>BSBN01001104.1:0-10000000 GCA_027924645.1 Cunninghamia lanceolata | reverse complement strand
GTTAGATCACTTGTTTTATTTTTATTATTTTCCTAATATTTTTGGTTTTTGATGGATGCAAGCTATATGAATGCAGTGCAACTTTTAGTTCTTTTTCTCCAATTTTTTGTGTGATCTAATTATCTATGAATTGAAAATGGATGCAATCTAAATGATTTTTTGAATGCAAAATAACTTTTTTTTTTTTTTGTGGAATGATTTTCAATTCTAATCTAATAAATTAGAAATAATGAGTAATCTATGAAAAATGGAAATAAAATTTAATCTAGGAATGCAAGAAAAATATAAGATTAATAATTAAAAGAAAATCTAATCTAATACAATAAAGAAATTCCTATCAAGGGAAAAGCAAAAAAATATTTACTTCCTCAAGAGAAAAGATTTATTCTAATTACCATTGGAAAATTGAAAGGAACTTGGTATGAATTGGGTGTTAGTGCTTGGCGAGCCCTTATAATTAATTCATGGAAACCCTCTCTTCCTCTATAGTAGTGGGGTCATCCTCTTGGAAAGAAGGATGAAGATGAGAGTAATTGACTTGAATTGAGCTTTGAAGCTAAAATAACTAGCAAATGGGGATGATGGATATAAGCATTTGAATGCTATGAGGTGCAATGGGCTTGAGAAATTAAGCTATGCAAATAAATAAAAGGCACGTGAAGTCCTGCACGAGCATGAGAATACTATGGAGACAACTATATGTAAATTAAAGCAAGAGTAAAGAAGGAATACTAAATTTTCCTCCTAAAGGAAAGCTTTGGACCTTTAATAAAACAAAAACTAAAGAAATGAACTAAGAGGCTCAAAGGCCTATGAAGAAGATTAAAAAATCTTGTGAAGATTAGAAGAGCATTCCCAGCCTTGGAAAATAATGAAGAGGTGAGGGGTATTTATAGGTTGGAAATCCAAACCAAAGGTGGTGGTGACTGGAGAGAACATAATTAATTGATGAGTGATCTAGCTCTAATTGGGAGTGAACAATGGTTGGAGAGTAGATCTTAGAAGAATAAATTAATATAACACATGATTGATTGGGAGATAAGAGAAGATTGATTGGAATTTAAGAATGGACTAATTGAAAGTGTTAAAATAGTTGGGGGGATTTGATAATCAATTCAGTATGAAGAATCTTGCAATCAAGAGTCAAAATGGAGCAAAATTTGGGCTAGAAATAGAAGAAAACACTCATGACAAAAAGATGAAAGGGTCACCCCTTTCGAGAAGTGGGACATCCCTTTTACTAGGGTAGGTTTCCCTTGGAGATCACACTTAAAATTTAGGTTTTCCCTTGGAAACGTTGAAAAAATAAGGGGTGACCCACAGGGGGTGGTAATTTGCATAGGTTGTTTTAGTGTTGGAGAATGATCTAGAAGGGCTGAAAATGGTTTTGGGACATTAAAACAAAGCATAGGACTTTTGTAAGGAGGATCACCCCTTTCACCAGGGTATGTCACTCCTAGAGACCACAATTTAGTGGTAGGTTCACCTAGGGAGACCACGAAAAGATAAGGAGTGACCCAGAACAGAAGACCTAAACAAGCAAATTAATGGTATGAAAATCTTGGGGAGGTTAATTAGATGACTCTAGAAGCATCCAATGATGAAAAATCCCCTAGGAAAAGTGAATTTCCCCTCTTGTGAAGTGAATTGGTTCATGTTATTAGGGCTAGAAAGTGTAGAAACCTAAAATTGATCATGTCCTAACAACACTTTTAAATCACTTTCGACACATCCTAAACATCCACCTTTCTACACCCTCCTAACACCACCTTATGTCACCTTGCAACACATTCATCCTAGGACTCCCTTTAGTATTCCTCCTTCTTTCAGTTAACTATTTAAATAAATTATATTTATTTGATTAATTAAGATCATCCCTTTTACCAAATTAATTAAATAAATTTTATTTATTTAATTTTCCATCATCATCCCTGTCCAATAATTAATTAAATAATTTTATTATTTGATTAATTATTTTTCAATTATCCTAATCCTCATCCACTTGCCACAAATAATAAATAAGAGTCACATGTCCAACAAAAGTTAGTTATATAAACCAGATTCATTTAACCTAGACACTTTCACAAAAAGTCAAATTAACTTTACATCTCCAGCATCCATTTCATTATACACCTCTTAATCCTATCCATTCACATAAGGATAGAGCCTAGAAGCCTTCATCCTTGCCCCAATTTCCTCTCACTCAATCTTGTCCATCCATTCATCTCTAATCTCAAATGTTCACATAAGGATATACCCTGGAAGCCTCCATTTTCCCCTAAACTTGTCTCATTCAATCTTAGCCATCCATTCCTAATCTAATGTCAACCATCCATTTATCACTCAAAAATCTATAAATCAAGCCTAAATCTAGTCATTTTAAAAGAAGAATTAATCAAGAGCTTTGAAGATAATGTTATAATTTTAAAGTGACCAACCAACAATCACATCATTATAAAAAATCATTGGAGCAAAACCACCATTGTCATGGTACAACAAGGACTATTTTGGTAAGAACTTTCTATGTTTTTACTTTGATTTTTGTTAGCTCTTTTGTCAATTGAAGGTGATGTTGAGTATGAAATAAGAGCTTTGGTTTGATACATTGTTCTTGATTTGGTTTCATATTTCTACATACACATTTTAGCATGCATGGTGGGACTTTATCCCTTGTTTAATCCTAATTTTTGCAAGTTTTATTAGCTTGATTTTGCAGGTTTCTACTCTCTTTGGAAAATATTTGGGGGGTGACCTTTCTGTTGATAGTAAGGAATACTGAGAGGGGGGGTGAATCAGTATTCCACAAAACAACTTCTTAATAGGTTTATTAAACCAATTTCCAAAATTAACAGTATGCAAGCAGAATAAGCATAGGAACAACAATCATAAAGACATTACACATGGACACCAGGATTTTTACATGGAAAACCCAAAAAGGGAAAAACCACAGTGAGTGTTAGCTCACAATATATTATGAAAGCACAATTCCAGATTACAAGAAGGCTCACTACCTAGAGAAAGAAATAAGAAGGAAGAATGACTCACTACCAAGTTGAACTACTCAGATTGCATCTACACATGCATGGTTACAGCTCTAATGAAGCACAAAAATACTGTCTCAAAACTCTTCATCTCTAACTGCTCTGCTTTTACATAGGAACAAGATCTCTCTTCTTTTGCTCTTATTTCTTCCACAAAATCACCTTACTTCGCATGTCGCACACACACACAAACACACACACACACACACATATATTCACATTCACATATTCTATATTAAACACCGAATTCAATCCCATATATATATCTGCAACACTTAAAATCTTCATATTAGGTCAGCCTAATATGTAGTCATATCTTAAGTAGCTTGTTGGCTAAAATCATTCACCAAAATTCATAGTGGACCCAAACAAACATACAATAGTATTCTTATGGGTTGACATCAATCATTCAGTCACTTGGATTGATTATTCAAACAATATAACTTCTTCGCATATCAATCTATCATGCCTGTCAGCTTGTTCCTCATGAACACACCTGATCAATTCAATTGTCACAACATAACTTCCACTACGGATCAAATGAGACTCTAAAAATCATATTCAGCATTCATCATTGATCACTTAGTATACCTTCAAATCCACAGAACATAATAATCAATTGCTAAGAAATGCAGAACATAAAATTGTTACCCTGTCATTATAAAACACTGTCAAACTGCAAGCTGGTAAAGAACATCTTGTAGAATGAAACCAAAGGAACTTTAGAAGCTACAACTCTAGATTTAGGCACCCATGATATGTATCTTTTCTAATCCAGAACTGTAAGACAAACTTTTTCATAGTGGAGGAATGTAGATCATTTTGCTTCTGAACTATGTATTGTTTCTACTTTAACTTTGTTTATCCAGACTTGGACAATTCTTCATATGACTACCGGAGGAAGTCAGAACCTCAAGACTTAAACAAGTGACCACTAGGTAGTTATGAACAACATACCTGATCTGCATACAAATGTCATTAACTGTGGAGGCATACCACCACAAACACTATTACTCTACATACTTGCCATGCTTAGTTAGATCTTCTTCCAGAGTGAGGTCTCTTTGCCATACCAGTATACTTTGTCTTGTTTCCATCAAATGGAAACAATCAAACATCCATTAGAATAGTGTCTCTTGCCAACAATTTCCCCCTTTGGCATTGATGACAAATGCTGGTGTTGCTCCCCTTTACTCTGTACACTTTGTTTTTCTATTCTCCTTTAGATGTAAGCTTATTTTTCACTAGTTTTCCTCTCCCCCTTTGACATCAAAGGAAAAGGTGTGTGTACAAGAAAAAACTATCAAAAATTCTTCAAAACTATCATATTCTACCACATATATACAGGTATACATTTCCATCTCAATTTGTAGTTGAAGGTAGAATATCATTATAGATAGTCTTTATTAGAGTTATCTCTCCATTCCCCCTATTCCTTGCACTCTCTAAAATATGATGCGACCATTTATCAGAAAAACTACCTTTTTTGCCTTCTACACATCTAAAGGTGTATCAATTAATGCTTGTGATTTTAGGGATTCTTCAGTATGATTAGTCATAGAATCTATTTTTGGACTTATCAACCCCCTTAGCTGGCACAATCTATCTTTGACTTCTTCCCTTTTCTTCACCAGAGTACTCAAATCATTGTGAATATTTGCAACCTGTGTTTCTTTGGTATTTATTAGCTCAATTGCCAAATTATATGTCTTGGAGATATTAAGAAGTTTGAGTTCCAAGTCCTTGATTTTATCTTCTAATTCCTTTGTAACTTCTAGCCAAGATAAACAAAATTTGTATATTTTATAGGCTTCTTCAATGGCACTTTGTATGCCTTTTATTCCATTATCTAATAGAGTTTTATCTTTTGCTATCATAGCCTTTAACTCAACCCATATCTTCTCATCAAACTCTTTTCTAACTTTTTCTTCTACAATTTTTTCAAAAGATTCAAAATGTGTACTTACAGAGTTTAATAGACCCTTGAGTTGATTAATGGAGGATAATGAGGCATCCTTTTGAAATGTTGGCATCATCTTCTCCAAAATGGTGGATGCATCATTGATTAATTTACTGTCTTGGATATATGATTTAAGCATTTCTTCCTATGCTTTGGCTTGAATAATTGATCCTAGCTTGAATTTCTACATAGGTGACATTGAGGCCAAATTAATTGGTCCTTGAAGAAGTTTAGACTCATCTAGATCTTGTTGAATCTCTAAATCAACTGAGACAGCTACAATGTCTCTTGCTCTACCAAATACTTCTTCTTGACTTTGTTCTAGAGGATCCATGTCTATGTTCTCTTGTTGATCAATGTTTTTCTCCAGTGTAGGGCTCCTTATCTGTTCTTTATTCTTTTCAACATCAGCCTGTTTCTCAAGAGGAAGATTGGTTTCAGATTTGCCTTGATTTGTCATATCTAATGTATCAATGTTAGGGGCTTGATCATTCTTATCTATTCCTTGATCCTGGCTTATCTTTGGTACAGATGTATCTCCATCATTTGCTCCTTCATTGTCATAAATGGTAGGGAGATTAAATTCCTTCAATGTGTTTAGAATGATTTCTTCAGATTCCTTTACTACCTTTTTAATATCTCCTCCCATAAGAGCGTTTATTCTTCTTTTTGTCCTGAATTTGTTATGAAGTGCTTTGGAGATTTTCACCTTTTCCTCCAGAGTGATTTCCGGACATAGTTTTATTAATGAGTGTTCCCTAAGCTCAATATCCTTTGCCATAGCCACTTCTTTTCTTGCACTCATTATACTTGCCAGGCTATGTGGAAGATCAATAATTATTTCAATTAAGGCCTTGTTGTAGATGATTAGGTATTCTACCACAGTAGACTCAATGATCCTCTTATTCGGATCATTATACTCATCATACAATTGTGCAATGGGTTTCAAATTACCATCAACCATTATATCTTTCAATACATCCTCTAAAGATATAGTAGCTTCTTCAGTTTGAGGCACATATTTCTTTTGCCTTTTCTTAGGTTTACCTTTACCAGAGGCTTTGATAGGTTCAGATTTCATTTTCTTTACTTCTTCATCTGATTTTATTTCTTCTTCAACAACCACAATGCTTACATGCATTCTTTTAGCCTTAGTTTTCTCTCTTTTGTGACTGGTGGCAGGAGTTACCACTATTGCAGATGGTGTGGGACCAAAGGGAATAGATGCAGCTTCTTTAGAGGTAGATCCTCTGGTTCTCCTTCTTGATACCTTTGGTTTTTCTGGTTTACCCTTGGGTTCTTCCGGAGCACCAACTGATTCACTTTTTCTCTTTTCTTTTGTTTCCTTATAAGCTTGTGCCTTTTCCATAGCCTTTTTCACTTGTTCTTTTGTGAACCCTTGTATTAGGGCAAAATCTTTTGCCACTTTCTATATTTTCTCAGAGATATCAAGTTTTCTTACTTCAACATGAACTTTAGTATATAATTCCTCATAGGTCCCAAATCTTTCTTCTTTGGGATCTCTGGGTTTGCTTAGCATATGTTGGGCATAATTTTCCAATATCCCTCCATCTACCTCATATCCCATAACCCAAATCGTTCTGGGCTCAATGGCCTCCATCAAGCATTGATCTTTTGTTACAACAAAATAGATGGTATCCTTGGATTTTTCAACAACTGCTCTGGGGATTCTTTCCCTAGATTGTATTGACTTTTGGAATTTTTTGAAATAGCCCCATAGGGCTGAATTTTGTGCATCAATATTGCCTATGCTACTCAACTAATTTCTAATCTGAACTACAATTGGTTTGTCTCCAATCCACAAACAATTCTTTATGCTAGGTAACTCTTGCATGAAATAGAAGAATAAACATATGATTAACATACCAAATTTGAAGGGATATTTGCTCTGTTTTGTCTTCCTTAGGTTCTCCATCAATTTCAGTCGGAGCAATTCACAGATATCATAGTCTGCATTCTCCTTGATCATCTAAAAGGTAGTGTATATGGTTGTGCCTAAAACATAATTTTTCTAGTTGGTGAAATAGACTTTGTAGCCTAGTACCATGGACACAAATCTTACAACATGGTCTTCAATATCATTAATTGTTAAGGCCCTCTTATCAAATTTTGCTTTGGTGACCACCATTACTATATCATTCTTTATTGCTTTCAACAATTGTACTGATCCAATGGAGCTTAATCCAGTTACTACCCTTATAACATCTTTTGTAATCTTAAAAGGTCTCTCAATCCACATGAATTCATCATGAACCCTAGTCAATACATATCAGACCCATTCATCCTCTGCAAAAGTTGGGAAGTCCACGTACTGAATGAATTTCTTCTCTTCCAATGCTTTATATTCTCCCTTCAAATCAAGATTCTCATTACTCAAGTGTTTCAAGTATAGATTAGAAAACCCAATATCACCAAATTCCTCTAGGAAACATGAATATATGACCTAACATCCTTTGCATGCAAAAATCCATGTGGAACATTTGAAAATGCACCCATTTGATCAACTTCGATTGATTTAAATGGGTGTTTCTTGAATTTTGGTTGGGGTCACTTAGTGATATCCACTACTTGTGGTGTTGCCATTTCTATGAATAATTGAGAAAATTTGAGAAAGGGTTTCAAATAGAAAATACCACTTTGACCAGATTAGGGTTGAACTCGATCTGGCCTTGAAATGCTTTGGAGAACATTGTATTCATTTTTTAATGTTTCTTTGGTTTTCCTTGGACACTTTAGAAATTATGAGTCTAAAAGTAGACTTGGAAAAAACCAAGAGCTATGAAGAAAAGTTCAAGATAAGTTCTATAAAGCTTGATAAGATGATTTCTAGTCAAAAGAGTTCCGATGACAAGCAAGGCTTGGGATTTGAGAAAGGTGAAAGCTCTAAATTTGGTCAAGTAAACACTAAGTTAAAATAAAACAAAGGGAACCAATTCAAAAATCAAAGAAGTAGACCTAGAAGACCTTCGTTCAGGCAACTAAATGCTCAAAGGTATCCATCTTTCAATGGCCATTGTTTTAATTGCAATAAGTTTGGTCATAAGGCTACTCAATGCAGAAGTAGAATAAATTAGTTTATTCCATCATTCTCTGGTCAATGTTTCAATTGCAAGAAAATTGGTCATAAATCAAACGAATGTAGAAATCCGGTAAGGAATGGTTCTTACAATGCAAGGAATAGTCAATCATTCAAGGGAAAGTTCTTTGCACGCAATAGATTTGGACATATCGCTAATCAATGTAGATCAAATCCAATCAATAGAAGGAATCAAGGATAAAGGAATATGGTATGCTACAATTGCAACATGTTTGGGCATATTGCAAGAGTTTGTAGAAGCAAGAATGTAAAAAGAAACTACCATGTTGAAGATAGGAAAACAGAGCAAAGGAATGATAAAGGAAAAGACAAAGTTGATCCGGTTGAAACTAAGAAATAAATGAGCAAGATTTGGATCAAGAAAGATGTGATTTAAGTCAAGAATGAATCTGCACCAGCATCTAGTGCTTATACTTTCTCTAGGAAGTACATTGGGAGCTTGGCTCAGGGGGAGCTGTGTTGAAAATCCAAAACCCCCAGCTAGAAAGTTAGTACTAGAATCTAGCACTAAGGTATGTTGTGAAGAATCTTATGAGAAAACTTCTAGTAGAAGAAGATCCAATGTGAAGGATTGCGGAGCAATTTGGATTGACTGTGAGTGTCACAGAAGTGCTTGACAACTTTTTGAAAAATAACATTAATGACACTTAGGTTTTAGCATGTGAGGGTTTAGATTTGGACTGCTTTTTAACATTAGATTCATATCTTCTTGCTTTTGCTCTTTCTATAAATTCCACTTCCAAATCATTCAAGGTTTCATTTGCTGATATCAATTGATCACTAACCTCTTTATATATTTCTTTGAATTTATTGACTTGTTCTTTTAACTTTAAAATACATTCATCAGCTTCTTGTATGTTATCCTTCAAATTCCTAACTTCTACTTTAGACTTTTCAAGATCAATAAGAGTTGCTTCCAGTTCAACATTGTTTGAGAAATTTCCAAATCTCCTGGCTGCCATGAGTGAACTTGCCTAGATCTTCCTCTAGCTATTAGGCTTCTCCCAAGGAACCTTGCTTTGATACCAATTGTTGATAGTAGGAATATTGAGAGGGGGGGGATGAATCAATATTCCACAAAACAACTTCTTAACAAGTTTATTAATCCAATTTCTAAAATTAACAATATGAAAGCAGAATAAGCATAGGAACAACAACCATAAAGACATTACACATGGACACCATGATTTTTACATGGAAAACCTAAAAAGGGAAAACCATGGTGAGTGTTAGCTCACAATATATTATGAAAGCACAATACCAGATTACAAGAAGGCTCACTACCTTTAGGGCTCACTGCCCAAAGACATGCTCACTGCAAGAAAGGTTCACTACCAAAACATGCTCACTGCCTAGAGAAATAAAGAAGGAAGAATGGCTCACTGCCAAGTTGAACTTCTTATATTGCATCTACACATGCATGGTTACAGCTCTAATAAAGCACATAAATACTGTCTCAAAACTCTTCATCTCTGAATGCTCTATTTCACTACTCTGCTTTTATTTAGGAGCAAGATCTCTCTTCTTTTGCTCTTATTTCTTCCACAAAATCACCTTACTTCGTATGTCACACACACACACACACACACACACACACACACACACACACACATATATATTCACATTCACATCTTCTATATTAAACATTGAATTTGATCCCATATATATATCTACAACACTTAAAATCTTCATATTAGGTCGGCCTAATATGTAGTCACACCTTAAGTAGCTTGTCGGCCAAAATAATTCACCAAAATTCACAGCGGACCCAAACAAACATACAATAGTCTTCATATGGGTCGGCATTAATCATTCAATCACTTGGATTGATTTTTCAAACAATATAACTTCTCCTCATATCGATCTATCAAGCTTGTCGACTTGTTCCTCATGAACACACTTGATCAATTCAACTGTCACTACATAATTTCCACTGTGGATCAAATGAGATTCTAAAAATCATATTCAACATTCATCATTGATCACTTAGTATACCTTCAAAGTCACAGAGCATAATAATCAAATACTGAGAAATGTAGAACACAAAATTGTTACCCTGTCACTGTAAAATACTATCAGATTGCAAGCTGGTAAAGAACATCTTGTAGAATGAAACCAAAGGAACTTCAGAAGCTACAAATCTGGATTTAGGCAGCCATGATATGTATATTTTCTAATCCAGAACTGCAAGACAAACTTTTTCATAGTGGAGGAATACAGATCATTTTGCTTCAGGACTGTGCATTATTTTTGTTTTAACTTTGTTTATCCAGACTTGGACAATTCTTTAAATGACTACCAGAGGAAGTCAAAACCTGGAGACTTAATCAAGTGACCACTAGGTAGTTATGAACAACATACCTGATCCACATACAAATTTCATTAACTATGGAGGCATAACACCATAAACACTATTACTCTGCATATTTCCCATGCTTAGTTAGATCTTCTTCCGGAGTGAGGTCTCTTTGCAATACCGGTATACTTTGTCTTGTTGCCATCAATGATAAAAATCAAACATCCATCAAAATAGTGTCTCTTGCCAACACTTTCATAGGGAGTATCCTAGGGAAGAAAGGACCTTATGGTTGAGTTTGAAAAGCCTAAAATCCCTAGGATCCATATGAAACACATCATATCTTTGAGGTAAAAAAAATTGAATTTTTTTGGGCTAACAACTGGTCTATAGACCTGTATTTACGGATCCATATGATCTTTGTGGGTTCTATTTAGTTTATCATCTAGTTAATAAAAATATTCTTTCACTAACTTTAACTACATGTTAATATTATTGTCCTTTGGCATCGGTTAGGAGGTGAAGAACTGAAAAAATAAAAGGTTAATAACACAAAGATAAAGCATGCAACACTATTTTACCTTCACCTTAACCTTTCCTTTCTTCTTGATAGAGTTGATTGGAATGCACCCTTATTTCAATGGCTATGCTCTTTATGATAAAATTTGCGGGCTACTCTCAAACTAACATAATCTAGCTACAATGGAGGCAAATTATGGAAACAAATGGACAACAAAAGGCTACTTAAAAAGATGTGATGCAAATGGATTGGATGAGGGTTTATAAAATTCTAAATGTATATTTTAAAAATTTTTAAGAAATAATTTGTGAATTTTTTACGTAACTTTTAATAACTTAATTTTATAGATAACATTTTTTAAAAGTGATGTTTATACCATACATCATAAGATTTTTTTATAGAAATGATCAAATTATAAATTTTTAAACATAGATTTTGACAGGCTGTTGTAAGGTCCTAACACTTTAGATGAAAATTATCAGTTTATCAACCGGGGCAGTGTTCGAGGCTGTATGCAATAGGGAGTTTGGATATCTCATTGAGAAACAGTTTTGTAGTTCCTTTAAAAGGTTGAAACAACATATAGAATGAAACAATAATTAGATCCTTCTACATAAAGCATTCAAATTTTATACTAAAAAGCATGAAAACTCTATACTAGAAATCATATAAATTCTATACTAGAAAGCATAGAAATTCTATACTAGAAAGCATATAAATTCTATACTAGAAATTTACAAATGCAATTTGCTATGTTGCAAACATTCTAACTTCCAACTATCAGTAAACAACAGTTTAACTAAGGCAGATGCGCTGGAAACTTTTAAACAACACAGAGAGTTCTAAAATAGTAGTACACAACAACAATTTAACTTTTAAACAACACACCCTGTAGGTTCACAACAAAAAACTAAACATAAACTAATTTTAGTTGAATGAAAGCATCCATAGAAATGAAAGTACCTATCTATCCTACAGTCCCGCGAGTGGCCAACTCTTGGGAGAAACTTGTCCTTGACTCAGGTCACATTCAATTATTTCCACAGCAACATGGTAACTCTATTCAAATCTCCACATTTCAAAACAAATTACTTAGCATTCATTGAGAAAATTGCAAGTACACAGATTTGATTATTTCAAAAACTAAGGGTTCTTTTTCATTCATCCATAGTATATATTTATATCCATGTTTTGAGCAATGATTGCAATTGATCTACATTCAAAACTCCTAAATTTTAGATGGCGAGAAAATGCCATTTGAAGAAGTTTTATAACTGAAAAATAATGTCTTTTGGGTAACCAACATAAATAATAGAATTTAAACAGAGCCTTCACATAATGCACACCTAAAATTTCTGGCGCACTCATCCTCAGCTGCATGAAGTCCACTTCTTTTGTAGGCAATGCATTAGCCTACACAATTACCCAACTCTACATGCCATTATATCAGCATTTAAAAGCTAATTTCAATCAATTTAGGAAATAAAGATTTGTACACCATTTTATTAAAGATAGATAAATATTGCTTATAAAAATAAATTGGCAAGGCTAGGGAATTGGGCAATGCAAAAAGGGCTATTTGTTTCACCAAAGAAATGAGGTTATTTATACCTCATCAGATTTGTAACACCAATATCTAGTACGAAGATAGTTTTTGATAATTTTTTGTTACACATATTTTTTTATTTATTTTTGAAGTGAGATTATTATAATTTAGACATAGGTTTATACCATAAAACATAACTTTTTCTATATGTATCCAGATTAAATTGTTCTAGAATTTGTGACACTTGTTCAAAGATGAAACCCTGCGAAACAGAGATGGAATTTAGGCAAGTACCAAGATGAATATATGAATAATTGTTCTTAAATGCACATACACACATTAATTTTTTTTTATTCAATAAAATGCTTATGGTATTGCTTCTATTGAAGCAGAATCAACACATTGAGTTTCTCCATGCATTTCTACCAGTTGAGTAAAATCTTCTTTATTAACAGGTTTATGGTAGATCCTGAGTCGATGTCCATTGACTAAGAGAATTTGACAATCACCATTAATGGGTTTGAGTTGCACTGCTCCATTTGGGAATACCTTAGAAATCTCATATGAACCGAACCAATGAGTTCTGAGTTTACCTTTCTAGTCCTGATATTGAGAATCAAATAGCAATGCCTGATCTCCTTCATGGAATTCTCTTTCTTTGATGTGTTTATCATGCTAGGCCTTTCATTGTTGTTGAACTAGCTTAGTTTGGTGAATAATGTCTAAGTGGAGTTCATCTAGTTCACTAAGCTGCAAGACTCTCTCTACCTGAGCCCGATCAAGGTTGAAGTCTAGCTCCATTGTTGTTATAAGAGTTTGGAGTTCAAGTTCAATGGGAAGAAAATATTTCTTCCCAAAGACCAGTTCATAAGGAGTAAGACCAGTGGTGGATTTCCAAGTTGTGTTATAAGCCCAAATAGCCTCAGGCAATTTTCTGGCCCAGTCCTTTCTACCTAATGAAACTATTTTTGTTAGGATGTTTTCAAGCTCCCTATTTAGTGACTTCTACTTATCCATTTACTTGTGGGTGATATGGTGACGACTTCTTATGGCTTACGTAGAAATGATTAGTGAAGGCTAATAAAACCTTGGACATAAATTGGGGTCCTTGGTTTGTAACAATTGACCTAGGGGCTCCAAATCTGAGAAAAATTCTATTATATAGAAAGTCTACAACCTATTCTTCTCTATCAACTTTCAGTGCTTGGAATTCTACCCATTTGGTAAGATAGTCTATGTAGACTAGAATATATTCTTTCCCTTGTGAAAGGGCATCTATAGGACCAATGAAATGCAATCCCCACTTTTCAAATGGTTCAAAAACTACATGTGGCTGTAGAGGCATTTTGTTGGATGTCGTAGGTCTTCCCACTTGTTGGAATTCATCACAATGACGAATATAGTTCTTCACATCATTGTACATAGAGGGCCAATAGTATCTTGCATCTAAGATTTTAGGGGAAGTTCTTTTGGCAGAGTAGTGCCCGCTAGATGGGTCGTCATGGCAAGCTTTGAGGATGTTGTAAGTTTCATCTGGTTTGACACAACGTCACAGAACTAAATCAGGCCCCTATTGGAATAACATGCCATTAATCAATTTAAAGTGAGCACTTTCCTAAATAACTCATTTCTTTTGTTTTGATGTAAAATTTGGGGGAAGATCATAGGTGGCTAAGTAATTGGGAATGTCTGCAAACTAGGGTGTTTTAATGGAGACAACAAATAAATTTTCATCAGGAAATTCATCTTGCACAGGGGTACAATCTCTATCATCTTGCTTTATCTGGGATAGAAAATCTGCAACTACGTTGAATTTTCTAGGCTTATCCATTATGGTCACATTGAATTCTTGTAGAAGTAATAACCATATGATTATTTGTCTATTCATTGAGGGTTTGTTCATCAGGTATTTGATAGTTGAATGGTCTGTGAACACAGTCACTAAGTTGTATCCTGTAATGTAATGCCAGAATTTGTTTATTACATGAACTATTGCTAGAAATTCCTTCTCCATGGTGGCGTAATTCCATTCAATGGGGCTCAAGTTTTTACTGATGAAATATATAGCATACTTTCCTCCATTATCATCTTCTTGTCTTAACACTGCTCCAATAGAATCTTTGGAAGGATCAACATAAATATGGAAGGGAAGTTTCTAGTTAGGTCCTCGTAGGAATGGAGCTGAGACAAGATTTCCTTTAATAATGTCAAAAGATTTTTGACATTCTTCTATCTAGGAAAAATCCACATCTTTATGTAGAAGAGAGAACATGGGAGCTGCAATCTTACTAAAGTTTTCTATGAACCTCCGGTAATAACCAGCATGTCCTAAGAAACTTCTAACATTAGTTTGATTATTTGGGGTTTCCAATTGTTGTATCACTTCAATCTTCTTAGGGTTAACCTTTATCCCTTCAGCTGAAATATGATGTCCCAACACTATACCTTGTTCTACCATTATTAGACACTACTCATGGCTTAGAGATAGTTGATGATCTTCACATCATTGCAATACTCTATCCAGATTTTTGAGACCTTCATCAAAAGTGGAACCATAGACTATGAAGTGATCCATATAGTCTTCTAAACAATCATTTACAAGTTCAACAAAGATAGCCAAAACAACTCTTTGGAATGTGGCAAGAGCATTACAGAGCCCAAAGGGAAGAACCTAATATGCGAATGTTCCCCAAGGATAGGTGAAAGTAGTTTTGTCCTAGTTCTCTGCCACCACTTGTATTTGGTTATATCCACTAAACCCGTCCATAAATGAAAAATACTTCCTTCCTACTAGATTATCCAAAACTTGATCTATGAAGGGTAGTGGGAAATAATCTCTATAGGTTGCTTTGTTGAGTTCTCAATAGTCAATGCACACTCTCCATTTCCCATTTTTCTTTGGCACTACCACCAAGGGTGAAACCCATTTACTATCTGAGATAGGATAAATGAATACAACTTGTAAAATTTTCTCAATTTTAGTTTTGACAATATCTTTGAGAGCAGGGTTGAGTCTTCGCTAAGGTTGATAGACTGGTCTAACATCTTCAATATAGATGTGGTGGGTACAAACACTTGGGTGAATTCCTCTCATATCTATATAGTCCCAAGCAAAAGATTTGGATTTGTTCATCAAAACATTGAATAATTTGCACTCATCAGATTCTGTCAACCAACTATTGATATTTAAAGTCTTTCTTGGTAATAACATGATAGTCTTGGTTCCAGGGTAATTAGAGGTGATAGTGTGAATTTCCTTTGTTAAAGTGTTGTGAGGACAGCTATGTGGTGTGATTCTATGAAGTCTAGAAATATCTATGAAGAAGTGATCTATTTTCAATATGATATTTGCCAAGGGACAAGGTTGAGTTGTGAAGTTGGTATAATCATGTTCTTCATCGTCAATGTGGATTGGATGTCCCAAAATTTCTTCCACCTCTAAAATCTCTTCATCACCTGAGTCTATGAAAAGATCTTGGATGCTCCCTAATTCATCTTCTAGTTCTTCACCATGTTGTTTAATAACTACCATAGCAAGTGAAGCTAGATTCTCTTCTTTGTCGGATTCATCTGATTCATCAACCCAGACTTGGTTATGTTCTATGGGTTGAGTGGGGGGATATAGACTTAAATGTTTTCTATTGGGACCATGTGAAATGATCATTCCTCCTTCTCTATAGTCAATCTTGGCTGTAACTATATCTAACCATGGACTACCCAGTATTATCGGGTAACTGTCCTTGGGTGTGAGGGATTGGAGGACTTGGAAGTTTACTGGATATTCCCAATTGTCAAGCTTGATAGGGACATTTTCTAAGACACCTTTGGGAATGGCTATGGCCTGATTTACCATTTTTAAGATGGTAGTCATGGGGCATAGATCAGTGAGTCCAAGTTTTTCCATAATATCCACTGTCATAATGTTAATGGTTGCTCCCAAGTCCACCAATGCATTAGGTATTGCTACCTCATTAGTTGTTATTGTTATAAGTGGACTACCTGGGTCACCATATTTTGGGGTTAAGGTTTTTATAGCCAAAAGGTCAGCTAGATATCCATTGATGTGCACAGTATTAATCTATTTTGGTTTACTTCCTAGTGTTTTAATGGACAATTGTTTAACTAGCTGGTTTAGTTCAGGAATTTCTTTGATTGATTGTAACAAAGGAAACTTGATATGGAGTTTTCTAATTTCTTATATCAAAGCAGTTTCATTAGACAATGATACTTCTGGTGGGTTCTTATGAACATTTGATTTGAGATAGTCCATAAAAGGTACTTGGGTTTTCTTTCTTAATATGGGATCTTTTTCTAGAGTCGTTGATGGTTGTTTGACAACTTCTTCTTGAGACGATTCTATGGTAGGCATTGAAGTTGCCCAAGATTGTATTGGGGATGATTCCTCCTATTTTTTCTTGGGGTCATGCTCTATAGGTACAAGAAGAGTATCTAGTTCTATGTTAAGTCCCTTTTCTGGGTACTCTATAACTTCAACAATGGTCGATTGATTCAATGTTTTTCTTGACCTTAATTGAAGGTTTCCATAATAGATAGCATTAACCCCTACCATGTTATCTTGATCAACAACATATAATGGGCATTTCGACATGTGTTCTTGGGATTAGGAACATGTTGTGCTGGTAATGGTGGTTGATTAACTTGTTCATTCTACTAAGGATTTTGAAGATCCATTAGAAGGTTCTGTTACAGATTTGGCATTCGTCTTGGACCATTATAGAATTGATTTGGTGGTTGATTCCATTGTGGAGGTTGATTATGAGGATGCCATTGCTGATTTGGCCATTGAGGATTTCCCCAAGCTTGGTTTGTCCATTCAAGTGGTCCCCAAGGTGGGTAAGATCCCAAGGTTACATGTTTTGGCATGTATTCCATCCAGAGTAGTTTTCAACTGAGCAAGAATGTCATTTTTCAGATTTACTATTTCCTCTCGTAGTTTACCTATTTCATTTGAACTACTGAAGAGGCTAGATTTTCGGATACCTCCACAAGTACGTGAAAATTTTTGACATAACTCAGAGATATCAATAAGTTTGAGTTGGGACACATCTCCCTTTCCCATTAAGTCTAAGCTTCTCCTAGCATCCTCATCAAGTCCTTTGAGAAATATAGTCTTTAGAATCTCTGGACTTATGGCTTCTTCACCACATCATTTGGTTAGAAAGATAAACCTATCAAGGTAATCTTCCAAGCTTTGGTATTCTTTTTGTCTTAGCTTGAACATCTCTTCTTTCTTGTCACTAACTCTGCAATAACTCTGGTATTTGTCTAAAAAAATAGTTTCCATGTCATCCCATGTAGTTATTGATTGAGAAACTAGTCCCATGAACCAACACATTGCAGTGTCTCTTTAAGTGGAGGGAAAAAGTTTAAGCTTTTGGTTGTTATTCTTGTAGTCATATGTTTGACACAAGATTTTGAACTTAAAGAGGAATTGGTTAGGGTCTTCAAAAAAAAGTTCCCTGAAAGTTGGCAAGATAGATGGTGAAATGTTTTTCATTAGTGCATCATCATCTTTGCTGAGAGCAATAGGGTAGGTAAAGGTTCATGCTGTCGGTCTTCTTGGCACATCATCATTATAGAGATTGTTAGCCATAATGTCAAAAGGAATGTTCTCTTTCTTGAAGACTAGCTTGGTTGATTCAATAACTATCTCCTCAAAGATTGGGTCAACTAGTAAAACTTCTGGTGTACTTTGGGAGGTCTCAGGTTGATCCTGATTGATCAATTTGTAATTTAGTCCTTTAGCTAAGACTTATTCCTCCCTATTTATGGTTGAAATTACTATTGGGGGGGGGGGGTTTGGTATAAATCTTCCGTGTGGGCCTTATTTTGTGACCATGCAGAAAGAGAGGTTTGGTGACAATTTTTGGGTGTTTACTACAAGAGATTTCTAAGCATTTCCTAATAACACTTTGGAAAAGATCACATATCCCTGGCAACGGTGCCAAAAAGTGACAGGCTATCGTAAGGTCCTAACACTTTAGATGAAAATTATCAGTTTATCGACCGTGGTAGTGTTCTGAGGCTGTATACAATAGGGAATTTGGATATCTCATTGAGAAATAGTTTTCTAGCTGCTTTAAAAGGTTGAAACAACATATGGAATGAAACAGTAATTATATCCTTCTACAGAAAGCATTTAAATTTTATACTAAAAAACATAAAAACTCTATACTAGAAAGCATATAAGTTCTATACTAGAAAGCATACAAATTCTATAATAGAAAGCATATAAATTCTATCCCATAAATTCATAAATACAATTTTCTATGCTGCAAACATTCTAACTTCCAACTATCAGTAAATAGTAGTTTAACTAAGGCAGATGCACTGGAAACATTTAAACAACACACCTTGCAGGTTCATGATAGAAAACTAAACATAAACTAACTTCAGCTGAATGAAAATATCCACATAAATGAAAGTACTTATATATCCTATAGTCTCATGAGTGGCCAGCTCTTGGGAGAAACTTCTCCTTAACTCAAGTCACATTCAATTATTTCCACAACAACATGGTAACTCTATTCAGATCTCCATATTTCAAAAGAAATTACTCAGAACAACACTATATGCATTCATTGAGAAAATTGTAAGTACACAGCTTTGATTATTTCAAAAACTAAGGGTTCTTTTTTATTCATCCATAGTATATATTTATATCCATGTTTTGAGCAATGATTGCAACTGATGTACATTCAAAACTCCTAAATTTTAGATGGTAGGAAAATGCCATTTGAAGAAGTCTTATTACTGAAAAATAGAGTCTTTATTACTGATGTCTTTTAAAACATAAAGAGGACTCCGAGTGGAGCCATAATGTCTTTTGGGTAACCAACATAAATAACATAATTTAAACAGAGCCTTCACTTAATGCAGGCCTAAAATTTCTGGCACCCCCATCTTCCTACACACTCATCCTCAGCTACATGAAGTCTACTTCTTTTGTAGGCAATGCAATAACTTGCACAATTACCCAACTCTACATGCCATTATATCAACATTTAAAAGCTAATTTCAATCAATTTAGGAAATAAAGATTTGTACAACATTTTATTAAAGATAGATAAATATTGCCTATAAAAATAAATAAATTGGCAAGGCTAGGGAATTGGGCAATGCAAAAAGGGCTATTTGTTTCACCAAAGAAATGAGGTTATTTATACCTCATCAGATTTGTAACACCAATATCTAGTACAGAGATAGTTTTTGATAAATTTTTGTTACACATATTTTTTTATTAATTTTGAAGTGAGATTATTATAATTTAGACATAGGTTTATACCATACAACATGACTTTTTCTATATGTATCCAAATTAAATTGTTTTTTTTTTTAAACAAGGACATCAATACCTAGTGTGCAGATATTTTCCATAATTTTTTTCTATATTTTTTATTTTTTTTGTGTGTAGAATAGAGACCTTGATGTTCAGTGAAAAACCTATGTTCACTAGAAAAATAGAAAATAAATATAATAATCAAATGAAATATATTCAAAATCATTTTTTGGAAATCATATACTAAGGGATACACACTTACAAAATAGAATTTCTAAATGAATTCATTTGATCCCCCAAAAGATGAAGCAAAATTGGTTTCTTGTCAGCATTTTGATAGGTGTGGAGGAGACTCCATCGATGTTTTGATTTAAAACTAGTGGGTTCTTTCCAAGGGGATTGGATCTAAGGGGGATTTATCTAGCCCCCTTCAATTAAACCCCTTTGGATGGAACCCTTCAAGGCTTAAATCATTAAGTTTTCTAAAAAATATGTGATTTCAGACAAAAATTAGGATGTCCCAAGTTTGGGACTCAATATTGTGGGATCACCCAATTTCTAGGGCATCTTTTTTTGTGAATGGTGGAGATTAAGAGGTGAATTTGAAATGAAGGGTGGAGATTAATAGTTAGTTTGACTTTTTGGATGAGGATGAGGAAAAATAGAAAATTAATTAAGTATAGGATTATTTAATTAATTTTTAGAGAAGGGGTCATGTGGGGATAAGATTAACTAAATAAATAGGATTTATTTAATTAATCATGGTTGTGGGATAATTAATTAAATAAAGTAGGATTTATTTAATTAATATTAGGTGATGGATAGAATACAGATTCATTAATTAAATAAATAGAATTTGTTTAATAAATTTAAATGAAAGGGAAAAGGATTTATTAAATAAACAAATTTATTTAATTAATTTAAGTGGTCAAAGGGGATGTGTTAGGATGAATGATGTTAAGCTAATATTGAAATGATAGTGAAGGCGTGGTTAATTTTTAGTGTCAACATTTTGTTCCTCTTTGATGCGATATCACAATGAACCAGAAGTGGCGTCATGTCAAAGAAAATATATTATGCCCCAGTCGATTGAGGGAGGGATGAAGTATACCCCTCAAGAGGTTAGTCGAAAAATATATTTTTTCGGTCAAACTCTCAAAAAGAAGAAAAGATGGTGAAAAATGGATAAAGGATGAAGAAATAGGTTAGACGAAAGAAAAACAAAGGAAAACAAATATGAAATGGAGGCTCGAGGGGGAAACCTAGGGCTAGGGTTGAAAACTAGGGCTTGTGGGACCTATAATAGGGGTAGAGGGACCCATATGACCTCATTTGCACACACAGCCTTTAGAGATCAGAGCGAGGAGTAGAGCAGACTAGAAAAATGGTACGTATTCCATGACACACACATCGCAGAATAGATCTAGACTTATAGGCGAGAAAATGGTGCACTCTCAATGTTATGTACTTCGTCTTGGGTCCCTAGGGTTAGTTAGGGGGCAATATGTGCGGGTAGATTAGGTTTAAGGAATATCCATGTATTTGGAAAAGTAGTGCATTTGTGTCATGTTTAGTGCTTTTACTTAGAATTGGTGCGTATTTGCAGAAATGATGCACATTTGAAGCAGATTAGCACATTTGTCATGCTTTAGTGCAAATGTAGAAAAATGGCATGCATTCACATAGAATGGCCCATTTGTAGAAAGTGTTGGAATTAGACTGGACAACTAAGAGGGGGGGTGAATCAATTGTCACACAATATAAACTTTTTCTGCTTTTAACCTCCTTTATTATCTTACTACTAGATTAATGATGTAAACAATAAAGCATAGATCAACAACATAAGAGAAGAAACATAATCAACACACTTGACACCAAGATTTTGACTTGGAAACCTGGTTAAGGGAAAAACCTTGGTGGGGGTTAACCCACAAAGATTTGTACCATGTTAAAAGTACTTTTAGAAAAATAGAAGGCACATGCCTTCGGGTGCACTGCCTAGAGCTCACTACTCAAAAGGGAGGCTTAGTGCCTATAGAATTTATTTAGAATAGAATGAATAAACTAAGAAATAGCATCTACTTCATGCCTAGTTCAGTTTCAGTGAATGCTCAAAGACTTCTACTTTGCCCCAAATTCTTCTTTATCAACTTCACACTCTATACTGCTCTCACTCCTTTTCTTCTCTGCTCTGCTTCTGATCCTTTAGTTGAATTTGATTTGTTTTGTTCAAGGATGATATTTAACAACTCTTCAACAAGTATTTATACACTTCATCCATCTTGGAATGATCAACAAGGTTGGCCAAACTTAACACGAATTTTTACACTGTCGTCCAGTCATAGCTAAGACTTGAATCTTCCTCTATTAACATGCCATGCTTCATAAAGTGATCTTTAGATCATCCACAACATGCTAGGAGCATCCGATTGGCCAAGACTGGGAAGAATAATAACAACCAAGAGGAAAACTTCATTCACAAGCTCCTTTGTCAATGCGGACCACCAACACAATAGCCACATGATCTAGAGACCACCACAAGCATAATTAAGTCAACAAGAATAGCCACACCACTTTGCATCACCAGAATCACTTGCATCTTCACACTGAACCTCAAGAACACACACTGCCATGACTTTCATACTAAAAAGATTGCTTTCAGACCTCCAAACCATGAACTATTCGAGTTGATGGAACACACCAACATCCTAGACATGTCTCTAGATCTGCAGATCACAATATACTCATACCGGACCAATCCAGACCAACTTCTTGCCACTCTATCATTACAGAACAACTGCAGAGACTTGTTCTACTCAGAGGGCCATAACTTCACCAAATCTTCATGCGGACCTCTCAAATCTCAACAACCCTATACAAACCCTTTTATCCGCATACTCTAATCTTCACCTTACTAGAAATACTGATCACTCCTCTACACTGTCTTCACTGTTTCTGATAGAAAGATATGTTGACATCAATGACAACACATCAGGCACATATTTGCAATAGAAAGACGGGGCATATTTGCCTAAAATGGTACATTTGCAAGAAAATAGCGGGCATTTGTAAAAAATGACATGCATTTGTGGGGAAATGGGGCACATTCTCCTAAAGTGGCGCTTGCATAGGAAACAACGCACATTTACCTAAAGTGGTGCATGCACGGGAAAATGGGGCACTTTTACTAAGATTAGAAATTTGATTTGTAGAAAGCTAACAATGTGCTATGGATGGATGTAGAATCAATTCGTAGCGATCTAGTCTCGTGAGAGGAGGCCATTTACCATGAGATTGAGGCCACAATTGATAGAGGAGGAGCGAGATTTCCTTGTAGTGATCGAGTTGTACCATGTGGCTTATATGCTAGAGATATGTGCACATAGGGCTATGATGATGGTGTTGGTGTAATTATTAAGTTAATTACACTTAATTCTTTTATTAATCTCACTTAGGGCTTTTTCACCCTTACACATAAAGCATGGTTTTTTTACTTTTTTATTCATTATCTAATTATTCTTTTCCTGAGGTAATAGCAAATTTCCTTTGGAGATCTCATATTTGTGGAAGGTTCTTGGTCTTGCTATTTGATTTATGTGCTTATGGATTCCCCATTTCTTCAACATGGTATCAGAGCGTAGATTCAATAAATCCATTCTTAAATTTTTAGGGGTTTTTCCATTAGGGATTATAGAAGACCTATTAGAGCAAAATGAACCTTTCTATTGCATCCAGAAGGCATCAAAACTGTAAAAATGCCTAGTCAAATGTAGAAATCAGAGCTCTAAATTTTTTGAGGCATTTTTTTGCATTGCAAGTTTTGACAATCTGTACAGTGTATGGATCCATATGGCCCCTTGCATCCTTACGTTCGAATTTTCTCACATTTTTTCCCTGAACAAGTTTCTGCTCTAGGTGGTGTTTTTGAACTAAGCATTATTTTTCCCTCTTTGGTGGCGGAAATTTGGTTTTGGAGACATTTCTAGTCAATACCCAATGAATATTGACCAGATCTATTAGTGTTTTGTTCTATGCAACAACTTTTTGATTGTTAGGGGAATTTTTATTTACTGCAAGGTTTTATAATCTTGGTTGAGGCCATTCATAGTTGCCATTGCTTCCAAGGGTGGCCCAATCTATGAATATCCACCCTAAGTGGATTTTCTCCACACCATAATGCTACCTTAAATGGCCTTCACTCACATTGCCACTCTCCCTATGGTCTCATGTGGTGAGATTTGCCACTCCTCAATGGTCTCCATCTGCCCTTTCTGCTTCGGGGTGACACTTCACATTGTCGTCACCACCCTTTGCCTTGGGTGACACCACCAATGCTTCCTGCAAGGCCTCCACCACCACACCACCAAGTGCTCATTCTGCTACTACTACTCTTTTATTGGTGGTGCCACCAACAATCACTAGATATTCTGCCACAGTGTCACTAGGTGCCTGCCCCCTTTCAGTCATCCCCTAGTCATGTGGGTGACTAGGGATTAAAAATCAAGTGACATCCCCTCTTCCCTTGAGCACTCGGTTGCGTGGGTGATCAAGCCCTTAACCATGGGGGACTTTTGTTTTCCCTACAAGATAGATTGGAGTACCTTCACGAAAATGGATGTAACTTGAGCATATGAACTCCATTCTTTGAAAATGAAAAGGCATCGAAAAGCTGATTCCACCATCTACACAACCATCAAATGTTTTTCTATATTCACTTCCAAGTACACAAAAATTCAATTTGAATTCAACCCTTTCTTTTTTTTCATTGTAAAAGATTGCAAATGGGTTTTTACTTTTTTTTTGCTATGGGGGGGTGCTAATTTTTCTTCGTAAAACCACATTAAGGGAGTAGATACATACAAAAGCTAGAAGTCATTCTTTTTGCAAACCTCAAAAACTCAAACACAATGGAAGAAAACTTTCAATTAAACGTCTTACGCCACACAATTACCATTGATGGAAACCAAAGATGACTAGATTGCTCATGTCCAAGGGATTATGGTCCACATTGGATGAAACACAATCTGAATTGACTTGCTAATTTGAGATATTTTAGCATAGGGACAAAATGGATGAGGCTATGTGACTGATCTTTAGCTGCATGTTTCAGACAATCTATTGTTTCAAATTGATTCTTGTACCACTCCTAGGGAGATGTGGGAAAAATACAAAGAGCTTTTTGGTACAATTAATGAGTTCTAGGCACTTTAGATTGAGGTAGAATTGACTACACAAGTACCTAATTCCTTCTCCTCCATTGAGGATTATTTAGTGAAATTTAAGTCACTCAGGTCACTTTTGCAGGGTTGTGGAAAGGATAAAAATGACAAAGAATGCATTTTCTTGATTTTGTCTAAGCTTTGAGGGCCATTTCAGGTCTTCTTTTCTACATTTTACTCTACTATGGATGCATTGGGTACTACTTTTACTTTGCTTGCCTTTGAGGATTTTTGTGATTGTTTGACATGGGAACATGCTAAGTGTGAGGCCTATCTTTTCACTCCTGTACTTTGATCATTTTATATTACTTTTGGAGACATATTTTAGACTATGGGGACTGTTGATCCTAATATGCATGTTTATTAGACTATATGCTTTTACCTTTGATTTATTATGTTAGCATGATTGTGATGAGACTAGATCTTGATTTGATTCATTGATGATGATTTGACATGTGATTTGCATTATGATATTATTGAGATCCTAGTTATGTGATTATGTGATGGATTTATTATGTGATGTTATCTTGAGATGGATTATTGAAATACAAATTATGAATCTATTGTGATGTGATTTTATGATGTTTTATATGATCATGCGATGCTGTGAGTGTATGTTTTCCTTTGCTTTGGCTATGATATACATGTTGAATTAATCTTTAATTTAAGTGCGTAGGTGTTCTAACCAGGCCACAGATAATCAGAGATTATCCCACACACTTTGTGAATTCCTGTGTAAAGCTGATCAAGTTCCAAGAGGAACCAAGACCAACTATGTTATGCGTGATAAAATTTTGTAATGTTATTGTGTGATGTTTGGGTTAGGTCTACCCCTTTTATATTTGATTTTAATTGGTGTTGTAAAGGTGTAATGTTCATTTGAATTTTATTTTTGAAATTTTATTTTTTGTGACCCCTTTTTATGTGATTTTACTCACCCTATGGTGCTCAAAATGGGTTAAAAGTGACCCTGGGTTATACCCCTAAGGTCTAGGGACCTTTTGAGCTTGTCTAACCTTAGGTAAACACCCATTTGGTCACTTAAACTTCACCCTAAAGTAAAGTGACGAAAATGGAAGTTTGGGAAGGAGTGGAAGGGTGGGTCAAACACTCAACCTCATCCACTCCTCTTTCCAAGGTTGGGGGAGTCTTGAAGACCCCTAAATTGTGGAGGATTCAACTCCAAGCCTCTCCCACAATTGGTGAGGGTACCTTGGGATTGTGTGGGCTTTCATAGGAGGAGATGATTGGGGCACTTGTAGTACCTAGTCCTTCTATGGCTCCACTTTTCTCTCCCACATGTGTGAGAGAGCACAAGTGGATGGGGACAAGACTTGATGGAATGGGTGAGTGACAAGTGTCACCACCCCATTTCATGAAGCTTGCAAGTGGTTGTGTGGAGGAGTGAGGAGGTGACAAGTGTCACCCCCCCTTCCTCAAGGCTCATGAGAAGAGCCTATTTTAATCCCTCTTGAAGAGAGGGAGAGGGTTGTTGATTTGTTTTCAATTTTTGAATTTTAATTGATTTTGGGGAGAGAGTTAGAGGAGATTTTGGAGGCTCATTTGGAGAGGAATTTGGAGGTGGAGTTGGAAGGGCTCTTCTCAACTATCTTCCATTTGGGCTATTAAAGGTAGGATCCAAGGCTAATGTCTTTCCTTATGTATTTTCATTTCTTGTGTGTGTGTGTGTGTGTGTGTGTGTGTGTGTGTGTGTGTGTGTGTGTGTGTGTGTGTGTGTGTGTGTGTTTTACTTTTGTTGTTGTGGGGATTTTTTTTGTTATGGGTGTTGTGAGAGCCTCTCCACTTGGCAAAAATACTCAACATGTGTGGGGTGGGGGAGGAGTGAGCCTCCTCGGGGTCACATCCTTGTTTCTTTTGTGGTATTTTAGCCTTGAGGGCAAGATGAGAAAATGTGTATTTGAATGGCTTGAGAGCCATAGGAAAACTATGTAAAAAATGGTATTTATGTGATGGCTTGAGGCCTTGTGGAATTTGGTTTTGGGAGTTATTTGGAGTGACACTCTTGAGTTGAGTGATGTCCAATCCCCTACCCCATTAAACTCATTTTTGGTGATTTTGTTTTGTGCAAGCCAAGGGAGTTAATATTGCTTTTGTGTTTGAGTGATTGCTGTGAAGTGGTGTGTGTGTTCCTTGTGTGAGGATGACCTCCAAGCTCGGAGGTGACTCATGAGTGAGTCTATGGTATGGAGGAGAGAGGTTTTTAGTGGCTTTTCCCCCTTCTATGTGTTTATTGCAGGTTATTTGGAGCTATGGAGTATAGAAGAAAAAGAGACTTTTGCTCTTGAGTTAGCCATTTTGGCTCTTGAGAGCCTTTGCCAAGTTTGGCCTTATGTAATTTGTTTCTAGTTTTTAAGAGAGTAGATCCTTTTCTCTCTTGGGTTGTAAAGATACATGTTTTAGGTTTTGAAGTTGTATCTATCTTGCTTTGAACCAAAAAAAAAGAAATTTGGTGGCTATTGTATTTATGAAAATATGAGAAATGTGCAAGGAAAGAAATTTTGCATGTAAATCTTTATCTTTGTTGTAAGTAAATGGTTAAAATTGTTTCCCACTCCCTATTGTCTTCAAGCAAATAAAATAAATATGTTGTTGTTTTTGTTTATTTGAAAGATTTGTGAAAATGATTTTTTTTTTAAAGAAAAGGAAAGATAGTCAATTGCTATTTTTATTTCAATTTTTTTTTTTTTTAAATGTATTTGCCTTCATTAAAAAAAGAAAAAAATACCTATTTAGATTACCATTATCTTTATTAAAAAAAAGAAATATATATGTTGTTGTGAGTGATTTGCATTGATGAATATGTTATATATATATATATATATGTATGTATGTATGTATGTATGTATGTGTATATGTGTATATATATATGTATGTATATATATATACACATATACATATATATGTATATGTATATATATAGATATAGATATATATATGTATATGTATATGTGTATATATTTTATATATATGTATATGTATATGTATATATGTATATGTATATGTATATATATATGTATATGTATATGTATATGTATATGTATATGTATATGTATATGTATATGTATATGTATATATATATATATATGTATATATATATATATGTATATATATATATATATATATATATACTTTCATCTATATTATTATCCATTTTTTTAAAACTTGCTAAAAACAAATCTTGGTGTGACAGAGAAATATGAGCATACAATATTTTATATATATTTTGGAAAATATTTATTTTGTTTGAACTGTGGATATACATCTTATATATATATATATATATATATATATATATATTGGACTGCATTTTTTTTTAGAAACAAGAGATAGGTCAAAATGCAAGTAATGCTATAATATATTAAAAAAAATGAAACCCAATGCTGTTCTGTATGGTGAGGGTTTGGTGGTAGGGGGGGGTGACGACCTCACAGCTGCCATCCCCCATGTTAGAGTTTGTTGGAGGAATGGGGGGGGGGGGCGGAGGGGGGTGGGGCATCCACCCCATCCCCATTGTTTTTTTTTTAAAACAAAAAAAAATATAACTCATATCTTAGTCCATTCTCTGCGGCGGTGGCCGACCTCTCCAATGCCCCTATCTTTCAGTCTTTTGGCTGATATTACTTGTGACCATCATTTGGTTTCACTGCTATATATTCATTATATATATATATATTCTGTGTATACTACAATGCTAATTTTCTCTAGACAAAAAAAAGAAACTCTCTAGTTTAAAAACTAGAATATATATATATATATATATATATATATATATATATATATATATATATATATATATATATATATATATATAAAGAATAAACGGGTATACTAAATGAGTATACCTCCATGAGAGGAAACCATGGAAGCCCTCTCCTTCCAAAACCGGCAACACAAAAATAGAGAAAAGAGAGAAATGAGAGAGAAAAATGGAGAAAGAAAAGAATGAGGAAACCAAATGGAGGCTAGGATTTAGTTTGCATTCCATAATGATATTATTTTTTTTATCATGTTGAGTTTTAGGGCAAATAGGAATTTTAAATTTGATTTTATTATTTCCCCTCTTTTAACTTAAACTCCTTTTGTATTCTTTTATTTATTTGGGGAGTTTGGAGAAATTTTTAATAATGGGAGTGTTTCATTTTTTTTAGTGAATTTAATTATTGTTAGATGTTATTTCAAATTGGAAGGGATATGAATTATATTTTAAATTTTAATTGATTGGGACTATTTAAGTTTATTATTTGGCCTAGGGAATTTTATTATTTAATTATTTGGAGAGGAGTTTAATTAATCTATTTATTTTTTCCTCCAAGTTAACTATTGAAGTGTAATTAATTTTAAATCAATTGAATTAATTTATTGCATGTGAACATTAATCAACGAGGTTAAATTTATTTTAATTTTTAATTAGATTAGTTGCTTTAATTTATTTAATCTAGGGCGTATTAATTAATTAAATAATCTAGACGTTAATCTATTTAGAGAACCTAGTAAACCTTTGACTAAAATTTATTTAATTAGAATAATCCTTATTCACGCCCATGAGGCGTTATGTTGCCGAATTTTTCTGGAAGCTCGGGTTAAATTAATTTACCTATTTTAAACCATGTGTAGAGAATGTTTGACGTTGTCGTAATCTTGGTGATCTTAATTAAGTTTTATTTAATTCATTTATGCATTTGAGTTAGTCTTTTGATTTCAACTTGTGTCGAAATCCTTTCACTCACCTTGGAAAATGTAGGGTTTCGTTCATCCAATAGTAACCCTAATGGTGATGCTTCTCACATTGCATTGACCTCCTTAGTCAGCTTTCATCACGTAGAGGAATGCACATGTGATCGCATTACCCTACAATTGATTGACATGTTTATGCTTTATGCATATTGCTATCGAGCACGCTGATGGTGGCGAGGGGGTTTCTAGGGATGCGTGGAAATTTTTTGATATTTCATGTCATGACCACATGAAAAATGTGGACATGACATATGTGTTGCGTGTTGTGACTGCATGGGAAATGTGGGCATGACACTAAGTTGGTTTAGTTATGTAATCTCTTTATAGTTCCAAAAACCAATCATTGGTAGCACAATCATCTAAGGGGAAACAAAAGAAGAAATATAATCCTAAAATAAATTCTTTATCAGGTAGTGAGAGTTCCTCCAAGAAAAATAAGAAGTTAGAACAAAAATACCAATCCAGTCCTAAGAATGACAAATCTTCTAAGTCTGATGAGTCTTGCTCTAAGACAAAGAAGAAATTAGGAGAACCTTGTAGTTTTTGTGGTAAAGAGGGATATACAATAACCAAGTGTTGGAAGTGACTACAGGCTTTAGAGGAAGCCATGCAACAACATAACATTTCATCCTCTAAGCCTACTTCCACCAGTACAGGAAAAGGCCATGCTCTTTCTACGCTGGCCTTATCTTTAACAACTAGTTGGATACTTGACTCAAGAGCATCACATCATGACACATTCCCAAGATATTGTCACACCACTTTCAAATTGTATCACTTCACATATTGTAGTGGGGGATTCTACACATCTTTTAGTTTTGGGTTCAAATACTATTCCACTTGAGGATGGTTGTATTTAGGATGTTCTTGTGATTCCTTATATTTCAACCAATCTTATTTTAGTGTATCAGATTTGTCACTATGGTGCTAGAAATATAGTTGAGTTCTCACCACATGATGTGGTTATTCAAGAACTTCATGATCCTGATATTGTTGTGGCTATAGGGAGTATTGATTCTGCATCTTGATTATACAAATTTGATGGTTTTGAAAGTTCAATAGGTGCATCTTTCATTGCAGATGTAGACTCCTTGAGTAATCTTTCTATATCAAATAAGCACTTAGGCATTAGTGATAGGTCTACCTAAGATTTCTTGCACTGATAGTGTGTTGTCACGAAGGATTTCACCCTGAATGCTAAACCTTAAATCTTGGCAATCCTATGCAACATGGGAACATTCTCAGACTATGGGTAGTCTATGATGAGAATGAACCTCTAGAAGAGTCAGCTCCCTTTAAATTCCCCTTGGATCTGATGTACTTTCATGGGAAAAGAGATAGAAGAATGATTAAATAAACTAAAACTTATCCTAAGGGGGTGATTCACCAATTATTATATCCTAACTTGCAATCTGATTCACAGCTATTCCTCAATACATCTATTCTTACAACTCAAACTAGACAATATTATCACAAAAATGTTTCACAAAAAGGCATGAAAATAGTCCACTTTTTTCTAAAGGAAAACCAAAGTTTTTCACAACTTTAAAAGTAAAGAATCACTTGCACAATTTGTAACCTGTGGTAAAATATGCGTTGTTGTATACTTGCTTTAATAGAATGAGACATAAAACTTAAAGGTTTCATTTTAAAACACAGTAATTTTTTATCAAATCATTCATAAGATAACAAGACACCCGATTTTATTGAGAAATAGAAGAAAAACTCTGTAATAACTATGAAACCATTGAAAAGTAAACTGTTGCTATATAAAAACCTATAAAATATTCTGAGTTACAATACTGAATCTATCTCTGCAATGTGCAAAAACCAGAGAAAAAAGCAAGAACTAAGAAGAAAGCATAAGCTTTTTTTCCCTATAATACAAAAATCTCTCCAAAAGCCAAGGTGAACTCAACTCTATTCCCAATTGGACTCAAAATGATGCATGAATAGGTTGAAAAAAGAAACTCCTAGTTGCTAGGTGAGCAAGAGGAAAAAAACATAAAAAATAGGGTCCACAATGCTCCAAATTGAGCTATTTTAGCTCAGAACTCCTCCCAAGATGTTTGACCAAAAAACTACCAAAAATAGCTTAGTTTGACTCCAAGTCAAAATAGAACCAAAATCTCCTCTTGCATGAGTTTTCCAAGCTTAGCTCAACTCTCTTTCCTCCTTGCATGATTTGAGGGAAAAAAATATATTATGTTTGACAAATATTAAGGGTAAATCATGTGCATGCTTTAACTTAATAAGTGTTTTACAATTTATCTTCTTGGTATTTTGTGAAACAAATATTAAGGTAATTTATAAAACATTCCCCTTAATATTTGTTTAAAATACAATATTTTGTCCTTCAAATTATGCAAAAGAAAAAGCGGTTCACATAATAAATTCATCAAGGACTTCCACCCTTTACAAAAGTTCACAAGATGGTCATTATCCCCTCTTTGTTGTGACTTATAAAAAGACCTCAAGCCTATCCCATGATGAAAAATAACCTAAGTCACATATAAAAGAACTTAAAAGGTCATGATGGTGCTCTAATATTTCAAACCTTAATCATATTCTGTTCTTTGATATCCAAGGCTTGAAAAAGAAAACCTAAAAAGGTCAACAACTCTCATTACTACTTTATACCTCCCTTATTCCTCTCAGGCCTCATGATATATCATAAGATTTAACACTCAGGAAAGTATTGACCCTCGAGGATAATTCTTATGAATGATTTTTCTCTTAAAAAAGTCAAAAGACTTATGAAAAATATCCTCTTGCATCAGGCTTGGATCAGAGTTAGTGCATCATATTGTGAAAAGGGTTTCAAAACCCTAGTCTAGAATCTTTTGCCTTTTTTCTTCATTGTTGTTGTGATCTATTGCAGCACCAAGGGCTCTCCAACTAAAGATTATGGAAGGATTTCTCATCTTTATGCTCTAGAATTGGTAAGCAACACTCTTTGATATTGTTGTTTCTATCGTTACCTGTAAGCACCCATTTTACTGTATCTTTCCTATTTCCCATTCATTTTGTGCTCCCCCTTATGATGAATATTCTATGGCTTCACTCCTCTATGGCTCCTTTGAATGGCCTTCACTGTCGGTTGTATGTCCTTGGAAAATGGTAAGTGTTATTCTTCTTTCACATTCATTACCCTATTGTTCTTTTCTCTGAGGAATTAGTGAAGAGAACCCTGATTTTCTATTTTATTTACTCCTTGTTTGGGCCAAAATAGTGGAAAAGGTTGTATGGGTTTCCTTATATCTATTATCTTCTCTTAAAAATGATTTGCTATCTTGAACATGTGTACAAACTAAAGATGATATTCTTGGCATCTTCCTTGTTTTGCTTAATAAAATAGCTAATAGTTCTTTTATATTGAGCCTTTGCATGTCTAACCTATGATCAATGACCCAACTAAATGCCTGCTATTAATGCCAATACATTTCACTCACAAGACTTTATATCACATTGAATTACAATAATTAACTAAATTAAATCCGTTCTATTATTCAGCTATAATCAATGTATAAAATTATGTATTCGTATTCTATAAAATACCAGTGAGGTCCTAGAAACATATCTATATTTTGCAACCTGTTGACTTTAAGAACATTGATAAGTGATTTACCATTCAAATTCTACATAGCTATCATTCCCAAATTTCAAGATGCCCTTTGAATCACCCTTACCTCAGCTCTGTAAAACTCTACAATTTTAACTCTTGAATGCAATTGTGAAGATTAGCATAATCCAATTTCTTTTTTACTTCTTTGAATTTTATGTTTTTAGTGGTAGCTGTACATTAAATGTTGTAATTAAGGCATACAATTCAATTTGAGTTTAACTTCCCATTCAATTCATATTTTGAATCTTGTATACATTAATTCACTCCACTCTTTGAATTTGTATCTCATATACATGCACTTTCTCTTTTACTTTTTGCATATATAATTTTGTATATCTCTATGTATATCTTATACACCATCAAAATATACAAAATTAGACTCCAGTGAGTTTATAAAACAGTTTACAATTATTTTTGAATCCATCTTTGTATATAAGTCTTTTGTATATGTTTCTGTATATTACCTTTATGTACCCAACATACACATGTGGACCCCACCTGGTGCATACTGTGAGGGGGAAATCAGGTTATTCAAATTAATGAAAATGAAACCCAAACATCTATGAAATATGAAGGAGAAATAGATTAAAATAAACTAAAATACTTACTGTATACGCCTAAAAATGACACGATTCATCCTAAATAAATATTCTAAATATTTATTCTATTCTTCTACCAATTAATAAAATATTCTAAATTTATTTAATCGATTCACTATTCCATAATTAAATAAATTCAATTTATTTAATTAAAATTCTTCTAAATGTCCTACACAATTAAATAATCATAAATTATTTAATTAAACCAAATTCCTCTATCCTAAGTTCTAATTCGAAAATCCACCTCACCTTTTCCTCCTCACCTTGTCCACCTCATCAGGTTGCACATGTAATTAAATATATTTAATATTTAATTATCTTATTTTCCCTCACCCACATGGCCTATTTCTTCTCAAATCAGAGGTTAGTTAACTAATCAATCAAAAGTGTTAACTAACCTGTCAATTGAGTCAATTCCTCAATCAATTCAATCAGTTCCACAATTCACTCTTCTAACTGATCAATCAAGTCTGTTAACTGTTCAGTCAATGGAGTTAACTCTCCAATCAATTTTGTCACATCCCCTCTTTCATGATGGAGCTGGGACACTTGTCACATTTCTACTGGTTGCACATTCTCCAACCATCCTCATCCATTGATCTTCATATCTCCCCTCAACCATTGATTCCCATTCTTCCAAGTCTATAAATGAAGCTTCATCCTTCCATTCTAATCATCCAGGCTTTTGACATCGTTACTCTGTAGAAATATCACCAGCGCACCTTTGGCACCCCTTTGACCATTCACAAGCTTGAGATCACATACTTGCATTGGAGCTCATCTTCATTGCATATCACCATAGCCATTTACCATCGACCTCCTACGAATAGCTAAAAAGAGTGCACTCTCTGAGGGCTCACTTCATCTGCAAAAGGATGGTTGTAATAGGCAAACAACAGAAGCATCAATTTCAGGGAAGGTTTGCCTTGTGTTATTCATTGCTATTTACTTTCAATCTTTCTTGTTATCTCCTATTCTATTGATGTTTAGGTCATATATAATTCATTTGATTGATCACCATTTTACCCTTACATTTTTGGCGACCACCATGGGGCCTTTGCCCCTTTATCTCATCAAAATCTGAGCTTTTTTGAAGGCAGGTTCCGTACAGGTCACGCAAAGTCACGCACAAGTTACTTCGGTGCATTTAAACATTCCCACGACACATATAAAGACTGTTACGACGCTTTTATCCTTTCTACGCATCTGTGTATTTTTGCTGCACTTTTGTGCACTGTTACGATGCTTTTGACTTTATTGCGCATATGTTCCTTTTACTGCGCTTTTGAAGACTGTTGCTGCGCATCCATTATTACTGTGCATTTATTCCTTTTAACTATGCATATGTATAATATTACAGCGCATTCATTATTGTGGCGCTTCTGTTGATTATTTCTGCGAATATGATCACTGAAGCTGTGCATTTGTAACAGACTGAGGTTTTAGTACTTTCTTAGGGGAATTTTGCTAACTCTAACCTTTTCACAGGTGTTCGCTGGAGCTGTTTTGTAGGAGAGGATCTGGTTTAGTTCCATGTAGTTGCATCTAATTAGTTCACATTTCATTTTCTGAGGGAAAGTAAAATTGATGTTCATTCAAATCTTCATCTAGTTCTAATCAGGGAGAAAGTAACTGGATTATTTCTTGCTTGCATTGCAAACACCTTCCAAGTTATTGCTATCTAAGATTAAAATTGAACTCATCAATGATCTTGAAGTTAAAATGAACCATTACTATATCGTGAGACCAGAATTTTAAAGTTAACAATCTCGTGCTACGCGGTTTAAAATTGAACTCATCAATGATCTTGAAGTTAAAATGAACCATTGCTATATCGTGAGACTAGAATTTCAAAGTTAACAATCTCATGCTACACGGTTTAAAATTGAACTCACTACTACTTTCTGGGGTTTAAAACTGAACCACTACTATATTGCTAAACTCACTTCAAAGTTCTGTGTTTGAATAGATTAGCCCATTTAGTTTTTTTTTCACTTTTAACTAGGGTGGATTAATTAGTGTATTCTGTGCTTGCGAATGACAATAGGTTTATGCTCTCCCCTCTTCTAGGTGATCAGAGTGCCAGACTTGTCATTCTATTTGTTTAACCTTTAGGAGGGGCCTGCCCTTGGATGCATGCTTGTCCAAGTGGGAATGACCCTGAGTGGTAACAGGCTAACGCCAAGCCCTACCAAGCCACTTAAAATAAATTGTGCTTGAGGTGAAAACTTCCTGCAACAAGTGCTGTTATGTTACACCGATGGCCAACCTCCCCCAAAACCCTCTTAGGCGCAACCCTTTGAGGCTGGGAGACTCCATAACAGAGAGTAGTGCCGCCGCACGTGTAACCACTTGAACGGTTACCCGCATTAAACACCTCTTGTTCTAGTGGCCCAAATCCCTTATAATCCATTTCTCGCCTAGGATTTTGTGCTTGCTTTTGTCCAAAATAGAGTCGAAAAAACTACAAAAATAATGAAAAACTACAAAATATTCTTTGTGCTTCCTATGTTTTCTTGCTGTTAATTCATAATATTAGATCAGGAAGACCCTTTCCAGCCAAAAAATACCAAAAACAGAAGAAAAATCCAAAAATTTTGCAAAAATATTAGAGCTGCGCATATACTCCTTTCTGCTGTGCATATACTGTGACTTACTGTGCTTTTGTACCGACCTGTTGCACATATATACTGTTGCTTCACATATACACACTGTTGCTGTGCATTTGTATTTCACCAGAACGGCGCATACATTGGACTTACGATGCATTTGTTCATTCCTGTTGCGCATCTATTTCTGCGCATGTGCGACAATGAGCACTTGCCCTATTTTTGAGAAAATATTTTCACTTGATTAGAGCACCCATTTCAGCCTAGTTTCACTTTCTGAGGTTAGATTCAACCTTGCAGTCAATCTTCATCCATTTCACCCAAGTCTCTCTTTTGACCGTCATCCCATTCACTTTCTGTCCAAATCCCGCTTATCCCAAAGTTAGTTTGTCCCATACCGATTCGACATAGGTCCCTTTTTCATGTCATTAGTGAATTCACGTAAGCCTAGTAGGTCACCGTACCTTTGCTAGTAGTCTTGTTGAACGACTAAGCCCTACACAATAAGACTGGTATCGACTACCCTTACTAGCGGCCAACGTCTTGTGTCAACCGTCTTACTTGAAGTCATTGAGCAAGAGAATCCTTTGTCCAAATCTTGCCCTAGGTATCCCATTCACCACAGTCTCAGTCGGTACCTCGCCAAACTTTCTAGTCCTGGTCCACTTCATCCCACCCCACCTTGCATGGTTCTTACTCGATCCAGTACAACAAGCAGATTGAAATGGCCGACGCATCTGATCACCTTGCCCCACCACGTGGTGGTGACGAAGAAATTTCTCATGAAGAATTATTAGCGCACATCCAAGATAGAATATTCCAACGCCTGGTAGAGAGGGTGCTCCTTGAAGACCCTGATAAATACTTCCACCATCTTGCTAATCTCAGAGTCAAACTCCCCGCAGACTTTGACATAAGCTCCATCATGGAAAATGTAGACAATGATCATGAGCAGAGACGTGATGATCATGAGAGAGGCACGAATAACACAGTCCCGAATGCAAATGATAGAGGCAAGAAACCCATAGATCAAAATGCTCCTATGGATGACGTGAGACAACAAATCGAAAGTCTAAAACAAGAAATATCCAACCTTAAGACCGGTACAAGTTCCAAGCAATACTCTTTGGAAGATATAGCTCCATATCCTTTTGACAAAAGTTTGGTCATGAAACCCTTCCCCTTTCAGTTCGGAGTCCCAAAGTTCGACAAATACAAAGGGAAGGGGGACCCTAGAGATCATATCCGGGAATTCAATGCCGCATGTTTAGAAGTAGCTCACAATGAGACCTACTTGATGAGACTATTCCCAAGATCTTTAGGTGGTCAAGCTATGGAGTGGTTCTCGCGCCTCCCACCAGGGATCAAAACTTTTGATGAACTTGTCAATAAATTCATAACGCACTTCTCTTACAACATAGAACACAAGGTATCTATGCTAGATCTATGCAATACCAAACAAAAGAGTGGTGAGTCATTCACCACCTTCTTACAACAATGGAGACAGCTAGCTAGTAAGTGTTCTTATGATATACCTGAGAAGCAACTATTGGAAATGTTTATCCACAAATTGAATACAGATCTTAGCTATCAGATTCAGATACAATGCCCTACATCGTTCTCCAAAGTCATTGAAATGGGCCTATTCATTGAAAAAGCTATGATCACTAAAGGAACTCTCAAGCTATATAAGGACATGCCTAATTCCAATTACACAACGGATAAATCAAAGTTTTGGACCAAGAACAAGAATGTGGTCAATGATGGGGTAGTTGACGCCAAGGCGGCAGCTCCTAAACAACAACCCATATTCACTCTTAAGGGGGACGCAAACAATGGTGCAATCAACAAACCACCCTCTCGGGAGCCTAGATCTTGGTACAATTCAAACCCAAGAAGAAAATTCACACCGTTGGGCGAATCTCAAGAATCGGTGCTACGGAAGTTGTTGGCTAACAACGAAATTTCTCTACCACCAACAAGTGATTATGAGCCTATAGTCAAACCTCCCTACTGGAAGGACACAGACTATTGTGAATATCACCGAGGAAGGGGGCATACAACTAACAACTGTATCCGCCTCAAAAATGTCATTCAAGACATACTGGATCAGAATCAGGGAGCGACACAACAGCATACCTCTAATGAAACTCATGTGGCCTATAGGGATCCACTTCTAAATCATAACAGGCCGTATAACAACAATCACAACAATGGTCACAACAACAACAATAATGGCCACAACAACAATGGCAACAACAGCAACGACAACAACAATAATCGCAACCAGCCAAATCAAAATAGCGGGATGAGTAATGCTAACTATGCAAGTGTTCCATTTGACTACACCATAAACTGCATTTCTGAACATATTCCGCAAGTCAATGTCATCTCACCCAACCAACAACCAAGACCTAACCGAACTGGTTGTAGTATAATTACCCGCAGTGGTAAAGTCACACTTAATACCATTCCTCCAAGGTCATCACCATCTCCATCCAACCCCCGTCAGTACAATGTCCTTGACCAGTTACAGAAAACTCTGGCTCACATTTCCATATTGGAGCTATTGCGTCTATCTCCTTCTCATAAGGAGATTCTTGAAAAAGCCTTAGTGGAAACCACTGTCCCCACTAACCTGGCTCAAGAGTAGTTCCAGACCATGGTAGGCAATCTGACATCCTCCAATTCCATATCGTTTACTGAGCAAGATGACCTTTCTATATCTCAACCCCACAACACCCCTCTGCACATTATCGCATTCATACACAAGCACTGCATCAAAAGGGTTCTCATTGATGGGGGTGCCGGTTTAAATATTTGCACATTGAAACTAGTCCTTGCATTGGGGTTCTCCGAACAAGTAGTTGATCCAAGGAGGAAAATACCATTAAGGCATATGACGAGGAAGAAAGAACCACAAAAGGAATGGTTGTCCTACCCATTCAAGTGGGACTGGTAATTAAAGATGTGGTGTGCCAAGTCCTTGATTGGGAGCTTGCTTATAATATTCTACTAGGGAGACCATGGATCCATGCCATGAAGGCTGTCCCCTCAACCTATCATCAATGCCTTAAGTTCCTGCACAATGGCAAGCAGGTCACCATTCAAGGCGACCCCGACCCCTACCAGCACTGCAATTCTTTCCATGCAAAACCTGAATGTGTCATACCTAACAACAGAGCCTACATTTCCCCTACCCTGCAACAGGACCATACCGCTAAAGCTTCCTCCTCAAGACCCAAACCACTGAAACTTACCATAAAAGAAAATGGCATGGGGGAATACTCCATTGAGCACAGCCTCAACCTTGCCAAGATGCCTTTGTATCCTCACTCTTTTGGCCAACCCAAACATCCACTCAAACATTTTCCAAAGCCATCTGCTCCTCCTGTAGCTCCCACAAATCCCTTTGTAAAATGGGGGACCTTATCTGATGAAACGGAGGAGCGAGATCTCCTGCAATGGCTTTATGTAGATGAAGAAAACACACCCCAAGAACTGCCTAGACTCCCTACAGAACTCTATGGGTGGGGTGAGACTATTTTGCATAGGATGGGGTACGAAGGACAAGGCCCCATAGGCCTGAGAAAAGAAGGAATCATTGAACCTATACAACCTTCTTCATCCTCTTCGGCTAGAAACACAACTGGCCTAGGGTACAAAGGCAAAGGTAAAGCCAAGGAAAATGCTTGCCTTGTGGAGACAATCCAAACACGCCAAGTGGATAGTGACACAGATTCAGATGATTCAAATGAGTATGAGTGGGACGAGCTAACAGAGCTCTCCTACGATGACAAAGAGGTTGACACCATCCAAACTCTTAGCCCCTACCATGAGGGACAAACGCAATGGGACAGACCACCGGAGTCTGATTTGCCCACCCCTGAGATTATGGCTTTTGAGGAAAGTTTAGATTCCATTGCGATAAACAACTTGGAGGAAACTACCACCCAGAACGCTACCCTCGCCAATGCCCATAACATTTCCATTCACACCATCAATGAACTGGGTCTCTCATCCTACTCCCTTCCCCTCTTACACCCTGAGCTTATTGACTGGGATCTGCAAGGAACCCCCCAATTAGATATGTTCCAGAATGATGATGCTTACATCGATTATATGGAACTTAGGGACCACTTGCCAAAAGGAGATCATAAAGCTGGTTTTGCTATAGAATTGAATACTGTGGCTTACTTTGGGGAGGGTGCCAAGCCTTCCAGTCGCAAAAACATCAAGGTCAAAAATGGATCTGACAGTGAAAACTGCCTTGCGGCAGTGTCAGATCATAAAACAGTAAAAAGAAAGGACGCATCTGACGGTGAAAACCCAACTGTGGCACCCGACGATGGAATGCTTAACACTCTCCCTAGTGATATGTATCAGGAAAGGTCACAGATTGTGGTAGAGCCGACAGAGCCCGTGAATATTGGGACCGAAGAGCAGCCCAAGATTATCCACTTTGCCAAATCTCTCACACCACTAGAGAAAACCAAGTTTGTACCATTCTTTAAGAAGAAAAGAGGTAGCTTTGCTTGGTCCTATGCAGACATGCCAGGTTTAGACCCAAACCTAATTCTACATCATTTGACGTTGGATCCAGGAGTGAAACCAATAAAGCAGAAGCTGAGAAAAATGCATCCTCATATAGCCCTTTTGGTCAAAGAAGAACTCAAGAAATTGCTAGATGTGGGGTTCATTAGAGCCATAGATTACCTAGAATGAATATCTAATATTGTGCCAGTGTCTAAACTAGATGGCCGAGTTTGACTATGCAATGATTTTTGAGACTTAAACAAAGCATGCCGCAAGGATGACTTTCCATTGCCAAACATCGATGTCATAGTCGATCTAACTGCAGGACATACAATGCTATCACTCATGGATGGATTCTCAGGGTATAACCAAATCAAAATAGCACCTGAGGATCAACACAAAATAGCTTTCACTTGCCCATGGGGTACCTTTTGCTGGAATGTCATGCCTTTTGGGATGAAGAATGCAGGTGCTACATATCAGCGGGCCATGACAACTATATTCCATGACATGATGCATGTAACTATGGAAGACTATGTTGACGATATCTTAGCAAAATCTCTCACAAGGGACTCACACCTGGACATATTAGAAAAAGTCTTTTAGAGATTGGATCAATTCCAAGTCAAACTGAACCTGAAGAAATGTGTGTTTGGGGTAACTTCAGGCAAGCTGCTGGGCTTCATTGTGTCAGCAAACGGAATAGAGGTAGACCCGGCCAAGGTCAAAGCTATAATGGACATGCCGCCACCCAAGACTCTAACTCAGTTGAGATCCTTATAGGGCAAGCTATAGGCCATCCGTAGGTTCATCTCACAGCTGGCAGACAAGTGCCAACCTTTCAGCCACCTTCTACATAAGAACATTCCATTTAAATGGGATGAGCGGTGCGAAGAGGCATTCAACAAGCTAAAGGAGTATCTTATGAATCCTCCCATACTCATGCCTCCGATCCAAGGAAAACCTTTAATTCTCTACATCTCTGCTACACCCATTGCTCTTGGAGCTCTTCTAGTGCAGCAAGATTATGAGAACAAGGAAAGAGCTATATACTACATCAGTCAAACCTTAGTGGGCTACAAGTTGCAATACTCACAGGTAGAACAATCATGCCTTGCGGTGGTTTTTGCTTCACAAAAACTCAGACATTACATGTTGGCACATCTTGTCAAACTCATTGCCAAGATTGACCCACTGAAATATCTTCTCAGCAAAGCAGCTCTCACAGGTCGACTAGCAAAGTGGGTTATGCTTCTTAGAGAATATGATATAGAATATGTGGACAGAAAAGCCATTAAAGGACAAATCATCGCTGACCAACTGGCCGTGGCACCATTACAAGACACTTCACCAATGCAGTTTGAGTTTCCCGATGAGTCTTTATTCACTTTGTCAACATCTCCTTGGAAACTCTACTTTGACGGATCTTACACCAACCATGGATCGGGGGCAGATATCCTGTTTATCACTCCCTAAGGCGACACAATTCTGAAGTCCTACAGGTTGTTATTTCCATGCACTAATAACATAGCGGAGTATGAAGCCTTGGTAATTGGTCTCAAGATGGCCATTGAGTGGAAAATCCAAGCACTATGTGTCTACGGTGATTCTCAACTTATCATAAATCAGGTCAACGATGAGTATCAAACCAAAGATGAGAATCTCATCCCATACAAATGGATGGTCGACGACCTCAAAGAACACTTTGGGACCATCTCCTTCGAGCAAATACCTAGGATAGAGAACAAAGCAGTAGATGCAATGGCTACCATAGCCTCTCTTCTAGAAATTCCTGAATATGAGTCACGATATGAGTTCTTAGTGGAAACCATCCGGCAACCAGCTTATGATCTCCTTGAAACCCATTCCATTTGCCTCCTCATCAGATCTGATTCACCTTGGTACGGTAAGACTTACACTTACCTCGAGGACAATACTCTCCCGCCAGACCTCTCTTCCAACCAAAAGCAAACTTTCATCCGACAAGCCTCTCGTTACACCATTATAGCTAATACCCTTTACCGATGTAGTCTAGATGGTACTCTACTCCGTTGTTTAGAACAAGAAGAATCCATAACTGCATTGTGAGACGTACATGAAGGGATATGCGAACACACTCCAGCGGCCCTTCCTTAGCCAAGAAACTCATGCGTTTAGGTTATTACTGGCCAAATATGGAAATGGATTCATATCAGTTCGTCAAAAAGTGCAAACAACAGTATCCCGCTCTACACGGACAATACGTAACTGTGCGTCTGCCATGTCTCTCTTGCGAGTCAGCCCAGTGATAACTACTACATCTGTCTCTCGCCTGCCATCGGCCCTGCTCAGCTGTGCCTGCAGCGCTCGCACCTATCCCCTCAGGCTGGCTATGGCCCTCTCATGCACCTCTACCTGCTCTGGCCCCTGTACTGCCTCTGCCTGTCCTGGCCCCTGTGGCTGGGGCACCTGTTGCTGTGGTACCTGCTAGGCTGGCGGCATCTGCGCCTGCTGCGGTATCTACTGCTGTACCACCTGTCCTGGCACTGCCTGCTCAGCCTGGCCTATCCTCCTCCACTGTCTCAGCCTCTCTCCAGCTCTACCCCCTCGTCCTCCTCTAGCCCCCCTCCGCCCTGGGCCAACCTGTCCCTCCTCCTCTGAGTCTACCTCATCAATGCGAGGCACCAGCATGCCAGGTCCTAAATATCTCGGGAAAGGATGTGCACTCATCCAATCCTCGTAATCCTGTGTAACCCCTGCATCCGCTATCTCTCTCCTCATATCCCATGCCAAATAAGGAGTCTGCCTGAACTCTGCCAGGGCCTCCTCGTACGAAGCCATCGGCCCCCATCAGAGCCTCTCTGCATGTGTCCGTGTGAATAGTGCCTATCCCTGTGGCATACCCTGTCTCCTCCCAAACTGTCTCAGCACCCTACCCACCATTTGTCTCTCTAGGATATGCCGTGTCTGGCCTATCAGCCAAGTGTGCCTCCAATACTCTAACTTCCCTAGCCTATGCTGGGAAATCACTCATGCATAGCCATAACTGTATGGCTCTCCTCTCTGCCTCGCAAACACACATATCAGCCTAGTCATCGCTATGTGCTCCCACAGCCAAAATTGTAGCAATAGTACACTAGCCGATAGACTCGTGCTACGGTGGTACACCACCTAATGCATATCATGGTATAGATGGGCCAGTACGCAGACTCCCCATGCATATTGGGTGCCCTCAGTCAGCATCTGCTCCATGATCCTACCCCATCCAATGGGGAACCCATGCGATCTCCTGTCTGGGCATACAACGCCCCTGATCAGTCCAGCCACAATCCCCGAGAAGTAGTCATAGCAATCATATATATCCTGCCATGGGATGACCTATCCAACCAGCTCAGGATCATCGAACACTCACTGGCACGCAGCGAGTCCCACATCCCACTGTGCGTCATAGTCCACTAACTCACCCACCACGGGTAGGTGCAGTATTCGGTAAACGTCCTCTAAAGTCACCGTCATCTCTCCAGTAGGAAAGTGGAAAGTCCCGTCCTCACTATGGAATCTCTCCACAACAGCTGTTAGTAGTCCTCGGTTCACCCGCACCTCGAGCATGAAGCATACATAGTCTAAACCCATGGCACCAAGTGCCACTCTGTCAGTCTCTGTCAACATATATCTCTGCAACAGGGGCATGGGAAACGTCTCCCTCGACTGCAGTGTGTCTCGAATATCCTCCTGCAAGCAAGCAAGGCAACGCGTCAGTCTCCAACAGCATATACCATACTCAACATATCTACTGAACTATATCAACTCAACTTAGTATCTCAAATTGATCAAAATAGCACACTACATCTCTTGACTAGATTCTTGCAATCTCAAAGATAGCTCATCGATTACCGTGTCAAACAGGATGCTAATCGAATCAATTTGGCTAAGTAATTTGCTATCCCAAGCAAATGCACCACTACAGGTGGTAAAAGCACCGTTTCTTTATATATGCACCGCTAAAATTGACATATGTGCCACCTAAACGCATATGCGCCGCCACAGTGCACATATGCGCAGTTTCAATGCATGCGCCACAGAACTCAGCATATGCGCCGCCCAATTACGAAAGCACCGCTAGATTCAACATATGCGTGGCTTTCACAGATGCGCTGCTACATTGAACAGATGCGTTGCCTGATTACATATGCACCGCCTAATTACAAATGCGCAGCTACAATGCACAGATGAGCTGTTTTCATGCATGCGCCGCCGAAACCAGCATATGCGCCGCGAAATGACAAAAGCGCCACTTCGCGAGGCATATGCGCCATTCTGCACTTTGGCGCATCTGTTTGACCTATTTTCTACATGCATTTATGACACCTAAAATCAACCCTAGGAGAAATTTTTTGAATCACATACTGGGGGTCCTACCTCTGCTAGCCGCCCGAATCGACGGACTCACTCGAATCGATGCTCCTCACGTGGAATGTCTACTGCTCTAGCTGCCATGCTGCTCCAAGTTGCTCTAGGCTCTCTCTATCCAATCCAGATCAAACAAGTGTGCAAATGACTATTCTTGTGGACCCAGCTCCTATTTATAGCCTCCAAACCCTAATTTTGGCTAGGTGATGACTGTGACTACTTCCCGTGCCCGTTTTTCCTCCTGTTTTCTTCCTGTTTCCCTGAAGCGTGTCCTTTTTCCTCTTGCCTATCCTAACCCCTTCATCTTCATGAGATTGTCCATCTTTGATTCTTTCACCCTTTTCTAATCCAATCTCCCGAGGGGGCATCCTATCGTCAGTAAACTTGTACCAGGGGAAAACTGGGGCATGTATTATCATTCAGACTATCGATTTCTTTGAAGCAACGCTGTAAATTGCATTGCATCAAAGAGGGGCAAAATGTATATGCCTAAAAATGAAACAAATCATCCTAAATAAATATTCTAAATATTTATTCTATTCTTCTACCAATTAAATAAAAATTCTAAATTTATTTAATCGATTCACTGTTCCATAATTAAATAAATTCAATTTATTTAATTAAAATTCTTCTAAATGTCCTACAGAATTAAATAATCATAAATTATTTAATTAAACCAAATTCCTCTATCCTAAGTTCTAATTTGAAAATCCACCTCACCTTTTCCACCTCACCTTGTCCACCTCATCAGGTTGCACATGTAATTAAATATATTTAATATTTAATTATCTTATTTTCCCTCACCCACATGGCCTATTTCTTCTCAAATCATAGGTTAGTTAACTAATCAATCAAAAATGTTCACTAACCTGTCAATTGAGTCAATTCCTCAATCAATTCAGTCAGTTCCACAATCCACTCTTCTAACTGATCAATGAAGTTTGTTAACTGTTCAGTCAATGGAGTTAACTCTCCAATCAATTTTGTCACATCCCCTCTTTCATGATGGAGTTGGGACACTTGTCATATTTCTACTGGTTGCACATTCCCCAACCATCCTCAGCCGTTGATCTTCATATCTCCCCTCAACCATTGATTCCCATTCTTCCAAGTCTATAAATGAAACTTCATCCTTCCATTCTAATCATCCAAGCTTTTGACATCGTTACTCTACAGAAATATCACCAGCGCGCCTTTGGCACCCCTTTGACCATTCACAAGCTTGAGATCACATACTTGCATTGGAGGTCATCTTCATTGCATATCACCATAGCCATTTACCATCGACCTCCTATGAACAGCTAAAAAGAGTGCGCTCTCTGAGGGCTCACTTCATCTGCAAAAGGACGGTTGTAATAGGCAAACAACAGAAGCATAGATTTTAGGGAAGGTTTGCCTTATGTTATTCATTGCTATTTACTTTCAATCTTTCTTGTTATCTCCTATTCTGTTGATGTTTGGGTCATATATAATTCATTTGATTGATCACCATTTTACCCTTACACTTACAACACTCTTTTACCTTTCACCTTCTGTAGTTCGCCTATCTTCCTTTGATCTTGTTTGTGAAGCCCTCAGAAGCTTTTGCTTGCTTGCTTGTTGAAGATGACAAAGTAAGAATGGCTTGGATACTTATGTATTTGAAGATGAGCTTCAAATACATAAATGGAGTATGAGATGAGAATGCTTAAAAGAGTGGGGGTGCCAAAGGCGCGCCGATATCTCTACAGCATAAGTTTACACAAAATCTAGATTTTGAAATGAAGAGAAGAAGGTTGTATTTATAGAAGAGAGTGAGGGAAGATCAATGGTTGAGAAGAAAAGAAGAGATCAATGGAGGAGGCTTGTTGAGGAACGTGCAACCAACGGAAGGACACAATTCATTCCAAAAGCAACTTTGTTTGAGTTAACTCCTCTCTTGATGAGGATGAGATTTGATTTTCTTAAATTAGAATTTATTTTTCTAATTTAAGAGAAGATTTGCTTTAGAAGTGATTTTGCTTTTGTAACTCAGAGTTTTTCTTTTGTGTGACAAGAGGAAAGTTATTTTTGGAAGATAAGAATGATTTTTCGAAGAGATAAGAAAGCATAATTAAATAAATGATTTATTTAATTATTTTTGTGGATATTTGAGAAGAATAAATAAAATATAGAAATATATTTTATTTTGTGAGGATTCTAGATTTTATTTAAATAAAATTTGTATTTTATTTAAATTTAGAAGAATAAAGATTTTAATTAAATAATTAAAATTATTTAATTATTTTAGAAGAATGAAGTTGGTGTAGGAGACTTTAATTAATTAAATAAAATGTAATTTATTTAATTAAATGAGAGGGATGAGTCAAATAAATAAATAAATGTATTTATTTATTGATAGAAGAATGTAAATGATGAAATAAATATTTAAAATATTTATTTAAGTAGAGTCATGCCAATTTTAGGTGTATACATTTTGCCCCTCTTTGATACAATGTGTTTTATCACGCTGTTTCAAAGAATAAGAATTTTTGACAGTGATACATGCCCCAGTTTGCCCCTGGTACAAGTTTAATGATAGGATGCCCCCTCATGAGATTGGATGGGGAGACGGCCGAAAGGCGTGAGACGAACAATCTCACAATGAAGAAGAGGAGAAATAGGAGAAGAAAAGGTTGGATGCAGAAGAAAGAGGTGAATGATATGTGATGCAAGATAAAATGATGACCCACGCAAGTAAGCAAGAATGCACAAATGATACAAGAACAGGCAAGGTATTGCCCCGATCAAGCGGTAAACCAACGATATAGATCGATGATGTCTGGTGTCAGGAATGAAACAGTCGTATAAGACTCTGGGTCTGGTTTCAACAATGCAACATCCTGTCTAAGACATTTGATATGATAACAATATATGACAGTGTTGTCATGGTGGGGAATGATATATCCCTAGAGCAACACAAAGGATAGTTATGACTGATTGATTTGGTTTACAACAAGATTAGGATCAAGACCGCTGATTGCGATTGGAGCATTTACCAAGATTGACTTGACTCAATTAGTATGGATTAAGGATAGAATTGCATTTTGATCACTGCTTGGATTGATAGCTAGAACTATTGATGAGGGACACGAAGACAAATAGAAATTTGATCGATAGAAGAAATCACAAGCTTTTGTAAACATTGATTTGCTGCATTTTGGATCTTTATTGGATGGGATATGGAGAAATGCAAATGGATATGGGTATGGATATGAACTGCAATTGGATAAGGTATGGATATGGATATGGATATTTGTCATCTTGATATTGCAAGTACTTTGCTTTCATCATTGGGCTGTTAAAATGTTGTAAGAAAATACAAGCATCTAGGTATAATTAAACCGAGATGACCTGAGTATTACTTACATGGATTTTGATATAGCAAGTTAATACAAGAATCTAGTCAAACTTGAATCTAGATGACCTGAGTACTTCTTAGATTTCAACAGACAAGGATTGCCCCTTTTCATGTTTAGACCTCGAAGTCCTCGATGATCTTTTGTTGATCATGTCGTTAGACAAAAGTCGTCACATTACTAAAGTTTAATCCACAAGTAGCAGAAAAAGAAAATAATTATGCCCCCATCATAGCATCTCTAGCTTTTGGCATCCTTGAGTAGCATAGGAAGACATAATAACAAAAATTCAAGACCTTGTAAATTAACCTGTTGACAAAACATTCTTGCATTAGATGTGTCTTTTGCCATAATTGATATAGAATTAGTTTTAGTGTTTTTGGTATGGTACTCTGCTTTGGACAGGTTGATGTTTTGTGCCAAGAATTTTGTTTAAGGAACGTGTTGTACTGCACTTGCTTGCCTAGTGAAAGGGTGTGGATGCAGATAGAGAGAAGGATAGACGACAAGATATGGAACGGATGGGAAGCAGAGCCTTGGGGGCGCATTGATAATGGCCTTGCCTATGTGATAGCTCAAAGGCGACATAGTTCGGGGTGAACCCTGATGGACCTAAGATATGGATCGGATGAGACATGATATGGAACAGATATGGATTAGATATGGAACAAGTAACATTGATGACAAAGGCCATGCTAGGCTGACACTGTGGATAGGATATTGGACAAGAATTTTGGATAGCCTTAATGCTAGATACTGATGACAAGGGAAACACCACAGATAGGTAGATGGATGGGAGATAGGGGATCAATGGTAGGGTAGGTAGAAGGAAACAAGGATGTGATCTCCAAGGACCATGTTGCATAAAAAAAGCATGCCCCATTGTAGGTAGAATACGTAGGAGTTTTCATGACAATGTTTATGACGATAGGAGGATGAGAGGATAATGAAGGATTTGTGTGGTTTTGGAGCGATAAGGAATGTCAAGAGACATCTAGAACATTTGTCAACATTGTGCCCCCAATCTTTATCAAGTTCAAAAAATAGAGGAAAGGAAGATCAGGATGGATGGACACGACAAGATAGGTATGTAATGGATAGAGGAATAGGATAGGAAATGGTATGAAAGGAAACTAGTAGGAGAAAAGTGATATGTTGATGAGACAAGGTGCCCCCAAGTGTAGGTGACGTAGAAGATCAACTTACACATGACGCTTGTTTGCCAGGTTTTCATCATGGTACTTATCCAAGGCGCCTGTTTGCCAGATTTTCACCGTTGGATGAAGGGATTTTTCTTTACTTTTTTCATTTTTTCTTTTCTTTTTTTTCCTTTTTTTGAATATTTGGAGAAGGTGGAATATGGAAGAGAGGGACTCCAGTATCTAGTTCCTTGAAAGGTGATAGTCCCGCTAGAAAGATGTCATCGCATGGACCATGCCAAGTGTGCTCATGGATGTTGGTAGGGGATTGCATGAAAGTGAGATGAAGTAGGTAGATAGTGGATTATGGAAGGTGCGATAGTGGATTATGATGCGGAATACAGAAGGAATTATCTAAAGATGGAAGGAAGGTTTATGCAAAAGCATGGACCATAGGATGAGGAAGATATGTAGGATAGTAGTGGAAGGGAGGGGAGATGGAGTTATACGGAAGTGTTGCGGAATGGAAGGGAACCATGACCAACTGTTGCACACATTGTGATAAACATTGAAGCTTATGATGGGAAGGTTGCGTAGGAAGCAATAAAGATTTTTGCTTGGTGGATGAGTGATTTAGGTATTTAGGGACCCACATAGACTTAGTATTTTTTTATTTTTGCTTGTCTTGTGGGATGGAAGGGAACCATGACCAACAGTTGCACATACTGTGATAAACAGTGAAGCTTATGATGGGAAGGTGGCGTAGGAAGCAATGAAGATTTTTTCTTGGTGGATGAGTGATTTAGGTATTTAGGGACCCACATAGACTTAGTATTTTTCTGATTTTTTCTTGTCATGTGGGATGGAAGGATTTGATATTTATGGATGGCATGGGATGCTTTAGAGGTGGATGCCTCATTTGACTTGATATCTTTTTTCTTGGGTACCCAAACCTTTTTGCTTGTAGATTGTACTTGTGAAGGGATGGGCTTGGGTATATGTATCTTTTGTGTAGATTATGAGATAATTATTTGTTGCTTGGGGACCCACACCTTTTTTAGTTTGGCATTGAGGTGCGTGGGTGTATGCAGCTTTTGAGATGGATGTTTCTTTGATTCTTGGCTTTGGTATCCTAGGTCATGAGGACTTGTAGGATTTTTAACTTTAGAGGTAGAGGCATCCAAATTTTTGTTGTTGAATTCTCTTGGGATGGTGGAAGTGGTGTAGGTGGAAGCTTTTTGTTTAGACAACATGTGCATTTGTTGGCCATGATTGGCAATGTTAGAGGATTTATAGATGGATGGATAAGGTGTTGGAAGAAGTGGTGGTAAAATGTAGGGAGGGATGTTAGGATTTGGGAGTAGTGGAGGTAGATTGGATGGTGGAAGGTGTATGGTCACATGCTTTTGACAAATGTAGGATGATGGAGGTGGAATGGCGACATATGTTGTGGGGATATGATAGGGTTTGCGATGGAAAGTAGTAGACTTAGGAGGAGTGGAGGAAGTACCAACATCTTGAGATTGCTCACCTTGGGGTATGTATCCAAGGCCGTATGAAGGTGGAGGAACATTGACATGGATAGGTTCCAAAATACCTTGTTCATGAAGGCCTAAGCCTTTACCTTGATAGTACATATTCTGGAGTATGCGGTGGACCATGGGATTATGTACAGGTGCACTAGTAGCGAGTTCATTATTGGATGAGGAAGGCGAGATAGCGGATAATGGTTGTTGGTGTTCTAAGGAAGAACATTCATGCATGAAGGTAGTAAGCCCAAGGATATAAGACGACAGATTCGTAGCTTGATCAATAATGGATGGTGAAGGATCACTAGAATCTTGATCATCATTATGCTCTTTAGGATCTAAGTTATTAGGTTGATCATTCATGTGCACTTGGGAGGCAAGTGTCTTATCAGAGGAAGTGGAAGTTGTTGGATCATGGATAGGACTAGATGGAAGATGGATAGGAGTAATGGAGGTTTCTTTCTCATGAAGGGGTATGGGATCAAGTTGTTCATGGACATCTTCTTCATAAAAGGTAGTATCTTGATCATAGAGAAGGTATAGATTATGAATGGGTTGGAATTGGATTTCCTTCTCATGTATAGGATCAAGTTGCTCATGGATAGCTTCTTCATCAAAGATAGTATCTTGATCATAGAAAAAATAAAGGTTATGCATGGGATGGATTGGATCTCTTGCTCATGTATAGTTGTTGGGAGATGGATAGGATCAAGTGGCTCATGGAGAGGTTCATTATTATGGATATCATCTTGATCATGGAAAAGATACATGTTATGGATAGGTTGCCAGAAAGTGATTTGATCTTGACTTGGACTAGGGATTAATGTTTCCTCATGCTTAGGATTAGACTCTTGACATACCTCTTGGGCTGCTTGAATGGAAGTGGATAGCTCTTAGATAGCTTCTTGGTTGACAACATGAAGATGCGATGGACCTTGACTTTGGTTCATGGTAGGAGGTTCTTCAATAAGCTCAAGGGTTTGCAAATGACATGAAGGTGTTGTAGGATTTGACATGGGATTGGAAGAATTTTTGGTAAGGTCAAGGATCAAAATTTGGGAACATGGTTGACTCTCTGCTAGTAGCCCTTGGATCACATCATTGGTAGGTGTATGGATAGGTGAATGAGGGGATTTAGCTTTTTCCCTAGCTTTTCTCTAGTTGTATAAATGTGAAAAAACTCTTTTCCACAAATCATCTGAGGATTCTTTGGTTGCCAGTTTAGAGCTTAGGGAACTCAATGGTGGTGTTGGTGTAGGATTGGTACACTTTGGGATAGGCATCTTAGCAGGTGGTGAAGGAGGACTAGTAGAAGGAGTGATATATGATTTATGACTTGATGTGGTGTGTTGGTTCCCAAAAATGTAGGTTGCTAACCCTAAGAGGATGCCAGACTCTATGTTTGGATTTGCAACATTTTTGGACCAATTGACAGAGCTATTAGCTCCCTACACTTCAGGTCCTGCAAACCTCGGCAGGTGTACCTTTGTAACTAAAGCAGAATGAACACTATATGACTTGATTGGATTAGTAAATCTATCACAATGGCATAAAATGTAATAGATGCAAGCTTCTAAACTACTCCTACTCCTAATACTAAGATCTGAGATGTAATTGTTTGAATGAGATTTTATGGAATCCTAAAATGGAATTGGTATGACCAGTGCCTATTTCTGTTGGGCTAATGGAGTCAAGGTTTATATGATATATGATTTACTTATTGGTTACAATCCTAATTGTTTGGCACTTGTGTTTGTTTATAGCTTGTATAAACGTGCAAGAATGTGACTGACAGACTCTACTTAGTGATCCACTCGAATCTTACCAGGTTACTGTGACTTATTGAAAGGATTTTTTAATCCTTGCTTGAAGGAACCGATCAAAAGAATCACACAATGACAGCAAATGTGTATTGACAAATGGAGTTGATGCTCAATTTGAATAACATGACAATATCGAGTTGGAGACAGTATGGCAATCTTGACAATTATAGGGCTGTTCTTACCTATCCAAATGCTACCTCCAGGTTACTGTTATCAATCAAAAGGATTTTATATCTGTAATGGAAACCAATTAATTTGATTACACGAAAACAGCAAGTGTGTTCTGATGAAACTGAAATATCAATTTGGAAACTCAGGTTCAAATAACAAAGAAATAACAGTATGGAGACAACCAAATAATTGCTCAGCTCAACAAACAATAGACACCAATATTAAATCATTAATTTGTGCATTTTCTTCACTATACAATTTCGAAAGATTTTACAATGTACAACATAATATTTTGTTTTGGCAACTGGTCAATCCATCCAGTTATCTAACTGATGTTTTTCCTAATCTACTCTTGATCCTAATCTACTGATGATCTCTTTCTGTTTGCATCTCCCATATATATCTTGTATTTTTAGGGTTGCAACCCTTCACATACCGGTGCATCCTTTGGTACAGCTCTTCATTCAATTGTTTTCAGCAAAAATAAAATATTTAATTAGTTGCCATTGACAAATTAAATATTTTGATTAAACTTCAAGCTCAATTTTACTCGTACATATGTTTACCATACTTAATCACCCATTTTAACTCCTTTGGTAAAATATTTCGTATTACATTTACTTCATGTGTCTTCACCTTTGTTTTGATAAAAATATTAATTTGGGTAAAAATATTACCCAGTTCTCTCTTGCTCGGTGAAAATACTTTACTATAAATTACTCTCTAGGTTTGATGTCTTCTTAAACCTCAGAAAAATATTTCATCTCTTGAAATGTTCTCAACCGATATGATGCCAATATTTATTTTTGTTCTATTTTGGTTTTACTTTATTCATTTCTTGCACCACTAAATATTTATTTTTTCTTTGATTACTTTTCCTTTGTAGGGTCCATCGGTATAACATAAGTTTATTGGGAGCTTTAAAATACTACATACCGATATGCCGTTTCTTGCCGATAAAGCCTCCATCGGTGTGACACAAGAGTTCGGCATGATTAACAATTTTCGCTCCAATTGGTTTTCTCTCGCCGATGTATATTTCTGCCTCATATTCAGATAATTCCTTGAGAAAAGGTGTTTGCTACAAAATATCATTTATTATCTCCACATAATATTTTCAAATACAATCTTGGTGGCCCACCCCATCGGCATAACGCATATAATCGAAGAGGTCCGGAAGTTTTATCCCGATCCTAAATATCTCTTCGATAACCCTTTTCATATCCTTCATCGGGCAAAGTTTAGTAAAGTGTCACCGACACCTTTTGATCGCCGTGACTTGTGAATCGGCAAGACCTGGCTCTTTTGTTCCGATATGTCAAGTTATCCCGATAGAGGTGTATCGCTGTGAGTCTCGCCGATGGCTTTCTTATCGCTAAGACTCTTAATCATCGGAGGCTTACTTGTTTTCTATCCCGATAGCTTACCTCTCCCCGATGGCTATTTGTTTCGTTACCCCCGCATGCTGTTCGGTGAAACTCTTGCCGAAATGCTTTATCGGTATGATATATACCGTCGGGGCATCTTTTAAAAAGTCATCCGATAGATATCTGTCATATCGATCGGTATGACCACTTACCTTTCTTGCCAATGTAAAGTTATCGGTATTACTTACTCCATCGGTGACTTCCACAATTCTTCTTCCAATCTCTATTTTCACGCCGATGGTTGTTTTCAAACGATTCCTTGTGTATCGGTGTAAGCAACACAACCTCTTGCCGATGGATTGATTTTGATGAAATTTGGCACTGCTCATCCATAGACATCTTGTGAGATACAAAATTTTTTTATTATGGTCTTTTTTGGGATATTCTTCAGGATTTATTCAAATATGATGGAGTAAGGAGATAGTAAAAATTTCAATTTTTTACTGTGCTAACATGGTGCTCACCTTGTCATGAGTATGGGAAAAGGATGTATGATTTTGGGGCTAGGCATAGCTAGTACTAGCACGTTTAGCTTGCAAGATTGTCATTTCTTGTTGTAAGACTTGGGCTTGTTGAGAAATTGCTATACAATCTTGGGGCAAGGGACCTGAGTTTATTTGTAATTGCAGATATTGGATTTTTTGACCAATATATTCTAATTTGTTTGCCATTGACACAAGACCGGAAAAGCTTACTGGTTTAGACGCACAAAAATAAATGCGCCAGAATAGAGTGCAAATGTGTCACAAGTCAAGATCAAATGTGCTTGGAAGAATGAGTCGAATGACTTATCTTATGTGTTTGGTATTTAACTTGATTTGGCAATGATCACATATGTACAAACATTATTCACTCATGCAATACACAAGCAATTTTGAACGTTGAATTTGAAGAATATGATGATGATTAAACAAGCATACATGGAAGACACATCAACATGCCCTAATGTCTAGTTTGATGTAGGGTATGGCCAATTAGGTTTGGGCAATGTTTACACGAGGTTGACTAGGGATTGAAAGTAAAATCTTGTCACACAGCCGGGAGAAGGGGGTAACCCACCCTTCACCTTCACTTCCCAAAGGTATAAAGTTCTTTGGGGCTTAGCCAAGAGTGACAGGATTTTGACTCTCAATGAGGGTGTCTTTCGATTTAGCCTTGGTTGAGGTCGTCCCTAAGGGTGATGAAATCCCCTAGCAGGCCTCCTAGGAAAGGGTACACAAAAGTGAAGCAAGTGAGGTGTTTTTGATCTCCAAGGTCACCTTGCGGTGTGAGGAGAGAGCATACACACACACATTTGATTCACACTCACACTTTGTAAATTAACCCTTTAAGAAATTGAATTGTGTGTGTGAAAATTGAATGGATAAGAGGTGTTTTTGATTCTCAAGATTGCACGAAGCGCATGAGAAGAGCATACACACCCCTAATTGCGTACAAATTCACCAAACAATGAAGACACTGGTTCTTTTTGGAGCCTAAATCCAAATGTGTGATGAAGACACTGGTTTATTTTAAGCTCAATTTCAATGATGTGTGATCAAGCAATGTTCGTTTTATGAGCCCAAATCGAAGTGTGTGATGAAAACAAGATTGAACATGAAAGATTAGGATGAATGTACCTGGATTGTTTTCACTATCCAAATTGCCGTATTTGCTGATCCTGATGTTGTTCTTGCCCCAAATGATCACCTGCAAGTCACAGAATCGAAAACAAAGCAAGTAGACTAGCCAAGATGATCATTATGCAAAAATTAAGAATTTAATAAAATCTGATGAAAAATGAATTGTGACAGGAAAATGAAGTGCATAATCAGATTCTAGATGAAATTCCTTACACTTTGAAAAAAAAAAATTCGCTGAAAAAGGCTGAGTTTTGCTCAAGTTATGTGCATTTGAAGATTGCAAGTAGGTTTGACTTTGACGGCAAAAATAGGTTGGAAAAAGGTATCACCACCTGAAAATGTCTTTACCACTGCAAAGTGTACTGAGTTCTCTTTCCAATGAGTGTTCATTTGTGAATCTTTGACTCCGTATGCAAAAGTTGTGTGAGTTTGAAAAAAGATAGCCTATTTCGCTATGTGGAAAGTCAAAAAAGAAAAAAATGAAAAATAAAAAAAATAGCTCATTTTTTTTGTTTGTTTGTTTGGTTTTTTTGTATTATTTTTGATTTGGGGTTTGTATTTATGTGTGTGTGTGTGGGGTGGCTAGGCGGAGTGGAGGTCGGGTTGAGGGTTGTTGTGGTGGTGGTGGGCGACACATAGGGCGGCATAGGGAGCAGGCGGAGGTGGCAGTGGTGGTGGCGGGTGAAGGCGGTAGTGCCAGGTAGAGGTGCAGGGTGGAGGGAACGAGAGAGAGGGAGGCGCAGGGGGCAGGCGGAGGCGGTGGTGGTGGGTGGGATCAGGGGTTTGGGGGAGTCATAGGAGGGGAGAAGGGGGAGCTGTGGGAGGTCGTAGGGGCGGAGGGAGGTTCGGGCGGCATAGAGGGGCATGGGGAAGGGCTGAAAGGAGGTAGGGGGGGTTTGCAGGGGATGGGAGCAGGGAGGAAGGGGGATTGTGGGGATGGGGGTTAGGGTAGGCTAGGATCTGGGGTGGTGGGAATGGGATTGGGGGAGCAGTGGGGAGGAGGGACGGGATCGGGGGTGTAGGGTGGCACAAGAGTGGAAGAGGGTTGGGGGTGGGGTATGCAGGTGGGTAGGGATCGGGGGGTGGGGAGGCCGCGGGAGGGAGGTGGGGAGTGGGAAATGGGGGATGGGGGGGTAGTAGGGATTGGGGGTGGGGATGGCAGGTGGCACAGGGGAGGGTCTGCATAGGGGTAAGGAAGGTGGCGAGGGGGTAAGGTGGGTCGTGGGTTTTTTTTTTATAAATTTTACTGCCAAAAAAAAGGCTAAAAAATTAAAAAAAATTCAAAAAATTTGGGGTAAAAAAACTAGACAAATGATATCACAGTGGGCACCAAAATGTGAAGGGGAAAACAAGTTATTCAAATCAATGAAAATGGAACCCAAACATCTACGAAATATGAAGGAGAAAGAGATTAAAATAAACTAAAATACTTACAGCACTCTTTTACCTTTCATCTTCCGTAGTTCACCTATCTTCCTTTGATCTTGTTTGTGAAGCCCTCAGAAGCTTTTGCTTGCTTACTTGTTGAAGATGACAAAGTAAGAATGGCTTGGATACTTGTGTATTTGAAGATGAGCTTCAAATACAGAAATGGAGTATGAGATGAGAATGCTTAAAAGAGTGGGGGTGCCAAAGGCGTGCCGATATCTTTGTAGCATAAGTTTACACAAAATCCAAATTTTGAAATGAAGAGAAGAAGGTTGTATTTATAGAAGAGAGTGAGGGAAGATCAATGGTTGAGAACAAAAGAAGAGATCAACGGAGGAGGCTTGTTGAGGAACGTGCAACCAACGGAAGAAGGACACATGTCATTCCAAAAGCAACTTTGTTTGAGTTAACTCCTCTCTTGATGAGGATGAGATTTCATTTTCTTAAATTAGAATTTATTTTTCTAATTTAAGAGAAGATTTGCTTTAGAAGTGATTTTGCTTTTGTAACTCAGAGTTTTGCTTTTGTGTGACAAGAGGACTGTTATTTTTGGAAGATAAGAATGATTTTATGAAGAGATAAGAAAGCATAATTAAATAAATGATTTATTTAATTATTTTTGTGGATATTTGTGAATAATAAATAAAATATAGAAATATATTTTATTTTGTGAGGATTCTAGATTTTATTTAAATAAAATTTGCATTTTATTTAAATTTGGAAGAATAAAGATTTTAATTAAATAATTAAAATTATTTAATTATTTTAGAAGAATGAAGTTGGTGTAGGAGACTTTAATTAATTAAATAAAATGTAATTTATTTAATTAAATGAGAGGGGATGAGTCAAATAAATAAATAAATGTATTTATTTATTGATAGAAGAATGTGAATGATGAAATAAATATTTAAAATATTTATTTAAGTAGAGTCATGCCAATTTTAGGTGTATACACATATAATATTCAAACCTTTAATTATGTTAGGATTTGTATATTATTCTTTTGTATATCACCATGTATATCATGTGCATGCACATATAGAAACATCTGCAATTCTTCATTCTTTGTCTTTTCATTAATAACACATGCACTTTATTCCATATTTAATACTTAGTTCAAATCTCCAAATGCATCCTTCACCTTTTGTATATATAATACATGCATACGAATATACAAACTCAGACTCCAATTCCAATTCATTTTGCTTGACCTTTTGGATCACGTCTAGTTTTGTATTTGTATATAAGATACAAGAAGTTATACATACAAACATGTACATTCACTTTCACTTCCAAACTCAATTGAGTTTTACTTTTAGGTCTAGTCTTGTATATTTGTACCAAAAGCATACAAGAAACCATGTATATAGCATACAAATGAAATATTGACTACCTCATGCACCACTTTGAACTTATTTTGACGTCTGCCTATGTATATATTGCATTTGTATTCTTCATACATGGTTTATAATATACAAAATACAACTACGGACTTTAATGTTTTGTACAATTCACCGTAAAACGCTGTCTGGTCTGGACTTGAATGTTTTAATGCATGCAATATACATTATACAATGAATAAAGAAACCTGTCAGACTAATAGCCTAACATATACATGCAAATAACAATGTATATCAGATACATGTTGATCACCCTCCATTTAGCGTTGACTTTTCCCAAAACCAAGCATAACTCTCAAAATATGTACAATTTTCAAATGGTTAAAAAATCAACCCTAGCTGATTTTTCATGCAAATTCTATTGGTAACCACCACTTATACCCAAACACTGTATAAATCAAATTTCAAGAATTCATAGCATTTTGCCCAAACCGCTAAGCAAGCAAAACCACACAAGCAAAAAACAAAAGTCACAATAGGGGTCCTCATTTTGCTAAAGGGAAGAATGGGAATAAGGATGTTAGGAAATTTGTGCAGAGTTACATAGTTTGTCAAATTGCAAAAGGGAGTAGTCAAAACAATGGATTGTATAAACCTTTGACAATATCGAAGAGACCTTGGGAAGACATAAGTATGGATTTTGTAATGGGATTTCCTAAGACATAGAGAGGATATGATTCAATATTTGTACTAGTCGACAAATTTTTAAGATGGCACATTTCATACCTTGTAAGAAGACAACTAATGCAGTGCATGTAGCTAACCTATTTTTCAAGGAGATTGTGAGATTGCATGGATTACCTAAGAGTATAGTTTCAGATAGAGATACAAAGTTTGTTGGTTACTTTTGGAAGACACTTTGGAAGAAGATGAAGACAGATTCGATGTTCAGTTCAACATTTCATCCATAGACTAATGAACAAACAGAGGTAGTGAATAGGAGTTTGGGAAACTTGTTGAGATGTTTGGTTGGATAGAAGGAAGGAAGTTGGGATTTGATTCTTTCACAAGTAGAGTTTGCATACAATAATTTTTGTGAATGGGAGTACAAGAAGAACACCTTTTGAGATTGTTACCAGAGTAAACCCTAGAGGAGTGACAGAGTTGAGAGATATTAGCATGGAAGAGAAGAGCAGTGTAGAAGCAGAAGAATTTGTAGGACATATAGAGATAGTGCATGATTAGGTGAAGAAGCATTCATAGGAGATGAGCAATAAGTACAAGGAGAAGGCTAATGAGAAGAAGAGACACAAAGAATTTGTAGTTGGAGATGAAGTGATGGTATACTTGAGAAAAGAAATATTTCTATTTGGGACATATAACAAGTTGAAGATGAAGATGTTTGGACCTTGTAAGATACTCAAAATTTGATTGAGGAAATGCATATGAAGTGGAGTTACCGGAGACATTAGGCATATCACATATTTTCAACATTACAGACCTATACTAGTATAATGAAGCAAAGTTCAGTGACATCACTGAAGGAGACATGAAGAAGTAGTTACCACAACAAGCATTAGAGCAGGCTGAAGACATTTTGGATACCAGAGTTGGACGCAGCACTAGAGGAAGACAATACAAAGAATACCTTGTAAAGTGGAAAGGCAGACTGAAAGAAGATTCATCATGGATTTCTTAGGCTGAGGTGGACCGTCTTGGTTTTCCTCTAGCCCCAACAAAGTGAGGGACTCACTTTTTCAATAACCCCAGATGTCTGATGCAGGAGCATCCCTAGTTCAAAAGCAATCTTGAATCAACCAAAAAAAAATGCATTTAAGTTTTTTTAATTTCAGTTTATTTCTTTTTATTTTCCAATTCAGTTTAGGCAGTTTAGTCAGTAGCAGTTTCTATATTTTTGTCTGTATTCTACTACAATTGTATTTTAGACTTTGCGGAGCTCGACTTAGCATCTAGACATGTTCATCTACACCATAGCCAATCTTTAGAGCATTTGGATCAGTTATCAGAAAGATATCACTATCAAAAGATTGACTATTTTTTTCAGAGCAAAGCATTCTGGCAGTTTAGATAACCAACTAAAGGAGAAGACTTGCGGAGCCTAATGACACATCATTCAATGATCTATGGTTCATGGCCAACCTTCCCTGAGATCTACACATCATTCTATTCATTTGTGGAGGAGTTCTACTCGATTAGGTCTGACCTATCGGTGTACACACATTACAGCTCTTCATTGTAGTTTGTGACCTTCCTTGGCCAACGCAGAGGAATCTTATAATCTAGAGATGATATATATTTATGTAATAGATGCCTAGGAAAGTAGTTATCATGATTTAGAAGATTGATAGTTTGAATTCTTTACAAAGGAGCTTCAAAGCTATATCTTGTGCATATTCTGATATTCTGTAATCAAGCCTCTAAGCCCTAATTGTAAGTCTGCATGTTGCTAGCTGATTTGTATTTGAATTCTATGATATACTGAATGACCGAGTCTGCATTTGTTTCATATCTTTGAGTTGTTTTTGTTGTGTTTACTCTAACTGCATGGTTTGGATTGTTCTCTTTGAGGACCCTCCTAACCATGACTGCACCAAATCATGTGCATGCTTTACCTTAATAAGTCTTTTACAATTTATCTTCATGGTTTTTGTGAAACAAATATTAGGGTAATTTATAAAACATTCCCCCTAATATTTGTTTAAAATAAAATATATTGTCTTCAACTTGTGCAAAAAGAAAAAGGGGTTCACATAATAAATTAACTTGACTTCTACCCTTTACAAAAGTTCACAAGACTATCATTATCCCCTCTTCACCTTGACTTATAAAAAGACCTCAAACTTGTCACATGATGAAAAATTAACCTAAGTCACATATAAAAGACCTTAAAATGTCATGATGGTGCTCTGATATTTCAAACCTTAATCATATTTTGTTCTTTGATATCCAAGGATTGAAAAGAAAACCTAAAAACGTCAACAACTCTCATTACTACTTTATACCTCTCTTATTCCTCTCGGGCCTCATGATAAATCATAGGATTTAACACTTAGGAAAGTGTTGACCCTCGGGGATAATACTTATAAATGATTTTTTCTCTTAAAAAAGTCTAAATACTTTGTTTTATATGAAAACAGGGATGATGGAATGTGGTTGTTTTAGTTTGAATCCTCCTTTCCATAAAACATTCAAAGGGCTTTTCAACTGAGTGCTTCTCCCATCAAGAAGAGAGTCATCTATCAGATTTGGTTGCCACTTGGTTTTCTGTTGGGAAATTTATAAGTTATCACACAATGTTTCTAATTAATGCTTTTATGTTCTTGAAACCCTGATTTAAGCAAAATAGTAAGTAAATTTGTGAATTACGACAAAAGCTACTGGAATTAGGCAAAGGGAAGAGAACCTTAGCTCACTATTTTTCACAGTCTGGAAAAGAGAAATGTTAGGGACAATGGTGATGGCGCCCTAGTCCAATGTGCTACTTTTTTTGTAGATTCCCGATCTCCTTCCGACACTGATCTCTGCTATGTCTTCTATTTCTAAGAATGGAAATGTAGAGGATAAGGTTGATGGCACCCTAGTCCAGGAATCCCGCACATTGTCTGCTTCTTTTTGGATCTTGAATCTTCAATGTTTCCCTATCTTCCCTGCAACTCCATTTTCTCCAGATCTACTACCTGTAACCCGAAATCACAAGGAGTGTGGGAGGGGGTTGTGGTGTTTAGAGGCTTGCCTCAATTAATTCCTGAAGAGACATTCAAGTCTTCCAAACACTATTGTCAGAGAGAGTGCATATCCTTGTGGGATAGAGGAAAAAATCCAAATGATAATGATGATAAAACACAATAAATGTCACCTTGATGATGAAGCTCTCATTTATGGAAGATGCTCTTCAATGCCATGAGGAGAAGATGTAATCCAACCTACAAAAGCAAACACAATAACAATGCTATGCTCTGCAACACAATGATATCATAAAAATCTCAAGTATGCATAAAGTTCACAATTTGAAACTTATGATGTCAACCTAGAAACCAAATAACGGTCAAAAACCTGACATTTGAAATTAGGACAGACCTAAAATAGGGCTAGACTAGGGTGCTAGCACCCTTATCCACCCCCTTGTCTTTGTTCAAGGATCATTAAATTAGCACCCCCTAGGTCCTATTTGTCACAAGACCCAAGGGTTTTCTCATCGGGAGTCTGAATTATCATGCAAGATGCTCTAAATGCAATCTAAAGACCTGGGAGCTCAACCTTAAAGGAAAAAGCCCCCAAGGGTGCATTTTTTTGACATAACATTTAGCCCCCACTTTAATGTATGTATTAAATGCAAGACCTATACATGCATTAAAGTGAGGTCAACAAACACAACAAACACACCAAACACAGAGACAACACACCAAACACATTGAAGACAACAACATGCACACAAAACATGGAGAAGATAGTTACAATCACATAAAACAGGGAGAATGTAGTATTGAAGGCACACAGAGCACAGTGAGTACAATGAATGAAGTGATTATTTTATTTTTGATTTTTCCATATGAAATGCAAGATGCAAGTACAAGGAAAGTAAATAACCAAATCCCAAAAAGTGTAGAGGAGTTGTTCACCACCGGTCTTGCACTTTTTGAGAACAAACACGCCAAACAAAATCCAAAGGTGCAGAGGAACTATTCACCATCAGTCTTGCACCTTGAGAACAAACACGTCAAATAAATCCCAAAGTGTAGAGGAGCTCATCACTGCCTGTCTTGAACTTTGAGAACAAACACACCATACACACACATGCTGAAGACATGGAGAAAACACGGTAGACAAGTGATGGAGTGAAACTATTGCTAGGTTCATCACCATCTCAAGCACATTACAGGCACACGCCAATGATTGGGCTTCACCCCAACAACTACCAAAAACACACTTAAGGGTTGAGTTCGTCACAGAATAGCTCCCCACCTCATGGTGAGGACTTTTGAAAATGACAGGATAATGCAATCTGCTCTGAGAAATACACCATCCCCGCCTCATGATGAGGGCTTAAGATAAAAGGATATGCTCAATATCTCACCTCCATAGAGGGCTTAAATGATTGCGATTGATTTTTAGATTGTTCAAACATGCTTTCCCATCATATAAAGGAGACAAATTACCTTCTATATGCCCCTACCTTAAGGTGGTTGATATCACTTACTAATATCAAGCACGTTAAGGTAGGAAGAAAACACACAAGGGAACACGAGCTCTCACAAAGCACATGCCCCCCAAAGGTGACATGTACTTTATGATCACTGAATGGTCCCACAAACACATCCCTGCAAGAAAATTGTTAGTGTCCAAATAATCATGATAAACAACAATGCATATGATCAACTACATGAGAGAGCCAAGCAAGGTGATACCCATGATAAACAAAGTGCACGGAGTAGCAATATTGTTAAAGTGTTGTTAGAAAGATAGGATAACATCGAAATCAACATCAAGATAGAGAAATCATAGAGCGATTCTACTAGAAAAGCATCAGATAATTTGTTACAACCCCGTCGTCATATATGGACTAGGTCCATTTTTTGATTTCTCGTGAAAGGGACGCTAGGTCCGCATCAGTATAATATGTTTTTCATCATCCACCAGCTAGATGGAAACACTAGAGGAAGGTAAAGAATAAATCAGAGAGGAGAACAAGTGCCTTAGGGACAGTCACGTAGGAGGTTGCCCCTAATTCACCAACTGCAATGCTATGTCCATAAGACACAACACACAACAATGAAATCAGAGAAGAGGACATATAGAAGAATGATGATATGAATAGAAGAAGGTCACAACAGAGGCGGTCTCCTAGTATCCTTGACCTTACAAGAGAATCAAGGGTCATCCTAGGAGGCCTAACAACACAACACAACATGAGTGAAGCACAACATGAGAGAAAGGGTTAGAGATACTTACTTGTTAGTGAAATTGTGCTAAATTTTGGAACTTGTGAACCTCTTGGAGAGGTACTTGATCAATTTTTGTGAGAAGCTAGAGTGGTTCTTATTAGGTTGTTGCTTGTTATCAGAGAGTCCATGCGGTATGTTCTCAACACTTCCTTGTTAATGTGAAATCTTTTGTTGCTTGTGAGGAGGAGAACTACTGTTATTTCCAACTGGTGATAATCATCTTTCTTGTTTCCAACTTTTATTTCTCTTGTTCTGTTGGTTCTATCTATCATAACGACAAGGACTATCTTGTATTGTTTCAACCTTTTCTATTGTCATAATCTCTTGATTCGGTATTTCCATTTGTGTTTTTGGTATATGATGATTCTCTCTTGATCCCTGAAGGGATAACAGAGGAACTTCAGAGTAGATACCTCTTCTTCATGGACAAGGTAATACTTGAGTATTTTCCTTATCCACTTCAATTGTAGTAATTATCTCATCATAATCTAAATAATCCTCTTCTACCTGTAGTGTATTTTGTTCCATCAAATTGTTATCCATATGATTAGGGAAAGGATGAGTGAAGATCTATAAATTCTAATTCAGCAGAGAAACTAAATTATTCCCATTATCATTCACATGAGATACCTATATAACATTTGAGTCGATGAGGTCTTTTATTTCATGTTTAAGATGCATAAATCATTCACTATTATGTCCTTGTGTCCAATGATAGTGACAAAAGGCATTAGCATCAAAATAAGGTCCTTGTATTCTGTTAGAATCCACTAGTTTAATCGGGGGAAGCTTCAAGAGATTATTACTCAGAGCTTGATTCATGATAGAATGATAGGACTCAGCTATCAGAGTGAACTTTTTTTGTTGGTACAGTGCCTTCTGTGGATTGGTGATAGAAGACACTTGAGAAAAGTCATTCGGTCCATTAACCTTGATGAAACTCTTATTATTCCTCTTAAATTTGTTTTGTGATGATCCACCCTCGGATTGACCAACTTGAGCTGATGAATTTTGATTTTCATATTGACTAGAAGAAAGTTGGTAGTCACGAAGGGTGGTACATAGGTGTTGAAAAGAGTTATACTTCATCAAGAGGATCTTATCACATATGTTAAGCTGCAAATTTGTAATAAATATCTTCTAAACATTGTCATCTTTCATTTGATATTGAATTTGTGAATAAAGTCCTTGATACCGACTAATAAACTTAGTCAACTTTTCTTTCAGACCTTGCTTGCAATGAACCAAATCAATAAGAGAGACTTGGGGTCTAATGTTTGCTTGAAAATGTTGTAGAAATTGATCAATTAACTGTGAAAAGGAATGTATTGAATTTAGAGGTAAAGAGAAAAACCATTCTAAAGTAGTATCTTTGAGAGATCGCAGGAAAAGCTTTGCCAACAAGTCTTCTTCAAAGTAGAAATCACTACACATAGCTGTGAATGCTGCCACATGAGTATTGGGATCACCTTTTCCACCATGTTTTTCAAAGCGAGGAGTTTCAAACTTCTCAGGCATTGGAGTTCTCAAGATTGCATAGGATAAGGGATTACGAGCATGGTAAGTCAGTATATTAGATTGTGAAGCATTTGACAAGCTTGTCACTTTTTGTTGTAAAGAGGTCATGCCTTGCAAAATTTGATTTAGGATGGCATCATTAGTAGATGTAGTTTGTGGTGAGGAATTAGAACCAAAGTGTGGAGGAGATTGAGCATGGGTAGTGAGAAGCGAAGGTTGCGAGTAATTGGGTGGTGGTTGGACATAGCAATAGGTGGAAAATGGTTGAGAAAAGGTGGGCTGAATGGGTGGTTGAGAGTGATATGAAGACACCTTAGGGGCAAGATTTTGATAGTTGAATCTGATAGCTCTGTAATTTTGTGAATTAGTGCCATTAGATACTCCAATACCAGCAATGACATTACTACAAGCATTTGCATTAGTTGTCAAAATATTCGATGTAAATGTAGATATTCCCATGGTCGATATAGGTACCGATTCTTGTGTATGAGATGGTGACAAAGTGTTATTTATCACTTTTACACATTCAGTCACTGGCATAATATTGGTTTGTACAATATGTGCTAAACCACAGACCACATTAACACCATCTTGTCCTTCTTTTATCAATTCTCTTATGTTATGAATTGCAAGAATAACTTCGTCAGCTATCCTCTCATTTTCCATAAATGTTTGGAATTTTACTAACTCTTTATCAAGTTTATCTATTTGCTCATCATATATGTGTCCTACCACCTCAATAGTATTATCAACATCATGAAAAGTTTTCTCTTCCATTGTACTTGTGATAGGTATAGTATCTTGTAACATTTGTGTCTCTCCTTTTGTAAAGGTGTTTAGTGTACCAATTTCTTCAAGAGCACTAGATCCCATGAGTCTTATGATTCTTATTAAAGGGATATTTCTATTAGGGAAGTGAGTTATAATACTCATGCAACATCATGCACAAACTAATAGAGTAAACCTTAGAAGCAAGATATGTTTAAAGGCAAAAAATGCTTGATTTTTCAACTTTTCTCAGTGCAAACAAGTGAAAGAAGAGGTGTTGTGAAGATTTTAAAGAGGGACATAAAATTATATACCTAATAACAGTCCACTAATTCAATAATACCTTTCACAACATGCTTTTGAAGCAACTCTAGAAAGTCGATAAGCCAAAACCTAGTGAAAATAGGCCAAAATATGTGATTTTCACCAAATCTTCATGAAAACAAATGAAAGAAGAGGTGTTGTAAATATTTTAAATAGGGAAATAAAATTATATTCATAATAAAATTCAACTAATGACATAATAACTTTCACAACATTCTTTTGAAGCAACTCTAGAAAGTCAATAAGCTAAAACCTAGTGAAAATAGGCCAAAATATGCGATTTTTCACCAAATCTCCATGCAAAAGAGTAGGGAAAAGGGTGTTGTAAGTAAAATGATGATGTAAATAAAATTATAACAGTAAAAACAGCCACCTAATGCCAAAAAATCCATTACAACATGCCCATAGTGCCACTCTAGATCAAACCTTAGTGCAAAAATAGCAAAAATATACAAATTTTCACACAATTTCAATACGAAAGCCCAAAAGAAAGGGTGTTGTAAGGAAATTGAGAATGGGAAGAAGATAAAAATTCTAATAACAGAAAATTAGAGCAATAAAGTCCCTTACAACACACTTGGAGTGCAAATCTAGCAACACGATAAGGCCAAATCCAGTGAAAAATGCAAGTTTTCAAACCCTAGACATGAAATTTCACAAGGAGACCACTATGATGCAACACTACAATTATAAATCAGACCTAATTAGTGTTTTAACAAGGTAGTAAAATCTTAAACAAGATTTTGACTACAACCCTAGTTCATGCAAAACTAGGTTTTCATGAAAAATGCATAATTTCAAGTAGTTTCTAACAAATCAAGCATGCAAATGTAATGCAAACGAATTATAAATAATAAATTTATGTATTTTGGATCAGATATAATGCAAATAATATAAATTAGTTGAAATTGGATGCCAATTAATTCAAATTTTATAAAAATGCAAGCCTAATATGCTAATTTTCCAATTTTTTCAATTTTGTTTGTAATTTTTCAAATGCAATATGGAAAATAATGAATTGAATGTTAATGAATTTCAGATCTGATGTAAAAATCAAAGAATTTATTCAATACAATTGAATTAATGCAAACTATGTCAACAATCAAACCCTAAAATGCAAATTTTTCAAATTTTCCAAATATATCAATTTTGTTTTGTAAATTTTTGAATGCGATGAAATGAATGAATGTAAATCTATGAAACAACACTTAGCAAGGTGCCAAAAAGTCCAACACACGGGTTCACCAAAATGTTTAATATGAAAAGGGGAATGATGGAATGTGGTTGCTTTAGTTTGAATCCTCCTTTCCACAAAACATTCCAAGGGGTTTTCAATCGAGTGCTTCTCCCATCAAGAGCAGAGTCATCTATCAGATTGGGTTGCCACTTGGTTTTCTGCTGGGAAATTCATAAGTTATCACACAATGTTTCTAATTAATTATTTTATGCTCTTGAGACCCTAATTTAAGAAAAATAGTAAGTAAACATGTGGATTATGACAAATGCTACTAGAATTAGGCAAAGGGTAGAGAACCTTAACTCACTATTTTTCACAGTCTGGAAAACAAAAATGTCGTGGACAATGGTGATGGCACCCTAGTCCAATGTGCTACTTTTTATGTAGATTCCCAATCTCCTTCCAACACTAATCTCTGCTATGTATTCTATTTTTATAAATGGAAATGCGAAGGACAAGGTTGATGGCTCCCTAGTCCATGAATCCTGCACATTGTCCGCTTCTTTTTGGATCTCGAATCTTCAATGTTTCCCTATCTTCCCTACAACTCCACTTTCTCCAGATTTGCTACCTATAACTTGCAATCACAAGGAGTGTGAGAGGGGGTTGTGGTGTTTAGAGGCTTGCCTCAGTCAATCCCCGAAGAGATATTGAAGTCTTCCGAACACCGTTGTCAGAGAGAGAGTGCGTATCCTTGTGGGATAGAGGCAAAAATTAAAATCATTATTTTGATAAACCATAATAAATGGAACCTTGATGATGAAGCTCTCATGGATGGAAGATGCCCTTCAATGTCATGAGGAGAAGATGTAATCCAACCTACAAAAACAAACACAATAACAATGCTATGCTCTGTAACACAATGATATCATAAAAATCTCAAGTATGCATAAAGTTCACAATCATCTTCTAGTTTGCAAATGATAACCTAAACATGCTTATATATGCAACTATTAAGATTCCCACCAAGAATTTTGTATTTGAAACTTATGATGTTAGCGTGGAAACCAAATAATGGTCAAAAACCTAAGATTTGAAATTAGAGCAAACCCAAAATAGGGCTGGACTAGGGCGCTAGCACCCTTGTCCATCCCATGTCTTTGTTCAAGGATCATTAAATTAGCACCCCTAGGTCCTATTTGTCACAAGACCCAAGGGTTTTCTCATTAAGAGTCTAAATTATCATGCAAGATGCTCTAACTATATCCTTAAGTGCAAGATGCTTTGAATTATCATGCAAGGTGCATTTTTCTGACATAACAGACTTATGAAAAATATCCTCTTGGATTGGGCTTGGATCAGAGTTAAGGTATCATATTATGAAGAGGGTTTCAAAACCCTAGTCTAGCATCTTTTACCTTTTTTCTTCATTGTTGTTATGCTCTGCTACACCACCAAGGGCTCTTTGACTAGAGATTCTGGAAGGGCTTCTCATCTTTATGCTCTAGAATTGGTAAGCAACACTCTTTGATACTACTATTTATGTCATTACCTATAAGCACCCATTGTGTTGTATCTTTGCTATTTCTCATTCATTTGCTGCTCCCTGTTATGATGAATCTTCTAGGGCTTCACTCCTCTATGGCTCCATTGAATGGACTTGACTATAGGTTGTATGCCCTTGGTAAATGGTAAGTATTATTCTTCTTTCACATTCATTACCCTACTATTCTTTTCTCTAAGGAAAAGTAAAGAGAACCCTAATTTTCTATTTTATTTACTCTTTGTTTGGGCCAAAACAGTGGAAAAGGTTGTATGGGTTTCCTTATATATGTTATTTTCTCTTAAAAAACCATTTGCTATCTTAAACTTGTGCACAAACTAAAGATGATATTCTCAGCATCTTCCTTGTTTTGCTTGATAAAAATAGCTAACAATTCTTTTATATTGAGCCTTTGCATGTCCAACCTATGATCAATCACCCAACCAAATGCCTGCTATTAACGCCAATGCATTTCACTCACATGACTTTGTATACCAACAATTTTGTTAATAATGGTTTGATCTAGGTTGCTAATAAGCTTCACAAATCTCTGTATTCTTTTTAGTAATGAAATCCAATAGTTTGCTTCTAGAAACCATACCATCTGCTACTAAAAACAATACTAGTAGGGGCTGTCTTTTTGTTTTATTTGTTATATCCATCATCAAGACTCTATTCTTGTTTCAATATCGTTACTGGAAAAAGTTAAAGTACTTTTTGTCAACTTTAGCTACTTGCATAACTCTCTAAATACACCTAGAGATCTCTACTGCTATCATGGCTGTCACCCTTTTATGACTATTACAGTCATCTTGATTTCTTCTAGGGTTTTCATTGTTTGATGACTTCATATAGGGTTTGATAAGACTCTCATGGCTCTAATAAGGTGTTTATAAATCTGTGGAAATTCTAAAGACTTGAAACCCTTTGGCAGTGCCTTGGACTCTTTAAAATGCATGAGGAAACATCATCATGTATACCAAATGTCGATGTGTCTAACTAATATGATCAAGTGCTTAGTGGTCATCAAGGATGAAGAAACATTGTGATGACTATGAGACTGCTTAGGGTTTGAACACTTTCAAAGTTGGATTGATGCAGGAGCATCCAGTGGTGTAAGGGCAATCTTGTATCACCCAAAAAAAGTTGTGTTTCAAAATTGTTGATGTTCTTTCCATTTCTTTTCAAAATTTGTGGTTCTGGTTCCATAATCGCTTGAATAATGATGTATAACTTTCAGTTTTTCCAAACTGCTAAAAATAATAACTTGCTATTTTTAGAAAGTTTGCATTTGGGCATAGATTAAAGTGGAAATTTATAGGAAGTTACATAATGGAAATATAAGACCTTTGGCAAAGGAATCACACAAAGATCATTTGTGAACTAGAAGATATTAAAGTTTTCGTTTTCTAAAAAATGCCTGAAAATTATTCAAACTCATGTTTGAGACACTAAATGGCCCCGTACGGGCCCAAAAATGGCCGAAACTGATAGAACGGGTTCTTAGCATGTAGAGCACTCCACGAGATTTTTGATGCATAAAATAGTTCATTAATTGGACACCTAGATCAAAGTTATGGCTTCCAGAAGTTGACCTATTTTTGGAGGGAGATGCAAATTTTGAAATTAGGTTGTTGGCTGCCAAAAAGGCTATTAATAATTATTTTTTTGGAACCCTGGGTAGTAGTAGAGTTAAAGGGGCAAGTGTGGAGTCAATAATAGGTGGGAAGATAGAAACCCTAGCTGATTTGGGGTTACATAAGGCAAGTGATTCCAGAGTCTTGTGACAGGAAGCTATAATGTGTTGTAGCTTGTGGAGGGTTGATTCCTCTAATTGTATTTGAGCTTCTGTAATGTAACAAGTTGTCCAAATCATTAAAGAAAGTTCTATTTTATGTGTGTAATTTCTGTTGTTGTGTATTTTATGATTTACCTCCTTCATCAAGTGGTATTAGAGCAAGGGTTCCTAAGTGTGTAGACAGATCGCCGACCATGAGGTAGTTTGCACCAGGACCTGAGGTTGTGGGTTTGTTGCAGAGACCAAGGTACCTCCACAAAGAAATTGTATTGGGAGGAATGCTTTGATGGAAGAGGGTTTTAGAGCCCTGCAAAGGCAAATCAATGCATTACAGGAGGAGCTGTGAAGAGGGTTTGAACCAAGAACAAGAGAAGAAAGCGAAGATGAAGCTGAAGAAGAGCTATCTGAGGAAGAACAAGAAGCTACAGGAGATCCTACAGAAGTTGAGTTTTTGAGGGCCATTTCAAAGATTGGAAAGAGCCCCAGGATCAAGGTTTCTACATATTCTAGAGATTTAAATCCAGAACAGCTTACTGATTGGATCAATGACATGGAGGAGTATTTTGAGTATGAAGATGTGGAAGACCCAGATCGGGTCAAGTTTGCAAAAACAAAATTGAAGGGCCATGCCAGTATTTGGTGGAAGGAGGTCCAGTTAGAGAGGAAAAGGAAAGATCACCAGATCGGATTGAATGGTGGAGAAATTGAAGAAGTAGTTCATTCCTGTGGACTATGAGATGGAGTTGCTGAAGAAGCTGCAAGGATTGAAGCAAAGTAATGAGTCTGTTAAGGAGTATACAGAAGAGTTTTATAAAATTACTATCAGGACAGGCCATGCAGAGCCCAACAAGGAAAAGGTAGCCCGTTACATTAATGGGTTGAGGCCGAGTATTCAAGAGGAGTTGAGCCTAGTCAGAATCACCACCATAGAAGATGCATACTAGTTTTCCCTAAAGGTGGAGGAGAAGCTAAATAAAAGATTTGATAGCAAGCAAAGGGGAAGAGGTCAAGGCAGAAGGACTGGTGGAAGACCATATGGGGGGCAAAATGAAGATTCAAATAAAAGTGAAGAAGTCAACACTAGTCAAAATCAAAGAGGAGATAATATCTACCGCCCTTGTGACTAAAACAATGGTGAGAAAAGAGGAAGAGGAAGAGGCTGACTTGGGCAAGGACCTGGAAGAGGAGGTTTCAGAGGAACTTCTTTCCAATGTGGAGAAGAAGGACATCGAGCATATGAGTGTCCACAACATCATGGAAGGTCAAATAGAAGACATGAAGGTAATGCATGAGTTGCACATGTCGATGAAGATGCACAATCTGAGCGCTCTGAAGATACTGAAAGGGGAGAAACCTTATTTGTTAGAAGAACTTTGTTGAATGAGGAGAAAGAACCAAATTAGAGGAAGATTTTATTCCACACAAGCTACAAATGTGAAGGTAAGTGTTGTAATATTATTATTGACAGTGGAAGGAATGACAATCTTGTTTTAGAGGAGATGGTGGAAAAGTTGAAGTTGACAAGAAGAAAGCATCCACATCCATATCAGATTGCATGGTTGCAAAAAGACCATAGAGCTTTGGTCAATGAGCAGTGTTTAGTGAAGTTCAAGATTGGGGGATACCATGATGAGGTGCTGTGTGATATCATACCGATGGATGCATGTCATATGTTGTTGGGGAGGCCATGGAAGTATGATAGGAGCACTGTCCATGATGGCTGTCCAAACACATATTCCCTAACAAAGGATGGAGTTCATCATAAGTTGAAGCCCTTGAAGGAGGTGGAAGAAAAGGTATGTAGTACTGCCAGAATTTGCTTGGTAGATGGTAGAAAATTTTTGGAGGGTATGAAGCATGAGTGTCATTGCTATGCATTGATTCCTAAGATTAGTCAAGAGAAATGTGAAGATGTACCAGCCAAAGTCTCAGAGATGTTGGAAGAATTTCAAGATATTGTCTCTGATAATGTACCAAAAGGTTTACCACCAGTAAGGAAAATAAGTCATCAAATGGATTTGATACTAGGAGCTAGTTTGCTGAATAAGGCAGCCCACAGAACGACCCCTATAGAGAATGAAGAGCTGAACAGACAAGTTCAGGAGTTGTTGAGGAAGGGACTGATAAGGGAGAGCCTAAGTCCATGTGTGGTACCTATAGTACTAGCACCAAAGAAGGATGGAGAATGGAGGATGTGTATAGACTCTTGAGCCATCAATAAGATAATGATCAAGTATAGATTTCCATTACCAAGAATGGATGACATCATGGATTGTTTGAGTGGAGCCAAGTACTTCACGAAGATTGGCCTGAAGAGTGGGTATCACCAGATCCGTATCAAAGAAGGAGATGAATGAAAGTCAACCTTCAAGACAAAGGAAGGTTTTTATGAGTGGTTAGTAATGCCATTTGGGCTAACCAATGCATCGAGCACATTCATGTGGCTCATGAACGAGGTACTGAAAGAATTTTTAGGAAGTTTTGTTATTGTTTATTTGGATGATATTTTGATTTTTAGTAAGACTTGGGATGAGCATCTGATGCATCTTAGAAGAGATCTAGAAAAGATGAGGGAGGAGAAGTTGCTAATTAATCTGAAGAAATGTAGTTTTTCAAAGGAGTTGGTATACTTGGGATTTGTTGTCTCAAAGGATGGTCTTAAGATGGACCCAGAAAAAGTAAGGGCTATCATTGAATGGCCTACGCCGAGGAGTGCAACGGAGGTAAGATCTTTTCATGGTTTGGCAAGTTTTTACAGAAAGTTTATTAGGAATTTTAGTAGCATTTGTGCACCCCTAACTGAGACAATGAGAGGGGATAGAAAAGAGTTTAGATGGACTAAAGGAGTAGACAAGAGATTTGATACATTGAAGTAGAAAGTCATAGAACAACCTATTTTGGCACTTCCAGATTTCAATAAGGTATTTCAAGTAGATTGTGACGCTAGTGGTAGTGGTATAGGAGCTATTTTGAGCCAAGAAGGTAATCCCATTGCCTATTTTAGTGAGAAGCTTAATGATGCCAAGAAAAAGTATTTTGTTTATGATCAGGAGTTTTATGCAATAGTTCAGGCTTTGAAGAAATGGAGACATTATTTGTTGCCAAAAGAGTTTGTTTTATATACTGATCATCAAGCTTTGCAGCATCTTAATAGTCAAGGGAAGTTGAACCAAAGACACTTAAAATGGGTTGAGTTTTTATAGAGTTATACTTTTGTTTTGAAGAATAGGAGTGAGAAGTCTAACAGAGTTGCAGATGCCTTGAGCAGAAGGCAAAACTTGTTGACAGAAATGAAGATAGAGGTTGTTGGGTTCAGTGAGCTCAAAAGTTTGTATCCTGAAGATCCAAATTTTGTAGAGGCTTGGAAAGCTTGTTTGGAACCTATTACTTTGGATAGGACAAAATGGTTGGATTTCATAATCCAAGATGGCATGTTGTTTAGAGGAAGCCAGTTGTTCATTCCATGGAGTTCCATGAGAGAGAACCTAATTAAGGAGAAGCATAGTGGAGGATTGGCTGGACACTTTGGTTGAGATAAGACCATTGCTATTATTGGTGAAAATTATTATTGGACACAGTTGCAGTAGGATGTGAGGAAATTTGTACAGAGTTGCAGAGTGTGTCAGATGGCAAAAGGAACAAGTTAGAATACAGGGCTATATCAGCCACTACCTGTACTAGAGAAGCCATGGGATGATATCAGTATGGATTTTGTTTTTGGTTTACCAAGGACACAGAGAGCACACAATTCTATTTTTGTGGTGGTGAACAGATTCTCAAAAACATCACATTTCATTCCTTGCAAGAAAACTAATGATGCTATTCATATTATTGAATTATTTTTCAGAGAGGTGAGATTACACGGTCTACCAAAGAGCATAGTTTCAGATCAAGATACCAAGTTTTTTGGTTATTTCTAGAGGACATTATGGAAGAAGTTGAAGACATATTTGAAGTTTAGTTTTGCACACCATCCACAGATTGATGGTCAGACCAAAGTGGTGAATAGGAGTTTGGGTAACCTGCTACGATGCTTAGTAGGAGATAAGCCCAAGGGATGGGATTTGATTTTACCATAGGTAGAATTTGCTTACAATAATTCTATCAATAGGAGTATTGGTAAATCACCATTCTAGATTGTATATGGCAATATTCCAAGAAATGCTTATGAGTTAAGAACGTTGGACAAAGGAGAAAAGACAAGTGCTGAAGCTGAAGACTTTGCAGAACATCTTAAGAATTTGTATGAAGAGGTAAGAAAGCACATTAATAAGATGAATATTCAGTACAAGGCTAAGGCATATTAGAATAGGAGGTATAAGGAGTTCCACGTAGGAGATGAAGTCATGGGTCACTTGAGAAAAGAAAGGTTCCCAATTGGAACATACAATAAGTTAAAAATGAAGAAATTTGGACCATGCAGAATCCTGGAGAAGCATGATTCAGGAAATGCATATGAGATAGAGCTGTTGAGTGGGATTAATATTTCCCTTGTGTTCAACATTGCTGATTTAATAGAATATCATGAGGGTGGCACAGAGGATGGAACAACAGAAGAACAGTGGAGTATTCTGGCATCTACTTCAACAGAGGAGATAGAAGAGATCTTGGATAGCTGTGTGGGAAGAAGTACTCAGAACATGCAATATGAAGAATATCTGGTGAAATGGAAAGGAGGACCTCTTGAAAATTCTTCTTGGTTGTCTAAGGCAGAGGTTGACCATTTGGGTTTTCCTCACACAAACACCTGAGACGTGATAGGGTCACTTCTCAAATTACCCTCGGTGTCTGAAGCAGGAGCATCCAGTGGTGTAAGGGCAATCTTGCATCACCCAAAAAAAGGTGTTTCAAAATTGTTGTTCTTTCCATTTCTTTTCAAAATTTGTGGTTCTGGTTCCATAATCGCTTGAATAATGATGTAGAACTTCCAGTTTTTCCAAACTGCTAAAAATAGTAACTTGCTATTTTTAGAAAGTTTACATTTGGGCACGGATTGAAGTGAAAATTTACAAGAAGTTACATAATGGAAATATAATACCTTTGGTGAAGGAATCAAACAAAAATCATTTGCGAGCTGAAAGATATTAAAGTTTTTATTTCTTGAAAAATGCCTGAAAATTATTCAAACTTAGGTTTGAGGCACTAAACGACCCCGTACGGGCCCAAAAATGGCTAAAACCAATAGAGCGGGTTCTTAGCAAGTAGACCACTCCATGATCTTTCTGACGCATAAAATGGTTGGTCAATCAGACACCTAGATCAAAATTTATGGCTCCTAGAAGTTGACCTATTTTTGGAGAGAGATGCAAATTTCAGAATTAGGTTCTTGGCCACCAAAAAGGCTATTAATAACCATTTTTTGGGAACCCTGGCAGTAGTAGAGTTAAGGGGACAAGTGTGGAGTCAATAATAGGCGAGAAAATAAAAACCCTAGCTGATTTGTGGTTATAGAAGGCAAATGATTCTAGAGTCTTGTGACAGGAAGCTGTAATGGGTTGCAGCCTGTGGAGGGTTGATGCCTCTAATTGTAATTGAGCTTCTGTAATGTAACAAGTTGTCCAAATCAATAAAGAAAGTTCTATTTTCTATGTACAATTTCTTTTGTTGTGTGTTTTATGATTTACCTGCTTCATCATGGATTAAGGCCTACACTATCTAAATATTTTCTTTCATTGCTTGACAAACTTAAATCATAGTCCCTTCATTATTGACAATCTACTACCATCCTTGTAGCAACCTGCTGCTAGTTGGTCTCTGTGTGAGTGCAGTCCTAGACTGCTATTACTCTTGTATGCAAATCTATTGTAGTCTAGAACCCCTTTTTAAGGCTAATCCTCTTGAATATCATCCATTTCAATGGCCATACATTCACCAGCAAGTTTACATTTCATTCACAACAAAAGTGGTAAATATTTGTTCTATTTTCCTTTGTTCAAGTTAACCTTTGACTATTGGAGTGGATGATATTAAATGCTATGTAAGGTAGCTTTTGTCATTGTGAAGATATGCCCTATCACCAATAGGAGACTGATGAGACTGGGACCTACTCTACTTCTATTTGTTCCTCTATATAGCTCTACCAACTTGAATATAGTCAGTCATATCATTGAATCTTCACTGTTTGTTCCATTTACTTCATGTCTAGCTTTTACTCAAGTGTATTATGGAAAACTCAAGGGCTACAACATAAACTTAAAATGTATGTACCTTACAAATTATGACTGCTTCTTTGCTGTTATAGGGGGGCTGCTCCTTGTTTATCTCATTTTGCGGTGTCGTTGAACTTGTTCTAGCTATCTCAAAGACCTTTATGCTACTATAGACTGATACTTTATCTGATAGGACTATTCCTAGATGTATCTTTAACCTTTTAACAATCATTCTTGACTGTGAACTATTCTCTCAGTTGTGCCATTATGACTGCCTCTGAATCTTGACACTATGAAAGGAGAAAACTTTAGCTTTTGTCTCACAAACCCTTGATAGGGTTTCCCTTTTTTTCATGGAGAGATTCTACTTTATTTTCTTCCATCTCAAGTGAGGGTTGTATAAGGTAAACTTATAGAATTTTTGATATGTTCTAAGACTGTCTTCTACATTTGGCATTCACTATGATATGACTATCTTTTAATGATCTTTGTTAGAGCCAACTAGACTGCTTTATGACAATTGTTTGTCGTTAGGTCAGCCATTGGCTGGTTTTGATAACTTTCACATTTAGATGACCACTCACAAACTAGTTTATATAGGACTACTCTCTCTAATGAAGCTTCTAACTTACTTCACTATTCTTGACTTGACTATTCTACATTGTTGGTTGTCCTTATTCTTGTGCAAGGTGTGCTTTTGTGGTTTTGTCTGGCTCCCATCTTGGATAAGACTGTTGTTGGGATTATTTATGATGAAGCTCCATTGAATGAGTCTTTCAAGATGAACCTTGATTTGTGGTACCTTGATGATACATTGCTCTTTGACTGTAACTGTATCACTTGTTGACTGTCTTTTGCTGCTCATGACCTTGAATATCACTATCACTATGCTTTAATTCTCTCACTATTACATGTATGTCAAGCTCTCTCTAACTTCCTTGTGACTATCCTTTGTAGTTGTTCTAGACTTTTCATAAATCTACATGTTTAGTTTGACCTTAAACTACTAGTGATGAGATGTTTGCGAGCACTTGCACCTATACACTCAACACACACATTGGGAAAATTGTATAGAGGCAAGGAGCCTCTCTTGTGCTTGTATGTTTCTATTCATTCCTGAATCCTTATGGTTGCACACTTGCATTAGAGTGACTCTTTATCTTTTTACTTTTCTTCCTTTGATGCTTATGGATGATGGCATGTATATCTGATGTTAATACATATAGATTTTGAAGGCTTCTTGAGCTCTAACCCCTTTTCCCTCTTTCTCTTGTAAGAGCCTTTCATGAGTGATGGAGAAGAACTTATAGACAACCATCCATGGGGATTCATTGTTCAGGTAATGATGGATCCCCTTCCATTTCTATATGTTTCTCTTACTTCACATGTATATGCTATTGTTCATTCCATTTGTACAGTTATTCCCGTAGCTTGTGTGGGAAGCTATGAACATATCGTCTCTTATGAATATAAACAACTTTTATGTAATGATTTGTACATTGTTCTTTTGTAAAACACTCAATTACATAATGAAATACATCTGTATACTATTAAATGTTCTAAAATTTGTTATAATCATAGAAAAGTTTAGAAAGTGTGTGTACCTTTCTCATTTGAACAAAATGCACTCCTTTCTTCCTGTCAACCTTAGGATGCTTCCTGTTCAGGCGGGATGTCTTCCCCCACCTTGTCTGGCTCATGGAACAATTCTTGTTGAGTTATTACATGATTTAGGTGATGGTGATGACTGGGAAGACCTTCTAACTGCATAGTAGGCCTTCTAGGTTTGGTTGTCCCCCCTGTAATTCTATGTTATTCCAACCAGGCCTAATTGGGCAAAAAATGGACAATTAGGTAACATTTTTGGTGACCTCTTAGGGGTGTTTTCCTACTAAATAAATAGGATCAGTAGCCTAGCATATCCATTGGGAATAGGAGTCTTTTCTTGGCTTGAAACACTTAGAAAACCTTCTATAACTCAGCTGCTAGAAACAGAACAACAAAAACCAAACTGAAACCAAACAAGGTTGGTCCTAAACAGGGCTAGCAAGCTACGCAACAGCACTTATTGGAAAAGAAAAATGAAGCAAATGGTCTACCTACCTAAACTATGCAAACTGAACCAGTATGGCTAAACAAAACCATTAACTAGCTCTACAAAGTAGCTTCCTTTCTTGATCAACCTAGGGTGTTCTTCATGCTTTTGAGTAGCCAACAAGGGGTGTGGAAAGGGTGGGCATTCAAAGGACTTGTGTATTAACTTTTCAAGAAAAAGAATAAACATGCATACCCACTTGTTTTGACTAAAAATACATCTATTCTAAGGTAGACAAGTGAGTTGGTTCTCCTTTTCCTGCTGCTCATCTTCATTACTTGAAACCAGTCTAATGGGTAATAGCTTCTCCTTGTTACCTTCCAACTAGATTAGATGTCAAATAGGACATCCTCTTGACAAACTGATGTGTGAAAAATCAATGTTGGTTTGATCTTGTGGTAAGAGACACTGCTAGGCATGTTAGGTGTTGTCATTGATGGCAACTAAATCTATCTTATGCATCCACATTACATATTTTGATCATATCGGAAGTCAGATTGTAGATCTGTCTAAGTCTGGATAGATAGGAACAAAGCACATGACAAGGTGCAACATTTTGGTCTGCATTTCTCCACAGGTAATCATATTGTTTTGTAGATCCTAGGGAATTTTAAGGGATGTCAGGGATACCTAAATCCAAGATTTTAGGCTCCGGTGATAAAGGGAGTGTAAGTTACAAGCATCTGAGTATTAGGTTTTGGTTAAGACAGTTTAGTTCGATGAAGAACAGGTTGACCTAGTGTTTGATCCTTGTACGGATTAATAGAAGTGGTTGGTTGAGCAATTTATGAGATCCAGTGATATTAGCTGACATGTGTGGTGACTTGAACACATAGGTCTTGGTCTACATTGATATTTATGTATGGATTTAGCCAACAGAACAGTGTTCTTGAAATAGTTTCCAAGTTTTCTTAAGGCCGACTATAGTTGATGTAATTTCATGTAGTGGATATATATGATTGATGGATTTGAGCATTTTGGTGGTGGTGGTAGTGAATATGAAGGAATAAAGTGTGAAGTATAGCATAACCAAGTGCGAAGTGAAGAGATCTAAGCTCTGGATCATGGCAGAGCAGTGAAGCAGGGAAGAGAGAGAGATGAAGTGTGTAAAGTCAGTATACTAAGCTCAACCAGAACTATAATCTTACATTGTTAGATGTTATTTCCTTAGTTTAAACATTCTAGTGAACTTATGTAATTGATTTTGTAGGCAGTTAGCCTCCTTGAGTAGTGAGCTCTGGGTAGTGTACCTGAAGGCATGTGCCTTCCCCACTTGCAATACTTTTAACAGAGTATAAATTCTTGTGGGTTAACCTCCACCATGGTTTTTCCCTTAATTGGGCTTCCATGTAAAAATCCCGGTGTTGTGTGTTGATTATGTTTTTCCTCTTGTGTTATTGATTCATGCTTTCATGGTTATATCTTTAATCTATTAATAAGTGGTAAAGAAGATTAAATGCAGCAAGAGATAAAAGTTTTGTGACAACTGATTAACCCCCCCTCTCAGTTGTCTACCCTAATTTCAATAGATCCTTGTGTTTTGCTGCCCTATCACCATGAATCTAAAATATGGACTGATTAGGGGGTCTAAAAACTTACCCAGATTTGAGTTGTCTAACTCTTGCTTCTCTTCTTGAGTGAATGAGACTGACGCACTCTTTCTTGTATGATCAAGAAACTTTTTCAAAACTACCATTTGATAGTCCATTCTTTGAGACAAAGTGTCCTCTATCAGGAGATGCTCCTAAATGTTCATGCAATCAGTAGCAACCTTGAAGCCCTTTTGATATTTGGCCTCCTCTTCCAAAAGCTCTAGCTGCATACTTTCCTTGTTGTCCTCAAACTGATTAGCTTCATATTGTTTAGATGCAAAAAGGAATTGTTCGTAAACCTATTTTACCTTGCTGTCCTCATCATTCACTGGCTTGGGCTTTTGATCATTACCAGAATTCAATATTGTGACAATCTCTCTACAAGATGAACAATTAGGATCTTGACAATCAGACTTAAAATTAATTTAAAAAAGTGAGCTTCTTCAATTAGTTCACCTGAATACTTTTCAATTCAGATGTTTCACAATCATGAAGAACCTAACTTTCTTTACGAATGGGGCTGTATTCTTTTACCAATAGACCCTTTAGATCCTCTTTATCACTGTGCCTACTGGATACCTTAAAATGGTTGTCAATATTCTATTGTTCAAATTGACCTTGATTTTGCAAAATCTATCCTCTTTGGGTTGCATTCACCTCTTGCCTCTGACTTGTAGCCACTATTGGTATGAACATGCTTTCTTCATCTTGCTCAACAAAAGAAGGTGGCTGATCAAACAAAAACACCAATTCTTCCTTTAATTAATTTTACAGAAGTTGTCTTTTTAATTGAAGATTTTGATCCTGCAGTCTTTCCATTTTGCTTTCATTCATCTCATACAAAAGCATTAGAAAAACCATCAAATGTATCAAAATGTATAGGATTAAGTGTCAAGCCTAAACCAACATCCTCTTCACATGCATTATGCTCATATTTAGCTAGGAACATAGTACAAACAATGGCAACCACTTGCTCTTCTTTCTATAGAGTTTCATTTTCATACTTACCTCCTGGTAAAAGGTCTGATTTCTCATCTTGTATATCATATGGAGGCTTGTAGACAACAGATGACTCCTTTTTTCTTCACTAACTCCTCCTTTTTCCCACAACACCAACTTGGAATCTTGATTGGTTTAGATTCTACTACCTTTTCCTCTTATTGATTTTAGATTAGTATGGGAGGAGTAGCATTAACAAGGTTTGGTATTTTATAATCAGGATACTTAGCCCAAGAAGGATGCCATGGTTGTTCAAAACTTTGATGACTTGGTTCAAGCTCTTGATATGATTGAAATTGAGGATTAATGAACTAGTTTGGATGTGAACAAGCTCATGAACAAAATTAGAACCTCTAACACTTGGGATTTGGGCTTTGGGTCTTTGAACCTAAGCCAGAAGTTGTCTCATTTGTTTCTCCTTAACAACAATCTACCTATTTAGACTTTCTTCCTAATACTTTCTCTTTTCTTTTACCTCTTGCTGATAGCAAAATGCCTCATAAGATTGATGCTCCTATTGTTGGAGATAAGCTTGGTAAGCAAGTTCCTCCTACTACATGTTATACTCTTGTTCTCTTTCAATATCATCAAACTATTTTTGAAAATCTAAAGTCTATCTTTGAAAATCTAGGATCATGCTCTTGATGATACCCAACTCATTGTCCAGAAGTTGACTAGGAGGGTAAACTTCCTGGTGAGGATTAAAATAGCCTTCTTGGGGCTGATTATATGCATGGCTAGGCTGCCAAGAATGTTGAGCAATGGTGGGTGGGAGATAAGCATGTTGAACATGTTGATATCTTATTGTTGCATGGCTGTTTGGGATAAAACTAACAACATTCTTAGTCTGATATGGGTATTGAGAAGGCTCTAAAACTACATTTTATCAAAATGAAGTGATAGGAACACAATTTCTGTGATAGTTTGACATACTAGAACATTCAAATGAGCTAGGTTTTAATAAAAATTTTCCTAAATCAAGAAAACTAGGTCTGATTTAGAAAATTTTGTACATACTAGCAAAGTTGCCAGGTGATTAGAAGGATTCCATGAAGGAAAGAACCAAGAATATCACCTAAATCCTAATCCTTGATAATCTTTAAGCTTCTGGACTACTGAAATCAATAGATTTGAACCTGTAGGGTCACCAGGTGTGTGATATACTACATCAAAAGGCTAATACTGCTAATATACACACCAAATATCAACAATTGATGAGAACTTATGGACTAAAATAGTCTAATCAGTTCCACCGGGCATGCCAAAAATTGTTGTCATGAAGGATTGCACCCTGAATGCTAAGCCTTAAAGCTTGGCAATCCTGTGCAATATGGGAACATTCTTAGACTGTGGGTAGTATATGATGAGAATGAACCTTCAGAAGATCTGGCTCCCTTTAATACCCATTGGATCTAATATACTTTTATGGGAAAAGTGATAGAAGAATGATTAAATAAATTGAAACTTATCCTAAGGGGATGATGCACCAATAATTACATCCTAACTTGCAATATGATTTACAACTATTCCTCAATACATCTATTCTTACAACTCAAAATGAACAATCTTATCACAAAAATGTTTCATAGAAAGGCATGAAAACAATCCACTTTTTTTGATAGAAAACCAAAGTTTTTCACAACTTTAAAAGTAAAGAATCACCTACACAATCTATAACATGTGGTAAAATATGCATTGTTCTATACTCTCTTTAATATAATGAGACAAAAAACTTAAAGGTTTCATTTTAAAACATAGTAAATCTTTATCAAATCATTCATAAGATAACACGACACCTAAATCTAAATAGAAGAACACTTGATTTTATTGTGAAATAGAAGGAAAACTCTGCAATAACTATGAAATTGCTGCTATATAAAAACCTATAAAATATGTTGAGTTACAATACTGAATCTATCTCTGCAATGTACAAAAAATAGAGAAAAAGCGAGAACTGAGAAAAAAACATAAGCTTTTTTTTCCTATAATAAAATAATTTGTCTCCAAAAGCCAAGGGGAACTCAAATCCAATCTAACTAGACTCCAAATGATGCATGAATAGACTGAAAAAAGCAACTCTTAGTTGTTGGGCGAGCAAGAAGAAAAAGCCTAAAAAATAGGGTCCACAACTACTCCAAATTGGGCTATTTTAGCTCAGAACTCCTCCTAAGATGTTTGACCAAAAAGCTGCCAAATATAGCTTAGTTTGACTCCAAGTCAAAATAGAACCAAAATCTCCTCATGCATGAGTTTTCCAACCTTACTCAACTCTCTTTCCTCCTTGCACGATTTGAGGGCAAAAATATATATTTTTTGACAAATATTAAGGGTAAATCATGATGCAAGAGCATCCCTAGTTCAAGAGATATCTTGCATCAACCAAAAACATTTGCATTTTAGTTTGTTTCTTTTCATTTTCCAGTTTAGTTCAGCCAGTTCAGTTAGTAGCAGTTTCTATATTTTGTTCTATATTCTACCGCAGTTGCATTTCAATCATTCCGAAGCTAGACTAAGCATCTAGATATGTTCATCTACACCATATCCAATCTTTAGAGCATTTGGATCAGTTACCTAAAAGATATCGCTATCAAAAGATTGACTATTTTTCTTAGAGCAGAGGATTCTAGCAGTTCAGATAATCAGCTAAAGGAGAAGACTTGCGGAGCATTTCCTGACTTATGGAGCCTAATGACACATCATTAAATGATCTATGGTTCATGGCTAACATTCCCCAAAATCCACACATTAGTCAATTCATTTGCAGAGGAGTTCTACTTGATTAGGTCTAACCTATCCATGTACACATGTTACAACTCTTCATTGGAGTTTGTGACCTTCATTGGCTGATGCAGAGGAATCTTATGATCTAGAGATGATATATATTGATGTAATAGATGCCTAAGAATGTAGTTATCATGATTTAGAAGATTAATAGTTTGAATTCTTTGTGAAGGAGCTTCAAAGCTATATGTTGTACATATCCTAATATTCTGTAATTAGGCCTACAAGCCCTAATTGTAATCCCGCATTTTGCCAGATGATTTGTATTTGAATTGTATGATATACTGAATGATTGAATCTGCATTTGTTTCATATCTTTGAGTTGTTTCCATTGTGTTTACTCTAGCTGCACAATCTAGATTATTCTCTTTGAGGACCCTCCTAAAAGTGACTGCGCCAAGTGGTATCAAAGTGAAAGTTTGAATCTTTGGGAGCGAATTGAGTGAAGTTGGCAAAGGAATTTTGTAAGATCTCACTATGGATAGATTGCCGAATCTGAGGCAGGTTACTTGTGTTGCAACTGATCACCGATTGTGAGGCAGTTGTCACTTGTACCCCGATCACTGAATTTGAGGTAGTTTGCACTTGATCCTAGGAATAATGTCACCGAGGAGAATCTCTGTTGTTGGAACAATGGCTAGAAGGATGGATGAGATGATGGAAATGATGAAAACAATGTGAATTCGATTGGATCCTATTGAAGAAGATAGAAGAAAAGGATAAGCCCTAGAATTGATACTGAGAGTGATGATGAATAATTTTAACCTGCAAATAAAATTTAAGAAACCCTAGGAGGTCAAGAAGAAGAAGAATCAAATCAAGTCAAGATATTGTGAGTTATTTCAAAGATTGGAAAGAGACCTAGAGTTGATGTACCAAACTACACTGGCAATTTGAACCCTAAAGAGTTGATTGATTAGATAAATGACATGGAAGAATACTTTGAATATGAAGAAATTGAAGATCCAAAGAAGGTGAAATTTGTAAAGATAAAGTTGAAAGGACATGTTGCTATATGGTGGAAAGAAATTCAATTTGATAGAAACAAAAGATGAAAAGAAAAGATCACAAAATGAGATAGAATGGTGACAAGGTTGAAGAATCAATTTATACCTGCTGACTATGAGTTGGAGTTGTTCAAGAGATTGTAAAACCTGAGACAAAAGGAGAAATTTATGAAGTAAACTGAATCATTTCATAAGATGATCATAAGGATAGGACATAGTGAAGCAAGCAAAGAGAAAGTGGCTAGATACATCAATGGACTGAGATTGAACATTCAAGAAGAGTTGAGTTTGGTAAGGATGACAACATTGGAAGAAGCTTATTAGTTTTCCCTGAAGATTGAAGAGAAGATAAATAAGAGACATGATAAAAAATAGAGAGGTAGAGAAGGTAAATTTCAGAGAAGTAGAACATTTTCTAGTGGAGAGAGATCATTTGCAGAGTAGAATAGATAGGAGAACACATTCAAGGAGGAGAAAGACAACAATGCATACCAGAGAGATGACATAAATTTCTACCGCAGAGGAAACCCTAGTCCATACCGGAGTAAAGGATACAAAAGAGAAGGAAGAGGACCTAATAGGAGAACATTTAGAGGAACCTGTTTCAAGTGTGGAGGTGAAGGACATAGAGCATTTGAATGTAATCACGGGAGTACAAGCAAGAGGATAGAGAATAGTAGAAGAGTAGCCTATATGGAAGAAGAACTTGTTGGGTCACCGAGATCAATTGGTAAACCTGAGAAAGGAGAATCACTTGTGATAAGGAGAGCACTATTTCAAGTAGAGATAAATGAGGAACCACCGCAGAGGAAAAGTTTGTTCAGAGCCAGATGCAAATTAGGAGGTAAATGTTGTAAAGTTGTAATTGATAGTGGTAGTTTTGATAACCTAGTTTCAGAGGAGATGGTGACTAAGTTGAAGTTGGAAAGATTGAAACACCCTAAGCCCTATCAGATAGCATGGATTTAGGATGATCATAAGGTACTGATGAGTGAATAATGTTTGGTAAAATTCCATATTGGATCTTATCATGATGAAGTCTTGTGTGATATTATGCCTATGGATGTATGCCATATTTTGTTGGGTAGACCTTGGCAGTATGGTAGAAAAGCTATACATAATGGCAAAAAGAATACATACACTATAACATCAAATGGAAGGAGAATTACTTTGATTTCTTTGGAGGATGATCCTAAGAGTGAAGTATGTGGTGATGCAGAGGTAAACGCAACAGGAGCTTACAAATGGGAAGGAGGAGTCATTAATACAACCAGCATGTTATAATACCTATCGGCTTATCATCATCATCATATTTCTTGCTAACACAGACAGCATCATCATATTTCGAAGAGGCATGAAATATCCTCCTTCTAACTACTGTCCAATTCCTTATCACCTTTCCCCTTTCGCCTGTCAGGAGCATCATCATATTCGGCAAGCGCAAACATCCTCCTGATGTTCACTGTTCATCTTACCGCCAAACTCTATCTTCATCATCATGATGTTCAGCATCATCTTCATCAACAGGATATAAAATATCTGGTTCCTCCAATATATCCTGATGACGACAACTTCAAGCACCTTTCCTTCGATGCTTACGTCACCCCGATATCCAACTACTCAACCAACAGCATCATGATATGACTTATCCGGTCATATTGAAACATCCTGATGATGTTACCCAAACTTTATGCCAATGACTTACGCCGATGCCAAAACACTTAGCGACAGCAGGATAAACTTGCATAGGGTGATATTCGCAATATCCTGATGACGATGATGTCACATGCACCTGATGATGATGTCAACAGGATATAAGACACTTATATCCTCCGCAACATGATAATGAATATCCGGGTGATCTCTTAATATCCTGATGATGACCTCTCCGGTCCTTAGCCAAAAAAATGAACTTTCACTTCCGCATACGATAGCGATATGCGGATGATGGATACACACGAAAGATGATCCAGATGACGATATACACACTGAGTATATATCTGACTTATAACATCCTGATGCACTTGAAACATACAGTCTTCGTCAGCTTCATAACCTGATCTGGATAGCGATATACTCATAGATGACGATGCGATTCACTCCGACTGGAAAAGCACATGCGGATTCCTGTATATCCGTTGGCTGCATGCAAACTCACAGAACCGCACAATTTCACAAAGAAAATATGATGATCGGGCCGGATCACCTTCAAATCAAAACTTAACAGTTTATCTTCCTAAACCTAGCACGTGAGGATGCTAGGTTGATTCACAGCATGCTACCAATCGATCTCCCACACAATGAAATGCATAAACAGAAAACTAAAATACAACCTAAACTAACATGCATGCCCATTCCACCGATTCATAGAATCAACCAGTGGAAGTGTTGAAAGAATCCATCAACTTGTAATTAGAACGGAAATCAAAACATAAACAACTGATAAACCAGATAATGCAATTGATGAGATCTTATTTAGATGAAACACAAACGTCCTGTTCCTACAACAATGTTTCACAATGTCTGAACTGATCTCTGGATCTCACTCAATCACCAGTACAACATAACATAACTACTACTCTCTGATCTCCAGTACAACATAACACAACTACTACTCTGATATGATATGATATCTCTGATCTCAAACCCTAACTGATCTGAGTTATTTATAGCAATACCCTACGAGTACTACCGACTCGATTCCCAGCAGCTGGGAGCTTCCAAACGGCTGGGAGAGGACAGCTCAGACAACCTGATCACAAACTCTAACTACATGCACACTCTCCTAGATTGATCTAATACATATGCATTGGTCTAATGGACCTTATTACATTATGAAGTCAAACATGCTAAAAATAGACTAATGTCCTGTCATGCAGACAATGAACCTATATTTTGTCTTGTAGGGGTGCTCCTGCACCATACTCCCCAGAAGAAGAAATCTCAAGTCCACTTGAGATGAGAGTATGAAGATCTGCACCATGTTTCTGGATCTGCTCTTCAGTCATCCAGACTGCTTCAGAATTAGGTTTTCCCTTCCAAGAGACTAGATACTCCAAGTACTGTTTGTTCCGGGTCTGTTTGACCACTCTAGTGTCCAAAACCTTCTGCAACTGTGGACGATCATGCTTGGGAATGTTATCATTGACTGTATCCTGTAGGAGTTCCTGATCTGCATCTAGATTAGACTTGTATGGAGTTAAATCACATACATTGAATATAGGGGACAAACCAAGATCAGGGGGGAGTTGTATCTCATAAGCATTCTGTCCATGCTTGTGCAAGATCTGACATGGTCCAACTTTTCTCTGCATGAGTTTAGTATATTTTCCCTTAGGAAGTCTGTCCTTCTTCAAATGAACCCATACCAAATCTCCAACATCAAACTGTACATCCTTCCTCTTTTTATCAGCATATTCCTTATACTTCAAGGTGGTTTGCTGTAGTTGGGTCTTGACTTGATCATGAACCTCTTTGATGGCTTCTGCAAAAGCTTCTCCTTCTGCACTAACAGGGTCTACTGTAGGTAGATCTCTCAATTCCAAAATTCCTCTTGGATGCATACCATAAACTATCTGAAAAGGTGATTTCCCTGTGCTCCTATTGACAGTATCATTATATGAAAAATCAGCTTGAGATAGAATATTATCCCACTTTTCTCCATGTTGTTTTGTCAAACATCTAAGCAAATTTCCTAAGGAACGGTTCACTACTTCAGTCTGTCCATCCGTTTGAGGATGATATGCCGAGGAAAAAGACAAATTTGTTCCAAGTTTCCTCCAAAGAGTTCTCCAGAAGTGACCAATAAACTTCACATCCCTATCTGACACTATGCTCAATGGCAATCCATGGATTCTGACAATCTCCCTGAAAAATAAATCTGCAATGTATGAAGCATCAACAGTGGTTTTGCATGGCAAGAAATGTGCCATTTTGCTGAATCTATCCACTACAACAAAAACACTGTCAAACCCTTTCTTTGTCCTTGGTAAACCCAAGACAAAATCCATACTTATGCTTTCCCATGGTCTGGAAGGAATGGGTAAGGGCTGATATAAACCTGCATTAGTCGACCTGCCTTTAGCTTTCTGACATATCACACATGTCTCTACAAATTTTCTGACATCTGATTGTAACTTAGGCCAAAAGTAATGTCTTCGGACCAGATCAAGAGTCTTATCTAGACCAAAATGACCTGCCATAGCTCCACAATGTTTCTCCTTAATGATGTTTAACCTCATAGAACACCTTGGAATACATAACTGTCCACCTTTGAACAACAATCCATCCTGAATCAAAAATTCAGAGAATTCAGCATGATATTTCTCTGCAAAAGAAGTACATACATGATATATCTCCCCAAAATCTTCATCAGTCTCATACATGGTCTTTAGTGAATCAATGCCAACACTTTCTAACTGAATCTAGTTGACTATTAGAACTCTCCTGCTCAAAGCATCTGCAACTTTATTCTTGACTCCTTTCTTATGCTTCAATGTAAAAGTAAAAGCTTGTAAGGTTTCTACCCATTTCATGTGTCTGTGGTTCAGCTTTTCCTGGCTATTTATGAAACTCAGAGCCTGGTTATCTGTGAATACTATGAATTCCTTTGGCATCAAGTAATGCCTCCATTTCTTGAGTGATTGGACTAAAGCATACATTTCCAAATCATATGAGGAATACCTCTTTTTAGCATCATTGAGCTTCTCACTGAAAAATGTAATAGGTCTACCTTCTTGGCTTAGTACTGCTCCAATGGCCATGTGACTGGCATCACATTCCACCTGAAAGATTTTGTTAAAGTCTAGAAGTGCAAGGACTGGCTGCTGTGCCACCTTCTTCTTCAATGTTTCAAAAGAATCATCTGCTCTTTGAGTCCAAACAAATCTGCACTTCTGTCCTCCTTTGATGGTATCAAGCATGGGTGCACAAATATGACTAAACCCTCTTATAAACTTCCTGTAGAAGGTTGCTAACCCATGGAAACTTCTGACGTCATTCATAGTCTTTGGGGTTGGCCAAGACAATATGGCACTTACCTTCTCCTTATCCATTTGTAACTTTCCTTGTGAAATGACAAAACCCAAATATGTGATCTCCTCTTGCATGAACAAACACTTGTCTAAATTTATCATCAGCTGCTCTTCATGTAACCTCTTAAGAACCAAATCTATGTGTCTGAGATGTTCTTCTTTTGTGTTGCTGAAAATCAGAATGTCATCTAGATATACTATGACAAACTTACCAATGAACTCTTTCAAAACCTCATTCATCAACCTTATAAAAGTACTAGGTGCATTAGATAAACCAAAAGGCATAACCTTCCACTTATATAACCCTTCATTAGTTTTGAATGCTGTTTTCCATTCATCTCCTGGCCTAATCCTGATCTGATGATATCCACTCTTTAGATCTATTTTTGTAAAATACTTAGCACCTCCCAAACAGTCAAGTAAATCCTCTATCCTAGGGATTGGAAACCTATACCTGATTGTGATCTTGTTAATAGCTCTGGAATCTGTGCAAAGCCTCCAAGTACCTTCCTTCTTTGGTGCTAGTACAGCTGGTACTGCACATGGACTTAAACTTTTCCCAATCAGACCTGAATCCAATAATTCTTCAATTTGTCTGGCTACTTCTGCATTCTGTTCTGGAGTGAGCTTATAGGCTACTTTGTTTGGAAGTGTTGACCCTGGAATTAAGTCTATGCAGTGACTAATATCTCTGACAGGTGGTAGGGATCTTGGCATTCCCTCTGAGATGATACCTTTGTACTTATCCAATAGCTCTTGGATAGCTGGGTTTATGAACCTTTGCTTCTTCTCTTCCTTGACTTCTTGCTGCTGTTCTTTATTCACCCTCATACATGGGATTAGGGCATATGCAACTGCACCTTCTGCTGCTACTTCTTTCATGAACTGTTTACCTTCCATCAGCATTACCTTCACCTCTTTTCCTTTAGATTTCTCCTCCTTCTCTGTTAATGGTAGTAACTTTATATCCGTACCATCTTTATTGATTGTATAGATGTTTCTAACACCATCATGTTGTGCCTTCAAATCATACTGCCATGGTCTACCAAATAAAAGATTGCAAGCATCCATCTTGGTAATGTCAAACAACAACTTATCCTTATATGCTCCAATCTAAAATTCTACCCAAGCCTACTCTTCTACAGTTGTCTGCTGACCTTGGGTAAGCCATGAGACTTTATATGGGGATGGGTGAGGCAATCTCCTAAGCTTAAGCTTTGTCACCATTTCTTCAGACACAAAATTCTCAGTAGAACCAGAATCAATCAAAACTTTACATGCCTTACCTCCTGCTTTGCAAATAGTCCTGAAAAGAGACTTTCTTTGAGGGGATTCTTTGTCAGGTACCTTCATTGTAGTCACTGTTCTTCTCATCATTAGGGACTCTCCACTTTCTGGGTATCCACAATTATCAGGAGCATTCACACTCTGAAAAGCATTAGAGCCTGTCATACTTTGATTATCAGGCTCTTGGATCAGATTTGTTCTTCTTTCTCCTGTTGAGCTTGTGGCCTTTTCTGGACATCTGCTGGCTATATGGCCTTCTTTGTTACAGTTATAACATCTGATGGATCCTCTGCCCTGGGATCTTCCTCTGAAAGGTCTTCTACCTCTGAAGTTTCCTTGCTGACTATAATTTTCCCTCTGGTTCTGACTATTGTTTCCCTTATTATTGTCATGACTGGATTCTCCTTGATATCCATGTCCATGTCCTCTACCTCTAAAAGGACCTCTTCCACCCCTTTGTTGTCTTCCTCTTCCTCTATTGTGTTGTTCTTGTTTTCTCTTTAACTTCTCTTCCACTTTCAATGCCAACTGAAAGCATTTCTGAACTATATCTGGATTATGCAGACTTAAATCTTCCTGAATGTTGAACCTCAATCCATTAAGGTATCTGGCTACCTTCTCTTCTTCACTTTCCTTTACCTTTGTTTTCATACAAAGTTTCATGAATTCTTCTGTATATGAGCTGACATCTAGCTCCTTCTGCTTCAGGTTTTGCTTCCTCTTGTGTAATTGGATATTGTAATCTAATGGGACATAAGCTTCCTTTACTAATGCCATCATCTTCTTCCATGTAGCGACTCTACGCTTTCCTTCCTGTACTCTATCATCTTGGATGAAATTCCACCATGTCAAGGCAGCTTCTTTCATTTTTGACTGGGCTATTTTCACCCTCTGTTGTTCTGGTATCTCCTCTGTTTCAAAGAAATTGTTCAAGGAGTCTATCCACTCCATCACTGAATCAGGTTCCATCTTTCCTGTAAACACTGGCAAATCCAGTTTCACATCCATGGTTCTTCTCTCCATGGCCTTGAGGGCGTTCAATAGTGGTCTCTGGTCTGCAGGAATGACCTCCTCATTCCAACTAGGGATCTCTTCTTCTTCCCTATCTTCTTCTCTACCAGAACCTACTTTGCTCCTCAACTTCGCTAACTCATCCTTCAATTCCAGATTCTGAGCCTTCACGGCCTTGCTCTCTGCAATCTGTTTCTTCACTAGAACTGCCAACTCAACGTTGGTCATCCTTGTCAGAATCTCAGATGTTCCTTCGTCACCTGACATCCTGCTATATCCTGATCTTTTCCAGAAGATCCTTCCTTTGCTCTGATACCACTATGATGCAGAGGTAAACGCAACGGGAGCTTACAAATGGGAAGGAGGAGTCATTAATACAACCAGCATGTTATAATACCTATCGGCTTATCATCATCATCATATTTCGAAGAGGCATGAAATATCCTCCTGCTAACTACTGTCCACTTCCTTATTGCCTTTCACCTTTCGCCTGTCAGGAGCATCATCATAGTCGGCAAGCGCAAACATCCTCCTGATGTTCACTGTTCATCTTACCGCCAAACTCTATCTTCATCATCATGATGTTCAGCATCATCTTCATCAGCAGGATATAAAATATCCGGTTCCTCCAATATATCCTGATGACGACAACTTCAAGCACCTTTCCTTCGATGCTTAAGTCACCCCGATATCTGACTACTCAACCAACAGCATCATGATATGACTTATCCAGTCATATTGAAACATCCTGATGATGTTACCCAAACTTTATGCCGATGACTTACGCCGATGCCAAAACACTTAGCGACAGCAGGATAAACTTGCATAGGGTGATATTCGCAATATCCTGATGACGATGACGTCACATGCACCTGATGATGATGTCAATGCACCTGATGATGATGTCAATAGGATATAAGACACTTATATCCTCCGCAACATGATAATGAATATCCGGATGATCTCTTAATATCCTGATGATGACCTCTCCGGTCCTTAGCCAAAAAAATGAACTTTCACTTCCGCATACGATAGCGATATGCGGATGATGGATACACACGAAAGATGATCCAGATGACGATATACACACTGAGTATATATCTGACTTATAACATCCTGATGCACTTGAAACATACAGTCTTCGTCAGCTTCATAACCTGATCCAGATAGCGATATACTCACAGATGACGATGCGATTCACTCCGACTGGAAAAGCACATGCGGATTCCTGTATATCTGTCGGCTGCATGCAAACTCACAGAACCGCACAATTTCACAAAGAAAATATGATGATCAGGCCGGATCACCTTCAAATCAAAACTTAGCAGTTTATCTTCCTAAACCTAGCACATGAGGATGCTAGGTTGATTCACAGCATGCTACCAATCGATCTCCCACACAATGAAATGCATAAACAGAAAACTAAAATACAACCTAAACTAACATGCATGCCCATTCCACCGATTCACAGAATCAACCGGTGGAAGGGTTGAAAGAATCCATCAACTTGTAATCAGAACGGAAATCAAAACATAAACAACTGATAAACCAGATAATGCAATTGATGAGATCTTATTTAGATGAAACACAAACGTCCTGTTCCTACAACAATGTTTCACAATGTCTGAACTGATCTCTGGATCTCACTCAATCACCAGTACAACATAACATAACTACTACTCTCTGATCTCCAGTACAACATAACACAACTACTACTCTGATATGATATGATATCTCTGATCTCAAACCCTAACTGATCTGAGTTATTTATAGCAATACCCTACGAGTACTACCGACTCGATTCCTAGCGGCTGGGAGCTTCCAAACGGCTGGGAGAGGACAGCTCAGACAACCTGATCACGAACTCTAACTACCTGCACACTCTCCTAGACTAATCTAATACATATGCATTGGTCCAATGGACCTTATTACATTATGAAGTCAAACATGCTAAAAATAGACTAATGTCCTGTCATGCGGACAATGAACCTATATTTTGTCTTGTAGGGGTGCTCCTGCACCATGTGGGAATGCTAGAATCTGTTTGGTAGATGAAAGAAAATTTTGGATGGATTGAGACATGAGAATATGTGTTATGCCTTGATTCCTAAGAAGCCTAAAATATTGAAGAAGGAGACTGAAGAATCACAACCAGAGGAGATAACTGAGTTGTTGACAGAGTATTAAGACATCATATCAGATAATGTACCTAAAGGATTGCCACCAATCAGGAGTATCAATCATCACATGGACCTTATACCTGGAGCTAGTTTGCCTAACAAAGAAACACACTGAATGACACTGAGAGAGAATGAAGAACTGAATAGATAGATACAAGAGTTGTTGAGGAAAGGTTTGATCAAAGAATGTTTGGGTCCTTGTGTAGTACCTATAGTGTTAGGACCAAAGAAAGATGGAGAATGGACAATGTGTACAAAATCTAGAGTAATAAACAAGATCATAGTTAAGTATAGATTTCCTTTACCTAGGATGGATGATATCATGGATTATTTTAGTGGAGAAAAATATTTCACAAAGATAGACTTGAAGAGTGGATACCATCAGATCAGAATTAGAGAGGGAGATGAATGGAAGACTTCTTTCAAGACAAATGAATGATTGTATGAGTGGCTAGTGATGCCTTTTGGATTGACAAATGTACCTAATACTTTCATGAGATTGATGAATGAAGTCTTGAAGAAATTCTTGGGTAAGTTTGTTATTGTATATTTGGATGATATTCTGATTTTCAATAAGACAAAAGAGGAACATTTGTAACACCTTAGACAAGTATTGTAGAGACTGATGGAAGAGAAATTGCTAATAAACATCAAGAAGTGTAGTTTCATGAAGGAAGAATTGGTATACTTGGGATTTGTGATTGAAGATGGACCCTGAGAAGGTAAGATCAATTGTTGAATGGCCTACACCAGAGAGCATTGGAGAAGTCAAACCATTTCATGTGTTGGCTAGTTTCTACTGGAAGTTCATCAGAAATTTTAGTTTAGTTTGTAACCCTATGACAAAGACAATGAGAGGTGAGAAAAAAGATTTCAAGTGGACATCAGGAGCAGACAAATTTTTTGAATTATTGAAGCAAAAAGTGACAGAGCAACCTATTTTGGAACTATCAGATTTCAATAAGGTATTTCAAGTAGATTGTGATGCAAGTGGAAATGTAATTGGAGCAATATTAATTCAAGAAGTTAGACCAGTAGCATATTTCAGTGAGAAGTTGAATGATGCAAGGAGGAGATATTCAGTTTATGATCAAGAGTTCTATGTCATAATTCAAGCCTTGAAGAAGTGGAGACATTACTTGTTGCCTAAGGAGTTTGTGTTGTGTATAGATCATCAAGCTTTGCAATATTTAAACAGTCAAGGTAAGTTGAATAAGACACATATGAGATGGGTAGAGTTGATGCAATGTTATACTTTTTTGTTGAAGCATAGGAGTAGAAAATCAAACAAAGTTCCACATGCATTGAGTAGGAGAAGAAACTTGTTGACAAAGATGAGAGTTGCAGTGTTTGGATTTGATAAATTGAAGAACTTGTATGAGGAATATCTTGATTTTGCAAAACCTTGGAAAGCATGTAAGGAACCTATTGTGATAGATAGAAGTAAGTGGTTTGATTATTTCATTCAGAAGGATATGTTGTTCAGAGGAAATTAGTTATGCATACCTAGGAATTCCATGAGATATAAATTGATCAAAGAGAAACACAGTGATGGATTAGCAGGACATTTTGGTATTGATAAAATAGTGGCTTTGGTGAGTGAAAATTACTTTTGGCCATAGATACATAAGTGTTGATGATGTTGTTAAACATGCATAACAAGAGATAAATTCACAAAGAACTTAATCTATCTTGAAGAATATGGATAATTATTAAAGTAGTTCTCAATTCCAAGTCTACTTTAACTAGGTCATGGTTGTGTTGGATTCACTCAGGGTTTAGTGTGAAGGTATCTGTTCAAGGGGCCTTGCTTGATTTAAAGGATGTGTACTGGCTATTTTGACTTATGCTCTATAAACACCTACAAATTACACTATAATTAGTGATCCTTTGCATGTATTTACCCTTTTACTAGAAAGATTTGCGTGAATTTCATTAAGAACATACTTTGTACTTCAATTAATATGAAAACCATTAAAGATCCTTGAAATTGATAGTTCTTTATTTGAATCTATAACAATCTTGTTTAGATCACTACGTGCATGCTAATTACTCAAAGATTTGATAAGAAAAGTCAAAAGATAAGGTTTAGAAAACTTGATTATGTAGGATTTATTTCTCTACTACTCATGTGCACAAATATGATTAGTTGTAACACTTCAAAGGAGTTAAATTCATGTATGTTTCTTCAGAGCAATATCTCAAATCAACATACAGAACTACAATCATCAAAGGAAATATATCAAAGAACACCTGAATCTAATTACACCTTGTAATAGACGCAGTAACTAGATGTTTGTATTCATTAATATATGAAAGCCATTTCAATTTACAATATATTTTGACTTCAAAGTCTTTGAAAGTATCAGCAAACTAAATCAAACTTATAGACATTTTCCAGAAATAGAGAGAAATAGGACATTCCACGTTATCTCCACTGTAGACACATGCATACTACTAACTCAACTCCTTATGCTCAATGTATTATCACAAAATCACTTTTATTGCAAACTTTCTAGTGCTTTTCTACATAATCCATGTGTATCAAATTATACATATTAAAGCCCTATTTATAAGTTCAAAAGTCCCCTGCTATAGTCACAAAACTATTAAAGTTTCAAATTCAAATTCTCTTGCTAGCTGTCACTTCAAAATATCTCAAAGAATATTCTCTCAGGTGCAAAGATGCCTTTAGAATCTTTTAAAACATTTGACCTTACTTTGACCATGTATCAATACAAAAATCATAACATGTAACAACTAGTGAATAAACAACCTATTCACTATCACTATCATCCTCTATTTGCATATCCTTGTTCTTATCACTCATGTATTGAGTGAACCTTGTAGTTAGGGTGGATATAGAAGTATGACTAGTCCTTTGAGACGTGTCCTAGGTGTACTACTGCATTTCAATACTAGTCTTCAAGGACTAAGCTCTATTATCTCTATCTTCTCTTCTCTTGTGTTATTTTCTGATCTTAGCACTTAGCTTCACTAAATTTTCTATTTCCTCCTCATCTAAATGATTTATAGGATCATCAATGTAGGGCTAAAAATTACCTTTGAATTCTTGTATGGTTGTATCTACATCAAATACCTAAACTTGAGGACATGGATGTTTAACCAGATCTTCCACAATCTTTATGTGCTTCTTCAACAAAACCTGAATATTATTTTCCAATTCTTGTATATTGACCAAGCAAGACTGTAATATCCCTTCTTCATATTTGAGCTCCATTTTCATTTTAGGGATCAGAAACACAACTTGCATAGTCAAAAACCTTCATTCACCAAGTACTGTGTATGTCCTTCTAAAGCCTTGAGCTTCTTTAATTCATCCCTGTTTTGCCTTATTCTTTCTTGACACTTTTGGAGAATGTGTGCACAATTATTTCACTCTATCAGGGTGATGTTCCAATTTCCAATGACAATTTTTATTACTTCCTCCCTTTATTAATACATGTTTTAACAAAATTCTCTAGCATACTAGCCTCATGCTTCTTATTCTCTATTCCTTCTATTTGTTCCTTAGAAAGAATCGTTAGCTCTGGAGCTAACTCTGGCATAGTTTGTTTGGGATCAAATATCCCTTGAATGAATTGCTCATATTGGGCAATTTGCCCCTTCAAATGCTGTATTTTCTATTTATCTTTTCTCAATCTACTTGTAGTGAACTCAATCATTTCTTGCAACTCTTTAATGTGTTGTTCCCTATTCACATGACCAAGATCCACATTGATTATTTTGTATTCATCTACACTTATTTCTCCTTTCTCCTTATGTTCCTGGGGAATTACTATTTGTACAATCCTACCACCAAAAGAATCCCTCTTTATGGCTGACATAGTTCTAGCCTTTCTTCTACCTATTCTCCTGGCCTCATTGGATAACAAGGTCTTGATATCAATTGGTGCCACTTCTATTGATGTGTCATTTTAAACCTTAGACTCTAACCAAGGCAGCACCTACTTATTTGTATTCATGGTTTCTTCATTCAACACTTCTTCATGTGCTCCTTCTATGAGCACTTCCTCCTGCTCATGCTCTTGCTCCTATTGTTGCTCCTCTTGTTGTTGTTTTTGTTGTTTTGGAGGTTGAACATTTTCTGCATTTTGTTTTTCTTCCTCATGGGGTACCTCGGGATCCAAGCCTTCTTGTAATGTATTTTGTCTTTCATCATCCCCTCGTTCCTCCATATCTACATTTTCTTCTTCCCCAGCCTGATTCTTCAATATCTCTTGGGCTACTTCATTTACCTCTTCCATAAGATCTCTTGGTATTATGTTCTCAAAAGGATCAATGATTTTAATATTCTTTATTGATTGCTTGGAGAGTAGACGATATTTAGGTCCTCGTTTGTCTTCTTCTTCCTCACCACTCATTTCAAGGCTATCATCACTGCCTTCCTTTTCACCTTTTTCTTCATCTCCCTCTACCTCCTCAATTTAATCTACATCTACTATTTCTACTTTGGTAGATGGTTGGGTAGTAGATGTCCTAGATGTCATTATTTCTTTAGCCATTTCTTGTTTAACCTTGAAAAACCCCTACAATTTCTCTTTTTGGGTTAGTTCTATAGCCATGGGTGTCTCTAAAGGTGTTTGTTGAGGTGTCTACATAGGCACTGTAGGTGTGGATGGTTTTTGTGATACCACCTCTGCCTGTATTGGACCTTGTCCTGTCATAACAGCTACATCTGATGTAGATGCCACCCTTTAGTAGATATAAATGTTCCCTCAATTATTTCCATTGTTATCCTTAATGCATAGGGGTCCATTATTGTGGCTCCTTTGTTGACTTCAGCTATTCTAGCTTCCAACACCTATATTTTCCTTCTCAGAAAATCATCAAAATCCTTCTCATTTTCTTGACTTCTCTTCTTTCCCTTCTTATAAGTGATTGTCATCCCTTTCACTTTCAACTCTTCTATTCTTTCTTTTATCCACCTATCTGATTATGCAAACACTAATTTTGAAATATTCTCCAATGAAATTTCCTCAAGCTGACTCCAATCAGGTTTAGTCAAAACCTCCCTTGTGCTATCATATCCTGAATACAAAGTATTTTCATCATCATACACAATTTCTTATGGCACTTCAACTCCTCCCAATGTTCTCATCTAATCAAGAGTTAATCATTGATGAGATCTCTTCTTGACTTCAACTTCACTACCACAGTCTGCCCAAAAATCCTCAATGTGAGGTTGATGCATGAATTTCTTATCTATGAAGTTTAGAATCCTTTTGAAAGGATCAAAAGGTCGAACTAGATCAAACATTTGAAAACCATAATGCAATAATTCAACCTCTAATGTTTTGGCCACATCCTCATTGAAACACTGATACCTTCCAATAATAAAGGTGAATTTGAGCTTACCCCTATTATACTTATTATTATACATCTTATATCCATCAAGTATTTGCCTTGTGAATTCTAGTAGCACTACTTTGTCGGATGGATATCTTGGTAATCTAAAAGGTTTTCCTGTGAATCCTTCAGTTTTAATGTATGTAAATATAGAAAACTAAATGTACCAAGTGCTATGCCAAGTAATTGCATTCTTTGTTGTTTCAGACAATCTTTGGTCCTTTTCTCTTGTCAAAATCCTCAGTAGATACATAGAGAACACATCATTGACCCCTATCTAATTCTTCCGTACATTTTGTGCTTGTAGGTCTGGGTAATGTTCATATACAATAGTTTGTCTGGGCCCACTTCCTAATGTGCCTATCCTTGGTATTCCATTCATTTGCATTTTAGCAACACAGGAGTATATAATGTATGCAGACATGAAGAATTTCTTGTGTTTGTTAAATCTTATGGCCTGTACATAAATGGTATTGTTGATTACCAAAGCCCAATGTACATACCCTGTCTCTTCTCTAATGTATTGCATGACTAAAAAAATCCAAGGCTCAAATGAAGCTACATCCTCCAACCCCATTACTCTGCTTAGTAAGGTAATCATGATATATACCTCCTCTTTGAAATCTAGCCTGTATAGATTCTTAGGCACCCTGACAGCTGCTTTTGGCTTCTTATCATAAGGATACCAACCATAAAATATTACACTCTTACATGATGCCTCCTCCTTAAAATTTGCAGCATACCCCTCTACATCCACCTCTTTCATTCTCCAGTAGTCCTTAACCCAAAAGTTTCTACTATCCTATCCATAGATGAGTCTGTGAATAACACTCCATTATGCTTAACCTTCCTAGAGTTAAAATCATATATTTGTAAACACTCAATAAACAGGTCCTTAGCATCCATTGCTTGTGGAAAACCTACAGCCATGTACAACCCAGCATCCCAAATATTTTTCATTAGCAAAGACACGCTAGGCTTTCAGATTTTGTTCAATATCTCCTCGGAACCGAAATCTCTAATTTTAGTATCTAGTGCCATGTGCGAACAATATATGTTCGAAGGATAACCTCTGACTGCATCCTCTTTAGTTCTAGTTTCTTTGTTTTTGGGTTTTCCAGCTATTTTCTCCACTTTCTTCCCTTTTGGCAACATCCTAAAAAGATATACATTTCTTTTACAACCATATTTTACATCTCCTAGGGTTTTTACCATGCCTATTTACTGTTTAACCTTTACCCTAAGCTTACTTTTCATTTGAATGATACATATATTTTCCTATTGTGTTTAATTTATGGTTTTATCACATTGAATTACAGTAATTAACTAAATTAAACCCATTCTGTTATTCAATTGTAATCAATGTATAAAATTCTGTAATCATATTCTATAAAATACCAACGAGGTCTCAGAAACATACCTGTATTTCGCAACACGTTGACTTTAAGAATGTTGACAAGTGATTTACCATTCAAATTCTACATAGCTACCATTCCCAAATTTCAAGTCAGCCTTTGAATCACCCTTACCTCAGCTCTGTAAAACTCTACAATTTTAACTCTTGAATGCAATTGTGAAGATTAACATAATCCAATTTCCTTTTTACTTCTTCAAATTTTAGGTTTTCAATGGTGGATGTACATTAAATGCTATAATTAAGGCATATAATTCAATTTGAGTTTAACTTCTTGTTTAATTCATATTTTGAATCTTGTATACATTAATTCCCTGCACTTTTTGAATTTTGTATCTCATATACAGTCACTTTCTCTTTTAATTTTTGCATATATAATTTTGTATATCTCTATGTATATCTTATACATCATTGAAATATACAAACTCAAACTCCAGTGTATTTATAAAATAGTTTACAATTATTTTTGTATCTGGGTTTGTATATAAGTCTTTTGCATCCCTTTCTGTATATCGCCTTTATGTACCCAACATACACATGTGGACCCCACCTGATGCATATAATATTCAAACCTTTAATTACGTCAAGCTTTGTATATTATTCTTTTGTAAATCACCATGTATATCATATACATGCACATAGACAAACATCCACAATGCTCAATTCTTTGTCTTTTCATTAAGAGCACATGCACTTTATTTCATATTTAATACTTAGTTCAAATGCACAAATGCATCCTTCACCTTTTGTATTTATAATACATGCATATGAATATACAAACTCGAACTCCAGTTCTAATTCATTTTGCTTTACCTTTTGGATCACATTTGATTTTACATTTGTATATAAGATACAAGCAGTTATACATACAAACATGTGCATTCACTTTCACTTCTAGACTCAATTGAGTTTTACTTTCAGGTCTAGTCTTGTATATTTGTACCAAAAGCATACAAAAAACCATGTATATAGCATACAAATGAAATACCGACTACCTCATGCACCACTTTGAACTTATTTTGACATCTGCCTATGTATATATTGCATTTGTATTCTTCATACATGTGTTATAATATACAAAATACAACTACAGACTTTAAAGCTTTGTACAATTCACCATAAAACATCGTCTGGTCTAGAATTGAATGTTTTAATGCATGCAATATATATTATACAATGAATAAAGAAACCCAACAGACCAAAAGCCTAACATATACATGTAAATAATAACGTATATCAGATACACATTGACCACCCTCCATTTAGCATTGACTTTTCCCAAAACCAAGCATAACTCTCAAAATGTATAGAATTTTCAAATGGTTCAAAAAGCTTGCAACCCTAGCTATTTTTTCATGTAGATTCTATTGATAACCACCACTTATACCGAAATGTTGTATAAATAAAATTTCAAGCATCCATACCATTTTGCCCAAACCACTAAGCAAGCATAACCACACAAGCAAAAAACAAAAGCCACAGTAGGGGTCCTCATTTTGCTAAAGGACAGAATGGGGTGTGTTGTGAGCATCACAACAATAAGGATGTTAGAAAATTTGTGTAGAGTTGCAAAGTTTGTCAAATTGCAAAAGCAAGTAGTTAGAACACTAGATTGTATAAACCTTTGACAGTATCAGAGAGACCTTGGGAAGACATAAGTATGGATTTTTGTAATGGGATTGCCTAAGACATGGAGAGGATATGATTCAATATTTGTAGTGGTAGACAGATTTTCAAAGATGGCACATTTCATACCATGTAAGAAGACAACTGATGCAGTGCATGTAGCTGACCCATTTTTCAAGGAGATTGTGAGATTGCATGGATTACCTAAGAGTATAGTTTCAGACAAAGATACAAAGTTTGTTGGTTACTTTTGGAAGACAATTTGGAAGAACATGAAGATAGATTTGAAGTTCGGTTCAGCATTTCATCCACAGACTGATAGATAGATAGAGGTAGTGAATAGGATTTTGGGAAATTTGTTGAGATGTTTGGTTGGAGAGAAGGCAGGAAGTTGGGATTTGATTCTTTCACAAGCAGAGTTTGCATACAATAGTTCAGTGAATGGGAGTACTAGAAGAACACCTTTTGAGATCATTACCAGAGTAAACCCTAGAGGAGTGACAAAGTTGAGAGATATCAGCATGGAAGAGAAGAGAAGTGTAGAAGTAGAAGAATTTACAGGACATATGGAGATAGTGCATGATCAGGTGAAGAAGCATTTGGAGGAGATGAATAGTAAGTACAAGGAGAAGGCTAATGAGAAGAAGAGACACAAAATTTATAGTTGGAGATGAAGTGATGGTATACTTGAGAAAAGAAAGATTTCCAGTTGGGACATATAACAAGTTGAAGATGAAGATGTTTGGACCTATTGGTTTTTTCCCAGACTAGATGCTTATTCCCAGATTTCCCTACAAGGTAGCCATCAATGATCAATAGGATCTCTAGGCCAGGGGCCAACAGTATAGGAGATAGACTCTATTTTTATCTCCTCTTCTTCTTCAAGCTCTGCAAAACCTAGGGGGGTATTCCCTACTCAACATCTATGAAATGCATCATTGTATTAGTTGGGATGTTGACATAAAGCAGATAAATCCTCTCTTATGCAGACCAAAACTGAGAGATAAGTGCAAAGGGGCTAGATTTGGGCCTATATTCAGTTGTAGGCAGAGGATTTCAATCCTAAAACTACTTCTAAAGTCCTAATAGTTGTTTTGGAGTTTGATTTTGATTTTGTGTTTGGATGCAGAGCTGGATCTGGTGTATAACCTCAACACATAACTAGATTGGTGCCTATCCAGGGCTTGGAGTCAGTAGCCATACACTTGTGAATGGTCAACATGAACAACTAAAACTGGATCTTAAGGGGATTTATGTGATATTTACCTTACAAATATCTCCCAATACAGAGTATTAAGCTATCTATACTTATGGCATCCCTATTGTAGTATACCCTTCCCAATATTCAATCTAAAGACAATTTAATCTACCTCTTGAGCAGAATTAAAAGATCAAACATTCAATACAAGAATTCTGTATTCTAGAAAACTAGACACCCCTTGGATATGTAGACTCAGAGGAAGGATACATGAAACACTGGAGATAGAATTAACAAAACACATGCAAAACAACATTACTCATATAAGATTAATCATGAAATCAGTAGATTCATGCAAGAAACATACAACAGGAGATGCATAAACTCACAAGGATTCCTGCACAGAGCAAACCAAAACTAGTTGTATCTTATTACAGAGCCAAAAATGTCCAACTTTCAACAACAACAAAATGGGTCACACAGTCTGCTTAAATAGCAAGAGAATGGACCTCGCATATTAATTACATGGCAAGACTCAAAAAATTGCTAGATACACTATATGATCAGATTGGTGCTCAAAAATGAATGCAACAGCCAGAAACAGAGGACAGAGCAGGTGAGATTGGGATCTGGGCCACCACCTAAAGATTTGCATCATAAAAATGGTGGTTGAGCTATCCATCATCGACCCATACCTACTGCACAACGTGCTATTAAAGTTTCATCTACCCACAGCCTCTAGAAATGCAGTCGCAACAAGTTTCCCACCAAAAATAGTCACAGAAACTCAGGAGAAAACCCCTGCCGCAGGTTCAAAATGTGGTCGTCAATCAAAAACCCTATCACTGCGATCAAATAGCCCAAAAATGGTTGAAAAGTCACCAACTAATAACACTGTGCCACGTAGACACTTGCAGTTTCCATCACTGGGTCCATTTTCCTTTTCTTCCCCGCCAAGAGCCTATGTCAGAAACTCACGCAGAATGTGACATTTGACAGCATCCATGATACTCTTAAAATGTTTTGGGACTCTTCTTTAAAACACAGGCGGAAACCAACACGTGGCGGGTTCTGTGCTCCTATTGAGGAACATAGAAGAAATTTGTTGAAGCTCCCGTGGAAATCGACATTTGGCGCTTTCCGCGTTCCTCTCGAAACACAAAAGAGTCTACCTTGAAACTCCCATGGAAGCTTGGCGGATGCAGTCACATGGCAGGCTCCGTGCCCCCTTGAAACATACAAAGAAACTTCAAAGAAACTTTAAAGAAACTCAACGGAAGCAGCCACGTGGTGGTTTCTGTGAAAATCTTGAGAAACATAAAGGGTCCTTTGGAAGCTTGGTAGAGATTGACACTTGGCACTGTCTGTGGGGCATTAGTTGCTTTATCGGGACCCACCACCACCTTCACTTAGCATCGTGAGATACAAAAAAGAAACTTATGTGGAAGCTGACACTTGTCAGCTTCCGTAGCAACCACTAGAGACACATGGCACCCTCTGCCCCTACTTAGAAACTTTAAGGGAGTGTCTCGGCTGACGACACGTGGAGTCTTCCGCGGGGAGGAACTTGAAACATAATAGAAACATTTAAAGAGTCTTTGAAACACTGGCAAAGACTGACACTTGGCAAGATCCACTGCAACTTAGAAACTTTGAAAGGGTCCCACCACCATCTTCACCAAACATTGAAACAAAAAGGAAACTACGCGGAGGCCGACACTTGTCGGCTTCCGTAGTCACAACCATGGGCACGTGGCATCTTCCGCTACGACCAAGAAACTTTAAGAAACTGCCCCCGTTGTTCAACACATGGCATCTTTCACGCTTAAGCTGAAACCTTTTAGAAACTATTAGGGTCTATCAGAAACTTTGGCAGAGACTGTGAAATAGTTAGACTCTTTCGGGTTCCTCCACGTGGTGCCTCCCGTGCACACATAGAAACTTAAAGAAACTTCATTGAAACTTTGGCAGAACTCTGTCGGAAGCTAACACGTGGTGCCATCTACAGCAAGTAACTTAGAAACAAAAGAGAAACAGCCTTTGCAATGTGGCACACTCCGCGTTAGAGCTACATTCAAAATAAAAGTGCGGCAATAAATTGGGGCACGACACTTAGCAGACCCGCGGCACTGGCAACATGAGACCCTCTTGGCTACTGATAGAAACATTTAGAAACTAGAAACAGTGACCCGATATGTGTTCAGAAATGCATCTGACCCATTTTTTATCAATTTCGAGGGACCGAGGGGAGATTTCACGAGTTTGCCAACACACATATCACCTTTGCATGCACAGAATTTAACAATTTTCTCAAAGGAACAAATAAATAAACAGTACATGCGGGCCAGGGAACAAATTAAACCAAGGTACTAAGGGTCAGAAGGAAAACATACAGGAACCTGCAACTTGGAAATCAAAACCCTAACCCTAGGTGAACACCACCAGGACCTTGTGGGATACTCAAAAAAAATTATTCAGGAAATGCATATGAAGTGGAGTTACCAAAGACATTGGGCATATCACCTATTTTCAATATTACAAACCTATACTAGTATCACAAAGAAAAATTTAGTGACATCACTGAAGGAGACTTGAAGAAGCAGTTACCACAACATGCATCAGAGCAGACTAAAGAAATTTTGGACAATAAAGTTGGACACAACACCACAGGAAGACAATACAAAGAATACCTTGTTAAGTGGAAATGGTGCAGGAGCACCTACCTGACAGCTGGCCTCCATGAGGCAGTTAGTTTGTTTTGAGTCTTGTTAATGTTTCCAAGAAGGTCTGATAAGACCAATGCATGTAATAAGGTCATGTTGACCATGCTTTACTATTTTTAGCTAGTTTGTTAAGACAGCTGTTATGCTGTAGGTCTGGTTGGATCTCCCAGCCGCCTGGAGAGATTTCCCAGCCGCTTGGAGTCGGGTCAATAGTACTAGCAAGAGATCCTATTTATGCATGAGGATCGGTTGGTTTTAGATATAGATGTTGAGAAGCTAGGTTGGAGAGAGTGAGACAGAGTACTGTATTGCATCTTTTGAAATCAATAAAGATCCTGTTTGTGTTCATTTTCTGTTTGATCTCCATTGTGAAATCAATTTGTTGTTTTGGTGGTTGCATGGATTCGCTGATCCATTCCACTGGTTGATTCGTCGAATCGGTGGAATGGCTATGTACAGTAGGTTAGGGTTTAGTCTGCATTTTGTGTTCGTTTGCATGCAGGTGTGTAGGATCGTCGTCGAAAGGTGTTGAGAACCCTAGCATGGGTATGTGCTAGGTCGTGCTGGTTGTTAGAGTCTGGAAAGTTGTCCTGAAAGCAGATCGGGTCATCCCAGGAGGTTCGGCGGATTGAAAATTCGCTAAGGTTGGAAAATCCATCGCAACGGCATCATCAGGATATTTCTGTGTATATCCTGTAGGTACTTCGGGCGTCATCCGAGTAAGTGGAGATGAGCATGATGCAATCGGCTGCATAAAGTGAATGTGCATTGGGGTGATCATCATCAGGTGTTGCCGAGGAGGAGCGTATCGACATAAGGTAGAATATCAGGTTGATAAAACCATCGCGGGCCAATAATGTTAAGTTTGGCCGACAGCAGGATATTGAAGGAACTGCATGTGACGTCATCGTCATTAGGATAATCGTCATCAGGATATCAGGGCAGCCGGATATTGAAGGAGCTGCATATGACGTCATCGTCATTAGGATAATCGTCATCAGGATATCAGGGTGACGTAAGCATCAAAGGAAAGGTGCATGAGGTTGTCGTCATCAGGATATATGGGAGGAACCGGATGTTCTATATCCTGCTGATGAACATGATGTTGAACATCATGATGATGAAGAAAGAGGTTGGCGGTAAGATGAACAGTGGACATCAGGAGGATGTTTGTGCTTGCCGAATGTGATGATGCTGCCGATAGTCGGATATGATGATGCTGCTGACAGACGAAGAGTCGAAGGTTTGTCTGCAGGAGGATATCGGTCTGCAGAGTAAATATGATGATGCTGACAGTGTTAAGGAAAATATGATGATGATGATGGGTTTTAGACATACATGCTGTATGTCAAGGTTTTAGTGTGGATGCCTCTGCATCATAGTGGTATCAGAGCTCAGCAAAAGGTCTGGGCTGTTGTGTGTTGATTCTGTCACCGAAAGGGCAGAGGTAGAGTTGATTCTGTCACCAAAAGGACAGAGGTAGAGGAGTGAGAGGTTGACAAAATGCCTCCGAAAGGTAGTGGTACTGCAAGGGAATTGCAGGAGATGAAGGAAAAACATGCCAGAGAGATGAGGAAGATGAAGGAGCTTGCTGAAGCACTTCAAGCCAGGCTTGTAGCCTTGGAAAAGAACAAAAAGAGGGAAGTGGAAGATAGTGAGTCTGAAGAAGATGAAGATGCTATTGAAGAGTATGAAGAGGTAGCTGAAGATCTAGATGCTGAAGACCAGAGATTTGCAAAACTGTTAAAGGCAGTGCACAGTGATAAACCTAAGGTAAAGGTTGATGTTTCCAAGTATAATGGAAGTTTGAATGAAGATGAGTTACTGGATTGGATTGCTGCACTTGATAATCACTTTGAATGTGAAGATGTTGCTGAGGATTAGAAGGTAAAGGTTGCAAAGACCAAGTTAGGAGGTCATGCTTTGGTATGGTGGGATTATGTACAATCCGAGAGAAGGAAACAAGGGAAGTCAAAGATCACTTCATGGGATAAGATGGTAGCAAGGATCAAAGGTAAATTCTTGCCTAAGGATTATGAAATTCAGATGTTTAAGAAGCTACAATTTTTAAGGCAGAAGGAAATGGATGTGAAGGCATATACTGAGGAGTTTTATAAGTTGAGTATGAGATTTGGTCATCATGAGAATGAGGTAGAAAAGGTGGCTAGGTACTTGGCTGGTTTGAGATTGAACATACAAGATGAGTTAGTTTTAGCTAACCCTAAGAGTGTGGAGGATTGTTACCAAATGGCAATTAGGATTGAAGAAAAGATGAATAGGGGACAAGATAAGTCCATGAGAGGAAGAGGAAACAATATGAGGGGAAGAGGATTAGCCCCTACAACAAGGCAAACCAATGAGGGTCAAGAAGACACTGGTAAAGGATAGGGACAGTCTGATTTCAGAGGTGGATGGAAAGGTAATAGAGGCAGATTTGGAAGTGGTAGAGGTTCTACTACATTTTTAGGAAAATGTTACACCTGTGGTGAGTTTGGTCATCCATTTTTCAAATGTCCAGAAAGCAAAGGTTCATCATCCAGAAATGATAGAACGAATGACAAGAGAGTACAACTTGTGCAAGAAGAGAAAGTAGAGCAAAGTGTGCAGAGTTCAAACACTTATCAAGGAGACAGAGTTCCTGAACATTATGGATATCTTGAGGAGGGAGAAGCATTGATGCTTAGGAGAATTAGTTTGCAGGCATCAAAGGATATGATGCAAAGAAGAGCTCTTTTCCAGACCACATGCAAGAGCAAAGGTAAAGTATGTAAGGTTGTCATTGATACTGGTTCAACAGACAACATGGTATCTCAGGAGATGGTGGATAAACTGAATTTGGAAAGGATTCCACACCTTCACCCTTACAAGGCATCTTGGGTGAGTGATAGTCAATCACTTTTTGTCTATGAGCAGGCATATGTGGATTTTCAGATTGGAGCATATCAGGATAGAGTTTTGTGTGACATTTTGCCCATGGAATGTTGTCACCTACTGTTGGGTAGACCATGGCAATTTGATAGGAGGGTACTGTATGATGGGTATGCTAATACCTACACCATCAAGAAAGATGGGAAGACTATTAGGTTGATGCCATTGCAGGAAGCAGCTGCAGCACAGAAGGCAGCCAAAATCATTTTAGTGGGAAAGAAGGAGTTTGTGCAGAAGCCTAGAGGAGCAGGCATAAAGGCAGTTGAGGACACTACAGGGAAAGAAGTTGTTAAGGACAACAGGTTGAAGAAATTTTCAGTTGTGACTGACAGAGGTCAGCAGCAGGTGCAGAAACAGGTTTGCAAACAGCAACCAGTTGAGAGGAATGACAAGGATGTTGTCATAGTTGGGACTATTGTTTGTCCTATAAAGGTTGAAAGAAAGACAGAGTTGAACATTGCAGAAGTTCAAGAGGCAGTTCAGACAGAGGTTCTGGTCAGACAACCTGACAAACACAAGGTATGTGAGAGAAGGGCCTACATTGACAGGCATGAGGGTTTACTTGCAAGAAAGCAAGTTACAGTTCAGAAGTCTTGGAGCAGCCAAGAGCCAGCAGAGGACAAAGCTAGAATAGGTCAGAACACTGACATGACAAAGTGTAAAGGTGGAGGACTTCCACAACCAAACTCATGGGACATGAGTTCTTTTCTGTTGGGGAGTATGGTGCAGGAGCACCTACCTGACAGCTGGCCTCCATGAGGCAATTAGTTTGTTTTGAGTCTTGTTAATGTTTCCAAGAAGGTCTGATAAGACCAATGCATGTAATAAGGTCATGTTGACCATGCTTTACTATTTTTATCTAGTTTGTTAAGACAGCTGTTATGCTGTAGGTCCGGTTGGATCTCCCAGCCGCCTGGAGAGATTTCCCAGCCGCTTGGAGTCGGGTCAGTAGTACTCGCAAGAGATCCTATTTATGCATGAGGATCGGTTGGTTTTAGATATAGATGTTGAGAAGCTAGGTTGGAGAGAGTGAGACAGAGTACTGTATTGCATCTTTTGAAATCAATAAAGATCCTGTTTGTGTTCATTTTCTGTTTGATCTCCATTGTGAAATTGATTTGCTATTTTGGTGGTTGCATGGATTCGCTGATCCATTCCACTGGTTGATTCGTCGAATCGGTGGAATGGCTATGTACAGTAGGTTAGGGTTTAGTCTGTATTTTGTGTTCGTTTGCATGTAGGTGTGCAGGATCGTCGTCGAAAGGTGTTGAGAACCCTAGCATGGGTATGTGCTAGGTCGTGCTGGTTGTTAGAGTCTGGAAAGTTGTCCTGAAAGCAGATCAGGTCATCCCAGGAGGTTCGGCAGATTGAAAATTCGCTAAGGTTGGAAAATCCATCGCAACGGCATCATCAGGATATTTCTGTGTATATCCTGCAGGTACTTCGGGCGTCATCCGAGTAAGTGGAGATGAGCATGATGCAATCGGCTGCATAAAGTGAATGTGCATTGGGGTGATCATCATCAGGTGTTGCCGAGGAGGAGCGTATCGGCATAAGGTAGAAGATCGGGTTGAAAAAACCATTGCGGGCCGATAATGTTAAGTTTGGCCGACAGTAGGATATTGAAGGAACTGCATGTGACGTCATCGTCATCAGGATAATCATCATCAGGATATCGGGGCAGCAGGATATTGAAGGAGCTGCATATGATGTCATCGTCATCAGGATAATCGTCATCAGGATATCGGGGTGACGTAAGCATCGAAGGAAAGGTGCATGAGGTTGTCGTCATCAGGATATATGGGAGGAACCGGATGTTCTATATCCTGCTGATGAACATGATGTTGAACATCATGATGATGAAGAAAGAGGTTGGCGGTAAGATGAACAGTGGACATCAGGAGGATGTTTGCACTTGCCGAATGTGATGATGCTTCCGATAGTCGGATATGATGATGCTGCTGACAGACAAAGAGTCGAAGGTTTGTCTACAGGAGGATATCGGTCGGCAGAGTAAATATGATGATGCTGACAGTGTTAAGGAAAATATGATGATGATGATGGGTTTTAGACATACATGCTGTATGTCAAGGTTTTAGTGTGGATGCCTCTGCATCAGGAAAGGTAGAACAGAAGAAGATTCATCATTGATTTCTTAGGATGAGGTGGACCGTCTTGGTTTTCCTTTATCCCCAACAAATTGAGGGACTCACTTTTTCAATAACCCTGGATGTTTGATGCAGGAGCATCCCTGGTTCAAAAGAAATCTTGCATCAACCCAAAAAAATTGCATTTTAGTTTGTTTGCATTTCAGTTTGTTTCTTTTCATTTTCTAGTTTAATTTAGGTAGTTCAGTTAGTAGCAGTTTCTATATTTTGGTCCACATTCTACCATAGTTGCATTTCAGACTTTGCAGAGCTGGACTTAGCATCTATCTTCAAAGCATTTGGATTAGTTACTGGAAAGATATCGCTATCAAAAGATTAATTATTTTTCTCAGAGAAGAGCATTCTGGCAGTTGAGATAACTAGCTAAAGGAGAAGACTTGTAAAGCATTTCCTGACTTGCAGAGCCTAATGACACATCATTCAATGATCTATGGTTCATGGCTGACCTTCCCTGAGATCCTTACATCATTCTATTCATTTGCGGAGGAGTTCTACTTGATTAGGTCCAACCTATTCGTGTACACACATTACAGCTCTTCATTGGAGTTTGTAACCTTCCTTGGTTGACATGGAGGAATCTTATGATCCAGAGATGATATATATTGATGTAATAGATGACTAGGAAAGTAGTTATCATGATTTAGAAGATTGATAGTTTGAATGCTTTGTGAAGGATCTTCAAGTTATATCTTGTACATATTATGATATTTTGTAATTAGGCCTATAAGCCCTAATTGTAAGCTCGCATGTTGCCGATCGATTTGTATTTGAAATCTATGATATACTGAATGATTGAATCTGCATTTGTTTCATAGCTTTGACTTGTTTTTGTTGTGTTTACTCTAGTTGTATGGTTTGGATTGTTCTTTTTGAGGACCGTCCTAACCGTGACTACACCAAATCATGTGCATGCTTTTCCTTAATAAGTGTTTTACAATTTATCTTCTTGGTTATTGTGAAACAAATATTAGGGTAATTTAAAAAACATTTCTCCTAATATTTGGTTAAAATAATTTTTTTTGTCTTCAACTTATGCAAAAAGAAAAAGGGATTCACATAATAAATTAACTTGACTTCTACCCTTTACAAAAGTTCACAAGACTATCATTATCCCCTCTTCACCTTGACTTATAAAAAGACCCTCAAAATTGTCCCATGATGAAAAATTAACCTAAGTCACATATACAAGACCTTAAAAGGTCATGATGATGCTCTGATATTTCAAACCTTAATCGTATTTTGTTCTTTGATATCCAAGGATTGAAAAGAAAACCTAAAAAGGTCAACAACTCTCATTACTACTTTATACCTCCATTATTCCTCTCAAGCCTCATGATGTATCATAGGTTTTAACACTTAGGAATGTGTTGACCCTTGGGGATCATACTTATAAATGATTTTTCTCTTTAAAAAGTCTAAAGACTTTGTTTTAAATCAAAAGGGGGATGATGGAATGTGGTTGTTTTAGTTTGAATCCTCCTTTCCACAAAACATTCTAAGGCTTTTCAACCGAGTGCTTCTCCCATCGAGAGGAGAGTCATCTATCAAATTGGGTTGCCACTTGGTTTTCTATTGGGAAATTCATAAGTCATCACACAATGTTGCTAATTAATGCTTTTATGCTCTTAAAACCCTAATTTAAGAAAAACAGTAAGTAAATCTGTGAATTATGACAAATGCTATGGAATTAGGCAAAGGGCAAAGAACCTTAACTCGCTATTTTTTGTAGTCCAAAAAATAAAAATGTTAGGGACAATGGTGATGGTGCCCTAGTCCAATGTGCTACTTTTTCTATAGATTCCTGATCTCCTTCGGACACTGATCTCTGCTATGTCTTCTATTTCTATTAATGGAAATGTAGAGGACAAGGTTGATGGTGCCCTAGTCTAGGAACCGCACACAGTGTCTGCTTCTTTTTAGATCTCGAATCTTCAATGTTTCACTATCTTCCCTACAACTCCACTTTCTCTAGATCTTCTATCTGTAACCTACAATCACTAGGAGTGTTGGAGGGGGTTGTGGTGTTTGGAGGCTTGCTTTGGTCAAGCCCCGGAGAGACATTCAAGTCTTTCGAACACTGTTGTCAAAGAGAGAGTGAGGATCCTTGTGGGATAGAGGTAAAAATCTAGATGATAATGATGATAATACATAATAAATGTTACCTTGATGATGAAGCTCTCATGGATGGAAGATGCTCTTCAATGCCATGAGCAGAAGATGTAATCCAACCTGCAAAAACAAACACAATAACAATGCTATACTCTGCAACACAATGATATCATAAAAATATCAAGTATGCATAAAGTTCACAATCATCTTTTAGTTTGCAAATGATAACCTAAACATGCTTATATATGAAACTATTAAGATTCTCACCAAGAATTTCATATTTGAAACTTATGATGTCGGCCTGGAAACCAAATAACAGTCAAAAACTTGACATTTAAAATTAGGGCAGACCCAAAATAGGGCTGGACTAGGGCGCTAGCGCCATTGTCCACCCCTCTATCTTTGTTCAAGGATCATTAAATTAGTACCCCTTAGCGCCCTAGTCCATCCCTCTATCTTTGTTCAAGGATCATTAAATTAGCACCCCCTAGGTCCTATTTGTCACAAGACTTAAGGGTTTTCTCATCGGGAGTCTGAATTATCATGCAAGATGCTCTAAATGCAATCTAAAGACCCAGGAGCTAAACCTTAAAGGAAAAAGTCCCCAAGGGTGCATTTTTCTGACGTAAATGGTAAGTGTTATTCTTCTTTCACATTCATTACCTTGCTGTTATTTTCTCTGAGGAAAATGAAGAGAACCCTGATTTTCTATTTTATTTACTCCTTGTGTGGGCCAAAACAGTGGAAAGGGTTGTATGGGTTTCCTTATATATGTTATTTTCTCTTAAAAACCCATTTTTTATCTTGAACCTATGTACAAACTAAAGATGATATTCTCGGCATCTTCCTTGTTTTGCTTAATAAAAATAGTTAACAATTCTTTTATATTGAGCCTTTGCATGTCCAACCTATGATCAACCACCCAACTAAATGTCTGCTATTAATGCCAATACATTTCACTCACAAGACTTTGTATACGAGAAATTTTGTTAATAATGGTTTGATCTAGGTTTCTAATAAGCTTCACAAATCTATGTCTACTTTTTAGGAATGAAACCCAACAATTTGCTTCCAGAAACCATACCATCTACTACTAAAAACAATACCAATAGGGGCTGTATTTTTATTTTATTCATTATAGCGTCATCAAGAATCTATGTTTGTTTCAATATCCTTATTGGAAAAAGTTAAAGTACTTTTTGTCCACCTTAGCTACCTAAATAACTCTCTAAATACACTTGGAGATCTCCACTGCTATCATGACTATCACCCTTTTATGACTGTTACAGTCATCTTGATTTCTACTAGGGTTTTCATTGTTTGACAACTTCATATAGGGTTTGATAAGACTCTCATGGCTCTAATGAGGTGTTTATAAATCTGTGGAAAGTCTAAAGACTTGAAACCTCTTTGGCAGTGCCTTGGACTCTTTAAAATGCATGAGGAAACATCATCAGGTATACCCAATGTCGATGTGTCTGACTAATATGGTCAAGTGCTTAGAGGTCATCAAAGATGAAGAAACATTCTGATGACTATGAGACTGCTTAGGGTTTGAGCACTTTCAAATTTGGATCAAGGCCTACATAGCTTGAATATTTTCTTTCATTGCTTGACAAACTTAAATGATAGTCCCTTCATTATTGACAATTTGTTGCCATCCTTGTAGCAACCTGCTACTAGTTGGTCTTTGTGTGAGTGCAATCCTAGAGTACTATTTCTCTTGTATGTGGACCTAGTGTAGTCTAGAACCCCTTTTTAAGGTTGATCCTCTTGAATATCATCCATTTCAATGGCCAGACATTCACCATGAATTTTACATTTCATTCACAACAAAAGTGGTAAATGTTTGTTCTATTTTCCTTTGTTCAGGTTAACCTTTCACTGTTGGAGTGGATGATATTAAATATTATGCAAAATAGCTTTTGTCATTGTGAAGATATGTCTTGTCACCAATAGGAGACTGATGAGACTGGGACCTACTCTACTTCTGATTGTTCCTCTATACACCTCTGCCAACCTGAATACAGTCACTCATATAATTGAATCTTCATTGTTTGTTCCATTTGCTTCATGTCAAGCTTTTACTCAAGTGTGTGATGGAAAACTCAAGGGCTACAACAAAAACTTAACATGTCTGTACCTTACAAAGTATAACTACTTCTTTGCTGCTATGGGGGGCTGCTCCTTGTTTATATCATTTTGAGGTGTCTTTGAACTTGTTCTAGCTATCTCAAAGACCTTTATGTTGTTATAGACTGATGCTTTATCTGATAAGACTATTTCTAGATGTCTCTTTAACCTTTTAATAGTCAATCTTGATTGTGAATTGTTCTCTCAGCTGTGCCATTATTACTACCTCTTAATCTTGACACTATGAAGGAGAAAGCTTTAGCTTTTGTCTCACAAACCCTTGATAGGGTTTCCCTTTTGCTCATGGGGAGATTCTACTTTATTTGCTTCCATTTCAAGTTAGGGCTGTATAAGGTAAACTTATAGCATTTTTTATATGCTCTAAGACTACCTTCTACATTCAGCATTCACTATGATATGACTATGTTATAATGATCTTTGTTAGAGCCAACTAGACTGCTTTATGACTATTGTTTGTTGTTAGGTTAGCCATTGGCTGGTTTTGATAACTTTCACATTTAGATGACTGCTCACAAACTAGTTTATATAGGACTACTCTCTCTGATGAAGCTTCTAACTTACTTCACTATTCTTGACTTGACTATTCTGCATTGTTAGTTGTCCTTATTCTCGTGCAAGGTGTGCTTTTGTGGTTATTTCTGGCTCCCATCTTGGATAAGACTGTTGTTGGGATTATTTATGATGAAGCTCCATTGAATGAGTCTTTCAAGATGAACATTGATCTATTGTACCTTAATGATAAATTGCACTTTGACTACAACTGCATCACTTGTTGATTGTCCTTTGTTGTTCATGACCTTGAATATCACTGTCACTGTGCTCTTATTCTCTCACTATTGCATGTATGTCAAGCTCTCTCTAACTTCCTTGTGACTATCCTTTATAGCTATTCTAGACTTTTCATATATCTACATGTTTAGTTTGACCTTAAACTACTAATGATGAGATGTTTGCGAGCACTTGTACCTATACACTCAACACACACATTAGGAAAATTGTATAGAGGCAAGGAGCCTCTCTTGTGCTTGTATGTTTCTATTCATTCTTGAATCCTTATGGTTGCATGCTTGCATCTGAGTGATTCTTTGTCTTTTTATTGTTCTTCCTTTGATGCTTATGAATGATGGCATCTATGATGGCATGTATATTTGATGTTAATACATATAGATTTTGAAGGCATCGTAAGCTCTAACCCCTTTTCCCTCTTTCTCTTGCAGGAGCCTTTCAAGAGTGATGGAGAAGAACTTGAAGACAGCCATCCATGGGGATTCATTGTTTAGGCAATGATGGATCCCCTTCCCTTTCTATATGTTTCTCTTACTTCACGTGTATATTCTATTGTTCATTCCATTTGTATAGTTATTCCTATGGCTTGTGTGGGAAGCTATGAACATATCATCTCTTATGAATATAAACAACTTTTATGCAATGATTTGTACATTGTTATTTTGTAAAACACTCAATTGCATAATGAAATACATTTGTATACTATTGAATGTTCTAAAATTTATTATAATCATAGATAAGTTTAGCAAGTGTGTGTACCTTTGTCATTTGAATAAAATGCACTCCTATCTTCTTGTCAACCTTAGGATGCTTCCTATTCAGGTGGGATGTCTTCCCCCACCTTCTTTGTCTCATGGAATAACTCTTGCTGAGTTGTTACATGATTTGGGTGATGGTGATGACTGGGAAGACCTTCTAACTACATAGTAGGCCTTTGAGGTTTTATTTTCCCCCGTGTAACTTTGTGTTATTCCATCCAAGCCTAATTGGGAAAAAAATGCACAATTAGGTAACACGGTGTTTGCCAAGGTTGTGTCCTTGGGAAAGACCACCAGGATTATTTTCCTAAAGGTAGAGCCACACAAGAAAAGGCACCTTTAAAGTTGGTACATAGTGACCTCATGTCATTTCAAACTCCTTTTTCAAGGGCCAAATATGTGCTCACATTTATCGATGACTTATCTAGACGTACATGGGTGTACTTTCTTAAGTAGAAAAGTAATGTCTTTAATACCTTCAAGCTCTACAAGGCATCCATGGAGAAGCAATTTGGTCTTTCTATCAGAAGGATACACATAGATAATGGTGGAGATTATGTACATCAATCAAGTATTCAGAGTTTTTTGTTCTGAGCATGGTCATCAACATCAACTTACAGTTCCCTACACCCTCTAAGAAAAATGGTGTCACTAAGTGAAAGAAGAGAACACTCAAGGAGATTGCTAATTTTATGCTTTAGTCATGAGATATGGATTCTACCTTTTGGACTGAGGTAGTTAATTGTGCCAATTACATTTAGAATTCCATGCCCCATAAGGAATTATGACATATGACTCATGAGGAGGCTTTGTCCCATGACAAGCTTGATGTATCTTCATTATGAGTTTTTTTGTAGTGAGGCTTGGGCATTTATTCCTGATGCTTAGTGGAAAGCCATGGTGAGGATGAGCCAACCACTAATATTCTTTTACTATGGTGAGGATGTTAAGACTTACATGTTATTTGATCCTATTTCCAGAGATGTCTTAATTAGGTAGGATGTCTAGTTTGACAAGAACATTCCTCAGATGTATTCTCCATCACCAACTTCTCCCTCATTACCTGCTCCTCCCTCTTCACCTCTTGAGGATTCCTTATCTCTTGAGGATGCATATGATGTTATAGATCCACCACCGCCTCTAGTTATTCCACCTTTACCTAGATGGGTCCATACTACTATTGATGCAACTAGATCCTTGGAAGATGATCCTTCAGATTCTCATCCTACTCACTCACAGACCTTAGGGGTTAGTCTTTTAAGTCATTCCATTTTAGATGATGCTTAAAAGTTTTCAGATGCAACATGTATTCCTAAGTGGGACACAACTATGGTAGAGGAGTATTCTTCATTGATGAAGAATAATGCTTGGGATCTTGTTCATCTTCCTAAGGAAAGAAAATTTGTTCAGTGCAACTGGGTGTAGCATACCAAATATGATGCAGATGGTTCCATTGATAAGTGCAAGGCTCATCTTTTTGCAAAGGAGTTTTCATAGGTCGAAGGTATTAACTATTCTGAGACATTTGCAACTATTGCCAAGATGGACTCTATTGTTTCCTAAATCTACATACATCAAACTCTAAAGATTTGCTGGTTCTTAAGATCAAATTCAATGAGAGATTTGGCCAACAAAGTGGGAGATCACTATTCACCTATCTCCCCTACACTTCAAACACTACAAACCTAGGGGGTGTCCCTTACTTGCAATCAACAAATTTGTCTTTCACTATATCAGGCAGAAATGTTCTCATAAATTTGCACCAATACTTGTAAAATTATCCAAAAGTTGGCAATGTTCTTGGAGATTTTCACATTTATGGCTTTAAGGACATATATCAAAAACCCTATCTAAACTATAATAAAATAGATTAAATGATTACAATAGATTTATCTTAAATTTTCTATTCTTTCTAGACCTTTGGGCAAGTAGATTATGAGATCGATGCTTTATCAAAGGTAACAGACTCAAAACTCTATACTGCAAATGCTTCTTCTCTTACATTAAAAATCCATATCCAAAGGACTAAAATTAATAATATTACTACATTATAGTAATTGTCCAAGAAAAGGTAATTCATGCAATTCTACTTCAATAATCCCTAATGTAATACACCACTTCCTTGAATAGAAGTAGTAAATAAGACATTCAATACAGAAAATGTACATAGATAAACTCCAAAATCCTTGATTCCTTCATTAACAAAAGAAATGCATACATACATTCAAGGAGACAATTGCAAAGACCACACACATATAGTATTTTTCATATATTGCAATCTGAACAAAAAATGTCATACAAGAATTTTATTCATCTGTAGGCAACATTCTGCTCCACAATTTAGACAAAATAACCTACTCTATCATAGAAACTAATCCCCAAAAGTGTGGATATCTTGTATCCAAAGCCCAGAACCCCAATCCCACTAACTACTACTCCTCCACCTCCCTCTACTATGACTTTTTGGTGTAGTCAGGGTAGGAGGGTTCACATAATGAACTATCCAAATCATGCAGCAAGAGTAAATACAACAAAAACAACTCAAAGAAATAAAGAGAATGTAGATTTAGTCATTCGGTATATCATAGAATTCAAATAGAGATCAGCCATCAACATGCAGGCATACAATTAGGGCTCACATGCATGATTACATGCATACGTAAGATAAGGCTTTGAAGCTCCCTTCACACAAAATCTAAACTAGGAATTATGAATCAATTGCTAACTACTTTCCTAAGGATCTATTACATCAATATATATATCTCAACTCCAGACCAATAGATTCCTCCGCACTGGTCAAGGAAGCTCACAAATTCCAAAGAAGAGGTGTAACATGTGAATACAGATAGGTCAGACCTAAATGCATAGACACTTCCAAAAAATGAATGGAATGAAGTGCAGATCTCTGAGGAAGGATGGCCAAAAACCAAAGATCATTGAATGATGTGTCATTAGGCTCCAAAGATTAGGAAATGCTTCCACAAGTTTCTCCTTCAGCTGGTTGCCCGTGAATATCAGGATGCTCTTCTCTAAGAAAATAGTTGATCTTCTGATAGAGATATCTTTTTGGTAACTGATCCAAATGCTTTGAATTCTTGATATGATGTAGATGAATGAATGTAGGTACTAAGTCTAGATCCACAAGATGTGAATTTCCAAAACTGGACCACAAGATGAAACTGCTTTTGACTAAACTATCTGAACTGAACTGGAAAATGAAAGAACTAAAATGCAAACAAACTGAAATGTAAATGTTTTTTGGTTGATGCAAGATTATTCTTGAACTAGGGATGCTCCTGCATTAGACATCTAGGGTTATTGAAAAAGTGAGTCCCTCACTTTGCTGGGGCTAGGGGAGAACAAGACAGTCCACCTTAGCCTGAGAAATCCATGATGAATCTTCTTCCAGTTTGCCTTTCCACTTCACAAGATATTCTTTGTATTGTCTTCCTCTAGTGCTGCGTCCAACTCTGCTGTCTGAACTATCTTCAATCTGCTCTGGTGCTTGTTGTGGTAACTGCTTCTTCAAGTCTTCTTCCATGCTATCACTAAACTCTGCTTCATGATACTGATATAGGTCTACAATGTTAAAAATAGGTGATATACCCAAGGTCTCTGGTAACTCTACTTCATATGCATTTCCTAAATCAAATTTCTTAAGTATCTTACAAGGTCCAAACTTTTTCCTTGTCAAATTGTTATATGTCCCAACTGGAAATCTTTCTTTCTCAAGTATACCATTACTTCATCTCCAACTTCAAATTCCTTATGTCGTCTCTTCTCATCATCCTTTTCCTTATACTTATTGTTCATATCCTCTAAATGCTTCTTCACATGATTATGTATTGTCTTCATATGATCTGCAAATTCTTCTTCTTCTGCACTTCTCTTTTCCTCTGTACTGATATCTCTTAATTCTGCAACTCCTCTAGGATTTACTCCAATAACAATCTCAAAAGGTGTTCTTCTGGTACTCCTATTTATTGAATTATTGTATGCAAACTCTGCTTGTGAAATAATTGATACCTGTTGGTCATGACGTTAGTCATTCACAAACATAGAATAAAAGTTACACAACAACCTTTACTCATCTTGAAAGATACGATGAATTCAGAGAATTCATGATCCCAAGTCTCCGTTGATTAGGTCTTAATCTACTGACGTTACTCAGTGGTTGATGTGTGTTGTTGTTTTCCATTTAGGGGCCTTACGTGTTTCTGCAAAGTTCATCATTATCTTCAAATATCCTGCTCTATATGCCTGCTCTACATAAATCTCCAATAATTTTACCTCTGCACTATGAATTTAGTCAAATAATGTGCCTACAGGCTGATATTTGCATGATTTCTACCATTATTTATGATTCTTTGCATGATATTTTCAATACTACATGCGTTTAACTCAAATATGCTAATGATTTTCAGTTACCTACGGGATTTCAGCATATTTCTCTGTTCTGCTTGTTATTTATCATGATTTGCAGTTATGGTGATGAATTTATGAAATTAAAAAAAGGAAAAGGGTTAAAGAATAAGATTCCCAAAACTACTTGACTTAGATCACTGATCCACATACAAGCTCCCATACATGCAATGAAAAGAAGGAAACTAGAATCATACTTCACCAGGACATTCCACAAATCCGCATGATCTAGTGCAAATCTTCAAAGGAAAAGTTGATGACAACATGTAATGAAATGAAAGCGCTTCCAGTTGAACACAGCATTCACCAGTACATATCCAAAAACCAACAGGAAGATTACGTAAAATTTACAATCAGGATGTAATCTGAAACTTCATATCCATTCAGTATGCTCAAGAACAGGTACATTTACAGTGATCTGAAGAAAGAACCTTGACATTTCAACAATTCTATCCTCATTAGTCTCAGTAATCCGATCTCCTAATTGATTCTACAATAATTAGCCTTAATGTGCCAGATGCGTCTGTGTATATTAATGTATATCTCTCTTTTAATGTCTCAGGCTCTGGCCTTTATATAGAGCAAATGCCAAAAAATAGTTACAATGATCCAAGGATCAGGATCCTCTCATAATAATCAACGGTCCAGATGAAAAGCACATGCTTCGCCAGTTGGCAAATGTACAGCTGGCACAGAATATTCCAGCATCTTCAACTTGATTCGGTCTCCAGCTGGCGAACAACATATTTGACAACATCCTCCTCATTTCTGGTTCATGTTGCCTCCATGTGCAACCATACAATGCTCAGCTTCAGCAGCAGCTCTAACAGCATCATGACTTCCTGCAAATAAACAAACATTAAGTTCATCATCATGTGGATAAACAACAGGAAGTAAACGTTTTATTAAACATGCCTCAAAATGTGCAGCTATAGGCAATAGGGCTTCATACCTGTAGAAAATATGCACTAAATGCATAAACAGCATTAAAAAACACTCGGGTCAACCATCGTTTCATTTTCCCACCCATTTCCTTGTATATTGGGTTCAAATATGATCATGTATGTCAAAATATACAAGGAAATAACCGCTTTTAACAAATTATTTCAAATCCGGCTTTGCATGCTCTGCCTGTATGTTTCGGGTCATCATCATATTCGCATCAGTGTGACCACATATGATCGGGGTGACAAAATTAGACTTGGCCAATGGCAACAGTTATACCAACGCCAAAAATCATGATGATGCCCAACTCTATGTCTTCTATCTAGCTGCAGGATATCATGAAATATGATGCTCCTCCCTTCCGAATGCTCTGATGAAAAGCACATCAGGATGTTTCGCTTCTGCATATTGGGGAAAGAAAGACATCATCGTCATCATCATGTCGAAGAAAAATAGGAGAATTTGGAATATGATCCTGCTGCTGAGGAAAGGAATATGATGGTGACGTCATCGTCATATTCGGGCTTCATTAAAATGCAAAAGATGACGTCACCGTCATGTTTCGTTAAGATCAGGGGATAAATGTAATATCGGGTAACCTAAGGAAGATGATCAGGTGATGAATGTAATATGACCCCTTTGTGGCCAAGGTAACCCTCTCGAAAGATCAGGATGATGATGATGATCATCATCATATCCGCACTAGGTGATTTAAAATATGATCCTGCTGAATGTTCAGATGACGTCATCAGGATATCCGGGGCTTTTGTTAATCTTAGAACATGACGTCATCGTCATATTTGCGAACCGGATCATGTTTTGGAAAATATCCTGCTGAAGGAGAAATGTGATGGTGATGTCATCCTGATATTTGCTTCTTCGTTTATCAGGTCGGGATGACGTCATCAGGATATTTGCAAAAGGTTATATTTCTCGGCAGGAGGACATTACGAAATATTGGGTAGACAAACAAGATCATGATGATCTTGTCAACATGACTTAGGAATGGAATATCACCCTCCCTTTGAAAGATAGGGTGCTCATCATGATTGTGCAAAAGGATATCAGGAGGATATGAAATATGATCCTACCTTGAAAGATCAGGATGATGATGATCACCAGAACTTTGACGTGTGCATGCAAATTATGCAGATGGTGGATTTTCTAAGTATGGTGATATTATAATATCAGCATGATATTATAATATCAGGAGATGTTAAAATATCATGATGCTCGCGATGTGCCCAAGGTCATTTGACGGGTAAAACACACTATCACCTAAGATTGACGTCCGGATATTTTGACTGCATGATTTTTATCGGGTGATAGACCAAGATCATGATGATGACCTTTCGCGATACAAAAGACCGCTTCGACGGGGAAAACTTACTATGACTTAAAGTTGACGTCTGGATATTTCAACCTCAGGATATTATCGGGGGGCGTTTCAAATATGATGATGATGTTCTTCATACATCAAAACTGAGTTTATAAAATATGACCCTCTTCTTGCGAATATCAGGTTTGACCAAAACTTTGACTGTGCATAACTCCCCCATACGGACAAATTTTCAAGTGATGTAAAAGGCAAACCTGCATGGAATTTCAAGGTCTTTCTAACTATGAGGTCATAGAAACAAAATATGAACTTTGACAAACTGACCTCATGATGATGACCTACCTCATCGAATATCATGATGATGAACATGACTGATTTTACCAAACTGCCAGAAAGCAGACAACACAAGCCAAGCCAAAAGTTGGGTCCCTATTTTGATAAGTCAAAATGGGGCGTGTTGTGTAACCACACAACAATACCCAACTTTCAGCTTTGTCTCCAACCAAACATCTCAGCAAGTTTCCCAAACTCCTATTCACTACCTCTATCTGTCCATCTGTCTGTGGGTGAAAAGTAGAACTGAACTTCAAATCTATCTTCATCTTCTTCCAAAGTGTCTTCCAAAAATATCCAACAAACTTTATATCTCTGTCTGAAACTATACTCTTAGGTAATCCATGCAATGTCAGAATCTCTTTGAAAAATGAGTTAGCTACATGCATTGCATGGGTTGTCTTCTTACAAGGTATGAAATGAGCCATCTTTGAAAATATGTCAACCACTACAAATATTGAATCATTGATGCAGAGGCATCCACACTATAACCTTCGCATATAGCATGAATGTCTGCAGACCAACCTCATCATCATCATCTTCGCCATCATCATCATATTCCCTAAAACTACCAACAGCATCATCATGTTCTGTGTTACACAGTCAGCATCATCATATTTCGGACGATCACCAGCATCCGCCTGCCGACTACTGTTCACCTCCGCTTTCCTTCTAACATCATCATCATGATGTTCAGCGGGCGCACACATCCTCCTGTTCCACTGTTCATCGGGCTCGAGACACTATCGTCATCATCATGACCTTCGACACTACCTTCATCAGCAGGATATTCAACATCCGGTTGTCCCAAATATCCTGATGACGTCCACTTCAGCAGCTTACCTTCGATGCTCCGCTACCCGACGATACAAGCAACAGCATCATGATCTACTTTATCCGGTTGTCTTCGAAACCTCCTGATGATGCTAATACAACCTTCTGCCACGGACTTCTGCCGATACCTTAGCACTTTAACGACGGCAGGATAAACTCGCATAAGGGGGATATCTCAATATCCTGATGACGATGACGTCATATCCTGATGACGATGACGTCACCCAATATCCTGATGACCTCTTCAACACTTAGTCGAAAAAACACGAACTTTCTCTTCCGCATCTACTCGCGATATGCGGATGTTTGGCACTTCCGATATGATGATCCTGATGCCGATACATGCACTCCTCGGCTCCTCCTGCTGATGATCACCCCGACGAACTCACACTTCATGCAATCGACAACATCATGCCGATCTTCTCCACTTATCCGGATGACGATGTCCGAACTGTCTGCAGGATATTCACCAAGATATCCTGATGATGCCGTCTTCACGAACTTCTTCACTTAGCGAAATTTCCCTTCGCCGATCCACCAGGGATGACCCGATCCAACCTCAGGGTGATCTTCCAACTCCAGTTTATCAACTTGACCTAGCACATGAGGATGCTAGGCTTCTCAGCATCTGTCGACCGCGATCCTGCACACCTGCATGTAAACAGAAAACAAACTACAATCTAACCTACTGTACATTACCATTCCACCGATCAGATGAGTCAACCGGTGGAATGGATCAGTATATCCATGAAAACCTCTCAAACCAGCAATCGATTACAGGAAGGAGATCAAACAGAAAATGAAACAGGATCTTTATTGACTCAAAGATGCAATACAATATGATGTTCCTCACACAGAACACTCAACTCCTCTGCTTGATGCAACACTACACTGCCGATCGATGATATCTGTCTGTCTGTCCAACATCAACCGATCTCATGCTTATAAAGACTTTCCCTACGAGTACTACTGACCCGACTCCAAGCGGCTGGGAACTCTCCAAGCGGCTGGGAGATCCCACCGAACATACATCATGACAGCTGTTATAACTAACTAGCTAAAAATAGCAAAAGCCTGGTCAGCATGATCTTATCCTGATTAGCATGACCTTATTACATGCATTTGGTCTAACAGACCTTCTTGGAAACACAAACAAGACCTAAACTACTAACTGCCTCATGAAGGCCAGCTGTCAGGTAGGTGCTCCTGCACCATACTCCCCAACAGAAAAGAACTCATGTCCCATGAGTTGAGTATGTGGAAGTCCTCCACCTTTACACTTTGCCTTGTCAATAGTCTGACCTGCTCCAGCTTTATCCTCTGCTGGCTCTTGGCTGCTCCAAGACTTCTGAACAGTAACTGGCACAAATCTGCATGCCTGTTGATGTAGGCCTTTCTCTCACATACCCTGTGTTTGTCAGATTGTCTGACCAGAACCTCTGGCTGAACTGCCTCTGTGGTGTTCAACTGTACCTTTCTTTCAATCTTCAGAGGACAAGCAATAGTCCCAACTATGACAACATCCTTGTCATGCCTCTCAACTGGTTGCTGTGTACAAACCTGTTTCTGCACCTGCTGCTGACCTCTGTCAGTCACAACTGAAACTTTCTTCAGCTTGTTGTCTTTAACAACTCCTTGCCCTGCAGTGTCCTGAACTGCCTTCATGCCTGTTCCTCTAGGCATCTGCACAAACTCCTTCTTTCCCATCAAAATGATTTGAGCTGCCTTCTGTACTGCAGCTTTTGCCTGCAATGGCATCAACTTAATAGTCTTCCCATCCTTCTGGATGGTGTAGGTATTAGCATACCCATCATACAGTACCCTTCTGTCAAATTGCCATGGTCTACCCAGCAGTAGGTGACAACATTCCATAGGCAATATGTCACACAAAATTCTATCCTGATATGGTCCAATCTGGAAATCCACATATGCCTGCTCAGAGACAAAAAGTGATTGCCTATCACTCACCCAAGATGCCTTGTAAGGGTGTGGATGTGGAATCCTTTCCAGCTTCAGTTTATCAACCATCTCCTGAGATACCATGTTGTCTGTTGAACCAGTATCAATGACAACCTTACATACCTTACCTTTGCTCTTACATGTGGTTTTGAAAAGAGCTCTTCTTTGCATCATATCCTTTGATGCCTGCCAACTAATTCTCCTTAACATCAATGATTCTCCACTCTCTGGATAGCCAAAATTCTCAGGACCTCTGTTTGAACTCTGTGCACTTTCTTCTTCTTTCTCTTCTTGTACCAGTTGTACCCTCTTGTCACTTGTTCTATCATTTCTGGATGATGAACCTTTGTTTTCTGGACATTTGAAAGATGGATGACCAAACTCTCCACAGGTGTAACACTTTCCTGAAAATGTAGTAGAACCTCTACCACCTCCAAATCTTCCTCTATTACCTTTCCATCCACCTCTGAAATCAGACTGTCCTTGTCCTTTACCAGTGTCTTCTTGACTCTCATTGGTTTGCTTTTGTGCAGGGGCTGTTCCTCTTCCCCTATTGTTTCCTCTTCCTCTCATGGACTTCTCATGTCCTCTATTCATCTTTTCTTCAATCCTGATTGCCATTTGATAACAATCCTCCACATTCTTAGGGTTAGCTAACACTAACTCATCCTGTATGTTAAACCTCAAACCAGCCAAGTACCTAGCCACCTTTTCTACCTCATTCTCATGATGACCAGATCTCATACTCAACAGATAAAATTCCTCAGTATATGCTTTCACATCCCTGTCTTTCTGCTTTAAAAATTGCAGCTTCTTAAACATCTGGATTTCATAATCCCTTGGCAAGAATTTACCCTTTATCCTTGCTACCATCTTATCCCAAGAAGTGATCTTAGACTTCCCTTGCTTCCTTCTCTCAGATTGTACATAATCCCACCATACCAAAGCATGACCTCCTAACTTGGTCTTTGCAATCTTTACCTTCTGATCCTCAGCCACATCTTCACATTCAAAGTGATTATCCAGTGCAGCAATCCAATCTAACAATTCATCTTCATTCAAGCTTCCAGTATACTTGGAAACATCAACCTTTACCTTAGGTTTTTCACTCTGTACTGCCTTTAGCAGTTTTGCCAATCTCTGGTCTTCAGCATCCAGATCTTCAGCTACCTCTTCATACTCTTCAACAGTATCTGCATCTTCTTCAGACTCACTGTCTTCCACTTCCCTCTTTTTGTTCTTTTCCAGGGCTGTCAGCCTGGCTTGAAGTGCTTCAGCAAGCTCCTTCATCTTCCTCATCTCTCTAGCATGTTTCTCCTTCAGTTCCTGCAACTCCCTTGCAGTACCATTACCTTTAGGAGGCATTTTGTCAACCTCACAATCAACACACAACTCAACTCTATCTCTACCTCTGCCCTTTCGGTGACAGAATCAACACACAACAGCCCAGACCTTTTGCTGAGCTCTGATACCACTATGATGCAGAGGCATCCACACTATAACCTTCGCATATAGCATGAATGTCTGCAGACCAACCTCATCATCATCATCTTCGCCATCATCATCATATTCCCTAAAACTACCAACAGCATCATCATGTTCTGCGTTACACAGTCAGCATCATCATATTTCGGACGATCACCAGCATCCGCCTGCCGACTACTGTTCACCTCCGCTTTCCTTCTAACATCATCATCATGATGTTCAGCGGGCGCACACATCCTCCTGTTCCACTGTTCATCGGGCTCGAGACACTATCGTCATCATCATGACCTTCGACACTACCTTCATCAGCAGGATATTCAACATCCGGTTGTCCCAAATATCCTGATGACGTCCACTTCAGCAGCTTACCTTCGATGCTCTGCTACCCGACGATACAAGCAACAGCATCATGATCTACTTTATCCGGTTGTCTTCGAAACCTCCTGATGATGCTAATACAACCTTCTGCCACGGACTTCTGCCGATACCTTAGCACTTTAACGACGGCAGGATAAACTCGCATAAGGGGGATATCTCAATATCCTGATGACGATGACGTCATATCCTGATGACGATGACGTCACCCAATATCCTGATGACCTCTTCAACACTTAGTCGAAAAAACACGAACTTTCTCTTCCGCATCTACTCGCGATATGCGGATGTTTGGCACTTCCGATATGATGATCCTGATGCCGATACATGCACTCCTCGGCTCCTCCTGCTGATGATCACCCCGACGAACTCACACTTCATGCAATCGACAACATCATGCCGATCTTCTCCACTTATCCGGATGACGATGTCCGAACTGTCTGCAGGATATTCACCAAGATATCCTGATGATGCCGTCTTCACGAACTTCTTCACTTAGCGAAATTTCCCTTCGCCGATCCACCAGGGATGACCCGATCCAACCTCAGGGTGATCTTCCAACTCCAGTTTATCAACTTGACCTAGCACATGAGGATGCTAGGCTTCTCAGCATCTGTCGACCGCGATCCTGCACACCTGCATGTAAACAGAAAACAAACTACAATCTAACCTACTGTACATTACCATTCCACCGATCAGATGAGTCAACCGGTGGAATGGATCAGTATATCCATGAAAACCTCTCAAACCAGCAATCGATTACAGGAAGGAGATCAAACAGAAAATGAAACAGGATCTTTATTGACTCAAAGATGCAATACAATATGATGTTCCTCACACAGAACACTCAACTCCTCTGCTTGATGCAACACTACACTGCCGATCGATGATATCTGTCTGTCTGTCCAACATCAACCGATCTCATGCTTATAAAGACTTTCCCTACGAGTACTACTGACCCGACTCCAAGCGGCTGGGAACTCTCCAAGCGGCTGGGAGATCCCACCGAACATACATCATGACAGCTGTTATAACTAACTAGCTAAAAATAGCAAAAGCCTGGTCAGCATGATCTTATCCTGATTAGCATGACCTTATTACATGCATTTGGTCTAACAGACCTTCTTGGAAACACAAACAAGACCTAAACTACTAACTGCCTCATGAAGGCCAGCTGTCAGGTAGGTGCTCCTGCACCATACTCCCCAACAGAAAAGAACTCATGTCCCATGAGTTGAGTATGTGGAAGTCCTCCACCTTTACACTTTACCTTGTCAATAGTCTGACCTGCTCCAGCTTTATCCTCTGCTGGCTCTTGGCTGCTCCAAGACTTCTGAACAGTAACTGGCACAAATCTGCATGCCTGTTGATGTAGGCCTTTCTCTCACATACCCTGTGTTTGTTAGATTGTCTGACCAGAACCTCTGGCTGAACTGCCTCTGTGGTGTTCAACTGTACCTTTCTTTCAATCTTCAGAGGACAAGCAATAGTCCCAACTATGACAACATCCTTGTCATGCCTCTCAACTGGTTGCTGTGTACAAACCTGTTTCTGCACCTGCTGCTGACCTCTGTCAGTCACAACTGAAACTTTCTTCAGCTTGTTGTCTTTAACAACTCCTTGCCCTGCAGTGTCCTGAACTGCCTTCATGCCTGTTCCTCTAGGCATCTGCACAAACTCCTTCTTTCCCATCAAAATGATTTGAGCTGCCTTCTGTACTGCAGCTTTTGCCTGCAATGGCATCAACTTAATAGTCTTCCCATCCTTCTGGATGGTGTAGGTATTAGCATACCCATCATACAGTACCCTTCTGTCAAATTGCCATGGTCTACCCAGCAGTAGGTGACAACATTCCATAGGCAATATGTCACACAAAATTCTATCCTGATATGGTCCAATCTGGAAATCCACATATGCCTGCTCAGAGACAAAAAGTGATTGCCTATCACTCACCCAAGATGCCTTGTAAGGGTGTGGATGTGGAATCCTTTCCAGCTTCAGTTTATCAACCATCTCCTGAGATACCATGTTGTCTGTTGAACCAGTATCAATGACAACCTTACATACCTTACCTTTGCTCTTACATGTGGTTTTGAAAAGAGCTCTTCTTTGCATCATATCCTTTGATGCCTGCCAACTAATTCTCCTTAACATCAATGATTCTCCACTCTCTGGATAGCCAAAATTCTCAGGACCTCTGTTTGAACTCTGTGCACTTTCTTCTTCTTTCTCTTCTTGTACCAGTTGTACCCTCTTGTCACTTGTTCTATCATTTCTGGATGATGAACCTTTGTTTTCTGGACATTTGAAAGATGGATGACCAAACTCTCCACAGGTGTAACACTTTCCTGAAAATGTAGTAGAACCTCTACCACCTCCAAATCTTCCTCTATTACCTTTCCATCCACCTCTGAAATCAGACTGTCCTTGTCCTTTACCAGTGTCTTCTTGACTCTCATTGGTTTGCTTTTGTGTAGGGGCTGTTCCTCTTCCCCTATTGTTTCCTCTTCCTCTCATGGACTTCTCATGTCCTCTATTCATCTTTTCTTCAATCCTGATTGCCATTTGATAACAATCCTCCACATTCTTAGGGTTAGCTAACACTAACTCATCCTGTATGTTAAACCTCAAACCAGCCAAGTACCTAGCCACCTTTTCTACCTCATTCTCATGATGACCAGATCTCATACTCAACAGATAAAATTCCTCAGTATATGCTTTCACATCCCTGTCTTTCTGCTTTAAAAATTGCAGCTTCTTAAACATCTGGATTTCATAATCCCTTGGCAAGAATTTACCCTTTATCCTTGCTACCATCTTATCCCAAGAAGTGATCTTAGACTTCCCTTGCTTCCTTCTCTCAGATTGTACATAATCCCACCATACCAAAGCATGACCTCCTAACTTGGTCTTTGCAATCTTTACCTTCTAATCCTCAGCCACATCTTCACATTCAAAGTGATTATCCAGTGCAGCAATCCAATCTAACAATTCATCTTCATTCAAGCTTCCAGTATACTTGGAAACATCAACCTTTACCTTAGGTTTTTCACTCTGTACTGCCTTTAGCAGTTTTGCCAATCTCTGGTCTTCAGCATCCAGATCTTCAGCTACCTCTTCATACTCTTCAACAGTATCTGCATCTTCTTCAGACTCACTGTCTTCCACTTCCCTCTTTTTGTTCTTTTCCAGGGCTGTCAGCCTGGCTTGAAGTGCTTCAGCAAGCTCCTTCATCTTCCTCATCTCTCTAGCATGTTTCTCCTTCAGTTCCTGTAACTCCCTTGCAGTACCATTACCTTTAGGAGGCATTTTGTCAACCTCACAATCAACACACAACTCAACTCTATCTCTACCTCTGCCCTTTCGGTGACAGAATCAACACACAACAGCCGAGACCTTTTGCTGAGCTCTGATACCACTATGATGCAGAGGCATCCACACTATAACCTTCGCATATAGCATGAATGTCTGCAGACCAACCTCATCATCATCATCTTCGCCATCATCATCATATTCCCTAAAACTACCAACAGCATCATCATGTTCTGCGTTACACAGTCAGCATCATCATATTTCGGACGATCACCAGCATCCGCCTGCCGACTACTGTTCACCTCCGCTTTCCTTCTAACATCATCATCATGATGTTCAGCGGGCGCACACATCCTCCTGTTCCACTGTTCATCGGGCTCGAGACACTATCGTCATCATCATGACCTTCGACACTACCTTCATCAGCAGGATATTCAACATCCGGTTGTCCCAAATATCCTGATGACGTCCACTTCAGCAGCTTACCTTCGATGCTCTGCTACCCGACGATACAAGCAACAGCATCATGATCTACTTTATCCGGTTGTCTTCGAAACCTCCTGATGATGCTAATACAACCTTCTGCCACGGACTTCTGCCGATACCTTAGCACTTTAACGACGGCAGGATAAACTCGTATAAGGGGGATATCTCAATATCCTGATGACGATGACGTCATATCCTGATGACGATGACGTCACCCAATATCCTGATGACCTCTTCAACACTTAGTCGAAAAAACACGAACTTTCTCTTCCGCATCTACTCGCGATATGCGGATGTTTGGCACTTCCGATATGATGATCCTGATGCCGATACATGCACTCCTCGGCTCCTCCTGCTGATGATCACCCCGACGAACTCACACTTCATGCAATCGACAACATCATGCCGATCTTCTCCACTTATCCGGATGACGATGTCCGAACTGTCTGCAGGATATTCACCAAGATATCCTGATGATGCCGTCTTCACGAACTTCTTCACTTAGCGAAATTTCCCTTCGCCGATCCACCAGGGATGACCCGATCCAACCTCAGGGTGATCTTCCAACTCCAGTTTATCAACTTGACCTAGCACATGAGGATGCTAGGCTTCTCAGCATCTGTCGACCGCGATCCTGCACACCTGCATGTAAACAGAAAACAAACTACAATCTAACCTACTGTACATTACCATTCCACCGATCAGATGAGTCAACCGGTGGAATGGATCAGTATATCCATGAAAACCTCTCAAACCAGCAATCGATTACAGGAAGGAGATCAAACAGAAAATGAAACAGGATCTTTATTGACTCAAAGATGCAATACAATATGATGTTCCTCACACAGAACACTCAACTCCTCTGCTTGATGCAACACTACACTGCCGATCGATGATATCTGTCTGTCTGTCCAACATCAACCGATCTCATGCTTATAAAGACTTTCCCTACGAGTACTACTGACCCGACTCCAAGTGGCTGGGAACTCTCCAAGCGGCTGGGAGATCCCACCGAACATACATCATGACAGCTGTTATAACTAACTAGCTAAAAATAGCAAAAGCCTGGTCAGCATGATCTTATCCTGATCAGCATGACCTTATTACATGCATTTGGTCTAACAGACCTTCTTGGAAACACAAACAAGACCTAAACTACTAACTGCCTCATGAAGGCCAGCTGTCAGGTAGGTGCTCCTGCACCAATCATGTCCTCTCTGTGTTTTAGGCAATCCCAACACAAAATCCATGCTTATGTCTTCCCAAGGTATCTCCGGTACTATCAAAGGTTTATACAATCCAGTATTCTGACTACTCCCTTTTGCAACTTGACAAACTCTAAAACTCTGCACAAATCTCTAAACATCCTTATATATCTGAGGCCAAAAGTAATTTTCATTCACCAAAGCCACTATCTTAAGAATCAATGCCAAAATGTCCTACCAATCTGCCACTATGTTTCTCCTTGATCAAATTATCTCTCATTGAACTTCTAGGTATGCACAACTGACTTTCTTTGAACAACATATCTTCTTGAATGAAATAGTCCAACCACTTACTCCTATCTGTCAAAATAGGTTCCTTACATGTTTTCCAAGGTTCTGTGAAATTAGTGTCTCCCTCGTACATATTCTTCAATTCATTAAAACCCAACACCTCAACTCTCATCTCTGTCAACAAGTTTCTTCTTCTACTCAAGGCATCAACAACTTTGTTTGATTATCCACTCCTATGCTTCAACACAAAGCATAACTCTACATGAACTCTACCCATCTCATATGTCTCTTATTCAATTTACCTTGACTATTCAAATACTACAAAGCCTGATGATCTGTGTACAACACAAATTCCTTAGGCAACAAGTAATGTCTCCACTTCTTCAAGGCTTAAATTATGGCATAGAACTCTTGATCATAAACTAAATATCTTCTCCTTGCATCATTCAACTTCTCACTGAAATATGCTACAGGGCTACCTTCTTGACTTAACACTGCTCCAATTGCATTCCCACTTGCATCACAATCAAATTGAAATACCTTATTGAAATCTAGTAATGCCAAAATAGGTTGCTCTGTCACTTTTTGCTTCAATAACTCAAAACTTTTATCTGCTCCTGATGTCCAGTTGAAATCCTTTCTGTCACCTCTCATTGTTTTTGTCATAGGGTTACAAACTAAACTAAAATTTTTGATGAACTTCTGGTAAAAACTAGCCAATCCATGAAATGATCTAACCTCTCCAATGCACTCCGGTGGAGCCCATTCAATAATTGCTTTCAATTTCTCATGGTCCATCTTTAATCCTTCCATAGAAATGACAAATCCCAAATATACCAACTCTTCCTTCATGAAACTACACTTCTTGATGTTTATCAACAATTTCTCTTCTCTCAACCTCTGCAAAACTTGTCTAATATGACACAAATGGTTCTTCTTTTGTCTTACTAAAAATTAGAATATCATCCAAGTATACAATCACAAACTTACCCAAGAATTTCTTTAGAAATTCATTCATCAACCTCATGAAACTACTTGGTGCATTTGTCAATCTAAAGGGCATCACTAACCACTCATACAATCCTTCATTTGTCTTAAAAGTAGTCTTACATTCATCATCTTCTCTGATTCTGATCTAATGGTATCAACTCTTCAAGTCTATCTTTGTGAAATATTTTGCTCCACTCAAACAATCCATGATATCATCCATCCTAGGTAAAGGAAATCTATACTTAACCGTGATCTTGTTTATTGCTCTGGAATGCATACACATTCTCCATTCTCCATCCTTCTTCAGTGCAAGCACTGTAGGCACTGTAGAAGGGCTCAAGCTTTCTCTGATCAATCCTTTTCTCAACAACTCTTGTATCTATCTATTTAATTCTTCATTATCTATCGGTGTCATCTGGCGTGTTGCTTTGTTAGGCAAACTTGCTCTTGGTATAAGATCCATGTGATGATTGATACTCCTTATAGGTGGTAATCCATCAGGCACATTGTCTAATATGATGTATTCATACTCTGTCAGCAACTCTCTTATCTCCTCTGGTTTAGTTTCTTTCTTCACTACTTAATGTGTTTTAGGAATCAAGGCATAACACATACTTTCCTGTTTCAAACCATCCAAAAATTTCCTTCCATCTACCAAACAGATTCTAGCATTCCCACATACCACATCTTTAGGACCATCTTCCAAAGGAATCAAAGTAATTCTCTTTCCATTTGCTGTTATAGTATATGTTTTCTTTCTCCCATCATGTATAGATTCTTTATCATATTGCCAAGGTCTACCCAACAAGATATGACATACATCCATAGGCATAATATCACACAAGACTTCATCATGATAAGATCCAATATGAAATTTCACCAAACATTGTTCACTCATCAGTACCTTATGATCATCCTGAATCCATGCTACCTGATAGAGGTTAGGGTGTTTCAATCTTTCCAAATTCAGCTTAGTCACCATCTCCTCTAAAACTAGGTTATCTGAACTACCACTATCAATTACAACTTTACAACACTTACCTCCTGATTTGCATCTTGTCCTGAACAAGCTCTTCTCTGCAGTGGTTCCTGATTAGTCTCTGTTTGAAATAGTGCTCTCCTCATCACCAATGATTCTATTTTCTCAGGTTTGCCAATAGAATAGGGGTCATCTAGTTCAATAGGTTCTTCTTCAACATAGGCTGCTCTTCCACTATTTTCTGTCCTCTTACTTGTACTACCCTGATTACATTCAAATGCTCTATGTCCTTCACCTCCACACTTGAAACAAGTACCTCTGAATGTTCTCTTATCCAATCCTTTATCTTCCCTTCTATATCCTTCATTCCAGTATGCACTAGGGTTTCCTCTCTAGTAAAAATTTTTGTCATCTGTCCGGTAAGCATTGTTATCTCTATCATCCTTTCTAACTGGGCTATCAAACTTGTTTTGCTTTGGATATGATTTGTCTCCTCTAGAATAAGTTCTACCTCTCTATCTCTGATCATGCCTCTTATTCAACATATCTTCAACTTTCAGGGCAAACTGATATGCTTCCTCCAAAGATGTCATCCTTACCAAACTTAGTTCATTTTGAATGTTCAACCTCAGTCCATTGATGTATCTAGCCCCTTTCTCCTTGCTTGATTCACTATGTCTTGTCCTTATGACCATTTTATAAAATTCTCCGGTGTACTCCTTCACATATTTCTCCTTTTGTATTAAGTTTTGTAATCTTTTCAACAACTCCAACTCATAGTCAGCAGGTATAAACTGATTCTTCAATTTTGTCACCATCCGGTCCCACTTTGTAATCTTTTCTTTTCCTCTTCTGTTTCTTTCTAACTAAACTTCTTTCCACCATATAGAAACATGTCCTTTCAACTTTGTCTTTGCAAATTTCACCTTATCTGGATCTTCAATTTTCTCATACTCAAAGTATTATTCCATGTCATTTATCCAACCAATCAATTTGTCAGGGTTTAAATTACTAGTATAGTTTGGCACATCAACTCTAGGTCTCTTTCCAATCTTTGAAATATCTCGCAACATCTTATCTGATCTGATTCTTCTTCTTCATTACCTTCTAGGGTTTCACCAGTTTGTTCAACAGATTGAAATTCTTCATCATCATCACTTTCAACATTAGGTCTCGCTATCAATCCTCTTTGCCTATCTTCTTCAACAACATCCAAATGAATTCACATTGTTCTCATCAATTCCATCATTTCATCCATTCTATTAGCTATTGTACCAATAGGGGGAACTCTCCCTGGTGGTATTCTTCCTAAGATCAAGTGCAAACTGCCTCAAGTTTGGTCATTGAGCTACAAGGTGACAACTACCTCTCAATTAGTGATAGATTGTGCACAAGTAACTGCCTTGGATTGGTGATCTTCTTACAACAAGATCTTATAGAATTCCATCGCCAACTTCGCTCCAAAGAATCAAACTTTCACTCTGATACCACTTGGTACAGTCATGGTAGGAGGGTTCATAGAATGAACTATCTAAACCATGCAACAAGAGTAAACACAATAGAAACAACTCAAAGAAATAAATAAAATGTAGATTTAGTCATTCAATATATCATAGAGTTCAAATAGAGATCGGCTGGAAACATGTGGGCGTACAATTAGCTCTCACAAACCTGATTAAATGCATGTGTAAGATAAGGCTTTGAAGCTTCCTTGGCACAAAATCTAAACTAGGAATTATGAGTCAATTGCTAACTAATTTCCTAAGGATCTATTACATCAATATATATAAACTCCAGACCAATAGATTCCTTTGCGTCAGTCAAGGAAGATCACAAATTCCAAAGAAGAGGTGTAATGTGTGAATACAGATAGGTCAGACCTAAATGCATAGACACTTCTGGAAAATGAGTGGAATGAAGTGGGGATCTCTGAGGAAGGTTGGCCATGAACCAAAGATCATTGAATTATGTGTCATTAGGCTCCAAAGATCAGGAAATGCTTCCACAAGTTTCTCCTTTAGCTGGTTGCCAGTGAATATCAGGATGCTTTGCTCTGAGAAAATAGTTGATCTTCTGATAGCGATATCTTTCTCATAATTGATCCAAATGCTCTAAATTCTTGATATGATGTAGATGAATTAATGTAGGTGCTAAGTCCAGATCTGTAAGATGTGAATTACCAAAACTAGACCACAAGCTGAAACTGCTTCTGACCGAACTGCCTGAACTAAACTAGAAAATGAAAGAATTGAAATGCAAATGTTTTTTGGTTGATGCAAGATTATTCTTGAACCAGGGATGCTCTTACATCACTTTTGAGAGTCCTAAATATAGACAAACTATGCTGGCCAATATTTTCTTAGTACAACTTTTTTAGTTACATTTCATTTAATATTTGTGACTTAGGAAATCACATCCTTTCTCTAATTGGCTAACTTTTACAACACTCTCTTTTGACCAATCCCTTTGCAACATGAAAAGATTTACAACAATATTCCAATTTACAAGAATATTCTAATAGGTCAAAATTCTTCCTGGGTAATTAGAAATAGATGCCCCCTCTTTTCTTCAAATTCAAACTCAGGACATGGGGTACTAGCTTGACATCATGACTCCCCATCTTTCAATCTTCTTTTACTGAATGTCTGAGCTCTAGAATATCTTGTAGCTTATGCAGAGGAAGAACCTATTGGATTGCCTAGTTTAGTGGGAAATCCAAAGAAAGGAGAGTCATTGGTTATGAGGAGAGCATTATTTCAAGTAGAGACAATTGAGGAGCCACCACAAAGGAAAAGTTTGTTTAGGACAAGATGTAAATTAGGAGGTAAATGTTGTAAAGTGATTATTGATTGTGGTAGTATAGATAATTTGGTTTCAAAAGAGATGGTGACTAAACTAAATCTAGAGATATTGAAACTTTTGAAGCCCTACAAGATAGCATGGATTCAAAATGAGCACAAGGTACTAGTGAGTGAATAAAGTTTGGTGAAATTTCATATAGGATCTTATGTTGATGAGGTATTGTGTGATATTCTACCAATGGATGTATGTCATATATTGTTGGGGATACCATGGTAGTATGATAGAAAGGAAATACATGATGGGAGGAAGAATACTTATACTATAACATCTAATGGGAAGAAACATATCTTGTTACCTTTGGAAGATGAACATAAGAGTGAGTTATATGGGAATGATAGAATTTGTTTAGTGGATGGAAGGAAATTTTTGGATGGATTGAGACATGAGAATATATGTTTTTCTTTGATTCCAAAGAAGTGCAAAACTATAAGTGCAAAAACCATTACCATAATGGAAGAAGAACCACTGCTAGAGGAAATAATTGAATTGTTGATAGAGTACCAAGATGTCATATTAAATAATGTGCCTAAAGGATTGCAACCAATCCGAAGTATTAGTTATCATATGGACCCTATACCTGGAGCTAGTTTGAATAACAAAGTAGCACATCAGATGACACTAGAAGAAAATGCAGAGCTGAATAGACAAATGTAGGAGTTGTTGAGGAAAGGATTGATCAGAGAAAGTTTAAGCCCATGTGCGGTACTTGTAGTACTAGCACCAAAGAAAGATGGAGAATGGAGGATGTGTACAGACTCTAGAGCAATCAATAAAATCACATTTAAGTATAGATTTCCATTTCCAAGGATGGATGACATCATGGACTTTTTGAGTGGAGCAAAGTATTTCACAAAGATAGACTTGAAGAGTGGATGCCATCATATCAAAATCAGAGAAGGAGATGAGTGGAAGACTGCATTTAAGACAAATGAGGGATTGTATGAATGGTTGGTGATGCCTTTTGTATTAACTAATGCACTAAGTACTTTTATGAGATTGATGAATAAGATTTTGAAGAAATTCTTGGGCAAGTTTGTTATTGTATACTTGGATGATATTCTAATTTTTAGTAAGATAAAAGAATGTTTGTGGCATATCAGACAAGTATTGCAGAGGTTGAGAGAATATAAATTGTTGATAAACATCAAGAAGTGTAGTTTCATGAATGAAGAATTGGTATATTTGGAATTTGTGATTTTTTTACAAAAGTATTGAAGATGGACCCTGAGAAAGTTAGAGCAATTGTTGAGTGGCCAACACCTGTGAACATTGGAGAGGTAAGATCATTTCATGGATTAGCAAATTCCTACCAGGATTTCATTGGAAATTTCAGTATAGTATGCACACCTATGACTAAGACAATGATGGGTGACAAAAAGGATTTTGAATGGACATCAAGAGAAAATAAGAGTTTTGAATTGTTGAATCAGAAGGTGACATAACAACCAGTGTTAGCATTACTGAATTTTAACAAAGTATTTCAAGTTGATTGTGATGCTAGTGGAAGTGCAATAGGAGTAGTGTTAAGTCAAGAAGGGAGACCAGTAGCATATTTCAGTGAGAAGTTGAATGATGTAGGGAGAAGATATTTAGTTTATGATTAGGATTTATATGCCATAATTCAAGTCTTGAAGAAGTGGAGACATTACTTGTTGCCAAAGAAATTTATGTTACACATTGATCATCAAGTTGTGTAGTATTTTAATAGTCAAGGAAAGTTGAATCGGAGACATATGAGATGGGTAGAGTTCATGCAGAGTTACACATTTTTATTGAAGCATAGGAGAGGGAAGTCAAATAAAGTTGTAGATGCATTGATCAGAAGAAGGAATTTGCTGACAGACATTAGGGTAGAAGTATTAGGATTTGAGGAACTTAAGCATATGTATGAAGAGGATCTTGATTTTGCAGAAGCATGGAAAGCATGTAAGGAGCCTATTCTGACATATAGAAGTAAGTGGTTGGATTTTCCATTCAAGAGGATATTTTGTTCAAAGGAAATCAGTAGTGTATACCTAGGATTTCAATGTGAGATAATTTGATCAAGGAGAAGCATAGTGGTGGATTAGCAGGACATTTTGGAATCGACAAGACTATAGCTTTGGTAAGTGAACATTATTTTTGGCCTCAGATATATAAGGATGTAAGAAAGTTTATTTAGAGTTGTAGAGTTTATCAAATTGCAAAAGGGAGTAGTTAGAATATAGGTTTGTACAAATCCTTCACAATACCAAAGAGACCTTGGGAAGACATAAGCATGGATTTCATATTAGGTTTGCCAAGAACACGGAGGGGATATGATTCTATATTTGTAGTAGTGGATAGATTTTCAAAGGGCACATTTCATTCCTTATAAGAAGACAAATGATGAAGAACATGTTGTTGACCTATTTTTCAAGGACATTGTGAGATTTCATGGATTACATAAGAATATAGTTTCAAACAGGGATATAAGATTCATTGGATATTTTTAGAGGACCTTATGGAGGAAGATGAAGACAGACCTAAAGTTCAATTCAACTTTTCACCCACAGATAGATGGACAAACTAAAGTGGTAAATAGGAGTTTGGGTAACTTGTTGAGATGTTTAGTAGGAGACAAAGCAAGAAATTGGGATCTAATTCTACCACAAGTAGAGTTTGCATACAATAATTTAGTGAATAGAAGTACAGGGAAGACACCATTTGAAGTTGTGACAAGAGTGAAACCTAGAGGAGTTGCAGAGCTGAGAGACATTAGTATGGAGAACAAGAGAAGTGCAGAGGCAAAAGAATTTGCAGGATACATGGAGACACTACATAATCAGGTTAAGAAGCATTTGGAGGAGATGAATAGTAAGTATAAAGAGTAAGCAGATGAGAAGAGGAGACATAAAGAATTTTTAGTTGGAGATAAAGTAATTGTATATCTAAGAAAGGAGAGATTTCTAGTGGGGACATACAACAAGTTGAAGATGAAGAAGTTTGGACCATGTAAAATTATCAAGAAGTTTGATTTAGGAAATGCATATGAAGTAGAGCTACTAGAGACATTTGGTATATCACCTATATTCAACATTGCAGATCTATATTAGTATCATGAGTGAGAGTCAAGTGACAACATTGAATATGGATTGAAGGACCAGTTACCATAGCAACAACCAGAGCAGATAGAGAACATCTTGGATAGTAGAATTGGATGTAGTACAAGTGGCAAGCAGTATAAAGAGTATTTGGTAAAGTGGAAAGGAAGACTAGAAGAAGATTCATCATGGATTTCTTAGGTTGAGGTAGACTACCTTGGTTTTCCTTTAACCCAAACAAAGTGAGGGACTCACTTTTTTAATAATCCTAAGTGTCTAATGCAGGAGCATCCCAGGTTGTAGAACAATCTTGTATCAACCAAAAAATATTTGCATTCTTTTCTTTCTTGCATTTCAATTGTAGTTTAGTAATTTATAGTTCAACATTTTCTACCACATTTTACCACATCTTTGATATGTTGTGGAATCTGATCAGTCTCCAAGTGAGAGATTATTGTTATATTGAGCCTGATTAGACTCGAAGGTTAAATTTTCTCCACTTTTATTGGCATGGCTTCCCCCAAAATTATTTGACAGGGATTTGGGGGCATAAAAAACCCTATTTTGTAACTATGTATAATAAATTTGGATTAGCTGAAATGATGAAACAAAGACATACATTTCCTAACCCAAATCCTCAATATACCTCAAATTATATGTGCAAGATGATGGCTTGATTGATCCATGTAAGATGATGGATGTAATATGATGAAATATGCAAGATGGAGATGGAAATGGATGCAAGGGAGAGATTAATAGATATGGTTGAATGTTTGGTTGCTTAGGATTTTGGAAGCATAATAGTATGAAATTAGATTGCATCCTCCTAAATGGCTTAGAGGAGGCTAGGTTTATAGGAAAGACCTAGTTAGAATGGATGGACAAGATCGATTACGGTTTAGATGATATGGATGGATGGGATTAATTAGATTTCCTTGTACATCAAGAAAGCATAGTCATGTGACAAGTGTGCGAAGGAGAATAAAGGGAATCTAATTCAAATATTATATTTGAATTAGATTGACATGTGAAGACATATTAAGTGGAGGATGGAGACATGCGACATGTGTCGTAATGTGATGAGAGGTGAGGGGTTTATTCAAATTTTTAATTTTAATTATGTGAGACATGTGAAGGGGTATTATTAACTAAACAAATAGGACTTATTTAGTTAATTGGAATGTGATTAAGTGGGATTAATTAAATAAAGTGGGTTTTTTTAATTAATCAAGAAGGTGATTAAGTTGGACCAATGTGATTAAGATGAACTAGGACCTAGGGATAAATGGGATTAAGTGGGATGAGGTTAGATGAACTAGGATGAACTAAGACCTAGGGGAACATATACAAGTTCATGTCAACAGTGTGTTGTGTAACTAGGACCTAGGGCAAAGACATACAAGGTCATGTGTAAACAAGACCTAGACAATTTTCAGTGTCTACATATACCCCTCTTTAAGATGATGTTGTGAGATGATAAGATTTAAGTCGAGTAACATCATTTCAAAGAAGTTAAGAAAATGGATAAAGGAAAAGGATAGGATGATGATGCCCCCTTGAGAGGATAGGTAGGTTCGACAAACACGAGTATGCTCTTGAAATGAAATGGATGGGCTAAGGAAGAAAGATAAGGAAATGGATAGAAGAAAAAGCAAGGATGTGTTATGCTGCAATGAAAGTGAGCAACCATATGTTTGATATAACACAAGATGTTATGCACCAAGGTATAAGGACCAAGGTGATGATGTGTCTCGTACCCCAGCATAATACAACCTTGTATAAATACTGTTGATAACTGAGAGGGGGTGGGGGTGAATCAGTTATCCTAATTATTTCCTTTTTGAACTTTCTTATTAATTAATGCAGCATTGAATCAAACACAAGAACATTACCATGAAATAAGAAACACATGACACAGTATTTTTGACGTGGAAACCCTGTTAAGGGAGAAAACCATGGGGTGATTAACCCAAAATTATTCTCTGTTAGAAGAATAGGAAATTACAAAATGGCACTTGCCAATTAGGGCTCACTGCCCGAGCACACTGCTCACAAGAGGCCCACTGCCTACAAGAAGACACACTGTCTACAAGGTGATAAGAATCACAGTCTTGAACTGATTGGAAGCATCTGCATATGTTGGAGTTCAGTTCCGGTTAGGCTCAGTACACTGATCTGCTGCACTTCATCTTTTCTCTGTTCTTTATTCTACTATCCTTTCACATACCGGATCTGTCTTGGTACTTCTGCTCTGTTCTGCTCTTCTTCACATATATTCTTGACATCATCACACACTTCACAACTAAATCCATCCTCTATATATATCCACACAAGTAATTTCATCACCTTTCTAGTCGACATCCGGAATAGTCTAGTTTCTTACAAACTCTGTTCTGTCGGCTGAATCCTTGCTCACCAAGCAATGCAGATCAAGCATATACTTGTAGATATCATTAATCATGTCGGCCAAACATGATTCATGCCTTCACAACCTTTATCATCAACAATAACACATCCGGAAAGTAGTCTGATACTCTGTCAGTTAGTTCATCCTCTGTTTTCACTGTCTCTCAGGAATCCGGTACTCAATTATTCATATCTTTTTCCTTGTCCATCACCGGAGGCTAAATCCTTGGAATATACCACTCAAGGTAGTCCTCTTGACTTCCCCAAATCCGCACTGCACCAAGACACTTCCTCTGAAAGATCCGGACCAATCTGTCGGACCTTGCCACATGCTCTGTTCTTGTTCACCGGACCACAACAATCTTTATTCTGTCTTCCGGTAGAGACACATCATGACTTGCGGATATGTGGGATGACCTTTGTTGCCATCAATGACAACAACCATGAATCCATATAGTGTCTCTTGCCAACAATCTCCCCCTTTGGCATTGATGGCAACACTTAGTGAAAAATGACTAAGTGTTTACACTATGCTCCCCCTTTGCTGATGCTCTGTCTTTATATACAATTTCTGGAACTCCCCCTTAATTGGATTCCTCATTTTTCGCTGCTCCTCACTCCCCCTTTGACATCAATGGCAAAGGGTAGGGTCCGCACATCAAAATTTTCAAAAATTTTCTATACATAGCCGCATATTTACATACTCACATATACTGAAGAATGTCTGCAAAGGATGTCTGCAATTGGATCATTTCTGTAGCCCAACTTTGCTTCATTCTATCCAAAATTGAAATGTGACCACTCACAAAAATGCAAAAGCTTCTGCCCGCTTGAGATCTGTCGGATCATTTGTTTGGGCGGTGGTCTGAGCATCACTGATGGCCTCATGCATAGTTTCCAACTTAGGGATTATAATCCTTCTAAGTTCTCCCATCCGGTTAGTGATGTTCTTCCTTTCCTTCTCAAGATTCTTTATTTCATTCAAGACTGCAATAGTCTGACATTCTTGATTTATTATGGAGGAAGAGAGAGGATCAAAACTTTGAGACAAGCTTTGTAGCTTGTCCTGTTCCTCTTTTATTTTCTTATCAATTGCTGCTGTTGCCTTTGACCAGGATATACAAAATTTGTAAATGTCACCGCCATCCTTAAGAGCATTCTCTAAGCTCTTTATTCCAATACTCACAATCTTCCTATTTTTAGAGATTAATTCTAATACTTCAGAAAATCTTTTATCCAAAAATTCCTTCCGGACCTTTTCTTCAGCAGATTTTTCTAGAGATTCAAAATGTGTATTAACACTGCTGACTAAGGTTTTGAGATTACCGGAAGAGGAGGCTGTGGGATCCTTTTGAAAGGATGGCATGATCTTTTCTAGCACTCCAGATGCTACCTCCATAAGCTCACAGTCTTCCATGTGAGATTTCAGCAGCTTCTCTTTGACTTTCTCATTTGCAAATGAGGCTATTTTCATTGTTTGCACCGGTGACAAAGAGTCAAAATCTAATGGTCCTTTCAGCAGGTCCGGTTCATCAATTTCTATAGTGGCTCTGCTCAAAAATTGTTGAACAGTTTGTGCAGTGTCTCTTGCCGGAGACAGATGTTTCTTTTCTTCTGCAGTCTTGGAACTGTCAACCTCTTTATCTTTCACCCCTGCTTCCTTCTCCTGTAATTTCTCTTCTTCTTTGGATCCGGAGACTGTAGGGGAAACCGGAGGAGAGATGTTTGTCTGTTCAGGGCCCACTTCTTCCTGAAGAGATGATTCTAAATCCGCAGCTGTTTTTGCACCTAAGTCCTCTACAACAGGAAGATTGAACCTTTTGAAGGCCTTCCGGAGGATCTCTTCTGTCTCTTGGGCCACTTTGTCAGTCTCACCAAGCATGAGTTGATTCATCCTGGCTTTACTTCTGAACTCATCTTTGCAGTCTTTGAAGATTATGTTCATTGTCTTGGGATCAATTTGAGGATATAGCTGAATAGCTATCTGCTCCCGGATCTCAAGATCTTTTGCATGAGCATTATTCTTTCTTATTTCTAATTCCTTTTCTAGGCTTTTAGGAATAAGAGATATGATCTCAATGAAAGCCTTATTGTATATGTTCAGATATTTGACTGTGGCTTCCTGCAGAATCTTTTGGTCAGCCTCACTGTAGTCATCATAAAATTCAGTCATTGGTTGAAGGTTTCCATCCACCGTGACCGACTTGATTATACTCTCTAGAGACAGAGTGGGCTTTTCAACAGATACCTCTGCCATTTCATCCTTGTCTTGGCCTGTGGAGGGTTTACCGGATCCTTTCTTCTTCTGCTTCTTTATTTCTTTTACTCCCTCATCTGACTCTGTTTCCTCTTCATCCTTTTGGCTTTCATAAGCCCTTGTGGCTTTTGTCTTGGATCTTTTACCGGATGCCTGGACTTCCGGTTTTGAACTTTTGGTTGTGGGAGGTGCAGATCTTTTTGATGATCTGGTCCGGGTGGGAGTTTCAACCGGAATACTTTCTTTACTCTTCTCTTCTTCCTCAGCCTTCCTCCTCTTTTCCCGGCTAGCATCAAGTGCCTCTTTTGAGATTCCTAGGCCTTGAGCAATATGCTCAACTTCTTTTCTTACCTTCCTCTTTATCTCCGGTTCCCTGAGTTCTACATGTATCTTTACACTCAGTTCCTCAAAGGTTCCAAACCTTTCTGCCTTAGGATCTTTGGGCTGGCTTAGCATGTGTTGAACATGCAGCTCTACTATCTGTTCATCCACTTCATACCCCATGGGCATGATCCAAACAGTCCTTGGCTCCACTGCCTCCATTAGACACTGATCTATTTCAACCATGAAGCATACTGTGTCTTTGTACTTTTCTACAAGGGATTGGGGTATTCTTTCTCTTGCATGCATCATGCTTTGGAAGTTCTTGAAGTATCCCCATAGAGCTGTATTTCTTGCTTTAGCATCCCCAAGTCCATGCAAATAGTCTCTGATTTGGATGGCAACCGGTCTGTCATTCTGCCATATCCATCCACTGGATCCGGGAAGCTCATTCATGTAGTAGAAGAAGAGACAAAGGATCAGATTTCCATACTTGAAGGAGTTTTTCTTGTCCTTATTGATCTTCTGCAGATTTTCAAAGAGTTGGTTCACAAGAAGCTCACACAAGTCATAGTCTGCATTCTCCTTTAACATTTGATAAGCTGTGTAGATTGCAGTTCCCGGTACTGAATTTTCCCTACTGGAATGATAGATTTTGTAACCAATTATCATAGCTGCAAATTTGACATCCGGTTCAGTGATGTCATCAACTGTCATAGCTCTCTTGTCAAACTTGGATCCGGTTGCATCACTAACTGTCTGATTTTTGACAGACTTGAGAACAGGTAAACCACCGGATGAGTGCAGACCAGTTACAGCCCTAATTGCATCTTTGGTGATCTTGAAGGGCTGGTTCAACCATAGGAAGTTGTCATGTACTCTACTTAGTACATACCGGACCCATTCATCTTCTTCAAAACAGGGGAAATGAATGCACTGTGCAAAGTGTTTGTCCCGGATGGCTTTGTACTGAGGTTTGATCTCAAAGGAGTCATCTATCAATTGTTTGTGATAGATATCCATCAGCTTTGATTCTCCAAAGTCTTCAAGATTCGCATGGATGTAAACCCTAATATCTTCCGTATGCAATACACCATGAGGAACACTAGAGAAGGCTCCTAATGGATCTACCTCCAATGATTTGTAAGGATGTTTCTTGAATGTGGGGCGAGGTCTATCAGAGATCTTAACTATATTTGGAGTAGCCATTCTTCAAAGATTTGCAGTGAGATAATGAAAAATGGAGAATACCTTATGCACCTTCGGTTTGCACGGAGTGGTGGGATTGATTTCTTTATGCAATGACTTTGGCAGGAGATCTTTGGTGTGCTTGATGAATTTTGTTGCAGAGCTCCTCTTTTCACTTCTTCTTGAGTGCAGAATGAGCAAATGATTTTTGAGAAATCCCTTCTATTGCTCCGCAAACCCTAATATCTGTTTGCAATAAATGCTTCACCTATATTATTCTGGTTTGCCTTGTCCGGATAGCTTGGAGTATCCCGGATCAGTCCTGATCTGTGAACATCATCCGGATCTTTCAATCATGAATAAATCGAGGTGACACATTACAAGAACATCCCAAACACTCTGTCCAATCCGCAGAATAAGATAGTGCACTTCCGGATCTCTCTGGACCTTTTTGTAATCCTCTGTCATACCGAAGCATCTCCCGGAACAGGTCTTACTTGATCGATCACAGCTTCTTCATAACTCCATGCGGACCTCTGAAATCTTATTTGGATCGTCTCAAGACTTATATCTTTAAACTTTTTACTCCGCATCTTGTGCCACATTAGGCACCACTTGATTGGCTGGGGGAACAGGATTTTCTTTGAGTCTCCCCCTAAGCCAGAGCTAACTTTTTAATTTCCGGAAGAAATATCAGCACCAGAGTCTGGTGCGGATCCAACCTCTACATTCTCTGAACTTTTCTTCACCCAAATCTTGCTCATCTGATTCCTAACTTCATCCACATTCATCTTTTGTTTACCTTTGTCTTGATTCTGATTATACACTGGACCTCTTTTGTCCTGATTCTTGCTTCTGCAGACTTTAGCATTATGACCGGACCTATTACAGATTTGGCAAATAACATTTCTTTGCATAATTGACTGATATCCTCTTGATCTGCATTGATTAGCCATATGACCTATTCTCTTGCATGTAAAGCATCTACCTTTGAATGATTTGTTTACTTGCATATTTCTGCATTCATGGGATTTGTGTCCATACCTTTTGCAGTTGAAGCACTGTCCAGAGAAGGATGAATTAATCTAATTCATTCTCTTTCTGCACTGATTAGCTTTGTGACCAAAGTGGTTGCAGCTGTGGCAGTATCCATTGAAAGATGAATATCTTTGAGCATTGGGCTGTCTTACCGGAGGTCTTCTAGGCCTGTTTCTTGGATTTTCTGATGCAAAATTCTTTTGACCGGATCCGGAGCTTTCTCCTTTCTCATATCCCAAACCATACTTGTCATCTGTCCCTTTTTGACTTCCAAGAAGGACTTCAAGTTGAGCAGAACTTATCTTGAATTTCTCTTTATATTCATTTGCTGTTTGAAGGTCTCTTTTGAGAGAGGCAATTTGATCCTCAAGTTTTTCTTCATTATCTTTGGCATCTTCAAGATCAGATTCAAGATGTCTGATAATCCTGTCCATCTGGTGGCATTCTTCTGATTTTTCTTTAAGAGATTGTTTTAGATTGTCTTCAGCCTTTCTTTTTTCTTCAATCTCTTGAGTAAACTTTATAGTTCCTGATTCCATTTCATGTCTTAACATAATGACTTCTTTTGATAACTTTTCACATAACTTGGTTTGCTCAGTCAATTCTTCATTTGTATTGCTTTCTTCACTTTGTCTTGCCAACTGTTGGAGCAGCTCCTTTCTCTTTTTCATAGAGAGACTTAATTTGTCTTTTAATTCTCTCATGAATTCATCAGCCTGTTTGAGTCTTTCCTTTAATTCATTGACTTCAGAATTTGACTGTTCAAGATCCTCAAGGGCAGTCTTGAGTTGCTCCCTTAAACCATATGCATCCATTTGAACTCCCAGATCTTCCTCAAGCTGTTAGGCTCTATTAGGAGGAACTTGGCTCTGATACCAATTGTTGATAACTGAGAGGGGGGGGGGGTGAATCAGTTATCCTAATTATTTCCTTTTTGAACTTTCTTATTAATTAATGGAGCATTGAATCAAACACAAGAACATTACCATGAAATAAGAAACACATGACACAGTATTTTTGACGTGGAAACCCTGTTAAGGGAGAAAACCACGGGGTGATTAACCCAAAATTATTCTCTGTTAGAAGAATAGGAAATTACAAAATGGCACTTGCCAATTAGGGCTCACTGCCCGAGCACACTGCTCACAAGAGGCCCACTGCCTACAAGAAGACACACTGTCTACAAGGTGATAAGAATCACAGTCTTGAACTGATTGGAAGCATCTGCATATGCTGGAGTTCAGTTCCGGTTAGGCTCAGTACACTGATCTGCTGCACTTCATCTTTTCTCTGTTCTTTATTCTGCTATCCTTTCACATACCGGATCTGTCTTGGTACTTCTGCTCTGTTCTGCTCTTCTTTGCATATATTCTTGACATCATCACACACTTCACAACTAAATCCATCCTCTATATATATCCACACAAGTAATTTCATCACCTTTCTAGTCGGCATCCGGAACAGTCTAGTTTCTTACAAACTTTGTTCTGTCGGCTGAATCCTTGCTCACCAAGCAATGCGGATCAAGCATATACTTGTAGATATCATTAATCATGTTGGCCAAACATGATTCATGCCTTCACAACCTTTATCATCAACAGTAACACATCCAGAAAGTAGTCTGATACTCTGTCAGTCAGTTCATCCTCTGTTTTCACTGTCTCTCAGGAATCCGGTACTCAATTATTCATATCTTTTTCCTTGTCCATCACCGGAGGCTAAATCCTTGGAATATACCACTCAAGGTAGTCCTCTTGACTTCCCCAAATCCGCACTGCACCAAGACACTTCCTCTGAAAGATCCGGACCAATCTGTCAGACCTTGCCACATGCTCTGTTCTTGTTCACCGGACCACAACAATCTTTATTCTGTCTTCCGGTAGAGACACATCATGACTTGCGGATATGTGGGATGACCTTTGTTGCCATCAATGACAACAACCATGAATCCATATAGTGTCTCTTGCCAACAAATACAAGATATGAATATTAGCTGGTATGATATAGATGTGATACAAATGCAAGATAAAAAGATAACACATGCAAGAAAGCAAGCAAGCATGCACAAATGATACAAAAACAAGCAAGGTATTGCCCCTGTCAAGCTGTAAACCAATGATTGATTGATTGATTGATGATAGTGTTGTCATTGTGGCGAATGATATATCCCTAGATCAACACAAGGATGTGGGAATGATATATCCCATTGATGATGATGATGATTGATTGATTGATTTGGTTTACGACAAGATTAGGATCAAGACCATTGATGTGATTGGATAATTTGACACAATTGATTAGCTTGATTGGTATGGATTAATGATTGACTTGCATTTGGATTATTGCTTTGATTCTTTGGATTGATTTGATTTGATGAATGGATGATTGGATTGATTTGGTTTTTTGAATTGATTTAATGGTTGGATTGATGTGATTTGATTTTGATGATGATGGATTGCTATAAATGGATTGATTGGATTTGAGTTTGATGTTGATTGATTGAATTGATTTGATTTTGATTGGATTGGATTAATTTAATTGATTGACTTGATTGATTTGATGGATTGATGCAATTTGATTGGATGAATGGGATTGATGGATTGATGTGATTGATGTGATTGGATTGGTGAAGGGATGATTTGATTGAAGTAATTGGATTGATTGTTTGTATTGATTCGACGAATTGATTTGAATGATTAGTTTGATGAATTTGATGTGATTCGATTGATTTTATTTCTTAGATTTTTTATGGATATTTGATTTTTTTTTTTTTTTTTTGGGAATATTTAATTTTTTTGGATTTTTGGGAATATTTGAATTTTTTTGGATTTTTGGGAATATTTATTTGTTTGTATTTTTGAGATATTTAATTTTTGGAAAGTGCCAATAGATTTACAATTTGGGTAGCCTTTATGCTTGCTACCAATGACAAGGGAAAACCAAGTTTAGGTGCATGGAGGTAGATGGAATTGGACAAAAGGATGGACAATTAGTAAATGGGATGGCAGACTCATGATAGATGGATGGAAGGGAAGACTCATGATAGATATATGGGATGGATAAAAAGGTTAGGTGGAATGGAAAGATCATGATAAATAGATAGATATAAGGATAGACTATAGTGGATGGATGTATGCCTCATAATGGAGCTAGGATGTGATCTCCAAAGACTATTTTGCATATGAATAATATGCCCCATTCTAGGTGTAATACTTAGGATTTTTCATGACAAAGCTTATGAGGAAAGGATGACATGATGGATTTTACATGACAAGGCTTATGATAGGTGGATAATGAAAGGATTGTTTGGAAAGGGTGAGGTATACCAAGTGATATCCAATACATATTTAAACATTTTCCCCTTATGTCTTTATCAAGATCAAAAGGAGGAATGGAAGATGGATGGACTCAATATGATATGTATGTGGGTATAATGGCTAAGGATGGTAGGATAGGATATGGCAAGATAGGACATGATAGAAAGTGATATGATAGGATAGATAGTGTGGATGAGACAATGTGCCCCCAAGTGTAAGTGACATAGAGGATCAACCTACACATGATGCTTGTTTTCCAGGTTTTCATCATGGTACTTATCCAAGGCGCCTGTTTACTAGGTTTTCACCATTGGGCGAAGGGATTTATCTTTACTATTTTTTTAATCTTTATTTATTTTTTTAATTTTTGTTCTTTTGCTTTCTTTTTTCTTTATTTTTTGATGGGATAACATGACAATTACACATGGTGCCTGTTTACTAAGTTTTCACCATGGTAATGGATAGGAGGGAATCAAGTGTCTAATGCTATGAAAGGTGATAGTGTCCCAATAGAGAGGGATGTTGTTACATGAACCATGTCATTATGCTCATAGATGTTGGTAAGGGATTGCATGAAAGGGAGGTGAAGTAGGTGGATAGTGGATTAGGATGTGGATTATGAAAGGTTCATGCAAGGATGGATGGATGGGGCATAGTGGATTATGATGCGGATTATGTAGGACTTATGTAAAAGGATAGATGAAAGGTTTATGCAAAAGCATGGACCATAGAAAGGTGATGGGGAAGACATGTAGGATAATGGATGAAAGGTGGGGAGATGGAGGTATGTGGGAATGTTGTAGAATGGAAGGGAATCATGACCAACGGTTGCACACACCGTGATAAACATTGAAGCTTTTGATGGGAAGGTGGTGTAGGAAGCAATGGCGATGTTTTCTTAGGGGATGGGTGATGTAATGATTTAGGTAACCACATAGACTTAGTATTTGTATGATTTTTGCTTGACTTGTGGGATCTTTGAGATATTTAAAACTTTTGGATGGAATGGGAATTTTGGATGGAAGGGGATGGTTGGGATTTTTGAGATGTGGATGCTACATTTGACTTGCTTTCTTTTTGCTTAAGGACCCAAACCATTTTTCTTTTGGATTTTTCTTGTGAAGGTATGGGCTTAGATATATTTTTGGATGGATTTGGCTTTGATTCTTTGCATTTGTGTTCTAAGGAATTAGGATCCTTAGGAGTTTTGGCTTTACTGGTATATGCATCCAATTTTTTTCTTTTGAATCCCATGGGTTTAGTAGATTGAGTTGAAGCTTTATGTTTGGACAATGTGTGCGTTTATTGGTCATGATTAGGAATGTAAAGGAATTTATGGATAAATGGATGATTAGGTGTTTGTAGAAGTGGAGGCAAAGTGGATGGAGGGATATTAGGAGTTGGAATTAATGGAGGTAAAGTGGATGGATGGATATTAGGTGTTGGAAGGAGTGGAGGTAAAGTGGATGGAGGGATATTAGGAGTTGGAAGTAATGGAGGTAAAGTGGATGGTGGAAGGTGTATGGTCACATGCTTTTGACATTTGTAGGATAGTGGAGGTGGTATGGCTACATATGTTTTGGGTATATGATGTGGTTTGTGATGGAAAGTGGTGGACTTAGGATGCATGGAGGAATTATTAACATCATTATATTGTTGACCTTGGGCTGTGTATCCAAGGCTAAATGAGCGAGGAGGGACCTTGACATGGATTGGCTCCAAAATGCCTTGTTCATGTAGGCCTAAACCTTTTCCTTGGTAGTTCATGTTTTGGAGCATGTGATTGACTATAAGACTAGGTGTAGTTTGGACACTAGACTTGAGCTTATTATTAGATGGAGAAGGTAAAATGGATAATGGTTGTTGCTGTCCTAAAAAAGAACACTCATGGATGAAGGTAGTAAGGCCAAGTGGATATAATGGTGGATTTGAAATGGAGTTGGTGGCAGATGTGGAAGGTTAATTAGAATCTTGATTAGCATTGTGTTCACTAAGATCCAAGGTATTTGTTTGAGCTTCTATGTTGACTTGGGGTACACATGTCTCATCATGACAAGTGGACATTTGGTCATTATTAATAGATGGAGGGGAAGTGTCTTTGCTTCGAATGAAGGCCATAAAATGGGGTGAATACTCAGGTAGGTCAACAAGACTTTCATTGGATAGAACATGTAGGTCTTGGGTGTCTTGCTCATGAATGGTTGTGGGGGTATGACTTAGATTAAGTGGCTCATGGATAGGTTCATTATTATGGATATCATATTGATCATGAAAAAGGGACATGTTATGGATAGGTTGAATGGGGATGATTTGATATTGTTTATATTTAGAGGCTATTATTTCTTCATGCTTAGGATCGTGCTCTTGACATAACTCTTGGTTTTATTGAATGGAAGTGGACGGATCTTTAATAAGCTTGATAGCTTGTAGATCACATGATGGGATTAGAGGACTAGAGAAAGTGTTTAAGGACTCATGGGGAGGCTCAAGAATAGGTGTTTGATGACATGACAATGTTTTATTCCTTGCTAGTAGCCAGTGGATCACATCCTTTGCAAGGGTATGGGTAAATGAACAATATAGGGGATGGATGATAATAGTGGAAGTTGAAGGCTTAGGATTAGGATTTGTTGGATGGATAATGGGATTAGGATTTGGGCTAGATGGAAAGATAATAGAATTAGAGGGATTGGTTTTATCCAAGACAATCTTACCACAATCTTCTACGTTCTTGACTAATCTTTGAAATTAGACACAAGTAGATATGGTATGGCCCCTATACCTATGGTATGCACAATAAACATCATATTTATACCAACTAGGTTTAAACATAGATGGAGAACATGCTGTAAATGGTTATAGCTCAATCAAATTTTCTTGGACCAGTTTCTCTAAAAGTATCTCCATGGAATCTTTTAATGAAGGATTAGTGGAACATGGGGATGAAGGTGATGAAGATGATGAAAGGCTTGATAAAGGTGTTGGGATAGGACTAGTTAGCTCATGTTTTGGCATATGATTGGATGGTGAAGGTGACTCAAAGGAGGCACTTGCTAGGTTGGTTTCTCCATTGTCAAAGGATTTTAGATCTTGCATAAGATGACTTAAGTCTATCGATGATGTTTGTTGCAAAAGTGAACTTGGGCTTGCTCAATTCATGTACATAGGGCCATTTGGACTTGCATGTTGTTCTTGTAAGGACATTTGATTGCCATGTGGATAGGTTTGGTGATGAGATGTCATGATAGGATTAGTAGGTGAAAGATTTTGTGAGGTGGATTGTTGTGAACATTGGTTGATGTTGGAAATTTGTTGAGAAAGTAATTGTGATATGAAGGCAATGGAGTTAGGATCATTGGATGGTAAGCTTAGGGAAGCACTTGTCTTTGTGGTGTTGTTAGGAATAGTGAGGGTGATTTGTGGTATGGATGTGGTGGCATTAGTGTTTGTGGGATTAGTGGAAGATGGAGTGCCCCCAAGTCAAACAAGGTATTCCATAAACCTAGTAGGATCTGATTCAAGGACTCTATATGCTAGATCCATACGGTCAATATCTTGCATGAAATTGATAACCTCTTGGTCAAGTGTGGGTGTTGCATTGGGTGATGGTGGAGTTTGAAGTGAGTTTGATGTGGCATGGATTTGATATGTGGGTGGGTTAGATTGATAGGATGATAAGAGAGATGCCACATAAAGAATGGGTAGAGGATTATGTGCTTGTTGGGCTTGTGATTGAATGTGGGATTGTTGATATTGGCCTAGGACTTGATGTTGTGGGAATTGTTGGTGTTGTGGTGACAAATGGTCTTCTTCCTTTATATACAACCACCTAAGTTGACTAAGTCGATTAAGCATTCTTTTGGTGCCATAAGGATCATTCTCATAGGTTTTGTTTAGAAATGGCATGTCTATGTTTACAAGTGATAGATGTGGAGAATTGACAGGCTAGGTAGAATGATGATGTGTAATGGCTAGAAATGATTAGGGTTTTACTTGGATAATGAGGACTATGGTGATGATGATTAGGATGTAAAATATGAATAGGATGTTGAGATTGGATGACTTGAAGGAATTAGGATGAATGATGGTGGAATTATTAGGTTAGGTGACTAGGATGATTTAGGATAATGGTAAGGGTGATATGGGATAACAAGGTGGGATGACTTGGATTGAGGTGATTAGGATGAATGGATTGGGATGAAAGAGGTTGAAATGAGAAATGTAGGTGATGATGTGAAGTTATTGGGATCAAATTTCAAGGCCTTAGGATGATTTGATTTGTTTTGGTTTTTGATGGATGGCTCTCTATATTTAAGGTAGACTAATGACACTTCAGTAATAGAGGGTTGATTGGATTAATTCTCTATACTTAAGGTAGACTAATGACACTTAAGTAATAGAGGTTTGATTGGATTGGTTTAATTGGATGACTTACATAAGATAGACTAATGATCTTAAGCAAGTTTGGATAACAGTTGATGATGATCAACTACGGTGTTGGTTTTTGATTGGGCTGATTTGGATTTGGATTGGGATGAAAGTAGTTGGGATGTGATTTGGCTTGGAATGATTGGATGATGTGTAATGACTAGGATGATGTTGATTTGCTGATGTAGAATGAGGGAGATATGATTAGGATTGGATTAGAATGAATTAGATGTGATTAGGATGATGATTAGAATTAAGGGGATTTGATTAGAATGAGGTTGATGATGACTTGGATAAGATTAACATTTTGTTTAGGATAAAGGTGAGTTAAAATGAATTGATGAATTGTGTGATTAGGATTGGATGATATAGATGGGGTAGTCTAAGATATGTGTGATGCAGAGCTATAGTAGTAGTTGATGAAATTCACACAATGAATCTAGATCCCAAAGCTTCCTTCAAGATTTTTTTAAGGTAATGCGATATAAGCCTACACAAGGCTACTCAGGAGATTGACCTAGCCTAGGACCACACCCTAGTGTCCACCACATAGGCTACCCAACACTCACTTTGGGGAGTCACTGCTAAACCCAACCTATATGCACAATACACCTTCAAAAGCTCACAACCTACCACCAACTGCTCTACAAATTAGGATATTCATACTACCACCAGCATGCACCTGTCAAAGACTTGACTAACATGAGGTCTCTGACCCAAAGTCTAAGTTCTATACCTACAAAGATAGAGGACAGCAAACTGTGGTTTGACTGTCCTAAAAAAATAGTGTTTAGGGAAGGCTTAAACCTTGTAGCCTAAGAGAACGATTAACCCAACAATAACTACTCAAAACCCCAAATGACCATCACACCTAATTACATATCCAAATAGCCATTATGAGCATGTACTCCTCCACCAACATGCAAACCCGTACTGTACCACTGGCATTCCAAAACAATAGACTGTCTTTTTCAATGAAGAGGCCTAATTTGGAGGCTTTTTAAAGGAGATGCATCAACTGTAGTCTCTCAGAATCAAACAAGCATCTTCACAAGTCTACCTTCATCCATAAACATCAAATTCACCCTTCAATTGGTCGTGGGTTTGAGTGTTTTTATGAACTTCACTATTTTCCACCATTGATAGCTAACTAGTCATTGTAGAGACTAGATAGAGTCATGCCAGACACCTTGGAGAGAATCATGCAACCTTCAAAACAATAAAAAACATGAAACCTAGCATACCTTCCTCCATCCTACTAAAAATGGGTGAAATCTTTCAGAGGATAGAGGAGAAATTCCTCATTTTGGGCACAAACCCTAGTTTGGAGGGTTTCAAAACAATTTTTACAAAATGAGTTGATTCTCCCTTCAATAGAAATGTCAAGAGCCCTAACTATATGCAAAAGAAAGGTGATTCAAAATGCTAACACATTTTCTAGACCTTATATCCCTTGCTATCTAGACCAGGCCATACAGAATGACTGTCTCTTGTAGAACGCAGAAAATCACTATTTTTTCAATCCAAAAAGCTTCTCTTCCCATTCTTGTTGGCATGTTTTTACAATATTTTGTTTATAGAAAGTTTTAACAACCTTTCCTCTTCTCTTCCAACTATACAACTGCCCACCAAGGGTAGTGAAATGTTGGAACTTGCCTTTTCACCAGAAACATTAAGTTTCAAAAAAAAAAAACCTAGAAAATAGGCCTTAACTAACACTATAATGGACTAGTCAATCAAAATGGACTAAGTCCTTATTACAAAACATGAGAATGGCTTTCAAAGCCTTAGAGAGAACAAAATAACAAGACAACAAAACATGACATAGCCAAAAAATGACTAAAACTGGGAGCTCCTGCACCATACTCCCCCTGTAGGAAGAACTCAAGTCCCTTGAGTTGCCAATTGTTGAAGTGTCATGCCATGCTTCAAGATATTTGTTTCAGTCATCCAAGTGGCCTCTAATTTAGGAAGATCTTTCCATTTCACCAAGTAGTCTTTGTAGACACCTCTCCTAGTCTTCATGACAACTTTGGAATCCAGAATGCATTCCAACTGTAAAGGTTTGCTTGGAGGCAAATTCTTGATCCAATCAGCATCTTCAGCCACCACATCTAATCCACTTTCACCAGGCAATGGAGGTCTAAAAGGAAAAAGATCACAAACATTGAAAATTGGAGAGATACAAGGGTCGGATGGTAACTCAATCTCATATGCATTTGGACCAAATTTGTGCACTATTTTGCATGGCCCAATCTTCTTCATCAGGAGTTTAGTTGGCTAACCTTTTGGCAATCTTTCCTTCCTCAGATATGCCATAACTAAGTCACCAACTTTGAATTGCACTTCTCTTTTCTTTAAATCTGACCTTTCCTTGTACTTTGTAACTATTTTTTCTAATTGCAACTTGACTTGATCATGGACTGTTTTCATAGAGGCAACAAACTCTTCACCAAGTGCACTCCTTCTATCCCATCCTTGGAGATCCTTCAGTTCAAGTGGCCCCCTTGGGTGAAACCCATAAAATATCTCAAAAGGACTTTTACTAGTGCTTCTATTCCTTGAATCATTGTAGGCATATTCAGCCTGACTGATAACCAAGTCCCATGCCAAACCATGCTGTTTTGTAAGGCATCTTAGAAGGTTTCCAAGTGATCTATTAACCACCTCAGTCTGACCATCAGTTTGTGGATGGTAGGCTGATGAAAAGGACAACTGTTTGCCCAACTTCTTCCACAAGGTCCTCCAGAAGTGACCTACAAACTTAGAATCCCTGTCAGTTACAATGGACAATGGCAAACCATGAATTATTACTACCTCTCTAAAAAATAGACCTACAACATGAGATGCATGATTGGTGCATTTACATGGCACAAAATGAGCCATCTTGCTGAACCTATCAACAATAACAAACACACTATCCACCCCTCTGGTTGTCCTGGGTAACCCAAGCACAAAATCCATGTTGATACTTTCCCAAGGTCTGTTGGGAATGGGAAGGGGCTGGTATAGACTTGTATTTAAAGACACACCCTTGGCCCTTTGACAGATTGCACAACTAGCTACATAATTCCTCACATCTGATTGTACCTTTGGCCAAAAATAGAACCTTGTGACTTGTTCTAGTGTCTTGTCTAAGCCAAAATGTCCTCCTAAAGAACCATTATGCTTCTCCTTGATGATGTTGTCCCTCATGGAACACGTAGGGATACACAACAAATTGCCCTTAAACAAGAGGCCTTCCTACAAAACAAAATCTACATACTCTCCATGGAATGTGTTAGCCAAGTTCACACAAACATCATAAGCCTCTTTGAAATCTGAATCTTCTTTATACAACTCCTTTAAACTATCAATGCCCATGCTTTCTAACTAAATTTCATGAACAATAAGTAGCCTCCTACTTAATGCATTAGCCACCTTGTTAGAAACACCTTTTTTGTGCTTAATTATGAAGGTAGAGACTTGTAGTTGTTCCATCCATTTACCATGTCTATGGTTCAATTTTTCTTGACTATTTAGAAAGCTTAAAGCATGATTATCAGTAAACACAATAAACTCTTTGGGAAGCAAATAATGTCTCCATTTCTTAAGAGCTTACACCATTGCATAGAGTTCTAAGTCATAGGTAGAATACCTTTGCTTGGCTTCATTTAACTTTTCTGAGAAGAATGCCACCGGATGTCCTTCTTGGCTGAGAACAACACCAATAGCTTGCTAACTTACATCACACTCAACAACAAACACCTTATCAAAATCAGGGAGTACTAAGGTATGTAACTCAGCCACCTTTGTTTTTAACAACTCAAAACTATCATCATCTTCCTTTGTCCATTGGAATCTACATTTGACTCCACCCTTGATGGTGTTGAGGATGGGAGCACTAATGTGACTGAAACCTCTGATAAACTTCCTATAGAAAGTCACCAATCCATGGAAACTTCTCACATCTCCCACTATTTTTGGGGTAGGCCAACTAAGAATAGCCTCAACCTTAGAGGGATCCATCTTCAAACAACCATTAGAAATGAAAAATCCAAGGTATACAAGTTCAGTTTTCATGAACTCACATTTGTCTAAGTTGATCATCAACTTGTGCTCATGTAGCTTCTCCAACACCTGACCAACATGCTTCACATGCTCTTCTCTTGTCCTGTTGAAGATTAGTATGTCATCAAGATAAATAATAACAAGTTTACCAATGAATTCAACTAATACCTCATTCATCAAGCACATAATTGTACTTGGAGCATTGTTAAGACCAAATGGCATAACAAGCCATTCATAAAGACCATCATTGGTCTTGAAAGTAGTCTTCCATTCATCTCCCTGTCTGATCCAGATTTGATGATATCTAGATTTCAAATCTATCTTTGAATAATAGCATGATCCGCCAAGATAATCCAGAAGATCTTCAATCCTTGGCATTAGGAACCTGTACCTCATGGTGATCTTGTTGATGGCCCTAGAATCCATGCATAGCCTCCACTTTCCATCCTTCTTAGGAGCAAGTACACTTGGAACTGCAAAAGGACTTAAACTCTTCCTAATCAGCCCTTTCTCCCAGAGATCTTGAATTTGCCTTGCCACTTCTTCATTTTGTTGTGGTGTCAGCTTATAGGCAGCCTTGTTAGGCAATGTAGTACTAGGTATTAAGTCAATCTGATGACTTATGTCCCTCATGGGTAGTAAGGAGTTAGGAACTTCCTCTACCACAAGATCTTGATACTTGTTTAGAAGTTGCTGCACTTCTAATGGAATCTCCTCCTGTTTTTGTTCTTGCTGATTTGATCCACTCTTGGGCTTCATGACCAAGGCATACCCTTGGGTATCCTTCTCCTTCAAGAGGTTTAAAAACTCTTTGCCATTCACCACCATGACACTGCTATCATTTTTCTTCCCCCCAGGCTGCTCCAACATAGGATCCATCTTGAATGGTCTTCCATTCTTGGTGATGACATAAGTATTCTTCTCACCATCATGTTATGCTTTGACATCATATTGCCATGGGTGGCCAAGAAGTAGATGACATGCATCCATATGGATGATTTCACATAGCACTTTGTCCTTATAGTCACCAATTGCAAATTCAACCCAAGTTTGTTCTTCCACCATGAAATTCTGGTTCTTATTCAACCAAGAAATCTTGTGAGGACTGATATGAAGCAGCCTCTTCAACTTGGATTTCTCAACCATCTCAGTGGATACCACATTCTCAGTAGATCCTGAATCCACTATGATGTTTCCATAGGCTAGGCCTTGGGTTCTAAAAAGATTCTTTCTCTGAGGGGGCTCTTGTTTAAATGGTATCTTCAACATAGACCTCTTAATCATCATACTTTCTCCTTCTAGAATAGGTGTAGCACTTCCCATTAGTGAATTTACACTCTCACAATCATCATCCTTTACCAACTGATTTCTCTTTCCACTGTCATGAGAGCTGCTAGCTTTCCTTGGGCATTTGTTCATTGTATGGCCAACTTAGTTGCAGCCATAACACCTTCCAGTGAAGACTCCTAGTCCTCTACCTCCTCCACCATTTCTTCCCCTACCATTAGGACTTCTCCAACCTCTGAAGCCTCCTCTATGCTCTGTTTCTGATTGTCTTTCTTGCTAAGTATTATTTTCAATTTTGTTGGTGTGTCCACGGCCAAAACTGCCTCTTCCTCTTTGGTTTTTGCCTCCTCTTCCTCTAGCACTTTGTTCACCCTTCCTTCTCAATTTTTCCTCTGCTCTAGAGGCCAATAAGAAGCATTCATCCACTATTTTTGGTATCACTAAACTGATCTCATCTTGCAAATTGTATTTCAGACCATTTAGGTACCTAGCCACCATCCCTTTTTCATCTTCATTATGATTGGCCCTCATACTGAGTCTATGAAATTCTTCTATGTAGGCAGCCACATCCATGTCTTTTTGTCTCAAATTCTGAAATCTCCTTATGATTTGAATCTCATAGTCAGGTGGCATGAACTTGCTTCTAAGCATAGCCACCATTCTACTCCATTTAGTAATGGGACTCTTCCCAATCTTCTCCCTCTCACTTTGCATGTAGTTCCACCACAAAAGTGCAAAACCTCTTAGCCTTGTCTTGGCAAACTTAACCTTTTTACTATCATTGAACTCCTTGTAATCAAAGAAGTTGCACATAGCTTCTATCCAATTGGTGAGAGCATCTCCATCCAACTTGCCATGAAAGGTAGGCACATCCATCTTGGGATCACCACTGTCTCCATGAGCACCCTTAAGTGCATTCAAGAAAGCTTTCTAATCTATAGACATGTCCTGCTCCTGAGAACTCTCTTCTGCCTCTACTTCTTCATTTGTGTTAGAAGAACTTCTCTGTTCTTTGGTCTTGCCTTTAGCTTCTTTTATTCTTGTAATCTTGCTTCAACCATCTCTTCCACCAATTTCTTGATGGCATCTTGACTCATTGTCTTGGGAGGCATTGTACTAGCCTCTATTTCTATCTCCTTGTCTAACATACACTGCTTCCAATCAGATATTGGCTCTGATATCAATATGGTGCAGAGCTATAGTAGTAGTTGATGAAATTCACCCAATGAATCTAGATTCCAAAGCTTCCTTCAAGAGTTTTATAAGGTAATGCGATATAATCCTACACAAGGGTACTCAAGAGATTGACCTAGCCTAGGACCACACCCTAGTGTCCACCACATAGGCTACTCAACACTCACTTTGGGGAGTCACTTCTAAACCCAACCTATATGCACAATACACCTTCAAAAGATCACAACCTACCACCAAATGCTCTAAAAATTAGGATCTTTATACTACCACCAGCATGCACCTGTCAAAGACTTGACTAACATGAGGTCTCTGACCCAAAGTCTAAGTTCTATACCTACAAAGATAGAGGACAGCAAACTGTGGTTTGACTGTCTTAAAAAAATAGTGTTTAAGGAAGGCTTAAACCTTGTAGCCCAAGAGAACGATTAACCCAACAATAACTACTCAAAACCCCAAATGACCATCACACCTAATTACATATCCAAATAGCCATTATGAGCATGTACTCCTCCACCAACATGCAGACCCGTATGATACCACTGGTGTTCCAAAACAACAGACTGTCTTTTTCAATGAAGAGGCCTAATTTGGAGGCTTTTTAAAGGAGATGCATCAAATGTAGTCTCTCAGAATCAAACAAGCATCTTCACAAGTCTACCTTCATCCATAAACATCAAATTCACCCTTCAATTGGTCGTGGGTTTGAGTGTTTTTCTGAACTTCACTATTTTCCACCATTGATAGCTAACTAGTCATTGTAGAGACTAGATAGAGTCATGCCAGACACCTTAGAGAGAAGCATGCAACCTTCAAAACCATAAAAAACATGAAAGCTAGCCTACCTTCCTCCATCCTACTAAAAATGGGTGAAATCTTTTAGAGGATAGAGGAGAAATTCCTCATTTTGGGCACAAACCCTAGTTTGGAGGGTTTCAAAACAGTTTTTACAAAATGAGTTGATTCTCCCTTCAACAGAAATGTCAAGAGCCCTAACTATATGCAAAAGAAAGGTGATTCAAAATTCTAACACATTTTCTAGACCTTGGACCCCTTGCTATCTGTACCAGGCCTTACAGAATGATTGTCCCTTGTAGAATGCAAAAAATCACTATTTTTTCAATCCAAAAAACTTCTCTTCCCATTCTTGTCAGCATGTTTTTACAATATTTTGTTTATAGAAAGTTTTAATAACCTTTCCTCTTCTCTTCCAACCATACAACTACCCACCAAGGGCAGTGAAACATTGGAACTTGCCTTTTCACCAGAAACATTAAGTTTCAAAAAGGAAAATACCTAGAAAATAGGCCTTAACTAACACTATAATGGACTAGTCAATCAAAATGGACTAAGTCCTTATTACAAAACATGAGAATGGCTTTCAAAGCCTTAGAGAGAACAAAATAACAAGACAACAAAACATGACATAGCCAAATATGACTAAAACTGGGAGCTCCTGCACCAATGTGTTATTGGAAAGTTGGATGAAGATGATGTGGCAAGTGTTTATTGGAAGCTTGCTTTAGGGCAATATAAAACATAATATTTCACAAGCAAATGGATGAACACACACACCAAACAAGATGATGAATTTGCCTTTCAAGGTTTAAATGTTATGACTAAGCACACACACGAAGAGACAACAACAAGTCTAATGTCTAGTTTGAAATAGGGTATGGCCAATTAGGTTTTGGGCTATGTTTACATGAGGTTGACTAGGAATTTGAAAGAAAAATCTTGCTACATAGCCAAGAGAAATGGGTAACCCACCCTTCACCTTCACTTCCCAAAGGTATAAAGTTCTTTGGGGCTTAGCCAAGAGTGACAAGATTCCGACTACCAATGAGGGTGTCTTTCGATTCAACCTTGATTGAGGTCATCCCTTGGAGTGGTGTGTCTCCAAGTAGGCCTCCTAAGAAGGGTAAACATAAGGGAACAAAGTGAGGTGTTTTTGATTTCTACAATCACCTTGTGGTGTGAGGAGAGAGCATACACACGCACACTTGATTTACACTTGCACTTGTGAATTAACCCTTAGAAAATAAAATATGTGATCAAATAGTTCAAGCACTGGTTCTTTTTAAACCTAAATCCAAATGTGTGATGGAAGACACTTGTTGATTTTATGCCCAATTTTTGATGTGTGATTGCAAACAAGTTTGTTTTAAGCCCAAACTCCAAATGTGTGATTAAATAATGATTAAGAGATAAAAATATGAAACCAGTGCCCCTGATTAATATCGCCTTCGACGTTATTGTGTTTATTGATCCAAATGCTGCTCTACCTCCTTTGATGCCCCTACAAGTCACAAAATTGCAAAATGACCAAGTAAACTTGCATAGAAGACGATTATGCGAAACAGAGAAATTTGATAAAAATCTGATTAAAATGGACTGATATAGAAAAATAAGTTGCATGAACAGATTCTATATGAAATTCTATGCACTTTTTAAAAAAAATCACAAAAATTTGATCAAAATTGCAAAAGTTGTGTGTTTGAATTTTATGTGTAAGTTTGACTTTGACTGATAAAAAATGCTAGAAAATGGTACATTCACCTAAAAATTCTTCCACTGTTGTGAAGTTAGTCCTCCTAGATTTTTGACGAGTCCTCGTTTGTGTGATTTGGACGTCATATGTGAAAGTTATGATAAAAAGAAAAAAATAGCCCTCTTATGGCATGTAGAGAGAAAAAGAGGTGACCTGACAATTTTAAACAAACCACTAACATTTTGTGGAAGTGGTCACATGAAGCAATAACACCCAGTGGTTACATTTAGGGGTTAGCAATTTAGGGTCAAGCAAGGCCCTTGGTCATTCATATGACTGAGGGCTGAAGGAGGCCAAAAATTTAAAAAAGAGGGGAATATTGGTCACTAATATGACCACGATGCAACCCAGGGAGCATGGCCAGTCAAACTTGACCACTGAGACTAGAGGGAAAATGTGAGTTTGAATGATTTTTCCACCCCTGTTTAGGGTTTTTTTTTTTATGTAGTAGACATGACCGTGTATGGTTTTAATGATTGGGCACCGGTTTAGGTGTCTGCAATCATAGTCGTTTAGGGTTTTGGGGCTTTCAAAGCAGGCTCGACTACCTCCAAATTGGAGCTATGTCATAGAAGATTCAGGGCGATGGCTTAGAGGATTGGTTCTCAAATGGTGGCACGGGAGGATAGTGGGTGGAAGAGAATATGGAGTGGCAGTAGGGGCTGCGATCAAGAGGCTACACGGTGGCGGTAGATTTTTGAATGGTGGCAGAGGCAAGGGTGATGATTGGGTGGACCTTTAGTGGTAACCATGAACTAGGTGGTGATTGTTTGGATCAAACAGAGATAGGGTTGAGAGTTTGCTAGGGTTTTGGAGTCAGCGGCTGTCAGAGATGGTGGCGCAGTGGAGACAAACACAGTGGAGGTTTGCAGAAAAATAGGGAGTAGTGAACTCTAGTGGAGATGACCATGAGCTAAGGTCAAGACTGTCATAGGGGCTTAGGATGTTGACCCAAATGGAAGTACAGAGGAAAGGGTAGAGGAGTTTCAATTTTGTAGGTGGAGGTTGAGGTGTTTATAAAGTGATAGCGATAGGGGCGGTGACTTAGATTTTAGAGGCGACCTTAATGATAGGGGTATCGACAATTCACAGTTAGGGTTTTTTAAAGGAGGTCAATGGGGAATTTGAAAATAATGGGTAGTTTAGAAAGCAAGTAGCAAGAAAGAAATGGATATCAAGCAAGAAGATTTGAGGTGGTGACCTAGTGAAAATTAAGGCAGTGACTAGAAATTGAAAAACACCCTGTAATTTAGGGTTTCAAACCTCGATCCAAAAACAAGCACAAACTTGCACAAACCTACATTAAAATCAAAAACCAATGATGAAAGAACACAAAATCTAGAAATGTCAATAGAGACCCACATGAATGGTACAGTATGTTTGTATGGTATGGATGTCTGTACTAAAAAAAATTTCAGCCAAAAACAAAAAAATTCACAGTGAGCAAAACTAGTCAAATTTTATGTCAATTTTCGTTTCTTAGGGCTCTTGATCACAATAGTGTAGTTAGTTTTCACCCAAGATGAAACCTGCAATAGCTCACTTGCAAAACTCAAGAAAAAAATGTTAAAAGCTTGCAAATTTGATCACGAAACCTACAAAAACAAGGGTTACAATCACGGGCATGCCAAAATGTATATAATAAATTTGGATTAGCTGAAATGATGAAACAAAGAAATACATTACCTAACCCAAATCCTCAATATACCTCGGATGATATGCACAAGATGATGGCTTGATTGATCCCTATAAGATGATGGATGCAATATGATGAAAGATGTAAGATGGAGATGGAAATGGATGCAAGGGAGAGATTGATAGATATGGTTGAATGTTGGTTGCTTAGGATTTTGGTAGCATAATAGTATGAAATTAGATTGCATCCTCCTAAATGGCTTAGAGGAGGCTAGTTTTATAGGAAAGACCTAGTTAGAATGGATGGACAAGATCGATTGGGGTTTAGATGATATTGATGGCTAGGATTAATTAGGTTTCCTTGCACATCAAGAAAGCATAGTCATGTGACAAGTGTGTGAAGGAGAATAAAGGAAATCTAATTCAAATATTATATTTGAATTAGATTGACATGTGAAGGCATATTAAATGGAAGATGGAGACATGCGACATGTGTCACAATGTGATGAGAGGTGAGGGATTTATTCAAATTTTTAATTTGAATTATGTGAGACATGTGAAGGGGTATTATTAACTAAACAAATAGGACTTATTTAGTTAATTGGAATGTGATTAAGTGGGTTTATTTAATTAATCAAGAAGGTGATTAAGTTGAACCAATGTGATTAATATGAACTAGGACCTAGGGATAAATGGGATTAAGTGGGATGAGGTTAGATGAACTAGGATGAACTAGGACCTAGGGGAACATATACAAGTTCATGTCGCCAATGTGTTGTGTAACTAGGACCTAGCACAAAGACATACAAGGTCATGTGTAAACAAGACCTAGACCATTTTCAGTGTCTATAGTAACTGACATAAGTTTTGATAAAAATCGCTAAGGGTTAGGGTTTCCATTGATATTGTATTGTAACATTTGTAGTGGTATTGAGTTACAAGGATTACTGGTTGTAATCGGTTCAATTTGCTGGATAATAATATTGGACTCTCTGTTGGTGGATGTAGCCCGAGTTTGGGTGAACCATGTTAAAAATTGTCTCTCATTGTTAGTATTTCTATGTGTTTTTATTCATCTATTTAATCTTTATTTACATTTAATTGATATCTTCTACATGCAATTCCTTACAAATGGTATCAGAGCAGGTTGTGTTTGATTATTGTCTATAAGAAGGTTTCACAATTGAGTGGGAGAAATGGCAGACGAGGGTAAATTGAAGGTAGATAAATTCAATGGGTAGAACTATCAGTTATGGAAGATGCAAATGGAGGATTATCTCTATCAAAAGGATTTATGGAGGTCGTTGGAAGGAATGGCCAAGAAACCGGCAAGAATGACTAATAAGGATTAGAATCTTCTAGACAAAAAGACACTGGGAACCATTCAGTTGTGCCTGACACCATTTGTGGCATTCAATATAACAGAAGAGAAAACAACAAATAAATTGATGAAAGCTTTGGCTAAATTGTATGAAAAACCCTCAGCCTCAAATAATGTATTTCTCATGAAGCATTTGTTTAATCTTAAAATGATTGAAGGTGGATCTATGATAGATCATTTAAATGAGTTTAATACGATTACCAGTTAGTTAACTTTTGTAAAAGTTAAATTTTATGAAGAGGTGAGGGCTCTCTTGATTTTATGTTCTTTGCCAGAATGATGGAATAGCTTGGTAATGGTTGTAAGTAACTCTGTCTCTAGTTCAAATACTTTGAAATTTGATGATGTTGTTGGTGTTATACTTAGCAAGGAAATGTGATAGAAAAGCTCAGGAGGGTCTACATCAGGTAGTGTTTTGAATGCAAAAAGCAAGGGTAGATCAAAGGAGAGAGGAAAAGGTTCTGGAGGTCATGGGAAGTCACGAGAAAAATCAAAGGACAAGAGGTCCCAATCCAGACAACAAAAGGATTGCTGGTACTATGGGAAACCAAGTCATCTGAAGAAAGATTGCTGGCCTTGGAAGAATAAAGAAGGAGACAAACAAGAAGGCAATAAGGAGGCAATGTGGTAAGTAATAAATCTGAAGATGATGCTTTGATTCTTTCCCTAGATAATGTTGATGATTCATGTGTTTTAGATTCAGGGGCCTCATTTCATGTTATGCCCCATAGAAGTTATTTTCTTGATTATGTCCAAGGGGATTTTGGGCTAGTTTATTTGGGAGATAATGAACCCTGTCAGATTGTTGGAAAGGGAACAATTAAGATTAAGTTACAAAATGGCAATCATTGGCTACTACAAGAGGTAAGGCACATTCCAAGGCTAAGTAGGAATTTAATTTCAGCAAGGCAGCTAGGCGATGAAGGTTGCACAGTTACTTTTAATGATAAAAATTGGAAGGTTTCTAGAGGTGCCTTATTAGTAGCAAAAGATGTGAAAGTAGGCACCTTATATCTTTGTACAGGTCATAATGTTCCTTCTACTTTAGTTGTTGTAGAGAAAAAATAAACAGGTTCAAGAACAATTGTTGCAGGTTCACAGAAAGAGACTGAAACAGTTGCTGCAGGTTCTGAGACAATACTATGGCATAACAGACTTGGGCATATGAGTGAAAAAGGTATGAAGGTACTTCATTCTAAGAAAGTTTTACCAAGTATGAATTGTATTAATATGAATTTCTGTGAAAGTTGTGTGTATGGTAAACAAAAGAGAGTTAGTTTTCTCAAGGATGGGAAGCAAAAGAAAGATGAAAAGGTTGAGCTTGTGCATACAGATGTATGGCGACCAGCTTAGGTATCTTCTTTCAGTGGCTCTTAGTATTATGTTACAATCATAGATGATGCAACTAGGAAGGTTTGGATTTATTTCCTTACATAGAAATTTGATGTATTTGAAACATTTAAGAAATGGAGAAGCTTGGTTGAGAATGAGATGGGTAAAAGATTAAACTGTCTTAGATCTGATAATGGTGGTGAGTATTGCAGCAAAGAATTTGAGGATTATTGTTCCTTTAATGGAATTTGTAGGAAAAAAATAGTTCCAGGGACTCCACAAGAAAATGGAGTGGCTAATCACATGAATAGGACAATAATGGAGAGTGCAAGAAGCATGAGATTGCATGTTGTTCTGCCTTTAAACATGTGGGCAGAGGCTATATATACCATTGTATATTTAATTAATAGAGGTCCTTCAGCTCCTTTGGGCTGTGGTATTCCAGAGGAAGCATGGACAGGTAAGAAGGTGAGTTATTCTTTTCTCAAAACCTTTGGATGTGAATCATTTGCACATGTAGATTATGAAAATAGAACCAAGATGGATGCAAAATAAAAAAAGTGTATCTTTGTTAGATATGGCATTGATGAATTTGATAATAGGCTTTGGGATGTTAAAAATCTAAAAATTGTGAGAAGTAGGGATGTTGTATTCAATGAGAAGGTGTTGTACAAAGATCAATTGCAGCAACATGAGAAGAAAGAAAAGGATAATGTGGTACTAGATGATACTCTAGATAATGATGTTCCAGTGGTTCTTCATGCTTCGCAACAACAATAAGAAATACCACAAAATCTAGTGAATGTTAGACGATCAACAAGGCTAAGTAGACCTCCTAAAAGGTTTTCTCTCTCTTTGTATTCTATTTTGTTAACAAATGCTAGTGAATTGGAAGGGTATGATGAAGCTATGCAGGTAGATACAAAGGTTCAGTGGGAGCTTGCAATGAAAGAAGAAATGGACTCCTTGCTGAAAAATCTAACTTGGGAATTATGTAAGTTGCCTGCAGGTAAAAAAGGCTTTACCAAACAAATGGGTTTATAGGTTGAAAGAGGAAGATGGAGGTAAGACAAGATTTAAAGCCAGGTTAGTTGTAAAAGGATTTGCACAGAAAAAAAAAGGTATTGATTTTGATGATATTTTTTCTCTGGTTGTTAAGATGACTTCTATTTGTACTATTTTAAGTATTGTGGCTGCTGAAGATTTGCATTTGGAATAGCTAGATGTGAAAACTTCCTTTCACCATGGTGATTTGAAGGAGGAGATATATATGGAAAAACCATAGGGATTTGAGGTCAAAGGTAAGGAGAAATTGGTGTGCAGGTTGAAGAAGAGTTTATATGGTTTGAAACAAGCACCCCAGCAATGGTATTTGAAATTTGATAGTTTCATGGCTGAGCAAGGCTACAACTGGTGTAATTCTAACCATTTTGTTTATTTTAAGAGGTTGGGTAATGACAACTACATTATTTTATGTTTATATGTTGATGACATGCTTGTCTAACATGGATCACATAAGAGAGTTAAAACAACAGTTAGCACAATCATTTTCTATGAAGGATTTGGGGGTAGCAAAACAAATCCTTAGTATGAAAATTTGCAGAGATAGGAAGAATAGAAAATTGACTCTATCTTAGGATGATTATATTGAAAAGGTGTTGTAGAGATTCCATATGGAGAATGCAAAATCTGTAAGTACACCTTTGCCTAGTCATTTGAAATTGACTAAGGAGATGTGTCTTAAGACATAAGAGGAGGAAGAAAAAATGTCTAAGGTACCATATGCTTCAGCTGTAGGAAGTTTAATGTACACCATGGTATGCACGAGACCGGATATTGTACATGTTGTAGGAGTCATAAGAAGGTATATGAGTAATCCAGGATTAGAGCATTGAAATGTGATAAAATGGATTCCCAGATATTTGTGAGGTACATTCAATAAACATTTATGTTTTGGGGGCTCTAATACTGATTTAGTAGGCTATGTGGACTAAGATTTGGTAGGGGATATTGATACCAGGTGGAGTACTACAGGTTATGTGTTTACTATAGGTGGGATAGCGGTGAGTTGGATCTCCAGGTAGTAAAAGGTGGTTGCTTTATCCACCACGGAGGTAGAGTATGTAGCTACAATAGAGGCAAGAAAGGAGATGATATGGCTACAATCTTTCATGGAAGAATTGGGAAAACAACAGGCTAATAGTTATTTGTTTGCGAAAAGTCAGAGTGTCATAAATCTTGCAAAGAATTCTGCCTTGCATTCAAAGAGCAAACACATATAGCTAAGGTATCACTTCATTCGGTCAGTGTTGGATGATGGATAGTTATGGCTAGAAAAGATACATATAGATGAAAATCCAACATATATGTTTACGAAGGCAGTACCAAGGGAAAAGCTGAGCTACTCTTCAGCTTTGGTTGGTCTTCAAGACTGAAAATAATAAAATTAGAAGAACAGTGTCCAGGGTGTTTATTTCAAGTGGGAGCTACAGGGTCAATATTGTTATGATTAGTCTCCAAGTGGGAGATGATATGTTGTGGAGTCTGATCAGTCTCCAAGTGGGAGATTGTTGTTATATGGAGCCTAATCAGACTTAGAGGTAAAATTTTCTTGACTTTTATTGGTGCAGTTTCCCACTAAATTATTTAATGAGGGTTTGGGGGCATAAAAAAACCCTATTTTCTCTATTAGTTGACATAAAAAAGCCCTATTTTGTAACCTGTTGATGGTGGTTTTAGTACACAACAACGCAAGTATGATTGTTGGTATCACACCTATATTGAAAAGTATCCTACCCAAGTTAAGACTACTCCAAGGATAATACAACTAGGTCTTAGCATGCTTACAATTTCTTAGTTAGAATGTACTAGCTATTCCTACAAGGGGTCTTACATGCAGTTTGATAGATTGGGTAAGTTGGACAGCAACTCATGCAAACCCTTATAACTTTAGCTGATATGACAATATAGAGTGCTGCTGAAAACCTAAACTAACAATTGATTTAAAAGAAAATGCAAAAGGAGTAGGGTTTAGAAAGTTCCTAAGTGACATTCACAATGCATAATTTGTTTATGGTAGACAAATGTTCTAAATTTTAAACCAATTTCTTGCATAACCAAGCTAACTCATTGCTACAACACTATAAAAAATGATGCTATCTTCTATGAATTCTTAAGATTTTTAGATTGCATGCATTCATTAAATACCCAGTTGTGGCGTGATTCAACTAATGTGATGCAATTGAACTCAACACAAAATGATTAGTCCAGACTAACTTTACACAACCACTTATAGTCAGTAAGCAACTAAAAGTACGGACTTAGAACATTCATCAAATACCTTCAACAAACCATCAATATTGCAAAAGCACAATCTAACCAATTCAGACCAAGAAGCGAACCATGAAACTAGATAGACAACACAAGTGAACAAACTCTTAGAATCATTGCAGAAACTTGCTTTGTATTAATCTCAAATGGCAAAGTATCAACAATTTGGCATCAAAAGTCTTACAAATGAGAGAAATGGTAGCCCTTTATATAGGACGGGCACCATACTAAGTTTTTGACTGAACAGTGGAGATTAACTCAACACCGACAGTCTAGATTTAACAACATTAAATATATTTGTAATAGCATATTGTATTTGTAAATTACAATTTGTCTCTTACGAAAAGGATGAAAAAATGACCTCCAAATACATTGAACTTGGACAAATTGAATACCCATTTGACTATATATATTGAAAAGACAATTTTCAAGACATAATAAGGATAAAATAGTGTCACATGACCTTCCAAATATAGCAATACATATTTGTGATGGGATTACATTTCAAGATAAAAAATATTCTACTGCCCTTCATCTAAATCTATTTTGTCATCTTCTACCTTTTTGTTGTAGTTGATCGAAGTTGATAATGTTGAATTGATGTCAGCGGGGTCTAGGTTCTTGATATGATCTGCTCTGTATCTAAAAGCTTCCATCTCTTCACTGTACTAAATTTACATCTTCTCTATTGCTTTTCTACTCTTCTAAAATGTGATGAAAGCGGTCCAGAGATCACTGACTTTATCTAATCTACTCACAACATTCGATGTAGTTTCCCTAGAGATTATTTGATGCAATTTATCCTTACACCTTTGCTCATCATATGGAGCTAAATCATCAAAGTTCATCACTAGGAAGTCCCTTAGAGAGTCATTTATTTTATAAATAAAAGACAATATGTTATTGTTAGCCACCTTATAGGCTTCTTTGACATTATCAAAGACTTCCTTTCTTAACTTTATTTGTTGGTACCATTCTACTGTTTTGTGCAATTTATCAGATGTTAAGATATTTTCAAACAACAGTATTTCAATAGGTAGATTCCTTATTGCTTGCACCCATAGAAACATGTGAGAATCGTATTCATCTTAGGGATCACATTCTTCATGCAATTCTTCCCATTGGTTCCATAGTCTACAGAAGTCTTTGTGAAGTGCTACTGCAAAGGTGATTGCATTGCATCCTTCCTGATAAACCTTGTCAAACCACCTCTGAGTCCCAGCAGCTATTACCTTTCTGTCATTGAATTTTGTCAATTCATCTTTTGATAGTAAAGTTAGGGTTGGTCTCAGCTCTCCTTTAGGATCCATAGGCTTCATCAGAAATTGTAGACATGCTCTGAGTTCTTCATTTGGTCTTTCAACTCCTTCTTAGTGAGTTCATCCTTATCCAATTGCTCCAAGATAGAAGATATTGAGCCTCTCAACTCATCAATTTTTTGACCTCTTATAGCAGGTCCCAAATCAATAGTTGTTATAGTATAGTACTCAGCTCTAACTTGCCTCTTGTCCATGTCAACTGGTGGAATAGCTACTTCGGCTATTCTGGATCCTGTAGCATCCTTGTAGATTCTTGATTAGATTTTAACCTTTTTTTGTTTCATGGGTTTCTCTGCCTGCTAAAATAGCATCTAGATCTAGCTTCATAATCTCAACCTGAGGCTCCTAATAAGCCATTCTATTGTGCAACTAATTAGGTGCTAAAGAGGTAGAATCTTGAGGAAATCTCTGAATTTTTATTATCTATATTTGATGGTCCCTCAAGCAACTTTGGTTCCCACTCAAGTTCTTTATCTACATCTACTTCTTCATTCCTGAGACTCTTTAAAATTTCTAAGATATCTCCTTAAGTAGTCCCCAAGTTTGTTTTTGTTATGTTCTCTTCTGCCAGACTGTCAAATACTTCTATCACTTCAACACTTACTGCTTCAGAAAGGGGCTCTTTAAATACATCCTTTTCAATTTCTGGCTCTTGAAGACCCAACTCCACACATACTTTCTCTATTCTAGGCAATAGTGGTATGACTAAAGGAGATAAATCTTGTGTTGATGTTATTTGGGAACTAGGAGCTAAAGATAGCAGGATTGCTACAAATGGGGATAGACTAACATGTGCCAAGTTTGCAAATGAAGTAAACCCAAAAGAAGGTGGAATGAGAGAGGTTGGTAAGATAGAGGAAATGGCAATAGGTGTGGTGATGGAGGGAGAAGGTAAGGAGAAGGAGGATGAAAGAATGGAGGAGATAGGTGGTAAGGAAAAGGAGGTGGAGAGTGAAACATAAGATATGGAAGGTAGAGACATGGTAGAAATAGAAGGAGGTGAAAAAACAATAATAGAGGAAGTGGGGCTACTTGTGGTACTTGAGTCTACCATCAATGAACATGAGGTAGTAGAGCTGGTAACCACTAGTAAAGAGGAGGTAGAAGTATCTTCTTGGATAATTACAATTGTGGTAGTAGGAGAAGTAGTTTAAATAGCAGGAGAAAGTGTGACAGTATTTATAATTGGAACAACAGGGGGTGAAGAAGTTACTGACAGGCTTGTACTATTAGGTGTTGCAGTAGTAGAGGTTTCTATGGTTATGCCAGTGGTTTTCACTTTAGTTTTCTTTGTTTTGGAACCTTCCCCTAGTCCACTAGGCATGTCCCTCTTCTTAGATGCCCTTGTTCTTGTTGTAGGAGGCATATCTTTCTTTTTCTATCTTTGGGGTAGCCTTCTTTACCTTTTTCCTTTACCTTTCTTTGCCAAAGGGATATGTTCTTCACTATCTAATTTCTTGGTAGGCTCTTGAGTTGGATTTGCTTCATCTGGCACTTCTATTGGTACATCCTCTTCATCCCTAGATTCCTTTTCATCTTCAAGTGTTGTGTATGTAAGTTGTACTCCTTGTCCCTCCAATACAACATCTTGACTTCTTACCCATGATTTACTCAATCTTATTAGTTCCTTCATCACTTCATCCAAGGAGCTTTCCTTTGTATTGGCACAATTTAGAAGTGGGACTGGTTGGAGATACTCGGCCTACTAAGATCCTCTTTGTACTACATTATCATCAACAACAAGATGATCAGGGACATCTATGATACAAAACTTTCTTATAAACCCCAAGGACAATCTTGAGTGGGCCCTCTTCAATACCTCATAATCATCTACACAATTGGCCCAAAAATCTTCTAGGTACATTTTGTGGAATAACTTCTTTCTTACATACCTCTCCGTTACTCTTTGTGGATCAAAATGGTTTCTCTTTGTATGAAAATGGAGGTTGAGCAACTAGAGTTCTATGACTAAATGTTCTATTGCCCCTAGGGAGACACATGCATAGTTACCTCTACCTAACAAGATAGGAAACTTGACATTTGTTCTATGAAGGTTTTTCAATTTTTCTGCATAGGTAATCAATTGCCTCAATAGCTCCAAAAGAACTACTTTGTCTATGGGATAGCAGGGCAATCTATATGGCATTCTAGTGAAGCCTTGAATCCTCAAATAAGTGAATTTCTAGAGCTGTATATACCATCTCCCATATTTCATGACCTCATTCATAGCCTTAGTGGATATCCTAAGGGTTGTAGTTCCTTACAGCAACCTGGTAATATACATTGTAAAGGCATCATTCACCCTTTTGTAATGGATGAGAGATTGGGATAGTGCCAGCTGGGTGTAGCATTCATAAACTTTAATTTGTTTTTATTCATCATTTCCAACTTTCCCTACTTTTGACAATCCAGCATATTCATTTCTTCTTGCCAATGAGTATACTACATAAGAAGTCCATCTGAATACTTGTTTATCCCTAAAATTACTGAATGCCTCATGTATATTGTCACTTAATATTTGAGACCAGTGGAATTTGGTTCCTTTAGTAATTATCTCTTCAATCATTAGGAACATCCATCCTTCAAAAGTTGATGCTGTAGGCAATCCATATATCCTAATGAGTAAGGTCACTAAATCTCCTATTTCATCATGGAAGTCACTTCTGGATAAGGTTTGATGGAGTTTGATCATAGAAGATCTTTTACTTTTCATCCACTATTCATTAATATGCTTCTTGCATGTATCCATATCCTTCTTATATGTTGCCTCTACACCTATTTTATTTGGCATAGTCATTATCGGGTACCATGGGATTCCAAAGATCTCTGCTAATGATGGTGGACTTATGTTTGCTAGAACATCTCCATTGGGAGTTTGTACAGAAATAGTCATTAGGTCATATCTATTAGCATAGACAACTATTAATTTTGCACCTTGAGCTGAAGTAGGGAAGGCAACAACCTATGTAATCCTATTGTCATTTAGTTTCTTGGCCCTTGGAGTTGCATTGGGTCCAAATATTTGAGTTTTGAAGTCATCTAAGTCGATATGACCTAGATGAGTGTCTCCTATGTTTTTCCATCCAAAGGTGATCTTACTTTTAGGAGGGATGCCTTTGAATTCATACTTCATAGCTTAGGCTCTTGTAGTCATTTAACCTACATGACTGGACCTCATAAGTCTTGATGCTTTTGAATGGTCTTCCTAATTCCAAAGTTTTAAATGCATGATTACCAAGTTAACTACCATACCACTAAGTCATGTTATACTCTATGAGACTAGAATTCATTTAATTAAGTCACAAATGCCTATCTCTGAAATACACAAGTCCAGAAACTTATTAATTTACTGCATGATAAAATGATAAACAACATCCCATTCCATACTAATTTATGCAATGAATCCTTAAATACTGCAAGATTCAAATTAAAATATGCAAAATATTATGATTCTACTAATGCAACTTTTATTTCACTCAAACAAATTCTTTACCCTTAAAATTTTCATTAGAAATAGTCATTTTGCTCGATTTGTGCTGATTTGGAGTTCATCTAACCTCTTAGGAACAAAGCACTAGATCAGAGCTCAACTGACCTTGCACCAGATTTGAGGTCATTCGACCTAAAGGCACACTATCACTTGGTCACTTGGCCATTATTATTGGCAAATGGTCAGCAGTCTGCATGGGATTTGTGACATGGACTAACCACCTCCTGTGGATTCATTAACTCTAGCACTTGTATCAGAAATTGAAAGGTTGACCTTTTAGTTTAATGCCAATCGTGGGCCAACAATTGGTATCAGAGTGAAAGGTCATGGGTTTGAATCCCCCTGAGTAATGCTGGGGGGGAGTTTGTTGGCAAATGGTTAGTGCTCCCTATGGGATTCATGACATGGACTAACCACCTCCCGTGGATTCATTAACTCTAGTGCTTGTATCAGAAATTGAAAGGTCAACCTTTTGGTTTAACGACAATCGTGGGCCAACAATTATAATGTTTAGTGCAAATTTTAGAGGTATCCAACCTTGCATGGGATTTAGGTGTGATTGACTCAAATGAGTCTTAGAGGTCGGTCGGGAGTATTTTCAATGCGAGTTAGAGAAGACAAATTTTAGCACTAGTTCTCATGTCGTGATTTGCGCAGATTTTGGAATTTACCAACTCAGCAGGACTTTCAGGAATGACGGACTGAAGTCGATTAAGGTGAAATTTAGTGCTAAGTCAGAAGTTAGTGTTTTTGGTACAAGATGAGTTTGGGGTTTTGTAGGGTTTTTTGAAGGTGTCGATTGACTTAAAGTGATTACAAAGTTTAATAGGTTGATCAGATAGGTTTTTGACGCGAAGTCGATAGGTTTTGTTTTCGACACAAAACAACCATACAAATTGATGAACCTTAGATTCACTTAAAAATTTCTTGCCAAGGATCTAAATGAGAGTTTTAACATGATTTCATGGTCATTGCTTTGGTTTCAGTACAAATGGGAGTTTTTGAATGAAGTTGCATTTTGACAGTCAACTTAGTTTTTAACTAGGGTTTTCTAAAGATACTTTCAAAAATCATGGAGAAACCCTATTTTTTCTTTATAATACTAATAATCCATTATTAAATACATTTGTAAATCCATTCTTAAATAAATTGAAATTTGATTTGGCACAGAAAACCCCTTTTTATCAATTGCAATCCCTATCTTGGAAATGAAAACCTTAGGCCCAGAAATGGAGTACTCACCTAATTAGCAGAGTTGAAATGTGATGTAATTGCATAGGTGATAATTCTTTTGGTTGAATCTACAGGCCGCTTGCATTGAATTAGTTTTAAATCCATTCGAAGAGCTCTCTAGTTGATTTTGAAATGCAAAATGAGCTCAAAACAGGGCAAAAACACATTTTATCCTTTCCTACTAATTGTCATAAATGCAGGGAGTATAGTGTGACGTCTTGGTGTATTGTAGAATTAAGTCAGAGTTCATATGAGAAAATAGGATGATTGACTTTGTACAACTTTTGAAGGTTACCGACTTAGTCAGACACAATGAATTTTGGCACCGAGTCAGATGTTGGTTCTATTAGCGCTTTACATTGGTTTGGAAGTTGTCAGACTAAGTGTGGATTTTGTCATGGTGTAACTTAGTTGTATGGCTAGTTTTGTAGTGCAAAGTTTAATGATTAGAAATTTTGCGCTTTATCACTTGATAGAGATTCTAGCATGAAAGTCAGTCAATAAGGGTTTTAGTGCTTAGGCAATTGGCAATGAAAACACAACTGAGTCGGATGGACAAGTTTTTAGCGCAAGAGTTAGATGATCAAGGATTTAATGTGAAGGTCTGATGCAAGGGTTTTTAGCGTAAATGGAGTTTAGAATTAGTTTATCTGAAAGCAGGCATCTTGACTTAGTGATTTCTGGATTACTTAATGACACCAATTTCTTTAGCATAGCAATTTGATCACTTTTTGACATCTTAGGAAGCAAAAACTAAATTGACACTCTAAACCAAAATTTTGAAGAGGGGGTCCCCATTTCGTGAAATGGGGCATGTGTGCAAGGCATAAGATAACCAACATAAGTCTTGATAAAAATGGCTAAGGGTTAGGGTTTCCATTGATATTGTATTGTAGCATTTGTAGCAGTATTGAGTTGCAAGGATTACTGGTTGTAATCGGTTTGATTTTCTGGATAATAATATTGGACTCTCTGTTGGTGGATGTAGCCTGAATTTGGGTGAACCATGTTAAAAATTGTCTCTCACTGTTATTATTTCTATGTATTTTCAATCCTCTGTTTAATCTTTATTTGCATTTAATTGATATCTTCTGCATGCAATTCCTTACAATCTTCATATCAAAGATTGTGGAGTAGGATTTAGCTTCTATGTCATGTCAGCTACATCATACTAATATTTTAGAAGATTTGGATTCGTCTACAGAAATTTATCGCTATCATAAGATTATCAGCTTTCACATAGTAGAGAATTCATAAAGTCAGTTGAGGACAGAAGGGTTGCAGAGCACTTCAATGACTTGTGGAGTCTAATAGAGCATATCACAAGGCAAATAAGGACTAGACAGACCTTCCTTGAGGTCTACACCAAGTTTCATTCATTTGCAGAGCAATACCATATGTTGTAGGTCGACCTACATGTTCTCTACACATTTCATCATTCATTGGAGTTAAAACCTATTAAGGATGATGTGGAGAATTCTATGAGCTTGAAGATGATATATATACATCTCTTAGATGCATTAGGAATTCAGTTAGCGAATATGATAAGATAGATAGTTAAATTCTTTTTAGAAGGCACTTCAATGCCATATCTTTCATTTCTGTTGTAACCCAGAAAGTAGGCCTATGAGCCCTTTGATTTTAGCCCGCATGTTGCCAACATATAAACATTGTGATTATATAATATATTGAGCATTTGAATGTTCCATTGTATTAAGTTAATGTGTTGTTTCTGTTGTGTTTACTCTTGTTGCATTGTTTGGATAGTCCCTTCTTTAGACACCCAAAATTGACTCCTTATCATTAACATTCAAATATCGCATTATTCACCATCTGCATTTATCTAACACACTTGATCAATATCCCTAACCCATCTATTTCTTCTAAGCTATAATTAAACAATCTTCAATTATTTAATTATCTTCATTCTATCTATTTTTAATTAAATAAATCTTATTTATTTAATTAAAGATTCCTTTCATAAACCCACTTTCCAATTAATTAAATAAATTGTATTTATTTAATTAATTTTTCTTATCATTTATCTCATGAGCCGACATATGTGCCTCTTTCATTTAAAAAAGATAAGTGGTACTACATCCTTTTATTTAATATCTTTCACATGTAGTACTTTTTATGTACACAAGCACACATGACCCCTATCTTCTCTCCACTTGTCATCTTCACATGCACCTATGTCTATCATTCAATCTTATCCATTCACATAGCCACCAAATCTCCACCCTTGATTTATTTTGGTTGAGTTCTATATAAACACCCTCTCATTCCATACTACATCTATCCAGCATTCGTATAGCATCTACATTATCATCTTGAGCATATTGAGCATTTGAGCATCCATAGCATCCATTGAGCTTTTATCATTATCATTCATCCATCATGGTAGATTTTATCTTCATAATTGTTCATTGTTGAAGAAGCAATCCACATCATAAACAAGGAATCACATAATCTAGGTGATATTGTGCTTGAATTGCATGTTTTTTGTTTCATTTAGATTAGATTCTTTGATGATGGTAGGGTTAGGTTTTCATGGCTATGCTTGATCTTATTAACCTGATTTTTTACCTATCACACCTTCTTAAGACCCTACATCCATGACCACACCACTTATGGAGCATCCTTACCATATGGAGGCCTCTCTTCCACTATAGGGGTCTTCCCAATCAATATCTCAACATGATCCAATATACCCTATGTCTTGAAAATTGGGTCTTTTTCCTTAGCAAAAGCACCAGGATAATTGGCATGCATCTTGCTCTTTTGTTCCTCTATCTCCATGACCCTTTTCCACCTACTTCTCTTATCCTTTACCTCTTCCATAGAGAAACAATTTTTTACTACATCTTCATCAAATAAGAGATGATGCACATATGCAGGTCTCTTGATACTTAGTCCGATCTTGTTGATAAATCCTTTTGGATTAAAAACCCTGATGGACTCTTTCCGCATCCTGTAAGACTATAGAAGTAGATAGATCTGATCAAGACCATCCTTATTTGTTGCCCAAAAATCATAAAATTTTGTAGAAGTGGGGAAGGACCCCTTCTTTTGTCTCCTCAAATGAGTCTTATCTAACTTTTTCAATTTCCACAGATCACCTCCAATATGTGAGTCTCCTCGAGACATATTTTGGTAACACATGAGGGCTCACTAGACATCCATATACCCTAATGGTAGCAGTGTATGTATGTAGGAACCAATCACCCTAATTATGATAGATTCCCATTTCAGGGGTTCTATCTATTGGCCTCAGGAGATCCATAATCTCTCTAGGAACTCTATCCTATGGTGGCCCCATATAACTCAAAAGTCTTCTGACAAAATATTCCTTAAATATCACATAATTGGAGGTATCATAGTGCTTGTCCAGCATATGAGTCCAACACTGAATAGAAAGAGAATTTCCCTTTTCATCCATCTGTCTGGCCTGTAAGGTATCATGCCATGCTTTCTCTCTTGCATATAAAATATATGGCACATCAAAGAGTACCACTTGAATTCTGTCTTAAACTCCATCTCTATCTAATGGCTATTAACTACTCACTCATTTTATCTACAATGTATGAGGCAAAATCATATTCGGTGTTCACCATCTAGCCCTAAATATCTACTACCATGAGTATAAGAGAAATGGGCATATTCTCTTTTGTATCTTGTCCCCAAAGCTGAAATAGTGAATGATAGGTCTTAATTAAATAATCACAGAAAAAATCAATTTCCAAGGGTTCCTTCTCAGTTGGAGAAATCTTGATAGGCCTATTATCTATTCCCTTCACCCTATGCTTTGGAAGAAACATAGTCCTATAACTACTCTTATTCTTTATATACTTATTATTGAAAGCTTCAAAATTAATGCCCTTACTAGCAACAAGATCCAATCCAAAGACTTTAGAAATGTACCACTTAGTTATGTTGATCATACCCACATTATTCCCAATCAATATCATTCTCCTTTGTGGGTCATATCTTCTAGATACAACCTTGATAAAATCAACATCAATGAATACATTCGACACTACAAGTCTTTCTAAGTCTAATGTCCATGCTTGTGATATGGGAGCCTTAGCACATCTCCTCCTATACCAGTGGTCAAATAACACCCATCCTCTTATAGGAATTTCTACATCTCTACACCCCTATGCATTATCTAATAACCTATCTTTTACTCCTCTTGGACCACAAACATTCAAAGTCTTTCTAGATGACCTAGGTAATTGTGTCATTAAGTCCTCATCAAGTGTTCTTTTGATGTGGACAACTCACCCGTTGATTGACTCATTTTTTGAATTGCAAGTTTTAGGGCTTCTATAGAACTAGGGCTTATGATAACTACACAATTCTATGACTCTTTTCCTTTACACCAGTAAAAGAACACTTAAAAACATATCAATTTAAATAGAATAAATCTCAATTTTACAACCACCTGGATATCTGCCTGAAACCCTAATCTTCACTAGAGAAATGCCAAGAGCTTGAGTCATCAAAAAATTCTTTTCATAGCATGGAATGATAATCATTATGACTACATCATACTATTTATTTGCATTGGATGACCTTACAATTTAATGATATTGGTCATTTTCACCATTACTACTCATTTGCTTGAATAGAGTGTCCACAACAGTTAAATTTGAATTTTTGAATATCATTCGTTGACACAAGGCCTATCGTCGTAGGATCAATGGCTCAGAATAGTCTAGGAGATTTGAAAAATCCACTTCACACTTTTAAGATCTTTGACCAATCATATTTTAGCCATATAGGCTTACTTTCCATGTCAACCATTTGAATTTGCCACATATCAACATTTCGCTATCCTGCGCTCCCCATCAAGTCCCAATTTTCTAACATTACGGGTTTGCACTAAGCACCAATGTGGAATGAACTAGCTTTTAAACTTTGTATGTATTTGGTTAACTAGATACACATGGCAGAAAATCACAACAGTGTAGGGGTGACTTGATCTTGTCAACTTGTCCTTCATTGTAGTGCGCAACCAATTAAAGAGTGTACATCTAGACTTTCCTTACCATTGGCTTTAACAAGACTACGGGCCTACTGGATAGATGGTAGCAAATCACAGTAGCACAACCTTGACAAGGTACATTCTTCAGAAGCTCATGCACTAGCACTAGGCTGCCATGTGTCACTATCATATTGGACTCTTGCATTATAGACTTATGGATTAAATACTTTGTGTTTTGACAGGCAATGATGACTAGTAACCTAAGATGAAGGGGCCAGTAAAGTATGACATGTAAAGGCTTAAGTTATAACTTGAATGACTAGCAACCGAGGCCAAAATGTCAACATTAAAACATAACACAAAATCATGGATGATCAGGTGACTAACATTTTTTGACCCTAGGGCGTAAAACATATTCTATAAAGCACAATAAACGCTAAAACCTAAGGGTAAACTAGGGATTTTGACCCAAAACCCTAAATTTTTAACACACACCACCAGTGGCTCTAGTTGGGCATGCATGATTTTCCAAAGCATGACAAGGACTACAGAACTTTAGGAAGTAGACTGAAAAAGGCAAAAACACAAAGCAAATAGATGACTATACGACATATACACTATGTACAAATATGCATGGAAAATATTCTACTTAAGTAAAGTAGGGCTTCAAGAACTGTCCATGCATGAGCAATTCCTAAAATTCTCTAGTCAAGATCTGCAAGAAATAATAATTCTCACCATATATATTGCTAATTAGATAGGGACTAGTCCATAGTGGATCAAACTTGCCATGTTTTCATTTCTCCTGACATATTACATTCCACATCAGGACCATATAATCTAGATTGAATTTGCTATCTGAAGGTTTCTTATCAAATAGATACCTGACTTGTTGTTTCTTTCTAATATTCATTTCCTATGCTATCCTTCTTGTCTCATCCAATTCAACCAACTAATTTATCCTATTATTCATGACTATGTCAATATCATCATCATACTCCTATATAAACTTGTAGACTAGCATGAGATTATTAACATGCATTCTAGCATCCAGCACATACACCAATTCATAAGGGGATTTCCTAGAGATGTTCTTAATTGTAACACTATCAGCCCATAGTGTAAGTCTAAGTTTTGAATCCCACGACTTCTTGTTCTTACCTATCATTCTCTTTATAATCTTCATCAAAATTTTATTACTTGACTCAACCTGTCCATTTCCTTGAGGTGATAAGGTGAAGAGTAAGATAAAGTAATGCCATATTCATTGCAAAAATCTACAAATTCATCTAATCTAAAACACATGGGATTATATGTAATCAATTTGTGTGGTACTCCAAACCTAGCAATAACGTACTCCATTACAAAGTTTTGAACAACTTTGCTTGTTGAAAGAAAGCTAGGTGTGCGAAAATTGCTTCCTACACTAATCTAAAGAGGAGAGAAGAGTGCAAATTAATTTTATCCTTTAGAATTACAAAATGTTAACAACAACAATGGAGATATTCCAGAAATACGCATACACAAAGAAATGAGATAGAAGAAAGAGACACAAGATATATTTGAGGAAAACCCTTATCAGGTGAAAAACACCACACTCCAATACCTGCACAATGTATTATCAAAACTGCAATGGTTTACAATACACTTGCAATGCAAGCTCTCGGGAGTCTTCAACACTCGTATCTAGAGACAAACCGATAGCTTAACAATACCTGTCAATCACATAATACATCTCCTCTCCAAATCACATGTTTATATAGAAAATACAAGGCAAAAATGGCTCTATCTTGAGATGGGCATCCAACATGGCCTCATGGCCCAAAACCCATGCCTATGGACACTTGTCCAACACTGTAGGATGTTCCTACCCCTTGTCAAGTCACCCCATCCCAAAGAGGTCACCTATTCCCAAGTTGGGCAATGACAGATAATCTTATGACTCTTACAACTGTCATAGAATCCGTCATACTGACATATCTTACATCTATAAGAGAATTTGTCATAAATAGGCTATAAATAGAAAATTCTCTTACAACTTGGCATAACCCTCCTTGGGGCACCCAAAGATACCTTTTTCAAAGATTCTTCTTGACACATGTCTTCACCTGTCATAGAACCTTCTATTTCTAACTCTTACATGTCATAGATTCTGTCATAGGAATCTGTCATAACCATTTCGGTCAAGATTCACTCACACTAGTCAAGATGCTGACACATGGCAGAAAACCTCTACCACACAAAAGGGACACCTATCTCCACATGGAGTGTGTTGACCATCCTAGTCATCTTACATGTGGAGTGACAACTCATCGTACGACTTCACACTAAATGACAAAACATGATGTGCAACAAAATACAACATAGGCTAAGTAAATAAATTACATTACAATAATAAATGCAAGAAATTACCAAGGTTGAGACAAATTATTTCCAACATTCTCCCACTTGTCAAACACCTTGTAAGAGCCAATAGAAATAACATGATTTAACTGCTATAGGTTGAGAGGCCCATAGACTCTGAACACCATCTGAACTTCCTTGTACCCACTAGTTTCGTCAATGCATCTGCAACATTCCTCAAAGTATCTACTTTCTCCAAATTCACCTTCCCATCCTCTACCATGTCTCGCATGGAGTGAAATTGTACATTAATATGCTTTGTTCTAGCATGGAAAGTAGGATTCTTTGCTAGGCAAATCACACTCTGACTGTCACAATAGATCATAATCTGTCCTGCATCAACACCAATATCTGAACACAATCTCTTAAGCCAAATGGTTTCCTTGTAAGCATGAGTTGCTACCATATACTCAACTTTTGTCATGGACAAAACAACCACAAGTTGCCGCTTACTCATCCAACTAATTGCACCACCGAACATAGTGAACACATAGGCATTAGTGGATCTCCTGCTGTCAATGTCACCTACCCAATTAGAATCCATGAATCCATGAATACAAATTGAATGCATAGGTCCTGTAGCATTACCATGATAGCATATGGAATACTCAGAATTACCCCTCAAATATCTAAACACTCACTTAACTGCATCCCAATGTACCCATCCAGGATTAAGTATAAATCGACTAAGGACTCCCACTGCCTAGGCATTGTCTGGTCTTGTGCATACCATAGCATACATCAAACTACCAACAACACTAGCATAAGATACTCTACTCATGTCCTCCACCTCACTAGGAGATTTTGGACAATCATTAATAGACAACTTTGTCCCCAATGAAACAGAAACCTGCAATGGTCTATAATCTACCATGCTGAACCTATCCAACACAGCCTTCACATACTTACTCTGGCTTAACCAAAGTTTTTTGTTAGCTCTGTCTCTTTTGATTTCCATTCCCAGAATGTGCCTGGCTACCCCTAGATTTTTCATCTCAAATTGTACTGACAACTGAGACTTCAAATCAGAAATCATATTCTTATGATTCCCAATCAAAAACATATCGTCAACATACAATGCAATAATGAGAATGCAATCATTGTCAAACTTGTAATACACATAATGATTTGATTTCAATCTCAGATAACCAATCAACAACACAAAGCCATCAAACTTCAAGTACCACATCCTAGGAGACTACTTCAAACCATACAAAGACTTTTTCAACTTGCAAACCAAATTTTCTTTACCATTCTCTATGTAATGCTCTGGCTTTGACATGTAAATCTCTTCCTTCAAATCACCATGAAGGAAATCTATCTTCACATCCATCTACTCCACCTCTAAGTCATAAGTAGTTGCAAGAGATAACAAGAACTGAATGGATGTCAACTTTGCAATGGGAGAGAAAATTTCACCATAATCAATTCCCTCCACTTGTGAGTACCCCTTCGCAACCAATCTAGCCTTGTACTTTTCAACACTGCCATCTACACCAAATTTCTTCTTGAACACCCATTTGCATCCAATGGGTTTCTATCCTTCAAGCAAAGGCACCAACTCCCATTTTTTATTCTTATCCAAAGAAACCATCTCATCTTCCATGGCCCCCTTCCAAGAACCCACATCTTTCATGCCCATAGCCTCTTTCACAGTTCTAGGCTCATCAGTGTTAGTAAGCAAAGCAAAAGCACAACTAGAATCAAGTAATGAATAACCAAACCTATCTGGTTACTTTCTTGTTCGTGTAGACCTCCTCAATCACTGAGGTTGAGGTTCTGCTTATTTTTCTGAGCTTTCAGAGCTGCTAGAGCTCTCCTCATCATTAGGTCTCACAGGGTCTGTTAGTTCAGTCTTCTCAGGGGTAGAAGGAAACTGAACCACATCTTCTTTCTTTTCTATCTTTTCTGGTTGTAGAACAATGGAAGAAGGTGTTATCTCTCTAAAGATAACACTTCTACTATACAACACTTTTTCAGCCATAGGATCCCAAAGCTTGTATCCTTTCACACCGACACCATAGCCAATGAAAATACACTTAACAACCTTGTTTTCTAATTTGCACCATTCTTCCTAGGCACATGTGCATATACCTCACAACCAAAAATACGGAGATGTCTAACTGAAGGCTTCTGACTAGACCACACCTCCATAGGTGTCTTACCAATAAGAGCTAATGTAGGAGACTTGTTTACCAGATAGCAAGTAGTGGCTACAACTTCAGCCCAAAACTTTTGTTTGAGGCTTTCTCCACTAAGCATACTCCTAGCCTTTTCCATTAGTATCCTGTTCATCCTCTCTGCAACTCCATTTTATTGTGGGGTGTATGGGGTTGTCTTATGTCTTTCAATCCCTTGGTCTTTACAGAACTTATCAAACTCCGCTAAACAAAACACACCACCGTTATCAGTTCTCAAGCACTTAATCTTTTTACTAGTCTAATTTTTAGCAAAAGCTTTAAACTCTTTAAACCTACTAAAGACTTTAGTCTTGCTTCTGATAAAATAAACCCATGTCCTTCTACTGTAATCATTTATGAAAGATACAAGATAAATAGATTTGGAAATTGAAGGAACATTAACAGGACCAAACACATCATAATGAATAAGATCCAGTACACTAGAAGACTTGTGAGAACTAGAGTAAAACTAAACACAATTTTTCTTTCCATATAAACAATGTTCACAAAAGTCAAACTCGAGATTGCAATCATTTAACCCCTCAACGAGGTTTTTATTTTTTAGGTTTCTAATACCCTTCTCACCAATGTGGCCATATCTCAAATGCCATAACATAGTCTTTTTAGTAGAAAGTTTAACTTGTAAAGCATGTGCATTACCATTAGAATGTGTTACAACAAATTTCTTCACTGCTCATTTAGATGGTGGGGATGGAGTGACTGCAACTCTTTTCTTCAAGTCAAAAGAACTATTGCACTATGTAGTGCATGCCTCTAGCTAAAATAGAGTACCCCTCCAAGTACCCTTCATAAGCACCATAGATCCTCTAGTCATCTTGCATCCATCCTTTGAAAAGACAACCTACACACCTGCATCTTTCAACATACTTATAGAAAGTAGGTTTCATGCCAAGCCTAGGATGTATATAACCCTAATGATCCCCTTCACTCATCCATCAGGGAATCAGATTGAGACTCTTCCATGACCAACAATCTTCAGATGAGAATTGTCACCTAGGTACACTTTTCCACCATCAAACTCTTCATATTTCGTGAACCAACTTTGATGCGAGGTCATGTGGAATGATCCACCAGAATCTATCAACCACACATCATCAGATGCATGGGTGGTTAGGGCTATGATGAAGGCATCACCATCATCTTGTGACTTGTCAAAATCTGAATCAGGGAAATTCTTCTTCTTATTTTTCTTTTTCTCTTTGCATTCCTTTTAGAAATGTCCCATTTTCCCATAGTTCCAATAGAGAGCCTTGGACTTTCTAGGAGATTTGGATCTCCCATGGGATTTGGATCTGCCCTTTTCACCTTTCTTGTCCTTCTTCTTCCCTTTCTCTTTGGGTCTTCCATGAACCGCAAGAGCATCTTTAGCCGACTCGGATGTCTTTCTCCACACTTGTTTAGATAACAGTGAAGATACTACATCATCCGTCTTGAAGGTGGTGGTAGTGCTTCCAATAGCCATGACAAGATGATCCTATGAATCTAGAAAAGAATAAAGTAGGGTCATACATCAATCCTCCTCCTCCATTTTCACACCCACAGATGTCAATTGTGCAACAAGCATGTTAAAAACATTCATATGGTCCACAACAGATCCTCTATCTTCCATTTTTAGACAAAACAACTTCTTTTTCAAAAAGAGCTTGTTCACCGAAGACTTGGCCTAATAAACAGATCCCAACTTCTTCTAAAGATCCTTCACAGTCTTCTCCTCATGGAAATTCAATAGGATAGAGTGAACTAGATAGAGTCTTATGAGACCCTTAGCCTTCTGATCTTTGAGATCCCAATTAGATTGTGACATTGTTGTAGGTTTTGTTCCATCAATGATTTCCCATAGGTCACGATCAATAAGCAGATCTTCCATCTTGAGTTTCCACAACTCAAAATTTATACCATTGAACTTCTCCACCTCTACTGTTTCAGATGTGGTTGCCATCTCCTTCCTGCAACGAGATATAGAATACTCTACATAGACTCCCACTCAACCTAAGATTGGCTCAAAAAACCCCTACCCAGCAGCTAGAACCAAAACTGGCCAGGCTCTGATACCAATTGAAAGGAAACTAGGTGTGCGAAAATCACTTCCTACACTAATCTAAAAAGGAGAGAAGAGTGGAAATTCATTTTGTCCTTTATAATTATAGAATGTTGACAACAACAATGGAGATATTGTAGCAATACACATACACACAAAAATGAGATAGAAGAGACAGACACAAGATATACATGGGAAAAACCCTTATCGGGTGAAAAACCCCACACTCTAAAACCTACACAATGTATTATCAAAACTAAAATGGTTTATAGTAGAGCTGAATTAGGCCCTAGAGTATGGTGTTTTCATCTTCTCGGCAGATGGAATATAGGACTCGAATTAGGTTGCAATCTTCCTGAATTAGGCCCTAGAGTGTTCTCGTCGAAACGGCGCCCCCTGGGTGGGAGGAGAGATACCAGGCTGGGGTGGGAGGCCCCTCCCCATAAAGATATCTACCTGGTCAAGAAATATTAGGGGGATCGAATGGGTACTCATGGGTTACTCCGCAACTCCAACGATAGAAGGAAGGGGGGTCGTGGATCGATATGCTCGCCCATCAACAACTGACACAATAATAGATTTGAGGGCCTTATTCTAGCAGGTTTCTGCTGCTGTGTGTGGGGATGGGTATACACTTGCAATACAAGCTCTCAGGAGTCTTCAACACTCATATCTAGAGACAAACCATTAGCATAATATTACTTGTCAATCACATAATACATCTCCTCTCCAAAGCACCTGTTTATATAGAAAATACGAGGCAAAAATGGATCTATCTTGAGATGGGCATCCAACATGGCCTCATGGCCAAAAACCCATGCCTATGGACACTTGTCAAGTCACCCCATCCCAAAGACATTTCCTAGTCCCAAGTTGGACAATGATAGATGCTCTTACGACTCTTACAACTATCATAGAATCCATCATATTGACATATCTTATAGCTGTAAGAGAATATATCATAAACAGGCTATAAATAGCATATTCTCTTACAACTTGTCATAACCCTCCTTGGGGCCCCCAAATATGCCTTTTTCAAAGATGTTTCTTGACACATGTCTTCACCTGTCATAAAACCTTCTATTTCTGACTCTTACATGTCATAGATTCTATCAAGATTCACTTACACACTAGTCAAGATGCCGACACATGGCAGAAAACCTCTACCACACAAAAGGGATGCCTATCTCCACATGGATTGTGTTAATCATCCTAGTCATCTTACACATGGAGTGACAACTCATAGTGTCACTTCACACTAAATGACAAAACAGGATGTGCAATAAATTACAGCATAGGCTAAGTAAATAAATTACATTACAATTGTTGTCACATAGAATTGCACCCTACTTGGAGAGAGTCCAAGCATTCTAATGACACAATGGGAATGATCTTGAAGTGTGGGACCTTGCAAACTGAGATCAAACTTCTAGAGAAGGCTAGTTCCTCATTCTAAGCCTAATGCTTAGAGAAAACTATCTAAACCTAGTGCTAACGCTTGCAAGGGAAAAAGGTTAAAAGGAAACTGGAATGAAAGGGATGATACACTAGATTTAGTGAGCAATAGTGATTTTGGAAGAGAGACACAACAATGATCTCAATCATGAAGGGAGTTCACATAGACTTATAGGGCTGTTTGAGGCTTTGATATGAAGATCTAACCTATAGAGGAGCCATTTTACTCATGAATAGATTATAACTTCAAGTAAAACATAGAAATTGAGACATAAGAGAGGCAAGAAATCATGCATATATTGATCATGAAGGTCAAAAACCATTACATTATAGAATATTTAGTAGCAGAAGTAAACATAGTATAGCTAATCATATTCATTTGGTGGATAAAAGGAAGACAACAGAGGCCAGATTTAGGCACAATGAGTCACACTCCCATACCCTGTAATTACACTAAGAGGTCTGACTACAGAAAAATCGGCAGCATAATAGCCCAAAATAAAACCATCCTCCTTTTTAATGATCTTACATTGCATTTTTATAGGTCAAGTTCTTGTGCATAAGGGATTGAAGTCGCTCCATAGGATTCAAGGTCATCAATACAGGAACAAGGGTGCAGAGATAGGGGCAAGGTGAAAGGAAAGGAACCATGTCACTGGTAGGTTTGCAAACCAAGAAATGATTGCCCACATGCAAAAGAGGGCAAAACATGAAGTGAGGAACACAAAAGTCATTGCAGGCAACAAGGAAATCTACCAGCGAGCCAGAGGAACTGTTGATGATGATGTTAGTCATAAGCAAACATGAAATAAAAGTTACACAACAACCTTTATTTATCTTGAAAGATACTATGAATTCAAAGACTTCATGGTCCCAAGTCTCCGTTGATTAGTTCATAATCTACTAATGTTACTCAGTGGTTGATGTGTGTTGTTGTTAATCATTCAAGGGCCTTACGTTCTTCAGTAATTCTGTCAAAAGTTCATCAATATTCCTCCAAATATCCTATTCTTTATGTCTAATCTGCATAGATCTCCAACAATTTTACCTCTACACTATGAATTCACTCAAATAATGTGCCTACAAGTTGATATTTGCATGATTTCTACCATTATTTATGATTCTTTGCATGATATGTTCAACACTACATGCATCTAGCTCAAATATGCTAATGATATTTAGTTATCTATGAGATGTCAGCATATTTCTTTGTTCTGCTTATTATTTATCATGATTTACAGTTATGGAAGTGATTTCTATGAAATTAAAATGAGAAAAAGGGTTAGAGAATGAGATTCCCAAAATTACTTGACTGAGATCACTGATCCACATACATACTCTAATACATCAATGAAGAGAAGAAAACTAGAATCATACTTCACTAGGACATTCCACAAATCTGCATGATCCAGTGAAAATCTTCAAAGGAAAAGTTGACAACAATATGCAATAAAATGAAAGCGCTTCTATTGAACACAACATTCACCATTACATATCTAGAAATCAACTTGAAGATTACATAAAGTTTACAATCAGGATGTAATCTAAAGCTTCATCTCTATTCAGTATGCATTTTAACTTCTTTTCGAATCTGCGCTTGTATATCAAGTTATACATTATAATCATACAAGCCAAAAAAAAGACATACAACAAATTTTCAATATTTAATTTTCTAGTCGCATCCGCTCATTGCACTTTAACTATATGTATCTTTGGATATACATCCGAGTATGCATACAATGAATTAACCCAAATTAGTCTTTTTTTTGGTTCCACTTTGTATAACATGCAATGTATCTTCTAATATACATCAAGTAAGGATACATTCACTTAACAAAATTTCAATCTCCCCTGAGATCCACAACTTGTATGTATAATGAAATGCATGCATCATAATGTACATACAATGCGGGATATATACAATGGCTTAACGCTAATTTATAACATTTCAGTTCTGGGTATTGCATAAAGCATTGCATCTTCCAATATACAAGCCACAATACATACAATGACTTTTCCTTGTTTAATAAACATTTTGGTTCTAGGGTATGCACATTAGTTCATGTGAGCATATTAACTAATATGATCCTCTTTGATTAATCAGGATATGATGGTGATGTCACCATCATGGACGGGCCTTTGTTGAAAAGTGGAAAGATGACGTCATGGTCATACCGAAGGAAATTGGGAGTTTAAGAAATATGACCTGGATATTCAAGAATATCAGGTTTTCAAATAAGATGACGTCACAGTCATATTGAACTTTTGTATATCGAGGGTCAAAATGATGTCACCATCATGTTAGGAAGGATCAATCATATTGGGAAAGATGATGGCTATTAGATAATAGATGACCCTCAGATGTCGATTTGACTGATGATGTCACCATCATGTTGGGTCTTCGTAGAATGGGATAAGTTGACGTCACTATCATGTTAGGTAAGATCAGTCATATTAGCGAATATGACCCCCATGAATGCGTGAGTGTTTTGACAGGCAAATGACCCTCAGGTATAAATTTGACATACACATACAAATATGTGGATAGTGGATTTTCTAAGTAGGGTGATATTTGTGAATATCATTCATATTAAGAAATATGACCCCGATGATTGAAAATGTCAGGTTTGACCAGACTTTAACCGTGCATAACTTCCTTATTTGGCCGAATTTCAGGGTGATGTAAAAGGCAAACCTGCCTAGAATTTCAAGCTTTTTCACATGGCAGGCTTCCTAGGGAAAGACTTAAACTTTGAGATTTGGGTTCAAACTTCAAGATCACAAATACACCTAACATTAGGCATATGCATACTAACTGATGCTGCTTTTACCATTACTGCCCAAAGCACAAAAGCAAGGGAACAAGCCAACAAAGTTGGGTCCCTATTTTGCTAAGGCAAAATGGGGCATGTTGTGTAACCACACAACAACTTGCCACCAAAGAAAATGACAAAATTCAAATAATTCAAGAGGTGAGGATAAGTTCAAACATAATGTTCTAACTCTTATTAAGCATGAGCATCCTAATCCTTTCTAACTAGTATCATGTTCATTAATTTAACAATGAATTGATAAGGGATCAAGTGTGTGTACATGATTCATATACTCATCTTGAAAGTAAATTGAATAAACCAGTGACTAGTGTTAAGCTACATAGTTTGGTTCATCCCTCATAGCCAACCTGGATAGAGCCTTGCTACCAGCAGGCATCTATAGCCCCAGCAAGGTTATCATTGCAATTCCCCTAAGTAGAGCCCCACTGCCAATCAGGCGTCTATAGCCCCGGTAGAGTTACTTAGATGGCCTAATTTTCTCTTTAAATATTCAATATATTTTTCTCTTTTTTTTTATATTTGCATTTATAAGATATCATCATGTTAGCACATTTTGCAAGGTGCGGTCACTTACTGCTTTAGGTTGGGAATTGCAATGGTAGCAAGGTCAACCTTTAGATTCTTCACTTAACACCTACACTAATATGTTCAACAAACCCAAGGCTATTAGGTGTGTCATTGTGATGATCTCCTTGACTCAAGAAAAAGTAATACTGATGAACTAGATACCACATACCTGATCAAGAATACATATACTAACATGAGTTACAACCTATGTAAGAACTTATATCCAACTCCTGAATTCTAACAATTTCTGCAATGTTCTTAATTAACAAGGTACACTAGTTTTGCCCAACCAAAACATAGACTCAATAACACAAACAAAAGCAAACACACAAAGCAAACTATACAAATAGCTAACTACCAAAGAGAAACAGCAGAACACAAAACAAGAAGCAAAGAAAGTAACCAAAAACAACTACTCTACCAAACTATATACAAACTCTACAAGGCAAATAAAACCCAAGAAAAGACCCAAAGACACTTGTATTTGCATACCTCCTTAGATTATGCGAGATGATCAGGGCATTAGTTATGGTTCTAATCCTAGCAAATTTATCTTTGTATTCTAAAAAATACTCCTGTATTCTAAATTCATTATGTTTAACAGAATAACCTTTGATTATCAACAACTGAGGAAGGTCATCATGTTCATGACTAATCCATATGCATGTTTTATCTCTTGAATTTGCATAATCAAAGTAATAATCAACATAATTCACTGTGGAAAGGAGAAATACAACCTGGTGTATTTCTGGTTCTGTAGGACATGCTTGTTTATTGACAGCTGGTCCTCCATTTAACTTTGCATTTTCATTGCTTATCTCAATGTCTGGTCTCACTTCAAATTGAAGGATGTATGCCTCTTGATAGATTATTTCTTCATCCTTATCCAGTTTTGTTTCTTCATTCTGGATGTTCAGTTTATCCTCAAGTTCAGGAAATGCCCCAATATTTTCTTCAATTCTCTACACATTAGCATCTAAATGAGTATCTTCATAATCATAACCTGATATATAGAAATTTATTATTTCTAAATCATTTGAATGTAAAGGTGAATTAACATTCGATTGATAGGAATACTCCCCTATTTCCTTTTCAAAAAGACATTGGATCAACATCTGATCATTCACAACAACTCCAAACCTTTCTACATCTTCAATTTCTATGAATTTTTCATCAAATACTTCACATTTTCCATCCAGTAGAGTGTCTGGTTCCATTGACCTGCAACATTCTTGCATTTGATCATTCAACTTGAACAAGTTATCTATAAAATCAAGATTTACTTTCTTTTCTATGACTCCATTAGTTGCTATCATAGGAACTTCATCAGCAGTCGTGCATTTAAATTGTTGCATCACTTGTTTACACCTCTTTATCAACTCATCTCTATCAAAACTGCTAAACATAGATCCGGAAACATTATCTTGAAAAGCATTTAGTAATTCAATACATTTGTCTAGTGTATCAAGATCAATTTCATATTTATCTTCCTCCTCATCAAATATTTCTTGCTGATTGTCTGATGATGTGAAACAAGAAGCACTTTCTTCTCTATGATTTTCAAAAGATTTATACTTGCACTCTTCCTCACCCTTATTACAAGGTAGAGAACTCCAATATTTACCATAAAATGATTCAAGGAAAGATGTTTCCTCTTCTTTACATTCTAGAACTGACTCAGCTACTGTATTTTCTAAACAACTCATCATTAGGGATGTTGCTTCTCTTTGTTGTTCCAGAATTTGAGTTTTCTTCAACATGACCAAGCAAGCATCACAATCTCTTTCTGAATGCTCTTCATTTTGTAATCTGCACCAACTTTTAATCAGGACATCGTCAGTAGATAAACCTAATATTTGACTACACTGTATATTTCTAGACAAATATAATTCAAAATCTTTAAAGTGATCCACTTCATTGTCTAGACAACTAATAATTTCTAATGTTGTATCTTCTTTTTGCTCTAGAATCTCTTCATTTTTCTGCCAGACCTCAGCCTTGAACACATCTATAAAAAATATCAGTCCCTTCAAATATAAATCCAACCTTGTGAGAAAAGTTAAACAATTAATTTCATTGTGCCCCACAGTCTTGTGTATCCTGCAATAACTGGATAAACCAAAGTTAGACAAACTTTGAGGATAAAGCTGTCTATTCAAAGTTTGCTAAAATAAAGGAATGTTAACTTGACAATTGTCCTCATACGCATCCATTGAAATCATATCCTGCTTTCTATTTTTAGGATTTTTGAATTTTAAATGAGATCTATCATATCTTAGAATAAAACTTGATAGTTCAGAAAATCAAATGAATCTTTGAAGCTTTAAGCTAGATCTTTACCAAGATGCAACCAAGACCTCTCAGATAAGAGATATTTGTAGACATTCCACTCAAATGATGAAATATTTATGCAATATTTGCAGAAATCTAGAAATTTCTTGCTCAAGGCCCTCCTTCTAGTGCCAATTTATGTTGATGATGATGTTAGTCATAAGCAAACATGAAATAAAAGTTACACAACAACCTTTATTTATCTTGAAAGATATGATGAATTCAAAGAATTCATAGTCCCAAGTCTCCTTTGATTAGTTCATAATCTACTGACGTTACTTAGTGGTTGATGTGTGTTGCTGTTAATCATTCAGGGGCCTTACGTTCCTTAGTAATTCCTTCAAAAGTTCATCAATATTCCTCCAAATATCCTTTTCTTTATGTCTAATCTGCATAGATCTCCAAAAATTTTACCTCTACACTATGAATTCACTCAAATAATGTGCCTACAAGTTGATATTTGCATGATTTCTACCATTATTTATGATTCTTTGCATGATATTTTCAACACTACATGCATCTAGCTCAAATATGCTAATGATATTCAGTTATCTACAAGATGTCAGTATATTTCTCTGTTCTGCTTATTATTTATCATGATTTGCAATTATGGAAGTGATTTCTATGAAATTAAAATGAGAAAAAGGGTTAGAGAATGAGATTCCCAAAATTACTTGACTGAGATCATTGATCCACATACATGCTCCGATACAACAATGAAGAGAAGAAAACTAGAATCATACTTCACTAGGACATTCCACAAATCCGCATGATCCAGTGCAAATCTTCAAAGGAAAAGTTGACAACAATATGCAGTAAAATGAAAGTGCTTCTATTGAACACAGCATTCACCATTACATATCTAGAAATCAACTTGAAGATTACATAAAGTTTACAATCAGGATCTAATCTAAAGCTTCATCTCCATTCAGTATGCTTTAGAACAAGTACATTTACAATGATCTGAAGAAAGAACCTTGACATTTCAACAATTTAGTCCTCATTAGTCTTAGTAATCTGATCTCCTATCAGGTCTACATTAATTGGCCTTATTTTGCCAGATATTTTGTCTCTTGGTCTATATCTCTCTTATTATGACAAATCATGGCCCCTTTATAGAACAAAGCCCAAAAAATAGTTACATTGATCCAATGATCAGGATCCTCTCAAAACAACCAACGGTCTAGATGAACAACATGTGCTTCGCCAGTTGGCAATTTTACAGCTGGCATAGAATATTCCAGCATCTTTGACCTAGTCCATCTTCCAGCTAGCAAACAACGCATTTGACAATATCCTCCTCAAATTTGGTTCATGTTGCCTCTGTGTGCAACTCTACAATTTTCAGTTCATCCAGCTGACTCCAAACAGTTCCAACATCCTGCAATAAACAAACAAGAATTAAGCCTCAACTTCATTTAATAACCATCAGGAAAATAAATATTTAAATTAGGCTTAGAAATTGCAAACAAGAATATCAGGCTCTAAATCTATGAACATTCGTGTATCAAATGCATATACAACGTTAAAATGATCGGGTCAACCTATCGTTGACCAAAAACATGCATCGGGTCTCAAAATAGCTTCACAATTTATCAATTTATTTTCCCACCTTTTTCTTTGTATATCGGGTGCATACTATTCCCTTGTATATATCGGGTTGCATATTATGATCATGTAGGTGCAAAAATGTGCAAGGAATTTTCTGCATTTTAACTTCTTTTTGAATCCATGCTTGTATATCGAGTTATACATTGTAATCATACAAGCCAAAAAAAAGACATACAACGAATTTTCAATATTTAATTTTCTAATCGCGTTCGCTCATTGCACTTTAACTATATGTATCTTTGGATATACATCTGAGTATGCATACAATGAATTAACTTGATTTAGTATATTTTTTTGGTTCCGCTTTGTATAACATGCAATGTATCTTCTAATATGCATCAAGTAAGGATACATTCACTTAACAAAATTTCAATCTCCCCTGAGATCCACAACTTGTATGTATAATGAAATGCATGCATCATAATGTACATACCATGCAGGATATATACAATGGCTTAACGCTAATTTATAACATTTTAGTTTCGGGTATTGTATAAGGCATTGCATCTTCTAGTATACAAGCCGCAATACATACAATGACTTTTCCTTGTTTAATAAATGTTTCGGTTCCAGGGTATGCACATTAGTTCATGTGAGGCATATTAACTAATATGACCCTCTTTGATTAATCAGGATATGATGGTGATGTCACCATCATGGACGGGCCTTTGTTGAAAAGTGGAAAGATGACGTCATGGTCATACCGAAGGAAATCAGGAGTTTAAGAAGTATGACCTAGATATTCAGGAATATCAGGTTTTCAAATAAGATGACATCACGGTCATATTGAACTTTTGTATATCGAGGGTCAGAATGATGTCACTATCATGTTAGGAAAGATCAGTCATTTTGGGAAAGATGACTGTTGTTAGATAATAGATGATCCTTAGATGTCAATCCGACTGATGATGTCACCATCATGTTGGGTCCTTCGTAGAATGGGATAAGTTGACATCACCGTCATGTTAGGTAAGATCAGTCATATTAGTGAATATGACCCCCATGAATACGCGAGTATTTTGATAGGCAAATGACCCTCGGGTATAAATTTGACGTGTGCATACAAATATGCGGATAGTGGATTTTCTAAGTAGGGTGATATTTGTGAATATTAGTTATATTAAGAAATATGACCCCGATGATTTAGAATTTTAGGTTTGACTAGACTTTGACCGTGCATAACTTCCTTATTTGGCCAAATTTCAAGGTGATGTAAAAGGCAAACCTGCCTAGAATTTCAAACTTTTTCACATGGCAGGCTTCCTGGGGAAAGACTCAGACTTTGAGATTTGGATTCAGACTTCAAGATCACAAATACACCTGACATTAGGCATATGCATACTGATTGATGCTACTTTTACCATTACTGCCTAGAGCACAAAAGCAAGGGAACAAGCCAGCAAAGTTGTGTCCTTGTTTTACTAAGGCAAAATGGGGCATGTTTTGTAACCACACAATAGGAACCCATATGCATTGAAGAATTTGACCATCCACCATGAATGCACCCACAAAGCTCACCAACTGGAGTTACTGTGAAAATATCAGCCTTTGCACATGCCAAATTGGTCATTGAGACGTTCGATCGGCCAAGCACGCAAATCCAAATCATATTTTGAAAGTGAGAAAAATCTCCTCAAAAACCCGCCAGATGAAGAGGAGGAAAAATAAGCACTTTTGCCTTTTGAAGCATGTTGAAATTTGCCAGAATGAAGGAGATATCCACAATCAAAGTTGCTGTCAACTGCACCCTGCACTTGTATATCATTTTGCATATGCAATTGTATATGCACTTTACACTGCTAGGTTCACTTTATGCAATATCTTTCCTTTTGCCTTTTGCATATTCAACTTTTGTATATATCAGGCTGTCGGTGAGACCTTAGAAAGTGCCTCACCAATGTGTATTTCATCTTGTATTGGCCGTTGTATATGCGACTTGAATCACCATCTGAATCGGCCTCTGAATCTGCCTTTGCATATGCTTTTGTATGTGCAATTGTATATACAATACAATGGCCAACATACAAAAGTGGGCCTTTACCTTTTTATCACCTTTTGCACCTGTCCTTGAATCAGCCTTTGGATCGACCTTAACACGTGGCACTATCTAATTGGCCGCTGAGCTGAACCTGGGACCCATCGCTAAACATTTGCATCTTTATCAGCCATCGAAGAGAACTCAAACTGAGTCGCCAATAAGGCCTATCTCGCCAAAAATCCTTTGTATGTGACTTTGTATATGAGATACAATCACATGTACATACAATTGCGGAACTCAAAGGATTATCCACCATATTGGAACTTTAGAACAAGTCTGACCTTGTATCTTTGCTTCTTGTATATTGTACCTTTTTGGCCTTGTATATGTGATATACAACTGCAAACCCCAATAGACTATCTGCCACATTCAATTCCCTAGTCACGTCCGGATTGTATGTATTTCCTTTTACATCACCTTTTGTATATCACATATACAATGCGAATATATAAACAAAATTGCATACAATCACTTGTACATACAAACATTGCATCTGACTTTTGCATGTGACTTTGTATATGACATTGTATCTATCCATTGTATCTACAAATATACAATGCAAACATACATACAAAGATGGATACAACCGCATCTGCCTTTCTAAACCAAAATGCATATTCTTTCAGGTCCAAGATTGTATCTCAGAAATGTATATGCCATTGTATATAAGATTGTATGTGCAAAGATAAAATCGCATATACATACAAAAAACAGACACACCCTTTGTATCTCCCCCTTGTATATTGCCTTGTATATGCGCTTGTATATTGAATTGCATATACAAAGATAACCCGATTCACTTTTACATCCCGCCTTGTATATTGCCTTTACATCTTCCTTTGTATATACAATTGTATATATGATTGTATATGTGATACAACAGAGATATACAATGATACATGTAAAGGTACATACAAAAAAGATTAAGTATAAAACTAAAAATTATCTGCAATGGAAGGCACTTGAAGACAAAAGATTTCTGGGTTTTTTTTTGGTTTTCTTCAGGGATTCTTCAAGAAAGATTTTGGGATTTTTGTAAGGCAGAGCATGGATTTTTGAAGAATTTAAGCTTTGTAGGGCCATTTTCTAAAGGATATTCAAAGAATATACAAGGTGAACTATTTAACTCTGGACAGAGGAAAATAGGTGAACATTTTGGTGACTTCTCAGGGATGTTTGCCCGCTAAACAATCAAACCAGTGGCCTTGAGCATCCATTGGGCATGGAGTCACATAGAGACTTAAAAATACCTTTGACAATCAATCCTGACCTCAGTAACTCAGCATATCAGCAATGAAGAACACTTGGAAGACCAAAACCAAAGCAAAATGCTAAAAGCAACTCATCTAACTATGCTAGACAACACTTCGGGAAAACAAAAGGTATCTAAACTATTGTGCAACAACACTTATTGAAAGAAAGAAACCTAATCTACTATTTTACAAGGCATCTCATACCTCAAAACACCTCTTTAGGTGTATCCCATTGACTAGGATAGGCAAATTTTCTCCATCCATGTTTGATAATTGAAATGCATTATGCTCCTTGCATTCAGTAATGATAAACGAGCCACTCCACATGCTGTCAATCTTGGAGTGCTTCCCTAGCCTGCTTTTCAACTCATCCCATTTGAGTACCATATCACCCTCCCTAAAATTTTTGGGAGTGGCCTTCTTGTCAAAAATCCTTTTTGTCTGAAGCTGATGATACTCCATAGCTTTCATAGCTTTATCTCTCATTTCTTCAAGCTCGATAAGTTGAGTATATCTAATAGCAATGGGGTCTTCTTCTTTAAACATCTCTAGTTGATTCATGATGTCAAGTGCTAGCAGCTTCACAGACATAGGCAATCTTGCCTCCTTTCCATAAACTAACATATATGGGGAGTTTCCAATAGACCTCTTGGGAGTTATTCTATCTACCCATAAGGTAGATTTTAGATTAGTGTGCCAGGTTCTTTGGTTGTCCTCCATTGATCTTTTGATAATCCTTATGAGATTCTTATTTGTGGATTCAGCCAAACCATTACCCTGTGGATAATAATTTGATGAAGTGTTCAAATAGATTTCATTCTCCATAGCCCAGTTAGTTATCTTCAATCCAACAAAGGCTAAACCATTGTCTAAGATAATTGACTCAGGTACTCCAAATCTAGATACCAAATCATAATAAAAGTTCAAAACATCATTCTCATTGGCTTCCTTCAAAGCCACTGCTTCAATCCACCTTGTGAAATAGTTTGTTGCTGTAAGTACCCACCTATGGCTTGCACTTGACGGTGGGTTAATGGGACCTATAAAATCAATGCCCCATCTCATGAAGGGTTGTTCTACTTGAATCAACTGTAGAGGTAAAGCTGGCAGCCTTTCTTTGCCTACAAAAATGGCACATTTTACACACTTTCTGGCCCATGCATGAGCGTCCTTGAATAAGTTGGGCCAGTAATATCTAGCTCTTATTATTTTCCAAGTAGTAGTCCTTGGGGTAAAATGACCCCCTGCTATTCCATCATGAAACTCATGCAACACCTTGTCAATCTGATCATTATCAATGCATCTTAACAACACACCATTAAAATCTTTTCTGAAAAGGATATCATTAATTAAAACATATGGAATAGACTGTAGTCTAAAATATCTTCTCTTGGTTCTATGTAAACCTACTAGACATTCACTAGTTTGCAAAAAAATGAGTCATGTCATTAACCCAACCTATTATAACTGTTGTTGCATCATCCTGATGTCCATCTTCAATGGTCAGGAGTACCTCTTCTTCCTTCTCTGTTTCATTTTCAGCCCTAGTAGCAAGCTATTCATTGAGTCCTCTACATCTGATGAGCTTGGTTATCTTGATATCTATGTCATATTCCATGACTTTGGTAATCCAACCAGCCCTTTTCTCATTAACATCCTTACCTAACAGAAACTCTTTCACATCAGGGTGAGCAACCATCAAATGTACCTTATTGTTAGAAATAAGGTGCCTAAACTTCTTGAGACTCTTTACCACTACAAGGACATGTTTTTCAATGAAACTATACCTCTGTTGATACTACTCCATTCCTTGACTAAAGAAAGCAATTGGCTGCTCAAAGCCTTCACTTTACTGTTGTACCAGAATTGCAAAAATTGTATCTAAATTGCCATAAGCATACAAAATAAAATCTTTTCAGAAATCAGGATTTACCAAAGTTGGTGCAGCTGATAACACTTCTTTTATGGACTCAAAGTTGAGTCTGTCCTCTTTTGTCCAATTGAAAACTACATTTTTCTTTAACATAGAGGTCAATGGCTTCAATAAATTTGTAATGTTAGGTATAAATCTTTGCAGAAAATTAATTCTGCCAATAAAACTTTGCAGTCCCTTCTTGTGACTGGGTAAAGGTAGCTCCAAAATAGCTCTTACCCTTTCTGTATTAATGGTAACTCCCTCTTTTGACATAATGTGTCCTAAAAGCTTGCCTTCATGCACAATAAAAATGCATTTCTTGGGATTGAGAGATATCCCAAACTCTTTACATCTCTCAAATACTTGTTTCAGGTGGGATAAATGTTCAGCTGCATCCTTAGAGAAAATTGTGATGTCATCAAGGTACACAAGTACCAATTTATAAAGCAAACCTTTAAAAGCCATATCCATAGCTCTCTGAAAAGTAGAGCCAACATTTGACAGAACAAAAGGCATCCTTTTGTAGGCCATGGTATCCCATTTGGTGGTAAAGGCAGTTTTAAACTGATCTTCCTCCTTGACTAATACTTGATTATAACTGGAATATCCATTAAGTAAGGAGAATCTTTCTAAACCAACCACTACTTGCAGAATTTGCTCCATTGAGGACAATGGGTAGTGGTCCTTTAGGGAGGCTCTATTAAGGTCTCTAAAGTCAACGCACAGCCTAATCTCTCCATTCTTTTTCCTCATAGGAACAAGATTCGAGACCCAAGAAGTATGCTTGATTGGAAAAATGATATTTCCCTCAATCAGCTTGGTTAATTCCTTAATCATCAGAGGCTCAAGTTTCGGATTTAAAGGTCTTTGTTTCTACCTTACATGTTTTGCACTTGGCTCTAACTCTATAGTATGCTGGGCAATATGAGGGTCAAATGTCTTTAAGTCTTAGTATTCCCAAGCAAACACAGCCTCAAATTCTTGATAAAGAGCAATAAAAGCTTTCCTATCTTCAGGTGAACAGATTTTACCAATTTTGAGAAGCTTACCTTTAAAAATTTCCATCTCCTCGTAATGTTCATCTTTGACCTACATGCTGGTTTTGTTCTTTTTTAGCTGATCATCAGTGCCAAAAATGGATTCCAAGGTTACCAATCCTCTGGGCAGCTTATTAGTCTTTAACTAAACAACTTGATCATCATCATATTACTATTTGAGTTTGTTCTGATTCATCACAAAGAACTCATCCTCTTCTAACAGGAAACGCATAACCTGCTCATAACTCTCAAAAACCTACCAATGAATGTTATTGTCAAAGATAGAGGGCATATCAACTATTTTCACATGAGGCTATACCTTTTCTCTTTGAATATCACTAGGGATATCAAACTGAGCCCTAATCATAGCTAACCTATCTGCATGACGGTTTTGATTTCTTGGAATATAGATTAGATTGAAAGCGTCAAACTCCTCAATCATATCCCATACCCTTTGTTTATAGCATTTCAAAGCATCATTCTTTGTAACATGTAGTTCCCTCACTTGATTTACAATAAGTTCACTGTCCCCATACACCTGCAAACAACCAATTTTCCTCTTCCTTGCCCACTGCAAACCTTGAATCAACCCTTCATATTCAACAGTGTTATTTGTACATGAAAAAGCAAAACGAAAAGCAGAATAATAACTATCACCTTGTGGAGACACAAGCATTACACCACCACCAGATCCATTCCTATTCCTAGAGCCATCAAAGTACATTTTCCATACCTCATCTTGCTATTATATCTGATTTTCTGCATTCTTTACAAGGTTTGGAAATGCTATTTTAGGCTCGTGTAACATGTAAACCCCCATACCAGTTTCTTGAATGTGTCCCTCAGGATCATCTACAATATTTTCTAAGGCCCACTCCTTTAACAACACTTCTGGTATACTCTCAACTTGCAGTTCTTGAGTAGTAACAAGCTCAGGATCATCAGAAATAATGTAATTTGCATTAACAACACTTGGGACATTAGGCTCTATGTGATCTTTGGCAAGCAATTCAGATTTGATGGTCACTTTTGTGCCATATCAGGTTCTAAAAAACATGTGGGACCAATCTGAGGATAAATATCCTCCTATCTTGGCTGTGAAATCCCTTAACAAACACATGGAAAAATAAGGAGGTAAATCTATGATGAACACCTCTTAAGAAATGGAAACATTTGGACAGGTATGCAGAGTGAAACCTAGATCTTTTATCACACCTACAGTGTTAACAGTTGTGCCATCTAGCTAAAACACACCCTTCTCAAAGGGCTAATATTTCAATCCTAATTGGTCTACAATCTATTTTGGCATTACAGAACTACTTGTACCACTATCCACCATGCAGTTATGTACTAACCTATCTCCTATTATTAATGACACAAAAAATAGAAGTGGCTTAGCACTCTTATTTGGCTGTTTACTATTGTCCTGGGATGAATTGGTAAGAACAGCCCTAGCTGGGTCAACAGTTACCTCATTTGACACTTTTAAATCAGACAAGGCAGATTGTAACATGTCCTTTTGACCTGGGATGGCTAAGGAATCCCACATAGATATTGTCACATTCATTTTCTTCATATTTTCAATGATATTAAAAGGTGAAGTGATGTTTACCTTCTGATGTGACTTTGCAGCAGCAATATCAGCCTGCAAATGAGGTTGTTCCCTAGTAGTTGCTTGAGTATTCCTTTGCAAAATATGGGGAATCTAGGATGTAGAAGGATCAACAGGTCCTTTTCCTTTGTTTTCTGCTTGGTCCATCTCATAACCCCTCTTTTTAGCTCTCGTATTTGTTGCAACTGAAGTATCATCTCTGTTTATGCCACATAAGTCATCTCCCTGCCAGTTGAGGAAGGCAGTATCATTTTGAGGCTATTCTTCCTACAATATAGCCCCATCATTTGGTGTGTTTGGCTATGAAACTGCAACATTTTATACCATTAGAGCCTAATTTATCACTCCATTTGAATAGGTTGCTTGACTGTGTGGTTGATGGCATGGAAAACACCATTCATACTCAGCTACAAGGTTATTCTAAATAGGGACAAGGTCTCTAACTACATTAATGGGTATGGAGTTGTAAGGATGGAAAGGCCTCTGGTTCACATTCTGCCAGCACCTTGGTAATTGCTTTGATATGGAGGCCTATTGGCTTGATATGGTTGGTTTTGCCCCTGATAAGGCTGATTTTACCCTTGGTTGTGTGGTTGATAAGGCTGTCTGTTCTGGGACTACTATTTTTTGATGTTCACCAACTCATTCCCAAAAGTTTGTAAGATATTCTCTATCTTCTGTTGGCTATTTTTGATCTCTCTTAACTCTTGTGATGAGATAGAAACAACAATCTCAAGATTGGTAGTACTTGGCAATGCTGTTGCAGTGAGTAAAGAGGCAAAAGATGGGATCGACAAAGGCATTGAAGCTTGAATCTCAGGAAAAATGGGCACTGGTGGTCTAGGTGTTATTTTCCTAGTCCGAATCAGGTTGTTCTCTACTCTAATAGCTATTTCATATGCATCGGGTAAACTTGTACCTCCCAACGATTGTATCATTACTAAAATGTCACTATTTAGAGCTTTCAAAAAATATAGAAATGCATATTCTAATGAAGGCCTTACCTTGGCAGGAATTCTATTCTATGTCTTCTGAAACTAAAAATTTAAATCCATCATTTTCTCCTGGGGAGCTCTCTTTATTGTAGTCAATTGTTCAACCAGTGATAAGTTATTTGACTTATCTTGAAATTATTTGTTCAACTTATCACCCACATCATCCCAAGTTCCAATGGTTTGCACTGGTAAACTCCTGAACCACTGTAATGCTTTTCCTTTAAACGAGACAGCCAGTAGCTTGATGGCTACATTTTCTTGAGTTACATGATGAACACCACATAGAGAAGCTACGTCTCTAATGTACTTGATTGGGGTAGTTTGATCCTCCCCAGTGAAATAGGGTAGGCTCTTCAAAGTTGCCATGTGTATATTATCATGCACTATCAAATTCAATGGGTTGCCCCCATCAAAAGCCACAAATGGCTGATTCCTTGCCATTGGAACAACTAGAGGTAGGTTTGCTTGAACCGGTATAGGAACTATAGGTACTACTGGCCTAAAACTTGGTGGGGTCGATTGTATTCTTTTTGAAACCGGCGTCCTTACCATAGTTTGACTCTATTTTCTAGGTAGAGATAGCTACAAATAATCAAAGGAACTCAAACTCTGAGTTTGTATTTTTCTCATAAAAATGTAACAGCACTGATCTACTTGTCCTTTCTCAGTATGAGTCACCAGATATGCAGAAAACTACCTCTTTAAAGCCTGATAATGCTAGTAGCATATCAAAACCAACAATATGATTGTAATATCCCACCGAGCGTGCTAGAAACTGTTGTCACATAGAATTGCACCCTTCTTGGAGAGAGTCTAAGCATTCTAATGATACAATAGGAATGATCTTGAAGTGTGGGACCTTGTGAACTAAGATCAAACCTCTAGAGAAGGATGGTTCATCATTCTAAGCCTAATGTTTAGAGAAAACTATCTAAACCTAGTGCTAATGCTTGCAAGGGAAAAGGGTTAGAAGGAAACTGAAATGAAAGGGGTGATACACCAGATTTAGTGAGCAATAGTGATTCTGGAAGAGAGACACAACAATGATCTCAATCATGAAGGGAGTTCACACAAACTTATAGGGCTATTTGAGGCTCCGATATGAAGATCTAACCTATAGAGGAGCCATTTTACTCAGAATAGATTATAAATTCAAGTAAAACATAGAAATTGGGACATAAGAGAGGCAAGAAATCATGCATATATTGATCATGAAGGTCAAAAACTATTACATTACAGAATATTCAGTAGTAGAAGTAGACATAGTATAGCTAATCACATTCATTTGGTGGATAAAAGGAAGACAGTAGAGGCCGGATTTAGGCATAGTAAGTCACATTCCCATACCCTAAAATTACACTAAGAGGTCTGACTACAGAAAAATTGGTAGCATAACAGCCCAAAATAAAACCATCCTCCTTTTTAATGAGGTTACATTGCATTTTATAGGTCAAGCTCTTGTGCAGAAGGCATTGAAGTCACTCCACAGGATCTGAGGTCATCAATGCAGGAATAAGGGCGCAGAGATAGGGGCATGGTGAAAGGATAGGAACCATGTCGTTGGTAGGTTTGCAACCTAAGAAACAGTTGCCCACATGTAAAAGAGGGCAAAACATGAAGTGAGGAGCATAAAAGTCATTGCAGGCCACGAGGATATCTACCAGCAAGCCAAAGGAACCCATATGCATTGAAGAATTTGACCATTCGCTATGAATGCGCCCACAAAGCTTACCAACTAGAGTTATTGTGAAAATATCATCCTCTGCACATGCCAAATTAGTCATTGAGATGTCTAATCAATCGAGCACGCAAATCCAAATCATATTTTGAAAGTGAGAAAAATCCCCTCAAAAACCTACCAGATGAAAGAGGAGGCAAAAATAAACACTTTTGCCTTTTGAACCATGTTGAAATTTGCCAGAATGAGGGAGATATCCACAGTCAAAGTTGCGGTCAACTGCACCCTGCACTTGTATATCGCTTTGCATATGCAATTGTATATGCACTTTACATTGCTAGGTTCACTTTATGCATTTATGCAATTTCTTTCCTTTCACCTTTTGCATATTCAACTTTTGTATATATTAGGCTATCGGGGAGACCTCGGAAAGCATCTCACCGATGTGTATTTCATCTTGTATTAGCCGTTGTATATGCGACTTGAATCACCATCTAATTCAACCTCTGAATCTTCCTTTGCATATGCTTTTGTATGTGCAATTGTATATACAATACAATGGCCTGTTGGCAAGAGACACTATATGGATTCATGGTTGTTGTCATTGATGGCAACAAAGGTCATCCCACATATCCGCAAGTCATGGTGTGCCTCTACCGGAAGTCAGAATGAAGAACTGTTGTGGTCCGGTGAACAAGAATAGAGCATGTGGCAAGGTCTGACAGATTGGTCCGGACCTCTCAGAGGAAGTGTCTTGGTGCAGTGCGGATTTGGGGAAGTCAAGAGGACTACCTTGAGTAGTATATTCCAAGGATTTAGCCTCCGATGATGGACAAAGAAAAAGATATGAATAGATGAGTATCGGATTCCTGAAAGACAGTGAAAACAGAGGAAGAATTGACTGACTGAGCATCAGAATATTTTCCGGATGTGTTACTGTTGATGGTAAAGGTTGTGAAGGCATGAATCATGTTTGGCCGACATGATTAATGATATCTACAAGTATATGCTTGATCCGCATTGCTTGGTGAGCAAGGATTCAGCCGACAGAATAGAGTTTGTAAGAAACTAGACTGTTCCGGATGCCGACTAGAAAGGTGATGAAATTACTTGTGTGGATATATATAGAGGATGGATTTAGTTGTGAAAAGTGTGATTGTGTGATGGGATATACGAATAAGTGCAGAGCATAGCAAAAGTAGTAAGAAAGATTCGGTATGTGAAAAGATAGCAGAATAAAGAACAGAGGAAAGATGAAGTGCAGCAGATCAGTATACTGAGCCTAACCGGAACTGAACCCCAGCATATGTAGGTGCTTCCAATCAGTTCAAGTATTATATAACATTCTTTGTAGACAGTGTGTCTCTTTGTAGGCAGTGTGCCTCTTGTGAGCAGTGTGCTCGGGCAGTGAGCCCTAATTGGCAAGTGCCATTTTTGTAACTCCTTATTCTTCTAACAGAGAATAATCTTTGGGTTAATCACCCCGTGGTTTTCTCCCTTAACTGGGTTTCCACATCAAAAATACTGTGTCATGTGTTTCTCATTTCATGATAATGTTTGTTTGTTTAATTCAATGCTGCTTTGATTAATAAGAAAGTTCAGAAGAAGAAATAATTAGGATAACTGATTCACCCCCCCTCTTAGTTATCAACAATTGGTATCAGAGCCAGGTTCCTCCTAATAGAGCCTAACAGCTTGAGGAAGATCTGGGAGTTCATATGGATGCATATGGTTTAAGGGAGCAACTCAAGACTACCCTTGAGGATCTTGAACAGTCAAATTCTGAAGTAAATGAATTAAAGGAAAGACTCAAATAGGCTGATGAATTCATGAGAGAACTAAAAGACAAATTAAGTCTCTCTATGAAAAAGAGAAAGGAGTTGCTCCAACAATTGGCAAGCCAAACTGAAGAAAGCAATACAAATGAAGAATTGACTGAGAAAACCAAGTTATGTGAAAAGTTATCAAAAGAAGTCATTATGTTAAGACATGAAATGGAATCAGGAACTATAAAGTTTACTCAAGAGATTGAAGAAAAAAGAAAAGCTGAAGACAATCTAAGACAATCTCTTAAAGAGAAATCAGAAGAATGCCACCAGATGGACAGGATTATCAGACATCTTGAATCTGATCTTGAAGATGCCAAAGATAATGAAGAAAAATTTGAGGATCAAATTGTCTCTCTCAAAAGAGATCTTCAAACAGCAAATGAATATAAAGAAAAATTCAAGATAAGTTCTGCCCAACTTGGAGTACTTCTTGGAAGTCAAAAGAAGATAGATGACAAGTATGGTTTGGGATATGAGAAAGGAGAAAGCTCCAGATCCGGTCTAAAGAATTTTGGATCAGAAAATCCAAGGAATAGGCCTAGAAGACCTCCGGCAAGACAGCCCAATGCTCAAAGATATCCATCTTTCAATGGATACTGCCACAACTGCAATCACTTTGGTCACAAAGCTAATCAGTGTAAAAAAAGAATGAATCAAACTAATCCATCCTTCTCCAGACAGTGCTTTAACTGCAAAAGGTATGGACACAAGTCTCATGAATGCAGAAATATGCTAGTAAACAAATCATTCAATGGTAGATGCTTTACATGCAATAGAGTAGGTCATATGGCTAATCAATGCAGATCAAGAGGTTATCAGTCAAATATGCAAAGAAATGTTATTTGCCAAATCTGTAATAGGTCCGGTCATAATGCTAAAGTCTGCAGAAGCAAGAATCTAGACAAAAGAGGTCCGGTGTATAATCAGAATCAAGACAAGGGTAAACAAAATATGAATGCAGATGAAGTTAGGAATCAGATGAGCAAAACATGGGTAAAGAAAAGTTCAGAGAATATAGAAATTAGATCCGCACCAGACTCTAGTGCTGATATTCCTTCCAGAAATTAAAAAGTGAGCTCTGGCTCAGGGGGAGACTCAAAGAAAATCCTGTTCCCCCAGCCAATCAAGTGGTGCCGAATATGGCACAAGATGCGGAGTAAAGGGTTTGAACTTATAAGTCTTGAGATAATCCAGATAAGATTTCAGAGGTCCGCATGAAGATATAAAGAAGTTGTGATCGATCAAGTAAGACCTGTTCCGGGAGATGCTCCGGAATGACAGAGGATTACAAAAGGGTCTGGAGAGATCCGGAAGTGCATTATTTCACTCTATGGATTGGACAGAGTGTTTGGGATGTTCTTGTAATGTGTCATCTTGATTTGTTCATGATTGAAAGATCCGCATGATGTTCATAGATCAGGACTGATCCGGGATACTCCAAGCTATCCGGATAAGGCAAACTAGAATAATGTAGGTGGAGCATTTATTGCAAATAGATATTAGGGTTTGCGAAACGATATAAGGGATTTCTCAACAATCACTTGATCATTCCACATCCAAGAAGAAGCGAAAAGCGGAGCTCTGCAACAAAATTCATCAAGTTCACCGAAGATCTCCTGCCGAAGTCATTACATACAGAAATCAATCCAGCCACTCCGTGTAACCGAAGACGCAAAAGGTATTTTCCACTTTCGATATCTTGCTACAAATCTTTTGAAGAAATGGCTACTCCAAATATAGTAAAAATCTCAGATAGGCCCCGACCTGAATTTAAGAAACATCCATACAAGTCATTGGAGGTAGATCCCTTAGGAGCATTTTCCAGTGTTCCTCATGGAGTTTTACACATAGAAGACATTAGGGTTTACATACATGCAAGCATTGAGGAATTTAGGGAATTCAAATTGAGAGATCTCTATCACAAACAACTGATAGACAATGCTTTTGAGCTTAAACCAGAGTACAAGGGTATCCAGAAGAAACAGTTTGATCAATTCATTCATTTCCCCTGCTTTGAGGAAGAAGAATGGGTCAGATATGCATTGAGCAGAATGCATGACAACTTCCTATGGCTAGATAGACCTTGCAAAATCACAAAAGAGGCAATTAGGGCAGTAACTGGTCTATACTCTTCCGGAGGGATACCTATCCTCAAATCTGTCAAAAACAACATTGTAACTGAGGCCACCGAATCAAAATTTTACAAGAGGGCAATGACCATTGAAGATATTTCAGATCTGGATATCAAGTATGCATCCATGATAATAGGATACAAGATCTATCACTCCAGCAGGGAGAATTCTGTATCCGGAACTGCAGTGTATACTGCCTATGAAATGCTAAGGAAGAATGCAGATTATGATCTTTGTGAACTGCTCCTAAGCCAATTAATGGAAAATATACAGAAAATCAAGAAGGACAAAAAGAATTCCTTTAAGTATGGTACTCTTATATTATGTCTATTTTTCTACTTCATGAATGAACTGCCCAGATCAAGTGGATGGGCATGGCAGAATGACAAACCTGTTGCAGTCTAGATAAGAGATTATTTACATGGGCTTGGGGATGCCAAAGCAAGAAATACAGCCCTATGGGGATACTTCAAAAACTTCCAAAGCATGATGCAAGCAAGAGAAAGAATTCCCCAGTCTCTTGTTGAAAAATACAAAGACTCAGTGTGCTTTATGGTGGACACTGATCAGTGCCTAATGGAGGTAGTGGAGCCAAGGACTGTCTGGATCATGCCCATGGGGTATGAAGTGGATGAACAGATAGTGGAACTGCATGTTCAACACATGCTAAGTCAGCCCAAAGATCCAAAGGCAGAAAGGTTTGGAACCTTTAAGGAGCTGAGTGTAAAAATCCATATAGAACTGAGGGAATCTGAGATAAAGAGGAAGGTGAGAAAAGAAGTAGAGCATATTGCTCAAGGCCTAGGCATCCCAAAGGAGGCACTTGATGCCAACCGGGAAAAGAGAAGAAAGGCTGAGGAAGAAAAGAAAGAGGCAGAAAAGAAAAGCAAGAAAAGTGCTCCAGTGGAAACCTCAACCCGGACCAGATCATCAAAAGGATCTACACCTATCAGAACCAAAAGCTCAAAACTGGAAGTCCAGGGATCCAATAAGAGATCTACGACAAAAGCCTCAAGAGCTTATCAAAGCCAAAAGGATGAAGAAGAAACTGAGTCAGATGAGGGAGTAAAAGAAATAAAGAAGCAGAAGAAGAAAGGATCCGGTAAACCCTCTTCAGGCCAAGACAAGGAAGAAATGACAAAGAAATTTGCTGAAAAGCCCACCCTGTCTCTAGATAGTGTAGTCAAATCAGTCACTGTGGATGGGAACCTTCAACCGGTAGCTGAATTCTATGATGACTACAATGAGGCAGATCAAAAGATCCTGCAGGAAGCTATAATTAAGTACTTGAACATCTACAATAAAGCTTTTATTGAGATTATCTCTAAAATTCCAAAGAGTCTAGAGATGGAACTAGAAATAAGAAAGAACAATGCCATAGAAATAAGAAAGAACAATGCCATGGCAAAAGATCTTGAGATCAGGGAACAAATAGCTATTCAGCTATATCCTTCAATTGATCACAAAACAATGAACATGATATTCAAGGACTACAAGGATGAATTCAGAAGCAAAGCAAGGATGAATTAGCTTATGCTTGGTGAGACTGACAAAGTAGCCAAGGACACTAAAGAGATCCTCCGGAATACATTCAAAAGGTTCAATATTCCTGTTACAGAGGACTTAGGTGCAGAAACAGCTGCGGACTTGGAATCATCTGCTCCGGAAGAAGTGCCACTAGAACAGACTAACATCTCTTCTCCGGCTTCTCCTACAGTCTCTGGATCCCAAGAAGAAGAGAAATTATAGGAGAAAGAAGCAGCAGAAAAAGAAAAAGAGGCTGACAGCACCAAGGATGCAGAGAAAGAGAAAAATCCAACAGAGAAAACCACAACTGTAAGTGGTAAGAATGTGGAAGGAGATAAGACTCCTAAGGACAAAACTGCAGAAGAAAAGAAACATCTGTCTCCGGCAAGAGACACTGCACAAAATGTTCAAAAGTTTCTAAGCCAAGAAACTTTAGAGATTGATGAACCGGAGCTTCTAAAAGGCCCATTCGACTTTGACTCTCTCTCTCCGGTACAGACAATGAAGATAGCTTCATTTGCAAATGCTAAGGCAAATGAAAAACTCCTAAAGTCTCATATGGAAGACTGTGAGTTGATAGAGGCTGCTTCCAGAGTGCTTGAAAAGATTATGCCATCAATCCAGATAGATCCGACAGCCTCCTCTTCTGGTAATCTCAAAACCTTAGTCAGCAGTGTTGATACACATTTTGATTCTCTAGAAAAATCAGCTGAAGAAAAGGTCCGGAAGGAATTTTTGGATAAAAGATTTTCAGAAGTATTAGGATTAATCTCTAATGATAGGCGAAATATGAGTATTGGAATAAAGAGCTTAGAAAATGCTCTTAAGGATGGTGGTGATATTTACAAATTTTGTATCTCCTGGTCAAAGGCAACAGTAGAAATTGATAAGAAAATAAAAGCGGACAGGACAAACTACAAAGTTTGTCTCAAAGTTTTGATCCTCTCTCTTCCTCCATAGTAAATCAAGAATGTCAAACTATTGCAATCACAAATGAAATAAAGAACTTGGAGAAGGAAAGGAAGAATATCACCAACCGGATGGGAGAACTTAGAAGGATTATAATCCCTAAGTTAGAAACTATGCATGAGGCCATCAGTGATGCTCAGACTACTGCCCAAACAAATGATCCGACAGATCTCAAGAGGGCAGAAGCTTTTGCATTTTTGTTCAGTGGTCACATTTCAATTTTGGATAGAATGAAGCAAAGTTGGGCTAGAGAACTGATCCAACTAAAGACATCTTTTGCAGGCATTCTTCAGTTTATGTGAGTATGTAAATATGCGGCTATATAGAGAAATTTTTTGAAAATTTTGGTGTGCGGACCCTACCCTTTGCCATTGATGTCAAAGGGGGAGTGAGGAGCAGTGAAAAATGAGGAATCCAACTAAGGGGGAGTTCCAAAAATTGTATATAAAGATAGAGTATCAGCAAAGGGGGAGCATAGTGTAAACACTTAGTCATTTTTCACTAAGTATTGCCATCAATGCCAAAGGGGGAGATTGTTGGCAAGAGACACTATATGGATTCATGGTTGTTGTCATTGATGGCAACAAAGGTCATCCCACATATCCACAAGTCATGGTGTGCCTCTACCGGAAGTCAGAATGAAGAACTGTTGTGGTCCGGTGAACAAGAACAGAGCATGTGGCAAGGTCTGACAGATTGGTCCGGACCTCTCAGAGGAAGTGTCTTGGTGCAGTGCGGATTTGGGGAAGTCAAGAGGACTACCTTGAGTAGTATATTCCAAGGATTTAGCCTCCGGTGATGGACAAAGAAAAAGATATGAATAGCTGAGTATCGGATTCCTGAAAGACAGTGAAAACAGAGGAAGAACTGACTGACTGAGCATCAGAATATTTTTCGGATGTGTTACTATTGATGGTAAAGGTTGTGAAGGCATGAATCATGTTTGGCCGACATGATTAATGATATCTACAAGTATATGCTTGATCTGCATTTCTTGGTGAGCAAGGATTCAGCCGACAGAACAGAGTTTGTAAGAAACTAGACTGTTCCGGATGCCGACTAGAAAGGTGATGAAATTACTTGTGCGGATATATATAGAGGATGGATTTAGTTGTGAAAAGTGTGATTGTGTGATGGGATATACGAATAAGTGCAGAGCAGAGCAGAAGTAGTAAGAAAGATCCGGTATGTGAAAAGATAGCAGAATAAAGAACAGAGGAAAGATGAAGTGCAGCAGATCAGTATACTGAGCCTAACCGGAACTGAACCCCAGCATATGTAGGTGCTTCCAATCAGTTCAAGTATTATATAACATTCTTTGTAGACAGTGTGTCTCTTTGTAGGCAGTGTGCCTCTTGTGAGCAGTGTGCTCGGGCAATGAGCCCTAATTGGCAAGTGCCATTTTTGTAACTCCTTATTCTTCTAACAGAGAATAATCTTTGGATTAATCACCCCATGGTTTTCTCCCTTAACCGGGTTTCCACGTCAAAAATACTGTGTCATGTGTTTCTCATTTCATGATAATGTTTGTTTGTTTAATTCAATGCTGCTTTGATTAATAAGAAAGTTCAGAAGAAGAAATAATTAGGATAACTGATTCACCCCCCCTCTCACTTATCAACATGGCCAACATACAAAAGCAGGCCTTTACCTTTGTAGCACCTTTTGCACCTACCCTTGAATCGGCCTTGACACATGGCACTATCTGATTGGCCGTTGAGTTGAACTTGGGACCCATCGTTGAGCATTTACATCTTTATCAGCCATCAGAGAGACCTCAAACTGAGTCGCTGATAAGGCCTATCTAACCGAAAATCCTTTGTATGTGACTTTGTATATGCGATTGTATATGAGATACAATCGCATGTACATACAATTGTGGAACTCAAAGGATTATCCACCATATTGGAAATTTAGAACAAGTCTGGCCTTATATCTTTACTTCTTGTATGATGCGCCTTTTTGGCCTTGCATATGCGATATACAACTGTAGACCCCAATGAACTATCTGCCACATTCAATTCCCCAGCCATGTCCAGATTGTATGTATTTCCTTTTGCATCACCTTTTGTATATCACATATACAATGCGAATATACAAACAAAACTGCATACAATCGCTTGTACATACAAACATTGCATCTGACGTTTGCATGTGACTTTGTATATTTCCTTGTATCTGCCCATTGTATCTGCAAATATACAATGCGAACATACATACAAAGATGCATACAATCGCATCTGCCTTTCTAAACCAAAATGCATATTCTTTCAGGTCTGAGATTGTATCTCAGAAATGTATATGCCATTGTATATAAGATTGTATGTGTAAAGATACAATCACATATACATACAAAAAACGGACACACCTTTTGTATCTCCCCCTTGTATATTGCCTTGTATATGTGCTTGTATATTGAATTGCATATACAAAGATAACCCAATTCACTTTTGCATCCCACCTTGTATATTGCCTTTGCATTTTCCTTTGTATATACAATTGTATATATGATTGTATATGTGATACAACAGAGATATACAATGATACATGCAAAGGTACATACAAAAAAGATTAAGTATAAAACTAAGAATTATCTGCAATGGAAGGAACTCGAAGACAAAAGGTTTCTAGGTTTTTTTTTTGGTTTTCTTCAAGAATTCTCTAGGCAAGATTTTGAGATTTTTGTAAGGCAGAGCATGGGTTTATGAAGAATTTAAGCTTTGTAGGGCCATTTTCTAAAGGATATTCAAGGAATATACAAGGTGAACTATTTAACTTTGGATAGAGGAAAATAGGTCAACAACAATAATAAATGCAAGGAATTACCAAGGTTGAGACATCTTATTCCCAACACTTGTTGCCCTCCTAGTAGGAATTGCTTCAATTCACTTAGTGAAATAATTAGTAGCAATAAGGATCCAATTGTATCATCCAATATATTTTTCTATAATTTCACCAATGAAATCTATACCCCACTATTGAAAAGGTGCTTGCACAATCATGGTTCTTAGCAGCAAAGCATCAGAATACTTTAGCTTTCCAAAAAATCCATGGCATGCGTCACAATTTCTCACCAATCTTTGAGCATCAGCAAAAAGAGTAGGCCACCAATAACCAAATTTGAGGACCCTATGTGTAGTAGTCTTCACCATGAGGTGACCTCCACATACCCTACTATGGACTTCATCCAGTATCTTAGAAGCTTGGCTACTGTCAACACATCTTAATAAAACACCATATGTATTTATCCAATACAAGTCTTTCTAGAGTATAACATATTTTATTTCTTGCAATTTCAAAGTCTTTTTTTGACTCTTATTCATCTCACTAGGACATGACATAGTTTGTAGGTAATAAACAATATCCTTGTACCAATGAGATGTTTGCAAATTACACTTTTGGAAAGATATTTTTTCTTGAACCTAATTTACCTAAAAAACTTCCAAATTAGATTGTGCCATTAACTTAGCTAATCCTTGTCCACTTACTAATTTTGTGATTTGAATGTCAATTTTGAATTCCTACACTTTATTTATCCATCTACATCTTCTCCCTGTAACCTCCTGTTGTGTGAAAATGTCTTTAACTACAATATGAGGAACATAAGCCACTATTTGGGCTCCCACCAAGTAATGTCTAAAATTCTTAATTGCCTTCACCATAGCATAAGCTTGTTTTTCCATAATATCATATTTTAGCTCTATAGCCTGCAGAGATTTATTGAAAAATGCTATAGGTTGTTCAAGTAAGTGTATGGAGTTCTGGGACAAAAAAGTCACCACATGACTTTTTGGTCCCATCTAGAGTAAAACATGAGTGAGTTATAATGTGCTCATGTTATAACATGCTTGCATTTAAGGCTCGGTAACCGAGCCTAAAACATGAGCGCATTATAATGCAAGCACATTATAATGCAGTCAGATTATTTTTTTCTTAAAAGTGGAAAAAATAGTTATTTGCTTCACTACCCACAGCCAAAAAATAGTGTTTCAAGAAAATAAGAGATTATAGCTTGAATGTGTTCAAGGAAGGTGAAACCAAACAAGTGCAAATGTCGAGGGTCTAGCAGCCGAAGATGGTAGGGTTTGATTAATTTTTGTGAGTTTGAAAAGAATTTTTTACTTTGGCATTGTTTGATTAGTTTTTTATTTTGCATTTACAATTAATGAGGTAGGAGAAAACATAAATCCAACTAAGGAGGGTCAAAACAACCCTGAAAACCCTCTAAACCCTCAAAACCCACCTTCACATCCTCACCATGAAAGAGACACTCAAGAAAACTATTTAGGGCAAATAGAAGAAAATAAAGGACATCTTCAAACCCTGATTGAAATGTTAAAAAATCCAAGTTCAAGCACTGATCGTAGGAGAGTGCTTGCGAAGTCATTAGAGATGATTGTTTCTCACATGAAATTAGTGACAAAACAAATCACCAAATTTCATGACTATAGGGAGAGGTGTTGACAATACTATGCCGACAAATTGTCTTATGAACAAGTGAAGAATGAAAAAATTACAAAATCTGCATTATGTGCACACTTTATTAATCCTAAAACTAGCCAAAGATTAGAAGAGACTTGCAAATAGTTCCCTATTCATTGGTGTAAGAATCAAGATATATCCCAAAACTTTTGGGATAGATGGTACATGGTCTTTGATGAGCATCCATGCAACAACAATGAGGTGCAACAATATTTCTTGAGGAAACTCCATTGCGAATTCATCCTCAAGAAGATTCTTAATTATTTTGACATTTGAGAGTTCCAGGGCAGAGGTGGTGGCTCTATCCAAGATAGAGAGGGAGCTTAGCAAGACAAAAACTATGTACCTAGACCCCAATTGAGGCCATAATGTGTGTCACTACCATTGACTTTGAAGGAGAGTGTTGAGGTGGAGACACTACATTCATTAACTGCTCTCATGCAGTCTCTAGCACAGCATGCCGATGAGGGTGAGAGCAGTAGGTGCTATTTGTCCCCACATTTGTGGAGTTCATGTGGGAACCTATATGATTATGGGATGCAGGACTCACAGTAGGACTCTCGGCAGGATGCTGTGACGTAGGGGCACCATCCAATGATGGACACATCCATATTGGATGATACTGTTCTCATCAATTATGTATTACATCGTACATTTGGTATTGACTCTTAGGTAATTTTTTACAAGTTCCATCTTGATTTAATATATTCTTATTTGAAATTTGTAATTAATTTTATATGACTATATATATTATAAGTAAAAAATAATGTATGTAATTGTCTACACAATGAAATTCCAGTGTCAGAGTCTTCATCCTGCCTCTGTTAGTCATCCATTATTGGGTTATGAGAGGAGGTCAAGTCAACGGGTATGTAATTTATCACATGATCGTAATTATTGTACATATATCAATGGTAATATTATTTAGTGACAATTTGATGATTTTAACGGGGAGCTTCACCAGCACCTCCATGATTTCCTTGGTTCCCTAGAAGTAAAACCACTTATACGGATGTAAATTTAACCATTTGTAATCATTATGCATTTAATTAATGTTATGTATTTATTTTAGTTGAATAACCTTGAACTCTATTTTCAGATGCTGAATATGGAGACTCCTCATCTTCGTGAGTTAGCACAAGCAAACATTACCGCAGCCATGATGTCTTCAAATCCTTTAACTGAGGTATGAGCCAATAACATGAAAATGTAATTTTGTATTTCTTGTTTTATCTCATGTCATTTGATGTACATAAATGATATTTGTGTTTTGTCAATTTTTCTTCTTGATGCTTCTCACAGGAGGTCACAACTCCAACCCATCCAACTATGGATGAAGAGAGAGAAAATATGATTGAGAGTGATCATCGACTATTGATAAGTGATCAATTACATATGTGATGTTATATATTTCATGTTTTCTATATTAATGTGCATATTGTTTGATTGTATTAACATGTGGAGCTGGATAAATCTCTATTGAGGAGTTCTACTTGATGGGAGAGAGAGGAATAGTCACTGGTTGGCTCTTCATCTTCATGGCCAAGCAAGGGCTATCGATTATTTGATAGAAGTCCATAGGAAACTAGATTTTGGGACATTTTTGTATACCTAGATGGCTTTGTATACATACTTTTGTATGTTACCGATGTATATTTTTGTTTATGCCTGTATGGTTTTTTTGGGGAATTAAGGTGTCTCAACCTTGGTAATTCTCTACATTTGTAATGTTTGTATTTATTATTCAATTGCCTATGATGTTAATAATTGGAAATTCCACTTTGTCATATTGTGGGATGTGGCATGGTGATGTGTCAATCCTACATGGATTATGACAACTTGTTATTTTGTCCTCACATGAGAGGATAGGCGTCCCACTTAGTGGTAGGAATATTTTGCCATGTGTCGGCATCTTCTATGTTGTGTAAGGAATGTTTGACCGAAACGGTTATGACAGATTCCTATGATGAATCTATGACATGTAAGCATCAAGAATAGAAGGTTGTAAGACAGGTAATGACATGTTTCATGAAGCATCTTTGAATGAGGCATATTTGGGCACCCCAAGGTGGAATATAATGTGTTGTAAGAGAATATGCTATTTATAGCATGTGTATGATAGATTCTCTTACAACTGTAAGTTGTAACCGCTATGACAGATTCTATGACGGTCATAAGTGTCGTAAGAGCATTTGTCATAGCCCATTTTTGAAATAGGTGACCTCTTTGGGATGGGAGTTGTGGACAAGTGTCAGTCACATTCTACAATGTTGACCAAGTGTCCCTAGGCATGGGTTTTGGTCCAAGATGCCATATTGGATGCCCATTCCAAGAAAGGTCCAAAATTGCCTTGTATGTTCTATTTAAATAGTTGCTTGGAGATGGAGTTTGTATCATAGCTTTATAGGTACTGTTATGCTTCTGGATTGACTCCAGACATGAGTGTCAAAGACCATTGAAGCTTTCATTGCAAGTGTGTTGTAAACATTCTTTCAGATTTGTTAATACATTGTGCAGGTTTCTAAGTGTGGGGTTTTCACCTGATAAGGGTTTTATCCACCGTAAATCTCTGTCTCTCTTATTCTGTCTACATTCTAGTTCTTGTGTTTTACTGGAACATCTCATGTTAATGGTTTAACATTGCTGTAATTGTTAGGATAAATTTGAATTTGCATAGCCCTCTCCTCAATAGATTAGTGTAGGAAGCGTTTCCGCACACCTAACTTCCTTTCAACTAATGTATATTTTTGTTTATGCCTGTATGGTTTTTTTTTGGAAATGCCTATATGGCTTTATATATAGACTAGATGTTATGTTCATGACATTATGTATATGATAGTTTATATTAAATATTTAATATGATGATCAGTTACGGTTACATGAATTTGGTTTTACACGTTCCAATTGCATTTGCTTGAAAGTTTATAAATCATTTTCAAATAATCCATTTTGTGCATATCTTGCAAGCATTGCATTCCATGAGACTAGGCATTTGTTTTAGGCATTGAATGTCAAATAGTTCACATGCCTTGTCTATGCTTCCACACTTTCCATACATGTCTACAAGGGCAGCTGCAAATACAATATGTGACAAAATTCCTATATCCTTTATGCTTTGATGGTTGTCCACACCATGTTCCCTAGATGCCATTTTGGCATAGGCAAGGAGGATGTTGAATAAGGTTGTGTAATTTAGTTTTAGACATGCCAATTGCATTTGGTTGAAAGTTTCTTTTGTACATTTGCTTGAAATTTTCTAAAGCCTTATGAAAAATCCATTTCATGCATATCTTGCAATAATTACATTCGATGAGACAACATTTATTTAAGGCATCATGTCAAACAGTTCACATTCCTTGTATATGCTTCCACACTTTGCATACATGTCTCGCAGGGTAGTTGTAACTACAACATTTGACAAAATTCCCATATCCTTTATGCTTTGATGGATGTCTATACCATGTTCCAAAGATAACATTTCCAAGGTTTTGGAATTTGGCTTTACACTCGCCAATTGCATTTGCTTAAAAGTTTCTATAGACTTATCAAAAAATCAATTTTGTTCATATCTTGCAATCATTTCATTCCATGAGGTGACATTTCTTTGAGGCATCATGCCAAAAGGTTCATGTGCCTTGTCTATGCTTCCACACTTTGCATACATGTCTCCAAGGGTAGTTGCAACTACAACATCTAACAAAATTCCCATGTCTTTTATCCTTTGACAGATTTCCATTTTAGCATAGGCAAGGAGGATACTAGCTAAGGTTGTGGAATTTGGCTTTACAGGTCTGTCAATTGTATTTTCTTGAAAGTTTATAAAGCCTTATCAAAAAATCCATTTTTTGCATATCTTGCAATCTTTGCATTCCATGAAATGGCATTTCATTTCAAGGCATCATGTCAAATAGTTCACGTACCTTGTCTATGCTTCCACACTTTGCATACATGTCTACTAGGGTAATTGTAACTACAAGATCTAACAAAATTCCCATATCCTTTATGCTTTGATGGATGTCCATACCATGTTCCAAAGATCCTATTTTGTCATATGAAGGGAGGATGTTGGCTAAGTTTGTGGAATTTGTCTTTACACCCACCAATTGTATTTTATTGATAGATTCTAAATCCTTATCAAAATATCCATTATTTCATATCTTACAATCATTGCATTCCATGTGACGACATTTCTTTGAGGCATCATGCCAAACAATTCATGTGTGTTGTCTTTGAGGGTAGTTGCAACTACAACATCTAACAAAATTTCCATATCTTTTATGCTTTGATGGATGTCCATACCATGTTCCAAAGATCCCATTTTGGCATAGACAAGGAGGATACTGGCTAAGGTTGTGGAATTTGGCTTTACACCCTCCACTTGTATTTTCTTGAAAGTTTATTTAAAGCATTATCAAAAAAATCCATTTGTAGCATATATTGCAATCATTGCATTCCATGAGATGGCATTCCATTGAGGCATCATGTCAAACAGTTCACGTATCTTGTCTATGCTTCTACACTTTACATATATGTCTACTAGGACAGTTTGAACTACAAGATCTGAGAAAATTCCCATATCCTTTATGCTTTGATGGATGTCTATACCATGTACTAAAGATCCTATTTTACCATATGAAGGGAGGATGTTGGCTAAGGTTGTGGAATTTGTGTTTACACCCGCTAGTTGCATTTGCTTGAAAGTTTCTAAAGCCTTATTAGAAAATCCATTTTTTTCATATCTTGCAATCATTGCACTCCATGTGACAACATTTCTTTGAGGCATCATGCCAAATGGTTCACGTGCATTGTCTATGCTTCCACACTTTGCATACAAGTCTCTGAGGGCAATTGCAACTACAACATCTAACAAAATTTCTGTATCTTTTATGCTTTGGGATGACCATACCATGTTCCAAAGATCCCATTTTGGCATAAACAAGGAGGATACTAACTAAGGTTGTGGAATTTGGCTTTACACCCACCAATTGTAGTTTCTTGAAACTTTATAAAGCATTATCAAAAAATCTATTTTTAGCATATCTTGCAATCATTACATTCCATGAGATGGCATTTCATTGAGTCATCATGTTAAATAGTTTAGTATCTTGTCTATGCTTCCACACTTTGCATACACGTTTACTAGAATAGTTGCAACTATTGAATGCACAAGACAACTGAGGGGGGGGTGAATCAGTTGTAACTTATAAATTCAAAAACTCCCTGTTTAGGGTAAAATTGGATTTGTTAATCTTTTGTGGCTTAGATATTAAAATCCTCCTTTCACCTTAACATTGAAGAATCTAGGATCGAGTGGTGAGCACTATCATACCCTAGGTCACTTGCAAATGAGGGGAAGCTTGGATTAGGGAATTAATTATCAAATTTTCCTTCTCCTATGCTTAATTGACCATTAAAACCCTAATTAAGCAAATACGACAACAAGTTAATGAATTACAGAAAAAGATCTTATAGATAGGAGTAAAATGCCAAATTATAGAATACCTATTTTCAGGGTTTCGAAGCGGAACAATTGGGGACACTAGAGCGGGTGCCCAAGTCCAAGGTACCTACTTTTTTAGGGAATCTGGACCTCCTTGGGACATTGATCAGCCCTATAACTTCTATTTTCTAGAATCAGTCTGCAGAGGACACAAGAGCAAGCGCCCTAGTCTCAGAAGTGCTCCTTTGTCCATCTTTTCTTTAGATCCTGAATCCCTGATGTCTTTCCAGCCTTCCTACAACTCCACTTTTCCTAGATGCGACACTTGTAACCTGCAATCACAAGACTTGGTTTGGGGGTTGTTATGTTTAGAGGTTTACCTCAGTCAAACCCCAGAGGACACTTAAGTCTCCAAACATCGTTGTTAGATAAAGAGGGCATGCCCTTGTGAGATAGAGACCAAAAACCAAAGGAATCAATGATAAAAACATAATGATATGTCAGCTTGTAGTGAAACTTTCATGGAGGAAGATGCTCTTCATGCCATGAAGGAATTGATGCTCAAATCTGTAATTATCAACACACAAAACACACAAGTCTGCTCTTGCAACAAAATAGAAAGCCTTGAATCACCTTGAGAATGCCTAGAGTTCACAATAACAATTTAGTTTACAAATGAATGCCTACATATGTTTATTTATGCATCTACAAGCACTCCCGCCAAGATATTTGAAATTCAAACTTATCATGTCAGAAAAAGGGACCTAATAACAGTCACTAATTGACACTCAAAAATTGAGGCTGCCCTAAAATAGGGCAAGACTAGGGTGTGGGTGTCCAAGTCCTCCCCCCTATTTTAGGCAGGGTACAGTTCAAGGGGTCCTCCTAGGTCCTATTTGTCATGGGACTTAGGTCTCATTCCATCGAGATGCTAAAATATGAACTAAAATGTCCTAAATGCACTTGAAAGACCTGAGAGCTAAACCTTATGAGGGAAAAGCCCCCAAGGGGACATTTTCTGATGTTACACTCTCAAACACATTTAGATCCACATCAATTCAATTAACCTTTAAACTATTATGATGATTAAGCATGAAAAGCAAATATCAAATCTAAATCACAAGAACATCAAACACGAGAGAACACCAAATTTTATGTGGAAAACCCAAAACAGGGAAAAACCACGGTGAGGAATAGCTCACTATATAATATGATAAAACAATAGGTTAAGGTTGGTACAATTGGTGGACTCACTATCCAGCATGCTCACTGTAGGTGGCTCACTGCCAAAGGACTCACTATCCTAAAAGAAAAAGATAGAATGAATGGCTCACTATCAATATTTGAACTATTATAGTTGCATCTAATACATGCATGGAGTATAGTTTCAATGAATCTCAATATTCACCACAACAACAACATTATCTTCACAGCACTAATGAAAGATAGTAGACACCTTCTGCTCATTGCATCCAGTAATCTAACACATGAAGGCCTATATTGCTCCACTCACTCAACCACTTTATTACTCATATCATATCCATTATGTACACCTTTGATCACAATCTTTTTGACACTCTTTTATACTGTCTTCAACCTTTTGAACATTCTCCAAGGTTGGCATCACAACTTAACACATAGAATTCAAATTAGGTTTGGACCTAAGCATTCCCGTGATGGTAAGGAATGAAGACAGACCATAAAACACCTTATCTTGGACCTAAATTCATCCAAGCATGCTACTCCACACTTTCACAATCATCAAAGCAACTCCTCAATTAGTGTAAACACCCAAGGTTGGCCAAACCTGGGTTAACATAATGAAATTTTAAGTACATGTTTCCTCAAATCCAAAGATGAATTTTGGATCACATGCAAGGCTTCAACACAATCTAGAGTATTCCTCAATCATCCTAAAACTTCCTAAAATCCAACAAATTCCTTTGCAACAACTTTCACTTGCCGCACAACCTTATCTTGTTTACCCAGCAAATGCAAATGTCTTTGTCATACACAGCAACTCGATAAGTCCTCTTCCGGAGCCCCAAATCATGAACAACCTTGATTGGAGAAATATAGGACCCTTATAAGCACAAATCCAAAACCACAAGACCTGAGACCACTTTGCGAAGAAATGCAAAGAAAAAACATTCCTTCCAGACCCCTTTGCAATACTCAGAAACATAGTCTTCATATTAGGGATCACAACTTTCTCTTCACAACAAACCAGAGCATGAAACTAGGAATATAACATATTTTAACAACATATCCAAACCACAAGGACATATCTTCACAAAAGAGGAAATGTGGAGTAGAACCAAAACACTACTCTGTTAACCCGAATAGTCTCTTCAACACATTGTTTCCTTTATTAATCAAATTTTCTCAAAAGCACTTGAAACCTAACCATTAGAAACATATTCTTCATTTCTTTAGCACTTCTTCAAGGAAGCCAAATCATCTTCAACAAAGCAACTCAATCAAACAACAACATGCACTCACAACAATCTCATCTATGCTCATCCAGTGGACATAGTTGACACCAATGACAACACAAGCTTGTTGACATCAATGACAACACTGATAGCACAAACTTGTAACAACAACTACAAGATCTAACAAAATTCCTATATCCTTTATGCTTTGATGGATGCCCATACCATCCAAAGATCCTATTTTTCCATATGAAGGGAGGATGTTGGCTAAGGTTGTGGAATTTGTCTTTACACCCACCAATTGCATTTGCTTGAAAGTTTCTAAGGCCTTATCAAAAAATCCATTTTTTCATATCTTGCAATCATTGCATTCCATGTGACGACATTTCTTTGAGGCATCATGCCAAATAGTTCACGTGTGTTGTCTATGCTTCCACACTTTGCATACATGTCTCTAAGGGTAGTTCTTCATGCCTTGTAGGAAAATTCTTCATGCCTTGTTACTATTTGCTAGACTCAATAGTCATCCATGTGACTATTTTTCTTTACTTTTTTTACTGTAACAGTCATTATACATGATTTTGTTTTACACTTTTTTGACTATAACAATGATATATATGACTATTTTTACACTTTTTTTTATTGTAACAATCATATATATGTCTATTTTTTACACTTTTTTTTATTGTAACAATCATATATATGATTGTTTTTACACTTTTTTTTTTACTATGATAGTCATATATGTGACTATTTTTTACACTTTTTTTTAATTATAATAGTCATATATATGATTGTTTTTACACTTTTTTAGTCATCCATATGACTATAACAGTCATCATGTGACTGTAACAGTCATAACAGTCATCATGTGATTGTAAGAGTCATAACAGTCATTCAATATGACTAATTTTTACTTCTAAAACAATCCATATGACTGTTATCACATCAAAAGTGGGAATGGTTTCCTTTGGAGAAATGCCACTGAAACATATGTTGTCCCATAGTGAAAGAAATAGACAAATATGACCTATTTTTGCTACTAAATCTGCTTTAACTTGACCATGACTTCTCAAACACAAAACCTTTAATCTAAAATCTCTGCTTGAAACTTTAGTTTGTCTTGCATGCAGATCATATGGGCATCTATCCATTGCTTAAACTTTAACTACTTTCATGGAATTAAAAGTACCTTTGTCTCATTTACTTACAACCTTGCATGTAGTCTTAGGTCTCCCCATGATGCTTGTGTTTGAAATTCATTGACTTCTCTGCTACTACCACTTCTCTTTTGACCTTATGACTATCCCTTAAGAGTTGTTGATTATGGACCTCTATCTTCTATCCTTTGTCATTCTCACCACTGTCTTCATTTCATGTTGGAGCTCATATTTAGCCCTACTCCTTGACAAGACATCCAAGGCTACCTATATCACTGTTAAACATGGCCGATAGTCTCCTTATTAGGACACTAAGCATTATATATGCCTCTCAAGGACCTGACTGTCATCATGGCTTCTTGAGTCTCTTCACTATTTTTGTATTCTCCCTATGTTTATGAATTTTCCCTTCATACTTGTGATGACTTCTCTAAGGTGTAGCTTAAAAAAAATCTAGACTAGAAGCAGGAGTGTGATTTCTTTTTTGGTATAGATCTTGATTTTTTTAAATCAATTTTGTTTGCCTATGGTGGAAAGGAATGCATTGTTCCAAAATGCTTCAGTTTCATGCAGTGGAATGGTGCTAGGATTGACATTTTTGTATTCCATAGCTCATGGGGCCGGACAAACTGTGCCAATGTGTCGAGGTGGGCAGGTAAATGCTAGGGGAGGTCTCATTTCATGTGCCAAGTGTTCCAGTCATTCGGGGTAGTAGGCTACCCACACTCTCATAAGCACTCATTAGATTCTTTGCAATTGATTTTTCAATTAAGGCATCGGATGTTCTTAGGCCAATAATCTTCATAATGGGCCTAAATTTTAGATTTCTCATCAATTTAACAAATAGTTGACATCTTTTAGTTTCATTTAAGTTCTCGAAGAATGATTTCCATATCTTATTTGCATATCTTTGGCAAGTGCACTCAGGAATCTTATTCTGTATGGGATTCAAAACATTCTCATCTATATCAATTAGAAACTTAAGCTTCTTATGCAAAATTCTAGGAGGTGTTTTCATTGCTAAAGTTGACTCAAAATTAGGAATTTATTCAATATTTACTTAAGATGGGATAGATGGCATACCTTCAATTGGAGATGAAAAAGATGAAAAGTATTGAAGTTGAGATGGAGAAGATGGTGTACCTTCTACTTGATGTGTGAATGATGGCGTGACATCAACTTGAGAATAGAATTAATATGTACCTTCAACTTCACCTATGAAACATGGAGTGCCTCCAATTTGAAAAGATAATGATGGTGTTCCTTCAACTTGACCTATGAACAATGGAGTGCCACCAACTTGGAGATTCAGTTTCCTTGTTGAATAGAGGTTTTACATTCATTCCCTTTATCTCACCAATTCAATCTCTCTTAGCTTCAGTAGATGTGTCATGTTTCTCTTCAATTGGCAATGGTCGAATGTCTTCTTGTATGGTTGACAATTTCCTACTTTCATGAATTCAACTCATTCTTTCTCTTTAGCTCTCATTCTCAGCTTCACACTCTTCTAGTATTAGAGTATTTCCTCATTTCCTTGGCATGATGATGATTTATATATGCATCATGAATAAGACAATGATGATGTTAGAAGCATAATGAATAATCAGCATATATAAATCAACATATGATGACTAATGAATAATCAGCATATAGAAATCAACATATGAATAATCAACATATAGTTTCACATTTTCTTAACATATCTTCTCAAACACACTTTCTTAACCTCCCATGGATACACCTACTCAAGACAAGATAGAAGAAGTCACTAGCACTAATGAGAGTTATGAAAAGCACATTGTGATGGACCAACCATTCCAAATGGAGACTCATGTAAGGTAAAACTAGACCTACTAGCATGTTAAAGGATGGCCCAAAATATTATATTGTAGGTGGTGAATTAGTTAGAGTAGCTCATGAAGATGAGCAAGTTGATGGGACTACATAGAACTTTGAGGGGGCTTTTGCAACAAAATCAAAAATTGGTGAAGGAAGCAACAACTCTTAACAATTCCCAATAATGAAAATGGTAGACAATTCTTTTTGAATACAGGAGTCCAAGAGACTATAGTAGTAGAGGTTGTAGATGTTCTACAAATAGAAGGCATATTTAATGCCATCATTGTAAAAAGAAAATTGGGCATTTTGAAAAGGAGTTCAGGCTCAAACAAAGTCACATGTGAAATAAGAAAGCAATTTTCACTTGAAATGATGGAGACCATCTCAATTCCAATATTTTTTTCTTTTGTCATGCAGAAGAGAAATCTTAAGTTAATGTTTGGTTTCTTGATTTTGGTTGTTCAAATCATATCATAGTCAATGAAGACTTATTTATGCCAGTTGATAAAGTTGTAAAGAGTTGATTAAAATTTGGAGACAATAAAGTAGTGTAAGTTGTTGGAAAAGACACCTTGGTCATTCACACCAACCAAGGTGAGGTAAAAAAAATCAAGATACTTTATTAGTTGATGGCCTTAAGCATAATTTATTGAGTGTAGTTTATCTTATTGAAAATAATTATAGAGTTTTGTTTCATGATGTCATTTGTAAATGTTTTGATAAAAATCATGGTGGAAAAAGTTGTAGCAGAAGTTCTCATGACAACAAATAGAATGTTTCCATTGCAAATTTGTTTATTAAAAATAGATGCTCTAAAAGGAAATCTTGAGGATATTGGTTATGTCATGGTCAGTATGGTTAGTTGACCTTTAAGGAGTTGAACTTGTTACATACTAAGATTTGTGGATTGTTCAAGATCTTGTTGAAGAGTTTGATCATAAATTGATAAGATAGTGATAGAAGCCTATGTGGTAACCATGAATTGAGAATTGGACATTGTGCTGTGGCATGGAGATTTATTACAACCAAGTGTTTCTATGGTAGCAATTGCAAGATGCTTGGTGAAGAACTCACTATTGCATCATGAGCTAAGTGAGTTGCTAGAGCATGTATGGTAGTGCAAGTGCACATGTGGTAGTGTTGGAGTGCATGTAGTGACAATTGAGAACATGTATATGTTCTAGAGAATGTTTTGAAGTATCACAAGTGATAAGAAGCGATTGAGAGTTTCTCTTTGTTATTGCAAGCCATAGTTTGATTTTGGTTGTAATGTAGGAAGACATGTACACGGTTCATGTGTTTTGGTCAACAACTTTTGACTAAGTATGAAGACAAGTATGACAAACAAGCTAAGTATGGTGTACCCTTGTAAGCACTAAAAGTGTAGAATTATCACAATCAATCAATACAAATCAGTCAATTGGCAGTAAAGAAGACATTGAGTATGATTGCACACCTAGTCCCAATGATGAGCATGAGTTGAATGGTTTATATATTAATGATTCAAGATACAACAAAATCATGTATATATCATATTTTAATGATTCTAATTATATTAATACACATAATGATGACTTTTTTAACATAGATAGTTCCACTTTTAGTGATTGTGAGTATTCTAAATAACATAAAGTGAATTAAATTAGACATAAAGAGCATACCTTAGAATTCAATATTCAAGTTGACCAATCCTCCAAAATTTAACTTTAAAATCCTCAAGTTGATCTTATTGGCAAGTTTGATAATGAATTCTACATAACTCTAGAATATGATTAGTAAAATTTATGAAAAAAATAAACATATATCATCAAATTCAATATATATCAATGGTAATTAGCTTTGAAACAATATAAAACATGAACCTTTTAGTTTAAATAATTAAATTTTGTCCAAAAATATGCAAAACTAGTTATTCTATGTTGAAAAAACAAAAAAAGGTGGTGGATTGATCAAACAATGATTCTTAAAATGTTAGGCACCATGAAAAAGCATTTTCTTGTCTGATAGCATGCATGAAAAGTAGGGAATAACAGACATGTGGGGTCTGAATCATGGATCCCACATGTTTTTTTCCTTTTTTTTCTTCCCAAAATGCGCTCATGTTATACCGTGAGCACGTTTTGGGAAGCATGAAATATTTATGCTTTCATGCATGCAAATAAGTATTTTAGTGTTTTCTCTCTATGTATAAGTATATATTTATAAGTAGATACGTATAGGTATATATCTAAGAAAACCTTTATGTATAAGTATCTCTCTCTCTCTCTCTCTCTAAACCCCTAAACCATAAATAATGCCCCTAAATCCTAACCCCTAAACCATAAACTTGAGCAACCCTAAACCCCTAAACCCTAAACTTAAGCAACCCTAAACTCGTTAACCTGACCAACCCTCTCTGTCTCTCTCCCCTCAATCTCCACCCTCTCTCCCTCTTCCTCCCTCTCCCTCTCCCTTATCGACAAAGAACATGGAAACATGAAAACTAGGACACACAAAGAGGGATGAGGATATAAATTGGGAGGATGAAATGGAAACAAGATAATTTACAAAAGTTCATTGGATGGGAAGAATGATGAGGAGAGGTGGAGAGGGGAGGGAAGTAGAGAGTGAGAGAGAGAGGGTAGGAGGGAGAGGGGAGGGAACAAGAGAGTGAGAGAGAGGGGAGGGAAGTAGAGAGTGAGAGAGGTAGGAGGTGGAGAGGGGAGATAAGTAGAGAGAGAGGTTAGGGGGTAGAGAGGGGAGGGAAGAAGAGAGTGAGAGAGAAGGTAGAAGGTAGACAGGGGAGGGAAGTAGAGATGTGGAGAGAGGGTAGGATGTAGAGAGGGGAGGGAAGAAGAGAGTGAGAGACATGGTAGGAGGTAGAGAGGGGAGGGAAGAAGAGAGTCCAAGAGAGGGTAGGAGGTAGAGAGGGGAGGGAAGTAAAGGGTGAGAGAGAGGGTAGGAGGTAGAGAGAGGAGGGAAGTAGAGAGTGAGAGAGGGTAGGAGGTAGAGAGGGAGGGAAGAAGAGAGTTAGAGAGAGGGTACAAGGTAGAGAGGGGAGGGAAGTAAGTGAGAGAGGGAAGGAGGTAGAGAGGGGAAAGAAGTAGAGAGTGAGAGAGGGTAGGAGGTAGAGAAGGGAGGGAAGAAAAGAGAGAGAGAAGGTAGGAGGTAGAGAGGGGAGGGAAGTAGAGACTCAGAGAGAGGGTAGGAGGTAGAGAGGGGAGTGAAGAAGAGAGTTAGAAATAGGGTAGGAGGTAGAGAGAAGAGGGAAGTAGAGAGTGAGAGAGAGGGTAGGAGGTAGAGAGGGGAGGGAAGTAGAGAGTGAGAGAGAGGGTAGGAGGTAGAGAGGGGAGGGAAGTAGAGAGTGAGAGAGAGGGTAGGAGGTAGAGAGGGGATGGAAGAAGAGAGTGAGAGAGAGGGTAGGAGGTAGAGAGGGGAGGCAAGTAGAGAGTGAGAGAGGGTAGGAGGTAGAGAGGGGAGGGAAGAAGAGAGTCAGAGAGAGGGTAGGAGGTAGAGAGTGGAGGGAAGTAGAGATTGAGAGAGGTAGGAGGTAGAGAGGGGAGAAAAGTAGAGAGTGAGAGAGAGGGTAGGAGGTAAAGAGGGGAGGGAAGAAGAGAGTGAGAGAGAAGGTATGAGGTATAGATGGGAGGGAAGTAGAGAATTAGAGAGAGGGTAGGAGGTAGAGAGGGGATGGAAAAAAAAGAGTAAGATAGAGGGAAGGAGGTAGAAAGGGGGGAAAAGTAGAGAGTGGGAGAGAGGGTAGAAAGTAGATAGGGGAGGGAAGTAGAGAGTGAAGAGGGTGGGAGGTAGAGAGGGGATGGAAGAAGAGAGTGAGAAAGAGGGTAGGAGGTAGAGAGAGGAGGGAAGTAGATAGTGAGAGAGGGTAGGAGGTAGAGAGGGGAGAGAAGTAGAGAGAGAGAGTAGGAGGTAGAGAGGGGAGGGAAGACGATCATGAGAAAGAAGGTAGGAGGTAGAGAGGGGAGGGAAGTAGAGACGTAGAGAGAGGGTAGGAAGTAGAGAGGGGAGGGATTACTTCTAATATTATTTGTAAATCACCCATAAGGGATGAAAGGTTTCACCAGGAGTGATCTTGTTTCAGTTGCATGTTTATATCTAGTCCCTGCTGCAAATTCATCCATGATGGGGGGTCGCAGGGGGGTTTATCATTATAAATCTAGACCATTCGTCATTAGGTCACAAATCTAATGGTCAATAATATGTTAGTTTTCTTGCCCTAGAAGGAAACCCCCTTTTATAAGGATATTTGTACTACATTTTTAACAAAGTTGAGAGTAACAGGTGTCGTTGGATTGAAGACTAAAGAAGAAGAGGAAGTGTATGTATTGTAATCTCATATTTGAAGATAATACAACTTGGAGCCTCTTTTCTTAGTGGAGTTTTTTACTCAAAAGGGTTTCTTCCGTATTACATACTATGTTATGTGTTTAGTTCTTAATGCATTTTATTTATGTGTAGTGGGCTTTATTTATATTGCAATATCCATTGATTCTACATTGTTTAGACGATGTAAATAAGGTTTGAATTAGATTTTTGTTGTGTAGTTTGCACCTTCATTTCTAACAAATAGGGTTTCAGAAGGCTTAATGACTTCAAGTTCTAGACAAAGGGAACCCTTAAAAAGCACAAGTAATTTTGAATTACAACAGGGAAATGTCCCAACAACCATAGTTGCTATGTCTGCCCAAATGCATCAACAACAACAAACTATGCCAAATCTTCAAACATAGGTGGTAACCCAGGCTTAGAATGCCAATACTGGATAGGTAGGTCAGCATTTTATTTACCATCCCTGTGCAGGACAAGGAGTTAATAATGTACATAATGTGCAAGAATGTCATAATCTTAGTCAACAAAACCCTCGGGCAAATCTACAACATAGTGTTCATGGACATCAAAATGTATAGGGACAACCAAATGTGCAAGCAAATGTTCAGGCCAAGAGACCATTGCAGCTTGAAAGACACAAACAACTTGATTTCATAGGTATACCTGGTTACTCAAATCCTATTCCAAATGATATAAGGAAAGAATTAGTAAAGTTTTCTAGAAATAATGCTCTATGTGGTGAATATCATTTGAAATACTTTTCAAATCTTATGGATGATTATGAAGTAGAAGATGAAGATGTAATCATGAAATTGTTTATGCAATCATTGGCTAATGAGGCTAGGGATTGGTATAGGAATCTTCCTAATGTAAGTATTAACTCTTGGAATGAATTTAAAAGAGCTTTCAGAGAACAAAATGGTGATAAAACTGATCCAATATTTGTTATTAATGAGTTTACTAGCATTACTAAGGGCTATAATGAACCTGTCTCAAATTTTAATGCTAGGTTTACTAGGGTTTTTTAACAAGATTCCCCCATATATGAGGCCAAATGGGTCCATGTGTTTAGTCTTGTATTGTAATTCATATGATGCTAAGATGGGTTATGAGTTGAGAGATAAGAACCCTCAAACCCTAAGAGATGCTTTTAAAATAGTAACACATATTGAAAGTAATATAAAAGCATGAGGGTAGGTGAATAAAAGAGATGATGTCATAATATTGCAAACCCCTAATCTCAAAACACAACAAGCTAGAGCACTTGTATATGAGGATAAATTAAACAAAGTAATAAGTGTATTAAAGGATTTGAGTTATAGAGTGGAAAGAACTAAAAAAGGTTTACCCGCTAATAGACAAAATTACCCCAAGTAGGAAAGAATGCCTAAATTGTCAAATTAGCCTTATAACACTACTCGACACAATGGTAAGCCAGTACCCAACAACCAGAGAAATATTTCCAATAGAGAAATTCCGGATCCTCTTAGGAAGAATAATGTTAATATGATTAATGAGACTTCATGGTGTGTAGTTTGTAAAATGCCACATGTACTAACACAGTGCATGGTTACACAGCTTTTCATGAGTCTGCCATTCGTTGTGATGAATGCAATGACTCCCACTATAATGAGGATAGTCAAATAAATATGTTGTTTACTAGCTTGAATCAGGAGGAAGATTGTGCTCATCAGGATTCATTTAATACTAAGGAAACTGATTCTACCATGTATGCTTTTTAGTCTTATAGTACTGATGCAAGATTAGGAAGACCCTCGGATAAAGAGATAAAAACAATAACAACAGTAGCGATTGCACAAGCTGAAAACAATTACAATCTAAGAAGTAGGACTCAGGGTCAAGATTAGAATAAGACAAATGATTTGTTTGTGAAACAAGCTCAAGATCCTATGGGAAATTAAAGTAATGCTAAAAATATAGAGGGAAAAGGTAATAATCCTAAGAAAAGAATATCACAAGTGGATAGTGATAGGTAGAACATTGATGTCCCTACCAATAACATTGAAGTTAAGACAACACATGTTCAAGACAAAAGTAAGAATGTGTCTATAGGTGTAGTTCAACCTTTTTCTCATACACAATATCATGTTCCTTTTGATATGACATAGGTCTTGTCTCAAATAAAGGTTTCTATCCCATTATTAGAAATGATGAGAATAGAGGAACATAAGGATAAGGCATTGGCCTTGATAAACAATGTTGTAGAATAGCCAGTTATACAAAAGCAGACTTCAAATCATAATACAAAGGGAAAGGAGTAGGTGAATGAGGTTGAGGAAGAAGTAGCTGATGAGATTCTAGAATTTTATCTAGGAACAACTGTGACTAGGTGCCCTGCTTAGGTAAAACCTTTCTTTGTTACCTTGCCCATCAATGATAAACTAGTTAGGAATTGTATGATAGATTCGGGAGCTTCTACTAATGTTATGCCTTTAGCAATTATGAAAGAGTTGGGTATGTAAGTAAATAAGGCATATGGAAAATGGTTTTCCATGGATTCAAGGGAAGCACCTATTATTGGGATCATGAGAGATGTAGGGTTCAGATTGGTTACTTTCCCTAAGAAAAAATATAGCATGAATATTACTGTGGTTGACATTCCACCTGAATATCGAATGTTGTTATCTAGAAAGTGGGATGTAGTAGTGGGTGGAAGAATGCAGTTAGATTTATCTTATGTCATAATCCCCATAAATGGTAAGGATGTCAAATTGGATAGGGAAAAAATATCGACCACTCTGGTGGAAGATAAAGAACATATGGAATATGTATGTTTTCTAGATATTGACCTTGATCATTTTAAAGTTATTTCTCTAGAGTCTGATTCAGTAAGTAAAGAACCCATGGTAAGGGAAATTCAAATGTCTGATATTGAAAATGAAATATGGTCAATGTATTTTGATGTAGCTTGTTTAAAGAATGGGTCTGGTGTTGGTATTGTTTTTGTATCACCTCAGAAAAAGCTTTTTAAGTTTTCTTTTCTCCTAAATTTTAAATGCACAAATAACATAGCAGATTATGAAGCACTACTTTTAGAATGGATATTGTTGTCAAACATGAAATTAAAGTGCTTAAATTTTTAGGTGATTCAAAATTGGTGATTCAAAATTAGTGATTTCACAAGTGAGAGGAAAATATGCATCAAAATATAAGAGATTGAAACAATACAAAAATATTGTTTGTGATACAATTGAGCTCTTTAATGCATTCTCCATTAATTGGTTGGAGAGGTCAAGAAATGTAATCACATATTTTCTAGTAAATGTTGCTATCAGGCTAGATGATGTTACTTTAGTAGATGTATCTAGAGTGGAAGTCAAGACAAGACCTTTAGTCCCAATGATGACAAGGATTTAATCAATTTTCTGCAATGTATAAATGAATTTGATAATCAAGAAATTGATTTTTAGCATTTTGTTCAAGTAGTAGATGGAAAAGAAACATTGTTTGGCAATGAGGTCATTCAACTTAAAAAAAATAAGATTCCTAAGGGTTTGGTTTCCCTGGAAAGAAATTTTGATAATAATGACAAACAAGTCATAAAATATGTCCTTGTGCATGATCAGGATCTTGAAGAAATCAATTTAGGGACAGAGACTGCCCCAAATAAGGTTTATATTAGAAGGAAATTAAATGAAAAGGTAAGGGTGATGATCATGGATTTTCTTAAGAAATATAAGCATGTCTTTTCTTGGTCCTATGATGATTTGAAAGCTTATAGAGAAGATTTATTCCAACATGAAATTCCTTTAAAACTAGAAGCCAAACCTTTTAGAGAAAAGTAAAGGCCAATAAATCCAATTTTAGTACCAAAGATGCAACAAGAACTTATGAAACTCAGGGATGGAGGTATTATAAAACCTATTAGGCATTCCACTTGGGTTTCTAATTTGGTGCCAATAAGGAAGAAGAATAGTGACATTAGGCTATGTGTTGAATTTAGGAATCTCAATGTTTCTTCATTAAAAGATATTATCCATTGCCTAACATAGAGGCATTGTTGCAAAAGGTAACTAGGTGTGAATTGTTATCAATGATGGATGCATTTTCTGGATATAATCAAGTCAAGGTAAAGGAATTAGAGTAGTATAAAACAACTTTCACAACACCTTGGGGTACTTATGTTGATGTGAGGATGCCTTTTGGACTGACAAACGTTGGAGCCACATTTCAAAGAGCAATGGATGTTGCATTTGTTGGCCTAATTGATGCTATTATGGTGGTATACCGGGATGACCTGACTACCTTCTCAAAAAGGAAGAAGAACATTGCATGCATCTTGAAAGGATCTTCATCAGATAAATAGAGTATGTTATATCATTGAATTTAAAGAAGTGTACTATTGTCATATTTTGCCTAACCCAAAATATCCAAAAAATTGCTCTTTCCATTAGGGAAATCTAATCTGAGAAAGCCTAAATGGAAGGATTTTCCCCTTAGAAAATCCTAGAAAAAATCCAAAAAATTCTAAGCATTTTGCCCTTTCTTTTGCCTTAGTTGACAAATTCTAAGTTTGGCGAACCTTTGGTTCACTAGTTCACAAGTTCATCAATTCACCGATTTGCCAACTAAAGAGCGAGAAAGTAGGGAAATGGCTAAGGCAAAAGGAAAGTAAGGCAAGGAAATGCTTTGTTAGCAAATCTTAAGATTTACAAACCTCTTGATTCACTGATTGGCAAGTTTGCTGACTGGCAAATTGAAATTCGCTGACTAAGCATGGCAAGGTGATGGGAAGTAGCTAAGGCAGAGATAAGGTGAAGGAAAGAAAAGAGTTTTCCTTTGTCAGAAAAATTAAGGTTTGGCTATCCTTAAGTTCATCAATCGACAAGTACGCCGACAAAGGACAAGAAGGAAAGTAAAGCAGCGAAGGCAATGGTTCATGGAAATGAAGATTTACTGATAGGGCAAAAGGTAAAGCTAAGGCAAGGAAAGAAATGGCTCTATTGGGAAGTTGGGGAAAACTCAAACTTGCTAAAGAGTTCAATTTTTCCCAGGTTCGTCCATAAGGCAATTTGGGGACTAGGGAGAAAGAAAAGAGAGATGGTTAGCAAAAAGGATATTTTGCTAAATGAAGGAAAAGATAAGGAAAGAGATAAAGTGGTGAAGGAAGAAATAGTTCTCAAAATGAAGATTTTGCCGATAAGGCAAAAGCAAAGACAACCAAGTTTGTGAAATTGAAAATTTGTTGATAAGGTGAAAAGGAAGAAAGAAAAAGAAATCCTCATCCAAGGAAGTAGTTCCTAGAAAGAGATTTTCACTAGCTAAATAAAAAGTAAAAGGTAGAGGAAAGTTCAGATCGTAAAAGAGAGATTTTGTCGATAAGGAAAAATAAAAATCTAGAAATGGGAAAATCAATGAAATGTAATGCTTTAGAATATTTAAAGAAATTCAAATATTTAAAGTGTTGTAAAAGCTTGAAGGACATAATTTTTTTCTGTTGTAGAAGGGATTTAATACTTGAAGTACAAATATTGCAGAAAAGTCAGAATCAGGCAATTGAAATAGTTAAATCCTTTAATGCATTTGTACAAGAAAGGACAAAATGGACTTTGTTGGTGCATGAATGAATTTTAGACATTCCTTCCTAAATGCTCTTGACACCCCTATATGTAGGCAATCTTCCTCTGCAGAGTTGTAGGCATGTCAGACGCATGGCCACCACTCCAAATTTGTAGGTTCTGACAGGGGCTCTAGGCCAAAATTGAATGCAACATGGGCATGTGTAGGGTTAGTTGACTAATCTTTAGCGCCCAATTCTACAAATAGATTCAAATTCTATATATACATGAAGAAAAGATGTAAAAAGGGATTAGTTAGTTGTTATTCTGGCTCATCACGTGGGTGGAGTTTATTGTAGATCACAAGCCTTGTAATGCAATTGCAGGAACCAATAGAATTTGATGTATTGTACCTGAATCTAGGCCTTTAAAGTCTTCAAGTATGGTTCACCATTGAGTGCAATTGATTGTTTTGTGTCTTTTTCTCCTACAACAAACTGTTCTACTTATGTAATGGCTTTCTAGACTTCATGATTAATACAAACTACTATTTTGCCTCTCTCTTAAGTTCTATGTTGTGCTCATTTGAAAATTATATGCTAGCATTGTGAAAAACGGTCCCTTTCTTAGATCTAGTTCTCTATTCAAACCTATATATGGCTTATATGAGTCTATACAAGCTTTCTTCAGTCTTGAGGTCATTTTTGTGTTAATCCAAACATAGTTAAACACATTGAAAAATCTGGTGCATCACCCCCCTTTCAATTCTAATATTTTATGTTGAAATTAGGGCAGACAACTGAGAGGGGGGGTGAATCAGTTGTCACAAAACTTTTATCTTTTTCTGCATTTAATCTCCATTACCACTTATCAACAGATTAAAGATATAACCATCGAAGCATGAATCAATAACACAAGAGCAAAAACATAATCAACACACATAACACCATGATATTTACGTGGAAACCTGGTTAAGGGAAAAACCATAGTGGGGGTTAACCCACAAGATTTATTCTCTCTTAAAAGAATATAAAATGGGAAGGCACTTGCCTTCAGGCACACTGCCTAGAGCTCACTACTCAAAGAGGCTCACTGCCTACAGAAACATTCACAAGTTTAACACAAAAAGATTGAACTGAGAAACAACATCTTCTTTATGCCAAGGTCAGTTCCATTGAAGCGGATAACACCTCTGCTATGCCCCCTTAATACTTCCTTGCTACTTCCACATCTTTGGTTGCATTCCTTCATTTCCATGACTTCACAACACTATTTATACATGTCATTGACTTTAGTATGAACATCAAAGTCAGCCAAACAATCATTTATCTAGAACATTCTCCAAGATAGGTATTGCAAGCAATTACAATCACAAGACTTAAAATGCTACATGCGAACCACTACACTATCGGCCAAACATAGCTGATACTTGAATCTTCCTCGAACAACATGCCATGCTCCATAGAACTCTTCTTAGATCATCTACAACACATACCAAGCATCTGATCGACCAAGACTGGAAAGAATAGCAACACTCAAGAGGAAATCTTCAACTGTGAGGTTAATCCTTAATGTGGACCACCAACACAATAGGAACATGATCCAGAGACCACCACAAGCACAATGAAATCAACTAGAACAACCACACCACCTCAATCACCAGAAGCACTTGCACCTTCATCCAAAAACTCAAGAACACTGTCATGACTGTCACACTAGAACGATTGCTTGTGAACCTCTAAACCATGAACCACATGAGTTGAGGATACACACCGACACCTGAAACATGCCTCTAGATCTGCAGATCATAATATTCCAATGCAGATCAATCCAGACCAAATTTCTATCACTCTGTCACCTCTGAACAACTACAAAACCCAATTCTACTCAGATGGCCATAACTTCACCAATTCTCCATGTGGACCTCTCAAATCTTGATTGGAGCAACTTTAGACAATCCTCTACAAACCCTTTAATTTGTAGACTCTGATCTTCATTCTACTGGGAATGAGGAGCAATCTACTTCAATGTCTTCACTGTCTTTGACAGAGAGATATGTAACTCACTTGTTTCTTCCAGAGATGCTAATTTTCTTAGTATCCTCAACATACAAGTCTTCTAAACAAGCAATAGAATAAGATACAGTTGACACTAATGACAACAAGGATATGTTGACATCAATGACAACACCGATTAGGCACATATTTACAACAATCTCCCCCTTTGTTATTGATGGCAACATACGATGTGAAAAACTATTTTAACCATCAATACAAGAACTTCTCCCCCTTTCTCTTATCACGTCACTTTCTTAACTACTCTCCCTTTCACCAACAACTACTTACTTTCAATTTTTTCACATGACTTCTCTCTTCCTTTGACATCAATGGCAAAGGAAGCATATTTGCAATCATCTCTCCCTCTTTTGCTTCTTAGATAAAACCAGACTGAACTCCAAAATTAGCATATGGACTACTCCCCCTCAGTAGCATCTCCTTAACACCAATCCAGATCACAAGATATGATTGTGAGTTTCACCAGATTGATGCACATTAGTGCATCTTAGTTCTGAATAGGAGGAGTAATCACCCCTAGCTTCCCTCTAAGATACTCAAAAGTGTCCTTAGGTAGAGGCTTAGTGAAAATATCTGTAATCTAATCTTTTGATGAAACAAACTCTAATCTGACTTCATTCTCATTCACCTTCTCTCTCAAAAAGTGAAACTTGATGGATATGTGCTTTGTCTTTGAATGCAACACCGGATTCTTTGAGATGTTTATTGCACTTGAATTATCATAGAAGATTGTAACAAGCTCTTCAAACACAACTCTTATATCCTTCAACATTTGTTTCATCCACAAAACTTGAGTACAATTATTGCTACTTCTATATACTCTGCCTCTACAGTAGATAGAGATATTGCCTCCTACATTTTTCTCAATTGAGAGACCAATCTCTTTCCCAAGAAAAATGTACCTCCACTATTACTCTTCCTGTCATCCACATCTCCTACCCAATCAGCATCTATATATGCATGAAGAGTGAAATCATCACCCTTAGGATACCATAAGCCATAATTAGATGTTCTCTTGAGATATCTAAAAATTCTTTTGACTGCTACAACATGAGATTCTCTAGGATCAGTTTGAAATCTAGCAACAAGGCCAACTACATTCATAATATCCAGTTATCATAGGAGTACTCACTAGTTTTGAATCTTCCATTCCAAACTTTTTCAACAACTCTTTCACATACTTAAACTAAGATATGAAGATGCCTTTTTCTAACTGAATGATTTGTAGACCTAAGAAGAAATTCATTTCACCAAGCATGGACATCTCAATTTTATTTTATTTTAAATATGTTTGGTAAACTTTTTTAATGTGACCGGTGATACTGGTACGACATGCCCTCCAGATCCACATGAATGCTTTTGCCCAGAGCAATGAACCGGTGAGGCCACAACATGGGAGACCTCATCCCGTAGCAAGAACACTTCAAACCAGTGAGCTCATTGGCCCAGTGAAGGTGTAAATCCTGCATGCTCATTGGCCCAGTGGGGGTTTGAACTCTAGTGGCCACCACTACAACCAAGCGACTTAACCACTAAACCATGCCCTTATCGACATGGACATCTCAAATTCACTTTGCATCTGATCAGAATTTTTTTTTACACATGCTCTCATTTCCACCAAAGATGATATCATCAACAAATACCTCAACAATTAGGATGTGTTCATGATCAATTTTAAAATAAAGCTTTTTGTAAGTAGTGCCTTTGCTAAAGCCTAACTTTAGCAGATACTTATCTAATCTTGCATACCAGGCTCTTGCAGATTGTTTAAGTCCATACAATTCTTTCTTCAATCTACAGACCATATCTCCTTGATTAGACAACTGGAATCATTTCGGTTGTTCAATGTAGACTTCTTCCAACTCTCCATTTAGGAATGCTAACTTGACATCCATCTAGTAAACTTTGAAATCTTTACAAGTAGCAAAGACAAGAAATAATTTGACTACTTTGATTCTTGCCACCAGAGAAAAAATTTCTTCAAAATCAATTCCATCTACCTGAGAATATCCTTTGCACACCAATCTTGCTTTGTTTCTCACAACTTCACCATCTTCATTCAATTTATTTTGGAAGACCCATTTAGTTCCAATTACATTTTTGTCTTCAGGTCTAGGAACAAGATCCCAAGTGTGATTCTTTTCAATTTGTATTAATTCTTCTTCCATTGCTTTTGCCCAACTTTCATCATTACATGCTTCATTCACTGATTTTGGTTTAATCTTTAAAATTAAAAAATACTCCACTTGTTCTTCAACAATTTTTCTTCTATCTTGAACACCTTTATTTCTATCTCCTATGATTTTATCTTTAGAATGATTCAACCTTACATACTTGGGAGTTTTGGGATTTTCTTGAGCTTTTGATTCTTCAATTTCTTCCTTAGCATTTTCACTAGCTTCTTGAGTCATTGGATTTTTTGGAGCAATTTGAATCTGAGTCTGAGCTTGAACTTGCTTTTCATTTTCATCATCTAATTCATATCCATAGAACTTGGAAGGTCTCTCCATGCTCTCATCTACTTTGACATTAGCATTTTCAACACTCTTTTTCAATCTCTTATTAAAGCACTGGTATGCCTTGCTTTGGTTAGAATAACGCAAAAATATTCTTTCATCACTCCTTGCATCAAAATTGCCTAGATCTTCATCTCTTTTGATATAGCATTTACTACTAAAAAATCTGAAGTATTTCACAGTAGGAGCATTACCAAACCAAATTTCATAAGGTGTTTTACCAGTATTACCTTTGATCTGCATCCAATTAAGAGTGTAGACAACAATACTCATAGCCTCTCTCCAATAGATATGTGGAACATTTGAATCCATCATCATGGTTCTAGCAGCCTCTTGAATAGTCCAGTTCTTCCTTTCCACAACTCCATTCTACTGAGGAGTCCTAGGAGCAGATAACTATCTTCTTATTCCATGCTTTTCACAAAATGCATTAAAATCACCAGAGGTAAACTCTCCAGCTCTGTTAGATCTCATAAACTTTACCTTCACACCAATCTCATTCTCCACGCTATCCTTGAACACCTTGAATTTGTCAAGAGCCTCTGATTTCTCTTTCAAGAAAGTTACCCACATCATCTGGGAGTAATCATCAATCAGCAACATAAAGTATCTATCTCCTTCCAAACTCTTAACTTTGGCAGGACCATACAAATCAGTGTGCACAAGTTCCAACAATCCACTTGAAGATTGTTCTTTACTTTTGAATGTAGTTTTGCTCTATTTGCCCAACTGACATTCCTTACACATGCTATTAGTAGGTTTTACAAGCTTTGGAAGATCTCTCACAGCCTGAGTAGTACTTATCTTGACAATATCATCAAAGTTTACATGATACATTCTCCTATGCCATAACCAAATATGATCAATCTGAGTAATCAAATATCTTTTACCAGTGTAATTTAAATGAAAGATATTACCTCTAGTCTATGTACCAGATGCAATCTCAGTTCCAGAGCTTTCCAAAATTCTACATTTTCCATCCTTGAATTGGAGGTCATACCCTTTGTCAACTAACTATCCAACACTGAGAAGATTATGCTTCAACCCTTCTACATACAAAACATCATTAGTGTTGTGCTTACCATCAAAAGAGATGGATCCTCTCCCATGGATTCTGCTAGCTGAATTATCTCCAAAATTCACAATTCCACCTTCATATCTTTCCATACTTACAAATTTACTTTTATCACATGTCATATGATGAGAACATCTACTATAAATCACCCATTCATCATTTTCTTCAACCTGAGCAGCCAAGGCACTTTCCACATTCACATAGCTAGCAAATTTAGTAGGCAACGAATTTTCTTCTTTGATAGCAATGAACACCCATTCATTTCTAGATGTACTTCCCTTATCAAATTCATCATCTATAACTCCTTCATCAACAGCTTCATGGACATAGTAGAATTTCTTCTGGAACTTTGGTTTATTAGGGTTTGGCTTTGAAACCTTTTCCAGACATCTTGAAGCAAAATGACCAATCTTATTGCAAGAAAAACATTTGAAAGGAAATTTTCCTTCATACTTATCAGATCCTCTTGGTAGTCTTTTGGAAATAAGGGCTTTAAGTTCTTCAAGCTTTGTTTCATCTTCTTCAAGTTCCTTCCTTGTCTTCTCATATCTGGTTAGTTTTCTTGAAGAGCTTTCATCTAGATCAAATCTTTGCTTCCCAAAAACACTGGCCTTAAAAGTAGATTCTGATTTAGGAAGGGAATGACCAAACTCACTCATTTCAAATGTTGAAAGCCTGCCAACCAACTGATCCCTTGTAACAATTGTCACAGTCCCAATCTCCTCAATAGCACCAACTCTATGCTTGTATGAAGAAGGTAAGGATCTGAGCACCTTGCGAACAATCTCTGATTCTTCTAATTTTCCACTAGCACATCTGATACTACACACAAGTTCATTCACCTTCTACATGTAGGAAGTGATGTTTTCATCTTCACTCATCCTCAAACTTTCATATCTACCTTTTAGGCTCTGCAACTTAGCACATTTGACATATTCATCACCTTCATACAAAGTTTCCAATTTCTTCCAGATTTCATGAGCACTTTTCAATTCCAAGACATTTGTCATTTTTGTATCAGTCAGGGCACTTAACAATGCTTCTTTAGCCTGAATATTGTTTTCAGCATCTTTGAGTTCATCTAGAGTTGAAGGACCTTTCTCCAAAGGCTTATACTCATCTTTTGTTATTAACTAATAAGCATCACCCATGCATTGCAAATGACACTCCATGCGACTCTTCCAAAGAGAGTAATTTGTTCCATCAAATCTTGAACTATCCTGCTTGTAAGTCGACATCCTAAATCTCCTCAAGTGGTCAAGCTTCTTTTGGAGGAACCGGATCTGATACCAATTGTTGAAATTAGTGTAGACAACTAAGAGGGGGGGTTAATTAGTTGTCAAAAAACTTTTATCTTTTGCTACATTTAATCTTCATTACCACTTATCAAAAGATCAAAGATATAACCATGGAAGCATGAATCAATAACACAAGAGAAGAAACATAATCAACACACATAACACCAGGATTTTTACATGGAAACCTGATTAAGGGAAAAACCACAGTGGGGGTTAACCCACAAGATTTTTTCTTTCTTAAAAAAATATAAAATGGTAAGGCACTTGCCTTCGGGCTCACTACCTACGAAAACATTCACAAGTTTAACACAAAAATATTAAACTGAGAAACAAAATCTTCTTTATGCCAAGGTTAGTTCTATTGAAGTGCATAACACCTCTTCTTTGCCCCCTTAACACTTCCTTTCTAATCCCTCATCTTCACTTGCATTCCTTCATATCCATGACTTCACAACACTTATTTATACATGTCATCGACTTTGGAATGAACATCAAAGTCAGCCAAACATGTTGGCAAGAGACACTGTAAGGCATGTCATGTGTTGTCATTGATGGTAACTAAGTCCATTCCACACATCTGTAGTACAGTATTAGATCATACTGGAAGTTAGTTCCAAGATTTGTCAAGTCTGGATAGACAAGAATAGGGTATATGGAAGAGTTCAGTATTTTGGTCAGCGGATCTCTCTAGTTAATCATTGTGTGTTGCGAATTTGAGGGAGTTTAGAGGAATGTTAGGACAATCTAAATCCAAGATTTCAGTCTCCGGTGACAAAGGGATTAAAAGTTATGAGCATCTGAGTACTGGGTCCTAATATGATAGAATAGTTTAGTGAAAAACATATTGACTTGTGTTAGATCTTTGTGTATGGGATATAATGTTAGTGGCTAACATGTATGGTGACCTACAACTGTTATTTTTGGTATGCATCAATATTGGTGTATGGATTCAGCCAACATAACAGAGTACTTGTATTGTTTGTTAAGTTCTTCATAAGGGCAATAGAATGGTAATTGAATTTCTTGGGGCAGATATATATAGCTAATGGATTTGAGTGTATTGAAGCATGTATGTTGTGCGATGATGTAGTAGTGTGAAAAAGGCACAGTAAAGAGTGAAAGAGAAGAGATCTAAGGTCTGGATTATGACAGAGTAGTAAAATAGGGCAGAGTAAAGATGAAGTGTGTAAGATCAGTATTTTGTACTTAACTGGAACTAAATTCTTGCATTGGTAGATGTTGTTCATTAGTTCAAACAATCTGTAATCCTTTTGTAATAATTCTTGTAGGTAGTGAGCCTCTTTTGAGCAGTGAGATCTAGACAATGAGCCTAAAGGCATGTGCCTTCCCCTTTTGTAATACTTTTAATAGAGTATAATCTTTGTGGGTTAACCCCCACCGTGGTTTTTCCCTTAACCAGTTTTCCACATCAAAAATCTTGGTGTCAAGTGTGATTTAATTTTTTTTCTCATGTGTTGTTGATTCATGCTTTAATGCTTTCATCATTAAATCTGGTTTGAATAGAAAAGAAGAATTAATTACTGTAAGTATTAAGTTTTTAAGACAACTGATTCTCCCCTCCCCCTCTCAGTTGTCTGCACTAATTCCAACAACTGGTATCAGAGCAAGGTTCCTTGAAAGAAGCCTAACATCTTGAGGAAGATCTGGGAAGGTATTACAATGGATTCATACAACTTCGAAGAACAATTTCAACTTGCTTTAGATGATCTTGACCAGTCCAGAGTAGAAGTCAAAGAACTACAAGAAAATCTTAAAGACATTGAAGACTGCATTGAGATCTTAAAAGAAAAATTAAGTAAATCTAATGGGAAGAGAAAAGAGCTACTTCTTCAACTAGGAATATAGAATGAGGACAATGACATGGATAAGGCCCTAAAAGAGAAGACAAAGGAATGTGAGAAGTTAGTAAAAGAAGTTGTTGTTCTAAAACATGAAATGGAATCCGAGGTGATGAGGCTAACCAAGGATATTGAAGAAAGAAAGAAGACTGAAGAAAAATTAAATCAATCTCTGTAAGGAAGAACTGAAGAATGTTGTAGATTAGATAGAATAATTGGCCATCTAGAGTCTGATCTACAAGAAATTAGGGAAAATGAAGAACTTGAGAGGCAAATTGTTATCCTCAAACATGACCTAGAAGTTGCAAATGAGTACAAGGAGAAGTTCAACATAAGCTCAGCTAAACTTGAAGTGCTACTTGAGTGTCAGAAGAATGTTGATGATAAGCATGGTCTTGGATATGAGAAAGGTGAAAGCTCTAGATCCAAACAAAGAAATTTTCAACCAAGGAATGGAAGAAATAGACCTAGAAGACCTCCGGTAAGATAGCCTAATGCTCAAAGGTATCCATCTTTCAATGGAAATTGTTTCAATTGTAATAAATTTGGTCATAGAGCTACTCAATGTAGAAGTAGAGTGAATCAAAGTAGTCCATCCTTCTCTAGTCAATGCTTCAAGTGTAAGAGGTATGGTCATAGATCCAATGAATGCAGAAGTGTAATAATGAACAATTCTAACAATAGAGGAAATGGCAATTCCTTCAATGGCAAATGCTTTGCATACAATAGATTTGGACATATGGAAATTTAGTGTAGATCAAGAGAAAATCAATCAAATGGGCAAATAAATGTTGTATGTTTCAACTGTAATCAATCTGGTCATTTTGCAAGATTTCGTAGAAATAGGAACAATGAAAGAAGAGGTCTGATAAACAAAAAATTGAATGAGCAAAGACAAGACAAAGGCAGGGGCAAAATTGATGTGAATGAGATCCAGAATTAAATGAGCAAGACATGGGTCAAGAAAAGTGTTATGAACAATAGTAATGGGTCCACACTAGAATCTGGTGTTGACAATTCCTCCGGGAATTGAATTAGGAGCTCTAGCTCAGGGGGAGAAGCATTAAAAATCAAATTCCCCCAGCCAATAAGTGGGTGCCTGAATCTGGCACATTAAGAGAAAATAATTTGAGTTATTACAGATCATTTGAAAGGATTCCTAGAAGAAAAGAAGTGGATATGATGATTTGTGAAGCAATTCAAGGTCGACTGTATGTAAAAATAATGTAATTGGATGTGTTAGGATAGAGCATTTATTACAAAGGCAAATTAGGTTTTGCAGATCTTAAAAAGATCATTCACTTTTCATTTGAATAACTTTGCATTCGAAGGAAGCAAGAAGAATAGTGTCTGAGCAGAGAATTCAAGTATTTGAAGTGTGATCGACAAATTTGCCTGCCAACCCTAATTTCGTGAAAAAGGTATTTATCTGCGAAACTTTGAACTTGTAATCTTTTGTAAATGGCTACACCTTTGGTTGCTGACATTACTAAAAGGCCTTGACCCAAATTTAAGAAGCACCCACACAAATCAGTAGAAGTTGACCCATTAGGTGCATTTTCAAGTGTTCCATATGGTGTGCTGAATGTTGAAGATATTAGGGTTTATATTCATGCAAGCATAGATGAATTTGGGGACTCAACATTTGTAGATTTGTTTGAGAGCCATCTAAGGGATGAAAATCATGATCTTAAACCTGAGTACAAGGCACTACAAGATAAATTTTTTAATCATATTATGGGGTTTCCAACATTTGATGAAGATAAATCGGTCCGATATGTTTTAAGTTGAATGCATGATGAGTTTTTGTGGCTGTTGAAACCATTCAAAATTACAAAGGATTCTATCAGGATTGTGACTGGGTTGAATTCAACCAGTGGTTTACCAATGTTAAAATCTGTGAAGAGCCAGACTGTAACTGATGCAACTGGTGCTACATTTGACAAAAGGGCAATGACTATCAATGATATTGATCCAGATGTCAAGTTTACATCAATGGTAATTGGCTACAAAATTTATCATTCCAACAGAGAGAACTCTGTCTCCAAAACAACCATATATGCTACATACAAAATGTTAAAGGAAAATGTAGATTATGACTTGTGTGAATTATTACAGAACCAACCAATTAAGAACTTAAATAAAATCAAGAAAGATAAGAAAAACACCTTTAAATATGGTACATTAGTTCTATGTTATTTTTCTACTTTATGAATGAGGTACCTGGAGTAAAAGGTGTACACTGGACTAATGACGAGCTAGTTGCTATTCAGATCAGAGATCATCTATGCAGCATTGGTGATTATAAAACATAGAAAACTACAATCTGGGGATACTTCAAGAATTTTTAGAATATGATTCATTCTAGAGAAAGAATCCCTAAATCGGTTGTTGACAAGTACAAGAATGAAATATGTTTTATGGTTAACACTGATCAATGCTTAATGGAAGCAATAGAACCCATAACTATTTGGATCATACCCATGGGGTATGAGGTAGATGAGAAAATCTTGAATATGTATGATCAACACCTTTTGAGCAAGTGAAAAGACTCAGCAGTTGAAAGATTTGGGACATATGAGGAGCTAAGTGTAAAACTGCATGTTGAGCTCAGAAAACCTGAAATCAATAGGAAAGTAAGAAAAGAAGTTGAGCAGTTGGCCGAGAATCTAGGCCTCACAAAGGAAGTTGTGAGGTAATTCTGAGAAAGAACTAAAAAGGCAGAGAAGGAGAAGTAGGATAAGAAACAAGGAAGTGCTCCGGTAGAATCCTCCTCCACATCAAGAACTACCAGAAGCTCTGTTACTACCCCTGTTTTCCCAAAACCTGCAAATCTTGAGAAATCGGAAGGAAAATCATCTAGAAAAGAAGGGAAAAGAGTAAAAACTAAGGCCACCCAGACTTATAAAAGCATGGAAAATGATGAAGAAGAAACTGATTCTGATATTGAGATCAAGGAGTTGAAGATCTCAGGTACAAATATAGCCAAGGTAACTAAAGAAAAACCTTCTAGAAGCAAAAGGGAAAGAAAGAAGCAAAAGACTGAAATATTTGTTGAAAATCCTACTCTCTTTATGGATGACATTATCAAACTAGTCAGTGTAGATGGGAATTTAAGGCCAATGACTGAATTCTTTGATCATTACAGTGATGCTGATAAGAGGGTCCTAGAGGAAACCACTATCAAATATCTGAAAATCTACAATAAGGCTTTGATTGAAATATCTTCTGAAATTCCAAGAAGTCTTGCAAATATTTTGGATTTAAGAAAATAAAATGCTAAAGGTAAAGATATTGAGATTAGGGAGTAGGTGTTGATAAAACCGTGCCCTCAGATTACTCCAAATTAGATGAACATGATATTCAAGGAAGTGAAGGATGACTTTAGGAGCAAGAAGAGAGTGAATAAACTCATGCTTGGTGAAATAGATGAGATAGTTAAAGATACTTAGCATATTCTCCTGAATGCATTGAAAAGACACAATCTTCCTATTGTTGAAGAAACGACTAATGATGGAATCGACTCCTCAATTTCAGATGTTGAAGAATTAAAAATCAATGAGTAGCAAATTGAGTTAGATGAGTCCTCTATTCCAAAAAAGGAAAAAATGAACAAGGAAGATGAAAAGATCACAGATGAAATTGATGATGCAAGAGGTGTTCTAACTCCTTTGTATCATTCTAACAAAGAAGATACAAAGATGAATACAAAAGTAGATGATCAAATTGAAGATGATTTATTGAGGATTGAAGAACATGAAATAGAAAAGGCTAAGAACCAAGAAGAAGAAGAAGTCAAGGGTAAGGAAGATAAAGTAGAAGAAGATGGGGCAAATGTTGATGCACCCAAACAAAATAGTCCTAATTCTAACACTGAGAACACTCAAGGAAAGGAAGGTGGTCCAAAAATTGTGGCAAGATACACTGCAGATATAGTGAAGAGTTTCTTGAGTAAAGAAATGCTAGATTTTGATGAGCCATAACCGATTCAAGGACCAATCAACCTGGATACTCTCTCTCTAGACTAAATGATGAAGATAGAATCTTTCACACAAACCAAGGCAAGAGAAAAGATATTAAAAACTCACTTAGAGGTTAGTGAACTGTTAGGCCTTGCATCTGGTATATTGGAGAACATAATGCCAACTTTTGTAATGTCTCCTTTTTAGCTGATGTTGTTTGCAGATGGTTTAGCCTATTCCTGACCCTCGTAGGCTAATGTACATGGTTAGGGGGTCTTCTTGAGGCAGTCACCTGGTCGATGGTTGGTTTCCTGGATTCAGTTGGATGGGAAAAATAAGGGAGATAATAATTAAATTAATTATTTGTAAGGTTATTAAATAAATAAATATTATAAAGTGACCTTATATTTAATTAATTTAATAAAGTGACTTAAATAAATATTATTACATAAAGTCACTAAAATAAAATAATATTATTTTTCTAGAAGCTTCTTGAAGTGGGATTGAAAAAGTATAAAGGAAGGGGGAAGGCAAGCTTCCAGGCATCTAGGAATTGATATTTACTTTGATGTGATTGTTTGGTGAAGGAGCCAGCAAGGGTTTCTGCCATTGAGCCAATTTGAACGAAAAATCTCACTGGTTATGCAATTTTGAGGTCGTGAAATATCAGCTGAATTATTGCTTCATTGTGGGCTTCATCCAGGAGTCTAATCTGTGCTTAAATTGGAGAAGACATTAAGTTTCACAAGGGTTCCAAAGGTTAATCATTTGCAGATTTGAAATTGTTGGTGACATGAATAGTGGCGTGAATAGTGTCGTGCTACAGTAACTAGCCATAGAGTTTTTAGATTTTCATTGTTGGAGGCCTATCTAGACACTTTTTTATTCTGGGTATTTGAGGGATCAATTCTTCTTGTGAAGACAATCATTTCTATACCAGTTTGGAGGTGTTTCAAGGCTGCAATTAATTCATTCTGAGGACTGATATACTACAGCAAAGGTGCCATTGGCAAGACATTTTTGTTCATATCTTATCAGTGAAGCATTCTATGGTTTTGGGCATTGTTGCATTTTGATCCTTTGATCCTACCAATCATTTCAGGTACCATAAAGTGGAGTTTTATTGTTGCATTTATTTTTAGTTAAGATTGTCAAGCAAGGGCAAGGGCGGCTACTTCTAGGAGGTACAATTTCATGTAAGGAGGCTCAATAAAATTGAATAAAAATCAGAGATAGATATCATTGCATCTGTTGATCATTCCAGACTTCATAATCAGGTTCTTTGATGTATTTTGCAGTCATATCAATTTGCATAAGGTGCTGCTGTAGATGGTCATTTTATATCAAATTTGGCATTGTTGTATATATCAAATACATAGCATCATTGTACTTTAGATTGAACTCAATTAAGGAGATATATGTTGCATACCATATGTTTGATGAAATGTCCATCTTATAGCATACATAATCAGCATAGTAGTTTGCATGCCAATTGTTTGACAAAATGTCAATTGGCTATAGGAGTTGATTTACACTTGCATTAGTCATCTATTGCATTTGGAAAATGCTAAGACACTTGCATTTCATACTATACTTGTAGTTTAGTCATTTAGCATTTATTTCAAGGTTTTTGCATCATCTTATCTTCCAATTTCATCAAGCAAAGCAAACTAAAACTCAGAAACAGCAAGAACATACTTTGCATACAAAGTGTTTGACGATATTCCTTGAGCCTCTAATCAGCAAATTGAGGTTCGAATTGTCAAGGGATATTACAGTGGTATCAGAGCTTTGTCCTGCCATCTTGTTGGGTAGATTGGACATTGAATCAGCTAGTTAATCATGGTTACTTCAAGTACTCAGAAGCCGTGGGACAGGAATATGGAGAAGCTTAAACAAAGTTTGAATAAGTTGGATGAAAACCAGAAGAGGATGAATGAATTGTTTTCACACCCTGCAAACATAGACAAAGCAGCTCGGTTTATGGCATCCATTTTTAAGGGGTCTACATCACAAAATAAAAAGGAGGAACAAAAGGTCTCTATAGGTGAAGTATCTAGAAACCTCTACAATGAATTTTTAGCAGTTAGTGACCAGCATACAGCTGATCCTATGGAGAATAGAATGGACAAAGGTGATGAGCAGGGGATGCCTTCTTTTGGGTTATAGGTTTCATCTTCTCTTCAGGAGGATAGCAATGGTATGGATTCTTTTAATGATTCCTTTGGGGCTGATGTTAAATGCACTCACAAAAATTCAGCGGGAAAAGTAACAGGTGAAGTGTGGACCAGTAGTATTGAGCTCAGGTCTATTTTAGTTGATCTTCACCCAGTTGATGTTACAGAAGATAGAGAGGAAGAAATAGTGGATCCTATAGGACAGGGTTGCATGAGTCTCCTAGTTGGTGACATGGAGGTTATGATTGGGGACTCTTTCAATAGTCCTAAGAGTGATCTTACCTCTCTACATGAGGTTAGCGATTCATCATCCATTGAATTTATTTTTTTGAGGGATGATGAGGAGTTTGGGTTGGGAACTACTGTTGCTCTAGTTCCAAGACATCATGAGGACACTTCAAAAGAATATTTTGATGATAGTCAAGCTCTCCATTGGCAGCCCACAACTTCAACTAATGAATTTTCCTTGGTCCTTAAGTCTAATTTAGAGAATCAACTAAAGGTTGGTGAAGATAAGATTGTTACAGTGCTGTCCCATTTTGATCATTCCCACAAGATGGTGGAAATTTATCTATGGAAGGTCCAGCTTGAGGGGAGACACAGAAGTGTTGAAGAGGCTTCATCAATTTCTGATTTGTAAGCATTTCAGATAGCCATGGAGATTATGAAAAATAACTATTTAACTCTTCTTTCCGATAGAGATCACCTACTTGAATTGGGTGTCATATATTCAGATGCATTGAAGAGGAAAGAGGAAGAGGTTGATCAACTCACCATGGAGCTAGTGAAGACTAGAAAATCTTTGGAAGACTCTCAAATGGCTCTCCTTATGGTGGAAAATCAGATTGAGGAGTTGAATGTGGAGTTGAGTTTGGCTCATGCTTCACCAAAGAAATCAGAAAATCAGTCTTCTATTGCAGCCTCTTTGAATGGGCAAGAATCTCGTGTTGTGCATGTGATTGAGAGACAAGGAAATGAGGGAAAAGAAGAGCAAGTGATGGGTGAAGACAAAATAGTTACATTAGAGCAGCTACATGAAGATAAGGTTTCTTGTGATGCTTCATTAGGTGAGTCTAGCATTGCTTCATTCGGTGAGTCTAGCATTGCTTCATCCTATCATGGTAAAGAATCATATGGTGCTTCCATGAATGTTATTCATACATATGAAAGTCCATTGAAGGTCCAAGATATTAAGGTGGATGTGAAAGTTGATCCTTTGCTTAGTGGAGCAGCCACTAGTGTTTTGAATACACATGATGAAGGAGACATTTTACAATGGCATGATGTCATCACTAATTTGTTTGAGGACATCGGCACTATGTCCCATCATTCTCATGAGATAGGAGCTTGTGATCATGAGAAAGCCAATGATATGATATCACCCATTGATGGCAGCCCTACACCATTTGGTAGACATGAAGATATCAAGGATAAGAGGACTGATTTTGTATATTTTGGCATTGAAGAGGTAAAGAAGTCCAAAAAGATTAATGAAGAATGGTTGCAAAAGCCAAAGAGGCTAGATTAGTGGCTACCAATGCAAGACAGCATCTTCAAAAAGTGAAAGAAAAAATCAATCTCATCAACATAGCAAGACAAAAAAGGATAGATAGCATTGGAAGACTCTTTATTCAACTACAGGATGAATCTGAAAATACACTTGATTCCCCTAAGGTTAGTTCCATCTCAAGTGATAGAAAGCAGGACTATGATGGTCAACTATTGACAGAGGTTGGTGCTTTTTACCATGACTACATAGTGAGGAGAGTTCATCGCCTTTCTTTTAGTTCACATGCAAAGGATTGGTTGATGCATCGATGTGGATTGATGGGGGGCTTATACCATCCATTATGGGATGAGGAGTTGCCATCTACAAAAGATGGAACTAGAGCCTGCAAGTACTCGACTCAGTTGTGTATGAGGAATTACTTGCAGGGACAACAGTCAGTTATCCATCATGCTATTATGTATTCGACAAGGTTTGCTACTTCTATGTCATAGAGATTTCACATAGATACATGGTTATAGGATGATTATGGGGGTAGTACGTATGATGGCTTGGTTAGTCAGCACGTCCATAGGAATTGGGCAAAGGATAGAGGTTGTGCTTTCATGCTTGCTAGGCAGTTGTATGGTGCACTCGTGAGGGAAGAGGCACAGATATCCACTTCCGTTGATGCTGAGAGGGATCAACCCTCCACATTTGCATTGATTAATGCAACTAGCTTTATGAGTTGGTGTCAGGAGCACTCTTCTTCTAGCTTTGGCAGTTGGAGTATTGTGGGGACACCAACATTTCCAGATGAGTTAGGAGATACTCATCTTTTCTGACAGTTGTTTGGGTCCATAACCCACATGTCTCAGTATTAGGGAGCAGCCTCTTGGCAGATTAGTGATTCAGTTGCATATAGTATGGTGCAGCAGGTGCCACCAGTTGTCATTGGTAGTGGATTGTTGATTCTGTTTTGGGATCCTGGTGGTGACATGTTTGATTCATCACTCTATTTTGGTCTTGATGAGGTGTTCAACCACTCTTGGTGCTATGTCAGTGGTTTATGTAGAATGGTACAGTGGAAGTCAACAGGTGCACTTTGTGATGGACTTCTAGTTTGGCACTGGGACCCAGGGATTGACATCAAAAGTGCTATGTTTATTTTAGCTACAGAATTTCACAGTTTGCTGAGTTTTGGTAGGTTCTATGGCTGCAGCTATTTTCAGCAAGATTCTGATGCAGTTCCTTACAGATTCATTTGGGATCCAGGCATTAGTTGTGGGATACTCTCTAGTATGTTGAGGATTCCTTTGTGTGCATCAGGGTTCACTGTTGAGTTTTGCAGCATGTATATGAGGGTGATTACTTGCAGTTGCACTTTTGATCTTTATGTATATGATCTGTTTCAGATGCATAGCTTAGTTGCGTATATGCTAGATAGTGTGTATGACAACTTAGCTTGCGCAGTTATGGGAAGCAAACATTGTTGATATTCAGAGTTGCTTCCACTTAATGCTTATGCTCTTACGACATCTGGCATTGGGGTTGATTTGATTCAACAGGTTCAGTCAGTTGTGCTAGTGCTGGTGTTATAGGAGCTCTTTGGTGACAGCAGGGACATTACACAGATCCTCCCTTGGGATCCAGGTGGGGAGAATTGTCTTTGTAGCCAAGATTGCTTGGGGACAAGCAATTTCAAGGAGGGCGGACTGTAATGTCCCCTTTTTAGCTGATGTTGTTTGCGGATGGTTTAGCCTATTCCTGACCCTCATAGGCTAATGTACATGGTTAGGGGGTCTTCTTGAGGCAGACACCTGGTCGATGGTTGGTTTCCTGGATTCAGTTGGATGGGAAAAATAAGGGAGATAATAATTAAATTAATTATTTGTAAGGTTATTAAATAAATAAATATTATAAAGTGACCTTATATTTAATTAATTTAATAAAGTGACTTAAATAAATATTATTACATAAAGTCACTAAAATAAAATAATATTATTTTTCTAGAAGCTTCTTGAAGTGGGATTGAAAAAGTATAAAGGAAGGGGGAAGGCAAGCTTCCAGGCATCCAGGAATTGATATTTACTTTGATGTGATTGTTTGGTGAAGGAGCCAGCAAGGGTTTTTGCCATTGAGGCATTAAGAATGAAAAATCTCATTGGTTATGCAATTTTGAGGTTGTGAAATATCAGCTGAATTATTGCTTCATTGTGGGCTTCATCCAAGAGTCCAATCTGTGCTTAAATTGGAGAAGACATTAAGTTTCACAAGGGTTCCAAAGGTTAATCATTTGCAGATCTGAAATTGTTGGTGACATGAATAGTGGCATGAATAGTGTCATGCTACAGTAACCAACCATAGAGTTTTTAGATTTTCATTGTTGGAGGCCTATCTAGACACTTTTTTATTCTAGGTATTTGAGGGATCAATTCTTCTTGTGAAGACAATCATTTCTATACCAGTTTGGAGGTGTTTCAAGGCTACAATTAATTCATTTTGAGGACTGATATACTACAACAAGGGTGCCATTGGCAAGACATTTTTGTTCATATCTCATCAGTGAATCATTCTATGGTTCTGGGCATTGTTGCATTTTGATCCTTTGATCCTACCAATCATTTCAGGTACCATAAAGTGGAGTTTTATTGTTGCATTTATTTTTAGTTAAGATTGTCAAGCAAGGGCAAGGGTGGCTACTTCTAGGAGGTGCAATTTCATGCAAGGAGGCTCAATAAAATCGAATAAAAATCAGAGATAGATATCATTGCATCTGTTGATCATTCCAGACTTCATAATCAGGTTCTTTGATGTATTTTGCATTGTCATATCAATTTGCATAAGGTGCTACTGTAGATGGTCATTTTATATCAAATTTGGCATTGTTGTATATATCAAATACATAGCATCATTGTACTTTAGATTGCACTCAATTAAGGAGATATATGTTGCATACCATATGTTTGATGAAATGTCCATCTTATAGCATACATAATCAGCATAGTAGTTTGCATGCCAATTGTTTGACAAAATGTCAATTGGCTGTAGGAGTTGATTTACACTTGCATTAGTCATCTATTACTTTTGGAAAATGCTAAGACACTTGTATTTCATGCTATACTTGTAGTTTAGTCATTTAGCATTTATTTCAAAGCTTTTACATCATCTTATCTTCCAATTTCATCAAGCAAAGCAAACTGAAACTCAGAAATAGCAAGAACATACTTTTCATACAAAGTGTTTGATGATATTCCTTGAGCCTCTAATCAGCAAATTGAGGTCCGAATTGTCAAGGGATATTACAACTTTCTGGAAGAATCCATCTGATTCTCCCTCTAGAAATCTGAAGAGCCTTGTAATTTATGTAAGTACACACTGAGTCCTTTGGCAAGTCTGTAGAGATTAAAGTCTGAAATGAATTTATGGATAAGAGATTTAGTGAGCTAAAGGGCCTAATAGAAAATGACAGAAAGTTACTTGATATCATTATAAAGAGTATTCAAAATGCTCTTAATGAAGGAGGTGATGTATACAAATTTTGTCTATCTTGGCCCAAAGTTATCGAGGTTATTGAGAAGAAGATAAAAGAGCAGGAACAAAGATTATTGAATCTATCTCAAAATTTTGATCCTCTAACAATTTCTCTGACAAGTCAGGAATGTCAAGAAATTAGGTTGACTGATGAATTAAAGAAACTTGCTAAAGAAAAGAGCAATATTGTGGAAAGAATGTGTGAGCTCTAGGGATTGATTGCCCCCAAGTTAGAAACAATGTTTACTGCTTTATTAGAAGCTCAAGTTGCAGTCTGGATAGGTGATCCTTCAGATCTGAAGAAAGCAAAAACACAGGCATTCCTACTAAGTGGGCACATCTTAATTTTGGATGGCATGAAAAGAAGTTGGGCCTCTAAACTTGTGCAGTTGAAAAATAGTTTTGTAGATATTCTCAAGTTCATGTAAATATAATACATGGATTATTTGTACATATGCAGCCTTGTATACAGATTTCTTGTGTAAATTTTGGTTTTCAGATCCCACCCTTTGCCATTGATGTTAAAGGGGGAGTGACAGACAGTGAAAAATAAAAAAAATGAAGAATCCATCAAAAGGAGAGTAGTGGAAGAATATATAAGTGTACACAGTAGGGGTAGTCAATCATGACACTTAGTCATTTTTCATAGTGTTGCCATCAATGCCAAAGGGAGAGATTATTGGAAAGAGACACTGCAAGGCATGTCATGTGTTGTCACTAATGGCAACTAAGTCCATTCCACACATCTATAGTGCAGTATTAGATCATACTGGAAGTTAGTTCCAAGATTTGTCAAGTCCAGATAGATAGGAATAGGGTATATGGTAGAGTTCAGTATTTTGGTCAGTGGATCTCTCTAGTTAATCATTGTGTGTTGCAAATCTAAGGGAGAGTAGAGGAATATCTGGATAATTTAAATCCAAGATTTTAGCCTCCAGTGATAAAGGGGTTAAAAGTTATGAGCATCTAAGTATCGGGTCCTAATATGACAAAATAGTTCAGTGAAGAACATGCCAACTTGTGTTAGATCCTTGTACGAATATAGTAGAAGTATTTTTGTGAGTTGCTATGGGATATAATGTTAGTGGGTGACATGTATGGTGACCTACAAGTGTTATTTTTGGTATGTATCAATATTGGTGTATGGATTCAGCCAACATAACAGAGTACTTGTATTGTTTGTTAAGTTCTTCATAAGGCTGACAGAAAGGTGATTGAATTTCTTGAGGCAGATATATATAGCTGATGGATTCAAGTGTATTGAATCATGTATGTTATGCGATGATGTAGTAGTGCAAAAAAGGCAGAGTAAAGAGCAAAAGAGAAGAGATCTAAGGTCTGGATTATGGCAGAGCAGTAAAACAGGGTAAAGTAAAGATGAAGTGTGTAAGATCAGTATTCTATTCTTAATCAGAACTAAATTCTTGCATTGGCAGATGTTTTTCATCAGTTTAAATAATCTGTAATCCTTTTGTAATCATTCTTATAGGTAGTGAGCCTCTTTTGAATAGTGAGCTCTAGGCAGCGAGCCCAAAGGCATGTGCCTTCTCCTTTTGTAATACTTTTAATAGAGTATAATCTTTGTGGGTTAACTCCCACCGTGGCTTTTCCCTTAATCGGGTTTCCATGTCAAAAATCTTGGTGTCAAGTGTGATTTATTTGTTTCTGCTCATGTGTTGTTGATTCATGCTTTAATGCTTTCATCATTAAATCTGGTTTGAATATAAAAGAAGAATTAATTGTTGCAAGTATTAAGTTTTTAAGAAAACTGATTCACCTCCCCTCTCAGTTGTTTGCACTAATTCCAACAAAATAATCATCTATCTGGAACATTCTCCAAGATAGGTATTACAAGCAATTACAATCACAAGACTTAAAATGCTACATGTGAACCACTACACCATTGGCCAAGCATAGCTAGGACTTGAATCTTCCTTGAACAACACGCCACGCTCCATAGAACTCTTCTTAGATCATCTGCAACATGCACCAAGCATCCGGTTGGCCAAGATTGGAAAGAATAGAAACACTCAAGAGGAAATCTTTAATTGTGAGCTTAATCCTCAATGTGGACCACTAACACAATAGGCACATGATCCAGAGACCCCCATAAGCACAATGAAATCAACTAGAACAACCGCACCACCTCAAATCACTAGAAGCACTTGCATCTTCATCTGGAAACTCAAGAACACTAACTGTCATGATTGTCACACTAGAACGATTTCTTACGGACCTCTGAACCATGAACCACATGAGTTGAGGATACACACTGAAATCTCAAATGCACCTCTAGATCCATAGATCATAATATTCCAATGTGGATCAATCCAGACTAAATTTCTATCACTCTGTTACCTCTTAACAACTGCAAAAGCCTATTCTAGTTAGATGGCCATAACTTTGCCAATTCTCCATACAAACCTCTCAAATATTGACTCGAGCAACTTCAAACAATCCTCTACAAACCCTTTAATCTGCAGACTCTGATCTTCATCCTACTGGGAATGTGGAGCAATCTACTTCACTGAAATGCACTATCTCTGATAGAGAGATATGTAACTCACTTGTTTCTTTCGGAGAGGCTAATTTTCTCAATATCCTCAACATACAAGTCTTCTAAAAAACTAATAGAATAAGATACAATTGACACTAATGACAACAAGGATATGTTGACATCAATGACAACACTGATTAGGCACTTATTTGCAACATTTTCTTCCCCTTTTCCTTGTGAGCAACATTAGATTTAGTTTAATTCTCTGATCCTTAAGCTCAGAAAGAGGAACCAGACTTCTCTATAGGTTTGGTCTCAACTATAAGGTCCCACACCTTGAGACCAATCCCATGTTTCTCTAAAATTGTTGGAATTGTCAAAGCTTCAACAAAAGGGCACAATTTCAGGTGATAACATGTACCTTTGGTGTCACTGAAGGAAAGTTGTTGGTCCATATTGTATCTAAAGATGGTATCAGAATTCATCCTGAAAGAGTTCATGCTATTGATAGGATACCAGTTCCTAAAAATGTTAAGGGGATATAGTCCTTCTTTGGCCAAATAAATTTTGTAAGAAGGTTTGTCACAAATTTTGTAGAAACTACAAAGGCTATCTCGAAGATGTTGAAGAAGGGAGAAATTGTTTCATGGGGAGATGAATCTATTAGAGCTTTTCATGGTATTAAGATAAAAATAAAAAAGGGCTCATGTATTGAAGTCACCAAACTTTTCCAAGACTTTTTAGCCTTTTTCAAATTTGGATCCTTTCACACCATAGCAATAGTACTATTGCAGAAAAATAATGAAGGATATGAATGTTAAGTGCACAAAGATGAGAGACCAAAAGGGTGTCTTAAGATGCCACTTTTTTTCTAAAATTAGGAAAGACTAATGTTGGATGAGAAATTGAACATAGTTACACTCAAAATGTGAAGATACAACAAAAACAAGATTTGTAGTTACTCTCCAAATCTAGTTTCTAAACTACTAATTTTTTTCAAAAATGGTTGAGATTAAGGGGTTCAAAAAGGGGGAGCACACAAATTGGTCTTGTTTTTCTCAAAAAAAATATAACATAGCATCTAGTGTGCTCCCCCTAAAATGTTAACTTTTTTTAGAATTTCAAAAATTACTTTGGTGAGAAATTAGCTAACACCATGTAGTTTATCCTTGATTTTTCTAATAATTTTTTCATGAATAATTGATTTTTTACTAATTTTCAAAGTGGACACATCCTGAAAAATAGAAAATTGAGTGTGCTCCCCCCTAAAATTTTTGAAGACTAATCAAAAATTGATTTTTTTTGAATATGTGTAGAATGGAGTCTAGTTTCTAAAATGTAACTTATTTGAAATTTTGATGAACGGTTAAAAAAATGTAAAAAATACTAGACACTAAGTTTTGACAAAAAATGGATACACTAACAAAAGAAATTAAAGATGAAACCCTTAACATACTCAAAATGTGAAAAAAATAATATGGTTGGATAGAAAATGGAGAGATTAAGATTATGGTGGTATTTTTTTAAACTTTTCATTGAAAAAAGTGCAATCCTAATGGGGAGCACACTCCAGATGATGTGAATTTTGTTAGAATTTAGAAAAACACATCCTTGGATGACCTAAACATAGTCCAAGCCTTTGGGTTGGAAGCCCAAGGAAAATCCAAGCCTTAGGCTTGGTAATTTCCAAACTAAAGCATAATGTGAGTGCAATATAATGTGCTCGCATTAGGTGCATTCACATAACGTGAACATGTTATAATGCGCTCATGTTATGCTAAACTAAAACACACACACAAACTCTCTCTCTCTCTCTACTTCCGTTCTCTCTCTCTCACTCTCTACTTCTCTCCCCTCTCTACCTCCTACCCTCTCTCTGAGTCTCTGCTTCCCTCCCCTCTCTAACTCCTACCTTCTCTCTCACTCTCTTCTTCCCTCCCCTCTCTACCTCATACCCTCTCTCTCATTCTCTACTTCCCTCCCCTCTCTACCTCCTACCCTCTCTCACTCTCTACTTCCCTCCCCTCTCTACCTCCTACCCTCTCTCTCACTATCTTCTTCCCTCCCCTCTCTACCTCCTACCCTCTTTCGCATTCTCTACTTCCCTCCCCTCTCCACCTACCCTCTCTCTCTCTCTCTCTTCTTCCCTCCCCTTTCTACCTCATACCCTCTCTCTCACTCTCTATTTCCCTCCCCTCTCTACCTCCTACCCTATCTCTCACTCTCTTCTTTCCTCCCCTTTCTACTTCCTACCCTCTCTCCGAGTCTCTACTTCCCTCCCCTTTCTACCTCATACCTTCTCTCTCACTCTCTTCTTCCCTCCCCTCTCTCCCTCCTACTCTCTCTCTCTCTCACTCTCTACTTCTCTCTCCTCTCTACCTCCTACCCTCTCTCACTCTCTACTTCCCTTGTCTCTCTACCTCCTACCCTCCCTTGCACTCTCTTCTTCCCTCCCCTCTCTACCTCCTACCCTCTCTCACACTCTATAGTACAAGGTTGATGTCACCTTAATCCTAACACTATTGATGTTAAGAATTTGAGAAAAAGAAAACTTTGTTGCATCAATCCTCCTTTTCATATCATCCTGAAGTCTCCTTTCTTCTAGTATGTCCAATTCAATCTTTAAATAATTTACTTCTTGTAATAACTCATCCTTAGTTTGCACTTTTGTCCTTGAGATTGAGGCTTTAGGCAAAACATGAACACTTTGTTTGTTTGCTATTGTAATTGCATTAACAAAATCTATATACATACGGTTGCAAAATGTCTAGGATTGAGGTAAGGTTTGAATACTAGCCTGGTGGATTAAATTGATCTCCTTTTCTATTCTAGCTTGATACTCAAAATTTTTCTAGAGATCTTTATTTCTGAGATTTTCAACAGTGAATTCTAGAACCCCAAGGCTAACATATTTGACATCGGGTACTCTCCTAGTAGGGCTTTCATCACCGCTAGAATCTGTTGCATGTTGAAAGGGGTTGTAAGGAGTAGTATGTGACTTACCAGTACCTTTTGCTTTCCATTCTGGTCTTGCATTTGTTTGATCCCCAATCAATAACCTATTTTTAGGATTATTCTTAAATTGAGATCTTCTTCCATTCATTTTAGAAAAATACCTAATACTTATATTTGGCCTATTTGGAGATATTAGAGTCACAACCCCAAACATCTTTAAGGACTTAGTAATTGATTTGGGGTCTCAATAATAATTTCTTTATCCCCAGTAGAGTCACCAATCTATTGGTTCTTCTAGCTGATTTCCTAATTATCTCTATAAAGTATCCATCTTTAATGCTAAAAACTATCAGATCAGTGGCCAACGAATAGGAGTCAATGAATTGGTCTCCTTTGCACTTTAGGCTCTCCTAGACCTAAGGGCTACTCCCTTTACGACAATATCAACTAATCAAACACTAATCACTACATGATATTGTAAAATAAGAAATGTTCTCATTTATATATATACCAAGATTGTGAGATTAATTCAAAACTAGCTAAGTCCTTGGAAATTAATTCATTGCTAGCTTTGAGAACATATACCAAAAACAACCTAAACTAATACCAAAATGAAACAAAATAATTTTGATGATTTATCTTTTAAGGTTTTAGTTTTGGATCATGGGCAAGATAAAATTTATGATCAGTGCCTATCTAGGGTACATTGTCAAAGTATCTCCTACAAGTGCCTCTTTCTGATACATGAATTTCAAACTCAGAGGATTAACCTGTATCACTACCTTACAATGACACATCCAAAAATGGTATTTCACACATTTCTTCTTAGTAATCCCTAATGCAATATAGAACTCCCTATATCTCATTCAAAGAATTTTGATCTATTACTTGAACAAAAATAGCAAATAAGATATTCAATACAACAAATGTGCATAGATAAACCAAGAAATCCTTGATTCCTTTAATTATAAAAGAAATGCATACATTCAAGGAGACAAATGTGAGAAACACATGCTAGATGCATTTTTCATATGATTCATTCTGAATTGAAAATACCATACATAGATTTTCACTTCATAAAATTGCTTATCTACAACCCAAAATATGGTATTTCAAAGTATATCCACCCAAAACTAGCGTTCCAAAATCTAGAATTTTTTTACAATGATAAAACAAGCTCCTATATAGGAGACAAGAAGCTTGTTGGACTACGACCTAACTTAACATAGTTAGTTAGTACTTTGACCTTTACATTAAATGAATTGAGGCATATGAACATGCACTCAGTTCACAACAAGATATATCCCCTAAAAATAGGTCCTTGAAGTAGTTGTAACCATTAAGAAGACCAATCTTGAAGTTGATAAAAAAAAATTTAGAATTGCCTTTGCCAAAATTAGATTTCCAACCACCTAGAACTCCACTCTTGAGTTTCAATCATTATATTTTTTGGTCCATGTAGCACACATCCTCTCCGTAGTCCATTAGAATGGGAGCACTTTTGCAATTTATCATTATTGGTTGTATACGTGGTGTCCAAGATTGACGTAGTCTCTTTGTTAAAATTGTCAAGACTCACCTCTAAAGAAAACAAATCATCTAACCTACTATTCAATTGATCTATTCTAAATACATCATTAGCACATATGGTAGATGAGAGATTAGTAACTAATGTTTTGAATTTATCGTTCCACTGATCTAGAGGTTTTATCTGTTTATTTTCATCCAGAATCTCTGCCATTATCTTTTTGTCAATCTTCTCTAGTAAATGCAATTTATCTCCAACATATTTGTCAAACCTCAATTGGTATGATACATTATCTTGTAACATTATGACCATATCATATGTTGGTGCAACCTCAGTAGGGGCTACAGGATCAAACTTGGCACATCTATGAATTTTCCTTAATGTAGCAGTCTTAGGTAACCACTTGTGAGTTATTCCTTTAATCTTTTCCCTATCTTGCACATGCTTATCAAAAGCTACTCTTAAATCTGAATAAGCCTTCCATGTAACATCAACCTTATTTACTATTTTGGCAATTCTGTGATTAATCAAATCATTTATAAACTTACCAATTATTTTAATCTTATTCTACATAGCTCCTTCCAATTTATCTTTGAGCTCTTTTATTTTTGAAAGAAAAGACTCCCTATCTAATGGAAATGTTCTGCAGAACTAGAGGGAGTAGAAATTATTCGAATAGAGAGTCCAAGCTAAAGAAACTTGTCATGATTCAACTCTTCCATAACCTATATATACTTTTCATTCAACTGATCATATTCCTTCTATAGTTTCACAGTGGCATCTTCAGTGAACAGGGTTGTATGCACACTCAGGGATGCATCTTGAGGGGTGAGTGTGTCTGATAATCTTTTGAAAATAACATTCCATGTCAAGTCATGAAAATTATCTTATACTTTTCGCTTGTTTGTATTTAGGGCTGTTACCCAGATTGCCAAGGTTTCAAATTTAGGGTTAAACCCTAAGCCAAAGAAAGCCTAGTCAACTTACTCCTCTGTAGCAAATACTTCCTCATCCTATCTCCTTATTGTGTCAAAATAATGTGTAGTGGCTATTTGCCAATGTGGTAGCAGCAAAAAGCCACTACTCTCAACCATTTGCCTTCCTTCTTCTAGAGTGATCTAACCAATATCCTGACTTACCTCTTGCAACACCTTTTGAGTAATTTCTTCACTAGAGAGTGTGTACATTACTTTTGGCCTCCTCCACCATTTTTTGTAACTCTACACTCCTCAATCTTAGGATAAAACCTTTAAACTTTGAAGACATAACAAATTCATCATGAGACAAGAACTGTGTACAAGCTAATGCTTGTATATCATTTGTCTCATCTTTCCCCTTTCTGAGACTCACATTCATTATATCCTTTGGTGGAGGATTCACTACAACCCTTATAGGTGATGCCATGGTTTGATTTACCTTTTTTTCTTCCCCAGGTGTACTTTCTGTAGTACCCTCTAAGTTAACCATTTCAACTTATGTGTCTCCACCTTCAAGACAAATCAATTTTCTCCTCTTAGAAGAAGATGGCAGAGGAACATCATCACTCTAAGGCTACTTAGGGGTAATGGACTCACTCTCCACTCTAACATAGTGTTTATATGGAGCATCCTTATCATATGGAGACATCTTTTCTACTGCAAGGGCCTTCCCAATCAATATCTCAGCATGATCCAATATCCTTTGTATCCTAACAATTGGGTCTTTTTCGTCAACAAAAGCACTAGGATAATTGGCATGCATCCTACTCTTTTGTTCCTCTATCCCCATGACCCTTTTCCACCTACTTCTCTTATCCTTTATGTCTTCCATAGAGAAATAATTTATGACTACATCCTCTTCAAACAAGAGCTGATGCACATATGCAGGTCTCTTGATACTTAGTCTTATCCTATTGATAAATCCTTCTAGATCAAAAATCCTAATAGACTCCTTCCATATCCTGTAATACTGTAGACTTAGATAGATTTGATCAAGACCATCCTTATTTGTTTCCCAAAAATAAAAATAAAAAAATAGAAGTGGGGAACAAAGACCCCTTCTTTTGTCCCCTCAAATGAGTCTTATCTGACTCATTCAATTGCCACATCACCTCCAAATAAGCAAGTCTCCTCATGATATATTTTGGTAACACATGAGGGCTCACTAGACATCCATATACCCTGATGGCAGTAGTGTTTGTATGCAATAACTAGTCACCCCAATTATGTTGGATTCCATTTTAGGGGTTTTATCCATTGGCCTTAGAAGATCTATAATCTCTCTTGACACTCTATCCTATGGACGCCTAATATAACTCAAAAGTATTTTGGCAATATATTCCTCAAAGATCACATAATTGGAGGTATCATAGTGCTTGTCCAACATATGATTCCAACACTGAACAGGAAGAAAATTTCCCTTTTCATCCATCTGTCTAACCTGCAAGGCATCATGCCATTCTTTGTCTCCTACATATAAAAACATATGGCACATCAAAGAGTACCACTTGAATTCCAAATTAAACTCCATCTTATCTTCATTTTATATGATGGTTATTAACTGCTCACTCATTTTATCTGCAATGTATGAGGCAAAATCATATTCTGTGTTCACCATCTAGTCCTGAATATTTGCTACCATGAGCATAAAAGCAATGGGTATATTCTCTTTTGCATCTTGTCCCAAGACCTGACAAAGTGAATGATGGGTCTTAATGAAATAATCATAGAAAAACTCAATTGCCAAGGGTTCCTTCTCAGTTGGAGAAATCTTGATAGGCCTATTATCTATTCCCTTCACAATGTGCTTTGGAAGCAACATAGTCCTGTAACTTATCATTGAATCTAAAGATTAGCAGCAGGATTCAATCCAAAGACTTTAGAAATGTATTGCTTAGTTATGTTGATCATACCCACATTATTCCTAGCCAATATCATTCTCTTTTGTGGGTCATATCTTTTGGCTACAACCTCGATAAAATCAACATCAATGAATACATTCAACACTACAAGTTTTTCCATGTCTAAGGTCCATGCATGTGATATGGGAGCCCTGGCACATCTCCTCCTATACCAGTGGTCAAATAATACCCATCCTCTTACAGGAATTTATACATCTCTACACCCCTAGGCATTATCTAATAACCTATCTTTTACTCCTCCTAGACCGCAAACATGGAAAGGATTTCTAGATGACCCAGGCAATTGTGTCATTAAGTCCTCATCAAATGTTCTTTTTGATGTGGACAACTAACCCATTGATTGACTCATTTTGTTGAATTGCAATTTTTAGGGCTTCTATAGAACTAGGGCTTCTGATAACTGCATAATTTTATGACTCATTTCCTTTACACAAGTAGAAGTACACTTAAAAACATATCAATTTTAATAGAGTAAAGCTCAATTTTCCACCCATGTGTATATCTACGTAAAACCCTAATCTTTGCCAGAGAAATGCCAAGAGCTCGAGTCACCAAAAATTTCTTTTCACAACATGGAATGATGATCATTATCACTACAACATACTATTTATTTGCATCAAGAAACCCTGTAATTTATCAAAATTGGTCATTTTTTCCATTACTACCCATTTGCTTGAACAGAGTGTCCTCAATAGTTGAATTTGACTTTTTGAATATCAGTCGTCAATGCAAGGCCTGTCGTAGCAAGATCAATGGCTTAGAATAGTATGGGAGATTTGAAAAATCCACCGCATACTTTGAAGATCTTTGACCAATCATATTTTAGCCATATAGGTTTACTTTCCATGTCAACCAACTGAGTTTTCCACATGTCAAAATTTTGCAGTCCCATGCTCCCCATCGGGTCCCAATTTTATAACATTGTGGGCTTGCACTAAGTGCCCATGTGGAACGCAGTAGCTTTTGAACTTTGTATATATTTTTCTAACTAGATACATGTGGCATCAAATTGCAATAGTGCAGGGATAAGCCAGTCCTAACAACTTATCCTCTGTGGTAGTGTGCAACCAATTAAAGAACGTACAATTAGACTTTCCTTACTATTTGCTTTAACAAGACTATGAGATTGTTGGACAGATGGCAACAAATCATAGCAGCGTGACATTGACAAGGTACATACTTCAGAAGATCGCGAGCTAGTGCCAGACTGTCATGTCACACAATCATAACGAACTCCCTCACTATAGAATTATGGATTAAATACTTTAAACTTTGATGGGCAATGGCAACCAATAACTAAGATGAAGGGGCCAATAAGGTATGGCTTGTAAAGGCTTAAGTTATAACTTGAAAGACTAGCAACTAAGGCCAAAAGGTTAACATTAAAACATAATGCAAAAGCATGGATGATTAGATGACTTAGGTTTTTTGACCCTAGGGCATAAAACATATTCTGCAAAGCACAATAAACCCTAAAACCTAAGGGTAAACTAAGGATTTTGACCCAAAACCCTAAATTTTCAACATAGACCACCACCAAATAAGATGCAATCATCTTCCTTTGATGCGAAGGACTTTTGTCAATTTCACCACTCCATTGGTCATGATACTACAAGATGTATGCATCTTAAACATGAAGGTCAAGATTTTATCGACTCTAATGTCATCCAAGTTGCTAGACCTCTATAAAGTGGGATCTTGAATAAAGTGCTACAATGTTGTGAGAAAAATCAACTGTCCTTGAGTCATGAGAAATGCTTTATGATGGTAGAGGAAGGAATTATCCTTGGACATCACATGTCAGCAAAAGGGATCAAACTAGATCAAAACAAAGTAGAAGTGATAAAGCAATTACCCTCACCTAAGAACCAAACTAATGTTAGAAGCTTCTTAGGTCATGCAGGATACTATAGGAGATTCATAGAAAATTTTAGTAAGATAGCTGCTCCTATGTTTTCGCTGCTAACCAAGGATGTTGAATTTCAATAGACAGAGGACTACCAAACATCATTTGAAGCCATTAAAGAGAAGCTTACAATCACACCTATTTTGAGGGGACCTAATTGGAATATTCCCTTTCACACACAAATAGATGTTTCAAATGAATCAATAGGGGTAGTCCTAGGATAGAAAGAGGAAGCGGAAGGCATGCATGGAATTTACTACATAAGTAAGAACTTTACCCCTACTGAAAATAACTACACAACAACTGAAAAGGAATTCCTAGTAGTCATCTATGCTATTAACAAATTCAAGAATTATATCACAGGGTATAAAATCTTTGTGCATATTGATCATGCAACCATTAAATACTTAATGAACAAACCTATAGTAGGTGCAAAAATGATTAGATGGATGTTTTTTTTTTAAGAAAAAGTGGCAAAGCCACTGAACATTTTATTAAAATATAATAATGAAAATTACAAAAACCTGGTTCGGAAAGGGCATACTGGCAGGAAAGAACCAAGGGAAGAAAACCTCTGGTTATAGCCCTGAAAAAACCTAACTACAACCCAGCTATAATTAAATTTTTTTTTATGGCAAATATAATAGATAATAGTGCCATGAACCAAACATTCTCCCTATTTGCCACCAAAAGTCTAAAGCAAAATTCAATTACATTACAAAGGCTTATTAGAGGTAGACCAAAACAACAGGTCCCAGTTGGACTTAGTCCACATCTATGCCAAAATGAGCAGGATGAGGAAGTTGGAGAAGAAGTAGAAGGAACAAACCATGAAACATTTCCCTGACTTTGGCTTCAAACTCGAAGCCTGTACTAAACATGCATGCAAGTCAAACTAAAATCTCACAAAATCTGCAATCTGCACTAAAACCAAAGCGTTAGAAAAGAAAAAATAGAGAAACCAACTAAAAGATGTAATTGAAAACAAGGAAACAGAAGCACTTGCCTTCCACTGCTAGAAACAAAAGAACTTTCAACTTCACCATTAAAATGACAAAAATCTTCCGCCAAGTGAACGATCATAAAGTAATTGTCGGATAGACTTTAGATTGGGTCTCACCAAAGTCAGAGAGTAACCATCACCATATCAATGCACCATGGAGAAGAGTCTCACCAAGGACACAAAGTTCCATTGAGAATTGAAGTCACATTGAACGAAGAAGAATTTATAGCCTTTTGAGAAACACAACACTATCGGTACAAAATTCTAGCGAAAGACAGTTTGGAAGTCTCGAAGCATCGGGCCCATAAGAGAAAAATCACCAACAAAAAGAAATCTTTACAGATAAAAATAATGTTGATTGATGAAACAAAATGCTTCAGAGAAGATTGTCTTTCTATTCTATAGATTCAGATGTTTCTGTACAAAGATTTACAGTTATAGGGTTGTAGAGATTTATACTAGTGTAAGATTCATGTTGATCACTGAGTATACATTTTGTGTGTATATCGCAACTGAGATTCAATTCGTGTGTATATCACAAAAGCATGTTGAGAGTCATGGTGTGGGTAACTCACAAATGTATGTCAAGATCATTGAGTATACAATTTGTGTGTATATCGCAAATGAGAGTCATTTCATGTGTATATTACAAAAGCATGTTGAGAGTCAATTTGTGGGTAACTCGCAAATGTATATCAAGATCACTAAGTATACATTTTGTGTGTATATCACAAATGAGAGTCATATCATGTGTATATCACAAAAGCATGTTGATATTCATTTCGTGTGTATATCGCAAAAGCATGTTGATATTCATTTTGTGTGTATATCACAAAAGCATGATGATAGTCATTTCGTGGGTAACTCACAACTATATGTCAAGATCACTGAGTATACATTTTATGTGTATATCGCAAATGAGAGTCATATCATGTGTATATCACAAAAGCATGTTGACAGTCATTTCATGAGTATCTCACAAGTGTATGTCAAGGTTGTATGTTGCTAATGTACATTAAGAAGATGCATTGAATTATAAACAAAGGATGACTAGCCGTAACGGTGAGACCGGGTTGGAGATACATTCAATTACCAGCAATAGCAAGTCGTGCAAAGTATATACAAGGTTAACCTCCATCGGTGTATCGGGAGAGTTGTAGAGGGCTTCGCCGATGTGGGAAGTCACACCGATAGGTGTATAGAAGATCGGCCAAGGTTTAAAAAGTCACACCAAAAGAACACTATCAGTGGAACCCTCAAACCCGTGGCTGATACCCTGACAATGGGCCAACTCACAACCATTGGAGAAACTCAACCTCACAACACCCTGAAACATCGAAAACATAATTTTCTCCATATCAACACAACAGAACACAGTCAAGCTTCAAGGAGACAAACTATTATCAATGAGAACTTTCAACACCTTGGCCGATGCACCAATAACCCATTTTGAGACCTTACAATCCCTACCTCCTTACACAAACCTACCTGTCTTCCTTAATAATATCCTAAAGATTGGTGTCAGATGGATGTTAATATTGCAAGAATTTGACATTACTATCATAGATAACCCAAGGAAATTCAATTTGGTTGTTAACTTTTTGTCAAGGTTGCATACAGGTGGAGAAAACCAGCTAGTGGAAGACAGGTTTCTAGATGAACATCTCTTTGTTGTTTCTTCCACTACACCTTGGTTTGTTGATATAGCAAATTTCTTGGCTATAAGCTTATTTCCCTCTCATTTCATTTCTAAATAGAAAAAGAGATTGGTAAAAAAAAATTTATCTTACAAATGGTTGAATGGTCTATTTTTTAAATGTGGTCCTGACCTTATCTTACACAAGTGTTTAAGAGCTGATGAAATCTTTGATGTATGAAGGGCATGTCATGATGAACCCTCAGGTGGTCATTATTCCTCACAAAGGACAATCCACAAGTTCCTTGGAGCTAGTTACTATTGGCCATGTCTCCATAAGGATGCCAAGAGGTATGTGAAGCAATGTGATCAGTGCCAAAGGATGGGTCAACCAACCTTCACCTAGGAGATGTCACTTCAACCTCAATTGGTTTTAGAACCATTTGAGAAATGGAGCCTAGATTTTGTAAGGCCAATTTCTCCACCATCTTCAGGATAAGAATATATTTTGCTATGCATAGACTATGTAACCAAATGGGCAGAGGTTTAAGCACTGCAATTTACTAGAGAGGAAAAGGTTACTGATTTCCTATATAACAAGATATTTTTTAGGTTTGGGGGCCCAAGGTCAATAGTTTCAAACAGAGGTGCACAATTCACTTCTCAAGTAATACAAGCCTTCACAGATCTATACCAAATTAAACATAGGAAATCTTCACCTTACCACCCCCAAGAAAATGGGCAAGTAGAGGTAACAAATAGAGAGCTAAAAAATATCTTGGCAAGGACAGTGGCCATGAATAGGAAAGATTGGGCCAATAGGTTACTTGAAGTAGTTTGGGCTTACAACACCACATGGAAATCAACAACCAAGTTCTCACCATATGAACTTGGTGCAGTCATGGTAGGAGGGTTCATAGAATGAACTATTCAGACCATACAAAAAGAGTAAACACAACATAAACAACTCAAAGAAATGAAGCAAATATAGATTCAGTCATTTAGTATATCATAGAATTCAAATAGAGATCTGCCGGCAACATGTGGGCTTATAATTAGGGCTTACAGGCTTGATTACATACATGCATAAGATAAGGATTTGAAGCTCCCTTCACACAAAATCTAAATTAGGAATTATGAATCAATTGCTAACTACTTTCCTAAGGATCTATTACATCAATATATATCAAATCTGGACCAATAGATTCCTCTATGTCAGCCAAGGAAGGTCATAAATTCCAAAGAAGAGATGTAATGTGTGAACACAGATAGATCAGACCTAAATGCATAGAACACTTCTGATAAATGAATGGAATGATATGTAGATCCCCTAGGAAGGTTGACCACAAACCAAAGATCATTGAATGATGTGTCATTAGGCTCCAAAGATTAGGGAATGCTTTCGCAAGTTTCTCCTTCAGCTAGTTTCTAGTGAATATCAGGATGCTCTGCTCTGAGAAATAGTCAACTTCTGATAGAAATAACTTTCTGGTAACTGATCCAAATGCTCTGAATTCTTGATATGATGTAAATGAATGAATGTATATGCTAAGTCCAGATTCACAAGATGTGAAATGCCAATATTGGACCACAAGCTAAAACTGCTTCTGACTGAACTGCCTAAACTGAATTGGGAAATGAAAAGAAACAAACTAAACTACAAACAAACTAGAATGCAAATGTTTTTGGTTGATGCAAGATTTCTCTTGAACTAGGGATGCTCCTGCATTAGACATCTGGGGTTATTGAAAAAGTGAGTCCCTCACTTTTCTAGGTCCAGGGGAGAACCAAGACGATCCACCTCAACCTGAGAAATCCATGATGAATCTTCTTCTAGTCTGCCTTTCACTTCACAAGGTATTCTTTGTATTGTCTTTCTCTAGTGCTGTATCCAACTCTGCTATCCAAAATGTCCTCAATCTGCTTCGGTGCTTGTTGTGGTAACTACTTCTTTAAGTCTTCTGCCATACTGTCACTGAACTCTGCTTCATGATACTGATAGAGGTCTATAATGTTGAAAATAGGTGATATACTCAAGGTCTCCAGTAAGTCCACTTCATATGCATTTCCTAAATCAAATTTTCTGAGTATCTTACAAGGTCCAAACTTATTCATCTTCAACTTGTTATATGTCCCAACTAGAAATCTTTCTTTTCTCAAGTACACCATCACTTCATCTCCAACTTCAAATTCCTTATGTCTTCTCTTCTCATCTACCTTTTGTATTTATTGGTCATATTCTCTAAATGCTTCTAAACCTCATCATGCACTGTCTTCATGTGAGCTACAAATTCTTCTACTTCTGCACTCCTCTTGTCTTCCATGCTAAAATCTCTTAATTCTGCCACTCCTCTAGGGTTCACTCCAATCACAATCTCAAAAGGTGTTCTTCTGGTACTCATGTTTATCGAATTATAATATGCAAACTCTGCTTGTGAAAGAATCAAGTCCCAACTTCCAGTTTTCTCCCCAACCAAACATCTCAACAAGTTTCTTGAACTCCTATTCACTACCTCTATCTGTCCATCTATCTGTGGATTAAAAGTAGAACTAAACTTCAAATCTATCTTCATCTTCTTCTAAAGTGTCCTCCAAAAGTATCCAAAAAACTATGTCTCTGTCTGAAACTATGGTCTTAGTGAATCCATGCAATTGCACAATCTAATTTAAAATAGGTCAGCTACATGCACTGCATCAGTTGTTTTCTTACAAGGTATGAAATGAGCCATCTTTGAAAATCTGTCCACCAATACAAATATTGAATCATGTCCTCTCTATGTCTTAGGCAATCCCATCACAAAATCCATGCTTATGTCTTCCCAAGGTCTCTCTGGTATTGTCAAAGGTTTAAACAGTCCAGTATTCTAACTACTTCCTTTTGCAACTTGACAAACTCTACAACTCTACACAAATCTCCTAACATCCTTATGTATCTGAGGCCAAAAGTAAATTTCATTCACCAAAGCCATTGTCTTATCAATGCCAAAATGTCCTGCCAATCCACCACTATGCTTCTCCTTGATCAAATTATCTCTCATTAAACTTCTAGGTATGCACAACTGATTTCCTTTGAACAACATATCTTCTTGAATGAAATAGTCCAACCACTTACTCCTATCTATCACAATAGGTCCTTTACATACTTTCCACAGTTCTACAAAATCAGTGTCTCCCTCATACATGTTCTTCAATTCATCAAAACCCAACACCTCAACTCTCATTTCTATCAACAAGTTTCTTCTTCTACTTAATGCATCAACAACTTTGTTTGATATTCCACCCCTACGCTTCAACACAAAAGTATAACTCTGCATGAACTCTACCCATATCATATTTCTCTAATTCAACTTACCCTGACTATTCAAATATTGTAAAGCTTGATGATTTGTATACAACACAAACTCCTTAGGCAACAAGTAATGTCTCCACTTCTTCAAGGCTTGAATTATGGCATAGAACTCTTGATCATAAACTAAATATCTTCTCCTTGCATCATTCAACTTCTCACTAAAATATGCTATAGGTCTACCTTCTTGACTTAATATTACTCCAATTACATTTCCATTTGCATCATAATCAACTTGAAATACCTTATTAAAATCTGGTAATGCCAAAATGGGTTGCTCTGTCACTTTCTACTTTAGTAGTTTCAAACTCTTATCTACTCTATATGTCCACTTGAAATTTTTCTATCACCTCTCATTGTCTCTGTCATTGGGTTACAAACTAAACTAAAATTTCTGATGAACTTCCGGTAGAAACTAGCCAATCCATGAAATGATCTAACTTCTCCAATTCTCTCTGGTGTAGGCCATTCAATAATTGATCTCACTTTCTTAGGGTCCATCTTTTATCCTTTCGCAGAAATCACAAATCCCAAATATACCAACTCTTCGTTCATGAAACTACACTTCTTGATGTTTATCAACAATTTCTCTTCTCTCAATCTCTACAAAACTTGTCTAATATGCCACAAATGTTCCTCTTTTGTCTTACTAAAAATTAGAATATCATCCAAGTACACAATCACAAACTTACCCAAGAATTTCTTCAAGACTTTATTCATCAATCTCATGAAAGTACTCAGTGCATTTGTCAATCCAAAAGGCATCACTAACCACTCATACAATCCTTCATTTGTCTTAAAAGCAGTCTTCCATTCATCTCCTTCTCTGATTTTGATATGATGGTATCCACTCTTCAAGTCTATCTTTGTGAAATATTTTGCTCTACTCAAACAATCCATGATATCATCCATTCTAGGGAAAGGAAATCTATACTTAACTATGATCTTGTTTATTGCTTTGGAATCGGCACACATTCTCTATTCTCCATCCTTCTTAGGTGCTAATATTGTAGGTACTGCACAAGGACTCAAGCTTTCTCTGATCAAACCTTTCCTCAAGAACTCTTGTATCTATCTATTCAATTCTTCATTCTCTGCCGATGTCATCTAGTGTGCTTCTTTACTAGGCAAACTTGCTCCCAGTATAAGATCCATGTGATGACTGATACTCCTTCTAGGTGGCAATCCATCAGGTACATTATCTGATATGATGTCCTCATACTTGATCAACAACTCTCTTATCTCCTCCAGTTTTGTCTCTTCTTTCTTCAATGTTTCAGGTTTCTTAGGAATCAAGGCATAACACATATTCCCATGTCTCAAACCATCCAAAAATTTTCTTCCATCTACCAAATAGATTCTAGCATTCCCACATACCACATCTTTAGGATCATCCTCCAAAGGAATCAAAGTAATTCTCTTTCCATTAGTTGTTATAGTGCATGTATATCTTTTCTATCATACAGTACCTTATGATCATCCTGAATCCATGCTATTTGATAGGGCTTAGGGTGTTTCAATCTTTCCAACTTCATCTTAGTCACCATCTCCTCTGAAACTAGGTTGTCTAAACTACCACTATCAATTACAACTTTGCAACACTTATCTCTGGATTTGCATCTAGTTCTGAACAGACTTTTCCTCTGCATTGGTTCCTCATTTGTCTCTGCCTGAAATAGTTCTCTCCTCATCACCAATGATTCTCCTTTCTCAGGTTTACCAACTGAACAAGGATCACTCAGTTCAATAGCTTCTTCTTCAACATAGGCTACTCTTCCACTATTCTCTGTTCTCTTACTTATACTACCCTGATTACATTCAAATGCTTACTATATCCTTCACATCCACACTTGAAACAAGTGCATCTGAATGTCTTCTTATCAAATCCTCTTCCTTCTCTTATGTATCCTTCATTGCAGTATGCAGTAGGGTTTCCTCTCTGGTAAAAATTTCTATCATCTCTCCGGTAAGTAATAGTGTCTTTATCCTCCTTAAATGGGCTATCAAATGTGTTCTCCTCCGGATATGATCTGTCTCCTCTGGAATAAGTTCTACCTCTCTAAAATTTACCTCCTCTTCCTCTCTATATCTGATCATGCGTTTTATTTAGCTTCTCTTCAACTTTCAGGGCAAACTGATATGCTTCTTCCAAAGATGTCATCCTCACCAAACTTAGTTCCTCTTGTATATTCAATCTCAGTCCATTGATCTATCTAGCCACTTTCTCCTTACTTTCTTCACTATGTCCTATCCTTATGATCATTTTATAAAATTCTTTAGTGTACTCCTTCACAAATTTCTCTTTTTGTCTTAGGTTTTGCAATCTCTTCAATAGTTCCAACTCATAGTTAGCAGGTGTAAATTGATTCTTTAGTTTTGTCACCATCCTATCCCATTTTGTAATCTTTTCTTTCCCTCTTCTATTTATTTCCAACTAAACTTCTTTCCACCATATAGCAGCATGTCCTTTCAATTTTGTCTTTGCAAATTTCACCTTCTCTGGATCTTTAATTTCCTCATATTCAAAATATTCCTCCATATCATTTATCTAATCAATCAATTCTTCAAGGTTCAAATTAGCAATATAATTTGGCACATCAACTCTAGGTCTCTTTCCAATCTTTGAAATAGCTCACAACATCTTCACTTGATCTAATTCTTCTTCTTCATCTCCTTCTAGGGTTTCGCCAGTTTGTTCAACAAATTGAAATTCTTCCTCATCATCATTTTTAACATTAGGTCTCGGTGTCAATCCTCTTTGCCTATCTTCTTCAATAGCATCCAATCAGCACATTGTTTTCATTATCTCCATCAACTCATCTATTCTACCAGCCATTGTTCCAATAGCAGCAACTCTCCTCGGTGGCATTCTTCCTAGGATCAAGTGTAAATTGCCTAAGAATCAGCGATCGGGCTACCAGGTGACAACTACCTCACAATTAGTGATCGGTTGCAACACAAATAACCTACCTCAATTTAGGGGTCTATCCACAGTAAGATCTTACAGAATTCCCTCGCCAACTTTTGCTCAATTCACTCCCAAAGATTCAAACTTTCGCTCTGATACCACTTGGTGCAGTCACGGTAGGAGGGTTCACAGAATGAACTATCTAGACCATGCAGCAAGAGTAAACACAATGGAAACAACTCAAAGAAATGAAGCAAATACATATTCATTCATTTAGTATATCATAGAATTCAAATAGAGATCGATCGACAAAATGGGGGCTTATAATTAGGGCTCACAAGCTTGATTACATACATGCATAAGATAAGGCTCCGAAGCTCCCTTCGCACAAAATATAAATTATGAATTATGAATCAATTAATAAATACTTTCCTAAGGATCTGTTACATCAATATATATCAAATCCAGACCAATAGATTCCTCTGCGTCGGCCAAGGAAGGTCATAAATTCTGAAGAAGAGATGTAATGTGTGAACACAGATAGTTTAGACCTAAATGCATAGAACACTTCTGGTAAATGAATGGAATGATATGTAGATCTCTTGGGAAGGTTACCCATGAAACAAAGATCATTGAATGATGTGTCATTAGGCTTCAAAGATCTAGGAATGCTTCTGCAAGTTTCTCCTTCAGCTGGTTACCAGTGAATATCAGGATGCTCTGCTCTGAGAAACAATCAATTTCTGATAGTGATAACTTTCCAATAACTGATCCAAATGCTTTGAATTAATGATATGATGTAAATGAATGAATGTATATGCTAAGTGTAGATTTTCAAGATGTGAAATACCAATACCTGACCACAAGTTGAAACTGCTTCTGACTGAACTGCCTGAAATAAACTGGGAAATGAAAAGAAATAAACTAAACTACAAACAAACTAGAATGCAAATGTTTTTGGTTGATGCAAGATTGCTCTTGAACTAGGGATGCTCTTGCATCAGAACTTTTCTATGGGAAAAAAACCATACCATCCATAGAGTTTGAGTTGCAAACACTAAAGACATCATTAGACACTGGATTGCCATTATCTATAGCATAGCAAGATAGGATTCTTCGACTCAATGAATTGAATGAAATTAGATCAAAGGCCATACAACAAACATAACTCATTCAACATCAGAGGAAACAATGACATGATCAAAACATCAAAAAGAGGACATTTTAACAAGGGGATTGGGCTCTCTTGTATGATTCCAAGTTCAAGGAATTTAAGGGAAAATTACAAACTCATTGGATGGGATCCTACCAAATCAAAGAAGTTTATGAAAATGGAACAATTTTGCTGGCACCCATTGATGGAGGAGAAAACACATTCTTAGTAAATGGTCACATAATTCATCTCTATCAAAGACCAGCTACAAAAGAGGAGTTTACCAAGGACTTGTGCTTGGTGATAAAGGTCACAGCCTTTGCAACAAATTGAAGAGATTCAAAGGACAATAATAATAATAATAAAAGAAAAGAAAAAAACCATAAGGGTTCAAAACCAGTAAATGGTGGCCCTTCTCAAAAAAATAAAAAGGGAAAGATTGAAAACTAGTAAAATGGTGGTCTTTCTTGCCTAGTGAACTGAAAAACAACAAATGGTGGTTCTCTTCTTCATGCAAGATTTCAGCAGAAGCTTCTTCAAAGCCAACCAAGTGCATCTTTAAACTAGGAGCACCTCTGGCGCTTCAGCAAACCAAAGCAATTCAAACTTCTAGGGCCCATCTTTCTGACCATCAAAGTGGACAAACTAAAAATTGATGAGGTCACTATGACTCATGCTCCACTTTCAAAAAAAAGGAAGCTACACAGAACATTCACTGTGCTAGCTGCCAACTAAGCATCATTCACATGACATCTGATGATGTCACCAACTGGCATATCACAATCAAATCCATCTTCAGGAAAACCTACCAAATCATGCTGACATCATGGTGACTAATGGGAAAGTTGCACATGTTTTTATAAGGATCCTAATTAGACTCAGAGGTTAAATTTACCCTACTTTTATCGATGCGGTTTCTCCCCAAATTATTTAACAAGGTCAAGGGGCAGCACCCCTTGCTAGGGTTTAGGGCCAATACCCCCAAAACAGGGTCAAGAGGCAGCACCCCTAGTGCGCTCGCTATCATGATACAGGGCGAGGTTAAGGGGCAGCGACCCCACAGGGGCTTGGGGGTAGCACCCCCAAAACCTCAAATAGTTTTTTTATTATTTTATAAAGGTGTCAAGAGTTATTTTTTCTATTGGCTGACATAAAAAGAAAAAAAACCTAATTTTGTAACCAACATAAGGCTGGATAAAAGCAGATAAGCGTTAGGGTTTCTGTTGATGTATTGTAGCATTTTGCAGTGGTATTGAGTTGCAAGGATTGCTGGTTGTAATCAGTTTGATTTACTAGATAATAATATTGAACTCTCTGTTGGTGGATGTAGCCCAAGTTTGGGTGAACCACGTTAAAACTTGTTTATCTCTGTTATTGTTTATGTGTATTTTCATTCCTCTATTTAATCTTTATTTGCATTTAATTGATATCTTCTGCTGGCTAACCCTAACAGCACGAAGATAGAGCTACATAAAACCTCATCAAGATGGCAGTGCAACAACACAAACATATCATTTAATCATCACAAATGGTAATCTAGGTATTTCTCTTGCATTAGTTAACTATTACAAGTCTTTTCATTTCTATTTTTGTGCAAATTACCTAGACACATACACCTTGCCATTATTCCTATCTTAGCCCATGCATGCCACCATAACTGCCTAAACTGACACATCCACTTCAGAGTGTCACATCTTTCCTTACAGTCATGATTTAACCCTCCAATTCAACTTACTCAAGTAAAGAAAACTCTCCTAAAACTAAGAAATCATTATCAATAATAACCAAACAAAACAGATTACAAACTCCAGAGATAGTACACAACAAGCACAACACAATCTTTCTACAAAAACATGGGAGCTCCAGAGTAAGGGTTGGTCTATAATGATAGAAGAAGAGCTCCATAGGGGAAATCATTCTAGCAAAAGCTACTTAGGAAAAGTAGTTAAAGGTGAGGGTTTTAAAATCAACACAAGCAAAGAAGGGAGGAAGAGCACCGTCAGGTGCAACATGGGAATCAAGAAGAAATTTGAGCCTGAATCGCTAGAGGGGTTACTTCAAGATCAGGCCTCAGCAGATGTGCTAAGAAATGTAGGGTAGTTGGAGTTCTTAGAAACATTTGAGGGTTACCATGAAGACATAGTAGATGAATTCCTCTCCAACCTAAAGAACAACTAGACAAAGGTGCCTAGAGTAAAAATTGTTGTCTCAACCACCATCATCATCAACATATCAAGCCTGCCAGAACAAGGTGAGAGGTTTTACCATCTTAAAACAGTCTACTCTAAATTAATCAAAACTTTCTCAGTAGATATGACCTTGAGGTGCAACTACATTTGAGTAAAGGAAAAGTAAAAGGGATCATAAGGACTTCACTTCCCCGGTCATGGCAATTTTGGCCATGTGGCTAATGAAGTACTTAACTTGTGATGGGCAATTTGTGTTGGTACTAGGGCCCATCATGAAGATGTTAATTTTCCTAAGGCATGGGCATGCCCATCTGGAATACATTATAAACCTGCTAAATTTTATGTACTCTACCATAGTAGCTTCAACAGATAAATACTAGTAGGGAAAGGGTCCTTTGAAACATGTTGATGATGATTGTTAGTCATAACAACATGCATAAAAATTTGCACAACAAACCTTTATTATCTTGAAAAGTATGATCAATTTGGAACAAAATGATGACTCCAAGTCTTCGTTGGTTAGGTCATGATCTTATGACATTACTCAAAGGTTGATGTGACATGATGTTTTCCATTTCAAGGGATCTTACACAAATGTATTGTGAATTGTTGTCTGTTTATTTAATTCTACACTTGCTTCCTATAAATTTCTTTCACAACCAGAGTTAATTCAACTATATTCAGTAGATAATTATTATGTTTATAAGTTTGATCAATTCTTTTGATCATCAGCTGTCATGAACTTGTTTTAACTTCTGCACTGTGTATTTAACTAAATAATGTGCCTACAAGCAGATATTTGCATGTTTATTCTTGATATTCATATGTATTTGCAAGATATTTATCATTCTGACATGCTTTCACTTAAAATATGCTCTGTATGTTCAATTATTTACAGAATATAGGCATATTTCATGCTTATTTACTTTAGATTGTCTATTATTTGCAATTGTGAAGGTGATTCATAATGAAATTTTAAAAAACTTAAAGAATACTTCTAAATTTAATGAACCTTCAACTACTAATTCACATACATTCTAGATACTTTCATGAAGAGAAGGAATTAAACCATAATTTCACCAGGATGTTCCACAACTAACTATGGTTGATCTTAACTTCAAAGAAATAAAGAATGAAAACAACACATGTAGATTGATAAGCACTCCAAGGGACGTAGCTAATCAATGCATATATCCAGAATTCATCCACTAATTACTCAAGATTTATGATTATTTGTAATAAAAATAACTTCTCTTTCATTAGGTATGCAAAAAGACATGTACATTCACAATGAGCTTTGAAATTAGTCCTAAGAATTTCAGCAATCTAACTTCAATTAAGTTGAATGTAGAGCTTCTGGAATCACTGTGTATGGCTTTTTTACCATAAAGCCCATGTCTTTAATTTAATTAAGTTTCTAATAATGTTCAATGTGCACTCCATCTCCTTTTATAGAATAAGGAGAGGAGGTGGTTACAAGTGATCAACAATCAAGATTTGTCTATCTAGATAAATGGTCAATATCCATTATTTGACTAAGTCAACACTGGTAGATGTGGCACAAGTTGCCAACTAGTAACTGTTGGCAAGAGACACTATATGGATTCATGGATGTTGTCATTGATGGCAACAAAGGTCATCCCACATATCTGCAAGTCATGGTGTGTCTCTATCGGAAGTCAGAATGAAGGTTATTGTGGTTCGGTGAACAAGAACAGAGCATGTGGCAAGGTCTGACAGACAGGTCCGGATCTCTCAGAGGAAGTATCTTGGTACAGTTTGGATCTGGGGAAGGCAAGAGGACTTCCTTGAGTGGTATATTCCAAGGATTTAGCCTCCGGTGATGGACAAGGAAAAAGATATGAATAGTTGAGTACTGAATTCCTGAGTGACAGTGTGAACAGAGGAAGAATTGATTGACAGAACATCAGACTATTTTTTGGATGTGTTACTAATGATGGTAAAGGTTGTGAAGGCATGAATCATGTTTGGCCAACATGATTAATGATATCTACAAGTATATGCTTGATCCAAATTACTTGATGTGCAAGGATTCAGCCGACAGAACAGAGTTTGTGAGAAGATAGACTATTCCAGGTGCCGACTAGAAAGATAATGAAATCACTTGTGTAGATATATATATAGGATGGATTTAGTTATGAGAAGAGTTGTGGTGTGATGTGATATGCAAATAAGAGCAGAGTAGAACAAAAGCAGTAAGAAAGATCCGGTATGTGAAAGAAAAGTAGAATAAAGAGAAGAGAAAGATGAAGTGTAGCAGATCAGTGTACTGAGCCTAACCAGAACTGAACTCCAGCATATGTGTATGCTTCCAATCAGTTCAAGTATTGTATAACATTCTTTTGTAGACAGTGTGTCTCCTTGTAGGCAGTGTGCCTCCTTTGTGAGTAGTGTGCTCGGGCAGTGAGCCCTAATTGGCAAGTGCCATTTTTGTAATTCCTTATTCTTCTAACAGAGAATAATCTTTGGGTTAATCACCCCGTGGTTTTCTCCCTTAATAGGGTTTCCACGTCAAAAATACTGTGTCATGTGTTTTTTATTTCATGGTAATATTTGCTTGTTTGAATTAATGCTGCATTGATTAATAAGAAAGTAAAGAAAGAAGAAATAATTAGGATAACTGATTCACCCCCCCTCTCAGTTATCAACAATTGGTATCAGAGCTAAGTTCCTCCTAATAGAGCCTAACAGCTTGAGGAAGATCTGGGAGTTCAAATGGATGCATATGGTTTAAGGGAGCAACTCAAGACTGCCCTTGAGGATCTTGAATAGTCAAACTCTGAAGTCAATGAACTAAAGGAAAGACTCAAACAGGCTGATGAATTCGTGAGAGAACTAAAAGACAAATTAAGTCTCTCTATGAAAAAGAGAAAGGAGCTGCTCCAGCAATTGGCAAGATAAAGTGAAGAAAGTAATGCAAATGAAGAGTTAACTGAGAAAACAAAGTTATGTGAAAAGTTATCAAAAGAAGTCATTATGGTAAGACATGAAATGGAATCAGGAGTTATAAAGTTCACTCAAGAGATTGAAGAAAAAAGAAAAACTGAAGACAATCTAAGACAATCTCTCAAAGAAAAATCAAAAGATTGCCACCAGATGGATAGGATTATCAGACATCTTGAATCTGATCTTGAAGATGCTAAAGATAATGAAGAAAAACTTGAGGATCAAATTGTCTCTCTCAAAAGGGATCTTCAAACAACAAATGAATATAAAGAGAAATTCAAGATAAGTTCTGCTCAACTTGAAGTTCTTCTTGGAAGTCAAAAGAGGACAGATGACAAGTGTGGTTTAGGATATGAGAAAGGAGAAAGCTCCGGATCTGGTCAGAAGAATTTTGGATCAGAAAATCCAAGGAAGAGGCCTAGAAGACCTCTGGTAAGATAGCCCAATGCTCAAAGATATCCATCCTTCAATGGATACTGCCATAGCTGCAATCACTTTGGTCACAAAGCTAATCAGTGCAGAAAGAGAATGAATCAGACTAATTCATCCTTCTCCAGACAATGCTTTAACTGCAAAAGGTATGGACATAAGTCTCATGAATGCAGAAATATGCAAATGAACAAATCATTAAAGGTAGATGCTTTACATGCAATAGAGTAGGTCATATGGCTAATCAATGTAGATCAATAGGTTATCAGTCAAATATGCAAAGAAATGTTGTTTGCCAAATCTGTAATAGGTCCGGTCATAATGCAAAAGTTTGCAGAAGCAAGAATCAGGACAAAAGAGGTCCGGTATATAGTCAGAATCAAGACAAAGGTAAACAAAAGATGAATGCGGATGAAGTTAGGAATGAGATGAACAAGATTTGGGTGAAGAAAAGTTTGAAGAAGGTAGAGGTTGGATCTGCACCAGACTCTGGTGCTGATATTCCTTCCTGAAATTAAGAAATGAGCTCTGGCTCAGGGGGAGACACAAAGAAAACCCTATTCCCCCAGCCAATCAAGTGGTGCTGGATTAGGCACAAGATGCAGAGTAAAGGGTTTGTAGATATGAGTCTTGAGATGATCCAGCTAAGATTTCAAAGGTCCGCATGAAGATGTGAAGAAGTTGTGATCGATCATGTAGAACCTATTCTAGAAGATGCTCCAGAATGACAGAGGATTAAAAAAAGGTCCGGAGAGATCCGGAAGTGCATTGTCTTATTCTGCGGATTCGATAGAGTATTTGGGATGTCCTTGTGATGTGTCATCTTGATTTGTTCATGGTTGGAAGATCCGCATGACGTTCATAAATCAGGACTGATCCGATTCTTCAAGTCACTCGAATAAGGCAAACTAGAATAATGTAGGTTGAGCATTTATTGCAATCATATATTAGGGTTTGTGGAGCAATATAAGGGATTTCTCATAAATCACTTGTTCATTCTGCACTCAAGAAGAAGCGAAAAGTGGAGCCCTGCAACAAACTACATCAAGTTCACCGAAGGTCTCTTGCAGAAGTCATTACATATAGAAATCAATCCAACCACTCCGTGTAACTAAAGGCGCATAAGGTATTTTCCGTTTTTGATATCTCACTACAAATCTTTTGAAAAATGGCTACTCTGAATATAGTAAAGATCTCAGATAGGCCCTGACTTGAATTTAAGAAACACCCATACAAGTCATTGGAGGTAGATCCCTTAGGAGCATTCTCTAGTGTTCCTCATGGTGTTTTACACACAGAAGACATTAGGGTTTACATACATGCAAGTATTGAGGAATTTGGGGAATTCAAATTGAGAGATTTATATCACAAACAACTGATAGACAATGCTTTTGAGCTTAAACCAGAGTATAAGGGTATCCAGAAGAAACATTTTGATTAATTCATTCATTTCCCCTGCTTTGAAGAAGATGAATGGGTCTGGTACGTATTGAGTAGAATGCATGACAACTTCCTATGGCTGAATAGACCCTGCAAGATCACAAAAGAGGCAATTAGGGTAGTAACTGGTCTATACTCTTCCGAAGGGATACCTATTCTGAAATCTGTCAAAAATAACATTGTAACTGAGGCCACCGGATCAAAATTTGATAAGAGGGCAATGACCATTGAAGATATTTCTAATCTGGATATCAAGTTTGCATCTATGATAATAGGATACAAGATTTATCACTCCAATAGGGAGAATTCTGTATCTGGAACTACAGTATATACTGCCTATGAGATGCTGAGGAAGAATGTAGATTATGATCTCTACGAACTTCTTTTAAGCTAATTAATGGAAAGTATATAGAAGATCAAAAAGGACAAAAATAATTCTTTCAAGTATGGTACACTTATATTATGTCTATTTTTCTACTTCATGAATGAGCTGCCTAGATCAAGTGGATGGGTATGGCAGAATGACAAACCTGTAGCAATCCAGATCAGAGATTATTTACATGGGTTTGGGGATGCCAAAGCAAGAAATACAGCCCTGTGGGGATACTTCAAAAACTTCCAGAGCTTGATGCAAGAAGAGAAAGAATTCCCCAATCTATTGTTGAAAAATACAAAGTCTCAGTCTGCTTTATGGTTGATACTGATCAATGCCTAATGGAGACAGTAGAGCTAAGAATAGTCTGGATCATGCCCATGGGGTATGAGGTTGATGAACAGATTGTGGAACTGCATGTTCAACACATGCTTAGTCAGCCCAAAGATCCAAAGGCAGAAAGGTTTGGAACCTTTGAGGAGCTGAGTGTGAAGATCCATGTGGAACTCAGAGAACCTGAGATAAAGAGGAAGGTGAGAAAAGAAGTAGAGCATATTGCTCAAGGCCTAGGCATCCCAAAGGAGGCACTTGATGCCAACTAGGAAAAGAGGTGAAAGGCTGAGGAAGAGAAGAAAGAGGCAGAAAAGAAAAGCAAGAAAAGTACTCTAGTGGAAACCTCATCCCGGACCAGATCATCAAAGGGATCTACACCTGTCACAACCAAAAGCTCAAAAATATCAAAACTGGAAGGTCAGACATCCAGTAAAGGAGAGAAAAGGTCTAAAATAAAAGCCACAAGGGCTTATACAAGTCAGAAAGATGAAGAGGAAATGGAATCAGATGAGGGGGTAAAAGAAATAAAGAAGCAGAAGAAGAAAGGATCCAGTAAACCCTCCACAGGCCAAGACAAGGAAGAAATGGTAGAGGAATTTGTTGAAAAACCCACCCTATCTCTAGAGAGTGTAATCAAATCAGTCACTGTGGATGGAAACCTTCAACCAATGGCTGAATTCTATGATGACTACAATGAGGCTAACCAAAAGATCCTGCAGGAAGCCACAATCAGGTATCTGAACATATACAATAAGGCTTTCATTGAGATTATATCTCTAATTCCTAAAAGCCTAGAAAAGGAGTTAGAAATAAGAAAGAACAATGCCCAGGAAAAAGGTCTTGAGATCCAGGAGTAGATAGCTATTCAGCTATATCCTCAAATTGATCCCAAGACAATGAACATAATATTCAAATACTGCAAAGATGAGTTCAGGAGTAAAGCAAGGATGAATCAACTCATGCTTGGTGAGACTGACAAGGTGGCCATGGATATAGAAGAGATCCTTCGGAAGGCCTTCAAAAGGTTTAATATTCCTATTGTAGAGGACTTGGGTACTGATCCCTCATCCACAAGTGCTGCAGAAGAAACTTCTAAGAAAGCAACAAAAGAGATGGGCCCTGAACAAACCAACATTTCTCCTTCGGTTTCCCCTACAGTCTCCAGATCCAAAGAAGAAGAGAAATTATAGGAGAAAGAAGCAGCGGTAAAAGAAAAAGAAGTTGACAGTACCAAGGGTGTAGAGAAAGAGAAGACTCCAATAGAGAAAACCACAATTGATAGTGGTAAGAATGTGGAAGGAGAGAAAACTCCAAAGGACAGCTCCAAGACTGTAGAAGAGAAGAAACATCTATCTCCAGCAAGAGACACTGCACAAACTATCCAAAAATTTCTGAGCAAAGAAATAGTAGAGATTGACAAACTGGAGCTTCTACAAGGTCCTTTCAATTTTGATTCCCTCTCTCCAGTACAGACAATGAAGATAGCTTCATTTGCAAATGCTAAGGCAAATGAAAAACTCCTAAAGTCTCATATGGAAGACTATGAGTTGATAGAAGCTGCTTCTGGAGTGCTTGAGAAGATTATGCCATTGGTCCAGAAAGATCCCACAGCCTCCTCTTCCGGTAATCTCAAAACCTTAGTCAACAGTGTTGGTACACATTTTGAATCCCTAGAAAAATCAGCTGAAGAAAAGGTCTGGAAGGAGTTAGGAGAAATATGAGTATTGGAATAAAGAGCTTAGAAAATGCTCTTAAGGATGGTGGTGACATTTACAAATTTTGTATCTCCTGGTCAAAAGCAATAGTAGAAATTGAGAAGAAAATAAAAGAGGAAGAGGACAAACTACTGAGTTTGTCTCAAAGTTTTGATCCTCTCTCTTCCTCCATAGTAAATCAAGAATGTCAAACTATTGCAATCACAAATGCAATCAAGAACTTTGAAAAGGAAAGGAAGAATATAATTAACCGGATGGGAGAACTTAGAAGGATTATTATCCCTAAGTTAGAAACCATGCATGAGGCCATAAGTGATGCTAAGACTACCGCCCACACAAATGATCCGACAGATCTTAAGAGGGTAGAAGCTTTTGCGTTATTGTTGAGTGGTCACATTTCAATTTTGGATAGAATGAAGCAAAGTTGGGCTACAGAACTCATCCAGTTGAAGACATCCTTTGCAGATATTCTTCAGTTTATGTGAATATGTAATATACAGCCAAGTATAGTAAAATTTTTGAAAATTTTGGTGTGCAGACCCTACCCTTTGCCATTGATGTCAAAGGGGGAGTGAGGAGCAGTGAAAAATGAGGAATCCAACTAAGGGGGAGCTCCAGAAAATGTATATAAAGACAGAGCATCAGCGAAGGGGGAGCATACTGTAAACACTTAGTCATTTTTCACTAAGTGTTGCCATCAATGCCAAAGGGAGAGATTGTTGGCAAGAGACACTATATGGATTCATGGTTGTTGTCATTGATGGCAACAAAGGTCATCCCACATATCCGCAAGTCATGGTGTGTCTCTACCGGAAGTCAGAATGAAGGTTATTATGGTCTGGTGAACAAGAACAGAGCATGTGGCAAGGTCTGACAGACAGGTCTAGATCTCTCAGAGGAAGTATCTTGGTATAGTGCAGATCCAGGGAAATCAAGAGGACTTCCTTGAGTGGTATATTCCAAGGATTTAGCCTCCGGTGATGGACAAGGAAAAAGATATGAATAGTTGAGTACCAGATTCCTGAGTGACAGTGTGAATAGAGGAAGAACGGACTGACAGAACATCAGACTATTTTCTGGATGTGTTACTGATGATGGTAAAGGTTGTGAAGGCATGAATCATGTTTGGCCAACATGATTAATGATATCTACAAGTATATGCTTGATCCGTATTACTTGATGTGCAAGGATTCAGCCGACAAAACAAAGTTTGTGAGAAGATAGACTGTTCCGGGTGCCGACTAGAAAGATAATGAAATCACTTGTGCGGATATATATATAGGATGGATTTAGTTATGAGAAGAATTGTGGTGTGATGTGATATGCGAATAAGAGAAAAGTAGAACAGAAGCAGTAAGAAAGATCTGGTATGTGAAAGAAAAGCAGAATAAAGAGAAGAGAAAGATGAAGTGCAGCAGATCAGTGTACTGAGCCTAACCGGAACTAAACTCCAGCATATGTGGATGCTTCCAATCAGTTCAAGTATTGTATAACATTCTTTTATAGACAGTGTGTCTCCTTGTAGGCAGTGTGCCTCCTTTGTGAGTAGTGTGCTCGGGCAGTGAGCCCTAATTGGCAAGTGCCATTTTTGTAATTCCTTATTCTTCTAACAGAGAATAATCTTTGCATTAATCACCCCGTGGTTTTCTCCCTTAACAGGGTTTCCACGTCAAAAATACTGTGTCATGTGTTTTTCATTTCATGGTAATATTTGCTTGTTTGAATTAATGTTGCATTGATTAATAAGAAAGTAAAGAAAGAAGAAATAATTAGGATAACTGATTCACCCCCCCTCTCAGTTATCAAGATTTGTCTATCTAGATAAATGGTCAATATCCATTATTTGACTAAGTCAACACTAGTAGATGTGACACAAGTTTCCAGCTAGTAACTATCTGGTAGAACTTGATCATTTTGTTATTTGATTATGTATATGACTCTGTCATCACGCATCCATGCTTACTCTTCATCTTCTACCTCTTCTTCATTTTCATCTTCTTCTTCATCCTCATCATTATCATCATCACTATCATCCTCATGAAGATCACCCTTTATGTGTACCTTAATCACTACCCTGATGGATTCATATAATTGCACTATTCTCTCAACTTCACCTCCATCCTAAATTTTGGCCTTTACCATAGCATGTCTGTGAGAATAAAATCGTGCTCGAAGAGCATTCCATTTACCATTCCTATTGTTCAATGTCTCATTATATGTTTCTACTTTAGCTTTCATTCTCATGGCCTTGTTTATCGCATCCTCTATCAAGTGATGAAGGGGGTCCTCTGTTGCTTGCTTAAAGTTATTCTGATAGGCCTGGATAGCAAAATTAATATCCTAATTTTCTATTTTTCTTCTACTTTGTCCTCTAGAGCTTCCAAGGTGTTTACTTCTTTTGCCATAAGATGATCTAGTTTAACACTTATATCCCTTAACTTGCTGTTGCATCCTTTCAATATATCACACTCAAATCTGATGTCCTCATACCAGATTCCTAACAGTTATGTAGTGTTATTATCCATAAGTATCTTCATGTCAATCTTCTTCGTTTCACCTAAAGCATCCATATTCTTTTCTAGCTTAAAAGACCTCCTCCCCACCTCATTTTGCAGCTTGTCTACCTTACTCTTCAGAACACCAAGAGCATTCCAATTTGATAGGGAGGTTTTAACTATAATTTCTGCTTCAAAGACAAAAGAGAAAAAGCAATTATTTACTAGTTGAGCCTTATGCTTCATGAGGTCTAACCCTGTCATCTCATCTTGAGATATAATTATGAGTGGAGTAGCTACACTAAGTGGTGTATGCTTAGGGTCAATTAACCCTTTAATAAAAGAATTTAATTGAGTAATGTGCTCCTTATGCTATGTGTTCTTATCCTTCTCTTTCTTCACACTTTTCAACAAGAAGTCAATACTATCCTTGGCCTCTTAGCCATCTTGCTCCTCGGTGGCGAAACCTAGATCAATATAAATTATTTGGAAATCCTCAATACTTATTTTACCTTTCTCTTTATATACCATGGGCAGTGCCACCTAACCTATTCTCCTACCAGTAGTAGGATCTCTTATTGTAGAGGTTGGTCTTGCCTTCCTTTTTGGCTTCATCATTCTTGCTAAAAAAAATGTAGAAACATCAAATTCGCATACCTCATCTAGCTGTTGTAGATTTATTTCTTGCTACAGCCAGTATGGAATATCACCCCTGGGCTTCTATTGATTAGTCTGCTCATTTTGAACATCTTGAGACTCTGTATTATGTACTACCTTTGGTCGTGAATTATCCTTCCTTGGTTCTTCCTCATGCACATTTTCATGAGGGATCTCTTGCTGAGGTGTCTCCTATTGAAGGATTTCCTACTGAGGTGGAGGTTCTTGTAATGTGTGTACATTTTTATCATGTACCTCCTCTTGTAATTTATCCTCATGTGGTTCTTGAATATTTTGATCTTGTGTATTATGTGGCACCTATTCTTCATGCAAAGATTATGCATTTTGACCTTGGGGATCACCTTGATCATCCTCGGTCACATTCTCTATTTCTTTTTGTTGAGCATCACCTTTGAGTAAACTCTATTCTTCATCTTTTGATGTATTTATTTCTTTTTGTTCATGAGTCTTCTCAAGTTCCTTTTCATTTTCATTTATTTCTCCTTTAGGTTCTAGTGCTGAGTTATCACCCTGATCTATATTTTCATCAAGCACCTCTTCATTCTGTTGATCACTTTTATTAGGCATCTCCTGATCACCCTCCCTTTGAACATTAGTTTCTATCTTTTCTTGTTTTGGAGGTGCATTGTTTTGCCTTTTCCCTTGATTTGGTACTTCTTTATTAGTCTCTTCATGCATATTGACCTTCACTTTCTCAGGTTCTAGAGGTAGATCATTATCCCTGTTCTGATCCCCATCCCCATGGTAAGCCAAGTCTATTACCGCAGGGCTAGTAACTTGATCAACCAAATTGGTCAATCCTATCTATTCAACCACATCTTCAGGGTTGTCTTCTTCAACCTCCTCTATCCTGACTTGGTCTTGATGAGTTTCCTTTTGGACCATAGGGGTTCCTTGAGGAGCCATCTTTGTATTAGCTACTAAGTGTTGTGTGGTTACACAACACGCCCCATTTTGACTTGACAAAACAGGGACCCAACTTTTTGCTTGGCTTGTTTTGTGTTTCTTGGTGGTTTGGTAAAAGTAGGTCATGCAGGATCATCATGCATGGAGAGGCTGGGTAAGTCATCATCATGAGGTTAGTTTGTCAAAATTCATATTTCATTCCAATAACCTCATATTTAGAAAGAGTATCAAATTTCATGTAGGTTTACCTTTTACATCACCCTGATATTCGTTAGGATGTGAAAGTTATGAATGGTCAAAATCCTGGTCAAACCTAATATTCACAAGGGGAGGATCATATTTCTTTACATTAGTCATATTACAGCAGATCATCCTGATCTAATTTATCACCTGATAAATCATGCGGTCCAAATGTCCAGATGTCAATTTTAGGTGATAGTGATCTTTACCCGTCAGCGGCCTTATGCTTTCTGCGAGGATCATACTTCTTAATGTAACTCGATATTTCTCAATATCCTCCTGCTGTGAAATATCCCCCTAAGCCATTATCCTGATGATGTCATTTGAGTTCGATAAACAAAGAAATAAACATGATGATGACATCATCATCATTTAACCTCTCGGGGGTATATTTCCTAAACATGATCCTGCTTATATAACATGACGGTGCTGTCATCATGCCATAGCGATGTAACAAGTAAATATCCAGATGACATCATCCTGATATCCTAAGAGAGAGAGACGTAATGTTTATCCGGTCATAACCATCTTTGTAGCATCACCCGATATATCAAAATATCCTCCTGATGCTTAGAGCGCGACCTAAAAGTGCGTTCATCACCTGATCTAGTTGAAGATAGTTTTTCCTCTTGAGGAGGATGATCACATTGCACTCAGGGTGATATTTGAGAACATCACCTGATATCCAAGACCATCATATTTTTGAATATATCCTATCATATGGATATCACCCTACTCCTGTTGCCACCATTGGCATTAAATGTGTGCAGAGGTGGTAGGTATTTCCCGCCGACCACAAAACCTGATGAAACACCTAGCAAAATCTAGAGTTTCCGTGAGAAATCAACGATCAAAATATAATCCGTCTAGGTTTTCCCTAATTTCGTCCTAATTGCAAGGTTAAAAAGTAAATTCATTGTCCTTTTCACATTTACCTTGCAATAAAATCATTTTTATAGAGCACTAGCTTCCAAACCCTCATACAGGCGATACTTGTATGAACAGAGCTTACAAACAAGAAGAAGCATAGGATTGTCATTAGAATTTCGAGCACTCAAAAAACCACTGGTATAAAGGGATCTGCATAACCAGGTAAGTAATTGAAACCCTCATCTTGTTGCTTCTACATAATCAGGTAGGATGTTGCAGGTTCTAGTTTATGCATACCATGATAGTCAAATGCTGAATAAATACACTATGCATGATGTTAATAAAGATAAATATCATCTGCATGCATGTGAGTACCCCTTGTAAGACAAATTATGTTAATTGCAGATATCCATGGCTGACAAGAGGTTAGTTAAGTGTGAGGCTGAATTCAGCAGGCCCATGTCCGCATCTCTTAAAGGAATCTTGTTCAAATATGGTACCATAACAGATACACACCAAGGAAGCACCGATTTGCAGGCCTGGTCCGCCAAGGTACATGATGAAAAGAATAGAAGCACCTTGCTGGATGCTGTGTTCGTGTCTGGAATGTGGAATGCGACTGGTTTTCCATACTCCATGGAGTCTCCAAAGCTAGTCATAGAATGTGCCTGGAATTACAATCCAGAAACAAGGTAGGTGGTGAAGCATGGTAGAATATATGCAGACCTGTCTATTAAGGGTCTTTCTAAGACATTTGGACTGCCATTGGGCAGAAAGGTTAACAGTGTGGACCTTAAGAAATCAGAAACTGAGTATGAAAATAATAAGAAGATGGCCAGGAAGAACATGTATCAATGGAGGGCCAAGAATAGCACATATCCTGCAGCTGTCAAACTTCCTGTGCACTTGTATAAATATGATTTTGATGAAGAATATCAGTACATGATTGCATTACTTAGCAGAGTGACAGGCCAGCCTGATGCTGGTAGTTTTAAAGATTAGATGTATGGTGTAATCATGATGTGCATGTATGCAGACATCAAGCCACTATGGGGCCAATTGATAAGTGATGCTCTACATGAGCAGCTGATGAACCTGGGAGGTTCAAATTGTTCTTTTTATATGACATCATACATTGTCTACTCCTATGCTTACAAAGGCACATTTGATGCACTGGTTACAGATGGAAAGCTTACAGGCACTCTCAATGCTGTGCACATATGGGATCATCATCCCCAGTTGCAGAGAGTTAATTACCTCTGTGATTACAAATTGGTAAATGATGCATTCTCTATGCATCTAGTCAGGACAATGGAGGAAGATAAGACAAAAAGATTGAGCATGGAAGCTCAAGAAATAATCTACAGGCATGGAGCCTGGTACATTCAATTTTCCACATTTTCCTATATGAGGATTGAAGGTTTTGAAGGACATCCCCTCATGCTACCAAGATACCCCATTGATACAGTAATATTAATGGAATTCATAAGGCAGAGCTCCACAATGCTAAAGACATACAAGGATGCTCAGAAAATACTGCCAATCCTATTCCTAGTAACCATTGGCTGGTACATGTGCCCAGACTTAGATAGTATTAAGAAGGTGATGGTCAGTTTGAAGAAAATGCAGTTGCAGCCATTCCCACTGATAAGGCCATATGATCCTTATGGCAGGATACAAAAAATAATAGGGAGGCCTATTCATCAGAGACACCTGGAAGACTTTTGGGTAGATTGTGAGGATGAAGCAGAAGCCAAAAGAAGAAGATACCAAAGGTTAACATTAAATCAAATCAGAACCTTTGACTACATCCCCATTCCTTCACAGTTGAAAAAAGATGAGGGCAGGATTATTGCAGATGAATATGAAGAAAAGAAAATATATAATAATACAATATCTGCACCTGACCTAACTATACAAGAAGACATATCCTTGGATCCCTTCATTGCTAGGAACATACAGCTAACCCAAGCTTGGGTTGACGAACAAATTGAGGCATTGAAGAAGAAGGGTGTTGCCATCACTATGGACAATAAAAAGAAAGGACAAGATATTCTTGATGAGGAATATGATGATTTTATAAATGAAAAGAGAAAATCTAAAGGAGACAGATTGCCTCCACAACAACAACAAAGTAAAAGACCCCGTAAGGTAAGAAAATTGATAATGAACCCAAGGGGGTAATTATTGAAAAGGCAGTGTTCCCAGCTGACGATCCAGCAGGATCAAGATCAACATCACTGCCAAGGGCGGATAAACAAAAGTCCAAAAGAGTTCAGATAGCAGAGACAACAGGTACTGAGACCCAAGAAGAGGGTCAATCCTCATGACAACCAATGGAATAGGATATCCTTATGGAGGAAGAGCCTGAGGAAGAAGAGGCCCCTTTGCTATTTAAAAGGAAGAGAAGAGCCCCATAGGTGGTGGTAGCTACCACACCTAAGAAACCAAGAACCACCTTGAGAGGGGAGATAAAGCAATCTCCTATAACTTTGAAAGGGGCAGGAAGTGAAGTTGTCCATAAGGAATTTCAACATGATGTTCCACTTCCTACCATTGTAAAGTTCAAGACTGAACGAGTAGAAGAGCAGATGAAAGAAACCTCTCAAGGAGGTCATATCTCACTGGAAGAAATAGTTGATTTATCTGATGATGAGGTAGTGGAGCATGTAATGTCATAGAAGATGGAAATCCTTGCTGTAGGTACACACATGACTCCTCATGGGACTCCATCAGTTCAAACAATATTGGAGGAGATGAAGCAAGTGGAAGCTAAAAAAGAGAAGACTCCAGAGAGAACAGCCCAAGAAATGGGGCTAGATACATTAATTGCACAGGTGACAAGTCCTGCAGTAGTGGATTTGACATATACATAGGATGTAAGTCCTGAACATCCAGCAGGCACACCTGATAAAAGAGAAAATATGGAAGAAGTGAAGATGGCAGAAGTAGAAGGCCATGCTTTAGAGATGAACCAACTAAGCCCACAGGATACATCAGCAAAGCTCATTCTAATAGAAGTAGAGGAAAAGGGGGCTGATGAGAAGGATGTAATAGAAGATCCTACTCCTAAAGTTCATGAAGTAAGTAGTGCAAGTGCAAAACAAATAGTGATTTCAGAACAAATGTCAGCACCTAAGGAGGATTCCGCAATATCCACTGCCATGAATGTGCATCAACAAGAAGAAAAGTCAAAAGTGGATGAGGTAATAATGGAGAAGGATCATGATCATCATGATCATCATATAGACGTAGTACAAGATCCTCCACCTTAGGATGATGCTCCTCCAGGAAAAGAAATTCCTCAGCAAGGAGATGTACTACAGGATCAACCTCAGGGTGAGCATCATGAAGAAGAAACGAGAAAATCACCTTTTCCATTACATATGCTGACAGATGTAGGAGATCAAGGTGAACATCATGATGATACTGAGAAACATGATCAGGGGGCTCCATGGTTGGAAAAGGAAGTTAACGCAAAGGTAGATTTTGAGATACAAGAGTTCGATGTATCTACCTTGTTTTCTGAAAATATAATGAAACCAAAGAGGAAGGCCAGAATGACATCGGCCATTAAAAGAGATCCAGTAACTGGAAGAAGGACGGCACAGATTGCAATCCCTACTGTTGATAAAGAGAAAGGTAAAATTACTCTAGAAGAATTCTAGATTAATACAGTTGACCTGGGGTTTGCAAATGAAGACTATGAGGGTCAAGAAGGTAAAGATATCTTAGATTCTTTGATTCAGAAGGTTAAAAAGGAAAAAGAGAAAAATAAGCAACACAAGGAGCACATTGCTTAGTTGCATGCATATATAGGCAGGTTAACCAATCCTAAGGTTAGTTCCACAGATCATGCAGTCCCATTGACTGCTATTTCCCAAGAGGAGGTGAATAAATTGGATCTCATGAAACATGAGTCATCAATAATGAGAAAGTGGATGTTATCCACATTTGATACAGCAGAGGAAATGGTAAAGGCCTCTTTGAAGAGGTGGAGTTCTCTTAGTGACTCCAAGAAAAAGGTCGACAAGCTGCAGATGGATACAGGTAAAAGGTCTTTCCAATTAGAGAAGATATTGGATATCCTGGAAGAAATAAGGAAGATAAATCCTCAACTGCTCATTAGCAAGTAGGTGTTGAACAATAACAATGCACTATTAATAGACTTATGGTATAAAGACATTCAATTTGAATGTGATGTGCTCAAAAGATGCAACAATAAACTGAGGGAGATTAGCATAAAGCTACATGATATGATGGCGTATGAAGCTAAACTTTTAGAAGTGCTGGAAGGGAAGGTGGAAGGGAAGATAGACAATCAAGATGAGGAGTTTGCAATAAAAGCTATACATAGTAACTTCCAATAGGTAGCTGATGATCCCCTAAATAATCTAACAGAGGAGACCATGGACAAAATTATGAGGCTCAGGGTCAAGATGGAAAATTACAATGAGACATCCAGCAGTAGGAGAAGTAAATTAGAAAATCTTAGAGGCAAATATCAGGCACATAAACACGCTATCATCAAAGCAAAGACCCATGATGGCAGAGAAATAGATAGAATTGTGCAGTTGTATGAAAATGTAAGGGTCACCATGCAGCCTCATGTATAAGGTCGTCATCATCAGGATGACGAAGAGACAGAAAGTGATGCACCTGATGATGGAGCACATGAGTCAAATGAAGTAGGTAAAGATGCAACATAAAGTAAATATCAGCATCTAATATTTAGTGAATATAAGTATTTTAGATAGTTACCAGCTGGCAACTTGTGCCATTTTGAAAAAGTGACAAAGTCAAAGGAAGTACTGACCGTAGATATTCATAGAGAAATCAAGATCGTAGATCTTTTGTAACGGATTCCTCACCTTGTTCTATAAAAGGTGTTGGAATGCCTCATTTGAAACATTCGAAACTTAATTGAAATCCGTCTACTGAAATATTCGGGGCTCATTTCAATGCTTTTTGTATACATTTATATCCTTGCATACTTAATGAATGAGAAGACTTGTTTGATTACAATTCATAGTAAATCTTGAGTAATCAGTGTGTGAATTCTGGATATATGTTGTGATTTGCTGCATCCCTTGGAGTGCATATCTACTTGCATATGTTATTTTCATACAATTCCTTTGAAGTTAGCATCAATTGTATCTAGCTGTGGAATGTCCTGGTGAACATATGGTTTGGTTTTCTTCTCTTCATGACTGTATCTGATGTACATGTGGTTCAAAAGCTGAAGGTTCAACATCATTTTAAGTATTTCTTCCAATTCTTTTAAATTTTATAACATTTTAGTATCATAATTGCAAATAATTGATAATCTCAAGCAAATAATACAAACATGTGGACATCTCATAGATAATTGCAAATATTTAGCATATTTGAAGCTAAAGCATGTATAATTAGTAAATATCATGAAAAATATTTGAGTATAACTACATCATTTGATCAAATAACTATATAAAATGACCTCTCTATGAAGAATCTTTGCAGAAACAACGTCATGATGATGAACTTTACGTAAGGCCCCAAAATGGAAACAGCAACACACATCAACCTCTAAGTAACGTCAGACGATTAAGACCTAATCACCGAAGACTTGGGATCATGAATTCTCTGAATTCATCATATCTTTCAAGATGAATAAAGGTTAATGTGTACTTTTATTCTCTGCTTGTTTATGACTAACATCATGACCAACATAAATTGGAGCTAGAAGGAGGGCCCTTTATCTGAAAGAGGATGCTCATCATCATCATTTTCAGGTTTGATGATGCAAAGAGTAAGGAACTCTAAATGCATCTGTGAATTCCAAAATATTGCTCAAATATTTACTGTAACAAGCTTGTAGATGCTCATTCTGTGTAAAGATTTCTAGATCAAACATAAATATTGCAAGCTTTACAGTAGATCATCATGAATTCACAAATATCAGCCAATGTTAAGTAAATCTATTCAAGCTTTGGAAAGTATTGCCTTAGAAGTCTGATATCTAGTGGTAAAGTCACCATATCCCAAGAATCACCTCATATTTGCACTATCTTTGCAAATATTTTGTAAATATCCAATCAGATCAGTCATCTGACCACAAATATCACCTCAGCTAGTGAATTTCAACTGACATTTGCAAAGTTCTAGCTAATTTGTCTTAGAATTGAGAAATCCTGGCTCACAGGATAAATACCAGGTCTAGACCTAGTGGAATCTTTGAAGAATTACCTGTTAGAGGCTTTAGACCTAGGACTATTGATATCCATCACACTCCTAGTTCTAATGCATCAGGAACACCACTAGGACGTCCTCCTGTGACTCCTATTGGTTTCAATATACCTACAGGATCTCCTTAGGGTGTACCTTTAGTCCAGCCTCAGCCAGCTGTACCTCAAGCTCAACCTCCTCTGGTTACGATGTCTTTCTTTGTAGCAGAGTCACCTTTCACCTTCAATGCATATCATGAGTTACCAAAGAATCTGGACAAACTTTGTCCAAAATATCATCCTTATCAGGATGCTGATGATCATATCAGAACCTTTAAAGAAGCTTGTTGTAGAGCCAGAATAGAACATCAAGATGTTGTATGCAGATTATTTCCTTTTTCCTTAGGGGAAGAGGCTTATAATTGGTTTATTAGTCTTGGTTAGGGTTCTGTTGGCTCATGGGTTGTCCTAGAGAAAGCTTTTATCGATAGGTTCAAGCTACCAATAGATCCTTCAATGAATTATCACCTATTTGCCACAATCAAGCGGTTTGAAGGAGAACCTATTGCCAATTTCAATGCTAGGTTCCAGAAAATGCTATCCAAGTTAGTTGCTCCATATGTAGTAACAGATGCTGTTGCTAGGAGTATCTATTATTCAGCTCTAGATCCATTGACTTCCATGTTCATCAAGAGGACACATCCTGAAATTACAACCATGACAGGAGCTTTTCAAGAAGCTATCAAAGTGAATCAACAGTTGGTCCCTGCTCCAACACCAAACATAGCATTCCCTACATTGCCTGGCATGTATCCAACTTATCCTCTGCAATATCCTGCATCATATCCAGCACAACAATATCCTAATGGAGCAATGGTACCTCCAGCAGTCATGCCTACACCTTTGCAGATTCCTCCATTAAGTATCATGCCACCTCCTAGTGGGAATGGCCAAATGCCACAATATCTTGCACAAACTCAGACACCTCAGGGTGCTGACCTATCCAACAATAATCATGGATCCTCTTTCTCCAAGGCTCAAACTGAAAATGTAGTGGCTAAAGCTTAGGAAGAGAAGGAAGAAATCAAAGAAATCTCTGCTCAACTAAGAAAACTCACTATAGAAGTGACACATTTGAAAAACCAAAACTTCTATTCTCAGCCTACCTAAAACAGAGGTTATAATAATGACAGACCAAATTATCTTGACAAAAGATACAACAACAGTAATTTCAATAATAGTGGTGGAAATAACAATAATCCTCAGAGACAGCCTAGAGTATGGAATTCCAAGCCAAATAATGGCTCACTACCATCACCCTTAGATAAGTAGCCACCTGGTGAAGCCAAACAGACCACTAGAGTCAATCTTGCTGAGGTAGCCCTCACCAATTGGTGTAGGATACACAATACAAATGCTCATGCAGAATTAGACTGTCCACAATTTAGAATTGCTACTAGCATTTTCTAGACAGAAGTGTCTAATACTACAGGAAATCCACCTCAGGTGGAAGGAAATGAAATTGTCCCTTGTGGATATGACTCTGCATTTGTATTAGAGAGCTATACTGATCAGCATCATTAGCAAGCTATGTCATCCCACCAGCATTATACCTAGGCTTGTGAAGAATTTGCCATGGCTTTTGAGTCAAATTATGTCTTCCCCTTTGACGATGAGAATGAGCCTTCCACTGAACATGAGGAGGTACATGCATACCAACAGCAATATCCTGGTAAGCATAACTACAATCTGAGAAGCAACTCCAACAGGCCTACTAGTCCACTAACTAGTTCCTTGCCTCTAAATAATTTTAACACACCTCCTAATTCCAAGGCCAGTAATAATCTGGGGTTTCACAAGGTGAACGCCCAATATCTGTCACCTCAGGATATAGTGTTAAAGACAGTTGGCCTACGTCATGAGTTTGATAAACTTGTCACATATTTGGCTGATGAAATGAAGAAAATAAAGATCAACCTATCTCTATCAGAATTGTTGAAAACTCCTGCAATCAAGAAGGCTTTCATGAAATCACTAGATGATCCTGCTCCTAGAGAGGATAATCATTCCCCAGGTCATCCTAGCAATAAGGATCATGTTGCTAAAGAAAACATTGTCAAACATAAAGTGCTAGCTACTATCCAAGCTGCAGAAACCTCTCACATGACCTTATACAGAGATAAAAGTGAGTCACCACCTTTCCTCCTCACTATAAAGATGTTTAGGAAGAATTTACACAACTATTTGGTAGATTCAAGTGCATCTACAAATGTGATGCCCTTGTCTATATGCAACGCTTTAGGACTACATCCTACCAAATCCTTAAAGAAGGTGACATAGCTAGATAAGACAGAAGTGAGTGTAATAGGAGAATTAACTCATATACACATGCAACTAGCATCTGATCCCAGGATCCAATATTACATTGATATCCAGGTAGTTGATATACCTAACACATATGGGATGCTACTTAGCAGAGACTGGTCAAAAACTTTGAATGGATATATGTCTACTGACTTCAGTCACATGTGGATGCCTTGGAAAGGTATACCTAACCAAATAAGAATAGATGCCGAGCCTAGAATGAAACATATGATCACCAAGTATAATAAAACAAACGAGATCATGTATGTAAATGTTGAGCCCGGAGTTTATGCCATTAGACCACAGACTGTCAAGATAGAAAAGATCCTGATGCTTGACTTTCATCATCATCATCATGATGATCATCAAGAAGACATGCTAGTTGTAGAACCCAATAGTAATTTTGAGAATGAGAATGAAGTAGATCGCTTCAAAAACTTTGAGATACATCTGTGCAAACAGGTAAAACGTTGTCAATTGTTAAATATATATGTTCATGACATTCTGATTAATGGTTGGTGCAAGTTACACAATGAGGCACATTCAGAGAAAACTTGCGAAGCATGCAAGGATATGATGATGCTGGAGCAGACATGCAATTAGGTGGCATCATCATTATTTTCTGAGGTAAGTTCCATGTCTGGTGATGATGATGATACTGATCCTTGTTTGTCTTTTGCAGGAAATGCAGAAATGGTGACAGATCATGATGAAGATCATATACAGAGAACAGAAGAAATTCTGACATATGACCAGATAAACATCAAAAGGAAAGAAAAGATCACCCTTGGGAGTGATTGTCTGATGGAGTCAGATTATGAACTATCTGATGAAGATAGTGGTACTAACCTGACCAGATTTGAAGAGTTTTTATCAGGAGAAATTAAGAAGATGATAAAACAAAAGAGACATCCACATGATGCACTGACCGAAGGATGGTGTAGGCTGCATGAGGCACCTCACTCGGAAACTACTTGTTCACTATGTTTACATGTTTTAAGGAGACGTGTAGAGCCTGATCCAAAAGATCATCCTCCTGATGATGAAAAACAAGAAGAAAAATCAATCTCCTAGGAAAAAGAAAGGCTGAAGTCTGAGGATGCTGAAATTCCTAAGTTAAAATGGATATCAGGTGGAGCAGCTGCCAGAGCTGCAAAGAAAAACAAAGGTTCAACCAAACCTCATGCTAAAGATAAATTTTGGACCCTAAGATTTGATGGATCCAAGTCCAAACAAGGAGTTGGAGTAGGGATTGATCTCATTGATCCATCAAGAAAGTCCTACTTAGCTGCCTACAGATTATAGTTCCCATGCACTAACAATGTAACAGAGTATGAAGCTCTAATTCATGGGATACTGTTTGCTCTTAAGAAGAAGGTAAAATTCTACATGTCTTTGGAGACTCAGAATTAGTTGTCAGATAGGTAAGAGGAATTTACTCTTGCAATTATAAGAGACTATCAAATTATAGACACAGAGTGTGGGATTTGATTGAGGACTTTGACGCATTTAATATCACCCATGTTCCTAGAGAACAGAACCATAGGGCAGATGCACTTGCCTAGGCTACCAATACACTGGAGCCATTATCTATATCAGGTCTAAAAAGATTTTCAGTAGAACTGGTATCAGTACCATCAGTACCTGATAATGTTACTAATCTCCAGGTCTTTGATGATGATCAGCACATCCTTGATTTCATCTCTAATAGGGATATATTTGATGCTCAGATCATAGATAAGAATAGTGTGGAAGATCATGTTTGGGAGAAAGATGAAATATTAGAGTTGCCTGGCAACAGGATTCCCAAAGGTATGATAGAATTAGAAAGAGCTTTTGACCTGGATAATATGCTGGAGCAGAAAGATCTTCCAAAAGCTGATGGAGGTCAGTATTCACAAGTGAATATAGGACAAAATGAAGACAAGAGAAATGTCTTGATAGGTAAGGTTTGCACACCAGAAGAGTTAGAAGGAATAACTCAAGCCCTTAAGGATTACATCCATGTAATTGCATGGACTTATGATGAGCTGAAGACATATGACACATCAGTCATAACTCACACTATACCTCTCAAGCCAGATGCTAAACCTTTCAGACAGAAGCAAAGGCTAGTCAATGCCTTGCTTGAACCAATAAATTTTTAAGAAGTCAAGAAGTTGTTGAATGCCAGGATAATATTTCTTGTGAGGCACTCCACTTGGGTGGAAAATCTAGTGCCAGTAAGAAAGAATAATGGAGACATCAGACTATGTGTAGACTTCAGGAATCTGAACAGAGCATCAGAGAAGGATAATTATCCTTTACCCTCATTAGATGAAGTTCTGCAGATTGTCAATGGAGCTAAAATGATGTCCTTCCTGGATGGCTTCTCAGGATACAATCAAGTCATGGTTGACAAGATTGACAGGTTGAAGACCGCCTTCACTACAAAGTGGGGGATATTTGCTTACAGACGTATGCCATTTGGGCTGATAAATGTTGGAGCTACATTCCAGCGAACAATGGACATAGCCTTCAGAGGCTTAATAGGAAAATGTATAGTCATCTACATGGATGACCTCACAGTCTTCTCCAAGAAAGAACAAATCATGTAACAGATCTCAAAAATGTGTTGAAGAAGTGTGAAGAGTATGGGATATCCTTGAACCCCAAGAAATGCATATTTGGAGTGACAACAGGAAGTTGCTGGGACACCTGATAACTGAAAATAGAATTATCATTGATCCTGACAGGGTGGAGTCCATCATGAAATTACAACTTCCTGGAAGCAAGAAAGAACTTAAGTCTTACTTTGGTAAGATTAACTTTGTAAGAAAATTCATCACTGGTTTTGCAGAAATAGTCAGACCATTAAATGCTATGTTGAAGAAGGATGCAAAAATTGAGTGGACAACAGAAGCTAAAGCTGCTTTTGAGGACATAAAGAAAGCCATATTAGATGCTCCTATCCTCATCAGTCCAAATTACACAAAGGACTTCTACATTTATTCATTTTCCTCTGAACATACCTCTGCACCAGTGTTGACTCAAAGGAATGAAGAAAAAGAAGAGAAACCGATTGCCTTCATGAGCTATCCCTTCAAGGATGCTGAACTGAGATATGTAGATGTTGAAAGACAAGCACTTGCATTGGTCAGGGCAGTAAAGAAATTCAGGCATTATATACTAAGAAGCAAAGTGATTGCAGTAGTGCCTGATGCAGCAGTGGAGATGCTGCTAATGCAGAGTGAACCTGGTGAGAAAAGAGCCAAGTGGATTACTATTTTACAAGAGTATGACATGGAGATTACACCAATGAAACTAGTAAGAGGACAGGCTTTAAGCCAAATGATATCTAAAATTGATCCAAACATCACAAGTCAGCAATATGTGATCAATGAGAAGGACAATAAAGAGTGGTATTCAGATATCAGGCACATCCTAATCACTGGAAGATGTCCTCCAAGACTGCAAGCTTCACAGAGAAGAGCCTTGAAGATAAGGTCACAAAAATATATGATGAAGGGAGGAACGCTATTCAAGAAGAATTATGAAGGAATATACCTGAGATGCTTAGAAAAGCCAGAAGCAAATAAGGTTTTATCAGAATTATATGATAAGTTCAGAACAACACATGGATCAGCCTTGGCCACAACACATGCAATCCTTAGAGCAGGATATTATTGGCCCACAATTTTTAAAGACATAGCTGATCATGTTAAAAGTTGTCATGTATGTTAGGTTGCTGCCAATAAAGAGAAATATGTTGCACAACCCTTGCAGCCAGTGATGGAAGAATGCCCATTTGCACAATGGGGCATGGACTTCATAGGACCAATCAATCCTCCATCATCCTCAGGCCATAGGTATGTTTTAACAATTATTGATTATTGTACCAAATGGACTGAAGCTGTCAGCAGCAAGACTTGTACTATAGATGATGTTATCAAATTTTTGGAAAGCAACATTGTTACCAGGTATGGAACTCCTTATGCTCTAGTAAGTGATAATGGTTCTCCTTTCACTTCAACCAAATTGTCTAGTTGGGCTTATGATCATGGGATCATACTCAAGTTCTCATCCAACTATTATCCCCAAGGGAATGGATGAGCAGAATCTACCAACAAAAATTTGCTGAATATCATAAGAAAACTAATAGAGAAGAACCCTAGGGAATGGAACTCATTTCTTAAATATGCCTTATGGGTAGACAGAACTAGAATGAAAACTGCATTAGGAAACTCACCCTTCCAATTAGTATATGGGGTAGATCCTATCCTCCCTGTAAACTTGAAAATTCCTAGCTTGCAGTTTGCCCAAGAATACCTTGGCATAGATAACAAACAAGAAGTCAGGTTGCTTCAGCTGATGCACCTAGAAGAGAAAAGGAGTCAAGCAATTGACCAATTTGCAAAACATCAGGCTATTGTCAAACGTTGGTTTAACAAGAGAGCTAAAGTCAAAGCCTTCAGGATATCTAATTTAGTCCTGATGTGGGATAAAACCCATGAGAGGAAAGGTGACCATGGCAAATTTGACAGATTATGGATAGGTCCCTTTTAAATTTTTGAGATACTAGGAGACAGCACTTATATGCTTAAGAACCTGACAGGTGAGGATGTTCCATTGCCAATCAATGGACAATTCCTCAAACATTATTTTCAAGCCTGAGTGACTTCATGACAGTCATGTGTATCATAATGTACATTTGTATAGTTGCTTGTACAGTTGTGTTTTGTTGTTTGTTTGTTTTGTTTATCTATTGAGCCCTTGTTTTGGTTAGTCAAGATGATGCACTTCATCACTACAGAAAATTACTAAATTGTTAGGATTCAAGTGATGAGATCAGATTTAGACATAGGTTATGATTCATTCTAAGAAGTATTCATGATCAGGTCTATGATATCATTTCATCAGGGTGCCTTTTCTTGATCAAAGTGAATCAATCACAATGAAACACCTAATAGCCTTGGGTTTGTTGAACACACAAGTATAGGTGTTAAGTGAAAAATCTAAAGGGACTCCATTGCTACCAATACAATCTCTAACCTAAAGCTGCAAGTGACCATACCTTGTACAAATGAGCTGACATGATGATATCAGATACAAATTTTAAAAGAAAAATTAGAAAAGAAATAAAATTAGGCCATCTAAGTAACTCTATCGGGGCTATGGACACCTGCTGGCAGTGGGGCTCTACTTAGGGAGATTGTATAGATAACCTTGCCAGGGCTATAGATGCCTGCTGGCAGCAAGGCTCTATCCAGGTTGGCTATGAGGGATGATCTCCAACTATGTAGTCTAACACCAGTTACTTTTGTTTTCAACTTGCTTTCAAGATGAGGACAATTAATCATTTGCACACACATGATCCTTTGTTAGCATTGTTACCATGAGGAAATTTCATCATTCAGAAGATCATGATGCTTATACTTAGAAAGAATTAGAATACTATGAATGAATGTGATCACATCACTTGAATCATTGGAACTTGTTTATTTTCTTTGGTGGCAAGTTGTGTGGTTACACAACATGCCCCATTTTGACTTGACAAAATAGGGACCTAACTTTTTGCTTGGCTTGTTTTGTGTTTCCTAGCGGTTTGGTAAAAGTAGGTCATGTAGGATCATCATGCATGGAGAGGCTAGGTAAGTCATCATCATGAGGTTAGTTTGTCAAAATTCATATTTCATTCCAGTAACCTCATATTTTGAAAGAGTATCAAATTTCATGAAGGTTTGCCTTTTACATCACCCTGATATTCGTTATGATGTGAAAGCTATGAATGGTCAAAATCCTAGTCAAACCTAATATTCACAAGGGGAGGATCATATTTCTTAACATCAGTCATATTACAGCAGATCATCCCGAACTGATTTATCACCTGATAAATCATGCGGTCCAAATGGTTAGACGTCAATTTTAGGTGATAGTGATCTTTACCCGTCAGCAGCCTTATGTTTCCCACGAGGATCATATTTCCTAATGTAACCTGATATTTCTTAATATCCTCCTGCCACGAAATATCCCCCTAAGCCATTATCCTAATGACGTCATTTGAGTCTGATAAACAAAGAAACAAACATGATGATGACATCATCATCATTTTACCTCTCGGGGGCATATTTTCTAAACATGATCCTGCTTATATAACATGACAGTGACGTCATCATGCCATAGCGATGTAACAAGTAAATATCCGAATGACTTTATCTCGATATCCCGAGAGAGAGAGAGAGACGTAATGTTTATCCGGTCATCACCATCTTTGTAGCATCACCCAATATATTGAAATATCCTCCTGATGCTTAGAGTGTGACCTAAAGGTGCGTTCATCACCTGATCTAGTTGAAGATAGTTTTTCCTCTTGAGGAGGATGATCACATTGCACTCGGGGTGATATTTGAGAACATCACCTGATATCCAAGACCATCATATTTTCAAATATATCCTGTCATATGGATATCACCCTGCTCCTATTGCCGCCATTGGCATTAAATGCGTGCAAAGGTGGTAGGTATTTCCCGCCGACCACAAAACCTGATGAAACACCTAGCGAAATCTAGAGTTTCCGTGAGAAATCAACGATCAAAATATAATCCGTCCATGTTTGCTCTAATTTTGCCCTAATTGCAAGGTTAAAAAGTAAATTCATCATCATTTTCACATTTACCTTGCGATAAAATCATTTTTACAGAGCACTAGCTTCCAAACCCTCATACAGGCGATACTTGTACGAACGGAGCTTACAAACAAGAAGAAGCGCGGGATTGCATCAGAATTGTGAGCATTCTTAGAAAACCACTGGTATAAAGGGATCTGCATAACCAGGTAAGTAATTGAAACCCTCATCCTATTGCTTCTACATAATCAGGTAGGATGTTGCAGGTTCTAGTTTATGCATCCCATGATAATCAAATGCTAAATAAATACACTATGCATGATGTTAATAAAGATAAATGTCATCTGCATGCATGTGAGTACCCCTTGTAAGACAAATTATGTTAATTGCAGATATCCATGGCTGACAAGAGGTTAGCTAAGTGTGAGGCTAAATTCAGCAGGCCCATGTCCGCATCTCTTAAAGGAATCTTGTTCAAATATGGTGCCATAATAGATACACACCAAGGAAGCACTGATTTGGAGGCCTGGTCTGCCAAGGTACATGATGAAAAGAATAGAAGCACCTTGTTGGATGCTGTGTTCGTGTCTGGAATGTGGAATGCGGCTAGTTTTCCATACTCCATGGAGTCTCCAGAGTTGGTCATAGAATGTGCCTGGAATTACAATCCAGAATTAAGGCAGGTGGTGAAGCATGGTAGAATATATGCAAACCTATCTATTAAGGGTCTTTCAAAGACATTTGGACTGCCATTGGGCAGAAAGGTTAACAGTGTGGACCTTAAGAAATTAGAAATTGAGTATGAAAATAATAAGAAGACGGCCAGGAAGAACATGTATCAATGGAGGGCCAAGAATAGCACATATCCTGCAACAGCCAAACTTCTTGTGCACTTGTATAAATATGATTTTGATGAAGAATATCAATACATGATTACATTACTTAGCAGAGTGACAGGCCAGCTTGATGCTAGTAGTTTTAAAGATTGGATGTATGGTGTAATCATGATGTGCATGTATGCAGACATTAAGCCACTAGGGGGCCAATTGATAAGTGATGCTCTACATGAGCAGCTGACGAACCTAGGAGGTTCAAATTGTTCTTTTTATATGACATCATACATTGTCTACTCCTATGCTTACAAAGGCACATTTGATGCACTGGTTATAGATGGAAAACTTACAGGCACTCTCAATGTTGTGCACATATGGGATCATCATCCCCAGTTGCAGAGTTAAATACCTCTGTGATTACAAATTGGTAAATGATGCATTCTCTATGCATCTGGTTAGGACAATGGAGGAAGATAGGACAAAAAGATTGAGCATGGAAGCTCAAGAAATAATCTACAGGCATGGAGCCTGGTACATTCAATTTGCCACATTTTCCTATATGAGGATTGAAGGTTTTGAAGGACATCCCCTCATGCTGCCAAGATACCCCACTAATATAGTAATATTAATGGAATTCATAAGGCAGAGGTCCACAATGCTAAAAACATAAAAGGATGCTCAGAAAATACCGCCAATCCTATTCCCAGTAACCATTGGCTGGTACATGTGCCCAGACTCAAATAGTATTAAGAAGGTGATGGTCAGTTTGAAGAAAATGCAGTTGTAGCCATTCCCACTGATAAGGCCATATGATCCTTATGGCAGGATACAGTAAATAATAGGGAGGCCTATTCATCAGAGGCACCTAGAAGACTTCTGGGGGGATTGTGAGGATGAAGTAGAAGCTAGAAGAAGAAGATACCAAAGGTTAACATTGAATCAAATCAAAACCTTTGACTACATCCCCATTCCTTCACAGTTGAAAAAAGATGATGGCAGGATTATTGCAAATGAATATGAAGAAAAGAAAATATATAATGATACAATATCTGCACCTGACCTAACTATACAAGAAGACATATCCTTGGATCCCTTCATTGCCAGGACCATACAGCTAACCCAAGCTTGGGTTGATGAATAAATTGAGGCATTGAAGAAGAAGGGTGTTGCCATCACTATGGACAATAAAAAGAAAGGACAAGATATTCCTGATGAGGAATATGATGATTTTATAAATGAAAAGAGAAAATCTAAAGGAGACAGACTGCCTCCACAACAACAACAAAGTAAAAAACCCCATAAGGGTAAGAAAATTGATAATGAACCCAAAAGGGTAATTATTGAAAAGGTAGTGTTTCCAGCTGAGTATCCAGCAGGATCAGGATCAGCATCACCGCTAAGGGTGGATAAACAAAAGTCCAAAAGAGTTCAGATAGCAAGGACAACAATTACTGAGACCCAAGAAGAGGGTCAATCCTCACGACAACCAATGGAAGAGGATATCCTTATGGAGGAAGAGCCTGAGGAAGAAGAGGCCCCTTTGCTATTCAAAAGGAAGAGAAGAGCCCCACAGGTGGTGGTAGCTACCACACCTAAGAAACCAAGAACCACCATGAGAGGGGAGATAAAGCAATCCCCTATAACTTTGAAAGGGGCAGGTAGTGAAGTTGTCCATAAGGAATTTCAACACGATGTTCCACTTCCTACCATTGTAAAGTTCAAGACTGAATGAGCAGAAGAGCAGATGAAAGAAACCTCTCAAGGAGGTCATATCTCACTGGAAGAAACAGTTGATTTATCTGATGATGAGGTAGTGGAGCATGTAACTTCACAGAAGATGGAAATCCTTGCTATAGGTACACACATGACTCCTCATGGGACTCCATCAGTTCAAACAATATTGGAGCAGATGAAGCAATTGGAAGCTAAAAAAGAGAAGACTCAAGAGAGAATAGCCCAAGAAATGGGGCTAGATACATTAATTACATAGGTGACAAGTCCTGCAGTAGTGGATTTGACATATACACAGGATGTCAGTCCTAAACATCTAGCAAACACACCTGATAAAAGAGAAAATATGTAAGAAGTGAAGATGGTGGAAGCAGAAGGCCATGCTTCAGAGATGAGCCAACCAAGCCCACATGATACATCAGCAAAGCCCATTCTAATAGAAGTTTAGGAAAAGGGAGCTGATGAGAAGGATGTAATAGAAGATCCTACTATTAAAGTTCATGAAGTAAGTAGTGCAGGTGTGGAACAAATAGTGATTTTAGAGCAAACGCCAGCACCTAAGGAGGATTCTGCAATATCCACTGCCATGAATATGCATCAATAAGAAGAAAAGTCAAAAGTGGATGAGGTAATAATGGAGAAGGATCGTGATCATCATGATCATCATATAGACGCAGTATAAGATCCTCCACCTCAGGATGATGCTCCTCGAGAAAAAGAAATTCCTCAGCAAGGAGATGTACTACAGGATCAACCTCAGGGTGAGCATCATGAAGAAGAAATGAGAAAATCACCTTCACCATTACATATGCTAACAGATGTAAGAGATCAAGGTGAACATCATGATGATGCTGAGAAACATGATCAGGTGCCTCCATGGTTGGAAAAGGAAGTTAACGCAGAGGTAGATTTTGAGATACAAGAGTTCAATGTATCTAACTTGTTTTCTGAAAATATAATGAAACCAAAGAGGAAGGCCAGAATGACTTCGGCCATTAAAAGAGATCTAGTAACTAGAAGAAGGACTGCACAGATTACAATCCCTACTGTTGATAAAGAGAAAGGTAAAATTACTTTGGAAGAATTCTAGATTAATACAGTTGACCTGGGGTTTGCAAATGAAGACCAGGAGGGTCAAGAAGGTAAAGATATCATAGATTCTTTGATTCAGAAGGTTAAAAAGGAAAAAGAGAAAAATAAGCAACATAAGGAGCACATTGCTCAGTTGCATGCATATATATGTAGGTTAACCAATCCTGAAGTTAGTTCCACAGATCATGTAGTCCCATTGACTGCTATTTCCCAAGAGGAGGTAATAAATTGGATCTCATGAAACATGAGTCATCAATAATGAGAAAGTGGATGTTATCCACATTTGATGCAACAAAGGAAATGGTAAAGGCCTCTTTGAAGAGGTGGAGTTCTCTCAGTGACTCCAAGAAAAAGGTTGACAAGCTGCAGATGGATATAGGTAAAAGGTCTTTCCAATTAGAGAAGATATTAGATATCTTGGAAGAAATAAGGAAGCTAAATCCTCAACTGCTCATCAGCAAGAAGGTGTTGAATAATAACAATGCACTATTAATAGACATATGGTATAAAGACATTGAATTTGAATGTGATGTCCTCAAAAGATGCAACAATAAACTGAGGGAGATCAGCATAAAGCTACATGATATGATGGTGTATGAAGCTGAACTTTTAGAAGTGCTAGAAGGGAAGGTGAAAGGGAAGATAGAGAATCAAGATGAGGAGTTTGTAATAAAAGCTATACATAGTAACTTCCAACAGGTAGCTGATGATCCCCTAAATAATCTAATAGAGGAGACCATGGACAAAATTATGAGGCTCAGGGTCAAGATGGAAAATTACAATGAGACATCCAGCAATAGGAGAAGTAAATTAGAAAATCTCAGAGGCAAATATCAGGCACATAAACATGCTATCATCAAAGTAAAGACCCAGGATGGTGGAGAAATAGATAGAATTGTGTAGTTGTATGAAAATGTAAGGGTCACCATGCAGCCTCATGTATAAGGTCGTCATCATCAAGATGATGAAGAGACAAAAAGTGATGCACCTGACGATGGAGCGCATGAGTCAGATGAAGTAGATAAAGATGTAGCATAAAGTAAATATCAGCATCTGATACTTAGTGAATATAAGTATTTTAGATAGTTGCCAGCTGGCAACTTGTGCCATTTTGAAAAAGTGACAAAGTCAAAGGAAGTACTGACTATAGATATTCATAGAGAAATCAAGATCGTAGATCTTTTGTAATGGATTCCTCACCTTGTTCTATAAAAGGTGCTAGAATGCCTCATTTGAAACATTCGAAACTTAATTGAAATCCGTCTGCTGAAATATTCAGGGCTCATTTCAAAGCTTTTTGTATACAATTATATCCTTGCATACTTAATGAATGAGAAGACTTGTTTGATTACAATTCATAGTAAATCTTGAGTAATCAGTGTGTGAATTTTGGATATATGCTGTGATTTGCTGCGTCCCTTGGAGTGCATATCTAATTGCATATGTTGTTTTCATACAATTCCTTTGAAGTTAGCATCAACTGTATCTAGCTATGGAATGTCCTGGTGAACATATCGTTTGGTTTTCTTCTCTTCATGACTGTATCTGATGTACATGTGGTTCAAAAGCTAAAGGTACAACATCATTTGAAGTATTTCTTTCAATTCTTTTAAATTTTAGAACATTTCACTATCATAATTGCAAATAATTGATAATCTCAAGCAAATAATACAAATATGTGGACATCTCATAGATAATTGCAAATATTTAGCATATTTAAGCTAAAGCATGTATAATTGGTAAATATCTGAAAAATATTTGAGTATAACTGCATCATTTTATCAAATAACTGTATAAAATGACCTCTCTGTGAAGAATCTTTGCAGAAACAATGTCATGATGATGAAATTTACATAAGGCCCCAAAATGGAAACAGCAACACAGATCAACCTCTGAGTAACGTCAGATGATTAAGACCTAATCACTAGATACTTGGGATCATGAATTCTCTAAATTCATCGTATCTTTCAAGATGACTAAAGGTTAATGTGTACTTTTATTCTATGCTTGTTTATGACTAACATCATGACCAACACTAAGGTCTCCATCTTCTAAGCAACAACATCACTAACTATTTCATCATCTGACAAGTATACTGTGTCATCCACTGAGAGATGTGGCTTCTTCCTTGTCTTATGACTCTCTTCTCTTTGCTCTTCCACTTTCAATGTTTTAAATTTAATAATATTTAGAATTGGAACCTCATGTTGTAGCTCCTTCATGAAACATGGACCACCTGCACCCCTCAATATAATAGGATTGACATTAACATTTCCTCTCATTGTAGTTTTCTACTTCTTTTTGGGTGGTGTCCACTGCACTTTCTTCCTTTTCTTCTTATTTATTAACAAATCATGATCTTGAGGTTCTTCATTCAAAGGCTCCTCATTTAATGGATCCTTTTCCAATGGTTCATCTTCCAATGGTTCTTCTTCCATTGGTTTCTCTATGATCATAGGAGTAGGCTTTGTGACTTTCTTCTTTTGTTTGGCGGGAGTATGAGGTGATGCAGTTGCAGATGTAGATGTAGATGCGACATCCCCCTTTGGTTGAAGTCTCTTAACAATTACTCCTCCCTATACAGGAACTACCTTCTTATTCTTACCTTGTTGCTTTTTCTCTTTAGCTGGTAGCCTTTCCCCTTTGGATTTCCTCTTCTCCATGAGGAAGTCATCATATTCCTCCTCAGATAATTCTTGTCTTTTCTTCTTGGTATCCATAGTGAGGGCTATGCCCCTCTTCTTCAACTTCATGACTTCAGCATCTACCTAACTCTGGGTCAGTTCAATAACTTTCTGCATTATTTGATCAAATAAAGTTACCTTAGGCTGAGTCAAATCAGGAGCTGAGATAGTTTCATTGTATATTTTCTTCTGCTCATACTCATTTGACATAATCTTTCCATCATCTTTGTGCAACTGAATAGGGACTGGTATGCAATCAAAGGTGCAAATTTGGTTAAGTGTAAGCCTCTAGTAAGTCCTTCTCCTGACTTCATTGTCATCATCACAATCAGACCAATACTCCTTAAGGTGTTTTTTATGTATTTGCTTCTTCAGTAATTTTTGCATCTTGCCATATGGATCATATGGCCTACCTATTGAAAATGGCTACAATTGCATTAGCTTTAATATAACTATTGCATCCTTGATACTTTGTTTATCAGGGCATATATACCAACCAATAAAGATTGGAAACAACACAGGTGGAATTTTCCCCTTCTCTTTATGAGCCTCAACTAAGGTTAATACCTATCTAGCAAACTCCATTAAAATGACCTTGTCAATGGGGTGTCTGGGCAGCATGAGGTGATGTCCCTCAAAGCCTTCTATTCTTATGTACAAAAATGTAAAGAACTAGATAAACCAAGCCCCATGTTTGTATATCATAGCTTGGGCTTCCATACTTAACCTTTTCAGTTTGTCTTCTTCCATAGACCTAACAAGATGCATAGAAAATGAATCATTCACCAATTTATAGTGTTGGAGAGACTATCTCATGCCCAATTGTGGGTAGTCTTCCCATATTTTTACATCACCAAGATTGGTTCCAACCCTACCTACTATTTGCAACCCATTGAAAGTTCCTCTAAAGGCACAAGCATATACAACATAAGACGTCATATGGAACATGCACATCTGGCTGCCTGGCCTTCTCATTCCTGTATCTAGACTATCACTTATGATTTTGGCCCAAAGAGGCATATCATCTGAATATTCCACCATCTGGATGATTCCATACATCTAGTTTTCAAAGTTGCCAGCAGGTTGTCTTCTTATCATTCCGGCAAGGATGACCATCATGTATTGATACTCTCCAGCAAAATCAAACTTGAACAAATACACTGGCAGTTTAGCTGAGGCCTTATACGTGCTTCTCTTGGATCTCCATTGGTACATGATCCTCCTAGCCTCCTTCTCATTACTACGGTATTCCGTTTCTAATCTTCCCAAGCTCAATCTGAGCACATTGTCTCCTATAGACAAATTAAATACAGTAGTGATGCCCTTAGTTGAGAAATCCGCTTATACCCTGCCATGTTTCTCCACTTTTTTTTGTTTCAGGGTTATAATTCCATGCACATTCAACTACTAGCTCAGTAGCTTCCATGGCGTATGGAAATCCTCCAGTGTGCCACATCCCTATGGAGTATATTCTTTGAAGTATAGGGTTTCCAATTCCATTGTCTAATCTTCTAGTCCATGCATCTAGGTCTGTACTACCTTGGTTTGTGTCATTTATCATACCATATCTAAATCCTACCCCTTCAAGTTGTATGAACATGGGCTTTAGAAACTTTGTTTTAGACCTATTCCTTCTGGCTGCCATTATATCCTATGATAAAACCATATATTTCTTACCCTAACATGTTTGTATGCAGCAGGACTAAGGGATCACATATATTCTATGGCAGCAATTTCACTATTGTAACTCATCTCATGCATCACTATGTTAATTGACTTAGCAAATCATCTTTTACCTCATGATTCACCACAAACAACAAAAGAAATGGTTTTAATTACATATTTGATAATTGCTTTCCTCTTTTTACAGTATAAGTGATGATAGGATGAAGGTGATTACGTTGTGTTTTCCATCCTCTATTCCATTTGCAAGTGACTATGATGCTTTGACTTTCAGAGCTCTATAATTTTTGCTTAATGTAGGGTAAATGTAAATAAACCCCAAAATTCACTTTTAAACTGATCAATATGACAAATTAGGGTGTGTTTAATCTTTTTGCTTAGGTCCGTTGATCAATTGTATGATGCTCGTAGATGTTACCAAGTGTCAGGTTTATATTTGAAATTGGAGGGCGCGACCTACTGTTGGGTTCGTATTAAATGCGGGAGGGTGATCTCTTAGAAGATCAGGTATATTTGAAAATATGACCCTCTAAAACATGCATTAACTAATGATCAAGGTGATACAACCATCCATATGGTCAACCTTTTGACCAATGACCAAGATCAGGTCATATTACATTTGTTAATAAATCATGATAATACTGTATTCATATGAGCCCGAGGGTTTTGCCACATGGCATGATTGAATTGGTTATTACAAAGCTAGGCATATCAAGTCATAAAATTCAAAGTGAGGGATATATGAGAATATCTAGATCCTTAGTATTCAAAAATATCACCCTTAATTTGGGAATGTAAGGGTGATGTCATCACTTTTTGAGCTTCTAAAGTTACTCAAGAAAGATGACATCATATTTGTTAAGGTCAGGGATATTTTGAAATGTGAGCTTTTCAAGTTGGATCATGATGACATCATCATAATGTCATGTCCTCTTTGTTATCAGGTTATGGTGACGTCATCATCATATTGAGAAATATGACAGATGTTTGGAAATGTGACCCTTCGAGGATCGGGTGTATTGATGATGTCATCATCAGGGTGATCTCTTCTATATACCAAAACTGGATGACATGAGGGTCATTTTTACAAAGGGTGATATTTTGTAAGATGACGGATATTTAGAAATATGACCCTCCACGAATATGCATGTAGGTTTTGACATGTATATACCTTATCACACTTAAATTTGACGTTTACAAATTAGGAACCCTATAGACATCGGGTGATCTTTGTAAGTTGGGATCATCTTAACAAATATGACTGATATTCAAAAGTGTGACCCTATGGGGAATATCCAGGTTGACTGAACTTTGACTCAGCATAACTCTCTATCCCTTTACAATATCAAGGTGATCCAAAAGGAAAAATTGCTTAGAATTTTGTATTCTTCCCAACTATGAGTTTTGTGATAGAAAATTCTAACTTTGATAACTAGCCCCTCTTTGTGATGCACATGCATAAGCAAGGGTGATATACTTGACTAACTTTTGCCAAATCACCAAAGCAAGAAAAGCAAAGACAAATTGAAGCAAAAAGTTGGGTCCCTATTTGCTAAGGCAAAATGGGGCATGTTGTGTAACCACACAACAACTTGCCACCAAAGAAATCAACCAAATTCAAATGATTAAAGTGATGAGGTCACATTAAAACATAGTATTCTAACTCTTTCTAAGTATAAGTATCATGACCTTTTTGGATGATATCATGTTCATAAGTGCAACAGTTGTGATAAGGGATCAAGTGTGTGCATATGATTAATTATCCTCACCTTGAAAGTAAGTTGAAAACAAAAGTAACCAATGTTAAGATACATATTTTTGGGTTCATCCCTCATAGCCAACTAGGATAAAGCCTTGCTACTAGCAAGCATTCATAGCCTCAACAAGGTTATCTTTACAACCCCCCTAAGTAGAGACCCACTGCCAGCAGGTGTCCATAGCCTCGATAGAGTTACTTAGATGGCCTAATTTTATTATCCTTTGGATCTTCAATATTCATCTCTTTTCTTTTTTATATATTCATATGATATCATCATGTAAGCTCAATATGTAAGGTGTGATCACTTGCTGATTTAGGTTGGGGATTGAAATGGTAGCAAGGGTGACCCTTTAGATTTTTCACTTAACACCTATACTAATGTGTTCAACAAACCCAAGGATGTTAGGTGAGTCATCATGACAATCTCCTTGGTCAAGAAAGGCATCACTTATGAAAAGGATATCACAGACCTGATTAGGGATACTTCTCAGGGTGAATCATAACCTATATAAAAATTCGTTCTCATCACTTGAATCCTAAGAATTTAGTTGGTTTCTTTGAATGATAAGGTGCATCATCTTGACTAACCAAAACACAACTCAACAACAACAAACAAGCAAGCAAGCACACAAAGCAAAACTATACAAACAACTATAAAACATGTACATTATGATACAAAATAACTTACATGACCCTATTTAGGCTTGAAAATAATGTTTGAGAAATTGTCCATTAATTGGTAATGGGACAGCCTCACCGGTTAGAGTCTTAAGTCTAAAGGTACTGTCTCCTAGGATCTCTGAAATTTGAAAAGGACCTATCCAAAGTTTGTCAAATTTTCCATGGTCACCTTTCATTTCATGTGCTTTATCCCATGTGAGGACTAAATCTAAAATCCTAAAAGATTTCACTCTGTCTCTTTTATCAAGCCACCATTTGACAATAGACTGATGCTTCCCAAATTGATCAACTGCCCTCTCTTTTCTCTTCTAGGTGCATGAGCTGAAGTAATTTGACTTCTTGTTTGTTATCTATACCTAGATATTCTTATGTAAACTGCAATGTGGGGATGTTCAAGTTAACAGGGAGGATGGGATCCACCCCATACACTAATTGATAAGGAGAGTTTCCTAATGTAGCCTTTATCTTGGTTATGTCTACCCAAAAGGCATACTTCAATAGGGTATTCCACTCTCTAGGGTTCTTCTCTATCAGTTTTTTTATGATATTCAATAAGTTCTTATTTGTTGACTCTGCTAAGCCATTTCCTTGGGGATAATAATTTGAAGAAAACTTCAAGATAATTGCATGATCAAAAGCCCAACTAGATAGTTTTAATGATGCAAAGGTAGGTCCATTATCACATACTAGGGCATATGGTAGTCCATACCTAGTCACTATGTTACTTTCTAAGAATTTGATGACATCCTCTGCATTGCATGTCTTGCTGCTAATTGCCTCAATCCATCTGGTATAATAATCAATGATTGTTAAGACATACCTATGGCTTAAAGATGATGGAGGATTGATGGGTCCTATGAAATTCATACCCCATTGAGCAAATGGGTGCATCTCCATCCCTAACTACAAACGTTGAGTAGCATATCTTTCTCGATTAGTAGTAACCTAACAAGTATGGCAAAATTTAATATGTTCTATTGTATCCTTAAAGATGGTAGGCCAATAATATCTTGCTCTCAGGATAACATGAGTGGTAGCTAAATGTGACCCATGTGCAGTCCCAAACTTATCATGCAATTCAGCTAAAACTTTGTCAGCTTCTTGTCTATCTAAGCATCTAAGATATATTCCTTCATAGTTCCTTTTGAAAAGGACTCCTCCTTTTATCATATACTTTTGTGATCTTATTTTCAAGGCTCTCCTCTGTGAAGCCTACAATTTTGATGGGAATCTTCCAGTAATCAGAACATGCTTGATATTAGAATACCACTCTTTATCCTCTTTGGAATTAACTACATATTGTTGACTCATAAGGTTAGGGTCAGTCTCAGAAATCATCTGGCTTAAAGCTTGTCCCCATACTAACTTCATGGGTGTTATATCCATATCATATTCCTGGAGCACTATTTTCCATTTAGCTCTTTTCTCACTTGGCTCACTTTGCATCAGGAGCATCTTTACTACTACATCTAGTACTACAACAATGTTCTTACTTCTTAAGATGTAATGTCTAAATTTCTTAACTGCTTGGACTAGAGCAAGAGCCTATCTCTCAACATCCATGTATCTAAGTTCTGCATCCTTAAATGGGCAGCTCACAAAAGCTATGGGCTTTTCTTCTTTAGCATAATTTCTTTGTGTCAGTACTGCTATAGATTTATGTTCTGAAGTAAATGAATAAATGTAGAAATTTCTTGTATAATCTGGACTAATCAAAATAGGAGCATCAAATATGGCTTTCTTCATATCCTCAAATGTTGCTCTTGCTTCAGGAGTCTGTTCAATTTTAGCATCTTTCTTAAGCATTGCATTCAGTGGTCTAACAATCTCTACAAAGCCAGTAATGAACTTTCTAACAAAATTTATCTTACCAAAATAGGATTTAAGTTCTTTCTTACTTCTAGGAAGCTGCAGTTTCATGATAGATTCTACCCTAGCAGGGTCAATGATGATCCCATTCTCTGTTATAAAATGGCCTAGCAATTTACCAGTTGTCACTCCAAAGATACACTTCTTTGGATTGAGTGAGATGCCATATTGTTCACATTTCTTGAGTACCTTCCTGAGGTCTTCTATATGGTCACCCCTTTCTTTGAGAAAATAGTCAAGTCATCCATGTAAATGACTATGCATTTGCCAATTAAGCCCCTGAAAGCTATATCCATTGCACACTGAAAGGTGGCGCCAGCATTTATCAATCCAAAATGCATGCACCTATAAGAGAATATGCCCCACTTGGTGGTGAATGTAGTTTTCAACCTATCTATTTTATCTACCATCACCTGGTTATACCCTAAGAAACCATCTAAGAATGACATCATTTGAGCACCATTTACTATTTGTAAGACTTCATCTAGTGAAGGTAAAGGATAGTTGTCCTTTCCAGAAGCTCTATTCAAGTTTTTGAAGTCTACACATAGCCGGATATCACCATTTTTCTTTCTTACAGGGACCAAATTTGCCACCCAAGATGAATGCCTCATAGGAAATATGATTCTTGCATTGAGCAATTTCTTCACTTCTTTGAAGATGATGGGTTCTAACAAAGCATTGACAGGTCTTTGCTTTTGTCTAAAAGGTTTAACATCTGACTTCAATGGTATAGTATGGGTGATGATTGCAGTATCATAAGTCTTCAACTCATCATAGGTCCAGCGACAACATGGATGTAATCCTTCAATGCTTGAGTTATCCCTGCCATTTCTTCTTCTGTACAAACTTTACCAATCAGGACATTCCTTACTTCTTCATTTTGTCCTATATTGATTGGTGAATATTCTCCTCCATTAGTCTTTGGGAGATCTTTTTATTTCATCATATTGTGCAAATCAAATGCTCTTTCTAATTCTATCATCCCCTTAGGGATTTTATTACTTGGAAACTCTAGAATTTCTTCCTCTTCCTAGATATTATCTATATTTCTTTCATCTATGATCTGGGCATCAAACACATCTCTATTTGATATAAAGTCTAAAATGTGTTGGTCATCATCAAATACTTGGAGATTGGTGACATTATTAGGTATTGAGGGCACTGATATTAATTCAACTAAAAATCTCTTTAAACCAAAAATGGACAATGGCTCTAGAGTACTTGCAGCCTGGGCCAAGGCATCTGCTCTCTGATCATATTTTCAAGGCACATGGGTGATGATGAATGCATCAAATTCTTCTATCAAATCCCACCCCCTATGTTTGTAGTTAGACAACCTCTTGTAATTGCAAGAGTATATGCCTCTTACTTGTATTACCACCAATTCTGAGTCTCCATAAACATGTAGTATCTTCACTCCTCTCTTGAGAGCAAACAATAACCCATGAATTAAAGCTTCATACTCCATCACATTGTTAGTACATGGGAATTACAATCTATATGTTGCTAGGTAGGATTTCCCTGCTGGATCAATAAGGTCTATTCCTACTCCAGCTCCTTGTTTTGACTTGGATCCATCAAACCTAAGGATCCATGGTTTATCTTCTGTTAGAGGTTTGTCAGGACCCTCTCTTTTCTTTTTATCTTTGGTAGTTGCACCACCTAATATCCACTTCAGTTTTGGTGACTTATTCTTTGTCATTTTTAGTGAGTGACTTGTATCTAACACCTTTCCCTTTTTGACATATGTGATATCATCATTATCTTTACTTGATTATACTCCCATCTCTTTCTCTTTATCTCTAATCATGTCCTTATTATCAAGTGACTGATCTCTTGAATAAAGTAACTTTTGTTTATTCAATAAGTGTAAGGATAATGAGCATGTAGTTTCAAAATGTGGTGCTCCATGCAATCTACACCATCCCTCAATTAAAATCTAATGAGGAGGAATCTTCTTCAACATAAGGCTTTGAATATTTTTTGAAAAAAACTCTTCAAACATGGTCAAATCACTCCCTTTATCTTCATCAGATACTTCATAATCTGACTCAATCAAACAATCAGTTCCTAGGGTGATGTTGTCTTCATCCCTAGAAATCTTTTTAGCATACATCAAGATCTCTTCTAAATTGGTGCAGGAGCACCTACCTGACAGCTAGCCTCCATGAGGCAGTTAGTTTGTTTTAGGTCTGGTTAATGTTTCCAAGAAGGTCTGATAAGACCAATGCATGTAATAAGGTCATGTTGACCATACTTTACTATTTTTAGATAGGTTGTTAGGACAGCTGTTATGCTGTATGTTCGGTTGGATCCTCCCAGCTGCTTGGAAGCTCCCAGCCGCTTGGAGTCGGGTCGGTAGTACTCGCAGGAGATCCTATTTATGCATTAGGATCAGTTGGTTTTAGATATAGAGATAGATGTTGAGAAGCTAGATTGAAGAGGAGAGACAGAGTGAGACAGAATATTGTATTTGCATCTTTTGAAATCAATAAAGAGATCCTATTGTGTCAATTCTCTATTTGGATTCCATTGTGTGATTGATTTGCTATTCTGGTGGTTTCATGGATTCGCTGATCCATTCCACTGGTTGACTCGTCGAATCGGTGGAATGGCTATGTACAGTAGTTTAGGATTTAGTCTGCATTTTATGTTTGTTTGCATGCAGTTGTGCAGGATCGCAGTCGAGAGGTGTTGAGAACCCTAGCATGGGTATGTGCTAGGTCGTGCTGGTAGTTCGAGTCTGGAAAGTTGTCCAGGAAGCGGATCGGGTCACCTCAGGAGGTTCGGCGGATTGAGAATCTGTTAAGGTTGGAAAATCCATCGCAACGGCATCATCAGGATATTTCTGTGTATATCCTGCAGTTACTTCAGGCGTCATCTGAGTAGATGGAGATGAGCATGATGCAATCGTTTGCATAAGGTGAGTGTGCATTGGGGTGATCATCATCACAAGGTGTTTCCGAGGAGGAGCGTATCGGCATAAGGTAGAAGATCGAGTTGATAAAACCATCGCGGGCCGATAATGTTATGTTTGGCCGATAGCAGGATATTGAAGGAGCTGCATGTGACGTCATCGTCATCAGGATAATCGTCATCAGGATATCGGGGTGACGTAAGCATCGAAGGAAAGGTGCGTAAGGAAAGGTGCATGAAGTCGTCGTCATCAGGATATATGGAGGGAACAGGATATTTTATATCCTGCTGATGAACATGATGTTGAACATCATGATGCTGCAGATAGCATTTCGCAGTAAGATGAACAGTGAACATCAGGAGGATGTTTGCGCTTGCCGAATGTGATGATGCTGCCGATAGCCGGATATGATGATGCTACTGACAGGCGAAAGGTTGAAGGTTTGTCTGCAGGAGGATATCAGTCGGCAGAGAAAATATGATGATGCTGACAGTGTTAACAAAAAATATGATGATGATGATGGGTTGTAGACATACATGCTGTATGTCAAGGTTTTAGTGTGGATGCCTCTGCATCATAAATTATGAGTGTATCTTTCACCCTGATATGTATCTTCTTTTGTACCTGCAGATGATGAACAAGAATCAACATCACTATAATTATTTGCATTACTTACCTCAACTGATGACAATCCTTCCTCACTACACATTCATTCTAGCTCTATCATGTCTAAGAAAGCATCACAAGTTTTCTCTGAATGTGCCTCATCATGCAATCTGCACCAGCCTTCAATTAAAATATCCTCATTAGATATATTCAATGTTTGACAACGATGCATTTCCCTAGACAAGTGTAATTCAAAGTTTTTGAAATGATCAACTTTGTCACTATCATCTGAACTATGATCAGACTCAATGATCACCCTATTTGCTTGATGAACATGCTCAGGGCTATGAGCATCATAAATGAGGATCTCTTCTATCCTGATTGTTCAGGGCCTGATGGAATAAACTGTTGGTTCAACATCTACATACAACACCTCATTTGTGTTATTATACTCAGTGATAATGTGTTTCATGCGAGTTCAGCCTCTATCCTAATTTGATTGGGTATCCCCTTCTAGGGTAACCACATGTGACTAAAATCTGTAGACATATAGCCATTGAGTGTCTTTGACCAAACTCTACTAAGCAACATCCCATAAGTATCAGGGATATCCACCACTTGGATGTCAATATAATATTGAATCCTTGGACCTGATGTTAACTGCATGTGGATGTGTTAACTCTCCCACTACACTTACTTTAGATTTGTCTAGTTGTGTCACCTTCTTGAGTGATTTAGCTGGATGTAACCCTAAGGCATTACAGATGGACAATGGCATCACATTAGTTGATGCACTCAAATCCACTAGACATATATATAGGTTCTTTCCAAACATTCTCAATGTGAGTAGGAAAGGAAGTGACTTAGTTTTATCTCTATACAAGGTCATATGAGAAGTTTTAGCAGCCTGAACAGTAGCTGAGACTATATGCTTAACATTGTTGTCTTTAGCAACATGATCTTTGTTTGCATTATGGCTAGGATTGTGAGCATGACTATCTTCTTTTGATATAGGCTCATCTACAGATTTCGTGAAATCCTTCTTGATGGTTGGGGTTTTAGTAGTTTAGACAATGACAAGCTGATCTTAACTCTTTTCATTTCCTCTGCTAAGTATGTAACTAACTTGTTAGACTCAGAAGATTAATTATTGGCTTTCAGCATGGTGGTCTGAGGTGTAAAGTACTGGGCATTAACCCTAGGAATACCAGGATTCTTACTGGAGTTTGGAACTGGAGGAGTGTTGAAATTATTAGGAGGTAATGATGTGGTCAAAGGACTAGAAGGTCTGTTAGGATTACTTCTAAGGTTGTAATTATGTCTACCTTGGTACTGCTATTGATAAGCATGAACTTCTTCATGCTCCATTGCCTGTTCATTTTCATCTTTGAATGGAAACACATAGTTTGTTTCAAATGCCAAGGCAAATTCCTCACATGCTAATGTGTAATTCTCTTGTGGTAAGGTTGTTTGGTGTTGTGGGTGATTTACATAACTTTCTAACACAAGAGCAGTATCATTTCCACAAGGGACGACCTCATTTTCTTCAATGAAAGGAGGATTACCTACAGTATTGGACACTTCAGCCTAAAAAATTATGGAAGCTGCTATTTTGAACTGAGGGCAGTCTAGCTTAGCATGTGCATTAGTGTTATGTATCCTGCACGAATTTCTAAGGGTTGCCTCTGCTAGGTTCACTCTAGTGGTTTTTCTTGGTTCATTAGGAGGTTGATTATCTAAGGGCGATGGCAAAGAACCATTGTTTGGCCTAGTATTCCACACTCTAGGCTGTCTAGGTGCACTATTGTTATTGCCAGTGTTATTGTTATAGTTCCTATCATTATTATATCCTCTGTCAAGATATCCTGATCCATCATTGTTATATCCTCTATTTTGATTTGACTGAGAATAAAAGTTTTGACCTCTCAAATGTGTAATTTATGTTGTTAAATTCCTCAGTTGTGTAAACATCTCCTTGATGTCTTCTTTCTCTTCTTGAACTTTAGCTACTACATTCTCTTGTTGTGGCTTAAAGAAAGAAGAGCCATTATTATCACTTTTCCCTACATCCTGAGATGTTTGAGCATGTCCTGGATATTGCACTATCTGACCACTTCCATTTGGAGGAGGCATGATGCTAAGTGGAGGTACATGTAAGGGACTGAGCATTGCAACTAGAGGCATCATAGCTCCATTGGTCTACTATTGGGCAGGAAAAGCTATGTTTGGTGTTGGAGAAGGGATCAGTTGCTGATTAACTTTTATTGCTTCCTCAAAAGTTCAAGTTAAAGTTGTGGCACCAAGATGTGTTCTTCTTATGAACATAGAAGTTAGGGGATCTAAAGCTGAGTAGTATCTAAAGCTGAGTAGTATATACTTCTAGTTGCCTCATCTACTACATTGTATGGTGCAACCAGTTTGGAATACATTTTCTAGAATCTAGCATTAAAGTTTGAAATAGGTCCCCCTTCAAATCTCTTGATTGTAGCAAAAAGATGATAATTCATTGAGGGATCTATAGGTATCTTAAATCTATCCTTAAAAGCTTTCTCTAAGGCAGCCCATGAACCAATTGAGGCTTGGCCAAGACTAATATACCAATTTTATGCTTCCTCTCCCAAGGAGTATGGAAATAATTTGCATACCACATCCTGATGTTCAATCCTTGCTCTGCAGCAAGCTTCTTTAAATGTTCTGATATGATCTTTTGCATCCTTATATAAATGATATTTAGGGAAAATCTTATAAGGATTTTTAGGTAAAGGATGATATGCAGTGAAAGTTAAGGGTGAGTCAGCAACAAAGAATGACATTGTGACTGGTGGCTATTGGACTGGAGGTGTTATAGTATGTCTTGATGAAGATACTAAAGCACCTGAGTCAGGAGTATGATGAATATCTATGTTACAAGGTCTCAATCCATGAATAGGCAATTCCTTAAAGAGTCCAATAGATCTGGACCTAGTATTAGGCCTGAGAGCGAGGATTCTAGCAACTTATGACATAATATGGAAATTTAACCTGATTCTTGTAAAGGTTAAAAGAGCTGACCAAACAAAGGTGATATTTCTAGTCACGACTCAGTACCTACTGGATATTTATGCAATATTTGCATCAGTCATGCGAATAGGTGTGAAGATCAAGCCTCTAGACATGGATATAGGGATATTTGACCATATAGGCAAATCAATACATGAAACTTGTAGGAAAACATCAAACAATGACTAAACCTTCAAAGATTTCAAGGATTGACTATAAAGCCTAAAATATTTATGCTCGATTCTAAAATATTTAGGATGAACAAGCTTGAAATAGCACAAAACAAGTAAATCTTTGCACAAACACTCAAAGCATAGGAAGTTATGATGAGATTTGAGAAGATTACCTTATACGGATGCAAGATAATGTGTATGCAACTGGTTTACTTACTAGACAAGAGACAATGCCCTCCTTCTAGCACCAATTTATGTTGATGATGATTGTTAGTCATAACAACATGCATAAAAATTTGCACAACAAACCTTTATTATCTTGAAAAGTACGATCAATTTGGAACAAACTGATGACTCCAAGTCTCCATTGATTAGGTCATGATCTTCTGACATTACTCAGAGGTTGATGTGACATGTTGTTTTCCATTTCAAGGGATTTGACACTGTCTATATTATGAATTGTTGTCTATATATTTAATTCTGCACCTGCTTCCTATAAATTTCTTTCACAAACAAAGTTATTTCAACTCTATTCAACAGATGATGATTATGTTTATAAGTTTGATCAGTTCTTCTAATCATCAGTTGTCATGAACTTGCTTTTACTTCTGCACTATGTATTTAACTAAAATATGTGCTTACAAGTAGATATTTGCATGTTTATCCTTGATATTCATATGTATTTATAGGATATTTATCATTCTACCAAGCTTTCACTCAAAATACACTCTGTATGTTCAATTATTTACAAAATATAGGCATATTTCATGTTTATTTGCTTTAGATTGTCTGTTATTTGCAATTGTGAAGGTGATTCGTAATGAAATTTTAAAAAATTAAAGAATACTTCTAAATTTATTGAACCTTCAGCTACTGATTCACATACATTCTAGATACTTTCATGAAGAAAAGGAATCAAACCATAATTTCACTAGGATGTTCCACAACTAGGTATGGTTGATCTTAACTTCAAAGGAAAAAGAATGAAAACAACACATGCAGAGTGATAAGCACTCCAAGGGACGCAACTAATCAATGCATATATCCAGAATTCATCCACAGATTTATGATTATTTGTAATCAAAATAACTTCTCTTTCATTAGGTATGCAAAAAGACATGTACATTCATAATGAGCTTTGAAATTAGTCCTAAGAACTTCAACAATCTAACTTTAATTAATTTTCTAATAATGTTCAATGTGCACTCCATCTCCTTTTATAGAATAAGGAGAGGAGGTGGTTACAAGTGATCAACAATCAAGATTTGTCTATCTAGATCAATGGTGAATATCCATTCTTTGACTAAGTCAACATTGGTAGACGTTGCACAAATTGTCAGCTGGCAACTATCTGGTAGAACTCGATCCTTTTGTTATCTAATTATGCATATGACTCTATCATCATGCATCTATGCTTACTCTTCATCTTCTGCCTCTTCTTCATTTTCATCTTCTTCTTCATCCTCATCATTACCATCATCACTATCATCCTCATGAAGATCACCCTTTATGTGTACCTTTATCACTACCCTGATGGATTCATATAATTGCACTATTCTCTCAACTTCACCTCCATCCTAAATTTTGGCCTTTACCATAGCATGTTTGTGAGAATGAAACCATTCTTGAAGAGAATTCCATTTACCCTTCCTACTATTCAATGTCTCATTATATGTTTCTACTTTAGCTTTCATTCTCATGGCCTTGTTTATCACATCCTCTATCAAGTGATGAAGGGGAACCTCTGTTGCTTGCTTAAAGTTATTGTGAAAGGCCTAGATAGCAAAATCAGTATTTTGATTTTCTATTTTTCCTTCTACTTTGTCCTCTAGAGCTTCTAGGGTGTTTACTTCTTTTGCCATAAGATGATGTAGTTTAACACTTATATCCCTTAAATTTCTATTGCGTCCTTTCAATATATCACACTCAAATTTGATGTCCTCGTACCATATTTCTAGCAGTTGTGTAGTGTTATTATCCATAAGGATCTTCATGTCAATCCTCTTCATTTCACCTAAAGCATCCATATGCTTTTCCATCTTAGAAGACCTCCTCCCCACCTCATTTTGTAGCTTGTCTACTTTACTCTTCAGAACACCAAGAGCATTCCAATTTGATAGGGAGGTCTTAACTACAATTTCTGCTTCAAAGACAAAAGAGATAAACCAATTATCTACTAGTTGATCCTTATGCTTCATGAGGTCTAACCCTGTCATCTCATCTTGAGATATGATTGTGAGTGGGGTAGTTGCACTGAGTGGTGTATGCTTAGGGTCAATTAACCCTGTAATAAAAGAGTGTAATTGAGCAATGTGCTCCTTATACTATTTGTTCTTATCCTTCTCTTTCTTCACACTTTTCAACAAGAAGTCAATACTATCCTTGATCTCTTGGCCTTCTTGCTCCTCGGTGGCGAAGCCTAGATCAATATCAGTTATTTGGAAATCCTCAATACTTATTTTATCTTTATCTACCATGGCCAGTGCCACTTGATTTGTTCTCCTACCAGTAGTAGGATCTCTTCTTATTGTAGAGGTTGGTCTTGCCTTCCTTTTTGGCTTCATCATGCTTGCTAAAAATAGTGGAGAAACATCAAATTCCTATAACTCATCTAGCTATTGTAGATTTATTTCTTGCTGTAGCCAGTATGGAATATCACCCCTGGGCTCTTGTTGATTAGTATGCTCATTTCAAACATCCTGAGACTCTATATTATCTGCTACCTTTGGTGGTGAATTCTCCTTCCTTGGTTCTTCATCATGCACATTTTCATGAGGGATCTCTTACTGAGGTGCCTCCTATTGAGGGATTTCCTGCTGAGGTGGAGGTTCCTGTAATAAATGTACATTTTTATCATGTACCTCCTCTTGTAATTTATCCTCATGTGGTTCTTGAATATTTTGATCTTGTATATTATGTGGCACCTATTCTTCATGTTAAGGTTGTGCATTTTGACCTCACCTTGATCATCCTCGGTCACATTCTCTATTTCTTTTTGTTGAGCATCATCTTTGAGTAAACTTTGTTCTTCATCTTTTGATGTATTTTTTTCTTCTTGTTCTTGAGTCTTCTCAAGTTCCTTTTCTTTTTTATTTATTTCTCCTTTAGGTGTTGGTGCTGAGTTATCACCTTGATCTATATTTTCATCAAGCACCTCTTCATTGTATTGATCACTTTTATCAGGCATCTCCTGATCACCCTCCCTTTGAACATTAGTTTCTATCTTTTCTTGTTCTGGAGGTGCGTTGTTTCACCTTTTCCCTTGATCTGGTACTTATTTATTAGTTTCTTCATGCATACTAACCTTCACTTTCTCAAGTTACAGAGGTAGATCATTATCTTTGTTCTGATCCCCATCCCCTTGGTAAGCTAAGTCTATTACCGCAGCGCTAGTAACTTGATCAACCAAATTGGTCAATCATATCTGATCAGTCACATCTTCAGGGTCATCTTCTTCAACCTCCTCTATCTTGACTTGCTCCTAATGAATTTCTTTTTGGACCATAGGGGTTCCCTGAGGAGTCATCTTTGTATTAGCTACTAAGGTCTCCATCTTCTGAGCAACAACATCACTAACTATTTCATCATCTGACAAGTATACTATGTCATCTAGTGAGAGAGATAGCTCCTTCCTTGTCTTATGTCTCTCTTTTCTTTTCTTTTCCACTTTCTCTATTTTAAATTTAATAATATTTGGAATTGGAACCTCATGTTGTAGCTCCTTCATGAAACATGGACCACCTGCACCCCTCAGTATAATAGGATCAACATTAACATTTCCTCTCATTGTAGTTTTCTACTTCTTTTGGGGTGGTGTCCACTGCACTTTCTTTCTTTTCTTCTTTGTTATTAACAAATCATCATCTCAAGGTTCTTCATTCAAAGGCTCCTCATTTAATGGATCCTCTTCCAATGGTTCATCTTCCAATGATTCTTCTTCCATTGGTTCCTCTATGATCACAGGAGTAGGCTTTTTGACTTTCTTCTTTTGTTTGGCAGGAGTATGAGGTGATGCAGCTGAAGATGTAGTTGTAGATGCCACATCCACTTTGCTTGAAGTCTCTTAAAAATTACCCCTCCTTGTGCAGGAACTACCTTCTTATTCTTACCTTGTTGCATTTCATTTCCAACTGGTACCCTTTCCCCATTGGATTTCCTCTTCTCAATGAGGAAGTCATCATATTCCTCATTAGATAATTCATGTCTTTTCTTCTTGGTATCCATACTAAGGGCTACACCCCTCTTCTTCAACTTCATGACTTCAGCATCTACCCAAATCTGGGTCAGTTCAATAACTTTTTGCATTATTTGATCAAATGAAGTTACCTTAGGCTAAGTCAGATTAGGAGATGAGATAGTTTCATTGTATATTTTCTTCTCCTCATACTCATTTAACATAATCTTTCCATCATCTTTATGCAACTAAACAAGGACTGGTATGCAATCAAAGGTGCAAATTTAGTTGAGTGTAAGCCTCTGGTAAGTCCTTCTCCTGACTTCATTCTCATCATCATAATTAAACCAGTAGTCCTGAAGGTGTTTTTGATGTATTTGCTTCTTTAGTAATTTCTTCATCCTACCATATGGGTCATGTGGCCTAGCTATTGAAAATGGCTGCAACTGCATTATCTTTAATCCTCCTATTACATCCTTGATACATTGTTTATCAGGGCATATATACCAACCAATGAAGATTGGAAACAACATAGGTGGAATTTTCCCCTTCTCTTTATGAGCCTCGAATGAGGTTAATAATTGTCTAGAAAACTCCATTAAAATGACCCTATCATTGGGGTATCTGGGCAGCATGAGGGGATGTCCCTCAAAGCCTTCTATTCTTATGTATGAAAATGTAGATAACTGGGTAAACCAAGCCCCATGTTTGTATATCACAGCTTAGGCTTCCATACTTAACCTTTTCAGTTTGTCTTCTTCCATAGACCTAACAAGATGCATTAAAAAGGAATCATTCACCAATTTATAGTGTTGGAGAGACTCCCTCCTGCCCAATTGTGGGTAGTGTTCCCATATGTTTACATTACCAGGATTGTTTCCAACCTTGCCTACTGTTTGCAACCCATTAAAAGTTCCTCTAAAGGCATAAGCATATACAACATAAGATATCATATGGAACATGCACATCTAGCCGCCTAGCCTTCTTATTCCTGCATCTAGACTATCACTTATGATTTTGGCCCAAAGAGGCATATCATCTAAATATTCCACCATCTGGATGATTCCATACATCTAGTTTTCAAAGTTGCCAGCATGTTGTCTTCCTATCATTCTGGCAAGCATGACCATCATGTATTGATACTCTTCAGCAAAATCAAACTTGAACAAATACACTAGTAGTTTAGTTGAGGCCTTATATGTGCTTCTCTTGGATCTCCACTAGTACATGATCCTCTTGGCCTCCTTCTCATTACTATGGTATTCCTTTTCTAATTTTCTCAGGCTCAATTTGACCACATTATCTCCTATAGGCAAATTAAATGCAGTGGTGATGCCCTTAGTTTAGAAATCCACGTATACCCTGCCATGTTTCTCCACTTTTCTTGTTTTAGGGTTATAATTCCATGCACATGCAACTACTAGCTCAGTAGCTTCCATGGCATATGGAAATCTTGCAGCATGCCACATCCCTGTGGAGTATATTCTTTAAAGTGTAGGGTTTCCACTTCCATTGTCTAATCGTCTAGTTCATGCATCCAGGTCCGTACTACCTTAGTGTGTGTCATTTATCATACCATATCTAAATCCTACCCCTTCGGTCTATATGAACATGGGCTTTAGAAACTCTATTTTAGACTTGTTCCTTCTAGCTGCCATTATATCCCGCGATAAACCCATATATTTCTTACCCTAACATGTTTGTATGTAGCAAGACTAAGGGATCACATATATTCTATAGCAGGAATTTCACTATTCTAACTCGTTTCATGCATCACTATGTTAATTGGCTTAGCAAATCATATTTTACCTCACAATTCACCACAAACAACAAAAGAGAGGGTTTTAATTACATACTTGATAACTACTTTCCCCTTTTCACAGTATAAGTGATGACGAGATGAAGGTGGTTACATTGTGTTTTCCGTCCTCCGTTCCATTTGCAAGTGACTGTGATGCTTTGACTTTCAGAGATGTATAATTTTTGCTTATTGTAGGGTAAATGTAAATAAACCTCAAAATTTACTTTTAAACTAATCAATACGACAAATTATTATGTATTTAATCTTTTTGCCTAGGTCCATTGATTAATTGTATGACGTTGATAGATTTTGCCAAGTGTCAGGTTTATATTTGAAATTAGAGGGCGCGACCTACTGTTGGGTTCGTATTAAATGCGGGAGGGTGGTCTCTTAGAAGATCAGGTATATTTGAAAATATGACCCTCTAAAACATGCATTAACTAATTATTGGGGTGATACAACCATCCATATTGTCAACCTTTTGACCAATGACCAAGATCAGGTCATATTACATTTATTAATAAATCATGATAATACTGTATTCATATGACCCCAAGTATTTTTCCACGTGGCATGATTGAATTAGTTATTACGAAGCCAAGCATATCAAGTCATAAAGTTCAAAATGAGGGATATATGAGAATATCTGAATCCTTAGTATTCAAATATATCACCCTCATTTTGAGAATGTAAGGGTGATGTCATCACTTTTTGGGCTTCTAAAGTTACTTGAGAAAGATGATGTCACCATCATATTTGTTAAGGTCGGGGATATTTTGAAATGTGACCTTTTTGAGTTGGATCATGATGACATCATCATAATGTCATGTCCTCTTTGTTATTGGGTTATGGTGAATTCATCGTCATAATGAGAAATATGACAGATGTTTCGAAATGTGACCCTTCGAGGGTTGGGTGTATTGATGATGTCATTATTAGGGTGATCTCTTCTATATATCAAAACTGGATGACGTGATTGTCATGTTTGTAAAGGGTGATATTTTGTAAGATGACTAATAATTGGAAATATGACCCTCCATGAATATGCATGTGGGTTTTGACGGGTATGTACCTTATCACACTCAAATTTGATGTTCGCGAATTGGGAACCCTATAGACATTGGGTGATCTTCCTAAGTCGAGGTCATCTTAAAAATAGGATTGATATTCAAAAATGTGACCCTATGGGAAATATCCGGGTTGACTAAACTTTGACTCAGCATAACTCTCTATACCTTTACAATATCAAGGTGATCCAAAAGGAAAAATTCCTTAGATTTTTTGTACTCTTCCCAACTATGAGGTTTGTGATAGCAAATTCTAACTTTGATAACTAACCCCTCTTTGTGATGCACATTCATAAGCAAAGGTGATATACTTGACTGACTTTTACCAAACTGTCCAAAGCAAGAAAAGCAAAGACAAACTAAAGCAAAAAGTTGGGTCCCTGTTTTGCTAAGGCAAAATAGGGCATGTTGTGTAACCACACAACAAAACACCATGGACTTATTCAATTGATTGTCAAACACCATTTTATGTCTAGAAGAGGAGGGAAGGCCTTATGGTAGTCATTTTTGGATGACACACATAAAGCCAAGAAGAAGAGCAGGAAAACTACTAAAGAGGCACTTTCCTCCACCTGGGAAACTAAAAAAGAGGCATCCTCTACTTCCTCCCCAGTGACTAGTAAAAGTAAGAGAAAGAAGAAGGCAATAGAAGAAACACCCTCTTCCATTCCATAGATAGCACAAGAGAGTCCAACACCCTCTATCTCTTGTCCAGCTTTTGAGAAGATGAAAAAGGGGAAGGAGATTGTAGGAGAACCCTCAACTGCATTGGAACATGTAGAAGAAACAATTGTAGATTAGCCCTCCAAAATAACTCACTTAGTAAAATGAAAACTAACCTTGGATGAGTAATTGATCCCAACTGAGAAAATGAAGGGTACTACCATTATAGAGGAAGAGTTAGTTGAGGAGCCTGGCAAAACTCCCAAGCCTAAGAAACATAAAGAGAAGGTAAAGGAGAAAGAGAAAATAGGGAGGCCTCCAAAACCTCCTAAGTCCAACAAGCATAAAAAGATAAAGGAGGACTCTTATAGTTTAGATGAAATTCCTTTGATAAGAAGAAGCACAAGAAGAAAAGTGACTAAGGAAAGTGCTCCGGAGACCAATACCCCTCCAACTGCTCAGGCTCTAGAGAGCCCTGAACCACAAGATACACAAGCTCTAGAGGTGGCATATAATGAGGCCCTAACCATCTCCTAAGATTATGAAGGAGATATACTAGCATCGGAGACACATTCAAAACTAGTGCTCCGTAGGAGCAAGAGGAAGATTTAGACCACTCAAGTAGAAAAAGATACTTACCTCCTGGCTGAGGTTCTTGTGGGATTCATGACCTTTGTGACTCCTCCCCAAGAATAGGTTGGGCCATCATATGTCCCAGCCTCTACAATAGACCAAGAAAAGAAGCAACAGGATGAGGCTCAATAAGAGGGGATAGAAGAGTGGGAAGAATAGGCTAACCTTGGAGAATAGGGTGAGATGGAAATCCTAGATGTAGAGTTGACATAGGGAGGAGAAACAGGGAGCTACTCACATCCCTCTGACCAAGAGGATATTGAAATCCCAAGGGAACAACAGTTAATGGAGGAAATTGAAACCTCAAAAGACTATTGTGGATCAAGCACTTGGTTATCACTGACCTCAAGAAGGTCATGAAGGAAAAAGAGATAGCTCATAATCAACAAATTGAGGAGCTGAAAAAGAAAATAGAGGAGAAGAAAAATATCATTGACACCAAGGAGGCTGAGATCCAAAAAAAGGATGCAAAGGTAACAAAAAATTTCTAGTGTTATCCAGGCCAGGGACAATAGCATTACCTTGATCTCAACCATGATATAGAAATTGCAAAGCCAGGCCTAGGAACTCACAAGGGTCAGCAATAATATGGATAATTAAGCAAAGCTACTTTAATAATTGACCAATCCAGTTGCTACTATTGAACAAGGTACTTAGACAAATGCATATTTGGAGATACTTATAATAAACATTCCTAGATCCCTATTCCATTGGGAAATAAGATGCATGGAGTTAGAGGGAACAACTATGATGCTACAATTGCAAAGGGCAACGATAGCCATGACAGAAAAGGTAAAAACTCTAGAAGAGAAAGTCACCACTGTCACCACCCTCTCAACTAAAATTATAGCTTGCAGAGCCCCCAGTGGCAGTTATGCTCTATTTTTACAAGAGAGGATCCTCCAAAGGAAGATATAATTAGTTCTTTTTTATTCAACTAAGAATATACAAGATGGGAAGGACTTCCTCAAGGTGTACATGAAGAGTACAGATGAAGATAAAAAATTTATGTGAACTATATTTACATAATTTCTTCATAGAATACCACACTTTATTCATCAACTTCTTTGTATGTGACTACCAGCTAAGAGAACTTATGTCACCGATGAGGAATCATCAGATCTAGAATGAATGAATGGAAGCTTACACCAAGAAGGATGCAGATATAGGCCTATTCCTTAGGAGAGATTTTCCAAATTCCATGGCCTTTGAAATTCATTTTAGAGTAGCTATTTGTTCCCTAGTAGGTAAAAGAAATTTTTTACCCCTATATCAACAACACCTGCAAGATTGTGCCATTGAATTTGGTTTATTCTTGCATAACTCATCCAATCAAATGATGAGAATTTGTAAGAAAGATGGAATACTCTCACTCTGAAGTCAAAAATGAAAAAAGTTGTGTCTCCAACCAACCTTAGGTGGTTTATGAGAGAAGCAAGGGCAATGTCCAAGTTGATGGACAAATATAAGTAGGATTGGATATGGGGATGCTTCAAGCCACCCCTCATCATTGACCCATTGCCCATATGGGCTAATTAGATGGAGGATGCTCGATTTTAGGAATGGGTAAAGCGGGTTGAATAGTTCAAGGGGAATGACAACACAAACTTCACAACTTGGTTGACTTTTTAGGAGTACAATCTCACTAATAAATTATACCACCTCAACAAGTCCATGTTATGAAAATGTAGGAGGACCTACAAACCCTTTGATGCAGAGGCATCCAGACTATAACATTCGCATATAGCATGAATGTCTGCAGACCAACCTCATCATCATCATCTTCGCCATCATCATCATATTCCCTAAAACTACCAACATCATCATATTTCGGCTTTACCCTGTCAGCATCATGTTTCCGAAAACCAACAGCATCATCATATTGCGGACACTCGCAATCATCCTCCTGCCGACTACTATTCACCTCCTCCGCTTTCCTCCTAACATCATCATCATGATGTTCAGCGGGCGCACACATCCTCCGGTTGCACTGTTCATCGGGCTCCGAACTCCATCGTCATCATCATATGCAACACTTCCTTCGTCAGTAGGATATTCAACATCTGGTTGTCCCAAATATCCTGATGACGATCACCTTCAGCAGCTTACCTTCGATTCTCCGCTACCCGACGACACAAGCAACAGCATCATGATATAAATTATCCGGTTCTCTTCGAAACCTCCTGATGACGCTAATACACTTTCTGCCGATGCCGATACTTAACGACAACAGGATGAACTCGCATAGGGGGGATATCTCAATATCCTGATGACGATGACGTCATATCCTGATGACGATGACGTCACCCAATATCCTGATGACCTCTTCAACACTTAGTCAAAAATCCGAACTTTCTCTCCCGCATCTACACGCGATATGCGGATGTTTGGCACTCCCGATATGATGATCTTGATGCCGATACACTCCTCGGCTCCTCCTGCTGATGATCACCCCGACGAACTCGCACTTCATGCACTCAAAAACATCATGCTCTCCTTCACTTATCCGGATGATGATGCCTAACCCAACTGCAGGATATTTGCAGAAATATCCTGATGATGCTGTTTTCGCGAACTTCTTCACTTAGCGAAATCTCCCTTCGCCGATCCTCCAGGGATGACCCGATCCCATCTCAGGGTGATCTTCCAACTCAAACTTCTCAACTTGACCTAGCACATGAGGATGCTAGGGTCTTCAACATCTCTTGACCGCGATCCTACACACCTGCATGCAAACAAACAAACTACCTACTAACCTACTGTACATTGCCATTCCACCGATCAGATGAGTCAACCGGTGGAATGGATCAGTATATCCATGAAAACCTCTCAAACCAGCAATCGATCAAGCAATGGAATGCAACAGAGGATGAACACAAACAGGAATACTTTATTCGATTTCAAAAGATGCAACTACAATATGATGTTCCTCTCGCTCTGTCTCACTCTCGTAAAGTCTGATCGGTGATTTACAATCAACCGATCCCATGCTTATAAAGATTTCCCTATGAGTACTACTGACCCGACTCCAAGCGGCTGGGAACTCTCCAGGCGGCTGGGAGATCCCACCGAACATACATCATGACAGCTGTTATAACTAACTAGCTAAAAATAGCAAAAGCCCGGTCAGCATGATCTTATCATGATCAGCATGACCTTATTACATGCAATTGGTCTAACAGACCTTCTTGAAAACACAAACATGACCTAAACTACTAACTGCCTTATCAAGACCAGCTGTCAGGTAGGTGCTCCTGCACCATACTCCCCAATAGAAAAGAACTCATGTCCCATGAGTTTAGTATGTGGAAGTCCTCCACCGTTACACTTTGCTTTGTCAGTCGTCTGACCTGCTCCAGCTTTATCTGCTGCTGTCTCTTGGCTGCTCCAAGACTTCTGAACTGTAACTTGCTGTCTGGCAAGTAAATCCTCATGCTTGTTGATGTAGGCCTTTCTCTCACATACCCTGTGTTTGTCAGGTTGCCTAACTAGAACCTCTGGCTGAACTACCTCTTGAACTTCTGAAGTGTTCAAGTCTATCTTCCTTTCAACTCTTATAGGACAAACAATAGTCCCAACTATGACAACATCTTTGTCATTCTTCTGAACTGGTGGCTGTGTACAAACCTGTTTCTGCACCTGCTGCTGACCTCTGTCAATCACAACTGAAACTTTCTTCAGCTTGTTGTCTTTAACAACTCCTTTCTCTGCAGTATCCTGAACTGCCTTTATGCCTGCTCCTCTAGGCATCTGCACATACTCCTTCTTTCCCATTAAAATGATTTGAGCTGCCTTCTGTACTGCAGCTTTTGCCTGCAATGGCATCAACTTAATAATCTTCCCATCCTTCTTGATGGTGTAGGTATTAGCATACCCATCATACAGTACCCTTCTGTCAAATTGCCATGGTCTACCCAACAGCAGGTGACAACATTCCATAGGCAATATGTCACACAAAATTCTATCCTGATATGGTCCAATCTGGAAATCCACATATGCCTGCTCAGAGACAAAAAGTGATTGCCTATCACTCACCCAAGATGTCTTGTAAGGGTGTGGATGTGGAATCCTTTCCAGCTTCAGTTTATCAACCATCTCCTGAGATACCATGTTGTCTGTTGAACCAGTATCAATGACAACCTTACATACCTTACCTTTGCTCTTGCATGTGGTTTTGAAAAGAGCTCTTCTTTGCATCAGATCCTTTGATGCCTGCAAACTTGTTTTCCTTAACAGCAGTGATTCTCCACTCTCTGGATATCCAAAATTCTCAGGACCTTTGTTTGAACTCTGTGCACTTTCTTCTTTCTCTTCTTGCACAAGTTGTACTCTCTTGTCACTTGTTCCATCATTTCTGGATGATGAACCTTTGTTTTCTGGACATTTGAAAGATGGATGACCAAACTCTCCACAGGTGTAACATTTTCCTGAAAATGTAGTAGAACCTCTACCACCTCCAAATCTTCCTCTATTACCTTTCCATCCACCTCTGAAATCAGACTGTCCCTGTCCTTTACCAGTGTCTTCTTGACCCTCATTTGTTTGCTTTTGTGCAGGGGCTGCTCCTCTTCCCCTATTGTTTCCTCTTTCTCTCATGGACTTATCATGTCCTCTATTCAGCTTTTCTTCAATCCTGATTGCCATTTGATAACAATCCTCCACATTCTTAGGGTTAGCTAACACTAACTCATCCTGTATGTTAAACCTCAAACCAGCCAAGTACCTAGCCACCTTTTCTACCTCATTCTCATGATGACCAGATCTCATACTCAACAGATAAAATTCCTCAGTATATGCTTTCACATCCCTGTCTTTCTGCTTTAAAAATTGCAGCTTCTTAAACATCTGGATTTCATAATCCCTTGGCAAGAATTTACCCTTTATCCTTGCTACCATCTTATCCCATGAAGTGATCTTAGACTTCCCTTGTTTCCTTCTCTCAGATTGTACATAATCCCACCATACCAAAGCATGACCTCCTAACTTGGTCTTTGCAATCTTTACCTTCTGATCCTTAGCCACATCTTCACATTCAAAGTGATTATCCAGTGCAGCAATCCAGTCCAACAATTCATCTTCATTCAAGCTTCCAGTATACTTGGTAACATCAACCTTTACCTTAGGTTTTTCACTCTGTACTGCCTTTAACAGTTTTGCCAACCTCTGGTCTTCAGCATCCAGATCTTCAGCTACCTCTTCATACTCTTCAATAGTATCTGCCTCTTCTTCAGACTCACTGTCTTCCACTTCCCTCTTTTTGTTCTTTTCCAGGGCTGTCAGCCTGGCTTGAAGTGCTTCAGCAAGCTCCTTCATCTTCCTCATCTCTCTAGCATGTTTCTCCTTCATCTCCTGCAATTCCCTTGCAGTACCACTACCTTTAGGAGGCATTTTGTCAACCTCTCAATCAACACACAACACAATCAACTCTATCTCTACCTCTGCCCTTTCGGTGACAGAATCAACACACAACAGCCCAGACCTTTTGCTGAGCTCTGATACCACTATGATGCAGAGGCATCCAGACTATAACATTCGCATATAGCATGAATGTCTGCAGACCAACCTCATCATCATCATCTTCGCCATCATCATCATATTCCCTAAAACTACCAACATCATCATATTTCGGCTTTACCCTGTCAGCATCATGTTTCTGAAAACCAACAGCATCATCATATTGCGGACACTCGCAATCATCCTCCTGCCGACTACTATTCACCTCCTCCGCTTTCCTCCTAACATCATCATCATGATGTTCAGCGGGCGCACACATCCTCCGGTTGCACTGTTCATCGGGCTCTGAACTCCATCGTCATCATCATATGCAACACTTCCTTCGTCAGCAGGATATTCAACATCCGGTTGTCCCAAATATCCTGATGACGATCACCTTCAGCAGCTTACCTTCGATTCTCTGCTACCCGACGACACAAGCAACAGCATCATGATATAAATTATCCGGTTCTCTTCGAAACCTCCTGATGACGCTAATACACTTTCTGCCGATGCCGATACTTAACGACAACAGGATGAACTCGCATAGGGGGGATATCTCAATATCCTGATGACGATGATGTCATATCCTGATGACGATGACGTCACCCAATATCCTGATGACCTCTTCAACACTTAGTCAAAAATCCAAACTTTCTCTCCCGCATCTACACGCGATATGCGGATGTTTGGCACTCCCGATATGATGATCCTAATGCCGATACACTCCTCGGCTCCTCCTGCTGATGATCACCCTGACGAACTCGCACTTCATGCACTCGAAAACATCATGCTCTCCTTCACTTATCCGGATGATGATGCCTAATCCAACTGTAGGATATTTGCAGAAATATCCTGATGATGCTGTTTTCGCGAACTTCTTCACTTAGCGAAATCTCCCTTCGCCGATCCTTCAGGGATGACCCGATCCCATCTCAGGGTGATCTTCCAACTCAAACTTCTCAACTTGACCTAGCACATGAGGATGCTAGGGTCTTCAACATCTCTTGACCGCGATCCTGCACACCTGCATGCAAACAAACAAACTACCTACTAACCTACTGTACATTGCCATTCCACCGATCAGATGAGTCAACCGGTGGAATGGATCAGTATATCCATGAAAACCTCTCAAACCAGCAATCGATCAAGCAATGGAATGCAACAGAGGATGAACACAAACAGGAATACTTTATTCGATTTCAAAAGATGCAACTACAATATGATGTTCCTCTCGCTCTGTCTCACTCTCGCAAAGTCTGATCGGTGATTTACAATCAACCGATCCCGTGCTTATAAAGATTTCCCTATGAGTACTACTAACCCGACTCCAAGCGGCTGGGAACTCTCCAGGCGGCTGGGAGATCCCACCGAACATACATCATGACAGCTGTTATAACTAACTAGCTAAAAATAGCAAAAGCCCGGTCAGCATGATCTTATCATGATCAGCATGACCTTATTACATGCAATTGGTCTAACAGACCTTCTTGAAAACACAAACATGACCTAAACTACTAACTGCCTTATCAAGACCAGCTGTCAGGTAGGTGCTCCTGCACCATAAACCTGGCTCTGATACCACTATGATGCAGAGGCATCCAGACTATAACATTCGCATATAGCATGAATGTCTGCAGACCAACCTCATCATCATCATCTTCGCCATCATCATCATATTCCCTAAAACTACCAACATCATCATATTTCGGCTTTACCCTGTCAGCATCATGTTTCCGAAAACCAACAGCATCATCATATTGCGGACACTCGCAATCATCCTCCTGCCGACTACTATTCACCTCCTCCGCTTTCCTCCTAACATCATCATCATGATGTTCAGTGGGCGCACACATCCTCCGGTTGCACTGTTCATCGGGCTCCGAACTCCATCGTCATCATCATATGCAACACTTCCTTCGTCAGCAGGATATTCAACATCCGGTTGTCCCAAATATCCTGATGACGATCACCTTCAGCAGCTTACCTTCGATTCTCTGCTACCCGACGACACAAGCAACAGCATCATGATATAAATTATCCGGTTCTCTTCGAAACCTCCTGATGACGCTAATACACTTTCTGCCGATGCCGATACTTAACGACAACAGGATGAACTCGCATAGGGGGGATATCTCAATATCCTGATGACGATGACGTCATATCCTGATGACGATGACGTCACCCAATATCCTGATGACCTCTTCAACACTTAGTCAAAAATCTGAACTTTCTCTCCCGCATCTACACGCGATATGCGGATGTTTGGCACTCCCGATATGATGATCCTAGTGCCGATACACTCGTCGGCTCCTCCTGCTGATGATCACCCCGACGAACTCGCACTTCATGCACTCGAAAACATCATGCTCTCCTTCACTTATCCGGATGATGATGCCTAACCCAACTGCAGGATATTTGCAGAAATATCCTGATGATGCTGTTTTCGCGAACTTCTTCACTTAGCGAAATCTCCCTTCGCCGATCCTCCAATGATGACCCGATCCCGTCTCAGGGTGATCTTCCAACTCAAACTTCTCAACTTGACCTAGCACATGAGGATGCTAGGGTCTTCAACATCTCTTGACCGCGATCCTGCACACCTGCATGCAAACAAACAAACTACCTACTAACCTACTGTACATTGCCATTCCACCGATCAGATGAGTCAACCGGTGGAATGGATCAGTATATCCATGAAAACCTCTCAAACCAGCAATCGATCAAGCAATGGAATGCAACAGAGGATGAACACAAACAGGAATACTTTATTCGATTTCAAAAGATGCAACTACAATATGATGTTCCTCTCGCTCTGTCTCACTCTCGCAAAGTCTGATCGGTGATTTACAATCAACCGATCCCATGCTTATAAAGATTTCCCTATGAGTACTACTGACCCGACTCCAAGCGGCTGGGAACTCTCCAGGCGGCTGGGAGATCCCACCGAACATACATCATGACAGCTGTTATAACTAACTAGCTAAAAATAGCAAAAGCCCGGTCAGCATGATCTTATCATGATCAGCATGACCTTATTACATGCAATTGGTCTAACAGACCTTCTTGAAAACACAAACATGACCTAAACTACTAACTGCCTTATCAAGACCAGCTGTCAGGTAGGTGCTCCTGCACCACCCTTAGGCTTGGGGGAGATGATGAGTGTCAGGTAGCACTTATTTAAACATGCCATTTTACTCCCTTTTTCCCATCTATTCATACTGCCTTTCCTAGTATTTGCACTATAAAAACTATAATTTAATTATGCTAATAAGAGATGAAGTGTTGAAGATTATTGTTCTGATGAAAAGACTTATGTTGTAGTGAAACTGACAAAATTGTGCAGAATTATCTCTTTTTGGTTTCACAGGTGTCTATTGCATAGGTGGCAAGCAATTTTGGAAGAACTCTAAAGGTAATCCTAATTATCTCTAGAGCCTGGTACGAAGGACATTACAAGGTACTCCAACTTTTTCTAACTTGTTGGAGGATCTATGGAGTAGGAAGTAGAGTAGAGAAGATGGTGATCTTCAAAGCTATGTCTCAACAGTATTTTGGAGCATCTTTGGAGCTACTAGCAACATCCTGAAATCTCAGGAGCTACACAGAATCTCTAGGGTGATTGAAGTGCTACGGAGCCCACCTAGTCAGGCCTAAGTGTCCCAGCAGATGACTCCAGTTGTCCATGGGGACATGATACACTTTCACTTGTTTTTGCATGAGATTAGAAGATTTCTCTCAATCTACTATTTTGGGAAATAAAGTTCCTTTTTATCAGGCCTTGCTACCTATTATTGTTATAAGTTAAACTCTAGATTTACACTAGAAGAAAAATAGAAATAAATGACTAAAAAAACTACCAAAAATTGGTCATGTGATCAGTAGTTTGGTCACATGACCATTGGTAGTTTATTGCTAGTCATTTATCTTGCGACCAAATTTATGACCAAACAAATTTTAGTCATTAATTTGGTAGTATATTTAGTCATTAATTTGGTAGTATATTTAGTCATAAATTTGGTAGTATATTTAGTCATCAATTTGGTAGTATATTTAGTCATGTGACTATTGGTAGTTTACTGCTTGTCATTTATCTTGCGACCAAATTTATTTAGTCATTGTAATCATTAATTGCCATCAATTGGTAGTATATTTAGTCATTTATTTAGTCACTGATTTCCATCCATTGGTAGTATATTTAGTCATTTGTATTAACTAATTTCTGTCCATTGGTAGTATATTTGGTCATTTTAATCATTATTTTTTCATTAATTGGTCATATATAAACAACTAGTACATGATAAACATCAACTATGCCATTTTTTTGTTGATAAACTTCAACAAATCTGCTTAAACGATTGAAACAACAATGCTGGAAAATAATTCACTGTATATTCAAACTGTATATAAAATATGTTACAAAGAACTTGTTTATCAACAAATCTGCTCAAAGGATTGAAACAACAATGCTAGAAAATAATTCAATGTTTATTCAAACTATATATAAAATATGTTACAAAGAACTCTATATATAGAGTTTTTAAGACAAAATCTTTCTGCAGTATGCAAACTATTGATTTATTATGCTTTTAAAAATTAAAAAACTAAAACTAAAGATAAAAATCCATTGGTGTGAATGCATGTCTTCAGTGATGCTATTGTTCCACATGGGGTGGGTTGTAAATGCATCTAGAAGGCACTGTTTTTTGCATTTTCTCCTTGCTCTGTACCTATCCACAATCAAAAAACTCAAAACTTGTTAATATTTTTAAAAGATTTATGAAACTTTGAAATATGAAAAACAAAGTGGGATGATAAGGAATTTTAGTTTTGTCTCTATGTAGAACACAAATATTATATTTAATGTTGAAGGAAACATGTAATTCTAATTCTTTTCAATTCGATACACTTTCTATTTTAGTCTACTCTTTCTGATGGATGATCCCTTGATAATCATCATTTCACTTATCAATAAAAAACATATCCCAAGTATCATCACAAGGTGATCAATCAAAATTGAAGTACAATTTATTGAATGAATATTCGAGTCCGCAATACCCTTTCCTTATATTGTGTATTCATATGAACAAATCTGATTATTATGTATGCAAATCTATCTCAAAATGGATGCATAAAAACTTGTAAAATAACTTTATCCAACAATCATGCAACATAGGCATGGTCTTGAACAACAACTTTATCCAACAATCATACAATACAGGCATGGTCTTGAACAACAAAAAATTAAATTCAGAGTCATGTTTATTGAAATTGTTATGGATAATATTAATATACTTATGATAGCTGCAAATTGATGAATGCTTATAGACTCTTACTATCTATAGAATATACTCTAAAGATATTGCTTCAAACAAAAATAGAAATAGTTACAACTGAAATAAAAGAAAGAAATCACCATAAAATTTTGCTCTCATGATTTGCATTGACCAGCTCCAATAGCATCACCGCATCACTGAAGGCACTTCAAGTCATGCCTGCAGTGATGCAGGGATTATGATGGATGTCCATACCCTATTCCAAAGCTCCCATTTCGGCACAGGTAGGGAGGATGCTGACAAAGGTTGTCAAATTTGGATTTACACCTGCTAATTTCATTTGCTTGAAAGTTTCTAAAGACTTTTCAAAAAATCCATTTTGTGCATATCTTGCAATCATTACATTCCATGAGATGACATATCTTTGAGGCATTCTGCCAAACAGTTCACATGCCTTGTCAATGCTTCCATATTTTGCATCACCGCAGGCACTTCAAGTCATGCCTACGGTGATGCAGGCTCCTTACATCACCGTAGGCATGACTTGAAGTACCTGCGGTGATGCAAAATATGGAAGCATTGACAAGGCATGTGAACTATTTGGCAGAATGCCTCAAAGATATGTCATCTCATGGAATGCAATGATTGCAGGATATGCACAAAATGGATTTTTTGAAAAGGCTTTAGAAACTTTCAAGCAAATACAATTAGCAGGTGTAAGCAGGGAGGATGCTGGCAAAGGTGTAAAATTTGGATTTACACCTAGAGTTTGTAGTTCATTATGAACACCCAATCAGGTAGGGCAATCCCTCTTGAAATAATAGACAATTTTGGGGCTATTTATGAATGTATTTGAATCTTATAAATCTAATCAAATCCATCCTCAGGCTTGACTATACAATTTAAAATTGAACACACATCGGTATATGCACCCATAGGCTGTGGGCCTGTATGGACACCCATTCAGGTACGGAAAACCTTCTTGCTGGGTTTGCTATTATACAGAGGTAAGACTATTTTGATTTTACCTCTCACCGGGTGAGCGTGATTCATCAATTTGCTTGAAATTTTCTAAAACCTTTTCAAAAAATCCATTTTGTGCATATCCCACAATCATTACATTCCATGAGATGACATATCTCTGATGCATTCTGCCAAACAGTTCACATGCCTTGTCATTGCTTCCATATTTTGCATCACTACAGACAATTCAAGTCATGCCTATAGTGATGTAGGCTTCCCCACATCACCGCAAGCATGACTTGAAGTGCTTGTGGTGATGCAAAATATGGAAGCATTGACAAGGCATGTGAATTGTTTGGCAGAATGCCTCAAAGATATGTCATCTCATGGAATGCCATGATTGCGGGATATGCACAAAATGGATTTTTTGAAAAGGCTTTAGAAACTTTCAAGTAAATGCAATTAGCAGGTGTAAGCAAGGAGGATGCTAGCAAAGGTTGTTGAATTTGGATCTACACTTGGAGTCTGTAGTTCATTATGAACACCCAATCAGGCAGGGCAATCCCTCTTGAAATAATAGACAATTTTGGGGTTGTTTACGACTGTATTTGAATCTTATAAATCTAAGCAAATCCACCCTCAAGCTTGACTATACAATTTAAAATTGAACACACATCAGCATATGCACCCATAGGCTTTGGGCCTATATGGACACTCATTCAAGTACGAAAAACCTTCTTGCTAGGTTTTCTATTATGCAGAGGTAAGACTATTTTGATTTTTCCTTTCACAGGGTGAGCATGTGATTCATCATGGGGTTAGCTTTAATCCTTTGGTCACCCGGATTGCCTTGACCTATGTGCATCTACTACTAGAGAATTTCTCTATAGCTGAGCTCTGAATACAAGTCTCTTAATCTGTGTGGTTTAGCTTATGATACCTAAGCCTCACTAATTTAAAGAAAAATAAATGTGCTTGTAATAGTGATAGCATACCTGTCATCTATCTCAATTTTTGCTTCACTAAACATCGATATCTTTCAAGAATCCATGTTATAGCCTGCATGTTTGATGTGTAGCAATAAACAGATCTAATTATACCAAACTACTTCAATTATCAAAACATAAAGGATAGAGGAATTTTGTCAGATGTTGTAGTTACAACTGCCCTATTAGACATGTATGCAAAAATGTGGAAGCATAGACAAGGCACATGAATTGTTTGATAGAATGCCTCAAAGAAATGTGGTCTCATGGACTACAATGATTGCAGGATATGCACAAAATGGATTTGTTGAAAAGGCTTTAGAAATTTCAAAGTAAATGCAATTGGCTAGTGTAAAGCCAAATTCCACAACCTTTACCAGCATCCTCCCTGCCTGTGTCAAAATGGGAGCTTTGGAATAGGGTATGGACATCCATCAAAACATAAAGGATAGAGGAATTTTGTCAAATGTTGTAGTTGCAACTACCTTGCTAGATATGTATGCAAAATGTGGAAGCATAGACAAGGTACGTGAACTGTTTGATAGAATGCCTCAAAGAAATGTGGTCTCATGGACTACAATGATTGCAAGATATGCACAAAATGGATTTGTTGAAAAGTCTTTAGAAATTTTAAAGCAAATGCAATTCGCTGGTGTAAAGCCAAATTCCACAACCTTTGCCAGCATCTTCCCTACCTATGTCAAAATGGGAGCTTTAGAATAGGGTATGGACATCCATCAAAGCATAAAGGATGGAGGAATTTTGTCAAATGTTGTAGTTGCAACTACCTTATTAGATATGTATGCAAAATGTGGAAGCATTGACAAGGCACGTGAACTATTTCATAGAATGCCTCAAAGAAATGTGGTCTCATGGATTGCAATGATTGTAGGACATGTACAAAATGGATTTGTTGAAAAGGCTTTATAAATTTTAAAGCAAATGCAATTAGCTGGTGTAAAGTCAAATTCCACAACCTTTGCCAACATCCTCCCTTCCTGTGTCAAAATGGGAGCTTTGGAATAGGGTATGGACATCCATCAAAACATAAAGGATAGAGCAATTTTGTTATATGTTGTAGTTGCAACTGCCCTGTTAGACATGTATGCAAAATGTGGAAGCATAGACAAGGCACGTGAACTGTTTGATAGAATGTCTCAAAGAAATGTGGTCCCATGGACTGCAATGATTGTAGGATATGCACAAAATGGATTTGTTGAAAAGGCTTTAGAAATTTTAAAGCAAATGCAATTGGCTAGTGTAAAGCTAAATTCCACAACCTTTGCCAGCATCCTCCCTACTTGTGTCAAAATGGGAGCTTTGGAATAGGGTATGGACATCCATCAAAACATAAAGGATAGAGGAATTTTGTTAGATGTTGTAGTTGCAACTGCCCTATTAGATATGTATGCAAAATGTCTAAGCATAGACAAGGCACATGAACCATTTGAAAGAATGCCTCAAAGAAATGTGGTCTCATGGACTGCAATGATTGCAGGATATGCACAAAATTGATTTGTTGAAAAGGCTTTAGAAATTTTAAAGCAAATGCAATTGGCTAGTGTAAAGCCAAATTCCACAACCTTTGCCAGCATCCTCTCTACGTGTGTCAAAATGGGAGCTTTGGAATAGGGTATGGACATCCATCAAAACATAAAAGGATAGAGGAATTTTGTCAGATGTTGTAGCTGCAACTTCCCTGTTAGATATGTTAAGGCATTAAAAACTTTCAAGAAAATGCAATTGAATATACATATACAGAGAGAGATGTATGTGGAAGCATAGACAAGGCATGTGAACTGTTTGACAAGATCCCTAAAAGAAATGTGGTCTAATAGACTGCAATGATTGCATGATATGCACAAAATGGATTTGTTGAAAAGGCTTTAGAAACTTTCATGCAAATGAAATTGGTAGGTGTAAAGCTAGATTCCACAACCTTTGCCAGCATCCTCTCTACCTATATCAAAATGGTAAGCTTTGGAACAGGGTATGGACATCCATCAAGGCATAATAGAAGGTAGATTTTTGTCAGCTATTATAGTTGGAAATGCTCTGATAGACATATATGAAAAATGTAGAAGCACAGACAAGGCACACAAACTGTTTGTTGAATAGGCTTTAGAAACTTTCAAGCAAATGTAATTGTTAGCTATAAATCCAAATTTTGCAACCTTTGCCAGTATCCTCCCTGCCTGCATGGCCAAATGGAAGCTTTGGAATAGGGTATAGACATCCTTCAAAGCATAATGGTAGGGGGATTCTTGTGAGATATTATAGTTTGAAATTCTCTCATAGATTGTTGAGGAGGCAAAACTTTGTCATACAAACTGATTGGTGAGAGGATGGTCCATGTCTTGGCGATCTTCTCTTTATCGACCAAACATTCCCCATTGGCCACCTTACTTTTTATCTCCCCAATGTATGTCTTCACTTTACTCGCGTATCGGCAAGACTATTCCCATCAGTGAACACTTATAAACCTTAGCTAATGTGCTAATACACCAACTTTGTATCTTCCAAAAGATACATTCTTGATGTACATTCAGGATATGCATTTGCGATATACATTCGCAATATACATTCGAACCACACTCGTCGACGGGACTCTTTGTATCGGTCAACCTAAAGTCTTTCCTGCCGATACCCTAAGTCTGTCCGATGACATGTATTTTTGGTGTGACCTTCCTCGTCAGTGAGCACTTTATATGTGCTCCCGATACACTGATGGAACAACTTGTATATACTTTCACTAATTTGCAATCACCGGTTTCCTTCATCGCTGCTACGGGTCACCTCTTGCATCTAACACAATGTATATGCGTAATGTATATTCTCAATATACATTCAGAAGATACATTCGAAACATGCATTCATAATATGCATTCGGTGGGACCATTGACTTTCTTTGTATGCTGATACACTATCAATCAGACTTCCAACATTGAAAGATTTCAACCTTCTCTCTCTGACACCTCCTGTCCCCCCGATGCAGAACTTAACCATTCACAATATATTTTTGTGACATACACACTCAACGTGCGTTTGTGATATACACACAAAATGTATGTTCAGGGAAAAAACTTGAATCTTACATTAATATGAACCTCTGCAAACCCTACAGCTACACAAACCCTTTTCTCCAACAACCTAGCACATGAGGATGCTAGGATATATTAGCACCATTGTACGTGATCCTGTAGACACAAAACCAAACGAACAAAATGAAAACAAAAGAATTGTACAACCATTCCACTAATTTTGAAGAAATCTAACCAGTGGAATGGACTAAGAGTCCATATCAACCACAAAATAGTAATTCAATTTATACAGAGAAAACCTAATGAATCTGGAATGACAGAAAGATTCATAGAACAAGATTCATTTATTATTCTTTTTGAGAAATGTGCATACACAGATGCTCTATTTCACAATTACAAATCACACTCCTCTCAGATCTTTCCAATCTCAACTACAACTGATTACATTTGATCTCCTCTGGGCATTTTATCTACTCACCCTGAGTAGTACCAACCTGACTCCAAGCGGCTGGGAGACAACTGTCTAACAACCTCCTAACTACCTAACAACCTTTGTGATCATAGATTGCCAAGTGTCCTTGGGACCTACAAAATGAACCTAGATACAAACTAAAATGACATGCATTGGTCAAACAAACCTTATTACATGAATGGTCTTCTAGGACCTTATTGGAAACAACAAACATGAACATCAGATAGTTGAATGCCTCATGGAGGCTACTGTGGATTAGGTGCTCCTGCACCATACACCCCACTGAGGAAAGAACTCATGCCCCATGAGTTAATTCTTTGTCTTGCTCTACCTTTATCCTCTACTGTCTCATGTCTTCCCCATGATCTCAGGACTACAACCTGCTTCCATGGAATCAAAGACTCATGCCTAGCATTGTAGGCTCTACTTACCCCTTGCCATGAGTGAGTGCTTGCCACCAGACCTATCCCTTGCATGCCATTCTACCTTACTATCATCTCTGCCTGAACACCTGCATTGGAAACCTTGGGTAATGCTTCTTGTACTGCTCTTATGGCAAAATATGTTTGCAGTTCAATTCTTTTTGGTTCTAGAGGACAAACAATGGTCCCTACTATGATAGCATCATTGTCTTTCCAATCAACTTGTGGCTGCTTGCAGACTTGCTCTTTGACCTTCTGCTGATCCATCTAATCTCCATCATCCAAAACTAAAATTACCTTCAAACTGTGATCCTTAGCAACCCCACTCTATGAGGTATCCCCAACTTTCTTTGTCTCTTCTTCATGCATCTTCACAAACTCTTTCTTACCCATCAAAATGATCTTGGCTGCCTACTTTGCTGCAGCACCTTCTTGCAATGGTGTCATCACAAAAGTCTTTCCATCCTTCTTGATGGTGTATGTCTTAGCATATCCATCATACAATACTTGCCTATCAAATTGCCATGGCCTACCTAAAAGTAGGTGACAACACTCCATGGGCAAAATTTCACATAAAATTCTCTCCTTATATTCTCCAATCTGAAAATCAACATATGTCTACTCAGTTACCAAAAGTGATTGATTGTCACTTACCCAAGATGCCCTGTAAGGAGTTTGATTAGGAATCCTTTCTATGTTCAATTTATCCACCATTTCCCTAGACACTATATTATCTGTTGAACCAAAATCTATGACTACCTTGCATATTTTACCTTTTCTTTTGCAATTGATCCTGAAAAGAGCTCTCCTTTGTGATGGTTCAGTCTTCACTGATTCTTTGAGAAATGTCCTCTTAATCATCAAAACTTCTCCCACTTCTGATGCTAATTGTACTTCAGGAGATGTCACACTCCCTGCATCCTCTTGCACAATTGGAACTCTCGTTTCACTTCTTCTTTCACCCCCACTTGAAGTAGCACCAAACTTTTTAGGACACTTGAAGGATGGATGACCAAACTCACCACAAGTATATCACTTTCCTGAAAATGTATTAGAACCTCTTCCACCTCCAAATCTGCCTCTTGTACCTTTCCATCCACCCCTAAAATCAGACTGCTCTTGTCGTTTACTAGTCTCTTCTTTGTTCTCATTAGCTTGTCTTGTTGTAGGGGCTGATCCTCTCCCCCTTATATTTCTACCTCTTCCCCTCATGGACTTATCCTATCTCCTTTTTATCTTCTCCTCAATCCTGATTGCCATTTGAAAATAGTCTTCTAAACTCGTAGGGTTAGCCAAAACTAATTCATCCTGTATGTTCAATCTCAAACTAGCCAAGTATCTAGCAACCTTTTCAACCTCATTCTCATGATGACCAGACCTCATACTTAATTTATAAAATTCCTCAGTATATGCTTTCACATCCATTTCCTTTTGTCTTAAAAATTGAAGCTTTTTAAACATTTGAACTTCATAATCCTTGGGTAAGAATTTACCTTTGATCCTTGCTACCATCTTGTCCCATGAAGAAATCTTTGACTTTCCCTGCTTTTTCCTCTCTGATTGTAAGTAATCCCACCATACCAAGGCAGGACCTCCCAATTTGGTCTTTGCAATCTTTACTTTCTGATCCTCAGGAACCTCCTCACATTCAAAATGATTATCTAATGCAGCAATCCAATCAAGTAACTCTTCCTCATTTAAACTTCCACCATACTTTGGAACATCAATCTTTACCTTAGGTTTGTCATTCTTGATTGCCCTTAATAGTTTTGCAAATCTCTAATCTTCAGGATCTAGATCTTCATCTACATCTGCAAACTTTTCACCATCCTCTTCTTCTTTTGTTTGTCTCAAGGGCTGCAAGCCTAGCTTGAAGGGCTTCTATGAGCTCTTTCATCTCCCTCATCTCTTTAGCATGCTTTTCGTTCATCTCTTGCAACTCTCTAGCAGTACCAACATTTTTTGGAGGCATCCCATTAACTTGTTTCTACAACCTCTCAGTCCTTCTACTTCTTCCCTCTCAATGATAGAACTAAACACACAACTACCCAGACCTTTTACTGGGCTTTGATACCAATATGTTGAGGAGCCAAAACTCTGTCATACAAACTGATCAGTGAGAGGATGGTCCATGTCTTGGTGATCTTCTCTTTATCAACCAAACATTCCCCATCAGCCACCTTGCTTTTTATCTCCCCAACATTCAACTCTCCCCGATGTATGTCTTCACTTTACTCACCTATCAGCAAGACTATTCCTATCGGTGAACACGTATAAACCTTAACCGATGTGCCGATACACCAACTTTGTATCTGCCGAAAGATACATTCTCGATGTACATTTAGGATATGCACTTGCGATAGACATTCCCAATATACATTCGAACCACACTCGTTGGCAGGACTCTTTGCATCAGTCAACCCAAATTCTTTCCTACCCATACCCTAAGTATGTCTAATGACATGTATTTTCAATGTGACCTTCCTCATCGATGAGCACTTTGTATGTGCTCCTGATACACTGATGGAACAGCTTGTATATACTTTCGCTGACTTGTGATCACCGGTTTCCTTCACTGCTGCCACGGGTCACCTCTTGCATCTAATACAATGTATATGTGCAATGTATATTCTCAATATACATTCAAAAGATACATTCGAAACATGCATTCAGAATATGCATTCGGTGGGACTGTTAACTTTCTTTGTATGTCGATACACTATCGGTCAGACTTCCAACATCAAAAGCTTTCAACCTTCTCTCTCTAACACCTCCTATCCCCTCGATCCATAACTTAACCATTAACAATATACTTTTGTGACATACACACTCAACATGTGTTTGCGATATACACAAGAAATGTATGTTCAGGGAAACAACTCAAATCTTACACTGATATGAACCTCTACAAACCCTGTAGCTACACAGACCCTTTTCTTCGACAACCTAGCACATGAGGATGCTAGGATATATCAGCACCGTTGTACGCGATCCTGCAGACACAAAACCAAATGAACAAAATGAAAACAAAAGAATTGTACAACCACTCCACCGATTTCAAAGAAATCTAACTAGTGAAATGGACTAAGAGTCCATATCAACTACAAAATAGTAATTTGATTTATACAGAGAAAACCTAATGAATCCAGAATGATAGAAAGATACACAGAACAAGATTCGTTCATTATGCTTTTTTAGAAATGTGCATACACAGATGCTCTGTTTCACAATTGCAAATCACACTCCTCTCAGATCTTTCTAATCTCAACTACAACTAATTACATTTGATCTCCTCTAGGTATTTTATCTACTCACCCTGAGTAGTACCAACCTGATAGTACCAACTTGACTCCAAGCGGATGGGAGACAACTGTCTAACAACCTCCTAACTGCCTAACAACCTTTGTGATTACAGATTGCCAAGTGTCCTTCGAACTTACAAAATGAACCTAGATACAAACTAAAATGACATGCATTGGTCAAACAGACCTTATTACATGAATGGTCTTCTAGGACCTTATTGGAAACAACAAACATGAACATCAGATAGTTGAATTCCTCATGGAGGACACTATGGATTAGGTGCTCCTACACCATAGACATGTATGCAAAATATGGAATCATAGACAAAAAACGTGAACTATTTGACATAATTCTTCAAAGAGATGTCATCTCATGGAATGCAATGATTGCAGGATATTCACAAAATGGATTTTACAAGGACGCTCTCAACATCTTTCAATTAATTAAGCACTCTGGAACATATCCTAACATTGTAAGCTTTTCTTGTATTCTAGGTGCATGCAGCCATGCAGGTTTAGTGGATGAGAGTTGTACATACTTTAATCACATTTGTAACCCTTATTGCATTACAGCTACAGTTGATCATTATGTGTGCATGGTTGACCTCCTTGCCCATGCTGGCTATCTTGAAGACACCCTAAACTTTATCATTGAGACACTTGTTAAATCTGTGTTGGTTGTATGGATGTGTTTTCTTGGTGCATGTAGATCACATATGAATATAGGCTTAGGAGTATTTATAGCAACATTGCTTTTTGATTTGGATCCTAAAAATGTTGCACATCTTATGTTCTTCTCTCAAACATCTATCTAGAAGTGGGTAGGTGTGGTGAGGTAAGGAGATTGATGAAAGATAGAGGAATTAAAAAAAATGCCCAGATGTAGTCGGATTGAAGGGCATAAAATGGTACATGCTTTTTGTATAGGAGATAGATCACATCCATGCTTTTTATTTTTGCAAGGGGAAGCATACCCTTTTCCATATTGAAAGAAAGAAAAAGAAAAAAATTAACAGTCTGAAAATGTGATTAAGTTTCTAGAATGGTTAAAAAAATAAAATGACAAAACAATAGAGTACCATACCTCATGCTCTCAAGAGCTGTCTTCTGCAATCCTAGATCTAAATCTTGAACTCTTTCGACATATACTTCTAACTGATGCTTCAAAGCTAAATCTTCCTCTGACTATTTCCACAGAAAGAGCATAAAAGGAAAATGAATCAAAACCCTAACCCTAGCTCTAAGTAGATTAATTAGTAAAAAAACTAGGCAAATAAATACTAGGTCTTCTTCCTTCTCCTTATCTTTGATTTTCTTAGCATCCTTGGATGGAGGAAGAGGTGCTTCCATGTTGCCATTGCTAGTGTGGGCTGGAGCAGGAGCCATTTTCACTAACCAAAATCAAAATCATTAAATACCCAACAAACAAAATCCAATTTAATAGTGCCAAAGGCCAGATCAAAAAGAAAATAAAAAATCATCCCGTGGGATAAAAAACACATTTGAGCACAAACCGTCCAAGTACTTAATTTAACCATTTACAGGTTTGTTGCATAGTGCACATAAAGAAGAGAAGATGGGTACCTGTGGAAGGTTTTGAGTGTGGCCTTCTCAAAAGAAACTTTTTGAATAGGAGATGTGGACATTCAAATCATTGCTCTGTATAATCTCACCTCGAAATTAGATTCTTGATGCACCACTACATATTGGGGTTCCTCCAATCTTTTTCACAAACCATATACCCAAACTCCATTTTATCAGTGGGAGCTTCAGTTGGGAGTAGGAGCCATTTTCACTAACCTTTACTGAGTGGCAACAACAAAGGAGACCTTTGATATTTCCTTAATGGTGCATTGGTGCAAAGCATATTTTTAGAAGAAAAATCAATGACACCATTTCAAGTTCAATCAGGGCTTAAATTACTATAAATTTTGGCACCCATATGATAGGTTAGGGTGAAAATTAAATTTGACACCCATTTAATTAAATATACTATAATATTTTATAATATTATAATATTATAATATTATAATATAATATTATAATATTATAATATAATATTATATTATTATATAATATATAATATAAATATAATATTGTAATATTAATAATATAATATATTATTATAATATAATATTATATAATAATATAATATATATATTATAATATATATTATATTATATTATATCATATTATAATATATTGAATTATGATCAAATTGGAAAGAAAAAAGAATAGAGGAGTAATAGTCATTTATTTAGTCATTTATAGCTGTGTTGCAAAAAGTTTTAGTCATCTGACTAAAACTTTGGTCACGTGACTAAAAGTTTTAGTCACCTGGTCATTTATTTGCCATATTTCTACTAGTGTTAGTGCTACTTTCACTAACACTAAAGTCCTTTTTCAGACTTTGCATGACCATACCCTAGATGGATAGTCGCATGTTTTAGTTTAGAATAAGAGATTATTTATATCTCAAGATGAACTGATTAGATAAAATAGTTAACTCTAGTAATATTATGTTTCTCACACTGATATATATTTGGATAGGAACAACAGAATAATAATAATGATTTTATAGCAATTTTATGTAATTTTATTTTTAGATTAGAAACATATACTTTTGAATACAATATTCTTTGATAGATTGGATTAAAGGGAGCTGTGTTGTTACACTTTTATTCTGAGTTTCTTGTTTAGCCTTTGGTTCTGAAGGTGTGGAGCAAGGGCCCACTCCCACCAATAGATAGGAGGCTAGTATCTTTGCTTCATTGTCTTATTACAATTTTCATTAGAAGTATAATTTTCCTACTTCCATAAGATAGATCAATTATTGTCAAAGTAGTTCAATTTCCATTTAAATACATGTTTCCATCTTTTGCGTGAATTAGATAGATTCCTTTAGCAATTTACTACTTTAGTCTTTAGATCACATTTCCTTTCAAGTAGATGATTATTAGCATTGAATTATTAGGATAGTTCAATTCAGTATGTTAGCTAAGGACTATTGATTATTAGGTTCCTTATTGCAAATAGTTGAGGACACAACCCTGGATTTGACACATGAAAACATTATTAAATGCTAAGGTACAATGACCCTCGTCAAATGTAGTAACTGAAGATTTTCTCTACATGCATGGTTTATATCAAGATACATATGATGTATTGGAGATGTCTATTAAAGCACACAATGGGTCTATCCTTCCAACTCTTGGTGCTTTAACTCTTGAAGTTAAAGTTGGGCCAAGAGCTTTGGATGTTCATTTTGTTATCATTCCTACATTATACCTATTTCATGTCAAGTTGGGCTACCCATGGCTTTGCTCCATGAAGGTGATCCCCTCTATGTTTCACAAGTGCTTAAATTTTCCATTTGAGTGACATGTGCATGTTGTATATCATAGTCAATATAGCCCTATTTCTCGTAATGGACATTTTTCACTTGACTACTTTTCGCCACAACTAGTCAAAGCTGCTAGGCCTAGAGAGGATATATTTTTCTTATCATATTAAAAGTTTAAAGCAAATAAAATAGAAGAGTTATCACTTAGTAATATTCCTCCTTGTGATGTTTCTGAACCTCCTTGATCTTATGAGGCAATGACTATAATTCCTCCTATACCACAGGTAGTGAATGAAGTTAAGTCCAAATTGAAGGTTCTTCCCCATCCCTGAGTGTCTAGTAGGTATGCCAAGGTTCCCCCTTTGCCATCCCTCCAAGGACAACAAGGCAACCTTTGTGCACAAAATAGACCTCCCCATCATAAAGTTACTTTTGTACCACTTGCCTCCATGGAGACTAGTGGAAAGAAATCAATTGCATAGGTTTTATTTCCTGAGGTTTCTCAACCGCTTGAGGATGCTCCTATTATTCCACCTATTACACAAGTTGAGAAGGAAGAGCGTCCCACATTGAGGAATCCTTCCCCCATAGTCTCCCAGCCTTCAGCGGTTCCTCCTATTTCTTCTAATGTTCCTGAAGCAAAGGAAAAAAAAGGAACCCACACTAAAAGATACTATGGTTCCCCTTAAAAACATAATGAATAAAGCTACGAGAAATAAGATTACGAGAGAAAGAAAGAAGCGTCATTGTGATATAGTTTGCCTTGCCACAAGAGAGGAGAATCTCTCTCCTCGCAAGCATTTATCATTGATGGATACCAAAGAGACAACTATCACCATTGTGTCTCCTATAGAGAAAGAAGAATCTTTGCAAGTCACTATGGAAGCTATTGTACTACATTCTGATAGTGAATCCAAAGATAGTATAGGTATGGCTCTCATTCCTTATACCTCACATGTTGTAGTTCCTCTTACATCTTGTCCACCTTTCCAAATGGATGATGAGAAAGATTGGGAGGAGAATTATTTGCTATAGGTTGACTTGCAAGTGAGGTACCTTTTATTTTATGTTATGAGTGTCTATGATTTTTCCCCCGTGATATGTTGCTCGATGTTTTATTTGTATATTATTTATTTTTGTGTTGTTAAGCTCTCTTTGGATGACCCTCAACACTCTTGTAGGTGCAAGGATACAAAGGGACCAAAATCCTGTTGCAAGTATGAGGTGAACCAGTGTTGTCATTGATGTCAACATACTCATATTGCATTGACAAGAAGGATTGGATGAGCTGTGTGCTGAGGATATTGAGAAAATTAGTCTCAATCAGGAACAGTGAAGAACAGTGATGAGAAGAAGGCAAAAGTACTCAATAGGTTGAGATTCAGAGGATGTGGATTAAAGGGTTTGTAGATATGAGTCTTGAGATGATCCAGTTAAGATTTTAGAGGTCCGCATGAAGATGTGAAGAAGTTGTGATCAATCAAGCAGAACCAGTTCTGGGAGATGCTCCGGAGTGACAAAGTGTTACAAAAAGGTCCAATGAGATCCAGAAGTGCATTGTCCTATTTTGCGGATTGGATAGAGTGTTTGGGAGCTCCTTGTAATGTGTCATCTCGATTGGTATGTGGTTTGGAGGTCCGGAAGCACCTTTGGCAGTATGATAGTGGTGATAGACTGTGTTCTTGAAGTTTCGGATGAGGAAGAGAAGAGATTCCAGTGAGTAGAGGAAGTGCGGATGTACCTGGTCATTCAGGCAGGCTTGTGAAGGTTCTTGGATCATGTTAAGGTTGTGTTGTTGATCCACATTGGTGGTAGAGCCTGAAATTGAAGATATTCTTCTGGATGAAGTTCTTGTTCAGACTAGCCGACCGGATGAGTTGTTCATCTTGCAAATGTTCTTGTGATGGCCGACCGGATGTATTAATCATCTTGCGAATGTCCTTCTGGTTGATTGCCGACTTAGATGATTGTTCCTAAGTCGATGTCTTGTATAAATAAAGGTTTGTGAGTTCATTTCAAAGTGTGAAGTGAAGCAGATGAGTGTGGCATAGCGAAAGAGCGAAAAGTAAAGCAGGTGTGACTCGGGCTTAAATGGAACTAATCTAGACATGGTAAAGATGTCATTCTCCAGTTCAAGGTTGTGATCCTTATGATCTTGTAGATAGTGTGTCTCTTTGTAGGCAGTGTGCCTCCTTATGAGCAGTGTGCTTGGGCAGTGAGCCCCAATTGGCATGTGCCATTCATTTTTCTTATTCTTCTAATAGAGAAAAATCCTTGGGTTAATCACCCCGTGGTTTTTCCCTTAACTAGGTTTTCCACATTAAAATCTTGGTGTTCAATGTGTTGATGTTTATCTGCTCTGATGTTTATGCTTTATGCTTTCATGGATGATTAATTGCTATGCTAATGAATAACTAAGTGGATCTGAATATTTGAATTGGAAGAAAGTTTATGGTAACTAATTCACCCCCCCTCTCAGTTATCAACAAATCCATTGTGACATTCTCTCTATTTGTATCATCATTCTTCTATATGTCATAATTTGTATTGTTGTTGTGTCCTTTGGGGACGATGCAAGGCGTAGAATGTTTTTGACATTCTCCCTTGTTGACCCAAGGGATGTTTATTTTTTGAAAAATGTGATACTTCTTCCTTTGTCTCCATATTTATACTAGCTGACAAATGATGATAGTTCCACATATATATAGTCTTGAGAATTCTCCTATTATACAACCATTCATATACTGATGCCAGTTAAGTAGACCCCTTTGTGTTATTATAATTTATTGTTGTCTTAAATGTTTTGATTTATGTGGCACCTTGTTGCTATGTTTGGCACCATACCATGACTACACAAGCCATTATGTATCATGTCTACACCATCACCTTGGTTTACCTTTTGTGGGGGCAACTTGTTAGTTTGATGTAGTTTTTGGAACACATATCTTATGGGCATGTGCGCATGGAAAGATCTCGTGCATGTTTTGTGATTCATTGTACCTTAAAGCAATTGCTCCCTAATAGGAGTTAGCAATCACTTTAAGGTGGGGGCATACATCATTCTATGCTCTCTTTTGGTTTCATATTTTCTTGTTGGCAGGGAACTCACCTAGTGATTCGATAGTCCTCACTAGCTTGTGATGCTTCCTCTTTGGTCCATGAGCCACCTAATGTAATGTAGTTGGCTAGTCCATGTGCTTCATGTGACTTGGCATGGTCACCTAGTAATTTGACAGTCCTTACTAGTGTGTGATCCATGGTGAAACTTTTTTCCACATGACCCCTAGTGACAAAGCAAGCTAGCATTAGAGCTATGCGCCTTGTGGTTCCATGTGTATTCTTATGTTTGCTTCTTTGATGCATTATGTTCTAACTTTTGTTTGGTGTGTCTTCTATTGCATATGTTGTCATTGATGTCAAAAGAGTGGCAATCATTGATGTCAAATAAGTATTGATCAGAAGAGTTAAACATGCATTGATGATCAGAGGAGCAGTCAAAGGAGTGATGATCACAGGAGGTGTGATGATGAAAGACATGAGCATGTTGTTGGATCAATATCATCTATACACAATTATGCTTTTTTTCTAGAGTTCATGGATAGGTGAAAGATTTGATATGCTTGTTGCATTGTTACTTGTTGAAAAGGATTACATGATGATATCAAGATGTTGTAATATCTTGTCTTTTGGTGAAAGAATTGCCAAAGGAAACTGTTAGTAAAATAGTCAATTTATTGTAAGTGCAAGATGGACAAGAGATTGTACCACATTGTACCACAAATTAAGATATGGTTGTGTCTTGGAGGATAGCTAGAGACAACTATGAGGTATGCATGATGCAATTTTCAAAGCATAAAAGTTACCATAGAGTTTTCTAGTGTTTGCAGAGTAAGAACAAGTCATGTTGATTTGTAAGGTTGTTAATGATAGAATAGAAAGCCATCACATTTCACCACACTTTGATGTTTGGCTTTGTTGTTTGAGAGATAAGTTTATATGGTCACTATGTATTCTCAAATTAGGTTTCAAGTATTTTCAAGAACTACAAGTATGCTTTTCAATGTTCTATGTCAAGACAGTGGTGTTACAGAGTTGGTGCAGTGCCAGAGGTGTAGAAGAATGCTCGGCAATCCACCACATTTGTAGATATAGCCTAGAAATTTGGAGTACATGTGAAGAAAGGTGTTTTGTTTGACATATCCAAGTTTTAGAGGAAATGGACTACCACAAGTGTGTTTAACTGAGTTCCAAGTTGAGATAGTGTGATAAGCAAGTGTAAAGAAAAAAGGGTTAATTGTTTGATGACTTGCTCTAGCAAAAAGAGGCATGAATTGAAAGGAAAGTTGATGAGAAGGTTGGTTAGGGTTCACTGTAATTATGACATGAACCATGTGAAGTTATTTTGCTTCTCCAGTGCTACATTGGGTCTGGAGCAAAAGATTGGAAGGATAAGTGCTTGCAAAGCCAACATGATGAACTTGAGTGCTTACACCAAGGATTTGTATGTGTGTGCCAGCTAGAGAATGTTGGAAGAAGTGAATTAGGTTGAGAGGATTGCTTGCTATGAAATGTATAATGGAATTTCATTCCTACATCACTGCAAGAGATTTGGGAGCCGACTTGCAAGACCAATTACACGCTTCATAATATAAGGCTGACATAGGTGAAGTTTCGAATGCTTGTGGAGAATATAAATGAAAGTTCTAGATTGTTGCAAGGTAAGGAAGTAGTGAGAGAGTGTGTACAATGATAGTGTGCAAATAAGATTATTATAGAGCAGTATGATGATGAAGTGCATAAAAGATTAATTTAATTAAGGCAAGTGCATAGGTGATGTTGTTGTGAAGGTTAGTGATCTAGTAAGGATTGTTGTGGAGGTGTTTAAAGATGTGATAATTGTTGAGCTTGTTGAATCAGTTGATGTGATAGTGTGAAAGTATTTGAAGAGGTTATGATGATGCAAAAGTGTTTATGATGTTCAATGAGTGATTGCGCAGAGGTGTTTGATCCAGTGGTGAGTGGTGAAGAGGTGTGAAGAAATGTTGTGAAGTGTGTGCATGAATGTATATGATGGCAAAGTGTGGAAAAGATAAATTTGATCAAATATGGAGAACAAGATGTTGATGTTGTTGAAAAGGTATCTGAAAGGGTTATGATAATGCGGAAGTGTTTATGATGTGCTGAGTGATTGCATAGAGATGTTTGATCTAGTGGTGAATGTTACAAAGGTAATAGAGCCGTTAGAATTAGTTAAGAAGATTATTGTGTGGAGGTTGTAGAGTTGAGAAGAAGCAAGTAGAGTTTGAGCAGTTGATGTTGCTAAGGTTTTTGTTGTGATTGTGTAGAAGAGATAGAGCATCTGAATTAGTTAGTGAGACAACAATGTGAAGGTTGGTACCTCATTGGATTTTTGTTGCATTTTTCTGGGAGTTGATGCTTCCTTTGGGTTGGTGCCCATAAAATAGTTCAGCAGGGAGTTGGTGCTTCCTTTGGGTTGGTGCCCATAAAATAGTTTATCAGGGAGTTGGTGCTTCCTTTGAGTTGGTGCTCATAAATCTTTGTATCAAGGAGTTGGTGGTTCCTTTGGCTTGGTACCCATAAAAATCATTATAATAATTCATTTTATTTGTGAGACTACATTTGGACAATAGATCCATGTAGCTTGCTCATCGTGGTTTTTCCCATCTTGGGTTTCCACATAAATCTAGTGTTATGTGTGTATGTACTCTTATGTTCCTTTTGGTTTAAATTTTTAGTTTGGATTGAATGCATTTAAAGGAAAGAATTTGAATAAGTATTGATTCACCCCCCTCTCAGTACTTATGTGTATTCAGCAATTGGTATCAAAGCTAAGTTCCTTGATACAATGTAACAATTGATGGTAGATCTTGGATTAGAACACATGGCTCAAGAAGGATCTTCTTCTAATAGAGCACCTCTAGTTGATGGAACTAACTATGCCTTCTAGAGTGTAAGGATGGAAGCCTATCTTACCTCTCTAGGGTATGATGTTTGGAGAGATGCAATTGATACTTATACTGATCCTACTCATCCTATTATAGATCTGAATGAGAAGAAGGCCTATGAAAACAATGGTAAAGCTAAGAATGTTATCTTAAGTGGTCTAACCAACTTATATTTTGTCAAGGTAATGTAGTGTAAGATGACCAAGGATATATGGGATAAACTCAAAAATCTCTATGAAGGAAATGACAGAGTAAAGAAAGAAAAACTACAAACTTACAAAGGAAGCTTTGAGAATCTAAAAATAAAATAAGAGGAAATCATTGATGGCTATTTACTCTGAGTGGATGAAATATTCAATGGAATCAGAGGGCTAGGAGAAGAAGTGAATGACTCAGTGGTTGTGAAGAAAGTTTTGATATCTCTCCCTCACATATTTGACTCAAAAGTTTCTGCTATTAAAGAAGCCAAGGATCTGAACACATTTATCATGGATGATCTTTTTGGGTCCCTCACTACCTACGAGATGAAAAATGAAGTCAAAGATACATCCAAAATTGGGAAGCTTCTTTCAAAGCTCCAAAGAAAGAAGGAACATCTATTCCACACAATGAGTCTAAGAAAGAAGAAGCAAACTTTGTGGGAAAGCTAAAGAAGGGTTCAGGTAAGTACAAAGGTAAGTTGCCTATCAAGTGTTTCAACTGTGGTGATATTGGGCATTATGCAATTAAATGTCCTCTTAGAAAGGGTGAAGATAGAAACAAGGGTTTCAAAAGATCTAACCTCAAAAAGAACAAGAAAAACCTTTACTCTGAGGATGACTACAATTCAACAGAAGAAGTAGACAACTGCTCATCATAAGATGGAGAAGAAGACCTATTCATGGCTATGGAAGTCTTGGACTATTTAGACAGCCCTGCGGAGGATAATGAAGACATGACAGTTAATGATGAAGAAGAATGTGAAGTTGATCTTGAAGGAGAACTCGTTTCTACTCTAGATGATCTAAGAGAAGCAAGGAAGGAGAATAGAGAATATAAGACTAAGCTTAAGGAATTAGAAGAAGCAATTGACAACATGAAAGTTCAATTTGAAGAATGTAAAAGAGTTGCAGATTGCCTAAATACTAAGATCAATGATAAATTAGATGAATGCTATAGACTTGAAGAAGAAATTGTCTCCATGAGAAAGGAACTAGAGAAATCAAAGGATCGGATAGATAGGAGTCTAAAACTTAAGAAAAGCACAAACATACTTGATGAGATAATCAACAATCAAAGACTAGTTAAGAATAAGGGTGGTCTTGTATTTGAGAAAGATTAGAATTTAAAAACAAATATACCTGAAGGAATGTATGAAATGAAAAAGGAAGAACCCTACACTAAAGTCTCTAAGAATATTGAAGATGAGGAGTAGAAGTTGGATGATGGCTTCATAAAGGTCATAAATCTGAAGAAGAGATTCAGGGGTCCTCCTCTTACAAGACAATCAACTACAACTAGGTACTCTTCATATTTTTATGGGTACTCTTCATATTCATGTAATACGTTTTGTCATAAGGATACTAATTGTAAAACCAAAACAAGGAGAAATGGTTATTGTTATTCTTGCAATAAGTTTTGTCATGTAAGGTTGATGATTGTAGAACTGAGACAAGTAGAAATGGTTATATGAGAAAAAAATCTTTCTTGCCTCTGGGGTATAATGTCATATGTTATAAGTGCAATAACTTTGGGCATAAAGCTAGTTTTTGTAGAAGTGGTTTTGTGGAACCACCTATTCAGCACAGGAAGATGGAGGAAACCCTGATCAAGCAAAAGAAGGAAATGACAAAGATATGGAGAAGGAAACTAGAACAAGATAATGAGAAGAAGGAAGAACTTGTGCTTCTACCTTATGCATAAGACTTCATACACAAGTAAGAAAAGGCATAGAGATAGGGGGAGCTAACCACTACATAATCTTCCAACCCCCTAAACAAGAGTGTTACCTCTCATTAAAGTGAGGCATACAGGTGATTTGATGAGATCTGTGAAGGACAGTCATGTATCATTGGTTTGTAAAAATATTTCTATGGTATCTATTACATTTAAAGGCATGATGTATTTCTAGTTGAATGGGATGTTATCTAGTATGTTTCAAAAGTTTGCATAAAGTTTCTGTATGTGTACCCAGTTACTCTATATCTAGATTTGGCTTTGCATTCTACCACATTGATGAGTTATATTATACGGTGTGGATTATAGGTAAAGCTACATATGAAGTATCATATTCCATAGTTTTAGTTGTTGATCTACATCAAAAAGAAAGCTAGAAGTAATAGAGTGTCACTGTGCTTATTGGCCGATAATGTTGATGGTTCCTAATTGGTTGCACCAGAGGAATGCCATGTGTGACCACTGGAGGTAGTGTGTGGATGTTTGTTGGCACTAGATAGGTTTACATTGAGTAACGCATAGTGTGTCCTTTTCTTCTGGAGATCCTGTTGTCAAACTCCATTATTGACCAATACATTAATGCAAAAAGGAAATGCACACAACTCAATGGACCAACGAATCATATATTAGGCAACCTACTAGGCTATAATGTGTTACATTTAAATTGTCAAACCAGGGAATTGTATTCTTCTTGGATGATGCCTATACTATGTGTATAGTTAAGGATTACCGAGTTTTAATCTAGAGGTTGTGCATAGGAATAAACTAATTGAAAGGTAAGCAACTCCATTTGCAAGGATTGACAAACACTCTAAATAAGCAATGTTGGTAATAAATAACCAATACTATTTAGTTGGTTGTAATCAAATGGTCTTATATAATAGAAGAATAACTAATAGTTAGTTCGGTTATCACCTTGACTCAACAACATAATTTATCAAAATCTAACTGATTCATATAACACAACTCATTACAACATACATTAATCACATACACATAAACATACAACATAAACTAAAAACATGAACATATTAGAGAGACACAATTACCTCAAGTGGCCTTTTCTTGAGTGACTATGATCCCACAAAATCTAACTAGATCTCCACTGTATCTTTGAAACCATTGGCTAAACTCAAAACATGTGTTCCTTTATTAAATGCTGAAGAGAAAAGTACAATAACAAATCTCATAACACAATCTCTGTCTAACCTCCCTTTTTTTGTATACAGAAATCTAATCTATTTATATACAGGATTAGACCTTTCCTATTTGAACAAAACTACTGAACAATAAATACCATAACTATCCATTATCCAACAATGTAGGAAGAGGACTTTATTACAAAGAAAACTAGGAATAGGAAACTAAATTGTCATGAAGGTAATATAGACAACACAATCCTACTATAACTCTCTAGTCTTTATGAAGAACAGTCAAAACTAGAAACACAACATGTAGCATGATCTAAGATTCCTTCATTAATCATGACTGCATCAACTATCAAAGGATAAATGTCAAAGAGTGGAGAGTTATGGATAACTCATTCCAATCAATTCAAGGTCTTCTTCCTTTGGTTGCAGGTGCATGTACTGTCTACTATGGATATCAACACCTCCTTTGCTATGGGCTACCCAATGGTCTTCATGAAATGTAGCCATGTTCTTGTTGTATGGGGGGTTAGTACATCAAATGATATCTATACATCACAATTACTAAAATTAACATAAAGTGTCATCATATTTCATGAGCAATCAACAACTCACACATAATTAATTAACAACATATTATATACACATCTTCATGCTTTCAATGTCTTAAGGATGACTATAGACATAGTTAATATATATAAAAGTCTGGGAATGTCTCAGAAAATATGTACTTAAACCAAGAGAAATAAGACAAAACATGGCCTCATCACACCCCCAACTAAACATGTTAATGGTCCTCCAGCAACCAAGGTCTCTGATTGTATTGAAGAGCTATCTCCCTGTAATCTATGGGTTATTCTACTCCTCTATCCTATTTGAGATAGAAGCCCATTTGTTCTACCAAACCCCTCCACCTAGCTCATTCTAATGCCTGATTCATCCTTTGCACCATCCAATGTGGAATGGGATAAAGGAGCAGGGGATGATGGAATACTAATGGTAACTAGGTTATTCCATTTTCATTGGCTAATCTTATGTATCTTTGTACCCTATTGATTGCTACTGGGAGGTTGAATACTAAATGAGGCTCTTTCCTTTGAAATGCTAGTGTCAACTCTTTCCACCTACCTTTTGAGAAACCCAGAGCTTCCTTACCAATCCCTTTAGCCAATTCCCTTAATTTCCTGTAATCCGTGGCTCTACATTCCAAGAGTTTGGTTTCTACCTCTGGATGTTCAATTAGATCAATATATTCCTCCACTATCTTTTTAGGATTTGGGGATTTTGCCCTAAGTTTGAGAGGGAGTGTTTTCTCTCTCTCATTATACTATTGTTGTAACACTCCTCTTTTATGCTCATTTTGAATGAATAAGGTTAGGGCCTTTAATTGCACATCCCCAATAACAACTAGGGGATTCTAGTGAGTGTCATATGGAATGGCAAGTTCATGCAGGTAGAATTCACACGGTTGATTTTGCATTTTAGGGGTAGATTTTTGGTAGGTTGTTAGAAATAAGGTAGGTGTAAAATGTGACACAGGGGCATCACTGTAAAGTTGGATAAATTGAAATCTCAAATACTTCTCATGTAGATAGAGGGCATAAACCCTTGCAAGTGGCCAACACCTCATCAATTGGATAGTCATGTCTGCCATTTTATCTATTTTGAATTTCAGTCTTTTTATTTGTGTTCTTCACCTCTATCTCCTTGCTATGCTTCTCCTTTAGTTCACCTTGTTCTTTTACCAATCCATCTATCTTATTCCTATTGAATGTCAGGAACACTGAGAGGGGGGTGAATCAGTGTTTTATAAATCTTTTCATGTACTTTTACTTTTAACCATTTCAAAAGAATAATCCAATAGAAGAAAAATATAAAACTAAATAGCATCCACAAAAACATGACACATAACACCAAGATTTTATGTGGAAAACCCAAAGAGGGAAAAACCACAAAGAGGATTAGATCTCATACATATATTGCAATTTTTACAGAAATGATGTCTAGGCTTGGTCACTCCACGGGCCTAGAACATGCTGGCTTATAGCCATGAAGTACAACTATGTTTAGCAGGCTCACTGCCTCAACCCTAAACATAGCAAGATTACAATGAGGGCTATTAAACCCTAAGGGATTTTAAACCCTACTAAAATCTCACTGCTAGGTTACTCCCTTTATGACAAAAACTTACTTTCAAATAGATCACACATGATATCTGAATATTGCTTCAACATCTGCCTCTATGCCATGGTGCATTCATTCAACAACTGTATTCTGAATCCCAAGTCTTCATCACTGCTTCTCTTTTAACTCTACTCTTCTATTCACATACTCACATCACATACACCTTTTCACCACACAACTCAACCAAATTTCATTGCCTTTATATATCCGCATCATGATTTACTTCATAATCAGGTCTGCATCCAAGAAGTGAAACATGTACATAAAAAGATGTACCTTGTTTCTCAATCCAATGCACAATGTGTTGCGTGGATCCAAATATTCTCCCAAGTGTGTTCATATAGGTCGGTTCTAATCTTTCAATTTCTTACATAAGTCCTCCAAACATTAACTCTTCTCTGCACAATGATTTATCTCACCAATCAGCCTGTTCCTCAAGAACATGATCAACAACTTCATCTATCTTACAACTTCTACTGCTGATCACAAAACACTTCCAAAATCATGTCAACGACTCTTTGCACATTCCCAATCTTTCCCTGAGAACCGCAAGGCATTATACCATCTTGCAAAGAAATGCAGATCATCAGAACTTAGACTTTATCTCTGTTAAACTATGTCAAACACTATGCCGGTACTTAACAGCTTGTAGCTATCCTTTTGGTGAACTTCAGATCTCCTAACTCTCGAGTAAGACAATTCATATATGTATTTACAACACCTCAAAACCATATGATGAAATGCTTATCTATGGAGAAATACGGACCACTGCACTAGATCCTATTCATTGTTCTTGATATACCTTTGCTTACCCAGACTTAGACATTCCTTCAAGATGAATTTCGGAGAGGATCAAGACTTAATCTCTAAGGCATAATACTATCAAACACCAACTAACATCATACCTGAACTACATTACTAGATCATTATCTGTGGAGGCATACTAGCTGACTTTATATCTTCTAGTCTGCATACTTTCCATACTTAGCCATTTGCTGTCAAACGAACTTGGAATCTCATATGTTCTTCTAGAGATATCTCTTCTTGTCATGGTGATAGGATCTTTGAGCCTTGTTTCTATTAATGACAACATACAGATCCATACCAAAGTAATGTCTCTTGCTAACAAAATCCCCATTTGGCATTGATGGCAACACTTAGTGAAAAATACCTGATTGCTCCCCCTTACTATATACACTGTAACTTTCTTGCTCCCCCTGAGATGATTATCCATTTTTCACTAAACTACTTCTCCCCCTTTGACATCAATGGCAAAGGGTGTGATCCCAAAATTACAAAATTTTATATACTCTACCACATATTTACAAGCACAATCTTCATCTTAATTTTTGTTTGAAGGAAAAATGTCATTATAGATAGACTTTATTAGCGCTATCTCTCCATTCCATCTATTTCTTACACTTTCTAAAATTTGGATGTGGCCATTCATAAAAAATACTAGCTTTTTTGCCTTTTGGAGATCTGATGGTGTGTCAATTAGTGCTTGAGATTTCACGGCCTCATCTGCCAAATTGGTCATGGAATCAATCTTTAGACTTATTAGTCCTTTTAGTTGGCACAACCTGTCTTTGATTTCTCCCTTTTTCTTTATCAGAGTATTTAGATCATTATGGATATTTGCAACTTGTGTTTCTTTGGTATTTATTGACTCAGCTGCTAGATTATATGTCTTAGAGATATTTAGCAATTTGAGTTCTAATTCTTTGATTTATCTTCTAGTTCCTTTGTGATCTTTGGCCAGGATAAGCAAAATTTGTAAATTTTTCTGGCTTCTTCAATGGCACTTTGTATGTTCTTAATTCCATTATCTAAGAAAACTTTGTCTCGATCTATCATGCTCTTCAACTCAACCAATCTTTTATCATCAATTTCTTTCCTTACTTTTACTTCCGTAGATTTTTAAAAAGATTCAAAATGTACACTTACAGAGTTTAATAGCTTCTTGAGATGGTCAGCAGGAGATAATGAGATATCCCTTGGAGATGATGGCAGCAACTTTTCCAAGATAGTGGATGCTTCATTGATCAGTTTGTTATCTTGACCATGTGATTGTAACAACTCTTCCTGTGCCTTGTGAAAGGAAGCTAGGTGTGTGGAAAACACTTCCTACACTAATCTATTGAGGAGAGGGCTATGTAAATTCAACTTTATCCTAACTATTACAGAAATGTTAAACCATTGACATGAGATATTACAGTAAAACACAAGAACTAGAAAGTAGACAGAAGAAGAGAGACAAAGATTTACGGTGGGAAAAACCCTTATCAGGTGAAAAACCCCACACTCAGAAACCTACACACTGTATTAACAAATCTGAAAGAATGTTTACAATACACTTGCAATGCAAGCTTCAATGGTCTTTGACACTTGTGTCTAAAGTCAATCCGGTAGCATAACAGTACTTGTAAACCTGTGATACAAACTCCATCTCCAAGCACCTGTATATAAAGAAAATACAAGGCAATATTGGACCTATCTTGGAATGGGCATCCAATATGGCATCTTGGACCAAAACCCATGCCTAGGGACACTTGGTCAACATTGTAGAATGTGTCTGACACTTGTCTACAACTCCCATCCCAAAGAGGTCACCTATTTCCAAAATGGGCTATGACAAATGCTCTTATGACACTTACGACTGTCATAGTGGTTACAACTTACAGCTGTAAGAGAATCTGTCATACACATGCTATAAATAGCATATCCCACCTTGGGGTGCCCAAATATGCCTCATTCAAAGATGTTACATGACACATGTCATTACCTATCTTACAACCTTCTATTCTCGACTCTTACATGTCATAGATTCGTCATAGGAATCCATCATAACCGTTTTGGTCAAACATTCATTATGCAACATAGAAGATGTCGACACATGGCAGAATATTCCTACCACTAAGTGGAACACCTATCTCCTCATGTGAGGACAAAATAATAAGTTGTCATAATCCATGTAGGATTGACACATCACCATGCCACATCCCACAATATGACAAAGTGGAATTTCCAATTATTTACATAGGAAATTGAATAATAAATACAAACATTACAAATGTAGAGAATTACCAAGGTTGAGACACCTTAATTCCCAACATTCTCCCACTTGTCGAACACCTTGTAAGAGCTAATAGAAAAATAGGATTTAACTGCTATAGGCCGAGAGGCCCATAGACTCCGAACACCATCTGAACTTCTCTGTGCCCATTGGTTTTGTCAATGCATCTGCAACATTCTTCAAAGTATCTACCTTCTCCAAATTTACCTTTCCATCCTCAACCATGTCCCTCACGAAGTGAAACTGAACATCAATGTGCTTGGTTCTAGCATGGAAAGTTGGATTCTTTGCAAGGCAAATTGCACTCTGACTATCACAACTGATTGTGATTTGACCTGCATCAACACCAATATCTGAACATAATCTCTTAAGCCAAATGGCTTCCTTACAAGCATGATTTGCTGCCATATACTCATCTTCTGTCATGGACAAAGCAACAACAGGTTGTCACTTACTCATCCAACTAATAGCACCACCAAAAAGTGTAAAAACATAAGCATTGGTGGATCTCCTACTGTCAATGTCACCTACCCAATCTGAATCCACAAATCCATGAATATCAACAGAATGCAGAGGTCCTGAAACATTACCATGATAGCAAATGGAATACTCAGAAGCACCCCTCAAATATCTAAACACTCACTTAACTGCATCCCAATGAACCCGTCCAGGATTAGCCATAAATCGACTAAAGAATCCCACTACTTGGGCAATGTCTGGTCTTGTGCAGACCATAGCATACATCAAACTGCCAACAACACTAGCATAAGGTACTCTGCTCATGTCCTCCACCTCACTAGGATATTTTGGACAATCCTCAATAGAGAACTTTGTCCCCAAAGAAATGGGAACACACAATGGTCTACAATCTACCATACTGAATCTGTCCAACACGGACTTCACATACTTACTCTGGCTTAACCAAAGTTTTTTGTTGGTTCTGTCTCTTCTGATTTCCATTCCTAGAATGTACTTGGCTACTCCTAAATCTTTCATTTCAAACTGAGCTGACAACTGAGATTTAAAATTAGAAATCATATTTTTACCCTTCCCAATGAGAAACATATCATCAACATATAGTGCAATAATGAGAATATGATCACCATCAAATTTATAATGCACACAGTGATCCGATTTTGATCTCACAAATCCAATTGACAACACAAAGGCATCAAACTTCAAGTACCATCTCCTAGGGGATTGCTTCAAACCATACAAAGACTTCTTAAGTTTGCAAACCAAATTTTCTTTACCTTTCACCATGTAATGCTCTGGCTGTGACATGTAGATCTCTTCCTCCAAGTTACCATGAAGGAAAGTTGTCTTCACATCCATCTGTTCTACCTCCAAGTCATAAGCTGTTGCGAGTGACAATAGGAATCAAATGGATGTCAGCTTTGCAATGGGAGAGAAGATCTCACCATAATCTATACCCTCCACTTGTGAATACCTCTTCACAACCAATCTGGCCTTATACTTCTCAATACTTCCATCTGCACCAATCTTCTTCTTGAACACCCATTTGCATCCAACAGGTTTCCATCCAGGAGGCAAAGGCACCAAGTCCCAAGTTTGATTCTTTTCCAAAGAAGCCATTTCTTCCTCCATGGCCTCCTTCCAGGAACTTGTATCCTTCATATCCAAAGCCTCTGATACAGTTCTAGGTTCATCACTGTTAGTGATTAAAGTATAAGCACAACTAGAATCAAGCAATGTAAAACCAAACCTTTCAGGTTGCTTTCTTATCCGTGTAGACCTCTTCAAGAGCTAAGGTTGAGGTTAAACTTCTTCCTCTAAGCTTTCAAAGCTACTAGAGCTCTCCTCATCATCGGGTCCAACATTGTCTTTCTATTCAATCTTCTCAGGGGTGAGAGGAAACTGAACAACATCCTCTTTCTTTTCTTTTTCTTCTAGCTGCAAAATAGTGGAAGAAGGTGTAATCTCTCTGAAGATGACACTTCTGCTATACAACACTTTTTTAGCCATGGGGTCCCAAAGCTTGTATCCTTTCACACCAACACCATAGCCGATGAATATACACTTAATAGCTTTGTTCTCCAACTTTGACCGCTTCTCCCTAGGCACATGTGCATATGCCTCACAACCAAAAACATGAAGATGTCTTACTGAAGGATTTCTACTAGACCACACCTCCATGGGTGGCTTTGCAACAAGAGCTAATGTAGGAGATCTATTTACCAAATAGCAAGTAGTGGCAATAGCTTTAGCCCAAAACTTTTGTTCTAGACCAGCTTGACTAAGCATACTTCTAGCCTTCTCCATCAATGTCCTGTTCATCCTCTCTGCAACTCCATTTTGCTGTGGTGTGTATGGAGTTGTCTTATGTCTTTCAATCCCAAGTTCCTTGCAATACTTATCAAATTTTTTAGAACAGAACTCACCACTATTGTTAGTTCTCAAACATTTAATCTTTTTACCAATCTAATTTTCTGAAAAAGCTTTAAACTCCTTAAACTTGCTATAGACTTCAGATTTGCTTCTGAGAAAATAAATCCATGTCCTTCTACTGTAATCATCTATAAAAGCTACAAAGTATATAGATTTTGATAATGAAGGAACATTAACATGACCAAACACATCAGAATGAATAAGGTCCAACACACCAACAGACTTATGAGAACTTGAGTAAAACTGAACATGGTTTTGTTTTCCATAAATGCAATGTTTGCAAAAGTCAAACTCAAGATTACAATCATCTAACCCCTCAACGAGGTTCTTATTTTTTAGGGTACGAAGAACCTTCTCACCAATGTGGCCAAATCTCTTATGCCATAACATTGTCTTTTCTGCAGGAAGTTTAACTTCCAATGCACCATTACAACCATCAAGACTAGAAACAACAGATTTCTTCACTGCTCGTTCAGATGGTGGGGATAAAGTGACTGCTGCCCTCTTCCTTGAGTTAGAAGAACTATTGCATTGTGTAATGCATGCTTCCAGCTGAAACAGAGTACCTCTCCAAGTACCCTTAGCAAGCACCATAGATCCTCTAGTCATCTTACATCCTTCTTTTGTAAAGACAACCTGCACACCTGCATCATTCAAACTACTTACAAAAAATAGGTTCCATGCTAAGCCTGGGATGTGCATAACCCCAAAGATCCCCTTCACTCAACCATCTGGGAATCGTATAGAGACTCTTCCATGACCAATGATCTTCAGATGAGAGTCGTCACCTAGATACACCTTTCCACCATCAAAATCCTCATACTTAGTGAACCAGTCTCGATGCGAGGTCATGTGGAATGATGCACCAGAGTCGATTAGCCACACATCATCAGATGCATGGGTTGCCAGGACTGCGATGAAAGCATCACTGTCATCTTGTGATTTGTCAGAATCTAAATCAGGAGCTTTCTTCTTTTTCTTCTTCTCCTCTTTGCATTCCTTTCAGAAATGCCTGGTCTTGCCACAGTTCCAACAAAGAGCCTTGGACTTTCTAGGAGATTTGGATCTACCCTTCTTAGCTTTCTTGTCCTTCTTCTTCCCTTTCTCCTTGGGTCTTCCATGAACTGCAAGGGCTTCTTTAGCTACCTCAGAAGACTTTCTCCGCATCTCTTCAGACAACAGCAAATAAACCACTTCTTCCATTTTGAATGTGGATGTGGTGCTTCCAATTGCCATGACAAGATGATCCCATGAGTCCGGTAGAGAACAAAGCAGGGTCATACACCGATCCTCCTCCTCCATCTTTACACCAATAGATGTTAATTGTGCAACTAGCATATTAAAGGCATTCATATGCTTAGCCACAGATCCTTCGTCCTCCATTCGAAGAGAATACAACTTCTTTCTCAGGAAAAGTTTATTGACTAGGGATTTGGCTTGATACACATCCCCCAACTTCTTCCAAAGGAGTTTTGCAGTAGTCTCCTCATGGACATTTAACAACACAAAATTGACAAGACTAAGTCTTATGAGACCCTTAGCCTTCCAATCCTTGAGATCCCACTCATCTTGAGTCATTATAGCTGGTTTAGTTCCATTCACACTTTCCCAAAGGTCTCGGTCAACTAACATGTCTTCCATTTTGAGCTTCTACTGCTCAAAATTATTGCCATTGAACTTCTCTACTTCAAACCTTCCTGATGTGTCTGCCATCTCCTTACTACAATAAGATACAGAATGCTCTGTATAGACTCCCACTCAACCTAAGATTACCTCAAAAAATCCCTACCCTACAACTAGGACCAAAGGTCATCAAGCTCTGATACCAACTGAAAGGAAGCTAGGTGTGTGGAAAACGCTTCCTACACTAATCTATTGAGGAGAGGGCTATGCAAATTCAACTTTATCCTAACTATTACAGCAATGTTAAACCATTAACATGAGATATTGAAGAAAAACACAAGAACCAGAAAGTAGACATAAGAAGAGAGACAAAGATTTATGGTGGGGAAAACCCTTATCGGGTGAAAAACCCCACACTTAGAAACCTACACACTGTATTAACAAATCTGAAAGAATGTTTACAATAAACTTGCAATGCAAGCTTCAAAGGTCTCTGACACTTGTGATTGGAGTCAATCTGACAACATAACAGTACCTGTAAACCTGTGATACAAACTCCATCTCCAAGCACCTGCATATAAAGAAAATACAAGGCAATATTGGACCTATCTTGGAATGGGCATCCAATATGGCATATTGGACCAAAACCCACATCTAGGGACACTTGGTCAACATTGTAGAATGTGTCTAACACTTGTCCACATCTCCCATCCCAAAGAGGTCATCTATTTCTAAAATGGGCTATGACGGATGCTCTTACGACACTTACGACCGTCATAGAATCTGTCATAGCGGTTACAACTTCCAGCTGTAAGAGAAGCTATCATACACATGCTATAAATAGCATATTCTCTTACAACACATCATATTCCACCTTGGGGCACCCAAATATGCCTCATTCAAAGATGGTACATGACACATGTCATTACCTGTCTTACAACCTTCTATTCTCAAATCTTACATGTCATAGATTCGTCATAGGAATCCGTCATAACCGTTTTGGTCAAACATTCCTTACACAACATAGAAGATGCTGACACATGGCAGAATATTCCTACCACTAAGTGGGATGCCTATCTTCTCATGTGAGGACAAAATAACAAGTTGTCATAATCCATGTAGGATTGACACATCACCATGCCACATCCCATAATATGACAAAGTGGAATTTCCAATTATTTACAACATAGGCAATTGAATAATAAATACAAACATTACAAATGTAGAGAATTACCAAGGTTGAGACACCTTAATTCCCAACACCTTGCCTTGAACCATAGATACTAGCTTGAACTTTTGGAAAGGTGACAATGAGGCCAAGTTGATTGGACCTTGAGGGAGTTCAAATTCTTCTGCAATTTGTTGCCTGTTAGAGACATCTGTAGTGTCTCTTGCCCTTTCTGATATTTCTCCTTGACTTTGATCTAGAGGGTCTATGTCCATAATTTCATGTTGATCTATGTTTTGCTCCAGAGTAGGGCTCTTCCTCTCTTTCTTGTTCTCTTCACTTTTATCTTGATGTACAAAAGGTGAATTAGTTTCAATGTCATCTTGATCTATCATATCCACTGCATCAGTGTTGGGGACTTGATCACTCTGTTCAGATTCTTGATTTTGGCTTACTTCTGGTGGAGATATGTCTTCATCATTTGCTTCTTTATTGTTATAGATAGTGGGAATATTTGATGTAGGAGCATCCAGGGTGTAAGAGAAATCTTGCATCAACCAAAAAAAATGTTATTTCTTTTCAATAAGGGCTAAATTTGGTAGGGTTACTATTTTTAGTAAGTTTGCATTTGTGCACGGTTGGATACAAAATTTTAGATGGACCTCCAGAATGGTGAATTGAAGCTAATGGTGAAGAAATCACTTCAATATCATTTATCATTTGTGAGATATTAAAATTTCAAATTCCAAAAATCCTATTGAAATATTCAAAGTCACATTTGAGGCACTTAGAGGCTCCGGATGGGCCCGACATTTAGTGGGAAACCTAAGCAGTCTACTTTTAGGTACTTCTTTTGCACAACCACCTTTTCAAGAGCTTTCTAAAAAGGTATTATAATTGAAAATCCAACAGTCAGATTGAAAATTATTGCCCCGCAAAGTTGACCTATTTTTGGAGGGAGATGCAAATTTCAAAATTAAGCTGGTGGCTGCCAAATAGGGCTATATATGACCATTTTTGGGAACCCTTGGGGTAAAAGAGTTAAGGGGGAAGGTGTAGAGTCAAGAAAAGATAGGAAAATAGAAACCCTAGTTGATTTGGGGTTACAGAAGGCTGAAGATTCTAGAGTCTTGAGGGAGGGAGTTGTAATGTGTTACAACCTATAGGGGATTCATCCTCTGATTGTATCTGAGCTTTTGTAATGTAATGTTTTGCCCATATTAATAAAATATCATTCTATTTTTTGTTTGTAATTTCTGTTATTGTGTGTTTTATGATTTATCCCCTTCATCAATATTGTTTTTCTTTAATGCCGCTAGGGTGATTTCCTTTGTTTCCTTAACCACTTTATCAATTTCTCCCAACATCAACGAGTTCATTCTTTTCTTGGTCCTGAAAGCATCTTTAATTTCTTTTGATATTTTGATCTTCTCCTCGGGAGTGATCCCTGGACATAATCATATCAAGGAATTCTTTCTCAGCTCAACATCTTTTGCCATAGCTATTTCTTTCCTGACTGATAGAGTACTGCCCAAGGTATCTAGGAGATCACTAATGATCTCAATGAGAGCTCTGTTGTATATGTTCAGATACTCTACAATAGCTTCTTCCAAAATCCTCTTGTCAGTATCATTATAATCATCATAAAACTTAGCCACAAGTTTCAAGTTACCATCAATAGTAATAGACTTTAATACATCTTCAATCTTTAGTGTTGCATGAGACTCATCTTCTTCTTGTCTTTTGCTAGGTGTCTTCCTTTATGATGACTTCTCCTTGCTACTTTTGGATGCTTTAGTAGCACCAACTTTCATTATCTTTACCTCCTTATCCGATTTTGTCTCTTCTTCATCAACAATTATGATTGCATGCATTATCTTGGCTTTAGTCTTCATTCTTTTGGAGTTGGTGGCTAGAGTTTCCACATTTACAGATGGTGTGGAACTGAAGAGAGTGGATGAGGCTTCTGCAGTAGTGGAAGCTCTAGTTTTTCTTTTTGTCTTTTCTGGCTTTTCTAACTTATCTTTGTGCTCTTTTGAAGCCCCAATTGATTCACCTTTTCTCTTTTCTTCTGCTTCTTTGATGGCTTGTGCCTTTTCCCTTGCTTTTGCCACTTCTTCTTTTGTAAAGCCAACTTTTATGGTTATTTCTTCTGCTAATTTCCTCATTTTCCTAGAGATTTCAGTTTTTTTGACTTCAACATGAATTTTGGCATGCAATTCATCAAAAGTACCAAATCTTTCTTCCTTCGGATCTCTAGGTTTGCTCAGTATATATTCAACATAGTTTTCCAGTACAACTCCATATACCTCATATCCCATAGGCATAACCCACACCGTTCTAGGCTCAACAACCACCATCAAACACTGATCTTTTGTCACAATGAAGCAAATTTTGTCCTTGTATTTTTCAACAACTGTTTTGGGAATTCTTTCTCTGTCTTGCATTGATCTTTGGAAATTCTTAAAATAGCCCCATAGGGCTGTATTCTATGTATCAATGGTGCATGTGCTACTCAACAAATTTTTAATTTGAACTGCGACAAGTTTATCACTGGTCTAGAATAGGTTTTTCATACCAGGCAACTCTTGCATAAAATAGAAGAATAAACACATGATCAGTGTGCCAAATTTAAATGGGTATTTACCTTCTTTTGTCTTCTTCAAAATTTCCATTACTTGTTGTCAGAGCATTTCATAGATGTCATAATCAACATTTCCCTTAATCATTTGATAGGCTGTGTAAATGGCCATGCCTAAACCAGAGTTCTCCTGGTTGGTGAAATAAACTTTGTATCCTAGTAAAATTGAGGCAAATCTCATGGCATGATCCTCAATGTCATTTATTGTCAAGTCTCTCTTATCAAACTTTGCTCTGATAGCCGTAATTATTGTATCATTCTTCACATCTTTTAATAGAGGTACTGATCCAGTGGAGCACAGTCCAGTGACTTCCCTGATAGCATCTTTTGTAATCTTGAATGGTCTCACGAGCCATATGAACTCATCACGAATCCTGCTTAACACATACTGGACCCATTCGTCTTCCATAAATGTTGGGAAATCCAAATACTAAATAAATTTCTTTTCTTCCAATGATAAATATTCATCCTTCAGTTCAAGATTCTCATTGCTCAGATGTTTTGTGTAGAGATTAGTAAACCTGCTATCACCAAATTCTTCTAGGGCAACATGAATATATGCCCTAACATCTTCTACATGCATAACTCCATGAGGAATACTTGAAAATGCACCCAACTTATCGACCTTGGTTGATTTGAATGGGTGTTTTTTGAACTTTGGTCGCGCTCAATAATATCAACAACTTATGGTGATGCCATTTCAGAAATTTTAATAGATTCACAAGAAGGTTTTGAACAAGATTACCTTGTACTGCCGAATTAGGGTTTCCTTTTTCCAAATTTCTCCAAACCCTTCAAATCTTGGTTGTTGTGGCTCGAAGTCTATTATTATCTCTCTGAGTACTTAATAGCTTCAAATGTAAAGTGATTTGAGATTAAACAAATTCCCTTTTATCCTCCGCATGACATCACCTAGATGTCATTAAATGCTTATTTCCAAAAAGCTGTTAAAGCCCTTTGCTGTAGAACTCAGTCTATTAGGATTGCTCCGCAATATATTGCATTGACTCCTTTTCTTCCAGTTCTTCTTCTAATAGGTGTGCCACATCATATTGCATGATACATCTTTGTGCCAGATTCTGGCACCCAATTTTTGTCTAGGGGATTTGAAATTTCTACACTACTCCCCCTGAGCTAGAGTTCTCAATTTACTTCTTAGAGGAGGTATCTGCACCGGATACTAGTGTGGATTGATCTTTGACTTTAATTACTCCTTTCTTGATCCATCCCTTGTTCATTTCTTTCTTGGTTTCAACTGGATCAACTTTTTCTTTTTCCTTGTCATTTCTCTGCTTTGTTTTCCTTTCTTCAAAATAGTGATTTCTCTTCTCATTCCCACTTCTACAAAACCTTGCAACATGTCCAAATTTGTTGCAATTGTAGCACACCACATTCTTTTGACCTTGATTCCTTTCATTGATTGAATTTAGTCTGCATTGATTCCTTGTATTTTGAAAGTTAGTTCTCACTAAGCTTCTGCATTCATTTGATATGTGTCCAAATTTATAGCATGCATTGCACCTAATAGGTTTTTGACTTACTTTAATTTTGCAGACAATAGCTCTATGACCAGTCCTATTGCAAGTGAAGCATTTACCTTTGAATGACTAATCATTCCTTCCATTGTTGAGACTTTTCTTGAACTGATTTCTACATTCATTTGTTCTATGACCAATTTTATTGCAATTGAAACACTGACTAGAGAATAATGGAGTCTTTTGATTTATTCTACTTCTACACTGAGTAGCCTTATGACCAAACTTATTGCATGAATTACAATAACCATTGAAAGATGGGTACCTTTGAGCATTTGGTTGTTTGATTAGAGGTCTTCTAGGTCTTCTTTGATTTCTAAACTGGTATCTATTGATGAGAGTTTTTACACACTCACAACATAGTTAAAATTCACAGAAGAACCTTAGCTATCTTGAAAGATATGTAGAATTAACTAATAATTCTCAATCTCAAGTTTCTGGATGGTCAATTCTTGACCGCGTGGGATGGATCAATAGTTCATTGTGAAGTTATATTTAAGGGGCCTTAATCTAATGATTTGTTACTAGAAATTATCACTCCTTATATGCAAATATCTCAAAATATCTTTCAAATCAATGATCCTTTCCAACTATTTATTACTTTCAAGTCAAACTTTACATGAACTTTACAGAACAGACTTGATTTTTCAAACTTTATGAAAATCATAAAAAATCTTTAGTATTTTCATATATTTAATAGGATTTTCAACAACTTCCTCTAGATAACTGCATTTTAGCTAATTATTTAAAGATCTTTGGGAAAAGTCAGAAAAGATATGGTTAGAAACATCATCTTTAGATAGGATCTAAATGTTCTACTATCCACGTATTGAAGAATGCAGTAAATCTAAACAATTCAACACAACTAAACCTACATATGTAAAATCTTGAATAGTTTCATGAATGTACATAAGAGATTGCAATATTTCAAAGGAAAATACATCAAGTAAAAGCCTGAATCAGAAGACACTCTTTAATAGATGCAGACTTCTAAGTTTACCTTTATTTGAAGTATAAAGTCATACAATATTTACAATGTAATAATGACTCTGGTTGCATTGATCAAAATCACCAAAACTTACGAACGCTTCTGACAGATACATAAAGGAGACAGGATATTCCACACACTCCTTGATGCAGACATAGGTGACCTCCTCTCTAAAATCACTAAATGTTCATAGTATTCTAAAAGAAACACCTCTCTTTGTAAATAAATTAACAATTACAACCTTAAGCTAAAAATTCAAAATCCCTATGTACTAAAATACATGTAGCAAAGCTTCTTATATAGATTTTGAAGCTTCTCTCTTGCTATGCTTACAAAGTTCATCCAATGGTCCACATTCAAACATTACAAATTAGCAGTGGGAATCCTTTCCCAACCATTCCCAAAATATCTTTATGGTATCTTTCCTTGGCACAAAGATGCCATTAGAATCTTTTCAAAATAAAAGATACCCTCATTGACTTTCCTCCTCTTGTTGACTTCTTGTTGGTGATGATAACAAAAGAATCCCCAAGCATATGCATATGTCATTGTTTATGATATCCTCCTTTTGATATGCTCCTACTCCTTCAGGTACTCTACAAAATTTCCCGTCACACCCATAATAAAAGTACGATCACCCTCTTGACTCTTTACCCATGTATATTCATACACTTCAATCCCCTCTTTCAACCTCTTCTCTTGCTTTGATAAACCTTTCACCATCTTCTGATATTTCTTGATTTTAACATTTACTCCATAACTGGATCAATCATTATTGTACTTAGGTGTGCTGCTAGGTTCTCCAAACATGGTGAAAAAATGGCTTTGAACTCTTTCATTGCCCTTGTTAATCCATATGTTGGTATTTCTTGGCATTCATGCCCAATGAGTTTTTCTATTATCTTCATATGAACCCTTACTATCTCATCAACAATCTCCTCTAAATCTCTAGTATTCATAATACAACTTTTGAGAATGTCTTCTTCAAACTTCAACCCTAACCTTGTCTATGGTAACTAATTAGCCATTCGAGGAGTAATGACTCCTTCATTTCTTAACTCCTCCACTCTTCATTCATCTCCTCACGCTATTTTGATTCCACTCTACACTTTTCTAATCTAAACTGACATTGATGTATGAGAACACTACATTTGTTCTTCCCTGTCAAAGCCACATCCCAACCTACCATTGCCTATTTTGTTACATGCTCTCTCTTTTGTATAAACTCCCTGAGCCATTTCTCAAAAATGTTTACCTCAGTTCTTTTATTTTCTATCTCATTTATTTGGTCTTTAGACAAGATTGCCTATTCTACAGGTAACTTTGGTATACTAGAACTATGATCAAACATACCTTGGATAAATTGTTGTAGCTGGACAATGTGCCCTTTCAAATAATCATATTTATCTTTATCCTTCCTCATCATTTCAATGGTGACATTATACATATCCTGCCATTCTGCGATGTGTTGCTCCCTTGTCACATATCCAAGATCCATGTTAAGCAATTTATAGTCATCCATGCTCATTTCTCCTTTAACCTTCTCCTTTTGAGGTATAGCCAACTCAAGAGTTCTGGATCCTAAAGGATTTTTGTTTATTGCTGACATAATGCTTGCTTTCCTTTTCTCCTTTCTTGGATGACCTCCCAATAAACTCTTGATATCAATAGGTACCACTTGTATTTCTTCCTTTTCTTTCCAAACTTCTGCACCTATCCAAGATGGTACTTTCATACTTGTCTCCACTTTCTTTTCCACATTTATTACCTCCTCTTCAGGTTTTTCTATTTCCACATGCTCTTGTTGTGGTGATTGTTGTTCTGGAGGTTGCTGATCCAAGACTAGTAGTATATTGTCTTGCTGTTGTGCCTTTTCCTCATCTACTTTTTCTTCTTCTTCTTCTCCTAAATCTTCTCCTCCTAAGTCTTCTTCATCATCTTGTTCCATATTTTCTCCTTCTATATTTTCCTTTTGTTCTTTATGCTTAGCATCATCCTTAGCAATATTTTCTATGTTTTCCTCAAGACCACCTGATATCCCTGTTGTTTCTCTCACTATTTCAGTTTTTATTTGCACATTTTTAGGCATGCTTATTTGATCTATCTTTGAAAGCTTATCTATAGATGTGTCAAGCCCTTCTGCAACCCTTTCTATGTTCTCTTCTCCCTCTACATTTTCTTCTTGCTCACATTGTTCATTATACATATTGAGAATACCTAGAACATCAATACTAGAATCATTTACTAACACTATTTCCTTTGTCATTTCCTTATTTTGAATTGGTACTTCTTATGTTATGTTTAGTTTCTTTGACTATACTAATTCCTCTGTTTCCTCCATAACTTTTTCTTTTGTTTCTTCTTTTTCTGATTCTTCTATTTCTTGTGCAACAACATGCACCTCCTCTATTATGTTTGGTGATACCAATGTGTCAAAAGGATATATTGTCTCTATCTCTTCCTATACATTTTCTCCTTTTGACCCCAAGGCTTGTGCCTTCCTCATATATACTTGGGTATTATGTTCCTCCATTACTTCAGAACCTTTATCTACTTCTTCCTTCTTTCAAAATTCTAGTTTGGTAATGGTTTCCACCTCCATACTTTCTTCATCACTGCTATCACTTTCCACATTCACCATTTCACTTACTCCCTTGATTTCCTAGGCTTTTGACTCTTGCAGTTTCTCCTTGGTTAACTCTTGTTTAACCTTTATATAGCCTTGTCTTCTTTCTTCTAGTGTGGATTTAGTAGGCATGTCCTTCTTCTTAGTTTTTACTTGTGAAGTACTTATAACTTCACCTTGTAATGGTGCCTTTCCTATTAAAGATTCAATCACTATAGCCTTCATTACCTTTTGTCCTGCTGGCATCCCAACTATCTAGGTCTATTCTGTACTGATGCCATAACTTGATGATCCTAGCTCTACAAATGTTCCTAAGGCTACTACCACTATGATACCTAAGGCATTAGGATCCATTAAAGTTTCATTTTTATTCTTAATGATTTTAGCTTCTACAATCTTTCTTTTCTTTTCATAAAAACATTATAATTTATCCCGTTTCTCTCTTCCTCTTTTCTTGCCTTTTTTCTAGAATGTATGTTCAACACCCTTAGCTTTGAGTTCCTCTATCCTATCCTTCAACCATGTTTTAGAAAATACTATAACTAGTTTTGGCACAACATCCAAAGATGTTTCCCATGGCTGTGACCAATTTGGTTCATTAATAGGAATTAGTCTTGTGCTTTCATAATTGTGGTGCAACACCTTCTTGTCATCTTCAATTTCTAAAGGTACATTAATTCCCCCCATTGTCTTCATCTACTCCATAGTTAACCTTTGATGATCTCTCTTTCTTACTTCCCTCTCATTCTCACAATCAGACCAATAGTCTTCAATATGTAGTTGATTCTTGTATTTATAATCATTATGCATTTGAATCCTATGAAAAGGATCAAAGTGTCTAGCCAACTCAAACTCTTCAAAACCATAATATCTCAGCTCTTGTTCTACATAACTAGCTACCTCCTCACTGTAACAAGAATATCTTCCAATAGCCCAGGGGAGTTTGATATTTCCTCTATGCCACTTCCTTTTGTATATCCTAAATGCATTCAGATTCTGCCTAGAAAACTCCAACACAATTAGTTTATCTGAAGGATAACAAGGCAGCATGAATGGCTTCCATCAAAACCTTCAGTTCTGATATATGTGAAGCTAGGAAATTGTATGTACCACAATCTGTGTGGACCTATAGTACTTTTTTCTTCATCAGAAAACCTCCTGTCCTTGTCTCCAGTCAAAACTCTCACCATATATGTGTAAAATACATCATTTACTAGAGCAAACTTCTTCAATGCATTATCCTCATGTAAATTTGGATAGTGATCATAAACTAATTTATGATCTGGACCATTTCCCAGGGTTCCAATTCTGTTAATCCCAGCTATGTAAGGCTAAACATTAGCTACACATGAATACACTACATAAGATGACAAATAAAAAAGCATCATTTTCTACTTTCTTAACATGGCCTGCTTCCATACGATAGTGCTGATAGCTTTGACCCAATGAATTTTCCCATCTTCCTTTTTTGCTTCTCTCATATATTGGATAATAGTGAACATCCATGGTTCACACTTTGTTTCCTCTCTCAATCCTACCAATCTACTCAGCATTGTAATCAATAAATGCATTTCTTCTTTGAAATATATTCTATGGAGATTCTTTGGTACTCTTGCTACAACCTTAGGTTTATTTTCTATAGTGTACCAGTTGTAGAAGATTGTACTCTTGCATTCTCTTTCATTGCTATTAAAATCCTCTATATATTAATCTATATCTATATCCAACATTTTATCTTTGATTTCTAAGCCAAATATCCTAGCTATTTCCTCTGTTGATAAATCAGTAATGACCTACTCTCCATGCATTACACTTTTGGTGTTTGTGTCGTATCGTCTTATACATTCTAAAACCAGATCCTTAGTTTCAATTGCTAATGGGAATCCCACAGCCCTGTATAACCCTTTCTCCTAGATGCACTTCATATCAGGACTAGCATCTGATGATGCGATTTTCTTTAAGACATCCTCTGCATCATAGTAACCTACATTTGTATCTATCACAATTCCACATGTGTTGATCAAAGAAGGATAACCTCACATTGGTAGTTCCTCCTTTTCTGCTTCTTTTCTTGGATTTCTTTCCTTTTTTACCTTTACTTTTTCTTCATCCACTATATCCACCTTTTTTTGCTTCAGAGCCATCTTGTATAAAAACACACATATTTAACCTCTCATTTTACTTCTTCCTAGGGTTTTACCATGAAATTTTACATTTTCACATTTACCCTAACCCTTTTGTCTTCCCTATTCTAGATTTCATGCTATCTAACACAGTCGGTTAATTTCCCTAATTAGCTATGGTAATTTGCCATTTATTTGCATTTTCAAATGAAATTACTCATAACTAATTTGCATTTTTGTTAACTACATTGTAATGGCATTTTAAAGTACCTATTTTTTGTGACTAGCTTAACTCTATAGGTGTTGACCAGATTTACCGTTTCAATTACGTCATTACCATTTTGTAATTCCATTCAACTATTGAATCTTCACCCAATCTGTGCAATGATTCAGTTCCTCTGCAATTCTAGCTTTCAAGATGCAACTATGAAAGTAAAACAAGATTTTACTTAACCCTAACATGTTTAAATCCCATGTCTTTTATTATTAGTTCTGCATTAAATGCTATATTTAATGCATCGTTCAAGCTCAATTCTTCATTTCAACGTTATATTTTGAACATTGTATCTGTTAAGCGCCTACTATTTGTATTTTGATTTTTGTATATCCTTTTTGTATATTACTTTTAATATACAAACTTAAACATGCAATGGTATTTAAACAATGTTACACTTTACTTTGTGTTCGACTTTGTATTTCACTTTTCCATTTCACAATGTATATAATAGATACAATCTTAACATACAACAACATATGCGGGGAAATTATCAATTTCACTTTAATACCATATCCATTCCACTTTTGTACCTTTAACTCTTTGTATCTCATGTTTGTATCTTATTTTGTATATCTGCAACATACATTTTATTATACAAGCCGCAGTCTTAATGAATATTTAACTATTTTTTAGTCCTTTTGTTACTTCCAGCTTTGTATCTTTGTACTCCCCAATTTTCCTTATCCTCATACAATCAAAACACATTTCTTCCATTTAATGCAAATGCGGACTTCCCCTTTACTTCATCTGATTTTAACCCTTTTTTATAATTCTACCATTGTATTTCTATTCATGCATCCTTTTAACATACAACAAGTGCAACATACAAAGGTAACATATTCACCTTATTATTTACCTTACCTTGCCTCCTTTAGGGTCTGCCTTTGTAACCACCTTATATGTCAAATGCATACAACCCTGCATGTTAATTTCATAAAAAAATGACCCCTTTCTTTTCTTTCAATGTCCATACTGTATCTCTGTATTTAATGCCATAATCTATAAATCCTAATTAACAATCTGATACATTGATACCATTAGACCTCTGGCACGCTAGAATTGATTCATACACTCTAATCATTCAAACCTTACACAAACACCATTGATGGTGATTAACCTTATAACTTGTGTGAAATTCTATTTAATGTTCTATGTGAAAACAATTCTCATTCTTCTTCAGCCTATGCTAATATTCACTATAAGTATGACTACTCCCATATGTCTTCATAGTAATAGGAGACAAACCACTTTCCTTGGTCTAATCTCAGATGCTCGTCTGAGAGGATTAATCATTCAGCACGAAAATCCCATATTCCATGAGTTAGAGCTAGAAGCCATTAAGATGGTACTAGGTATAGACTTTCTAACTAATGAGGATAGATATAGAGTTAATTATGATATTGCCTTGTGGTTCCTCACTTCTGTGTTGGATTTAAGCATGAACAAAGTAGAAGTCTTTTTGTTATTTCAAGATATTTTCAAGGCTGATTATAGAATTACAGATATCGACGTCCTCATAGGGGCATAATTAGGCATTGGAATTCCATGAGGCTTAGAAATCTCCCTAATTAATATTCTTGGAGAACAATATGAAAGACTTCCATTTCTAATGAACATGGCAGATTATGCCTTAACATGCCACCATTATTGGGCAAGGGTCAGTCTTAGTTTCTTATGCTTGTCTAGGGGATTAGATTCAACACAGAACCCAGACTAGTTGGGTCATTTTGTAGAGGTAGTTTGAATTGGGTACTTCTATGCAAATCCTTAATCTCTATACTGTTATTTAAACCCTTTTGTTCTTTTGCGAAGAGTTCAAATTTTTGACAATGATGCTTACAGATACACTTTCTTTTGAATGTACATTTTTGTTCATATATAATACAAATATTACCAATTTTGGTACATTTTACTCATTATTGCATTTTCCTATACTTGTCCATTTGTATGCATCTATATCTTATATCCAAATTCTGATTAATGCAATTTGTTCATATGATATAATGATGTTTAACTTAGTCTTTGCCCTATGTTTGATTTTACCATCTTTTCGAATCTACGTATGTATATTCACCACTTTGTATACTAAACATAATTGTATTAAAATACATATAAACCTACATGCAAGCACGGACTTTGTCATTTTATACACTCAACTGTTGAACTCAATCGGGTCTGATTTGTATACAAAGGGTTTGATCATCATACATATGCATGCAATTAACAAGATACAAAAACCTGATAATACAAAATGCAACACATACAAAGACTCCATATACAAGCAAACTTGTATATGACATACAAATTCCTAAAACAGTGCATTTTACCAAAACCCTCATATCTCACAAAATATTATGAATTTCAAGTTAGTTAAACCCTTGATCATTTTTCACATAGAATTTACTAATATCTTTAGTTTCTCTTCTTAACATGCGGCATTTTAAATTTCCACACTTTTGTAACACCTACCTCTTTTCCCTTCTACCACTAAGCAAGACCACACACAAGCCAAAAGCAACAGCCATAGCAGGGGTCCTCATTTTGCTAAAGGGTAAAATGGGGCGTGTTGTGAGCATCACAACATTATCCTTTGTTTTGCCTTGGCTCAGTGCTTATTTGCCCAGAGTTGCCATGTTTGTCATCAACATTCTTCTGGCTAGCAATCATTTCATCAAGCTTGGCAGTACTTATCTTGAATTTTTCTTCAAAGCTTCTGCCCTTTTCTAGATCTATTTTTAAACTTATAATCTCTTTTTCAAGTTTTGCACAATCTTCTGATCTGTTCTTCACAATCAGATTTAGATCATCTTCTGCTCTTGTTCTTTTTGCAACTTCTGCTTCCAAATCCTCTAGGGCTTCATTTACTAATAGCAGTTGGTCACTGACTTCTTTGTATTTGTCTTTGAATTTCTTGACTTGCTCCTTCAGCTTTAAGATGCATTCATCTGCTTGTTGCAAGTTTTCTTTTAGATCCCTGACTTCTACTTTAGAGTTTTCAAGATCCATAAGAGCCGCTTCTAGTTGGTTGCACCTTTCATAATTTCCATACCTTCTTGCTGCCATGATCACACTATCCCTGATCTTCCTCAAGTTGTTAAACTTCTTCTGAGGAACCTTACTCTAATATGAATTGTTGAATGTTAGGAACACTGAGATGGGGGTGAATTAGTGTTCTATAAATATTTTCATGTACTTTTACTTTTAACCATTTCAAAAGAATAATCCAATAGAAGCAAAATATACAACTAAACAACATCCACAAAATAATGACACATAACACCAAGATTTTACGTGGAAAACCCAAAGAGGGAAAACCCATGGAGAGGATTAAGTCTCATAAATATATTGCAATCTTTACAGAAATGATGTTTAGGCTTGGTCACTCCACGGGCCTAGAACATGTTGGCTTACAACCATGAAGTACAACTAAGTTTAGCAGGCTCACTAGCTCAACCCTAAACCTAGCAAGATTACAATGAGGGTTGTTAAACCCTACTGAAGGCTCACTGCCAACTTACTACATTGATGACAAAAACTTTCTTTCAAATAGATCACACATGATATCTGAATATTGCTTCAGCATTTGCCACTATGCCATGGTGTAGTCATTCAACAACTGTATTTTGAATCCCAAGTCTTCATTGCTGCTTCTCTTTTAAATCTACTCTTCTATTCTCATGCTCACATCACATACACCTTTTCACCATGCAACTCAACCAAATTTCATCACCTTTATATATCTGCATCATCATTTTCTTCATAATCAAGTCAATATCCAAGAAGTGAAACGTGTACATAAAAAGATGTACCTTGTAGCTAAATCCAATGCACAATGTGTCGCATGGACCCAAATATTCTCCCAAGCATGTTCATATAGGTCGGTTCTCATTTTTCTATTGCTTACATAAGTCCTCCAAACATTAACTCTTCTCCACACAATGATTTATCTCACTAGTTGACCTCTTCCTCAAGAACATGCTCAACAACTTCATCTATCTTACAACTTCTACTGCTGATCAAAAAACATTTCCAAAATCATGTCAAGGACTCTTTACACATTCCCAATATCTCTCTTAGAACTGCAAGGCATCATATCATCGCACAGAGAAATGTGGATCATCAGAACTCAAACTCTGTCTCTGTCAAACTCTGTCAAACACTATGTTGGTAGTTAACAACTTGTAGCTATCCTTCCAACGAACTTCAAATCTCCTAACTTTGGAGTAAGACACTTCATATAAGTATTTACAACACCTCAAAACTACATAATGAAATACTTATCTATGGAGAAATGTAGACCGTTGCACTAGACCCTGTTCACTGTTCTAGTTGTACCTTTGCTTACCCAGACTTAGACATTTATTCAAGATGACTTCCAGAGAGGATTAGGACTTAATCTATGAAGCATAACACTATCAAACACCAAATTACATCATACCTAAACCACATTACCAGATCATTATCTATGGAGGCATACTAGCTAACTTTTTATCTTCTACTATGCATACTTTCCATACTTAGCCATTTTCTATCAACCAGACCTAGAATCTCATATGTTCTTCTGGAGATATCTCTTCTTGTCATGGTGATAGGATCTCTGAGCCTTATTTCCATCAATGACAACATACAGATTTGTACTAGAGTAGTGTCTCTTGCCAACAATTCCATAGTTGCAAGGTAACTGTAAATAAGGTTGATGGAGCAGGTTTCTCTAGTTGTTCTTTTGATTAAACATGCTCTAGATTCCTTCTATTGATTTCTATAATGGCCAATTGGGCTAAATGTTCTAGTCCTGACCCTTGTTTCAAGAAAACATGTAGTTGATCCTCCAACTTATTAACCCATTCATTTAACCCTATCTCTTTCTGTTGGTAATCCCTCAACTACTCCAATTCTACAATTTTATGCAGGGCTATCTGTAATTCATCCTTCTCTCCCTCTGCTATATCTTTGGAGTCCAACAACAATTCCTCTTCCTAAGTTTCATCTGGAGAGGCTAAGAAGTCTAGGTTTTTAGTTTTAGGGGGAGGTTGATGCTTTTTCCTAGCTGTATATTGATGCAGTCAAGGTAACAGGGTTCAGTGAGGGACTGTCCAACCTTGCAGCCTTAAACAACTAACACTATGATCATACAGATATGCAATGGAAGCTCACAGTTAATCAACAAAAGATATTCAGGAACATATGACACAAGATATATCCTGGGAAAACCCTAACAGGGAAAAATCTAGCCTTCAAAGCTCATTCTTCATATATTATAACTTCAAATCGAATTACACATGCCTCAAGGGCTTTACAGATGCTAGGCCGTAGCCCAAGGATTACAAAAGATTTGTACAACAATATTATTTCATGATTCCTTCCTTCTAGATCTCAATTCTCTACTCTGCATCTCCTTATGTTTCCTTCTCTACCTTCTACTTTGTTTTGCTACTCATTCAGATCAAAATAACTTAAGATCTTGCTTTGTATCTTCATGCTATTGATCACTGCCTAGAAACAATCTGGTGCAGGAGCACCTACCTGACAGCTGGCCTCCATGAGGCAGTTAGTTTGTTTTAGGTCTTGTTAATGTTTCCAAGAAGGTCTGATAAGACCAATGCATGTAATAAGGTCATGTTGACCAGACTTTACTATTTTTAGATAGTTTGTTATGACAGCTGTTATGCTGTATGTCCGGTTGGATCTCCCAGCCGCTTGGAAGCTCCCAGCCGCTGGGAATCGAGTGGTAGTACTCGCAAGTAGATCCTATTTATGCATTAGGATTGGTTGGTTTTATACATAGTATTTCAGATCATCGATCAGACTTTGCAGAGAGTGAGGCAGAGGGAGAGACTGAGTATTGTATTCGCATCTTTTGAAATCAATAAAGAGATCCTGTTTGTGTCCATTCTCTGTTTTGAATTCCATTGTGTGATCGATTTGCTGTTCTGGTGGTTTCATGGATTCGCTGATCCATTCCACCGGTTGATTCGTCGAATCGGTGGAATGGCTATGTACAGTAGTTTAGGATTTAGTTTGCATTTTCTGTTTGTTCATGTGCATGTTTGCAGGATCGCAATCAAGAGGTGTTGAGAACCCTAGCATGGGTATGTGCTAGGTCATGCTGATAGTTCGAGTCTGGAAAGTTGTCCAGGAAGCAGATCGGGTCACCCCAGGAGGTTCGACGGATTGAAAATTTGCTAAGGTTGGAAAATCCATCGCAACGGCATCATCCAAGTAGATGGAGGTGAGCATGATGCAATTGTTTGCATAAGGTGAATGCATTTCGGGGTGATCATCATCAGGTGTTGCTGAGGAAGAGTATATCAGCATGAGTTAGTCGATCGGGTTGATAAAATCATCGCGGGCCGATAATGTTAAGTTTGGCCGACAGCAGGATATTGAAGGAACTGCATGTGACGTCATCGTCATCAGGATAATCATCATCAGGATATCGGGGTGACGTAAGCATCGAAGGAAAGGTGCATGAAGTTGTCGTTATCAGGATATATGGGAGGAACCGGATATTTTATATCCTACTGATGAACATGATGTCGAACATCATGATGATGAAGATAGAGGTTGGCGGTAAGATGAACAGTGAACATCAGGAGGATGTTTGCGCTTGCCGAATGTGATGATGCTGCCGATAGCCGGATATGATGATGCTGCTGACAGGCGAAAGGTCGAAGGTTTGTCTGCAGGAGGATATCGGTCGGCAGAGAAAATATGATGATGCTGACAGTGTTAAGGGAAATATGATGATGATGATGAAGGGTTGCGGACATACATGCTGTATGTCAAGGTTTTAGTGTGGATGCCTCTGCATCATAGTGGTATCAGAGCTCAGCAAAAGGTCTGGGCTGTTGTGTGTTGATTCTGTCACCGAAAGGGCAGAGGTAGAGTTGATTCTGTCACTGAAAGGACAAAGGTAGAGGAGTGAGAGGTTGACAAAATGCCTCCGAAAGGTAATGGTACTGCAAGGGAATTGCAGGAGATGAAGGAAAAACATGCCAGAGAGATGAGGAAGATGAAGGAGCTTGCTGAAGCACTTCAAGCCAGGCTTGTAGCCCTGGAAAAGAACAAAAAGAGGGAAGTGGAAGACAGTGAGTCAAAAGAAGATGAAGATACTGTTGAAGAGTATGAAGAGGTAGCTGAAGATCTGGATGCTGAAGGCTAGAGATTTGCAAAACTGTTAAAGGCAGTGCAGAGTGATAAACCTAAGGTAAAGGTTGATGTTTCCAAGTATAATGGAAGTTTGAATGAAGATGAGTTACTGGATTGGATTGCTGCACTTGATAATCACTTTGAATATGAAGATGTTGCTGAGGATCAGAAGGTAAAGATTGCAAAGACCAAGTTAGGAGGTCATGCTTTGATATGGTGGGATTATGTACAATCCGAGAGAAGGAAACAAAGAAGGTCAAAGATCACTTCATGGGATAAAATGGTAGCAAGGATCAAAGGTAAATTCTTGCCCAAGGATTATGAGATTCAGATGTTTAAGAAGCTGTAATTTTTAAGGCAGAAGGAAATGGATGTAAAGGCATATACTGAGGAGTTTTATAAGTTGAGTATGAGATCTGGTCATCATGAGAATGAGGTAGAAAAGGTGGCTAGGTACTTGGATGGTTTGAGATTGAACATACAGGATGAGTTAGTTTTAGCTAACCCTAAGAGTGTGGAGGATTGTTATCAAATGGCAATCAGGATTGAAGAAAAGATGAATAGGAGACAAGATAAGTCCATGAGAGGAAGAGGCAGCAATATGAGGGGAAGAGGATTAGCCCCTACAACAAGGCAAACCAATGAGGGTCAAGAAGACACTGGTAAAGGACAGGGACAGTCTGATTTCAGAGGTGGATGGAAAGGTAATAGAGGCAGATTTGGAGGTGGTAGAGGTTCTACTACATTTTCAGGAAAGTGTTACACCTGTGGTGAGTTTGGTCATCCATTTTTCAAATGTCCAGAAAACAAAGGTTCATCATCCAGAAATGATAGAACGAATGACAAGAGAGTACAACTTGTGCAAGAAGAGAAAGTAGAGCAAAGTGTGCAAAGTTTAAACACTTATCAAGATAGAGTTCCTGACAGTTATGGGTATCCTGAGGAGGGAGAAGCATTGATGCTTAGGAGAACTAGTTTGCAGGCATCAAAGGATATGAGGCAAAGAAGAGCTCTTTTCAAGACCACATGCAAGAGCAAAGGTAAAGTATGTAAGGTTGTCATTGATACTGGTTCAACAGACAACATGGTCTCTCAGGAAATGGTGGATAAACTGCATTTGGAAAGGATTCCACACCAACACCCTTACAAGGCATCTTGGGTGAGTGATAGTCAATCACTTTTTATCTATGAACAGGCATATGTTGATTTTCAGATTGGAGCATATCAGGATAGAGTTTTGTGTGATATTTTGCCCATGAAATGTTGTCACCTACTGTTGGGTAGACCATGGCAATTTGATAGAAGGGTACTGTATGATGGGTATGCTAATACCTACACCATCAAGAAAGATGGGAAAACTATTATGTTGATGCCATTGCAGGAAGATGCTGCAGCACAGGGGGCAGCCCAAATCATTTTAGTGGGAAAGAAGGAGTTTGTGCAGATGCCTATAGGAGCAGGCATAAAGGCAGTTGCGAACACTGTAGGGAAAGGAGTTGTTAAGGACAACAGGTTGAAGACAGTTTCAGTTGTGACTGACAGAGGTCAGCAGCAGGGTCAGAAACAGGTTTACAAACAGCAACCAGTTGAGAGGAATGACAAGGATGTTGTCATAGTTGGGACTATTGTTTGTCCTATAAAGGTTGAAAGAAAGACAGAGTTGAACATTGCAGAAGTTCAAGAGGCAGTTCAGACAGAGGTTCTGGTCAGACAACCTGACAAACACAAGGTATGTGAGAGAAGGGCCTACATTGACAGGCATGAGGATTTACTTGCAAGAAAGCAAGTTACAGTTCAGAAGTCTTGGAGCAGCCAAGAGCCAGCAGAGGACAAAGCTGGAACAGGTCAAGACACTGCAAAGGCAAAGTGTAAAGGTGGAGGACTTCCACAACCTAACTCATGGGACATGAGTTCTTTTCTGTTGGGGAGTATGGTGCAGGAGCACCTACCTGACAGCTGGCCTCCATGAGGTAGTTAGTTTGTTTTAGGTCTTGTTAATGTTTCCAAGAAGGTCTGATAAGACCAATGCATGTAATAAGGTCATGTTGACCAGACTTTACTATTTTTAGATAGTTTGTTATGACAGCTGTTATGCTGTATGTCCGGTTGGATCTCCCAGCCGCTTGGAAGCTCCCAGCCATTGGGAATCGAGTGGTAGTACTCGCAAGCAGATCCTATTTATGCATTAGGATCGGTTGGTTTTATACATAGTATTTCAGATCATCGATCAGACTTTGCAGAGAGTGAGGCAGAGGGAGAGATTGAGTATTGTATTCGCATCTTTTGAAATCAATAAAGAGATCCTGTTTGTGTCCATTCTCTGTTTTGAATTCCATTGTGTGATCGATTTGCTGTTCTGGTGGTTTCATGGATTCGCTGATCCATTCCACCGGTTGATTCGTCGAATCGGTGGAATGGCTATGTACAGTAGTTTAGGATTTAGTTTGCATTTTCTGTTTGTTCATGTGCATGTTTGCAGGATCGCAATCAAGAGGTGTTGAGAACCCTAGCATGGGTATGTGCTAGGTCGTGCTGATAGTTCAAGTCTGGAAAGTTGTCCAGGAAGCAGATCGGGTCACCCCAGGAGGTTCGGCGGATTGAAAATTTGCTAAGGTTGGAAAATCCATCGCAACGGCATCATCAGGATATTTCTGTGTATATCCTGCAGTTACTTCGGGCGTCATCCGAGTAGATGGAGGTGAGCATGATGCAATTGTTTGCATAAGGTGAATGCGTTTCGGGGTGATCATCATCAGGTGTTGCTGAGGAAGAGTATATCGGCATGAGTTAGTCGATCGGGTTGATAAAATCATCGCGGGCCGATAATGTTAAGTTTGGCCGACAGCAGGATATTGAAGGAACTACATGTGACGTCATCGTCATCAGGATAATCATCATCAGGATATCAGGGTGACGTAAGCATCGAAGGAAAGGTGCATGAAGTTGTCGTTATCAGGATATATGGGAGGAACCGGATATTTTATATCCTGCTGATGAACATGATGTCGAACATCATGATGATGAAGATAGAGGTTGGCGGTAAGATGAACAGTGAACATCAGGAGGATGTTTGCACTTGCTGAATGTGATGATGCTGCCGATAGCCGGATATGATGATGTTGCTGACAGGTGAAAGGTCGAAGGTTTGTCTGCAGGAGGATATCGGTCGGCAGAGAAAATATGATGATGCTGACAGTGTTAAGGGAAATATGATGATGATGATGAAGGGTTGCGGACATACATGCTGTATGTCAAGGTTTTAGTGTGGATGCCTCTGCATCACAATCCTTTTCCTCTTATTTATTTCCTCCACAAGTCTTCAAATCATTATCAAGTCAGCCTAATTGCAACAGCTAGTTAGGGTAACGTGTATAGAAAATAGGTTGGGCCTAAACATAAGGCATTGCTCTGTAGGTACATAGAACTTTGTGTAGATCACTATGAAGGTTGGCTAGGTCCTATATTTCATTAAATAATGTTCCTTTAGGCTTTGCAAGTAACAGATTTGCTTTGCAAGCTGATTAGACTTAACTAAACACAGTCAACTCTACTCTATCAAACATGCAACAATAGTCAATCTCCTGACAGCGATATCCTTATGATATGTTGTAGCTTCCTATGTCTATATGTTAAGTCCAACTCCACAACCTCTTATACTCAAATGCAGTAAAATGTGGTGTCTCCCTAGGTCACCATCTCAATATTTTGTAACTCACTGTCAAGTGTCTCAACTATTTTGAATTCTTCCAAATGCTCCTACATCATATATAAATCTTCCTCCTTAGACTCTTTATTACTCTCTAGGATGAGTGTGTGGTCCACATTTTCTATTCCATATCAACAAACAAATGCTCCCTTTTGGAGTCTATATCAGTGTGTATATCAACCACATTCTCCTTTTTAGGCTGGGTTTTCCCCCTTGAAAGTTCTTTCTCCTTTAGGTGGTTTGAGCACCTATGTGTTTGAGTAGGGACCTTTTGTTTCTTCTTGGATCTAGACAAAGAAGAGGATGATTTTCTCTTCTTGGTTTGCTTTGAGAAAAAAGGAGTTTCGTGGGGAGGTTTAGGTGTTGCGGGTGGTGATTTGGTAGCTCCAGGTTGCCTTTTTCATTTTAACTTTTTCTTTGTGTGGTTAGAAGTTTGTGAGGGTGCATGCTCTGGTAAGGGGGTTGAAACTAGTGAAGCTATAGGTGTGGGAGACCTAGTAGGTTCACCTATAGGATTATTAGGGTTTGGAGCTGGATGTTCCTTAGTAGTTGCATGGCAGTGGGTAGGCGAAGCTTCTGGGTGAGAAGAGGTCGCAGGTGCTTCCTCTTCTTCCCCTATTTTCAAATTTTCTACCTGTGCCTCTTCCCCTCTCTTTGGTTTAACCCTCATAGGTCCCTCATTAACATGATTAATCTAAAGAAAATGTTCCCAAGAAATATCAGGGTACTAAATAGATAAAATCATTTTTACTAATAGCACAACAAGACCATGATGAGACAATGAAGACTAGCAATTCTTCCTTCTATATTTAGTAGACATCATTTTTAACAAATTGAACAAGAAATTTGGAACATTCACTACCCTTCCATGACAGAGATGGCTTAAAAGTTTGAAATGCATAGTATAAAGCAAAGATTGCCTCCCATCACAGGTAATATATCTAATAATATAGGTAGAAATAGAGGTCCATAACCAGGGCAAAGAGAGTGGTTTGGTACCTTTAGATGTAGATTCCATTCTTTCACCTAGTTATACGAAATCAACCCTTGCTGAAATGGCATTGGCTCTTATAGGGAATTCTTCTCCAACTTCCCATAGCCCCGTAACCTTGGCTATAGAAGCTACAGTCACGTCAACCCACAAGCCTTTCACTGTATCTTCCTCATTCTAGAATGTTCCCATAAATTGGTGGATAATGTCTTCATTATGCTCTGTTGTCTTAAGAAAATATTCCAACCACCCTTCTTATTGAAAGATAGGCATGCAATCCCCATCAAACAATAATGTCAAGTGGGTAGTAGCCTCTCTCCTGATCATATCTCCACCCATCGTGATATCTCATGAAACTCTCCAATTCCACTCTACCAACTCAATGCCCTTGGTTTAATCCCATGTTCTCCATCAAATTCTTCTTACTAGACACTTCTTACTAATTGCTTTTACCAGTTGCTATTCTACTACCTTGTATGTTATGCAGTAGATAGGCATAATTATGAAGTGATTTAAGAGATTTGAATGTAAGTAAAATAATTCCTGGTGTGGAGAGAGTGTATGCACTTGATCCATAGACTAATGTGATGACAAAAGGACCAAGTCAATTAGGTTCAAACCTGCCTTGTTTCTCTCGATGCTATTGATTCCTTTGATTTTCTTTAAGGACAAGGTCGCCAACTTGAAATATTCATTTTTTGATCTTCTTGTTGTAGCTGCAGTGTAGGCAATTCTGATAGACTTGAAGATGGTTAAGTGTTGTAAGACGCCATTCATCTAATAGCTCAAGATCAAGAAGTTTGGATACTCCATATTCTTCGTCTAAGATAGTATGCTATAAAGATACTCATAGTGAGGGGAGCTCAACCTCAATAGGTAAAATAGCTTCAGTTCCATACACAAGAGCATAAGGTGTAGCTCCAGTGGGAGTTTAGATACTTGTTCTATAAGCCCATAATGTAGGATTAAGTTGTAGGTGCTAATCACGACCAACTTCATTGACTATCTTTTTAAGGATCTTGATGATTGTTTTGTTAGAAGCCTCAGCTTGGCCATTACTTTGAGTAAAATAAGGTGTAGAGAATCTATGTTGGATATGAAACTTGTTACAAAGATCTCTAACCTCTTGGTTCTTGAAAGGATGACCATTATCAGTGACAATGGCTTGAGGAACTCCATATCGGCAAATGATATAGTGTAAGATGAATTTAGATATTTTCTTGCCAGTAATGTAAGTCATTGGTATTGATTCCACCCACTTTGTGAAGTACTCAGTAGTAGTTATGATAAACGTATGACCATTTGATGAGGTAGGATGGATTTTACCTATGAGATCAAGTCCCCACTGTGAGAAGGGCCAAGGAGTAGTAATAGGCTAAAGTTCATGTGCTGGTACATGTATTAAATCTCCATGTTTTTGACACTGTAGACATCTCTTTGAAAATTGATGTACATCTTTCTCCATAGTTGGCCAATAGTATCTAGCTTGTAGAAGTTTCTTAACAAGACTAGGTCCAGCGGAATGTGATCTGCAGACACCTTCATGTATTTCACGTAGGGAAATGTTTTCTTCCTTAAAATCAAGACATCTAAGAAGAATACCATCAAGACTCCGATGATATAGGGTGTCTCCTACAATAGTGTAGCAAGAGGCTCAGCGGATGAGGGTTTTTTGTTGGGTGTTAGATAGTTGGAATGGAAAGGTTTGATTGTGGAGATACTCATATATGTCCTCATACCAAGGTGAATTGGGACCAATAATCTCACATATAAGCTCAGACTGTGGTACTTCAAATGCTGGAATCAGGAGCTATTCAACCAGAAACTCACACTTATGTGTATTGGATGACATATCTAGAAAAGATCCAATCATAGCCATGGCATATGCTGCTTTGTTTTGTATCCTTGGAATATGTTCAAAGGTGATAGTGTCAAAGTACTTCTTGAAATCATCAACCTTTAACTTATATACAAGAAGCTTCTCATCTTTTGTTTGATACTCATCTAAGACTTGTCTGATAACTAGTTCAGAGTCACCAAAGACTTGTAGCTATTTGATAGCCCATTATACTGCCATGCGTAATCTTGTGATTAAAGCTTCATATTCTGCTATGTTGTTAGTACATGGAAATGCAATTTTGTATGACTTCGGGATATAATCTCCTTAAGGGGTAACAAACAATATCCCTGCTCTTGATCCATGTTGTGTGTAAGATCCATCAAAATATAGTTGCCACAATATTGGTGAAGTTAGATTGAATAATTCTTCATCATGGAACTCTGGATGTATTGGATGAACATATGTAATAGGTGCTATAGCTAACTGATCAACAATAACTTGTCCTTTTATGGCCTTGCGATCCTCATATTGTATGTCAAATTCACTTAAGATCATAACCCATTTTTCTAATCTTCCTGTAAGGATTGCTTTGGAGAGAAGATATTTGAGTGGATCAATGTTAGATATGAGATTTGTTGTTTGGTTTAACATATAATGTTGCAACTTTTGGGAAGAAAACACCAATGCTAAACATGCTCTTTCCATAGGTGAATAGTTGAGTTCATATCCCACAAGAGTTTAGATGATATAGTAAATGGCTAGTTATTTTCTTGAATCATCATGCTGAGCTAGGAGAGCACCCAATGCTGTTATTGTTGAAGATATGTAGAGCAATAGTGGTTGATCCAGTACAAGAGGTACTAACACCAGAGGTGTTGCCAGATATTCTTTCATTTTGTCGAAGGCTTGTTGACATTTTTCATCCCACTTAAAAGATTCACCCTTGCGAAGGAGGTGTTGAAAAGGATGGCACTTATTTGTCAGTTGTGAGATAAACCTATGAATGGATTGTAACCTTCCTTGTAGACTATGAAACTATTTTAGATTTTATGGTGGAGGCATTTTCATGATAGCTTTTACTTTGTCAGGGTCCACTTCTATTCCTCGTCAAGATACAATATATCCTAGCAATTTACCAGATGTTACACCCAATACACATTTCTTTGGGTTCAGTCTGACTTGATACTTCTCTAATTGATCAAAGATCTGTGCTAATACTTGTAGATGCTCTTCTCTTGTCTTGGATTTTGCTAGAATATTATCAACATAATCTTCCATGATAGTGTGGAAAAGATCATGGAAAATAACTGTCATGGCTCATTGATAAGTAGCTCTAGCATTTTTGAGACCAAAAGGCATTACAACCCAATAGTATGTATCCCACGGACAAATGAATGATGTTGTCTTGATCCTCCTTTGCTATTTTTATTTGGTTATATCCTGAGAATTCATCCATCAAGGATAGCATTTCATGTCTAGCTGTGAGATCTATAATGTTGTCTATGCTTGGTAGTGGAAAGTCATCTTTAGGGCATGCTTTGTTGAGATCTCTGAAATGTGTGCAATAGTGAACTCATCCATCAGGTTTTGCTACAGGTACCAAGTTTGAAATCCATTCTGGTTAATCAATAGGCCTTATGAACTTTGCTTCTAATAGCTTCTGAATCTCTGCTTTGACCAAAAGAGCTATTTGTGGATGCATTTTGCACAGTTTCTATTTGACAAGTTTTATGTTAGGAGATAATGCTAAATGATGTACCACAAGTGATGGATCTGAACACGACATGTCAACATAAGTCTATGCAAAATTGATGGCTTTTTTTATGAAAAATGCTATGAAATTTCTTCTTTCTTGTTCTGATAGTGATGCTGCTAAATATGTGATCTTTTGATTCTACTCTGTGCCCAAGTTCATGTCTTAAGATTTTTTAACTAGCACTGTTGATTTTTCATGATAATCAGTGGTGATAGGAAGATCAAATCCCCCATCCTCGGGTGCCTTAGGGAGGTTTTCAACCTCGCATACATCCTTTATTTTTACTTTTTCTTGGTCAAGAGGTGCCTTTTAGTTTTCACCTAGTGACCTATATTTTTTGATTCTATTTATTTCACTTTTACGACTAAAGGATTTGATACTTCTGCCAAAATATGCTAGTTTAGGGAGATCCATCATGAAACTACCTTATGATCACCCAATGGAATGCCTTGTCATAATATCATGAATTCAACAATAGCTTCATCATTTTCAAATGTGTCCAATATAGGTGTCCCCTATTGGTCCCAATTGACACAGTCAGGATATATGAGTGAAAGGGTAACAGACGAATGGTTTTGGCTAGAGGAAGTGATAGGGATCATGAATATGGAGGTTTCTTGAAAAAGGTTGGAAATATGAAGGGAGGAGTCATTCATGGTATCTGAATTAGAAGTCTCTTGTACCGAGGAAGGTCCAGCTGCCATATCAGAAATGCACTTAATGTCTTTGGAAGGCAGTACCTCTAGCTGAAAGCCAAGGCCTTGCTTATTAAACTTCTTAGACACAACAATGCGTTCAATAGGTCCTTGTTCCTGTGATCCTAATCCACCATGTCCTTTGTAGCCCATGTTCTTAATGATGTGGAACCCATTGTTATATCTCTCCACTTCAAGTTGTACTAGGTTGTTCTCATCATAGAATATCCAAGAATTAATGTCATCAATGTCCTCATCATCAAGGAATCCACCTTTAATGAATACTGAAGGGGGAGCTTTTATAACGGCTACAGATGTAGAAGGATTGCCATGAGATTTGGGAGACAAGGGAAGAGTTCCCACACAAGAAGATTCTTGCAATGTGTACTCACCCGGGCCATGCTCAGTGTACTTGATATGGAGATTTGGAGTGGCTATGCTAGATGATGGCTTGAGTAGGGTGGATGGATCTACATAAGATGAAGATGGATATGCTTTGGTGTTGATAGGCATGTAGTTAGGACTTTGATATTTAGCCTAAAAAGAATGGCAAAACTCAAATTGATTAGGATCAGCATGGATAGTAATTTCAAGACCGTTATGTGGAAATTTAAGACATTGATGGTATGTAGAAGGAACTGCTTTGAGGGCATGGATCCATGGATGACCAAGGATGATGTTATACAGAAGCTCAATAACCAGGACTTGACAACGGGTGTCAGTAGTGACCGGACCAACTTGAATAGGCAAGTGAATAATCCCTTCAGTATCTCTCTCAGCATCATCATATGCTTTGATAGTAATGACCTTAGAAGTGTCAACATCTTTCTCAGAATATCCTAATTATTTTATTATTTTTAAAGAACATATATTAAGACCAGCTCCACCATCCACTAAGATTCATTTCATACGGCATTGGTTAATAAACACTTCTATGTGGAGGGCTTCGTTATATGATGGGTTGATGGATGGTCAAACATCTTTGTCAGAGAAAGTTAAATGGTAAGGGGCTGCAATGCTAGCTACCATAGATTGGAATTGTGTAGTACCAATATTATTAGGCACCAAGGATTCTTGCAATGCTTTCTCAAGGATAGCCTTATGGGCAAGCAATATGCGAAGCAGCTCAAGGATGGAGATATGTGTAGGTGTTTTTCCAAGGTGATCAAGGCTATTATAGCTAGAGGACGGACAAGGAGGATTGATAGGTGCTCCTTGAATGGTAACATGGCCTCTTCTAATAGTTACAGTGCAATCAAGTGCTTTGCCTTTGATCAGTAATGGGAGAAATGTGAGCTTTATCAATGCAACCAATCGTGGATGACTCATAATTGTATTGAATGGCATTCCTAGCATGAGGGTTACTTGGTTTGTAATGAGATGGAAGTGGATTCTTGAAAGAATCTAAATCATAATTCAATGTCAATTGTTGTGTAGGTTGCAATGTCAGAGGTGTGATTTTAATTAAACCTTGATCAATACAATCTTGAATAACATGCTTTAAGCACATACAACCATTTGTTTTGTGTCCCTTGACTCTATGGTTGTCACAATACTCATTCTCTTTGTACCAAGGAGCTTTGAAGAGTGGTTCACCATTGGGTGGTGCATTCGGTAATATGATATCTCCCACTTGGAGAAGTTTTCGAAAGACAACCTCCATAGGTTCCACTAATGGTGTGAATTGTCGTCAACAATTTGAAGTTTGTCATTGTCGGGTTCGTTGAAAAGGTTGAGTTGCTATAGATGCATCTTGAATGTTAATAGGATCTTTCACTATTTGTATGTTCTTTGCATCTACAACACTATCATTAACAACATTCTTGTTCTTGTTCCAAAAGTGATATTTATCATTGGAGTTTTGAGGATTGTCTTTGTTATCTCTGAAAATCTTGATAGTACCCTTAGCAATTAAAGCGCATTCAATGATGGTTCCTTTGGAAACAAGTTCATCAAAGGTGCTAGCACTTTGCAATTGTAGTTGGAATGAAAGCTCGGGATGAAGATTTTCGACAAAAATTTCAAGCTGTTGTTTCTTAGGTATTTCCCATGATAGTTTGCTAGCCATATTACATCATCATTGAGTAAATGAAGAGAACGCTTCACCATTGCATTGTTTATTGTTGACAAGGTCATTCATGTTCACTTCATGTTCAATGTTAAAAGCGAAGTGTGATCGAAATTTATTTGCTAGTTCCACAAAAGACTTAATGCCCGGAGGTAAATGAGAGAACCATTCAAGAGCTTGTACTGCTAAGCTTCAGGGAAATAGTCTCAGAAAATATGTATCATCTTGAGCCACATCGAGACATGCAACAAAGAATGCTCTAAGATGGTCTTATAGATTTCCTTTTCCTTTGTACTTGTCAAATTGTGGAATTTCAAAGTGTGGCGGAAAAGATGTCATATGAAGTGACTTGTCAAATGGATAAGCACATATGTCTTCTAAAGAAAATGTCTTCTTGCTTTGTCCTATCACTTTGTTAATCATTTGTTTAACATCCACTTGAGAAAGGTGCTGTTGTTGCAAAGGAGGTTGTTGGTTCAGAGGTGAAGTGTAATATGATGTATATTGTGGTTGTTGTTGTGGGATATATCAAGCCATGATCATTTGTTGAAGTTACGTGCTCATAGTATATGTCAAAGGATTAGTATGTGATACATATGTGTTGGAGGATTGCTATTCTTGAGACACAAGTGGTGGTTGGGTATAATGCGATGAATTAGTGCCAAGGGTTTGCATCACATGGGAAGAAGAAGATGGATTGATGTTGGTCAATGGTTGTGAGTTTGGAGTTGGATTTGCAATATGGTAATTGATGGAAGGATTAGTTGATGCAGAAGAAGGATGGACATTTTGGTTTATGTTTTGGACAACATGAGGATTGGTATATGTCATATGTTGGGTGATGATGGGTAATCCTTGAGTAGTATAGGACGGATTGATGGTTTGTGAAGGATTATAGGAGGATGGCTGAAGTGATGTAAGTTGATCAACATAAGAGATTGTGGTGCTAGGATTAGCTTGTGAAACAATAGGCATGTCACTCATGTCAATGAGACTAACATTGGGGTTGTATGGTGTGTTGGATGGACCCAAAAAAATTATGGAGACCATATTAGTAGTGATAGGAATATGGGACGTGGTTTCCACATGTGATGCAATGGAAGTAGCAGGTTGCAATGGTTGAAAAACTTGGATGGTTTGTGGTGTTTGGATAACTTGGGAAACTTGTGGAGTGTGGGATATGGGGATAGCTTGTGATGTTTGAGGAGTTTGTACTTGGGCAACATGGACAGTTTGTGTTACTTGAGAGTGAGATACAGTCATGGTCGGAGAAGGCGTATGTTGTGGAACATGGAAGGGTGGAATGCTTAGATTTTGTGAAAGAAAAGGAAGTACATTGGCTGGAGTTATCAAAGGTTCTTCCGAGCATAGTGGGTTGAATGAAGTAACAATAGGAAATGAAAGAGATGGGTTGGAAGGTGGATTTTGTAGCATGGACATGGTATGAGATGGTGTGGCTATAGTAGATGGTCCCTTTGCAACAATAGTGAGAGTGTTTGGATTGTGTTCTCGAATAGCAGATATGTCAAAATCTCTTGGTAATTTGGCTCCCATACGTGCTAATTTCAAGAAGTAGTGATTAGGATAAGATAAAACAAGCCTCTCAAATTGATCCCATACATGTGTGTCTCTAAATTTTGATAAGTCCTCTTGCGATTGCTCTTCATAAGTGTTGGTCATGATGTTAGTCACAAACAAGCATAGAATAAAAGTACACATTAACCTTTACTCATCTTGAAAGATACGATGAATTCAAAGAATTCATGATCCCAAGTCTCTGGTGATTAGGTCTTAATCATCTGACGTTACTCAGAGGTTGATGTGCGTTGCTACTTCCATTTTGGGGCCTTACGTTGAGTTCATCATCATGACACTATTTTTGCAAAGATTCTTCACAAAGAGGTCATTTTATGCAATGGTTTGATCAAACGATATAGAAATATTTAAATCTTTGCATGATATTTTCAATTATACATGCTTTAGCTTCAAATATGCTAAATATTTGCAATTATCTATGAGATGTCCACACATTTGTATTTTTTTCTTGAGATGATCAATTATTTGCAATTATGATGGTAAAATGTTCTAAAATTTAAAGAAATTGAAAGAAATGCTTCAAATTAATGTTGAACCTTCAGCCATTGAACCACACATACATCAAAAACAGTCATGAAGAGAAGAAAACCAAACCATATGTTCACTAGGACTTCCACAACTAGATACAGTTGATGCTAACTTCAAAGGAATTGTATGAAAACAACATATGCAAGTAGATATGCACTCCAAGGGACACAACAAATCATAGTATATATCCAGAATTCACACACTGATTACTCAAGATTTACTATGAATTGTAATCAAACAAGTCTTCTCATTCATTAAGTATGCAAAGATATAGATGTATACAAAAGCTTTGAAATGAGCCCTGAATACTTCAGCATACGGATTTCAATTTTCAAATATTTGAAATGAGGCATTCCTGCACCTTTTATAGAACAAGGTGAGGAATCCGTTACAAAAGATCTACGATCTTGATTTATCTATGAATATCTATGGAGAGTATTTCCTTTGACTTTGTCAACTTTATCAAGTGGCACAAGTTGCCAGGTGGCAACCATTTGAGACACTTATTTTCATAAGTAGCTAAAGCTTATATTTCCCTTTTATGCTACATCCTCATCCTGCTCTTTGTTATGATCATCACTTTTACTGCTCTCACTCTCTTCATCATCATGATGATGGTTGTCTTTGATATGGACCTGCATAGCTGTCCTGATATTTTCATATAGTTGTACTATTCTCTCTATTTCCCCACCATCCTGAGTTTTTGCTTTGATGGTGGCATGCTTATGCATTTGATACCTGCCTCAGAGATTTTCTAATTTATTTCTCTTGCTGCTGGATGTTTCCTAATAATTTTCCATCTTGACCCTGATCCTCATAATTTTGTCCATGGTTTCCTCTGTTAGATTATTTAGGGGATCATCAGCTACCTGTTGTAAGTTACTATGTATAGATTTTATTGCAAACTCCTCATCTTGATTCTCTATCTTCCCTTCCACCTTCCCTTCCAGCACTTCTAAAAGTTTAGCTTCATCTGACATCATATCATGTAGCTTTATGCTGATATCTCTTAATTTAGTGTTGCATCTTTTAAGTACCTCACACTCAAATTTGGTATCTTTATACCATATGTCAACCAACAGTGCATTATTATTATTTAGCACTTGATTGCTTATTAGAACCTGAGGGTCAATTCTCCTTATTTCTTCCAAGATGACCAGAATTCTCTCTAACTGAAAAGATCTCTTCCTAATCTCCATCTGCAATCTGTCAACTTTTCTCCTAGAGACACTTAAAGAATTCCATCTCTTTAAAGAAGCTTTTACTACTTCCTCCACTTCATCAAATGTGGATAACATCCACTTTCTCATTATAGATGACTCATGCTTCATGAGATCTATTTTATTTACTTCTTCTTGAGAAATAGTAGTTAATGGGACTGCATGATCAGTTGATGTATCATCAGGGTTAATTAACCCTTTTATGTATGCATGCAGCTGAGCAATGTGCTCTTTATGCTGCTTATTCTTCTCTTTCTCTTTCTTAATTCTTTGAGTTAAGGAATCAATGATATCCTTACCCTCCTGACCCTCCTAGTCTTCGTTTGCAAATCCTAAGTCAACTATATTAATCTAGAATTCTTCCAGAGTAATTTTACCTTTTTCTTTATCTACAGTAGGAATTGCAATCTGTGCAGTCCTCCTTCCAGTTGTTGGGTCTCTCCTAATGGCCGAAGTCATTCTGGCCTTCCTCTTTGGTTTTATTAGATTCTCTGAAAACAAAGTGGATACATCAAATTCTTGAATCTCAAAACCAACTTCTGTGTTGACCTCCTTTTCCAACCACTGAGGTACCTAATCATGTTTTTTAGCATCATCATGATGTTCACCTTGATCTTTGGTATCTATTAGCATATGTGATGGAGAAGGTGATTTTCTTGTTTCTTCTTCATGATGCTCATCCTGAGAGTGATCCTGTGGTACATCCTCTTGTCAAGGAATTTCATTTTCTTGAGGAGCATCATCCTGAGGTGGAGGATCTTGAGACGCGTCTATATGATGATCATGATGATCATGATCTTTCTCCTTTACTACCTCATCCACTTTTGACTTTTCTTCCTGCTATGGCATATTCATAGCAGTGGATATTATGGAATCCTCCCTAGGTGCTAGTATTTGTTCTGAAACCACAATTGGTTTTGCACTTGCATTACTTACTTCACGAGCCTTAGCAGCATGATCTTCTAGGATATCTTTCTCATCAGCTTTCTTTTCTTGAACTTCTATTATAACGGGCTTAACTGATGTATCCTATTGGTGTTGTTGGCTTATTTCTGAAGCATGGCCCTCTGGTTCTGCCATCTTCACTTTGTCTATATGTTCTCCTTTATCAGGTGTACCTGCTAGATGTTCAGGACTTACATCCTATCTATATGTCAAATCCACTACTGCAGGACTTGTCACCTGTGCAACTAATGTGTCCAGCCCCATTTCTTGAGCTATCTTCTCTGGACTCTTTTCTTTTTCAAATTCCACTTGCTTCATTTCCTCCAATATTGTTTGAACTGATGGAGTCCCATGAGGAGTCATGTGCGTACCTGCAGCAAGGGTTTCCGTCTTCTGTGAAGCTACTTCCTTCACAACTTCATCATCAAATAGATTAATTGTTTCATCCAATGAGATATGACCGTGAAGTTTCTTTCATTTGCTCTTTCGCTTGTTCAGTCTTGAACTTCACAATGGTAGGAAGTGGAACATTGTGTTGTAATTCCTTATGGAAAGCTTCACTACCTGCCCCTTTCAACATTATAGGGGATTGCTTTATCTCACCTTTCATGGAGGTTCTTGGTTTCTTAGGTGTGGTAGACACCATCACCTGTGGGGCCTTTCTCTTCCTTTTGAATGATAAAGGGGCTTCATCTTCCTCAGGCTCTTCCTCCAGAAGGATATCCTCTTCTATTTATTTTTGGGAGGATTGACCCTCTTCTTGGGTCTCAATAACTATTGCCTCTGCCCTTTGAACTCTTTTGGACTTTTACTTATCAGCCTATGGCAATGATGTTGATCCTGATCCTAATGCTTCTTCATCTTCAGCTAGAAACACTGCTCTTTCAATAATCACCCCTTTGGGTTCATTATCAACTTTCTTACCCCTGGGGGGTCTTTTGCTTTATTGTTGTTATGGAGGCAGCCTCTCTCCTTTAGATTTCCTTTTTTCAATTATAAAATCATCATATTCCTCATCAGGAATATCCTGTCCTTTCTTTTTATTGTCTGCAGTAATGGCAACACCTTTCTTCTTCAATGCCTCAATTTGTTCATCAACCCAAGCTTGGGTTAGGTGTAATGTCCTGGCAATGAAAGGGTCCAAGGATATGTCCTCTTGTATAGTCAGGTCAGGTGCAGATATTGTATCATTATATATTTTCTTTTCTTCATATTCTTCTGCCATTATCCTGCCATCATCTTTTTTCAACTGAGAGGGAATAGGGATGCACTCAAAGGTTTTGATTTGATTCAATGTTAACCTTTGGTATCTTCTTCTTCTAGCTTCTGCTTCATCTTCACAATCTGCCCAGAAGTCTTCTAGGTGCCTCTGATGAATAGGCTTCCCTATTATTTTCTGTATCCTCCCATAAGGATCATATGGCCTTATTAGTGGGAATGGCTGCAATTGCATTTTATTCAAACTAACCATGACCTTCTTGATATTTTTGGAATCTAGGCACATGTACCAGCCAATGGTTACTGAAAACAAAATAGGTGGTATTTTCTGAGCATCCTTGAATGCCTTTAATATTGTGGAGCTCTGTCTTATAAATTCCATTAGTACCACTGCATTAGTGGGATACCTTGGCAGCATAAGGGGGTGTCCTTCAAATCTCTCAATTCTTATGTAAGAAAATGTGGCAAATTGAATGTACCAGGCTCCATGCCTATAGATTACTTCTTGAGCCTCCATGCTCAATCTTTTTGTCCTATCTTCCTCCATGGTCCTCGCCAGATGCATAGAGAATGCATCATTTACTAATTTGTAATTCTGGAGGGAATTAACTCTCTGCAACTGGGGATAATGATCCCAAATATGAGCATCATTGGTGGTTCCACCAATCTTTCCAACCATTGTTAATACATGAAATGTGCCTTTGTAAGCACAGGAGTAGACAATGTATGATGTCATGTAAAATGAACAATTTGAACCTCCCAGGTTCAGAAGCTGCTCATGTAGAGCATCACTAATCAATTGGCCCCATAGTGGCTTGGTATCTACATATATGCATATCATGATGACACCATACAGCCAGTCTTTAAAACTACCAGCATTAGGCTGGTCTGTCACCCTGCTAAGCAATGCAATCATGTACTGATATTCGTCATCAAAATCTACTTGTATAAGTGCACTGGAAGCTTGGCTGCTACAGGAAATGCACTGTTCTTAGCCCTCCACTGATACATGGTCTTTCTTGCTTGCTTCTTATTGTTCTCATATTCAAGTTTAGATTTCTTCAAATCTATGCTGTTAACCCTCCTACCCAATGGCAGTCCAAATGTCTTGGAAAGACCCTTGATGAACAAGTCTGCATATATTCTCCCATGCTTCACCACCTGTCTTGTTTGTGCATTGTAATTTCATGCACACTCAATAACTAGCTCTGGAGACTCCATGGAGTATGAAAAACTAGCCTCATTCTACATTCCTAACACGAACACTGCATCTAGCAGGGTGCTTTTGTTCTTTTGATCATTTAGTTTGGCGGACTAGGCGTCCAAGTCGGTACTTCCTTGATGTGTATCTGTTATGGTGCTGTATTTGAATAGGATTCCTCTCGGATATGTGAACATAGGCTTGCTAAATTCAGCCTCGCACTTAGCTAACCTCTTGTCAGCCATGGATATCTGCAATTAACAGGATTTGTCTTACAAATGATACTCACAAGCATGCACATAATAATTTATCTCTACTAACATCACGCATATTGTACTTATTCAGCATTTTTTTTAGCATGGGATGCATAAACTAGAACTTCAAACCAGCAACATCATACTTGATTATGTAGAAGCATAAGGATGAGGGTTTTAATTACTTACCTAGTTATGCAGATCTCTTTGATTATACCAGGGGTTTTCTGAAAATGCTCTTAATTCTATTGATAATCCCGTGCTTCTTCCTGCCTGTAAGCTCTGTGTGTCCAGGTAGCATACATACGAGGGTTTGGAAAGCTAGCACTTTGTAAAAATGATTTTATCACCAAGTAAGTGTAAAAATGGCGACTGAATTTACCTTTTAACTTTGCAATTAGGGTGAAATTAGGGCAAACCCTGATGGATTAGATTTTGATCGTTGATTTTTTCACGAAAACTCAGGATTTTGCCAGGTGTGTTATCGGGTTTTGTGGTCGGCGCGAACTACCTACCACCTCTGCACGCATTAAATGTCAATGGTGGCAACGAGAGTGGGGTGATAATCACACGATAGGATGATATTTGAATACATGATGATACTTGGATATCAGGGTGATGAACGTACCATTAGGTCGTGCTTTATACATCAGGAGAATATTTCAATATGTTAGGTGATGTTACAAAAAATGATGATGACTGGGTAAAGTATAACCCCTCTCTCTCAGAATATCAGGATGATGTCATCTAGATATTGGCTCAGTGTATCGCTATGACATCATGACATCATCATCATGTTATGCGAGAAGGATCATGTTTAGGAAATATGCACTCGAGAAGTAAATGTACTGATTACGTCATCGTCATGTTTGTTTCTTTGTTTATCAGACTCAAATGACATCATCAGGATAATGGTTTAAGGGGATATTTCGTGGTAGGATGATATTGAGAAATATCGGGTTATATTGAGGAATATGACTCTCATGAAATACATAAGGCTATTGACAGGTAAAGGTCATTATCACCATAAATTGACGTCTGGACATTTAGACCGCATGATTTATCGGGTGATAAATTAGATCAGGGTGATCTTTCAAAAGATGACTGACATTAAGAAATGTGATCCTCCCCCTTGTGAATATCAGGTTTGGCCAGGATTTTGACCATTCATAACTTTCACATCCTAATGAATATCAGGGTGATGCAAAAGGCAAACCTGCATGAAATTTGATGCTCTTTCTAAAAACGAGGTTACTGGGATGAAATATGAATTTTGACAAACTGACCTCATGATGATGACCTACCCAGCTTCTCCATGCATGACATACTTTTACTAGACCGCCAGCAAGCAGAAAACACAAGCAAAGCCAAAAAGTTGGGTCCTTATTTTGCCAAGTCAAAATGGGGTGTGTTGTGTAACCACACAACAACTTGCCACCAAAGAAAACATCAAAATTTGAATGATTCAAGTGAGGTGAACACATTATAACATAGAATTCTAACTCTTTCTAAGCATGAGCATCATAATCTTTCTGAATGATAAAATGTCCTCATGGTAACAATGTTAACAAAGGATCATGTGTGTGGAAATGATTAATTATCCTCATCTTGAAAGCAAGTTGAAAACATAAGTAACTGGTGTTAAACTACATAGTTGGAGATCATCCCTCATAGCCAACCTAGATAGAGCCTTGCTGCCAGCAGGCGTTCATAGCCCCAGCAAGGTTACCTATACAATCTCCCTAAGTAGAACCCCACTGCTAGCAGGCGTTCATAGCCCCAGTAGAGTTACTTAGATGGCCTAATTGTATTTCTTTTCTAATTTTTCAATATTTTATAGTCTATATATCTGATATCATCATGTAAGCTCAAAATACAAGGTATGGTCATTTGTTGCTTTAGGTTGGAGATTGTATTGGTAGCAAGGGAGTCCCTTTAGATTTTTTGCTTAACACCTATACTTGTACTTTCAACAAACCCAAGGTTGTTAAGTGTGTCATTGTGATTGATTCACTTTGGTTAAAAAAGGTACCCTGATGACAGGATATCATAGCCCTAATCATGATGACCTCGTAAAAATGAGTCACAACCTATATATAAATGTGTTCTCATCACTTGAATCTTAACAATTTTGTTGTTTCCTGGGGTGATGAGCTGCATCATCCTGACTAACCAAAACAGAACTCAACAAGCAAACGAAGCAAAAATAAAACAAAACACTATACAAACAACTATACAAAATATATATTATGATACACATGACTATCATGAAGTCACTCAGGCTTGGAAATAGTGTTTGAGGAACTGTCCATTGACTAGCAATGGGACATCTTCACCTGTCAAATTCTTAAGCCTGTAAGTGCTGTCTCCTAGTATCTCAAAATTTTGAAAGGGACCTATCCATAATTTGTCAAACTTACCATGGTCTCCTTTCCTCTCATGGGCTTTATCCCACATCAGGACTAAATCAGATATCTTGAAGGCCTTGACTTTGGCTCTTTTGTCAAACCAACATTTGCCAATAGCCTGATGTTTTGCAAATTGGTCAATTGCTTGACTTCTTTTCTCTTCCAGGTGCATCAGCTGAAGCAACCTGACTTCTTGTCTATTGTCTATGCCTAGGTATTCTTGGGCAAATTGCAGGGTAATAATTTTTAAGTTTATAGGGAGGATAGGATCCACCCCATATACTAAGTGGAAAGGTGAATTTCCTAGTGCAATTTTCATTCTAGTTCTTTCTACCCATAAGGCATATTTCAGAAATGAGTTCGATTCCCTAGGGTTCTTCTCTATTAATTTTCTTATGATATTCAGCAAATTTTTGTTGGTGGATTCTACTAATCCATTCCCCTAGGGATAATAGTTGGATGAGAACTTGAGTATGATCCCATGATCAAAAGCCCAACTCGACAATTTAGTTGAAGTGAAAGCAGAACCATTATCACTTACCAAAGCATAAGGAGTTCCAAACCTGGTAACAATGTTGCTTTCCAAAAATTTAATAACATCATCTACAGTACAAGTCTTGCTGCTTACAGCTTCAGTCCATTTGGTACAATAATCAGTAATTGTTAAGACATACCTATGGCCTGAGGATGATGGAGGATTGATTGGTCCTATGAAATCCATGCCCCATTGTGCAAATGGGCATTCTTCCATCAATGGCTGCAAGGGTTGTGTAGCATATTTCTCTCTGTTGGTAGCAACCTGACATACATGACAACATTTAACATGTTCAGCTGTATCTTTAAAAACTGTAGGCTAGTAATATCCTACTCTAAGGATCGCATGTGTTGTGGCTAGGGCTGATCCATGTGTTGTTCCAAACTTCTCATGTAATTTTGATAAAACCTTATTTGCTTCTGGCTTTTCTAAGCATCTCAGGTATATTCCTTCATAATTCTTCTTGAACAGGGTTCCTCCCTTCATCATATACTTCTGTGACCTCATCTTCAAGGCTCTTCTCTGTGAAGCTTACAGTCTAGGAGGACATCTTCTAGTGATCAGGATGTGCCTGATATCTGCATACCACTCTTCATTGTCCTTAGCATTGATAACATACTGCTAGCTTATAATGTTTGGGTCAATTTCTAATATCATTTGACTTAGAGCCTATCCTCTTACCAATTTCATGGGTGTAATTTCCATGTCATATTCTTGTAATATAGTAATCCACTTGGCTCTTTTTTCACCAGGTTCACTCTGCATTAGCAGCATCTTCACTGCTGCATCAGGTACTACTGCAATTACTTTGCTTCTCAAAATATAATGCCTAAATTTCTTTACTGCTCTGACCGAAGCAAGTGCCTGCCTTTCAACATCTACATATCTTAGTTCAACATCTTTGAAAGGACAGCTCATGAATGCAATTGGTTTCTCTTCTTTTTCGTCATTTCTCTAAGTTAGCATGGCTGCAGAGGTATGTTCTGAAGCAAATGAATAAATGTAGAAGTCTTTTGTGTAATCAGGACTGATGAGGATAGGATCATCTGATATGGCTTTCTTTATGTCTTCAAAAGTAGCTTTAGCTTCTACTGTCCACTCAATCTTTGAATCCTTCTTTAGCATAGCATTTAAAGGTCTGACTATTTCTACAAAACCACTAATGAATTTTCTTACAAAGTTAATCTTACCAAAGTAAGACTTAAGTTCTTTCTTACTTACAGGGAGTTGTATTTTCATAATAGACTCCACCCTGTCTGGATCAATGATAATTCCATTTTCAGTTATCAGGTGGCCCAGCAACTTTCTTGTTGTCACCCCAAATATGCACTTCTTGGGGTTCAAGGATATCCCATATTCTTCACACTTTTTTAGCACATTTTCTGAGATCTATTACATGGTTTCCTCTTTCCTTGGAGAACACTATGAGGTCATCCATGTAGATGACTATACATTTTCCTATTAAGCCTCTGAAGGCTATGTCTATTGCTTGCTGGAATGTTGCTCCAGCATTTATTAGCCCAAATGGCATGCGTCTATAAGCAAATATCCCCCACTTTGTGGTGAAGGTAGTCTTCAGCCTGTCAATCTTGTCAACCACGACCTGATTGTACCCTGAGAAGCCATCTAAAAAGGACATCATTTTAGCTCCACTGACAATCTGCAGAACTTCATCTAATGAGGGTAAAGGATAATTATCCTTCTCTGATGCTCTATTTAGGTTCCTAAAGTCTACACACAGTCTGATGTCTCCATTATTCTTTCTCACTGGCACTAAATTTTCCACCCAAGTGGAGTGCCTCACAGGAAATATTATCTTGGCATTTAATAGCTTCTTGACTTCTTCAAAAATTATTGGTTCACGCAAAGCATTGACTGGCCTTTGCTTCAGTCTAAAAGGTTTAGCATCTGGCTTGAGAGGTATAGTGTGAGTTATGACTGATGTGTCATATGTCTTCAGCTCATCATAAGTCCATGCAATTACATGGATGTAATCTTTAAGGGCCTAAGTTATTCCTTCTAACTCTTCTGGTGTGCAAACCTTCCCAATCAAGACATTTCTCTTGTCATCATCCTGTCCAATACCTCCATCAGCTTTGGGAAGATACTTTTGCTTCAGCATATTATCCAAGTCAAAAGCTCTTTCTAACTCAATCATACCTTTGGGAATCCCGTTTCCAGGTAACTCTAATATTTCATCTTCTTCCCAAACGTGATCTTCCACACTATTCTCATCTATGATCTGAGCATCAAATAAATCCCTGTTAGAGATGAAATCAAGGATGTGTTGATCATCATCAAAAACCTGAAGGTTAGTAACATTATCAGGTACTGAGGGCACTGATACCAGTTCTACTAAAAATCTCTTTAGGCCTGATATAGATAATTCCTCCAATTACTGGCAGCCTGGGCAAGTGCATCTGCCCTATGGTTCTGTTCTGTAGGAATGTAGGTGATATTAAATGCATCAAAGTCTTCGATCAAATCTCACACTCTATGTCTATAATTTGACAATATCTTATAGTTGCAAGAGTATATTCCTCTTACCTGTCTGACAACTAATTCTAAGTCCCCAAAGACATGCAAAATTTTTACCTTCTTCTTGAGATCAAAACAATATCCCATGAATCAGAGCTTCATACTCTGTCACATTGTTAGTACATGGGAACTGTAATCTATATGCAGCTAAGTAAGATTTTCCTAATGGATCAATAAAATCAATCCCTACTCTAGCTCCTTGCTTGGATTTAGATCCATCAAATCTTAGAGTCTAGAATTTATCTTCAGCATGAGGCTTGGCTGAACCTTCTCTTTTCTTTGCAGCTCTGGTAGCTGCTCCACTTGATATCCATTTTAACTTAGGAATCTCAGCTTTCTTAGAATTCATCTTTTCTTTCTTCTGGGAAGCTGATTTTTCTTCTTATTTTTCATCATCAGGAGGATGATCTTTTGGATCAGGCTCTGTATGTTTCTTTAGAAAATATAGGCATAGCGAACAGGTAGTCTCCGAGTGCAGTGCCTCATGCAGCCTACACCATCCTTCAGTTAACGCATCCTGTGGATGTTTCTTTTGTTTTATCATCTTCTTAATTTCTCCTGATAAAAACTCTTTGAATTGGGTTAAGTTACTACCACTGTCTTCATCAGATAGTTCATAGTCTGAGTCCATTAGACAATCACTCATAGGGGTGATCTTTTCTTTCTTCTTAACATTTATCTGGTCATACACCAGAATTTCTTCTGTTCTCAAAATTTGATCTCTATCATGATCCATCACCTCTTCTGTGTCTCCTGCAGAAGACAAACTAGAATCAGTATCATCATCATCAGATGTAGAACTTACCTCAGAATATGATGATGATGCCTCACTGCATGTCTACTCTAGCATCATCATATCTAAGCATGTTTCACAAGTTCTCTCTGAATGTGCCTCATCGTGTAATCTGCACCAACCATCAATCAAAATGTCATGAACAAGTATATTTAACAATTGACAACATTTTACTTACTTGGATAGATGCATCTCAAAGTTTTTGAAGTGATCTATTTCATTCTCGTTCTCAAAATTACTATCAGGTTCTACAACCAGCATGTCTTCCCGATGTTCATCATCATGATGATGATGAAAGTCAAGCATCAAGATCTTTTCTATCCTAATAGTCTGTGGTCTAATGGCATAAACTCTTGGCTCAATATTGACGTACATGATCTCATTTGTTTTGTTGTACTTAGTGATCATGTGCTTCATTCTAGGCTCAACATCTATTCTTATCTGGTTGGGTATACCTTTCCAAGGTAACCACATATGACTGAAGTTAGTAGCCATATATCCATTCAAAGTCTTTGACCAGTCTCTACTAAGCAACATCCCATATGTTTCAGGTATGTCAACTACCTGGATATCAATGTAATACTAGATCCTGGGATCAGATGCTAACTGCATGTGTATATGAGTCAATTCTCCTATTACACTCACTTCTGTCTTATCTAGCTGTGTCACCTTCTTTAGGGATTTAGCAAGATGCAGTCCTAAAGCGTTGCATATGGATAGGGGCATGACATTTGTAGATGAACCTGAATCTACCAAACAGTTATGTAAATTCTTGATAAACATCCTTATAGTGAGGAGGAAAGGTGGTGACTCACTCTTATCCCTGTACAAGGTCATGTGGGAGGTTTCTACAGCTTGGACAATAGCTGGCACTTTATGTTTGACAGTGTTATCTTTGACAGCATGATCCTTATTGTTAGGTTGACCTGGGGGATGACTATCCTCTCTGGGAGTAGGATCATCTAGTGATTTCATGAAAGCCTTCTTGATTGCAGGAGTTTTCAACAACTCTGATAGAGACAGGCTGATCTTTACCTTCTTCATTTCATCAGCCAGATATGTGACAAGTTTGTTAGACTCATGAGGTAGGACAGCAGCCTTTGGCACTGTATTTTGTGATTATAGATATTGTGCATTCACCTTGGGAAATCCCAGATTGTTACTTGCCTTGGGATCAGGAGGTGTGTTAAAATTAGTAGGAGGCAAGGAACTAGTTAGTGGACCGGTAGGTCTCTTAGAGTTGCCTCTCAGATTATAATTATGCTTACCAAGATATTGCTGCTGGTATGCATGCACCTCCTCATGTTCAGTAGAAGGCTCGTTCTCATCCTCAAAGGGGAAGACATAATTTGACTCAAAATCCATGGCAGATTCTTCACAAGCCTGGGTATAATGCTGGTGGGATGATAGTCTGCTGATGATAATGATTAATATAGCTCTCCAATACAAATGCAGAGTCATATCCACAAGGGACAATTTCATTTCCTTCCACCTAAGGTGGATTTCCAAAAGTATTAGATAATTCTGTCTAGAAAATGCTGGTAGCAATTTTGAATTGTGGACAGTCTAGCTCTGCATGAGCATTTGTATTGTGTATTCTGCACCAATTGGTGAGGGATGCCTCAGCAAGATTGACTCTAGTAGTCTGTTTGGCTTCACCAGGTGGCTGATTATCTAAGGGTGATAGTAGTGAGTCATTATTTGGCCTGGAGTTCCATACTCTAGGCTGTCTTTGAGGATTATTGTTATTTCCACCACTATTATTAAAATTACTGTTGTTGTATCCTCTGTCAGGATAATTTGGTCTATCATTATTATAACCTCTATTTTGGTTAGGCTGAGAATAGAAGTTCTGATTTCTCAGATGAGTGACCTTTGTAGTTAGTTTTCTTAGTTGAGTAGAGATTTCTTTAATTTCTTCCTTCTCTTCCTGAGCTTTAGCTACTACATTTTCGGTTTGAGGTTTGAAGAAAGAGGATCCATGATTATTGTTGGATAGGTCAGCACCCTAAGGTGTCTGAGTTTGTGCAGGATATTGTGGCATCTGGCCACTCCCATCAGGAGCTGGCATGATACTTAATGGAGGAATTTGCAAAGGTGCTGGCATGACTATTGGAGGCATCATAGCTCCATTGGGATATTGCTGTGTCGGATATTGCTGAGCTGGATATGCAGGATATTGTGGAGGATAAGTTGGACACATGCCAGACAATGCAAGGAATGCTACGTTTGGTGTTGGAGCAAGAACTAACTGCTGATTTACTTTGATAGCTTCTTGAAAAGCTCCTGTCAAGGTAGTGATTTCAGGATGTGTTCTCCTGATGAACATGGAAGTCAATGGATCCAGAGCTGAGTAATAGATACTCCTAGCAACAGCATCTACTACAGTATATGGAGCAACTAACTTAGATAGCATTTTCTGGAACCTAGCATTGAAATTGGCAATAGGTTCTCCTTCAAACCGCTTGATAGTGGCAAATAGGTGATAGTTCATTGAGGGATCTATTGGTATTTTGAACCTATCAGTAAAAGCTTTCTCTAGGACAGCCCATGAACCAACAGAATTTTGACCAAGACTAATAAACTAATTATAAGCCTCTTCCCCTAAGGAAAAAGGAAATAATCTGCATACAACATCTTGATGCTCTATTCTGGCCCTACAACAGGCTTCTTTAAAGGTCCTGATAAGGATGATATTTTGGACAAAGCTTGTCTAGATTCTTTGGCAACTCGTGATATGCATTGAAGGTCAAAGGTGACTCCACTGTAAAGAAAGACATTGCAACTGGAGGAGGCTGAGCCTGTGGTACAGTTGGCTGAGGTTGGACCTGGGGTTGAGGTTGAATAAGAGGTGTCACAGATATCCTAGAAGGTATTTGCAAATCAACAGGAGTTACAGGAGGAGGTTCTGGCGAAGCTCCTGATGCACTAGATCTTGGAGTGTGATGGATGTCTACAGTTCTAGGTCTGAACCCTCTAACAGGTAGTTCTTCAAAGATTCCACTAGATCTAGACCTGGTATTTATCTTGTGAGCTAGGATTTCTCGATTTTGAGGCAAATTGGCTGGAACTTTGCAAATATCAGTTGAAATTCACTAGTAAAGGATTGGAAATTGACCAAATATTTACAGAATATTTGTAGTTGTACTACAAATATGAGGTGATTCTTGGTTTGGCAACACTAGCAAGTTGATATCAGGTTTCTGCAGCAGGATATCTCAGAGTTTTGACAAATTTACCTAAAATAAGGTGGATCTTTGCAAATACATGATGATCTACTGTGAAGATTGCAATATTTATGACTGATTTCAGAAACTTTACACAAGATTAGTGTATATCAACTCAGAACAGCAAATATTTGCATATAGCTTGGAAATTTAGCAATATCTAAGTGTTACCTTACAATCTTTATCATCACTTGAACTGCTGATGATGATCCTAGTCTTGGTCCTCCTTCTAGTGCCAATTTATGTTGGTCATGATGTTAGTCACAAACAAGCATAGAATAAAAGTACACATTAACCTTTATTCATCTTGAAAGATACGATGAATTCAGAGAATTCATGATCCCAAGTCTCTGGTGATTAGGTCTTAATCATCTGACGTTACTCAGAGGTTGATGTGCGTTCTTGTTTCCATTTTGGGGCCTTACATTGAGTTCATCATCATGACACTATTTCTACAAAGATTCTTCACAAAGAGGTCATTTTATGCAGTGGTTTGATCAAATGATACAGAAATATTTAAATCTTTACATGATATTTTCAATTATACATGCTTTAGCTTCAAATATGCTAAATATTTACAATTATCTACGAGATGTCCACGCATTTGTATTATTTGCTCGGGATAATCAATTATTCGCAATTATGATGGTAAAATGTTCTGAAATTTAAAGAAATTGAAAGAAATGCTTCAAATTAATGTTGAACCTTTAGCCATTGAACCACACATACATCAGATACAGTCATGAAGAGAAGAAAACCAAACCATATGTTCACCAGGACATTCCATAGCTAGATACAATTGATGCTAACTTCAAAGGAATTGTATGAAAACAACATATGCAAGTAGATATGCACTCCAAGGGACACAACAAATCACAACATATATCAAGAATTCACACACTGATTACTCAAGATTTACTATGAATTGTAATCAAACAAGTCTTCTCATTCATTAAGTATGCAAAGATATAGATGTATACAAAAGCTTTGAAATGAGCCCTGAATATTTCAGCAGACAAATTTCAATTAAGTTTTAAATATTTGAAATGAGGCATTCCTGCACCTTTTATAGAACAAGGTGAGGAATCCATTACAAAAGATCTACAATCTTGATTTATCTATGAATATCTATGGAGAGTATTTCCTTTGACTTTGTCAACTTTATCAAGTGGCACACGTTGCTAAGTGGCAACCATTTGAGATACTTATTTTCATAAGTAACTGATGCTTATATTCCCCTTTTATGATGCATCCTCATCCTGCTCTTTGTCATCATCATCACTTTTACCACTCTCGCTCTCTTCATCATCATGATGATGGTCATCTTTGATATGGACCTACATAGCTATCCTGATATTTTCATATAGTTGTACTATTCTCTCTATTTCCCCACCATCCTGAGTTTTTGCTTTGATGGTGGCATGCTTATGCATTTGATATTTACCTCAGAGATTTTCTAATTTATTTCTCCTACTGCTAGATGTTTCCTAATAATTTTCCATCTTGACCCTGATCCTCATAATTTTGTCCATGGTTTCCTCTGTTAGATTGTTAAGGGGATCATCAGCTACCTGTTGGAAGTTACTATGTATAGCTTTTATTGCAAACTCCTCATCTTGATTCTCTATCTTCCCTTCCACCTTCCCTTCCAGCACTTCTAAAAGTTTAGCTTTATCTGACATCATATCATGTAGCTTTATGTTGATATCTCTTAATTTAGTGTTACATCTTTTAAGTACCTCACACTCAAATTTGGTATCTTTATACCATATGTCAACCAACAGTGCATTATTATTATTTAGCACTTGATTGCTTATTAGAACTTGAGAGTCAATTCTCCTTATTTCTTCCAAGATGACCAGAATTCTCTCCAGCTGAAAAGATCTCTTCCTAATCTCCATCTGCAATCTATCAACTTTTCTCCTGGAGACACTTAAAGAATTCCATCTCTTTAAAGAAGCTTTTACTACTTCCTCCACTTCATCAAATGTGGATAACATCCACTTTCTCATTATAGATGACTCATGCTTCATGAGATCTATTTTATTTACTTCTTCTTGAGAAATAGTAGTCAATGGGACTGCATGATCAGTTGACGTATCAACAGGGTTAATTAACCCTTTTATGTATGCATGCAGCTGAGCAATGTGCTCTTTATGCTACTTATTCTTCTCTTTCTCTTTCTTAATTCTTTGAGTTAAGGAATCAATGATATCCTTACCCTCCTAACCCTCCTAGTCTTTGTTTGCAAATCCTATGTCAACTGTATTAATCTGGAATTCTTCTAGAGTAATTTTACCTTTTTCTTTATCTACAGTAGGAATTACAATCTGTGCAGTCCTTCTTCCAGTTGTTGGGTCTCTCTTAATGGCAGAAGTCATTCTGTCCTTCCTCTTTGGTTTTATTAGATTCTTTGAAAACAAAGTGGATACATCAAATTCTTGAATCTCAAAACCAACTTCTATGTTGACCTCCTTTTCCAACCACTGAGGTACCTGATCATGTTTTTCAGCATCATCATGATGTTCACCTTGATCTCTGGTATCTGTCAGCATATGTGATGGAGAAGGTGATTTTCTTGTTTCTTCTTCATGATGCTCATCTTGAGAGCGATCCTTTGGTACATCCTCTTGTCGAGGAATTTCCTTTTCTTAAGGAGCATCATCATGAGGTGTAGGATCTTGAGATGCGTCTATATGATGATCATGATGATCATGATCTTTCTCCTTTACTACCTCATCCACTTTTGACTTTTCTTCCTATTGTGGCATATTCATAGTAGTGGATATTGTGGAATCCTCCCTAGGTGCTAGTATTTGTTCTGAAACCACAAGTGGTTCTGCACCTGCATTACTTACTTCACGAGCCTTAGCAGCATGATCTTCTAGGATATCTTTCTCATCAGCTTTCTTTTCTTGAACTTCTATTATAACGGGCTTAACTGATGTATCCTGTTGGTGTTGTTGGCTTATTTCTGAAGCATGGCCCTCTAGTTCTGCTATCTTCACTTCTTCTATATGTTCTCCTTTATCAGGTGTACCTGCTGGATGTTCATGACTTACATCCTGTCTATATGTCAAATCCACTACTATAGGACTTGTCACCTATGCAACTAATGTGTCCAGCCCCATTTCTTGAGCTATCTTCTTTGGACTCTTTTCTTTTTCAAATTCCACTTGCTTCATTTCCTCCAATATTGTTTGAACTAATGGAGTCCCATGAGGAGTCATGTGCATACCTGCAGCAAGGGTTTCCATCTTCTGTGAAGCTACTTCCTTCACAACTTCATCATCAGATAGATTAATTGTTTCATCCAATGAGATATGACCTCTTTGAAACATTTGTGAAGTTTCTTTCATCTACTCTTCTGCTTGTTCAGTCTTGAACTTCACAATGGTAGGAAGCAGAACATTGTGTTGTAATTCCTTATGGAAAGCTTCACTACCTACCCCTTTCAACATTATAGGGGATTGCTTTATCTCACCTCTCATGGAGGTTCTTGGTTTCTTAGGTGTGGTAGACACCATCACCTGTGGGTCCTTTCTCTTCCTTTTGAATGATAAAGGGGCTTCCTCTTCCTCAGGCTTTTCCTCCAAAAGGATACCCTCTTCTATTTGTTTTTGGGAGGATTGACCCTCTTCTTGGGTCTCAATAACTACTGCCTCTACCCTTTGAACTCTTTTGGACTTTTGCTTATCAGCTCGTGGCGGTGATGCTGATCTTGATCCTGATGCTTCTTCATCTTCAGCTGGAAACACTGCTCTTTCAATAATCACCCCTTTGGGTTCATTATCAACTTTCTTACCCTTGGGGGGTCTTTTGCTTTGCTGTTGTTGTGGAGGTAGCCTCTCTCCTTTAGATTCCCTTTTTTCAATTATAAAATCATCATATTCCTCATTAGGAATATCCTATCCTTTCTTTTTATTGTCTGCAGTAATGGCAACATCTTTCTTCTTCAATGCCTCAATTTGTTCATCAACCCAAGCTTGCATTAGGTGTAATGTCCGAGAAATGAAAGGGTCCAAAGATATGTCCTCTTGTATAGTCAGGTTAGGTGTAGATATTGTATCATTATATATTTTCTTTTCTTCATATTCATCTGCCATTATCCTGCCATCATCTTTTTTCAACTGAGAGGGAATAGGGATGCAGTCAAAGGTTTTGATCTGATTCAATGTTAACCTTTGGTATCTTCTTGTTCTGGCTTCTGCTTCATCTTCACAATCCGCCCATAAGTCTTCTAGGTGCCTCTGATGAATAGGCTTCCCTATTATTTTCTGTATCCTCCCATAAGGATCCTATGGCCTTATCAGTGGGAATGGCTGCAATTGCATTTTATTCAAACTAACCATGACCTTCTTGATATGTTTAGAATCCGGGCACATGTACCAGCTAATGGTTACTGGAAACAAAATAGGTGGTATTTTCTGAGCATCCTTGTATGCCTTCAATATTGTGGAGCTCTGTCTTATAAATTCCATTAGTACCACTGCATCAGTGGGATACCTTGGCAGCATAAGGGGGTGTCCTTCAAATCCCTCAATTCTTATGTAAGAAAATGTGGCAAATTGAATGTACCAGGCTCCATGTCTGTAGATTACTTCTTGAGCCTCAATGCTCAATCTTTTTGTCCTATCTTCCTCCATGGTCCTCACCAGATGCATAGAGAATGCATCATTTACCAATTTGTAATCCTGGAGGGAATTAACTCTCTGCAACTAGGGATAATGATCCCAAATATGAGCATCATTGGTGGTTCCACCAATCTTTCCAACCATTGTTAATGCATGAAATGTGCCTTTGTAAGCACAGGAGTAGACAATGTATGATGTCATGTAAAATGAACAATTTGAACCTCCCAGGTTCAGAAGCTACTCATGTAGAGTATCACTAATCAATTGGCCCCATAGTGGCTTGGTATCTACATATATGCACATCATGATGACACCGTACATCTAGTCTTTAAAACTACCAGCATTAGGTTGGCCTGTCACCCTGCTGAGCATTGCAATCATGTACTGATATTCATCATCAAAATCGTACTTATATAAGTGCACTTGAAGCTTGGCCGCTGCAGGATATGCACTATTCTTAGCCCTCCAATGATACATGGTCTTTCTTTCTTACTTCTTATTGTTCTCATATTCAAGTTTAGATTTCTTCAAATCTATCTTGTTAACCCTCCTGCCCAATGGCAGTCCAAATGTCCTAGAAAGACCCTTGATGGACAGGTCTGCATATATTCTCCCATGCTTCACCACCTATCTTGTTTGTGGATTGTAATTTTGTACACACTCAATAACTAGCTCTGGAGACTCCATGGAGTATAGAAAACTAGCCACATTCCACATTCCTGACGTGAACACTGCATCCAGTAGGGTGCTTCTGTTCTTTTCATCATTCAGTTTGGCAGACCAGGTGTCCAAGTCAGTACTTCCTTGATGTGTATCTGTTATGGAACCATATTTGAACAGGATTCCTCTAGGATATGAGAACATAGGCTTGCTGAATTTAGCCTTGCACTTAGCTAACCTCTTGTCAGCCATGAATATCTACAATTAACAGGATTCATCTTACAAATGATACTCACAAGCATGCACATAATAATTTATCTCTACTAACATCATGCATATTGTACTTATTCAGCATTTTTTTATCATGGGATGCATAAACTAGAACTTCAAACTAGCAACATCATACCTGATTATATAGAAGCAATAGGATGAGGGTTTCAATTACTTACCTAGTTATGCAGATCTCTTTGATTATACCAGGGGTTTTCTTAAAATGCTCTTAATTCTGGTGATAATCCCGCGCTTCTTCCTACCTGTAAGCTCTGTGTGTCCAGGTAGTGTCCGTACGAGGGTTTGGAAAGGTAGCGCTCTTTAAAAATGATTTTATCACCAAGTAAGTGTAAAAATGGCAATTGAATTTACCTTTTAACTTTGCAATTAGGGTGAAATTAGGGCAAACCCTGACGGATTAGATTTTGATCGTTGATTTTTTCACAGAAACTCAGGATTTCGCCAAGTGTGTTATTAGGTTTTGTGGTCGACAGGAACTGCCTACCAGCTCTGCGCGGCTTAAATGTCAATGGAAGCAATGAGAGCGGGGTGATATGTTGATAACTGAGAGGGGGGGGGGGTGAATCAGTTATCCTAATTATTTCCCTTATTAAACTTTCCTTTTAATTGAAGCAGCATAAAATCAAACACAAAACATAAACCATGAAATAAGAAACACATGACACAGTATTTTTGACGTGGAAACCCTGTTAAGGGAGAAAACCACGGGGTGATTAACCCAAGAATTATTCTCTGTTAGAAGAATAGGAAATTACAAAAATGGCACTTGCCAATTAGGGCTCACTGCCCGAGCACACTGCTCACAAGAGGCTCACTGCCTACAAGAAGACATACTGTCTTACAAAGTGATTAGAATCACAGTCTTGAACTGATTGGAAGCATCTGCATATGCTGGAGTTCAGTTCCGGTTAGGTTCAGTATACTGATCTGCTGCACTTCATCTTTCCTCTGTTCTTTAGTCTGCTGTCCTTTCACATACCGGATCTTTCTTGTTACTTCTGCTCTACTCTGGACTTGTTCGCATATCCTCGCTTACATTCACACCTTTTACCACTAAATCCATCCTCTATATATATCCGCACAAGTACTTTCATCATCTTTTTAGTCGGCATCCGGAACAGTCTAGTTTCTTACAAACTTAGTTCTGTCGGCTGAATCCTTGCTCACCAAGCAATGCGGATCAAGCATATACTTGTAGATATCATCAATTATGTCGGCCAAACATGATTCATGCCTCCGCAACCTTTATCATCATCTGTAATACATCCGGAAAGTAGTTTGATACTCGATCAGTCAGTTCTTCCTCTGTTTTCACTGTCTCTCAGGAATCCGGTACTCAACTATTCATATCTTTTTCCTTGTCCATCTCCGGAGGCTAAATCCTTGGAATATACTACTCAAGATAGTCCTCTTGACTTTCCCAGATCCGCACTGTGCCAAGACACTTCCTCTGAGAGATCCGGACCAATCTGTCGGACCTTGCCACATGCTCTGTTCTTGTTCACCGGACCACAACAATCTTCAATCTGACTTCCGGTAGAGATATATCATGACTTGCGGATATGTGGAATGACCTTTGTTGCCATCAATGACAACAACCATGAATCCATATAGTGTCTCTTGCCAACAATCTCCCCCTTTGGCATTGATGGCAACACTTAGTGAAAAATGACTAAGTGTTTACACTATGCTCCCCCTTTGCTGATGCTCTGTCTTTATATACAATTTCCGGAACTCCCCCTGAGTTGGATTCCTCATTTTTCACTGCTCCTCACTCCCCCTTTGACATCAATGGCAAAGGGTAGGGTCCGCACACCAAAATTTTCAAAAATTTTCTATATATGGCCGCATATTTACATACTCACATATACTGCAGAATGTCTGCAAAGGATGTCTGCAGTTGAACCATTTCAGTAGCCCAACTAAGCTTCATTCTATCCAGGATTGAAATGTGACCACTCAACAAAAATGCAAAAGCTTCTGCCCGCCTGAGATCTGTCGGATCTTTTGTATGGGCGGTGGTCTGGGCATCACTGATGGCCTCATGCATCGTTTCCAACTTAGGGACTATAATCCTTCTAAGTTCTCTCATCCGGTTGGTAATGTTCTTCCTCTCCTTCTCAAGATTCTTTATTTCATTCAAGACTGCAATAGTCTGACATTCTTGATTTATTATAGAGGAAGAGAGAGGATCAAAACTTTGAGATAAGCTTTGAAGCTTGTCCTGTTCCTCTTTTATTTTCTTGTCAATTGCTGCTGTTGCCTTTGACCAAGATATACAAAATTTGTAGATGTCACCGCCATCCTTAAGAGCATTTTCTAAGCTCTTTATTCCAATGCTTACAATCTTCCTATCCTTAGAGATTAAATCTAATATTTCAGAAAATCTCTTATCCAAAAATTCCTTCCGGACCTTGTCTTCAGCTGATTTTTCTAGAGAATTAAAATGTGTATCAATACTGCTGACTAAGGTTTTTAGATTACCGGAAGTGGAGGCTGTCGGATCTATTTGGATTGATGGCATGATCTTTACAAGTACTCCGGAAGCAGCCTCTATCAACTCACAGTCCTCCATATGAGACTTTAGGAGCTTTTCATTTGCCTTGGCATTTGCAAATGAAGCTATCTTCATTGTTTGTACCGGAGAGAGAGAGTCAAAATCAAATGGACCTTTTAGAAGCTCCGGTTCATCAATCTCTAGAGTTTCTTTGCTCAAAAATTGTTGAACAGTTTGTGCAGTGTCTCTTGCCGGAGACAGATGTTTCTTTTCTTCTGCAGTCTTAGAACTGTCAACCTCTTTGTCTGTCACCACTGCTTCCTTCTCCTGCAATTGCTCTTCTTCTTTGGATCCGGAGACTGTAGGGGAAACCGGAGGAGAGATGCTTGCTTGTTCATGGGTCACTTCTTCTGGAGCAGAGGGTCCCAAGTCCTCACTTGTCTGTTCAGGGCTCACTTCTTCCGGAACAGAAGATTCCAAGTCAGCAGCTGTTTCTGCACCTAAGTCCTCTACAACAGGAAGATTGAACCTTTTGAAGGCCTTCCGGAGGATCTCTTCTGTCTCTTGTGCCACTTTGTCAGTCTCACCAAGCATGAGCTGATTCATCCTGGCTTTACTTCTGAACTCATCTCTGCAGTCCTTGAAGATCATGTTCATTGTCTTGGGATCAATTTGAGGATATAGCTGAATAGCTATCTGCTCCCGGATCTCAAGATCTTTGGCATGCGCATTATTCTTTCTTACTTCCATTTCCTTCTCTAGGCTTTTAGGAATGAGAGATATGATCTCAATGAAAGCCTTATTGTATGTGTTCAGATATTTAACTGTGGCTTCCTGCAGAGTCTTTTGGTCTGCCTCACTGAAGTCATCATAGGATTCAGTCATTGGTTGAAGGTTTCCATCCACCGTGACCGACTTGATTATGCTCTCTAGTGACAGAGTGGGCTTTTCAACAGTTACCTCTGCCATTTCCTCCTTGTCTTGGCCTGTGGAGGGCTTACCGGATCCTTTCTTTTTCTGTTTCTTTACTTCTCTTACTCCTTCATCTGATTCTGTCTCCTCTTCATCCTTTTGGCTTTCATAAGCCCTTGATGCTTTTGTCTTGGATCTTTTACCGGATGCCTGGACTTCCGGTTTTGAGCTTTTGGTTGTGGAAGGTGCAGATCTCTTTGATGATCTGGTCCGGGTGGGGGTTTCAACCGGAGCACTTTCTTTGCTTTTCTCTTCTTCCTCAGCCTTTCTCCTCTTTTCCCGGCTGGCATCAAGTGCCTCTTTTGAGATGCCTAGGCCTTGAGCAATGTGCTCTACTTCTTTTCTCACTTTTCTTTTAATCTCAGGTTCCCTGAGTTCTACATGTAATTTCACGCTCAGCTCCTCAAAGGTTCCAAACCTTTCTGCCTTAGGATCTTTGGGCTGACTTAGCATGTGTTGAACATGCAGCTCTACTATCTGTTCATCAACTTCATACCCCATGGGCATGATCCAGACAGTCCTTGGCTCCACTGCCTCCATTAGGCACTGATCAGTGTCAACCATAAAACATACTGAGTCCTTGTATTTCTCAATGAGAGACTGGGGAATTCTCTCTCTTGCTTGCATCATGCTCTGAAAGTTTTTGAAGTATCCCCATAGAGCTGTATTTCTCGCTTTTGCATCCCCAAGTCCATGCAAATAGTCTCTTATCTGGACTGCAACAGGTTTGTCATTCTGCCATACCCATCCACTTGTTCCGGGTAGCTCATTCATGAAGTAAAAGAAGAGACATACAATGAGAGTACCATACTTAAAGGAGTTCTTCTTGTCTTTCTTGATTTTCTGTACATTTTCCATCAATTGGCTTAGTAGTAGTTCACAAAGATCATAATCTGCATTCTTTCTTAGCATTTCATATGCTGTGTATATTGCAGTTCCGGATACAGAATTCTCCCTGCTGGAGTGATAGATCTTGTATCCTATGATCATTGATGCATATTTGATATCCGGATCCGAAATATCTTCAATGGTCATTGCTCTCTTATCATATTTTGATCCGGTGGCTTCAGTTACAACGTTGTTCTTGACAGATTTGAGGATAGGTACCCCCCCGGAAGAGTATAGACCAGTTACTGCTCTAATTGCTTCTTTTGTGATCTTGCAGGGTCTATCTAGCCAAAGGAAGTTGTCATGCATCCTGCTCAGTACATACCGGACCCATTCATCTTCTTCAAAGCTAGGGAAATGAATGAATTGCTCAAATTGTTTCTTCTGGATACCCTTATACTCTGGTTTGAGCTCAAAAGCATTGTCTATCAGTTGCTTGTGATAGAGGTCTCTTAATTTGAATTCCCCAAATTCCTCAATGTTTGCGTGTATGTAAACCCTAATATCTTCAGTATGTAAGACTCCGTGGGGAACACTAGAGAAGGCTCCTAGTGGATCTACCTCCAACGATTTGTAGGGATGTTTCTTGAATGAGGGGCGAGGTCTATCAGAGATCTTAACTATGTTTGGAGTAGCCATTCTTCAAAGATTTGCAGTGAGGCAATGAAAAACGAAGAATACCTTATGCGCCTTCGGTTTGCACGGAGTGGTTGGATTGATTTCTTTATGCAATAACTTCGGCAGGAGATCCTTGGTGTGCTTGATGATCCTTGTTGCAGAGCTCCACTATTCGCTTCTTCTCAAGTGTAGAATGAGCAGATAACTTTTGAGAAATCCCTTATATTGCTCCGCAAACCCTAATATCTGTCTGCAATAAATGCTTCACCTGCATTATTCCGGTTTACCATGTCTGGACAGCTTGGAGTATCCCGGATTAGTCCTGATCACTGAATATCATCCGGATCTTTAAATCATGAATAAATCTAGGTAACATATTACAAGAACATCCCAAACACTTTGTCCAATCCGCAAGACAAGATCGTGCACTTCCGGATCTCTCCGGACCTTTTTGTAATCCTTTATCATACCGGAGCACCTCCCTGAACAGGTCTAACTTAATCGAACACAGCTTCTTCATAACTCCATGCGGACCTCTGAAAACTTGACTGAAGCATCTCAGGACTTATATCTATAAACCCTTTAATCCGCATCTTGTGCCACATCCGGCACAACTTGTTTGGCTGGGGGAACAGTATCTTCTTTGAGTCTCCCCCTGAGCCTGAGCTCACTTTTTAATTTCCGGAAGAAATATCAGCACCAGAATCTGGTGCGGATCCAACCTCTACATTCTCTGAGCTTTTCTTCACCCAAATCTTGCTCATCTGATTCCTAACTTCATCCGCATTCATCTTTTGTTTACCCTTGTCTTGATTCTGATTATACACCGGACCTCTTTTGTCCTGATTCTTGTTTCTGCAGACTTTAGCATTATGACCGGACCTATTGCAGATTTGACAAATAACATTTCTTTGCATATTTAACTGATATCCCCTTGATCTGCATTGATTAGCCATATGACCTACTCTATTGCATGTAAAGCATCTACCTTTGAATGATTTGTTTACTTGCATAATTCTGCATTCATGGGATTTGTGTCCATACCTTTTGCAGTTGAAGCACTGTCCGGAGAAGGATGAATTAATCTGATTCATTCTCATTCTGCATTGATTAGCTTTGTGACCAAAATGGTTGCAGCTGTGGCAGTATCCATTGAAGGATGGATATTTTTGAGCATTTGGCTGTCTTACCGGAGGTCTTCTAGGCCTGCTCCTTGGATTTTCTGATCCAAGATTCTTCTGACCGGATCCGGAGCTTTCTCCTTTCTCATATCCCAAGCCATACTTGTCATCTGTCCTCTTTTGACTTCCAAGAAGAACTTCAAGTTGAGCAGAACTTATCTTGAATTTCTCTTTATATTCATTTGCTGTTTGAAGGTCTCTTTTGAGAGAGGCAATTTGATCCTCAAGTTTTCCTTCATTATCTTTGGAATCTTCAAGATCAGATTCAAGGTGTCTGATAATCCTGTCCATCTGGTGGCATTCTTCAGATTTTTCCTTAAGAGATTGTTTTAGATTGTCTTCAGCCTTTCTTTTTTCTTCAATCTCTTGAGTGAACTTTATAGTTCCTGATTCCATTTCATGTCTTAACATGATGACTTCTTTTGATAACTTTTCACATAACTTGGTTTGCTCAGTCAATTCTTCATTTGTATTGCTTTCTTCACTTTGTCTTGCCAACTGTTGGAGTAGCTCCTTTCTCTTTTTCATAGAGAGACTTAATTTGTCTTTTAATTCCCTCATGAATTCATCAGCCTGTTTGAGTCTTTCTCTTAATTCACTGACTTCAGAATTTGACTGTTCAAGATCCTCAAGGGCAGTCTTGAGTTGCTCCTTTAAACCATATGCATCCATTTGAAATCCCAGATCTTCCTCAAGCTGTTAGGCTCTATTAGGAGGAACCTTGCTCTGATACCAATTGTTGATAACTGAGAGGGGGGGGGTGAATCAGTTATCCTAATTATTTCCCTTATTAAACTTTCCTTTTAATTGAAGCAGCATAAAATCAAACACAAAACATAAACCATGAAATAAGAAACACATGACACAGTATTTTTGACGTGGAAACCCTGTTAAGGGAGAAAACCACGGGGTGATTAACCCAAGAATTATTCTCTGTTAGAAGAATAGGAAATTACAAAAATGGCACTTGCCAATTAGGGCTCACTGCCCGAGCACACTGCTCACAAGAGGCTCACTGCCTACAAGAAGACATACTGTCTTACAAAGTGATTAGAATCACAGTCTTGAACTGATTGGAAGCATCTGCATATGCTGGAGTTCAGTTCCGGTTAGGTTCAGTATACTGATCTGCTGCACTTCATCTTTCCTCTGTTCTTTAGTCTGCTGTCCTTTCACATACCGGATCTTTCTTGTTACTTCTGCTCTACTCTGGACTTGTTCGCATATCCTCGCTTACATTCACACCTTTTACCACTAAATCCATCCTCTATATATATCCGCACAAGTACTTTCATCATCTTTTTAGTCGGCATCCGGAACAGTCTAGTTTCTTACAAACTTAGTTCTGTCGGCTGAATCCTTGCTCACCAAGCAATGCGGATCAAGCATATACTTGTAGATATCATCAATTATGTCGGCCAAACATGATTCATGCCTCCGCAACCTTTATCATCATCTGTAATACATCCGGAAAGTAGTTTGATACTCGATCAGTCAGTTCTTCCTCTGTTTTCACTGTCTCTCAGGAATCCGGTACTCAACTATTCATATCTTTTTCCTTGTCCATCTCCGGAGGCTAAATCCTTGGAATATACTACTCAAGATAGTCCTCTTGACTTTCCCAGATCCGCACTGTGCCAAGACACTTCCTCTGAGAGATCCGGACCAATCTGTCGGACCTTGCCACATGCTCTGTTCTTGTTCACCGGACCACAACAATCTTCAATCTGACTTCCGGTAGAGATATATCATGACTTGCGGATATGTGGAATGACCTTTGTTGCCATCAATGACAACAACCATGAATCCATATAGTGTCTCTTGCCAACATGATATTCATACGACATGATGATATTTGAATACATGATGATACTTGGATATCGAGGTGATGAACACACCATTAGGTCGTGCTTTATACATCAGGAGGATATTTCAATATGTCGGGTGATGTTACAAAAAATGATGATGACCAGATAAAGTATAACCCCTCTCTCTCGAAATATGAGGATGACATCATTTAGATATTGGCTCAGTGTATCGCTATGACATCATGACGTCATCATCATGTTATGCGAGAAGGATCATGTTTAGGAAATATGCACCGGAGAAGTAAATGTATTGATTACGTCATCGTCATGTTTGTTTCTTTGTTTGTCAGTCTCAAATGACATCATCAAGATAATGGTTTAAGGGGATATTTCACGACAGGATGATATTGAGAAATATTAGGTTATATTGAGGAAAATGACTCTCGCGAAATACATAAGGCTGTTGACGAGTAAAGGTCATTATCACTATAAATTGACGTCCAGACATTTGGACCGCATGATTTATCAGGTGATAAATTAGATCAGGGTGATCTTTTGAAACATGACTGATATTAAGAAATGTGATCCTCCCCCTTGTGAATATTAGGTTTGACCAGGATTTTGACCATTCATAACTTTCACATCCTAATGAATATCAGGGTGATGCAAAAGGCAAACCTGCATGAAATTTGATGCTCTTTCTAAAAATGAGGTTATTGGAATGAAATATGAATTTTGACAAACTGACCTCATGATGATGACCTACCCAGCTTCTCCATGCATGACATACTTTTACCAGACCACCAGCAAGCAGAAAACACAAGCAAAGCCAAAAAGTTGGGTTCCTATTTTGCCAAGTCAAAATGGGGCGTGTTGTGTAACCACACAACAATAAGTCTCTGAAAATGTTTGAGGTTGCACTTGTTGTGAGGAAGACTCTCCAACAGTGTATCCGCCGAGCACAAACATGTGAGAAGGCATACCAATTGTAAATTGAGTTGCATCTCTAAGGGGCGTTGATCATGATTGTTACATCTTGGCTTCCATCTCAGCTTGTAGTTTTGTTTCCATTTCATCTCTATATTGGCTCTTAGTTTGAGGCATGATGGTTGATGTTGAAATTTGGACTTCAGCTTGCAAGGATTGTGACCCAAAAGGTGATGGTTTGCTGATTATTTGGTGTTGGTTTACTTTGCTAGTTTTCTATTTGCCTTGTTGTTGTTGTTGGGTTGCTTGGTTGATGTTGTTGGTTGACTTCGCTTGAGAATAGCTCACACACTCAATGGAAAAGTTGATTGCTGATGTTGTTTGCTAGTTTTTATAGGGCTAAGTAAAGCCAAAAATTTGATGTTTGGTTGCTAGTTTTACTAGTTGGTTGTTGTTTTGGGGTCTCAAAAGGATGAAAAGATCAAAAGTCCAAGGGTTTGATAAGCTCAAGATAGCAGGCAATGCTCAGGTGCCTGTAGATGCTCAGAAGACTATCAAAAAGTTGATAACAGAGCTAAAAATGGATGAAAGTACTGCTAATTGGGTTAGATGATACTGATTATTGAGATTTGACCAAAAGCAACTGATAATAGCTCAGAAGCGAATCAGATAAGGCCAAAGGTGATAGACAATAGCTCAAAAGTGACCTAGTTATGTTTTAGATGAAAAACTGCAACATTGACCAGAGGTGTAGGCTTGTATGAGGTGATCAGTTATAGGTCAAAAGTGATTTACTACGGTTTAAAGGTGATTAGGTTTTGCCAAAAGCGATCAGCTGTAGGTTAAAAGCAATTTGGATTTTGTAAGAAGTGAATAGCTACAGTTTAAAAGTGATTCAGGATTTTGTAGGTGAGTAGTTAAGGTTTAAAAGTGATCTGTGTCTATCAGGAAATATGTTTGAATTATGTTTTTGACAAGAAAATAGTGATTTCAGTCACTCACACTCACAACAATCACAAACTTGTACAACCTTGGCTAGGAAAGGACTATATTTGTTGAGTCCCCTTGCCGTGCCTATTCAAAGTGGATAGCTTGAGGATCTTGGTAGCACCGGCTCCTCTCCATGGCACTCACTTCTCATGCATACCAAGAACTAGGTTTCCCAAGGCTTATCCCCCCACCAAACCTTAGGATTTTCCCTACTATCTCTATTAAGAACCACGAGAATCAGGGCAGCTTCAAAGGTCCCACCTTTTACGTCAATAAATAGAAAGTTTTTGGCTACTACACAAGGTTGCTAGTAAGGGCATCCGTTCAGGTGGCTATACATGCGGTAGTGGTACTCTCCATTGTGGATTCTCCCAGCCTTCAAGGGTTACACCTTGGAGGGTTTTGGGAGAGGTTGGCTATTAGTATAACACAACAACACTCGTTGTTTGTGGCTTTCGATACAAACACTTTTCTTATATAGTGGTTCGAAAGGACTTGGCTTTAGCCCATTACCTCTTGGGTCGTACCCCTTCTCACACCGAGAAGGCAGGCCCTCTAAAGATAATAACAAGTTCTCATACACCCAAGATCCATTTGATAGGCAAGGGGAGAGGATACTTTTGCTATTAAATTTGAGTTACAATCATGCAGAACAAGCAATCCAAAAAAAGATAAATCAAGCATGGAGCAAACAATGATTCTTTTTAAGTACCAAGCCTAAATGTTCCTAAATTAGTGATAAATCAAAAGTCTTGGACTGATTGGAGATGCAACAGATATGTTAGTAGTTTCATAACCTCCTTTTCTTATATAATCGATAAGATGCTACACAAATACCCAATTAGTAGCCAAGAAAAATGAACTGCAAATGATAAAAATTGAAAGCGACATAGTTACTAGAGGTGATAAACTGTTGATCATAAGTGATCTATATTCTACCGCAAGAGAAATGTTACCACTCAGAGGTGATGCGAAAAGACCCAGATGTGAAATGATATGGCTCCAAAGTGATGTGGAAAATCAACAAGTGACTAATTATGGCTCATAAGCGACTCAGATCTACAAAAAACAAGATGTAAATGGAAAACCCTAATTTGCAGAAGGCAGTCTAGATAGCTAAAAGTGATCACTATTAGATTAAAAGTGATGCAAATCATGATAAAGACAACCACTGTTAGCTTATAAGTGACACAAAAAAGACTATAAGAAACTACTGTTCACTCAGAAGCAATCCTGGAAATGCTAAAAGTAGTAGGTTTCAACTGAAAAGTGATGCATATAATCAGCAAGTGACTAGTTTTTGCTCAGAAGTGAATAAAACTTGTCGTAAGCACTCCAAAAATTTGATCTTTAGAAAAAAACAACTTCAAATAGCAAATTTAAACAAGGACGTGGGTCCCACCGGGCATGCCAAAAATGTGATAGGTAAAAATTAGGTTAATGAGATCAAGCATATAATTGAAAACCTAATCCTACCACCATCAATGAATCAAATCTAGGTGAAATCAAAAGCATGCAATTCAAGAGCACGGGTGTCTCGTCTTAGCATTCGGCAATAGAAGGAGACTTCCGAATCCTCATCAGAGGATTGCTCTTCTTTGGTCATTAGATTGACCTGACCTTGAACTTGTTCTTGAGCTGATTCATAGTTGTCAGACTCAAAATCCTCTGACTCTGTACTGGAGAGGATAATATCCTCTGAGTCTGAGGGATAAGCATTGATGAATTCATATTCATCATTCTCAACACCTGCTTCGCGAGCTGCTCGGACTTTGCCTTTTCCTTTCTTCTTCTTTCTATCAGGGCACTTATTTGCAAAATGATCCCCTTTGCAAATATAGCAGGTCGGCTTCCATTTTTTAGTGCCTTTCTTTTGCTTATCTCTTTTTCTGAAGTATCCTTTCTTTTTGGGATACTTATTTTTCAACTTCGTGCTTTTCTTCTTGTAAGGCTTGTTAGAACTGTCACAATTGTAACAAGAAGTTTTTCCCTTTTCGGGGAACTGATTAGAAGGCATAATCTGGTAACAAACAGAGGAGGACAGTAAAGGTTGTACCTTTTTTATTTCCTCATTAATCTGTGTTAAGAATTGAACTAACTGTGGGTAGGTTAGTTCCTTCATTTCTATGTTATCAGCTACCAGATTCTCAAGAACTTTTTTGTGATAGAATTCTCCTATCATAGTACCAAAGCTTTTCAGAAAAGTAGTGAACATGAATTCATGATTCTGCTCATGGCCTGATAAATAAAAATTCTCATATTGGACTTCACAATATTGCTTAAAATATTTGAGGTCCTTACATCTACCTTTGATAAACTTATTGTAGGTCAACTTTTCCCTGGTGTCTGTTTTACCAACAAACAGACGTGTTAATTAAGCATAGACTTGATCTGTGCCTCTTTCCAACAGACTTTCTCTGTAAGCATCATCGAGCCGATCCCAGACATGTCATGCAATACCGGTCATGGCATTCAGAGCCTGCTTTATCACTTGCTTTTCTTCTGCATCAGCATTAGTAGACATATAATTTGTTATCCATGCTCGCATTGCATCTATACCTCTTGTATTTTCAATATCTTCAAAATGATCAAAATTGACAAGGGGTGGTGTATCAGCTTTCAGAGTTTGGATATTCTTGAATGGATCAATAGGGTTGGATCCATTAGGATTAGAACTAGAACCACGAGCCATTTGGAATTTGCCTTTAGCTCGTTCCTTTGGAGTGGTATCTCTAAGATTCCCTATAGAGGGATCATAAACCTTTTCAATCATAGGCTGCCTAACTTCAGTCTTTAGCTTAGGTCCTTCATATTGAGCCTGTAAATATCCCTTTGCACTGGAAGGGAAATTTTTTGTTTTTATAGTTTGCTGTTGCTGTCGGACTGTGTGGGTCACGGACTGAATAGTCCTCGACTCTTCTTGGAGTGCAGACTTGATATCAGCGCATTCTAACTTGATGGAATCGCTCATAAGTAGTTGTGATTGTGCAACTGAATGAACTTCAGAGATTTCAACAAGTCTCTGACTATTATGCTTTACATGTATATTTGTAGTATGCAGTTGGGAACCAAGCACATCATAATCTAATTTGTTTTCACTTTTGACCTTATGCAGAAGTTCTCTTTGTTGTTCCAAAGATCGTTGCTGAGCAACCCACTAGGTTTCAGCTTGACTTTTGAACTCAGTGTACTGGGCTTTCAGTTCTTAGAGATCTTTGTTGACAGAGTTCATCCACTAATCTGTGAGACACTTTTCCAAGCGTTCAAGAGTGGAGATTAGAGAATGGAAATTCTCTTGAGCACTAAAACGTGCTTTCTCAACCTTGACTACTTCGATCTGATGCCAGATCTTTCTATCCTCAGCAAGGATCATGGATTTCCTCAGACACAGGTTTGTCCAGTTAAGCAGTTTGCTTTGACTGGTACTTTGGGAATTGTTAGCAATAGAAAATAAATGCAGGGGCTAGAAATCAGCTTTATAGGTTCCGGTTGTATCAAATAGAATAAAATCCCGAAAGGGAGGAATGGTACCAGGAATTAGACAAGGGCCTGCAGGAGTGCTTATAACTTGTTTATGGGGCTCAGAGATATCCTGTTCAGGAATAGTGGCTTGTCAAGCTGAGAACATGTAAAAATGGCCGGATTTAGGAGGAAAGACAAACGAGTAGTCTTGACATCTATACAACCCATTATCTAACTCCGAAAAACTTTTTATGAACAATTATGAAGATAAAAGCTACCATGATGGATGGATGATAATGCTAATATGTTAGATGGATGCTAAAATGTTCAATATGCTCAAGATGATAATGCAGACACTATATGAATGCTAGATCGATGTGGTATGAAATGAGAGGGTGCTTATATAGACTTCAACTAAAATCAATCAATGGTAGAGATTTGGGGGCTATGTGAATGGTTGAGATGAAATGATAGCCATAGGTGAATGTGTAGATGACAAGTGGAGGGAAAATAAGGCTTATGTGTGATCGTGTACATAAAAAATACTACATGTGAAAGTTATTAAATAAAAGATGTATTACCACTTATCTTTTTAAATGAAAGAGGCACACATGTCGACTCACAATGAAAGATGAAGATAAATGATAAGAGAAATCAATTAAATAAATAAAATTTATTTAATTAATAGAAGAAATAAGTGATTTTGAGAAATTGCTCAAGTGTGTTAGACAAATGTAGATGATAGCTAATGCAATATTTTGATGTTAATGATAATTAGGTCAATTTTGGGTGTCTACAGAGAGCACGTGTCCTTATAATAAAGAGGGAAAATCAATAGTAAATGAATGTTGTAATAAAGTACCTTTTCCACAACACAAACCCTAGTGGGATGACTCAAGATCACCACAATAATGGAGATGAACAAAGGAGCTTCCCTTAAAACCTACAATAATGTTATAATTCTACAATAGAGAGCATCACATAAATTTGCAAAATATTTACAATAGAGCTTTGATCACTTCAATATCAATTGAAGTCCGAATATTGCTTAACCTTTTTCATCTTCTTTTCTAATGTTCAAATGAGAGGAATAAACTTATATATATATATATATATATATATATATATATATATATATATATATATATATATATATATATATAAGTTTATTCCTCTCATTTGAACATTAGAAAAGAAGATGAAAAAGGTTAAGCAATATTCGGACTTCAATTGATATTGAAGTGATCAAAGCTCTATTGTAAATATTTTGCATATATATATATATATATATATGCAAATCAATTCAGTTTCAGGAAAACCTTTCGAGCAAAAGCTGAAAAAGTGCAACACCTGGAGTAACAAGGCCGACATCCAAGGCCACTCAGACTTTTATTTTTGCAAATGTCAAGGACACTAGCACTTGGGTACTAGTGTCCAGGTGTTTGAGGTCCTTTCAAGACCTAAACTCAGAGGATAACACCTGGAACTAGTCTCTACTTCAGAATCTAGTCTTCTTTCAATAGGAGTTTACATATTAGTCTTCAAGGGTGCTAAATCTAGTGTAAATTCCTGATGTCAACAATTTATGACATAACATTTAGCCCCCACTTTAGAGTGGGTATGATCTTAAGTTCATACACACAATAAAGTACGAAGAAAATAAACTTCTTCACTAGGATGTTGAAGCCATTAGAATAACACCAAGTTGAGAACTATGAAAGCCCTAGGATTCTAAAGGTCTAGACAAAACATAGTAAGAAGAGATTATATACACATTAGATATCCAACATAATTCACACATACATGTATTATTCACAAAGTGTACAATAATGAATACATGTTGAACATGGAGCATACATGCAATACATGAAGTAAGCACGTGGAGACATTTAGTAGTAATATAGAGCATACATGAAGAATACATGGAAAGACAAGAGCATGCAAGTTAAGTAATTCTATTGTACATTTAAGTAAGGAAAAGAAAACACTCACAAATTGAACATGAAATGAACACTAGCTTGCTCTATCAATAGGGTTCATGCAAAGATATTCTTCATGGACCAAAGGTTAGTAAGGAATGCCAAATTAATAGGTGATCATAAATGATAAGTCGCATGAAGCGCATGGCCTAGCAAGTTACGTTATTCTAGGTGGCTCATGGACAAACAACCAAAGGAAATGTCACAAGCTAGTAAGGATCACTAAATTACTAGGTGAGTTCTATGTCAAGTGAAGACATCACAGTCTAGTGAGGACCGCAGAATCAATAGGTGAGCTCCATGCCAACCATATCAAAGATTACAAGCCAAGAAAAGCATAATGTTTGTAACCTTGGTAAGGTATTGTAAAGATGATCAACAAGTGTTTCAATGGTAAAACCAGTCATGTGGTGCCTGAAAAAAATAAAATACATAGGATGATGCCCCCACCTTAAAGTGATTGCTAACTCCATTAGGGAGAAATTACTTTAAGGTAGAATGAATAATATGTTTAATAGAAAAAAGTGATCTAGCCTAAAGAGATAAACTAGGTCAAACCCTCTTCTACAAACATTAGGACACAAAATGATCTTGGCTTCTACCCAGAAGGAGAGCCAAACTATAGGGGTTTTGGCCTTTTTTGTATATAGATGGATCAACCAAGTTCAACCAAAGTCAAGCAGGAAAGCTAAGACTAGTGATCAAGCCCTAGAAGATGAAGAATAGATTATAATTAAATACCAGAAACATATCATAGCAAACATAAAGTACAACAGAGATTAGAGGAAGATTCAAAACCTAGATCTTGTAGAAAAAATGCCTAGGACTAGGGAAGTTGGGCACCCTAGGCCTTTTATAGGGTTTAGCAGAATCTCAGATGTCACCAAACCTGTACCTATCTACTATTTCTTCCCATAAATTAACTCTTGAAATCTGTTTCTCCAATTTACACATAAGGAAAGATGAAAAGGTTGTATTATGTTTAAGGGCTTGCCTCAGTCAAACCCCGTGTTATTGTTCCCACCTCCACTATAGTGATGATTAGATCCAAGAATGCATGTCCCAGGAGGGCAGAAGCCATATCTATAATAATATGATGAATAATGAATGATAATGATAACGAAAACCACAAAAGATATGACCTTAGTTGATGAAGATGACATAATATCCTACACCAACAAAGGAGAGTGATGAAGAGGGATTGAAACTTCCTTAAAAGAATGTAAACAAACTTCAATAGCATCCATAAGTAGATAACACTCCAAGCATGAAGAACACTTTAGCATAGAACACAATATGAGAGCAACATTCACATTAATCCTCTAGGTGTCATCTAGGTGTAAAATGAGCTACAACACTGATTTAAATATGCATTCCCCCTCACATACAACAAATAAAACTTCATTAGGCCAACAAATACAAACTAAAGAAGTGTCCTAAGCTGACACCACAAAGTGGGGCTAAAAATCCCAACTGGGACCAGCATGCTTGGGTGCCCTGGACCTTTAGCCCACAAACTCTAGAAAGTGTCCAATATAGAGGGCTTAGTCTAGTCCTAAGTTGATTCCATTGGGTTTATTTATTAGGATCGAGATTTCCATCATTTCAAGCTCAAAAAGGTGTTAAAATAGGTCCTGATTAACAAAGGCAACAAGATAAGTCCAACCATGTGCTAAACTAAGTGTAAAATGCTAGTGTACATATTTTAGGACATAAAATTTAGCCCCCACTTTAGTGTGAGTATGAACTTATGTTTGAACTCATACTAAAGGATGGATAAAACACACAAGCATAGAGGCCCAAAGAATTTCACCAAGTTGTGGACTGCAAGTAGCCCCCAAACTTAGGATCCTAAGATTGCAAACACATAAGCAAAGAGATTTTCAAACATGTAAGACATTGCAACATAATTCACACATACATGGAGTACTAAAACCATATATAGGAATACATGTTGAAGACACATTATACACAAAGGTAATACATGATTAACATAAAGTATACACATAAGACACAAAGCATACACACAAGGCACAAAGTATACACATAAGGCATAATGAATACATAGAGAACACATGGAAGACATGATGATGTTACATAAGTACTAAGAGGGGGGGTGAATCAGTACTTGTCCAAATTATTTCCTTTAAATCCATTCAATCCAAACTAAACATTTAAACCAAAAGGAACATAAGAGAACATACACACATAACACTAGATTTATGTGGAAACCTAAGATGGGAAAAACCACAGTGAGAAATTTTCTTTGATCTGGTGTCCAAATCTAGCCCCACAAATAAAATGAATTATTACAATGAGTTTTATGGGCACCAACCTAAAGGAAACACCAACTCCCTAATAAACTATTTTATGGGTACTAACCCAAAGGAAGAACCAACTCCTTGTTGAACTATTTTATGAGCACCAACCCAAAGGAAGCATCAACTACTAGAAAAATTGCAACACAAATCAAATCATATACCAACCTTCACACTATTGTCTCACTGACTAATTCAGATGATCTATCTCTTTCGTACAATCACAACAATGACCTTAGCAACATGAACTACTCAAACTCTACTTGCTTCTTCTCAACTTTACAACCTCCATACAACAATCTTCTTGAATAATTCTAATGGCTCTATCACCTTTGTAACTTTCACTAATGGATCAAACACCTCTGTGCAGTCACTCAACACATCACAAACACTTCCACATCATCTTAACCTCTTTAGATACCTTCGCAACAACATCAACATCTTGTTCTCCACCTTTCATTGAATTTATCTTTTCTGTACATAGCCATCCTATACATTCATGTGCACACTTCACAACATTTGTTCACACCTCTTCACCACTTACCACTAGATCAATCACCTCTACACAATTACTCAACACATCATAAACACTTTTGCATCATCATAACCTCTTTAGATACCTTCGCACTATCATAGCAACTAATTTAACAACCTCATCAATTATCACATCTTCAAACACTTCTGCAACAATCCTTACTAGATCAATAACCTTTGCAACATCTCCTCTACACTTGCCTTAGCTGAATTGATCTTTTCCACACTTCATCATCATACTACTCTGTAATGATCTTATTTGTACACTATCATTGTACACTCTCCCTCACTACTTCCTTATCTTGCAACAATCTTGAAATTTCATTTATATGATCCGTAAGCATTCAAAACTTCACCTATGTCGTCCTTATATTATGAAACGTGTAATTGGTCTTGCAAGTTAGCTCCCAAATCTCTTGTGGTGATGTAGGAATGAAATTCCATTATGCATTTCATACCAAGAAATCTTCTAGACCTAATTCACTTCTTCCAACATTCTCCAGCTAGTGCACGCATACAAATCCTTGGTGCAAGCACTCAAATTCATCATGTCGGCTCTGCGAGCACTTATCCTTCCAATCTTTTGCTCCAGACCCAATGAACTACCGAAGAAGCAAAATAACATCAAGTGGTTGAGTACAATGAACCCTAACCAACCCTCTCATCAACTTTCCTTTCAGGTTCATGCATCTTTCTGATATTGCAAGTCATCAAATCATTAACCCTATTTTCTTTACACTTGCATGCCACACTATCTTAACTTGGAACTTAGTTAAACAAACTTGTGGTAGACCATTTCCTTTGAGACTTGGATATTTTAAACAAAACATCTTTATTCACATGTGCTCCAAAGCACCAGGCTATATCTACAAAAGTGGTGGATTGTGAAGCATTCTTCTGTACCTTTGACAGTACACCAACACTATAACACCACTGTCTTCACATAGAACATTGAAAAGCATACTTGCGGTACAACAAAACTCAAAAACATGAACTGAGCATACATAATAACCATCTGAACTTATCTCTCAAACAACAAAGCCAAACATCAAAGTGTGGTGAAATGTAATGGCTTTCTATTCTATCTCTAATAACCTTACACATCAACATGACTTGTTCTTACTCTGCAAACTCTAGAAAACTCTGTGTTAACGTTTATGCTCTAAAACTTGGATCATGCATACCTCATAGCTATCTCTAGCTATCCTCCAAGCCGCAAGATGTAACGCCCCACCACGAACCCTAGAGAACAGCTTGATTAAGCTAACCAAAAAGGGGTATTTTTTTTTTTAAAAGGAAATAACAAAGAAATGTAAATCATATTTAATCATACATCAAGTTAAGCTTTATCCTCTAGGGATTCCATGGCTACATTACTAACTATTAGCATAATCTAACTAACAACCAGGTTTCATTCTAAATCTAATTGCATCAAATGAATCAACACATACATTTCTTTCACAATATATCATCAAATGAGTAAACATCAAGGTCTTGTATAAAGGATTACAAGTACATAAACAATTTCCTTTACATGAGAGTACACAATTACATTATTTACAATATCACTTTTCAGATTACATTGGAAAGTATACATCAATATAACAATACATGATTCAACTGATATACAAGACTAGAATATAAACATAAGTATCTATCTCCTCAAGCTAAACATGATCGGTGATCTACTACATGCAATATATCCTCCTCACACATGAACAACAGAAAGGAAGCCAATGGAGATAAAAGCATAACCACCTAACCATGTGGAACCCTAAGGTCCAGCCCCATGCTAGGAGATAACAATAAGGTCCCACTATGACAAACCGTCAATAAGAAAATAAACTGATAGGTGCAAGGACTACCTCGAACTCCAACACAACATAGTTAATATGAACATCACAAGTAACTCAACCATCACTTCCAGAGGAAATCATGCAACAAAAAGGGGAGAACACAAAAAGGGAATTCTAGGTTGCAGTAGGGAATAGTGGCATCACATAGTCCTAACATGAGTTACCCTGATAATCTCTCACTAGATGTCAGCCCCCATCTATGGTTACCCTAGCAGTCTCTCACTAGACACCGGCCCCATAGGGTGATACATGTAGAACCAACATTTCTTTCATGAGGACAAGGAAGTTGACCTTGCCAACCAAACCTTCTCATCCCAACCTTAGTCTAAACTAGCACTATAGGCATGGGTGAGGAATCCAATTATCCTATTTAATGTGAACAACTACCCCGCCCCCTAGATTTATTATTAAGTTATCACTTGATTATCAACTTTCAATGGGTTACCCTGGCAGCCACTTTGGGCACTGACCCCACATTAAAAGCCACTCTCCTATCTGCATCTAGAAGACCCTATCAAAAAAGATAATGACCATCATAATGACAAGTATGCATAAACAATGTAATGCATTTCCCATCTTGCATACAAAACATAACCACAAGGACCAACTCTTAATCATTGCCCAATACTTCCAATTAAACCAATCCCATCAAAATAAACAACATTCTCCCTCATTTATGATTACCAAAGACCTCGTACATAAAAAAGAGACATCATGTTTTCATAACATCACTACCCATCCACATAATACAAAGAATCAAAACATAAACCCCCTACGCCTCTGGAATAAAACCTTATCAACTTGCACATCGACCCCCAATACAACAAACAACAAAATTCACTTGCATAATGCATTTTAACACAAAATAAAGTAATTATCTAAATACAATATTTATAATCATCTCTCAACTAACAACCATTGTAAAAAAAATCCATAATAAAATCAATACTACTTTAACTTTAAATTTATCAACATTTACATCTATAAACATGCCGATTTTCATTTAATCGCATTAAGACAATTACAAACTAAATCACTAATTTTTTTTATCTTATTCCACTCCAATATAACATTCAATAAACCAAATAATTTATTAAATAAAATTCCAATAATATAATCTAGAAAGGTCAAATATCTTAACTAATACATTTGATTTATATATGATTTGATTTGATACTTGAATATATATAATTTTATCCTAATTATTATATATATAATTTTGGAAATTTGTAGAACTTTTAATAAATGAAATTTCTAATAAAAGAACTTTCTAATAACGAATGCTAAAATGAAACTTCCTATAAAATGATTTTTAATCAAAGAAACTCCTAAATAATAGATTTTGTTAGATATAGCAGTTGGAAAACTTCTAGAGGATGGTTTATAATGTCTGACAACTAGACAACAATGTAACTGTTTGCCTCAAAGGATGACATGTCATGGAATGCAACAATTGCAGTGTTTGCACAAAAAGAAATTGTTTAAAAGGCTTTAGAAACCTTCAAGAAAATTTGATTGCAGGTGTAAACGAATCCACAACCTTTGCCAGCATATCAATAGCCTGCGCCAAAATGGGTGCTTTGGGATAGCTAAGAGCATCAGTTAAAGTAAAATGTGGAATCATACACAAGGCACACAATCTGAATGATAGAATGCCTTGAAGAGATGACATCCTATGAAATGCAATGATATTAGGATACATCTAAAATGGATTTGTTGAAAAGCCTTTAGAAACTTCCAAGCAAAAGTCAATGGTAGGTTAAAATTAGATCAGCGACCTCTACCAGAATTCACACGACTTGTGCATACAAGGGATGATTGGAACAGGGCGTGGATGTACACCAAGCATAAAAGAAAGTCAAATTTCATGAGATGTTGCAGTTGTGATTGCCCCAAATCACACGTATGCAAACTATGGAGGCATGTGTAAGCACATGAACTATTGCTAAAATGCCTCAAAGAAACAAGAAATGCAATTATTATAGCATACACATAAAATAGATTTGTGAGGAGACTTTAGAAACTTTCAAGCAATTGCGATAGGTAGTTTTAAACTTAAAGCAGTGACCTTTGCCAGGATTCTCATAGCCTGGGCGACCATGAGAGCATTGGAATAGGCATGGACATTCATCAAGCATAAAGGAAAGATGAATTTCAGTAGATGATGCAGTTTCAAATGCCCTAGTATGCATGCATACGAATGTAGAAGCATACCAAAATACTTCGAGAAAGTTTATCATGGAATGCAATGGTTGTAGCATACACATAGAATGGGTTTGAATGTGGAGAATAACAATGTATTTCACAAAATAACTCAGATTGAGATCATCTAAGATAGAGGCTAAAAAAATAATAAAACTAATCTCAAGAGAAGATCCATTATCACAAAACAATGAAACACATAGCTGATTTAAGCTATTTTCCAAATCCACTATTCTACAGGCTCTCTTCTTAAACCACTATTATGCAGGCTCTCCTTGAATCCCAGAGAGCATCCCACAAATATACACTCAGAAAAAAATAAAATAGCAAATACAATAAATTCATTTGTCCATTACTGACCACCAACTCTCTCCTATTTTATTTCTCACAACAAAGCAATTCATTTAATTTCCACCAGACAGAAAGATTTCTTTCTATTTTTATTTATATAGTATTTACTATATGAAACAACTCATATTTATTTATTAATATTAAATTACAATATATAATATTTTATGACAACACACAATAATAAATTTATTTTTATGGACACTAACAAAATATTACTTGTTTATTATTTTTTTTCCATATTAATATTATCAATTAAATTCCCATTTTAAAACACTTTATTTACCTCATTAATATTATTATTTATTTATCAAAGTGCCCCCAAGTCTAATAATTTCTCTTTTAATGAAGCAATTAACCAAAACAATAATCACACAATTACAACCTAATAGACCACATGTCGAACAATACCTAGCGACTACACATGATCGAACAACAGTGACTTACAATCATGCCTAAACTGACCTTACCAATAGGATACAAGACTGGAAACTCATCCTTTTCAAGGATGGTGACAAGCTAAGGGACCTTACGTTATCTCCATTCAACAATTTCCATTGGTGTTAAGGCATGCTTAGACCTATCAATTCAGGTGGAGTTGATGCCTGATACCTGCATCCTGCAGCAAACAAAATGGTCAAATAAATAGATATATAATCATATAGTCAAACACACCATGAGAGGGATTCACAGCATAGCAGGGTACTCATACATGAGTAATGCGACACTATCCTTTTCACCAACACATCAAATACATAACCATATTATGCATAACATACAGTTGCTTAACAAATAAGATAGAACAATCAGTTACATAATGGTCAAATACAAGCAATTACTAAATAACAACATCCTAACACATAATGCTAGGAATAAAATTAATCCACATCCTCTAATATGTCCATAAAGTTGTTATAACATATGCATAACCCAAGTAAATAATAGTATCACCAAAATATCATCAAATGTCATCATAGAAGTAGGTCTAACATCAACAAAGTATCATCAACTAACATCACAATAGTAAATCCATCATCAAGCAACATGTCATAATGTCCAAACCTAAAAGAACAACTATCAGTCCAATAGAAAGAAAAGATGAAGGGCACTACATCCTCCCCCTAGAATCAGGTTTAGTCCTGGAAGCCTATAAACAAGTATGGATATAACTCTCACATCTGGAATGCATACTCCCAGGTAGCTGAAGACTCATCATTTGGATCCCATTGGACCCTAACCTGCTCGAGATCTCTGCCCCTGAGGGTGAGTCTCCTATGCTGTAAAATGTCTATGAGCTCCAAAGCCAATATCCCTGTCCTCTACCTGTAAAGCATTCCAGTCAAGAACATGAGCAATATCTAGATAATATGGCCTGAGTGTAGAAACATGAAATACATCATGGATGCATGATAAACTGGGAAACAAAGAAAGATGGTACACAATAGGACCAATCCTCTCCAAAACCTTGAATAGCCCAACAAAGCACGGTGTCAGCTTAGAGCCTTTTCCATAACAGATCAGACTCTTTCGCGGATGCACCCACAAGAACACCCAGTCTCTAACCAAAAACTAGCAATCAACCCTATGGGCATCAACATATTTCTTCTACCTATCTTGCACTGCCACCAAATGATCTCTAATACGATCAACCTACTACCCCATCTCTCGAAGCATCTCTGGTCCTAGAAGAACTCTATCCTCAAGATGATCCCAACTCAGTGGGGTCTGAAAAGGATGACCGTACAAGGCCTGAAAAGGAGACATGCCAATAGAACTGTGAAGCCCATTATTGTATACAAACTCCACCAAGTACAAATAATCCTCCTAGTGGGTTTGCTAATCCATGACATACATCCTAACCATATCCTCGAGGACCTGATTAACCCTCTCAGTCTACCCATCAGTCTTTGGATAGTAAGCTTAATTGAAGTTCAACTAAGTCCCCAATGCATGCTGTAACGACCTCTAGAGAGCTGAAGTAAACAATGAATCCCTATCAGAGATGATCTTGTGAGGAATCCCATGTAATCTGACTATGTCCTCCATGAAAATTCTAGCCACAGAAGAAGCATTATAAGAAGATCGAATAGGAGAGAAATGTGCTACTTTAGTCAACCTATCCACAGTGACCATAATGGCATCATGATGATGAAAAGATACAGGCAATTCGACTATAAAGTCCAAACAAATAATGTCCCATTTCCATTTTGGAACAAGATGCGGCTGAAAAAGACTTGTGAGATGTTGATGTTCTACCTTAACCCTTTGACACTCTAAACACCTTGAGAAAAAATCAGCAATATCCCTCTTCATTCTGACCCAAAAATACAATTGATGGAGGTTTGCGTGCATCTTTTTGACACCTGGATGTGCTAAGTAGGGTACCCGATGCACCTCTAACATAATTAGGGTACGAAGACCCTTTGAAATGGGAACATAGATGCAACCCAAGTGCCGCAAGAGACCATCTGACTCAAGAGAGTAACTGGAAAATCTACCCTCTATGTGTCTGCCTGACTCAACCTCTAACTTTACTTCCTCATACCAGCTATCGATAGGAAGTGCTGCAAGAATCTGACCTCTCAAATCTACTACAAGAGTGACTATTAAAAGCTCATGTCTCCATCGACTAAGAGCATCTGCCACAACATTCTCCTTACCCTAGATATACTTTACCTCAAAATCGTACTCACAAAGGAACTCCATCCACTGCCTCTACCTAGCATTAAGGTTTGGCTGCGTGAATATGTATTGTAAATTGCAGTGATCACTATGGAGTTCAAACTAATGCCCCAATAGAAAATGTCTCCATCTCACCAAAGCATGCATGATGGTGGCTAACTCTAGATCGTGTGTGGGATAATTCAACTCATGATCCTTAAGTTTATGAGACTCATAGGCTATCATGCAACCATCTTGCATTAGTACTACTCCTAGACCCTCAAAAGATGCATCGGTATGCACCACAAAGACTTCAGTAGGCTCAGGAACTGCCAAAATGGGTGCACTAGTCAACTACTCCTTGAGAGTCTAAAAGGCTACCTGACACTGCTCTGACCAAATGAACTTCTTCCCTTTCCTTTGAAGAGAAGTGATAGGGTGAGCTATCCTCGAAAAACCCTACACAAACCATCGATAATAACCTACTAAACCCATAAAATTGTGAACCTCTAAAATAGTAGTGGGCACATGCCAATCCATGATGGCTTGGATCTTCGAAGGATCCATGAAAATGCCCTCACCAAAAATAACATGTCCCAAATATCTCACCTCTGTCTGAAAGAATTCACACTTTGACAAATTTGCATATAATCGTTTCTCTCTCAGACACTGCAAAACCTACCGCAAATGCTCCTCATGCTCCTCCATACTCCTTGAATAAATCAATATATCATCCAAGAACACAAGGACAAATCTATCGAGATAGGTGTGAAATACACCATTCATCGGGTTCATAAACATAGAAGGTGCATTCATCAACATAAATGGCACAACAATGAACTCATAGTACTCATAGCGAGTGTGAAATGTTGTCTTATGAATGTCTGTCTCAAAGATATGCAACTGATGATACCCTGACTTAAGGTCAATCTTTAGAAACAACTTAGCCCCCTTAATCTGATCAAAGAGATCATCAATCTGAGGCAAGGGATATCTGTTCTTCATAGTCACCTTATTCAGCTATCGATAGTCAATATACAATCGAAGGGATCTATCCTTTTTCTTCACAAAAATGATAGGTGCTCCCCAAGGAGAGACGCTAGGACGAATGAACCCCTTTGCTAACAACTCCTCTAACTTCTACTGAAGCTCCTTAAGCTCCTGAGTGGTCATCTAATATAGAGCTCATGATATAGGTTCTACTCTGAGAACAAGATCTATCCTGGCATCAATGTCACACTTAGGTGGCATCCCCATAATCTCACTAGGAAAGACATCTGCAAATTCCTTAAGGATAGGATGATCATCAAGGGATGTCTCTCAACTCTCCCCTAACTCTAAATCATTAATCGTCATGACAAACAACTAGAAACCTTGACGCATACATCTCTTTAGCTACATGGTATAAATCATATGCAAGGAGATCTTTGAATTCCAACCACTTCTACCTTACTGCCAGAATCATCCAAACATTACACTAGCTTATGCCAGTAATCTATCATTGCTTGATGAGCATCCAACCAATCCATACCCAACACTATATCATAATATCCTAGGGGTATGATGTGGAGATCCACTATGGTAAAGAAAGAACAAATCCTCAAACTGCAACCATACACAAGGGATTCTACCACTATTCTAGCCCCAAAGGCCAATTCAACCTGCCACCTAACATCTTGCTTTGCTGCCACCAATCCACAATGCTCCACTAGAGAAGGGGAAATGAAAGAATCAAAAGCACCAGAGTCAAAAAGAATGGAAATACTAATACCTTGCAACACACCTATAGTCTCCACAACTATGCATTGATGCTCTACTTGGTGGTTATCAACCACTACAAACACCCTATGAGACTTGCCTACATCACCCACGGTCGGCTATGAAGCTACCAGCCTCTAACCAAATCCTGTAGTGTTCTTCTATCGACACTGCTTGGCTATATGGCCCTGTTGGCCGTAAGAGAAACATCCTTTACCTCTGCCATAACCTTCACCACCTGAGAATGCATTGGATTGCTAGAAACTACCTCTACTAATTGTAGATTGTGTGCTCTAAGCTGGTTGATTAGTATGATTATGCTTGTTTCGCTACCAAGTTCAATTTTTCCTAGAATGGAACCTATTACCCTATTGAGGTTGAGAATTCTTTGGTTTTGACTAGGAATACTACTGATACTGTTGTTCACCCTTAGTGGGTGCATGATGGCCTCTAGAATAATCTGCTTCTTGAGACTGACCACCACGAGACCCAAAACCTACTAGAGGCACAGTACCAACTTGTACACCTGTATGGCCTCCAAGAGCCATGGAAAAAAATTCCTCCACCAAACAGGCCTTCTTTACTACCACCTCCATGGTTTTAGGCTTGAAGACACAAACTCCATTAATACAGGCATTCAAGCCCCTAATGAAGTGCTAAACCAACATAGCCTCATCATTGCTAATACCTCTGTATTGCTTAAGCTCATAGAACCTATGCTCATACTACTCCACTGACATAGCCATCTATCTCAACTCATGAAACTTGTCAACATGTCACTGCTTCCAATGATCTAACAAGAAACAAGCTCTGAACCTCTCCAAAAACAATTCCCAAAAAACTGTACCAATATCCAAATGTAATTTCTGCTCCTCCAATTGTCACCATGTAGAAGCAAAACCTCTAAGGTGTAACATGGCACATCTTTCCTTAGTGTTATTACCATATAGATGCATGGAAAAACACCTTTCCAAATATATCAACTAGGTCTCTGTCTCCAAGCCGCTAACAGAACCATCAAAAGTGGGAGGGTGTGCCCTCAAAAGGTCTCTCATGTGGCCTGCTAAGATAACCTCCTTCTCTGCTATCATCTCTCTCCTCCTAGGAGACCTTTCTCTTTCCCTCTCCTCTGGATCATCAACCTCATGTTTAGAACCTAGGTTGGCAAGGACCTCCTCAAGCAAATGACACAATTGAGATCCCTCTAACTCTGGCTGACCCTGATTCTCTATGTTTTGAACTCTGCCTTCTTGAGCACTCTCATGAGGAGAACTAGGAGGAGGGCTACCGCCACCACCTCTCCCTCATCCCCTACCTTGACCTCGACCTCGTTCTCAACTTCTAGACATCTTCCTACACAAATACCACCAAAGGAGAACCTCAGTTTGTTAGGCGAGGGAGACAAAAAGGGAAAACATAATTTGCAGAATCTAAGCAACTAGGACAAAATAATGGGCTCATATAAAGCTAGAGTACCCAGTGTTTAAACCTATCTCTGATACCAAATGTAATGCCCCACGACAAAACCCTAGAGAACATCTCTATTAAGCTAACCAAAAAGGGGCAAATTTTTTTTTTTAAAAGAAATAACAAAGAAATGTAAATCATCTTTAATCATACATCAAGTTAACCTTTATCCTCTAAGGATTCCATAGTTGCATAACTAACCATTAACATAATCTATCTAACAACTAGCTTTCATTCTAAATCTGATTGCATCAAATGAATCAACTCATACATTTCTTTCATAATATATCATCAAATGAGTAAACATCAAGGTCTTGTATAAAGGATTACAAGTACATACACAATTTCCTTTACATGAGAGTACACAATTACATTGTTTACAATATCACTTTTTTTATTACATTGGAAAGCATACATCAATATAACAATACATGATTCAATTGATATACAAGACTAGAATACAAACATAAGTATCTGTCTCCTCAAGTTAAACAAGATCGACGATATGCTATATGCGATATATCCTCCTTGCACATGAACAACAAGGAAGCTAATGGAGATACAAGCACAACCACCTGACCATGTGGAACCCTAAGGTCCACCCCCTGTGCTAGGAGATAATAAGGTCCCACTATGACAAATAGTCAATAAGAAAATAAACTGACAGGTGCAAGGACTACTCCAGACTCCAACACAATACAGTTAATATAAACATCACAAGTAACTCAACCATCACTTCTAGAGGTCACACAACAAAAAGGGGAGAACACAAAAAGGGAATGCTAGGCTGCAGTAAGGAAGAGTGTCATCACATGGTCCTAACATGGGTTACCTGATAGTCTCTCACTAGACGCTAGCCCCCATCTATGGTTACCTTGATAGTCTCTCACTAGATGTCGGCCCCATAGGGTGACACATGTAGAACCAACATTCCTTTCATGAGGACAAGGAAGTTGACCTTGCCAACAAGGCCTTTTCATCCCATCCTTAGTCTAAAATAGCACTACATGCATGGGTGAGGAATCCAATTATCTTGTTTAATGTGAACAACTACCCCGGCCCCTAGATTTATTATTAAGTTATCACTTAATTATCAACTTTCAATGGGTTACCCTAGTAGCCACTTTGGGTACTGGCCCCACATTGAAAGCCACTCCCCTATCTACATCTAGAAGACCCTATCAAACAAGACAATGACCATCATAACGACAAGTATACATAAACAATGCAAGGAATTTCCCCTCTTGCATACAAAACATAACTAAAAGGACCAACTCTTAATTATTGCCCAATACTTCCAATTAAAGTAATCCCATCAAAATAAACAACATTCTTCCTCATTTATGATTACCAAAGACCTCATACATAAACAAGAGACATCATGCTTTCATAACATCACTACCCATCCACATAATACAAAGAATAAAAACATAAACCCCCTAGGCCTCTAGAATAAAACCTTATCAACTTACACATCGATCCTCAATACAACCAATGACAAAATTCACTTGTATAATGCAATTTAACATGAAATAATGTAATTATCTAAATACAATATTTATAATCAACTCTCAACTTAACAACCATTGTAAAAAATCCATAATAAAATCAATACTAGTTTAACTTTAAATTTATCAACATTTACATCTATAAACATACCAATTTTCATTTAATCACATTAAGACAATTACAAACTAAATTACTAATTTTCTTTATCTTATTTTGTTCCAATATAATGTTCAATAAACCAAATAATCTATTTAATAAAATTTCAATAACATAATCTAGAAAGGTCAAATATCTTAACTAATACATTTGATTTATATCTGATATATATATTTATAATTTTATCCTAATTATTATATATATAATTTTGGAAATTTGTAGAACTTTTAATAAATGAAATTTCTAATAAAAGAACTTTCTAATAACAAATGCTAAAAAAATGAAACATCCTATAAAACTATTTTTAATAAAAGAAACTCCTAAATAACAAATTTTGTAAGGTATAGTAGTTGGAAAAACTCTAGAGGATGGTTTGCAATGTCTGACGCCTAGACAAGAATGTGACTGTTTGCCTCAAAGGATGGCATCTCATGAAATGCAACGATTACAGTGTCTGCACAAAAGAAATTTGTTTAAAAGGCTTTAGAAACTTTCAAGCAAATTTGATTGCAGGTGTAAATGGCTCCACAACCTTTGCGAGCATATCATCAGCCTGCCCTAAAATGGGTGCTTTGGGATGGCTAAGAGCATCAGTCAATGAAAAATATGGAATCATATACAAGGCACACAATCTGATTGATGGAATGTCTTGAAGAGATGTCGTCCTATGAAATGCAATGATAGCTAGATACATCTAAAATGGATTTGTTGAAAAGGCTTTAGAAACTTCCAAGCAAAAGCGAATGGTAGGTTAAAATCAGATTGGCAACCTCTGCTAGCATTCACATGGCCTGTGAGTACAAGGGATCATTGGAACAGGATGTGGACGTACACCAAACATTGAAGACAGTTGAATTTCATCATATGTTGCAGTTGTAATTGCCCCAAATCACATGTATACAAACTGTAGAGGCATGCATAAGTGCATGAACTATTGCCAAAATGCCTCAAAGAAACAAGAAATGCAATTATTATAGCATATGCACAAAATGGTGTTGTGAGGAGACTTTAGAAACTTTCAAGTAAATGCGACAAGCAGTTTTAAAATTAAAGCAGTTACCTTTGCCATGTCTCTCATAGCCTAAGCAACCATGAGAGCATTGGAACAAGCATGGACATTCATCAAGCATAAAGGAAAGATGAATTTTAGAAGATGATGCAATTTCAAATGCCCCAGTATGCATGCATACGAATGTAGAAGCATTCAAAAACCCCTTTGAGAAAGTTTATCATGGAATGGAATGGTTGCAGCATACACATAGAATGGGTTTGTGAATGGGTTTGAATGTGGAGAATAACAATGTATTTCACAAAATAACTTAGATTGAGATCATCCAAGACAGAGGCTAAAGAAATAACAAAATAAATCTCAAGAGAAGATCCATTATCACAAAACAATGAAACACATATCTGATTTAAGCTATTTTCCAAATCCACTATTCTATAAGCTCTATTTTGAAACCACTATTATGCAGGCTCTCTTCTGAAACCACTATTATGCAGGCTCTCCTTGAATCCCATAGAGCATCCCACAAATATACACTCAAAAAAAAATAAAATAGCAAATACAATAAATTCATTTGTCCATTACTAACCACCAACTCTCTCCTCCTATTTCATTTTTCACAGCAAAGCAATTCATTTAATTTCCACCAAACAGAAAGATTTCTTTCTATTTTTATTTATATCATATTTACTATATGAAACAACTCATATTTATTTATTAATCTTAAATTAGAATATAGAATATTTTATGACAACACACAATAATAAATTTATTTTTATGGACACTAACAAAATATTACATGTTTATTATTTTTTTTTCATATTAATATTATCAATTAAATTCCCATTTTAATACACTTTATTTACCTCATTAGTATTATTATTTATTTATCAAAGTGCCCTCAAGTCTAATAATTTCTCTTCTAATTTGAAGCAATTAACCAAAACAATAATCACAAAATTACAACTTAATAGACCACATGCCGAACAATACCTAGCGACTACACTTGATCAAACAATAGTGACTTACAATCATGCCCAAATTAACCTTACCGACAGGATACAAGACTATACTCATCCTTTTCAAGGATGGTGAAAAGCTAAGGGACCTTACGTTATCTCCATTCAACAATTTCTATTAGTGTTATGGCATGTGTTGATGTATAAAAGTGTGCAGGTTCCAACACCAACATGGGAAGTTTCAGGAATGTGGGACTTCCTACCTGAAACAACCTCCAGATTTTAAAGAAGCTGGCTCTTCTCTATCTTAAATGGGTTTTGGGGAAAAGGGTAAGAAGTAAATAGAATTACAGATGCAATGAAAACAAATCTATCTATGGCGATGTGCCTAAATAAAATGTTTCTCTCAAACTAAGCACAGTGAAACTATCCTGAAGATTCAGTCACATTAAAGAGTAGATTCTACATGATTAACATAAATGGATGAAATGAATAAAATCAAAGGCTCACAATCAGACAATTTTGCAAAGACACAGAAATATCAACCAAGGCACAGAACTCAGTCTTCCTCATTAATTTTTCAGCAACATAAGAGGCACAGATACATGCACAGTTACATTCACTTTCTGAATCAAGAATAAAAAATAGAGGCAAATGATATTCATTGGTCACAACAAAAAGTCTCAAACTTCTCTCTTAAATCTTTGATAGAAAACTATCTCTTGGAACTAGAATTCTATATCAAAACTCTATATATCGATCATTACAAATCTTACATATTTATAGCTGGTGCAGGAGCACCCAATCTACAGGAGCCTCCATGAGGTATTAGCTGTCTTAAAGTTGTTTTTATGTTTCCCTATGTAGTCCTAAATGGACATTCAATGTAATAAGGTCTATATTGACTGAGACATGCTATTTTTAGGTAGTTGTTAAGAGTTTGTTAGAGAGTTGGTTAGTTTGTTAAGACAGCTATAACTCCCAGCCATTAGGAGTCAATTTCTGTACTACCCCATGAGGGGATAAATATGTGAGTTTTGTTTGATCTCAATATAGAATAGAAGATAAGAACAACAATGTTAGATCAAAAGTATTGTAATCAATTCTGTGAAGAAATAAAATAAGTTTGTGTACTGGTGCAATCGCAGTGGATATCGTTCGGGGTCATTCCACTGGAGGATTTCTCCAAAATCAGTGGAATGACCCCCCCCCCCCCCCCGTGTTGTTAGTTTATTTTCTATTCTGCTAAGTTTTTGTTATTTCCTGTGTGTTGTTTGGTTACAGTAGGCACAAAGGAAGTTGTCGGCAAAAGGGTTTATGTTGATGTATTTTGTGAATATCTCACATTTGTATGTTGAAGCCTTCTGTGTGGATCTTACAAAGTAATGTAGTTGCGAGGGAGTCATCAGCGTGAAGATAGTGATCGGCTGAAGGAGAAACTTTCATACTGAAGGTGAAAGTCTCACTGAGAAGGTATATCGGGGTGATCATTTTGAAGTGTCACCGACGAGGGGGATATCGGCATAAGTATCGACGTCGGAGGAGAAGAGTGAAGTCCAGCTGAAGGCAAAGGTCTGGCCAACAAGGAGTTTGGAAATGAGCACATCGGAGAGATAAGGGCGATCGGCGAGAGTTTTAAGGTGGCCACCGATAGTCATCGGTCCCACCAATAGGCGAAAAGAAGAGTCTTCATCAATAAGGAACTTGGCGTCGGTGAGAGTGGGTGAGAGATCTGGCTGATAGGTGTAGTGTCGGCATGACCGAAGGTGTCGGTATAACAATCTTGAGGGTGGTCGATGAAGCATGTGTTGCCGATGATAAGGTGGATGTCTATTTCGGTAAGATAAGAGGGATATCTTGCCAATAGGAAATAGTATAGCTATTTCATGGGTTTTAAAGGGTTTTCAACTTGTTTTGTAAGCTTCTTCTGTGTTACTCTACATCAAATTGGTATCAGAGCTTAGAAGATTCTAAGCATGTAGATAGAGTGCCGAAGGAGGCAATCTACACTAGGATTTCAGGTTGAGCATTAGTTTTTGCTATCTAATTCTGTTATGAAGTTTTTTTGGTTGCAGGTGCAAGTTCACTCGCTGCAATAGGCAGATAGGAAGGTCTATCAAGAGGGCCAGAGGAGATGGTCCTTTGGTTGTCACCAAAAGTCTTGGGGAGAGAGGCAAGAGAGGACTCCCAGGTGAGGGATAGAAGTGTTGGTGTAGTAGGGAGAAGTGGACTTCAGATGATAGAGATGCAATTTGGAAGCAGCCAGTCAAACTCCATTGATAGGGGTCACAGTTGGAGAGTAAAGAGGAACCAATGAAGTCATCAAGTCAGGGTTGAAGTCATCATGAAGTTGTTTGCAGCAGACCTCGTAAACTCTTGGGACAAGAGTTTTTTCAACTTGGGGAGTATGGTGCAGGAGCACCCAATCTACAGGAGCCTCCGTGAGGCATTAGCTATCTTAAAGTTGTTTTTATGTTTCCCTATGTAGTCCTAAATGGACATTCAATGTAATAAGGTCTATATTGACCGAGACATGCTATTTTTAGGTAGTTGTTAAGAGTTTGTTAGAGAGTCAGTTAGTTTGTTAAGACAGCTGTAACTCCCAGCCGCTGGGAGTCAATTTCTATACTACCCCGTGAGGGGATAAATATGTGAGTTTTGTTTGATCTCAATACAGAATAGGAGAGAAGAACAACAGTGTTAGATCAGAAGTATTGTAATCAATTCTGTGAAGAAATAAAATAAGTTTGTGTACTGGTGAAATCGTAGTGGATATCATTTGGGATCATTCCACTGGAGGATTTCTCTGAAATCAGTGGAATGACCCCCCCTTGTTGTTAGTTTATTTTCTATTCTGCTAATTTTTCATTATTTCCTGTGTGTTGTTTGGTTATAGTAGGCACAAAGGAAGTTGTCGGCAGAAGGGTTTATGTTGATGTATTTTGTGAATATCTCACATTTGTATGTTGAAGCCTTCTGTGTGGATCTTCCAAAGTAATGTAGGTGCGAGGGAGTCATCGGCGTGAAGATAGTGATCGGCCAAAGGAGAAACTTTCATATTGAAGGTGAAAGTCTCACCGAGAAGGTATATCGGGGTGATCATTTCAAAGTGTCACCGATGAGGGGGATATCGACATAAGTATCGGCATCAGAGGAGAAGAGCGAAGTTTGGCTGAAGGCAAAGGTCTGGCTGACAAGGAGTTTGGAAATGATCACATTGGAGAGACAAGGGTGATCAGCGAGAGTTTTAAGGTGGCCTCCGATAGTCATCAGTCCCACCGATAGGCGAAAAGAAGAGTCTTCATCGATAAGGAACTTGGCATTGGTGAGAGTGGGTGAGAGATCTAGCCGATAGGTGTAGTGTCGGCATGACCAAAGGCATCGGTATAACAATCTTAAGGGTGGTCAATGAAGCATGTGTCACCGATGATAAGGTGGATGTCTATTTTGGTAAGACAAGAGGGATATCTTGCCGATAGGAAATAGTATAGCTATTTCGTGGGTTTTAAAGGGTTTTCAACTTGTTTTGTAAGCTTCTTCTATGTCACTCTGCATCAATAGCACAAGATCAACTCTAGATTATCTGCAATGATCAAATCCCAATGGCTCAACTAAATTGGAGGTAACTGGAAGTCTCTGACAACTCAAGATTTTTTGAATCTGCAACAGTTACTCCTTCTGCAATCTCATTAGCTGTGACAAAATATATGTATCATAACTCTTCTTTTAAGGAATAGACACTTGTCAGCTTCTGCTCTGTTTAGAAATAATAAAACCCCATGACAGATGGCAGCATCCACATGTACAACTTGAAACTCCTTTATTCCTCAGGAAGAAATAGGAAACTAACACTTGGCGGGTTCTGCAGCAACTAGAAACAATACATGTCTTTATCCGTAGCTTTGATACTAAACTATGTCATTGTATGAGGGCTCCACCTGTGACATCTGTTGTGATCCACAGCATTGAAACTTTAAAACATAGTTAGAAATGGGACCCACAACTTCTCGCTTAGTAGCTTTCAGAACAGAGATAGGTGGCAACTTCCACGTACAACTACAAATTGATACGTGGTGCCTTTCGCGCTACTTCTTGAAACATTAGAAACCCTTTGAGACTTACGCAGAGATTGACACATGTCAGGCTCCGCCTCATTTGAGAAACATTTATTAACATCGGAGAAAGGGACAAAAGTTTTAACTTTGAATGCCGCATCCAACACGTGGCACCTTCCACTTCACTTGATACTCTACACTGGGACCCACCTCCATCTATACTTAACATCAAAATATAAAGAAACAAACAAGTAGAAGCTGACACCTATCAAGTTCCATAAAAACTACAAAAGACATATGGTGCCTTCCTCTCTCACACTGAAACATTTAGGGAGTGCCTCTACTGATGACACGTGGCACCTTCCGCTGGGTTGCAACTTAAAACAAAATAGAAACAATCTCCACCACGTGGTATGCTCCACTTAAATTTGTAACTTAAAAACAAAGTGTGGCTAAAAATTGGGGCTCAACACTTGGTGACTCCCGTGGCTCTTGGCAAAAATGAAACCCTTGCAGCCATTCTCAGACGCATTCTTATACACAAACTGAAACTTGCGGATTATGTAGGAGCATCCAGAGGTGTAAGGGCAATCTTGCATCACCCAAAAAGAAGTTAATTCAAAACCATTGTAGTTGTTCTCATTTCTTCCCATAATTAGTGTTTTTGGTTCCATAATATCCGGAATAATAATGTAGGACTTTTAGTTTTTCTAAAACTGCTAAAAATAGCGACCTGCCTGTTTAGGAAAGTGTACCTGCTATTTTTAGAAAGTTTGCATTTGGGCACGTAATGAAGCAAAAAATTCCAGAAATTTACATAATGGAAATATAAGACCTTTGGTGAAGGAATCAGGTAAAGATCATTTGTGAGCTGAAAAATATTAGTTTTTGTTTTCCTAAAAGCCCCTGAAAATTTATGGAACAAGATATGAGGCACTAAAACTTCTCATAACATCTCAAAAAGTTGATGGAAATCCATTTATGAATTTCCAGTATGATAGTTTACATCGCGATCTTTCCGGCGCTTAAAACGGTTCATCAATCGGACACCCAGATCAAAAGTTATGCTTCCTGGAAGTTGACCTACTTTTGGAGGGAGTTGCAAAATTTGAAATTTAGCTGGAGGCCGCCAAAAAGTGCTATTTATGACTATTTTGGGAACCCTGGGCGGGGGTAGAGTCAAAGGGGCCAATGTGAAGTCAAGAATAGGTGGGAAAATAGAAACCCTAGCTGATTTAGGGTTACAGAATGCTGAAGATTCTAGAGTCTAGAGGTTGGGAAAGCTGTAATGTGTTGCAGCCAGTAGAGGATTTATCCTCTAATTGTAATTGAGCTTCTGTAATGTAATGAGTTGCCCAGTTCAATAAAAGAAAGTCCTATTTTCTATGTTCAATATTTGTTATTGTGTGCTTTGTGATTTACCCCCTTCATGAAGTGGTATCAGAGCGAGGGTTCCTGAGTGTGTAGACAGATCGCCGACTGTGAGGCAGTTTGCACCAGAACCTAAGGTTGTGGGTTTGTTGTGGAGACCAAGATGCCTCCACAAAGAAATCATGTTGGGAGGAATGCTTTGACAAAAGAGGGTTTTAGAGCCCTACAAAGGCAAATCGATGCATTGCAAGAGGAGCTACGAAGAGGGTTTGAGCCGAGGATGAGAGAAGAAAGTGAAGGTGAAGATGAAGAAGAGCTATCTGAGGAAGAACAAGAAGCTGCCAGAGATCCTGTAGAAGTTAGGTTGTTGAGGGCCATTTCAAATATCGAAAAGAGGTCCAGGATCAAAGTTTCTACATATTCTAGAGATTTGAATCCAAAATAGCTTATTGATTGGATCAATGACATGGAGGAGTATTTTGAGTATGAAGATGTGGAGGACCTAGATCGGGTTAAGTTTGCAAAATCAAAGTTGAAGGGCCACACCAATATTTGGTGGAAGGAGGTCCAATTAGAGAAGAATAGAAGAGGAAAAGGAAAGATCTCCAGATGGGATCAGATGGTGGAGAAACTAAAGAAGCAGTTCATTCTTGTGGACTATGAGATGGAGTTGCTGAAGAAGCTGCAAGGACTGAAGCAAGGTAACAAGTCTGTTAAGGAGTATATAGAAGAATTTTATAAAATTACTATCAGGATAGGCCATGCAGAGCCCAACAAGGAGAAGGTAGCCTGTTACATTAATGGGTTGAGGCTGAGTATTCAAGAGGAGTTGAGCTTGGTCAGAATGACCACCATAGAAGATGCATACCAGTTTTCCCTGAAGGTGGAAGAGAAGCTAAATAAAAGATTTGATAGCAAGCAAAGGGGAAGAGGTCAAGGTGGAAGGACTGGTGGAAGACCCTATGGGGGCTGAAATGAAGATGCAAAGAAAAGTGAAGAAGCTGGCACCAGTCGAAATCAGAGAGGTGACAATACCTACCGCCCTTGTGACCAGAACAATGGTGAGCAAAGAGGAAGAGGAAGAGGCAGACCTAGGCAAGGACCTGGAAGAGAAGGTTTCAAAGGAACCTATTTCCAATGTGGAGAAGAAGGGCATCGAGCATATGAATGTCTGCAACATCAAGGAAGGATGAATAGAAGACCTGAAGGTAATGCATGAGTTGCACATGTAGATGAAGATGCACAGTCTGAGCATTCTGAAGATGCTAAAAGGGGAGAAACCCTAGTTGTCAAAAGAACTTTGTTGAATGAGGAGAGAGAACCCAATCAGAGGAAGAGTTTATTCCGCACAAGGTGCAAATGTGAAGGTAAGTGTTGTGATATTATTATTGATAGTGGAAGCACTGATAATCTTGTTTCAGTGGAGATGGTTGACAAGTTGAAGTTGACAAGAAGAAAGCATCCACATCCATATCAGATTGCATAGTTGCAGAAGGACCATAGAGCTTTGGTCAATGAGCAGTGTTTAGTGAAGTTCAAGATTGGTGACTACCATGATGAGGTGTTGTTTGATATCATACCGATGGATGCATGTCATATGCTATTAGGGAGGCCGTGGCAGTATGATAGGAGTGCTGTCCATGATGGCCGTGCAAACACATATTCCCTAACAAAGGATGGAGTTCATCATAATTTGAAGCCCTTGAAGGAGGTGGAAGAAAAGGTATGTAGTACTGCTAGAATTTGCTTGGTAGATGGTAGGAAATTTTTGGAGGGTATGAAGCATGAGCGTCATTGCTTTGCATTGATTCCTAAGATTAGTCAAGAGAAATGTGAAGATGTACCTGTAGAAGTTTCAGATATGTTGGAAGAGTTCCAAGACATTATCTCTGATAATGTACCAGAAGGTTTACCACCAGTAAGGAAGATAAGTCATCAAATGGATTTGATACCAGGAGCCAGTTTACCAAACAAGGCAGCCCATAGGATGATCCCTGCAAAGAATGAAGAGCTAAATAGACAAGTTCATGAGTTGTTGAGAAAGGGACTGATAAGGGAGCGCCTAAGTCCATGTGTGGTACCTACAATACTAGCACCAAAGAAGGATGGAGAATGGAGGATGTGTACAGACTCTTGAGCCATTAATAAGATAATGATCAAGTATAGATTTCCATTGCCAAGAATGGATGACATCATGGATTGTTTGAGTGGAGCCAAGTACTTCACGAAGATTGACCTAAAGAGTGGGTATCACCAGAACCGTATTAGAGAAGGAGATGAATGGAAGATAGCCTTCAAGACAAAGGAAGGTTTGTATGAGTGGTTAGTCATGCCATTTGGGCTAACCAATGCACCGAGCACATTCATGCGGCTCATGAATGAGGTACTAAAAGAATTTTTGGGAAGTTTTGTTATTGTTTATTTGGATGATATTTTGATTTTCAGTAAGACTTGGGATGAGCATCTGATGTATATCAGAAGAGTTCTAGAGAAGTTGAGGGAAGAGAAGTTGCTGATTAATCTGAAGAAATGTAGTTTTGCAAAGAAGGAGTTGGTATGCCTTAGATTTGTTGTCTCAGAGGAAGGTCTTAAGATGGACCCAGAAAAAGTAAGGGCTATCATTGAATGGCCTATGCCAAGGACTGCAACGGAGGTAAGATCTTTTCATGGTTTGGCAAATTTTTACAGAAAGTTTATCAAGAATTTTAGTAGCATTTGTGCACCCCTAACTGAGATAATGAGAGGGGATAGAAAAGAGTTTAGATGGACTAAAGGAGCAGACAAGAGCTTTGACACATTGAAGCAGAAAGTCATAGAACAACCTGTTTTGGCACTTGTAGATTTTAATAAGGTATTTCAGGTAGATTGTGATGCTAGTGGTAGTGGTATAGGAGCTGTTTTGAGCCAAGAAGGTAATCCCATTGCCTATTTTAGTGAGAAGCTTAATGATGCCAAGAAAAAGTATTTTGTTTATGATCAAGAGTTTTATGCAATAGTCCAGGCTTTGAAGAAATGGAGACATTATTTGTTGCCAAAGGAGTTTGTTTTATATACTGATCATCAGGCTTTGCAGTATATTAATAGTCAAGGAAAGTTAAATCAAAGGCACTTAAAATGGGTTGAGTTTTTGCAGAGTTATACTTTTGTTTTGAAGCACAAGAGTGGGAAGTCCAACAGGGTTGCAGATGCCTTGAGTAGAAGGCAAAATTTGTTGACAGAAATGAAGATAGAGGTTGTTGGGTTCGATGAGCTCAAAAGTTTGTATCCTAAAGATCTAGATTTTGCAGAGGCTTGGAAAGCTTGTCTAGAGCCTGTTACTTTGGACAGGACAAAATAGTTGGATTTCATAATCCAAGATGGCATGTTGTTTAGAGGAAGCCAGTTGTGCATTCCGAGGAGTCCCATGAGAGAGAACCTGATTAAGGAGAAGCATAGTGGAGGATTGGCTAGACACTTTGGTCAAGATAAGACCATTGCCATTGTCGGTGAAAATTATTATTGGCCACAGTTGCAACAGGATGTGAGGAAATTTGTGCAAAGTTGTAGAGTGTGTTAGATGGCAAAAGGAACAAGTCAGAATACAGGGTTGTATCAACCATTACCTGTACCGGAGAAGCCATGGGATGATATTAGCATGGATTTTGTTCTTGGTTTACCAAGGACACAGAGAGAACATGATTCTATTTTTGTGGTGGTGGACAAATTCTCAAAAATGGCACATTTTATTCCTTGTAAGAAGACTAATGATGTTGTTCATATTATAGAGTTATTTTTTAGGGAAGTGGTGAGACTACATGGTCTACCAAAAAGCATAGTTTCAGACCAAGATACCAAGTTTGTTGGTTATTTTTGGAGGACATTGTGGAAGAAGTTGAAGATAGCCTTGAAGTTCAGTTCCACACACCATCCACAGACTAATGGACAGACAGAAGTGGTGAATAGGAGTTTGGGTAACCTGCTACAATGCTTAGTAGGAGATAAGCCCAAGGGATGGGATTTAATTTTACCACAGACATAATTTGCCTACAACAATTCTGTCAATAGGAGTACTGGTAAATCATCATTCCAGATTGTATATGGTAATAGCCCAAGAAATGCTTCTGAGTTAAGGAAGCTAGACAATGGAGAAAAGACAAGTGCTGAAGCTGAAGACTTTGCAGAACATTTGAAGAAATTGCATGAAGAAGTGAGAAAGCATATTAATAAGATGAATATTCAGTACAAGGCTAAGGCAAATTAGAAGAGGAGGTATAAGGAGTTCCAGGTGGGAGATGAAGTCATGGTTCACTTGAGAAAAGAAAGTTCCCAGTTGGAACATACAATAAATTAAAAATGAAGAAATTTGGACCATGCCGAATCATGAAGAAGCATGATTCAAGAAATGATATGAGGTAGAGCTATCGAGTGGGATCAATATTTCTCCTATTTTCAACATTGCTGATTTATCAGAATATCATGAAGGTGGAACAGAGGATGGACCAACAGAAGTGCAGTGGAGTATTCCGGCATCTACTTCAACAGAGGAGATAGAAGAGATTTTGGATAGCTGTGTGGGAAGGAGCACTCAGAACAAGCAATACGAAGAATATCTAGTGAAATGGAAAGGAAGGCCCGTTGAAGATTCTTCTTGGTTGTCTAAGGCAGAGGTTGACCATTTGGGTTTCCCTCACACAAACACCTGAGACGTGACAGGGTCACTTCTCAAATTACCTTGGGTGTCTGATGTAGGAGCATCCAGAGGTGTAAGGGCAATCTTACATCACCTAAAAAGAAGTTAATTCAAAACCATTGTAGTTGTCCTCATTTCTTCCCATAATTAGTGTTTTTGGTTCCATAATATCCAGAATAATAATGTAGGACTTTCAGTTTTTCCAAAACTGCTAAAAATAGTGACCTGCCTGTTTAGGAAAGTGTACCTGCTATTTTTAGAAAGTTTGCATTTGGGCACGTAATGAAGCAAAAAATTCCAGAAAGTTACATAATGGAAATATAAGACCTTTGGCGAAGGAATCAGGTAAAGATCATTTGTGAGCTGAAAAATATTAAAGTTTTTGTTTTCCTAAAAGCCCCTAAAAATTTACGGAACGAGATATGAGGCACTAAAACTTCTCATAACATCTCAAAAAGTTGATGGAAATCTATTTTTAAATTTCCTACATGATAGTTTACATCACGAGCTTTTCGGCACTTAAAACGGTTCATTAATCGGACACCCGGATCAAAAGTTATGCTTCCCAGAAGTTGACCTACTTTTGGAGGGAGTTGCAAAATTCAAAATTTAGCTAGAGGCCACCAAAAAGTGCTATTTATGACTATTTTGGGAACCCTGGGTGGGGGTAGAGTCAAGGGGGCCAGTGTGGAGTCAAGAATAGGTGGGAAAATAGAAACCCTAGCTAATTTAGGGTTACAGAAGGCTGAAGATTCTAGAGTCTTGAGGTTGGGAAAGCTGTAATGTGTTGTAGCCAGTAGAGGATTTATCCTCTGATTGTAATTAAGCTTCTATAATGTAATGAGTTGCCCAGTTCAATAAAAGAAAGTTCTATTTTCTATGTTCAATATTTGTTATTGTGTGTTTTGTGATTTACCCCTTCATCAATGGATGCACTGCAACTTGATACAAAATGTAGAGTAATTTACTCTACAGTTCTTGGCGACCCCTAGGACTTTTGAGCCTACTCAAAAAGAACCTAAAACTGGCAACAAAAATGTATTCAAAATACAATACAGGGTCACAAATTCTGCAAAGCTATCTGATAAACAGACCATTCTGTATCAGAAAGTCCTTGTTTATTCTGCAAATCTTGGATGGCAAAATCAAGATGTATTATGTCTTTGTGGGAGAAAGTCTGCAAAATTTGAACTATGACCTTTAATTGAAACTCTAATTGGGCCATTGGTATCAAGACAGTCTCCATGTCTTGTAGTGATGAGGAATCACTTAAACCTTGAAAAATTGATTAATCATTTTGTCTTATTAAAAGTAGGGTCTTAATCTCATCAATCATCAAAACAGTATTATTATCTAGAAATGGTGATGGAAGACCCAGCTGCACCAAATCCTCTATTTGTATCTTCACATCTTTGACTCCTTCTTTGACAATATCTAGGAGCTCCTGGTAAGTTGTGGTAGCTGAGTTGCAACTCAGAACTTCATTCACCCTCTTTGTAGCTATCATTCTGTCACTGATCCCTGCTGTTGATGATATTTCATCTGTTGTGTCATATAGCTTCTTTAGCAACAGTTGAGAGTCAGAAACTCTCAAGGAAATGGTAGACAGAGTGGCCTGAACTGAAGCTTCCACCTTCTTGTACAACTGCTATTCATTTAACAGGAACATTAATGAGGGTCTGAGCTGGATAATCTCCTCAGAGATTCATTTCCAAACTGAAACATATAGCTCCTTGACCAGATTCAGAACTCCAGCATTCTGAGGCCTGTTAGCTAACTCCAGTGTTAGCTATTTTGTTGTTTGTTGCTCTACTAGGAGTTGAGCCTATATTGCAACAGCAACATTCTATTCACTCAGCAACTTTTGTTGAAACTGTGTGGCTTGTTGCAATTTATCCTAATATTTCTTCTCTAATGTGGCCTTTTCCTACCTCAAAACATTTACTACAGCTTTTTCCTGAGCTAGCTCAACCTTTAGAGCAGCATTTTGTGCTTGTGTGGCTTGATGAATCTGACAGAAAACAATATTTTGCAACTATTTATTTAGATTCTCCATTTCATCCTTTGTTGATTTTAATTCTCCAGCAAGGTTGCCACTATGTGTCTTTTCTTGAGCTAAGTTAGCTTCAACTTTCTCTAATTTCCTAGACACCTTCAAGTAGTCAGTTGCAATAGTAGAAGTGGTTTCATTAAGCAGTTTGACCCTATCTTGTGGTCTGAATAGAGACATGTCCATAGCTACTGCATTCATGGCAAAGTCCTGAGGCTGCATCTACTCATTTAGATTCACCACATTTGGGGACAAACGTGTGATAGTCAGCTGCTATTGAATAGGGTCAAAGAGAGACCTCATATGTGGCACAGCCAGGCTCTTATTTTCTTTCTTTCTTTTCTTGTCCATCCTAGCTTGTCTAGCCTTCTTTGTTGTATCTACCTGAGCCTGGAAAGTGGGTGGAGAAGCAATATATCCCCTAGAAAAGGGATTACCCTGAGGTAAACCATAAGGAATAGCCAAATGTTGGCTAGGGCAGATTTGGGGAGGTGCTCTTCTTAGAACAGAGGGGGAAAAGAATGGCAATGAGGTGGCCTGTGAAGACATGGCCTGCAAATTAGCAATTGGGGCAAGTGTAGATATAGGCACAACAAAGGCGGAAGGGGATACTAACGTTTGGCTAGTTGAGGTTGCCACCCCTATGGTAGAAGAAAAAGACAAAGAGGAAAAAGGAGAAGAAACACTTACCTGAGGAGCAGCAGATGTAATTGGTATTTGTTGTTTCAAGGGTTCCGCTTCTTCATCTGACTCTTCTAGCAGGTGTAGTTTTCTATGCTTCCTTGGCCTTTCTTCTTCTTGCTCCTCTGATTCCTTCTCTACAACATTGACCACTACTGATGGTGGCAACGATACAAAACTAGAAGCCCCAGTAGCTGAAATTGATGGAGTCCCTCTAGGTGGTGATGACACCACACCCTTTTGTTTCTCTAAAGTACTGAGAGATTGGGGCCAGGAAGATACAAGTATAGTAGAAGAGGCCTATCTTGTTGCTTGCATTGTATGGGTTGAATTAGGTTCTTCTTCTAACTCTTCACCCTTCTTTTGGATTCTGCTTATATCAAGGCTAGAAACTGGGGATGGATGCCACTCATCCCAGATCGACTCCTATTTCTTGTATGTGTTGACCTTGCTAAAAGAGTGTGTCAATTCAAAAATTTCTTGCCTATATTTCCAATAGGCCTCAATTTTCTCTAGTTTCCATTCTTGGCTCTTCAAAGCCCTCTTTAATCTAGTACCCATTCTGATCTTAGGGTCAAAGGCCCTTTGTTTAACATAAAAGGTCTCCCATGGCCTGGGACCCTCATAAGGCAAATCTGCTAGTTCCACATACAGGTCAAGGTTATCTTCTTTAGGGATTCTCCTGTCTTCCCAAAAGGGATGACCCTCATGTGCTATTTTAGACCCAACTTTGTTGCTTCTAACCCAGGAGGTTATAAAACTATTTGGGTCATATCTCTATTTATCTTCAATGATGAAAAATCCCAAGACAACTAACTTTCGTAGCAATAGGTGTTTAGCGTCCCTAACTTCTAGGGTCATATTCCTTCTAACCCATGGGATATCATACCTTTTCTTTTTCTTCTTCTTAGTGCCAAATTCATTGTCAACCACGGACACCTACCAGGTTACTTCTAGAAACGTTACCCTAGGGGTCAAAACTTTAGGTAACAGCATAGGTTCCCCATTGAAACCATGAACCCTGATGATAGTATTTTGGGCCCCAAAGAAATAATCACATGGGATTGGGCAATTGGTCATGAAAACCGTAATGCTCTGTGTCAACCGATGCTCTACAGGCTCAGGGCTCAAATGGCAAAAGGCAGGAGCAACAAAGAGTTCCCAAAACTCATAAGTGTCTGATGCCTTAGATAGCACATGTGTCCATGCAAACATAAGAATAGTTCTATTTTGCCCAAAATCTGGGTCATATATGTTCAATTGCATATTTTGTATAAAAATACCATGGTTTTGATATAACATTAAATGAAACAGATAAGCGGAATACCTAAAAACTCCTTTGGCTTTGAAATTGACCAGTTGGTCGATCATGGAATAGGCAATTTGTTCTAAAAAGTCTAGCCGGTATTCTTGTGACTTGTCAACAGTCTTCAATCTGAAAAGGATGGTAATTTGCTAGTCATAGACTATGTTGTATTCCTTCATTCCAAAAATGAAAGCCATTAATAACAGTGCCTCTTGACTATCCTAAGTGAATTGTGCCCTTCTTGTAGGTAGTGTGGGCATCTAGGTGTTCACCTCTGGCAACTGCAACTCTAAGTTAAAAAACCTAATCTGGTTATTGACATTTGACCATGTCTTTTACATCTTGGCAATAGTGGGGAATGTGGTCGTTTAATCATGATACAGGGCCAGCATGTCTCTTATGGCTTTGGGTGCAATTTGAACCATAAAGGGACCCTGTTGTATGGTGCTTGAGGGTACATGAAATAGCTCCGCACATATATCAATTAGGTCAGGGTAGAGGTGCACATTTGGAACCATGAACTATGCCAATTGTGAGGTCCAAATCCTCATTCCAAAAGTCTCAGATTGTCCACTTTTTGCCTTTTGAATGTATCTCTGGTGTGCCCCTTCATGAAGAGTCCTAGTAGGTTTTTGAAGGGCTGGGTCGAAGATGCCATCTGCAAAATCTTTTACTTTCTTTGGGTCGACAAAATATCCTACTTCGGGCATTCTCGTCCTTGGGTAGGCTCTCTTCGGTTGCATAGGTGCTGAGGCGTATGATTTTCTTTTCAAAAGCCTGTCAATTGATTCATAAATCCTGAGACCCTCTTGAGAAGATTGTGCCCCGGCCATATCTGTACCTACAAGGAGAATGTGGGTGCTTTGACACAGTAATGGATGGAAATGCTATACTGGAATAATACAAAGCTAAAAATGGTTGCTAGGGACTGGAATTTGCAGGGGATTGCTAGGGGTTCTAAGCAGAGAGACGGAGCAAAATGAGAGCCACAGTTAATGTTTAACTCTAATTTAATGGGGCTTTTAATGACACATCATGCCTTATAAATGGCATTAATGCTGAAAAACCATTAGTGTATCTTTCTAAATCAGCTTGGGACAGAGTGTCAGACACATTATGACAGTGGCTGCAAAAGTGTGTACTTTGAAGGATTTTGGGGATTGGAGACAACCTTAATGAAAGTGAGATTTTTAAAAAGAGAAAGCGGCTTGCACTGATGACACATGTTCGTAGAACACTTATTTAAAAGGAAAGCAGGAAAAAGAAAGCGGGAAAAGAAAAGTGAGAAAGGGAAACTAACTAACTATAGTACATGAAAGACATTGCTTAATTAAAATGTTTCAGATAGATCCCATTCATAGGAATCTCCTCAGGTTCACCTTCCATTGTTTTAAGCTCAAAAGAATTTTGTTGCTTATAGGAATGGATTTTGTAAGGACCAGTCCATAGTGATTCAAATTTAGTATGTCTGCCTGGCTTGGCTGATCTCTCATCCCATTTCAACACTATTGAGCCAACTTCAAAATGGGGATTTGAAGTCTTCTTGTCAAAAGAATCTTTAATTATTTTTTGATGTTTCAATAGCGACTCATGTGCCTTTTCTCTTTTCTCTTGCACTTCTAGCAATTCAGCAAGTTTGACTTGCATGGGACCATTCTCTTCAATCTCAATTTGTTTCAATAATTGTAGAGCAAGAATCTCTAAGCTTAGTGGCATCACAACTGGCTTACCATAAACTAGTTCATATGGAGACATCTTTGTCACTTGTTTTGGTGTGATTCTATCAGCCCATAGTGCTGTGTTAAGTAGTTTGTGCCACTATCTATGATGATTAGTCCCTATCCTTTTAATGAGTCTAATTAGGTTCTTGTTAGTAGACTCTACCAGACCATTGCCCTGAGGGTAATAACTTGAAGAAGTTTTCAAATAAATTCCATACATTAATGCAAACTCAGATATTTTTGTTCCCAAAAAGGCCTTAGCATTATCTGATATTATGGTATGAGGAGGACCAAAACGAGCAATAATACCCTCCAGAAAGTCTAATATTACCTTTTATGTTGCTTCCTTGAGTGGTACTACTTCACTCCATCTAGTGAAGTAATATGTGGCAGTTAGGATCCATTTGTGTCCCATAATTGACATCGGATTGATCATACCAAAAGGGTTCATCCACAATTATGGGGCTTAGTGGCATTGCTGCATTTCTTCTTTTCCCTATATAAAACTAACAAGACTGGCACTCTTTAACTAGCTGATAACAGTCTATAAATAAAGTGGGCTAGAAGTATCCTACTTGAGTTATTTTTATTGCAGTGGTCCTTCCTGAAAAGTGTCCACCTAAGGCTCCATGATGCAGTTCCTGTAGTATTCTTTGGGCTTCATCTTTCTCTATGCATCTTAAAAGTATACCATCAGTATTTCTTCTAAAAATGACATGGTCAATGAATACAAAATGGACCCCTTGCTACCTGTAGTATCTTCTCTTGTCATGAGAGAGCCCACTTGGGAAAACCCCATGTTTCATAAATTGTATTCTGTTTGTGACCCAACAATCTTGATCAACCTCTTGTATTTTTAATACATTTTCACTTTGTGTTTCTTGTGTCATCATTCTCTCCATGTCCTGAGCCATATATTCGCACAATCCTTTGCCCCTTACTAACTTAGTGGGTCTGACCTCCACATCATATTCAAGGATCTTCATTATCCAGTTAGCTCTTTTCTCAGTGATCTCACCCTCCATAATGTATTCTTACACTAGGATGGGCCACTAATATCATAATCTTATTCCCTGTGACCATATGTCTGAATTTCTTAAGGGCTTTTACCATGGCATATGCTTGCTTTTCTACAAAATTGTATCTAGCCTCATACTCCCTGAGAGTTCTAGAGAAAAAGGCTATTGGATTCTCTCCTTCTTGCTGATCACCTTTCTAAGGTAAGACAATAGCCACACTGAACTCTCCTCCATAAACATACATGATAAAAGACTTAGAAAAGTCTGGGTTTCTAAGTACCAGGGCTGTTGAAATAGCTCTTTTGACTTCTTCAAAAGCATGCCTCCCCTCTACAGTCCATTTGAAAACTAGGTCCTTCTTTAGCAATAGTGTCATTGGTCTGATTAGACCTGCAAAGTTAGATATGAATCAGCTGACAAAGTTGATCTTCTCTAGAAAGGATTGAACTGCTTTCTTATTAACAGGCAGAGATAAGTTCATTATGGCAGTGACTCTCTTTGGGTCAATAGAGACTCCTTCTTTTGACACTATATGCCCTAATAGTTTACCCTGAGGTACTGCAAAGATACACTTCTTGGGGTTCGGGGATATTCCAAACTCTTGGCATTTCTTAAAAACAACCTCTAAATGGTCAAAATGATCTACAACATTTTTAGAGAAAATAGTGAGGTCATCTAGATAAATCAGGATGATCTTGTTTATAAGCTCCCCAAATGCTACATCCATGGCCCTTTGAAAAGTAGCTCCAGCATTTGGAAGGCCAAAAGGCATCTTAGCATATGCAAATGTTCCCCATTTTGTAGTAAATGCAGTCTTATGCTGGTCTTCATCAGTCAACCATATCTGATTGCATCTAGAGAAACCATCCAGCAAGGAAAATCTCTCTGATCCAGCCACAATTTGTAGAATTTGTTCCATAGAGGGCAGGGGATAATGATCTTTCAAAGATGCTCTATTTAGATCCTTGAAATCTACACAGAGTCTTATGTCACCATTCTTTTTTCTTACTGGCACTAAGTTTGATACCCAAGTTGAGTGCTTGATTGGAAAAATAATCTTTGATTCTAAGAGCTTTTGTAACTCATCCACCATCAAAGGCTCAATTCTAGGATTCATTAGCCTTTTCTTATGTCTGACTGGTTTAGATCCTTTAGTCAGCTCTATAGTGTGCTAAATGATATTTCTATCATAGCCATGGAGGTCTTCATAGGTCCAGGCAATCACCCGATCATATCTTTCACACAAATCAATCAACTTTTCTCTTTCTTACTGGGTTGTAGAATTGCCAACCTTTAATTTTCTCCCTTCACTACCTTGAATTTCAGAATAATCTTCTTTATTTTCTTGAAACCTCTTCTTCTCCAGGCTTACATCTTCTAGGTCAAATAAGTTCTCTAAGGTAATCAGTCCTTTAGGAGCTTATTTGACTTCAGTTGAATAATTTGGTCACCATATGCTTCTTCAATTTTAGGTTACAACTGATCAACAAATTCTCCTGACTGTTACAAAAATGAAAGTACTTGAAAATCATTTTCAAAAACTTGCCAATTTTGGTCATTATCTAGGATAGTTGGCCTTACTATGATTTTGACTGACTCATTGTTGACTAGTAGATCAGTTGCTGGATCAAATTGTGAACCAATCTGTGCCATTCTATCTACCTCAGAATTTTGGGCTCTAGGGACTAGTTCAATATTGAAAGCTTCAAAACCATCTATTAGGTCCCAAATTCTATGCCTATAGGATCTCATTCTTACATTTTTGGCCACTACCTTTTCTCTGATTTGCTTCACTACTAGTTTTGAATCTCCTCTTACTATCAGATTCTTTATTCCTTTTTTCTTTGCCAACATGAGTCCATGCACCAAGGATTCATACTCAGCATCATTATTTGTACAGGAAAACTGAAAATGAATGGCTCTTAAGATTTTCTCGCCATTTGGGGTAGTAAGGCAAACTCCTTCTCCAGCTCCATTCTTACTTCTAGCCCCATCAAAATTAGAGTCCAGATTTCTGAGTCCTTTTCAGATTTTTGAGTCTGATTAGACTCTTTCTTTAAAACATTAGGAATCTCTTGGTCTTCTTCAAATATGACATAAGTGCCTAAACCAGTAGAGTCATAATTTCCATAGGGATCACTTTGCATCATAGTCAACAACTGGTTATTCTCTTCTTCCTGTTGATCATATTCATTCCAGTCACCTAACTCTTTAACAAAGATTCTCTCCTCTTTATTTAGCATAGCATGAGCTGCCTCTAATTTTGGGGTTGGTTCATTTGTGATATGGTCTTTTGACAATGGCTCAGACAGTATTTTCATCTTTGTCCCATATTTGGTTCTCAAAATGAGGTGTGACCAATCTAGGGACATGTAACCTCCTATCTTAGCTATGAAGTCTCTGGATAAACATAGACCAAATACAAGGAGAATGTCTATGACTACCACATCCTGATTTACAATTATATTAGGGCAAGTATACAATTGTAATGGGAGTTGTTTAATTTTCCCTATTGTTTGCATAGATTTCCCATCTAACTGCATAACCCCTCTTGTAAGTGGCTCATATTTTATCTTCAAAGCATTTGCTATTTGTTTTGGCATTACTGTAGTACTAGCCCCAGAGTCTATCATTGCATTATGCAATAGTTTATTCCCAACTATTAGAGTTAAATAAAAGGGATCTGGTTTAGATTTACCTACCTCAGGTACATTATTCAACAAGGCCATTGTCTACAAAGGTGCAGTATCTTTGAGCTGTAGCTTTTCTTTATCAACAGATCCTTCTTTAGCACCAGTCTATTTAGGAACTTCTTGGCCTTGCAGAGCCTCTTGTAACAATGTCTTCTACTCAGGAATAGCTAACATGTCCTAGATTGATACATGCACTAGAGTTCTTTTTAATTGATCCACCACATTCATAGGTCCTAATGCTTGGGCCTTTGAGTAATAAGGGTATCTTGACTTTTCTTGGACTTGTCCTGAGATTACTTGATTTTGTATAGGCTGAGGTGTTTCTTGTCTAGAAACTGTATTCTGGTGACTTTGAGATGGAGGAGCTCCCATGATCTCATTATTAGTGACTTTAGGCTGTTCCATCATTCTCCTCTTTGCTCTGGTATAGTAATCTGATTGCACCAATGGCTTCTTAGAAGTAGATGCTTCATTCAAGAACACTGAATCTTCTTCTTCAATCCATGAAAATAAAGCATGCTCAGGGGCTATTTCCTCTTCTTGTTGTAATGACATTCCTTGCATTTGGGCCACCAGGATTGTATTTTGTACAATAGGGGACTGATATTGTGGGGTGTTAGAAGTTACAAATTATCCCTCTAATCCTCTCTGTTCTTCTATCTTTTATTCTAAATTTACTCTGGGGTAGTCTCAAGGCATATGGGCATTATTGCAAGGAAAACACCAAGCATTTGTGTCATCTGCAAAATTATTTTACCCTGGAACAATTTCCCTGTTGGGATTAGGAGGAACAACCTGTAGAGGTGTAGGGACTATGACTAATTAATTTGATGGCTGAGGATTAGCTTGCCTTTGAGGGCCTTGATATTGATTTGGCTGAAAGGGAGGTCTATTTCCCTGGTAACCTTGATAAGGGAGTTTTAGATAGGGATTCTGTTGTCTCTTTAGGTTAATTATCTCATTTGAGAAGGTCCTTAAAATGTTCTTGACATCATCCATTTTAGATGATTGAATAGGGACAGCTACTTTAGCAGATTGTTGAGGAAATGAATACATAGACACAGGTGGGATTGAAGAGTTAGGTCCTTCTTGAGGCAATGGCAAGGTAATTTCTAGGAACATGGGCATAGGAGGCCTTGGGGGTAGCTTTCTAGCATCTATTAAATTATTTTCAGCCTTGACTGCCAACTCATAAGCTTCTGGTAGTGTCTGACCTCCAAGGGACTAGATCATCACTGATATATCTAAGTTTAAGGCTTTAAGGTAAAACACAATAGCCATACTTGGTAATGGTCTTGCTATAGCGGGAATTCTCTCCCAAGTCTTTTGAAACCTTGAATTGAAATCAGTCATAGCTTCTTGTGGTACCTTTTTGATGGTAATCAATTGTTGCAACAAAGAAGATTTATCACCCTTTTCTTTAAATCTTTCAAAGAAAGCATCACCCAGTTGATCCCATGTGGATATTGTATTTGGGGTTAAAGATCTATACTAGTCCAGAGCCTTCCCTTTGAAAGAAGCTGCCAACAGTCTTATAGCCACATTCTATTGAGTGATCACATGCACTACATAGACATCAGATACATCTTTCAGATGCTCCTCAGGTGTCTTGAAATCTTCCCCACTGAACTAGGTAGAGCCTTCAGAGCATTGGCAGGAATAGCATCCCAAGTGGTTGGTGGTATCAGAAGGATCAGAGGACTACCAATGTTCCAATTTACATAGTTTCTTGGGGCTATAGTTGCTCCCATATTTACTCTTGGTGGTGCTACAAACTGATTCACTCTTCTCCTTGGATTAGCTACTAGTGGTGTCAAAAGAATGCCTGATCTAGCAGCAGATTGAGCTCTTGTCACAGGTCCATAGCTCTGACTCCCTGTAGCTTCTTGGCTCATACAATCTTGACAGCAACTTCAAGAAATGGTCCCACCAAGCGTGCCAAAAATTGTTGATGTATAAAAGTACGTAGGTTCCAACACCAACATGGGAATTTTTAGGAATGTGGGACTTGCTACCTGAAACAACCTCCAGATTTTAAAGAAGCTGGCTCTTCTCTATCTTAAATGGGTTTTGGGGAAAAGGGTAAGAAGTAAACAGAATTATAGATGTAATGAAAATAAATCTATCTATGGCAATGCGCCTGAATAAAATGTTTCTCTCAAACTAAGCACAGTGAAACTATCCTCAAGATTCAGTCACATTAAAGAGTAGATTTTGCATGATTAACATAAATAGATGAAATGAATAAAATCAAAGGCTCACAATCAGACAATTTTGCAATGACATAGAAATATCAACCAAGGCACAGAACTCAGTCTTCCTCATTAATTTTTTAGCAACATAAGAGGCACAGATACATGCACAGTTGCATTCACTTTCTGAATCAAGAATAACAAAATAGAGGCAAATGATATTCACTGGCCACAACAAAAAGTCTCAAACTTCTGTCTTAAATCTTTGACAGAAAACTATCTCTGGAAACTAGAATTCTATATCAAAACTCTATATCGATCATTACAAATGTTACATATTTATAGCACAAGATTAACTCTAGATTATCTGCAACAATCGAATCCCAACGGCTCAACCGAACTGGAGGTAACTGGAAGTCTCTGAGAGCTCAAGATTTTTCAAATCTGCAACAGTTACTCCTTCTGCAATCTCATTGGCTTTGACAAAATATATGTATCATAATTCTTCTTATAAGGAATAGACACTTGTCAGCTTCCGCTCTCTTTAGAAATAACAAATGGCAGCATTCGCATGCACAACTTGAAACTCCTTTAGTCCTCAGGAAGAAATAGGAAACTGACACTTAGCAGGTTCTACAGCAACTAGAAATAATACGTGTCTTTATCCACAGCTTTGATACTAAACTGTGTTGTTGTATTTGGGAGGGCTCCACCTGTGACATCTGTCGCGATCCGCAACATTGAAACTTTAAAACATAGTTAGAAATGGGACCCATAACTTCTTGCTTAGTAGCTTTCAGAACAAAGACAGGTGGCAACTTCTGCGTGTAACTACAAACTGATACATGGCACCTTCCGTGCTACTTCTTGAAACATTAGAAACCCTTTGAGACTTACGTGGAGATTGACACATGTTGGGCTCCACCTCATTTGAGAAACATTTATTAACACCGGAGAAAGGGACAAAAGGTTTAACTTTGGACACCGCATCCAACATGTGGCACCTTCCGCTTCACTTGATACTCTACACTGGGACCCACCTCCATCTATACTTAACATCAAAATATAAAGAAACAAACACGTGGAAGTTGACACCTGTCAAGTTCCACAGCAACTACAAAAGACATATGGCACCTTCTCACACTAAAACATTTAGGGAGTGCCTCCACTAATGACATGTGGCACCTTCCACTGGGTTACAACTTAAAACAAAATAGAAATAGCCTCCACCATGTGGCACACTCCACTTAAAGTTGTAACTTAAAAATAAAATGCGGCTAAAAATTGGGGCTCGACACTTGGTGACTCTCATGGCTCTTGTCAAAAATGAAACCCTTGCGGCCATTCTCAGATGCATTCTTAGACACAAACTAAAACCCGCAGATGCACATCATCTTGATACAAAATGTAGAGTAATTTACTCTATAGCATGCTCAGACCTGTCAATTCAAGTGGAGTCGATGCCTGATACCTGCATCTTGCAACAAACAAAACAATCAAACAAATAGATATATAATCATACAATCAAACACACCATGAGAGGGATTTGCAGCATAGAAGGGTACTCACACATGAGTAATGCGACACTATCCCTTTCACCAACACATTAAACAAATAACCATATTATGCATAACATACAATTACTTAAGAAATAAGATAGAACAATCAATTACATAATGGTCAAATACGAGCAATTACCAAATAACAACATCCTAACACATAATGCTTAGAATAAAATTAATCCACATCCTCTAATATGTCCATAAAGCTGTTATAACATATGCATAACCCAAGTAAATAACAATATCACCAAAATATCATCAAATGCCATGAAAAAAGTAGGTCTAACATCAACAAAGTATCATCAACTAACATCATAATAGTAAATCAATCATCAAGCAAAATGTCAGAATGTCCAGACCTAATAGAACAACTATTTGTCTAACAGAAAGAAAAAATGAGGGGTCCTAATCCTCCCCCCCCAAAATTAGGCTTACTTCTGGAAGTCTGTAAACAATTATGGATATAAATCTCGCATCCAGAATGCATCCTCCAAGCCACAAGGCTATATCTTCATCTATGTTACAATGTGGTACAATCTCCTATACATATGGCACTTACAACAACTTGATTGTTTCACTAATAGTTTCCTTTAGCAACTCTTTTCACCAAAAGACAAGATATTACGACATCTTCAAATCATCATGCAATGCTTTTCAACAAGTAACAATGCAACAAGCATATCAAATCTTTCACCTATCCATGAACTCTAGAAAATAAAGTACAACTATGTATAAATGATAGTGATCCAACAACATGATCATGTCTTTCATCATCACACCTCCTCTGATCACCACTCCTTTGATTGCTCCTTTGATCATCAATGTATGTTTAACTCCTCTAATAACTACTTCTTTGACATCAATGATTGCCGCTCTTTTGATATCAATGACAAAATATGCAACAATCCCCCCCTTTGTCATTGATGGCAACACTAACCTGATATACAATATTTTCTTCCCCTTTGACATCATGGGCAAAGGGCCAGTGGTCTTCCTCTATACCGGCAACACATATAAGCTCCCCCTGTTAGTACAATTCTTGTCATCTTCAATAGTCTCTTTTATCTGTCTACTCCCCCTGAGCAGTACCCAATGTCAATTCACACTTCTCGTCAATGGCGATGTAGGAGCATTCCTGGTTCAAGAGTAATCTTGCATCAACCAAAAACATTTGCATTTCAGTTTGTTTCTTTTCATTTTCCAGTTCAGTTCAAGGTAGTTCATTCAGTAGCAGTTTTAGCTTGTGATCTAGTATTGGCATTTCACATCTTATGGATCTAGACTTAGCATTTACATTCATTCATCTACATCATATCAAGAATTCAAAGCATTTGGATTAGTTATCAGAAAGATATCGCTAACAGAAGTCAGTTGTTTTCTCATTATTTTCTTAGAGCAAAGCATTCTAATAGTTCCTGATAATCAGGTGAAGGAGAAGGCTTGCGGATCATTCCTTGACTTGCGGATCTCAATGACACATCATTAAATGTCCTCTAGTTCATGGCTGACCTTCCCCAAGGGTTTGCACATTGTTCCATTCATTTGAGGAAATGTTCTATGCATTTAGTTCTGACCTATTTGTGAACATGTTACAACTCTTCATTGGAGTTTGTGATCTTCCTTGGCTGACACAGAGGAATCTATTGTTCCAAAAATGATATATATTGATATAATAGATCCTTAGAAAGTAATTATTCACAGAAGAAAGATCTGATAGTTTAGATTTGTGTGAAGGAACTTGAAAGCCTTATCTTGCGCATGTGTGTAATCAAGCCTATGATCCCTAATTCTAAGCCCACATGTTGTCAGTCAGATTGTATTTAAATTCTATGATATACTGAATGACTGAATCTACATTTGTTCTATTTTCTTGTGTTGTTTCTGTTGTGTTTACTCTTACTGCATGGTCTAGATAGTTCATTCTATGAACCCTCCTACCGTGACTGTACCAAGTGGTATCAGAGTGAAAGTTTAATTCTTTGGAGTGAATCGGCAAAGGGAATTCCATAAGATCTTGTTGTGATCAGATCACCGATCCGAGGAAGGTTACTTGTGTAGAACTAATCACCAATTCAGAGGCAGTTGTTACTTGTAGCCCGATCACCGAACCTAAGGTAGTTTGCACTTGATCCTAGGAAGATACCACTACAGAGAGTTCCTCCTATTGGTACAATGGCTAATAGAATGGATGAGATGATGGAATTGATGAGAACAATGGAAATTCATTTAGATGTTGTTGAGAAAGATAGGTGAAGAGGATTGACACTGAGACCTAATGTTGAAAGTGATGATGAAGAGGAATTTCAATTTGCTAAACAAACTGGCAAAACCCTAGAAGGCAATGAAGAAGAATAATTAGATTAGATAAAGATATTGTGAGCTATTTCAAAGATTGGAAAAAGACCTAGAGTTGATGTACCGAACTATACTGGTAATCTGAATCCTGAAGAATTGATTGACTGGATAAATGATATGGAAGAATACTTTGAATATGAAGAAATTGAAGATCCGAAGAAGGTGAAATTTGTGAAGAAAAAGTTGAAAAGACATGCTACTATATGGTGGAAACAAGTTCAGTTGGAAATAAATAGAAGAGAAAAAGAAAATATTACAACGTGGGACCGGATGGTGATGAAGTTGAAGAATCAGTTTATACCTGCTGACTATGATTTGGAATTGTTGAAAAGATTGCAGAACCTGAGACAAAAGGAGAAATCTGTGGAGTACACTGAAGAATTTCATAAGATTATCATAAGGATAGGACATAGTAAAGCAAGAAAAGAGAAAGTGGCAAGATACATCAATGGAGTGAGATTCAACATTCAAGAAGAACTAAGTTTGGTAAGGATGACATCTTTGGAAGAAGCATATTAGTTTTCCTTGAAAGTTGAAGACAAGCTGAATAAGAGACATGATCAGAGATAGAGAGGTAGAGGAGGTAAATTTCATAGAGGTAAAACATTTTCTGGATATGATAGATCATTTATGGAGCAGAACAAATTTGACAACCCATTTAAGAAGGATAATAGAGATAATAGTACTTACCAGAGAGTTGATATAAATTTGTACCAGAGACGAAACCCTAATGCATACCAGAATGAAGGATACAGAAGAGAAGGAAGAGGATTTGATAAGAGAACATTCAGAGGTACTTGTTTCAAGTGTGGAGGTGAAGGACATATAGCATTCAAATGTAATTAGGGTAGTACAAGAAAGAGGATAGAAAATAGTTGAAGAAGAACCTATTGAATCACTCAATTTTGTTGGTAAACCTGAGAAAGGAGAATCATTGGTGATGAGGAGAGTATGATTTCAAACAAAGGTAACTAAGGAAACATCACAAAGGAAAATTTTGTTTAGAACTAGATGCAAATACGGAGGTAAGTGTTGTAAAGTGGTAATTGATAGTGGTAGTTTAGATAACCTAGTTTCAGAGGAGATGATGACTAAGATGAAGTTAGAAAGATTGAAACACCCTAAGCCCTATCAGGGATGATCATAAGTTACTAGTGAGTAAACAATGTTTGTTGAAATTTTATATTGGAAACACCCTAAGCCCTATCAGATAGCATGGATTCAGGATGATTATAAGTTACTGGTGAGTGAACAATGTTTGTTGAAATTTCATATTGGATCCTATCTTGATGAAGTCTTGTTTGATATTATGCCTATGGATGTTTGTCATATCTTGTTGGGTAGACCTTGGCAATATGATAGAAAATCTATACATGATGGAAGAAACAATACATATACTATAAGAGCAAATGGGAAAATAATTACTTTGATTCCTTCGGAAGATGATTCTAAAAATGTGATATGTGGGAATGCTAGAATCTGTTTGGTAGATGGAAGGAAATTTTTGGATGGTTTGAAATAGGAAAGTATGTGTTATGCCTTGATTCCTAAAACACCTGAAGTAGTAAAGAAATAGACTGAGCTAGAGGAGATAAGAGAGTTGCAAATAGAGTATGAAGACATCATATCAGATAATGTACCTGAAGGATTACCACTTATAAGGAGTATCAGTCATCACATGGATCTTATACTAGGAGCAAGTTTGCCTAACAAAGCAACACACTGAATGACACTAGCAGAAAATGAAGAACTAAATAGACAGATGCAAGAGTTGTTGAGAAAAGGTTTGATTAGAGAAAGTTTGAGTCCTTGTGTAGTACCTGTAGTTTTAGCACCGAAGAAGGATGGATAATGGAGAATGTGTACTGATTCTAGAGCAATAAATAAGATCACAGTTAAGTATACATTTCCTTTACCTAGAATGGATGATATTATGGATTGTTTAAGTGGAGCAAGATACTTCACAAAGATAGAATTGAAGAGTGGATACCATCAGATCAAAATTAGAAAGGGAGATGAATGGAAGACTTCTTTTAAGACAAATGAAAGATTGTATGAGTGGTTAGTGATGCCTTTTGGATTGACAAATGCACCGAGTACTTTCATGAGAATGATGAATGAAGTCTTGAAGAAATTCTTGGGTAAGTTTGTGATTGTATACCTGGATGATATTCTAATTTTTAGTAAGACAAAAGAAGAACATTTGTGGCATATTAGACAAGTTTTGTAGAGGTTAAGAGAAGAGAAATTGCTGATAAACATCAAGAAGTGTAGTTTCATGAAGGAAGAGTTGGTATATTTGGGATTTGTGATTTCTATGGAAGGATTGAAGATGGACCTTGAGAAAGTGAGAGTAATTGTTGAATGGCCTACATCGGAGAGCATTGGAGAGGTTAGATCATTTCATGGATTGGCTAGTTTTTACCGGAAGTTCATTAAAAATTTCAGTTCAGTTTGTAACCCTATGACAGAGACAATGAGAGGTGACAGAAAAGATTTTAAGTGGATATTAGGAGAAGATAAAAGTTTTGAGTTGTTGAAGTAGAAAGTGACAAAGCAACCTATTTTGGCTTTATCAGATTTCAATAAAGTCTTTCAAGTTGATTGTGATGCAAGTGGGAATGCAATTGGAGTAATGTTAAGTCAAGAAGGTAGACTTGTAGCTCATTTCAGTGAGAAGTTATATGATGCAAGGAAAATATATTCAGTTTATGATCAAGATTTCTATGCCATAATTCAAGCCTTGAAGAAGTGGAGACATTACTTGTTGCCTAAAGAGTTTGTGTTGTATACAGATTGTCAAGCTTTGCAATAATTGAATAGTCAAGGTAAGTTCAATTAGAGACATATGACATGGGTAGAGTTCATGCAGAGTTATACCTTTGTGTTGAAGCATAGGAGTGAAAAATCAAACAAAGTTGCTGGCGCCTTGAGTAGAAGAAGAAACTTGTTGACATAAATGAGAGTGGAAGTGTTAGGTTTTGATGAATTAAAGAACATGTATGAGGGAGACACTGATTTTGTAGAACCTTGGAGAGCATGTAAGGAACCTATTGTGATAGATAGGAGTGAGTGGGTGGACTATTTCATTCAAGAAGATATGTTATTCAAAGGATGCTAGTTGTGTGTACCTAGAAGTTCAATGAGAGATAATTTGATCAAGGAGAAGCATAGTGGTGGATTGGTAGGACACTTTGGCATTGACAAGATAGTGGCTTTGGTAAGTGAAAATTACTTTTGGCCTCAGATACATAAGGATGTTCAAAGATTTGTGTAGAGTTGTAGAGTTTGTCAAGTTGTAAAAGGTAGTAGTTAGAAAACCAGATTGTGTAAACTATTGACAGTTCCGGAGAAACCATGGGAAGACATAAGCATGGATTTTGTAATGGGATTACCTAAAACATAGAGAGGACATGATTCAATATTTGTAGTGGTTGACAAATTTTAAAAGATGGCTCATTTCATACCTTGTAAGAAGACAACTGATGCAGTGCATGTAGCTGACCTATTTTTCAAGGAGATTGTGAGATTGCATGGATTTCCTAAGAGTATTATTTTAGACAGAGACACAAAGTTTCTTCGATACTTTTGGAAGAAACTTTGGAAGAAGGTGAAGATAGATTTCAAATTCAGTTCAACTTTTCATCCACAGACAGATGGACAGATAGAGGTAGTGAATAGGAGTGTGGGAAACTTGTTGAGATGTTTGGTTGGAAACAAAGCCGAAAATTGGGATTTGATTCTTTCACAAGAAGAGTTTGCATACAATAATTCACTAAATAGGAGTACTAGAAGAACACCTTTTGAGATTGTTACTAGAGTGAATCCTAGAGGAGTAGCAGAATTAAGGAACATCAGTGAAAGGAAGCTAGGTGTGCGGAAATTGCTTCCTACACTAATCTAATGAGGGGAGGAGAGTACAAATTCAAATTTATCCTAACTATTACAACAACATTAAACGATTAACATGAGATATTACAGTGAATATAGTAACTAAAAGGAATGACAGAAGAAGAGAGACAGAAGATATACATGGGGAAAACCCTTACGGGTGAAAAACCCCACACTCCAAACCACTTCTCAACTGTATTACATAAACAAAGAAGGTTACAATACAAATTAGAGCCAATGCTCTTGTAGGAGTCTTTGACACTCATATCTGGAGATGATCTGGTAGCATAATAGTACTTGTAAAACCTGTAATACCTGTAATACATCTTCTCTTCCAAGCACATGTTTATATAGAAAATACAAGGCAGAATTGCCTCTATCTTGGAATGGGTGTCTAGCTTGGCCTCATGGCCCAAAACCCATGCCTATGGACAATTAGTCAAAATTGTAAGATGCTTCTAACACTTTTCCAAAGCTCCAATCCCAAAGAGGTCACCTATTTCAAAAATGGGCTATGACAGATGCTCTTATGACATTTACGACTATCATAGAATCTGTCATAGCAGTTACAACTTACAGCTGTAAGAGAATATGTCATACATAGGCTATAAGTAGTATATTCTATTACAACATTTCATAGTCCACCTTGGGGCACCCAAAGATGCCTTTTTTAAAGATGCTCTTCGACATATGTCTTCACCTGTCATAGAATCTCCTATTTCAAACTCTTACATGTCATAACTTCATCATAGGAATTTGTCATGACCGTTACGGTCAATATTCCCTTACACAACATCCAAGATGTTGACACATGAAAAAATATTTCTACCACAAAGTTGGATGCCTATCTCCTCATATGAGGACAAAATTACAAATTATCATCTTCCATGTAGGATGACACATCACCGTGCCACATCCCACAAAATGACAATATGGAATTTACAATTAATTTACATCATAGGTAATGAATAAATAAATACAATCAAAATAATGCAAGGAATTACCAAGGTTGAGACACCTTAATTCCTAACATTCTTCCACTTGTCGAACACCTTGTAAGAGCCAATAGAATAACATGATTTAACTACTATAGGCTGAGTGGCCCATAGACTCTGAACACCATCTGAACTTCTCTGTGCCCATTGGCTTCGTCAATGCATCTGCAACATTCTTGAAAGTATCTGCCTTCTCTAAATTTACCTTCCCATCCTCTACCATGTCTCACATGAAGTGAAATTGTACATCATTATGCTTTGTTATGGCATGGAAAGTTGGATTCTTTGCAAGGCAATTTGCACTCTGACTGTCACAGTTGATCGTAATTTAACCTGCATCAACACCAATATCTGAACACAATCTCTTAATCCAAATGGCTTCCTAACAAGTATGAGTTGCAGCCATATACTCAGATTCTGTAGTGGACAAAGCAACCATAGGTTGTTGCTACTCATCCAACTAATTGTACCACCAAATATTGTGAACACATATGCACTGGTGGATCTCCTATTGCCAATATCACCTAGCCAATCAAAATCCATGAATACAAATTGAATGTAGAGGTCTTGTAGAATTACCATGATAACATATGGAATACTTGGAATTACCCTTCAAATATTAGAACACTCTCTTAACTGCATCCCAATGTACCCATCCAGGATTAGCCATAAACTGACTAAGGACTTCCACTGCTTGGGCAATGTCTGGTCTTGTGTAGATCATAGCATACATCAAATTGCCAACAACACTAGCATAAGGTACTCTTCTTATGTCCTCCACCTCACTAGGAAATTTTAGACAATCATTAACAGACAACTTTGTCCCCAATGAAACAGGAACACTCACTGGCCTACAATCTATCATGCTGAACCTGTCCAACACAGTCTTCACATACTTACTCTAGCTTAACCAAAGTTTTCTGTTAGTTTTGTCTCATCTGATTTCCATTCCAAGAATGTACCTGGCTGCCCTTAAATCTTTCATTTCAAACTGTGCTGCCAACTTTCTCTATGTAATGCTCTGGCTATGACATGTAGATTTCTTCCTCCAAATCACCATGAAGGAAAGTTGTCTTCACATCCATATGTTCTACCTCTAAATCATAAGAAACTACAGGAGATAACATCAATCTAATGGATGTCAGATTTATAACGGGAGAGAAGATTTCACCATAATCAAGTCCCTCCACTTGTGAGTACCCCTTCGCAACCAATCTAGCCTTGTACTTTTCAACACTGCTATCTGCACCAAATTTCTTCTTGAACACCCATTTGCAACTAGTGCGTTTCCGTCCATCAGGCAAAGGCACAAAGTCCCATGTTTTGTTCTTTTCCAAAGAAACCATCTCATCCTCCATGGCCTCCTTCCAAGAACCTGCATCTTTCATGCCCATAGCCTCTTTCACAGTTCTAGGCTCATCAGTGTTAGAAAGTAAAGGAAACGCACAACTAGAATCAAGTAATGAATAACCAAACCTATCAGGTTGCTTTCTTGTTCATGTAGACCTCCTCAATGGCTAAGGTTGTGGTTCTGCTTCTTCTTCATCGCTTCCAGAGCTGCTAGAGCTCTTCTCATCATCAAGCCTCACAGGGTTTGTTGGTTCAGTCTTCTTAGGGGTAGAAGGAAACTGAACCACATCTTCTTTCTTTTCTGAATGTTCGAGCTATAGAACAACAGAAGAAGGTGTTAGCTCTCTGAAGATAACACTTCTACTATACAACACTTTCTCAGTCATGGGATCCCAAAGCTTGTATCCTTTCACACCGACACTATAGCCAATGAAAATACATTTAACAGCCTTGTTCTCCAACTTAGACCATTTCTCCCTAGGCACATGTGCATATGCCTCACAACCAAAAACACAAAGATGCCTTACTAAAGGCTTCTTACTAGACCACACCTCCATAGGTGTTTTTCCAACAAGAGATGATGTAGGAGATCTGTTTATCAGATAGCAAGCAGTGGCAACAACTTCATCCCAAAACTTTTGTTTGAGGCTTTCTCCACTAAGCATAGTCCTAGCCTTCTCCATCAGTATCTTGTTCATCCTCTCTACAACTCCATTTTGTTGCGGGGTATATGGAGTTGTCTTATGCCTTTCAATCCCTTGCTCTTTGCAGAACTTATCAAATTTTGCCAAACAAAACTCAATTCCATTGTTAGTTCTCAAACACTTAATCTTTTTACAAGTCTGATTTTCAGCAAAGGCTTTAAACTCTTTAAACCAACTAAAGACTTAAGTCTTGCTTTTGATAAAATAAACCCATGTCCTTCTACTGTAATCATCTATGAAAGATATAAAATATATAGATTTTGAAATTGAAGGAACATTCATAGGACCAAAAACATTAGAATGAATTAGATCCAATACACTAGAAGACTTGTGAGAACTAGAGTAAAACTAAACACGATTTTGCTTTCCATAAATGCAATGTTCGCAAAAGTCAAACTCAAGATTACAATCATTTAACCCCTCAATGAGGTTTTTATTTTTTAGGGTATGTAGACCCTTCTCACCAATGTGGCCATATCTCAAATGCCATAACATAGTCTTTTCAATAGGAAGCTTAGCTTCCAAAGCATGTGCACTACCATTAGAACCTGTTACAACAGATTTCTTCACTGCATGTTCAGATGGTGGGGATGAAGTGATAGTAGCTCATTTTCTTGAGTCAGAAGAACTATTACACTATGAAGTGCATGCCTCCAGCTAAAATAGAGTACCCCTCTGAGTACCCTTCGCAAGCACCATAGATCCTCTTGTCATCTTGCATCCATCTTCAAAAAGACAACCTACATACCTGCATCATTCAACATACTTACAAAAAGTAGGTTTTGTACAAGGCCTGGAATGTGCATAACTCTAGTGATCCCCTTCACTCGTCCATTAGGGAATTGGATTGAGACTCTTCCACGACCAACAATCTTCAGATGAGAGTCATCACCAAGGTACACATTTCCACCATTGAACTCTTCATACTTAGTAAAACAGTATTGATGCGAGGTCATGTGGAATGATGCACTAGAATCAATCAACCACACATCATCAGATGCATGGGTGGCTAGAGCTGCAATGAAGGCATCACCATCATCTTGTGACTTGTCAGAATCTAAATCAGGAGCTTTTTTCTTCTTTTTCTTCTCCTCTTTGCATTCCTTTCAGAAATGCCCAGTTTTACCACAGTTCCAATAGAGATCCTTGGACTTTACAAGAGATTTGGATCTCCCACGAGATTTTGATATGCCCTTATCACTTTTCTTGTCCTTCTTCTTCCCTTTCTCTTTGGGTCTTCCACGAACCACAAGAGCCTCTTTGGCTACCTCAGAAAACTTTCTCTGCATCTCTTCAGATAATAATGAAGATACCACTTCTTCCATTGTGAATGTGGATGTGGTGCTTCCAATAGCCATCACAAGATGATCCCACAAAACTAGACCAAAGAATAAAGTAGGTTCATACACTGATCCTCCTCCTCCATCTTCACACCCACGGATGTCAACTATGCAACGATCATGTTGAAAGTGTGATAGGTAAAAATTAGGTTAATAAGATCAAGCATAGCCATGAAAACCTAACCCTAGAATCATCAAAGAATCTAATCCAAATGAAATCAAAAGCATGCAATTCAAGAATAATATCACCTAGATTATATGATTCCTTGTTTATGATGTGGATTGCTTCTTCAACAATGAACAATTATGAAGATCAAAGCTGCCATTATGGATGGATGATAATGATAATATGCTCAATGGATGCTAAAATTCTCAATATGCTCAAGATGATAATGTAGATGCTATATGAAAAAAGATGGATAGATGTAATATGGAATGAGAGGGTGTTTATATGGAACTCAACCAAAATCAATCAACAGTAGAGATTTGGTGGCTATGTGAATGGCTAAGATTAAAGGATGATCATAGGTGAATGTGTAGATGACAAGTGGAGGGAAGATAAGGCTTATGTGTGACTGTGTACATAAAAAGTACTACATATGAAAGATATTAAATAAAAGATGTAGTACCACTTATCTTTTTAAATGAAGGAGGCACACATGTCGGCTCATTGAGATAAATGATGAGAGAAATTAATTAATTAAATAAAATTTATTTAATTAATTGGAAAGTGGGTTTGTGAATGGATTTTTAATTAAATAAATAAGATTTATTTAATTAAAATAGAAGAATGAAGGTAATTAAATAATTAAAGATTGTTTAATTATGTCTTAGAGGAAATAGCTAATGAATTAATTAAATAAATATAAAATTTATTTAATTAATAGAAGAAATAAGTGTTAGGAACATTGCTCAAGTGTGTTAGACAAATGCAAATGATAGCTAATGCGATATTTGAATGTTAATGATAATTAAGTCAATTTTGGGTGTCTACATTTTGCCCCTCTTTGATACAATGTTTGTTAGAGCATTGTGTCAAAAAAGATATGATAATCGCTTAATAGACAAGGTGATGCCCCCTCAAGAGGTAAGCCAAGCTAACTAGGAAGGGCTGGGTTAGCTCGCGATAAGATGAAAGGCTAGAAACAAGGATGACATGAAGAAAATGGGGGTTGGGTGGAATAAATGGGGATGGTATAGAAGAATTAGGTTTGGGACAGGGGCTATAAGTAGGGCTCTCAAGGGAAAATAGGCTGATTTGTGCTCATTTGTGATCAGAAAGCTAGAGAGATCTAGAGCTCCTTAGAGTTAGTGTACAATGAGAGTTGGAGAGCTATCAGGATGGTGATTCCATGCAGAGATCATCGTGCCAAGTGACTGAGGACACATGGATGACCAAAGGGAGTAGGCGCACTGGTATGTATTGAAACTTTTGCTAAATGCATGATTTAAATAGGCTAGAAGCATCATAAATGCACACACGTCACCAAAAGCAACTAGGTTATGGGCTAGGCATGTTTAAGTCACTTAGGAAGAAAAACAAGTCGCTTAGGGTAGTTGAGGTTGCTTATAGGTGTGGCTTAGTCGCATGTGGAAAAAGTGAGTCTCTTGTGGTCGGCTAGAGAAAATAGATAGGTGAAATGCGCATATGGCTAGAATAGGTCACTTATAGAAGAAAAGTGAACACATATAGAAAAATAGCTCACTTATAAAGAATAGATGCTCGCTTATAGAAAATCAGTTGCTTATGGTGAAAAAGATGTGCGCATATAGGTGTTTAGCTCACTTTTAGTGAATAGTCAAGCGCATGTGGTAAAGAAGTCGCATGTAGGCTAAAAACAGGTGCATATAGTATAATAAATTGCTTATGATCATCAGATAAGGTGCATGTATAAAAATGAGTCGCTTATAGTAGGGATAATCAAGTATAGCATGTAAAAGGCAATTTTGATAGAACAAAGAATGATATGGTGAGCAGAATGATACAGGATGTACTATCATGAGAGCCACATCCCAAAGATTTGCGGTTGGTGAGATTACTAGATGCAGAGGAGCAACTAGTGCTAGAGATCCTTAGGTTAGAGCATGTGTCTAGATTGGAGCCGATGCAGGCACTTCAAGGACTGATGATGTTGATGGTGGAGCGATGGAGGAGTGAGCAGAGTTCATTCTTGCTGCTGACAGGAGAGGCCACTATCACCCTAGAGTATGTGTTCCAGATTCTTTGTGTTCCTATTAATGATCCTGATATGGGTCCAACTACATTCAGATGATTGTTCAAGACTCCAGATACTGGGGTAGAGAGCTCAGAGATTTCCATGGTTAGGATGGAAGAGCTATGAGATAGGCTGCAGTGAGTAGGTGTCGCTATTATCAAATGGCTAGTTGGAGATAGACAAGTGAGAGGATTCCCAATCAGATGGGGGACAGTGATGGAGGGGATGTTCTCCTATGGGATGAGATATGCATGGGTGGAGTGTGTGCTTGGACAGCTCTATCATTATCTACATGACTATGCATATATGTTCGGAGCTAGTATGTCTGTTGGAGTCATAGTTTTGCATGTATGGGCCTATGAGCATATTCTAGTGACAAGGCCAGATAGATGGGTGGCTAGAGCAGTGGGAGAGCCTTATGCAAGGATGTATAGAGGATCTTTGACATACCAATAGCACAGAGGACTAGTGTACTAGTGGAGGATATTGGATGAGGTAGATAGATTTATATGGAGGCCATGGCTAGGATGCGAGAGATGGGATGAGGAGGACAGAGAGCTTGTCTATGCTAGGAAAGCGAGATATATTTTTGGATGCGGTATATATATTATAGAGCGCTATTTGTTAGAGAGAGTTTTGAGATAATTCAGGTTGCCATAGGCAGTACCAGTTGGTGATGCCATTTTTGGGAGGACTCGACAGGAGGTTTTTGATTGGGGTCCAGAGGTAGTAGTTGACATGGCTTTAGTAGAGAGAGAGGGGCTATAGCTAGTTGTATGGCAGTGGGGACAGGGTCCTGCAGATCTAGGCACACTACGAGATTATGATGCATATTGGGTGATAGCGAGACTAACTCAGTTGATGAGGGTTGGAGAGATAGGAGAGATAGGGATGGAGAGACCAGTCAGGAGGAGACGATGATAGGCTCCACTAGCATAGGCTGTAGTGTTGGCCGCTCCAAGGATATAGGTATAGGGATAGGCACAGGGGCAGCCTCAGATACTTGCATAGCCTCAGGGTTAGATATTAGGAGGTGATGATGTTAGGATTCAGTAGCTACAGAGGGGGATTAGGGAGGAGAGGAGATGGAGGTAGCAGGCTTAGATGAGGTTGAGGAGAGTGGAGTTAGATAGGCATCAAGTGGTGATAGGCTTGCGGCATGCGAGAGCATAGGCTCAGACATACCAGGCTTAGCTACAGGCTAGAGCATAGATTGGAGATGGACAGGATGATGATACACTTGCTAGAGTGACAGGGGAGAGAGATGCAATGAGGCAGAGTGAGTAGACAATGAGATTAGAGCAATACACTACCCTACAGTAGATGCAAGTGATGAGGGCTAGTAGAGATGGTTTGCGAACAGAGAGGGATAATGCGAACAGATTGCATTGGGCACAGATGGAGCTACCATGTACCTGGCCACACAGCTGACACAGGTACAGGGAGACCTAAGGAGGGCATAGGGTGAGGTAGAGTATTATAGAGGCTTGTATTATGGGGTCATGCTAGCAGAGCAGAGGCAGCCTAGCTTTAGGAGCAAGTCGGGAGCTTTGGGTTCACAAAGGATAGGTGGATCTCGATCTATAGCATCAGTGATGGGGCCATAGAGAGATAGGGGGATAGGTACAGGACCCAGTGGTGGCGGTTAGGGTAAGGGAGCTACCAGTAGTCACTAGGGATACATTGTTTATGTATATTATGTTGTATCATGATGAGGTCTAGAGCTAATTGTACATACATTCTTGATGGCTCAGCTTATACATTGACACTTGTATATTGACACATTTTTGTATATATATATATATGATGGCCTTGGTTCTATATGATTATAGATGCACCTATGGTATTATGATGGTTATACATGTTATATCTTTATTTTCATGGATTATATGAATGTTTATGCACATGAATATGAATATGTAAATGGAAATGTATTATGTTAATGATAATATAAATAGATAAATGGTAATGATGTGATATGGACTGATGCTTATGTATATAGATGGTAATGATAATAATATGTCTAACACACTTGTTTTGTAGGATAAGGAAAGAAGAAAAGGATGTTGGAGGAAAGATTGATATTGGTTGAGTAGTACATAGGCATATGATGGAATGGATAAATGAAATGGTAGCTTTTTAAAACTAATTGCTCAAAAATTAAAAGAAATGAAATCCTTATGTTTGATAAAGCATATGGATATTATGCACCAAGGTACCAAAATATCTAATGCAAAACTAGCATACTACAATCTTGTCTAAACATATGGGGTCAAGATGTTGAACCAACATACACAAGATATGAATAGCAGCCAGTGTTCTGAGATGGACTCTAATACTACAAGCAATGGTTTGAGCTTATCTCCACTACACATAGTGATACCTTGTTGGTTATATGTATGGAGCCAGTATTGACATAGAATAGTCTCAAGTGCATAAGAGACTGTTTAGCTTCTTAGATGCTAGAGATATTGATATGTAAGATGCTGATCCCAACACGCACAAGATAGCAATATGCATAAGAAGAGAATAAGATCATCCCATAAACACAGCATACGAAAGTGATATGACCATGTCCCATTCCGTACTTCATCTTAACATACCAAGATATAGTAGATCAAGGTAGTCTTGATTAGGCATGGGAAAGGAACAAAAGATAAAACAAAAAATACTATCATCATGTTCTCTTGCCAAATTTAGGTGCTCTTGGATGGATTTAAGCTAGCGCCTTGTTGAGAGGAAAGTTGCATCCCGTTAAAGGCTAAAGATGTTGATAGAATGTTACAGCAAGTGTTAGCTTGAGGCATGTAGACAAATAGCTTTTAGTTGATCCTTGATTGGTTAAAGTACTGGAGTTTTCACTATACAAAGTCTGCTTCTTACTCGAGCTGATCAAAGATAAGAAGGTCGAAGATGAAAGAAGATGAATATGGGGTGGATCATCTATGCTTGAGTATTAGATACTTCCTTCATATTCTAGACTATCTACATACCCTGTATCCACAGGATCAAAGCACATTTACGATGATGATGAGACATGATGAATATGTAGTTCTAGGTTTATTGATGATGTAATTGATGAAAGATAGAAGAAAAAGAGATGAAAGATTGGAGGATGAATAGAGGAAAGATGAAAGATGGATGATGAAAAGAAGGAGGCTATCATCTTTGCTTGAATCAGAGTGCTTCCTTCACATCTTAGATTGCCTACATACCCTGTATCCATGGGATCAAGGCTTTAACGATAGAAATGAGATGTTGTTCTTGCTTATTATGTTGATGGTTAATGTCAAAAGATCAACATTATTGCTTGGATTTTTGCGATGTTTTGATTTTTTTGGATTTTTTTTTTAATTTTGATATATTTTTTACGTTTGTTTGAGCTTGGATTGATTGTGAAGACATGAATCTTGGTTCCAAATGTTTACCACATTTGAAGTTGGATGTGTGTTGTGTTTTGAAGTTGAAAGTTTGTTGTGTTATGATCTTGGGTGTTTGCTATGTTGTGAGCTAGAGCTAGAGATATCCACTTCCAAATAAGGATCAACAAGTGCCCCTAGTGTGGGATGATGGTTTTATTATAGAGAAGTGGTGAGAGATGACAGTCGTGAGATCAAGACATTAAGGTGCCAAATGATATAATTATCCCAACAAAATCCAAACTACAATGGCTAGGATGGCAAAGGCAAGGATGGAGAGACCTTTATTATGGATAAATGGTCAACGATGTTTGTACTAGGTGAAATGTAGATTATGTAGGTAAGATGATGAAATATGCTAGGAAAAGTTGTGATCAAACCAACTAAGTAGACAGTGGGAGCTGATCACTACACATAGCACCTGTTTGCTAGGTTTTCACTATGGTACTTATCCAAAGTGCCTGTTTACTAGGTTTTCACTAGAGAACAGATTATTTATCTTGCACTATTTTTTTTTTGTTATCCAAAGAGCCACAAAGTGGTTTTCACAATTGGATGGGTTTTTTTTTTAGGATAACTGAGATTCATGGATAAAACTTCTTTAGATGAATGATGTTGACTGATTCATCTAAGGGAATGCCCTTAGGTGTTGAGAGAGTGTATGGACCTGATCCATAAACTGATGTGATGACAAAAGGACCAAGCCAATTAGGTTCAAACTTGCCCTGTTTCTCTCAATGTTGCTGATTCCTTTAATTTTCTTTAAGGACAAGATCTCAAACTTGAAATCTGTGTTCTCTAATTTTCTTGTTGTAGCTACAGCGTAAACAGTTCTGATAGACTTGGAGATGGTTGAGTGCTAAAAGGCATTGTTCATCTAATAGCTCAAGATCACGTAGTCTGGATACTCAATATTCTTCATCTGAAATAGTATGTTGTAGGGATACTTGCAGTGAGGGGATCTCAACCTTAATAGGTAGGATAGCTTCAGTACCATACACAAGGGCATAAGGTGTAGCTCCAGTTGGGGTTCTGATACTTGTTCGATAAGAAGATAATGCAGGATTGAGTTGTAAATGCCAATCACGACCAGCTTCATTAACTATCTTTTTAAGGATTTTGATGATTATTTTATTAGAAGCCTCAGCTTGGCCGTTACTTTGAGGATAATAAGGTGTAGAGAATCAATGTTGGATATGGAACTTGTTACAAAGATCTCTAACCTCTTGGTTCTTGAAAGGACCACCATTATTAGTGACAATGGCTTGAGGAACCCCATACCAGAAAATGATGTAGTGTAGGATAAACTTAGATATTTGTTTGCTAGTAATATAGGTCATTGGTATTGCTTCCACCCACTTTGTGAAGTACTCAGTGGCAGTTATGATAAACTTATGACCATTTGATGAAGTTGGATGAATTTTACCTATGAGATCAAGTCCCCACTGCAAGAATGACCAAGAGTAGTAATAGGCTAAAGTTCATGTGTTGGTGCATGAATTAAATCTCCATGTTTCTGACATTGTAGACATATTTTTGCAAATTGTTGTGCAACTTTCTCCATAGTTGGCCAATAGTATCCAACTCATAGAATTTTCTTAACAAGGCTAGTGCCAGTGGAATGCAATCCGCAGACAGCTTCATGTATTTCATGTAAAGCAACCTTTGCTTCCTTGGAATCAAGACATCTGAGAAGGATACCATCAAGACTCCGACGATATAGGGTGTCTCCTAAGATAGTATAGCAAGAAGCTTGAGGGATGAAGGTCTTGCATTAGGTATTAGATAGTTGGAATGGAAAGGTTTGATTGTGGAGATACTCATATATGTCCTCATACCAAGGCGAATTGGGACCAATAATCTCATAAATAAGCTCAGACTATGGTACTTCAAATGCTGGGATCAAAAGCTATTCAACCATAAACTCACATTTATGTGTATTGGATTGCATATCTAAAAGAGATCCAATCATAGCCATGGCATCTGTTGCTTTATTATGTATCCTTGGAATCTGTTCAAAGGTGATAGTGTCAAAATATTTCTTGAAATCATCAACCATTAGCTTGTAGGGAAGAAGCTTCTCATATTTTGTTTGATATTCATCTAAAACCTGTCTCATAACCAATTAAGAATCACCAAAGACCTATAGCTGTTTGATAGCCCATTGTACTACCATGTGTAATCCTATGATTAAAGCTTCATATTCTGCTATGTTGTTGGTACATGGAAATGTAATTCTATATGATTTCAGGATATAATCTCCTTGAGGGGTAACAAACAATATCCCTACTCCTAATCCATGTTGTGTGTAAGATCCATAAAAATATAGTTGCCACAATGTTGGTGAAGTTAGGTTGAACAATTCTTCATCAGGAAACTCTAGATGAATTGGTTGAATATCTGTAATGGGTGTTGCGGCTAACTAATCAACAATAACATGTCCTTTTATGGCCTTTTGATCCACATATTATATGTCAAATTCACTTAAGATCATAACCCATTTTGCTAGTCTTCCCATAAGGATTGCTTTGGAGAGAAGATATTTGAGTGGATCAACATTAGATATGAGCTTTGTTGTTTGGTTCAACATGTAATGTTATAACTTTTGAGAAGCAAACACCAATACCAAACATGCTTTTTCCATAGGTGAATAATTAAGTTCATATCCCATAAGAGTTCTGTTGATGTAATAAATGGCTTGTTCTTTTCCCGAATCATCATGCTGAGCTAGAAAAGCACCCAATGCTATTGTTGTTGAAGATATGTAAAGCAATAATGGTCAATCAAGTATAGGAGGTACCAACACAGGAGGTGTTGCTAGATATTCTTTTATTTTGTCAAAGGCCTATTGACACTTCTCATCCCACTTAAATGGTTCATCCTTACAAAGAAGATGTTGGAAAGGGTGACACTTATCTACTAATTGTGAGATAAATCTATAGATAGATTGCAATCTTCATTGTAGGCTTCGGAGCTTCTTGAGATTTTCTAGTAGAGGCACCTCCATGATAGATTTTACTTTGGCCAGATCCACTTCTATCCCTTGTTGAGACACAATGTATCCCAACAATTTTCTAGATGTTGCACTAAATACACATTTCTTTAGGTTTAGCCTAACTTGATACTTCTCCAGTCGATCAAAGATTTGTGCCAATACTTATAGATGTCCTTCTCTTGTCTTGAATTTTCCTAGAATATCATCAACATAATCTTCCGTGATAGTATGAAAGAGGTCATGGAAAATCACTATCATGGCTCGTTGATAAGTAGCTCCAACGTTCTTGAGACCAAAAGGCATTACAACCTAGCAATATGTACTTCATGGACAAATGAATGATGTCTTGTCTTGATCTTCTTCTGCTATTTTGATTTGGTTGTATCCTAAGAATCCATCGATCAAAGATAACATTTCCTATCCAGCTGTGAGATCTACAATGTTGTTTATGCTTGGTAATGGAAAGTCATCTTTGGGACATACTTTATTAAGATCTCTGAAGTCTATGCAATAGCATACTCATCCATCAGATTTTGCTATAGGTAACAAGTTTGAAACCCACTCTGGATAATCAATAGGCTTTATGAACTTTGCTTCTAAAAGCTTCTGAATTTTTGCCTTAACCAATAGAGCTTCTTGCGGATGCATTTGGTGCAATTTTTGTTTGATAGGTTTTACATTAGGAGATATTGCTAAATGATGTACCACAAGTGAAGGATCTAGACTTGGCATGTCAGCATAACTCCATGCAAAATTGATAGTTCTTTTTATAAAAAATGCTATGAAATCTCTTCTTTCTTGCTCTAATAGTGATGCTACCAAGTATGTGATCTTTGGATTCTATTCTGTACCCAAGTTCATGTCTTGTGATTTTTCAACTATCATTGTTGATTTATCTTGATAGTCACTGGCAATAGGAAGATAAAATCTCCCATCCTCAGGCACCTCAAGGAGGTTTTCACCCTCAGATACATCCTTTATTTTTACTTTTTCACGGTCAAGAGGTGCCTTTCAATTTTCACCTAATGACCTATCTTTTTTGATTTTATTTATTTAACTTTTGCAACTGAAGGATTTGATACTTCCGCCAAAATATGCTAGTTTAAGGAGATCCATCATGAAACCTGCTGTATGATCACCTAGTGGAATGCCTTGTCATAAGCCCATGAATTCAGCCACAGCTTCATCATTTTCAAATGTATCCAATATTGGTGCCCCCTGTTGGTCCCAATTGACAAGGTCAAGATATACGAGTGAAAGGGTAACAGATGAAGGGTGTCAGCTAGATGAGATTGTGGAGATCATGAAGATGGAATTTTCTTGAAAAATGTTGGTGATATGAAGGGAGGAGTCATTGATGGTATCTATACTAGAAGTCTCTCCTATTGAGGAAGATCCAGCTTCCATATCAAAAATACATTTAATGTCTTTGGGAAGCGGTACCTCTGGCTGATAACCAAGGCCTTGTTTATTAAACTTCTTGGACACAACAATGGGTTCAATAGGTCCCTGTTCCTATGATCCCAATCCACCATGTCCTTTGTAGCCCATGTTCTTAATGATGTGGAACCCATTGTTATATCGCTCCACTTTAAGTTGTATTTGGTCATTCTCATCAAAGAATATCCAAGAGTTGATGTCATTGATGTCTTCATTGTCCAAGAATCCACCTTTTATGAATGCTGTGGGTGGGGCTTTTATGATAGTTGCAGGTGAAGATGGCTTGGATGTTGAAGGTTTTCCATGAGATTTGGGAGATAAGGGAAGAGTTCCAAAGTAGCAAGATTCTTGCAATGTGTACTCACCTGGGCCATGTTCAGTGTACTTGATACAAAGATTGGAAGCAACTTTGCTAGATGATGGCTTGAGTAGGATGGATGGATCAACATATAATGAAGATGGATATGCTTCGGTGTTGATAGGAATGCGGTTAGGGCTTTGATATTTAGCTTGAAAAGCAGGGCAAAATTCAAATGGATTGGGATCAACATGAATAGTAATTTCAACACCATTATGCGGAAGGAACTGCTTTGAGAGCATGGATCCATGGATGACCAAGAATGATGTTATAAGGAAGCTCACTATCAAGGACCTAACAATGGGTACCAGTAGTAACCGGACCAACTTGAATAGGTAAGTGAATAATTCCTTCGGTATCTCTCTCGACATCATCATATGTTTTGATAGTAATGACCTTGGAAGTGTCAACATCTTTCTTACAAATTCCCAATTGTTTGATTAATTTTAGTGAACATATGTTTAGACCAGCTCCACCATCCACTAAGATTCATTTGATTTGGCATTGTTTGACATACACTTCTATGTGGAGGGCTTCATTATGTGATGGATTGATAGAGGACTGAAGATCTTTGTCAGAAAAGGTAAGATAGCAAGGAGTTGCAATACTAGCTATCATAGATTGGAATTGAGTGGCATCAATATCATTGGGCACCAATGATTCTTGTAAGGCTTTATCAAGGATAGCTTTGTGGGCAGGGGATATGTGAAGTAACTCAAGAATGGAAATATGCGCAGGTGTTTTGCCAAGGTGATCAAGGATATTATAGCTAGACGGTAGTTGAAGAGGATGGACAGGTGCTCCCTGAATGGTAACGTGACCTCTTCAGGTAGTCACAACATAGTCAGGTGCTTTGCCTTGGATGGTAACAGTGGAAATGCGAGCATGGTCAATGTAGCCAATAGTAGATGATTCATAGTTATATTGAATGGCATTCCTAGCATGAGGGTTACTTGGTTTGTCATGAGATGAAAGTGGATTCTTGAAAGCATCTAGATCATAATTTGATGTAGGCTGCTATGTAGGTTGCAATGTTGGAGGTGTGATTTTGATTAAGCCTTGATCGATGGAATCTCAAATAACATGCTTTCAGTGCATACAACCATTTGTTTTATGTCCCTTGACTTTATGGTAATTGCAATACTCATTTTCTTTGCACCAAGGATCTTTTAAGAGCGGTTCACTGTTAGGTGGTGCATTTAGTAACATGATATCTTCATCTTGGAAAAGCTTTTGAAAGACAACTTCCATGGGTTTTGCTAATGGTGTGAATTGTCATCAAGGATTTGAAGTTTGTCATTGTCGAGTTCATTGAAAAGGTTGAGTTGCTATAGATGCGGCTTAGATCTTAATAGGAGCTTTCATTGATTGTATATTCTTTAAGTCTACCAAACTGTCATTGACAACATTCTTATTCTTGTTCCAAAAGTGAGATTTATCATTGGAGTTTTGCCAATTGTCTTTGATATGTCTAAAAATCTTGATAGTGCCTTTAGCAATTAGTGCGTGTTCAATGATGGTCCCTTTGGAAACAAGTTTGTCAAAGATGCTAGCATTTTGCAATTGTAGTTGGAATGAAAGCTCAAGATGAAGATTTTGAACAAAGATATTGAGTTGTTATTTCTCAGGTATATCCCATGACAATTTGCTAGCCATATTATGCCATCATTGAGTAAATGAAGAGGAAGCTTCACCATTATGTTGTTTATCATTGACAAGATCATTCATGTTCAATGTTGAAAGCAAAATGTGATCAAAATTTATTTGCAAGTTTTGCAAATGACTTAATGCCCAGAGGTAAATGAGAGAACCATTCAAGAGCTTGTCCCACTAAGCTTCGGGGAAATAGTCTCAAAATATATGTATCATCTTGAGCAACATCAAGACATGTGACAAATAATGCTCTAAGATGGTCATCCGGATTTCCTTTTCCTTTGTACTTGTCAAATTGTGGAATTTTAAAGTGTGGCAGAAAAGATGTCATATGAAGTGACTTGTCAAATGGATATGCACATATGTCTTCTAAGGAAAATGTTTTATTGCCTTGTCCTACTGCTTTGTTAATCATTTGTTGAACATCCGCTGGAGATAATTGTTGTTGTTGCAAAGGGGGTTGTTGGTTTAGAGGTGTAGTATAATATGATGTATATTCTAGTTGTTGTTGTGGGATATATGAAGCCATGACCATTTTTTTGAGGTTGTGTACTCACAATGTATGTCATAGGATTGGTATGTAACACATATGTGTTGGAAGATTGCTATCCTTGAGACACAAGTGGTGATTGGGTATATTACGATGAATTAGCACCAAGGTTTTGCATCACTTGGGAAGTAGAGGATGGATTGGCGATGGTCAATGGTTGTTAGTTTGGAGTTGGGTTTGTGACATGGTAAGTGAATGAAGGATTGGTAGATGCGGAAGAAAGATGGACATTCGGGTTTGTACTTTGGACAACATGAGGGTTGGTATATGTCATATATTTAGTGGTGATAGGTAATCCTTGAGTAGTATAAGATGGATTGATGGCTTGCAAAGGATTATAGGAGGATGATTGGAGTGATGTAAGTTGATCAACATAAGAGACCGTAGTACTAGGATTAGCTTGTGAAACAATAGGTGGGTCACTCATGTCAATGAGACTAACATTGGGATTGTATGACGCATTGGATGGATTCATGGAGATGGTGGAGACCATATTAGCAGTGGTAGGAATATGGGATGTGGTGTCCACATGAGATGCAATGGTGGTAGCAGATTGCAATGGTTGTGAAACCTAGACCATTGGTGTTGTTTGGATAGCTTGGGAAACTTGCAACGTATGGGATATGGGGATAGCTTGCGACGTTTGAGGGGTTTGTACTTGGGAGACATTGACAACTTGTGTTACTTGAGGCATAGATACGGTCATGGTGGGAGGAGTATGTTGGGAAACATGGAAAGGTGGAATGTTCAGATTTTGTGAAAGGAAAGGGAGCACATTGGTTGGAGTTATCAAAGGTTCTAAAGTGTACTTTGAGCATGGTGGGTCAAAGGAAGTAACAATAGGTAATGAAAGAGATGGGTTGGAAGATGGGTTTTGTAGCATGGCATATGATGGTGTGGCTATAGTGGATGGTCCCTTTATAACAATAGTGGGAGTGCTTGGATTGTTCTCTTGAATAGTGGATATGTCAAAGTCTCTTGGAAATTTAGCTCCCATGCGGGCAAGTTGCAAGAAGTAGCGATTAGGATTAGATAAAACAAGCTTCTCAACTTGGTCCCATACATGTGTGTCTTGATAGTTAGATAAATCCTCTTGGGAATACTCTTCATAAGTCACTATGAAGGGGTGTGATTGTACTTGGTGTGATGACTCACCAATGGTGTACCCATGAGGCACAAACATGTGAGGAGACATACCGGTCATAAATTGAGTTGCATCTCTAAGAGGTGTTGATCTAGATTGTTGCATCTTGGCTTCTATCTCAGCTCACAATTTGGCTTCCATTTCAGCTCTATATTGGCTCCTAGTTTGAGGCATGATTGATGTTGAAAGTTAGACTTTAGCTTGTCAAGGTTGAGACCTAAAAGATGATGGTTTGCTTTGTTGTTGGGTTGCTTGGTTGATTGCTGATGTTTTTTGGTTGATGATTGCTAGTTGTTTGATGGTTAGTTGATAGACTTTCCCTAGAGGATAGGTCACACAATCAAAGGGGAAAAACTGGTCGATGTTGTTGTTTGCTAATATTGCTAAGGCAAAGGCCAAAGGATGATGTTTTGCTGATGTTGGATTGATTGCTAGATAGTTGGTTTGTTGATTTGAGGTCTCAAGAAGATGGAAAGTCCACAAAGTCCAATTATTTATTATGCTCAAGATAGGAGACAAAGCTTCAATTGTCTGTAAATTATCAGAAGTAGGTCTAAAAGCTAATGTTGAAGCTAAGAAAGCTAGAAATGTAGTTGGTTTGGCTGAGTTGCTGAGTTTTTCTGATATTTAGCTAGAGGTGACAAATAATAGCTTAGATACGATATAGAAAAAGCCAAAGGTGATCAGTAATAGCTCAGAAGTGATATAGCTTTGGTTCAGGTGATAGGTTGCAGTTTTGGCTAGAGGTGAGCTTGTTTGCTAAAGGCGAGCATTTTATATTTAAAAGTGATTTTCTATGGATTAAAGGTGACTTAGTTTAGGCCAAAGGCAAGTACTTGTTGTTCAAAAGCGACTAGATTTAAGAAGGCAACTGACTATTGTTTAAAAGAATTCCACTTTTCTGTAAGTGATTAGTTAAAGCTCAAAAGTAGTTTGTGTCTGTCAGGAAATATGTTTGAATTGTGTTTTTGACAAGAAAATAGTAATTTCAGTCACTCACACTCACAACAATCTCAAACTTGTACAACCTAGGCTAGGATAGGACTGTATTTATTGAGCCCCTAACTGTGCTTATTCAAAGTGGATAGCTTCAGGATCTTGTTAGCACTAGCTCCTCTCCATGGAACACACTTCTCATGCATACCAAGATCCAAGTTTTCCAAGGCTTGTCCCCCACCAAACCTTAGGATTGTCCCTGCTATCTCTACTAAGAACCACTTGAATCAGGGGGGCTTCAAAGGTCTTACCTTTTACATCAACAAATAGAGGGTTTTTGGTTACTACACAAGGTTGCTAGTGAGGGCATCCATTTGGGTGGCTATACGTGCGACAATGCTACTCTCCATTATGGAGTCTCCCAGCCTTCAAGGGTTACGCCTTAGACAGTTTTGGGGGAGGTTGGCTATCGGTATAACATAAAAACACCCATTGTTTGTGGCTTTCAACACAAACACTTTTCTTATATAGCGGTTCAAAAGGACTTGGCTTTAGCCCATTACCGCTTGGGTCGTACCCCTTCTCACACCGAGAAGGTAGGCCCTCTAAAGATAATAACAAGTTCTCATACACCCAAGATCCATTTGATAGGCAAGGGGAGAGGATACTTTTGTTATTAAATTTGTGTTACAAACATGTACATTCAAGCAATCAAGAAAGATAAATCAAGTATGGAGCAAACAATGATTCATTTTAAGCACCAAGCCTAAATTTTCCTAAATTAGTGATAAACTAGGACCAATCGGAGCTACAACAGATATGTTAGTAGTTTGATAACCTCCTTTTCTTAGACAATCAATAAGCGGCTGCACAAATACCCAATTAGTAACCAAGAAAATTGAACTACAAATGATACAGACTGAAAGCGACAGATACTAGAGGCAATTAGTTGTTGATCACAAGCGAACTGTATTCTGCCAAAAGTGAACTGTTATAGATCAGAAGTGACACCGATAATGCCAGATGCGAAATGATAAATCTTATAAGCAATGCAAAAAGGCAATATGTGACTTGTTACAGATCATAAGCAATCTAGATCTGTAAAAAATAGAATATGACATAAAAACCCTAGTTTTGCAGAAGGTGATCCAAATATCTAAAGGTGGTCATTGCTAGACTAAAGGCGATGCAAATGACATAAGCGAACACTGTTAGCTAGTAAGCGATGCAAAATGGGCAATAAGCAACAATTGTTCGCTCAAAATCGATCCAGGAAATATTTTAAGCATCTGATTTCGACTTAAAAGTGATGTGGATAATCAGACAATGACTAGTTTTCGCTCAGAAGCGATTGAAACTTTGCCATAAGTGCTCAAAAAATTTGATCTTCATAAAAACAACTTCAAATAACAAAGTTAATCAAGGACGTGGGTCTCATCGGGCATACCAAAATGTGATAGGTAAAAATCAAGTTAATAAGATCAAGCATAGCCATGAAAACCTAACCCTAGCATCATCAAAGAATCTAATCCAAATGAAATCAAAAGCATGCAATTCAAGAACAATATCACCTAGATTATATGATTCCTTGTTTGTGATGTGGATTGCTTCTTTAACAATGAACAATTATGAAGATCAAAGCTGCCATGATGGATAGATGATAATGATAAATATGCTCAATGGATGCTAAAATGCTCAATATGCTCAAGATGATAATGTAGATGCTATATGAAAAATGTTGGATAGATGTAGTATGGAATGAGAGGGTGTTTATATAGAACTCAACCAAAATCAATCAACGATAGAGATTTGGTGGCTATGTGAATGGCTAAGATTAAAGGATGATCATAGATGAATGTGTAGATGACAAGTGGAAGGAAGATAAGGCCTATGTGTGACCGTGTACATAAAAAGTACTACATATGAAAGATATTAAATAAAAGATGTAGTACCACTTATCTTTTTAAATGAAGGAAGCACACATGTTAGCTCATTGAGATAAATGATGAGAGAAATTAATTAAATAAATAAAATTTATTTAATTAATTGGAAAATGGGTTTGTGAATGGATTTTTAATTAAATAAATAAGATTTATTTAATTAAAATAGAAGAATGAAGATAATTAAATAATTAAAGATTGTTTTATTATGGCTTAGAGGAAATAGCTAATGAATTAATTAAATAAATATAAATTTATTTAATTAATAGAAGAAATAAGTGTTAGGGACATTGCTCAAGTATGTTAGACAAATGCAGATGCTAGATAATGCGATATTTGAATGTTAATGATAATTAGGTAAATTTTGGGTGTCTACAAAAAGCATTCATATGGTTCGCAATAGATCCCCCGTATTCCATCTTTAGAGAAAACAACTTCCTTTTCAGAAAGAGCTTGTTCACCAAGGACTTGACCTAATAAACATCTCCCAGCTTCTTCCAAGGAGTTTTCGCAGTCTTCTCCTCATGGATGTTCAACAGAACAAAGTCAGCTAAACAGAGTCTAATGAGACCCTTAGCCTTCTGATCTTTGAGGTCCCAATTAGCATGTGACATTGCCACAGGTTTAGTGCCATCAACGGTTTCCCATAGATCAAAATCAACAAGTAGGTCCTCCATCTTGAGTTTCCACAACTTAAAATTAGTGCCATTGAATTTCTCAACCTCTAACCTTCCAGATGTGGTTGCCATCTCCTTGCTACAATAAGATATAGAATACTCTGCACAAGACTCCCACTCAACCTAAGATTAGCTTAAAAAACACTTACCGAGTAGCAAGAACCAAAAACTAGGGGCTCTAATGCCAACTAAAAGGAAGCTAGGTGTGTAGAAATTGCTTCCTACACTAATCTAATGAGGGGAGGAGAGTGCAAATTCAAATTTATCCTAACTATTATAGCAACATTAAACCATTAACATGAGATATTGCAGCAAACATAGTTACTAGAAGGAATGACAGAAGAAGAGAGACATAAGATATATGTGGGGAAAACCCTTATAGCTAAAAAACCCCACTCCAAAACACTGCTCAACTGTATTACATAAACAAAGAAGGTTACAATACAAATTAGAGCCAATGCTCTTGCAGGAGTCTTTGACACTTGTATCTGGAGATGATCCGGTAGCATAATAGTACCTATAATACCTGTAATACATCTCCTCCAGGAACCTGATTATATAGAAAATACAAGGCAAAATTGCCTCTATCTTGGAATGGGCATCCAACTTGGCCTCATGGCCCAAAACCTACACCTATGTGATGTAGAGCATCCACCTAATAAAACCCTAACATACAATTATCAATGTATGTCTATGCATTTCCAAATATGCACACAAACTTTAATTTATAAAGTCCCCTTTTTGTTTGCCATCGGCAAAACATCCTCCATCGGCTTCACAAAATACCTAAACCTGGTCACTGTAGCACTTGCACATACAAATGCTTACCTGCCGAACCTGCGGTCCCTTTGTATCTGTCACTTCCTTTATATAGGACATGCAAACTCTGACCTATCGGTGTCAGTTACCTTCACCTGATCTATCGGTCACCACTTTTATATAACCCTTTGTATCATGGAATGTATATTCCAATATACATTCGCAATATACATACAACTCGCAACCTGCTCTTCTGGTACCCTTACCTCCTACCGCTGGTGGTGTATTGTATCTACAGACAAAAGAACCTTCCAACATACATTCGGGCTACTGCCCTGACCAGTCACCTTTTGTATCAACCCGATGCATCTATTTCGTTGTATCTTTACCACATACAAACCAAAATATACATTCACTAAATATTCCTTCGGATATGCCTTCGATGTATGTTTGACCCACTGACTACCTTTGTATATTTTTTATGTACATTTAACACATACAATCCACCTGATACAATTGATGGACACACAGGAACTATATCCAACATACAAAAGATGGATACTCACAAGTTGCATAACCCGATATACAATTGTAGTATATACAGAAATTGTATATTCAAACTTGTATCTCCTTAACATGCATTTTCAAATGTATCTTTGACCAACCCTTGACTTCTTTGTATGCCGATAGGGATCTTGACCTTTCTCTCTCCTATGTATATGCGATAGACTTGTATATCCTCCTATATGTTTCAACATACAACAGTGATGAAACAAAAGCAATATACACACAGATTGTATATCTCGCATACAAAAGTGATATATACAAAATTTGTATATTTTTGAGAACTTCATGAATTTTCATAGTTTGATCCACGCAATCTCCAGCGATGGCCCAATTCGTTTCCTGGGTGGTTTCTCAAACCCTTTTCGATCTGCATGACCTAGCACATACCCATGCTAGGGTTCTCAACACCTCTGACCTGCGATCCTGTAAACATGCATGAGAACAAAAATAGAAAACACACAACTAAAACCTAAACTATTGTACATGACCATTCCTCTGATTCACAAAATCAACCAGGGGAATGGATAATCAAATCCATCTAGCCTCAATATAGGAAATCAATTACACAGTGAATTCAAATGCAACAAGATCTTATTAGCTTTCAAAAGATGCAATTACAGTACTCTGTTTTCCAACAACTCAATTCAACTGATTGATTTCAGCTACTACAAAACCTAGATGCCTTCGTTCATCAAATCCTAGGGTATTTATCTAGTTACCACTGATAGTACAGACTTCAATTCCCAGCGGTTGGGAAATCTCTCCAAACGGCTGGGAGAGACAACTATCTTAACGACTAACAAACTTCCTACCAAACTATCTAAAAATAGCATAAGTTGGTCAAATAGACCTTATTACATTTAATGTCCAATTAGGACCTTATTGAAAACATAAAACTAAGCATAAAACAACTAAATGTCTCATGGAGGCCACTTTGGGTTAGGTGCTCCTGCACCACTATGGATACTTGGTCAACATTGTAAGATGATTCTGACACTTCTTTACATCTCCCATCCCAAAGAGGTCACCTATTTCCAAAATGGGCTATGACAGATGCTCTTACAACTCTTACAACCATCATAGAATTTGTCATAGCAGCTACAACTTACACAGGATATAAATAGCATATTCTCTTACAACATATCATAGTCCACCTTGGGGTGGCCAAAGATGCCTTTTTCAAAGATGAAATTCAACACGTCTTCACCTATCATAGAATCTCCTATTTCTAACTCTTATATGTCATAACTTTGTCATAGGAATCTGTCATGGCCGTTATGGTCAATATTCCCTTACACAACATCCAAGATGCCAACACATGGCAAAATATTCCTACCACAAAGTGGGATGCCTATCTCCTCATGTGAGGACAAAATTACAAGTTGTCATCTTCCATGTAGGATGACACATCACCGTGCCACATCCCACAAAATGACAATATGGAATTTACAATTAATTTACATCATAGGCAATGAATAAATAAATACAAACAAAATAATGTAAGGAATTACCAAGGTTGAGATACCTTAATTCCCAACAATCAGTACAAAAGAAAAGAGGAGTGCAGAAGCAAAAGAATTTGCAGACCATATGAAGACAGTGCATTAATAGGTGAAGAAACATTTGGAGGACATGAACAGTAAGTACAAAGAGAAGGCTGATGAGATGAGAAGACATAATGAATTTGAAGTGGGAGATGAAGTAATGGTATACTTGAAAAAAGAAAGATTTCTAGTTGGGACATATAACAAGTTGAAGATGAAGAAGTTTGGACCTTGTAGGATACTCAAGAAATTTGATTTAGGAAATGCATATGAAGTGGAATTACTAGAGACATGTTGTGTGGTTACACAACACGCCCCATTTTAACTTGGCAAAACAGGGACCCAACTTTTGTCTTGGCTTGTGTTGTCTGTTTTCTGGCGGTTTGGTAAAAATGAGTCAGGTGCATCATCATCATGATATTCGGTGAGGTTGGTCATCATCATGAGGTCAGTTTGTCAAAGTTCATATTTTGTTTCTATGACCTCATATTTAGAAAGAACTTGAAATTCCATGCAGGTTTGCCTTTTACATCACCTGAAAATTCGTCCATATGACGGAGTTATGAGCAGTCAAAGTTTTGGTCAAACCTGATAATCGCAAGTGATCATCATATTTTTATATCCTCAGTCATGTTGTCAAGATCATCCTAATCTTGATCTATCACCCGATAAAAATCATGCAGTCCCAATATCCGGACGTCAATCTTAGGTGATAGTGTGCTTTACCCGTCAAATGACCTTGTGAGCATCGTGAGCATAATGTTTTGAGTGTAACCCGATATTTCAAATTATACGAGCATCATGATATTTTTAACATAACCTGATATTATAATATCATGCTGATCTTATAATATCACCCTGCTTAGAAAATCCACTATCTGCATAATTTGCATGCGCATGTCAAAATCCTATCGGAGGGTCATCGTCCTGATCTTTCAAGGGAGGGTCATATTTGCTGATATTCTCTAATATCCTGATGACGTCATCATATCCCCCTGATCTCCTTTTGCATGATCATGATGATCACCCTATCTTTTAAGGGAGGGTGATATTCCATTCCTTAGCATGATCATATTTTAAATATCACCCTAGCGCTAACCTGATGATGACCTCAACTCATCCTCATGCTTCGAAAGCGGAATATGATGGTTACGTCATCATGATATTCGATGAGGAGGATCATCATATTTTTATCCTGTCATGTTGTCAAGATCATCATGATCTTGTTTATCACCTGACATTTCGTAATGTCCTCCTGCCGAGAAATATGACCTTTTGCAAATATCCTGATGACGTCATCCTAATCTGATAAAACGAAGAAGCAAATATCAGGATGACATCATCATCACATTTCCCTTCGACAGGATATTTTCCAAAACATGATCCGGTTCGCGAATATGATGATGATGTCATGTTCTAAGTTTTAACAAAGTCCCAGATATCCTGATGATCATCATCATCCTGATCTTTCGAGAGGGTTACCTTGGCCGCAAAGGGGTCACATTACATTCACCGCCTAATCATCTTCCTTAGGTGACCTGATATTACATTTATCCCCTGATCTTAACTAAGCATGACGGTGACGTCATCTTTTGCATTTTAATGAAGCCCGAATATGACGATGACGTCACCATCATATTCCTTTCCTCAGCAGCAGGATCATATTTCATATCCTCCTATTTTCCTTCGACATGATGATGATGATGATGTCATTCTTTTCCCCAATATACAGAAGCGAAACATGACGGTGACGTCATCTGGACATTCGGAAGGGGGAGCATCATATTTCCAAAATATCATGCAGACGAAAGTTTTAAGTCTTGCTGTCGGCCTTATATTGAGTTATCATGCCGATAGAACATGTCTTCCCGATGGAAGGACATCATCATGATTTTTGGCGTCGGTATAAGTTTAGCCGTCGGCCAAATGTAAAATTGTCATTCCGACCGTGTGTAGTCACGCCGATACATACATGATCATATTTGGAGCCCGATATACAAGAAAATGGGTGGGAAAATGAAGCGATAGAAATGTGAAAGCCCGATTGCCTGTAGCTGCACATTTTGAGGCCTGTTTAATAAAACTTTTTACTTCCTATTGTTTATCCACATGATGATGAACTTAATGTTTGTCTGTTTATTTGCAGGAAGTCATGATGCTGTTAGAGCTGTAGCTGAGCATTGTATGGTTGCACATGGAGGCAACATGAACCAGAAATGAAGAGGATATTGTCAAATATGCTGTTTGCCAGCTGGAGACTGAATCAAATCAAAGATGCTGGAATATTCTGTGCCATCTGTACATTTGCCAACTGGCGAAGCATGTGCTTTTCATCTGGACCGTTGATTATTGTGAGAGGATCCTGATCCTTGGATCGTTGTAACTGTTTTCTGGCATTTGCTCTATATAAGAGCCAGATCCTGATACATGAAAGGATATATATACACAGACACATCTGGCGCATTAAGGCCGATTACTGTAGAATCAATTAGGAGATCGGATTACTGAGACTAATGAGGATAGAATTGTTGAAATGTCAAGGTTCTTTCTTCAGATCACTGTAAATGTACCTGTTCTTGAGCATACTGAATGGATATGAAGTTTCAGATTACATCCTGATTGTAAATTTTACGTAATCTTCCTGTTGATTTCTGGATATGTACTGGTGAATGCTGTGTTCAACTGGAAGTGCTTTCATTTCATTACATGTTGTTATCAACTTTTCCTTTGAAGATTTGCACTAGATCATGCGGATTTGTGGAATGTCCTGGTGAAGTATGATTTTAGTTTCCTTCTTTTCATTGCATGTATGGGAGCTTGTATGTGGATCAGTGATCTAAGTCAAGTAGTTTTGGGAATCTCATTCTTTAACCCTTTTCCTTTTTTTTTTAATTTCATAAATTCATCACCATAACTGCAAGTCATGATAAATAATAAGCAGAAATAGAGAGGTATGCTGACATCCCGTAGGTAACTGAAAATCATTAGCATATTTGAGTTAAATGCATGTAGTATTGAAAATATCATGCAAAGAATTGCAAATAATGGTAGAAATCATGCAAATATCAGCCTGTAGGCACATTATTTGACTAAATTTACAGTGCAGAGGTAGAATTGTTGGAGATTTATACAGAGCAGACATACAGAGCAAGATATTTGGAGGAATAATGATGAACTTTGCAGAAACACGTAAGGCCCCTGAATGGAAAACAACAACACACATCAACCACTGAGTAACGTCAGTAGATTAAGACCTAATCAACGGAGACTTGGGATCATGAATTCTCTGAATTCATCGTATCTTTCAAGATGAGTAAAGGTCGTTGTGTAACTTTTATTCTATGTTTGTGAATGACTAACATCATGACCAACAAGACATTGGGAACTTCACCTATTTTCAACATTGCAGATCTTTATCAGTATCATGAAGCAGAGTTTAGTCACATGGAAGAAGACTTGAAGAAGCAATTACCACAACAAGCACCAGAGCAGATAGAAGACATTTTAGATAGAAGAGTTGGATGTAGAACTAGAGGAAGACAATACAAATAATATCTTGTGAAGTGGAAAGGCAGACTGGAAGAAGAGTCATCATGGATTTCTTAGGTTGAGGTGGACTATCTGGGTTCTCTCCTAGCCCCATCAAAGCGAGGGACTCACATTTTCAATAACCCTGAATGTCTGATGCAATAGTATCCCTGGTTCAAGAGTAATCTTGCATCAACCAAAAACATTTGCATTTCAGTTTGTTTGTAGTTCAATTTGTTTCTTTTCATTTTCCAGTTCAGTTCAAGGTAGTTTAGTCAGTAGCAGTTTCAGCTTGTGGTCCGGTATTGGTATTTCACATCTTACAGATCTAGACTTAACATCTACATTTATTCATCTACATCATATCAAGAATTTAGAGCATTTGGATTAGTTATCAGAAAGATATCACTAAAAAATGTTAGTTGTTTTCTCATTGTTTTCTCATAGCAGAGCATTCTAATAGTTCCTGATAATCATCTAAAGGATAAGGCTTGTAGATCATTCCTTGACTTACGGATCTCAACAACACATCATTCAATTTCCTTTGGTTCATGGCCAACCTTCCCCAAGGTTTTGCATGTTGTTCCATTCATTTGAGGAAGTGTTCTATGCATTTAGTTCTGACCTATATGTGAACATGTTACAACTCTTCATTGGAGTTTGTGATCTTCCTTAGCTGGCGTGAAGGAATCTAGTAGTCTAAAAATGATATATATTGATGTAATAGATCCTTAGGAAAGCAACTATTCATAGAAGAAAGATTTGATAGTTTAGATTTGTGTGAGGGAACTTCAAAGCCTTATCTTGCACATGTGTGTAATCAGGCCTGTGCACCCTAATTCTCAGCCCACATGTTGCTAGCTAGATTATATTTGAATTCTATGATATACTAGATGACTGAATCTGTATTTGTTCTATTTTCTTGTGTTGTTTCTATTGTGTTTATTCTTGCCGCATGGTCTGGACAGTTCATTATGTGTACCCTCCTATCGTGACTGCACCAAATGGACTATGTAATATCCTTGTTAACAACACTATACCTAGCAGCTTGAATCTCGAATAGCTTATTCAACATTTTTTGAGAAAGAAACTCCACCTCCACTTATGCATAAGATATCAATCATTCTACCAGGTGTGCAAAAAATAATTTTAGTACCTTGCTTCAAATCACTGATTTGTTGTTCCATTCCAGAACCTCCATAGATAGGCACACAACTTAAACTAAGAACCTAGGAAAACTACTTGATATCAGCATGAATCTGTTGAATAAGCTCTCCAAACCTATTTTTGTTGTACCAATACAGTCTCTTCCATTTATGATAATCGGTAGACTTTGGGCTTGAATGGACATAGGATTTTCATATCCTAATTTCTTTAAGACTTTGAGGACAATACATGTCAATCCTGTCTAGTTCCATGTCTTCACAAACTTTAGTGCATCTTTACCATGAATCTTCAACTCTAGCTTTCTTTTGTATGCTGCAACTATCCACAACAGGTGATGATGCCATGTTTTTTCTTATTTCTCTTGCTTTAAGTACATGTTTCCTGAGACATTCCTAAACTTTTATATATTAACTATGTCTATAATCATCCTAAAGACATTGAAATCATGGAGATGGGTATATAATATGTTGTTAATTAATTATGTGTGAATTGTTGATTGCTCATGAAATATGATGATACTTTATGTTAAGTTTAGTAATTATGATGTATAGATATCATGTGATGGACTAACCCCCCATGCAATGAAAACATGGCTACCTTTCATGAAGACCACTAGGAAGGCCATAGAAAAGGAGGTGTTGATATCCATAGTATATAGTTCAGGCACCTATAGCCAAATGAAGAAGACCCCAAATTGATTGGAATGAGTTATCCATAACTCTCCACTCTTTGATGGTTATCCTTTGATAGTTAATGTAGTCATGAATAACGAAGGAATCTTAGTTTGTGCTCCATGTTCTATTTTTTAGTCTTGGCTATTCTTCATAAAGACTAGAGAGAGTTATAGTAGGACTATGCTGTCTATATTACCTTCATGACAATTTAGTTTCCTATTCCTAGTTTTCTTTGTAATAAAGTCCTCTTCCTACATTGTTGGATAATGGACAGTTATGGTATTTATTGTTTAGTAGTTTTGTTCAAATAGAAAAGGTATGATCTTGTATATAGATAGATTAGATTTCTATATACAAAAAAAGGGAGGTTAGACAGAGATTGTGTTATTAGATTTGGTATTGTACTTTTCTATTCAGCATTCAATAAAGGAACACATGTTTTGTGTTCAATCAATGGTTTCAAAGATATAGTAGAGATCTACTTAGATTTCATGGGATCACAATAACTCAAGCAAGGGCCACTTGAGATAACTGTGTCTCTCCAATATGTTCATGTGTTTAGTTTATGTTATATGTTTGTGTATGTGATTAATGCATGTTGTAATGAGTTATGTTATATGAATTAGTTAGATTTTGATAAACGGTATTGAGTCAAGGTGATCACTAAACTAACTATTAGTTCTTTTATTATATAGGACCATTTGATTACAACCAATTGAATAGCATTGGTTATTTATCACCAACATTGCTTAATTAGAGTATTTGTCAATCTTTGCAAATAGAGTTGTTTACCTTTCAATTAGGTTATTCCTATGCACAACCTCTAGATTAAAATTTAGGAATCCTTAACTATACACATAGTACGGGCATCATCCAAGAAGAATACCATTCCCTAGTTTGATAATTTAAATGTAACACAGCCAGTAGGTTGCTTGATATAGAATTCGTTGGTCTATTGAGTTGTGTGCATGCCCCTTCTACATCAATGTATTGGTCAATAATGAAATTTGACATGTTTTGCATCGTTATCAGAGATGGTGCTAAGGTTTAGAGTTTTTGAGTTCTTTTTGATTTATGCTTGTACTTTCTTTCATAGGATATAATGCTTTTCAACATTTAGAATTACTTATACATTCAATCTATCTCCAAACTATCCACTAACATGGTGTAGAGACAAGCTATTAGCTTCTATATCATTGTGTATAGTAGCCAAGAGACCATAGAGGAAGGTTTCTTTGAACCAGTTCAGAAGAAGAAGAACACTTTGAGCTATCCCTTGGCCCAGAGAATACTAAATATTTTGACGATATTGTGAGTTGGAATTAAGACACAATGACAGAGGAAGCAATAGAAAATCTGGCTGAGTCGGTTACCTTTTCCTTTCCTATTACAAACTAGGAGAGAGCTGACACCTTGAAGAACATTCCTCCTTTAGCCTTACCAAACTTTTATGGGCTAATCATTGAAGACCCAAATACCTTTCTCTTTGAGTTTTATGTACTCTGTAGGAGCTATGAATACACCACAGATGGATACATACTGAAGCTCTTTCTAGCCACCCTTAAGGATGCTGCATTGCGATGGTTTATGGGATTGGGTGAGAATTCATAACAACTTGGGCTACCATGAAGGAGAAGTTTCTGCAATAATATCAGGATTATTGTCATGGCAGAGATATGAAAGGAGATGACATATTGAGAATGTCACAAAAGGAAGATGAACCCTTGAAAGATTATGTTGAGAGATTTTAATTTTGCCTCAAGAACTCAAGACAAAACATGCTCTCCCCAGAGTCACTCAAGTTGGTCTTCCTAATAGATGTAATTGAAGAATGCATTGATACATTAAATTTAATTGGAGTAGGGGACATCTCTCAACTCAGGTTTGATGAAAAATTTCAAATCTACAGAAACTATTCATGCTATACCTTGAAAAAAAATAGAGGTTTGAGAACCATGACTTTGAGTAAATCATCTACTAGAGTCTCCATAGTAAAGATCAACAATCTATTGTCAAACATGAAAGTAGATATCATAAGCCATCTAGAAACACAACTAGACACTTTGCACATAAAGAAGAAGCAAGAGGTGGAAGAGGCAGCTTTGGGTGAATACTGTCCACATTGTTGACAGAAGAAGGCCAATTGTCGCTGCAAGGGTATTGCTAGCATTTCTAAGGGAAAGAATGAGAAAGTAGATTTTTGAGCTATAGAAGATGAAGAAGGTCAAGTGTTTTACATTGCACAATGAAGGCCATGGAAGAAAATACAAGGTATGCCTCAGGACCCCTTAACCAACACCATGTCATTTGCATCATCTGCTTCAAATATCCATAATTTGAATAATGCACCTTGGTATAATCTTCCATAGCAACAATAGGCAACCATGCCACCTAACTGGAACCAGTAATAGGGAGTATGGCCACAACAACTATTCCAACCTTCAAATTATAATTTGCAATGGTAGGCTAGCCAAAACCCCTCACGACAATAGTGGCATGGGAACCAACCTTGGCAAAATCCAAATATGAACTACCCACAACCACAACAAGCCCTACCTCAACAACCTACCCTTATTCCAAATAAAACCTCACCTACTCATGTCCCACCTAGAGACACTCAATTGCTAGCCCAACCTACACCTAACCTTAACAACAAGCTTGTTCAATAGGCTTATACTAATGAAGCCATCCAATACCCAACCTATACGGTTGAGGTTAGTGATGTGCACCTGCACTTAGGAAAAATGCTCGCTGGACCTTCATTTCCATTCATCACACAACTTCTTGATGAGGAGCAACCCTATGTCACTAACAACCATGTGAATAACCAGTAGAAGCCTTCTAAGCAAATCTCTCTGCAAAAGGAAACCATCACTAGGAGCCCTCCATTTCTAGAGAGATTAAAAATGCACCTCCCACCAACTCCATCTAAACCTGATTTTGATTTTTTGTGACAATTGAAAAATGTCTATGGAAAAATTCCCCTCATCCAAGATATCAAGGATGTACCCATATACAACAAGGCTATAAGAGAATTGTGCCTTAAGAAACTAGAAAGGAAAAGAAAAGATCTTCAAATAGTACATGTTATAGGACAACTTGTTGATATCATGTTAGGTAACTTGGTTGTCCCAAAATATACAGATCCTAGAAGCCTTGTGGTTGATGTAAACATCAATGGTACCCTTATCAAAAACACCTTGACTGACCTAGGTGCAACCATCAATGTAATGACAAAGGAAACAATGAATAACCTTTAGTTGGATAACATAATACCTACTCCCATAGTACTATAGTTGGAATATAGGTCCACTGTCAGACTAGAGGGGGTTATTGAAGATCTTGTAATTACATTGGATTCATGGGAATACCTTACAGACTTTATGGTCTTACAACCTACGACAATCTTAGGAGGATATCCACTCATCCTAGGGAGACCCTATTTGGCAATAGAAGATGCCTTCATAGAATATAAGTTAGGGAATATGATAATTTCCAATGGGAATATAACAAAGAAATTTGTCCTTTATCCACCTGCACAACCTTTTGCTGATATGGAACAAACTATTTGGTTAGACCTAGATGATACTGACCAATATTCTCTTTATACATTAATGACAATTGAACGAAGCCCATTATTGGATATCTAGTATGAAGATGAAGTGCTTTCCAATGTCATACAAACCAATTATGGAATGAACCTATAACAAGACCCATGTCTAGTATGTATGACCTGCCCACTGCACAATATTCAGCCTACAATCAACACTCCAGCCTATGCTTCCACTAGCAATATGTTTCATCACTTGCTACCCCATAGTTGTAGCCTCAATTTATTATGATTGGATATTGCCTCTATTATGGCCTTTACAACACAAGTTGACATTACACCAGGTAGGACACTTAACATCAATAGTGAATTGACATTTGTCTAGAAGACTGAACTGATAAAAATGTTGCAAACTCACAAGACAAAATTTGCATGGGACTATCATGATATGAAGGGAATCGATCCTAACCTCTGCATGCATAGGATATACATTAATGAGGGGTGTAAGCCAGTTTGGTAGCCTCAAATATGTATGAACCTTGCAGTAAGAGACATAGTGAAGAATGAATTGCAAAAACTACTGGATGCAAGATTCATATATCCAATATCAGATAGCCAATGGGTATCCCCACTAGTCATAGTACCAAAGAAAGGAGGTAAGTGGCAAGTTTGTGTAGACTACAAAGAATTAAATACTGTCACTAGTAAAGATCATTTCCCTCTTCCATTCATTGACCAGGTACTAGATTCCTTGGCTGGGAAAAAAGTATTTTTCTTTCCTTGATGGATTTAGTGGGTATAACTAGATCAAAATAGCCCCTCAAGACTAGGATAAGACCACATTCACATGCCCCTAGGGGACATATGCCTATTTAGTCCTTCCATTTGGACTCTACAATGCACCTACCACATTCCAAAGGGTTGTTTTAAGCATCTTTGTTGACCTTGCCCATGACTCTATGGAAGTATATATGGATGATTTCACCACTTATGGAGATTCTTATGATGAGGCCTTGAAAACCTTGAAAAAGTACTCTAGATATGTCAAGATCATTACCTATCCCTTAGTCATGAAAAATGTTTCATGATGATGAAAGAAGGAGTAGGTCTTGGCCACTTTAGGTCCAAGGCAAGGATTCAAGTGGATCCACACAAAATCGAAATCATTTCAACATTGCTTATTCCTCAAAAACAAAAAGATGTTAGAAGCTTTCTAGGTCATGTAGGGTACTATAGAAGATTTATAAAGGACTTCAGTAAGATAGCTGCCCCCTTGTTTGTCTTACTATCTAAAGATGTAGACTTTAATTGGACAGTTGATTGTCAGACATCCTTTGATAGTCTCAAAGAGTCATTGACAAAGACACTTGTACTTAGAGGACCTAATTGGGTAGTACCTTTCCATATACATATAGATGCTTCTAATTTTATTGTGGGGACTGTGTTAGGATAGAAGGAAGGAAATTTGGAGTATGCAATTTACTACATTAGTAAGAATCTACAAGGTGCTAAACTTAACTATATTGTCACTAAGAAAGAATTGTTAGCTAATATTTATGCAATCAATAAGTTCAGGTATTATATCACTGGGTATCCTATTTTTATTCATACTAACCATGCAAAAATAAAATAACCTAATGAACAAACTAGTGGTAAGTGGAAGATTGGTTAGATGGTTATTCCTACTTCAGGAATTTGATATCACCATCGTGGACAAGCCTACAAAGGTAAATGTTTGTTGAGTGTGTGATTGTCATTGATGTCAAAAGTAGTTGAGTGCTTTGGTTAGTGATGTTGTATTTTGGTTAGTGGAGTTGATTGATGTGAAATGTTGATGAGTTTGACATAATGAAGATGATGAGTGTGTGTCCATTTGGTGGCATCTTCAAGGTATGATGGTATTTATGGTGTTCCATGTTTGTAGGATCAAGCTTCATGTCTATATGGTGTTGATTACTTCATCATTCTAATGATAGTTTGTATCATGTAGGGGATCTTAGTTGACTTGATTTCTCAGGATATTACTTCCTTCTGAGGAAGGATCTTAGGTTGTGTGTTCAAGTTAGGGTTTAAGGAGTGTATAAACTAAAAACCTAAAGCATTTGTTTAAGGCACAAAATACCTTATGTCACCCATATGCACTTTTCTTTTGTTTGGTGGTTGATAGATAATTGTGGGGTACATGTGACTTAAGTCACAACTTGTGTCTACCTTCAACATGAAGTGACCGACCCCAACTCCTAGAAGCTACAGGTAGAGACAAGTTAAGTTTTTAATTTTAATTGGGTATGATGTAATCTTCGTTGAATTGAAGGCACCAAACTCAACATCAATGGCTCACATTTGAATTTATTTCAAACTCCATTGGCTCAATTCTCATGTTTTAATTTGACATTCAATTTTATGGAGGTAGTTCTAACTGCCTTGGAGACAGTTTTCTACCGACTCAAAAGGGCAAGAAAATTAGTTTTAAACACTGTGAGATGTATTTAATAGTTTGGATTGGTGATCTGAGTTCCAGAGAGTTGTATCTAAATGCTCACATACATAAAACTAGGATTCTGATGTAAACTAGTGTTTTTGAAAGGTTCAAACTTCAAGTATGATTTCAATGTGTTGACATGTAATGAGAATGGTAAGTGAAGAAGATGTGTGTGTAGAACAATAGATGTAGAGGTAGAATATATCAAAGTGGAAGAATTTGTGAGGGAATGTTTGCCCTATTTTAGAAGGTATTGTGAAGGTGAGACATTATAAAAATTGCAGTGATATATATGTACATTTTGATGTTGTCAATGCTTGAGATATAACCTGTGTTCTTGAATAAAATGTTGATGCAATAATGAATGGTTTCACAAAGACAGAGGCTTGTTTTGTTTGTCAGAGATATGTAGAATAGAGGTAAATGGTAGAGATTGATAGAAAGAATAGTGCATTGTAGAGAATTAGAGTATCCCTATGAGTTTCCTTTTTGTATTCAAACCTTTGATGCAATCAGTTTTTTGTTAGTGAGGTTTAGCTAGTGAGGTTGATTTGCCAGTGTGACATATAATGTATCTAGTGAGGATTGGTTAGTGAGGCCTAATAAAATCTATCTTCATAGTGGTTTTTTACCCTTCTAGGGTTTCCCATTCAAAATACTTGTGTCATCTCTCTTGATGTGGTGTCTTATGATAGATCATCTTTGTTCTTAATGTTATGTTAAAGTGTACTTGTTATGGTGATATCCAATGTCTAATTGATTAAAGTCTTAGATTTCTCTACATTATCAGTCAAGTGGTTTAATAGGTGAAAAGTTTGATTGTTTAATAGACCACTGATTCACCCCCCTCTCAATGGTCCTGTACTCCAACAATGTTGTTGACTTCCTATCTAGGCTACCTACTAGTAATGAGGACCCAATTATTGATTATTCTTTTCTAGATGAGCACTTATTTGTACTGACTTTACAAACTCCTTGGTATGTAGATGTAGCCAATTATCTAGTTACAGGAAAAACACCTCCACACCTCTCACCAAGGGAGAAGCGCCACCTAGTGAAATGCAGCTTTCCCTATTCTTGGGTAGCTAGATTCCTCTTCTACATAGGTCCTGATCATAGTATGAGAAGATATATTAGGGAGGAGGAAGTATATGACATTCTCAAGGCATGTCATGATGAACCATGTGGTGGACACTTTGTTGCTAAGAGGATAGCTGTCAAGATCTTGAATACTGGATACTATTGGCAAACCTTGCACAAAGATACAACTCTCTATACAAGAAGATGTGACCTCTGTCAAAGGATGGGAAAACCTACAATAAGTGATGAAATGCCTCTAAAACCATAATTGGTGGTTACACCATTTGTCAAATGGGGCATTGATTTTATTGGACCCATTGATCCTCCATCTAATAACAAAGAATATATACTTGTTTTCACTAATTATCTCACAAAATGGGTAGAGGTGAAATCTTTGACAATAGCCAGAGATAATAAGGTTGCTACATTCCTATATGAGGAAATATTTACCAGGTATGGTGTCTCAAGGGAAATAGTAAAAGATAAGGGACCACCATTTACATTAGCATTAATTGCTAGCCGTATTTAGAAATATGAAATTAGACATAAAAAGTCCACTCCCTATCATCGATAGTCAAATGGCTAGGTTGAGGTCACAAATAGGGATCTTGAGGCAATATTAACAAAGACATTTGCATTACACAAGAAATATTGGACAGCAAGATTGTCTAAAGTAGTTTGGGCATATAGAACTACATGGAAGACAATAACAGGGTACACACCTTATGAGCTAGTTTATGGAAAGAAAGTTGTCCTTCCTATTGAGTTTGAATATAAAACATTGAGAACTAATGTCCAACTTGGGATGGGCCTATCAATAGCTCAAAAGGAAAGGTTGCACCAGCTTAATGCCTTGGAAAAATTAAGGATGGAAGAAATTCATCACATTGAAGTAGTATAGAATCAGAGAATCAAATGGTATGATCAGTATATCAAAACCAAGGACTTTCAAGCAGGTGATTTGGCACTCCTCTATGACTCTAGGTATAAAGATCATAAGGGCAAATTGTAGACCAGGTGGTTAGACCCTTATGAAATCAAGGAAGTTTTTCCAAATGGTGTAGTCCAATTAACCACAATTGACCCAGTTAGATTTTCACTAATGGTTAATGGACACAAATTGAAATTGTATAAGAATCCTTTGAATAAAGCTACATTCCTACAATAATTAAGGGAAGATATGGATAAAGAAGTTCCACAGCAGCCTCCCTCAAATGAGGCTTGCAGCCAAGTTGTAGATGATCACAACATTCTAGTAATAGGTGAAGCTACCAGCTTGACTGAGTTACCACATCAAGTTTGAGTTCTATCTACTTTGTCCATAAATAAAACATAAAACATATTAAAAAAATGAAAAAAAGAAAAGAAAAAAAGGAGATCCACCACACCAAATAATTCAATAAGAGTTCAAGCTCCATCAACTCAGCTCCTATTATCTAGTTGAGCTTTCATTTGGCCACCAGCCACTTGACTGAAGGGACCTATCAACAAAGACTCTCTATTATTTCATGAGACCTATACCTTTCCACATGTAGCAACTAAACTAGTTGTCATTCACATGGGACTTGTAGCCATTGCACCCGCAGCCACCACACATGGGGACCTATTCATTTCATGTTTTGATTCCATGCATGCTGTCACTACTGCCTACAACACCTTTTCTCATGGCATCTGCATGCCGCCATCTTACGCTATAGATTGTGCCTTCCTACTACGTGTCACATAGCCATTGCACAGTCCATCCGTACACTTCTTCAACATCACATCATTGTGATTCGCTCCAGCTCATTCATCAAGAAAATCACCTTCAACCACCATGTCATCATTTTTCCATGCAATATTTCTAATTTAGACATCACCTCAAAGGTATTTATCTATCTATTGATTTAATTAACATTTATTGCTTCTTATTTTATGACTTTCAAAATTTGCACACCATTTTTTTCATATATTATATCCATTGGACTTTCTTTCACCCCGTTCTCCCATACGCTTACCCTATCTTCTCAATTGAGGACAAATGACACCATAGTTGGGGGGATGGATATCGTATTTGGTGGATGGTTTAGAAGAGGATGGGGTTCCTTATAGAGTGATGTAACCACTACAAGTGGTAATGGCATAATTAGTCATTTTGGATTTAATGGTAATGATGGCTATTTGATGATGACTTTCTTCAATATGACCCACAACAGAGTCATATGAAGTGGATGCATTAATGTTATTGGTATTATTTCAAGTGGAGTTCTTCCCTTTACCATGATCAGGGAAAGGATCTTTGTACATACATAAGTCCTCATTCAATTTTTTTTTTAAATGATCTTCGACAACAATTTTGACTCTATCAATGAGGTCTTGGAAGCAAATTTTTAGTCTTACACAATCAAATGTTGTGTGGCCCTTTACCCTATGGTATTCACAATAGGCATTTTTATTGAACCATGAGGATTTAAATTGACTATCATCATAGGTTCAGATTGTAGGAAGTTTGATGAGATTTGATTGGACTAACTTTCACAAAGCGGACTCTATGGGCTCCCCCAATGGGGTAAATTTATGTCTATGCATGGTTCTTTTCTTTGGTTGTGTGAGGCCTACTTTTACCTCACTTGTATTATTTTTCTTGTAGTACTCTTTTTATGGAGTTATGATGGTCTTGTGGATTTTGGGGACTGTTGATCCTGTACTTGGACCTTATTACCTTATCTAATACTTGATTAGATAGATGGTTTATGCTTTATGGATGGTTAGATGGCATGTTAGATTTCCATTTGATGATATGCTATTAGATGCTATGATGTGATTTGATACTATTGATGTGTGCATATATGTTGAGACCGATGTTAGATCCTACCTTATGTGATCCTGATTATACTTGTGAGTAATGGATGATGTGAGAGACATTATATTATCATGTGATTATTTTTATGTTGTATGTGAATGTGATCATGTGTGTGTAATGCATGTTGTTCATTTACTTTGGCTATTTTATCATGTGCTATTAATGGATTTGTGGAAGTGTGTAGGTTACTTTCCATACCCATAGAAAATCAGAGGTCGGACAACAACCATATGTTATTCCCTGTTCAGTCGACCTAGTCCTAAGTAGGACATAGGTCACATGTGTTGAAGAAAGTTGATCTTTGTTGTATTTGATTTATGACATTTTGTATGGTTTATACCTTTTCAATTTATCTTTTGATGTGTTGTCAAAAGTGTAATGTTGAGTTTGCACAATTTTTAAGTGCTAAATGTTTGAAGCCATTTTTAAGTGATTTTATGTGTTTCTAAGTGTTTCTAATGGTCAAATATTGACCCTAGGTCATACTCCTAGGATCTAGGACCATTCCTAGCATGTTTAAACTTGATTTGACCCTAAAGTCAAGTGACAAGTTTGGGAAGTGTGAGGGTGGTTGGAAGGTCACCATCTCACTTAACCTTAACCTCACCTACTTGGGTGAGGTTACCCTTGCTTCTCATGCTTTAGAAGCTTCCCACATGTGTGAAACTCTTCCATATGCTCTCACACATGTGTGAGAGCACTTGTGGGGAAGAGTGTAGCTTAAATGAATGAGAAGGTGACAAGTGTCACTTCCTCATTCATAAGAAGCTTCCCTTTGTGTGCTCACATCTCCCTATGCTCTCACACGTGTGAAAGCACTTGTGGGAGAATGTGTAACTTTGTGGAATGGGGAGGTGACAAGTGTCACCTCCACATTCTTGTGGGGTTGTGAGGAGGGTTATGTGGATGGAGGAGAGGGTGACAAGTGTCACCTTCTCATCCATTAGGGTTTGAGAGAATTGTCTTTATATCTCTCTCATTTTGATGAGATGAGGGTTCTTCTTTTCATTTCTTTTGGGAATTTTTGGACTTGTGTTGGGAGAGTGAAAGATTTGGAGATTTTTGGGAGAACTTGTGGAAGATCTTCACCAAACTCACTCCATCCTAGAATCTTGTGAGGTATTTATCAAGGTTTCAAGCCATTTGCTTTTTGTTTTACTTATGCAATGAGTTTATGCATGTTTTGTGTTTATGTTATCTTAGTTTAATGTGTTGTGGGTCTTATGGGTTGTTTGGGTGAGCTCTCCTTGTGAGAGGTCTCACCTTAGTATTGGGTGAGAGATGATGAGAACCTCCTCGGTTTCCCCTCTTTGTTATGGTATTTGATTTGTAGCCAAGGGCCTTATTTTGGAGTTTTGAGGAGTTTGGGTTATGGCATGAGTGCCTTGGTTTTGTGAAATGAGAAGTGTGACAATAGGCCAAGTGATCCAAGAGTATATTTTTGTATTAAGAGTGTGGGTCTCCTTGAGTAGAGTGAGTCCACTCTCTCACCCTTCAAATCCATTCCTAAGATGGATTAGTTTTGTGTTAAGCCTTGGGTTGGGTGTTGTTGTGCTTGATATGAGTGTTTTACTTATGTTGTGGGTTGAAACTTGGTTGTTGGAAGTCCTCCTAGCTTGGGGGTGGCCTATTTAGGCCTAGGTTGGGAGGAGAGCATCCCATGGGTTTGGATTCATATCTTGTGTGTTTTGTAGGTTCACTTGAAGACTATGGTGGAGTTGAGCTTGGGAGAAAATTTTTGGGGTTAATGGTTTCCTTATGTATTTGTATGAGAGGGCATTGAGATTCCTCGTCCCTACTTTTGTGTTGTAATAATTTGTCCAAACTTGAGAGTTGAGCTCTCATATGGGTTAAAGTCATTTAACCTCTTTGTAAATAGTGATTTTATTCAAATTTTTAATGGAAATAAGTTACCTTCATTTCATTTTTTGGAAAGAAAAAAATGTAACTCTCTCTTACCTTCCCTTTTCTTGCTACTATGTTTGTGCAAAGAAAATAACCTTGGGAAAGAAAAAAAAAAGTATTTATAAGCCTTGGTAGGAATAATACCATATGATTACTTTTAAAAGGAAAATGATTTTTAGTTAGTTTAAAATAGATATCCCCTTTGGGTTGTATTGTTTTTTTTATATATAAAAATTATAGTCATGTATATGGATTACATTTTATATTTATCTTATTGTTGCTTCTAGTGAGTATATATATATATATATATATATATGCTATTATGTTTGTGCAAAGAAAATAACCTTGGGAAAGAAAAAAAAAGTATTTATAAGCCTTGGTAGGAATAATACCCTATGATTGCTTTTAAAAGGAAAATGATTTTTAGTTAGTTTAAAATAGATATCCCCTTTGGGTTGTATTGTTTTTGTTATATATAAAAATTATAGTCATGTATATGGATTACATTTTATATTTATCTTATTGTTGCTTCTAGTGAGTAGAAATATATATATATATATACAATTATATGTGAACTTTAGTTTAGAATAAGGCTTGTTGTTTTATTTCATGTCACTGTGTTTTTTTTTTTGGTGATAGTGACTAGTTTTTACCAGTGACAATTTATATATATATATAAACATCTACAAACTATAATATATGTTATGACTGGGAAATGCTTTTAAATTAAGAATGAAATGCTTTTTTTTTCCATCAGAAGACCCAGTAGTTTAGGGTTGAGTGGTTGTTTCTTTTTTTAAAATGAAGTTTTGTTTTAGTTTTGGTGGACACAGGGCAGAAACCCTTGCACCACCATTCACTGAGTTTAGAAGTGTGGCAGGCAGGTTTGGGGACCCTGTCCCCCCCACCATAGCGCTGAGGCTCTGTGGTGTGGGTGGCAGAGCCCCCGCCCCTCCTCACTCTCCTTTGGTGTGTTGTCCACATGGCATCGACTGCCATTAACTTTGTTTAAACCCTTACTTGGGCTCTGTGTTATATATATATATATATATATATATATATATATATATATATATATATATATATATATATATATATATATATATATATATATATATATAATCTGTATTTTATTTGTTGTTGTGTATTCTTTTTGGTAATATTCTATTTGGGCCTTGCATTCATATAATATAATATTTATATTTATATATATGAGGTATATATAAATTATCTATATTATATTAGCATGAAAATTTCTCTCTGTCTAAAATAATGACTAGTTTTTAAAAAAAAAATATTTAGCTTGAGAATTTAAACTAAATAGAGAAACTTAGAAAGTATGTAAGTAATGTAGAAAACTTTTAGAAAATCTTAAACCTTGTATCTTGTGCATGTTACTATTAGATAATGGATAAATAACATAGCTAGACAAACCAAATGTTAATGTTAAAAAATGAAATCTTGCGCACCCTGTAGAAAATGTATTAGAAATCATTTCTTAAAGAACTTGTAGAATCTCCATTTGGGAAGATACCTTCCACTTGGGAAGGTACCTTCCCACTTGACCTTTTTTTTTAAAATTGCAACCAAACAAAACAACTCAACTTGTTATTGTGAACAATGAAACATTTGGGTGTTTTTATAATGCCTTTCTAGGGTTTGGTGCCCTAGTTTAAACATCATGATTTTGTCCTAATCTGGATTAGTTTGAGAGAAGCTCACTTAGGGAGTGGGTTTTGTTTTTTCTTTTATGTGGGAAGAGTTATTATTTCTATTATTTAGTTATTTGTTTTGTGGGTGTGCACTGTATTTAGTCAATTGTTTAATTTTAATTTCCATACTTGATGAGGACTATAGTTGGAAGTGTTATTCAAATTATTTATTTAGTTTAAAATTTTGGGAATGGGAAGTGGTTGTTATGATGACATTTAAACTATTAATGAAGTTATGTTTAATTTTCTTGGCTTAGTTTTATTTTGGAAAAAGGAAGAATTAAGTTATACTTTAGTTTTGAACTTTTACTATGGTTATATCAATTTTTCTTATTTTAAATCAAGAATGGGAAGGAGATTTATGTATTTTGTTATGCATTTAATTTATTTTAATTTTGAAAGGGGTTATGTTAGGAAACATATTTTTAATTTAATTTTTGCATCCTCCTGTAGTTGATGAGGTGGCGTTATGATGCCGAAATCACTATAGCAGTTACCCTATTTAATCCATAATGCCCCATTATGATGCCAAAATTATTCTAGGCTAATTGAGTTAGTGCCCTTATTTTAAATCAATTAAGCTATTATGTTTTGGATAATAATGTTAGAATTATATATAAGTGAGATTAATGTCATTTTTATAGCTAGATGTTTAGAACCTTAGGTTTTTAGTGGACCTAAGGTTAGATTTCATTGTATAGTGAAATCAAATTCACTTCACTTAGTAACCCTAGGGTTAGGATCCTAAAATAGAATCTAACCCTCTCAGTGTCACTTTTGCGACATGCACCCCCTTAGTGGCTTACACATCTTAGGGATGGTGAAGTGAGTGTTGCATAATCCCATGTGATTGACCTTCCCCATCTTCGGGTATTGTGTATGATGCAAGTTGTTGAGACAACTTCGTGACGTACATGTGTCACTGAGCACGCATGTTGTGAGTGAGGGGGTTTGTAGAGTTAGGAGGGAAATTTTTTGATAATTCGTGTCATGACCACATGGAAAATGTGGACATGACATGTGGTTATCATGTCATAACCACATGGCGAATGTGGGTATGATAGGTTGGGCCTTGGGTATCATGATGTTGTTGGTAGTTTGGGCATTGGATGGTGGAGGTGCTTGAACATTTTGCACATTCTTAACATTAGTCACACCATCATTGACAACATTTTTATCTTTATCCCAAAAGTGGGGCTTGTCATTAGATTGGGTGTTGTTACTATTATTTTCTTTGTCTTTGTAAATCTTGACCACCCCTTTACCAATAAGGGATTTATCAATAGTTGTGCCTTTCTAAATAATCTCTCCAAAAGTAGTGGCACATTGGATTTGAAGGTGGAATCCCATTTCTTGATTTACATTTTGAACAAAAATGTTACTGAGTTATTTTTTGAGGAATGGCCTAGTGGAACTTTCTTGCTAGACTATGTTGAATGCACAAGACAATTGAGAGGGGCGGTGAATCAGTTGTATCACAAATTCTAAACCCTCGCAAATATTTAGATCCACATTAACCTTTAAACTTGTTATGATGATTAAGCATGAAAATCAAATAATAGAAACTAAATCATAACAGCACCAAACACAAGACAACACTAGATTTTATGTAGAAAACCCAAGAATGGAAAAACCACGGTGAGGCTTATCTCACACCGAATTACAAAAGGCTCACTGTCAGAAGGCTCACTACCCAGAAAAAAGAAAGAAAGGCTCACTACTAAAGGACTCACTATCCAAAAGAAAGAGATAGAAGAGAAGGATCACTGCCAGGGATGAACGAATATAATTGCATCTAACCTATGGATGGAGTTCATTTCTAATGAAGCTCAATATTCATCACAACACAAGCAACACCTTCACAGCAACATTGAAAAATAGTAGACACCTTCTGCACACTACATCCAGTAGCCTAACACATGAAATCTCTTACTACACTGATCAAATTTGCATCACAAACATCATATCCCTCATGCATCTCACTAGTAACGAATCCTTGACACTTATTTATACCATCATCAACCTTGAAAACATTCTCTAAGGTCAGAAACACATCTTAATCCATAAAATTCAAATTCAGTCTAGACCAAAACATTCTATAAGAGGAAAGGAATGAATGTGGACCACATCACACCTTAGCATGGACCTAAATCCATACATACACACTTCTTCATGCTTTCAAAATCACTGAAGCATAACCACAATTAGTGTAAACAACCAAGTCGGCCAAACTTGTGTTAACACTATGAACTTTTAAGTGCACGCTTCCTCAAAACTAAAAGATGACATGTAGACCATGCTCCAAGAATGAACATGATCTAGAACATCCACAAGCACCTAAAAATCAACAAATTCCTTTGCAACATCTTTCACCTGAAGAGAGTTCACACCAAAGCATCTAGATTACTTTGTCATCAACTACAACTCAAGAAACCATCAATTACAACTCAAGAAATGAACTTACAAAGCACCAAACCATTAACTACTTGGATTGAAGAAAGATATAGACCTTATAAGCATAAATCCAAAACTACAAACCTAGAAACAAATCTACGGAGAAATGTGGAGCAAAATAGTTTCTCCCAGACACCTCTTCACAACCCAGAAACATTGTCTACACACTGGTGAACACAACTTTCTCTGTATAATGAATTGGAGCACAAAATATGGGAAAATAATATCTCTAAACACCTCTAAACAACATATTCAAACTGTAAAATTAGATCATCAATAGGGAGTAAATGCAGAGCAAAACCAAAACATTACTTTGTTAAAGTCAGAACACATCTTCACACACTGTTTCCTTTTATTAATCAAATTTTCTCAAAAGCACTTGGAAACCAAACAACAGAAGCATATTCTCAAAATTTTCATCACTTCTACAAAGTAACCAAATCACCTTTAGCAATATCTCATAGCCTCATCTCTGCACAACCTTATCTCTGATCTCTGCTCAACACAAACTACTCATACTCTTGACACAGTTGACACCAATGACAACACAAGCTTGTTGACATCAATGACACCGATTAACATATACTTGCAACAATATCCCCCTTTGTCATTGATGGCAACACATAATGTGAAAAAATATCAAGACACAACTCTGCACCAATCTTCTTTACTTTCTTACTCTCCCCCTTTCTTTTACACATCTTACTCTCTTTGATCGTTGATTCTTTTCTTTTTCACATTGCTCTATCTCCCCCTTTGACATTAATGGAAAAGGGTGACACACCTCTTCTTTCACTGTTATCAAGTCACTTGATTTTTTCTTTTCACTTCTCTGAATACTCCCCATTAGGAGTGCACAGCAAACTATATCAACTCTTACTCCACCTGACTACAACAATCAACATGACCAGTACTTGCTCCCCCTGAGAGGTAGCCTCCAACATCAACCTAGAAAAAAATGTATCTTGAAGTCCACTAGATTGATGTACCTCCTTATGCATCTAGTTCAAAGGAGGGGAAATAACCCCTAACTTCTCCCAGAGATACTCAAATGTATCCTTAGGAAGAGCCTTAGTGAATATGTTAGCAACATGATCCTTTATAGGCACATACTCAAGCTTCACTTCATTCTCTGCAACCTTCTCTCTTAGAAAGTGATACCTAATTGAGATATGCTTTGTCCTTGAATGCATCACCAGATTCTTTGAAATGTTAATAACACTTGTATTATCATATAAAATAGAGATTGGCTCATCAAACACAACTTTGATATCCTTCAAGGTTTGTCTCATTCATAACTCTTATGTACAACATGATGCTACAACAATATACTCTGCCTCTATAGTAGATAAAGACACTGAATCTTGTTTCTTACTTAGCCATGGCACCAAAATGCATCCAAGAAAGAATACACCACCACTTGTACTTTTCCTGTCATCTACACAACCAACACAATTTGCATATGTATAAGCACTTAATGTAAAGTTAGTATCTTTTGGATACCACAAGCCATGATCTAGAGTGCCCTTTAAATATCTGAATATCATCTTAGCTTCCATAACATGTGACTCTATAGGATCTTCTTGAAATCTAGCCACAAGATAGACTGCATGTATAATATCTGGTCTAGTAGCAGTCAGATATAGTAATCCTCCAATCATTGATCTATACTTTCTCTAATCAACCTTAGGAGATTCATCATTCTTTCTCAACTTACAACTAGTAACCATAGGAATACAAACATGTTTAGAATCTTCCATTCCAAACTTCTTTAACAACTCTTTTACATACTTTGACTAAGAAATGAAAATACCCTTATCTATTTGATTGATATGTAACCCAAGGAAGAAATTAATTTCCCCACACATTGACATTTCAAATTCTTTCTACATTTCATCTATAAAACTCTTACACATACCTTCATTTCGACCAAAAATTATGTCATCTACATATACTTCCATAATTAGAATTTGATCTCCACTTACTTTGATGTATAGATTGCTATCTGTAGACCCTTTATTGAATCCTTGTTGTAATAAATACCTGTCTAGCCTTGAATACCAAGCTCTGGGGGCTTTCTTCAATCCATATAGTGCCTTCTTCAACCTGAAACCATATCTAGCTTATTTGACAACTAAAATCTTTCTAGTTGCTCTATGTACACTTCCTCTTCCAACTCACCATTCAAGAAAGTAGACTTCACATCCATTTGATATACCTTGAAATCCTTATGTGTTGCAAAAGCTAAAAACATCCTAATGGCCTCCATTCTTTCCACCAGAGCATAAGTTTCCTCATAGTCTATTCCTTCCACTTGTGAGTAGCCTTTACATGCAAGTCTTGTCTTGTTCCTTACCACTTCTCCATTCTCTTTCAATTTGTTCTGGAATACCCACTTAGTTCTAATTACATTTTTGTTCTCTAGTCTTGGGACAAGTTCCCAAGTCTGATTCTTCTCAATCTACATTAGTTCTTCTTCCATAGCCTTGATCCAACGCTCATCCTTGCATGCCTCAAACATTGTTTTAGGTTCAACATTAGAAAATAAACATAGATTTACCTATTCTTCAGCAGCTCTCCTTCTTGTCAATACACCTTTGCTCTTATCGCCAATGATCTGATCTTCAGAGTGATGCTTCTACACATACTTGGGTGTTTCAGGAATTCTTTCCAAAGCTTCAACCTGTGCTTCTTTTTCTTTATCTTTTTAATATTCACTACTTGAAGACTCATCTAATTCATATCCATTCACCTCTGAGTTCATCTGTACATCCCAAACACCTCCAATCAACATGAATACTACTCTGTACTGGAAACAACTATGTTTTGTCAAACTAAACTTTTGTTACTCATTACTTTCAAGCCAATCATCAAAATCAGACAAAATTCTAGATGTAGATGTATCCAATGATTAATAACCATATTCTAGAACTATAGAGTAATATCTTCAATAGCAAACCTCTCATGGAGGATAAGATCCTCTTACAAAATTACGAACCAAGCTACTCTACACAACTCTACCTTTATCCTTTGCAGTCACAGTCTCTGTCCTAATGTAGACTTTTTTTGCTAATCCTTAACCTTATCTCTTCATGATGAGGCATCAACACCATTCTTTTGGTAGGGAAGAAAATATTTTCAATAAATCTCCACCTAAACCAAAGATCTAATCTTATTTCCTAGAGGGAACATCTGCATCAAATGCCGGTACAAAAAATATTTTCAATAAATCTCCACCTAAACCAAAGATCTAATCTTATTTCCTGGAGGGAACATCTGCATCAAATGCCGGTACAGGCTCATCCTTAACCTTTGTTACATCTTTCTTAATCCAAATCTTACTCATCTCCTTCTTATTCTTTGTCAAATTGATGCAGAGCCAATGGAGGGTATCAAACACAATCACCAATGAACTTGTAAATTTGAAACCCTAATTTGGTTATTTGATCACCAATCCTTTAATTTTCCTTAGTAGGACAACAAACTAGGTTTTTCAAGCATAATTTTTAGATAAGGCCTCAAACCCAAAAACAAATCATCATTGTAGATACCCTTTATGTCACTCTTCAACATATCAAATTTGTGGATATGGTTACATTGAAACAAATCCCTCTAAAATTCACTGTTACACTGCAAATAAGTCAAATTAGGCCTATTTTCCAAAACAATTATGTAAAATTCCAAGCCCAGATCACAAAAATTCACTTCAATGTTTTCATCACATCACATAAGGTCTGAATATACCAATTTTAGCAATTTGAACTATCATTATATCACCAAACTACAAAACCCTATGCTTACCTAGGTTTTCTTGGTTGTTTTTAATAAAATCCTTTAAACTTTCATCAAACTTGATAAAAATGCATGAAATTAACTATAAATGAAAGAAGACTCCCTATACCATCGATTCCAATTGGTTTTACCTTACTTCCAAGTCATACAGGGTCATACTAATGTCTGCAACAACAAAAATACAAGAAAACGCAAGAAAAATAATGTATTTTGTTATTATTTAGTCTTGAAATGTCTCCAACCTAATGCCTCAAACATCTGAAGGCATATATAAACCTTTTTCCAAACCAAAACCAACATTTAAAACTAATTTACAAAAAATTGACTGTTCAACTTCCATATTCACCAAAAATGCCACATTGCAAAACTTGACATCATGACTCAAAATTGACCCTACATGGCTTAAAACATCACATATAGTGTAAATAGACCTTATTATATCAAAAACATGACTCAACACATAAAAACTCACATTTGACCCATATTTACAAAATCTTGACTAAGTGCCCCTATACCATACACCCGAGGAGAACAAAATCTCAAGATCCACTTGAGATCAGATCTTGGATTGTTGTACCATGCTTCTTGATGTCTTCCTCTATCATCCAGGTGGAATCTTCCATGGGAAGGCCTTGCCACTTCACTAGGTACTCATAGTATACTTTATGCCTTGTTCTCTTAGCTTATTTTTTATTTGCAATGCATTCAAGCTTTAATGGCTCACAAGGTGGTAAGTCCTTGACACAATATTCATTAACACCCTCTGATGTACCTGCACCTATACCTACAATCACAGATCCTTTAAAAGGATATAGGCTAGTAACATTAAAAATTAGGGAGATAGCAACTCTAGGAGGGAGTTCTATCTCCTAGGCATTAGCTCCAAACTTGTGGACCACCCTACATGGGCCAATTTTCTTCATCTACAGCTTTGAGTACTTTCCTTTTGGTAGCCTTTCCTTCTTCAAGTGTCCTAGTACTAGATCTCCCACCTTGAATTGAACATCTCTTCTTTTCAAATCTGCATGTTGCTTGTATCTTTCACCACTCTTTTGGAGATTCTCCCTAACTTGCTGATGTATGTCCTTCATGGCAACTACAAATTCTTCTCCCTCAGCACTTCTTTTCTCCATTCCACTCAAATATCTGAGTTCAAACACTCCTCTAGGTTTCAATCCATATACTACCTCAAATGGGCTTTTCCCAATGCTTCTATTGACAAAATCATTATAGGCATATTTAGCTTGTGGAAGAATCAAGTCCCATTGTTGTGCATGCTCCTTTGTGAGGCATCTCAAAAGGTTTCCAATTGTCCAATTGACTACTTCAATCTACCCATCTGTTTGTGGGTGATAGGAAGAGCTAAAGGTCAAGTTTGCTCCCAACTTCTTCCAAAGGGTTCTCCAAAAGTGACCCACAAATTTACTATCCCTATTAGATACAATGGTTAATGGCAACCCATGAATCATGACCACCTCTTTGAAAAACAACCTAGCAATGTATGAGACATCATTTGTGCTTTTATAGGGTATAAAATGAGCCATTTTTCTAAATCGTCTACAACAACAAACACACTATCATAGCCTTTCTAAGTTTTGGGAAAACCCAAAACAAAATCCATGTTGATGGACTCCCATGGCCTATTTGGAATTAGCAAAGGTTGGTAAAGACCTGCATTTGTACTACAACCCTTGGCTTTTTTGACATACAACACAATTTTCAACAAATTTTCTGATATCACTTTGCATCATGGGCCAATAATAATACCTTATTACCTGCTACAAGGTTTTGTCCACACCAAAGTGACCTCCTAAGCTGCCACAATGCTTTTCCTTAATCATATTAGTCCTCATAGAGCATTTGGGAATACACAACTAAGCCCCTTTAAATAATAAGCCATCTTGTAATAGAAAATTAGAGTATTCTTCATGAAAAGTACCATTAAACTTATTATAAACAATATAAATATCTTTGAAGTCATCATCCCCTTCATACATACCTTTCAAAGCATTGATTCCAATACTTTGCAACTGAACTTCTTGGATCAACAATGCCCTTCTACTCAAAGCATCTGCCACCTTATTTGACTGCCCCTTTTTATGTTTGATGGTAAAGGTGAAACTTTGTAGGTACTCCACCCACTTCACATGTTTGTGGCTAAGTTTGTCTTGGTTGTTCAAGAAATGCAAAGCATGATTTTCAATGAAAACAATGAATTCCTTGGGTAGGAGATAGTGTCTCCACTTCTTCAATGATTTCAACATGGCATACAACTCCAAGTGATAAGAGGAATACTCTTTATTTGCCTCATTGAGCTTCTCACTAAAAATGCAACAGGCCTGTCCTCTTGGTTCGATAATGCCCCAATTGCATACCTACTAGCATCACATTATATTGTGAAAACCTTGTTAAAATCAGGCAACTCTAGGACTGGTTGTTGGGCTACTCTATTTTTTAGATATTGAAATCTTTTTTCTGCCTCATCAGTCCATACAAATCTTTTCCTTTTATCTCCTTTGATTGTGTCAATGATGGGAGTACAAATGTGACTAAAATTCTTAATGATTTTTCTATAAAAAGTAGCTAGACCATGAAAACTTTTTACCTCACTTGCTGATGTAGGTGTGGGCCAACTGAGAATTGCTTCCACCTTAGCAGGATCCATCTTCAAAGTTCCTTTGGATATCATAAATCTAAGATAAACTAACTCTTCCTTCATGAACTCACACTTTTCAAATTGATCATCAACTTTTCTTCATTCAGCCTCTTCAAAACCAAGTCTAGATGCTGTAAATGTTCCTCTTTAGTCTTACTAAAAACAAGAATATCATCCAAGTAGACAAACACAAACTTTCCTATGAAAGATTTTAGAACTTCATTCATTAATCTCATAAAAGTGCTTGGTGCATTTGAAAGCCCAAATGGCATGACAATCCATTCATATTACCCCTCATTAGTTTTGAAGCAAATTTTCCACTCATCCCCCTCTCTAATTCTAATTTGATGGTAGCCACTTTTGAGGTCAATCTTAGAAAAATAACAAGATCCTCCTCAACAATCCATCAGATCTTCCATTCTTGGTATGGGGAACCTATACCTTATGGTTATCTTGTTAATTTCCCTTGAGTTGGTGCACATTCTCCAATCTTCCCCTTTCTATAGTGCCAAAATAGTGGGGACAACACATGGGCTAAGACTCTCCCTTATTAGACCTTTGTCAAGTAAGTCTTGTATTTGCTTATTAATCTCTTCATTCTATTTTGGAGTCATCTTATATGCAGCTTTGTTAGGTAGGTTTGCCCCTGGTATGAAGTCTATATGGTGGCTCACATCTCTAATTGGTGGCAAAGAACTAGGGAGTTCATCTACTACAATATCTTTGTACTTGTTCAACAATGTTTGTACCTCTTCAGGCACATCATCAAGCTTTGCTATTGTCATGACAATTTTAGGTCTGATTACAATGGCATAACCCTATCCACCTTCTTCCATGGTCTTCAAGAACTCTTTTTTCCCAACCAACATTACACTAGACCCAACTTGTGTATCTGTACCTTCATCTTTCAATGGAATAAGGGCGAATGAGACCCCATCCTTTTCAATCACAATAGTGTTCTTTTGCTCATCATGATTAGCCTTTCTATCACACTACCATGGTCTCCCTAAAAGTATATGACAAACATCCATTGGGATGATGTCACACAATATTTTATCTTTGTATGCTCCTATGTTGAATTCCACCAAATCTGCCTCTACCATTTGATCTCCTACCTTTGAAACTACCCCTTGATTCACACCTTGTTCATGATGTTTGCTTGCCTCTCCTTGTTGCTTTTGTGACTATCCTCTTCCTCCAAAATTGCCTCTACCTCTGAAGTTCTTTTCTCTGCCTCTACCTTGTTGCTCTTGTCTCCTTTTTATCTTTTCCTCTGCCTTGACAGCCAACTGAAAACACTCTTCAACTGTCCTAGGTGTGGCAAGACTGATCTCATCTTGTATATTAAACCTTAGTCCATTTAGGTACCTTGCTATCTTTTCCCTTTCATCCTCAACATGTCCTTCTCTAATGCTCAACTTATGGAACTCCTCCATGTAAGCCATGACATCCAATTCCTTTTTCCTTAGGTTCTGTAACTTTCTAAATGTCTGAATTTCATAATCAGTAGGTAGAAATTGACTCTTCACCTTAGCCACCATTATGTCCCATGAACTAATTTTTACTTTCCCCCTCTTCACTCTCTCTCCTCTTGCACATAATTCCACCAAGTTAAAGGTAGGGTCTTTCAACTTTATCTTAGCAAGTTTCACCTTCTGATTTTTTTCCATCTCCTCATAATCAAAATAGTTATCCAAGGCATCAATCCAACCAAGCACCTCTTCACTATCCATTTTCCCACCATACATGGGCAATTCTAATTTCACTTTAGGATCATCTCCTTTTATATCCTTCAGCATCTTAACCATTATCAATTCATCAGGGTCAACTTCTTCCTCATCATCTTGGACTCCTCTTTGAGGGTTTTCACTCTCACCCTCTTCCTCTTCCTCTTCCTCTTGGTTAGTTTGGTCTCCATTAACCATACCTCTCCTTTGGTTATATTCTAATGCTACAAGTCTAACTGGGACAGCCTCTTGAGACTCCTTTACCTATCTCAACTCCTCTACACGTTGTTCCTTCAACTCTCTTATTTCTCTGGCCATTGGATTGCTTTTTGGTGGCATCTTTGCTTTCTCAAACTTCAACCTTCTTCCCTTGTTTGATCAAAACCTATGCTCTAATACCACTATTATGTAGATCTAATGGAGGGTATCAAACACAATCACCAATGAACAACCTTTGTAAATTTGAAACCCTAACTTGGTTATTTGATCACGAATCCTTCAATTTTCCTTAGTAGGATAGCAAACTAGGTTTTATAAGCACAATTTTTAGATAAGGCCTCAAACCAAGAAACAAATCATCATTGTAGATACCCTTTATGGTTCTCTTCAACATATCAAATTTGTGGATATGGTTACTTTGAAACAAATCCGTCTAAAATTCACTATTACACTGCAAATAGGTCAAATTAGGCCTATTTTCCAAAGCAAGTATGTAAAATTCCAAGCCCAGATCACAAAACTTCACTTCAATGTTTTCTTCACATCACATAAGGTCTGAATATACCAATTTTATCAATTGGAACTATCATTATATCACCAAACTACAAAATCCTATGCTTACCTACGTTTCCTGGCTATTTTCAATGAAATCCTTCAAACTTTCATCAAACTTGATACAAAACACATGAAATTAATTGTAAATGAAAGAATACTCCATATACCATTGATTCCAATTGGTTTTACCTTACTTCTAGGCTGTATAGGGCCGTACTAATGTTTGCAATAGTAAAAACACAAGAAAACATAGGAAAAACAATGTATTTTGTTATTGTTTAATCTCCAAATATCTTCAAATTTCTCCAACCTTATGCCTCGAACATCCAAAGGCATATATAAACCTTTTTCCAAACCAAAAACAATGTTCAAAAATGATTTACAAACACTTGATTATTCAACTTCCATATTCACCAAAAATGCCACATTGTAAAACTTGACATCATGACTCAAAACTGACCCTGCATGGCTTAAAACATCACATATGGTCTAAATAGACCTTATTATATCAAAAACATGACTCAACACATAAAAATTCACATTTGACCCATATTTACAAAATGTTGACTAGGTGCCCCTACACCATGAATCAACCTTTTGTACTGGTTTGTTCTTCTCTACCGGTTTATCCTTCTTCATGCTTCTACTTCTGCAGAACTTAGAGATATGTCTAGATCTATTGAAATTGTAGTACACAACACCCCTCTAACTAGTATTCCTTCCATTCATTTTGGATCTAGCACCAATGGTTAGCTTTATGCCCAAATTTCTTGCATGTATGACAGTAGCCACTGAAAGATTTAACTATTTTATCCTTGCCATAGCCATTTTTCATTTGACTTCTGCACTCATTAGCTCTATGTCCCATCTTATTGCACGTGAAGCATTTACTAGAGAAGGATGGAACATTTTGATTCTTTCTACTTCTACATTCTATTGCTTTGTGTCCATACTTATTGCATAACCGACAAAAACCATTGAAAGATGGATACCTTTGAGCATTTGGTTGTCTAACCAGAGGTCTTCTAGCTTTATTATTTTGATTCTAGATCTGCTTGCCATTGTTCCATTGATTTGAAGTCTATTCTGATTTTGAACTTTCACCTTATTCAAATCCTAAACCCTCTTTATCGTTGGGACTTTTCTAACTTGCAATCATCTCATCAAGCCTTGCAAAACTTATCTTGAATTTTTCTTCATAATTCATTGCCTTCTTCGGATCTGATTTCAAATTCACAACTTCTTATTCAAGTCTTATACATTCATCAAATTTTCCTTTCACCATTAGGTTCAGATATTCCTTAATCCTTGCCTTCTCTTCAACATGCACTTTCAAACCATTCATAGATTCAGTTACTAGCCCCAATTGTTCACTGACCTCCTTATTTATTTCTTTAACTTCTTGACTTTCTCTCTTTATTTTATGATACATCCATCTGCTTCTTTAACATTCTCCTTCAAATCTTTGATTTCTTCTTCAGTCCTCTCTAGGTCTTCAAGAGCAACCTTGAGTTCTTCACTATTGACAAACATGCATTCATCTTCTGAAGATCCATCAAATAGGGGAACATCCTTCTTGTGTGACATCCCAAATCCACCTCAAGATGTTAATCTTTCTTCAAAGGAACCTAGGTCTAATACCAATTGTTGAATGCACAAGACAACTAAGAGGGGGGGGAGTGAATCAGTTGTATAAAAAATTTCAAACCATCACAAACATTCAGATCCACATTAACCTTTAAACTTGTTATGATGATTAAGAATGAAAAGAAAATAATAGAAACTAAATCATAACAACACCAAACACAAGACAACACTAGATTTTACATGGAAAACCCAAAAAGGGAAAAACCATAGTGAGGATTAGCTCACACTATAAAGTAGTAGAAACATAGAATTACAAAAGGCTCATTGCCTAGAAGAAAGAAAGAAAGGCTCGCTGCCAAAGGAATCATTGTCTAGAAGAAAGAGATAGAAGAGAAGGCTCACTACCAGGGATGAATTGATATAATTGCCTCTAACCTACAAATGGCTCAGTTCAGTTCCAATGAAGCTCAATATTCATCACAAAACAAACAACACCTTCGCAACAACACTAAAAAATAGTATACACCTTCTGCTCACTACATCCAGTAGCCTAACACATGAAATCTCTTACTACACTGATCAAATTTGCATCACAAACATCATATCCCTCATGCATTTCTGTTGGTTTTTTCCCAGACTGGATGCTTATTCCCAGATTTCCCTACAAGGTAGCCATCAGTGATCAACAGGATATCTGGGCCACGGGCCAACAGTGTAGGAGATAGACTCTATATTTTATCTCCTCTTCTTCTTCAGGCTCTGCAAGACCTAGGGGGGTATTCCCTACTCAACATCCATGAGATACGCATACAAGGATTGGGATGCTGTCAAAAAGCAGATAAGTCCTCCTGTAAGTAGACCAAAACTGAAACATAAGAGCAAAGGGGCTAGCTTTGGGCCTATTTGCAGTTGGAGACAGAGGACTAAGGATCCTAAAACTAATTCTAATGTCCTAATGGTTGTTTTAGAGTTTGATTATGATTTTGAGTTTGGATGCAAAGATGGACATGGTTGTAACACAAACACGAAGCAAGATTGGTGCCTATCCAGGGCCTGGAGTCAATAGACATACACCTGTGAATGATCAGCATGAACAGCTAAAACTGGATTTTAGGGGGATATATATGATACCTGCCTTACAGATATCTCCCAATACAGAGTGTTAAGTTATCTCTACTTATGGCATCCCTACTGCAGTATACCCTTCCCAATGTTCAACCTGAAAATAGTTTAATCTACCCCTTGAGCAGAAGTTAAGAGATCATACATTCAACACAGGAATTCCATGTTCTAGAGTCTCAAATATTGCTTAAATATCCAGACTCAGAAGAAAGATACATGCAATACTGGAGACAGAATTAACAAAACACATGCAAACATAGCATTATTCATACAAGATTAACCATGAAATCAGTGGATTCATGACAAAATGTACAACAAGAGATACATAAACTCACAGGTTTAGCTGTACAGAGCAACCAAAACAAACTGTATTGTGTTACAGAGCCAAAATGTTCAACTTTCAACAACAACAAAATGAGTAACACTTCCTGCTTATAACAGCCAAAAAGTGTACTACAGCAATTAATTACATGGCTATTACAAAATCTGCCAGATACAGATCCTTCAAAGGAATGGCGCTCAAAAAATGTTAATGCAGTAGACAAAGGGGGGCCTCGAGCCACGCGCCACTATCTGGAAGTCTTCATTCTCAATCAGGCAGCCTGATCGCTTGTACCATCGGCCATACTCCTGCTACAGTCGCCATTAAGGGCCTCAACCACCCGCGGTTGCTAGAAAACCATCGCTGCAGTCAAAAAGAAGTTTCCTGCCAAAACACCTCCTTCGCAGGTTCAAAAATAATGCAAGGGGAAAAATCCCACATGCATGGTGTGGAGACAACTTTGACGCTTTAAAAGCATAGTCGCATACATACCAAGTGTCGAGTGCTTTTGCCGCGCTCGACACACATGCCTTTGTCAAAACCCATCGCCGTGACACAAACCATCGGCCGAACCCATGAAACCTTCGCTGACCTCATCAGTCTGGCCGATACAACACTACGCTCCCTTCTGTCAGCCAGACATAAACCATCGGGCTAGCCCTCCAGACCTCCACCGACAGACCAACTCTCACCGATGACCAAAAGAAACACATTTTCCCATCGGCCAGAGAAAGGCCATCGGAGCAACACCAAGCCCCTCCGATACGCCGAGTCTCGCCGAAGACCACCATCAACTCCATCATCGGCCAGAGAAAGAGTACGCTACAGCGATGTCTCCCGATCGGCAAGAAAAACATCATCGGCCAAGCATTTCAAAGTTGACCCGATACTCAATCTCACTCCAATGGCACTCCCCATCGGGGTGACCTCCCTCCATCGGCAAACTGCAAAAGACCTCTGCCGATATGCTAAATCTCACCGATGAACACTTAACTCATCCCCCATCAGCATGACCAACGCCGTCGGTGGAACCATAATATCCTTTGCCGATAGGCAATAGTCTTGGCGATGGACAAGAACACTTAGGGTTTGAAAGAAGAAACCCTCCAACAAGCAAGCTCAACCTCCAGGTCAAAATGAGCACCAACACTGGCTCTGTTTGGGGACGTGCAGGTGAAAAACCTGCAGCGAGAACCAGATCTCCAGGCAGACCAGGCAAAAAACCAAGAAGCACGAACTGCACAAGACATTTACACTATATACATGTTTTTACAAATGTGCACAGTGACAAGTCATCTATGCAAAATAGAACTTAAGGAATTGGCCATGCACAGGCAATTCCAGAACTTCACCATCTAGGGCCTGGAGGAAATAAGAATCCTCCCCATGAGCACTGCAAATCTGATATGGGCCCATCCATAAGGGTTCAAATTTACCATGTTTACCCTTTTCTTGGCCTTTTGCATTCCAAATGAGCACCAGATCATTGACTTGAAACTTTCTTTTTATAGCTCTCCTGTCAAACTAATATTTCACATCTTGTTGTCTCTTGAGATTAATCTGGTGGGCTTTCCTTCTGTTTTCATCCAGTGCAACCAGCTGGTTCACCCTTTCTGTCATGGAGTCTTCAATCTCCTCATCATTTTCCTGGATGAATCTGTAAACTGGTAGGAGATTGTTTATGGGCAATCTGGCTGATGCACCATATACTAGCTCAAAGGGTGACATTCCAATAGCCTTTTTTACTGTCACTCTGTCAGCCCATATTGCTAATTTTAATTTTGAGTCCCAAGCTCTCTTGTTCTTGTCCAATATCCTCTTGATAATTTTCATGATGCTTTTATTGCTTGATTCTGCTTGACCATTCCCTTGTGGGTGATATGGTGATGCATATGATAAATTTATCCCATACCTGTTGTAAAAATCAACAAATTCACCTGATCTGAAGCACATAGCATTATCAGTGACTATCTTGAATGGTACTCCAAACCTGATGATAATATTTTCTAGCATGAAATCTGTCACCACCTTACTTGTAGCTCTCTTAGTTGGAATGGCCTCAATCCATTTGGTAAAGTAATCTGTTGCCACCAAAATCCAACTGTGTCCCCCACTTGATTTGTCTGCAATTTCCCCTATGAAGTGAATTCCCCATTGCTGAAATGGAGCATCCACAGTTACAGTCCTGAGGGGTAAAGCACCATCATATTTCAACTTTCCTGAAAATCTTTGGCAAGGGTCACACTTCCTTACTAACCTTTGTGCATCTAAAAAGAGAGTGGGCCACCAATATCCTGCTCTGAGAATTTTATGGGCTGTTGTTTGGGCAGTATAATGTCCACCACACAATCCTTTATGCATATCATTCAAAACATTGTTAGCTACATCTTCATCCACACATCTCAGCAGCACACCATCAGGGTTTTTCCAGTATAGCTCACCTTGAACAATAACATACCTGATTGCATGTAACTTTAAAGTCCTCTTTCGACTGTCACTGAAATGGGAAGGACAATTCAGATTTTGCAAGTAATAGATAATATCCTTGTACCATTCAGATCTTGATACATTTACATTCTCATTTTGGACTACATTAACTTGGCATGCTTCCAAGTTTGACTGTGCCATCATCTTGGCTAATCCTTGCCCTCTTACCAACTTGGTAATTTGTATTTCTATGTTGAACTCCTGCAGTTTGTTTATCCATCTACACCTTCTTCCAGTCACCTCCTGCTGAGTGAACATGTCTTTGACTGCTGCATGGGGTACATATGCAATTATATATGATCCTACCAAGTATGGTCTGAAACTTTTGATGGCTCGGACTAGCGCATATGCCTGTTTTTCCATAATATCATATTTCAACTCAGAAGCCTGCAAGGACATACTGAAGAAAGCTATGGGCTGTTCAAAACCATCTTCATTTTTCTGTAGCAAACATGCAGCAACAGTATGAAAGGAAGCAAATGAAAATACTTGGAATGGCCTAGAAAAATCAGGAGATTTAAGAACAGTGGCCATCTTGATTGCCTCTTTGATACTCTGAAATGATTCTATTGCTTCACTTTCCCAGTGGACAGTTGCATCCTTCTTCATCATCTTGGAAATGTTTCTTGTGGTTTCTGCAAAGTTGGGAACAAATCTCCTAACAAAATTTATCTATCCAAAGAAGGATTGAACTCCTTTTATAGTTTTTGGCATTTGAATTCTGTCAATAGCAGCCACTCTCTCCAGATCTATCCTGACTCCATCCTTGGAAACAATATGTCCCAGGAGCTTTCCTTCAACTACCCCAAAGGCACATTTCTTTGGATTTAAAGAAATACCATACTCTAGTGCTCTTATGAAAATCTGCTCCAGATGCAAACAATGTTGCTCTTCTTTCTTTGAATAAGCAGTCAGATCATCTTGATACACAGCCAGGATTGAATCAATCAACCCTGCAAAAGCAACATCCATTGCTCTTTGAAATGTAGCACCTGCATTTGTTAGTCCGAAGGGCATTCTAACATACACATAAGTTCCCCATGGAGTGGTAAAGGCAGTCTTATACTGTTCTGATTCCTTCACCTTCACCTGATTATAACCTGAAAATCCGTCCATCATGGACAAGAGTTCACAACCAGTCACTCTCTGCAACATAGCTTCCATATTAGGCAGTGGATAGTTATCCTTTAAAGAGGATACATTCAAGTTCCTGAAATCAACACAAAGCCTAATATCACCATTCTTTTTTCTGACTGGGACAAGGTTAGACACCCAAGTTGAATGTCTGATTGGCATAATTATTCCAGCCTCCCTGAGCCTTTTGAGTTCTTCCTGCATCTTTGGAGCCAAGGTAGGATTAATAGGTCTTTGCCTTTGTCTAAATGGCTTAGCTCCAGGCTTCAATGGGATCTCATGCTGGAATAAATCTTCCCTATAGGCTTTTAGGTCCTCATATGACCAAGCAAAAACATGTTTATACTTTTTCAGTAATGCAATCAGCATACTCCTAATGTGTGGTTTGAGCTGTTTACCAATGTATACCTTCTGAGGGGCCTGAGATGTCCCCAAATTTCTCTCTTCTAAATCTTCCTTATTTGTGGGAGATGTCCTTGTGACCAATTTATCTCTACTGTCAAAAGCTCTTTCCAAAGCTACTAATCCTCTGGGGATTTTATTAGTCTTCAACTGAATTATCTCTTTTCCCACAAGAGTTTCTTTTCCATCTATAGTCTCTACAAAAGCTTGGAAATCAATTTCTTGATTCTCATATTCTTCTATGCAGTGCAAAAATTTTAACAAGTCCCTATCATCATTAAACACTTGCCAACTGCATATATTTTCTGGTACTGTAGGCCTGATTTTAACTTCTACATTTGTAACATCTGACAGAGTAATGTCATTTGGCCTTATTGCAACATTAGCTAAGAAATCAGCCATAACATTCTTTGACCTCTCTACCCAGTCTATTGAAAATGCATCAAATAGTTCAATGGTATCCCAAACAGCATGCTTGTATTGTTTCAACCTTTTATTTTTTGAAGCATACCTATCTCTAATTTGGGATACAATCAGCTCAGAATCCCCAAATACTCTTAGCATTTTGATTCCATGTTTGAGAGCAATATTTAGGCCTAAGAGTAAAGCCTCATATTCTGCAATGTTGTTTGTGCAAACAAACCTCAGCAAGAAAGAGAATTTGAGGAGCTTACCAGTTGGAGACAGGAAAACAACTCCAGCTCCAGAGCCTTCTTTTGCACAAGCTCCATCAAAAAACATGGTCCACAAACCTTGTTGATCCAATTCTTCAATGCAGACATTTTTCTTTTTATCTTCTCTATCATCTGAGACAACCTTGAAGTTATCACAGTCAATGTTTACAAAGCATATCTATTCCTCTGCTTCTTGGTCTTCCACTGTCTCTGATGATCTTTGTTCTCTGATTAGCTTAACATCCCTGCCATTCATTGGAATCATGGCATATGACAGATCCAGCTGCATACTTCCACCAATTAGTGCTGCCCATCTTCTTGACAACAACATACCATACTGTGGCTTGATGTCAACCACTGTTATATTCATTTTATATCTCTTTTCAGGAAATCCTGCCAGTTTGAAATCTACATCCTTCATGATTCCAATAACCGGTACCTCTCTGGCATCCATAGCATAACATTTTCCACATGCCTTGTCAATTTTCAATCCAGCTTGTTGCATGATGGCCAAAGGCATGACATTTGTAGATGCTCCAGAATCAAGCATACAATTTCTGATTATTTTTCCATTTATAACCAGGGATACATAAAATGGTTCCACTTGTGAAGGACACTTTGTCATAGTCACTCCTAGATAGACTTCAGGAGCCTCATCTTCTTCATTACATATGACATGTTTCTCACCCTGGGTCTGAGCATTTTGTTTAGCTTGAAAAGGTACCCCTGAAATTAGGGATATTGTCCTATTCTTAATTTCTTCCACTTTCATCAGTTCCATAAGTGGAACAGAGACTTTTACCTGGGAGAGGACTTGAGCTATATCAAATGGAGCATAATTTTGTATAACAGTTGTAGCTTGCTCCACAATCTTACTCTTATCCTGCACTGATTTAGCTTTTACTTTCATAGTTCCTTGATCATCATTCTTGTCTTGGAAATCTTTGCTTTGATCTTCAGCCTGAGGGATTCTATTTTCTGGTCCTTGGGATTCATGACTTGTTCTATGTCTGAAATTCTGTTTATTATTAACCCACTGCCTTTTTTGTAATTCCATCCCCTTATTACCATGCACTGGCTGTCCTATAGTAACATCTTTTGGCTGATGTGGGCTGCTTACCTGATTTTTACCTCTGAGATTGTAGTTGCTCTTGACTTGAGCAACTGCTGCAGCTGTGAAGGCCCTAATTTCCTCATCAGAAGGTCGTTGTAAGTTACTCAGAAAATTGTGTGAGTTCTGAGCATAGGCATAGTTAACTTCATCATCTTCATCATATGGGAACTGTTGGCAGCCCTGAGTTCCATCATTTGTACTCTCATCAGCATCATAAAGAGTGTATCCATTGCTTATGGACATCATATTTACATCATCATCTTGCACATAATGTGGCTCATTGCATTCATTACAAGGTGTAGTATTATCACACAAGGACTAAGCAATCATACACTGTGACTGTGAATGTGGCATCTGACAAATTATACACCATGGAGCATCATCAACAATATTTACAGCTTTCTTTAGAGGATCAGGAGTTTCTTTGACATGTTGAGCTCTTTGATTTGTGTTGTTACGTGGGAATATAGGTTTACCATCATGCCAATTGGTATTATAAGGCATATCATGCAATGATGGCCTCTTTTCCTGCCTTTGATAGACTTGCCTATCAGGACCTATCCCTTTTTCACTTCTAGCTAATCTATAGCTTAGGTCCTTAACAACATTTGCCAATTTGTCTATCTTATCTTCAGGAGCAAATGTATTACCTTGAGTGTTCTGAGGCTTGTTTGGATTCTGCAGAATTTTTATATCATCCCTTCTGTTAGTCTTGCCTGATGCTTTCCTGTTGTTTTCAATATTCACTGCAATTCTGAAAGCATCCCTGAGAGTAGCAGGACCTTTATCTCTTAATCCATATGCAGTTTTTGCATCAAAGGCATTGATATACAATATTATGCACATTGGTTCATTTGGCCTCATGTGATGTGGCAATTTGTTTAACACTTTAGTAAATCTTGCATTAAAATCTGCAACCTGCTCATTTGACCCTTTAGTGATACTGGTGAACTCATTTACAAAAAAGCTAGGGTCAGTTTTGTCACCATATTGCTCCTTGAACATCCTTTTAAAATCATCCCATGATGAAATACTCCGGTCAGGCAGATTCTTGTACCATTCTCTTGCCTCATCTATTAAGGATTGCATGAATGACTTCATGAAAACATCCTCATGTTCAACCTCAAAGTTATCCATGCAATTTTGAAAGGCTTTTAGATGATCTTCTCCTGACACTGTGTTGTTTCCTGAAAATTTAGGCACTTGCAGCCTCAGATGCTTGTCAATGGGGTTAGGATACTGTTGGTCATGATGTTAGTCATTCACAAACATAGAATAAAAGTTACACAACAACCTTTACTCATCTTGAAAGATACGATGAATTCACAGAATTCATGATCCCAAGTCTCCGTTGATTAGGTCTTAATCTACTGACATTACTCAGTGGTTGATGTGTGTTGCTGTTTTCCATTTAGGGGCCTTACGTGTTTCTGCAAAGTTCATCATTATTCCTCCAAATATCTTGCTCTGTATGTCTGCTCTGTATAAATCTCCAACAATTCTACCTCTGCACTATAAATTTAGTCAAATAATGTGCCTATAGGCTGATATTTGCATGATTTCTACCATTATTTGCAATTCTTTGCATGATATTTTCAGTACTACATGCATTTAACTCAAATATGCTAATGATTTTCAGTTACCTATGGGATGTCAGCATACCTCTCTATTTCTGCTTATTATTTATCATGACTTGCAGTTATGGTGATGAATTTATGAAATTAAAAAAAAAAGAAAAGGGTTAAAGAATGAGATTCCCAAAACTACTTGACTTAGATCACTGATCCACATACAAGCTCCCATACATGCAATGAAAAGAAGGAAACTAAAATCATACTTCACCAGGACATTCCACAAATCTGCATGATCTAGTGCAAATCTTCAAAGGAAAAGTTGATAACAACATGTAATGAAATGAAAGCGCTTCCAGTTGAACACAGCATTCACCAGTACATATCCAGAAACCAACAGGAAGATTATGTAAAATTTACAATCAGGATGTAATCTGAAACTTCATATCCATTTAGTATGCTCAAGAACAGGTACATTTATAGTGATCTGAAGAAAGAACCTTGACATTTCAACAATTCTATCCTCATTAGTCTCAGTAATTTGATCTCCTAATTGATTCTACAGTAATCGGCCTTAATGCACCAGATGTGTCTGTGTCTATATATCCTTTCATGTATCAGGATCTGGCTCTTATATAGAGCAAATGCTAGAAAATAGTTACAACGATCCAAGGATCAGGATCCTCTCACAATAATCAACGGTCCAGATGAAAAGCACATGATTCGCCAGTTGGCAAATGTACAGATGGCATAGAATATTCCAGCATCTTTGATTTGATTCGGTCTCCAGCTGGCAAACAACATATTTGACAATATCCTCCTCATTTCTGGTTCATGTTGCCTCCATGTGCAACCATACAATGCTCAGCAACAGCTCTAACAGCATCATGACTTCCTGCAAATAAACAGACAAACATTAAGTTCATCATCATGTGGATAAATAACAGGAAGTAAAACGTTTTATTAAACAGACCTCAAAATGTGCAGCTACAGGCAATCGGGCTTTCACATTTCTATCGCTTCATTTTCCCGCCCATTTTCTTGTATATCGGGCTCCAAATATGATCATGTATGTATCGGCGTGACTACACACGGTCGGAATGACAATTTTACATTTGGCCGACGGCTAAACTTATACCGACGCCAAAAATCATGATGATGTCCTTCCATCGGGAAGACATGTTCTATCGGCATGATAACTCAAGATAAGGCCGACAGCAAGACTTAAAACTTTCGTCTGCATGATATTTTGGAAATATGATGCTCCCCCTTCCGAATGTCCAGATGACGTCACCGTCATGTTTCGCTTCTTTATATTAGGGGAAAAGAATGACATCATCATCATCATCATGTCGAAGGAAAATAGGAGGATATGAAATATGATCCTGCTGCTGAGGAAAGGAATATGATGGTGATGTCATCGTCATATTCGGGCTTCATTAAAATGCAAAAGATGACATCACTGTCATGCTTAGTTAAGATCAGGGGATAAATGTAATATCAGGTCACCTAAGGAAGATGATCAGGCGGTGAATGTAATGTGACCCCTTTGCGGCCAAGGTAACCCTCTCGAAAGATCAGGATGATGATGATCATCAAGATATCCGGGACTTTGTTAAAACTTAGAACATGACATCATCGTCATATTCGCGAACCGGATCATGTTTTGGAAAATATCCTGCTGAAGGGAAATGTGATGATGATGTCATCTTGATATTTGCTTCTTCGTTTTATCAGATTAGGATGACGTCATCAGGATATTTGCAAAAGGTCATATTTCTCGGCAGGAGGACATTACGAAATGTCGGGTGACAAACAAGATCATGATGATCTTGACAACATGACAGGATAAAAATATGATGATCCTCCTCATCGAATATCATGATGACGTAACCATCATATTCCGCTTTCGAAGCATGAGGATGAGTTGAGGTCATCATCAGGTTAGCGCTAGGGTGATATTTAAAATATGATCATGCTAAGGAATGGAATATCACCCTCCCTTAAAAGATAGGGTGATCATCATGATCATGCAAAAGGAGATCAGGAGGATATGATGACATCATCAGGATATTAGCGAATATCAGCAAATATGACCCTCCCTTGAAAGATCAGGACGATGACCCTCCGATAGGATTTTGACATGCGCATGCAAATTATGCAGATAGTGGATTTTCTAAGCAGGGTGATATTATAAGATCAGCATGATATTATAATATCAGGTTATGTTAAAAATATCATGATGTTCGTATAATTTGAAATATCGGGTTACACTCAAAACATTATGCTCATGATGCGCACAAGGTCATTTGACGGGTAAAGCACACTATCACCTAAGATTGACGTCCGGATATTGGGACTGCATGATTTTTATCGGGTGATAGATCAAGATTAGGATGATCTTGACAACATGACTGAGGATATAAAAATATGATGATCACTTGTGATTATCAGGTTTGACCAAAACTTTGACTGCTCATAACTCCGTCATATGGACGAATTTTCAGGTGATGTAAAAGGCAAACCTGCATGGAATTTCAAGTTCTTTCTAAATATGAGGTCATAGAAACAAAATATGAACTTTGACAAACTAACCTCATGATGATGACCAACCTCATCGAATATCATGATGATGATGCACCTGACTCATTTTTACCAAACCGCCAGAAAACAGACAACACAAGCCAAGACAAAAGTTGGGTCCCTGTTTTGCCAAGTTAAAATGGGGCGTGTTGTGTAACCACACAACAGATACCTAGGAATACCATCAAACACCAGCTGTCTGAATCTATCTAACTGCATTGGCTATCTGTCAAACTGATTAATATTAATATTTCTGTTTGCATTCTGGTTTCTTACATTATTCAGTGGTATCCTAGCATCATTCACATTTTGTCTCTCATCATTATGCTGATATTGCACTTCATTTCTCTATTGATGTCTCTGCACATTTGCATTCTCAAGGGTAGGAATTGAATTATTCTGGGCAGTCCTTAAAGCTTGCACTTTCTTCCTCAAGTCATCTCTGATTGTTATTGCCTGCTGATATTCGAACTCGGCCCTTAAGCTCCTAATTTCATCAGCTAGTTCTTCCTCACTGGGCCTAGAGGAGGATGGTTTTACCATATTCTGATCACCATCTTCATCATCCCTCAGAGACTCTGCCTCTTCAAACCTTTCACTAGGGTCTAGAAATGGGCGTTCTTGGAACACCTCTGACCTCATTCTCATGCTACCACCCTGTTGCCTCTCATATGCACCCTGAATATCAGCTTCTGCATTTGAAAAGTAAGGCGCATGCTGTCCTGATGGCCTAGGGTTATCTTGTATATCATCATTTTTTCTGGGGGAACCCTCATGACTAACTGAGACAGCTCCCTTTCTTCTGTACATCATTCTTCTTGTTACTCGTAACTCTTCAAATAAAGGATTTTGTTGGGATCTTCTCCCCTGCATATAAATTTTACTTTGACCGGTTGGGAGATTACTTCGGAGTCGCCACCTATTACTAGGAACTGTTTTCTTTTATAAATCAAGGTTCTTTCAAAAACAACAATTTCCCCAATAGAGTCGCCAATTTCTGTTGGTTTTTTCCCAGACTGGATGCTTATTCCCAGATTTCCCTACAAGGTAGCCATCAGTGATCAACAGGATCTCTGGGCCAGGGGCCAACAGTGTAGGAGATAGACTCTATATTTTATCTCCTCTTCTTCTTCAGGCTCTGCAAGACCTAGGGGGGTATTCCCTACTCAACATCCATGAGATACGCATACAAGGATTGGGATGCTGTCAGAAAGCAGATAAGTCCTCCTGTAATTAGACCAAAACTAAAAGATAAGAGCAAAGGGGCTAGCTTTGGGCCTATTTGCAGTTGTAGATAGAGGACTGAGGATCCTAAAACTAATTCTAATGTCCTAATGGTTGTTTTAGAGTTTGATTATGATTTTGAGTTTGGATGCAAAGCTGGACATGGTTGTAACACAAACACGAAGCAAGATTGGTGCCTATCCAGGGCCTGGAGTCAATAGACATACACCTATGAATGATCAGCATGAACAGCTAAAACTAGATTTTAGGGGGATATATATGATACCTGCCTTACAGATATCTCCCAATATAGAGTGTTAAGTTATCTCTACTTATGGCATCCCTACTGCAGTATACCCTTCCCAATGTTCAACCTGAAAACGGTTTAATCTACCCCTTGAGCAAAAGTTAAGAGATCATACATTCAACACAGGAATTCCATGTTCTAGAGTCTCAAATATTGCTTAAATATCTAGACTCAGAAGAAAGATACATGCAATACTGGAGACAGAATTAACAAAACACATGCAAACATAGCATTATTCATACAAGATTAACCATGAAATCAGTGGATTCATGCCAAAACGTACAACAAGAGATACATAAACTCACAGGTTTAGCTGTACAGAGCAACCAAAACGAACTGTATTGTGTTACAGAGCCAAAATGTTCAACTTTCAACAACAACAAAATGAGTAACACTTCCTGCTTATAACAGCCAGAAAGTGTACTACAGCAATTAATTACATGGCTATTACAAAATCTGCTAGATACAGATCCTTCAAAGGAATGGCGCTCAAAAAATGTTAATGCAGCAGACAAAGGGGGGCCTCGAGCCACGCTCCACTATCTGGAAGTCTTCATTCTCAATCAGGCAGCCTGATCGCTTGTACCATCACCCATACTCCTGCTACAGTCGCCATTAAGGGCCTCAACCACCCGCGGTCACTAGAAAACTGTCGCTGTAGTCAAAAAGAAGTTTCCCGCCAAAACGCCTCCTTCGCAGGTTCAAAAATAATGCAAGGGGAAAAATCCCACATGCATGGTGTGGAGACAACTTCAACGCTTTAAAAGCATAGTCGCATACATACCAAGTGTCGAGCGCTTTTGCCGCACTCGACACACATGCCTTCGTCAAAACCCATCGCCGTGACACAAACCATCGGCCCAACCCACGAAACCTTCGCCGACCTCATCAGTCTGGCCGATACAACACTACGCTCCCTTCTGTTGGCCAGACATAAACCATCGGGCTAGCCCTCCAGACCTCCACCGACAGACCAACTCTCACCGATGACCAAAAGAAACACATTTTCCCATCGGCCAGAGAAAGGCCATTGGAGCAACACCAAGCCCCTCATCGGCCAGAGAAAGGCCATCATCGGCCAGAGAAAGAGTACGCTACAACGATGTCTCCCGATCGGCTAGAAAAACATCATCGGCCAAGCATTTCAAAGTTGACCCGATACTCAATCTCACTCCGATGGCACTCCCCATCGGGGTGACCTCCCTCCATCGGCAAACTGCAAAAGACCTCTGTCGATATGCTAAATCTCACCGATGAACACTTAACTCATCCCCCATCGGCATGACCAATGCCGTCGGTGGAACCATAATATCCTTTGCCGATAGGTAATAGTCTTGGCGATGGACAAGAACACTTAGGGTTTGAAAGAAGAAACCCTCCAACAAGCAAGCTCAACCTCCAGGTCAAAATGAGCACCAACACATCTAACCAGTCATGAATCCTTGACACTTATTTATACCGTCATCAACCTTGAAAACACTCTCCAAGGTTAGAAACACATCTTAATCCATAAAATTCAAATTATGTCTGAACCAAAACATTCCCACAGAGGAAAGGAATGAATGTAGACCACATCACACTTTAGCATGGATAAATCCATACTTACATGCTTCACGATGCTTTCACAATCACCGAAGTACAACTTCAATTAGTGTAAACAACCAAGTCAGCCAAACTTGTGTTAACACTATGAACTTTTAAGTGCACGCTTCCTCAAAACCAAAAGATGACATGCGGACTATGCTCCAAGCTTGAACATGATCTAGAAACATCCACAAGCACCTGAAAACCAACAAATTCCTTTACAACATCTTTCACTTGAAGAAAGTTCACACTCGAGCACTTAGATTACTTTGTCATGAACTGCAACTCAAGAAATGAACTTACGGAGCACCAAACCATGAACCACTTGGATTATAGAAAGATATAGACCTTATAAGCATAAATCTAGAACCATAAAGCTAGAAATAAATCTATGGAGAAATGAATAGCAAAACAATTTCTCAAAAACACCTCTTCACAACCTAGAAACACTGTCCCCACACTAGTGAACACAACTTTCTCTGTACAATGAATTAGAGCACAAAATTTAGAATATAACATCTTTGAACAACATATTCAAACTACAAAAGTAGATCTTCAATAAGGATTAAATGCAAAGCAAAACCAAAACATTACTCTGTTAAGTCAGAACACATCTTCAACATAGTGTTTCCTTTATTAATTAGGTTTTCTCAAAAATGCTTGGAAACCAAACAACAAAAGCATATTCTCAACATCTTCATCACTTCTACAATGTAAAAAATCACCTTCAGCAATAGCTCATATCCTCATCTCTGCACAACTTTATCTCTGGTCTCTTCTCAACACAAACTACTCATACTCTTAATACAGTTGTCACCAATGAAAACACAAGCTTGTGGACATCAATGACAACACTGATTAGCACATACTTGCAATATAACCCTCCACCATTGCAAGAAGGCAATGAAGTTTTCTCCATTTCCTTGTTGAAGTGTTGCAAAGGTCTGTCATGGATATATCATGTTCTATATTATAAGTGAAATGGGAAACTAATTTCTCTACAAGTTCTTTGAAGGTTTTGATGCCATGAGGTAAGTGGGAGAGCCATTTGATATCTTGGCCTCTTAATCTTCTAGGGAAGAGTTGCATGAGATGAGTGTCATTATAAGAGAAATCTAGGCAAGCGATGTAAAATTCCCTTAGGTGTTCTCGAGGATCACCCTTCCCCCTATATTTTTCAAATTTAGGTGTTTCAAAATTTGGGGGGAAGGGGGTCATGATAATGGATCAATCAAAAGGATAGGGACATATATCCTCAAAAGAATATTGTTTCTTTTTGTGTCCATTTTGCATGTCATCTATCCATTTGGTCAAGTTGTGAATTTGTTGTGCCAAGTCAAAAGTTGGCAGTGTGGGAGATGTGTTAACAAGATTTTGTGCTAGAATTTGTTGGAGAAAAGATGAAACTTGTGTTTAAGAATTAATAGGTGGGGGAGTGTAAGAGTTGAGGGGTGGAGATGATATGTTAAATGGAACAAATGTTTGTGTATTGTTTAGGGGATATGAGTAGATGTTGCAACATGGGATGTTAAGTGTTGGGAGATGAATTGAGATATGAATGGTATGCTGTTTGGATCGAGTTGTGGGATGCTTGTGTTGATGCTAGATTGGTTTGTGTTGGGATATTGATAGAAATTTGTGAAGTGGGGATGTTATTTGTTTAAGAAGTGAATGAGATATTTTGAGTGTTGGAAGGTTGGGGTTAGGATCCTGCTATTGTGTTGCCTATGATGTTTGAAGTTATATTATTTTGTTGTGGGATGTTTGAGGTTTTCATATCACTAGGCAACTTGGCACCATGTTGAAGTAGAAAGGAAAGGCAGTGATTTGAGTCAGATTTAAGAATTCAGTCTTCCATGTCCATGCATTCATAATTTTGGGAAAATTCAATCATAGATTGGTCTTGGTTAATCTCATTCACATCATGTGGTGTTTGGGAAAGATAAGAGAATGTACCCACCCCTTGGGCATTTATATTTCAAATATATTTGAGCATCCCAAATGATTGACTTGATGACATTTTGTTTTCTTGTAACCTTGTAATGGGGATGGAAAAAAATGAGCTAGGGTAAAGATGGGATATTTGGATGACAAACGTGAATGATTTTTAGAGATTTTTAGCTTTAAAGACTTTGATGGATGATTTGTTTTCAAGGACTTTGGACCAAGTTGATTTAGTGATGAATTATTTGGATTATTAAAGGATACTTTGAATGGGATTTGATGATAAAAAAGGGTAATTTGGATATAACCAAAATGGTTTAAGAAAAATCTAGACCTTTTGGTGGGTAGCAAGGATATTATCCTTTCTCACTTGGGGTAGACAAGAGCCTAAGCAATAGGAGGATAAGGATTATTTTTCTTGGGATAGACAAGAGCCTAGGAAAAATGGGATAGGATATGGAGTCCACTAACTTAAGAGTAGTTAAGGATCTTAAGCTAATTTATCCAAGGTTGATTTGACTAACTCACACACTACTTGAGATAGACAAGTTCTCAAGTGACATGAAAATTAGAAAGATGAAAAAGATCTAAATCAGACTCTTAAAAATTTAGTTTTGGATAAGGATGGATTGGGTAAAGATTTATAAAGGATATGTCCAATTGGATGATGAATTGATAAATGTCAAAGTCTTAGGGCTAGGTACAACTCCAAAATGAGTGAGGATGATTTTGGAAAGGGTGGATGAAGGAATGGTATGGGATTAATGCTAAAGATGAAGGTGGTTTGAATTAGGGATATCATGAATGTTACTAGGTCAATATTGTGATAACCCAATATAAGGATAGTTAGGTTTTGATTTTGCAAGTGTTGGATCAACTGTCTAAGTGGTCAGTAGGTAAAAGCATAGAGACAAGGTCAAAAGTGTGTTGTTACAAGCAAAGATGCATTACCATAGGTGAATGTGTGGTGTTACATGAAAAACACGTCTCTACAAGTGAATGCACATTGTTTTAGGCAAATGTGCATTGTTTTAGGAAAATGCACATTGTTTTAGGCAATTGTACATCATTTTAGGAAATTACACAATTCTGTAGGTTTCTAAGGTTTACAAAATTTAGCAAGAGATGATAACACAAAAAACACAACAGTTGACTTGAAATTTTTAGGGTAAAAAGGCTAATTATCTTATATGGGTTTTACACAAGAAGACATGCCAAGCACATAAGCATATTCCCTAAATTATTCAAGTAGGATTGATTTTTAGTGTAGGCCCACACTCAATACCTCTTCAATATTCCCATCTAAATAGGAATATATTTCCAAGAGTAGATAGTCAGGGATCAAGTGGTACATAGGATCACCCTTTCCCTTTCCTTAGAGGCCTTGAAATCTTACTCAAAGAGCTTCTATCTCTAGTCAAGGAGGCACATGGTGAGTAACTTTAGGGTTGGTACTGAACCTTCCACCACACTAAGAGATTGGTCAAAAGGTCTTAATCTAGGCTTTACAAGTTCTCTAGGGAGCTCTCTTTAATACACAAGGTACATGAGGTCCAAGTCTATGAACACTAGTCCATTGAAGGTATGTTCCATAAGAAATTAAACAAACATCACTTTAAACCTTATGTACGGTATCACCCAGGGCCCCAAGGCTATGCCAACGACAACATGACTAGATTGGGGTACAAATTTTACTATCCCCCCTTTGATATACCCCATCGAAATGTGTGGTTGACGTTGTCCCAAGTGGGGTGATGAAATCCCCAAGCAAGCCTCCTAAAGGGAAGGAATGCTATTCAATTTTGATCTCCAAGATCACACAAAGCACAAGGAGAGACCATATGTGAGATAGCAACCTAGGATTAAACAAATAAAAAAGAGGATAATGATGGGATTTTGATCCACAAGATCAGTCAAGAGTGTAGGGGGAGAGCATACATCCAATCAAGATCCTAAGACAAAGAAAATGAGTTCTTTCCCAACTACTCTAATATTATGCAACTAAACTAGTGGAAAAAATCAAGTCTTTGACCATGGTACTGCAAGAAAGATGTTAGTAGTTTTAGATTTGAGATTTGACTAGTGTGTTATAAGTTGCACCACTAGGTTAGTTCCAAAAATTAGGTAAAAACAACAATCACATGCAAATGTGCTAAAAGATAGTGAAATGGGTAGCTTTAAGCAAATACACAGCAAAACTCAGTACATGCACTTCAAAAAGTTGGAAATGCACTAAAAGATAGTCAAATGGGCAGCTTTAATCAAATGTGTAGTAAAACTTGACAAATGCGCTTCAAAAGCTACAAATGTACTAGATTAGGTGAATATGCTTTAAAACTAAGAAAACATGCTATAGGATTTATCGAATGCACTATCGAATTGAAAATGTTATACTTCAGTGCAAATGCATGATTCTGAAGTTGATTGCAATGACCTATAGCTGGACAGAGATCTGTAAGTAAGACCTACAAAATAGAGAGCCAAAAATCACATAAACCATAAATAGATCTGTTTAGGTTGAAAATTGGATTTGTTAATGTTTAAGTGTTTTGATGTTTAAATCCTCCTCTCCACCATCCATTCAAGGATCTAGGGTTGAGTGGTGAGCACTATCATACCCTAGATCACTTGTGAGATGTAGGGAAACTTGGATTAGGGAATTTAATTATCAATTTTCCTTCTCCTATGCTCAATTGACTATTAAAACCCTAATTATGCAAATACGGCAACAAATTGACGAATAACAGAAAAAGTTCTTGTAGACAGGAGTAAAATACCAAATCACAGAGTACCTATTTTTGGGGTTCCAAAGCGCAACAATCAAGGATGCTAGAGTGGGCACCCTACTCTAAGGTACCAGTTTCTTTGTGGGATCTAGACCTCCTTCCGACACTAATCATCCTTGTAACTTCTGTTTCCAAAAATTTATCTACGAAGGACACTAGAGCGAGTGTGCAAGTCTTGGAAATGCTCCTGTGTCCTACTTGTTGATGATGATGTTTTGCCCTCCTTCTAGCGCCAATTTATGTTGATCAGGAGTGAGGTACCTGCATAAAATGAATGATGACTAAAGCAATGGCGTCTTTTCCAGTTCTGCCCTCCTTCTAGCACCAATTTATGTTGAGTTAGGAGTGAGGGGCCTGCAGATATGTTTGCAAGATTTAAAGCAGGCTGCTATACAGAGGCAGGGGATATCACTTCAACTGAAAAGAATTTATTTGCTGAGAAACAGCTCAGCCCTCCTTCTAGCGCCAATTTATGTTGATCAGGCCCTCCTTCTAGCGCCAATTTATGTTGATGATGATGTTAGTCATATACAAACATAGAATAAAAGTTACACAACAACCTTTACTCATCTTGAAAGATACGATGAATTCAGAGAATTCATTATCCCAAGTCTCCGATGATTAGGTCTTAATCTACTGACGTTACTCAGTGGTTGATGTGTGTTGCTGTTTTCCATTCAGGGGCCTTACGTGTTTCTGCAAAGTTCATCATTATTTCTCCAAATATCCTACTCTATATATCTGCTCCACATAAATCTCCAATAATTCTACCTCTGCACTGTGAATTTAGTCAAATAATGTGCCTACAGGCTGATATTTGCATGATTTCTACCATTATTTGCAATTCTTTGCATGATATTTTCAATACTACATGCATTTAACTCAAATATGCTAAGGATTTTCAGTTACCTACGGGATTTCAGCATATTTCTCTGTTCTGCTTGTTATTTGTCATGACTTGCAGTTATGGTGATGAATTTATGAAATTAAAAAAAGGAAAAGGGTTAAAGAATGAGATTCCCAAAACTACTTGACTGAGATCACTGATCCACATACAAGCTCCCATACATGCAATGAAAAGAAGGAAACTAGAATCATACTTCACCAGGACATTCCACAAATCCGCATGATCCAGTGCAAATCTTCAAAGGAAAAGTTGACAACAACATGTAATGAAATGAAAGCGCTTCCAGTTGAACACAGCATTCACTAGTACATATCTAGAAATCAACATGAAGATTACGTAAAATTTAGGATGTAATCTAAAACTTCATAACCATTCAGTATGCTCAAGAACAGGTACATTTACAGTGATCTGAAGAAAGAACCTTGACATTTCAATAATTCTATCCTCATTAGTCTCAGTAATCCGATCTCCTAATTGATTCTACAGTAATTGGCCTTATTGCCAGATGTGTCTGTGTATCTTTTTTCTCTCTTCTTTCTAATGTATTATTAGCCTTATTGCCAAATATATCTATCTATCTCCTCCTTCTTTTTTATTATTGGCCTTATTGCCAGATATATCTATCTATCTCCTCTTTCTAATGTCAGCCTTATTGCCACATATATCTATTTATCCTCCTTTTTTCTCTAATGGCCTTATTGCCAGATATATCTATCTATCTCCTCCTTTTTTATTATTGGCCTTATTGCCAGATATATCTATCTATCTCCTCTTTCTAATGTCAGCCTTATTGCCAGATATATCTATTTATCCTCCTTTTCATTTTGACAAGCTCTGGCTCTTATATAGAACAAATGCCAGAAAACAGTTACAATGATCCAAGGATCAGGATCCTCTCATAATAATCAATGGTCCAGATGAAAAGCACATGCTTCACCAGTTGGCAAATGTACAGCTGGCACAGAATATTCCAGCATCTTTGATTTGATTCGGTCTCCAGCTGGCAAACAACATATTTGACAATATCCTCCTCATTTCTGGTTCATGTTGCCTCCATGTGCAACTTTGTAATTATCAGCAACAGCTCTAACAGCATCATGACTTCCTGCAAATAAACAGACAAACATTAAGTTCATCATCATGTGGATAAACAACAGGAATTTAAACGTTTTATTAAACAGGCCTCAAAATGTGCAGCTACAGGCAATCAGGCTCCAAATCAATGGAAAATATGCACTAAATGCATAAACAGCGTTAAAAACACTCGAGTCAACCATCGTTTCATTTTCCCGCCCATTTCCTTGTATATCAGGTTCAAATATGATCATGCATCGCAACATATACAATGATTAAATCGCATTTCATAATATTTCGGGTCTGCCTTTGTATGTGATGCATGTATGTATTTCGGCATGACCACATACTGTCGGAATGACAATTTTACATTAGGCCGACGGTTAAACTTATACCGACGCCAAAAATCATGATGATGTCCATCCATCGGGAAGACATGTTCTATCGGCATGATAACTCAAGATAAGGCCGATAGCAAGACTTAAAACTTTCGTCTGCATGATATTTTGGAAATATGATGCTCCCCCTTCCGAATGTCCAGATGACGTCACCGTCATGTTTCGCTTCTGTATATTGGGGAAAAGAATGACATCATCATCATCATCATCATGTCGAAGGAAAATAGGAGGATATGAAATATGATCCTGCTGCTGAGGAAAGGAATATGATGGTGATGTCATCGTCATATCCAGGCTTCATTAAAATGCAAAAGATGACGTCACCGTCATGTTTAGTTAAGATCAAGGGATAAATGTAATATCGGGTCACCTAAGGAAGATGATCAGGTGGTGAATGTAATATGACCCCTTTGCGGCCAAGGTAACCCTCTCAAAAGATCAGGATGATGATGATCATCAGGATATCCGGGGCTTTTGTTAAACTTAGAACATGATGTCATTGTCATATTCGCGAACCGGATCATGTTTTGGAAAATATCCTGCCGAAGGGAAATGTGATGATGATGTCATCCTGATATTTGCTTCTTCGTTTTTCAGGTTAGGATGATGTCATCAGGATATTGGCAAAAGGTCATATTTCTCGGCAGGAGGACATTATGAAATATCAGGTATACAAACAAGATCATGATGATCTTGACAACACGACTGAGGATAAAAATATGATGATCCTCCTCATCGAATATCATGATGACGTAACCATCATATTCCGCCTTCGGAGCATGAGGATGAGTTGAGATCATCATCAGGTTAGCGCTAGGGTGATATTTAAAATATGATCATGCTGCTGAGAATATCACCCCCCCTTAAAAGATAGGGTGATCATCATGATCATGCAAAAGGAGATTAGGAGGATATGATGATGTCATCATCATATTAGCGAATATCAGCAAATATGACCCTCCCTTGACAGATCAGGATGATGACCCTCCAATAGGACTTTGACGTGCGCATGCAAATATGTAGATGGTGGATTTTCCAAGCAGGGTGATATTATAATATCAGGTGATGTTAAAAAATATCATGATGCTCGTATAATTTGAAATATCGGGTTACACTCAAAACATGATGCTCACGATGCGCCCAAGGTCATTTGACGGGTAAAACACACTATCACCTAAGATTGATGTCCGGATATTTCGACTGCATGATTTTTATCGGGTGATAGATCAAGATCATGATGACCTTGACAACATGACTGAGGATAAAAATATGATGATCACTTGCGATTATCAGGTTTGACCAAAACTTTGACTGCTCATAACTCCCTCATATGGACGAATTTTCAGGTGATGTAAAAGGCAAACCTGCCTAGAATTTCAAGCTCTTTCTAAATATGAGGTCATAGAAACAAAATATGAACTTTGACAAACTGACCTCATGATGATGACCTACCTCATCCTGACCTTCATGATGATGATGCACCTAACTCATTTTTACCAAACCGCCAGAAAGCAGACAACACAAGCCAAGCCAAAAGGTTGGGTCCCTATTTTTCCAAGTTAAAATGGGGCGTGTTGTGTAACTAGACAACAACTTGCCACCAAAGAAAACAACAAAATTCAAATAATTCAAAAGGTGAGGATAAATTAAAACATAAATTTCCAACTCCTATTAAGCATGAGCATCCTAATCCTTTCTAACTGGTATCATGTTCATCAATGTAACAGTGAATTGATAAGGGATCAATTGTGTGCATGTGATTCATATACTCATCTTGAAAGTGAGTTGAATAAGTCAGTGACTGGTGTTAAGCTACGTAGTTTGGTTCATCCCTCATAGCCAACCGGATAGAGCCTTGCTGCCAGCAGGCGTCCATAGCCCCGGCAGGGTTATCGTTGCAATTCTCCTAAGTAGAGCCCCACTGCCAGCAAGCGTCTATAGCTCTGGTAGAGTTACTTAGATGACTTAATCTGGATTTTAGAAAATCCATTTTATTATTTTATTTATTTTATATTTTGAATTTAATTCTTAAGATATAACAGTTGTAGCCTCATGATACAAGGAATGGTCACTTGTTGAAATTAAGTTGAGAATTGCAATGGTAGCAAGGGCAACCTTTAGATTTTTCACTTAACACCTACACTGATATGTTCAATAAACCCAAGGCTGTTAGGTGTGTCATTGTGAGGATCACCTTGACTCAAGAGAAGTAGTACTGATGAATATGATACCACAGACCTGATCAAGAATACCTACACTGATATGAGTTACAACCTATGTAAAAACTTATATCCAACTTTTGAATTCTAACAATTTATGCAGTGTTCTTAAGTAATAAGGTGCACCAGTTTTGCCCAACCAAAACAAAGACTCAACAACGCAAAGCAAAAAGCAACCTGTACAAACAGCTAACCTACAAAAGGAAACGAAAGAAACAGAACAAGAAGGCAAAACAAGTAGACTGTACAAACAACTAACCTACAAAATTATATACAAACCACTACTAGGCAAACAAAAACCAGCAAATGACCCAAATACACCTGTATTTGCATACTTCTTTTGATTGTACAGGAGCATTAGGGTATCAGTTATGGTTCTCAACCTAGCAAATTTATCTTTATATTCTGAAAAATATTCTGCTATTCTGAATTCACTGTATTCAACAGAATAACTCTTGATGATCAGCAACTGAGGAAGCTCATCATGTTCATGATTAATCCATATGCATGTCTTATCTCCTGAATTTCCATAATCAAAATAATAATCCACATCATTCACTATGGAAAGGAGAAATACAACCTGGTGTATTTCTGATTCCGTTGGACATGCTTGTTCATTGGCAGTTGGTCTTCCATTTGTCATTATATTTTCACTGCTTGGCTCAGTGTCTGGTCTCTCTTCAAATTGAAGGATGTATGACTCTTGATGTATTAATTCTTCATCTTTATCCAACTTTATCCCTTCATTCTGAATGTTCAGTTTATCCTCCAGTTCAGGAAACTTCTCAATATTTTCTTCAATTTCCTGCACATCAGCATCTAAATAAGTATCTTTATTATCACAACCTGATATACAGAAATTTATCATTTCTAAATCATTTGACTGTAAAAGAGAAACAACTTTCACTTGATAAGGACACTCCCCTGTTTCATTCTCAAAATATTTCTGGAGTGACATCTGATTATGCATAACAACTCCAAAGTCTTCTACATCTTCATCTTTCAGGAATTGTTCATTAAATAATTCACATCTTTTATCTATTAGAGTATCTGGTTCCATTAACCTGCAACATTCTTGCATTTGATCATTCAATTCAACCCAGTTAGGTAGTAAATCAGCATTTATTTTCTTCTCTATGACTCCCTGAGTTACCACTATAGGAACTTCATCATCAGCAGTGAATTTAAATTGCTCTACTATCTGTTTACACTTCTCTTTACCATAGAATGACTCCAGGAAAGACGTTTCATCTTCTTTATCAAAAGTATTAGGATTAGAATCAAAAATATTATCCTGATGAGTGGTTTCTTCTCTAAAATTTTCACAAGATTCATACCTGCATACTGACTGATCCTTACTTGTATTAGGAAGTAGAGAACTCCTATCAATCTCACCATAAAATGAATCCAGGAAAGATGTTTCCTCTTCATTACCTTCTGGAACTGATTCAGCTATTGTATTTTCTAGAGTCTTTTTCAACATGATCAAGCAAGGGTAGCAATCTCTCTCTGAATGCTCTTCGTCATGTAATCTGCACTAGCTTTCAATCAGAACATCATCAGTGGATAAACCTAATATTTGACTACACTGTATGTTTCTAGACAAATATAATTCAAAATCTTCAGAGCGATCCACTTCAGTGTCTGGACAATTAATAACTTCTGGTGCTGCATCTGCTTGTTGCTCCAGAATTTCCTCATTTTCCTGGCAAATTTCAGCCCTGGACACATCTGGGAAGAATATTAATCCTTTCAAATATAAATCCAACCTTGTAAGGAAAGTTAAACAATTTATTTCGTTGTGTTCTATAGTCTGGTGTATCCTGCAACAGGTGGATAAACCAAAGTTAGACAAACTGTGAGGGTAAAGCTGCCTACTCAAAGTTTCTTGAAATAAAGGAATGTTAATTTGACAATTGCCTTCATATACATCCATCAAAATGAGACTATATTTTTCAATTTTTTAGTATTTTGAAATTTTAATGAGATCTATCATATCTCAAAATAAAACTTGAAAGTCCAGAAAATCAAACTAATCTTTGATGCTTTGGGCTAGATCTTTGCAAAGGTGCAACCAAAACATCTCAGATAAGAGATATTTGCAGACATTTAACTGAAATGCTGAAATATTTATGCAATATTTGTAGAAATCCAGAAATTCACAGCTCAGGCCCTCCTTCTAGCGCCAATTTATGTTGATGATGATGTTCTGCCCTCCTTCTAGCGCCAATTTATGTTGATCAGGAGTGAGGTGCCTACATAAAATGAATGATGACTAAAGCAATGGCGTCTTTTCCAGTTCTGCCCTCCTTCTAGCACCAATTTATGTTGAGTTAGGAGCGAGGGGCCTGCAGATATGTTTACAAGATTTAAAGCAGGCTGCTATACAGAGGCAGGGGATATCACTTCAACTGAAAATAATTTATTTGCTGAGAAACAGCTCAGCCCTCCTTCTAGCGCCAATTTATGTTGATCAGGCCCTCCTTCTAGCGCCAATTTATATTGATGATGATGTTAGTTATATACAAACATAGAAAAAAAGTTACACAACAACCTTTACTCATCTTGAAAGATACGATGAATTCAGAGAATTCATGATCCCAAGTCTCTGATGATTAGGTCTTAATCTACTGACGTTACTCAGTGGTTGATGTGTGTTGCTGTTTTCCATTCAGGGGCCTTACGTGTTTCTGCAAAGTTCATCATTATTTCTCCAAATATCCTGCTCTATATATCTGCTCCGCATAAATCTCCAATAATTCTACCTCTGCACTGTGAATTTAGTCAAATAATGTGCCTACAGGCTGATATTTGCATGATTTCAACCATTATTTACAATTCTTTGCATGATATTTTCAATACTACATGCATTTAACTCAAATATGCTAAGGATTTTCAGTTACCTACGGGATTTTAGCATATTTCTCTGTTCTGCTTGTTATTTGTCATGACTTGCAGTTATGGTGATGAATTTATGAAATTAAAAAAAGGAAAAGGGTTAAAGAATGAGATTCCCAAAACTACTTGACTGAGATCACTGATCCACATACAAGCTCCCATACATGCAATGAAAAGAAGGAAACTAGAATCATACTTCACCAGGACATTCCACAAATCCGCATGATCCAGTGCAAATCTTCAAAGGAAAAGTTGACAACAACATGTAATGAAATGAAAGCACTTCCAGTTGAACACAGCATTCACCAGTACATATCCAGAAATCAACATGAAGATTACGTAAAATTTAAAATCAGGATGTAATCTGAAACTTCATATCCATTCAGTATGCTCAAGAACAGGTACATTTACAGTGATCTGAAGAAAGAACCTTGACATTTCAATAATTCTATCCTCATTAGTCTCAGTAATCCGATCTCCTAATTGATTCTACAGTAATTGGCCTTATTGCCAGATGTGTCTGTGTATCTTTTTTCTCTCTTCTTTCTAATGTATTATTAGCCTTATTGCCAAATATATCTATCTATCTCCTCCTTCTTTTTTATTATTGGCCTTATTGCCAGATATATCTATCTATCTCCTCTTTCTAATGTCAGCCTTATTGCCACATATATCTATTTATCCTCCTTTTTTCTCTAATGGCCTTATTGCCAGATATATCTATCTATCTCCTCCTTCTTTTTTATTATTGGCCTTATTGCCAGATATATCTATCTATCTCCTCTTTCTAATGTCAGCCTTATTGCTAGATATATCTATTTATCCTCCTTTTCATTTTGACAAGCTCTGGCTCTTATATAGAACAAATGCCAGAAAACAGTTACAATGATCCAAGGATCAGGATCCTCTCATAATAATCAATGGTCTAGATGAAAAGCACATGCTTCGCCAGTTGGCAAATGTACAGCTGGCACAGAATATTCCAGCATCTTTGATTTGATTCGGTCTCCAGCTGGCAAACAGCATATTTGACAATATCCTCCTCATTTCTGGTTCATGTTGCCTTCATGTGCAACTTTGTAATTATCAGCAACAGCTCTAACAGCATCATGACTTCCTGCAAATAAACAGACAAACATTAAGTTCATCATCATGTGGATAAACAATAGGAATTTAAACATTTTATTAAACAGGCCTCAAAATGTGCAGCTACAGGTAATCGGGCTCCAAATTATTGGAAAATATGCACTAAATGCATAAACAGCATTAAAAAACACTCGGGTCAACCATCGTTTCATTTTCCCACCCATTTCCTTGTATATCGGGTTCAAATATGATCATGCATCGCAACATATACAATGATTAAATCGCATTTCATAATATTTCGGGTCTGCCTTTGTATGTGATGCATGTATGTATTTCGGCGTGACCACATACTGTCAGAATGACAATTTTACATTAGGCCGATGGTTAAACTTATACCGACGCCAAAAATCATGATGATGTCCATCCATCGGGAAGACATGTTCTATCGGCATGATAACTCAAGATAAGGCCGATAGCAAGACTTAAAACTTTCGTCTGCATGATATTTTAGAAATATGATGCTCCCCCTTCCGAATGTCCAGATGATGTCACCGTCATGTTTCGCTTCTGTATATTGGGGAAAATAATGACATCATCATCATCATCATGTCGAAGGAAAATAGGAGGATATGAAATATGATCCTGCTGCTGAGGAAAGGAATATGATGGTGACGTCATCGTCATATCCGGGCTTCATTAAAATGCAAAAGATGACGTCACCGTCATGTTTAGTTAAGATCAAGGGATAAATGTAATATCGGGTCACCTAAGGAAGATGATCAGGTGGTGAATGTAATATGACCCCTTTGCGGCCAAGGTAACCCTCTCGAAAGATCAGGATGATGATGATCATCAGGATATCCGGGGCTTTTGTTAAACTTAGAACATGACGTCATCGTCATATTCGCGAATCGGATCATGTTTTGGAAAATATCCTGCCGAAGGGAAATGTGATGATGATGTCATCCTGATATTTGCTTCTTCATTTTTCAGGTTAGGATGACATCATCAGGATATTAGCAAAAGGTCATATTTCTCGGCAGGAGGACATTACGAAATATCAGGTATACAAACAAGATCATGATGATCTTGACAACACGACTGAGGATAAAAATATGATGATCCTCCTCATCGAATATCATGATGACGTAACCATCATATTCCGCCTTCGGAGCATGAGGATGAGTTGAGGTCATCATCAGGTTAGTGCTAGGGTGATATTTAAAATATGATCATGTTGCTGAGAATATCACCCCCCCTTAAAAGATAGGGTGATCATCATGATCATGCAAAAGGAGATCAGGAGGATATGATGATGTCATCATCATATTAGTGAATATCAGCAAATATGACCCTCCCTTGAAAGATCAGGATGATGACCCTCCGATAGGACTTTGACGTGCGCATGCAAATATGCAGATGGTGGATTTTCCAAGCAGGGTGATATTATAATATCAGCATGATATTATAATATCAGGTGATGTTAAAAAATATCATGATGCTCGTATAATTTGAAATATCGGGTTACACTCAAAACATGATGCTCACGATGCGCCCAAGGTCATTTGACGGGTAAAACACACTATCACCTAAGATTGACGTCCGGATATTTTGACTGCATGATTTTTATCGGGTGATAGATCAAGATCATGATGACCTTGACAACATGACTGAGGATAAAAATATGATGATCACTTGCGATTATCAGGTTTGACCAAAACTTTGACTGCTCATAACTCCCTCATATGGACGAATTTTCAGGTGATGTAAAAGGCAAACCTGCCTAGAATTTCAAGCTCTTTCTAAATATGAGGTCATAGAAACAAACTATGAACTTTGAGAAACTGACCTCATGATGATGACCTACCTCATCCTGACCTTCATGATGATGATGCACCTGACTCATTTTTACCAAACCGCCAGAAAGCAGACAACACAAGCCAAGCCAAAAAGTTGGGTCCCTGTTTTGCCAAGTTAAAATGGGGCGTGTTGTGTAACTACACAAAACTACTTTTCTTCAGATCCTAAATCCTTGATGCCTACTAATCATTCCTGCATCTTCACTTTTCTCAAATGTGACACCTATAACTTACAATCACAAGATTTGGTTTGAGGGTTGTGGTGTTTAGAGGCTTGCCTTAGTCAAACCCCGGAGGACACTTAAGTCTTCAAACACCATTGTTAGATAAAGAGTGTGTGCCCTTGTGAGGTAAAGACAAAAACCAAAGGAATCAATGATGAAAACATAATATAATGTCACCTTGTAGTGAATCTCTCATAGGAGGAAGATGCTCTTCATTCCATGAGGAAATTGATGCTCAAATCTATAAATATCAACACACAAAACACACAAGTCTGCTCTTACAAAACAATGAAAGCCTTGAATCACCTTGAGAACACTTGAACATCACAATTGTCATCTAATTGAAATCTAGTTTACAAATGAATGCCTAAACATGCTTTTATATGCAACTACAAGCACTCCTGCCAAGATTTTAAAAAATCAAAACTTACCGTGTCAGGAAAAGGACCAAATAACAGTCATAAATTGACACTTAAATTTTGGGCGTGACCAAAAATAGGGCAGGACTAGGGCACGGGCGCCCAAGTCCTCCCCCCCTATTTTGGATAGGGCTAAGGTCAAGGGGTCCTCCTAGGTCCACTTTGCCATGAAACCTAGGCCTCATTCCATCGGGATGCCAAAATATGAAATAAGATGTCCTAAATACATGCAAAAGACCCGAGAACTAAACCTTATGAGGAAAAATCCCCCAAGGGGACATTTCATGACGTTACAGTTAGCCCCCACTTTAATGTATGTATAAACATGAGGCCAATACATGCATTAAAGTAAGGTCAAAAACACACCAAGCATAGAGAAGACACGCTAATCACATAGAAAATAGTAATAGGCATGCAAAACATGGAGAAGACAGTTACAGTCACACATAACACAGAGAAGATATTCAATGCATAGAAGACACATTAATGCATGGAAGACAGGCATGATATCTTTTCTTTTCTTTTTTTCATATATATGAAATGTAGATGCAGGTATTGGAAAGTGACTTAGAGTGCAGAGGGAATCATTTGAAATAGGGTGAAAATACCCATCATACCCACAATTCAAATAGATTAATGATCAAATAGCTTTTAAAACCCCTTCGTAAGGTCCAAATGATACCGAAATATATTCTTTCTTACTATCAGCAGGATAATATACTATCGGCCACTCCAAACATTCTTCCACCGATACAATCTATCATTCCAATGACTTTTCAAACTGTCGTCCTCAGTTGGCATGACTAAGATCATCGGTGTATCTTTATTCTCATCTTCTGATAATGTGATTCTTATCGATAACTCACATGATGCTATAACTTTGGCAAGACTGCCGCTATCGGTACTGTCTCCAGATCTTCTGCCGATTCATCGATGAAGTATCCATTGGTGACACTTTCAGTTGTTACCCCGATACACCTCAATCGGTGAGATTGATTACTGTCAGCTCAACACAACTACGTCCACCTGATGGCTCTTCTCACATTGATGCCTTCTACTTCGCATATACATTACTTTGCAGGTTACACATGATTTTCACAATTCTGTAGCTGAAACCTCCCCTGTAACATTTGTAACCAAAACAACACATAGAAACAACTAAATCTATAGAATAGAAAACAAACTAACACTGTGAAGGTCATTCCACTGATTTCGAAGAAATCTCAACCAGTGGAATGACTCCAATCTACATTCTCGTAATTAGACCAAGACACAAAATTTCTTTATTTCTTCTACTTCAAAAATATACATACAATTTCTCTCTACTCTCTGTCTCCCTATTTAACAAATATAGACCCGACTATTAAAAGACTCATATCTTGGCAGTTACATACGGTGGAAACGAACCACCAGTACTGAATAGGTACATTTCTTGTTCGGTTACAATTCTTTAATGACAATTCAATGACATGTATACAGTCTCCCAATATGGCTTGAAGGCCTTACAATATAACATTTGGACAAAATATAAATGCATAGAATCTTCCAAATTCTTGTATCTCGAGGTGCTCCTGCACCAGAAAGTAAACAAACCTCCCATAATACAGGATGCACTACCTTAGGGTACAGGTCTCTATATATATGGGGCAACACACACACAAGACACACAAAACCTCCAAAAATGCAAGAAGCACTACCTAAGGGCCCTAGTTTCCGCATATGGGGCAACAAACACACCACACAAATCAAGCACGCTAAAACACACACACTTGAAGACATGGAGAAAACACGACAGACAAGCAATGGTGTGTTCCCTATTTCTAGGCTCATCACCATCTCAGGCACATTATAGGCACACACCGATGATTGCTCTTCACCACAACAATTGCTGAAAACATGCTTAAGGGTTGAGTTAGTCACAGAACTACTCCCCACCTCTGCAGAGGACTTTTAAAAATGACAGGATGATGCAATCTGCTTTGAGAAATACACCATCCCTACCTCTATAGAGGGCTTAAGATAAAAAGGATATATAGAATATCCCACCTTTGCAGAGGGCTTGCATGATTGATTGCAAACAAACTCAGGATGCATGATGCACTACCCTAGGGTGCAAGTCTTTACATCTAAGGTCAAACACATTGCTAACATCTATAATAGATAGCTTACCTTATCTATGCCCCCACCTTAAGGTGGTTGATATCAGGTATCGATATCAAGCATGTTAAGGTAGGAAGAAAACACACAAGGGAGCACCAACTTTCACAAAGCCCATGCCCCCTGGAGGTGACATGTACTTTATGATCGCCAAATATTCCCACAAACACATCCCTGCAAGAAACATGTTAGTGTCTACAAAATCATGATAAACAACAACATCAATGCATATGATTAACCACACAAAGAGCCAAGGTTATACAATGAATTCAGAGTTCAAGGATAACCGTGGGGCTATATCATGAAGCTCTCTGAATTGAGTACCACCAAGGTCAGATTCAAAGACAAACAAAGGTGCATAGAGAAGCAGTATTGTTAAGGTTTGTAAATGCGATAGAAATATCATCAAATTCACTATGTAGAAAGCATGAGTGCTTCCACTAGCCAAGTGTTGGATAAAATATACAACCTCATCATCATAGTAGGAACTAAGTCCATTTTTTGATTGCTCTCAAAAGGGACACTAGGTCTGCATCAATATAAATGTTTGTCATCATCCACCCCTTAGATGGAAACACTAGAGGAAGGGAAACAATAAATAAGAGAGGAGAAACAAGTGTCTTAGGGACAGTCATGTAGGAGGGTGCCCCTAGGTCACCAATCGCGATGCTATGTCCATAAGACACAACACACAATAATGAAATTAGAGAGAGCAATTTAGAAGAATGATGATACAAATAGAAGACGGTCACAACAGAGGCAGTCTCTTGGTATCCTAGACTTTACGGGAGAATTAGTGGTCATTCTGGGAGGCCTAAACAACATATAACATATCACAGGGGAAGTACATCACAAGAGAGATAAAGGGTTAGAGATACTTACCTATAGGGCGCCCTTTCGGGCTAGAAGTTGTTTATAAGAAAATCATTGTCGTCATCTTCCCACTCCCTAATGTTGGAGGATAGTGGGACATACGGTACCATAAACATATTCGTATCTTTCTCATCATGTTGTTTTTCATTAGGATCATTATTGTTTGGTTGAATGTTGGGATCAATGTTTTCTTGTTGAGAGGCAATGTTTATAGCATAAGCTTGTCTTCTTTTTCTTCTTTCTCTTTCTTTTCTATTTCATCTTATTTTACCACTTATCTCTTGTAAGATAGGGCCATCCTCTTTCATAGGCTTGTGCAATTTAGAAGATGAAGCACTGGGATCAAACCTCATTTGTTGTAGTGGAACATTTTGTTGTTGACAGTGACCTCCCGATCCTTGTAAGGATTTCAGGACTTCAACATAAAGACCTTGTCCTTTCAGTCTAAAGTTCTCTTCACATGCGAGTTGTTTATCTTTTGTCATTTCATGTATAGGATGAGGCATTTCATTTTTATCTCAGATGTAATTCAACTTGTAATGTGTTTTCTGAACCAAAGGTTTATACTTGTTGCGAGGGACGATGATTATATGGCCATCCAGAGGGAATTTCAGACAATGGTGTATAGTTGAAGGGATAGCTTTCATTTCTTTTAGCCAAGGATGTCCCAATTTAATATGAAAGAGGTCAAAAATAGGGACAACCTCAAGCCATTGTTTAACATGTTTTCCAGATAATGTTACTAACAATGATATCTTACCCAAAGGCTTGATAAAGGTTCCCTTATGTGTCATAATCATCATTCTCGAGAGGTCATAAGAACCTTGCATTAATTGATGTAAAAAGAGGAACTCCTCAGTGGAAACATTAGTCATGCAATTAGGATCAATAAGAGTTCCATCCACGGGGTTTCCCATTATGTTCACAGTGATGTAAAGAGGTCCATCGAAGTCTCCAATTGTTCTATCATGAGGTGTAAACATAATTTTAGGTTCAAGTGCTTTTCTTTTCATGTAGGGTCTAGGAGGGAACCTATTATTGTTATTGTGATTAGAGTCCATGTTTATATTCTCAAACCAATGCAAAATCAGATTTTGAGAGCTTTTCAAAATTGGTGCAAAAGACAAGAGCAAAAATAGCCTAGAATGCTTGATTTTTTGATACTTTTTCAATGCAAATGAATGAACCAAAGGGTGTTGTAAGGATTTCAGTCAAGGGAAGAAATTTATATGTCTGATATCAGTCCAAAATAGAAATAAGATCCTTCCCAACACACTCTTGATGCAAATCCAAGATAATGCCAAGTCAAAATATAGTGAAAATATGTCAAAATAGGCACTTTTTTGACCAAAACTCAATGTAAAAGGGAATAACAAAGGGTGTTGTGAGGAAAATGATGATGAAAAAAAATAATATTAGTAATAACTGCAACTTGGTGCCAAAATACCCAACACAACACACTTTTATTGCCACTTAAGGTAAAGCCTTGGTGAAAAATAGCAAAAATAGGCTATTTTTCACGGTTTTCAATTCCAAGACCTAGCGAAAGAGGTGTTGTACTAAATATTAGGAGGTAAAAAAAATAATATCAATGATATCAATCACCTCACACCATGAAATTGATCACAACATGCTTGGAGTGCAAACTAGGTCAAACCCTAGGGCAAAAATAGTCAAAATGTGTAGTTTTTTGCAAAATTTTCACTACAAGAGCTAGATAAAAGGATGTTGTGAAGCTTTTTATGAGGGGTAACAAATGATTACCCTGATAATAGAAAATTAATGCCAAAATACCTTTCACAACATGCCTATGGTGTAATTTTATAGAGTCGATAAGGCCAAATTTAGTGAAAATGGTTGTTTTTGAAGCCTTGGGTTTAAGATCTTGGGGGAAAATGCTATGTGAATGTTTTGAAGTCTGATTTATGATGAAATTGACTTACTCTCAGATCTAAAAATAATTTTCAACCTTGAACATGCAAAATGCCCATGCAAATTTATTTGTTGAAATTTTCTATGCAAAAATGCAAATATTTTAAATCTAAATGCAAATTTACACTAAAATGCAAGACTAAACCCAAATGTTAACTTGAATGAGCCTTTAAAATCAGTAGAAAAATCTGAAAAAATATTTTGCCTACTAACCGTAGATTTTGGAATTACTAGGTTATATGAAAATTGTCAAAATTTCTACAAAAACCTAGCAAATTAATAATGAAAATGCAATGCAAATTTCTAAATTTTTGGATTTTTCTATAGTTTATATCAGATCTGATGTAAAAATCATGAATTAGGAAAATTTAGAAAGAATTGATGCAATTTTTTTGTATTTTCCAAATTTTTCAATTTTTTTGAATTTTTCTCAATGCAATAAAATGAATGAAATCAATCCAAAACTAAAGACACACACTTAACAAGTTACAATTTAAGTCCAAAAACATGGGTTCACCAAAATGTTTAGGTGGAAAATTGGATTTGTTAATGTTTAAGTGTTTTGATGTTTAAATCCTCCTCTCCATCATACATTCAAGGATCTAGGGTCGAGTGGTGAGCACTATCATACCCTAGATCACTTGTGAGATGTAGGGAAACTTGAATTAGGGAATTTGATTATCAATTTTCCTTCTCCTATGCTCAATTAACCATTAAAACCCTAATTATGCAAATACAGCAACAAATTGATAAATAACGGAAAAAGCTCTTGCAGACAAGAGTAAAATACCAAATCACAGAGTACATGTTTTTAGGGTTCCGAAGTAGAATAGTCAGGGACACTGGAGTGGGTGACCTAGTCCAAGGTACTAGTTTCTTCATGAGATTCAGACCTCCTTCCGACACTGATCAACTCTGTAACTTCTATTTCTAGAAATTTGTCTATGAAGGACACTAGAGCGAGCACCCAAGTCCTGGAAATGCTCCTGTGTCCTGCTTTTCTTCAGATCTTGAATCCTTGATGCATGCCAATCCTTCTTGCAACTTCACTTTTCCCAAATACAACACCTATAACTTGTAATCACAATATTTGGTTTGAGGTTGTGGTGTTTAGAGGCTTGCCTCAGTCAAGCCCCGGAGGACACTTAAGTCTCTGAACACTGTTGTCAGATAAAGAGTGCATGCCCTTGTGAGGAAGAGGTAGAAACCAAAGGAATCAATGATGAAAACACAATATAATGTCATCTTGTAGCGAAGTTCTCATAGGAGGAAGATGCTCTTCATTCCATGAGGAAATTGATGCTCAAATATGCAAATATCAACACACAAAACACACAAGTCTGCTCTTGCAACATAATGAAAGCCTTGAATCACCTTGAGAACACTTGAACATCACAATTGTCATCTAATTGAAATCTATTTTACAAAGGAATGCCTAAACATGCTTTTATATGCAACTACAAGCACTCTCGCCAAGATTTTAAAAAATCAAAACTTACCGTGTTGGCAAAAGGACCAAATAACGGTCATAAACTGACACTTAAATTTTGGGCCTGACCCAAAATAGGGTAGGACTAGGGTATGGGTGCCCAAGTCCTCCCCCCTATTTTGGGTAGGGCTAAGGTCAAGGGGTTCTCCTAGGTCCACTTGGCCATGAAACCTAGGCCTCATTCCATCAGGATGCCAAAATATGAACTAAGATGTCCTAAATGCATGTAAAAGACTCGGGAGATAAACCTTATGAGGGAAAAGCCCCCAAGGGGACATTTTCTGACATTACATGATCTTAGAAAATAAAACCCCAAAAGCCCTAATTCACAGATAACAAAATAGGATTAGTTAAAACTAGACAATGGCAAATGTGCGATATTATAGCCAAATGTGTTGATCTAGCTAGGGTATGAAAACCTATGAACAAAATGATAGAAACCTTGAAAAACATACTATTAGCCAAACACAAATGACAACCAGAGTGTTAATGAATCCAAAAAATGTTAGCATACAAGAAACTAGAGATTAAAATGTTGTTAGAAACCCTGCAAAAATAGTCAAAGATGCAACATACAACAAATGCATAGCTTTAGGTGAAGGAGCACCATTTCAGAGAAAAACTATGCTGAAAATCTCAAATGCACACCACTGTAGTTGAATGTGTGTCGCTATAGGCAAATGCACGATGTTATGATCAAATGCACCATTCTTTAGGAAAATGTGTTAACATGTAACTTACTATAGAAAACACACTAAACTTCCCACAAAAATAGTCAGATTTAGGGACGTGAGTCCCACCAGGTATGCCAAAATGAAGAACTAAAAAGATAACATGTTAATAACACAAAGATAAAGAATGCAACATTATTTTACCTTCACTTTAACCTTTCCTTTCTCCTTGATAGAGCTGATTGGAATGCACCCTTCTTCCAATTGCTATGCTATCTATGATAAGCTATGTGGGCTACTCTCAAACCAACATAATCTAGCTACAATAGAGGCAACTTATGGAGGAAAATGGACAACATAAGGTTACTTGAAAATATGTGATGCAAATGGGTTGAATGAGGGTTTATTTATAGATTTTTTACAAGATGGATGAAGGGCTAAGATTAAGAGGTGCAAGTCAAAAGTCACATCTCAACTTTTTGATTTCATTTATAATTTAGTATAATTGATGAGACTATTAGACATTACCTTATGATTGTTTGATTATTTGATAATTACATCTGCGTAAAGGTAAATTGTCATTATTTTTATAAATGCATAAAATTTAAAGTTGTTATAAGGATGGATTATTATGTTTATAATTATGGATTTATATTTTTCTTGTGCTTCAGCTATGATTACTAGCATATTGATGAGGATCTGAGCACACAATTAAGTGCAGGAACATGTCGAAGACAGGAACATGGTTGAGGTAGAAGCATCCTAGCCACCGGCAAGAGTTGGCATGACAAAAAAACCTGATGCATGCACACACTAACTTAATTTCATACATATTACATCATTTGTATTGCATTAATGAATAGCTTCATTATGCATTAGTATAACTTGGATACGTAGTCTTGATTGTGCATTTTACTTTGAATATTAGTTGTGGTTATGAGATTTAAACGATTAGTTATTTATGCAATTTCATCAATATGTACATTCTTTTCAAACACATGCTATCACCATGTAATCATGTTTATTTTCATCTTGGATTAAATAGAACTATAAAGACTGATTTGAGATAGAATATGTTAATTATATGTGTGTGTGTGTGTGTCAAAAAAGAATGTAACCGCAGTATTAAATGAAGTTTGAATTAAAAGCTAAAGAAGGAAGGCACTTTAGGTTCCCATGCACCCTCCTCTCCATGCATGAAAGGTAAGTTTACCATAGTTTGAAAGAAAAAGAAAAGATTAACTAAAAATGGAATCCCAATTTTAGGGGAGCAACACATTCATTAAAAAGGGGCGTAGAAAAAAAAGAAGGAATACACAGAGAACATTAGTCATCAGCAATAGAAGGCAGGAGAGCAACCTACTGAGGAGATTGTGGATAACTAGGTACTTTTTTCTAAACTATTATGAAAATTGCAATTTTTATTGTGTGTTCTCCTTCACATCGGCCTATGTTTTTCTCTTTTTATCAGCCTGTGTTTTAATTCTAATAGCTTGAATGTTAATCATATTGGCCTAAAGATCATTCATTCAACCTCACTATTGTTTTTAGCAGCCTCAGTATCATACATATTGGCCTACCTATATTTCTCTTTGGATTGTGTAACATACTCTCTAGCCTGCATATTATCTTAAGCAGCCTGTTTATTGTTCTCAATCGGCCTATGTAATAACTAGTCAACCTGCTTCCTCTATTTTCCTATCCAATTTGAGATCCCAACTACTCTACTTTCCCATACTGTCTTATAGCAATAAAGATATTATGAATTAACTCCATGTGCAGCATGGTAGTGCTTCAAACCATAATTAAAGTCATCTATTGTGTTGATTTTCAAAATTACTTTTGCTGTCCTATCGTTATGTTTCCTATATGTTACTAAAAGTAATATGAGTTACCACCTTTTAACGATTTTAGCAGAGGAAAATGCTCTTAGATGATTAACTTAGGACTAGATTGGTCTCCCTTAACAAATCGATGATGTTTGGAAGTCATTTAACACACTCAGCTACAAACTGTATTCCTATAGCCGTAAATTATATTCCTATAGCCATAAACTATATGCCTGAAGCTATAAATTGTACTCCTATAGTAGTTAGCTAGAATCATATAGCAGCTTCATGGTCACCTATAGGTTTGGTACAGGTAACCTCACCTTGCCACTAGGGTGCTTGCAACCTTCTCTAAAGGTGCTCGACTAGTTAACCATAGTCTCGAACATGTCCATTATGTTTACAAATCTTATGTATTTGTGAATAATTTAGTATGCCCTATCTATTTTATACCTTCAACAATCATGACATAAGTTTATTCTGGTTGTAATGTTTATCAAAATTTAGAGAATGAATCCCTCTCATAATGGTGTTTTTGGTTATTTTTAACACAACAAATATGAATCTAAAACTAATAGAAGTATGATTCTTCTCAATTCCTTATCAAAAATGTTAAACATGACAGTATTAGAAATCTAATCTTGCATGCGGGTGTGAATTTATAGATCTAGCCTTTATTTTTGAAATAATTGTGCATGCAATGTGGGTTGTGTATATAATGGCACACACACACACACATATATATACATATTTATGTATATATATAGATAGTTATGTAGGTTCCTTCATGAACAATACTAGCATCTTTCATTATATAACTAAATTCTCTTTATCTCTGTTGCAAATAGTAAGAAATGATTAGGAAAACATGAGTAAAGATAGCATCTGTAATGGAAATAAATCATGCATGGAGCTCATTTTTAGAAGTATAAAATGCATACATCATTATAGATATCGTACTTTCTAGAAAAATGTATTCATGTTAATTTTTGCAAGGTAATAGTAACTAATTATTGGGCAATTGCATGTGTCTCCTTGATTGTTTTGTAAGAAAAATTAAGTTTATTTTTCTATGAGTGTGTTGGGTTTACCTTCTGGGATAGGGTACTGAATGTGAGCTAATAGAGTAGGTTGATCCTCTTTTTGGGATCTGCCAGTAAATGCATAAGTGCTTTGGCCAAAGTTGTGTTATCATTGAAATAGATGAATAATTGCCTAGTTTATATTGATATGTTTCTCTTCAACATCCTGATAGTATGATAATGCACATTCTAGATAGAAATGCATGTAGATATCAGGTTGCATGGGGTTTTCCCTCCTACCTATTATTTCTAGGTTGCTAGCCATTTTGTACAAGGTCAGGTATCCTTCATGTTAGGAAGGATTCCAGGGAAGCATAAAGCTTCGTGGTTGGGAAGAAAAGCATCTGGACCATGTTTCCATCTTCAGCTTTGTGAATGATTAGGTGGGTTAGTGGCAGCCAACAAAAGTGACTTTACTTATTATCATTACTTGTATAATTCTTGTATATGTACATTTTTATAGTAAAGAATTGACTATTTGGGATGAGAGCCAAAGTTGTATCATTGTGTATCATATTTGTTTGTGCTAACTCCTATTTTAGGAACATGTACTTATCAAGATGTAATTTGACATTTTGGCATATATATTGAAGATGCATCTTTTCCATTTTATATTAATGTGTTTGAGTTGGTTATTTAATTATGTGTTATAGTTTTGGGATGCATACTTTACATTTAGTATTAGAGGTAGGTTTAACACTAGGGCCTTTTTCTACTATGCCAAGATGCAAATTTGGATGCATGTTGATCCTAACCAACCATAATGGATACAAGAAACACAAATCACAGTGGATCAAGTAATGAGGAGAATGAGAGGTTGGACCAAATCCTCCACTTCCTAACCGAACAAAGAGCTAGAATGGACAACTTAGAGAAAGAGTTCAAAGGGAATCAAGGAGACCATCAAAACCAAAATGAGAATCAAAGGAATGAGGAATGGAACCAAGAGAATGAGGATAATGGAAACAATTGGGGTAGAATTGCAAAGGATTTGGATAAGGACCTCAAGAAGATTTCTCCACCCAAATTTGATGGTAGAACCATCAAAGATCAAGTGGAGGCTTGGATCATCGAGAGGGAAAAGTATTTTGAACTCTGTAATTTATCTAATGAGACCAAGGCTATGTGGGATGCATACCAACTCACTGGAGAAGTAGTTACTTAGTGGGACAATGAAAAAGATGAAAAGAGGTTGTTACTAGGGGAGATAATATGGGAACTCTTTCTCCAACTTTTCAAAAAGAGGTGGTTACCTCAACTCTTCTTTGACAAGAAGATTACCAAAGTTTAGATGTTGAACCAAGGTGGTATGTCAGTGACTCAATATTGGGAAAGACTCTCCCATTTACTTAAGTATGTACCTTAGTATCATTTGGATGAGCAATTCAGGATTCAATTTAGTTCATCATGGGATTGAGTCCTCAAATTAGAGAAGATGTGGACATCCATAACCCTTTGACTATGGAAGAGGTTTTTGAGAAGGCAATCAAATAGGAACAAAAACTTCAGCAAGTAGCCAATTACCGCAAGAACCGAGATGCTAAATTTAGGAATAAGAGAAACAACAATAATAATAAAGGAAATAATAGTCATTAGATTTGGAATATAAAGAGAAGCAATAGCTCCCAAGAAAAAAATGGAGGGGATCAAAATGGAAGCAATAAGAGAGGCAACTTCAATTTTAATAATAGTAGAAGGGATATGCCTAAAGGACAAAGTGCACTCCATGGCGGATGTTATGTATGCAGAGGAGAACACTATGCCAATGCTTGTCTTCAGCAGTTAGTAGGGCGAAGGGAAAGAAATCAACAAGGACCACCACAACATCAGATCCATGCAGTTGTAGACAACCAACAAGCTAACTTCCAAGTAGCACCAATTCAATGTACAGGTAAGCTCTATGGACATCATGTCTCTATATTAATTGATACTGGAGCAACAGAATGTTTTGTAGACCTAAAAGTAGTTTCCAAATTATCTGTTAGACCAAGACATGTGGCTAATTCATGGATGGTTTAGTATGGAAATTAGGCAAAAAAGAGGGTAGATTCTTGTCTTTCTTGCAATGAGTTAGACCTTCCAAGTTTTCAGACTTAGGTCAATCATTATGTAGCACCCTTAGGGTCTTATGATGTGATTTTAGGGATCAATTGGTTAATTGAACACAAGTCTACTATGAAATGTGAGGATAAGATTATAAGATGTTTGGATGACCTTGGGAATCATGTTGCGATTCATGGTTTTTAGAGACCCCTTGATCTTAGACAAATTTTAGCTATGCAATTAAAGAAGGCCTTAAGGAAGGGATGTTCCATTTATGCAATCCAAGTTAGATATCTTGACAACATGGAACTAGTACTTGATGACTACCCTATCTTGAAGGAATTCAAGGATGTGTTTCAAGTTGAGTTAACAGAGTTTTCACCTAAGAGGGAGTTTGATTTTTCAATTGACTTGCTACCAGGGATTGAGCCTCAATCAAAAGCACCCTTTAGGATGACCACTCTAGAGGTTTATGAATTGAAATCACAATTATAGGAGTTGTTGAACCAAGGGTTCATTAGACCTAGTGTGTCTCTATCGAGCACACCACTCATTTTTGTGAAGAAGAAGGATGGGACTTTACACCTTGGGCATTGATTATAGGATGCTAAATAAGGCAACTATAAAGAATAAGTATTGACTTCTGAGAATTGATGAGCTCTTTGATCAAATGAGAGGAGATACTAGGTTCTATAAGATAGACCTTAGATCCAACTATCACCAATTGAGGATTAAGGATGAGGACATTTCAAAGACAGATTTTAGAACTCATTATGGCCACTATGAATTCAATGTGGTGCCATTTAGGTTAACCAATGCTCCCGCAACTTTCATGAACCTAATGAATAGGGTATTCAGTGATTATTTGGATGATTTTGTACTTGTATTCTTGGATGGCATCTTGATTTATTTCAAATCTATTGAGGAACATGATAAGAATTTGAGGATAGTTTTACAGTGATTAAGAGAGAGTAAACTCTTTGGTAAGCTATCCAAGTGTACCTTCTATCAAGGGAAGGTGCATTATCTAGGTCATGTCATTTTAGTAGAAGGGATTGCAGTAGTTCTAGATAAAATTAAGGCAATTGTGGAATGGCCTACACCACAAAATCTAAATGAAGTTTGAAGTTTCATGGGAATTGTAGGGTACTACAAGATGTTTGTAGATGGGTTCTCTATAATTGCAGCACCAATCACTTCACTCCAAAAGAAAGGGAAAAGATTTGAGTGGATAGAGAAGTGTGAGCAAGCTTCCATATTTTGAAGGAAAAGTTCACTACAGCTCCAATTTTGACTATACCTAATCCTAATGCACATTTCACAATGATAAATGATGTATCAAGAGAAGGTGTAGGAGGAGTGCTAATGTAGAATGGACAAGTGGTCGTTTATGAGTATAGAAAGTTGAAATAGTATAAGCTGAACTATGCACTACATGACATAGAGTTAGCAGCCATAGTTCATGTACTTCAAATGTGGAGGCCTTATCTCCTGGGGAACCATTTGAATTGAAGATAGACCACCTAGGACTCAAGTATATTTTTACTCAACCCAATCTTAATGCTCGCCTGAGGAGATGGCTAGAATTTCTTAGTGAATATGATTTTGGGATTGAGTACATCAACGGAAAAGAAAATAAAGTGGCAGATGCTCTTAGTAGAAGAAGACATCTAGCATCCATGATTACTACAAGGTCAAGATTGAGGTAACAAGTAGTTTAGACTCTACAAGGAGATGAGCACTAGTCTAAAGTGAAGAAAGCTTTAGAGCAAGATCTCTCAAATTGTCGATTTGATGGATATATGTTTAAGTCAAATGGAATTTTGTGATATCAAGGAAGAATGTATATTCTCGAATCAGGGAATTTGAGGAAGTTAATTCTAGAAGAGATCGACAATGAATTGTATTTAGGACACCCTAGAGTGACCAAGATGGTAGAAGGATTGAGATCATTATATTTTTGGCCAAGACTTAAGAAAGATGTGATTGAATTTGGCCTGATGCTTGGAATGCTAGTGAGTCAAGGCTGAGCATGTGCATCTGGTAGGGCTTTTGTATCCACATAGTATACCAGAGTATAAATGGAAAGTGATTAGTATGGACTTCATTCAGGGGTTTCCAATATCCAATAATTGACATGATGTCATCTTGATAGTTCTAGAAAAGTTGACCAAGGTAGCACATTTCATTCGAGGAAATCTTAAGGATGGTTCTTTGATCTTAGCCAAGAAGTCTGTCCAGGAAATATTTTGTTTGCATGGAGTACCTTAGACAATCATATCGGATAGAGATACTCACATGAATTCTAGGTTTTGGACAATGTTGAATGCGGCTTTGGGGACAAGATTGAATTTCAATCCAGCGTATCACCTTCAGACTAACGATCTGACAGAAAGAGTAAATTAGGTAGTTGAAGACATCCTTAGGATGTATTGTATGGATCTAAAGTATAAGTGGGAGGAGTATCTTCCATTGGTGGAGCTTTCTTATAACAATTCCTACCATGCATCTTTGGGATGACACCTTTTGAAGCTCTTTATGGGCATAAGTGTCGTACATCTATCAGTTGGGATAAGGTAGAAGACAAGATTGTGATTGTACTAGTTATGCTTAGAGAAATGGATGATCAAATGAGATTTATCAAAGAGAAATTAAAGCAAGCAGTAGATCAACAAAAGAGCTATGCAGACAAGAATAGGATGTTCAAATAGTTTTCAGTAGGGGACAAGGTATTTTTGAGGGTCAAACCTCGAAAGAGTTTTGTTTCCTTTGACAAATCATCTAAACTTGCTCCTAGATTTGTAGGACCATTTGATGTGTTGGAAGTGATTAACCATGTTTCTTACAAACTTGTTCTACCGCCCACTCTTGCTTGAATCCATAATGTATTTCATGTGTCTTTGCTTAAACCATATCATCCTGATGCCTCACACATAATTGATTGGCATGCTTTACATATACAAGATCCAGGAGTGGTGCTAGTGGAGCCCACTTGAATTCTTGATAAACACAATGTTAAGTTGTGTAACAAAGATATTGTTTGGTATAAGGTCCAATGGGACTAATATTATATGGATAGTGCCACATGGGAGGATGCATAGGAGATAGACCGTTCTTTTCCTCATTTGAGGAATGAGTTGACATACTTTTATTTGACTAGTCTTGTACTTTATTACTTTAGTGTGATGGGTTGTTTGCTTAGTGAGACACTTTTATTATTTCAATATGTGTGTAATAAGACATCGAGATGATGTCTCTTCCTAGTGGAGAAGGATGTCACATCTTGAATTTTTAATTTCATTTATAATTAAGTATAATTGATGAGACTATTGGACATTACCTTATGATTGTTTTATTATTGGATAATTACATGTGCGTAAAGGTAAATTGTCATTATTGTTATAAATGCATAAAATTTAAAGTTGTTATAAGGATGGATTATTATGTTTAGAATTATGGATTTATATTTTTTTCATGCTTCAGCTATGATTATATGGAATAACCTATTGACAGGGATCTAAGTGTGACTAAGTACAGGAACATGGTTGAGGTAGAAGCATCCTAGCCACCAGCAAGAGTTGGCATGATGGATAAACCTGATGCATGCACACACTCACTTAGTTTCATACATATTGAATCATTCATATTTAATGAATAGCTTCATTATACATTAGTGTAACCTAGATACGTAGTCTTCATTGTGTATTTTACTTTGAATATTTGGTTGTGGTTATGACGTTTAAATGAATAGTTATTTATGAAAATTCATTACTATGTATGTTCTTTTCAAAGACATGGTATCGCTATGTAATCATGTTTATTTTCATCTTGGATTAAATAGAACTATAAAGACTAATTTAAGGTAGATTATGTTAATTATATATATGTCTACACACACACACACACACACACACACATATACATGCATGTTAAAAAAGAATGTAACCATAGTATTAAGTGAAGTTTAAATTAAAAGCTAAAGAAGGAAGGCACTTTAGGTGCCCACGTACCCTCCTCTCCATGCATGAAAGGTAAGTTTACTACAGTTTGAAAGAAAAAAAAAAGATTAATTAAAAATGGAACACCAATTTTAGAGGAGCAATGCATCGATTAAATAGGGGAGCAAAGAAAAAAGAAGGAATATACAGAGAATAGGAATCATCGACGATAGGAGGAAGGAGAGTAACCTACTGAGGAGATCGTGGATAACTAGGTACTTTTTTATGAACTATTATGAAAATTGCAAGTTTTGTTGTGTGTTTTCCTTCACATCAGCCTGTGTTTTAATTCTTAATGGTCTGAATGTTAATCATATGGGCTTGAAGATCATTCTTTTGGCCTTAATATTATTTTTAGTGGCCTAAGTATCATACACATTGGCTTGCCTATCTTTCTTTTTGGACTACATATCATACTCTCTATCATGCATATTGTCTTAAGTGGTTTATTTATTGTTCTCAATCAGCCTGTGTACTATATAGTTGGCTTGCTTCCTCTATTTTCATATCTAATTTGAGCTCCCAACTACACTACTTTCCCATACTGGCTTATAGCAGCAAAGATATTATGAATTGAACCACAATTAAAGTTACCTATAGTGTTGATATCAAACTTACTTTTATTGTCCTACCATTATGTTTCCTATAGAGTTGCTAAAAGTAATATGAGTTACCACCTTTTAATGATTTTCACAGACGATAATGCTCTCATATAATTAACTCAGGACTAGAATACTCTCCCTTAACAACCCCATGCCATTTGGAAGTCATTTAACACACACACTCAGACACAAATTGTATTCCTATAGCTATAAAATGTATTCCTATAGCTGCAAAATGTATTCCTATAGCTGTAAACTGTATTCCTACAACCACAGACTGTATTCTTGTAGCAGTTAGTTGGACTCTTGTAGCAGCTTCATGGTCACTTGTAGGTTTTCTATAGGTACCCTCACCTTGCCACTAGGGAACTTGCAACGTTCTCTAAAGGTGTTCAACTAGTTAACCATAGTTCCAGACTTGTCCATTATGTTTTTAGATCTTGTGTATATGTGAATAATTTATCATGCCCTATCTATTTTATGCCTTCAACAATCATGACTTAAGTTTATTCTTGTTGTAATGTTTGTCAAAACTTAGAGAATGAATCCCTCTCATAACGGTGTTTTTGTTTTTTTTAACACAACAAATATGAATCTGAAACTAATAGAAATATGATTCTTCTCAATCCCTTATCACAAATATTAAACATGATGGTATTATAAATCCAGTCTTGCATGTGGGTGTGAATTCATATATCTAGCCTTTATTTTTGAAATAATTGTGTGTGCAATGTGGGTTGTGTATATAATTAGATATATATATAGAGAGAGAGAGAAAGAGAGAGAGACATCTATGTAAGTTCCTTCATGAACAATACTAGCATCTTTCATTATATAACTGAATTCTCTTTATCTCTGTTGCAAATAGTAAGAAATGATTAGGAAAATATGAGTAAAGATAGCATCTATAATGGAGATAAATCATTCATGGAGCTCATTGTTATAAGTATAATATGTATACATCATTATAGGTATCATACTTGCTAGAAAAATGTATTCACGTTAAATTTTGTAAGAAGGTAATAGTAACTGATTATTGGGCAAATGCATGTGTCTCCTGAATTGTTTTATAATAAATTAGTTTATTTTTCTATGACTGTGTTGGGTTTACCTTCCAGGATTGGGTGCCCAATGTGGGCTAATAGAAAAGGTTGATCCTCTTTTCAGGATCTTCTGACATATGCATAAGTGCTTTGGCCAAAGCTGTGTCATCATTGAAATAGATGAATAATTACCTAGTTTATATTGATATATTTCTTTGTCACATCCTGATAGTAGGATAATGCACATTCTAGATAGAAATGCATGTAGATATTAGGTTGCACCAAGTTTTCCCTCCTTCCTATTGTTTCCATCTTGCTAGGCACTTCATACAGGGTCAGGTATCCTTCTTGTTAGGAAGGATTTCAGGGAAGTGTAAAGCTTTGTGGTTGGGTAGAAAAGCACCTGGGCCATGTTTCTATCTTCGGCTTTGTAGATGACCATGTGGGTTAGTGGCGGCCGATGACAGTGACTTTATTCATTATCATTACTTGTATAATTCTTATATATGTACATTATTATGGTAAAGGATTGACTATTTGGCATGAAAGCCAAAGTTATATCATTTTGTATCATATTTTCTTGTGCTAACTCCCAGTTTAGGAATGTGTACTTATTAATAAGTAATTTGACATTTTTGGCATATATATTGAAGATGTATCTTTTCCAATTTATATTAATGTGTTTGAGATGGTTATTTAATTATGTGTTACAGTTTTGGGATGCGTACTTTACATCAAATGTAGGGTTGAGATTAAGAGGTGATTTCTAGGGCATCTTTTTACATGAACGGTGGAGATTAAGAAGTGAAATTGAAATGAAAGGTAGAGATTAATAGTTAGTTTGACTTTTTGGATGAGGATGAGGACAAAATAGAAAATTAATTAAATAATATGACTATTTAATTAATTTTTGGAGAAGGGGTCATCCGAGGATAAGATTAACTAATAAATAGGATTTATTTAGTTAATCGTGGTTGTGGGATAATTAATTAAATAAAGTAGGATTTATTTAATTAATTTTAGGTGATGGATAGAATAAGGATTAATGAATTAAATAAATAGAATTTATTTAATCAATTTAAATGAAAGGGAAAAGGATTAATTAATTAAATAAATTTATTTAATTAATCTAGGAGGTAGGAAAATGGATAAAATAAATTAATTAAACAATATAAATTTATTTAATTAATTTAAATGGTCAAAGGGGATGTGTTAGGATGTTTGATGTTAGGATGAATGATGTTAAGGTGATATCATAACAATAGTGAAGGCATCTAGTTAATTTTTAGTGTCTATAGGGGGCTTTATTCAAAGGGTCACTATTTTGACTATCGGTCATTGACCGCATTGGTGTGCCATTTCATAGGTTGGATGCCTACTCATATTAAGGACCACCCCTCAGCACCTTCTTGGCTATCATTAAACTTTGATTCTTTGATCTTAAGGCCATGGTCACATTAGTGACTTGTTGCTAGACATCAGTCCTTTCATGGTTTGTGCTCACATGACTACCAACTATTAACAATAACAATTATCTTAGCATTTATTTTAACTCTCACAGTTTGGTTACATGTCAATCTTTATCAACTGTCAGCATTTATTTTAGTTTTTAGCATTAGTTATGACTATAGCATTAATTTTCAACACTGACTTTTATTATAACTAATGTATACGCATAAAATTGACACGACTCGGTCTAAATAAATATTCTTAATATTTATTTAAGTTTAATTCTTCTATCAATAAATAAATAAACAAATTTATTTATTCGATTCATATTCCTCCAAATTAATTAAATATCAAAATATTTAATTACCTTTTCTAAAGTCAAAATTAAAAAAAATCTTTTATTTAATTTAATTCTTCCAAACAATTAAATAATTCTTAATTATTTAATTAAGTCAATTCTTCCTCCAAATTTAAATAAATCAAATCAAATTTATTTAAATTCTCTCAATCTCTAAAAATAAAATATAATCAAATATTTTATTTATTCTTCTATCATTCACAAAGAATTAAATAAATTTATTTATTTAATTTGCTTTTTTAGCTTCTAATTCTTCAAAATATCTTCCAAATCTTCTAAAAATAAATCTTCTTCTTCATGCACACAAAATTAAATAAATTATTATTTAATTTCTCTCAAATCATGCAAAAGCAAATCACAAGTTGAGTTAATTGATTTATTCTATCTTGTTTTTATCAATAACTCTTAAATTAGAAAAAATATTTCTAATTTATGAAATCAAATCTTATCTTTCTAAAAGAAAGAAATTAACTCAAATAAAATAGCTTTTGTGTGACACTTGTCTTCTTCCTATTCGTGCACATTCTCTCAAAGTTTCTATACCGTTGATCTTCTCATTCTTTCTATACCATTGATCCTCTCTCTCACAAGTCTATAAATTGAACCCTCTTCTTCTATTTCAATCATCTAAGCTTTCAGTATTGTTACTCTACAGGAATTACAACACGCCATTGGCACCCAAGTCATTCCATTTGCTTGTGATCAACTTGTTACCATATCACCATTACCATTGTTGTGAAGCTCATTTTTATTGCAATAAACTATCATTGCCATTCCCACTTGACATCTTGGAATAGCAAGGAAGTGCACCTTCTGAGGGCATATTCATACACAAGATCATCTGCGATAGGCAATCAATGGAAGCCATGAATTAAATCTTCTTTATTTCTATATTTCATTGAGTTATGGGTATTATTGATATTTATGTACAATTTCCCTTAACATTTTTGGCACCCACTATGGGGCCTTGCCTTAATCTAACCCAAAAACTAAGTTTTTGTGAGTTAAGGTTCTATACACAGGAGGATTCAATGCATCTGATCCATTCTAACATGCATTTACTGTCTGTTCTGGTGCATCTACCCTTTCAGTGCATTTACCTCTTGAAGCCATGCATACATGTTCTATTACGACGCATCTACATAAATGGCACATATAATCTCTGTTTCAGCGCTTTTAACCTCTGTTTCTGTACTTCTAAAATTCCTACATTTCTAAGCTCCATTTCTATGCATTCAGGCTCTGAACCTGCACATCTCTGAATAGTGATTTTAGGGTATTTCTTGTGGTTTTTTGCTAACATTGACAGTTTTCGTAGGGATATTCTCTCATCTACTTGCAAGGTTAAGAGTTGGTTTAGACATTCTAGCTGCATTGTTAACATATCATATTTTCTAAAGGATAGTAATCGAATGTTCATACAAAATCACATCTAGATCTAACTAGGAAGGGAGTAACTTGAATCTTGTTGCATCAACAAATTGAATCTAGTCCAAATGCTAGGAGGATAAAATTGAACCACTGCTATCTTGCTTTCAAAGTTAACAACTTGCCTGTGTGCCCAAGTAGCTAGCTCATATTGTCTTTTTCATTCTAATTAGGGAAAAGAACCACTATCTTTTGTGTTTTTGGGAATGATACTAGGCCTATGCTCTCCCCTATCTTAGGTGACCAAAATACTAGACATATCATTTCTGCATGTGTTAAACCTTTAGAGAGACTTGCCCTTGGATATCCTTCCATCCAAGTGGGAACAACCTTAAGTGGTAACAGGCTAAAGCCAAGCCCTGTCGAGCCACTACAAATAAATTATGTTTGGAGCGAAAGCTTCAAACAACAAGTGAAGTTGTGTTATACCGACAACCAACCTCCCCCAAAACCCTCCAAGGCGCAACCCTTGCAGGCTAGGAGACTCCACAATAGAGAGTAGTGCTACCACATGTATAACCACTTGAACAGTTGTACTTATTAGTCATCCTTGTTTTAGTAGCCCAAAAACCCTCTATTTGCTAGCACAGAAGGTGGTACCTTTCAAGCAGCCTTGATTCTTATGGTTCTTAGTAGAGATAGCAGGGACAATCTTAAGGTTCAGTGGGGGTGAGAACCTTATGAAACCTAGATCTTGGTATGCATGAGAAGTGTGTGCCATGGAGAGGAGCTAGTGCTACCAACATCCTAAAGCTATCTACTTTGAATACGCATAGCTAGGGGATCTAACAAATATTGTCTTTTCCAACCTAGGATTTGTACTTTCTTTTTTAGTCAAAAAGAGTCCAAAAATTTACAAAAAAAATTAAAAAATCATGAAAACTTCTTTGTGTTTGCTATGTTTTATTTTCCATAATTGATAAAATCAGATCAAAAATACCAACTTGCAACCAAGAAACCAAAAACATAAAAAAAAGCGTGCCAAAAAAAATTACAAAAACAATAAGAAAAACCAGAGCTACGCATTTGTCCTACATAGTTGCGCATACATTTCGACCTGCTACACATTTGTACCAACTTCCTACACTCTTATCACCTATTACTACACATTTGAAATTTACCAAAACTGCGCTTTCATCCCCACTTGCTGCGCATTTACTGTTTGTTTCAACACTTAGGTTTCTACGTATCCGCAACAGTGAGCATTTCCACATCTTCTAAGAGGAAAATTTTAGGTTTTCTAGGTACCCATTTCAGCCTTATTCCAATTTCTGAGATCAAATCTACCATACAGTCACCTTTTCCATCCATTTCCATAGCATACCCTCTCTTTCGTCGGTCATCTCGTCCACCTTCTACTAGGTCTTTCCTTAACAAAGTCAAAAGTTCCATATCAGATTAGTACAAGACCTTTTTTAGATCATTTCAGATTCAAGTAACCCTAGTAGGTCACAGAACTTTGCTAGTGGTCTTGGTGCAAGACTAGTCTCTACATAGTAAATGGGTACTGAATATCCTTACTTGTGGCTATCATCTTGTGTCAACCATCTTACTTGGAATCATTGATCAAAAGAGTCCCTTGTTTGAATCTCATCACTGCAAGTATCCTCTTCTCAACAATCTCCACTAGCACCTCACCAAAGTCTCTAGTGTCACCCCACCTCTTCCCACATCATCTCACATGGTCTTAACTAGATATCAATACCCAAAACAACTTGAAATGGCCAGAACATCTGAGAGAATTGTGTCCCCTCATGATATTGATGAGGAAATCTCCCATGAGGAGTACCAAGAAGCCCTCTAAAATCAAAAATTTCAATGCATGCTAGACAAAATGCTTAAAGAGGACCCTCAAAAGTACTTCCTTCATCTTCCAACCCAAGGATTTAAATTCCCCTCAGACTTTGACCTCAACAAACTAAAAGAGTCTGCGGAAGAAGAAACTCACAAAAAGAGCACAAATGAGGAAAGCTCCCTTAACAAAGACAAAGGAAAGAAAGTCATAGACCCCAACATACCTCTGGACATATTAAAACAAATCGAGAGCCTAAAGCAGAAAGTGGCAAATCTCCAAGCAGGGCCACCCACTAAAACTTATTCCTTGGAAGACATCGCACCATATCCCTTTGACAAAAGCTTGAACATGGTACCTTCCCCTTTCGGTTTGAAGTTCCTATGTTTGACAAATACAAAGGAAAAGGGGACCCAAAAGATCACATTAGGGAGTTTAATGCCGTGTGCCTAGAAGTAGCTCATAGAGAAACTTTCCTAATGAGACTATTCCCTAGATCTCTAGGTGGACAAGCCATGGAATGGTTCTCAAGACTTCCCCTGGGTATCAAAACTTTTGATGAGTTAGTAAACAAGTTCGTCCAACACTTCTCATATAACATTGAGCATGAAGTTTCCATGCTTGACCTATGAAATACGAAGCAAAAGAGTGGTGAATCCTTTGCCACCTTCTTACAAAGATAGAGAGAACTTGCGAGTAAATGCTAATATCACGTGCATGAGAAGAAAATGACAGAGATGTTTGTCCACAACCTTAACCCTAATCTAAGTTACCAAATCCAAATTTAATGCCCTACCTCATTTACGAAAGTAATTGAGATGGGATTATTTATCAAGAAAGCTATGATTGCCAAGGGGCAAATAAAGTTGTACAAGGACACCCCTAACTCTAACTACACCACGAACAAGTCTAAATTTAGTAGTTGATCCCAAAGTGGTGGCTCCCAAACAACAACAAATCTTCACTCTCAAAGGAGAAGCAAGCAATGATACACCAAACAAAACCTTGTCTTGCAAGCCAAAGCAATGGTTTACCTCCAATCCTAGGTGAAAGTTCACACCACTAGGGGACTTCTAAGAGTCTGCGTTAAGAAAGCTATTAGCCAACAATTAAATCACTCTTCCACCCACTAGTGACTCTCAACCTCAAGTAAAACCTCACTATTGGAAAGACACTGATTTCTGTGAATATCATAGAGGAAGAGGCCACACGACCAACAACTGTATCCATCTCAAACACGTCATTAAAGACATACTTGACCAAAATTAGGTAGGTACTCAACAACATACCTCTAACGAGACACATGTGGCATACAAGGATCCAATCCTCAATTATGATAGGCCATACAAAAATAATAACAATCACAACAAGCAGAATTGAAATAATAGAAACAACAATGCTAACTATGTGAGTGTACCATTCGATTATACCATCAATTGCATCTCAGAGCACATCCCACAAGTCAATGTGGTCACATTCAATCAACAATCAGGACCCAACAAAACTAATTGCAAGATCATCACCCGTAGTGGTAAGGTCACGTTAAACACACTTCCTCCAAGGTCATCACCTTCTTTGCCTAACCCCCATACGTACAGTGTCATAGACCAACTTTAAAAAACTCCTACCCACATATCAATCTTAGAGTTGTTGCATCTGTCTCCCTCCGATAAAAAAATTCTTGATAAAGCCCTAGTGGAAACAACTGTACCCACAAACCTGGCCCAAGAGAAGTTTCAAGCCATGGTAGGAAATCTAACCTCCTCAAGCACTATCTCATTTACCAAACAGGATGATCTTTCAGTGTCTTAGCCTCATAACACACCCTTGCATATCGTCGCCTTCATTCATAAACACCGTATCAAAAGAGTTCTTATTGATGGAGGAGCTGGTTTAAATATTTGCATGCTCAAGCTAGTCCTTATATTGCGGTTCTTTGAAAATGCAGTGGATCCAAGGAAAAAGATCACTATTAAGGCCTATGATGAAGAGGAAAGAACTACTAAAGGAACAATGGTGTTACCAATACAAGTTGGACCAGTGATAAAGGATGTTGTTTTCCAAGTCCTAGATAGGGAGATAGCCTACAATATCCTCTTAGGTAGACCCTAGATTCATGCCATGAGAGCTGTGCCTTCTACCTATCACCAATGCATCAAATTTCCTCATAACAGCAAATAGATCACCATCCAAGGTGATCCAAATCCTTTTCAGTATTGCAACACTATCCGCTTAAAGCCTGATTGCATCATTCCCAATAATAGAGCTTCTACATCCCCCATCTCACAGCATGATTCTACCTCTGAAGCTTCCTCATCCAAGTCCAAAGAGTAGAAAATCACCATCAAAGAAATGGGGGTAGGGGAATACTCCATTGACCACAGCCTCAACTTAACCAAACTGCCCCTATCTCCAAGATCCTTTGGGCGACCTCCACCTAAGTACATGCCAAAACCTTCTCCTTCTCTTGAACCTCCCACAGCTCCCTTTGTAAAATGGGGGACCCTATCAGATGAGAGTGAGGAAAGAGATGTCTTACAATGGCTCTACACAGAGGAAGATAACACACAACAAGAACCGCTGAAGCTCCCAATGGAAATCTATGGGCATGGTGAGTCTATCCTACATAGAATGGGATATGAAGGACAAGGTCCCATTGGCTTTAAAAAAGAAGGAATTACGAAACCCATCAAACCCTCCTCGTCCTCATTGGCAATAAATACAAAAGGGTTAGGATACAAGGACAAAGGCAAGGCTAAGGCCAATGCTTGTTTTGTGGAATAGATCCATGCCTTACAAGAAGATAGTGACATAGATTCCAATGAATATGAATGGGATGAACTCATAGAGCACTCCTATGAGGACAAGGAAATTGACACCATTCAAACTTATAGCCCCTACAGTGAGGGACAAACGCTAACACATAGACCATTAGAGTCTGATTTGCCAACTCCCGAGAGTATAACTTTCGAGGAAGATCACAGTTCCATCGCAATAAATAATCTATAGGAAACTACCATCTTGGATCCTATCCCTACTAATCCTCACTATGCATCCATTCAAACAATTACTATTGCTCCCTACATCTGATCGAAAAGATCATCAATCCTAGGTAGAGGATAATGGTTATTCACCGTCACCTTATTCAACTACCTATAGTCCATGCACAAATGAAGAGACCCATCCTTCTTCTTCACAAAGATGACAGGAGCGCCCCAAGGTGAAACCCTCAGATAGATGTACCCCTTCTCGAGCAAGTCCTCCAACTATAACTTGAGCTCAGTGACCTCATGTGTGGTCATCCTATAGGGTGCACGAGACACTAGCTCGGCACCCGGCACTAAATCAATGTGAAAGTCTACCTCCAGATGGGGTGGCATCCCTAGTAACTCTGTTGGAAACACATTAGTAAACTCTCTAAGGATGGGATGATCATCCAAAGATGCCTCAGACTCGTCATCTGATCTATCACTCACTAGGATAGCAAACATCTGGCATCCCTTTCACATGCAATACTTAAGCTGCTGAGTGGATATCATACGCACTGCTATGGGCTTCTGCATGCCCACTATCTCAACTGATGTACCATGATCGTCTAAGAAGCTGACTCCATCTCCTCCTCCTCCTACCTGCGCTGTCCTCATCCTCTGAATCCTCCTCATCTAGGCAAGGAACCAACTCTCTGGGTCCTAAGTACCTCAAGAACGGATGAGCAGCCAACCACTTCTCATAATCAGGAGTCATCCCTGCATCAACCACCTCTCTCCTCATCATCCAAGCCACATAGAGAGTATGCGGAACTCTGCTAATGCCTCCTCATATGAAGGAATTGCACCCCATCTGAATCCCTCTGTGTGTGTCCTTGCAAACCGAGCCTACCCCTATGGCATGCCCTGTATCCTCCCAAATTGCCTCCGAACCCTACTAACTATCTGCCTCTCTAAAATTAACCGAGTCCTACCAATGAGCCACCGAGTCTGAAAGTAGTAGGGAAGCTTTTCATCCTCATCATCCCAGTGCTCACAATCTAGATAGGGACACCAAACAACTCTATCCACATTGTCCAGTGCGTGTCTCCAATACTCAAGCTTTCCTAGCTTGTGCTGGGAAATCACTCTTGCATATCCATAACTGTAAGGCTCACCTGTCTTCTTGGAAAGTATGAATATCAGCTGAGTGATCGCAATTTGCTCCCATAGCCAAAACTGTAAAAGAGAAACACCTGTCGACAAGATGGCACCCCTATAGTATACCACCTTATGCATATTGTGGTATAGGTGCACCAAAACATATACACCCCATACAAATTGGGTGCCCTCTATAACCATCCTCTCCATAACTTGACCCCAACCAATAGGGAAGCCATGCGAGCTCTTATTGGGGTAGACAACACCCCCGATCAATCCAGCCACTATACCTAGGAAGTAGTCATAAAAGTCATGAATATCCTTCCAGGAGATAACTTATCCCTCTAGCTCTCCGTCATCAAAGACTCGCTTACACTCTGCCAGTCCTACATCCCGCTAAGGACTATACTCTACTAACCCAGCCTATATCAGAAAATGCATGATCCTATAAACGTCCTCAAGTATAATCGCCATCTCACCCATAGGTAGGTGAAGGGTCCCATCCTTGGCATCGAATCGCTCTATAGTAGTAGTTAGCAAATCGAGGTTCACATGAACCTTGGGCATGAAGCACACATAATCAAGTCTCATAGCACCTAGCACCTCTCAATCAATCTTAGTAAGCATATACCGTTGCAACAACGGCAATGGAAACTTCTCCTGTGACATGAGTACATCCCGAATGTCCTCCTACAATCAAGTAAAGTAATGCGTCAACCAAATCTGCAAAACTACTCAAAACTATCTAAAGCATCATATTACTTATTTGGAATGTCAAAATTGATTAAAACAACATACATCTCTTGACTAGATTCCAGCAATCTCAAAGATCGCTTATCAATTGACGCATCAAGCAAGATGCCAATCGACTCAATTTTGTTAAGTAAACTGACCATCTAAAGCATATGCACTGAACTAGTAGGTACATGCGCCATTTCACAATAAATGTGCCACTTTTGGTAAATGCACTGACAAATTGAGTACATGCGCAGCTTCCTATCAAAAGCACAACTTCTTAGCAAATGCATCGCAACATGTCATCCATGCGCAGCTTCTATGTATGCATCGTTTCCTATATCAAATATGCTAAAAAACCTAATGTATGCATAGACCCATATCATGCATGCACAGAACTTTTGTATGCACCATTTTATACCGTAAATGCGCTGAATCATATCATATGCGTGGTTTCAAAGCGTATATGCACCGAAATGCAAATCGACGCATCTGTCCTAGTCTAACTTTCCCTTGCATTTATTGTACTAATACATGACCCTACGTGAGTTTTTTCAAACTACATACTGGTGGTCCTGCGTTAGCTAGCCAGTTGAACCATTAGACTCGATCTAAGCGGTACTCCTCGTGTGCAATATCCATATCTCTCTCAACTGCTCTATGCTCCTATGCTCTCCTAAGCTCTCAAAAGACCTATCAACAAAAGCTAAGTATGAAAATGACTGGTCTTGTGGCCCCATCTTCTATATATAGCAAGTGAACCCTAACTAGCTGTGTGGCAATTGTGACTACTTCCTAAGCCTTTTTTCTCCCATTTCTCTGAAACCTAACCCAATTTCTTCAAACCTAACCTATTTTTGATGCAAAGCTGACAACACAAAGACCACTAAGGGGTCACAACCAACTACATAGAGGAAGAGGATACAAGGGATGGTAGGGCAAACAACTCCTTTTAGGTCCTAGTGGACCAAACTCCAACACTTGACTTTAGATAGGACATGATTGTCCACTCATTCTCCATAGTTTCAACATCACACAATAACACCATCTTTGGGTTTGCATACATGGGAGCTTCCCCAAACTTTCTAGGGCCCCTAGACCTTCTAGGTTTTACTGTCCCAAGATTACAAAACTAACAAATTTCTTAGAAGGTACATCCTTGTACCATTTCCTTCATAGGCTGACTATCTCCTTGTAGCCCTATCAACAAGGTTTTTGGAGCATAACTTTCAAAATAAATGACAAAACCATAAACAAAATACCTTTTCAAGTACCCATTATGGAGTTACACAACATACTGAACATGCAAGGTAGGTTGTTTTGTAACATACACCTCAAATTTAGACTGTTCCTGCTGTTCTAGAGGGAAATTAGCCCTCTTTTACAAAGGAAGTACACAAAATCTCAAGCCCACAATCAACATTCAACTTTGGTGAGATTATAAACATTCCAAATAGACCAATTTTAGTGGTTTTAGGATTTGCAAGTATGGGTTTCTTGTTTAACCAATAACCACCTATGTCAATTACCTCATGTATGAAGAAATTAGGCCTTCATGGCTTCAAACTCCACTTCACACTTATCCCCTGCTCTTGCAGATGAAACCCAGTTGAGAACTTGCCAAACCAATCTCATTTCATCCATTTTATGTTCATGGTGCTTGAGGATTAGGTTGCCAAACCATCGATTTCACAAAAAGCTCTTAAAACCCTCTAAAACCTAGGTTTAAGACCTCTACTCAGAAAATTAGTTATAAAAACCTTCAAACCCAATGAAAACTCCTCTTATTTGGTGAAAAAGTAAGGTAGGATCATCCATTACACCATTTTGACCAAAAGTGCCCTTAACAAACAAACAAAATATAGAATGAATGTGCAAGAGGATTAGGGCAACAAAAAAAAAAGGAAAAACAATAGAATAAACAAGTTTAGGGCTTCTCTTTTAGAGAAACCTATTTTAAAATGAAACTTAGGGATTTTATTTTGGAAATAATATTTTATGAGAGGGAATTGTGAGGGAGTTTATTTATCCCTTATTTTTAAATTCTCCCTATTTTTACCTTGCTCATTGAATCCTTGTGTCTCACTTTAACTTGCTTTTAATTAAAATGGGGTTTTGCATTTTACTTTTTTTTGCCTTGTGGGTTAACTTAATTTTGGAGGGATTGAGTTTTGTTTAACTTGGGAAGAATATTCCCTTGTATTTAATTCCTTTTGTTAGGATAATTATTTTAATTTTTCATTAGAGAGATTTTATATTTTTTTTAATTATTTATCATTTTTGCTATTATTTTTTTTGGGATTGAGTATATTAACCTCCTCCCTTCTCGATTATTCTGAGTTCATTAATAAACATAATACTGAAATTATATTTATTAATAGACTCAAATTTGTTAAACAATTTTGGTGTCTTGTTATTATATTATTATTTTTATTTCAAATTTCTAACCTTTTTGTGCAAGGTCGATTTATTCGACCTTGGAGGATATTTAATTTGTTATTTTTAAATTGTTTTAAATTTGTTCTTAGGTTTAAATTTTCCTTATTAGATTTTTTATTTAATTTCTTATTGGAGTTTTATTTTAAAAAATTTAATACAGTTTTTGAAAACATGTTATGCTGTTGGATTTCTCCTAGAATCTAGGGTTTAATTTTTATGTTATTTTATTATCTTTTATTTTATCATTCCACTTTAATCTTGCATCCATCAATTCCATCATTTTCTTAATCATTTTTTGACTTCTTTTTGTCCGGAGTTAGAGATAGGTTTCGAAGCTTGCGGAATCATCTTCACATTTAGGAAATGTAGGGTTAGGATCAAAACCGTTCTAACCCCTAAAGCAATACACTTTGTGTCGCATACCCCCTAGATGGCTATCACCACACAGGAGATTGCGTGGGACAACGCACCTCCTTGATTTATGTTGATAGGTTTACGCCTCATGCGTATTGCCACCAAACATGCAGGTGTGTGTAAGGGGGTTCCTAGGGATAGATAGAAATTTTTTTTGTAATTTGTGTCATGACCACATGGCAAATGTGGACATGACACGTGTGTTGTGTGTTGTGACCGCATGGGAAATGTGGGAATGACATTTGGTATCAAAGCCTAAGTTTAAACACTGAGCTTGTTTTGGGCACATTATTATTTCTGCAACTTGGATTAATTTGTGGTTACCTCATTTTTGTAGGATGCCTCCCCGATGAGTTCGGTGAGCATCATCCCACTGCACTCCATCCCTTGAGGTTCACAGTGACTCTTTAGTTGAGGTACAGGAACAACTAGTCCTATAGGTACCGCATACACCACCAGCCCTACCTGATATTGGGCCATAATATATTGCAGGCTTTACAAGCAATTTTAGATAGGCTTCCACCGGCTGTAGCTAAACCACGTATAGAGCCATGTGTTGAGCCCTGCGAGGATCTGCAAGAGGAGCCACATGTGGAACCACAAGCTAAGTCCCATGTCGAGCCATGTATGGAGCATCGTGTTGAGCTGCGAGGGGCACCATGTGTGGAGCCTTATGTTGAGGTGCTAGAGACGACCGTAGAGGAGGTTGGTTCAGCCGACAGGGCCCGTAGCAAGAGCCCTCCACGTCATGCTAGGCATGATGAGGCTGTACGAGTAGAGCACATCATTCACAAACCTTATGACTATTACACATATGAGCCTATCAGAGAACGCAAAGACAAATGAGACCCCATTAGGGATTTGTTGAGGCTAAACCCTCCTACTTTCCTCGAGACCACAGAGGGAGCTGAGGTAGAGGCCCGACTCATCAGCTTAGACAGATGCTTCGCGTTATGTCCTTACAAGGGAAACATAAAGGCTCGTGTAGTAGTACACTTGTTGTGGGATGTAGCAGCTACCTAGTGGCACACTGAGGAGTGCAAGTGTCACCTTTCATTAGACACTCTCACATGGGAGACCTTCATTAAGCACTTCAATGCGTGATACTTATCATATCATTACAGGCAGTGTCGCATAGACGAGTTTCATGACCTCTAGCAAAGAGGACTTACAGTTGCTCAGTATGAGGGTAGATTTACTGAGTTGTCTCGATATGTAGAGTATCTCCATGACGAGAAACTTTTGGTTCATAAGTTTATTAGAGGACTGAACCATGGCATAGTAGGGCCTGTTCGCATGGTAGACCCCCAGACTTTAAGTGATGTTGCCGAGAAGGCATATGTCACTAAGGAGATTCAGGGGTGAGGGTAGAGTTCATGCCCTCAGTTTTAGGATTGTGGGCAGTAGCAACATCAGTAAAGTTTTCACAGACCATCACAGCCACCTCATAGGGGAGGATTTAGTTCCACACCCTCACCTCCTAGGCCCCCATAGTAGTAGCAACCACAGTAGCAGCAGAGAGCTAGGAAACAGTAGAGGGCACATGGGGGACATAATAGAGGTTGGTAGCAATAGGGCCTGTGTAGTGATTAGAGGTAATAGGGACCGCCTGCGGGACCTGTGAGGTCGCAACAATCATATAGGGGCTCACAGGGATCTACTGGTAGATCAGGAAAATAACAGTCGAGTAGGACTCAGAATGGACAGGTACAGGCTAGGGGCCCATGTTATGTTTGTGGTCGAGTAGGACACCTAACCAAAGAGTGTCCATAAAGTTTTACAGTAGGGGCACATCCCCGTGTAGGAGGATCTAAGCAGACTGTTGGAGATGTGGGTAGGTCCCACCGTATGTTCGCAGTGGTTGATAACCGCCAGGCTAATTTTTAGGCATTAGTAATTGAGATGTCAGGTATGATAGGGGGTAACCCCATTTCTATTCTCTTTGATTCTGGTACTACTAACTCTTTCATATCTCCATCGTTAATGGAGTGTTGCAAGCTAGTGGCCTCTAGGTAGGGTGATAGGTGGGTGGTTGAGTTGGCCTCAAGGGCCAAGATGATAGTAGATGCCTTAGTCCATGACTGCGAGATTTCTTTGGGACCCTTTACCATAGTATATGACCTTAGAGTTATGACATTAGGATCTGACGATGTGGTGTTGGGTATGGACTGGCTTGCGGCTCATTGAGCCAAGCTAGATTGTCGCCAAAAGGTGATCAACTTCTTAGATGATCACAGTACATCAGTTGAGATAGTGGGCATGCAGAAGCCCATAGTAGTGCATATGATATCCACTCAGCAGCTTAAGCGCTACATGCGGAAGGGATGCCAGATGTTTGCCATCACAGTGAGTGATAGATCAGATGACGAGTCTGAGGCATCTTTGGATGATCATCCCATCCTTAGAGAGTTTACCAATGTGTTTCTAGCAGAGTTACTGGGGATGCCACCCCATCTGGAGGTAGACTTTCACATTGATTTAGTGTCGGGTGCCGAGCCAGTGTCTCGTGCACCCTACAGGATGACCACACATGAGGTCACTGAGCTCAAGTTACAGTTGGAGGACTTGCTCGAGAAGGGGCTCATCCAACTGAGCATTTCACCTTGGGGTGCTCCTGTCATCTTCATGAAGAAGAAGAATGTGTCTCTTCATTTGTACATGGACTACAGGTAGTTGAATAAGGTGACAGTGAAGAATTGTTATCCTCTACCTAGGATTGACGATCTTTTCGATCAGATGTAGGGAGCTAGGGTGTTCTCTAAGATTGACTTGAAGTTTGGTTATCATCAACTAAATATCACAGAGGAGGACATCCATAAGACCGCCTTCCGGACTTGATATGGCCACTATGAGTTCACTATGGTCCCCTTCGGCTTGACGAATGCCCCTACAGTGTTCATGAATCTCATGCACGGGGTGTTTCGTACCTACTTGGATCGGTTCATGATCATTTTCCTCGATGACATTTTGATCTATTCACGGACTGAGGAGGAGCATGAGGAGCACCTGTGTCAGGTTCTATAGTGTTTGAGGGAGCTGAACCTTTACAGGAACTTGGTGAAGTGTGCTTTTTTCAGGACAGAGGTTCAGTATCTGGGGCATATCCTATCTGGTGATGGAATCTCAATAGATCCATCGAAGATCAGGGCTATCAGGGATTGGCCAACACCCACCAATGTGACAAAGGTCAGGAGTTTTATGGGGTTAGCTGGTTATTACCATCGCTTTATTAAGGGTTTTTCTTGGATAGCGCACCCCATCACTTCCTTTCAATGGAAAAGGAAGAGATTTCTATGGACTGAGCAATGTGAGAGGGCCTTCGGGGTCCTCAAGGAGCATCTTACCAACACTCCCATTTTAGTAGTTCCTGATCCTATAGCAAATTTTATGGTTTGTACGGATGCATCACTTGAGAGATTGGGAGCCATACTTATGCAGGGTGGTAGAGTGATCGCATATGAGTCACGAAAGCTCAAGACCCATGAGCTGAACTACCCCATGTACAACTTGGAGTTAGTGGCAGTGGTTCATACTCTAGTTTGTTGGAGACATTTCTTATTGGGTCATCGCTTTGAGCCCCATTCAGATCACCACAGTCTTTAGTATATCTTTACACAGCTAAATCTGAATGCCTGTCAGTGTTGTTGGATGGAGTTTCTTTGCGAGTATGAATTTGATGTCCACTACATCAAAGGGAAGGAGAACATGGTTGCTGACACGTTGAGTCAGAGGCACCACGATCTCTTGACCTTGACTTTGAGTGTGGATTTGAGAGGACGCATTATTCAGCATCTGCCAGAGGATGAGTGGTTTCTTGAGGTGCAGTAGGAGATCAGTTCACATAGGGTTCTTGTGGGAAAGTTTGCTGGGTATTCACTTGAGGCAAATGGGTTACTTCATCATCAAGAGCGCATCTATGTACCCCGCACAGGTGACCTACATATTGTAGTGTTATCAGAGGCTCACAGAGCACCATATGCAGCACATCTGGGGGTGAAGAAGATGCATGCCAACCTACAACATCTATACCATTGGGTAGGTATGAGACGCGATATTGTAGAGTTTGTTGCTCGATGCCTTGAGTGCCAGAGGGTCAAGACCGAGCATCAGCATCCAGCGGGTCTTCTATACCCACATGCGATACCTGAGTGGAAATGGGACACCATTTCCATAGATTTTATTTTTGGTCTTCCTATGGTGTCACGTCGCCATGATGCCATCATGGTGACAGTCGACAAGTTGACCAAGGTGGCACATTTCTCACCTATACGCACGAGGTACAATGCACCAGCATTAGCGAGAGTATTTTTAGATGATATTGTGAGATTACATGGAGTACCTCGCCACATCATTTCTAATAGAGATCCAGTTTTCACTTCAACATTCTGGAGAGCCTTGCAACAGGCATTGGGCACACAACTCAACTTTAGCTCTTCTTATCATCCTGAGACAGATGGACAGACAGAGCAGGTGAATCAGGTATTGGAGGACATGCTTCAGATGTATGTTATGGACCATCAGTCTAGATGGGAGGAGTATCTGTATCTGGTTGAGTTTGCCTACAATAATAGGCATCACAGCTCGTTGGGTATGCCTCCCTTTCAGGATTTATATGACAGAACATGCAGGACACCATTAAGTGGGATCAAATAGAGGACAGAGTTTCTATTGGTCCAGAGCTAGTTCAAGATATGGAGCAGCAGGTCACACTAATTAGGCAGAGACTTCAGGAGGCACATGATAGGCAGAAGAAGTATGCCAATGCTAAGAGGACTGATCAGAGCTTCTCAATGGGTGATAAGGTATTCCTTAGGGTGCAGCCACACAAGAGTCCAATCCGTTATGGAAAGGGCTCTAAGCTCACACCACGGTTTGTAGGACCCTTTGAGATCTTGGAGTGGATAGGACTAGTTGCCTATCATCTAGTGTTGCCACCTAGCCTATCATGTATCCACGATGTCTTTCATATTTTTGTATTGATGTGATATATATCTGATTTATCTCATATATTGAACTAGAGTTCTCTATAGGTGGAGGTAGATGGGCAATTGGCTTTGGAACCAATTCACATATTGGCTCGTCAGACACTGAGCCTTCGAGGTTGAGAGCTGGACCAAGTTAGGGTCCAGTGGGATCATTATGATGAGGTTACAACAACTTGGGAGGATGTAGCTAGTTTGAGGGCACTCTATCCTCACCTTTTTCATGACTTCTAGGAGGAAGTTTAGTCTTAGGGGGGAGGATCTGAGGCTAATTATTTTTCCTTCCTTATTTTGATCGTTATGCATTTCAGTTGACGACATTATTAGACTTTAGAGACTATGGTTTCATTATGCAGATTTGATTATATCTCCTAATTTTTTTATGACATTGTTTAGAAACATGGTGATTTGATTTGATCATATTTTGATGCTATTTTGTGATCTGACATACGAGATATATTAGATGATGTTTTGTGACATGATTTCTAGTTATATATGTGATGATGATTATTTGACATATGATAGAAAAATGCAGTTTAATTTAGAATTATGTTATTGATGATTATTGTTGTATTCTATGACATGAATTTAATTCTAGTTGCTTTAGTTATGATTATCATGATATGATTGACACTTGATCGAGATGTGCAGGTTTACATTCCCATGCCATGGGAAATTGGAGGTAGAATTCACAACTATGTTATTCCCTATGAAATCGATCCATTCCCAAAAGGGATGAGGATCACGTTTGAAATTGAATGTTGATTTAAGTGCTTGATTTAATTTTATCATTTTGGCCTAGTACCCTTTGCGTAATTAATTAATATTAAGTGTTGTATAATATTTATTGATTTACACCACTTGGTAATTGTTTTTATTTTTGAGACCATTTAAAGTGGATTTATGACCCCCTAGGTGAACCTTAGTGTCTCAAAATCTACCCTAGGTGGTTACCCATGGGTCTAGGGTCAATTTTGACTAACCCACCCTTGGATTAACTCACTTTTGGTCACTCTAAACTATGGTTTAGTCAAAGTGACGAAATTTGAAATTTGAGAAGGTGGGAGATGAGTCATGCTTTTCACACCTTTGACCTTTATACTTGCCTTCCATAGGTCCATTTTGCCTTGATTCTTCACTATCCTTGTCATCTTTGCTCTTGTCCTTCCTTGAAATTTGTTTCACTTTGTCATGGAGTGCTCTATCAACTTCACTCTTCTTTACCTCTGTCAACACTTTCTTCGCAGCTCCTTTCTCACACCACTGTCTCATACTCTTCTTTCCATTGTCATTATCTTTCTTAACCTCTGTCAGGCCTACAACTAGTTGGTTCATTGTCCTTGGAACCTTGTAGACTACTGCACCAGCTTCACTTGATTGTCTCTTCTCTTTACTCATCACTGTAGGGCACATGACTGTCCCTACTAAGACCCCTTCACTGATTTCTTACCTTTCCATAGGCTCTTCACTCTTACACTCCACATTTTCACTCACTTACTTTTTCCACATGAAGACATTCCTCTTCACAACTAGCTGCAACTTAGCTTCACACTTGCTCTTTACCGTCTCAATAGTTTTATGCCTTGAAAAGGTTGCACACTCCTTGTTTTCACTCTCCTCAAACATCACTGGGTCCTTCTTGCCAAATATAATCATCTTTGTTGTTCTTGATTTCTCCTTGACTTCTTCTTGCATTGGTATTAGCACAAAAGTCTTCTTATCCTTTCTAATGGTGTAGGTGTTAGCTTTGCCATTATAAATTATAGACCTATCAAACTGTCAGGGTCTTCCAAGTATCACATGACAACAATCCATGGGTAGGATGTCACAAAGTACCCTATCCTCATATGCTCCAATCTTGAACTCTACTAATGCTTTCTCAGACACTAAAATGGACTGATGATCACTTACCCATGAGACTTTGTAAGGTGTCTCCCTAGGTATTCTCCTCAACCTCAGTTTGTCTAGCATCTCACTAGACACCATATTATTAGTACATCCTAAATCCACTATCACTTTACATACCTTGTCCTTGCACTTGTAAGTTGTCCTAAACAGTGTTTTTCTCAAAATCAGCTCCTTCTCCTTGGAGGTCTTCAATAGTGCTCTTTCTCTCAGCATCAATGTTTCTCCTACTTCACCAGCACAACTAGTGGGAGTAGAACCACCACATTCTTGTTCTTGGACTAACTAAGTCCTCCTCTTATTCTTCCGTTCACCATCACTTGAAAATTTTTTCTTCTTAGGACACTTATATGTTGGGTGCCCAAACTCTTGACAATTGTAACACTTACCTGTAAAGGTATTTGCACTCCTTCCACCACCAAATCTACTTCTAGAACCTCTACCTCTAAAATTTGCACTTTGTCCTTGTGCCTTGTTCATCTCCTCTTGACTCTCATTGACTTGTTTTGTGTTTTGAAAAGATCCTCTTCCTCTAGAGGTGCTACCTCTACCTCTATCTATCTTATCTTGTCTCCTCTTTAACTTCTCTTCCACTCTAACTACCATCTAATAACAATCTTCAACACTTCTTAGATTTGCCACCAATATACCTAGCAACCTTGAGCACTTCACTTTCATTTTGACCAGACCTTATACTCAAATTATAAAACTCTTCAGTGTATGTCTTAACATCCATTTCATTTTGTCTTAAACTTCGAAGCTTTTTAAACATTTGAACTTCATAATCTTTAGGCAGGAATTTACCTCTGATTTTTGCTACCATCTTGTTCCATGAAACAATCTTTGCCTTTCCTTACTTTCTCCTCTCTGTTTACTAATAATACCACCATAAAAAAGCATGACCTATCAGTTTGGTCTTTGCAATATTCACTTTTTGATCCTCAGGAACTTTTTCACACTCAAAGTGACTGTCCAATGCTGCAATCCAATCTAGCAACTCTTCATCATTCATGCTTCCTCCAAACTTTTGCACATCTATCTTTATCTTTTGCTTGTCTTCTTTTACTGCCCTCAGAAACTTTACCATCCTCTGATCCTTAGGGTCTAACTCTTCTTCCACATCTTCATACTCAACTTCTTCTTCTTCCTTAGACTCAATCTCTTCACCTAGAGCCACTCCCCTTCTCTGATTTTGTTCTAGGGTAGCCATTCTTTCTTTCAGCTCCCTCAACTCTCTAGAATGTTTCTCCTTCAGCCCATTCATCTCTTGAGCCATGTTTCTCACTCTTGGAGGCATCTTGACAAACTACCTCTTAACACTTCTCAATCACAACCAATCTACTAACTGTGCTCTGATACCAATTTGATGGAGAGCTAACAATATAAAGACCACTAAGGGGTCACAACCAACTACACAGGAGGAAGAGGATATAGGTGATGGTAGGGTAAACAACTCCTTTTAGGCCCTAGTGGACCAAACTACAACACTTGACTTCAGACAGGACATGATTGTCCACTCATTCTCCATAGTTTCAACATCACACAATAACACCATCTTTGGGTTTGCATACATTGGAGCTTCCCCAAACTTTCTAGGGACCCTAGACCTTCTAGGTTTGACTGTCCCAAGATTACAAAACTAACAAATTTCTTAGAAGATACCTCCTTGTACCATTTCCTTCATAGGCTGACTATCTCCTTGTAGCCATGTCAGCAAGATTTTTGGAGAATTACTTTCAAAATAAATGACAAAACCACAAACAAAATACATTTTCAAGTACCCATTATGGAGTTACACAACATACTAAACATGCAAGGTAGGTTGTTATGTAACATACACCTCAAATTTAGACTGTTCCTGTTGTCCTAGAGGGAAATTAGCCCTCTTTTACAAAGGAAGTACACAAAATCTCAAGACCACAATAAAAATTTAACTTTGGTGAGATTATAAAAATTTCAAATAGACCAATTTCAGTGGTTTTAGGATTTGCAAGTATGGGTTTCTTGTTTAACCAATAACCACCTATGTGCAATTACCTCATGTATGAAAAAAATTAGGCCTTCATGGCTTCAAACTCCACTTCACACTTATCCCCTGCTCTTGTAGATCAAACCCAATTGAGAACTTGCCAAACCAATCTCATTTCATCCATTTTATGTTCATGGTGCTTGAGGATTAGGTTGCCAAACCATCGATTTCACAAAAAACTCTTAAAACCCTCTAAAACCTAGGTTTAAGACCTCTACTCAAAAAATCAGTTATAAAAACCTTCAAACCCAATGAAAACTTATCTTATTTGGTGAAAAAGAAAGGTAAGATCATCCATTACACCATTTTCACCAAAAGTACCCTTGACTGTGTAGTACGGTAGGTACAGTTAAGAGGAACAACAACAAAAACTTAGAAAATGTAGATAGACTTTAGAGAAATCATTTATAAAATGCTTAAACCTACATCAAATCTCCTCCAACCTGATTTAAAAACAAGATATGTCCATGCCTTTCAACATTTTGTGTTTTGGATTTCATGACTATACTGTACGGAATCAGGAAAAGTGAAATAAAATAGTAGAAATAGAGATATGGGGACAATAGACTGTATTTTTGTTCATTTCCTTCTTACAAACTTCATCAAATCACGTTACCATTACATGAGAGAGGTCCCCTACTTATGTTTTCCATGAATTCCTCATTACAATCCTTCCCAATTGTGGGAAAAGGATAAAAAAAAGCCTAAAACTGACTAATTTTTCATAAAAAGGCTAAGTTACTAAATTTAGACTATCACACACTTAAAAGGACTGCAAACCACTAAGGTAAACTAACTATTCTTAATCTCCACTACATGTTTATGCCATGAAATGGATTTATTACAAATTTAAAACTAAATCCACTAAATTTAAAACTAAATCCACTATGTCTCTTATTAATGAGACCATTACACCAAAAATTTGACTAAGGAACATACTAGGGGAAAATGGCTAAAATCATGAATTTGCTAGGTGCCCTGCACCAGTTTTCCACCTTCTTTGTGAGATTTTCCATCTCACATCCTTCTACCTTCTTCCCATCCAATCTCCCAAGGGGGCATCCTACCATTGTTAAACTTGTACCAGGGGCAAACTAGGGCATGTATCATTATCAGAAATTCTTATTCTTTGAAGCAACATTGTAAACTGCATTGCATCAAAGAGGGGCAAAATGTATATGCCTAAAATTGACATGACTCAGTCTAAATAAATATTCTTAATATTTATTTAAGTTTAATTCGTCTATCAATAAATAAATAAGCAAATTTATTTATTCGATTCATATTCCTCCAAATTAATTAAATGTCAAAATATTTAATTACCTTTTCTAAAGTCAAAATTAAATAAAATCTTTTATTAATTTAATTCTTCCAAACAATTAAATAATTCTTAATTATTTAATTAAGTCAATTCTTCCTCCAAATTTAAATAAATCAAATCAAATTTATTTAAATTCTCTCAATCTCTAAAAATAAAATATAATCAAATATTTTATTTATTCTTCTATCATGCACAAACAATTAAATAAATTTATTTATTTAATTTGCTTTTTTATCTTCTAATTCTTCAAAATATCTTCCAAATCTTCTAACAATAAATCTTCTTCTTCATGCACACAAAATTAAATAAATTATTATTTAATTTCTCTCAAATCATGCAAAAGCAAATCACAAGTTGAGTTAATTGATTTATTCTATCTTGTTTTTATCAATAACTCTTAAATTAGAAAAAAGATTTCTAATTTATGAAATCAAATCTTATCTTTATAAAAGAAAGAAATTAACTCAAATAAAACAACTTTTGTGTGACACTTGTTTTCTTCCTATTCGTGCACATTCTCTCAAAGTTTCTATATCGTTGATCTTCTCATTCTTTCTATATGGTTGATCCTCTCTCTCACAAGTCTATAAATTGAACCCTCTTCTATTTCAATCATCCAAGCTTTTAGTATTGTTGCTCTGTAGGAATTACAACGTGCCATTGGCACCCAAGTCATTCCATTTGCTTGCAATCAACTTGTTACCATATCACCATTACCATTGTTGTGAAGCTCATCTTCATTGCAATAAACTATCACCGCCATTCCCACTTGACATCTTGGAATAGCAAGGAAGTGCACCTTCTGAGGCCATATTCATATGCAAGATCATCTACGATAGGCAATCAATGGAAGCCATGAATTAAATAGGTTTGTTGAAGTATTGTTCATTGTTTTAAATCTTCTTTATTTCTATATTTCATTGCATTATGGGTATTATTGATATTATTGATATTTATGCATAATTGCCCTTAATAACTACTAGTGGTAATTGTGAGATAAGTTGTCTTATGACCAGTCTACCCAAGCCGCTAGCGATTACTTTAACTACCTTGTAGATTGCGGCCTATAGAATGCCGCATATGATCAAGTCAACCTTAGCTACTCGTGGTTAAAGTTAACTACTAGGACCAGATCCCCCTCCCCCCATATGAAGTCTCAAATAGAGTCTTTGAGTCAAGCTGACATAACTTTTTCCTCAGGTGTTGGACTTTACAAAATTATAGGAGTTGAAAAGCTGATTCACCCAACATCACTATGGAGTAGGTACTTTGATCAAAATTTTCAAGAATAATTAGGTATGATCATTTGAAACTCCCCTTTGTTTTTGAACTTCAATTGAGCATAACTTGTGCATATTAAATCAATATTCAATGATTTTTTTTTGAAATTGCATAGAAAATCATAGGGGACCTATTGGTATCATAAAATCTTTTGTATTCTAATTTTAATTTCTTATTATTTTATGTTTTAATCATTTTGATCTAACACCCTTGTTTGCATCTCCTTACTTGTCAAAGACTTAATCTTTTACAAACTACTAACAAGTGTGGCATAGGTTTGATTGTCCAAGATTTATTATTCAAGCCCACTTGTGCTTTCTTTCTTTGGTGAATTTGGTGTGTCCTAAGTTGTGTGTGTACATGCTCTTACCTTGCATTGAAAGGAGATCTTGGGAACCAAAAACACCCTTTGAGCACATTAACTTTCACACTACACATTGATTTTTAAGGGTTACTTATTGTTTCTTGTGTGGAGAAAGTGTGTGTGTGTGTGTGTGTGTGTGTGTATGCTCTCCCCTCACACCACAAGGTCCTCTTGGTTCACTTTTGTTGCTTAAGGACCCAAGTTGTATATGCCCTTCCCTCATTTCAAAAGACAATATTGGGAATCAAAAGTAATTGGAATCCTTTCCCTTTAGGGGGTCTACCCTTTAGGGAGCCTGTTTAGGGATTTCACCACCCTAGGGGATGACCTCAACCATGTGTTCTAATAGGGTATATAAAGGAGCCATTGTCATGCCTTGAAGAGCCCTGAGACCCTTGGTCTTCCAAGACTCGTGAGGTGAAGAGACCAAGAGAGACCCTCCTAAGTTCATGCATGTAGACATGCCCTTAGTTCATGGACTTAAGCCTTAAATTACTTAGCATATATCAAGACACCCCTAGAAGCTTGTAAAGCTTGGATTAAGACCTTTCAACCATCCTTTTTCTTGGTGCATCGATACTAAAAAAGCCTGAGAAGTTACGCATGCCATGCTTTCATAGTGGGGAGATAGAACTCACTTTGGGAAAGGCTTTGGCCTCCAAGGTAAGGGGTGCATAGGTGGTACATGACCTTGCATTCCCTATCTATCTATCACTTGATAAATAGTATATTGTGGGCCCATGCAAATTGTCACTCCCACTTAAATATATTAAGCTTGTTCATGTGCTTGGTGTGTTTTCATTTGTCAAAACTTGTGCACCCCTTGAATCCAAAATTCCAAATTAAACATTTTGTAAACTTGTGCATGTTTTGTGAAATTTATTGTTTGTAAAATTTTGCTAAGTTCAAACATCCCACATATCCATCCTAATCCAATATCCATCACCATCCTAATTAAATATTTATCTATAATCATTTCATAAGAACCCTAATCATCCATCTATACACTAATCCAATCTAATCAAACCATCATCCCTATCCACTATCTATCTCAATCATAATCACATCGAACACCCTTAATCAAATCATAATTGGTTGAGAATTTAACCCCTTTCAACCCCATCCAATTACATTCAAATCCTAATCATAATCAATCCAAATCATCATCAAAATCCTTCACCCAAAGATACTAACCATAATCCTCCAACATCCATTTCAAATCCAACCTTCAAATCAAAGATCAAGACCTTAATTTGAGCCTATCATCCTTAATCAATACTTACCTAAGAATGTTTCCTATCTTAAATATATTTATCAAATATATTATCAGCCCCAATCAATTCCTACTTAACAACTTTTCCTATCTTAAGTAGAAATCAAATCCAATCAACTCTTGCCTAAGAACTTTGCCTATCTTAAGTATAGAGATCCATCCCTCATCCCATCAAATCAAATCATTCAGAGGTCTTGACATTTGATCTCCATCCTACAAAAATTTTACCCACCATCCTACATCATCAAACCCCATCTCAATTAAATCCAAATCACCATCTAAGCCTAATCCTCATCCAAAACCCACATAAAAATATCATGAGGTAGTTTGATAAATTCATTATGGAGGCTAGAATGCCTATGTCACCTCCTTTGGGTGAAGTCTATTCCAAACCTAAACTCACAATCAAAGGAGGTCCTAAACTTTATGATGATGGTGAGAGTCTTGCAGGAGAAGATCCATATGAATATCCTAGTGAACCTTATGATTTGTCTAGATTTAAATATGATAGTGCTTATTTAGATACCTTCACTATGAGCAAATTATCCCCAAGTTTATGTCATAGATTCGTGAATACATTATACCATAAAGATCCCTTAAAACAAGAACATGATAGTACCATCTATCATATAGTCTCACATCAAACATTCCTCAACCATCATTATGGTACCCTTGACTAAGGGAACACTAGCCTAGAACAAGATCCTATAAAATAATTAATGGTTGAACTCCAAATCCTATATGAACAACTAATAGATAAAAATCCTCCACCTCCCAATCCATCAATCCATATAGTCCTTCCATCACAATACTCCTCCAACCCTACTAATTATAAACCATTAGTCCACTTACCTCCCAATCATTCAATCTGTATAGTCCATCATTCATCAGATCCTTGATCAACCTTTCTTTAAACCCTAATCTATTAAAGCATCCATTACCCTATACAAGTCTTAAATCATCAAATTACCCATCCATTCATAATCCCTATTGCCAAGAGACACTTCTCTAGCATTGACTTATATGTTGTCATTGATGGTAACAAGGCTTAGAGATCCTATCACCATGACAGGAAGAGATATCTACAAAAAAACATATTGGATTCCAGGTTTGATTGATAGAAAATGGCTAAGTATGAAAAGTATTCTGAGTAGAAGATAGTAAGTTAGATAATATGTCTACATAGATGGTGATCAGTTAATGTAGTTTAGGTATGATGTTCTCAGTTGTTTGATAGTGTTATGCTTTAGAGGTTAAGTTTTGATCTATTTTAGAAGTCACCTTGAAGAATTATCTAAGTCTGGGCAAGCAAAGGTATGACAAAAATAGTGAATAGGGCATAGTGTAGTCGTTTGCATTCCTCCGCAGGTGAGTGTTTTGTTATGTAGTTTTGAGGTGTTGTAAATAATTATATGGAGTACCTTATTCTAGAGTTAGGAGATCTGAAGTCCACCGGAAGGTTAGGTATAAGCTGCTAAGTATCGGCATAGTGTTTGACAGAGTTTGACAGAGAAAGAGTTTGAGTTCTGATCGTTCGCATTTCTCTACAAGATGATATCTTGCCTTGTGGTTATGAGGGTAAGATTGAGAATGTGTAAAGAGTCCTTGATACGATTTTGGAAGTGTTTTGTGATCCGCAGTAGAAGTTGTAAGTTAGCATATGAATTGGTTAAGCATGTTCTTAGGAAGACGTCGACTAGTATGTTAAATCTATGTGTGGAGACAAGTTAGCATTTGGAGGATCTATGTAGTTAATTAAATGATTAGAGCCAACCTTTATGAACATGTTTGGGAAATGATTTGGGTCTGCATAACATACAGTGCATTGGATCAAGTTGATAAGGTACATATTTCTATATACACGCTTCACTTCATGGATGTCGACCTGAGTATGGATTAGATCATGATGTGGATATATAAGAGCAATGAATTTTAGTTGAATAAGTGTGTGGTGTGTGGGTGTGATGTGAGACTACGAATAGAAGAGCAGAGTTAGAAGAGCAACAACAATGAAGGCTTGGGATTTAGAATTCAGTTACTAAATGACTACACCCTAGAATAGTGGCAGATGCTTGAGCAGTATTCAGTTTTCATGTACAATATGATTAGAAGCATGTTTTCATCTTCAAGACAGTAAGCCAGCAGTGAGCCTTTAACAAGGTTTAACAACCCTTATTGTAATCTTGCTAGGTTTAGGGTTGAGGTAGTGAGCCTGCTAAACTTAGTTGTACTTCATGGTAGTGAGCCAGTATGTTAGGCTCATGGAATGACCAAGCCTAAACATCATTTCTGTAGAGATTTCACTATATATGAGAGTTAATCCTCTCTGTAGTTTTTACCTTCTTGGGTTTTCCACGTAAAAATCTTGGTGTTCATGTGTCATGGTTTCATGGTTGTTGTTCATATGCATATTATGTTTTTGTTTAATTAATTTTGGGAAATGGCTAAAAGTTAATGTGCATGAAAATATTTTTAGAACACTAATTCACCTCCCCTCTTAGTGTTCCTAACAATGAACAATTGGTATCAGAGACAAGTTCCTTTGAAAAAGTTTAACAACTTAAGGAAGATCTGTGATAGTGTGATCATGGAAGCAAGAATGTATGGAAATTATGAGAGATACAACCAACTAGAAGTAGCTCTTATGGATCTTGAAAAGTCTGAAGCAGAGGTTAGTGATCTAAAAGAAAACTTGCATCAAGCTAATGAATGCATCTTAAAGCTGAAAGAGAAAGTCAAGAAATTCAAAGACAAATACAAAGAAGTCAGTGACCAATTGTTATCAGCAAATGAAGCCTTGAATGACTTGGAAGCAGAAGTTATAGAAAGAACAAGAGAAGAAGATGATCTAAACTTGATTATGAAGAATAGATTAGAAAATTGTGCAAAACTTGAAAAAGAAATTATAAGTTTGAAAACAGATCTAGAAAAGGCCAGAAGTTTTGAAGAGAAATTCAAGATAAGTACTACAAAGCTTGATGAAATGATTGCTAGCCAGAAGAGTGCTGATGACAAACATGGTTTAGGATTTGAGAAAGGAGAAAGTTCAAACTCTGGTCAAATGAGCACTGAGTCAAGGAAAAATAAAGGATACCAGTTTAGAAATCAAAGAAGAAGACCCAAAAGACCTCCAGTTAGACAACCAAATGCTCAAAGGTACCCATCCTTCAATGATTATTGTAATTCATGCAATAAGTTTGGTCATAGGGCTACTCAGTGTAGGAGTAGAATGAATCAAAAGACTCCATTATTACCTGGTCAGTGTTTCAATTACAAGAATATTGGTCATATAGAAAATGAATGCAGAAATCAAAATAGGAAAAGTCTCAACAACGAGAGAAATGAACAATCATTCAAAGGTAAATGCTTCACTTGCAATAGAACTGGTCATAGAGTTATTGTATGCAGAGAAGTAAAGTAAGTCAGAACTATGTTAGGTGCAATTCTTGCTATAAAATAGGACATAGATCAAATGAATGTAGAAGCTCTATAGGAACAAACTTTCAAAATACAAGGAACAGTCAACCATTCAATGGAAAATGTTTTGCATGCAATAAATTTGGACATATGGTAAATCAATGTAGATCAAATTTTGGAAGGAATCAAAGTCAAAAGAATGTGATGTGCTTCAATTGCAACAAATTTGGGGATGTTGAAAGATTTTGCAGAAGCATAAATGTGAAGAGAAATCACTATTCTGAAGAAAGGAAAACAAAGCAGAGAAATAATAAAGGAAAAGAGAAAATTGATCTGGTTGAAACTAAGGAAGAAATGGATAAAATATGGATTGATAAGGAAGTAATTTTAATTGAGGATAGATCTACACCAACATCTGATGTGGATACCCTCTTTGAGGAATGAATTGTGGGCATTGGCTTAGGGGGAGCAATATTGGAAATCCAAACTCCCCAGCCAGGTAGTTGGTGTTGGATTTCAGCACAAAGATTATTGGTAGAATTCAACAAGACAAATCCTTTGAAAGAAAAAATGGAAGGAAATAAGCTGATGTGGCATTTTACGGAGCAATTCTAATTTACTGTGTCCATCAGAAATAAGTCAAGCAGCTTTTTAAAAATAGCATTTATGACAATCAAGTCAAGTGTGGAGAATAAAAGGCATGTCTTTTGGTCTCAAATTCACTTTGCATTTGAAGTTTTTCAGACATCAGAGAAAGATTGAAGAAAGAATTCAAGGTGCAACAAAGATTCAAGCTTGGATCAATTCAGGTGAAGGAAACCTAATCTTAGCATCTCAAGGTATTTACCATAGAAACCCTCATTGTAAATCTATTGAATCTTTGCTATGGTAACTCCTCAAATCATAGACATTACCGAACAACCTCGACCCAAGTTCAAGAAACATCCACATAAAGCAACTGAAGTTGATCAAATGGGTGCATTCTCAAGTATTCCACATAGAGTTTTATATGTTGAAGATGTTAGGGCATACACTCATGTTTCCCTAGAGGAACTCAGAGGAATCTGTTTCATAGATCTATTTCAAAATCACCTGAGTAATGATCAATTCAACCTGAAGGAAGAGCACATGATTTTGAAAGAAAAGAAATTCATCCAATACATTAAGTACCCCACATTTACTGAAGATGAATGGGTGTGTTATGTGCTAAGCAAAATCCATGATGAATTTATGTGGCTAGGAAAGGAGCAACCCTTCAAGATAACAAAAGATGCAATCCAAGTAGTTATCGGATTAAATTCTACTGGAGGTATGCCACTACTAAAGGTAGTTAAAAATCAAACAGTCACAGAAGCTACTGGAGCACAATTTGATAAAAGGGGAATGACAATAAAAGATATCATTGATCTCGCTATGAAATTTGCTTAATAGTCATAGGGTACAAGATCTATTTCTCTAGCAAAGAAAACTTTGTCTCAGGTACAGTAATTTACACTGCATATCAGATGATCAAAGAAAATACTGATTATGACTTGTGTGAACTATTGAGGGTTTAGCTAATGGATAATCTGAAGAAAATCAAAGAGAGTAAGAGCTATTCCTTCAAATTTGGTATGCTCATCATGTGCTTGTTCTTTTACTTTCTGAATGAATTTCCTAATCACAAGGCTTTAATCTAGTTAAGAAATCAACTAGTAGATGCTCAAATAAGATAATGTCTTAGCAACTTAGGGGGTCAAAATGATCAAAACGTAGCCCTATGGGGATTCTTCAAAAACTTTCAAAGCATGATGCAGTCTAGGGAAAGAATTCCCAATGGAATCATTGAGAAATACAAAGACATTATCTATTTTATGGTTACTAAGGACCAATGTCTGATGGAGGCTGTTAAGCCCATAATAGTCTGGATCAAGCCCATGGGGTATGAAGTAAGTGGTAATATACTGGACAACTATGCCAAACATATGTTGAGTAAACCTAATGATACAAAAGAAGAAAGATTTGGCACATATGAAGAAATATCTGTGAAACTGTATGTTAAACACAAGAAACCTAAATCTTCCAGAAAAGTGAGGCAAGAAGTAAATGAGATCATTGCAAGATATGGCATAGCCAAGGAACAACTAAAACAGGCAAGGGAAAAGGGAGAGAAAGTAGCAGAAGAGAAGAAAAAGAATGAGCCAGTATAGATTCTGGAGGAATCTCTATTAAAGCACAACAAACCAAAAAGGACTTAGAGGACCACCAGAAGCTCTACCACTCTATCTGGTGCTACATCATCATCAAACCTAGAGAAATCTTCAAAGGAGTCTGCTACCAAACAAATGAAGAGGAAAAAAGTGAAAGGAAAAAAGTTATATGTTAGTATTGGTGAAAAGGATGAAGAAGAGACTGAGTCAGATGAAGAAGTCAAGAAGCTGAAAGCTGAGGCTGTTAAAGCCTCTGGAAGCTACAAAGGAAAATTCTTTAGAGAAGAAAAGTTTGGAAAGATACAGAAAATACTCCCAACACTTGCAGATATAGTAAAGGTTGTCACTGTAGATGGGAATCTAAAACCCATGATTAAGCACTTTAATGAATATGGTAAAGAAGACAAAAGGAGTCTGGAGGAAGCCACTATAAAATATCTCAACACTTTCAGTAAAGCCCTCATTGAGATTATCTCTAATCTCCTAGAAAGTCTAGCAAATATTTTGAGCATTAGAAAGGAGAATGTCAGGGCTAAAGATATTGAGCTAAGAAAATATGTGTTGACTAGACTATATCCAAAAATCACTGTAGAGGAAGAAAATCTAATCTTCAAAGAGACCAAGGATCAATTTAGAACTAAAAAAAGGATGAATTTGTTAATGATAGGTGAAACTGACAAAGTAGTGAAAGAAACAAAAGAGATTATCTTGAAATCCCTGAAGCAATACAATCTTCCCACTTCAAGTGTTGATGAAGAAACTGATGTTCCTATCAATTCATCTACTCTGAAAATAAATTTGGGTCAAGAAACTGATATAGATGGCAGAATGTTTGAGGAAGAAGAGAAGCCCACAAATGACTCTCAAGTGAGATCTTCTCTGGTACAATAGGCTGAGAATACTACTAACAAAGGAGAAACTGAGGAAGAACTAGAAAATCTTCCACTTGAACAAGTAGAGGAAACCAATAAGAATATGGAATTAGATAATCTAGAACAAAATTAGGAAGAGGTGCCTACTATGTCAAGAGACACTGTTGCATCAGAGAAAGAAGTGCTAGAGAAAGAGAAACAAGATGTGGATGAATTGGATTTTTTGCATGGCCTAATAAATCTGGATACAATGTCTCCGGCACAGAGGTTTAAGTGGATTTCAATTGTTTAGGCATAGGCTCAAGAAGAGATGCTAAAATCACATATTGAAGATAGTGAACTGATTGATGAAGCATTAGGAATCTTAGAAAAGCTTCTACCCAGCTTCAAAAGGGATTTATCCATGCCCTCATCAAGTCATCTGAAGGACTTGATAAATTCGGTAAGTAAACAATTTGAATCTTTTGAGAAATCTGCAGAAACAAAGGTAAGGAAAAAATTTGATGAGAAAAGATTAGAAGAATTCAAAATAATGATAGCAAAGGACAAAATCACATTAAACAATACAATAGCCAAAATTCAAAAAGATGTCAAAGATGTTGGAGATATGTACAAGTTTTGTTTGTCCTAGCCTAAAACTGCTCAAAAGATTGAAGAAAAGATCAAAGATTTTTAACAAAAATTGTTGGATATCTTGAGAAATTTAATCCAGAAGCTGAGTTAGTCATAAGGACAAAAACAAAAGTCATTAATATTTACAATGAATTGACTGACTTAACAAATAAAAGGTATCAAATAAAAAGTAGGATGGGACAACTTAGAAGGTTAGTTTGTCCAGAGCTAGACTCAATGACAAATCTTATTACAGAGGCCAAGTTAGTTGTCCAAGCAGACACAACATTTGATCTTAAAAGGGTAGAAGCCTTAGTTTTTCTTCTCAGTGGTCAAACCTAGATTCTAGAAAATGTAAAGAAAAGATGGGATGCTAAGTGGACACTGATCAAAAACATATTTAATGATGTTCTTAAACACATGTAATATTATGAAGATTGCACTTGTAAATATGCGGTAGAATATATAAATTTTTGAAAGTTTGACAAACTTTTGGTTCTAGATCACACCCTTTGACATTGATGTCAAAGGGGGAGAAGAAGTTTAGTGAAAAATGGATAATCACCTTAGGGGGTGTAGGAAAATAAAGTGTGTACAGTAAGAGAGAGCAGTCAAGCATTTTTCACTAAGTGTTGCCATCAATGCCAAAGGTAGAGATTATTGACAAGAGACACTGCTCTAGCATTGACTTGCATGTTTTCATTGATGGAAACAAGGCTTAGAGATCCTATCACTATGACAGGAAGAGATATCTCCAAAAGAACATATTGGATTCTAGATCTGGTTGACAGAAAATGGTTAAGTATGGAAAGTATTCTGAATAGAAGACAGTAAGTCAGATAGTATGTCTATGGAGATGATGATCAGTTAATGCAGTTCAAGTATCATGTTCTTAGTTGTATGATAGTATTATGCTTTAGAGGTTAAGTCACGATCTCTTCCGAAAGTCACCTTGAAGAATTGTCTAGGTCTGGGTAAGTAAAGGTATGGCAGGAACAGTGAATAGGGCATAGTGCAATGGTCCACATTCCTCCGCAGGTGAGTGTTTTGTTATGTGGTTTTGAGGTGTTGTAAACACGTATATGGAGTACCTTATTCTAGAGTTAGGAGATTTGAAGTCCACCAGAAGGTTAGATACAAGATGCTAAATATCAACATAGTGTTTGACAGAGATAGAGTCTGAGTTCTGATGGTCCGCATTTCTCTGCAAGATGATATCTTGCCTTGCGGTTCTGAGGGTAAGATTGAGAATGTGTAAAGAGTCCTTGATATAATTTTAGAAGTGTTTTGTGATCCACAATAGAAGTTGTAAGTTAGCAGATGAATTGGTTAAGCATGTTCTTAAGGAAGATGCCAACTAGTATGTTCAATCTTTGTCCGGAGAAAAGTTAACATTTGGAGGATCTATGTAAGTAATTAAATGATTAGAGCCCACCTATATGAACATGTTTGGGAAAATATTTGGGTCCGCATAACATACAGTGCATTGGATCAAGCTGAAAAGGTATATCTTTCCATGTACACGCTTCACTTCTTGGATGCCAACCTAAGTATGGATTAGATCATGATGTGGATGTTTAGGGTAAAATTGGGATTGTTTAGTTTAGTGTTTAGATGTTTGAATCCTCCTTTCACCCTTAACTTTTAAGGACCTAGGCTTGAGTGGAAATGTACTATCATACCCTAGGTCACTATGAGATGTAGGGAAACTTCGATTAGGATGTTTAATTATCAATTTTCCTTCTCTTATGCTTAATTGACCATTAAAACCCTAATTTCGTAAATACGACTATAAACAGAAGAATAACAAAAAAAGCTCTTGCAGAGAGGAGTAAAATATCAAATCACAGAGTACTAGTTTTTGGGGCTCTAAGGTAGAAAAGTTGGGGACACAAGAGCGGGCGCCCAAGTCCAAGGCCCTAGTTTTTGTCGAGATCTGGAAACTCAGTTTACAACTCTTTCCTATTGTTCTAAAGATTTTCCCATCATGGAAGTTGGAGGACTAATGAGTGGAGGCCCAAGTCCAGGTGCTATTTTTCCTTTTGTTATGTAATTCTGACACTTCAAGATGCCCTCCTGCAACTTCACTTTGTCCACCTCCTCAACCTGTAACCTATAACCATGAAAACTTTGGGAGGGGGTTGTGGTGTTTAGAGGCTTGCCTCAGTCAAGCCCTGGATGACACTTAAGTCTCTGAACACTGTTGTTAGATAGAGAGTGTGTGCCTTTGTGAGGTAAAGGCAAAAACCAAAGGAAATAATGATGAAAACATAATATAATGTCACATTGTAGTGAAGATCTCATGGGAGGAAAAATCTCTTCATTCCATGAGGAAATGGATGCTCAAATCTGCAAACACAAACACATAGACAACACAATTATTCTCTTGCAACACAATGAAAGCCTTGAATCACCTTGAGAGTGCACAAACATCACAATGATCATATAGATAACAAATGAAGGCCTAAACATGTTTATATATGCAACTACAAACACTCTTGCCAAGATTTTTGTAATTCAAACTTACCGTGCCGGCATAGGACCCAAATAACGGTCACAAGATGACACCCAAAAATTGGGACTGCTCCAAAAGAGGGCAGGACTAGGGCATGGGTGCCCAAGTCCTCCCCCCCTATTTTGGGCAAGGTGAAGCTCAAGGGATCCTCCTAGGTCCCATTTGTCATGTTACATAGCACTCATTCCATCGGGATGCCAAATTATGAAGTAAGATGTCCTAAATACATGCAAAAGACCCGAGAGCTAAACCTTATGAGGGAAAAGCCCCCAAGGGGACATTTTCTAATGTTACATTTAGCCCCCACTTTAATGTATGTATAAATGCAAGGCCAATACATGCATTAAAGTAGTCACAAACACAACAAACACGTCAAGAACGAAGAATACACGCCAAGCACATGGAAGACAGTAACAAGCACGCAAAACATAGAGAAGACAGTTACAGAAACATAGAACATGGAGAAGATAGTAAATGTATAGAAGACACATTAATGCATGGAAGACAAAAATGATATCTTTTCTTTTTTTTTTCTCATAAATATGAAATGCAAATGCAAGTACTGGAAAGTAAACAAACCTCCCATAATGCAAGAAGCACTCATTGCGCTGGTCTTTATGCTACATATATGGGGCAACATACATGCAAGACACATAAAACCTTCCAAAATGTAGGAAGCACTCATCACGCTAGTCTTTAGACTCCATATGGGGCAGAAAACATGCCAAACAAAGCAAGCATGCCAAACCCACAAACTTGAAGACATGGAGAAAATACGGCAGACAAGCAATGGAGTGTACCTATTTCTAGGTCCAACACCATCTCAGACACATTATAGGCACACACTGATGATTGAGCTTCACCAAAACAATCACTGAAGACACGCTTAAGGGTTGAGTTAGTCACATAACCACTTCCCGCCTCCAAAGAGGACTTTTGAAAATGACGGGATGATGTAATCTATACCGAGAAATACACCATCCCCAACTCCACAGAGGGCTTAAGATAAAAAAGGATATACCCGATATCCCACCTACATAAAGGGATTACATGATTGATTGATTGATTGATTGCAAACAAACTCAGGATGTAGGATGCACTCATTGTGTTAGTCTTTAAACTACATATGAGGACAAGCACATAGCTAAAATCTACAATAGATGACTTACCTTATATATGCCCCCACCTTAAGGTGGTTGATATCAGGTATCGATATCAAGCACGTTAAGGTAGGAAGAAAACACACAAGGGAACAAAATCTCTCACAAAGCCGATGTCCCCCCAGAGGTGACATGTACTTCACAATCGCCAAATGTTTCCACAAACACATCCTTGCAAGAAACATGTTAGTATCTATAGAATCATGATAAACAACAACATCAATGCATATGATTAACCACAGAAAGAGCCAAGGTTATACAATGAATCCAGAGTTTGAGGATAACCATGGGGCTATATCACGAAGCTCTCTGAATCGAGTACCACCGAGGCTAGATTCAAAGACAAACAAAGGTGCAGAGAGAAGAAGTATTGTTAAGGTTTGTAAATGAGATAGAAACATCATAAAATTCACTATGTGGAAAGCATGAGTGCTTCCACTAGCCAAGCGTCAGATAATTTATTACAAACCCATCATCATATTAGGATTTAAGTCCATTTTTTAATTGCTTATGAAAGGGACACTAGGTCCACATCAGTATAAATGTTTTTTGTCATATGCCTGCTAGATAGAAACACTAGAGGAAGGGAAACAATAAATGAGAGAGGAGAAACAAGTGTCTTAGGGACAGTCATGTAGGAGGGTGCCCCCAAGTCACCAACCACAATGCTATGTTTGTAAGACACAACACACAACAATGAAATTAGAGAGAGACAATATAGAAGAATGATGATAAAAATAGAAGGTCACAATAGCGGCGGTCTCCTGGTATCCCAAACCTTAAGGGAGAATCTGAGGTCATCCCAGGAGGCCTAAACAACACATAACACATCATGGGGGAAGTACATCATGAGAGAGATAAAGGGTTAGAGATACTTACTTGTAGGGCCTTCGTATTAGATTTTGGAACTTGCAAACCTCTTGGAGAGGTACTCAATCATGTTTAATGCAAAATTTGAGTGGTTCTTATGAAAGTTTTGTTTATTATCATATGATTCTTGTTTTGTAATTTCTTGTTGAAATGAGACTTTTTGTTGCTTATGAGGGGGAGAACCACTATTATTTCCAACTGTTGATTGTCATCTTACTCTTTTCTAATTTTTAGCAAGTTTACATTTTTTAATCTTTCTAACATGGTAACAAGAATCATCCTGTACCATCTTACTCATCTGTATCAGTTGTTGTTTTTGCTTTTCTGATGTATTTTGATTATCACCTGATCCATATAAAGATAACAGAGGAGGAACCTTAGCATAAATTCCATTTCTTCATGGGCAAGGTGGATTATCCACTTGTTTGTTATCTACTTCAATCAATCCCACAATGCTATCATAGTCTAAGTAATCATCCTCATCTACTTCCATTAAACCTTGTTCCACCATATTGTTTTCAATATGCTTAGGGAAAGGATTAGTGAAGATTTGTAAATTCTAATTCGGCGGAGCAACTGACTTGTTTCCATTATCATTCACACTTGATACCTAGATGACATTTGAATAAATAAAGTCATGTGTCTCATGTTTAAAATGCATACATCATTCAGTGTCATGTCCTTGTGTCTGATGATAATGACAAAAGGCATTAGCATTGAAGTAAGGTCCTTGTTTACTAGAATCAATAGGCTTGATCAGGGGAAGCTCCAGAATGTTATTACTCAAAGCTTGATTCATGATGGAATGATAACACTCAGAGATCAGAGTAAATTTTCTTGGTTGATATGATGCTTTCTTTAGATTAGTGATAGCTGAAACATTCAAAAAGTTATTCATATTTGGTCCATTAATCTTAATGAATCTCTTGTTATTATTATTCCTCTTAAAGTTGTTTTGTGATGATCCACCTGAGGATTGACCAACTTGAGCCGATGAGTTTTGGTTTTCATACTGACTAGACGAAAGTTGATAATCACAAAGGGTTGTGCATAAATATTGAAAGGAGTTATATTTCATCAAGAGGATCTTATCATGAATATTAGGTTGTAGATTTGTAATGAATATCTTTTGAACATCCTCATCTTTCATCTGATACTAAATTTGTGCATAAAGTCCTTGATACTGACTAATGAACTCAGTCAACTTCTTGTTGACCTGTTTTCCTCTATCCATAGTTAAATAGTTCACCTTGTATTTTCCTTGAAAATCCTTTAGAAAGTAACCCTACAAGGCTTAAATCCTTCAAATACTCATGCTATGCCTTGCAAAAAATCCAAAAAATCTCACCTTGAGAATCCTTGCTGAAAACCCAGGAAAACAAAAAAAACTTTTGTCCTCAAGTGTTTCCCATCGCAGACAATTCTTAGTTTTATACTTGGTCATTTTTATATGCATATGCAAATGTATGTTTTATCTTGGCCATATACAAAGGAAAATGTACATCGGGTCCTTTGTATATATTGTTGTATGTATGTTTGAATATATAAGGCAAATATGCAAGGTCAATATACAATGGAAAAGATACAAGGGACAAACATACAAAGTCTCATCGGCAAAGCTTTGTCTATCGGCAGCCAAGTCCAAGGTCTCTCCGATGGCCAACGAAGCATACAAGGTCTATATACAAAGGAAAGATGCAAAGGTTGGGGCCCACCTATTGAATATATATGTGATTGTATGTTTGCACATACAACCGCATATACAATGATATATGCATTTTTGACATACAACCCCCGAACCCGAAAAGTTATATATTCTGATTGATGAAGGCAAAAGTGATTGTATGCATCTTTTTTTTGTATGATCGCTTTGTATGTTTATATATACAAGGGTCATATACATTCTTGTATGTACAAATGTTTGCATGTAAATTTTTTTTTGTATATTAGCATTGCATATGCGATATACAAAGGTAATATACAAAGGGAAAACATACAAGCCGGACCCAACTGGGCAGTCAAATTTGGCAAATTCAGCGGTGGGGTCCGCAGTTTGTATGTTAAGTGCATGTATATGCATATATACCAAAAGGGTAAGATACAAGCCAAACCTATTCTAAAGTCCAAAGTGGCCGATAACCTTTTGAGTTCCATATTGTATGTATATTTACGATTGTATGTTTGCATATACAATCTAATATACAAAGGGTTAATATGTAATGGCTATTCGGTGAGACAATGCACATCAGTGGCTTAGTTTGAAGTCTTTCCGACACTCGATAAAGAGGATGTGATGGGTCTCGGCTTCAACTCAGTGACCAATCAGGTGATGACACATGGCAAGGGCATACATGCAAAAGGTGATACAAAGGTAAAGGCCTGCGATTGTATGTTTGTAATTATATCTTTACACATACATTTGCACATACAAGCATATACAAAAGCACATATGGGGGCATCAGTGAGACCAATATGTATCAGTGGCTCAACTCATTTTCTCGCCGTGAGCTCGATACATACTGTTGACGCCTGAATTGACTGGTAGTTTTTTGAAAAATTTTCATTCAGGCACTCTCCCTAAGTATCCAAAAAATGCTCTAAGTAACGGACCTCCTCAGCATTTTTCAACTGCAGCATCATATTTCTTAAGGAGGAGGTCATCATCATCATGTTTGTTTCCATGAAGGTCAGCATCATCATGTTCTCCTTCGACCGGTTTCTCATCGTCATCATCATATTCAGTTATCAGGTGATGTTTAGTTTTTATCCTGATGATGCTGACGAGTTACAGTGCGCCCTTATCTGCTTGCGAGGGTGATTCTTCAAAGTCTCCGGTGATCTTCCATTTATCACCTTGCGCAGGCATGATGATGATGTTGCTTATTCTTTGAGTTGCTCGACCTAACTTGTTTTTCCTAAGGGTCGTGTTCATCATCATCATATTTCCAGTTGTCATCCTGCTGCTTGCGGTGGTCATCATATTTTCTGCCTTCATGATATTTGCCGGGGTGATATTTCTATCATCGGGTGATCTTGGTTATGATCATCCTGATGATGATGTTGAAGAGTTTTAAGTGCGACCCGATATTCACTAGGGTCATCATATTTCGAACGTCAGGATGATCTTAGTCAATATCATCCTGATGATGTTGTATCACTTCTTGTTCTTTGTTTCTCATCCTGATGATGCTGACGTCATCCGTATATCAGGGTGATATTTTTCTTTCTGCCTATCTGCATCATGATATTCCGAAGGAAGGGGTGATATTTTCATATCACCCGGATATATGTTTGCTCGAGCATCATGATGATGCTAATATTAAGGAGATATCCGCCTGCTAGCTTCGCGCATTATCTACTGGGGGTGATCTTTTCAAGCAGCATCATCATATTCAGTTTTCGCCCCGATCTTACAGAGGAGCTACAGTGCAACCTGATATTTTCACATCAGGAGGATATTTCCAAATATCCGGTTGTCTTCCGAATATCATGATGATGTTAATATGATGATGACGTCATCAAGGTCCGGGGGGTCGTATTTCTAACATTGATCATCTTGAAGAGACCTCCTGATATTTGCAAACATGATGATGACGTCATCCGGATATGAGGAGGTGTGCAGTAGGCAGTTATGATGATGACGTCAGCAGGATATGATGATGACGTCATCAGGATGTTCATCGGCCAGACTTTTGGTATAAGCTCAGCAGGAGGATGTTCCTCTAATGGATCAGGTTGTGCCGATTATCATGAAGGTTATGTTTCAAATATCATGATGACGTCAGGGTGATATTTCGAACAACAGGATATCATGCTGCTGGAGGATGATGATGATGAAGTCTATACTAGTGTCGTCGGGAGCAAAAGCACCGACATGATATATGCTCATGACCTAGTATATAAAGTGTTATTGAGGTCATCGCGGGGTGCATGTGGGATATTGTTATCCTGCATTTTCAAATATCATGATGATGAGTCTCGGCGGGAAATGGTTGCGACTGCAGATTTGATGTTCTTCCCGAGGCCGCGGGTTGGTGTGCCATTAATGGCGAAGGTTGCAGAGGTATGGGCGATGGCGTGGGTCGATCTGGTACCCGACTGGAGGTGTCAATCAGCGGATGATGGCGCAGGGCTCGAGAAATCTTCCTGTCTCCTCCCCTACCTGCTGCATTCAAGTTTGGGCGCCAATCTGGTTGTGTTTGAGCGCCATTTTCATGATACTGTGTATCTGGCAAAATTTTGGTCAACATTGTAATTAATTGCTGAGCACCTACCTGGCTGTTATAAGCAGGTTGTGTTGTTCATTTGTGGTTGTTGAAAGTTGTAGATTTTTGGCTCTGTAATCCAAAACCAGCTGATCTGGTTGCTCTGTACAGTTTTTCTTGTGAGTTTATGTATCTCCTGTTGTAGGACTTGGCATGAATCCATTGGTTTCATGGTTGATCTTATATGAGTAATGCTACCTTAGCATGTGTTGTGTTAATTCTGTCTCCAGTATTGCATGTATCCTTCTTCTGGATCTGGATGTTTGCTTATGTTTAGATTCTAGAGCATAGAATTCCTATGTTGAATGTCTGATCTTTTGACCTCTGCTCAAGGGGCAGATTAAACTGTTTTCAGGTTGAACATTGGGAAGGGTATACTGCAGTAGGGATGCCATAAGTAGAGATAGCTCAACACTCTATATTGGGAGATATCTGTAAGGCAGATATCATGTGTATCCCCCTGAAATCCAGTTTTAGCTATTTATGCTGATCATTCACAGGTGTATGTCTACCGACTCCAAGCCCTGGATAGGCACCAATCATGCTGTGTTTTTGTGTTATACACCATGTCCAGCTTTGCATCCAAATTCATATCAAACCATTTCACACCTCCACCTGTTAGTTGTAGGAGTAGGATTAGGAACCCCCTGCATGCTCTCATACCCAACCAGACATCATGTCCAAGAATGTTGCCAGCCTTGTGATCTATCATGCAGATCTTGGTCCATACATGAGAGTATTCTGCCTGTTGCTGTCAAGTTAGATCTTTCTATCTTTGAGCTAGTCAAGGTTACATCTTAAGTTATAGGGATACCCCCCTTGGTGCGGCAGAACCAGAAGTGAAGGGGAGGAGCTCACGCAACCTCCTGTATTCAGTTGGCCTGAATCTGCCTGTGCATTAGAAGTGGCAAACCCTAATGCTGATTCAGAAGAAACGTCAACACATACAAAGCAGTTTGCATATGAAGGTGATATACAAGTGTAGTTTGACCATATCTTTGACCGTGAATATCTCCTTCGTTCTGACGAATTTCAACATACTTCAAAAGGCAAAAGTGCTTATTTTTTCCTCCTCTTTCATCTGGTGGACTTTTGAGGGGAATATTCTTAATTTCAAATTTTGAATTTGGATTTGCATGCTTAATTGACTGGACGTTTCAGTGACCAATTTGAGTTATGCAAATGCAGATATTTGTTGCATTTATGGGTGCAGATTGATGATTCAATAGCTTACATTGAAGACTCAAAATATCTTCTATCTATCCCAATTCTAGATCTTTTATTCCATAACTTCTTGCAGATGGACGCCCCTTTAGATATAGATATTTTTCTTATTACAACTCATGGGGCAAATTTTTGTAGCCGGCTTAGGGAAATTTGAAAATGCTAGATATGCATAAGCTTGAAATAAAAATAGGGTTCAAAAATTTTAGTATTCAGTCTTTTTCTTTTTCCAAACAGAGCTTTCTACTACTATAACTATGCCTTCCTATTGACTAGATGCAAGTTATCTTACCTCTTTTACTGAGTTTTAGTTTAGTGTAAATCTACATGTGACTATCTATGAACATCTTTGTTCCTCTCAAGCATTTTGCTTCTTACCTCTGCTAGAATCATTTGCATCTGTGTATATCTACTTGCTGTATCTAGTTGTGTTGTGCATTTTCTCAGTTCTGTGAAGTTTCTTTTATTCAACTCGGTGAATCACCCCTTTATTTTCAAGTTTTCCTATTTCATCTTTCATTTAAAAGTATTCCTTCTCCCTTTTCCTTTGAAGATCTAGTAGATTTTAGGTGATAACCAGTTAAGGAAGCTGGCCTTCTCCAAAGGTCTGATCTCATTTCGTAAGGTCCCATACTTCAAGATCATTCCCATGTTTCTCCAGATTGTTGAAGTTTTACAACTGCGGCAAGGGTACAAATCTGAGAGACAACAGTTTCTGGCACACCCAGTGGGACACAGTGAAAATAGAAAACAATCAAATACTACTTTTATTGCTGGTTTTGATGTGCAACTAGTGATTTTTAGACCTATAAGAGGTTAAAACTTGCATATCTAGTGACTCATACTAATGAAAGACAAGTAGGTCAGTGGTGTTGTTACATTTTATGAGAAAAATACAAACTTAGAGTTTGAGTTCATTTGATTACTAGCAACTGTCTCTACCTAGAGTACAGAGTAGAGTTGTGGTAAGGACTCTAGTTTCCAAAAGAGTACAATCAACCCCACCAAGTTTCAGGCCAGCAGCACCTACAACTCCTGTACCGGTTCAAGCAAATCCACCTCTAGCTATTCTAATGGCAAGAAATCAGCCATTTGTGGCTTTTGACGGGGGGAGCCCATTGAATTTGATAGTACATGACAACATACCCATGGCAGCTTTGAAGAGTCTACCCTATTTCACAGGGGAGGATCAAACTACCCCAATTGAGCACATTAGAGACGTAGCTTCTCTATGTGGGGTTCATCATGTAACCCAAGAAAATTAGCCATTAGACTGTTGGTTGCCTCTTTTAAAGGAAAAGCATTATAGTGGTTTAGGAGTTTACCAGTGCAAACCATTGGAACTTGGGATGATCTAGGAAATAAGTTAAACAAACACTTTCAAGATAAGTTAGATAACTTATCGCTAGTTGAACAGATGACTACAATAAAGAGAGCTCCCCAGGAGCAAATGATGGATTTTAACTTCTAATTTTAGAAGACATGGGACAAAATTCCTGCCATGGTAAGGCCTCCATCAGAATATGCTTTTCTGTATTTTTTGAAAGCTCTAAATAGTAATATTTCGGTAATGATACAATCATTGGGAGGTACAAGTTTACCTGATGCATGTGAAATAGCTATTAGAGCATAAAACAACTTGATTCAGGCTAGGAAAATAGTACCTAGACCAACAATGCCCATTTTCCCTGAGATTCAATCTTTAATTCCTTTGCCAATTCCATATTTTGCCCCTTTACCTGCTATTACAGCATTACCAAGTACTGCCAATTCTAAAATTGCTTCTCCTAGCTCATCACAAGAGTTAAGAGAGATTAAACATAGCCAACAAAAAATAGAGAACATCCTACAAACTTTTGGAAATGAGCTAGTAAACATCAAAAAGTAGCTGTCCCAGAACAAACAGCCTTATCAACAACCCAGCCAAGGGCAAAATCAGTCTTATCAAGGGCAAAACTAGCCAAATCAGGCTAATAGGCCACCTTATCAAAGCAATTACCAGGGTACCAAGTAGAATGTTAATCAGAGGCCTTTCCAACCATACAATCCTGTACCCATTAATGTAGTTAGGGACCTTGTCCCTGTTTAGAATAACCTTGCAGCTGAGTATGAATGGTGTTTTCCATGCAATCAGCCACACAGTCAGGTAGCCTATTCAAATGGGGTGATAAATCAGGCTCTAATGGTGCAAAATGTTGTAGTCTTATAGCCAAACATGCCTAATGATGGGGTTGTACAACAATAGGAAAAACCTTAGAGTGATTTCGCCTTCATAAATTGGTAGGAAGGTGAATTCTGTGGTGTAAATAGAGATGATGCCTTAGTTACAGCAAATACAAGAGCTAAAAAGAGGGGTTATGAGATAGATCAAGCAACAAATAAAGGAAAAGGACCTGCTGATGCTTTTACATCCCAGATTCCTCATATGTTGCAAAGAAATACTCAAGCAACTACCAGGGAGCAGCCTCATGTGTAGGCTGATATTGCTATTACAAGGTCATATCAAAAGGTAAATGTCACTCCACCTTTTAATATCATTGAAAATATGAAGAAGATGAATGTGACAATATCTATGTGGGATTCCCTAGCCATCCCAGGCCAAAAGGACATGTTACAATCTACTTTGTCTGATTTAAAAGTGTCCAATGATGCAAATGTTAACCCAGCTAAGGTTGTCCTTACCAATTCATCCCAGGCCAACAATAAACAACTAAATATGAGTGCTAAACCACTTCTATTTTATGTGTCTTTAATAATTGGAGACAAGTTAGTAAATAACTGTATGGTGGATAGTGATGCAAGTAGTTTTGTGATGCCAAAACAGATTGCAAACCAATTGGGATTAAAATACTAGCCCCTTGAGAAGGGTGTGCTCCAGCTAGATGGCACAACTGTTAACACTGTAGGTGTGATAAAAGACCTGGGTCTTACTTTGCATACCTATCCAAACATTTTCATTTCTCAAGAGGTGTTCATCATAGATCTACCTCCTCATTTTGCCACGTGTTTGTCAAGAGAGTTCACAGCCAAGATAGGAGGATATTTATCCTTGGATTGGTCCCACATATTTTTTAGCACCCGATATGGCACAAAAGTGACCATAAATTCTGAATTAATTGCCAAACATCACATAGAGCCTTATGTCCCAAGTGTTGTTAATGCAAATTGCATTATTTCTGATAATCTTGAACTTGTTGTTGCTCAAGAACTGCAAACTAAAAGTATACTAGAAGTACTATTAAAGGAGTGGGCCTTAGAAAATATTGTAGATGATCCTGAAGGACACATCCAAGAAACTGGTATGGGGGTTTACATATTACACGAACCTAAAATAGAAATTCCAAATCTGGTGAAGAATGCAGAATAGTAGATAGACTAGCAAGATGAAGTATGGAAAATGTACTTTGATGGCTCTAGGAATAGGAATGGATCTGGTGGTGGTGCAATGCTAGTGTCTCCACAAGGTGAAAGATATTATTCTACTTTCTATTTTGCTTTTTCATGTACAAATAACACTGTTGAGTATGAAGGGTTGATTCAAGGTTTGCAGTGGGCAAGAAAGAGGAAAATTGGTTATTTGCAGGTGTATGGGGATAGTGAACTTATTGTAAATCAAGTGAGGGGACTGCACGTTACAAAGAATGATGTTTTGAAATGCTATAAACATCGGGTATGGGATATGATTGAAGAGTTTGATGCTTTCAATCTAATCTCTATTCCAAGAAATCAGAATAGTCATGCAGATAGGTTAGCTGCAATTGGGGCTTAGTTTGATATCCCCAGTGATATTCAAAGAGAGAAGGTACAGCCTCATGTGAAAGTAGTTGATAGGCCCTCTATCTCTGACAATAACATTCATTGGCAAGTTTTTGAGAGTGATGAGCAAGTTCTGCACTTCCTGTTAGAGGAGGATGAGTTTTCTGTGATGAATTAGAATAAACTCAAACACTAATATGAGGATGATCAGGTTGTTTAGCTAAGGACTAACAAGCTACCCAGAGGATTGTTAACCTTGGAATCCATTTTTGGTACTGATGATTGGCTAAAAAAGAGCAAAACCAGCATGTAGGTCAAATAGGAACATTACGAGGAGTTGGAAATTTTTAAAGGTAAGCTTCTTAAAATTGGAAATATCTATTCACCTGAAGATAGGAAAGCTTTCATTGCTCTTTGTCAAGAATTTGAAGATGTGTTTTCTTGGGAATACTCAGACTTAAAGAAGTTTGACCCTCATATTTCCTAGCATACCATAGAGTTAGAGCCAAGTGCAAAACCTATGAGGCAGAAACAAAGACCTTTAAATCTGAAACTTGAGCCTCTGATGATTAAAGAATTAACCAAGTTGATCAAGGGAAACATCATTTTTCTTATCAAGCATACTTCTTGGGTCTCCAACCTTGTTCCTATGAGGAAAAATAATGGAGAGATTAGGCTGTGTGTTGATTTTAGAGACCTTAATAGAGTCTCCCTGAAAGACCACTATCTGCTGCCCTCAATGGAGCAAATTCTACGAGTAGTGGCTAGTTCAGAAAGATTCTCCTTACTTGATAGATATTCTAGTTATAATCAAGTGTTGGTCAAGGAGGAAGATCGGTTCAAAACTGCTTTTACTACCAAATGGGGCACCATGGCCTACAAAAGGATGCCTTTTGGTCTGTCAAATGTTGGCTCTACTTTTCAGAGAGATATGGATATGGATTTTAAGGGTTTGCCTTATAAATTAGTGCTGGTGTACCTTGATGACATAGCAGTCTTCTCCAAGGATGCATCTAAACATTTATTCCACTTGAGGCAAGTATTTGAGAGATGTAACGAATTTGGGATATCTCTCAATCCCAAGAAATGCATTTTCGTTGTGCATGAAGGCAAGCTTTTAGGACACATTGTGTCAAAAGAGGGATTTACCATCGATACAGAGAGAGTAAGGACTATTTTGGAACTTCCTTTACCCAGTCACAAGAGGGGACTGCAAAGTTTTATTGGTAGAATTAATTTTCTGCAAAGATTTATACCTGACATTGCAAATCTATTGAAGCCATTGACCTCTATGTTAAAGAAAAATACAGTTTTTAGTTGGACAAAAGAGGCCAAACTCAGCTTTGAGTCCATAAAGGACGCGTTATCGGTTGCACCAACTCTAGAAATCCTAATTTCTCAAAAGATTTTGTCTTGTATGCTTATGGCGGTCTAGATGTAACTTCTACAATTCTGGTACAGTAGCAAGGTGAAGGCTTTGAGCAGCCAATTACTTTCTTTAGTCAAGGACTGGAGGAGTATGAACAGAGGTATAGCTTCATTGAAAAACATGTCCTTGCAGTGGTAAGGAGCCTCAAGAAGTTTAGGCATTTTATTTCTAACAATAAGATACATTTGGTGGTTGCTCACCCTAGTGTGAAAGACTTCCTGTTAGGTAAGGACATTAATGTGAAAATGGTTGGTTGGATTATCAAAGTCATGGAATATGGCGTATATATCGAGATAACCAAGTTTGTCAAAGGTAGAGGACTCAGTGAACAACTTGCTACTAGTTCTGAGAACAAAATAGGAAAAGAAGAGGAGGTGCTTCTGACCATTGAAGATGAACATCAAAATGATACAGCAACATTGGGAAAATGTTGGGTTAATAACATGACTCAATTTTTGCAAACTGGTGAATGTCCAACAGGTTTAGATAGGACCAAGAGAAGGTATTTTAGACTGTAGTCCATTCCATATGTTTTAATAAATGGTATCCTTTTTAGAAAAGACTTTAATGGTGTGTTGTTAAGATGCATTGATAATGATCAGACTGACAAGGTGCTACATGAGTTTCATGATGGAACAGCAGGGGGTCATTTTGCCCCAAGGACTACTGCTTGGAAAATAATGAGAGCTAGATATTAGTGGCCCAGCTTATTCAAGGATGCTTATGCATGGGCCAGAAAATGTGTAAAATGTGCCATTTTTGTAGGCAAAGAAAGGCTGCCAACTTTACCTTTGTAGCCAATTCAAGTAGAGCATCCCTTCATGAGATGGGGCATTGATTTTATATCTCCCATTAACCCACCATCAAGTGCATGCCACAGGTGGATAATTATAGCTATAGACTATTTCACAAGGTGGACTAAAGTAGTGGCTCTGAAGGAATCCAATGAGAATGTTGTTTTGAATTTTTATCATGATTTGGTATCTAGATTTGGAGTGCCTGAGTCAATTATCTCAGACAATGCTTTAGCCTTTGTTGGATTGAAAATAACTAATTGGGCTATTAAGAATGGAATCTATTTGAACACTTCATCAAATTATTACCCACAGTGTAATGGTTTGGCTGAATCTATAAATAAGAATCTCATAAGGATTATCAAAAGATCAATAGAGAAAAACTAGAGGACCTGGCACACCAATCTAAAATCTACTTTATGGGAAAATAGAATAACTTCCAAGAGGTCTATTGGAAACTCCCCATATATGTTAGTTTATGGGAAAGAGGCAAGATTGTCTGTGTCTATGGAGCTGCCAGCAGTTGATATCATGAATCAACTAGAGATGTTTGAAGAAGAAGACCTCATGGCTGTTAGATATGCTCAACTTATGGAGCTTGAAGAAATCAGAGATAAAGTTATGAAAGCTATGGAATATCATTAGCTTCAGACAAAAAGAAATTTTGATAAGAAGGCTACTCCCAAAATCTTTAGGGGAGGTGATATGGTACACAAATGGGATGAGTTGAAAAGCAGGCCAGGGAAGCACTCCAAGTTTGACAGCATGTGGAGTGGCCCATTTATCATTACTGAATGCAAGGAACATAATACATTTCAGTTATCAAGCATGGATGGAGAAAATTTGCCTATCCCAGTTAATGGGATACACCTAAAGAGGTGTTTTGAGGTATGACTTACCTTGTAAATTAGTAGATTAGGTTTCTTACTTTCGATAAGTGTTGCTACGCAATAGTTTAGATCCCTTTTGTTTCCCCTAAATGTTGTCTCGCACAGTTAGAGTGGTGCAGGAGCACCCCTACAAGACAGGATATAGGTTCATTGTCTGCATGACAGGACATTAGTCTATTTTTAGCATGTTTGATTTCATGATGTAATAAGGTCCATTGGACCAATGCCTATGTATTAGATCAGCCTAGGAGAGTGTGCAGGCAGTTAGAGTTCGTGATCAGGTAGTATGAGCTGTCTTCTCCCAGCCGCTTGGAAGCTCCCAGCCGCTGGGAATCGAGTTGGTAGTACTCGTAGGATATTGCTTTAAGTAACTCAGATCAGTTAGGGTTTGATATGATATATCAGAGAGAGTAGTAGAGAGTAGTAGTTATGTTATGTTGTACTGGTGATTGAGTGAGATCCAGAGATCAGTCTAGACATTGTGAAACTTTGTTGTAGAAACAGGACATTTGTGTTTCATCTGAATAAGATCTCATCAATTGCATTATCTGGCTTATCAGCTGTTTATGTTTTGATTTCTGTTCTGATTACAGGTTAATGGATACTTTCAACCCTTCCACCGGTTGATTCTGTGAATCGGTGGAATGGTCATGCATGTTAGTTTAGGTTGTATTTTAGTTTTCTGTTTATGCATTTCATTTTGTGGGAGATAGATTGGTAGCATGCTGTGAATCAACCTAGCATCCTCATGTGCTAGGATTTAGGAAGATAAACTATTAAGTTTTGATCTGAAGGTGATCCGGCCCGATCATCATGTTTTCTTTGTGAAATTGTGCGGTTCTGTGAGTTTGCATGCAGTTGACGGATATACAGGGATCTGCATGTGCTTTTCCAGACGAAGTGAATCGCATCGACATCTTTGAGTATATCACTATCCAGATCGGGTTATGAAGCTGACGAAGACTGTATGTTGCAAGTGCATCAGGATGATATAAGTCAGATATATACTCAGTGTGTATATCATTGTCAGGATCATCTTTTGTCCGCATATCGCTATCGCATGCAGAAGTGAAAGTTCACTTTTTTTGGCTAAGGACCAGAAAGATCATCATCAGGATATTGAAAAGATCACCAGATATTCATTATCATGTTGCGGAGGATATAAGTGTCTTATATCCTGTTGACATCATCATCGGGTGCAAGTGACATCATCATCATCAGGATATTGTGAATATCACCCTATGCAAGTTTATCTTGCTGTCGCTAAGTGTTTTGGCATCGGCGTAAGGCTTCGGCATAAAGTCTGGTTAACATCATCAGGATGTTTTAATATGACCGGATAAGTCATATCCTGATGCTGTTGTTTGAGTAGTCGGATATCGGGGTGACGTAAGCATCGAGGGAAAGGTGCTTGAAGTTGTCGTCATTAGGATATATTGGAGGAACCGGATATTTTATATCCTGCTGATGAAGAGGATGTCGAACATCATGATGATGAAGATAGAATTTGGCGGTCAGATGAATAGTGAACATCAGGAGGATGTTTGCGCTTGCCGAATGTGATGATGCTATTGACAGGCGAAAGGCGAAAGGTGATAAGGAAGTGAACAGTAGTTAGCAGGAGGATATTTCATGCCCTTTCGAAATATGATGATGCTGTCTGTGTTAGCAAGAAATATGATGATGCTGTTAAGCCGATAGGGATTACATACTGCATGTCCAGGATTTTAACATGCTGATTGTGTTAATGACTCCTCCTTCCCATTTGTAAGCTTCTGTTGCATTTACCTCTGCATCATAGTGGTATCAGAGCAAAGGAAGGATCTTCTGGAAAAGATCAGGATATAGCAGGATGTTAGGTGATGAAGGAACATCTGAGATTCCGGCAAGGATGACCAACGTTGAGTTGGCAGTTCTGGTAAAGAAACAGATTGCAGAGAGCAAGGCCGTGAAGGCTCAGAATCAAGAATTGAAGGATGAGTTAGAGAAGTTGAGGAGCAGAGTAGGTTCTGGTAGAGAAGAAGATAGGGAAGAAGAAGAAATCCCTAGTTGGAACGAGGAGGTCGTTCCTGCAGACCAGAGACCACTGTTGAATGCCCTCAAGGCCATGGAGAGGAGAACCATGGATGTGAAACTAGATTTTCCAGTGTTTACAGGAAAGATGGAACTTGATTCAGTGATGGAGTGGATAGACTCCTTGAACAATTTCTTTGAAACAGAAGAGATACCAGAACAACAGAGGGTAAAAACAGCCCAGTCAAAAATGAAAGAAGCTGCCTTGACATGGTGGAATTTCGTCCAAGATGATAGAGTACAGGAAGGAAAGCGTAGAGTCACTACATGGAAGAAAATGATGGCGTTAGTAAAGGAAGCTTATGTCCCATTGGATTACAGTATCCAATTACACAAGAGGAAGCAAAACCTGAAGCAGAAGGAGCTAGATGTCAGCTCATATACAGAAGAATTCATGAAACTTTGTATGAAAACAAAGGTAAAGGAAAGTGAAGAAGAGAAGGTAGCCAGATACCTTAATGGATTGAGGTTCAACATTCAGGAAGATTTAAGTCTGCATAATCCAGATACAGTTCAGAAATGCTTTCAGTTGGCATTGAAAGTGGAAGAGAAGTTAAAGAGAAAACAAGAACAACACAATAGAGGAAGAGGAAGACAACAAAGGGGTGGAAGAGGTCCTTTTAGAGGTAGAGGACATGGACATGGATATCAAGGAGAATCCAGTCATGACAATAGTAAGGGAAACAATAGTCAGAACCAGGGGGAAAATTATAGTCAGCAAGGAAACTTCAGAGGTAGAAGACCTTTCAGAGGAAGATCCCAGGGCAGAGGATCCATCAAATGTTATAACTGTAACAAAGAAGGCCATATAGCCAGCAGATGTCCAGAAAAGGCCACAAGCTCAACAGGAGAAAGGAGAACAAATCTGATCCAAGAACCTGATAATCAAAGTATGACAGGCTCTAATGCTTTTCAGAGTGTGAATGCTCCTGATAATTGTGGATACCCAGAAAGTGGAGAGTCTCTAATGATGAGAAGAACAGTGACTACCATGAAGGTACATGACAAAGAATCCCCTCAAAGAAAGTCTCTTTTCAGGACTATTTGCAAAGCAGGAGGTAAGGCATGTAAAGTTTTGATTGATTCTGGTTCTACTGAAAATTTTGTGTCTGAAGAAATGGTGACAAAGCTTAAGCTTAGGAGATTGCCTCACCCATCCCCATATAAAGTCTCATGGCTTACCCAAGGTCAGCAGACAATTGTAGAAGAGCAGGCTTGGGTAGAATTTCAGATTGGAGCATATAAGGATAAGTTGTTGTTTGACATTACCACGATGGATGCTTGCAATCTTTTATTTGGTAGACCATGGCAGTATGATTTGAAGGCACAACATGATGGTGTTAGAAACACCTATACAATCACTAAAGATGGTAAGGTTATAAAGTTACTACCATTGACGGAGAAGGAGGAGAAATCTAAAGGAAAAGAGGTGAAGGTAATGCTGATGGAAGGTAAACAGTTCATGAAAGAAGTAGCAGCAGAAGGTGCAGTTGCATATGCCCTAATCCCATGTATGAGGGTGAATAAAGAACAGCAGCAAGAAGTCAAGGAAGAGAAGAAGTAAAGGTTCATAGACCCAGCTATCCAAGAGCTATTGGATAAGTACAAAGGTATCATCTCAGAGGGAATGCCAAGATCCCTACCACCTGTCAGGGATATCAGTCACTGCATAGACTTAATTCCAGGGTCAACACTTCCAAACAAAGCAGCCTATAAGCTAACTCCAGAACAGAATGCAAAAGTAGCCAGACAAATTGAAGAATTATTGGATTCAGGTCTGATTGGGAAAAGTTTAAGTCCATGTGCAGTACCAGCTGTACTAGCACCAAAGAAGAAAGGTACTTGGAGGCTTTGCACAGATTCCAGAGCTATTAACAAGATCACAATCAGGTATAGGTTTCCAATCCCTAGGATAGAAGATTTACTTGACTGTTTAGGAGGTGCTAAGTATTTTACAAAAATAGATCTGAAGAGTGGATATCATCAAATCAGGATTAGGCCAGGAGATGAATGGAAAACAGCATTCAAAACTAATGAAGGGTTATATGAGTGGAAGGTTATGCCTTTTGGTTTATCTAATGCACCTAGTACTTTTATGAGGTTGATGAATGAGGTTTTGAAAGAGTTCATTGGTAAGTTTGTCATAGTATATCTAGATGACATTCTGATTTTCAGCAACACAAAAGAAGAACATCTCAGAGACATAGATTTGGTTCTTAAGAGGTTACATGAAGAGCAGCTAATGATAAATTTAGACAAGTGTTTGTTCATGCAAGAGGAGATCACATATTTGGGTTTTGTCATTTCACAAGGAAAGTTACAAATGGATAAGGAGAAGGTAAGTGCCATATTGTCTTGGCCAACCCCAAAGACTATGAATGATGTCAGAAGTTTCCATGGGTTAGCAACCTTCTACAAGAAGTTTATAAGAGGGTTTAGTCATATTTGTGCACCCATGCTTGATACCATCAAAGGCGGACAGAAGTGCAGATTTGTTTGGACTCAAAGAGCAGATGATTCTTTTGCAACATTGAAGAAGAAGGTGGCACAGCAGCCAGTCCTTGCACTTCCAGACTTTAACAAAATCTTTCAGGTGGAATGTGATGCCAGTCACATGGCCATTGGAGCAGTACTCAGCCAAGAAGGTAGACCTATTGCATTTTTCAGTGAGAAGCTCAATGATGCTAAAAAGAGGTATTCCTCATATGATTTGGAAATGTATGCTTTAGTCCAGTCACTCAAGAAATGGAGGCATTACTTGATGCCAAAGGAATTCATAGTATTCATAGATAACCAGGCTCTGAGTTTCATAAACAGCCAGGAAAAGCTAAACCACAGACACATGAAATGGGTAGAAACCTTACAAGCGTTTACTTTTACATTGAAGCATAAGAAAGGAGTCAAGAATAAAGTTGCAGATGCTTTGAGCAGGAGAGTTCTAACAGTCAACCAGATTTAGTTAGAAAGTGTTGGCATTGATTCACTAAAGACCATGTATGAGACTGATGAAGATTTTGGGGAGATATATCATGTATGTACTTCTTTTGGAGAGAAATATCATGCTGAATTCTCTGAATTTTTGATTCAGGATGGATTGTTGTTCAAAGGTGGACAGTTATGTATTCCAAGGTGTTCTATGAGGTTAAACATCATTAAGGAGAAACATTGTGGAGCTATGGCAGGTCATTTTGGTCTAGATAAGACTCTTGATCTAGTCCGAAGACATTACTTTTGGCCTAAGTTACAATCAGCTATCAGAAAGTTTGTAGAGACATGTGTGATATGTCAGAAAGCTAAAGGCAGGTCGACTAATGCAGGTTTATATCAGCCCTTACCCATTCCTTCCAGACCATGGGAAAGCATAAGTATGGATTTTGTCTTGGGTTTACCAAGGACAAGGAAAGGGTTTGACAGTGTTTTTGTTGTAGTGGATAGATTCAGCAAAATGGCACATTTCTTGCCATGTAAAACCACTGCTGATGCTTCATACATTGCAGATTTATTTTTCAGGGAGATTGTCAGGATCCATGGATTGCCATTGAGCATAGTGTCAGATAGGGATGTGAAGTTTATTGGTCACTTCTGGAGAACTCTTTGGAAGAAACTTGGAACAAATTTGTCTTTTTCCTTGGCATATCATCCTCAAACGGATGGACAGACTGAAGTAGTGAACCGTTCCTTAGGAAATTTGCTTAGATGTTTGACAAAACAACATGGAGAAAATTGGGATAATATTCTATCTCAAGCTGAATTTTCCTATAATGATACTGTCAATAGGAGCACAGGGAAATCACCTTTCCAGATAGTCTATGGTATGCATCCAAGAGGAATTTTGGAATTGCGAGATCTACCTACAGTAGACCCTGTTAGTGCAGAAGGAGAAGCTTTTGCAGAAGCCATCAAAGAGGTTCATGATCAAGTCAAGACCCAACTACAACAAACCACCTTGAAGTATAAGGAATATGCTGATAAAAAGAAGAAGGATGTACAGTTTGATGTTGGAGATTTGGTATGGGTTCATTTGAAGGACAGACTTCCTAAGGGAAAATATACTAAACTTATGCAGAGAAAAGTTGGACCATGTCAGATTTTGCACAAGCATGGACAGAATGCTTATGAGATACAACTCCCCCCTAATCTTGGTTTGTCCCCTATATTCAATGTATGTGATTTAACTCCATACAAGTCTTATCCAAATGCAGATTAGGATCTCCTACAGGATACAGTCCATGATAACATTCCCAAGCATGATCCTCCATAGTTGCAGAAGGTTTTGGACACCAGAGTGGTCAAACAGACCCGGAACAAACAGTACTTGGAGTATCTAGTCTCTTGGAAGGGAAAACCTAATTCTGAAGTAGTCTGGATGACTGAAGAGCAGATCCAGAAACATGGTGCAGATCTTCATACTCTCATCTCAAGTGGACTTGAGATTTCTTCTTCTGGGGAGTATGGTGCAGGAGCACCCCTACAAGACAGGATATAGGTTCATTGTCCGCATGACAGGACATTAGTATATTTTTAGCATGTTTGATTTCATGATGTAATAAGGTCCATTGGACCAATGCCTATGTATTAGATCAGCCTAGGAGAGTGTGCAGGCAGTTAGAGTTCGTGATCAGGTAGTATGAGCTGTCTTCTCCCAGCCGCTTGGAAGCTCCCAGCCGCTGGGAATCGAGTTGGTAGTACTCGTAGGATATTGCTTTAAGTAACTCAGATCAGTTAGGGTTTGATATCATATATCAGAGAGAGTAGTAGAGAGTAGTAGTTATGTTATGTTGTACTGGTGATTGAGTGAGATCTAGAGATCAGTCCAGACATTGTGAAACTTTGTTGTAGAAACAGGACATTTGTGTTTCATCTGAATAAGATCTCATCAATTGCATTATCTGGCTTATCAGCTGTTTATGTTTTGATTTCTGTTCTGATTACAGGTTAATGGATACTTTCAACCCTTCCACCGGTTGATTCTGTGAATCGGTGGAATGGTCATGCATGTTAGTTTAGGTTGTATTTTAGTTTTCTGTTTATGCATTTCATTTTGTGGGAGATCGATTGGTAGCATGTTGTGAATCAACCTAGTATCCTCATGTGCTAGGATTTAGGAAGATAAACTGTTAAGTTTTGATCTAAAGGTGATCTGGCCCGATCATCATGTTTTCTTTGTGAAATTATGCGGTTCTGTGAGTTTGCATGCAGTTGATGGATATACAGGGATCTGCATGTGCTTTTCCAGATGAAGTGAATCGCATCGACATCTGTGAGTATATCACTATCTGGATCGGGTTATGAAGCTGACGAAGACTGTATGTTGCAAGTGCATCAGGATGATATAAGTCGGATATATACTCAGTGTGTATATCATTGTCAGGATCATCTTTCGTCCGCATATTGCTATCGCATGCAGAAGTGAAAGTTCACTTTTTTTGGCTAAGGACCGGAAAGGTCATCATCAGGATATTGAAAAGATCACCAGATATTCATTATCATGTTGCGGAGGATATAAGTGTCTTATATCCTGTTGACATCATCATCGGGTGCAAGTGACGTCATCGTCATCAGGATATTGCGAATATCACCCTATGCAAGTTTATCCTACTGTCGCTAAGTGTTTTGGCATCGGCGTAAGGCTTCGGCATAAAGTCTGGTTAACATCATCAAGATGTTTCAATATGACCGGATAAGTCATATCCTGATGCTGTTGTTTGAGTAGTCAGATATCGGGGTGACATAAGCATCGAGGGAAAGGTGCTTGAAGTTGTCGTCATCAGGATATATTGGAGGAACCAGATATTTTATATCCTGCTGATGAAGAGGATGTTGAACATCATGATGATGAAGATAGAGTTTGGCGGTCAGATGAACAGTGAACATCAGGAGGATGTTTGCGCTTGCCGAATGTGATGATGCTGCTGACAGGCGAAAGGCGAAAGGTGATAAGGAAGTGAACAGTAGTTAGCAGGAGGATATTTCATGCCCTTTCGAAATATGATGATGCTATCTGTGTTAGCAAGAAATATGATGATGCTGTTAAGCCGATAGGTATTACATACTGCATGTCCAGGATTTTAACATGCTGGTTGTGTTAATGACTCCTCCTTCCCATTTGTAAGCTTCTGTTGCGTTTACCTCTGCATCATAGAGGAGTTGCTTTCAACATTTTATTTTTGGTCTTCCAAGTGTTCTTCATTGCTAATATGCTGAGTTACTAGGGTAGGATTGTTTGTCAAAGTTATATTTTTAAGTCCCTGTATGACTCCATGCCCAATGGATCCTTAAGGCCACTTCTCTAATTGTTTAGCAGGAAAACATCCCATAGAAGTCACCAAAATGTTGACATGTTTTCCTCTGTCTAGAGTTAAATAGTTCACCTTGTATTTTCCTTGAAAATCCTTTAGAAAGTAACCCTACAAGGCTTAAATCCTTCAAATACTCATGCTATGCCTTGCAAAAAAATCCAAAAAATCTCACCTTGAGAATCCTTGCTGAAAACTTAGAAAAACCCAGAAACCTTTTGTCCTCAAGTGTTTCCCATCGCAAATAATTCTCAGTTTATACTTGGTCATTTTTATATGCATATGCAAAAGTATGTTGTATCTTGGCCATATACAAAGGCAAATGTACATCAAGTCCTTTGTATATATTGTTGTATGTATGTTTGAATATACAAGGTAGATATGCAAGGTCAATATACAATGGAAAAGATATAAGGGGCAGACATACAAAGTCTCATCGGCGAAGCTTTGTCTATCGGCAGCCAAGTCTGAGGTCTCCCCGATGACCGACGAAGCATACAAGGTCTATATACAAAGGAAAGATGCAAAGGTTGGGGCCCACCTATTGTCTTTATATGTGATTGTATGTTTGCACATACAACCACATATACAATGATATATGCATTTTTGACATACAACGCCCAGACCCAAAAAGTTATATATTCTGATCGATAATGGCAAAAATGATTGTATGCATCTTTTGTTTGTATGATCACTTTGTATGTTTAGATATACAAGGGTTAGATACATGCTTGTATGTACAAATGTTTGTATGTAAGTTTTGTTTGTATATTTGCATTGCATATGCGATATACAAAGGTAATATACAAAGGGAAAACATACAAGCCGGACCCGACTGGGCAGTCAAATTTGGCAAATTCAGTGGTGGGGTCTGCAGTTTGTATGTTAAGTGCATGTATATGCATATATACCAAAGGGGTAAGATACAAGCTGGACCTATTCTAAAGTCCAAAGTGGCCGATAACCTTTTGAATTCCATATTGTATGTATATTTGCGATTGTATGTTTGCATATACAATCTAATATACAAAGGGCCACATGCAATGGCTATTCGGCGAGACAATGCACATCGGTGGCTTAGTTTGAAGTCTTTCTGATGCCCAATAAGGAGGATGCGATTGATCAGTGATGGGTCCCAGTTTTAGCTCAATGACCAATCAAGTGATGGCACGTGGCAAGGGCATACATGCAAAAGGTGATACAAAGGTAAAGGCCCGCGATTGTATGTTTGTAATTGTATCTTTACACATACATTTGCACATACAAGCATATACAAAAGCACATATGGGGGCATCAGTGAGACCAATATGTATCAGTGGTTCAACTCATTTTCTCCCCATTAGCTTGATACATACAAAGCAGTTTGCATATGAAGGTGATATACAAGTGTAGTTTGACCATATCTCTAACCGTGAATATCTCCTTCGTTCTGGTGAATTTTGACATACTTCAAAAGGTAAAAGTGCTTATTTTTTCCTCCCCTTTCATCTGGTGGAATATTGAGGGGAATATTCTTACTTTCAAATTTTGAATCTGGATTTGCATGCTCAATCGACTAGACATTTCAGTGACCAATTTGAGTTATGCAAATGCAGATATTTGTTGCATTTATGGGTGTAGATTGATGATTCAGCAGCTTACATTGAAGACTCAAAATCTCTTCTATCTACCCCAGTTCTAGATCTTTTATTCCATAACTTCTTGCAGATGGATGCCCCTTCAGATATAGATATTTTTCCTATTACAGCTCATGGGGTGAATTTTTGTAGCCGACTTAGGGAAATTTGAAAATGCTATATGTGCATAAGCTTGAGATAAAAATAGGGTTGGAAAATTTTAGTATTCAGTCTTCTTCTATTTCTAAATAGAGCTTTCTGCTACTGTAACTATGCCTTCCTATTGAATATATGTAAGTTATCTTACCTCTTTTACTGAGTTTTAGTTTAGTGTAAATCTGCATGTGACTGTCTATGAACATCTTTGTTCCTCTCAAGCATTTTGCTTCTTACCTCTGCTAGAATCATCTGAATCTGTGTATTTCTACTTGTTGTATCTAGTTGTGTTGTGCATTTTCTTAGTTCTGTGAAGTTTCTTTTATTCAACTCGGTGAATCACCTCTTTATTTTCAAGCTTTCCTATTTCATCTTTCATTTAAAAGCATTCCTTCTCCCTTTTCCTCTGAAGATCTAGTAGATTTTAGGTGATAACCAGTTAAGGAAGCTGGCCTTCTCCGCAGGTCTGATCTCATTTCGCAAGGTCCCACACTTCGAGATCATTCCCATGTTTCTCCAGATTGCTGAAGTTTTACAACTGCGGCAAGGGTGCAAATCTAAGAGACAACACTTCTCTTTCAGACCTTGTTTGCATTGAACCAAGTCAATAAGAGTGACTTGGGGTCTGATATTTTCTTGAAAATATTGTAAAAATTGATCAATCAACTACGAAAAGGAGTGTATTGAATTCAGAGGCAAAGACCAAAACCATTCTAAAGCAGTATCTTTGAGAGATTGTGGGAAAAGTTTTGCCAACAAATCCTCTTCAAAATAAAAATCACTACACATAGCTGTAAATGCTACCACATGGATATTAGGATCACCTTTTCCACCATATTTTTCAAAGTGGGGAGTCTCAAACCTCTCAAGCATAGGAGTTCTCAAGATTGCATAGGAAAGGGGATTATGGGCATGATATGTTGGTAGACTAGGCTATGATGAATTTGTCAATTTTGCCTTTTGTTTTAAAGCAGTCATGCCCTGTAAAAGTTGGTTTAGGATGGCATCATTTGGAGATGCAGTCTATTGTGAGGAATTGGAACCAAAGTGAGGAGGTGATTGAGTTTGAGATATGATAGGCATAGTATGAGAATATATCAATGGTGGTTGAACATAGTGATAGGTGGAAGATGGTTGTGAGTAGGTAATAGGTGGTTGGAAATGAGTGGAATAGATAGGTGGTTGAGAACAATTATATATAGAGGAGGTCCCCTTAGAAACCAATTTCTGATAATCAAATCCCATAGCTTTGTAATTAGTGTCATTAGATACTCCAATACCAGTGGTAGCATTACTACAAGCATTTGCATTAGTTGTTAAGATCGTTGATGTAAAAGTTGATATTCCCGTAGTTGGTATAGGTGTGGCTACTTGAGTATGAGATGGTGATAAAGTGTTATTTATCGCTTGTGCACATTTGGTCACTGACATGATATTGATTTGGACAATATGTGTTATATCATGAATTGTATTTACACCATCTTGTCCCTCTTTTATCAATTCTCTTATATTATGAATTATAGGGACAACTTCTTCAACTATTCTCTCATTTTCTATAAATGATTGAAATTCAGCTAGCTCTTTATCCAATTTTTCTATTTTCTCATCAGATACATATCCTGTTGCCTCAATAGTATCATCAACATCATGAAAAGTTTGTTCTTCCATTGTGTTTGGAGGATGTATAATATCTTGCGCAATTTGAGTTTATCCCTTTGTAAAGGTGTTCAAAGGATTATTAGAGGTAGGAATGTCATTTTCTCCAAGAGCACTAGATCCCATTAACCTTTTACTTCTTCTCAAAGGGATATTGTTTGCAGGACAGCATGTCATAAATCTTATACAAAAGCATACAACACACAATGCACAAACTAAGAGAACAAATCCTAAGAGAAGGATATGATTGAAGGCCAAAAATGCTTGGTTTGTTGTACTTTTTCAATGCAATTAAGTGAAACAAAGGGAATTGTAAGGATTTTAGTCAAGGGAATAAAATTATATGTCTCATATCAGTCCAAAACAACAATAAGATCCTTCTCAACACACTCTTGATGCAAATCCAAGATAATACCAAGTCAAACTATAGTGAAAATATGTCAAAATAGGCACTTTTTTCACCAAAACTCAATGTAAAAGAGCATAACAAAGGGTGTTGTGAGGAAAGTGATGATGGAAAGAAAATTATATCAGTAATAACAACCACTTAATGTCAAAATTCCCAACACAACACACTTTTAGTGCCACTTAAGGTAAAACCCTAGTGGAAATATAGCAAAAATAGGCTATTTTTCACAGTTTTTCAATTCCAAGACCTAGCAAAAGAGGTGTTGTAATGAATTTAAGGAGGTGTAGAAAAAAAATCAATTATATCAATCACCTCAATCCATAAAATTGATCACAACATGCTTGGAGTGCAAACTAGGTCAAACCCTACAACAAAAATAGTCAAAATGTGTAGTTTTTCACCAAAATTTCAATACAAGAGCCCGTTAAAAATGGTGTTGTGAAGATTTTTAGGAGGGGAAGAAAATTATTACCCTAATAACGGCTAATTAATTTAAAAATACCCTTCACAACATGCATATGGTGCAAGTTTAGAGAGTCAATAAGGCCAAATTTAGTGAAAATCGGTGTTTTTGAAGCCCTAGGTTTGAGATTTTGTTACAAAATGTTATATGAATGTTTTGAAGTCTGATTTATGGTTAAAATGAATTACTCTAAGATCTGAAAATGAATTCCAAGATTTAATGTGCAAAATTCCAATGCAAATCTAATGAAAATGCATGAAAAGTTTTAGTTTTTTGTTGAAATTTTCTATGCAAAAATGCAAATATTTTGAATCTAAATGCAAATTTACACTAAAATGCAAGAATACAACCAAGTTCTAATTTGAATTATCCTCTAAAATCATTAGAAAAATCTGAAAGAAGATTTTGCCTACTAACCCTGGAATTTGAAATTACTAGGTTATATGAAAATTGTCAAAATTTCTACAAAAGCCTAGCAAATTAATGATGAAAATGTAATGCAAATTATTGAATTTTTGTGTTTTTATGTAGTTGATTTTTTTTGTAATTTTCCCAATGCAATAAGATGAAAGACTATATGAATGAATGAAATGAATCCAAATCTGAAGACACACACTCAACAAGTTGCAATTTTTGTCCAAAAACATGGGTTCACCAAATGTTTAGGGTAAAATTGGGATTGTTTAGTTTAGTGTTTAGATGTTTGAATCCTCCTTTCACCCTTAACATTCAAGGACCTAGGGTTGAGTGGAAATGCACTATCATACCCTAGGTCACTATGAGATATAGGGAAACTTGGATTAGGATGTTTAATTATCAATTTTCCTTCTCTTATGCTTAATTGACCATTAAAACTCTAACTTCACAAATACAACTATAAACAGAAGAATAATAGAAAAATCTCTTGCAGAGGGGAGTAAAATATCAAATCACAGAGTACCTATTTTTGGGGCTGTGATGTGGAAAAGTTAGGGACACAGGAGCAGGCGCCCAAGTCCAAGGCCCTAGTTTTTGTCGAGATCTAGAAACTCAGTCTGTAACTCTTTCCTGTTGTTCTAGAGATTTTCTCGTCATAGAAGTTGGAGGACTAATGAGTAGGCACTCAAGTCTAGGGTGCTATTTTTTCTTTTTTTCTACAATTCCAACACTTCAATATGCCTTCCTACAACTTCACTTTGTCCAGCTCCTCAACCTATAACCTGCAATCATGAAAACTTTGAGAGGGGGTTGTGGTGTTTAGAGGCTTGCCTCAGTCAAGCCCTGGAGGACACTTAAGTCTTCCAACACCATTGTTAGATAGAGAGTGTGTACCATTGTGAGACAAAGGCAAAAACCAAAGGAAAAGATAATGAAAACACAATATAATGTCACCTTGTAGTGAAGATCTCATGGGAGGAAGAAGCTCTTCATTCCATGAGGAAATGGATGCTCAAATCTATAAACACAAACACATAGACAACACAATTCTTCTCTTGCAACACAATGAAAGCCTTGAATCACCTTGAGAGTGCACAAACATCACAATGATCATCTAGTTTACAAATGAAGGCCTAAACATGCTTATATGTGCAACTACAAACACTCCCGCCAAGATTTTTATAATTCAAACTTACCGTGTCGGCATAGGACCCAAATAACGGTCACAAGCCGACACCCAAAAATTAGGACTGCCCCAAAATAGGGTAGGACTATGGCGTGGGCACCCAAGTCCTCCCCCCCTATTATGGGCAAGGTCAAACTCAAGGGGTCCTCCTAGGTCCCATTTGTCATGTTACCTAGGGTTCATTCCATCAGGATGCCAAATTATGAAGTAAGATGTCCTAAATGCATGCAAAAGACCCAGGAGCTAAACCTTATGAGGGAAAATCCCTGAAGGAGACATTTTTTGACATTAGAGTGGATATATAAAAGTGATGAATTTTAGTTTAATAAGTGTGTGGTGTGTGGGTGTGATGTGAGTATGTGAATAGAAGAGCACAGTTAGAAGAGAAGCAACAATGAAGGCTTGGGATTCAGAATTTAGTTACTAAATGACAACACCCTGGCATAGTGGCAGATGCTTGAGCAGTATTCAATTTTCATGTGTAATATGATTGGAAGAATGTTTTCAACTTTAAGGAAGTAAGCCAAAAGTGAGCCTTCAACAGGGTTTAACAACCCTTATTGTAATCTCGCTAGGTTTAGGGTTGAGGCAATGAGCCTGCTAAACTTAGTTGTACTTCATGGTAGTGAGCCAATATGTTAGGCTTGTGGAGTGACCAAGCCTAAACATCACTTCTCTAGAGATTGCAATATATATATGAGAGCTAATCCTCTCCATGGTTTTCCCTTCTTTGGTTTTCCATGTAAAATCTTGGTGTTCATGTGTCATGGTTTCATGGTTGCTGTTCATATGCATATTATGTTTTTGTTTAATTAATTTTGAGAAACAGCTAAAAGTTAATGTGCATGAAAATATTTTTAGAACACTGATTCACCCCATCTCTCAATGCTCCTAAAAATCAACAATCCCTTGGTCCATGCAGTTTCTAAACCATCAGTGCCTTCATTAAAACATCTTCTCACACACATAACTCCTAACACATCAAATCATCCATCCACTCCTATATACCTTAAACCATTCACCCATGAAAAGCCTAATCCATTAATCGATGAAGCTATGAAGGATGTTATACAAGGGCTGTTATAAGGAATCAAACACCATCATGCATTTCAATGCATATCCTTTAACCTATCAAAGAGCTCATAGTCCCATGCAAATACCATCATGCAGTCCAATGCCTATCTATAAGTGCAAGTCAAGATCCATCATGTAGCCATGTTGTCAACCATCTAGAGCCTATTAAGACCATCTAAAAAACTTTCATTATTATTCAAACCCAAGAGATATGTTAAGAATCAAATCCAAAGAATGATAAACCTTGCCCATCTATAAATCAAGATCCAACTATCCTAGATTCTCCCATTTATGATCATGATCCTATCTATGATCTAGAGAATGATGATGATCCCCTTAGCCAAATTTATGCCATCCATGATCAAGAGATCAACACTCCTCCCATCCATGATCAAGAAATCTACACTAATCATATCCATCATCCAACAACATCCCATGATGAGACACTTGATCCTCATGAACACATAGAAAACAAAGTAAATGATATTGAGTGCATATCACACATATCAATGAGCAAGTGACCTTTGAGCATTCAAGTGATCAAGACATGACAAGAACAAATGATGATCAAGGAATAACATGGATGAATCATGATCGAGGAATAACAAGTGTACGCAATGATAAATTACAAGAATCACATCCAATAGGATCTACCATCTTTATCAAGTCATATTTACTCAAACAGGAAATAATAGAAAAATATAATTATGCTTAGAAACATACCAATGATCTAGCATCATGTTTCAAAAACAAAAAATATCCTATTGTAAAATATATATGTAAAATCCTAAACTATCAAGGGAAAGGATTGGGCCTTCATGATCAAGGAATTCTAGAGCCCATCTCAATCTACATCAATTATGGTCAAGGCATTGGATATCAGTCATCTAAGAAATCTAATGGTGTTAGTGATACTTCAATGATCATTGAGGCAATCGCATCCAATGAAAGCATTAAGATAGGGACCATTCATAGACCCTCCAATAAGCTTTCTACCAACAATCCTTCCACTTCCACAATATCTACTCACAAACTTTATCTTCCACATCTTCCATCTCTCGATCAAGACCAACAAAATCATCAAATGTACAAAGTAAAAGCTTCAAATCAAACATCAAAAGAATATGAATTCCAAAATCAAGGATAACATATAAAAGCTATATGGGTCCCAAAAAAAATGGACTGAGCAAATTAAATGAATAAAATCATCCTAATACAACTAGATATCAAAATCAACAGTAGTACCTTGCATCTAATAGGTGTCTAGGCCGCCTTATAATTTATACAAGAATGTTGGTCCTAATTGCCATCCTAGTCCCACATCCAAACTTCCTAATTCTAATCTAAACTCCATAATCCACCATCTCAAGTTTGGAGAGTCAAAAATCCATCAAACTAATCTACATCACCAACCTATCTAGCCAAACCAAATATATCACAATCATCTAATTTCATATCCAATATCCGCCATCAAAATCTAAAATCACGTCTAAAATCAAAAAATTCCAACTCCCAAGTCCATAGTGTTGTGGCAACAAAACTTCATCAGAAGGGCTATGATGGTACCCTATCAAGATGTAAACATTTGGATAAGGACACCTCAATTATCAATGAGGATCATGAAAACATCAACGGATTGTACAAGAGCGCTTTAATCTTGACAAAGCAATTGCTCCAAGAAGGTCACTATTAGCATGTTATAACAATAGCCTCTACATCAACTAAATTCAATAGATAGGGACGTGTGAATATCCTTTGAATATCAAGCTATCAATGTCATCAAAATCAAAAATTAAAATTAAAATTAAAAAAATAAAAAATAAATAAATAAATCAAAATAGTAAAGAGAAATCAATCGTCCAATGGTGAAAACCATTTCATGGCACCTTGGGTAAGTACCATGATGAAAACTCATTTTATGGGTGTCATGTGTAGATCAATTATCTATGTGCCTAACACTTGGGGCTATCTATCTCATATATCCCATCCTATAATCCTCATCCATTATATCTGCACACATATCCCATTAAACCAACCTATCCTCCCTTCCTACTTTTGATCTTGAAAGGATAGGGGAAAAATGTTAAAAAATGCTTTGGACATCTCTTGATATACCCCATCCTTTACAACCAATCTTATCATCTTATCATCTTATCATCATAAGCATTGTGGTGTAGAGTCTTGAGTGTATTTAGAGTGGAGCATGTTATTCCTATGCGACATAGTCTTTGGAGATCAAATCTTGAACCCCTCCATCTACCACCATGTATCTCCATCCATTCCATCCAATCCCTAATCCTTTTGTCCATCCATCCAATCCTCCTTTCCTCCTTGTTCCTAGTCTTGGTTTTCCCTTGTCATTGGTATCTAGAAAAAAGGTTATCCAAATATAATCCAACGCAACCAATTTATCAAAAATTCTAGGCAATAAATCCAAGTGCAAGCAATCCTTAATCCATGCCAATCTAGTTAAGCAATATAGCCAATCATCCAAAAGCATCCATTAGTTTTGTTCCAAATCTTGATGCAAACCTTGCTCTTATCCAATCCAAATAATCATCATTAAATCAATTAATCCTCATCAATCAAATCAATCAATCATCATTTTTTAGCTTGACAGGGGAAACAAACTTGTTTGTTTTTATATTATTTGTGCATTCTTTCTTTCTTGTGTGTGTTATCATTTTACTTGCATTTGCAACAATCCTTGTAGCATACTACCACAATGACATCATGGTCTTCCATATCATGGTTCCATATGGCATATGTTTACTTATGACCTTTTTCTTTTGAGTCAGTGCTTTATGCATGAGACACATTGTTACCCTAGTCTTTATAGCTTCATGCATAATGTCTAGTGCTTTATCAAACTCCATGGTTTCTCACCTGATGTAGCATGATGTATCATTCATCCATTTCGAGAGCATACCCATGTTCTTTAAATCCCCTATCCTCTTGAGGGGGCATCATATCCTTACATCATTCCTCCGAGTAGATTGGGCATCCATTTCTCATCATCTATATATTATCTTCTTTGAAATGATGTTACTTCTCTTATTTGAAACTGTTATAAGAAAATATGAACAATAGCATAAACAACTAATTATCTGATAATCTCAATGAAATTGAAATAAATAAGATCAAACACAAAGAACACAATACCTTGCAAACCTTTCTATTTTGTGACTTCCATTGGTCACCTATCTCAAATTGATCTCATGTATGAATAGAGCCCTTAGAAGGTGCACTTCTTTGGTTTTTTCCAAGATGACAATGGAGAATGGTTGTTGATAGGTTTTGCAAATGAAGAGGATCTTCACAATACAATGGTAATGGTGATAATGGTGTGACAATTGATCTCAAGCTATGGAGTGATTTGGTGCCAAAGGCGCGCTATGATTCCTGTAGAGTAAGTTTATAAAAAGCTTAGATGATTCAAATGGAGGAATAGGGGTTGTATTTATAGATTTGTGAGAAACAAGATCAATGGTGTAGAATGAATAAGAAGATCAATGGTTGAGGAAAGTTGAGAGGATGTGCATGAATAGGGAGAGGACAAGTGTCTTTCTCCTTCATGCATTAGGCGAGTTAACAGAATAGATTGAAGAGTTAACTGAGATGATTGATTAGTTAACAGAAATGACTAATTAGTTAATTGTTTTGATTGACGAGTTAACTAATCTGACTGGAGGAGAAATAGGACATGTGGGTGAGGGAATATTAGCTAATTAAATATTTGAAATATTTAATTACATGTACACATGGATTAATTGAGCTATTTTTTATATTAATTTAATTTTAGAGGAAATAGATAATTTAAATAAATATTTGGATTTATTTAAATATAAAGAATGAGAAGAAGTAATTAAATAATTTAGCATTATTTAATTTAGAATGATTTTAGAAGAATTTGGATGATTTAATTTTTTTTTAAGATAATGCGCCTGGTAAACTTTTTAACATGACTGGCAATGCTGGTGCGACACACCCTTTGGCTCCACATGAATGCTTTTGCCCGGAGCAATGAACCAGTGAGACCACAACATGGGGTACCTCATCCCCTAGCAAGAACACTTCAAATCCGCGAGTGCATTGGCCCAGAAAGGGTTTGAACTCTGGTGGCTACCACTACAACCAAGTGACTTGACCACCGAACCATGCCCTTATCAGAAATCTGGATGATTTAATTAAATAAATGATTTTATTTAACTTTTTGGAGAAATATGAATCAAATAAATAAATTGATTTATTTATTTATTGATAGAGGAATTTGAAATAGATATTTAAAATATTTATTTAGCTAGAGTTGCATCACTTTTAGGTGTATACATTTTGCCCCTCTTTGATACAATGTGTTTTATCACATTGTTTCAAAGAATAATTTTTTTTTGCAATTTGATACATGCCTTAGTTTGCCCCTGGTACAGTTTATGATGATAGGATGCCCCCTTGAGGGATTGGATGGGAAGAAAATTTTGAGGGCATGAGAGAGACAATCTCACGATGAAGAAGGTGAAAGAATGTGCGGAACGGTGGAGAAAAATAGGTTACAGCTTGAAAAAGTGGAGGAGAAAGGGCACAAAGATTAGGCAAGGTCTCCACATAGCTAGTCAGGGTAGCATGTCTATATGTAGAAGTCGGGTCCACAATCCTAGTCATTTGCACACTTGTCTATTTGTGAGAGCTATTAGGAGCTTTATAGAGTGCAGGAGCTAGAGCAGTCAATGGAGAGATGGATATTTTGGTCGAGGAACATCGTTTCAAGCAAGTTTGATGATTCAGGTGGGCAGCAGAGGCAAGACCCCCAATACGTATGTCAAAATTTAGGCTATGTGCATTTATTAGTGTAATAAATGTGGGTCAAAGGTAATGGAGTATATGCGCAACATTGGGTTTTGGCACATCTGTGCCCTAAAATTGTGCATTTGTAGCGTGTTGGCACATTTAGGTTGTTTTACTACACATTTGCAATTTCTACACATTTGTTAGAGGTTAATGCACATGTGTTTCATCTTGTTACACATTTGTATTGTTCTGCGCATTTACTTTAGGTTGTTGTGCATGTGTTTAGATACTGCGCATATGTTTAGGTGTTGTGCATATACTTCTTTGTGTGGCACATACATTGCAAAGCTATGCTTTTTCTCTGATACTATGCAAATACTAACTGGAACAACACATTTGCTTAGGATACTTAGTTGCTTAGTGAAATTGACTCAATTGGCATCTTGATCAATGCGACAATTGATAAGCAATCTCCAAGATTGATAGAATCTAGACAAGAGATGATATGCTTGGTTTGATCAATTTGATATGTTAGGTAAGTGACTTGGATAGGTTTGATAGTTGAGTAGGTTTGCATTGATAAGGTTATGGTTGATGCTTTGTTTTGTTGATGGCAGGAGGATATTTCTTATTGTATCATGTCTCAGGAGTAGATCTCGGTTACTATGTGGTGACAACACATGCTCACAGAGGTGGATCGTTTAGTGCTTAGAGCGTGTTGGGTCTCAAAAATACAGGTTACAAATCCTAAGAGGATACTAGGCTCTATGATGAAACTTGCAATGTTTTTGAACCAACTAATGGAGTTAACCTATATGGTTGATGACTCCCTACACTTTAGGTTCTACTAAACCTAGGTCGGTGGACCTTGATAGCTGAAGCAAATTAAGAGTTGTATGACTTAGTTGAATTTATGGATCTATTCATAATGGCATGAAGTGAAATAGATGAATGCTTACTAACTACTCCTACTGAGAATGCTTGAGGTATTTAGAATGCAAATTAGATTTATGTAAAATAGTCTAGGATTGATTAGTGCCTAATCTATTGGGCGAATGGAGTCAATGGAGAGATGATGAATATGGAGACAGGGGTGAATGATTGGCAGATTTATTTCTCATCTTAACTGTAACAATTGGACACTTTTGAATGTCGGTACCTTATACAGATGTGCAAGTATGCAATTTATAGTACTCTTCTTACTAATCCCAATTCTATCTTCCCAAATTACTATGAAATTGTGAAAGGAGATTTAATTCTTAGATTGATGGAAATTGTATACACCTAAAATTGACATGACTCTGCTTAAATAAATATTGTAAATATTTATTTCATCCTTAGTATTCTTCTATCATTAAATAAATAAATTCATTTATTTATTTAATCCACTTCCTCTCATTTAATTAAATAAACACATTTATTTAATTAATTAAAAATCACCTACATCATCCTCATTCTTCCAAAAATAATTAAATAATTTTAATTATTTAATTAAAATCTTTTATTCCTCCAAATTTAAATAAAATGCAAATTTTATTTAAATAAAATTAAAAAAAATCCTCACAAAATAAAATATATTTTTATATTTTATTTATTCTTCTCACTTATCTGCAAAAATAAATAAATAAATTCCTTTTTATTTATTTATGCTTTCTTCTGTTCAAAAAATCATTCTTATCTTCCTAAAAATAACTTTCCTCTTGTCACAAAAGCAAAACTCTGAGTTATAAAAGCAAAACTCTGAGTTACAAAAGCAAAACTCTGAGTTACAAAAGCAAAACTCTGAGTTACAAAAGCAAAATTAGTTTTAAAGCTTCTTTAAAGAAAATCTTTTCTTAAATTAGAAAAATAAATTATAATTTAAAAGAAAATCAAATCTCATCCTCATCAAGAGAGGAGTTAACTCAACATGACTTCTTTTGGAATGACATGTGTCCTTCTTCTATTGGATGCATGTTCCTCAACAAGCTTCCTTTGTCGATCTTTCCTTTTCTTCTCAACCATTGATCTTCCATCACCTTCTTCTATAAATACAACCTTCTTCTCTTCATTTCATATCTGGAGTTTGTGTAAACTTATGTTGCAGGAATCTAAGCACACCTTTGGCACCCCTATTCCATTTAGCACTTCATAGCTTTCTCCATTTCTGTATTTGAAGCTCATCTTCAAACACCAAAGCATCCTAGCCATTCTTCATTTGTCATCTTCAAACAAGAAAGCAAGCAATAGCTTCTGAGGGCTTCACAATCAAGATCAAAGGAAGATAGGCAAACTACAGAAGGTAAAAAGGTAAAAGGTTGAAAGTATTGTTTGTTCTTTATTTTTATCTCTTTTATCTTTATTATTCTGTAGATGTTTGGGTTTCATTTTCATTGATTTGAATAACCAGATTTCCCCCTCACATTTTGGTGCCCACTGTGGGGCCTTTGCCCCTCTACTAATCAAAAAATATGAGTTTTTTTTAAGACAGGTCTGTACAGGTGATGCACAGGTCTCTGACAGAGTTTTTTTGCGCATTCGGCTTCTGAAACAACGCATTTGCTTTCCAAAATGACGCATCTGATGAAATGGCGCATCTGACCTCTTGATTTACGCATTCACCTTCTTCTTTTACGCATCTGACCAAGTGACGCATCTGACCTCTATAGTTGTGCATCCAACCTCTGAAGTTGCGCATTCATCCTCGACTTCGGCATCTGAAATCAATTTGTGCATATACTCTGTGAACTTGCGCATATGTCCAAGTTGCACATTTACCCTGCCTTTTTGTGCATTCACCTCGTCCTTTTGCGCATCTACTATTTTTGCACCTGTACCTCGTCCTTTTGTGCATTTGATCTCTATATTTGTGCTTCTATTCTAAAAGCCACACACTCCCTATTTCTGCGCATTCAAGCTGCAGTGTTGTGCATCTGTCTTCTGATTTCTATTTTAGGTTTTCTAATTTTTGCATGCTGGAACTAACGTCTGTTTTGCAGGAGTAGTGGCTGGATTAGGTCATCTAGATATTTTTCTTAGTTCATCTAGCCTAACTAGGGGTGAAGTAATCAAATACATTTCATGACAAACTACACATAGTCCCTAACTAGGAAGGAAGTAATTGGACCAAATTGCTATCTTACATTTGTGGATTTATTTTCTAGTTTAATCACTGCTATCTTCTACAAACGGGAAATGAACAATGCTATGATTAATCACTTTCAAAGTTAACAAACGGGAAATGAACAATGCTATGATTAATCACTTTTCAAGTTAACAATCGTGTGAGTGCACAAATTAGCTTAGCCCATTTAGTTTTTCTATTTTAACTAGGTTGGGTGAACAACTGTACTCTGTGCTTGTGAATGACAATAGGCTTATGCTCTCCCCTTAACTGGGTGATCAAAGTGCCAAACTTGTCATTCTTTTTGTCAAACCTTTAGGGGGGCCTGCCCTTGGATGCATGCTTGTGCAAGTGGGAATGACCTTGAGTGGTAACAGGCTAAAGCCAAGCCCTACCAAGCCACTTAAAATAAATTGTGCTTGGGGTGAAAACCTCAAGCAATGAGTGTTGTTGTGTTACACCGATGGCCAACCTCCCCCAAAACCCTCATAGGTGTAACCCTTTGAGGCTAGGAGACTCCATGACGGAGAGTAGTGCACGTGTAACCACTCGAACGGTTGCCCTATCTAAGAACCAATTGTGTAGTAAGCCAAAAACCCCTATTTGTTGATGCAAAGGGCGAAGCTCTTGAACCGGCCTCGATTCAAGTGACTCTTAGTAGAGGTAGCAGGGACAATCCTAACGTTCGGTGTGGGGATGAGCCTAAGGAAACCTGAATCTAGTATGCGTGAGAAGTGAGTGCCATGGAGGGGAGCTGGTGCTACCAGATTCTGGAGCTACATGCTTTGAGTGGCATAGCTAGAGGATTCAACAGATATTCTCCCATCTTGCCTAGGTTGTACTTGTCTTTGAGTCATAATAGTCCAAAAACACAAAAAAATATAAAAAAAGATAAAAATCATGGAAAACATCAATGTGTTTGCTGTGCTTTTGCCATAATTGAACATCAATATCATCAGAAACACCAAGTTTTTCAAACCAAAAACACTAAAAAATCCTAAAAACGATCCAAAGTTTCTAAAATTCTGCAAAAAACTAAGAAAAAAGCCAAAATTGAGCATTTGCCTTGACTTCTTGCGCATCTGCTTCAACTTATTGCACATTTGATTAGGTGGAGCATTTGAACAAACACAAAGTTGCGCATGCACTCTGACTTATTGCGCATTTGACTCCTATTGTTGTGCATTCAAACTATTGTGCATTTGAACCAGAAAACAAAAACCATATCTTCCAAAGAGCAAAATTTGTCAATACTTTTCAAAAACTAGTTCAAACCTATTCTAGTTTTCAAAATCTGATCAAAGACCTTGCAAAATCAACCACTTCTCCCTTATCTGTACCATAGTTGTTTGTCCATCCAAAATCTCACCACTTTCTTCCAAGTTTCCAACAAGGTTATAGCCAAATTATTCTTGATCAAAATCAAATCTCAAGCAAAAACCTAGTGAGGCTCCCATATCAAGGGTTACTTATCCTTTCGAAACTCCACTAGGGGGGTTGTGCAAATGCTAGTCAACATCAAGTAACGGATTCCTAACATCCTAGCTTTTGACTATCACTTTTTGTATATCCCACTTTGTTTGATACCACCTAGATCTAAGAAGAACCTTGCTAAAACCTTGTTTCATTCTAGCACCTTGCTCAAATCTTCCAATCTTACTCCATCCCATCTCTTTACTACCTTGCATGGTCTTGACAAGATTACAAAAACAAAAGCAGTTAGAAATGGTAGAGAAGAGTATTTTTGACGGTCACAAAAGTAATGAAGAACCTTCCATGGATGAGATCCTCCACACGCAGCATGACCCAAAATTTCTACGCCTATTTGAAGGGGTGCTTGCCCAAGACCCATCAAAATTATTTTTACATCTAGCAAGTCTAGGAGCCAAACTACCTAAGGATTATGATGTAGAAGCTCTCAAAGAAACTGATGAAGAGAGAATCCCTGAAGGAAGTAGACAAGGTGAAATACCCATGGATAAGAGCAAAACAACAATTGACTCCTTGGATGCCCTACGCCTAGTGAACCAAAAAGTCAAAGCTCTCCAACAACAAATTTCAGACATGAAAATGGGAACATCAACTAAAAACTACACCCTAGAGGATATTTCATGATATCCTTTTGATAGGTCCTTAATCATGATTCCCTTCCCCTCAAGATTTGAGGTGCCTAAATTCGATAAGTATCGAGGGAAGGGTGATCCAAGAGATCATATCAGAGAGTTCAATGTTGCTTATCTAGAGATCGCACATAACGACACTTACCTTATGCAACTATTTCCACGAAGCTTGGGAGGACAAGCCATGGATTGGTTCTCTAGACTGCCACCTGGTATTAAAACATTCAATGAACTTGTCAACCAATTTGTCACCCACTTCTCATACAATATTGAGAACGACATCTCAATATTGGATCTCTGTAACACCAAATGGAAAGGAGGAGAATCTTTCACTGCCTTCTTACAGAGATGGAGACAACTGGCAAGCAAGTGCCCACACCAAATACCAGAGAAATAGATGCTAGAAATGTTTGTACACAATCTACAAATGGACCTAAGTTACCAAATCCAAATCCAATGTCCTACATCTTTAATCAAGGTTATTAAGATAGGCCTCATCATAGAAAAAGCCCTAATCGCAAAAGGTCAAATCAAGCTCTATAAAGACTCTCCCAATACCCACACCAACAATGACAAACCTAGATTCTGGATCAAAAACAAGAATGTTGTGAACGACGGGGTAGTGGATGCCAAAAATACGGCACCTAAACAACCAATTTTTAACCTATCAACACCTCAAAATAACCCCCCGCAAGACAAATCCAGAAATGCTGAATCTAGGTTTACCAACTTTTGACCTAGGAGAACGTTCACACCTTTGGATGAGTCACTAGAAACTACCCTACGGAAGCTAATTGCCAACAATCTCATAACACTTCCCTCAGCACAAGAGTACGAACCAAAGGTCAAACCCCGTTGGTGGAACGACAATGATTTTTGCGAATACCACCAAAACAAGGGGCACAAGACGAATGATTGTATTACACTCAAGCATATAATCCAAGACTTAATAGAGCAAAACAAAATATCCATTAATGGACAATCTCATGGACATACTTCCAACAGCGATCATCAAGCATTCAAAGATCCTCTTCCTAACTATGAGCAAGGAGGACCTTCCAACAGAAATAACAGTGGATCTAACAATGCAAACTACACAAATGTTAGCTTCGACTATGTTGTTAACCATATCTCAGAAGGTGATTCACACATCAATGTGATCACTATCAATAAGGATCCGGATTGCAATGTTACTACCCGTAGTAACAAGGTCACCCTTAGAGGAGCTTCCGCTCCCCCGTCTGGTCAATACAGTATCGTGGATCAACTGCACAAAACACCTGTGCACATCTCCATGTTGGAACTGCTGCGTCTGTCTCCTTCTCATAGGTCTATACTTGACAAAGCCTTAGCAGAAACCTCCGTTTCCACGAACCTAGCTGAAGAGCAATTCCAAACTATGTTCGGTCACATCACCTCACCACACTCCCTATCATTCACTGAGAAGGATGATATGTCTATCACTCAACCCCATAACGCCTCCCTTCACATTGAAGCTTTCATACACAAGCACAAGATCAAAAGAGTCCTAATAGATGGAGGGGCTAGTTTGAATATCTGCACATTGAAGCTAATCCTTACATTGGGGTTTTCAGAGAAGGCTATAGATCCAAAAAGAAAAATCACCATAAAAGCCTATGATGAGGAAGAAAGAACGTCTAAAGGAATTGTTACCCTACCAATCAGGGTGGGCCCCATAGTGAAAGATGTAGCTTGTCAAGTCCTTGACATGGAGGTAGCATACAACATTCTTCTTGGGTGACCATGGATCCATGCTTTGAAAGCAGTACCTTCTACATACCATCAATGTATCAAATTCCCACATGAAGGACAAGAGATCACCATCCAAGGTGATCCTAACCCCTATCAAAACTGTAACTCCATTCAGCCCAAACCAGAAGTTGTGATCCCCAATAACCGTACCTCTACTTCTTCTTCCTCTCATATAGATCCAGCTACACTTGCTTCCTCTTCAGGAGCGTCTCAACCTAAACTCCAACTCAAGGATAATGGCCTATGTGAGTACATGGTATCCCAGTCCCTCTACTTGGCACAACTACCTCTATCTCCTCGATCCTATGGGAGACCTATCTTAAAAACACCAACAGTAGAGAAGCCAACCAAAGGACCATTTGTGAAATGGGGAAGCCTAGAAAATGAAAGTGATGAAAAAGATATCCTACAATGGCTATACAAGGATGAAGCTAGCTCCTCAATGCAACATGACCATCCCACTCTACCAATAGAACAATATGGTCAAGGCTTTCAAATACTACAGAGAATGGGGTATGAAGGACACAGTCCACTTGGTTCAAGAAAGGATGGCATCACTAAACCCATCCAACCTCATACCTTAATAGCCTGAGACACTACAGGGCTAGGCTACACTGGAGCACCAAGAAACAATAGGACCAACAAGAACAAAGGCAAACAACCAGAAACCTCTACTAATAATCCAGTTGAACAAATTCAGCAAATGCAACTGGGGAGCAAAACTGATTCTAATGATTATGAATGGGATGGCCCCTCTGAAATGTCTTGTGATGAAAAGGATATTGATGTTGTCCACGAGTACGACCCAACCCATGACAACGAGGGACAAGGTCCAAGGGCTAGGCCATTAGAGTCTGACCTAGATAGCAACAATAGTAAAAATTGTGAGGAAGGAATGTTCCCCCCTTGACGGACCCACTAATAGAGAGTACCATCATAGACTTTGTCCACTCCTTCAATAACTCTATCCTAACCATCAACGCCACTGAACTAGACCAACCTAATGATCCCTTACATTTGGTACACCCTAAACTTATCGACTGGGACCTAGAAGGTACCACCCCTGAACTAGACACCTTCAAAAATGATGACGCGATCATTGATTACCTTGATCTTAGAGATCACATACCTACAGGTGACCACAGAGCTGGCTATGCTATTGAACTCAACGAGAAGGCCTATTTTGGAGAGAGTGCCAAGCCTTTCAATCATAAAAACATCAAAATAAAAGAATGATCTAATGGTGAAAACTACTCCGCGGCAGTGTTAGATCATCAAAATAGTAAAATAAAGACGTATCCAATGGTGAAAACCTCTCTGAGGCACCGAAGGATGGACGGCTTGACCCTCTCCCCAATCTTACACATCAGGAGAGATCATCGATCTTGATAGAACTGGCAGAAGCAATCAATGTCAACACAGGTGATAATCTGAGAATGGTCCACATGACAAAGGCTCTAACCGAACATGAAAAACTAGCATTTATAGATTTCTTCAAAAGAAAACAGATCAACTTTGCATGGACATACGCTAACATGCCAGGGCTAGATCCAAATCTTATCATGCATCATTTATCTCTCACTCCAGGAGCTAAACCAATCAAACAAAAACTCATAAAGATGCATCTGCATGTGGCCCTCATGGTAAAAGAAGAACTAAAGAAGCTATTAGATGTCAGATTTATCAGGCTATAAACTATCCTGAATGGGTTTTGAATATAGTACCAGTGGCTAAACTAGATGGCAAGGTCAGAATATGCAATGATTTTAGAGACTTGAACAAGGCTTGTCCCAAAGATGACTTCCCCTTGCCCAACATAGACATGATTGTAGATCTCACGACAGGACACACTATGCTGTCACTCATGGATGGTTTCTCAGGATATAACCAAATAAAGATTGCACCCAAAGACCAATACAAAACTGCCTTCACATGTCCTTGGGGCACTTATTGCTAGTGTGTTATGCCGTTTGGTCTAAAAAATGCTGGGGCAACATATCAGAGAGCCATGACAATGATCTTCCATGATATGATGCATACTATAATGGAAGACTATGTCGATGACATTCTAGCAAAGTCTCTCACAAGAGAAGGGCATCTAGCAGTACTAGACAAGAACTTTAACAGATTGGAACAGTTCAACGTGCGACTTAATCCAAAAAAGTGTGTGTTTGGGGTTATATCAGGGAAATTACTGGGATACATAGTGTCTGCAAATGGTATTGAAGTTGATCCCACTAAGGTGAAGCCAATAATGGAGATGTCACCTCCTAAAAATTTGACTCAATTGAGATCCCTACAGGGCAAACTACAGTCTATTAGACAGTTCATTTCCCAACTGGCAGACAAGTGTCACCCTTTCTCTCATTTGCTACACAAAAATGTACCCTTCAAATGGAATGAGTCATGCGAGCAGGCTTTTCAACAGCTAAAGGAATACCTAATGAAGCCACCAGTATTAATGCTACCAATTCAGGATAGGCCTCTATTACTATATATCTCAGCTACACCAATGGCTCTGGGAGCTCTCCTTGCTCAATAGAACTATGATGGAAAAGAATAGGCTATCTACTACATTAGTCGAACACTCATCGGATACGAATTGCAATACACACCAATAGAAAGAGCATGTCTAGTTGTTGTATTTGCCTTGCAAAAATGGAGACATTACATGCTGTCACACTCTGTTAAACTGGTGGCAAAAATTGATCCACTGAAATACTTACTCAACAAGGCTACCTTAATAGCTAGATTATCAAAATGGGTCATGCTTCTCAGTGAGTTCGACATAGAATATGTGGATAGAAAAGCGATAAAAGGACAAGTGCTTACAGATCAACTAGCAGAGGCACCTTTAACTAATGACAACCCCCTGAGCTTTGAATTTCCAGATGAGTCTATCTTCCACGTCAACATAGCAAACTGGAAAATGTACTTTGATGGCTCCTACACTCAACATGGATCGGGGGTAGGTATCTTATTAATCACACCTAATGGTGACACTATTCCAAAGTCATACAGATTAATGTTCCCTTGCACTAACAACGTAGCAGAATATGAGGCTCTGGTTATCAGTATCAAGCTAGCAATTGAGTGGAACATCAAGGAACTTCAAGTCTATGGTGACTCACAACTAGTCATCAACCAAGTAAATGATGACTACCAAATGAAGGATGAGAAACTGATTCCTTACAAACGAATGGTAGATTACTTCAAGGAATATTTCATCAAGATATCATTCACACAGATACCAAGGATCGAGAATAAAGATACAGACGCAATGGCTACAATCACATCTCTTCTCGATATTCCAGGCAATCAAACACGATATGAGTTCTTAGTAGAGCTAGTCTCCTATCCTACTTATGACACTCTAGATTCCCATATCATATGCCACATCGTAGGAATCGATTCCCCTCTCTATGGTAAAATATTTGCCTATCTAAAAGAGAATACACTCCCACCCAACCTCTCCCATAACCAGAAAAGAACCTTCATCTGGCAGGCATCCCGGTATGCCATTGTCGCTAACACCCTGCATCACTGAGGCCTCGATGGTACTCTCCTTAGGTGTCTAGATAGAGAGGAATATCAAACTGCCCTAAGCGAAATACACGATGGAATATGCGGAGCTCACTCTAGCAACCCTACCCTATCCAAGAAACTCATACGCATGGGATACTATTGCCCAACAATGGAACAAGACTCCTATCAGTTTGTCAAGAAATGCAAAAAGTGCCAAATCCATGGGAACCTGATACATGTGCTAGCGCAAGAGCTACAGCCATTGATGACTCCTTGGCCTTTCTGTTAGTGGGGACTTGACTTAGTGGGCAAGATCTACCATTCTTCCTCAAGTGGCCATAAATTCATTATCAATACCACAGAGTACTTCACGAAGTGGATTGAAGTCATGCCTCTAGCCAACATCACAGGCAAATAGATTGCCTCATTTATCTTGAACTATATCATTTGTTGTTATGGTGTCCCTTTGTCCATTATCACGGATAATGGACGACCCTTCAAAAATCAAGATGTCAAGGAACTATGCGACAAATTCCACATTCAGCACTGCTTCTCCACTCCTTACTACCCACAAGGTAATGGCCAAGCTGAGGCATCAAATAAAACCATTCTGAAAATCCTGAAGAAAACTGTCAATGATGCTGGCCGTGACTAGCATGTCCAACTAAATCCTGCGTTGTGGGCCTACCGCACAAGCATCTGCATACCCATAGGTGCAACACCATACTCCCTAGTTTATGGATCTGAAGCTATCTTACCCATTGAAGTCAAGATCCCATCCTTGTGAGTCTCATTAAAAGGCCTCATATCAAATGAAGAGTATAGAGTAACTAGACTCCAAGAATTAGAGCTACTCGAAGAGCGAAGGCAACAGGCCTCCAATCACTTGAAAGCATATTAGCAACGTATGTCCAGAAGCTACAATCACAAAGTTAAGCCCTGGATATTCCAAGTCGGTGACCTAGTCCTAAGAGAAAATGCCAGAAATCAGCAAGACAGAGAAAAGAAAGGAAAGTTTGAACCTAACTGGCTGGGTCCCTATGTCGTCATCACAGCTTATGGATCGGGGGCATATCAACTGGCTACATTCGAAGGTGAACTGTTCAATGATCCTATCAACAACATGCACCTTCGCAAGTTCTATACCTGAAAACCCCAATGTAAGGGAGTCCTGAAAAAATCCAAAAAAATTGAAAAAATGATCAAAAATAGAACAAAAAAAATTAAAAAAGTGAGAAAATAACCAAAAAAATTGTCCTATGGTGAAAACTTGGCAAACAGGCACCTAGGATAGGTACCATGGTGAAAACCTGGCAAACAGGCATCATGTATACTTTTAGATTCTTGTGCAAATAAAAGCAAGTGGTGAAAACCTGGTAAATAGGCACTATCTGCGACAAACCACTTCCTCCATCTATTCTGACTTCATATCTCTTGTGTCCTTCATATCATCCGTCCTGACCCAGTCCTTTGAACCATTGTCAAACTACATCACCTCTGAGTTATCACGTAGGCAAGGCCATTCTCAATGCACCCCCGAGGCTTCGCTTCACTTCACTTCGCTCCTCTTCTCTCCACTCCACTGTCCCGTCGGTCCCATATCTAGTCCTTCTGTCAATCTGAGTCCTTTGCCATCACCTAGGTCTTAGGTCCGCTAGGGTTTACCCCGAACTACATTGCCTCTATGTCGTCACGTAGGCAAGACCATTTAGCAATGATCCCTCGAGGCACTAGGTCAATCCCTTAGGGTTCGTCTCTCCATGATTATCTGTCAGCTCACTCACAATAAGTCGATCCTTGTCTAAACTGGGGGCAACTCCTCGACTTAGTTGCAGATTTAGATTCTTGAATGCCACTATTCCTAGAGGATACCAATAAGGATTGTGATACCTTTCACTAGACAAGCAAGAGCAGCAAAACAAGCTACCCAACACAACAAAAGTCCTTGACTCAAAATATCAACCTGTCCTAAGCAAAGCGCAGCACCATACCAAAGTCACTAAGACTAATTCTGTATCAATTATGGCAAAAGACACATCTAATGCAAAGAAGTTTTTTTTCAACAGGTTAATTTACAAGGTCTTGACTTTTTGTCATTATGTCTTCCTATGCTACTCAAGGATGCCAAAAGCTAGAGATGCTATGATGGGGGGCATAATTGTTTTCTTTGTCTGCTGCTTGTGGATTAAACCTTAGTAATGTGACAACTTTCATCTAACGACATGATCAACAAAAGATCATTGAGGACTCTGAGGTCTAAACATGAAAAGGGGCAATCCTTGTCTGTTGAAATGCAAGAAGTACTCAGGTCATCTAGCTTCAAGTTTGACTAGATGCTTGTATCAACTTGCTCTATCAAAATCTAGGTAAGCGATACTCAGGTCATCTCGATCTAATTATACCTAGATGCTTGTATCTTCTTACCACATTTCAAAAAGTGAAAAATACCAAAAAGTGCTCGATGATGAAAGCAAAAAGCCTTGCAAAGATGACAAAATCCACATCTGTATACGTCTCATATCCAGCAAATCCATATCATCCATGCAATAAATCCATCCTGCAGTATATCAAATGAAAGTCAGTATTTCTTCATCTCTTCTTCCTTCTATATCATCACCTATGTCGATTGAGTACATTTGGACATATCAAAAACATAGCATAGATGGCATATCACATCAAATGAGATAGTCATTTACATAATTAGATCAATTTCCATACATTTTTTTAGGCCATCCACATGCATGTGCATCCATATATCATATCCAAAGAAAATAAAAAGCATAGGTCAAATACATGTAGAACTACATAAATCATATCCATCCACATTAGCATTTGCATAAATCAAAATCATTCATCTAGTCGGCATCAAATATAACACATCACAAGATAAGCTGCATCCATAGCATATAAAAATCAAAGCATCACATATATAGCCCATGCATATAGATCAGGAAACAACAGCATCATCACATAAACATCAAACACATGTCCAAATGTACAATATATCACAATCTCTATCCATTCTTAGAGTCATGTCATAAATATATACAACAAATGGTGATACATGTCTCAGAATAAAAGTACATATATCAGCTGTCTCAGCCCTCTATCACAAATATGCTATGATACAATCAAAACTAGTACAAATATCTGGGTCTATCTAACCCTGCTGTCGGTGAACACTGCTCCCTGCACTGGCCTCTCCTCTTCCTCCCCCTGACTACTAGGGACCCCTCACTGAGCCTATAGACCGAGAACCACCTGCCCACTGGAATGCCTCTGACTGGCTCCTGAAGCTAGGGGCATGATGCTCCACTGACACAACTCCATGATATAAACCTCTATAGTACTGAGCATGTGCCTGAGCTCTAGTAAGCTCACCCTACACCTGGACCACCTGTGCCTGCTACACCTATGAAACCAAAAAACTAGAAGTCCCATCTGTGCCCATGGCCATCATGGTTGCATCTCTCTCCCTCGACAACTCTGATACTCGAGTCACATCTGACTCTCTCTGGGACTCCACGGCTCTCAAATAAGCCCTCAACTACCTAATCTGGGTTTGTAGCGATTCCAGAACCTACTAATGCACATTAGGCTATGGAACCTACTTTGCCTGTGCCACCTGTTGCATGGCACCTGTCCATGTATTAGCTATGCCACCTACTATGGTGGCGGCATCTGTCTCTGTGCCACCTCTGGCTGAACTGGCCCTTGGACCTGTGCCTGTCCAACTACCTGCTGGCCCATGAGCCCCTCTCTGCCCTTTTGCCTCTGTCTCTGTCTCCCATCATCTCCATGATCTCTCCTCCTCCTCCATCCTCCCCTCCCCCTACCAATTGCACCCACACCGGCTACATCCTCCTCGTCAATACGCGGAGCCAACTCTCCTGGTCCTGAGTACCTCAAGAATGGGTGCACCGCGAACCACTCCTCATAGTCTAGCATCATGCCAGCATCTACTATGTCTCTCCTCATCGGCTAGGCTGCGTAGGGAATCTGCTGGAAACTGGCCAATGCCTCCTCATAAGATGCCACAGGACCCCACCTGTACCTCTCTATGTGGGTCCTGGCAAAACATGCCTTGCCCTACGGTCTACCCTGTACACGGCCAAACTGTCTCTACACTTGGCTGACAATCTGTCGCTCCAAGATGTACCGAGTCCTACCAATAAGCCATCTCATCTGAAAGCAATAAGGTAGCTCATCTGCCTCATCGTCCCATACCTCATAGTCAATATACGGCTGCCAGATAATTGCATCTAGTCCATCAAAGGCATGCCTCTAGTACTCAAGCCTCCCCAGCCTGTGCTAGAAAATCACACCTGCATAACCGTAACTATAGGACTCACCCCTCTGCCTGTGAAAAATGCACATCAGCCATGTGATAGCAATGTGCTCCCACAACCACATCTGTAAGAGAGACGAACCTGCTGATAAACTAGCACCTCGGTGATACACTACCTGATGCATGTCTCTGTATAGGTGTGCAAGCACTCACACACCCCAAGCATACCAGGTCCCATCTGTAACCATACTCTCCAGCACCCATCCCTAGCCAATGGGGAAGCCATGTGCTCTCCTATCGAGGCATACTACGCCACCAATCAGTCCAGCCACTATACCCGGGAAGTAGTCATAACAGTCATGCATGACCTGCCACGCATCTCCTTCCCTGCCAACTCAGGATCATCAAAAACATGTCTGTACTCCTCCAACCTAGTGTCGCACTGTGACTCATACTCAACCAACTCTCCCTGAATAGGGAGGTGCAAAATCTGATAGACATCCTCCAGAGTAATGGCCATCTCTCTCGTTGGAAGATGGAAGGTGCCATCCTCACTATGGAATCGCTCCATGGCCGCAGTCACCATCGCCTGATTCATGCGAACCTCAGGCATGAAGAGCACATGATACAAACCCATAGCACCTAGAGCCTCTTGCTCCAACTCGGTCAGCATATATCACTGCAACAATGGCAACGAAAACTGCTCACGTGATGTAAGAACATCTTGAATGTCCTCCTGCAACCAAGTAATGCATACCGTCAGTGAAATCCATATCCATATCAGACCTACTCAAAGAAAACAAGCTATCCTATCATTGGCTTAACATATCAAATTAATCAAAATAGCATATCATCTCTTGACTAGATTCCCAGCAATCTCAGAGATCACTAATCAATTGACGCATTGATCAAGATGCCAATTGGGTTAATTTCGTTAAGACAACTAATTTTTCTAAAGTGCAAATGCACCAATCTAGGTGGCAAATGCATCGTTTCATACCAAATGTGCAATTTCCTAGCAAATGCGCCAGTTCTTACATCAAACGCATAACCCTAGCATATGCACCAATTCACAACACATATATGCAATTTCTAGACATATGCACAAATGCATAGATCAAATGCGCAACCCTAGCATATGCGCCAATTCACAACACATATGCTCAATTTCCAGACATATGCACAAATTCATAGCTCAAAAGCACAAAATATCAAAGGCGCACATTCATGACTCAGATTCGCAAAACTGAACACATGTGCCACTTCGCAGTGTAAATGCACAATCTCGCGACAAATGCACCATTTCAGAGCGCATATGTGCAAAAAGGGTGTTCTTGCGCATCTGTCCTAGTTGAGTTCCCTATCCATTAATACGCATAAAAATTGACTTTTGTCAAGTTTTGAAGAAACACATACCGGGGGCCCTGCCTCTGCTAGCTAATCAAACCATCGAATCCTCTCAAACCGATGCTCCTCACACAGAATATCCAACTCTCTGGCTGCCATGCTCTCCTAAACTCTCTAGAGGACAAATCAACTATGGACAAGTGTACAAATGAATAGAATATGTGGACCCAGCTCCTATATATAGAAAATGACCCATACCTGACTGCATGACATCTGTGGTTGCTTCCCATGATGTTTTCTCTGAACCATACCTCATTTTTCTCCATCCTAACCCTTCTTTCACCTTCTTCTTCGTGAGATTGTCCATCTCACACCCTCCTGTCTTCTCCCCGTCCAATCTCCTGAGGGGGCATCCTGTCGTTAAACTTGTACTAGGGGCAAACTGGGGCATGTATCACTATCAAAAATTCTTATTCTTTGAAACAACGTGATAAAACACATTGCTTCAAGGAGGGGCAAAATGTATACACCTAAAATTGACATGACTCTGCTTAAATAAATATTGTAAATATTTATTTCATCCTTAGTATTCTTCTATCATTAAATAAATAAATTCATTTATTTATTTAATCCACTTCCTCTCATTTAATTAAATAAACACATTTATTTAATTAATTAAAAATCACCTACATCATCCTCATTCTTCTAAAAATAATTAAATAATTTTAATTATTTAAATAAAATCTTTTATTCCTCCAAATTTAAATAAAATGCAAATTTTATTTAAATAAAATCAAAAAATCCTCACAAAATAAAATATATTTTTATATTTTATTTATTCTTCTCACTTATTTGCAAAAATAAATAAATAAATTCCTTTTTATTTATTTATTCTTTCTTCTATTCGAAAAATCATTCTTATCTTCCTAAAAATAACTTTCCTCTTGTCACAAAAGCAAAACTCTGAGTTACAAAAGCAAAATTAGTTTTAAAGCTTCTTTAAAGCAAATCTTTTCTTAAATTAGAAAAATAAATTCTTATTTAAAAGAAAATCAAATCTCATCCTCATCAAGAGAGGAGTTAACTCAACATGACTACTTTTGGAATGACTGTGTCCTTCTATTGGATGCACGTTCCTCAACAAGCTTCCTCCGTTGATCTTTCCTTTTCTTCTCAACCATTGATCTTCCATCACCTTCTTCTCTTCATTTCATATCTGGAGTTTGTGTAAACTTATGCTGCAGGAATTTAAGCGCGCCTTTGGCACCCCTATTCCATTTCTATATTTGAAGCTCATCTTCAAACACCAAAGCATCCTAGCCATTCTTCATTTGTCATCTTCAAACAAGCAAGCAAGCAATAGCTTCTGAGGGCTTCACAATCAAGATCAAAGGAAGATAGGTGAACTACAGAAGGTAAAAAGGTAAAAGGTTGAAAGTATTGTTTGTTCTTTGTTTTTATCTCTTTTATCTTTATTATTTTGTAGATGTTTGGGTTTCATTTTCATTGATTTGAATAACCAAATTTCCCCGTCACAGAAACTAATCACAATAATTTCTCTAAAAGGATTTTAATCTTTGACAAGAACCAATCAAAGTTAATTATCTGAAAGGATCTTTAATTCTCATCATCCAGAAACCAATCAAAACTCCACACAGGAACAACAAATGTGTTTTGACAAATAATGTAAATTTGAATAACTTAGAAAGAGCACTTTGGAGACAGTACAATAATATGTAATCATGAAAATTAACCAACAATTGAACACTGGAAAGTAAATCAATATTTATGCAAACACCTTCTCCATTGTATTTATCTTGAAAATATGAACATTGTAACAATAGTTTCTGATATGAGACAGATGGGTGGAATGGATAAACCTATCTACTACTGGTGATTTTCAACCTACTACTACTAATACCCCTCTCCCTTTGATTTCATCTGGCATATATAGTTTGTGATTTTAGGGTTACAACCCTTTATTTCTTCTGTTGCAACCTTCGGTATATCTTTTCATTTAGTTAATTGCCTTTGGCAAATTAAAATATTTTAATCTTCACCTTTGTATCTCAAAAAAATTAATTGCAATTAGTTATAATCCTTCTTTAGCTGGTAGCTTTATTTCCACCCTAAAATGTTCTCTGAGTAAAATGACTAACCATTGGGAAAATATTTTTCTGTTGTAGTATCAAGAAAATATCCCTCATTAGGGTTTTCCTTCATTTAATTAATCTTCCTAGCATTCATATTCTCGTGAAAATAATTTTCCAATGTGAATAATAACTATTGTCATATCCTTTTGTTCATATTTTCACCCAATCTAGAAAACATATTTTACTCTTTAGGTAAGAAACAATTACTCACTCATAAAATCTTATTTTCAATTAATGGCCTTGTCAATATATTTCACATCTTTAGTGAAAATATGTTACTTTGTATTTTATATTATTGATTATATTCCTCCAAAATATTATTCTTTTTCGATCTTTATTTCTTCCACTTCATTTATGTAGTGCTAAGGTTATAATTACCATCGGTACATCGAAGGGACAGTAAATAGTGTCATTCTGGTGTATATGAGTCATTCTAATATTTCATTTGATCTCAGCTATATAGTTCTTAGGCTTATTGGCATATCAGGGGAACTCTAAATGATCTCTATCGATAAGCAAATGTCTCCCTGAATAAAATTCTATCTTTCTGTTATGAACTCATCCTTTAGCCCTATCAGAGAGACTTGGAGTATTGGGGAGACTTTAAAAATGTCCTCTAATGCTTTATCTCTCTTCGATAGGCTTTGCTTTGTTTGCCATTTTTTAGGTTTGCTTTGTTTGCAGATTTTCTTGCTCCTCTCTGATATTTCTTTGTTCTAAAGATCATGATATGATGCTGGTATAAAGGATGCTGGTGAAGGTTGTTGATATCTTTGCATCATTAACACTTATGATTTGTCCTTTGTAGTTTTAAACATCCAAATTCTAACCTTCTTTTATAGCTCCTACAGGACTCCAACTAGACTTATAGCCTAATGGATTGTTCGTTGCAGCCAGTGATGGAATGCCTTCACAATATAAGACAAATGATATAATTTTTCCTTCTCTTAGATGTACATGGTTGATCATCGTCATTGCCATCATATGATCTATTTTGGGGTCCAATCCCATTTCACACAGAATTGATACTCTAGTACTTTTAGCTCTTCCATTTATATCAACCATGTTTTTATCAATATATCTTGCAGTGACAAGATGCTTTCATAGTTCAAATGCATTTGTCACTATTGTGTGATAATTTGTAGGTAACAAGCATATTACAACTTCAACTTTAGATATGCATTCTAGCAGAGGATTGTAACTACTTATATCAAGCTCAACTGCTATTATATTGGGTATCCCTTCAATTACCTTTTGTGCATCCTGCAGATATAATGATGCCATGATAACTTGAACCCCCTTAACTGCTTCAGTGCCAGTTTTTTAACTATTTCTTGTTGGAGAATTAAGCATATTGCATTCATTCAAGACTAAGAACTCAACTACAGGTTCACATACACGCCTATCACCAATGATAAGGACTGATGCTCTATCATCAAAATTTTCTTCCATTTGCAATTTTTCTCTCAATTCTCTAATTCTTGAAGAAGACTGCTTTAATTCATTTTTCAATTATTTCTTTTTGAAGCTTATTATCAGGGTTAGATGTAGCCTCTAATGTTTCCACAATATAAGCCAAGACATCATTGTCATCGGTACTAACTTCTATAGCATCAGTTGACTGGCTAGCTTCACATCTAGCAAGGTGACATGAACCACCAATAGTCTCAATGATATCCAATGCCTCATTAATGAAAAACTAATCAAACAAATGTTCATTAAGAGATACCAATGTTTTATATGCCTTATCTCCATCGACATTATCTAAGGAATGAGCTGCCTCTTCCCTCATTCTTTTAATATAGTCATATAACGAAACAAGTTCTCCTTTGTGAGCTATACAAGCCCTACTTATTGGAGGCAACAAGTCTTTAGGGTTTTTAGAAGAAGTCATATCCTCAATAAATTTGCAAAGAACATCACCAAAGTGCTTGGTTGCCTCTTTTTCAAGCTCTATAGGAAGGATGTCAACTACCAAAAATATAACTCCCACTGCATTCATGTCTTCATAATAAGAACCATTAAATGGATTGTATCTAAAAAAGGTCACTCTATTGTTGTTCTTCTATCCAAACATTCAATTGAACCTCTAATATCACAAGTTATGTCAGCGACTCTCATAAGATGATTTGAAGCCAATTTCAAATCTTGCAATTGCTTGTTACTCAACGATCGGTGAAAACATTTTTTCAATACATGCAGTTGACCATTTCATACGCATAATGAGCTATTTTGTCATAAAACATAGGGTAATAATGTTCTAGATGTGCATAGTAATCATCTTTATCAAAATTCTTCAATGAATCTTTAGGTGCAACCATATCCTTGGATGTTACCATACAGCCATATATTTGGAAATTCTGTCTTGAAATTTTTTATCCCTTTGAAGAGTGTTGACCATATATTGTTGATACTATGAGTTCAAGAAGCTCAGATGGATCCACAAATGTATAAGGGAGAAGTTGTAAATCTCCTGTGCACCTTGTGAGACATTTCCTAAAACTATGATGATAAAAACCAAGAGGGAGACTGCAAATGGAAGGCCTAAAGCAGCTATCTCTTCGCCTACAGAAATAACAACACACTTAGTACTACTGAGAGAGGAATACATATAACAAGACCCTCGAGAGAGAAATGTAGTGGAATATCCAAAGTTTAAGGATCTTTCACCTAATCCATGTAAGTAGTCTACCATTCCTACTCTCCCAGTATATCTTCCAAAGGTGAACAACCTCTTGCCATTATCACCAACAATAAGTTCATAATCATATAAAGATACCCATTCACTAAGAACCTTATCAAGCAGTGCCATGTTTTTTGGTTGGGCCTTGTGTGTGTGGGAGAAGAATGCATAGGCTCTGTCTGGTAATATGTTTTCCAATTTAGGTTACTTTATCCAAAAATGAATCCACATTCAAATAAGTCCTCAAAAATTTCACAACCAACTTCTTCATATTGAGCATCAGAATGAATATACTTGGTGCATGATTAGGTAATTATATAATCAATTCTAGCACTTATTTCTATTAGACTTAGGGCATACAACTAAGAGGGGGGGTGAATCAGTTGTATGAAACTTTCTCAATTCAAACACTTGAATCTTCTTTAGTGATTAGTATAATATTAATCATGAACCATAATGCATTCAAATCAAAAGCAGAAACTTATCAACACATAAGGCACCAAGATTTTGACGTGGAAAACTTGGTTAAGGGAAAAACCATGGGGTGATTAACCCAAGAATATATTCTCTATTAGAAGAATAGAAAGAACAAAATGGCACATGCCAATTAGGGCTCACTTCCTACAAGAGACACACTGTCTATAAAAGAATAAGTATCACCTTTATGAACTGGAGAATAGCATCTTCAACATGCTTGAATTAGTTCCATTTAAGCCCAAAACTTATGCTCTGCCTTTCGCACTTCTCTTCACTACCACACACTCATCACCACTAGACACGCTACAAAATGACTTCACAATCCCTTATTTATACAAGGCATCGACTTAGTAACAATCATCTAAGTCGGCAAACATCTACAAGAACATCTGCAAGATGTGTAATACATCCGGTCAGCCAGTCTCAAGAAGAACACCAATATCCAATGGTTATTCTTCAAATGCAAACTCTAACTTCAATGTGGACCACCAACATGAACTAGACATGATCCAATGATCATCATAACCTTCCCTGAATCACCAAGAACATATGTACTTCATCATCCTACTGGAATTCTTCTCTCCCTCATCCGGAGCTTCAAGAACACAGTCTGTCATCACTGTCACAAATGAATAGGCTCTTCTAGACCTTCAAACCATGAACCAATCCATTTGATACTTCACAAGGACATCCTCAATACTCCCTTAAATCTATAGAATGGGATAATGAAATTCTAAATCTCACTGGACCTATCTGTGACACTCTATCACCTCTGAACACCTACCAGAACCGGTTCTACTTGAGCGACCATAACTTCTTCAGATCTTCATGTGGACCTCTAAAAATTTGACTGGGACATCTCAAGACTTATATCTACAAACCCTTTAAACCGCATCCTCTGATCCTCAACCTATTGAGGACTTTTACCTTCTTATCATCATTGTTCTTCACTGTTCCTAATTGAGACCAATTTTCTCAATATCCTCAGCACACAGCTCATCTAATCCTTCTCATTAATGCAACATGAGTATGTTGACATCAATGACAACACTGGTTAGGCCCATACTTGCAACAATCTCCCCCTTTGTCATTGATGGCAACATATGATGTGAAAAACCATCAAGACAAGAACTTCTTGTTGTCACAACTCCCCCTAACAGCAACAACTATTCACATGTCTTCTCTTCCTTAATTGCTCCCCCTTTGATCAGCAACCACTTATTTTTCACATGTATTCTCTCCCCCTTTGACATCAATGGCAAAGGGCTCATACTTGCAACTCCATTACTTCATAACATACCAGTTGCTCCCCCTGAGTAGCAGCTCCCTTATCATTAATCTGGATCACAAGATATGACTGTGATATCCACCGGATTGATGCACATCAGTGCATCCTAGTTCATCACCGGAGGGGCAATAACCCCTAACTTCTCCTTGAGATACTCAAAAGAGTCCTTGGGAAGAGGTTTAGTAAAGATATCTGCAATCTGATCCTTGGAGGGCGCATACTCCAATCTAACTTCATCCTTGTTCACTTGCTCTCTCAGAAAGTGAAATTTGATAGATATATGCTTAGTCTTAGAATGCAACACCGAATTCTTAGAAATATTTATTGGACTTGAATTATCACAGAAAATTATGATAGGCTCCTCATATTCTACTTTAATATCTCTTAGCATCTGATTCATCCACAAGACTTGAGTGCAACTACCTACTACTGTAATGTATTCTGCTTCAGTTGTAGACAGGGATATTGCCTCTTGTTTCTTGTTTAGCCAAGAAACCAATCTTTTCCCCAAAAAGAATGCTCCTCCACTGGTACTCTTCCTGTCATCCACATCTCCTACCCAATCTGCATCTATATATGCATGAAGAGAAAAATTATGATCTCCAGGATACCACAGACCATACTCAACTGTTCCTTTTAGGTACCTAAAAATCCTTTTGATTGCCATGACATGAGACTCTCTGGGATTAGCCTGGAATCTCACCACAACACCAACAACTTGCATTATATCTGGTCTAGTTTGAGTGAGATACAATAATCCTCCAATCATTGATCTGTACTTTGTCTGATCTGCCTTAGGAGAGTCATCATCTTTGCTCAACTTACATCCAGTTGCCATGGGAGTATTCATTGGCTTTGAATCTTCCGTTCCAAATTTCCTCAACAATTCTTTCACATATTTGGTCTGAGAAATAAAGATTCCTTTCTTGGTTTGAGTAATTTGTAGACCCAAGAAGAAATTCATTTCACCGAGCATTGACATCTCAAATTCACTTTTCATTTGATTTGCAAAGGTTTTACACATACTGTCTCTTCCTCCAAAGATGATATCATAAACAAATACTTCAACAATCAAGATGTTTTCATGATCAATTTTGAAATATAGGTTACTATCAGCAGTACCTTTGTTGAAACCAATCTTCAAAAGATGTTTGTTCAGTCTTTCATACCAGGCTCTTGGGGCTTGCTTTAGTCCATATAGTGCCTTCTTCAATTTGTAGACCATATCACCATGCTCAGATAATTGAAAACCATCCGGTTGTTCAATGTACACTTCTTCTTCTAAGTCACCATTCAAGAAGGTAGACTTGACATCCATCTGATACACCTTGAAATCCTTGAAGGCAACAAATGCAAGAAATAATCTAACTGCTTCAATTCTTGCCACCAGAGCAAAGGTTTCTTCAAAATCAATCCCTTCTATTTGAGAGTAGCCTTTGTAGACCAATCTGGCTTTATTTCTGATTACTTCACCAACTTCATTTAGTTTATTCCGGAAGACCCATTTGGTTCCAATCACATTCTTGTTTCTAGGTCTGGGAACAAGATCCCAAGTGTGATTTTTCTCAATTTGCATCAACTCTTCCTCCATTGCTTTGGTCCAATTTTCATCATTGCAGGTGTCATTTATTGTCTTAGGTTCAATCTTTGAAATCAGACAATATTCATCTGAATTTTGAGCAATTTTCCTTCTAGTTTGCACACCTTTGCTCTTGTCACCTATGATCTAATCTTCAGAGTGGTTCAGTCTTACATACCTTGGAACTTTGGGAGTTTCTTACACTTCTACTTTTTGATCAGGCTCATTCAGACCTATCTCTTCTTCTTGATTTACCAGATCAGTCTAAATCTGACTTTCAGAAGAGGATTGAGCTCCTTGAACTAGAACACCATTCTGATCATCTTCATCATATTCATAAAACCTTGAGGGTTTCTCTATTCCCTCATCAACCTTCACATTTGTACTTGCTATCATCTTTCTTAGTCATTTGTTATAAGACCGGTATGCTTTGCTTTGAGTAAAGTAACCCAAGAATATTCCTTCATCACTTCTAGCATTAAACTTACCTAAATCTTCATCTCTTTTGATGTAACAATTGCTACCAAAGACTCTTAAATATCTTACAGTAGGAGTAATGACAAACCAGAGTTCATAAGGGGTCTTACCGGTATTTCTTCTAATTTGAACTCGATTAAGAGTATAGACTGCAGTGCTGACAGCTTCTCTCCAATTGATCTGAGGAACATTTGCTTCCATCATCATAGTCCTAGATGCTTCCTGGATGGTCTGGTTCTTTCTCTCCACTACTCCATTCTGCTGTGGAGTCCTTGGAGCAGACAACTATCTCTTAATTCCATGTTTCTCACAGAATTCTATGAACTCACTAGATGTGAATTCTCCACCTCTATCAGACCTCAGACACTTTAACTTTATTCCTGTTTCATTTTCTACCATAGCCTTGAATATTTTGAATTTCTCAAGAGCTTTTGATTTCTCCTTTAGAAAGGTTACCCACATCATCTAGGAATAGTCATCTATTAGCAACATGAAGTATCTATCACCTTGAATACTTCTGGTTCTTGCCGGAACACAAAGATCAGTGTGAACTAAGTCCAATAATCTGGTAGAAGACAGTTCCTTACTTTTGAATGTGACTCTGTTCAGCTTACCCAACTGACATTCCTTGCACAAGCTGTTAGTAGGTTTCACCAATTTTGGAAGATCTCTTACAACCTGAGTATTGCTTATCTTGATGATATTATCAAAATTCACATGACACATCCTTCTATGCCATAACCAACTCTGATCAACTTGAACAAATAAGCAGCTTTTACCAATACCAACCAAGTGGAAGATTTTACATTTAGTTTGAGTACCGGATGCTATCTCTATTCTGGATCTTTCAAAGATTTTGTATTTTCCATCCTTGAATTGGAGATCATAGCCTTTGTCCACCAACTATCCAACACTGAGAAGATTGTGCTTCAAACCTTCAACATACAGTACATTACCAATTTTGTTTCTTCCATTAAAAGAAATAGTTCCTCTTCCTCTGATTCTACCAGCAGAATTATCACCAAACTTCACCACTCCTCCTTCATACCTTTCCAAATCTACAAACTTGTTCTTGTCACCTGTCATGTGGTAAGAGCAACCACTATCAATGACCCAATCATTCTTTTCTTCAACTTGGGCAGCCAGAGCTCTTTCTACAACTTTATGATTGATAGATACAGAGGATATTGGTTCTTCTTCCTTGATTGCAATAAACACCCATTCACTTCTGGATTTGTTTCCTGTCTCTGATTCATCATCTGTTACTCCTTCATTATCAACTTATTCATGAACATAGTAACAATTCTTTTGGAACCTTGATCTGTTAGGATTTGGCTTTGAAAATCTTTTCAGACATCTTGAGGCAAAATGACCAATCTTATTGTAGTTAAAACACTTAAAAGGCAATTTTCCTTCATACTTACCGAATCCTCTTGGCAGTCTCTTTGCAATGAGGGCTTCAAGTTGAGTAGTTTCTACTTCTTCTTCTTCTAGGTCTTTTCTTGCTTTTTCATACCATGACAATTTCCTTGATGAGTTCTCTCATGGATCAAATCCTTGTTTACCTTTCACAGAAGCACTGGCTTTGAATGCAGATTCAGTTTTGGGGGGATCATCTCCAAATTCAGTCATTTCAAAAGCAGCCAGTTTGCCAGCCAATTGGTCTCTTGTGACAGTTGTATGGGATCTGAATTCATCAATGGCAACAACCTTGATTTTATAAGAGGCAGGAAGGGATCTGAGAATCTTACCAACAATCTTATTTTCATCCAAGACTCCACTAGAATTTCTAATTCCACAAACCAGCTCATTCACTCTTGGCATAAAAGTGGTAATATTTTCATCATCTCTCATCTTCAGTTTTTCAAATTTCCCTTTTAGACTCTGTAACCTTGCACATTTAACATACTCATCTCCTTCATGCAGAAGTTCCAGTTTAATCCAGATCTCATAGGCAGTTGGTAGGTCAATAACATTTGAGAGCTCTAAGTCAGTTAATGGGCTTAGAAGAGCCTCTTTGGTCTGCAGATTGTTTTCAGCATCTGTGATTTCATTTAGGGTTGTCGAACCACCCTGTGGAGGTACATACGCTTTTGTGACCATGGACCAGTATGCCATTCCCATACACTACAAGTGACATTTCATGCAACCTTTCCAAAGAGAAAAGTTGGTTCCATCAAACTTTGGACTATCCTTCTTGTATGACAACATCTTGGATCTCCTCAAGTAGTCTCCTTTTAGAGGAACCTGGCTCTGATACCAATTGTTAGACTTAGGGCATACAACTAAGAGAGGGGGGGTGACTCAGTTGTACAAAACTTTCTCAATTCAAACACTTGAATCTTCTTTAGTGATTAGTATAATATTAATCATGAACCATAATGCATTCAAATCAAAAGCAGAAACTTATCAACATATAAGACACCAAGATTTTGACATGGAAAACCCAGTTAAGGGAAAAACCACGGAGTGATTAACCCAAGAATGTATTCTCTGTTAGAAGAATAGAAAGAACAAAATGGCACATGCCAATTAGGGCTCACTGCCCGAGCACACTACTCTCAAGAGGCTCACTGCCTACAAGAGACACATTGTCTATAAAAGAATAAGTATCACCTTTATGAACTGGAGAATAGCATCTTCAGCATGATTGAATCAGTTCCATTTAAGCCCAAAACTTCTGCTCTACCTTTTGCACTTCTCTTCACTACCACACACTCATCACCAATAGACATGCTACAAAATGACTTCACAATCCCTTATTTATACAAGGCATTGACTTAGGAACAATCATCTAAGTCGAAAAACATCTACAAGAACATCTGCAAGACATGTAATACATCCGGTCGGCCAGTCTCAAGAAGAACATCAATATCCGGTGGTTATTCTTCAAATGCAAACTCTAACTTGAATGTGGACCACCAACATGAACTGAACATGATCAAATGATCATCATAACCTTCCCTGAATCACCAAGAACATCCACACTTCATCATCCTACTAGAATTCTTCTCTCCCTCATTTAGAGCTTCAAGAACACAGTCTGTCATCACTATCACAAATGAATAGGCTCTTTCAGACCTTCAAACCACAAACCAATCTATTTGATACTTCACAGGGATGTCTTCAACACTCCGTCAAATCCTCAGAATGGGATAATGAAATTCTGGATCTCACCGGACCTATCTGTGACACTCTATCGCCTCTGAACACCTGTCGGAACCGGTTCTACTTGAGCAACCATAACTTCTTCAGATCTTCATGCGGACCTCTAAAAACTTGATTGGGGCATCTCAAGACTTATATCTACAAACCCTTTAAACCGTATCCTCTGATCCTCAACCTATTGAGGACTTTTACCTTCTTGTCATCACTGTTCCTAATTGAGACTAATTTTCTCAATATCCTCAACACACAGCTCATCTAATCCTTCTCATTAATGCAACATGAGTATGTTGACATCAATGACAACACCGGTTAGGCCCATAGTTGCAACAATTTCTGCACCATGCATAAGATATGCTCAGTGTAAAAGGAGCTCTTCTTTCTCATTTACAGGCTATGCTACATCAGCCTAGCTTAAGAATGCAGTTATTTGCTAAAGTTCCATAAAACCTTTATATTTCCTCATGGGTATTTCTTAGGTGTTCTTTCTTTGGGGGCAGTAGGATGGAGAATTTTCTGTCTCCAATGCCCACACTAAAACTTTCTCACTGGTTGAAATCTCTATGAGAACTACATTAATTTAGACTCCTCCGAGTGTAAATTTAGGCATGGCTCTTTCTGTAAGTAATTCTCTCTATGTCATGGGAATCATAATCGCCCCTACAAAGCTACACATCAATCCAATACTTATTACTTGTCTTCTAATCAAAAACATCCTTTGACTCTACAATAAGGTTGGGTTTAGACATAGGCCATTTATAAGCTGCAAAGAGAAGAATATCAACACAAGAGTTGTTCATCTTATAACTTTTATGAGGATGTATAGTTTCCTTTTGGACAGTCTAAATTTCTAAAGCATCCAACCCTTTGTCAAGGACCTGACAAAGATCCATAACAAAAGTTTCATGAACCTCCTGGAAACCTCTCATACTCATCCATCATGTATTTCTAAATGTGATATTCAAATTTCTCATCATGGGAACCTAAAATCTAACAGAAATTTTATGTCCCAACAGTGGTTCTGTCTGGGGATGTATGACCCTTGTGGGCATAGAAATATCCTAGATCTCTAGAGGAGTAGACTAGTGCCTACCCCATTGGGAAATAGAGTCAAATCTTCTCTTTTTGCCCTGAAATGATATGGTTTGAAAAACAACACCATAGAAAGAAAAACATATATTTTTCTCTGTCAAAAATCTGATTCTCATCATGTTGTGGTGAAGCTGATCTACCAATATTTTTAAAATTTATCTAATTGAATGCATTCATATCTTTGATCAATTTTCCATGCTCAATGTTGCTGGTGTATTTTTCATCATTGTGTACATGAAAGTCAGGCGTAATTTGAACAATCTCATCTCTGTGTGATACATTTTTGCTACATGAAGAGTACCCCCCTTCAATACAACATTTTTCATTATTCTTCTTACTACCATGCATTGAGAAATGACCTCCTAACTAATCTAAAAAATGAGAATGTTCATTGTTCTCTTCATCATCATCACAATACTCAAATGTACTCATTTCATCATTTGATTTCCCTTCATTTATGGACTCGTCATCAGCATTATCAACATATTCACTTTCCTGACTATCTAAAAGTATTTCATCCTCTTCATATAATGGGTTCAAATAAACATGAAGTTTGTGTTCCGGCACACCTTGGAAAAATGTCATCCAATCTTCTTCTATCTCTTCATCATACAATGGGTTTGAAAAAAATTGAAAATCATTTTTAGATATGTGCACTTCCTCCTCATTGTCAGTTTGTCATGTTTAAAAATAGTCATCCTCTTCCTCCCCAAACTGTTGATTCAGATATTGTGGTGGGTGGGTTGGGACAAAAAAAGAATTTGTATTTTTAAGATTGCTCTCATCTCTTGATATACCATATGCCATTTCATTAGTTGGAATATATTGTGGCTCCAAGTGTGGTGTAAAAATATCTTGTTGCATATGATACCCATATGGGGGCTGATGGTAAGCATTTTGTTGGGTGGGTTGATGAGAGTGCACACTCTTATGTGACATATGTTGGTGGTGATATTGTGGGGCATACCGCATCCTAGTGGTGGATAGTATTGGGGAATGTTACTTGCACTTATAGACCGGGGCCTTTGTAGTGGCATATTATGTTGGATAGGGTTATGGTATGCACTGTGAGGTACTCTTGAGGTTCATGGAGCATATGTATTCCAAGAGGGCTCATGTGAATTGATATTACCACCTTGTGGAGGGACATATTTTGGTGGTTTTGATGCTTGGATGTCCAATTGTGCCAATTGCCTATCTAGTTCTTGACTTTCTTGTATCAACATTGTCTCCTAAGCTACTATTTCTACCATTCTAGATACACTCCAATCTCTTGGTTAGTCATGTTGCAAGGTGTGACCCTTGGTCTTCTTGTTCAGCGCTACGGTGGTTTGTGACAATGGCTTAACTGCCTCCCGTGCTTTTTAAGTCAAGTGGTTGTATCAAGCATTAATAGGTCGATCTTTTGGTGCAATGACAACTAACAGTTGGTATCAGAGCCGAGGTCACGGGTTCAAACCCCATTCTTGCACTAAGGGGGGTTGTTGCAAGGTGTGACCCTTGTTCTTCTTGTTCAGTGCTGCGCTGTGGTGGTTTGTGACAAGGGCTTAACCGCCTCTCGTGCTTGTTAAGTCAAGTGGTTGTATCGGGCATTAAAAGGTCAATCTTTTGGTGCAATGGCAACTAACAAGTCATACTATCAAAATCAATGATAGTGTGATCAGCAATCCCCTCTTAATGTTCTTCCATCCATTCCTCCAATTCATTTGCCTTTTGAGGTTCATTTCCATAAGGAGATCCATGTCAGTTTGTCCACCTTTTCTTAGGACTCTCTTGGAACACAAATCTTCTTTCATTCATTTGTTGGATAATATTAAAATATTTTCAGAGTCACCACCTACTTTTCATGAGTAGGAAAATGATTATGTCTTTTTGGGTCTTTATTGCTAGCAGAGTTACCCATCTATGTTTGAATATAAAATGTTATTGACTTTGTAATGAGATAATCTTTAAACAGGAGATTTTGAATAACTCCCCAATAGTGTCACCATTTTGTTGGGTCACAAAAATGCAGGTTACAGATCCTAAGATGATGCCAGGCTCTATGATCAAACTTGCAATGTTTTTGAACCAACTAACAGAGTTAACCTATACGGTTGATGACTCCCTGCACTTTAGGTTCTACTAAAACTAGGCAGGTGGACCTTGATAGTTGAAGAGATTAAGAGTTGTATGACTTAGTTGAATTTATGGATCTATTCATAGTGGCATGAAGTGAAATAGATGAAGGCTTACTAACTAATCCTACTGAGAATGCTTGAGGTATTTAGAATGCAAATTAAATTTATGTAAAATACTCTAGGATTGATCAGTGCCTAATCTATTGGGCAAATGGAGTCGATGGAGAGATGATGAATATGGAGACAAGGGTGAATGATTGGCAGATTTATTTCTTAGCTTAACTCTAACAATTGGACACTTTTAAATGTTGGTACCTTATATAGATGTGCAAGTATGCAAGTTATAGTACTCCTCTTACTAATCCTAGTGCTATCTTCCGAAATTACTGTGAAATTTGGAAAGGATATTTAATTCTTAGATTGATGCAAACCAATCACAATAATTTATCTAAAAGGATTTTAATCTTTGACAAGAACCAATCAAAGTAAATTACCTGAAAGGATCTTTAATTCTTATCATCTAGAAACCAATCAAAACTCCACATAGGAACAACAAATGTGTTCTGACAAATAATGCAAATTTGAATAACTTAGAAAGACCACTTTGGAGACAGTACAATAACATGTAATCATGAAAATTAACCAACAGTTGAACACTAGAAAGTAAATCAATATTTATGCAAACACCTTCTCCATTGTATTTATATTGAAAATATGAACATTGTAGCAATACTTTCTAATATGAGACGGATGGGTGGAATGGATAAACCTATCTACTACTGGTGATTTTCAACCTACTACTACTGATACCCCTCTCCCTTGATTTCATCTAGCATATATAGTTTGTGATTTTAGGGTTACAACCCTTTATTTCTTCCGTTGCAACCTTTGGTATATCTTTTCATTTAGTTAATTGCCTTTGGTGGATTAAAATATTTTAATCTTCACCTTTCTATCTTAGAAAAATTAATTACAATTAGTTATAATCCTTCTTTAGCTAGTAGCTTTATTTCCACCCAAAAATGTTCTCTGAGTAAAATGACTATCCATTGGGAAAATATTTTGCCGTTGTAGTATCAAGAAAATATCCCTCATTAGGATTTGCCTTCATTTTGTCTATATTCCATTCTTCATTTAATTAATCTTCCTGGCATTCATATTCTCGTGAAAATAATTCTCCAATGTGAATAATAACTATTGTCATATCCTTTTGTTCATATTTTCACCTAATCTAGAAAACATATTTTACTCTTCAGGTAAGAAACAATTACTCATAAAATCGTATTTTCAATTAACGTCCTTGTGAATATATTTCACATCTTTAGTGAAAATATCTTATCTTTGTATTTTATATTATTGATTATATTCCTCTAAAATATTATTCTCTTTCGATCTTTATTTCTTCCTCTTAATCTATGTAGTGCTAAGGTTATAATTACCATCAATACATTGAAGGGACAGTAAATAGTGTCATTCCAATGTATATGAGTCATTGTGATATTTCATTTGATTTTAGCTATATATTTCTTAGGCCCACATTATCAGTGAATCGGGGGAACTCCAAATGATCTCCGTCAATAAGCAAATGTCTCCTCGAATCAAATTTTATCTTTCCATTATGAACTCATCCTTTAGCCCTATTGGAGAGACTTGGAGTATCAGGGAGACTTCAAAAATGTCGTCCGATGCTTTATCTGTCTCTGATAGGCTTTTGCTTTGTTTGCCATTTTGAGGGTTTGCTTCATTTCTAGATTTTACTACTCCTCTCTGCTATTTCTTCATTCCAAAGCTCATGATACGGTGCTGGTATAGAGGATGCTGGTGAAGGTTTTGGATAGCTTTGCATAATTAACACTTATGATTTATCCTTTGTAGTTTTAAACATCCAAATTCTGACCTACTTTTAGAGCTCCTACAGGACTCCAACTGAACTTATATCCTAATGGATTGTTCATTGTAGCCAGTGATGGAATGCCTTCAAAATATAAGACAAATGATTTAAATTTTCCTTCTCTTAGATGTGCATGGTTGATCATTGTCACTGCCATCATATGATCTATTCCAGGGTCCAATCCCATTTCTGACAGAATTTAACTCCAGCACTTTTAGCTCTTCCATTTATATCAACCATGCTTTTATCAATATATCTTGTAGTGACAAGATGCTTTCTTAGTTCAAATGCATTTGTAACTGTTGTGTGATAATTTGTAGGTAACAAGCTTATTACAACTTTAACTTTAGATATGTATTCTAGCAGAGGATCGTAACTACTTATATCAAGCTCAACTACTATTATATTAGGTATCCCTTCAATTACCTTTTGTACATCCTGTAGATATAATGATGCCACGATAACTTGAACCCCCTTAACTGCTTCAGTGCCAGTTTTTAAACTATTTCTTGTTGGAGAATCAAGCATATTGCATTCATTCAAGACTATGAACTCAATTGCAGGTTCACACACATGTCCATCACCAATGATAAAGATTGATGCTCTATCATCAAAATTTTCTTCCATTTGCAGTTTTTCTCTCAATTCTCTAATTCTTGAAGACGACTACTTTAATTCCTTTTTCAATTAATTTTCTCTAAAGCTTATTATCTAGATTAGTTGTAGCCGCTAATGTGTCCACAATATAAGCCAAGACATCATTGTCATTGGTACTAACTTCGATGGCATTAGTTAACTAGCTCGCTTGACATCTAGAAAGGTGAAATGAACCACCAGTAGTATCAACGATATTCAATGCCTCATTAATGAAAAACTGATCAAACAAATGTTCATTAAGAGATACCAATTTTTTATATGCCTTATCTCCATCAACATTGTCTAAGGAATGAGCTACCTCTTCCCTCATTCTTTTAATATAGTCATATAATAGAACAAGTTCTCCTTTGTGAGCTATACAAGCCCTACTTATTGGAGGCAACAAGTCTTTAGGGTTTTTAGAAGAAGTCATATCCTCAATAAATTTGTAAAGAACATAACCAAAATGCTCGGTTGCCTCTTTTGCAAGATCTATAGGAAGGATGTCAATTGCCAAAAATGTAACTCCCTCCCCATTCATGTCTTCATAATAAGAATAATTCAATGGATTGTATCTGAAAAAGGTCGCTCTATTGTTGTTATTCTATCCAAACTTTCAATGGAACCTCCAATATCACAAGTTATGTTAGCGACTCTCATAAGATGATTTGAAGCCAATTGCAAATCTTGCAATTGCTTGTTACTCAACGATCAATCAAAATATTTTTTCAATACATGCAATTGACCATTACATACGCATAAGGAGCTATTTTGTCATAAAACATAGGGTAATAATGTTCTAGATGTGCATAGTAATCATCTTTATCAAAATTCTTTGATGAATCTTTAGGTACAACCATATCCTTGGATGTTACCATACAACCATAAATTTAGAAATTATGTCTTGAAATTTTTTCCCTTTGAAGAGTGTTGACCATATTTTGTTGATACTATGAGTTCGTGAAGCTCAAATGGATCCATAAAAGTATAAGGGAGAAGTTGTAATTCTCCTATGCACCCTGTGAGACATCTCTTGAACCTGTGAAGACAAAAACCAAGGTGGAGACTATAGATGGAAGGCCTAAAGTAGCTATCTCTTCACCCACAAATATAACAACACCCTTAGTAGTACTGAGAGAGGAATACATATAACAAGACCCTAGAGAGAGAAATGTAGTGGAATATCCAAAGTTTAAGGATCTTTCACCTAATCCATGTAAGCAGTCTACCATTCCTACTCTCCCAGCATATCTTTCAAAGGTGAACAACCTCTTGCCATTGTCACCAACAATAAGTTCATAATCATATAAAGATACCCGTTCATTGAGAACCTTATCAAGCAGTGCCATGTTTTCTAGTTGGGCCTTGTGTGTGTGGGAGAAGAATGCATAGGCTTTATCTAGTAAGATGTTTTCTAGCTTAGGTTGCTTGATCCAAAAATGAATCCACATTCAGATAAGTCCTCAAAAATTTCACAACCAACTTCTTCATATTGAGCATCAAAATGAATATGCTTTGTGCATGATTAGGCAATTATATAATCAATTCTAGCACTTATTTATGCACCATGTAGAATATATGCTTAGTGTAAAAGGAACTCTTCTTTCTCATTTGATGACATCTTTTCTCATTTGCAGGCTGTGCTACATTAGCTTGGCTTAGGAATGCAGTTATCTGCTAAAGTTCCATAAAACCTTTATATTTCTTCATGGGTATTTCTTAGGTTTTCTTTCTTTGGGGGCAATAGGATGGAGAATTTTCTGACTCTAATGCCCACACTAAAACTTTCTCATTGGTTGAAATTTTTTGAGAACTACATTAATTTAGACTCCTCCCAGTGTAAATTTAGGCATGGCTCTTTCTGTAAGTAATTCTCTCTATGTCATGGGAATCATAATCACCCCAACGAAGCTGCACATCAATCCAATACTTATTACTTGTCTTCTAATCAAAAGCATCATTTGACTTTGTAACAAGGCTGGGTTTAGACATAGGCCATTTATAAGCCGCAAAGAGAAGAATATCAGCACAAGAGTTGTTCAAATTACAACTTGTTTGAGGATGTATAGTTTCCTTTTGGATAGTCTCAATTTCCATAGCATCCAACTCTTGGTCAAGGACCTGACAAAGATCCATAACAACACTTTTGTTAACCTTCTAGAAACCTCTCATACTCATCCATCATGTATTTCTAAATGTGATATTTAAATTTCTCATCATGGAAACCTAAAATCTGATAGAAATTTTATGTCCCAATAGAGTGATCATCTTGTACTATGTTTGCTTCATGCTCGAGGTTCGTGTGAACCTGAATCTACTGACTGCTTTGATAAAGTGCTTCCATAGTGAGGATGGGACATTCCACCTCCTCACCGGAGAGATCACTGTGACGTTGAAGGATGTTTACAAGATCCTAAGACTTCCTATAGTAGGGGAGCAAGTAGATTATGACTCTCAGCGTGACACTAGGCTATCTAAGTGTAGGAGGATATTTGATGATCTTGACATAGTGGGATTGGTGATTAGCTGGTAGGATATGTATGATGACTATGATTACTTCCTAGGGATTGTAGCTGGCTTGATCAGAGGTGTTGTATGCCCTAATCAGAGATCACATGGATTTGCAGTTGGCTGGGGTCAGACCCTAGAGAGGATGTTGACTGAGGGCACCCATTTTGCTTGGGGTGTCTGTGTACTAGCCCACCTCTACCATGACATGCATCAGGTTGTGTATCATGTAGCATTGAGTCTTTTTGTAGGTGTTTCTTTGGTGCAGTTCTAGGCCTGGGAGCACATTGCAATGACATGGCCTATTGTCACATTTCATTGGTAGCCAGACGAGCCATACTCCTATGGATACACCGGTGTACTTACTCAGTATAGGCTAGGTAAGTTAGAGTAATAGCACCATTAGTTGGATAATGTGGACATAGTTGTGTGGCGACCATACCTGAAGTGCGAGGTATGGGATGATGAGGATGACAAGCTACCATATGTGTTTCAGACGTGGTGATTCATTAGCTGGACCTGTCATATTTTGGAGAGGTAGATAGTTAACCATGTCTTTTGGTAGTTTGGGTGGATACAGGGTATGCCATAGGGGTAGGCACTATTTATGAGCAGTAGCAATGAGGTCATGTGGATTCTTATGAGGAGGCCTAGGTAGATTTCCTATAGATTCCTTATTAGGTGTGACCGATGAGGTGGGAGGTGTTGGATGCAAGGATGACGCAAGATTTTGAGGAGTGGTTTGTAGCGCACCCATTCCCTAGGTATCTGGGTCCAGAAGAGTTAGCTCCTCGCCTAGAGGAGGTTGAGTCGGAGGAGGAGGATGATGGAGGTAGACGGAGGAGGAGGCAGAGGAGGAGGAGAGGAGGAGATGGTTTAGGAGGAGATGGAGAAGATGGAGGAGGGGATGACAGACTGAGACAGTGGCAGAGAGTGGGGCAGGCCCCACCCCAGCAGGTAGCACCAGCAGTTGCTCCATAGGTACCACAGGCACTCGATCAACCTGACTAGTAGTAGTAGGTGCAAGGGTATACAGTAGATTTGTTATGAGGCTAGCTGAGACAGGTGAGAGCACAATTGAAAGACATAGAGGCTCGGATAGAGGGAGATGCAGGGATTATTGCTAGCATCACTATAGAGTGAGATATCGCACTGGCCAGGGTACAGGCACTAACAGGGGAGAGGGATGTAGCCATAGACACTTTGGGTGCAAACACAGCTACAATACTACTTGTGACATAGTTGACACAGGCCTAGGCCCAGGTTACACAGGTGAGGGGAGAGATGGCTTTAGCTCAAGCATGGACATAGTATTACAAAGGGTTATACCACGAGGCGGTACTTGAAGATTAGAGGGCACCGAGTTACAGGAGCCAGTCAATGGATGTGTCCTCGCGGAGGGTAGGTGGTTCATGGTCTATGACTTCTGGCATGGGCCCATAGTAGTTTGGGATAGGTTGAGGTGGAGGAGGGGGAGGGGACAGTTCCAAGAGTAGCATCCTGCAGCAGCAGGGTTAGCTACAATTCTGTACAAATTTTTGTTTTGTACATACACATACTTTTGATGGTTCATGGATAGCCAGATTATGTATATTTGACTCTTATTTTGCATAGCTACTAAGACATGTGTCATTATTATTTTGATGTATGTATACACCTTTTGTGATTCGACTTATGGATGATGGACTGATTTTATACACCTGGACACTTTTATGTTTTATGATTATATATGATGATGCAGTTATGATGACCTACATGCATTTGTTTATGTGATGATCATGGATGCACTCTATTTGTTATGGACACTTTTACATTTTATGTTTATATATTATGTAAATGTTATGATATCTAATGTGCAACACATGTTATGCAAATAAAATGGTATGAGATGATTATTGACAGCTATGTTTTTGATGGTTTTCTGATGAGACACTATGTTATGCTGATACAAATGTATATGGATGATTTGAATGCACTTATATGTATGTAAATGATTTAATCGATTTAAGGACTATCTCACCTAATATGAAATGCAAAATGATGATATGTTTTTGTTATGTCCAAGTGTACTCAATCAACGTAGAAGAGATTTGATGAAAGACACAATGATAGATAGAAATGCGATTGATAGAAGAAATGTGAATGTAGGAATGACAAGCTTTTCTTTGCAAACATTGGAACTTTGAACAAAATCATTTTTTTATGGATGGAACGTGAAATACAATTGGATGTGTATGGATGCAGATATTTGTCACCTTGATATTGTAAGTATTTTGAAGTGCTTGATTCATCATTGGGCGATTTTGTTTGTTATTTTGTGTTTTTAACATGTAAGAAAATACAAGCATCTAGGTATAATTAAACCAAGATGACCTGAGTATTGCTTACATGGATTTTGATTTAGCAAGTTAATACAAGCATCTAAGTATAATTGAACCAAGATGACCTGAGTATTTCTTGCGTATCAACAGACAAGGATTACACCTATTTCATGTTTAGACCTCTGATGTCCTCGATGGTCATTATGTTGATAATGTCTTTAGACAAGGCTTCACATTACTAAAGATAAACCCACAAGTAGCAAACAAATAAAATAATCATGCCTCCATCATGGATGCTCTAGTTATTAGGCATCCTTGAGTAGCATAGGAAACATGATAACAAAAGTTTTAAATTTAAGGCACAACCAATCAAAACAAATCTTTCTTGCATTAGATGTGTTTTCTTGCCATAATTTAGATGAAATCATTTGGAGTGTTTAGGTCCTTGTTTGTTTTTCTTTGGATAGGTTGATGTCTTGCATCAAAATTTATGTGTGGAAGCGTGCTTTGTTGCATGTGTGTGTCTAGTGAAAGGTATCACAATCCTTATTGTTATCCTCTAAGGTGAGTGGCATTCAAGAATCCAACTTTGTAACTAGGTCGAGGACATGCCCCTAGTCAGGTAAAGGATCGATTTATTATGGAAGAATGGACAACAGACATGAAGAAATGGGCCCTAAGGGACTAACCTAGTGTCTCGGGGGCTCATCGATGATGGCCTTGCCTATGTGATGACACAGAGACAACGTAGTCTAGGGCGTGGATCATGTGGACCTAAGACCTAGGTGATGGGAAAGGTGGGGATGCGGAAATGAATGGGAGAAGTGACTGTATGGTTAATTTGACCTCAGCAATTGATACAAGACTAAAATGGGTGGTCAAAAAGGTAGGTGTTTTTCTGACAAACTATACGGAAGTACTCACTGTGACAGATGCGCAGGAAAGAACAAAGTGTATATGTGCAACAATAGGATAAAAAAGTATAGATCTAGTGGAATAGTGGATGCACCAGATTAGAGTATGAATGTGCAGAAACAAGAAATAAAAGCATAGATCTGGTGATAAAAGTGAATGTGCAGCAGAACTAAGCAAATGTGCAGTAGAAAATAGATGCATAGCAGGGTGAAGCAAATGCACAGTAGGATGAAGTAGATGTGCATATCTGTCTATTTTGCTTGATTTTGACTGGTTTTGACTTGGTAAAGGCATGTTGTTCAATGTTTTTAGGTTATTTGTATGAATGTTGCTCTTTTTGATTTGTTTCTTCAATTATGGCAAGAAAGACACATCACACACAAAAAATATTTTCATGATTGTTTGATTTTTTTTAAATTTTGATTTACAATGCAAGCACAATCCTAAGGTTGGCCAGGATAGTATTCAATGAGTTCCAACTTGGTTTTTACACCAACCACTTGCATAAAAGGTGGATAGCTAATAACTTGGTAGCACCGGATCCCTCCACAGTACTCACTTCTCATGCATACCAAGTTATAGTTCCTCCAAAGAGTTGAACTTTTCTATCTCTACACTAAATGAGTGTATGACAAATGACTGGAGAAAGTTTTCCTCCTGTGTCACCGAATAGGGGATTTTGGCTTACTATAACAAAAGGATTTTAGTCAAGGCATCCATTCGGGTGATTACACATGTGGCCATTCGCTTCAATAAGAAGGCTTCCTAGCCTGTAGAGGTTACACTCCATAGGATTTTGGGGGAAACATCGGTCGATGTAATACAACAACACCCATCACTTACAACTTTCATCACAAATGTAATTTATTTACAGTGACTTGGAGGTACTTGGCTTTAACCATTATCACTTAATGTCATCCCACTTGGAAGGAAGGAATTCCAAGGGCAGGACTCTCTAAAGGTGACACATGTGAAATTATGATTCTGGCATTTTGGTCACCCAGTTAAGAGGAGAGCATAGTCCTATCATCATTCCAAAATCATGGAAAACACTCATTCTTTCCTCCTAGTTTAAAAGAGAAAAACTAAATGAGTTACTCTATCAGGCACACAAGATTTGTTAACTTTGAAAAAGCTGTTGAAAGTAATTGTTTAATTTTAATCCTCCTAGTTGGGACTATGTTCAAGTTGTGATGCAACAAGTACAAATTACTTCCCTCCTATTTAGATCTAAGTGAAATTTGTATGAACAAGATCAGTTACTTCCTTTGCTATTTAGATCTAGATGAAAGTTAACCATGCAACTATATGCCTGACCAGCTCTTAACCTACAAGGTGGATCTGAGAATATTCTTGCAAATGATGTTAGCATTACAATTTTCCTGAGAAATAACTCAAAAACCCTAGCAGAATAAATGCACAGATACAGTGAATGAATGCATAAAAATAGATGCACAGTAACAAAGAATGTATGCACAAATACAAAGAATGAATGTGCAGAAATAGATGATGAATGCGCAGAAACAGATGCACAGTAATAGTGAATGTATGTGTTGTAACAATGAGTGGATGTGTATATTTGATAGATGCATAGCAACAAAGAGTATATGCGTAGCAGAATATGACAGATATGCAAAAATGTCCTATGTATGAATTCTAACACAAAAACTCAATTTTGAAGTTAAATTGGGGCAAGGGCCCCATGGTGGGTGCCAGAAATGTTATCAGAAAATGTGAACAACAGCATAAACAACTAATTATCTAATGATCTCAATGAAATTGAAACAAATAAGATCAAACACAAAGAACACAATACCTTGCAAACCTTTCTATTTCGTGACTTCCATTGGTTGCGTATCTTGAATTGATCTCATTTATGAATAGAGTCCTCAAAAGGTGCACTTCTTTGGTTTTTTCCAAGATGACAATGGAGAATGGTTGTTGATAGGTTTTACAAATGAAGAGGATCTTCACAGTACAATGATAATGGTGATAATGGTGTGCCAATTGATCTTAAGCTATGGAGTGATTTGGTGCAAAGGCGCGCTGTGATTCCTGCAGAGTAAGTTTATAAAAAGCTTAGATGATTCAAATGAAGGAATAGGGGTTATATTTCTAGATTTGTGAGAAAGAAGATCAATAGTTGAGGAAATTTGAGAGGATGTACGTGAATAGGGAGAGGACAAGTGTCCTTCTCTTTCATGCATCAGGGGAGTGAACAGAATAGATTGAAGAGTTAACTGAGATGATTGATCAATTAATAGAAATGACTAATTAGTTAATTGTTTTGATTGATAAGTTAACTAATCTGACTAGAGGAGAAATAGGACATGTGGGTGAGGGAATATTAGCTAATTAAATATTTAAAATATTTAATTACATGTGCATGTGGATTAATTGGATTATTTTTGGTATTAATTCAATTTTGGAGGAAATAGGTAATTTAAATAAATATTTGGATTTATTTAAATATAGAGAATGAGAAGAATTAATTAAATAATTTGGTATTATTTAATTTAGAAGAATTTTAGAAGAATTTGGATGATTTAAATAAATAAATGATTTTATTTAATTTTTTGGAGAAATATGAATCAAATAAATAAATTTATTTATTTATTTATTGATAGAGGAATTTGAAATAAATATTTAAAATATTTATTTAGCTAGAGTCACGTCACTTTTAGGTGTATACAGAAATATCAACTCAAAGAGGAGCAAAATTTAGACACCTAAATTTGATCATGTCCTAATGACACCTTTAAATCACTTTCGACATCACCTTTTGACACATCCTAAACATCAACCTTTCTACACCCTTGTAACCCCACCTTATGTCACCTTGTGACACATTCACCCTAGGACTCCCTTTAGTATTCCTCCTTCCATTAGTTAATTATTAAATAGATTATATTTATTTAATTAATTTTAATCCATTTTTCCCTTTAGTCAAATTAATTAAATAAATTTTATTGATTTAGTTTTCCCACATCATCCTTGTCTAATAAATAAGTAAATAATTTTATTATTTAATTAATTATTTTTCAATTGTCCTAATCCTCATCCACTTGCCACAAATAATAAATAAGATTCACATGTCCAACAAAAGTTAATTATCTAAATTCATTAAACCTAGACACTTGCACAAAAGTCAAATTAACTTTACATCTCCACCATCCAATTCATTCTACACCTCTTAACCCTAGCCATTCACATACAGATAGACCCTAGAAACCTCCATCCTTGCCCTAATTTCCTCTCACTCAATCTCGTCCGTCGATTCATCTCTAATCTCAACCGTTCACATAAGGATATCCCCTAGAAGCTTCCATTTTTCACTAATCTTGTCTCATTCAATCTTACCCATCCATTCCTAATCTAATCTCAACCATCCATTTTATCACTCAAAAATCTATAAATCAAGCTTCAATCTAGTCATTTTGAAAGAAGAATTAATCAAGAGATTTGAAGATAATGTTATGCTATCAAAGTGATCAACCAACAATTAAATCATTATCAAAAATCATTGAAGCAAAAACACCATTTTCATGGTGCAACAAGGGCTATGTTGGTAAGAAATTTCTATGTTTTTCCTTTGATTTTTGTTAGCTCTTTGCCCAATTAGAGGTGATGTTGAGTATGAAATAAGAGCTTTGGTTTGATACATTGTTCTTGATTTGGTTTTATATTTCTGTACACACATTTTGGCATGCCTAGTGGGACCTTGTCCCTTGTTTAATATTGATTTTTGTAGGTTTTATTAGCTTGATTAATGCAAGTTTCTACTCTTTTTGAAAACAATTTGGGGGTTGAACTTTTGTAGGGAGCATCCTAGGAAAAAAGGACCTCACAGTTGAGTCTGGAAGGCCCAAAAACATCCCTAGGATCCATATAAAACACATCATATTTTTGAGGTAAAAAAAATTTGAAATTTTTTTGGGCTAACCACTAGTTTGCAGACCCATACTATATGGATCCATAAAATAGGAGCTCTAAACATTCTTTGTGGGTGCTAGTTAGTTTATCGTCTGGTTAATAAAAATATTCTTTCACTAACTTTAATCAGAACCTTAATATTATTGTCCTTTGGCATCGATTAGGGCTTTTATTTAGAGGGTCATTATTTTGACCGCTAGTCATTGACCACATTTGTGTGCCATTTCATAGGTTTGATGCCTAGTCACATTAGGGATAATGCCTTACCACCTTCTTGGTTACTACGAACCTTCAATTCTCTGGTCTTAAGGCCATGGTCACATTAGTGACCTACCGCTAGCCATCAATCCTTTCATGGTCTGTGCTCACATGACTATCAATTGTTAACAATAACAATTATCTTAACATTTGTTTTAACTCACATGGTTTAGTTATCTATCGATCTTTATAAGTTGTTAGCATTTATTATATTCATTAGAATTAGTTATGACCATAGCATTCATTTTCAACACTGGATTTTATTATAACTGCTAGCGATAATTGTCAAACAAATTGCCTTGTTACCAGTCTATGCCAATCTACTAGTGGTTACTTTAACCACCTTGTAGATTGCAGTTTGTAGACCGTTGCATGTGATCAAGTTACTTTTTATCTCTAGTGGTTAAAGTTAACTTCTAGGACTAGACCCCCCATTTGAAGTCTCAAATAGCATTTTTTAGTCAAATTTTTTACTCAGGTGTCGGATTTTTACAAAATTACAAGTGTGGGAAAGATTATTCACCCAACTTCATTGTGGAGTAGGTATTTTGATAAAAAAAAATTTAAGAATAATCAGGTATAATCATTTGAAACTCTCCTTTGTTTTTTAACTTCAATTGAGCGTAACTTGTGCATATTAAATCAAAATTTAATGATTTTTTTTAAATTGGATAGAATCACAGGAAATCTATTGGTGTCATAAAATATTCTATATTCTAATTTTTATTTATTCTTTCTACAAGTTTTAGTCATTTTGAACTAACACCCTTGTTTGTAGCTCCTCGTTTTTCAAAGACTTAATCTTTTGCAAACTACTAACAAGTGTGGTGTAGGTTCGATTGTCCAAGATTCATTTTTCAAACCCACTTGTGTTTTCTTTGTTTAGTGAATTTGGTGTGTTCTAAGGTGTGTGCATGCTCTTCCCTTACATTGAAAGGTCATATTGGGAACCACAAACACCCTTTGAACACATTAACTCTCACACCACACATTGATTTTTAAGAGTTAATTAATGTTGCTTGTGTGGATTAAGTGTGTGTATGTTCTCATCTCACACTACAAGGTGATCTTGAGGGATCAAAAACACCTCTTGGTTCACTTTTATTACTTAAGGATCCAAGTTGTGTATTCTCTTTCCTCACATTAAAAGATGATCCTGGGAATCAAAAGCACTTGGAATCCTTTCCCTTTAGGGATCTTGCTTAGGGATTTCATCACCCTAGGGATGACCTCAACCATGTGTTCCAATGGGGTATATAAAGGGTGCAGAGCAAAATCTATACCTAAAAAAGGAGCCATTGTCATGTCTAGCAAAGCCTCGAGACCCTTGGTCTGCTAAGACTTGTGAGGTGAAGAGACCAGGAGAGACCTCCTAGTTTCATGCATGTAGACGGGTCCTTAGTTCATGGAATTGAGCCTCAAAGTACCTAGAATATATTGAGGGAATCCCTAGAAGCTTGTAAAACCTAGATTAAGACCTTTTAGTTGTCTTTTTTTGTGGTGCATTAGAACCAAAAAGGCCTGAGAAGTTACTTATGACATACTTTCATAGTGGGGAGATGGAACTCACTTTAGGAAAGGCTTTGGCCTCCAAGGTAAGGGGTGCATAAGTGGTACATGACCTTGCATTGCCTAGCTATCCATCACTTGATAAATAGTATATTGTGGGCCCACAGAAATTGACACTCCCACTTGAATAGATTAGGCTTGTTCATGTGCTTGGTGTGTTTTCATTTGTCAAAACTCATGCACCTCTCGAATCCAAAATCCCATATCAAACCTTTTGCAAACTTGTGTATATTCTATGAAATTTACACTTTAATAAAAAACATGTTGAATCGTCCTCCCAGATAAAAAATTATGGCTTTCAGAAGTTGGGCCTTTTGTAATGGAAAATATAAAACTATGTTGGACACTTAAAAGAGTTGTAAGGGTGAGTAACAGATGTTGATGTATGTTATGACACATCATAAGGCATCTTTGATTGGAGATAATGTAACCCTTAGGATTTGTGGACCACTTTCAAGGTGGTTTTAGGTCAAGCTTTTGTAATAACCATTTGACAGTTTCATGTATGTATCTCCTTGTTTAGGGTAAAATTTGGATTGTTTATTGTTTTAATTGTTAGATGTTTGAATCCTCCTTTCGCCTTTAACATTCAAGGATCTAGGGTCAAGTGGCCATGTACTATCATACCCTAGGTCACTATGAGATGTAGGGAAGCTTGGATTAGGGTGTTTAATTATCAATTTTCCTTCTCCTATGCTCAATTAACCATTAAAACCATAATTTCACAAATACGACTATAAACGGAAGAATAATAGAAAAAGCTCTTGCAAAGGGAAGTAAAATATCAAATCACAGAGTACCTATTTTTGAGGCTTTGAGGTGGAAAAGTCAAGGACAAAAGAGCGGGAACCGAAGTCCAAGGTACCAGTTTCTTTACGAGATCCTGACCTCCTTCCAACACTGATTTGCACTATAACTTCTATTTTTTTTAATTTAACTATAGAGGACACAGGGACTAGCACCCAAGTCCCAAAAAAGCTTCAGTGTCTTGCTTCTCTTCAGATCTTGAATCCTTGATGTTTGTTTATCCTTCCTGCAACTCCACTTTTTCTAAATGCGACACCTATAACCTGCAATCACAAAACTTTGGGAGGGGGTTGTGGTGTTTAGGGGCTTGCCTCAATTAAGCCCCAGAGGACACTTAAGTCTCTAAACACTATTATTAGATAGAGAGTGCATGCCCTTGTGAGGCAAAGGCAAAAACCAAAGGAAATGATGATGGAAACACAATATAATGTCACCTTGTAGTGAAGATATCATGGGAGGAAGATGCTCTTCATTCCATAATGAAATGGATGCTCAAATCTACAAACACAAACACATAGACAACACAATTCTGCTCTTGCAACACAATGAAAGCTTTAAATCACCTTGAGAACACAATAGCTTGCTAGTAGTCATCTAGTTGAAATCTAGTTTACAAATGAATGCTTAAACATGCTTTTATATGCAACTACAAACACCCCCTTCAAACTTACCATGTCAGCATAGGACCCAAATAATGGTCACAAGCTAACACCCAAAAATTAGGACTACCCCAAAATAGGGCAGGACTAGGGTGTAGGTGCCCAAGTCCTACCCCACTATTTTGGGTAGGGTAAAGCTCAAGGGATCCTCCTAGGTCCCATTTGTCATGTTACCTAGGGCTTATTCCATTAGGATGCTAAATTATGAAGTAAAATGTCCTAAATGCACACTACAGTCTTGGGAGCTAAACCTTATGAGGGAAAAGCCCCCAAGGGGACATTTTTTGACGTTACGTTTAGCCCCTGCTTTAATGTATGTATAAACACAAGGCCAATACATGCATTAAAGTAAGGTCACAAACATAGCAAACGTGCCAAGCACAAAGAAGACACGCCAATCACATAGAAGACAGTAACATGCACATCAAACATGGAGAAGACAGTTACTGTCATGCAGAACATGGAGAAGATAGTAAATGCATAGAAGAAACATTAATGCATAGAAGACAGACATGATTCTTTTCTTTTATTTTTCTCACATATATGAAATATAAATGCAAGTGCTAGAAAGTAAACAAACCTCCCATAATGCAGGAAGCACTCATCGAGCTAGTATTTAGATTGCATATGGGGCAACACACACACCAGACACACAAAACCTCCCAAAATGCAGGAAGCACTCATCGAGCTAGTCTTTAGACTACATATGGGGAAACAGACATGCCAAACAAAGAAAGCATGCCAAACACACACACTTGAAGACATGAAGAAAAAATGATAGACAAGCAATGGAGTGTACCTATTTCTAGGTCCAACACCATCTCAGGCACATTATAGGCACACATCGATGATTGCGCTTCACCACAACAATCACCAAAGACATACTTAAGGGTTGAGTTAGTCACATAAATGCTCCTCGCCTCTGCAGAGGACTTTTGAAAATGACAGGATGATGTAATCTGCTTCAAGAAATACACCATCCCCACCTCCACAGAGGGCTTAAGATAAAAAGGATATATGCAATATCCTGCCTCCATAGAGGGCTTACATGATTGATTGATTGTAAACAAACTCAGGATGCAGGAAGCACTCATCAAGCTTTAAACTGCATCTGAGGACAAACACATATCTAACATCTACATTAGATAGTTTACCTTATATATGCCCCCACCTTAAGGTGGTTGATATCAAGTATCAATATCAAGTACGTTTAGTTAGGAAGAAAACACACAAGGGAACACAGACTTTCACAAAGCCCATGCCCCCCGGAGGTGACATGTACTCCACGATCTCCAAATGTTCCCACAAACACATCCCTGCAAGAAACATGTTAGTGTCTACAAAATCATGATAAACAACAACATCAATGCATATGATTAACCACATAAAGAGCCAAGGTTATACTACGAAGTCAAAGTTTAAGGATAGCCATGGGGCTATATCACAAAGCTCTCTGAATCGAGTACCGCCAAGGCTAGATTCAAAGACAAACAAAGGTGCATAGAGCAGCAGTATTGATAAGGTTTGTAAATTGCGATAGAAACATCATCAAATTCACTACGCGGAAAGCATGAGTGCTTCCACTATCCAAGCATCAGATAAAATATACAACCCCATCATCATATTAGGAACTAAGACCATTTTTTGATTTCTCTCAAAAGGGACACTAGTTCTGCATCAGTATAAATGTTTTTTGTCATCTGCCCGCTAGATAGAAACACTAGAGGAAGGGAAATAATAAATCAGAGAGGAGAAATAAGTGTCTTAGGGACAATCACATAGGAGGGTACCCCAAAGTCACCAACCTCAATGCTATGTCCATAAGACACAACACACAACAATGAAATTAGAGGAGAAGCAATATAGAAGAATGATGATACAAATAGAAGAAGGTCACAACAGAGGTAGTCTCCAGTTATCCTTGACCTTACAAGAGAATTTGAGGTCATCCTAGGAGGCCTAAACAACACATAACACATCATAGGGGAAGTACATCACGAGAGAGATGAAGGGTTAGAGTTACTTACCTGTAGGGCCCCTGTCGGGCTAGAGGTTGTCTATAATCAAATCATCATCATCATCTTCCCATTCCTTAATGTTGCAGGAAAGTGGGACATAAGGTATCATAGCCAGATTCATGTCTTGTTCATCATGTTGTTCATTGTTATGGTCATCTTTATTCTTTTGAATGTTGGGATCAATGTTTTCTTGTGGAGAGGCAAGGTTTATAGCATAAGCTTGTCTTCTTTTTCTTCTTTCTCTTGCTTTTCTATTTCATTTTCTTTTACCACTTATCTCTTGTAAGATAGGGCTATCCTCTTTCATAGGCTTGTGTAATTTAGAAGATGAAGCACCGAGGTCAAATCTCATTTGTCACGATGGAATGTTTTGTTGTTGAAAATGACCTCCCGATCCTTGTAAGGATTTCAGGGGAGGAACCTCAGCATAGGGACCTTGTCCTTTTAGTCTAAGATTCTCTTCACATGCGGGTTTTTTATCTTTTGTTGTTTCTTGTGTAGAAGGACTAGGTATTGGGTGTAAAAGTTTTGGTTTGTAGTTTCTATAGCTCAAAAAAGTAAAGTCTATTCATAACTCTGGTTTGTTGTTGGTTTTGTTGCAAAAGTAATCCAATGTAAAATGTTGTTGTGTATTTAAAGGCTTGTATGTATTTCAAGGAATGACATGCACTTGTCCGTTCAAAGGAAATTTTACACATTTATAGATAGTTGAAGGGACAGTTTTCATAGCCTTTATCCAAGGGATTCCAATTTTGATTTCAAAGGTATCGGAAGTGGGGGTAACATCAAACCATTGTTCAACATGTTTCTCAAATACAGTTACCAACAATAATATCTTTCCTAATGGTTTTTCCAAGGTTCCCTTATGTGTCTTAATCATCAAGTTCGAAGGGTCATAAGAACCTTGCATTATTTGATGTGAAAAGAGAAACTCTTCAATAGCAACATTAATCATCCAATTAGGATCAATGAGAGTTCCATCCACAAGATTTCCCAGTATTTTCATAGTGATGTAAAGAGGTATTTCCTTGTCTCCAGTTATTCTATCATGAGGTGTAAAGACTATTTCAGGTCTAGGTGCTTTTCTTTTCATGTAAGGTCTAGGAGGGAACCTATTATTGTTGTTGTGATTAGAGGCAATGTTTTTATACCCAAATCAGATTTTAAAGTTTTTCCAAAAGTATACCAAAGGCAAGAGCAAAGTGATATGACCCAAAATAGCCTCAAATGTTTGATTTTTGTATTTTTTTCCAATGCAAATAAGTGAAACAAATGGTGTTGTAAGGATTTTGATCAGGGCCAGCAAGTTATATGTCTGATATCAGTCCAAAACAACAATATGATCCTTCTCAACACACTCTTGATGCAAATCCAAGATAATGCCAAGTCAAACTATAGTGAAGATATGTCGAAATAGGCACTTTTTTCACCAAAACTCAATGCAAAATAGCATAATAAAGGGTGTTGTGAGGAAAGTGATGATGGAGAGAAAATTATATTAGTAATAACAGCCACTTAATGTCAAAATTCCCAACACAACACACTTTTAGTGCCACTTAAGGTAAAACCCTAGTGAAATATAGCAAAAATAGGTTATTTTTCACGGTTTTTCAATTCCAAGACCTAGAAAAGGGGGTGTTGTAATGAATTTCAGGAGGTACAGAAAATAAAATCAATTATGTTAGTCACCTCAATCCATAAAATTGATGACAACATGCTTCGAGTGTAAACTAGGTCAAACCCTAGGGCAAAAATAGTCAAAATGTGTAGTTTTTTGCCAAATTTTCAATACAAGAGCTTGTTAAAAGGGTGTTGTGAAGATTTTTAGGAGGGGAAGAAAATTATTACCCTAATAACATCCAATTAGAGAGTTGACAAACCCAATTTTAGTGAAAATCGGTATTTTTAAAGCCCTAGGTTTGAGATCTTGGAACAAAATGCTATGTGAATGTTTTGAAGTCTGATTTATGATGAAAATTAAATACTCTCAGATCTGAAAATTATTTCCAAGCTTTAATATGCAAAATGCCAATGCAAAATTTAATGAAAATGCATGAAAATTGCTAGTTTTTTGTTGAAATTTTCTATGCAAAAATGCAAATATATAAAATCTAAATGCAAATTTAAACTAAAATGCAAGACTACATCCAAATTATAATTTGAATGAGCCTCTAAAATCAGTAGAAAAAACTAAAATAATATTTTGCCTACCAACCCTAGATTTTGGAATTACTAGGTTTAATGAAATTGTCAAAATTTCTACAAAAGCCTAGCAAATTAATGATGAAAATGTAATGCAAGTTATTGAATTTTTCTGTTTTTCTATAGTTTATATTAGATCTAATACAAATATCATGAATTAGGGAAATTTAGAAAGAACTGATGCAATTTAGTAATCTATATGAAAATGCAAGCTAGGATTTTCAAATTTTTCATTTTTTTGTAATTTTCTCCATGCAATAAGATGAAAGACTATATGAATGAATGAAATCAATCCAAATTTGAAGACACACACTCAGAAAGTTGCAATTTAAGACCAAAACATGGGTTCACCAAAATGTTTAGGGTAAAATTTGGATTGTTTATTCTTTTAATTGTTAAATGTTTGAATCCTCCTTTCACCTTTTACATTCAAGGATCTAGGGTCGAGTGGCCATGCACTATCATACCCTAGGTCTTTGTGAGATGTAGGGAAGCTTGGATTATGGTGTTTAATTATCAATTTTCCTTCTCCTATGCTTAATTAACCATTTAATCCCTAATCTCACAAATACGACTATAAATGGAAGAATAATCGAAAAAGCTCTTGTAGAGGGAAGTAAAATATCAAATCATAGAGTACCTATTTTTGGGGCTCTAAGGTAGAAAAGTCAGGGACAAAAGAGCAGGTGCCCAAGTCCAAGGTACCAGTTTCTTTACAGGATCCTAACCTACTTCCGACACTGATTTGCACTATAACTTCTATTTTTAGAAATTCAACTGTAGAGGACACAGGGACTAGCATCCATGTCTCAAAAAGGCTCTAGTGTCCTACTTCTCTTTAGATCCTAAATCTTTGATGTCTATTGATCCTTCCTACAACTCTACTTTTTCTAGATACGACACCTGTAACCTATAATCACAAAACTTTGGGAGGGGGTTGTGGTGTTTAGGGGCTTGCCTCAGTCAAGCGCTGGAGGATGCTTAAGTCTCTGAACACCATTGTCAGATAGAGAGTGCATGCCCTTGTGAGGAAGAGGAAAAAACCAAAGGAAATGATGATGGAAACACAATATAATGTCACCATGTAGTGAAGGTATCATGGGAGGAAGATGCTCTTCATTCCATGATGAAATGGATGCTCAAATCTGCAAACACAATTCTACTCTTACAACACAAGGAAAGCCTTAAATCACCTTGAGAACACAATAACTTGCTAGTAATCATCTAGTTGAAATCTAGTTTACAAATGAATGCCTAAACATTCTTTTATATGCAACTATAAACACCCCCTTCAAACATATCATGTCGACATAGGACCCAAATAATGGTCACAAGCTGACACCCAAAAATTGGGACTGCCCCAAAATAGGGTAGGACTAGGACATTGGCGCGAAAGTCCTCCCCCTATTTTGGGAAAGGTAAATCTCAAGGGATCCTCCTAGGTCCCATTTGTCATGTTACCTAGGGCTCATTCTATTGGGATGCCCAAATTATGATGTAAAATGTCCTAAATGCACACTACAGACTCAGGAGCTAAACCTTATGAGGGAAAAGCCCCTAAGGGGACATTTTCCAATGTTACACTACTATATATTACATGCCTGAGATGGAGATTGAGTGTAAGAGTCTTATAGATGTTAAGTTTCCTCTAGATCTCCATTGGTGATACTCTTGTAAATGTTTTATCTACACGTATATTGTAATCATGTTAATTTTTGAATAATGTATGCTTAATAGAAAATGTGATCCTAACTAAACTATCTTTAATCAGAACCAATTCCTATTCAACATTAGGACACTAACCACTGAAGGTGTTTTGTCTTATTGCTATCAAATCAGGAAGAGTAAGACTATGCTATCTAGGTCATTTTGTTGTAATTGAAATTGAATGATTAAGTGAAATTAACTAAACTAACTGAGACTTAACAAAAATAGAGGAAATGCAGTTTTAGAGATGGTAATTCCCTAAACTAAGTACAAAAATGAAAACTACAAATTACAAAGAACCAAGCACCAGGTGGGCAACCTCACTTCCTAGGATGATAGTGCATGGCATGTATATCTGTACTTGGTGCTATAGTCCCTGCAACGTCAAGAACCATAAGTCCTGATCTATATGATTCTATACAAATTTTGACAAACCCTTATTATCAGTAAACACAATTATTAACTTGCATAGAAATTGACAGATAAAGCAAAGATATAAGAATAATGTGAGAATAATTAAATAATGCAATTGAGGAGGAAGGGAAAGGAGAGCGCAAATAATCATGCATTCAAAACCTTTTCTCACAAATATTTCAATAACAACTAGGAGAAAAGGGTTGGGCTGTATAAAGGTTTGCCTCAATCAAACCCCATCTTTGGTGTTTCCACCTCAACAACAACCAAATATTGAAATGTTGATAAAAGAGTGTGTGTACTCTAAATTCTATGTGTGTCTAGAATTTTGGTGAACAGTGACAAATAATATTTGTAATAAATAAATGAGATTCAATAACAATATGAATACTAATAAATAACTTAGGAAAGGAGACCGCAAACACTCATGCATTCAAAACATTTTCTCACAAAACTTGTTATTACAACCAGGTAAAAAGGGTTGGGTTGTATAGAGGTTTGCCTTAGTCAAACCCCATCTTTGGTGTTTCCACCTCAATGACAACCAGACATTGAAATGTTGATAAAAGAGTGCATGTACTCTAAATTCTATGTGTGTCTAGAATTTTGGTGAGCAGTGACAAATAATATTTCTAATAAATAAATGAGATTGAATAACAATATGAATAATAAACTTCCTCAAATAATATTTGTAATAAATAAATGAGATTCAATAACAATATGAATAATAAACTTCCTATATTATAGTGAGAAGACACTCTATGAAAGCTTCACAAGAGTTTTCACAATCTCTATGATGATTAACTAATCACTCACAATAAGATATGGTGAATTGTTAGGTTGTATAGGACTTCAAATGGTTTGACAAATAGTTTGTAGATGTTGTAAGGGCATGTAGGAAACCCTTGCAGTCACAAGAAATCTTATTCAAAGATGCAGTTAAAGGAAAAGGTTTTGAACCAAGAGCCCAAAAGCATTTTGGCAATCATCCTAAGTTTAAAAAATATTTTTTTTGAGCCACAAGACTCTCGTTTTAGATTGAATGGTGAGACATCATAAAAATTGAGAATTAGGAGATCAGATGCTGCAAGATATCTAGGTAAAGGGAATCCATCTCCAAGGGATTATCATGGAAAACACAAAAATAGATAGAAGAGATACAAAAACCCTAAGTTGCATTTTCAAAAGCAAGATCTAGCTTCTAGGGTGCTCTCACCTTGTAAGATATAGAAATGGAAAGATGAAGATATGAGAATAAATTTCACCTTGATATACCAAATGATCTTTCTAGATTAGAAATTATTATACTGGAAGAGATCATTTCTCCACATGTACTAGATCTACAATAGAAATCTTTAATCGGTAAGGTTTGGAAACTCTCTCCCACAAAAGAACATTTATATTCATGGGTAGATGATAACTGAGAAAATGTTGAAGACCTATTTCTTTTGCATCAACTAAAAGGAGTTTTATTGCTATTTTTCCAAACAAAGAGGCTAGAGATAATATTTTAGCAATAAAATCTTGGTTCTTTCATGGCTTGATGTTGCATTTATAGCCATGGGAATCCAACTTTGATCCAAACCTAATCCAGGATACTTTTATTCCTTTTTGGGTCAAATTTAATAATCTACCCTTGGAATATAGACACACAAAGATTATATAGATTTTGGCTAATAAAATGGGTTTTTTCAAAGGCATGACATATCTTTCTTTGGTGATCCTTGTAGGAGTCAATGGTGGACTCAAGAAGGCCCAAGAACACCTACAATCATAGCAAACTTCCACAACAAGAGACAAAACAAAAATGCCAAGAAATGGTGCAGAGCTTGACTTCACACAATTGAAATTGAAAATATACAATGTGACACCTCCCTTATATAGGCAAGGTGGAGTGATAGGACTTGGCCACAAAAATTAATGTAGGCTAACTTAGACACAATATTAAATGATAACTAGAGGATAAGATGCCTTCTAGATGACAACAATAATAAATGTCCTAGACACCACTAATAAATAAAGCATATAAGACAAGCTTGTAAGATTACAAGTGTCTTAATGCTATGACATGAGACAACTAAAGTAAAACTATTAAATACACATAGTTGTAAATTATAAAATGCTCCACAAGAAACTAAGTAAACTTAGGAATACTAGTGTGAAGAGGACCTAGTAATGACTAGCTAGGTAAAGTCTCTTTTTACACTAACAATCCTGAGAAGCCAATTCGAGTCTGCATCCTAATCAACACTTCTATGCAGTTTCTTGATGTGATTGTTTTGAAAACTTCTAAAGGAGTTTGGCATTAGAAATTTTCCTTTGAAGATCTAGAGCCCTTAAGCTCCCATTATAATATATATGGTCATAGATCCGAAGATTGTTCTCAGCTTCAACCCCCTTTAGATTGTGAGGATCTAGAAATCTCCTTGGAAAATAATGATTTTTTTCCTTCCATCATGGATGTGGGGATTCTTGAACCTTAGTTAGTCCCTATACCTCCTCCCCCTCTTTTTGAAGAGGGATGTGTAGTAATGAATAATGTTTTTGATCAACTGACTTTATCTCAGGGAGAGAAGTTGGTGGCTAAGAAACCAGATCAAACCCTTCTTTAAAATAACTTCCAGATTCTCTCCCATTCTAAATTGGGTCAAGAAATAGACTTAGGTCTAGCAGTTCAAGGGAGAAACAATGTTGTTTCTTCACCAGTTAGATCTGAGGGTTGTTTGGGTATGGTGAATACAAAGATAGTTATTGGAGAGCCAGCTCAAAATACCATTCTAGAAGAGGTTGTTCGGTCATCTCCCATCAATAGTCCAGCAAAGGAGTTGGGTAATGTTTTCCTTCAAATTGTATTTGAGACTAGGAATAATATTTTTGAAGAGCATATCATTAAAAATAAGTCTACAATTCCCAAACCTATGGAGGATTTAATAGATACTATGCCTTTGCATGAGTTAATGTTACAACAACCTCCTCTGTTGGTTCAAGAAGATCCCCTAGTCTTTGAGGAGATCCAAAACTCTATTCCAAACTTGGAAGAAGAAACAATTCATAAAATGGTTGATGACATTATGCTTAAAGTTGGGTCTAAGCTTATAAAAGACATTGCAAATGAGGTTGAATTGGAGGATGATGAATATGATTTTCCTTAACAAGATCCATTGCCTAGTCTCAAAAAGTTCAAAAGGAAGATAATGGCACACCTCAAATAGGAAGAGGAAGGAAATCTAAAAGTAAGAAAAATCAGGAAGAAATTGTAGAAGGTATTCAATTTACCTTAGACAAACATTTGAGATTGAGGAGAGGTTGTCACTCTCCTCAAGCACAATAAAGATCCTTTCATGGAATGTTATGGGTATTAATGCTCCTAAAACAATATGCTTGATAGAGTCTTCAAAAGTGGATATGATCCTTCTACAAGAAACAAAATTATTAAAACAAATGAGTGTGGATTTTTTTTTCAAAATAGCACAATTGGAAATTTGAGATAGTGGGAGCTTTAGGGGCCTCTGGGGGTCTAGCAATTCTTTGGAACGAAAAATATGTTTCTATCTCTATTGTTTCTTCTAATTCAAATCAGATCATCTCAAAATATCATCTTCCCCATAGTAACAAAATGTTCTGGCTTTGTAATGTCTATGGCCCTAATTCTACCTTTGGTAAGCAGATTTTGTGGAGAAAATTGTCTTCTCTCTTTTCTTCTCTTTGGGACCAATTGGTTATCTTGGGAGGGGATTTTAATGCCATCCTTTCTTTAGAAGAGAAATCCAGAGGAATAATACCTCCTTCTAAAGTAATAGAAGATCTTGGTCTTTTTGTTTCTAAAAATCAGTTTATTGACTGCCCTCCTAAAAATGGAAAATTTACTTGGACAAATAGGAGAAAAGATTTTCTCCTTATTGCAAAAAGATTGGACAAATTCCTTTTATCTTCTTTTTGGCTGATAGAAGAGAATTTTTTTCTTTCAATATTGTTCCTTTTTCTAGCTCTGATCACTTCCTAATGGAATTTATTCTGGAGGATTTAAAACCGTCTACTAATAAAATCCCTTTCAAATTTGAATCCATGTGGTTCAGGGACAAAGTTTTTTTTTGTCTCTTTTCAAATGCTGGTGGGAAAAAGCTCCTTTTACTGCTGGGACTAGGATGTTTCACTTTAGTAAAAAACTTCAATTTCTAAGAAGTCTTATTAGAATTTGGAACAATGAGCACTTCAAGAATATTTTTCAAGAGAAAGCTCAGAGCCAAGAGGAACTTGTTTTAGTTAATGAGAAAATTATAGCATTTGGGTTGGACTCTTCTAGATTTGAAAAAGGAAAATGTCTCCTATGAATTTTAGGAAATTCTTTCTAGAGAGGAGATTTATTTGAGACAAAGATGAAGAGAATTGTGGCTCAAGGAAGGTGACAAGAATACCAAGTTCTTTCATGCTTCCTCAAAAATGAAAAAGGTCTAGAATTCTATCAAATTCATAAAATCAACTAATGGTAGGGAGTTGACTGGTCAAGATGACATTCAGGAGGATGATATTTAGTTTTGATAAGAATTTACTCTCCCCTCAGGTTTCAGGTCTATATTTTGATTCTCATTTGCTTAATTTTATCCCCGCTTTAATCTCTAAGGAAGACAATAATATGTTGCTTGCCCCTTTTTCCCTAGATGAAATTAAATTTGTTGTGGCCTCAATGGCCCTTGATAAGGCCCCTAGCCCAGTTGGTTTCACTACTATTTTTTTTAGAAATGTTAGGATTTTATAGGCAGAGAAGTGGTTGGTAGTGGAAGAAGCCAAAAGAAATAAAAATATTTTGAAAGAGATGAGCAGTACTCTTCTAGATTTAATTCCAAATAACTCTAATCCTTCTTCCTTTGTAGATTTCAATCCAATCTATCTTTGTAAAACACTTTATAAAATTATCACTTAGGCAATTACTCTAAGACTTGCTAATTTAATTCCTAAAATTATCTGTGAAGAGCAAGGTGGTTTTGTGCCTGGAAAAGAAACTTTAGAAGGTTCAATTCTTGCTCATGAGGTTCTCCATTCCATTCATGAGTATAGAATTAAGTCTATGATGATTAAGCTTGATAAATTTAAGGCTTATGATAAAGTGAATTGGGATTTTTAATTTTTAGTCCTAAAAAAATTTGGTTTTTCTCATGCCTAGTGTAGGTGGATTCATGCTTGTATCTCAGGAGCCTCCTTTTCCATCAACCTTAATGGTAGCACTTTTGGGTTCTTCAAATCAACTCAAGGTTTAAGATAAAGAGATCTAATCTCCCCCTTTCTCTTTATTTTGTTGCCAGAAGTTTTGAGTCGGGGTATACATACCTCTCACATTCAAGGTTTGTGGAATGGTGTCCTTATTCTAAGGGTTCCTTTTTCTCACTCACTCTCTTTTTGCTAATGATACTCTATTTTTTGGGAATGCCACTCTAAGAGAAGAAAAAAATATTAAAAAAGTGTTGGAGGATTATTGTTTAGTCTCAGGACAGAGTATAAATTTCAATTAATCCAAGATCTTCTTCTTCAACTCCTATGCTTTATTGTAATCTAGAATTAGTCATTTATTGGTGATCAAGTTAGAATCTCTTCCTTCTCAGCATTTCAGCATTCCAATGTTTATAGGGGAAAATAAGAATTCTTTTTGGTATAAGATCCTTAATTCTATTAATAAGAGAATTAGTTCATGGAAAAGTAGACGGCTGACATTTTTTAGGAAAATTGATCATGATTAAAGCAGTGCTTGCAACTATTCCAGTTTATATTATGTTAGTTCTCCACATGCCCAAAGGCATCATCTATGAGGTGGAAAAATTCTAATAAAGTTCCTTTGGAGAGGTAATTTGGATAAGTCAACTAACAAAAAGATTACCTGTGTTCCTTGGGAGAAATATTCTTAGCTAAGAAATATGAAGGTGTGGGACTTCATAATATTGAATTGCAAAACCAAGAACTTGGAGCCAAACTTGCTTGGCATATGATGGTTAAACCTGATTTAAAATGGTACAAAATTACGAGAGCTAAATATTTAGATTCTAAGGATCCTAAATGTATTTTTACTCTTTTGAACCATCCTAATGGTTCCAAAATATGGAATTTTATTGTTCAGTGCAGAAATGTTATTCTTCCTCATATCACTTGGTCTATCCAAAATGGTGTGAAAGGTCATTTTTGGGATGATCCATGGAATGGGTTCCCTCCTTTAAATTCTATTCATGATTTGGCAGAGACTAAATCTACCTTGAGTCACCAAAGGGGATCCAAAGTGAAAAATTATTTCCATATTTGTGATGGTGTTGCTCAATAGAAAGATTTTAGTGAGGTTCCTCTTCCTCTTAACTAGAATATTTTGATTTAGTGTTTGTTAGTTTAGATAAACATCTTTTTCTATTTGAAGGATGGCATGTTAACCTTGGGACCTTCAAAATTGGTAATTACTCAATTAAGCTTGGTTATCTATCTCTTTCTTCCCATCTTAGAGAGGAGAATATTTTTTTCCATTCCAATTATGTTGGCGAAAGTTTTGCCTTCTTAAGGTTGTAGCCTTTGCATGGATGGAAATTAAGAATAAAATGCTTACCAGTAGCAGGCTTTCAAGGAATGGGATTGCTGAACCTTTCAATTACATATTGTGTGGCTCTCTTTTTTAATATAGTTCTCACTTGATCTTACAATGCCCATTTGCTTATAACTGTTGGTCTTGGTTATGTAATAAGCTTGGCTGGTATGGACCTCTTCCAAGGACCATTTTAACTCTCTTTAAGTCTTGGCCTTCTCTTTTCAATGATTCCATGTTTCATTCCATTTAGCAATTATCTCCTGTTATGTCATAAAATGTCCCCCTAGGACTTTTACCTCCTAAGTTTAGCTCTCGGGTCCCTTGTTTTGCATCTTGCATGTTCATTTTAACTCCCGGAAGAAAATTGTTGCAAGTATGTGCCTAATTGATGTTGTCATTGATGTCAACATATCTTTTTTGTCATTGGTGTCAACTGTATCCTATTTTTTTATTTGTTTAGAAGCCTTATATGTTGAGGATATTAAGAAAATTAGTCCCTCCAAAAGAATCAGAAAGTAAACAGTGAATCACAGTGAAGACAATGAGTTGCATACTGAATAACAGTCTAGAAGATTTCTCTATATTTCTTGCTGAAGAAGATCTCAGTCTTGTTGTATGGTTACACAACATACCCCATTTTGACTTCACAAAATAGGGACCCAACTTTTTTGCTGCTTTGGCTTGTTGTTTTTCTACTTTGGGCGGCCTAGTAAAATTAGTCATGCAGGTAGCCCTGTAGGGGCTAGATAGGTCACCATGATGAGGTTATTCATCAAAGTCAGTATTTCATATCATCAACCTCATGATTGGAAAGTGCATGAAATTCCAAGCAAGTTTGCCTTCTGGATCACCCTGAAATTCTTTAAGGGAAGAAAGTTATGTTAAGTCAAAGTTTCGGTCAAACCTAATATTCTGAGGAGGGGGGTCATATTTCAAATATTAGTCACATTATATAAGATCACCCTGATATAAGTTTATCACCCGATAATCACTTGGTCCGCAAAGTCTAGATGTCAATTTTATGTAGTGGTTGTTATCCTCCAGTCAGACGACTTCATATATTTTGCGAGGTCATATTTTTAATATCTATCATCTTACGAATATCACCCTCGTTGCAAAATATCACCCTATGTCAAAATCATGATGTCATCTAAATCCAATGACAAAGAATATCACCCTGGTGATGAAGTCATCATTTTATTTTACCCCGCGGAGGTATATATCTGATGCCCACCATATTCAATAACATGACGGTGATGTCATTACAACACAACGCTTAAACAAGGTCAGCAACATGCTGACGTCACTCCGATCTATCCAAGGGGGGTCATTTTAGTTGTGGGGTCATATTTTGAATATCACCTGATCTTTCTAAGATCACTCCCCTTGTTTCCTAACATTAAATGGACATAAATGCAGTAGATGGATTCCCACTAACTACGAATACAATTCAAACACTTGGCATCATCCATGGTTTCTCTACAGAGGATCAACAGATCTAATCAATTTAACACAGTTTTACCCTAATTTGCCCTACGGATGAGTTTAAAGTAATTTTCCAGGGTTATTTTTATTTACCTTGTAAAGAAACAAAAAATTACATAGCAGAGAAGTCAAACCCTCATACGAGCTACTTGTGAACATATGAGATCTTATAGCATAATGGAACGGTAATCATTAGTATCTACTACCCCTTTCTGTAATCATCCACCTAGCCCAGGAGAAAAGCTTTATCAAGTAAGTAATTGAAAGGCCCTCCTATTGTCATTATCTACATGTTTAGGCAGTATGCCCTTTCTTGTGGTTTGAATCTGTAAATGTGCATATCATGATTAAGTAAAGAGTAATGAATATAGTATGCATGATGCCATAGAGATATAATGTTGTATGAGGACATACGGATATTGTATAGTAAGATAGATAATGTTTATTGCAGGAGTCCATGGTGGACCTCATAGGTCTGATTCTAAATTTCTTAAGCCCATGTTTGTTCAGCCTGAAAGGATACAATTCAAGTATGGCATCATTGGTGATACTCACCAAGGGGGTACAGATTTAGCAGTATGGTCATCCAGGATAGATCATGATAAAGACAATACCCTTCTGGATGCAATATATGTTTCAAGGATGTGGCATGTAGCTGGATTCCAATATTCCATGGAGACCCTAGAGCTAGTAGTAGAATGCACCAGAAATTATAACCCTCAGACAAGGCAGGTGGAGAAGCATGGAGGGGTTTATGTAGACTTTTCAATAAAAGGCATCACATCTATGTTTAACCTGCCAGTTGGAAAGAAGGTGGTCAGTGTGGATTTTTAGAAACTGGAGACAAAATATAATAACAACAAGAAAAATGCAAGGAAAAGGATGTACCAGTGGAGGTCAAAGAGTAGCACCTACACTGCCTCGGCTAAATTGCCAGTGCACCTGTACAAATTTGATTTCGATGATGAATACCAATATATGATTACCCTACTTAGCAAGATGATAGGTCAGCCTCATGCTAGGAACTTCAATAATTGGATGTTTGGAGTCATCCAGATGGTCCTTTATACAAATAATAAGCCATTATGGGCCAAGGTCATCAGTGATGCATTGGATGAAGAGATAAAGAACCTAGGAGGTCAGGAGTGCTCATTCCACATGACCTCATATGTTGTGTATTCATGTGCCTACAAGGGAACATTTGATGCCCTGACTACAATGGGGAAGGTTAGTGGTGGTGTAGATGATGCCCACATATGGGATCATTGTCCTCAGATACAAAGAAAGAACTACCTCCTAGATTACAAGTTGGTGAATGATGCATTCTCTATGCATCTAGTCAGAACAATGGAGGAGGATAGAACCAAGAGACTGAGCATGGAAGATCAGGAAGTTGTTTATAGACATGGGGCTTGGTTCATCTAGTATGCCACATTTTCATACATGAGAGTAGAGGGATTTGAAGATCAGCCCCTCATGTTACCAAGATACCCTACTGATGGGGTAGTCTTGATGGAATTTCTTAGACAGGTGTCTACCATATTGGAGGCATATAAAGCACAAAAGAAGATACCCCCAGTACTTTTTCTAGTATCAATGGGGTGGTATATGTGCTCAGATTCACATAGCATAAAGCATGTTATAGGGGGCCTGAAGCTGATGTGTCTACAACAATTTCCATTGGCTACATCTTATGACCCCTATGGCAGGATGCAGAAAATAATGGGAAAACCTATACATCAAAAGCATCTAGAGGACTTTTGGATAGATTGTGAGGATGAAGCTGAGGTGAGAAGAAGAAAATACCAAAGGCTCACCTTGAACCAGATACGAACGTATAACTACATCTAAGTGCCAGCACAACTGAAGAAAGATGATGGTAAAACAATGTCAAATGAATATGAAGACAAGAAGGTCTATAATGACACCATCTCAACCCCTAATCTAACATAGCCAAAGGATTTTTCCTTGGATCAATTTATAGGTGGGGAGCTGCTATTAACCTAAGCTTGGGTAGATGAACAAATAAGTAGATTGAATAAAAGGGGTGTAGCCCTTACTGTAGATGCCAAGAAGAAAAGGCAGGAGCTAACTGATGAGGAGTATGATGATTGCCTTAATGAAAAAAGGAAGTCAAACAGAGAAAGGCTGCCTACCCAAAAATAGAGGAAGGGTCCCCCTAGAGGAAAGAAAACTGATGATGAGCCTAAGGGGGTGATAATCAAGAGAATTGCCATACCAGCTATAGGTGTATCAACATCAGGATAGGCATCTACTTCATCTGCAGCACCTCTGATGGATAAACCTAAATCAAAGAGGATCCTGAGGCCAGCAGTAGAAACTACAGAAGTACAGGATCATGGCCAAACCTCACAACAAGAGGTAGAGGAGGAGGTCTTGTTTGAAGAGGAGCCAGTAAGTAAAGAGCCTGCAGGTGATGACCCGATGATGGTCAATAGGAAGAGGAGCATGGTGCCCCTGATGTCCCCACCAAAGAAGTAGAGAACATCCATGCAGGGTGAGATCAGGACTGATCCCATAGTACTAAGAGGAGCTGGTGGTGAAGTGTTTAGGAAAGAGATGCAACATGATGTGCCACTTCCCACCATTATCAAATTTAAAATAGAGAGAGCATAGGAACAAGCAAAAGAAGCTTCTAAAGTAGGTCATGGTGGTCCTTTCTCCTTGGAAGACACCATGGACCTATTAGATGATGAAGTAGTATAGATTGTTGCCTCTCAGAAGATGGAGACCCTTGCCTCCAGTACCCACATGACCCCACATGGAACCCCACTAGCATAGATGACAGTACTGGAGGAGGTAAAGAAAACAGCTCAAATGAAAAAGAGAGTAGCCCAGAAAGGGCAACCCAACAAATTGGACTTGACAAGTTGGTAGATCAGGTGACCAGCCCTACAATTATAGATTTGACATACAGGGAGGATGTGAGCCCCAAAGACAAAGTGGGTGCACCTAATAAGATAGAGAAATTTCAAGAAGCCAAGCAGGGAGAAGAAGAGAGCAATGCTCCAGATATGGGGCAGCAACAACATGAGATACCTGCTGAGCCAAAGATAGTTGAAGTCCAACAAAAGGGTGAGGGTGATAAAGATACATCAAGTGATGATGCCACCCAGACTCAAAGAGATTTAGGATAAAAGGATAAATCAAGTTATGAAGACCTTAAAACACAAGATGTCGGTACCTTAGGTGCAGAACAGGAGGTATCCCAAGATCAGGGTGATACACAAGGCCCAGAAACCCAAGCATCCATAGATGTAAACATGCCTTAGGATGAAGAAAATATTAAGGAGGATGAGATTCCAAAGGAGGGAGAGCAAGATCAAGCATAGGATCATCATGCAGACATTCCACAAAATCCTCCCCTACAGAAGGAAGCCCCTCAGGAAGAAGATATGCAACAAGATCCCCCTCATGAGGAACTTCATGAGGAAGAAACTAGGAAGTCGCCTTCTCCAACCAGAATAGAGATAGATACTAGAGATCATGGAAGACATGATGATGACAAAGGACATCAAGGATCCAGACAAGATGTGCCTCAGTGGCTGGAAAAAGAAATAGGTATAGGAGGGTCTAAAATCCAAGAATTTGATGTTTCTACCCTATTTGGAGAGACCAACATGAAGCCCAAGAGGAAAGCCAGATTAACATTGGCTATCAGAAGAGATCTTGCTATAGGCAAAAGGATTACCCAAGTAGCACTTCCCACTGTAGAGAAAGAGAAGGGAAAGATCACCCTTGAAGAGTTCCAAATCACAACTATGGATTTGGGTTTTTCCAATGAAGACCAGGAGGGTCAAGAAGGGAAGGATATCATAGATTCTTTGACCCAAAGGGTAAAGAAGGAGAAAGAGAAAAATAAACAGCATAAGGAGCACATTGCCCAGCTGCATTCATATATAAAGGGGTTGATTAACCCTAATAGCACACTAGTGGATCTGGCGGTCCCATTGACTGTCATCTCCCAGGAGGAGGTCACTAAGTTAGACCTCATGAAGCATGAAGCCATGATAATGGAGAAGTGGATATTGTCAGCCCTCACCGGAGCTAAAGAAGTTTTGAGAACCTCTTTACAGAGGTGGAATTCTCTATGCAGTTTGAAGAGAAAAATAGACAAAATGCAAAATGAAACAGGGAGAAGGTCATTCCAATTGGAAAAGGACCTAACTGCTTTGAGTGAGATAAAGAGGATTGATCCTTAGATATTAATAAATAATTGAGTGTTGAATAATAACACCACCCTGCTGATAGATGTATGGTATGAAGATATCAGGTTTGAATGTGATATCCTAAAGAAAAGAAGTGGCAAGCTCAAGGATATCAGTATAAAGTTTCACAGTATGATGGCATATGAAGCAGAGATCCTAGAAGCTTTGGAAGGAAAAGTAGAGGGGAAGATTGAAAACCAAGATGCAGACTTTGCCATCAAGGCACTACATGATAATTTTCAGCTGGTAGCTGATGACCCCCTCACCCACCTAACAGAAGAGGTGATGAATAAGATCATGAGGATCAAGGTCAAGGTGGAGAATTACAATGAGACTCTAAACAGTAGAAAAGCTAAGTTGGAGGTGATCAAAGCCAAATTCTAGTCTCACAAGCACGCCATAACAAAAGCCAAAACTCAAGATGGTGGGGAGGTAGATAAGATAGTACAGGTATATGAGAATATCAAGATAGAAATGAAGGTCCATATACATGATGATGTTCATCAAGGAGATAGCGATACAGAAAGCAATGAAGATGATGATCATGATGAAGAAGGACATGAAGAAGAGGAACCTAAGGAATAGATGAAGATGCATCACAAAGAAGACATATGCATCAGGTACTCATGAGATAATGAGTCATCCAGATGGTTGTCAGCTGGCAACCTATGCCACAAGAAAATGTTGACTGAGTCAAAGAGTGATTACACATCGTAGATCTTAAGTGACAAATCTTGACCATAGGTCATTTGTAACTCCCTCCTCACCTTATTCTATAAAAGGTACAGGAGTGTCATATTTTGAATATTTAGAAACTTAATTGAAATTTGATTTCTAAAATATCAAAACTCATTTCAAAGCTATTGTAAATGTACATGTTATGCATACTGAATGAAAGAGAAGACAATTTGATTACAATTGATCATAAATTTTGAGTAATCTGTGTTTGAAATCTTGATACATGCATTGATCAACTGCATCCCTTGGAGTGCTTGTCAGTTTGTATGTGTTGTTTTCATTCCTTATCTTTTGAAGATAGCATCATCCGTATCTAGATGTGGAACATCCTAGTGACAATATGGTTTGATTTCTTCTCCTCATGAATGTATCTTGTATGTATGTGGTTCAATGGCTAAAGATTCACCAAAATTAGAAGCATTCATTTAAATTTCTTTCAATTTCAGAACAATTCATCATCATAATTGTAAATAATAGAGAATTAGAAGCAAATAACATGAAATATGTTGATATGCCATAGATAATTTGAAATACATAGCATATTTAGAGTTAAGGCATGTTAAATTGACAAATATCATGCAAATATCCACTCACAGACACATCATTTGAATAAATATACTATGTAGAAGAAAGAACAGGATCATGATGATTAATAATCAGAAGAATTGATCAAACTTGCAAATACATCATTATCTTTGGAAATAGAGTAGAAATAACCTCTCTGTGGAGTAAATTTACAAGAAACAGAACAACACTGATCATCAGGACAAATGTAAGACCCCTTGAAATGGAAAATAGCATGTCACATCAACCTCTGAGTAACATCAGAAGATCATGACCTAATCAACAAAGACTTGGAGTCATCAACTTATATTAAGTTGATCATACTTTACAAGATAATAAAGGTTTGATGTACAAATTTTTATGCATGTTGTTATGACTCATCATCATCATCAACAGGTCTGCAGATTGGAAGTTATTTAGAAGCATGGCTGAAGATGCTAAATCCTAAGTTTGAGCCTCTGGTATGAAGATTTGAGTGAGTTACATTCACCAGAGTAAAACCTACTTTTTCTGATTATTCACTCGTGCCTGAGAGAAAGTATTTTGCTCTGTATTCCTTTGCATTAAAGTATTTTTCTTTGAAATTCTAGAGGGACGTCTGGGATGATGATAAGTGCCTACAATTGCAATGGTTCACGTTTTGGTGGTCTGTAAGCTATCTTTCTTTTATGACAGTTGAAGACAATGAAGTTCATATGATCTAGTGTGAAGAATCTCATGAATAAAGTGGTTAGATTTTGTGCGGTTTCTCCTGGTGATTTGAACGTGATTGTGGATACCTCCTGATCATGTTCCTACCTTTACATTGGTCCACATTAAGGAATTGAGATCATGTTTGAAGATTATTTTCAGATAACATAATGTGTAAACAGTCTTAGCCGACATGGTTAGTTCCAGTGATTGCAGAGATCCCTTGAAGATTATGGAAGCATGTTGTGGCATGGAAGATTGTATTTGATTCCTAGCTAAGGCGTGGCATGATCCACATACATCTATACTACAATTCCTTAGCATAATTTTGTATTAGGTCAAGACTTATTTTGTAAATGTTTGTAATGTCAACCTTGGAGATTGTTCCAATGGTTGATGATTGTAGTGCCGACCTTGATGATCATTCCAAGGTTGATGAAGTGTATAAATACTTGTAATTGAGTAGTGGAAAAGAGGTCCTTATGTGAAGATGGGCAGACAAGGAAAGAGGTGGAAAGGTAGAGCAGAGTAGAGGAACTATTGTACTTCAATGTATTAATCTCAAACATGAAGAAGATGTTGATCTTGGTAGTGAGCCTAGCAGTGAGCCACTAGTAGGGTTTAACAACGCTTATTGTAATCTTTCTAGGTTTAGGGTTGAGGTAGTGAGCCTGCTAGACCTATTTGTACTTCATGGTAGTGAGCCAGTATGTTCTAGGCTTGTGGAGTGACCAAGACTGAACACCATTTTTCAAAGATTGCAATATATTTTGAGAGCTAATCCTCTCTGTGGTTTTTCCCCAATTTGGGGTTTTCCACGTAAAAATCTAGTGTCTCTTGTGTTTAATGTTGCATCCGTGTTTAAGTTTTTGATTTCATGCATTTATTATTTAATCATAATAACTGTGGACAAGTGATTGATGTTTAAGTACGCTAGTGTTTGAGTTTTTGGGACAACTGATTCACCCCCCTCTCAGTTGTCCAGTGCTTTTCAACAATTGGTATCAGAGCAAGGTTCCTTTAAAGAAAGTCTAACAACTTGAGGAAGATCCAAAATGTCTTATAAGAAGGACGTTTCACATTTTGATGGGATGAATTATGCTCTTTGGAAGGCACGAATGAAAAGCCATCTTCTTTGTCTTGGTTACAAAGTATGGAAAGATGCAGATGCAACATACACCATGCCTCAAAATGGGTTGATGATTGAAGATAAAATCAAAGAATATGAGCTGGATGTCAAAGCAAAAGATGCTCTGTTAAGTTCATTAAATGACTTAGTACAGACAAAATTTGCAGATCTCAAAACTGTAGATGAGGTATGGGAGAAACTAAAAAATCTATATAAAAGAGATGATTCTATGAAGGATGCCAAGCTACAAATTCTGAAAGTGAAATATGAGAGTCTGAAGATGAATCAAGATGAAAAAATAATAGCCTTTATGTAAAGAGTTGATGAACTTGTCACTAGGATAAAAGGTATGGGGGGAACTCTCGGTGATAAGGAAGTTGTGATGAAAATTCTCATATCACTACCAAAGTCCTACAGTCACAAGGTAGCTGCAATTGAAGAATTTATGCAAGTAAAAGCTATTGACAGAGATTAGTTACTTGGTAAGCTTACTGCCTTTGAAATGAGAGAGTTTGGTGATGTCTTGCCGAAAGTAGAGACTGCCTTCAAAGCCAGTACTTCTGGGAAAACCTCTAGATCAAAAAAGTACAAGGTAGAATATGATGATGAGTTTGATGAAATTGAAGCCAACTTTGTGGATAGACTGCAAAGAGGATCTAGCAAGTTTCAAGTTAAATTACCTTTTAAATGTTTTTCCTATGGTAAATTAGGCCACTTTACTTCCAGATGTCTTGAAAGAATTGAAAGAAATAGAAAAAGATACTGGAACAGGGCTAGGATCCAAAAAAAATGTTATTATGTTGAAGATTTTGATGATGATGGAGTATTAGATAATGGTGAACTAGACAATGCTTTTGGTAATGAATGCTTGTTTATTGGTATTAAGGAATAATCTATGTCTACTAATCCTACTAGCTGTGTGAAGGAAGAAAAGCTAGTGGAAAGTGCTTTGGTTGCTCAAGTTGTTGAAGACAAAGATGAATGGGTTATTGATAGTGGCTGCTCTCATGACATGACTGGTGACAAAAGTAAGTTTGTGAGTTTGGAAAGATTTGATGGTGGACCAGTTAGGTTTGGAGATGATACAGCTGGTAAGATTTGTGGAAAAGGATCTATTTCTTTTGATGGCAAGCATAATACTGAAGATGTCTTATATGTGAAAGGATTAAAGCACAATCTTTTGAGTGTGGGTCAAATGTGTGACAAAGGTTATGAATTAAGCTTCAAGGACAATGGATGCAAGATCAAGGAAAGCTTTAGAATAGTCATTGTAACTGGTAAGAAGACCAGAGGTAATATCTATGACTTGAAAGGAACTGATAACTATTGTTTGTTGGCTCAGATTGATGAAAGTTGGCAATGACATAGAAGGTTGTGTCACATCTATTTTGATAACATTATGAAGATAAGTACTACATAGGTTATTAGAGAATTGCCTAAGCTTGTGAAGCCTACTAATCCTATTTGCAAGGAGTGTCAATTTGGGAAACAAACAAGAACAAGTTTCAAAAAGAAAGGACAAATCAATTGATGGACTATTGGAACTAGTGCATACAGATTTGTGTGGACCTACCAGAGTAAGAAGTTTGCAAGGAGACAGGTATTTCATGTTGCTTATTGATGATTATTCTAGAATGACTTGGGTTACCTTTTTTAAAGAGAAAGAAAAAGCTCTAGATAAGTTCATGGCATTTAAGGCAATGGTTGAAAATGAGATAGATTTGAAGATAAAATGTTTAAGGTCTGATAGAGGAGGAGAGTTTACATCAAATGAATTCAATTTCTTTCATGAAGAACATGGGATAAAGAGATAGTTATCTGAACCTAGAATTCCACAACAAAATGGAGTTGTTGAAAGGAAAAATAGAATAGTTCAAGAAGCTGCTAGAACCATGATGAAGGAAGCTGATCTTCTAGAAACATATTGGAGAGAGGCAATTCACACTGCTGTATATGTCCTAAACAAAGTCCAAGCCAAAGGTAACAGTTCTAATACTCCTTATGAAATGTGGTATGGTGAAGTTCCTATTGTGAATTATCTCAAAGTTTTTGGTAGCAAATGTTATGTCAAAAGAAAAGAAGATCTAGGAAAGTTTGATGCTAGGTGTGATGAAGGAATCTTCCTTGGTTACTCCACCAAGAGCATGGCCTAATGGTGCTATAATAAGAGGCTGAATAAGATCATTGAGAGTGCAAATGTCAAAGTTGATGAAATCAAGGAGAGGTCTCCAGAATCAAGTGGATATTAATCAGATAAACTAGATGCTTCAAAAGTGGTGCAGCATGAAGACAACTTAGATGAAGAGGAACAAGCTCTAGAAAGTGCTACTAAGACACCAAGGTATGTAAAACTTAATCATTTTGAAGATCAAATCATAGGAGATAAGAGAAAAGGAATCCTGACTAGAAGAAGAACTACAAAATAACAAGTAAATTTCTATCTGATTTCCAAGATTGAACCTAAGTCTGTGAATGAAGCTTGAAATGATGAGATTTGGGTAAAGGTAATGAAAGAAGAATTGATGTAGATAGAGAAGAATCAAACTTGGGATCTTGTTCCTAGACCAGTAGATAAAAATGTAATTGGCACCAAGTGGGTCTTCAAAAACAAGATGAATGAGAATGGTGATGTGGTAAGAAATAAAGCAAGGTTGGTATGCAAAGGATACTCTCAAGTTGAAGGAATATATTTTGAGGAAACATTTGCACCAGTGGCAAGGATTGAGGCTATAAGAATGTTTTTGGTATTTGCAGTGACAAAGATTTTAAGGTATATCAAATGGATATGAAGTCTACATTCTTGAATGGAGATTGGAAGAAGATGTCTATATTGAACAACCAAAAGGATTCCATTCATCACTTCAGGGTGACCTGGTATACAAAATTAAGAAGGCATTGTATGGATTAAAACAAGCCCCAAGGGCCTAGTATGCTAGGTTGGATAAGTATCTGATACAATTAAGATTCAGCAAGGGTACTACCGATAGTAATCTCTATTTCAAGATCAATAATGAACAAATCTTAATTGTTGTAGTGTTTGTTGATGACATTATCTTTGGAGGCAATGAAGGTATGTGCACAGTTTTTGCTGGAGAAATGCAAAGTGAATTTGAAATGTCCATGTTTGGTGAGATGAATTTCTTTTTAGGTTTGCAAATAAATCAATCAGATAAAGGTATCTTCATTTCTTAGTCTAAGTATGTGAAAGAGTTGTTGAAGAAGTTTGGGATGGAAGACTCTAAACTGGTAAATACTCCCATGATAACTAGTTGCAAGTTGAGAAAAAATGATGATTCACTTATGGCAAATCAGAAAAGGTATAGATCTATGATTGGAGGATTACTTTATCTGACTCAAACCAAACTTGACATAATGCATGCAGTTTTTCTTGTGGTAAGATTTCAAACAAAACCTAAGGAGTCACATGTTATGGCAGTCAAGAGAATTTTGAGTAATTTGAAAGGCTTAATGGATTATGGTTTGTGATATCCAAAGGACAATGGTTTCACTCTTAGTGCATACACTGATGCGGATTGGACTGGAGATGTGGATGATAGAAAAAGTACAAGTGGAAGTGCATTCTCCTTGGGAAAAAGATTGGTATCTTGGATAAGAAAGAAACAAGATTTAATATCTCTATCCACTGCAGAAGTATAATATATTGTAGCAGCATGTAGTTGTACTCAAGTGTTATAGATGAAGTAGACATTGAAAGACATCAACATTGTCTATGAAGATCCAATTACAATCTCTTGTGACAATACAAGTGCCATAAACATATCAAAGAATCTAGTAATGCATTCAAGGACAAAGCGCATTCCCATAAGATATCACTTTTTGAGGGAAAAAGTGACAGAGAATGAAGTCAAGTTGGAATATGTATCTTCAAAAGACTAGATTGTAGACATTTTCACCAAACCTCTACCTAAGGATACTTTTGAGTATCTCAGATAAAAGTTAAGGGTTATTACCCCTCCTACTCTAAACTAAGATGCACAAGAGTGCATCAGTCTGGTGGTGCTTAGAGTCCCTTCTCCAGATCTGGATTGATGCTTTTAGGGATACTTTTCAGGGGGAGTAGTCAGAGAGTTTAGAAGAGAGATTGGATCAGAGAAAAAGAGTGCAAGTATGTGCCCTTTGCCATTGATGTCAAAGGGGGAGAGAAATCATGTGAAAAACTCAAAGAGAGAGTGCAAATGTGTAAAAAGATAGGGGGAGAATCTTGTCTTGATGGTTTTTGTAGTATTTCACATCATATGTTGCCATCAATGACAAAGAGGAGATTATTGCAAGTATGTGCCTAATTGGTGTTAACTATATCCTATTTTGTCATTTGTTTAGAAGCCTTATATGTTGAGGATATTGAGAAAGTTAGTCCCTCCAGAAGAATCAGAAAGTAAAAAGTGAATCACAGTGAAGATAGTGAGTTGCATACTGAAGAATAGTCTAGAAGATTGCTCTAAATTTCATGTTGAATGAATATCTTGGTTTGCGGATTGGAAGTTATTTAGAAGCATGGCTGAAGATGCTAAATTATGAGTTTGAGCCTTCGGTATGAAGATTTAGTGAGTTACATTCACCAAAGTAAAACCTACTTTTTCTAATTATTCATTGGTGCCTGAGAGAAAGTATTTTGCTCCGCATTCCTCTGCATTAAAGTATTTTGCTCTGCGATTCTAGAGGGAAGTTTGGGATGATGATAAGTGCCTACAATTGTAATGGTTCATGTTTTGGTGGTCCACAAGCTATCTTTCTTTTATGATAGTTGAAGACAGTGAAGTTCATATGCTCCGGTGTGAAGAATCTCATGAATAAAGTGGTTAGACTTTGTACGGTTGCTCCTAGTGATTTCAACATGCTTGTGGATACCTCCTGATCATGTTCCTACCTTTACATTAGTCCACGTTAGGGAATTCAGATCGTGTTTGAAGATTATTCCCAATAATGTAATGTGTAACCAGTCTTAGCTGACTTGGTTAATTCTAGTGATTGCAAAGATCCCTTGAAGATTATGGAAGTGTGTTGTGGCATGGAAGATCATGTTTGAGTTCCAGCTAAGGTGTGGCATGATCTGTATACATCTATACTACAATTACTTAGCATAATTTTGTATTAGGTCAAGACCTATTTTGTAAATGTTTGTAATGCTGACCTTGGAGATTGTTCCAATGGTTGATGATTGTAGTTCCAACCTTGATGATCATTCCAAGGTTGATGAAGTGTATAAATACTTGTAATTGAGTCATGGAAAAGAGGTCCTTGTGCGAAGATGGAAAGACAAGGAAAGAGGTGGAAAGGCAAAGCAGAGAAAAGGAACTATTGTACTTCAATGTATTAATCTCATACATGAAGAAGATGTTGATCTTGGCAATGTGCTGCCAGTAGGGTTTAACAGCCCTCGGGGTTTAACAACCCTTATTGAAATCTTTCTAGGTTTAGGGTTGAGGCAGTGAACCTGCTAGACCTAGTTGTACTTCATGGCAGTGAGCCAGTATCTTCTAGGCCCGTGGAGAGACCAAGCCTAAACATCATTTTTCAAAGATTGCAATATATTTTGAGAGCTAATCCTCCTCGTGACTTTTTCCCACCTGGGGGTTTTCCACCTAAAAATCTGGTGTTTCTTGTGTTTAATGTTGCATCTGTGTTTAAGTTTCTAATTTTATGCATTCATTGTTTAATCATAATAACTATGGATGAGTGATTAATGTTTAAGTACAGAAGTGTTTGAGTTTATGGGACAACTGATTCACCCCCCTCCCCTCTCAGTTGTTTGGTGCTTTTCAACAAAAATGGCCTGAAACCCATGTCAAATGGGGCTTGAGGGACATTGTGGCATTTGACTCTACCTTGAATTGGGACCTGAGGATTTGGACACTCATGCCCTAGTCCTACCCTATTTCAAGCAGGTCCCAAATTTGAATGTCGATTATGTGGCTGTTAAAAGGTTTTGTTGCTGACAACTTAAGTTTGAATTATGAAATTTAAAGCGATAATGCATATATAAGCATGTTTAGGGTTTCATTTGTAAACTAGAAGATGATTATGAACTTTTGGAGAACTTATGATTTTAGAGCATTCAAGATATTCAATGTTGTAGAGAAGAACATTATTGTTGTGTTTGTGATTGCAAATTTAGCTTCATCTTCTCATGTTTTGAAGGATTTTCATTTGCATGTGAGCTATACCTCTGAAGTTATATCTATTTGTGTTTGAATCATTTATCAATTTGTTTTTACCTCTATCCCATAGGGATACACACTCTTTATCTGACAATGGTGTTTAGAAGACTTGAATGTCCTTCCGAGGCTTGACTAAGGCAAGCTCCTAAACACCACAACCCAAAACCACACTCCTTGTGATTGTAGGTTAAAGGTATTGAATTTCACGGAGTGGAGTTGTAGAGGAAGGTTGCAGAAGATAATGATTCTAGATCCATTGGAAAGAAGTTGTTTGGTGCACTTTCAGGACAAGGGCGCTAGGGGCAGTGTCATATGAGGTTGCAAACACAGAAATCTCCATGACAATGATAATTAGCATTAGAAGAAGTACTGACATCTTGAGGAATATCCTACCTTGGACTACTGTACGAGCTCCAGTGTCCTTTGCATCTTCCATGGCAAAAATAGACAGAACAGTGATCATCAGTGTCGTAAGGAGTCTGGAACCCTCTGAAGAAAAGATTGCATTGGACTAGGGCACTAGCTCCAGTTTCCCCAAACATTCCGCATCATGAACTTCAAAAAATGGTCAGTAACTAATCTTTGTCTAATGTCTTGGTCTACGAGCATTTGTCATAATTTATCAGTTTGCTTATGATTTTGCATAATTAGGGTTTTGATCATTAAATTAATACATTAATTGATAATTTCTACATTTTCACATCATTAAAAGTGACACCTCAACTTGTAGGAAAATCCTCTTTAAAAAGGTGTGATTCAACTCGGTTGAAATGTCCTTGAATGTTTGTAGTGAAAGAAGGATCTAGACCATCAATCCCATCTTCCCTCTTTTCCTATAAAACATTTTGGTGAACTTGTGTTTTATTTGAATTTTGTACCTTTCTGAGTGTTGTACTTTAGATTTGCATTCATTCATTTAATTTTTATCTTATTGCATTTGAAAATTTACAAAAAAAAATCAAAAAATTTGAAAAAATTGGTATTTTAGTCTTGCATTTTGACATAGTTTACATTAATTTCATTTAATTTCTAATTTTTGCAGCAGATATGATATAAATTACAGCAGTACATCATTAATTAATCATTTTTATTGTATTTTCATGCTTGATTTGTTAGATTTTGCTTCAAATTGTGCATTTTTCATATAACATAGTTTTTCCAAAAACTAGGGTTTGTAGTTAAAGTCTTGTTTTAGATTTTACTACTCTTTTAAACACTCTTTTAGGACTGAATTCTGATTTTAGTGTTCCATCATAGCATCATTTTGCATAAATTCATGCCTTAATTTCACAACTAGGGTTTGAAAACCTTGTTTTTTCACTAGATTTTGCCTTGTCATCTATCTAGATTTGCATTATAGGTGTGTTGTGAAGGATATTGTTGCATTATTGGACTGATATTAAGGTTATTATTCACTTCCTCTAATTAATTTATTCACAACACTTCTTCTTTTAGGCATACACATTGAAAAAAGTGAAAAAATCAAGCATTTTAGATCATAAGCATACATAGTTTTGCACTTGTTCCTTGCATAAGTATTGGAAATCTTTTAAAATCTGATCTTGCATTCATTTAAATACATATATACATGGATTATTATTGTAACAATAATGCTAGGTTCCGTCCTAGGCCTTATTTGAAGAGAACTAGCCCTGAACCTGAAATAACATTTACACCTCATGATAAAACATTTGTAGACAATGAAGGGCCTCTTTACATCACCGTGAAAATAATGGAGATTTTGGTGCATGGTACACTTATAAATCCTAATTGCATGACTAATGTGGTAACCAAAGAGTTCCTTCTCACAAATAATTTGACACAAGATTCTTATGAACCTTCAAATTTAAGGATTAAGACACATACTGGAGCTTTCATGTCTACCTTTGGGAAGATAACTTTATTGGTTATGGTTTATGATAAAGCCTTAGCTCAAGTATTTGAGGTTATCCCTTTATCTGGCATCTTCTATGTAAAACTAGGACACCCATGGTTAAAAGCTATGAACGTTGTCCCCTCAACTATTCACAATTGCATAAAATTCCCTTTACATGGACAAGTGCGTACTATTAGACATAATAAATATCAACCTTTGGTAATGGATAACAACTTTACTCTTGATTACTTTTGGCCACAACCTAATAGAGACCCCGAGCCATGAAGAGACCACTATTTCCTACAATATAAATGATACAAATAAAAACTTATATCTAGAGTGGTCAGGCCTCCTATGCAAACAATAAGAGATGAACAACCCACATTAGAAGAAATTCCTAGAGCAAAAGGAAAAGGACCCTATGCTGAGGTTTCTCCTCCATTATCCTTACAAGGATCAGGAGGTATTCATCGAGAACAAAACACTTCATCAAGACAAATGAGATTTGAACAAGCTTCCTCTTCTAACACAAAAAGACCAATAGAACAACATGACAAAAAGACAAGATTTTGCCCAACGAAATGCACCTCAACAAGAAAACATTCCACCTAACATTGAATCAAACCTAGAAGATCTTAAGAATGAACAATTTAAGGACAAAAATAAAAGTTGGGCTATGGTACCTTATGTGCCTCTTTCCTCTAACATTTAAGATTGGGAAGATGATGATTTGCTTGACGACAACCGCTAGTTTAGTTGTGTATTCAGGTAAGTATTTCTAACCCTTTTCCTCTATGTTGTGTTTCCCCCATGATGTGTTATGTGTTTTTGAGGCCTACTTGGATGACCCTTGATACTCTTGTAAGGTCAAGGATACTGGGAGACTGCCTATTTTGTGACCCTTCTATTTGTATCATCATTCTTCTACATTGTTCCTCTCTTCTATTTTTATTGTTGTGTGTCATGCCTTAGGGGCATAGCATTGCGGTTGGTGACCTGGGGGAACCTTCTTACATGATGAACCTAAGGCACTTGTTCTCCTCTCTTGATTTTATTGTTCACATTCTTTTAGTGGTTCTATCTAGCTGGCGGATGATGAAAAATAAATAGTACTGATACGAATTGCGTGTCCCTTCAACGAGTAAGCAAAAATGGATGTAGTCCATACATGAAGATGGGGTTGATATATATATATACAATCTGATGCTTAGCTAGTAGAATCACTTCATGTGATATTTTGATGATGTCTAATATTTGCTAACAAACAATAACAATATATCTGCTCCATGTACTTTGTCTATCTTGGGTCTCGTCTTGGTTGCACTCAGTTCTGAGATCTCTACAGTATAGCCCCATAGTTATACTCCGTTTCTAAATCCATAGTATAACCTTATCTCTTGATGCGATTATGTTTATGCATTGCTTTTATCATGTGATGTGGTTATTATCTTAGAGAAAGATTTCTAACCTCTCTTCTTGCAGTAAACTATGTGTTTGTGGGAACATTTGGTGATTGTAAAGTGCATGTCACCTTTGGGGGCATGGGCTTTGTGAAAGCTCTTGTTCCTTTACCTTAAAGTTCTTGATATCTATACATCATATCAACCACCTTAAGGTGGGGGCATATAAGGTAAGTTGTCTAATGATTTTGGTACTAATGAAGCATGTTTGTAAGCCCTCTCCAGAGGCAGGATGTTGTATCTTCACGCAAGTGCACATCTTTAATTTATATTGCAAGCGAAAAGCCCTCTGCAGAGGTAGGATATCGTGCATGTCCTTTTATTTTAATCCCTCTGCGGAGGCAGGATATCATGCATATCCTTTTATTTTAAGCCCTCTGCAGAGGTGGGGATGGTGTATCTCTTGAGCTAGTGCACATCCTTTTTATTCAAAAGTCCTCCGAGCAGATGGGGTTGGTGTATCCTCCCTTAAGCATGTCTTTGGCAGTGGGGGCTTAGCAATAAGTTCCTTCCATCACCTTGTTTGCCATGTTTTAGATGTATAGTATGTATTTGGCATACTATACGGTGCTCATGTTTTTTGTGTGTCTTCTACATGTTTGTTCACAAGTATAGTCCAAAGAGCATGGCAAAATTCCCCTCCTATTCTTTTGGATTATATGGTGTGTTTGTTCCCAAGTATAGTCTAAAGAGTATTCTGAAATGCCCCTCTTGTGCTTTGGGATTTGTATGGTGTGTTTCTTCTCAAGTGTCATCCAAAGAGTGGCAAAATGCCCCTCCTATGCTTTAAGATTTGTATGACGTGTTTGTTCCCAAGTATAGTCCAAAGAGCATGGAAAAATACCCCTCATATGCTTTGGGATTTGTTGTTGGAGTATAGGACCACTGAGAGGGGGGATGAATCAATGGTCTACAAATTTTAACAAAATTTTGTACCTTTTAACATACTAAAAAGAAAATGAGATTGACACGAAAAAATCATACAAGTATAATCAAGAGTAGAATGTACAAGACCTTAATCAACCATAAAGCATTAGGGCACACAAACACATAGAGACAAATATGAACCATAACACATATTTTGATAAATCAAAAACCATCATAGGGATAAAAAACCACTCAAGAAAATTGCCTCACTGGATTAACAAAATCCCACTGATTACATAGCCTCACTGGCAAATACAACTACCTCACTGGCATATACAACTACCTCACTGACAAACAGGTGCCTCACTGGCAAAATGTTGTCTCACTAACAATCAGGTGCCTCACTAGCATAGTGGTAAACATAAGAAAGAAAACTCAATTCTAGGGGTTGCCCTGATTCTCTACAATGCATCAAATGACTTGACTTTCTTCATCACATATACAACATCATTTGTCAATGATTACATAACATGAAAACACTTCAATTCCCCTACAAAACATGTCAATACTCTCTGCAAGTCACTTCAACACCTTATACCACCTTTTGTCTCCAACCAACACAAACTTCAAACATAACCTTCTCAAACACAATGATAGTGTAAACACTAAATCAGGACTTCTATCCTTACTTATCATGTGGTTTGATGCCTCTGTCATACACAAAGATAATCAAAAACTCCCTTTCATACGCTGAAAACCTATCTCCACTTCACAGCTTCCAAAACATAGTTTTTCATCATCAAATCACACACATTTTACATACATATAAGTAGATATGTCTTTATAGAGCTCAACAAACTAATCCAACACTTTGAAAAACTCCAACGAGGCCTTTTATCCATTTTTGGCCCTCACGGTGATTTTAAAAATCAATAAAGTAGTTAGGGCATAGTTGGAGAAAAAACAACTGTCAAATTCCATGTTGAATAGCATTTGTTGGAAATTGAAACAAATTTAAATCTGCATCATCTAATCTTCTATTCCTGGTAACTTCAACTTTAAAAATTGTCCATTGATCTTACAATGGAGCTCAATCTTCAAAATAGAATTGGAGTAGTTGGTGTCCACAAATAAGAGGGCTAGTTTCTCAATGCTTAAGGAACCCTCAAGACAGTGAAGTTAAGTGGAAATGACTTACAATCATAAGTCAACAAAAAGTGTTCTTTCTAAAATACAGGTTCAATGTAGCATATTACCTTGGATGACTTTTATTAGGGTTTAGAGTACTAGGATAGGGTTTAGGTTTTAGGATAAATAGAAATTAGGAAATGACAAACCCTAATGACATGTAATTTCACAAATCCTAGGTAGAATATAGATAAGTGCATTTCAGACTTAGAAAACATTAGAACAATTAGGACTTTGAACAAGGAACTTAGAATTTTGGTCATAGGAACTTAGTAGACATTAGGCTTTAGATCCCTTGGTCTTTATCATCCATTAAACCCTACTTACCACTAAGTGAACTTGTTGCAAAGACACCCCAATTGCGGGTCTAGAGGCAAACATAATAAAAACCTCTTTTTTGATAAACAAAAACAAGTCCATGTTATCTCAAACATGATGCATGAAACTTGAAGACACAAACACAAGAAAACTCTAATAGGAAGATGAGATTAAACACATATATGTTTGTGAAGCATGAACATGGTCCTGCACAATAAGGAAACATACAATGAACACCACACCAACATGTAATATCCTAAGATCCTATTTCTTCTCTTGATCTTGTCTTGAACAACAAAATTGATGCAACATGTGAAGCACATCTGAAGCACTATTCCACAAGCATGCTTCTTATCTTTTGAAGCATAAGAATTCTACCCAGTCAACCTGATGACCCCATGAGAATGATCTCTGCATTGGAACCAAGTGGACAACCTGTGAACAACATGACTACATGAAGTAACACTTTGTCAACCTTCTTGTGTATGTCCAACCTTGTATCATCACCATGCACTTCATGACCTTTGACATTCAACATGACCTTTGACATCAACCTAACCTTTGACATCAATGACAAACAATGCCAACGCAACATTTGTATGGTGTGTTTGTTCTCAAGTGTAGTATAAAGTTGTGTGGTGATGAGTCCCTCCCTACACTTTGAGATTTGTATTGCATGTCTATTGCCCCATATGTAGTCCTAAGAGCATGGTGAAATGCCCCTCCTACATTTTGGGTTGTGTGTTGGATTTTTACTTTCCATGCATCTATATCTACATTCATATATATGAGAAAATGAAAAAGAAATAATCACTACATTCACTATATTCATTGTGTTTTGCATGTCTTCAATACTGTCTTCTCCATGTCTCATGTGACTATTGCTATCTTCTTTGTGTTTTGCATGCTTGATACTATCTTCACTATGTTTGGTGTGTTTGTGGCGTGTTTTCTCTAATATCTACCTAAGACTAGGGGCTAGAAATAGTTCCTCAATCTTTGTGTATGCCTTAGCTTCAAATGTCTGGCATGTTTATTGTGTTTTGATCGTACTTTAATGCATGTATGGGCTTTGCATTCATGCTTACATTAAAGTGGGGGCTAAATTTTATGTCCTAAAATGTCCCCCTAGGACTTTTACCTCCTAAGTTTAGCTCCTAGGTCCCTTGTTTTGCATCTTGCATGCTCATTTTAACTCCCAGAAGAAAATGGCCTGAAACCCATGTCAAATGGGGCTTGAGGGACATTGTGGCATTTGACCCTGCCCTAAAATAGGACCTAAGGACTTGCACAATTGCACCCTAGTCCTACCCTATTTCAAGTAGGTCCCAAATTTGAATGTCGGTTATGTGACCATTAGAAGGTTCCATTTCTGACATCTTAAGTTTAAATTAAGAAATTTAAAGTGGGAATGCATATATAAGAATGTTTAGGGTTTCATTTGTAAGATAGAAGATGATTATGAACTTTTGGTGAACTTATGATTTTAGAGCATTTAAGATATTCATTGTTGAAGAGAAGAATGTTGTTGTTGTGTTTATGATTGCAGATTTAGCTTCATCTTCTCATGTGTTGAAGGATTTTCATCTACATGTGAGCTACACCTCTAAGGTGATATCTATTTGTGTTTGAATCATTTATCAATTTATTTTTTCCTCTATCCCATAGGGATACACACTCTTTATCTAACAACGGTGTTTAGAAGACTTGAATGTCCCTCTAGGGCTTGACTAAGGAAAGCTCATAAACACCACAACCCCCAACCACACTCCTTGTGATTGTAGATTACAAGTATCATATTTTGCGGAGTGGAGTTGCAGAGGAAGGTTTTAGAAGATAAGGATTCTAGATCCGGTGGAAAGAAGTTGTTTGGTGAAGTTTCAGGACAAGGGTACTAGGGGTAGTGTCCTCCGATGTTTTAGACACATAAATCTCTGTGACAATGATAATTAGCATTAGAAGAAGTCCCAACATCCTAAGGAATATCTTGCCTTGGACTACGGTGCAAGCTCCAGTTTCCTCTACATCTTGTGTTGCAGAAATGAACAGAATAGAGATCATCAATGTCGTAAGGAGTCTGGAACCCTCTGAAGAAAACACTGCATTGGACTAGGGCACTATCTCTAGTGTCCTTGAACATTCTACACCATGAACTTCAAAAAATGGTTAGTAACTAATCTCTATCTACTATCTTGTTCTGCAAGCATTTGTCGTAATTTATCAATTTGTTTACTATTTTGCATAATGGGTTTTGAGCATATTTGAGCATTAAATTAATACATTAATTGATAATTTCTAAATTTCCACATCATTACAAGTGACACCCCAACCTGTAGGTGAATCCTCTTGAAAAAGGTGTGATTCAACTCGGTTGAAATGTCCTTGAATGTTTGTAGTGAAAGGAGGATCTAGACCATCAATCCCATCTTTTCTCTTTTCCTATAAAACATCACCTTCAATTTTAATCTAGAATATTTGGTTGGAAAGGAATAAAAGATTTTTAAAAACACAACAGCTTCCTTTACAAAATGTCTTGTATAGAATTGAAACTTCTACCTCAAAGATGGTTATGGTTCAGATTAATCAAGTGCAAAAGACCAGTTTTTCAAAATGGGATGATTTGATTTTCAAAAATTGGCCTCAAATCAAGCTTGTTTCTTTAGGATCTCTATCTCTCCATCTAAAAGTGGATAGGAGAAAAGTGTCTTGGAACCCTCATGCTCCTGACTGGTATAAGATTAATTTTGATGGCTCTTCTAAAGTAAATCTGAGGCTTTCAGGCATTAATGGTTAGTTATTCTCAGCACAAGCTTTAAAAGTTCTGGATGGCACAAATAATGAAGCAGAGGGTCAAGCATTGCTCTTGGGTTTAAACCTTTCTAAGAAACTTGGTATAAAAAAATGTGATTGAAGGGGATTCTTTGATGATTATTAATGCTTTGCAAAGGAAGACCAGCTGTAATTGGAAGGTTTTAAATATGTTAAAGACTACTTGGGAGATTTTAGCTTGTTTTGAAGACTTCATTTGCATTCATACTTTGAGAGAATAGAACAAAGAAGTAGACTTATTGGATAATTTAGCCTACCAAATGGAGCCTCATATCATCTCCTTTGATTTATCAAACCTTCATGTAGTGCGAAAATTGGAAGAAATATTATCTCTTGATATGAGGAGATCTACCCCAAATCAAGGGAGTTGATATTTTTCTAACATCGCGTTTTCTTTTGATAGGTTCTTTTTTGAGTTCTAGTTGCCAACATGTGTCTTTTGTACTCAGTGATGTCATTAATTTTTTGAATTGACTTCTTCATTTCTTTTCATGAGTCATTATTGATTTTCCATCCTAATCGCATATGTCTCTTTAGTGACTGGAATAGGATCCATAATTATTCTAGTTCAAGCAATTAATTGTGTAAGATCAAATGGGATTTCATTTTCTTTGTAATGATGCTGAAGCATCCTCAATTTTCTTATTTATGTTGTGGCATTTAGTGTTTCCTCTTCATCTGCATTGTTTCCTTAATTGCTGTAGAGAATGGAGAGGCTTGCCATGAATAAGCATTTGTTTTTCCCAATTTTGAAATGGGAATCACCATTTGATGGCCCTACAAATAGAATCATGTTGGCTCGAGCTTTCAAATTTCATAATGAAGATATTGAAGGAGCTCTAATGGAGGTTTGTGGTTGAGATCTTTTGTAGGAGCACTATTTGTTCTACCCATCACAATTGATCACTTTGTTCTTGTCTAATGTTATGGACCTGGTACAAGATGTGGAAATGGTATGACATCTAGCTAATGTTTTTGTTCAAGATTTTCTTCTTGGTAATGATGGATTGAATAAACCTTTGGCCAATTATGATCTTAATGAGGGTAATTACTTGATTGGGGGTATTTTTTCACTTCAAGCTATTCATAAGAATCTTGCATTTCATTGTTTATACCATGCAGTGGTTCATGGCCTCCAAGATGAATGCACTATTATAGTCAAGAATTCAATTCAATATCATATTAATGAGTTTGGCCAAGAATTTATAGATCAAGTCCAAGAAGTTTTTGATGCTTGGTGTCTTCTGCTACATGTACAACCTCCTCAGCCGCCTGTGCCACCTTAACCAGATGATGTTGGTGATGATATTCCAAATGTAGATGTTAATCTTAAACCTAATGGTTTTGTAGTTGCAGATTTGAATGTAGTGGATGAACAAGTCCTTCAGGACTAATTCTCTTTTTATCATTGCATATGTATACATCTATCATGTTGTTTTGGGGTTTTGATTTTCTCTCTCCCTATGACAAACAGTCTTATTATTGGCATGGAGATGAACTGGTATTTTGTAATATGTAACCCTCTGGGTACTTTCATTATTTTAATATAATACTTATGTTTCGGTGCTCTTCACATTTTACCTATCAAGAAAATATGAATACTAATATAAATAAAATGGATAAAGAGTTGGCAAAGAGATTACAAGAGTATCATTGTAAGACTATCACATAAGGGAACAAGATGAGGTTTTTTCCAGAGGATAGAAATCTCAAACGAAGACTTCTTAAATAGAACAGAGTACGTAAGTAAATCACATCAATTAATGTTTCTTGATAACATGCAATGGAAAAAGAGAATGCAATAACAATGATACAAAAAAGTGATAGTTTAGTGATAATTTTAGTAGAGTTTAACTACATAGAAGATTTGATCCTTTGAATAGCTTAGTGGAAAGGTTTTATAGAAGAGGAGAGAGATCAAAAAGCTAGGAAAGGAACCATTTGGTCACGGATAGGCATTAGGAAATGATCAGAGTGCCACACAAGAAAAAATGCACCTTATAAAAATGGTTGACAAAGTGGAAATACTATCAGGATGCTAGTGCATGGCACATACATCCACACTTAGCACTCAGGTCCATGCAACTTCAGTCTTTAAAAGGTCTAGATTACTTAGGGTATTTCCAAGGCTAAGGTACTTTTTACTTTTTCTAGGTAGGACAAGAAAAATGGGTCAAAGTGGCGTTTGAAAGGCATAGTAGGGTAGTGGGCACTAAAGTGAATACCAAATAGAGCTTAAAATTCTAAGCAAGCATAATTTACAATGCTACAATATATTGAGTTGATTTTGGAGTGTGGGGTTTTTTGTTGGGGAAACTTGGGTTCTTATCCCTGTCTGAGCTTAGAGAGACCCTTACAAGGGATCTCTTCCCATGGCTTTATTGTTGAGACCACTACTGGGGGTCTCAATGCCCATGCCATTATCACCTTTTTCAAACCCACGAGCTCATCGACTCAATAAAGGCTCACATCTTGCGAGCAAGATAGCCAACAAAGGCACATATCCTATGAGAAAAATAGACCAATGAAGGCCCATGGCTTGCAAGCTAGTCAACCCAGTGAGGGTTTGAACCATGGTGGCCAACACAACAACCATGTGAACTAACCACCCCATTGCACCCTTATGGGAAGAGTGTGAGGTTTTTCTCTTGAAAGGGTTTACCCACATAAATAATTATGTTGTGGTATGATTTTTTCTAGTAAATAAGTACTACTAGAGAGGATAGCACCCTTTCTATTAAACTAGAAAACAAATTAAGTACATAGCATGGCTCAAGGAGCATACAAATTACATTTTCAGTCACTTGGCATAGGGAGATGCCAAAGGAAGCGTATGCCTTCTAAAAGCTTGAAGGCATACTCAATGCATGGGGGAGACAAAAGATCCCCATATTGACTTAGATAATCTAGTTAAACACCTCCATGTTATCTCTATTTATTTCATCATAGAATAGACTCAAGGATTCTACTATTCGTTTGTTCTTTCTAATAGTTGCTGCATCAAAAATACCACCAGGCAAGTCGTAGGCCAGTCTCTTGTTGAAGGTAGAAATTGCCTAATACATCATTTCCCTCAATTTTGTCCTCATGAAGTCACGAGCCATGAGCTTGCCACTTTGCTTCCTTCCCATGATCAACACTATCAATATTAGAAAGTCCTCAAATAGGGTGTTGTCATGAATGTGTTCACCAATAAAGTGTTTCATTCCTATCACCTTTTTTATTGCTTCCACCACACCAAACAATCCACATTGAATAATCTACGAATCTAGTCACCGACTATCTCTTCCTCACCCTACTCTTCCTCCATCTCTTCCTCTTCCAATTCCTCCCGACTCTCCTCCTCTAGGATGCTTTGACTCATCTCTCCCTTCGCTACACTTGCAAATGCATTCAAAGTTCATTCGCTCTACCATCCTACTTGAGAGAGTATGGAGAAGGGAGGATAAACTCCTAGAATTATAAGACTACTCACAGAGTTACCCGTGAATGATCTCCATAGATTAATCCTACTGAAATCTCTAAAAAAATATTTCAAATCTCTTACCATGATGATAACTGAACATTTAATAGATATAGCATCTGAACTAGCTAGTTTGGAAGTGACCTTTACTGCTTGGTTCTTCTCATGAACTATACAAGCCATCAAGTAGGGAAATCAATCAAATCATAAATATTCCAAGTTACTAACTCATCAACCTATCTATCACAAGTTTTGTTTCCCAAAAAGTCAGCCATATGATTGCCTTCTCGATAGGAGTGTGTTATAGTCAATGTTTTATCCCTTCTAAAAGTTTCCATATCAATTTTTCTATGTTTCTCAACTTCTAATGAGTTACTCTTCCATTTTTTGTTGAATTGATATAGACCTAGGAGTCCCCTTCTATGTCTATCTCCAGAATGTTCTCCTTCCTATAGAAGTCAAGGCCATGAAGTAGTGCCTTGAACTCAAGTTTGTTATTGGTGCCTTTCGGGAGCTTCTTAGAGATCACCTACACTAGCTCACATTTGTCATTTATAATGGAAATTTCAACACCCAATGCACCAGGGTTCCCTCTTGCAACCCCATAAAAGTTCATTTTTAATCTGTCCACCAGTGAAAGACACCATTTCACCTTTGCTCTTTTTCGATAAGCAGAGAGTTGACTCAAATTGTAATTTCTTGGTATCTTCAAGTCATTCCATGCCTTCATGGATTCCTCGTCCCAACTAGAGAATGGTTTTGAAGAAAGTTGTGGTATGATTTCTATTTATGTTTATTTATGTATAATTTCTACCATCATTGTAAAGATCTGAAAATTTTTGCATAACCCTTCTCTCAAGATTAGTGTAGGAAATTATTTTGCTACCTTAGCTTCCTTACAAGTGGTATTAGAGCTTGATCATGTTTGGTTTTAGTTGTGGTTTGTTAGGTATTATTTCAAGTAATCTTGTTTTGAGTGGGAGATTTTATAGAAGACACTTTGTGATCTTGTTGTGGGAATTTTTATATGGCAAGCACATCAAGGAGAATAGAGAAAATTTCTGGTAACAATTTTGAGATGTGAAAGATGAAGATGGAAGATCTATTATTTAATTGAAATTTGTGGGATGATATTGATGAGCATGTTCAAAGTCCTATGAATGCTAGTTTGACTAATCAATATGATGCTATGGATCATAAATCCAAGGGTCTAATCAGATTGTGCTTGGAAGACTATGTTGTAATCAATGTCCATGTAGAGCCCTTTGTAAAGAAACTATGGAAGAAACTTGGTGAGATATATCAAACCAAATCTTTAGTGAATAAGATTTTCTTGACGAAGAAGATGTATTAATTGAGAATCAAAGATGGTAGATGAATTCTAGAAAACCTGGAAGCATTTAATATTTTGGTGGCTCAATTGGCATTAGTTGGTGTAAAAATGGATGAGGAGGAGAGATGTCAGATCCTGCTTTATTCTTTGCTTGATTTGTGGGATTATCTTATTATGGCTATTGGGAAAACTTATTTTATCTTTAAAGTTAAAGATGTTGTGGGTTCTTTGATTTTTAAAGAGATAAGGAGGAAGGTATCCATCAGTGCCAAAGAGGCCTTGAAAGTTCATGGAAGATCTAAATAAAAAGGCAAGAAGAGCAAGAAGCGTGACAAATCCAGGTCTAAGGGGAGATCCAAATCTCCTGGAAAGTCCAAAGATATTTGCTAGAATTATGTTAATCCTGGATACTTTTGTAAGGAGTGAAAAGAAGAAAAGAAGAAAAAGAAAAAATTTGATTATGATTCTAAGTTAGAGAAGGAAGATGGTGATGCATTCATTGTAGCTTTGGCCACTCATGCAAGTAATGATGCATGGCTAATTGACTCCGGCGCATCTTTCCATATGACCCCTAATAGAGATTAGTTTTCTAAATATGATGAATTTGATAGAGGTAAGGTGTACTTTGATGATGAATCTCATTTAAATATTTTTTGTCATGGTAAAGTTTTAAAATCAAATTTCTTGATGGTAGATTAAAAAGGATTACTGGTGTGTTGCATATTCTTGGGATAGCATGAAATTTATTATCTATAAACAAAATAATAGATGCAGGTGTGTAGGTAGTATTTTTTGATGCATGATGTAATATGTTTAGAGGTGCTATGGTGATCGCTAGAGGTGTCAGATTTGGCACATTGTATAAGGTTGATGATTAAACTATTGAGTGTAATAGTACTTCTGTGAAAAGCAACTCTGTGACTACTTCAATTGTAAAAGTAAGGGTTTCCTCTTCAATATATTGTCATGGCTTCTAGGTATCTAAGGATGCTCTTTCTTCTAAATCAAAATTACCTATAGAGAAGACTATGTTATGGCACCATAGATTAGGCCACATTGGAGAAAAATAAAAACCTTGTTGAAGGGTTGACTGATTTTAATCTAGATTTCGATTTCGATGAGCATTATATTTATGGTAAACAACACCGCGTTCATTTTTACTTGAGTTCTCATAGATCTTGTGGTATATTGGATCTTACTCATTTTGATGTGTTTGGTCTTGTAGATGTTCCTTCCATTGGAAAATCAACATGTTATGTTTCATTTATTGATGATTATAACATAAGGACATGGGTATATTTTCTAAAGAGTAAATATGAATTTTTTAGTCAATTTAAAGAATTTAAAGCAATGGTTAAGTTTCAAACTAGAAAGAAAATAAAATATTTGAGGAATAACAATGGCAGTGAATTTTTCTTAATTATTTTGAAATATTTTGTAAAGATTGTGACATTTAGAGATAAAAGGCAACTCCATATTCTCCAAAACGTAATAGAGTTGCAAAAAGAATGAACATGATACTAATGGAGAAGTCTAGGAGTATGCTTTGTGGTACTGGTCTAGAACAAAGGTTCTGGGTTGAAGTTGTTGCCACTACTTGCTACCTAATTAATAGGTCTCCTACATTAGCTCTTGTTGATAAAATACCTATGGAGGCATTGTCGGGTCACAAGCCTTCATTGAGACATCTTAGAGTTTTTGTTTGTGAGGCATATGCACATGTGCCAAAGGACAAGAGAATAAAGTTGAAAAACAAGGCTATGAAATACATCTTCAATACATACAATTATAGTGTGAAAGGATACAATCTTTGAGATCATATTACATAGAAGGTAATATATGGTAGAAGTGTGATTTTTAGAGAAACTAAGATTTATTATGTTACATTACAACTAGAACAAAGTGAACAAAAGATGTGATTCAATTTACTTATATGCTTGAGAAAGTTGAATCAAGGCCCTTGGATAGACAAGAAGTTGAGTAGAGATCATCTAGCTCCAAATCTCCAGAAGAGGAGGAAGAACCTATAACTCAACTTGTTCAATGGTCTACAAGGCATAGACAACCACTTGAAAGATATTCACCTAATGACTGGAGATGTAATTTTTATTTGAATACTAACATGAATAAACCAAAATTTGTAGAAGAGGCATTAGGTATGAATGATATAGAGTCCTGGAAGATTTCCATGGATGAAGAAATGACATCTTTAAAAAAGAATGATAGATGAGACCTAGTACCATTTCCTTAAGGATGAATAGCTATTAGTTGCAAATGGATGTTCAAGAAAAAGATTGGTTTAGATGGAGGTATTGAGAAGTACAAAGCATAGTTGATTGTGAAAGGTTACTCTTAGGTTAAGGGTGTTGATTACAGTGAAATATTTTCTCCTGTTGTAAAAATGGCATCCATTAGATTCTTGCTTTCTATTATTATTTCTTATGATCTATAGGTTGATAAAATGGATGTGAAAACAACATTCCTTCATGGTGATTTAAAAGAGGATATTTATATGACATAGCCAGAGCACTACGTGGTGAAAGGTAAAAGTAAATCAGTTTGTAAATTGAAGAAATCCTTGTATATCCTGAAATAATGTCCTAGGATGTGATACCATAAATTTGATACATATGTGTTGAGTTTTGGATTTGAGCATTCTAAATTAGATCATTGTGTTTATTATAAATTTGATGGTGATCATTTCCTATTTATTGTATTATATGTTGATCTAATATGTTATTTATTGGTAAAGGGAAAGGAATGATTTCAGAATTAAAGTCTCAACTTGTAGCTAAATTTGAAATGAAAGATCTTGGTCCAACTAAACACATTCTTAGGATGGAAATTAGAAGAGATAGAGTGAATAGAAAACTATGGCATGGCCAAAGTAAGTATGTCAATTTAGTTGTATAGAGGTTTAACTGTTGGCAATATGTGTTGTCATTGATGTCAACTCAATATGTGTCAACTTGAGGACATACTTGTGTAGAGATTTGTATAGAAGTTGAAGAGGCTGAGAAATGGTTAGAAATAGGTTGATGGACAATGGAAGATTTAAGAGAGATGATTTGACACAGGGTCAGCATGTTTGACAAAATGGGAGATTTGAGAGAGATGGTGGCATGTTTAAGGAAGGTTAGTCCAGAAGACCTAGCAGATGGAGAGAAGTTGTTTAAGTATGAAGAAGAATGGTGATGTCTATGTGTGATGCAGAGGTAAATATACTTGTCCTAATATGTTTCCTATATGCCTACATTGATATCTTACTAACTTGGTGTACCACACTTAGAGATAAGTTAGAGAAGTTTTGTTAAGGCATTTATAGTGTATATTCTAAGGCAAAGTCATAGTGTTTTGGTCTGCATTCCTCCATAGAGAAAGATTTAGTCTTGTAGTTTAGAAGATAAGTTGATTGGGATATGGAGTTATATCCAAGATTTTAAGTCATTATACCTTCAGTAAGGAAAGTTATAAGTGACAGAGTTCTAGTCTATGATTTGACAAAGTAAAGTAATGATGAAGACTTGTTGGAATGCTCTGCATTCCTCCACAATGATAGATATGGCTATGCAGATTTGGGATTATGTTCTAAATGGTGTATGGATGCATCCATATGTGTTTTAGATGTTTCGGTAAACTGCAACACAAAATCCTAAGTGTTGACGGATCACAGTTAGTAAAGGATGCTTTGCTCTTCAATAGTTCAATATGGTTCACTTCTTGCATTAGCATATAAGATCAAATACTTTAGGAGAAGGTTGTAAGGGTATAGCTGATAAAGTATATTACTTACATTTTGGTCTGCATTATTTTTTTGGTCTCTCTCTAGTGGTGTGAAGACAAACAATGGGCAATGTTGATGTTGTCTAAGTTAATAGTTTGGTTCCCTTCATCTGTGGTTGATTCTAATTAATTAATTTTGCCTTGAAGGATATGTTGTGATGTATTTGTCCCTATTATGCTATGTGTAGGGATTGTTGATATATGCCAAACAACTGAGAGGGGGGCGAATTAATTGTCCCAAAAACTTAAACACTTTCTACAATTAAACATTCATCTCTTAGCCACAATTATTATGATTTAACAATGAGTGCATGAAATCATAAACTTAACCACAGATACAACATCAAACACAAGAGACACTAGATTTTACGTGGAAAACCCTAAGGTGGGGAAAAACCATGGAGAGGATTAGCTCTCAATATATATTGCAATCTTGAAATAATGATGTTTAGGCTTGGTCACTCCACGGGCCTAAACATACTGACTCACTGCCATGAAGAACAACTAGGTCTAACAGGCTCACTGCCTCAACCCTAAACCTAGCAAGATTACAATAAGGGTTGTTAAACCCTACTAGTGGCTCATTGCTAGACTCACTACCATGATCAACACCTTTCTATATTTGTGACTGAAGTACAATAATTCCTCCGCTTTGCTCTTCCTCTGCTCTGCTCTTCCTCTGCTTTGTTTCTCCTCTTCTTTCCTCTACCTCTTCTCTGCTTTGCCTTTTGGACATTTCTTAATATCTTTTCATTTCTACTCAAGGACAATTTATCATGACTCAACTACAAGTATTTATACACTACAACAACCTTAGAATGATCATCAAGGTCAGCATCACAATTATCAACCATTAGAACAATCTCCAAGGTCGGCATTAAAAACATTTACAAAATAGGTCTTGGCCTATTACAACATTATGCAAAGGGGATAAAGTAAAATTATATATGGACCACGCCATGCCTTAGCTGGGACTCAAACATGATCTTCCATGCTTCAACACGCTTCCACAATCTTCAAGAGATCTCCATAATAACTGGGATTAACCAAGTCAGCTAAGACTGGTTACACGCTACATTATTTGGGAACAATCTTCAAACACAATCTCAATTTCTTAACACAGACCAAAGTCTAGAAAGGAACATGATTAGGAGACATCCACAAGCACGCTATAATCATCAGGAGCAACTGTACAACCTTTAACCACTTTACCCATAAGAATCTTCACACTAGAACACATGAACTTTACTATCTTCAACTATCATAAAGGAAAGATAGCTTGTGGAACACCAAACCATGAACCATTGAAACTGTAGGCACTTATCATCATCCGATACTTCCTTCTAGAACCATAGAGAAAAATACTTTATTGCGAAGGAATGTGGAGCAGAATACTTTCTTCCTGTCCCAACTGAACTTACAAAAAAAGTAGGTTTCACTCTGGTAAACACAACTCACTTAGATCTTCATATGGAGGACTCAAACCTAGAATGTAGCATCCTTAGTCATGCCTCTAACTTAATTCCAATCTACAAACCACAATCTTCAAGAAGAAATAAATGCATAGCAGTTTACCAGACCATTCTTCAGCATACAACTCACTGTCTGTACTACACTTCTCTGTAACTCACTTGTTTCTTCTGGAGGCTAATTTTCTCAACATCCTCAACATACAAGTCTTCTAAACAAGTAATAGAATAAGATATAGTTGACACCAATGACAACAAGTATATGTTGACATCAATGACAACACCGATTAGGCATATACTTGCAACAAGGATCTGCAACTCATAATGTATTTGTTCTGAGCTAACTTATATAGTAGCACACTGATGCAGGGGCATCTTGGGATGCACCATTATTGCACTTTCTTGTCATGTTGTTAAACTCTGATTTTTAGTTTGTTTGGGGTCAATAAGGTCATGTAAGGCCATTTGGAGTCATTTAAGTCCATTTTATGATGTTTTGGTACAATGTTGTCAAATGTATCAAAAGTTGTAAAGGTTGCAAAATGTTGTCATTAGTGTTAACAAAGGAGTTGGTGGTTGATTTTTCAGTTACCAATGGTTGTAACATGTTAAATATTCCATGTAACCTCAATCAAAAAGGTTGGAGAGAAGTTTGAATGAGAAATACTTCATTTTGCACATCCAAACTTGTGTTTTCTGTGTAAATTGATTGTAATTTGCATTGTACAAACTGGTATAGATGGTATAGTCTTGAAACCAATTAGAGAAGTTGAAGAATATTGTTATCTTTCTATTCCTTTTGGTTTGACTAATTTTTATTATGTTTTGTGGAAGTTACGATAAATTTAGTGATTACCATCTACAGATTTTTACTATGAAACAGAAAGAAACTTGCTTGGTATAGTTTTGTATGACCTGGTACGGTCAACGGTAGGCATGGGGATGATAAATCTATGAATATTTTTCTTTTTGTTTGGAATCATTTCACTAAGTTTCAAAAAAGTTATAGCCATTTTTGTATTGACAAGTCCAAACCCTGTCTAGGGTTTCCAGAAACACAAAAAAAAATCATATCTTTGTTTGCCACTGTCAAAAACCCATGAAACTTGGTAGAAAGTTTTGTTTTAAGGAGATCTAAAAACCCTTTTGGGCTCAAGCCTTTAAATGTTTGCATGTGTGAGGAATGAATGACAGTGTGCTCTCATTTGCTTGAAAACTATCATAAAATCATAGTTGCTAAAGGGTTTGATGAAACCAAAGCATTGTCTGGTCATCGTTGGATAGAAAATCACTGTAATGCATCGTAGGAGGTCTACGAAGTCTATGTCTTTCCTATTTCATGTTGTTTCCTTTATTGAATGGCTTTTAGGCTTCAAGGACAATGTTACCAAGTTGTTTTGAAGTGCATCAAGGCATGATTACAAATGGACCAGTCTTTTGAAAATGTCAAGTTGTGTTAAGAAAAGGCTTTCTCTTCATCATTTTTGGTATCAAAGCTAGAAGCTCTCTAGAAAAATGATTTATTCTTTTGGCTGATGCCATTTAGCAAGATTTGATGTTTAAGGATGACTCTTAATAAGAAGAAAGATGAGCAAAGGGCATCACCATTATTAAATACTTTGTTCAAAGTGGCAAAGAGGCTACAGGAGGATGAAATGACAGCCAAGAAAGAAAGTAAATTGGAAAAGGAAAGATTATTCTGGACTACCTGCAAGTCCAAAGGTAAATGTTGTCAAGTTGTGATTTCTGGTAACTACATGGATAATATTGTTTCTAAATATATGGTAGATAAGTTGGGTTTGAAAATAATACAACAACCCACACCATATTCTATGAGTTGGCTTCAAATAGGTACTTGGGTAACCGTAAATGAGCAATGCAAAGTTGAGTTCCAAATTGACAATTATAAGGATGAAATAGTTTGTGATATTATGTATTTAGATGTATGTCACATTGTGTTTGGAAGGTTGTGGTATTATAGCAGGACAACAAAGTATAACAACAAAGACAACACATATGAGTTGGAAAAGGATGGGAGGAAATATGTATTAGCAATCTTAAAGGATGAGTGCATAGGAATTGCAAGCTTTTTGTTACGTGAGAAGACAAATTTACATCAGTATTGCATAAGAAATGAAAAATGAGGTAATTAATTTTGACAAGAACATGTTCTTTAAACTAGTTGAAAAAGAAATGGAAGAAATTTCTTTTGAATTTTCTTAAACTAATGAAAGTAATAGTGACATTGATGTTGAAGTGGGTGATGTTCAAGAAGAAGAAGAAACATCAAAAGAGGCTATAGAAGACTCAAGGATAGTCCAAAGAGAGAAGATAGTCATGGAGGATAAGGAGATAGCATGGTTCTCAAGAGAAGAACCAAGAGATGAGAATGTTGATGTCACTTGGAGAACAAAACAATGGATGAGCAATTTAAAAATACAGATGAATGGCTGAGTAAGGTTGGGGTGAAGCTAAAGATTTTGGAGAATAATGAAGAGAACAAAATGTATGGAAAACAACATGAGGTGGATGAAGTAGTGAAGTATGAAGAAGAAGCATATTATTTCTTTAATACATTTGTTTTTTATGCAGGTGAGAAAGACAAAGTGGATGACAACAAAAATAAATTTACAATTACAGGCCAAGCTCAAGCTAGAACAAGAAAATTAACAAAAGCACATGGCTACATTGTACCAAGTTGGCCTTGGCTCAAGAAGCATGTTGTTGGACTAAAAAGTACAAGTGAACCAGTTGAAACAAATGTTGTTGAGATCCAGCAAAAAGAAAATAATGCATGCATGCAAAGGAACTGGAAGACAAGAAAGAAGATTCCTATTTGAGGTGGAACTCAATTTTTTTCTCTAGAAGAGTATGATGTAGGGGCATCTTGGGATGAACCATTCTTGCACATTGTTGTCATGTTGCTAAACTATGGGTTTTGGTTTGTTTGGGGTCAATAAGGTCATATAAGTCCATTTGGAGTCATTTAAGTCCACTTATGATGTTTTGGTGCAAAGTTGTCAAATGTGTCAAAAGTTGTAAATGTTGCAAAATGTTGTCATTACTATTAACAAAGGAGTTGGTGGTCATTTTTTCAGTTACCAATAATTGTAACATGTTAAATATGCCATGTAACATCGATCAAAAAGGTTGGAGAGAAGTTTGAATGAGAAATACTTCATTTAGCACGTCCAAACTTGTGTTTTCTATGTAAATTGACTGTAATTTGCACTGTTTGGACTAGTATAGATTGGTACTATCCTGAAACTAATTAGAAAAGTTGGAGAATGTTGTTATCTTTCCAATTCTTTTGGTTTGACTAATTTTCATTATGTTTTGTGGAAGTTATGATAAATTTAGTGATTGTCATGTACATATTTTTACTGTGAAACAACAAGAAACTTGTTTGGTGCAATTTTGTACAACCTAGTTTGGTCAAGGAAATGCATGGGAATGATAAATCTATGAAATACAAAACTTTTTTTTTTTTGGATTCATTTCATTAAGTTTTGAAAAAGTTATAGCTATTTTTGTATTGACAGGTCCAAACCCTACCTAGGATTTCAAGAAACACAAAAAACTTCATATCTTTGTTTGCCACTGTCAAAAACCCATGATAATTGGTAGAAATTTCTATTTTAAGGAGATCTAAAAACCCTTTTGGGATCAAGCCTTTAAATGTTTGCACGTGTGAGGAATGAATGATAGTGTGTGCTCATTTGCTTGAAAACTATCATAAAATCACAGTTGCTAAAGGGTTTGATGAAACCAATGCATTATTTGGTCATGGTTGGATGGTAAATCACTCTAATGCATTAGGAGGTCTACACAGTCTATGTCTTTCCTATTTCATGTTGTTTCCTTTGTTGAATTTATTTTAGGCTTCAAGGACAATGTTACTAAGTTGCTTTAGAGTGTACCGAGGCATCATTACAAATGGATCAGTCTTTTGAAAGTGTCAAGTTGTATTAAGTGAAGGCTTTCACTACATCACACACATTTCATCTAAAGGTCTTTTTGGTGCCAAACTAATTAAAGTTTTGAGTTATTGCAGAGGGTATATATAGAAGACCAAAATCATTTTGCAAGTGCAAAAGAGCAGAGATTGATGGAGTTATTGTGCGAAGTAAGGGACCACAACATTAGCATATGACATATGCCCTCTCTATAGTAGTTCATGTTCATGTTTCTATTGTAATTCTCATGTATCCTACTATCAAACAGTGAGTCTCTTCAATAGGTCTTTGTATCTTGTCCTAAGGTTGTAGCCTTAGTTTGCAAGTCAGCAAGGAGTAGTAGCTTCCTTGGGTTGTAGTCCTAAAACAAAGTTGTAAACTTTTATAGTAGTGAGATTCATATATTGTGAGTTAATCTTCACCATGGTTTTTCCCTCATTGGGTTTTCCACATAAAAATCCTGGTGTCTTTGTGTGGTGCATGTTTTACTTTTTGTTCTTCTTTTGGTTAAAATGATTTGATAGTTAAGCTATAAATGGAATTGATTTCAATTTTAAGAATATACTGATTCACCCCCCCTATCTCTGCCTCTGGACGTGTTCAATAATTGGTATTAGAGCTAAGTGCCTTTGAGAAGCCTAACAGCTGAGGTAGATCATACACTTGAACACACGGAATCTAAAGCAATGTCTAATGATATGTTTACTTGATAAGGGGGAAAATAACAAAACACACAAGAACACAAATTGCACACAGAAAATAGGAATGTTCTATTATTGATTTGAATAACACATTACATTCCAGAAGCTAAAATTCAATCAGAGGATGAACCCTCCATAGGCTACAACACATTATAGCTTCCTCTCTCTAGATTCTAGAACATTATGCCTTCTGTAGCCCTAAATCAGCTAGGGTTTATGTTTCCCTAACTTTTCTTGACTCTACACTTTCCCCCTTTTTTCTACTACCCCAAAGGGTTCCTAAACATGGTCATAAATAGCCCTTTTTTGGTGGCCTCTAGCCCCTCCAAAAATAGTTCAATTTCTGGGGGCCATAACTTTTGATTCGCATGTTTGATTGATGAACCGTTTGAAGCATTGGAAAGCTCACAAAGTACTTTATGCATTAAGAATCTTCTTTTCCAATTCCACCCATTTTCAGGGCCATACAAGGTTTCTAAGTGCCTCAAACCTGACTTTGAAACTTTTTCAGGGGTTTTCAAGAAACAAAAATTTTAATATCGTTCAGCCCACAAATGATCTTTGACTGATTCCTTCACCAATGGTCTTATTTTTCAATTTCAAAGCCTACTATAAATTTTTGCTTCCATATGGCTCAAATGCAAACTTTCCAAAAATAGCAGTTTGGAAAAACTGAAGGTTCTACATCATTATGTAAGTGAGTATGGAACCAACAATATAAATTTTGAAAATAAATGAATACAAAAATAACAATTTAGTGATGCGAGATTGCCCTTACACCACTAGATGCTCCTGCATCAGACACCCAGGGTAATTTGAGAAGTGACCTTGTCACATCTCAGGTGTTTGAGGAAAATCCCAAGTGGTCAACCTCTACCTTATACAACCAGGAAGAATATTCAACAGGCCTTTCTTTCCACTTCACTGGATATTCTTCATATTGCCTATTTTTAGTACTTCTTCCCACACATCTATCCAAGATCTTTTCTATCTCCTCCTTTGATGTAGATGCTGAAATATTCCATTGTTCTTCTGTTGGTCCATCCTTTATTCCACCTTCATTATATTATGTTAAACTAGAAATGTTGAGCACGAGGGAAATGTTGATCCCAATCGACAACTCTACCTCATATGGATTTCCTGAATCATGCTTCTTCAAAATCTTGCATGGTCCAAATTTCTTCATTTTCAACTTATTATATGTTCCAACAGAAAACTTCTCTTTTCTCAAGTGAACAATTACTTCATCTCCTACCTGAAATTACTTATATCTCCTCTTCTAATCTACCTTAGCCTTGTACTAAATATTCATCTTATTAATGTGGTTTCTCACCTCTCATGCAAATTCTTCAGGTGTTCTGCAAAGTCTTCAGCTTTGGCACTTGTCTTTTCTCCCTTGTCCATCTTCCTTAACTCTAATGCATTTCAAGGACTACTACCATATACAATCTGGAATGGTGATTTACCTGTACTCCTATTGATATAATTTTTGTAAGAAAATTCTTCCTGTGGTAAAATCAAATCCCATCCCTTGGGCTTATCTCCTACTAAGCATCGTAGCAGGTTACCCAAAGTCCTGTTCACCACTTTCGTCTATCCATTGGTCTATTGATGGTGTGCAAAACTAAATTTCAAATCTGTTTTCAACATCTTCCACAATGTCCTCCAGAAATAACCAACAAACTTGGTATCTCGATCTAAAACTATGATCTTAGGTAGATCGTGTAGTCTCATCACTTATTTGAAAAATAACTTTGCAATATGAACATCATCATTAGTCTTCTCACAAGGATTGAAATGTCTCATCTTCAAGAATCTGTCCACCACCACAAAAATAGAATCATGTCCTCTCTGTGTCCTTGGTAAACTAAGAACAAAATCCATACTAATATCATCCCATGGCCTCTCTTGTATAGGTAATGGTTGATATAGCCATGTATTCTGACTTGTTCCTTTTGCCATTTGACACACTCTACAACTCTGCATAAATTTCCTCACATCCTATTGCAACTGTGGCCAATAATAATGCTCATTAACAATAGCAATGTTCTTATCTCGACCAAAGTGTCCAACTAATCCCCCACTATGATTATCCTTATTCAGGTTCTCTCTCATGGAACTACTTAGAATGCACAACTAACTTCCTCTAAACAACATGCCATCTTGGATTATGAAATCTAACCATTTTTTCTTGTCCAAAGTAACAGGTTCCAAAAAATCTTTCCAAGCCTCTACAAAATCTAGATCTTTAGCATACAAACTTTTGATCTCATCGAACCCAACAACCTCTATCTTCATTTCAATCAACAAATTTTACCCTTCTGCTTAAGGGATCTACAACTCCATTTAACCTTCCAATCTTGTGTTTTAGAACAAAAGTATAACTCTGCAAAAACTCAACCCATTTTAGGTGCCTCTGGTTCAACATCCCTTGACTATCAAGATATTGTAAAGCCTAATGATCAGTATATAAAACAAACTCTTTTGGCAACAAATAATATCTCCATTTCTTCAAAGTCTGAGCTATCACATAAAACTCTTGATCATAAATAGAATACGTTTTCTTCGCATCATTAAACTTTTCACTAAAATAGGCAATGGGCTTACCTTCTAGACTCAAAATAGATCCTATAGCACTACAACTAGCATCACAATCTACCTAAAATACCTTATTGAAATCTGGAAGTACCAAAATAGGTTTCTCTGTGACATTCTTCTTCAATGTATCAAAGCTCTTGGCTACTCCTATAGTCCATTTGAACTCTTTTCTATCCCCTCTCATTGTCTCAGTTAGGGGTGCACAAATGATACTAAAGTTTCTAATAAATTTTCTATAAAAACTTGTCAAACCATGAAAAGATCGTACCTCTATAGTACTCCTTGGCATGGGTCATTCAACAATAGCCCTTACTTTTTCTGGGTCCATCTTAAGACCTGCATTTGAGAGAACAAATCCCAAGTAGACCAACTCTTTCTTTACAAAACTACATTTCATAAGATTAATCAATAACTTCTCCTCCCTCAACTTTTCAAAAACTCTCTTGATATACATCAGATACTCTTCACAGGTTTTACTAAAAATCAAAATGTCATCTAAATAAACAATAACAAAATTTTCCAAAAACTCTTTCAATACCTCATTCATGAGCTGCATGAATGTGCTCAGTGCATTGGTTAGCCCAAATGGCATGACTAACCACTCATACAAACCTTCTTTTGTCTTGAAGGCTATCTTCCATTCATCTCCTTCTTTGATTCAGATCTAGTGATACCCACTCTTCAGATCAATCTTCATAAAGTAATTGGCTCCACTCAAACAATCCATTATGTCATCTATTTTGGGCAATGGAAATGTGTACTTGATTGTGATTTTATTGATGGCTCAGGAATCTGTACACATTCTCCACTCTCTGTCTTTCTTGCATGGTATTACTATAGGTACCACACATGGACTTAGGCTCTCCCTTATCATTCCCTTCCTTAATAGCTCGTGAACTTGTCTATTCAGCTCTTCATTCTCTACAGAATTCATTCTATAGGCTACCTTATTTGACAAACTAGCTCCTGGTATCAAATCTATTTGGTGACTTATCTTCCTCACTGGTGGTAAAGCTTGTGGTACATTATCAGAGACAATGTCCTAAAATTCTTCCAATAGATCTGAGACTTCTACTAATACATCTTCACATTTCTCCTAGCTGATCTTAGGAATCAACACAAAGCAATGACGTTCATGCCTCATACCCTCCAAAAATTTTCTACCATCTACCAAGCAAATTTTGGTAGTACTACATACCTTTTCTTCCACCTCCTTCAAGGGCTTCACCTTATGATGAACTCCATCCTTTGCTAGGGAATAGGTGTTTGCATGGCCATCATGGACAATGCACCTATCATACTACCACGACTTTCCCAATAGCATATGACATGCATCCATCGGTATGATGTAACATAATACTTCATCATGGTAGTCTCCAATCTTGAACTTGACTAAACACTACTCATTGACCAAAGCTCTATGGTCCTTCTACAACCATACAATCCAATATGGATGTGGCTGGATTCTTCTTGTCAACTTCAACTTGTTAACCATCTCCTTTGGAACAATATTGTCCATACTTCTACTGTCGATAATAATATCACAACACTTACCTTCACAATTGCACCTTGTGCAAAATAAACTCTTCCTTTGATCTAGTTCTTTCTCCTCATTCAACAAGGTTCTTCTGACAACTAGGGTTTCTCCCCTTTCAACATCTTTAGAATGCTCAGACTATGCATCTTCATCTACATGTGCAACTCGTGCATTACCTTCAGGTCTTCCATTTGTCCTTCCTTGATGTTGTGGACACTCATATGCTTGATGTCCTTCTCCACGTTGGAAACAAGTTGCTCTGAAATATCCTCTTCTAGGTCCTTGCCCAGGTCCTCTTCCTCTTTGCTCACCATTATTTTTCTCATGAGGGCGGTAGGCATTATCTCCTCTCTAATTTCGACTAGTGCTAGCTTCTTCACTTTTCTTTTGATCTTTATTTTGGTCTCCATAGGATCTTTAATGAATCCTTCTACCTTGACCTCTTTGTCTTTGTTCACTTTCAAATCTTTTATTCAGCTTCTCTTCCACCTTCAGGGAAAACTGGTATGAATCTTCTATGGTGGTCATTTTAACCAGGCTCAACTCCTCTTGAATACTTGGCCTCAACCCATTAATGTAATGGGCTATCTTCTCCTTGTTGGCCTTTGCATGGCCTATCCTGATAGTAATCTTATAAAACTCTTATGTATACTCCTTGATAGCCTTGTTACCTTGCTTCAATCCTTGCATCTTCAACAACTACAACTCATAGTCCACTGGAATAAATTGCTTCTTTAGTTTGTCCACCATCCGATCCCATCTGGTAATCTTTCCTTTTCCTCTTCTATTTCTCTCCAACTAGACCTCCTTCCACCAAATACTAGCATGGCCCTCCAACTTTGTTTTCACAAACTTGACCCGTTCTGGATTCTCCACATCTTCATACTTGAAGTATTCTTCCATATAATTGATCCAATCAATAAGCTCTTCTAGATTCAGATCTCCAAAATAGGTTGAAACTTTGATCCTAGGCCTCTTTCTGATATTTGAAATGGCCCTCAATAACCTAACTTCTATAGGATCTCCTACACCTTCTTGTTCTTCCTCAAATAACGCTTCTTTAGCGTCATCTTTGCTTTCATCTCTTGTTCTTTGCTCAAACCCTCTTCGCAACTCCTCTTGCAATGCATTGATTTGCCTTTGTAGAGCTCTAAAACCCTCTTCTATCAAAGCATTTCTCCCACCATGGTTTCTTCATGGAGGCATTTTGATCTCTGCAGCAAACCCACAACCTCAAGTCCTAGTGCAAACTGCCTCACGGTCGGCGATCTGTCTAGATACTTAGGAACCCTTGCTTTGATGCCACTTGATGAGACCAGGAAAATAACAAAACACACAATAAAAAAAATTACACACAAAAAATAGGAATGTTTTATTATTGGTTTGAATAACACATTAAATTATAGAAGCTAAAATTTAATCAGAGGATGAACCCTCCATAGGTTACAACACATTATAGCTTCCTCTCTCTAGATTCTAGAACCTTCTACCTTTTGTAGCCCCAAATTAGCTAGGGTTTTTGTTTTCCCACCTTTTATTAACTCTACACTTTCCCCCTTTTCTCTACTACCCCAAAGGGTTCCTTGAAATTGTCATAAATAGCCCTTTTGGGTGGCCTCCAGCCAAAATTTCAAAATTTGCAACTCCCTTCAAAAATAGGTTAACTTCTAGGAGCCATAACTTTTGATCCAGGTGTCTGATTAATGGACTGTTTGAAGTGTTGGAAATCTTGTGGAGTGCTCTATGCGTTAAGAATTTGTTTCACCGATTCTGCCCATTTTCGGGGCTATACGGAGCCTCTAAGTGCCACAAACCTGACTTTGAAACTTTTTCAGGGGTTTTTTAGGAAACAGAAACTTTATTATCTTTCAACCCACAAATGATCTTTGATTGATTCATTCACCAAAGGTATTATTTTTTAATTTCAAAGCCTCCTAAAAATTTTCACTTCCATACATGCTAAAATGCAAACTTTCTAAAAATAGCAATTTGTTATTTTTAGTAGTTTGCAAAAACTGAAGGTTATAGATCATTATTTAAGCAATTATGGAACCAACAATACAAATTTTGAAAAGAAATGAAAACAAAAACAACATTTTAGGTGATGCAAGATTGCCTTTACACCACTGGATGCTCCTGCATCATTACTCCAGAACTGGATCTTGAGTCAATGGAACCTGAAGGTTAGGACTTAAATCTAGATGAGGTAGACCTTGAAGGAGAACTCCAGTCAGCTCTTGAAGATCTACATGAAGCAAGATAACTAAATCTAAAATATGAGGTCCATCTTGAAAAATCAAAGGAGACAATTGTAAAATGGAAGACACAAGATAGAGAATCAAAAGAAGAAATTGGCAAACTTAAAGCTCAAATAGGAGATAAAGGATGTGACATTAAACTCAAGGAGGTAGAGGATGTGATCTCTAGTTTGAAATTCATGGTTGAAGAAGGCAAGAGGATTGAAGATTGCTTAAATATCAAGCTCAATGAGAAAACAGTTGAATGTTTAAAACTTGAGGAAGAAGTTGTCACTCTAAGAAAAGAACTAGAAAAATCAAAAGAACAAATTGACAAGGGGTTAAACCTAAAAGGAGGTTCTAAAATTCTTGATGAGTTAATTAACTCTTGAAATCCATCAAAAGAAAAATCTAGTTTGGATTTTGAAAAAACGAAATGCCCTATAACCAGTGCATCTACACACTTATATGATAACTTTAAAGCATAAGGAAAGTCTGAAACAAATGAGGAATAAGATTTCACTAAAGATCCTAAGAAGAATTCCTCTGGAGATGCAAAAGAAGATGGAGTCATTCCTATCTTGAGATAAAGAAGATTTGGAGGTCCTCCACTTGCAAGACAACATGCCCCTACCAAGTTCAATCAGTCTTTTCAAGGTCAGTGTTTTTCTTGAAATAATTTTGGGTGTAAGGTTGTTGATTGTAGATCTAGGCAAAGAAGAAATGATTACATGAGAAGAAGACCATTTGTGCCTCAAAGATATGGTATTGTTTCATTTCATGGTCAGTACCATGCTTGCAAAAAGATTGGTCATAAGGCTAATGAATACAGAAGTAAAGTGATGAGGAATAATGCTATGACTTCTCAGTCCTTCTATGGTTACTACTACACATGCAACAAGTTTGGTCATAAGGCCGTTAATTGTAGATCTAATGTGAGAAGAGGTGGTTATGCTTCACAATCTAATATCACTTGCTACAATTACAATAAATTAGGACACATTGCAAGGTTCTGCAAGGGAAAGAAAGTAAGACTTTCTCCTCAAAAAAAGATTGACATTGGTCAATAAAAGAAGGAAATGAACAAGATATGGAAGAAGAAGGAAGAAGGTGAAGTAAAGAAAGGATATGTACCTCTGCTTGGTGCAAATGGATCTTCTGGTAACTAAAAAGGAAGTATTGTCTTAGGGAGAGTTGCAATTGCAAATCTTTTTCAAACCACTAAATACATAAGATGTTGAAATCTTCAGCGTAATGAATAATAATGACATGAATATGTGGCTAGTAATTTTATGACATTTGATCAAGCATCCAGAGCAAATACATTCTCTATGGAAGTTTGTTGAATGATAATGGATCTTTGTGATAGTAAAAAGTTGATTAGGTCAAGAACAAATAAATGTAATTAATGTGGAGTAACTAGGGCAAGTGTGAATCATATTTAATCGATACTTGATCAAAATTGATCTCATTTGAATGATATCAAGTGTATGCAAGAGCTAAGGAGGAGAAGAAGGTTTTCAGCTAAGCTTGTGTGCAAACCCTAATGATAGTTTTCACATTTATTCTTTAATTTTCTTGTAAAACCTTAGTCTTTAGAAAGAGTTATCATGGCAACAACTATGGTTATTGATGTTGTTGAAAGGCCAAGACCGAAATTCAAGAAACATTCATATAAGTCTACTAAGATAGATCAGGATGGAGTGTTTTCCCACATTCCTATTAATGTATTGCATACAAAGCATGATGTCCTCATTTATATCCATTTGCAGCTAGATGAGTACAATCATTTGAAGTTAGAATAGTTCAGGAATGATCATCTCTTGGGTGATGATTTTCAGCTCAAACCGGAGTATGCAAATGTTAAGGAAAAATGGCTAGATGTATGGAAGGGTTTCCCGAACATCTATTATGAAGATGGATGAGTCAGAATTGCCTTGAGCTACATTCATAAATATTTCTTTTGTCTTGATAAACCCTACATGATCATAAAGGAAGCCATTAGAGTTGTGATCGGATTGTGCTCCTCCGGACCTGTGCCTACACTAAAAGCTGTGAAGAATGAAGAAGTCATGAAGCTCATAGGAGAAAAATTTTACAATAGAACCCTAATTATGAATGACATCACTGACCTAGGGGTTCAGTATGTCACAATGGGCATTGCATACAAAGTATATTACACAAATAGAGAGGGGTCTACTACTACCACTGCCATCTACACTGTTCATTAGATGGTGAAGGAAGGAAAGGATTATGACCTTTATGAGCTCTTGCAGCAGCAATTGATGGACAAATTGAAGAGAACCAAGGAGACACACTACAAATTCTGGTATGGATCTTTGATCATTTGTCTTACATTCTATTTTTTGAAGGAATTTCTTGGTATGAAGAATGTAGTCTAGAGAATGGATATTCCCATTGCACAATAGATTAGAGACTACATGCATAGGTTTTCAAATACCAAATAGGGTTAAACAATGTTGTGGGGATTCTTCAAAAAATTTCAAAATGATATGCAAAGGAGGGATAGGATACCACAGCAAATTGTGGAGAAATATAAGAATGATATCACATTTATGGTAGAAAAGGACAACTGCTACATGGAGGCAGTGGAAATAAGAATTGTGGATAATTACATTGACAAATGAGGTCTCTGGACCTGACTAGATTGGATATGCTAAAGACTTTCTCAGCAAACCTAGGGATCCCTCTGTAGAGAGGTTTGGTACTTATGATAAGATAAAGAACAAGAGAAACAAAAAGGAGATAGAAGAAAAGGTAGAGAAGTTGAAATCAAAGTTGGAAGAGATGCTTGATACTCCAGAGGAACCTGCAAAAGAAGAAATACAAATTACTTCTATCATACCTACTCCTAGAAAGACAAGTAGGACTACACTTGCCACTGCAACCTCTCCTAATCCTTCCAAACTAGTTCAATCATCTCCTAGGAGTGGAAAAACTGCTACTAAAGCACTAGTGCAAGACAAGACCGATGAGAAGAAACATGTATTCTTTAATTTTCTTGTAAAACCTTAGTCTTTAGAAAGAGTTATCATGGAAACAACTATGGTTATTGATTTTGTTGAAAGGCAAAGACCAAAATTCAAGAAACATTCATATAAGTCTACTAAGATAAATTAGGATGGTGTGTTTTCCCACATTCCTATTAATGTATTGCATATAGAGCCTGATGTCCTCATTTATATCCCTTTGTAGCTAGATGAGTACAATCATTTGAAGTTGGAATAGTTCAGGAATGATCATCTCTTAGGTGATGATTTTCAGCTCAAACCAGAGTATGCAAATGTTGAGGCAAAACGGCTAGATGTATGGAAGGGTTTTCCCAACTTCTACTATGAAGATGGGTGGGTCAGAATTGCCTTGAGCCAGATTCATAAATATTTCTTTTGTCTTGATCAACCCTACATGATCATAAAGGAAGCCATCAAAGTTGTGACTAGATTGTGCTCCTCCAGACCTGTGCTTGCACTAAAATCTGTGAAGAATGAAGAAGTCATGAAGCTCATAGGAGAAAAATCTTACAAGAGAACCCTAATTATGCATGACATCATTGACCTAGGGGTTCAGTATACCATGATGGGCATTGCATACAAAGTATATTACACAAATAGAGAGGGGTCTACTACTACCATTGCCATCTACACTGCTCATCAGATGGTGAAGGAAGGAAAGGATTATGACCTTTGTGAGCTCTTGCAACAGCAATTGATGGACAAATTGAAGAGAACCAAGGATACACACTACAAATTCTAGTATGGATCTTTGATCATTTGTCCTACGTTCTATTTTCTGAAGGAATTTCTTGGTATGAAGAATGTAGTCTAGAGAATGGATATTCCCATTGTACAATCGATTAGAGACTACATGCATAGGTTTTCAGATACCAAACAATGCTAAACAATGTTTTGGGGATTCTTCCAAATATTTCAAAATGATATGCAAAGGAGGGATAGGATACCATAGCAAATTGTGGAGAAATATAAGAATGATATCATGTTTATGGTAGAAAAGGACAACTGCTACATGGAGGCAGTTGAACCAAGAACTGTGTGGATAATTACATTGCCATATGAGGTCTCTAGACCTGACTGGAGTGGATATGCTAAAAACTTTCTTAGCAAACCTAGGGATCCCTCTGTGGAGAGGTTTGGTACTTATGATGAGATAAACAACAAGAGAAACAAGAAGGAGATAGAAGAAAAGGTAGAGAAGTTGAAATCAAAGTTGGAAGAGATGCTTGATACTCCAGAGGAACCTGTAAAGGAAGAAATACAAACTACTTCTATCACACCTACTCCTAGAAAGACAAGTAGGACTACACCTACCACTTCAACCTCTCCTAATCCTTCCAAACTAGTTCAATCATCTCCTAGGAGTGGAAGAACTGCTACTAAAGCACTGGTGCAAGACAAGACCGGTGAGAAGAAAAAACCAAGGCCTAAAGTATAGGCAAAGAGGGGAAAGGTAAATCTGGTAAATGTAGAAGATGATGAAGATGATAAAGAAGAAGAAAAGGAAGCCTTTGTTTTGAAAAAAAGAACTAGATAAGGAGAAAAGGAAGGAACATCCAAAGGAAAAGGTAAAGAAAAGACAAAGAAAACAAAGAAGACTCCTCCAAAAGCAACTAAGTATCTGCCTCTATAGCTTGAGGCTACTATTAATGCAATTGTAGAACATGGTGCACTTAAAGGAGTTGCAGAGATTTATGATGAGATGTCTTCTATTAACAAATCTACTGTTGTACAAAATTTTCCACACCATCTTGAAACTTTTGGGTATTAGTAAGTTTCATATCAAAATGAGATTTAACAGAGTTTCAAAAAAAGATTCAAGGTACAAAGGCCATTATGTTTCCAAGTGAGAAATTCTATATGGCCTATGCAATGTTAGTGACTCGGCCTCCTTGGTGTCTTGACCTCTTAAAAGTGCTACCTTTAAAGAGCAAAGCTACAAGTTTTTATAGAGGTGCCAGCTATATGACTGTAATTTGGAGAGGTAAAGGTACAACCAACATGAAAGAATTAGTGAGACAATCATAATATAAAGATGCAGCCATTTACTATCAAAAGGGAGCAGCTTCTAAAACATGGAGAATCATAGCATATGGTGCTACTTCTAAACAAAAGTAATGAAATTATAAAAAGAGGACGCAACAATGTTCAACCATGGGTTATTAGTTGAAGGAGCATCATATGATGCATTCAAATTTCAAACCATTGAAGTTATCAACTTAAAGGCACAGGCCATAATGGATATAGCAAACTTAGCCATTAAAAAAGTGGCGCTAGAATCAAAAGGGAGCATGTAGCCTAAAAGATGAAGCTCCATTCTCTTCAATGCATTTTCAAGCTTCTAAATTTGTGGTGCTACCTACAAAGTAATAAGGTCATGTGAAAGTCGTGGCACTATAAAAGACTCGGCCTCTATGAGAGAAAGGCACAGACCTTTATAGTAAAGTTCCCGGCATATAAGAGCCGGCCTATTAAAATAATGGTACAAATCATTGTAAAAGCTACAACTTATGGAGTAGCCCATTTTCAAATCATAGTGCAGCTATGTGCCCAAAGAAACAATATTAAATATAAGGGTGTATCTTAAATAAGAGTGCACAACCATAAAGCATGAGCCACGATCAAAAAGATATGGTGTGCTCTCATATAATCTCAATGCGGCTTATCAGAGCAAAGCACTCAGCATACAAATATAAGAGTGATGGTGCTACTTTTAAGTAGAGGTATAGTCACAATATAAGGCTCAGCTGATGATGATGGTGCATAATATAATAAGGCTCAAATGATTATCAAAGTCAAGCGACCACTCAGGGTGCGGCCTTCATGTAATGGAGCACCAACTATTTAAATGTGAGGCACATGTTAAGCCATAAATATGGAACTGCATAATAGTGGCGTAATCACTGTAAGTATGATGCTGCCTAAAGTTTTATGAAAGGCAGCTTAGTTATAATCTTAAGCCATTCTTAAATTAAGGATATAGCATGTAGAAGTCACAGTGCAAGCGTGGTTGCTAGCGAGAGGATGCAGCTCATTCGATTATAGAGCCTCATCTCTATAGAGGTGCAACCATTCCTATATCAATAGGCACCCAAGCAATACAAAGTTCAAGGCTTAGCCCATGTAAACACAAGTGTAGCCCATTCAATGGTGTGTAGGTTTGAAAACATGAAGATAAGCATTCAAACATGAAACACTACCTAAAAGTATGAAGGTAATGGTATAGAAGATGATGGTGGACTGCAATGTAACATGTAATAGATGAATGGCATAGGCCAGGATAGAATCAGTCATGAGCCTCCATATAACAAGACACATAGCCACATCTAAGAGGTACGGCCTCTATCACCAAGAATGAAGACTCAACACGATAGAAAAGATAGCGTAATAGAGGGTGGCGTGGCACTCCATACATGGTGTGGGTCATATAAAATGACATTAAAAATGGCACTGTTAATAGTAATGATGCAAACATATTTAATAACGAGAATCAGCCTCAAGGAAGATAGACTGCAGGTATTTAGCATGAATGAAGTCACTTGAAGTGGCTATTTCAAACACAGATCAAGTGGCCAGAATGTCCACATCAACCTCATATGGCATTGCATATAGCTCTCAAATGAGGCTCACAACCAATTCAAACAAATGACTCTCAATTCAAATCATAGACACAACATAGCATTCAATATGTTGGTGCAACCATCTAACTATGGCGGCCTCTTTCAGATGGAACACAACCATGAACTGATAAGAACACAAGAAATAGGGTTTTTAAAGTGCAACTCTTAGGTAACCTTTCAATGGTGAAGACTCAGATCGACAGTTCCTAGGTAATAAGAAACGAAGGCAAGGAGAGAACAACAGAAGCCATCAGGTGTCAGCACCATGGGCTTTCAAGGAAGTTGTAAGAGAGCTTTTATTCCAAACAAGCACCCTTCTTCCACATGGCTAAGGTCGGTACAAGAGAATAGTTGTTTTGTTTTATTTTCATATAATTCATAAAACAAAGAGATTCATGTGATTTTAAGTTGGGCCATTATTTTAATATGGATTGAATCACATGGTGGGCCACTCCTTTAAAGAAGCTAATTTTAAATATTAAATAGAGCCTTTCTTGCAACTCACAGGAGTGAAGATAAAACAGATTTAAATAAATGATTAAGTTCATTTTTAAAAAGACACGTGGGTCCCTTCAAACCCATAAAGCAAGGATTTATTAAATATGATTTTTAATGACTCACGAGGGATAAAGATAAGAAGAAACTTTATTTCATATACAACCCTAATTTTTTTACAATAGCCACTTTATGCATTTCATGGGAAGTTTTACATGCAGGCCAAAAATGGAGGCAAAGATATTTTCTAGCCATGGAAGTTAAGCTACAGCCAGTTTAGTTGCTAGCGTAGTTATTCAAGCCAGATTTTGGGGCAGATTTTGTGGGTTTTAGTTGCAAATATTCTCGAGGCAGTTACAAAGATTTTTAGAAATTCTTTATTTCTGGGTTATAAATACAGATCTGAGATAGAAAAGGCTAGTTCCACAAAGTTCTACAATTCTATACAGTCCCACAGATCATAGATTTTTAGCAATAACAGAGATTTTTTTCTTTTTTCCTTAGCAGTTGCCTCTTAATGAGGGATTTGAATGTAATATTCTGTGCAAGTTATTTTTTGCCTTTGTATTTCATTCTCCTATCAAATAATGGAGAGATATGGTGTTTTTGTGTAGATCTGAGTCTATTTTTTGTTCTTGCTTCTTATTTTTTGTTTCTAGGCCTCTGATAAATCTGAGTTATAAACAAGGTTATTAATCATGCATTCTACTCTTTAATTTTTCCAATTAATCTTATAGGGTTGAATCATTGTGCTATTGGGTAAATGGTAAATCCAGCACATCACCTTAGTAGTTTAGTTTCATATTGTATTTGTAATCTTATTTCTCTTTCCCTTTCCAAAACCCCCCATAAAAAAGGAAGAGAGCTTCCATAAAATCTAGAGGTTGCTTCAAAGATCAATCCCACATCTTCGAAGTTTCCCATGTTGTTGTTGGATTAGACCCACAAATTTATACATCAACAGCTACTATTGCAAAATCTATAGTTATGTACATGATGGGGTTCAATGTGGCTTTAAATGAAATCATTGATCAACTTCCTATAATTCTTGTAGACATACCAATAAAAGGAATGAAGCCATGGCAAAAGAGGCTAAAATGAGGCAACAAGCAGTTGAGAAGGCTATTCCATCTATTTTTGATGAAGAAAAGGTTAAATTATCACAAAGACAAGCACAAAAATTCAAAACTAAACATAGAATACATATCCTAATTGGAAAAGATAAAGAGGAAATAAAAAGATTGGAAAGGGAGATAGAAGAGAAGACAACTAAGATTCCTCAAGAAATGAAGAATACTGAAGTAACTATTTAGGAATAAATTCCTCTAGATATGTCTGATGTGTCCTTTCAAGAAAGATTTGGCAACCTTTGAAAGTAAAGTGATAGGTGATGATGTGACTGAGAAGGATGATAAGCAGAATGAGGAAAATACTCCTCCAGAGAATACTAAAGCACAAGATGCAAAGGATCAAGGTGAAGTGGGTGTACCCCCTCCAGAGAACACTAATCCAAGTAAAGAACATAACATTCTTCCTCTGGAGAATCCAAGGAATGATGAGTAGAAGAAGGAGGATAATCCTAAGAAAATTTAGGATGAATAATGAAGACTGTTGAGAAACAAGATGAGAAAATTTAGGATGCTTCTATGGATGTAGGTCAGAGTTCTTCATCATCAGATTCATTCAAGGAGCTACTAGGGTTGCATATGTAGTTTGAACCCATGGTTACACCTCAACTTCTAAAAATTCCTACTCATGAAGGGCAAGTTAACTTATCAAATATTTCTCCCCTTCATAAGTTACATCTTGGTGACATCATGCATACTTTTGCAAGGAAGGAGTTCCTGAAGAAAATTTGAAGAAGACTAGCTTAGTTGAGGATGCAATAAAGTTGATTAAGGAAGGCTTACCAGAGGTAAACATTGATCCTTCCTTGCCTCTGGAGCAAAAATTGAAGCTTTTGATGGATTCCTTCAAAGATCATTCCTCTCATATTGAGCAAAAGGTACAACAAGAGGCCTTAAGAAAGATAAATGACAAAAGATTGGCTAAGATATCTAACAAGTGTTTCAATGTACACAACAAACTGCAAGAAAAATTGAAGATGTTTAAGGAATGCATTGATGAAGCCACTGCATTTTACCTGTTCTGTTTGAAATGGCCAAATTCCACCAAGAATATTAAAACTCAAATTGACTCCATTGAGTCATAGATCACCGAATTTGCCAATCTATATGACTTTCCAAAATACAAGGATGGATCAACCAGGGCACAAATTGAAAATCTTCATTCACAGATGTCACAACTTCAGGACCAAAGAGAACAAATAAAGAAATAGTTTGGTCAACTAAGGGAAGCAGTCAATTTGAGACTTGTTGCATTATCCGGGTTGCTAGCTAAAGTAGAAATGGTTTATCTAAAAATGAAGACTCTAAGTAGTGTGGAGGACTGAGGACCTATGATGCAATTTGAATGTCAGAGTCACATTTTGTCCTCAGCAAAAGCAAAATGGGTATCTACTCTTTCTCAACTCATGGTAATTTACAAAAGCATTCTACCTTCCAAGTGAGTTGTAAGAGTATTGTAGATAAGACAATTTTGGCTATGTATAAGACTTGCAGAGGCTTGTAGTGGTATTCTTGATGAAAACATTTTGTACATAGCATCAGTTTTGGGGCATCTTAATCTTAGGGGGAGTGTTGTTTGTAAAAATCATATAGTAAGGGGGAGTACATATAGTTTTTGGACTGTTATAAGTAGAAGATATTTTGCCCTTTGTCCTTGATGTCAAAGGGGGAGAGTGTGCGCATGATTGTCTTATCAATTGGGAGAGAGGACTTGTAGATAAATGTATGTTGTCATCAATGACAAAGGGGGAGATTGTTAGCAATAGGTGTTTTCATTGATGTCAACTCAATATGTGTCAACTTGAGGATAGGCTTACATAGAGTTTTTTATAGAAGTTGAAGAGGATGAGAAATTGTCATGCCCACATTTCCCATGCGGTCACGACATGTAACACGTGTCATGTCCACATTTGTCATGTGGTCATGACATGAAATATCAAAAAATTTCCACGCAACCCTAGAAACCCCCTCGCATACTTCAACATGCATGGTGGCAATACGCATTAGGCGTAAAGATGTCAATCAAATTCGAGGTAATATGATCACATGTGCAATCCCCTACGTAATGAAGGCTGACTAAGGTGGTCATTGTGATGCAAGCAACATAGTTATTAGGGTTAGGATTGATTGATCGAAACCCTAAGTTTTCCTATGTGAGTGAAAGGATTTCGACACGAGTCAAAACCAAAAGCCTAATTCTACAGCAAAACAGAATTAAATAATAACTTAATTAAAATCAACAAGTGCGGGGATATTCAAATTTTACTCTACACAATGTTTAAATTGCTAAGGAATGTTATCACTGAATCCTGGAAAAATTTAGCAGCATAACACCTCTCGGACGTGAATAGGGATTATTCTAATAAATAAACTTTAACCAAAGCTTCTCTAAAGCACTAAATCAACTTATTTAATTAATTAATTATTACACACTAGATTTAATAAATTAAAGAAACTAAATTGAATAAATTAAAAACTTAACCCCTTCAATTAATATCCACAATGATTAATTAAAATAAATTAATTTAAAATTAAAAACATTTTCAATAGTTAAATTAGGTGGGATAAAAAATTGATTAATTAAACCCCACCTCAAAAATTAAATCAAATCAATAGTTTCCTCATGTTTCAATTTATTAAACTATAAGAGCTAAAGGATCCAATTAAAGGGATTTAATTTCAATCCCTAGGTAAATAATAACAACTAGAGAAAATAACACCCCTAAATAAAAATAACCCACTTATAAATTTAAATTACCCCTTTCTCTCCTAATTAAGTAGAAATAAATAAAAAAGTCCAAGTCATAAAAGAGGGGGAAAAATAATAAAATCTAATTTTTTATTAAAAAACTTACTTGCCTTAAAAGCTCTCCACAATTAAAAAAATAATTTCCTTATGAGTTGAAGAGAGCCCTAACCCTATTTTTCTCTTATACTTTTCTTTCTCCATCTTCTCTCATTCTCCTCTCATTTCCTCTTTCTTCTTTGTTTTTGCTTGCAAGTTTGAAGGAGAGCATTCATGGATTTCTCCTTGCCATGGAGGTATACTTATTTCATATATACATTTTTTTATATATATATAGACATATTCTAGTTTTGAAATAGAGGTATCTTTTTTTTTGTATAAAAAATTTCAGGCAAAGGAGATATATATATATATATAACTCAATGATAAATTGCAAGTTTAAAATGTAGGGCCCAACGGCCGAATACAGTGGAGGCATTCGCAACAGTAGAGGGAGAGAGGTGGCACTGTCGTCCTGAAGTCCCGCGCCTTATGCATGGTGGGTAAGAAGGGTTTGGGGGGGGGACCTCCCACCCACCTCCCCACCGTATGGTGGGGAGTGGGTGGGGGATCCGTCCCCCACCCACTGTCTTTTTTTTTTTAAAGGATTAAGGACTACTGGCTGCCACCCCACTACTCTACAATGCTACAACTTTAAAACAAAGCAAAGCTTCACCCAACACAGTTCTGTGGGTCGATCTGACTAGGGTTTCATTCAGGTGCTAAAGCTAAAACTTTTAATATTTATTCACTATAAACATATATATATATACACATTTATAAATATATATATACACATATATATATATTGACAAATAAATAGTTAGAAAATATACTTTTATATATATATATATATCTAATGTATACTCATAGTTTCTCAAAAAAAACTTTCATTTTACAGAATATTAAAAAGTGTAAAACATGCTATTATATATATAGTCTTCTCAAATTTCACAATATTTTTCCAGCAAGCCATACCATAATGTATATTTCTATAATAAGTTGTATTTATATATATTTATATATAGATAAATCTCTCTCTCTCTCTCTCTCTCTCTCTCTCTCTCTCTCTCTCTCTCTCTATATATATATATATATATATATATATATATATATATACAAGAACAAAATAAAATCTCACAATAACATTATAAACATATATTAAATGTTTACAAGAAATGTATACATTTTGTTTGTCTTTTTTTTAAAAATACATGTACAAATTTCTTTTTTTTTAAAAGAAGCATCAAGAAAATTTATTTTCTCCTATTACCCATATTTCTAAATCAGCAAAAAGTAACTTTACTATTTAAAAAAAAAAAAAACAGAAAATGCATTTTTATATTTTTGCTTCTATTTGCCAACAAATATAAGGTTACTACATGCATAGTTTTCTTTTGAATATGACAACAACTATGTGTATTTTCTTCCTCTTAAAAAAAACATATATTATTGGAGAACCAATTTAACATATTTTAACAACAAAATATAAAATTCACATGCAATATCCCTTCCATTTGCAACACTTCCATATTCTCATAAAAATAAAAATAGCTACTAATATTCATTTCCATGTTTAAAATAAGTTAAATACAACTCAAAAATTATAACATATAACTTTACATTTCAAGAGAGAAAAAGATCTTCTCTCTATAAACTTGAAACAAATTACACAAGGCCAAACTTGGCCATGGCTCACAATTAGCCAAAGTGACAAAACTCAAGGTTTAAAACTTATTTCCTCCAACCTCCAACCTCCAACCTTTAATAAACCTGCAATACAACACACATGGAAAGGGGGAGAAAGTGACTTAATACCGCTCTCCTCCCTACCATAGACTCACTCATGAGTCACCCCCGAGCTTGGAGGTCATCCACACACAAGGAGCTTTCACACCACATCACAACAAAACACACAAACAAACAACAAGAAGAACTCCCATGGCTTGCACAAAACAAAACTCACAAAAATGAGTTTGAAGGGGGTAGGGGAGTGGAAATCACTCAACTCAAGAGTGCCACTCCAAATATCTCCCAAAACCAATTTTTTTACAAGGCCTCAAGCCAACACATATATACCAACTTTCACAAAAATCTCCATGGCTCTCAAGCCATTCAAAAATATTCATTTTCTCAACTTGCCCTCATGGCTAAAATACTACAAGAACTAGGATGTGACCTCAAGGAGGTTCACCCCTACCCCACCCCACACATGTTGAGCATTTTCTCCAAATGGATAGGCTCTTACCACACCCATAAAAATCCCCACAACAACATTATGTAAAAATACACACACACATACCATCACACAAGAAAAGTAAAATTACATAAGGAAAGGCATTAGCCTTGATTCCTACCTTTAATATCCCACAAGGAAAATAGTTGAAGAAAAGCCCTTCCAACTCCACCTCCATGTCCTTCTCCATATGAGCCTCCAAAAATCCTCTAACTCTCTCCCCAAATTCAAAATAAAAATAAAAAATTCCAAAATAATTCAACAACCCCCTCCCACTCTTCAAGAGGGATTAAAATAGGCTCTCCTCATGAGCCTTTAGGAATGGGGAGGTGACACATGTCACCTCCTCCTTCCTCCACACAACCACTTGCAAGCTTCATGGAATGTGGTGGTGACACATGTCACTCACCCATTCCACCAAGTCTTTCCCCCTCCACTTGTGCTCTCTCACACATGTGGGAGAGAAAAGTGGAGCCAAAGAAGGATGTAGGTACTACAAGTGCCCCAATCATCTTCTCCTATGAAAGCCCAAAAAATCCCAAGGTACCCTCAACAATTGTGGCAGAGCCTTTGGAGTTGAGTCCTCCATAATTTAGGGATCTTGAAGACTCCCCCAACCTTGGAAAGAGGTGTGGATGAGGTTGAGTGTTTGATACAACCTTCCACTCCTTCCCAAACTTCTATTTTCGTCACTTTACTTGAGGGTGAAGTTTAAGTGACCAAATGGGAGTTTACCTAAGGTTAGACAAGCTCAAAAGGTCCCTAGACTCTCGGGGTATAACCCAGGGTCATGTTTAACCCATTTTAAGCACCATAGGGTGAGAAAAACCACATGATAAGAGGTCACAAAAATAAAATCTCAAAAATAAAATCAAATAAACATTACACCTTTACAACACCGAATACAATCAAATATAAAAGGGGCGGACCTAACCAAAACAACATCACACCATAACATTACAAAATTTCATCATGCATAACATAGTTGATCTTGGTTCCTCTTGGAATCTAGATTGGCTTAACACAGGAAATCACAAGGTGTGTGGGATAATCTATGAATATCCGTGGCTTAGTTAGAACACCTACACACTTAAACAAATGATTAATCCAACATGTATATCATAGCTGAAGTAAAGTAAACATATACTCACACCATCAAATAATCATATAAAACAATCATAAATCACATCAAAATATGTTCATAATTGCATTTCAAAAATCCATCTCAAGATAACATCACATAATGTATCCATAACAATAATCACATAACTAGTATCTCAAATAGTATCATAATGCAAATCACATGTCAATATCCTCATCAGTAATCGAAATCAAAATCTAGTCTCATCACAATCATGCTAAACATAATAAATCAAAGTAAAAACATATAGTGTAATAGTCCTACATATCAAAATCAACAGTCCCCATAAGTCTAAAATATGTCACCAATGGTAATATAAAATGATCAAATTAAGGGAGGGAAAAGGTAGGCATCACATCCTCCCCCCTAAGACTAAAAGTCCTCCTGGAAGTCATCAAAGAGGTGAGGATATAGTGCCCTCAATCTAGCTGCATCCTCCCAAGTCATTGTGACTTCATCGTACTTGTCCCACTGGACCCTAACCTAGTCTAGCTCTCGACCTCGAAGGCCCAGTGTCTGATGAGCCAATATGCAAATTGGCTCCAAAGCCAACTATCTGTCTACCTCTACCTATAGAGAGCTCCAATCCAATACATGACACAAATCAGATATGTAACACCATAAGATAGATACATGAAAAACATCGTGGATATGCGACAGGCTAGGTGGGAAGTCTAGATGGTAGGCTATGGGTCCTATTTGCTCCAAGATCTCAAAAGATCCAACAAACCGTGGTGCGAGCTTAGAGCCCTTTCCATAATAGATTGGACTCTTGTGTGGTCGCACTCTCAAGAATAGTCTGTCCCCAACCGAGAAGCTCTGATCTAATCTTGTAGCATCGACATACTTCTTCTATCGATCCTATGCCTCCTAAAGTCTCTACCTAATCAAGGTCACCTACTGCTCCATATCCTACACCAACTCTGGCTCTATCGTAACCTTGTCCTCAATACAGTCCCAACTCAAAGGTGTCTTGCAAGGTCTGCCATACAAGGCCTGAAAAGGAGGCATACCCAACGAGCTGTAATACCCATTGTTGTAGGCAAACTCAACTAGATAAAGATACTCTTGCCATCTAGATTGGTGATTCATAATATACATACAAAGCACATCCTCTAGAACCCAATTAACCCTCTCTGTTTGACCATCTGTCTTAGGATGATAAGTAGAACTGAAGTTGAGCTATGTGCCCAACGTCTGTTGTAATGCTCTCCAAAAAGATGATGTGAACATTGAGTCCCTATCATAAATGATACAGCGAGGTACCCCATGTAATCTAACAATCTCATACAAAAATACTCTTGCCACTGATGGTGCATTGTATGTCGTGTGTATAGGTGAGAAATGTGCAACCTTGGTCAACTTGTCAACTGTCACCATGATGGCATCATGGCGACGAGATGACATAGGAAGACCAACAATGAAATTCATGGAAATGGTGTCCCATTTCCACTCAAGTATCTCCTGAGGGTATAAAATACCTACTAGATGTTGATGCTCGGCCTTGACCCTCTGGCACTCAAGGCAATGAGCAACATACTCTGCAATATCTCATCTCATACCCACCCAATGGTACAACTGTTGCAAGTCGACATGCATCTTCTTCACCCCTGGGTGTGCTGCATAAGGTGCTCTATGAGCCTCAAAAAGAACTATTGCACGTAGGTTGGTTGCATGGGGTACATAGATGCATTGTTGATGTTTAAGAAGCCTATCAGCCTCAAGAGAATATCATACAAATTTGCCCACAAGGGCCCTATTTGACTGGATCTCCTGCTGCACCTCAAGAAACCAATCATCCTGAGGCAGATGTTGAATGATGCACTCTCTCAAGTCCACACTCAAGGTCAAGGTCAGGATCTTGTGGTGCCTCCAACTCAATGTGTTGGCAACCACATTCTCCTTCCATTTGATGTAGTGGACATCAAAGTCATACTCGCAAAGAAACTCCATCTAATGCCACTGGCAGGGATTCAAATTCAGCTATGTGAATATGTACTACAAACTATGGTGATCTAAATGAAGCTCAAAGTGATGGCCCAATAGAAAGTGTCTCTAATGAACAAGAGCATGAACCATTAGTTTAGCTCATGGGTCTTGAGGTTTCACGACTCATACGCAATCTCTCTACCACCCTGCATAAGTACGATTCCCAAACCCTCAAGTGATGCATCTGTATAAACCACAAAATCCTCTATAGGATTAGGAACCGCTAAGATGGGAGCACTAATAAGATGCTCCTAGAGGACCCCAAAGGCCCTCTCACATTGCTTAGTCCAAGTGAAGCTCTTCCCTTTCCTTTGAAGAGAAGTGATGGGGTGTGCTATCCTGGAAAAGCCCTCTACGAATATATAGTAGTAACCAGCTAACCCCATGAAACTCCTGAACTCTATCACAGTAGTGGGTGCTAGTCAATCCCTGATAGCCCTAATCTTCAATGGATCTACAAAGATACCATCGCCAGATAGGATGTGTCCTAAATATTGTACCTTGGTCCTGAAAAAGGCACACTTCGCCAAGTTGCCATAAAGATACTACTCTCTCAAGCACTGCAATACCTGACACAAGTGATCCTCATGCTCCTCCTTAGTCCATGTTGTTCTCAAAATCAGCTGCGCTTATTTTTGTAGACAACCCCATGAAACATGTCCATTTCGTGAATCTACACTCTAAGTTCGTAAATTGAGACAAGGTTCCCTTGGTCTCGTGCGAAGTCATTTGACATTCTAAACTGGTCTGCAACATTCCCTTGGATTGATCTCTCGATATTCGTGAAGATCGTTCAAGTAGTAAACTGATTAAAATGTCAATTTTAGCCATTTTTAGGAGTTAGTAATTTTTGAGTTTTGATATGTAATGGCGGCGTTTTTTGCCACTCATACATATCTCTTCACTTATTTGTTGAATGTGTAAGGGCGGCATTTTTCACCGCTTTTACATGTTTTCTTTAAAGTTGTTAAATATGCAATAGCGGCATTTTTTGCCGCCTCTGCATATCTCTTTTAAGTTTTTGCTACATATGTAAAGGTGGAACTTTTTGCCACCGATACATATTTCCCAATGTATACATGCACTGTCGGCCAGTTTCGCCGCCATTACATGTTTGATGCTACTTGTGCAGGGTCGGCCGATTCTGCCACCCGAGTAAGGATCCTTCAGATCTCCGACTTGGAGTGCCATTAATGGTCACTCGTGCCATTCATTAAAGGCATGTTTTCAAGCCTTTTAAATGTCTTTTGATTGTCTTTTTGGTTATTTCATTTTCATTCTACCTAGCTATCCGCTAGACTTCCCTCACGTGATCCAATTGCGTTGATTCTAAGCTCGATCAAATTCACCATCGACGAAATTAGGTTTTCCACCGACGCTATAGGTAAGTCTTTTACCCACTTCCATTTTCCTTCTCTTTTTAGGGTTTCCATTAGTATAATAAGTTTGAATGGATTTTTATTTTGTTTGGTTTCGTTCTGGACTTTTGTTAATGGTCATTTTTCTATTTGTTGTGGTCGTCTTCGTGCGTTTTCATCTTAGTGCATTTTTCACATTTTCCTGGGTCTTTAGAATGGGTAAATCTTTATGCCCTAAGTCTTTTACCATATGAGGTGTATGGGCAATAAAATCTTCTGCCCTTACATGAAAACCTTTTCGGCTACTTGAAATCTTGCTCATGTGCATCGTCGGCAATTTCTGCCGACCGAACATTGTGAAGATTGCAATGCCTTATTCATGCATCATCGGCAATATTCGCCGCTTACGTATTTTCTTGAAACTTTCAATGGACATGTATGGGCGGTAAAATCCTCCGCCCTTACACATTAACTTGCAAACTTTCCCATATGCATTATCATTATTTTTTGCCGCTGATGCACATCGAACTTGAAAATCCCTTATTGCCTACAGCAGCGGCAAATTCAACCGCTCCAACATCCAGACTTCGCAAAACCTGTTTGACATGCAGTAGAGGTAAATTTCGCCACTCTGACACATTGCTCCTTACAACATGTATGGGTGGCAAATTTCACCGCTAATGCATATACAAACAAAATCCCTCATATGCAAGGGCGGCGAATTTTGCCACCCATGCAAAAACTATCCCAAATTTTCCTAACTCTGGAAAATTTCTAGTTTTGATTTTCTGAGCCCACTTCTCCTCTAATTCTTGGCCTGCTTACTCTATAGCCCTTTTTCAAGCGTGTTCCCATAGTCGTGATCATCGACATGCAATTTTCCCAGATTGCTAGTTTTTTACCTAATTACATGATCATGACTTTTTGCTGCAGTTTCTTCTGTGGAGCTTCGTTCTACATCAAACTTCTTCTTGGTGAAAGTTCATCCAAATGACTAAGTTGTCCCTGAAGAAATCAAAAGCGATGGAATACAAATATCAAGGTGTTTGCCCAATCACCTCAGTCCATTCTAATGTTGATGACATTAGAGATACGGAGATTGGCCATGTTGATGTGGCTGAGTTTGTAGAGAGAACCAAGTCAAGCAACCCCAGTGCTATGATGAAGAAGATAATTGAAAGTAATATTCATCTAGTGTCGTCTTTCCCAGTGGCAACTCACAACACAGAATTTGTTCTTCAGTGTGCTCATTTCTATAACAAAGATATTAGAGCTGTGGTGGACGCCAGTGGTAATGTGATAATTAGGTTGGATCCTGAGTTCATTGATAAGGTGTTCATGTGTCCTCCTATGACAAAGGTATTGAAGCTTGACTTTGTTGAAGCTCAGAAGGAATATGACAAGAATCTGGAGAAAGCAAATAAAGTAATCAACAACAAATGGTTGAAGACTGCCAGATCAAATTTGTCAAGATGGCCACGTAGTTTCCCTCGAAGTGATTTTGTAGAGGAAGTTGGTGACCTGATTACTCTCCTCAGCAAGATAAGAGGTTTGTCTTCTTCTTCACAATTTCATGAATGGATGTATCCTTTCATTAAGGTCATACTCTAGGGTAAGCAAACCATTTTCTAGGGAGAACAAATCAGTAACGCTTTGCATGAATAGCTGACGAAGGTATCCACTACCTCCAATTCTACCTGACTTCCAGAAAGAATTCAAAGATAAAGCATTTTCAATGACTTCTGTGGATAATATTTTAGACAACCAGTTAACTTTGGATAATCTGCAAACCAAGTTAACTGGTCATGCAAAATCAATCACTACAGTGAGGGATGCCATAGTGAGAGCCAGGATGATCTTCAAGAACGCATTCAACCCAAATAGCATTGAGATGCAAGCGGCTTTCACTATGTATGATCATCACATGAGGAAAAGTGGTGACACAAATTGAAGTAGTCATTTTTTCCTTAGTTTATTTTCTATTTTTCACATGTACTTTCAAACCAATTTTGGACATTTTTACATGTACATTTTTCATATGTAATTACACGTAAAAATATAGGAAGTCCCAAGTCAATAAGGGCTCCTATTTTTGAATAAGTCAAAGTAGTTAGGTTTTTCCTAAATTTTCTCAAGGCCTCTCCCTATAAATAAAGAGGGCCTCTTTTGTAAATATTATCTTTTGTCTATTGCAAGAATACTCTGGCGAATTGAAAAGCAAATCAAGACTTTGTGCTTCTTTGTGAAAATCAATTATCAAATATTTATCAATACAAGAAAGCAAGTTCAATTCCAATCTTTGTCTTGGGATTATTTGTGTTGTGATAGTATTGTTCTTACGTCTTGCTATCATAATCTTCTTTGGTAATAATTGAAGTGTGGAGTTTGTTTCAAGTGATTGAAGAGTGCTCTTAATTTGATTCTGATAGACTTTGTGTTATCAAATCATTTGTGAGGATTATGTTCATGTTTGTGAGAATACAATAGTTTGGAGACTTTGCGCTGCAAGTTATTATATTTGATTTACTTTTATCATCTTGAAGAGGAGTGAAGACTTTGGGCTACATTCAACTTCAAATAGTTCTATTTGCAATTAGTAAGTGAGGTAACAGAAAACTTTGTGTTTCTGTGATTTTGTGATAATTTATAAGTCCTTTATCAAGAGTTTGAAGTATAAACATCTATTCTGAAAAAAGAGAATGAGATGAGATGGAACCACCACAAACATAGTTCGCAAATCGAGACAACCCCACGAAACTTGTCCATTTCGTGAATCTACACTCTAAGTTCGCAAATCGAGACAAGGTTCCCTTGGTCTCGTGTGAAGTCATTTGACATTCTAAATTGGTCTGCGACATTCCCTTGGATTGATCTCTCAATATTCGTGAAGATCGTTCAAGTTGTAAACTGATTAAAATGTCAATTTTAGCCATTTTTAGGAGTTAGTAATTTTTGAGTTTTGATATGTAATGGCAGTGTTTTTTGCCGCTCATACATATCTCTTCACTTATTTGTTGAATGTGTAAGGGTGGCATTTTTTGCCCCTTTTACATGTTTCCTTTAAAGTTGTTAAATATGCAATAGCGGCATTTTTAGCCGCCTCTACATATCTCTTTTAAGTTTTTGCTACATATGTAAAGGTGGCACTTTTTGCCACCGTTACATATTTCCCAATGTATACATGCACTGTTGGCCAGTTTTGCCGCCATTACATGTTTGATGCTACTTGTGCGGGGTCAGCCGATTTTGCCGCCCGAGCAAGGATCCTTCGGATCTCTGACTTGGAGTGCCATTAATGGTCACTTGTGCCATTCATTAAAGGCATGTTTTCAAGCCTTTTAAATGTCTTTTGATTGTCTTTTTGGTTATTTCATTTTCATTCTGCCTAGCTATCCGCTAGACTTCCCTCACGTGATCTGATTGCGTCGATTCTAAGCTCGATCGAATTCACCATCGACGAACTTAGGTTTTCCACTGACACTACAGGTAAGTCTTTTAACCACTTCCATTTTCCTTTTATTTTTAGGGTTTCCATTAGTATAATAAGTTTGAATGGCTTTTTATTTTGTTTGGTTTCGTTTTGGACTTTTGTTAATGGTTATTTTTCTATTTGTTGTGGTCGTCTTCGTGCATTTTTGTCTTGGTTCATTTTTCATGTTTTCCTAGGTCTTTAGAATGGGTAAATCTTTATGCCCTAAGTCTTTTACCATATGAGGTGTATGGGTGGTAAAATCCACCGCCCTTACATGAAAACCTTTGCGGCCACTTGAAATCTTGCTCATGTGCGTCGTCGGCAATTTTCGCCGACCGAACATCCTGAAGATTGCAACGCCTTATTCATGCATCATCGGTGATATTCACCGCTTACGTATTTTCTTGAAACTTTCAATGGAGGTGTATGGGCAGTAAAATCCGCTGCCCTTACATGTTAACTTGCAAACTTTCCCATATGCATTGTTGTATTTTTTTGCCGCCGATGCACATCGAACTTTAAAATCCCTTATTGCCTACAGCAGTGGCAAATTCAACCGCTCCAACATCCAGACTTCGTAAAACCTATTTGACATGCGGTAGCGGTAAATTTCACCGCTTTGACACATTGCTCCTTACCACATGTATGGGTGGCAAATTTTGTTGCTAATGCATATACAAAAAAATCCCTCATATGCAAGGGCGGCAAATTTTTCCGCCCATGCAAAAACTATCCCAAATTTTCCTAACTCTAGAAAATTTCTAGTTTTGATTTTCTGAGCCTGCTTCTCCTCTAATTTCTAGCCTGCTTGCTCTATAGCCCTTTTTCAAGTGCGTTCCCATAGTCGTGATCATCGACATGCAATTTTCCCAGATTGCCAGTTTTTTCCCTAATTGCATGATCATGACTTTTTGCTGCAGTTTCTTCTATGGAGCTTCATTCTACATCAAACTTCTTCTTGGTGAAAGCTCATCCAAATGACTGAGTTGTCCCCGAAGAAATCAAAAGCGATGAAATACAAATATCAAGGTGTTTTCCCAATCACCTCAATCCATTCTAATGTTGATGACATTAGAGATACAGAGATTGGCCATGTTGATATGGCCGAGTTTGTAGAGAGAACCAAGTCAAGCAACCCCAGTGCTATGATGAAGAAGATAATTGAAAGTAATATTCATCTGGTGTCATCTTTCCTAGTGGCAGCTCACAACACAAAATTTGTTCTTCAATGTGCTCATTTCTATAACAAAGATATTAGAGCTGTGGTGGACGCCAGTGGTAATGTGATAATCAGGTTGGATCCTGAGTTCATTGATAAGGTGTTCATGTGTCCTCCTACGACAGAGGTATTGAAGCTTGACTTTGTTGAAGCTCAGAAGGAATATGACAAGAATCTGGAGAAAGCAAAGAAAGTAATCAACAACAAATGGTTGAAGACTGCCAGATCATATTTGTCAAGATGGCCATGTAGTTTCCCTTGAAGTGATTTTGTAGAGGAAGTTGGTGACCTGATTACTCTCCTCAGCAGGATAAGAGGTTTGTCTTCTTCTTCACAATTTCATGAATGGATGTATCCTTTCATTAAGGTCATACTCCAGGGTAAGCAAACCATATTATGGGGAGAACAAATCAGTAACGCTTTGCATGGACAGCTGACAAAGGTATCCACTACCTCCAAATTCTACCTGACTTCCTATCTAGTGTACATTGTAGCCTCAATGAGAATCTTTCCAGGATTAACATCAGAAGGGGATAGGAGGGTAGTTCCTATATACCAATATTATTCCCAGTTGACATTGAAAGGTTTAATTCATCATTTCAGAAGAGTGACTGATGCATTCTTTGTTGTATTCTTGTGTCTTTTTGATCCCCAACTGGAACAAAGAAGAATATCAGATGAGTAATGGACAGTGGTGAATGATTTCAAGTGTATGTTTTTACAATTTCCTACTTTTTCATACTTGAGGGTTGGCTTTTTCCAAGGTTACCCCTATATGCTTCCAAGATTCCCCTCAGATAAACTGGTCTTGATGGAGTTGTGCAGAAAAATGATTGTCCTGCATAACAAACAGATGGAACTTAAGAAGCCTGGTTTCAGATTCCTAGTAGAAATCAGCAGATATTCAGTGATGACTGCCACAAAGGCAAGGGCCATGGAGACAGAGATGCAGTTGGTCACTATGAAGCAATTCAAAAGGAGACCGAAGTTTGACTACAGGGGGTAAATGATAAAATCAGAAGGAAAACTCAATTTCATGAACCCATGGTACAAGATGTTTGGGTAGATTTGAGGACAGAGGAAGATATCAGGAAGCTAGACTACAGTAGGTTGTCCCTTGAACAAATTGAATATCTAGGACTTGCTGATATTCTAGAAGATCTTATGGATGATGGGGAATTGGTCGATGCCAGATATGATGCAGAACAGATTGCTAGTACTCCTCTCCCTCCAATTCAGTGGTCTCAAAAGGAGTTGACCTCTTTGAGGAAAAGATTTGAGCTTATATTGGCTAACACCAATAACTAGCTGGTGGATAAAGGAATTACTCTGAAAGAATTCCTCACTGGATCAGAAACTGAAGTTTAAGAGCAAACTAGTAAAAAGGTGGAAAATAGAACAAAGAACAAGAGTGATGCTCCCTCATCCTCTAAAACACATAAGCCTAAGATCAGATTTGTGACAAAGAAATCAAAAGCTATGGAGGAAGAACCTGAAATAAAAGATATGGAAGTTGAGGAGCCAGCTACTGAAGAGCCAGCCACGGAAGAGATGGATGTTGAAGATAGGACTACAGATCAACAAGATGAGGAGGCTTTGTCTCCACAGGAAAATACACAACAAGAAATGGGAGTCTCATCCCCTTTGCTTGATGCACCTGTTGCAGCTCCTGTGTCTGTCTCCCCTATTAATATTCCCTCTTCTGAATCTCCCTCTCCTCCTAAAATAATTTTTGATAATCCCCGAAACACTTTTGAAGATGTTCTCCATTCTTCTGAGTCAATTCCTAGTTTGTCTTCTTCATCTTTTGCTATTGGGGATGCATCCATTTTTTATCATTTTGTGATGAATACTGAGCAAGTCTCTAGTGCAAATGTAACAGGTACAATTTTTACTAACACCCCGCCTGTTGTTTCTACTATTAGTACAAGCACAGTTCCAGGAACACTAGTAGTAGGAATGGATCCCAATGTGAGTACTTCTCTACTCCCACCTTGGTTATCAGCTTACATGCCAAAGAGGAAAAAGCAAGCCATCTCCCTAGATGACTTTGATTTCACTAAGATGGTACCTGTAAAGCCTAAGGCCCTAAAGAAACCAAAGATTCTTTCAAGAATGCTTGAGGATGCGGGACATAAATTTTTGGAAATTGCCAAACCTCCACTGGATGCAACCATGGAGAATTTTGATATGAATGATTACTCTATTTCTAGAGTGGAATTGGGCAAAATAACCCATGAAAGCGCTAAAAATGATATGCAGTCAGCCATGGACATCCTAATCCAAAAGTTTGGTAGGGAAAAAGAAATGAAGGATCACTACAAGGCAATGGTAGAATAGCTAACTGCGATGGTAAGGAAAATCACTTTGACCTCAGAAGCAGTTACTCTAGAGGTTGTTTCTGTAGAAGACCCCATCATCCTGAAAGCAGAAAGGACTCATCTCAAAGGGAAAGTGCTTGAAGAGTACTTAGGATGCGTGCACAAGGAATCTCTTTCCTCACAGACGTATCTGAGAAGACAGATAAAATGAGGAAAGTAAGAGCAGAACTTAATGACCTCATTGATACTATTTCTCAAGATATTGAACGCACAGAGGATACTCATGATAAATGGACAGAGATTAGGAAATTGAAAATAAGCACCCTAATATCAATTGGCGCCATCGCTAATAGGGATTCTTATACAGAAACAAAGGAGGCTTTGATGTACAAGAGCAGTATGCTTAGAAATTTGATCAAAGATCTTGAAGCTGTAAAGGAAATTAGTGAACAAAGTGATGTCAACCTTTTGCATAAGTTGGAGGAGTTGCCTTGTAAGCTAGTATCACAGGAGAACCAATTTCTTCTGTAGAAGAAATGGTTCAGGAATTTGAAGACATGTTCCAGAAAGAATTTGAAGATAAAGCATTTTCAATGACTTCTGTGGATAATATTTTAGACAACTAGTTAACTTTGGATAATCTAAAAACCAAGTTAACTGGTCATGTAAAATCAATCACTACAGTGAGGGATGCCATAGTGAGAGCCAGGATGATCTTCAGGAACGCATTCAACCCAGATAGCATTGAGATGCAAGCGGCTTTCACGATGTATGATCATCACATGAGGAAAAGTGGCGAAACAAATTGAAGCAGTCATTTTTTCCTTAGTTTATTTTCTATTTTTCACATGTACTTTCAAACCAATTTTGGACATTTTTACATGTACATTTTTCATATGTAATTACATGTAAAAATATAGGAAGTCCCAAGTCAATAAGGACTCCTATTTTTGAATAAGTCAAAGTAGTTAGGTTTTTCCTAAATTTTCTCAAGGCCTCTCCCTATAAATAAAGAGGGCCTCTTTTGTAAATATTATCTTTTGTCTATTGCAAGAATACTTTGGTGAATTGAAAAGAAAATCAAGACTTTGTGCTTCTTTGTGAAAATCAATTATCAAATATTTATCAATACAAGAAAGCAAGTTCAATTCCAATCTTTGTCTTGGGATTATTTGTGTTGTGATAGTATTGTTCTTACGTCTTGCTATCATAATCTTCTTTGGTAATAATTGAAGTGTGGAGTTTGTTTCAAGTGATTGAAGAGCGATCTTAATTTGATTCTGATAGACTTTGTGTTATCAAATCATTTGTGAGGATTATGTTCATGTTTGTGAGAATACAATAGTTTGGAGACTTTGTGTTGCAAGTTATTATATTCGATTTACTTTTATCATCTTGAAGAGGAGTGAAGACTTTGGGCTGCATTCAACTTCAAATAGTTCTATTTGCAATTAGTAAGTGAGGTAACAGAAAACTTTGTGTTTTTGTGATTTTGTGATAATTTATAAGTCCTTTATCATGAGTTTGAAGTATAAACATCTATTCTAAAAAAAGAGAATGAGATGAGATGGAACCACCACAAACATAGTTTTTAGTGTACATAAATTTCATAAGTTGTTTTGTTTGTAAAGTCAAGTAACTAGAGGGAACCTCCCCTTGCTGAGAGGAGGGACTTTATCTCATCATAGCTGTGGCTGATATACCCATTTTGCCGTTAGTGAGTTAACGACAAAATATTCACCCCACAGTCTATGAGTAGATCAAAATATCATCAAGAAAAATGATCACGAACTGATCTAAATACATACAGAACACCCTATTCATGAGACTCATGAACACTGCAAGGGCGTTCGTCAAGCCAAAGGGTACCATAGTGAACTCATAGTAGCCATAACGAGTCTGGAAGTTAGTCTTATGAATGTCCACCTCTGTGATGCGCAACTGGTGGTAACCAAACTTTAGGTCTATCTTAGAGAACACTCTGGCTCCCTGCATCTAATCGAAAAGGTCATCAATCCTAGGTAAAGGATAATTGTTCTTCACTGTCACCTTATTATGCTGCCTATAATCCATGCACAAATGAAGAGACCCATTATTCTTCTTCACAAAGATGACCAGCGTGTCCCATGGTGAAACTCTAGGTCAGATGTGCCCCTTCTCAAGAAACTCTTCTAACTATAACTTGAGCTCCATGAGCTCATGTGTGGTCATCCTGTAGGGTGCACAAGACACTGGCTTGGCACCCAGTACTAGGTCAATGTGGAAGTCTACCTCTCTGTGTGGAGGCATATCTGGTAACTCTGGTGGAAAGACATTAGCAAACTCCCTCAAGATAGTATGGTCATCTAATGACGCCTCTGGCTCATCCTCTGATTCATCGCTAACAGTGATAGAAAATAACTGACATCCCTTCTGCATGCAATGCTTAAGCTGCTGAACGGATATCAAATGAAATAACATGGGCTTCTAAATGCCCACTACCTCCACTAGTGTGCCATGATCATCTAAAGAACTAATCGCCTTTCAGCGACAATCTAGCTTGGCTCTATGAGCTATAAGCCAATCCATGCCTAAAACTACACCATAAGATCCTAAAGGCATGACCCTAAGGTAGCATAATGTAGTGAAGAGCCCCAAAGAGATCTCACAATCCTAAACCAAGGCATCTACTGACATCTTGGCCCCAGTGGCCAAGTCAACCTCTCACCTATCGCCCTGCCTAGAGTCCATCAGACTACAATGCTCCACTAATGATGGAGATATAAATGAATCAGTGGTGCTAGAGTCAAATAAAATAGCAATGGGGACATCCCTAATCATACCTGCTATCTCAATAACTGAGGCCTAGAAGTCAACCTGGCAGTTATCAACCACTGGAAACATACGGTGGGATTTACCCACATCACCAACCATCTGCTTTGAACCTCCTACACGAGGCTATCCCCCTATCGTAAAGCCCTGTGGGAACTCTCTGGCTAAATGTCCTATCCCACCACATACATGTTGTGTGGTTACACAACACGCCCCATTTTGACTTGGCAAAACAGGGACCCAACTTTTGTTTTGGCTTGTGTTGTCTGTTTCTGGCGGTTTGGTAAAAATAAGTCAGGTGCATCATCATCATGAAGGTCAGGATGAGGTTGGTCATCATCATGAGGTTAGTTTGTCAAAGTTCATATTTTGTTTCTGTGACTTCATGGTTAGAAAGAGCTTGAAATTCCATGCAGGTTTGCCTTTTACATCACTTGAAAATTCGTCCATATGAGGGAGTTATGAGCAGTCAAAGTTTTGGTCAAACCTGATAATTGATGATGAACATCATCATCATGATATTTGAAAAACGCCCCCGATAATATCCTGAGGTCGAAACATCCGGACGTCAAGTTTAAGTCGTAGTAATCTTTTCCTGTCGGGCGGTCTTTTGTATCGCCAAAGGTCATCATCATGATCTTACTCTATCACCTGATAAAAATCATGCACTCCCGAAACATCCGGACGTCAATCTTAAGTCATAGTAAGCTTTCCCCGTCAAGCGACCCTGGAAACATCGTGAGCATCATGATATTCTCACATCGCGAGCATCATGATATTTTAACATCACCCGATGTGATAATATCATGCTGATGATCATCATCACCCTGCTTAAGAAACCCGCCATCTGCATAATTTGCACGCGCACGACAAAGTCATGGTGAACATCATCATCAGGATCTTTCAAGGCCGGGTCACATTTCGTAAAATCCTCCTGATCTCCTTTTGCGTGATCATGATGATCACCTTATCTTTCGAAGCGGAGGGTGATATTTCATTCCTGCCTTGTTGACAAGATCATCATGATCTTGTTCGTCTACCCGACATTTCGCAATATCCTCCTGCCGAGAAGTATAAACTTTTGCGGATATGATGATGACAATGACGTCACCATCACCTTTCTCCTTCGGCAGGATATTTTCCAAGGCATGATTCTGGTTCCCGAATATGATGATGACGATGACGTCATGTTTTAAGATTAACGAAGGCCACGGATATCCTGATGACGTCATCAGGACCTTCAGCAGGATCATATTTTTAGATCACCCAGTGCGTATATGATGATGATGATGTTCATCATCCTAATCTTTCAAGCGGATTGCCTTCTCCGAAAAAGGGTCATATTGCATTCAACCGCGCGATCATCTTCCTTAAAGGTGACCTGATATTCCATTTATCTCCTGATCTTAACGGAACATGACGGTGACGTCATCCCTTTGCATTTTAACGAAGCCTGATGATGACGATGACGTCATCATGATATTCCTTTCCTCAGCGGCAGGATCATATTCCGAATCCTCCTGTTTGTCTTCATCATGATGATGATGATGATGTCTTTCTTCCTCGAATATGCAAAAACAAAACATCCTGATGTGCTTTTCCTCAGAGCATTCGGAGGGGAGGAGCATCATATTTCACAATATCCTGCGGCTAGATGGAAGATATAGAGTTCATCATCATCATGATTTTCGGCGTAGGTATAACTGTTGCCATCGGCCAAGTATAAATTTGTCACCCTGATCATATGTGGTCGCACCGATGCGAACATGATGATGATGACCCGAAGCACACAAACAGAGCATGCAAAGCCAGGTGTGAAGTAATTTGTTAAGGGCGGTTATTTCCTTGTATACTTTGACATACCTGATCACATTTGAACCCGATACACATGGAAATGGGCGGGAAAATTTGAAACGATAGAAATTTAAAAGCCCGACTGCCTGATTTTTGTCAACGAGGGTTGACCTAGTTGTTTTATGCTGTTTATGCATTTAGTGCATATTTTCCACAGGTAAAGCTTGATTGCCTGTAGCTGCACATTGGGAGGTATGTTTAATAAAATGTTTACTTCCTGTTGTTTATCCACATGATGATGAACTTAATGTTTGTCTGTTTATTTGCAGGAAGTCATGATGCTGCTGCTGAAGCTGAACATTGAAATGATGATGCTGCTGAAGCTGAACATTGAAGTCATGATGCTGCTGATGAAGCTGAGCGTTGAAGTCATGATGCTGCTGAAGCTGAGCATTACAAAGTTGCGCATGGAGGCAACATGGGCCAGAAATGAGGAGGATATTGTCAAATATGCTGTTCGCCAGCTAGAGACCGAATCAAGTTGAAGATGCTGGAATATTCTGTGCCAGCTGTGCATTTGCCAACTGACGAAGCATGTGCTTTTCATCTGGACCGTTGTTTGTTATGAGAGGATCCTGATCCTTGGATCGTTGTAACCGTTTCTGGCATTTGCTCTATATAAAGGCCAGAGCCTGAAACATTAAAGAGGAGGAACACATTAGAATACACAGACGCATCTGGCGCAAAAAGTCAATTACTGTAGAATCAATTAGGAGATCGGATTACTGAGACTAATGAGGATAGAATTGTTGAAATGTCAAGGTTCTTTCTTCAGATCACTGTAAATGTACCTGTTCTTGAGCATACTGAATGGATATGAAGTTTCAGATTACATCCTGATTGTAAATTTTACGTAATCTTCTTGTTGATTTCTGGATATGTACTGGTGAATGCTGTGTTCAACTGGAAGCGCTTTCATTTCATTACATGTTGTTGTCAACTTTTCCTTTGAAGATTTGCACTAGATCATGCGGATTTGTGGAATGTCCTGGTGAAGTATGATTTCTAGTTTTCCTTCTTTTCATTGCATGTATGGGAGCTTGTATGTGGATCAGTGATCTAAGTCCAGTAGTTTTGGGAATCTCATTCTTTAACCCTTTTTCCTTTTTTCAATTTCATTAATTCATCACCATAACTGCAAATCATGATAAATAACAAGCAGAAACAGTGAAATATGCTGAAATCCCATAGGTAACTGAAAATCATTAGCATATTTGAGTTAAATGCATGTAGTATTGGAAATATCATGCAAGGAATCATAAATAATGGTAGAAATCATGCAAATATCAGCCTGTAGGCACATTATTTGACTAAATTTACAGTGCAGAGGTAGAATTGTTGGAGACTTATGCAGAGCGAACATCCAGAGCAGGATATTTGAAGATAATGATGATGAAAAGTGCCGAAACACGTAAGGCCCCTGAATGGAAAACAGCAACACACATCAACCACTGAGTAACGTCAGTAGATTAAGACCTAATCAACGGAGACTTGGGATCATGAATTCTTTGAATTCATCGTATCTTTCAAGATGAGTAAAAGTTGTTGTGTAACTTTTATTCTATGTTTGCGAATGACTAACATCATGACCAACAATACATAGCATGGGCCCCTATCCTGTACTTGTCCAATCTAAGTCCTACTACTCTACTATTGTCCAATCTAACCAGTGGACCCCTAAGAACCCCTAAAAGACTGATGTGATCTCGCAGGTCGCACAGGTGGTCCCTACTATCTATTATCTCTACACGGGCCCTACTATTTCCAACCATGATTTTGTCCTCCCTGTGCCCTCTATTGGGGCCTAGACCTCTACTGATACTATTGTTGTTGTTGTGGAGGCCTAGGAGGTAAAGGTACAGAACTAAACCCTCCTCTCTAAGGTGGTGGTGGAGGTCTACAAAAATTCTGTTGTTGCTATTGGCTACGATCCTAAAACTTAGGGCATGAACTCTAACCTCATCCCTGTATCTCCTCAGCAAGTATCCCTTCTCAGCAGCCTCACTCAAGGTCTAGGGGTCTGCCATGCACACAGGCCCTGCTATCCCCTGATTCAAACCTCTAATAAACTTGTGAACCAAAATTTTTTCATCATGGAGATACTCTACATAACGTGATAGCTCTATGAACCTGCCCTCATACTATGCTACAGTAGACCCTCACTGCTATAAATCATGGAACTTGTCGATACGACACTACAGGTAATGGTCTGAAAGATAACGTGCATTAAAGTGTCCCATGAAAGTGTATCCAAGGATAAGCGGCGCTTGCACTCCTCAGTGTGCCACCAAGTCGCTGATATGTCTCTCAACAGGTGAACCACCATGCGTGCCTTTGTGTTGCCCTTGTAAGAACACAACGCAAAGCACCTATCTAAATTGATAAGCCAAGCCTCTACCTTGGCTCCCTCTATGGTACCTACGAAGGTAGGTGGATTCAGCCTTAGCCAATCTTTGATGGGGTCCCCACAGTCTATGTGCCCTCGGATAGGCTCATCCACACCATAACCATAAGGCCCGTGAAAAACCTGCTCTACTCTCGCCTCCTCCTCTCACCTAGCATAATGTGGAGGGCTCCTACAATGAGCTCTATAAGCTGAACCAACCTCCTCCACTGTCATATCAGGTATCTCAACATAAGGCTCTACACGTGGCTCCACACGTGACTCAATACATGGCTCCTCTCGTGGATCAACGTGGAGCTCAACACGAGGCTCAACTGTGGCCGATGGTAACATATCTAGCACTTCCTGTAATGTATGTAAGATCTATGGTCAGATATCAAGTGCGGGTGGTGCAAGTGGTGCCCGTGGTGCCAGCAGTCCCTGACCCTCATCTGATGAGTCACTATATGCCTCTGTAGATGCAATGTGTTGTGAACGCACTCACCTCATTCTAGGTGGCATCCTACAAGAACAAGGTAGTCACGAATTAATCAAAATTGCAGAATAAGTAACGTGCCCAAACAAGCGCAATGTTTAAACTTAGGCTCTGATATCAAATGTCATGCCCACATTTCCCATCTGGTCACGACACGTAACACATGTGTTATGTCCATATTTGTTATGTGGTCATGACATGATATATCAAAAAGTTTCCACACAATCCTAGAAACCCCCTCACACACGTCAACAAGCTCGGTGGCAATAGGCATAATGCATAAACATGTCAATCAAATTCAGGGTAATGCGATCACATGCACAATCCCCTACGTAATGAAGGCTAACTAAGGGGGTCAATGTGATGCGAGAAGTGTTGCTATTAGGGTGAGGATCAATTGATCGAAACCCTAAGTTTTCCTATGTGAGTGAAAGGATTTTGACAGAGTCAAAATCAAAAGCCTAATTCTACAGCAAAACAAAATTAAATAATAACTTAATTAAAATCAAAAAGAACAGGGACATTCCAGTTTTACTCTACGCAAGGTTTAAATTGCTATGGAACATTATCCCTGAATCCTAGAAAAATTTGGCAACATAACACCTCTCGGACGTGAATAGGGATTATTCTAATAAATAAATTTAACTAACGGTTCTCTAAAGTCACTAAATTGACTTATTTAATTAATTAATTATTACACACTAGATTTAATTAATTAAACCAACTAAATTGAATAAATTAAAAACTTAACCCCTTCGATTAATATCCACAACGATTAATTAAAATAAATTAATTTAAAATTTTAAAAAAAAAAATAGTTAAATTAGGAGGGATAAAAAAATAGATTAATTAAACCCCACCTCAAAAATTAAATCAAATCAATAGTTTCCTCATGTTTCAATTTATTAAACTCTAAGAGCTAAACGATCCAATTAAAGGGATTTAATTTCCATCCCTAGGTAAATAATAACAACTAGAGAAAATAACACCCCTAAATAAAAATAACCCACTTATAAATTTAAATTACCCCTTTCTCTTCAAATTAATGAGGAAATAAATAAAAAAGTCTAAGTCATAAAAGAGGGGGAAAAATAATAAAATATAATTTAAAAAAAAACTACTTGCCCTAAAAGCTCTCCACAATCAAAAAAATAATTTCCTTATGAGTTGAAGAGAGCCCTAACCCTATTTTGCTCTCATACTTTTCTTTCTCCATTTTCTCTCAATCGCCTCTCATTTCCTCTTTCTTCTTTGTTTTTGCTTGCAAAGGATATATATATATATATATATATATATATATATATATATATATATATATATATATATATATATATATATATATATATATATATATATATATATATATATATAACTAACTCAATGATAAACTACAGGTTTAAAACGCAGGGCCCAACAGCCAAATACAGTGGAGGCATTTGCAACGGCGGAAGGAGAGAGGCGACGCTACCATCCTGAAGTCCTGCACCTTATGCATAGTGGGTAAGAAGGGTTTGGGGGAGGGGGTAGACCACCCAACTACCCCCCCACCGTATGGTGGGGAGTGGGTGGGGGATCCATCCCCCACCCACTGTCTTTTTTTTTTTTAAATGATTAAGGATTGCTAGGGGGTGGGGGGTAGGCTGTCACCCCACTACTCTACACTACTACAACTTTAAAACAAAGCAAAGCTTCGCCCAACACAATTCTGTGGGTCGATCCAACTAGGGTTTCATTCAGGCACTAGAGCTAAAACTTTTAATATTTATTCACTATATATATATATTAACAAATAAACAGTCAAAAAATATACTTTTATATGTAAATATATATATATATAATGTATACTCATAGTTTCTCAAAAAAAAAAAATCATTTTACAGAATATTAAAAAGTGTAGAATATATATATATATATAATGTATACTCATAGTTTCTCAAAAAAACTTTCATTTTACAAAATATCAAAAAGTGTAGAACATGCTACAAATACATATATTTAGATATTTAGTCTTCTCAAATTTCACAATATTTTTCCAGCAAGCCATACCATAATTTATATTTCTATAATAAGTTGTATTTATATATATTTATATATAGATAAATCTATAGATAACTATACATAAGTATATATATATATATACCTATATAGATAAATACAAGAACAAAATAAAATCTCACAATAACATTATAAACATATATTAAATGTTTACAAGAAATATATATATTTTGTTTGTCTTTTTTTTTTAAAATACATATACAAATTTCCCTTTTTTTTTAAAAGAGCATCAAGAAAATATATTTTCTCCTATTACCCATATTTCTTAATCAACAAAAAGTAACTTATCTATTTTTCTAAGAAAACAAAACAATAAATGCATTTAAATATTTTTTCTTCTATTTGCCAACAAATCTAAGGTTACTACATGCACATTTTTCTTTTGAATATGACAGCAACTATGTGTATTTTCTTCCTCTTAAAAAAAAACATATATATTGGAGAACCAATTTAACATATTTTAACAACAATATATAAAATTCACATGCAATATTCCTTCCATTTGCAACACTTCCATAGTCTCATAAAAATAAAAACAACCACTAAATTTTCATTTCCAAGTTCAAAATAAGTTAAATACAACTCAAAAATTATAACATATAACTTTACATTTCAAGAGAGAAAAATATTTTCTCTCTATAAACTTGAAACAAATTACACAAGGCCAAACTTGGCCATAGCTCATAATTAGCCAAAGTGACAAAACTCAAGGTTTAAAACTTCTTTCCTCCAAGCTCTAAACTTCAATAAACCTGCAATACAACACACATGGAAAGGGGGAAAAAGCCACTAAATATCACTCTCCTCCCTACCATAGACTCACTCATGAGTCACCCCTGAGCTTGCAGGTCATCCACTCACAAGGAGCTTTCACACCACATCACAACAAAACACACAAACAATCAACAAGAAGAACTCCCATGGCTTGCACAAAACAAAACTCACAAAAATGAGTTTGAAGGGGGTAAAGGAGTGGACATCACCCAACTCAAGAGTGCCACTCCAAATATCTCCCAAAACCAATTTTTTTACAAGACCTCAAGCCAACACATATATACCAACTTTCACAAAAACCTCCATGGCTCTCAAGTCATTCAAAAATATTCATTTTCTCAACTTGCCCTCATGGCTAAAATACTATAAGAACTAAGATGTGACCTCGAGGAGGTTCATTCCTCCCCCACCCCACACATGTTGAGCATTTTCTCCAAATGGAGAGCTCTTACCACACCCATAAAAATCACCACAACAATAATATGTAAAAAACACACACACACATACCATCACACAAGAAAATTAAATTTACATAAGGAAAGGCATTAGCCTTGATTCCTACCTTTAATAACCCACAAGGAAGATAGTTGAAGAAGAGCCCTTCCAACTCCACCTCCAAGTCCTCCAAATGAGCCTCCAAAAATCCTCTAACTCTCTCCTCAAATTCAAAATAAAAATAAAAAATTCCAAAACAATTCAACAACCCCCTCCCTCTCTTCAAGAGAGATTAAAATAGGCTCTCCTCATGAGCCTTGAGGAATGGGGAGGTGACACATGTCACCTCCTCCTTCCTCCACGCAACAACTTGCAAGCTTCATGGAATGTGGTGGTGACACATGTCACTCACCCCATTCCACCAAGTCTTTCCCCCTCCACTTGTGCTCTCTCACAAATGGAGAAAAAAGTGGGGCCAAAGAAGGATGTGGGTACTACAAGTGCCCCAATCATCTTATCCTATGAAAGCCCACAAAACGCCAAGGTACCCTCACTAATTGTGGGGAAGCCTTGGAGTTGAGTGCTCCACAATTTAGGGGTCTTGAAGACTCCCCCAACCTTGGAAAGAGGTGTGGATGAGGTTGAGTGTTTGACACAACCTTCCACTCCTTCCCAAACTTCTATTTTCATCACTTTACTTCAAGGTGAAGTTTAAGTGACCAAATGGGAGTTTACCTAAGGTTAGACAAGCTCAAAAGGTCCCTAGACCCTAGGGGTACAACCCAAGGTCACTTTTAACCCATTTTGAACACCATAAGGTGAGAAAAACCACATGAAAAGGGGTCACAAAAATAAAAGCTTAAAAATAAAATTAAATAAACATTACACCTTTACAACACCAAATACAATCTAATATAAAAGGGTAGACCTAACCAAAACAACATCACACCATAACATTACAAAATTTCATCACGCATAACATAGATGATCTTGGTTCCTCTTGGAATCTAGATCAACTTAACACGGGAAATCACAAGGTGTGTGGGATGATCTCTAATTATCCATGGCTTAGTTAGAACACCTATGCACTTAAACAAAAGATTAATCCAACATGTATATCATAGCTGAAGCAAAGTAAACATATACTCACACCATCACATAATCATATAAAACAATCATAAAATCACATCACAATAGGTTCATAATTGTATTTCAAAAATCCATCTCAAGATAACATCGCATAATGTATCCATAACAATAATCACATAACTAGTTTCTCAAATAGTATCATAATGTAAATCACATGTCAATATCCTCATCAGTAAATGAAATCAAAATCTAGTCTCATCACAACCATGCTAAACATAATAAATCAAAGTAAAAACATATAGTCTAATAGTCCTGCATATCAGGATCAACAATCCCCATAAGTCTAAAATGTGTCACCAACGGTAATATAAAATGATCAAAGTAAGGGAGTGAAAAGGTAGGCCTCATAGAAATAGTTAAAAATGCATTCATAGGTAGTGGAAGATTTGAGAGAGATGGTTCGACATAGTTGGAGACATGGGGTCAACATGTTTAAGGCAGGTCAATCCAAAAGACCTAGTAGATGGAGAGAAGTGGTTTAAGTATGAAGAAGAATGGTGATGTCTATGTGTGATGTGGAGGTAAATATACTTGTTCTAATATGTTTCCTATATGACTACATTCATATTTTACCATTTTGGTGTACTGCACTTAGAGATAAGTTGCAGAAGTTTTGCTAAGGCATTTATGGTGTATACTCTAAGGCAAAGTCATAGTATTTTGGTCTGCATTGCTCCACAAAGAAAGATTTAGTTTTGTGGTTAAGAAGATAAGTTTATTGGCATATGGAGGAGTTATATCCAATATTTCAAGTCATTATACTTTCAACAATGAAAGTTATAAGTGACAGAGTTCTATTCTATGATTTGACAAAGTAAAGTAATGATGAAGACTTGTTGGAATACTCTGCATTCCTCTACAATGATAGATATGGCTGTTTAGATTTGGGAATATGTTATGAATGGTGTATAGATGCATCCATATGTGTTTTAGATGTTTTGGTAAACTACAACGCAAAATCCTAAGTGTTGATGGATCACAGTCAATAAGGGATGCTTTGTTATTTAGTAGTTCAATATGGTTCACTTCTTGCGGTAGCATTTAATGATTAGATACTTCAAGAGAAGGTTTTAAGGGTACAATTGATAAATTATATTACTTACATTTTGGTTTGCATAATGTTTTTGGTCTCTCCCCGGTGGTGTGAAGATAAACAGTGGGCAGTATTGATGTTGTCTGAGTCAACAGTCTAGTTCCCTTCATTTAAGGTTGATCCTCATTAATTAATTTTTCCTTGAAGGATATGTTATGATGTATTTGGCCTTGATATTCTACGTTTAGTGATCCGCAACTCATAATGTATTTGTTCTGAGCCGACCTATACAGTAGCACACATTTCATCTAAAGGTCTTTTTGGTGCCAACATAATTAAAGTTTTGAGTTGTTACGGAGGGTATATATAGAAGAACAAAGTCATTTTTTAAGTGCAGAAGAGTAGAGATTGAGGATTGTGTAAAGCATGAAGTATGTGAAGTCAGAGTGATGGAGTAATTGTGCAAAGTAAGGGACTGCAACATTAGCATATGACAGATGCCTTCTCTACAATAGTTCATGTTCATGTTTCTAATGTAATTCTCATGTATCCTGCTATCAAATAGTGAGTCTCTTCAGAAGGTCTTTGTATCTTATCCTAAGGTTGTAGCCTTAGTTTTCAAGTCAACAGGGAGTAGTAGATTCCTTAGGTTGTAGCCCTAAAACAAAGTTGTAATCTTTTATAATAGTGAGCTTCATATATTATGAGTTAATCCTCACCATGGTTTCTCCCTCATTGGGTTTTCTACATAAAAATCCTGGTGTCTTTGTGTGGTGCATGTTTTACTTTATGTTCTTCTTTTGGTTAAAATGATTTGATGGTTAAGCTATAAATGAAATTTCTTTAAAGTTAAAGAATAGACTGATTCACGCCCCTCTCAATCTCTGGATGTGTTCAACATTAAGATGTAAAATTGTAGACCATTGTGTGTTCCTTTTATAGTTGGAACAAAGTTATCTACTTCAAAATGTACAACATCCCCATTGGAGATGGAAGACATGAGCAGAGTTTCTTACTAGAGTCTAGTCAAAATTTGATGTATGCAATGGTTTGTACTAGAAAAAAAATTTCCTAAGAAGTGGGAGTTCTTTCCACATATATGTCTAATCCTTGTAGAGTTTATTGGGATGCAATTAAAAGAGTCTTAAGATATTTGTGAGGTACCTGTTGATGTATAAATTTGCGCGAGTTCAATCACCAACATGGGAAACTTCAAGAATGTGAGATTGATTCTTGAAGCAACCTCCAGATTTTGCAGAAGCTGACTCTTCCTTTTTATGGGGATTTTGAAAAGGGAAGAAAAAATAAGATTGCAGAATGAAAAGCCTAATCCTATGGCAATGTGTTAGATTTAAAACCTACTCATTGCACAATGATTAACCCTATGAGATTTACTAGAAAAATTAAAGAGCATAAATGCATGATTAATTACCCAATATGATAAAATAGATTTAACAGAGGCTGAGAACAGAATGGAAGAAGTAAGAAACAAAGAAATAGACACAAATCTGCACAAAGCATCACTTCTTTTCATTATTTGAATGGGGAACAAAATATAGAAGCAAAAAAACTGCACAAAATAAAATGTTACAACCCTCATTTGAGGTAACTACTGAGGCCAAGAAAATATCTCTACTGCTTCAAATTTCAATCTGTTTGTTTCCATCTATATCACTCTTTTCTTCTGATGCGGATCCCTATATATATATATGTTGATAACTAAGAGGGGGGTGAATCAGTTATCCTAATTATTTCTTCTTTTTGAACTTTCTTATTAATTAATGCAACATTAATTCAAACAAGCAAACATTACTATGAAATGGAAAAACACATGACACAGTATTTTTGACGTGGAAACCCTGTTAAGGGAAAAAACCACGGGGTGATTAACCCAAAGATTATTCTCTGTTAGAAGAATAAGGAAATACAAAATGGCACTTGCCAATTAGGGCTCACTGCCCGAGCACACTACTCACAAAGGAGGCACACTGCCTACAAGGAGACACACTATCTACAAAAGCATGTTATACAATACTTGAACTAATTGGAAGCATCCACATATGCTGGAGTTTAGTTCTGGTTAGGCTCAATACACTGATCTGCTGCACTTCATCTTTCTTCTTCTCTTAAGCTGCTTTCCTTTCACATACCGGACCTTCCTTACTACTTTTGCTCTGCTCTATTTTTATTTGCATATACCATATCACCACACCACTTCTCACAACTAAATCCATCAGGTATATATATCCGCACAAGTAATTTCATCACCTTTCTAGTCGGCACCTGGAACAGTCAATCTTCTCACAAACTCTGTTCTGTCGGCTAAATCCTTGCACATCAAGTAATACGGATCAAGCATATACTTGTAGAAATCATTAATCATGTTAGCCAAACATAAATCATGTCTTCATAACCATTACCACCATCAGAAACACATCCAGAAAGCAATCTGATGTTCTGTCAGTCAGTTCTTCCTCTATTCATACTGTCACTCAGGAATCTGGTACTCAACTGTTCATATCTTTTTCCTTGTCCATCACCGGAGGCTAAATCCTTGGAATCTATTACTCAAGGTAGTCCTCTTGACTTTCCCAAATCCATACTTCACCAAGATACTTCCTCTGAGAGATCCGGACCTGTCTGTCAGACCTTGCCACAAGCTCTGTTCTTGTTTACCGGACCACAACATTCTTCACTCTGACTTCCAGTAGAGACACACCATGTCTTGCGGATGTGTGGAATGAGCTTTGTTGCCATCAATGACAACAATCATGAATCCATATAGTGTCTCTTTCCAACAATATAACCCAAAACCCTTTGAAAATCTCTTCTAAATGACCAGAAAATCTACAACTGTAATCCCAAGAAATCTATCTCTGATAACGGTGACTTTAGTTAACTGGACCTTTTGTTCCAACTCCATGGCTATAGCTTCCATGCTTGACCTGCGGTGTAAAAAAACTCCCGCTTTCCTCTTTGCTAGATGGTGAAAATAAAGTGGTTGCGTGCTTTGATTTAGGGCTTTAATTTTTATCTCCCATGAAAATAATAATCATATGAGTCATAAGATATAATATAAGTCTTTATATTAAATAAAGTTCTTACTTAAAGCTAGAGGGATCCACCTTTGCTTCATATAAGATAAAAGACTCATCAAATTTGAAACTAATTTTATCTCTTGTGAGCTCTTTAAATCAAATGGGACTCATTAATATTTTTTAAATCATTTAACTTCATTGAAGGGAGGGGGCCCACTAGATGATAAGACACTTATAAAATAATAGCTCAGCTCCTTATGACTCCTCTGACTCCTTAAGTCATTTTACAACTTTTAAATAAAACAAAATAAATGCTTTATCTTCCCTCCGCTTGCTCCACATGTTGGAATGGTGATTATTTGAGAATGAAGTTTCTTTTCTTACATCTTAAATCCCCACCATCATGCCAAGTGGCAGCTTTCGCAAGCTCTCCTTGAGTTTCTCTCCCCTTCACTATTCTCTGATACGTACGAACCATTGATTTGCTTTTGATCCTACAGTGGCTGTGCTACTACATCTTTTAACTAATGGGCAAGACTTTAGGGTTTACTTCATTTTTTAGATCTGTGAGAACCTCTATTTTAGATGGCGCCACAATTCTGAGTGATTGAGTGATGTATTTCTTAAACTGCCTTCCTCAATAGATCGAGCCTGTGCTTAGAATGGTTGCAACATCATTTCACTTTGACAATGAGACTGTGTTTGATTCCTATACGCTGATTCATTTTTCCATTGCTTTGTGTTATGGCAGCACCATTAATGTAATGGCCGAGCACCTTATTTCTCTTCATTGAAATACCATGTTCATGGCTGTGTCTTTCTCTTGGAGATCACCTTGCCAAGTGGCTTCCTCCATTTCATGAGTTGTGACCATTGAATGGTCATGCATTTAGAGATTGATCACACCATTCTATAATTTGGTAGAATTTTTTTTAGGCTACATGATTTTGAGATATTGCATCTCCTCACTTTAACTGGTAGTGTCAAATCTATGGTTCTATTTGAAACAAATTGCCCCCTGTGCAGTGATGGCATGCCTCACATGGATATGCACCTTAAGTCAAAGGCTGATCTTTCTTGAATGGTAAGACCTCTTTATTTATTTCAAAATGGTTGAGCTTCCTCTAAATCGAGTGACACCTTTAATTTGATGGTTACACCACTATATGACAATGTTGTGCCATATTTACTAAGGCTCCATTATCATAATAAAACTGACACCATGCTTAACCATGACTGCCATGGTCTCCACTGGTGCGCCCATGTCTTTCATGCTGAGCTTTTCTTTTTCAATGACTATTTTAAGTATCATTCGATTTGACGTTGATATAAAGCTTATTTCCTTATTCATATAGGTCAAACCCTATTCATATGATGCACTATTGCAATGTGTCATATCCTTGCCTGAGACTTGTCTTCATTGCAGTGTGAGCTTGTATGATGGAACCATAGTTGCGCCATCATCTTTAATATGGATGTAGCTATGAGGTTATATTTGATACACCCTCTCTTAACTGATAGTGTCATTCTAATGGCTATGTCTTTATATGCTAAGCACCATTTCATAGGTCAATTCCCTTATGAGGACTGTGTCATATTTCTGAATAGATGGTTGAGCCTTTAGTTGTAATGGTGCCTAGCTATTTAGGGCAGCATGCTTCTATGACTGTGCCTACTTTTACGGCAGCGCCATGCCTGAATAGCTAATGTTGTGCACTTTTTGCATTGATACTAGTCGTAGCCAATTCCTTTGCCAACTTAGAAGTCACTTTGATATTTTAAATCTCTTTGATTATAAAAGTTGTGTTCCTTCACTTAATAAGCCATGCCATTATTATGAATACTGCGTATCATCTTGATTTGAAGGGCTGCACTTCCCTTTGCTAAAGGCCAATCCTCTTTTGATCTGGTGACACTTCTAATTTGATGTTGCCATTGGATTTCTTAGGTCATGCATTTCCTACACTAAATTTACCTTTAGAAGCCATATTTCTTAATGATGGTTGGTGCTTGATTCTTAAATAATGAATGTTCCTATGGTTGTGCCATAATCCCCAGGCCACACCTTGTTTACTGACTTCACCCTGTATTTGAAAAGATTGTGTGATGCTTTAATGTTGGCTACCATTTGATGTGGCATGAAACCGTGCCTTCAAGTTATGGACTACATTATCATTGACAGTGCCTCATTTGAAGGGAGTGCCACTATTTTGATACTTGGATTCTATGAATATTTTGAAATAAAACCAGCAGCATTCCTCTTTGATCATGCATTATTGATTATGAATGACATGCACCCTACACTTTGCTACTAGAGCCTTCCACGCATAGAGGACTCTTTGTACAAAATGAAGCTCCAAATCCTTGCCTCCAATCTTTAGAATTCTCTCTTCATGGTAGGCTGAGCATCACTTATAATCAGGAGAATCTGCATCTTATCTATGAACCATTCTTGGAGAACAACAAAACCCAAAAGATTACCAATCTAAATATGTTGAGAATTTTGAAATGGAGTGCAAAAAATTGCACAACAATTCTTGGCAACTGGCTAGGAAAATGAGCATGCTCATTATAAACCTAGAAAATAGTGCCTAGACCATTGGGTAATAAAGTCTAATATCTAACATAGAAACCACCAGCTCTTGAAGACACATCTGTAGCCAACAATTATGCAAGCAAAAGTGATGTAACTTGCCCTGAAGATACATGAATCTGAACTAAAACACTGTTGAACCATAAAGATACAGTAACCCACAACTGATGTGAACACTAAAACTGACCTTTCATCCTTTATTGTAGCTGAGATTTATTGAAAAGCCAATAAACTAAAATTAAAACCTATTGTTGATATTACAACTTATTCTGAAAAACTTGAAACTAAGTTATCCTCAAAGTACACTTGATAGGAACATGCCCATTTATCGAGACAACAAAATAACTACCATGTCTAATGATGTTGCTCCAGTGGACCCATATTACACTGAGTATTGACCAAATGAAATGTGTGAAGAAAAATATCAGAAACTTGTACCTTTTTGCCTTCCTGCATTTTGGAGGTTCATCCTTTGCGCAAAAATACCAGTCAAGCTGATTTGCATGTTGCTCTTGCTTCAGCAGAGGGTGAGAAGGGAACATCAAGTGTTGGAGCTCATTTCTTTGCTTGCATATGAAGGCTTGTATAAGTTCATCAATGACCTCTTTTTCATGATCTTCCACAAGTTCATGACTCAAGATAGTATCAAGGTTAGGCTTGTAAGTGATGGAACTACTCATCACAACCTTGAATCTGATTGGGATTCCTTCTTGCAAGAAGAATGGTGTATAATGTGACTCTGTGTGTGACTGTTTACTTTTGCAAATGTCTCTTTGGACCTCATCATCTTGTAGTTGTGAATCTTCATCAAGAAGAGGACAATACCCCTTTTCAAGAATGGAGAATATATCAGCTCTTGCATAAGTTCCCTCTTCACAGTCTTCTTTATGCTCTGGTATAGGAGGCTTTGTAAAACAACCATTCACTTGCTCAATAATGGGATCCTCTTCATCAAGAATCTAATACCCCTATTGAAAATTTGAGAATAAATCCTCATCCTGCTATTCCTACTCATGTATCTCTGTACCTTCTTCTTGAAAGTGTGAAGCCTCATAATAGGAATAAAAACTGTCATTCTTGATAAACTCTACAAAGATAACCTTTGCAACTTCTTCCTCTCCATGATGTATGAACTGTGGATCATGCTCTACCTAGTACTTTTTAGCTTCATCAAGGTTCCTTCTGAAGTACTTTTCAACTTCTAGAAGAGTCAATTTATAAGCAACTTCTGAGTCTTCTTCATCAATTGACTAAATATATGAGTTACATGTTACCACAGGGGCATGATGCTCATAACCAGAAAGATACCTTGAATAGACAAGAGCCACCTTCTTGCTTGCATTTTGATCTTTGAGACTCAAACTTTCTTTAATGTCAAAATGATAAAACACCTAATCCGTTCCTTCCATGGAGTGGTTTGTAAACCTGGAGTCTTGCAAAGAACAATTCTCAAGATAATTGGGTCTCTTATGTGCCTGAGGGGGGGTTTCTTCTATAAACTGACCACATTGGTATTATTGTTCATAAGGATTTTGGGGGATTAAATATAGATCAACATGATTCATGCTTTGACATTTTAACTCATTCAGCTCATGGGTGAAGGATTTTATGAGTTCTTTAACTTCCAGCATATCCTTATCATTTGGCAGATCAACAGGGAGGGTGGGTGGACTAGAATAGGTATACATTTGACTACAAGAAAGAACTTGAGATGGTACATTCATGTGAGGGAACAATGGTTTCAAAGGCATAGGGGATAGTTTACTAGCCTCTATGAGGTTATTTTCAACCCTAATGGCAAGATTATATGATTGGGGTAGGGTTTCACTTCCTAAGGCTTGAATCATTGCAGAGATCTCATGGTCTAAAGCCTTTAAATAATACAAGAATGCAAAAACTAGAGATGCCTTGATATTAACAGAGAATTTCTTCCATACCTTATAAAATATTGAATTGAATTCACACATGCTCTCTACAGGATGTCTCTTGATGGTGATGAGATTTTGGGTAAGTGAGCTAACATATGTCCTCTCTTTGAACTGATTGTAGATGAGTCCTCCTAGCTGATCCCATCTAGTGATTGAACCAAACTGCAATTCTTTGTACTATTCTTTTGCTTTTCCTTTGAGGGAAGATGCCAGCAATAGAAGGGCATGATTCTTAGCTGTGACATTGTGAATGTTGCACAAATTTGCAACATCTTGAATATGATCTGCAGGACAAATAGAGCCATCTCCCATAAAGTAACGAAATGCCTTCCATACTATCTCAGGAACCTGACCCTGCTACTATAGAAGAAGTGGGCTTGAATCCCAAGTCACAAAAGATAGATTTCTTGCTGGAATATTCAAATGCACATAGATACCTAGGGCTGCCATGGTCTGCAGAAGAAAAGATCTAAGAAAAAGTCACTAGGTGGAAGATTCATGCTCCTATGAGAAGATATTTTTGTGATTTTCCACCAAAACCACAAAATACAGAACAAAGATTCAATGAAAACAAAGACCCAAGTCTTTGATTCTGATCCCACCAGGCATGCTAATAACTGTTGATGTTTAAATTTGCGCGAGTTCAATCACCAATATGGGAAACTTCAAGAATGTGAGATGGATTCTTGAAACAACCTCTAGATTTTATAGAAGTTGGCTCTTCCTTTTTATGGGTGTTTTGGAAAGGGAAGAAAAAACAAGATTGCAGAATGAAAAGCCTAATCCTATGGCGATGCGCTAGATTTAAAACCTACCCATTACACAATGATTAACCCTATAAGATTTACTAGAAAAATTAAAGAGCATAAATGCATGATTAATTACCCAGTATGACAAAATAGATTTAATAGAGGCTAAGAACAGAATGAAAGAAGCAAGAAATAGACAAATAGACTCAGATCTGCACAAAGCATCAATTCTTTTCACTATTTGAATGTTGAACAAAATACAAAGGCAAAATAACTACACAAAATAAAATGTTACAACCCTCATTTGAGGTAACTATTGAGGCCAAGAAAATAACTCTGCTACTCCAAATTTCAATCTATGTGTTTAAATCTATATCATTCTTTTCCTCTAATGTGGATCCCTGTATATATAACCCAAAACCCTTTGAAAATCTCTTCTAATTTCAAAAAAAAAATGCAACTGTAATCCTGGGAAATCTAGCTCTGATAATGGTGACTTTAGTTAATTGGGCCTTCCATTCCAACTCCATGGATGTAGCTTCCATGCTTGACCTATGGTGTGAAAAAACTCACACTTTCCTCTTTGGTGGGCAGTGGAAATAAAGTGGTTGTGTGCTTTGATTTAGGGCTTTACTTTTCATCTCCCATGAAAATAAGAATCATATGAGTCATAGGATATAATATAAGAGTCTTTATATTAAATAAAGCTCTTACTTAAAGCTAGAGGGACCCACCTTTGCTTCATATAAAATAAAAGACTCATCAAACTTGAAACTAATTTTATCTCCTGCGAGCTCTTTAAATCAAATGGGACTCATTAATATTTTTTAAACCATTTAACTTCATTGAAGGGAGGGGGCCCACCAGATGATAATACACTTATAAAATAATAGGTCAGCTCCTTATGACTCTCATGACTCCTTAAGTCATTTTATGAGTTTTAAATAAAACATAATAAATACTTTATCTGCGCTCCGCTTGCTCTACACATCAGAAAGACACTTATTTGAGAATGAAGTTTCTTTCCTTTCATCTTAAATCCCCACCATCATGCCAAGTGGCAGCTTCCACAAGCTCTCCATGTGCTTCTCTCTCCTTCATTATTCTTTGATACACATGAACCGTTGATTTGCTTTTGATCCTACGGTGGTTGTGCTGCTATGTCTTTTAACTGTTGGGTAAGACTTTAGGGTTTACATCATTTTTTAGATCTGTGAGAACCTCTATTTGAGATGGTACCATAATTATGAGTGATTGAGTGATGCATTTCCTAGACCACCTTCCTCAATAGACTGGGCCTGTGCTTAGAATGGATGCAACATCATTTCACTTTGACAATGAGATTGTGTTTGATTCCTATACGCTGAGTCATTTTTCCATTGTTTTGTGTTATGGCAGCACCATTAATGTAATGGTCAAGTGACTTATTTCTCTTCATTGAAATGCCATGTTCATGGATATGTCTTTCTCTTGGAGATCACCTTGCCGAGTGCCTCATTTCTCTTCAATAGTGTGCCTCCATTTCATGAGCTGTGACCATTGAATGGTCGTGCATTTAGAGAATGATAATAGCATTCTATAATGTGGCAGCACATTTTTTGGGCTGCATGATTTTGAGATATTGTGTCTACTCACTTCAACCGGTAGTGTCAAACCTATGGTTCTATTTGAAAAAACTTGCCCCTTGTGCAATGATGGCATGCATCACATGGCTATGCACCTTAAGTCAAAGGCTAAACTTTCTTGAATGGTAAGACCTTTTTGTTTATTTCAAAATAGTTGAGCTCCCTTTAAATCAAGTGACACCTTTAATTTGATGGTTATGGCACTATATGACAATCTTGTGCCATATTACTGAGGCTCCATTATCATAATAAAATTGGCATCATGCTTGAACCATGGCTGTCATGGTCTCCACTGGTGCGCCCATGTCTTTGATGCCAAGCTTTTCTTTGTCAATGACTGTTTTAAGTATCATTCTATTTGACATTGATATAAATCTTATTTCCTTATTCATATAGGTTGAACCCTATTCATATGATGCGCTATTGCAATGTGCCATATCCTTGCCCAAGACTTCTCTTCATTGTGGTGTGAGATTGTATGATGGAACCATAGTTGTGCCATCATCTTTAATATGGCTGCCCCTTGATGTTATATTTGGTATGCCCTCTCTTAACTAATAGTGCCATTCTAATGGCTATGTCTTTATATGCTAAGCACCATTTCATAGGCCGATTCCCTTATGAGGACTACACCATATTTCTGAATAGATGGTTGACCCTTTAGTTGGAATGGTGCCTAGCTATTGAGGGCAGCATGCTTCTATGATTGCGCCTACTTTAACGATAGTGCCATGCATGAATAGCTGATATTGTACACTTTTTTTGTTGATACTGATTGTAGCCAGTTCATTTCCCAACTTAGAAGTCACTTTGATATTTTAAATCTCTTTGATTCTAAAAGTTGTGTTCCTTCACTTTATAAGCCATATCATTACTATGAATAATGCATATCATCTTGATTTGAAGGGTTGCACTTCCCTTTGCTAGAGGTTGATCCTCTCTTGATCTGGTGACACCTCTAATTTGATGCTGCCATTGGCTTTCTCAAGCCGTGCACATCCTACACTAAATTTACCTTTAGAAGCCATATTTCTTGAGGATGGTTGGTGCTTGATTATTAAATAATGAATGTTCCTATGGTTGTGCCATAATCCCTAGGCTGCACCTTGTTTATCGACTTCACCTTGTATTTGAAAAGACTACGTGATGTTTTTATGTTGGCTACCATTTGATGTGGCATGAAACCATGCCTTCAAGTTATGGACTGCATTATCATTGGCAGTACCTCATTTGAAGGGAGTGCCACTATTTTAATACTTGGATTCTACTAATATTTTGAAACAAAACCAGAACTATTTCTTTTTGATGATGCATTACTGATTATGAATGACCTACACCTTTCACTTTGTTACTAGAGCCTTCCATGCATAGAGGCCTCTTTGTACAAAATGAAGCTTCAAATCCTTGCCTGTAATCTTTGGAATTCTCTCTTCATGGCAGGCTAAGCATCACTTATAATCAGGAGAATCTACATCTTATCTATGAACAATCCTATTGATGATGATTTTTAGTCATAACAACATGCATAAAAATTTGCACAACAAACCTTTATTATCTTGAAAAGTACGATCAATTTGGAACAAACTGATGACTCCAAGTCTCCATTGATTAGATCATGATCTTCTATTGTTACTCAAAGGTTGATGTGACATGTTGTTTTCCATTTCAAGGGGTCTCACACTGTCTATATTGTGAATTGTTGCCTGTATATCTGATTCTGCATCTATTTCCTATAAACTTACTTCACAAACAAGGTTATTTCCACTATGCTCCATAGATTATAATTATATTTGTAAGTTTGATCGATTCTTCTGAGCATCCATGGTCATGAACTTGTTTTATACTTTTGCACTATGTATTTAATCAAATAATGTGCCTATAAGCATATATTTACATGTTTATCATTGATATTCATATGTATTTGCATGATATTTGTGATTTTGACATACTTTCACTCAAAATATGATGTGTGTGTTCAGTTATTTACGATTTATAGGCATATTTCATGTTCATTTGCTTTAGATTGTATGTTATTTGCAATTGTGAAGGTGATTTGTAATGAAATTAAAGAAAATTTAAAGAATACTTCTAAATTTAGTGAACCTTTAGCTAGTGAGTCACATACATTCCAGATACATTCATGAAGAGAAGAAATCAAACCATAATTTCACCAGGTTGTTCCATAGCTAGGTATGGTTGATTCTAACTTCAAAGGAACAAGGAATGAAAACAACACATGCAGACTGACAAGCACTCCAAGGGACACAGCTAATCAATGCATATATCTAGATTTCATCTGTTGATTATTCAAGATTTATGATTATTTGTAATCAAAATAACTTCTCTTTCATTAAGTACTCAAAAGACATGTACATTCACAAAAGCCTTCAAATTAGTCCTAAACACTTCAACAATCTAACTTCAATTAAGTTTCTAATAATACAAAATGAGCCCTCCACCTCCTTTTATAGAATATGGAGAGGAGGCGATTACAAATGACCAATGGTCAAGATTTCTCTATCCAGATCAATGACTAACATTCCTTCTTTGACTAAGTCCACATCTGTATATGGGGCACAAGTTGCCAGCTAGCAACTATCTAGCAAAGCTCAATCATTTGTAAGCTAATTATGCATATAATTCTATTATCAAGCATCTTTACTTACTCTTCATCTCCTTCCTCTTCCTCATTTCCATCTTCTTCTTCTTCATTTACATCCTCTTCTTCATCCTCATCATCATCATCATCACTATCATCTTCATGTAGATCACCCTTTATGTGTACCTTTACCATTGCCCTGATGGATTCATATAGCTGCACTATTCTCTCAACTTCCCCTCCATCCTGGAGCTTATCCTTTACCACAGCATGCCTATGGGAATGGAACTTTGCTTGAAGAGCATCCCATTTATTCTTCCTGTTGTTCAAAATTTCATTATATGTTTCCACCTTGGCTTTCATTCTCATGGCCTTGTTTATTACCTCTTCTGTCAAATGGTGAAGGGGATCCTCTGCTGCTTGCTTAAAATTGTTATGGAAAGCCTGGACAGCAATAACAATATCTTGATTTTCTATTTTTCCTTCTACCTTGTCCTCTAAAACCTCCAGGGTTCCTATTTCTTTTGCCATGAGATCATGTAGTTTAATACTTATGCCCTTAAGCTTTGCATTGCATCTCCTCAAGATATCACATTCAAATCTAGTATCTTCATACCAAATTCTCAACAACTGTGAAGTGTTATTATCTAGTATTTTGTTATCCATAAGTATTTTCATATCAATCCTTTTCATCTCTCCCAAAGAATCTAGGTGCTTTTCTAGCTTGAAAGACCTCCTGGTTACTTCATTCTGTAGTTTATCCACTTTACTCTTCAAAAAACCAAGAGAATTCCAATTCGCTAGGGAGGTTTTCACCACATTTTATGATTTAAAGATAAAAGATATGAACCAATTCTCCATTAATTGTGCCTATGCTTCATAAGATCTAGTCATGTCATCTCTTCTTGGGATATGATTGTTAATGGGGTAACTGGACTAATTGGTGTGTGTTTAGGATCAATTAACCCTTTAATGAAAGAATGCAATTGAGCAATGTGCTCTTTATGTTTTTTTTTCTTATCCTTTTCTCTTTTCACCCTCTATGTCAGAGAATCAATAATATCTTTACCTTCTTGACCTTCCTAGTCTTCATTTCCAAAACCTAAATTAGTGTTTGTTATTTGAAACTCATCAAGGCCTATTTTTCCTTTCTCCTTTTAAACCATTGGTAAAGCTATTTGGGTTGTCCTCTTACTTGTAGTAGGATCTCTTTTTATGGAAGATGTAGGCCTTGCCTTTCTTTTAGGTTTCAACATACTTGTGGTAAACAACGTGGAAACATCAAAATCAAGGACCTCATCTATTTGTTGCAAATTTATTTCTTGTTACAACCAATACGGAACATCACCCCTAGGCTCTTGTTGGTCACTTTGCTCATTTTGAGTATCATGAGACTCTGTATTATGCCTTGCCCTTGATGGTGAATTCTCTATCCTTAGTTCTTCCTCATGCACATTCTCGTGAGGGGACTCTTGTTGAGGACCTCCTGTTGAGGGATTTCTTCCTAAGGTGGAGGTTCTTGTGAAGTATGTACATTCTAACCATGTACCTTCTCTTGTAAATTTTCCTTAGGAGTTTCTTGAACATTTTGACTTTGTTCATCATGGGGCATTTGGTCCTCCTAAGAAGATTGTGTATTTTGACCTTAGGGATCACCTTGATCACCCTTGGTCACATTTTTTGTCTCCTTCTCCTAACCTTCATCTTGTGCCAGACTCTGTTCTTCATCCTTAAATGTGCTTATTTGTCGAAGGCGCAATCCTTTCTCATCTGATTTCTCTTCTGATCTTGGGTTATTACCTCGATTACTTCCTTATGTATGTAGTGATGAAACATTTTGATCCTCCACCCTATCAAGGATTTCCTTATCAGTTTCCTCATGTGCAGGATCACCATCCTGATTATCCTTATTATCATGCATACCTTCATCTTAATTAATGTTCTTGTCAGGTATTTCTTGATCACCCTTCCTCTGAAGCTGAGCTTCTATTTGTTCTTGCTCTGGAGGTGCATTGCCTTGATCTCTACCTTGATCAGGTATCCTCTCATCAGCCTCCTTATGCACTCTAGTTTCTGCCTTTTCTACCTCTGATGGTGGATCATTATCTCTATTTTGGTTCATATCACATTGGTAGGCCAAGTCTATTACTGCAGGACTAGTAACCTACTCTACTAGATTAGTCAACCCCATCTATTGGGCTACGTGTTAAGGATTATCCTGTTCCATTTTATCTATTTCAACCTCCTCTTGGCTAGTCACCTTCTGGGACATAGGGGTCCCATGAGGAGTCATCTTAGTATTAGCTACTAAATCCTCCATCTTCTGTGCAACAACATCAGTAACTACCTCATCATCTAATAAGTACACCATGTCATCCAGTGGAAGGGGTGGCTCTTTTCTAGCCTTATGTCTATCTTCCCTTTGCTCTTCCACCTTCTCCATTTTAAATTGAATAATATTTAGAATTGGGACCTCATTCTGTAAGTCCTTCATGAAAGTCAAACCACCAGCACCTCTTAATATGATAGGATCAATGTTAACATTTCCTCTCATTGTTGTCTTCTGCTTCTTTTGAGGTGGTTTCTATTGCACTTCCTTTCTTTTCTTCTTTGTTATCAATAAGTCATCATCTCTAGGTTCTTCATCCAATGGACCCTCTTGTTGGTCATGATGTTAGTCACAAACAAGCATAGAATAAAAGTACACATTAACCTTTATTCATCTTGAAAGATACGATGAATTCAGAGAATTCATAATCCCAAGTCTCTGGTGATTAGGTCTTAATCGTCTGACGTTACTCAGAGGTTGATGTGTGTTGCTATTTCCATTTTGAGGCCTTACATAAAGTTCATCATCATGACATCATTTCTGCAAAGATTCTACACAGAGAAGTCATTTTATGCAGTAGTTTGATTAGATGATGCAATTGTACTCAAATATTTGCATGATATTTACCAATTATACATGCTTTTGTCTCTAAATATGCTAAAGATATACTATTATCTACGAGATGTCTACATTTTTGTGTTATTTGCTTGAGATTATCAGTTATTTGCAATTATGGTGGCAAAACACTCTGAAATTTAAAAGAAATTGAAAGAAATGCTTCAAATTAATGTTGAACCTTTAGCTTTTGAACCACATGCACATCAGATACAGTCATGAAGAGAACAAAACCAAACCATATGTTCACCAAGACATTCCACAGCTAGATATAGTTGATGCTAACTTCAAAGGAATTCGTATGAAAGCAACATATGCAAGTAGACATGCACTCCAGGGGACGCAGCAAATCACAACATATATCCAGAATTCACACACTGATTACTCAAGATTTACTATGAATTGTAATCAAACAGTCTTCTCATTCATTAAGTATGCAAAGACATAGATGTATACAAAAAGCTTTCAAATAAGCCCTGAATGCTTCAGCAAATAGATTTCAATTAAGTTTCGAATAATAAAAAGGAGGCATTCCAGCACCTTTTATAGAACAAGGTGAGGAATCCGTTACAAAAGATCAATGATCATGATTTGTCTATGAATATCTACGGTCAAGATTAACCTTTGACTATGTCCACCTTATCAAAATGGCACAAGTTGCCAGCTGGCAACTATCTGAAAATACTTATTTTCACTAAGTATCTGATGCAGATGTTCACTTTATGTTGCATCATCATCTACTTCATCTGATTCATGTGCCTCATCATCATGTGCATCGCTTCCCAAACTTTCATCATCCTGATGATGATGACTTTGCATATGGGGTTGCATGCTACTCTGGATCTGCTCATATAACTGCACTATTTTATCCATTTCTCTGCCATCCTAAGTCTTTCCTTTGGTGATGGCGTGCTTGTGTGCCTCGTATTTGTTCCTACTGCTGTCCAGCTTATCTTTACTGCTTTGCAGCGTCTCATTATAATTTTCCATCTTGACCTTAATTCTCATTATTTTATCTATGACTTCTTCTATCAAGTGGACAAGTGGATCATCAGCTACTGATTGGAAGTTACTATGTAGAGCTTTGATGGAAAACTCCTCATCTTGATTTTCTACTTTACCTTCCACTTTTCCTTCTAGTGTTTCTAACATTTCTGCCTCAACAGACATTAAATCATGCAACTTCATGCTGATATCTCTCAGTTTATTATTGCATCTTCTAAGCACTCCACATTCAAACTAAATGTCTTTATACCATATATCAATCAACAAGGAAGTATTATTGTTTAGTACCTGTTTGTTGATAAGCAACTGAGGGTTTATCCTCCTTATTTCTCCTAGGATGTTTAGTACCTTTTCCAATTTGTAGGACTCCTTGCCTATCTTCATCTGCAATTTATCTACCCTTGACCTGGAGTCACTGAGAGTATTCCACCTCCTCAAAGAGGCCTTTACCACTTCCTCTGCATCATCCAATGTGGATGACATCCATCTCCTTAGTACCGATGCCTCATGTTTCATGAGATCTAGTTTATTTACCTCCTCTTGAGAAATAGCAGTCAGTGGGACTGCATGTTCAGTTGAAGTATCTTCAGTATTGGTCAGCCTTCCTATGTAGGCATGCAACTAAGTAATGTGCTCTTTGTGTTGCTTACTTTTCTCCTTCTCTCTTTTCACCTTCTAAATTAAAGAATCAATAATATCTTTGCCCTCTTGACCCTCTTGGTCTACATTGGCAAATCCTAAGTCCACTGTGCTGACCTGAAACTCATCTAAGGTAATTTTATCTTTTTCTTTCTCTACAGTGGGTACTGCAATCTGTACAGTCCTTCTCCCAGTTGTTGGATCTCTTTTGATGGACGAAGTCATTATGGCCTTCCTCTTAGGTTTTATTATATCTTCAGTAAATAAGGTAGATACATCAAATTCTTGTATTTCAAACTCTACCTCTGCATTTACCTCTTTCTCCAACCATGGAGGTACCTGATCATGTTTCTCTGCCTCATCATGATGTTCACCTTTATCTTCTGTTTCTGTCAGCAGATGTGATGGAGAAGGTGATTTCCTTGGTTCTTCTTCATGATGCTCGCTTTGACATTGATCCTGTGGTACATCCTCCTGTTGAGGAACTTCTTTATCTGGAGGAGCATCTTCCTGAGGTGGAGGATCTTGTGATGTATCTATATGTTGATCATGATGATCATGATCTTTTTTAGTCATTACCTCATCTTCCTTTGCCTTTTCTTCTTCATGAGGCACATTCTCAGTCATGGATACTTGGGAAGTCTCTTTAGGTGATGGTGCTGGTTCTGTAACCACAATTTGCTCCGCACCTGTGCTACTTATTTCCTGAACTTTGTCAGCAGGATCTTCAGATACATCCTTTTCATCAGCCTACTTTTCTTGAACCTCTAATATAGCAGGTTCCACTGATGCATCCTGTGCGCTTGGTTGGCTTATTTCTGAAGCATGGCCCTCTGGTTCTGCCATCTTCACTTCTTCTGCAGTGTACCCTTTGTCAAGTGATCCTACTGGAGGTTAAGGATTCACATCCTATTTCTCTGTTACTTCTATCACCGCAGGATTTGTCACCTCGGCAATCAGTGTATCTAACCCCATTTCTTGGGCAATTTGCTATGGGCTCTTTTCTTTCTCAGTTTCCACTTGCTTTATCTCCTCCAATATAGTTTGAACTGGTGGAGTCTTGTGAGGGGTCATGTATGTACCTGCAGCAAGGGTTTCCATCTTTTGTGAAGCCACTTCTTGTACAACTTCATCATCAAACAAATTTATTGTCTCGTCTAGCGAGATGTGACCTTCTGCATGCACCTGGGAGGTTTCTTTCATCTGCTCTTCTACGAGCTCGGTCTTAAACTTGACGATGGTAGCAAGTGGAACATTGTGCTGAAGTTCTTTATGAACTTCACTACCTGCCCCTTGTAACAATGTAGGGGATTGTCTTATTTCAACTCTCATGGAGGTTCTTGGTCTCTTTGGTGAGGTAGACACCACCACCTATGGATCTCTTCTCTTCCTTTTAAATAATAAAGGAGCCTCTTCTTCCTCGGGCTCCTCCTCCATGAGGATATCCTTTTCATCTGGTTTTCTTGACGATTGACCCTCTTCATGGGTCTGAGTAATTCCAGCCTCTACTGTCTTTCTTTTCTTGGACTTTTGTTTTCTTATCCTTTGAGGTGATGCGGATCCTGATCCTGATCCTGATCCTGATGCTACTGCCTCCTCAGCTTTGAATACTGCCCGTTCAATAGTAACCCCTTTGGGTTCAATACATATTTTCTTGCCCCTTGAGGGTCTTTTGCTCTGTTGTTGTTGTGAAGGGAGTCTATCTCCCTTAGACTTTCTCTTCTCATTGATCAAATCATCATACTCCCCATCAGGAATCTCTGGCCCCTTCTTCTTGTTGTCTGCCATAAAGGCAACACCTTTCTTCTTTAAAGCCTCTATCTGTTCATCAACCCAAGCTTGGGTTAGCTGTATGGTCCTGGCAATGAAGGGGTCCAAGGATATGTCCTCTTGTATGGTGAGGTCAGGTGCAGAGATGGTATCATTATATATTTTCTTCTGCTCATACTCATCCGCAATTATCCTGCCATCATCTTTATTCAATTGTTGGGGAATGGGGATGCAATCAAAGGTTCTGATTTGATTCAATGTTAGCCTTTGATATCTTCTTCTTCTTGCTTCCGCTTCATCTTCACAATCAGCCCAGAAGTCTTCTAGGTGCCTCTGGTGAATAGGCTTTCCTATTATTTTTTGTATCCTGCCATAAGGATCATATGGTCTTATTAGTGGAAAAGGTTGTAACTTCATTTTATCCAGGGTGACCATCACCTTCTTGATGTTTTCTAAATCTGGGCACATGTACTAGCCAATGGTGACTGGAAACAAAATTGGAGGCAGCGTCTTTGCATCCTTGTATGTTTTTATCATTGTAGAGCTCTGCCTTATGAATTCCATAAGTATCACTGCATCAGTGGGATACCTTGGCAGCATGAGGGGAGGTCCTTCAAAACCCTCAATCCTCATGTATGAAAAAGTGGCAAATTGTATATACTAGGCTCCATGCCTGTAAATTATCTCCTGAGCTTCCATGCTCAATCTCTTTGTTCTATCCTCCTCCATCGTTCTGACCAGATGCATAGAGAATGCATCATTTACCAATTTGTAGTCTTGGAGGTAATTGACTCTTTGCAGCTGGGGATGATGATCCCAAATGTGCACAGCATTAATTGTGCCTGTAAGCTTCCCATCTGTAATTAATGCATCAAATGTACCTTTGTAAGCACAGGAATAAATAATGTATGATGTCATATAGAAAGCACAATTTGGTCCTCCTAGGTTCATCAGCTGCTCATGCAGAGCATCACTTATTAGTTGGCCCTATAATGGCTTGATATCTGAATATATACACATCATGATTACACCATAAATCCAGTCTTTAAAACTACCAGCATCAGGCTAGCCTGTCACTCTACTCAATAGAGCAATCATGTACTGGTACTCCTCACTAAAATCATATTTGAACAAATGCACAGGAAGTTTGGCTGCTGCAGGATATGTGTTATTCTCAGCCTTCCATTGGTACATATTCTTCCTGGCTTGTTTCTTGTTATTTTCATATTCTTTCTCTAATTTCTTCATGTCCACACTGTTGACTTTCCTACCCAATGGCAGTCCAAACGTCCGGGAGAGACCCTCGATGGATAGGTCTGCATATATCCTCCCATGCTTCATCACCTGCTGGGTCTCTGGATTATAATTCCTGGCACACTCGATAACCAGCTCCAGAGACTACATAGAGTACGGGAAACCAGTGGCATTCCACATCCTGGATACGAATACGGCATCTAGCACAGGACTTCTATTCTTTTCATCATTCAGCTTAGCTGACCAAACCTCCAAATTAGTATTCCCCTAATGGGTATCTGTAATCGCGCCATATTTGAACAGGATGCCCCTCTGAGATGAAAACATAGGCTTACTGAATTCAGCCTCACACTTGGCCAACCTCTTGTCAGCCATGGATGCCTGCAATTCACAACATCTTGTCTTACAATGGGCTTTCACATGCATGCATATAACAATTATCTTTACTATTCATCATGCCTACTACCTTTATTCAACATAAGCCCATCATGAGGTGCATAAACCAGAACCTACAGATCAACAACACCATACCTGACCATTACAGAAACAGCATGATGAGGGTTTCAATTACTTACCTGGTTATGCAGATTTCTTTTATACCAGTGAACTTCTGAAGTATGTTCTTAATTCAGCTGACGATCACACACTTCCTCCTGCCTGCAAACTTCATTCGTCGTTGTATCACCTGTTTGCGGATATGGAAGCTGATGCTCTGCAACAGTAATTTCTTCGCAAGGTAAATGTAAAAAAAAGTGACGTTAGATTTACCTTTTAACCTTGCAATTAGGGTAAATTTAGGGCATGCCCTGACAGATTAGATTGTATTCGTTGATCCTCTGCACTGAAACTCAAGATTTCACCAAGTGGTTCATCAAGTTTAATGATCGGCGGGAAATATCTACCACCTCGGCATGCATTTAATGCTAATGGTGGCAACAGGGAGTGGGGTGATATCTAAACAGCAGGATGATATTTGAAAATATCGACTTATGTTTAGATATCGGGTGATGATTGCGCCATTAAGTTGTGCTTTAAATGTCGGGAGGATATTTGAAAATATCAGGTTATGTTTCAAAGATGATGATGACCGAAGTCATCCTTTCTCAGAATATCAGGGTGACATCATCCAGATATTCGCTTATTGTATCGACAAGGCATCATGACGTCATCGTCATGTTATGGGAACAGGATCATGTTTATGAAATATCCTGCCGAGAGGTAAATATGATGATGATGTCATCATCATCTTGTTTCTTCATTTATCGAACTTAAATGACATCATCAGGATATTGGCTTAGGGGGATATTTTATGGCAAGAGGACATTAAGAAATATCAGGTTACATTGAAAAATATGATCCTCGCGAAATGCATAAGGCTATTGACGGGTAAAGGCCACTGTCACCTAAAATTGACATCTGGATATTTGGACCGCATGAATTATCAGGTGATAAATTAGATCGGGGTGATCTTCTGAAATATGACTGATGTTACGAAATATGATCCTCCCCCCTGGAATTATTAGGTTTGACTCAGACTTTGACCATTCATAACTTTCACATCCTAATGAATATCAGGGTGATGTAAAAGGCAAACCTGCATGAAATTTGATGCTCTTTCTGAATATGAGGTTACTGTACTGAAATATAAATTTTGACAAACTGACCTCATGATGATGAACCCAGCCTTTCTTGCATGATGATCTGCATGACTTACTTTTACCAAACCGCCAGAAAGCACAGAACAAGCCAAGCAAAGGGTTGGGTCCCTGTTTTGCCAAGTCAAAATGGGGCGTGTTGTGTAACAACACAACAACTTGCCACCAAAGAAAACAAACAAATTCCAATGATTCAAGTGATGTGATCATATTTATTCATAGTATTCTAATTCTTTCTAAGCATAAGCATCATGATCTTCTGAATGATAAAATTTCATCATGATAATAATGCTAACAAAGGATCAGGTGTGTGCAAATGATTAATTATCCTCATCTTGAAAGCAAGTTGAAAACATAAGTAACTGGTGTTAAATTACATAGTTGGAGATCATCCCTCATAGCCAACCTAGATAGAGCCTTGCTGCCAACAGGCGTCTATAGCCCCGGCAAGGTTATCTATACAATCTCCCTAAGTAGAGCCCCACTACCAGCAGGCGTCTGTAGCCCTGGTAGAGTTACTTAGATGGCCTAATTTTATTTCTTTTCTAATTTTCTCTTTAAAATTTGTATCTGATATCATCATGTCAGCTCATTTGTACAAGGTACAGTCACTTGCAGCTTTAGGTTAGAGATTGTATTGGTAGCAAGGGAGTCTCTTTAGATTTTTCACTTAACACCTATACTTGTGTATTCAACAAACCCAAGGCTTTTAAGTGTTTTATTGTGATTGATTCACTTTGATCAAGAAAAGGCACCCTGATGAAAAGCTATCATAGACCTAATCATGAATACTTCTTAGAATGAATTATAACCTATGTTTAAATCTAATCTCATCACTTGAATCCTAACAATTTAGTTATTTTCTTTGGTGATGAGGTGCATCAACTTGACTAACCAAAACAAGGTCTCAACCAAAACAAAACAAACACAACAAAATAAACTATACAAACAACTATACAAATGTACAATATGATACACATGATTGTCATGAAGTCACTCAGGCCCGGAAATAATGTTTGAGGAATTATCCATTGACTAGCAATGGGACGTCCTCACCTGTCAGGGTCTTAAGCCTATAAGTGTTGTCTCCTAGTATCTCAGAAATTTGAAAGGGACCTATCCATAATCTATCAAACTTACCATGGTCACCTTTCCTCTCATGGGCTTTATCCCACATCAGGACTAAATCAGATATTCTGAAAGCTTTAATTCTGGCTCTCTTGTCAAACCAGTGTTTGACAACAGCCTAATGTTTTGCAAATTGGTCAATTGCTTGACTCCTTTTCTCTTCCAGGTGCATCAGCTGAAGCAGCCTGACTTCTTGTCTATTATCAATGCCTAGGTATTCTTGGGCAAACTACAGAGTAGGAATTTTTAAGTTTACAGGGAGGATAGGATCCACCCCATATACCAATTGGAAGGGTGATTTTCCTAATGTAGTTTTCATTCTAGTTCTATCTACCCATAAAGCATATTTCAGAAATGAGTTCCATTCCCTAGGGTTCTTCTCTATTAATTTTCTTATGATATTCAGCAAATTCTTGTTGATGGATTCTGCTAATCCATTCCCTTGGGGATAGTAGTTGGATGAAAACTTAAGTATGATCCCATGATCAAAAGCCCAACTTGACAATTTAGTTGAAGTGAAGGCAGAACCATTATCACTTACCAAAGCATAGGGAGTTCCATACCTGGTAACAATGTTGCTCTCCAGAAATTTAATGACATCATCTGCAGTACAAGTTTTGCTGCTAACAGCCTCAGTCCATCTGGTACAATAGTCAGTAATTGTTAAGACATACCTATGGCATGAGGAGGATGGAGGATTGATTGGTCCTATGAAGTCCATGCCCCATTGTGCAAATGGGTGCTCTTCCATCACTGGCTGCAAGGGTTGTGCAGCATATTTCTCTCTGTTGGCAGCAACCTGGCATACATGACAACATTTAACATGATCAGCTGTATCTTTAAAAACTGTAGGCCAGTAATATCCTACTCTGAGGATTGCATGTGTTGTGGCCAAGGCTGATCCATGTGCAGTTCTGAACTTGTCATGTAATTCTGACAAAACCTTATTTCCTTCTGGCTTTTCTAAGCATCTCAGGTATATTCCTTCATAATTCTTCTTGAACAGGGTTCCTCCCTTCATCATATATCTTTGTGACCTTTTCTTCAAGGCTCTTCTTTGTGAAGCTTGCAGTCTTGGAGGACATCTCCCAGTAATCAGGATGTGTCTGATATCGGCATACCACTCTTCATTATCCTTCTCATTGATCACATATTGTTGACTTGTGATGTTTGGATCAATTTTAGATATCATCTGGCTCAAAGCCTGTCCTCTTACCAGCTTCATGGGTGTAATTTCCATGTCATACTCTTGTAGTACAGTAATCCACTTGGCTCTTTTCTCACCAGGTTCACTCTGCATGAGCAGCATCTTTACTGTTGCATCAGGCACTACTGCAATCACTTTGCTTCTTATTATTTAATGCCTAAATTTTTTTACTGCCCTGACCAATGCAAGTGCTTGTTTTTCAACATCTACATATCTCAGTTCAGCATCCTTGAAAGGATAGCTCATGAAGGCTATTGGTTTCTCTTCTTTTTCCTCATTCCTTTGAGTCAACACTACTGCAGAGGTATGCTCTGAGGCAAATGAATAAATGTAGAAGTCCCTTGTGTAGTCTGGACTAATGAGGACAGGAGCATCTGATATGGCTTTCTTTACGTCTTCAAAAGCAGCTTTAGCTTCTGCTGTCCATTCAATCTTGGCATCTTTTTTCAGCATAGCATTTAGTGGTCTGACTATTTCTGTAAAACCAGTGATGAACTTTCTTGCAAAGTTAATCTTACCAAAATAAGACTTAAGTTCTTTCTTACTTCTAGGGAGTTGTATTTTCATGATGGATTCGACCCTGTCAGGATCAATGATGATCCCATCTTCAGTTATCAAATGGCCTAATAATTTGCCTGTTGTTACCCCAAATATGCATTTCTTGGGGTTTAAGGATATTCTGTATTCTTCACATTTCTTCAGCACATTTCTGAGATCTATTACATGATTTGCTCTTTCTTTGGAGAATACTGTGAGGTCATCCATGTAGATGACTATACATTTTCCAATTAAGCCTCTGAAGGCTATGTCCATTACTCGCTGGAATGTTGCTCCAGCGTTTATCAGCTCAAATGGCATACGTCTATATGCAAAGATCCCCCAGTTGGTGGTGAAGGCAGTCTTCAGCCTATCAATCTTATCAACCATCACTTGGTTGTATCCTGAAAAGCCATCCAGGAAGGACATCATTTTGGCTCCATTCACAATCTACAGAACTTCATCTAATGAGGGTAGAGGATAATTATCCTTTTCTGATGCTCTGTTCAGATTCCTGAAATCTACACATAGCCTGATGTCTCCATTCTTCTTTCTAACTGGCACTAGATTTGCCACCCAAGTGGAGTACCTCACAGGAAATATTATCCTGGCATTCAAAAGCTTCTTGACTTCTTCAAATATTATAGGTTCTAGCAAAGCATTGACTGGTCTTTGCTTCTATCTGAAAGGTTTAGCATCTGGCTTGAGAGGTATAGTATGAGTTATGACAGATGTATCATAGGTCTTCAGCTCATCATAAGTCCATGCAATTACATGGATGTAATCCTTAAGGGCCTGCGTTATTCCTTCTAACTCTTCTGGTGTGCAAACATTACCTATCAAGACATTTCTCTTGTCATCATCCTGTCCAATATTCACTTGTGAATATTGACCTCCATCAGCTTTTGGAAGATCCTTCTATTTCAGCATATTATCTAAATCAAAATCTCTTTCAAACTCAATCATACCTTTGGGAATTCTGTTGCTAGGCAACTCTAGTATTTCATCTTCTTCCCAAACATGATCTTCTACACTGTTCTCATCTATGATCTAAGCATCTGCCCTATGATTTTGTTCTCTAGGAATGTGGGTGATGTTAAATGCATCAAAGTCTTCAATCAGGTCCCACACTCTATGTCTATAATTTGACAATCTTTTATAATTGCAAGAGTAGATTCCTCTTACTTGTCTGACAACTAATTCTGAGTCTCCAAAGACATGCAGAATTTTCACTTTCTTCTTGAGGGCAAACAGTATCCCATGAATCAGAGCTTCATACTCTGTCACATTATTAGTACAGGGGAACTGTAATCTGTAGGTAGCTAAGTAGGATTTTCCTGATGGATCAATGAGATCAATCCCTACTCCAGCTCCTTGTTTGGATTTGGATCCATCAAATCTAAGGATCAGGATTTATCTTTAGCATGAGGCTTGGCTGAACCTTCTCTTTTCTTTGCAGCTCTGGTAGCTACTCCACCCAATATCCACTTCAGTTTAGGAATTTCAGCCTTCTTAGACTTTATCTTTTCTTCCTTCTGAGAAGCTGATTTCTCCTTTTGTTTTTTATCATCAGGACGATGATCTTTTGGATCAGGCTCTATATGTTTCTTTAAAATATGTAGGCACAATGAATAGGTAGTTTCTGAGTGAGGTGCCTCATGCAACCTACACCAACCTTTAGTTAGTGCATCTTGTGGATGTTTCTTTTGTCTTATCATCTTCTTAATTTCTCCTGATAAGAATTCTTCAAATCTAGTCAGATTACTACCTCTATCTTCATCAGACAGTTCATAGTCTGACTCCATCAGACAATCACTTCCAGGGGTGATCTTTTCTTTTTCCTTAACATTTATCTGATTGTACACTAGAATCTCTTCTATTCTCTGTACATGATCTTCATTGTGATCTATTACCTTTTCTGTGGTTCCTATAAAAGACAAACAAGAATCAATACCATCATCATCACCAGATGTAGAACTTACCTCAGAATATGATGATGATGCCTCACTGCATGTTTGCTCCAGCACCATCATGTCTAAGCATGCTTCGCACGTCTTTTCTAAATGTGCTTCATCATGTAATCTGCACCATCCATCAATCAAAATATCATTAGCAGGTATATTTAACAATTGACAACGCTTTACCTATTTGGACAGATGCATCTCAAAGTCTTTGAAGCAATCTACTTCATTTTCGTCCTCAAAATCAATATCAGGTTCTACAACTGGCACACCCTCCTGACTATCATCATGATGATGATGATGATGAAAGTCAAGCATCAGGATCTCTTCTATCTTGATAGTTTGTGGTCTAATGGCATAAACTCCAGGCTCAATGTCAACATACATGATCTCATTCATTTTGTTATATTCGGTTATCATGTGTTTCATTCTGGGTTCAGCATCTATTCTTATCTAGTTTGGTATACCTTTCTAAGGTAACCACATGTGGCTGAAGTCAGTGGACATATATCCATTCAAAGTCTTTGACTAGTCTTTGCTAAGCAGCATCCCATATGTATCAGGTATGTCAACTACTTGGATATCAGTATAATACTGGATCCTAGGATCAGATGCTAGCTGCATGTGTATATGAGTCAATTCTCCTACTACACTCACCTCTGTCTTATCTAATTGTGTCACCTTCTTTAGGGATTTAGCAAGATGTAGTCCTAAGGCATTGCATATGGACAAGGGCATCACATTTGTAGATGCACCCGAATCAACCAGACAGTTGTGTAAATTCTTTCCAAACATCCTTATGGTAAGGAGGAAAGGTGGCGACTCACTCTTATCCCTGTATAATGTCATATGTGAGATTTCTATAGCTTGGACAGTAGCTGGCACCTTGGGCTTGATATTATTATCTCTAGCAGCATGATCTTTATTGCTAAGATGACCTGGAGAATGAATGTCCTCTTTAGGAGCAAGATCATCCAGTGACTTCATAAAAGCTTTCTTAATTGCAGGAGTTTTCAACAATTCTGACAAAGACAGGCTGATCTTTATCTTTTTCATCTCATCAGCCAAGTATGAGACCAGTTTGTCAGACTCATGAGGTAAGGCAACAGCCTTTGATGCTATATTCTGTGGTGACAAATATTTTGCATTTACCTTGGGGAATCCCAGATTATTACTAGCTTTGGGATCAGGAGGTGTGTTGAAATTATTTGGAGGTAGAGATGACGTTAATGGACTAGTAGGTCTGTTGGAGCTACTTCTCAAATTATAATTATTCTTACCAGGATATTGTTGTTGGTATGCATGCACCTCCTCATGTTCAGTGGAAGGCTCATTCTCATCCTCAAAAGGGAAGACATAATTTGACTCAAAAGCCATGGCAGATTCTTCACAAGCCTCGGAATAATGCTGGTGGGATGACACGGTCTGCTGATGATGCTGATCAGTATAGCTCTCTAATACAAATGCAGAGTCATATCCACAAGGGACAAGTTCATTTCCCTCTACCTGAGGTGGATTTCTAGAAGTATTAGACACTTCTGTCTGGAAAATACTAGCAGCAATTTTGAATTGTGGACAGTCTAGTTCTGCATGAGCATTTGTATTGTGGATCCTACACTAGTTGGTGAGGGCTGCCTCAGCAAGATTGACTCTAGTAGTCTGTTTGGCTTCACCAGGTGGCTGACTATCTAAAGGTGATGGTAATGAGCCATTATTTGGCCTGGAGTTCCATTCTCTAGGTTGTCTCTGAGGATTACTATTATTTCCACCACTATTATTGAAATTATTGTTGTTATTGTATCCCCTGTCAGGATAATTTGGTCTGTCATTGGAATAACCTCTGTTTTGGTTTGGCTGAGAATAAAAGTTTTAATTTCTCAGATGTGTGACCTCTGTAGTGAGTTTTCTTAACTGAGCAGAAATTTCCTTGATTTCTTCCTTCTCTTCTTGAGTTTTGGCCACTACATTTTCAGTTTGAGACTTGAAGAAAGAGGATTCATGGTTATTGTTGGATAGATCAGCACCCTGAGGTGTCTGAACTTGTGCAGGATATTGTGACGTCTGGCCATTCCCACTAGGAGGTGGCATGATACTTAATGGAGGTACTTGCAAAGGTGCAGGCATGACTGCTGGAGGTATCATAACTCCATTGGGATATTGTTGTACCGGATATTGTTGAGCCGGATACACAGGATTGTAGCACATTTCACAGTTTAGGATGTTGTCTTTTCATTGATGTCAAAATATCAGGATATCAGGATGTTGCATTTCACAGTTTTCACAAGATGCAGTTGACAGGTATATATCATGTTTGGTTATGCAATCAGTGTTGTGAAGTTGCAATCAGTGTTGTGAAGTATGCAAACAGTGTTGTGAAGTTGCAATCAGTGTTGTGAAGGATTTTTCATAAGGTTGGCTTTATGAATGGTCTTCATCAGTGACATGGTCTTCATCAATGGCAATGGTTTTCAGTTCAGTGATATGGTCTGCATCAGTGACAATGGTTGTTAGATCTCTCAGTTTTGATCTTTCAGTGGTCCTTCATGGTAATGACATCAGTGACATCAATGTTGATCTTGTGTGAAGTTGTTCTGTGACTTAGTCATTTCAGTGGATGACATTCATTGCATATTATCAGGGCAAGGGCTTGTGTCATTTGATAAAGTTAATATGCATCATATTAATTTCATTTAACTTGCATTATATTAACTTCATGACAGTGGCAGATCAGTTGAAGTTTGGTTTACAATGTTGAGGTTTAGAATTTTTGAAGTGGTAAATGTGGTTTATGTAGTTCTTCATTATTTCACAACACCTAATTTAAACTTCATTAAAATCCTATTCTAAACGTCAATGCACTTTTTCTTTTAACTGTTCAGTGACCGGTTGAGAAGGTCATCAGGCTTTTAAGTTATAACTTAAGGGGTGTTGGCTCGTAATTCTTACCGGCCCCTTGTGCTAGGCTTCGGGTGAGCGCCGGTGGAAGTTCCAAAATTGGCGCGAGAAAGCCGATCAACGACTATGGTTTAAACGGTAAATGGCAGGATTACAATATCCGATGGTGGGTTTTTAAACCATGCCGCAGAACGGGGAGTAAAAGTTGATGGTTTGAAAGGCAGAAAGTAATGTAGTTTCTATTTTAAAGTGACAGCGAAGGTTGATGTTAGAAGAGTTTGTTTATAGAATGATTCTTAGAAGACTTTTTCAATCATGGAATGTGGATCGACGAAGACATTTAGAAATTAGAAACTTTTATTTTAGAAATCATATAGAATACAATGCAATTTTTAAGGAGAAGAAAATATTGATTTGAAGAGTTTAGGAGAAAGTTTTTGAAGATGAGAGAGTTTTTGAGAAGATGAAAGATTGTGATCATCAAGATTTTTTATTTTTGAGAGAATATGATTTGAAGGTGATAAAAAATATATGATGTTAGAAGTTGAACAGATTTGCAGAAGATTGAATGATGAAAGTTCATTTGTATAAAGAGAATTTTTTTTTGGGGTGTATGATGATGCAGAGAAGAGAGAAGATCTTGTGTGTGGTGAGAAGCTTTTAATGGGATTTTTGCTATGAAATGATTTTTATGCAGGTATTAAGAAACAATTTTATTTTAGAGAATTGTGTTGAGGTTTTGAAAGAATGTTGGTTCAATAAATGAATGGAGTTCTTCAATGATCAGGATGAATGAATGTTTGTTCAGAGAAAGTGAAAGTGATGAAAGACAATAATTTTTTAGAGAGGGTAAATTGTTCAGTTTTGCACAGGGAGAAAGATCAAGAAATGGTGAATTAGTTTGAGGTTGTTTTTTTTTTCAGAGATATGAAGTATTTTTGAAGATCAAAATTGTTTGATTTGAAGTTTAATTATAAAGAATATATCTTTGATTGTTTAAAGGGAGAAATAAGGTTTTGTTTTCATTGAAACAGGGAAATCCCCTGAGTTATATTTTTCATTGAATGTGATGTTGTAATGTCAGTGAGACATGCAGAGAAGTACAATATGCCAGTGAGGCAAAATTGTAATGTCAGTGAGACAATTGTAATCAGAAATTTTGAGTTAAGCCAGTGAGGCAGTTGAGTGGTTTTTATACCCCAGGAGGGTTTTCCACTCGGGAAATTTCTTGTGTCAAGTTTTGTTTTGATACTCTGCATATATTTCCTTGTTCTATCTGAAGAATTCTACATTTGTGAATTTAAATTAAGAAAAGGAGTAAAAAGTGTTAAAATTGTTAACAACACTGATTCACCCCCCCTCTCAGTGTTGATTGTATTCCTACAATTGGTATGGTGGGGGATAAGTTGGATACGTGCCAGGCAATGTAGGGAATGTAACATTTGGTGTAGGTGTAGGAACTAACTGCTGATTCACCTTGATAGCTTCTTGAAAAGCTCCTGTCAAGGTACTAATCTCAAGATGTGTTCTCCTGATAAACATAGAAGTCAATGGATCCAGAGCTGAGTAATAAATACTCCTAGCAGAAGCATCTGCCACTACATATGGGGCAACTAACTTGGATAACATTTTCTAGAACCTAGCATTAAAATTGGCAATAGGTTCATTCTCGAATCTTTTGATTGTAGCAAACATGTGGTAATTCATAGATGGATCAATAGGAACCTTGAACCTATCAAGAAAAGCTTTCTCTAAGACAGCCCATGAACCAACAGAAGCTTGACCAAGACTAATAAACCAATTATAAGCCTCTTCCCCTAAGGAAAAAGGAAATAATCTGCATACAACATCTTGATGTTCTTTTCTGGCCCTACAGCAGGCTTCTTTAAATGTCCTGATATGATCATCAGCATCCTGATAAGGATGATATTTTGGACAAAGTTTGTCCAAATTCTTTGGCAACTTGTGATATGTAGTGAAGGTCAAATGTGACTCTGCTGCAAAGAAAGACATTGCAACCGGAGGAGGTTGAGCCTGAGGTATAACTGGCTGAGGTTGTACCTGGGGTTGAGGTTGAACAGGAGGTGTCATAGATATCCCAAAAGGTATATGCAAACCAACAGGAGTTATAGGAAGAGGTTCTAGTGAAGCTCCTGATGCACTAGACCCTAGAGTATGATGGATGTCTATAGTTCTAGGTCTGAAACCTCTAATAGGCAATTCTTCAAAGATTCCACTAGGTCTAGACCTGGTATTTATCCTGTGAGCCAGGATTTCTCAATTTTGAGGCAAATTGGCTGAAACTTTGTAAATATTGGCTGGAACTTTGCAAATATTGGCTGGATTTCACCGACTGAGGTGATATTTGCAATTGGATGACTGATCTGACTAGATATTTATGAAATATTTGCAAAAATAATGTAAATATGATGTGATAATAGGGTAGGATGACTCTTACCACAAGATATCAAGTTTCTAAGGCAAAAACTCTTCAAAGCTTGAACAGATTTACTTAACATTGGTAGATATTTTTGAATTCATGATGATCTACAATATATCTTGCAATATTTATGACTAATTTTAGGAACTTTACATAGAATAAGCACTTACAAGCTTGCTATAGTACATATTTGAGCAATATTTGAAATTCACGAATGCACTGGGGTTACCTTACTTTCTGCATCATCAAACCTGAAAATAATGATGATGAACGTCCTCTTTTAGATTCAAGCCCGCCTTCTAGCGCCAATTTATATTGGTCATGATGTTAGTCACAAACAAGCATAGAATAAAAGTACACATTAACCTTTATTCATCTTGAAAGATACGATGAATTCAGAGAATTCATGATCCCAAGTCTCTGGTGATTAGGTCTTAATCATCTTACGTTACTTAGAGGTTGATGTCTGTTGCTATTTCCATTTTGGGGCCTTACGTAAAGTTCATCATCATGACATCATTTCTACAAAGATTCTTCACAAAGAAGTCATTTTATGCAGTAGTTTGATTAGATGATGCAATTGTACTCAAATATTTGCATGATATTTACCAATTATACATGCTTTTGTCTCTAAATATGCTAAAGATATACTATTATCTACGAGATGTCTACATATTTTGTGTTATTTGCTTGAGATTATCAGTTATTTCCAATTATGGTGGCGAAACGCTCTAAAATTTAAAATAAATTGAAAGAAATGCTTCAAATTAATGTTGAACCTTTAGCTTTTGAACCACATGCACATCAGATACAGTCATGAAGAGAAGAAAACCAAACCATATGTTCACCAGGACATTCCACAGCTACATACAGTTGATGCTAACTTCAAAGGAATTTGTATGAAAGCAACATATGCAAGTAGACATGCACTCCAAGGGACGCAGCAAATCACAGCATATATCCAGAATTTACACACTGATTACTCAAGATTTACTATGAATTGTAATCAAACAGTCTTCTCATTCATTAAGTATGCAAAGACATAGATGTATACAAAAAGCTTTTAAATAAGACCTAAATACTTTAGCAAATAGATTTCAATTAAGTTTCAAATAATAAAAAGGAGGCATTCCAGCACCTTTTATAGAACAAGGTGAGGAATCCGTTACAAAAGATCAACGATCATGAATATCTAGGGTCAAGATTAACCTTTGACTATGTCCACCTTATCAAAATGGCACAAGTTGCCAGCTGGCAACTATTTGAAAATACTTATTTTCACTAAGTATACGATGCGGATGTTCACTTTATGCTGCATCATCATCTACTTCATCTGATTCATGTGCCTCATCATCATGTGCATTGCATCCCAAACTTTCATCATCCTAATGATGATGACTTCGCATATGGGGTTGCATGCTACTCCGGATCTTCTCATATAACTGCAATATTTTATCTATTTCTCTGCCATCCTAAGTCTTTGCTTTGGTGATGGTGTGCTTGTGTGCCTCGTATTTGTTCCTACTACTGTCCAGCTTATCTTTCCTACTTTGCAGCGTCTCATTATAATTTTCCATCTTGACCTTAATTCTCATTATTTTATCTATGACTTCTTCTGTCAAGCGGACAAGTGGATCATTAGCTACTAATTGGAAGTTGCCATGTAGAGCTTTGATGGCAAACTCCTCATCTTGATTTTCTACTTTACCTTCCACTTTTCCTTCTAGTGTTTCTAACATTTATGCCTCAACAGACATTAAATCATGCAACTTCATGCTGATATCTCTCAGTTTATTATTGCATCTTCTAAGCACTCCACATTCAAACTAAATGTCTTTATACCATATATCAATCAACAAGGCAGTATTATTGTTTAGTACCTGTTTGTTGATAAGCAACTGAGGATTTATCCTCCTTATTTCTCCTAGGATGTTTAGTACCTTTTCCAATTTGTAGGACTCCTTGCCTGTCTTCATCTGCAATTTATCTACCTTTGACCTGGAGTCACTGAGAGTATTCCACCTCCTCAAAAGGGCCTTTACCACTTCCTGTGCATCATCCAATGTGGATGACATCCATCTCCTTATTACCGATGCCTCATGTTTCATGAGATCTAGTGTATTTACCTCCTCTTGAGAAATAGCAGTCAATGGGACTGCATGTTCAATTGAAGTATCTTTAGTAATGGTCAGCCTTCCTATGTAGGCATGCAACTGAGCAATGTGCTCTTTGTGTTGCTTATTTTTCTCCTTCTCTCTTTTCACCTTCTGAATTAAAGAATCAATAATATATTTGCCCTCTTGACCCTCTTGGTCTACATTGGCAAATCCTAAGTCCACTGTGCTGACCTGAAACTCATCTAAGGTAATTTTACATTTTTCTTTCTCTACAGTGGGTACTGCAATCTGTGCAGTCCTTCTCCCAGTTGTTGGATCTCTTTTGATGGCCGAAGTCATTCTAGCCTTCCTCTTAGGTTTTATTATATCTTCAGTAAATAAGGTAGATACATCAAATTCTTGTATTTCAAACTCTACCTCTACATTTACCTCTTTCTCCAACCACGGAGGTACCTGATCATGCTTCTCTGTCTCATCATGATGTTCACCTTTATCTTCTATTTTTGTCAGTAGATGTGATGGAGAAGATGATTTCCTTGGTTCTTCTTCATGATGCTCGATTTGATGTTGATCCTATGGTACATCCTCCTGTTGAGGAACTTCTTTATCCAGAGGAGCATCTTCCTGAGGTGGAGGATCTTGTGATGTATCTATATGTTGATCATGATGATCATGATCTTTTTCAGTCATTACCTCATCTTCCTTTGCCTTTTCTTCTTCATGAGGCACATTCTCAGTCATGGATACTTGGGAAGTCTCTTTAGGTGATGGTGCTGATTCTGTAACCACAATTTGCTCCGCACCTATGCTACTTATTTCTTGAACTTTGTCAGCAGGATCTTCAGATACATCCTTTTCATCAGCCTACTTTTCTCGAACCTCTACTATAGTAGGTTCCGCTGATGCATCCTGTGCACTTGGTTGGCTTATTTCTGAAGCATGGCCCTCTGGTTCTGCCATCTTCACTTCTTCTATAGGGTGCCCTTTGTCAGGTGATCCTACTAGAGATTCAGGATTCACATCCTGTTTCTCTGTTACTTCTATCACCACAGGATTTGTCACCTCGGCAATCAGTGTATCTAACCCCATTTCTTGGGCAATCTGCTATGGGCTCTTTTCTTTCTCAGTTTCCACTTGCTTTATCTCCTCCAATATAGTTTGAACTGGTGGAGTCTTGTGAGGGGTCATGTCTATACCTGCAACAAGGGTTCCCATCTTTTGTGAAGCTACTTCTCGTACAACTTCATCATCAGACAAATTTATTGTCTCATCTAGCGAGATGTGACCTTCTGCATGTGCCTAGGAGATTTCTTTCATCTACTCTTCTCAAGCTTGGTCTTAAACTTGACGATGGTAGCAAGTGATACATTGTGCTAAAGTTCTTTATGCACTTCACTACCTGCCCCTTGTAACAATGTAGGGGATTGTCTTATTTCACCTCTCATGGAGGTTCTTGGTCTCTTTGGCAGGGTAGACACCACCACCTGTGGATCTCTTCTCTTCCTTTTAAATAATAAAGGAGCCTCTTCTTCCTCAAGCTCCTCCTCCATGAGGATATCCTTTTCATCTGGTTTTCTTGATTTGACTCTCTTCATGGATCTGAGTAATTCCAACCTCTACTGTTTTTCTTTTCTTGGACTTTTGTTTTCTTGTCCTTTAAGGTCATGCAGATCGTGATCTTGATCCTGATGCTGCTGCCTCCTCATCTTTGAACACTGCCCATTCAATAGTAACCCCTTTGGGTTTATTACCTATTTTCTTGCCCCTTGAGGGTCTTTTGCTCTGTTATTGTTGTGAAGGGAGTCTATCTCCCTTAGACTTTCTCTTCTCATTGATCAAATCATCATACTCCCCATCAGGAATCTCCTGCCCCTTCTTCTTGTTGTCCACCGTAACGGCAACACCTTTCTTCTACAAAGCCTCTATCTATTCATCAACCCAAGCTTGGGTTAGCTGTATGGTCCTGGCAATGAAGGGTCCAAGGATATGTCCTCTTGTATGGTGAGGTTAGGTGTAGAGATGGTATTATTATATATTTTCTTCTTCTCATACTCATCTGCAATTATCCTACCATCATCTTTCTTCAATTGTTGGGGAATGGGGATGCAATCAAAGGTTCTGATTTGATTCAATGTTAGCCTTTGATATCTTCTTCTTCTTGCTTCCGCTTCATCTTCACAGTCAGCCCAGAAGTTTTCTAGGTGCCTCTGGTGAATAGGCTTTCCTATTATTTTCTGCATCCTGCCATAAGGATCATATGGTCTTATTAGTGGAAAAGGCTGTAACTTCATTTTATCCAGGGTGACCATCACCTTCTTGATGTTTTCTAAATCTGGGCACATGTACCAGCCAATGGTGACTGGAAACAAAATTGGAGGCAGCTTCTTTGCATCCTTGTATGTTTTTATCATTGTAGAGCTCTGCCTTATGAATTCCATAAGTATCACTGCATCAGTGGGATACCTTGGCAGCATGAGGGGAGGTCCTTCAAAACCCTCAATCCTCATGTATGAAAAAGTGGCAAATTGTATATACCTGGCTCCATGCCTGTAAATTATCTCTTGAGCTTCCATGCTTAATCTCTTTGTTCTATCCTGCTCCATTGTTCTGACCAGATGCATAGAGAATGCATCATTTACTAGTTTGTAGTCTTGGAGGTAATTGGCTCTTTGCAGCTGGGGATGATGATCCCAAATGTGCACAGCATTAATTGTGCCTGTAAGCTTTCCATCTGTAATTAATGCATCAAATGTGCCTTTGTAAGCACAGGAATAAACAATGTATGATGTCATATAGAAAGCACAATTTGGTCCTCCTAGGTTCATCAGTTGCTCATGCAGAGCATCACTTATTAGTTGGCCCCACAATGGCTTGATATCTGAATATATACACATCATGATTACACCATGCATCTAGTCCTTAAAACTACTAGCATCAAGCTGGCCTATCACTCGACTCAGTAGTGCAATCATGTACTAGTACTCCTCACTAAAATCATATTTGAACAAATGCATAGGAAGTTTGGCTGCTGCAGGATATGTGCTATTCTCAGCCTTCCATTGGTACATATTCTTCCTAGCTTGTTTCTTGTTATTTTCATATTCTTTCTCTAATTTCTTCAGGTCCACACTATTGACTTTCCTGCCCAATGGCAGTCCAAACGTCTAGGAGAGACCCTTGATGGATAGGTCTGCATATATCCTCCCATGCTTCATCACCTGCCAGGTCTCTAGATTATAATTCCTGGCACACTTGATAACCAGCTCCGGAGACTCCATAGAGTATGGGAAACCGGCGGCATTCCACATCCCAGATACGAATACGACATCCAGTATAGGACTTCTGTTCTTTTCATCATTCAGCTTAGCTGACCAGACCTCCAAATTGGTATTCCCCTGATGGGTATCTGTAATTGCGCCATATTTGAACAGGACGCCCCTCTGAGATGAAAACATAGGCTTACTGAATTCAGCCTCACACTTGGCCAACCTCTTATTAGCCATGGATGCCTGCAATTCACAACATCTTGTCTTACAATGGGTTTTCACATGCATGCATATAACAATTATCTTTACTATTCATCATGCCTACTACCTTTATTCAACATAAGCCCATCATGAGGTGCATAAACCAGAACCTACAGATCAACAACACCATACCTGACCATTATAGAAATAGCATGATGAGGGTTTCAATTACTTACCTAGTTATGCAGATTTCTTTTACACCAGCAAACTTCTGAAGTATGTTCTTAATTCAGTTGACGATCACGCACTTCCTCCTGCCTACAAACTTTGTTCGTCATTGTATCGCCTGTTTGCGGATATGGAAGCTGCTGCTCTGCAACAGTAATTTCTTTGCAAGGTAAATGTAAAAAAAAGTGACGTTAGATTTACCTTTTAACCTTGCAATTAGGGTAAATTTAGGGCATGCCCTGATAGATTAGATTGTATTTGTTGATCCTCTACACGGAAACTCAAGATTTCGCTAGGTGGTTCATCGGGTTTAATGATCAGTGCGAAATATCTACCACCTCGGCATGCATTTAATGCTAATGGCGACAATGGGAGTGGGGTGATATCTAAATGGCAAGATGATATTTGAAAATATCAGGTTACGTTTAGATATCGGGTGATGATCGTGCCATTAAGTCGTGCTTTAAATGTTGGGAGGATATTTGAAAATATCGGCTTATGTTTCAAAGATGATGATGACCAAAGTCATCCTTGCTCGGAATATCAGGGTGACGTCATCTAGATATTCACTTATTGTATCGACAAGGCATCATGATGTCATCGTCATTTTATGGGAACAGGATCATGTTTATGAAATATCCTGTAGAGAGGTAAATATGATGATGATGTCATCATCATGTTGTTTCTTCGTTTATCGAACTTAAATGACATCATTAGGATATTAGCTTAGGGAGATATTTCATGGCAGGAGGACATTAAGAAATATCAGATTACATTGAAAAATATGATCCTCGTGAAATGCATAAGGCTATTGACGGGTAAAGGCCACTGTCACCTAAAATTGACGTCCAGATATTTGGACCGCATGAATTATCGAGTGATAAATTAGATAGGGGTGATCTTCTGAAATATGACTGATGTTACGAAATATGATCCTCCCCCTTGGAATTATCAGGTTGGAATCAGACTTTGACCATTCATAACTTTCACATCCTAATGAATATCAGGGTGATGTAAAAGGTAAACCTGCATGAAATTTGATGCTCTTTCTAAATATGAGGTTACTATACTGAAATATAAATTTTGACAAACTGACCTCATGATGATGACCTACCCAGCCTTTCTTGCATGATGATTTGCATAACTTACTTTTACCAAACTGCCAGAAAGCACAGAACAAGCCAAGCAAAGGGTTGGGTCCCTATTTTGCCAAGTCAAAATGGGACGTGTTGTGTAACCACACAACACCTCTTCTAATCGTTCATCTTGCAATAGCTCATCTTCCATTGGATCTTCTGCAATCATAGGAATAGGCTTTATGACCTTCTTGCCCTTTTGTTTGGTAGGGGTTTGTTGTGTTGTAATGCAAATGTAGATGTTGATGCCACATCACCTTTTGGTTGAAGCCTTTTAACAATTACCCCATGTTGTGCAGGAACTGCCTTCTTATTTTTGCCTGGTTGCTTTTGTTCTTCATCAGGTAACCTTTCTCCATTAGATTTTCTCTTTTCAATGAGAAATTCATCATATTCCTCTTCAGATAACTCTTTTCTTTTCTTCTTATTATCAACAGTAAGGGCTACACCCTTCTTTTTCAACTTAGTGACTTCAGCATTTACCCAGTTCTAGGTCAGTTGGATAACCTTTTGCATTATTTGATCAAATGAAGTCTCCTCAAACTGAGTCAAATTAGGAGTTAAGATGGTGTCATTATACACCTTATTATCTTCATATTCACTAGACATAATCTTTCCATTATCCTTGTGCAACTGTGCAGGCACTGAAATGCAGTCAAAGGTCTGGATCTGATTGAGTGTAAGCCTTTGATAATTCCTTCTCTTGATCTTTGTTTCATTTTCACAATCTATCCAATAATGTTCAAGGTGCCTTTGATGTATTTGCTTTCCCATTAAATTCTATATTTTGCCATATGGGTCATATGACCTAGCTATAAAAAATGGCTGCAGATGCATTAGCTTTAATCCTCCAATGACATCTATAATACTTTGTCTGTCAGAACATAAATACTAGCCAATGAATACTAGAAACAACACAGGTGGGATCTTCCCTTTCTCCAAATGGGCCTCAACTGAGGTTGATACCTGTCTAACAAACTCCATTAGAATGACCTTACTAGTGGGGTATCTAAGTAACATGAGGGGGTGCCCCTCAAATCCTTCTATTCTCATGTATGAAAAGGTAGGGAATTAGATAAACCAAGCCCCATATTTGTAGATAACAGCTTGAGCCTCCATACTTAACCTTTTCGTTCTATCTTCTTCCATGGTCCTGACCAGATGCATAGAAAAGGAGTCATTCACTAACTTGTAATTTTGGAGGCATTCCCTCTTTTTCAGCTATGGGTAATGTTCCCATATGTTTACATCATCAAGATTGTTTCCAGCCCTGCCCACCATTTGTAAAGCATTAAATGTGCCTGTGAAAGCACATGCATATACAACACAAGAAATCATATGGAACATACACATTTTACCACCCAACCATCTCATTACTTCATCTAAATTGTCACTAATGACCTTGGACCAGAGAGGCTTGTTATCTGAATACTATACCATTTGGATAATCCCATACATCCAATTCTTAAAGTTCTCGGCATGTTGCCTCCCGGTCATCCTACTTAACATGGCCGTCATATACTGATACTCTTCAGTAAAATCAAATTTAAACAAGTATTTGGGTAGCTTAGCAGAAGCTTTGTAAGTGCTACTCTTATTCCTCCATTGATACATGATTCTCCTGGCTTCTTTTTCATTACCACGATATTCCTTCTCCAGCCTACTTGGGCTCAATTTGACCACATTATTCCCTATAGGAAAACTGAATGTAGAGGTGATACCCTTGATTGAGAAATCAGCATACACTCTGCCATGCTTCTCTACTCTTCTAGTCTCAGGGTTATAATTCTGTGCATATTCAACCACTAGTTCAGTAGCCTCCATAGCATAAGGAAATCCCCTGGCATGCCACATCCCTGCAGAATATATTCTTTGCAGTATAGGGTTTTCGCTTCCAATATCTAACCTTCTTGTCTAGGCATCCAAATCTGTCTTCCCTTGATGTGTTTCATCTATCATCCCATATCTGAATCCTACCCACTTAGGTTGTAAGAACATGGGTTTCAAGAATTTTGAGTCGGATCTATTCCTTCTGATATTCATTAAATCCTAGGATAAAGACATGCATTTCCTACCCTAACATATTTGTATGGAGGAGGATTTGAGGATGTCATGCATTTCATAGCAACAATTCAACATTTTAATTCATTTCATGCATCACCATACTAACTAACTTAATAAAACCATTTTACCTTGTGATTTGCATTCAATGACAAAAGAGAGAGTTTTAAATTTACTTACCTAATAATTATGCTCTTCTTTTACTATATGACTGATAATGAGGTAAATGTGAAGATGTATTGTCCATTCCATTCCGTTGAGTTGAGGGTCCCATTCCGTTTGCAGATGACAGTGATGCACTGACTTTTAGAGCTTTGTAAATTTCAATTATTGTAGGGTAAATGCAAATAATCCCTAAAATTCACTTTTAAACCTATCCATATGACAAATTAGGGCGCATGTATCATTTTGTTTAAATCCATCAATCATTTGCATGACGTGCATGGATGCTGCTAAGTGTTAGATTTTCATTTGAAATTGAGAGGGCATGACCTACCGTTGGGCTCGCATTTAATGCTAGAGGGTGATCTCTTAGAAGATCAGGGATATTTGAAAATATGACCCTCTGAGACAATCATTTATTAATGATCAGGGTGATTTGGTCATCGATATGGTCAACCTTTGTCTAATAAGCAAGATCGGGTCACATTACTTTTGTCAATAAATCATGATAATATTGTGTTCATATAACCCTGAGGATTTTGCCACTTGACATGATTGGATTGGTTATTGTGAAGCCAAGCATATCGGGTCATAAAGTTCAAAATGAGGGATATTGGTAATATCTGGGTCTTTGACACTTAGGAATATCCTCTTCATTCAAAAATGCAAGGGTGATGTCATCAACTTATGGACTTCAATAATTATTTGTGAAAGATGACATCATGGTCATATTTTCTAATGTCAGGGATATTTTGAAATGTGACCTTTTCAGGTTAGATCATGATGACATCATCATATTATCATGTTCTCTTTGTTATCAGGTTATGGTGGCATCATCATCATATTAGGAAATATGATGAATGTTTGGAAATGTGACGCTCTGTGGGTTGGGCGTACTGATTATGTCATCATCATGGTGATATCTTCTATTCATTGGAACTAGATGACATCATGGTCATAATTGCGAAGGGTGATATTCGCAAAGGGTGATATTTTGTAAGATGATGGATATTTGGAAATATTAGCCTCCAGATGTGCAAGTTCTTGACAGCTGGATATTCATCCTCATTTAAGTTTGACGTTCACGTATCGGGAAACAAATGAACATTGGGTGATCTTTCTAAGTCAGGGTCATGTTAATGAATATGACTAATATTTAGAAATATGACCCAATGGGAAATATCTAGGTTGACCGCTCTTTGACTTAGCATAACTTTCTATCCTTAAACAATATCAGGGTTATCCAAAAGGCAAACCTGCTTAGAATTTTATGCTCTTTCTAATTATGAGTTTGTGCTAGCAAATTCTAACTTTGGAAATTAACCCCTCTTTGTGATGCACATGCATAAACAAGGGGTGACATACATGACTAAATTTTACCAAATCGTCCAAAGCAAGAAAGTAAAAAACACAAGCAAAAGCAAAAAAGAGTTGGGTCCCTGTTTTACTAAGGCAAAATGGGGCATGTTGTGTAACCACACAACTTGCCACCAAAGAAAACACTCAAATTAAAATGATTCAAGTGATGAGATCACATCAAGACATAACATCATAACTCTCCCTAGGCATAATTATCATGACCTTTCTGGATGATGTCAAGTTCATAAGTGTAACAAAGCTAACATGGCACCAAGTGTGTGCATATGATTAATTATCCTCATCTTGAAAGTAAGTTGAAAATGAAAGTAACCAATGTTAAGCTACATATTTTGGGTTCATCCCTCATAGCCAACTAGATAGAGCTTTGCTTCCAGCAGATGTTCATAGCCCTGACAAGGTTATCTTTACAATCCCCCTAAGTAGAGCCCCACTGCCAATAGGCATCCATAGCCCCGGTAGAGTAACTTAGATGGCCTAATTCAATCCCTTTTAGAGTTTCAATATTTATTTATTTTATTCATATGATATCATCATGTAAGCTCATTATGCAAGGTGTGTTCACTTGTTGCTTTAGGTTGGGGATTGTAATGGTAGCAAGGGTGATCCTTTAGAATTTTGACTTAACACCTATACTAATGTGCTCAACATGGTGGTGCCTGCACCTAGAGTTAAGGTTTCAAGCTAAAAATCTGCAGGCATTTTCATTGTAAACCTTCAAACATTTCTAAGTCCCTTGGCATTCACAATTGTATGTATATATCTTTGTATATGGTTGTTGTATCTAATCCGTAGATGCATATATACAAGGCTGGACCCAAGAGGAAATTTCAATCGGCTTGTGAAAGTGGAAAAATGGTTGTATGTGTCTTTGTATGCATATAATTTTGTATGTGTTATTTGGATACATTTCCAGATGTGAAAATGTAATTGTATATCACATATTCCAGGTTAGATTCCGCAGTTGTATCAAAAAATGTATGAATATTATGTTGTATATTTGATATACAACGAGGTAGATACAACAATAGATGTCAAAAGGTGTTCAAATTGGGTTAAAATGGTGGTTGGGCCCATAGGTATGTGCAAAGGGGATTGTATGTATGTGACAGATACAATTAGACATACAAAGGTGGAATGTACAATCCCAGATTCCAAAATTTATCAAATCAGGCCTGGTGGATGTTGATACAAGAGCAGAGTTAAAAAGTAAAAAGGCATTTCCTTGTATCATGTGTTGTATGTTCCTAATGTACAATGGTATATACAATGGAACATACAACTGTTGGAATCAAAATTGTCTCAAGTTTCTTGTATGTGTAGGTTGGTAACTGCTATTGTATATTGATTATACAACTGCGTATACAATGTCAAATATACAATGGGCATATACAAAGAAATATACAAGAAGGTTGCAGTCAAAGTCAACGATGTTCAAAAACCTGGTGGGGCCCGTATAGTTGTATGTCCTGTGATTGTAAGTATGTGCTATGTACAATGCAAGATACAAAAAGCATATACAATCCAGATGTGAATGAAGAATGTGTTTTGGTGGATTTCAGGTTGGGGTCCACAGTTGATTGTACATTGTGCATTGTACATGCGATATACAATGAGAGATACAATGAGGTAAATATAACACTAGATTTCAAAGGTTATTCCAGTCTAATTGATAAATGTGTTGGAATCCGTGGTTGTATGTATATTGCGTGTTGTATATATGCAATGTACAAGGTAATATACAAAGGGAAGATACAAGGCCTAGACCTGATAGTGATTGCAATTTGTTTTATAAAGATTTGGGATCCGTGCTTGTATACATTGTGATTGTATGTATATAAAATCTCATGTACAACCACAAATGTAAAAATGAATACAATGGTCCGATGGCGAATAGGATACAGTGGTGGGTCCCTGTAAGTCAGAGATGCAATATTCATAGATGGTGATCCAATGAGATGCTGACATGTGTCCAAAAGTAGTTGTATGTACATGCTTTTGTATATACAAAAATTTGAATGTACAATGGGCGAAAAAGGTAAGTTTGTGCTGCGAAAAGTCAAAAGAGAAAAAACTATCTGTGTGGCGCATTTTCATTGGTCGAGGACCAATCAGCATGATTTGAAGCCATGGATTGCGGGGAAGAGGATGGAATCAACGGCCTGCTTCAAATCTTTAGAGAAGGAGTGATTTTTCTATGTGTTCACTACATCATTTCAAGCAAGAAGAAACTTCAGAAACACGCGAACTGTTGTTGCATCCCAAAATCGGTAGGTTGGGCATTAATGGCAAAGTGTAGAGGTATGGTCGATGAATGACAAGCCAGCTACCATTTTTAGTGGAAAATATTCAAGTGGTTACATGTTTCCCCAGTTCCACCTGCTCTTTTCTCTTCTTCTATGTGGAGCATTGAATGTTTTCGGTGCCATTTAGATGGTACATTGTATCTGGCAGCATCTCGAAAAGACCATGTAATTAATTGTTGAGTACACGTTCTGGGTATATCAGAATCGTGTTATTCATTTTTCTGGTGGTTGAAGACTCAGGCAATTTTGGGGGAGGAATAACGAAAATAGAGCTTTTCTGGGTTGTTCTATCTCTTTTGTGAGTTTATGAGTTGCATTTGAATGCATGTTGCATACATGTTCAGTTTCATGTCATTTTTATATGAAAAATGCTTCATGGCATGTGTTTAGCTATTTGTCTCCATGGCTATATGCATTCCTTCTTTTGAATCTGGTTGCTAAGGGTTACTAAGATTCCAGGATATAGATTTATATATTGCATGCTTGATCTCTAACTTCCATTCAAGGAGTGGATTAAATTGTTTTAGGTTAAGTATGAGGAAGAATGTATGGTAACAAGGATATTTGTAAGTAGAGATTGCTAAATACTTATTCTTGGGTGATGTTTGTAAGGCAAGCACCAATCTAACCCCTTGAAACTTGAATCTCTATTGAGTTTGTGCAAATCATTCACATGTATACATCTAGTTGACTCCTTGCCCTAAGATAGGCACTGGTCTACTCTTGTATTGAGGTTACAATCCAAAACCCATGTCTTGCATCCAAAACATAAAATAAAAATCATTTCATAATTCCAACCTATTAGTTTGTAGGAGTAGAAGTAGGACCTTGCATACTCTCATCCTTAACCAATTAGGTATGTCTAAGAACATTGCCAGCCTAGTGACTTATCATACAAATCTTGGTCCAAACAGGAGAGTATTCTGCCTATTGTTGTAAAGCCAAATATTTCTGTATGAGTGAATCAAAGCTAGATCATTAGCAATAGTGATACCCCCCTTGGTGCGGTAGAACTAGAAGTGAAGGGGAGGCAGTTCACACAACCTCCTGTATTTTTTGGTCAAATCTACCTGAGCTTAGGAACTGGCAAACCCTTTGTTGATTCAGGAAAAAATCCAACACAACAAACCCAAGGCTGTTAGGTGAGTCATTGTGAAAATCTCCTTGATCAAGAAAAGACATTACCGATTAAAAGGACATCACAGACCTGATCAGAGATACTTTTAAGGTGAGTCACAACCTATGTAAAAATTTGTTCTCATCACTTGAATCCCAAAAAATTTGTTGGTTTCTTAGGGTGATAAGGTGCATCATCTTGACTAAAAAAACCAAAAACTCAAGAAAACAAACAAACAAGCAAGCACACAAAACAAAACAATACAAACAACTATAAAACATATACATTATGGTACAAATGACTTACATGACCCCATTTAGGCTTGAAAATAATGTTTTAGGAACTGTCCATTGACTGGTAGTGGGACATCCTCACCAGTTAGAGTCTTAAGTCTGTAGGTACTATCTCCTAGGATCTCTAAAATTTGAAAAGGACCAATCCAAAAGTTGTCAAATTTACCATGGTCACCTTTTCTTTCATGTGCTTTATCCCATTTGAGGACTAGATCTGAAATCCTAAAAGCCTTGATTCTGGCTCTTTTATCAAACCAGCATTTGACAATAGCTTGATGTTTAGCAAACTGATCAATTGCTCTATTTCTTTTTTCTTCTAAATGCATGAGTTGAAGTAACCTGACTTCTTGTTTGTTATATATGCCTAGATATTCTTGTGTGAATTGCAATGCGGGGATCTTTAGGTTAACAAGGAGGATAGGATCCACCTCATACACTAACTGATAAGGGGAATTTCCTATATGACCTTCATCCTGGTTCTATCCACCCACAAGGCATACTTTAATAGGTTATTCCACTCCCTAGGGTTCTTCTCTATCAATTTCTTTATGATATTCAATAAGTTCTTATTTGTTGACTCTGCCAAACCATTCCCTTGGGGATAATAATTTGAAGAAAACTTTAAAATAATTTCATGATCAAAAGCCTAACTAGATAGTTTTCATGATGTAAAGGCATGTCCATTATCACATACCAGGGCATATGGCACTCCATACCTAGTTATTATGTTGCTTTCTAAGAATTTGATCACATCATCTGCATTGCATGTCTTACTGCTAACAGCTCCAGTCCACTTGGTGCAATAATCAGTGATGGTCAAGACATACCTATGGCCTAAAGATGATGGAGGATTGATGGGTCCTATGAAATCCATGCCCCATTGAGCAAATAGGCACGCTTCCATCACTGGCTATAGGGGTTGAGCAGCATATCTTTCTCTGTTACCCGCTACCTGACATGTATGACAATATTTAACATGTTCAGCACTATCTTTAAAGATAGTGGACTAGTAGTATCCTACTCTCAGGATAGCATGAGCAGTAGCTAAATGTGATCCATGTGTGGTTCCAAACTTATCATGCAATTTTGTTATCACTTTATCTGCTTCTTGCCTCTCTAGGCATTTGACATATATTCCTTCATAGTTCCTTTTGAAAAGGACTGGACTCTCCTCTATGAGGCTCGCAATTTTGATGGACATCTCTCAGTAATCAAGACATGCCTCATATCTGAATACCATTCTCTAATTTCTCTAGTATTTACCATATATTGTTGGTTCATGATATTAGGATCAGTTTCTGATATCATTTGGCTCAAAGCTTGTCCTCTTACTAACTTCATGGGTGTTATATCCATATCATATTCTTGGAGGATTGTTATCCACTTAGCTCTTTTCTCACTAGGCTTGCTCTGCATCAGGAGCATTTTCACTGCTGCATCTGGTACTACATCAATTATCTTCTCAAAATGTAATGTCTAAATTTCTTGACTACTCGGACTAGAGCAAGAGCTTGTCTCTCAACATCCATGTATCTAAGCTTTGCATCCTTGAATGGATAGCTCATAAAAGCTATAGGCTTTTCTTCTTTAGTCTTGTTCCTTTGTGTCAATATTTTTGTAGATGTATGTGTTGAAGCGAATGAATAAATGTAGAAATCTCTTGTATAATCTAGACTAATCAGAATAGGAGCATCAGATATGGCTTTCTTAATATCCTCAAATGCTGCTCTTGCTTTAGGAGTCCACTCAATTTTACATCCTTCTTGAGCATTGCATTAAGTGGCCTAACAATCTCTGTAAAGCTAGTAATGAACTTTCTAACAAAATTTATCTTACCAAAATAGGATTTAAGCTCTTTCTTGCTTCTAGGAAGCTACAGTTTCATGATTGATTCTACTCTTACAGGGTCGATGGTGATCCCATTCTCTATTATCAAATGGCCTAGTAATTTACCAGTTGTCACCCCAAAGACACACTTCTTGGGATTGAGTGAGATGCCATATTGTTCACACTTCTTAAGCACCTTCCTAAGGTCTTCTATGTGATCACCTCTCTGCTTTGAGAAAATAGTCAAGTCATCCATGTAAATGACTATGCACTTACAATTAGGCCTCTAAAAGCTATATCTATTGCATGTTGAAAGGTGGCACCAGTGTTTATCAATCCAAAAGGCATGTACCTATAAGAAAATATACTCCACTTGGTGGTGAATGAAGTTTTCAATCTATCTATTTTATCTACCATCACCTAGTTATAACCTGAGAAACCATCCAAACATGACATCATCTGTGCACCATTAACTATTTGTAAGACCTCATCCAGTGAAGGTAAAGGATAGTTATCCTTTTCAGAAGCTCTATTCAAGTTTATGAAGTCTACACATAGCCTGATATCACCATTTTTCTTTCTTACAGGGACTAGATTTGCCACCCATGTTGAGTGTCTTACTAGAAATATAATTCTAACATTGAGCAACTTCTTCACTTCTTCAAGGATGATGGGTTCTAACAAGGCATTAATAGGCCTTTGCTTTTGTCTAAAAGACTTAGCATCTGGCTTAAATGGTATAGTATGGGTGATGATGGAAGTATCATAAGTCTTCAACTCATCATAGGTCCAGGCGATAACATGAATGCAATATTTAAGTGTTTGGGTTATCCCTGCCATTTCTTCTTCTATACAAACTTTACCAATCAAGACATTCCTTACTTCCTCATCTTGGCTTATATTAATTGGTGAGTATTCTCCTCCATCAGTCTTTGGGAGATCTTTCTATTTCTGCATATTGTGCAAATCAAATGCTCTTTCCAATTCTATCATCCCTTTGGGGATCTTATTACTTGGCAACTCTAGAATCTCTTATTCCTCCCATGTATGATCTTCTACATTTCTTTCATCCATGATCTATGCATCAAACACATCTCTATTGGATATAAAATCCAAAATGTGTTGATCATCATCAAACACTTGGAGATTGGTGACATTATCTGGTATGGAAGGTACTAATATTAATTCAAGTGAAAACCTCTTCAAACCAGAAATAGATAATGGTTCCAAAGTGTTTATAGCCTAAGCCAAGGCATTTGCTCTATGATTCTATTCTCTAGGCACATGTGTGATATTCAACACATCAAAGTCTTTTATTAAATCCCATACCCTGTGTCTGTAATTAGATAGCTTTTGTAATTGCAGGAGTATATGCCTCTTACTTGTCTCACCACTAATTCTGAGTCTCTATAAACATACAGAACCTTCACTTTTTTCTTGAGTGCAAACAATAACCCATGAATTAAAGATTCATACTCTGTCACATTGTTTGTGCATGGGGATTATAATCTATATGCTGCTAAATAGGATTTTCTAGTTGGATCAATAAGATCTATCCCTACCCCAGCTCCTTGTTTTGATTTAGATCCATCAAACCTAAGGACCCATGGCTTATCTTTAGTTAAAGGTTTATCGGGACCTTCTCTCTTCTTTTTAACTCTAGCAACTGCACCAATTGATATCCATTTCAGTTTTGGTGACTCATTCTTTTCTACTTTTATTTCCTCCAACTAATGTGAAACTAATGCTTACTTTTTTTACTGTCAGAAGAATGATCCTTTGAATAAAGCAACTTTTTCTTTGTCAAAATGTGCAAGCATAATGAGCAAGTAGTCTCTGAATGTGGTGCTTCATGTAATCTACACCAACTCTTAATTAGAGCATTATGTGGAGAAATATGCTACGACATCATCCTCTGAATCTGTTTTGACAAAAACTCTTCAAACTTGGTTAGGTTACTACCTTTATCTTCATCAGACATTTCATAATCTAACTCAATCAAACAATCAGTCCCTGGGGTGATATCATTTTCATCCCTAGAAATGTTCTCATTACATATTAGGATCTCCCCTAGATTATGAGTGGAACTTTTATCCTGATATGCAATGTCCTCTATACCTGCAGATGATAAACATGAATTAGTATCACTATAACTGTCTATATGATTCACCTCAGGTGATGACAATCCTTCCTCACTATATGTTTGTTCTAGCTCCATCATATCCAAACAAGTATCACAAGTTTTTCTAGAATGTGCCTCATCATGCAACCTGCACCATCCTTCAATCAAGATATCTTCATTAGATATATTCAGCATTTGACAACGTTGCATTTCTTTGGATATATACAATTCAAAATTTCTAAAGTGATCTAGTTCATCATTATCATCTAAACTGTGGTCAGACTCTATAATCACTCTATCATCTTGGTGATCATCCCTATGAACATGAATATCATACATGAGGATCTCTTCTATCTTGACTATCTAGGGTTTGATGGTGTAAACTCCAGGTTCAACATCCACATACATTACCTCATTGCTATTATTGTACTCAGTGATTATATGCTTCATCTGAGGTTTAGCATCTATCCTAATTTGATTGGGTATCTATTTCCAGGGTAGCCACATGTGACTAAAATTTGTGAACATGTATCCATTAAGTGTCTTTGACTAATCCCTGCTAAGCAACATTCCATATGTATCAGGGATATCTACCACCTAGATATCAATGCAATATTGAATCCTTGGATCTTATGCTAATTGCATATGATTGTGAGTCAATTCTCCCACAACACTCACCTCAATTTTGTCTAACTGTGTCACCTTCTTTAGTGACTTAGCATGATGTAACCCTAAGGCATTACATATGGTCAATGGCATCACATTAGTAGACACACCTAAATCTACTAAGCAGTTATGGAGGTTCTTACCAAACATCCTTATGGAAAGGAGGAATGGAGGTGTCTTGGTTTTATCCCTATAAAGGGTCATGTGTGAAGTTTCAGCAGCCTGAACAGTAGCTGGGACTTTATGCTTAACATTATTGTCTTTAGCTACATGATCTTTATTCAAAATCTAGTTTGAATTAGGGGGATGACTATCTTCTTTTGGTGTAGGATCATCTAGAGATTTCATGAATGCCCTCTTAATAGCTAGGGTTTTAAGTAATTCTAATAATGACAAGCTAATTTTGACCTTTTTCATTTCATCTGCCAAATATGCAACCAATTTATCAGATTCAGGAGGCTAGTTACTAACTTTTGACACTGCATTTTGTGGTGCTAAGTATTGAGCATTAACCTTAGGAAAACCAAGGTTATTACTTGCCTTTAGATCAGGAGGAGTGTTAAAATTATTAGGAGGCAAAGATGTGGTCAAGGGACCAGAAGGTCTATTTGGATTATTCCTAAGGTTATAAATGTGTCTACCCTGATACTGCTATTGGTAAGCATGTACTTCTTCATGTTCAACTGATGGCTCATTTTCACCCGCAAAAGGAAAAACATAATTTGTTTCAAATGTTAATGCAGACTCTTCACATGCTAAAGTGTAATTCTCATGAGTTGAGGTTGCTTGATGGTGAGGATGATTAACAAAACTCTCCAACACAATCCTTCAACAAAAGGAGGGTTACCCGTAGTATTTGATACTTCCTCCTAAAAGATACTGGCTGCTATCCTAAACTGAGGACAATCCAACTTAGCATGAGCATTGGTGTTATGTATCCTACACCAGTTTGTAAGGGCTACTTCTGCCAAGTTCACCTTAGTGGTCTGCTTGGGTTCACTAGGAGGCTAATTATCTAAGGGTGATGGAAAGGAACCATTATTTGGCCTAGTGTTCCACACTCTAGGCTATCTAGGTACATTATTGTTACCACTGTTGTTGTTACTATTCTAGTTCCTATCATTGTTGTATCCCCTATCAGGGTATCCAAATCTGTTATTATTATATCCTCTATTTTGATTTGGTTGGGAATGGAAATTCTAACCCCTCAAATGAGTGATTTCAGTTGTCAACTTTTTTAATTGTGCTGATATCTCTTTAATTTCTTCCTTTTCTTTCTAAACTTTAACTCCTACATTCTTTGTTTGAGGTTTGAAAAAGGAAGAACCATTGTTATTATTCTATCCTACATCCTGAGGTACTTGTGCATGTCCTAGATATTGCACTATCTGGTCATTTCCATTTGGAGGTGGCATGATGCTAAGTGGAGGTACCTGTAACAGACTTGGCATTATAGTTGGAGGCATCATAACTCCATTGGTCTTCTATTGTGAAGGATATGTAGGGTACGTAGGATGTGCAAGAAAGGCAATGTTAGGTGTTGGAGTAGGGATTAACTGTTGATTAACTTTTATCTCTTCTTCAAAAGCTCCTGTCAGAGTTGTAACATTAGGATGTGTCCTCCTTATAAACATAGAAGTCGGGAGATCTAGGGCTAAGTAATATATACTCCTAGCTTCTTCATCTGCTATGGTATATGGAGCTACTAGCTTTGAAAGCATCTTTTGGAATGTAGCATTAAAGTTGGCAATATGTTCTCCTTCAAATCTCTTGATTGTGGCAAAGAGATGATAGTTCATTGAAGGATCTATAGGTATCTTATATCTATCCTTGAAACCTTTCTCTAAGGCAGCCCATGAACCAATTGAGGCTTGGCCTTGACTAATATACTAATTATATGCTTCTTCTCCCAAGGAGTATGGAAATAATCTGCATACTACATCTTGATGCTCAATCCTTCCTCTACAACAAGCCTCTTTGAATGTTCTGATGTGGTCATCAGCATCCTGATATGAATGATACTTAGGAGAAATCTTATCAAGATTCTTAGGTAAAGGATGATAAGTAGTGAAAATCAAAGGTGACTCTACAGCAAAGAACGACATTGTGACAGGTGGTTGTTGGACTGGGGGTGTAACAGGTGGTCCTGTAGGTGTTTACAGTATAGCAGGGGATATTGGAGGTTGTTAGAGTATTTCCTGGTGAAGATACGGATGCACTAGAACTAGGGGTGTGATGCATGTCTATAGTTCTGGGTCTAAGTCCATAGATACGTAATTCCTCAAAAAGTCCACCAGATCTGGACCTAGTATTTGTCCTGTGAGCCAAGGTTTCTATGATTTATGAAAATTTGACTTGATTTTCTATAAAGATCCACAGAACTAACCAAGTAAAGGAGATATTTATGACCAGGACCTAAACCTGACTAGATATTTATGCAATATTTGCATGAAACTTGCAAGTATGAGCAAATATCAGACCTCTAGACACGAATATCAGGATATCAAGTAATACAAGCAAGTTACAGCAAGGATCTAGCAGGAAAGATTAAACAACGACCCAATCTTCAAGGATTTCAAGAACTGACTACAAATTTTAGACTATTTATGCTCAATTCTAAAATATTTATGATGAGCAAATATGAAATAATATAGAACAAGCAACTCTTTGCACAAACACTCAAAGTATGAGAAATTATGATATACTTTGAGAAGATTACCTTGTTTCAAACACAGGGATATGTATGTGCAATCGATTCACCTTCTAGACAAGAAGGAGAGCCCTCCTTCTAGCACCAATTTATGTTGATGATGATTGTTACTCATAACAACATGCATAAAAGTTTGCACAACAAACCTTTATTATCTTAAAAAGTATGATCAATTTGGAACAAACTGATGACTCCAAGTCTCCATTGATCAGATCATGATCTTCTATCGTTACTCAGAGGTTGATGTGACATGCTATTTTCCATTTCAAGGGGTCTCACACTACCTGTATTGTGAATTGTTGCCTGTATATTTGATTCTGCATCTATTTCCTGTAAACTTACTTCACAAACAAGGTTATTTCCACTATGCTCCATAGATAATAATTATATTTGTAAGTTTGATCAATTCTTATGAGCATCCACTATCATGAACTTGTTTTATACTTTTGCCCTGTGTATTTAATCAAATAATGTGCCTATAAGCAGATATTTACATGCTTATCATTAATATTCATATGTATTTGCATGATATTTGTCATTTTGACATGCTTTCACTCAAAATATGTTGTGTTTTTTAAATTATTTACGAGTTATAGGCATATTTCATGTTCATTTGCTTTAGATTGTATATTATTTGCAATTGTGAAGGTGATTTGTAATGAAATTAAAGAAAATTTAAAGAATACTTCTAAATTTAGTGAAGCTTTAGCTAGTGAGTCACTACATTCTAGATACATTCATGAAGAGAAGAAATCAAACCATAATTTCACCAAGTTGTTCCACAGCTAGGTATGGTTGATACTAACTTCAAAGGAACAAGGAATGAAAACAACACATGCAGACTGACAAGCACTCCAAGGGACATGGCTAATCAATGCATATATCCAAATTTCATCCACTAATTACTCAGGATTTATGATTATTTGTAATCAAAATAAATTCTCTTTCATTAAGTACTCAAAAGACATGTACATTCACAAAAGCCTTGAAATTTTCCTAAACGCTTCAACAATCTAAGGTCAAATGAGTTTCTAATAATACAAAATGAGCCCTCCACCTCCTTTTATAGAATATGGAGAGGAGGCGGTTACAAATGACTAAAAATCAAGATTTGTCTATCTAGATCAACAACCAACATTCCTTCTTTGACTAAGTCCACATCTATTTATGGGGCACAAGTTGCCAACTGGCAAATATCTAGCAAAGATTGATCATTTGTAAGATGATTATGCATATAATTCTATTATCATGCATCTTTACTTACTCTTCATTTCCTTCCTCTTCCTCATTTCTATCTTCTTCTTCATTTACATCCTCTTCTTCATCCTCATCATCATCATCATCATCACTATCATCTTCATGTAGATCACCCTTTATGTGTACCTTTACCATTGCCCTGATGGATTCATATAGCTACACTATTCTCTCAACTTCCCCTCCATCCTGGAGCTTAGCCTTTACCACAGCATGCCTGTGGGAATGGAACCTTTCTTGAAGAGCTTCCCATTTATTCTTCCTATTGTTTAACATTTCATTGTATGTTTCCATCTTGGCTTTCATTCTCATGGCCTTGTTTATTGCCTCTTTTGTCAAATGGTGAAGGGGATCTTATGTTGCTTGCTTAAAATTGTTATGGAAAGCCTGAATAGCAAAATCAGTATCTTGATTTTCTATTTTTCCTTCTACCTTGTCCTCTAAAGCCTCCAAGGTTCCTATTTCTTTTTCCATGAGATCATGTAGTTTAATACTTATGCCCCTAAGCTTGCCACTGCATCTCCTCAAGCTATCACATTCAAATCTAGTATCTTCATACCAAATGCTTAAAAACTATGAATTGTTATTATCTAGTATTTTTGTTATCCATAATTATTTTCATATCAATCTTTTTCATCTCTCCCAAAGAATCTAGGTGTTTTTCTAGCTTGAAAGACCTCTTACCTACTTCATTCTGTAATTTATCCACTTTACTCTTTAAAACACCAAGAAAATTCCAATTCCTTAGGGAGGTTTTCACCACATTTTCTACTTCAAAGATAAAATATATGAACCAATTCTCTAATAATTGTGCCTTATGCTTCATAAGATCTAGTCATGTCATCTCTTCTTGGGATATGATTGTTAATGGGGTAGCTGGACTAATTGGTGTGTAGTTAGGATCAATTAACCCTTTAATGAAAGAATCCAATTGAGCAATGTGCTCTTTATGTTTCCTTGTTCTTATCCTTTTCTTTTCACCCTTTGTGTCAGAATAAATCATATCTTTACCTTCTTGACCTTCCTGGTCTTCATTTGCAAAACCTAAATTAATGTTTGTTATTTGAAACTCATCAAGGCATATTTTTCCTTTCTCCTTTTCAACCATTGGTAAAGCTATTTGGGTCGTCCTCCTACCTGTAGTAGGATCTCTTTTTATGGAAGATGTAGGCCTTGCCTTTCTTTTAGGTTTCAACATACTTGCGATAAACAACATGGAAACATCAAAATCAGGGACCTCATCTATTTGTTGCAGATTTATTTCTTGTTGTAACCAATACGGAACATCACCTCTGGGCTCTTGCTGGTCACTTTGCTCATTTTGAGTATCATGAGACTCTGTATTATGCCTTGCCCTTGGTGGTGAATTCTCTTTCCTTGGTTCTTCCTCATGCACATTCTCATGAGGGGAATCTGGTCGAGGTACCTCCTATTGAGGGATTTCTTCCTGAGGTGGAGGTTCTTGTGAAGTATGTAAATTCTGACCATGTACCTTCTCTTGTAAATTTTCCTCAAGGATTTCTTGAACATTTTGACTTTGTTCATCATGGAGCACTTGGACCTCCTAAGAAGATTGTGTATTCTGACCTTGGGGATCACCTTGACTGCCCTTGGTCACATTTTCTGTCTCCTTCTCCTGACCTTCATCTTGTGCCAAACTCTGTTCTTCAACCATAGATGTGCTTATTTCTCCAAGGCTCAATCATTTCTCTTATGATCTTGGGTTATTACCTTGATTACTTCCTTCTATATGCAGTGATGATAATTTTTGATCCCCCACCCTATTGGGGATTTTCTTATTAGTTTCCTCATGTGTAGGGTCACCATCATGATTATCCTTATTATCATGCATAACTTCATCTTGATTAATGTATTGCTAGGTATTTCTTGATCACCCTTCCTCTGAAGCCGAGCTTCTATCTGTTCTTTCTTTTGAGGTAGATTGCCTTGATCTCGACCTTGATTAGGTATCCTCTCATTAGCCTCCTTATGCACTCTAGTTTCTACCTTTTCAGACTCTAAGGGTGGATCATTATCTCTATTTTTGTTGATATCACCTTGGTAGGCCAAGTCTATTAATGCAGGACTAGTAACCTGCTCTACTAGATTAGTCAACCCTATATGTTGGGCAATGTCTTCAGGATTATCCTATTCCATTTCATCTATTTCAACCTCCTCTTGGCTAGTCACCTTATGGGCCATAGGGGTCCCATGAGGAGTCATCTTAGTATTGGCTACTAAAGCCTCCATCTTCTATGCAGCAACATTAGTAACTACCTCATCATCCGATAAGTACACTATGTCATCCAGTGGAAGGGGTGGCTCTTTTCTAGCCTTATGTCTCTCTTCTTTTTGCTCTTCCACCTTCTCCATTTTAAATTGAATAATATTTGGAATTGGGACCTCATACTATAAGTCCTTCATGAAAGTCAAACCACCAACACCTCTTAATATGATAGGATCAATGTTAACATTTTCCCTGATTGATGTCTTTTACTTCTTCTGAGGTGGTGTTTGTTTCACTTCCTTTCTTTTCTTCTTAGTTATCAATAAGTCATCATTTCTAGGTTCTTCACCCAAATGTTCTTCATCCAATGGACCCTCTTCCAATGGCTCATCTTGCAATAGCTCATCTTCCATTGGATCTTCTACAATCATAGGAATATGCTTTATGACCTTCTTGCCCTTTTGTTTGGTAGGGGTTTGTTGTGCTATAGCTGCAAATGTAGATGTTGATGCCACATCACCTTTTAGTTGAAGCCTTTTAACAATTACCCCATGTTGTGTAGGAACTGCCTTCTTATTTTTTCCTGGCTACTTTTGTTCTTCCACAGGCAACCTTTCTCCATTAGATTTTCTATTTTCAATGAGAAAGTCATCATATTCCTCTTCAGATAACTCTTGTCTTTTCTTCTTATTATCAATAGTAAGGGCTACACCCTTCGTTTTCAACTTAGTGACTTCAACATTTACCCATTTCTAGGTCAGTTGGATAACCTTTTGTATTATTTGATCAAACAAAGTCTCCTCTATCTAAGTCAAATCAGGACCTGAGATGGTGTCATTATACACCTTATTATCTTCATATTCACTAGACATAATCTTTCCATCATCCTTGTACAACTGTGCAGGCACTAAAATGCTATCAAAGGTCTAGATCTAATTGAGTGTGAGCCTTTGATAAGTCCTCCTGACCTCTGCTTCATCATCATAATCAGTCCAATAATCTTCAAGGTGTCTTTGATGTATTTGATTTCCCAATAATTTATGCATTCTTCCATATGGGTCATATGACCTAGCTATAGAAAATGGCTACATATGCATTAGCTTTAATCCTCCAATGGCATCTGTAATATTTTGTCTGTCAGGACATAAATACCAGCCAATGAATACTAGAAACAACACAGGCAGGATCTTCCCTTTGTCCAAATGTGCCTCAACTGAGGTCGATACCTATCTAACAAACTCCATTAGAATGACCTTACCAGTGGGGTGTCTGGGTAACATGAGGGGGTGGCCCTCAAATCCTTCTATTCTCATGTATGAAAGGGTAGGGAACTAGGTAAACCAAGCCCCATATTTGTAGATAACAGCTTGAGCCTCCATACTTAACCTTTTCATTCTATCTTCTTCCATGGTCCTGACTAGATGCATAGAAAATGAATCATTCACTAACTTGTAATTTTTGAGGTATTCCCTCTTTTTTAGTTGTGGATAATGTTTCCTTATGTTTACATCACTAGGATTGTTTCCAACCCTACTCATCATTTGTAAAGCATTAAATGTGCCTCTGAAAGCACATGCATATACGACATAAGAAGTCATATGGAACATACACATTTTACCACCTAGCTTTCTCATTCCTTCATCTAAACTGTCACTGATGACCTTGGCGCAGAGAGGCTTGTTATATAAATATTGTACCATTTGGATAATCCCATACATCCAATTCTCAAAGTTCCTGGCATGTTACCTCCCGGTCATCCTACTTAACATGGCCATCATATACTGATACTCTTTAGTAAAATCAAATTTAAACAAGTATTTGTGTAGCTTAGCAGAAGCTTTGTAAGTGCTACTCTTATTCCTCCATTGATACATGATTCTCCTGGCTTCTTTTTCATTACCATGATATTCCTTCCCCAACCTACTTAGGCTCAATCTAACCACATTATTCCCTATAGGCAAATTGAATGCAGAGGTGATGTCCTTGATTGAGAAATCAGCACATTATTCCCTACAGGCAAATTGAATCTAGAGGTGATGACCTAATGGCTATAATATGTTCAAGGACATGGCACTCTGATATCCATTAAACCTTGTGATAAAGACATACATTTCTTACCCTAACATATTTATATGGAGGAGGATTTGAGGATGTCATGAATTTCATAGAAACAATTCAACATTTTAATTCATTTCATGCATCACCAAACTAACTAACTTAATAAAACCATTTTACCTTGTGATTTGTAGTCAATGAAAAAAGAGAGGGTTTTAACTTTACTTACCTAATAATTGCCCTCTTCTTTTACTATATGATTGATAATGGGGTAAATGTGAAGACGTTGTATCATCTATTATGTTCCGTTGAGTTGAGGGTCCCATTTTGTTTGCAGATGATAGTGATGCACTAACTTTTAGAGATCTATAAATTTCAATTATTGTAGGGTAAATGTAAATAATCCCTAAAATTCACTTTTAAACCTATCCATACGACAAATTAGGGCATGTGTATCATTTCGTTTAAATCCAACGATCATTGGCATGACGTTCATGGATGTTGGCAAGTGTCATATTTTCATTTGAAATTGAGAGGGTGTGACCTACTGTTGGGCTTGCATTTAATGCTGGAGGGTGATCTTTTAGAAGATTGGGGATATTTGAAAATATGACCCTCCAAGACAATCATCTATTAATGATCAGGGTGATTTGGTCATCGATATGGTCAACCTTTGACTAATAAGCAAGATCGGGTCACATTACTTTTGTCAATAAATAGTGATAATATTGTGTTCATATGACCTTGGGGATTTTACCACTTGGAATGATTGGATTGGTTATTGCGAAGCCAGGCATATCAGGTCATAAAGTTCAAAATGAGGGATATTGGTAATATCTGGGTCTTTGACACTCAGGAATATCCTCCTCATTCGAAAATGCAAGGGTGACATCAGTAACTTATGGACTTCGACAATTATTTGTGAAAGATGACATCATGGTCATATTTACTAAGGTCAAGGATATTTTAAAATGTGACCTCTTCGGGTTAGATCATGATGACATCATCATGTTATCATGTTCTCTTTGTTATCAGGTTATGGTGACGTCATCATCATATTAGGAAATATGACGAATGTTTGGAAATGTGACTCTCTATGGGTCGGGCACACTGATTACGTCATCATCATGGTGATCTCTTCTATTCATTGGAACTGGATGACATCATGGTCATATTTACGAAGGGTGATATTCACAAAGGGTGATATTTTGTAAGATGATGGATATTTGGAAATATGACCCTCCGGGTGTGCAAGTTCTTGATGGCTAAATATTCATCCTCATTTAAGTTTGACATTTGTGTATCAGAAAACAAATGAACATCGAGTGATCTTTCTAAGTCAGGGTCATGTTAATGAATATGACTGATATTTAGAAATATGACCCAATGGGAAATATTTGGGTTGACCTCTCTTTGACTTAGCATAACTTTCTATCCTTAAACAATATCAGGGTGATCCAAAAGGCAAACCTGCTTAGAATTTTGTGCTCTTTTTAATTATGAGGTTTGTGCTAGCAAATTCTAACTTTGGAAACCAACCCCTCTTTGTGATGTACATGCATAAACAAGGGGTGACATACATGATTGAATTTTACCAAACTGCCCAAAGCAAGAAAGCAAAAAAAGCAAGCAGAAGCAAAAAAGAGTTGGGTCCCTGTTTTACTAAGGCAAAATGGGGCATGTTGTGTAACCACACAACACATCCCTGAAGAACAACAAAACCTAAAAGTTTACTACTCTAAAATATATTGAAATTTTTTAAATGGAGTGCAAAAAATTGCAGAACAGTACCTTAGAGAATTCTTTGTGTTAACATGGTAATTTGATAGGAGACAAGTGAGGCTTGAAATTGTCCCATTTTCCATGTTTAGTTTATGTTTTCCCAGAACATTTCCTCAGACATTATCTAGACCTTATGTTGAATTTTAAGTTTAAAAGCACTAATATTGGTATATAATATATTAATAAATGGTGTGTGTGTGTGTGTTGATGATTGTTTTCAAAATTTGATAGTAATTTATGTTGATTATGGTAGTTTATGGTATGAAAGTATTGTGGGATGAAACTAACCCTTATGTAGCAAGGAAAGAGATACCCACAACAAAGGTCACTATGAACCTACAACCAAAGGAGTGATCATCTACAGTCGAGGAAGCAAGTGCCCATAGCCAAAGGAGAAGAAACTTGATTGCAAAGGAGTTGGTTTCACAATAAGTCATTCCACTCACCAATGGTTTAATCAACATTAATAATGGATTCTACGAGGAATAAGAAAAAATCCATAATGTCAGTAGATCATGGCTAGTGATTACACAAGTTATGCCTTGGTCAATGTGTTGTCATTACATTTGTTTTTCATGATAAGTTGGAAAGTCATAGTAGGATTATGCTTTTCAAACAATTTCTATATAAACAAGTCTCTTATTTCTATTTTTAATAGAATAAGAATAAGTCCTCTTACTATGTTTTAGGGGAGAGTCGACATGTGTAGATTAAAGTTGTTTAGAGTCCAATTTAGATAGTAAAATTAGAGTATGTCTATATATGCAGTAGATACTGTGTGTAATGAGGATCTAGAAGAATTTTGTTATCAATTCTCTGCATTATGTTTTTCAATCAATAAATATTTGTCAAGATTAGGTCGATGTGCAGAAACATCTAAGTAAAGATTTGATTGATATTTGGTTAGAAAACAATCCACCCAAGCAAGGGCCCACTTGAGGTAATTGTAGTTCTCTTGTTAAATTAGGTTGCTAGTAGTTTTGATTAACTATGATAATTTTTTTTTATAAAAGTAGTCATTGTAAAAGTTGAAGTAACATATACTTGTAGGTTAAAGAACTTACCTTTAGCTTAGTGAATTTACCCGTAGCAACTAATGTATGATTAAAGTTCATAGTTTAGAATTTATTTTCAGTTATAAGCAGTTATCTTTCTATACACAACCTCTAGGAGAAACTCAGGAATCCTTAACTCTACATAAAATATAGGTGCCATCTAAGAAGATAAGTTCCTTGGTTTGACATGATAAATGTAACACATTATAGCCATTAGGTCAGTTGATAAGGGATAGTTGGTCCATTGAGTAGAGTGCATGCCCCTTCTGCATTAGATTTATTGATGAATAATGGAGTTAGTCATTTTTGGTGTCATTGCTAGGGATGGTACCAAGGTGTTTCAAATTTCTAAGTTTTTAATTTGCTTCTCTCATTTCTTTAGTTCAATGAATTGCATTTCCTTCAGTATTTGGGACAATTAAATATTCCATCCAATTTTGAACTATCTACTAACATTGGTGTAGGAAGAAGGCTATTAAGCTCAACACCATTGCATGTAGTGAAAGCGTTCAAGAGAGACACTTTAGGCATATTTATTCCATCAAATCATAGCAATGAAGAGAACAGTTCTGAGGCAAGTGATGAAGTTGAGACATTTTCCATAATAGGAGATACTACAAACTTGGTGGAAATAGCCATTTGATTCTAGGATGTTGTCGGTGCCTGCATAAAATTTAGATTTCAAGTATTCATTCGCAGGCACTTTTCAAGAAAACCCAAAAAATTCTAAGTCCATCGGCCTTCACTTTTGCATGTATGTATCTTTGTTTATGTATTGCTATTTGTATGTACATTTTAATCTGCAAGCGCGAATGTACATTGGCGGCCCCGAAAAAAGAGTTAAATCGGCTTCAAAAAGTGCAAAATTGGTTGTATGCATATTGGGCTTGTATGTGCAATTCTGGGTGTGAAAAGTGGATGTACATTCAAGATTCCGTTGTAGATTCCTAGAATATTCCATGCTTGTATGTAAGGGTTTGCATGTATGTTAAGATACAATGGGTAGATACAATGGCTATATGCAAAGGAATGTACATCACAAAGATGCAAGGGTCTTTTCCATTCGCCACATGCAAGCATAAGATACATGCAAGGCAAGAACCAAAGGGTGCAGTCCACCAGTTGTATATAGGCAATTGTATGTTTGCACATGCATTCGAACATACAATGCGATATGGATTGCTTAGATACAAGGCCTGAACCCGAAATGATTATACATTATGGTTGATAAAGGCAGAAGTCTGATTGTATGTATGTTTTGCTTGTATATTCGTAGTTGTATGTATGCGATATACAAGGCAAAGATACAAGGGACGATATACAAGGCAGACTTGACTGGCAAATCAAATTTGGTAAATTCAGCATTGAGTCTGCAATTTGTATATTAAGCGCATTGTATGTTTAGATATACAAAGAAGAAGAGATACAACCTGGATGTGAAAGAAGAATGTATTTTGGCAGATTTCAGGTTGGGGTCCACAGTTGGTTGTATATGGTGCATTGTATATGTGCAATGTACAAGGTCGACATACAAGAAGGAAGATGCAACACCTGAACCCGGTGGTGCTTTCAAATTTGTTTCATGGTGATTTGGGGTCCGCGGTATGTATTTTCATATTTGTATATGCGATATACAAAGAGATATGCAACAGGAAAAGATACAAGTCAGATTTCAAAGGTTTCTCCAATCTACCTCATAAATGCAATGGAGTCTGTGGTTGTATGTATATTGCATGTTGTACATGTAATGTACAAAGTGACATACAAAGGAAGGAGATACAAGGCCAGACCCGACTGCGATTTCAAATTGATTCATAAGATTTGGGGTTCGCGCCTTATATGTGGTGGTTGTATGTACATCCTTTTGCACATACAAAGATTTGAATGTACAATAGGCGAAAAGGCAAAATGTATGTTTGTGCTGGGAAAAGTTAGTGATGGAAAAAGGTTGCCTGTGTGGCGTGATTCTATTGGCCGATGGACTTTTCAAAGTGATTTGGAGCCATAGATCTCAGCGGAAAGAGGGAAATCAATGGCCATGGTTCAAATTTTCAAAGGAGGAGATTTCTATGTGTTCGCTGCATCACCTTAGGCGGGAATAAACTTCAAAGCACATAACTGTTGCATCCCACGGGTAGGTTGGCTTTAATGACAGAAATGCAGAGGCTGGGACAATGGATTAACAGGCCAACTACCATCTTCATGACGAAAATCTCCAGGCGGCGCCACATCTCTCAATCTCACCTGCTCATTCCTCTCCTTCTCTCAGCTGCATTGAATGTTTTGGATGCCATTCTAATGGTGCAGTGTATTTGGCAAAATTTTGAAATGACCCTATAATTATTGCTGAGTACACGTTCTTGCTGTATAAACGAACTGTGTTACTCATTTTTTGGTTGTTGAAGACTTGGGCAATTTTTTGGGAGAAATAACAAAGAACAGACCATTTCTTGGTTTGCCTATCTCTTTTGTGAGTTTATGAGTTGCATTTGAATGCACCTTGCACATATGTTCAGTTTCATTGTTGTTTTATATGAAAAATGCATTCTTTACATGTGTTTAGTTGTTTGTCTCCATTGTTGTATGCATCCCTTCTTTTGAATCTGGTTGCTAAGGGTTTCTAATATTCTAGGATACAGATTTGTTGTATTGCATGCTTGATCTCTAACTTCCATTCAAGGAGTGGATTAAACTGTTTTAGGTTAAGTATGAAGAAGAATGTATGTCATCTAGGATATTTGTAAGTAGAGGCAGCTAAATACTCAGTCTTGGGTGGTGTTTGTAAGGCAAATACCAGTCCTAACCCCTTGAAACTTGAATGCTAGTGCAAATCATTCTCTTGTATACGTCTAGTTGACTCCTTGCCCTAAGATAGGCACCAGTTTGCTTCTTGTGTAGTAGTTGTGATCCAAAACCCCCAGTCTTACATCCAAAATATAAAACAAATTATTTCATTATTCCAACTTGTTAGTTTGTAGGAGTAGAAATAGGATCCTTGCATACTCTCATTCCTAACCAGTTAGATATGTCCAAGAACACTGCCAACCTTGTGATGTATCACACAAATCTTGGTCCAAACATGAGAGTATTCTGCCTGTTCTGAAAAGCTAAATCTTTTTGTCATTGGGTGAGTCAAAGTTAAATCTTTAGCTATAGGGATACCCCCTTGGTGCGGTAGAACCAGAAGTGAAGGGGAGGCAGCTCATGCAACCTCCTGTATTTGTTGGCCAAATCTGCCTATGCATTAGAACTAGCAAACCCTCTGTTGATCCAGAGACCAACAAAGTGGCGACTCTACTGGGGATTGGTGATTTGAAAGTATTATCTTTTTACCCATCTGAGTCACCAACAGAAATGGCGACTCCGCTGGGGAATTGAAGTAAAAGACTAAATTCTTGCCCATCCGAGTCACCAACAAAGTGGTGACTCTACTGGGGATGTAATGTCATATCTATAAAATTTTGAGTCTAAAAGATTGAAGAATTAGACCTGGAAGTGCTTTGTTGTAGCAAACTTAAAGTTGTATGTGTGGCTCTGTTGTTGGAGAACCCAGAAAGGAAAGAAATGAATTTTCATCTTCATGTTATTTGAAGCTCATTCCTCTACCAAGGAGGTGGCGACTCTGCACAAAAGGAACCTAAAAAAGAATTCAAAGATGTGTTAGATTTTCATACTTTCAGTCAGGGAAAGGAATTTGCAGCAGCTGCAACATATCCAGTTATTTTTTTAAGTTTTAAAAGATTCCCTATTTGGTGAAGTGGCACTAGTTAAAAGGGAAATGTTGGTGGAGATTGCATGTTTTTGTATTTGCTGAGAATCTAGTTTCTATTTTCAAAAGAAGTATGCAATGTTGTTGAAAGGACTCATCTAGAGGACTTTAGGAAATTTGAAACAACAGTTTATATTGTAAAGGCCTAAGGTCATTGATTGAAAATCTAAGTTGAGAAGAGGGTTGCAAAAAACACATAGAGATGTATTATCAACCCATGCATCCTTGTGAGGTGTCAAATGCAATAATGTATAATAACCAATCCCAACCATATAATAAAAGAAGTTTTAGCATTGACAAATATAAGCCCATAAATTTCAATGGCATTTGTGGTTATCCAAATGCTTTTCCATCTAAGATCAGAAAGTATTTGCCTAAATTAAGTGGTGTAAAGGATGAATCAGCTGAGAGACACTTGCAGTAGTTTAGAAATGTAATAGATGACTTTGAGGTTGACCATGAAGATGTAGTTATGAGATTATTTGTTCAATCTCTAGATGAAGATGCAAGGGACTTGTTCTCCTATCTTCTAGCATACTCTGTCAGCTCTTGGCAAGAATTTAAATCTGCATTTCTAGAACAATATGGTGAAAGAATATCTGAATTTGTAGTTATCAATGATTTCATGTACATCCATATTGAAAAAGAAGAATTAATTCCAGCCTTTAACCTCAGATTTATGAAGGCATTGAAAAGAATTCTAGAATGCATGAGACCTAATGATGCATTGTACCTGGTGGTTTATCTGGGATCATTTGATAAGAAAATGAGCTATAGATTGAGAGATAAGGAGCCCACCACATTGCATCAGGCACATCAGTTTACAATAGACATTGAAAATAATTGGAGGTATGGAATTCAAAAGGGTTATTTCTTTGAAAATTTTTGCACCCTTGTTATCCCTGTTTATGCATCATTTCAAGGTAATGATGACTCTGCCATAAAGGAGGATGCCTAGATTTGCCCAGCAAATGAAGCTGATTGTGATGATTTTTCAAGTAATATTTATATGCCAGTCCTAAACAAAGAGCATTCATGTTTAAATGATCCAGTTGTGCATGGTTGTGATCATATGGATCAACAGTCAATTCCAGTTTCATCAGGAAGCATTAGAGGGCTAGAAAGTGATATGGATAGTTTAGCTTCATAATGCATTAAAATAGTAGAAATCTTGTATGTAGGGAAATCGAATGATAAAGATGATATCCATGATCAGTTCATGGATCAAGTTTGTTCTTCTTATGACTCTAGATTTGGTAATGTTGAAGAAAAGTTGGATTGTCATGAAGAAGAAGTAGAGACCTTTGCAATGAGTATGAATCCCCTTTATGATGAGCCTTTAGATGCATTGAACATTGTGAGTCATGACCTTCATTGGTGCAAAATTAACCCTCTTTTTGAAGATGATGATGAATATCAAGAGACAACTAACCTAGGTACTGCATCAGTTTGTGATAAAGGGACATATGAACCAAAATCAGATATCTTTAGCTCTTGTGAAGATAATATGGATATGCATAATGTGGATAATGAATGTTCAGCATCAGTTGTGCCGGATGTATGCAACTATGGGTGTATGGATCAAGTTTTGTTTTCAATGCCAATAAGTGATATAAATGACACTGAAGGTCTCATATATTCTGAGTGTTTTGAGTTTATGGATCAGCTGGATGAGTGCCTGGTAATGTGCAATAGCCAGGTAGAGAGTGAAGAACGCCAAGTGCAATATGATATACTGTCTGAGGAATATAACGTACATATGTTGCCTAATACTGAAAGATATTCTAGTATGTATGGTTATGTGTCTAATTTTGAAATGCAGAGTGACAGAGGCAATACTGGTAGAAGCGAGCTTTCAAAAATGGTGAAGTATGTAATTGACAAGATTGGCATGTGGGCAAATTATGCTAATGTTTTCATTTGTGGTTGGGGTTATTCAGATCAGAATCAAGCATTTGGCAGGAGGAGATTGTGGTTCTTCATTTTTGGCTACCCAAAACCACCAAAATAGTGTTTGAAGATGTGATTTGTGATGCAGGTTGGTGCAGCTTTGACTCTATTGCCCAATGGATAAGGACTAGTCTACATCCTAGAGATCTATGGTTCTCGCCATGCCTACAAGAGGCATGCGTCCCCAGACAGAGCCAATCTTAGTGTCTACATAAAATTTAGATTTCAAGTATTCATTCTCAGGCACTTTTCAAGAAAACCCAAAAAATTCTAAGTCTGTCAGCCTTCACTTTTGCATGTATGTATCTTTGTATATGCATTGTTGTTTGTATGTACATTTGAATGTGCAAGCGCGAATGTACATTGGCAGTCCTAAAAAAGAGTTGAATCAGATTCAAAAAGTGTAAAATTGGTTGTATACATAATGGGGCTTGTATGTGCAATTCCGGGCGTGAAAAGTGGATGTACATTCAAGATTCTGTCGTAGATTCCTAGAATATTCCATGCTTGTATGTAAGGGTTTGCATGTATATTTTGCATGCATGTTTAAGATACAACAGGTAGATACAATGGCTATATGCAAAGGAATGTACATCACAAAGATGCAAGGGTCTTATACATTCGTCACATGCAAGCATAAGATACATGCAAGGCAAGAACCAAAGAGTGGGGTCCACCAATTGTATATAGGCAATTGTATGTTTGCACATGCAATCGAACATACAATGTGATATACATTTCTTAGATACAAGGCTCGAACCCGAAATGATTATACATTCTAGTTGATAAAGGAAGAAGTCCAATTGTATGTATGTTTTTCTTGTATATTTGTAGTTGTATGTATGCGATATAAAAGGCAAAGATACAAGGGAGGATATACAAGGCGGACTTGACTGGCAAATCAAATTTGGCAAATTTAGCGTTGAGTTCGTAGTTTGTATATTAAGCGCATTGTATGTTTAGATATACAAAGAAGAAGAGATACAACCCGGACGTGAAAGAAGAATGTATTTTGGCAGATTTCAGGTTGGGGTCCGCAGCTAGTTGTATATGGTGCATTATATATGTGCAATGTACAAGGCTAACATACAAGAAGGAAGATGCAACGCCTAAACCCGGTGGTGCTTTCAAATTTGTTTCATGGTGATTTGGGGTCTGCGGTATGTATTTTTGTATTTGTATATGCAATATACAAAGAGATATGCAACAGGAAAAGATACAAGTCAGATTTCAAAGGTTTCTCCAATCTGCCTCATAAATGTAATGGAGTCCATGGTTGTATGTATATTGCATGTTGTACATGTAATGTACAAAGAGATATACAAAAGGAGATACAAGGTCAGACCCGACTGCAATTTCAAATTGATTCATAAGATTTGGGGTCCACGCCTTGTATGTGGTGGTTGTATGTACATGCTTTTGCACATACAAAGATTTGAATGTACAATGGGCAAAAACACAAAATGTATGTTTGTGCTGGGAAAAGTCAACGATGGAAAAAGGCTACCTGCATGGCGTGATTCTATTGGCCAATGGACTTTTCAAAGTGATTTGGAGACGTAGATCTCAGCGGGAAGAGGGAAATCGATGGCCATGGTTCAAATTTTTAAAGGAGGAGATTTGTATGTGTTCACTGCATCACCTCAGGCGGGAATAAACTTCAAAGCACACAACTATTGCATCCTGCAGGTAGGTTGGATTTAATGATAGAAATGCAGAGGCTGGGTCGATGGATTGACAGGCCAACTACCATCTTCATGAGGAAAATCTCTAGGCAGTGGCACATCCCCCAATCTCACCTACTCATTCCTCTCCTCTCAGCTACATTGAATGTTTTGGGTGCCATTCTGATGGTGTAGTGTATCTGGTGGAATTTTGAAATGACCCTGTAATTATTGCTGACTACACGTTCTTGTTGTATAAGCGAACTATGTTACTCATTTTTTGGTTGTTGAAGACTTGGGCAATTTTTTGGGAGAAATAATGAAGAATAGACCATTTCTTGGTTTTCCTATCTCTTTTGTGAGTTTATGAGTTGCACTTGAATGCACCTTGAACATATGTTCAGTTTCATTGTTGTTTTATATGAAAAATGCATTCTTTGCATGTGTTTAGTTGTCTGTCTCCATTGCTGTATGCATCCCTTCTTTTGAATCTAGTTGCTAAGGGTTTCTAAGATTCTAGGATACAGATTTGTTGTATTGTATCCTTGATCTCTAACTTCCATTCAAGGAGTGGATTAAACTATTTTAGGTTAAGTATGAAGAAGAATGTATGTCAGGTAGAATATTTGTAAGTAGAGGCAGCTAAATACTCAGTCTTGGGTGGTGTTTGTAAGGCAAATACCAGTCCTAACACCTTGAGACATGAATGCCAATGCAAATCATTCTCTTGTATACATCTAGTTGACTCCTTGCCCTGAGATAGGCACCAGTCTGCTTCTTGTGTAGTAGTTGTGATCCAAAACCCCCAGTCTTGCATCTAAAATATAAAATAAATCATTTCATTATTCCAACCTATTAGTTTGTGGGAGTAGAAATAGGATCCCTGCATACTCTCATTCCTAACCAGTTAGATATGTCCAAGAACACTGCCAACCTTGTGATGTATCACACAAATCTTGGTCCAAACATGAGAGTATTCTGCTTGTTCTAAAAAGCTAAATCTTTTTTTCATTGGGTGACTCAAAGTTAAATCTTTAGCTATAGGGATACCCCCCTTGGTGTGGTAGAACCAAAAGTGAAGGGGAGGCAGCTCACGCAACCTCCTATATTTGTCAGCTGAATCTGCCTGTGCATTGGAACTGGCAAACCCTCTACTGATCTGGAGACCAACAGATGTGATGGATGACAAAGAAGTGGAGAACCCTGTCGAACCAATCACTTTTGAATTCCCTATTGTTGACCAAGAATGGGTAGCTGCCATGAAGAATATCCCTCTTTCAACCTTACCAAGCTTTCATGGTCTGATTATGAATGACCTAGACACATTTCTATTGGAGTTTGACATAGCTATGATTACACCACCAATGTGCATAGATTGAAGCTCTTTCAGGCTGCTCTCAAAGATGCTAGTTTGAGATGGTTCATGGGATTGGGCGGAGATGTAGTGGCTGACTAGAGGACAATGAGGGAGAAATTCCTATATAAGTACCAAGATTACTGTCGAGGTAGATACATGTAAGAAGATGATATTTTTAGAATGTCACAAAAAGAAGATGAGCCCCTAGAAGACTATGTGGAACTATTCCTATTTTTCCTACAAAAATCTTGACAAAATAAGCTTTCACTAGAGTTAATAAACTTGGTATTTCTGAGAGGAGTTAATGAGGATTGCATTGGTGCCCTAGAATTAATAGGGGAGGTGAAGTCTCTCAACTATCATATGATGATGTCTACAAGGCCTACAGGAACGACTTGAGATCTACTATGAAGAAGACATGAGGGCTTAGAGCTCTATCAACCACCAAGATTGTTGTAGACATCTCTCAAGCAGAACTCAGTAACCTCCTCAAAGATATGAATCAATTTATCATCAGTCACCTTGCAACTCAATTGGACACATTACATGTAAAAAAGAAGCAAGAGGAGGTAGAAGCAACTTTGACAAAATATTACCTATTGGGACCCAAAATAATGGCAACATAAAACTCTAAAACATTCCTAAATCACCTAGGCCAAGGAATATCATCAGGGTGATAGCAAGAGGTTTATCAACAATTTTTGGACGATCTTGGCCAACTAACAGGAGTGGGTAGACTCATCTACTCTTTGAGCTTAGCTTAAACTCTGGAGGGATAATCCAAGAGGTATACCTAAGTAGGTATTGACATTCAAACTAGATGAACAACTAAAAATATTAACAACCAAACCCAAATGACTTCCTTAGCCCTAAATTTGTCACTGGACTAAGAATAGCTAACTATTATAAGACCCCTATATAGCTAATAATGGTAATCCTACACATTGAGGATGCATAAAACTACTACTGCTTCTAAAGATAAGATGTTTTGTTTTGTTTTGAAGATTGGATGATCTAAGACTACTCAAACTGGTGCCTATCCATTGGACTACAGAGTCTAACATTTAATAGAGGAAAACCAACCACACAGAAGTGTATAAATGCCTATTTGATAGATCAAATGCAAAGAAAATCAATACCAAATTACTAAACATACTTAATAATCCAACACCACACCATGTTCTTCCCTATGCAATACTGAAATGAGCATTTACAAAGATTGAAAATGGATTAAGAATTATCACATTCATTCAAATCAAAGGTTACATTCATACCACTAAATGTGACAAAAACAAACTATACTACCATTATGGTTTGCTAAGAAAAACACATACAACAATGGAGAAAAATATTAATTTGATACAAAAGATTTGCAAATTCTATTACATACATTTCATGACTGTTTCATGTTAAACAAAGACTACAAAAATATCTTTTCCTGATCTGCCTTTAGGAGCTCACAACCATGCTAAGAAATTGCACAAGTGACCAACCAACATTACATCTCAAAAACATGCATATATAAAATTTCAACTCATTGCATTCTCCTAGGCACTGCACCCTGTCAAGGATTGCAAACATGCTATCATAAATTCCATTCCTAATCTGTCAGAAGATTTGCACTTTGGAAGAGAAAACCCATGCTCATTTAATTCTAAACATGACAGAGAAAGATTGCTTGCACTCTTCCTATACTTTGAGAAATAAAGAGGGAAGGTTCTAATCCTTTCCCTACCATCTACAACATTTGACTTATCTAATTTGTCCTTTGTACATTGAAAAATTTCACTGTGCCAACCACCTGCATGGCACTGCTCTACAGACTCATTAAATTCTGGGCACAAATCAACTTGTATATTCCTACAATCATGGCATACTTTCAAGGAATTATCCTTTTAAAGCAATTACAACAATCCCAATGTGTTATTCAAATTTTTAGTTTTGAGCCACCTGACATCTGACTGTACCCTGTGTGTGCAGGCACCCTCTATCGACCACTTGTCATTTCAAAAACTTATTCATTATATTTTCTTCCTTATTAGCTTCCTTATTTGCCTTATCAACAAATCTTCAATTTTTTGAACTTTTTCCATTATCGCTTCTGTACTTGCTTTATCCTATCCTTCTTTATCGGCAAGTTTCAATTTTTACAAACTTGAGCCCATCTTTACCCTTGTTGGCAATTTCCATATTTGCCGAACCATCACCTTCCTTACCTCTCTTATCGACAATTTTTCCTTTTGTCGAACTATCCTCCTTTTCTCCTTATTTTATCCTGCAGTTAGAAAAACTTTGTTTTTTGAACTTGACTATTTGGCATGTCTTTTCCCTTTGTCAGTAACTTTGCCCTATGGTGAACTATTTATCGTTTGCCTCTATCAGCAAATCTTCAGTTTGTGGAACCTTTTCTTTTTCTAGATCTCCTTGGTCAACAAAAGATGACTTTTACAAACCACTTTCTTTGACATCACTCTCCATCTTTACCCTATTAGCTAATTTTCCTTATCAGCAAACTCTCAAATCTTTGAACTGTTAGTAATTTCAACTTTCTACCAATTAGCCGATAAAGCATTTTGCCTTAGTCATTTTTAGCTTTATCGACAACCTTCCCTTTTTTTTGAACCAAGTCATGGTGCCACTTTGCCTTATTAGAAAATCTCAGCTTTCTTGAACCACATTGTCTTTCCTTTGTTTTATCTCCTTATCGGCGAATCATGAAAAACTCAAACTTTTGGAAAGTTTGGGATTTCGTCAACTCTCTGACAACACCTTTCCATACTTAGCCATTTTCACACTTTTTTGTCAGCCATTTTTCACTTTACTGAACCAAGGTAGTTTCTTTCTTCATCTTTTCATCTTTATCGGTGTATCCACCTTTTCTCGAACCAAGCCTTAATAGCTCTTTGTTGGCAAACTTGAACTTTTCAGAACCAAGAGAAAAGTTCGTCTTTATCACCTTATCGGTGAATTATGAAACTTTCAAACAATTTGACTAGTTCTTTCTTCTTCCAGTTTCCTAATAGACTATTACCTTAGTCATTTTTTCCTTCTATTTGCAAACATTCCTTTTTATAACTTGCCACTTCCCCTTCTTTCATGCCTTAGAAAATTCATCTCTTCATTTTTGCTTTATCGACAAAAATGGTGCACGCCAAACCTTTGACTTTTCAAACCTTTTCCCTTATCAGCAAATATTGTTTTTCCTAAACTTTGGGAAAAGCACTTCATTACCATGTCTTTTGCTTCAATAAACCCTTCATCTATCCACAAAATTGACAAGACATGAAATTTTTGAACCATTGTCAGTGAAGTTAGAATTTTTCTTTTCCATTGTCATGGTTCCTTCCCTCACTGCTGCTAACACCATCACCTTATCAGTGAGTCAAAGAAAAGGTAAACCTCCGAACTAGTTCATTAGTTTAGACTTTCGCCGATTCTCCAACCAAAGGCAAAAAATGATAAATTTTCTAAGGGAAGAAAGGGGAAACACTTGGGGACTGATACTTAGTCATTTTTTGAGGATAAAGACCCCTGAAAACTATCTCTGATCAGATTTAACCAAGGGGTTTTCAATGGTAAAGGCATAAAATGGGGATTTTAGATTTTTGGGGCAAAATAGGGCATTCTTGTGAGAATTTTTTATAGGTCCCAATAGTGGCTCTAGCTGGGGACATGTGATAAGTAGTGTCATAGCGAGGATTTAGATCTCTGGGCAGACTAGAAAGGCACAAAACACACAAAAACAAAAAAGGGAAAAAATACAAATGTATTTACAGCAAGGCATATATACATGACAAAATGCAGTCATAAACATGAAAGTGTAATAGAAAGTTGACTGTATTCAAAATTTAGGGGAAATGTTACCTATGAAAAATAATGCTTTAGATGGTGACCATGAACAGGCAACTCCAGAAGCACTCCTTCTAGAGTATCAAATGGTAAACATTTAGTTCTAGTTTCTTAGTGACCTTATATGGCCCAAGCCATAATGCATCAAATTTGACATTTTTCCCCTTATCTTTAGATTTAGCATCCGAAAGAAACACCAAGTCACTAACCTGGAACTCTCTTGATACATTATTTTTTATCAAACAAGAGCTTCATTTTTTGCTTATGATTCAACATCTTATCATGTGCAGCTCTTCTCTATTCTTCTAATTCAATCAACTACAATATCCTCTAGGACATTACATCATACTAATCCTCTTTTGTATCATGCAATAGTTAGTAGATTGGTAATTCCATGCCAATCAGTATTATTACCTCTACTCAATATATCAGCTCAAATGGGCTCCTTCCAATGGATCTTTTGAAGGTTATCATATCAATCCATAGAGCATACTTCAATTTATCATCCCATCTTTTCTTGTTATGATCCAATATCCTTTTTATGATCTTTGTCAAACTTTTATTACTAGATTAAGTTTGTCCATTACTTTGGGGATGGTAAGGGGATGAATGCACAAGATTTATGCCAAACTTAGAACACATATTGGAAACATCTCTTAAGACCTGAAACACATGGCATTATCAGCCAAAATCCTATCTGGCACTCCAAATCTAGTGATTATATTGCTGATTATGAAGTCAATAACCACTTTGGAAGTTGCATTATGAGTCAGAATTGCTTCTACCCACTTGGTGAAGTAATCAGTGGCCACAAGAATCCACTTAAACCCATTGTTGGACCTGTTAGTGCCTGAATTGACTGACTGTTTTTGAGCAATTTTCATGCAGGCACTTTCCCTAAGTATCCAAAAAAATGTTCTAAGTGTTGGACCTCCTCAGCATTTTTCAGCTGCAACATCATATTTTCCTAAGGAGGAGGTCATCATCATCATGTTTTCTTCGATGGTGGTCAGCATCATCATGTTTTCTGTCGACCGGTTTCTCATCAGGATCATCATATTTCAATATCGGGTGATGTTTGGATATCATCCTGATCCTGCTGACGTCATTCTTATGTCGGGGTGATATCTATTTCTCTGCCTATCTGCATCATGATATTTCCGAAGGAGGGGGTGATATTTTCATTTTTGAATATCACCCGGATGTATGTTTGTTCCAGCGTCATGATGGTGCTGATATCAAGGAGATATCCGCCTGTCGGCTTCGTGCATTATCTAGTGGGGGTGATCTTTTCAAATATCTGGTGTATTCATCTATCACCCCGATCTTATAGTGGAGCTACAGTGCAACCTGATATTTGTGCATCAGGATGATATTTCCAAATATCCGGTTATCTTCCGAATATCATCCTGATGTCGATATGATGATGACGTCATCAAGGTCCGGGGGGGTCATATTTCTAACACTGATCATCTTGTGGAGATCACCCGATATTTGCAAATATGATGATGACATCATCCGGATATGAGGAGGTGCGCAGTAGGCAGATATGATGATGACGTCAGCAGGATATGATGATGACGTCATCAGGATGTTCATCGGCCAGACTTTTGGTATTGGCTAAGCAGGAGGATGTTCCTCCGATGGATCAGGTTGTGCCGATGAAGGCGATTATCATGCAGGTTATATTGCGATATGATGCTGACATCAGGGTGATATTTCAAGTGACAGGATTTCATGCTGTTGGAGGATGATGATGAAGTCTTATACTAGTGTCGTCAGGAGCAAAAGCACCGACATTATACATGCTCGTGGCCTAGTATATAAAGTGTTGAAAAGGTCGCCGCGGGGTGCATGTGGGATAATTGATATCCTGCATATTTTCAAATATCATGATGATGAATCTCGGCGGGAAATGGTTGCGATGCAGAATTGACGTTTTCCCGAGGCCGCGGGTTGGTGCGCCATTAATGGCGAAGGTTGCAGAGGTATGGGCGGATCTGGTACCCGATTGAAGGTGTACATCAACGGACAGTGGCGCAGGGCTCGAGATATCTTCCTGTCTCCTCCCCTACCTGCTGCATTCATGTTTGGGCGCCAATCTGGTAATGCGTTGAGCGCCATTTTGCTGATACTGTGTATCTGGCGGGATTTTTTGGTCAACCATGTAATTAATTGCTGTGGTACACTAACTGGCTGTTATAAGCAGGAAGTGTTACTCATTTTTAGTTGTTGAAAACTGGATATTTTGGCTCTGTAATAAGATACAACTGGTTTTGGTTGCTCTGTGCAGCAAAACTTGTGAGTTTATGTATCTCCTATTGTACGATTTGGCATGAATCCACTGATTTCATGGTTAATCTTATATGAATAATGCTGTGTTTGCATGTGTTATGCTGATTCTGTCTCCAGTTTTGCATGTATCTTTCTTACTGCAATAGGGATGCCATAAGTATAGACAGCTTAACACTCTTTATTGGGAGATATCTGTAAGGCAGATATCATGTGTATCCCCCTGAAATCCGGTTTTAGCTATTCATGCTGATCATTCACAGGTGTATGTCTACCGACTCCAGGCCCTGGATAGGCACCAATCTAGCTCTGTGTTGAGGTTATACACCATGTCCAGCTTTGCATCCAAAATTCAAACTAAACCATTTCATACTTCCACCTGTTAGTTGTAGGAGTAGGATTAGGAACCCCCTGCATGCTCTCATACCCAACCAGACATCATGTCCAAGAATGTTGCCAACCTTGTGATCTATCATACAGATCTTGGTCCATACATGAGAGTATTCTGCCTGTTGTTGTCAAGTTAAATCTTTCTATCTTTGAGCTAGTCAAAGTTACATCTTGAGTTATAGGGATTCCCCCCTTGGTGCGGCAGAACTAGAAGTGAAGGGGAGGCAGCTCACGCAACCTCCTATATTTAGTTGGCTGAATCTGCTTGTGCATTAGAAGTGGCAAACCCTAATGCTGATTCAGAAGAAAAACCAATAGAAATTGGCGACTCCACTGGGGATTGAGAAGTAAAAAGTACTATCTAATCATCTCCAGTAATACATTTGTGACCCATCTGAGTCACCAACAGAAATTGGCGACTCTGCTGGGGAAAAAATTGATGAAAAAGTGTTATATCTTGTGGCCTATCTGAGTCACCAACAAAATGATGCTCTGCTGGTGGAATGAACCTGGAAAAGTAGCTTTCAGCTATTGAAAATTTTGTCCTCTCTGGAGAGGTGGCGACTCTGCAAAAAAGATCTAAATGCACATGAAAGATAGATGTATGTTATTGGTTGAAAGATGTACATATTTCTGCATCTATATGAGAAAAGGTACCTTGTTACTTCCCCTTTATTTACTGTTCTACTGCATAGGTTAGATGCCAGGGGAAGCCTTAGGTCTTAGACAGACAAATGATGTCTAGGAGTAGGATTTTTATGAATCCAAGTATGAACTATCCCATACTCAGTGGTGAAATGTTGAATAAAAGAATAGAAGAGATAAGAAATAGGTTCATATTCTTAGAGGCTGAGCAGGCCCAGTTAAAAAGCAGTAACCCTGTTGTGTCTACCAGTCAAAAGGCTAAGCCTCTTCTCAGCCCTTTTGATCCTTTGTATGACCAACTGGATTTGTCATGGGTGGATTATAAAGTAGAAACTATGCCTGCTAGGATATATTGTCAGATGCCTAGATTTAGTGGTCACAATGTATGTGATGGGAATGCACATATCCGAAATTTTCACAGTTTTATGGGAAAATATTCATTCAGAGATGAGGATATGTGGATGAGGTTTTTTGTTAGGTCCTTTGATGCAAAAGCAAAAGACTGGTATTTGAGCTTTCCAAAGAAATCCTTTGCCTGTTGGGATGAGCTTGCTGACTGTTTCAAGGAAGAATTTACAAAAGAACCGGCTGACCTTGTTGCAGAATTGATGAGAATCAGAAAACAAGATGAAGAGCCATGTGTTGATTTCAGTCATAGGTTTGCAATAGCCCTTTCACAGATCCCAGAAGTCTTCAGACCTGATATTTCAGCCTGTGTTGGCATATTCTTTGAAGCTTTTCAAGAGGGTTTTAGTGCAATACTGAGGGATTTCAAGGTGACAAGTATGCAGATGGCATACAGGTTCATAGAAAAGATAGAAAAAATTAGAAATGTGTACCTGCTGAAACCCCTGTCCCCAGGCCTTGTTGTGAGAAATGGTTGTGAAGCTGCAAATAACCAAATGATTATGGCATCATGTGCAGATAAAAATGAAAATAAAAGCATAGAGGTTGAGACTGCTGTGTTTGAACATAATGCTAACAATACTGCTCAACTGGATTGTTCACCAGTTGAGGATGCCAGTGAAAGGACTAATGAGGATTCCCATTGCAATGATGAGGCAGCTGACCATGAAAACAATAACGAGGTTGTGGACAGCAATGAGCAATTTTTGGAATGGACCTGTGGAGACAATTGTGAGTATTGTACTCAAGACAGAGAAGATATAAGCAAACAGACAAGCAGTCCTATGTGTGACCCATTGCCTACCTTTCAAACACATGGAGATCATGAAGAGCAGTCAGAAATTGAAATAAGTGCTAGTTCAGAGCATGATTGTTTTTCATTTGATGGTTGTTTTGCTTATGACACACAGGCTGATACTCCTCCACAGAGTGAATCCATTGGTGATGAAGATGTGTGCTCTGCTGCCCATGAACAAATGGCATACTATGATGAAACTGATGCACCTGGGTCACCCATTTATGACACATATGGTGATGAGGATCTGTCTGAGTATGGTGAGGATCTAGGCATTATTTTTGACTTGGTTTCTGTTTCTCATCCTGATGAAAGAGGAAGCAACATACATCAGGTAAGTGACTTTGAAAATGTGCCTGATTTGAAAGAGATGCCAGAGCCTGATCTTTTCCAGCTTGGTGTACCAGATGGTTGTGTACATGATGTACACAATTGTGATTTTGAAAGCTTTTCTTTTGATGTGCTAGTATATACAATGAGCTCTGATCTTCCTAGCTGTGTGGTCGACTTTGAGTGTTTCCTATTTTCAGTCCAGTTAGGAGATCACGTTGCAATGCATGATGATGATATAGATGATAAGTGCTATATGCCATATGAGTATGCATTGCTTGATACATTCTACACCCACATGTCACATAATGCTGAAGGTTATCTGCACAGGTTTGACAATGACAAGCTAAATCAGAGGGTTGAGTGTGCAGATGACAAGGTTTGTTTGTGGGTGGATCCTGACAGTATCTCCAGGCTTGACCCAGTGCATGCAGATGAAAACAAGATATTTGACAAAGGGAGATACATGTTTTTCTTTTCTTGGTGGCCTTAGGCCATCAAGTGTGTTTGGTGATGCAGGTCAGTGCAGTATTTGACTCTGTGCCCAATGGATAAGGGACTGGTCTGCATCCCAGAGTTCTAGGGTTCTCGCTGCAGTCTTGCACCTGCACATCCCCAGACAGAGCCAGTGTTAGTGCCTGAATTGACTGACTATTTTTGAGCAATTTTCATGCAGGCACTTTCCCTAAGTATCCAAAAAAATGTTCTAAGTGTTGGACCTCCTCAGCATTTTTCAGCTGCAACATCATATTTTCCTGAGGAGGAGGTCATCATCATCATGTTTTCTTCGATGGTGGTCAGCATCATCATGTTTTCTGTCGACCGGTTTCTCATCAGGATCATCATATTTCAATATCGGGTGATGTTTGGATATCATCCTGATCCTGCTGACGTCATTCTTATGTCGGGGTGATATCTATTTCTCTGCCTATCTGCATCATGATATTTCTGAAGGAGGGGGTGATATTTTCATTTTTGAATATCACCCGGATGTATGTTTGTTCCAGCGTCATGATGATGCTGATATCAAGGAGATATCCGCCTGTCGGCTTCGTGCATTATCTAGTGGGGGTGATCTTTTCAAATATCTGGCGTATTTATCTATCGCCCCGATCTTATAGTGGAGCTACAGTGCAACCTAATATTTGTGCATCAGGATGATATTTCCAAATATCCGGTTATCTTCCGAATATCATCCTGATGTTGATATGATGATGACGTCATCAAGGTCCGGGGGGGTCATATTTCTAACACTGATCATCTTGTGGAGATCACCCGATATTTGCAAATATGATGATGACGTCATCCGAATATGAGGAGGTGTGCAGTAGGCAGATATGATGATGACGTCAGCAGGATATGATGATGACATCATCAGGATGTTCATCGGCCAGACTTTTGGTATTGGCTAAGCAGGAGGATGTTCCTCCGATGGATCAGGTTGTGCCGATGAAGGTGATTATCATGCAGGTTATATTGCGATATGATGCTGACGTCAGGGTGATATTTCAAGCGACAGGATATCATGCTGTTGGAGGATGATGATGAAGTCTTATACTAGTGTCGTCAGGAGCAAAAGCACCGACATTATACATGCTCGTGGCCTAGTATATAAAGTGTTGAAAAGGTCGCCGCAGGGTGCATGTGGGATAATTGATATCCTGCATATTTTCAAATATCATGATGATGAATCTCGGCGGGAAATGGTTGCGATGCAGAATTGACATTTTCCTGAGGCCGCGGGTTGGTGCGCCATTAATGGCGAAGGTTGCAGAGGTATGGGCGGATCTGGTACCCGATTGAAGGTGTACATCAACGGACAGTGGCGCAGGGCTCGAGATATCTTCCTGTCTCCTCCCCTACCTACTGCATTCATGTTTGGGCGCCAATCTGGTAATGCGTTGAGCGCCATTTTGCTGATACTGTGTATCTGGCGAGATTTTTTAGTCAACCATGTAATTAATTGCTGTGGTACACTAACTGGCTGTTATAAGCAGGAAGTGTTACTCATTTTTGGTTGTTGAAAACTGGATATTTTGGCTCTGTAATAAGATACAACTGGTTTTGGTTGCTCTGTGCAGCAAAACTTGTGAGTTTATGTATCTCCTCTTGTACGATTTGGCATGAATCCACTGATTTCATGGTTAATCTTATATGAATAATGCTGTGTTTGCATGTGTTATGCTGATTCTGTCTCCAGTTTTGCATGTATCTTTCTTACTGCAATAGGGATGCCATAAGTATAGACAGCTTAACACTCTTTATTGGGAGATATCTGTAAGGCAGATATCATGTGTATCCCCCTGAAATCCGGTTTTAGCTATTCATGCTGATCATTCACAGGTGTATGTCTACCGACTCCAGGCCCTGGATAGGCACCAATCTAGCTCTGTGTTGAGGTTATACACCATGTCCAGCTTTGCATCCAAAATTCAAACTAAACCATTTCATACTTCCACCTGTTAGTTGTAGGAGTAGGATTAGGAACCCCCTGCATGCTCTCATACCCAACCAGACATCATGTCCAAGAATGTTGCCAACCTTGTGATCTATCATACAGATCTTGGTCCATACATGAGAGTATTCTACCTGTTGTTGTCAAGTTAAATCTTTCTATCTTTGAGCTAGTCAAAGTTACATCTTGAGTTATAGGGATTCCCCCCTTGGTGCGGCAAAACCAGAAGTGAAGGGGAGGCAGCTCACGCAACCTCCTGTATTTAGTTGGCTGAATCTGCCTGTGCATTAGAAGTGGCAAACCCTAATGCTGATTCAGAAGAAAAACCAACAGGACCTTTCCTATATTTCCCCAATAAAATCAATTCCCCACTGCTGAAAAGGTGGATCAATAGCAAGGGGCAAAAGGGATAATACCCCAGCAAATCTCATCTTGCTAGAAAATCATTGACAAGCACTACATTTCCTTATCTTCTGTGCCACATCTTTGAATAAAGTAAGCCACTAGTACCCAACCCTAAGGATTCTATGGGCAGTGGTTTTAGATTTGAAATGTCCCCCACAAACACCATGGTGACACTCATTCATCACAGCTTCAGCTTTCTCTTGATTCAAACATTTGAGCAATATTCCTTCATGATTTCTCCACATGAGCTCATTTTGGAAGAGAACATACATTTGAGATGTCATCTTGAGAATCCTTTTCTAAATCTCATCCATACATGGTGGACAATCTAAGTTTTCAAGATAGAATAAAACATCCATGTACAATGTAACATCAAATAATGAACAATGAGGAGCTACATTTACCTCTGTTTCATTTACTTCAGTTGCTTCAAGATTAGAATTAGCCATCATCTTGGCTAAATCTTGGCCTCTAACCAATTTTGTGTCTTGTATATCCATGTCATATTCTTGGATCCTATTGATCCATCTGCACCTTTTACCTGAAGCTTCTTGTTGCATGAATATGTATTTCACTACTGTGTGTGGTACATATGCTATGATCTTGGCACCTGTGAAATAAGATCTAAAATTTTTTGTAGCCTTGACCAATGCATAGGTGTGAGTTTCCATAATTGAATAATTCAACTCAACACCCTGTAAGGACTTGCTGAAGAACCCTATCAGCTGCTCAAACCCATCTTTATTCTTTTGCAATAACACAACACCAACAGTATAGAATGAAGCGAAGAAGAACAGTTGGAAAGGATTGGAATAGTCTGAACTTACCAGCACTGGTACATTCTTAAGAGCCTCCTTTATGTCAAGAAAAACTTTAGCCGATTCCTTGTCACATGTGATGGACTATCCCTTCTTGAGCATCTTGGAGATGGCTTTAGTCTTCTCAGTGAAGTTAGGGACAAATCTCTTCACAAAGTTAATATGCCCCAAGAAGGATTGAACAGCTTTGACTGTTTTGGGTTGAGGGATAAGGTCAATGACCTTAACTCTTTCTAGATCAATTCTAACCCCATCCCTTGAAATAATGTGTCCCAACAACTTTCCTTCTTCTACTCCAAATTGACATTTCTTGGGATTCAAAGAGATCCTGTACTCTAAACATCTCTCAAAAATAAATTGCAAATGCTTGGAATGATCATTCCTATCCTTTGAAAATCCATTTAGATCATCTTGGTTAAAAACCATGATCTCATCAATAAGGCCACATCCATTGCTCTTTGAAATGTAGATCCTGATTTTTTTAGTCCAAATGGCATTCTTAGATAAATATACGTACCCCAAAGGAGTGGTGAATGTTGTTTTGTATTGCTTAGACTCCTTGACCAGTACTTGATTATATCCTGAGAACCTATCCATCATAGACATCAACTCTAAACCAACAACCCTCTACAAAAGATGATCCATGCTCGGAAGAGGATAATTGTCCTTAAGGGATTTGATGTTTAGATTTCTGAAATCTACATACAATCTAATCTTTGCATTATTTTTTCTTATTGGGACATGATTAGATACCCACTTAGAATGTTTGATTGGTTTAATAATACCTCCCTCTTTCATTTTTAATAATTCGTTCTATATTTTGGGAGCTATAGTGGGGTTTATAAGCTTTGTTTTTGCCTAAATGGTTTTGCATTAGGTTGAAGGGCGATAGTATGCTTAAATAAATCCTCTCTATAAGCTTTCAATTCATCATAGGACCATGCAAAACACTTTCTAAACTTTCTCAACAAAGTAATCAACATTTGGTTTTCATGAGGCTTTAATTTCTTACCTGTGTAAACCATCTTAGGTGCCTCCTTAGTGCCAAGGTTAACACCTTCAACATTATCTTCTTCAACAGGTTTACCTTTACTCTTCCAGTGGTCTAGATTGTCAAACATTCTCTCCAGTGCCACTAGTCCCTTGGGAATGGTATTGGTCTTCAACTAAACCACCTCACTACCAAATAATGTTTCCTTACCATTATCCATTTCGATCATGGGCTGCCAGTCAATCACTTGACTGTCAAACTCATCTATATAGTTTAGGAAACTAAAAATCTGATTATTGTCATTGAACACTTGCCTTGATTATATATGTTATCAAGGATTGTTGGCCTTGTAAACACTTCAACAACATGATGGTCATGAGGAAAATTTGATCTGGGATCAAATTTAGATGCAGCTACAGCTAGGGAGTCTACCTTTTCATTTTTGGCTCTATCAACCCATTCAATGCCAATGACATCATAGAGCTCTATGGTATCCCATACAACATTCCTGTATCCCCTTAACCTTTTATCCTTGGCAACTATAATGGGTTATTTTTTGATAGTTGAGTTTTTGGTAGTTTTGGTGTATATCCTCCTTTCACCCTTACATTCAAGGACCTAGGGTTGAGTTGCAATGTACTATCATACCCTAGGTCACTATTGAGATGTAAGGAAACTTGGATTTTTTATGATTTGATTATCAATCTCCTTCTCTTATACTCAACTGTACCTTAAAACCCTAATTATGCAAATATGACAGTAAACAGATGAATTATGGAAAATGCCTCTGCAAAAAGATGTAAAATAACAAATAACTATGCACCTATTTTTTGGGTTCAGAGGCAGAAAACTCAGAGACTAAAGAGCAAGTGCCCAAGTCCAAGGCCCTACTTTTTGTCAAGATCTGGAAACAAGGTCTGCAACCTATATCTATTGTATTGGAGATTTTCCTATTGCAGAACTTTGAGGACTAATGAGCGGGTGCCCAAGTCCAGGTGGCTGTTTCTTTCACTAATCTGCAATCTCGACACTCTATTGTACCCTCCTGCAACTCCAACCTATAACCTACAATCATGAAAATTTTGGGAAAGGGTTGTGGTGTTTAGAGGCTTGCCTCAATCAAGCCCTGGAGAGACATTCAAGCCTTCCGAACACCATTTTCAAATAGAGAGTGCATGCCTTGGGAGGCAGAGGCAAAAACCAAATGATACATGCTCTATAATCACAATAGATATCACCTTGTAGTGAAGATCTCATGGGAGGAAGAAGCTCTTCATTCCATGAGGAGATGGATGCTCAAATCTGCAAACACAAACACATAGACAACACAAATCTACTCTTGCAACACAATGAAAGCCTTGAATCACCTTTAGGATGCATAAAGTTCACAATAACAATCTAGTTTACAAATGAATGCCTAAACATGCTTTTATATGCAACTACAAACATTCCCACCAAAATTTCATAAATTCAAACTTACCATGTGGGCCTAGGGACCAAATAATGGTCATAAACTAACGCTAGAAATTTGTGCTTGACCCAAAATAGGGCAGGACTAGGGCATGGGCACCCAAGTCCTCCCCCCTATTTTAGGTAGGATTAGGTTCAAGGGGCCCCCTAGGTCCCATTTGTCATGATACCCAGGATTCATTCCATCAGGATGTTGAATTATGAAGCAAGATGTCCTAAATGTAGCTAAGAGACCTGGGAGCTAAACCTTTTGAGGGAAAAGCCCCTAAGGGGACATTTTCAAACATTACATTTAGCCCCCACTTTAATGTATGTATAAATGCAAGGCCAATACATGCATTAAAGTACGGTCAACAAGCACATCAAACACACCAAGCACGGAGAAGACATGCCAAGCACATTGAAGACAATGACAGGCACGTAAAACATGGAGAAGACAATTATAGTCACACAAAACATGGAGAATATAGTAAATGCATGGAAGACACATTAATGCATGGAAGACAGAGATGATTTCTTTTCTTTTATTTTTCTCATATATATGAAATGCAAATGCAAGTATAGTAAAGTAAACAAACCTCCCATAATGCGGGATGTACTGCATATATGGGGCAACACACATGCAAGACATGCAAAACCTCCCAAAATGCAGGATGCACTCATCACATAGGTCTTTAGACTGCATATGGGGCAACAAACATGCCAAATAAAGAAAGCACGCCAAACACACACACTTTGAAGACACAGAGAAAACATGACAGACAAGCGATGGAGTGTCCCTATTTCTAGGTTCAGCACCATCTCAGGTGCATTATAGGCACACACTGACGATTGCGCTTCGTCACAACAATTGCTGAAGACATGCTTAAGGGTTGAGTTAATCACAGAATTGTTCCCTGCCTCCACAAAGGAATTTTGAAAATGCAACCCCACCTGCATCACGGAGATGCCTTACAGTGAAAAGGAAGCATGGCATACAACCCCACCTACATCATGGAGATGCCTTACGGTGAAAAGGAGGTATGATCTCAAAAGTATACAACCCCACCCGCATCATGGAGATGCCTTGTGGTGAAAAGGAGGTATACGCAATAGATTTCAAGATTGTTCAAACACACTTTACTAGCATCTAGAACATATAGCTTACCTTATATATGCCCCCACCTTAAGGTGGTTGATATTATGCATCGATATCAAGCACATTAAGGTAGGAAGAAAACACACAAGGGAACATAGACTTTTGCAAAGCCCATACCCCCCAGAGGTGACATGTACTTTAGGACCACCAAATGTTCCCACAAACACATCCCTACAAGAAACATGTTAGTGTCTACATAAAAACAACAACATCAATGCAAATGAAATATGAGGCATGCAAGATTCAAGATAGACAAAGTGCATGGAGTAGTAGTATTGTTATGATTTGTAAATGAGATAGAACACCATCAAAATCACTATGCGGAAAGAATGAGTGCTTCCACTAGCCAAGTGTCAGATAAAATATACAGCCCCTTTGTCATATTAGGAACTACGTCCAATTTTTTATTTCTCATGAAAGGGACGCTAGGTCCGCATCAGTATAAATGTTTTTCGTCATCCGCCCACTAGATAGTAACACTAGAGGAAGGGAAACAATAAATAAGAAAGGAGAAACAAGTGTCTTAGGGACAATCACGTAGGAGGGTACCCACATGTCATGAACCACAACGCTATGTCCACAAGACACAACACACAACAATGAAATTAGAGAGAGAGATAATCGAAGAATGATGATACAAACAGAGGAAGGGTCACAATAGAAGCAGTCTCCTGGTATCCCAAACCTTACAAGAGAATCAAGGGCCATCCCAAGAGGCATAAACAACACATAACACATCACGAGGAAGCACATCGTGAGAGTGATAAATGGTTAGAGATACTTACCTGGAGGGTCCTTTTGCTAAGTCTCATCATCAAGTAAATCATCGTCATTTTCCCACTCCTGGATCTTAGAGGAAAGTGGGACATGAGGTACCATAGCCTAATTCTCATCATTGTTAAGGTCATCTTTGTTTTGTTCAAGGTTTGGATCAATGTTTGTTTTCTCACCATTTCTAACCACTTTCCAAACCATTGTTCTACATTTTTTTCAAATACAGTTACCAACAATGATATCTTACCCAAAGGTTTTATAAAGGTTCCCTTATGTGTTTTAATCATTATGTCTGAAGGGTCATAAGATCCTTGCATCAAATTATGTAAATAGAGGAACTCTTCTATGGCAATATTAGTCATGCAATTAGGATCAAAAAGAGTTCCATCCATGGGGTTGCCCATTATTTTCACAGTGATGTAAAGAGGTCTGTCAATGTCTCTAATTGTTCTATCATGAGCTGTAAAGACAATTTCTAGTTCAGGGACCTTTCTTTTCAAGTAAGGTCTATGAGGGAACCTATTGTTGTTGTTGCGATTAGAGGCCATGTGTATGTTTTCAAATCAGTGCCAAATCAGATTTTAACAAATTTCCAAAAGTATGCAAAGGACAAGTGTAATACAATGTGTGAAAGTGACCTTAAATGCTTGATTTTTTTGTACTTTTTCAATGCAAATATATGAAAGCAAAGGTGTTGTAATGATTTTTATCAAGAGCAGAAAATTATATGTCTGATATTAGTCCAATACAGCAATAATATCCTTCACAACACACTCTTGATGCAAATCCAAGATGATGCCAAGTCAAAACAAAGTGAAAATACACTAAAATATGTGATTTTTCACCAAATCTCAATGCAAAAGACCATGAAAAAGGGTCTTGTGAGGCAAATGATGATGGAAAGAAAATTATATCAGTAATAATGGCCTCTTAGTATCAAAATATCTATCACAACATGCTTTTAGTGTCTCCCAAGGTCAAACCCTAGTGAAAATGAAGCAAAATAGGTAATTTTTCGTGGTTTTTCAATTCCAAGACCTAGATAAAGGGGTGTTGTAATGAATTTTATGAGGTAAAGAAAATAATACTAATTATATTAGTCACCTGAATCCATAAAATTTGTTACAACACACTTGGAGTGCAAACTAGGCCAAACCCTAGGGCAAAAATAGCAAAAATGTGCAGTTTTTCACCAAATTTTCAATACAAGAGCCCGATAAAAAGGTGTTGTGAAGATTTTTAGGAGGGAAAGAAAATATTACCCTGATAACAACCAATTAATACAAAAACATCCTTCACAACATGCCTATGGTGCAATTTGAGAGAGTTGATAAGGCCAAATCTAGTGAAAATCAATGTTTTTCAAACCCTAGGTTTTAGATCTTGACACAAAATGTTATATGAATGTTTTGAAAGCTGATATATGATAAAAATTACATTCTCTCATATCTAAAAATTATTTTTAACCTCTAACATGCAAAATGCAAGTGCCAATCTAATGAAAAATCAATGAAAATGTTAGTTTTTGTTGAATTTTCTATGCAAAAATGCAAATTTTTAAAATCTAATTGCAAATTTGTACTAACATGCAAGACTACAGACAAATACACATTTTAATGAGTCTCTAAAATAATTGTAAAAATATGAAACAAGATTTTACATACAAACCCTAGATTTTGGAATTACTAGATTATATGCAAAATTCACAATTTTCAACAAAACCCTAGCAATTTTATAATGAAAGTGCCATGCAAACTAATGAATTTATGTAATTTTCAGTAATTTAAATGAGATCCAATGCAAAAATTAGAAATTTTATGAAATTCAAATTAATTAATGCAAAATGCAAAACCCTAGCATGCAATTTTTTTTCCAATTTTTCAATTTTTTTCTATGTTTTCCAATGCAATAAGATGAATGACTATAGGAATGAATGAAATCAATGAAAATTTGAACCACAACACTCAACAAGGTTCAAATAAGTCCAATAACATGGGTTCACCAAAATGTAATGGATGATTTTTGGATAGTTTATTTTTTGGTAGTTTTGGTGTATATCCTCCTTTCACCCTTACAGTCAAGGACCTAGGGTCGAGTTATAATGTACTATTATACCCTAGGTCAACTTGGATTTTCATGATTTGATTGTCAATTTTCTTCTCTTATGCTCAATTGTACCTTAAAACCCTAATTACGCAAATACGACAGTAAACGGATGAATTATAGAAAATGCCTTTGCAGAAAGATGTAAAATAACAAATAACTGTGCACCTATTTTCAATGTTCAAAGGTGGAAAAGTTAGGGACTAAAGAGCGGGTGCCCAGTCCAAGGCCCTACTTTTTGTTGAGATCTAGAAACAAGGTTTGTAACCTGTATCTGCTATATCAGAGATTTTCCTATTGTGAAACTTCGAGGACTAATGAGCGGGCGCCCAAGTCTAGGTGGTTGTTTCTTTCACTGATTTGTAATCTCAACACTCTATTGTACCCTCCTGCAACTTCACTTTGTCTGCAACTCTAACCTATAACCTGTAATCATGAAAACTTTGGGAGGGGGTTGTGGTGTTTAGAGGCTTGCCTCAGTCAAGCCCTGGAGAGACATTCAAGCCTTCTGAACACCATTGTCAGTTAGAGAGTGTGTGCCTTGGGAGGTAGAGGCAAAAACCAAATGATAAATGCTCAATAATCACAATAGATATCACCTTGTAGTGAAGATCTCATGGGAGGAAGAAGCTCTTCATTCCATGAGGAGATGGATGCTCAAATCTGCAAACACAAACACATAGACAACACAAATCTACTCTTGCAACACAATGAAAGCCTTGAATCATCTTTAGGATGCATAAAGTTCACAATAAAAATCTAGTTTACAAATGAATACCTAAACATGCTTTTATATGCATCTACAAACATTCTCGCCAAGATTTCATAAATTCAAACTTACCGTGTCAGCCTAGGGACCAAATAACAATCATAAATCGACACTAGAAATTTGAGCCTAGCCCCAAATAGGGCAAGACTAGTGCGCGGGTGCCCAAGTCCTCCCCCCTATTTTGGGTAGGGTTAGGTTCAAGGGGTCTCCCTAGGTCCCATTTTTCATGATACCTAGGGTTCATTCCATCGAGATGTTGAATTATGAAGCAAGATGTCCTAAATGTAGCTAAGAGACCCCAGAGCTAAACCTTTTGAGGGAAAAGCCCCCAAGGGGAAATTTTCTAGAATTACAGTAATAAACTTGTTTCTAATTTATTGCACAACAAATTTTGAGTCACCAAATATCTTCAGACACTTGACCTTATGCTTGTGAGCAATATTTAAACCTAACAATAGTGCCTCATATTTAGCTATGTTGTTAGTGCACTGAAAATCAACTCTGAAAGACATACAAAGCTATTCACCATCTAGGGATATTAGAACAATTCCAACGTCTGAGCCTTCTCTTGAGCATGTACCATCAAAATATAGTGTCCATAAATCATATGCTTCATAATTAGAAATAACAGGATTGGAAGGTGAAACATTCAGGTAAGGATTATCATCACTCAATATTCCATAAAATGGTCTATATCAATGTCAAAGAAATTTAAGTGATCTTCCTCTATTTTATACATGTCCTCAATATTGGGCTTCTACCTTCTTCTCCCTGTATAGCTTCACTTCCATGCTCTACTCTGGAATAGTGGCATATGAGATATCCATCTAAATGATTCCACCCATAGAAGCTATCCACTTTCTAGATAATAGCATGCCCCATTTATCAGGGTAATCCACAATAATTATGTCCATTAGGAATGATTTTTTTAGGTAAGTAGCAAGTTTGATCTCAACATATTTAACGAGACCAATCACATTCACCTCCCTAGAATCCATGGAAAAACACTTACCAAAGGATTTGGACACCTTTAGTCCTAATTCGTTCATGATCTCAAGTGGGATGACATTGCTAGATGCCCCAGAGTCAAGCATATAGTTGTGTAACAACCAACCATTTATGATCAAAGTGATATAAAAAGGGTCCACTCCCATCCTACCGTTAACCATGGATGACCCTAAGTATACATCAATTATTTCATCATGGCCTACACCCTCATAATTACTGCTGGGAACAACAGGTTGTTTTTGTGCATCTATGGTAGTAATAAAATACTCTGCCCTATCTCTATGTTCAAGGATTCTAAGGAGTTCCACTATTGGCACAAAAATTTTAATTTGGCTAAAAACTTGAGCCATGTCAATAGGAAGATAATTGGCCAAAGGAGTATCAGATGAAATAGTTACATCATTTGCAGAAGGAATGTAAGGTATTACCTAATTGGATGAAATCTCCTTACCTTCTTCCTTTGTCTTCTCCTTTTCTAGTTCTTTTTGTGCTTGAGGCTAATCCTTTTGATAATGAACCCCTAAAATGGGTATAGTGACTGGTTGCTCTGTTGGTGTTGGATTCTTCTACACGTATTTCTTTTTTTCTTCTAGCGATTGCACTGGAAGCTTTTTATTTTCTAGCACATTCCTATTTGGAGCACTACTACTCTTCTGCTCCACGTTCCCCTTGCATTTGTCCCTATCTTCATTGGATTTATGTTGTTTTGATCCCTTGGCAGGGGCATTATTCATAGGAAAAAAAATTTCTCAGTTGATAGCCTCCTTGGATTTGTAAAATGGCTACATCTATCAAGGTCTTCATGTCTTCTTTTAAAGGCTTGGATTGCTAATACTTCTTCTGCATTAGGTCCCTCAAGTCTCCAAAATCATGAGCATGCAATTGATACTTCTTTGGACCTTCATCATAATCATATTGGAAAATATTATCAGCTTCCTCATAGCTATCACAATTAGCACCCTGACCTACTTGCTCATAGTCTTCAACATCAAACTAATTTATTTCCTCTTCGTAATACTCAGCTACACCCTCCTCATTTGGAAATTCTTCCTCTCTACTCAATAAATGAGCCACCACACAATTTGCTCGATCATGGGGGAGGAAACAAGTCTGGCACCATAAAGACTCATCTTGGAAGTTAACTTAATCCTTTCTCAAAGAGTCAAGGGTGTCCCTTTCAGGTTGTTTGAAACTCACATACCTGAGAGTGGCTTGTCTATCATTCTTCTGTGGTCTCTTAGACCAATCAGTATTATAAGGTCTATTATGAAACCTCTAACATTCATTAAAATGTGTTGCAACACCTTGAGGTGGCAACCCTTTCTCATTTCTAGCAACCTTGTATGACAAATCTTTCACAACCCCCATGAGTTTGTTTGACTTGTCATCAGTAGTGAGGGGTTTACTGAAAGTAGGCTTATCTGGTTGGGACAACTTTACATCAAACCTTTTGATGAGCTTCCCTGAATCTCTCATATTACTTTCTGTGTTTATTGTTTTAGCATATGTCTCTCTTAATGTTTGCGGACTCTTGTCCCTCAAATAATAACCTATTTTTGAATCAAAAGAACCACACTATAAAACTAAGAACATAGATTCATTAGTTCCCATATGAAGAGGTACCTTTCTCATTGTCATGATGAACCGATTGTTGAAATCAGCTATTGGCTCGTTGATGGCCTTTTTGATGGATGTGAGTTCATGAATGGAAAACTTGGGGTCAATCCTATCCCCATACTACAGTCTAAACACCCCCATGAATTCCTCCCAAGAATCAATGTTGTTGTCAGGGAGAACGTTGTACCATTCTTTGGCACTCTCTTCAAATGAGTCCACAAATAACTTCATCATTACATCTTTGTCTTCAATCTCATACTCAGGATCAGTGACATTAATGAAATGCCTCAGCTATTCCTCACCAGTGATAGCATTATTACCCTAAAATCTAGGAATCTTCCCTCTAATCTCAGTTGGAATGAGATTAAGAAAATTAGGTATGCCAGTGAAATCGAGTTGTTTATACCTTTTGGCTCCTAGCAGCTACCTCTATGCAATAAACCTATGTGCTTGTCTTCGTTGTGCATGCCCAACATTTTCAATGTTGCCATGCTACTGGTTGACTTGGTTTTATGGTGGTTGAATGTTGATATTATGAATAAGGGCTTGATTTATGCCCTGTTGTCCCATTTGATGTTATTATTGTCTTTGGTTATTATGTTGATTGTAGTGATGTTGAGGTGCACGTTGCTTCTATGCATTCTGATTTAAACCCTGCTAGGCAAGTTGAGCTTCCTGTTGATCAAACAAGCCATGTACTTCCATTTGTCTATTTCTAAGATAATCAAGTAAATCTAGTTCATCTTGGATTCTTTTCTCTTTCCTCATCATCAAGTTGCTATTGCTAATCACCCTCATTAGGGATATTGTCATGTTGACCTCCAAATGATCCAATGGGGGAATTAGGATGCCTTGTATTATGATGCATTTCTTCTTTCTCACTAGCATTCCCAAATGTCCTCAAATATGGATCATGAGATCTATCCCTTCTTCATCTACCAATAACATTCTCATTTCTTCTAACATCATACCCACTTCTTTTATGTCTTCTATTTTTTCAGCTATGTTATCTGTAGAATCCTCAAAAGTATAGTTGTATTGGCTTTTGAGGTTGACAAATATGTTGTCTTGGGCATTCCTTATAGGTACCACATTGGGTCTCCTTACCCTATACCTACTTCTATTTCCAGCATTATTACAGGATTCCTCACATCCAAGATGTTCCCAGTTTCTTCCTCTATCCATTATGAAACCTTTTCCAAACTGAAATTAATTCTAGGTTATTAAAACAGAGTCGCCACTTCCCCTGCTGGGAAGAAAAATTTAAACAAACAATGTATTTCAAATATTGCAGCAACCAGAATTAAAATGATTTAATGTTACCAAAGGCTTCAAATTTAAATCAAAGTATTATCTCCCCAACAATGGTGCCAATCTGTTTAGACCCAAAATAATAGCAACACAAATCTCTAAAACATTCCTAAATCACCTAGGCCAAGGACTATTGTCAGGGTGATGGGAAGAGGTTTATCAAAATGTTTTGGGCAATCTTGGCCAACTAACAGGAGTGGGTAGACTCCTCTGCTCTTTGAGCTCAGCTTAAACTCTAGAGGGATATTTCAAGGGGTATACCTAAGTAGGTATTGACAATCAAACTAGATGAACAACTAAAAATATTAACAACCAAACCCAAATCACTTCCTTGGACCCAAATCTATCACATGGACTAAGAACAGCTGGTTGTTACAAGACCCCTATATAGATGATAATGCCAATCCTACATAATGAGGATGCATAAAACTACTAATGCTTCTAAAGATAAGATGTATTGTTTTGTTTTAAAGATTGGATGATCTAAGACTACTCAAACTATTGTATATCCATTGAGCTATAGATTCTAATGTTCAACAGAGGAAAAACAACCACACATAAGTGTATAAATGCCTATTTGATAGATCAAATGCAATGAAAATCAATACCAAGTTACTAAAAATACTTAATAATCCAACACCACACCATGTTCTTCCATAGGCAATACTGAAATGAGCATTTACAAAGCTTGAAAATGGATTAAGAACTAACACATTAATTAAAATTAGAGCTTACATTCATACCACTAAATGTGGGAAACGTAAACTATATTGCGATTATGGTTTGCTAAGAAAAAAACATACAACAATAGAGAAAAAAAGTAATATGATACAAAGATTTGCAAATTCTATTACATACATTTCATGATTATTACATGTTAAACAAAGACTACAAAAAGATCCTTTCCTGGTCTGCATTCTAGAGCTCACAACGATGCTGAGAAATTGTCAACTGACCAACCAACATTACATCTCAAAAACATGCATATATAGCATTTCAACTCATTGCATTCTCCCATCTGTTGCACCCAATCAAGGACTACACCCATGCTATCATAAATTACATTCCCAATCTATTAGAATATTTGTACGTGGGAAGAGAAAACCCATGCTCAAATAATTTTGAACATGACAGAGGAAGATTGCTTGCACTCTTCCTGTACTTTGAGCAATAAAGAGGGAAGGTTCTAATCCTTTCCCTGCCATCTACAACATTTGACTTATCTAATTTGTCCTTTGTGCATTGAAGAATTTCACTATGCCAACCACCTGCATGGCACTACTCTGTAGACTCATTAAATTCTAGGCACAAATCAGCTTGTATATTCCTACAATCATGTCATACTTTTAGGGAATTATCCTTTTAAAGAAATTACAACACTCCCAATGTGTTGTTTAAATTTTTAGTTTTGAGCCACCTGACTTCTAACTGTACCCTGTGTGTGTGGGGTCAACTATATCAGCCACTTGCCATTTCAAAAATTTCTTCATTATATTTTCTTCCTTATCAACTTCCTTATTTTCCTTATCGACAAATCTTCAATTTTCTAAACTTTTTCCATTGCTGCCTCTTTACTTGCTTTATCCTATCCTTCTTTATCGACAAGTTTCAATTTTTACAAACTTGACCCTATCTTTACCCTTGTCGGCAATTTCCATATTTGTTGAACCATCACCTTCCTTTCCTCTCTTATCGACAATTTTTCCTTTTGCCAAACTATCCTCCTTTTCTTCTTATTTTATCCTTTAGTTGGAAAAACTTTGTTTTTTTGAACTTGGCTACTTAGCATGTCTTTTCTCTTTGTTAGCAACTTCAACCTATGGCAAACTATTTATCTTTTGCCTCTATTGGCAAATCTTCAATTTGTCAAACCTTTTCTTTTTCTATCTCCTTGGTCATCAAAAGATGACTTTTACAAACCACTTGCTTTGGCATCATCTCTCCATCTTTACCCTGTTGGCTAATTTGCCTTATCGATAAACACTCAAATCTTCAAACTATTAGCAAGTTTGGATTTCTGCCAATTAGCCAATAAAGCACTTTGCCTTAGTTGTTTTTAGCTTTATTGGAAACTTTCCCCTTTTTTGAACCAACCCATGGTGTACTTTGCCTTATGAGCAAATCTCAACTTTCTTGAACCACATTGCCTTTCCTTTGTTTTATTGCCTTATCGGTGAATCATGAAAAAATCAAACTTTTCAAAAGTTCCATATTTCGTCGACTCTCTGACAACACCTTTCAATACTTAGCCATTTTCACACTTTTTATCGGCCATTTTGCACTTTACTAAACCAAGGCAATTTCTTTCTTCACATTTTTGCCTTTATTGGTGAATCTGCCTTTTCTTGAACCAAGCCCTAATAGCTCTTTGTCAGCAAACTTGAACATTTTAGAACCAAGAGAAAAGTGTACCCTTATCTCCTTATTGTTGAATAATGAAACTTTCAAACTATTTGACTAGTTCTTTCCTCTTCCGGTTTGCCGATAGACTCTTGACTTAATCATTTTTTCCTTCTATCAATAAAAATTCCTTTTTTCTAACTTGCCACTTCCCCTTCTTTCATGCCTTTGAAAATTCATCTCTTCATTTTTGCTTTATCGGCAAAAATTGTGCACGTTGAACCCTTTACTTTTCAAACCTTTGCCCTTAAAATATTGTTTTTCCCAAACTTTGGGAAAATCACTTCATTAACATGTCTTTTGCTTCAGAAAACCCTTCATCTATCGAAAAAATCAGCAAAATATGAAATTTTCAAAACATTGTAGGCGAACTTAGAATTTTTCTTTGCCATTGTCACGGCTCCTTCCCTCATTGTTGTTGATGTCATCACCTTATCGATGAGTTAGAGAAAAGGTGAATCTCCAAACTAGTCCGCTATTTCAGACTTTTGCCAATTCATCGACCAAAGACAAAAAATGATAAATTTTCTAAGGGAAGAAAGGGGAAAGACTTGGGGACTGATACTTAGTAATTTTCTGAGGAAAACGACCCCTAAAAACTATCTGTAATCAAATTTAAACAAGGAGTTTTCAATGGTAAAGGCATAAAATGGGGATTTTGGATTTTTGGGGAAAAATGGGGCATTCTTGGGAGATACATTTTTGTAGGTCCCAACATTACCCACACTATAGGTAAAATAAGATCAATTGCAAATGCAAGTGGATTGCTAGAATTTCTGAAGAAAGGCCTAGAAAACCATATTTTAGTGCCTTAGAAGATGAGGAGGGTCGGGTGTTTACATCACACAACACAAGCCCTGGTAGCAAAGACAAGGTATTCCTTCAGATCCATTATCTTTTAATACTTCACTTCCAAGTTCTACTCCAAATATTCCTAATTCATATAATACACACTTGAATAATATACCATAACAATCTTGGTCAAATATGCCACCTTCCAGCTAGACCCCATAATAGGAGATGTGACCACAACATCCATATACATCTCCAAATAAAATTTAGTAGTGGTAGTCATCCCAAAACATATGGACACTACAATGGAGAGAAAACCAACGCTGGAAAAACCCAAATGTAAGCTACCCACAAGCAGATCAAGCCTTGCCACAACAGCCTTGACTCTTATGTCAAACATTGTTTCACTAGTACCTACACAATCTAGAGCAACTCAACTACCTACTCAAACTACACTAAATCCTAATAACAAGCCTATCCAAGATGCTTATACCAATGAATCTATCCAATACTCAACTTATGCAGTCGAGGTTAGTGATGTTTATTTGCGTTTAGGGAAGAAGGTTTATAGACCAACCTCTCAACTTATTATGGAAATTTATGATGAGGAGCCATCCATCGATGCTAACAACCACCTAAATAATGAGAATGAACACTTTGAACAAGCTCAAATGTAGATAGGAATCACAACTAGAGAACCTCCATTTCCAGAAAGATTGAGCATAGAAAATCTCAACCTGAACCTAAATTTGAGTTCCTTGGTCAATTAAGAAATGCTTATATCAAAATTCCCCTAATCCAAGCTATAAAGGATGTGCCAATCTACACTGAAACTGTAAGGGAATTGTTTCTTAAGAAACCAGGGATAAAATGTAAGGACCTGCAGACTGCTCATGTCATAGGACAACTTGTTGACATTATGTAGGGCAACATAGTTGTCCCAAAATATGCAAACCTTGGTAGCCCCTAAGTGGATGTGCACATCAACAACATCGTGATAAAGAATACTCTAATCATTTTGGGTGTTTCCATAAATGTGATGAACAAAGAAACAATGAAAATTTTGCAACTAGTAGACTTCAGGCCTACGTACCCATAGTATTACAATTGGAAGATAAATCAACAGTTAAACTAGAAGGAATCATTGAAGATTTGGTCATCACGCTAGACTCATGGGAATACCCCACTTATTTCCTGGTCTTGTAGACAAAATCTAACCTAGGTGGATATCTACTCATCCTAGGGTGGGCATGGTTACCAAAAATAAATGTTTTAATCAGATGCAGGTAAGGAAATATGATTATTTTCAATAGAAACGTAACTAAGAAATTTGTCCTTTATCCACCAACACAACCTTTTTTTGATTTGGAACAACCTATCTGGCTGGACCCAGAGGATAATGACCAATATGACCTATAAACACTCATAACCATTAAACGCAACCCATTGATAGATACTTAGGATGAAGATAGTTATTTTTAATATTGTTATCATAAAATGTCCCCCTAGGACTTTTTACCTCCTAGTTTAGCTCCTAGGTCCCCTTAATATAATCACGCATGTGTAAAACTTATCCCAGAGAAAATTCTCCCAAAACCCATGACAAATGGGGCTTAGAGGCCCATCCTAAATGATAATCATGACTAAAAATACTCTAGACTTGGGTGCCCATGCCCTAGTCCAAACCTATATTGTCAGAACCTAAATTTAAATGTTTCAGTTTATGACTGTTAAAAGGTTTCCCTTTGTCAGCCTTTTCAATTTGAATTATGAATTTTAGCGGGAATGCATATATAAACATGTTTAGGAATTCATTTTACACCTAGATGGATAATGCAAACATGTGATATTAAGCTAAGGGATTCTAAAGTATTCATTGTGTTGCAGAGCATACTTGTTTTGTTATTGTGTTTGTTTGTTCCAAATTTGGCTTCATCAATCCATCTCCTCATGGCATGAGAGAGCTTCATTCTTCCATGAGGGTTTCACCTCCAAGGTGACATCTATTTGTGTTTCAATCAATCTATCTTATCATTTGATTTTTCCTCTATCCACCAAGGACACGTACTCTATCTGAAAATGGTGTTGGAAGGCTTGAATGCCATTCCGAACCTTGACCAAGGTAAGCTCCTAAACACCACAACTCCCAACCCCTCTCTTGTGATTGCAGGTTATAGTACAAGATCTTGTGAAGAGGAGTTGTAGGTCTTAAGATCATAGTAGAGGATAAAGATTCTGGATCTAAAGAAAAGAGTATAGAATATTCCCTTCTAGACTAGGATTCCCACCCCAGTATCCTCCCAATTGTTAGTGCTAGAAGCTCTGAAGCAGTTTGTTGTCTACATCACCTCACTATTCCATATCTACAAAAAAAGTGGCTTGTTGGACTAGGGTGCCTACCCCAATGTTCCTAAAGTTTTCCCTTTCCAGAATCCAAATCCTGGTATGTTTCTAATATGCATTTAGTGCCTTCTTGTGAGATCATTTATCATATTTCATTTGTTTGTATCTGGAATCATATAATTAGGGTTTAAGGCATTAGGGTTGGACATATCTAGAAATCTAATCTATCTTTCCATATCATTCCTAAGTGACATCAACCTATAGCTGAGTCATCTCCATCTACAGTGACTTGGCTCAATTTTTGTCCTTTGAATGTTATTGGTGAAATACGGATTTGATTGAATTTACCTTAACTACACTTCAACCTCATCTCCCTTTTTTCCACTTAACAAATATAATGCAAAACAATTATGGGATGAACTCACAGCAAGACCAATGCTTAATATACTTAACCTACTCATTGCATAACATACTACCTACAACAAACTTTTCAACTCATGATTCTACTACCTGCATGTTCCATCATTTACTACCACACAGTTGCAGCCTTGACCTATCAGGTTTAGATATTGTCTCTGTCATGACATCAACAACACCAATTGAAATTTCACCTAGATGAACACTTAATGTCAATAAGAAATTGACAACATCCCAAAAATCTAAACTACTCACCATGATGTAGAGTCACCAAACAACATTTTCCTGGGATTACCATGACATGAAAGGCATAGAACCCAATCTTTGTATGCATAGAATATATATCAATGAAGGATGTAGACACATTAGACAACTACAATGATGGATGAAGCCTACTATCTGAGAAATAGTGAAAAATGAATTGCAAAAACTCTTGGATGCAAGATTCATATATCATATATCAGACAACTAGTGGGTCTCTCCATTAGTAATAGTACCCAAGAAATGGGGCAAGTGGCATGTATGTGTTGACTATCATAAATTAAATACAACCACTAGAAAATATCATTTCCCTCTTCCCTTCATTGATCAGGTCTTGGATTCCTTGGCTGCGAAGAAATACTTTTCTTTCTTGGATGGTTTCAGTGGCTATAATTAGATTAAAATAGCCCTCGAAGACCAAGACAAAACAACCTTAACCTATCCCTAGGGAGCCTATGCCCATTTAGTCCTATCATTTGGGTTTTGTAATGCCCCTAAAATCTTTCAAAGGGATGTTTTGAGTATCTTTTCTAATTTTTCTCATGATTGTATAAAAGTTTACATAGATGACTTCACAACCTAAGGTAATTCCTATGAAGAAGCATATGCCAATCTTGAGAAAGTCTTGCAGTGATGTCAGGATCACAATCTCTCTCTCAGTCATGAGAGATATTTTATGATGATGGAAGAGGGAGTAGTCCTTAGTCATTATGTATCAAAAAGAGCTATTTAGGTAGACCCTAATAAAATTGAAGTCATCCCAACTCTTCCTGTGCCAAAAAAATAGAAATATGGATAGATTTCTTGGCCATGCAACCTATTACATGAGGTTTATCAAATATTTTAGCAAAATCGCAGCACCTATGTTTGACCTGCTTTCTAAAGACATTGAATTTGATTAGACACTTGTCTACCAATAAGCATTCCTTAAAAATTCCTTGACAATGACACCTATATTAAGAGGACCCACTTGGACCATTCCCTTTCACATCCATAATGATGCCTCTAATTTTTCCATAGGAGGTGTGTTAAGACAAAAAGAAGGAACTTTGGAATATGCTATCTATTGGTAGAGAATAGGGCAGCAGATAGAACCTACTGTAGAATACCATAAAAGCCATGTGGAGGATAGAGCCAACTCCTAAAAAGGTATTTTGGGAAAGGACACACCTTTAGATAGATATAGAGGAGATGTATGCAAAGAAATGTAAAATAAGAGAGAAAGAGTGTGTAAGAGAGCAATAGTGTATAAGGCAGAGACTTAAACCTACCAGCGTGAATATGTATATACCTATAAATGAATATAAAGGAAATATAAGGATTGTGATATCATTGTATAGGTGTTATGATGTTATACTTTACTTATTGTGTACCGCATATTATATTTCCTTAATGTTTATTCATGTTTCTCTCATTGTTTGACTATGGTATAAACTAGACTTACAAACTTGACTGAGGACATGATCTCTAGACTGGTTCCTCCCCATTTCTTACCAATATTTGGTTCCGTTACTAGGACCTTAGAAAAGGGCAGTGAAGAAAGAGATAATAAATAGAGAAAGGAGAAGTATGGAGTAGCGCAAGTAAGAAAACTTGGGTGAGAAGAATTTTTTTTATGATCTATAATAGATCTTAATTCACTTAAGTTCCTACCCTTGTGAGAGAGGGGAAGGCACTTAAGGGGATGGAAAATGGAACAGGAGGAGGATTTGAAAAGATCCTTGAAAAGATGCAACTCTTCAGAATAAGCCAACCATGGGATACATAAGGATTAATATTATTCCAAATCAAAAACACCCATGGCAAAAGGGGATAACAAAAGATTAAGGGAAAGCAAAGAAATTATATTTACCAAAATGGAGATAAATAGAGAAGAAAGACAAAAATAGACTCGGGAAAGATAGGAAAGGTACCGCAAAAGAATGGAGAAGATAGGAGAAACAAGTAGAAACAAGGAAAGAGAAATTATAGAAGAAAATAGTAAGTTGGATGAGCGCGCCATTGAGGGTGTTGCTAACCACACCACTGGGGGTGCTATCATAGAGTAAAATATAAAAGGAAAGGAAAGAATGAATGAAGAATCCATAGAGGCTACCACAAAATTGATACAAAGAGATATAGAAAATCATGAGCCTATTAGAATACATATTGATAGGGCAACAAAAGTTTTAAAGAGTATAAGAGGAAGAATAGATGCTTATGAGCAGTTGAGAAGTGCATGGAGGGAAGAACATAACCAAACCCTAACCCTACCACAAATGCACAAAACTCCACAATATCAACCTACTTGGGCTAACATTCAAATTAGAGTTGATAAACAATGGTACAAATTAATAAATCCTATACAAAACCTTTATCCCCTAAATTTGGATGCGCATTACCTAAACAACTTGGTTAATCAGAGTATAATGAAAATTAGAGAAGATGGGGTCTTTAGAGAGATGAATTCCAATAATATAAGAAAAAATAATGAAAAGTCACCTAATAAGAACTTAATATCGTTTACAAATGAAAAAATATCCCTGAGAATGAAAAGGCATTTTGAAGAGACACACCCCTTGACCAGGAGTCACCTCGGGTGCCCTATAAATCAAGGAGAATTTTTAGAAAAGATCAAAGTGAAATTGAAAGGGAAAGAGAAGAAGAAATTAAGAAAGATTTTGAAGCGATTTTGGGAGAAGAATACTTTGATATCCATGTGTAGAGTGATAAAGGGTGAGAACATAAAACCCTAACACAAAGGCTAGAGCCTAAGGAGAAGAAAAAACAAGAAAACTGCCGCAAAACACTAGAAGGTTCAAAAAAGAAAAAGAAAGGAAAAATGGATTCTATTATCAAGTTACCAGTATTTGAAAAGAACACAAATGAAGCTATGGAGCATATTTTTGTATTGGAATCAATCTGGAATCAGAATGAGATAAATAAATATGACACTAAGTTGTTTGAATTCATTGGAACTTTGCAGAAGGATGCATTAAAATGGTATATAAAGACATGCCCTAACCATGATAAATCTTGGGATGAAGTGAAGAAGGGGTTCTTGCAGAACTTTTAAACTCTAGAAATACCAATAGAAGGGGTGAGTAAGATGAGAGAACTAATACAAAAGGAGGGAGAAACCATTAAGGAATTTGATAAAAGGTTTAAGGACACAGTCCACAAATAGAAGAACCCTTAACTAAAAAATAGAAGATTGAGTGGTTTACATCTGAAATAAGCCCTAATGTAAGAGCATCTTTATATGGGAGAATTTTTTAAACATATGTGGAAGCAGTCACATGAGCATGCTAGATTGAGGCACAGACTTGGTGTAAACAAGACAAAAACAAGGAAAATTCAAAGTTGGCAAGACTAAGATTGGAACTGGAGCAATTGATACTCAAACAGGAAATTCTAACGAAACAAGAAGATAAAAGGCTAGATATATGGTGTTCCTACTGTACAAAAGGACACATCTGGAATGAATGTCCAAAGCTAAAAGGAGAAAGGAAGGCCGCTACAATGAAGGTGGAGATAAAGGCACTCCCTACAAAGAAAAACAAAGTCTATTATGGATTATGTAGAGAATAGGATGATCATGAAACATCGGATTGTCCATCACAAATGTTCAGGGTGAGAGAAGATGAAGATGAAAGTGACTCATGGTACAATTCAAATCCCAAAAAAAAAACACACAATAATACCATGGCATATGTCAAGGGCCTAGAAAAAAGACCACTATATCTTCAAGACTAAGGTTACAAACAACCTTCATGGAAAACCAAAAGTACATGAATACTATCCAGAATGCAAATCAGAATGCCCCATATGAAAATAACTATAGTAATGAGGATAGAGGATAATTTAGAAGTTATAGAGGAGACATAGGCCGAGCAAGAGGGAAAAGAAGAAGAGATGAAGCCACTTGTTACAAATGCGGTAAACTAGGCCACTTTGTTAATGAGTATTGGGGTGAAAGAAAAAGGCAATGCTCATTTTACAATAGTACAAAACATGATCTTTTACATGGGATAAGGCACAACAGTACTTTCAGAATGCACTGCAACAAGGAAAAGGAGATGATGTGGATAAGCAAAATAGAGCCAGAGTGATTAGAAGAGTCCCTAAGGAAGAAGGTAAATTCCTAAGGACTTGTCAAAGAGATAAGCATGGAAATAGAGATTTATCATCATCTAATGAAGAAAACCAAATAAAGAAGAAAAAACTAAAAATGACAAGAGAAAGCAACAGTAGTGACAAGACAAGGTACAAACACTGGAAGAAAAAGATATGAAGCTCTTGAATCAGAAAGAGAAGAAAGTGAGGAGGAAGATATATTCTTCCCAGATAAAAGGCAACATGATGAGACAATACAAAAGACTAAACAAATAATAACAAAAGAAAAAGAAAAGAAAAAACAAGTCAATCAATTCTTCATAGAAGAAGAAGTTGCGGCACTAAAATAGTTTACATCTCTAACGCAACAACATAATCTAATGGAGAAATTTAAACAATTTACTAAATATTGGAATAAGGAGAAGATACCGCAAAACCAAGTTAGACAATTGGGCAGAAATGAAGACATTAGAAAATAAAAACACTACTGGTTAATGCCCATATTAATCATAAAAATTTTAATAATGTCATGATAGACTTGGAGGTAGACATAATCATGGTTACTAAGAAACTTTGGGAACAACTAGGGAGACCTAGATTATATCAAACACCTCACAATATTATTTTAGAAGATGGTTATAATATGTCAACCATTGGAACATGGAGACAAGTAGAAGTGAACCTGATGAGAATTAAATAGATAGTAGATTTTGTGGTTGTTGCTATGAAAGAGAAAGGAGATTCCTTTAATACATTACTTAGACTAAGATGGTTTTTGGATGCCAATGGCATAGTGGACTCTTGTAAGGAAGAACTATACTTTGTAGATAGTAATAGAAGTATATTCATACCACTAGGGCTACCAATGAATGAGGCTTATACTGACGAATCCACCAATGCAGAAGAAAATGATGACTACCATAAGAACATCTACACAATCTCAAGTTTGGAAATAAATGAAACAAAGGGAGAACCAAACTCTGTAGGAGAAATAAAAGTGAAGAATGAAAATACCAGCACTGACAGTGAAGAAGTCCTATAAGCATGGATTAAAAATGAACCATAGCTTAAAACCCAGAGAATGACAAAGATTAGGAGGATATGCATGGTTCAATCCAATAAAGGAAACATACTGCAATCCTCTATATCAGAGGAAAATCCACCACAAATGGTATGCACCATCAAAGAGGACCAAAATGAAGAAGAATCTCAAAAAATGCATCATATTATGAAAGGAATCTTTCATATCAAGTTACAAAAGGTCTTAGGGGTTAAAGACCTACAACAATACTTGGATGAGATGGAGATAATCTTTGTAGAAAAACAATACAAAATACAAGCAATAGAACATACATTAGTATGTAATTCAACTAACTAGTGGGAAACACATAGATATTCAATCCAAACTTTTCATACTTTTACACTTATTATCAATGTGAGATACTTACCAAAATATGGGGAATACAAAGAAATATCTAGGTATGAAGGCCAAACTCTACCTCAAGATCACTTAACCACTTGCATAATAGCATGGGAAAATAGGAAAGAACACAACATGGAGTTATACACCCATTTGTTATATTGGACATTAACACCTATATCCCAAACTTGGTATATCAAACAAGAGAGAAGGAAGGAGACAAGGGATTGGGAAGAACTAAAAGCCGACTTCATACATACATTTTCTTTTTGGAATCCACAAAAATCAATACATATTGCACTTGAAAAAATAAAAGAAATAATATTTCAACAAGAAATAGAGGAAGAGAAAAATGAACCAGAGTACAATATACCACCACCAAGCTCAAAAGGGATATGGAAATTGGTGGAATGGATAGATCAAAAGACAAGGAATATGGGTAAAAAATGTTACAAAACAACAAAGATAGATGATGAGGAGAATGAAGAGATAAATATTGAAGTGCAGGAAGGAGAAAGATAGATAGAAACATTGACAGAACAAAAAGACCAATATTACAAGGAACCACTAAAAATTAGAGAGGAAAATATTGCAAAGGAAGGTGATCCTAAACTGGCAAAGATTGGAGACTATTGGAATGAAAAAAAAGTGGCACATGTGATTGATATCCTCTCTGAATTTGAAGATCTATTCCCAAGGACTTTCACTGAGATGAAAGGTATTAAAGAAGAAGCAGGCATCATGACTATACAATTGAAAGAAAGAGTGAAACTAGTGAAGAAAAGGCCTTATAGACTCAATCCCAACATCAAGAAATGAGTTAAGGTAGAGATTGACAAGATGCTGGCAACAAGAATCATAATTTACCTATTGAAGAAGCTGACTAGATCAGCCCCATGGTGGTACAAAACAAGAAATCAAGTAAAATAAGGATATACAAAGACTGTAGGGAGTTAAATATAGCCTACATCCATGACCCATTCCCCACTCCCTTTACAAAAGAGATTGGAATCAATTGCTGGAAGGGAAATATACTCATTCACTAATGGATTTTTTGGCTATCAACAAGTCAAAATAAAAGAAGAGGATCAGCCTAAGACAACATTTGCATTAGAATTGGGATCCTATATGTACACAGTCATGCCTTTTGGACTCAAGAATACACCAACAGTATTTAGTAGAATAACATGGTTAATGCTTTCAAAGAATTCATTCATGATTTTTTAGAAGTTTACCTAGATGACTGGACTATCTATGGCTTAGTGAATGATCACACATAGACATTGAGAATGATGTTCAACAAATGTAGAAGTCTACAAATTTCACTAAATATCAAGAAATGCAAGTTTGCGGTACCCTTTGGAAGTATCCTAGGTCACATCATTTGCAATGAAGGCTTGATGGTAGATCCCTTGAAAGTAACTTTAATCCTTACTTTGCCACTGCCTAAAACAACATTAGAAGTCAAAACTTTCTTAGGCTATAGTGGATATCACTAGAAGTTTATAAAGGGTTATGCACCAATTGCAACACCTTTAGAAGAATTACTGAAAAAGAAAAGTTGAAGAAACATTGAATGGAATGAGTAGTGTCAATCCTCTTGACATACTGAAGTAGAAAATGGTTGAAGCCCCTATCCTGATATTCCTAGATTGGAACATTCATTTCCATGTTCATGTAGATGCCTTAGGCATAGCAATAGGAGTAGTATTAGCTCAACCCAAAGGAACTAAAGATCATCCTATAGCCTTTTCTAGTAGGAAATTATCAAAAACTAAGAAGAATTACACTATGTAACAGAAAGGGAAGTGCTAGCAATGGTCTATGCACTACAAAAATTCAAACACTACCTACTGTCCACACCCTTTACTTTATTTACAGACCATGTACCACTCAAATACCTATTAAAAAAATTGGTTATACATGGAAGCATATGTAGATGGATTCTACTATTCCAAGAATTCAAGTTTAACATCAAAGTAAAACTAGGAAAATAGAACCAAGGTTTTGATTATCTATCAAGAATTAAAACAGGGGAGGAGCCTAATATTCATGAAGAAGAACTCCCTATCGCAAACCTATTTAGGGTCACTATGGTACTAGAAGAACTCAAATACATTGCATATATACTAGTCATAGGAGAATACCTAGCTCAGACATCTCCGCAAGACAAACACATGCTTATGCGGAAGGCTTTTCCCTATACATTGATTGAAGAAGAACTACACATAAGAGGGAAAGATGATATAATTAGAAGAGTACTGTATGAACATGAAAGGGAGGATATTATAAAGGAATCACATGAAGGGATAGTAGGAGGAGATAACTTCAGAGATTTAATAGCAAGAAAAATAAAACTAGCAAGTTTGTGGTGGCCTACCCTATTTCAAGATACTAAATGATATATAAAATATTGTGACATTTGTCAGAGAATGGGTTAACCCACCACCCAAGATGAAATATCATTAAGACCTATATAAACACAACTTTCCTTTGAGAAATGGGTAATTGACTTTATTGGACACATAGATCCTCCAGCCAAATAATCAAAATCAAGGTATATCATCACCAGAGTAAAATACCTTACAAAGTGGGCAGAAGCTATACCTACAAAAGACTGTACCACAAAAAGAGCTGCAAAGATCCTCTATGAGAATATAATCACTAGATTTAGATGTCTACTCAATATCACAAGTGATCAAGGAAAGCACTTTGTCAATAACATGATTGTGGAGTTACTACAATCCTTTATGATAGTACACAACAAAAGCACACCATATCATCCCTAGGAAAACAAGGTGAGTGAGGCATTAAACAAGATCATTGATAAGACACTAACAAAAATGTGTGATGGCAATAGAATGAATTGGGACTTGAAAGTACTTGTGGTACTTTTGGTCCTACCGCACCACTTACAAAAGATCTACAGATTTCACACCCTATGAACTAGTATATGGTCTCGGTGCTACTATACCCATACACTTTATACTTCCTAACTTTCATACTGCAAAGACTTTAAAACTAAATAAGGAGGAATCCTTGAATTAGAAAATTGAGGAACTAGAGAAAATAGATGAAAATAGGTTGACAACTATTGCAAATATGTGCCTAATCAGTGTTGTCATTGATGTCAACATATCCTTGTTGTCATTGGTGTCAATTGTATCCTATTTTGTTGCCTGTTTAGAAGACTAGAATGTTGAGGATATTGAGAAAATCAATGAAGATCAATGTATGCAGACCATATGGCTATGTAGAGGATTGTATAAAGTAGCTCTAGTTAAGTTTTGAGAGGTCCACATGAAGATTTGGAGAAGCTATGGCCATCTGAGTAGAATCAGGTTTTGCTATGTTTAGAAGAGATAGAGTGACAGTAAATTGGTTTGGATTGCTTCACATTGAAATATTATGATCAATAGTTCTAGAGGCATGTTTGGGAAGTCAGTGTGTATCATCAACTCAAGTTGTTTGTGGTTTAGAGGTCTGTAAGCAATCTTTCTAGTGTGGGAATCCTGGCAGGCAGTGTTCTTGAGGTTCTGGAAGAAGATGCAAGTCATTCTGATAATTTGGAGGAGTGTGGATGTCTTTGTTAAATTTAATGTGCTTGTGGAGTTCTCTGGATTGTGTGCTTGTTGTGTTGGAGGTCTGCATTGAAGACTGAGCTCGTTGTTGAAGATTTTCTTCTTGGTGTTGTTGTTGTTCCCAGTCTTGGCCGACCGGATGATTCTAGCATGTTGCAGATGATCTAAGAGAATTTCTATGGATCATGGCATGTTGATCAAGGAAGATTGGAGTCCCAATTATGTGTGGCCGACAGCTTAGTGATTCATATTAAGTCAGACACTTGTAGTGCTAACCTTGATGTTTATTCCAAGGTTGATGAAGCATATAAAGGCATGTATTTGAGTTGTTGAAAATCATCCTTCTGAGAAATAATCAAATCCAAAGAAAGGATCAGAGGTGGAGTAGAGAAGAGGAGGAGCAGAAGAACAAGAATAAGAAAGGATGAAGTGATAGTGAAGAAGTATTTGGAGAAGAGCAAAAATTTTATGAGCATTCAATGAGACTGAACCAGGCATGAAGAAGATGTTAATTCTCAGTTAAATTCTTCTATATTAAACATAAATTTTGTAGGGAGTGAGTCTCTTTGAGTAGTGAGCTCTGGGCAATGCATCTGAAGGTAAGTGCCTTCTCATCTTCAAGTACTTTTAACAAGGTATGAATCTTGTGGGTTAACCCCAACCGTGGTTTTCCCTTAACCTGATTTCCACATTAAAAATCTTGGTGTCAAGTGTGTTAATTATGTTTTTGCTCATGTGTTATTATTTCATGCCTTAATGTTTACATCATTAATCTATTTGTAAGTTGTGAAAGAAGATCAAAAAGAGAAAAAGGTTAATTTTGTAGGACAACTGATTCACCCCCTCTCTTATTTGTCTAGCCTAATTCCAACAATTAGTATTAGAGCCAAGTTCCTCTAAAAGAAGCTTGACCACTTGAGGAGATCCAGAATGTTGGCTTACAAGAAAGATAGTCTAAGATTTGATGGAATAAATTACACTCTATGGAGGATGCGCATGCAGTGTCATTTGCAATGTATGGGAGATGCCTACTAGTTGATAACTAAGAATGAATACAAGATTCTAGAAAAAGGTCCTACAACTCCAGATGAAATCAAAGATGTTGAGAACAACTCTCGAGCAATAGAAGCCTTGTTGAGTGCCTTATCTGATACAGAAATGACAAATGTACTGGAATTGAAAACTGTGCATGAAATCTAGGAGAAGTTGGAAACACTGCATGAATGTGATGAACATGTCAAATGTGCCAAGCTACAAAGTCTGAAGGGTAGATATGAGAGCTTAAGGATGAGTGAAGATGAAAATATTACCTCCTACATGCTAAAAGTGAATGAACTTGTGAGCGGTATAAGGTGTGCTAGTGGAGAACTGGAAGAATCAAAAAAATTTGCCAAAGTGCTCAGATCCTTACCTCCGGCCTACAAGCATAAAGTTGTTGCCATTGAAGAAATTAGGACTGTGACAACTGTTACAAGGGATCAGTTGGTTGGTAAACTTTCAGCATTTGAAATTAGTAAGTTTGGTGATTCTCTTCCTAAGTCTGAATCTACATTTAAAGCCAGTATTCATGGAAAACAAAAATATGATCCTGATGAAATCTCTTCAAGGAGATCTAACAAATTCGACAGGACAAGAAAGGATCTTGAAGGTGATGAAACTAAGTTTGATGAAATTGAAGCCCTTTTTTTCCAAAAGATTGCCAATAGGATCTGGTAAGTATGAAGGAAAGTTGCCATTCAAATTTTTTTCTTGTAATAAGATTGATCATTTTGCCTCAAGTTGTCTGGAGAGGGGTTCAAGGCCAAACCCTATTAGACCTAGAGTTTAGAAGAAATATTACTATGTCCAAGAATCTAGTGAAGAAGGAGTCATAGATGATGAATCTGATCATGGAGGCTCCATTGAAAATGATTGGGTATTCATTGATATCAAAGAAGAAGATTCGGTGCCTACTGAATTCGCTAGTTGTGCAAATGTGGAAAGTGCCTTGGTTGCTCAGGTTGTTGAAAATGATGAATGGGTAATTTATAGTGGATGCTCTCATCATATGACTGGTGACAAAAGTAAGTTTGTAATCTTTGAAAATTATGAAGGTGGAATTGTGAAATTTGGAGATAACTCAGCTGGTAGAATCTGTGGCGGAGGATCCATCTCTTTTGATGGTAAGAATAATACTAATGATGTTCTATATGTGGAAGGATTGAAATATAATCTTCTTAGTGTTGGACAGTTGGTTGACAAGGGTTATGATCTCTAATTCAAGGATGGAAAATGTAGAATCTTGGAAAGCTCTAGAATTGAAATTGCATCTGGTACTCAGACTGGAGGTAACATCTTTCATTTAAGTAGTTCTGGAAAAAGTTGTTTGATTGCTCAGATTGATCAGAGTTGGTTATGGCATAGGAGAATGTGTCATGTGAATTTTGATAACTTTGTCAAGATAAGTTCTACTTAGGCTGTGAGAGATCTTCCAAAACTTATGAAACCTACTGATAGCATGTGTAGAGAATGTCAATTGGGTAAACAGAATACAATTTCATTCAAGAGTAAAGAACAATTTTCAAGTGGACAACTGGAACTTGTACATACTGATTCATGTGGCCCTGCTAGAATTAGGAGTGTGCAAGGAGACATATATTTTATGTTGCTAATTGATGATTACTCCCAGATGATGTGGGTAACCTTTTTGAAAGAAAAATTAGAAGCTCTTGGGAAAATGAGATTGGTGAAAAAATAAAGTGTTTGAGATCTAACAGAGGTGGAGAGTTTACCTCTGGTGAGTTTGATACATTCTGTGAAAAGCATGGAATAAAAAGATAATTATCTGCTCCTAGGACTCCCCAACAAAATGGAGTCATGGAAAGAAAGAACCAAACTATTCAAGAAGCTTCTAGGACCATGATGATGGAAGAAAATGTTTCACTAGTCTATTGGAGAGAAGCTATGAGTACTGTTGTCTACACTCTTAGCCAAGTGCAGATCAAAGGAAATTCTAGTAAGACCCCTTATGAACTATGGTTTGGTCATCCTCCTACTATGAGATACTTCAGAGTTTTTGGTAGTAAGTGCTATATCAAAAGAGATGAGGATCTAGGCAACTTTGAAGCAAGAAGTGATGAAGGGATATTTCTGGGTTACTCTACTCAAAGCAAAACATATTGTTCTTTAACAAAAGATTGAAAAAGATTTTTGAAAGTGTAAATGTTAGAGTTGATGAGAGCAAAGAAGGACATTCCAGGTCTTGTGGATATGAATCAGATGATCAAGATGAAAGTCAAAGTCAAGGAAGACAAGTTCAAACCCAGACTCAGATTCAGATTGATCTGAAAAATTAGGTGACTCAAGAGGTTAGTACAGATGGTGAAGAACAAGCTCAAGAAACAGATGTTCAAATAAATCCCAAACCTCCTAGGTATTAAGATTGAATCATCCTAAAGATCAGGTCATAGGAGATAGATATAAAGGTGTTCAAACTAGGAAAATAATTGCTGAAGATCAAGAGGAAATTTGTTTGACTTCAAAGATTGAACCAAATTCAGTAAGTGAAGCTTGCAATGATGAAAACTGGGTAAAATCCATGGAAGAAGAATTAATGCAAATTGAAAAAAATCACACTTGGGATCTTGTTCCTAGACCTGAAGACAAAAATGTGATTGGAACTAAATGGGTCTTCCAGAATAAACTAAATGAAGATGGTGAAGTTGTAAGAAACAAAGAAAGGTTGGTCTGCAAAGGATATTCTCAAGTGGAAGGAATTGATTTTGAAGAAACTTTTGCTACCGTGGCAAGAATAGAGGAAATAAAATTATTTCTTGTATTTTCTTCTTATAAAGATTTCAAGGTCTCTCAAATGGATGTCAAGTCAACATTCCTAAATGGAGAGTTGGAAGAAGTCTACATTGAGCAACCGGAAGGATTTCGGTTGTCTGATCAGAGAAATATGGTCTATAGGTTGAGGAAAGAATTGTATGGACTCAAATAACCCCCAAGAGCCTGGTATGCAAGAATAGATAAGTATCTGCTAAAGCTAGGATATAGCAAAGGCACTGTTGACAGTAATCTTTACTTCAAGATTGATCATGAGGACATTCTAGTTGTTGAGGTATTTGTTGATGATATCATTTTTGGTGGAAATGAGAGTATGTGCAAAACATTTGTTGATCAGATGCAAAATGAATTTGAGATGTCCATGTTTGGTGAAATGAATTTCTTCTTAGGTCTGCAAATCATTTACTTAGATAAAGGTGTCTTCATATCTCAATCTAAGTATGTAAGAGAATTGTTGAAAAAGTTTGGAATGGAAGATTCAAAGTTGGTGGGTACACCCATGGTAACCGGATGTAAGCTAAGTGAAGATGATGAATCCCAAATTAGAAAAGGTATATATCAATGATTGGAGGACTGCTCTATCTGACTCAGACCAGACCTGATATCATGAATGCACTTGGACTTGTTGCTAGATTTCAAGATGATCCTAGAGAATCCCACATTGTAGCAGTCAAGAGAATTTTAGATATCTCAAAGGGACACTTGATTATGGCTTATGGTATCCAAAGGATAATGACTTCACTCTCCATGCATATATAGATGCTGATTGGGCAAGAGATGTGGATGATAGAAAAAGTACTAGTGGTGGTGCATTCTTCTTGGGAAGTTGATTAGTTTCTTGGTTGACCAAAAAGTAGGAGGCAATATCCCTATCTATAGCAGATGCAGAGTATATAGCAGCAGCAAACAATTGTACTCAACTTTTGTTGATGAAGCAAATGTTGAAGGATATCAGAATTGTGTTTGAGGAGCCTGTCACAATCTTCTATAATAATTCAAGTGCAATAAGCATCTCAAAGAAGCCAGTGTTGCATTCAAAGACAAAGCACATATCAATCAGGGTTCACTTTTTGAGAGAGAAGGTTAATGGGAATGAAGTTAGATTGGAGTTTATTTCTTCAAAGGATCAAATTGTAGATATTTTCACCAAGCTTCTACCCAAGGATACTTTTGAGTATCTCAGAGTGAAGTTAGGGGTTATTACCCCTCCTGATCAAAACTAAGATGCACTAGGGTGCATCAATCTGATGGAATCCACAATCATATCTTATATCTGGATTGATTTTAGAAAGATACTATTGATGCAGAGCATCTAGGACAGCATAAGCATGGTTCAAAACTTCACATGCAAAGGCCTCTCAAGACTCACTATTTTCCTTTGACAGAGATCAAAACCTCTCATGAGGTAGGTTTCTAACTCACACTACACATTGTTTAAGACACAAGGTGAGAGGACTCCAACACACCTATCACCAAATGCTTAATTCCATCTAACATTTCCATACAACCCACTAGGCAAGGTCTATAGGATAGTAGTCTCATAGACTGTCACCACACCATTGCACCATTGTAAAGATAGTCACCATGTCCTCCTTGGAATGATCTCTACCAACACCAACTCAACTTCATTGTAGCATACCAACTCAATAACTTACCAAACACCTAATGCCTTTCTTGGCAAACCAATAACATGACTAACAAATCTATTACCTTCCTTGGGGTGGCTGTCTCCTTGGAGGACTGTCAGAGACAGTGAAAGGCAGAGTGGACAGTTGTCTTAGGGAAATCTCTCCCTACTCCTTGTCTTGGATCCATGATCAGATCTAGGGCTCCACCCACCAGTCTCAACACCTTCATTCACCAACATTTCACTTCCTTGTTAGTAGTTACCATCTAGTTGTTGTTGTCCATCTCCAAAGTCACAACATACAGCTCTGCAGGCTCATTTACATGACCAACACAGTCTAAGCCATCATCCTACTCTCACAACCTCTACAAGCCCCTACACTAGCTATCATACAACTCATTCCTCTGACCAGGGGTAGGAAGGATCAAAGGAATGAGGAGAGGCTCATCGAGCTACTCAGAAAAGCCCTAAATCAGGTTTTCAAACCCACTTCCAAATAAAGGAGAAATACAGAGATAAAAATGGATGTCAAGAGCCCAAACTAGTTTCAAAACAAAGTCAAATCAACCCTCTAATTATCCATTATAAACTTGTGCTTTGACTATTCTATACAGGTACGGATTTCTCAGAAAAATAGTGAATGTCTTGACTGTAATAGTGGGTTTAAAGAGCAGCTGGGGAAAACAACAATTTCTTTTACCTATCCTTGTGTCAAACCTCCATCCAATGCTCAAATCCAAGCTATCTCCATCTACTATCTATCCAATGTACCTAAGTGCTAAGACAGTACGGCAGGAAAAAGCAGAAAAACACATAAAAGGTAGGAAAATAGAAGTTTCTTCTTTCTTATTTCATCTCCACCGAACCAATCTCTTACAATTAAACCTTTCTTTCTTAAAATAAGCCTCAACAATGCATGAAATCATTTGGGATCCTAGATAACTGCCCAAACCATCAAGTTTTTTCTTGCTTTTTAACTGCACTAGCTGACTGTTTTTAGAAACTAACTTCTTCCACCGACTGTCTTGGTTTAGAGTGCTTTTTTAACACTTGGATTAACCTTTGGCAAGGTTCTAACAAACTTCCAAATCCATGACATGCCTTTAAAGGCCTACAAACATTAAAACTTAAATGACTATCCTATATGCCTCAACAAAGGTTTACAAACAAGGAAATTTTAATGACTGCCCCCTACAAAAAAGACTGTCCTCTAAAGGACTACAACAAGATAATAGATACTAGTTACTTAGACATAGTCCTTTACAAGTAAGCCTCATTACAACATTTGGATGGTCTCATAGACCTTATTGACAAAACAACTACTTGAAGATCAAACAAAATCTAGACATCTTGGTGCTCCTGCACCATACTCCCCAGCATGATGAAAACTCTTGTCCCAAGAGTTATGGGGTCTGCTCCAACCATTCTTCAATCTTGTTGTAATGTTCCTCTAACTGGGAAACATGAAGTCTCCAAGAGTGATCTTCCTCCTTCTCCAACCTGCATGGCTCCTGTAAACAATATTAGAACCATAAAACCTATTTTGGTGTCCTTGTCTAGGACCTTGCTGCTGCAATACTTCTGGTCTTCTCAATTAGAGGTTCTGATGCATTCCTCCCTATATTATCTGCTATTTGCCTTCCTTCTTCTACCTCTTTATAGGGAAATCAATGTCTCCAACCTTGACATAACTCAAGTCCCAAGCCTGCTGCTCTTTAGGACTGTCATCCACCTTCTTCTGCTGCAACTGTTCCTGTTGCTTGCAATCATCCTGAACTTGCACATTCAACTATAGTTTCACTCCAAAACAAATAGTAACATGTTCCTTCTTCTCTTCACAAGGTAAAGGTATCAGTTTACACTTCTTACCATCTTTGTGCACCACATAGTTATTAGTATAACCATCATGAATAGTTCTCCTCAAGTGCTACCATGGTCTCCCCAAAATAATATGCCCACATGTCATTAGAATGACATCACACAAGACATAGTCCTGATATGGACCAATTAAGAAATCAACATATGCCCTTTGATCAACCCTTACTTGCTGCTCTTGACTCACCCAAGTGGCATTGTAAGGACTAGGATGATCAAAAATTTTCAATCCCAACTTATTCACCATTTCCCAAGAAACTAGATTATCATGAGAACCTAAGTCTACAATCAACTTGCATATCTTTCGATGGCTTAAACAATTAGTTCTAAAAATAGACACCTGTGGTGGTGGCTGCATCTTACCTTTCTCCACCATGATCATTTCTCCAACCATCATTGGAGAGGCTAACGACATTTCTGGTTCTTCTGGCTTCTCCTCCTCTTTTGCCAAGTGAACCCTTCTATCCTTGGTCTTGTCAACACCATCCTTCTTAGGATAGTTGAAAGATGTGTGTCCCACCTCATTACAATGATAACATTTGCCTGTGAATACTCCTCTACCTGATCCAAATCTACCTCCACCTCTATATCCACCTCTCTGATCTACAGAAGACTCCTTACCTTTCTCATTGTTGTTCTAAACTTCATTAGTAGGTCTACCCCTACCTTTGTTTCCTCTTCCACTACCTTATCTTTCTTGCTTCCTCTTCACCCTTTCTTCAGCCCTGATGGCCAACTGAAAATACTCTCCAAGTGATTTTGGTACTACCAAACCAATCTCATCTTGCAAGTTATACCTAAGTCCATTAAGGTACCTTGCCACCTTCTCTTCTTCATCTTATAATCCTCCTCTGATACTAAGCCTATGAAATTGCTCAGTATAGGACATAACATCCATGTCCTTCTGCTTCAGATTATGCCTCATCCTCTTTGTCTAAATGGAGTAATCAGATGGAAGGAACTGATCCTTCATCATAGCCTTCATCCTACCCCAAGAAGTGATTCTTGATGCACCTCTAGCCATTCTTTCTGTCTGCACACTACTCCACCATGTAAGTGCTATTCCTCTCAGTTTTGTCTTTGCAAATTTGATCTTCTTCTCATCACTCATCTCCTCATACTCAAAAAAATTTTCCAGGGCATCTATCCACCCTAACACCTCTTCACTATCCATCTTCCCCTAATAAATAGGTAACTCTATGTGTGCATTTGTCCCACTTCCTTGCACTGCCTTCAGCAATCTCACAAACTTCTTTTCTTCAGCATCCAACTCATCCTCAGGAGGATTCTCATTAGCATCCTCATCTCCTTCTGAATCATTTTGTTCATCCTTTCTAGGATTCTTCTCCAATGCTTCCAATCTAGCCAAGATTGCTGCATTATCCCTTCTCACTTGCCTCAACTCTCTTTCCCTGGCAGCATCTTGTTCTCTTCTGTCCCTCAATTCTTTTTCTCTAGCCTCTAAGGCTTCTCTCAACTCATTGTTCTCCCTAGCCATTTGATTCTTAGGAGGTATCCTTACACCTCTCACAAACTCTTACTGTTTCACAAGATACTTTACTCCCTCAAGGACCTACTAGTGGCTCTGATACCACAAATGATGTAGAGCATCTAGGACAGCATAAGCATGGTTCAAAACTTCACATGCAAAGGCCTTTCAAGACTCACTATTTTCCTTTGACAGAGATCAAAACCTCTCATGAGGTAGGGTTCTAACTCACACTACACATTGTTCAAGACACAAGGTGAGAGGACTCCAACACACCTATCACCAAATGCTTAATTCCATCTAACATTTCCATACAACCCACTAGGTAGGGTCTGTAGGACAGTAGTCTCATAGACTGTCACCACACCATTGCACCATTGTAAAGATAGTCACCATGTCCTCCTTGGAATGATCTCTACCAACACCAACTCAACTTCATTGTAGCATACCAACTCAATAACTTACCAAACACCTAATGCATTTCTTGGCAAACCAATAACATGACTAACAAATCTATTACCTTCCTTGGGGTGGTTGTCTCCTTGGAGGACTGTTAGAGATAGTGAAAGGTAGAGTGGACAGTTGTCTTAGGTAAATATCTTCCTACTCCTTGTCTTGGATCCATGATCAGATCTAGGGCTCCTCCCACCAGTCTCAACACCTTCATTCACCAACATTTCACTTCCTTGTTACTAGTTACCATCTAGTTGTTGCTGTCCATCTCCAAAGTCACAACATACAGCTCTACAGGGTCATTTACATGACCAACACAGTCTAAGTCATCCTCCTAATCTCACAACCTCTACAAGCCCCTGCACTAGCTATCATACAACTCATTCCTCTGACCAGGGGCAGGAAGGATCAAAGGAATGAGGAGAGGCTCATCGGGCTACTCAGAAAAGCCCTAAATCAGGTTTTCAAACCCACTTCCAAATAAAGGAGAAATACAGAGATAAAAATGGATGTCAAGAGCCCAAACTAGTTTCAAAACAAAGTCAACTCAACCCTCTAACTATCCATTATAAAGTTGTGCTTTGACTATTCCGTACAGGTACGGATTTCTCAGAAAAAATAGTGAATGTCTTGACTGTAATAGTGGGTTTAAAGAGCAGCTTGGGGAAAAAAAACGATTTCTTTTACCTATCCTTGTGTCAAACCTCCATCCAATGCTCAAATCCAAGCTATCTCCATCTACTATCTATCCAATGTACCTAAGTGCTAAGACAGTTCCGTACAAGAGTACAGTACGGCAGGAAAAAGCAGAAAAACACTTAAAAGGCAGGAAAATAGAAGTTTCTTCTTTCTTATTTCATCTCCACCGAACCAATCTCTTACAATGAAACCTTTCTTGCTTAAAATAAGCCTCAACAATGAATTAAATCATTTGGGATCCCAAATAACTGCCCAAACCATCAAGTTTTTTCTTGCTTTTTAACTGCACTAGCTAACTGTTTTTAGAAAATGACTTCTTCCACCAACTGTTTTGGTTTAGAGTGCTTTTTTAATACTTGGATTAACCTTTGGCAAGGTTCTAACAAACTTCCAAATCCATGACAATGACTATCCTATATGCCTCAACAAAGGCTTACAAACAAGGAAATTTTAATGACTGCCCCCTACAAAAAAGACTGTCCTCTAAAGGACTACAACAAGATAATAGATACTAGTTACATGGACATAGTCCCTTACAAGTAAGTCTCATTACAACATTTGGATGGTCTCATAGACCTTATTGACAAAACAACTACTTGAAGATCAAACAAAATCTAGACATCTTGGTGCTCCCGCACCAACTACTCAGGGGGAGTAGTCAGTATTTAAATTTTGAGATCAGTCTGAAACAAAAAGGGGAAGAAAAGATTACAAATATGTGCCCTTTTCCATTGATGTCAAAGCAGGAGAGAAGTCACATGTGAAAAACTAGTTGCCGATGAAAGGGGGAGAAATGAAGAAAGTAGTTGCAGAAGTGATACGAGAAAGGGGGAGAATTTCTTGTCTTGATGGTTGAATCAGTTTTTCACATCATATGTTGCCATCAATGACAAAGGGGGAGATTGTTGCAAATATGTGTCTAATCGGTGTTGTCATTGAGTCAACATATCCTTGTTGCCATTGGTGTCAATTGTATCCTATTTTGTTGCCTATTTAGAAGACTGGAATGTTGAGGATATTGAGAAAATTAATGAAGATCAATGTATACAAACCATATGGTTGTGTAGATGATTGGCTGAAGTAGCTCCAATTACATTTTGAGAGGTCCACATGAAGATTTGAAGAAGCTATCGCCATCTGAGTAGAACCAGGTTTTACTGTGTTTAGAAGAGATAGAGTGATAGTAAATTGGTCTAGATTGCTCTACACTCAAATATTATGATATGTGGTTCTAGATGCATGTTTGGGAAGTCAGTGTGTATCATCAACTCAAGTGGTTCGTGGTTTAGAGGTCCGCAAGCAATCTTTCTAGTGTGATGGTCATGGCAGATAGTGTTCTTGAGGTTCTGGAAGAAGATGCTAGTGATTCTGATAATTTGGAGGAGTGCGGATGTCTTTGTTAGATTCAATGTGCTTGTGGAGGTCTTTGGATCGTGTGCTTGCTGTGTTGGAGGTCCGCATTGAGGATCAAGATCATTGTTGAAGATTTTCTTCTTGGTGTTGTTGTTCTTCCCAGTCTTGGCCGACCAGATGATTCTAGCATGTTGTGGATGATCTAAGAGCATTTCTATGGATCGTGGCATGTTGATCAAGGAAGATTGCAGTCCCAGTTAAGTTTGGTTGATAGCTTATTGATTCACATTAAGTCAGACACTTGTTGTACTGACCTTGATGTGTATTCCAAGGTTGATGAAGCATATAAAGGTATGTAGTTGAGTTGTTGAAAATCATCCTTGTGAGAAATAATCAAATCTGAAGAAAGGATCAGAGCTAGAGTAGAGAAGAGGAGGAGTAGAAGAACAAGAATAGCAAAGGATGAAGTGATAGTGAAGAAGTATTTGGAGAAGAGAAGAAGTTTATGAGCATTCAATGAGATTGAACCAAGCATGAAGAAGATGCTATTTCTCAGTTAAATCCTTATGTATTAAACATAAATTCTGTAGGTAGTGAGCCTCTTTCAACGGTGAGCTCTGGGCAGTGTACCCGAAGGCAAGTGCTTTCCCATTTTCAAGTACTTTTAATAGGGTACGAATCTTGTGGGTTAACCCCCACCGTGATTTTCCCTTAACTGGGTTTCCACATTAAAAATCTTGGTGTCAAGTGTGTTAATTATGTTTCTGCCCATGTGTTATTGTTTCATGCCTTAATGTTTACATCATTAATCTATTTGTAAGTTGTGAAAGAAGATCAAAAAGAGAAAAAGGTTAATTTTGTAGGACAACTGATTCACCCCCCGTCTCAGTTGTCTGGCCTAATTCCAACAACAATAGCCTATAATATGAATCTAGAGAGAAAGTGGTAGAAAGCCTGGCATGACTAGAACCTGTAGAGGAAAAATTTCAAAGGAGACTTGGTACTCCTATATGATATTATGTTTAAGAGACAAGCTAAAATCAAAATTAGATGGTTGGCACCCTATTACATACATGAAATTACAAAATTTGGAGCAGTGAGATTGGAAGACATGGAAGGAAGAATTATTGTTGATATGTTAACAGAGGTCGGCCACAAATCTCCAGGATGAAAAGATCAAATGTGGTGAAATTCAGACATGTAACATACTAATTGTATCATATTGTATCATATGATAGTGTTATGTATGAATTGGGATGATCAAGTTGTGTGTTAGTTAGATAAAATCAAACCCTTCTTTCACACATACATTCAAGGACATAGATCGAGCTAAGTCACAACTATGATAGCGGACTCAGCTCCAAATTTGTTGTCACTATAAGATGCTTGGAAAGATAGAATAGATTGATGTTTTTTCAAAACCCTAATCCAATTAGCCTAAAACCCTAATTATCCAAAATCATAAACAAACGGATGAAACCCGACAAATTCTCATATAGGAAGGCACTAAATGCAAATTAGAAACATACCAAGATTTTAATTTTGAAAACCAGAAACTTCAGGGATGAAAGAGGGATCGCCCTTGTCCAAGTTGACACTTTTTCTAGAGGTCAAGAACCAAAGATGTTGTAGACTGCAACCTGTTCAGAGATTTCTAATAGTGACAAACTGAAGGACAAAAGAGGGATCGCCCTTCTCCAATTAGGGATATTTTCTGTTGCTTTCTTTAGATCTAGAATCTTTATGCACTACACTAATCTCCTTTAAATCCTCTCTGCAAGATCCAACACTTGTCACCTGCAATCATGAGAAAGGAGTTATGGATTGTGGTGTTTAGGAGCTTGCCTTAGTCAAGCCCGAGAATGACATTCTAGCCTTCCAACACCATTGTTAGATAGAGAGTGTGTGTCCTTGGTGGACAAAGGCAAAAGAAAATGATATGATAAATGATTAAAACACAAAGTAGATGTCACTTTAGAGGTGAAGCTCTCACGGGGAGACAAAGATCTTTGACTCCATGAGAAGATGGATTGATGAAGACAAATCTGCAACAAACAAGTACAAACACAACACAATACTACTTTACAACACAATGAAAGCCTTGAGTATCCTTAGCATACGATCACAAGTTTGCATTATCCATCTAGTTGTAAAATGAAGTCCTAAACATGATTATATATGCATTCCTACTAAACTTTTATAATTCAAACTTGACATGCCAACAAGGGAAACCTTTTTAATGCTCACCAACCAACATTCAAGTTTGGGACCCCGACAAAATAGGGTAGAAATAGGTCACGGGTTCCCAAGTCGAGGGGCCTATTTTGGGTCCAAATTAAGCTTAAGGTTCACCCTAGCTCCCATTTGACATGGGTTTCAGGGGATTTTGCTTCAGGATTCATTTTAAACATGCATGATTAAATCTGAGGGACTCAGGAGCTAAACATAGGAGGTAAAAGTCCTAGGGGGAAATTTTATGACATAACATTTAGCCCCCACTTACATGCATTAAAGTATAGTAAAAAACACATCAAACACACCAAGAACTTAAAACTAAGGCATACACATAGATTGAAGAATTATTTCCTACCCCTAATCTTAGGTAAGCATTAGAAGACACATCGTAGACATGCAAAACACAATGAAGATAGTAGGAAGCATGCAAGACATGGAGAAGACAGTATTGAAGACACAAAAGACATAATGAAGACATGAGAGCAGTCATGCAAAATATGATGAACACATTGATATAACATTTTCATTTTCATATATATATATATATATATATATATATATATATATATATATATATATATATATATATATATATTCATGGAAATAAAAATTGTAACATAAAACCCCAAAATATAAGAGGAGCTCATCTCTACACCCTTGAAACTACACCAAGGGAAAAATAGGCCATACAAAACCTAAGTGTGGGAGTAGCTCATTGCTACACCTTTGAAGCCACACATGAGGGAAAACATGCCATACAAAGCCTGAGTGTGGGGGGAGCTCATCGCTACACCCTTGAAACCACACACAAGGGAAAACATGCCAAACAATCCTGAGTGTGGGAGGAGCTCATCGCTACACCCTTGAAACCACACATGAGGGAAAACACACAGATTACACGAGCATCGTATAGCATGCCATAGACATACTGTGCATCTTAAACATGGCAAACAAGGGCAATGGAAGGAGCTTATTTATAAGTCCTAGTGGATCCCACCTAGGTTTTGGGTTTCAAGTATTCATCTGTATGCCTTTTCAGAGAAACCCAAAAAATTTCCAAGTCATTCGGCCTATGTCGTTGTATGTGAACATCTTTGTATATGCATGGTCGCTTGTATGTGTCTTTGTATGTACAAGTGCAAATGTGCATTGGTAGACCTGAAAAAGGAGTTAAATCAGCTTCAGAAAATGAAAAAATGATTGTATGCATCTTTGTATGCATATTGGGTTGTATATGCAACTAATATTCTATCGCATATTCTGCGGTTGTATCAAAGGATTGCATGTATATTGTGTTGTATATTCAATATACAACTGGTAGATACAATGGTAACATACATCGGCAGCAACATACAAAGGAAAAGATGCAAGTCAGTATGCATCGGGTTATAATTGAATATGCAAGGATGAATGTATATCGAGTTGTATATCGCGGATGCATAAGAAAACATACAATGGCGATATACAAAGAGGAAACATGCAAAGGGCGCATACAAAGACAAGATGCAAAGGAATAGATACAAAGCCTGGGGCCCACCAATTGCATACAAAGGCGATTGTATGTTTGCACATGCAATCGAACATACAAGGTAGAATATACAAGTCCTGGATGTCAAAGTTTATCAAATCGGGCCTGGCAGATGCGCACAAGGGCAAAGTTGAAAAGTCAAAGGGCAATTTCCTTGTATGTTGCGTTGTATGTATCTCAGAGATACACATGGCATTTACAAGGTGATGTACAAGAAGGCGGATGCAAAGCAGATGTGACCAGGAAGTCAGTTGTATTTATGAGCCAGTTGAGATCCGTGAATTGTATATTTGGGATTGTATGTTCCCTATATGTAATCAAACATACAAGAAATGGATACAAAGAAATGTGCAAGCAGGTCGCGGTCAAAGTCAAAGATGTTCAAATATATGGTGGGGCCTGCATGGTTGTATGTTATGTGGGTTGTATGTATGTGCAACATGCAATGCAATATACAAAGGCGCACACATACAACCCAGACGCGAAGAAGGAATGTATTTTGCCGGATAGACGGCTAGAGTCTGCATTGTATGTTTCCATTGTATATGCAATATACAAGGCTGATATACAAAAGGGAAAGCATACAAGCTAGACCTGAATGGAGAATCAAATGCAGTGAATAAAAATTTGGGCTCCACGGCTTGTATAATGAAGTGCTTGTATATGCAATATAGAATGAGATATGCAAAAGAGGGAGATACAAGCCAGACCCGATTATGATTTCAATTTATTTCATAAAGGTTTGGGATCCACACCTTGTATGTGTTGTGATTGTATGTATATACAATCTCTTATACAAATGCATATACAAAGGTTGATACAAAAGGGCAGTTGTATGTATATGCTTTTGCATATACAAAGGTTTAAAGGAAAAAAGGGCGAAAAAAGGCAAAATGTATGTCTCAATGGGAAAAGTCATCGATGGAAAAAGGGCACCTATGTGGCATGATTTGATTGGTTGTGGACTTTTCAACATGAACCAAAGATGTTGATCTTGGCGACGAGGAGGAAATCTATGGCCCTGTTTCAAAATTTTACAGGAGGATATTTGTATGTGTTCGTTGCATCGTTCCAAGTGGAAAAAATCTTCAGAGACGCGTGAACCATTGTTGCATCTTGCAGCAGGTAGGTTGGCTTTAATGGCAAGTTTACAGAGGTATGGTCGACTGATGGACAAGCCAACTACCATATTTGATGAGAAAATCTTCAGGCGGCAGTGCAGATCCTGAGTTCACCTACTCTTCCTCCTTCTCTTTGCTGCATTCAATGTTTTGGGCACCATTCTGATGGTACATTGTATCTGGTGAAGTTTTGAGTTGACCATGTAACTGAATGCTTAGTACATGTTCTTGCATATAGCGAACTGTGTCACTCATTTTTTTAGGTTGTTGAAGACTTGGGCATTTTTTGGAGGAAATAATGAAGAACAAAGTATTTCCTTGGTTGTTCTTTCTCTTTTGGAGTTTATGAGTTGCATTTGAGTGCACCTTGCACATATATTCAGTTTCATGTCATTTTTATATGAAAAATGCTTCATTGCATGTGTTTAGCTGTTTGTCTCCATTTGTTGCATGCATCCCTTCTTTTGAATCTAGTTGCTAAGGGTTACTAAGATTCTAGGATACAGAGTTGTATTGCATGCTTGATCTCTAACTTCCATTCAAGGAGTGGATTAAACTATTTTAGGTTATGTATGAAAAAGAATGAATGTCAGCTGGAATATTTGTAAGTAGAGGCAGCTAAATACTCAGCCTTGGGTGGTGTTTGTAAGGCAAATACCAATCCTAACCCCTTGAAACTTGAATGCCAGTGCAAATCATTCTCTTGTATACATCTAGTTGACTCCTTGCCCTGAGATAGGCACCAGTCTGCTTCTTGTGTAGTAGTTATGGTCCAAAACCCCCTGTCTTGCATCCAAGATATCAAAACAAATCATTTCATAATTCCAACCTATTAGTTGTAGGAGTAGAAATAGGACCCCTGCATACTCTCATCCACAACTAGTTAGATTTGTCCAAGAAAGTTGCCAACCTTGTGATCTATCATGCAAATCTTGGTCCTAAAATGAGAGTATTCTGCCTGTTGTTGTAAAGCTAAATCCTTCTATTGGGTGAGTCAAGGTCAAATCTTTAGCTATAGGGATACCCCCCTTGGTGCAGAAGAACCAGAAGTGAAGGGTAGGCAGCTCACGCAACCTCCTGTATTTGTTGGCCGAATCTACATGTGCATTGGAACTGTCAAACTCTCTGTCGATTCAAAGAGAAAGACCCAACAAAGTGGTGACTCTGTTGGGGAGTCAAGCAATTTGAAGATTTAGAAGACCCAGGTGATGTTGTTGCAGCAATACCAAAGAACAACCATTTGGTCCTCTGCTGGCGTGATGAATCCAGAAAAAAAAAAGTGCCTTGTTGATATTATGTCCTCTTTGTGAGAGGTGGCGACTCTGTTGATTGAACCTATCCAAAGCTGCGACATATTTCTAAGTATTCCATCTTTTCACTCGAGATGATTCAAATAGAGCAACAGTTGTGGTTGTGCTCTCAAAGAAGACCATTTTTTATTGAAAGATATAAAGCCCTAAATTTTAAAGGAGTATGTGGTTACCCAAATGTTATTCCCAATAAGATTAGAAAATGTTTACTGAAATATAGTGGATCAAATTCTGAGTCTGCAAACAAACATCTACAAAAATTTTGTAATTTGATAGAAGATTATGAGGTAGAGGATGAAGATGTAGTAATGAGACTTTTTGTTCAGTCAGTAGAGGATGATGCTAGGGTATGGTTTTCAGACTTGCCTACGTGTTCAGTTTCTTCATGGGTAGATTTAGAAGTTGCATTCCTAGAGCAGTTTGGTGAAAGATTTGATTTGGCCTCATTGATCACACATTTCATGAACATCCAAAAGGAAGATGAGGAACTAGTTCCAACCTTTAATCTTAGATTTATTAAGTTGCTCAAGCAGATTCCTGAATATATGAGACCTAATGATGCATTGTGCTTGGCAATTTATTTCGCTACATTTGGTGAAGAAATGAGTTATTTATTGAGAGATAAGGAACCAATCACACTTCACCAGGCCTACAAATTTGCTATGGATATTGAAAACAATCAAAAATATGGAATGCCAATAGGTTTCATGGCTGCAAGTTTTCAAAATAGTTTTCAAGGTGAATATATTTCAGATTTCCCAGTGTGTTCATTAAGAGATGATTTTGCAAAGGGGAATGTATTTCAGAACAATGGGCGCAGTTATGATGTGATGCATAAACATGAAGAAGGTGTTGTAGAAAATGTGGGCACATTCTATAATGGTGAAGACAAAGATTGTTGTCAACCTCTAGAAGAAAGATCTACATATGCAAAGTGCATTTCAAATGATCAAATGAAAGACATACATGAGGTTGTGTCTTGTAGTAATAGGCATATCCCAGTTATTCCTAAATGTTTATATGAAGTGGATATGCAGAGCTTCACTCTGAATATAGAAGATGCAGATTCAAGGGATGACAGTGAATATGTTAGTGACTCTCAACATTCAGATGCATGTATGAGCCTTTCAGATGATGAAATATATATGGATGCTGAGTATGAGTGTTTCCTTAAAAATTTTGACTACCTTTACAGTGCAGAGGTTGAAACTTTTGTTGTTGATCATCGGTGCATTGGTAAAGAGGAAAATCAGGGTCACTATTCAAATGTGAATGGACAAGTTGTAGATATTCATGCTGATACAGATGGGGATAATGTTGGTTAGAGAGGTCATTATGAAGCTTTTGACGTAGAGCTACACTCTGAGCTTTTTATGCCTTCTCTTGAGACATTCCAGGTTGACCTTGATGATAAAATTGTTGAGCACAATGATGATGGATATCTGAATATTTATAAAAATGAATATGATTATGAGATGTTGCTTATGCCTGAGTATTGTTTGTTTAACACAGAGGAGCTTTTATCTTTTGAAGAAGGGCAAAATTTTGATGTGGATTCATTTGTTTCATGTGAGTCTATTATTTTTCCAAGCAACATCAGTGACACATATGATGATGACATTATACAGCTGATAATGATATATGCTGATGAATCTTGCTGTAGATTTGAAGAAAAAGAAGTGGGCAGCAGTACAATCAATTGCAATGCAGGGTGCTATAAACAACAAATTGTTTTGAGGCTTCATTTGAAGAAATCAGATGAAAACAGGGTATTTGACAAAGGGAAAATCTGGTTTTTCCTTTTTGGTGGCCCTGGGCCACCAAGTAAATTTTTAAAAATGTATTTTATGATGCAGGTTGGTGCAGTGTTTGACTCTATGTGCCCAATGGATAAGGGATTGGTCTACATCCCAGAGATCTATGGTTCTCACCATGCCTACAAGAGGTATGCATCCCCAGACAGAGCCATTGGTGGTGCCCACCTAGGTTTTGGGTTTCAAGTATTCATCTATATGCCTTTTCAGAGAAACCCAAAAAATTTCTAAGTCATTCGCCTGTGTCATTGTATGTATACATCTTTGTATATGCATGGACGCTTGTATGTGTCTTTGTATGTACAAGTGCAAATGTGCATTGGCAGACCTGAAAAAGGAGTTAAATCAGCTATAGAAAATGAAAAAATGATTGTATGCATCTTTGTATGCATATCGGGCTGTATATGCAGCAAATATTCCATCACAGATTCCACGGTTGTACCAAAGGATTGCATGTATATTGTGTTGTATATTCAATATACAACAGGTAGATACAATGGTAACATACATCGGCGGCAACATACAAAGGAAAAGATGCAAGTCAGTATGCATCGGGTTATAATTGAATATGCAAGGATGAATGTATATCGAGTTGTATATTGTGGATGCATAAGAAAACATACAATGGTGATATACAAAGAGGAAACATGCAAAGGGCGCATACAAAGACAAGATGCAAAGGAATAGATACTAATCCTGGGGCCCACCAATTGCATACAAAGGCGATTGTATGTTTGCACATGCAATAGAACATTCAAGGTAGAATATACAAGTCCTGGACGTCAAAGTTTATCAAATCGGGCCTTACGGATGTGTACAAGGGCAAAGTTGAAAAGTTAAAGGGCAGTTTCCTTGTATGTTGCGTTGTATGTATCTTTGACATACAAATGGCATATACAAGGCAATGTACAAGCAGGCAGATGCAAAACGAACGCGGCCAGGAAGTCAGTTGTATTTATGAGCCAGTTGGGATCCGCAGATTGTATATTTGGGATTGTATGTTCCTAATATGCAATCAAACATACAAGCAATGGATACAAAGAAATGTGCAAGTAGGTCACGGTCAAAGTCAAAGATGTCCAAATACATGGTGGGGCCCACATGGTTGTATGTTCTATGGGTTGTATGTATGTACGACATGCAATGCAATATACAAAGGCGCACACATACAACCCGGATGCGAAGAAGGAATGTATTTTGCCGGATAGACAGCTGGAGTCTGCATTGTATATGCGATATACAAGGCCAATATACAAAAGGGAAAGAATACAAGCCGAACCCAACTAGAGAATCAAATGCCGCGAATAAAAATTTGGGGTCCGCGGCTTGTATAATGAAGTGCTTGTATATGCGATATACAATGAGATATGCAAAAGAGGGAGATACAAGCTAGACCCGATTACGATTTCAATTTGTTTCATAAAGGTTTGGGGTCCACGCCTTGTATGTGTTGTGATTGTATGTATATACAATCTCTTATACAAATATAGATACAAAGTTTGATACAAAAGGGCGGTTGTATGTATATGCTTTTGCATATACAAAGGTTTAAAGGCAAAAAGGGTGAAAAAAGGCAAAATGTATGTCGCAATGGGAAAAGTCATCGATGGAAAAAGGGCACCTACATGGCGCGATTTGATTGGCTATGGAATTTTCAGCATGAAACAAAGCTGTTGATCTTGGTGATGAGGAGGAAATCTACAGTCCTGTTTCAGAATTTCACAGGAGGAGATTTGTATGTGTTCGCTGCATCATTTCAAGTGGAAAAAATCTTCAGAGACTTGTGAACCATTGTTGCATCTTGCAGTGGGTAGGTTGGCTTTAATGGCAAGTTTGCAGAGGTATGGTCGACTGATGGATAGGGCAACTACCATATTTGATGAGAAAATCTTCAGGCGGTGGTGCAAATCTTGAGTTCACTTGCTCTTCCTCCTTCTCTTTGTTGCATTCAATGTTTTGGGCACCATTCTGATGGTCCATTGTATCTGGAAAAATTTTGAGTTGACCATGTAACTGAATGCTGAGTACACGTTCTTGCATATAGCAAACTGTGTCACTCATTTTTTTGGTTTGTTGAAGACTTGGGCATTTTTTGGAGGAAATAACGAAGAACAAAGTATTTCATTGGTTGTTCTATCACTTTTGGAGTTTATGAGTTGCATTTGAGTGCACCTTGCACATATATTCAGTTTCAGGTCATTTTTATATGAAAAATGCTTCATTGCATGTGTGTAGCTATTTGTCTCCATTTGTTGCATGCATCCCTTCTTTTGAATCTGGTTGCTAAGGGTTACTAAGATTCTAGGATACAAAGTTGTTGTATTTCATGCTTGATCTCTAACTTCCATTCAAGGAGTGGATTAAACTATTTTAGGTTAAGTATGAAGAAGAATGTATGTCAGCTGGGATATTTGTAAGTAGAGGCAGCTAAATACTCAGCCTTGGGTGGTGTTTGTAAGGCAAATACCAGTCCTAACCCCTTGAAACTTAAATGCCAGTGTAAATCATTCTCTTGTATACATCTAGTTGACTCCTTGCCCTAAGATAGGCACCAGTCTGCTTCTTGTGTAGTAGTTACGGTCCAAAACCCCCTGTCTTGCATCCAAGATATCAAAACAAATCATTTCATAATTCCAACCTATTAGTTGTAGGAGTAGAAATAGGACCCTACATACTCTCATCCACAACCAGTTAGATTTGTCCAAGAAAGTTGCCAACCTTGTGATCTATCATGCAAATCTTGGTCCTAAAATGAGAGTATTCTGCCTGTTGTTGTAAAGCTAAATCTTGCTATTGGGTGAGTCAAGGTCAAATCTTTAGCTATAGGGATACCCCCTTGGTGCGGCAGACCTAGAAGTGAAGGGGAGGCAGCTCATGTAACCTCCTGTATTTGTTGGCCGAATCTGCTTGTGCATTGGAACTGGCAAACCCTCTGCTGATTCGGAGAGAAAGACCCAACAAGTCCCACCATCTCAAACATGCTTCAAACACACCTGACTGTTGGGATTATGCCACAACAACTACCAAAAATGTGATTAAGGTAGGATAGTCTCAAGATCCAATCCCACCTCCGCAGAGGACTTTTGTAATAAAATGATGTGCACTAGCTCAAGAGATACACCATCTTACCTTCCATAGGAGGGATTTTGAATAAAAGGATATGCACTAGCTCAAAAGATACATTATCCTACTTCACGTAGAGGACTTCTTGAAAAAAGGATATGTTATCTTGGCTCACGGAGATGGCTTTTTGCTTTCAATATAAATAAAGATGTGTACTCACGCCATAGATACAACATCCTGCCTCATGGAGATGGCTTACAAACATGCTTCATTAGTACCAAAATCATTAGACAGATATCAAATTATATATGCCACCACCTTAAGGTGGTTGATGTCATGTACTGATATCAAGCATGTTACGGTAGAGAGAAGACATGCAAGGGAAAAAGAGCTTTCACAAAGCCCATGCCCCCAAGGTGACATGTGCTCACGATCGTTGAAATGATATGATAAGATAAGATAACAAGAGAGGTTAGAAATCTTACTCTAAGATAATAACCAAAGTAATTCATTAAAGCTATACATAAAAATAGTCACATCAAGGACCAAGGCTATATTGCGGGTTTGGAACTGAGTATAACTGTTGGGATATACTACAGGTATCTTGGAACCAAGTGTAGCAACAAGGTGAGATACCAATCAAAGTGTACAAGAGTGGATTGAGTGAATTGTAAAATGTTAGTCACAATGAATGCCACAAGATTATACATCACACGGAGTGGTTCTACTAGTCAAGCATCATATATATATATATATATATATATATATATATATCAACCTCGTCGTCATGTATGGACTAGGTCCATTTTTGCTTTGCTTACTGAACAAACACATGGTCTGTATCAGTATTTGTTTGTTTTCATCATCCGTTGACTAGGTAGAATCACTAGAAGAAGGTAAACAATAAAATGAGAGAGGAGAACAAGTGCCTTAGGAACACCATGTAAGAGGATGCCCCCAAGCCATCAACCACAATGCTTTGCCCCTAAGGCATGACACACAACAATATAATAGAGGAGAGGCAATGATAGAAGAATGGTCACAACAAAGGCAGTCTCACATTATCCTTGACCTTACAAGAGTATCAAGGGTCATCCTAGGAGGCCTAAACAACACATAACACATCACAGGGGAGCACAACACAAAGAGAGAACGAGCACGTAAGAAAACATAGCATAATACGATAAATGTGGCCAATAGGGTTAGGAATACTTACCTATTATCCTTAATTCTAATCTTTACCTTGATAGTTAAAGATTTATCTCTTCTTTTTTCTTCCATATTTTCTTGAGCTTGTGAAGCTGCAAGCATAAGAGTTGTCAATGCAAAGTTGTCTATTAATGATGTTGTGGGAGGAATGTCATAGGTTTCTATGTCAATCAAGCAGGGTGATGTAGGGATTGGGAAAATGCCCATTTCAATCAGTTTGTAGGATGTTAGAATATTTTGGTTGTTAGGAATAGTATGTTTATCTAAATTGTTAGTAGTTTCCAAGGTATGTAAGTCTTTAGGTAAGGGTGTGTGATCTGTTTCTTTGTTTAAAATGTAGTTAAGAAGTGTTTGAAGATAAGTTGATCAATTTTTAGTGTCAATAGGTTGAAGAATTTGTTCACAAAGATAGTCTGCATCATCCAATGCTTCATCCTAGCCAGGGAGAGCAGGAAGGGATGGCAGGGTAGTGTTAAGGAATTTTTCAAGGATGTCTTCTTCTTGTATCAAAATATCTCCACCAAGTGGGATTATGTTGGGAGGAGACTTCAAATTATTAGATGAATCACCCAGGGCTATTTCAGCTTCGTAAGTCTCAGAAATGTAGGGAGAGAAGGAGGAATGTTTTCATCATTACCTTCTTCATTATCTTTCATAGAGTTGAAATTAGTGAGATTTTCCAAGATCGAAGGGTAGATACCCATGAGAGTGGTGAAACTTTAAAAATCAAATATGTAGCATAGAATTTCATATGTAGAGCTCATGGAAATGTCAATATCATGGATATGTACTATTTTTGGAGGGCCTGAGGATATTTGTCAGTGAATTTATAGAAATTGTCAACATCTATGATGTATGCAAATAAAGCTTCCAAAGATGAATAACAAGATGCATCCATGATGGATAGACTATTTCACACTAACGTGCTTGTTTGAGGGAAATGGGTACTAAAAGACACACAGAGTCCACAACAAACACAATGGATAGAGGAAAAAGTATTACACAATAAGGTACAATTGATGATTTTAAAGGTTTTGATCAAAAGATGTGAAAAGGTGTGTAAACAAGTAGTGTTGAAATACACATTATGTAATTAGGATTATGCCAATTTTCACACAATGATATGAGAGTATGCAAAATTTTAAAATGACAAATGAATAAATGATCTTATAGGAGTGCAAGATCTAAAATGCAAGATATCTAATATGAATGCAATGAAACAACACTAATTTGTGCTTGTTTATGTACCTAAAATGCTCCAAAAAAAATTCACTTTTTTCAATGCAAATGCAAAAAATATGTAATGGAATTAGGAGAATGATGAGGGGCAGCAAATTAAAACCTTTTAATCAGTCCAATGATGCAGCAAAATTTGTCACAATGCACCAATCTTTCAATTCTAGATGAAAGATTAGCCAACATGTAGTAAAAATGCAAGGATTTTTAAAACCTTAATAGTGAAATTAAGGCATGAAAGTATGCAAAATGATGAATGAATGGAATCTACTCAGATTTAATATGTAAAATAACTTAGATCAGATTTGAAAATGATGTAAAAATCCTACAATGCCTAATGCAAGTAAAATTTTAAGGAAGTATGAATGAATATGCCTCTTTTTGTTGAAATACACAATGTGTAAATGTAAAATTTGAAATGTAGATACAAAAACACACAACGATGAAACTATTTAGGGTAAAATTGGATTTTGTTAATCCTTTGTTATTTAGATGTTAAAACCCTCATTTCCACTAAACATTGAAGGATCTAGGGTCGAGTGGCGAGCACTATCATACCCTAGGTCACATACAAATTAAGGGAAACTTGGATTAGGGAATTAATTATCAAATTTTCCTTCTCTTATGTCCAATTAACCATTAATACCCTAATTATGCAAATACAACAACAAATTGATGAATAACAGAAAAACATCTTGCAGACGGGAGTAAAATAACAAATCATAGAATACTTATTTTTGAGGTTCCAAGGCAAAAAAGATGGGAACTAAGGTGTGGGTGCCCAAGTCCAAGGTACCTACTTTTTCATGGAATCTAGACCTCCTTCTGACACTGATCAGCCCTATAACTTTTTTTTCCCGAGATCTATCTATAGAGGACACTGTTACGGGCACCCTAGTCCTGGAAGTGCTCCTGTGTTTGACTTTCCTTCAGATCCTGAATCCCTGATGCCTGCCAAGCCTTCCTGTAACTCCACTTTTTCCAGATATGACACCTGTAACCTACAATCACAAGACTTGGTTTGGGGGTTGTGGTGTTTAGAGGCTTGCCTCAATCAAGCCCTGGAGGACACTTAAGTCTCCAAACACCGTTGTCAAACAAAGAGTGCATGCCCTTGTGAGACAAAGGTAAAAACCAAAGGAATGAATGATAAAAACACAATGATATGTTACCTTGTAGTAAATCCCTCATGGAGGAAGATGCTCTTCATGCCATGAGGAAATTGATGCTCAAATCTGCAAATATCAACACACAAAACATACAAGTCTACTCTTGCCACACAATGAAATCCTTGAATCACCTTGAGAACACAATAGCTTGTTAGTAATCATCTAGTTTACAAATGAATGCCTACACATGCTTATATATGCACCTACAAGCATTCTCACCAAGATTTTAAAAATTAAACTTTACCGTGTCGGCAAAATAACCAACCAACGGTCATAAACCGACACCTAGAAATTGGGGCTACCCCAAAATAAAGCAAGACTCGGGCACGGGTGCCCAAGTCCTCCCCCTATTTTGGGCAGGGTATAGCTCAAGGGGTCCACCTAGGTCTAATTTACCATGGAAACCAAGTCTCATTCTTTCAAAATGCCAAAATATGAACTAAAATGTCCTAAATGCATACTAAAGACCCGGGAGCTAAACCTTATGAGGGAAAGGCCCCCAAGGGGACATTTTCTAACATTACATTTAGCCCCCACTTTAATTTATGTATAAACTCAAGGCCAATACATGCATCAAAGTAAGGTCACAAACACAGCAAACACACCAAGTACGGAGAAGACACGCCAATCACATAGAAAATAGTAACAGGCACGTAAAACACGGAGAAGACAATTACAATCACGCAGAACATAGAGCAGATAGTCAATGCATAGAAGACACATTAATGCATGGAAGACAGAAATGATATCTTTTCTTTTCTTTTTCTCATATATATGAAATGCATATGCAAGTACTGGAAAGTAAACAAACCTCCCATAATATAGGATGCACTACCTTAAGGCACAGGTCTCAAGATATATGGGGAAACACACATGCAAGACACACAAAACCTCCCAAAAATGTAGGAAGCACTACCCAAAGGCGTTGTTCTTTGCATATGGGGCAACAAACATGCCACACAAAATAAGCACGCCAGAACACACACACTTGAAGACATGGAGAAAACACGGTAGACAAGCGATGGAGTGTACTTATTTCTAGGTCCAACACCATCTCAAGAACATTACAGGCACACACCGATGATTGCGCTTTGCCACAACAATAGTCAAAGACACACTTAAGGGTTGAGTTAGTCACAGAACCACTCCCTGCCTCTGCAAAGGACTTTTGAAAATGACAGGATGATACAATCTGCTCTGAGAAATACACCATCCCTACCTCCGCAAAGGGCTTAAGAAAAAGGATATGCTCGATATCCCACCTTTGCAGATGGCTTATATGATTGATTGATTTATTGCAAAAAACTCAAGATGCACGATGCACTACCATGGGATGCAAGTCTTTGCATCTGAGGTCAAACACATTGCTAACATCTATAACAGACAGCTTACCTTATATGTGCCCCCACCTTAAGGTGGTTGATATCAGTTATCGATATCAAGCACGTTAAGGTAGGAAGAAAATACACAAGGGAACACTGACTTTCACAAAGCCCATGCCCCCCGGAGGTTACATGTACTTTACGATCGCCAAATGTTCCCACAAACACATCCCTGCAAGAAATATGTTAGTGTCTACAACATCATGATAAACAACAACATCAATGCATATGATTAACCACACAAAGAGCCAAGGTTATACAATGAATTTAGAGTTCAAGGATAACTGTGAGGCTAAATCATGAAGCTCTCTGAATCGAGTAACACCAAAGCTAGATTCGAAGGCAAACAAAGGTGCATAGAGCAGCAGTATTGTTAAGGTTTATAAATACGATAGAAACATCATAAAATTAACTATGCGGAAAGCACGAGTGCTTCCACTATCCAAGTGTTGGATAAGATATACAACCCCATCATCATATTAGGAACTAATTCCATTTGTTGATTACTCTCGAAAGGGACAAGGTGGAAACCCTAGAGGAAGGGAAACAATAAATAAGAGAGGAGAAACAAGTGTCTTAGGGATAGTCACATAGGAGGGTACCCCCAGGTCACCAACCATGACGCTATGTCCGTAAGACACAACACTCAACAATGAAATCAGAGAGAGGCAATTTAGAAGAATGATGATACAAATAGAAGAAGGTTACAACAGAAGTGGTCTCCTGGTATCCCGAACCTTACAGGAGAATCTGAGGTCATCCCAGGAGGCCTAAACAACACATAACACATCACAGGGGAAACACATCATGAGAGAGATAAAGGGTTAGAGATACTTACTTGTAGGGTCTTCATATTATATCTTGGAGCTCTCGAACCTCTTGGAGAGGTACTCGATTCATGTTTAATGCAAAGTTTAAGTGGTTCTTATGAAAGTCTTGTTTGTTATCATATGATATTGTTTCCTTAAATCCTTGTTTAAATGAGACTTTTGGGTGCTTATGAGGGGAGAATCACTATTATTTCTGACTATTGATTATCGTCTTGCTCTTTTTTATTTTTAGCAAGTTTTTGTTGTTGAATATTTCTAGGATAGTAATGGGAATCATCCTGTACCATCTTGCTCATCTGTATCAGTTGTTCTTTCTTTTTTGATGCATTTTAATTGTCTCCCAATCCATACAAGGATAATGGGGGAGGAACCTCAGCATAAATTCTATTTCTTCGTGGACGAGGTGGATTATTCACTTTTTTCTTGTTGACTTCAATCATACCTACGATGCTATCATAGTCCAAGTAATCATCCTCATCTACTTCCACTAGATCTTGTTCCACCATATTATTTTCAGTATGTTTAGGAAAAGGATTAGTCAAGATTTGTAAGTTCTGATTCGGTGGAGCATCCAACTTATTTCCATTATCATTCACACCCAATACCTGGATGACATTTGAATCAATAAGGTCTTGTATCTCATGTTTAAGATGCATACATCATTCAGTGTCATGTGCTTGCGTCTAATCATAATGACAAAAGGAATTAGCATCGAAGTAAGGTCTTTGTTTACTAGGATCAACAGGCTTGGTTGGGGGAAGCTTTAGAATATTATTACTCATAGCTTGATTCATGATAGAATGATAGGACTCAGATATCAAAGTAAACTTTCTTGGTTGATACGATGGTTTCTTTGGATTATTTATAGCAGACACATTCATATTGGGTCCATTTATCTTGATGAAACCCCTATTACTGTTCCTTTTAAAGTTTTTTTATAATGATCCGCCCATGGATTGACCAACTTGAGCCGATGAGTTTTGGTTTTTATACTGACTAGATGAAAGTTGATAATCATGAAGAGCAGTGCATAAATGTTGAAAGGAGTTATATTTCATCAAGAGAATCTTATCACAAATATTATGTTGCAAATTTGTAATGAATATCTTTTGAACATCCTCATCTTTCATCTGATATTGAATTTGTGCATAAAGTCCTTGATATCGACCAATGAATTCAGTCAACTTTTCTTTGGGACCTTGTTTGCATTGAACCAAGTCAATTAGGGTGATTTGGGTCCGATATTTTCTTGCAAATGTTGTAAAAATTGATCAATCAACTGTGAAAAGGAGTGTATTGAATTCGGAGGTAATGAGAAAAACCATTCTAAAGCAGTATCTTTGAGAGATCACAAGAAAAGTTTTGCTAACAAATCCTCTTCAAAATAAAACTCACTACAAATAGCTATAAATGCTACCACATGAAGATTAGGATCACCTTTTCCACTATATTTTTCAAAGCGAGGAGTCTCAAACCTCTCAGGCATAGGAGTTCTCAAGATTGCATAGGATAACGGATTATGGGCATGATATATTGGTAGACTAGGCTACAAAGAATTTGTCAAATTTGTTACCTTTTGTTGCAAAGTAATCATGCGCTGTAAAAATTGATTTAGGATGGCATCATTGGAAGATGCAGTTTGTTGTGAGGAATTAGAACCAAGGTGAGGAGGTTATTGAGCTTGAGATACAATAGGTGGAGGTTGAGAATATCTTGACGGTGGTTGGCCATAATGATAGGTGGAAGATGGTTGCAAGTATGTAATAGGTAGCTGGAAATGAGTAGAATAGATAGGTGGTTAGGAACCATTATGCATAGAGGAGGTCCCTTTAGGAACCAAATTTTGATAAGTAAATCCCACATCTTTGTAATTGGTGCCATTATATACTCCAATACCAGTGGTAGCATTACTACGAGTGTTTGCATTAGTTGTTAAGATCATTGATGTAAAAGTGGATATTCCTGTATTTGGTATAGGTATGGAAACTTGAGTATGAGATGGTGATAAAGTATTATTTATCATTTGCACACATTCAGTTACCAGCATGATATTGGTTTCTACAATATGTGCTAGACTATGAAGTACATTAACACCATCTTGTCCTTCTTTTATCAATTCTCTTATATTATGAATTGTAGGAACGACTTCTGTATCTATTCTCTCATTTTCCATAAATGTTTGAAATTAAGCTAGGTCTTTATCCAACTTTTCTATTTTCTCATCAAATACATATCCTATTGCCTCAATAGTGTTATCAACATCATGAAAATTTTGTTCTTCCATTGAGGTTGGAGGATGTATAATATCTTGCACAATTTGAGTTTCTCCCTTTGTAAAGAATGTGTCCAAAGGACCAACTTCTTCAAGAGCACTAGATCGCATTAATCTTTTGCTTCTTCTCAAAGGGATATTGTTTTTAGGATAGCATGTCATAAAGATTATACAAAAGTGTATAACACACAAAGTATAAACTAAGAGAACAAATCCTAGGAGAAGGATATGATAAACGACCAAAATGCTTGATTTTTTATACTCTTTTCAATTCAAATGAATGAAACAAAGGATGTTGTAAGGATTTCAGTCAATGGAAGCAAGTTATATGTCTGATATCAGTCCAAAACAGCAATATAATCACTCTCAACACACTCTTGATTCAAATCCAAGATAATGCCAAATCAAAATATAGCAAAAATATGTCAAAATGGGCACTTTTTTCACCAAAATTCACTACAAAAGAGCATAACAAAGGGTGTTGTGAGGAAATTATGATGGACAGAAAATAATATCAATAATAACAGCAACTTTATGCAAAAATACCCAATACAACACATTTTTAGTGCCACTTAAGGTAAAGCTCTAGTGAAAATATAGCAAAATATGCAATTTTTCACTGTTTTTCAACTCCAAGACCTAGCAAAAGGGGTGTTGTAAGAAATTTTAGGAGGTACAGTGAAGAATATAAATAGTATCAATCACCTCAATTTATAAAATTGATCACAACATGCTTGGAGTGCAAACTAGGTCAAACCCTAGGGACAAAATAGCCAAAATATGTAGTTTTTTGCAAAATTTTCACTACAAGAGCCTGATAAAAGGGTGTTGTGAAGATTTATGTGAGGGGAAGAAAATTATTACCCTTTTAATAGAAAAATAATTCCAAAATACATTTCACAACACACCTATGGTGCAAGTTTAGAGAGTCGATAAGACCAATTTTAGTGAAAATTATTGTTTTTGAAACCCTAGGTTTGAGATCTTGGGATAAAATTCTATGTGAATGCTTTGAAGTCTAATTTATAATTAAATTGAATTAATCTCAGATCTGAAAGTTATTTTCAAGCCTTAACATGCAAAATGCCAATGCAAATTTAATGAAAATGCATCAAAATTGCTAGTTTTTGTTGAAATTTTCTATGTAAAAATGCAAATATTTTAAATCTAAATGCAAATTCACACTAAAATGCAAGACTAAATCCAAATGAAAATTTTAATGAGCCTCTAAAATAAGTAGAAAAATATCATTAAATATTTTTCCTACAAACCCTAGATTTTGGAATTACTAGGTTATATAAAATTGTCAAAATTTCCACAAAACCCTAGCAATTAAATGATGAAAATGCAAGGTAAATTTCTGATTTTTTTTATTTTTATGTAGTTTAAATCAGATCTGATGCAAAAATCATAAATTAGGAAAATTTAGAAAGAAATGATGCAATTTAGTAAGCCAAACAATGCAAATTTTTATGTATTTTTCCAAATTTTCAATTTTTTTTATAATTTTTCTCAATGCAACAAAATAAATGACCAAATGAATGAATGAAATCAATCCAAATCTGAAGACAAACACTCATCAAGTTTCAATTTAAGTTCAAAAAAATGGGTTCACCAAAATGTTTAGGGTAAAATTAGATTTTGTTAATCTTTTGTTGTTTAGATGTTAAAACCCTCCTTTCCACTAAACATTGAAGGATCTAGGGTCGAGTGATGAGCACTATCATACCCTAGGTCACTTAAAAATTAAGGGAAACTTGGATTAAGGAATTAATTATCAATTCTTTCTTCTCTTATGTCCAATTAACCATTAAAACCCTAATTATGCAAATACGACAACAAATTGACGAATAATAGAAAAAGCTCTTGCAGACGGGAGTAAAATAACAAATCACAGAATACCTATTTTTAAGGTTCTGAGGTGGAACAGTCAGGGACAAAGGTGCGAGCACCCAAATCCAAGGTACCTACTTTTTTAGGGAATTTGGACCTCCTTCTGACACTGATCAACCCTATAACTTCTATTTCTTGAGATCTGTCTGTGGAGGACACTGTTGTGGGTGCCCTAGTCCTGGAAGTGCTCCTGTGTCTAACTTTCCTTCAGATCCTAAATCCTTGATGCTTACCAAGCCTTCCTGCAACTCCACTTTTTCCAGATTCGACACCTGTAACCTGCAATCACAAGACTTGGTTTGGGGGTTGTGGTGTTTAGAGGCTTGCCTCAGTCAAGCCTCGGAGGACACTTAAGTCTTTGAACACTGTTGTCAGACAAAGAGTACATGCCCTTGTGAGGCAGAGGCAAAAACTAAAGGAATCAATTATAAAAACACAATGATATGTTACCTTGTAGTGAAGTTCTCATGGTGGAAGATGCTCTTCATGCCATGAGGAGATTGATAATCAAATTTGCAAATATCAACACACAAAACATACAAGTCTGCTCTTGCCACACAATGAAAGCCTTGAATCACCTTGAGAACACAATAGCTTGCTATTAATTATCTATTTTACAAATGAATGTCTACACATGCTTACATATGCACCTACAAGCATTCCCACCAAGATTTTAAAAATCAAACTTTACCATGTTGGCAAAAGAACCAACCAACGGTCATAAACTGACACCTAGAAATTGGGGCTGCCCCTAAATAGGGCAGGACTAGGGCATGGGTGCCCAAGTCCTACCCCCTGTTTTGGGTAGGGTATAGCTCAAGGGGTCCACCTAGGTCCAATTTTCCATGGAAACCATGTCTCATTCTATTGGGATGCCAAAATATGAACTAAAATGTCCTAAATGCATACTAAAGACCCAAGAGCTAAACCTTATGAGGGAAAAGCCCCCAAAGGGACATTTTTCAATGTTACAAAAATAATACTATCCAAAATCATATTTGAATAAGTGTTAAAATGAGTAGTAAAATCTGAAACAAGATTTTAGCTACAAACCCTAGCTTCTGGAATTACTAGGTTATATGAAAAATGCAAAATTTTAGGCAAACCCTAGCAAATAAAGTGTGTAAATGCAAGGTAAATGATTATGAAATGATGTATTGCTGTAATTTATGTCAGATTTGATGTAAATATCAAAGATTTAAATGATTTCAATGAAATGCAATGAAAATTGTGCAAACTATGCCTAAATGCAAGCCCAGGATGGTTGATTTTCTCAAAATTTTCAAATTTTTTGCAAGGTTTTTGAATGTAGACTGATGAATATGATATGTATGAATGCAAATCTTATTTACAATAGTTAGAAAGATTCAATGTTTAGAAAAACATAGGTTCATGAAAATGTTATCTATGAAAATTGGGATGATCAAGTTGTGTGTTAATTAGATTCAATCAAACCCGTCTTTGACACATACATTCAAGGACATAGATTGAGCTAAGTCACAACTATGATAGAGGACTCAACTATAGGTCTGATCTCACTATGAGATTCTTGGAAAGATAGAATAGATTGATGTTGTTTCAAAACCCTAATCTGATTAGACCTAAAACCCTAATTATGCAAAATCGTAAACAAACAAATGAAACTCAACAAATGCTCACACAAAAAGGCACTAAATGTAGATTAGAAACATTCCAAGATTTTAATTTCAGAAAGAGAAAACTTTGGGGATGAAAGAGGGATCACCGTTGTCCAAGGTGGCACTTTTTCTGGAGGTTGGGAACCAAAGATGTTGTAGATTGCACCCTCTCAGAGATTTTTGATAGTGACAAACTAGAGGACAAAAGAGGGATCACCCTTGTCCAATTGGGGATATTTTTCATTTCTTTCTTTAGATCTGGAATTTTTATGCTCTGCACTGATCTCTTGCAAATCCTTTCTACAAGATCTGACACCTGTCACCTATAATCATAAGAGAGGGGTTGGGGGTTGTGGTGTTTAGGAGCTTGCCTTGGTTAAGCCCTGGAATGGCATTCAATCATTCCAACACCATTGTTAGATAGAGAGTGCATGTCCTTGGTGGATAGAGGTAAAAGAAAATGATATGATGAATGATTAAAACACAAAGTAGATGTTACCTTAGAGGTGAAGCTCTCACAGGGAGATGAATATCTTTCACGCCATGAGGAGATTGATTGATGAAGATAAATTTACAATAAACAAGTACAAACACAACACAATATTGCTCTGCAACACAATGAAAGCCTTGAGTATCCTTAGCATAAGATCACAAGTTTGCATCATCCATCTAGTTGTAAAATGAAGTCCTAAACATGATTATATATGCATTCCCGCTAAACTTTTTTAATTCAAACTTGAGATGCCGACAAGGGAAACCTTTTTAACGGTCACCAACCAACATTCAAATTTGGGACCCTAACAAAATAAGGCAGGACTAAGGTGCAAGCACGCAAGTCTAGGGGCCTATTTTAGGTCCAGATTAAGCTTAAGGTTCACCCCTAAGTCCCATTTGACATGGGTTTCGAGGGATTTTGCTTCAGGATTCATTTTAAACATGCATTATTAAATCTAAGGGACCCAAGAGCTAATCTTAGGGAGTAAAAGACCCAAGGGGATATTTTATGACATAACAGATAGAATAAAGTAGCCATTAGAAGCTTCCCATAACAAATGACTAGAAAAACCCACTTAAAACATAATGGGTAAAAACATTAAATTAAAAAAGAAACTTTTACAGCTACTTATACCCCATTCTGACCTAATATCCTCATTTGCTTCCTAACAAGATTGAGAAATTAAGCTTTAAGCTACTTATCAATCAAACCCTAGCTGACAAGCTGTGAAAAAAAAAATGAAATGGCTACACTAGTGCTTATCGATGTGATGGAGAAACCATGCCCTAAATAGAAGAAATGCCCATTCAAAAGGAATGGAAGTGGACAAATAAGGAGCTTTTTTGAATATTCTAGCAGATGTGGTCTACATTATAGATATAAGGAAGTATATGCATGCAACCATTGCAGAGATCAATCATATCAAGTTTGAGGAGCTAAGAGACACACTACTCAGAAATGTAGGGTACTCCGATGAATACAAGAATATTGCTGCCAAGAAGTTAGACATATGGAAAGATTATCTTGATTTTAGTGATGCCCATGAGTGGGTAAGGATAATTCTTAGTAGGATCCATGACGACTTCATCTATTTGGATAAATCCTATCGCATAACTAAGGAAGCAATCATAGCGCTGACTAGACTTAGCTCAATAGGGCTAGTGTCGGTAATGAAGGCAATAAAGAATGACAAGGTTACAGAGATAACTAGAGAAAAACCTAATGAGTGAAGTCTTAACATAAAGGATATCATAGATATAGGGGTCCAGTATGCTAATATGGGAATAGCCTATAAAATATACTATGCTAATAGAGAGGGTTTGGCTACCGCTACCACCATACATACCGCATACCAAATGGTGAAAGAGGGGAAGGATTTCAACCTCTATGAAGTGATGAGGGAGTAGCTAATAGACAACCTGAAGAGAACAAAGGAGTCAAACTATAATTTCTAATATGGTACACTCATTATATGCCTTGTATTCTATTTTGTTAATGAATTATCAGGGTTCAAAGAAAACATTTGGCAACAACACATATCTGTTGTAGCACAAATTAAATAATACATCAGAAATTTTAGTGACACAAGGGCATTCAACACTGTGTACTAGGGTTTCTTCAAAACCCTATAGCCAGACATGCAAAATAGAGAAAGATTACCTTATGAGTATGTCAAACAATATATAAATCACATTAATTTCTTAGTAGATAAAGATTACATGTATATATGAAGGCAGTAGAGCCTAGAACTTTTTGGATACCAAGGCTAGCATATGAAGTTTCTAAGGAAAAGATAAATGCATATACAAATAATCTACTAAGTAAGCCTAAAGATACCAAGGAAGAAATGTTTGGAACATACAGGGAAGTGATGGACAAAATGCATAAGAAACATGTGAAGGAACATTTGGAAAAACATAAGGGAAAATTGCATAAATAATGGGAAATCCCATATCTAGAGGGAACATCCACTACATTAGCCTCCCAACACAGTGTGGAAGCTCCGTAAGAGCCCAATGCCTCATTAACACCCAGAAGATTAGGAAGAAGTGCATTTGCGGTAGCCAGTGCATAGTAAGTACTGCAACCTACCACATTCTCACTGACAATATCTATTGGTAGGATAACTGCAGCAGAGACATTAGTCCAAATGAGTACTAAAAAGAAGGGGCCTAGGCAAAAAGTATTATTATGTAGAAAATAGAGACTAGCTTAATGGATCAAACTAGGTCAAACCCTCTTCTACAAAATATTAGGACACAAACTAAGCTTGACTTCTACCCAAGAAGGAGAGCCAAGCTACAAGGGTTCTACCCTTTTCTGTATAGAGAAGAAATTAATCAAATCCAATCAATCAAGCTAGGGCAAAGACATGAAACCCTAGTTGACAAAGATCAGAGTAAAACTGACTGTTGGAAGCAAAAACCCATAAACCAAATGAACAACAAAGATTAGGGATCAAGACAAAACCTAGATCTGGAGGTAGAAATACCCAAGACAAGGGTGCTTGGGCACCCTAGACCTTGATTAGAATTAGCAGGAACTACTAACTTAGATGTCTTTGCCCTACTGTGCTTCTATTCTATGTAACTTATCTTTAGGAAATTCCTCCGGATTTGACCTGCACACATAGAAGAAGAAAAATGGTTGGGTGCTACTTAGGATCTTGCCTAATTCAAGCTCCATGAACGGTGTTTCCACCTCCACAATAGAAAAGATGATAGATAAAGAGCACATGCCCTAGGAGGGCAGAGGCAAATCTAAAGTGGAATGGAATGCTAGAACAAAACATGAAAGAAGAAAGTCACCATGAGCATGGAAACCCTAGCATGCTTGATGCAGCTCCACAACTTGACTCAAGAAGTTAGTGTAACCCAAAGAAGTAGAAAGATCTTCACAAGACCAGCAATATGTTAGTGCCACAACAATAATCCACAATAGAGAGCTTTAGAGAAGAGTAGAGAGCATGAGAGAGAAGAGGAATCCTTTAAGAAGTTAGAGATAGCTTAGGTGTCTTCAAATGAATAAACTAACTTACTTTTATATGCAATCCTATTGATTTGAACCACATGAGGCCAACATTGGGAATCATTTAAGAGGTTCCAAGCTGACAAGCCAGTAATTAGGCCAGGGATAAAAAAGGGGAGAAGGGCGCTTGTGTGCCCTAGTCCCTTAGCCCCAAACTCTCGAGATAAGGCACTTAATGTGTGTTTAGTCTCACCTTATAATTACTTCACTAGGTTTTGTGCATTGGGATCAAGAATTACATGCTTAATGCTCAAAAATGTGTTATAATAGGTCCTAATTAACAAGAGTAAACAATTTAGGTCCACCTAGGTGGTAAACTAAGTGTAAAATGGTGGTGTGGTAAACTAAGTGTAAAATGGTGGTGTACATATTTTACGATGTAACATTTAGTCCCCACTTTAGTGTGGGTATGAACTTACATTTGAACTCATACTAAAGGATGGAAAAGACAAATTTCAAACACAACAAACATAGAAGCCAAAGAATTCTGCTTAAGATTCTAAGGTTGCAAAAACATAAGATCATAGAAGCCATAGAATGTCACCAAAATTGAGGGGTAATCAAGCCCCCGAGTTTAGGATCCTAGGAATCTATGATGGATTTCATACACAAGACATAATTCAATCACATATGAAGCACTTAGAAAACATAAGATAAAGCAAGACCTACACAAGGCATACTCTTGGGAATTCACAATGTATACATGCAACACACAAAACGTAGATGCCACACACAAAGTATACACGCCATACACATAAGGCATAAAGTATACATAGAATACACATGAAATACACATGGAATACATGTGAAACACTCAAGAGACATACATAAGGAACACATAGAGAGTACACATGAAGCATGCATGATGCATGAAGAATATATAGAGAATAAGAATACATGAGGAGAATACACATATCATACATTAATCATAAGAAACATAATATGGAAGACCTTGAGTCAGCATGGCAAAGGAGACCTCGATCTAAGTGATGTCTCCATCACCATGCATCATTCCCCAAGATGCAATAAAGAAGGATGCTAAGGGGTTAGTTAGAAATGTGAAGAACGAGTGGAGTACAAGCACATCATACATACCATCTCAAAAGGAAAGTGTTTCCACTCAATGAAATACACCAAGCTACCTCTTGTAATAGGATTCTCATGGAGTCTTGTAGAATAATAAGGTTAAGCTACCTTACTACCAAACTCTAGTTGGTAGTGCAACCCTTCTCCCAAACATGCAAGGAGATTCAACTTAGGAGTACAAGATAGACTCAAGATCTTGTTTCCAAGCTAGCCATAATCCTTTCCAAGAGAGTGTAATAACAAAGATAATCAAAAAGTGTTTGGATAGAAAGGAAGAGAGCAAGCCTCATATAAAGATTTATGCCTCCACCTTCAAGTGATTGCTAATCCATTAGGGAGCAATTTCCTTTAAGGTAGAGTGAGAAAGAAGTATAACACAGGCATGAGATCTTTCTAAAAGCACATGCCCAAATGATATGTGTTTTCAAAAGCTACATCATGGCAAGGGGTTGCCCCCAAGATGAGAAAAGCAAGGCTATGATTACAATCATAATACACAATGGCTTGTGTAGTCATGGTATGATGCCGAGCATTGATACAAGGTGCCATATAGATGGAAGAAACATCACATGTACATAAATTGAAGTGACATGAAAGGATGCTAAATCATCCAAGAAAAAATAATGAAATTACACATCATGACATATAGAAGAATTAAGATACATATAGAAGAATGACACAACATATTATTACTCATTGTACCTTTGTGCCAAGAAGGGTGCCAAGGGAGAACTTAACACATTACAATATGGGTATCACATTATGTACAAACATAACATAGATGAGAAAAAGGGACCACTCTTGTGATTCAGCCTATAACAAATTATCCTCCCCCAACTTGATTATAAAATGGATGGAGGACAAGGTTCTCTAGGGACTACATCAAGCATGGTGAGAAGTTCTAGAGCCAAACCTTGTTCAAAATTGTCAAATTGTGTCACCCAAGACTTGACATTCATTAGTGGAATGGCCAAGTGTTCGATGGTATGCACAATAATGAGGTGATAAATAATTATCTTGTTGAACCTTTTTGTTTTTTTGAGTAGGAAGAGTGATTAAGCAATCTTTGAGTAGATTTGACAAAATACACTCTTGTTGAGAAAGAAGAGAAGATTTAGGTGGATAGTTCATATCAATATCTTTGTTGAAATGTGTTGAAGAAGAAGGATCATTATTTTTATCATGGTGAGGAGGGTCCACCTTTGTTTTAATCCTCCCATGGGGGTTAAAATCTAAAGAGACCTCATCATTACCATGGCATGTATTATAATTAGATAGTACTTTATCACAATGGCTGCCATTTCTATAGAAGAAGGCAAATCTTCATCTATTTTAAAGGTTCCATCATCATTAATCTTGAGTTGAAACTTTGTAGCAGTAAGAGATTGTGTTGAAATTTATTTTACCTTTGAGGTCTTTAGGTGCGAGGGTGAGATTTTATATTCACTCGCAAAGGTGGGTGTAAAATCTAATGAACCCCAATCATCACCAAAAAATGCATTCAAAGGAATAGTGGTTTGGTTTTTTGTTAAGGAAGAGATAAAATTACTTAGAGGACTTTGATATCTTGCTTCCATTTGTAAACAACTTTCAGCAATCGAATCAAATTTAATTGTATGTAATTTTTCTTCAAAGATGAATTTTATTGAACAATGAAGGGTAGATGGAACTGCCCCCATGGCATGAATCTATGGTCTACCAACAAGAAGATTATATGAAAAAGAAGTAGGCATGACATGGATAAGGGTAGGCAATGTCACAGGACCAACCCTAAGAGGTAAGGTAATAGTACCCAATGATTGCCTACCAACATTATCAAAACCACAAAGGATGAGATTATCTAGTTTGATGATAGAGGTATCAACATTGATTTTATGTAAAAAGTATATGCCACAAATGTTAAGACCTGATCCACCATCAATCATGGTATGTCTAACTCTCATATTATTAAAAAATATGAATATCATAAGAGGCTCATTTTGGTTTTGAACTTCTATGGGAAGTAATTCATGTTGTTGAAAAACAATATCTAATTTTGTCACATGCATATAATCCAACAGAGCTGCTAGATCATTCGGTTGAACAACAGGTGGAACAATCACCTTTTCTAAAGCTTCTTGGAGCATTATGTGGTATGTAGGTGATGTTTGTATAAACTCCCATAGAGATATCTTAGCCAGAGTAGCATGAAGCTGCTTGACAAGATCATAATCTCTACTATTATGAGTAGGAAGACGAGGTGATTGAGGGAGAAGGTGGAAGAGAAATAGGCACATGCAATACTTTCTTACTTTGCTTGTTATTACAAGTGTTGTATGTGTGAGCAACTGCATCATAATGAGATTATTGTGACACACTTTGAACACCTTGATTCATTTGAGTAATTTGTTTTACAATATTGAGATAGTAACCCAGGGGTCAAGGTGGTGTTGGATCACCTTGAATTGTGTTTAATATGAAAAGAGGGATGATGGGGTTTAGTGGCTAGATCCTCCTTTCACTACAAATATTCAAGGACATATCAACAGAGTTGAATCACACTTTTACAAGAGGATTCACCTATAGGTTAGGCTGTCACTTCGAATGATGTGGAAATTTAGAGATTTTCAATTAATGTATTAATTTAATGCTCAAATACCCTTGAAACCCTAATTATGTAAAACAATAAGTAAAATGATGAATTACGACAAATGCTTACAGACTAAGGTAGTAAATAGAGATTAATTACTAACCATTTTTTGAAGTTTAAGATGTAGAATACTCAAGGAAACTGGCACTCATGCCCCTGTCCAAGGTGGTGTTTTCTTTAGGGAATCCTAATCTCCTTCTGACATTGATGATCACTATAATTTTTGTTTCCGTCCTGAGAGATGTGGACACTAGCACTAGTGCTTGAGTCCAAGGTAGTGTGTTCTCCAGGATGTTGGAGCCTCTTCAGATGTTGATTATTAGTGTCACAATGATTTCTATTTTTTCAACCTTAGAGGACACTAGCATTAGTACCCAGGTCCAAGCAGTGCTTTTCTTCAGAGATCCATAATTCTTATCTTCTGCAACCTTCCTTTGCAACTCCACTCCATGAAATCTGATACCTATAATATCACAAGGAGTGTGGTTGGGGATTGCGGTGTTTAGAGGCTTGCCCTAGTCAAGCCCCGGAAGGACATTCAAGTCTTCTAAATACCGTTGTCAGATGAAGAATGCGTATCTCTACAAGATAGAGGCAAAAACAAATTGACAAATGATTCAAACATAAATAGATATCACCTAAGAGGTGTAGCTCTAATGGAAAGAAGAAGCTCTTTCATGCCATGAGGAGATGGATTGATGAAGCCAAATCTACAACAAACAAACACAATAACAACACAAGATTGCTCTACAACATAATGAAAGCTTTGAATCACTTTAGCATAAGATCACAAATTCGCATTATCCATTTAGTTTACAAATAAAGTCCTAAACATGCTTATATATGCAACTACACACATTCCCGCTAAGAATTTTGTAATTCAAACTTAAGATGTCGGCATGGGACCTAATTAACGGTCACATAACCGACATTCAAATTTGGGACATGCATGAAAAAGGGCATGACAAGGGCACGAGCTCCCATGTCCACAGGTCTTATTTTAGGGTAGGAATAAGTACAACAATGTCCCTCATGTCCCATGTGACATGGGTTTTAGGCCATTTTCTTCTGAGATTCAAAATGAACATGTAAGATGCAAAATAGGGGACCCAAGAGCTAAACCAGGGAGGGAAAAAGTCCAAGGAGACATTTTCCAACATAACATTTAGCCCCCACTTTAATTTATGTATGAACACAAGGCCCATACATGCATTAAAGTACGGTCAAAACATAGCATACATGCCAAACACTTGAAGCTAATGCATACACAATAATTGAGGAGCTATTCCTAGCCCCCAGTCTCAGGTAGACATTAGAGAAAACATGTCGTAGACACACCAAACACTAACAGGCACACAAAACATAGAGAATACAACATTGAAGACACACAAAACATGATGAATACAGTGAATGCAGTGATTATTTCTTTTTCATTTTCATATATATATGAATGTAGATGCAAGTACATGGAAAGTAAACACACAACCCAAAATGTAGGAGGGACTCATCGCCACATGTCTTTAGACTACATATGGGCCAACAAACATGTAATATAAATCTCAGAGTGTAGGAGGGACTCATCGCCATACGTCTTTAGACTACACTTGAGAATAAACACACCATACAAATCCCAAAGCATAGGAGGGACTCATCGCCACACGTATTTAGACTATGCTTGGGAAAAAACACACCATAAAAACCCAAGTATAGGAGGGACTCATCACCACACGTCTTTAGACTACACAAAGGGAAAAATACACAAAAGACATGAGCATCGTATAATATGCCAAAGACATACTATACATCTAAAACACGAAAAACAAGCGATGGAAGGAGCCTATTTCTAGGTTCACCACCATCTCATGCACATTACAGGCACACCTAATGGTTGGGCTTATGCCACAACAATTGCCAAAGACACACTTAAGGGAGGATAGTCTTAGATCCAACCCCACCTACTCAGAGGACTTTTGAAATAAAAGGATGTGCACTAGCTCAAGACATACACCATCCCCACCTCCACATAGGGCTTTCAAAATCTAACCCCACCCATATCACGAAGATGCCTTATAGTGAAAAGGAAGCATGTGCTCAAAAAGTATACAACCCCACCCATGTCACGGAGATGCCTTACAGTGAAAAGGAGGTATACACTATAGATCAATGTATGTAAACACACTTTATTAGTATCAAAATCATCAGACAACTTACCTTATATATGCCCCCACCTTAAGGTGGTTGATATCATGTACCGATATCAAGCACATTAAGTAAGAGAGAAAACACACAACGAAACAAGAGATTTCACAAATCCCATGCCCCCAGAGGTGATATGTACTTTACAATCGCCGAATGTTCACACAAACACACAATTTCCTGCAAGAAGAGAGGTTAGAAATATTTATCTAAAATAATAACCACATCACATGATAAAAAGCAATGCATAAACATAATCACATCAAGAGCCGAGGTTATACTACGGATTCAGAAATCAAGTATAACCGTGGGGCTATACTATAAAGATCCTAGAACCGAGTGTAACCAAGGTGAGATCCATGATAAACAAAGTGCACTAATCAACTATATTGTTATGGTTTGTTAGAAAATATAAGACATCATCAAAATATCACATAGAGTGATTCTACTAGCCAAGCATTGGATAATATATATCAACCCCATCGTCATGTATGGACTAGGTCCATTGTTTGCTTACTCGCTAAAGGGACATGCGGTCTGTATTAGTATTATTTATTTTTTGTCATCCGCTAGCTAGATAGAACCACTAGAAGAAGGTAAACAATAAATCAAGAGAGGAGAACAAGTTCCCTAGGGTCATCACATAGGAAGGTGCCCCCAGGTCACCAACTGCAATGCTATGCCCCTAGGACACAACACACAACAATGAAAAATAGAGGAGAGGAGCAATATAGAAAAATGATGATACAAATAGAAGAAAGGTCACAATAGAGGCGGTCTCTTGGTATCCTTAACCTTACAAGAGTATCAAGGCTCATCCAAGGAGACCAAAACAACACATAACACATCATAGGGGAAACACAACATAAAGGTAAAGGGTTAGAAATACTTACCTGTAGGGACAACCGAACTAGCCATTGTCATCAACATCATCATCTTCCCAATATCAAATGTTAGAGGAAAGAGGTATATAAGGTACCATAGCCCAACTCTTGTTTTTGCCTTTAATCTCTTTCTCTTTAAGTTTTTCTTTGTCTTGTTTGATGTTAGGTGGTGGAAGTGATTTGTTTTGAGTGATATTAACATCTATCCCTAAAGGATTTAATGTGAGAGACCTTTCTTCATTTACTAATGCTGCATCTTTTGGAGAGAGAGCATAGGAGTGAAGGGAAGGTAAGGTGTTGTGAGGATAATTGTTAAAGCTTATACCTTTAGTGATGTTCAAATAATATGCAACCAAAGGAGAGGTAGTCAATGTTTCTAAATCCTTAGTGATATCCAAATGACTTGAATGTTTGATCAAAGGAGGGAGATTAAAGGACTTCTCTTCCTTAGTGATATCCAAGGTGTGTGAATAATCAATTAAAAGAGGAAGGGAAATGGAATGATCCATAGAGTTTCCATATTATACTATAGGGATACAGTTTGTAATATTGTTAAATGAATGCTCATTATCTATCCTTGGAATGTTCTTTCTTAGAGGGGGTTCTTCATTGACTAATTCTTCATATTTTCTAGAGAGAGAATTTGAATGAAGAAATGGTAGTATGATGTTAAGGGATGTGTTAATGAATTCATCCCCCTTCTCCAAAGTGTCCTCATAAGTGGGAAGAACTTTGGGAGAGAGATCATAAGGTAGAACTAAATTACCATCACATGTTTTAGCAATAGGATTCATAGTGGAATGTTCAATAGGGATGAAGTCATCACTACCAAATGTATTATTAGCTATGAATTTAGTGAGATCATCTAATATTGAAGGATATATTCCCATGAGGATTGTGAAGCTATCAAAATTAGATATATAGAAAAGGATTTCATATGTGGAGCACATAGAAATATCAACATCATATATGCATGCTATTTGATTCAAGACTTGAGGATATTCATGAGTAAATTTATAAAAATTATCAATGTCTATGATGTATGCAAACAAATCTTCTAAAGATGAATAACAAGAATTATCCATGATATATGCACAAAAATAAATGCAAAACTATGTATCTTTATGACCTACATTGCTTGATTTTTCACCTTTTTCAATGTAAATGCCTAAGAGAAGAGGTGTTGTGAAGAAATTAATGAGGGGAAGAAAATAATAAGGTCAATATCAATCCATTAATGCAACAATATCCTCCACAGCACACATATAATGCAACTCTAGATGAATGACAAGGCAAAAACTAGTGAAAATGCAAAGTTTTTAAATCCTAGACATTATTTTTTTGCAAAAAAGACACTATGATGCAACACTACAATTAGAAATAAGTCCTAAATTAGTGTTTAAAAGAGTAGTAAAATCTAAGACAAGATTTTAACCACAAACCCTAGCTAATGCAAAAACTAGGTTATATGAAAAATGCACAATTTCAAGCAATTTTTAACAAATTAAGCATGAAAATAAAATGAATTTATGTAATTTAAATCAGATCTAATGAAAATAATAGAAATTAAATGGAATTAAATTAAATTAATGCAAATTATGCTAAAATGCAAACCTAAGATGCCAATTGTTTTCAATTTTTTTTGTAAATTTTCAAATGTAATAAAATGAATGAATGCAAATCTAGAGTACAACACTCAGCAAAGTGCAAAATTCAAATAAACACAGGTTCACCAAAATGTTTAATATGAAAAGAGGGATGATGGGGTTTAATGGCTAGATCCTCCTTTCACTACAAGCATTCAAGGATATATCAACCGAGTTGAATCACACTTTTGCAAGAGGATTCACCTACAGGTTAGGCTGTCACTTGGAACAATGTGGAAATTTAGATATTGTCAATTAATGTATTAATTTAATGCTCAAATACCCTTGAAACCCTAATTATACCAAACAGTAAGTAAAATGATGAATTACGACAAATGCTTACAGACTAAGGTAGTAAACAAAGATTAATTATTGACCATTTTTCAAAGTTTGAGATGCTGAATACTCAGGGACATTGGAACTCATGCCCCTATCCAAGGTGGTGTTTTCTTTAGAGAATCCTGATCTCCTTTCGACATTGATGATCACTGTACTTTTCATTTCCATCCTGGGAGATACAGAGGACAGTCCAAGGTAGGTTGTTCTCCAAGATGTTAGAGCCTCTTCAGATGTTGATTGTCACTATCACAATGATTTCTATGTTTTCAACCTCAGAGGACACTAGCATTAGCACCTGGGTCCAAGAAATACTTTTCTTCAGAGATTAGGATTCTTATCTTCTACAACCTCCTCTACAACTCCACTCTGTGAAATCTGATACCTATAATCACAAGGAGTGTGGTGTTTAGAGGGTTACCTCAGTCAAGCCCCGGAAGGACATTCAAGTCTTTCAAACACCATTGTCAAATGAAGATTGTGTATTCCTACAGAATAGAGGTAAAAACAAATAGATATCACCTTGGAGGTGTATCTCTCATGGAAGGAAGAAGCTCTTTCATGCCATGAGGAGATGGATTGATGAAGCCAAATCTGCAACAAACAAACACAATAACAACACAAGACTTCTCTACAACACAATGAAAGCCTTGAATCACTTTATCATAAGATCACAAGTTTGCATTAACCATCTAGTTTATAAATGAAGTCCTAAACATTCTTATATATGCAACTACACACATTCCCACTAAGAATTTTGTAATTCAAACTTAAGATGTCAGCATGGGACCTAATTAACGGTCACATAACCGACATTGAAATTTGGGACCTACCTGAAATAGGGAAGAACAAGGGTGTGAGCTCCTATGTACATAGGTCCTATTTCAAGGTAGGACTAAGTACAACAATGTCCCTCATGCCCCATGTGACATGGATTTTAGGCCATTTTCTTCCAGGAGTCAAAATGAACATGTAAGATATAAAACAAGGGACCCAAGAGCTAAACCTAGGAGGGAAAAAGTACAGGGAGAAATTTTTTGACATAACAAACTATAATCACCAGTTTGAAGTGAGGAGGTGTATTAGGTGCCTCATTCATAATGATTTTAGGAACATTAGTACACTTGTTCACTATCCCTTTAGTGGGTGGAATAAGTCTATTAATGATGATTGAATTGACATTGTTTTTCTTTTGAGTAAGCTCAACGTCCATCCATAAGGGATTTAATGTGAGAGACTGCTCCTCATCCACTAATGTTTCATCTTTTGAAGTGAGAGCATTGTAATTAAGGAAGGGAGAAGTGTTGTTAAAATTATTGATGATTGTATCCTTATTGATGCTTAAGGGGCTTGAACATGCAACCAAAGGAGAAATATATAGGGTCTTCGCATCCTTAGTGATATCCAAGGTACTTAAACATTCAATCAAAGGAGGAAGATCAAGGGTCTTCACTTCCTTAGTGATATCCAAGGTACTTGAACATTCAATCAAAGGAGGAAGATCAAGGGTCTTCACTTCCTTAGTGATATCCAAGGTACTTGAACATTCAATCAAAGGAGAAAGATCAAGGGTCTTCACTTCCTTAGTGATGTCCAACATACTTGAACATTCAATCAAAGGAGGAAGATCAATAGAATGAGCCATAGAATTATCATGTGCTATGGTAGAAGTAGAAATAGCATGTTCAACATTATCTCTAGAAGAGAGACTAAGGAGTATGTCAACGATCTCATCCGCTTGCACCAAAATGTCTTCATTTTTGGGAGAGCAATCTAAAGCATAGGGTGAAGTAGGAAAAGCTAAGTCACCATCACATGCTTCAGAGAGTATATCCATAGAATTATCATGATTTGTAGTAGTAGAAGAAGAACTATTGCCAATGTTATCTAAAATGTGAGAATGCATATTAATGAATTTAGAAAAAAATTCAAAATCTATGATATGTGCATGTAAATCTTCCAAAGAGGAATAACAAGAAGAGTCCATAATGAAATACGTTGTTTACTATATGAGAATATGATATGGAACAAAACTGTATAATCAGATCTAGATGCCTTAATCAAGTACCACCAATATGAAAATAAGATTGTAATCAAAGACCTACAAGTGCAAGAGAAGCGAGGTCTTCCAAAAATGTGATTATTGGTAACCAAAACAACTAAGTCTTGTAAATTTAGAAAGTGTAGTATGTACAAAAGGAGTGCTTAAATAATGTATCCACTTGAATACAACACAGATTTAGAGAAATTTACTTTGATAAAGATGCACACTAAATGCAAGACTAGCTAGGGTTTACTAGCAAAATCCTAGATTTTAAATGCTTACTTCCTCAACCACAATTTTTGATGCAAGAATTATTTTTGAACATAAATGAGATTTATGAGATCCTATAAAAATGCAAGATTAGATTCAAAATTTAAAACGATAGCAGAAAAATTTGAAGCAAGGTCTTGATTACAAACCCTAGGCTTTGAATTTGACTAGGTTTTCCAAAAATGCAAATTTTTTGACAAAACCCTAGCAAATGAGAGTTTTAAATGCAAGATATGACAACATGAAATGATTATCTACTGAAATTTCAATCATATCTGATGAAAAAATTAGAGAATTAAATCTTTATATTATAATCTACAACATATGCAATGAAACAATGCACCAATATGCCTTTTGGCAAGCCTATAATGCTTTGATTTTTCATTTTTTTTTAATGCAAATATGCAAGAATGTCCTAGAACAGCTAGGAAGATAAGATATAGAAAATTAAATCCCTCTAATCAGTGCAATAATGCATCAAGATCTGAAGCAACACATTAATCTACAAACCCTAGGTTGAAGATTAGCTAGATCTCCTATGAATGCAAGGTTTTTTCAAACCCTAACAATGAAATAATGCAAAATTAAGTTATATCACTATGAAAAATAATGAATGAATGTAATCTAAAAAGATATAGGGTATAAAATAGCTTATATATAATGCAATAAAGATGCCAAAGTAAAAGAAACCATGAGTTCACCAAAATGTTGTGTAGAAAAGAGAGACTAGCTTAACGGATCAAACTAGGTCAAACCCTCTTCTACAAAACATTAGGACACAAACCGAGCTTAGCTTCTACCCAAGAAAGAGAGAAAAACTACATGAGTTATGTTATTTTTTTGTATAGAGAAGAAATTAACCAAATCTAATCAATCAAGCTAGGGAAAAGACATGAAACCCTAGTTGACAACGATCGAAGTAAAATAGACTGTCGGAAGCAGAAACCCAAAAACCAAATGAACAATAGAGATCAGGAATAAAGATAGAACCTAGATCTAGAGGTGGAACTACCCAAGACAAGGGCACTTGGGTTTCCTAGACCCTTATTAGGGTTAGTAGGAACTGATAACTCAAATGTCTTCGCCTTCATGTGCTTCTGTTCTTTGTAACTTATCTTCGGGAAATTCCTCTAGATCTAAATTGCACACATACAAGAAGGAAAATGGTTGGGTAATATTTAGGAGCTTGCCTAATTCAAGCTCCATGAATGGTGTTTCCACCTCCACAATAGCAAAGATGATAGATAAAGAGTGCATTCCCTAAGAGGGCAGAGGCAAATCTGAAGTAGAATGGAATGCTAGAACAAAGCATGAAGGAAAGAAGTCACCATGAGCATGGAAACCCTAGCATTCTTGAGGTGGCATCATAACTTGACTCAAGAAGTTGGTGTATCCCAAAGAAGTAGAAAGATCTTTACAAGATCTGCAATATGTTAGTGTCGCAGCAATATGTTGAAAATAGGGCAGACAACTGAGAGGGGGGGTGAATCAGTTGTCTCAAAAATTTAATACTTCCTATAGTTAATTCTTCCTTTTACCACTTGACAATAAATCAATAACTTAATCATGAAAACCACAATCACAAATGTAAGAGCTACAATACAATAACACAATTGACACCAAGATTTTTAGCATGGAAACCCAGTTAAGGGAAAAACCATGGTGGGGATTAACCCACATAAATTAATACCTTGTTAAAAGTATTTTACAAATGGGAATGCACATGCATTCAGGCTCACTGCCCAGAGCTCACTACTCAAATAGAGGGTCACTACCTACAAATGATTACAAGAGAATAACAAGGATTTTTGAACTAATGAGAAGCATCTACTAATGCAAGAATTCAATCCCAGTTAAGCACAAAACACTGATCTTACACATTTCATCTTTATTCTCCCCTGCTTACTCTGTCATTATCCAAACCTTAGATCTTTGCTTCTTCACTCTTCCTTCATAGTCACAACACTTACACAAAATCATCCAAATCCATCGGCTATATATATCCACATCCTAATCTTCAATCACTTTCCAGTCGGATTCAAGAACACTTGGAACTTTATTGAATACTTTGCTATGTCAGCTAGATTCATGCATAACTTGAGACGTGGACCAAAAATTACACTCATAGATCTCATCAATCTGGTTGGCCACTATCATTGGTCATCACTAATTGCCCAATCAACAACTTCCATACATCCAGAACCAAGATCATTTACAAGGTCAGCCTGTTCTTCATCTATCTGCTCTGTCAAACTGTTAACCTAATACTCAAAAGCTAATAAATTTTGAATCCTTTATCATCAGAGGTCAAATTTCTAGATTTATATTTTCTTGACAATGCTTATGACTACATTAGATCTACAACAAATTATGACTTTCCACCAGAGAGATCCAGACCAAGATACCAGACCCTATTCCCTGCTTTGTTCCTGACTTTCTGGACTTAGATAAATTCTGATTCTGACTTCTAGTATGAACAAATTGTGTTATGTAGATGAGTGGAATGGACTTAATTTCCATCAATGACAACACCTATCATGCGAAGCAGTGTCTCTTGCCAACAATCTCCCCCTTTGGCATTGATGGCAACACTTCGTGAAAAATGACTAAGTGTCAAATGCAGCTCCCCCTTACTCTGTACACTTGTGCTTTCCATTATTTCAAAAGCTTCCCCTTTTCTAGATTCCTCATTTTTCATTGCTCTTTACTCCCTCTTTAACATCAATGGCAAAGGGTGGGGTCTGCAAGCCAAAATTTTCCCAAAAATTATGTCTATAATGTCGCATATGTACAACTAATCATTAAGTTCTACTCACATGAACTTGAGAATATCTGTAAAACTATTTTTCACTTGCACAAGTTCAGAGGCCCAAGTTCCCTTCATTCCATCCAAAATTGAGATGTGTCTACTCAGCAAAAATGCATATGCTTCTACCTTTGTCAGATCCAGAGGATTACTTGTTTAAAGTGCAGTTTGAGATTCTGATAAGGCATTATACATGACTTCTAACTTGGGGGCAATAAATCCCCGGAGCTCACACATTCTCTTCATAATATTGCCTTTCTCTTTAACAAGTCTTTTTATCTCATCTGTCAAACTGATTACTTGACATTCCTAGCTTATAGGCGAAACTGTTAGAGGATCAAAATTTTGAGATAAATTTGACAATTTATGTTCTTGCTCCTTTATCTTTTTCTCAATATCCTTATTGACTTTGGGCCATGATAGACATAATTTCTACATATCACTTCCATCATTTAGAGCATTCTGAATACTCTTTTTACTAATACCAAGTATCATTCTATCATTTCCTATCAGGCTCTTTACTTCACTAAATTTCTTATCCAAAATTTATTTCTAAACTTTTGCCTCAGCAGACTTTTCAAAGGACTCAAAATGTGTACTTATAGCATTCACAAGATTCTTCAGGTGACCGGAGGGGGAATCCGATGGACTCTTTTGGTAGGTTGACAATAAATTCTCCAAGAGTCCAGTTGCAAGTCCTAATAGTTCACTGTCCTCCATGTGAGATTTTAACATCTTCTCCCTGGCCTTGGCTTGAGTGAAGGATGCAATCTTCATCACTTGTACCGAAGAGAGAGCATCTAGATTAATTGGTCCTTGGAGTAGTTCAAGGTCATCAAACTCAAGCATCTCTTTATCCAGAAGAATTTCACTATATCTGCAGTGTCTCTTGCAACAATTTCTGGACCACCTTTTTGTTCCTGAGATTTCTCAGCATCTATAATATTTGCACCATCTTCTTCTATTTTATCTTTCTTTTCTTCTTCTTTCTCTTTCTCTGCTTTACTTTTCTTTTTGTTATCTACAGAGGGACTCTTTCATGTGTCTTCACTACTTGCTATGTGTTTCAGAGGGCTTTGTGTGGTAGCAATATTATTTTCTTTTCCAAATTGATCAGGTGGAGTTAGAGAATCTCTTGCATCATCAAATTTGTCTACCATCTCTATATCTTCTTTGCTTATTTGCTCCTCTTCTGGAACATAGAGGTCATCAACTTCAGTTTGTTGTTCACTGATGTTTACTATTTCAACATCTAGAATTGATGAATCAATCCCATCCCCTCTCTCCTCATAGGTTTGCTTCGAAGAATCTAGAGTATCACCTTGGTTATCATTTGCCTTTTCAATCTCTTCTTCTGGAGCTTCTTGTTCTAGAGCTGAAGGATTGTCTTCCTTAATTTTTTCCTCTAAAACAATATAGTATTTATTTTTATCTAGGGCCTTCCTTATAATTTATTCTATTTCCTTTGCAACTTCCTTAGTTTCACCAAGCATTAGCTTGTTCATCTGGAACTTGCTTCTGAATTTCTCCTTAACTTCCTTGTGGATTTTATCTGCTTCCCTTCTGGTCATTACTGGACATAGAGTGGAGAGGATATATTCTCTGAGTTCTAGATCTTTAGCATTGGTTGTTTCCTTCCTCATCTTCAGAGTTTTACTTGAACTTTTAGGAAGTTCTTGTATAATTTCCAGTAGAGCTCTATTGAATTTATTCAAGTATATGATGGTGGCATCTTCCAAAATTTTCTTATTTGCTTGATCAAAATTATCATAATAAACTTTGATAGGCCTTAGATTTCCATGAACAGTAATTGTTTTTACAATTTCATCAACTGTCATAGCAACCTTACCAATCTCTTACCTTTTACTTGTCTTTTTGCTTCCAGAGGGTTGGTTCTTAGATACCTTTGAAGTCTTGGCTTTCATTGACTTTGTTTCTTTAACTTCTACATCTGTTTTTGTTTCCTCATCATCTTTTGTGCTCTTGTAGGTTCTTGTGGCCTTGGTTTTCTTCCTCTTTCCTCCTTCACCGGATGGTGTGGCTTCTGGTGTCTTAATGGGAATAGACTTAGATTGTTCTAAGACATTTGAAGAGCTTCTTGTTTTTCTTGAAGAGCTAGGTGGGGCTTCTGGAGTAGCTGTTGGCTCACTTTCTACTTTTTCCTCTAAAAGTTTGCTCAGTGCTTTTCTTCATCTTTTCAATCCTTTCTTTGTTCTTTTTCACTACTTCTTTTGTAATTCCAATGCTTTCTGCATACATCTCCACTTGCTTTTGCACTTTTCTTTTTGTTTCCGGTTGTCTCAATTCCACATGCAAATGTATACTTAGTTCCTTGTATGTTCCAAACCTTTCCACAGAGGTGTCTTTAGGTTTGCTTAGAAGATACTGAGCATACATGTCCAGAACTCTCTCATCCACCTCATAACCCATTGGTATTATCCATATTATTCTTGGTTCTACAGCCTCCATCAGACATTGATCAGTGTCAACCATAAAACATATCTCATTCTCATACTTTTCTACAACTGACTTAGGGATTCTCTCTTGCATACATCAAACTCTGGAAGTTTTTGAAGTAACCCCAAATAGTTGTCTTTTAAGCTTGGGCATCACCAAGGCTAAGTAGGTGATCTCTTATTTGCCATGCTACTAGCCTGTCAGTTGTCTAATGCACACCTAGAACTCTAGGCACTTCATTCATGAAATGGAAGAATAGACAGATAACCAGAGAACCATATTTGAAGGTATTTTTCTTATCTTTCTTTATTTTTCTCAGGTTCTCAATTAGCTGACTTTGAAGCCACCCACATAGGTCATAATCAGCATTCTCCTTCAACATCTGATAGGCTACATATATTGCAGTTTCAGAGACTAAATTCTTCCTGCTGGAGTGGTAAATCTTGTACCCAATCACCATGGAGGCAAATTTAACATCCGGTTCTATAATATCATTGATGGTTATTGCCCTTTTGTCAAACTTGGCACCAGTAGCATCAGTCACTGTCTAGTTTTTCATGACTTTTAGCATAGGTAATCCACCAGTTGAATTTAACCTGGTTACTATCTTGATAACATCCTTTGTAATCTTGAATGGTTTCAATAGCCATATGAACTTATCATGTATTCAGCTCAAGATATATCAAACCCATTCAATCTCATCAAATGTCAAAAAGTTAATGACTTGCAAAAAATGTTTGCTTTCTAGGGCTTTGTATTCTGGTTTCAATTTATAGCTATATCTCTTAGATAGTTGTTAAATAAATCCAAGAGTTTCATACTTCCAAATTCATCAATGCTACAATGGATGTATGCCCTAATATCCTCAACATGCAATATGCCATATGGAACTCCAAAAAATGCACCTAACGGTTCAACTTCAATTGACTTGTATGGATGCTTCTTAAATATTGGTCAGGGTCTTTCAGTTACATCAACAACTAGCGGTGTAGCCATCTCAATAGATTCAAATTTAAATCTTTATAGAGAAGTACATTTTTCTTCCGCAAGGTTAGGGTTTATCAATTACCAGTTGAATTCGCTCTTCATTCTTCAATCTCTGGATTTATAGCTCAAAATCTCTTCTACTTGTTTCCTTTGAATGCAAAGTGGTTCAAATGCATGATTAAGTGACCTTTTATCCTTCGCAAAACCTAATTTTGGATTGTAATAAATGTACTACCCTAACTCCATCCGGTTACTCTACTTCTTGAACTGTTCTTCATGAATTACTCCGCAAATTTCCATATCGACATTTTCCTTCCAGAAATCCTTCCAAAAGTTCTGAAACACTTCAAAATATCTTCTCTCATGGTGCCATATCCTGGCACCCACTTACTAACTAGGGGAATTTGATGTTCAAAGTAGCTCCCCTTGAGCCAGAACTCCTAATTTAATTCCTAGAGGAATTGTCAGTACCAGATTCTAGTACCGACCCACTATTATTGTTCATGTCTTGCTCATTTCATTGTGGATCTCATTCACATCAATTTTATCCTTGCCTTTGTCTTGGCTTTGCTCATCTAGTTTTTTGTTTGTCGAACCTCCTCTTCTATTATTCTTGCTTCTACAGAATCTTGCAAAATGGCCGGATCGGTTACAATTGAAGCACACAACATTTCTTTGCCCATTTGATTGATTTCCTATTAATCTACACTAATTGGCCATATGTCCAAATCTATTGCATGCAAAGCATTTTCCATTGAAGGAATTCCCATTTCCTCTATTTGATGGGTTATTTATTATCATACTTCTACATTCATTGGCTTTATGACCATACCTCTTACAATTGAAGCATTGTCTAGAGAAGGATGGATTATTTTGATTTACTCTACTTCTGCATTTAGTGGCTTTATGACCAAATTTATTGCACTTGAAGCAATTTCTATTGAAAGATGGATAGCTTTGAGCATTAGGCTATCTTACCAGAGGTCTTCTAGGTTTGTTTCTCCCATTCCTTGGTTCTTTGTCTAGATCCAGAGCTTTCGCCTTTCTCATATCCAAGACCATGCTTGTCATCAACCTTTTTCTGACCCTCAAGTATTGCTTCAAGTTTAGCTGAACTTATCTTGAACTTCTCCTTGTATTCATTTGCAACTTCTAGGTCATGTCTAAGAATGACAATTCACCTTTTAAGATCTCTTTCATTGTCTTTGCTTTCTTGTACATCAGACTTTAGATGGCCAGCTATATTGTCCAATCTGTAGCATTCATCGGTTCTTTCTTTTAGAGTTTGATTCAAGTCTTCTTCAGTCTTCTTCCTTTGCTCAATTTCTTTGGTTAGCCTCATTGCCCCAGATTCCATCTCAACTTTCAGAACAACAACTTCTCACACTCCTTTGTCTTTTCTTCCAAGGCTTCATTCATGCCATTTTCTTCAGTTAAACTAGATAACTATAGAAGTAGCTCATTTTTCCTTCCCATAGACTTCTTTAATTTATCTTTTAACATTTCAATGGTATCATCAGCATCCTTGAGTTCATCTTTCAAATTAGATATTTCTACTTTGGACTGATCAAGATCTTTTAGAGCCAACTGAAGTTGATCTTTGAGTGAACCCATTAAAACTCCTTCCAAGATCTTTCCTTAAGCTGTTAGGCTTCTTTTAAGGAACCTTACTCTAATACCAATTGTTGAAAATAGGGCAGACAACTAAGAGGGGGGTGAATCGGTTGTCTCAAAAATTTAATACTTCCTGCAGTTAATTCTTCCTTTTACCACTTAACAATAAATCAATAACTTAATCATGAAAATCACAATCACAAATGTAAGAGCAGCAACACAATAACACAATTGACACCAAGATTTTTATCGTGGAAACCTGGTTAAGGGAAAAACCACGGTGGGGATTAACCCACAAAAATTAATACCCTGTTAAAAGTATTTTACAAATGGGAATGCACATGCATTCAGGCTCACTGCTCAAATAGAGGCTCACTGCCTACAAATGATTGCAAGAGAATAACAAGGATTTTTGAACTGATGAGAAGCATCTACTAATGCAAGAATTTAGTTCTAGTTAAGCACAAAATACTGATCTTATACATTTCATCTTTACTCTCCCCTGCTTACTTCTCTGTCATTATCCAAACCTTAGATCTCTGCTTCTTTGCTCTTCCTTCATAGTCGCAACACTTACACAAAATCATCCAAATCCATTGGCTATATATATCTACATCCTAATCTTCAATCACTTTCAAGTCAGCTTCAAGAACACTTGGAACTTTATTAAATACTCTGCTCTGTTGGCTAGATCCATGCATAACTTGAGACGTGGACTAAAACTTGCACTCACAGATCATCAATCTGGTCAGCCACTATTATTGGTCATCACTAATTTCCCAATCAACAACTTCCATACATCCCAAACCAAGATCATTTACAAGGTTAGCTTGTTCTTCTTCTATCTTCTCTATCAAACTGTTAACCTGATACTCAAAAGCTAATAACTTTTGAATCCTTTATCATCGGAGCCCAAAATTCTAGATTTAGATTGTCTTAACAATGTTTATGACTACATCAGATCCTTAGCAAATTATGACTTTCCACCAGAGAGATCCAGACCAAGATACCAGATCCTGTTGCTTGCTTTGTTCCTGACTACCCAGACTTAGATAAATTCTGATTCTGACTTTTGGTATGAACAAATTGTGTTATGCAGATGAGTGGAATGGTCTTAGTTGCCATCAATGACAACACCTATCATGTGAAGTAGTGTCTCTTGCCAACACAATAATCCACAATAGAGAGCTTTAGAGAAGAGTAGAGAGCATGAGGGAGAAGAGGAATCCTTCAAGAAGTTAGAGATAGCTTAGGTGTCTTCAAATGAATAAACTAACTTACTTTTATATGTAATCTTGTTGATTTACAAAGAATTATACTACATGAGGCTGACATTGGGAATCATTTAAGAGGTCCCAAGCTTACAAGCCATTAATTAGGCTAGGGCTAAGAAAGGGGACAAGGGCGCTTGGGCACCCTGGTCCCTTATCCCCAAACTCCTAGGATAAGGCACTTAAAGTGTGCTTAGTCCCACCTTATAATTACTTTTCTGGGTTTTGTGCATCGAGATCAAGAATTACATGCTTAATAATCAAAAATGTGTTATAATAGGTCCTAATTAACAAGAGTAAACAATTTAGGTACATGTAGGTGCTAAACTAAGTGTAAAAGGGTGGTGTACACATTTTACGACGTAACAAGTATAGGCTAAAAGAGAGAAGAATGAAACCCCTGTAGAGGAGATAGAAGAGGAAGAAGGAGAAGAAGAAGTATCAACACTATCTAGGAAGAAGAAATAAAAACCAATCATACAAGAAACTCCATTAAACTTAGAGGCAATTTTGAATGGAATTGAATGTCATGAGTTATTAAAGGAGACAACAAAACTTTACCCTGAGGTGTTGGAGGACAATAAGAAAATAATTGAAAGGTCTATAATCAAGTATATGATTAAAAGCAATAAGACAATGGATAAGATACTAGGGTTACTATCGGATGGCCTTATAGAGGCACTAAGGCAGAGAAGAGAGAAAGCCTTGAAGCTAGATGAGGATCTCAGGCAACAGGCTATAGAGGGAGTCAATATTTCTATCTTTGTGGAGGAGAAGGACAAGATAGCACAATTATAGCCCACTAAGCTCGAATCAAAGCAGAGGGTAGACACCTTGATGAACTTAGAACAAGAAGATAGAGACAAAATACAGGTAGAGATTGAGCAAATAACAAAGAAAATTTATGATAAAGTTAAGGAGACAAATTAAAACTACTGCACAAAAGGATACACCTCCATAGAACACAAAACAAATGGACTCCCCTCCGCATAACACAAACACTGAGTAGGATGATGAACAAGATCAAGCAGAGGCTTTAGATATAGGATTGGATTCCCAGGAAGCATCCTCTTCTACCTCACCTATTCAATCTATCATGGATTTCTTGGCACAACAAAAGCAAATAAAACATGTGGTGACTCCTCAATTACTACAACTGCCAGTGATAGGCTCGGACAGGTAAAATTATATGGTATCTCACCCTTGCAGAAGTTACAATTAGGGGATATCTTCCACTCTACTGTGAGGGAAGAAATTTTGCAGAAACATAGAGGGAAGTGAGATATTGATGGAAGCAGGAGATATTATACAGAAGGAGATGCCAAAGGCATAGAGGGACACAACCCTACTGCCTACACAACAACTTAAATAGATAATGCAAAGCTTTAAGGCCCATTCAACATACTTGGAGAATAAGGAATAAGAGAAGATAAGAGAGAAGATGAAACAAAAAAGAATTGCGAATGCTTCCAAATAATGTGCTAAGGTACACAATAAAATAGAAGCACAAATAAAGAATATCCAGTAGGATGGAGGAGGCCAAGGTACTCTACCAGTTTTGTTTACAATGGCCTACTACTACTAAGACTCTAAAGGACCAAATAGAAGCCTTAGAATTACAAATAACACAAGTGGCCAGTGCCTATGATCTGGTACAAGACACCAATGGAGCTATAAGAGCACAAGTAGAGACCATACATTCTCAGCTACAATAATCTCAGGATCAAAGAGAACAAATAAAAGTATAGATCAAACAATAGAGAGAAGCGATAAGCTTGAGATTGGCCTCTATAACCAGATTGTTTACTGAGGCTAAACAAATCACATAGAAGGTGAAGGTGCCAGCTACCTTAGGAGAAACAGAAGACAATCACATCCAGCTGGAGAGCCAGATCTAAATTTTGACATCTGCTAAGAAACAATGGGATACTTGTTATGGGTCTTTTTCCCCAAAATAGAAAATAAAGCTATTTTATGAATAACCCTTTAAAATTATAAAAGGATAAAGTTTATTTAACCCTTTATAATTAAAAGGGAGATGAAAAAATAAAGGATATTATGATCCTTTGGTTAAAATGGAGATAAATAAATAATATTTATAAAATCCCTTTTTAAAACGGAGTAATAATTATGTTTATGTAACATCAGAAAATGTCCCCTTGGGGGCTTTTCCCTCTTTAGGTTTAGCTCCTAGGTCTTTTGCATGTATTTAGGACATCTTACTTCATAATTTGGCATCCCAATGGAATGAGCCCTAGATAACATGACAAATGGGACCTAGGAGGACCCCTTGAGCTTAACCTTGCCCAAAATAGGGGGGAGGACTTGGACGCCCGCACCCTAGTCCTATCCTATTTTGGGGCAATCCCCATTTTTGGGTGTCGGCTTGTGACCGTTATTTGGGTCCTATGCTGACACAGTAAGTTTGAATTTATGAAATCTTGGTGGGAGTGTTTATAGTTTTATATAAAAGCATGTTTAGGCATTCATTTGTAAACTAGATGGCAATTGTGAACGTTAGGCATTCTCAAGGTGATTCAAGGCTTTCATTGTGTTGCAAGAGTAGAATTGTGTTGTCTATGTGTTTGTGTTTGTAGATTTGAGCATCCATTTCATCATGGAATGAAGAGAATATTCCTCCATGAGATATTCACTACAAGGTGACATTATGTTGTGTTTTCATCATCATTTCCTTTGGTTTTTGCCTCTGCCTCACAAGGGTACGCACTCTTTATCTGACAATAATGTTTAGAGAATTAAGTGTCCTCTGGGGTTTGACTGAGGCAAGCCTCTAAACACCACAACCCCCTTCCAAAGTTTTCATGCTTGCAGGTTATAGGATGTAGAGCTAGACAAAGTGAAGTTGCAGGAATGTACCTTGAAGTGTCAGAATTGTAGAACAGAAGGAAAAATAGCCACCTGGACTTGGGTGCCCGTTCATTAGTCCTCCAACTTCCCTAACAGTAAAATCTCTAGAACATTAGAGAAGAGTTACAGACTGAGTTTCTAGATTCGGACAAAAAGTAGTGCATTGGACTTGGGTGCCCGCTCCTATGTCCCTAACTTTTCTGCATTAGAGCCCTAAAAATAGGTACTCTATGATTTGATATTTTGCTTCCCTTTGCAAGAGCTTTTTCTGTTATTCTTCTGTTTATAGTCGTATTTGTGAAATTAGGGTTTTAATGGTCAATTGAGCATAAGAGAAGGAAATTTGATAATTAAACACCCTAATCCAAGCTTCCCTACATCTCACAGTGACCTAGGTTATGATAGTGCCTGGCCACTTCACCCTAGATCCTTGAATCTATAGGGCGAAAGGAGGATTCAAACATCTAACAACTAAAACAATAAACAATCCCAATTTTACCCTAAACATTTTGGTGAACCCGTGTTTTTGGACTTAAATTGCAACTTGCTAAGTGTGTGTCTTCATATTTTGATTTCATTCATTCATTCATTTAGTCTTTCATCTTATTGCATTGAGAAAATTACAAAAAAAATTGAAAAATTTGCAAACCCTATCTTGCATTTTCATATAGATCACTAAATTGCGTCAATTCTTTCTAAATTTCCCTAATTCATGATTTTTGCATCAGATCTGATATAAACTAGAGAAAAACACAAAAATTCAAAAATTTGCATTGCATTTTCATCATTAATTTGCTAGGCTTTGTAGAAATTTTGACAATTTTCATATAACCTAGTAATTCCAAAATCTAGGGTTAGTGGGAAAAATCTTCTTTCAAATTTTTCTACTAAATTTAGAGGCTCATTAAAATTTTAATTTGTCTTTAGTCTTTCATTGTAGTGTAAATTTGCATTTAGATTCAAAATATTTGTATTTTTGCATAGAAATTTTCAACAAAAAACTAACAATTTTCATGCATTTTCATTAGATTTGCATTGGCATTTTGCATATTGAAGCTTGAAAATCATTTTCAGATCTTATTTCACTTCATTTTCATCATAAATAAGACTTCAAAACATTCACATAGCATTTTGTGTTAACATCTCAAACATAGGGCTTCAAAAACAACGATTTTCACTAAAATTGGCCTTATCGACTCTATAAACTTGCACCATAGGCATGTTGTGAAGGGTATTTTTACACTAATTGGTTTTTATCAAGGTGATCATTTTTTCCCCCTCTTAAAAAGCTTCACAACACCCTTTTAACGAGCTCTTGTATTGAAAATTCGATGAAAAACTACATATTTTGGCCATTTTTGCCCTAGGGTTTGACCTAGTTTGCACTCCAAGCATGTTGTGACAAATTTTATGGATTGATATGAATGATATCATTGATTTTATTTTTTTCACCTCCTAAAATTCATTACAACACCCCTTTTACTAAGTATTGGAATTGAAAAACAGTGAAAAATAGCCTATTTTTGCTATATTTTCACTAGGGTTTTACCTTAAGTGGCACTAAAACCATGGTCATGCCCTTTTGCATTGTGTTTTTGTGAAAAAAGTGCTTATTTTGACATATTTTCACTATACTTTGACTTGGCATTATCTTGGATTTGCATCAAGAGTGTGTTAAGAAGGATCATATTGCTGTTTTGGTATTAGACATATAAATTTCTACCCTTGATCAAAATCCTTACAACACCCTTTGTTTCACCTATTTACATTGACAAAAAAAGCATAAAAATCAAGCATTTTAGGCTATTTTTTCTCTTGTCTTTTGCACCAATTTTGAAAAGCCTTCAAAAATATGATTTTGCATTGGTGAGAGAATATAAACATTGCCTCTAATCACAACAACAATAATAGGTTCCCTCCTAGACCTTACATGAAAAGAAAGGCTCTTGAACCTGAAATCGTGTTTACACCTCATGATAGAACAATTGGAGATTTCGATGGACCTCTTTACATCACTATGAAAATAATGGGAAACCCTGTGGATGGAACTCTTATTGATCCCAATTTCATGACTAATGTTGCCACTAAAGAGTTCCTCTTTTCACATCAACTAATGCAAGGTTCTTATGACCCCTTGAACATGATGATTAAGATGTACATAAGGGAACCCTTATCAAGCCTTTGGGTAAGATATCATTGTTGGTAATTGTATTTGAGAAACATGTTGAACAATGGTTTGATGTTACCCCTGCTTCCGATACCTTTGAAATTAAACTTGGAATCCCTTGGTTAAAGGTTATGAAATATGTCCCTTCAACTATCTATAAATGTGTAAAATTTCCTTTGAACAGACAAGTGCATGTCATTCCTTAAAATACATATAAACCTTCAAGTACACAACAACATTTTACATTGGATTACTTTTGCAACAAAACCAACAACAAACCGGAACTACGAACAGACTTTACATTTTTGAGCTATAGAAATTACAAAGCAAAACGGTTACATCTAGTACCAAGTCCTATACAAGAAACAACAAAAGATAAACAACCCGCATGTGAAGATAACTTTAGACTGAAAGGACAAGGTCCCTATGCTGAGGTTCCTCCCCCAAAATCCTTACAAGGATCGGGAGATCATTGTTAACAACAAAATGTTCCACCACGACAAATGAGGTTTGATCCCGGTGCTTCATCTTCTAAATTACACAAGCCTATGAAAGAGGATAGCCCTATCTTACAAGAGATAAGTGGTAAAAGAAAATGAAATTGAAAAGCAAGAGAAAGAAGAAAAAGAAGACAAGCTTATGCTATAAACCTTGCCTCTCAACAAGTAAAAATTAATCCCAACATTCAACCAAACAATAACAATCCTAATGATGAACAACATGATGAGAAAGACATGAATTTGGCTATGGTTCCTTATGTCCCACTTTCCTCCAGCATTAGGGAGTGGGAAGATGATGACGATGATTTGCTTATAGACAACCTCTAGCCCGACAGAGGCCCTACAAGTAAGTATCTCTAACCCTTTATCTCTCTCATGATGTGCTTCCCCCATGATGTGTTATGTGTTGTTTAGGCCTCCTGGGATGACCTCAGATTCTCCCATAAGGTCTGGGATACCAAGAGACCACCTCTGTTGTGACCTTCTATTTGTATCATCATTCTTCTAAATTGCTCTCTCTCTGATTTCATCATTGTGTGTTGTGTCTTACGGACATAGCGTTGCAGTTGGTGACTTGGGGGTACCCTCCTACATGACTGTACCTAAGACACTTGTTTATCCTCTCTTATTTATTATTTCCCTTCCTCTAGTGTTTCCACCTAGCGGGTGGATGATGACAAACATTTATACTGATGTGGACCTAGTGTCCCTTTCGAGAGCAATCAAAAAATGGACTTAGTTCCTAATATGACAATGGGGTGGTATATCTTATCTGACACTTGGCTAGTGGAAGCACTCATGCCTTCCACGTAGTGATTTTGATGATATTTCTATTGCATTTACAAACCTTAACAATACTGCTGCTCTATGCACCTTTGTTTGCCTTTGAATCTAGCCTTGGTGGTACTCGATTCGAAGAGCTTCGTGATATAGCCCCATGGTTATCCTTAAACTCCAAATTCATTGTATATCCTTAGCTCTTTGTGTGGTTAACCATATGCATTGATGTTGTTGTTTATCATGATCTTGTAGACACTAACATGTTTCTTGCAGGGATGTGTTTGCGGGAACATTTGGTGATCGCAAAGTACATGTAACCTCCGAGGAGCATGGGCTTTGCGAAAGTCTATGTTCCCTTGTGTGTTTTATTCCTACCTTAACATGCTTGATATTAATACCTGATATGGAGGCATATAAGGTAAGCTGTCTATTCTAGATGTTAGCAATGTGTTTATCCTCAGGTGCAGACTAGTGTGATGAGTACTTCTTGCATCTTGAGTTTGTTTGCAATCAACCAGTCTATCTTGAAATCTATTGTGTATACCTCCTTTTCACCATAAGGCATCTCCGTGATGTGGGTGGGGTTGTATACTTTTGAGTTCATACCTCCTTTTCACCATAAGGTGTCTCCGTGATGTGGGTAGGGTTGTATGTCATGCTTACTTTTCACTGTAAGGTGTCTCCGTGACGTGGGTGGGGTTGCATTTTCAAAAGTCCTCTACAGAGGCGGGGAGCAGTTCTATGACTAACTCAACCTTAAGCGTGTCTTCAGTGATTGTTGTGGTGAAGCCCAATCATTTGTGTGCCCCTATAATGTGCCTGAGATGGTGTTGATTCTAGAAATAGGAACACTCCATCGCTTGTTTGCCATGTTTTCTCTGTGTCTTCAAAGTGTGTGTGTTAGCATGCTTGCTTTGTTTGCTGTGTCTATTGCCCCATATGCAGTCTGCATTTTGGGAGGTTTTGTGTGTCTTGTGTGTGTGTTGCCCCATATATACAAAGACCTACACGATGAGTGCATCATGTATTATGGGAGGTTTATTTACTTTCTAGTACTTGCATCTACATTTCATATATATAAGATTAAGAAAAGAAAAGATATCATGCCTATCTTCCATGCATTAACGTGTCTTCTATGCATTGACTGTCTTCTCCATGTTTTGCATGACTATAACTGTCTTCTCCATGTTTTGTCTCTGTTATTATTTTCTATGTGATTGGCATGTCTTCTCCGTTCTTGGTGTGTTTGATGTGTTTGTGACCTTACTTTAATGCATGTATTGGCCTTGCGTTTATACATACATTAAAGTGGAGGCTAATTGTAATGTCAAAAAATATCCCCTTGGGGGCTTTTCCCTCTTTAAGTTTAGCTCCCGGGTCTTTTGGATGCATTTAGGACATCGTACTTCATAATTTGGCATCCTGATGGAATGAGACCTAGGTAACATGATAAATGGGACCTAGGAGGACCCCTTGAGCTTAACGCTACCCAAAATAGGGGGAGGACTTGGGCTCCCGCGCCCTAGTCCTGCCCTATTTTGGGGCAGTCCCAATTTTTTGGTGTCAGCTTGTGACCATTATTTAGGTCCTATGCCGACACGGTAAGTTTGAATTTATGAAATCTTAGCGGGAGTGTTTGTAGTTGCATATTAAAGCATGTTTAGGCATTTATTTGTAAACTAGATGGCAATTGTGAACTTTAGGCATTCTCAAGGTGATTCAAGGTTTTCATTGTGTTGCAAGAGCAAAATTGTGTTGTCTATGTGTTTGTGTTTGCAGATTTGAGCATCCATTTCATCATGGAATGAAGAGCATCTTCCTCCATGAGATCTTCACTACAAGGTGACATTATATTGCGTTTTCATCATCATTTCCTTTAGTTTTTGGCTTTGCTTCACAAGAGCATGCACTGTTTATCTAACAACTGTGTTCGGAGACTTAAGTGTCCTCTGGGGTTTGACTTAGGTAAGCCTCTAAACACCATAACCCCCTCCCAAAGTTTTCATGGTTGTAGGTTACAGGATGCGGAGCTAGAAAAAAGTGAAGTTGCAAGAAGGCACATTGAAGTATCGAAATTGTAGAACAGAAGGAAAAATAGCCACCTAGACTTGGGCACTCACTCATTAGTCCTCCAACTTCTATGACAGGAAAATCTATGGAATAGCAGAGAAGAGTTGTAGATTGAGTTTCCAGATCCAGACAAAAAGTAGGGCATTGGACTTGGGTGCCCACTCCTATGTCCCTGACTTTTCTACCTTGGAGTCCTGAAAATAGGTACTCTGTGATTTGATATTTTGCTTCCCCTACAAGAGCTTTTTCTGTTATTCTTCCATTTACAGTTGTATTTATGAAATTAGGGTTTTAATGGTCAATTGAGCATAGGAAAAGGAAAATTGATAATTAAACACCCTAATCCAAGCTTCCCTACAGCTCACAGTGACCTACGGTATGATAGTGCCTGGCCACTCGACCCTAGATCCTTGAATGTATAGGGTGAAAGGAGGATTCAAACATCTAACAACTAAAACAATAAACAATCCTAATTTTACCCTAAACAGTTTATTAAAGACCACCTATGTGAAAGAGTGTGATGGTTTAGAGACCACCCCTTAGAAGGCTATATAAGTCATTTTCTAAGACTTAGAAAGGGCATGGAGAACACTCAAGGAAGAAGTAAGTGGTTTGGTGGGCTATGGGCATTGGAGAAGGGGGCACATAGAGTGTGTCCAACTTGGGGCACAAAGCACACCTGGGATTGTCCTGGCCAAAGCTTAAACACTATACGAGTAGGTACAGTAGTTGGTGCAAGTAGGCACATATTTGAACATTGTGCAAGTAGGTACAATAGTTGGTGTGAGTAGGCACATACTATGTTTTTACATAGGTTCTCCTAGGATGAGAGTGACTGATCCAAGTACTCTGATTTAGATAAGTACTAAAATTATTGTTAATAAAATATATTGGAATTATTATATATGGGTTGTGATGTTACTCTAATTATGCATTTTGTTATTTAGTTGGCTATGTTAATTATTTGCTTTAGAGTTCCTATTAAATTATCACATGTTGCAATTTACATTGAAATTGATAACCTTACATACTTTAATTTGTTTACCTCTAGTAATATGTACATTTAAATCTATTGCAAATAATTAAATAACTTTGGGGAAAAGTAGCATTACATTTTGGTATCAAAACCTAAAAGAACCTAATGGGTAGCTTAGAAGAGCATTGTTCCATTCGAATCATCTCATTCTAAATAGCATCCATGATGTACAAGAGAAATTCTTTTATAAATTTAGAAATTATTTGACAGAAATATTAAAACCATAGAAGATGAAATAACTTTAGGAAGTTCAAACTCATATGCACATTTTCTATGGGCAAAAATTCAATGACCTAAAAGCTCTTGTGTATTCACTATGTTGGAGTATAAACAACATTGAGAGGGGGGAGTGAATCAGTGTTGTAGATTTTAAAACAAGTTAATTCACTTTCTTTCCTCTAGTATGTTTGACATGAATGATAAGAACAAAACACTCAACAACTGAAACCATGACACAATAAATTTGAGGAGTGGAAAACCCTCATGGGTAGAAAAACCACTCAGAAATGCCTCACTAGCTTAAACAAGAAGAATCTCCAATTACAAAGCCTCATTGGCATATAAAGCCTCATTGGCATATAAAGCCTCACTGGCACACATTTGCCTCACTAGCATACATTTGCCTCACTGGCTGAGTATGAACATAAGAGAGAAAAGATAATTTTAGGGGATTACCCTGTTACAATACAAATCATTACACTATATCTGCACCTGCATTACTATAAACCTAATCCTCTTATTCACACTTTGGATTACACAAGTATCTCTATTTGCATAATCTCTATCAAAACCTTCCTCATACTCATCTATATTCTGTAACTCCTCTTTCAACTCTGTCTTATCATTTCACCTTTCAATTATAAAATCTACATACACCTTAATCCTCAAAACACTGTTCATTTCACAGAAAATGGATAATTATAATCTTGGTCGATTGATCTGTCTCTTATAAAACTAATACCCCATAAAAAAACAATGATACATCACATACTAGCCTAAATCAAAAACCCCTGACCTTTTATGTTTGGTGTATAACTGCTTTTGAGTAGTTAGGGCTTGCCAAATCTTTCTGCCCATCAAAATTCCATGCAAAAGATGATCCATTGAGATTTGAATCAATTTCAAAACATAACCGTCGATTTGCATTTCACAGGCTTTGGAGATTAAATGTTGGCCATTGATGTTTTATTCATGCCTGATCACATTTATACTACCGGTCAATACCAGTTAATAGAGAAGAGGGGTCGATCAGTATAACATCTTAAGAATGCCTTTGGTAAGTCACCTTAAGTGACTTTACCTCCAATAAGAAGTCACCATTCAATTAAAACAAAAGTGACATGACATGAGTGACAGGCTCTATGAGATTACTTGCATAGAGTTTTAGATATGCAACTAGGGTTTAGGAGTTTAAAAAAAACTTCAAGAGAAATAACTCCAAGATATTACTCACAAGTTAAAACTTCTTCAACTTTGCAACTACCTTGTCACTTGAATATGCACTTTCAAATTCATATAGATCTATGAAGACTCCTTCATTCTAAAGTAAACCAATTACACTATACACCATAACATAGAGCATACTTGACATGATTTTGAACATCTTTCCTTGCACTAATGTAGTGTCCAAGGTCTGCACCTGACATACTCCTTGACAAGCTCATAGAGAATTATTATAGTACCAACAAATGATCACATGAAGATGAGTTGTGACATCATCAAGAACACTTAATACAAGACAACATCAACACTAATGAGATTAACATTCCAAACAAGAATCATCCAACTTTTCATCAATATCTTCTCAAAATAGTTCAACTCCTTCTGATGACAATAAATAATATATAAGGTGATCAAATACTTTTGCCACTACCTGAAGACATCAAGATGATCTGATCCAACTTTAAGATTATTCAAACAAAAAAAAATCTTGTATCTTGTGGCATCCACACATACTGATCAACCATGAACAAGTGATCATTATGTCATGAACTATTATCAACCATCATGGCATCAAACCTCATGAATCCCATGAAATCTTTGAAGTAACCTGAGTATTGAAGCAATAAGACACCATCCTATGTCTTCAAATTTGAATCACATAAGATGATCCTAATCCAACATGGTGTAGAATGTCCTTGAAAAATATCAATACTCCTATTTGCATTGCAGTATAGACCTTTGATAATCAATTAACCAAATCTAACATATCTTTAATATGACACCTCTGTTGTATACTTTGTATACTAGCTCATTGAAGATCATGGTCATAAAGGCTAAACAAGTAACAAGACTAAATACAAACAAGTATACTATCTCTATGAAATCCTTCAAGAAAAATCACCAAATGAATGCAAACAATGTCAATATATGAACTCCCGATATACTAATATCCTTGTGTCCTGAACACAAACACTGCTTATCATGAAGTCCTATATCTCTGAAACCATGATAAGAATAGGAACTAAAAAAACCTCAAAGGAGTCATGAACACAAAGTCCTAATGGAGCATCAATACCATATTAGTTCCAACACAACAACTCACCATATCAATGCAAACTCACCACCCTAATCTTGACATCAATGACAAACTACTCCATAATCTTCCCCTTTGTCATTGATTGCAAAACTGATACCTCCTTTCTCATCACTCCCCCTTTTTGCAATCCAATGACAAATGACTCACATAATACCTCCTATTTACATGAAGCTCCCCCTGTCATGTTACTCATCCTTTTGTCTACAACTTGGTCTTGAAACTTCTCACCTTTGCACTATGAACCAAAACAACTATCATTTCATCATATTGATGTCATTTCAACATATAGTAAGTACTGTCATTGTTGGTTACAAAACAGAGTACTATCAAAATGACTGTCAAATAAAATAAGATTGTTCTTGTTACTGACCATCACTGTTGCAGTCCAAAAAAATACCACTGTCAAAATCAGTGCATACAAATGGTCAAAACACTGTCATCACATATCTCTTGACAAAGAAAGTAGACATGGAAAGCATTATTTTCACTTGAGAGGAATAATAATATCCAAGCAACATATCACTATCAAAGAGCCAAAAGACACAACTCATTGACTATTTAGCATTCAAGCAAGAGATCCATTTCAATGGAGCACAAAAAATGACCACTATCACACTATGAACTGTCACTATCTCATGATCAAAGCAAGTATACATAGCACTAACTATCAATGTCACAATACTCACATTGACCACTTAAAAAAAAACATTGTCAATGAATTCCTTATTTTGTTCATGATGTTATTAATCCATACATAGTCCTTTGACTAACTTTAGGCTCAATTTCCAATGTTTCTTTTCAAGAGAATAACACACTACTTCTTCCAACTTGGGTAAAGACCATATAATACCATCAATTACCAAGAACAAAACATCATGAAATGAAGATGGCATGAACTGATCTTTATGACAAGCACATCCTGTGACTGATGATTGAAAACACTGATATATCTGGCATACCTTGATAAAAGATAGGATTTTAAAAAAATGCATTTCTACTGCCACTAGTCACATGAGCATCTTTGACATCAATACTATGTTGCTATTAGACATAACAACTGATCATTCATTGAACAATCAACTAAGAACCTGAGATCATGTCCAACTAAAATCATGTGACACTTGTAGCTACAACAGTAGCACAAAAAGACTTCTAGATATATTGATGAATGCCACTACACCACTACACCAAACTTATCACCTGCAATAGAGTTTTTACTCAATTTTGTATCTCATTCTTTATCACAATCTTCCATTACTGTCAAACTTGTCATGACAACCTATCAAAGCCATATCACTGTCCAACAAAAACCATGAACAACCATATGAACTCATCAACATCCATCTGTCTAAGATCAAACACAACTCTACCAACATGATGAAACAAGCAACTTAATTGAGAGAAGCATATCAATATCAACTCGATGTGAACATTTTTTATATCAACACCATATAACCATGAGACCTACACATAACTTCTCTTGTCTTCCTTTGAATGAACTCTTATCACTGTACCCATACTATGACTGAACCAATAGACAGCTCCAACATACAATTCTCAAGAAAATGTATACCATCTTTGTTACAAACTTATGCATCACACTTTTTGCAAGATAATCTCACCAAACTTTCAAATACTATCATGTACTGAATGTTGACTCACATAGCACTATCACAACCCAAGAATATCACTTATATCATGATTGTCATGTTATTGTTTATTCACTGTTGTCAAGAGGAGACTAACAAGGCCTGGTCTATCAACTATAAAAAGAGAACATCAACAAGAGATCATTAAAAGAAACATTGTCTTTTGCCTTCTGCGCTTCAAACAAGGTCAAAACAACCAAATCTCTGCATTGTTACACTGTAATAAAGACATCATCATGAAATATAAAGGTCTATCAGATCCTTCTCAACCACTTTACTATCATAGCAAATCAGAAAATTCTATTTTCTATCATTTGAATGCTCTATTACTTCACCAAGGAAGATCAAACAAAACTCATTGCAATGAAGTTCAATGAACATTACTTGCACAAAAAATTGATCATGTCAAGTAACCCTTTGTTCTCTATCTAACAGAGCTCATAGTATAAAAACCTATCAAACCAAGATTATGCACACCATACAAAAATAAGCTCTATCTGTCTTGTCCTGCCTAATGAAATTAACCTATCTGTCCTCAACAATACAATTCAAGCCTGCCATTACTATGATCTGTCATCTTCATTTTACTGAAATCTTGCAGCATGTCAACTCTAGAAACCACATTGAAGAAGTCATCCAAACTAAGTATGAAATCATAATGTCCTTGAAAAATATCAATACTCCTGTTTGCATTGCAGTATAGACCTTTAATAATCAATTAACCAAATCTAACATATCTTTAATATGACACCTCTGTTGTATACTTTGTATACTATCTCATTGAAGATCATGGTCATAAAGGCTAAACAAGTAACAAGACTAAATATAAACAAGTTTACTATCTCTATGAAATCCTTCAAGCAAAATCACCAAATGAATGCAAGCAATGTAAATATATGAACTCCTGATATACTAATATCCTTGTGTTCTGAACACAAACACTGCTTATCATGAAGTCCTATATCTCTGAAACCATGATGAGGATATGAACTAAAAAACCTTGAAGGAGTCATGAACACAAAGTCCTGATGGAGTATCAATACCATATTAGTGCCAACACAACAACTCACCATATCAATACAAACTCACCACCCTAATCTTGACATCAATGACAAACTACTCCACACACTGATATATTAACATTGTAGTTAAAAGTAAAACATCAAGGCCATATATAGGGCATCTTATTATTATTTATATATACAAGACATTCACATTACCATGGATTGAAAACATTTTTTTATAAAGGGTTACATTACTAGTACATTAGATCTATATGAGATCAAGTTAAAAGTTGTATCAATGTTTGCTAGGTTTGTGCTATCTTAAAACTTGTTTTTTTCTAATGTCTAAACGAGTTGTAAATACTACAAGACCACTCTCGAACACTATTTGGATATAAATTGATGCTTCCATGAAGATGCCACCAATACATTATGTTCTTTCCAAGAATGTCTATCAAAAGGACTTCGACTTTACAAATTCATGATGGTCATTGCAAAATTTGTATTAAAACCCATATCATTTAAATTTTGCTAATTGTAAATTTTTTCTTCATATTTTTATTAAATGCAAGATATTAAATATTTTCTTTATGTTTTCATCAATATAAGAGATTATTTGTACCATTTTTATATTAAATAAAATATATTTTTTTAAAAAATTAAATGCAATCAATTTACTAAAGTTTGCCTTGATAAATCCCAAGCATTCAAAAGATATCCATCTCAACCCACAAATGAATACATAAATCTTTGCAATATTGAAGGGCCTTGAATACAAATGATAAAGATATTCATTATATCTGCGAATATTATAGTCCTAGTCCAGTGAGAAGAAATGAAGATAGAGGTCTACAATAGTTTTTATTTTTGAATAGAAATATGACAGCCAAGCATAGTTTCTGTTGCAAGTGCCTGCACAATTATCGCAAGGTACAATCTTGTAGCAATGGAATCTAGGAGCACAGACCGAGCTTTGGAAAATAGACATCTTTCATATAGTGCCATATAACTTTTCATTCAATGGAAAAGAATCCCTCAGTTACTTTTTTACCTTGGGAAGAATCTAGTTTGGTGTTCCTCAGACATTATTCAATATAGAAGAATTTGAGGCATAACTAACTATATCAAGAGTCGTATCCCATTTCTTTAGTCTTTATTAAAGAGTTAGAAAGAAGGGTCCTTTTGTTCAATATAGAAGAATTTGAGGCATAACTAACTATATGAAGAGTCGTATCCCATTTTTTTAGTTAGAAAGAAGGGTCCTTTTGTCTCTTGATTGATTTAATTCTTTTCCAAAGAATGTGGCATAGAGGTTAAATGCTCCGGTCTGTATATTTTTTGATCTCATGTGTCCTATGTACAGGGTGAAGATGTTCAAAGTTAAGGGAGCAAACTTGTGGCAAATGGCACATATGAAATAGTAGCTATCGTGAGAATAGGAGACAGAGATTAGTGGAAGTTTCCTTGTAGACCACTCATGTTACCTCTGCTAAGCTATGTAGATCTTCATACTTACGTTATCAGCATTTACTTGTCTTGCTGGTGCTGGATGTACATCTTGAAAGCCGTTAGTTTTCATGGATTTTAAGATAGTGAAATAATTTGCTTGTTTTAGTGTCTCATCGGTTCATTGATAAATTCATAAAAACAATTTGGCGTCGGTTTTTTGTTCCTGCTAGTGGTGATGATCTTCCTCCGGATCGGAAAGAAAGCAAAGGATGAATGGGCAATGAGAGGGGTTCTGGACGACAGAGACCTTCGATCGTTTGATAATTCAATTTTCTTTCGACACTAGATCGCTGATGTATCTCCCCTCCGATCTTTCATACATATCTAAAGCATTTAAAATTCCGAGCTCCTACATCCAATGTTTAGATGAGACGGTCCAAGCTCATTCTTTTAAACGCAAAGGCCGCGGGATATACAAGTAATGAAATTAGAGAAGCTTTATTACTCATGTTGTATGGTCGTCTCGATATACACACTCATTACACTTTTGATGGGTTTATGTAACTTAATTAGCAAGATAAAGTAGTGGTACTTGGTGTGTCCTTGTCTCTAAAACTTAATGAGTATTTAGGAAGATATGACAAATTAACATATATTCATCTCATTTTGGTCTCCTATTCATATGGAAACCTCTATTATTTTAAAATGGAAAATCTCGGCTTCATGTTGGATTACTTTGATTAAGCCCCTAATGCAATGTTTTGTAATTGATCATATGTATATCACAAACATTCATTGGGAACCTCTAGTGTGGTTCTATTATTGGTTATGATTAACAAAACTTGGCTAGTTGCTTGAGGTAGTTGTGGCTTAATTACTTTCATATTGGGTTGTTAGCACCTCAACCAATTATTCTTGTATGTAAGGCTTTCTTTTAGTTTTTTGTGATGCATCCAATTGTACCAATAGTATGGTTTCGGCTTTGGATAGAAAGAATCTAATGTTACTAGAATGCCCTTATAGACTTGGAGTGAGAAGTATTCTTATAGACTTGGAGTGAGAAGTATTGTTGTAATTGACAAGTCCTATGACATAATTAAAACTAGAGATCAAATTTTAGGAGAATTGTATCTAGGAGTTGAAATTGAATTTCCATCCACTCTCGAAAGGTGAACTAGAAATAATAATTGAATGAAGATCTTATGATGTTTGTTATTGTAAGCTCATTTGGTAGAATATGTTATTCATAATATTCTTTATGATGCCATATCAGTCCTAATACTTGTTGCTTCAATCAAGAGCTTGTTCTAGATTTTAGTGCAATGACTATCTCAATCATTCTTATAAGTGCTTTGACATAAAAGTAACTATATGATTGATATCTTAATAGAATGTATTATGATATTAATATTTTATGAGCATGGGAGCACTATCTTAGAAAAGATGTTAGTGAATATTTATAATATGAGTTGAAGTGTGCACGATTTTTCCTAAATGATGTTCTAGAGTTGGAAGCCAATTGGTGTCATTTTAAAGCTACCATAAATGGGTATGCATCTATGTTCACTTGACTCAGGATAACAACAAATGTTGAGTCGCAATTCATCTACATATATTCTACCCTCTCAAATCTAATTTGAATTGTCTCTTATTGAATGGTTATGTTTTACTTGGGTTTGAAGTTGAGTTATAGAATCTATAAAGAACAATACATACCTTAAATAGATTTACAAGACCCCACTAATTCAATGAGATAAGGAAAATAAAATATATTACACATATTCAAATGATTGATGACTAAGTACTATCTGAGAAATTACAAAAAAAAATAAGGAATATATCAAGATAAACTTATTTCAATATTATTTATTGCATCTTATTTTTTTGCCTAATTTATTTATTGAGTTGGTTACTTGGTTGAATAAGGCAATGCTACTATATTGCTTCTTTCCAAAATTAACACTTAAATTTGTTACTTAAATCTAACTTAGGTTACATTATGGACCAATATCCCACAAGTTCTCTTAGCATCAAACATGGGAACATGCCATTTTTTTATAGGGGGAGAGCCAACCTTTACAAATTTTATGTGATATGGAAGTTCATAAAGAATTAGATATTAATTTCAACATGTTATTAATAATTGAAAAGTGTAAACTAACATTTATTTGAACAAATCTTCATCCCTAAAAAATTAAAATTCAATTAACCTCATTCCTTAAAAGTACTAGAGCTACTTTGAACAAATTTTCTATGGAGTGCTTTGTGGGAGGTTATTGTTTGCTACTTTTGTTTTGTTTGTTCTTTTGTTTGTTCTTTTGTTTTATTGTATTTTTATTGGACTTGATCAACCCAATAACCTTGTATATGTGCTTTGTAAAGTATTTTATTGTCAATTATATGTGAATCTAAAACAAGGTGAAGTATGTTGTAACAACCTTTTAAAGGTATTATAAGCACCCTATTGATAACAATAAGCTACTTTAAATTCCATCCTTGTTGGATTTTAAGACTTGCCTCGAAGCTTTGCTTGAGTGACTGTGAGACGATATGAACTCTATTAAGGGTGATTGTATACTTGTTTCTATTCAATTGTCTTTTTTACAAGAAAAGCAGATATTCATGTAGTCTGGAATGCATGACTATCATCTTGGAGTGTGTTTTGAGTGTATAGATTATATGATACTCAACAATGAGTGATTGCATAGTATGGGATATGTGTGCAAAGTGCCATATGATCACATTCAATAATATTGTGTAAATTTTATGTTGAAGTTACACCTAAATGATCAAAACATCTATATTAAATATTTAGTAGACACCTTTGTATTATCTCCTCAAGTATAAATTCATTATATGTTTCATGTGAGAGTGTACTTATAGTTCTAATCATGTTATTGATTAGACAGGTATTTCTATGGGATCCAATTATGATTTTAACTAAAATAGAAAGAATTATGGAAAAGATCTAAAGTTTGAGAAATATAATTATAGATGGTGCTAAAGTGAAATAAGAGTGACTGCGATATTGATAGTGTTACATCCACACTTGAATAATTATTTTTGGTGAATTATGTTGTAGATTCAATTTGAACTACTGAGGACAGTAGCTAATTTACAGGGGAAGAAATGTTATGGGACATTTTCCCCAAAATAGAAATTAAAGCTATTTTATGAATAACCCTTTACAATTATAAGAGGATAAAGTTTATTTAACCCTTTATAATTAAAAGGGAGATGAAAAAATGAAGGATATTATGATCCTTTGGTTAAATGGAGATAAATAAACAATATTTATAAAAACCCATTTTAAAAGGGAGTAATAATTATGTTTATTAAAGACCACCTTCATGAAAGGGTGTGATGTTTTAGAAACCACCCCTTAAAAGGTTATATAAAGAATTTTGTGAGACTTGGAAAGGGCATGGAGAACACTCAAGGAAGAATTAAGTGGTGTGGTGGGCTTTGGGCATTAGAGAAGGGGGCACACAGATTGTGTCTAACTCAGGGTATAGAGTACACTTGGGATTGTCCTGGCCAAAGCTTGAACAATATATGAGTAGGTACAATAGTTGGTGCAAGTACGTACATATTTGAACACTATACAAGTAGGTACAATAGTTGGTGCAAGTAGGTACATATTTGAACACTATACAAGTAGGTACAATAGTTGGTGCGAGTAGCCACATACTGTGTTTTTACACAGGTTCTCCAAATGTGCCATAGCTAGGGCCAAAACCACTGAAATCTTCCTAGGGTGAGAGTGGTTGATCTAAGTATTCTAATTCAGATAACTACTAAACTTATTGTTAATAAAAGATATTGGAATTATTATATATGGGTTTTGATGTTACTCTGATTATGGATTTTGTTATTTAGTTGGCTATGTTAATTATTTACATTAGATTTCCTATTAAATTATCACGTGTTACAATTTACATTGGAATTGATAACCTTACATACTTTAATTTGTTTAACTCTAGTAATATGTACATTTGAATCTACCGCAAATAATTAAATAACACTGGGGAAACTTAGTGTTACAATACTACTCTCACTTATCTTAGGGTGATCTAAAAAAAATCCTACCGACAAACTAAAGAACATGTCTTGGGGACAAGACATGTTTTTAAAAGGGGAAGTGATGTTGGCAGAGAATAGGGCAGCAGATAGAACCTACCATAGAGCACCACAAAAGCCATGCGAAGGATAGAGCCGACTCCTAAAGAGGTATTTTGGGAAAGGACACACCTCTAGATAGATATATAGGAGATATATGCAAAGCAATATAAAATAAGAGAGAAAGAGTGTGTAAGAGAGAAATAGTGTATAAGGTAGAGATTCAGATGTGTTGGTATGAATATGTATATACCTATTGATTATAAAGGAATATAAAGGGGATATAAGGATTGTGATATCATTGTATATGTGTTATGATGTTATGCTCTACTTGTTGTGTATCACATATTAAAGATATCCTTAATGTTTATTCATGTTTCTCTCATTGCCTGACTGGGGTATAAACTAGACTTATAGACTTGACTAAGGACCAAATCTCCAGACTGGTTCCTCCCCATTTGTTGCCAACACTATCTATTATGTAAGCAAAAATCTCCAAGTCACTGAATTGAATTACACTGTCGCCGAAAAAGAGATGTTAGCTATCATCTATTCTATCAACAAGTTTTGACACTATATCATTGGTTATCTAGTTTTCATCCATACTGATCATGTAGCAATTAGATATCTCATGAACAAACTAGTGGTTAGTGGATGACTTGTTAGATGGTTGTTGTTGCTGCAAGAATTTGACATTACTATTGTGGACAAGCCTGGAAGAGAAAATGTAGTTTCTATTTTTCTCTCTAGACTTACTATTACTATTGGTGATCCAATTGTGGATGACTATTTTTCTAGTGAACATTTATTTTTACTAATAGTGCATGCACCTTGGTATGTAGACATAACCAATTATTTGGTTGTAGGAAAAACACCTCCACATCTCTCACCAAGAGAATGGTGCCATATGGTTGAAATAAGCCTTCCTTACTCATGGATAGCTAGTTACCTCTTTTACACAAGACTTGACAATGTGATGCGATGGTGTATCCATGAGGATGAAGTTTATGATATAGTCAAGGCTTGCCATGATGAACCGTATGGTGGGAACTTTTCCACTAAATGAACATCACTCAAGATTTTAAACACTGGTTATTACTGGCCAATGCTACACAAGGATGTAGTCTAGTATACAAGAATCTATGATCATTGTCAATATATGAGACTCCCCACAAGAAGTGATGAAATTCCCCTATAGGCACAACTGGTCATAGCACCCTTTGACAAATGGGGCATTAACTTTATTGGGCCTGTAGATCTTCCTTCTAATAATAAGGAATACATACTGGTTTGTACAGATTACCTGACAAAGTGGGTTGAAGTTAAAGCTTTACATTTTACCAGAGATAGCAAGGTAGCAACATTTCTATATGAAGATATTTTTACACATTATGGAGTACCCAAGGAGATAGTCACTAATCAAGGACCACAATTCACATCTGAACTGATTGCTAATATGGTTCAAGAATATGAGATCAAACATAATAAATCCAATCCTTACCACCCACAGTCCAACAGCCATGTTGAACTTACAAACAAAGAAATTGAAACAATCTTGACCAAAATAGTGGCATTACATAGGAAGGATTGGGTAGCTGAACTACCTAAAGCAATCTGGGCATATAGAAAAACATGGAAAACAACCATAGGGTTTACACCCTATGAATTGGTCTATGGAAAAAAGGCTATACTTCCTATAGAATTTGAGTATAAAACACTGAGAACAATAATTCATCTAGGCATGGATTTATCTATAGCACACCAAGGTAGACTACATTAGTTGAATGCTCTAGATGAATTAAGAATGGAAGCACTGCACCACACTAATATCATCTAGAAGTAAATGATTAAATGGCATGACCAATATATTAAAAACAAGTAATTTCACATAGGAGACTAGCATTATTATATGATTCCAGGTATAAGGACCATGAAGGTAAATTGCAAATAAGATGGTTGGGTCCTTATGAAATCAAAGAAGCTTATCCAAATGGTGTAGTGAAGCTGACAACAATTGATCCAGTTAGATTGTCACTAAAAGTAAATGGTCATAGATTAAAACTTTATAAAAATCCATTGGATAAAGATAGTTTCTTGCAGTAACTTACACAAGAACATGGCTCCATGACTCCACCAGATTCCACATGTATCACCTCATCTAATGAGCCCACCATTTCACAGACTGTCATATCAGTAGCTGAGCCCAACATCTCAACTGTTTCTATTCCACATGTATGATTTTTTTCCACCAATAAAACATAAACAATAGAGGATATTACAGATACCTTTAGTATCTACACCTACAACCACTCTCAATGGGACCTATAGCATTAGTAATCGTAGCCACTCTCTGAGGGACCTATAGTATTAGCACTCATAGCCACTCTCTGAGGGACTTGCAGCATTTACACCTGCAACCACTCTTTGAGGGACCTGTAGCATCTGCACCTGTAGCCACTCTCGAAGGGACCTATAGCATCTGCACCTGCAACCACTCTATGAGGAACCTGCACCATCTCCGCCCACCACCACTTTTTGAGAGATAAGTAACCTTGGGAACCATTATACAACTACCTACAACCATTCTCTCAAGCCCTGTGGCATCGGTACATATAGCCATACACATTCTACCTGTAGTGCCTCTTTACACAACCATTCAAATTCATACATGCCGCAACTATCTATGCAATATGTCCTCTACAGTGCCACACATATTCATTCACGTGACTTACCATAAATAAGACTATCCTCAAGTCACATCACACCCCATCAACATGCCAACATCTTTGATCACATCACTTTCAGCCACCATTCTAGCCCATTTGCATGAGTGACCTCTCTTATCAGCAACCATAATCTTGATACTTATTCCCTAACTTTCATAAATTGACATTATTCCTTTTTTTTTTTAGTTATCATTACATAGTTATTTATTATCTATTATATACTTTACAAGTTCTTTTTAAACCCCTACTTCTCCGTACTTCCTCGTTGATTTGGAATTTGAGACAATCTTGACCAAAACAGTGGCATTACATAAGAAGGATTAGGTAGTTAGACTACCTTAAGCAGTCTGGGCATATAGAACAACATGGAAAACAACCATAGGGTTTACACACTATGAATTAGTCTATGGAAAAAAGTCTATACTTCCTATTGAATTTAAGTAAAAAACACTAAGAACAACAATTCAACTAGGCATGATTTATTTGCAACACAACAAGACAAACTACATCATTTGAATAGTCTGGATGAATTAAGAATGGAAGTAGTGCACCAAACTAAAATCATCTAGAAGCAAAGGATTAAATGACGTGACCAATATGTTAACAACAAGGAATTTCATACAAGAGACTAGGCATTATTATATGATTCTAGGTAGATAGACCATAAAGGTAAATTTCAAACAAGATGGTTGGGTCCTTATGAAATCAAAGAAGTTTATCCAAATCATGTAGTGAAGCTGACAACAATTGATCGAGTTAGATTTTCACTAATGATAAATGGTCATTGATTAAAACTTCATAAAAAGCCATTGGATAAAGATAGTTTATTGCAACAACTTACACAAGAACATGGATACATGACTCCACCAGATTCCATAGGTATCACCTCATCCAATGAGCACACCAGTTCACACACTACCACATTTGTAGCTGATCCTAGTAGCTCAACTACTACCATTTTGTAGGTATGATTTTCTTTCCACCAATAAAACATTTAAAAAAATAGAGGACATTACAGGGACCTGTAGCATTTGCAGCCACAACCACTCTATGAGGGACCTGTAGCATCTACACCTACAACCACTCTCTGACGGACCTATAGAATTTTTACTCACAACCACTCCCTGAGAAACCTATATAATTTGCACCTGCAGCCACTATTTGAGGGGTCTCTAGAATCTGCACCTGTAGCCACTCTATGAGGAAACTACAACATCTCCACCCACCACCACTTTCCGAGAGACCAATAGCTTTGGGAACTATTATACAACTATCTGCAATCATTCTCTTACGTCCCATGGCTCCGGTACATACAGCCATACACAATGCCTCTTTGCACAACCACTCAAATCCATACATGCCACAACTATCTATATGATATGTTCTCTGCAATTCCACACGTCTTTATTCACATGACTTACCATAAATAAGACTCTCCTCAAGTCACATCATGCCCCATCAATATGCCAACATCTTCGATCACATCACTTTCAGTCATTGTTCTAGCCCATTCGCACAAGCGACCTCTCTTATCAACAACCATAATCTCAATACTTATTCCATAACTTCCATAAATTAACATTATTTCTATTTGATAGACATCAGATTTCCACAGTCCATAGTATTGTAAATAAGTGCTTCAGGATTTAACTATGTGCAAGTTTTTTTCCTCGATCCTGAAGCACTGATTTACATTATTTCTATTTATTTTTTTAATTATCATTACACAATCATTTATTATCTATTATATACTTTAAAAGAACTTTTCAAACCCCTACTTCTTCGTACTTCCTTGCTAATCTAGCATTTGTGGACAAATGACCCCTTTAGTTGGGGGGATTAATCAAATTTTGTCACCTTTTGAACTCATTTTATCCATGGGTAATGATAAATCCCTATGTACATACCACTAAATCCCATGCTTAAACCTTCTTAATCTTTGTGTATGTACATTAACCCCATGATTAAGACTATTCTTTCACGACTATCAGTAGAAAAGGGTTAAGTCACATGAATATTAGTGGTAGTTGGTTGAAACATATAAGTGAGAAGGAAGCAACAGATAGAGGGGATAACAGTAGGAATTCTAAGGTGAACAATTTCACCAACCAAGAAAGGTGCCTATATTGGTTTGTAATGAGAGGAGACCCAATTTGCATGGAACTAGCCGACCATATAACATTTCTTAATGCTTAAGATTGCATGCTGATATTCCAGCAAGTAGAATGGATGGATTATTTCCTAAATTTTTCTAATTTAATGAATCCATGACATAATAGTTTACTTGAACACTATAGAATAATGAAGCAATAATTAAGGGATTAAGAATGGAGGCATCAGAAGGAGCCATTGCAGAAGTAATGGGGTTACCTGCAATTGGCAAGGAGTTTCTAGTCTGTTCAGATGTTGTAACAACTCAAAATGATTTTTTACATTCTAGAGAGGAACTAGGATCTTCAGCACAAGGTACTAAGTGTCTTTCCTTACTCTAGTTATGGGCTTTTGTTGTGGTATATATCACTAAGTATTTGACCTATGATGGGAGATAGTCATTGTTATACATAGTTCATTTCAAATTTCTTAGTCATCTCCATCACAATAGGTTAGTAAATGTTCCCAATTACTTGTTAAATTTGTTGAAGAGAATGTCAATAGAATATAAGAAAAAGGGGAATCAGTCTACCTTATCTCACCATTATCTAGTGGTTCTATTAGTAAAAATGAGTTTACATGCCCAATTTCTAGACCTTTATTGGGAAATTTTTTCTAGAATTAAACCATATAAGTGATTGACCGAATGTTGGTCCTCGTGGTAGACCCCTGAGGCACAAATGAACCCAAGAGAGTAGGGCACATAGAGAAATTGAACAACCAGTGGAATAGAAGGAAGCACATGTAACTTCCTCTCAAAATATCACCTCACCTACCTGTAGCCCTCTTGAACAACATGCAATGCATGAGCATGCAACCTCCTCTAAACATGCAACCTCACCTACCCGCGGCCAAATGGATGAACACATAGCTTCCCCTATATTTAAAAATGTAGCTTCACCTACTCAAATAGTTCCTCCAGAACATGTGCCATCACCTAATCATGACCCTACCGAGCAACATGCAATGCAATATATGCAACCCACAGCTTCTAAGGCCTTTGTTCCACAACAACCTGTAGCACCTATAGTTCCTAAGAATTCTATGATACAAGACACCCCTTCTCTTCCTAAATCAGTTAAGAAACAAAAGGCACCTCCATCCTCTTCCAAGGTGCAGAGGAAAACTAATGTGTTGTAGACTTAACTAATTCAGGGGAAACCTATTTGAACAGTCCACTCTATGACTATGCATTCCTACATTGAATTATCGACCAAGGAGCGTAAGCTTATGATGGTACTTGCAAAGTATATGCCTTCAGGGCTCATATGGTTCCTAAATCATTCTATCTTAACTTTAAACAAACAAATATACCTTTTTGCAATTGACAGAATTACAAAATAGTGAAAACAACTATAAAGCCTAGTTGCTACGGGGACCTATAGCAAGGTCTGTAAATAACTATTACAACAGGGAAACTGTAGAATTAACTTAATGGATTGACAAGAATGAAATGACTAATTGCTGACCTCCAAAGGATTTGTAAACACACTAATATGCATTTGTTCATGAACTATATCTATTTGATCAAAACATAATACTAACTTGAATTCAAATTACGATTAACAAAAAACTAATAAACCAACATTAATTGAAATAAAATAAACAAGGAGAGAATGAGTACCTTGAGTGGCCAGCTCAAGATACTGTCTTCCTTGACTGAAACCAAATCTAATCCAGATTCTACATATCTTTGTAACACATATCGAAGCTTAACTTATTCCATGCACATAATCAACTTATAACAAATTGTTCAACAATGAAATCTTTTCTATCATATCCAGATTGTATTCCATAAATGTAACATGCTTGAGTCTTTACACATAGAATAGGAAATGATAACTGAACTCTCTACTACTTGACTCTACTACCTTATATATCTCATCTTCCCCTTACTATACAAAAATGGAGAGAGAGCCTTATTTATTATTTAACTGACTGTGATCATTTACCGCGCCTAGATACTAGGTCATGGAGTCAAGATCACATTCTTATTCTAACTTACTATAAGAAGAAGAATTCAAATCAAATTAGAAGTCTAATGCATGAACAACGTCCATAATCATACTTGAAACAAATCCACTCCTTAATTTATTACTATCCATGATGCTCCATAATTGTCTTCAACTGTCTCTGCATTATTAGCGTTGAAACTCACACTTTTATTAACTCCTTTGTATGCAACCTGCTACAAATGCTTGATCTCATCGTGACACGTCCAATTCGGCACATAGAATTAGTTCCCAAAGCATGTACCACAAGTATTCTGCATGACTAACCATAAAAACATCTCATTTATACTTTTATACATATCTATATCTAATTCATTCATTAGATAATATGATCATCACATTCCATATTACTATTATAAGTTCAAGTCTTAGAAGTATAAAGAAGGTCAACATATCATAATTCAAACATGGATAAATGTCTTAAAGGATGCTATGAAAGAAGTCTTTGAAGTATAAAAAGTAGCATAAAAGAGACTAATTCTGTAGCCCATCATTCCCCCCAACTAACCTTTTGCTTGCCCTCAAGCAAAATTACTCAAATAGATACCTAGGAGAATGAATTATAATGTAAAACTATTTGCCTTAAGTCCATAACTACCCTGACACCCTCATCCTATTTCAAATAGAACCCATTATAGCATGAAAGCCTTTATAGTCTGATACTTTCTGCAATCCTGCATTCCTCTCCCTTTTCTCCTGTCCAGTATGGAATTGGATATAAGAGTAGAGGTGGATGGTAGGTAAGAGGCAACCATGCCACACCTTGATTCTCTAAAATTTGGATGTACCTGTGTAATCATTTAGACATGTTCATAAAATGATGTAAGGAATGAGGTTCTTTCTATTGAAGAGTAGGTGTCAAACTGATCCATCTGCTTTGCACATATCTAATACAACCTTGTAACATGGATCCCATCATTCTATGTATCCTTCTGTGATCCCTTATTCTTAAGTCTATAATGATTTTGCCTGGCCCCTTATGAGAGAGAAGTTTGTACCATTTTATGAGGATATCTTCAGGGTTAAGTGCCTCTTGTCTAATTGGTAGTGATACCTTCTTCTCATATTCTTCATACCTATCCATCAATTCCCCTCTCAACTTTTCATTATTTAGGTATGATATTATTGCTCTCAGCTACAAATCTCCAACATTTATGGAGGGATTCCATTCCGTATCTTCCTCTATCAAGTAGTTGTGCAAACAGAACTCACATAGCTGATCTTGTTGTTCTAGACTGACCTTTTGAAAATAACTGAAGAAATTGTGTCTAGACTATAGATCTGGTTGGTCACTAACAAATCTATTGAATTCAAAACTAAGAAATTTCTCCTTTAAAAATAATGCATAAACCCTTGAAGGTGGTCTGCATTCAATTATTTACATGGCCCTGTCAATTATGCCTGCCATCTTTGCCTCTAATTTCTTAATTCCAAGATTCTGGTTCTCAATTATTTCATTAAAAATTTTCTTTTCTTTATCCCAATTCTCTGTGTCTTGTTTTGACCTACTAGTGACTTTCAGCAACTCAAAACCCAATGAAACAGGAGTATGGTATGTTGGAGTTCTTACGTTAGGAAATGATGGAGGGGGTTCCTTCTCCTCATCTAAGCTGATCTTGCTAATAACCAGTTGTGCTAACAAGTCCAAATTAGATCCTTGATTTTATGTCTGAATCCTCTCCTCTAATTCGTGTATCCTCTTTTCTTTTTTTGTCTCCCTCTCTTCATAATTCTTTACCTGATCCTCCAGGGTTTTGATTCTATTCAATGCCTCCTAAAATTCTTTTCGGAGGTCTCTTTCTTCTAACAATTCATTTCTTTGGTCAAAATTGACATCGCCACTATCATTGTTATTAGAAGCATTAAAAATTTCTTTAACAGGGCTGCCAGGGGTTGCTTTTATCATCTTTTTGGTAATAAATGGGTCTTCTGAGTGAGAGTCAAAAGAAGAAACATACCTTTTCTTCTTTGAAGAAACATTCACATCATCCTTATTTGCAGAGATATTGTCTTCAAGTATATCAATAGGAACATTCCTGGGAGCATTTCCCCTTTCCTCAGAATCTTGTCCCTGCTCAACAATCTTTTCTTCATCCATCTGTTGCCTGATCTCCTCGGGGTAGTGGTTTCTTGTTCAACAACCCTTTTTCTCTACTTTTTACATTTCCCCTTCTGTTTCTCCTTTGCTTCCCTTGCATTGACATTTTTCTCTTTCTTTTTCCTTTTTGTCTTTTCTATGCTGATATCCTTTCCTACCTTCTTTCCTTTCTTCCTTACAAGTTTTGGGGTCACATGTTTAGGAGAAAAGAATGAAGGTTCCCCTATTTCTTTAGGTCTATTTTAAGGGATATCTTCCTCCTTCAGTTCTTCATGAACCGGATCATCTTCAGGTTTAGCATTGTATGGGGGTTCTTCTTCTTCCTCATGAGGTTGCTCCAACAAGGTGAAAGTATCAACACAATCCTTAAAGGCCCCCAATCAATTTGTGGGTATTGTATCCGCAAACTCCTCTTAACCAATAGTGCAATTAGACAATGATGAGACATCGAAGTATCTGCTAGCTGCTTTTGGTATTCTGAAGCCATTCTCTTTAGGAAGTTGTAGAGGTAGTTCAGAACATTCACTAATTTCTCATGATGAAGATGGTTTAACAATTTAAAGTGCACAATGTATAGCATATTATACCTCCCATCACAAGTGAAATACTTGATAATGTGGGTAGCACATTTGCCCCAGAAAAATGGCAGAGATAGGCATTTTGTACCTTGAGTTGTGGAGTCTAAATGCTCGCCTCACTCACAGAATTCTTCTCTGGCAGTGGCTGCATCAACTCGGGCTAGGTATTCTGACTTGGTACGTGGCAGTCCAGTCACTTGGGCTATAGCTACCTCAGAATCATCAACCATTAACCCTTTCACTACTGCTTCATCACCTTGCAGTGCAATTGCAAATTCTGCGGCCATATCATTGTCATACTCTGTCAATTTTAAGAAGTACTCGAGCCATCCTACTCTCGTGAAGAGTGGTAAAACTAGCACATCTTCAAGAATGTCCTTGTGTGTAGATGGCTCTCTCCTTACTAAGTCACCTCCTATGTCTATAATCCTCTATATAATTTCACTTCGCCACCTTGTTAGACTTAACTCCTATTCATATCTCTCTACAATTCCTCTTATTGCTCAGGGTTAACTCAATTTGACTTAAGCAAAGATATTAGGAAGGTAACTCTCACTAGTTATTTACACAGTACACAAGGATGACAACTCATTTGAAAACGAGTCAAAAAATCAAGAATGACAACCCTTCCCCCCAACTAAACGTGAAGTGACCTCACTCACGTGGCAAACGACGTGGTAGGAAGTTGCAATTATTAACTAGAATGTTTTGAAATATTATCATATGCATGAAGTAAATAAGGATAATGATAAATGTATAAAAAAAGAAATTTAATGGCAATCATGAAAAGTTACCTTTGGAACAATGCCTCAGAAAGAAATGTGGGAGCATTATTTGAAAGGAGATATTGTGTACAATGCAATTAATTTGCTAGAACTGTAAGGTCATGCATGCGGATGAATGGTGAGGTGGCACGTCAGCATGTGTGATTTGATTGAATTGCTTGAAATTCAACGTGTGAGGTACAGGCATGGTGATGAAGCAAGGCGTAGTGTACAGATTGAGTGGATTGGTGGTGCATTGCATGGAAGACATTGACAGTGACTGCAGGTGCTTACAGTATTGTTCCAAAGTATAGATTATGATAGTGATCAGAATAGGTGTAGAATTAATAGGTCCCAGCTGAAAGTGGTAAACAGGTCCCAGCTGAGGGTTGTAAATAGGTCCTAGCTGAGGTCCCAGCTGAGGGTTGTAAATAGGTCCCAGTTAAAAGTTGTAATAGGTCCCAGCTGAAAGTTGTGAACATCATGGTAAAGGTGATGTGTGTGTGCATGTCGTGTTGTGTGTGCATGTGTTTGGAAAGCAAAAGAAATTAGGCCTTAGCTACAGGGGTTGAGTATTTCAACTCAACCTCTGCATCACTAGTCAGGTCGTGTGGATCATCCTCTTATGTTGTATCAACTGGTGTCATAGTATCCTCATCAAGAGTGCTAGAAGCACCATATGTAGTAGCTAAGGAAACAATAAAGTCTTCCTTCTACATAATGGCTTCTTATACAACTTTAGCCTATGTCCATTTACCAAGAGTGAAAATCGGACCTCATCTATAGTTTGCAACTGAACTACTCCATTTGGGAAAACTTGCATGATCTCGTATGGTCCAAGCCACCTAGATTGGAGCTTGCCCTTGAAGTCTTTATACCTGGAGTCATATAAAAGTGCTCAATCACCGCTTGTAAATGCTTTGTTCTTGATATGACTGTCATGCCATTTGACCCTCTGTTTCTGGACAACTTCAATATGTTAGAGTGCCTCTAGCCTTATTTCATCTAGAGCATTAAGATGTTGAAGCCTATCTTGTTGTGCTGCTATCAAATCCATCCCAAGCTCAACAGATGTCCTTAGTGTTTTATGTTCAAATTCAATTGGGAGGATTGCTATTTTTCCATAAACCAATTCATATGGGGTAAACCCTGTGGTGGTTTCCCAGGTGGTTCTATAGGCCCAAACAGCCTCTGGCAACCTAGTAACCTAGTCTCGCCTATGGAGTTGTATTGTTTTGGTCAAGATGTTTTCTAGATCTCTATTGGTTACCTCAACTTGTCCATTGCCTTGAGGATGATAAGGGGTAGACTTTTATGCCTTATTTGATACTCCTCCACTAACTTTGTGATTAGATCAGAGGTAAACTGAGGACCTTAATCTGTTACTATTTCCCTTGGCACACCATATCTGGTGAAAATGTCCTCATATAATAATTTAGCTACATTATCATCTCTTGCAAACTGCAATGCTTTGAACTCAACCCATTTTGTAAGGTAATCAGTACATACCAGAATATACTCCTTATTATTGGAGGTTGGAGAAATAGGACCAACAAAGTCTAGTCCCCACTTGTCAAAAGGAGCTAATGAGATTTGTGGTTGCAATGACATTTCATCACTTTTAGTTGGTCTGCGCATTTTTTGACACCTATCACAGCCTCTTGTATATTTGATAGCATCCTTGTGAAGTGTTAGCCAATAATACCCAATTGTCAAAATTTTGAAGGTTGTTCTTTTTGCTGCAAAGTGTCCCCCACATGGTTCATCATGACAAGCCTTCATGATATCAAACACTTCATCTTCTCTGATGCATCTTCTCATGATGTTGTCTAGTCCAGTATAGAAGAGAAAACATGAAATCCAAGAGTAAGGAAAGCATTTGTGAAAACCTGAAATCCAAGAGTAAGGAAAGCATTTGTGAACAAGTTATCTCCTTTCTCTTGGTGAAAAATATCTTGGAACCTGCCCTGTAACCAAGTAATTTGCTATGTCTACATACCATGGTGTGTGTATAGTGAGAGAAAATATATGCTCATCAGGAAAGGAATCATCAACCACACCATTTGAGGATTGAGTGGGCAATCTAGATAAAAAGTCAGCAACCACATTAGCCTTACCGAGCTTGTCAACAATTATGATATCAAATTCTTGAAATAACAATAACCATCTGACTAGCCTGCCACCCACTATTGGTTTGTTCATCAAATATCTGATGGCTATGTGATCAGTATGAATGAATACTTTGTAGCCAGTTATGTAGTGTCTAAACTTGTTGATGGCATATACTATGTAGTTTAGCTCAACTCCTTGCAAGTTTTTATTGATGTAGTAAATTGCATATTCCTTGTTGCCTTCTTGCTAGCCTAAAACTGCCCCAATGGAAAAATCTGAGGCATCGGCGTGACTATGAAAGGGCAGTTTCCAATTTGGACCTCTCAAGACTGAGGCTTGTGTCGGGGTTGCTTTCAATTTTTCAAAAGAATGTTGACATTCAAGTGTCCAAGCAAATTCAATATCCTTAGATAGAAGTGCAAATAAGGGAGCAACAATTTTTCTAAAATATTGAATAAACCTTCTATAATAACCTACATGCCCAAGGAAACTTCTAACATCCTTCAATTTTTATGCAACAGGCACTGTAGAGATTATTTCTATCTTCTTTGGGTCAACTTGGATACTTGTAGATGAAATGAAATGTCCAACACCACTCCTTTGATCATCATCATAAAACACTTTTCATTACTTAAGGACAAATTGTGCTCTATGCATCTTTTCAAAACTTTTTCAAGATTCTGCAAAGCCTCATCAAATGCTTCACCATATGTGGTGAAGTCATCCATATAGATCTCCATGCTATCATGAGTAAAATCAGAAAAAATACTAAGGGTTGCCCTTTAAAAAGTGGTTGGAGCATTGCACAGTCCAAATGGCAAAACATAGTATGCATAGGTCCCCCAGGGACAGGTAAATGTGGTTTTATCCCAATCTTCTGGAGCAAACTTTGTCTGATTATATCCGCTAAAACCATCAAGAAATGAGAAGTACTTATTTCTTGCCAAAGAATCTAGGACTTGGTCAATAAAGGGCAATGGAAAGTGATCTTTTCTGGTGGCAGTGTTGAGCTCTCTATAGTCAACACAAACTCTCCACTTGCCACCCTTTTTAGAAACTATCACCAATGGTGAAACCTATTCACTATTTGAAATGGGGTAAATAAAACCTGCATCCAAAAGTTTTTGAAGCTTAGCCTTGACTATGTCCCTTAGAGCAAGGTTCATACGTCTTTGTTGCTGCTTGATAGGTCTAAAATCAGCATCAATATAGATCTTGTGCATGCATAGATTTGGGTCAATGCATTTCATATCACTGTAATCCCATGCAAAAGATGTTGAATTGGACTATAGGACATTTTGAAGGGATTGCTCCTATTCTTTAGTCAAGGCATTATTGATAGTCAACATCTTTCCAGGTTGTATCTCTAATGGTTTAGTCATTGGTTGAATGGAAGACACATCAAGGCTAGGAAAGACCGGTAGATGCTGCTGGGGTAGTAAGACATGAAACAATTGGGAGATTTCTTCTGTGGAGCTGCTAGGTATTATACTGCTCAGTGGATCCTGCAGACAGGACAGTCAGTCTTGCTACTATGGATGCCTCCCATAGTCATTTTGGATAATGTGTGCCAGTAACTCATCTTCATCTTGGATATCCAACAAAGGACTACGTTCAATGGTCATCAGGGTTTGCAAAGAATAACTATCCTCTTCTTCTAGAGTAGGCCAAATAGTTTGCTCCAGTTCCTGGTACTGTTGGGCTGGTTGATACAACACCAATTTATTGGTAATGGTTCCATTAGATATAATCATGTTTCCTTACCAGCAACTGTAATGTCCCCTTCTAGGCTCATGGTTAGTCCATCATAGAATTCCGGTGGACTAGCCATTTGGTTAAGTGATGAAAAATGAAAAATGAAAAATTTAAAGGGTCACTTAAGTTACTTTTTGGAGCGCTCACTTTGGGAAATATTAAAAGTGAATTTAAAAAGAAATGTTTCCCTCCAAAGTGAAACGTTCCTCTTGGAGAGTTTTAAAAGAGGGAAAAGTGCCTCATTTGGAATATGCATGTTTTATGAAATCTCCTTTTTTGAGCTCTACTAGAGTCTACTATTGTGGAGGTTTGAGGATTCAAACTAGAGGCTTGTGGAGACGAAAACCTCCATAGGTAGCATTATTCTACAGGTGTGCAATACCACCCAATGGTGCTTCTTTGGTGGATACATCCAATATTCACAACTGTGCGTCATTGGAGTTTGATTGTTTGAGGGTTTGAGGAAGAACTGGGTTTATTCCCTCCATGGAGATGAGTCACTATTTAGTGGGGGTCATTGTAGGTCTGTTTTAGAACAACTAGAGAGGAGTTTCAGAAGTATTCGCTGCAGATTGGACTCCCAGCCATAGCCGCACCAACCCCAGTGAGGACGTGGGTCCTTAGAGGCTCTTTCCTTTTCATTATATGCTTTTTATTTGGCTGGGGAGTGGCGTTTTAGGCCCTTTTATGTGTTGTTCACTTTGTATGGACATTCCCTCACATTCTATGAAGATTTAATGCATTCTAGCCACACCCATTAACTGGTCTAGCGATAGCAGTTGTATGAATTGGTATTTCTGCATATGGGTATGCGATAGAACCTTTTTATCTGTTGTTATATGAACTGGTCTTTCATATTTCTCTTGTATTCATTGTATATTTTCTAGGTTTGCATTCTATGCTATATTTTGTATGCTCCTGCCACACATCTGCAGCAAATTGAAAACCCCTTCTGCATCCTTCTATCTAGTTCTGAAAGAACACAATAAATTAATAAAATAACACATAAAAAGATTTTAAAAATATACAGACAGGTACGACACTTTACAGTGGTATCAGAGCCATGATCTTTCCATCCTGTGAGGTGAAATAGACATGCAAATGTAAAAATGAGATATGTGACTGGCAGATAGATATTCCTTCAGGAATACCAGAGAAAGACAGGGAACAAAGATTCTACAGTTGTCAGTTCCAGAAAATCCAGTACCCATAATAGATCCTTTTGAGTCAAACCCAGAGATAGAGGTAGCCACTGCAAAGGATGATTCTTGAGCTTCACGGATAGTCCCCTTTCTTGGAGAGTTACCTCCATTTACAGAGCATACAAGGGAAATGGGAGATACAGAAATTGAAGAACCAAGCACACGAGATATCCTCAACAACTTGGCTAGAGGATAGCAACAAATCGTGGCTAGCTTGGATAGGTCTTAGCAAGCACTTGGGAGGCTTCTGGGCTGATTATTTCCTAAGCTGGAAGATGATGAGGAGAATATAGGTTGAAACAGATATAGAAATGACAGGAATGGAGGCAAGAATGACAGGCATGGAGACCGGCATGACAGGAATAGAGACCGGGGAAATGGAGATAGGAATGGTGACTGAAACATTAGTGATAGAAGTGGGCACAAGAATCATGATGGAGAGGCTTCAGTGAATAACTGAGGTGCTACACGGCTCACGACTACAGATAGACCAGGCATTCCAATTTCCAGGCCAAGGGATGAGATACCAGATAGGGATGCTACACAGTTGGAGTTTCAGGAAGAGATCGTTAGGGATTGGTAGGCTTCTAGTGAAGAGTTTAGAGCTGAAATGACTTTCAGAGACTACTGATGCAAAGCATCTGACAGCAGAAGCATGACTCAAACTCCACATGCAACAACTCACAAGGTTCATTGTTTTCCTTTGACAGGACTCAACCTTCACATGAGGCAAGGCTTTCACAACACTTTGCATTTCATAACATGAAGGGAATAGACTTCCAACCACCTATCTCATCATGCCTAACTCCAATCAAGACTCATCCAACCCAATGTGTAGGGTCTGCAGGACAGCAGCCTTACCAAAGTCTTCAAAGATAGTCATAACATCTCACTGCTCCATTGTGTAGACAGTCACCATGTCTTCTTTGTGAAGGTCTCTATTGAGACACACGCAAACTCATGCAACTTGTCAACCTCTCACATGCATACATATCTAATGCATTCATTGACAAAACCATACAAAACCAACTTACCAAGTTTCTTCCTTATGACTGTTGCCCTCTACTCCATTTCAATACATAATTCTGTAGGGTCATTTATAGGTTAAACTCAGACCACACCATCCTCCTGCCTCCCAATCCTTTTCAAGACCATGCATTGATTAATATGCAACCCATTCCATTGAGCAAAAATAGAAAAATGTCAATGAAATGGGCAAAAATCCATTGGACTGTCAAAAGAGCCCTTAACTAGGTTTTCAAACCTACTTTCAAAGGAAAGAGAAATGCAGAGACAAATAAGAATGTCAAAAGCCCAAATCAATTGCACAAGACATGTGACACTCCACCCTAACCAACCATCTAAGGCATCCCCCACTACACAATTGTACAAGTATGGATAAAAGCAGAAAACAACGAATTACTAATTGTGACAGTAGATTTGAGAGTAGTTTAGAGGAAAACAAGGATTTCTTTCACTTAGTTTTGTGTCAAGTCTCCAAACAAAGCTTAAATCAAAGATACTTCAAACCTCTTTCCATCCATTACAAACTTGTGCCATGACAGTGTTGTACATGTATGGAATACACAGAAAAACAGCGATTTACGTGAGGAGACAACAATTTCTATTGGACAGTTTGTGAGAAACAAAAGATATCTTTCCTCTAGTTTATCACCAAGATCTCAAACCTTGCTCAAAGCCAAGCTAACACTTCATACTTTCCATCCCATATGCAAATGGTCTATGATGAATCCGTACAGAAGTACAGTACGGCAGAAAACAACAATAAAACACATAAAAGGCAGGAAAAAGCATAAAACAGTGGTTTTTTCTGTTATTTCTTTCAAATCCCTTCAATCCCCTCCTACAACCAATCCTTCATAAGCCTTATACATTGCAAGAAGTCATTTGGGGTTCAAGGAAACTATCCCACCAAGGAGCTTTTCTTAATTTTTTGTAACTGCTGTCTTTGTAACAGTTTTAGAAATTGACTGTTTTTATCTTTAGAATGTTGCTTGTTTAACATTTAACAAGATTCCTCCATACCTTTAAAACCTATGACATGCCTTTTAAAGGCTACAAAACATGAAGATTAAAATGACTTTTTCAAGACTATCCTATATAAACATTAGAAATTAAATGACTCTTGCAAACTACCTAAGACAACATGACTGTCCTAACTAGGACTTGCAACACAACAAAAGATTCTTTTCAACATTTGGACATAGTCCAACTACAACATGGCTTTCAAGCCTTAGACAACATTGAAGATGGTCTTATAGACCTTATTCAATCAAACAAACTACTTGTAAATTAACCAAAACCTAAACATCTAAGTGCTCCTGCACCAACTACTCAGATCTTTGGATGAGACACAAACCTAGAGGGGGTACCTAATAGACAACAAAACAATGAGCTGCAGAAGTAGGTTAGCAAGATGACCTTATCATATTTTGATGGTTCAGGAAAAACTTCAGCAAGAGCGTGGGTACAAAAGTTGGATAGTTACCTTCAGATCAGCCCCATGCCAGAGACAGACGCCATCACATACGTAGCCTTACACTTGGAGGGTAGTGCACATAAGTGGTGGAGCAATGGGAAGGTGACTCTAGGACATGAGCAGATCACATCTTACGTGGAGTTCACAGCCAGACTCATAGACAAGTTCGACAAGAAGGACCCTGAATTGCAGTTCAAGGAGCTAGCACAATTGAGACAGAATGGATCAATGGACTCGTACATTTCAAAGTTCCAAGATCTCTCAGTCATGGTTTCAGATATATCAGAGAGGAGGTTGATCATGCTCTTCATTGATGGGTTCTCTAATCCTTTAAGAGGATGGGTGAAGGGTTTAGACCCTATGACATTGCAGGAGGCCATGAAGAAGGCCCGTGATATGGAATCGTCCATATGGAGGAGCAAATTTCATAGTAAGAACTTTTAGCATAGGAGAGATAAGGAAAGAGATAGGAGACCTTTCCACAGGGACTCGAGACACCATCCACATAAGAGTTCTTCTCGGATTGATAATGATCAGTTGAATGACCTCAGGAGGAAGAATCTTTGTTTTCACTGCAAAGAGCCTTGGGATCCTAAGCACAAGTGTGCTACCCAAGGGAAGGCAAAACAGATTGAGTACTTCTCAGCAAATGAGTCTGTGGATTCGGACATGCATTCAGAGCAGCATACAAAGGATGATGATTTAGGGACAGATGTTGCATCTGAAGTACAAGATAAGGATAATGATACCTCCCTACCCACAGCTCACATTTCTAGCATTCAGAGAGAAGGGTCATTCAGGATCCAAGGAGTATTGGGTGGACAGAGGTGCATTACCTTACTAGATACAGGTGCCACTCATAACTTCATAGATGAGGGCTTGGTTTCTAAGAGGGGGTTACAAATAAAGGAGTTTGCGAGATTTAAGGTTAGGGTAGCCGATGGGTTTGTACTCACTTGCACTAGGAGGATTCCCAACTTGACGATCCAGCTAAACCATTATACTTGCTAGTCAGAGTTTTATGTGGTTAGCATGGGCGACATGGATGTTGTACTGGGAATGAAATGGCTTCATGAGATAGGGGAGTTCACTATCAATTTGAGGACAATGGAAATGAAGTTTGAAGTGAACGGAGTTAAGCATGTGCTCAGGGGAATTTCAGATGGTGGATTGAGATTTGTTTCTCTCAAGTGAATGGAAAGATTGATTCGCCATGATCAGGTACAATGGGCAGCAGAGATATTGGTGATGCCTGAAATTGCAAAGCAGCAAAAATGTGAGTATCCACCTGACATATAGGCTCTTCTAACTAAACACACCAAAGTGTTTAGTGATATTCCACCAGGTAGACCGCTCGACAGGGGTATCGAGCATGTGATCGAGTTGGAGGGTGCAAAATCGGTGATCATCACCCCATACTGGCACCTGAAGAGATCCAAAGATGAGATCAAGAAAGCTATCAAAGAACTTCTCACCATGGGACACATAAGACCGAGTAAGAGCCCGTTTGTGTCATCCATTGTGTTAGTAAAGAAAAAGGATGGGACTCTTAGGATGTGCATTGATTACAGGGAACTCAATAGGAAAACAATTAACAATAGGTATCCCATACCCAGGATAGATGAGTTGATTGATGAGCTACACGGGGCCTGTTATTTCTCCAAGATAGACTTGAGGTCTGGGTATCATCAGATTAGGGTCAGAGATGAGGATGTGGAGAAGACAACATTTAGGTGTCACTATGGGTACTTTGATTTCCTAGTCATGCCATTCGGCTTGACTAATGCACCAATTACTTTCCACTCTTGCATGAATAGAGTCTTCAAAGAGCAGTTGTGGAGGTTCGTCCTTATATTTTTTGATGATATCCTGATTTACAGCAAAACGTGGGAAGAGCACGTGAAACACATTGACATTGTGTTGAGTATTCTGGAGAGGGAATCTTTATATGCCAAGATGTCAAAGTGTGAGTTGGGGATGACCGAGTTGCTATACTTGGGTCACATCATCAGTGCTGGTAATGTGAAGGTAGACCCAGAGAAGATTCAGGCAATAGTAGACTGGCCGCCACCAAAGAATCTTACTCAGCTGAAGGGATTCTTGGGTTTATGTGGACATTATCATAGGTTCATGAAGGGGTTTTCTCAGTCAGTTGCTCCCCTCCCAGATTTGACTCGCAAGGATGCATTTAGTTGGATAGGGGGTACATAGGAGTGCTTTGATAGATTCAAACAGATTATGAGTACATGCCAGATTTCAGCAAGCCCTTCGAGTTGCAGTGTGATGCTTCAGGGGAAGGCATTGGTGGGGTAATTATGCAGGATAAGCACCCCATAGCATTTGAGAGTAGGAAGTTGAGGGGTGTGGAACATAGCTATAGCATTTATGACAAGGAGATGTTAGCCATAATGCATGCATTGGCTAAGTTCAGACAATACCTTGTGGGAAGTAAGTTCGTAGTCAAAATAGATCACAACAGTCTGAGGCATTTCCTTGGCCAGAAAGACTTAAATGAAAGGCAACAGAAGTGGGTCAGAAATCTACAGGCCTACGACTTTGACATTGTGTATGTCAAAGGAAAGAGAAATGTTGTTGCCAATGCTCTATCCAAGAAGCCCCATTTATGTGCACTTGGAGCCATTGCAGATGATTGGAGGGAGATGATATCAGCTGAGTATGCAAAGGATGCATGGGCTACGGGGATAATTGATGGCACCATCAAGGATGACAGGTATACAGTGGTAAATGATTTAATCATTTACAAGAACCAAATTTTCTTAGTGTCAGATTCTCAGATGAAACAGAAGATTTTGAGGACATTCCATGACTTGCTGATGGCAGGACACCCGGGGTACTTCAAAACTTATAGGCAAGTTAGAGAAAGGTTCACCTGGAAGGGCCTCAAGACAGAGGAGATGCAGTATGTGAGAGAGTGCCTGATATGTCAGCAAAACAAACAAGAGCACTCATTCCCAGGAGGTTTATTGCAGCCCCTACCCATTCCTGAAAGGAAGTGGGATAGCATTTATATGGACTTTATCACAGATTTAGCAAAAGTATAAGGTAGGGATTGCATTTTCGTGGTAGTTGACAGGCTGACAAAGTATGCACACTTCTTTGCCATCCCTACCACTTTTGCTGTAGCACAGGTCGCAGAATTGTTCTTTCATGAGGTATTTCGACTCCATGGATTACCTCGGAACATTGTTAGTGATAGAGATAGCAGGTTCCTCAATAATTTTTGGCAGGAGCTCTTCAGGTTGATAGGGACAGAGCTCACACCCAGTACGAGTTACCACCCTCAGACAGATGGTCAAACAGAGATAGTTAATAAATGGGTGGAAGGATACCTCCAAAACTATGTTTCAGGGCAGCAAAGGGCATGGGTTAAGTGGCTTCACATGGGAGAGTACTGTTACAATTCCAGATACCACATGTCTATTCAGATGTCACCATTTATGGCCATATATAGGTATGAGGTACCGAGCTTTGTTGATTTGTTGTTTGGTGATAGTAGAGAGTCGAAGGCCAAAGACCTTCTCCAAGAGAGTTAGGACATCATGAGGTCTTTGAAGGAGAACATACAGAAGGCTTAGAATTAGCAGAAGCAGTATGCAGATCAACAGAGGACTGAGCGGTCTTTTGTGGTTGGTGACATGGTGTATCTCATGCTACAACCCTATAGACAGTCCACTCTCAGAAAGAATGGGGCAGATAAGTTGAAGACACGGTACTATGGACCTTTTCGAATCTCCAAGAGGATTGGAGAAGTGGCTTATGAGTTGGAGCTTCCAGCAGGGAGCAAGGTACATAATGTATTCCATGTATCTCACCTCAAGAAAGTATTGGGGCATAAGGTGATACCATCAGTAGAGTTGCCTCCTCTTGATGAAGAGGGGAAGTTGATACTGGTACCCAAGGCTATAATTAATACCAGGGAACGTAATTTGAGGAGGAACATCAGAGAGTACTTGGTTAAATGGAAGAACTTTCCCATGGAAGATGCTACTTAGGAGAATGAGAAGATATTAGAGCATCCTCACTTGAGATTGCTTGAGGCAAGCAATCTTAGTGAGCGCGGACTGTAATGTCCCCTTCTAGGCTCATGGTTAGTCCATCATAGAATTTCGATGGACTAGCCATTTGGTTAAGTGACGAAAAATGAAAAATTTAAAGGGTCACTTAAGTTACTTTTTGGAGCACTCACTTTGGGAAATATTAAAAGTGAATTTAAAAAGAAATGTTTCCCTCCAAAGTGAAATGTCCCTCTTGGACAGTTTTAAAAGAGGAAAAAGTGCCTCATTTGAAATATGCATGTTTTATGATATCTCCTTTTTTGAGCTATGCTAGAGTCTGCTATTGTGGAGGTTTGAGGATTCACACCAGAGGCTTGTGGAGACGGAAACCTCCATAGGTAACAACATTCTACAGGTGTGCAATACCACCCAACGGTGCTTCTTTGGTGGATATATCCAGTATTCACAATTGTGCGTCATTGGAGTTTGATTGTTTGAGGGTTTGAGGAAGAACTGGGTTTATTCCCTCCATGGAGATGAGTCGCCATTTAGTGGGGGTCATTGCAGGTCCGTTTCAGAATAGCTAGAGAGGAGTTTCAGAAGTATTTGCTGCAGATTGGACTCCCATCCATAGCCGCACCAACCCCAGTGAGGACGTGGGTCCTTAGAGGTTATTTCCTTTTCATTGTATGCTTTTTATTTGGCCGAGGAGTGGCATTTCAGGCCCTTCTATGTGTTGTTCACTTTGTATGGACATTCCCTCACATTCTATGAAGATTTAATGCATTCTAGCCACACCCATTAACTGGTTTGGCGATACCAGTTATATGAAGTGGTATTTCTACATATGGGTATGCGATAGAACCTTTCTATCTATTGTTATATGAACTGGGTCTTTCATATTTCTCTTGTATTCATTATATATTTTCTAGGTTCGCATTATATGCTATATTTTGTATGCTCCTACCACACATCTGCAGCAAACTGAAAACCCCTTCTGCATCATTCTGTCTAGTTCTAAAAGAACGCAATAAATTAATAAAATAACACATAAAAAGATTTTAAAAACATACAAACAGGTACAACACTTTACAGCAACCTATAAATGCATCAGTTGTAGCAAGCCATGGTTTGCCTAGGATAAGAGGGTAACCAACAAGATTGACTTTAGGTTGTAATACAATGAAATCAGTAGGATATTCCCAAGAATCTAATGCAATGACTAAGTCTTCAATGATACCTTCAGGTTGCACTATGGACCTATCAGCCAATTGCAGGACTGTCTGAGTAGGTCTAAGATTGGTTAATTGCAACATTTGCATTGTGTCCTTAGTCATGACATTGATTGTTGCACCCAAGTCTATTAAGGTATTCTTGATTAGGTCTCCATTGATCTTGACATCGACCACTGGACTTTCTAGATTGGTATACTTAGGAACAATGATATTTCCCAACATGATGTCCACAAGGTTACTAAGACATGGACTATTTTTGGGTCTACTTTTTTTCTCCCTAGTTTCTTGATACAGAGATCCCTGATTGTCTTAGTGTAGATAGGAATATCTTTGATAGCCTAAATCAAGGGTATCTTTATGTTTATATCTTGCAACTATCCTATAAGGTCATTGGCAGGTTGTTTTGGCTATTTTTGGATAACCAAGCGCTCAGGGAAAGGAGGCTTAGGGTGTGATATAGATTGAGGTTCCTGAACTGGTTTAGGTTCCAAAGGTGATTCATCTAAGGCTTCCTCCATGGGTTCTCCATCATGCAGTTCTATGATTTGGGGAGATGAAGGACCTGTAAGGTGTTTCCCTGATCTGAGGTGAACATTACTTACCTCAACTCCATAGGTGGGGTACTGCATCACCTCATTAGTATAAGCCTGTTGAACATTCTTGTTGTTAGGGTTAAGTGTAGGTTGGGCAGGAATTTGGGTAGGTCTAGGAGGTTGATTTGGAGGTGTTGGATTATTTTCCCGAATCAGGAAAGGGTTTGCCAATTCCAATGCACAGGCAGATTCGGCCAACAAATACAGGAGGTTGTGTGAGCTACCTCCCCTTCACTTCTGGTTCTTCCACACCAAGGGGGGTACCCCTATTGCTAAAGATTTGACTTTGACTCACCCAACAGAAAGATTTAGCCTTTTAGTCACAAGCAGAATACTCTCATGTTTGGACCAAGATTTGCATGATAAATCACAAGTTTGGCAATGTTCTTGGACATATCTAACTGGTTAGGAATGAGAGTATGCAGGGGTCCTATTTCTACTCCTACAAACTAACAGGTTGGAACTATGAAATGATTTGTATTTATGTTTTAGATGCAAGACAGGGGTTTTGGAATCATAACCTCAACACAAGGGCAGACTGGTGCCTATCTCAAGGCAAGGAGTCAACTAGATGTATACAAGTGAATGATTTGCATTGGCATTCAAGTTTCAAGGGGCCAGATAGGTGCTTTCCTTACAAACATCACCCAAGAATGAATATTTAGCTATCTCTACTTACGAATATCCCTGCTGCCATACATTCTTCCTCATACTTAACCTAAAACAGTTTAATCCACTCCTTGAATGGAAGTTAGAGATCAAGTATGCAATACAGAAATCTATATTCTAGAATCTTAGTAACCATTAGCAACCAGATTCAAAAGAAGGGATGCATACAGCCATGGAGACAAATAGCTAAACACATGCCATAAAGCATTTTTCATATAAAAATGACATGAAACTGAACATGTATGCAACATGCATTCGGATGCAACTCATAAACTCACAAAGAGATAGAACCACTCAAAAAAGCTCTATTTTCATTATTCCTCCCAAAAACTGCCCAAGTCTTCCACCTCCAAAAAAAATGAGTGACACAGTCCTAATATACCCAGAATGTGTACTCAGCAATTAATTACATGGTCTTTTTCAAAATACTGCTAGATACATCGCACCATCAAAATGGCACCAAAAACATTCAATGTGGTCAAGAGACAAAGAGGAAAGAAGCAGGTGAGATTGGGAAACATACAGCTGCCTAAAGATTTTCTCATCAAATATGGTAGCTGGTTTGTCCATCAAGATCCATACCTCTGCAACTTTACCATTAAAGCCAACCTACCTGTTTCGGGATGCAACAACGGTTCGCGTGTTCAGGAATTTTTTCCCTATTTGAAAAGCAACTGCGAACACAAAAATTCCTCCTTGTTCTTGAAATTTTGAATGATGGCCATCGATTCTTTTCCTCCTGCTGAGATCTGCAGCTTCAAATCACTTTGAAAAGTCGACAACCAATGAAATTATGCCATGCAGGTGCATAATCCCCTTTGAATTTAAATAGCGTGAACATACATTTTATGTTTTTCACCTGTTTTTGCCTTTAAATCTTTGCATATGTGCAAATATATACATACAATCTGCCTTGGACACATGTCAGCACCTAATTAGTTCACCATTGCTGAATATTTGTATCTCCATCGGTGAGCCATTATATCTTCATTTGCATCTGTGGTTGTATATGAGGTTGTATATACATACAATCACCCTTCATACAAGCACGAACCCCAAATCTTTATAAAACAAATTGCAATCGCTATCAGGTCCAGGATTGTACATTCCCTTTATATATCTCCTTGTATATTGCATATACAAATGCAATATACAACCTCAGACTTCATCACTTTGAATCAGCCTTTATATCACTCCTGACACGTGGCACCACCTGGTTGGTCGCTGAGTTGAGCCTGGGACCCATCACTGAGAAATGCATCCTTCCTATCGGCCATCAGAAAAACATTGAGTTGAGCTGCCAATGATCATTGTCACGTCGAAAATCCCCCTGCACATGCCTTTGTATATGCTTGTATCTGAAATACAATCGACCATGCATATAATGCAAAACTCAAAGGAGACTATCAACTAGAATAAAACCTTAGAATAGGTCCAGCTTGTATCTTTTCCTTTTGTATATCGACCTTGCATATCTGCCATGTATATTTGAACATACAAACTCATTGGCCTATCTGCGGGACCACAGAGTGAGACGCCGATGTGCATTGTCTTGGTGATATGACTTTTGTTTCCTCCCTTTGTATCATTAATTTGTATATTGCATCGGCCACATACAAACTTATATGCATACAAAGATGCATACAACTCATTTTTCATTTTCAGAAGCCGATTGAAATTTCCTCTCGGGTCCGGCCTTGTATATATGCATCTGCACATTAGATACAAACATACAACGACACATGCATACAACTGTGGACCCCACCGTCGCTTAAGGATTTTTGAACTTAACATTTTTTAGTGATAGGAAAAAGAGGTAACACAAGGCAAAGGGGGCCAGTCATTCGACAAGCGCTATGACATGAGATGCATCTTAAGTGATAGATGACCTGCTACAGATGGTCAACATAGAAATAGAAGATACAATGCAGGAGGCTAAGGGAAAATAATACCTAAGGCATTGAGAGTTTGAGGGAACAAAAATATAGGCTTACAGACTCGACTCAAAACCCTATCCCTAGGTGGGCACCACCATTGGCTCTATCTGGGGATGCATGCCTCTTGCAAGCATGGCAAGAACTCCAGATCTCTGGGATGTAGACTAGGCCTTATATCCATTGGGCTACAGAGTCAAACGCTGCACCAACCTGCATCACAGATCACATTTTTGAAATATACTTGGTGGCCCAGGGCCACCAAAAAAGAAAAACTAGAATTTTCCTTTGTCAAACACTCAATTTTATGATTTCTTCAAATGAAGCCTCAAAACATTTAATTACGTGCAACACCCATGGAAATATTCAATCTCATTGTTAATTGTGCTACCGCCAATTTCAGCAAATCTACAGTACCCTTGATTTATTTCTAGTATGCCTGATTGTAGATCATTTTTATCACCTGATGCCTCCATATCAGAAAAGGTAAAAAGCTCATACAAAACAAATGAATCAATATCTAAATTTTGCCCTTCTTCAAAAAATAAGAGCTCCTCTGTATTAAACATGCAATATTCAGGCACAAGCAACATCTCATAATCATATTCATTTTTATAAACATTTGGATATCCATCATCATTGTGCTCAACAATTTTATCATTAAGGTCCACCTGGAATATCTCAAGAGAACACACAAAGAACTCAGAGTGCAACCCTTCATTGAAAGCTTTATAGTCACCCCTGCAACCAACACTATCCCCATCTGTATGAGCATAAACATCTGCAACTTTTCCATTCACATCTAAATAGTGACCCTAATTTTTCTCTTCACCAATGCACCGATAATCAAAAGCAAATTTTTCAACCTCTACATTGTAGAGGTGGTCATAATCTTCAAGGAAACACTCATACTCAGCATCCATATATATTTCATCATCTAAAAGGCTCACACATGAGTCTGAATGCTTATAGTCATCAACACATTCCCTACCATCCCTTGAATCAGCATCTTCTGTATTCAGAGTGAAGCTCTGCATATCTGCCTTATACAAATAATCGTGAATAACTGAGATATGCCTATTTCTGCAGGACACAACTTCATGTATATCTTTCATTTCATCATTTGAAATGCATTTTGTATTTGCAGGCTTCTTTTCCAGTGGCTGATAACAATCTTTGTCTTCACCATTACAAGATGTGCCCACATTTTCTACAACATCTTCTTCATGTTTATGCATCACATCATGACTGCACCCATTGTTCTGAAATACATTCCCCCTTGCAAAATCATCTCTCAATGAACACACTAGGAAAGCTAAAATATATTCACTTTGAAAACTATTTTGAAGGCTTGCAATCATGAAACCTACTGGCATTCTATATTTTTTATTATTTTCAATATCCATAGCAAATTTATAAGCTTGGTGAAGTGTAGCTGGTTCTTTATCTCTCAATAGATAACTCATTTCTTCATCAAATGCAGCCAAATAAATTGCCAAGCACAATGCATCACTGGGTCTCATATATTCAGGAATTTGCTTGAACAACTTTATAAATCTAAGATTAAAGGCTAGAATCAGTTCCTCATCTTCCTTTTGGATATTCATGAAACGTATGATCAATGAGGCCAAATCAAATCTTTCACCAAACTGCTCTAAGAATGCAACTTCTAAATCTACCCATGAAGAAACTGAACAGACAGGCAAGTCTGAAAACCAAACCCTAGCATCATCCTCTAATGACTGAACAAAAAGTCTCATTATTACATCTTTAGCCTCTAACTCATAATATTCTATCAAATTACAAAAATTTTGCAGATGTTTGTTTGCAGACTCAGAATTTGATCCACTATATTTGGGCAAATACTTTCTAATTTTAGATGGAAAAGCATTTGGATAACCACAAATGCCATTAAAATTGATGGGCTTATATCTGTCAATGCTGAAACTTCTTTTATCACATGGTTGGGATTGGTTATTATACATTATTGCATTTGACACCTCACAAGGGTGTATGGGCTGATAATATATCTTTATGTGTTTTTGTAACCCTCTTCTCAACTTAGATTTTTAATCAATGACCTTAGGCCTTTAAAATACAAACTGTTATTTCAGCTTACCTAAAGTCCTCTAAATGAGTCCTTTCAACAATATTGCATACCTCATTTAAAAATAGAAACTACATTCTCAGCAAATACAAAAGCATGCAATCTCTCACCAATATTTCCCTTTTAACCAGTGCTATTTCACCAAATAGGGAATCCTTTAAAACTTATAAAAATACCTGGATATGTTGCAGCTGTTGCAAATTCCTTTCCCTAACTGAAAGTATGAAAATCTAACACATCTTTGTATTCTTTTTCAGGTTCTTTTTGTGTAGAGTCGCCACCTCCTTGGCAGAGGAATGAGCTTCAAATAACATGAAGCTAAAAATTCATTTCTTTCCTTTCTGGGTCCTCCAACAGCAGAGCCACACATAAAAATTTTAAATTCGCTGCAACAAAAGCACTTCCAGGTCTGAAACCCCTAACCAGGGAGGCAAAAATAACACTCTTAAATCAATTCAACTCCCCAACAGAGTCACCACTTTGTTGGATTCTTTTCTCGAATTAGCAAAGGGTTTCCCAGTTCCAATGCACAGGCAGATTTGGCCAACAAATACAGGAGGTTGTGTGAGCTGTCTCCCCTTCACTTCTAGTTCTGCCACACCAAGGGGGGTATCCCTATTGCTAAAGATTTGACTTTGACTCACCCAACAAAAAGATTTAGCCTTTTAGTCACAGGCAGAATACTCTCATGTTTGGACCAAGATTTACATGATAAATCACAAGTTTGGCAATGTTCTTGGACATATCTAACTGGTTAGGAATGAGAGTATGTAGGGGTCCTATTTCTACTCCTACAAACTAACAGGTTGGAACTATTAAATGATTTGTATTTATGTTTTGGATGAAAGACAAGGGTTTTGGAATCATAACCTCAACACAAGGGCAGACCGGTGCTTATCTTTGGGCAAGGAGTCAACTAGACATATACAAGTGAATGATTTGCACTGGCATTCAAGTTTCAAGGGGCCAGATAGGTGCTTGCCTTACAAACATCACCCAAGAATGAGTATTTAGCTATCTCTACTTATGAATATCACTGCTGCCATACATTCTTCCTCATACTTAACCTAAAATAGTTTAATCCACTCCTTGAATAGAAGTTAGATCATGCAATACATAAATCTATATCCTAGAATCTTAGTAACCCTTAGCAACCAGATTCAAAAGAAGGGATGCATATAGCCATGGAGACAAATAGCTAAACACATGCCATGAAGCATTTTTCATATAAAAATGACATGAAACTAAACATGTATGCAACATGCATTCAGATGCAACTCATAAACTCACAAAGAGATAGAACCGCCCAGAAAATCTTTGTTTTTGTTATTCCTCCCAAAAATTGCCCAAGTCTTCCACCTCCAGAAAAAATGAGTGACACAGTCCTGATATATCCAGAATGTGTACTCAGCAATTAATTACATGGTCTTTTTCAAAATACTGCTAGATATATCGCACCATCAAAATGCCACCAAAAACATTCAATGCAGTCGAGAGACAAAGAGGAAAGAAGCAGGTGAGATTGGGAAATGTGCAGCCACCTAGAGATTTTCTCATCAAATATGGTAGCTGGTCTGTCCATCAAGATCCATACCTCTACAATTTTAGCATTAAAGCCAACCTACCCATTTCGAGATGCAACAACGATTCGTGTGTTCAGGAATTTTTTCCCTATTTGAAAAGGAACTATGAACACAAAAAGTCCTCCTTGTTCTTGAAAGTTTGAATGATGGCCGTCAATTCTTTTCCTCCCGCCAAGATCTGTGGCTTCAAATCGCTTTGAAAAGTTGACAACCAATGAAATTATGCCATGCAGGTGCATTATCCCCTTTGACTTTTCCCAGTGCGAACATACATTTTATGTTTTTTTTGCCTTTAAATATTTGCATATGCATAAATATATACATACAATCCACCTTGGACACGTGTCAGCACCTGATTGGTTCGCCATCGTTGAATATTTGTATCTCCATCGGCGAGCCATTGTATCTTCATTTGCATCTGTGGTTGTATATACATACAATCACCCTTCATACAAGCACGGACCCCAAATCTTTATAAAACACATTGCAATCGCTATCGAGTCCAGGCTTGTACATTCCCTTTGTATATCTCCTTGTTTATTGCATATCCAAATGCAATATACAACCTCGGACTTCATCACTTTGAATCAGCCTTTGTATCACTCTTGACACATGGCACCACCTGGTTGGTCGCTGAGTTGAGCCTGGGACCCATCACTAAGCGATGCATCCTCCCTATCGGCCATCGAAAAAATATTGAATTGAGCCACCGATGATCATTGTCACACTGAAAATCCCCCTGCACATGCCTTTGTATATGCTTGTATCTGAGATACAATCGACCATGCATACAATGTGGAACTCAAAGGAGACTATCAACTAGAATAAAACCTTAGAATAGGCCTGGCTTGTATCTTTTCCTTTTGTATATCGACCTTGCATATCTACCTTGTATGTTCAAACATATAAACTCATCGGCCTATCTGCGGGACCACGGAATGAGACGCCAATGTACATTGTCTCGGCGATATGACTTTTGTTTCCTCCCTTTGTATCATTACTTTGTATATTTCATCAGCCACATACAAACTTATATGCATACAAAGATGCATACAACTCATTTTTCATTTTCAGAAGCTGATTGAAATTTCCTCTTGGGTCCGACCTTGTATATATGCATCTGCACATTAGATACAAACATACAACAACACATGCATACAATTGTGGACCCCACCATTGCTTAAGGATTTTTGAACTTAACATTTTTTAGTGACGGGAAAAGGAGGTAACACAAGGCAAAGGGGGCCGGTCATTCGACGAGCGCTATGACATGAAATGCATCTTAAGTGACAGATGACCTACTGTAGATGGTCAACACAGAAATAGAAGATACAATCCAAGAGGCTGAGGGAAAATAATACCTAAGGCATTAAGAGTTTGAGGGAACAAAAATACAGGCTTGCAAACTCAACTCAAAACCCTAACCCTAGGTGGGCACCACTAGGAGGTACTAGTGGAGGCATGATGGCTTGCTACTGTGGCTGAGGTGGAAGCAAGGGTTGCTGATATTGAGAGTTTGGTTGCCATGGTTGGCCCTTGTTCCATTGAGGTTGCCATTGATGTTGTTGAGTAGGCCATTGGGGGTTATAGGTAGGGCCTTGGAAAGTCTGTTGAGGCCATTGTTGTTGTTGGTTCCACCCTGCCTATGGAGTAGACCATGGTGGGTTTTACCAAGCACTTGGATTAGCAGGCCAGGGTTGGTTATTCCAAGCAGAAAAATTTTGATTGACAGCAGGAAAAGATGAATTATAATTAAGTGGATCAGGGGGCATACCTTGCCTTAATAAAGAATAGTTTCCCATCATCACCTTCAAATGGTTGAAGTTTTGGCCTTTCAATCTTCTTTTGCTGGATATTGGCTACCCTTTTGCATTTACAATTGGCCTTCCTTTGTCTACAACTTGAGCAGTATTCAGTGAGCATTGCATCTACCTCTCCTTGTTTCTTTTTAATGTGGAGAGTGTCTAACTGTGTAGCCATATGGCTAATGATATCTTCTTTCATATTGGTTAGAAGGTTACTAATTTCCACTCAAAAAACTCCATTAACTACCTTGCCTGCAATAGCTACTCTTTCTCCTCTGGGCTTTCTGGAAAAAGTCCTGGAGTAGTTCCTGCAAGCTGTACAAATATCTTCAAAGGGTAATTGGGAGATATCCCATGTTCCAATGAGATTTAGGGTATCCATGCAATCATCATTGACCCCTCTTAAAAAGACCAGCTTCAATGATTCTTCAAACAACTTATTCTGAGGGTTTTTCTTCAAGGCAAATTGGAATCTTTCCACATAGTCTTCTAATGGCTCCTCCTTTTGTAACATCCTAAAGATGTCATCTCTCCTCCTATCATGTCCTCTACAGTAGTCTTTGTATTTTGTTAGGAACTTTGTCTTCATGGTATCCCATTCTAGAATGGCATCTTTCCATAGTCCCATAAACCACCTTAAAGCAACATCTTTTAGGGTAGCAGGGAACAACTTGAGTATGTAAGGATCAATTGTATAATCATAACTCCTACATAGAACATCAAACTTGAATAGGAAAGTGTCTGGATGTTCAGTCACCAAACCATAGAAAACAGGCAATGCAAATAGTGTTATATTTTTTAGGGTAGCTGCTCGTGCTAGGTTTGGTATAGGGAATTCAAATGTAGCTTGTCCTGGAGGATCCTCTACTGCTTCTGCCATTGTTCTGAAAGTTCTCTTTTTGGCAGTAGAGGAAGTTGATGGAGATGTAGGGGGTGTTGATGAAGATGTAAAAAGAAACTCTCCTTCAGCACTTCCTATTATGTAGTTGTTGAAATCAGTTGTACCCTCATTGTTCTGAGAAGTTGATGGGAGGAATCTACCTTGAATATCTCTCTGCCTCCACATATAGTATTTTGAGCTTTATGTTTCAGCGGCCCTGCACAATGTTAATAGAATGCCTAGTGTTTCCTAAAAGGTGTTTTGATTAACTCTAATGATGGAATCAAAAAATTTAAACTATGAAAACATGTAAAAACAAAATGAGCCTAAGAAGTTAGCACCATCCCTGGCAACGGTGCCAAAAATGTAGAGGAAAACTAATGTGTTGTAGATGTAACTAATTTAGGGGAAACCTATCTAAACAGTCCACTCTATCACTATGCATTCCTACATTGAATTATCGACCAAGGAGCGTAAGCTTATGATGGTACTTGCAAAGTATATGCCTTCAGGACTCATATGGTTCTTAAATCATTCTATCTTAACTTTAAACAAACAAATCTACCTTGCTGGAATTGACAGAATTACAAAATAGTGAAAACAGCTATAAATCCTAGTTGCTACGGGTACCTACAGTAAGGTTTGTAAATAACTATTACAACAGGGAAACTATAGAATTAACTTAATGAATTGACAAGAATGAAATGACTAACTTCTGACCTCTAGAGGATTTGTAAACACACCAATATGCATTTGTTCATGAAATATATCTATTTGATCAAAACATAATACTAACTTGAATTCAAATTAAGATTAACAGAAAACGAATAAACTAACATTAACTGAAATGAAATAAACAAGGAGAGAATCAGTACCTTGATTGGCCAGCTCAAGAGTCTGTCTTCCTTAACTAAAACTAAATCTAATCCAGATTCTATGTATCTTTGTAACACATATCGAAGCTTAACTTATTCCATGCACAGAATCAACTCATAACAAATTGTTCAACAATGAAATCTTTTCTGTCATATCCAGATTGTATTCCATAAATGTATCATGCTTGAGTATTTACACATAGAAAAGGAAATGATAACTGAACTCTCTACTACTTGACTCTACTACCTTATATATCTCATCTTCCCCTTACTATACAAAAATGGAGAGAGAGCCTTATTTATTATTTAACTGACTCTGATCATTTACCGCGCCTAGATACTAGGTCGTGGAGTCAAGATCACATTCTTATTCTAACTAACTATAAGAAGAAGAATTCAAATCAAATTAGAAGTTTGATGCATGAACAATGTCCATAATCATATTTAAAACAAATCCACTCCTTAATTTATTACTATCCATGATGCTCCATAATTGTCTTCAGTTGTCTCTGCATTCTTAGCGTTGAAACTCACACTTCTATTAACTCCTTTGTCTGCAACCTGCTACAAATGCTCGATCTCATCATGACACGTCCAATTCTGCACATAGAATTAGCTCCCAAAGAATATACCACAAGCATTCTCCATGACTAACCATAAAAACATCTCATTTATACTTTTATACATATCTATATCTAATTCATTCATTAGATAATAGGATCATCACATTCCATATTAATATTATAAGTTCAGGTCTTAGAAGTATAAAGAAGGTCAACATATCATAGTGCAAACATGGATAAATGTCTGAAAGGATGCTATGAAAGAAGTCTTTGAAGTATAAAAAGTAGCATAAAAGAGATTAATTCTGTAGCCCATCACAAGGCACCAAAGAAGCAGAAAGCACCTCTTCACCCACCAAGGTGTTAGGATTTGGTAGACTGGAGTAATACAAATTAGCAATTATAATTCATATTTAAATACACAAAAAAATAAAGAGCACAATTCAACATGGATATTTAATGTGGTTCACCCAATGTGGGCTACATCCACAGATAAAAACCATCCAGTATTTTTTTTATCTAGTGTAAATCAAACTAATTACAACCTACAGCTTATCCACTGCTATGCTACATGAAATGCACTCACAATCTCATTTATGTCTCACGACCTTTCATGTTCTCTAGTCATTTATTTATCAAGCCTTTTTGGCAGTTTACAATGTGGGTTAACAAAACTAACAACTGACCCCTTCATTAAATATTGGGCAACTTTTGCTTTAGGGGCACTACCCCCGAGCCCTCGGCTGGTGGCACTACCCCCAGCAACCCCAACTAATGGTGTTTCCCCTAGATCCCATGGACCCCGCAAGAGGGGCTTCACCCCCTGCACTCCCCATTAATTATTTTGGGGAGAAAACTTGGCTGTCAAAGTCACCAAACTTTATCTTGCTTCATGTACCCATAGCCCTACAACATGATCAATCACCACATACCGAAAATATCCCACTTGGAGATTGATCTAGCTCCACACCAAACAATCTCCCACTTGAAGACTGATCCTATATCAACACCACCACACCTATAGCTCCAACTAGATGAAGCACTTGGACTTGGCTGACCTTTCTCATTTCCACCATTATCATTCATGAAGGCCAACATAAATTGATGAGGAAATTAGTTTCTCCTATGTGACTGCCTTTGTGAACATATTTGCAAGATTTTCACTAATGTGAATCTTTTCTAGCATCAACTGTCCATCCCACAAAACTGACTAGATGAAGTGGTACCTGAGATGAATGTGCTTTATTTTGGAATAAAGTCCTAAATTCTTTGCAAGATGAATGTTGCTCTAGGTATCAATATACAATGGACTAGCTTCCTATTGCTGGGCCAATTCTTCTAGAAAACATTTTAACCAAATCATCTCCTTGCTAGCTTCAGTAGCAACCACATACACATCTTCATTGGTTGAAAGTGCAACAACCTTTTGTATTCTTGAAATCCAAATGATTGATGTTCCTTCTTTAGTACAAAAACATAGCATGTAGTGCTTCTCATGTTGTTTATGTCACTCACCAGCTCAGAGTCAACATAGATAAGAGTTTGATCCTCTAAAATAAAGTCTCTTTCTAGTAGTACCTCTCAAATATCTGAGAATCCATTTTATCGCATTCCAGTGTTTCATTCTGGGATTGCTCATATACCTGCTCACAACTCCAACAACATGTGCAATATATCGCCTTGTGCATACCATCGCATACATCAAACTACCAACCACTGATGAATATGGTATTTTAGAAATTTTGTCCACCTCCTTTTGTGTCTTTGGACACATCTCCTTAGTCAATTTAAAATGACTAGGCAAAGGTGTGCTAATTGCTTTTGCATTCTACATGTTAAATCATTTCAACACCTTCTCTCTATACTCACTTTGAGAGAAAGATAATTTTCTATTTTTACTCTCTCGCGAGATCCTCATACCAAGGATTTATTTGGCTACACCCAAATCCTTCATAGAAAATGTCTTTGATAATTTCTTATTAAGCTCATTAATATGTTGCATGTTAGATTTGGCAATGAGCATGGCATCAACAAAAAGTAACATGATAATATAGATGTCATTATCCAATCTTTTAAAATAAACACAGTAATCATAATGACATTTGTTGTAACCTTGTTCAACCATAAACTTATCAAATTTCAAATACTATTGTTGGGGTGCTTGCTTTAGGCCATACAGACTCTTCTTTTACCTACACACTAAGTCCTTCTTACCTTTGACCTCATATCCTTGTGGTTGTTGCATGTAGATTTCTTCCTCCAAATCCACATGGAGAAAAGTTGTTTTACATCTAACTATTTAAGATGCAAGTCTTTTGTAGCCACAAGACTTAGAACAGTTCTACTTGAAATCATTTTTACAACTAGAGAAAATATTTCATCAAAATCTATACTTTTTTTTCTGTGCAATACCTTTTACCACAAGTCTAGTCTTATATCTTTTCTCGGGCATCCATTTTCTTCTTTTAGCCTATAAACCCATTTATTTGAAAATGCTCTTTTACCTATAGGCAATTGGACTTGTAGACACCTAAAAAAGACCATTGCATTATTCACCTTACATACATCAAATTCGTCTAACACACCTTCATCTAACATTAATTAAATAACTTGATTATTTATTTAATTTAATCAATTTCTTCTAATCCAACATTAATTGAAAAAATCCTATTTATTTAATTAATTTCATCAAATTCACCACCTTTATTTTTCTATTTTCCCATTAATTAAATAAATCAATTATTTAATTAATTCAACATCTTAATTCCTCTTATCCACAACAATTAAATAATATTATTTATTTAATTAACTAATTATTCATCCCAAATTAAATAAATTATTAAATTTATTTAATGTTGACTTTTCTATATCTTCTAAATAAAAGAAATCAATATTTTATTTATTTTCATTTATTCTTCCATCATGTACAATAAATTAAATTAATTTATTTATTTAATTTCTAATTATCTTCTCAATCTTCTAAAAATACCTTTTTCTTTCATGCACACAAATTAAGTAATTTATAATTTTAGTTTATTCAAAGCATGTCAAAAAACAAAACAAAAGTTGATTTAATTGGAATTAAAATCATTATTTTTATCAATCAACTCATAAAATAGAAAAAAACATTCTATTTTTATGAAAATCAATCATATATTTAGCCAAGAAAGCAATTAACTTAATATACAACTTTTTGCATGGACACATGTCATGTGCACATTCTATCATGTCTTCTCAATTTATCTCATCCATTGATTTCATTAAATTTTCTCCACCGTTGATCAATCTTCTCTGAAAGCTATAAATACGCCATTTCACCTCTTCACACTCCCTCTGCAATCATTAAGCTTTGGGCATTCATAGAGCACTTTGAGATTTCATATCATTGAGCACATTACATCCATTGAGCACACATCATCCATCCACGCTTGTTGCAACCATGGTTATGCAAAGTAAAAGAGTAATCCACATATAAACCTGTTGGAAACAATGTGGATAACTGAGAGGGGGGGTGAATCAGTTATCTTGATTATTTAACTTTCTTTTCTTCTTTAACAATTAGTGCAGTATCAAAACATATAAGCATACATGAACATGAGAGCAGAAAAGAAATCAACACACATAACACAAGGATTTTTACGTGGAAAACCCTATTAAGGGAAAAACCACGGGGTGACTAACCCAAGATTGTATTCTCTAGTAAAAGAATAGAAGTACAAAATGGCACTTGCCAATTAGGGCTCACTACCCGAGCACACTGCTCACAAGAGGCTCACTGCCTACAAGAGACTCACTATCTACAAGGTATATAGAATGTAACCAGGTGTTTGAATTGATTAGAGGCATCCACATATGCTGAGGTTTAGTTCCAATTAGGCTCAATAAACTGACCTACTGCACTTCATTCTTCCTCTGCTTTAGTGTTGTTGTTTTGTCACATATTGGATTTGTATTATTGCTTCCACATATATCTCTGCCTTTCTTCGCACACTCTATCACACCACACCCACACCTTCATACCAAAATCCATCCGTTATATATATCTGCATCAAGGATTTCAACATCTTTCTAGTCGACAAATGAAATACTTAAGATATTTACAAAAACACTGATCTGTCAGCTGAATCCATGCTTAATATGTGATGCGTATCAAATTCATAGACATAGAAGTCATCATTCATGTCGGCCAATCATGAATGATCCCTCAAGAAGCTTGATCACCATCAATTTCTCATCCGGATTAAGGTCTGATGCTCTGTTGGTTAGTTCTTGCTTAGTCTGCTCTGCCTGTCAGGAACCCAACACTTAGGTGCTCATATCTTTTCACTTTTTCATCACCGGAGGCTCAATCTCTAGAATGTGGCATTCATGGTACTCCTCTTGACTTCCCCAAGTCCGCACTTTGCTGAGATACTTCCTCTGAGAGATCTGGACCTAATTGTTAGACCTTGGTACATGCTCTGTTCTTGCTCACCAGACCAAAAGACTCTTCAATCAGACTTCTGGTATAGACATACTATGTGCTACAGATGTGTGGAATAGACTTTGTTGCCATCAATGACAACAATCAAAAAGCCACACAGTGTCTCTTGCTAACAATCTCCCCCTTTGGCATTGATGGCAACACTTAGTGAAAAATGACTAAGTGTCGTAGCAAACTCCCCCTTAACTGATGCTCTGTCTTATGTACACTTTTACCAGAGCTCCCCCTTAGCTGGATTCCACATTTTTCACTACTCCTCACTCCCCCTTTGACATCAATGGCAAAGGGTGAAATCTACACACCAAAATTTGTAAAAATCAACCTGTACATAGCTGCATAAGTATATATACATGTTATACTTACATATACTTAAATATATCCTCAAAAGTGGTTTTCAACTGGACAAATTATGTTGCCCAACTTTGCTTCATCCTGTGCAAAATTGAGATGTGACCACTTATCAAAAATGCAAAAGCTTCTACCCTTTTTAAGTCTGTTGGATCACTAGTCCGGGCTATGGTCTGAGCATCAGTTAGGGCCTCATGCATTGCCTCTAACTTAGTGATAATTATCCCTCTTAGTTCACTCATTCTACTTATTCTATTCTCCTTCTCCTTCTCAAACCGCTTTATCTCATTTATGGTGGTAATATCCTGGCACTCTTGACTCAATATAGATGAGGTGAGAGGAACAAAATTCTGAGATAAACTTGACAGTTTACTCTCTTGTTCTTCCACCTTCTTTGCAATGTCTGCTGTCACTGTAGACCAAGATAAACAAAATTTGTATAATTCTCTGCCATCTTTAAGAGCATTTTCTAGGCTTTTTATCTCAATATCTAGATTTCTCCTATCATTTGATATGAGTCCCTGTACTTTAGAGAATCTCTTACCCAAAAACTCTTTCCGGACCTTTTCTTCTGTTGATTGCTCTAAGGAATCAAAATGAGTGCTGACAGAGTTTATCAGAGATTTAAGATTACTGGATGGAGAGGCTGAAGAATCCTTTTGGAAGGATGGCATGATCTTCTCCAGCATTCCTGAATCAATCTCTATCAGCTCACAATCTTCCATGTGAGACTTCAGAAGTTTTTCTTTTGCCTTGGCTTGGGCAAAAGATGCTATCTTCATTGTCTGAACTAGGGAGAGGGAATCAAAATTGAGTGGTACTTGGAACAGTTCCGGTTCATCAATCTCCATCATTTCCTTGGTCAAGAAATTCTTCACTGCTTCTGTAGTGTCTCTTGTCAGAGACTTCTTTCCTCTTGCAGCCTCAGAGGTATCATCAGAGGTCTTCTCTATTTGTTCTTCTTCTCTTCCCTTTTTCTCCTCTTCTTGACTTACCTTCTCCTCTTTTCTTCCTTCTCCTTTAGTTCCAGAGTCTGCTGGGGGATCCGGAAGAGAAATGTTTACTTCTTCATGGACTTCCTCTTCTGGAACAGAGGAATCCAAGTCCTCAGTCTCTTCCTTATCCATCTCTTTGGACTCTTCTACATTTTTCTCAGTGGATTCTGCTTTCGATGAAATCAATCCTTCTACATCCATAGTAGAGGGTTCTTCATCTATTTCCTCTATAACAGGGAGATTGAATCTCATGAAGGCATTCCGGAGGATGTCTTCTGTTTCTTTGGCAACTTGATCTATCTCTCCAAGCATAAGTTTGTTCATTCTTTCTTTGCTTCGGAACTCATCCTTACAGTCCTTAAAGATCATGTACATTTGTTTTGAAGTAATGGAAGGATAGAGCTGGATAGCAATCTTCTCTTGGATCTCTAAGTCCTTAGCTTTAGCATTCTCTTTTCTCAGTTCAAGTTCCTTCTCTAGACTTTTGGGGATTAGAGAGATGATTTCAATGAATGCTTTATTGTAGATGTTTAGATACCTGACTGTAGCATCTTGCAAGATCTTCTGGTCAACGTCACTATATTAATCATAAAATTCAGTCATTGGTTGCAGGTTCCCATCCACAGTGACTGATTTGATGATATCATCAATGGAGAGAGTAGGCCTTTCAATAAATTCTTCTACCTTTTCTTCTGTATGTTTACCAGCAAAGGATTCCATGGATGTTTTCTTTTTCTTTTTCATTTTCTTGACCTCCTCATCAGTCTCTGTCTCTTCATCATCCTTTTGACTTGTATAGGACCTTGTGGCCTTGGTTTTTGTTCTCTTTTCTCCCTTACCAAATGTCTTGGCTTCCGGTTTGGAGGATCTTGAGCTCTTAGAAGTGGCAAGTGCAGAGCTCTTAGAGGATCTAGTCCGGGAGGGGGCTTGCATCGAATTACTTTCTTTTTCTACTTCTTGTCTCTCCTTCTCAGCTCTTTCTAATTTTTCTCTATTTGCATAAACTGTCTCTTTTGAGATGCCATATCTTTTGGCAACTTCCTCTACTTCCCTTCTCACTTTTCTCTTCATCTCTGGTTGTCTTTGTTCAACATGAATTTTCACACTCAATTCTTGAAAGGTACCAAACCTTTCTGCCTCAGGGTCCTTAGGCTGACTCAGCAGGTGTTGGATATGTAGCTCCAAGATTTTCTCATCTACCTCATAGCCCATTGGCATAATCCAAACTGTCCTGGGCTCCACTGCCTCCATTAGGCAATGATTAGTGTCTACCATGAAACACACTGTATCTTTGTAGTTTTCAACTAATGTTTGTGGAATTCTTTCTCTAGCCTGCATCATACTTTGGACATTTTTGAAGTACCCCCAGAGCGCTGTACTTTGAGCCTTGGCATCACCAAGCCCATACATATAATCTCTTATTTGTATGGCAATCGGTCTGTCATTTTACCATACCCAACCATTGGATCTGGATAGCTCATTCATATAGTAAAAGAATAGACATAGTATCATAACACCGTACTTAAATGAATTCTTCTTATCCTTCTTTATTTTCTGCAAATTATCTAACAGTTGGTTTAGGAGAAGCTCATAAAGATCATAATTAGCATTTTCCCTTAGCATCTAATAAGCAGTGTATATTGCTATTCCGGATATAGAATTCTCCCTGTTGGAGTGATATATTTTATAACCAATTATCATAGAAGCAAATTTGATATCTAGATCTATGATATCCTCTATTGTCATTGCTCTTTTATCAAATTTTGATCCAGTAGCCTCACTTATAGTTTGGTTCTTAACCGATTTGAGAGCAAGCAACCCACCGGATGAGTGCAAGCTAGTTACTGCCCTAATTGCATCCTTTGTTATTTTGAAAAGCTTCAAAAACCACATGAAGTTATCATGTATTCTACTGAGAACATACTGGACCCATTCATCTTCTACAAAATAGGGGAAGTGGATGCAATGCCCAAAATGCTTATCCCGAATGGCCTTGTATTGGGGTTTAAGTTCAAATTTTTCATCTATTAATTGCTTGTGATAGATATCCATCAGCTTGGATTCCCCAAATTCCTCAATGTTGGCATGAATGTATACCCTAACATCTTCTATGTGCAGAACCCCATGTGGAATGCTAGAGAATACACCTAGGAGATCAACTTTTAGGGATTTGTAAGGATGTTTCTTGAACTTAGGGTGTGGCCTATCAGTGATCTTAACAACATTTGGAGTAGCCATCTTTCAAAAGATTCAGAGAGAGATATTCAAGAGTGGAACTACCTTTTTATGCTTCTAGGGTTCATGATAAGAGCCGAAAAGATCGCTGGTTGAATCGAATTCTGTAGTTGATCTTTGAGAGGGTTGAAGCAATCTTGTTGCATAGCTCTTTCTTTCTTTTTCTCTAATTCAAATGTGCAAATGATGAACAAAAGAACCCTTATATTTCTACGCAAACCCTAAATTCATATTGCAATAAATGCACACCTTAAGTCATCCTGGTTCCCTTGTTCTAGCCTTGTTCTGAGAGAGATCCTTTTGAATCACTGAGATGCACTTAGAATTATTCTTGGTGATAATTGACAATCTATCTTCCTTTCTCCAATCATTCCATTTATCCACAGATCAAGATATTTCAATTTTGATTCATACTGGATCTAACTGTGAAAATCCTACTTTTACTGGATGACTATTAAACCAAATCAATCTTGGATGATTAACCTCTTCAAAACTCCTTGCGGATCTTTTATATTTTTACCATGGGTTATTTAGATATCTCTTTGAGAACTCTTCAATCCGTAGCACTCCATGTGCCAATTTTAGGCACCAATTAACAGGCTAGGGGAAATTGTTTTCTTTTGTGAGTCCCCCTGAGCCAGAGCTCATCTATTTAGTTTCTGGAAGGAATATCAACACCAAATTCTAGTGCAGATCCATCCCCAACATTTTATGTACTTCTCTTCACCCAAATCTTGTTCATTTCCCTTTGAACTTCATCTGCATTCACTTTTCCTTTTCCTTTGTCTTGATTTTGATTATGATGCACCGGACCCCTTTTATCCTGATTCTTACTTCAGCAGAATTTGGTAATATGACTGGATCTATTGCAATTGTAGTAATCTATATTTCTTTGCATATTTGACTGATATCCACTTGATCTGCATTGATTAGCCATATGTCTCATTCTATTGCATGCAAAGCATCTACCATTGAATGAATTATTTATTTGCATATTTCTACATTCATGAGATTTGTGACCATACTTTTTATAGTTAAAACACTATCCGGAGAAGGATGAATTAGTCTGATTCATTCTTCTTCTGCATTGATTTGCTTTATGACTGAAGTTATTGCAATTGTAGCAGTATCCATTGAAGGATGGATATCTTTGAGCATTTGGTTGCCTTACCGGAGGTCTTCTAGGCATGTACCTTAGATTTCCTGATCCAGAGTTCTTCTGACCAGATCCGGAGCTTTCAACTTTCTCATATCCCAAGCCATGCTTGTCATCTACCCTCTTTTGGCTTTCAAGAAGAACTTCAAGTTGAGCAAAGCTTATCTTGAATTTTTCTTTGTATTCATTTGTTGTTTGAAGATCCCTTTTAAGAGTGTCTATCTGATTCTCAAGTTGTTCTTCATTATCTCTAGCTTCTTCAAGATTAGATTGTAGATGCCTGATTATTCTATCCATTTTGTGGTAGTCTTCTGACTTCTCCTTGAGAGATTGTTTTAGATTATCTTCAATTTTTCTTTTCTCTTCAATTTCTTGGGTGAATTTCATAACCCCTGATTCTATTTCATGTCTTACCATAATGACCTCTTTTGATAGCTTTTCACATAGCTTGTTTTTCTCATTCAGATCTTCATTAGTATCATTGGATTTACTTTGACTCGCTAATTGTTGAAGAAGTTCCTTTCTCTTTTTCACAGAGATACTCAGTTTTTCTTTTAGTTCATTTATCAAGTCATCAGCTTGTTTGAGTCTTTCCCTTAGATTATTGACTTCAGAGTGAGATTACTCAAGATCATCTAGGGTAGACTGAAATTGTTCCCTCATACCATACATATACATTGAGATTCCTAGATCTTCCTCAAGCTGTTAGGCTCTGTTTGGAGGAACTTAGCTCTGATACCAATTGTTGGAAACAATGTGGATAACTGAGAGGGGGAGTGAATCAGTTATCTTGATTATTTAACTTTATGTTCTTCTTTAACAATTAGTGCAGTATCAAAACATATAAGCATACATGAACATGAGAGCAAAAAAGAAATCAACACACATAACACAAGGATTTTTACATGGAAAACCCTGTTAAGGGAAAAACCACGGGGTGACTAACCCAAGATTGTATTCTCTATTAAAAGAATAGAAGTACAAAATGGCACTTGCCAATTAGGGCTCACTGCCCGAGCACACTGCTCACAAGAGGCTCACTGCCTACAAGAGACTTACTGTCTACAAGGTATATAGAATGTAACCAGGTGTTTGAACTGATTAGAGGCATCCACATATGCTGAGGTTCAGTTCTAGTTAGGCTCAATAAACTGATCTACTGTACTTCATTCTTCCTCTGCTTTAGTGCTGCTATTTTGTCACATACCGGACTTGTATTATTGCTTCCACATTTATCTCTGCCTTTCTTCGCACACTCTATCACACCACACCCACACCTTCATACTGAAATCCATCTGGTATATATATCTGCATCAAGGATTTCAACATCTTTCTAGTCAGCAAATGAAATACTTAAGATATTTACAAAAACACTAATTTGTTGGCTGAATCCATGCTTAATATGTGATGCGTATCAAATTCATAGACATAGAAGTCATCATTCATGTTGGCCAATCATGAATGATCCCTCAAGAAGCTTGATCACCATCAATTTCTCATCTGAATTAAGGTCTAATGCTCTGTCGGTTAGTTCTTGCTTAGTCTGCTCTGCCTGTCAGGAACCCAACACTTAAGTGCTCATATCTTTTCACTTTTTCATCACCGGAGGCTCAATCTTTGGAATGTGGCAATCATGGTACTCTTGACTTCTCCAAGTCCGCACTTTGCTAAGATACTTCCTCTGAGAGATCTGGACCTGATTGTTAGACCTTGCTGCATGCTCTGTTCTTGTTTACCAGACTAAAACACTCTTCAATCAGACTTCTGGTATAGACATACTATGTGTTGCGGATGTGTGGAATAGACTTTGTTGCCATCAATGACAACAATCAAGAAGCCACATAGTGTCTCTTGCCAACAAAACCAAGGAATAAATACAATCTTAGGTGATAATGTTCTTTGATTATTTGCATTCAATTACATGGTTATTATCTTTGATCTATTTCTTGAAGGTTGTAGGATTGGGTTTGATTTATTTATGTTTGATCTTATTAATCTAATTTTCTCTATACATAGGACTAAGTCCCAAGTCTAATTCTGCAGCAAGGAATCCATTTCCTCTTTCATGCCTCGCTCCCACTGCTCTTTGGCATCTACCTGCATTTTTCTTCATATCCTTTCTATTCACTAGAATCAGTTAATAATATGGAATATAATGAAGGGGAAACTCTTTAAGGGGTCTACTTATCCTTGTGGATCATCTAACACTTGCAAGAGTCTATGGGATATCTTGTTGTTGTTGAGCATCAGGTACTGATGGCATTTTATTTTCTAAAATTTCATCCAACACCATATATTCCATTATTGAATGTTCATGCTTCTTTTCTTGCAACCGATCTTTATACATAACCTTCTCATTGAATATAACATCTATGCTCCTAATAATTTTTTAATTTTCATAATCCCACAACCGATAACCAAATTCATCTACTCCATATCTAGTGAAGGTACATTTTTTAGATTGTGCCTCAAGCTTGGTTTTGTTTTCAATATCAACATGGGCAAAAGCTTCATAGCCAAAAGTTTTCAGAAAATAATAGTTTACCTTTTTACCTATCCATGCCTCCTCTGGAATACCACCATCCAAAGGATTTAAAGGTCCTCTGTTAATTAAATAAACAACAGTATGTACAGCATCTACCCAAAAATGTAAGGCAACTTCCAACATGCAACCTCATGCTCCTTGCACACTCCATGATTGCCCTATTCATTCTCTCAGACACAACATTTTCTTGTGGAGTTCCTAGAACCATTTTCTGCCTACGAATTCCATTGCATGAACAATAGTTTTCAAATTCTCTACTACAATTCTCACCTCCGTTATCTAATCTAAGAGACTTCAACTTTTTCCATGTCTCATTCTTAGCTAAAGCTTTCCATTTTTTGAAAGTTTCCAATACATTTGATTTTTATTTTAGGAAATACACCCATGTTTTCATAGTTGCATCATTAATAAAAGTAAAACAATAATAATATCCACCAAGAGATGATACCTAAACTGGTCCCCATACATTTGAATGCACAAGCTCTAATTTCTCACTCTTTTTTCCCAACTTTGAGAAATCAGACTCTTTTCTATTTTCCATAAACATAATTTTTGTAGAAATCCAAGTCAATCTACTTCAGTCCTGGCAACAATTTTCTATAGTGAAGGATCTTCATCCCTTTCTCACTCATGTACCCAAGCCTATAGTGCCACAATGTTGCATCTATTCCTATATCAACTATTGTAAGTGTCTCTGCAGTAGTTGTTCCTGCTATAACTGTCCAGGCTGTAACAACATTGCAGCTGGACATCCTTGTAGCAACTGTTCTTGTTGTAGTTGTCCCTATAGCAACTGTTGTAGTTGTCCCTACAACAGTTGTTTCTATAGTAGTGTTATGTTGTAAAATGTCCCCCTAGGACTTTTACCTCCTAAGTTTAGCTCTCAGGTCCCTTGTTTTTCATCATGCATGTTAGAATTGACTCTTGAGACAAAATGGCCTGAAACCCATGTCAAATGGGGCTTGAGGTACATTGTAGAGCTTAACCCTGCCCCAAAATAAGTCTTAAGGCTCGAATGCTCGCGCCCTTGTCCTGCCCTATTTTGGCAGGGTACCAAATTTGAATGTCGGTAAAGTGACCATTAAAGGCCTTCCTTGCCGACATCTTAAGTTTGAATTACGAAATTTGTAGTGGGAATGAATATATAAACATGTTTAGGGTTTCATTTGTAATCTAGAAGATGACTAGAGGATGATTATGATATTTTGGCGAACTTATGATTTTATAGAATTCAAAGCATTCATTGTGGCAGAGTAGACTTGTGTTGTTATTGTATATTTGGCTTCATCTTCTCATGTTGTGAAAGATCTTCATCTACATGCGAGCTACACCTCTGAGGTGATATCTATTTGTGTTTCAATCAATTATTTATCAATTTTTTTTGCCTATGTCCTACAAGAATACACACTCTCTATCTAACAACGGTGTTGGAAGGCTTGAATGGCATTCCGGGACTTGATCGAGGCAAGCTCCTAAACACCACAACCCTCAACCCCTCTTCTTGTGATTACATGTGACAAGTATTGGATCATGAAGAGTGGAGTTGCAGAGGAGTGTTACAGAGCATAAGACTCCCGGATCTGATAGAAAGAAGTATAAAAGAGCACTATCAGGGCTTGGGTGCTAGTCCCTTTACCCTCCAGGTTTATAGAGCCTAAAATCTCTAGAACAGGGATAATCAACAGTAGAAAAAGTCTGGAAACCCCTGAAGAAAATACCGCATTGGTCTTGGGCGCGAATCCCTTTTCCCCAACATTTCATTCCATTCTAAACTTTGAAAGTTGGTGTGTATCTGATCTTCATTTAGTATCTTTGTGTGCGAGCATTTGTCAGGATTCGTCTGTTTGTTTACAATTTTGCATAAGTAGGGTTTTGAGCATAATTGGGCTTAAATTAACACATTAATCATCAATTTCCAAATTTCCCTATCATTACAAGTGACAACCAACCTATAGGTGAATCCTCTTGCAAAAGTTGTGATTCAACTTGGTTAACTGTCCTTGAATGTGTGTAGTGAAAGGAGGGTCTAGTTAAATCATCTACCGATCCCATCTTCCTCCTTTTTCATACATAACATTTTGGTGAACCCATGTTTTTTATTGAATTTTGCACCATGCTGAGTGTTGTACTTCAGATTTTCATTCTTTTTCAATTCATCATTTTCATATTGCATTTGGAAATCTATAAAAAAAATTGAAAATTTTGAAAAAATCAAGCATCCTAGGCTTGCATTTTGACATAGTTTGAATTATTTTCATTACATTTCATCTAAATGATTTAAATCTCTAATATTTGCATTAAATCTGATATAAATTACATAAATACATCATTTTATAATCATTTGCATTGCATTTCATACTTTATTTGTTAGAAATTTCTTAAAATTGTGCATTTTTCATATAACCTAGTCTTTGTAATAGCTAGGGCTTATGGTTAAAATCTTGTTTCAAATTTTACTACTCTTTCAAATCTAATTTTGGATTGTAGTGTTGCTACATTGTATGTATTTGCATCTTACTTTTGCATTTTTAAACTTTTACATTGAAAAAAATTGAAAAAATTAAGCATTTTAGGTCATAAATAAGCATAGTTTTGCATCTATTTCCTTGCATAGGTGTTGAAAATCTTTTGAAATATGATCTTGCATTCATTTGAACACATACATACATTTCTCATTTAAAAATTGCACATCATTTTGAACTTTTCTTGAAAACTTGCATACTTTACATTACATGGCTACTGATCGCAACAATAATGCTAGGATCCCTCCTAAGCCTTATTTGAAAAGAAAGACTCATAATATTGAAATAAAATTCACACCTCATGATAATACAATGGTTGATATTGAAGGACCTCTCTATATTACAGTGAATGTAATGGAGGAGGTTCCCTTGCATGGAACACTTATAGATCCTAATTGCATGACAAATATAGCAATGAAAGAGTTCCTTTTCTCACATGAGTTGATACAAGAATCTTATGAACCTACAGATATAATGATTAAGACACATACTGAAGCCTTTATTCCTACTTTTGGGAAGATATCCTTATTGGTTACGGTATATGATAAAGTTGTGGAATAATTATTTGATGTCATCCCTTGATTTGACCTCTTCCGCATAAAATTAGGACATCCATGGCTCAAGGCTATGAAGGATATCCCCTTAATAATTCACAAAGTCATTAAATTTCCTTTACATGGACAAGTATGTAGTATTCATCGTACTACATGGCAACTCATGGTTATGGAAAATAACTTTACTCTTTATTACTTTTGGCCCCGACCTAATAGAAAACCCAAGCCACGAAGAGATCAACTTTTCTTAGCATATAGATGATACAAATCAGAACTACTATTCAGAGTGGCTGGACCTTCTATTCAACAAGCAAGAAGAGAAGAACAACCTGCATTAGAAGAACTTACTAGATTGAAAGGTAAGGGACTCTATGCTGAGGTTCTTCCTCCATCATCCTTATAAGGATCGGGAGTTACTCGTGGAAAACAAAGCACTTTATCAAAGCAAATTACATTTGAGCAAGCTTCCTCCTCTAAGATACAAAAACCTATGGAAAAAAATGAAACTACTTTTGAAGACATAAGCAATAAGACAAAAAGGAATAGACAAGCAAGAGAAAGGAGGAAGAGAAGACAAGCTTTTGCCCAACGAAATGCACCTCAACAAGAAAACATTCCACCTAACATTGAACCAAACAAAAAAAACTTAAAGAAAAGGAGACTAAGGATAATGACAAACATTGGGCTATTGTACCTGATGTACCTCTTTCCTCTCGCATTCAAGATTGGGAACATGGTGATTATATGTTTGTCGACTACCAATAGTTCAGTTGTGCAACAAGTAAGTATTTCTAACTTGGTGGTCACCTATGTCATGACATTATTTGCTCGTTTATGTGACCTCCCATCTTGTATTGTGTTCCCCGCATGATGTGTTATGTGTTGTTTTGGCCTCCTTGGATGACCCTTAATAGTCTTGTAAGGTTGAGGATATCGAGAGACCATATCTGTTGTGACCAATCTTCTCTATGATGACCTAGGGGCATCCTCCTATGTGATTGTTCTTAAGGCACTTGTTCTCCTCTTTCATTTTATTGTTTACCTTCTTCTAGTGACTCTATCTAGTCAGTGGATAACGAAAAACAAACATATACTGATACAGACCGTGTTTCCCTTTAACAAGCAAAACAAAAAATGGACCTAGTCCATATATGAAGATGGGGTTGACATATATTATCCGACGCTTGGCTAGTAGAATCACTCTGTGTGATATTTGATGTTGTCTTATCTTTGCTAACAAATCATAACAATACATCTACTCTGTACATTTTGATTATTTTGGGTGTCTCGCCTTGTTGTTACACTCGGTTCTGAGATGCCTGTAGTATAAGCCCCATGGCTATATTCAGACTTGAACCTGTATGTGTAGCCTTGGCTTCTTTGTTTTCATGTATAGCTTTCATCTCTTGCTTAGACTAAATGTGTTTGTGGGAACATTCGACAATCGTGAGCACATGTCACCTTTGGAGGCATGGGCTTTGCAAAAGCTCTTGTTCCCTTGTGTGTTTTCTCTCTACCTTAACATGCTTGATATCGGTACATGATATCAATCACCTTAAGGTGGGGGCATATAAGGTAAGCTATCTGAGGATTTTGGTACTAACAAAGCGTGTTTGTAAGCCCTCTACAAAGGTGAGATGTTGTATCTTCGGTGTGAATGCACATCCTTATTCTATATTGCAATCAAAAAGCCCTCTGTGGAGGCGAGATATCGTGCATATCCTTTTATTCAAAAGCCTTATGCGGAGGTGGGGATGGTGTATCTCTTGAGCTAGTGCACATCCTTTTTATTTCAAAAGTCCTCCGAGTAGGTGGGGTTGGATATGATACTATCCTCCCTTAAGCATGTCTTTGGCGGTTGTTGTGGCATAAGCCCAACCGTCAAGTGTGCCTGTAGCATGCTTGAGATGGTGGGAACTTAGCAATAAGCTCCTTCCATTGCCTTGTTTTTTGTGTTTAAGATGTATAGTATGTCTTTGGCATAATATATGGCACTCGTGTTTTATGTGTGTCTTCCGTGTGTTTTCCCCCTTGTGTAGTTTCAAGGGTGTGGATAAATGCCCCTCCTACACTCAGGATTTGTATGGCATGTTTTCTCCCAATCATAGTCTCAACGGTGTGGTGAAATGCCCCTCCTATGCTTTGGGTTTTGTATGGCTTACTTTTTCTCAAGTGTAGTCTCAAGGGTGTGGCAAAATGCCCCTCCTACACTTTGGGATTTGTTTGGTTTGTCTTCTCCCCCATATGTAGTTTCAAGGGTGTGGAAAAATGCCCCTCCTACATTTTGGGGTTGTGTGTTGCATTTTTACTTTCCATGTATCTGCATTCATATATATATATGAAAATGAAAAAGAAATATCACTGTATTCATCATGTTTTGTGTGTCTTCAATACTATCTTCTCCGTGTTTTGCATGGTTGTTACTGTCTTCATTGTGTTTGGCGTGTCTGCGATGTTTTCTCTAGTATCTACCTGAGACTGGGGGCTAGAAATCATTCCTCAATCTTTGTGTATGCATTAGCTTCAAGTGCCTAGCGTGTTTGTTGTGTTTTGACTATACTTTAATGTATGTATGGGTTGTAAGATCATACATACATTAAAGTGGGGGCTAAATGTTATGTCGTAAAATGTCCCCCTAGGTCTTTTACCTCCTAAGTTTAGCTCCCAGGTCCCTTGTTTTTCATCATGCATGTTAGAATTTACTTCCAAGACAAAATTGTTGAAAGTATGTGCTAATCGGTGTTGTCATTGATGTCAACAAGCTTGTGTTGTCATTGGTGTCAACTGTGTCTTTTGATGAGGTTGTTGTTGTTTGATTGAGTTGTGCTAGAGTGATTTGATTGATTTGAGGAGGTACTAAAGACGTTGACAATATGCTCCTATTGCTTGGTTTCCAAGTGCTTTTGAGAAAATATGATTAACAAAGGAAACAATGTGTTGAAGATGTGTTATGGCCTAACAGAGTTATGATCGAGTTTTGCTCCTCATTTATTCCTAATTGAATATCTGAGTGTGTGGTTTGGATATGTGGTTTAGAAGTGTTTGAAGATGCAAAATCTAGAATTTGGTGCCCCAAATTATTGTGCAGTAAAAGTTGTGTTCACTAGTTTGAGAACAGTGTTTGATAGTGTGTCTGGGAGAAAGTAAATTTTTCTCTACATTTCTTTGCAGAATTGTTTCAGGTATTGCAGTTCTGGATGTGTACTTATAAAGTCTATATCTTTCTTTAGTTCAAGTGGTTTGTGACTTGGTGCTCCGCAAGTACATTTCTTAAGTTGTAGATGATGATAGAGTATGATATAGCTAGTTAAGTACTCCAGGTGTGAAGTTTCTTCAGGTTAAATATGTGGTAAAGGAATTTGTTGGTTTTTAGGTGCTTGTGGATGTTTCTAGATCATGTTTAAGATTGGTGTGTGGTCTGCATGTTGTCATGTGATTGTGAGGAAGTGTGCATTTAAAAGTTCATAATGTTTACACAAGTTTGGCCTACTTGGTTGTTTACACTAATTGCAGTTGTGCTTAGTTGATTGTGGAAGTGTGGAATAATGTTAAGAGTGGATTTAGGTCCATGTCAAGATGTGACATAATCTGCATTCATTCCTTTCCTCCACGAGAATGTTTAGGTCCACACCTAATTTGAAATTTATGGGTTAATTTGTGTTGCCGACCTTGGAGAATGTTTTCAAGGACGACGATGGTATAAATAAGTGTCAAGAATTTGTGAATGGGTGTGTGCAAGGGGGATGTGATGTTGATAATGTGAATTTGATCAAGGTAGTTAGAGCTTTCATGCATTATGCTATTGGATGCAGTGAGCATAAGGTGTCTACTATTTTCAGTGTTACTGCGAAGATGTGGTTTGTGTTGTGATGGATATTAAGCTTCATTGGAACTAAACTCCATGCATAGGTTAGATGCAATTATATCAGTTTCAAGCCTAGCAGTGAGCCATTCTTCTTCTCTTCTTTCTCTCCTTCTTTCTTTCTCAATGGGTAGTGAGTCCGCTTGGACAGTGAGTCCACATGTAGTGAGCATTCTCTCTTTTGGGTAGTGAGCCCTTTGGCAGTGAGCCTTTGTAATTCGGTATTGCTACCACATTATATTGTGAGCTAATCCTCACTATGGTTTTTCCATTTTAGGGTTTTCCACATAAAATCTGGGGTTTTCTTGTGTGTGGTGTTGTTATGATTTAATTTTAGTTATTTACTATTCATGCTTAATCATCATAACATGTTTGAAGGTCAATGTGGATTTGAATGTTTGTAAGGGTTTAAAGTTTTGTTACAACTGATTCACCCCCCTCTCAGTTGTCTTGTGCATTCAACAAAATGGCCTGAAACCCATGTCAAATCAGGCTTGAGGGACATTGCAGAGCCTAACCCTACCCCAAAATAGGTCCCAGGGCTTGGATGCGTGTGCACTTGTCCTGCCCTATTTTCGCTGGGTCCCAAATTTGAATGTTAGTAAAGTGACCGTTAAAGGCCTTCCTTGCCAACATCTTAAGTTTGAATTACAAAATTTGTAGTGGGAATGCATATATAAGCATGTTTAGGGTTTCATTTGTAAACTAGAAAATGACTAGAGGATGATTATGATATTTTGGCGAACATATGATTTTAGAGCATTTAAAACATTCATTGTGGTAGAGTAGACTTGTGTTGTTATTGTGTTTGTTATTGCAGATTTGGCTTCATCTTCTCATGTTGTGAAAGATCTTCATCTACATGCGATCTACACCTCTGAGGTGATATCTATTTGTGTTTTAATCAATCATTTATCAATTTGTTTTTGCTTCTTTCCTACAAGGATACACACTTTCTATCTAACAATAGTGTTGGAAGGCTTGAATTCCATTCCGGGGCTTGACCAAGGCAAGCTCCTAAACACCATAAACCCCAACCCCTCTTATTGTGATTGTAGGTGATAGGTATCGGATCACGAAAAGTAGAGTTGCAGAGCATAAGCATCTTGAATCTGACAGAAAGAAGCAGAAAAGAGCACTATCAGGGATTGGGCGCTAGTCCCTTTGCCCTCTAGGTTTGTAGAGCCTGAAATCTCTGAAACATGGATAATCATGAGTAGAAAAAGTCTGGAACCCCCGAAGAAAATATTGCATTGGGCTTGGGCGCGAGTCCCGTTTCCCCTGACATTTCAGGATTCTAAACTTCAAAATCTGGTGTGTATCTGATCTTCATTTAGTATCTCTATGTGCAAGCATTTGTCAAGATTTGTCTGTTTGTTTACGATTTTGCATAATTAGGGTTTTGAGCATAATTGGGCTTAAATTAACACATTAATCATCAATTTCTAAATTTCCCTATCATTACCAGTGTCAACCAACATGTAGGTGAATCCTCTCGCAGAAGTTGTGATTCAACTCAGTTAAATGTCCTTGAATGTGTGTAGTGAAAGGAGGGTCTAGTTAAATCACCCACCAATCCCATCTTCCTCCTTTTTCATACATAACAAGTAGCTAAGGTATAAGAATAAGTATTACTAGTACACAAATACAATGTGCCTACCTTTTCACCTTTAGCTACTACTAATGCACCTTTAGTGACCTTCTAGACTTTGTCTGCAAAGGTAACTATGCAACCTTCATTGCCTAGTTGTCTTGTAGAGATTAAATTTCTTCTTAAATTTGGAACATGCCTTACCTTCTGTAGCAACCATTGATTTCCATTCTGCAATTTGATTTTTATCTTACCCTTTCCAACAATCTAACAAGGTTCATCATCACCCAAATATATCTGTCCAAAATCACCTTGAACATAATCTAGAAAATATTTCCTATGGGGTGTAGCATGAAACGAAGCCCCTCAATCTATTAGCATTATCTAAACATAGAATTAAAGCATCTTGTATTTTATTACTTGCAACATTAGCTTCCTTACTGTCATCTTGTTGTCTATCTCCTTGTTTTCATTTTTGAGACCAACAATCTTTCTTCAGGTGTCCTAGCTTTCCATGGTGCTAGCAATCCTTCCTTCCTCTAGATTGGGATCTTCCTTTCTTCGACTTCCTTTGTGACTTCCCATGATTGTTGGGATTTTTCCTCTCTCCTTTGGTCTTCCCCTATTCTCTACATTAAAAAAAGTACTTGATATCGAAGTCTCACCTATGCTTTTTCGTCTCATTTCCTTGCTAAGGATAACACCAACAAAATCATCAAATTTCAAAGTATTTGAACCAAAGACATAGTTACTTACAACCATGACCAAGCTATTCCATCTTTTTTATAATTAAGAGAGCTCTAACCTCTTCATCAAAATTTACTTTTATAGATATTAATTGACTGGTAACTATATTGAATTCATTCAAATGATCTCTTACAGATCTTCCTTCAATCATTTTCATATTAAACAAACGCTTCATAAGGAATACCTTATTTGAGGATGAGGGTTTTTAATGCAATTGAGCTAATGCTTTCATTAGATCCTCAGTCGTTGTTGCTTTTGATATATCAAATGGCACGGATGGTACGGGGCACAACTAAATGGTTCCTAGTGCCTTTCTGTCTAGAATCTTCCATTCTTCATCTATCATGAAAGATGAAGCCAGAAAGAGATGCAGGAAAAGGTAGTTTGTTTTGCAGGTACATTTCCAAGGGACTTGGAAATCTTTGTTGGTTGGTTGTATGGTGCAAGAGCACCTGGTTCACTGAATGCCGTCAAAAAGCAAAATTGTAAAGTTTGAGTTTTGAAATATAAAAGCATATAAAAAGGTCATGATGAGGTCATTTTAATGTATTTGGATCATTTGATTAGGTTTAGGGGTCAAGTTGTTGTCAAATACAAAATGCAAGAAAAGCAAAAAGATGAAGAGTCGTGATTGGAATAATGAAGATGAAGGGACGGTTATTGTAACTGAAGAGTCGTGGTTGGAATGATGAAGATGAAGGGATATTTATTGTAACTGATGTAAACATCTACTTAAGGCCTTGTGAAGGCGAGGAGAAGAGGAGCCCTCGAGGAGGGTATTCCAACATTGAACTGTGTTGTATCCACCATTAGAAAGAACTATAGATTTCTTTATTATATTGAATCTAATTTTTGAGTATCTGTAGACTCCAAATCACTATTTTGTGATGGACTCAGGTCTGTTTGGGTTCGATTAATGGTAGTTAATCTACCCACGAACTAGTTCCTGCCTTGTGTTGAAAACCAAGAGCCATTATTTGCTATAGCTCTGTTTGTGGAGAGCGGCGCTAAGATATATTTGTTCTGTTTTCAAGTATCAATGTTCTAAAATGGTGGTTATGTGTAGTGCTTTGTTTCTGAGTGTTAATGTTCCTTAATCATCTGTTATGTGCAATATAATCTTTATATCGGTTGTTGGAAGGCCAGTGAATTACATAGGAGTATATATGTGTTGATATCTTTGAAAGATTATTTCTATTCTTAGTTGCAGATCTGTCACGCTGGGAACAATTGCCTTGCTTTCCTGAGCAAAAGAAAGCACAAAATCAGGTTTCTAATTAGAATCGACTTGCAAATAAAAACTTAAACCGACTTGCTAAAAGGTATGATGGCAGTTTGTGTATAGAGTGCATTTACTCCATGATCGATGTTAGATCTTCTTTTATGTATTGGTTGAGAATTAAAAGACCACTGGTCTAAGATATATGAAATTTTATTCATTTGCTTCCATAATAAGGGATACACCACAAGAATAACAGTCCTACATGATTGCTATCTTATCTGGGCAATAATGAACAAGAGAAAACGACAGGCTGGTCACTTGTGTATAAGACTGCATCGTTGAAGACTTTTCAATATCTGTTAAGATGAGTTCTTCCTTTCTCTGGTGTTTGAGGGAGAGAATAGTTATAATTCTGTGATTTGTTTCCATCATTATCTGAATAGGGTGTTTGGGTTGCTCTGCATCAATGGTCAACATTGTGATTTAGTTATTCCTACTTCCATTATAGAAGATACTCATCATAATTTTTCCTCTATTTTGTAGGCTCCCAAGGAGAGAGTACATGACAAATGACAAACTTACACGATGACACCTTGCAAGGTCCATTGCTCTATATGGACCCCCCTTTTTTTATCATTTTATGTCTAAATATTTATTGTACATGCATGTTTGTGAGTGCCATATACTTTGAGTTTCACAACCAATTCTAGGATTTACATTCACCTCAATGTGGGGGAAAAATGTAATGGTAAAATTTGCATACCCATGCCATTCCCATTTAGTTTGTCCACTTCAAGGAGTGTGTCTTAATACATTTACATATTGGAAAATGGCATAATTTCTACAAAGTTAGGTCCCCTCCCCATACCATTTACCTATCCACTTATACACATTCTAATACACCTATCCCCACCTTATCTACATAGACACACATCTCAATATACTCCCCTATCCATACATTTATTACATTAACATGTATGCACACATTCCTAGATGTATCTGTTAGATGATCTAGCCCCTTTTATGTCCTAGTTCATTTGTGCAATTGTGGAGTTGACCTCATAGTTGTGGACATGGCCCTCTCAAATTCAAAAATTAGTTCAAAATTTTGGTTGACCCCTATCCATTTGTTTCTCTCTAAAGGCCAACTAAACACAAATTTGTGCAAATTATTCCTATATCATTGTATTTAAAGGAATTCAATGCATTCATTTACACATCTCTTGATCTTTTGAGTATTATTCACATATCATTTGCATCTAAGGAAGAAAATACTATCGTTTGGTGCTCTAAAATGAATCTATATCTACACATTGATTCTAGGAGCATTTACACGATTGAGCCCTGTTTTCTTTGATCTTTTACACACATTATTGTGGGTTGACCTAGGAGAACATGTCCCCTAGTGACAAAATAACCCTTCTAAGGTATTTCCAAATATCGCCACTCTTTAGATATCAAAAAGAGCAGAGGAAGCATGGGTAAATCATGAAAAACATAAAACATAGTTATACAAATTTACTGACCTTTTTCACAAGTACAAGACATTTTTGTGGGAGTGAACTTCACCTTGATTTGCAAACTTGGCCTTCATAGCGCAAACAAAATATTCTGATTTTGAGGCAAGTTATAGATTGTTATCATCCATCCCTAATCCCAAAACATTACAGATTCAAAATCTTCAACAAACAACAGTGATTCTTCAATCATAAAACTAAATACCTATATCCATTTCATTTACTTTCTATACATTTTAACATCTAATTCAAAATTACATTAATCCTCAATATATACCCGTGATTTGATTTAGATTAATTTATGCTTATTCATATAACTCTCATTGATTTAACCTATGTTAAAAGTAAGAAAAGTTTATTTTTTACACTTAATATATCTAAATTAATTATTAGCGACTTTAACTTATTTGATTAACCTATATATAGATATTTATGTAAGTCGATAGTTATCCTTTGCAGGTAACAATAGATATCTGTTCAATAAAAAAAGTACATTTGGGTAGTTGTACGTTGATTAATTAATTACTCCACAATATTTATAGCAATTAACTTTACCAACAACCCATCTTCAAAAACTTTACAGAGGTCAGTTTCCTCGAGTTGTGAGTATCCCACTCGCCAGCTCATTTGCTCATAAGGTAGTTGTGAGTACACCTTTACAAATGGGTAGATAGTGTAATTAATCGCCTGCCAAGATGAAAAATGCTGAACTTACTTCACATTGAATGCAACGTTAAACTTCCTGTCATTTCCAAAATCGTGGCGCTAAAAAATTTCCCCCCATAATCTGAATGGGCTCTACGCTGTACCCTATAAAAATACATATAGAAGATTTTGCATGGAAAAGAAAAGGTGAATGAGCTTACAGAGATTGGGGTCATAATTTTCAAGATGAAGTTACTCCTTATTGCATTTGTTCTTAGCATTATGAATGCAGGATGTTATGGAGCAGACCCTGATCCTCTTACAGACTTCGCTCCAGGAGTAAAATACTTCACCCTCCGTGACCTTTTCACTAATGGACACGTTACTGTTGACTCAGGAGGAGTACGCGCTGCCACTTGGAGCCACAAGTTTCCTGCAGCGGAGTAAGATTGTAATACTATTACTATTATTATTCCAAACTCTATTCATTTTGAAGTTGTAGTGACAGAGTGTGGCATTGCAGATCACAGGGCCTTGAAATGGTGAGGTTCAAGATGTTTCCGTGTGGGGTGAATATACCTCACACGCATCCACGAGCCACAGAAATGCTTACTCTTCTCTCAGGAGGGCCTCTTCAAGTTGGTTTTGTTGACACTGATGGTAAAAATCTACTCGTGCTTTGCTTCATTCATGACCTAATTTTTGTTATTGCAGAATCATTAAAAACAAGTCATTGAATTAGGTAAAGCTTTCATCGATATTCTGCAACCCGGAGATGTCACCATATTTCCGAGGGGATTGATGCATTTTGAAATGAATGTTGGTGATGAAGAAGCTCAATATATCTCCGCTCTCAACAGTCAAGATCCTGGTGTTCTGGTAAGATTAACATTTATAAATATTGACTTTTTAGTCTGTTTATTCTCCATTTCCAGGAGCATGATAATCCTTTGCTGCTGAACATGGCAGACAGCCAGCGAGGCGATATTGAAGTTTCCATTGAGAGGTGTAGCAACAGCCTTCAACATCACCGGGCAGCAAGTAAAGGAACTACAATCGACGATATACCCGTATGGAATCGGACTAAAGAGAACATCGAAAAGCGGTTGTGTTCCGGGAAGAGATATTACTGTGGATTATTGAATTGCATATTATTTTGCCACTGCCCCCACAAATAAATGGCATCTATTCGGCATGATGCTTATTGTTTTATTTTGATTGAGGGTTTTATGTCACAGATCGTTTTCTGTAATCTGATTTGGGAGCACGAACGATGTTTAACGATTGTTTTTAATGGAGGGTTTTATGTCACATCATTTTTTGTAAGGAGTATGGGTATAACCTGATATCTCTGTGGCCAAGGATTGAAGGTTATCTACTTCCACAAAGTACAGTCTTATTTTCATACTGTAATCAACGAGATTTGATATTCATCGATTTTCAAAACTATTCAACTTCACCAACAAATTATGATTTTTTATCTTCAGTTATTTCAAAAATTTCTATCTCACATCTAAATCTGTCTCTGTATGGCGGACAGCCGTTTGTGGCTCTATCTCTTTGAGTTGTGCTGGTATAACTATGTTCTGGTGTGTTTTCAGTCATGTCTGTATTCTTCAACTCGAATGAAAAAAGAGTAGACTGTACCTAATATCATGGAGTGTAAGCCAGAAGCATATGCTGTTCTAATGCTGTTCAATCTGTACCCAGCTGGGCTTACAAGTTAAGTCTGTTTGTAATCCTTTATTAAGCTTTATGCAATATAAAAAAAACAGGTAAAACATTAATCTATATGAAAATGTTTTCTTCATCCAACAGCCAGTATCTTCCTTTGTATTTACTCATTAAGTAAACAATTGTTTTTTTATTGTTAAGCTTCTAAAATCTGCATAATTTTAAACCAAAAGTTAAGACTGAAAGTATCATATCTTAAATTGCTTTTGTTATTCCGGTAAATGTAGTGTTGTAATAGCGTTAAGCGTAGATTTTATTGGGATTGCGAAATACCGTTCCTTAATATTAAATTCCGACGGTGTTCACTAAAGGATGTTAAATCACCGGCAATGGAAGGTGTAGATTCATTCAATAGAACTTTTCGTACACCAGCGTATTGAAAATATGTCAGAATTGCAGCTTGTTTTGAGCGAACACTAAACGGGTTGTACATGGGAAGTTTTTCCGAGTATGACTACAAGTAAAATGAAATATTGTTATAGAGGAATAAAAATCCCTTCTATATAAACTTATAAAAAATATTTTTTTAACATAAATATGGGTTAATTAAATAGGTATAAAATAATTTAAATCAATTAAAGATGGAATAGCGTTGGATAAAGGGCGAGAACGATAATTTGAGTTTTTTTAAGTAATGATGGTGGGAGTGTATGTTTGGTGTGTGAAGAGTTGGAGAAGTGAGTGGTAGGGGATAATCACTTCGATTGATGGAGTTTGGATTTTGCCAAGATTTATTTCGAAGTCAGGTTAGGTTGATTAATGACAGTTTTTCCTTTCCTCATTTGATCTCTTCATGGCATTTGTTTTGCTGTCAATAATGGGTTTTGGCAGTGTTGGGGATGTTTGGGCTAGTGAGGAAGTAAAGAAGAGGATGGCGTAGGTTAAAGACGGTGGTTGATGGGGTCTCGAGGAGGCAGATCAGAAAGAGGGGAAATAATTTGATGTTGGGAGGCAAGATGACAAGGAAATACATGGTGAGAAAGCATTTGAATTTTTTTTTTTTGGAGAAGTCATGGTGGTGTTTATCAATGGCTTGGAGGGAGATATAGAAAAACCTTATACTAAGGGACTAGTTGGGTCAACTTCTCAAGGTGGCAAAGGAGGTCAATGGCGAAGGAGCGAATGTTCGTGAGGCTATGGCGCATCTGCTACTAGACCTCAGCAGCTCTCGTGGGCGGTGGAATGTCTTTGAGGTGGCTTAGTCACTTACTATTGCAACAATGCTTTCAATTGCCACTTCTTCAATCTTCATACATGAGGACATGATAGAAGCTACTAAGTAGAGTGTTGGGAATATGGAAATGGTTTTGGGGCATATGCATAATGTGCTAGTTAGGGTGTCGGAGATCCAAAAGGTGGTCAATGAGCTTGTTGGCAAATTTGGGGTTTTGATTTTTGAGTGTGCTCAACCTTTTGTTCTCTTGTGTGTGTGATTTAGGGAATGATGTAGTGGATCTGTTTGGCATTGGCGATGTTTAGGTATTGTGTTATGTTATGTCTTTTGTATAATTTTGTACATGGTGTTGGGCCGATGTAATTTGCCCCTCTTAGTTGTTTCTAAGATTATATGGGCTGGGTGGGTGCAAGGTACTTAGGGATATAGATGAAGATAGACTGTTGTTAGGGGTTGTGGGTATTTGGGTGGTGATGTTTATACAATTTTTGACAGATATAGTTCAAATACTTTTGGGTTCTACCCATTTTGATAGGGTTCGTGGTCCCATAAACCATGTTTTTAATGTCAAAAATTAAAGATGGAATATATATTTGTAAGAAATGTAAAAAATAAATAAAAAGTGTAGGGTTATTTAGTTAAAATAGAAGATAAAAGAATGGTGTTGAAGTTGTGTAGAATCAATTCATCATGAGAGAATAACTAGTATAGATATCTTATATACATCAATCTAAAAAATGTGGAGAGATATTGAGCTATTTTATTTACTTATATAAAAGTTGTTTTATTTTAATTTAGAATTATTTTCTTTTATTTACTACATGCATAAATGAACACATGCATTTTAATATTTAACAATTATTTTATTTTATCTATTTTATTACTTTATTCTAAGTTGAAAAGCCTTTTTTGTAAGATACTTGTTTTACTTTTGTATGTAACTTTTAATTTTGTTGAGAAAGAGGTTTTTTTTTTGCAGCACAACACTTGTTGAAATTGTTGCAAATGGTGTAGCAAGTTAGTGGGCTTGATTATGGGGGAAACTTAATGGCTAAGTTCACTTGCGTTGAAGTAGTATTGGGATGGGTGACCTCTTGGGAAGTCACATTGTTTCACCCATATGAGTATCACCTAGATGCAATGAGTGTTGAGTTGACCATTAATTCTTATGAGATGGGTTTGTATGAACCATTACTCATGAAATATGAGTCAATGGGCTTGACTCAAAAATTATGTAGTTGAATTTTGACATAAATATGAAATTTGACACATCATGAAAAATACCTCCTACTTGTCAATGGATGAGCTAAAGGATCTCTGCAATGAATGCTTCATAAAGCACAACATTTGTTGAAGGTTTTGCAAAAGGGATAGCAAGCTAAGTGGGTTTGATTTTGGGGTAAACTCAATGGTTAAGCGTATTTAGTCGGAGTAGCATTGGGACGGGTGACCTCTCAAGACGTCTCAATGCTTCACTCCAGTGACCATCACATAGATGCAACGAGTGCTAAGTGGAGCATTTATTCTCACGAGGGATGGGTGACCTCTCGAGAAGTCTTCATGCTTAACCCCAATGAGCATCATCTAGATGCAAAGAGTGCTAAGTGGACCATTTATTCTCATGAGGGATGAGTTTGTGTGAACAACTACTCATGAAATATGGGTCAATGAGTTTGATTGAAAAACTACACATTCGAATCATGATATAAATATCATAATTTGATGTCATAAAAAATACCTCCTTGTTAATGGAAGAGCTAAAAGGGCTCTATAATGAATGATTCATAAAGCACAACACTTGTTGAAGGTATCAACATGCAAATGGGGTAGAAAACTAAGTAGGCTTGATCTTCTTATATTTCTTGTTACCATTGTTTAGAAGTCTCATTTTTTGACTAGGTCTAATATGTAAAGAACTATTAGATGCATTATTTGAGTCACAAAGAGATAATAGTTTTGGTGTTAGTAAAAGCATCTCTTTGTTTACCCTTGCTCAAGTAATGTCATCTAAACATGTAAGGTTCTCTAATGTACAACACCAATCACCTTTGATCTTGATATTAAAATAAATTTTTTAGAAATTGCCTTGAAAAGAGATACCGAATCTTATACATATCTCATAAGAAACTTGCATTTGAAAATAAAATGATCCTCTGCCTTGTCTCTTGGAATGTGGTGATTTATCTTAATTTTCAATTAATGCTAGCCAACTCACATCTAGCCAAGAGGAACTTAGTCTGATGATATTTTATATCAAGATTCAACTGTGTAGTTTTTTGAGTCAAACACATGACCCATATTACATGAGTAGTGGTTCACACAGAACCTTCTCTCATGAGAATGAATGGTCCACTTAGCACTCATTGCATCTAGGTGACGCTCAAAGAGGTGAAGCATCGGGACTTCTCGAGAGGTCGCCCATCCCATTACTACTCTGACTTAAGCACGATTAACCATGGTGTTTCTCCCAAGATTAAGCCCACTTAGCTTGCTACTCCATTTAGCAAATTAAGTGGGCTTCATCTTGGGGGAAACTCCATGGTTAAGTGTGCTAAAGTTGGAGTAGTATTGGGATGGATGACCTCCCGGGAAGTCTGGTGCTTCACTGTTGCGAGCATCACCTAGATGCAATGAGTGCTAAGTGCACCATTACTCATGAAATTTGAGTCACGTGTTTGACTAAAAACACTACGCAGTTGAATCTTGATATAAAATATCATAATTTGACACATTGCAGAAAATACCTCCTACTTATCAAAGAACTCGGTTTTATTAAATCAATAATTTCAAGATAGTTTGGAAAGAAAATATCTCCATCACAAATTTGGAGAAATATAAACACACAATAATTTAATTTTTAATTCCATGATTTAAAGAGGAAAGTCTATTGAATGTAAGCCCCCCAATGATTTATACTATATTTTTAAAATCATACTTGATGTAAAAACGATACACAATATTATGCCTACACCCACTAAGGCATTATATCTCAAATTGAACCACAAAAATGACGATACACAATATTATGCCGACAAGGCTACACCCACTAAGGCATTATATCAACCACAAAAATGTTTTGCTGATGAGTCCAAAATTATTAGAAGAAAAGCTCCACAAAAATGTGACTGCCAAAAATAACCTTTACGTTATAATACTGTGTGCAACGTATAACATTTTAAATCAGATTCCATGATTTATCCTGTACAGATTGTTTGTCACGGTAATCTAGCCAATTCTAATTGACAAACGAAATAATACAGAATATGCGGAGGGAATGTCCGGACCCGAAACACGAGCTCCTTCTGGAAATCATTTTGGATATCTGTACCTGCAAGTGCCCACAGACATGTTAGAGAACTCTTCGGAATATATTCGAAGGGCAAAGCATATGATAGATAAGAAGAAAATGTCTTTGCGCGTCTTTCTAATTAACAATCTGAGTGCTCAGATATATTACAAGTCTCAAAGGCCCAGAGGTATATTATACTTGTCATCTATACTCGTGCTTCAACAAATGCAACCCTTGAATTGTTAGTTTGTTTTTGTAGGCAAAGCTCTGTACAACACTCTGGCCAGCACTTCGTTGACTGTTACAAATATACAGAGCCCAATTGAGGAGATCACTGTTAGTGGTTACACTATTGAAAACTTTTCCTTTTCAGTGTCTGGAGTTCCTCAGGTGAGTCAATTAAATTCTCTGTTACAAGGACAATCTGACAGCTTTTTGAAAAATATTATCTATGAACAGGCCTTGTCTGTTTGAACAGAATGATTAAATACACAAGTTATGGTGGTGCAGACTATTCTTGTGACTTGTCTGAGCTGCTTGGAGAACTTGAGCGTTCAAGTGACTGCAGCGAAGGGTTATGTAGATGCAGGACATCTTTCAATGTGCTTTGAACAAGCTTTTGAAGAGTTCAAAGAAGTCTCTAATATATCCTAATTTCTTATCAATTACGGAACAACCCAATAAATCTAGATATGTGGTCAGTTAAACCGCTATATGATTGCTGGATCCAGCTGGATGGACAAGATGGTGCAGACTTAATGAAGTCCACCTCGACTGTAGGAGTATTGGAGCAGATCCTCTCAAATAAATACATGCTGCCAGTTTATGTATTTATTAGGAGATAGGGTCTAATAGTGGTGTACCTTAATTTTATGGGGCCGACATAACAATGTATATTGATATCGAAAAATTATATCTCTAAGTAGTCAAGGATGTGGACGATTGTCATCAACATACTTTTTGTTGAGGTGTCATAATAGACCCCCGCAAAAAGTTAGATCAATAGTTGTGCATTAAGTCATGGTTTTTAGTGTGTCAATGTGGCATCATATGATTTGTTGCTTTTTGAATCTATTGGACATATTTTATTCAACTATTGGGTTGGGTGTGTGTTACAACGACTTGTATCACACTTTTAAAATATTGGGCTTTCAATTACATGTACTATGACAACTATTGGTAGCCGCACCACAATTGGACCCTCTCCCCTACTTCCTGTCTTAGAGAGTAATTATATTGATGGAATTTTTTTAAATAGTAATTATTTATTTTTAGTTTTAATTGTTGACAAAATAAAAGATGTATATTTTTTAATAAAAATAATTAAAACAAACAACCTACCTTTACCTATTGATGGTTGACATTGCGTGAGTACAATGCAAGACAATTGAAATGATCCTAGTTGTTCGTGATTGTCGGTCTCCTTCCGAGTAAGATTTCCCCATGTCATTGCCGTCACCATTCACCGTTGATTTTTATTTGGAGGGGAAGAACAGAAAAGTGAAAGAATGATTATATTTTAATGGTGAAGTATTATACTGCTCGATAACGCTTTAAGTTAACATCTTTAAAGGGGGCGTATGATTCAAATACCATGTTTTAATATTGGCATAAATAGAACTATTACACATAGAATATATCTAATATAAAATAATTAGCCATAAAAAAGTAGGCAACAATTATATAGAAATGTATATGATATATTGTAATTGTATGCTAAAAAATTGGTTAATGGAAACATAAGAAAATCAAACAATACTACCTAAGAATCCTCAAAATCAATAACTGAATTCTTACATATAGGATAGAATAAAATAAGTGCACCCAATACCTTGTTTGATTGTTCTTCGATCAATCATGGATTGAATGTGGGCTGCCTTCAAAGAACAACAATAACCAATGATGATGAAGGATTTAGTTGGATAGGAGAAGATTGGAAGAAGAAATATTTTGACATGTACTTGCTTAGAGGATTCCCCTCTTTGAGTGGGGGGTATATAGGTTTATTTAAATGGTTGGATAGCTAGTTGGGTAGTTGTGAGGTAGTTTTGGATTAGGGACTAATTAGGATTAAGTCTCAATTAGGACATTATTATGGATTTATGAGAGATTTAATAAATAAAAAGACTTATTTATGTGAGAGGATTATGGAAAGGTGAGGAAATGATAAAATAGAAGGATTATTTATTTGGTTTTGGATGGGTGAAGAGGGGAAATTAATTTAATAATTAGATTATTTAATTAATTTGAAGAAGATATATAGGTAAAAAGGGTATTCAGGACTTGCCAGAGGTGTAGGAAAGATATGGTCAATTTTAGATGTCTACATTTCTCCCCTCTTTGATATGATGTTCTAGCTAAAGTAACAATGTGTCAAAGATAAAAATAAGATGCCCCAGTCGGCCTACAGGTGGTGGAAAGAGGATGATGGATGGATAGATTCCCCCTTGAGAATTTCTTTCGCAAAAAAATCATTATTTTTTTGTAAATAAATCTCAAAAGAAATGGAGAACAGATGAAAGAGGGATACATGGAAAATAATGTCCTAATAAGATGGGTAATGGGTGGTTTTGGGAGGATATGGGTAGGAAATAGAGATGAATGAGGATAAGGGATACTGGTTATTGCTAGTAAGTTGTATAAGGTAGTCCTAGTTTGATGTAGCACTTGACATTATGCACCAAGATATAAAGACCAGGGTGAAGGTGTGTCAAATATAAAAAAGGGATGTCCCAGCATAATACAATCTTGTTTAGACATGTGGGAAAGAAAACTTAGAGCATTTAAGTCCAAGTGCATGAAAGGTATGAAATGACCTTAGATGCAAAGGATGATTTGTATTCTAAAAGCTATTCCAAAACACACAAGAGATGAATATTAGCTGAAGGATATGTAAGATGCGATAGAAATACAAGATAAATGATAAGACACACAAGCTAGCAAGCAAGAATGCACAAATGATTAAAAAAAAAAGATGATTACCCCTGACAAGCTGAAAACCAATGATTGATTGGATTGATCGATTGGGCTGGATAGTGTTGTCATTGTGGGGAACGATATATCCCTAGATCAACACAAGGATTAAGATAGTGTTGTCATTGCAAGGAACGATATATCCCTAGATCAACACAAGGAAGTGGGAATATATCGCATTGATGATGATGATTGATTGATTTTGTTTACGACAAGATTAGGATCAAGACCAAGGATGTGATTGGATAATTTGGCTAGATTGATTGACAAGATTGGTATGGATTTAGGATTACTTGCATTTGGATTTATTGCTTAGATTGATTTGATTGATTTGATTTGATTTTATGGATTTTTGCTGAATATTTGATTTTTTTTGTGTTTAGCATTGGATTTTGCTTGGATAGCCTTTGGATAGATACCAATGACAAGGGAAAACTAAGCCAAAAGGCAAGGATGAAGATAGGATGCAAGGATGAGCAATAATGAATGGGATGGATAAAAGGATTGGTGATAAGATAAATGTACGCTTGGATGGATGGATAAGAGGAGGGGCAATAGGATGAAAGTTGGACTAGATGGATTAAAAAGATTGGTGATAGGATAAATGTAGGATTTGGATGGATAAAAGGATGGACAATAGGATAAAGGTAGGAGTATGGATGGATACAAGGATTGGTGATAGAAGGATAATGGATGGGAGACATATGATAGATGGATGTAGGGAGCTTAGGATGTGATCTTCAAGGACTATGTCGCATAGGAATAACATGCCCCCACTCTAGATATTATGCCTTAGGATTTGGTGAGGTGATGCTTATTAGGATGCATGATGGGGATAATGCTAAGAAGGGATGAATGGGCTTAGTAGTAGATGGATGTATGGAGGATATTATTCGAAATGGATGGGTGGAATTTAGAGTATGACAAGAGGTGTCAAAAGCATTTTTCAACATTTTACCCCTACCCTCATCAAGATCAAAAGGAGGAAGGGAAGATGGATGGTGTGCAATAAGGAAGATATGATAGAGATGATGGGTAAGGATGGCAAGATAGGATGTAAAATGATAGGATATGATATGAGATGTGGTAGATAGGATGGGATAGATGAGATGGGATAAATAGGATGGGATAGATGAGATAACATGCCCCCAAGTGTAAATCACATAGATAATCACCTACACATGACGCCTGTTTGCCAGGTTTTCATCATGGTACTTATCCAAGGCGCCATAAAAATATTTTTCACCATTGGATGAAGGATTTATTTTTACTATTTTGATTTTTTTGGTCATATTTTTTATTTGGTAGGGGATAGTTGGATGGAATAGGTAGGGACTCAAGATTTTGTTCCCACAAAAAGGTGGTAATGTCCCATGATGAATAGAAGTCACTCATAAACCATTTCAAGTGGTATTATGCTCATGGATGTTGGTAGAGGATTGCATGAGAGGGAAATAGAGTAAGGAGATAGTATATTATGGACGGATGGATAGTGGATTATGTATGGATCAGTGATAGTGGATTATGATGGGGATTAGGATGGAAGGATAGTGGATTAGGATGGAGATAAAGAGATAGATAGAAGGAAGTCTTATGCAAAAGCATGGACCATATGGATATGATGGAAGAAATAAGTGGGATAGTAGATAGAATATTAGAAGATGGGGAAATGGAGGTATGTGGGAATGTTGTGGAGTGAAAGGGAACTAAGACCAACGTTTGCACACAGTGAATTGGATTTTGAAGCTTTTTATTGAAAGGGGGATTTGGGAGTAATGGAGATGTTCTCTTAGGGGATTGCCTATTTAGGACTTTAGGGACCTAAATGGACTTATGAATTTTAAGATTTTGTGATGGGGAGCTAGGCGTTTGGGATTTTAGGACCCAAACCATTTTGATTTTGAAATTGTCTTTTTGAGATGTGGACTTGGGTAGCCTTTTTGAGTTTTGATTTTTCTTTGATGCTTTGCATTGGTGCCCTATGGAATGAGGATCATTAGGATTTTTTGTTTTATACGTGAAGGCATCCAAATTTTTATTTTTGACTCTCATGGGGGTTTTTGTGATAGCTTCATTTTTAGTCGATGTGTGCATTTGTTGATCATGATTAGGAATTGTAGGGGATTTATAGGAACATGATGTATGGATGGAGGGATTAATGGATTTGTGGCTAAAGTGATAAGGGGATCTGAGGATGGAAATATTAGAAGTTGGAAGGAGTGGAGGTAAAGGGGATGGAGGGATGTTAGGAGTTGGAAGAATTAGAGGTAAAGTGGATGGAGGGATATGGATGGTCACATGCTTTTTGAGTTTGTAGGATGATGGAGGAGGGGTGGAAACATATGTTTTATGGGTGCGATAAGGTGCACCTAGCTTGGGCTTGGATGAAGTGGATTTAGGAGGCGGGGATGTGGTACCAACTTTGGATTGACTTCCTTGAGATATATAACCAATACCATGCAGTTTTGGAGATACTTTGGCATGGATGGGTTCCAAATTACCTTGCTCATGAAGGCATAAGACTTTACCTTGAAAATTCATTTTTTAGAATATACGATATGCAATGGGATGCTTATTTTTTAGAAAACAAGACACGGGTCCCTTATGGGATGAGGAAGGAAAGGTGGTAGATATAGGTTGTTCTTTTCCTAAGGAAGAACACTCATGGATGAAAGTAGCTAGAATATGTGGATAGGTTGAAGGATTTGAAATGGGATTAATATGAGATGGTGAAGGAGAAATAGGATCTTCATTATCATTATGCTCATTAAGATCCAAGGTATTTGTTTGAACATCTATGTGCTTGTGGGGACCAAGTGTCTCATCAAGGGAAGTGGATCTTGTGGGATGATGGATAGGACTAGGTGGAGGATGGATATGAGCGGTGGAGGTTTCTTGATCATGGATAGTATTGGGACCATGAGTGGAAGGAGTGACAAGCTCTTGATCTTGGGTAATTTGGTTTGGAGGAGTGGATAATTTGATCTTGAAGTGGTGAGGAGAAAGGTTGATCATGCTTTTGATTTGACTTTTGACAGAAATATTGAGTTTAGATAGGAATGGAGGTTTCTTGGATAGGTTCAATCTATGGTGGGGAATCAATTGGGCTTATGGTAGGTGGATCTTCAAGAGACTTGATAGTTTGTGTACTACAAGATGGGATTGGAGAAATAGGCATGACATTTGAAGGTTCTTGGATAGTTTTAAGGATAGGGATTTGATGGCATGAGGGTGGTGGTTGATTCCTTGCTAGTATCCAATGGATCACATCCTTCATTAGTATATGGGTGGATGAACAATATAATGGATGGATAATGAGGGTGGAAGGTGTAGGATTAGGATCCAATGGAGGGTTAATGGGATTGGGTGTGATAGAAGTGGGATTAGGATTGGGTGGATGGACAAGATGATTGGAATTTGGATTGGGTGGAGGGATGATAGGATTGGATATGATAGGATCGAGACTTGGATTGGGCTTAGGTGGAAGGATAATAGGATTTGACTTAGGTGAAAGATTTGATGGTTTAGACTTTAAGTGTGTTGGAGATTGGCTTAATGGATTAGGATTTAGAAGGTTGGAAGGATTATATGATGGAGGCTCCATAGGAATGGTTGGATGAGGGGGACTAGTAGATGGATTGGTGTATGATTCCAAACTTGAGGTGGTATTTTCCTTGTCAAGGGTAGCATTAAGATGGCTTAAGGATTCTTGAACTTGGTGCAAGGAGTGACTAGTACTAGCATGATCATGTTGTGGAGGATTTTGAGATGGATATTGAGGAATATTCATGAGATTGGTTGATGTGGAGGGACTAGATTGGAATGATGATGGGAGTGACTCATGGGATTGGGATGTTGATGTGGTAGGATGATAAGAGAGAAGACATACTATAGGAAGATGACCATACTCTTTTTGAATTTGTGCTTGAACAAGGGGATGCCATTTCTCATATTCATGTTCTATTTCTTGAATTTTTGCATCCCATTGAGAGTGAAATGTTGGTGGAGGATTGGAGGAACATGGTGGTGAAGGTAATGAAGGGATTGCTGAATTAGAAGGTTGGTGGACTAATTTATTAGGATTGGGATTAGATGTAATTTTTTGCTGTTGCGTGGATAAAGGTATGGTTAATGATGTGTTAAATCAAGGTTGTAGTTGTGGTTTTTGGGCTAAGATTTGTTGTTGTTGAAGGATGGCTTGTTGTTGTTGGATTCGTTGTTGAAATCTTGTGAGGTGATGAGATTTGGTATGTGTGAACATGAAGCACGGGTAGGAATTTGAACTTGTGAGGTTTGAGGTAAATTTATTGTTGAATAGGTTTGGGGTATGGATGAGTTGGGTTGATATGAGTGGTAGATTGGTTGTGATGAAGATTTGTATGAGGTGGATGGAGATGACTCATAGGGTTGGGGTGTTGATGTGGTAGGATGATAAGAATGATCTTGTGAATCTTCAAAGATGAATGGTGCTATAGGGTGATGTCTGCATTCCTCTCGAAGTAGAGCTTGATCAAGAGGACTCAATTTTTCATATGCATGTTTTATTTTTTAAATATGTTCCTCTTCTTTTCATTGTTTGAAGATGACTTCACCTCCAAGATGACATCATTGCTATTTGAATCATTTGAATCATTTCATCATTTGGATTATCTCTAGCCTCTACCTTGTAAGGGCATGCTCTCTCATTAACAATGGTGTTGGGAAAGCTTGAATGCTAACCCAAGATTTGACTAAGGCAAATCCCTAAACACCACAACCCCCTGTTCTGTCGTAAAATGTTCCCCTAGGACTTTTAGCTCCTAAGTTTATCTCTTGAGTCCCTTAATTTTCATCATGCATGCTAGAATTGAATCCTGAGATAAAATGCCTTGAAACCCATGACAAATGGGACATACAGGATGTTGCAGAGCTTAACCTTGTCCCAAGATAGGTCCCAGAACAAGGGTGCCCACGCCCTTGCCCTGCCCTATTTTGGCAGGGTCCCAAATTTTAATGTTAGTAAAGTTACCATTAAAGGTGTTCATTGCTGACATCTTAAGTTTGAATTACAAAATTAAAGTGGGAATGCATATATAAGCATGTTTAGGACTTCATTCTTAAACTAGAAGAAAACTAGAAGATGATTATGAGCTTTTAGCGAACTTGTGATTTTAGAGCATTTAATGCATTCATTGTGTTGTAGAGCAGAATTGTGTTGTTGTTGTGTTTGTTATTACAGATTTGGCTTCATCTTCTCATGTTGTGAAGGATCTTCATATACTTGAGAGCTACACCTCCGAGGTCATATCTCTTTGTGCTTCAATCAATCATTTATCAATTTGTTTTTACCTCCATCTTGTAAAGACACACACTCTCTATGTAACAATGGTGTTGGAAGGGTCTAATGCCATTTCGAGGCTCAACCAAGGCAAGCTCCTTAAAAACACCACAACCCCCAACCCCTCTCTTGTGATTGTAGGTGACAGGTGTCAGATCTCGAAGAGTAGAGTTGTAGAAAATTGTTGTAGAGCATAAGGAATTAGAATCTGAAGAAAAATGTAGGAAATAGATTAGGAAGGGCTTGGGTGCTAGTCTTTTGCCCCTCAGTTTCATGTCATGGAGAATCTCTGAAGTAGTTGCAGTCAGTAACGGAAAATATTTTGAAGCCCTCTGAAAAAGCAGTACCTTGGGCTTGGGTGCCTGCTCTTTAGCCCCTGACTTTTACACATTCTGAAACTCAAAATTTGGTATGTATTTGATCTATATTTAGTCTATTTATGTAGAAGGATTTATTAGGTTTCATCTATTTGTTTACGATTTTGCATAATTAGGGTTTTAAGCTTAATTGGACTAAAATCAACACATTGATCAATCAATTTCAAATTTTCCTATCATTCCAAGTGACAACCAACCTATAGTTGAGTCCTCTTGCATAATTTGTGATTCAACTCAATTAAATGTCCTTGAATGTAAGTGGTGAAATGAGGATCTAACTAAATCATCCCTCAATCCCATCTTCCCTCTTTTCCTACATTACGTTTTGGTGAACCTGTGTTTTTTATTACATTTTGTACCTTGCTGAGTGTTGTACTTCAGATTTATATTCATTCATTTCATTGTCATCATATTACATTTGCAAAGTTCTACAAACAATTTGAAAATTTTGAAAAAATCAAGCATCCTAGGCTTGCAATTTGACACAGTTTACACTATTTGCATTGCATCTCATTTAAATCTATGATATTTACATCAGATATGATATAAATTATAGTATTACATTATTTCATGATCATTCACCTTGCATTTTCATACTCTATTTGTTAGAATTTGCTTAAAATTGAGCATTTTTCATATAACCTACTCTTTGGTAAAGCCAGGGTTTGGGGTTAAAATCTTGTTTCAGATTTTGCTACTCTTTTAAACACTCTTTCAAACCTGATTTTCGATAGTAATGTTTCATCATAGTGTGTTTTTGCATTTACATCTCAATGTTTGCATTTACACATTGTGTATTTCAACAACTATACATTCATCCTAGGGTTTGTTCTATTAGTTTGTGCATTGAATGTTGTTGGTCTTTACATAAGTCTTATAGCCCACTTCCCTAATAGAAATATCCCTTTAAGGAGAGCTATTATATTAATGGGTTATAGTGCTCCTGATAGCAACGGTGTTCCTACACGATTCTAATGCTCGTACCATGTTTTCGCTACCGAAATCTCCAGAAACTAGGGTTTTGAACCAATTCAAAGGTTTAGAAGGAAATTATGCTTTTAGATCTTGGTGACATCCTTTAGAGTAGACTAATGATCCTTCCTCTACTAATCCATGGACTATAATGAAGTATGGTGCGCAACCTGTCCCTAACGAAGGCCACATCAGCGTGGGAAATGTGAATTTGGCCAAGGTGAAGCCACACTTGAGGGAAATTTTAAGGGGCACCCCTTCATAGGCCGTTACCAAGCTGAAAGATCAAAGACACTTCCTCTCCTCTATGATGGAATATGTCAAGGGATCCTCTGACTGATTGAGTTCTATAAAGGTTTGACATCTATATAATGGCCCCTCCCTTGCCTTTGTCACTCGCTTGGTCTCTGGCAACCCAATGGTCTATGGCATGATGGGAGGTACCTTTGATGCTGGGTCTCTGAGTGTCTGGCTTGACCTACATGCTGGTTCAACCTCATTTGGGAGTAAACCCCATGCAAAGATCAGGGAATGATCGGACTCAGACAAACCCATTCAATGCTTAGGGATGCGCATCAAAATATTGTTAACCGACAAAGTTAAAAAAGAAATAGATAAAAATGAAGAGTACTTTGTAGAGAACAGACTGATTAGAATATTCAGTCACTTTTGGCCAAGCCTCCCAGAACTCCATCTGTGGATCTCTAAGATCCAGAAGCTTGTTTTAAAAGGGAATTTAGAAATCTATCCTTGGGTAGGTGGTTTTTTCATGCTGGTTTTTGACAATGTTGAGGATCACAATCCTATTTTTCACTCCCTCTGGGCATGGGGGCAACATTTGCTAATGTTAAAACCTTAGCACCCTTCATTCAATCCTTCAACAAAATCCTTTGATATCATGCCAATTGGTTCATCTTCCGAACTTGCCACTTCATTTCTAGGATGACTCATGTTTCCAAGCAATTGGTGATTCTCTTGGTAACTTCCTAACAACAGATAATATTTCATCTAACCTCATACATACAACCTTCGGTTGCATTTTGGTGGATTTGGATATTTCAAAAGAACTACTAGAATAAATTATTTTATGTCCATGGTTGCAACTGGACCCAACCTTTGGACTACGAAGGCTTTCTATTTTGTTGAAGAAGATGCTACAAAACTGGTCACATAGCCGCAAATTTCCCTACCTCCAAAGTGAAATTAGATTGCCCAACCACTTGGTGGAAAGATGCTACTCCACATCACTACACAGTTAAGTGTACAGTAGGAGCACATCAGATGCCTCTTGAGCATCAAAATCAATAGGTTTCTTCTCAGGCTAGGGGAAATAAGAAGAACAACCACCATCCACACTTGACAATGATCAACTGCTCCCCATTGATAGGTGTAGGAGTCCCACTTCAATTACTAAAAAATCTTAGCCTCCCCATCCTAAGAATCATAGCGAAGAAGGAAGCCTGGAAGATTAGAAAGTGGCACAAAAGAAAAATAAACCTCCTCACAAAGGTGATGATAGTTGGCACATTCATACTCCCCTGAAACATAATTTTAAACTTCCAAATTGTTGATATGATTTGGGTCCCTTGGGGTCTGAGGATTCTAATTATGGACTAGGATTGAACTTATTTATTTCCCTCGTACCCCTACTAACATGGCATGCTTTTTATGATTTGGTTTGGACCTATTTTAGCAAGAGCGGTTCCCTTAACCACACTCACCTATCAAAAAAATAAATAAATTTTAAAATAATCAAATTTATATAATGAAAATAATCCATCCCAATAATCAATATTGCTACTAACAAATTTATCTGGGACTACTCCATTCTTATATGAGTATAATTATATATATGTTAAGCATAATTAAATATTGTTACATCTTGCACTGCTAATTCCTCCTTTCCAAATTTCTTTTCTTTGACAAACCTGCACACAAACAATAATCCCAAATAGATTATTTGATTTTTTGTTGTATACTGCTAATTAGAATACATAATTAAATTATTCCTTGCAAAAATCATAATTGAAAAAAATCTCATATTTAACAAGTTACTATTTTTTATATATTATGAATGCATAGTTCGATTAGTCAACTTAGAAACGTTATCAATTGATTAGTCGACTTCTATTTCTTTTTTTCTTGTAATAGGAATGTGAAGTTATTTGATATGTAGGCACCAATAATACATTATATGCTCCCTCAGTTATCTCGTACGGTGGCCTAAGTTATTTTGTGTGATTAATAAAATTACAAATAAATCAAATCACAAATCAATAAAATCAAAAATCAATCCGAAGCAAGAAAGACAGAGTAAGTAAAAATACCTAACACCTATTATGCACTGAATCTTCTGTGAAGGTCTATGTAGATCATTAAGAGAATTAAATCCTTTGCAAAATGTGAGATTGTGAGCCACATATCGTTTGGAAAGTGCATCCTTCCACAAAGAAGTTCCCTATGCTCCACACATCCACCTTCTTAGTGTAACATTTCCTTAAATTTTGATAAAAAATCCACCTTTTCTTCTAATATAAGCCCTACTTTATTAGATTTGGGGGAACGAGAATGAAATGCTTGAGAATAGATGAGTATTTGAAATTCCTTAGCGTTCATTCCAAATATTATATTAGCCAATTATGTATGCCCTTCCCTTCACCTCACCTCAAATCTTGTAACTACTACGAGCAATGTAACTCCCAAAAACAATAAATATTTTTCCCATTAGAGTGGAATGGAGGTGTCATCAATAATTATTAATTTTTTTATAAAGATTTTAGATTAGAATCTTATTTTCTATTTTTATTGAATTTTTGGATTTTTACATTTTATTGAATTTTTGGAATTTGTTAACTGGATTTTTTTACTAGAATCTAAATCTTTCATCTCTTCCCTGCCACTGTAGAACACCTCTTGGTGCAACTACTATAGATATCTTTGTTAGACAAACCAAGATACTGAGAGGGGGGTTAAATCAACATCTAAACAATTCTTTATTTTCAACAACTTCAACTTATCTAGAGTATATCAAAACTTAAGCATCACAACATGAACATGAACAAGAAATATTAACACCATGCACATCAACACATAACACCAGATATATGTGGAAAACCCTAGAGGGGAAAAACAACAACGAGGATTAACTCACAATATATGAAGCTCAACTAATAACTTTGTTTTAGGGGTTTTAACCCAAGGAAGCTGCTACTCCCTAAGTAACTTTGATTTAGGGTCACTCCTAAGGAAGCTTCTACTCCCTGATGACTTTTTTTAGGGGCTTTAACCCAAGGAAGAAACTACTCCCTAATTTGAGAACAAACTCAGAGATGATAACCGTATGACAATCTTTCAACTATCTAAAAACTGCCTTTGAAGCTCTAACTTGATGATTGCACTTTTGTCTCTTCACACACTCTCTTTTGAGGATCTAATCAACCAGGCACACTCTATACTTGATCACTGTCTCAAATACATCTTCAAGATGAATTCAGACAACATCAACAACATCTTCTCTTTCTCCCAAATTCACACACAAGAATGTATTATTATGCTTTTAGTGCTTGCGAACCTTGTTCATCTTCTTGCAATCATGTTATCCACATTTAATTTGATCTACTATTTATATAAGATATTACATTGACTACATAGATTGTTGGCTAGATGAAACATGAAAAATACATTTACAGGTCAGCCATACAATATACAATATGAAACATGTAGAAGATAGGTCTAATTAGGACAACATGTTACACTAGCAGAAGATTCAAGCCTTGCGGACCCCAACACTTGTTTAACCAGGTCTAAAACATCCTGTACAACTTTGAACATCAAGGAATTACCTCCGCACACTTCACTCATTTGAAAATAGGACAACTTTAAGGAAAGCTCATGAAAACTTGAAGAGTAACGACCATATCAACTAGAAAACCTTGGGCAGTATAGGAAACAAGAAACATCTAGATGAGTCCACATGACTCATACAACATCCCCAAACACTTCTTTGCCACTGCACATCAAAGAATTATGTTGCACATCATTAATCATTAACTCTGAGAGCACACTATTATCCAAAACACACTACAATATGCTATCAATTGAAAAACTAAGTTGCAGACCACCAAGAAGCTTGAAACATGAAAGAAACATTAAATGCACATTCAAGAACATGTTTACAAAACTGCAAGGTCAATCATTTACTTCCATAGGAATGCAAATCATTTTAGTAGATGTTCAATACTGCTCCATTATGTCAGAGCACATACCGGTACTTTATCAATCATAACTTCTATTGCAAAGGGAATGATGGTCTGGAACTTTGGAAACAACACATTTACCATATTCTAAACACAGATCTAGAACCACATAGCTATATATGCAAATGCAGAGGAATACGGAGCATTCCATTCACCTTTCATCATCACATTACACTTTTAGAGCCTGAACTAGAACTCAGTCACTTATATCTTTCACCGAGGAAGAGCGAGTACTCTGATACTTAAGATTTAGCATATTTACATCATACTCAACTGAACTCTTAAACTACAAAATCATAGCTTCAAGATTAGAAGAATGTAGAGCATTCTATTGTTATGCTAGAACCATCTTCATAGAACTCACACTATCTTCAACCTGCTTCCAAAGGCCAAGTCTTGATTCTTCTAAATCATATTGATCATGCTTCAAACACAATCTCTGCTTTGATTATGAATGTAACATTTAGGATCTACAAAGATGAGATTTCCCTTTCTTAGAAGCATGACATCCAACCATGACTAGACTCTTACTCTTATTATAGTGTCAACATCAATGTTTGCTATTATGTTGACATCAATGTATGCTGCTATGTTGACATCAATGTATGCTGCTATGTTGACATCAATGACAAAACATATGGCCAACAATCTCCCCCTTTGTCATTGGTGGAAACATATTCTCCCCCTTAGAATCTCTCCCCCTTTGACATCAAGGAAAAATAAATTTGATACCTACTCATTCTCTCTCTTTCATCAATAATAATATGTCTGTGAACTTTTTCTTGTAAGCTCCCCTATCATCAGTCACTACTACCTGTTCCCCCTGAGAGGTAGCCAACATTAGTCTAGGATAAAGATATAGCATGGACTCCCCCTGGACATATGTAACATTTTTCATCTTAGCAAGAAGAAGGAGGGGTAATTACCCCTAACCTCAGTCGGAGGTTCTCAAAAGTGTCCTTTGTAAGAGCCTTTGTGAAAATGTCTGCAATCTGATCCATATTTGGAACATATTCCAACCTCACTTCCTTGTCTGCAACTTTCTCTTAACTGTAACCTTAATCTTGATAGTAATGCTAATCCTAACTCTAATTCTAACCCTAACCCTAATTCTAACCATAATTCTAACCCTAATGATAACTCCAATTCTATCCCTAACCCTAATTCTAGACCTAATGGTAATACTAACTATAACCCTAATTCTAACTTGAACTGTAACCCCAACCCTAATTGTAAATCTAACTCTAGTTCTAATAATGACCGTAAGCCTAATTCTATCCCCAACCCTAACACTAACCATATTTCTAACCCTAATTATAACTTGAACCTAAACCGTAACCCTAACCCTAATTTAAAACTTATAATTTTATTGACTCTTGCCCATTTCTTTCCCACCATGAGCTTAGTTGGTACACATTTTGTATGATTTATCACTTTTAGGGTCTTAGATATGTCATTTCTGATGGCAATATCATTTTTTAATCTGGAGTGATTATATTCTTACTTATCATTATTCCATTATTATATCTGATCTTTTAGAGTTTTATGCTTTGTTGAGATCTATCCTTTACCCACCCTAGCTACCCTTTCCAATCCCATTAGGTTTCCATTTTCATATCTAATATACCACTAATTCTAACCCTAACCCTAATTCTAACATTGGAGTTAGTGTTAGGGTTAGGGATAGAATTATGATTAGGGTTAGGGTTGAGTCATTTCAAATGCTTTCATTTGTAAAATTTTGATTCCCAAATTTATATTAATAGATAAAACCATTTGGTATGATGTAATTGTTTAAACACATCAATTAACATCATAAGACAAACATATAATATGAAGTATTCCAACACATGTACATTTCCACCCTAGTACTTGTACACATAAGAATAGTAATTTTCCACATATTATTATCTATTTCTTTGCAAATACTCTTACCCTTCCAAATTACACAAATAATTCATACCATGGTTGTTTGATTTGAGTTTCGTAAATCACTCATGTTTTGTTTGGATCTCTTAGCCTTGTTTTAGGATCTTACTTTTTAACCCCAAAATTACATTCTTTTGGTTCTAACATTGCCTATTTAAAATCCAAAATAATTCATATACTAAATATTTTAGTATCTATTATAATAAGCTTGTAGTCTAAATATTTCCATAATATTGGTGCATTTCTTTCCAATTAGTAATCTAATTTATATTGTGTCGTGTGAATTTTTTACAATACAATTGAATTGCATACCAGAGCCCATTTTATTAACACTTTTATTTTCATTTAAAGCTTGGAAATGTTAGTTCTTGTTGAACCAATTTGGTATGTAGCTTGTTAAACACTTTTTAGTGGTGTTTATTCCTCATATTTATTTACTTTGATAATTTTTCATGCATCCATGGGAGATAGACATAATTATAATATTGGAGAATTGTATAATTCTAAGCTCTTTTTACGTAGTTTCATGTTTGATGAAATAATTTAATTGAATGTTTTATATGTATAAAGTATTGATAGAAATAGAACAATTAATATAGTAGTTAGAAAATTTTACTTTTTGGAGGATCATGCATTGTATATCTTCCAAAGATGGAATTCCCAATGTAAAATTTTAATACCAACATTCAATAATCTAAAACCCAAAATATTATGCCTTTATAATTTCAAAGTTTTCATCTCAGCTTCATTCTCTTCGATATATAAAATGAAGAAGTGTAGATGAGAAAAATATATATGTATATACATAAATAGTAATATATATTCATATTTATATACATATTATAGTTTATTTCTATGTAAATTTAAATTAAAATAAAATTGAAAGAAATTAAAATTAAAAAAAATGAACAATTAAAAAAAGAAAAAGATTTTAAAAGTTTTTATTTAATTATTCAAAGGGTGCAGCCTGCAAGGGACGTCGTGTGGCTTCCCATATGGGAGGTTGCGGCCTTCTATAGGCCATATGCCATCCCATGCAATGACCCATTTTCTTTATTTATTATTTTTCATAAAAATAATTATTTAAATATATAACATGAATTTAAAAACAATTACATGATTCTGATGCTCCTACCATGTGTTTGCTAACGAAATCTCTAGAAACTAGGCTTTGAAATGATTCGTAGGTTTAGAAGGAAACTATGCATTTGGATCTTGGTGACATCCTTTAGAGTAGATTGAGGATCCTTCCTCTACTATTCCATGGCCTGTAGTGAAGTTTGGTATGTGGCCTATCCCTAACAGAGGCCACATCAACGTGGGAAATGTGAATTTGACAAAGGCGAAGCCACACCCGAGGGAAGGGTTAAGGGGCAACCCTTCACAGACCGTTACCATGATGAAAGATCAAATCCCCTTCCTCTCCTCTATGATGGAATATGTCAATGGATCCTCTGAGTGATTGAGTTCTATAAAGGTTCAATGTCCAGATAATGTCCCCTTCGTCACCTTTGTCACTCACTTGGTCTTTGGCAACCCAGTGGTCTATGGCACGACGGGAGGCACCTTTGATGCTAGGGCTCTGAATTTCTAGCCTATCCTACATGCTGGTTCAACCTCATTGGGAGTAAACCCCATGCAAAGATCAGGGAATGATCAGACTTAGGCAAACCCATTCAATGCTCGGGGAAGCCCATAGAAATATTGCTAACCAATGAAGTTAAGAAAGAAATAACTAAAATGAAGAGTACTTTGTAGAGAACGGGTTGATCCAAAGATTCAACTAATTTTGGCCATGCCTCCCATAAATCCATCTGTGGATCTCTAAGATCTGGAACCCTATTTTAAAATAAAATTTGGAAATCTATCCCTGCGTAGGTGGTTTTTGACAATGTTGAGGATCTCAATACTATTTTTCACTCCCTCTCGGTATGGGGGAAATATTTGCTAGTGTTAAAACCTTGGCACCCTTCATTTAATCCTTCAACAAAATCGTTTGATATCATGCCAATTTGGGTTCATCTTCCAAACTTGCCACTTCATTTCTGGGATAACTCATGTTTCCAAGCAATTGGTGATTCTCTTGGCAACTTCCTAACAATAGATAATGATTCATTTGACTTCATACATGCTGTTTAATAGTAAAAAGGAAGGGGAAGATGGCTGTTTGATGCTTCTAGGGCTTTATCTTGATCCACCTTTCACCACTAAACATTCAAGGACATTCAACTGAGTAGAGAACTCTACTACTGATCTCCTGTCACTTGGAACGTAGGGGAAGATTGGAATTGTGTGAATTTGTTGTTCAATTAAGTCTAATTATGTTCAAAACCCTAATTTTGTGAAATCGTAAACAAACAGACAAATTACAGAAAATGATCAAACACAAATATATCAAATAACAACCAAATACATGCTAGATTTTGAAGTTTAGTGTGCGAAAAAGTTAGGGACTAATGAGCGGGCACCCTAGTCTAGTGTACCTACTCTTGTTGGGATCTCTAGATAATTTCTGCAACCTGATCCTCCTATCACAGAGATGTCACCGCTTCAGAATCTGAAGGACTAATGAGTACGCACCCAAGTCCAAGCCCTAGTTTTCTTCTCAAATCTACAATTCTGACAGTCTGTAATGCTCTCCCGCAACTCCACTTCTTTCACTTCTGAAACCTGTAACCTGCAATCACAAGAAATTGGGTTAGTGATTGTGGTGTTTAGAGGCTTGGCTCAATCAAGCCCCAGAGACATTCAAGTCTTTCAAACATAATTGTTAGATAAAGAGTGCATATCCTTGCAGGATAGAGGCAAAATCCAAATGATAAATGATTGAAAACACAATAGATATCACCTTGTAGTGTAGATCTCATGGAAGGAAGATGCTCTTCATGCCATGAGGAGATCGAGCCAAATCTACAATCACAAACACAATAACAACAAAATACTGCTCTGTAACATAATGAATATCTTGAAATCACAAAAATGCATAAAGTTTGCAATCATCTTCTCTAGTTTACAAATTAATCACTAAACATGCTTATAAATGCAACTAAACAACTTCCGCCAAGAAATTCGTAATTCAAACTTGAAGTGTCAACATAGGACCTAATAACAGTCATATAACTGACACATGAAAATAGGTCCTAACCTAAAATAGGGTAGGACTAGGGCATGGGTGCCTAAGTCCTCCCCCTATTTCAAGTAGGATTCATGATAAGTGCATCCCCTAGGTCCCATTTTCCATGAAACTCAGGGTTCTCTTCACCAAATGTCACCATTAACATGCAAGATGACGTAAATGCATTTTAAAGGACATGAGAGCTAAACCTTAGGAGGGAAAAGCCTCCAAGGGGACATTTTCTGACATAACATTTAGCTCCCACTTTAATGTATGTATAAATGCAAGACCAATACATGCATTAAAGTAAGGTCAACAAACATAGCAAACATGCCAAGCATAGTGAAAACACGCCAAACACATTGAAGACAGTAATTATACGCTCAAAATCATGACTCTGGTTGCCTGGGGCTATCAGGTCAGATTTCAGCACGCACACGGACCCCTTTCTCCTTGCCATGGGGTGATCTGCCACATCACTCTCACTCTCATGGAAGTGGCTAGTCGAGAGGAGATGAGACATAGTGGGGGTCTAGCTCATTGGAGAATTGGACTTCACGGAGAGGGGTTGACAAGTTCTGTGGCCTTTATTGTTGTGTGCTAAGTTGAATGTCTCATTCAATGGTAGTTGTTGAGATAACCCTATGACCTGAAGGGTCACTAGTTTCTCTTCTCTTGTTGGGGTTTCTTTTATTCCACCTTTGTGTGGGTAATTGGTTTCTTTCGTTTATGTCCTCTTGTCTTTCAATTCGTTGAATGAGTTCTCATTGTATTTGGAGTTGTCTTTGTTCTTCTATTAATAAGAGGACAAATGGATCTCATTGTGGTAAAGCAAATTTCTCATGTTGTTGTCTTGGATTGATTTCCTCAAACCCCGTTGAGGATAGCCCTCACCCACTCACCTCTTACTCCTAGGCACATTCATGAGCCAAGATAGAGATAAATGTGTAATGACCAACCTTAACTAGGTTTCAGGTTTTGACCTAGGGTTTTGCTGACCTAGGGTTTAGTTATGCTTTGACTTGTGTTTACCTTGTGATGTGATCAAGGGTTTGATTGAATTGCTTATCATGGTTTACCTTGTGATGGTATTGAGGGTTTTCAAGTTTTCTATCTTTTCTAGGGTTTCTATATGCATGCAAAGATAAATGATATGCAAACTTGTTTTTGTGCATTTTTAGTATTTTGGAAATGAAAAGTGCTTTTTAATCTATGAAAGGGAAATATGGATGAAAACTTGTATGACTTTTCCTAATGCAATTTTAATCTATGTTTTAGGGTTTTTGGTTGTTTTGAAATAATCTAATCTATGAAGGGAAATTACTTCTTCAAATAGTCTAGATCTAAGAATTTGAAAACAATTATTCTAACATGCAAGATCTAATCTATCAAGGAAAAAGAAAAGATTTACTATTCGCAAGAGCAATTTTGATTTTCTAATTACTATGAATTGAATAAAGAAAGAAAGGAACCTAAAAGAATAAATATTTGTGTGACTCCACTACTCTCAGAAATCCTTGATGTTGGTAACCTCGAATCCTCTTGAAGCAGCATGAAGACCTCTTCATGACAAGACAACACGAAGAAGCAAAAGAAGCTTGGAAGAGCTCAATGTGAGATTTTGATGGGCACAATGGCATTGGTTGAAGCAACGTAGCGATGCTTGATTGAACAATGAATAAAATAAAAGTCACCTTTATCCTGTGAGAGCATTAGAATGCTGATTTGGAGAACAAAAACTAGCAAGAGCTGTGTGCATAATGAATTTGTCTTTGTGGAAGAGCTTTGAAGCTACGCAACAATGAAAGCTTTGAAGCTTTGGAAAACTAAAGAAACAAATTAAGAGAGAGGTTCAAAGGCCTGTGAAGAAGCTTGAAAAAGCTTGTGAAGATGAGAAGAGTATTCTCCAACTTGTTCAACTTGGAAAATAATGAAGAGGTGAGGGGTATCTATAGGTTTGAAGAAGGGATGATAGGTGGAATTGATTGAGAAGTTAACTCAATTAATTGCTGAGTTAACAAGGATTGATTAGGGAATGAACTGGGTTGATTGACTAGTAAACTCAACTAACTAGGGAGTGATAAATCAATAACAACTTACCACAGTTGAAGAAGGATTGGAGTTGGAAGAATGCATGAGATTGATTGAGTTGTTAATTTTAGATAAAATGGAGTTAATTATGCATGTGTGGGTGCATGAAATAGTCAACTCCAAATTAGGCATCAAAAATCATGTGAATTGGAAGAAAAATGACTGAAAATAGAGATTTTTTGAGTGAGAAACTTCAAGTTTTTCCATGGCTAGAAATGCGACAGGGTTGCCCCTTTTGTCAATAGGGTCGCCCAGGGGAGATCCGGGCAAAATAGGGTTTTTGGAGGAACTGCAAACGAAAGACGGTAGAAGAGACGAAAATGAGGTGATATGCCTCCAGAAATAGGTCAATCATGTGCAAGAATCCAAATCTCTACTTGCACATACAGGATCTCTTAGGGGAGATCTGGAAATAATAGGGGGAGATTTGGTTTGGTTGAGTGAAACTAAAAACTGAAAGTTGGAGATGGATAGGGGGACCTCTATAAGGCTTCTAGGGGGTGTAGAGGATGGAAAACATAGGGGAAAGGTGAAAAATCACCTACAAGACACTCACAAGGCTTAGGAACAGGGTTGAAAGCTTAGAAAACACAAATTGACAAGTGTCACAAAAAGTGTCGAAAAATGTCAAAAACAGCGGGGGAGAGAGAAAATGACAAAGAGGAAACAACACAAGACAAGAAAGAAGACACACAACAAGAGGTTTGCTACTTAGAGGACATTATTTCATGCTTACATGTATGTGACAAGGATTAAAATCATCATAGGGGTCCTCGTGGAGGCTGTGCATGATTTTTGTGCTTACATATTTGCCCCCTTAGGGACAGTAGTCTACATGAAAGGTAGGTACCATTTTTGAACTAGGCCTTACCTATTTTTGATTTTTTACAATTGAACCTACAATAACTAGTGTTAGTCTGACATTTGAATATATCAAAACAAATAATGAAAACTGAAATGATGAACTTACCATAGATTGTGAGAGTTTGACTAGTTGTTTTCTTTTGTCGGTAAGACCTGTAGGAATGCATGCATGCAAAACAACACATGAAAGATGCATAAAAGAAATAGAACACATGCTAAGATAGAGAGGTGGAGAATAGAATCTCTTTTTATTGCATATTTTGAAGAACATATTTGATTTTTAGGGATTTTTGATGTTTTACAATGTTTTTAGATTTTTTCAATTTTTCTAATTTTTGTGAAGATTTTACGAAGGTTTGATTTGACACTCCTTGAGGTTTTTGAGAGACCTACACTTAAGATATTTCTACCCTTTCCCCATTGCATGGGGAGACTTGTGTACTTGACTAGACAATATTGTTCTTTTGACTTGTTGAAGGATTGACTTGTGCTCAAACATTGTTTTACACTTTATTGTTACAAGATTGATGAGATCCATACATAGTTTTAGTTGACATCTTGTACTTCACTTTACCTTTTGTGCATACGGTTGGCTAGAACTTTTATAATTCTTATGAGAATGCATACCTAAGATGATCACATATGGATGATGCAATTTTTTTTTGTCTTTTTCAGAATATATATGAATGTAGGTGACGATATGCAGATGCAAGAACACAAGTGATGCCGAAATGAAACTTTTAGTTCTATGGAATGCCATGAGTTATGACATTTACTTTATTACTTTGACTCTTTTTCTGATTTTACTTTGAGTACAATGTGGAACAAATGATAGGACTGCTCTTAAGTATGATTTTCAATCCAGGGGATTACGAGTTGTCTTGATATAAGAAACCTATTCAAGGCCATGAGATGGGATTTAGAACTCAAATGGGAGTGGGAATGAAAAGGAGTGCTTCTGAATTTAGGCTTTGCTAAAGGCTAAACATTGATCCTTATCTAGATAAGACAATCTAACAAGCTTTCAACTTAGACAAGTAACAAATTTTATTGATGTTCTCTAGACTTAGATCATAGATGGCAAGCAAGATAGATCCAGGGTAAAGGATAACTAAAAAAGAACAAGGGTCCCTAGATAGAAGATGATCCTAGAGACTACTAGACTCTTGATTTTGCTCAGCTAGTGTGTGTGTGTGTGCTTTGTACCTTTCTCTTTTATTTTCTCTATTAGAATGTCATCCTTGAGGCTTTGAGCTTAGATTGATCTCCACCCAAGAGTACAGACATTCAACAATCTTCTCTCTTTCACTCTGTTGGTTTTTTCTTCTGAATCAGCATTAGGGTTTGCCACTTCTAATGCATAGGCAGATTCAGCCAACTAAATACAGGAGGTTGCGTGAGCTGCCTCCCCTTCACTTCTGGTTCTGCCGCACCAAGGGGGTATCCCTATAACTCAAGATGTAACCTTGACTAGCTCAAAGATAGAAGGATCTAACTTGACAACAACAGGCAGAATACTCTCATGTATGGACCAAGATCTGCATGATAGATCACAAGGCTGGCAACATTCTTGGACATGATGTCTGGTTGGGTATGAGAGCATGCAGGGGGTTCCTAATCCTACTCCTACAACTAACAGGTGGAAGTATGAAATGTTTTAGTTTGAATTTTGGATGCAAAGCTGGACATGGTGTATAACACAAGAACACAGCATGATTGGTGCCTATCCAGGGCTTGGAGTCGGTAGACATACACCTGTGAATGATCAGCATAAATAGCTAAAACTGGATTTCAGGGGGATACACATGATATCTGCCTTACAGATATCTCCCAATGAAGAGTGTTAAGTTATCTCTACTTATGGCATCCCTACTGCAGTATACCCTTCCCAATGTTCAACCTGAAAACAGTTTAATCTACCCCTTGAGCAGAAGTTAAAAGATCAGACATTCAACATAGGAATTCTATGCTCTAGAATCTAAACATTATGCAAATATCCAGATCCAGAAGAAGAATACATGCAATACTGGAGACAGAATTAACACAACACATGCTAAGATAGCATTACTCATATAAGATCAACCATGAAATCAGTGGATTCATGCCAAATCGTACAACAGGAGATACATAAACTCACAAGTTTAAGCTGTACAGAGCAACCAGATCAGCTGGTTTTGGATTACAGAGCCAAAAATCCTCAACTTTCAACAACCTTGAATGAATAACACCGTTTGCATTATATAGCAGGAGGGTGTATTCAGCATTAACTACCATGTTGACCAAAAGTCCCGCCAGATACACAGTATCATAAAAATGGCGCTCAAACATGAATGCAGCAGGTAGGGGAGGAGACAGGAAGATATCTCGAGCCCAGCGCCACTGATGTACACCTTCAATCGGGTACCAGATCCGCCCATACCTCTGCAACCTTCGCCATTAATGGCGCACCAACCCGCGGCCTTGGGAAGAACATCTAACAGTCGATCGCAACCACTTCCCGCCGAGATTCATCATCATGATATTTCGAATATGCAGGATAACATTATCCCACATGCACCCCGCGATGACCTCTTTAACACTTTATATACTAGGTCATGAGCATATATGATGTCGGCACTTTTGCTCCTGACGACACTAGTATAAGACTTCATCATCATCATCATCCTCCAGCAGCATGATATCCTGTTGCCCGAAAAATCACCCTGACGTCAGCATCATATTACAATATAACTGCATGATAATCGCCTTCATCCGCACAACCTGATCCATCGGAGGAACATCTTCCTGCTGAGCTTATACCAAAAGTCTGGCCGATGAACATCCTGATGACGTCATCATCATATCTTGCTGACGTCATCATCATATCTGCCTACTGCGCACCTCCTCATATCCGGATGACGTCATCATCATGTTTGCAAATATCGGGAGATCTCCTCAAGATGATCAGTGTTAGAAATATGACCCCCCCCGGACCTTGATGACGTCATCATCATATCCACATCAGGATGATATTCGGAAGACAACCGGATATTTGGAAATATCATCCTGATGCACAAATATCAGGTTGCACTGTAGCTCCACTATAAGATCGGGGCGATAGACGAATATGATGATGCTTGAAAAGATCACCCCCACTAGATAATGCACGAAGCCGGCAGGTGGATATCTCCTTGATATCAGCATCATCATGACGCTGGAACAAATATACACCCGGGTGATATTCAAAAATGAAAACATCACCCCCTCCTTCGGAAATATCATGATGCAGATAGGCAGAGAAAAAGATATCACCCTGATATAAGGATGACGTCAGCATCATCAGGATGAGAAACAACGAACAAGAAGTGATACAACATCATCAGGATGATATTGACTAAGATCATCCTGACGTTCAAAATATGATGACCCTAGTGAATATCGGGTCGCACTTAGAACTCTTCAACAACATCATCAGGATGATCATAACCAAGATCACCCGATGATAAAAATATCACCCCGGCGAAATATCATGAAGGCAGAAAATATGATGACCCCCGCAAGCAACACGGTGATAACTGGAAATATGATGATGATGATGACGACCCTTAAGAAAAAACAAGTCAGGTCGAACAACTCAAAGAATAACCCCTTCAGAAAATCGGGGCAACATCATCATCATGTTTGGGCAAGGTGATAATTGGAAGATCACCGGATACTTGAAAAATCACCCCCGCAAGCAAATCAGGGCGCACTGTAGCTCATCAGCAGGATCAGGATGATAACCAAACATCACCCGATATTGAAATATGATGATGACGATGAGAAACCGGTCGACGGAGAACATGATGATGCTGATCACCATCAAAGAAAATATGATGATGATGACCTCCTCCTCAGGAAAATATGATGCTGCAGCTGAAAAATGCTGAGGAGGTCCAACACTTAGGAAAAATGGGCAAGAAGATAAAGGGTTCAAATGAAGAAACCCCCTGATCATGAAAAATCAACCCTAGGTCAAAATGAGCGCTAACACACTCTTTTTTTGTATCTCATTTTTTTTGCTTTTTCACTTTTTTTTTGTATTTTCCTCACTTGATTTTTCTCATTTTTTTGGATTTTTGACTTTTCAAGAAATGAATGATTTTAGAACTTTGATATGCAATAATCTGATCTCTCACACTCCTATTTTGATCACTCTTTTTTTTATTCAATTGAATTTTAGATTGCTTCCTTCAGAGTTTTGGTCCTCTTGACGTTTTTGGCCAAGAAATATAAGGGGTTGAGCGCCACCTAAAGTTTTGTAATCTGTTTGGACTTCTCTACTACTTGGGAAGAATTGGGAAGGTCTACTTGAAATCTTCTTTTGAACACTGTAGGTTTGAATATTGACTTTGTTTATACCTAATATCTTGACTTATTAAGACTGGGATCAGTGTAAAGCTAAGAGCTAGGCTTTTGCTTAGAATCACTAGGAATGAAAAGGGGATAATGGTGATTGTGAAAGAAAATGGGGAGTCTCTAGGTCTTGAAAGGATGACGTATATCTAGGCAACCTTAGACTCCTTACTAAAAAGAAAATAGTACAAGAGCAAGTTACTGATTGTTAATGCAAGATGAACAGAATGAAGCCAAAATGCAAGAAATAAATTATTTTTGACATTTTTATTTTTATAATTTTTTTGTTTTTTTATATTTTATGATATTTACGAGATACTAAACTCTTCTACTTCCATAATGCACAAGATGTAGTGTCATTTTTGATGTCTTCCTTAACTATGTGTGGACCTATCTAGTTTGGTCTAAATTTTACTTGTAAGCCTTTGTAAGGACACTCGAAGACTTGGTGTGAAAATGTCTTGGTATTTAGTGAGGAATTTTGTGTACTCAAATGTTTTGTTGTTTGATGATTTGCTCCCTAGCTTTATCATTTTCTATTCTTGTTGAGTTCCTGTGTTTTTTTTGAAATTTTGAAGGGCAAATGATGTTGGCGTTAACTCTCCTAGTTTCTATGTGGATTCTGGTTCTTCTTCTTCAGTCATGGTTTCAACCATACGAATGTTTATGTTTGGTTCAATTGGAATGGCCACTAAGTTGAATGGAGCATAAGACTTTGTTAAGTTGGGATTGAAGGGAAATTCTCCCATTTCCCCCTTCCATATACATTTTGAGGTCTTGTCTATGTTTGTAATTTGTTTTGATGTCTCTCCTTTTTCAAAAGTGTTGATTTTTGGGTCACTAGTGGTTTCCATGGACTTTCCATTCTTTTTTACTTGTTCAACTCTATAAAGGCTGAAAGGATTAGAATCTCCTTTGATGACGTGAGTTTGTCCCATGTACGAGAAGTGTAATTCTTGAAATAATGTGGAGGGAATGGCCCTCACCCTATGGATCCAAGGCCTTCCAAGGATCATGTTGTAAGTGGTTTCTTCATTGATGACATAAAATTTAGTTGGGAGGATTTTAGGACCCAATGTGATTTGAAGATTGACCTTACCCATGGTTTGAGTGTTTGGGTTATCATGAATTCTAAGGATGGAAGTTTGTTTTGTGATTTGTGTTTCATCATAACCCATTCTTTGAAGAAGTGAAAAGGATACTATGTTGATTGAAGAACCATCATCGATCATTACACATTTAATGGAACAGTCTTGGACTTGGACTATCAAATGGAGGGGGAGGTCACCTTGTTTGGCTATGTCATTGTCTGAGGGTAACTTTTCAAAATCAAATGTTGAAGAAGAAAACTTTTCATTTGAAGTGTTTTGAACTATAAGGCCTAGATCTAGGGCTTTGAGGAGAGCATTTTTGTGTGTAGGAGAACTCTTGATAAGCTCTAGCATGTGAGAAAAAAATGAATTGTTGGTGTCATCTGGTTGTTCTGGTCCTTGTATGACACAAATTTCTTGATCTTTATCTAAATCCACAAGGCCTAAGGTGTTTTGATCAAAGGTGTTTTGATGGATTTCAGGACTAAGTTCTTCATCTTGTGAGAATGTGTCCATGAATGCTTTTTGTTGATGTTTTGGGAGGTTTTATATGAAGTGATGGTACCCCTGACGTGACTTGATATCATGCCCCCTTCTCTTGTGAAATGAGCAATATTTATCATGATTGTGATCTTGAGGTTTATGATGATTGTTGTATGAATGCTAGTTGATTTTTGGGGGATAGTTGTTGACATTTTGGTTCCCCAAATTTGTATGACTATCATAGTCACAATTGTAATTCCCTGATGGTAAGGTGTTTGTTGATCCATCTATGTCTTGATCATTTGTCCAAGATTTGTTATTTGTATCATGGTTTATTAACCTTCCATTAGAATCATACTCCCTTCTTTCACTATCAATAGCGGCTTGGTCAATTCTAATGGCACTTTCAAGTTCTTCTTCGTATGATTTGTAAGGAGTTTTTGGACTTGTTCTCGTATGTCATTGTTGAGAACATGTAAGAAGAGATCATAAAGTTCTCTATGATCCATGTTTGGTGTGCTAGTTGAATAATAGAGAACTTTCCTCCATCGTGTGATAAAATGTGCAACTAACTCATTGGATTCTTGTTTTATTGTTAAAAATTCTTGTATTCATGTCTTAACTAATTTGTTTATGTAAAAGGCAGCCAAAAATTGATCAATGAGTTGCCTAAAAGAGTGGATTGATGCTTCTGGAAGTTGATAGTACCAATCTAGAGTGATACCCTCTAAAGTTTTTGGAAAAATCTTTGGTACCACCCCATCCCAAGGAAGGAGTTCTCGCACTACCATGATGTAAGCCTTGATATGAGAGTTGGGATCACCCTCTCCTTTAAATTTTGGAAGCTCAGGGAGAGGTTGTGGTAGTATTAATTGATGAATGTTGTAGTCAAGAGGCTCCTTTAAATACTTGAGGTATGTTCCTAGGAGGAAGTTATGTGTAGAGGAGTTTGCTCCTCCAAACATTAGCCCTTCAAGTGGAGCTTGTGTTTGTTGAAAGGGTATGCTAGATTGTTGATATCTTGAAAAGGTTGGATGACTAGATGGCATCATGTTTATGTTTTGAAGATTGGGTGGAATCATTTGTGGTTGATATTGCGTCATAGGAATCCCACCTATTTGATTGAGACTTGTCATGTTGGATTGTGAGGGCAAGGGAGGCATAAATGTTTTGTTATGTGTGTCATACGAATGGGAGTTTAGATGATGGGTATTTTTTGTTTCCCCGAGTTTGATTTGATTTCATCAATGAAATGATTTCCTTGTGCCCTAGGTTTTTCTATAATGTTGTTTTGGTGAGATTGTTCAACACTCCTAGCCTCAAGGGTCTCTATTCATCGGACCAAACTTTCTATAAGGTCTGTGAGTGATGCTTCCTTCATTTTTTGAATTTTACAATCTTGAGACATGGATTTCTATGCATTGGGGTTTGAGTGACCCTATTTGTTCTTTCTGATGCCATTTCACATGTTGTGGACTTTTTATCTTGATGGAGCATGTGGAGAGATTTTTGTACCTCCTAAGATTCTTGTAAGTTTTTTCCTTGACAACATATTTCATTGTCCATTTTGGTGGCCATTTTTTATGGCTTTTTATGGGTTGATCATCTTTATGGATCTGAGATTGATTGTTCACTTGTGCTTTGATTTGGTCAATGTTGCCAAGATCTCTTTGGATCTATTTTGAATTTGTAATTTCACTCGAGGGGACATTCCCTTGGACTTTTTGCATGAAACATTGGGAAACGTGAAAAAATGTGAAAGAATCCATCCCAAAAGGATTCGTGGAATGAAGATCAAAGTGGGATTTTGCAATGGAAATCAAAAATCTCAACCAAAAGGTTTTTGCTCTTCATGTCAGGTTCACCAAAATATGTACACTCAAAATCATGACTCCAGTTGCCTGGGGCTATCGGGTCAAATTTTGAATCGCACATGGACCCTTCCCTCCTTGCCACGGGGTGATTCACCACATCACTCTCGCTCTTGTGGAAGTATCCAATTGAGAGGAGGTGAGACACAACGGGGGTCTAGCTCGTTAGAGAGTTGGACTTTGTGTAGTGGGGTCGACAAGTTATATGGCATTTATTATTGTGTGCTATGTTGAATGTCTCATTTGATGGTAGTTGTTGTTGAGATAACCCTATGACTCAAAGGGTCACTAGTTTCTCTTCTCCTATTGGGGTTTCTTCTATTCCACCTTTGTGTGGGTAAGTAGTTTCTTTCATTTATGTCCTCTTGTCTTTCAATTCATTGAATGAGTTCTCATTGTATTTGGAGTTGTCTTTGTTCTTCTATTAATAAGAGGACAAATCGATCTTATTGTGGTAAAGTAAATGTCTCTTGCTATTGTCTTGGATTGATTTTCCCAACCTCATTGAGGATAGCCCTCACCCACTCACCTCTTACTCATAGGCACATTCGTGAGCCAAGATAGAGATAAATGTATAATGACCAACCTTAACAAGGCTTTAGGTTTTGACCTAGGGTTTTTCTCACCTAGGGTTTAGTTATGCTTTGACTTGTGTTTACCTTGTGATGTGATCAAGGGTTTGATTGAATCATTTATCGTGGTTTACCTCATGATGGTATCAAGGGTTTGCAAGTTATCTATCTTTTCTAGGGTTTCTATATGCATGCAAAGCTAAATGATATGCAAACTTGTTTTTGTGCTTTTTTAGTATTTTGGAAATGAAAAGTGCTTTTTAATCTATGAAAGGGAAATATGGATGCAAACTAGTATGTATTTTCCTAATGCAATTTTAATCTATGTTTTAGGGTTTTTGGTTGTTTTGAAATAATCTAATCTATGAAGGGAAATTGCTTCTACAAATAGTCTAGATCTAGGAATTTGAAAACAAATATTCTAACATGCAAGATCTAATCTATCAAGGAAAAAGAAAAGATTTACTATTCCCAAGAGCAATTTCGATTTTCTAATTACTATGAATTGAATAAAGCAAGAAAGGAACCTAAAAGAATGAAGATTTGTGTGACTCCACTACCCTCATAAATCCTTTTTGTTGGCAACCTTGAATCCTTTTGAAGCAGTGGGACTTGACCTCTTGACGACAAGACAACATGAAGAGACAAAAGAAGCTTGTTGAAGCTTGGAAGAGATCAATGTGAGATTTTGATGAGCATAATGGTGTTGGTTGAAGCAACGTAGTGATGCTTGATTGAACAATAAATAAAATAAAAGGCACAGGTCTTCATACTATGAGAGCATTAGAATGCTGATTTGGAGAGCAAAAACTAGCAAGAGCTGTGTGCACAATGAATTTGCCTATGTGGAAGAGCTTTGGAGGTATGCAACATTGAAAGCTTTGAAGCTTGGGAAAACTAAAGAAAGAAATGAAGAAAGAGGATCAAAGGCCTATGAACAAGCTTGTGAAGATGAGAAGAGTATTCTCCAACTTGTTCAACTTGGAAAATAATGAAGAGGTGAGGGGCATTTATAGGTTAGAAGAAGGGATGAGAGCTGGAATTGATTGAGAAGTTAACTCAATTGATTGACAAGTTAACAAGGATTTATTAGGGAGTGAACTGGGTTGATTGCCCAGTAAACTCAGCTAACTAGGGAGTGATAAATCAATAATAGCTTGTCACTGAAGAAGGATTGGAGTTGGAAGAATGCATGAGATGATTGAGTTGTTAATTTTACATAAAATGGAGTTAATTATGCATGTGTGGGTGCATGAAATAGTCAACTCCAGCATCAAAAATCATGCGAACTGAAAGAAAAATAGGTAAAAATAGAGCTTTTTTGAGTGAGAATCTTCAACTTTTTTTGTGGCTGGAAACGTGATAGGGTTTCCCCTTTTGCCAGTAGGTTCGCCCTTGGGCGACCATGGGTCAGTCGGGGGAGATCTGGGCAAAACAGGGTTTTTGGAGGAACTACAAAAGGGAGATAGTAGAAGAGAGGAAAAGGAAGTGGTCTACCTTTGGAAATAGGTCAATCATGTGCAAGAATCCAAATCTCCACTTGCACCTTTAGGATCTCCTTGGGGAGATCTGCAAATAATAGGGGAGATTTGGTTTGGTTGAGTGAAACTAAAAACCAAAAGTTGGAGATGGATAGGGGGGACCTCTAGAAGTCTTCTAGGGGGTGTAGAGGATGAAAACATAGGGGAATGGTGAAAAATCACTTACAAGATGCTCACAAGGCTTAGGAAAAGGGTCAAAAGTTTAGAAAATGCAAATCGACAAGTGTTGCAAAAAGTGTCGAAAAGTGTCAAAAATGGGGAGAGCAAGAAAATGACAAAGATGAAACAACACAAGACAAGAAAGAAGATATGTCACCAAGAGGTTCGCTACTTAGAGGACATTATTTAATGCTTAAATGTATGCGACAAGGATTAAAATCATTATAGGGGTCCTCATGGAGGCTGTGCATGATTTTTGTGCTTACAGTAACAGGCACGCAAAACATGGAGAAGACAGTTATAGTCACAGAAAACATAGAGAGGACAACATTGAAGACACGTAAAACACATTGAATACAGTGAATGTAGTGATTATTTCTTTTCTCATTTTTTTGATATATATGAAGTCAAATGCAAGTACAAAGAAAGTAAACACACAACCCAAATGCAGGAGGAGCTCATCGCCACCAATCTTAGAACTGCATCAGGGGCAACAAACATGCCAAACAAATCCCAAAGTGTAGGAGGAGCTCATCACCACCAGTCTTGAAACTACACTTGAGAACAAACATGCCATACAAATCCCAAAGCATAGGAGGAGCTCATTGCCACCAGTCTTGAAACTATGCTTGGGAACAAATAGGCCATACACACACATGGAAGACATAGAGAAAACACAATAGACAAGCAATGGAAGAAACCTATTGCTAGGTTCGCGGCCATCTTAGGCACATTATAGGCACACACTGACGATTGGGCTTTGCCACAACAACCACTGAAGACATGCTTAAGGGTTAGGATAGTCTCAGATCCGCTCCCCGCTTGCTCAGAGGACTTTTTGAAAATGACAAGATGTGCAATCTTCTTGAGAAATACACCATCCCTGCCTCACACGGAGGGCTTAAAATAAAAGGATATGCATGATATCCTACCTCCGTAGAGGGCTTAAATGATTGTAGTAGAATTCAAGCTTTTCAAACACACTTTGCTAGCATCTAAATCAGACAGCTTACCTTATATATGCCCCCACCTTAAGGTGTCTGATATTGTGTACTGATATCAAACACGTTATGGTAGGAAGAAAACACATAAGGGAACAAGAGCTCTCACAAAGCCCATGCCCCCCAGAGGTGAAATGTACTTTATGATTACTAAATGTGCCCACAAACACATAATTTCCTACAAGAAAAGGTGTTAGAATCCATATAATCATGATAAACAACAATGTAAGGCTAGATCCAAGATAGACAAAGTGCACGGAGTAGCAGTATTGTTATGTTTTGTAAGTGCAATAAGACAACATCAAGATATCACACAAAGTGATTCTACTAGCCAAGCATTGGATAATGTGTTTATTCCAACCCCATCGTCATGTATGGACTAGGTCCATTTTTTGATTTCTTGCTAAAGAGACACTAGGTCCATATTAGTATAATATGTTTTTCATCATTTGCCAGCTAGATAGAAGCACTAGAGGAAGGTAAACAATAAATCAAGAGAGGAGAAACAAGTGCTTTAGGTACAGTCACATAGGAGGGTGCCCCCAAGTCACCAATCACAATGCTATGTCCTTAAGACACAACACACAACAATGAAAATAGAGGAGAAGTAATATAGAAGAATGATGATACAAATAGAAGAAGGGTCACAATAGAGGTGGTCTCCTAGTATCCTTGACCTTACAAGAGTATCAAGGGTTATCCTAGGATGCCTAAACAACACATAACACATCACGAGGGAGACATAACACAGAGGTAAAGGGTTAGAAATACTTACCTATAAGGACAATCGAGCTAGTGGTCGTCAATGAGCAATCCAATGCCATTTTTCTATGGACAAGGTGAATTCTCAACTCTCTCCTTATCCACTTCTATCATCCCAATTATCTCATCATAGTTCAGATTGTCATTTTCTACTTTTTCCATTCTAATTATTTCATCAAAATCATAGTATGCTTGTGTTATTACGAGGTCACCGTGTCCTCTAGGAGGGTCCTCTAATGCTGGTTGTTCTGTAAGAGATCTTTCCTCATCAACTAATGCTTCATATTGGCCAGGGAGAGCATTGGAATCAAAGAAAGGTAAGGTATTGTTGAAAGGTTCAGGTGTTGTATCATTAGTAAAGATATTCATAGTCTTCTCATCTAGGGCTCTTGGGCATTCAAAAGTGGGATAACTTATGGGATTATCATCATCATTATTATTGTCGGTATCATCATCATATGTTGTAGCTATTAATTCCAAACTATTAAGAAAACCTTCACACTCACCATTCTCAGTGTGTTTTATTAATTATTCTACTACCCTAGGGTGTGTATTGACGAGAGACACGAATTTGTCAAAATCAACTACATATTCCAGGATTTCAAAGGAAGAGCACATAAATATATCCTTGTGATACATAGTTTGTATATAAGTAATGACATGAGGATTCATATTAAGAAACTTATAGAGGTTCTCAAAGTTTGTGATATATGCATATAAAGATTCCAAAGACCAATGATATGGAGATGTCATATGTATGTTTTCAAATCAATGTGAAATCAGATTTTAAAAGCTTTTCAAAAGGTATGCAAGAGATAAGTGCAAAACTATGTGTAAATATGACCTTAAATGCTTGATTTTTCAACTTTTTTCAATGCAAATCACTAAGAGATGAGGTGTTGTAATGAAATTGATGAGGGGCCAAAAATAATGTCTAATATCAGTCCAATAAAGAAACAATATCCTTCACAACACACCTTTGATGCAATCCTATAATGATGACAAGCCAAAATCTAGTGAAAATACACCTAAAATATGCAAATTTTCACCAATTTTTGATGCAAAGGCCCAATAGAAAGGATGTTGTGATGAATTTGAGGAGGGTCAAAAGATTATAACCCTCATAACAGCTAGTTAATGCAGAAAAATCCTTCACAACACACCTATGATGCAAGTCTAGCGAGACGATAAGGCCAAATCTAGTGAAAATGCAAGGTTTTCAAACCCTAGACATGAAATTTTGCAAGAAAGACACTATGATGAAACACTATATATAGAAATCAGTCCTAAATGAGTGTTTTAAAAGGGTAGTAAAATCTGAAACAAGATTTTGACTACAAACCCCAGCTAATGCAAAACTAGGTTATATAAAAAAACACACAATTTCAAGTAGTTTTTAACAATTTGATCATGAAAATGCAATGTAAATAATGATGAATTTATGTAATTTAAATCACATTTGATGATAATGATAGAAATTTAATGAAATCAAATGCAACTAATTCTAATTATTTGAAAATGCAAGCTAAAAATGCCATTTTTTTTCAAAATTTTCCAATTTTCCAATTGTTTTTGTAATTTTTTGAATGCAATAAGATGACAATGAAATGAATGAATGAAAGTCTAAAGTAAAACACTCAAAAAGGTGTAAAAATCCTTAAAACATGGGTTCACCAAAATGTTTAATAGTAAAAAGGAAGGGGAAGATGGTTGTTTGATGCTTCTAGGGGTTTATCTTGATCCTCCTTTCACCACTAAACATTCAAGGATATTCATCCAAGTAGAGAACTCTACTATAGGTCTCCTGTCACTTGGAACATAGGGGAAGATTGGAATTGTGTGAATTTGTTGTTCAATTAAGTCTAATTATGCTCAAAACCCTAATTTCATGAAATCATAAACAAACAGACAAGTTGCAGAAAATGATTGCACACAGAGATATCAAATAATAACCAAATACATACCAGATTTCAAAGTTTGGTGTGCGGAAAAGTTGGGGACTAATGAGCGGGTGCCCTAGTCCAGTGTACCTTCTTTTGTTAGGATCTCTGAATAATGTCTGCAACATGATCCTGTTGTTATAGAGATATCATCACTTCAGAATCCAAAGGACTAATGAGCGGGAACCCAAGTCCAAGCCCTAGTTTTCTTCTCAAATCTATAATTCTGATAGTCTGTAATGCTCTCCAGCAACTCCAATTCTTTCACTTCTGAAACCTGTAACCTGTAATCATAGAAAATGGGGTTGGGGGTTGTGGTGTTTAGAGGCTTGCCTCGGTCAAGCCTCGAAGAGACGTTCAAGTTTTCTGAACACCATTTTTAGATAAAGAGTGTGTATCCCTATATGATAGAGGAAAAATACAAATGATAAATGATTGAAAACACAATAGATATCACCTTGTAGTGTAGATCTCATGGAAGGAAGATGCTCTTCATGCCATGAGGAGATAAAGCCAAATCTACAATCACAAACACAATAACAACAAAATACTTCTCTACAACACAATGAATGTCTTGAAATCACAAAAATGCATAAAGTTCACAATCATCTTCTCTAGTTTACAAATGAATCACTAAACATTCTTATATATGCAACTAAACAACTTCCTACTAAGAAATTTGTAATTCAAACCTGAGGTGTCGGCATAGGACCTAATAATGGTCATATAATCAACACATGAAAATAGGTCCCGACCTAAAATAGGGTAGGACTAGGGTGCGAGGGCCCAAGTCCTCCCCCTATTTTAGGAAGGATTCATGATAAATGCATCCCCTAGGTCCCATTTGCCATGCAACTCAGGTTTTTCTTCACCAGAAGTCATCATTAAGATGCAAGATGACCTAAATGCATTCTAAAGGACCTGAGAGCTAAACCTTAGGAGCCAAAAGCCCCCAAGGGGACATTTTCTAGCATAACACCTACAACATTCACTTGCCTTTTGGTGGATTTGGATATTTCAAAAGAACTACCATAATAAATTATTTTAAATATCCATGGTTGCAACTAGACCCAATCTTTGTATTAAGAAGGACTTCTATTTTGTTGTAGAAGATGCTACAAAACTAGTCAAATAGCCATAGATTACCCCAGCTCCAAAGTGAAATCAGATCACCCAGCCACTTGGTGGGAAGATGCTGCTCCCCATCACTATGCAGTTAAGTGTGCAGTAGGAGCACATGAGATGCCTCTTGAGCATCATAATTAATAGGTTGCTTCTTAGGCCAGGGGGAAATCAGAAGAACAACCACCATCTGCACTTGAGAATGATCAATTTCTCTCCATCAACAGGTGTAGGAGTCCCACTTCAATTACTAAAAAATCTTAGCCTCCCCATCTTGAGAATCACATCGAAGAAGGAAGCCTGGAAGATTGGAAAGTGGTACAAAAGAAAAAGAAATCTCCTCACAAAGGTGATGATATTTGGCACATTCATACTCACCGGAAACATAATTTTAAACTTCCAAATTGTTGATATGATTTAGGTCCCTTGGGGTCTAAGGATTCTATTTGTGGACTAGGACTGAACTTATTTGTTTCCCTCGCACCCCTACTAACATGGCATGCTTGTTATGATTTGGTTTGGATTTATTTTAGCAAGAGCAGTTGCCTTAACCACACTTACCTATAAAAAAATTAAAAATAATCAAATTTATATAATGAAAAGAATCCATCCCAATGATCAGTACTACTGCTAACAAATTTCTCCAGGACTGATCCATTCCTAAATGAGTATAATTATATATATATGTTAAGATATTGTTGTCTTGCACTGTCAATTCCTCCTTTCCAAATTTCTTTTCTTTGACAAACCCGCACACAAACAATAATCCCAAATAGATTATTTGATTTTTTGTTGTATATTGCTAACTGGAATACATAATTAAATTATTCCTTTTGAAACTCATAATTAGAAAAAATCCTTTTTAACAAGTTAATTTTTTTTTATATATTGTGAATGCATAGTTTGATTAGTCAACTTAGAAACATCATCAATTGATTAGTCAACTTCTATTTATTTTTTTCTTGTAATAGGAATGTGAAGTTATTTGATATGCAGGCACCAATAATATTTTATATGCTCCCTCAATTATCTCATACAGTGGCCTGAGTTATTTTTTGTGATTAATAAAATCACAAATCAATCAAATCACAAATCAATAAACTCACAAATCAATCTGAAGCATCAAAAAGAGGGTAAGTAGTTACAAGATTTGAGGTGAGGTGAAGGGGAGGGCGTACATAATTTTCTAATATAATATTTGGAATGAATGTGGAGGAATTTCAATTCGTCATCTATTCTCATGCATTTCATTCTCGTTTCCCCAAATCTAAGAAAGTAGGGCTTACAGAAGAAAAGGCAGATTTTTGATCAAAATTGAAGGAAATATTACACTGAAAAGGTGGATGTGTGGAGCACAGGACCTTCTTTGTGGAAGGATGGACTTTTGAGATGCTTTGTGGCTCACAATCTCACATTTTGCAAAGCATTTAATTCTCTCAATGATCTACAGAGACATTCACAGAAGATTCAGTGCAAAGTAGGTGTTAGGTATCAATGTAACTCCCATTTTTTTTTCCCATTAGAGAGTGGAATGAAGGTGTCTTCAATAATTATTAATTTTTTATAAAGATTTTAGATTGGAATCTTATTTTTATTTTTATTGAATTTTTCAATTTTTTACATTTTACTAAATTTTCAAAATTTTTTTTACTAGATTTTTGTTTACGAGAGTCTAAATCTTTCATCTCTTCCCTACCACTATAGAACACCTCTTGGCATAACTACTATAAATATATTAAATGCATCTATCTAAAAATGGCCATAGATATTGTCTTGAGCTATTTTATTTACTTCAAAGTTGTTTTAGTTTAATTTAGAATTATTTGATTTTTTTACTACATGCATATATGAACACATACATTTTAATATTTAAGAATTATATTATTTTATCTATATTATTACTTTATTTTCAATTAAAAATCCTTTTTTGTAAGACACTTGTTTTACTTTTATATGTAAATTTTAATTTTGTTGAGTAAGAGGTATTTTTTGTATCACAACACTTGTTGAAGTTGTTGCAAATGGTGTAGCAAGTTAAATTGGCTTGATTATGGGGAAACTTGATGGCTAAGTGCACTTGAGTTGGATTAGTATTGGGATGGGTGACCTCTCGGGAAGTTCCAATGTTTTACCCATGTGAGTATCACTTAGATGCAATGAGCATTGAGTGGACCCTTAATTGTTATGAGATGGGTTCATGTTAACCACTACTAATGAAATATGGGTCAATGAGTTTGACTAAAAAATTATGTAGTTGAATTTTGACATAAATATCAAATTTGACACATCATGAAAATACCTCTTACTTTTCAATTATGGATGAGCTAAAGGAGATTTGTAATGAATGCTTCATAAGGCACAACACTTGTTTAAGGTTTTGCAAAAGGGGTAGCAAGCTAAGTGGGCTTGATTTTAGGGTAAACTCAATGGTTAAGCGTATTTGATTCAGAGTAGTATTGGGAATGGTGACCTCTTAGGAAGTCTTGATGCTTCACCCTAGTGAACATCATGTAGATGCAATAAGTGCTAAGTTGAAAATTTATTCTCATGAGGGATGGGTGACCTCTCGATAAATCTGGATGCTTCACCCCAATGAGCATCACCTAGATGTAATGAGTGCTAAGTAGATTATTCATTCTCATGAGAGATGGGTTTGTGTGAATCGCTACTCATGAACTATGGGTCAATGAATTTGATTGAAAAACTACATATTTGAATCATGATATAAATATCATAATTTGATGTTGCAAAAATCTCCTTGTTAGTGGATGAACTAAAATGTATTTATAATTAATGATTCATAAGGAACAACACTTGTTGAAGCTCTCAACATGAAATTGGGGTAGAAAACTAAGTAGGCTTGATATTCTTATATTTTTTGTTACCATTGCCTAGAAATATCATTTTTTGACTAGGTCTAATATTTAAAGAACTATTAGATGCATTCTTTTAGTCACCAAGAGATAATAGTTTTGATGTTAATAGAAGCATCACTTTGTTTACCCTTGCTCAAGTAATGTCATCTAAACATGTAAGGTTCTCTAATGTACAAAACCAATCACCTTTTATCTTGATATTAAAATAAAAAAAATAGAATTTGCCTTGAAAAGGGACAACAAAATCTTATACATATGTCATAAGAAACTTGCATTTAAAAATAAAATGATACTTTGTCTTGTCACATGGAATGTGGTGATTTATCTTAATTTTCAATTAATGTTAACCAACTCACATCTAGCCAAGAGCAACTCATTTTGATGATATTTTATATCAAGATTCAACTGTGTAGTTTTTGAGTCAAACACATGGACCATATTTCATAATTAGTGGTTCACACAAAGCCATCTCTCATGAGAATGAATGGTCCACTTAGCACCCACTACATCTCGGTGATGCTCAAAGAGGTGAAGCATCGAGAATTATTGAGAAGTCACCCATCCCGTTACTACTTCAACTTAAGTGTGTTTAACCATGGAGTTTCGTCCAAGATTAAGTCGACGTATCTTGCTTACCCATTTTCAAATTAAGTGGGCTTGATGTTGGGGGAAACTCCATGGTAAGCATACTAAAGTTGGAGTAATATTGGAAGGGGTGATCTCTTGAGAAGTTTGATGCTTCAACCTTGTGAGCATCACCTAGATGCAATGAGTGCTATGTGGACCACTACTCATGAAATCTGGGTCATGTGTTTTTTATTAAGAAAACTATGCAGTTGAATCTAGATATAAAATATCATAATTTGACACACTACGAAAAATACCTCCTACTTGTAAAAATATAAACTATATTTAATCACATAAATTTTCATATAGAGTCATGTCTCATTTAAGAGACACACCTATCCATGTATAATATCTGTTTAAGGGACTTTGGATCCATATTTTTCAAATATATACAAAATATATTCAATCTCTCCAATTTTAACAATTGGTATTAGAGCTGATGGTCCCAATATTTATTCCAAAATAGGTCTAACAAAACATTGACTATTTGGTAGTGTCCTCCTTTGGATACTTCATGGAGAGAAGTGTTAACTTGTAAAATTTGGACTACAATAAATTGGTGGCTTCCTTCATTCCTTGACTCTATGTTATCAATGATAAATTTTGGCAACATCTAAACAATTTGTAGAAGGCCATAATATGCTTCCAAGTGAATGGGTGTATTCTCTCTGTGTGTTAATGTAGTGCCATTTTTAGGTACTCCATTCCAAAACTTTTATACATATTAGTCCATCTAAGAAGGTTGAAACCATGCATTCTTCTTCATAAGTACAAAACTCTAATGCATAAATCTCCAATGGTGAACAACCATCTCTAGAACACAGCAATGAAAAGATACATAGTATCTCCAAAATAATGTATAGCTGTATTGGATGAATCTATTGTAGGGATTTATTGGTATAAAATATTATTGCACGACTAGTATAATACATAGCCACTCCCAAACATTGCACAAGATTTAGGAAGCTCTGGGAGTATGAATTTCTACATTGCATTCTAAAAGGGGGAAAAGTATAATATGAAGCACAACATTCCAAATGTCAGTAAAGGCCTCTTCAAAATAATCGTGTAATAGCCACCTTGGTAAGGTGCAACCACTACAAAGTTCAGTGTAGTCATTTCAAAACACACCAAAATCAATCACCATTAGGTATTACTTAAGCAATTCTTTTGTATGGTAAAAAATTAATTCTATAAGGAAATCATTTGTTCTGGTGGGAAAGATAGGTAAATGAGTGCATAAAGAAAATAAAAAATTAACATGTGAAAATGATATTTTGGAAGAAAAAATGGTGAAAGTTAAAAATAAAAAATAAAGAATTGGAAGAAAAGTTGAAATAGTTTGATAAACAATCTAAAATCCCTGCAAAGGAAAATAATTCTCAAAAGGATGAACTATCAAAATTAAGAGAACAAAATTCAATTACTTGTAGCATACCTAAAGGAAAACATGTGCCTAAGGTCTAAGCTTACATTATGTAATCTCATGTGATACAAATGATTTGTGCTATTTCTTTGATGAATCATTTGATATAGTGATATAGTTAAAACTTCTTTAGATAAAGAGTGTAAGGATAGAGATAACAATGTTTTTGAATCTACAAAATCTTGCTAGTTGTGATAATGATAACAAAGAATATATCACAAAGAATGTTTCTTTTAAGATTATGAAAAAATGGGTTATGATGGAAAAGGTTTGGGAAAATATGGGCAAGGAATTAGAGAGCCTAGATTGAACCAAGTATGAGGCTAAATAATAAAGGCCTTGTGTTGGAAAACATAGAGAGATCATTTATATTTTCACAATAAAGAAAACCTAAATATGATAATAATATTATTGTATTTAGGATGATTTTACATTCACTCCAAGATGGATTTTATAAAGCTTATAACTTCTTGTTCACCACCCTATGGGAATAACTTCCAACTAATTATTTTTAACAACTAATTATTAACTACTTGATAATAAACTACAAGTCACTAAGGTGACTTTATTAGTGTAAACCTTAATATTCTAACATACCCCCCTTAAGGTTTACATTACACAAATAACAAAACATGTTGATTACACAAAACTAATATACATTCTTGAGAAGATTTTTCTTTGAAGAAACAAATCCTAAATTAGGTGGAACTCCATCAAGTTGCCTCATAACCCTTAGAAGGGTGTAGCTTTGAGCTAAATTCTTGAGTTCTTGAATTACCACCTTCCCGAACCCCCAAATCACATATCCACCGAATTATTGGACAACAATCCATGCTAAGCTCCACAAGGCTCCATCAAGTTCTCTCATGACCCTCAAAATGGTATAATTCCCTAGATCACAGACTCATGAACTATTTGGACAAAAATCTATATTGAGGTCACCAAATCCCTTCTTGTCTTCAAAAATTAAAATTCGTAATAGATGCATTCTTCAATTTTGTCAGCATAAAAAAAACACATAAGATAACAAAAAAACATATGCTTCTTTTGCAAAGCACCATCTTTGAGGAAGAAGATGACTTGAGATGATGAAAAATCCTCTAGTCTCATATGCCTCCAACATCCAATATGATTGTGATACACTCTATGCATTTGATGTTGTATGTGAATCTTCAAAATCCTTATTAGATGTACCATTCAAGCCTTCAATAGCACATACATATGTTGCAAGTATGTGCAATTAGTGTTGTCATTGATGTCAACATGTTAGCTTGGTGTTGCCACTTGCGTCAACTAGTTGAGCAGAGATGAGGTTGTTGCAATAGCTTGAGCTATTTGGTTGAGTTACTTTGTTGAATATGATTTAGTTGCTCTAAAGAAGTATTGAATGTGTCAATAATATGTTTATGTTGGTTGGTTCCAAGTGCTTTTGAGAAAATTTGATTAAGAAAGGAAATAGTGTGTTGAAGTGGCATTTTGGTTTATAGAGTAGTGTTCTTATTTTTTCTCCGCATTTCCTCTATGTTTAATATCTATATTTGTGGTTTGGATATGTTGATCATAGATTTTAAGAGATTTTATATTCCAAATTTGGTGTTCTAGTTCATTGTGTAGAGAAACCTGTGTTCACTAGTGTGTGGACTATGTTTTTGAGCTTTATAGAGGTGACTAGGAGAAACTATTTTTCTCCAAATTTCTCTGTAGATTTGTTTCTTGCTTTGTAGTTCTAGATTTGCACTTATAATTCTTATATATTGCTTTAGTTCAAGCCGATCATGATTTGGTGCTCTGCAAGTTGATTTCTTGAGTTGTAGTGTATGACAGAGTTGTTTGAGTGCTCCGGTGTGAACTTTCGTCAGGTGAATGTTGTTGTGAAAGGATTTGTTGGTTTTTAATTTCTTGTGGATGCCTCTAGATCATGTTTAATCTTGGTGCATGGTCCATGAGTTATGTTTTGATTATTGAGGAAACGTGTACTTAAAAGTTCATGGTGTTAACACAAGTTTGGCTGACTTGGTTGTTTACACTGCTCGCGATTGTGCTTTGGTGAATGTGGTAGTGTGGAGTAATGTGTAAGAGTGGATTTAGGTATGACCTAAGGTGTGGTGTGGTCCACATTCATTCCTTTCCTCCACGTGAATGTTTAGGTCTAGACCTAATTTGAATTTTCTGGGTTAAGGTGATTTGTCGACCTTGGAGAATGCTCTCAAGATTGAAGACAATATAAATAAGTATTAAACGATTGTGATTGAGTGTGTGCATGATGGATGTAATGTAAGTAATAGTGTGGTAGAATGTGTGGTGCAGTACAAGCTTTCATGTGTTAGATTACTGGATGCAATGAGCAGAAGGTGTCTACAATTCTTCAATGTGACTACAAAGGTGTTGATGGTGTTGTGGTGGAATTCTCTGTTGCATTGAGATAGTTTTCTCCTTGTAACAATCTTCTCTATTTTCTTCTCTATTTTGGCAGTAAGCCTTTCTTTTGGGCAGTAAACTTATTATTTTTCGGTGTTGATTATACATTATACTATGAGCTAATCCTCACCGTGGTTTTTCCCTTCTTGGGTTTTCCACATAAATCTAGTGTTCTCTTGTGTTTGATGTTGAGTTGATTCAGTTTTTGTTATTTGCTTTCATGCTTAATCATCATAATAGTTTAAGGGTTAATTGAATTGATGTGGATCTAAATGTGTTTGAGGGTTTTGGAATTATAAGTTACAATTGATTCACCCCCCTCTCAGTTGTATTGCGCATTCAACAATTGGTATTAAAGCAAGGTTCCTTGGAAGAAAGATTAATCGCTTGAGGTAGATTTGGGATGGTGCACAAGAAGGATGTTTCCTAGTTTGATGGATCTGATTATGCATTCTAGAAAATAAGGATGGAAGGTTATCTGATTTCTCTTGGATATGAGATTTGGAAGGCTATTGAGATTGAATACACAATATCAGAAAATGGTCCAAGTAATACAAATGAGATCAAGTCCTTTGAAACCAATGGTAAAGAGAGGTATCCTCTTTTAAGTGGTCTTACTAACTTTTAATTGGTGAAAGTCATGAATCTAAAAACTACTAATGAAATCTAGAAAAAGTTAAAAAGTATTCATGAAGGAGATGACAAGGTCAAGAAAGCTAAAATGCATAATTTGAAGCTCATGTTTGAGACCATGCAGATGTCTGAAATTGAAAACATTTCAACCTACTTACAGAAGGTGGATGAAGTTGAAAATGGCATCAAAGGAATTGGTGGAAATGTGGATGAAAAAGAAGTGGTATTGAAGGTACTCAGAACTCTTCCTAAGGCTTACAGTCATAAAGTTTCTGCTATTGAAGAATTACAAAATCTAAATCAGTTTATCAAAGATCAGTTGCTTGGCACCTTAACTACTTTTGAAATGAGAGAATTTGGTACAAGTAGTGCAAAGGTTGAGACTGCCTTCAAGGCTGACAAATCTGAGAATACTGTGGAATCTGATCAGGAGGATTTTGATGATGTGGAAGATAACTTTGTGAGAAAAATGAAATTGGGCATTGGTCAGTACAGTAGTAAGTTGCCTTTCAAGTATTTCAGTTGTGGAAAGATAGGTCATTATGATTCAAGATGTTAGAAAAGAATTTTGAGAAGAATAGGGAGAACAAAAGTAGAGTGCCTAGTGTTGATGGTGGTTTTAGCATGCAACAACGTAGGTGTGATTGCTAGTTTCACACCTCTCTTGAAAAGTATCTTACCCTAGGTAAGACTACTCCAATGATAATATAGCTAGGTCTTAGCTTGCTTGGAATCTCTCAATGGTTATGTTCTAGCTGTGCCCACAAGGGGTCTTACATGCAATCTACAAATCTTCAGGTTTGGGGCAACAAATACACATAAACCCTATAATGATCTTCAGCTGATAAACAAGATAAGATGCTGCTGAAACTCTTAATCTAATAACTAACAGTGATTTTAAAAGAAAATGCAAAAGGTGTAGGGTTTAGAAGGATCCTAAGTGACATTCACAACGTTAAGGTTATTTTTAGTACACAAACATCCCAAACTTTGGACAAGTTTTCTGAGTTACCAAACTTAAGTGAATGTTACAGTGCTGTAGAAAACGGTGCTATCTTCAATGGAGGTCAACAAATTTTTAGATTACATACATTTGTTAAATACCTAATGATCAGCGCAACTTAACTTGTGAAATACAATTGAACTTTAGCACAAATATTCAGCCTAGACTGACTTTACACAGCTATTTACCATCAGTAAACAACTAAAAGTATGGACTTAGAATGTTCATCAAATACTTCAACAAACCATTAATATTATGAAAGCACAATTATTCTAACTATGGGAGAGCAAGATGTGAACCATGAAAACCAAAAGATGAATCAACACAAGACACAAATTCTTAGATTTACTACAGAAACTTGCTTTGTATTAGCTCAAATGGCATAGAGTCAACAATTCAGTATCAAAATCTCCCTTGAAAAAGTGGAAATGGCAGCCCTTTATAAAGAAAGTAGCATACCCTAACCCTCAAATAAATGGTGGAGATTAACTCAACACCGATGGTCTATATTACATTAATAACAGCACACATCAATTCTTGGATTACATTTTGTCTTTTATGAAAAAGACGAAAAACAACCTCAGATACATTGAATCTAGTCATTTTGACTAGCCAACTCAGTATGTTAGTGGAAAAGCTCATTTTAGAAGCAAGAAGAAGACAAAATTGAGTCACATGTTACCCAAATATAGTAGATTTAGAATTGTGACTAGATTGTACTATTAGAATATTCAAAATATCATCAAGACTCTTTATCCAAGTCAATTTTGTCCTCACTAGCCAGCTTGTTGCGGTAAGTCAACTAGGCATCAAGTGTAGGATTAATGTCGGATGGGTTGGGGTACTTCAAATGATGTATCCTCTAATCAAACACTTCTAGCTCCCAGTTGAATTTGATGTATATTCTTTCAATCTCTACCCTTGCCTTTTGAAATGCCTTGAACTCGGCCCTGAGGTCACTTGCCTTATCCACCCGTTCCTCAATGCTGAGTGTGTCATTAAACATTACCTTATGTAATTTATCCTAGCTTTTCTCGACATCAAATGGGGCATAATCATCATAAGATGATTCCTTGCAATCCCTCAAGGAGTCACTGATGTCGTATATAACTGACCTCAGCTCTTCATCAGCCAGTTTGTATGCTTCCTTTATGTTCTCGAAGGTCTCATTTCTCAAAAGTAGCTGTTGATACCATTCAACAGCCTTTGGCAGCCTATCCCTAGTCAAAATGTTCTCTGTGACTAAGGTCTGAGCAAGTAATTCTCGAATACCTTTGATTCTAGGATACTTATGCGAATAATATTCCTTAAAAGCATCGCACTCTTCACACTGGTCTTTCCACTTCTTAGGCAAATCAACCAATTTTTGGTGATCTTGAGCAGAGGCACCTATGGCTTCACATCCCATTTCAAAAACTTTTATCAACCAATTCTCTGCACCCTGGGATTTTGATCTTACCTCGCCCAATTTAGCCATCTCATCGGTGGACAAGAAAGTAGGAATTATCCTTATATCTCCTCCGGCATCAACTGGCTTTATAAAAAATTGGAGACACGCCTGCAGTTCTTCATTCTGCTGTTTTAAGTCCTTCTTGGACATTTCATCTTTATCCAATTGCTCCAAAATTGATGTGACTGACCCCTTGAAATCGTCCACTCTTTGAGCACAAGTAGTTGGGCCTAAATCCACTGTAGATATGACATAATCATCCACCTGGACTTGGTCTCTTGCCACATCAGCTGGTGGGACTGCTATCTCTGCTATCCTTGACCCTAATTCATTTTTGTAGATCCTTGATTGAATCTTAGCCTTCTTCTATTTTTGAGGCTTCTGGGCTTGTGACAGGATAGCACATAAATCAAGCTGCATTACTTCTACCTGAGGCTCTGGATATGCCATTCTCCCCTGTAGCCACTCAGAAGCAGAAGATTTGTTTAACTAAGAAGTGTCATCTTTATCGGACACAGTCAATTCTTTAGATAGTTCTAGTTTAGGCTCTCCATCCTTCTCTGGATTTTTCTCTCTTTCTTTCTCTTCTTCCTCAGCCAAGTCCTTCAGATTTTTAGCCACATTTTCTTGTGCAATTCTAAAAACTTCCTCCGTTGGATCTTTGCCCAGGGGACTATCAGATATATCAATAATTTCCATATCAGCTGAAGTTTCAGGGAGGCTTTCATTGTTTACTCCAGTCAATATTCCTTTTTCCTCCGCAATTGCTGCTTTAGATTCTTGCAACCCTAACTCTGCACATACCTTCTCAATCCCGGGCAATAGAGGCACTGCCAATGAATCAGCTGGCATTTGTGAAATGGGGATAGTAGGAGATATGGTGAAGGAGGGAGTACTGACCTGGGTCAGGTTGGTCAAGACAGGTAATAAGGAGGAAGAAATGGTAAGGGATGAAGAAAAGGTCAGTGAAGGTAAGGGAAGAGGGGGTGAAAGTATGGTGGAAATAGGAGGCAATGGTAGAGGAGTGGAAGGTGTGGATGTAGTGGAGGGACATGAAATGGAAAGAGTGGAGGAAATAGAACTACTAGAGTCGCTGGAAGAAACTGCCAGAGAACATGAAGTGGTGGTGATGGTAGAGGCAGGAGAGGTGGCAGAAGATGCTTCCTGGGTGATGGAAGTAGTGGTCATGGGGGAAGTGGATGCAACAGAGGAAGGAGGAATGGAAGAAAGGGTGACAACAGAGGTTGAGTCAGTACTTTGTGCTAGAGTTTGGGTAGTTGGAGGGAGATTAGAATCATTTTTAGCTGCAACGGCCTCTTTGTGAACCTCTTTCACTTTTACCCTCTTAACCTTGGAGCTTTCTCTGGCTCCACTCAGCATGTCCTTTCTCTTGGAGGTTCTAGTCCTGGTTGAAGGAGGTTGATCTTTCTTTTGAGGAGACCTTGCAGATGGCTTCTTCATCTTCTTAGCTTTCTCTACCAGAGGTGCATGTTCCTCACTATCTGATTTCTGCTTCTCAGGTTGCTCTATCTCGTCAGTGACCAGTATGGGTTCATCTTCTTCCCCACCAGAGTCCTTGTCTAATTCCATTGCAGTGTAAGTCAGCTGGATTCCTTGTCCATTTAGTACTGCTACCTGTGCTCTAACCCAGGCCTTGCTTAGTCTAATTGGTTCCCTCATAACCACATCTAGGGAACTTTCCTCTACATTGGCCCAATTCGGTAAAGGGATAGGCTGGTGGTATTGTGCTTCCCATGGTCCCCTGATCATAACATTCTCAACATCCTGCAATTGATCCAGGACTGCCATTATATGGAATCTTTTAATGAAGTCCAGAGGCAGCCTTGCATGTGCCTTCTTCATGATTTCATAGTCATCAAGGTAGTTGGCCCAAAAGTCCTCAATGTGTACTATGTGAAAGAGCTTCTTGCTCACAAATCTTTTCATCACTTTGTTTGGATCAAAATGATGCCTTGCATTATAGTAGTGTAAGTTCAACAGTTGAAGCTCCTTATCTCAATACTCTGCTGATGCCAGAGAAGGACATGCATAGAGTCCCTTTCCAAATTTAATAGGGAACTGCACACTTGGCCTGTGCAGGTGCTTAAGTTTTTCTGCACACAGAATTAGTTGCCTTGACAGCTCCAGAAGCACTATCTTATCATCTAGATAGCGGGGAAGTCTGTAGGCCATTCCAGTGAAGCCTTGTATTCTTATGTATGAAAATTTCTCGAATTGAATATACCATCTTCCATATCTACCTATTTTGTTCATGGCCTCCGTGGAAATTCTCAAGGTTGTATTACCTTGTAGCTTTCTAGCTATGTACATTGTGAATGCATCATTTACCCTCTTGAAATGTATCAAGGATTGGGATGAGGTTAGCTGGGGATAACATTCATACACTTTGATTTGTGTCTTCTCATCATTTCCAATCTCACCAATCTTGGACAGTCCGTCATAGTGGTTCATTCTTGCCAATGCATAAATGACATAGGACATCCATCTGAAGTACTTGTTCTCATTGAAGTTACTAAAGGCTTCGTGGATATTGTCACTGATGATTTGGGCCCAGTTGAACTTGGTTCCCTTTAATATCTTAGAAATTATAACAAACATCTAGTCCTTGAAGGTGGAGGCAGTTGGTAACCCATAAATTCTGCTCAGGAAGGTTACCATATCCCCAATTTCATCGTGGAAATCGCTTCTGTATAGCACCCTGGGGAGCTTGATAAGAGCAGGCTTCTTACTCTTGACCCAATGGTCATTTATGTACTTCCTACATCCCTCTACATCCTTATTATAAGTGGTCTTTGATCCCTATATTTCTGGCATTGTTACAACCTTGTGCCAGGGGATGTCCAACATTTCTGCTAGAGCAAGCGGGGTTAAATCAGCCAGGACTTCTCCATTTGTTGTCTGAATTTGCCTGGATATTATGTCATATCTATTTGAGCAGGTGGGAATCAGCTCTGCACACTGAACTGAGGTTGGAAAGGCAACAGCCTGTCCAATTCCACTATCCCTTAGTGTTATGGCCTTGGGAGTTGGAGCCGGACCAAAGACTCTAAGTCTAAAGTCATCCAGGTCTATACGACCTAGGTTTGTGTCCCCGACATTACTCCATTTGGAGTGGGTCTTGGTTTCTGGAGGTACTCCTTTGAATTCGTACTTCATAGCTTGAGCCCGAGCAATCATTTAGTCTGCACGACCGGAGCTTATAAGTTTGATACCAGGAAAATCTCCTAACATACTCCTAAGTTTAGATAAGTCAAAACAGATTTGCCATTTATTACTAACATGCATCTGAAAGAAATCTAAGTCTAATTAAAAGAACAGTGCAACAAGTAGATACTTAATGTTGCAAAAAAATCCATGAAAAGCATTATTAATACTGCATTACAACATTAATTTCATTATTCTAAACAACCTTCCCTTTGGAAATTTCAAAAAAATTGGTCATTTAGAGGGTTTTGTGCTAATTTGAGGGTTGTCTGACCCTCAGCAAGAAAAGCGCTAATATTGAGGTCATCCGACCTCAGCGGGGAAATCGGGCAAGTCTGGCCATGTGTTTGGGCTTCCTTTTCATGTTCTTGAGTTTTGCACGATTTTTGGGGACGTCTGACTTGCACAGAATTTGGAGGTCTCCGACCTCGGATGGTTTTTCAAGTTGGTCGGTTGGCATTTTAGCGCAAAACAATGTAGATGTGAATTCGGCTGTTTCTTGCGTGGAAATTAGGTTGGTCAGACTTACGCTGTTTTTGATAGGGTCCGACTAGGTCGGATGAAGGGTAATGCAGTGCAAGTCAGACAAGGCACTTTTTAGTGCTAAATTTGAGGGTAAACTCCCAGCGGGGATTTCGGGCAGTATCAACCTGCGGAGGTATGTGCGTCGTCCGACCACGTCGGAGACCAGATCTTCTAGCGCAAGGTCGGAGTGACTCCTTTTTAACGCAAAATGAGTTTTGGAGTTTGTGGGACTTTCGAAGCCATCCGACCAAGTTGGAGAAAGGTATTTGGGTGTGTTGGTCGGATGAGGCTGATTTTAGCACAAAAGGCCGCTAGGCACTTTGGCTCAGGATTCCAAGGTGTCTGACCTCTGATGAGGGTTTTGACTTATAGGTCAGTCGGAGCCTGATTTAGTGCCGACTCGGTGCGTGGGAATTACAGGGCCAAAATCCCTAAATTTCCCAATTTGTTTAAGTTCATGACATCCTCCTAGGGTTTAGACTAGGGTTTCAAAATGAAAGACTCCAAAACTTACCAAACCCTAACCTAAAAATATCACAATCTATCTATCATCCTCAGAAAATGCTAATGGCTAACTTCAAACTTCCAACCATTCATAAAAAAAGAACTTGAAGTATCAAGGTTTAAACCCTACCTGGCAAGAATGGCGGCATGTTGACATCTAGGTAGGTCGCGGGTTCGATTCGTAGGTCGAGTTCACGCAGTGTGAATGGAGCTCTACAGTTTAATCCACAAATGCAATTAAAATGACTTTAAACTTGCTAAATTTCCTTATAAACCCCAGCTAATCTGCCATTAATGCGCAGGTGTATGGACTGTTAGCTGAGGGTTTTGCGTGGATTTTCGATGTGTCAGATCTGCAGAGGATTTTGATGCGTCAGACTGGGTCAGACAGGGTAACTTTTAGCGCAAGGCCAGACGTTTGGTTTGCACCAGTTAGTGGAGGATTTGGGCTTGTCTGACCTGCGGGTCTTTCAGGGTTGTCCGACTAGGTTGGAGGTCGTTATTTTCAGTGCAAGGTCAAACGGAGCTGATTTTAGCGCAAAAGTCTGACAACAAGGAAATCAGCGCAAAGTCAGGCATGGCGACTTTCAACGCAAAAGGCAGCTTAGTGTTAGATCAGTTGGACAGAGTTTTAGCACTAGGTCGGAGTGATAGGATTTTAGCGCTAGGTCGGACAGGTAGGAAATTAGCGCAAAGGTCAGTTGAAGGCCATTTTAGCGCAAAAGGTCAATTCAAGGTCCTCAAAGGGAAAGTAACAATTCATCCTAGCAGATTTTGAAGTGATTTTTGAATATCATCTTTTACCAAGGTCAAAATGCCCTTTTGACCATACTATCACTTAGGAGATCAGAAGACCCTCTAGCCAAAAAAAGAGGGGGGTCCCCATTCTTGAATGGGGCGTGTGTGCAAGGCACAACAAATGACAACTCTGCTGGGAAATGTTCCCAAGCATTTCAATGATAAACATTCAGTTTGAACCCAGAATCTGTGTGTTCCTCACATATTTAAATGAAGCGGCAAGGTACCATATCAAAGAACCTAAGACCACTATAACTAGTGTAACCATCCACATCTTGAAAACCTAAGTGTGTGCAGTTGTACTAATTCCCATCCTTCAGGAACTAAGTTCACCTGGGATCCCTTGAGACAAGCTAGAAGGCTGAGATCATTCTACCACCAGAAAATGCTTGAATTTTGAAGGATTGCTGAGCCTTGGACTAGACTGATGGTCAGTCAATTTTATTAGTTTAATGATGTTGATGCCAATCTTTCTGGTAGTGTTTTTATGTAAGGATTTTGTGATTTTTTAGTAGTTCCTTCATTTGCACTGTGATGGGTCTGGTGTTGAGGAACACCCTTTATTTTTACCCGATGTAGGCTAGTAACACTTAGTGTCACCCGCCTTTGTCTCGATTGATAGTGCATGTGGTAGGAGAGGAAATTAGCCCATTTCACTTGACACAAGATCACCTAGACTTGCCTAGTTACTTCAAGATTATTTAAAATGTAGAAGATATAAATGGTCAGAAAATACTTCAGGCGCATTGACTAATAACTTATTTTCAATGAACATACACCATACCCCTTGGCCTAACAACAAAAACCACAGCAAAGACTAGGTGGAAACCTTAGCTTCTTGAAAAAAGACTCACGATTATTTACCCACCAAAGAAGCGTTTGCAGGTCTGCAAGACTACCATCACATCAGGAACAAAGACCCCACATCAAAGCAAGTGTAGCGAACAAAAGCAAAAGGACAACTAAGGAAAGCAAAAGCAGGAAAGCAAACTAACGGCAACCTAAACTAACCAAAGCAAACAAACTTCTAACTATGTACACTAAAACGAGGCATGACTACCTCTCAGGCCTGAAAATAGTGCTTTAGGAACTGGCCATTGATAGGCAGTGGCAGCTCCTCACCAGTAAGGCTCTTGATTTGATATGTACTATCTCTGAGGATCTCATAGATCTGATAGGGACCCAGCCAGAGTTTGTCAAACTTACCATGCTCTCCCTTCTTCTCATGTGCTTTGTCCCAATATAGGAACATATCAGAAATGCGGAAGGCTTTGACCTTGGCTCTCTTATCGAACAATTGTTTTACAACTTCTTGATGTTTGGCAAAGTTTTCTATGGCAGTGTCACGCTTCTCTTCGAGGTGCAACAATTGGGCCAGTTGTGAGGACAATTGATCATCAGCTTCAAGGTAGTCTTGCATAAATTGAAGTACCGGGATTCTCAAATGGATGGGAAAGATGGGCTCGATCCCATAAACTAGGTGATAAGGAGAGGTGTTCAGAGCTGCGTTGTGTCAGATTCTATCAGCCCATAAAGCAAATTTAAGCTTAGTATGCCAGTCTCTGGGGTTTTTGTCCAGTAGTTTCTTAATGACTTCTAGCAGGTTTTTGTTTGTTGATTCAGCTACCCCATTCCCTTGTGGATAGTAATTGGACGAGAACTTGAGAGTAAGCCTATAATCAAATGCCCAATTAGAAAAACGTAATGATGAAAAGGCAGGGCCATTATTGCAAACCAAAGCAAATGGACAACCAAATCTAGTGATAATATGCTTTTAAACAAATTCAATAACAACCTTTGTGGTGCATTGCTTACAAGCTATTGCCTCAGACCACCGAGTACAGCAATTAATAGCGGTCAGAATATACCTGTGGCCTGCAGAGGAAGGCGGATTGATCATACCGATAAAGTTGAGGCCCCATTGAGCAAATGGTCGTGCCTCCACCATTGGTTGCAAAGGCATGGTTGCGTGGCATTCTCTTTGTGCAGCGGTCTGACATATATGACAGGTTCTCACATGTGAATGCACATCTTTAAACAATGTTGGCCAGTAATACCCGGCACGAAGAACCTGATTAGCTATTCAGTGTGCTGATCCATGACCTGTCTCAAACCTTTCATGAAAACTGGTTAGCACCTTGTCAACCTCTGATTTGTCTAGACACCTTAGATAAATACCCTCATGGTTCTTCTTGTAGAGGACTAATCCTTTTATCATGTAACTGCTACTTTTGAGATTGAGAGCTCTCCTTTGTACCGAATTCAGCTGCTGTGGGAAGCACTGATTGAGTAAATAAAATATGATATCTCCGTACCACTCATCTTTTGAAACATTTTCCAATAGGTATTGTTGAGAAACTAGGTCTGGTCCCACTTCAGCCATTATTTTAGTCAAGGCTTGGCCTCTTACCAGCTTCATGGGTTGAATATCTATATCAAACTCTTGCAGTATAGTGACCCATTTCCCTCTTCTTTCTCCTAATTCACTTTGCATTAGCAATGCCTTTACTGCTGCATCTGGGACTATGGCAATCACTTGACTTCTCAGGATGTAGTGACATAATTTCTTGACTGCTTTGACCAGAGCATACGCTTATTTTTCTATATTTGGATACCTTAGCATTGCATCCTTTAATGGAGTGCTCATGAAAGCAATGGGCCTTTCATCGTCAATTAACCTCTTCTGTGTCAACATGGCAGCGCAAGTATGCTCTGAGGCAAAAGAATATATATGAAATGGTAAGTGTAATCACGGCTTACCAAAATAGGTGCATTGGATATGGCTTGCTTGATTTCTGCGAAGGCAACCTTAGCTTCCCGAGTCAAGTCCATTTTAGCGTCTTTCTTTAGCATGGCATTGAGAGGTTGAACAATCTTAGCAAACCCTATAATGAATTTGCGTACAAAGTTAATCTTACCGAAATATGACTTAAGTTCTTTCTTGCTGGCTGGGGGAGGTATCTTGAGCATTGCTTGGATCTGATTTGGGTAAATAGATATTCCCTGGTCGGATATTACATGCCCCAGCAACTTTCCTTCAATTACTCCAAAAATGCACTTCTTGGGGTTAAGTGATATGCCATAATCCTTGCATTGCTGCAATACCTTTCTTAGATATGCTACATGGTCCTCTCGCCTTTTTGAGAACACTGTTAGGTCATCCATGTAGATGATTATACATTTTCCAACTAACCCTTTGAAAGCAACATCCATCACACGCTGAAACGTTGCACCAGTGTTTATTAAACCAAATGGCATCCGTCGGTAAGCATAGATGCCCCATTTACAGGTGAAGGATGTTTTCAATCTATCTTCATATTCCACCATCACTTGGTTATAACCAGAATATCCATATAGGAATGACATCATCTAGGACCTAATAACAATCTGCAATACTTCGTCCAGTGAGGGCAACGGGTAATTGTCCTTTTCAGATGCTCTATTTAGATTACAGAAATCAACACAAAGTCTAATTTCTCCATTTTTCTTTCGAACAGGAACTAAGTTTGCTACCCATGTAGAATGTCTGACTGGGAATATTATCCTTGCTGACAGTAGCTTCTGAACTTCTTTAAAAATTAGTGGTTCCAGCAAAGCATTCACTGGTCTGTGCCTTTGTCTGAAAGGCTTTGTTCCTGGGTTCAGTAGGATTGTGTGTGTGATAATCGAGGTGTCGTAAGTCTTTAGATCTTCATAAATCTAGGCTATCATCTCATGATAATCTCTTAATGCTTGTATGATTCCTATCTTTTCTTCTTCAGAACTAGCCTTTCCAATGAACACCTTCTTCTTGTCTTCGTCTATCCCCAAGTTAAATGGGTCACACTTTCCTCCAAGGGACTGTTCTTCTTTCCTTTGAGTCCCTAGATTATCTGCATCAAACAGTCTTTCCAATTCTACCATTCCTCGTGGGATCGTATTTATTTTTAGGTTCAGTACTCCTTCTAAATCCATTTCAGTAGGCTCCATCTCTTCTTCATCTATTATTTGAGCAATGAATACATCTGACGAAGAAAGGAAATTGATTATATGTTGATCGTCCTCAAAAACTTGGAAATTGGTAACATTATCAGGTACAGATGGAGTGGCCAAAAATTCAACAGAAAACTTTTTCAACCCTGCCATGGATGTCGGCTCTAAGGTACTTTCTATTTGGGTTAGAGCATTCGCAACATGATTCTATCTTCTGGGAATGACTTGGATGCTAAAACCGTCAAAGCACTCAATCAAATCCCAGACCCTGTTCCTATACCTATTTAATCTCTTATCATTACTTGAGTACTATTTTCTCACCTGCTTCACTACTAATTCAGAATCACCAAACACCTGGACAATCCTGACTTTTTTCTGTAGTGCTAGCAACAATCCTTGCACCAATGCTTCATATTCGGTGATGTTGTTTGTACATGGAAACTGCAGCCTTTGTGATGTTAAAAATGAACTCCCAGTGGGGCTAATCAATTCGACCCCTGCACCAGACCCTTTTCTGCATCTTGAACCATCAAATCTTAAGGTCCATAAGCGAAAGTCTTTGTTGTCATCCTTCTGTTTTCCAGACCTTTCTTGATTATGTTGAGGTTTAGATTCTTCCTTCCTTTCTATAGTTAGCTTTATTTCCTTTCAACAGCATGCTCCTCTTTTGGGATTATGGGAATCTTCAGTTGTCTCTGCACTTGTTTAATCACCTCTTGACATAGTTGGTAGGTAAATTTAGAATGAGATGTATCATGTATATGACACCAGTTGGGCAGTAACAATTCTTGCATTTGAACCTGCTTTCCAACAGTGGTCTGATCTTGCACAAATCTGGCCACGAAATCATGAAATTCTTCAAATACCTCAAGTTCATCTTCTTCTGAAGAGTCCTCCACATCTGATTGAACATATGCTACTATACCTTCTGGTCTTTCTACAAGTGGTTTGGAAGGTCTCAAGAAGCTCAGTATGAAAACTTCTTCTGATCGACTACTGTGCGGAAGGTAGACTCCCAAATCAACCTCTGAAAATAGAATCGCATTGGGCTGATTAAACTTTGTGATCATATGCTTCATCTTGGGTTCTCTTTCAATACGTATCTGATTAGCTAACCCCTTCCATGGTAACCACATATGAGAGAAGTCGGTTGGCATATAACCATTTAAAGTCCTGGACCAATCTCTACTTAGAAGCATGCCATATTGATCTGGAATATCCACCACTTGAATATCGATATATTGCTGCACCCTAGGATCAGAAGCCAACTACATATGTATTCGGTTCAATTCTCCTACTACATTGACTTCAATTTTATCTAGTTGTGTTACTTTCCGGGATGATTTGGCTAGAGTGAGCCCAAGTGCTTTACAAACTGATAGTGGCATCACATTTGTGGAAGCACCAGAATCTACTAAATAGTTATGAAGGTTCTTATTAAAAATTCTAAGTGTTAATAGGAAAGGAGGACTTTCCCTCCTATCCTTGTATAGTGTTATTTTCTATTCTACATCAGTTACATGTACTCTTTCTTTCCCCTTATCAGTACTGTCTTTGGTGCTAGTCTCCTTCGGTGTATAATCAATCTTGGTCCCAGTACCTAGGGCTTGAAAGAAAGATGTCCTAACCTCAGGTATCTTAAGCAATTCATACATAGAAAGACTGACTTTCATTCTCTTAAGTTCCTCAGCCACATACTGCCCTATTTTCACTATGTCAGATCATTGGGAATTTTCTGCAGCAGTACCCTGGTATACTGATTAATGGGGAACTTTTGGTGGTTCAGGGTTATTGGTAGCTTTAGGGTCAGACAGAATTTGATAGCTATTTGGAGGGATAGAGGTGGTGAAAGGACCATTGGGCTTACTGCTTCTCAGGTTGTAAGGAGTTTTATTGTACTGCTGATATGCATTGACTTCTTCAGACTCTTCTTCCTCAGGTTGATTATCATCTTGGAATGGAAATGTATAACTATCAAGAACTAGGGTAGTATCATACCTTTGTGAAGGAACAATCTCATACCTGGTTGGCGGAGTCTCCTAATTTTCAGCATTTTGAAATCTCCATCTGGAAGATACTGGAAGCAATCTAGAATTCTGGGCAATCCAGCTCAGAGTGGGCATTAGTGTTGTGCAGTCTGCACCAGGTAGATAAGGTAGCTTCAGCCAACATTACGCGACCTAGGGGTTTGGCATTGATGTTCTGATTCTCCAAGGGTGAAGGCACTCCTCCATTGTTTGGTCTGGTGTTCTAGGATTGATTTGATCACTGCTGAAAGTTTTGATTTTGATACTAATTCTAATTTGAAAACTGATTTTGGAAATGTTGTTGATTCTGCCCCCTCTGCTGCATATAAGTATTTTGATTCTTGAGGTGAGTAACTTCAGCAGTGAGCTTCTTCATCTGTTCAACCAGTTCTTTGATGTCATCTCTGTCTTCTTTGGTCTTGGCTGTTTCTAAAGACTGCAGGAAGGGCATTTGTGCTGGAGGTATTTTAGCTACCGGGTTACCTGGATGGATTACTAAGGCTTGTGTGGCAGCTAGCTTCAGGACTGGGTTCATTATAGGGGTACGATTGGCCAATGCATGATTTATCATAGGGATTTGATTTGGCATGGCAATAGGCCCTATATGATTTAGTGGACCAGAGGTTGGTTGCCCTAGCTGAGTATTTACATCGATAGCAGAAGAATATGCTTGAGATAGACTAGCAGGTATCAGGTCAGCCCTCCTTGCAAACATGAAGGTTAGTTTATCTAGGGCAGCATAGTAGATGGGTAGGGCAGCAGCCTGATCTATAGCATAAGGGGCCTGCAAACAACTGTAAGCTTTCTGGATCCTATTGTTAAAGGAGCTGATCATCTCACCTTCTTCTCGATGAATCTCTACAAAAGAATGGTAAAGATCAGCTAGGGTGGTAGGCATATGAAACCTATTCAGAAAAGCAATCTTTAGGTTCGGCCATGAATTTATGGATGCAGCTGGGAGGTTGGCAAACTAGTAGTAGGCTTCTTCCTGCAAAGAATAGGGGAACAACTGGCATATCACATCCTTGTACTGCACCTGTAACATGAACATATTAGCTTCAAAGATCTTGATCTGCTTGTCTGCAGTCCTATCAGGGTCATGCACTCTGAACTTCAAGCAAAATTTGTCTGGGTTCTTTGGCATGTCATGGTAATCATTGAACTGAAGAGGAGACTGGTTATTTCCTATGAAGTAAGCCATGATGGGAGGATTAATGGGAGCTGCAGTAATATTCCTAGGGGCTGACTAAGCTCGAGGAGCCCTAGGTATTCCTTGATCCCTTCTTGTTCTTCTAAATTTGGCTAGGGACAGCAACTCTTCTCCAGCTGAGCTAGATCTAGTGTGTCTCTGTCTAGTCCCTAGACTTGCTAATTTTTAGCAAAGGGAAAATGCCCTCCTTCTAGTGCCAATTCTGTTGATGGTGGTTTTAGCATGCAACCACGCAGGTGTGATTGCTGGTTTCACACCTCTCTTGAAAAGTATCTTACCCTTGGTAAGACTACTCCAAGGATAATGCAGCTAGGTCTTAGCTTGCTTGGAATCTCTTAATGGTTATGTTCTAGCTGTGCCTACAAGGGGTCTTACATGCAATCTGCAAATCTTTAGGTTTGGGGCAGCAAATACACATAAACCCTATAATGATCTTCAGCTGATAAATAAGATAAGATGTTGCTGGATCTCTTAATCTAATAACTAATAGTGATTTTAAAAGAAAATGCAAAAGGTGTAGGGTTTAGAAGGATCCTAAGTGACATTCACAATGTTAAGGTTATTTTTAGTAGACAAACATCCCAAACTTTGGACCAGCTTTCTGAGTTACCAAACTTAAGTGAATGTTATAGTGTTGCAGAAAATGGTGCTATCTTCAATGGAGGTCAACAGATTTTTAGATTACATACATTTGTCAAATACCCAATGATCGGCGCAACTTAACTCGTGAAATGTAATTGAACTTTAGCACAAATATTCAACCCAGACTAGCTTTACATAGCTATTTACCATCAGCAAACAACTAAAAGTATGGACTTAGAATGTTCATCAAATACTTCAGCAAACCATTAATATTATGAAAGCACAATTATTCTAACTATGGGAGAGTAAGATGCAAACCATAAAAACCAAAAGATGAATCAACACAAGACACAAATTCTTAGATTTACTACAGAAATTTGCTTTGTATTAGCTCAAATGGCATAGATTGAACAATTCAGTATCAAAATCTCTCTTGAAAAAGTGGAAATGGCATCCCTTTATATAGAAAGCAGCATACCCTAACCCTCAAATGAACGGTGGATATTAACTCAACACTGACGGTCTAGATTACATTAATAACAACCCACATCAATTCTTGGATTACATTTTGTCTTTTATGAAAAGACGAAAAACAACCTCAGATACATTGAATCTAGTCATTTTGACTAGCCAACTCAGTATGTTAATGGAAAAGCTCATTTTAGAAGCAAGAAGAAGACAAAATTGAGTCACATGTTACCCAAATATAGCAGATTTACAATTGTGATGAGATTATACTATTAAAATATTCAAAATATCATCAAGATTCTTTATCCAAGTCAATTTTGTCCTCACTGGCCAGCTTGTTGTGGTAAGTCAACCAGGCATCAAGTGCAGGATTAATGTCGGATGGGTCGGTGTCCTTCAATTGATGTATCCCGTAATCAAACACTTCCAGCTCCTAGTTGAATTTGCTGTATATTCTTTAAATCTCTACCCTTGCCTTTTGAAATGCCTTGAACTCGGCCCTAAGGTCACTTGCCTTATCCAACCATTCCTCAATGCTGAGTGTGTCATTAAACATTACCTTATGTAATTTATCCTGGCTTTTCTCGACATCAAATGGGGCATAATCATCATAAGATGATTCCCTGCAGTCCCTCAAGGAGTCACTGATGTCATATATAACTGACCTCAGCTCTTCATCAGCCGGTTTGTATGCTTTCTTTATGTTCTCGAAGGTCTCTTTTCTCAAAAGTAGCTGTTGATACCATTCAACAGCCTTTGGCAGCCTACCCCCAGTCAACATGTTCTCTGTGACTAAGGTCTGAGCAGGTAATTCCCAGATACCTTTGATTCTAGGATACATATGCGTATAATATTCCTCAAAAGCATTGCACTCTTCACGCAGGTCTTTCCACTTCTTATGCAAATCAACCAATTTTTGGTGATCTTGAGCAGAGGCGCCTATGGCTTCACATCCCATTTCAAAAACTTTTATCAACCAATTCTCTGCACCCTGGGATTTTGATCTTACCTCGCCCAATTTAGCCCTCTCATCGATGGACAAGAAAGTAGGAATTGTCCTTATATCTCCTCCAGCATCAACTAGCTTTATCAAAAATTGGAGACACGCCCACAATTCTTAATTCTATTGTCTTAAGTCCTTCTTGGACATTTCATCTTTATCCAATTGCTCCAAAATAGTTGTGACTGACCCCTTGAAATCGTCCACTCTTTGAGCATGAATTGTTGGGCCTAAATCCATTGTAGATATGACATAATCATGCCACATCAGCTGGCGGGACTGCTATCTCTACTATCCTAGACCCTGATTCATTTTTATAGATCCTTGACTGAATCTTAGCCTTCTTCTGTTTTTGAGGCTTCTGGGCTTGTGCCAGGATAGCACTTAAATCAAGCTGCATTACTTTTGCCTGAGGCTCTGGATATGCCATTCTCCCCTATAGCCACTCAGGAGCAGAAGATTTGTTTAACTAAGAAGTGCCATCTTTATCAGACATAGTCAATTCTTTAGATAGTTCTAGTTCAGGCTCTCCATCCTTCTCTGGATTTTTCTCTCTTTCTTTCTCTTCTTCCTCGGCTAAGTCTTTGAGATTTTCAGCCACATTCTCTTGTGCAATTCTCAAAACTTCCTCCATTGAATCTTTGCCCAAGGGACTATTAGATATATCAATAATTTCCATATTAGCTGAAGTTTCAGGGAGGCTTTCATTGTTTACTCCAGTCAATATCCCTTTTTCCTCTGCAATTGCTGCTTCAGATTCTTGCAACCCTAACTCTGCACATACCTTCTCAATCCCAGGCAATAGAGGCACTGCCAATGAATCAACTAGCATTTGCAAAATGGGGATAGCAGGAGAGATGGTGAAGGAGGGAGTACTAACCTGGGTTAGGTTGGTCAAGACAGGTAATAAGGAGGAAGAAATGGTAAGGGATGAAGAAAAGGTCAGTGAAGGTAAGGGAAGATGGGGTGAAAGGATGGTGGAAATAAGAGGCAATGGTAGAGGAGTGGAAGGTGTGGATGTAGTGGAGGGACATGAAATGGCAAGAGTGGAGGAAATAGGACTACTAGAGTCACTAGAAGAAACTGCCAGAGAACATGAGGTGGTGGTGATGGTAGAGGCAGGGGAGATGGTAGAAGATGCTTCCTGGGTGATGGAAGTAGCAGTCATGGGGGAAGTGGATGCAGCAGAGGATGGAGGAATGGAAGAAAGGATGACAGCAGAGGTTAAGTCAGTACTTTGTGCTGGAGTTTGGGTAGTTGGAGGGAGATTAGAATTATCTTTAGCTACAGCGGCCTCTTTGTGAACCTCTTTCACTTTTACCCTCTTAACCTTGGAGCTTTCTCTGGCTCCACTCGGCATGTCCTTTCTCTTGGAGGTTCTAGTCCTGGTTGAAGGAGGTTGATCTTTCTTTTGAGGAGACCTTGTAGATGGCTTCTTCATCTTCTTAGCTTTCTCTACCAGAGGTGCATGTTCCTCGCTATCTGATTTCTTCTTCTCAGGTTGCTCTGTCTCGTCGGTGACCAGTATGGGTTCATCTTCTTCCCCACCAGAGTCCTTGTCTGATTCCATTGTGGTGTAAGTCAGCTGGATTACCTATCCATTCAGTACTGCTACCTGTGCTCTGACCTAGGCCTTGCTTAGTCTAATTGGTTCTCTCATAACCACATCTAGGAAACTTTCCTCTGCATTGGCCCAATTCGGTAAAGGGATAGGCTGGTGGTATTGTGCTTCCCATGGTCCCCTGATCATAACATTCTCATCATCCCGCAATTGATCCAGGACCGCCATTATATGGAATCTTTTAATGAAGTCCAGAGGCAGCCTTGCATGTGCCTTCTTCATGATTTCATAGTCATCAAGGTAGTTGGCCCAAAAGTCCTCAATGTGTACTTTGTGAAAGAGCTTCTTGCTCACAAATCTTTCCATCACTTTGTTTGGATCAAAATGATCCCTTGCATTATAGTAGTGTAAGATCAATAGTTGAAGCTCCTTATTTGAATCCTCTGCTGATGCCAGAGAAGGACATGCATAGAGTCCCTTTCCAAATTTAATAGGGAACTGCACACTTGGCCTGTGCAGGTGCTTGAGTTTTTCTGCACACAGAATCAGTTGCCTTGACATCTCCAGAAGCACTATCTTATCATCTGGATAGTGGGGAAGTCTGTAGGCCATTCCAGTGAAGCCTTGTATTCTTATGTATGAAAATTTCTCAAATTGAATATACCATCTGCCATATCTAGCTATTTCGTTCATGGCCTCAGTGGAAATTCTCAAGGTTGTATTACCTTGTAGCTTTCTGGCTATGTACATTGTGAATGCATCATTTACTCTCTTGAAATGTATCAAGGATTGGGATGAGGCTAGCTGGGGATAACATTCATACACTTTGATTTGTATCTTCTCATCGTTTCCAATCTCACCAATCTTGGACAGTCCGTCATAGTGGTTCATTCTTGCCAATGCATAAATGACATAGGACGTCCATCTGAAGTACTTGTTCTCATTGAAGTTACTGAAGGCTTCGTGGATATTGTCACTAATGATTTAGGCCTAGTGGAACTTGGTTCCCTTCAATATCTCAGAAATTATAACAAACATCTAGTCCTCGAAGGTGGAGGCAGTTGGTAACCTGTAAATTCTTCTCAGGAAGGTTACCATATCACCAATTTCATCGTGGAAATCACTTCTGTACAGCACCCTGGGGAGCTTGATAAGAGCAGACTTCTTACTCTTGACCTAATGGTCATTTATGTACTTCCTACATCCCTCTACATCCTTATTATAAGTGGTCTTTGATCCCTGTTTGTCTGGCATAGTTACAACCTTGTGCCAGGGGATGTCCAACATTTCTACTAGAGCAGGTGGGGTTAAATCAGCTAGGACTTCTCCATTTGCTGTCTGAATTTGCCTGGATATTTTGTCATATCTATCTGAGCAGGTGGCAATTAGCTCTACACACTGAACTGAGGTAGGAAAGGCAATAGCCTATCCAAGTCCACTATCCCATAGTGTTCTGGCCCTAGGAGTTGGAGCCAGACCAAAGACTCTGAGTCTAAAGTCATCCAGGTCTATGCGACCTAGGTCTGTGTCCCTGACATTACTCCATCCGAAGTGGGTCTTGGTTGGTACTCCTTTGAATTTGTACTTCATAGCTTGAGCCCGAGTAGTCATTTAGTCTGCACAACCGGACCTTATAAGTTTGATACCAGGAAAATCTCCTAACATACTCCTAAGTTTAGATAAGTCAAAACAAATCTGCCATTTATTACTAACATGCATCTAAAAGAAATCTAAGTCTGATTGAAAGAACAGTGCATGCAAGTAGATACTTAATGTTGCAAGAAAATCCATGAAAATCATTTTTAATACTGCATTACAACATTAATTTCATTATTTTGAACAACCTTCCCTTTGGAAATTTCAAGAAATTTGGTCATTTAGAGGGTTTTGCACTAATTTGAGGGTTGTCTGACCCTCAGCAAGAAAAGCGCTAATATTGAGGTCATCTGACCTCAGCGGGAAAATTGGGCAAGTTCGACCTCATGTTCTAGCTTCCTTTTCATGTTCTTGAGTTTTTCATGGTTTTCAGGGATGTCCAACTTGCGCAAAATTTGGAGGTCTCCGACCTCGGATGCTTTTGCAAGTCGGTCGGTTGGCATTTTAGTGCAAAAAAAATGTAGATGTGAATTCGGCTATTTCTTGCGCGAAAATTAGGTCGGTCGGACTTGTGCAGTTTTTGATAGGGTCCAACTAGGTCGGATGAAGGGTAATGTGGCACAAGTTAGACAAGGCACTTTTTAGCGCTATATTCGAGGGTAAACTCCCGGCGGGGATTTCAGGCAGTATCAACCCTGCGGAGGTATGTGCGTCATCCGACCACATCGGAGACCGGATCTTCTAGCACAAGGTTGGAGTGACTCCTTTTTAGCGCAAAATGAGTTTTGGAGTTTGTAGGAATTTCAAAGCCATCCGACCAAGTTGGAGAAAGGTATTTGGGTGCGTTGGTCGGATGAGGCTGATTTTAGCGCAAAAGGCCGCTAGGCACTTTGGCTCCGGGTTCCAAGGTGTCTGACATCTGATGAGGGTTTTGACTTACTAGTTAGTCAGAGCATGATTTAGCATTGACTCGGTGCGCGGGAATTATAGGGCCAAAATACTTAAATTTCCCAATTTGTTTAAGTTCATGACATCCTCCTAGGGTTTAGACTAGGGTTCCAAAATGAAAGACTCCAAAACTTACCAAACCCTAACCTGAAAATATCACAATCTATCAATCATCCTTGGAAAATCCTAACGGCTGACTTCAAAATTCCAACCATTCGTTAAAAAAACTTGAAGTATCAAGGTTTAAACCCTAACTAGCAAGAATGGCAGTGTGTTGATGTCTAGGTAGGTCATGGGTTCGATTCGCAGGTCGAGTTCACACAGTGTGAATGGAGCTCTGCAGTTTAATCCACAAACGTAATTAAAATGACTTTAAACTTGCTAAATTTTTTTATAAACCCTAGCTAATCCGCCATTAATGCGCAGGTGTACAGACTGTCAGCTGAGGGTTTTGCGTGGATTTTTGATGTGTCAGATCTATGGAGAATTTTGATGCGTTGGATTGGGCTAGATAGGGTAACTTTGAGCGCAAGGCCAAACATTTGGTTTGCACCAGTTAGCAGAGGATTTGGGCTTGTCTGACCTGCGGGTCTTTCACGGTTGTCTGACTAGGTCGGAGGTCATTATTTTTAGTGCAAGGTCGGACGTAGCCGATTTTAGCACAATAGTCTGACAATGAGGAAATCAGCACAAAGTCAGGCATGGCGACTTTCACCGCAAAAGACAGCTTAGTGTTAGATCAGTTGGACAGAGTTTTAGCGCTAGGTCAAAGTGATAGGATTTTAGCGCTAGGTCAGACAGGCAGGAAATTAGCGCAAAGGTCAGTTGAAGGCTATTTTAGCGCAAAAAGGTCAATTCAAGGTCCTCAAAGGGAAAGTAATAATTCATCCTAGCAGATTTTGAAGTGATTTTTGAATATCATCTTTTACCAAGGTCAAAATGCCCTTTTGACCATACTATCACTTAGGAGATCAGAAGACCCTCTAGCCAAAAAAAGAGGGGGGTCCCCATTCTTGAATGGGGCGTGTGTGCAAGGCACAACAAATGGCAACTCTACTGGGAAATGCTCTCGAGCGTTTCAATGATAAAAATTCAGTTTGAACCCAGAATCTCTGTGTTCCCCACATATTTAAACGAAGCGGCAAGGTACCATATCAAAGAACCTAAGACCACTAACCAGTGCAACCATCCACATCCTGAAAACCTAAGTGTGTGCAGTTGTATTCATTCCCATCCTTCAGGAACTAAGTTCACGTGGGATCCCCTGAGACAAGCTAGAAGGCTGAGATCATTCTACCACCAGAAAATGCTCAAATTTTGAAGCATTGCTGAGCCTTGGACTAGATTGATGGTCAGTCAATTTTGTTAGTTCAATGATGTTGATGCCAATCTTTCTGGTAGTGTTTTTATATAAGAATTTTGTGATTTTTTAGTAGTTCCTTCATTTGCACTGTGATGGGTCTGGTGTTGAGGAACACCTTTTATTTTTACCCGATGTAGGCTAGTAACACTTAGTGTCACCCACCTTTGTCTCAATTGATAGTGCATGTGGTAGGAGAGGAAATCAGCCCATTTCACTTGACACAAGATTACCAAGACTTGCCTAGTTACTTCAGGATTATTTAAAATGTAGAAGATATATATGGTTAGAAAATACTTCAGGCGCACTAACTAATAACTCATTTTCAATGAACAGACACCATACCCCTTGGCCTAACAACAGAAACCACAGCAAAGACTAGGTGGAAACCTTAGCTTCTCGAAGAAAGACTCACAATTATTTTCCCACCAAAGAAGCATTTGTAGGTCTGCAAGACTTCCACCACATTAGGAACAAAGACCCCATGGTAAAGCAAGCGCAGCGAACAAAAGCAAAAGGACAACTAAGGAAAGCAAAAGTAGGAAAGCAAAAGTAGGAAAGCAAACTAACGACAACCTAAACTAACCAAAGCAAACAAACTTCTATCTATGTACACTAAAATGAGGCATGACTACCTCTCAGGCCTGAAAGTAGTGCTTTAGGAACTGGCCATTGACAGGTAGTGGCAACTCCTCACTAGTAAGGCTCTTGAGTCGATATGTACTATCTCTGAGGATCTCATTGATAGGGACCCAACCAGAGTTTGTCAAACTTACCATGCTCTCCCTTCTTCTCATGTGCTTTGTCCCATTATAGGACCAGATCAGAAATGCGGAAGGCTTTGACCTTGGCTCTCTTATCGAACCATCGTTTTACAACTTCTTGATGTTTGGCAAAGTTTTCTATGGTAGCGTCACGCTTCTCTTCAAGGTGCAACAATTGGGCTAGTTGTGAGGATAATTGATCATCATATTCAAGGTAATCTTGCATAAATTAAAGTACCGGGATTCTCAAATGGATGGGAAAGATGGGCTCGATCCCTTAAACTAGGTGATAAGGAGAGGTGTTCAGAGCTGCTTTGTGTCAGATTCTATCAGCCCATAAAGCAAACCTAAGCTGAGTATGCCAGTCTCTGGGGTTTTTGTCCAGTAGTTTCTTAATGACTTCTAGCAGGTTTTTGTTTGTTGATTCAGCTACCCCATTCCCTTATGGATAGTAATTGGACAAGAACTTGGGAGTAAGCCTATAATCAAATGCCCAGTTAGAAAAATGTAATGATGAAAAGGTAGGGCCATTATCACAAACCAAAGCAAATGGACAACCAAATCTAGTGATAATATGCTTTTCAATAAATTCAATAACTACCTCTGTGGTGCATTGCTTACAAGCTATTGCCTCAGACCACCGAGTATAGTAATCAGTAGCGGTCAGAATATACATGTGGCCTGCAGAGGAAGGCAGATTGATCATACCGATAAAGTTGAGGCCCCATTGAGCAAATGGTCATACCTCCACCACTGGTTACAAAGGCATGGCTGCGTGGCGTTCTCTTTGTGCAGCGGTCTGACATATATGACAGGTTCTCACATGTGAATGCGCATCTTTAAACAATGTTGGCCAGTAATACCCGGCATGAAGAACCTGATTAGCTGTTGAGTGCGTTGATCCATGACCTATCTCAAACCTTTCGTAAAAACTGGTTAGCACCTAGTCAACCTCTGATTTGTCTAAACACCTTAGATAAATACCCTCGTGGTTCTTCTTGTCGAGGACTGATCCTTTTATCATGTAACTGCTACTTTTGAGCTTGAGAGCTCTCCTTTGTACCGAATTTAGCTGCTGTGGGCAGCGTTGATTGAGTAAATAAAATATGATATCTCCGTACCACTCATCTTTTGAAACATCTTCCAATAGGTATTGTTGAGAAACTAGGTCTGGTCCCACTTCAGCCATTATTTTAGTCAAGGCCTGGAATCTTACTAGCTTCATGGGTTGAATATATATATCAAACTCTTGCAGTATAGTGACCCATTTCCCTCTTCTTTCTCCTAATTCACTTTGCATCAGCAATGCCTTTACTGCTGCATTTGGGACTATGGCAATCACTTGACTTCTTAGGATGTAGTGACATAATTTCTTAACTGCTTTGACCACAGCGTACGCTTGTTTTTCTACATTTGGATACCTTAGCTCTGCGTCCTGTAATGGAGTGCTCATGAAAGCAATGGGCCTTTCGTCATCAACTGACCTCTTCTGTGTCAACATGGCAGTGCAAGTATGCTCTGAAGCAAAAGAATATATATGAAATGGTAAAGTGTAATTAGGGCTTACCAAAATAGGTGCATTGGATATGGCTTGCTTGATTTCTGTGAAGGTAGCCTTAGCTTCCGGAGTCCAGTCCATTTTAGCATCTTTCTTCAGCATGGCGTTGAGAGGTTGAACAATCTCAGCAAACCCTGTAATGAATTTGCGTACAAAGTTAATCTTACCGAAATATGACTTAAGTTCTTTCTTGTTGGTCGGGGGAGGTATCTTGAGGATTGCTTGGATCCGATCTAGGTCAATAGATATTCCCTGGTCGGATATTACATGCCCCAACAGCTTTCCTTCAGTTACTCCAAAAATGCACTTCTTGGGGTTAAGTGATATGCCATAATCCTTGCATCGCTGCAATACCTTTCTCAGATATGCTACATGGTCCTCTCGCCTTTTTAAGAACACCATCAGGTCATCCATGTAGATGATTATATATTTCCAACTAACCCTTTGAAACCAACATCCAGCGCACGCTAAAAAGTTACGCAAGCATTTATTAAACCAAATGGCATCCGTCGATAGGCATAGATGCCCCATTTATAGGTGAAGGATGTTTTCAATCTGTCTTCATATTCCACCATCACCTAGTTATAACCAGAATTACTGTCTAGGAATGACATCATCTTGGACCCATTAACAATCTGCAATACTTCGTCCAGTGAGGGCAGCGGGTAATTGTCCTTTTCAGATGCTCTTTTTAGATTACGGAAATCAACACAAAGTCTGATTTCTCCATTTTTCTTTCGGATAGGAACTAAGTTTGCTACCCATGCAGAATGTCTGACTAGGAATATTATCCTTGCTGACAGCAGCTTCTGAACTTCTTTAAAAATTAGTGGTTCCAGCAAAGCATTCACTGGTCTCTACCTTTGTCTGAAAGGCTTCGCTCTTGGGTTCAGCGGGATTGTGTGCGTGATAATCGAGGTGTCATAAGTCTTTAGATCTTCATAACTCTAGGCTATCATCTCATGATAATCTCTTAATTCCTGTATGATTCCTATCTTTTCTTCTTCAGAACTAGCCTTTCCAATGAACACCTTCTTGTCATCTTCATCTGTCCCCAAGTTAAATGGGTCACACTTTCCTCCAGGGGACTGTCCTTCTTTCCTTTGAGTCCCTAGATTATCTGCATCAAACAGTCTTTCCAATTCTACCATTCCTCGTGGGATCGTATTTATTTTTAGGTTCAGTACTCCTTCTAAATCCATTTCAGCAGGCTCCATCTCTTCTTCATCTATTATTTGAGCAGTGAATACCTCTGATGAAGAAAGGAAATTGATTATATGCTGATCATCCTCAAAAACTTAGAAATTGGTAACATTATCGGGTACAGATGGAGTGGCCAAAAACTCAACAGAAAACATTTTCAACCCTGCCATGGATGTCAGCTCTAAGGTACTTGCTCTCTGGGCTAGAGCATTCGCAACATGATTCTATCTTCTGGGAATGACTTGGATGTTAAAACCGTCAAAGCACTCAATCAAATCCCAGACCCTATTCCTATACCTATTTAATCTCTTATCATTACATGAGTACTATTTTCTCACCTGCTTCACTACCAATTCAGAATCACCAAACACCTGGACAATCCTGACTTTTTTCTGTAGTGCTAGCAGCAATCCTTGCACCAATGCTTCATATTCGGTGACATTGTTTGTACATGGAAACTGCAGCCTTTGTGATGTTAAAAATGAACTCCCAGTGGGGCTAATCAATTCAACCCCTGCACCAGACCCTTGTCTGCATCTTGAACTATCAAATCTTAAGGTCCATAAGTGAAAGTCTTTGTTGTCATCCTTCTGTTTTCCAGACCTTTCTTGATCATGCTAAGGTTTAGATTCTTCCTTCTTTTCTACAGTTTTTTGTTTTCTAGTGCTTTGAAGAAAATTTGATTAATAAATGAAACAATGTGTTGAAGTGGCATTTTTGTTTACATAGTAGTGTCCTAGTCTTTGGTCTACATCTGTTCTATGTTGAATATCTGTCTTTGCAGTTTGGATATGTTGATCAAAGATGTTAAGATATATTATATTCCAAATCTAGTGTTTTGGTTTGTTGTGCAAAGGAAGTTGTGTTCACCAGTGTGTGGATTATGTTTCTGAGCTTTGTAGAGGTGACTGGGAGAAACTATTTTTCTCTACATTGCTCTGCAGATTTGTTTCTAGCTTTTTTAGTTGAAGATTTGTACTTATAATGCTTAGATATTGCTTCAGTTCAAGTTGTTCATGGTTTTGTGCTCTGCAAGTTGATGTGTTGAGTTGTAGTGTATGACAAAGTTGTTTGAATTCTCCGGTGTGAACTTCTGTCAGGTGAAGGTTGTTGAGAAAGGATTTGTTGGTTTTAGGTGCTTGTGGATGCCTCTAGATCATGGTCAAGCTTGGTGCGTGGTCCACGAGTTATCTTTTGATTGTTGAAGAAGCATGTACTAAAAAGTTCATGGTGTTAACACAAGTTTGGCCTACTTGATTGTTTACACTACTTGCAGTTGTGCTTCAGTGATTGTGGTAGCATGGAGTAACATGTAAGATTAGATTTAGGTATGAGATAAGGTTCGGTGTGGTCCACATTCATTCCTTTCCTCCGCAGGAATGTCTTGGTCCATACCTAATTTGAATTTTTTGGGTTAAGGTGATTTGTCGACCTTGGAGAATTCTCTCAAGTTTGAAGACAATATAAATAAGTATTAAGGGATTGTGATTGAGCATGCGCGCGATGGATGTGATGTAAATAACAGTGTGGTAGAATGTGTGGTACAGTACAAGCTTGTTGGAGTATAGGACAACACTGAGAGGAGGGGTGAATCAGTGTTGTATTAAATTTAACATTTCAAAACTTAACTCAAAAATATTGTGCAAAGGAACTCATTTAAAACATAGTCATCAAGATATGCAAATTAGAATACAAAAACTTAAACAAAGATGACCAAATAGACACAATATAATCAACAATAAAGAGAAGACATGACACATGTTTTGATGAGTGGAAAACCCTCATAGGGATGAAAAACCACTCTAAAGTGCCTCACTGGCTTAATCATGAAAATCACCAATTACATAGCCTCACTGGTTGATGAATGCCTCACTGGAAACAAATAGGTCTCACTGGCTATGCAAGCCTCACTGGCTACAATATGACTCACTGGAAAAATATACAATCTGAGATTAATACAAAAAATACAGAGGGTTTCTTTGTTTCAATGCAAACCCCTGAACTTGCGTATCCCATTTCAATCACACTCAACTCAATCTACATTTTCTTTCTCATTATCTCTGCACAATTTATTACATATTGTCTTGGACATGATTCAATCTATAAACTTTTTGTATCTGTGCTTGTTTCATTCCTAAAAAAAACATCTCATACCTCTTACAAAATATTCACATGGTTCACCTTTATTTTCTCTTCAAAAACTTCACAAAAATATGTCTTCAATCCTACATTTAGTCCTCAAATCAAAATCACAATAAACATACAAAAATGACTTTTCATTTCTTATTTCTCTTCAATCACCTCTCATACACATAAAATCTCATTTCAATTTTAGCCATTTAAAACCACATCCACATGCCCTTATTTTCACCACTTGTATATATCTCAGTTCTCAATGAACATTAAGCCCTTAATCTTCCATCTTCAGAGCCTCTCTACATTTTCATTTTCAAAAAATCCATTCACCTGCAATAAGAAAAACTTTTCATATTCCTTTTCTTTCCCCTTTCAAAAACAAATCTTCTACCATCTCCAATCTGCAAAAAATAATCTTCAAGAATAAAATAAATCATTAAATCAGATTGCCTTGACATGAAATAATATCATTTCATCTTCGAATCCCCTACTCAAAAACCTTCTGCAAAAATAAGATCACATATATCTCTTCTCTTCATGACCATTCATATTCCTCTATTTGCAATAAGGAAGTTCTAAAAAAAAATCATTTAAAAACTCCTCTTAGTCTTCTCAAAAACCTTTTGCAAAAATTCCATAATTACCACTAAAAAAAAAAGTTTCCACAAAGTAATTTTCTCATTTTTAGAAAAAAAAATAATCTTCTCTTTTTATCTTCATTGCACTAGAGAGAGAGAGGCCCACTTGAGTTTTAAAAATATAAAAAATCTTCATAAAAATCTCCGAAAAAATGCTTTTAAATCTCAAATATTTATCTACTTTTTAAAAAGGCTAAAAATAGACTTTTAAAAAAGGCTAAAAATAGACTTTTAAAAAAACTTTCCAAACAGTCACATTGTTGTGACGTTTCCATGCACATCAAATATTGGTCATGAGAAAGGAGGTCAAAATTCAAACCATAACCATTGATCGACCTTTTCAACTTTTAAAATGGATCATTGATAAGCTTTTAGCACCCAAGCACTTATATGTTGACTGCTGTAGCTAGTTCTGCTAGAAAGAGAGGGGCGGTTAGGCCATGGCTTGAAACCCTTCACTAGGGAAACATTTTAGGATGTGACCTATAATCATAGGTTAACTAAAAATTAGACCAAAAAGCAACAAAGGCACTGATGGGCATGTAGGGTCTTTTAAGAGCCATGAAAAGAATATGAAACATAGATAATGTATAGGTTTACAAAGACATTGCAGGGCTTTAAATTAACATAGAAGCACTTAAAGATATATCAGAGAATTCTTAGTATATCAGATAATTTCTCTAACCCAAGTTAATGACTAAGCCCTACACACATAGTAAGTGATTCTCTAGGATCTTAAAGTTGGGAAGATAGTCATTTGGTGCAAATAGGAAGAAACCCTAGAATAATAAAGCATTGTGAATAGTCAACCATAACTCCATGAAAAATTAACAAAGAAGCCCGCATTAAGCTCTAACACAATGAAGATATCTGAGTGAAATATGATGATGAATTGAAGCATAAGACTAATGATAAATGATGACCTCCTTGAACCATGATGATGACATTCTTGCATCTTGCATGTTGTGACTTGCAGAAACGAGAGAAGAATATACATGTAGCATCCTCATCCTCAACTCAACACCTTACTCCTGATGGCCTGAAGATTCTAATGTCAAACACATCGCTTAATGAAAACATCCTGATTTCAAACCTCAACAAGATTGCCTTTTACATCAAACCAATCTATTCATTATACCAAACATGTGAAGATTCAATGCATCTCAACTCATGCATGAGACATAGCAACATAACTTGAATAAACCATTATCCTTCTTTTTCATCTTCTAAGGCCTGACATATCATGAATCAACCTCCTAACCATTCAACCTCCTAACCATGAAGTAACAAATGATAAAGTGTGTGAATTTTGTGAGCATGTCACAAACCATAAGCCTTCTATGTAGACTTGGTTTTTGAATATGATGAATAATAACATCTGAAGACATATAAGCATCAAATCCATAACATGAACCAGGACATGATGATCCTTATTGAAGACATGATCAACACACTTATCCTGATTGATGATCCTAATCGAGTGAACTATTGAACTACACCAGACAACTGAAAGGGGGGAGTGGTGAATCAGTTGTCCTAAAACTTTTAACCAAATATGATCATCAACTCATCAATTACTTATATTCGGATATAACCATGAAAGCATCAAATGAGAAACTCAACACAAAAGCATGAACAACACAAGAGACACTAGATTTTTATGTGGAAAACCCAAAAAAGGAAAAACCACGGTGGGTGTTAGCCCACATAAATATATATGTTATATCAATACCAAAAAATAGAGGCTCACGGCCTACAGGGCTCATTGCCCAAAGGGTGGCTCAATGCCAAAGGGTTGAACTGAGATAACGACATCTACTCCATGCCAAGGTTCAATTCCATTGAAGCACAAACACCTCTACTCTGTTCTGCTACCTTACTTCACTTTCTCTTCACATTTTTTCACAAGGGATACATTTTCACAACTTAATTACAAGTATTTATACACTACATCAACCTTGGAATGAACATCAAGGTCGGCATCACAAACATCAACAGTTGGAACAATCTCCAAGGTCGACATTACAAACATTTACAAAATAGGTCTTGACCTAACACAAAATTATGCTAAGGAAATATAGTAAAGATGTATGTGGATCATTCCACGCCTTAGTTGGGACTCAAACATGATCTTCCATGCCAAAACATGCTTCTACAATCTTCAATAGATCTCCACAATAATTGGAATTAACCAAGTCGGCTAAGACTAGTTACATGCTACGTTATCTGGAAATAATCTTCAAACATGATCTCAATTCCTTAACGCAGACCAATGTAAAGGTAGGAACACAATTAGGAGGTATCCACAAGCATATTGTAATCACCAGGAGCAACCGCACAAACTCTAACCACTTTATCCATGAGATTCTTCACACTAGAGCACATGAACTTCACTGTCTTTAAATTTCATGAAAGAAAGATAGCTTGAGGACTGTCAAATCATGAACCATTGTAGTTGTAGGAACTTATCATCATCCCAGACTTTTTTCTAGAACCACAAAGAAAAATACTTCAATGTGGAGGAATATGGAGCAAAAAACTTTCTCCCTGTCACCAGAGAATAATAAGAAAAAATAGGTTTTACTCTGGTGAATGTAACTCACTCAAATCTTCATACCAGAGGCTCAAACTCTGGATTTATCATCTTCAGACATGCCTCTAAATATCTTCCAATCTGCGAACCAATATATTCAATCAACAAGAAATGTGGAGCAATCTTTGGTACTGTTCTTTTATCATCAACACATTGTCTTCACTACAATTTACTGCAAGTCACTGTTTCTTCCGGAGGGGTAGATTTTCTCAATGTCCTCAACATATAAGGCTTCCAATCAATCAAAAGATAAGAATACAGTTGACACCAATGACAACACAAATATGTTGACATCAATGACAACATCGATTAGGCATATACTTGCAACATGAACAACACCATCCCATGTCATCACCATGAATGAACGTGAACTGTTGAACCAACCTGAACATATCAACATCAACTAAAATTCAAGCATCCATTCGAAAGATTGTGAGACATCCACACTAACTAAACCATGAAGAGCATCACAAATACCTTTTCATGACAATAGTGCAAGTAATCATCAAATGTCCTATTGTCCTGATGGTACCTTATAGAGAAGCACAACAACTCAACGCCCTTAACACCTTTTTGACATCAATGACAACCATCCATCAATCTCCCCCTTTGTCATTGATGGAAAAACTACATGATGCATTTTCTCTCTCTCCTCCTTTTGTCATCGAATGACAAAGGATAAGGTACTCCCCCTGTTTAACTCCACTGAAACATGTTAAATCTTGATCATAACATTTACAATCACATTGCATTATAAAGATTTTGAAGACATAAACTCTTGTTAACCTGTTATCTTTCCTTTGAACCTGTGATGATCTATGATGACAAAATTAATAATCTTGAAGCAAGCATATGGCAAACCTTGTTGACAATACCCTGAAACAACTCTTCAACTTAAGAGCAACAAGTCACCATGAAGCACACATCTGAAGACATACATCCTGAAGCACAGGACCTGAGGGAAATATCATATGAGGCACACCAAACAAAGTATCAAACCACTATTATAAACTACCCATAGATCGTACAATACTCTGCATACATAAACTAGGATCTATTACATTATAAAGTTTGCACAAAAGAGCACTATCCTATTAGTATGAAGCATGCATATCTACCTCAACACAATATCACTTCTTGTCACAACACCAATACAAAGATGAAGATGAAAACTGACATCTCTCTGCTATCAAATACAAACTCCTGATGACATTACTTGTGGTTGCAAAACAAACGTTTCATGACAGATAATTCTTTCACAATCATCAACCCTTTTTGACCTAACTGACAAATCTCCAAGATCTCCCAAAGCATAAATTATGATGTATGATTATTATGAACCTAAACTCCATGCATAGATATCATAAACGCTTCAACACCTATGATGAACAACAATGCAGGCTTAATAAGGAAAATTCTAATAATAATAGAATGAAGACTATTCATCATAATATTCACAACTCATGATGACATGATGACTACACAAGAGATGACCTTGCCAAGACTTTCATGATAGTGACAACAAGATGGACAATCAACCTACAACAACTTGCAACCAATCTACTCCTACACATACTTCTTAGCATGATAAAGAATGAAGACCATCCTCCTGTCCGTACACATGATACTTTTTACAACACAATGTCAAATCTGATATATATATATATATATACATAACCACATCTGAAACATATTGCAATCAACAAGAATTGTTGTCTCTTGACTGTATCATTCAAATCAGCTCATCAAGTCTACACATCAACAAACTAACTGCACCATCAATTTCTTCCAGCAACAACACTATTAGTTGCATATGCTTACAACAATAAGAAGGATTAAAATGTTTCAAATGCACATTTTGAAGTCTTCTTTTACAATCCATATGTCTCATGACAACAACTAAGCATTGTCATGCCACTGTTATAGACTACTCCTCAACCAACATATGCTAACATCTGATGAGAGCTCCTTGAGTACACCCAAGATCCTGTCTTTCAGAGTTAGGTTTCGATTCTAGGACCTGACAATCATCATTCACTCTAAACCCTTGTACCTCTTATCAACATCTTGTATGCATTATGACATTAATGATAACATGAACAACTGATCACCTGTATTACTGACATATACTAAAGATCAACATAGTTATCAATACCATGAGCTTCATTTCAAAAGATTGATATGAGAACATCTTGACATGAAACATTCTAGCAAACATTATCAGGCAAGAATCCAATAGTATGATAAACAAGACAAGATCACTATATTGATAAGCATCAAATGATCTCCTCCTGAAACTTCTTAGGGATAAGTGATAGGAAATTGACAACTCCCCCTTACTTCATGATGCATCTCATGTAATAGATGATGTGTCTTGTGCATTATGCACAAGTTTAGGATCTATCTTTTCTTGACTTTGTTTATGTCTCCAAACTTTCACAGGTTCTTTCTTTTGTTCAGGTTTCTTCTTCCAAACCCTTTTAGCCTCTTTCCTTTTCCAACTTTTCAAACCAGGTGATGCTTTTCTTTAATACATTCTACAGTTTCTTTGTATGTGACCAATATTATTGCACTTGTAACACACTAGATCAACATTAGATTCATTTCTTCTGCGATCAATTGCTTTGTGTCCAAAATGATTAAAAGTATAACAATAACCAAAAAATGAATAATTATACCTGTACATATATGCTTGTCTTACCGGAGTAGTTATTCTGAGATTTCTTCTTTGATTGTGCATTTTTACAAACTCATCTTTGGTTTCATTTCAGTTTCAATCTTCTTTTTTCCTTTAGGAGTAGCAACATGATAACTTAGATCAATTTTCCTTCTAGGAGTCTCTCTAACTTTGGAACACTCTCCTTCTTCATAACCTAGACCAGTAGTGTCCTTATGATGCTTTTGTTTGCCCAACATTTCATGCAACTTGTTTGTGCTTTCTTCAAACTCCTAATATTTCTTGGATAGAACCTTGATACCTTCATAATATTTACTCAAATTGAGAATTTCAGCCTCTAATTTCAGATTTTCAATTCTTTTAACCTCAAGGCCAGATTTTGTTACATCTATTATTCTTTTAACTTCCTCAATTTCATTCTTTAGGCTGATAATCAATTTGTCTGATTCATCAACTTGTGGCCTTAAATTCACAATCTGATTTCTTGCTGTAACATTGGAAAATGTCCCCTTAGGGGCTTTTCCCTCATAAGGTTTAGCTTCCAAGTCTCTTAGCTACATTTAGGATATATTACATCATATTTCAACATCCTGATGAGAAAACCCCTAAGTGTCTTGGCAAATAGGACCTAGGGGGACCACTTGAGATAACCCCTGCCCAAAATAGGGGGGAGGACTTGGGAACCCATGCCCTAGTCCTACCCTATTTTGGGGTAGTACTAATTTTTTGACGTCGTCTTGTGACCATTATTTGGGTCCTATGCAAACAAGGTAAGTTTGAATTATGAAGTTCTTGGTGGGAGTGTTTGTAGTTGCATATAAAAGCATGTTTAGGCATTCATTTGTAAACTAGATGGACATTTTGATTCTCAAGCATTCTAAAGGTGATTCAAGGCTTTCATTGAGTTGCAAGAGCAGATTTGTGTGGTTTATGTGTTTGTATTTGCAGATTTGAGCAATCATCTCCTCATGTCATGAAGAGCCTCGTCCTCCCATGAGATCTTCACTACAAGGTGACATCATTTGTGTTTTTGAGCATTTATCATTTGGTTTTTGCCTCTACCTCACAAGGGCACGTAGTCTCTATCTGACAACGGTGTTCAGAAGACTTGAATGTCTCTCTGGGGCTTGACTAAGGCAAGCCTCTAAACACCACAACCCCGTCCCAAAATTTTTATGATTGCAGGTTACATGTGTCAGATCTAGAGAAAGTGAAGTTGCAGGAAGGTACAACAGAGTGTCAGAATCACATATTAGAGAAGAAAATAACTCCCTGGACTAGGGCTCCCACTCATTAGTCCTTGAAGTTTTGTGATGGGAAAACCTTCGGTACAACAGGAACATGTTGCAAAGCTTGTTTGCAGATCCTGACAAAAAGTAAGGCATTGGACTTGGGCACCCGCTCTTTAGTCCCTAATTTTTCCACTTCAGAACCTTGAAAACAAGTGCACAATTATTTGTCATTTTACATCTTTCTATAGAAACATTTTCTGTTATTCGTTTATTTACTGTCGTATTTGCATAATTAGGGTTTTAAGGTATAATTGAGCATAAGAGAAGATAAGTGGCAATGAAATCATAAAAATCCAAGTTTCCCTAAACCTCATGGTGACCTAGGGTAGGAAAGTACATTGCAACTCAACCCTAGGTCCTTGAATGAAAGGGTGAAAGGAGGATACACATACAAAACTACCAAAAAATCAAACATCCAAATTTTACCCTTTACATTTTGGTGAACCCGTGTTATTGGACTTATTTGCACCTTGCCGAGTGTTTTGCTTCAGATTTATAGTCATTTCATTCATTCATATAGTCATTCATCTTATTGCATTGAAAAATTTACAAAAAATTGAAAAATTGAAAAAATTGGAAAAAATGAAAAAAATTGCATACTAGGGTTTTGCATGTTACATTTATTAATTTGAATTTCATCAAATTTTTTATTTTTGTATTAGATATAATATAAATTATAGAAAATTACAAAAATTCATTAGTTTGTGTTGCATTTTCATCATCAAATTGACTTAGGGTTTTGTTGAAAATTGTGAATTTTACATATAACCTAGTAATTCCAAAATCTAGGGTTTGTATGTAAAATGTTGTTTCAGATTTTTCTACTGATTTTAGAGGCTCATTAAAATTTGCATTTGGCTTTAGTTTTTCATTTTATAACAAATTTGCATTTAGATTTCAAAAATTTGTATTTTTGCATAGAAATTTCAACAAAAACTAGCATTTTCATTGATTTTTCACTAGATTTGCACTTGCATTTTGCATGTTAGAGAATGGAAATCATTTTCAGATCTGAGATAATGTAAGTTTAATCATATATCAGATTTCAAAACATACACATAGCATTTTACATCAAGATCTCAAACCTAGGGCTTGAAAAACATTGATTTTCACTAGATTTGGCCTTATCGACTCTCTAAACTTGCACTATAGGCATGTTGTAAAGAATATTTTTGCACTAATTGACTGATATCAAGGGTATTATCTACTTCCGCTCCTAATTTCTTTACAACACCTTGTTATTGGCCTCTTGTATTGAAAATTCGGTGAAAAACTGCATATATTGCTATTTTAGCCCTAGGGTTTGCCCTAGGTTGCACCCTAAGCGTGTTGTAACATATTTTATGATTTTAGGTGACTGATATCACTGAAATTATTTTTTATACTTCCTTAAATTATTTACAACACCCCTTTGGCTAAGTCTTGGAATTAAAAAATCATAAAAAATTGCTTATTTTGCTATATTTTCACTAGGGTTTGACCTAGAGTGGCACTATAAGTGTGTTGTGATGGATTTTTTGGAATTAGGTGGCTGTTTTTAGTGATATAATTTTTTTGTTATCATCATTTTCATAACAACACCCTTTTTCATGTTCTTTTGCATTGAGATTTGGTGAAAAACTGCTTATTTTACTGTATTTTCACTAGGTTTTGGTCTATCATCATCTTAGATTTGCATCAAGAGTGTGTTGTGAAGGATATTATTGTTGTATTGGAATGATATCATACATATTATTTGCTTCCCCTAATCAAAATCCTTACAACACCTTTGCTTTCACTTATTCGCATTAAAAAAGTACAAAAAATCAAGCATTTAAGTCATTTTTGCATATAACTTTGCACTTGTCTTTTGCTTCAATTTTGAAAATATTTTAAAATATGATTTTGCATTAATTTGAGCATATACACATGGCCTTTACTCGTAACAACAACAATAGGTTCCCTTCTAGGCCTACTTGAAGAGAAAGGTCCCTGAACCTGAAATTGTGTTTACACCTCATGATAGAACAATCAGAGATATTGACGGACCTCTTTACATCAGTGTGAAGATAATGGAAAACCCCATGGATGGAACCATTATTGATCCTAATTACATGACTAATATTGCCACAGAAGAGTTCTTCTATTTACATAATTTGATGCAAAGATTTTATGACCCTTCGGATATGATGATTAAAACACATAAGGGAACCTTTGTAAAACCTTTTGGTAAGATATCATTGTTGGTAACTGTATTTGAAAAACACCTAGAACAATGGTTTGATGTTGTCCCTAATTCTAACATATTTCAAATAAAACTTGGACATCCATGGTTAAAGTCTATGAAAGCTGTCCCTTCAACAATTTATAAATGTGTAAAATTTCCTTCAAACAGACAAGTGCATGCTATTCATCAAAATACATACAAACCTTTAATTACACAACAACACTTTACACTAGATTACTTTTGGGACAAATCTAAAGAGAAACTTGAACCGTGAACAGACTTTAACTTCTTGAGCTATAGAAATTACAAAGAAAAACTATTAAATCCAATGACCGGCCCTTCTAGACAAGAAATAACAAAAGACAAGAAACCCACATTTGAACAGAACCATAGACCAAAAGGACAAGGTCCCTATGCTATGGTTCCTCCCTTGCCATCCTTATAAGGATTGGGAGGTAATTGTCGACAACAAAACATTCTACCTAGACAAATGAGATTTGATCTTGGTGCTTTGTCTTCTAAAATGAAAAAACCTATGAAAGAGCAAAGCCTTATCTTACAAGAGATAAGTGGTAAGAAAAAAAGAAATAGAAAAGTGAGAGAAAGAAGAAGATAAAGACAAGCTTATGCCATAAACCTTGCATCTCAACAAGAAAACATTGAACAAAACAAAGATGATCCTAATAATGAACAACCTAAATACAAAGACAATAATTGGGCAATAGTACCTTATGTCCCACTTTCCTCTAAAATTTAGGAGTGGGAGGATGATGATGATTTACTTGATGAACACTAGCCTGGGAGAACCTACAAGTAAGTATCTCTAACCATTTATCTCTCTCATGATGTGCTTCCCCCATGATGTGTTATGTGTTGTTTAGGCCTCCTGGGATGACCCCTAATTCTCTTGTAAGGTCTGGGATACTAGGAGACCACCTCTGTTGTGATCTTCTTCCATTTGTATCATCATTCTTATATATTGCCTCTCTCTTTGATTTCATTGTTGTGCGTTGTGTCTTACGAACATAGCATTACGGTTGGTGACATGGGGGCACCCTCCTATGTGACTATCCCTAAGACACTTGTTTCTCCTCTCTTATTTATTGATCCCTTCCTCTAGTGTTTCTATCTAGCGGGCGGATGATGAAAAACATTTATACTGATGCGGACCTAGAGTCCCTTTCACGAGAAATTAAAAATTGGACTTAGTTCCTAATATGACAATGGGGTTGTATATCTTATCTGACACTTGGCTAGTAGAAGCACTTGTGCTTTTCGTGTAGTGATTTTGATGATGTTTTTATCTCATTTACAAATCATAACAACACTGATGCTCTGCACACTTTGTTTGTCTTTGAATCTAGCCTTGGTGGTACTCGATTCATAGATCTTTGTGATATAGCCCTGTAGTTATCCTCAAACTCTGAATTCATACTATAACCTTGGCTCTTTATGTGGTTAATCATATGCATTGATGTTGTTGTTTATCATGATTATGTAGACAATAACATGTTTCTTGTAGGAATGTGTTTGTGGGAATATTTGGTGATTGTATAGTACATGTCACCTCCAAGGGGCATGGGCTTGGTGAAAGCCTGTGTTCCCTTGTGTGTTTTATTCCTACCTTAATGTGCTTGATATCGATTTGTGATATCAACCACCTTAAGGTGGGGGCATATATAAGGTAAGCTATCTGTTGTAGATGTTAGCATTGTGCTTATCCTTAGGTGCAGTCTAAAGACTTGTGCAAAGAGTACATCCTGCACTCTAAGTTTTTTAACAATCAATCAGTCAATCAATTATTTAATCCCTCTGCAGAGGTGGGGTATCATATATATCCTTTTTATATTAAGCCCTCTATGGAGGCAGGGATGGAGTATTTCTCAGAGAAGATTACATCATCCTATCATTTTCAAAAGTCCTCTGCGGAGGCATGGAGCGATTATATGAATAACTCAACCCTTAAGCGTGTCTTTGGTGATTGTTGTGGCAAGCCTAATCATCGGTGTGTGCCTATAATGTGCCTGAGATGGTGTTGAACCTAGAAATAGGAACACTCTATCGCTTGTCTACTGTGTTTTCTCTGTGTCTTCAAAGTATGTGTTTTGGCGTGCTTGCTTTGTTTAGCATGTCTATTTCCCCATATGTAGTCTAAAGACCTATGTGATGAGTACATCCTGCATTTTGGGAGGTTTTGTGTGTCTTACATGTGTGTTGCCCCATATATGCAGTTTAAAGACCTGTGTGATGAGTACATCATGCATTATGGGAGGTTTGTTTACTTTCCTGTACTTGCATTTGCATTTCATATATATGAGAAAAAGAAAAGAAATGAAATCATTCCTGTCTTTTATGCATTAATGTGGCTTCTTTACATTCAATGTATTCTCTATGTTTTGTGTGATTATAACTATCTTCTCCGTGTTTGCATGTCTATCATTGTCTTCAATGTGTCTACGTGTCTTCTCCATGCTTGGCGTGTTTGCTATGTTTGTTGACCATACTTTAATGCATGTATTGGCCTTGTGTTTATACATACATTAAAGTGGGGGCTAAATGTAACGTCAAAAAATGTCCCCTTAGGGGCTTTTCCCTCATAAGGTTTAGATCTCAGGTCTCTTAGCTGCATTTAGGACATATTACATCATATTTCAACATCCCAATGAGAAACCCCTGAGTGTCTTGGCAAATAGGACCTAGGGGGACCACTTGAGATAACCCCTACTGAAAAAAGAGGGGGAGGACTTGGGCACCCGCACCCTAGTCCTACCCTATTTTGGAGCAGTCCCAATTTTTTGGTGTCAGCTTGTGACCATTATTTGGGTCCTATGCCGACACGATAAGTTTGAATTATGAAATTATTGGTGGGAGTGTTTGTAGTTGCATATAAAATCATGTTTAGACATTCATTTATAAACTAGATGAACATTTTTATTCTCAAGCATTCTAAAGGTGATTCAAGGATTTCATTGTGTTGCAAGAGCAGATTTGTGTGGTTTATGTGTTTGTATTTGCAAATTTGAGCAATCATCTCCTCATGGCATGAAGAGCTTCTTCCTCCCATGAGATATTAACTACAATGTGACATCATTTGTGTTCTTGAGCATTTATCATTTGGTTTTTTCCTCTGCCTCACAAGGGTACACACTCTCTATCTGACAATGGTGTTCGAAAGACTTGAATGTCTCTCTGGGGCTTGACTAAGGCAAGCCTCTAAACACCACAATCCCCTCCCAAAGTTTTCATAATTACAGGTTATAGGTGTTGGATCTGGAGAAAGTGAAGTTGCAAGAGGGTACAACCGAGTGTCAGAATCACAGATCAGAGAAGAAAACAACTCCCCGGACTAGGGCGCCTGCTCATTAGTCCTTGAGGTTTCGTGACGGGAAAACCTTTGGTACAAGAGGAATAGGTTATAGATCTTGTTTGCAAATCCTGACAAAAAGTAGGGCACTGGACTTGGGCGCTTGCTCTTTAGTCCCTGACTTTTCTGCTTTAGAACCTCGAAAATAGGTGCACAATTATTTTTCATTTTACATCTTTCTATAGCAACATTTTCTATTATTCATTTGTTTACTATTGTATTTGCATAATTAGGGTTTTAAGGTATAATTAAGCATAAGAGAAGATAAGTGGCAATCAAATCATAAAAATAGAAGTTTCCCTAAATCTCACAGTGACCTAGGGTAAGATAGTACATTACAACTCGACCCTAGGTCCTTGAATGAAAGGGTGAAAGGATGATACACATACAAAACTACCAAAAAACCAAACATCCAAATTTTACCCTTTACACTTGCCTCTTCAAGATCATAAGATACTCTTTCAAGGTCTGAAAGTGCTTTGTCTTTGGAGTCTTTTTCTTTTTGTAGCTGCAATTCTAATCTCTGATTCTCCTTTTTATATTTCTTGATTTTAGTCAGAGCACACAAGAGTTCTCCTTCAACATCAACCTCACATTCTTGTTCATAGTCACTCATAATGTGATCTTCTTCTTTTGAATTAGATTGGACCTCATCGCCATCATATGAATGTCTTCTATCATTGTCACTTTCCTCAGACACCAAGCTGTCCTTTTCTTCAAGTGCATCACCTTGATAGATTATAATCAACTCCTTCCACACATCCTAAGTTATTTCACAATGCATAATTTTATAGGAAATTTCATTAGATAATCTAGACAGAATAGCCTTCTTTGCTATATGATTACATTCATAAGACTTTTTGTTATTTGTAGAATTAGGTGATTGAGAGGAAATAAAATTCCCATTTTTAACTAACATACACACACCATACCCTAAAGAGGATAAATAGACTTGCATTCTAATACACCAAACAGAGAAATCTAAACCATCAAAGAAAGGAACTCCTGACTCAACTTGTGATACATTTCTATCAACCTTTGAGTTTGGTATAGATGGTGCCTTTTGACCAGTATGTGACTTGACATTTCTCTTGACCTTATTTCTTCTACACTTTCCCATGGTACTCCACTATCAGGACCTACTTGAGCCTGTTAGACTTCTATAGGGAACTTGGCTCTGATACCACTTTTTGGAGTATAGGAAAATACTGAGAGGGGGGGGGGGTGAATCAATGTAATAAATTTAACATTTCAAAACTTAACTCAAATATCTTGTGCAAAGGAACTAATTTAAACCATAGTCATCAAGATATGCAAATTAGAATACAAAAAATTAAATAAAGATGACCAAATAGACACAATATAATCAACAATGAAGAGAAGACATGACACAGGTTTTGATGAGTGGAAAACCCTCATAGGGATGAAAAACCACTCTAAACTGCCTCACTGGCTTAATCATGAAAATCACCAATTACATAGCCTCATTGGTTGATGAATGCCTCATTGGCAACAAATAGGTCTCATTGACCATGCAGGCCTCACTAGCTATAATATGCCTCACTAGAAAAATATACAATCTCAGATTAATACAAAGAATACAGAGGGTTTCTCTGTTTCAATGCAAACCCCTTAACTTGTATATTCCCTTTCAATCACACTCAACTCAATCTGCATTTTCTTTCTCATTATCTCTATACAATTTATTACATATTGTCTTGGACATGATTCAATCTGTAAACTTGTTGTATCTATGCTTGTTTCATTTCTAAAAAAAACATCTCATACCTCTTACAAAATATTCACCTCGTTCACCTTTATTTTCTCTTTAAAAACTTCACAAAAATATGTCTTCAATCTTGCATTTAGTCCTCAAATCAAAATCACAATAAACTTGCAAAAATGAGCTTTCATTTCTTATTTCTCTTCAATCACCTCTCATACACATAAAGTCTCATTTCAATTTTAGCCATTTAAAACCACATCCACATGCCCTTATTTTCACAACCTGGATATATCTCAGTTCTCAATGAACATTAAGTCCTTAATCTTCCATCTTCAGAGCCTCTCTACATTTTCATTTTAAAAAAATCCATTCACCTGCAATAAGAAAAACTTTTCATATTCCTTTTCTTTCCCCTTTCAAAAACAAATCTTCTACAATCTCCAATCTGCAAAAAATAATCTTCAAGAATAAAATAAATCATTAAATTAGATTGCCTTGACATGAAATAATATCATTTCATCTTCGAATCCCCTTCTCAAAAACCTTCTACAAAAATAAGATCATATATATCTCTTCTCTTCACGACCATTCATATTCCTCTATCTACAATAAGGAAGTTCTCAAAAAATCATTTAAAAACTCATCTTAGTCTTCTCAAAAACTTTATGCAAAAATTCCATAATTACCACTCCAAAAAAAAAAAGTTTCCACAAAGTAATTTTCTCATTTTTAGAAAAAAAAAATCTTCTCTCCTTTTTACTTCATTGCACGAGAGAGAGAGGCCCACTTGAGTTTTAAAAATAGAAAAAATCTTCATAAAAATCTCCAAAAAAAATGCTTTTAAATATCAAATAAATCTGCCTTTTAAAAGGCTAAAAATAGCCTTTAATACAAACTTTCCAAATAGTCACACTGTTGTGATGTTTCCATGCACATCAAAGATTGGTCATGAGAAAGGAGGTCAAAATTTAAACCATAACCATCGATTGACCTTTAAAACTTTTAAAATGGATCGTTGATAAGATTTTGGTGCCCAAGCACTTATATGTTGACTGTTGCAGCCAGTTCTACTAGAAAGAGAGGGCCAGTTAGGCCACGGCTTGAAACCCTTCACTAGGTAATTTTTAAAGTTGTGACCTATAATCACAGGTCAACTAAAAATTAGACCAAAAAGCAACAAAGGCACTGATGGGCATGTAGGGTCTTTTAAGAGCCATGAAAAGAATATGAAACATAGATAATGTATAGGTTTACAAAGACATTGCATGGGTTTAAATTAACATACAAACACTTAAATATATATCAGAGAATTCTTACTATATTAGATAATTTCACTTACCCAAGTTAATCACCAGGCCGTACACACATAGTAAGTGATTCTCTAGGATCTTAAAGTTGGGAATATAGTCATTTGGTGCAAATAGGAAGAAACCCTAGAATAATAAAGCATTGTGAACAGTCAGCCATAACTCCATGAAAAATTCACAAAGAAGCTCTCATGAAGCTCTAACACAATGAAGACATCTGACTGAAATATGATGATGACTTGAAACATAAGACTGACGATAAATGATGACCTCCTTGAACCATGATGATGACATTCTTACATCTTGATGTTGTGACTTGCAGAAACTATAGAAGAACATACATGTAGCATCCTCATCCTCAACTCAACACCTTACTCTTGATGGCTTGAAGATTCTAATGCCAAACACACCCCTTAATGAAAACATCCTGACTTCAAACCTTAGCAATATTTCCTTTGACATCAAACCAAGCTATTCATTATACCAAACATGTGAAGATTAAAGGCATCTCAATTCATGCATGAGACATAGAAACATAACTTGAATAAACCATTATCCTTCTTTTTCATCTTCTGAGTCCTAACACATCATGAATCAACCTCCTAACCATTCAACCTCCTAACTATGAAGTAACAAATGATAAAGTGTGTGAATTCTGTGAGCATGTCACAAACCATAAGTCTTCTATGTAGACATAGTTTTTGAACATGATGAATAATAAAATCTAAAGACATATAAGCATCAAATCCATAACATGAACCATGACATGATGATCCTTATTGAAGACATGATCAACACACTTATCCTGATTGAGTGAAAAACACTATCCCATGTCATCACCATGAATGAATGTGAACCGCTGAACCAACTTGAACATATCAACATCAACTAAGATTTGAGCATCCATTCAAAAGATTGTGAGACATCCACACCAACTAAACCATGAAGAGCATCACAGAAACCTTTTCATGACAATAGTGCAAGTAATCATCAAATGTCCTATTGTCTTGATGGTACCTTATGGAGAAGCACAACAACTCAACACCCTCAACACCTTTTTGACATCGATGACAACCTTCCATCAAAGATTTCATGTGTTAGATTACTGGATGTAGTGAGAAGAAGGTGTGTACAATTCCTTAGTGTGAATGCAAAGGTGTTGATGGTGTTGCGGTGGAATTTTCTATTGCATTGAGATAGTTTTCTCCTTGTAACAATCTTCTCTATCTTCTTCTCTACTCTGGCAGTGAGCCCTTTGGCAGTGATCCTTCTAGCAGTAAGCCTATTGTTTTTCAGTGTTGATATTACTTTATACTATGAGCTAATCCTTAATGTGGATTTTCCCTTCTTGGGTTTTCCATGTAAATCTGGTGTTCTCTTGTGTTTGATGTTGAGTTGATTCAGTTTCTGTTATTTGCTTTCATGCATAATCATCATAACAGTTTAAGGGTTAATTGAATTGATGTGGATCTAAATGTGTTTGAGGGTTTTGGAATTATAAGTTACAACTGATTCACCCCCGCCTCTCAGTTGTCTTGTGCTTTCAACAACATATGAGTCTCCCAAATTTCTATCAGGGATAGCATAGATGGCATCAAGAACACAAGCATAGTGTGTGGCCATATTCAAATGCTAAAAATAATGATGGACTGATATACCTCCAAAAATAAAACACAACCTTATTTTCTACCAACCAAATTTACCTTAAGCAAATGCATTAACCATACACCGATGTTGAATTTCCAATTAAATTTGAATCAAGTATGATATGCAACCCATTAAAATGTGCCTCACCTCATCTACCAATTGATGACAAGATCTTTACAAATAATAAGTCACACAAAAATTGAAAAAATGCACCTTTACGCCTTTCAACATATGCCAAGTAATATGTTCCATATGCTGAGTAATCTGTTATTACTTTATTACACTTTTCACCACATGCCATGTAATAAATTCAAATAAAAATATTTTGCTTCAATTGTATAAAAATTGCACGCCATAAAACTTGTACATCGTTCCAATGTTGATTTGTTTTTTAGAATCTCATTGCTATGGTTTATGTGATATGTCCAAGATGGCTTTTATTAAGATTATAACTTCCTAAACCACCCAATGGGAATAATTCCCAACTAATTATTTAACAACTAATTACTAACTAATTGATAGTAAACTACAAGTCACTAAGGTGATTTTATTAAGTAAACCTTAATATTCTAACATACCCCCTTAAGGTTTACAATACACAAATAGAATATATAACAAAACATGTTGATTACACAAAACAAATACACATTCTTGAGAAGATTTTTCTTTGAAGAAACAAATCTTGAATTAGGTTGAACTTCATCAAGCTGCCTCGTAACTATCGAAAGGGTGTAGCTCCAAGCTGAATTCTCAAATTCTTGGATTACCACATCCCTGAACTCCCAAATCACAGATCCCTTGAATTATTCGACAACAATCCATGCTGAGCTCCACAAGGCTCCATCAAGTTTTCTCATGACCCTCGGAAGGGCATAATTCCCCAGATCACAGACTCATGAACTATCTGGACAACAATCCATATGAGGTCACCAAATCCCTTCTTGTCTTCAAAAATCAAACTTCACAATAGATGCATTCTTCAATTTTGTTAGCATAAAAAAGAACACATAAGAAAATAAAGAAACATATGCTTCTTTTGCAAAGCACCATCTCTAAGCAAGAAGCTGAATCGAGATGATGAAAACTCCTCCAACCTCTAATGCCTCCAACCTCCAATTTGACCCTATTACACTTTATCCATTTAATATTGCATGTGATTCTTTGGAGGCCCCGTATGGTGTATCAAAGATATCCTTGAAAGAGCAATCATAAGGTGTAATGATAAAAAAATTCATTTCAAGGTGTAAGACTACATCCATTTACTATTTCTCTATAAAAAACTAAAATACCTCCAACCAAAACTTTATCTTACAAACCATCTATATCAAAAATCATACAAAATGACCATAAATATTGATATCAATATTTCATCTCTCCAACAATGTTGCACACTCTCACCAAAGATAATCTCAATATTTCTTGAATAAAACAACTTATCACTCCAAACTTGCACAACAAAACTCCTTATATCTCTTTTTAACATATATGTTTTTAGAACACAACTCAACACATTCAAATGATACAACTACTAAAATTCTGGGCCCTTATTCCAAAATCTTGTAACTCCTTATACACCTTATTAATTCCTGTGTCTCCTAAAATCATAGATTGACTATAAAATCTTTTACCATAATAGATTCAATTTAGGGTTTGATATCATGCATTGATGGGTGCCACACATAAATGAGGTATACAAGTTTAAGCAAGAATTCCATATTAAATCATGTCACACTCAGCAATGGTCTCTTTTCTATGCCTTCTTACTTCTCCAGATGAACTGAAAAAGTCTACGGGAAGCATCTGTATATTAAGTGTTTCAACAAAGGAAGTTAGGATTCTCTTCAGCAAGAAAACCACAAGAGTTAGATTAAATCACCTTTGTTATCCGCAAACAAATGGAACGTCGTTGCATTAGATGCTGAAGGCACTCAAACCAAAACCTATCCCTTTCTCTAAGAATCACCACGAACATAGCAAGATCAGCAATCAACCATCCTTTTGCTTTTTACTAATTCAACCAATGTATTTGACACCTACCAAAACTACAATGCCTTATTCTCTAGAACTCTATTGACAATCTAAAATGATGAAAACAATGTGCACTTTAATCTCCAGAAGGAATACAACTAGAGATTGTAAAACCAGCCTCCTTCAGTGCTACAAGTCTTCCCTAAACCCTTACCAGAATTAAATATATATCCTTTCACCATTTTTTTGTGAAGGGATAACAAAAAACTTCATGCAGGTCAATCATTTCGCTTTGATACCATATGTTACAAAACTTAGAGATCATTTATATTTTCACAATAAAGAACACAAAAATATGATAATAATATTATATATTTAGGATGACTTTACATTCACTCTAAGATGATGAAAACTCTTCCAGCCTCCATGCCTCCAACAAAGGATGCATTCCTCAAGGTACCAAAATGATTTATACTTTAATGTACTATATGTTGGAAAACTCAGATATCATTTACATTTTCACAATAAAGAAAACACAAATATGATAATAATATTATTGTAGTCAAGATGATTTTACATTCACTCCAAGATGGTTTTTATAAAGCTTATAACTTCCTGAACCACCCTATGAGAATAACTTCCAACTAATTATTTAACAACTAATTACTAACTACTTGAAAATAAAATACTAGTCACTAAGGTGAATTTATTATTGTAAACCTTAATATTCTAACACCTAGGATATGTTAGATGTGAAGAAAATACAAATGATGTTATAGGTAAGAGAGTTACAAACAAGTTAGTTCATAAAATACAATGTTCTCAATGTAATAGGTAGGGACATAAAAAAGAAACATGTTGGGATCTTCATCCTTGTACTATTTGTGGATTGAAGAATCATTCTGAAAAATCATGTTGGAATAGAGAGTGGAAGAAACAATCTATGAAAGAATGTATATAGATGAATTGTGGATGGATTGGTGTATCTAATTGGTGAAAGGTCACAAATATGTTCAAAATATTATACAAGCATAAATATTCACATATTGAACAAAATAACAATCAAGCAAGGGTTCATCAGAGAACTAGGGAACAATGAAGAAATCTACTTGGTGTTTCGTAGACCAAAAAATAATTGGTAGAAATATTCACAAAGACTTTAGTAAAGGAGAAATTTGAACTTCTAAGATAGAATTTGGGATGTTGAAGTAGCTAGTGGTAGAAATTAAGGGGGAGTGTTGAAATAAACTATTTATTTCTCCCATTGATAATCAAATAATTTCCACTATATTTAAACAAAGGGTAAACACATTGAATTGCCTAGAGGCCTGAACCTACTGGAGAAGATCACATTTGATAATCATATAAAGTTGTAATCTAATTTGAATTGATTGTCTAGATTTTTTGGTATGAGGAAGCTTGCAATATTAAGCATTCATAATTAGCTTGATCTCAACCTCGAAGAGCTATGAAGATTTGGAAAATCACTGTCAACAATAAAGTCCAAAGTATTTCCACTTGAATTCTATCCACTTTGTATGTGTAGAGGAGTGAGATTTATAGTTGGAGCACTTTTAAAGTACACCAATATTACTACTAAAAGTGAATGTCAACCATAAAATACATTTGGGGCTCATTCAATAGAGAAAAGTTGTGGCATTGATTGTAAAGATCATTGCTAAATCTAATATTTTTTCACAAAGATTATTGCAATTTTTTTTTTACAAAGATCACTGCAAAAGGTTTTTGATTGCAAAGATCATTGTAGAAGGTTTCTGATCACAAATATCATTACAAAGTCTCTTATCTTAAAGATCATTACACAAGGTTTCTGATCGCAAAGATCATTACATTCTCTTATCACAAAGATCGTTGTAGAAGGTTTCTTATCACAAAGATCATTGTAGAAGGTTTCTGATTGCAAAGATTATTGCAAAAGGTTCTAATCATGAAGATCATCGCAAAAAGTAAATAACATATTGAGTGTTATCTCTATAAAGTTAAGTGATGTTGACAACTTTGAAGTATACCATCACTTCATTTGTGATGAAGGGGGTAAATCACAAAACACACAATAACAGATATTGAACACAACAAATAGAACTTTCTTTTATTGAATTAGGCAATTCATTACATTACAGAAAGCTCAATTACAATCAGAGGATGAATCCTCTACTGGCTGCAACACATTACAGCTTTCCCAACCTCAAGACTCTTGAATCTTCAGCCTTCTGTAACCCCAAATCAACTAGGGTTTCTGTTTCCCACCTATTCTTGACTCTACACTGGCCCCCCTTAACTCTACTACCACCCAGGGTTCCCAAAATAGTCATAAATAGCACTTTTTGGCGGCCTCCAGCTAAATTTTGAATTTTGCAACTCCCTCCAAAAGTAGGTCAACTTCTGGGAAGCATAACTTTTGATCCGGGTGTCTGACTAACGAACTGTTTTAAGCGCCGGAAAGCTCGCGATGCGAACTATCATGCCAAAATCTATAAATAGATTTTTGTCAACTTTTTGAGATGTTATGAGAAGTTTTAGTGCCTCATATCTCATTCCAAAAATTTTCAGGGGCTTTTCGGAAAACAAAAACTTTAATATCTTTCAGCTCACAAATGATCTTTATCTGATTCCTTCGCCAAAGGTCTTATATTTCCATTATGTAACTTTCTGGAAGTTTTTGCTTCATTACGTGCCCAAATGCAAACTTTCTAAAAATAGCACATACACTTTCCTAATTAGGCAGATCGCTATGTTTAGCAGTTTCAGAAAAACTGAAAGTCCTACATTATTATTCTAGATATTATGGAGCCAAAAACACTAATTATAGGAAGAAATGAGAACAACTACAATGATTTTGAATTAACTTCTTTTTGGGTGATGCAAGATTGCCCTTACACTACTGGATGCTCCTGCATCAGACACCCAGGGTAATTTGAGAAGTGACCCTGTCACATCTCAGGTGTTTGTGTGAGGAAAACCCAAACGGTCAACCTTTGCCTTAGACAACCAAGAAGAATCTTCAACAAGCCTTCCATTCCATTTCACTAGATATTCTTCGTATTGCTTGTTCTGAGTGCTCCTTCCCACATAGCTATCTAAAATCTCTTTTATCTCCTCTGTTGAAGTAGATGCCGGAATACTCCACTGCACCGTGGTTGATCCATCCTCTGTTCCACCTTCATGATATTCTGATAAATCATTAATGTTGAAAATAGGGGAAATATTGATCCCACTCGGCAGCTCTACCTCATATGCATTTCTTGAATCATGTTTCTTCAAAATTTTGCATGGTCCAAATTTCTTCATTTTCAATTTATTGTATGTTCCAACTGGGAACCTTTCTTTTCTCAAGTGAACCATGACTTCATCTCCCACCTGGAATTCCTTATATCTCCTCTTCTGATCTGCCTTAGCCTTGTACTGAATATTCATCTTATTAATGTGCTTTTTCACCTCTTCATGCAAATTCTTCATGTGTTCTGCAAAGTCTTCAGCCTCAGCATTTGTCTTTTCTCCTTTGTCCAGGTTCCTTAACTCTGAAACATTTCTTAGACTATTCCCATATACAATTTGGAATGGTGATTTACCAGTACTCCTATTGACAGAATTGTTGTAAGCAAATTCTGCCTATGGTAAAATCAAATCCCATCCCTTGGGTTTATCTCCTACTAAGCATCGTAGCAGGTTACCCAAACTTCTATTCACCACTTCAGTTTGTCCATCAGTTTGTGGATGGTGTGCAGAACTAAACTTCAAGTCTGTCTTTAACTTCTTCCACAATGTCCTCCAGAAATAACCAACAAACTTGGTATCTCGATCTAAAACTATGCTTTTTGGTAGACCATGTAGTCGCACTACTTCCCTGAAAAATAACTCTGCAATATGAACATCATCATTAGTCTTCTTACAAGGAATAAAATGTGCCATTTTTGAGAATTTGTCCACCACCACAAAAATAGAATCGTGCCCTCTCTGTGTCCTTGGTAAACCAAGAACAAAATCCATACTAATATCATCCCATGGCTTCTCTGGTATAGGTAATGGTTAATAAAACCCTGTATTCTGACTTGTTCCTTTTGCCATCTGACATACTCTGCAACTCTACACAAACTTCCTCACATCTTGCTGCAGCTGTGGCCAATAATAATTTTCACCAACAATAGAAATGGTCTTATCTCAACCAAAGTGTCCAGCCAATCCGCCACTATGCTTCTCCTTAATCAGGTTCTCCCTCATGGAACTCCTCAAAATGCACAACTGGCTTCCTCTAAACAACATGCCATCTTGGATTATGAAATCCAACCATTTTGTCCTATCCAAAGTAACAGGCTTCAGACAAGCTTTCCAAGCCTCTGCAAAATCTAGATCTTTAGGTTACAAACTTTTGAGCTCATCAAACCCAACAACCTCTATCTTCATTTCTGTCAACAAATTTTGCCTTCTGCTCAAGGCATCTGCAACTCTGTTGGACTTCCCACTCCTGTGTTTCAAAACAAAGGTATAACTTTGCAAAAACTCAACCCATTTTAAGTACCTTTGGTTCAACTTCCCTTGACTATTAAGATACTGCAAAGCTTGATGATCGGTATATAAAACAAACTCTTTTGGCAACAAATAATGTCTCCATTTCTTCAAAGCCTGAACTATTGCATAAAATTCCTGATCATAAATAGAATACTTTTTCTTGGCATCACTAAGCTTCTCACTAAAATAGGTAATGGGCTTACCTTCTTGGCTCAAAACAACTCCTATACCACTACCACTAGCATCACAATCTACTTGAAATACCTTATTGAAATCTGGAAGTGCCAAAATAGGTTGTTCTACGACTTTTTGCTTCAATGTATCAAAGCTCTTGTCTACTCCTTTAGTCCATCTAAACTCTTTTCTATCTCCCCTCATTGTCTCAGTTAGGGGTGCACAAATGCTACTAAAATTCTTGATAAACTTTCTGTAAAAATTTGCCAAACCATGAAAAGATCTTACCTTTGTTGCACTCCTTGGTGTAGGCCATTCAATGATAGCCCTTACTTTTTTTGGGTCCATCTTAAGACCTTCCTCTGAGACAACAAATCCCAGGTATACCAACTCTTTCTTTGCAAAACTACATTTCTTCAGATTAATCAGCAACTTCTCCTCCCTTAGCTTCTCTAGAACTCTTCTGATATGCATCAGATGCTCATCCCAAGTCTTACTGAAAATCAAAATATCATCCAAATAAACAATAACAAAACTTCCCAAAAATTCTTTCAGTACCTCGTTCATGAGCCGCATGAATGTGCTCAGTGCATTGGTTAGCCCAAATGGCATGACTAACCACTCATACAAACCCTCCTTTGTCTTGAAGGCTATCTTCCATTCATCGCCTTCTCTGATTCAAATCTGGTGATACCCACTCTTCAGATCAATCTTCGTGAAGTACTTGGCTCCACTCAAACAATCCATTATGTCATCCATTCTCGGCAATGGAAATCTGTACTTGATTGTAATCTTGTTGATGGCTCAGGAATCTGTACACATCCTCCACTCTCCATCTTTCTTTAGTGCTAGTACTGCAGGTACTGCACATGGACTTAGGCTCCCCTTATCAGTCCCTTCCTTAACAACTCGTGAACTTGTCTATTCAGCTCTTCATTCTCTGCAGGGGTCATTCTATGGGCTGCCTTGTTTGGCAAACTAGCTCCTGGTATCAAATCCATTTGATGACTTATCTTCCTTACTGGTGGTAAACCTTCTGGTACATTATCAGAGATAATGTCCTGGAACTCTTCCAACATATCTGAAACTTCTGCTGGTACATCTTTACAGTTCTCTTGACTAATCTTGGGAATCAATGCAAAGCAATGATGCTCATGCTTCATACCCTCCAAAAACTTTCTACCATCTACCAAGCAAATTCTAGCAGTACTGCATACCTTTTCTTCCACCTCCTTCAAGGGCTTCAACTTATGACGGACTCCATCCTTTGTTAGGGGCATGACCATCATGGATAGCGCTCCTATCATATTGCCATGGCCTCCCCAATAACATATGACATGCATCCATCGGTATGATGTCACACAGCACCTCATCATGGTAGTCACCAATCTTGAACTTCACTAAACACTGTTCATTGACCAAAGCTCTATGGTCCTTCTGTAACCATGCAATCTGGTATGGATGTGGATGCTTTCTTCTTGTCAACTTCAACTTGTCAACCATCTCCTCTGAAATAAGATTATCAGTGCTTCCACTGTCAATAATAATATCACAACACTTACCTTCACATTTGCACCTTGTGCAGAATAAACTCTTCCTCTGATTGGGTTTTTTCTCCTCATTCAACAAAGTTCTTCTGACAACTAGGGTTTCTCCCCTTTCTGCATCTTCAGAGTGCTCAGACTATGCATCTTCATCCACATGTGCAACTCGTGCATTACCTTTAGGTCTTCTATTCATCCTTCCTTGATGTTGTGGACACTCGTATGCTTGATGCCCTTCTTCTCCACATTGGAAATAGGTTCCTCTGAAACATCCTCTTCTAGGTCCTTGCCTAGGTCTGCCTCTTCCTCTTCCTATTTGCTCACCATTGTTCTGGTCACGAGGGTGGTAGGTATTATCACCTCTCTGATTTTGACTGGTACCAACTTCTTCACTTTTCTTTGCATCTTCATTTTGGCCCCCATAGGGTCTTCCACTAGTCCTTCTACCTTGACCTCTTCTCCTTTGCTTGTTGTCAAATCTTTTATTTAGCTTCTCTTCCACCTTCAGGGAAAACTGGTATGCATCTTCTATGGTGGTCATTTTGACCAGGCTCAACTCCTCTTGAATACTCAGCCTCAACCCATTAATGTAACGGGCTACCTTCTCCTTGTTGGGCTCTGCATGGCCTGTTCTGATAGTAATTTTATAAAACTCTTCTGTATACTCCTTAACAAGCTTGTTACCTTACTTCAGTCCTTGCAGCTTCTTTAGCAACTCCATCTCATAGTCCACAGGAATGAACTACTTCTTTAGTTTCTCCACCATCTGATCCCATCTGGTGATCTTTCCTTTTCCTCTTCTATTCCTCTCTAATTAGACCTCCTTCCACCAAATATTGGCATGGCCCTTCAACTTTGTTTTTTCAAACTTAACCTGATCTGGGTCCTCCACATCTTCATACCCAAAATACTCCTCCATGTCATTGATCCAATCAATAAGCTGTTCTAGATTCAAATCTCCAGAATATGTAGAAACTTTGATCTTGGGCCTCTTTCTGATCTTCAAAATGGCCCTCAACAACCTAACTTCTGCAGCATCTCCAGTAGCTTCTTGTTCTTCCTCAGATAGCTCTTCTTCAGCTTCATCTTCACTTTCTTCTCTTATCCTTGGCTCAAACCCTCTTTGTAGCTCCTTTTGCAATGCATCGATTTGCCTTTGTAGGGCTCTAAAACCCTCTTCTATCAAAGCATTCCTCCCACTACAGTTTCTTCGTGGAGGCATCTTGGTCTTCACAGCAAACCCACAACCTCAGGTCTTGGTGCAAACTGCCTCACGGTCGGCGATCTGTCTACACACTCAGGAACCCTTGCTCTGATACCACTTGATGAAGGGGGTAAATCACAAAACACACAATAACAGATATTGAACACAACAAATAGAACTTTCTTTTATTGAACTGGGCAACTCATTACATTACAGAAGCTTAATTACAATCAGAAGATGAATCTTCTACTGGCTGCAACACATTACAGTTTTGTCAACCTCAAGACTCTTGAATCTTCAGCCTTCTGTAACCCCAAATCAGCTAGGGTTTCTATTTCCCACCTATTCTTGACTCTACACTGACCCCCCTTAACTCTACTACCACCCAGGGTTCCCAAAATAGTCATAAATAACACTTTTTGGCGGCCTCCAGCTAAATTTTGAATTTTGCAACTCCCTCCAAAAGTAGGTCAACTTCCGGGAAGCATAACTTTTGATCCGGGTGTCCGATTGACAAATCGTTTTAAGCGCCGGAAAGCTCGCGATGCGAACTATCACGCTGGAAATTCATAAATAGATTTTTGTAATTTTTTGAGATGTTATGAGAAGTTTTAGTGCCTCATATCTCGTTCCAAAAATTTTCAGGGGCTTTTCAGAAAACAAAAACTTTAATATCTTTCAGCTCACAAATGATCTTTGCCTGACTCCTTCGCCAAAGGTCTTATATTTCTATTATGTAACTTTCTAGAAGTTTTTGCTTCATTACGTGCCCAAATGCAAACTTTCTAAAAATAGCAGGTACACTTTTCTAATTAGGCAGGTGGCTATTTTTGGCAATTTCGGAAAAACTGAAAGTCCTACATTATTATTCTGGATATTATGGAACCAAAAACACTAATTATGGGAAGAAATTAGAACAACTACAATGATTTTGAATTAACTTATTTTTGGGTGATGCAAGATTGCCCTTACACCACTGGATGCTCCTGCATCAATTTGTGAGCATGTTCTCAATAAAGAAAATTAAACTACTCTATAGATGAACTAATGAGCATCTTGCAAAACCTTTGAGCAAGGATAAGTTTGGATAATTTCAAGGAGGAATTGGTGTTAAATGTTCTTCATTTGTACATGGGTAGCTAATAAACCTATTTATTATAGGCGGCCCCTATCATCAAGTTAAGTTGTGTGATAAAATAAAATTTATGAGTGGGTGTTAAAAATATAAACTATATTTAATCACAACATTTGTCATATAGATTCATGTCTCATGTAAGAGACACAAATTTTAACACTACTTATCAAGAAACTCAGTCTATTAAACCAATGATTTTAAAATAAATTGGAAGGAAAATATCTCCATCACAAATTTAAAGAAATATGAATACACAATAATTTAATTTTTAATTCAATGATTTAAGGAGGAAAGTCCAAATATATTGAATGTAAGCCCCTAATGATTTTATATTACATTTTTAAAATGAGATACTTGGTGTAGAAACGATAAACAATATTATGCCTACACCCACCAAGGCATTATATCTGAAATTGGATTACAACTAGTATACCTATATTTAAAAAATATATCTAAAGTATGCCTTGAGATAGCTTTCTCGAGGTAATGTATATGCCATCTAAAGTATGCCTTGAGATAGCTTTCTCGAGGCAATGTATATGCCATGTAACATTTCTTTCTTTGATCTTAGTGATAGTGATGGCTTGTTTGAAACTGCCATCCACCTTCCTTTCCATCCCTCTTACATTTTATTTTATTTTTTTCTTTTATTCCCTTCACCTTTTTTTTGATATTTTATTTTTATCATAATCTTATAAAATTTCATAGAATCTGAATCTATTTATGAATCTTTTGGCACTTGTTCTCCACCCATGCTGTGAATATAGGAACGCGTTTCAGCATAAAAATGTTTTGTTGATGAATCCAAAATTATTAGAAAGAAAGCACCACAAAAATGTGACACCGCCAAAAATAACCTTTACAGTTTAATGCAAGGTATAACATTTTAAATCACATTACATGATTTATCCTGTACAGATTGTTTTACGGTAATCTGGCCAATTCTAATTGACAAACAAAATAATACAGAATATGCAGAAGGAATGTCTGGACCTGAAACACGAGCTCCTTCTGGAAATCATTTTGGATATCTATACCTGCAAGTCCCCACAGACATGTTAGAGAACTCTTCAGCATATATTCGAAGGGCAAAGCATATGATAGATAAGAAGAAAATGTCTTTGCCCATCTTTCTAATTAACAAGCAGAGTGCTCAGATATATTACAAGTCTCAAAGGCCCAGAGGTATATTATACTTGTCATCTATACTCGTGCTTCAACAAATGCAACCCTTGAATTTTTAGTTTGTTTTTGTAGGCAAAGCTCTGTACAACACTCTGGCCAGCACTACGTTGACTGTTACAAATATACAGAGCCCAATTGAGGAGATCATTGTTAGTGGTTACACTATTGAAAACTTTTCCTTTTCAGTGTCAGGAGTTCCTCAGGTGAGTCAATTAATTTCTCTGTTACAAGGGCAGTCTGCCAGATTTTTGAAAAATATTATCTATGAACAGGCCTTGTCTGTTTGAACAGAATGATTAAATACACAAGTTATGGTGGTGCAGACTATTCTTGTGACTTGTCTGAAAAATATTATCTATGAACAAGCCATGTCTGTTTGAACAGAATGATTAAATACACAAGTTATGGTGGTGCAGACTATTCTTGTGACTTGTCTGAGCTGCTTGGAGAAATTGAGCATGCAAGTGACTGCAGCGAAGGGTTATGTAGATGTAGGACATCTTTCGATGTGCTTTGAACAAGCTTTTGAAGACTTCAAAGAAGTCTCTAATATATCCTAATTTCTTATCAATTACGGAACAACCCAATAAATCTAGATATGTGGTCAGTTAAACAGGTATATGATTGTTGGATCCAGCTGGATGGGCAAGATGGTACAGACTTAATGAAGTCCACCTCGACTGTAGGAGTATTGGAGCAGATCCTCTGAAATAAATACATGTTGCCAGTTTATGTATTTATTAGGAGATAGGGTCTAATAGTGGTGTACCTTAATTTTATGGGGCCGACATAAAAATGTACATTGATACCAAAAATTATATCTCCAAGTAGTCAAGGATGTGGACGATTGTCATCAACATACTTTTTGTTGAGGTGTCATAATAGACATCCCAAAAAGTTAGATCAATAGTTGTGCATTAAGTCATGGTTTTTAGTGTGTCAATGTGGCATCATATGTTTTGTCGCTTTTTGAATCTATTGGACATATTTTATTCAACTATTGGGTGTGTGTTACAACCACTTGTATCATACTTTTAAAATATTGGCCTTTCAATTACATGTACTATGACAACTATTGGTAGCCACACCACAATTGGACCCTCTCCCCTACTCCTTGTCTTAGAGAGTAATTATATTGATGGAAATTTTTTAAATAGTAATTATTTATTTTTAGTTTTAATCGTTGACAAAATAAAAGATGTATATTTTTTAATAAAAAATAATTAAAATGAACAACCTACCTTTACCTATTGATGGTTGACATTGTGTGAGTACAATGCAAGACAATTGAAATGATCCTAGTTGTTCGTGATTGTCCATCTCCTTTCCACTGCAATTTCCCCACATCGTTGCTGTTGCCATTCACCATTGATTTTTATTTGGAGGGGAAGAACAAAAAAGTGAAAGAATGATTATATTTTAACGGTGAAGTATTATACCGCTTGATAACGGTTTAAGTTAACATCTTTAAAGGGGGCATATGATTCAAATACCATGTTTTAATATTGGCATAAATAGAACTATTACACATAGAATATATCTAATATAAAATAATTAGCCATAAAAAAGTAGGCAACAATTATATAGAAATGTATATGATACATTGTAATTGTATGCTCAAAAATTGGTTAATGGAAACATAAGAAGATCAAACAATACTACCTAAGAATCCTCATATCAATAACTGAATTCTTACACATAGGATATAACGAAATAAGTGCACCCAATACCTTGTTTGATTGTTCTTCAATCAATCATGGATTGAATGTAGGCTTCCTTCAAAGATCAGCAATAACCAACGATGATGAAGGATTTAGTTGGATAGAAGAAGATTGGAAGAAGAAATATTTTGACAACATTTACTTGCTTAGAGGATTCCCCTCTTTGAGTGGTGGGGAGATAAGTTTATTTGAAGTGTTGGATAGATAGTTGGGTAGTTGTGAGGTAGTTTTGGATTAGGGGCTAATTAGGATTAAGTCTCAATTAGGACATTATTAGGGATTTATGAGAGATTTATTAAATAAAAAGGCTTATTTATGTGAGAGGATTATGGAAAGGTGAGGAAATAATAAAATGGAAGGATTATTTATTTGGTTTTGGATGGGTGAAGAGGGGAAATTAATTAAATAATTAGATTATTTAATTAATTTGGAGAAGATATATAGGTAAAAAGGGTATTCAGGAGCTGCCAAAGGTGTAGGAAAGATATGGTCAATTTTAGGTGTCTACATTTTTTCCCTCTTTGATACAATGTTCCGGCTAAGGTAACAACATGTCAAAGATAAAATTAAGATGCCCTAGTCAGCCTACAGGTGGTGGAAAGAGGATGATGGATGGATAGATGCCCCCTCGAGAATTTCTTTGGTGAAAAATTCATAATTTTTTTTAAAAAAAAAATCTCGAAAGAAATGGAGAATAGATTAATGAGGGGGTAAGTGCAAGAAGATGGGGGGCCAAAAAGGGGTCTTAAGTGGCCACTTTTTTTCTGAAATTAGGAAATACTGGCCTTGGATGAGAAATTGAGCATAGTTACACTCAAAATTTAGAGATGCAACCAAAACAATGTTCGTAGTGCTCCGAGTCTACTTTCTAAACTACTATTTTGTTTTGAAAATGGCATAGATTAAGGGGTTCAAAAGAGGGAGCCACAGAAATTGGTGTTGTTTCTGTCAAAAAAACATAACATAGCATGTTTTGTGGCTCCCTCAAAAGGTCAACTTTTTTTTGGTATTTTTAAAATCGCTTCAGTGAGAAATTAGCTAATAGCATGTACTTTATGCCCGATTTTTCTGATAATTTTTTGATGAATATTTGATTTTTTACTAATTTTTAAAGTGGACACATCCTAAAAAATAGAATTTTGGCCGTGCTACCCCTATAAATTTTGAAAACTAATTGAAAATCATTTTTTTATTTTTTTAATATTTGTAGAATGGAGTCTAGTTTCTAAATATGTAATTTTTTTGAAATTTGAATGAATAGTTATTTTACAATGAAAAAAAGACCAAACAGTGGTTTTTGCATAAAAACGGACACACAAACAAAAGAAATTAAAGATGAAAGGCTTAACATTGTTAAAATGTGAAAAAAATCACATCGTCAAATAGCTAAGAGAAAGCCTAACATTACCCATGTGTTCGATTTGTTCAACCTTGAAACACGTGCAAATCTGAGGGTTAGCACGAACGAAATTATGTGAAATTTTGAAGAATACAGAAAAACACTTCTGTGACTGTTCATAAGGCACTCCAAGCCTTTGGGTTGGAAATCCAAAGCAAATCCCAAGCCCAAGGCTTGGGATTCCCAAAGCAAGAAATAACGCGAGCGCGTTATAACGCGCTCGCGTTATTTCTTGCCTTACATTTTTTCCCGCAAGTCTGTCTTTTCCCATGTTTGACATAACGCGAGCGCGTTATAACGCGCTCGCGTTATGTCCCACTCAAATTTTTTTACATTCAAGGCTATTCATCATGAGGGTTAAGGCATAAAGGATAGAGTTGAAAGGTTTACGGATAAGGGATTAGCGTTTAATGTATAGTATCGAGCCCGTTGAGGGTCTAGGAATAGGGATAGCGTTTAAGGTTTAGGGTTGAGGGATGACAGATTACGGTTGAGGGTCGAGGGATCAAAGTTAAGGGTTGAGGGATTAGGGTTTGACATTAAGGGTTGAGGGTTGAGGTTCAAGGGTCAAGGGTTTAGGGATAGGGTTTAGGGTCAAGGGATTAGGGTTAAAGTAGAGTGTGGAGGGTGTAAGGATTAGGGATAGGGTTGGAGGGTTTAGGGATAAGGGATTAGGGTTTAAGGTATAGTATCAAGTCTGTTGAGAGTTTAGGAATAGGGATAGCATTTAGGGATTAGGGATGAGGGATTATAGTTGAGGGATGATGGATTAGGGTTGAGGGTTGAGGGATTAGGGTTTAGGGATAAGATTTAGGGTTGAGGGTTTAGGATTAGGGTTTAGGGTTGACGGATTAGCATTTAATGTCGATGTTAGGGTTAGAGTGTTGAGGGTAGAGGGATTAGGGATAGGGTTTAGGGTTTAAGGTTTAAGGATTGAGGGTTGAGGCTTTAGGGATGAGGGTTTAAGGCTTAAGATATAGTGTCAAGTGTTGAGGGTGTAGGGATAGGGTTTAAGTTTTAAGGGTTAAGGGTTGAGGGATATGGATTAGGGTTTAAGGTATAGTGTTGAGGGTCGAGGGATCAGAGTTAAGGGTTGAGGGATTAGGGTTTGACGTTGAGGGTTGAGGGTTGAGGTTCGAGGGTCAAGGGTTTAGGGATAGGGATGAGGGTCGAGGAATTAGGGTTAAAGTAGAGTGTGGAGGGTATAAGGATTAGGGATAGGGTTGGAGGGTTTAGGGATAAGGGATTAGGGTTTAAGGTATAGTATCGATTCTGTTGAGGGTGTAGGAATAGGGATAGCATTTAGGGTTTAGGGATGAAGGATTAGAGTTGGGGGATGACAGATTAGGGTTGAGGCTTGAGGGATTAGGGTTTAGGGATAAGGTTTAGGGTTGAGGGATGAGGGATTAGGGTTTAAGGTATAGTGTTGAGGGTTTAGGGATAGGGTTTAGGGTTGAGGGATTAGGATTTGACGTTGAGGGTTGAGGGTTAAGGTTCGAGGGTCAAGGGTTTAGGGATAGGGTTGAGGGTCAAGGAATTAGGGTTAAAGTAGAGTGTGGAGGGATGACGGATGATAGATTAGGGTTGAGGGTTGAGGGATTAGGGTTTGATGTTGAGGGTTGAGGGTTTAGGGTTAGGGTTGAGAGATGAGGGATCAGAGTTAAGGGTTGAGGGATTAGGGTTTGACGTCGAGGGCTGAGGTTCGAGGGTCAAGGGTTTAGGGATAGGGTTGAGGTTGAAGGGATTAGGGTTTAGGGACAAGGTTTAGGGTTAGGGTTGAGGGATTAGGGTTTAAGGTATAGTGTTGAGGGTTTAGGGATAGGGTTTAGGGTTGAGGGATTAGAGTGAAGGGTTGAGGGATTAGAATTTGGCGTTGAGGGTTTAGGGTTTAGGATCAGGGTTGAAGGTCGAGGGATTAGAGTTAAGGGTTGAGTGATTAGGGTTTGATGTTGAGGGTTGAGGGTTGAGGTTCGAGGGTCGAGGGTCGAGGAATTAGGGTTAAAGTAGAGTGTGGAGGGATGACAGATGACAGATTAGGGTTGAGGGTTGAGGGATTAGGGTTTGATGTTGAGGGTTGAGGGTTTAGGGTTAGGGTTGAGAGATGAGGGATCAGAGTTAAGGGTTAAGGGATTAGGGTTTGACGTCGAGGGCTGAGGTTCGAGGGTCAAGGGTTTAGGGATAGGGTTAAGGTTGAAGGGATTAGGGTTTAGGGACAAGGTTTAGGGTTAGGGTTGAGGGATTAGGGTTTAAGGTATAGTGTTGAGGGTTTAGGGTTGAGGGATTAGAGTGAAGGGTTGAGGGATTAGAATTTGGCGTTGAGGGTTTAGGGTTTAGGATCAGGGTTGAAGGTCGAGGGATTAGAGTTAAGGGTTGAGGGTTGAGGTTCGAGGGTCGAGGGTCGAGGAATTAGGGTTAAAGTAGAGTGTGGAGGGATGACAGATGACAGATTAGGGTTGAGGGTTGAGGGATTAGGGTTTGATGTTGAGGGTTGAGGGTTTAGGGTTAGGGTTGAGAGATGAGGGATCAGAGTTAAGGGTTGAGGGATTAGGGTTTGACGTCGAGGGCTGAGGTTCGAGGGTCAAGGGTTTAGGGATAGGGTTGAGGTTGAAGGGATTAGGGTTTAGGGACAAGGTTTAGGGTTAGGGTTGAGGGATTAGGGTTTAAGGTATAGTGTTGAGGGTTTAGGGATAGGGTTTAGGGTTGAGGGATTAGAGTGAAGGGTTTAGGGATTAGAATTTGGCGTTGAGGGTTTAGGGTTTAGGATCAGGGTTGAAGGTCGAGGGATTTGAGTTAAGGGTTGAGGGATTAGGGTTTGATGTTGAGGGTTGAGGGTTGAGGTTCGAGGGTCAAGGGTTTAGGGATAGGGTTGAGGGTCGAGGAATTAGGGTTAAAGTAGAGTGTGGAGGGATGACGGATGATAGATTAGGGTTGAGGGTTGAGGGATTAGGGTTTGATGTTGAGGGTTGAGGGTTTAGGGTTAGGGTTAAGAGATGAGGGATCAGAGTTAAGGGTTGAGGGATTAGGGTTTGATGTTGAGGGTTGAGGTTCGAGGGTCAAGGGTTTAGGGATAGGGTTGAGGTTGAAGGGATTAGGGTTTAGGGACAAGGTTTAGGGTTAGGGTTGAGGGATTAGGGTTTAAGGTATAATGTTGAGGGTTTAGGGATAGGGTTTAGGGTTGAGGGATTAGAGTGAAGGGTTGAGGGATTAGAATTTGGCGTTGAGGGTTTAGGGTTTAGGATCAAGGTTGAAGGTCGAGGGATTAGAGTTAAGGGTTGAGGGATTAGGGTTTGATGTTGAGGGTTGAGGGTTGAGGTTCGAGGGTCGAGGGTCGAGGAATTAGGGTTAAAGTAGAGTGTGGAGGGATGACAGATGACAGATTAGGGTTGAGGGTTGAGGGATTAGGGTTTGATGTTGAGGGTTGAGGGTTTAGGGTTAGGGTTGAGAGATGAGGGATCAGAGTTAAGGGTTGAGGGATTAGGGTTTGACGTCGAGGGCTGAGGTTCGAGGGTCAAGGGTTTAGGGATAGGGTTGAGGTTGAAGGGATTAGGGTTTAGGGACAAGGTTTAGGGTTAGGGTTGAGGGATTAGGGTTTAAGGTATAGTGTTGAGGGTTTAGGGATAGGGTTTAGGGTTGAGGGATTAGAGTGAAGGGTTGAGGGATTAGAATTTGGTGTTGAGGGTTTAGGGTTTAGGATCAGGGTTGAAGGTCGAGGGATTAGAGTTAAGGGTTGAGGGATTAGGGTTTGATGTTGAGGGTTGAGGGTTGAGGTTTGAGGGTCGAGGGTCGAGGAATTAGGGTTAAAGTAGAGTGTGGAGGGATGACAGATGACAGATTAGGGTTGAGGGTTGAGGGATTAGGGTTTGATGTTGAGGGTTGAGGGTTTAGGGTTAGGGTTGAGAGATGAGGGATCAGAGTTAAGGGTTGAGGGATTAGGGTTTGACGTCGAGGGCTGAGGTTCGAGGGTCAAGGGTTTAGGGATAGGGTTGAGGTTGAAGGGATTAGGGTTTAGGGACAAGGTTTAGGGTTAGGGTTGAGGGATTAGAGTGAAGGGTTGAGGGATTAGAATTTGGCGTTGAGGGTTTAGGTTTTAGGATCAGGGTTGAAGGTCGAGGGATTAGAGTTAAGGGTTGAGGGATTAGGGTATGATGTTGAGGGTTGAGGGTTGAGGTTCGAGGGTCAAGGGTTTAGGGATAGGGTTGAGGGTTGAGGAATTAGGGTTAAAGTAGAGTGTGGAGGGATGACGGATGATAGATTAGGGTTGAGGGTTGAGGGATTAGGGGTTGATGTTGAGGGTTGAGGGTTTAGGGTTAGGGTTGAGAGATGAGGGATAAGAGTTAAGGGTTGAGGGATTAGGGTTTGACGTCGAGGGCTGAGGTTCGAGGGTCAAGGGTTTAGGGATAGGGTTGAGGTTGAAGGGATTAGGGTTTAGGGACAAGGTTTAGGGTCAGGGTTGAGGGATTAGGGTTTAAGGTATAGTGTTGAGGGTTTAGGGATAGGGTTTAGGGTTGAGGGATTAGAGTGAAGGGTTGAGGGATTAGAATTTGGCATTGAGGGTTTAGGGTTTAGGATCAGGGTTGAAGGTCAAGGGATTAGAGTTAAGGGTTGAGGGATTAGGGTTTGATGTTGAGGGTTGAGGGTTGAGGTTCGAGGGTCGAGGGTTGAGGAATTAGGGTTAAAGTAGAGTGTGGAGGGATGACAGATGACAGATTAGGGTTGAGGGTTGAGGGATTAGGGTTTGATGTTGAGGGTTGAGGGTTTAGGGTTAGGGTTGAGAGATGAGGGATCAGAGTTAAGGGTTGAGGGATTAGGGTTTGACGTCGAGGGCTGAGGTTCGAGGGTCAAGGGTTTAGGGATAGGGTTGAGGTTGAAGGGATTAGGGTTTAGGGACAAGGTTTAGGGTTAGGGTTGAGGGATTAGGGTTTAAGGTATAGTGTTGAGGGTTTAGGGATAGGGTTTAGGGTTGAGGGATTAGAGTGAAGGGTTGAGGGATTAGAATTTGGCATTGAGGGTTTAGGGTTTAGGATCAGGGTTGAAGGTCGAGGGATTAGAGTTAAGGGTTGAGGGATTAGGGTTTGATGTTGAGGGTTGAGGGTTGAGGTTCGAGGGTTTGATGTTGAGGGTTGAGGGTTGAGGTACATTTCAGTGTGACATTTAAATTGTCTTGCCGATATACACTGTAAAGGTTATTTTGTGGACTTTCAAGGATTTTTTCACCTGTGTTAATGTTCAACTTGTTTCGCTCTGCATCAAGGGATTACAGTTTGACGTTGAGGGCTGAGGTTCGAGGGTCAAGGGTTTAGGGATAGGGTTGAGGTTGAAGGGATTAGGGTTTAGGGACAAGGTTGAGGTTGAGGGATTAGGATTTGACATTGAGGGTTGAGGGTTTAGGGATAGGGTTGAGGGATTAGGATTTGACATTGAGGGTTGAGGGTCAAGGGATCAGAGTTGAGGGTTTAGGGTTTAGAGATCTATAGCAGGACAAAGCGCGAGCGCGTTATAGCGCGAGCGCGTTATGACGTGCTCGCGTTATAACGCGCTCGCGTTTTGTAATTCTACTAAAACGGTAAAAAAGTGGTTACCCCCGTGATCCAGGCCCACATGCTCTATTTTCTTACTGATTCTGCGCGTGCTTCGACAAAAAAGAAGTGCTTTCATGCTATTGGGAAGTTCACATGCACATTTGACACATTGTACCACCTTTGCATGATCTTTCCACCACCTTTTTTGCTTTGCCAACTTGAGAAGGAGGAAATAACATAGTTTTCAAACCAAATTTGATATATATCTATACAAGTTTCAATTTTTGTAGTATTGCAATGTTAATTTTGATTCAATTTTAAGAATTTAACATTGAAAAGGAAGCAAGTGGTGAAAAACTCAAATTGTTGAGGAGTTTGATGCAAGAAGATAAAAACACTACATAATTGGGTACTCTCTCCATTCAAATCTTCGTTTTTTAGGTATGTCAAGTCTTTACATGCATGTTCTTTACATTTTTCTTATTTCGGATTGAATTACTTTATCATGCATTATCATACATGTTTAAAATAGACACATTTCCAATCAAGAAAGCAACCTACAATCTCACATGATGCCATGTATATTTTCTACACTTGGGCTCTTTAATAATTATGTGTAATAAACAAACCTTAGTTCATACCATGATGTCAAACTATACAAGAATAAATCCTTACAACATAAAAAAAATACAATCCCACTATTATCATGTATTCATTTCTTAGGAACTAATATTGGTCTCTTTATCATGCTACAGACAAATTCTCCGTCATGCCGAGGAAATGATCAAGAATTAAACCAACACAGGAAGAGATAGAAGCTAAGAATGCAAAGAAAGCAATGGCTATGAGGGAACTTCATGAGAAGAGGAAATTGGACACGATAAATGAAGACATACCAATTGAAGAGGAACCACAACCATCACAAAGAGATATGGTATTGGCGGCACAAAGAGAACGAATGCAAAAAATTCGTGGTACGAGAGATTTAAATACCATAGTTGGAGACACATCCTTTATCGCAAGACAACATGTAGGGACACCATCTACCACATCTCAAGTTGAGAGTACATCATCACTCACATGTGATGAAGGAGGTACGCCATCGTTCCCACCTCAACCTCAAGGTATGTCATCTATTCCATCTTTGATCGAAGGTATGCCATCTAACCCATCTCATTTAAATATTGATGAAATTCCTAATGTTGAGATGAATTTACCTAACTTGACACCACCTAGAATTTTGCATAGAAAGCCAAAGTATTTGATTGATATTGATGAGAATATTTTGCAGCCAATGGAAGGTAAGATTCCAAAACGCACTTGTAGAAGATATGCTAATAAGATTTGGAGATTGTTCTTTGAAAAGTTAAATGAGACTGCAAGATGTCAACTATTCGTTGAAATGATGCGAAGTATAAAGTATAGGTCTATCATGAAGATTCTTGGGTTGAGAATATCAGAGGCTTCAAGTGAAAAATCTATTGTCAAGAATCTAATGAGTGCGTATGAGAGTGTGGGTAACACCTCACGCACAAAAGATAGTAATGCAACACGGCGTGTGATTACATCGACTATAGTAAGTAGTCAAACGAGGAAAGCTCGTCTTATTAGAAAGACAAGTCAAAAATTGAGAATTAATAGGAAAACTTTATCAAGAGCCATTGGAAGACGCCAAAGAATTGAGGACACTAATGCCAATGAATTATGGGCGTTCTCGGAGAGACTACCACGAAAAGATAAACCAATTGTTGAAGCATTGAGGTCACTAATTGAAGACTTTTGGAAGAATTACACAAGGGTATCTCCGAATCAAAGGGATGTGGTAAGAAGGAGAATTGGTAGTCAGAATCGCGAGCCACATCCAAAGCATTTTTTGGATGAGACTCAAACACAGTTTTATGGTAAATTTCTAGAGAAGTATCCTCAAATTAAAATTTGTCAAAGATATTTTGAAATGCTAAAACCTTTCTATGTTAAGATAAATCACACACGCACTACTTGTTGTTGTAGATTACATATTGAATTTTCTAACCATTTTGATGCTTATAGGTCTATATGTTTAGATATGCATACTAACAATGATTTGCAGGGTTGTGCCATATGTGCCCCACCAACATCTTCAAGAGATTTCATATCAAGAATTTTATGTGAAAGAGAGGAAGGTCAAATATTCTACAAGAAATTATGCTTGGATGGCACATGTCATCGTTGCGGTGGCTTGCAACATTTGCCAATATGTGAACATATGGAAATAACACATGCGGTTGGAAATGAACTAGTAGAATTTGGCAAATATAAAACAGTGGCATACAATACAAAAGATGGTAAAGAAGCAAAGAGGTGTGAATTAGTTATTGAAAAGATTCCAGTGTATCAGTTTATGCCTATATTTCGTGACAGCATAGTGTATGAGTATGCAAGACATGCCCATAGAGCTCGATGGTTGGACTTGCAATTCAAGTTATGCAAGGACACATTTCCAGTTGGTAGCATTGTTTCAGTCGTCGACTTTGCAGAGAACTACAGTCTACAGCCACAGCGTGAGGTGCAATCATAATATTACAACTCCACACAGGTTTCTATATTTGTGCACATCGCATTCATTCATGCGAATGATAGTACAGAGGATGACAGAAAGATCATAAGGGAGTATCATTTCTATATTAGTGATGATCGCACGCATTCTACGGAGTTCGTGCAAGGTTGCTTTCAGGTGTTCTATAATGATTTGGCTAGAAGGGGCATATCGTTTAGTCAGCATATCATATGGTCGGATAATTGTGCATCACAATTCAAGAACTCGCGGAATTTCTATTGGCTGAGTAGGAGGCATAATTTTACAGGTATTCAACATATGTGGAACTTTTGTGAGGCCGGGCATGGAAAGGGGGAGCATGATGGTGCAGGAGCATGTATCAAAAGAGCCATAGCACGAGAAGAGTTAAAGTATAAAGACAATGCAAAGTTAACAGATGCAAAATCGATTGTCGAGTGGTGTAATGCTTCCATGGGTCTAGGTAATGAAGGTAAGTCTTTAGTTCGTAGATTTTTTTGGTTGATAGATGATACTAACATTGCACCATATGAGGATTGTTGTACACTGACAGGATCAAATGAGATGCACTCTTTCAGAAGTTCAATTGCAGGTTCATGGAGTATCCATACACGAAAGATGTCATGCTTTTGTTCTTCTTGTACAATTCAAGTCTGGGATGAGTGCGAGTCAAAGGAGTGGGTTGACGAATGGCAGTTAAGTTATCTTAGCCCACTTGACAAGTATCGACCCCCGACGGCACTGGAACTAACACAGATGGAATCGTCAGTTGACTTTGACCACATATCAGATTTAGTTCAACCAGGTAATATAGGGCACATATATGCATCTAATTTCATCTAGTTCAACCAGGTAATGTCATCTTACTTTGTAGTGTTTTTGTAATGTTGACTAATTTCATCTAATTTGCTACACATATCAATGTAGGACACGTATATGCAGTTATTGCAGATGAAGATAATGAAGAGGGAACAGATTATTACTTATGCCGTTGTGTTGAGGCCAAAAAGAAATTGGAGGCCCCTGTTACAGATGGAGAAAACATCGAATACCCTACAGGATCAGTGGTTATTATTGGAACATGGCTTAGAAGGTACCCACATAAGAGTGTTAATATTTGGCTATTTCAGGACTTTGACATGCATCGAAAGATTCTTCATTACTCGAACCTTGTCGTGGCATCCAATGTTCATTTGATAAAGTATCGGGGTAGACCTTTGAACAAAATATTGTGGAAGGTGCGTGAGTCTGACCATGAAGCAATACTTGACACAATAAAGAGTAGAGCAGATCCAGATGGTTCATTGGATTAATTTGTAAGTATTCACATTGATTTTGTAAAGTTATGTTACATTGAGTTGTAAGTATGCACATTAATTTGTAAGGTTTGTCTTTTTTTATTTCCTCCTGTATTTTTACACATATGTACACATTTTTACATCATCATGTTATGCATTTTTGGTGTCCTGCTCCTGATGCGACCAAACTCATAACTCACCCTACTAGACACCATTTGATGATCTCTCCAACACTCTGGATCCAGGGCGCCCAATCATGATGATGACCTATATACCATTCTCCCAAGGCGCTCATAATGAATGAATGATAAGGAGCGCCTTAACCTCTATAATCAAGGTGATTTTAAGTCACTTTGAGTCATTTGGGGTCAGTTTGAGTCTTTGAGTCATGTTGCAAAAAAGTGTCAATGTTGTCAAGTTGCACAAAGCAACCTTTGCATTTTTGGTGTCTTGCTCGTGATGTGACCAAACTGACTATTCCAACGCATTCAGATGGGTACATTTACGCTAGGCATGGTCCTATTTTTCACCCAAACATGTCGAAACAGTCTGAGCTACATTGTACCAACGATATCCCTGAAGAGTCCAAAGTGCAAAAAGGCAGCAATCTTTGACGAGATGTTACTCAAAAATTGTGTCACTTAGAAACATTCCGTCTAAGGCAATAGGATCACGTAGAGTGCCTCTACAATAACCTCTCTCAGTTTTTTATAGCTCTGAGGCATTTGCCCGTGATGAAAGGTTTTCTGTTGCCCCAAAAATTGTCAGAAGGAGGTAGTGTAAAGTTGCAAAGGGGTGTAACTTTCGTCCTGCTCCTGATGCGACCAAACTGACTGTTTCAACGTGTCCGAATGGGTACATTTATGCTAGGCATGGTCCTATTTCTCACCCAAACATGTCGAAACAGTCGGAGCTAAATTGTACCGACGATATCCCTGAAGAGTCCAAAGTGCAAAAAGGCAGCAATCTTTGACGAGATGTTACTCGAAAATCGTGTCACTTAGAAACATTCCGTCTAAGGCAACGGGATCACATAGAGTGCCTCTACAATAACCTCTCTCAGTTTTTTATAGCTCTTAGGCATTTGCCCGTGGTGAAAGGTTTTCTGTTGCCCCAAAAATCATCAGAAGGAAGCAGTGTAAAGTTGCAAAGGGGTGTAACTTTCGTCCTGCTCCTGATGTGACCAAACTGACTGTTCCAACGCGTCTGAATGGGTACATTTATGCTAGGCATGGTCCTATTTCTCACCCAAACATGTCGAAACAGTCGGAGCTACATTGTACCGACGATATCCCTGAAGAGTCCAAAGTGCAAAAAGGCAGCAATCTTTGACGAGATGTTACTCGAAAGCCGTGTCACTTAGAAACATTTCGTCTGAGGCAACGGGATCACGTAGAGTGCCTCTACAATAACCTCTCTCAGTTTTTTATAGCTCTGAGGCATTTGCCCGTGGTGAAAGGTTTTCTGTTGCCCCAAAAATTGTCAGAAGGAGGCAGTGTAAAGTTGCAAAGGGGTGTAACTTTCGTCCTGCTCCTGATGCGACCAAACTGACTGTTCCAACGCGTCTGAATGGGTACATTTATGCTAGGCATGGTCCTATTTCTCACCCAAACATGTCGAAACAGTCGGAGCTACATTGTACCGACGATATCCCTGAAGAGTCCAAAGTGCAAAAAGGCAGCAATCTTTGACGAGATGTTACTTGAAAACCGTGTCACTTAGAAACATTCCGTCTAAGGTAACGGGATCATGTAGAGTGCCTCTACAATAACCTCTCTCAGTTTTTTATAGCTCTGAGGCATTTGCCCGTGGTGAAAGGTTTTCTGTTGCCCCAAAAATCGTCAGAAGGAGGCAGTGTAAAGTTGCAAAGGAGTGTAACTTTCGTCCTGCTCCTGATGCGACCAAACTGACTATTCCAACGCGTCCGAATGGGTACATTTATGCTAGGCATGGTCCTATTTCTCACCCAAACATGTCGAAACAGTCGGAGCTACATTGTACCGACGATATCCCTGAAGAGTCCAAAGTGCAAAAAGGCAGCAATCTTTGACGAGATGTTACTCGAAAACTGTGTCACTTAGAAACATTTTGTCTAAGGCAACGGGATCACGTAGAGTGCCTCTACAATAACCTCTCTCGGTTTTTTATAGCTCTTAGGCATTTGCCCGTGGTGAAAGGTTTTCTGTTGCCCCAAAAATCGTCAGAAGGAGGCAGTGTAAAGTTGCAAAGGGGTGTAACTTTCGTCCTGCTCCTGATGCGACCAAACTGATTGTTCCAACGCGTCCGAATGGGTACATTTATGCTAGGCATGGTCCTATTTCTCACCCAAACATGTCGAAACAGTCGGAGCTACATTGTACCGACGATATCCCTGAAGAGTCCAAAGTGCAAAAAGGCAGCAATCTTTGACGAGATGTTACTCAAAAATCGTGTCACTTAGAAACATTCCGTCTAAGGTAACAGGATCACGTAGAGTGCCTCTACAATAACCTCTCTCGATTTTTTATAGCTCTGAGGCATTTGCCCGTGGTGAAAGGTTTTCTGTTGCCCCAAAAATCGTCAGAAGGAGGCAGTGTAAAGTTGCAAAGGGGTGTAACTTTCGTCCTGCTCCTAATGCAACCAAACTGACTGTTCTAACGCGTCCGAATGGGTACATTTATGCTAGGCATGGTCCTATTTCTCACCCAAACATGTCGAAACAGTCGGAGCTACATTGTACCGACGATATCCCTGAAGAGTCCAAAGTGCAAAAAGGCAGCAATCTTTGACGAGATGTTACTCGAAAACTGTGTCACTTAGAAACATTCTGTCTGAGGCAACGGGATCACGTAGAGTGCCTCTACAATAACCTCTCTCAGTTTTTTATAGCTCTGAGGCATTTGCCCGTGGTGAAAGGTTTTCTGCTGCCCCAAAAATTGTCAGAAGGAGGCAGTGTATTAAGTTAGGATGAAAGCCTATTCACTCTAGGTGCCTATTTTTGACCAAATCACACATGCGCCTTGAACAACTCTGTCTTCAAGGCGCTTTTCTCTAATCTCTGTAACTCTCCAAATCCACTAAGGTGCAAATTTTACCTCTTGGGCTCAAGATATAGGTTCTTCATCCAAGGCGCCAGAATGGTCCAAAGGCACATTTCACTTCTAACCTCACCTCTGACCTTACTTGGAGGCGCTAAACCTCATCTCATTGCTCTCCTCCATTACAAGCACTCACTTACCTCAATCTTGGGCACATACCAACATCCCAACATCCAAATCACCTAGGCGCTCAAAACCTTCAAGACTCAAGGTGCATTTTATGATCAAACAAGGTATCTCCTGAACAAGGCGCTCATAGTCTCATCAGGGCGTTAATCATCATCATGAGCACTCATATTGTTCTAGGCGCACAGTTATCTCTGGAATGCTCAAGGCGCACATACCCTTCTCTAGGCTAGTTTACACTTATTCAAGGCGCTCATTCCAAACTTACATGAACTCCTCATTACAAGACGCACAAACTAGATGATCCTAGGGCATAATGGTGCTCATAGGAGTTGTTATGTGTCATTTTGGCCAAGGTTTTCTGGAGCAGTGAAGACATTAGGAAGGGGATGATCGTTTGGATAGTTTTGAATGCTTTATTTCTCCTTGTTTAAACTAGGCGCTCACTGAGGATTGGAGTAGCCTTTGCACCCTCACATCACGTTAATCGGCGTTTCAGAGGCAATCATAGTATAGGAAGATTTGCACCTTGAAGAAGAGAGTTATCTGGTGAGTGCTTAGGAGTTCTGGCGCCTAGGGGAAAGGTCTAGGTAGAGCACCTTCAGACTTTGACAGTGAAGTGCCTTAAGGAGTTGGATGATGTTTTTGCCTAGAGTGGAGATGATGTTTTTAGCGCCTTAAGGATGATGATGGAGCGCCTTGGAGTCAGGTTAGTCTGGAGCACCTTAAGAAGGTAAAGCACTTCAAATGTAAACACAAGTGTTTTGAGCGCCCTAATGAGAAGTTGTCTTGGCACCATAAGTTGTTCAAACGAAGATATGCGCCTTGGATAGTTGCAAAGACCTAATTTAGCGCCCAAGGTTGGAAGACTCTTTGTGAGCGCCCAGTGTTTGAAAGCTCTTTGTGTTTGGTGCATTAAAATGAATTTGGCACCTAAATAGTATTGAAACACTCAACTGAGCGCCTAAAGCCCATGAGAGAAGTGATATGCGCCTTGATAGGAATATCATGGAAGATGAGTTTACTGAATGGCGCCTTGAATGACTTGGTTGATTAAGTGTTTTAGCACCTAGATATGGGATGAATCATTGAGTGCCTTTGGTTGAGATGATGTCAGCACCTTTGAGATTATAACACCTTGGAGTCAAGTTCGAAGGAGCACCTTGAGAAGGTAAAACACTTCAAATGTTTTCAAGGAATTGGAGAAGTCACTTAGTGCCTAGAAGGAATTCCAGAGCAAGAGGGTTGGAGCGCCTTGAGCTTCAAGTCAGATATGCGCCTAGACCTCTACCCTTTAGCAAGTTGAAGCCCTCTGAGCCTTGACAACGTGAGAATGCCTTATAGTGAATATGCACCTTGGGCAAGGTTGAATACAAAGTTGAGGAGTATATCATAATGAGTAAGTGCACTGTAGGGTTAGATGATAAAGACTAGTGCCTTGAGTGTCTTGGTCAAAATTTTGACGTGAGAAGTCTTGCAAGATCAAACCCTGGAGTGCGCCTTAGAGAGAACCTATTGATCCTTTGCTTTGACAAGATTTGGGCGCCAGAATGATCCTTAATAAATGGAATGTATCTACACCAATTTTGCGCCTTTAGGGAAGTGATGGTGGCCAGAATGATCCTTAATCTCATGTTTGTGCGCCTAGGTCTAGAAGCAAGATTTGAGCGCCTTAGGATAGGGTTTTTTGCACCTTGTCTTGGAGAGTGAATTTGCACCTTGGATGATGTTGAAGCGCCTTGGGATGAAATGCGCCCAAACTTATAGAGGGCCTTCAGTGAGGGAGTTGAAGAGAGTGCTTAGAGGAAGGATAGCCTTAAGATCAAACTAAGTACTTAGAAACCTAAGATTAGTGCCTTATTTGAAGTTATACACCTATTCTGGCGCCAGAGAGTGAGTTTGAGTGTGAAGAAGTGAATGTCTGCGCCTTGAAGGGGATACAAAGGGAAGATGATGCAACTTGATGGGTTGATGATGGAAATTTGCGTTTTGGAGCTAAATGTGCGCCTTGAATCTAAATGATATTTGAGTGCTTAGAGGTAAATAGGGGCGCCTTTGAGAATTCTTTGTGCTTTAAGGAATGGATTGTGGCGCTTTGGACTAAGGTAAGTCCTAAGCACTTCCAATGATTTTAAGGAGTGCCTTGAAGGAGATAGTGCATAGAGGTACAATGAATCTTCCGGAGAACATGGATAGACAACTAAGTCTCCAACTTGAGTCTTCTAAGTGAATTGGATAATGAAGAGAGTCTAGTCATTTTGGGCGCTAGTATCAGGATGAATCATCCAAAATGGGTGCCTAGAACTAGAAGGCGCCAATGCATGAGTTCAAGGATCCTCCATTGGAGCGCCTAGCCCAGATGGCTATAGATTGAAAGTTTTAAAGCTAAGTGATGTCTCTTACGTGAATTCCTAGCCCAGGTGCATGTGTTGGGAAAAACTCTTTGGCTCTGGCGCCTAGAATTGGGAGCTTTGTAAGATGCACCAATTGATGAAACATTTCCATTTTGTGCCTAGAATAGAACTCTCTCACATAGTTGAAATTGACTTGATAGAAGGAGATAAGTCTTAAGGACTAGTTTGGCGCCTCACTTGCCTATCTCACCTTTGAAATGCACTTTGGTTGATGATCATCATTGATGGAACCTAGTGAAATGTAAAGCTATTTGCATCTCCAGAGGATCAAAATTGGATTAGGAGATCATCCTTGCAGTTGAGATTGACAGAGAAGTGTTAAAGGAATCACTTCAAATGGGCGCCTAAGCTAGTTGAGGCGCATATCAATTCCACTGTAACTCCAGACTGACGCTTAGGATCCAGTCATCTCCTAAGGCGCAGTTCCATTCACCCATGACCTCGCTTGGCGTCTAAAACTTGGAAACTCCTTTGGAAAGCTCCTGTTGTGCCTAGAAGATGAGTTTGGGATATCAACTTGCAAAAGGCTTAGAAACTCTTCAAAGATGTTAGGCACAATCCCATGGCACTGGAGCTCAGTTTTGGCGCCTTCAAGGAATAGCACATGAAGGAACTTGGGAGGTCAGGTGCTTGTAAAAGGGAACACCTTGGAACATCTTCCAGGGGTTGAAGTAGTAAGAAAACATCAAGTGAGTCTAGGCGCACTCCCTTGTGTGAACAGTTTAGCTCTGGCGCCTGGCCATAGAGTGAGCCAGAAGAAGTAGTTTGGACATTAGAAGATAGGCGCTCATTCTACAATGAAGCATTCCACCTTCCTAATCAACAAAGACTTGCAAGAATTGACAAAGGAAGCTAAGGCGCACCTTCTACTTGTTTCCACCTCCAGAATTCGCCTAACCTTGAAAGGGGGTTCAAAGATGTTTGTTAGACCTTTTCACTCAAGGCACTCACCTTAGGCGCACTTTCTAAGTCCTTGTCACCTCAAGGAAACACCTAGTTTGGAAGGCGCTTGCCCTGTTCTCCACTCCTTTCAATTGGCGCCTAGAACACAGAATGCATGAAAGGAGCGCCTAGACTCCAGAGGGCTGATTTGGGCGCCTAGCATTTAAAACACTTTCATAATGATGATGTTTTGGCGCCTACTCTTGGAAACAATCCAGAGCATCCATAAACTCTAATTGGCACCTAATGTTGACAAGGCGCAACTTCAGGAGGAGGTCACCTCAACTTGGTGCCCAAGTCAGAAAAACCTGTAAATCCTTCAAATATGCGCCTACCTTGTGAGGTGATGAGTTGAACATTCCAAATCTTCAAATGTTGCTCAAATAAGGAAGACATTGTAACATCAAGGCTTCAAGGCCTGTCCTTGTATTTCCATTGAATGAGTTGTACTTCATGCTATTGAAAGCATTTTCCATGTAATAAGACATTGCAAGTTGATTGAATCAAGTAACAAGACAAGTACCCAACTCTAATGTTGTTTCATTCAAATAGTTATCTTGATGTATATCTTTATGTTATTGAAGTAGTTGATGAATTGTTAGCAAGTAAAAGTGTTTAAGTAAGGAAAATTTTTCATAGAACTAGTTGGGTATCTTACACTTACACCATGCCTATCCATCAAACATCACAATGCAATCAAAATCCTAACAACATGCCCATGATCCAAGATCAAGTGCAATCATGCAAAGATATTATCAATCACAAGCCTATTAAGAATGAACTAGAGTCTTCTAGTACCATACTTTTCCATCAAACACCATCATGTAATCCATGGCCTATCAAGCCTATCAAAGAAAATGCAAACATCCTATGTAATACAATCAGACTTTAAATATTTGAAGTAGCCATCTACAAATATCCATTCAAAAGTGGATTTATAATGCAAGTATGGACGCCATCAATAAAAAAGATTTGTATTAACCAAATATCCATATACGCATACATCAATATCTGTCGATATAAGTATAACATATATACAAAATAGCCATATAGGCTTACAAGAATGCCATATAGGCATACAATGTCAACTATGTACAATACAAAATATATGTCCACAAATGCCATATAGGCATACAACAGAGGAACACAATAAAAAGTCATTCCCCTCTAGCTGGTGAAGAGAATAAATCATGAGCAGCCTTTGATCTTCTAGGGGATGGAGACATGCATGTGGGTGGTCTACTACGAACCCGAGGGCTACTTCTCCTATTTAGTTCTTCCTGCACCTTTACCTGTTACAGAAAAAAGTATAGATATTAATATATAGAAATTACATGTTATAAAAAAATGAAACATTTAACAAAATAATCACTTACCGCTAACATATAATCTGTCTGCTCGCTTGCCTCAGTAGCAGGAAAAGGCCCTGGTGATGTCATGTCCTATAGAAACCATCCAGATAGAAATTAAACTTCAAATCAATAATCTTTTGATTTTTCAAAAATAGACAACTATAACAATGAATGTAAATTGAAATTTACTAATCTGCCTCATACCCCTGTCAATGCCATAGAGCTATGAATCGCAGAGGCCACACCCTGCTCCATTGCCCTATGAACATGGGGAGGTGTATCCGCAGCCTGCATCATCTGGAAATAAAACAACATTATTCAATTACGAAAACTATAATAGTGATGCAAATCATGGCTCCTAACATACACACACGCTCATCTAAACATGGAAGTACACACAATAAAACACACAAATCACATACAAAAATTTAGTAAGTACAATTCATTCATTAAACTATTTATTTTATTACCTCCGTAAAGCTTTGAAGTCCACCACCGCTGGCAGGTGTTGCCATGAAATCTACAGTGTTAACCTATTCAACATCCAAAATCAGAAATTAGAATACCATTCATATAACGATGCTATTCACATGTAATATTTATAATTGTTTACTAGTTACATACCTCGACAGTAGATGATCTAGTGAAAAATGTAGGTGGAGAACCACTGAAAACTGCATCGACGCTATGACCCTGAAATTTCATTAAAATCATCGATTTAAATTAGTTAATCTTGTATTTCAAAAATAAAATTTAATAAATTAAATTCAATAAACTTGCTAATATTTACCTGAGTATCAAGGCCGAAAGTCTCACTCAGGAGGGTATCTGTCATCGCCATCTGCTCAGCTGCAGATGTAGCCTGTGCACCTGCGTCCTGACTGTCCATGGGGTCATAACCACAGGCTGACCCGCAAGCCTGGCAAGTATGCAGTGGGACCCTACTCCTCGCACTATCTCCCAACCCACTCTGTGTTGTAGGATCGGCATGCTCTATGATGCTCTGAGTCAAGGCACTAATCGACCTCAGTGTATCGACCTCAACACTCTCCTTCACAATGGAAGGAATAGAAACATGCTCGTGGGTTGGTCTGCTGATTACTCGTCTCACTACCCGCTGTGGGTCAAGACGTGCCCCTGGTCTATCCTGTGCTGAGCCCCCACCTCTACCCTGGAAGTCCCGCATATCAAAATAGTTTGGCACTTTATTGAGGACAAACTCAGAGTAGAGTTTCCTCAAAAAGTATTGCGGGACCTCATTGTTATTACATGGAGGATGGTCAAAAACCATCCACCACCTCTGCCCGAAATTGTCCCTTATCGCTTGGTTGTTGCACCAATGGATAGGGAACCTCTTGCATGTAATGGGTGGAGGTTGATTTGTTTGTGGGTTTGTGAAAATTGAACACAAGTCTACTTTTGTAATTTGTAATTTTTTGACATCTTGGTATGACAATTTATCTGCATAGTAATCTCTAAACTCTCTCTTTTTATCGGTCCAACTAGTTATTTGCTTGCTAATTGAATTTACATTTGATAACATAGACTCAAGAGATTCGGCAAGCGTGGACCTATGCAAGGTTGAAGTGGAAGGATCTTTCAACCTTGCAATTATATCTTCAATTTGTTTTTTGTTGTTTTCAATTTCCCCCATTATATTATCTTGTGTTCCAGGGGCATGTCGAGGAATGAATGGAGGAGGTTGTTGTTCAGCAGGTATTTCTTCCTCAAGATTTTGTGGATTTTGAGGAGGAGGAGGAGGTGCATTAACATTTCCTACAATTAATAAAATATACATCAAAAATCAACACAAAACCTACCTATTTAGGAAGAAATTCAAACAAAAAAACAAAGATAACTCACCCCTTTGGCGTGCTCGATGTCGCGGCAGCATTTCGGCGATGAATCGACAAATCTTTTGTGTTGAACGGTGTTTTGTAGAACACGAGCGCGTTTTTGAAGGGTTTTAAGCCGCGGGCGGAGGAAAAACTCACAATGAAATAAAATAAAATGAAATGACAGCATTTTTTTTTATATATAAAGGACTTTATAACGCGCTCGCGTTATGGCTCGGCAATGACGAGCCTCAGGCTTGTCATTGCCAAGCCATAACGCGAGTGCGTTATAACGCGCTCGCGTTATGCCTAAAATTTTTTTGAAAATTTTTTGGCCACTTTTTGGCCCCCCATCTTTTTGCACTTACCCGAGGGATACATGGAAAATAATGTCCTAATAAGATGGGTAATGGGTGGTTTTGGGAGGATATGCCTAGGAAATAGAGATGAATGAGGATAAGGGATATTGGTTTTTGTTGATAAGTTGTAGAAGGCAATCCTAGTTTGATGTAGCACTTGACATTATGCACCAAGGTATAAAGACTAGGGTGACTGTTGTACAATTTTGTACACCATTTCAAAAATTTGGATACAAGGTAGTTTAGTAACGATTCTAATTCTTATCAAGAGTTTTTGTTTCTATTTTTTCTTCAAGGAAAGGTTGTAGATTCTCTTGTTTCAAAATGAGTCTTAGCCTATGCCAAATAAGGCGTGGCCTATATCCCACTCAGTCAAATTGAGAGACCTGCCAACCATGGACATTACGGGAAGCTGTGATCCATATGTTGAGGTTAAACTTGGAAACTATAAGGGAATTTCTAGAAGCATGGCATTCTGATGCAGCTACAGTACAAAGTGATGATGTTGCAAATATTTGATCTAAGGTTTACCTATCGCCTAAACTTTGGTATGTTTGAGTTAATGTGATTGAGGCCCAAGATTTGCAGCCAAGTGACAAGGGAAGGTTTCCTGAGGTTTATGTTAAAGTATAGTTGGGAAATCAAATATTGAAAACAAAGGTTCTCAACAGAGGAGCACAAATCCACTTTGGAATGATGTTTTGCCTTGTGGCAGCAGAGCCCTTTGAAGAACACTTAGTATTCACAGTAGAGGACCAACAAGGTCCAAACAAAGATGAGGTTATGAAAAGACACAAGCCCGATATGGAGTGGCCAATATCAACGATGTAGCTATAACAATAGTGTAGAGGTTTAAACTTCAAAGTTCAATCATTTGTAAAAAGGGAACATCCACATATTGATTATGCCATGTAATGGCATCAAAGCCACAACCATTTCAAATAGAGAGAATCGGCCTGTGTGAGTGATGCACAAGCTCATAGATGGTGCAGTCTTTAGAAAATATAAGGTGCAACACATTAAGGAAGGCACGCAACCATTATAAACAAAGGTGCATCATCATGTTCAAGTGGCAAAACCATTATAAATGAAGGAAAAACGTATAACAACAATTGTAAGAGCCATGACCTTGTTGATTGAAGATACATGGCACAAAAATATGGTGCATGGCCTCATAAAAGTGTGAGTATAGCACAATACAATAGTGATCGTGCACTAAAAATAGAATGGTGGCTTCTCATTTCACATTCATATGAATTGACGTAGCATGTCAAAGATGGCACTCTTATATTTCATGGTGCAAGCTTAGTGATCAAGGTGTGATCAATGAAGGTATTCAGTAAGAAGAGTGGCCTCTAACAATAGATTGTTGTCTATAATGAAGACACGGCCAGCTAAAGATAAGCCACAACCATTTTCATTCATCGAGTGAGCTATGATTCGATGCAATCTCTTAATAATGGCACAATGCCATTATAATGTGGAGGGTGTATGGGTTTTCAAAAGGGATAGGCCTTAGATATAAGGCGTATCACCATTCAAATAACACATAAGACATGATGCTGTAGGGTTACAGGGGCAATGAATTGCTAACATAGGAAATAGGGTTTTAAAGTGCAACTCTTAGGCAACCGTCTGATGCAGAGGCAAATGATCAACAGTTCTGAACAATAGTTTAAAAGCAAGAAGTGGAGCTTGCCACGTGGTTTAACCATAGGCATTTGAAAAAAGAAGCAAAGGATACACTGAAAGCTACCAGATGTCACAACTGTGAGCCTTTGAAGGAGCTGCAAGAAATTTTCCCTAGGATAAGTGCCAATGCACCACGTGGAGGCTGTGAGAGGCAGATAAATGTTTTATGTCATTTTATTAAATTCATAAAATGTCAAGAGTCACATGAAGCAAAGGGGCTGAGTTATTAAAATAATAAGTCTCTCATGTGGTGGGCTACCCTCCATTAAGCTAAATGCTTTATTTTATAAATGCATAAGAGTCTCATTATCTTTTAAAGGTTATAAAGCAAATTTAAATAAAAATGTGAATCTCTTATTAAAGACAAGAAGTGGGCCCCGAAAATAATAAGCTAAAGTTTTGTTAATATAAAGTGACTCTCATTTGACTCTTTACGTCAGAAACATGTGCAACCCTAAAAAAAGAAAGCCTCACGTTATTCTTATTTTCACGACAGCCACGGGAAAAGAGAGAGCAGGAAGATTTCATACTGCAGGTCAAACAATGGAGGCAAATACATTTTTTAGCCATGGAAGCTACTACTAGTTCATTGGGAGTTTCAGTTGCCAGAGCCATTACTGGATCTAGATTTTGGCTGGATTTCATGGGTTTCAGTTGCAAATATTTTTAGAGATTCTTTATTTGTGGGTTATATATACAGAGATCCGCCTTAGAGAGTTCTATAGTTAGACACACAGATTGGAATGAAGTAGCAGCAGAGATATTTTCTTGGCCTTAGCAGTTACCTCAAAGGAGGGATGTAACATTTTATTTTGTGCAACTTTGCCTCTGTAATTTGTTCTCATCCAAATAATGAAGAGAAGTGATGCTGTGTGCAGATCTGAATGTGTCTCTTTTTCTTGCTTCTTTCTTTTTGTTTCTTAGCCTCTGTTAAATATGATTTATAAACCAAGTTATTGATCATGCATTCAGCTCTTTGGTTTTCTAGTGAATCATTTAGGGTTTAATCATTGTGCTGATTTGGGTAGGTTTTAAATCTGGCACATTGCCATAGGATTAGGACTTTCATTCTGCACTTTTGTTTCTTCTTTCCTTTCCCAAAAGCCCCATAAAAAGGAAGAGCCAACTTCCTTAAAATCTGGAGGTTTCTTCGAAGATGAATCCCACATCTTTGAAGTTTCCCATGTTAGTGATGCATTAAACCCACAAATTTATACATCAACAATTTTTGGCACGCTCGGTGGGACTAGAATCAAAGACTTGAGTCTTTGTTTTCATTGAATCTTTGTCTGTATTTTGTGGTTTTGGTGGAAAATCACAAAGGTATTTGCTCATGGGAGCATGAATCTTCCACCTGGTGATTCTATTGGAGACTCTTTCTTGAATATTTGCTCTTGCAGATCATGGCATCCTTAAACATTTATGTGCATCTCAACATTCCTACAAGAAATCTACCTTTTGTAACTTGGGATTCAAGCCCTCTTCTTGTACAGCAGTAGGGTCAGGTTCCTAAGACAGCATGGAAAGCATTGCCTCATTTCCTTGGGGATGGATCTATTTGTCCTACAGATCATATTCAGGATGTTGCAAATTTGTACAACATCCACAATGTCACAACTGAGAATCATGCCCTTTTGTTGATTGCATCTTCTCTCAAAGGCAAAGCAAAAGAATGGTACAGAAGTTTGCAGCCCGGTTCAATCACTGGATGGGACCAGCTTGGTGACCTCATTTACAATCAGTTCAAAGAGAGGATAGATGTTAGCTCACTTACCCAGAATCTCATCACCATCAAGAGACATCTAACAGAGAGCATGCCTAATTTCAATACAAGATTGACAAGGTATGGAAAAAATTCTCAGTTGATATTAGGCCTCCTCTAGTTTTTGCATTCTTGTATTATTTAAAGGCTTTAGACCCTGAAATACCTGTCATGATACAAGCCCTAGAAGGTGAAACCCTACCCCAATCATATAATCTTACTATTATAGTTGAAAATAACCTCATAGAGGTTGGTAAATTACCTCCTTTACCCTTAGTACCACTGATGCCTCATGTAAATTACCTATCTCAAGCTCTTTCTTGTAGCCAAATACATATAAATTATAGTCCTCCCACCCTCCCTGCCGATTTACCAAATCATGAGGAGATGCGTGTAGTAAAAGAACTTATAAAAACTTTCACTCGTGAGATCAACGAGCTAAAAGATCAAGCTTTGTATCAAGCTGATTCAATTTCCATACCTCAAAGCCCTTATGAGCAAAAATATCAATGCGGACAGTTTGTAGAAGATATCCTTCCTCATACTGAGAAAATACCCAATTATCTTGATAATTATGCTTTACAAGCCTCTGTATCTACAAACCAGTCCATAGGAAGCACATATCAGGTTCTTTGCCATTTTGACATCCAAGAGGAATCAAGTCTTAAGGATCAAATTACAAGAAGAGAGCTAACTCCTGTAGATTCAGTGTGTCCCTATGATCTTGAGCATCAGGAACATGTGGCAAGGTGTGATTCAAAGTTTCAGTCAAGTAGTGAAGAAGATTCAGATAATGATGATGAAGTGACTCTTCTGGAAGCTAAAAAGTACTTTAAAGGGGGCTTTGAAGCTGAAAAGTACTGGGAGAACAATAATGCATCATTTGTACCTCATCTTGAGGAAGAAGTTGCAAAGGAAATTTCTAAATCTATAAATACAGAGTGTCTTTATTTTTGCAATGAGTTTTCACATCTTGAAATAGATAGCATAGAGATCAGAGATTTAGAGCAGTAGATAGGGATATTTTTCTTGCCTCAGTAAATGCTTCTCATGAGGGATGTAACATTTTATTTTGTGCAATTTTGCCTCTATATTTGTTACCCATCTAAATAATGAAAAGAAGTAATGGTTTGTGTAGCTCTGAATGTGTCTCTATTTCTTGCTCCTTTCTTTCTATTGTTGGGCCTTCAATAAATCTATTTGAAATGTTGAGTAATTAATTAGGCATCTGCTCTTTACTTTTTCTAGTAAATCTTATAGGGTTTGATCATTGTGCTATTGGTTAGGAAATGAATCCGACACATTGCCATTGTAGCAAATTAGGCATTTATTTTGTAATCTTATTTTTTCTTCCCTTTCCAAAAACCCATTTAAAAGGAAGAGCCAACTTCTGTAAAATCTGGAGGTTGCTTCGAGAATCAATCCCACATCCTTGAAGTTTCCCATGTTGGTGATGGATTAAGCCTAAAAATTTATACATCAACAGTGACGATGTGTCAAATGCAAAAAGGGATGTCCCAGCATAATACAACCTTGTCTAGACGTGTGGGAAATAAAACTTAGAGCATTTTAGTCCAAGTGCATAAAAGGTATGAAATGACCTTAAATGCAAAGGATGATTGGTATGCTAAAATCTATTCCAACACACACAAGAGATGAATATTAGTTGAAGGATATGTAAGATGCAATAGAAATGCAAGATAAAATGATAACACACAAGCCAACAAGCAATCATGCACAAATGATTCAAAAACAAACAAGGTAATTGCCCCTGTCAAGCTAAAAATCAATCATCGATTGGATTGATTGATTGGGTTGGATAGTGTTGTCATTATGGGGAATGATATATCCCTAGATCAACACAAAGATTAAGATATTGTTGTCATTGCACGGAACGATATATCCCTAGATCAACACAAGGATGTGGGAGTATATCCCATTGATGATGATGATTGATTGATTTGGTTTACAACAAGATTAGGATCAAGACCAAGGATGTGATTGGATAATTTGGCTGAATTGATTGACACGATTGGTATGGATTTAGGATGACTTACGTTTGGATTTATTGCTTGGATTGATTTGATTTGATTTCAATGAATTGATTTGATTTGATGGATTTTTGTTGAATATTTGATTTTTTGTGTTTAGCATTGGATTTTGCTTGGATAGCCTTTGGATAGATACCAATGATAAGAGAAAACCAAGAGAAAAGGGAAGGATGAAGATATGATGCAAGGATGAGCAATAATGGAGGGGATGGATAAAAGGATTGGTGATAAGATAAAGGTAGGATTGGATGGATGGATAAGAGGAGGGGTGATAGGATGAAAGTAGGACTATATGGATTAAAAAGATTAGTGATAGGATAAATGTAGGATTGGATGGGTGGATAAAAAGGACGAGTGATAGGATAAATGTAGGATTTGGATGGATAAAAGGATGGACAATAGGATAAAGGTAGAAGTATGGATGGATACAAGGATTGGTGATAAAAGGATAATGGATGGGATACATATGATAGATGGATGTAGGGAGCCTAGGATGTGATCTCCAAGGACTACGTCGCATAGGAATAACATGCCCCCACTCTAGATATTATGCCTTAGGATTTGGTGAGGTGATGCTTATTAGGATATGTGATGGGGATAATGCTTGGAAGGGATGAATGGGTTTAGTAGTAGATGGATGCATGGAGGATATTATTAGAATGGATGGGTGGAATTTATAGTATGACAAGAGGTGTCAAAAGCATTTTTCATCATTTTACAGTCCCAACCCTCATCAAGATCAAAAGGAGGAAGGGAAGATGGATGGCGCAATAAGGAAGGTATGATAGAGATGATGGGTAAACATGGAAAAATAGGATGGAAAATGATAGGATAGGATATGAGATGGGGTAGATAGGATGGGATAGATGAGATGGGATAGATAGGATGGTATAGATGAGACAACATGCCCTCAAGTGTAAATCACATAGATAATCACCTACACATGATGCATGTTTGCCAGGTTTTCATCATGGTACTTATCCAAGGTGCCATAAAAATGTTTTTCACCATTAGACGAAGGATTTATCTTTACTATTTTGATTTTTTTTTTGTCATATTTTTTTTATTTGGTAGGGGATAGTTGGATGGAATATGTAGGGACTTAAGATTTTGTTCCCATAGAAAGGTGGTAATGTCCCATGATGGATAGAAGTCACTCATAGACCATTTCAAGTGGTATTATGCTCATGGATGCTAGTAGAGGATTGCATGAGAGGGAAATAGCGTAAGGAGATAGTATATTATGGATGGATGGATAGTGGATTATATATGGATCATTGATAATGGATTATGATAGGGATTAGGATGGAAGAATAATGTATTAGGATTGAGATAAAGAGATATATAGAAGGACCTATGCAAAAGCATGGACCATAGGGATATGATGGAGGAAATAAGTGGGATAGTAGATAGAATATTAGAAGATGGGGAAATGGAGGTATGTAGGAATGTTGTGGAGTGAAAAGGAATCAAGACCAACATTTTGACACATTGAATTGGATTTTGAAGCTTTTTGTTGAAAGGGGGATTCAGGAGTAATGGAGATGTCCTCTTAGGGGATTGCCTATTTAGGACTTTAGGGACCCAAATGGACTTATGAATTTTAAGATTTTGTAATGGGGAGCGAGATGTTTGGGATTTTAGGACCCAAACCATTTTGATTTTGAAATTGTCTTTTTGAGATGTGAACTTGGGTAACCTTTTTGAGTTTTGATTTTGCTTTGATTCTTTGCATTCGTGCCCTATGGAATGAGGATCATTAGGATTTTTTTCTTTATGCATGAAGGCACCCAAATTTTTATTTTTGACTCTCATGGGGGTTTATGTGATAGCTTCATGTTTAGTCGATGTGTGCATTTGTTGATCATGATTAGGAATTGTAGGGGATTTATAGGAATGAGATGTATGGATGGAAGGATTAGTGGATTTGTGGCTAAAGTGATAAAGGGGATCTGAGGATGGAAAAATTAGGAGTTGGAAGGAGTGGAGGTAAAGGAGATGGAGGGATGTTAGGAGTTGGAAGAAGTAGAGGTAAAATGGATGGAGGGAAATGGTTGGTCACATGCTTTTTGAGTTTGTATAATGATGGAGGAGGCGTGGCAACATAAGTTTTATGGGTATGAGGAGTTGTACCTAGCTTGGGCTTGGATGAAGTGGATTTAGGAGGCAGGGATGTGGTACCAACAACTTTGGATTGACTTCCTTGAGATATATAACCAATGCCATGTAGTTTTGGAGAGACTTTGACATGGATGGGTTCCAAGTTACCTTGCTCATGAAAGCCTAAGCCTTTACCTTGAAAATTCATTTTTTTGAATATACGATATGCAATGGGGTGCTTGTTTTCTAGAAAAAAAGACACAATTCCCTTATGGGATGAGGAAGGAAAGGTGGTAGATATAGGTTGTTCTTTTCCTAAGGAAGAACACTCATGGATGAAAGTAGCCAAAATATGTGGATAGGTTGAAGGATTTGAAATGGGATCAATATGAGATGGTGAAGGAGAAATAGGATCTTCATTATCATTATGCTCATTAAGATCCAAAGTATTTGTTTGAACATCTATGTGCTTGTGGGGACCAAGCGTCTCATCAAGGGAAGTGGATGTTGTAGGATGATGGATAGGACTAGGTGGAGGATGGATAGGAGTGGTGGAGGTTTCTTGATCATGAATAGTATTGGGACCATGAGTGGAAGGAGTGAAAAGCTCTTGATCTTGGGTAAGTTGGTTTGGAGGAGTGTAGATAATTTGATCTTGAAGTGGTGAAGAGAAAGGTTGATCATGCTTTGGATTTGACTTTTGATATAAATCTTGAGTTTAGATAGGAATGGAGGTTTCTTGGATGGGTTCAATGTATGGTGGGGAATGAATTGGGCTTATGGTAGATGGATCTTCAAGAGACTTGATAGTTTGTGGACTACAAGATGGGATTGAAGAAATAGACATGATATTTGAAGGTTCTTGGATAGTTTCAAGGATAGGGATTTGATGGCATGAGGGCGGTGGTCGATTCCTTGCTAGTATCCAATAGATCACATCCTTCATTAGTACATGGGTGGATGCAAAATATAATGGATGGATAATGAGGGTGGAAGGTGTAGGATTAGGATCCAATGGAGGGATAATGGGATTGGGTGTGATAGGAGTGGGATTAGGATCGGGTGGATGGACAAGAGGATTGATATTTGAATTGGGTGGAGGGATTATAGGATTGGATATGATAGGATCAAGACTTGGATTGGGCTTAGGTGGAAGGATAATAGGATTTGACTTAGGTGGAAGATTTCATGGTTTAGACTTTAAGTGTGTTGGGGATTGGCTTAATGGATTAGGATTTGAAAGGTTGGAAAGATTAGATGATGGAGGCTCCATAGGGATGGTTGAATGAGGAGGACTAGTAGATGGATCAGTGTTTGATTCCAAACTTGAGGTGGTATTTTCCTTGTTAAGGGTAGCATTAAGATGGCTTAAGGATTCTTTATCTTGGTGCAAGGAGTGGCTAATACTAGCATGCTCATGTTGTGGAGGATTTTGAGATGGATATTGAGGAATATTCATCAGATTGGTTGATGTGGAGGGACTAGGTTGGCAAGATGATGGGGATGACTCATGGGATTGGGATGTTGATGTGGTAGGATGATAAGAGAGAATACATACTATAGGGAGATTACCATACTCTTTTTGAATTTGTTCTTGAATAAGGGGATGTCATTTCTCATATCCATGTTCTATTTCTTGAATTTTTGCATCCCATTGAGAGTGGAATGTTGGTGGAGGATTGGAGGAACATGGTGGTGAAGGTAATAAATGGATTTTTGAATTAGAATGTTGGTGGACCAATGGATTAGGATTAGGATTAGATGTAATTTGTTGTTGTTGTTGTGTGGATAAAGGTATGGTGGATGATGTGCCAAATGAAGGTTGTAGTTGTGGTTTTTGTGTTAAGATTTTTTGTTGTTGAAGGAGGGCTTGTTGTTGTTGTATTCATTGTTGAAGATGTGAGGTGATGGGATTTGGTATGTGTGAAGATGAAGCATGGGTAGGAATTTGAACTTGTGAGGTTTGAGGTAAAGTTATTGTTGAATAGGTTTGGGGTATGGATGAGTTGGGTTGATATGAGTGGTAGATGGGTTGTGATGATGATTTGTTGCAAGTATGAGCAGTAAGTGTTGTCATTGATGTCAACACCAAAGGTCAATATCTAAGAAAGTTATTTGAATGAGTTTGAACAAGTGTTTGATTGTTCTATCTCCTAGAATAGTGCAGTGTTTTTCTTCACATTTCCTCAGAATTGAAGACCAGAGTGTAAGATTGGGATATGATTTAGAGAAGTGTCTGAAGATGCTAAATCCTGAGTTTGGAGGTCCAGAACACTATGCAGCAAAAGATCTATTCACCAGTTTGAAGACTGTGTCTGGCAATGTGTGGAGAGTGACAGGGAGAAAATGTTTTGCTCCGCATTTCTCCATATATTGGAATTTGGATTTGTGGTTCTATACTTAAGCTTATAAAGTCCTTATCTATCTTCATTCTAGAGGATTTGTGATTTAGTGCTCCAAAAAAAAAGTTTGTGGTGTTATACTTCAAGAGAAAGTTGTTGAGTTTAGGTGGTATTTATTGTCTTCAAATATCTCCAAGTGAGATCTGTTACTGATGGATTTGTCAACTCTCATGAGAATTTATGTTGTTTGTGGATGAGTCAAGATCATGTTAAAGCATCACAAAAGATCCACTTGTTATGATTGTGATCGAGGAAGTGTATGATCAAGAATCTTCCTAGTTTATGCCGTTTGGCCAACCTGTTCAACTACAATGATCAAGAAGATGCTTTTGATGAATGTTTAAGTGATGTGTAGCATGATTGGATAAATTTAGGTCCAAACTAAGGATTAATACATTACATCCTCATTCTTTTGTGGCATGTGATGTTTAGGTCCAGACCTAATTTGATGTATGTATGAATGCCGACCTAGGAGATTGTTCCTATGGTTGATGAATGTAATGCTAACCTTGATGTACATTCCAAGGTTGATGAATTATATAAATATATGTAATGAATTTGTGTTTGAGGGGATGTAGTGTGAAGATTTGAAGACAAGTGCAATGTGGAAAAGTAGAGTAGAGAAGAAGAGTTTTATTGCGCCTCAATGGAACTAAACTCAGGCATGGTGTAGATGCTATTCAATCAATTCAAACCTATCGTAGTGAGCCTTATCCTTGTTGTTAAGAGACACTGCTAGGCAAGTCAAGTGTTGTCATTGATGGCAACTAAATCTATCTTACACATCCACATTGTATCAATGGATCTTACCGAAAGTCAAACTGCAGATTTGTCTAAGTCCAGATAGACAGGAACAAAGCATATGATAGGGTTCATCATTTTGGTCTGCAATTCTCCACAGGAAATCATATTGTGCTATAGATCTAAGGGAATGTTAAGGGATGTCAGGGCTACCTAAATCTAGAGTTTTAGCCTCCGAAGATGAAGGGATTGAAAGTTACAAGCATCTAAGTATCAGGTTTTGGTTAGATAGTTCAGGCTGACCTGGTGTTTGATCCTTGTGCAGATTAGGAGAAGTGGTTGGTTGAGAAATTTATGAGATACAGTGGTATTGGCCAACATGTGTGGTGACTTGAATACATAGGTTTTGGTCCACGTTGATATTTGTGCACGGATTCAGTTGACAGAACAATGATCTTGAAAAAGTCTAAGTTTTCTTAAGGCCGACTATAGTTGATGCAATTTCATGTTGCAGATATATATATTCAATGGGTGCGAGCATTTTGAGGTATGGATGTACAAAGATGAGGTGAGAAGAGGAAAGGGTGGCAGTATCAAGTGTGAAGCAGAGATTTGATCCCCAAATTATGGTAGAATAGTGAAATAGGGCAGTAAGATGAAGTGTGTGAAGTCGGTATATTGAGCCTAACCAGAACTGTAATCTTGGATTGTTGGATGCTATTCTTCAGTTTAAGTACTCCAGTGAACTCTTGTAATTAATCTTGTAGGCAATGAGCCTCCTTTGAGCAGTGAGATCTGGGCAGTGTGCCTTCCCAATTTGTAATACTTTTAACAGAGCATAAAATCTTGTGGGTTAACCCCCACCGTGGTTTTTCCCTTAACCAGGTTTCCATGTAAAAATCTTGGTGTTATGTGTGTTGATTATGTTTCTACTCATGTGTTGTTGATTCATGCTTTCATGATTATATCATTAATCTATTGTAAAGAAGATTAAATACAAAAAAAGATAAACTTTTGAGACAACTAATTCACGCCCCTCTCAGTTGTCTACCCTAATTTCAACAATTGGTATTAGAGAAAGGTTCCTTAGAAGAAGTTTAACAGCTTGAGGAAGATCTGGGAAGGTGTTTTCAATGGGTTCATTCAAGCACCTTGATGGTATCAATCAACAACTTCAAGTAGCCTTAGAAGATCTTGACCTGTCTAGAGCATAAATCATAGATCTGCAAGAGAAACGTAAAGATGCTAAAGATTTCATTGAGACCTTAAAAAGACAACTGAGCAAATCTAATGAAAAAAGGAAGGAGCTACTTCATCAGTTAGCAAATTAGAATGAAGACAATGACATGGATGAGGCCCTAAAGGAGAAGATAAAGGAATGTGAGAAGCTAGCAAAAGAAGTTGTTGTCCTAAAACATGAGATGGAATCTAGGGTGATAAGGCTAACCAAGGAAATTGAAGAAAGGAAGAAGACTGAGGAAAAACTAAATCAATCTCTGAAAGAAAGAATAGAAGAGTGCTGCAGATTGGACAAAATAATTGGTCATCTAGAATCTGATCTACAAGAGACTAGGGATAATGAGGATCAACTTGAAAGATAAATTGTCATACTCAAACATGACCTAGAAGTTGCAAATGAATATAAAGAAAAATTCAAGATAAGCTTAGCTAAACTTGAGGTGTTGCTTGATAGTTAGAAGAAGGCAGATGATAAGCATGGTCTGGGATTTAAGAAAGGTGAAAGCTCTGGATCCAGTCAAATAAATCTTGAAGCAAGAAATCAAAGAAGGAATCCTAGAAGACCTCCGGTAAGACAACCTAATGCTCAAAGGTATCCATCTTTCAATGGAAATTGTTTCAAATGCAATAAGTATGGTCATAGAGCTAATCAATGCAGAAGTAAAGTGAATCAAAATGCATCATCTTTCTCTAGTCAATGCTTTAATTGCAAAAAGATAGGTCATAAGGCTAAGGAATGGAGAAGTGGATCAAGGAATCCTCCTAAGAACAAACAAGTGTTCAATGAAAGATGTTTTACTTGCAATAAGTTTGGGCATATTGCAATGCAATGCAGATCTAAACCTGCTCCAACATGTAATTGTCAGAAAAATAAGATTGTGTGTTTCAACTACAACAAATCTGGACATATTGCTAAATTCTGCAGAAGCAAAAAGGAGAACTCACAGGCAGGTAAAGGAAAAACATAGCAGAAGTTGGACAAAGGCAAGGGCAAAGTAGATATGAATGAGATCCAGAATGAAATGAACAAAACATGGGTGAAGAAAAGTATAATAAATGATAGTGATGGGTCCGCACCAGAATTCGGTGCTGATAATTCCTCTGGGAATTGAATTAGGAGCTCTAGCTCAGGGGGAGCTGCATTGAAAATCTATTTCCCCTGCCAATAAGTGGGTGCCTAAATCTGGCATGATGAATGAAGATAAAGAAGCATATTGCAAATCTATTAAAGCAAATTTCAGAAGAAAAGAAGGTAATGTGATTGATTGTGGAGCAATTGAAGATTGACTGTATGCAAAAATAGTGTAACTAGATGTATTAGGGAAAAACATTTATTACAATGGAAAATTAGGTTTTGCGGAGCATAAAAGGTCATTTACTCAACATTTGAATCACTTTGCATTTGAAGAGAACAAGGAGAAGAGTGCCTGAGTTGAGATTTCAAAGATCTGAAGTGTGAAAAGTGAATTTGATAGCTAACCCTAATCAGTGAAACAAGGTATTCTCTGTGAAACTCTCTGAATTTGCTATCTCTGGATATGGATACTCCATTGGTTGTTGACATCACTGAAAGGGCCTGACCTAAATTCAAAAAGCATCCACACAAATTAGTAGAGGTTGATCTATTAGGTGCCTTTTCAAATGTTTCACATGGTGTGTTGTATGTTGAAGACATTAGGGCTTATATTCATTCTAGCATAGATGAGTTTGGGGATTTGAACTTAGTAGATTTGTTCAAGAATCATTTGAGGGATGAGATTCATGGTCATAAACCTGAGTATAAGGCGCTGCAAGTCAAACATCTCATTCAGGTTATTGGGTTCCCATCCTTTAGTGAAGATGAGTGGGTCCGGTATGTACTGAGTCAAATGCATGCTGAATTTATATGGTTGATGAAACCCTTCAAGATCACCAAGGATGCTATCCAGACTGTAATAGGATTGAATTCATCTGGTAGACTATCAATGTTAAAATTAGTGAAGAATTAGACTGTGACTGAAGCTACCGGATCAAAATTTAATAAGAGGGCAATGACAATAAATGATATAATTGATTCAGATGTCAAATTTGCCTCTATGGTGATTGGGTATAAGATATATCACTCTAGTAGGGAAAACTCTGTATCTAGTACATCCATTTATGCTGCCTATCAGATGTTAAAAGAAAATGCTAACTATGACCTGTGTGAGCTGCTGCAAAACTAGCTAATGGAGAACCTGAACAAGATCAAAAAGGACAAGAAGAATACATTCAAGTATGGTATATAGGTATTGTGTTTGTTCTTCTATTTCATGAATGAGTTACCTGGCAAAAAAAGCATGTGTTGGACCAGTGATAAGCCTATTGCCATACAAATAAGAGAGCACTTGAACAATTTTGGTGACTCCAATGCCCAAAGGACTGCTCTTTGGGGATATTTCAAGAACTGTTAGAGAATGATGCAATCAAGGGAAAGAATCCAGACTTCTGTGGTAGAAAAGTAAAAGGATACAATTTGTTTCATGGCGGAAACAGATCACTGCTTGATGGAAGTAGTTGAACCAACGATTGTATGGATCATGCCCACTGGGTATGAAGTTGATGGACAAATACTGGAGATGTATGCTCAACACCTTCTGAGCAAACCAAAAGATACTTTAGTTGAGAGATTCAGTACATATAGTGAACTCAGTGTAAAACTACATGTTGAGCTCCAGAAACCTGAGTCTAAGAGAAAGATTCAAAGACAAGTTGAAATGTATGCAGAAAGCATTGGCATAACAAAAGAAGCTGTGAGACAAAACATAGAAAGGATAGAGAAAGCTGAGAAGGAGAAGCAGAATAAAGAACAAGGAAGTGTTTCGATGGAATCCACTTCTAAAGCAAGGACTACTAGAAGTTCTGGTACAACTTCTAGTGCAACACCTTCTCCTATTGTAGAGAAATTCAAAGAAAAACCTATCAGTAAGGAAAGAAAAAGAACAAAAGTAATGGCCAAGAGGTCATATCTCACTGTGGAGAAGGAGGATAAAGAAAAGACTGATTCAGATGGTGAGGTTAAAGAATTGAAGGCCTCAGGTACTAAGGCTGCTAAAGTATCTAAGGAGAGACCCTTCAAAAGCACAAAGTCAAAGAAAGCAGAAGCATCAAGGGTTTCTCAAGACAAGCCCTCCAGAAGTGTAAGGGTAAGTAAAAGACTAAAGACTAAAAAATCTACCCTGTCAGTTGAAGATATTGTGAATGCAATAATTGTTCATGGGAATTTGAAGCCCATAACAAAATATTATGACATCTTTGATAAAGCCAATAAGAGAATTCTGGAGGATGCTACTGTTAAGTACTTGAACACTTTCAACAGAGCTCTTGTGGAAATTTTATCTGAAATCCCTAAGAGTCTAAGTGACATTTTGGAGATGAGAAAAGAAGCTGCTAAAGCAAAGGATTTGGAGCTAAGAGAACATGTACTGTGAAGTCTATGTCTAGTAATCTCCAAAAAGGAAGCAAATAAAAATTTCAAAGAAATTAAAGATGAGTTCAAGAGCGAAATCAGGATGAACAAGATAATGCTTGGAGATATTGATGACGTGCTCAAATAAATAGAACAAATCTTGAAGAAAGCCCTGGACAAGAATAAGTTCTATGTTGTCACTGAAGAACCTATTGATACTAATGACACATCCATTTTGAATGATGAAGAGTTGCAGAAAAATGAGCAACAAGCTGAAGTAGATGATGTCTGTGTTCCAGAAGAGGAAATATGAAATAAAGAAGATGAAGAGATGGTGAAGAAAGCTAATGATGGTGCAGAGGATACTCAAATTCCTCTAGATCAATATTGTGAGGCAAATATAGAAATGAATATGGAAATAAATGATCCCACTAAAAGTGATTCTGAGAAGAATAAGGAGCAGAAAGCTGAAGAGGTTGAGGACAAGGAAGGTCAAGAAGAAGAAACTAATGATGGAGTTGATTCCTCCATTCAGGACGTTGAGGATATTGACAAAAATGATGATGATGTTGCTACTGAGGATACACAAAATCCTATGGAAAAGAATGCAGAAGACATTCTTGATGATGCAGAAGCAGAGAAAAAGCAAGACAATGCATGCCCTAAAATTGGAACATCATATCGGGCAAGAGACACTATAGAAGTAGTGAAATAAAAATTGGAGAAAAACAAAAAATTTACAGAAGATCCAGATATAATACAAGGTCCAATCAATTTTTATACTCTTTCTCTGGTATAGAAGATGAAGTTGGCCTCCTTTGCACAAGCTAAAGCCAGAGAGGAAATCCTGAAGTTTCATATAGAAGATAGCGAGTTGCTTGGTCTGGCATCTGACATTTTGGAGAAAATCATGCCTACATTGTAGAAGGATTCATCAGCATTCCCCTCTAGTTAGTTGAAGAATCTAATAAACTCTGTAAGTACTCACTTTGAGTCTTTTGAAAAGTCAGCAGAAGTCAAAGTCTGGAATGAATTTAATGATAAAAGATTTAGTGAATTGAAGAGAATAATTGCCAATGATAGAATTATGTTGGATACTAGTGTAAAGAGTATTCAAAATGCCCTTACTAAAGGAGGAGATGTGTACAGTTTTTTTCTATCTTGGTCAAAAGTTGTGGAGGATATTGAGAACAAAATAAAGGAGTCGGAGCAAAAATTGTCAAATATATCTCAATCCTTTAATCCTTTGACAGTATCTGCAGCAAGTTAAGACTGTCAAGTAGTTAACTTGATTGATGAAATAAAGAAATTTGTGAAAGAAAAAGAAAACATTTTGGCAAGAATGTGTGAACTCTGGGGATTGATTCTCACTAAGTTAGAAACAATGTTCAATGCATTGATAGAAGCTCAAGCTGCTACTCTGATAAGTGGTCCCACTAATCTGCAAAAGATAGAATCACATGTATTCTTATTCAGTGATCATATTTTAGTTTAGGACAACATGAAAAAAAGATGGGACAATGAATCGGTACTCTTGAAAAATATTGTTGGTGATGTGTTTAAGTTTATAAAGACAGGACACAAGGATTGTTTGTACATATGCAGAAGTATGGATATAGAATTTTTCATGAATTTTTGGATCTGGACCTCAACCTTTGCCATTGATGTCAAAGGGGGAGAGGAAAATAGTGAAAAATGAGGAATTCATCAAAGGGGGAGCATTGGAAATCACAAGTGTACATAGTAAGGGGGAGCTGTTCTAACACTTAGTCATTTTTAACTAAGGGTTGCCATCAATGCCAAAGGGGGAGATTGTTGGCAATAGACATTGCTAGGCATGTCAAGTGTTGCTATTAATGGCAATTAAATCTATCTTACACATCTATATTGTATCAATGGATCTTACCGGAAGTCAAACTGTAGATTTGTCTAAGTCCGGATTGACAGGAACATAGCATATGATAGGGTTCAACATTTTGGTCTGCATTTCTCCATAGGAAATCATATTGTGCTATGGATCTGAGGGAATATTAAGGGATGTCAGGGCTACCTAAATCTAGATTTTGAGCCTTCAGAGATGAATGGATTGAAAGTTACAAGCATTTGAGTATTGTGTTTTGGTTAAACAGTTCAGGTCGACTTGGTGTTTGATCCTTGTGCAGATTAAGAGAAGTGGTTGGTTTAGCAATTTATGAGATCTAGTGGTATTGGTTGACATGTGTGGTGACTTGAATACATAGGTTTTGGTCTGCATTGATATTTGTGCATGGATTCAGCCGACATAATAGTGATCTTGAAAAAGTCTAAGTTTTCTTAAGGTTGACTGCAATTGATGCAATTTCATGTTGCAGATATATATATTCGATGGATGCAAGCATTTTGAGGTATGGATGTAGAGAAGAGTGAAGGGTGGCAGTATCAAGTGCGAGGCAGAGATCTGATCCTCAAATTATGGCAGAACAATGAAATAGGGCAGTAAGAGATGAAGTGTGTGAAGTCGGTATATTGAACCTAATCGGAACTGTAATCTTGCATTGTTGGATGCAATTCTTCAGTTCAAGTACTTCAACAAACTCTTGTAATTAATCTTGTAGGTAGTGAGCCTCCTTTGAGCAGTGAGCTCTGGGTAGTGCGCTGGAAGGCATGTGCCTTCCCAATTTGTAATACTTTTAACAGAGTATAAAATCTTGTGCATTAACCCCCACAGTGGTTTTTCCCTTAACTGAGTTTCCACGTAAAAATATTGGTGTTGTGTGTGTTGATTATGTTTCTACTCATGTGTTGTTGATTCATGCTTTCATGATTATATCATTAATATGTTGTAAAGAAGATTAAATATAGAAAAAGATAAAGTTTTGAGATGATTGATTCACCCCCCCTCAGTTGTTTGCCCTAATTTCAACAATCCTTTCAGTAGTGAGTCTGTATATAGTGAGCATCTTTGGAATGTGATTCCTTAAGGGTAGTGAGCCCTAAGGTAGTGATCCTCTGAATTTTAGTATTGTTATCACATATTATTTTGTGAGCTAACACTCACTATAGTTTTTCCTTCATAGGGTTTTCCACATAAAAATCTTGTGTCTCCTGTGTTGAATGTGTTATTGTGCTAAGCTTCTAGTTTCATGCTTTCATGATGAAATCTGAATAACACTAAATAAGTGATTGATGTGCTAATATTCATAAGAGGTTAATTTTTTTGTGACAACTGATTCACCCCCCCCTCTCAGTTGTCTTATGCATTTCAACAAGATTTGTATGAGGTGGATGGAGATGACTCATAGGGTTGGGGTGTTGATGTGGTAGGATGATAAGAATGATCTTGTGAATTTTCAAAGATGAACAGTGCTATAGGGTGATGTATGCACTCCTATCAAAGTAGAGCTTGATCAAGAGGACTCAATTTATCATATGCATGTTTTATTTTTTGAATATGTTCCTCTTTTTTTCATTGTTTGAAGATGACTTCACCTCCAAGGTGATATCATTTCTATTTGAATCATTTCATCATTTGGATTATCTTTAGCCTCTGCCTTGCAAGGGCACACTCTCTCATTAACAATGGTGTTGGGAAAGCTTGAATGCTAACCCAGGATTTGATTGAGGCAAATTTTGAAACACCACAACCCCCTGTTATGTCATAAAATATCCCCCTAGGACTTTTAGCTCCTAAGTTTAGCTCCCGAGTCCCTTAATTTTCATCATGCATGTTAGAATTGAATCCTGAGATAAAATGTCCTGAAACCCATGACAAATGGGACATAGCAGACATTTTAGAGCTTAACCTTGTCCCAAAATAGGTCCTAGAACAAGGGCGCTCATGCCCTTGCCCTGCCCTATTTTGGTAGGGTCCCAAATTTTAATGTCAATAAAGTTACCATTAAAGGTGTTCCTTGCTGACATCTTAAGTTTGAATTATGAAAATAAAGCGGGAATGCATATATAAGTATGTTTAGGACTTCATTTGTAAACTAGAAGAAAGCTAGAAGATGATTATAAGATTTTGGTGAACTTATGATTTTAGAGCATTCAAGGCATTCATTGTGTTGTAGAGCAAAATTGTGTTGTTGTTGTGTTTGTTATTGCAGATTTGGCTTCATCTTCTCATGTTGTGAAGGATCTTCATATACTTGAGAGATACACCTCTGAGGTGATATCTATTTGTACTTGAATCAATCATTTATCAATTTGTTTTTACCTCTGTCCTGGAAGGACACACACTCTCTATCTAACAATGGTGTTGGAAGGCTTGAATTCCATTCCGAGGCTTGACTGAGGCAAGCTCCTTAAAAACATCACAACACCCAACCTATCTCTTGTGATTGCAGGTGACAGGTGTCAGATCTTGAAGAGTGGAGTTGTAGAAAACTATTGCAGAGCATAAGGAATCTGAATCTAAAGAAAAAGGTAGGAAATAGCTCAGGAAGGGCTTGGGTGTTAGAATCAAGGCAAACAACTGAGAGGGGGGGTGAATCAGTTGTCCCAAAACTTCCTCTTATTAATTACTTAAATCCTTCTTGTAATTTAGTAGCATAATCATAAATTAATCATGGAAACATAATGCAATCATTCAAAGAGTAAAAACACATTAACACATATGACACCAAGATTTTGACGTGGAAAACCCGGTTAAGGGAAAAACCACGGGGTGACTAACCCAAGATTGTATTCTCTATTAGAAGAATAAAAGGAACAAAATGGCACATGCCAATTAGGGCTCACTGCCAGAGCACACTGCTCACAAGAGGCCCACTGCCTACAAGAGACACACTATCTACAGAATAATAAATATTACATACTTGAACTGAAGAATAGCATTTTCACCATGTTTGAGTTAGTTCCATTAAAGCCCAATACTTTTGCTTTACTTTTCACACTTCTCCTCTCTACTACACTCTCATCTCTACCAAGATACATTTGAAATGACTTCACAACTTCTTATTTATACAAGACATTTGACTTTGGGATAATCATCCAAGTTGGCATACAATACAGAGCAAATACAACTTGACTAATTACAAAAGACTTCATGTGGATCAACACACTATCAACTACACAGATTTGAGACTTCAATCTTCTTTTAGGAACACACCATGCTTCACAGAACATCTTCAAGATCATCCGCAGGATGTGTAACTTATCCAGTCGGCCAGACTTAGGAAGAACAACATCATCCAGAAGTAATTCTTCAATTATGAGCTCAATCTTTAATACAGACTACCAACATGAATTAGACACAATCCAAAGAGCTCCACAAGCTTTCCTGAATCACCAAGAACATCCACACTACTTCTGCTTACTGAAATATTTCTTTCTTTCATCTGAAACCTCAAGAACACAGTCTGTAATCACTGTCATATTGGAATAGATGCTTGCGGACCTCTAGACCACTAACCAATTGATTCATCAATTTAAATTGACTTCTTAAACACTCCACCAAATCCACAGAACAAGATATTGCATTTTTGGATGTCACCAGACCTTTTTGTGTCACTCTGTCACCTCTAAACATCTGCTAGAACCAGTTTTACTCAAGTGGCCATAAATTCTTTAGATCTTCATGTGGACCTTTCAAATCTTTACTGAATCATCTTAACACATATATCTAGAAACCCTTTGAAGCACATCCTCTGATCTTCATCTCAGCTGGGATCTTTACCTTACTGTCTTCACTGTTCTTGATAAGACTAATTTTCTCAATATCCTTAGCATACAACTCATCCAATCCTTATCATAAATGTAACATGAGTATGTTGACATCAATGACAACACCGATTAGCCCCATACTTGCAACAATCTCCACCTTTTTCATTGATGGCAAAATATGATGTGAAAAACTATTTTAACCATCAAGATAAGAACTTCTCCTTACTGGCTATCATAGCTCCCCCTATCAACAACAACCATTCACATGTCTTCTCTTCCTTTACTGCTCCCCCTTTGATTAGTAATCACTTTTATTTTTCACATGTCTTCTCTCCCCCTTTGACATTAATGGCAAAGGGCACATACTCGCATCAATACCAACTACTCCCCCTAAGTAGCAGCTTCCCATCATCAATCTGGACCACAAGATATGACTATGAGATCCACCGGACTGATGCACATCAGTGCAGCTTAATTCAGAAACAGAGGGGTAATAACCCTTAACTTCTCCTTGAGATACTCAAAAGAGTCCTTAGGTAGAGGTTTAGTAAAAATGCCTGCAATCTGATCCTTGGAGGGTACAAACTCCAATCTGACTTCATTCTTGTTCACTTACTCTCTCAAAAAGTGAAATTTGATAGATATATGTTTTGTCTTTGAATGCAAGACCGGATTTTTTGATATATTTATTACACTTGAATTATCACAAAAGATTGTGATAGGTTCCTCATACTCCACTCTAATGTCCCTTAGCATTTGCTTCATCCACAATACTTGAGTGTAACTACCAGCTGCTACAATATATTTTGCTTCTGTAGTGGACAGAGATATTGCCTCTTGTTTCTTGCTCAGCCAAGAAACCAATCTTTTCCCTAAAAAGAATGCTCCACCACTGGTACTCTTTCGGTCATCAACATCTCTTGCCTAATCCGCATTTGTATATGCATGAAGTGAGAAATCATGATCTCTAGGATACCATAAACCATACTCAACTGTTCCTTTTAGATATCTGAGAATCCTCTCAATTTCCATGACATGAGATTCTCTAGGATCAGCTTGGAATCTAGCAACAAGACCAACAACATTCATAATGTCAGGTCTAGTTTGAGTAAGATACAATAGTCCTCCAATCATTGACCTATACTTTTTTTGATCAGTCTTAGGAGAGTCATCATCTTTTCTCAATTTACATCCAGTTGCCATGGGAGTACTCATTGGTTTTGAGTCTTCCATCCCAAATTTCTTCAACAATTCTTTCACATATTTGGTCTAAGCTATGAAGATTCCTTTCTTTGTTTGGGTGATTTGCAGACCCAAGAAGAAATTCATTTCCCCAAACATAGACATCTCAAATTCACTTTTCATTTGATTTGCAAAAGTCTTGCACATACTATCTCTTCCTCCAAAAATGATATCATCAACAAATACTTCAACAATCAAGATATTTGCATGTTCAATTTTGAAGTACAAATTACTATCAGCAGTACCTTTGTTAAAACCAATCTTCAAAATATGCTTATCTAGTCTTTCATACCAGGCTCTTGGGGCTTGTTTGAGTCCATACAGTGCTTTCTCCAACTTACAGACCATATCACCATGATTAAATAATTAAAATCCATCCGGTTACTCAATGTATACTTCTTCTTCCAAGTCACCATTTAAGAAGGCAGACTTGGCATCCATTTGATATACTTTGAAGTCCTTGAAGGTAGCAAAGGCAAGAAATAATCTGAGCGCTTCAATTCTTGCCACCGGAGCAAAAGTTTCTTCAAAATCAACTGCTTCCTCTTGAGAGTAACCCTTGCAGACCAATCTGGCTTTGTTTCTGACTACTTCACCATCTTCATTTAGTTTATTCCAGAAGACCCATTTGGTTCCAATCACATTCTTGTTTCTAGGTCTAGGAACAAGATCCCAAGTGTGATTTTTCTCAATTTGCATAAGCTCTTCCTCCATTGCTTTAGTCTAGCTTTCATCATTGCATGCTTCATTCACTGACTTTGGTTCAATCTTTGAAATCAGACAATACTCTTCTGAGTCTTGAGAAATCTTTCTTCTTGTTTGAACACCTTTGCTTTTAGCACCTATGATCTGATCTTCAGAGTGATTCAGTCTTACATACCTGAGAATTTTGGGAGTTTCTTGTACTTCTATTTCTTAAACAGGTTCATTCAAACTTATCTCTTTTTCCTGATTCTCCGGATCAGTTTGGATCTAAATTTTAGAAGGGGCTTGGACCAAAACATCATTCTGATCATCTTCATCATATTCATAAAACCTTGAGGGTTTTTCAACACCTTCAACAACCTTCAGATTTGTACTTTCTATCATCTTTCTCAATCTCTTGTTATAACATTGGTATGCTTTTCTTTGAGTAGAATAACCCAAGAATATTCCTTCATCACTTCTAGCATCAAATTTGCCAAGGTCTTCATCTCTTTAATATAATGTTTGCTACCAAAGACTCTAAAATACTTCACAGTGGGAGTGATGCCAAACCAGAGTTCATAAGGGGTCTTACCAGTATTGCTTATGATTTGTACTCGATTAAGAGTATAGACAGCAGTGCTTACAGCTTCTCTCCAATAGATTTGAGGAATATTTTCTTCCATCATCATGGTTCTAGATGCTTCCTAGATGGTCCTATTCTTTCTTTCCAATACTCCATTTTGTTGTGGAGTCCTTGGAGCAGACAACTATCTTTTTATTCCATGTTTCTCATAGAATTCTATGAACTCACCGGATGCGAATTCTTCACCTCTATCAGACCTCAGACATTTTATGTTTAATCTAGTTTTATTCTCTACCATAGCTTTGAATATTTTGAATTTCTCAAGAGCCTCAAATTTCTCTTTCAGAAAAGTCACCCACATCATCCGGGAGTGGTCATCAATTAATAACATGAAGTATCTATCACCTTGCAAACTCCTGATTCTTACCAGACCACATAGATCAGTATGAACTAAGTCCAATAATCTGGTAGAAGACTGTTCCTTACTTTTGAATGTGACTCTACTTTGCTTACCCAACTGACATTCTTTGCACAAACTATTAGTAGGTTACACTAGTCTTGGAAGATCTCTTACAGCCTGAGTGTTGCTTATCTTGATGATATTATCAAAATTCACATGACACATTCTTCTATGCCACAACCAACTCTAATCAATTTGAACAAATAAACAACTTTTACTAGTACCAACCAAGTGGAAGATATTACCTTTTGTTTGAGTACCGGATGCAATCTTTGTTTTGGAACTTTCAAAGATCTTACATTTTCCATTCTTGAATCAGAGATCATAGCCTTTGTCCACCAACTATCCAACACTGAGAAGATTGTGCTTCAGACCTTCAACATACAATACATTACTGGTTTTGTTCTTTCCATCAAAAGAAATAGTTCCTCTACCTCTGATCTTGCCAGCAGAATTATCACCAAATTTTACAACTCCACCTTCATATCTTTCCAAATCTATAAATTTATTTTTGTCACCTGTCATATGGTGGGAGCATCCACTATCAATGACCCAATCATCCTTTTCTTCAACTTGGGCAGCCAGAGCTCTTTCTACCATTTTATGATTGATAGATTTAGAGGGCATAGGATCTATTGGTACCCATTTATGTCTAGGGTTTTAAGTTTAAACATTTGTAGGTTTTCTCATTCAAACCCTAAAACTCTTGAGTCATGGGGCCTTGCATTGTTTTTTCTATTCAGATGGTGACCTTCTGTGGTGGGTTCTTGGTTATTAAGTTTTATCCTCATCCTTTAGTATTCATAGGTTAACCGGCCCCCATACTATGTTTTACCGCCTTTTCCCATCACACGTGAGTAAAGTGCTAAGTTTTTGTATGTGCAAGTCATCATGTATGTTGGTAGGCTTGTGAAATCTTAGTCGGCTTTTGAAAAATGGTAAAAAATTGCGTTATATGCATATTTTGTATGCATATCAGGTTGCATATACATGGGGGGAATCTGTTGCAGATTCTGAGAAGATTCCCCAAATGTATGTCGGGTTTGCTTGTACATGTTTTGTTGTATGTCCAGATATACAATGCTAGGATACATTGCGGATCTCAAAAGGGATTAAATTAGGGCTAAAATAATGGTTAGGTCCGCAGATATATGGAAGAAAGAACGTATGTACATCCAATATACATCAAGTTCATGTAATGAAAAATATACAAGGAGGAGCGAACATGCATTCGCTATAGTATAATATACAAGGGGCCTTGTATATTCGGCAATATACAAAGCAGTAGGATATGCATTTGGTGGGGCCCATGGATATACAAAGGCAAATGTATGTGAAATATACATTCGTGATATACAAGGCGAATATACATTCACAATGTACAAGCCGGACCCGATAACATTTTAAATTTGTTCTATAAGTACCTGGCATCTGTGGCTTGCATGTAAGTATGCTTGTATATGTGTGATATACAATGGGTTAATATGCAAAGAAAGGGATACAAGCTAGATTTCAAAGGGTTTTCAAGTCTGACTAATAAATGCAGTGAAGTCCATGCCTTGTATGTATGAGGTGAATGTACATTGCACTTGTATGTGCAATGTGATATGCAAAAAGGGGAGATACAATCTGGAACGGAAGTTAATTTCAAATTATTCTATAAAACTTGAGGTCTGACTTGTATATAAGGTGATTGTATATGCATGTTCTTTTGCATATACATGGGTGAAAGAGTCAAAATAAGAGAGGGGAAAGTCAGCGATGGATGCACAGGGCGCCTACGTGGCACATTCTCATTGGTTCTTGACTTTTCAGCGTATTTTGAGGCCGTGAATCTCAAGTGATTGAAGGAGAATCGACGGCTACGTTTCAATTTCGCAGCAGTGAGGGGTTTCTTTGTATGCGGCTGTGTTTTTGAGCGGGAAAACCTATGATGCATCCATTACTGCATTTCTGAGGGCTGCGGGTAGGTTGATCATAATGGCAACACTTGCAGGGGGAGATTGGATGGAGTGATAGGCCAACTACCAAATTTAAGATGAAAATCTTTGAGCGGCGGCTTAGATCCTGAACTTACCTACTCCTTCCTCTTTGTCCCTCTACCGCATTTATTGTTTGGGCGCCATTCTCATGGTGCAGCGCATTTGGCAAAATTTTGATTTTTAATGATGTGCCATGTAATTAATTTGCTGAGTACACTTTCTTGCTATATTAAGCAGATTGTATTACTCATTTTTGTTGTTGTTGAAAGCTGAACATATTCTGGTGCTATAATAAGGTACAACTTCATTGGTGGCCTTGTTCTGGATGTCTTGTGAGTTTATGAGTCTCATGTTGTATGTCTCACGCATAAATGTACTGGTTTCATGTTGATTTAAATGAGTAATGCTATATTGCATGTGTTCTGTTATCTGTCTCCAAATTGAGTGTGTTCTTCTGACTTTAAGCATCTAAGGGGTGTTTATGGTTCTAGAATATAGGTCTACAATATTGAATGCTTGATTTTCTTACTTCTGCTCAAGGAGTAGATTAAATGTTTCAGGTCAAGTGTTGGGAAGAATATATTGCAGTAAGGATGTTTGTAAGCAGAGATAACTGAATACTCAGTCTTGGGAAGTATTTGTAAGGCAGATGCTAAACAAATCCCCTTGAAATCTAGTCTTTGGTATATGTTTGTGCTGATCATTCACATGTGTATATCTATTGACTCGAAGCCCTGGATAGACACCAGTCTAGTCTTGTATTGAGGTTACACCCCAGGTCCTAGTTTTGCATCCAAATACAAAATCAAAATTAAAACTTCAAATACAAACTTTTAGGACCTTAGAAGTAGTTTTAGGATCATAATCCTCTATCTCACAACTGAACATAGGCCCAAAGCTAGCCCCTTTGCACTTATCTCATAGTTTTGGTCTACATAAAGGAGGATTTATCTACTTTGTATCAGCATCCCAGTCAATTCATAGTCACATTTCATGGATGTTGAATAGGGAATACCCCCTTGGTTCTGCAGAGCCTAAAGAAGAAGAGGAGATATTTATAGAGTCTATCTCCTGTACTGTTGGCCCTTGGCCCGGGAATCCTGTTGATCAATGCCAGCTACTTTGTAGGGAAAACTGGGAACAAGCACCCAGTCTGGGAAAATAACCAACAGATTTGGCGACTCTGCTGGGGAGATTTTTGTAAGAACCTTGGTAAAAAATAATTCCTAGTTATAGGTGGTGACTCTGAACAATCTCCCAATCAGTAAAGTAAAAATTTGTATGCAAGGGAGAAGATCCCTGCGTAATCCTCTGTTTGAAGAGTTATCCATAAAATGATGTATAGAAGAAAAGGGACTATTCAAGCCAGTCGAGAGGGTTCTCCCAGAAGTAATGATAATATTCAGGACAATCCTGGATCCTCAGAGCGGACACTACCTTATTTTTCAAACACTGAGGTTGAAATCTAGAACATATATGTAAGACAATAGGGTGGTGGATTGAGGATGAGGTTAGAGGTGTTTCAAGAACGCCCTTTCCTTGATTCCCTTAATAGATTTGAAGAAGCTAAATCCCCAAGGGATGATAATGATGATCAAAATGTAATGAAACCATCCTCTTGTATGCCTAGAGAGGAGGAATTAGCTGAAGAAATCAAAAGTTTGAGGGTAGAATTAGAATATCTACAAGTAGTAAAAATTAGAGATGACATTAGACAGAAGGTGCAGGCTCTTAGAACTGCTCAGAATGATTTAGTTCCCACCCTTGATAATATAAATGTGTTGAGAAACCAACACAGAAATGAAGTTTAGGATCATCATAATGATCAAAGGCAGAATGCAAATAATGTTAGAGTACCATTAAATAATGTAAGAAATGAGAATGCAAATAGAAATGTAAATGCAAATCAGTTTGATAGACAACCTATGCAGCTGGATAGATTCAGACAGCTAGTTTTTGATGGCATTCCTGGTTACCCCAATCTTATTGACAAACACGTGAGGCCGCAGGTGCCAAAGTTTTTAGGAAATAATACTGTGTCAGGAGAAGACCACTTAAAAGCTTTTTAGAATATCATGGACAACTTTGAGGTTGAGCATGAGGATGTTTTTATGAAATTGTTTATGCAATCCTTAGTTGATGAGGCAAGAGAATGGTACAAGGGTCTGCTGACAGGAGTATTTCATCATGGGATGACTTCAGAAGAATTATCAAAGAACAATATGGTAACAAAACTGATCCAAGTTTCTTCATCAATGAATTCACAGGCATTACCAAAGGATCGAATGAACAAGTTGTTGATTTCAATGCTATAGATTCACTAAGGTATTGAACAAATTGCCACGTCACCTGAGGCCTAATGAACCTATGTGCATAGTGTTATACATAAATGCATTTGATGCCAAAATAGCTTATGGGTTAAGGGATAAGGGTCCTCACAGCCTCAGGGATGCTTTCAAAATTGCAACAAATATGGAAAATAGTAGAAAAGCATTTGGTAAGAAAAATAGAAGAGATGATGTAAAAATTCTACAAAATACAAATACTAAATCTCAAAGTGTTCAAGGCAATGCATCTACTTCTGAGGATAAATTAGATAAATTGACAACTATTGTCAAGGACCTGAGCTATAGAATGGCTAAAAATGAAAAAGGGGTAGGTCCTGACAGGTAAGTTTACCAAAGGCAAGAAAGAAGACCATCATTACATGATATGCCATATAATACCAGTTGGCATAATGGTAAACCCATTTTTTTAAACAGCAACCCAAATCCAAGGAATCTAGGTGTTAAGGAAACACCTGATCCTTTGAATAAGGCTGTTAATAGTGTTAATGACACCCCATGGTGCATAATATGTCAGATGCCTCACTCACAGTCATAATGTATGATTTCTCAGTCTCTATACAATAATGTTGTTGCCTGTGATGAATGTAATGAACCACATTGCATGGAAGATGACAATGTCAATATGCTATCTACAAACAGGGAGTATCCTTCTCATGATGTTGATGCAACCACAAATAATGAGATTTAGGTTTGCCAGCAGTTTCCCTGTGATGAAGATGATAAAGATAATTACGCTTATGCTCAGGGCTCATACAATTTTTTGAATAACTTGAGGAGACCATCCAATGAAGAGATTAGGGCCTTCACAGTTGCAGTAGTTGTTCAAGTCAAAAGAAATTGCAATCTCAGGGGTAAAGCTCAGGTAAGTAACTCACAACAACCTAAGAATACTTTTGTGAACCAACTAGTGCACAGTCATAAAGGGACTGAAACACAAAAGAAGCAATGGAGCAATAATAAGCAAAATTTTAAGCAAAAAATAGGTCATGATTCTCAAGGGTTAGAAAATAGAATCCCCCAGGTTGAGGATCAAAACAAAATTTTTTAGATCAAGGATGACAGTCAGAGAGCCACAAAAATTAAAGTTGGATCATACCAAGATAAAAGTAAAACTATAGATCAGGCTACAACTGTTATACAAAATTATGCTCCGTTTGACATAACTCAGGTCTTGTCCCAGGTAAAGGTTTCTATTCCATTGATGGAGCTGATGAAAGTTGAAGAATTTAGAAATAAAACATTGTCCTTGATTTTAGGGGTACCCTGCCAAGCCAAGCGTAATGATGAACCTCAAGGTAAGAAACAAGCTATCTGTATTGATGAGGATGAGATTCCTGAAGTATATTTGGGGATGACCATGACAAAATACCCTTCACAGGTTGAACCATTTTATGTCTCCCTTGTCATAAATGGAAAAACAATCAGAAATTGTATGCTTAACTCAGGAGCATCAACGAATATCATGCCCTTGGCTATCATGCAGCAAGTTGGGTTAAAAATAGACAAGGCATGTGGAAAATGCTATGCCATGAATGCTAGGGAAGTACTAGTCATTGGAATCATGAAAGATGTGGATTTTAGATTGGCAACATATCCTAAGAAGACCTACAAAATGAGTATAACAGTTGTTGATATCAAGCCATAGTATGGCATGTTGTTGTCAAGAAGATGGGCAACATTGATTGGTGGGAGTATGCAACTAGATCTGTCATATGCTATGATCCTAATAAATGGCAGGGATGTCAAACTCATCAGAGAAGAAAGATCACTGGAAATAGTTGAGGATCAAGAGTCAGAGGAACATATATGTTTTGTGGACATTGACTGTGATAATTTTAGAGTTGTCTCAGATGATCGAGAGGGTAAAGGGAGAGATATGTGCATTCAGGAGCTTAACCAACAGAGTCTATGGACCATGTATTTTGATGAAGCTTGTACAAAGGAAGGCTCTGGTGCTAGAATTGTATTTCTATCTCCAGCTGGTAAGCTTCTAAAATTCTCTTTCTTGCTGAAGTTTTCTTGTACAAATAATATTGCAGAGTATGAAGCCCTGTTATTAGGATTGAATGTTGCTTTGAAGCATGGGATAAAGATGCTCAAAGTATTTGGGGATTCAGAATTAGTTGTTTCCCAAGTTAGAGACAAGTATGCATCAAAGAATAAGAGATTAAAACAGTATAAGCATGCTGTTTGGGATACAATTGAATTGTTTGATGCCTTTTCCATAAATTGGATTGAGAGATAAAAAATGTTAGGGCAGATTTTCTAGCTAATGTAGCCATAAGGCCAGATGACATCACTATGTCAGATGTTACAAATGTTGAAGTCAAACTAAGACCTACAATACCAGATAACGTATGCAGCTGGCAGGTGTTTGGTGATGACAAAGATTTGCTGAGATTTCTACATTGCATTGATGAATATGAGAACCATGAGATGGATTTTCAGAATTGTGTAGAGATTATGGATGGGAAAGAAACTCTCTTAGGGAAGGAGGTAATTCAACTCAAGACAAATAAAATCCCTAGAGGGTTGGTTGCATTAGAAAGAGCGTTTGACAATAGGGACCAATTTGTTACAAAGGCATCTGCAACAAATAAGAATGATTTAGAAGAGATAAACTTGGGGACATCTCATGCCCCCAAGAAGGTATACATTGGCAAACAACTCAAGCCACATATCAGAACTATGCTAATTGCACTATTGAAAAAATATAAGCATGTTTTTGCCTGGTCATATGAGGACCTAAAAGCCTATAGAGAAGATTTATTTCAGCATTAAATCCCTATGAAGCCTGGAGCTAAACCATTTAGACAAAAACAAAGACCTATCAACCCAACTTTAGCTCCTAAGATGCAAGAAGAGCTTATGAAGCTTAGGGAGGCTAGAATAATTATGCCCATTAGACAGTCAACTTGGGTGTCCAACCTTGTCCCAGTTAGAAAGAAGAATGGTGACATAAGACTTTGTGTGGACTTTAGAAATCTGAATGTGTCTTCTTTGAAGGACAATTATCCATTGCCAAACATGGAAGCCATGTTGCAGAAGGTGACTGGCTGTGAACTTTTATCCATGATGGATGGATTTTCAGGGTATAATCAAGTGAAAGTAAAAGAATCTAAACAATTCAAGACTGCTTTCACCACTCCATGGGGAACCTACGTATATTTGAGAATGCCATTTAGACTGACAAATGCAGGTGCTACTTTTCATAGGGTTATGGATGTTTCTTTCATAGGATTGATTGACTCAATCTTGGTTGTATATCAGAATGATTTAACTACCTATTCAAGAAAGGAAGAGCAACATTACATGCACTTAGAACAAATCTTTATTAGAGCATTGGAATATGGCATCGCACTTAACCCAAAGAAATGTGCTTTTGGGGTAGTGGAAGGAAAATTGTTTGGTCACATTGCTTCCAAGGATGGAGTCAGGATTGATCCTGAAAGGGTGGCTGCAATTGACAAAATTCAGATCCCTAGAATAGTGAAAGGTATTCAGTCCTTCTTTGGGCAAATTAATTTTGTTAGAAGATTTGTTCCTAACTTTGCAAAGACCACAAAAGATATCTCTAAAATGTTGAAGAAAGGTGCAATAGTCAAATGGGAAGATGAAGAAACTAAGCCATTTAAGAACATTAAAGAGGCCACAAAGATGGCTCATGTGCTAAAATCTCCTGATTTTTCTAAGCCATTTCAGCTGTTCTCATTTGCTTCTTGCCATACCATTGCTACATGTTTATTGCAAAAAAATATAGAAGGTTTTGAACAACCTATAGCTTTCTTTAGCAGGTCATTGCAGGCTGTTGAATTGAAGTATGACATCATGGAGAACAAGCATATGCATTGGCTAGATCAATCAAAAGCTTCAGGCCATATTTGATAGGCTCTCGGATAATTGTATATGTGCCCCATGCAGCAGTTAAGGATATTTTCACTCAACAGGAGGTAATTGGAAGAAGATGCAGATGGACAAATAAATTGTAAGAGTTCAACACTGAAATACAGATCACAAAATTGGTAAGAGGACAAGGTTTTGCAAAATTGATGACACAATCAAATCTAGAGGCATGCCAAGTGAATGTAGTGCATAATGAAGTTGTAAATATGTCAGAATCTGAATGGTATAAGGACATAGTACATTATTTGAACTGTCCTTCCCATCTCAATGATAATCAGAAGAGGACCTTGAAGCTACATGCTATTAAATACATCATTGTTCAAGGAGAGCTATATTGGAAAAATCCTGATGGTGTATTACTTAGGTGTATAGATGAAACTCAGGCTAGGAATATTCTAAGTGACATGCACAAGGGAGTGTGTGGTGGACACTATGCTGCCCAGACTACAGCCCACAAAATTCTTAGAGCAGGCTACTGGTGGCCAACTCTCTTCTCAGATGCACAAAGAATGGTAAGAAAATGTGATCCTTGCCAAAGGTTCTTAGGAAAGCTAAAATATGAAGGTGCATTACCCCTTAGAATTGTAATTGTGGAAGCTCCATTTCAGCAATGGGGAATTGATTTTATAGGGGAAATCTTAGAAAAATCAAGTGGAGGACACAGTTGGATTTTGGTTGCTACTAATTACTTCACTAAATGGATTGAAGCCATTTCAACTAAGAAAGCTACAAGAAAAGTGGTGATGGATTTCATTCTAGAAAATATTATTATCAGATTTGGAGTACCGGTCAAAATGGTCACAGACAATGCAATGTACTTCAGGTCTGGTGAATTTATTGATTTTTACAATAATTATGGAATTGATTTGTCTCATACATCACCATACCATCCACAAGGAAATGGTCAAGCAGAATCAAGCAACAAGAGTCTCATGAAAATCATCAAAAGATTGATAGGTAAAAACAAAAGGGCTTGGGATTCAAAGCTGAAAATGGCATTATGGGCTGACAAAGTGATAATGAAGAAGGCAATTGGAAGGTCGCCTTTTGAATTAGTGTATGGTGCAGCAACTAAATTGCCTGTGAACAACCTCCTACCAGTTTATAAATTCATACAAGAAAATGAGAGGGAGATTGGGGAATCAATGACTGAAAGAATAAATCAATTGGTTGCATTAGATGAAATTATACGGGAGGCATAGAAAACAAACATCAAGAAACAACAAAAAGTGAAATATCTGTTTGATAAAAGGGCTACAGAAAGAAAGTTTTAGATAGGTGACTTGGTCCTTATGTCGAATGCAAGTTTCTAAGATTTCCCCTATAAAATTAATTCCCCATTGCTGAAATGGAGCTTCCACAGTTACAGTTCTAAGGGGCAATGCACCTTCATATTTTAGCTTTCCTGAGAACCTTTGGCAAGGATCACATTTTCTTACCATTCTTTGTGCTTCTGAGAAGAGAGTTGGCCACCAGTAGCCTGCTCTAAGAATTTTGTGGGCTGTAGTCTGGGCAGCATAGTGTCCACCACACACTCCCTTGTGCATGTCACTTAGAATATTCTTGGCCTGAGTTTCATCTATACACTTAAGTAATACACCATTAGGATTCTTCCAATATAGCTCTCCTTGAACAATGATGTATTTAATAGGATCGATGGGTACGTTTCAATTTCATAGCGGTGAGGGGTTTCTTTGTATGTGGCCATGTTTTTGAGTGGGAAAACTTCAGATGCATCCATTACTGCATTTCTGAGGGCTGCGGGTAGGTTGATCATAATGGCAGCACTTGTAGGGGGACATTGGATGGAGTGATAGGCCAACTACCAAATTTAAGATGAAAATCTTTGAGTGGCGGCTCAAATCCTAAATTTACCTTCTCCTTCCTCTTTGTCCCTCTGTCGCATTCATTATTCGGGCACCATTCTCATGGTGCAGTGCATTTGGCAGAATTTTGATTTTTGTTGATGTGCCATGTAATTAATTTGCCGAGTACACTTTCTTGCTGTATTAAGCAGACTGTGTTACTCATTTTTGTTGTTGTTGAAAGCTGAACATATTTTGGTACTGTAATAAGGTACAACTTCATTGGTGGCCTTATTTTGGATGTCTTGTGAGTTTATGAGTCTCATGTTGTATGTCTCATGCATAAATGTACTAGTTTCATGTTGATTTAAATGAGTAATGCTATATTGCATGTGTTCTGTTATCTGTCTCCAATTTGAGTGTGTTCTTCTTCTAACTTTAAGCATCTAAGGGGTGTTTATGGTTCTAGAATATAGGTCTACAATATTGAATGCTTCATTTTCTTACTTCTACTCAAGGAGTAGATTAAATGTTTCAGGTCAAGTGTTGGGAAGAATATATTGTAGTAAGGATGTTTGTAAGCAGAGATAATTGAATACTCAGTCTTGGGAAGTATCTGTAAGGTAGGTGCTAAACAAATCCCCTTGAAATCTAGTCTTTGGTATATGTTTGTGCTGATCATTCACATGTGTATGTCTATTGACTCCAAGCCCTGGATAGGCACTAGTCTAGTCTTGTATTGAGGTTACACCCCAGGTCCTAGTTTTGCATCCAAATACAAAATCAAAATTAAAACTTCAAATACAAACCTTTAGGACCTTAGAAGTAGTATTAGGATCATAATCCTCTATCTCACAACTGAACATAGGCCCAAAGCTAGCCCCTTTGCACTTATCTCATAGTTTTGGTCTACATAAAGGAGGATTTATCTGCTTTGTATTAGCATCCTAGTCAGTTCATAGTCACATTTCATGGATGTTGATTAGGGAATACCCCCCTTGGTTCTGTAGAGCCTAAAGAAGAGGAGATATTTATAGAGTCTATCTCCTGTACTATTGGCCCCTGGCCTAGGAATCTTATTGATCAATTATGGCTACTTTGTAGGGATAACTGGGAACAAGCATCTAGTCTGGGAGAATAACCAACATGATCTTCTTCCTTGATGGCAATAAACACCCAGTCACTTCTAGATTTGTTTCCTATCTTTGATTCATCATCTGTTACTCCATCATCATCTTCATGAACGTAGTAACACTTCTTTTGAAATCTTGATCTATTAGGGTTTGCCCTAGAAAATATTTCTAGACACCTTGAGGCAAAATGACCAATCTTATTGTAGTTAAAACATTTGAAAGATAATTTTCCTTCATACTTACCAGATCCTCTAGGCAGTCTTTTTACAATGAGAGCCTCAAGTTGTTCAGCTTGTAATTCATCCTTTTCCAGATCCTTTCTTGCTTTCTCATACCAAGAAGATTTTCTCGAGGGACTTTCACCTGGATCATATCTTTGTTTGCCTTTTGTAGAGGCACTAGCTTTGAATGCTGATTTAGTCTTGGGAAGTGCATCACCAAACTTAGCTAACTTGAATGTAGATATCTTACCAACCAATTAATCCCTTGTGATAGTTGTTAAAGATCTGATTTCCTCAATATCAACAACTTTGTGTTTATAAGCAGGAGGTAAGGATCTGAGAAACTTAGCAACAATTTCATCTTCATCCAGAACTCCACCAGCACATCTGATGCCACAAAAAAGCTGATTTACTTTTGTCATGTAAGAAGTGATATTCTCATCTTCACTCATTTTCAGGTTTTTAAATTTTCCTTTTAGACTCTGTAGCTTGGCACATTTAACATACTTGTCTCCTTCATGTAGAAGTTCCAGTTTTTCCCAAATCTCATATGCAGTTTTTAGATCTATAACATTTGTCAGCTTTGAATCAGATAAGGCACTTAGTAGAACTTCTTTAGCCTGAAGATTGTTTTCAACATCTCTGATTTCATCTACAGTTCTCAGACCATTCTGTGGAGGAACATACTTCTTTGAAGCCATGATCCAATATTGCATTCCCATACATTGCAAGTGACATTCCATGCAACTTTTCCAAAGAGTGAAATTGGTTCCATCAAACCTCAGGCTATCCTTCTTATAGGAAGACATCCTGGATCTCCTCAAGTGGTTAATCTCTTTTAGAGGAACTTGGCTCTGATATCAATTGTTAGAATCAAGGCAGACAACTGAGAGGGGGGGTGAATTAGTTGTCCCAAAACTTCCTCTTATTAATTACTTAAATCCTTCTTGTAATTTTGTAGCATAATCATAAATTAATCATGGAAACATAATGTAATCATTCAAGAGTAAAAACACATTAACACATATGACACCAAGATTTTGATGTTGAAAACCTGGTTAAGGGAAAAACCACGGGGTGATTAACCGAAGATTGTATTCTCTGTTAGAAGAATAAAAGGAACAAAATGGCACATGCCAATTAGGGATCACTGCCAGAGCACACTGTTCACAAGAGGCCCATTGCCTACAAAAGACACACTATCTACAGAATAATAAATATTACATACTTGAATTGAAGAATAGCATCTTCACCATGCTTGAGTCAGTTCCATTAAAGCCCAATACTTTTGCTATGCTTTTCACACTTCTCCTCTCTACCACACTCTCATCTCTGCCAAGATACATTTGAAATGACTTCACAACTTCTTATTTATACAAGACATTTGACTTTGGGATAATCATCCAAGTTGCATACAGTACAGAGCAAATACAACTTGACTAATTACAAAAGACTTCATGCGGATGAACACACTATCAACTACATAGATCTGAGGCTTCAATCTTCTTTTAGGAACATGCCATGCTTCACAAAACATCTTCAAGATCATCCACATGATGTGTAACTTATCTGGTCGGGTAGACTTAGGAAGAACAACATCATCTAGAAGTAATTCTTCAATTACGAGCTCAATCTTCAATACGGACTACCAACATGAATTGGACACAATCTTAAGACCTCCACAAGCTTTCCTGAATCACCAAGAACATCCACACTAGTTCTGCTTACTGAAATATTTCTTTCCTTCATCTAAAATCTCAAGAACATAGTCTGTCATCATTGTCATATTGGAATAGATGCTTGCGGACCTCTAGACCACTAACCAATTGAGTCGTCAATTCAAATTGACTTCTTAAACACTCCACCAAATCCGCAAAACAAGATATTGCATTTCCGGATCTCACCGGACCTTTCTGTGTCACTCTGTCACCTCTGAACATCTGCTAGAACCAATTTTACTCAAGTGGCCATAACTTCTTCAGATCTTCATGCAGACCTCTCAAATCTTTACTGAATCATCTTAAGACACATATATACAAACCCTTTAAAGCGCATCCTCTAATCTTCATCTCAGTTGGGATCTTTACCTTACTGTCTTCACTATTCTTCTCTATTTCTGATAAGACTAATTTTCTCAATATCCCTAGCATACAACTCATCCAATCCTTATCATCAATGCAAAAATAGTATGTTGACATCAATGACAACACTGATTAGGCCCATACTTGCAACATCGCGTGCCCACTCTTTTGCCCCTTAGTTTCATGTCACATATAATCTTTGAAGTAGTTGCAGTCAGTAGCAGAAAAGATCCCAAGCCCTTTGAAAAAGTTGTACCTTGGGCTTAGGTGCCTGCTCGTTAGCCCCTAACTTTTACGTGTTCTAAAACTCAAAATCTAGTATGTATCTGATCCGTATTTAGTCTATTTCTATAGAAGGATTTATCAAGTTTCTTTTGTTTGATTACGATTTTGGATAATTAGGGTTTTAAGCTTAATCGAACTAAAATCAACACAGTAATCAATCAATTCCAAATTTCTCTATCATTCCAAGTGAAAACTAACCTATAGTTTAGTCCTTGCATAATTTGTGATTCAACTTAGTTAAATGTCCTTGAATGTAAGTGGTGAAAGGAGGATCTAACTAAATCATCCCTCAATCCCATCTTCCCTCTTTTCTTACATTACATTTTGGTGAACCCGTGTTTTTTATTATATTTTGCACCTTGTTGAGTGTTTTAATTAAGATTTACATTCATTCATTTCATTCTCATCATATTACATTTGAAAATCTACAAGAAAATTGAAAAATTTGAAAAAATCAAGCATCCTAGGCTTGCAATTTGACATAGTTTACACTATTTGTATTGCATCTCATTTAAATTCATTTAAATCTTTGATATTTACATCAAATCTGATATATATTACATCATTATATCATTTCATGATCATTCACCTTGCATTTTCATACTCTATTTTTTAGAATTTGCTTAAAATTGTGCATTTTTCATATATCCTAGTCTTTGGAAAAGCTAGGGTTTTTGGTCAAAATCTTGTTTTAGATTTTGCTACTCTTTTAAACACTCTTTCAAATCTGATTTTGGATAGTAGTTTTTCATCATAGTGTGTTTTTGCATTTACATCTCATTGTTTGCATTTACACATTGTGTATTTCAACAACTATACATTCATCCTAGGGTTTATTCTATTAGTTTGTGCATTGAGTGTTGTTTGCCTTTGCATGAGTCTTATAACCCACTGCCCTAATAGAAATATCCATTTAAGTAGAATTATTAGATTAATGGGTTCTAGTGCTCCTGATAGCAATGGTGTTCCTACACAATTTTGATGCTCATACCATGTTTTTGCTACTGAAATCTCCATAAACTAGGGTTTTGAACCAATTCACAAGTTTAGAAGGAAACTATGCTTTCAAATCTTGGTGACATCCTTTAGAGTGGACTAAGGATCCTTTTTCTATTAATACATGGTGTGCAGTGAAGTATGGTGTGCAGCCTATCCGTAACAAAGGCCACATCAGCATGGGAAATGTGAATTTGGCCAAGGCAAAGCCACACTTGAGGGAAGGGTTAAGGGGCACACCTTCATAGACCATTACCAAGATAAAAGATCAAAGACAGTTCCTCTCCTCTATGACAGAATATGTCAAGGGATCCTCTAAGCGAGTGAGTTCTATAAAGGCTCGATGTCCAGATAATTCCCCCTCCCTCGCCTTTGTCACTCACTTGGTCTTTAGCAACCCAGTGGTCTATTGCGTGATGGGAGGCACCTTTGATGCTGGGGCTTTGAATGTCTATCCTAACCTACATGCTAGTTTAGCCTCATTTGGGAGTAAATCCAATGCAAAGATCAGGGAATGTTCAGACTCAGGCAAACCCATTCAATGTTTGGGGAAGCCCATCAAAATATTATTAACCAACAAAGTTAAAAAAGAAATAGCTGAAAATGAAGAGTAATTTGTAGAGAACGGACTGATCAAAAGATTCAACTACTTTTGGACAAGCCTTCCAGAACTCCATCTATGGATCTCTAAGATCTGGAAACTTGTTTTAAAATAAAAATCTATCCCTGGGTAGGTGGTTTTTGACAATGTTGAGGATTACAATAGTATTTTTCATTCCCTCTAGGCATGGGGGCAACATTTGCTAATGTTAAAACCTTGGCACCCTTCATTCAATCCTTCAACATAATCCTTTGATATCATGCCAATTTGGGTTTATCTTCCGAACATCCCACTTCATTTTTAGGATGACTCATGTTTCCAAGCAATTGGTGATTCTCTTGGCAACTTCCTAACAATAGATAAAAATTCATCTAACCTCATACATACAACCTTTGCTTGCATTTTGGTGGATTTGGATATTTCAAAAGAACTACCAAAATAAATTATTTTAAATGTCCATGGTTGCAACTACACCCTGTTGCAAGTATGAGGTAAACCAGTGTTGTCATTGATGTCAACTTACTCATATTGCATTAGTAAGAAGGTTTGGATGAGTTGTGTGCTATTGTTATTGAGGAAATCAGTCTCCATCCGGAACAGTGAAGAACAGTGATGAGAAGAAGGCAAATGTACTATATAGGTTAAGAACTAGAGGATGCGGATTAAAGGGTTTGTAGATATGAGTCTTAAGATACTTCAGCTAAGATTTCAGAGGTCCACATAAAGATCTAAAGAAGTTGTGGTTGTCTATGTGAAACCGGTTCTGGCAAGTGTTCAGAGGTGACAGAGGATCACAGAAAGGTCCGGTGAGGTCCGGAATTGTATTATCCTAATCTACGGATTGGAAGGAGTGTTTGGGATGTCCTTGTGATGTGTCATCTCAAGTTGTGTACGATTTTGAGGTCCGAAAGTACCTCTTACATTATGACAGTGGCGACAGACTGTGTTCTTGAAGTACCGGATGATGAAGAGAAGAATTCTGGTAAGCTGATGAAGTGCGGATGTTTTTGATGATTTAGGGAAGGTTATGATGATCACTGGATCATATCTAGTTCGTGTTGGCGGTCCACATTGAAGTTAGAGTTGGATTTGGTGTTATGGCTACCAGTTGTTGGTGTTCTTCCTGTAACAGGCCGACCGGATGTTCTACACGCCTTGCAAATGTTATTGTGATGTTTGCCGTCTTAGATGATTGTTCCTAAGTCGATGTCTTGTATAAATAAGTGTTTGAGAATTCATTTTGCTGAGGATTGTGTGGATGAGTGTGGCATAGCAAAGAGAAGTGCAAAAGGCAGAGCAAGGATTTTTGGGCTTAAATGGAACTGATCCAGACATGGTAGAGATGTCATTCTCTAGTTCAAGATTGTGATTCTTATCACTTTGTAGACAGTGTGTCTCCTTGTAGGTAGTGTGCCTCTTTGTGAGCAGTGTGCTCAGGTAGTGAGCCCTAATTGGCATGTGCCATTCATTTTTCTTATTCTTCTAACAGAGAATAATCCTTGGGTTAATCACCCCATGCTTTTTCCCTTAACCGGGTTTTCCACGTCAAAATCTTGGTGTTCAATGTGTTGATGTTTATCTGCTCTTGTGTTCATGCATTATGCTTTCATGGATGGTTAACTGATATGCTATTAACTAACAAAGAAGAATCAAGTGTTTCAAGAAAGAATAAGTTTTTATACAACTGATTCACCCCCCCCTCTCAGTTGTATGCCCTAGATCCAACAATTGGTATTAGAGCCAAGTTCCTCTGAAAGGAGCTTAACCGCTTGAGGAGATCCAGGATGTCGTCATACGAGAAGGATAGTCCAAAGTTTGATGGAACCAACTTCACTCTCTGGAAAGGTCGCATGAAATGTCACTTGGAGTGTATGGGAAAAGCATACTTGGCCATGGTCTCAAAACCATATGTATCTCCACAGGTTGGTCTGACAACTCTGAATGAAATCACAGATGCTGAAAACAATCTGTGGACCAAGGAAGCTCTTCTAAGCGCATTGAATGACTTAGATCTCTCAAATGTTATCGACCTACCAACTACATATGAGATCTTGACTAAATTGGAACTTCTGTATGAAGGAGATGAGTTTGTCAAGGGTGCAAGGTTGCAAAGTCTGAAAGGGAAATTTGAAAGATTGAAGATGAGAGAAGATGAAAACATCACTACCTTTATGCCAAGAGTGAATGAGCTAGTATGTGGAATTAGAAATGCTGGTGGAACTCTAGATGAAAATGAGATTGTTTGCAAAATTCTCAGATCCCTTCCTGCTGCCTACAAAATCAAGGTTGTTGCCATTGATGAATTCAAAGCCCACACAACTGTCACAAGAGAACAATTGGCTAGCAAACTAGCTACATTTGAAATGACTGAGTTTGGAGATGATCCTCCCAAGACTAAATCTGCTTTCAAAGCCAGTGCCTATGTGAAAGGCAAACAGAGATTTGATCCGAGAGAAAACTCTTCAAGGAAGATGTCATGGTATGATCAAGCAAGAAGAGACATGGAAGAAGAGGAAGCAGAAACAGCTCAACTTGAAGCCCTCATTGCAAAGAGACTACCAAGAGGATCCGGTAAATATGAAGGAAAACTACCCTTTAAGTGTTTCAACTGCAATAAGATTGGTCATTTTGCTTCAAGATGTTCGGAAAGATCTGCAAGGTCTAATACTAACAGACAAAGGTTTCAAAAGAACTGCTATTATGTTCATGAAGAAGATGACAATGAAGGAGTAACAGATGATGAATCAGAACTAGGAAGCAAATCTGGAAATGAATGGGTGTTTATTGCCATCAAGGAAGAAGATTCAATATCCTCTGAATCTGTCAATCACAAGGTTGTGGAAAGAGCTTTGGCTGCTCAAGTGGAAGAAAATGATGATTGGGTTATTGACAGTGGATGCTCTCACCATATGACTGGTGACAAGAATAAGTTCTTAGATTTGGAAAGGTATGAAGGAGGAATGGTAAAGTTTGGTGACAATTCTGCTGGCAGAATCAGAGGTAGGGGGACTGTTTCCTTTGATGGAAAGAGCAAAACAGGTAATGTACTCTATGTTGAAGGATTGAAGCACAATCTTCTCAGTGTTGGTCAGTTAGTGGACAAAGGCTATGATCTCCGGTTCAAGAATGGAAAATGTAGAATCTTTACAAGCTCCGGAACTGAAATTGCATCCGGTGCTCAAACAAAAGGTAATATCTTTCATCTGGTTGGTTCAAATAAAAGTTGTCTGTTTGTTCAAGTTGATCAGAGTTGGTTATGGCATAGAAGAAGGTGTCATGTAAATTTTGATAACATCATCAAGATAAGCAATATTTAGGCTGTAAGAGATCTTCCAAAATTGGTGAAACCTACAAATAGTTTGTGCAAAGAATGTCAGCTAGGTAAACAGAGTAGAGCCTCTTTCAAAAGCAAAGATCAGTCCTCTACTAGATTCTTGGAATTAGTACATACTGATCTCTGTGGTCCGACAAGAATCAAGAGTCTGCAAGGTGATAGATATTTCATGTTGCTAATTGATGACCATTCCCGGATGATGTGGGTTACCTTCCTAAAAGAGAAATCAGAAGCCCTTGAGAAGTTCAAAATCTTCAAAGCTATGGTAGAGAATCAAACCAGATTGAAACTAAAATGTCTAAGGTCTGATAGAGGTGGTGAATTTACATACGGTGAGTTCATTGACTTTTGTGAGAAGCAGGGTATAAAGAGACAGTTGTCTGCTCCTAGGACTCCACATCAGAATGGAGTAGTTGAGAGAAAGAACCGGACCATTCAGGAAGCTGCCAGGACAATGATGTTGGAAGCAAATGTTTTTCAGATGTTTTGGAAAGAAGCTATCAGCACTGCAGTCTACACTCTCAATCGAGTTCAAATCAGAAACAATACCGGTAAGACCCCCTATGAACTTTGGTTTGGCATCACTCCTACTATGAGATATTTCAGAGCATTTGGTAGCAAGTGTTATATTAAAAGAGATGAAGATCTAGGAAAGTTTGATGCTAGAAGTGATGAAGGAATTTTCTTGGGTTACTCCACTCAAAGAAAAGCATACCGGTGTTACAATAAGAGACTGAGGAAGATGACAGAAAGTACTAATGTAAAAGTTGATGAAGGAATTGAGAAGCCCTCAATGTTCTATGAATGTGATGAAGATGATCAGAATGATCCTTTGGTACAAGAAGCTCCTTCCTTCTCTGAAATTCAGATCTAGACTGATCCGGTAAATCAGGAAGAAGAAGTTTGTCTGAATGAGCCTGATCAAGAATTAGTAGTGCAAGAAACTCCCAAAGTTTCAAGGTATGTAACTCTAAATCACTCTAAAGATCAGATCATAGGTGACAAAAGTAAAGGGGTACAAACAAGAAGAAGAATTGCTCAAGATTCAAATGAATACTATCTGATTTCAAAGATTGAACCTAAGACAATAAATGAAGCTTGCAATGATGAAAACTGGACCAAAGCAATGGAGGAAGAATTGATGCAAATTGAGAAAAATCGTACTTGGGATCTTGTTCCTAGACCTAGAGACAAGAATGTGATTGGAACCAAATGGGTCTTCCGGAACAAACTGAATGAAGCTGGTGAAGTAATCAGAAACAAAGCTAGGTTGGTCTGCAAAGGCTACTCTCAAATAGAAGGAATTGATTTTGAAGAGACCTTTGCTCCTGTGGCAAGAATTGAAGTAGTCAGATTATTTCTTACATTTGCTGCCTTCAAAGACTTCAAGGTATATCAGATGGATGTCAAGTCTGCCTTCCTAAATGTTGATCTGGAAGAAGAAGTTTATATTGAACAACCGGATGGATTTCAATTGTCTGATAATGATGATATGGTCTGCAAGTTGAAGAAAGAATTGTATGGATTGAAGCAAGCCCCAAGAGCATGGTATGAAAGGTTGGATAAGCATCTTATGCAGATTGGATTCAACAAAGGCACTACTAATAGTAACTTATATTTCAAAATTGATCATGAAAGCATTTTGATTGTTGAAGTGTTTGTGGATGATATCATTTTTGGAGGAAGAGATAGTATGTGCAAAACTTTTGCAAATTAGATGAAAAGTGAGTTTGAAATGTCTATGCTTGGTGAAATGAATTTCTTCTTGGGTCTGCAAATTACTCAAACAAAGAAAGGGATCTTCATTTCTCAGACCAAATATGTGAAAGAATTGTTGAGGAAATTTGGTATGGAAGATTCAAAGCCAATGAACACTCCTATGGCAACCGGATGTAAGTTGAGCAAAGATGATGACTCTCCAAAGGTAGATCAGACAAAGTATAGATAAATGATTGGTGGATTGTTGTATCTCACTCAGACTAGACCAGATATAATGCAGGCTGTTGGTCTTGTGGCAAGATTCCAGGCTGATCCTAGAGAATCTCATGTTATGGCAATCAAAAAAATTTTTAGGTACTTGAAAGGAATAGTTGAGTATTGTCTATGGTACCCTAGAGATACGGATTTCTCTCTTCATGCATATACAGATGCAGATTGGGCAGGAGATATGGACGACTGGAAGAGCACCAGTGGTGGAGCATTCTTTTTGGGGAAGAGATTGGTTTCTTGGCTACGCAAGAAACAAGATGCAATATCTCTGTCTACAACTGAAGCAGAATACATTGCAGCAACAGGTAGTTGCACTCAAATCTTATGGATGAAGCAGATGCTAAGATACATTAAAGTTGAATATGAGGAGCCTATCACAATTTTCTGTGATAATTCAAGTGCAATTAATATTTCTAAGAATCTGGAATTGCATTCTAAGACTAAGCACATATCTATCAAGTTTCACTTTTTGAGAGAATAAGTGAACAAGGAAGAAGTCAGATTGGAGTATATTCCCTCCAAGGATCAGATTGTAGATATCTTTACTAAACCTCTTCCCAAGGACTCTTTCAAATATCTCTGAGAGAAGTTAGGGGTCATGGCCCCTCCGATGATGAACTAGGATGCACTGATGTGAAATCAGTCTGGTGGATATCACAGTCATATCTTGTGATCCGGATTGATGATGGGGAGATGCTACTAAGGGGGAGCAACTAGTATGATTCTGATGTATTAGAATTGCAAGTATGAGCCCTTTGCCATTGATGTCAAAGGGGGAGAGAAGACATGTGAAAAACAAGTGGTTGATGATCAAAGGGGGAGCAGTAAAGGAAGAGAAGACATGTGAAAAGTTGTTGTTGATAGGGGGAGCTGTGACAGAAAGGAGAAGTTCTTGTCTTGATGGTTTTTCACATCATATGTTGCCATCAATGACAAAGGGGGAGATTGTTGCAAGTATGAGGTAAACCAGTGTTGTCATTGATGTCAACTTACTCATATTGCATTAGTAAGAAGGTTTGGATGAGTTGTGTGCTGTTGTTATTGAGGAAATCAGTCTCCATCCGGAACAGTGAAGAACAGTGATGAGAAGAAGGCAAATGTACTGTATAGGTTAAGAACCAGAGGATGCAGATTAAAGGGTTTGTAGATTTGAGTCTTGAGATACTTTAGCTAATATTTCAAAGGTCTGCATAAAGATCTGAAGAAGTTGTGGCTATCTGTGTGGAACCGGTTCCGGTAAGTGTTCAGAGGTGACAGAGGATCACAGAAAGGTCTAGTGAGGTCCAGAATTGTATTATCCTAATCTGCGGATTGGAAGGAGTGTTTGGGATGTCCTTGTGATGTGTCATCTCAAGTTGTGTATGATTTTGAGGTCCAGAAGTACCTCTTGCATTGTGACAGTGGCGACGGATGTGTTCTTGAAGTACCGGATGATGAAGAGAAGAATTTTGGTAAGCTGATGAAGTGCAGATGTTTTTGATGATTCAGGGAAGGTTATGATGATCATTGGATCATATCTAGTTCGTGTTGGTGGTCCGCATTGAAGTTAGAGTTGGATTTGATGTTATGGCTACCAGTTGCTGGTGTTCTTCTTGTAACAAGCTGACCGGATGTTCTACACGCCTTGCAAATGTTATTGTGATGTTTGCCGACTTAGATGATTGTTCCTAAGTCGATGTCTTGTATAAATAAGTGTTTGAGAATTCATTTTGGTGTGAGGATTGTGTGGATGAGTGTGGCATAGTGAAGAGAAGTGCGAAAGGCAGAGCAAGGATTTTTGGGCTTAAATGGAATTGATCTGGACATGGTAGAGATGTCATTCTCCAGTTCAAGATTGTGATTCTTATCACTTTGTAGATAGTGTGTCTCCTTGTAGGCAGTGTGCCTCTTTGTGAGCAGTGTGCTCAGGTAGTAGCCCTAATTGGCATGTGCCATTCATTTTTCTTATTCTTCTAACAGAGAATAATCCTTGCGTTAATCACCCTGTGGTTTTTCCCTTAATCAGGCTTTCCACGTCAAAATCTTGGTGTTCAATGTGTTGATGTTTATCTACTCTTGTGTTCATGCATTATGCTTTCATGGATGGTTAACTGATATGCTATTAACTAACAAAGAAGAATCAAGTGTTTCAAGAAAGAACAAGTTTTTATACAACTGATTCACCCCCCCCTCTCAGTTGTATGCCCTTTCATTTTTAAGATGACTCATGTTTCCAAGCAATTGGTGATTCTCTTGGCAACTTCCTAACAATAAATAATGATTCATCTAACCTTATACATACAACCTTCGCTTGCATTTTGGTGGATTTGGATATTTCAAAAGAACTACCAGAATAAATTATTTTAAATGTCCATGGTTGCAACTACACCCAACCTTTGGACTATGAAGGCTTTCTATTTCATTATAGAAGATGCTACAAAACTGGTCACATAGCCACAAATTTTCCTAGCTCCAAAGTTAAATCAGACCACCCAGCCACTTGGTGGAAAGATGTTGCTCCACATCACTACAGAGTTAAGTGTGCAGTAGGAGCACATGAGATGCCTCTTGAGCATTAGAATCAATAGGTTTCTTCTCAGGCTAAGGGAAATCAGAAGAATAACCACCATCCACACCTAACAATGATCAATTGCTCCCCATCTACAGGTGTAGGAGTCCCATTTCAATTACTGAAAAGTCTCAGCCTCCCCATCTTGAGAATCACATCAAATAAGGAAGCCTGGAAGATTAGAAAGTGGTACAAAAGAAAAATAAATGTCCTCACAAAGGTGATGATACTTGGCACATTCATACTCACCTGAAACATAATTTTAAACTTCCAAATTATTGATATGATTCGGGTCCCTTCAGGTCTGAGGATTCTGATTGTGGATTGGGACTAAAATTATTTGTTTCCCTCACACCCCTACTAACATGGCATGCTTGTTATGATTTGGTTTGGATCTATTTTAGCAAGAGTGGTTCCCTTAACCACACTTACCTATCGAAAAAATAAATAAATTTAAAAACAATCAAATTTATATAATGAAAATAATCCATCCCAATGATCGGTATTGCTACTAACAAATTTCTCTGGGACTGATCCATTCTTATATGAGTATAATTATATATATGTTAAGCATAATTAAATATTGTTACATCTTGCACTGTCAAATCCTCCTTTCCAGATTTCTTTTCTCTGACAAACTTGCATACAAACAATAATCCCAAATAGATTATTTGATTTTTTGTTGTATATTGCTAATTGGAATACATAATTAAATTATTCCTTGCAAAACTCATAATAAAAGAAAAATCTCATATTTAACAAGTTACTATTTTTTATATATTATGAATGCATAGTTCGATTAGTCAACTTAGAAAGGTTATCAATTGATTAGTCAACTTCTATTTCTTTTTTTCTTGTAATAGGAATGTGAAGTTATTTGATATGCAAGTACCAATAATATTTTATATGCTCCCTCAGTTATCTCATACGGTGGCCTGAGTTGTTTTCTGTGATTAATAAAATCAAAAATCAATAAAATCACAAATTAATCTAAAGCGGCAAAGAGAGGGTAAGTAAAAATATCTAACACCTATTGTGCACTAAATCTTCTATGAAGGTCTTTGTAGATCATTGAGAGAATTAAATCCTTTGCAAAATGTGAGATTGTGAGCCACAGATTGTCTAGAAAGTACATCCTTCAACAAAGAAGTTCCCTGTGCTCCGCACATCGACCTTCTTAGTGTAATATTTCCTTCAATTTTGATCAGAAATCCACCTTTTCTTCTATAAGACCTACTTTATTAGATTTGGGGGAACGAGAATGAAATGCACAAGAATAGATGAGTAATTGAAATTCCTCCACGGTCATTCCAAATATTATATTAGCAAATTATGTATGCCCTCCCCTTCACCTCACCTTAAATCTTGTAACTATTGCGAGTAATGTAACTCTAAAAAACAATAAATATTTTTCCCATTAGAGTGGAATGGAGGTGCCTTCAATAATTATTAATTTTTTTATAAAGATTTTAGATTAGAATCTTATTTTCTATTTTTATTGAATTTTTGGATTCTTACATTTTATTGAGTTTTTGGAATTTATTTACTGGATTTTATTTACGAGAATATGAATCTTTCATCTCTTCCCTGCCATTGTAGATCACCTCTTGGCATAACTACTACAGATATCTTTGTTAGACAAACTAGGATACTGAGAGGAGGGGCGAATCAGTATCTAAACAATTCTTTATTTTCAACAATTTCAACTTATTCAGAGTAGATAAAAACTTAAGCATCACAACATTAACATGAACATGAAAGATTATCACCATGCACATCAACACATAACACTAGATATACGTGGAAAACCATAGAAGGGAAAAACAATGGTGAGGATTAATTCACAATATATGAAGCTCAAATAATAACTTTGTTTTAGAGGTTTTAACCCAAGGAAGCTACTACTCCCTAAGTAAATTTGATTTAGGATCACTCCCAAGGAAGATTCTACTCCTTGATGACTTTGTTTTAGGTGTTCTAACCCAAGGAAGCAACTACTCCCTAATTTGAGAACAAACACATAGATGATTACCATATGATAATCTTTCAACTGTCTGAAAACTGCCTTTGAATCTCTCACTTGATGATTACACTTCTATCTCTTCACACACTCTCTTTTGAGGATCTAATCAATTAGGCACACTCTATACTTGATCACTATCTCAAATACATCTTCAAGATGAATCCAGACAACATCAACAACATCTGCTCTTTCTCCCACAGTTGCACATAAGAATATATTATTATTCTTTTATTGCTTGCAAACCTTGTTCATCTTCTTACAATCATGTTATCTGCATTCAATTTGATCTACTATTTATATATTATATTACATTGATTACATAGCTTGTTGGCTAGATGAAACATGAAAAATACATTTACAGGTTGCCCATACAATACACAATATGAAACATGTAGAAGATAGGTCTAATTAGGACAACACATTACACCAATAGAAGGTTCAAGCCTTGTGGACCCCAACACTTGCTTATCTAGGTCTAAAACATCCTCCATAGCTTCTAACATCAAGGAATTACCTCCGTACACTTCACTCATTTGAAAATAGGACAACTTTAAGGAAAGCTTATGAAAACTTGAAGGGTAACAACCATATCAACTAGAAAACCTTGTGTGGTACAAGAAACAAGAAAGATCTTCATGATATTCTTCTAGATGAGTCCACATGACTCATACAACATCCCCAAACACTTCTTTGGCACTGCACATCAAAGAATTATGTTGCACACCTTCAATCATTAACTCTGAGAGCACACTGTTATCTGAAACACATTGCAATATGCTGTCAATTGAAAAACTGAGTTGCGGACCACCAAGATGAAGCTTGAAATAGGAAAGAAATATTAAATGCACATTCAAGAACATGTTTAGAAAACTGCAAAGTCAATCATTTACTTTCGGAGGAATGCAGAGCATTTCAGTAGATTTTCAATACTGCTTTGGATTCTGTTAGAGCACATACCGGTACTTTATCAATCATAACTTCTATTGCGGAGGGAATGATGGTCTAGAACTTTGGAAACAACACATTTACCATCTTCTGAACACAGATCTAGAACCACATAGCTATATCTACAAACATGGAGGAATGCAGAGCATTTCATTCACCTTTCATCATCACATTACATTGTTAGATCCTGAACCAGAACTAAGTGACTTATATCTTTCACTGTGGAAGAGAAAGCACTTTGATACTTAGGATTTAACATATTTAAATCATACTCAACTTAACTCTTGAACCAAAAAATCATAGCTTCAAGATTAGAGTAATGCAGAGCATTCCATTGTTATGCTAGAACCATCTTCACAGAACTCACATTGTCTTCAACCTGCTTCCAAAGGCCAAGTCTTGATTCTTCTAAATCATATTGATCAGGCTTCAAACACAATCTCTACTTTGATTAGGAATGCAACTTTTAGGATCTCCAAAGATGAGCTTTCTCTTTCTTAGGAGCATGACATCCAACCATGACCAGACTCTTACTCTTATGATAGTGTTGATATCAATGTTTGCTACTATGTTGAAATCAATGCATGCTACTATGTTGACATCAATGTATGCTACTATGTTGACATCAATGAAAACACATATGGCCAACAATATCCCCCTTTGTCATTGATGGAAACATATGCCCCCCCTTAGAATCTCTCCCACTTTAACATCAAGGACAAAGGAATCCAATACTTGCTCATTCTCTCTCTTTCATCAATAATCATATGTCTATGAAGTTTTTCTTCGAAGCTCCCCCTATCATCAGTCACCACTACCTGCTCCCCCTGAGAGGTAGTAAACATCAGTCCAGGATAAGGATATAGCATGAACTCCTCCTGGACAGATGCACCATTTTGTATCTTAGAAAGAATAAGGAGGGGCAGTTACCCCTAACCTCAGCCGAAGGTTTTCAAAAGTGTCCTTTGTAAGAGCCTTTGTGAAAATGTCTGCAATTTGATCCTTAGTTGGAACTTATTCCAACCTCATTTCCTTGTCTACAACTTTCTCCTAACTGTAACCTTAATCTTGATAGTAATGCTAATCCTAACTCTAATTCTAACCCTAACCCTAATTCTAACTCCAATTCTATCCCTAACCTTAATTCTAGACCTAATGGTAATACTAACTATAACCCTAATTCTAACTTGAACCCTAACCCCAACCCTAATTGTAATTCTAAATCTAGTTCTAATAATAACCGTAAGCCTAATTATATCCCCAAACCTAACACTAAACATATTTATAACTGTAATTATAACTTAAATCTAAACCCTAACCCTAATTTAAAACTTATAATTTTCTCGCTCTTGCCTATTTCTTTCCCACCATGAGCTTACTTGGTACACATTTTGTATGATTTATCACCTTTAGGGTCTTAGATATGTCATTTCTAATGGCATTACCATTTTTTAATCTTGAGGGATTGTATTCTTACTTATCATTATTCAATTATTATATCTTTTCTTTTAGAGTTTTGTGCTTTGTTGAGATCTATCCTTTACCCACCCTAGCCACCCTTTCCAATACTATTAGGTTTCCATTTTCATATCTAATATACCACTATTTCTAACCCTAATCCTAATTCTAACATTGGAGTTAGTGTTAGGGTTAGGGTTAGAATTATGTTTAGGGTTAGGGTTGAGTCATTTCAAATGCTTTCATTGGTGCAATATTAATTCCCAAATTTATATTAATAGATAAAACCATTCGGTATGATGTAACTGTTTAAATACATCAATTGACATCATAAGATATACATATAGTATGAAGTATTCCAACACATGTACATTTCCACCCTAGTACTTGTACACATAAGAATAGTATTTTTCCACATATTATTCTTATCTATTTCTTTGCAAATACTCTTACCCTTCAAAATTACACAAACCATTCATATCATGGTTGTTTGATTTGAGTTCCATAAATCACTCATGTTAAATTGTTTGGATCTCTTAGCCTTGTTTTAGGATCTTACTTTTTAACCCCAAAATTACATTCTTTTGGTTCTAACTTTGCTTATTTAAAAGCCAAAATAATTCATATATTAACAATTTTATTATCTATTATAATAAGCTTGTAGTCTAAATATTTCCATAATCTAGGTGCATTTATTTCCAATTAGTAACCTTTTATATTGTGTTGTATGAATTTTTTACAATACAATTGAATTGCATACCAAAACCCATTTTCTTAACACTTATATTTTCATTTAAACCTTGGAAATGTTAGTTCTTGTTGAACCAATTTGGTATGTAGCTTGTTAAACACTTTTTAGTGGTGTTTATTCTTCATATTTGTTTACTTTGATAATCTTTCATGCATCCATGGGAGATATAATACCAACAATTGACATAATTATAATATTGGAGAATTATATAATTCTAAGCTCTTTTTACGTAGTATGGTGTTTGATGAAATAATTTAATTGAATGTTTTATATGTATAAAGAGTTGATAGAAATAGAACAATTAGTATAGTAGTTAGAAAATTTTACTTGTTGGAGGATCACGCATTTAATATCTTCCAAAGTTGGAATTCCCAATGTAAAATTTTAATAACATTCAATAATCTAAAACCCAAAATATTATGCCTTTATAATTTCAAAGTTTTCATCTCAGCTTCATTTTCTTGGATATATAAAATGAAGAAGTGTAGATGAGCAAAAAAATATGTATATACATAAATAGTAATATATATTCATATTTATATACATATTATAGTTTCTTTCTATTTAAATTTAAATTAAAGTAAAATTGAAAGAAATTAAAATTATAAAAAAAATGAACAATTAAAAAAAGAAAAAGATTTTAAAAGTTTTTATTTAATTATTCAAAGGGTGCGGCCTACAAGGGAGGTCGTGTGGCTTCCCATATGGGAGGTTGTAGCCTTCCATAGGCTGCATGCCATCCCATGCAATGGCTTGTTTTCTTTATATATATATATATAACATGAATTAAAAAACAATTACATGATTCTGATCCTCCTACCATGTGTTCGCTACTAAAATCTCTAGAAACTAGGGTTTTGAACTGATTCGTAGGTTTAGAAGGAACTATGCATTTGGATCTTGGTGACATCCTTTACAGCAAACTAAGGATCCTTCCTCTACTACTCCATGGCCTGCAGTAAAGTTTGGTGTGTGGCCTATCCCTAACAGAGGCCACATAAGTGTGGGAAATGTGAATTTGGCCAAGGTGAAGCCACAACCGGGGGAAGGGTTAAGGGGTACCCCTTCACAGATCATTACCAAGTTGAAAGATCAAATCCCCTTCCTCTCCTCTATGATGGAATATGTCAAGGGATCCTTTGAGCGATTGAGTTCTATAAAGGTTAAATGTCCAGATAGTGCCTCCTCCGTCGCCTTTGCCACTCACTTGGTCTTTGGCAACCTAGTGGTCTATGGTGTGACGGGAGGCATCTTTGATTCTAAGGCTTCGAATGTCTGGCCTGACCTACATGCTGGTTCGGCCTCATTTGGGAGTAAACCCTATGCAAAGATTAGGGAATGATTAGACTCAGGCAAACCCATTCAATGCTTAGGGAAGCCCATCGAAATATTCTTAACCGATGAAGTTAAGAAAGAAATAGCTGAAAATGAAGAGTACTTTGTAGAGAACAAACTGATCAGAAGATTCAACCGATTTTGACCAAGCCTCCTAGAAATCCATCTGTGGATCTCTAAGATCTGGAAGCCTGTTTTAGAAGAAAATATGGAAATCTATCCCTACATAGGTGGTTTTTTCGTGGTGGTTTTTGACAATGTTGAGGATCACAATACTATTTTTCACTCCCTCTGGGTATGGGGGCAACATTTGCTAATGTTAAAACCTTGGCACCCTTCATTCAATCCTTCAACAAAATCTTTTGATATCATGCCAATTTGGGTTCATCTTCCAAACTTGCCACTTCATTTCTGGGATGACTCATGTTTCCAAGCAATTGGTGATTCTCTTGGCAACTTCCTAACAATAGATAATGATTCATCTAACTTCATACATACAACCTTCGCTAGCATTTTGGTGTATTTGGATATTTCAAAAGAACTACTAGAATAAATTATTTTAAATGTCCATGGTTGCAACTGGACCCAACCTTTGGACTACGAAGTCTTTCAATTTTGTTGTAAAAAATGCTACAAAACTAGTGACATAGCCACAGATTGTCCCATCTCCAAAGTGAAATCAGATCACCCAGCCACTTGGTGGAAAGATGCTGCTCCCCATCACTTGAGAACAATCAATTGCTCCCCATCGATAGGTGTAGGAGTTCCACTTCAATTACTGAAAAATATCAGTCTCACCATTCTGAGAATCACATCGAAGAAGGAATCCTGGAAGATTAGAAAGTGGTACAAAAGAAAAATAAATCTCCTCACAAAGGTGATGATATTTGGCACATTCATACTCACCCGAAACACAATTTTAAACTTCCAAATTGTTTATATGATTTGGGTCCCTTGGGGTCTAAGGATTCTGTTTGTGGATTGGGACTAAACTTATTTGTTTCCCTCGCACCCCTACTAAAATGGCATGCTTGTTATGATTTGGTTTGGATTTATTTTAGCTAGAGCAGTTCCCTTAGCCACACTTACCTATCAAAAAAATAAATAAATTTAAAAACAATCAAATTTATATAATGAAAAGAATCCATCCCAATGATCAGTACAATTGCTAAAAATTTTCTCTGGGACTGATCCATTCCTATATGAGTATAATTATATATATGTTAAGCATAATTAAATATTGTTGTCTTGCACTGTTAATTCCTCCTTTCTAGATTTCTTTTCTCTGACAAACCTACACACAAACAATAATCCCAAATAGATTAGTTAATTTTTTGTTGTATATTGCTAATCAGAATACATAGTTCCTTTCAAAACTCATAATCAGAAAAAGTCTCCTTTTTAACAAGTTACTTTTTTATATATTATGAATGCATAGTTTGATTAGTCAACTTAGAAACGTTACCAATTGATTAATCAACAATTTTCTTGTAATAGGAATGTGAAGTTATTTGATATGCAGGCACCAATAATATTTTATATACTCCCTCAGTTATCTCATACAGTGGCCTGAGTTATTTTTTGTGATTAATAAAATCACAAATCAATCAAATTACAAATCAATTTGAAGTGGCAAAGAGAGGGTAAGTAAAAATACCTAACACCTACTGTGCACTGAATCTTCTGTCAAGGTCTTTGTAGATCATTGAGAGAATTAAATCCTTTACAAAATGTGAGATTGTGAGCCACATATCATCTAGAAAGTCCATCCTTCCACAAAGAAGGTACTTGTGCTCCACACTTCCACCTTCTCAGTGTAATATTTCCTTCAATTTTGATCAGAAATTTGCCTTTTCTTCTGTAAGCCCTACTTTCTTAGATTTGGGGGAACGGGAATGAATTGTATGAGAATAGATGAGTAATTGAAATTCCTCCAAATTCATTCCAAATATTTTATTAGCAAATTATGTACACCCTCCCCTTCACCTCACCTCAAATCTTGTAACTATTGCGAGCAATGTGACTCCCAAAAACAATAAATATTTTTTCCCATTAGAGAGTGGAATGGAGGTGTCTTCAATAATTATTAATTTTTTTATAAAGATTTTAGATTGGAATCTTATTTTCTATTTTTATTGAATTTTTGGATTTTTTACATTTTACTGAATTTTTGAAATTTTGTTTACTGGATTTTTGTTTATGAGAATCTAAATCTTTCATCTCTTCTCTGCCACTATAGAACTCCTCTTAGCATAACTAATATAGATATATTAAATACATCAATCTAAAAATGCCCATAGATATTATCTTGAGTTATTTTATTTACTTAAAAGTTGTTTTAGTTTAATTTAGAATTATTTTATTTTTTTACTACATGCATATATGAACACATACATTTTAATATTTAAGAATTATTTTATTTTATCTATTATATTACTTTATTTTCAATTAAAAATCCTTTTTTGTAAGACACTTGTTTTACTTTTGTATGTAAATTTTAATTTTGTTGAGTAAGAGGTATTTTTTGTATCACAACACTTTTTGAAGTTGTTGCAAATGGTGTAGCAAGTTAATTTGGCTTGATTATGGGGAAACTTGATGGCTAAGTGCACTTGCATTGGATTAGTATTGGGATGGATGACCTCTAGGGAAGTTTCAATGTTTTAACCATGTGAGTATCACTTAGATGCAATGAGCATTGAATGGACCATTAATTTTTATGAGATGGGTTCATATTAACCACTACTCATGAAATATGGGTCAATGAGTTCGACTGAAAAATTATGTAGTTGAATTTTGACATAAATATCAAATTTGACACGTCGTGAAAATACCTCTTGCTTTTAAATTTGGATGAGCTAAAAGAGATTCGTAATGAATGCTTCATAAGGCACAACACTTGTTTAAGGTTTTACAAAAGTGGTAGCAAGCTAAGTGGGCTTGATTTTGGGGTAACCTCAATGGTTAAGTGTATTTGATTCAGAGTAGAATTGGGAATGGTGACCTCTCAGAAAGTATTGATGCTTCACCTTAGTGAACATCATGTAAATGCAATGCGTGCTAAGTGGAAAATTTATTCTTGTGAGGGATGGGTGGCCTCTTGAGAAATCTTGATGCTTCACCCCAATGAGCATCACCTAGATGTAATGAGTGCTAAGTAGACCATTCATTCTCATGAGAGATGGGTTTGTGTGAATCGCTACTCATGAAATATGGGTCAATGAATTTGATTGAAAAACTACACATTTGAATCATGATATAAATATCATAATTTGATGTTGCAAAAACCTCCTTGTCAATGGATGAGCTAAAAGGTATTTATAATGAATGATTCATAAGGAACAACAATTGTTGAAGCTCTCAACATGTAATTGGGGTAGAAAACTAAGTAGGCTTGATCTTCTTATATTTCTTGTTATCATTGTCTAGAAATCTCATTTTTTGACTAGGTCTAATATGTAAAGAACTATTAGATGCATTCTTTTAGTCACCAAGAGATAATAATTTTGAATTCAACATAAGCATCACTTTGTTTACCCTTGCTCAAGTAATGTCATCTAAACATGTAAGGTTCTCTAATGTACAAAACCAATCACCTTTTATCTTGATATTAAAATAAAAAAAATAGAAATTGCCTTGAAAAGGGACACCAAAATCTTATACATATCTCATAAGAAACATGCATTTCAAAATAAAATGATACTCTATCTTGTCACTTGGAATGTGGTGATTTATCTTAATTTTCAATTAATGTTAACCAACTCACATCTACCCAAGAGGAACTTATTTTGATGATATTTTATATCAAGATTCAACTGTCTAGTTTTTGAGTCAAGCACATGGCCCATATTTCATGATCAGTGGTTCACACAAAGCAATCTCTCATGAGAATGAATGGTCCACTTAGCACCCACTACATCTAGGTGATGCTCAAAGAGGTGAAGTGTTGAGAATTATCGAGAGGTCAGCCATTCCATTACTACTCGAACTTAAGTGTTCTTAACCAAGGAGTTTCATCCAAGATTAAGCCGACGTAGCTTGCTTACCCATTTTCAAATTAAGTGGGCTTGATGTTGGGGGAAACTCCATGGTAAGCAAACTAAAGTTGGAGTAATATTGAGAGGGGTGATCTCTCAAGAAGTCCGATGCTTCACCCTTGTGAGCATCACCTAGATGCAATGAGTGCTAAGTGGACCATTACTCATGAAATATGGGTCATGTGTTTTTTATTAAGCAAACTACGCAGTTGAATCTAGATATAAAATATCATAATTTGACACACTACGAAAAATTCCTCCTACTTGTTAAAAATATAAACTATATTTAATCACAAAATTTTTCATATAGAGTCATGTATCATTTAAGAGACACACATGTCCATGTATAATATCTTTTTAAGGGACTTTGGATCCATATTTTTCAAATATAGACAAAATATATTCAATCTCTCTAATTTTAACAATTGGTATCGGAGTTGATGGTCCCAATATTTATTCCAAAATAGGTCTAACAAAACATTAACTATTTGGTAGTGTCCTCCTTTGGATACTTCATAGAGAGAAGTGTTAACTTGTAAAATTTGGACTACAATAAATTGGCAGTTTCCTTCATTCCTTGACTCTATGTTATCAATGATAAGTTTCGACAACATCTGAACAATTTGCAGAAGGCCATAATATGCTTCCATGTGAACAGGTGTATTCTCTCTTGGTGTTAATGTAGTGCCATTTTTAGGCACTCCATTTCAAAACTTTTATACATATTAGTCCATCTAAGAAGTTTGAAACCATGCATTCTTCTTCATAAGTACAAAACTCCAATGCATAAATCTCCAATGGTGCACAACCTTCTCTAGAGCATAGCAATGAAAAGATACATAGTATCTCCAAAATAATGTATAGTTATAATGGATGAATCTACTATAGGGATTTATTGGTATCAAATATTATTGCACGACTAATATAATACATAGCCACTCCCAAGAATTACACAAGCTTTAGGAATATCTAGGAGTATGAATTTCTACATTGCATTCTAAAAGGGGGAAAGTATAATATGAAGCACAACATTCCAAAGGTCAGTAAATGCCTCTTCAAAATAATCATGTAGTAGCCACCCTGGTAAGGTGCAACCACTACAAAGTTCAGTGCAATCATTTCAAAGCACACCAAAATCAATCACCATTAGGTATTACTTAAGAAATTCTTTTGTATGGTTAAAATTTAAATCTATAAAGAAATCATTTGTTCTGATAGAAAAGATAGGTAAATGAGTGCATAAAGAATATAAAAAATTAACGTGTGAAAATGATATTTTGGAAGAAAAATGGTGAAAGTTAAAAAGAAAAAATGAAGAATTAGAAGAAAAGTTGAAATGGTTTGATAAACAATCTAAAATCCCTGCAAAGGACAATAATTCTCAAAAGGATGAAATATCAAAATTAAGAGAACAAAATAATCTTTCAGATCAATTACTTGTAGCATACCTAAAGGAAAACATGTGCCTAAGGTCTAAGCCTACATTATGTAATCTCATGTGATACAAATGATTTGTGTTATTTATTTGATGAATCATTTGATATAGTGATATAGTTAAAACTTCTTTAGATAAAGAGTGCAAGGATGGAGATAACAATGTTTTTGAATCTACAAATCTTGCTAGATGTGATGATGATAACAAAGAATATTTCACAAAGAATGTTGCTTTTGAGATTATGAAAAAAATGGGTTATGATGGAAAGGGTTTGGGAAAATATTCGCAAGGAATTGGAGGGCTTGGATTGAACCAAGTATGAGGCTAAATAATAAAGGCCTTGTGTTGGAAAACATAGAGAGATCATTTATATTTTCACAATAAAGAAAACCCAAATATGATAATAATATTATTATATTCAAGATGATATTACATTCACTCCAAGATGGATTTTATAAAGCTTATAACTTCCTATTCACCATGCTATGGGAATAACTTCGTACTAATTATTTAACAACTAATTACTAACTACTTGATAATAAATTACAAGTCACTAAGGTGACTTTATTATTGTAAAAATTAATATTCTAAAATACCCCCCTTAAGGTTTACATTACACAAATAACAAAACATATTGATTACACAAAACTAATATACATTCTTGAGAAGATTTTTCTTTGAAGAAACAAATCCTAAATTAGGAAGAACTCCGTCAAGCTGCCTCATAACCCTTAGAAGGGTGTAGCTCCGAGCTGAATTCCCAAGTTCCTGACTTACCACCTTCCTAAACCTCTGAATCACATATCCACTGATATATTGGACAACAATCCATGCTAAGCTCCACAAGGCTCCATCAAGTTGTCTCATGAGCCTCAAAATGTTATAATTCCCTAGATCATAGACTCATGAACTATCTAGACAAAAATCTATATTGAGGTCACCAAATCCCTTCCTATCTTCACAAATGAAACTTCATAATAGATGCATTCTTCAATTTTGTTAGCATAAAAAAGAACACATAAGAAAAAAAAAACATATGCTTCTTTTGTAAAGCACCATCTTTGAGCAAGAAGATGTCTAGATATGATGAAAAATCCTCTAGTCTCTGATGCCTCCAACATCCAATATGACTGTGTTACACTCTATGCATTTGATATTGCATGTGAATCTTCAAAATCATTATTAGACGTACCATTCAAGCCTTCAATAAGACGTACCATTCAAGCCTTCAATAACATAGACATATGTTGCAAGTATGTGCAGTTAGTGTTGTCATTGATGTCAACATGTTAGCTTGGTGTTGTTACTTGTGTCAACTGGTTGAGTAGAGATGAGGTTGTTGCAATAGCTTGATTTGTTTGGTTGAGTTGCTTTGTTGAATATGATTTGGTTACTTTGATTAAGTACTTAAGGTGTCAAGAATATATTTCTTTTGGTTGGTTTCCAAGTTCTTTTGAGAATATTTTATTAATAAAGGAAATAGTGTGTTGAAGTGGCATTTTGGTTTACAGAGTAGTGTTCTAGTTTTTTCTCCACATTTCCTCTATGTTGAATATCTGTCTTTGCGGTTTGGATATGTTGATCAGAGATTTTAAGAGATGTTATATTCCAAATTTGGTGTTTTGGTTTGTTGTGCAGAGGAAGTTGTGTTCACTAGTGTGTGGACTGTGTTTTTGAGCTTTGCAAAGGTGACTAGGAGAAACTATTTTACTCCGCATTTCTCCGCAGATTTGTTTCTGGCTTTGTGGTTCTAGATTTACACTTATAATTTTTATATATTGCTTCAGTTCAAGTTATTTGTGGTTTGGTGCTCTACAAGTTGATTTCTTGAGTTGCATTGTATGACAGAGTTGTTTGAGTGCTTTGGTGTGAACTTCTGTTAGGTGAAAGTTGTTGTGAAAGGATTTGTTGGTTTTTAAGTGCTTGTGGATGCCTCTAGATCATGTTCAAGTTTGGCACGTGGTTTGCAAGTTATCTTTTGATCATTGAGGAAGTGTGTACTTAAAAGTTCATGGTATTAACACTAGTTTGGCTGACTTGGTTGTTTATACTACTTGTGGTTGTACTTCAATGATTTTGGTAGCATGGAGTAATATGTAAGAGTGGATTTAGGTCTGAGCTAAGGTGTGGTGTGGTCCACATTCATTCATTTCCTCCATGGGAATGTTTAGGTCTAGACCTAATTTGAATTTTCTGGGTTAAGGTGATTTGCCAACCTTGGAGAATGCTCTCAAGGTTAAAGAAAATATAAATAAGTATCAAAGGATCATGATTGAGTGTGCACATGATGGATGTGATGTAAGTAATAGTGTGGTAGAATGTGTGGTGTAGTACAAGATTTCATGTGTTAGATTACTGGATGCAGTGAGTAGAATGTGTCTACAATTCTTCAATGTGATTGCAAAGGTGTTGATGGTGTTGTGGTGGAATTCTCTGTTGCATTGAGATAGCTTTCTCCTTGAACAATCTTCTCTATCTTCTTCTCTATTCTGACAGCGAGTCTTTCTTTTGGGTAGTGAGCCTATTGTTTTTCAGTGTTGATATTACTTTATACTATGAGCTAATCCTCACCATGGTTTTTCCCTTCTTGGGTTTTCCACATAAATCTAGTGTTCTTGTGTGTTTGATGGTGCGTTGATTCAGTTTTTGTTATTTGCTTTCATGCTTAATCATCATAAAAGTTTAAGGGTTAATTGAATTGATGTGGATCTAAATGTGTTTGAGGGTTTTGGAATTATAAGTTACAACTGATTCACCCCCCTCTTAGTTGGTTTGTGCATTCAACAATTGGTATCAGAGCAAGGTTCCTTGGAAAAAAGCTTAATCACTTAAGATAGATCTGGGATGGTGCACAAGAAGGATGTTCCCTAGTTTGATAGATTTGATTATGTATTCTGGCAAACCAGGATGGAAGGTTATTTGATTTCTCTTAGATATGAGATTTGGAAGGCTATTGAGACTTAATACACAATATTGGAAAATGGTCCAAGTACTACAAATGAGATCAAGTCCTTTGAAACTAATAGTAAAGCAAAGTATGCTCTTTTAAGTGGTCTTACTAACTCTGAATTGGTGAAAGCCATGAATATGAAAACTACTAATGAAATTTGGAAAAATTTAAAAAGTATTCACTAAGGAGATGACAAGGTCAAGCAAGATAAAATGTATAATTTGAAGCTCATGTTTGAGACCATGTAGATGTCTAAAGATGAAAACATTACAAGCTACTTACAAAAGGTGGATGAAGTTGTCAATGGCATCAAATGACTTGGTGGATGAGGATGAAAAAGAAGTGATATTGAAGGTACTTAGAACTCTTCTTAAGGCTTACAATCATAAAGTTTCTACTATTGAAGAATTACAAAATTTGAATTTGTTTACCAAAGATCAGTTGCTTGGCACCTTAACTACTTTTGAAATGAGAAAATTTGGTACAAGTAGTACAAAGGCTGAGACTGCCTTCAAGGCTAGAAAATCTAAGAAGACTGTGGAATCAGATTAGGAGGATTCTGATGATGTGGAATCTAACTTTGTGAGAAAAATGAATTTGGGTACTGGTAAGTATAGTAGTAAGTTGCCTTTCAAGTGTTTTAGTTGTGGAAAGATAGGTCATTATGATTCAAAATGTCTGAAAAGATTTTTGAGAAGTACGAATAGCGAGAACAAAAGTAGAATGCCCAAGAAAAGATACTATGTTAGAGAAGATGCAAGTATATCTGATGATAAATCTGATTATGAAAATGATGAGGATAATGAATGTCTATGCATAGCTTTAAAATATGATACTATTTCTACTAACTCTGAGAAATGTGTGAAGGAAAAGGCTCCAGAGGTAAGTCTTAATACTAAAGGTACTTTGATATATACTTTTCATACCAGATAAGAAAAGAATTAATGGATTATTGATAGTGGATTCTCAAATCAAATGACCGGTGATAAAAGTAAGGTTTTAAAACTTGAAAAATATGATGGAGGACAAGTTAGATTTGTTGATGATACAATAGCTAAGATATGTGGAAGAGGCTCAGTTAGTTTTGATGGAAAGAATAATACTGATGATTTTATTTATGTTAAGGGTTTAAAGCATAACCTCTTGAGTGTTGGACAAATGTGTAGCAAAGGATACAATCTTGTGTTTTAGGATGGTTGTGAGATTAGAAAATATTCTAGAATTGTGATTGCTGCTGGAAAGAGGACAGATGGAAATATTTATCAGTTCAAGGGTGGTGATGGTTATTGCTTCATGACTTAGATCACTAAAAGTTGGTTATGGCATAGAAGATTGTGTCACATCAATTTTGATAGCTTGGTAAGGATAAGTTTAGTTCAAGCTGTGAGAGATCTGCCAAAAATTACAAATCCCATCAATGTTGTCTGTAAGGAATGTTAAATTGGGAAGCAAGTAAGAAGAAGTTTCAAAGTCAAGGATCAATCTTCTACCAGACTATTGGAATTGGTGCATACAGATCTTTGTGGCCCTACCAAGGTAAGGAGTTTTCAAGGTGACAGGTATTTCATGCTATTGATTGATGATTATTCTAGGATGACATGGGTTACTTTTCTCAAAGAAAAATTTGAAGCCCTAGATAAGTCCAAAGCATTCAAAGTCATGGTTGAGAATGAAGGGAATATGACAATTAAATGTATGAGGTTTGATAGAGGTGGAGAGTTCACCTCCAATGAGTTTAACATGTTTTGTGAGAATCATAGAATAAAGAGGCACTTATTTGCACCTAGGACTCCTTAGCAGAATAGAGTGATTGAAAGAAATAATAGGACTATTCAATAATCTGCAAGGACAATGGTAGAAAAATGAAAACCTACCAGAGGTGTACTAGAGAGAAGCAATTCATACTGATGTTTACATATTGAACAAAGTTCAAGCAAGAGCAAACCGTACTAAGACTCCTTATGAGCTATGGTATGGAAGGATTCCTACTGCCAAGTACTTCAGAGTATTTGGAAGCAAATTTTATACCAGAAGGGATGAAGAGTAGGAAAAATTGATGCAAGGTTTGATGAAGGTATATTCCTTGGGTATTCTACTCAAAGCAAAGCTTACTGGTGTTACAAAAAGAGGCTAAGAAAGATTGTTGAGAGTGTAAATGTTGAAGTTGATGAAGATCTACAGAAAAATTCATAAGTAAATGGATATGAATCAGATGAGTCCTATTGCAAAGAAGAAGAAAATGCTGATGAAAAGGAAGTATAGATTAAAGAAGAAGAAGCTCTGGAAAAGACTCCTAAAACTCCCAAGTATGTGCAGAAGCATCATTCTCAATATCAAATCATTGGTGACAAGAACAAAGGTGTGCTAAAAAGAAGGAAAGCTATTGAAGAACAAGTAAATCTATGCTTACTCTCTAAAGTTGAACCTAAGTCAGTGATTGAAGCATGCAAGGATGAGTATTGGATCAAAGCTATGGAAGAAGAACTAATGCAGATTGAAAAGAATTAGACTTGGGAGCTTGTCCCAAGACCAGCAAACAAGAATGTGATTGGAACTAAGTGGGTATTCTGAAACAAAGTAAATGAGAATGGAGAAGTGGTAAGAAATAAGGCAAGACTTGTGTGTAAATGTTACTCACAAGTAGAAGCAATAGACTATAAGGAAACTTATGCTCCAGTGGCAATAATGGAGGCCATTAGAATGTTTTTTGGCTTTTGCAGCTATTATGTTGGAAAAATACACCCTTGGGGGCTTTTTCCTTTAAGGTTTAGCTCTCGGGTCTTTAGATTGCATTTAGAGCATCTTGCATGATAATTTAGACTCCCGATGAGAAAACCCTTGGGTCTTGTGACAAATAGGACCTAGGGGGTGCTCATTTAATGATGCTGGAACAAAGACAGATGGTGGACAAGGGCACTAGAACCCTAGTCCAACCTTATTTTGGGTCTGCCCTAAATTCAAATGTTGGGTTTTGTGACCGTTATTTGGTTTCTAGGCCGGCATCATAAGTTTCAAATATGAAATTCTTGGTGGGAATATTAATAGTTGAATATATAAGCATGTGTAGGTTATCATTTAGAAGCTAGAGGATGTTTATGATTAAAATCTATTGGCATACTTGTGATATTCATTGTGTTGCAGAGCATAGCATTGTTATTGTGTTTGTTTTTACAGGTTGGATTACATCTTCTCCTCATGGCATTGAAGAGCCTCTTCCTTCCATGAGAGATTCATCACTAAGGTGACATTTATTGTCCTTTATCATTATCATTTGGATTTTTACCTCTATCCCACAAGGATACAGACTCTCTTTGACAATGGTGTTTGAAAGACTTGAATGTCTCACAGGGACTTGACTGAGGTGAGCCTCTAAACACCACAACCCCCTCCCACACTCCTTGTGATTGCAAGTTACAGGTATCAGATATGGAGAAAGTGGAGTTACAGGGAAGATAGGAAAACATTAAAGATTCAAGATCCAAAAAGAAGTGGACACTGTGTGGGATTTTAGGACAAGTGTGCCATCACCATTGTCCTCCGTTGTCAGATCACCAGAAACAAAAGATATAGCAGAGATCAGTGTCGGAAGGAGATCAAGAATCCATAGAAAAAGTAGCACATTGGACTAGGGCACCATCACCATTGTCCCTGACATTTCTATTTTCTAGACTACAAAAAATAGTGAGTTAAGGTTCTCTACCCTTTGTCTAATTCCTGTGGCATTTGTCGTAATTCACAGATTTGATTATTGTTTTTCTTGAATTAGGGTTTCAAGAGAATTAAAGCATTAATTGGCAACATTTTGTGATAACTTCTAAATTTCCCAATAGAAAACCAAGTGGCAACCCAATATGATAGATGACTCTCTTCTCGATAGGAGAAGCACTCAGTTGGAAAGCCCTTGGAATGTTTTATGGAAAGGAGGATTCAAACAAAAAAAAAACAACCTCAAAACCCCCTTTTCATATAAAAAATTTTGGTGAACCCATGTTTTGAACTTTTTTGGCACCTTTCTGAGTGTTGTTTCATAGATTTACATTCATTCATTATATTGTATTCAAAAATTTACAAAAAAATTGATATATTTGGGAAAATTGAAAAAAAATGCATTCTAGGGTTTAATTTTTGACATAGTTTGCATTCATTCAATTGTATTTCATTAATTCTTTGATTTTTACATCAGATCTGAAATTCATTATCATTCAAATCATTATTTTCAATATTGCATTTAAAAAATTACAAAAAAATTGAAAAAAATGGAAAAGTTACAAAAATTGGCATATTAGGCTTGGATTTTTGTAACATTTGAATTAATTGGTATCTAATTTCAACTAATTTATGTTATTTTCAATATATAGGATCCAAAATACATAAATTCATCATTTACAATTGATTTGCATTACATTTGCATGCTTGATTTGTTAGAAATTGCTTGAAATTGTGCATTTTTCATGAAAACCTAGTTTTGCATGAACTAGGGTTGTAGTTAAAATCTTGTTTCAGATTTTACTACCTTGTTAAAACACTCATTAGGTATTATTTATAATGCTATTATTGCATCATAGTGGCCTCCTTGTGAAATTTCATGCCTAGGGTTTGAAAAACTTGCATTTTTCACTAGATTTGGCCTTATCGTCTTGCTAGACTTGCACTCCAAGCATGTTGTAAGGGATTTTGCTACAATAATTGGCTGTTATTAGGGTTATTATATTCTTCCCCTTCTCAATCTTCTTACAACACCCTTTATTTTGGGCCTTTGCATTGAAATTTTGTGAAAATTTGCATATTTTTGCTGTTTTTGCACTAGGGTTTGATCTAGCGTGGCACTATAGGCGTGTTGTAACGAATTTTTTGGAATTAGGTGGATGTTATTACTTTTATAAGTTTATTTACATCATCATTTTACTTACAACACCCATTTCCCTACTCCTTTGCATGGAGATTTGGTGAAAAATGACATATTTTGGCCTATTTTCACTAGGTTTTGGCTTATCAACTTTCTAGAGTTGCTTCAAAAACATGTTGTTAAAGGTAGTATTGCATTAGGGGAATTTTATTAGGAATATAATTGGATTTCCCTCTTTAAAATATTTACAACACTTCTTCTTTCATTTGTTTGCATGAAGATTTGGTGAAAAACCGCATATCTCGGCCTATTTTCACTAAGTGTTGAGTTATCGACTCTCTAGAGCTGCTTCAAAAGCATGTTGTGAAAGGTATTTTTTTATTAGTAGAATTTTATTAGGCATATAATTTTATGTCCCTCTTGAAAATTTTCACAACACCTCTTCTTTCATTTGATTGCATTGAGAAAAGTTAAAAAATCAAGCATTTTAGAGCATATTTGACATCACTTTTGCATTTGACTTATGGCATAAGTTTTAGAAGATATTGAAAATATGATTTGACACTCCTTTTCAAGTTTACAAATGGTTTCTAAATATAATAATAATTCTAGGTTTGTTCCTATGCCTCAATTAAAAAGAAGAGCCCCCTGAGCTTGAAATAACATTCACACCTCATGACAAAGAAATGGTACACTGAAGGGCCTCTTTATATCACAGTAAAGATAATGGAACAACCTGTGCATGGAACACTCATAGATCCTAATTGCATGACAAATGTGGTCACAAAAGATTTCCTCCTTAAACATGAAATGGTACAAGAATCATATGAATCGTCAAATTTGAGAATTAAAACACATAATGGAGCTTTAATGAAATTGAATGGAAAGATAACCCTAATAGTCTTAGTCTATGATAAAGCTGTGGATCAATCATTTGATATAATCCCCTTATCTGACCTCTTCCATGTAAAACTTGGACATCCTTGGCCTAAAGCTATGAATGACGTTCCTTCTACCATTCACAATGTATAAAATTTCCCTTGCGTGGAGAGATCCGTACTATCTATCGTAATGATTATCAACCTTTGGCTAAGGACAAGAACTTTATTCTTGATTACTTTTGGGTGCAACCTAAAACAAATCCTAAGCCATGAAGAGACAAAACTTTCATAGAATATAGAAAATACAAAGCAAAACAAGTAGCTCGAGTGGCTAGGTCTCCTTTGCAACCAATAAGAGAAGAACAAGAAGCAAGCATAAAACAAGATTCTTATGGCTTTGATGAAAATTTTGACAAGAGAAATGTGGATAAGGAAAGGGTCAATAACTCACCTCATCCATGAAGAGATGGCATTTATGCTGAGGTCTCTCCCCCGTCATCCTTACATGGATCAGGAGGCTTTCATCGACAACAAAATATTCCACCAAGACCAATGAGATTTGAACATGGTGCCTCCTCCTCTACTGTACAAACTATGGAAAACCACAACAACAACAATGATGAAATAAGAATTAAGACAAGAAGAAATAGAATAGCAAAAGAAAGGAGGAGGAGAAGACAAGCTATGCCCAACGGATCGCAAATGAACAAGATAACATTCAACCTAATGTTGAAACAAATCAAGAAGATCTTAAAGATGAGAAAAATAAGAACAAAAGTCGGGCTTTGGTACCTTACACACCACTTTCATCTAGTATTTGAGATTGGGAGGATGATGACCTGCTCGATGACAACTTCTAGCATGGACCTCTCTACAGGTAAGTATCTCTAACCCTTTACCTTCGTGATGTGTTTCCCCCATGATGTGTTATGTGTTGTTAGGCCTCCTAGGATGACCTTTGATTCTCTTGTAAGGTCAAGGATACTAGGAGATTACCTCTATTGTGACCTTCTATTTGTATGATCATTCTTCTATATTGCCTCTCCTTTGATTGCATTGTTGTGTTTTGTGTCTTACGGACATAGCGTTGCGGTTGGTGAATTAGGGCCACCCTCCTACGTGATTGTCCCTAAGGCTCTTGTTTTCCTCTTTGATTTATTGTTTACCTTCCTCTAGTGTTTCCATCTAGCTGACAGATGATGAAAAACATATTGTACTGATGCAGACCTAGTGTCCCTTTCGTGAGTAATAAAAAAATGGACCTAGTCCATGCATGACGACGGGGTTGTAACAAATTATCTAATGCTTGGCTAGTGCAATCACTCCGTGATTTCTCTATCTTGATGTTGATGTCAATGTTATCTTATCTTGCTAACAACACTTTAACAATACTGCTGCTCCACACACATTGTTTATCATGAATATCACCTTGCTTGGCTCTTTCATGTAGTTGATCATATGCATTGTTGTTTATCATGATTATTTGGACACTAACATTTCTCTTGCAGGGATGTGTTTATGGGAACATTTGGTGATCATAAAGTACATGTCACCTTTGTGGGGCATGGTCCTTGTGAGAGCTCATGTTCCCTTGTGTGTTTTCTTCCTACCTTAATGTGCTTGATAGTAGTATGTGATATCAACCACCTTAAGGTGGGGGCATATGTAAGGTAATTTGTTTGCTTTAGATCATAGTAAATTGTGTAAAAATCAATCACAATCATTTAATCCCTCTACGGAGGTAGGGTATTGAGCATATTCTTTTATCTTAAGCCTTCATCACAAGGCGGGGATGGTGTATTTCTTGGAGAGATTGTACTATCCTGTCATTTTCAAAAGTCCTCATCGCGATGTGGGGAGAAGTTTTGTGACTAACTCAACCCTTAAGCATGTTTTTAGTGGTTGTTGTGGCAAAGCACAATCATCAATGTGTGCCTGTAATGTGCCTGAGATGGTGATGAACCTAGCAATAGTTTCACTCCATCGCCTGTCTACCATGTTTTCTCCCTGTCTTCAACGTGTGTGTGTATGGCGTGTTTGTTCTCAAAGTGCAAGACTGGTGGCGATGATCTCCTCTACACTTTGGGATTTGTGTGGCATGTTTGTTCTCAAGGTGCAAGACCGGTGGTGAACAACTCCTCTACACCTTAGGATTTTGTTTGGCATGCCTGTTCTCAAAAAGTACAAGACCGGTGGTGAACAACTCCTCTACACTTTTTGGGATTTGTTTGTTTGCTTTCCTTATACTTGCATTCTACATTTCATATGGAAAAATAAAAAAAAATCAAAAAGAAAATAATCATTGCATTCATTGTATTCTCTGTGCTCTGCGTGTCTTCAATGCTGTATTCTCTGTGTTTTGCGTGACTGTAACTATCTTCTTCATATTTTGCATGCCTGTTATTGTCTTCAATGTGTTTGGCGTGTCTTCTCTATGCTTGGTGTGTTTTCTATGTTTGGTGACCTTCCTTTAATGCATGTATTGGCCTTGCATTTAATACATACATTAAAGTGGGGGCTAAATTTTATATTGGAAAAATGCACCCTTGAGGGCTTTTTCCTTTAAGGTTTAGCTCTCAAGTCTTTAGATTGTATTTAGAGCATCTTGCATGATAATTCAGACTCCAAATGAGAAAACCCTCGAGTCTTGCGACAAATAGGACCTAGGGGGTGCTAATTTAATGATGCTAGAACAAAGATAGGGGGTGGACAAGGGTGCTAGCATCCTAGTCCAACCCTATTTTGGGTCTGCCCTAAATTCAAATGTCAGGTTTTGTGACCATTATTTGGTTTCTAGGTCGACATTGTAAGTTTCAAATACAAAATTCTTGATGGGAATCTTAATAGTTGCATATATAAGCATGTGTAGGTTATCATTTAGAAGCTAGAGGATGTTTATGATTAAAACCTATTGGCATACTTGTGATATTCATTGTGTTGCAGAGTATAGCATTGTTATTGTGTTTGTATTTTCAGGTTGGATTACATCTTCTCCTCATGGCATTGAAGAGCCTCTTCCTTCCATGAGAGCTTCATCATCAAGGTGACATTTATTGTGCTTTATCATTATCATTTGGATTTCTGCCTCTATCCCACAAGGATACGTACTCTCTTTGACAACGGTGTTCAAAAGACTTGAATGTCTCTCTGGGGCTTGACTGAGGCAAGCCTCTAAACACCACAACCCCCTCCCACACTTCTTGTGATTGCAGGTTACATGTATTAGATATGGAGAAAGTGGAGTTGCAGGGAAGATAGGAAAACATTGAAGATTTAGAAAGAAGTAGACACTGTGCGAGATTTCAGGATAAGGGCGTCATCACCATTGTATTCCATTGTCGGATCACCAGAAACAGAAGATATAGCAGAGATCAGTGTCGGAAGGAGATTGGGAATCCACAGAAAAATCAGCACATTTGACTAGGGCACCATCACCATTGTCCTTGACATTTCCATTTTCTGGACTGTGAAAAATAGTGAGTTAAGGTTCTCTGCCCTTTGTCTAATTCTTGTAGCATTTGTCATGATTCATAGATTTGATTACTGTTTTTCTTGAATTCAGGTTTCAAGAGCATTAAAGCATTAATTGGCAACATTGTGTGATAACTTCTAAATTTCCCAGTAGAAAACCAAGTGGCAACCCAATCTGATAGATGACTTTCCTCTTGATAGGAGAAGCAATTGGTTGAAAAGCCCTTAGAATGTTTTATGGAAAGGAGGATTCAAACCAAAACAAATAACACCAAAACCCCCTTTTCATATAAAAGAACAACACATAAGGATTTCAAAGTATATCAAATGGATGTGAAGTCTTCTTTCTTGAATGGTGAATTGGAAGAAGTATACATAGAACAACCGGATGGATTTCGCTTATCAGATAAATCTGATATGGTTTACAGGTTGAAGAATGAACTATATGGATTGAAACAAGCCCCCAAAGCTTGGTATGCAAGGTTAGACATGTACTTATTACAACAAGGATTCAATAAAGGTACCACATATAGCAATTTGTACATCAAAGTAGGAGAAGATCAAATTATGATTGTGGAAGTGTATGTAGATGATATAATCTTTGGTGGAAATGAAGTATGTGTAAAAGTTTTGCAAATGAAATGTAGAAAGAATTTGAAATGTCAATGTGTGGGGAAATGAACTTCTTCCTTGGGCTATAGATCAATCAGATAGATAAAGGTATTTTTATTTTACAATCAAAGTATATCAAGGAGATGTTAAAGATGTTTTGGATGGAAGACTCTAAACCAGTATGTACCCCTATGACAACTGGTTGCAAGCTAAGAAAGAATGATGAATTTCCTAAGGCTGATTAGAGTAGGTATAGGTCAATGATTGGAGGATTGTTATATTTAACTGCTACTAGACCAGATATTATGCATACAGTTTCTCTTTTGGCTAGATTTCAAGGAGATCCTAGAGAGTCACATGTTGCAGCAATAAAGAGGATATTTAGATATTTAAAGGGCACTTTGGATCATGGCTTGTGGTATCCAAAGGATAATGATTTTTCTCTAAGTGCTTACACAGATGCATATTGGCCTGGTTGTGTAGATGACAGGAAAAGTACAAGTGGTGGTGCATTCTTTCTTGGAGGCAGAGTGGTGTCCTGGTTAAGTAAGAAGTAGGATTCAATATCTTTGTCTACTACAGAGGTAGAATACAGTGCTGCAGCATCTTCTGCACACAAGTGTTGTGGATGAGGCAAACCTTGAAGGATATCAGAGTTGTATATGATGAACCTATTTCTCTCTTTTGTGATAATACAAGTGCTATTAACATTTCAAAGAATCTGGTGATGCATTCAAGGACAAAACATATATCAATCTGGTATCACTTTTTGAGAGGGAAGGTTGTAGAGAATGAAGTGAAGGTTGAGTATGTGTGTACAAAGATTGGGTTGCTGATATATTCACCAAGGCTCTTCCTAAGGATACATTTGAGTATCTCCAGGAGAAGTTAGGTGTTATTACCCATTCTTCTTTGAACTAGATGCATAAGGAGATACATTAGTCTAGTGGATTTCAAGATTCATTCATTTTTCTAGACTGATGTTGGAGGCTACCTCTTAGGGGGAGCAAGTAGTGGTCATGATGGTTGTGCTGTTGCAAGTATGAGGTGAGCCATTGTTGTCATTGATGTCAACATACTCATACTGCATTAACAAGAAGGATTTAATGAGCTTTGTACTGAGGATATTGAGAAAATTAGCCTCAGTCAGGAACAGTGAAGAACAGTGATGAGAAGAAGGTAAATATACTGTATAGGATGAGAACCGGAGGATGCGGATTAAAGGGTTAGTAGATATGAGTCTTGAGATGCTACAGTTAAGATTTCAGAGGTCCGCATGAAGATCTGAAGGAGTTATGGCTGCCGGTATAGAACCGGGTCCGGCAAGTATCCGGAGGTGACAGAGGATCACAAAAAGGTCCGGTGAGGTCCGGAATTGTATTATCATAATCTGCGGATTGGAAGGAGTGTTTTAGATGTCCTTGTGATGTGTCATCCTGATTTGTGTGTGATTTGGAGGTCCGGAAGTACCTCCTGCATTATGACAGTGGCGACAGACTGTGTTCTTGAAGTTCCGGATGAGGAAGACAAGAGATTCCAGTAAGTAGAGGAAGTGCGGATGTATCCGGACATTCAGACAGACTTGTGAAGGCTCTTGAATCATGTTTAGGTTATGTTGTTGGTCCGCATTGATGGTAGAGCCCGGAATTGAAGTTATTCTTCCGGATGAAGTTCTTGCTCTATGTAGCCGACCGGATGAGTTGTTCATCCTGCGAATGTTCTTGTGATGGCCGACCGGATGTGTTATTCATCTTGCGGATACTCCTATGGTTGTTTGCCGACTTAGATGTTTGTTCCTAAGTCGATGTCTTGTATAAATAACGGTTTGTGAGTTCATTTCAAAGTAAGGAGTGAGGATGAGTATGGTATAGCGAAGAAACGTGCGAAAGGCAGAGCAGAGATTGTTGCGCTTAATTGGAACTGATCCGGACATGGTAGAGATGTCATTCTCCAGTTCAAGACTGTGATTTTCATCACTTTGTAGACAGTGTGTCTCCTTGTAGGCAGTGGGCCTCTTTGTGAGCAGTGTGCTCGGGCAGTGAGCCCTTATTGGCATGTGCCATTCATCTTTCCTTTATTCTTCTAACAGAGAATAATTCTTGGGTTAATCACCCCGTGGTTTTTCCCTTAACCGGGTTTTCCACGTCAAAATCTTGGTGTTCAATGTGTTGATGCTTATCTGCTCTTGTGTTTATGTATTATGCTTCCATGGATGATTATTTGATATGCTGCTAACTAACAACAGTGAGTCAAGTGTTTGAATGAGAAGAAGTTTTATACAACTGATTCACCCCCCCCCTCTCAGTTGTATGCCCTAGATCCAACAATTGGTATCAGAGCTGAGTTCCTCTGATAGGAGCTTAACCGCTTGAGGTGATCCAGGATGTCGTCATACAAGAAGGATAGTCTGAAGTTCGATGGAACCAACTTCACTCTCTGGAAAGGTCGCATGAAGTGTCATTTGGAATGTATGGGAAAAGCATACTTGGCTATGATTTCAAAACCATATATACCCCCACAAGGTGGTCCGACAACTCCTGATGAAACCACAGAAGCTGAAAACAATCTGCGGACCAAGGAAGCTCTTCTAAGCGCATTGAATGACTCAGATCTCTCGAATGTCATTGACCTACCAACTGCATATGAGATCCTAACTAAACTGGAACTTCTGTATGAAGGAGATGAGTTTGTCAAAAGTGCAAGGTTGCAAAGTCTGAAAGGGAAATTTGAAAGATTGAAAATGAGAGATGATGAAAACATTACTATCTTTATGCCAAGAGTAAATGAGCTGGTATGTGGAATCAGAAATGCTGGTGGAACTCTAGATGAAAATGAGATTGTCTGCAAAATCCTAAGATCCCTTCCTGCTGCCTACAAAATCAAAGTTGCTGCCATTGATGAATTCAGAGCCCACACAACTGTCACAAGAGAACAATTGGCTGGCAAACTAGCTGCATTTGAAATGACCGAGTTTGGAGATGATCCACCCAAGACTGAGTCTGCTTTTAAAGCCAGTGCCTATGTGAAAGGCAAACAGAGATTTGATCCGGGTGAAAACTCATCAAGGAAAATGTCATGGTATGATCAAGCAAGAAGAGACATGGAAGAAGAAGAAGCAGAAACAGCTCAACTTGAAGCCCTCATTGCAAAGAGACTGCCAAGAGGATCCGGTAAGTATGAAGGAAAACTACCCTTTAAGTGTTTTAACTGCAATAAGATTGGTCATTTTGCCTCAAGATGTCCGGAGAGATCTGCAAGATCTAATACTCACAGACAAAGGTTTCAAAAGAATTGCTATTATGTTCATGAAGAAGATGACAATGAAGGAGTAACAGATGATGAATCAGATCCAGGAAGCAAATCCGGAAATGAGTGGGTGTTTATAGCCATCAAGGAAGAAGATTCCTTGCTCTCTGAATCTGTCAATCACAAAGTTGTTGAAAAAGCCTTGGCTGCTCAAGTGGAAGAAAAGGATGATTGGGTTATTGACAGTGGATGTTCTCACCATATGACTGGTGACAAGAATAAGTTCTTAGACTTGGAAAGATATGAAGGAGGAATGGTAAAGTTTGGTGACAATTCTGCTGGCAGAATCAGAGGTAGGGGAACTATTTCCTTTGATGGTAAGAGCAAAACAGGAAATGTACTGTATGTTGAAGGATTGAAACACAATCTTCTCAGTGTTGGTCAGTTAGTGGACAAAGGCTATGATCTCCGGTTCAAGAATGGAAAATGCAGAATCTTTACAAGCTCCGGAACTGAAATTGCATCCGGTACTCAGACAAGAGGTAACATCTTTCATCTGGTTGGTTCAAATAAAAGTTGTTTGTTTGTTCAAATTGATCAGAGTTGGTTATGGCATAGAAGAATGTGTCATGTAAATTTTGATAACATCATCAAAATAAGCAATACTCAGGCTGTGAGAGATCTTCCAAAGTTGATAAAACCTACAAATAGTGTGTGTAAAGAATGTCAGTTAGGCAAACAAAGCAGAGTCTCTTTTAAAAGCAAAGATCAGTCTTCTACCGGATTATTGGAATTAGTACATACTGATCTATGTGGTCCGACAAGAATCAAGAGTCTGCAAGGTGATAGATATTTCATGTTGTTAATTGATGATCATTCCCGGATGATGTGGGTTACCTTTCTGAAAGAAAAATCAGAAGCTTTTGAGAAGTTCAAAATCTTCAAAGCTATGGTGGAGAATCAAACCGGATTGAAACTGAAGTGTCTAAGGTCTGATAGAGGTGGTGAATTTACATCTGGTGAATTCATTGACTTTTGTGAGAAACAGGGTATAAGGAGACAGTTGTCTGCTCCTAGGACTCCACAGCAGAATGGAGTAGTTGAGAGAAAGAACCGGACCATCCAGGAAGCTGCTAGGACAATGATGTTGGAAGCAAATGTTCCTCAAATGTTTTGGAAAGAAGCTATCAGCACTGCAGTCTACACTCTCAATCGAGTTCAAATCAGAAACAACACCGGTAAGACCCCCTATGAACTTTGGTTTGACATCACTCCTACTGTGAAATATTTCAGGGTATTTGGTAGCAAGTGTTATATTAAAAGAGATGAAGATCTAGGAAAGTTTGATGCTAGAAGTGATGAAGGAATTTTCTTGGGCTACTCCACTCAAAGCAAAGCATATCGGTGTTACAATAAGAGATTGAGGAAGATGATAGAAAGTACCAATGTAAAGGTTGATGAAGGAATTGAGAAGCCTTCAAGATTTTATGAGTTTGATGAAGATGACCAAGATAGTGTTCAAGGAACTCAATCCTCTCCGGTGAAACAGAGTCAGCCTGATCCGGTAAATCAGGAAGAAGAGTTAGGTTTAAATGAGCCTGATCAAGAAACAGCAGTACTGGATACTCCCAAAATTCCAAGGTATGTAAAACTGAATCACTCTGAAGATCAGATCATAGGTGACAGAAGCAAAGGTGTACAAACTAGAAGGAATATTGCTCAAGATCAGAATGAATGTTGTCTGATTTCAAGGATTGAACCTAAAACACTAAATGAAGCCTGCAATGATGAAAATTGGACCAAAGCAATGGAAGATGAACTGATGCAAATTGAGAAAAATCATACTTGGGATCTTGTTCCCAGACCTAGAGACAGGAATGTAATTGGAACCAAGTGGGTCTTCCGGAACAAACTAAATGAAGCTGGTGAAGTAATCAGAAACAAAGCTAGATTGGTCTGCAAAGGCTACTCTCAAATAGAAGGAATTGACTTTGAAGAGACTTTTGCTCCGGTAGCAAGAATTGAAGCAGTCAGATTACTTCTTGCATTTGCTGCCTTCAAAGATTTCAAGGTATATCAGATGGATGTCAAGTCTGCCTTCCTAAATGGTGATCTGGAAGAAGAAGTCTACATTGAACAACCGGATGGATTTCAATTGTCTGATAATAATGATATGGTCTGCAAGTTGAAGAAAGCTTTGTATGGATTGAAGCAAGCCCCAAGAGCATGGTATGAAAGGTTGGATAAGCATCTTGTGCAGATTGGATTCAACAAAGGTACTGCTGACAGCAACTTATATTTCAAAATTGATCATGAAAACATTCTGATTGTTGAAGTGTTTGTGGATGATATCATTTTTGGAGGAAGAGATAGTATGTGTAAAACTTTTGCAAATCAGATGAAAAGTGAGTTTGAAATGTCTATGCTTGGTGAAATGAATTTCTTCTTGGGTCTGCAAATTACTCAAACAAAAGAAGGGATCTTCATTTCTCAGACCAAATATGTGAAAGAATTGTTAAAGAAATTTGGTATGGAAGACTCAAAGCCTATGAACACTCCTATGGCAACCGGATGTAAGTTAAGCAAAGATGATGATTCTCCAAAGGCAGATCAGACAAAGTATAGATCAATGATTGGTGGATTGTTGTATCTCACTCAAACTAGACCAGATATAATGCAAGCTGTTGGTCTTGTGGCAAGATTCCAGGCTGATCCTAGAGAATCTCATGTTATGGCAATCAAAAGAATTTTTAGATACTTGAAAGGGACAGTTGAGTATGGTCTATGGTATCCTAGAGATCCGGATTTTTCTCTTCATGCTTACACAGATGCAGATTGGGCAGGAGATGTGGATGACCGGAAGAGCACTAGTGGTGGAGCATTCTTTTTGGGGAAGAGATTGGTTTCTTGGCTAAGCAAGAAACAAGATGCAATATCTCTGTCTACAACTGAAGCAGAATACATTGCAGCAGCAGGTAGTTGCACTCAAATCTTGTGGATGAAGCAGATGCTAAGAGACATCAAAGTTGAATATGAGGAGCCTATCACAATTTTCTGTGATAATTCAAGTGCAATTAATATTTCCAAGAATCCGGTATTGCATTCTAAGACTAAGCACATATCTATCAAATTTCACTTTTTGAGAGAACAAGTAAACAAGGAAGAAGTCAGATTGGAGTATGTTCCCTCCAAGGATCAGATTGCAGATATCTTTACAAAACCTCTTCCCAAGGACTCTTTTGAATATCTCCGGGAGAAGTTAGGGGTCATGGCCCCTCCGGTGATGAACTAAGATGCACTGATGTGCATCAGTCCGGTGGATATCACAGTCATATCTTGTGATCCGGACTAATGGGGAGCTGCAACTAAGGGGGAGCAGCTGGTATTATTCTGATGCATAAGAGTTGCAAGTATGAGCCCTTTGCCATTGATGTCAAAGGGGGAGAGAAGACATGTGAAAAACAAGTGGTTGATGATCAAAGGGGGAGCAGCAAAGGAAGACATGTGAAGAGTTGTTGTTGATAGGGGGAGCTGTGACAGAAAAGAGAAGTTCTTGTCTTGATGGTTTTTTCACATCATATGTTGCCATCAATGACAAAGGGGGAGATTGTTGCAAGTATGAGGTGAGCCATTGTTGTCATTGATGTCAACATACTCATACTGCATTAACAAGAAGGATTTAATGAGCTTTGTACTGAGGATATTGAGAAAATTAGCCTCAGTCAGGAACAGTGAAGAACAGTGATGAGAAGAAGGTAAATATACTGTATAGGATGAGAACCGGAGGATGCGGATTAAAGGGTTAGTAGATATGAGTCTTGAGATGCTACAGTTAAGATTTCAGAGGTCCGCATGAAGATCTGAAGGAGTTATGGCTGCCGGTATAGAACCGGGTCCGGCAAGTATCCGGAGGTGACAGAGGATCACAAAAAGGTCCGGTGAGGTCCGGAATTGTATTATCATAATCTGCGGATTGGAAGGAGTGTTTTAGATGTCCTTGTGATGTGTCATCCTGATTTGTGTGTGATTTGGAGGTCCGGAAGTACCTCCTGCATTATGACAGTGGCGACAGACTGTGTTCTTGAAGTTCCGGATGAGGAAGACAAGAGATTCCAGTAAGCAGAGGAAGTGCGGATGTATCCGGACATTCAGACAGACTTGTGAAGGCTCTTGAATCATGTTTAGGTTATGTTGTTGGTCCGCATTGATGGTAGAACCCGGAATTGAAGTTATTCTTCCGGATGAAGTTCTTGCTCTATGTAGCCGACCGGATGAGTTGTTCATCCTGCGAATGTTCTTGTGATGGCCGACCGGATGTGTTATTCATCTTGCGGATACTCCTATGGTTGTTTGCCGACTTAGATGTTTGTTCCTAAGTCGATGTCTTGTATAAATAACGGTTTGTGAGTTCATTTCAAAGTAAGGAGTGAGGATGAGTATGGTATAGCGAAGAAACGTGCGAAAGGCAGAGCAGAGATTGTTGCGCTTAATTGGAACTGATCCGGACATGGTAGAGATGTCATTCTCCAGTTCAAGACTGTGATTTTCATCACTTTGTAGACAGTGTGTCTCCTTGTAGGCAGTGGGCCTCTTTGTGAGCAGTGTGCTCGGGCAGTGAGCCCTTATTGGCATGTGCCATTCATCTTTCCTTTATTCTTCTAACAGAGAATAATTCTTGGGTTAATCACCCCGTGGTTTTTCCCTTAACCGGGTTTTCCACGTCAAAATCTTGGTGTTCAATGTGTTGATGCTTATCTGCTCTTGTGTTTATGTATTATGCTTCCATGGATGATTATTTGATATGCTGCTAACTAACAACAGTGAGTCAAGTGTTTGAATGAGAAGAAGTTTTATACAACTGATTCACCCCCCCCCTCTCAGTTGTATGCCCTAGATCCAACATGTGCTAGTTAGGGGGAGTAAGTTCTAATGTTGGTTGCTTCTAAGGGGGGGTATGATGAGCTGTAAAAGAAAAGGTGTGACAAAGTAGTGGTGAGAAGGTACAAGTATGAGAATAAGAAAGAGAAAGATGAAGCCCTTTTCCATTGATGTCAAAGGGGGAGAGAGAGAGCCATGTGAAAAAGGAGAGAAAGGAGAGAGTCAGTTGTTAGGAAAAGAGTAGCAAGTTGAGGGGGAGAGAAAGAGAAAGGAAATGAGTTGGTATGGAGCATAGTATTAAGGATGTTGTTGTGTTGATGGTTTTCACATTATGTGTTGCCATCAATGACAAAGTGGGAGATTGTTGCAAGTATGTGCAGTTAGTGTTGTCATTGATGTCAACATGTTAGCTTGGTATTGTCACTTGTGTCAACTGGTTGAGAAGAGATGAGGTTGTTACAATAGCTTGAGCTATTTGGTTGAGTTGCTTTGCTGAAGATGATTTGGTTGCTTTAAAGAAGTGCTAAAGGTGTCAACAATATGTTTTTGTTGGTTGGTTTCCAAGTGCTTTTGAGAAAATTTGATTAATTAAGGAAACATTGTGTTGAAGTGGCATTTTGGTTTACAGAGTAGTGTCCTAGTTTTTGGTCTGCATTTCCTCTATGTTGAATATCCATCTTTGTGGTTTGGATATGTTGATCAAAGATGTTATATTCCAAATTTGGTGTTCCGGTTTGTTGTGCAGAGGAAGTTGTGTTCACTAGTGTGTGGATTGTATTTCCACTACAACAAAAGAGACAATTAGCACCTAAAATAGCGCCAGAATTTAGTGCATTTGAGTTTATGAACTGGAGACTTTTGCTGGTGCCAAACTCAGCGTCCAATTACATTTCACTTTTGTGTTGGATTTAGCACCGGGTTTAGCCCTGGGTTTAGTGCCAAGTTTAGCGCTAGGTTTTAGTGTCGGGTTTAGCACTAAATTTAGTGCCGATTTTTTTGCTTCCAGTTTGGCTTCTGATTTTGCTTCTAGTTTTGCTTCTTGTGTTGCTTCTAGTTTTTCTTCCAGGTTTGCTTCTAGTTTTGCTTCCACTTTGGCTTCCAGTTTTGCTTCCAATTTTGCTTCTAGGTTTGCTTCCAATTTTTCTTCCAATTGTGCTTCCAGTTTTGCTTCCAATTTTTCTTTTGATTTTGCTTCTGGTTTTACTTCCAGTTTTCCTTCCAATTTTGCTTCTAGTTTTGTTTCCAGGTTTGCTTCTAGTTTTGTTTCTAGTTTTGCTTCCAAATTTTCTTCTGATTTTGCTTCCAGTTTTTCTTCCAATTTTGCTTCTAGTTTTACTTCCAATTTTGCTTTTGGTTTTGCTTCCGGGCTTCTAGTTTTACTTCCAATTTTTCTTCCGATTTTGCTTCTGATTTTACTTCCAATTTTTCTTCCAGTTTTGCTTCCAATTTTGCTTCTGCTATAATGTTGCTTGTTGCTTCCAATTTTGCTTCCATTTTTCTATCTTTTGTTGCTTCTAATATGACTTCTATTATTGCATCTTGTGTTTCTTCTAAAATTGCTTCCATTATTACTTCTTTGTTTGCTACTTGAATTACTTCTATTTTTGCTTCCTAGATAATGCCAAGTTTTGCTTCTGGTTTGCTTCTAGTTTGGCTTCCATTGTTGCTTCATAAAATGCTTCTTTTTTTGCTTACAATTATTAATTTAATAGGTTTTATTTCAATTTAATTAGTTAAATATATCATGCCTCTTAAATAACTCATATGATTATAGAGTAAGTAAATTAAATAATATGTTTTGTTTCAATTTAATTAGTTAAATATATCATGCCTCTCAAATAACTCATATGATTATAGAGTAAGTAATTTAATTATTTAACTCATATGATTAAATAACAAGATAATTATTATAACATGATCATTATCTATAATTAAAACAAGTGAGTCAAATATCTATAATTTAATTGAATTTGACAACATCCATCCTGAGCAGTAAATTAAAATCATCATACGTAATAAATATCCATCCAAAAATCATCGACCACTTTCAATATATATAAATTGACAAGTCAATACTGATAAGATCATCATCATATATAACTAAAACAAGTGAAAGTCAAATATGCCAGTAGATCAGTAACATGTCAAAATGATACATGTCCAATAGTCGACATAAGTCAAAATGATACATGTACAAATGATGTAAGTAAAAATGATAAATTATGTAACTCAAAATGATACAAGTCAAGATGATACATGTCCAAATGATTTAAGTCAAAATGATACATAAATTTATGATACAACTCATTAATATGGTACTGTAGGCTGTGAATACGATATATATATGATAGTAACCATGAAAAGAGGCATCATAATGTTATATCAGCAATGATCCATGATGTAGTCTATATGATCATGAATGTCATTGGCTACTACTAGCAACTGCCTCATCATCATCATCACCATCGTGATCATCATCATCATGATCATCATCATTGTCATCATCATCATCATCAACCTCGGTGTCTTCTGTATCTATGTCATCATCATCCTCTACCATGTGATCTATACCAGAACCAATATAATCTGGATCTATATCATGAGGATCATCTTGATTTTCTGGATGACCCATGTTCTATAAAAAAAAACATTTAAAATGAAAACGTTATTATTTATTTCATGCAATAATTTATTTTTCTGTTATATATCTAATATTACAACATATGAAACGAAACCATAATCATATTACATCATATCAAAGTGCACATACCATAATAAAATTTTAAAAAAGTTACAACTAATATGTCATTCCAATGATGTAAAACATGCAACAATTCTAATAAACGTTAGTAAAGATCATAAAAAAATTTGTTATACAATTTAACTATCAACTGTAAATTCTATTACACAACCTTAAGTGCCACAAATTGCTTTATTCATGTATGTTCTTTTTCATTCCCATAGTGGGATCTTCTCAGAGGAGTTTCAAACAACTCATACTCATAGAGTCATGGTTTTAGGTCACATATGTTGTGGTAACAACAAGGGATTCCAACTATGTTTACAATAGCTAAAACTACCCTCATTTGTGATTCTAACAAGGTTCTTGGACAACACTATCTTTCTCTTCACACTGGGTACTATATAGGCCAAGATTGGGTTGAAGAAATCACTTGATGGTAACCTATATAGTGATACCACACCCTAATACCCCATGCATTCTAAATAGCTTAAGATTTATACAATACTCAACCAAGATGAAATTGTATCACTGTACCATACTTAACTATGACAGTCCCTTCTTGACAACAATTTGTAATCTTTAGAGTATTGGGATCCTTGCCACAAATAAATATTAGGTCAATGACACAAGGATTTTAAATAAAAACCATAATCCTAACTTTATATCCATCCCCTTGGCAGTCTCAAGGGCCACCTTGAGACAAAAAATGCTAATGTACTATTATGACAATTATGATTGTCCTCCATTGTTTCATTGTGCATTTGAAACTTGAGATGAGGATTGGGGAGGTCTCCATTGGTATTTTGTTGTAGACAATTTGGGAATAGCAGACCCCCATCTTATCAATAAGGAAGATTATATAAATCTTGAATAAAACAAGACAAACCTCATGACTGTCTTGCATGTTAGCAAATTGAATGTGACAGTAGTAAGGTTAGTCAATAATTTCCACATCTTTATATTCAATCTTTGGATCATTAGGGGGTAAAAGCATGGAAAATACTCATGGAAAGATCTTTAAAATAGGCATATTCAACTTCAAGCATTTCTGCAAGCCCTAGGAAGGTGGATGTAAAATTAGGGACTTTAATTACCACCACAAAGACTATCCCCTTTGTGACTATGACAAGGTAACACTGTCATGCTCTTTATGACAATCCCTTCTCCATTGGGTGATGTCCTAATAACATTTATCTCCTTTGTGATTTCAATGCCTCTCTAATGCACTATCATAGGAGTCTTGATAGCCCTTATGTATCAGTGAAGAAGGCTTCCAACAAATCCAAAAGGAGGGCTTAAGATTACATACAAAGTCCTAGTCTTCATACCCTAGTCACATATCACCCCTCTAAGAAGACCTCAAGACTTTATGAGTTCCAAACATAACACAAACCCAGTCCTATATGACTGTCACTACCCTAGGTCCCTCAAAATTCTTATATCAACCTTCCCTTGGCTGGCAAGGGTCTTGAAACTCCATTGTCCCTGCTAGTCTAAACATGGAATGGTCAATATAATAATTCTACTACAATGCATAGTTAGGGCTACACTAAGGAAGTCCTACCTACCCTAAGGAAGTCCTACCCACACCTAAACTACGATGTATCTGTGATCCTATCAAGAATGATCTTATGATAGTGTTTGGACTGAACCTGTATAGATTTAGGGCATTCACACATCTTAGTTACAGTGTTGTGTGTGAAGGAATTATTACTAAACAGTTGTTACCATGCACATAAACTATACACATATATGAAGACTGTAATATGACATTATTGTGATGGAATCATAGGTTGGAATGAAAGATAGGCCTCAGACCATTTTAAATTGATTCCTTGCAAAAAAATCTGATATGCAAGCCATTGTGTCCTTGAATACCATTCCACTAGCCTGTAGACCTAGTACAAGGTGTGCAACAAGTCTAAGAAGCAACAACATCATTCTTTCTTTCATACTAAGAACCAGAAAATAATGGATTTAAATCATGGAACATACATAATTGATACCTTTAATGCATCTTCCATGCAAGTGAGTTTAAAATTGAAGATTTGGGTGTAGGAAAGGGCTTCTAAATAAATGTTCATTAGAAAAGAAAGAAAACAAATGAGTGCAACTTTGATCTTCCTTCAAATCACCTTGACTTCATAAGGAATCCAAAAATGGGATCTTAAGTCCATTAGTTGGAGGCAGACAAACAAGGGTTTTCTGTTCATTATTAGTCCATTAAACTTAAGCATATGAGATAGCATGGCACACACAAAATGTTCTGGATAATGACCAAAAGATTAGGTTAATTGCAACCACTTTTTGTAAGCAAGCACAAGACTAGTATACTCATTATGATCCTAATGGAACCAAAAAGGGTCCCCAAAGATATAAGAGTAATCATTTGTCATCTAAGAGAAATCTTACATTTAAAGGCGCTGACTATGTGCCTTAAGAACCATATTTTTGGTATGGTGTAGAGCTAGTAAAAAAAATGCAATGGACAAGAATTTAATAGACCGATCCCCTATACCCCAATTACAGTGGAAGAAACATTTACCCACACAACCATTTAATATGTGTAATAAGTTATACTACTGATTCATGCATGAATTTATTAACCCCTTGAGTTTGCAAGGCTTATTGTGGGTTCATCCTTAGTGAGTATATCCATACATACAAGAAAACAAATACTGAGAAGTGGTTCTTCAATCCCATAGAGGAAATGCTTACTATGTCACTTGTGTGGGTATGGCTCTCACTTTTCTTTAAGAACTTTGGAGTACATACAATCTAAAGGCAATAGACAACTCTAATGGAGACTTCTGTAATTATTGATACCCCCATTGAATCCTCTGAACAATCCATATTGAATAAAAATGATGAAGGATACCTTCTGCAATTTGATGGGCAAACCATGGAAAAAGATGCCTATTGATTAAACCCTAGTTGAAATGATAATTTGAAGACTTGGAATCATAGAGACAAAATGCACACTTATATGATTGTTTTGTAAAGGTGAAAAGGTGCATTCGTAATGAGAGTGACTGAATTTCAAATCTCAACACTGCAACAACTAGGAGGACATGTGCACATGTCCAGGACTGCAAATAATGGGACAATTAAGTGGGATCTAGGGCCAATAGAGAAGCACTTTAGAACTCATCCTACGCATCAATAAATAACTCAACACAAGAAATGCAAATTGACATATTAACACAACAATATCCAACTAAGTTATTGAAAGTCAACTATTGAAAGCTCGTTCTCCATCCAGATTACAAAATTGGTCCAGTTTTTGCTTTGTAACATTTCCTTTTCAAATTGGCTTGGATGCTGGCCATATTTCTCCTCCTGTCAAAACATGGCACATGGACTAGTTAAAATAATTAATATGCAATCATTTACTTTTTCCTAGGAAATAAAAAAAATATCATTTAGCTTATTAAATATACTTACAAATGTACAGATCAAGGCCTGTAAACCTTTCTGGCCATTGTGATGCGTGGCACAAAGTTTGTCAAGCCTAGTTTTGGTGGCCTTGTCTTGAAACACATACTAATTCAATTTAGCTATGCACAAATAAAATTTAAAAATGGTTTAATAAATTTGATATAATCTTATGAGCAAATTCAAATACCTGCATACTCTCCTCATTAGACTTCCTCCATGCATTGGACTTCTCATATGCTTTTACAAGCTCTTTCCATACTTTCAAACTTACATCAATTGGCCTTTTTTTGAGCCTTAGCTCAGGAGGGAATTTTTTTATCTTCTTTGTTTGGTTGCACCGAAATCTCTTGCAGTTTTGAGACATTCATAGCTTTATCTTCTTTATAGACTAACCTATGCCAAATTCAGTCTCCATGTCTTGGATAACTACTTTTTGCAGGTGCATGGGTATCTTTAAGAATGGCAAATGTAGATGCTCTTTGAACCATTAAAGGCATGATTCCTTCAACCTATTCACAAATGTTTTTCCAGCATCTATCATTCAGACTTCTCCTAAAACCACATTGTATTCTATCTTGGTATCATAGGTACCAATGCAAGATGCAAAACATGGCGTGGTGGTCGAAGAAGTCTGTGTCCCAGGAGTGGGTGAGACATTGGAAGCCTCTATTCCCTGTTCCACATTCTTAGAGGTTATTGTTATTGATTTCCTCTTGGATCTTTTTCTCTATCTAGGACTGGTTGGGGAATCAATTGATTCCCTTTGACACTATTGATTTGGTTGTAATGTTTCAGGGGCTTTACCAGATCAATTTTCTATGTATTTGGCAAGCATTGTCAAGTCCACACCATATAATTTATTCACTGCCTCTACCCCCAATATGGAAGCCAATGCCTCTTTATCTTTGTCAGTCTCATGTCCCTATATATATAAAATAAATTTCTTCTTTTAAATTTACAAATAACAAACTAAAAACTAAAAATCAAAGAAACAATGGAAACATTTACAAATCTATAAATTGACAATGAATTACCTCATTGTGGCCAAAGTCTGCTCCCTTTGCTCTCTTCCCTCTATTGCTTGACATTTTGAGGTGACCTAGGGAAAATTATTTTTGTTTAGTCTGTGGAGGCAAACAAAGTACACACTGTCAGGTATGAAAGTTTTCGTCTAGTTTTTCTGTATTCCTCAAGGTTTTTGACCTTTACTTTGTAGAGCAAATCATGAAGCTATTTTCCTATGAATCAATTGCTGCCTTGGGAGGGAATCTATAATTCTGAGCCTAATTTTAGTTTACTCACCCTCATCTCAAAATCCCTAATTTTAGTTTGCTCACACTCGACTTGTCTTAAGGCACTCGACTACCTTTTTAGGAAGGAAGCAAGAAAGTTGTCTTCAGAGAAAGGTATTGATGGGAATGATAAGCGAACTTGGGCATTGGGGTTTGAAAAATGCATTCACTACTCTCAGATGTAGAGGAAATAATGCAATGTCTACAATTTTACCCTCCTCCTTTGCAACCACATGAGACTTGAACGATTCGCCTGTAAAAAAAACAATATTCACAACCCTTTCTTCACAATCCTCTCCATTTAATCAAAACAAAAATATTTTTGGGAACGAAATTTTTTTATTGTAACCTTACCTATGGTGTCACAAACTAAATCAAATTTCTCATCTACTTGCTTGTTTTTCCCTTTTTTCTCCTCTCTTCGTGAGGCATTTTTCTGCTTTTTTCTCCTCTAATTCACGCGGTGTTTTTCTCCTGTAATTATCAAATTTCTCATATAATTCAGGTGGGAAGTTTTTTTTGTTGTTGTTGATTTACTAGTCAGTGCTATACTCAGCATAGTTAACGCCAACTACCTACTTTAGGCCTAAATGTAATAATTTTGGGTCGTAAAAGGCAATGCAAAGTGCACCTAATTTAGCACCAATCAGTGCGACTATGTTGGCAACTTATGTTATTGTGATTTTCATTTCTATGTTCTCATTAACCTATTTTAGGTTGAAGCATGGTAACTAACCCACTAGCTATTATGATAGTTAAATAATGACTAGACAATCCTCTCCACTTTGACTATGACAGTCCTATGCATGGTGTTTTCGTCATGACAGTCCCCAATAATGTGAATTATTGATAGTAGCTAGTTCAAATGGAGTTTTGGATGGTGTAGTAAGTTGTCCCTATGGCTCATGATAGTGCATGCCTTGGTTATGTCCTTGTGACATTACTCTCTAGATATCTCCTCTTTATAGTGACAAGATTTCAAGAACATGACAACTTAGGTAAGGTATCAACTTGTCTCTTTAACCTCTAGATTGTCATTTTTCAAGAATTGATCTCATTGAAATGCAAAGACAACATGTTGATTGATGACTAACTACATTGTTACTATGATAGTGACTTAACCCGGTCACAAGATTAATGAGACAATTTTATAGTAATAACTCTATGGATGCATACCTAGCTATCCTAGGTGTACTATGACAATAATTTAGTGTTGCTAGTGTTTCTTTTAAACCTCCTATGGTTATTACCTATGCCTTATGGTATGACAACCTCTACAATGTTAATTATGATATTCATATGATGGTGAATATTAGAGCAATGGTTTGGATGACCTAATAACATGTGTGACAGTCCTTTGGGGTTGTGATAGACCTTTTGGGTTGTAACAATACTTAGGACGATTGTCCATCAACTATAACAAGGCATAATGATGGTCCTTGATATCATCCCCCTATAATGAGAGTAATCCACCATATACCAACAATTATATAAGTTATAACAATCCTAATGGTTGAAAGATGATCTTTGATACCCCTATTAATGGTCAAGGCAAAATTTTAAGGTGGTTGCTATAATAGCATTTTTTAATAATAAATGATTACCTAACTTATAATGTTAGCAATGCCTTTGCTTATTTTTGTTAGTCACAGTCCTATATCATATGGTGGCTGCCCTTTATTCCCATATCAGTCCATTGACTTGCTAATAAAGATTCTAAATCATTGTTAGTACAACATTAGGTGGTATTTGGATGATAGCAATGATATGACAACAATTGAATCCTCATGATCCCACTACAATAGTAGATCAACACTATGATGGTAAAATATGAAATAAATGTCAAATATGAGAGTCAAATATGAAATAAATATCTTTTTGATGTGAATTTGTAGTCATCTTGTAATCATAAGATTTGAGCTCTAGTTGTCAAGATTCTGTGTGTAAACTTTGCTAAAGAGAAAAATGTTGCAATGTCCTATTTTATTTTTCATAGTGCGTCTTAATGAAAAGCGAGTGTATTAACAAGATAAATTCAAGAATATTCTCTTGGTGCACAGTTGCTATGTGAGTATTTTCATTGTTGTGTATTATAGGATCCAGAGGAGGCCATGGAGAGAGGACATGGATGGCATAGAACTACTAAATTGTAGAGAAGAAAGTGGGTGGAAATAGATATGACAACAGAATTTGCAGATACAATAGAGGTAAGAAGAGAAAGCAACCTCAACCAAAGGAGGAAGGTGTTTATGAATTAACAACTGCTACAACATAGAGGAGATAAAGTCATTTTTCTGTCCACAAGGCCTCTGAGGTCAAACTTATTGGTTGAAAATGCATAGGAATGGTGATTAAATGTGATTCTATGATCAAGGGAAAAGTTTGAAATTTAGGATGGCCAAAACATGATATCAATATGTCAAGTATATGACTAAAGTGAGGTTTTGTGTTGGATATCATATTCTTTGAAATGATATAATTGGTGTACTAAACATTATTTACTATGTTGTGTATTATAGGGGCCAGATGAGGCCATGGCAACAGATCGTGTCATATCAAATGAGGACACAATGGAAGAAGCGGGACATCAGGTACTCAAATCCAATTTCCTTAGGAAAAAAAGATTTGATGGCATTTTGTGATACGTCCATATATTTTCATAGTATTATTGAAATTTATAATGTATTATCCAATCTTGGCATAAACTAATGCATGTTGTTGATTATTTTAGATGGAGATTGGAGAAAATGTAGAGCCAGAGCGTTCAACTAGTAAACGAAAAAGATATGTATGTGGACGTGGACCTAAAACTTTTAAATCACGTAGATGACAGTGGGTGGAAGAGGATATGACAATGGATCCTGCAGACACAACAAATGATTACACTAAACAAGAGGTTGGTCAGGACTATAGTACATGGGATGAATACTTTGAGAAAATTATTGTTTGTGGATGTTCTGTATGTCGTGGAAAGGAACAATTCAAACGAATGATTGTACAAATACATTACATATATGATGAGATTCCAGTTGGTAGCATGCCTCCTACAATTGATTCAAATCCAATAGGAATTGTGGTAAGGAATTTTCCAAATTGATATAAATAACATGTATACTTCATTTAAACATTATTTTATATTATTTAAATAACTAAATTTTTTCTTAATAGATACTTGTAGGATAAAGTTCTTGGTTTAAAGTTTCTTGGATCACTGACTTCTAGCCTAGAGGGCAATGATCATTTATTAGATGATATATCTAACAAAAATATGTGCCAATATACCAGATCGGAAGATAAGGAATTGATGAAAACAAGCAACAGAACAAGAACCGGTTTAAAGATGCATAATTTTCTTAAAGACAAGGGGAAGGTGGATTACATACCCTATGAGAATGAATGTGATGGAGATGATGACTTGGCCCTAAGTTTGGGATCAATTTACAAAGAGATATTTGATCGTCGACTATATTGCACTTGACCTAGTGATCAACAACTACCTAGAGTGTACGAGGTGTTTCAATTTTGGGGATACAACTACATGATACGACCCTCCAATATTTATGGAGTGAATCTAGGGCTCTTTATTTTCCAAAATGTACATGTGGGATCTAAACATAGAAACAATTCAGAACAAACCACTAGGAGATTAATGCCATATTATAGTCCATCATATTATAGTGGTGAATGGAGAAGGCTAGCAGAATATAAGCCTAGCATGTCAGCATATGGTCTAAATTAGAATATGTATACATATCATCTCCAATTGGAAAGTGGAAAAGAAATGATAGAGGTCATCTTATGTATATAGATGGACGTGCATACACACACAAAAATATTGCAAGATTTATAAATAGTAGTAAGGGAAGGGACCTTACTGTAAGACCGAATTGTCAATTTGTTGAGGTTATAAATGATAAAGATGGAGATATGGAAAGAGAGGTTGATAGATTAATAATGGTTGAGGCTATTATGGACCTTACCATTGGGGATGAGTTATTGATTGATTACCCCTTCTTAAAACGCACTCCTGCGTGAAAGAAGAGGGAAGAACAAGGTCTCCCTAAGGATGTTCTTAAGGGCATAAAACCAAAGAGTAATAAATGAATGTGGATTGATGTTTTATAAACTATATTGTCAAAATTGTGTTTTATTTAAATTATTGTATAAAAAAGGTATTCTATAAAATAATGTTCCGTTATTCAATTGATGTATATATGTTCATACAATTTATATTTTAATTTTTTAAGCCATATTTGATTATATTTCTTTGAAATTGATACATTTATGATTTATCCAATTGTTGCCAAATATTAAATAATGCTTGCATTTGTTGATAGGTAGAAAATGATGAAACACATACTAATACCCAAGATCCAATTGGGTTATTAAGATTTGAACGGGATGATCCAAACCATCCTTTAAACAATACCAGTGTGAAAAGAGCATTATTGAAGAGAATACTACCAGTTGAGAAATTTGAAGAGATGATGAGATCCACATACATTGATGACATGCCACCTAGCCTTAATGATGATGATCATGATAGTGAAAATGCAGTGCATAGAAGGATTGAATGAAATGCTTACAGATTTCTTTGGGGATGAAAACAATGATGACAATAATGATCATATGGTTGATAGTAACGATGATAGCAGGGGTAATTACCGCCAATGTAATGTTGATGATAACAACCTGAAAGACTCCATCAAGCAAACAACAAAGACACCCATGTTCAAATCGGGTGCAACTAGAACCTCAAAACTAGCATGCACATTAATATTATTAGAAATCAAGTCACTATTTGGTTGGTCAGATAAAGGATTCACTACCCTACTGAAGTGAGTTGAAATCTATTTCTTACTTTGCAATTGTCAATTGGTGTACATAATTTGTAAACATTCATCAATTTTGTTTATATTTCTTTAAGGGGATTTTAAAACCATATATTGTATATAAATAGTCCTAGTATAGATTGACATATCAAACATGTTCATCATAAGTCAAACATTCAATTGATTTAATCTCTGGCAATCTTATAGGGCACTAAAAACTAAAATATTCCTTGAAAAGAATGTGTTGCCATCAACTTGCAGAGAGGCACATCTATTGTTGGTTGAGTTGGGAATTGAATATAAGCAAATTCATTCATGTAAAAATGATTGCATTTTATACAGAGATGAATATCAAAACAAGGTAGAATGCCCTGTATACAAAGAGAAGAGATATCGTACAGATCTACAAGGTCCTACAGTTCCAAAGAAGGTTTTACGTCACATGCCAATTATACCTAGACTTCAACGAATGTTTCATTGCAAGTCACTTGCACAATTGATGGACTGGCATCCAAAGAACATGAGTAAAGATGGATTCATGCAAATTCTGGCTGACTCCAATTCAATGAAACATAGAGAAAAAATGGCCAAGAAAATTGAAAGATGAACCCCGTAGTATTAGGTTTGGTCTTGCAATTGATGGAGTGTGTCCATTCTCTTTCTTGAGCACAAATTATAGTGTTTGGCCAGTCAGATTGATAGTATACAATATTCCCCCATGGATGAGTGTTAGAAAGGAGCACCTTATGCTGACTCTCATTGTTCCAAGAAAATATCAAGTTAAAAATGTGGATGTTTATCTTGCACCTTTTATTGATGAGATGCAACTGCTATGGAAAGGCATAAGAATGTATGACACATCACGTCCCCCATCAAATAGGTCCTTCATGTTGTACAGTGTGCTATGTTAGACTGTTCATAATTTCCTAGGACTTGGTGTTTGTTCTGGTAAGATAAAATATTTATGTATTTACACTCATAATTTTATTTCATCCCAACTTTCATACTTGGTTTTATACTATTTTTTTGATGTTATTAACATTATTTATTAAATTGCAGGGCTTCAAACAAAGGGGATATTTACATGTCCAAGATGTGCAGAACAATTTCAAGGGTGGTATTCTAAAGATCTACATAAATTTATTTATGCAAACAAAATGGTTTTTCTACCACTAGATCATAAGTTTAGAAATCTCTTGAAGAATCAATTTGATGGAAACGTTGAAAATAGAGGCCCTCCCATGATTATGGGTCCAAGTGATTGGATTAAAAAGTATGAAGATGATGAATTGAAAGGTTGGGAGTATTTTTTTGATCAGGGTGATTCAATTGAAGAACTAGAACAAGTTGTAGTTAATATGCCAGAAGGAATGAAAAGGAAATCCATATTTTATGAGCTCCCTTACTAGAAGGATCTATTAATATCTCACCTATTAGATCATATGCACATCTTCAAAAATGTCCCAGATTCTATATTTCGACATATATCAGGCAAAGAGAAGGACTCCTTGTCTACAGGGAAACTGAAACATATGCAGAAGCTCCATGGATTTTGAAAGAAAAAGAGCTAGACCAACTAAAAAATGTCATCCGTTCAATAAGGACACCTACTGGCTATGGGTCATCATTGGCTAAAGCTTTTACAATTGATGGACATATCACAGGATTTAAAACACATGATTTTCATAATTTTATGAAGGTATTATATATCATCATTTAACATTTACTGGTAACATTGATTAAGTACTAAATATATTTTGATATTTTGTTGTGTGAGAAAAAATTACTAATGACTTTTTCATAAATGTGTTTGATAGCATATCATGCCATTGGAAATTAGGGGGGATTCCTATTTTACAATTGACTTAAGGAATACCATAAGTCGATTGTCAGCGTTTACAAGGTATGTGGTTATATGAAATGGTCATGTGTGAGAGACATAGAGATATTATATTAAATTTTAATTTTTGACTAAAGGTTAATACTAATTTACTATTCTTATATTAGGTGGGTGACCTCTAAGGAGATCCACGAATGTGAAGTGCCAAAATGGAAGAAGGAAATTGCAGAAATTGTATGTGTATTTGAGAAGGAGCTCCCTACAAGTTTCATGGACCTACAAGTCCATTTACTTATACACCTAGTTGATGACATTGAATTGGCGGGTGTCCTATCAACGAGGTGGATGTTTTTCTTTGAGAGGTATATGAAAACTCTAAAAAGATATGTCCGACAAAAGGTACATCAGAGGGTTGCATGGCTGAAGGGTATGTATTGAATGAAGCAATTTTCTTCCTGTGTGAATTCCATGGTAAGGATTTTGAAGATGGGCCACGCTTCTGGGATGAAGAACGAACATCATATATTATTGATGGAGAAAAACCACAATCTAATGGTGTTCAAGTAGAAATTAGTAAGTAAATTCATGATCAGTGTGGTTGTTTTTCTTTCAATCATTAATTTACTCTGTAATTTATTTGTCAAATTAACATGACATTTGGAGTTTGAAATAAATATGTTGACATGTAATAGGTGTAGATGAAAGTGGTATACTCGACAAGTTCATTCTGTACCACATGGACTTTATGTACAAATGGATTGATCTATATGATAAAAAGAGAGATGAAGTGTTAGAAGTAAGGAGACATTTTAAGAGATCGAACCCAAGAAATACTCCACTTCCCACTGATCTACTTGGGGAATGGGGCAAAGATTGCACACTAGAATGGGTTACTGAACAAATTCAAAATCAACTAGAAGATGTAGGTATAGATTCAAACATAAAAAAAGATGAAATCAACATGTCTAGAGGATGTGAAAGAAAGGTACGGTTAGAATTTTACAAAATGTTGTTTCCTTACAGTTTTGACACTAATAGCTATTTTAATATTCATCATTATATTTGTTTTCATTGAAATAAATGGTCTTTCATAGGGGAGGAAATATCTAGCAATGTGGGCATATGGTCGACATTATCGTCTAGAAAGTGTAAATGTAAAGAGATGATCCTTTGATTGTGGCATCATGGTTGACTTCAAGCAATCCAGTCGATCAAGCTCAAAAGATAAGAATATAATTGAAGGGAATCTACAATATGTTGGAAAAATACAAGAAATTATTGAGTTGGATTACCACTCTTTTAAATGTTGTATTTGTAAGTGTAGATGGTATGAAGCATTTGAGAGGACACGAAGACATGATACCCATAGTGGATTATTTTCTATAGATTCCTCATGTTTCCTACCAGAGGATAAGGAGCCTTATGTTCTACCAATTCATTGTGAGCATGTATTTCTTTAACTCAAACAAGAAGCGGTAGTGATCATTAATCTATTAATTCATAGTTTATTGTGAATATACACATGTGTTTATTAATCAATAAAATTGTTATACCATTCGTCTAATATATGTATGTCATTCATGTGCAGGTATTTTTCTATGAAGATATTTTGGACATGAAATGGATATTTGTCATACATCATGATCCAAGATTAAGGCATGTATTCGACGATGCATTAGAAGATACTGAGCAAAATAATGATGGCCAACAAAATGAGAGAGAGGGATTAGAGAACATCAAAGAAATTGACATCCATGATGATGTTGAAGATGGTTATGTTCAGGCACAAGAAGACAACAATCTAAAGTTAGATGATCTTAAGGAAGACAACAATAAGGATGGTATAGAAAATGACGATCCAAATACATCTCATTACAATATAGATGGTCTACAGTCAAATTTCAATGATGATGAAGATGATGCAGGTCAAGATGAGGATGATGATAATATTAAATACTTGAAAGAACATATGAACATTGACAATGATACACTAGATGACATTGTAGCAGACAATAATGTTAATGACCAAGACTTCTAAATTTTTAGAATTATTTGTAATCCATGTTTAAAAAAAGATGATTCTTATGGCCTAAACTTTGAAATGCTTCAGTAATATTATTTGTGTCAATACAAATTACCTATTGCAATATCCTTAAATTGTTCAATCTTTGGTATGAATTGTTGGCAAAAAAAATTAGGATTACTTGGATGCAATTTCCTTTTCATTGCTTTATATTTTGCTTGAATGTCAAGGTCTCAACCTAATCCTCATTTTGCACTAAGAAGAAACCTTAGACTTAACTCTACAATGGCCTTGATTCATTGCAAGGAAGTTATGATTGAGGATTTGATAACTACTACAGATTTTAATGGGGAAGATGTTTTTCATCATGATCCACATGTTGCACATATGGATAGGCAAGACATGAATCTTACTACACAAATACTTATATCAGACCTTTACGAATTTGAGCAATAATGTTAATTATTCAAATTTGATTGATGTTCTTCATAACTTGTTAATGGATAATCCTTATGTTATGGAAGTATTAAGTGATATAGGTCAAAGGATAAGCTCATCAAGTTCCTTAAATAGTGTGTCTCCTCCCCTTCCTTCACAAGCCTCTTCATCTAGTGTGCATCCTTCCACATCTTCTCTTGCATTAGCCAAGCCACATATTTCTTCTCTTCTTTGTATTGCTTATCAATTTTTTATAGCTCCTATCATTGATCCTCGCACTATACCTACTTTTCATATTGTACCTTGCACTCATCCCCTGATTGTGTTTACTTCTCACCCACTACTCATGTTCCCACTTCTAGTGCTATCATTCCAACTTCATTCTTTGTCCACTGATCAACCTACACTCCATGTATTATCTCATGTTGCCACTTCCACTCCCATTTTAATCATAAATCCTAATGTTAATCCTTCCAACATAGATCTCATCCTTAAAATAATTGATCAGATGCAAAGTAAAGTTGATGCATTACCCCTAGTAATCAAAGGATATCATAGGAGAAATCAAGTATAATCCACTTTCATTTGAGTTATTTCTTATCCATTTCTAGTTTGTTCGGTGGCCCCTAGTTTTGTAATGTATAGTGGTAAAGGGGACCTTATGACACAATTAGGAGTTTGTTTTAATTATGTTTATGATGATAAAATTTTTACAAATCTATTCCCTAGAAACTAAAAGGATTATGCAATTGAATGACTTTATTCTCTTCCTCATAGTTCTATTCATTCCTTCAATGATTTGGCCAATGCTTTTGTACATCACTTTAATATCAATATTGGTTTTGTTTGTACTCAAATTTGCAAATTATAAAACCCTAAAGATATGGGGAATCTTATGATTAGGTTTTATATGTGAATTTGGCCAACTAACAGAATTGATTAGATTAATCAAAATTCTCTGCACTTTAGGCTCTGTTCAAGCTTAGGTGGGTGTTACCTTGTTTCACCAATGACAATTTACTTTCAAGTTTGCTGGTGACTTCAGAACAAATTAAGGAGCTTATGTAATTTTGTTAATTAAATCATCCAATTCACTTAACCCAATCTGGCATACGATTTGGATTAATGTTTTCTATAAATCTTTAAGCCCTACTTCTAGAACAAATAAACAAAATTATATTTTGAAAATATATACAAGATAATGATTTTCAAAAGAGAATGACAGGTGCTTGCCTTTGGGTTACAAAGTTTTCACTCTAAGAAGAATATGTGCTTCCCTTTTAGCCACAAATTGATTTGCTTGGCAATTCTAGGTCTATGACTTGGATAGACATGCAAATATGTAAGTTATCGGCTTCTCTATTTACAATCTAATTTAACTTTCCAAAGTTACTATGATTCACCTATAGGATTTTATTCCTTGCTTGAAGAAGCCCAATAAACAAACCACACAAGAAACATCAAATGTGTTCTGACAAATCAACAATATACTTGATAGGTTGATTTGAATAACAAAGAAAAAGTAAAGTAGAGACAACTAGATAAATTATTAGCTATCCAATTCAACAAACAAATGAGAATCAAAAGTTAAGCACTAGAGAATAGCATCTTTTATATTGATTTGCTTCAAAGTACAGGCAGTGTAATGTTTCTTTCAAAAAATCAAAATCCCAGATAGATCCCAAGCCATAAGGTCTTGGTTTCCTTTTATAAAGGAAGCAACAAGCTTTAGAGCTTTCACATTCAAAATGGCTCTTTGTATTCCTAACCCTTGATATTACAATATTTGCCTTTTATAAGTCCAATTTAGATTTTCAAATATATTTGAATATATTTTGAAAACATGAAGAAAACATAAAGAGATAAAACGAGAGCATTCAAGATGTGGTGGTGCTATTTAATGCTAGCATATGGCTCATTGCTCCTCTGCCCCTGAACTTGTGCTGCTAATGATTCATCTCTAAGATATTTCTCCTCCCATTTATATATTGTAAAATCACCAGGTCATTGGTACGCCTGAATCTAAAGCAAGTTCTCCTGGTGATCTTTCCATATTTTATCAAGAAAAGCTCTGACATCCATCACAAATTTTCCATACCCAGCGTCCAAGGCAATTACTCGATCCAATATCATGTTGAAACTGAGAATGCTGATATTCATTCAACTGAGTATTGAGGCTCAATAAATGATATTCATTCAAATATAAGAAGAAATAAGTATGGCAAACATAAGAAAAATATAGAATGATAACACAGTCATGGAGAATCTCTGATAATAAGATGTTCTATTTCATTCATAAGCTCAAAAGTTACACCAGCAGAGTTTTGGTACACCCTTCCACTTATACTTTTATTATTTTTTATCAAAGTTTATATAGAGATTACGTAATATCAACCATAATCCCTAATCCATTAACCATTAAAATACCTAACCCTTAAGCCCTAAATCCCTTATCTTTTGACCCTTAATCCCTTAAACCCTAACCCCTTGTTAGGTCTCAAAAACATAGGTCCTAAACCCTAAGAGGTTGCCAAGCTCTCTTAACATTTTTGGCTAAAATAGGGTAGATATGGCTAAACCCTCTTCACTTCAGGCTCTGCCAGACCTAGGTGGGTGTACCTTAACTATTAGTGCAGACTTGATTTGACCTTCACGATGGCAATAGGTGTGAAGTAGATGTAAGGTTTAAAGGTATTTCTAAAACTAACATTTACAAATATGAGAAATGTATGGAATTTGATAATTAATAGGACTAGCACTTGCTTTATCTATTGGGCAAAAGAGATCAAGAGTTACTGGTATATGGACATTTAAACTTGACTTAACTTGAACTATTAGGCACTTATGTAAATTTGTATCTTGTACAGATGTGCAAGAATGTTGAAATGCAGGGTTATTCTTATACAATCCCAATGATATTTCTCCAAATTGCTATGACCAATAGAAATGATTTTAATTCTAATAGGAAGGAAACCAACTAAGACAACTTGTTCAAAGGATTTTAACCATGGGCAGATACCAATAAACATAGACTACTCAACAAGACTTAAATCAACTTCCCTCAAAAACCAATCACACAGATCATATAGTGATAGTAAATGTGTACTGATAAATTAACTATATGCTTGATATATTAATTTAAACAACTTGAAAAACCATTTTGGAGACAACCATGCAGCCCATAAATATTAAATTCAACCCAACAATTGAACATCAATTTTCAGATCCACCAAATAACTTTGATTCTTTTATTAATTCAGAAGCTCATACTGGTTTGAAAACATAAATGGATATAGATAGATTCTTCAAGTTCTGCTTTTATATTGCATATAAGTTTGTAAAAATAGATGAGATGATATCCTATAAAATAGCCTTGGTATCCTATTAAATAGGACATGCGAACAAGCTTCAGGCCCAAAACATTGTGTCATTTCATAAATGTCTCCTTTCAACTAACTAATACATAATTAAGAACATAAAGAGAAATAGAAACATATGCAGTGATCAAATTCTGGCTCCGTTAATCATCGTAGAGTGATTTGTGACCCATAGGTCTGGCAAGATCATCCTCATCTCCATGGTACAGATTGATATACGTACATTGCTTGTTGAATGACAAAATTGTACTACAACCACCTCCTCACACTGCCCTGGATATGAACAAATTTATTTTACCAATATGATCAATGTAATCTTGATCAATACACGTATCTGTAGAAATTACATTTTACATACTTAACTCTATAGAAAATATCTTTCCCAAGCATGTGTAAGTATTTTCTATAACTCGTTCCTCATTATTTATATTCTGAAGTAGTGGTGGTAATAACCCACTCAAATAATCTTTCCAAGGATCCTTGTCTTGCAAACTCCCATCAGCATTGACAAAATTTGGAAATGCCATGTCAGGATGTTGGTCAAAGTCATTCAAATCTTTTGTAAGTATACCATTAAATCTTTCATGCTCACTGATTAGGTCTTCATATTCTTTGAGCACTTGTTTCTCAACATCAAACTTAGCATTCAATTTTTCTTTTGTCTCCAACATCCTAAGGTGTAGCCTTTTGTGTTCTTGATAGATCTGATGAATCCTCTTATGCAAGTCACAAACTTTGTCACTATTTTCCATCATTTTGTCAAATCTCTTTTGAATCAATCCAGAAGCCATATTGTATTTGACTATTTTCAATTCAGTCTCCAACTGCTCACTTTTCTTCTAAAACATCTCTACCTTCATCTTCTAATGATTAGCATATGATTTGGCCTCCATAACCCTCTTGTCAGCTTCTAGGTATGGTGAATAGTTGCTAGATGAAGGCAGTTTATCTTTGTAGGTGGCAATTTCCTGCTTGAGCCTTGCATTCTCTGTCGTATAGTCATTATTCCTCCTTACTAGCTGCTCAATTTGTGCATTGGTGAATTTTGCAACATTTACATTCAGGTTAGCAGTTTCAATAGGGTCTGCTTCTTCAACCCTTTAAATCATTAGGTGGCCAAAAGCTTCATTAGGATTACTTATAACTTGAGGCTTCTTGTGTGGGGGATATAGTGACTATATTAGCAATGTTTGCTTATTAGGATCATACCTTGATCTAGATTTGATCTTGTCTAGGGCCTCAATGATAAGCAACATCTTTTTGTCTTCATTTTTCTTTTTCTAAAAGTGTCAAACACAATTGCCGAGGTCATATCCCATCCAGGTATCAGTAACACTCCTGCTTCTTGGAGTAATTCCCTTCTCTTGTCAGGAGTCATATCTTCCAAGGCTTTGTTAATTTCTGATTGGATTTACTGTAGAACTTCATCTTGGATTTCAAGAATGATGTTTTTCATTCTTTCCCTGGCTTTTTTTCCTTTGTACTAATATAAAAATGACTTAAATTCTGTAGTCTTAATGAATTCATCATCTGAAATAAATTTTTTACTAGCCAGATACCTTACATCCTCTATTAGTTCATCAGAGGTCTCTATTTCAACCTCTTCTCTTTCCTTTGGAGGTTCATATTCTTCTATGCTGGGCTAGGATGCTTGAAGTCTTTATTTTCCCCTTCCTCTTCTTCTTCAAGATCAAAAGAAATATCAGGAGTTGGTTGGGGAGACAAATGAGCCATTGGAAATTCACCCTCTACCTGTGTTTCTATGACAACTTTTCCCTTTTTTTCAAAGATATGAGGAGGAACATCTTCAATTAATTCTAAAGCATTTTCAATTAATGCATCTAGTCTCTTGACAGGATCATCTATGTTCACAAAATCACCTGTGTAACTAGGGTTTTTGGATACCCTCCAAGCCTCAGCAAACATTATCTTGTCGTACAAGCTTCTTCTTTCAACTACATTGTGCTCATCTTGGTTTCTAATTAGATCATCATCAACAAACATCACATGATTATACCTTTTCATCTTCTTCTTTGTTCTGACTATGGATATAAAGTTCTCTGGATCAAAATTTTCTCAAGCATTTCCTGCAAGCAACCTAAAATATTCCAATCTTTTCTCAATTAACTAATATCCTTTATTTTACATGACTGTGAAGTCTCCAAAACACAATGTCCAAGGCATAAAATATTGTTTATTGGAACCTTTTAAATGCATGAAATCTAAGTAGGCAAGTTGTCTCACAATTTCTAAATAGGCAATCCTGTCTGGACAAGTTTTAGGTAACAAGATAGGGGGGCCTTCAAATCCAAATACCCTTATCTTTGTGAAATCATTGTAGGAGTACCAGTCACCCCAGTTATGACTAAATTTTCCCTATTCATAATTGTTCTTAGGCCTTAGAAATCTTTTTATTTCTGGTGACAAGTTGTAGTCACAAGGGTGGCCTAACTTTCTATAGACAGGTTTCATAAATAATTCTTCAAAATAGAGGTAATGAGACTTCTCACACCGGCTATCCTAGATAGCGGTCCACATCTAAATAGGTTTAATGTCACCATTCTTGTCTAATTCTCTTACCCTTAGACATTCACTCCACATTCCTAAATTTTGCCCTTCATATAGGACAAGGTGCATAAGTACATAATAGTGACTAAACTTACTACCTCCTCCTTTCAGGGAGACCAATTCATTATGAAGGGCATTAGCTAGGAACTCAGCATAATCAAAACACATTGCTTGTTGACTTTGTACATCAATAGCTAAAACCATAGGAGCAATCTCCATAAATAGGGAAGCCTCAACCCCAAGCAATTGACACATAGAGTAATAGGTGTATTGGAAATACTCTTCAAACATTCCTATAGAATATGGGGGATCTTCTGTCACCGGAAACACTTTAAGTTTGTTTTCTACATCTTGGGGTCTATGCAGGGGCAACCTCGACCGTTTGTATTGGTTGTTCATGTTATAATATTCATTGATTAAATCTCAGAGTCTAAACTTCACATCAAAACTACAATCCAACTGAAAGACCATTGATATATAGTCCCTAATGACAGGGAAAAAGTTGTGCCATCTCTCAATTCCACCATATGGTTCTGAGGGTTGTAGCTTTTAGCTATGACTTTAAAAAATTCAACATTTACGAACACAGTAGGCACTATAAGTTTTCCCAAATTCATTCTCTAGGGGTTTGACATTGGTGCTCGCCTATACATACTCCTATAATGATACATGAAGAGGTCATAACCTCTAATGGGTGTCCATACATCCCCTACATGTTTGTAAATGTCTTCCAATTTCTCTGCATTGGGATTCAATTAAGCATTTCGTCTAGACCTTTGACCAGATTTTAGGCATTGGTCAATTAGGTCTTGATTAAGGTGTCTCTCATCTAACTTTTGTCTTTTAACCCTAGGGTTTTCAGATATGTCTTCCATAATACAATGCAATAGACTTCTACTTCTTTAATGTGCAATTTGATTCAGTAGCTACAGGTTACAAGCTCAGAATACTTACTTGAATTTTGAGTTGCATTCATTGCAGAGGCTTCCTATTGCTCCCGTGTATGCTTAATGAATTAAAATTTCTTTTGATTTGTTTTTGATATACTCTATCCTGTGTATTAATGGCGGATTTTACATTGTCGAGAAGAAATTAAATTCTCATTATGGGAATGTCTTGTCACCTCCTCGAATCAATAAAACATACTTAAGGAGTTTTATCATTTTTTCTTATTGTTAGGATTTCATTATGACCCAAATGAGTGTCACACCGAAATCCTGTATTGTTAAGTCTCATCGATATCTATTTATCTCTTCAATATGTTCTCTTTATTATCATATTTGCTTTTTCGAAGGAACAAGTTATTACCTCCCTTCAACATCCTGAATCCTCTTCCTTTGTATTTCTTTATTTTACATCTTATAGATGACTTTTTGGTAGGACTGGAACTTAAGTCATTTCGATATTCTGAATCTTCAAATTATATCACTTATGTTTGATCAGAATATCGAAGAGACTACAGAAAGACTCACTTCGATACTCTGATCTCATTTGTTCCTTTGATATTTTGTTATTATCTCGAAACAATGCCTAAGTGTTTGTTTCTAGATTATCGAAGTGACTACAAGATGAGTCTCCCTAAAATGGTGATTACTTCTCAATATGTTTTTATATTCCATCGTCGCTTTATGGGTGTGACACATTCAAGTGTCACACTGATCTCGTGATATATCTTTAACCATTTTTGGGGTGTCGATGAGACCTCTAAGCTGGTCACTTCGATATGCCGTGAGCCTTTTGCACGACATGGTATTAAATGTGGCTTTTTTGTTTTTTGAATGAAAGCGACTAATCGGGGAAGGGATTAGGGTTTAATCTTTTGGGTTTACGATAGGAATGAAGCAAAAATTTATTAATGGTGGCTTTCACATCATTGGGAAGACATTAAATTCTCATAATGGGAATGTCTTGTCACCTCCTCGAATCAATAAATCATAATTAAGGAGTTTTATCATTTTTTATTATTGTCAGGATTTCGTTATGACCCAAATGGGTGTCACGCCGAAATCTCATATTGTTAAGTCTCATCAATATCTATTTATCCCTTCGATATGTTCTCTTTATTATCATATTCACTTTTTCGAAGGGACAAGTTATCACCTCCCTTTGACATCCCGAATCCTTTTCCTTTATATTTATTTACTTGGCATCTTACTAACAGCTTTTCGGTAGGACTGGAACTTAAGTCATTCTGATATTCTGAATCTTCAAATTATATGTCACTTATGTTTGCTCAGAATATTGAAGAGACTGCAGAGAGACTCACTCTAATACTCCAATCTCATTTGTTCCTTTGATATTTTGTTATCAGCCTGACATAATGCCTAGGTGTTTGTTTTAGGTGCTAAATTAGGTGCTAAATTCGGTGCTAACATAGGCACTAAATTCGGTGCTAATTTGTGCCTAATTTAGCCCCTACTTGTTCTGATCAGTACAAAAAATGTCCAAAATAGTGCCATCTCGATAAATAGTGCTGACTTATTTAAAAAATTGGAGAAAAATACATTAAAACAGTGGGTGGGAGCAAAAAATGAAGCAAAAAAGGGAGCTAATAATAGGGATTTGTTGTAGTGTTCTGAGCTTTACAGAGGTGACTAGGAGAAACTATTTTTCTCCGCATTTCTCCGTAGATTTGTTTCTAGCTTTACAGTTTTAGATTTGTGCTTATAATGCTTAGATATTGCTTTAGTTCAAGTTGTTTGTGGTTTTGTGTTCTGCAAGTTGATTTCATGAGTTGCAGTGTATGACATAGTTGTTTGAATGCTCCGGTGTGAACTTTCGTCAGGTGAAAGTTGTTGTGAAAGGATTTGTTGGTTTTTAGGTGCTTGTGGATGCCTCTAGATCATGTTCAAGCTTGGCGCATGGTCCACAAGTTATCTTTTGATCATTGAGGGACCATGTACTTAAAAGTTCATGGTGTTAACACAAGTTTGGCTGACTTGGTTGTTTACACTACTTGCGGTTGTGCTTTAGTGATTGTGGTAGCATGGAGTAACAGGTAAGAGTGGATTTAGGTACAAGCTAAGGTGTGGTGTGGTCCTCATTCATTCCTTTCCTCCACGAGAATGTTTAGGTCCAGACCTAGTTTGAATTTTCTGGGTTAAGGTGATTTGTCGACCTTGGAGAATGCTCTCAAGTTTGAAGACAATATAAATAAGTATAAATGGATCGTGATTGAGCATGCGCATGATGGATGTGATGTAAGTAACAGTGTGGTAGAATGTGTGGTGCAGTACAAGATTTCATGTGTTAGATTACTGGATGCAGTGAGTAGAAGGCGTGTACAATTCCTTAGTGTGACTGTGATGGTGTTGATGGTGTTGCGGTGGAATTCTCGATTGCATTGAGATAGTTTTCTCCTTGTAACAATCTTCTCTATCTTCTTCTCCACTCTGGCAGTGAGCCTTGGCAATGAGCCTATTGTTTTTCAATGTTGATATTACTTTATACTGTGAGCTAATCCTCACCATGGTTTTTCCCTTCTTTGGTTTTCCATGTAAATCTAGTGTTCTCTTGTGTTTGATGTTGAGTTAATTTAGTTTCTATTATTTTCTTTCATGCTTAATCATCATAATAGTTTAAGGGTTAATTTAATTGACGTGGACCTAAATGTGTTTGAGGGTTTTGGAATTATAAGTTACAACTGATTAACGCCCACCTCTTAGTTGTCTTGTGCATTCAACAACATATGAGTCTCCCAAATTTCTATCAGGGATAGCATGGATGGCATCAAGAACACAAGCATAATGTGTGGTCATATTCAAATGCTAAAATAATGATGTCAATTTCAACTAATGATGGACCGGTATACCTCCAAAAATAAAACACACCCTTATTTTCTACCAACCAAATTTACCTTAAGCAAATGCATTAACCATACATCGATGTCAAATTTCCAATTAAATTTGAACCAAGTATGATGTGCAACCCATAAAAATGTACCTCGCCTCATCTACCAATCAATGGCAAGATCTTTACAAATAATAAGTCACACAAAAATTAAAAAAATGTACCTTTACGCCTTTCATGCCGAGTAATCTGTTATTACTTTATTACACTTTTCAGTACATGCCTTAATAAATTCAAATAAAAATATTTTGCTTCAATTGCATAAAAATTGTACACCATAAAAATTATATCGTTCCAATTTTGATTTGTTGTTTAGAATCTCATTGCTATGGTTTACATCATATGTCCAAGATGGCTTTTATAAAGCTTATAACTTCCTGAACCACCCAATGGGAATAATTCCCAACTAATTATTTAACAACTTAACTAACTACTTGATAATAAACTACAAGTCGCTAAGGTGACTTTATTAAGTAAACTTAAATATTCTAACATACCCCCTTAAGGTTTACAATACACAGATAGAACATATAACAAAATATGTTGATTACACAAAAAAAATACACATTCTTGAGAAGATTTTTCTTTGAAGAAACAAATCTTGAATTAGGTGGAACTTCATCAAGTTGCATCGTAACCCTCGGAAGGGTGTAGCTCCAAGCTGAATTCTCAAGTTCCCGGATTACCACCTCCCTGAACTCCCAGATCACAAATCCCTTGAATTATTGGACAACAATCCATGCTGATCTCCACAAGGCTCCATCAAGCTGTCTCATGACCCTCGAAAGGGCATAATTCCCTAGATCCTAGCCTCGTGAACTATATGGACAACAATCCATATTGACGTCACTAAATCCCTTCCTGTCTTCAAAAATCAAACTTTACAATAGATGCATTCTTCAATTTTGTTAGCATAAAAAAGAACACATTGTAAGAAAACAAAAAACATATGCTTCTTTTGCAAATCACCATCTCTAAGAAAGAAGCTGAATCAAGATGATGAAAACTTCTCCAACCTTTGATGCCTCCAACCTCCAATTTGACCCTATTACACTTTATCCATTTAATATTGCATGTGATTCTTTGGAGGCCCCATACCGTGTAACAAAGATATCCCTAAAAGTGCAATCATAAGGTGTAATGATAAAAAAATTCATTTCAAGGTGTAAGGATGCATCCATTTACTATTTCTCTATAAAAAACTAAAATACCTCCAACCAAAACTTTATCTTACAAACCATCTCTATCAAAACTCATACAAAATGACCATAAATATCGATATCAATATTTCATCTCTCCAACAATGTTACACACTCTCTGTTGGATCTACAACATACAACTGAGAGGGGGGGTGAATCAGTTGTATAAAAACTTGCTCTTACTTCAAACACTTGATTCTTCTTTGTTAGTTAACAACATATCAATTAACCATCCATGAAAGCATAATGCATAAACACAAGAGCAGATAAACATCAACACATTGAACACCAAGATTTTGACGTGGAAAACCCGGTTAAGGGAAAAACCATAGGGTGATTAACCCAAGGATTATTCTCTGTTAGAAGAATAAGAAAAATGAATGGCACATGCCAATTAGGGCTCACTACCTGAGCACACTGCTCACAAAGAGGCACACTGCCTACAAGGAGACACATTGTCTACAAATTGATAAGAATCACAATCTTGAACTGGAGAATGACATCTCTACCATGTCCGGATCAGTTCCATTTAAGCCCAAAAATCCTTGCTCTGCCTTTCGCACTTCTCTTCGCTATGCCACACTCATCCACACCATCCACACCTCAAAATGAATTCTCAAACACTTATTTATACAAGACATTGACTTAGGAACAATCATTTAAGTCGGCAAACATCACAATAACATTTGCAAGGTGTGTAGAACATCCGGTTGGCCTGTTACAGGAAGAACACCAACAACTGGTAGCCATAACATCAAATCCAACTCTAACTTCAATGCGGACCACCAACACAAACTAGATATGATCCAATGATCATCATAACCTTCCCTGAATCATCAAAAACATCCGCACTTCACCAGCTTACCGGAATTCTTCTCTTCATCATCTGGTACTTCAAGAACACAGTCTGTCACCACTGTCACAATGCAAAAGGTACTTTCAGACCTCAAAATCATACACAACTCGAGATGACACATCACAAGGACATCCCAAACACTCTTTCCAATCCGCAGATTAGGATAATACAATTCTGGACCTCACCGGACCTTTCTGTGATCTTCTGTCACCTCTAAACACTTGCCAGAACCAGTTCCACACAGACAGCCACAACTTCTTCAGATCTTCATGCGGATCTTTGAAATCTTAGCTGAAGCATCTCAAGACTCATATCTACAAACCCTTTAATCCGTATCCTCTGGTTCTTAACCTATATAGTACATTTGCCTTCTTCTCATCACTGTTCTTCACTGTTTCGGATGGAGACTGATTTCCTCAATAACAACAGCACACAACTCATCCAAACCTTCTTACTAATGCAATATGAGTAAGTTGACATCAATGACAACACTGGTTCACCTCATACTTGTAACAATCTCCCCCTTTTTCATTGATGGCAACATATGATGTGAAAAACCATCAAGACAAGAACTTCTCCTTTCTGTCACAGCTCCCCCTATCAACAACAACTTTTCACATGTCTTCTCTTCCTTTACTGCTCCCCCTTTGATCATCAACCACTTGTTTTTCACATGTCTTCTCTCCCCCTTTGACATCAATGGCAAAGGGCTCATACTTGCAATTCTAATACATAAGAATCATACTAGCTACTCCCTCTTAGTAGCAGCTCCCCATCATCAATCCGGATCACAAGATATGACTGTGATATCCACCGGATTGATGCACATCAGTGCATCCTAGTTCATCACTGGAGGGGCCATGACCCCTAACTTCTCTCGAAGATATTCGAAAGAGTCCTTGGGAAGAGGTTTAGTAAAGATATATGCAATCTGATCCTTGGAGGGAACATACTCCAATCTGACTTCTTCCTTGTTCACTTGTTCTCTCAAAAAGTGAAACTTGATAGATATGTGCTTAGTCTTAGAATGCAATACCGGATTCTTAGAAATATTAATTGCACTTGAATTATCACAGAAAATTGTGATAGGCTCCTCATATTCAACTTTAATGTCTCTTAGCATCTGCTTCATCCATAAGATTTGAGTGCAACTACCTGCTGCTGCAATGTATTCTGCTTCAGTTGTAGACAAAGATATTGCATCTTATTTCTTGCTTAGCCAAGAAACCAATCTCTTCCCCAAAAAGAATGCTCCACCATTGGTGCTCTTCCGGTCATCCATATCTTCTGCCCAATCTGTATTTGTATATGCATGAAGAGAGAAATCTAGATCTCTAGGGTACCGTAGACCATACTCAACTATTCCTTTCAAGTACCTAAAAATTCTTTTGATTGCCATAACATGAGATTCTCTAGGATCAGCCTAGAATCTTGCCACAAGACCAACAACCTGCATTATATCTGGTCTAGTCTAAGCAAGATACAACAATCCACCAATCATTGATCTATACTTTGTCTGATCTGCCTTTGGAGAGTCATCATCTTTGCTCAACTTACATCTAGTTGCCATAGGAGTGTTCATTGGCTTTGAATCTTCCATACCAAATTTCCTCAACAATTCTTTCATATATTTGGTCTGAGAAATGAAGATCCCTGTCTTTGTTTGAGTAATTTGTAGACCCAAGAAGAAATTCATTTCACCAAGCATAGACATTTCAAACTCACTTTTCATCTGATTTGCAAAAGTTTTGCACATACTATCTCTTCCTCCAAAAATGATATCATCCACAAACACTTCAACAATCAAAATATTTTCATGATCAATTTTGAAATATAAGTTACTGTCAGCAGTGCCTTTGTTGAATCCAATCTGCATAAGATGCTTATCCAACCTTTCATACCATGCTCTTGGGGCTTGCTTCAATCCATACAATGCTTTCTTCAACTTGCAGACCATATCATCATTATCAGACAATTAAAATCCATTTGGTTGTTCAATGTAAACTTCTTCTTCCAGATCATCATTTAGGAAGGCAAACTTGACATCCATCTGATATACCTTGAAGTCTTTGAAGGCAGCAAATGCAAGAAATAATCTGACTGCTTCAATTCTTGCCACAGGAGCAAAGGTCTCTTCAAAATCAATTCCTTCTATTTGAGAGTAGCCTTTGCAGACCAATCTAGCTTTGTTTCTGATTACTTCACCAGCTTCATTCAGTTTGTTTCGGAAGACCCATTTGGTTCCAATCACATTCCTGTCTCTAGGTCTAGGAATAAGATCCCAAGTATGATTTTTCTCAATTTGCATCAATTCTTCCTCCATTGCTTTGGTCCAGTTTTCATCATTGCAAGCTTCATTTACTGTCTTAGGTTTAATCTTTGAAATCAGATAGTATTCATTTGAATCTTGAGCAATTCTTCTTCTTGTTTGTACCCCTTTACTTTTGTCACCTATGATCTGATCTTGAGAGTGATTTAGAGTTACATACCTTGGAACTTTGGGAGTTTCTTGCACTACTAATTCTTGATCAGGCTCATTCAGACAAACTTCTTCTTCATGATTTACCAGATCAGTCTGGATCTAAATTTCAGAGGAGGAAGGAGCTTCTTGCACCAGAGGATCATTCTGATCATCTTCATCACATTCATAGAACGTTAAGGGCTTCTCAATTCCTTCATCAACTTTCACATTAGTACTTTCTATCATCTTCCTCAGTCTCTTATTGTAACACCGGTATGCTTTGCTTTGAGTGGAGTAACCCAAGAAAATTCCTTCATCACTTCTAGCATCAAACTTTCCTAGATCTTCATCTCTTTTAATATAACACTTGCTACCAAATACTCTGAAATATCTCACAGTAGAGTGATGCCAAACCAAAGTTCATAGGGGGTCTTACCGGTATTGTTTCTAATTTGAACTCAATTGAGAGTGTAGACTGCAGTGCTGATAGCTTCTTTCCAAAACATCTGAGGAACATTTGCTTCCAACATCATTGTCCTGGCAGCTTCCTGAATGGTCTGGTTCTTTCTCTCAACTACTCCATTATGCTGTGGAGTCCCAGGAGCAGACAACTGTCTCTTTATACCCTACTTCTCACAAAAGTCAATGAACTCACCGGATGTAAATTCACCACCTCTATCAGACCTTAGACATTTCAATTTCAATCCAGTTTGATTCTCTACCATAGCTTTGAAGATTTTGAACTTCTCAAGGGCTTCTGATTTCTCTTTTAGGAAGGTAACCCACATCATTCGGGAATGGTCATCAATTAGCAACATGAAATATCTATCACCTTGCAGACTCTTGATTCTTGTCGAACCACAGAGATCATACTTATGTACTAATTCCAACAATCTTGTAGAGGACTGATCTTTGCTTTTGAAAGAGGCTCTGCTCTGTTTACCTAGCTGACATTCTTTACACAAACTATTTATAGGTTTCACCAATTTTGGAAGATCTCTTACTGCCTGAATATTGCTTATCTTGATGATGTTATCAAAATTTACATGACACATTCTTCTATGCTATAACCAACTTTGATCAACTTGAACAAACAGACAACTTTTATTTGAACCAACCAGATGAAAGATATTACCTTTTGTTTGAGCACCGGATGCAATTTTAGTTCCGGAGCTTGTAAAGATTTTGCACTTTCCATTCTTGAACCGGAGATCATAGCCTTTGTCCACTAACTGACCAACACTGAGAAGATTGTGCTTCAATCCTTCAACATATAGTACATTACCTGTTTTGCTCTTTCCATCAAAGGAAATAGTCCCCCTACCTCTGATTCTACCAGTAGAATTGTCACCAAACTTTACCATTCCTCCTTCATACGTTTCCAAATCTAAGAACTTATTCTTGTCACCAGTCATATGGTGAGAGCATCTACTGTCAATAACCCAATCATCCTTTTCTTCCACTTGAGCAGCCAAAGCTTTTTCCACAACCTTGTGATTGACAGATTCAGAGGATATTGAATCTTTTTTCTTGATGGCAATAAACACCCATTCATTTCTAGATTTGCTTCCTAGTTCTGATTCATCATCTGTTACTCCTTCATTGTCATCTTCTTCATGAACATAATAGCAGTTCTTTTGAAACCTTTGTCTGTTAGTATTAGAACTTGCAGATCTTTCCAGACATCTTGAAGCAAAATGACCAATCTTATTGTAGTTGAAACACTTAAAGGGTAGTTTTCCTTCATACTTACCAGATCCTCTTGGCAGTCTCTTTGCAATGAGGGCTTCAGGTTGAGCTGTTTCTGCTTCCTCTTCTTCCATGTCTCTTCTTGCTTGATCATACCATGACATCTTCCTTGAAGAGTTTTCTCCTGGATCAAATCTCTGTTTGCCTTTCACATAGGCACTGGCTTTGAAAGCAGATTCAGTCTTGGGAGGATCATCTCCAAACTCGGTCATTTCAAATCCAGCTGGTTTGCCAGCCAATTGTTCTCTTGTGATAGTTGTGTGGGCTCTGAATTCATCAATGGTAGCAACCTTGATTTTGTAGGCAACAAGAAGGGATTTGAGAATTTTGCAAACAATCTCATTTTCATCCAGAGTTCCACCAGCATTTCTAATTCCACATACCAGCTCATTCACTCTTGGCATAAAGGTAGTGATGTTTTCATCTTCTCTCATCTTCAATCTTTCAAATTTCCCTTTCAGACTTTGCAACCTTGCACCCTTGACAAACTCATCTCCTTCATACAGAAGTTCCAGTTTAGTCAAGATCTCATATGTAGTTGGTAGGTCGATAACATTTGAGAGATCTAAGTCATTCAATGTGCTTAGAAGAGCTTCCTTGGTCCGCAGATTGTTTTCAGCATCTGTGATTTCATTCAGAGTTGTCGGACCACCCTGTGGAGGTACATATGGTTTTGAGACCATGGCCAAGTATGCTTTTCCCATACACTCCAAGTGACATTTCATGCGACCTTTCCAGAAAGTGAAGTTGGTTCCATCAAACTTCGGACTATCCTTCTTGTATGACGACATCCTCGATCTCCTCAAGCGGTTAAGCTCCTTTTAGAGGTACTTGGCTCTGATACCAATTGTTGGATCTAGGGCATACAACTGAGAGGGGGGTGAATCAGTTGTATAAAAACTTGCTCTTACTTCAAACACTTGATTCTTCTTTGTTAGTTAATAGCATATCAATTAACCATCCATGAAAGCATAATTCATAAACACAAGAGCAGATAAACATCAACACATTGAACACCAAGATTTTGACGTGGAAAACCCAGTTAAGGGAAAAACTGCGGGGTGATTAACCCAAGGATTATTCTCTGTTAGAAGAATAAGAAAAATGAATGGCACATTGCAATTAGGGCTCACTGCCCGAGCACACTACTCACAAAGAGGCACACTGCCTACAAGGAGACACTGTCTACAAAGTGATAAGAATCACAATCTTGAACTGGAGAATGACATCTCTACCATGTCCGGATCAGTTCCATTTAAGCCCAAAAATCCTTGCTCTGCCTTTCACACTTCTCTTCACTATGCCACACTCATCCACACCATCCACACCTCAAAATGAATTCTCAAACACTTATTTATACAAGACATCGACTTAGGAACAATCATCTAAGTCGGGAAACATCACAATAACATTCGCAAGGTGTGTAGAACATCCGGTCAGCCTGTTACAGGAAGAACACCAACAACTGGTAGCCATAACATCAAATCCAACTCTAACTTCAATGCGGACCGCCAACATGAACTAGATATGATCCAATGATCATCATAACCTTCCCTGAATCATCAAAAACATCCGCACTTCATCAGCTTACCGGAATTCTTCTCTTCATCATCCAGTACTTCAACAACATAGTCTGTCGCCACTGTCACAATGCAAAAGGTACTTCCGGACCTCAAAATCATACACAACTCGAGATGACACATCACAAGGACATCCCAAACATGCCTTCCAATTTGTAGATTAGGATAATACAATTCCAGACCTCACCGGACCTTTCTGTGATCCTCTGTCACCTCTGAACACTTGCCGGAACCAGTTCCACACAGACAGCCACAACTTCTTTAGATCTTCATGCGGACCTCTGAAATCTTAGCTGAAGCATCTCAAGACTCATATCTACAAACCCTTTAATCTGCATCCTCTGGTTCTTAACCTATACAGTACATTTGCCTTCTTCTCATCACTGTTCTTCATTGTTCCGGATGGAGACTGATTTCCTCAATAACAACAGCACACAACTCATCCAAACCTTCTTACTAATGCAATATGAGTAAGTTGACATCAATGACAACACTAGTTCACCTCATACTTGCAACACTCTCACCAGAGATAATCTCAATATTTCTTGAATAAAACAACTTATCACTCCAAACTTGCAAAACAAAACTCCTTATATCTCTTTTTAACATATATGTTTTTAGAACACAACTCAACACATTCAAATGATACAGACTACTAAAAATCTGCCCTTATTCCAAAATCTTGTAACTCCTTATACACCTTATTACTTCAAATAATAAATCTCTTAAATATTCCCTATAAAATTCTTATGTCTCCTAAAATCATAGATTGACTATGAAATCTTTTACCATAATAGATTTGATTTAGGGTTTGATATCATGCATTGATGGGTGCCACACATAAATGAGGTATACAAGTTTAAGCAACAATTCCTTATTAAATCATGTCACATTCAGCAATGGTCTCTTTTCCATGCCTTCTTACTTCTCCAAATGAACTGAAAAAGTCTACAGGAAGCCTCTCCATAGTAAGTGTTTCAGCAAATCAGGGCCGCACTAGGTTAGGATTCTCTTCAGCAAGAAAACCACAAGAGTTAGATTAAATCACCTCTGTTATCTGCAAACAAATGGAAAGTCGTTGCATTAGATGCTGAAGCCAATTGAGCCAAAACCTATCCCTTTCTCCAAGAATCACCACGAACATAGCAAGATCATCAATCAACCATCCTTTTTCTTTTTAATCATTCAACCAATGGATTTGACACCTACCAAAAATGCAACGCCTTATTCTCTAGAACTGTATTGACAATCTAAAATGATGAAAACAATGTGCACTTTAATCTCTAGAAGGAATACAACTAGAGATTGTAAAACCAGCCTCCTTCAGTGCTACCAGTCTTCCCTAAACCCTTACCAGGATTAAATATATATCCTTTCACCACTTTTCTATGAAGGGATAACAACAAACTTCACGCAAGTCAATCACTTCTCTCTGATACCATATGTTGCAAAACTCAGAGATCATTTATATTTTCACAATAAAGAACACACAAATATAATAATAATATTATATATTTAGGACGATTTTACATTCACTCCAAGATGATGAAAACTCCTTCAGCCTCCATGCCTCCAACAATAGTGACAAAACTGAATTCCAAAAGGACACATTCCTCAAGGTACCAAAATGATTTATGCTTTGATACTATATGTTGGAAAACTTAGAGATCATTTACATTTCACAATAAAGAAACACAAATATGATAATAATATTATTGTATTCAAGATGATTTTAAGTTCACTCCAAGATGGTTTTTATAAAGATTATAACTTCCTGAACCACCCTACTGGAATAACTTCCAACTAATTATTTAATAACTAACTACTAACTACTTGAAAATAAATTACTAGTCACTAACGTGAATTTGTTATTGTAAACCTTAATATTCTAACACCTTGGATATGCTAGATGTGAAGAAAATACAAATGATGTTATAGGTAAGATAGTCACAAACAAGTTAGTTCAAAAAATACAGTGTTCTCAATGTAATAGGTAGGGACATAAAAAAAAACATGTTGGGGTCTTCATCCTTGTACTATTTGTGGATTGAAGAATCATTCTAAAAATTCATGTTGGAACAGAGAGTGGAAGAAACAATCTATGAAAGAATGTATACAGATGAATTGTGGACGGATTGGTGTATCTAATTGGTGAAAGGTCACAAATATGTTCAAAATATTATACAAGCATAAATATTCTCATATTGAACAAAATAACAATCAAGCAAGGTTTCATCAGAGAACTAGGGAACAATGAAGAAATCTACTTGGTGTTTCATAAACCAAAAATCAATTGATAGACATATTCACAAAGACTTTAGTAAAGGAGAAATTTGAACTTCTAAGATAGAATTTGGGATGTTGAAGTAGCTAGTGGTAGAAATTAAGCGAGAGTGTTGAAATAAACTGTTTATTTCTCCCATTGATAATCAAATAATTTCCATTGTAATTAAAGAAAGAGGGTAAACACATTGAATTGCCTAGAGGCTTGAACCTACTGGAGAAGATCACATGTGATAATCATATAAAGTTGTAAGAATATGAATTGATTATCTAGATTTTTTGGTATGAGGAAGCTTGCAATATTAAGCATTCATGATTTGCCTGAGCTCAACCTCGAAGAGCTATAAAGATTTGGAAAACCACTGTCAACAATAAAGTCCAAAGTATTTCCACTTGAATTCTATCCACTTTATATGTGTAGAGGAGTGAGATTTATAGTTGGAGCACTTTTAAAGTACACCAATATTACTACTAAAAGTGGATGTCAACCATAAAATACATTTTGGGCTCATTCAATAGAGCAAAGTTGTGGCGTTGATTGCAAAGATCATTGCTAAATCTAATTTTTTTTCACAAAGATCGCTGCAATTTTTTTTGCAAAGATCATCGCAAAAGGTTTCTGATTGTAAAGATCATTGTAGAAGATTTCTAATCACAAAGATCATTACGAAGTCTCTTATCGCAAAGATCATTGCAGAAGGGTTCTAATTGCAAAGATCATTACAATCTCTTATCGCAAAGATCATTACAGAAGGTTTCTGATTGCAAAGATCATTGTAGAAAGTTTTTTGATTGCAAAGATCATCGCAAAAGGTTCTAATCACGAAGATCATCGCAAAAAGTAAATAACATATTGAGTGTTATCTCTATAAAGTTAAACAATGTTGACAACTTTGAAGTATACCATTACTTCATTATGAGCATGTTCTCAATAAGGAAGTTAAACTACTCTATACACCAACTAATGAGCATCTTGCAAAACCTTTGAGCAAGGATAAGTTTGGATACTTTCAAGAAGGAATTGGTGTTAAATGTTCTTCATTTGTACATGGGTAGCTAAGAAACCTATTTATTATAGGTGGCCCCCATCATCTAGTTAAGTTGTGTAATAAAATAAAGTTTGAGTGGGTGTTCAAAATATAAACTATATTTAATCACAACATTTGTCATATAGAGTCATGTCTCATATAAGAGACAAATTTTAACACTACTTATCAAAGAACTCAGTCTATTAAACCAATGATTTCAAAATAGTTTGGAAGGAAAATATTTCGATCACAAATTTGGAGAAATATGAATACACAATAATTTAATTTTTAATTCAATGATTTAAGGAGGAAAGTCCAAATATATTGAATGTAAGCCCCTAATGATTTTATATTATATTTTTAAAATGAGATACTTGGTGTAAAAACGATAAACAATATTATGCCTACACCCACCAAGGCATTATATCTGAAATTGGACTACAAAAATGTTTTGCTGATGAGTCCAAAATTATTAGAAAAAAAGCACCGCAAAAATGTGACACCGCCAAAAATAACCTTTACGGTTTAATGCAAGGTATATCATTTTAAATCACATTCCATGATTTATCCTGTACAGATTGTTTGTCACGGTAATCTAGCCAATTCTAATTGACAAACAAAATAATACAGAATATGCGGAGGGAATGTCCGGACCCGAAACACAAGCTCCTTCTGGAAATCATTTTGGATATCTGTACCTGCATGTCCCCACATACATGTTAGAGAACTCTTCGGAATATATTTGAAGGGCAAAGCATATGATAGATAAGAACAACATGTCTTTGCCCATCTTTCTAACAAGCAGAGTGCTCAGATATATTACTAGTCTCAAAGGCCTAGAGGTATATTATAGTTGTCATATATACTCATGCTTCAACAAATGCAACCCTTGAATTGTTAGTTTATTTTTTTAGGCAAAGCTCTGTACAACACTCTGGCCAGCACTACATTGACTGTTACAAATATAAAGAGCCCAATTGAGGATATCACTGTTAGTGGTTACACTATCGAAAACTTTTCCTTTTCAGTATCAGGAGTTCTTCAGGTGAGTCAATTAATTTCTCTATTACAGGGACAATCTGCCAGATTTGTGAAAAATATTATCTATGAACAGGACTTGTCTGTTTGAACAGAATGATTAAATACACAAGTTATGGTGGTGCAGACTATTCTTGTGACTTGTCTGAGCTGCTTGGAGAACTTGATTGTGCAAGTTACTGCAGCGAAGGGTTATGTGGATGCAGAACACCTTTCAATGTGTTTTGAACAAGCTTTTGAAGAGTTCAAAGAAGTCTATAATATATCCTAATTTCTTATCAATTACGAACAACCCAATAAATCTAGATATGTGGTCAGTTAAACATGTATATGATTGATGGATCAAGCTGGATGGAGAAGATGGCGCAGGCTTAATGAAGTCCACCTCGACTTTAGGAGTATTGGAGCAGATCCTCTAAAATAAATATACGTTGCCAGTTTATGTATTTGTTAGGAGATAGGGCTTAATAGTGGTGTAGGCCCATATAGTAATGTAGATCGACTTTGAAAAAGTATATCTCCAAAGTAGTGCAGGGTGTGGAGGATGTGTCATCAACATGTTTTTTATTGAGGTTTCATAAAAGACTCCCCCAAAAAGTTAGATTAATAGTAGTGTATAAAGTCATGGTTTTTAATGTGTCAATGTGGCATTATATGATTTGTTGCTTTTTGAATCTAATAGACATATTTTATTCAACTATTGGGTTGTGTGTTACAACTACTTGTACCATACTTTTAAAATATTGAGCTTTCAATGTACATGTACTATGACAACTATTGGTACCCGCACCACAATTGGACCCTCTCCCCTACTTCCTGTCTTAAAGAGTAATTATAGTGATGGAAAAATTTTAAATAGTAATTATTTATTTTTTAATTTTTATTGTTGACAAAATAAAAGATGTAGATTTTTAATAAAAAATAATTAAAACTATGGACAACTCTTCTCCTCGCTTCGAAGTCCGGTTGGAAGCAGAATCACGTTTGGATTCTAAATCACTTCAGGAAATTGCGATATTGGCCAGATTCAAAGGGCGAAGAAGGGCTAGAATTGAAATAGAGAAGTGGATGGACAAACAGTTGATGAAGGGGGTATATCACAAAACACACAACAAAAATTGCATACATAAAATAAGAATGTTCTTTTATTGACTTGGACAACATATCACATTATAGAATTGAAATTACATCAGAGGATGAAACCTCAAGAGGCTGCAACACATTACAACTCCCTTTTTCTAGAATCTGGAACCTTCTTCCTTTTGAAACCTCAAATCAGTTAGGGTTTCTATTTTCCTACCTTTTCTTAACTCTACACTTTCCCCCTTATCTCTACTATTGCCAAGGGTTCCCAAAAGTGGTGATAAATAGCCCTTTTTGGCGTCTCCAGCCAAATTTTGAAATTTGCATCTCCCTCTAAAAATAGGTCAACTTCCGGGAGCCATAACTTTTGATTCATGTGTCTGATTGATGAACTGTTTGAAGCGTCAGAAATCTCGCAAAGTGCTTTACGTACAAAGAATCTTCTTTGTTGATTCTGCCCATTTTTAGGGCCGTGCGAGGCCTTTTAGTGCCTCAAACTTGACTTTGAAATTTTTTCAAGGTTTTTTCGGGAAACAAAAACTTTAATATCTTTTAGCCATAAATGATCTTTGCCTAATTCCTTCACCAAAGGTCTTATTTTTCAATTACAAAGCTTCCTGTAATTTTTTTTCTTCCATACGTGTCAAAATGCAAACTTTCCAAAAATAATAGTTTGCTATTTTAGCAATTTGGAAAAACTGAAGGTTCTACATCATTATTCAAGTGATTATGGAGCCAAAAACATAAATTTTGAAAAGAAATGAAAACAACATCAATAATTTTGAATTGAATTTTTTTTGGTGATGCAAGATTGCCCTTACACCACTAGTTGCTCTTGCATTAGACACCTAAGGTAGTTTGAGAAGTGACCTTGTTACATCTCAGGTGTTTGTTCGAGGAAAACCCAAACGGTCATCCTCTGCCTTAGACAACCAAGAAGAATCTTCAAGAGGCTTTCCTCTCCACTTCACCAGATATTTCTCATGTTGCATGTTCTGAGTACTTCTTCCCACATAGCTATCCAAGATCTCTTCTATCTCCTCATTTGAAGTAGATGCCAGAATACTCCATTGTTCTTCTGTTGGTCCATCCTCTAGTCCACCTTCATGATATTTTGTTAAATCAGTAATGTTGAACACAGGGGAAATGTTGATTCCACTCAGCATCTCTACCTCATATGCATTTTCTGAATCATGCTTCTTCAGAATCCCGCATGGTCCAAATCTCTTCATTTTCAACTTATTATATGTTCCAACTAAAAAACCTCTCTTTTCTCAAGTGAACCATGACTTCATCTCCTACCTAAAATTTCTTATATCTCCTCTTTTGATCTGCCTTAGCCTTGTACTAAATATTCATCTTATTAATGTGCTTTCTCACCTCTTCATACAAATTCTTCAAGTATTCTGCAAAGTGATGTAGAGGCATCCACACTATAACCTTAACATACATCATGGATGTCCGCAACCCTTCATCATCATCATCATATTTCCCTTTACACTGTCAGCATCATCATATTTCTCTCGCCGACCGATATCCTCCTGCAGACAAGCCTTCGCCCTTTCGCATGTCAGCAGCATCATCATATTCGACTATCGGCAAGCGCGAACATCCTCCTGACGTTCACTGTTCACCTTACCGCCAAACTCTACCTTCACTATCTTCAACATCATGATGTTCAACATCATGTTAATCAGCAGGATATGGAACATCCAGTTCCTCCCATATATCCTGATGATGACCCTCAACTCCACGCACTTTCCCTTCGATGCTTACGTCACCCTGATATCTTGATGACGATTATCCTGATGATGATGACGTCACATGCAGCTCCTTCAATATCCTGCTGCCCGATATCCTGATGACGATGACGTCATATGCAACTCCTTCAATATCCTGCTGTTGGCCAAACTTAACTTTTTCGGCCCGCGATCAACCTGATCTTCTACCTTATGCCGATACGCTCCTCCTCGGCAACACCTGATGATGATCACCCTAATGCACTTTCACTTTATGTAATCAACTGCATCATGCTTATCTCCTCTTACTCGGATGACGCCCGAAGCGACTGCAGGATATACGCAGAAATATCCTGATGATGCCGTTTTGACGAACTTCCAACCTTAGCGAATTTCAATCCGCCGAACCTCCTGGGATGACCTGATCCACTTCCAGGGTGATCTTCCAGACTCTAACTATCAGCCCGACCTAGCACATGCCCATGCTAGGGTTCTCAACACCTCTCGACGGTGATCCTGCACACCTGCATGCGAACAAACAAACTAACTCCTAACCTACTGTACATAACCATTCCACCGATTCGACGAATCAACCGGTGGAATGGATCAGCGAATCCATGAAACCACCAAAACAGCAAATCGATTAAACAATGGAATTCAACAGAGGATGAACACAAACAGGATCACTTTATTTGATTTCAAAAGATGCAAATACAATGATCAGTCTCTCTCTCTGTCTCACTCTGTGCAACCTAGCTCGATGATCTAAAACCTAACTTGATCCTCATGCATATATAGGATCTCCCGCGAGTACTACCACTTGACTCCAAGCGGCTGGGAAATCTCTCCAGGCGGCTGGGAGATCCAACCGGACCTACAGCATACAACTGTCCTAACAAACTAGCTAAAAATAGCAAAGCATGGTCAACATGACCTTATTACATGCATTGGTCTTATCAGACCTTCTTGAAAACATTAACAAGACTCAAAACTAACTAATTGCCTCATGGAGGCCAGCTGTCAGGTAGGTGCTCCTGCACCATACTCCCCAACAGAAAAGAACTCATGTCCCATGAGTTTGGGTTGTGGAAGTCCTCCACCTTTACACTTTGCCTTTGCAATATTCTGACCTGTTCCAGCTGTATCCTCTGCTGGCTCTTGGCTGCTCCAAGACTTCTGAACTGTAACTTGCTTTGTGGCAAGTAAATCCTCATGCCTGTCAATGTAGGCCTTTCTCTCACATACCTTGTGTTTAACCAGAACCTCTGTCTGAACTGCCTCTTGAACTTCTGCAATGTTCAACTTTGTCTTTCTTTGAACCTTTATAGGACAAACAATAGTCCCAACTATGACAACATCCTTGTCATTCCTCTCAACTGGTTGCTGTTTGCAAACCTGTTTCTGCACCTGCTGCTGACCTCTGTCAGTCAAAACTAAAACTTTCTTCAACCTGTTTAAAATGATTTTGGCTGCCCCCTGTGCTGTAGTTGCTTCCTGTAATGGCATCAGCATAATAGTTTTCCCATCTTTCTTGATGGTGTAGGTATTAGCATACCCATCATACAGTACCCTTCTATCAAATTGCCATGGTCTACCCAACAGTAGGTGACAACATTCCATGGGCAAAATGTCACACAAAACTCTATCATGATATGCTCCAATATGAAAATCCACATATGCCTGTTCATAGACAAAAAGTGATTGACTATCACTCACCCAAGATGCCTTGTAAGGGTGATGGTGTGGAATCCTTTCCAAATGCAGTTTATCCACCATTTCCTGAGATACCATATTGTCTGTTGAACCAGTATCAATGACAACCTTACATATTTTACCTTTGCTCTTGCATGTGGTCTTGAAAAGAGATCTTCTTTGCATCATATCCTTTGATGCCTGCAAACTAATTCTCCTTAGCATCAATGCTTCTCCCTCCTCAGGATATGCATAATTTTCAGGTTCCCTATCTCTTTGATAAGTGTTTGAACTCTGCACACTTTGCTCTACTTTCTCTTCTTGTACCAGTTGTACTCTCTTGTCATTTGTTCTATCATTTCTGGATGATGAACCTTTGCTTTCTGGACATTTGAAAAATGGATGACCAAACTCACCACAGGTGTAACACTTGCCTGAAAATGTAGCAGAACCTCTACCACTTCCAAATCTACCTCTATTACCTTTCCATCCACCTCTGAAATCAGATTGTCCCTGTCCTTTACCAGTGTCTTCTTGACCCTCATTGGTTTGCCTTTGTGTAGGGGCTGCTCCTCTTCCCCTCATATTGCTTCCTCTTCCTCTCATGGACTTTTCTTGTCCCCTATTCATCTTTTCTTCAATCCTGATTGCCATTTGGTAACAATCCTCCACATTCTTAGGGTTAGCTAAAACTAACTCATCTTGTATGTTCAATCTCAAACCAGCCAAGTACCTAGCCACCTTTTCTACCTCATTCTCATGATGACCAGATCTCATACTCAACTTATAAAATTCCTTAGTATATGCCTTCACATCCATTTCCTTCTGCCTTAAAAATTGCAGCTTCTTAAACATCTAAATTTCATAATCCCTTGGCAAGAATTTACCTTTGATCCTTGCTACCATCTTATCCCATGAAGTGATCTTTGACTTCCCTTGTTTCCTTCTCTCAGATTGTACATAATCCCACCATACCAAAGCATGACCTCCTAACTTGGTCTTTGCAATCTTTACCTTCTGATCCTCAGCAACATCTTCACATTCAAAGTGATTATCAAGTGCAGCAATCCAATCCAGTAACTCATCTTCATTCAAACTTCCATTATACTTGGAAACATCAACCTTTACCTTAGGTTTATCACTCTGCACTGCCTTTAACAGTTTTGCAAGTCTCTGGTCTTCAGCATCCAGATCTTCAGCTACCTCTTCATACTCTTCAACAGCATCTTCATCTTCTTCAGACTCACTGTCTTCCACTTCCCTCTTTTTGTTCTTTTCCAGGGCTACAAGCCTGGCTTGAAGTGCTTCAGCAAGCTCCTTCATCTTCCTCATCTCTCTGGCATGTTTTTCCTTCATCTCCTGTAATTCCCTTGCAGTACCACTACCTTTCAGAGGCATTTTGTCAACCTCTCACTCCTCTACCTCTGTCCTTTCAGTGACAGAATCAACTCTACCTCTGCCCTTTCGGTGACAGAATCAACACACAACAGCCCAGACCTTTTGCTGAGCTCTGATACCACTATGATGCAGAGGCATCCACACTATAACCTTAACATACAGCATGGATGTCCGCAACCCTTCATCATCATCATCATATTTCCCTTTACACTGTCAGCATCATCATATTTCTCTCGCCGACCGATATCCTCCTGCAGACAAGCCTTCGCCCTTTTGCATGTCAGCAGCATCATCATATTCGACTATCGGCAAGCGCGAACATCCTCCTGACGTTCACTGTTCACCTTACCACCAAACTCTACCTTCACTATCTTCAGCATCATGATGTTCAACATCATGTTAATCAGCAGGATATGGAACATCCGGTTCCTCCCATATATCCTGATGATGACCCTCAACTCCACGCACTTTCCCTTCGATGCTTACGTCACCCCGATATCCTGATGACGATTATCCTGATGATGATGACGTCACATGCAGCTCCTTCAATATCCTGCTGCCCGATATCCTAATGACGAATATCCTAATGACGATGACATCATATGCAACTCCTTCAATATCTTGCTGTTGGCCAAACTTAACTTTTTCGGCCCGCGATCAACCTGATCTTCTACCTTATGCCGATACGCTCCTCCTCGGCAACACCTGATGATGATCACCCTAATGCACTTTCACTTTATGTAATCAACTGCATCATGCTTATCTCCTCTTACTCGGATGACGCCCGAAGCGACTGCAGGATATACGCAGAAATATCTTGATGATGCCATTTTGACGAACTTCCAACCTTAGCGAATTTCAATCCGCCGAACCTCCTGGGATGACCTAATCCACTTCCAGGGTGATCTTCCAGACTCTAACTATCAGCCCGACCTAGCACATTCCCATGCTAGGGTTCTCAACACCTCTTGACGGTGATCCTGCACACCTGCATGCGAACAAACAAACTAACTCCTAACCTACTGTATATAACCATTCCACCGATTCGACGAATCAACCGGTGGAATGGATCAGCGAATCCATGAAACCACCAAAATAACAAATCGATTAAACAATGGAATTCAACAGAGGACGAACACAAACAGGATCACTTTATTTGATTTCAAAAGATGCAAATACAATGATCAGTCTCTCTCTCTGTCTCACTCTGTGCAACCTAGCTCGATGATCTAAAACCTAACTCGATCCTCATGCATATATAGGATCTCCTGCGAGTACTACCACTCGACTCCAAGTGGCTGGGAAATCTCTCCAGGCGGCTGGGAGATCCAACCGGACCTACAGCATACAGCTGTCCTAACAAACTAGCTAAAAATAGCAAAGCATGGTCAACATGACCTTATTACATGCATTGGTCTTATCAGACCTTCTTGAAAACATTAACAAGACTCAAAACTAACTAACTGCCTCATGGAGGCCAGCTGTCAGGTAGGTGCTCCTGCACCACAAAGTCTTCAGCTTCAACACTTGTCTTTTCTCCCTTGTCTAGCTTCCTGAACTCTGAAGCATTTCTTGGACTACTCCCATATACAATTTAGAATGGTGATTTACATGTACTCCTATTGATAGAATTGTTGTAAGAAAATTCTGTCTATAGTAAAATCAAGTCCCATCCCTTGGGCTTATCTCCTACTAAGCATCGTAGCAGGTTACCCAAAATCTTATTCACTTCTGTTTGTCCATCAATTTGTGGATGGTGTGCATAACTGAACTTCAAATCTGTCTTCAACTTCTTCCACAATCTCCTCTAGAAATAACCAATAAAACTTGGTATCTTGATCTGAGACTATGCTCTTAGGTATACCATGTAGTCTCACCACCTCTCTGAAAAATAACTCTACGATATGAACATCATTTATTTTCTTACAAGGAATAAATTGCGCCATCTTCAAGAATCTGTCCACCACCACAAAATAGAATCATGTTCTCTTTGTGTCCTTGGTAAAACAAGAATACAATCCATACTAATATCATCCCATGGCCTCTCTAGTACAAGTAATGGCTGATATAACCTTGTATTCTAACTTGTTCCTTTTGCCATCTGACACACTCTACAACTCTACACAAATTTCATGTCCTACTGCAGCTATGGCTAATAATAATGATCGCCAACAATAGCAATGGTCTTATCTTGACTAAAGTGTCCAGCTAATTCCCCACTATGCTTCTCCTTAATTAGGTTCTCTCTCATGGAACTCATTAGAATGCACAACTAGCTTCCCCTAAACAACATACCATCTTGGATTATGAAATCCAACCATTTTGTTCTATCCAAAGTAATAGGTTCCAAGCCTCTGCAAAATCTGGATCATCAGGATACAAACTTTTGAGCTTATCAAACCCAACAATCTCTATCTTGATTTATGTTAACAAATTTTACCTTCTTCTTAAGGCATCTACAACCCTATTTGATCTTCCACTCCTGTGCTTCAAAACAAAAGTATAACTCTGCAAAAACTCAACCCATTTTAAATGCCTCTAGTTTAACTTCCCTTGACTATTAAGATATTGTAAAGCCTGATGATCAGTATATAAAACAACCTCTTTTGGCAACAAATAATGTCTCCATTTCTTCAAACCCTGAACTATTGCATAAAACTCCTGATCATAAACAAAATACATTTTCTTCTCATCTCTAATCTTCTCACTAAAATAGGTAATGAGCTTACCTTCTTGGCTCAAAATAGCTCCTATGACACTACCACTAGCATCACAGTCTACCTAAAATACCTTATTAAAACCTGGAAGTGCCAAAACAGGTTGCTCTATGAATTTCTTCTTCAATGTATCAAAGCTATTGGCTGCTCTAGTAGTCCATTTAAACTCTTTTCTATCCCCTCTCATTGTCTCAGTTAGGGGTTCACAAATGCTACTAAAATTCCTGATAAATTTTCTATTAAAACTTGCCAAACCATGAAAAGATTGTACCTCTGTAGCACTCCTTGGCATCGGCCATTCGATGATAGCCCTTACTTTTTTTGGGTTCATCTTAAGACCTTCCTCTGAAACAACAAATCCCAAGTATACCAACTCCTTTACAAAACTACATTTCTTCAGATTAGTCAACAACTTCTTCTCCCTCAGCTTCTCTAAAACTCTTCTAATATGTATCAGATGATCATCCCAACTGTTAGTTAAAATCAAAATGTCATCTAAATAAACAATAACAAAACTTTCCAAAAACTCTTTCAATACCTTGTTCATGAACTGCATGAATGTGCTTGGTGCATTGGTTAGCCCAAATGGCATGACTAACCACTCATACAAACTTTCCTTTATCTTGAAGGTTGTCTTCCATTCCTCTCCTTCTCTGATTCAGATTTGGTGAATCCACTCTTCAGGTCAATCTTCATGAAGTACTTGGCTCCACTCAAACAATCCATTATGTCATCCATTCTAGGCAATGGAAATCTGTACTTCATCATGATCTTATTGATAGCTCAAAAATTTGTACACATTCTCCACTCTCCATCTTTCTTCAGTGCTAGTACTGCAGGTACCACACATGGACTTAGGCTCTCTCTTATCTGTCCCTTAATAGCTCATGAACTTGCCTATTTAGCTTTTCATTTTTTGTAGGAGTCATTCTATGGGCTCCCTGATTTGGCAAACTGGTTCCTGGTATCAAGTCCATTTGATGACTTATCTTCCTCACCAGTGGTAAACCTTTTGGTACATTATCAGAGATAATATGATCCTGAAATTCTTCTTGTTGGAGTACAGGACCACTGAGAGGGGGGGTGAATCAGTGGTCTATTGAATAATCAAACTTTTTCACCTATTAACACACTTGATTAATAATACAGAGAAATCTAAGATCAACTAGACATTGGATGTTGAATGTATCACCATAACATGTACATTTGGACATAACATTATAAACAAAGATGATCTAACATAAGACACAACATCAAGAAAAGAGATGACTCAAGTGATTTGAGTGGAAAACCCTAAAAGGGTAAAAAATCACTATAAACATAGATTTTATTAGGCCTCACTATCCAATCCTCAATGGATACAATTTGTATGCCTCATTGGCAAATTAGCCTCACTAGCAAATTAAAATGTCTCATTGATAAATCAGCCTCATTGGAAAATCAAAATTTCTCACTGACAAATCAGCCTCACTGGCAATTAGAAGTCTCACTGACAAATCAACCTCACTGATTTGAATGAAAAGGAAAAACACAGAGGGACACTCTGTTTCTCAGTAATCCACCATTCTTATCAACAACTTGAATTCTATAACACAACCTCTTCTCAAGTACACAAACAATATCAATTCTATCATCACATGAAAATCCTATTGCAACAATACTTGTTCATACATGAAAATCTTAACACAAGTTTGATCATATCATCCTAAAACCCCAATGATCCTCTTATGCATGTAAAATTTTCAACTCTTATGCACACTAATCACAAAGTGTTACTTCAAACACATAACCTCTACATCAACTATACATATTCAATGTATGAACACCATGGTATTTCCTTACAGGTATTACTGTCACCTACAAGACATGTCATCATATTGCAAAGACTAACTTCTAAATGTTTTGAGTGTTATACATTTACCTAGCATCAAATGAACATCCTCTTTATGCTCAGCTCGGTCCTTTATTATGCTCAGATCACCAAACTTTTACATCATTAGTCACAACTCTCTGCAAGTAATCATCATATTCTACAATCTCACAAGATTCCCCTTGACATAAATCTGTCAACATCATGGTTTATATTCATTGTGCTCTTTCCTTGTTCAACTCTGCAATAAGACATACTTTATTTATCTGTCGTCTTTGTTATATTAGAAACCAGTGTATTTCTTCTATTTAAACCATCCAAAAAATACATACAAATTCTTACTTCATCTTATCAAAAACCACACATCACATCATCCTCGAACCATTGTGTTTCATTAGGGTTTTTTTGTTACAAAACAATGAATCAAATATTAGTTAACACAACTGATTTAACTTCTTTATATAGTTATACGGTCTCTCAATTGTCAAATATCAAACATACACAATAACCGTTGCTTTTTAAACTTCATTTAAACTTACATCATTGATCTCCCAAAGAAGAATTGAATGCACACCTTAGATGGATCTTTGGTGCCCTCTAACACAAGCTTTATAAGGGTTCAGTTAGTCACCTTAAGCAAGGGGTAGGTAGTAACATGAGAAAGAAACCCTTCAGCCACTCACTTAAGTTACCTTTACCTATGACAGCAGGTCAATGCTTGATTATAACAAAAAGCAACTCTTTTGAATGATAATTTAAAAAGGCTTTAGCATTAGGTTTTAACAGAGCTCATTAGGGTTTTAGGAAAGACTATTGGAGCAATGAACCTTTTAGAACTTTAGACATCAAATCCACCATGAAGTAACTAAGGCAATGTGAAATGTATGCACCATCAAACCTTGGACAACAATGACATTCTTTCTTACTTTTGTATCAAGAACACACAGACCAAGAAATACCATAACATTATCAACCATTGATGACAAAGATACTGCTGCAATTCTTGTGCCTTCTGTTCCTTTGGGGTACAGTGGTCATTAACACACTATTCCATGATCAAGCAACCTCAAGCCATATATGAAGACATGAACACCATCTGATATTTGAAGACACGAAGACATGAACATCATCACATATGTGTGACACCCTCCTCTATCTTGACAATGAACCTCCTTGACATCAAGGACATAAACATCATGAACACAAATACCTTGAAATGAAGATATGGCATAATGAATCATGAAGCAATAGAAACCCTTCAAAGGTAACTATGAATCCTATCAACTCTGTCAATCCTGTGAGCTATGATCCAATCAACACCACAACAAACTTCCAAACTTAACTCCTGAATTATAAGATAATCATTCAACACCAACTCAACATCAACTCTGACTTAATATGAACATAATCATAATCATGATGACATGAAAGGTAATGAAAGGTATCCTGACCTGAGGTACTCACTTTTGACATCAATGACAATCCAACACTCAACAAACTCAACAAACTCACCCTTTGTCGTTGATGGCAAAACAAAAAAAACTCTCTCTCTCTCTCTCCCCCTTTGACATCAAAGACAAAGGTACACTTATTCAATATTTCAATAGACCCCCCCTTGTCAACTACACAATGTCCAATACACCTAAAATTTGTACATTAACTGTTCCAACAAATAACAAAGCAGACTATTCATCAATAGACAATAGCCATGAAGCACATATAGAAAAAAGGTTGCAAAAAGGTAGAGTGAAGTCTACAATCCAACATTATTTTGAGTCAAACCAAATAAGAGATATAGAACTATCTTATTCACACTAATCACAAAGTGTTACTTCAAACACATAACCTGTACACCAACTATACATATTCAATGTATGAATACTATGGAATTTCCTTACAGGTCTTACTATCACCTACAAGACATGTCATCATATTACAAAGATTAACTTCTACATGTTCTGAGTGTTATACGTCATTTACTTGGCATCAAATGAACATCCTCTTTATGCTTAGATCGGTCCTTTGATTATGCTTAGATCACTAGACTTTTACATCATTAGAGTCACAACTCTCTGTAAGTAATCATCATATTCTGCAATCTCACAATATTCCCCTTGACATAAATCTATCAACATCATGCTTTGTATTCATTGTGCTCTTTCCTTTTTGTTTAACTCTACTATAAGACACTTTATTTATCTATCATCTTTGTTGTATTAGAAACCAATGTATTTCTTCTATTTTCACCATCCAAAAAATACATACAAATTCTCACTTCATCTTATAAAAAACCACACATCACATCATCATCGAGCCATTGTGTTGCATTATGGTTTTTTTTGTTACAAAACAACAAATCAAAAATTAGTTAACACAACTAATTTAACTTCTTTATATAGTTATACGGTCTCTCAACCATCAAATATCAAACATATACACAATTACTGTTTCTTTTTAAGCTTCATTTAAACTTACATCGTTGATCTCCTGAAGAAGAATTGAATGCACACCTTAGATGGTCTTTGGTTCCCTTGAACACAAGCTTTATAAGGGTTCAGATGGTCACCTTAAGCAAGGGTTAGGTATAACATGAGAAAGAAACCCTTCATCCGGTCACTTAAGTTACCTTTGCCTATGATAGCAAGTCAATGCTTGATTATAACAAAAAACAACTCTTTTGAATGACGGTTTAAAAAGGCTTTAGCATTAGGTTTTAAGATAGATCATTAGGGTTTTAGGAAAGACTATTGGAGCAATGAACCTTTTAGGACTTTAGACATCAAAGCCACCATGAAGTAACTAAGACAATGTGAAATACATGCACCATCAAACCTTGGACAACAATGACATACTTTCTTTCTTATTTTTGTATCCAGAACACACAGATAAAGGAATACCATAACATTATCAACCTTTGATGAGAAAGATATTGTTGCAATTCTTGTGGCTTCTATTCCTTTGGGGTATAGTGGTCATTAACACACTATTCCATGATCAAGAAACCTCAAGCCATATCTAAAGACATGAACACTATTTGATATCTGAAGACATGAACATCATCACATATGTGTGACACCCTCCTTTATCCTAACAATGAAGCTCCTTGGCATTAAGGACATAAACATCATGAACACAAATACCTTGAAGTGAAGCATGGAATAATGAAGAATGAAGCAATACAAACCCTTCAAAGGCAACTCTGTCAATCTTGTGAGCTGTGATCCAATCAACACCACAACAAACTTCCAAACTTAACTCCTAAATTATAAGATAATCAATCAACACCAACTCGTGATCAATCAACACCAAATCAACATCAACTCTGACTCAACATGAACATAATCATAATCATGATGACATGAAAGGTAATGAAAGGTATCATGACCCGAGGTACTCACTTTTGACATCAATGACAATGCAACACTCAACAAACTCAACACTTCTAACAGATCTGAGACTTTTGGTAGTACATCTTCACATTTCTCTTGACTGATCTTAGGAATCAACGCAAAGCAATGACACTCATTCTTCATACCCTCTAAAAATTTCCTACCATCTACCAAGCAAATTCTGGTAGTACTACATACATTTTCTTCTACCTCCTTCAATGGATTCAACTTATGACTAACTCTATCCTTTGTTAGGGAATATGTGTTTGCATGGCCATCATGGACAGTGCACCTATCATACTGCCATGAGCTTCCCAATAACATATGACATGCATCCATCAGTATGATGTCACATAGCACCTCATCATGGTAGTTTCCAATCTTGAACTTGACTAAACACTGCTCATTGACCAAAGCTCTATAGTCCTTCTACAACCATGCAATCTGATATGGATACAGATACCTTCTTCTTGTCAACATCAACTTGTTAACCATCTCTTCTGAAACAAGATTATCAGTGCTTCAACTGTCAATAATAATATCACAACACTTATCTTCACACTTGCACCTTGTGCGAAATAAACTCTTCCTCTGATCTAGTTCATTCTCCTCATTCAAGAAGGTCCTTCTAACAACTAGGGTTTCTCCCCTTTCAACATCTTTAGAATGCTCAAACTGCACATCTTCATCTACATATGCAACACGTGCATTACCTTCAGGTCTTCTATTTGTCCTTCCTTGGTGTTGCGAAAACTCGTATGCTTGATGTCCTTCTCCACATTGGAAACATGTTCCTCTAAAACCTCCTCTTCTAGGTCCTTGCCCAGGTCTTCCTCTTCCTCTTCCTCTTCCTCTTTTCTCACCATTGTTTTGGTTACGAGGGCGGTAGGCATTATCTCCTCTCTTATTTCGACCAATGCCAACTTATTCACTTTTCTTTTGTTCTTCATTATGGCCTCCATAGGATCTTCCACTAGTCCTTCCACCTTGACCTCTTCCCCTTTGCTTGCTTTTAAAACTTTTATTCATCTTCTCTTCCATCTTCAGGGAAAACTGGTACACATCTTCTCTAGTGGTCATTATGACCAAGCTCAACTCCTCTTGAATACTTGGCCTCAAAATGTAATGAACTACCTTCTCTTTGTTGGCCTCTGGATGGCCTGTCCTAATAGTAATCTTATAAAAATCTTCTGTATACTCCTTAATGGACTTGTTACCTTGCTTCAATCCATGCAGCTTCTTCAGCAACTCCAACTCATAGTCCACAGGAATGATCTATTTCTTTAGTTTGTCCACCATCTGGTAATCTTTCTTTTTCCTATTCTATTTCTCTCCAACTGGACCTCCTTCCACCAAATACTGGCATGGCCTTTTGACTTTGTTTTTGCAAACTTGACCCATTTTTGATCCTCCACATCTTCATACTTAAAATATTCTTCCATATCATTGATCCTATCAATAATCTCTTCTGGGTTCAGATTCCTAGAACATGTAGAGACTTCAATCCTTGGTCTCTTTCTAATATTTGAAATGACCCTCAACAACCTAACTTATGTAGAATCTTCTACAACTTCTTATTATTCTTAAGATAGCTCCTCTTCAGCTTTATCTTCACTTTCTTCTCTTGTTCTTGGCTCAAACCCTCTTCGTAGCTCCTTTTGCAGTGCATCAATTTGCCTTTGTAGGGCTCTAAAACCCTCTTCTGTCAAAGCATTTCTCCCACAACTATTTCTTTGTGAAGGCATATTGATCTCCAAAGCAAACCCACAACCTCAAGTCCTAGTGCAAACTACCTCACGGTCGATGATCTATCTACACACTCAAGAATCCTCACTCTGATACCACTTGATGACGGGAGTAAATCAAAAAACACACAACAATTAAAATTGCACATAGAAAATATGAATGTTCTTTTCTTCATTTGGACAACATATCACATTATAGAAACTAAATTTACATCATAGGATGAAACCTCAACAAGTTGCAACACATTACAACTCCCTTTCTCTAGAATCTGGAACCTTCTGCCTTCTGAAACCTCAAAGTAGCTAGGGTTTTTGTTTTCCCACCTTTTCTTGACTCTACACTTTCCTCCTTATCCCTACTACTGCCAAGGGTTCCCAAAAATGGTTATAAATAGCCCTTTTTGGCGGTCTCCAGCCAAATTTTAAAATTTGCATCTCCCTCTAAAAATAGGTCAACTTTCGGGTGCCATAACTTTTGATTTGGGTGTCTGATTGACAAATCGTTTGAAGCACCAAAAAGCTCACAGAGTGCTCTACATGCTAAGAAATTTGTTTTCTAATTTTGTCCATTTCTGGTGATGTACAAGGCTTTTTAGTGCCTCAAACTTGACTTTGAATCTTTTTTAGGGGTTTTTCGAGAAACAAAAACTTTAATGTCTTTCAGCCCACAATGATCTTTGCCTGATTCCTTCACCAAAGGTATTATTTTTCAATTACGAAGCCTTTTGTAAATTTTTGCTTCCATACATGTCTAAATGCAAACTTTCTAAAAATAGCAGTTTAGAAAAACGAAAGGTTCTACATCATTATTCAAGAGATTATGGAGCCATAAATAGAAATTTTAAAAATAAATGAAAACAACATCAACAATTTTGAATCATCATTTATTTGGGTGATGCAAGATTGTCCTTACACCACTGGATGCTCCCACATCAACAGTGGTCAGGGAATTACTATCTAAAATTTCTATCTAAAGGATTCTTCATGGTTTTATGTTTGAATCATGAAGAATGTGAGGCCATTCTGGCTAGAGTATGGAACATGGAGGAATACATTATTTGTCTATAGAAATGGGATCCAAATTTCAATGTGACTTCAGCGTGCCCTAATTTGATTGCCCCCTGGTTGCAACTATACAATCTTCTGCTGGAATATTTGTCCAAAGATTGTTTGAAAAAATTGGGGATGCCATTAGTATGACAATTGCTATCAACTTAGAATCTTTGAGCTGAAACTCTTACCTATTTACAAGGATATAGATAACAACTTTCTTAGACTTGCCTAAGGAAATCACCCTCAAGATCGATGCTAGTGATTGGACACAAAAGCTTGAAATTGAGGATGAAGTTGTCTTTTGTATAGTTTATCGAAAGAGAGACCATAATACATCCAATTCTGGGTACCAATAGCCCCCTTTGAAGAAATGGGTCTTGGTGAGCATTGCTATTCAAGAAATCCCAGCCTCAAACCTGATAGAACTTACTTTAACTGCTCAAGAGCCTACGGTCTTTGAGAATCCAGTGGCAGTTTTTCCTGTGATAGAGATCAGTGGTGATGTAAATCAAGAAGAAAACATAGAATCCTTTGGGGAATCGGAAGAAGAAGATCATGACTAGTTAGAAGATGATTTTGGGCAAGAAGGAGAATTGGGAATTTTGGAGGCAAGGTTTATCAATTAGATCGCTTCAAAAATTGACAAACCAAATGTAAGCAAAGGGAAACAAAAAGGGAGAAAAGCCAATCAACAGTGTAGAGAGATGGATGTGACTGCTCATGGACTAATAATTTTCTTAAGCACAAGGAAGGAAAACCCTCCCTTAGGGAGCGATGAAGATCACTACTTGGAATGTTAGGGGCTTAAATGCCCCTAACAAGAGACGCTTATTAAAGTGTCAATTACAAACTTTGTGTTCTGACATTATTCTGTTGCAAGAAACTGAGCTCAAGGAAGATGAATCAAAAGTGTTCTTGTCTCACTGTGTAGGGTGGGTTGGATCTTTTTCCCATGTGATTGGTGTCTCTAGAGAGATAGGATTGCTATGGAAGCCAAATCATGCACAAATTAAGGTAATCCTGGTAGATTCTAACTAGATGTGTGCCAAGGTTCATTGCTTACTTTCCAGTCTCTCTTTCCACATCTTTAATATATATTGGCCCATTCAGAAAAGGGATCAAGTCTTGATCTGGGGAAAAATAATCCAAACTATCTCCACCTTAAAATCAGACTTATATGTTCTTGGTGGAGACTTCAACATTGTTCTTACCAATTATGAGAAAAGAGGCAGCAGAACCCAGTTCGGTAGAGCACAAAGGGAATTCCAAGAGCTTGTCAATTGAATGGATCTAGTGGACTCAAATCCCAAAAATGATTACTACATGATGCAGAGGTAAGGTGGATGGCCTCAAACTAACTCAAACAAATCAAACTTTCCAACTTAGAACCCTACTTTGGTGGGTTTCTTTCACATTCTTCCTATTATGCCTTGTAGGACAGCAAAAGGGGTTTTTTTGACATAATTTCCAAACTGGGGCTCATACCCAAAATCTAACTGTAGTTATGGATACCCTTTTCCCTCTTACACAACATATCTCAAAAGCATATGGGGGTGTTTTGTAACATAGGGGCCTAAAATTCACTGTTCCGCTTGAAAAGAAGCCTAATTAGGACAACAAAACTAGTTTTTCAAGTATAACTTTTAGGTAAGACCTGAAACCCAGAAAACAATTGCAGATTTAGATACCCATTTTCCTCTTTCATAACATATCTTGAGTGCAGGTGGGGTTGTTTTGAATATCAAGTCCTAAATTTGACTGTCATGTTTTGGCAATGGCCTAATTAGCCATGTTTTACAAAGCAAGTACATGAAATTCAAAACCTAGTTCACAAATCATAACTTCAATACTTTCCTCACATTACATGGGGTCTGAATGTGCCACTTTTATCAACTGGAGCTATGAAATGGTTCAAAAAAACTTGTTTCTTCAATTAAACCCTCACAACCTAGGGTTTTCTTACAGTTTTCATAAAAATTACACTAACTCACTCAATACTTGATGAAATAAAATGAGACAAAGTGAAAATGAGTGTTAATTCATTCCTTCACAAGTTTCAATGCATAAATGTGCACTTACAGGCCGTAAAAGGTCGTACAACTCACTGTAGTAGCAGAAAACACTGAAAAAACATAGAAAATAGAGTATATTTGATTGTTTGATCTTTAAAAATATCTCCAGCCATCACCCACGAGTTGTTTTGAACAAAAAAAGATATATACAATCACTCCCAACCATGTCCCATAGTATCTAACTATCTTTTCCACCAAAAACCCCAACTTGACCTTTCAACTTCCATCTAAGACACAAAATGCCAAAAATTGCTTATGCAACATTTTTGTAACTTTTGCACAATTTGACACTTAACCACCTAACCCCACATGACTCAAAATCATAACAAGTGGTTTTAAAAGACCTTATTACACATGATCAACATAACATAAAACACAAAACCCCAAAACACTTTGCAATTTTCACATTAAGACCTATGGTGCCCTGCACCATACTCCCTGGGCAAAATTTGACTCAAGTCCCCTTGAGGACAGTGCTACAATAATGGATTCAAGTTTCTTCATGTCATCTTATGATTTGCAAGTGGCATCTCCATTTGTAAATCCCTTCCAATGAGTCAAATACTAAAAACATGTATTGTCTCTTGCCTTTGATCAGTTCTTCCTTTGAGGGTGTTGTTCTTCAATTGATGGATAGCCTTCGGTCTATGCTTCACTTAAGAATGCTAGTAAATCTACATATTTATCTACTACCACACCTCCTTGGGCCTTGTAATGCACTACCTTCTTCTTCACTCCCATTGTGTGCTTAGATTTGTCCACCTCCCTTTGCAACTTGTCTTTGACCCCCTCACTCTTACCTTTCATCTCTTCCATCTGCTAATCTGCCCTTATGACTAAAACTAGATGATCACTATCCCCTCCTGAAAGCCATAAAGAAAACACTCCTTCCATCATCATATCAACATGCCCCTTAAGCCAATCTTGAATCCCAAGAACCAATTCATCTTTGACCTTCAACAAATTAGATTTTGACTCCAACTCAATATCATTTCTCTCCAAAATCAGATTCTTCATGTCTGTTGTCATACTACCTTCAGGGTTAGGAATGGCTACAAGTTTCATGTGCTCTTCTTCCTCTACATTGATGAACTCTTTCCTACCTAACAACATCACATTGGCTGCCTTAGTTTGTCCTTTCTTTTCCTCTATCAAGGGTGTCAAAGTAAAAGAGACTCCATCCTTTTCTATCTCATACATGTTCTTCCTTCCATCATACATTGCATACCTATAAAAATGCCAAGGCCTCCCTAGCAGCAAATGATATACATCCATAGACAACATATCACATAGAATTCTATCCTTATACCCTCCTATATTCAACTCCACCAAGTTTTCTCATTTAACAAAACAAATTGACCCTCATTCAGCCAAGAAACTTTATAAGGAGTATCATGTGGTATCCTAGGCAATTTAAGTTTCTCAACCATCTCATTAGACACCATGTTATCCGTTCTTCCTGAATCAATCACAAATTTTCATACCTTACCCATGAACTTACAAGTTGTTTTGAAGAGTGTCCTTTGTGATGGCTCCTTGTCTACTGTTGTTCTAATGAAGGTTCTCCTTGCCATGAGTGGTTCTCCAACCTCTGGAGCAGCCTGCTGTGATGGATATTTTACACTCTCATTATCATCCTCTTGTACCAATTGATTCCTTCTTTCTCCTCCATGTGAACTAGAGGCTTGATCTTCATTGCACTGCCATGCTTGATGTCTAAACTTATTACATTGATAGTACCTTCTTGTGAATCCTTGTGAACCTCTTCCTTGACCTCCAAATCTGCATCTGAAGCCTGATCTACCACCTCTAAATCCACCTCTCTGATCAACAACTTGTTCTTGCATCTTGCTTGCATCTTCCTGACCCTCATATGACTACCTTGAGTTGGAAAATGATCCTCTACCTCTAATATTGCTGCCTCTACCCCTATTTGACTTGTCTTGTCTTCTCTTGATCTTTTCTTCAACCCTTATTGGCATTTGATAACATTCCTCAACTGTTCTTGGATTTTCCACAGTTAACTCATCTTGAATATTAAATCTCAATCCACTAAGGAATCTAGCCACCTTATCCACATCATCCTCCATATGACCTGCTCTTATACTCAACTTATAAAAGTCATTAGTATAAGTTTTGACATCCATATCTTTTTTCTTCAAACCTTGAAGTTTCTTGTGCAATTGAATTATATAATCTTTTGGAAGAAACTTACCCTCCAGTTTTTCCACCATTCTGTCCCAAGAAACAATCTTTGACTTACCTTTCTTCCTCCTTTCAAATTGCTCAGAATCCCACCATAACAATGCATGACTCTTCAATTTTGTCTTTGCTATCTTCACTCTTTGCTCCTCTGGAACATCTTCACACTCAAAGTAGTTATCAATTGTTGCAATCCAATCTAATAGCTCTTCATCATCCAAGTTACCTCTATACATAGGTAAATCAATATTCACCTTGTGTTTATCTCCCTTGACTTCTCTCAGTAGATTGGCAAACTTCTGCTCATCCAGATCCAACTCTTCCTCTTCATCTTCTTCACGAGGATTCTCCTTTTCCCCTTCCTCTTCACTATCACTCCAATCACTTATGACCACACCTCTTCTCTGACTGGTTTCCATAGCCTCTAGCCTTGCTACAAACCTATCTTGTAGTTCCTTTAACCTTCTAATCTCCCTTTCAGTCTTCTCTTTCATCTCTTGCATTTCTCTAGCCATATGATTGCTTTTTGGAGGCATCTTGACCACTTTTCAACACAACTTCTCTCCTTCAAATCAAACCGACCTATGCTCTGATACCAATATGATGTATAGATAAGGTGGAGGGCCTCAAACTAACTCAAACAAATTAAACTTTCCAAATTAGAACCCTACTTTGGTGGGTTTCTTTCACATTCTTCCTATTATGCTTTGTAGGACAACAAAAGGGGTTTTTTTGACATAATTTCCAAACTGGGGCTCATACCTAAAATCTAATTACATTTATGGATACCCTTTTCTCTCTTATACAACATATCTAAAAATAATATGGGGGTGTTTTGTAACATAAGGGCCTAAAATTGATTGTTCTGCTTGAAAAGAGGCCTAATTAGGACAACAAAACTAGGTTTTCAAGCATAACTTTTAGGTAAGACCTCAAACCCAGAAACAAATTGTAGATTTAGATACCCATTTTCCTCTTTCTTAACATAGCTCAAGTGTAGGTGGGGTTGTTTTGCAACTCAAGCCCCTAAAATTGAATGTCCCATTTTGGCAAAGGCCTAATTAGCCATGTTTTACAAAGCAAGTATATGAAATTCAAAATCTAGATCACAAAACATCACTTCAATGCTTTCCTCACATTACATGGGGTTTGAATGTGTTACTTTTATCAACTAGAGCTATGAAATGGTTCAAATAAACTCGTTTCTTCAATTAAACTCTCACAACCTAGGGTTTTCTGACAGTTTTTAGAAAAACTACTCTAACTCACTCAATACTTGATGAAATAAAATAAGACAAAGTGAAAACGAGAGTTAATTCATTCCTTCACAAGTTCCAATGCATAAATGTGCACTTACAGGCCGTACAACTTATTGTAGCAACATAAAACACTTAAAAACACAGAAAACAAAGTATATTTGATTGTTTGATCTTCAAAAACATCTCCAACCATCACCCATGAGTTGCTTTCAACAAAAAAAGGTATATACAATCACTCCCAGCCATAACCCATTGTTTCCAACTAGCTTTCCCACTAGAAAACCAAAAAGCCAAAAATTGCTTATGCAACATTTTTGTAACTTTTGCACAATTTGACACTTAGCCACCTAACCCCACATGACTCAAAATCATAACAAGTGGTCTTAAAAGACCTTATTACACATGATAAACATAACTTAAAGCACAAAACACCCACTTTGCAATTTACACATTAAGACCTATGGTACCTTGCACCACTACACCTAGACCAATCGACACCAGGGCTTCATAAACATAGGAAAAAGACTTGATCGATTTATGTTTTGCTCTAAATTGTTCAATGCACCCATGTTGTTGGAATCTATCATCGTCCCATGCTTGGGTTTAGATCATTTTTGGGTTACTCTTGTTATATATCATTGTTATCACCTAGATTTGCACCCTTTATTGCAGTTATGAGACCTTAGCAACCTAGGGTAACATTGGAATGATCTCGAAGTGTGGGACCTTGCGATTTGAGATCAGACCTCCAGAGAAGGCTGGTTCCTTTCTCTAAGCCTATTACTTAGAGAAGTGATACTAAACCTAGTGTTAAACGACTTGCGGGGGAAAGAGTTAGAAGGAAACTGAAAGGGAAAAGGGGTGATACACCAGATTTAGTGAGTGATGGCAGTCAGGGCATGGACACAACAATGACTCCTTTGCTGTTGACGAGAGATTCACATAGATTTAAGACTAGTTTGAGGTTTCGGTATGAAAGCCAAAACTGCAGAGGGGCTATTTTACCCACAGAACAGACTATAACTTCAATTAAAACACAGAAATCTAGGGCATAAGAGAGGTGAGAAATCAACATCTATTAATCATGAAGGTCTAGAAAACTATTACAATACAGGAATAGTTCATAGCAGGGGTGTGCCAACATAGCTAATTACATTCATTGGTGGATAAAGGGAAGACAGCAGAGGCCAGATTCAGGCACAGTGAGTCACATTCCCATACCCTTGCAATTACACTAAGAGGTCTGACTATAAAAAATTCTGCAGCATAACAGCCCCCCGAAATCCACCCCACTTTCAAAAGAGTTTTACAATGTCTTTTATAAGCCAGGCTCTTGCCAGAAGGGCGTGGAGTCGCTGAAACACAGAACCGAGGCCATAAATGCCAGGAGCAGGAAAGCATGGGCAGAGGCATGGTGAAGGGACAGGGGCCATGCCTCTACTAGGCCAAAACTTTAGGAAAATGCAGCCAGGATGCAAGAAAGGATGGGGCATGGAGTTAGAACCTCCAAAGTCACCATCCAACTATAGAAATTTGGTCCTGCTAGACCAAGAGCCCATACGCCATGAATGCACCTGTACAACCTCACCAACCTGAGCCACTGTGAGGAGAAAAAAACCCCCTCAAACCTCAAGATGACTGCTGAAATGTCCCATCGGCTTGAACATGCAATGCCAGATCCAAAAAATGGAAACTGGAAAATCCCCTTAAAAACCTGCTCAAATGAAAGAGGAGGCAGAAATATGCACTTTTGCCTCCTACAATATGTCAAAATTCGCTGAAATGGGGAAGATATAGGCGGTCAAAGATCTGGCCAACTGCCTGTATATATTGCTTTTGCATCTCTGTGTATATCGGCCTCTGAATATGCCTCTGAGCATGCATAAAATGCTTTGCATGTATCTCTGCTTTTGGCGCCAAAAGGTCCTTAATATCGCTTTCAGGATATACATTTGAAATTGCCTTTTAAAACATCTTTGTATGTGCAAGAGCCTTTGTATGTGCATCGCCACTGCCACGTGGCACCCTCTGATTTGCCGTCAAACTGGAACTGGGACCTATCGCTGAAAAACTACATCTGCTTGGCTAAAAATCCTCTTGTATATCGGCTTGTATATGCGAAGATACAAGTGCAAATATACAAACAACTAGCACATGCAAATGTGCATCTTGCCCTTTGTAATCGCGACTTGTATATACAAAACATCTTGTATATTCGCTGCTTGTATACTGGCCGCCAATGTACATTGTAAATGTACATTCATCTTTATATCTTCGCGGGACCCACCGAATGTATCTTCCTTTCTGCATATGCAAACATACAAACACCCATACATACAAATCGGACCTGAAGTCTGAAAGAGCCAGAAATGATATTCATTTGAAATCCGGCTTGTATATCGCCAATGTATATTTGCTTGTATATGTGCAATATACAAGCCACCATTCAACCTGATCCTTCATATGTTGAAACATACAATCCTCCTTGTATATGCGCGGGCCCCGGCTCTTGTATACCAATGATATACAAAAGCCCTTGTATATTTTCTCTTGTATATTTCGCTTGTATGTGCAAACATACAAGCCAAATATACATTCTCTTTTGTATATGCGGCGATATACATTCCACTGTAGCAGTTGTATGTCCACCGGCCTTATACATTTTTATTCGTATATTTTCACTTGTATGTGCAAACATACAAGCCAAATATACATTCTCTTTTGTATATTTTTATGCAATTGGATATACAAACTGGGAATATTCTGGGAATCTGTGAAAGATTCCCCCCTTGTATATGCATTTTCTTGGCTCGATATACGTTCAAAAAATGTATATAACTCACTTTTCTCAATATTTTCTAAGGCCGATATAGATTTGCAAGCCCGCCAAATGTACATTTGAACTGTATGTTTGACCAAACTTTGACCAGGGATAACTTCTTCATTTGGTTGAATTTCAGGGTGATGTAAAAAGAAAAACTGCCTATTTTTTCAAGCTCTTTCCAATGGTAAGGTCTTTTAGGCAATTTGGCACTTTTAATTTTTAGGCAACATTTTCCAAAGGATTTTCAAGGAAAATACCAGGTTGACTGTTTGGCTCTGGTCAGAGGAGAAAAGGGGCAACAATTTTGGCGACCTCTATGGGATGTTTGCCCGCTAAACAGTTAGACCAGTGGCCTTATATTCATTGGGCATGGAGTCAGAAAGGACTGAAAATACCTTGATAAACATCCTAACCCCAAAGAAACCCAACATGACAGCAATGAAGGACACAGGAGAACAAGAGACCAAACAAAACAAAGACATCACTTAGGGAAAACAAGCAGGCGTCTAAACTATTGTGCAACAACACTTATTGAATGCATAGAGACCTAACCTACCAATTTACAGAGCACTCATACCTCAAAACACCTTTGCAGGTGTATCCCATTGACTGGGATAGGCAAATTTTGTCCATTCATGCTTGACAACTGAAATGCATTGTGCTCCTTGCATTCAGTAATGAGAAATGGGCCACTCCACATGCTATCAAATTTGGAGTGCTTTCCTGGCCTACTTTTTAATTCATCCCATTTAAGCACCATATCACCTTCCCTAAAGCTCCTGGGGGTGGCCTTTTTATCAAAAACTCCCTTGGTCTGAAATTGATGATACTCCACGGTTTTCATAGCTTTGTCTCTGATTTCTTCGAGTTCCAAGAGTTGCGTGTATCTGAAAGCCATAGGGTCCCTTTCTTCAAATATCTCCAGCTGGTTCATAATGTCAAGAGCTGGCAGCTCTGTAGATACAGGCAATCTTGCCTCCTTTCCATAAACAAGTATATATGGAGAGTTCCCAATGGACCTCTTAGGATTTATTCTATCCACCCATAAGGCAGATTTCAAATTAGTATGCCAGGTCCTCTAGTTGTCCTCCATGGTTCTCTTGATGATCCTTATGAGGTTTTTATTTGTGGACTCAGCTAGGCCATTACCCTGAGGGTAATAATTTGATGAAGTGCCCAAGTAGATCCCATTCTTCATGGCCCAGCCAGTTATCTTTAATCCAACAAAAGCCAATGCATTATCTGAGATGATTGAATCAGGTACCCCAAATCTAGCTACCAGGTCACTATAAAAGTTCAACACATCACTTTCATTAGATTCCTTTAGGATCACTGCCTCAGTCCATCTTGTGAAGTAGTCAGTTGCTGTGAGCACCCACCTGTGGCCTGCACTGGAAGGTGGGTTAATGGCACCTATGAAATCGATAACCCACCTAATGAATGGTTGCTCGACTTGAATTGGCTGCAGAGGTAGAGATGGCAACCTTTCCTTGCTTGCAAAAATGGCACACTTCACACACTTCCTCGCCCATGCATGGGCATCTTTAAATAAGCTGGGCCAGTAATATCCTACTCTCATTATCTTCTGGGCAGTAGTCCTTGGGACAAAATGCCCCCCTACTGTTCCGTCATGGAACTCCTATAGCACTTTGTTAGTCTAAGTTTCATCGATGCATCTTAATAATATGCCATTAAAATCTTTTTGAAAAAGGATGCCATTGATTAGGACGTATGGGATAGACTGTAATCTAAATTATCTTCTCTTGGCTCTGTTTAACCCTGCTGGACATTCACCAGTCTGCAAAAAATGGATCATATTATGAACCCAATTGGTGCTCACTACTGCTGTGTCCATCTGGTGTTCACCTTCTTCGGCCAGAAATGCCGCCTCTTCCTTGCTTGCTTCACTCTCAGGACTAGCAGAAAGTTGTTCGCTGAGCCCTCTTCCTCGGACGAGCTTGGTTATTTTGATGTCAACATCATACTCCATAACCCTGGTAATCCAACCAGCTCTTTTCTCATTGACATCTTTTCTCAATAAGAACTCCTTCATGCCGGGGTGGGAGACCATTAAATGTATCTTATTATTAGAAATAAGATGTCTGAATTTCTAAGGCTCCTTACTACTGCAAGGATGTGCCTCTCAATGAAGTTGTATCTCTATTCATATTCTTCTAAGCCTTGGCTGAAAAAAGCAATTGGCTGTTCAAAACCTTCGCTCTGTTGCTGTACCAGAATTTAGAAATGGTATCCAGACCGCCATAAGCATACAAAATAAAATCCTTGGAGAAATCTGGATTTACTAGGGTTGGCACAGCTGAGAGTACCTTTTTTATGGACTCAAAGCTTAGCTTGGCCTCCTTCATCCAACTGAAAATTGCGTTCTTTTTTAACATGGATGTCAAGGGCTTCAGAAGATTTGCAATGCCTGGTATAAATCTTCACAAAAAATTAATTCTGCGTATGAAACTATTGGCAGGAGACACTATATGGATTCATGATTGTTGTCATTGATGGTAACAAAGTTCATCCCACACATCCGTAGGACATGGTGTGTCTCTACCGGAAGTCAGAATGAAGATTGTTGAGGTCCGGTAAACAAGAACAGAGCATATGGCAAGGTCCGACAGACAGGTCCGGATCTTTCAAAGGAAGTATCTTGGTGAAGTGCAGATTTGCAAAAGTCAAGAGGACTACCTTGAGTAATAGATTCCAAGGATTTAGCCTCCGGTGATGGACAAGGAAAAAGATATGAACAGTTGAGTACCGGATTCCTGAGTGACAGTGTGAACAGAGGAAGAACTAACTGACAGAACACCAGATTGCTTTCCAGATGTGTTTCTGACAGTGGTAAAGGCTATGAAGACATGAATTATGTTTGGCTGACATGACTAATGATTTCTACAAGTATATGCTTGATCTGCATTACTTGATGTGCAAGGATTCAGCCGACAGAACAGAGTTTGTGAGAAGATAGACTGTTCCAGGTGCCGACTAGAAAGATAATGAAATCACTAGTGCAGATATATATAGGATGGATTTAGTTGTGAGAGGGTGTGTAAGAAAAGAAAAAGGAGTTGGATATGCGAAAAAGAGCAGAGTAGAGATAAGTAGTAAGAAAGATTAGGTATGTGAAAGGAAAGCAGAATAAAGAGAAGAGGAAAGATGAAGTGCAGCAGATCAGTGTATTGAGCCTAACCGGAACTAAACTCCAGCATATGTGGATGCTTCCAATCAGTTCAAATATTGTATGACATTCTTTTGTAGATAGTGTGTCTCCTTGTAGGCAGTGTGCCTCTTTGTGAGCAGTGTGCTCGGGCAGTGAGCCCTAATTGGCAAGTGCCATTTTGTAATTCCATATTCTTCTAACAGAGAATAATCTTTGGGTTAATCATCCCGTGGTTTTCTCCCTTAACAGGGTTTCCACGTCAAAAATACTGTGTCATATGTTTTTCATTTCATGGTAATGTTTGTTTGTTTGATTTAATGCTGCATTGATTAATAAGAAAGTTCAGAAAGAAGAAATTATTAGGATAACTGATTCACCCCCCCTCTCAGTTATCAACAATTGGTATCAGAGCTAAGTTCCTCCTAATAGAGCCTAATAGCTTGAGGAAGATCTGGGAGTTCAAATGGATGCATATGGTTTAAGGGAGTAACTCAAGACTGCCCTTGAGGATCTTGAACAGTCAAACTCTGAAGTCAATGAATTAAAGGAAAGACTCAAACAGGCTAATGAATTCATGAGAGAACTAAAAGACAAATTAAGTCTCTCTATGAAAAAGAGAAAGGAGCTGCTCCAGCAATTGGCAAGACAAAGTGAAGAAAGTAATGCAAATGAATAGCTAACTGAGAAAACCAAGTTATGTGAAAAGTTATCAAAAGAAGTCATTATGGTAAGACATGAAATGGAATCAGGAGTTATAAAGTTTACCCAAGAGATTGAAGAGAAAAGAAAAACTGAAGATAATCTAAGACAATCTCTCAAAGAGAAATCAGAAGATTGCCACCAGATGGATAGGATTATCAGACATCTTGAATCTGATCTTGAAGATGCTAAAGATAATGAAGAAAAACTTGAGGATCAAATTGTCTCTCTCAAAAGGGATCTTCAAACAACAAATGAATATAAAGAGAAATTCAAGATAAGTTCTGCTCAACTTGAAGTTCTTCTTGGAAGTCAAAAGAGGGCAGATGACAAGTGTGGTTTGGGATATGAGAAAGGAGAAAGCTCCAGATCCGGTCAGAAGAATTTTAGATCAGAAAATCCAAGGAACAGGCCTAGAAGACCTCTGGTAAGACAGCCCAATGCGCAAAGATATCCATCCTTCAATGGATACTGCCACAGCTGCAATCACTTTGGTCACAAAGCTAATCAGTGTAGAAAGAGGATGAATCAGACTAATCCATCCTTCTCCGGACAGTGCTTTAACTGCAAAAGGTATGGACACAAGTCTCATGAATGTAGAAATATGCAAATGAACAAATCATTCAATGGTAGATGCTTTGCATGCAATAGAGTAGGTCATATGGCTAATCAATGCAGATCAAGAGGTCATCAGTCAAATATGCAAAGAAATGTTATCTGCCAAATCTATAATAGGTCCGATCATAATGCAAAAGTCTACAGAAGTAAGAATCAGGACAAAAGAGGTCCGGTATATAATTAGAATCAAGACAAGGGTAAACAAAAAATGAATGCGGATGAAGTTAGGAATGAGATGAACAAGATTTGGGTAAAGAAAAGTTTAGAGAATGTAGAGGTTAGATCCGCACCAGACTTTGGTGCTGATATTCCTTCCAGAAATTAAAAGGTGAGCTCTGGCTCAGGGGGAGACACAAAGAAAACCCTGTTCCCCCAGCCAATCAAGTGGTGCCAGATCTGGCACAAGATGCGGAGTAAAGGGTTTGTAGATATGAGTCTTGAGATGATCCAGCTAAGATTTTAGAGGTCCACATGAAGATATGAAGAAGTTGTGATCGATCAAGTAGAACCTATTCTGGGAGATGCTCTGGAATGACAGAGGATTATAAAAAGGTCTGGAGAGATCTAGAAATGCATTGTCTTATTCTGCAGATTGGACAGAGTGTTTGGGATGTCCTTGTGATGTGTCATCTTGATTTGTTCATGGTCAGAAGATCTGCATGATGTTCGTAGATCAGGACTGATCCGGTTCTTCAAGTCATTCGAATAAGGCAAACTAGAATAATGTAGGTCAAGCATTTATTGCAATCAGATATTAGGGTTTGTGGAGCAATATAAAGGATTTCTCATAAATCACTTGTTCATTCTGCACTCAATAAGAAGCAAAAAGTGGAGCTTTGCAACAAAATTCATCAAGTTCACCGAAGATCACTTGCAGAAGTCATTACATACAGAAATCAATCCAACCACTCCGTGTAACCGAAGGCGCATAAGGTATTTTCCATTTTCAATATCTCACTGCAAATCTTTTGAAAAATGGCTACTCCGAATATAGTAAAGATCTCAGATAGGCCCCGACCTGAATTTAAGAAACACCCATACAAGTCATTGGAGGTAGATCCCGTAGGAGCATTCTCTAGTGTTCCACATGGCGTTTTACACACAGAAGACATTAGGGTTTACATACATGCAAGTATTGAGGAATTTGGGGAATTCAAATTGAGAGATTTCTATCACAAACAACTGATAGACAATGCTTTTGAGCTTAAACTAGAGTATAAGGGTATCTAGAAGAAACATTTTGATCAATTCATTCATTTTCCCTGCTTTGAAGAAGATGAATGGGTCCGGTACGTATTGAGTAGAATGCATGACAACTTCCTATGGCTGGATAGACCCTGCAAGATCACAAAAGAGGCAATTAGGGCAGTAACTGGTCTATACTCTTCCGGAGGGATACCTATCCTCAAATCCGTCAAAAATGACATTGTAACTGAGGCCACCAGATCAAAATTTGATAAGAGGGCAATGACCATTGAAGATATTTCTGATCCGGATATCAAGTTTGCATCTATGATAATAGGATACAAGATTTATCACTCTAGTAGGGAGAATTCTGTATCCGGAACTGCAGTATATACTGCCTATGAGATGTTGAGGAAGAATGCAGATTATGATCTCTGTGAACTTCTTTTAAGCCAATTAATGGAAAATATACAAAAGATCAAAAAGGACAAAAAGAATTCTTTCAAGTATGGTACACTTATATTATGTCTATTTTTCTACTTCTTGAATGAGCTGCCCAGATCAAGTGGATGGGTATGGTAGAATGACAAACCTGTAGCAGTCCAGATCAGAGATTATTTACATGGACTTGGGGATGCCAAAGCAAGAAATACAGCCCTGTGGGGATACTTCAAAAACTTCCAGAGCATGATGCAAGAAAGAGAAAGAATTCCCCAGTCTCTTGTTGAAAAATACAAAGACTTAGTCTGCTTTATGGTTGATACTGATCAGTGCCTAATGGAGGTAGTAGAGCCAAGGACAGTCTGGATCATGCCCATGGGATATGAGGTTGATGAACAGATTGTGGAACTGCATGTTCAACACATGCTTAGTCAGCCCAAAGATCCAAAGGTAGAAAGGTTTGGAACCTTTGAGGAGCTGAGTGTGAAGATCCATGTGGAACTCAGAGAACCTGAGATAAAAAGGAAGGTGAGAAAAGAAGTAGAACATATTGCTCAAGGCCTAGGCATCCCAAAGGAGGCACTTGATGCCAACCGGGAAAAGAGGCGAAAGGCTGAGGAAGAGAAGAAAGAGGCAGAAAAGAAAAGAAAGAAAAGTACTCTGGTGGAAACCTCAACCCGAACCAGATTATCAAAAGGATCTACACCTGTCACAACCAAAAGCTCAAAAACATCAAAACCAGAAGGTCAGACATCTGGTAAAGGAGAGAAAATATCTAAAATAAAAGCCACAAGGGCTTATACAAGTAAGAAAGATGAAGAGGAAACCGAATCAGATAAGGGGGTAAAGGAAATAAAGAAGCAGAAGAAGAAAGGATCTGGAAAACCCTCCATAGGCCAAGACAAGGAAGAAAAGGTAGAGGAATTTGTTGAAAAGCCCACTCTGTCTCTAGAGAGTGTAATCAAATCAGTCACTGTGGATGGAAACCTTCAACTAATGGCCGAATTCTATGATGACTACAATGAGGCTGACCAAAAGATCCTGCAGGAAGCCACAATCAGGTATCTGAACATATACAATAAGGCTTTCATTGAGATTATATCTCTAATTCCTAAAAGCCTAGAAAAGGAGTTAGAAATAAGAAAGAACAATGCCCTGGTAAAAGATCTTGAGATCCGGGAGCAGATAGCTATTTAGCTATATCCTCAAATTGATCCCAAGACAATGAACATAATATTCAAAGACTGCAAAGATGAGTTCAGGAGGAAAGCAAGGATGAATCAACTCATGATTGGTGAGACTGACAAGGTGGCCATGGAAACAGAAGAGATCCTCCGGAAGGCCTTCAAAAGGTTTAATCTTCCTGTTGTAGAGGACTTGGGTACTGATCCCTCATCCACAAGTGTTGCAGAAAAAACTTCTGAGAAAGCAACAGAAGAGATGGGCCCTAAACAAACCAACATTTCTCCTTCGGTTTCCCCTATAGTCTCTAGATCCAAAGGAGAAGACACTATATAGGAGAAAGAAGCAGGAGTGAAAGAAAAAGAAGTTGACAGTACCAAGGTTGTAGAGAAAGAGAAGACTCCAATAGAGAAAACCACAACTGATAGTGGTAAGAATGTAGAAGGAGAGAAAACTCCAAAGGACAGCTCCAAGACTGCAGAAGAGAAGAAACATCTGTCTCCAGCAAGAGACACTGCACAAACTGTCCAAAAATTTATAAGCAAAGAAACAATAGAGATTGATGAACCGGAGCTTCTACAAGGTCCATTCAATTTTGATTCCCTCTCTCCAGTACAGATAATGAAGATAGCTTCATTTGCAAATGCTAAGGCAAATGAAAAACTCCTAAAGTATCATATGGAAGACTGTGAGTTGATAGAAGCTGCTTCCAGAGTGCTCAAAAAGATTATGCCATCGGTCCAGAAAGATCCCACAGCCTCCTCTTCCGGTAATCTCAAAACCTGAGTCAACAGTGTTAGTACACATTTTGATTCTCTAGAAAAATCAGCTGAAGAAAAGGTCCGGAAGGAGTTTTTGGATAAAAGGTTCTCTGTGGTACAGGATTTGATCATTAATGATAGGAGAAACATGAACATTGGAATAAAGAGCTTAGAAAATGCTCTTAAGGATGGCAGTGAAATATACAAATTTTGTATCTCTTGGTCCAAGGTAACAGTGGATATTGAGAAGAAAATAAAAGAGCAAGAGGACACACTACTAAGCTTGTCTCAAAGTTTTGATCCTCTTTCTTCCTCTATAACAAATCAAGAATGTCAGACTATAGCAGTCTTGAGTGAAATCAAGAAATTGGAGAAGGAAAAGAAAAATAGAATAAGCAGGTTGAGTGAGCTCAGGGGGTTAATTGTCCCTAAGCTAGAGGCCATGCATGAGGCTATAACAGAAGCTCAAATCACAGCCCAGACAAATGATCCGACAGATCTAAAAAGGGCAGATGCGTTTGCATTCCTATTGAGTGGGCATATCTCAATTTTGGACAGGATGAAACAGAGTTGGGCAACAGAAGTTGTACAGTTGAAGACAACTTTTGTAGACATACTTAAGTATATGTAAGTATGCCATATGTTTATGCGGCTAAGTATAGTAAAATTTTTGAAAATTTTGGTGTGCGGACCCTACCCTTTGCCATTAATGTCAAAGGGGGAGTGAGGAGCAGTGAAAAATGAGGAATCCAACTAAGGGGGAGCTCCGGAAAATGTATATAAAGATAGAGCATCAGCCAAGGGGGAGCATAGTGTAAACACTTAGTCATTTTTCACTAAGTGTTGCCATCAATGCCAAAGGGGGAGATTGTTGGCAAGAGACACTATATGGATTCATGATTGTTGTCATTGATGGCAACAAAGTTCATCCCACACATCCGCAGGACATGGTGTGTCTCTACCGGAAGTCGGAATGAAGATTGTTAAGGTCCGGTAAATAAGAACAGAGCATATGGCAAGGTCTGACAGACAAGTCTGGATCTTTCAAAGGAAGTATCTTGGTGAAGTATGGATTTAGGAAAGTTAAAAGGACTACCTTGAGTAATAGATTCCAAGGATTTAGCCTTCGGTGATGGACAAGGAAAAAGATATGAATAGTTGAGTACCGGATTCCTGAGTGACAGTGTGAACAGAGGAAGAACTGACTGACAGAACATCAGATTGCTTTCCTGATGTGTTTTTGACAGTGGTAAAGGCTATGAAGACATGAATTATGTTTGGCCGACATGATTAATGATTTCTACAAGTATATGCTTGATCTGCATTACTTGATGTGCAAGGATTCAACTGACAGAACAGAGTTTGTGAGAAGATAGACTGTTCCGGGTGCCGACTAGAAAGATAATGAAATCACTAGTGCGGATATATATATAGGATGGATTCAGTTGTGAGAGGGTGTGTAAGAAAAGAAAAAGGAGTTAGATATGCAAAAAAGAGCAGAGTAGAGATAAGCAGTAAGAAAGATTAGGTATGTGAAAGGAAAGCAGAATAAAGAGAAGAGGAAAGATGAAGTGCAGCAAATCAGTGTACTGAGCCTAACCGGAACTGAACTCTAGCATATGTGGATGCTTCCAATCAGTTCAAATATTGTATGACATTCTTTTGTAGGTAGTGTGCCTCCTTGTAGGTAGTGTGCCTCTTTGTGAGCAGTGTGCTCGGGCAGTGAACCCTAATTGGCAAGTGCCATGTTGTAATTCCATATTCTTCTAACAGAGAATAATCTTTGGGTTAATCACCCTGTGGTTTTTTCCCTTAACAGGGTTTCAACGTCAAAAATACTGTGTCATGTGTTTTTCATTTCATGGTAATGTTTGTTTGTTTGATTTAATGCTACATTGATTAATAAGAAAGTTCAGAAAGAAGAAATTATTAGGATAACTGATTCACCCCCCCTCTCAGTTATCAACAGAAACTTTGAATTCCCTTCTTGTGGCTAGGTAAAGGCAACTCTAGGATGGCTCTCACCCTTTCAGCATCAATGGTGATGCCTTCCTTTGACATGATGTGCCCCAATAGCTTGCCTTCGTGTACGGCGAATATGCACTTCTTGGGATTAACAAATATCCAAAATTCCTTGCATCTTTCGAATACTAGCCTCAGATGAAATAGATGCTCAGATGCATTCTTGGAAAAGATCATGATGTCATCAAGGTACACCAGCACCAATTTGTACAACAAACCCTTGAACGCCATATCCATGGCTCGCTGAAAAGTTGAGCCAGCATTTGATAAACTGAAAGGCATTCTTTTGTAGGCCATGGTGCCCCATTTGGTAGTAAAAGTGATTTTAAATTGATCTTCCTCCTTGACCAACACTTGGTTATAGCCAGAAAAACTGTCAAGCAAGGAGAATCTCTTTGAGCTAGCTACCACTTGTAGGATCTGCTCCATTGAGGGCAACAGGTAGTGGTCTTTTAGGGAGGCCCTATTTAGATCTCTAAAATCAACACATAGTCTGATCTCCCCATTCTTTTTTCTAACAGGGACAAGGTTAGAGACCCAAGAAGTATGTTTGATTGGGAAAATGATCTTTCCCTCGATCAACTTAGTCAATTCTTTAATCATCAGGGGCTCTAGCTTTGGATTTAGGGGTCTTTGCTTCTGCCTTACAGGTTTCGTCCCTGGCTCTAATTCTATGGTATGCTGGGCAATGTGAGGGTCAAAACCTTTTAGGTCTGAATAATCCTAGGCAAACACATCTTTAAAATCATGGCATAGAGCAATAAAAGCCTATCTATCCTTAGGTGAACAGATTTTTCCAATCTTGAGAAGCTTAGCCTTGAAAATTTCTAGCTTTTCATAGTGCTCCTCCTTTATCTGCATGCCAGTCTTGGTCTTCTTCTTCTGATCATTAGTGCCAAAGATAGACTCCAATGTCACCAATCCCTTGGGCAACTTGTTTGTCTTCAGTTGAATAATCTAATCATTGCCATACTGCTACTTGAGTTTATCTTGATTCATCATGGAAAACTCATCTTCATCTAACAAGAATCTCAGAATCTGTTCATCACTTTCAAAGACCTGCCAATGAATATCATTGTCGAGGATAGAGGGTCTATCCACTATTTTTACATGAGGCTGCACTTTCTCCCTTTGGATATCACTGGGGATGTCAAATTGAGCCCCAATTGTAGCCAACCTATCTGCTTGGTAATTTTGACTTATGGGAATAGAGACCAAATTGAAAGCATTGAATTCCTCAATCATGTCCCATACCCTATGCTTATAGCATTTCAAAGTATTGTTTTTTGTAGCATGCAATCCTCGTACCTAGTTTACAATGAGTTCACTATCCCCAAACACCTGTAAACAGCCAATCTTCCTTTTTCTTGCCCACTGCAAACCTTGAATTAGCCCTTCATATTTAGCAATGTTGTTGGTGCATGGAAAGGCAAAACAGAAGGTAGAATAATACCTATCACCAAGAGGAGACACCAGCATTGCACCGCCACCAGACCCATTCCTGCTTCTAGAGCCATGAAAGCACATTTTCCATACTTGATCTTTCTATTCTATCTATGGCTCTGCATCTTTTACCAGACTTGGAATTGCTATCTCAGGCTCATGTAGTACGTAAATCCCCATACCGGTTTCTTGAATATATGCCTCAGGGTCATCTACAACATTTTCTGAGGCCCATTCCTTTAATAACACCTCTGGTATACTTTCATTTTGTAGCTCTTGGGCAGCCACAAGTTCAGGATCATCAGAAATAATGCAATTGGCATTAACAACACTAGGTGTGTATGGCTCTACATGGTGGTTTGAAAGTAGTTTAGACCATAGGGTCACTTTAGTGCCATACCTGGTCCTAAAAAACATGTGGGACTAGTCAGAGGATAGATATCCTTCTATTTTGGCTGTGAATTCTCTTGATAGGCACATGGCAAAATGAGGAGGTAGGTCTATGATGAAGACCTCTTGGAAGATGGAAACATTAGGACAGGTATGTAGAGTAAGACCCATGTCTTTTATTACACCCACAATATTAACAGCCGTGCCATCTAATTGGAGTACACCCTTCTTAAGAGGCTGGTATTTGAGCCCTAATTGGTCTGCAATTTGTTTAGGCATCATAGAACTACTTGCACCACTATCCACCATGCAATTGTGCACAAGCTTATCTCCTATTATTAATGACACATAGAATGGAAGTGGTTTGACAGTCTTGCCTGGTTGTTTGCTGTTGTCTTGGGGGAAATTGGTAAGGACAGCCCTATTTGGGTCAACAGTTGTATCTTTGGATACTTTCAAATTAGATAAGGCTGATTGCAATATGTCCATTTGACCCGGGATTGCCAAGGAATCCCACATAGACATTGTCACATTTGCCTTCTTCATATTCTCAATAATATTAAAAGGGGAAGAAACACCTACCTTTTGATGTGGCTTGGCAGAAGCATTATCAGTCTATGAATGAGGTTGCTCTTTGGCGGCTTCTTGAGTATTCCTTTGTAACACACGGGGAAACCAGGATGTAGACGGATCACCAGGCCCTCTTTCTCTGCTTGTTGCCTGATCCATTTCATAACTCCTTCTTTTGGCTCTTGTGTTTGCTGCAACTGGAATGTCATCTCTGTTCATAACACAAAACTCATTTTCTTGTGAATTCATGAAGGTAGTATCATGCTGGGGTTGTTCAATCTGCTGCACAATCCCCTCATTGGATGTGCTTGGCTGCTAAACTGCAACGCTCTGCACTGTCAGAGCTTGATTTATAGTTCCATTTGGACATGCTGCTTGACCATGCGACTGATTGCCTGAAGAGCACCACTCATACTCGGATGCTAGGTTGTTCTGGACAGGGATGATGTCACTAATGGTACTGGTGGATGTAGGATTGTAAGGCTGGAAAGGTCTTTGGTTCATGTTCTACCTAACCCCTTGATAATTGCTCTGATAAGGTGGCCTATTAGCTTGGTAGGGTTGGTTCTGTCCCTGATAAGATTGGTTTTGTCCTTGGTTATATGGCTGATAGGGCTGTCTATTCTGGAACTACTACTTTTTCATATTAGTCAGCTCATTACCAAAAGACTAACAATCCCTTGATCTCTTGTAACTCAGATGACTAATTTTGAGCAGTACCTTCTGACCTATTTGGTTGCACATTAGCTACTGGTAATGCAGGTGCGGTAGGTATAACAGATATGGGAGGTACATATGTAGGGAATGATGGTCAAATTTGTTGGATTTAGGATAGACAACTGAGAGGGGGGTGAATCAGTTATCCAAAACTTGCTTCTAATTCAAACACTTAAATCCTCTTTCTTATTTAATAGCATGTCAATTAATCACTCATGAAAGCATAAAGCATAAACACCAGAGCAGATACACATCAACACATGAGACACCAAGATTTTGACGTGGAAAACTCGGTCAAGGGAAAAACCACGGGGTGATTAACCCAAGGATTATTCTCTATTAGAAGAATAAGAAAAATAGATGGCACATGCCAATTAGGGCTCACTGCCCAAGCTCACTGGTCACAAGAGGCACACTACCTACAAGAGACACACTGTCTACAAAGTAACAAGTATCACAAACTTGAACTGGAGATTGACATCTTTACCATGCCTGGATCAGTTCCATTTAAGCCCGAAGACCTCTGCTCTGCCTTTCTCTCTTTTGCTATACCACACTCATCTGCTCCAAGACACACTACAAAATGAACTCACAATCCCTTATTTATACAAGGCATCGAGTTAGGAATAATCATCTAAGTCGGCAAACACCTATAAGATCATTCACAAGACGTGTACTACATCTGGTCGGCCTATCTTAGGAAGAACACCAATATCCATGGTTATTCTTCAAATGCAAACTCAAACTTCAATGCGGACCACCAATAAGAATTGTACACAAGCCAAAGATCACCAAAACCTTTCCTGAGTCATCAAGAGCATCCACACTTTATCAGCTTACTGGAATTCTTTTCTTCTTCATCTGGAACTTCAAGAACATAGTCTGTCATCACTGTCATAATGAAAAAGGTGCTTCTGGACCTCCAACCCATGAACAAATCTAGTTTTCACTTCACACAGACTTCTTCAACGCTCTCTCCAATCCGTAGAATGAGATAATGCAATTCCAGAGCTCACCGGACCAATCTGTGACATTCTGTCACCACTGAACATCTGTCGGAACCGGTTCTACTAGAACAGTCATAACTTCTTCAGATCATTATGCGGACCTCTGAAAACTTGATTGGATCATTTAAAGACTCATATCTGTAAACCCTTTAAACCACATCCTCTGATATTCATCTTATCTTGAACTTTTACCTCAATGTCATCACTGTTCTTCACTGTTCCTGATTGAGACTAATTTCCTCAATATCCTCAGCACACAGCTCATCTAATCCTTCTCATTAATGCAATATGAGTATGTTGACAGCAATGACAACACTGGTTATCCTCATACTTGTAATAGAATTGCAGGAAAAATTGGCAAAGGAGGTCTAGGAGCAATTTTGCTAGCCTGAATGAGGTTGTTTTCAACCCTAATGGCTATGGTATAAGCCTGTGGTAAGGAAAGCCCTCCCATGGATTGAATCATGACAGAGATGTCACTATTTAATGCTCTCAAAAAATATAAGAATGCATGGTCGGCTGTAGGCCTTACCATTGGTGGGATTCTCTCTCACATTTTTTGGAAACGATGGTTGAAGTCTGACATGACCTCATGAGGGGCTCTTTTGATTGTAGAAAGCTGCTCCACCAGTGACAGATGGTCTGATTTGTCCTTGAAGAAACTACACAATTATTCTCCCAAGCGATCCAAAGAGTCTATGGAATTCACCGACAAACTTCTGAACCATTGCAGAGCCTTCCCTTTCAGTGAAGGTGCCAACAGTCTAATTGCTACATTTTCTTCTGTCACATGATGGACAGCACATAGGTTCACAATGTCCTTGATATGCTCAGCTGGAGTGGTCTAATCTTCACCATGAAAGAATGGTAGACTCTTTAGGGCGGCGACAGGGATGTCATCATGTCGAGCTAGATTCAACGGGATGCCCTGGTTGAAAGCGACAAAGGGCTGATTTCTAGCTGTAGGAATCATCGTGACTGAGGTTCCTAAGGTAGTATGAGCTCCAACTGCAGGGGGAGTTGACTTGGCTCTCCTAGGCTGGACGCGAGTCTTCTTATGCTTCTCAGATGCTACCCCTCCTCTCCTAGGTGGGGATAATTGTAGATATTTGAAAGGTGAAGAGCTGCTTCTTGTAGGTATTCTTCTCATAAGCAGAGATATGCTGATTCTGCTAGACCAAAGTTGGAGTCTCTAGACATGCAGAATTTTGACCTCTTACAGGTCTGAATATTACTAGCTACACATCAAAACTAGTAACCAAAATGTATTACTTTGAACTTAGAATTCTCAATTCTGGTCCCACCGGACGTGCCAGAAACTGTTATCACCTAGATTTGCACCCTTTGCTGCAATTATGAGACCTTAGCAACCTGGGGTAACATTGGAATGATCTCGAAGTGTGGGACCTTGTGATTTGAGATTAGACCTCTAGAGAAGGCTGGTTCCTTTCTCTAAGCCTATTACTTAGAGCAATGATACTAAACCTAGTGTTAAATGACTTGTGGGGGAAAGAGTTAGAAGGAAACTGAAAGGGAAAAGGTGTGATACACCAGATTTAGTGAGCGATGGCGATTAGGGCATGGACACAACAATGACACCTTTGCTACTAAGGAGAGATTCACACAGATTTAAGACTAGTTTGAGGTTTCGATATGAAAGCCAAAACTGTAGAGGGGCCGTTTTACCCACAGAACAGACTATAACTTCAATTAAAACATAGAAATCCAGGGCAGAAGAGAGGTGAGAAATCAGCATCTATTAATCATGAAGGTCTAAAAAACTATTACAATATAGAAATAGTTCATAGCAGGGGTGTACCAACATAGCTAATTACATTCATTGGTGGATAAAGGGAAGACAAAAAAGGCCAGATTCAGGCACAGTGAGTCACATTCCCATACCCTTGCAATTACACTAAGAGGTCTGACTATAAAAAATTTGGTAGTATAACAGCCCCCCAAAATCCACCACACTTTCAAAAGAGTTTTACAATGTCTTTTATAAGACAGGCTCCTACCAGAAGGGCGTGGAGTTGCTGAAACACAGAACTGAGGCCATAAATCCCAGGAGCAGGAAAGCATGGGCAGAGGCATGGTGAAGGGACAGGGGCCATGCCTCTGCCAAGCCAAAACTTCAGGAAAATGTAGCCAAGACGCAAGAAAGGACGGGGCATGGAGTCAGAACCTCCAAAGTCATCGTCCAACTATAGAAATTTGGTCCTGCAAGACTGAGAGCCCATACGCCATGAATGCACCCGTAGAACCTCACCAACCTGAGCCACTGCGAGGAGAAAAAAACCCCTCAAACCTCAAGACGGCCACTGAAACGTCCCATCGGCTCGAACGTGCAACACCATATCTGAAAAATGGAAACTGGAAAATCCCCTTAAAAACCTGCTCAAATGAAAGAGGAGGCAAAAATATGCACTTTTGCCTCCTACAGTATGTCAAAATTCACTGAAATGGGGAAGACATAGGCGGTCAAAGATTTGGTCAACTGCCTGTATATATCGCTTTTGCATCTTTGTGTATATCGGCCTCTGAAAATGCCTTTGAACATGCACAAAATGCTTTGCATGTATCTCTGCTTTTGGCGCCAAAAGGTCCTTGATATCACTTTCAGGATATACATTTGAAATTGCCTTTTAAAACATCTTTGTATGTGCATCGCCACTGCCACGTGGCACCCTCTGATTTGCCATCGAATTGGAACTGGGACCTATCGCTGAAAAACTGCATCTGCTTGGCCGAAAACCCTCTTGTATATCGGCTTGTATATGCGAAGATACAAGCGCAAATATACAAACAGCTAGCACATGCAAATGTGCATCTTGCCCTTTGTAATCGCGACTTGTATATACAAAACATCTTGTATATTCGCTGCTTGTATATTGGCCGCCAATGTACATTGCAAATGTACATTCATCTTTGTATCTTCGCGGGACCCACCGAATGTATCTTCCTTTCTACATATGCAAACATACAAACACCCATACATACAAATCGGACCCGAAGTCTAAATGAGCCAGAAATGATATTCATTTGAAATCTGGCTTGTATATCGCCAATGTATATTTGCTTGTATATGCACAATATACAAGCCACCGTTCAACCTGATCCTTCGTACGTCAAAACATACAATCCTCCTTGTATATGCGCGGCCCAGGCTCTTCTATACCGGCGATATACAAAAGCCCTTGTATACTTTCTCTTGTATATTTCGCTTGTATGTGCAAACATACAAGCCAAATATACATTCTCTTTTGTATATGCGGTGATATACATTATTGTAGCACTTGTATGTCCACCGGCCTTGTACATTTTTACTTGTATATTTTCGCTTGTATGTGCAAACATACAAGCCAAATAAACATTCTCTTTTGTATATTTTTATGCAATTAGATATACAAACCAGGAATATTTTGGGAATTTGTGAAAGATTCCCCCCTTGTATATGCATTTTCTTGGCTCGATATACATTAAAAAAATGTATATAACTCACTTTTCTCAATATTTTCTAAGGCTGATATAGATTTGCAAGCCCACCAAATGTACATTTGAACTGTATGTTTGACCAAAGTTTGACCATGGATAACTTCTTCATTTGGCCGAATTTCAAGGTGATGTAAAAAGCAAAACTGCCTATTTTTCAAGCTCTTTCCAATGGTAAGGTCTTTTAGGCAATTTGACACTTTTCATTTTTAGGCAACATTTTCCAAAGGATTTTCAAGGAAAATACCAGGTTGACTGTTTGGCTCTGGTCAGAGGAGAAAGGGGGAAACAATCATGCTAGGTCCCAAAACCGCAACTCCACTTCTTAGGATAGAATCACACTCACAAGGCCAAGGTTGTTGCCATGTAAGCATAATCAGTCCTTCAAAAGAATATGGAGGGTTAAAGGTCAATTCTATGGGAGTGGGCTTCATCCCCTACACTTCAAGCTCAGTTAGGCTCTGGAAGGATATTGCAAGGGGTATACCTTAATAGGTATTAAGTTCAAACCATATGAACATCTAAAATAAATGGACAACCAATCCTAGCTCATTGTCTTGGTCCCAAAGACTGTTACTGAACCAAGAACAAATGACTGTCACAAAACCCCTATATAGTTGATTCAACTGTGAGAATGTACATGCACAAGAAATATGGTTTTTCCCCTAAACCACTGGTAAATATTTATTTGATTTAAAATAGTGATTGATTCCTCCCCAATATGGACCGATGCCTACTCTAATGGACAACTGAGTCATAAGCAGTAAAGAGGGAAGAAAAGGACTAAACCAGCATCAACATAAAACTAAAATGTATTCACGTATATTTCTCAAATTATACTTCATACATTGAACATACTTGATTATCCAGAACTAAACTACAATGACCCATTTGCAACAAAGAGATGACTCAAAACAAAACTTGTATTGACTTGAATGCTATCACACATTATCAAATCTCTATTACAATCACACTAGAAAAATATAAAGTTGTGACTATGCATTCCCCTAAATCACTGCAAATAGTCATGGAGACATACAATTGCATAAAATATGCATTACAATCCATTCCTACATTGCATCAAACACATTCCTCCATTCAATGCCTTGGTTGGCTTGATTTGAAGCCATAAGATTATCCTGAGGCACTACAGGTCAGACAATTGGTTCAGTGACCAACCAGAAGAATGCCTCTGAAACATGCATATATAGTGGAGAAAATCAATGCAGCAGATGGGCGCCAATTATTTGCCCACTTGCACCAACATTAAATCTCACCCACTCCCATAAATTCTTGGAACTAATTCCACCTACTTGACCACCAACATGTACATCCTCTTTAATTCTGCATTCATGGCAGTCGGGAGTAGATGGACAATTAAAATAAAAAGCCCTCTGAAAGTGTCTGTAAAGATTTTATAGCACTTTAAAATATTTTAAACTAATTTTAAAATATTTTAAACTATTACATTTATAATTCATGCTTCACATTTGATTTTATACTTTAATTTTTCCTTACCATCTCAAACTTTCCTCTTTTATCTCTTTGGCACTTTCGTCAACAAATTTCCCTATTGACAAACTTGAGAGACCACAAACCATCTACCTCTCCTTGGTTAGTAAAATTTCCCCTTCATAAACCACCTTTCTTTGCCAACTTATCATTTTTCTTTCCTTTTCACCTTATCAACAAATCTTTCTTTTTACGAACTGTGCCTTAGCCATCTCCCTTTGTCTTTTTTCACCTTTGCCCTTTATCGGCAAATTCTCCCCGCGACGAACTTCATCCTTATCTCTTTTTCTTTGCCTCTATCTTCCTTTGTTGGCAACTTCACCCATTAGTAAACCTCTCCATCGGTGAACCCAATGGTTCACAAACTCAGCCTTTTACCGACGAAGGCACTTGTCTTCTTCTCCTTCATCTTTTTCTTCCTTAGACAAATTTCTACTTGTCTCCTTGCCAATCTGGGCTATTGACAACACTCTGTTGGTGAAAACCCTTGTTGGAAAACTTGGGGGTTCATGAACCTCCAACTTCGTTGACAAGACTCAGCCTTCTTCTTTCTATTCACTCTTTCTATCACCAACTTCTTTGTGCTTTTATCTTCCTTTATGCTAAAGCCACCTCACCTTATCAACAAATATGCCAATCAGAAAACTTAGCGGTCAGCGAACCTAATGGTTCGCAAACTGTCAACTTCAATGACAAAGGCACGATGCTTCCTTTATTTGCCTTAGACAAATTTTTTCTTTTCCCGCCTGGTCTCTTTATTGACAAATTAGGGACATCTTGAACTCACAAACCAAGTCAGCTAGTTCACTAGTTTGTGATTTCACCAATTTTTTCATAAAGCCTCCCAATAGGCCATTTTCAAAGGGAAGAAACAAAACAATAAGGTGGACATTTACTTGGTGCATTTTGAATGAAAACCCTTATAACTTATCTTAAATCAGATCTAAATGATGGGTTTAGAGTGCAAAGACAAAAAAGGGAAACTTAATGGATTTTTGGGGCAAAATAATGCATTTTGGGACCTAACTTTTACTGGTCCCAATAGTGGCTCTAGTTGGGGATGTGTGCCAAGCAATGGTACATCGAGGACCAACTATCTGGGTAAAAGCAAGAAGTTGGGTCCACATATAGGGGAAGTGTCGTGCAAAAAAAAAATCCCGACAGGAACGGGTACCCGTTTTAAAGAAAACGGGTACCCGTTTAGCAACGGGCACCCGAGCTTAGAACGGGTACCCGTTATAAAACGGGTACCTGTTTCCAAAAATAGTAAAAAACAACAACAGGTACCCGTTTCTAAAATAGTAAAAAAAACGGGTACCCGTTTTTGTTTTTTACTATATTTGGAAACTTTCCAAAAATAGTAAAAAACAGAAACGGGTACCCGTTTCTATTTTTTACTATTTTTGGAAAGTTTCCAAATATAGTAAAAAACAAAAACGGGTACCCGTTTTTTTTACTATTTTAGAAACGGGTACCCGTTTTGTTTTCTATTGTTTTTTAGAACGAGTACCCGTTTTAAAACGGGTACCCGTTTCTAAAATTTTGAATTTCGTACCCACACTTTTGGTTTCGTTTTAGGCTCAGGAAAGGCATGGGTAGCCGACCTTGAGCCTTGGACCTGCAAGTATTTCTCTAAGTATAGAACCAGAGGAAAGACTGACTTCACCTATATGGCTGATGACATTTTTTTCTAAATTTTTTTACGAAATTAAAACCCATTACAGATCATAGTGTCTAGTTTTCAAATATGTAATTTTTTTGGGATTGGACTTGTTTTTCTATTTATTATTTAATTTATGAGCAAACTGGTCCAAAAACTTGAAATGACACGTGTTTGTATTTTTTTAATAACTTTTAATTTTTAAATTTTAAAAAAAAAAAATTATGTCATCAATCTACACATCATTCTTTACACAATGAAAAAAAAAATTTTAATTTTATGATTTTTTTTGCTCAAATTATGTTGGCCGTACACGAGGGGTTTTCAAAAGTATCAATTAGGCCTAATAGAAAATTAATAAAAAAAAAATTATTTAGAAAAAAAATATAAAAAAAATCCTCATCAAACTTCACTATACTACACATCTTTTCCCAAAAGGATTTTAAAAAATAATTTTATTTAGGTCAAATTATGTTGGCCGTACACGTGCATGGTATGGTTAAAAAAAAGTGACTTTTAAATAGTGGTTTTTAGAAATGCCTATTGAAAATCAATTTGTATCATCTGGGTATTGAAAAAAATTACATATTTGGAAACTAGACTCTGAGTACTACATTTTATATTTAGTGACTTTTTTAAAGATTCCATCTCTAAGTGCTTCAAATTTTAAGGTCAACTATGACAAATTTTGAAAATAAGGGAAAACACTTCCACTTTTTGGCCAAAAAGTGGACCCAACTTCTTGCACTTACCCATCTCTGGGAAGACCACAAGGCCAAAACAAATAGGGGTAACAACACAAAAACATATTTATAACATGACATATATACAAAACAACATACAGTCATAAGTATGAATGTGGAAAAAGAAAGTTGACTGTAATCAAAATTTTAGAGCATTACACGTCCAACCTACACAAAATTGTAGAAACCACTTGCCTCTGTCAAAGATAAGTTGAATGAAGGAGTTGATCTCCCTCAAACCAAATCTACACTTTTATCCTAGCTGCAACAATTGAAAACTATCCCCAACATGTGCCAATCTACATCATATGCTTGTGGAGCCAAGGTTAGCTTCATCAATGAAATCACTACTACAAGGCAACCATAAGAGATAGGTACTTGACCTATTCCAATCCATATCATGCTTGTTCCTAACAACAAGGGGTGTAAAACCAAAATTCAGGTCAGCAACAAAAGAAATAAATGAAGACAAATCTCCATTATCATGTGACAGGCTATCATACCTGCTGACCTCTTCATGCAATTTGAGAGAAAAATAAAACACCTCCCATTCACATGACAAGGAGAAATGTGCTTGAATGCAATATTGATCTACAAGAGAAGAGACTTCATCTTGTAGAGAAAATTGGAAATACTCCAGCTCAGATACACCTAGTTGGGATGCAACATGTTGAAAATTAGACATACATATGCCTTGCTACTCATTCATAGCAATGTCCCATACAAAGGACTCAACCTCTATCGTAGAGACAACACATTCAAGAGCTAACAATTTTTCCACATCAAAGTGGAAGCATTCATATTCATTTGTAACTCCATCAAGCTCTTGAACAAAAATTTCATATGTGCTGCAAAAACTTTCAATTTCTGAATAATAAGCATGACTTAGGCTACAATTCAAAGCATCAACACATAAATTATGATTGTGAGACACCTCAAGTGAAGAACCACGTTCTTCAAATTGTTTTTCAAGTACACTTTGGCAATCTGTTATGTCATATTCACTGCTACAACAAGACTGATGACACACTTCTTCTTCCACATTCATTCTTATTTTATTTCCTCGTGGCTCTAGTGAATCACACTCTACATGAGGAAGAGAACATACCTTTCACCAAAGAAATAGGTTCTCAGATACATCCACATGATCACCATCTTCACAATCCATGGCAAGCTCTTCACACTAAAAATCCATGGCTACACCAACACTTATCTCTGATCGCTTATCATCAAGTGTAGCCACCTCTACATCTATCTCATGCAAGCAAGGACTAACTACTTTGTCACAAATAGGAACAAAAGAGGGCATCATATCAAACAAGAAACTAGTTTCGTGTTTGTCCCATATTTTACTTACCGGTGTTCAGAGGCTGATCCATATGACTATTCATCCATGTACACATCCTCCTTTTCACTAAGCCACATACCTCAGCACTAGGCTGGAAGTCACCATTGGTTTCATCATCATTATTTTCACTCGATGAGTTGTCCAACCGAAGGTAGGTGCATTTACTACTTTCATCATTTGCATCATTGTCATATGATGCACCATCTTCCACTTCTACCCTTCTGACTACACAATCATCATCATCTGATGCTACATTCATTAGATTGTTTGTATCCACATTATTGCTCTTCAGATTAGTATGTTTATTACCAACAATGCATGTATTTGTGGATGACAAAACTCTTTATGTAGTTATCTCTTATTTTCTCTATGGAGTCTAGGGATAAATATGCCTGCTGTGTACTTGTTATTTTGAAATCTTCCTGCACATAACTCAATCCAGTTTCATATGCTTCAAAAAACATATCAATGCAAGCAGGAATGTTAGGTTTGAGATCATTTGGAATATGGGAAAGATAAATAGAAAACCTATGACCAAAATTCCTTCTTGACTCTCCCTCTTGTTTTTTAATTTTTTCCATTTCTATGACAAGATCAGCAGGGTCAAGACCTTTGGTAAATTCGTTTTCAAATGCTACCACAAGTTTATTCAATGAGGCAAAGGACTACCTTGGAAAATTTTGGATCCATTATCTTGCCTTTCCATGTAATGACCTAACAAAAAATCTCATTCGCATGTCTTCATCCTCAAATTGATGTTCATCCATGAATTCTAAAAATATATCAACATGTGTGTCCCCTTCCCAAATATTGTACCCATCAAACTTGGGCAACTATTTGTAGACCTTAATTGGCATACTCATTTTTTTGTAATCGACCCATGAGAGGTCTAACTGATCATATATTGGATCTAAGGGAGGAGTGGGGGATTGGGCAAACTAATTTTTGGGGGTAGCAGGGAATGCATTGGATTACATCCTATACTCTAGCAACCTAATATGATCTTCTATTTCTACTTCTTGCCATGAAAATGACTCCAACATCTATTTGGTCTTTTCAATTTCATATTGTTGCATTGCTAAGTAATTATGATTTTGCATGGGTGCATATAGGTTTTGGTTTGTATAACATGTAGGGCCATGATTGTAATATGCATTGTTAGGATGGTCATGGGAGGCCACTCCAATATATTTCTAGGGTCTGATATATATGAAGACTCACATAACGGAACATCCCTAGGGTATCCATGTTCATACCAATTGGCCATGACTAAAACATCCTATATTGCTAGGAAGAAAGTATAGGTATATAAATTTGTTCCTTCAACATGACAGGAACAACAAACTTCAAAGGTTAGGAAGAAAACCATGTACCTTTATTTCATCAACTGCTGCATCCTGAGATAGAACATTCATATCACCAACAACAACCAAGGTACAACATTAACAAACTTCTGTTCTTTGGTAGTAGAGTCACCACCTCTTCCAAAGAGGAATTCCTTTAAGTGTGACTGATCTTCAAGACCACAAACTAATTTTAGGTTTTCCAATTGGTAGAGTCTTCAATTTCTTCTCAACCCAACAATAAAAATCCCTAGCAATAACATCAATCTGTTGGCATAAGTTGATGGGATACCAAACTTACCCAAACAAAATGCAAACAACAAACTGTTGCAAACCTAGATGACTATTATAGAGGTCTTCAAAATAATTCAACTTTTTAATCCTTCCCTGGCAACAGTGCCAATCTGTTGTGTGAAAACTGCAACTCCACTTGCTAGGATGGAATCACACTGACAAGGCCAAGGTTGTCGTCATGTAAGAATAATCAATCCATCAATAGAATATGGAGGGTTAAAGATCAACTCTACAGGGGTGGGTTTCATCCCCTGCACTTCAAGCTTAGCTAGGCTTTGGAGGGATATTCCATGGGGTATACCTTAATAGGTATTAAGTTCAAACTAGACGAACAACTGAAATAAATGGACAATCAAGCCCAACATGTTGTCTTGGTCTCAAAGAATGTCAATGAACCAAGAACAATTGGGTGTCACAAAACCACTATATAGCTGATTCAACTGCGTGAATGGACATGCATAGGAAATATGGTTTTTCCCCTAAACCACTGGTAAATATTTGTTTCACTTAAAATAGTGATTGATTCCTCCCCAATATGGACTAGTGCCTACTCTAATGGACAACTTAGTCATAAGCAGTGTTGATATAAGTGTTAGTCATATTAACAGAGATAAAACTTCAAAAAACAAACCTTTATCCTCTTGAAGAATATGATAAATTCATAATGAATTTATGATTCCAACTCTCCATTGATCAGGTCATGATCTTTTGATAATCTCTCAGTGGTTTGATGTGAATTTGTTGTTAAACATTCAGGGGCCTTATGCATGAAATTCGATGTAATTTGTATCCAGATATGTAAATATTTTTCTCTATTTCAACTGTTCTGTATAAATCTCAACAAATTGTGTTAAATCCTACAATCTCTAATCAGGATATGCACATATTCATGTGAATTTATTCTAAGTTTCATTAATTCTTATGATCTTCACTCTGATTAAGATTGTTCATGATGCTTTATGTAACTTTGATTTGTTACTCTAAATTTACTAAAATATGAACTAATCTTTACTTAATTATGCTTCTGCACTTCAAATTCTCCTAAATATTGTGCCTACAAGATGATATTTCCATGATCTTTGTCATTATTCTTAAGTATTTGCATGATATTTTCAATATTACATGTGATTTATTCAAACTTGCATAAGATATTCATGTATCTACGGATGTCTACATAATTACCATGTTTTGCTTATCATTTATCAGTATTTTGTAGTTGATGATGATTAATGAAATTTAAAATAAATGAACTTAAATTCTGAAATTATTTGCAATGAGTGAGTTTCGACCATTGATCCATATGCACAATTCAATATTTCATGAAAGGAGATAAAATCAAACCATGCTTTTCTAGAATGTTCCACAACTATACACAGTTGATGCTAATCTTCAAAGGGATACGATGACAACAATATTAACTAGTTGAAATGCACTCCAAGGGACACATCAAATCATAGTGACATATCAAGATGACGTCCACACAAGATTACTCAAAATTTACGATCAATTTGTAATCTGGATCTCTATTTCATTCAACATTCAAAATGTATGCTTATATACAATTGGTCTTGAGAATGAACCATGTAGCTGAACAATTCAATCTCAATTAAGCTCCTAATAATGTACAAATGACAGTCCATCTCCTTTTATAGAACAAGGAGAGGATGTGGTTACAATAGATCCAATGATCTAATGGTCAAGATTAAACATGGCACATGATTGCCAGTTGGCAATCAATCTAGTGGAGTATAGCTGGCATGCCAGAATATTCTAGAATCTTTGACTTGGTCAATGTGACCTCTTCATTCTGCATTTCCATCTAATTCCTCATCTGTAGATGGCTCTTCTATTATCCAGTATCCAATTCCCTGACTAAGTGCATATGTCTGAATAACCTTATCTATTTCTGCCTTATCCTGTACTTTAGCCGTTGTAGCAACATGCTCTTGTGCTTTCAACTGTTCTTCCAATGTTATCCACATGTTGGTCCTATTATCCATCTCTTTATTATATTCATCAATCTCATATCTCATCAGCATGGCCTGATCAATTGTATCCTCTGAGAAGTGCTGGACAGGATCTTCCAATAATGAACCAAAATTATCCCTAAAGGTTTTGATGGTAAACTCTTCATCTTGATTCTCAAATTTTCCCTCAACTTCTCCTTTCAAAATTTCCAATATTTCTAACTCCTCAGACATGAGCTGATGCGCTTTAACACTAATGTTAGTCATTCTAGCATTACACCTTTTTAATATACTAACATCAAATCTTATGTCCTCAAACCAAGTATCTAACTATGTGTTGTGATGTTAGCAACACGCCCCATTTTACTCCTTAGCAAAATGAGGACCCCTGTTGTGGCTGTTGCTTTCGCTTTTTGTGTGTTGTTTTGCTTGGTGGTAAAGGGAAAAGGGGAGTCAAAATTTGCAAACTTTGTTAAAAATATATAAAAATGCATTTTCAGTACCAGGGTATGATATGGTTGGATTCCTTGTGAAAAATGAGCTAGGGTTGCTTTTCGAACCATCTTAAAATTTGCCATATTTTACAAGTTATGATTATTTAAGGTAAAATGAACATTCAGGTTTATAGATCAGGTTTTGCATCATACAAGGTCAGTTGTAGGTCCTTTATATATTCTTTTTTTACCTTGTATGCATTTTGGATAAAAGCTTTATATATACATACAAGTGAAGCATGTAGGCAGCGGACCCGAGGGGTTGTTTAAATAAAGTTAATTTCAGCTTGTATATTTTGACATACAAAACTGATGTACTATAGTTTATACAATGTGGAATTCAAAATGGATCAAATTTGGAAAAACACTTGTATCAAATCCAAATGTATATCCAAGGATGCAAGTGCTTTTGCATTGAGGCATGCAGGAGGGAAAGTGTGTGGGTCCCATGGCTCATCGGCCTAGCTTCTATCATCAGCAATGTTTAGATTTATCTCCATGATGGGGTGTGTCTCCCCAATGCTATAGTCATCAGCATAACATTCAATATCGGCTGACTTTGAAGTTTTCATGCCGAAAGGTATAGTCTCCCCGATAGCCTTTGGCTATCGACATAGCATTCGTTATCAGCAATATTTGGTTTGGTCTTCGCGACGAGTAATCTCACGCTGATAACATAGAGGGAAGGCCATTTCGGCCAGACAGCAGTGATCAGCCAGTCATTTTGAACTCACTCTGATGAGCGAGGCTTAGGCCAATGGGAGGTATAAGGAAAAGAAAAGAGTAAGGGAAAGAAGAAGGAGATCGGCGGGAGTCACACCGACAAGGGATGCATCAGCCCAATGATGGCTATCGGTGGAGAAATTCTTGCCCACGCCGATAACTATGAACGAAAAGACCTAAGTGTTAAGGCCATTTCAGCCAGATCAAAGAGATAGGTGGAGAAGTCTTTACTCACATCGAAATGAAGTATCACGCTAATGACAAGCCCGATGAACAACAAAGGACTTAACCAAATAAAAAGGCTTTATCGGCCAAACAATGAAAATCGGCCCATCTTTTTTTGGACTTGTTGACGGCATATCTCACGCTGATGGGCGGGAAGTGCCAGAATGATAGGGTTTCTATGCGTTTTGAGGCCTGGATGAATGTTTCTAGTCAGTGATGGCTGACCCGATGGTGTTTTGGGCATTGTTTGTGCATTTTGAGCACATTTTTGGGCATTTTGGGCCCGATTTCTACTTTTTGCATGGTCACACCTTGATTCGACAAGTTTTTTAATTTCATGTTGTTTATTAAGTGAAAATGATACTTATTTCTTGTCTGTTTTCGCAAGTTTGCAGTTGAGGAAGGAGCTGGAACTTAATGGCGGTGACATCACGGAAGAGGAAATTAGATTGAAGATCTCAAGAGCAGAGGAAGATAAGGATGAAGGGTGAGTAAGTCAAGGGTCTTCACTGATGAAGACAAAATGCAGCTGAAGACATTATTGCAGCCAACCACAGAAGTTAATATTAAGCTGCTAGGGTTTCTAGTAGGGTAATATTTCGCCCAGATTTGATGTATGCTCGGAGGTATTTTTTGAGAGACTGGTTCACCAGCATTTATTGTTGTAACCAGGGGTTTGAACCAGGGTTTAAACTAGAGTTTTTGAGCTAGATTGAGGTCAACCCAAGTCTATATATTGTGCCTCTATACACTGTAAAACTTTACACAGGGGCTACATAGAAATTTGTAGCAGCAAGAATTTGTAAAGGTGGCATTTTAGTTTAGTTTAGAAGTAGAAGAAGGAGGTCACTTGTGTCTGCAATAAGGAATGCATGGAACATCTGGCTTCCTTACTGTATCTGTAAAGCTTGTAAGTTTTTTGTAATTTGATCATTGAAGCTAAGAGTCATTCTGACATTGTAAATCTTATATGACTGTCTATTTCTAATACAATTGAATTTGGAATTCTGCATCTATCTTTTGAGTGTTTTCCTACTCTTCTTTGTGTTTGAAACATTTCTCTTAGAGCTTGCAATCTTAGGAGTATGTTTGTGAAAATGCTCAGAACTTACACTTAAGGTTTTGTCTGTGGATTTGATCAAATTACTGTATTATTTATAAAGTGCATAACAGAACAATTAGATCCTTCGAATAGAGTGAATGAAGTTTAGATTAGATCTTTCTAACTTTTCCCAAGCCATCTGAAGTACTTAGCTTAAAACGTAGAAATTTGAAGGAAATTTGTCTCATATTTGAAGAAGCATGAACAACAGAGTTTGAAAGTAGACAAGTTTTCATAAATATAAAAAGAAGAAAGATGCAATAATTCAAGAATACCTTTTAAAGTTTTGCAGCACTATAACATTTTTTTTGTGCAAAGGAATGAACAAAACACCGATATTTCATGATCTTTTGCATAGTTTGAGTCCAGTAACCCAACAAGAAACCCTAAACTACATAAGGCCCCTTGAACATTACAACTTCACATCGACCAACTGAATTTGCCCAACAGGTCAAGATTTGACCATATTAAACTTGGGATTAAGTGAATCTTAAACGATTCCTTCATATCTTTCAAGTTAGTTTTGGTTCATTTTATGTGAATTTTAACTAATTGTTATGATTGCATCAAAACAATCGTCAACAATTTTTCTGGCGCTAGAAGGAGGGCCGACTTGAGTTAGGGTTTGTTTCAAGAAAAATTGGCTAATAACAACAATAAAGTGACTAGGTCTAGATCCAGTTCAGGGGATATTTTTGTGCAACTACATACAAGGCAAAGTGAGAGCCCTTTGATTTGGAATCCTAAAATATCGCAAGTAGGAAGTTCAACTGGAACACCTCCCGGGTCACCTTTTAACATACATAATATTGTGAGTCTTGACAGATCACTATTCAGATCTTTAAATCTTGGTTCAGGTACTCCTAGAGGTCCTAATCCTCCTATAAATCCTATCCCACCAATCAATCTAGGTATTCCTACAAGTTCAGGTCAAGCTCAAACACCTGTAATGGCTTATTTGAATGTCAATTCTCCCATATACTTCAATGATTATCATGAGATGCCCAAAAATCTGGAAAGGATATGTCCCAAATACCAATTACATCAGGATCCAGAAGATCATATTAGAATATTCAAGGAGGCATGTTTTAGGGCCATGTTAGAACATGAGGATGTTGTGTGTAGATTGTTTCCCTATACCTGCAATGAACAAGCCTCTAACTGGTATGTAAACTTACCCAATGGCTATGTTTCTTCCTGGGACCTTATGGAAGAAGCATTTTTATCTAGATTTAGAGGACCCATTGATCCTTGCATCTTGTATCATAAATTGGCTACTATCAAACGAGGTGAGGGAGAGTTGATTGATAATTTCAATGACAGATTCCAAAAAGCCTACTCTAGGTTAGTAGACCCTTACACCATGAATGATGATACTTTGTTAGCTATGTACTATGCAGCCTTAGATCCTTTAACTACCATGTTTGTCAAAAGAAAACCCGGCATAGATTCAATATCCAAAGCCTACAAAGAGGCAGCCTCAGTGAACCAAGAGATGAGGCATACAACTTATAGCCCATTTGTTAATGGAGGAAATTTTGGAGTACAAAATCAAGCACAACCATGGAATGGAGTCCCTATTCATCACACTCCATTATTAAATTTGGTTTCTTCTTACACACCTGTGTACAGTCCTACCCCAATCCAAGCAATAACTCCTTACACAAGTAACACTTCTAATAACAGTCAAAATAATGGTCAGCCTTTCTTCCAACCTCTTAGGGATACAACTGTGGCAAAAGCATAGGAGGAAAGGGAAGAAATCAAAGAGATCACTGCACATTTGAAAAGATTGACCACTAAAGTAACACAACTAAGAAATGAGAGCCTCTATGGGAGAGGTAACTAGGGATACAATCAAAATCAAAATTATAACTAGAGCCAAAATTAGAACTATAGTCCCAATAAAAATCAGCATTACAATCAAAACTACAATCAGAGCCATACCCAAAATAATAGCTAGGGCTAATGTTCAAATTAGAGCCAAAACTATAATCAGTATCAAGGCCCTAGCTAGGGGCAACCAATGCAAATTAGGGGGCCAGTGATAGATAATAGGGCCTGGGGTAACAGTAGCAGAAATCAGAATTAGCCTAGGCCACCAAAGACATGGAACACTGGGCCCAACAACGGTACTCTATCTTCTCCTTTTGAGAATACAGATAATCATGATGCAAAACAAATAGCTGGCATCCAAATGGCCAATACATCATTAAAAAACTGGTGCAAATTTCACAATACCAATGCCCATGCTGAGCTCAACTGTCCACAGTTCCATTTAGCAGCCAGCATATTCAATATAGATGTCCACGCTCCTACTTCTGAATTTCTCATTCCTAAGGGTAATGAGGTAGTACCCTCAGGGCATGATACAACTTTAGTGTTAGAAACCTTTACCTTTGCAACTACAGTAGAGAAGGAAGATGAAGTGTTAGAGGATGAACCATACTTTTGTGAAAATCTTTATCCTGAATCAGCCTTTGTGTTAAATGCTTTTTAGTTTCCTTTTGAAACAGAAAATGAAGTATTGACTGAGACAGAAGAGGTGCAGGCTTTTCAATAGATAAATAAAAACCACACCTACAATTTGAAGAACAACACTAGGCCAGGAGGACCTTTCACCACTTCCATCCCTCCTAACAACTTCAATACACCCCCAGATTAGAACGCTAGCAACAATCCTGCCATACTTAAGGCTAATGCAAACAGTGGAACAACAGTACAAAAGACCCAAACAAGTAAAACTGAAACAGTAGAAACAACAAGGTTAATGGGTTACTTGTCAGAAGAAATAAAGAAAATTAAGGTCAGTATACCCTTGAATGAATTATTGAAAACTCCAGGGATTAGGAATGCTTTTATAAAATCTTTGGACGTATCCATGATAGATGAGGTTGCTACTGATATGAACATTCCCAATAGAGATACACTGCCTAAAGAGAAAAGTAAGAAAGTTGAGCACCCTTCCAACACAAATGTACTATTGTATGCTAATAAAAAGGATGCTCCCCCTTCCTTGTTAACTATTAGATTGTGTGGGAAGAACATACACAATTGCATGGTAGATTCTAGTGCATCAGCCAACGTAATGCCCTTAAGAATATGTAAAACTCTAGGGCTGACTCCCACCAAATCTGCTAAGGTTGTCACACAGTTAGATAAGACTGAGGTTAGTGTGATAGGAGAAATCATGAACATTCAAATGCAACTAGCTTCAGATCCTAGGGTAAGCCAATTCATTGACATTCAAATAGTGGATATACCCATGAATTATGGAATGTTGCTGAGTAGGGATTGGTCCAAGACATTAAATGGATATATGGCCACTGATTTTTTACATATGTGGCTACCTTGGAGAGGCGTCCCAAACCAGATTAGAATAGAGGTAGAACCTAGGATGAAACATATGATAACAGAGTATAATCGAATGAATGAAATATTATATGCTACTATTGAACCTGGTGTTTATAGGATTACCAACAATGGGGTACAAATTGAAGAGATCATGATGTTAAACATTAGGGAAAAACGTGTAAGCAAGGAGACAACATTATTCATTGAGTCTGATGGAAATTCTTTGGATGAAGAAAATAGTGCAATAAACCAATTTAGTGAAGCCATTAGGCAAGAAATGGAAGAGTGCATTAAACAAAACCTGCCAGTCCAATGTAAACTGTATAAGGACAGATGTAGAGTTCATGATAGGCCACATTCTATGGAGAGTTGTAGAATAGGCAAGGACATCATTGAATATGAATACAAAAAATGCATGAAAAGGGTAGAGCCACAAGAGGGAAGTGTGAATCCTAATCAACCATAGAGATACGTTCAGAGTGGTGTAAATGCCTTGATTCCAGATTTAGGAGAAGAAATAAAGGACAAGGGTAGTTGTCTTTCTAATTTACCAGATGGAAATACACATATGCAAGTTAACCAAACAGAAATGCCCATGAATGAACAGGACAACACCCCACAGGTGATAAAAGAGACACAGCATGCCAAGATAAAAGGTCAGAAAAGTAAAGATGACATGTGGATGTTAAAATGTGATGGGTCCAAATCAAAACAGGGCGCAGGTGTGGGTGTTGAACTCATAGATCCTCAACGTAAATCACATCTGGTAGCATATAGATTGTAGTTTTCCTGTACTAACAATATTGCTGAATATGAAGCCTTAATTTTAGGACTTGCCATGGCCATCAAGAAAAAGGTGAAGATGATTAAGGTATTTTTAGACTCTGAATTAGTAGTCAGACAAGTGAGGAAACTATATGCCTGCAATTACAAAAAAATGATTAGTTACAGACATAGAGTATGGGGTTTAATAGATTTATTTGATGCTTTCAACATAGAGCACATCCCCAGAGAGCTGAACCACATGCCAGATGCACTAGTAGTTGCTGCTAGCACACTAGAACCCTTGACACTGTCAGGATTGAGGTGATTTGCTATTGAGCTAGTTAATGTTCCCAGTATCCCAGACAATGTTACACACTTTCAGGTATTTGGGGGGATCAGCAAATTATTAATTTTATGACTTGTAATGAGGTATTTGAGGCCCAAATCATTGATGAGCAGGAAAGGCCTGAGATAACATGGGACGAAGAGGATATAATCAACTTGAAGAGCAACTTTTTACCCAAAGGAGTAATTGAACTAGAACATATCTTTGACTTGGATGGAGTAATGAGACAGAAGGACTTACCCAAAACAAAAGGGGGTAAGTGTGATTTACATAATTTAGGGATAGAGCAGAATCCACAAAATGTGCTAATTGGAAAGACTTGCTATGAGGAAATAAGAAAGGAGGTTTTAGACGTTCTGAAAGAATACAAACACGTAATAGCATGGACCTATGAAGACTTGAAAACATTTGATAAATCCATCATAACTCATGTAATACCTTTAAGGCCAGAGGTTAAGCCATTTAGACAGAAACAAAGGCCTATGAACGCTATCCTAGAGCCTTTAATCTTTGAGGAAGTTAAAAAATTGCTGTCTGCTAGAATAATTTTCCCAGTCAGACATTCAGTCTGGGTAGCTAACCTAATACTAGTACGAAAGAAAAATGGGGACATCAGATTATGTGTAGATTTTAGAAATTTGAATAAAGCATCTGAAAAGGATAATTATCCTCTACCTCCTATAGACGAAGTGCTGCAAGTAGTAAACGGAGTAAAGATGATGTCATTTTTAGATGGTTTCTTAGGCTATAACCAAGTTTTAATAGATAGGGATGATAGATTAAAAACCACCTTCACTTGTAAATGGGGAAATTATGCATATAGGAGAATGCCTTTTGGTCTGATCAATGCAGGTGCCACTTTTCAGAGAGCCATGGACATTGCATTCCGTGGGTTATCATGTAAGTGCATTATTGTGTATATGGACGATCTGACTGTGTATTCCAAGGATGCATCCACTCACACTGAAGATCTCAGAAAAATACTTAAGCGATGTGAGAGGTACGAAATTTCCCTTAACCCTAAGAAATGTATATTTGGCATAACTGAAGGTAAATTATTAGGCCATGTCATTTCTAAAAATGGGATATCAATTGATCCAGATATAATAGAATACATAAAGAATTTGCAAATACCAAACAGTAGGAAAGAGTTAAAATCATTTTTTGGGAAGATTAACTTTGTTTGAAAGTTTATCACAGGTTTTGCAGAAATCGTGCAGCCGTTAAATGTCATGTTGAAGAAAAATGCCTAGATGGAGTGGACGCCTATGGCTAGGGTTGCATTCAAAGATATCAAGGAGGCAATTTCTAATGCTCTTGTATTGGCAAGTCCAGACTACACAAGGCCATTTTACATATACTCCTTCGCATCCTCTCATTCAGTCGTGGCTGCCTTGACATAGAAAGGTGAAAACAATGAAGAAAGGCGCATCACATTCATGAGCACGCCTTTGAAGGATGCACAGTTAAGATATCTAGACACTGAGAGACAAGCATTTGCATTAATGAGGGCCGTGAAAAAATTCAGACATTACATTCTGCGCAGCCAAATCAAAGCCATAGTGCCAGATGCAGCAGTAAAGATGTTGCTGATGCAGAACGAACCTGGAGAAAAGAGAGCCAAGTGGATCACCACGCTGCAAGAATTTGACATGGAAATCATTCCCATGAAGCTAGTCAGAGGGTAGGCATTGGTACAAAAAATAGCAAATACAGATCCAGATTTGATAAAATAGTAGTATGTGCTGATTTCTCATCACATATCAGACTGGTATGGTGATTTAAATACTTTTTTAATAACTAGAAAGTATCCAAATAGGATGAAAGCTTCTCAGAGGAGAGCTTTGAAGATTAAAGCACAAAAATATATGGTGCAAAGAGGTCTTCTATTCAGGAAGAACCATGATGGAATTTATCTAAGTTGTTTAAACAGAGTCAAAGCGGATAAGGTGTTAATAGAGCTCCATGACAAGTACGCAACTGGTCATGGTTCCCATCTAGCTACAACACACAAGATATCAAGAGCAGGCTATCATTGGCCTACGATGTTCAAAGATACCGAGAGTCACACTAAGAGTTGCCACACCTGTCAGACTATAGTAGATAAGGGAAGAAATCAGGCCAATCCATTACAGCCTGTGATTAAATTAAGACCATTTGCACAGTGTGGCCTAGATTTTATTGGAGTCATCAATCCTTCATCTTCTATAGGACACAAGTTCATACTGACGGTGACAGAATACTGTACAAGGTGGACTGAGGCCACATGCTACAAGTTTTCCACAACTGAGGTAGTTATCAAATTCCTTGAAGAGAACATCATCACCAGGTTTGGAACTCCCTATTCATTGGCATGTGACACCGGCCCTGCTTTCTCTTCTTTAAAGTTTTCTAAATGGGCATTTGAATACAGGATCATTTTAAGGTTTTCTTCAAATTATTACCCTCAAGGTAATGGATTGGCTGAATCAACGAACAAAATTTTATTAGACATAATCAAGAAGTTGATTGCAAAGAGTCCTAGAGAGTGGAATACCCTGTTAAGATGCATTATGGGTAGATAGGACCAAGTTTAAGACAGCTTTAGGTAGCACACCTTATCATTTAGTTTATGGGACTGATCCCATACTTCCAGTAAATCTGAGAATACCAACCTAGAAGTTTGCCAATGAGTATCTAGGCTTTGATAACCATAGGGAAGCCAGGATAGTACAAATGCTACAATTAGATGAGAAAAGAGGTCAAGCTATTGAGAAGTTTGCCAAACATCAAGCAGTTGTTATGAGGTGGTTTGATAAGAGGGCAAGAGTCAAGACATTCAGGATATCAGACTTAGTGCTGTGCTGGGACAAAGCACATGAAAAGAAGGGGAGCCATGGAAAATTTGATAAACTATGGCTAGGTCCATTACAGGTCTCAGAAATAATAGGGGACAACACATTTAGACTCAAGACCTTGACAGGGGAAGATGTGCCATTACCGGTTAATGGCCAACACTTGAAACACTACTTCCAGGCCTGAGGTAAAGGGTAGTCCATTTTGTGTAAAATAGTGTAGGTACTGTACAGTTTTCTTTGCTTTGTTTTCTGTTTTCTTTTTGTAGGTTAGGTGTTTGTACAGTTGTCCTTTTGCTTTGTTTCCTTTTTCTTTTTGTCTTTCTTGTACAGTCTGTTGTCTGGTTTGTTTGTTGTCTCCTCAATAGGGACCTTTGTTTTACTTTAGAGTATTAAGGAGCAAGCTAATAACCATTCAAAATAGTATAAAATTTAGAATATTCAAGTTAACCATTTGCAATTTATACATAACTTGTTATGACTGTCATGAATGTAGAGAGTTGTTTAGCTTCTGAAATTTGGTATTCAATAATAGTGATTGAGAATTCAAGAGAGGTTTCTCATGATGACACACCTAAAATCATTGGGTTTGTTGAACCTACCAGTGTAGATATTAGGTGAAAAATCCAAGGTCACCCTTGCTACCATTACAATTCTTAGCTTAATTTTAGCAAGTGTTCACTCCTTGCATCATAAAGTTACAAATTGCTATATCTTTGAAAGTTCTATCAAGCATAAAAAATCAATAAAATATAAATATAAAATATAAAAAAATAAATAAAGCAGATTATGCTAAAAATCTAGATTAAGCCATCTAAGTAACTCTACCAGGGCTATAGACACTTGCTGGCAGTGGCGCTCTACTTAGGAGAATTGTAACGATAACCTTGCTGGGGCTATAAATGCTCGCTGGCAGCAAGGCTCTATCCAGTTGGCTATGAGGGAATATCCTCAACTACGTAGGCTAATGTCAGTCACTAGTTTGTTCAACCGATCTTCAAGATGAGGATAATTAATCATGTGCACATACTTAAACTGAAAATGAAAATTCATGCACCCTTATTGAATACCTTAGGTCTTAAGCTAAATAATAATTTGCAGGAAAGATAGTCAGAAGTTATGGATTCATTTCATTTAGTTTTCTTAAATGATTTGAATTTAATTGTTTTGTTTGGTTACTAGTTGTTGTGATGTTCACAACATGCCCCATTTTACTCCTTAGCAAAATGAGGACCCCTGTTGTGGTTGTTGCTTTCACTTTTTGTGTGTTGTTTTGCTTGGTGGTAAAGGGAAAAGGGGAGTCAAAATTTGCAAACTTTGTTAAAAATAGAGAAAAATGGATTTTCAGTACTAGGGCATGATATGGTTGGATTCCTTGTGAAAAATGAGCTAGGGTTGCTTTTCGAACCGTCTTAAAATTTGCCATATTTTGCAAGTTATGATTATTTAAGGTAAAATGAACATTCAGGTTTATAGATCAGGTTTTGCATCATACAAGGTCAGTTGTAGGTCCTTTATATATTCTTTTTTTTACCTTGTATGCGTTTTGGATAAAAGCTTTATATATACATACAAGTGAAGCATGCAGGCAGCGGACCCGAGGGGTTGTTTAAATAAAGTTAATTCCGGCTTGTATATTTTGACATACAAAACTAATGTACTATAGTTTATACAATGCAGAATTCAAAATGGATCAAATTTGGAAAAACACTTGTATCAAATCCAAATGTATATCCAAGGATGGAAGTGCTTTTGCATTGAGGCATTCAAGAGGGAAAGTGCGTGGGTCCCATGGCTCATCGGCCTAGCTTCTATCATCGGCAATGTTTGGATTTATCTCCACGATGGGGTGTGTCTCCCCGATGCTATAGTCATCAGCATAACATTCAATATCGGTTGAATTTGAAGTTTTCACACCAAAAGGTATAGTCTCCCCGATAGCCTTTGGCTATCGGCATAACATTCGTTATCAGCAATGTTTGGTTTGGTCTTGGCGACGAGTAATCTCACGTCAATAACATAGAGGGAAGGCCATTTCGGCCAGATAGCAGTGATTGGCCAGTCATTTTGAACTCAATCCGATGAGCAAGGCTCAGGCTGATGGGAGGTATAAGGGAAAGAAAAGAGTAAGGGAAAGAAGAAGGAGATCGGCGGGAGTCACACCGACGAAGGGATGCATCGGCCCAACGATGGCTATCGGTGGAGAAATTCTTGCCCACGCTGATAGGCGGGTATCACGCCGATAACTATGAACGAAAAGACCTAAGTATTAAGGCCATTTTGGCCAGATCAAAGAGATCGGCAGAGAAGTCTTTACTTGCGCTGAAATGAAGTATCACACCGATGACAAGCCCGATGAACAAAAAAGGACTTAACCAAATAAAAAGGCTTTATTGGCCAAACAATGAAAATCGGCCCATCTTTTTTTGGACTCGTTGACAGCATATCTCACACCGATGGGTAGGAAGGGCCAGAACAATAGGGTTTTTACGTGTTTTGAGGCCTGGATGAATGTTTCTGGTCAGTGATGGCTGACCCGATGGTGTTTTGGGCATTGTTTATGCATTTTGAGCACATTTTTGGGCATTTTGGGCCCGATTTCTACTTTTTTGCATGGTCACACCTTGATTCGACAAGTGTTTTAATTTCTTTTTGTTTATTAAGTGAAAATGATACTTATTCCTTGTCTATTTTCATAGGTTTGCAGTTGAGGAAGGAGCTAGAACTTAATGACGGTGACATCACAGAAGAGGAAATCAGATTGAAGATCTCAGGAGTAGAGGAAGATAAGGATGAAGGGCGAGTAAGTCAAGGGTCTTCACTGATGAAGATAAAATGCGGCTGAAGACATTATTGCAGCCGACCACAGAAGTTAATATTAAGTTGCTAGGGTTTCCAATAGGGCAATATTTCGCCCAGACTTGATGTATGCTCAGAGGTATTTTTTGAGAGACTGGTTCACCAGCATTTATTGTTGTAACCAGGGGCTTGAACCAGGGTTTAAACTAGAGTTTTTGAGCTGTATTGAGGACAACCCAAGTCTATATATTGTGCCTCTATACACTGTAAAAATTTACACATGGGCTACATAAGAATTTGTAAAGGTGGCATTTTAGTTTAGTTTAGAAGTAGAAGAAGGAGGTCGCCTGTGTTTGCAACAAGGAATGCGTAGAACATCTGGCTTCCTTACTATATCTGTAAAGCTTGTAAGTTTTTTGTAATTTGATCATTGAAGCTAAGAGTCATTCTAACATTGTAAATCTTATATGACTGTCTGCTTCTAATACAATTGAATCTATAATTCTGCATCTATCTTCTGAGTGTTTTCTTGCTTTTCTTTGTGTTTGAAACATTTCTCTTAGAGCTTGCAATCTTAGGTGTATGTTTGTGAAAATGCTCAGAACTTAGACTTAAGGTTTTGTTTGTGGATTTGATCAAATTACTGTATTATTTATAAAGTGCATAACAAAACAATTAGATCCTTCGAATAGAGTGAATGAAGTTTAGATTAGATCTTTCTAACTTTTCTTAACCCATCTAAAGTACTTAGCTTAAAACATAGAAATTTGAAGGAAATTTGTCTCATATTTTAAGAAGCATGAACAACAGAGTTTGAAAGTAGACAAGTTTTCATAAATATAAAAAGAAGAAAGCTGCAATAATTCAAGAATACCTTTTAAAGTTTTGCAGCACTGTAACATTTTTTATATGCAAAGGAATGAACAAAACACCGATATTTCATGATCTTTTGCATAGTTTGAGTCCAGTAACCCAACAAGAAACCATAAACTACGTAAGGCCCCTTGAACATTACAACTTCACATCAACCAACTAAATTTGCCCAACAGGTCAAGACCTGACCAGATTAAACTTGGGATTAAGTGAATCTTAACTGATTCCTTCATATCTTTCAAGTCAGTTTTGGTTCATTTTATGTGAATTTTAACTAATTGTTATGATTGCATCAGAATAATCGTCAACACTATGGTAAAGTTTGGGATGTTAGGACATTCTTTGTTATAAGGGTTCTTACATCTGGCCTCCTCATATCTTTTAATGTAGTCAAATCTTGACTACTCTTGATCAATCTCTTACCAACCTCTTTCTTCAAGTCATCAGATTTCCTCTTTATATTACTCAGCATTTCCCAATTTGACAAGGATATCCTCACTACTTTATCTCCTTCACTCAAGAACTTGCTGAACCAATCATTCATTATATGTGCTTGGTGCTCGATAACATCTTGTCTAGTAACCTCCTATTGAGACACTAATGTCAGGGATGTAGAGGCTATGATAGGCACATTTGTTCATGCCACCAATCCCTTAATGAATGATTGCATTTGAGTAATTTTCTCTTTATACTCTTTATTTTTAGCTTTTTCCTTTGCTATTCTTGTAACCAGGGTATCTATACTTTCTTTGGCATCTTGACCTTCCTGCTCAGCAGCCACAAACCATAGGTCTACCATGGTCATTTGAAATTCATTAGCCTTTATTTCCCCCTTTGCCTTATTTACAATAGGAACAACTACTTGAGTTGTCCTCCTTGTGGTGGGATCTCTTTCTACTGTTGAGGTGGCCCTAGCTCTGCGTTTGGGTTTTGCAACCATTACTGAAAATAATGAAGAAATATCAAAATTAGAAGAATTAAGAATTTGAGGCTAATTCACCTCATGTGTAAGCCAATGTGGCACACTAGATCCAGACCCTTGCTAGTCAGTCTGCTCAATGTGAGCATCATGTACTTCCACATTCTATTGTTGTTCCCCATTGGTGGGAACCTCTTCGTTTACTTGTTGCTAATCAAATTGTTGTGCAACATCCTCTAATATCATACTCTAATCTCTAGGCATCTCCTTAGCAGGTTCCTCATTCACAGGCACGTCTGTCTGAACATCCTCATCCTGTATATTTGTGCCAACATGCATATCCTGAGGCATCTCTATATTCTAGGTTTACCCCTGTTGATCATTTTGAGGTTGAAAGGTGTTCACATTAGGTCCTTGATGGCTGGGATTTTGTATATCCTGGTGGACCTCTTGGTCACCACCATCCATTACCTCCTCTACTTTATCTTCATCATCTTTATTAGGTGGACCTTCTTGTCCGGATGTTAACTTTTCTATATCTTTTGAATCTTGGGATTTAGATGTGGTCATTAGACCTGTTTGTCTAGTTGTTCCTTTTTGTTGTTCTTTATCTTTCTCCTCAGTATGCACCTTATCAGTATCCTAGGCATTTTGCTGTTGAGGTAGTCCTGTGTCAGTTTCTATGCCTGCACCTATATCATGATTACCAGTGTGCACATTCTCCATGGTTTCATCTTTCTCTTCTTCTTCAGCCCCTTCATATGACAAATCAATCATTTCCAGGATGGTGACCTTACCTATTAATCCATCCAGGCCTATCTTCTTAACCATTGCTTTAGGATTCTCAACCTCATCTTCATTTCTAGTATACTTTGGTACTTGTGGTGTACCTTGAGGAGTCAATGCTATAGTTCTCACTAGGCTCTCCATGGGACTGGATGCCACATCTTTTTTTACCTCATCATCTGTGAGGTCAATTGTTTCATCAAGGGGTAAAGAAGGATCATTCACTACTTTCTTTTCTCCTTGTCTCTCTTCATGAGCTAGTTCAATTTTGAACTTCATGATTGTAGGGATAGGGACGTTATGTTGAAAGTCCTTTTGTATTATCCCCTCATCCTTATTCTTGGGCATCATTAATTTCACATCCTTGTTTGATGCAGATGGCTATGAAATAAACATCTATTCCATCGGGGTGAGCCCTTCACCTCCTTATTCCAGGAGTAGGACATTTGATTAGGTGCTAGTTGACCCTCTCATTGTATTCCCCTGTCCTCTCTTTTGTCTTGGAACATTATCCCTTGCTAATATATCTCTAGATTCTCTTCACTGGCTCTTCATCCTCTCCCTCTTCCAAATCCTGATAAGTGATCCCAGGCTGCAATGCATCAGCTTGTTGCTCTTTTGGCATTTTGGACATTGTGGAAGCAAAGAGATGACCTTGTTCTTTCTAAGGGGAGGGCTTGGGTGATATGCAGATACCACTATCAACACTTCTCTTAGCTTATTTTGATGAAGCTCCTTTGGCTCGCTTGGCCTCAAGGCTTTGCCTCTTATCTTCTAAGAAATCATCATATTCTTTCTTAGACAATTCTTGCCTTTTCCTCTTCTTGTCTATTGTGATGACCACTCCCTTGGCCTTGAAAGTAGCAACCTGTTGCTCCACCCATGCCTTGGTCAATGTCATGACCCTTGCTATTATGAGGTCAAGAGAGGTTACATCTGGCTGGCTGTAATTTGGTAGGGAGTTAGTCTCAGTGTAGATCTTCTTATCTTCATATTCCTTTGATATTCTCATATAATTATCTTCATGCAGTTGTGGAGGAACATGAATGTAATCTAATGTCTAGATTTTCTTTAGCATTAATCTTTGATAATTCCTTACTTCCACATCATTTGGGTAGTCGGCCCAATAATATTTTAAGTGAATCTGATGCACTAGCCTCTTACTTATGTGTTTCTCCATCCTTCTGTAAGGATCATATTGTCTGGCCAGTGGAAAAGGTAGAAAGTGTAGTAGCTATAACCCTCCTTCTAATTCTTTTGCTGATTCTATGTCAGGACACATATACCATCCAATATAAACATGAAAAATAACATTAGGCTTCTTATTCCTCTTTGTAAATGCCTCATATGAGGGAACTATCTATCTAGTCATCTCCATAAGGATGACTCTATTTGTTGTATATCTTGGCAACATCAGAGGTTTCCCACTGAATCCTTCCATTCTTATGTATGTGAAGGTGGAGAACTGGATGAACTAGGTTCCATTTTTGGCTATGACTTCTTCAACATCAATGCTCATCCTTTTGGTTCTATCATCCTACATTACTTGGATTAAATGCATAACAAAATAGTCATTCACACTTTTGTAATTCTAGATGGATGACCTCCTCTCCAGTTGTGGATAATGACCCCATATGTTCACATCTCTGGGGTTTCTCCCAACTCGTCCTAATGTCTATAGGCCAGCAAATGTAGATTGGGTAGCACCGGCATAGACAACATATGATGACATGTGAAACATATTTGCCTTACACCCAAGCTTCTAAATTCATTCATCTAGGTTATCACTAATAAGAGATACCCATTACATCTATGTGTCTGTGTTTTCCACCATTCTAATGAGGTTATACATCTAGGGCTCAAAGTTCCCAGCATGAAGTCTTCCTCTCATCCGAATCAACATGACCATCATGTATTGAACCTTAGGGGTAAAATCAAATTTGTAGAGGTTAACTGGTAATTTCGCTGCTGCCTTATGGGTGCTGCCTTGTGATCTCCAGCATGAGAACATTGTCTTTATGCAATCTATGTATTTACCCTTGTATTGATTCTCTAAGGCCTCCAAATCTATCTTATACAAATTAGGGCCTGTGGGTAAATGAAAGACCACTGTGATCCCTAAGACTGAGAAATCTGCATAAACAAGACTATGTTTCTCCACTCTTCTTGTATCTCTATTGTAATTATCTGCACATGCTACCACTAGCTCAATGGCCTCTACTGCATAGGGAAATCCTCTAGCATGCCACATTCCAGAATTATAAATGTTTATCAGCATGGGGTTTCCATTTCCTTGAGTTGATGTGGCCATCCATGCCTCCAGGATAGTATTTCCAGCATGACTATCCCCAATATATTCGTATCTAAAACCAGAGCCACTGGGCTGAGGAAACATAAGGGTCATGAACTCAATTCCACTTTTATTCTTGCGAGCTTCCATCGTATCTTGCAATAACAGATATGCATATCTTAACCTAATGTGCAATTTCTAAGTTTAATCAACTAATTTCTTAATATTATGACATTCAATAGTTTACAGAGTATTAGCACGTGCATCTTCATTTAAGATTTACCCTAAGTATTATTTACCTTTTACTATGCAGTAACGACAAAATTGGGGTTTAAACATTACATACCTATTTTACCACACTTAAACCTGATTAACAGATTTCTTGATATGCACTTTCACTGCGCAATCACCTTTATCTTTTGCTATTTCATATTTGCATCATTCTGTTAGGGTTTGGGTTTTCTATAATGGCCATCGTAAACTCTAGAGCTCTATAATTTTAAAGTATGAATGCTTTGTGAATGCAAAATGACCAAAAATCTGGCTTTATGTGTTAAAACTAGGGAATTAGGGCATAATTAATGGTAAATGCCTTTGTCTGTGGATATCAGCATCCAGTCTCGGAGATTACAACAAGTGGCAGTTTATAATTCAAACTTTCAAATAGCCAACCACTCTTTTCATGGCACTTATTGCAGGGTATGCATATTAATGGATATCCAAACATTAAGCAATGTGCTTACCATCAAAATGTGCATATGTGTATGCATTATGTCATCATGTTTGTCAACACTAACCGAAGGTGAATATTAGGTTATTAAGATCAAAGGACATTTTCCTTTGATCATCGAATGTTTGGTCCTTTGATTGGTTCATGGAAAACTATGATTTTTGGTTGTAGGGAAAGGGATGTGGATATTAAGAAATCTCTAGATGTTAGCTTTTGTGAAATATCCCCAAGTCCAAAAGTGTAGATGACCTCACCTTTCTAAATATAATTTTGGATCAGGTGTAATGTGACATCATCAAGATATTGGCGAATGTCTGAACATTAATGAATGTTTGGATTTTAAGGTTTTGCGAAATGTTCTGAACTCTTAATGTCAAGATGACATCATCATCTTTTTTTTATTTCCCTAAGATGACATCAGATGATGTCATTGGGGTGTTAAGGAAGATCTGGATGTTAAGATGCTATGCAGAATGTCTAGAGACCTATGTGCTTTTGAAAAGTCAACATGACATGTCATTGGGATATTAACTAAAGTTAGAACATTGTGTTAATGCCCAGATGTTTAGTTTTGTCATGATATTATAGCAAGTAGGGATATTAATGAATTTTCGTATCTTAAGATTGAATATGCATACTTGCAAATATCCATGTATTATGCGACCATGCACTTAATGGTTTATTACATAGTGAGTTAAAATTTGACGTGTGCACATTAGCGAATGTTTGGATATTGATTTTTCCTTAGTGATTTCATGATTGGGACATTAAGTTAATGTCCAGATGTTAGGAAATGTGAAGATATCCCTAAGACTATTTGACTAAACTTTGATTAGGCATAACTTCCTGGTCTTAGGTAATTTTTGGGTGCTTCAAAAGGCAAACTTGCTTAGAATTTTATGTTGTTTCACTTAGCAAGGTTTATAATGACAAATTCTAACTTTGAAAATTAGACCTAGATCTCAAGGTCCTGACATGCCAAGGATAAGAACCTAACATACATCCGTTGTTCTTTTACCATACTGCCCAAAGCAAAGGGAAGAAAAATAAGCCAAACAAAGTAGAAAATGTTGGGTCCCTATTTTACTAGGGCAAAATGGGGTGTGTTGTGTAACCACACAACAACTTGCCACCAAAGAGAACAACCAAAATTTGAATAATTCAAGAAATGAAGACAAATTAACACATAGTGTTCCAACTCTTATCAAACATAAGCATCTTGACCTATTTGAATGATATCATATTAATCAACATAACAATGCATTGAGAAAGAATCAAGTGTCTGCATGTGATTCATTTCCTTCATCTTGAAGACAAGTTGAAAACACTAGTAGTTAGTGTTAAGATACATAGTTGGATTTAACCCTCATAGCCAACCTTGGATAGAGCCTTGCTACCAACAAGCATCCATAGACTCAGCAAGGTTATCTTTGTAATTCTCCAAAGTAGAGCCCCACTTCCAGACATGCGTCCATAGCCCTGGTAGAGTTACTTGGATGACCTAAGGATTTCCTTCTTTTGATTTTCAATATGTTTCTATTTTTATTTTCAATATTCATAAGATGCGTTCTTATAAGCTCATATGCAAGGAGTGGGCACTTGATTGTTTAGGCTGAGATTTGCAATGGTAGCAAGGGCAAACCTTTAGATTTTTCACTTAACACAGACACTAGCATATTCAACAAATCCAAGGTTGTTAGGTGTATTTTTTGAGGATCTCCTTGAAAAAAAGAGTTACTATTGATGAACATGATATCACAGATTTGATCAAAAGTACCTAAACTGACATGAGCTACAACCTATGTAGGAATTTGTAGTCTTTTCTTGAATTCTAACAATTTCACTAGTTTCTTGAAGTGGAAAGGTGCTTTGTCTTGCCTAATCAAAACAAGGACTCAAAAACACACAAACAAAGAAAACACACCAAAAAAACTATACAAGCAACTATACATATATACATATAATACATGGTTTTGACTTGACCTGCCTAGGCTTAAAAATAGTGTTAGAGGAATTGTCCATTGACTGGCAATGGGACATCCTCACCTGTTAACCTCTTGAGCCTATAGGTGCTATCTCCTAATATCTCTAATATTTGGAAGGGACTGATCCACAGTTTATCAAATTTTCCATGATCACCCTTCTCATGGGCTTTATCCCATGATAGGACCAAATCTAATATCTTAAACGCCTTTACTTTGGCTCTTTTATCAAACCAACATTTGACAATAGCTTAATATTTGGCAAAATGGTCAATTGCCTTTATCTCTTTTATGTTCTAAGTGCATCAATTGCAATAGTATGACCTCCCTTTTATTGTCATTGCCTAGACACTCCTGGGAAAACTATAACATTGGGATTTTTAGGTTGACAGGGAGGATGGGATCCACTCCATAAACCAGTTGATAGGGAGAATTGACTAGGGCAATCTTAACTCTTGTCCTGTCTACCCATAGGGAATACTTAAGCAAAGTATTCCATTCCCTAGGGTTCTTTTTAATCAACTTCTCTATGATATTTAACAGATTTTTAATGGTTTATTCAGCTAGGCCATTGCCTTGAGGGTAGTAATTTGATGAAAATTTTAAAATTATCCCATGATCAAATGACCAACTTGAAAGTTTAAGAGATGCGAAAGTAGGACCGTTGTCACAAACTAGAGCATAAGGAATTCCATACCTTATGGTGATATTGCTTTCTAAAAACCTAATCATGTCATCTGATGTTCATGTCTTACTGCTGATGGCCTCTATCCATCTAGTGTAGTAATCTATGATAGTCAGTACATACCTGTGTCTGATAGAGGATGGAGGGTTGATAGGTCCAATGAAGTCCATGCCCCATTGTGCAAATGGGTACATCTCCATCACAGGTTGCAATGGTTGAGCTGCATACTTCTCTTTGTTAGAAGTAGTTTGACATGTGTGACAGAACTTGATGTGTTTAGTTGTATCATTAAAAATGGTGGGCCAATAGTACCCAGGCCTCAAGATGGCATTTGTGGTGGCCAGATGTGATCCATGGACTATACCAAACTTATCATGTAACTCAAGAAGGACCTTGGCTACTTCTTGTTTATCTAAGCATTTGAGGTAAATACCCTCATAGTTCTTTTTGAATAGGACTCCTCCTTTGGTCATGTATTTTTGTGTCTTGATCCTCATAGCTCTTCTCTGGGATGCCTGCATGTTAGGGGGACATCTTCCTATGATCAAGACATGCCTGATGTCAGAGTACTAGTTATCATGTATTTTTGCATCTACTGCATACTGCTGGCTTGTCAAGCTAGGGTCTATCTCTACAATCATCTGACTAAGTGCTTGTCCCCTAACCAATTTCATAGGTGTTATATGCATATCATATTCTTGTAGTATGGTAATCCATTTAGATTTCTTCTCCCTTGCTTCATTTTGCATGAGGAGCATCTTCACAACTAAATAAAGTACTACTGCAATTACTTTACTTCTTAGGATGTCATACCTGAACTTCTTTATTGCTCTGACTAAGGCAAGAGCCTATTTCTCTACATCCATATACCTAAGCTTGGCATCTCTAAATGGGGAACTCATGAATACAATTGGTTTTTCTTATTTTGTATCACTTCTCTGAGTTAGGATGGCTGCACATGTATGCTCTGATGCAAAAGAGTATATGTAGAAACCCCTGGTGTAGTTAGGACTGATCAATACTAGGGCATCTGCAATGGCCTCCTTTATATCTTCAAATGCTTCTTTTTCCTCTAGAGTCCACTCAATCTTAGCATCTTTTTTCAACATGGCATTGAGAGGTCTTACTATCTCTACAAACCCAGTGATGAACTTCCTAACAAAGTTCATCTTACCAAAGTAAGACTTCAACTCTTTCTTTCTTGCTGGAAATTGTAACTTCATGATTGAATCTACCATAGTAGGGTTAATTGTAATTCCATTCTTAGATATGACATGGCCCAATAACTTGCCTATTGTCACCCCAAAAATGTATTTCTTTGGATTTAGGGATAGCCATATTGTTCACACTTCTTTAATACTTTCCTAATGTTGTCATTGTGATCACCTCTCTATTTTGAAAATATTGTTAGGTCATCCATATATATCACGATGCATTGACCTACTAGTCCTCTAAATACTATATCCATAGCTCGTTGGAAAGTTGCTCCAACATTGATTAAACCGAAGGGCATGCACCTATAAGAGAAGATTCTCCACTTAGTGGAAAAAGTTTTTTTCAATCTATCAATATTATCAACCATTACCTAGTTGTAGCCTGAAAATCCATCCAGGAAGGACATCATTTATGCACCATTCACCATCTAGAGAACCTCATCTAGAGAAGGAAAAGGATAGTTATCCTTCTCAAATGCTCTATTCAAGTTCCTAAAGTATATGCACAAGTGTATATCTCCATTTTCTTCCTTATAGGGACCAGATTGGCAACCCAGGTAGAATGCCTAATTGGAAATATGATCCTTGTAGCTAGCAACTTCTTGACTTCCTAAAAAAAAGAGGTTCTAGCAGTTCATTGAATGGCTTCTGTTTTTGCTTGAAGGGCTTAGCATCAAGTTTTAGGGGAATTGTGTGAGTTGTGATGGATGTGTCATAGGTCTTTAACTCATCATAAGTCCATGCTATGACATGGATGTAATCTTTTAAGTCTTGGTTTATCCCTACTCTTTCTTCTTCAATACAAACCTTACCTATTGGGACATTCCTTGTATCTTCACCTTGTCCTATGTTGAAAGGTTCATACTTTCCTCCATCTCTCTTAGGGAGGTCTTTTTGCTTGATCATATTATCCAGATCAAAAGCTCTTTCCAAGTCATTCATTCCCTTGGGATCTTGTTGCTGGGAAGATCAATTATGTCTTCTTCATCCTAGATATGGTCCTCAAGATTCTTTTCATCCACTATCTAGGCCTCAAATATGTCCCTATTAGTAATAAAGTCCAAAATGTGCTGATCATTGTCAAATACCTAAAAGTTAGTGATGTTATCATGAACAGATGGTGTTGACACCAGCTCAACTAAAAACCTCTTCATCCTTCATATGGACAAAGACTCCAATGTACTAGCAGCTTGTGCTAGTGCATCAACACAATGATTGAGTTCCCTTGGAACATGTGTGATATTAAAGGCATCAAAGCTCTCTATCATGTCCTAGATTATGTGTCTGTAAATAGATAACCTCTTGTAATTGCATGCATAGACACCTCTCACTTGTTTTACTACCAGTTTTGAGACTCCAAAGACATGCAAAACTTTCACTTTCTTCTTGAGGGCAAACAACAAGCCATGGATTAGAGATTCATATTCAGCCACATTATTTGTGCATGGAAACTATAGCCTATATGCTACCAAGAATGATTTCCCTTATGGATTAATAATGTCCACTCCTACTCTAGCTCTTTGTTTTGATTTGGAACCGTCAAACCTCAATGTCCATGATTTATCTTCTGTCAAAGGTTTATCTAGACCTTCCTTTTTCCTTTTGGCACCTGTAGCTGCTCCTACAGATATCCATTTGATCTTCTGTGGTTCATTCTTACCACCTCTAGATGTTTCTGTTGAACTAAAACATCTGCATCTTGCTTCTTCTTGACATCATGTTTTTGATAATCTTCTCTTTTCATTAACTTGATGGCATCACATCTTTTATTAGAAGATATTGCAACTTTTCTATCTATATCTTTTGGAGCATCCCTGATTTTATGTCATTTGTCACTTGAGTACAACCGCTCTTCTTTGCTTACTATGTGTAGACACAGAGCACAAGTTGTCTCTAAATTGGGGCTTCATGTAGCCTGCATCATCCTTCAATTAATACATGACTGAGTGGCATTCCCTGCAAAATGTGTTTGAATTTTCTTGGACAAAAACTCTTCAAACTATGTCAAATGACTTCACCTATCCTCATCTTGTTAGGGTTAGGGTAGATCAAAGCAATAAACACTAATAATTATATGCAGATTAAATAACCCAAATATAACAATGAAGAACAACACAAAAGAGATCAACATAGAAATTTAACGTGGTTTACCCAATATGGGATATATCCACAAAAACCCAGCCATCCAATGATTTTATTATGCAGTGCAAAATAGATTACAATCTCATGAATTCCACACCCGCAACATACATCCCAGTTGCTTATATCAAGCTTTTTGGAAGCTTCTAGAATTAGGGTTTTACAATGACATTTTTCTTTTATCGGTTAACAAAAATTAAATTAGGGTTTTACTATGTTTTGGAGATTGATCAGGCTCCACACCAAACAATCTCCCACTTGGAGACTATGTTAGATCTAGGGCACACAACTGAGAGGGGGGGTGAATCAGTTGTGCAGAAACTTGCTTCACTTCAAACACTTGATTCTTCTTTAGTTAACAGCATATTAATTAACCATTCATGAGAGCATAAAACATAAAGCATAAACACCACAGCAGATAAACATCAACACATTAGACACCAAGATTTTGATGTGGAAAACCTGGTTAAGGGAAAAATCACGGGGTGATTAACCCAAGGATTATTCTCTGTTAGAAGAATAAGAAAAATGGATGGCACATGCCAATCAGGGCTCACTACCTGAGCACACTAATCACAAGGAGGCACACTGCCTACAAAGAGACACACTGTCTACAAAGTGATAAGAATCACAAACTTGAACTAGAGAATGACATCTTTACCATGCCTGTATCAGTTCCATTTACACCCAAAACTTCTGCTCTGCTTTTCACGCTCCTCTTCACTACCACACACACATCATGCCAAGACACACTCCAAAATGAATTCACAATCCCTTATTTATACAAGGCATCAACTTAGGAACAATCATCTAAGTCGGCAAACACCTATAAGATTATCTGCAAGACGTGTAATACATCTGGTCAGCCAAACTAAACAAGAACATCTTCATCCTGAAGAATATCTTTAATTCTGGGCTCTAACACTGATGCGGACCAACAACACAACCTCAACATGATCCAAGAACCTTCACAAGCTTGCCTGAATGACCAGGTACATCCGCACTTCCTCCACTTACTAAAATCTCTTCTCTTCTACATCTGGAACTTCAAGAACATAGTCTACCGCCACTGTCATAATGTAAAAGGTACTTTCAGACCTCCAAACTATGTACAAATCAAGATGACACATCACAAGGACATCCCAAACATTCCTTCCAATCTGTAAAATAGAAAACTGCACTTCCGGATCTCACCGGACCTTTTTGTAACACTCTGTCACTCCAGAGCATCTTCCAGAACCAGTTCTACTTGATCGATCACAACTTCTTCATAACTTCATGTAGACCTCTGAAATCTTTATTGGAGCATCTCAAGACTCATATCTACAAACCCTTTAATCTGCATCCTCTAATCCTTAACCTATTGAGTACTTTGGCCTTCTTCTCATCACTGTTCTTCACTGTTTCTGATTGAGTCTAATTTTCTCAATATCCTCAGCACACAGCTCATCCAATCCTTCTCATCAAATCAATATGAGTATGTTGACATCAATGACAACATTGGTTAACCTCATACTTGCAACAATCTCCCCCTTTGTCATTGATGGCAACATATGATGTGAAAAACCATCAAGACAAGAACTCCTTTTTGCCACGGCTCCCCCTATCAACAAGAACTCTTCACATGTCTTCTCTTCCTTTACTGCTCCCCCTTTGATCATCAACCACTTATTTTTCACATGTCTTCTCTCCCCCTTTGACATCAATGGCAAAGGGCTCATACTTGCAATTTCAACATATCAGAATCATACTAGCTGCTCCCCCTGAGTAGCAGCTCCCCATCACCAATCCAGATCATAAGATATGACTATGAAGTCCACCAGACTGATGCACATCAGTGCATCCTAGTTCATCACTGGAGGGGCCATGACCCCTAACTTCTCCTTGAGATACTCAAAAGAGTCCTTGGAAAGAGGTTTAGTAAAGATATCTGCAATCTGATCCTTAGAGGGTACATACTCTAGTCTGACTTCATCCTTGTTCACTTGTTCTCTCAGAAAATGAAACTTCATAGATATGTGCTTGGTCTTAGAATGCAACATCAAATTCTTAGAAATATTTATTGCACTTGAATTATCACAGAAAATTGTGATAGGCTCCTCATATTCTACTTTAATGTCTCTTAACATCTGCTTCATCCATAAAATTTGAGTGCAACTACCTACTGCAGCAATGTATTCTGCTTCAGTTGTAGACAGAGATATTGCTTCTTTCTTCTTGCTTAGCCAAGAAACCAACCTTTTTCCCAAAAAGAATGCTCCTCCACTTGTACTCTTCCTATCATCCACATCTCCTGCCCAATCTGCATGTGTATATCCATGAAGAGAAAAATCCTGATCTCTAGGATACCATAGACCATACTCAATTGTTCCTTTTAAGTACCTAAAAATTCTTTTTATTGCCATGACATGAGATTCTCTGGGATCCACCTGGAATCTTGCCACAAGACCAACATCCTGCATTATATCTGGTCTAGTTTGAGTGAGATACAACAATCCACCAATCATTGATCTATACTTTGTCTGGTTTGCCTTAGGGGAGTCATCATCTTTGCTCAACTTGCATCCGGTTGCCATGTGAGTATTCATTGGCTTAGAATTTTCCATCCCAAATTTCCTCAACAATTCTTTCACATATTTTGTATGAGAAATGAAGATCCCTTTCTTTGATTAAGTAATTTGTAGACCCAAGAAGAAGTTCATTTCACCAAGCATAGACATCTCAAACTCACTTTTCATCTGGTTTGCAAAAGTTTTACACATAATATCTCTTCCTCCAAAAATGATATCATCCACAAACACTTCCACAATTAAGATGTTTTCATGATCAATTTTGAAATATAAGTTACTGTCAGTAGTACCTTTGTTGAAATCAATCTTTAAAAGATGTTTATCCAGTCTTTCATACCAAGCTCTTGGGGCTTGCTTCAATCCATACAGTGCCTTTTTCAACTTGCAAACCATATCACCATGATCAGACAATTGAAATCCATCCGGTTGCTCAATGTATACTTCTTTCAAATCACCATTTAGGAAGGCAGACTTAACATCCATCTGATATACCTTAAAGTCTTTGAATGTAGCAAATGCAAGAAATAATCTGACTACAATTCTTGCCACCAGAGCAAAAGTTTCTTCAAAATCAATTCCTTCTCTTTGAGAGTAGCCTTTGCAGACCAATCTGGCTTTGTTTCTAATTACTTCACCAACTTCATTTAATTTGTTCTGGAAGACCCATTTGGTTCCAATCACATTCTTGTCTCTAGGTCTGGGAACAAGATCCCAAGTGTGATTTTTCTCAATTTGCATCAAATCTTCCTCCATTGCATTGGTCCAGTTTTCATCATTGCAAGCTTCATTTATTGTCTTAGGTTCAATTTTTGAAATTAGACAACATTCATCTGAATTTTGAGCAATTCTCCTTCTTGTTTGCACTCCTTTGCTTTTGTCACCTATGATATGATCTTCAGAGTGGTTTAGAGTTACATACCTTGGAGCTTTGGGAACTTCTTGCACCTCTAATTCTTGATCAATCTCATTGACACTTATCTCTTCTTCCTGTCTTACCAGATCACCTTGACTTTGTTTCTTAGAGGAGGCTTGGATACTTTGAATCTAAACATCATTCTGATCATCTTCATCATATTCATAAAACCTTGAGGGCTTCTCAATTCCTTCATCAACATTCACATTTGTATTTTCTATCATCTTTCTTAGTCTCTTGTTGTAACATCGGTATGCTTTGCTTTGAGTGGAGTAACCCAAGAAAATTCCTTCATCACTTCTAGCATCAAACTTTCCTAGATCTTCATCTCTTTTGATGTAACATTTGCTACCAAATACTCTGAAATATCTCACAGTAGGAGTGACACCAAACCAAAGTTCATAAGGAGTCTTACCGGTATTGCTTCTAATTTGAACTCGATTGAGAGTGTAGACTGCAGTGTTGATAGCTTCTCTCCAAAACATCTGAGGAATATTTGCTTCCATCATCATTGTCCTGGATGCTTCCTGAATGGTCTGGTTCTTTCTCTTTACTACTCTATTTTGCTGTGGAGTCCTAGGAGCAGACAACTGTCTCTTTGTACCATGCTTCTCACAAAAGTCTATGAATTCACCGGATGTGAATTCACCACCTCTATCAAACCTTAGACATTTCAGTTTCAATCCGGTTTGATTCTCTACCATAGCTTTAAAGATTTTAAACTTCTCAAAGGCTTCTGATTTCTCTTTTAGAAAGGTGACCCACATCATCTGGGAATGGTCATCAATCAGTAACATGAAATATCTATCTCCTTGCATACTCTGGATTCTTGTCAGACCACATAGATCAGTATGAACTAACTCCAATAATCTGGTAGAGGACTGATCCTTGCTTTTGAATGAGACTCTGCTCTATTTACCTAGCTGACATTCCTTGCACAAACTATTTGAAGGTTTTACCAATTTTGGAAGATCTCTTACAGCCTGAGTACTACTTATCTTGATGATGTTATCAAAATTTACATGACACATCCTTCTATGCCATAACCAACTCTAATCAACTTGAACAAACAAACAACTTTTATTGGAACCAACTAGATGGAAGATATTACCTTTTGTTTGAGTACCGGATGCAATCTCAGTTCTGGAGCTTTCAAAGATCCTGTATCTTCCATTTTTGAATCAGATATTATAACCTTTGTCTACTAATTGACTAACACTGAGAAAATTGTGCTTCAATCCTTCAACATATAGTATATTACCAGTTTTGCTCTTTCCATCAAAAGCAATAGTTCCCCTACCTCTGATTCTACCAGCAGAATTATCACCAAACTTTACCATTCCTCCTTCATACCTTTCCAAATCTAAGAACTTGTTCTTGTCACCTGTCATATGGTGAGAGCAACCACTGTCAATAACCCAATCATCCTTTTCTTCAACTTGGGCAGCCAAAGCTCTTTCTACAACCTCATGATTGACAGATTCAGAGGACATTGAATCTTCTTCCTTGATGGCAATAAACACCCATTCATTTTTGGATTTGTTTCCTATTTTTGATTCATCATCTGTTACTCCTTCATTATCATCTTCTTCATGAACATAATAATAGTTCTTTTGGAACTTTTGTCTGTTAGAATTTGACCTTGCAGATCTTTTCAGACACCTTGAAGCAAAATGACTAATCTTATTGCAGTTGAAGCACTTAAAGGGTAATTTTCCTTCATACTTACTAGATCCTCTAGGCAGTCTCTTTGCAATGAGAGCTTCAAGATGAGCTATTTCTACTTCTTCCTCTTCCATGTCTTTCCTTGCTTGATCATACCATGACAGCTTTCTTGAAGAATTTTCTCCCGGATCAAATCTTTGTTTGCCTTTCACATATGTATTGGCTTTGAATGCAGATTCAGTCTTGGGGGGATCATTTCCAAACTCAGTCATTTCAAATGCAACCAATTTGCCAACCAATTATTCTCTTGTGATAGTTATATGGGCTCTAAATTCATCAATGGCAGCAACCTTGATTTTGTAGGCAGCAGGAAGAGATCTGAGAATTTTGCAAACAATCTCATTTTCATCTAGAGTTCCACCAGCATTCCTAATTCCACACACCAGCTCATTTACCCTTGGCATAAAGGTAGTGATGTTTTCATCATCTCTCATCTTCAATCTTTCAAATTTCCCTTTGAGACTTTGCAGCCTTGCATTCTTAACAAATTCATCTCCTTCATGCAGAAGTTCAAGTTTAGTCCAGATCTCATATGCAGTTGGTAGGTCAATAACATTTGAGAGCTCTGAGTCAGTTAAAGTGCTTAGAAGAGCCTCTTTGGTCCGTAGATTATTTTCAGCATCTGTAATTTCATTTAGGGTTACTGGACCACCCTGTGGAGGTACATATGGTTTTGTGACCATGGACAAGTATGCTTTTCCCATACACTCCAAGTGACATTTCATGCGACCTTTCCAGAGAGAGAAGTTGGTTCCATCAAACTTCGGACTATCCTTCTTATACGACAACATCCTGGATCTCCTCAAGCGGTTAAGCTCCTTTTAGAGGAACTTGGCTCTGATATGAATTGTTAGATCTAGGGCACACAACTGAGAGGGGGGCATGAATTAGTTGTGCAGAAACTTGCTTCACTTCAAACACTTGATTCTTCTTTAGTTAACAACATATTAATTAACCATTCATGAGAGCATAAAACATAAAGCATAAATACCGGAGCAAATAAACATCAACACATTAGACACCAATATTTTGACGTGGAAAACCTGGTTAAGGGAAAAACCACGGGGTGATTAACCCAAGGATTATTCTCTGTTAGAAGAATAAGAAAAATGGATGGCACATGCCAATCAGGGCTCACTACCCGAGCACACTACTCACAAGGAGGCACACTACCTACAAAGAGACACACTGTCTACAAAGTGATAAGAATCACAAACTTAAACTAGAGAATGACATCTTTACCATGCCTGTATCAGTTCCATTTACGCCCAAAACTTCTGCTTTGCTTTTCGCGCTCCTCTTCACTACCACACACACATCATGCCAAAACGCACTCCAAAATGAATTCACAATCCCTTATTTATACAAGGCATCGACTTAGAAACAATCATCTAAGTCAGAAAACACCTATAAGATTATCCACAAGACGTGTAATACATCCAGTCGGCCAAACTGAACAAGAACATCTTCATCTGGAAGAATATCTTCAATTATGGGCTCTACCATTGATGTGGACCAACAACACAACCTCAACATGATTCAAGAACCTTCACAAGCTTGCCTGAATGACCAGGGACATCCGCACTTCCTCCACTTACTAGAATCTCTTCTCTTCTTCATCTAGAACTTCAAGAACATAGTCTACCGCCACTATCATAATGCAAAAGGTACTTCTGGACCTCCAAACTATGTACAAATCAAGATGACACATCACAAGGACATCCCAAACACTCCTTCCAAGCTGTAGAATAGAAAACTGCACTTCCAGATCTCACCGGACCTTTTTGTAACACTCTATCACTCTAGAGCATCTTTCAGAACTGGTTCTACTTGATCAATCACAACTTCTTCATAACTTCATGTGGATGTCTAAAATCTTAACTCGAGCATCTCAAGACTCATATCTACAAACCCTTTAATCTGCATCCTCTGATCTTCAACCTATTGAGTACTTTGGCCTTCTTATCATCACTGTTCTTCACTGTTTCTGATTGAGACTAATTTTCTCAATATCCTCAGCACACAGCTCATCCAATCCTTCTCATCAAATCAATATGAGTATGTTGACATCAATGAAAACACTAGTTAACCTCATACTTGCAACAGACTGATCCTGGACAACACCGCTGCACTTGCAGCTCCCACTGGATTACAGGCCTAGCTGGTTTCTTATGTCCACCATTTTTAGTCATGAAGGCCAACAGAAACTAATGAGGAAATTAGTTTCTCTTGTGTAACTACCTTTGTGAACATATCTATAAGATTCTCACTTGTGTGAATTTTCTCTAGCTTCAATTGTCCATCCTCCAAAACTGACCAGATGAAGTGGTATCTGTGCTGTATATGCTTAGTTTTTGAATGTAGAGATGAATTCTTAGCAAGATGAATGGCACTCTGGCTATCAGTGTACAAAGGGCTATCTTCTTGTTGTTTCCCCAATTCCTCTAGAAAATGTTGTAACCAAATCATCTCCTTGCGAGATTTTGTAGCAGCAACATACTCAGCTTCAGTGGTTGAAAGTGCAACAACCTTTTGTAGCCTTGAAATCCAATTGACTGCAGTACCTCCTACAATAAAAACATACCCTGTAGTACTCCTACTATCAATATCACCTGCTAGATCAGAGTCAACATATCCTTTTAGAGCAAAATTTGTTCCTCCAAAACATAGTTTCTTTGAAGTAGTACCTCTCAAATACTAGAGAATCCATTTTACTGCATTCTAATGTTCCATTCTTGGATTGCTCATATACCTACTCACAACTCCCACTGCATGTACAATATCTAGCCTTGTACATACCATTGCATACATCAAGCTACCAACTGCTGATGCATATGGTATCTTAGACATTTTGTCTTCCTCCTCTGGTGTCTTTGGAGACATCTCCTTAGTCAACTTAAAACGACTAGGCAAAGGTGTACTAATTGCTTTTGCATTCTGCATGTTAAAACTTTTCAACACCTTCTCTACATACTAACTTTGGGACAAAAATAATTTTCTGTTTGTCTTGTCCCATGTGATCCTCATACCAAGGATTTGTTTTGCTACACCCAAATCCTTCATAGCAAATGAATTTACTAATTTCTATTTAAGTTCATTAATATGCTGCATGTTAGACCTAGAAACAAGCATGTCATCAACATAAAGCAACAGAATAATATAGCTGCCATTACCCAATTTCTTGAAATAAACATAATAATCATAATAACATCATTTGTAACCTTGTTCACCCATAAAACTATCAAATTTCGAATACCATTACTGAGGTGCTTTCTTCAGTCCATACAAACTCTTCTTTAACCTACACAAAAAATCCTCCTTACCCTTGACCACATATCCATGTGGTTGCTGCATGTATATTTCCTCTTCCAAATCCCCATGGAGAAAAGATGTTTTCACATCTAGCTGTTCAAGATGCAAGTCTTTTGTAGCCACAAGACTTAGAATAGTTCTAATAGAAGTCATCTTTACAACCAGAGAGAATATTTCATCAAAATCTATACCTTTTTTCGGTGTAAAACCTTTTACCATGAGTCTGACCTTATATCTTTTCTTGCGTCCATCTTCTTCCTGTAAACCCATTTATTTGGCAATGCTCTTTTTCCTGCAGGCAATTTGACTAAGTACCAAGTCTTATTCTATAGCAAGGAATCCATTTCATCTTTCATACCTAGCTCCCACTTCTTTTTGGTATCTACCTGCATTGCTTCTTCATAACCTTTAGGTTCACCAAAATCAGTTAATAATATAGAATATAATGATGGAGAAAATATTTCTGGAGGTCTAGTTATCCTTGTAGAATGTCTAACACTTGCAGGAGTCTGTGGGATAACTTTTTGTTATTGAGCATCAGGTACCAATGGCATTTTATTTTCTAGAATCTCAGCCAACACCACATATTTATTTTTGGCCTGTTCATGCTTCTTTTTCTGTAGCTAATCCTTATACATGACCTTCTCATTGAATATAAGATCTCTGCTCCTAATGATTTTATGATTTTTATAATCCCATAACTAATAACCAAATTCATCTACTCCATATCCAATGAACGTACATTTTTTAGACTTAGCCTCAAGCTTGGTTCTATTTTCAATATCAACATGGACAAAAGCTTCACAACCAAAGGTTTTAAAAAATGAATAGTTTAACTTTTTACCCCTCCATGCCTCCTCTGGAATGCCACCATCCAAAGGATTTGAAGGTCTCCTATTTATTAAATAAACAACGGTATGTACAACATCTTCCCAAAAGTGTAAGGGTAGTCCAACATGCAATCTCATGCTCCTTGCATGCTCCATAATAGTCCTATTCATCCTCTCAGACACACCGTTTTCTTGTGGGGTTCTAGGAACTATTTTCTGCCTATGGATTCCATTATATGAATAGTAACTTTCAAATTCTCTGATGCAATACTTGCCTCCATTATCAAATCTGAGACACTTCAACTTTTTTCCTGTCTCATTCTCAACCAAAGCTTTCCACCTTTTAAAAGTTTCAAATACTTCTGATTTTTGTATTAGGAAATATACCGATGTTTTCCTAGTTGCATCATCAATAAAAGTAACATAATAGCAAGAGCCACCAAGAGAAGATACCTAAGTTGGTCCCTATACATCTAAATGCACAAGCTCTAATTTCTCATTCTTCTTCTCTTTCCTAGCTTTGAGAAATCAGACTCTTTTCTATTTTCCATAAACTAAATTTTCGTAGAACTCCAAGTCAATCTTCTTCAGACCTGGTAGCAACTTTCTGGAGTGAAGGATCTTCATCCTTTTCTCAGTCATGTGCCCAAGTCTATGGTGCCACAATTCTATTTCTGTCCCTATAGCAAGTGCTATAACTATCTCAGTAGCAACTGTTTCTGTAGTAGCTAAGGTAGAATAAGTATTATCAGTACACAAATACAATGTGCCTATCTTTTCACCTTTAGTTGCTACTAATGCACCTTTAGTGACCTTCCAGACTTTGTCTGAAAAGGTAACTATGCAACATTCACTACCTAGTTGTCCTACAGAGATTAAATTCCTTCTCAAATTTGGAACATGCCTTACCTCTTGTAGCAACCATTCATTTCCATTTTGCAACTTGATTTTTATCTTTCCTTTTCCAACAATTTGACAGGGTTCATCATCACCCAAGTATACCTATTCAAAATCACCTTGAACATAATCTACAAAATATTTCCTATGGGGAGTGGCATGAAATGAAGCCCCTGAATCTATTACCTAGGAATCATTAGCATTATCTAAACACAAAATTAAAGGATCTTCTAAATTATTACTTGCAACATTAGCTTCCTTACTGTCATCATATTGTCTATCTCCTTATTTTCCCTTTCAAGACCAACAATCCTTCTTCAAGTGTCCTGGCTTTCCACAATGCCAACAATCCATTCTTCCTCTAGATTTACATATGCCTTTCTTTGACTTCCCTTGTGACTTCCCATGATTTGTAGGGCTTTTTCCTCTTTCCTTTGTTCTTCCCCTGTTCTCTATAGTCAAAGCATTACTAGATGTTGAAGTCTCACCTGTGCTTTTCTGTCGCATTCCCTCACTAAGGATAACACCAACAACATCATCAAATTTCAAAGTATTTGAACTAGAGATAGAGTTACTTACAGCCATTACTAAGCTATTCCAGCTTTCTGGCAAAGAACATAAAACCAAGAGAGCCCTCACCTCTTCATCAAATTTCACTTTTATAGAGGTTAACTGACTAGTAATCATATTAAACTCATTTAAATGATCTAACACAAATCTACCTTCAATCATTTTTAGATTAAACAAACACTTCATGAGAAATACCTTATTTGAGGCTGAAGGTTTTCATATAATTTTGCCAAAGCTTTTATCAGTTCATATGTTGTCTTCGCTTCTATTATATTGAAAGCCACAGATGGTGCCAGGCACAACTGAATGGTTCCCAGTGCCTTTCTGTTCAGAAGATTCCAATCCTCATCAGTCATTGTTGCCATTTTTTTGGCTATTCTTTCCAACGGCCTCCATAAATCCTTCTAATACAGATAATCCTCCATCTGTATCTTCCATAACTGATACTTCTGCCCATTGAATTTATCTACCTTTAATTTACCCTCGTTTGCCATTGCTCCCACATAACCGTGAGACTCCCACTCAACCGTAAGACCTTCCTATAGACAATATTTAAACACAACCCACTCTGATACTAGTTGTTAGGGTTAGGGCAGATCGAAGCAATAAACACTAACAATTATATGCAGATTAAATAACCCAAATATAACAATGAAGAACAACACAAAAGAGATCAACATAGAAATTTAACGTGGTTCACCCAATATGGGCTACATCCACAAAAACTCATCCATCCAATGATTTTATTATCCAGTACAAAATAGATTACAATCTCACGAATTCCACATCCTCAAAATACATCCTAGCCGCTTATATCAAGCTTTTTGGAAGCTTCTAGAATTAGGGTTTTACAATGTCATTTTTCTTTTGTCAGTTAACAAAAATTAACAACTGACTTCAAACCCCGATGAGGATACATGACGAGTGTATAGTACTTCTATGATTAGTCACCACATACCAACACATTTGACAACTCATAATCAAACTCAATAAAATAGTCTATCCTAGGTGTGGTTAGGTTTACCTTATCACTGCAATGCATATCATCACATACTAAAACTTCTTCTGTACTAGGCATCATGACATTCATATTATTTGCTTCCTATTCATATTCCCCCACATATCTAGAGAAAATAACAAATGATTATGATCATCAGTGTTAAGTACTTCATTTACCTCTGGCAAACAATGCTTGTCTTCTTGTAAGCATGTTTTTTCTACTTTCTCTATCATATCCAGACATGCTTCACATGTATTCTCTGAGTGTGCATCCTCATGTAGGCTGCACCAACCAATCATCAGGATATCATTAACGGATATCCTTGTCAACTAACATTTTTGAACTTCCTCAAATAGATACATTTCAAACTCAAGGACATGATACACTTCATCTTCATCAAAAGAACTATATTCAGATTCTATCATGGATCTTGTTTTCGTCACAACTTTACCTTTGTAACTATCTTCATGCATATGCATGCACACCAACCCCTCTATTCTAACTATCTAAAGCCTCAATGCATATACCCCTAGCTCTACATCCACATATATATATATCTCATTATTCTAATTGTACTCAGTTACCATATGTTTCATCCTAGGTTCAGCTTCAATTCTAAGCTAGTTGGGGATGCTTTTCCATGGTAGCCACATGTGGGAGAAATTTATAGCCATATAATAGTTTAAAGTCTTGGATCAGTCCCTACTGAGAAGCATGCCATATCTGTTAGGTATGTCCACAACTTGAATGTCTATGTAGTATTACACCCTTGGATCAGACACAAGCTACATGTGAATATGTGTTAATTCTCCTACCACACTAACCTTAGACTTGTCTAGTTGAGTTACTTTCTTGAGTGATTTTGCAGGATGTAGACCTAATGTCTGACAAATAGACAAGGGCATAACATTGATAAAAGTGCTTGAATCTACTAGGCAATTGTGCAGGTTCTTACCAAAGATCCTAAGTGTGAGTAGGAAAGGAGTTAACTTATATTTCTCCTTATATAGGGTCATATGTGCTGCATCTGTAGTATGTACTGTGGCTTGCACTTTTGGTTTGACAACAACATCCCTAGGTACAAGATCTCTAGCAAGGATATGACTAGGAATATGACTAGGACTATCTTCTTTAGCTACAAGTTCATCTAATGACTTTAGAAAGGCTTTTTTAATGACATGAGTTTTTAATAACTCAGATAAGGATAGACTGATCTTTATTTTCTTCATCTCTTCAGCAAGGTAAGAAACAAGTTTGTTAGATTTAGGTGACTGGTTCATACCTTTTGCTACAGTTGCTTGTGGTGCAAAGTACTATAGATTCACCTTTGGAGGTTCTATATTGTTACTGGACTTAGGATCCGAAGGTGTGTTGAAATTGTTAGGAGGAATAGAAGTGGTTAGAGGACCAGCAGGGTGATTTGCATTACTCCCCAGGTTGTAATTGTGTCCTCTTTGATATTATTGATATGCATGAACTTCTTCAGTTTCTTGTTCCAGCTCATTCTCATCCTCAAAGGGAAAAACATAATTTGTTTCAAAGGCCATGGCTGACTCTTCACATGCCAAGGTATAATTTTCATGTGTTGTAGTCATCTTCTGATGTTGATGATTATCTAAGGAACTATCAAGTACCATAGCTGACTCATATCCTAGAGATACTATCTCATTACCTTTAGGGAAAGATGCATCCCCTGTAGTGTTTGACACTTTAGCTTGGAATATGTTGGTTGCAATTTTAAACTGCGGATAATCCAACTCAGCATGTACATTTGTATTATGCATCTTGCACTAGTTGTTAAGTGCCGACTCTGCGAAATTAACCCTAGTGATCTTCTTAGGTTCAGAAGGAGGCTGATTATCTAGAGGTGAAGGTAATGAACCTTTGTTAGGTGAGTGTTCTAGATTCTTGGAGGCCTAGGTGTAGTGTTATTGTTGTTGAAATTCCTCTCATTGTTATAACCCCTATCAGGATATCCAGATATTTCATTGTTATTACCATATCCTCTGTTAGGATATCCCCTATTTTTCTAGTTCTATGAATTAGAATGAGCATAGAAGTTCTGACTTCTCAAATGAGTGACTTCAGTAGTCAACTTTCTTAGTTGAGAAAATATCTCTTTTATATCATCTTTTTCTTCCTGGACTTTTGCTACTACATTATCTTGATGTGGCTAGAAAAATGAACTACCATTAGCATTTTGGGCAGCATCCTGGGGTGCATGTCTAGGATGTGGTATGATCTTACCATTCCCTGATGTGGTATAATGCTAAGTTGAGGCACTTGCAAAGGATTAGACATTATAGTAGGGGGTAACAAAGCTCCACTAGTTTGCGTTTGACTAGGAAATACATGATATCCAAAGTAAGGTGCAAGGTCTAGTGTCAACTGAAGGTTAACCTTGACGACTTCAGCAAGGCGCTTGACAAGGATGTGACTATAGGATGTGATCTCTTGATGAACATTGATGTTAAAGGATCCAAAGCTGAGTATTAAACTAACCTAGCTACCTCATTAGGAACATTGTAAGGAGTTGTTAGCTTGGAATATCTCTTTTGAAACCTAGCATTGAAGTTAGAGATCAACTCTCCTTCACCTCTTTTCATTGTGGCAAAGAGATGATACATAGTGGCTGCATCAAATGGTATCTTGAATCTTGTTTGGAAATATTTCTCAAACACATCCCAAGAATCAATAGAATTTTGAGGAAGACTGACATACCAGCTGTATGCTTCTTCTCCTAATGAATAAGGAAACAACCTACATACAACATCCTCATGTTGTATTCTGGCCCTGAAACATGCCTCCTTGAAGGTCCTGATGTGATCATCCGCATCTTGATATGGATGATACTAAGGACAAATTTTGTCCAGATTTTTAGGAAGATCATTGTATGCAACAAAGTGAAGTGGGGATTCAACAACAAAGAAAGGTATTGGAACCTGTACTGAAGGTACTAAGGGAGCTACTGGTAGATTAATGACAGCAGGTCTAGGCTAACTGGTAGAATGTGGTCTATGTCTAAATACAGGTAATTCTTCCAAAGGTCCAAAGATCTTGACCTTGTGTTAGGTCGACGAGCCAGTGCTTAAAAGTTTAGGATAAGACATGGATATTTGGATAGGATCTTTGCAAAGGTGTGAATAATTCCTATGCATAAGTGGATATTTATAGATAAATGTCAAATGATGAGGTAATTGCCAAATATTTGGAAAGGATGCCAATTTTTTACTCAAACTTGGAAAATCTAGACAACTGTCTGCAAATGTCAAGATGAATATCCACAGGGACGTGATATTTGTGATCAAATTCTTGAAATTGTTGAAGGTAGGTGGAACCTTTGTAAAAATGGAGAAATTCAAAGTATCTCTTTCACCAAAATGCGTGAAGGTATATCAGGATGACAAATCCTTATGAATCTCAAGTGATCGACCCTCCTAGTGCCAAAAAAAATTGATATAAGTGTTAGTCATATAACAAAGATAAAAATTCACAAAACAAACCTTTATCGTCTTGAAGAATATGATAAATTCATAATGAATTTATGATTCCAAGTCTCCATTGATCAGGTCATGATCTTATGATAAGGGTCTTATGCATGAAATTTGATGTAATTTGTATCCAGATATGTACATATTTTACTCTGTTTCACCTGTTCTATATAAATCTCAACAAATTGTGTTAAATCCTACAATCTCTAATCAAGATATGCACATATTCATGCAAATTTGTTCTAATTTTGATCTATTCCTCTAATCTTCACTCTGATTAAGATTGTTCATGATGATTTATGTAACTTTGATTAGTTCCTCTAAATTTACTAAAATATGAACTAATTTTTTCTTAATTCTACTTCTCCACTTCAAATTCTCTTAAATATTGTGCCTACAAGATGATATTTCCATGATCTTTGTCATTATTTTTTAAGTATTTGCATGATATTTTCAATCTTACATGCGATTTGTTCAAATATGCATAAGATATTCATGTATTTATGGATGTCTGCTTATTTACCATGTTCTGCTTATCATGTATCAACATTTTGCAATTGATGATGATGATTAATGAAATTTAAAAGAAATGAACTTAAATTCTAAAATTATTTGTAGTGAGTGAGTTTTGACCATTGATCTATATGCACAATTCAATATTTCATGAAAAGAGATAAAATCAAACCATGCTTTGCCAAGATGTTCCACAACTACACACAGTTGATGCTAATCTTCAAAGGGATAGGATGACAACAATATTCACCAGTTGAAATGCACTCCAAGGGATGCAGCAAATCATAGTGACATATCAAGATGACATCCACACAAGATTACTCAAAATTTAGGATCAATTTGTAATCTAGATATCTATTTCATTCAACATTCAAAATGTTTACATATATATAATGGGTCTTGAGAATGAACCATGTAGCTCAACAATTTAGCCTCAATTAAGCTTCTAATAATGTACAAATGGCAATCCATCTCCTTTTATAGAACAAGGAGATGATGCAGTTACAATAGAACCAATGATCTAACAGTTAGGATTCAACATGGCACATGATTGCCAGTTGGAAATCAATCTAGTGGAGTACAGCTGGCATGCCAGAATATTCTAGAATCTTTGACTTGGTCAATGTGAACTCTTCATTTTACATTTCCATTTGATTCCTCATATGTAGACGACTCTTCTGTTATTTGGCATCTAATTCCCTGAATAAATGCATATGTCTGAATAGCCTTATCTATTTCCGCTTTATCCTACACTTTAGCCTTTGTATTTGCATGCTCTTGTGCTTTCAACTATTCTTGCAATGTTATCCACCTATTGGTCCTATTATCCAGTTCTTTATTATATTCATCAATCTTATATCTCATTAGCATGGCCTAATCAATTGTAACCTTTGAGAAGTGCTGGACAGGATCTTCCAAAATTGAAGAAAAATTACCCCTAAAGGCTTTGAGAGCAAACTCTTCATCTTGATTCTTAATTTTGCCCTCAACTTCTCCTTCCAAAATTTCTAAAATTTCTAATTCCTCAGACATGAGCTGATATGCTTTAACACTAATGTTAGTCATTCTAGCATTACACCTTTTTAATATACTAACCTCAAATCTTATGTCCTCAAACCAAGTATCTAAGTGTGGTAATGTTTGGGATGTCAGGACATTCTTTATTATAAGGGTGCTTACATCTTCCCTCCTCATATCTTTTAATATAGTCAAATCTTGACTACTCTTGATCAATATCTTACCAACCTCTTTCTTCAGGTCATCAGCTTTCCTCTTTATATTACTTAGCATTTCCCAATTTGAGAAGGATATCCTCACTACTTTATCTCCTTCACTCAAGAACTTGCAAAAGTAATCATTCATTACATTTTCTTGGTGCTTCATGGCATCTAGTCCTGTGACCTCCTCTTCAGACACTAATGTAAGGGATGTAGAGGCTTTGATAGGCACATTTTTTGGTGACACCAATCCCTTAATGAATGATTGCATTTGAGAAATTTTCTCTTTATACTCTTTACTTTTAGATTTTTCCTTTTCTATTCTTGAAATTAGGGAATCTATACTTTCTTTAGCCTCTTGACCTTCCTGCTCAGCACTCGCAAACCCTAGGTCTACCGTGGTCATTTGAAATTCATTGGCCTTTATTTCCCCCTTTGCTTTATCTACAATAGGCACAACTACCTAGACTATCCTCCATCCTGTGGTGGGGTCTCTTTTCACCGCTAAGGTGGCCTTAGCTCTGCGTTTGGGTTTTGGAAATTCTAGTGAAAATAGTGAAGAAATATCAAAATTAGAAGAATCAAGAATTCAAGGCTGATTCACCTCATGTGTAAGCCAATGTGGTACACTAGATCCCGACCCTTACTAGCTAGTCTACTCAATGTGAACATCATGTACTTCAGCATTCTATTGTTGTTCCCCATCAGTGGGAACCTCTTTGTTTACTTGTTGCTGATCATCTTGTTGTGCAACATCATCTAATGTCATACTATGATCTTCAGGGATCTCCTTAGTAGGTTCCTCATTCGTAACCACCTCTATCTGGACATCCTCATCCTATTTATTTATGTCAACATGCATATCGTAAGGTGTCTCTATATTCTAGATTTGCACCTGTTAATCATTTTGAGGTTGAGAGGTGTTCACATTAGGTCCTTGATGGCTGGGATTTTGTGTATTCTGGTGGACCTCTTGGTCACCACCATCCATTACCTCCTCTACTTTATCTTCATCATCTTTATTCAATGGAGCTTCCAGTCTGGATGTTAACTTTTCTGTATGTTTTGGATCCTAGGATTCAGATGCATGGTCATTGGACCTGTTTGTCCAGTTGTTACTTTTTGTTCTTTATCTTTCTCCTTAGCATGTCTCTTATTAGTATCCTAGACATTATGCTATGGAGGTTGTCCTGTGTCACTTTCCATGCCTGCACCCATATCATCATTACTAATGTGCATGTTCTCCATGGTTTCATCTTTCTCTTCTTGTTCATCCCATTCATATGACACATCAATCACTACTAGGCTAGTGACCTTACCTATTCATCCATCCAGGTCTATCTTCTTAGCCACTGCTTCAAGATTCTCAGCCTCATCTTCATTTCTAGTATCCTTTAGCACTTGTGGTATACCTTGAGGAGTCAATGTTGTATTTCTGACTAGGCTCTCCATGGGATAGCATGCCACATCCTTTGTTACCTCATCATCTGTGAGGTCAATTTTCTCATCAAGGGGTAAAGAAGGATCATTCACTCCTTTCTTTTCTTCTTTTCTCTTTGCATGAGCTAGTTCCATTTTGAAATTAACGATTCTAGGGCTAGGGGCGTTATGTTGAAATTTCTTTTATATTATTCTCTCATCCTAACTCTTGGGCATCATTAATTTTGCATCCTTGTTTGATGTAGATGGCTATGACATGGGTGAGCCCTTCACTTCCTTGTTCCTAGAGTAGGACATTTGACTGGGTGCTAGTTGACCCTCTCATTGTATTCCCATGTCCTCTCTTTTGTCTCTGGACATTAGCCCTTGCTAATATATCTCTATATTTTATCTTCAGTGGCTCCTCATCCTCTCCCTCTTCCAAATCTTGATAAGTTATCCCAGGCTACTCTGCATTTGCATGTTTCTCTTCTAGCATTTTTGACATTGTGGCAGTAGAGATAAGAGCTTGTACTTTTTGAGGGGAGGGCCTGGGTGATATGCAGATACCACTATTAGCACTTCTCTTAGCTTCTTTTGATGAAGCTCCTTTGGCTTGCTTGGCCTCAAGGCCTTGCCTCTTATCTTCTAAGAAATCATCATATTCTTTCTCAGGCAATTCTTGCCTTTTCCTCTTCTTGTCTATTGTGATGACCACTCCCCTAGCCTTCAAAGAAGCAACCTATTGATCCACCCATGCCTTGGTCAATTTCATGACCCTTGCTGTTATGAGGTCAAGAGAGGTTACCTCTGGTTGGCTCCAATCTAGTGGGGACATAGTCTCTGTGTAGATCCTTTTATCTTCATACTCCTTTGATATTCTTATACCATCATCTTGATGGAGTTGTGGAGGAACAAAAATGTAATCCAATGTCTGGATTGGATTTAGTGTTAATATTTGATAACTCCTCCTTCTTACTTTTATATCATCTGGGTAGTCTGTCCAATAATCTTCTAAGTGAACCTGATGCACTAGCCCCTTTCTTATGTGTTTCTCCATCCCTCTGTAGGATCATATTGTCTAGCTAGTGGAAAAGGCTGCAAGTTCAGCAGTTGTAACCCTCTTTCTGATTTGTTTACTAACTCTATGTCAAGACACATATACCATCCAATATAAACATGAAAAATAACATTAGGCTTCTTATTCCTCTTTGCAAATGCCTCATATGAGGGAACTATTTATCTATTGGATATCTTGGCAACATCAGAGGTTGCCCACCGAATCCTTCCATTCTTATTTATGTGAAGGTGGAGAACTGGATGAACGAAGTTCCATTTTTGGCTATAACTTGTTGAGCATCAATGCTTATCCTTTTGTCTCTATCATCCTCCATTAATCAGACTAAATGCATAAGAATATAATCATTCACCCTTTTGTAATTTTGGATGGATGACCTCCTCTCCAATTATGGATAATGACCCCATATGTTCACATCTCTGGGGTTTCTCCCAACTCGTCCTACTATCTATAGGCCAGCAAATGTAGATTGGGCAACACATACATAGACAACATACGACGACATGTGAAATATATTTTCCTTACCTCCAAGCTTCTTCATTCCTTCATCCAGGCTGTCACTAATAAGAGATGCCCATTGTATCTGTGTCTGTGGTTTCCACCATTCTGATGAACTTGTGCATCCATGGCTCAAAGTTCCTAGCATGAAGTCTTCCTCTCATTTGACTCAACATGACCATCATGTATTGAACCTCAAGAGTAAATCAAATTTGTAGAGGTTGACTAGTAATTTCACTACTACCTTATGGGTGCTATTTTGTGCTATCTAGCATGAGAACATTATCTTTTTGTAGTCTATGTATTTACCCTTGTATTGATTTTCTATGGCCTCTAAATCTATCTTGTATAAATTAGGGCCTATGGGTAAATGAAAGGCCACTGTGATCCCTGAGAATGAGAAATCTGCATAAACATGACCATGTTTCTCCACTGTTCTTGTATCTCTATTGTAATTATCTGCACATGCTGCCACTAGGTCAATGGCCTCTACTGCATAGGGAAATCCTCCATCATGCCACATTCCAGAGTTATAAATGTTTATCAGCATGGGGTTCCCACCACCCTGAGTTGATGCAACCATCCATGTCTCTAGGCTAGTATTTTTAGCATGAGTGTCCCCAATCTGTTTGTATATGAAACTAGAACCACTGGGATGAGGAAACATAAGGGTCATGAACTTAGTTTCACATTGATTCTTGCAATCTTCCATCGTATCATGCAATAATGGATATGCATATCTTAACCTAATGTGCAATTTATGAGTTTAATCAACTAATTTCTAAATATTATGACATTCAGCAGTTTAAAGAGTATAAGCATGTGCATCTTCATCCGAGATTTACCCTAAGTAAGTATTATTTACCTTTTATTGTGCATTAACGACAAAAGTAGGGTTTAAACATTACATACATGTTTTACCACTCTTAAACTTGATTAACAAATGTTCTGATATGCACTTTCACTGCACAATCGCCTTTACCTTTCATCGTTCGATATATACACCATTCCATTAGGGTTTGGGTTTTCTGTAATGGTTGTCATAAACTTTGTAGCTCTATAATTTTAAACTATGAATGCTTTGTGAATGCAAAATGACCAAAAAATCTGGCTTTATGCATTAAAACCAGGGGATTAGGGCATAATTAATGGAAAATTACCTTTTTTTGTGGATAGAAGCATATGGTCTGGGATATTGCAACAAGTGGTAGTTTATAATTTGAATTTTTAAATCGCTAACCACTCTTTTCATGGTATTTATTGTAAGGTATGCATATTAACGGCTATCCATATGTTAACCAATATGCTTACCATCAAAATGTGCATTGCGTATGCATGACATCATCATGTTGGTCAATACTGACCGATGGTTAATATTGGGTTATTAAGATCAAAGGACATTTTTGTTTGATCAACGAATGTTTAGTTCTTACAAAATGTCCAGTGGGAAAAGTCAACTTGTGCCACGTGGCACCATTTGATTGGTTAATGGAAACCTATAATTTTTAGTCATAGGGACAGAGATGTGGATATTAAGAAATATCTAGATGTTAGCTTTTACGAAATATCCCCAAGTCCAAATGTGCAGATGACATCACTCTCCTGGAGGGAATTCTAGATTGGGTGTAATGTGACGTCATTAGGATATTGGTGAAGGTCTGGACATTAATGGATGTCCGGATGTAAGGTTTTGTGAAATGTTCCGTACTCTTAATGTTTGGATGACATCATCATCATTTGTTATTTCTCTAAGATGAGATCAGATGATGTCATTGGGGTGTTAAGGAAGATCCAGATGTTAAGATGTCTATGCAGAATGTCTAGAGACCTATGTGCTTTTGAAAAGTCAACATGACATGTCATCAAGATATTAACTAAGGTCAGAACATTGAGTTAATGTCTGGATGTTTAGTTTTGTCATGATATTATAGCAAGTAGGGATATTAATGAATATCCACATCTTGAGATTGAATATGCATACTTGCGAATATCCATGTATTATGCGATCATGCACCTGATGATTTATTACATCATGAGTTAAAATTTGACCTGCGTGTTGATGATTGTTTTAACACAGTCATAACAATAGTTAAAATTCACATAAAATGAACCAAAACTGACTTGAAAGATATGAAGGAATCGGTTAAGATTCGCTTAATCCCAAGTTTAATATGGTCAGGTCTTGACCTATTGGGCAAATTTAGTTGGTTAATGTGAAGCTGTAATGTCCAAGGGGCCTTACGTAATTTAGGGTTTCTTGTTGGTTTACTGGACTCAAACTATGCAAAAGATCATAAATATTAGCAAGTTGTTCATTCCTTTTGCATAAAAGTGTTACTATGCTACAAAAGCCTTAAAGGGTTTTTCTTGAATTATTGCAGCTTTCTCCTCTTAAATATTTATGAAAATTGTCTACTTTCAACTTAGTTATGCATACTTTTCAAATATGAGACAGTTTCCTTTAAATTTCTCACATTTTAAGCTAAGTATTTTCAGATGGGTTGAGAAAATTTAGAAAGATCTAAACTAAACTTCATTCATTCTACCAAAGGATCTAATTATTCTGTTATGCACTTTGTAAATCATACAATAATTTGATCAAATCCACAGACAAAACCTTAAATGTAAGTTCTGAGCATTTTCACAAACATACCCTTAAGATTGCAAGCTCTAAGAGAAAATGTTTCAAACACAATGAAGAGAAAGAAAACACTCAAAAGATAGATGTGGAATTCCAGATTCAAATTGTATTAGAAACAGATAGTCATATAAGATTTACAATGTTTGAATGACTCTTAGCTTCATTGATCAAATTACAAAAAACTTACAAGCTTTACAAATACAACAAGGAAGCAAGATGTTGCACACATTCCTTACTACAGACACAGGTGACCTCCTTCTTCTACCCTTAAACTAAAAGGTCCCTCTATTCTAAATGCTGAGATAAATTACAACTGCTAGCTATTTTCTAAAAAATCCCTGTGTAGCCCCTGTGTAAAGTTTTACAGTGTAAAGAGGCACAATATATAGACTTTGATTGTCCTCAATACAGCTCAAAAACCTAGTTTAAACCCTGGTTCAAACCTCTAGTTACATCAATAAATGTTGGAGAAAAAGTCCCCCAAAATATCTTTGAGGATACAACAAATCTGAGCGAAATATGCCCCTCTGGAAACCCTAGCAGCTCAATAATAACTTCTACTGTCTATTGCAATGATGTCTTCAATTGCATTTTATCCTCATTAATGAAGACCTTTGAATTTTCACACCTCATCCTTATCTTCCTCTGCTCCTGAGATCGGATCTCCCTCCATGATGTCATTGCCATTAAGTTTCAGCTTCTTCCTTAACTGCAAACCGATAAAACAGATAAAATGGATCAAAAAACCTCATCAACTTGCCTTGCCAATTAATTACCTGGTCAAAATGTTTGATACGTGCCAACTGCAACAACTAATGCACTTCCCACTTGACACCCAGTCACAGAGTTTACACGCCACCAACCCCAACCACCAATTTGGTTTTCATTCAAACCCTCCTCTCCATCAGTAAAAACTCTTTACTATCGGTGTGGGCAAAAAAAATTCCCTACCAATTTCCTTACTTACGCCAATATCAGGTCCTGAAATAGTGAAAATTGCACCCAAAAATGTATATATAGCATTTAGAAAAGTTAGGTCAACCATCGTTGACCAAAAATATGCAATCGGGCTTCAAAAATGCTTCAAAAACCTATCGCCCTACCTTCCCGCCCTTTTCTATGTTTAAATCTTTGTATCCTCCGATATACAAGCCGGGTGTGATACATCATATTAATCAGATTTTATTTTTCTTTTAGTTCTGCGGCTTGTATGTATATTCCAATGTATGAAGTGCAATGTATATCAGCACTATATGAATATACAAGCCCGATATACATTGAATTAACCCTGTTTCATAAAAATGTTAGTTTCGGGCAATGTATCTCCGCTTTGTATTTTTCGGAATGTATGTATATCGAAACATACATACAAGTTGAAACATACAAAGACTTAATTCTAATTTATAAATCCTTCAGGTCCACCTTGTACATTTCATTGTATGTCTTAATATACAAAGCATAAAAGATACAACGACTTAACATTGTTTCATAAAAATTTGGTTCCAGCGGTTGTATAAGCGCATTGTATGTTTCGACCTACCAAACATACAAATGTGAGATACATGCAACAAAATTCAAACACTTATTCATTCTAACTCTAAAACCATTTTGGGTCCACCTTGTATGTATGCATAAACTTTTACCAAATGCATACAAGGAAAGGATATACAATCGACCTTTGCACATACAAATGACTTTGCATATGAACCCGATTGCAAATGCGACTAAGTATAAAACGACCCTGCACATACAAAGGACTTTGTATATCAAAAGCAATATACAAAGGACTTTGTACATGCAACATACAAACCTGAATATACATTTTACCAAAATGATCATAACTTGCAAAATATGGTGAATTTTAAGATGGTTCAAAAAGCAACCCTAGCTTATTTTTCACAAGGAATCCAACCATATCATGCCCTAGTACTCAAATGCATTTTTTTTCTAGTTTTAATAAAGTTTGCAATTTTCACTCTTCCCTTTTCCCTTTACCACCAACCAAAACACCACACAGAAGCAAAAGCAACAGGCCACAGTAGGGGTCCTCATTTTGCCTAGGAGTAAAATGGGGTGTGTTGTGAACATCACAATAGTGCGCACATTAGCAAATATTCAAATATTGAGTTTTCCTTAGTGATTTCATGATCAGGAGATTAAGTTAATGTCCAGATGTTAGGAAATGTGAAGATATCCTTAAGACTATTTGACTAAACTTTGACCGGGCATAACTTCGTGGTCTTAGGAAATTTTTGTGTGCTTCAAAAGGCAAACCTACTTAGAATTTTATGCTCTTTCACTTGTCAGGGTTTATAATGATAAATTCTAACTTTGAAAATTTGAGCTAGATCTTAAGGTCCTAACATGTCAAGGATAATATCCTGACATACATCTTCTATTGTTTTACCATACCACCCAAAGCAAAGCAGAAAAAGTTGGGTCCCTATTTTTCTAGGGTAAGATGGGGCGTATTGTGTAACCACACAACAAACAGTAAAGAGGGAAGAAAAGGACTGAACTAGCATCAATAGAAAACTAAAATGTATTCACGTACATTTTTAGATTATACTTCATACATTCAACATAATTAATTATCCAGAACTAAACTACAATGACCCATTTGCAACAAAGAGATGACTCAAAACAAAGTTTGTATTGACTTGAATGCTGTCACACATTATCAAATCCCTATTACAATTGCACCAACAAATGTGGTGAAGGCAAAATAAAAAGTTACGACTATGAATTCCCCTAAATCACTGCAAATAGTCATGGAGACATACAACTGCATGAAATATGTGTTACAATCCGTTCCTACACTGCATCAAACACATTCCTCCATTCAATGCCCTGACTATCTTGATTTTAAGCCCTAAAATCATCCTGAGGCACTGCAGACTAGATATTTGGTTCAATGATCAACTAGTAGAATGCATTTGAAACATGCATATATAGGAGAGAAAATCAATGCAACATATGGGCACCAATTACCTGTCCACCTGCACCAACATTAAATTTCACCCACTCCCATTAATTCCTGCAACTAATTCCACTTGCTTGACCACCAACTTGTACATCCTCTTCAATTCTACATTCATGGCAACCTGGAGTAGATGGGTGTTTAAAATAAAAAGCCCGCTAAAGTGTTTGTAAATATTTTAGAACGCTTCAAAAATTTTAAACTAACTTTAAAATATTTTAAACTATAACATTTATAATTTGTGCTTTACATTTGATTATATAATTTAATTTTGCCTCATCGGCAAAATCCTTCCATTGCAAACTTTCCTCTTTTCTATCTCTTTGGCACTTCCATTAGTAAATCTCCCTATCACTAAACTTTAGATACTATGAACCATTTGCCTCTCATTGGTTGGTGAAATTTCCCCTTCATGAACCACCTTTATTTGTGGACTTATCATTTTGCTTTCCTTTTCACTTTATCGGCGAGTCTTTCTTTTTATAAACCATGCCTTAGCCATCTCCCTTTGTCTGTTTTCACCTTTTCCCTTTATCGACAAATTCTCCTTGCAAATAACTTCATCCTTGTCTCTTTTGCTTTGCCTCTATCTTACTTTTTCGGCAACTTCACCCATCAGTGAACCCAACAATTCATGAACTCACCCTTTTGTCAATGAAAGCACTTGTTTTCTTCTCCTTCCTTCATATTTCTCTTCCTTAGAAAAAATTCCACTTGTCCCCATGCCAAACTGGGCTATCGACAACACTCTGTCGATGAAAACCCCCGTTGGCAAACATGGGGGTTCAAAAAGCTCCAACTTCACTGACAAGACTCGACCTTCTTCTTTATTTTCACTCTTTTTGTCGCCAACTTCATTGTGATTTTATCTTCCTTTATGACAAAGCCACCCCAGCTTATTGGTAAATATGCCAATCGACAAACTTGGTGGTCAAAAAACGTAATGGTTCGTGAACTGCCAACTTTGTCAACAAAGGCACGACAGTTCCTTTCTTTGCCTTAAACTAATTTTTCTTTGCCCACCCAATCACGTTATCAGTGAATCAGGGAAATCTTGAACTCGCAAACAAAGTCGGCTAGTTCACTAGTTTTCAATTTCACCAATTTTCTAATAAAGCCTCCAAAGGGCTTGTTGGCACCTACAACAATCAGTCCTCAAAGTGCCTTTTCTGCTCCTCAAAATCCAAAAATCATGTGCAAAATTTCTTAGCAAATAGAGAATTCTATTATGAGCAACTTTGCCTTTTGAACCATGTCAAAATTCCTTAATATGAAAAAGTTATCCTTGGTCAAAGTTTGGTCAAAAAATGGTTAAGTCTTGTTCCCTTTTACCCCTTAGAAAATTTTTCATATTTTGCCTTATTGTCGGCAAATCGGCAAAATCCTTAACCTGTGAACTTGTTGTCAAGTTCCTTTTTCTGTCGGTTTGTCGATGGTGAAGTTTGCTGATGGCCAACTTCGCTGATAGTGTAAGGGAGCAGGTTGCCGCGGAGTAGATTGTAAAAGTTTCTAAGGCAAGGAAGACAAAGATGGGCTTTGTCGGTGAATTTGGAAGTTTAGGAACCTCCAAGTTTGCCAACTAGTGGTTCAGCTGATACGAAATTCATCAATAAAGAAGGGCAATAGGTGGCTTTGACGAGGTAAGGAGTTCAGAAAAATGGGATTTTGCTGATAAGGGTAAATTTGGCTAAGGCATGAAAGGGAAAAGTATGCTTGTCAGGGAATTGGCAAAGTGCCAAACTAAAGACTAGTTCAGAATTTGGTGAGTTCGCCGATAAGAGGTTCGACTGACAATAGATTCATCAATAAGGGAAAAAAGATGCAACAAAGGCTTGGTTTGATAATTTCAGGATTTGCTAATAAGGCAAATAAGACCAAAGGGGAAAAGTCAAAGGTTCATGATGAGGCATTTTTGCTGATAAAGAAAGGGAAAATTAGATAAGGGAAGGAAGACATTGGCAAATTGGAAAAATGAGGAACTAGCGAACTAGTTGGGGATTTTCATAATTCGCTGATAAGGTGATAAGGGAGATGGTTTGAAAATTTTGGATTTTGCCGAGAAAGGCAAAATGGATTAGGTTCGACAATGATGTTTTGTCGACAAAGGCAATATAAAGAGAAAAGGCCCTTGGTTCTGAAATGATGACTTCTTCCGATAAGGGAAAAGTGAGTTGGTTCGACAAAAGTTAGTATTGTCATTAAAGGCGGGAAAGGATACAAAGGGCGATAGGTTCAGAAAAGTGAACTTTTGCCAACGAAGTGGAAGCAGGTGCAAATAAGATGAGTTTGACAAAGTGGGTTTTTTTCGATAAGTATGAAAAGGTGCCAAGTATGTAATGTTCAGAAAATTGAAGATTTGCCGATAGAAGGCAGAGCCAGCCAAGATTGAAAAAGTAAAAAATTGATGATAGAAAAATGAGGGCGCTAAAGAAAAGTTTGTGAATGCAGAAAATTACCTATAAGGTAAATGGTGTAAATGAAGGCGACAAGCAGATGAAGAAATGTGCTGATGTGACGCAGGTCACTAGAATAGTATGCATAGGTACATAATTTAATATGGGGATGGTGTGTTCTAATATCCCACATCTTCTGCAGGTACATCAAGGACTCAAATCTACATGCAGGGCATGGGTGCCCAAGATTTTTGCCAAGTCTTCTAATTGTGGTCATGGGCCTATATTAAATGCAACATGGACTGGTTGTTGAGCAATCTTTCCAATGCCCATGACCAGGTTGCTATATATACATGAAATAAAGACATTTTTAGGGTTGGTCTCTAAGCTAATTACCTCGTTTGGAAAATGTAAGGATTTTTTTGGCATCAACACATGATTTGTCCAGTTTGTAAGTGAAGGGATATATTCAGTATTGTGTCTAGGAAGGTTTTATATTGCAGATTTGAATGTAGTGAATGTCTCCATAGGAGTTTGTAATGATTTTGGTAAATATGTAATTGTACTTATGTATTTTCCTTTGCCACATTTACTGGTATGAGTGTAACAGGTGTTTGGAAATGTGTGATAGCATCCAAATAAATACAAGGGTTTGTATTTGCAATCTTTTGTTATACAAGAATCACTATAGTCCTCTTTTAGATTACTAAGTATGTTCATTGTATGAAAATCTATTAGAAGGTCATATATGTAAATGTATGTCTAGTTGTGTTGATGCTTTGTTGTGTATTTCTTTTTCTCCTTGCATTTTGTGACTTAGTTGTTGGCAAGAGACACTATATGGATTCATGATTGTTGTCATTGATGGCAACAAAGGTTAGCCCACACATCCGCAGGACATAATGAGTCTTTACCGGAAGACAAATTGCAAAGTATTGAGGTCCGGTAAGCAGGAACAGAGCAGTCAGTAAGGTCCGACAGACATGTCCAAATCTCTCAGAGGAAGTATCTTGGTGAAGTGTGGATTTGGGTACATCAAGAGGACTACCTTGAGTGATAGAATCCAAGGATTTAGCCTCCGGTGATAGATGAAGAAAAAGATATGATCACTTGAGTATCAGGTTCCTGATTGGCAGTGTGACAGAGGAAGAACTAACTGGCAGAACATTAGACATTATTCCGGATGTGTTGCTCATGATGGAAAAGATTCTTAAGGTATAAGTTATGTTTGACCAACATGATTGATGACTTCTACAAGTATATGCTTGATCCGCATTACTTGATGTGCAAAGATTCAGCCGACAGATTAGAGTTTGTGAAAAGTTTGACTATTCCGGGTGCCGACTAGAAAGGTGATGAAATCACTTGTGCAGATATATATACAAGATGGATTTAATTGTGAGAGTTGTCGTTGTCATTGGAAATGTGCGAATAAGAGTAGAAGAGTAGAGCAGAAGCAGCAAGGAAGATCCGGTATGTAAGAGAAAAGTAGCATAAAGAAGAGGAAAGATGAAGTGCAGTAAATCAATATATTGAGCCTAACCAGAACTGAACTCCATCATATGTAGATGCTCCCAATCAGTTCAAGTATTGTATAAACACTCTTTTGTAGATAGTGAGTCTCTTGTAGGTAGTGTGCCTCTTGTGAACAGTGTGCTCGGGCAGTGAGCCCTAATTGGCAAGTACCATTTTTGTATTTCCATTCTTCTAACAGAGAATACAATCTTGGGTTAATCACTCCATGGTTTTCTCCGTTAACAGGGTTTCCACATCAAAAATATTGTGTCATGTGTATCTCCATTTCATGGTTATGTTTGCTTATTTGAATTATTGTTGCATTGATTATTAAGAAAGTTAAGAAAGAAGAAAATAGTAGGATAACTAATTCACCCCCCCTCTCAGTTATCAACAATTGTTATCAGAGCTAAGTTCCTCCTAACAAAGTCTAACAGCTTGAGGAAGATCTGGGAATCCAAATGGATGCATATGGTTTAAGGGAGCAACTCAAGACTGCCCTTGATGATCTTGAATAGTCAAACTCTGAAGTCAATGAATTAAAGGAAAGACTCAAACAGGCTGATGATTTCATGAGAGAACTAAAAGACAAATTAAATCTCTCTATGAAAAAGAGAAAGGAGCTGCTTCAGCAATTGGCAAGACAAGGTGAAGCAAATGATGCAAATGAAGAGTTGAATGAGAAAACTAAGTTATGTGAAAAGTTATCAAAAGAAATCATTATGTAAGACATGAAATGGAATCAGGGGTTATGAAGTTCACCCAAGAAGTTGAAGAGAAAAGAAAAACTGAAGATAATCTAAGACAATCTCTCAAGGAGAAATTAGAAGATTGCCACCAGATGGATAGAATTATCAGACATCTTAAATCTGGTCTTGAAGATGCTAAAAATAATGAAGAAAAACTTGAGGATCAAATTGTCTCTCTCAAAAGGGATCTTCAAACAGCAAATGAATATAAAGTGAAATTCAAGATAAGTTCTGCTCAACTTGAAGTTCTTCTTGAAAGTCAAAAGAAGGTAGATGACAAGTGTGGTTTGGGATATGAGAAAGGAGAAAGTTCCGGATCCGGTCAGAAGAATTTTGGATCAGAAAATCCAAAGAATAGGCCTAGAAGACCTCCGGTAAGACAACCTAATGCTCAAAGATATCCATCCTTCAATGGATACTGCCACAACTACAATAACTTTGGCCACAAAGCTAATCAGTGCAGAAAGAGAATGAGTCAGACTAATTCATCCTTCTCCAGACAGTGCTTTAATTGCAAAAGGTATGGTCACAAATCTCATGAATGCAGAAATATGCAAATGAACAAATCATTCAATGGTAGATGCTTTGCATGCAATAGAATAGGTCATATGGCTAATCAATATAGATCAAGAGGATATCAGTCAAATATGCAAAGAAATGTTGTTTACCAAATCTACAATAGATCCGGTCATAGTGCAAAATTCTGTAGAAGCAAGAATCAGGACAAAAGAGGTCCGGTATATCATAATCAGAATCAAGATAAGGGTAAACAAAAAGTGAATGCGAATGAAGTTAAAAGAGAGATGAACAAGATTTGGGTGAAGAAAAGTACAGAGAATGTAGAGGATGGATCCGCACTAGACTCTGGTGCTAATATTCCTTCCAGAAATTAAGAGATGAGCTCTAGCTTAGGGGGAGACAAAAAGAAAACCTTGTTCCCCCAGCCAGTCAATTAGTGCCTGAAATTGGCACATGTGAAGCTGCGGATTAAATGGGTTCTAGAGAAACATGTAAAGAAGGTTAGGTAAAGATTTGAGAGATCCACAAGAAAATTTAAAAAGTTTAATTCCTTCAGAATTGGTCCGGTTAAACAAGTCTCCCGGGTAAACAGGTTTTTCACAAGATTGGCCCGGTATGGATCCAAATTGAAACAGTTTGACTTGCGGATATTTGATATGATCAGAAGAAGTGGACATTATGATTCAACACTAACATCAATCACAAAGGCATCATAATGATCTGGATGAGTTTCTTCCTCCTTGAACAAGGAAAACAAGGCAAACCGGAATGAATTAGGTTGCGCATTTATTGCAGGGTGAAAATTAGGGCTTCTGGAATAAAAGAGTTCATTCGTTTGTCATTTACAGATTTGTACACTCACATGCGAAGAAGAAAGAAAGTGAAGCTCTGCAACAAATCTCCTCAAAGCTCATCTAAGATCATTTGCAAAAGCCATTTCATCCAGAAATCATCAGGTACTCCATGAAACCGAAAGGCGCAAAAGGTATTTCCCATTTTCAACATCTCTCTGCAAATCTTTTGAAAGATGGATACTCCAAATATAGTAAAGATTTCTGATAGACCTCGCCCCACATTTAAGAAACATCCATACAAGTCCTTGGAGGTAGATCCCCTAGGAGCCTTTTCCAGTGTTCCGCATGGCGTATTACATACAAAAGACATTAGGGTTTACATACATGCAAGCATTGAAGAGTTTGAGGAATTCAAACTAAGAGACATCTATCACAAACAATTAATAGATGATGCTTTTGAGCTTAAACCAGAATATAAGGGCATCCAGGAGAAGCATTTTGATCAATTCATCCATTTCCCCTGATTTGAAAAAGATGAATGGGTCCGGTATGTAGTGAGTAGAGTGCATGATAACTTCCTTTGGCTAAACAGGCCTTGCAAGATCACCAAGGAGGCAATTAGGGTAGTAACTGGTTTACACTCCTCCGGAGGAATACCTGTCCTCAAATTTGTGAAAAACAACATTGTAACTAAGGCCACCGGATCAAAATTTGATAAGAGGGCAATGACCATTGAAGATATTACTGACCCGGATATCAAGTTTGCCTCTATGATAATAGGATATAAGATATATCACTCCAATAGAGAGAATTCAGTTTCTGGAACTACAATTTATACTACCTATGAGATGCTGAGAAAGAATGCACAATATGATCTCTGTGAACTTCTTTTGAGCCAATTAATGGAAAACATACAGAAGATCAAAAAGGACAAAAAGAACTCCTTTAAATATGGAGGACTGATACTATGTTTATTTTTCTACTTCGTGAATGAGCTTCCCAGATCAAGTGGATGGGTATGGGAAAATGACAAACTGGTAGCAATCCAGATCAAAGATTACTTGCATGAACTTGGAGATGCTAAGGCAAGGAATACAGCTTTGTGGGGTTACTTCAAGCAATTCCAAAATACAATGCAAATCAGAGAAAGAATCCCCAAATCAATAGTTGAGAAATACAAGGATACAGTGTGCTTCATGGTAGACATCGATCAATGTCTTATGGAGGTAGTAGAGCTAAGTATAGTCTAGATCATGCCCATGGGGTATGAAGTCGATGAGAAAATTGTTGAGTTACATATTGAACACATGCTGAAACAACCAAAAGATCCCAAGGCAGAAAGGTTTGGCACCTTTGAGGAGCTAAGTGTAAAGATTCATGTGGAACTCAAACAGCTAGAAATTAAGAGAAAGGTGAGAAAAGAAGTTGAAGATGTTGCCAAAGGCTTTGGCATCTCAAAGGAGGCACTTGATGCCAATAGGGAAAAGAGGCAAAAGGCTGAGGAAGAGAAGAAGAAGGCAGAAAAGAAAAGTGAGGAAAGTGCTCCGATAGAAACCTCAACTCAGACCAGATCATCAAAGAGATCTACACCTGTCATAGCCAAAAGCTCAAGAACATCAAAATCGAAAGTACAGGCATCTGGTAAAGGAGAGAAAAGATCAAAGACAAAAGCCACAAGGGCTTATGCCAGTCAAAGAGATCAAGAGGAAACCGAATTAGATGAGGAGATAAGGAAACTTAAGAAGAAGAAATCATCCGGTGAACACTCTACCGGTCAAGGAGAAGAAGAGAAGGAAAAGGAATTTGCTGAAAAGCCCACTCTATCCTTAGATGTTGTAGTGAAAGCAGTCACTGTGGATGGGAACCTGCAACCCCTAACTGAATTCTATGATGATTATAATGAGGCTGATCAAAAGATCTTGTAGGAAGCTACAGTTAGGTATCTGAACATATATAATAAGGCCTTTATTGAAATTATATCTCTTATTCCCAAGAGCCTAGAAAAGGAATTAGAAATGAGAAAAACTAATGCCATGGCAAAAGACCTTGAGATCCGGGAACAGATAGCTATTCACCTATATCCTACAATCGATCCCAAGACAATGAACATGATATTCAAAGATTGCAAGGATGAGTTTAGGAGCAAAGCAAGGATGAATCAGCTCATGCTTGGTGAAATTGACAAGGTAGCCAAGAATACAGAAGAGATTCTCCAGAAAACCTTCAAAATATTTAATCTTCCTATCATAGAGGACTTGGGTGCTGACCCCTCGGCTTCAAATGTTGCAGAAGAATCTACTGAGAAAATGACAGAAGAGGTGGGCCTTGAATAGACTAACATTTCTCCTCCGATTTCCCCTACAGTCTCTCAATCTAAAGAAGAAGATAGAATACAAGAGAAAGAAGTAGGAGTGAAGGAAAAAGAAGTTGACAGTACCAAGGTTGCAGAGGGAGAGAAGACCTCAATAGAAAAGACCACAATTGCTAGTGGTGAGAATGTAGAAGGAGAGAAAGTTCAAAAGGACAGCTCTAAGAATGCAGAAGAGAAGAAACATCTGTCTTTAGTAAGAGACACTGCAAAAACTATCCAAGAATTCCTGAGCAAAGAATCAATGGAGATTGATGAACCGGAGCTTCTACAAGGACCATTTAATTTTGATTCACTTTCTCCGGTACAGACAATGAAGATAGCCTCATTTGCTAATGCAAAGGCTAAAGAAAAACTCCTAAAGTCTCACATGGAAGACTGTGAGTTGATAGAAGCTACTTCTGGAGTGCTAGAAAAGATTATGATGTCATTTCAGAAGGATCCCACAGCCTCCTCATCCGATAATCTCAAAACTCTAGTCAATAGTGTTAGCACACATTTTGATTCACTAGAGAAGTCAGCAGAAGATAAGGTCCGGAAGGAATTTCTTACAAAAAGATTATCAGAGGTTCAAGGGTTGATAAGTAATGATAGAAGAAATATGAATATTGGGATAAAGAGCTTAGAAAATGCTCTTAAAGATGGTGGTGAAGTATACAAATTTTGTATTTCCTAGTCCAAAACAACAATGGAGATTGAGAAGAAAATGAAAGAACAGGAGGATAAACTATTAAAACTTTCTCAAAATTTTGATCCACTTTCTACATCAATAATAAATCAAGAATGTCAAACGATTGCAGTTTTGAATGAGATTAAGAAGCTTGAAAAAGAGAAGAAAAATAGAATAAGTAGGTTAAGTGAGCTTAGAGGGATAATTGTCCCTAAGTTAGAGGCCATGCATGAGGCCATAAAAGAAGCTCAAATCACAGCTCAGACAAATGATCCAACAAATCTAAAAAGGGCAGATGTGTTTGCTTTTCTATTGAGTGGTCATATATCAATTTTGTACAGAATGAAGTAAAGTTGGGCTACAGAATTCATTCAACTAAAATCAACTTTTACTAACATACTGCAGTATATGTAAGTATTCCATATGTATATACTTATAAGGCTAAGTATAGTTAAATTTTTGAAAATTTTGGTATGCGGACCCTACCCTTTGCCATTGATGTCAAAGGGGGAGTGAGGAGCAGTGAAAAATGAGGAATCCAACTAAGGGGGAGCTCCAGAATATGTATATAAAAATAGAGCATCAGCCAAAGGGGAGCATAGTGTAAACACTTAGTCATTTTTCACTAAGTGTTGCCATCAATGCCAAAGGGGGAGATTGTTGGCAAGAGACACTATATGGATTCATGATTATTGTCATTGATGGAAACAAAGGTTAGCCCACACATCTGTAGGACATAATGAGTCTTTACTGGAAGACAGATTGCAAAGTATTGACGTCTGGTAAGTAGGAACAGAGCAGTCAGTAAGGTCCGACAGACAGGTCTGGATCTCTCAGAGGAAGTATCTTGGTGAAGTGCAAATTTGGGTAAGTCAAGAGGACTACCTTGAGTGATAGAATCCAAGGATTTAGCCTCTGGTGATAGATGAAGAAAAAAATATGATCACTTGAGTATCGGGTTCCTGATTGGCAGTGTGACAGAGGAAGAACTAACTGGCAGAACATCAGACATCATTCCGAATGTGTTGCTCATGATGGAAAAGGTTCTTAAGGCATAAGTTATGTTTGACCAACATGATTGATGACTTCTACAAGTATATGCTTGATCCGCATTACTTGATGTGCAAGGATTCAGCCGACAGATCAGAGTTTGTGAAAAGTTTGACTATTCCGGGTGCCGACTAGAAAGGTGATGAAATCACTTGTGTGGATATGTATACAAGATGGATTTAATTGTGAGAGTTGTCATTGTCATTGGAAATGTGCGAATAAGAGCAGAAGAGTAGAGCAGAAGCAGCAAGGAAGATCCGGTATGTAAGAGAAAAGTAGCATAAAGAAGAGGAAAGATGAAGTGTAGCAGATCAGTATACTGAGCCTAACCAGAACTAAACTCCAGCATATGTAGATGCTCCCAATCAGTTCAAGTATTGTATAAACACTCTTTTGTAGATAGCGAGTCTCTTGTAGGCAGTGTACCTCTTGTGAGCAGTGTGCTTGGGCAGTGAGCCCTAATTGGCATGTGCCATTTTTGTATTTCCATTCTTCTAATAGAGAATACAAGCTTGGGTTAATCACCCTGTTGTTTTCTCCCTTAACAGGGTTTCCACGTCAAAAATATTGTGTCATGTGTATCTCCATTTCATGGTTATGTTTGCTATTTGAATTATTGCTGCATTGATTATTAAGAAAGTTAAGAAAGAAGAAAATAGTAGGATAACTGATTCACCCCCCTCTCAGTTATCAACATTAGTTGCACAATAGAATAGGCACCAGTCCATATTGGAGAGGGACCATACAATCTTTAAAAAACAAAAAAAAATCTTTCACCTGCGGTTCAAGGATAAAAACCATCTTTCCTATGCATTTACATTCACACAGTTGAATTAGCTTAATGAGAGGCCTGTGCAGCTAATTTGTCTTCATCTAGTGACAACTTTAAGGGTCAAGTGTACATTGGGTATGGATGTGTATGTTTATCTATATTTCGTTTCATGCCTCTAAGAATATCCCTCCTAGGTCTAGCCAAGCCTGAAGAGCAAAGGAGTTTACCCACTCTTGTAGTTGGCAAAAATTTCCCTTTACTTATTAATAAACCTCTTCCTTTCACCCTGACGACAATCCCTGGCCTGGATGTTTTAAGAATCTTTTAGAGTTTTGGGTCAGTTATTTTGGGAACTAACATTTTGGCACCGTGGTTGGGGAAGATTAAAAGGTTAAGAATTTGAAGACCTCTGTTTGCAGTTGTTGCTAGGTGCAGTATGTTGCTGTGGGTAAGTTGGCAACTTTTTCAACTTACGCCAGTAGATTGGTGCTAATGTAAAGTGCTGGGTTATAAAATTTGAAGACTCTATTGTTGTGACCAACCCAGAATTAGTTTCACAAACTTGAAGATTTGTCATGCTTCAAGGGTTTTACTCATTCTAGGAGGTGGATACTCTGTTGTCAAAGAAAATAAAGTGTTGCTACTATGTGCACATTTCAAGGAGGTTGCAGTTGGTTAAGGTATAAGTTTTTGTTTTTGCCTTGACCATGGTTTCTTTCTCGGTAAAGGAACATGTTTGCTTTCCTTTGTATTACACAAGTGGTTTGTAGTTTTTCATGGCCAACTTTTGTGAGTATGGATACTGTTGAACTATTTTCCTCTGTCCAGAGTCAAACAATTCACTTTGAAAATCTCTTGGATCGCCTTTGAAATATGGCCTTGTAGGACTTAAATCCTTCAAATCCTAGTGTTTTTTCCCATTTGGAGAATCCTTGTGAAAAACCCAGAAACCTTTTACCTTCAATGTCTTCCTTCGCATAGATTTTCCATCTTCATACTTGGTCATTTTGGTATGGATATTTAATGTCTGGATATCTGGATCTTAGTTAATATCTAGATATTACCTTAATATCTAAACCTTAGCAAAGATCCTAATATCTCTCTAGTATACAGACTTTAGTTAATATCCATATGTTTTCTTAACATCTGGATCTTAACTAACATTTGGAACTTGGTCGATGTCTGGACTTTAGCTAATATCCAGATGTTTTCTTAACATTTAGATGTTAACTAAGATTTGGATACTTCCTAAATGTGTAGACCTTAGTAAGTACCCGGATGTTTTTTCTAACATCCAAATATTTCCTAATGTCTGGATCTTTCCCAATATCCATGACCTTTGCGAATGTCTAGATGACGTCATCCGGTTCCCCTCCCCAAAGAAGTGCATATGACAATGATGTCATCTAGACATTCTATCACCAACATATTACCCTGCAGTGCTAATATCTGGATGACGTCATCCAAATCTCCTCTCCAACAAAGTTCTTTATGCTGATGACATCATCAAGATATTCAAGGGTGGCATATTAAAAGTTAATATCCTGACATTAGATATCCACGTAGATGACGACTTCTTCATGTTGTGAAGGTAAATTTGGTGGTGCATCTAGATATTGTGATATGAAGATTCTTGGGTGTGGTTGGGCTATGCATCTAGATATTTGCGAATGTGCAGACCTTGAAGATATTGTTGGATATCCATACACCCGTTGACCATAACTTAGACCGCAGCTATCTCCCTCATCTTGAGGAATTTCTACATGATCCTACCTGGCATCCTAATCAGCAGGAAGTTTCCACTTCACTGAAGGTCTCCTCTTCATGGGACTCTTTAAAGGATTTCATCGAAGCCACAAAACTGCTATTGTTATGTCAGAAAAATGCACCCTTGGGGGCTTTTTCCTTTAAGGTTTAGCTCTCGGGTCTTTAGATTGTGTTTAGAGAATCTTGCATGTTAACTTGGACTCCTGATGAGAAAACCCTTGGGTCTTGTGACAAATAGGACCTAGGGGGGCTATTTTAATGATCCTTGAACAAAGACAGGGGGTTCTAAATTTAAATGTCGGGTTTGTGACCGTTATTTGGTTTCCAGGCTGACATCATAAGTTTCAAATACAAAATTCTTGGTGGGAATCTTCATAGTTGCATATATAAGCATGTTTAGGTTATCATTTAGAAACTAGAGAAGCTTTTTATGATTGTGAGCTATTGGCATACTTGTGATTTTCATTGTGTTGCCGAGCATAGCATTGTTAATGTGTTTGTATTTGTAGGTTCGATTACATCTTCTCCTCATGGCATTGACAAGCATCTTCCTTCCATGAGAGCTTCATCATCAAGGTGACATTTATTGTTCTTTATCATCATTATCATTTGGATTTTTGCCTCTATCCCACAAGGATACGCACTCTCTCTGACAACGGTGTTCAAAAGACTTGAATGTCTCTATGGGGCTTGACTGAGGCAAGCCTCTAAACACCACAACCCCCTCCCACACTCCTTGTGATTGCAGGTTACAAGTATCAGATCTAGAGAAGGTGGAGTTGTAGGGAATATAGGGAAACATTGAAGATTTAGGATCTGAAAAGAAGTGGACATTGTGCGAGATTTCAGGACAAGGGCGCCATCAACATTGTCCTCCATTGTCGAATCACCAAAAATAGAAGACATAGCAGAGATCAGTGTTAGAAGGAGATCAGGAATCCATAGAAAAACCTACACCTTGGACTAGGGCACCATCACCATTGTCCCTGACATTTCCATTTTCTGGACTATGAAAAATAGTGAGTTAAGGTTCTCTGCCCTTTGTCTAATTTTGGTAGCATTTGTCGTAATTCACAGATTTAGTTACTGTTTTTCTTAAATTAGGGTTTCAAGAGCATTAAAGCATTAATTGGAAACTTTGTGTGATAGCTTCTAAATTTCCTAGCAGAAAACCAAGTGGCAACCCAATCTGATAGATGACTCTCCTCTCGATAGGAGAAGCACTCGGTTGAAAAGCCCTTGGAATGTTTTGTGGAAAGGAGGATTCAAACCAAACCCCCCCACAAATAACCCCACAAAAAACCCCCCTTTCCATATAAAACATTTTGGTGAACCCGTGTTTTGAACTTTTTGGCACCTTGCTAAGTGTTGTTTGATAGATTTGCATTCAGTCACTCTATTACATTCAAAAATTTACAAAAAAATTGATATATTTGGAAAAATTGAAAAAATTGCATTCTAGGGTTTGATTTTTTAATAGAGTTTGCATTCATACAATTGTATTTCAATAATTATATTATTTTTACATCAGATCTGAAATTCATTATCATCCAATTCATTATTTTCAATATTACATTTGAAAAATAAAATAAAAATTGAAAAAATTGGAAAATTTGCAAAAATTGGCATATTAGGCTTGCATTTTTGTAAAATTTGAATTAATTCTCATCTAATTTCAAATAATTTGTATTCTTTGCATTAGATATGATCCAAAATATATAAATTCATCATTTACAACTCATTTGCATTGCATTTGCATGCTTGATTTGTTAGAAATTGCTTGAAATTTTGCACTTTTCATGAAAACCTAGTTTTGCATGAGCTAGGGTTGTAGTCAAAATCTTGTCTCAGATTTTACTACCTTGTTAAAACACTCATTAGGTCTGATATTTAATTTTAGTGTTGCTTTATAGTGGCCTCATGAAATTTCATGTCTAGGGCTTGAAAAACTTGCGTTTTCCACTAGATTTGGCCTTATCGTCTTGCTAGACTTGCACTCCAAGCATGTTGTAAGGAATTTTGATGTGCTAATTGGCTATTATTAGTATTATTATCTTCTACCCCTTCTCAATTTCCTTACAACACCCTTTATTTTGGGCCTTTGCATTGAAATTTTGTGAAAATTTGGACATTTTCGCTATTTTTGAACTAGCGTTGATCTAGAGTGGCACTATAGGTGTGTTGTAATGGATTTTTTTTCATTAGGTCTCTATTTTTACTGTTATAAGTTTATTTCCATCATAATTTTCCTTACAAAACCTGTTTCCCTACTCTTTTGCATTGAGATTTGGTGAAAAATCGCATATTTTGGCCTATTTCCACTAGGTTTTGGCTTATCGGCTTTCTAGAGTTGCTTCAAAAGCATTTTGTGAAAGGTATTCTTACATTAGTGGACTGTTATTAGGCATATAATTTTCTTTCCCTCTTGAAAATATTCACAACACCTCTTCTTTCACTTGTTTGCAATGTGAAAAGTTGAAAAATCAAGCATTTAAGGCCATTTTTGCACATAGTTTTGCACTCATGGCTTCTTCTAAGGGCTCATCTTTGGAAGATTTATTTGAGTACATTATGAATTATGATAATTTTTTCAAATTCATTGATAAATATCCTCAAGTCTTGCATCAAATAGAATACATCTATGACATTGACGTGAACAAAAGCACTACCTGTGATATCCTTTGAACAATAACATATTTTGATAGCTTTCTTGCGACTGTGGATGTTTTTCCTTTGATCGTGGAGAATCATACTAATTTTGTGGCTGAAAAAAATCATGGGGAAAGTAGTGGTGAGAACATTGTTCCCTCTCTCCCTTTGTTTCATGATGACATAATGCACATCCTTTTTGAGACCTATGATAATGATATAGCAATGGGTGATCCATCGAACAAAGAGACTTGTCCCAACATAACCCCACTTAGTGAGGATATTTTGGCACAAGAAAAAGATATCATTGATATGTTTGTCCATTCTACTCTACCATCCCTTCTCTCTCTCCCTAACCAGGATGATGCTTTGGATGATGCAGATTCTCTTTGTGACCACTTGCTTCAAACTACTAAAAATTTACCATCTGATGTTCAGGAACTTCTCAATTACATCTTAAACAAAGAAATGGATCATGCATATTTTATAGAACCTCCACATACCTTGGAAAAATAATGAAATTCTACATGATATTGAAGAACAAACTATCCCTCAAACCCAAGGTATTCTAGAACCCTCCATATGGATTGACAAAGAAAATTGCAACATCCCCTCTCAACCATCATTAAGGGGTACCTTTTCTACAAGGTTACCCTCGCAAAATCATGAACATATGAAAGAGAGAAGTGATAAATCCTTAACCATTAAGATAAAGATCAAGATCCATGATGACCGCTAGCTCGATTGTCTCCATAGGTAAGCATCTCTAACCCTTTACCTTCATGATGTGTTTCCCCCGTGATGTGTTATGTGTTGTTAGGCCTCCTGGGAAGACCCTTGATTCTCTTGTAAGGTCAAGGATACTAGGAGACTGCCCCTCTTGTGACCTTCTTCTATTTGTATCATCATTCTTCTATATCTTCTCTCCTCTGATTTCATTGTTGTGTGTTGTGTCTTACGGACATAGCGTTGCAGTTGGTGAATTGGGGGCACCCTCCTATGTGACTATCCCTAAGGCACTTGTTCTCCTCTCTGATTTATTTTTTACCTTCGTCTAGTGTTTCCACCTAGCTGGCAGATGATGAAAAACATATTATACTGATGTGGATGTTAGGAACCTATGTTTAACCCTTCTCTTTACTTTGTTAGTATATTACTTTTAGATGCATATGCTTTGTAAGTCATCCTGTGAGTATATTGTATTATACCACATTCATGGGAAGTACTAGTTGTTTAGATTAGACTTAGTATATAAGTACGTGTTGAGGCCAATGAAGGCATCCACGAATTTATTGTATTGAGCTTGCTCAAAGGAGTTTGCCCCCTTGAAGTGGCATGCGATCAATAAATTCCTTCTGTGTTTCTGTTATTTCTATTATTTCGTGTATTTTTCATTATATTGTCGCAGGAGGTTCCTCTCAGCAGACCTCGTTTCCCTTTTGCAAGTAATAAAAAATGGACCTAGTCTATATATGATTACGGGGTTGTAACAAATTATCAGATGCTTGGCTAGTAGAATCACTTCGTGATTTCTCTATCTTGATGTTGATGTCGATGTTATCTTATCTTACTAACAACACTTTAACAATACTGCTGCTCTGTGCACTTTGTTTATCATGAATATCGCCTTGCTTGGCCCTTTCATGTAGTTGATGATATGCATTGTTGTTTATCATTATTATTTGGACACTAACACTTTTCTTGCAAAGATGTGTTTGTGGGAACATTTGGTGATCATAAAGTACATGGCACCTCTAGGGGACATGGGCATTATGAGAGCTCATGTTACCTTGTGTGTTTTCTTCCTACCTTAACGTGCATGATATTGGTACACGATATCAACCGACTTAAGGTGGGGGCATATATAAGGTAAGTTCTCTACTTTAGATCATAGTAAAGCATATTTGATTTGAAAATCAATCACAATCATTTAAGGCCTCTGCAGAGGTAGGATATTGAGCATATCCTTTTATCTTAAGCCTTCATCATGAGGCAGGGATAGTGTATTTCTCAGAGAGATTGCATTATCCTATCATTTTAAAAAGTTCTCATCGCGAGGCGGGGAGTGGTTCTGTGACTAACTCAACTCTTAAGCGTGTTTTTGGTGGTTGTTGTGGTGAAGCCCAATCATTGGTGTGTGCCTGTAATGTGCCTAAAATGGTGATAAATCTAGCAATAGTTTCACTCCATCATTTGTCTGCCGTGTTTTCTCCATGTCTTCAGCGTGTGTGTGTATGGCGTGTTTGTCCTCAAAGTGCAAGACCAGTGGCGATGAGCTCCTCTACACTTTGGGATTTGTTTGGCATGTTTGTTCTCAAGGTGCAAGATGGTGGTGAATAGCTCCTCTACACCTTGGGATATTATTTGGCATGTCTATTCTCAAAAAGTGCAAGACCAGTGGTGAACAACTCCTCTACACTTTTTGGGATTTGTTTGTTTACTTTCCTTGTACTTGCATCTTGCATTTCATATGGGAAAATCAAAAAATAAAATAATCACTGTATTCTCTGTGCTCTACATGTCTTTAATGTTGTATTCTCTGTGTTTTGCATGACTGTAACTGTATTCTCAGTTTTTTGCATACCTGTTATTGTCTTCAATATGTTTGGCTTTTCTTCTCCGTGCCTGGCATGTTTTCTATGTTTGTTGACCTTACTTTAAAGCAGGTATTGGCCCTGCATTTATACATACATTAAAGTGGGGGCTAAATGTTATGTCAAAAAAATGCACCCTTGGGGGTTTTTTCCTTTAAGGTTTAGCTCCTGAGTCTTTAGATTGCATTTAGAGCATCTTGCATGTCAACTTAGACTCCCGATGAGAAAAACCTTAGGTCTTGTGACAAATAGGACCTAGGGAGCTCTTTTAATGATCCTTAAATAAAGATAGGGGGTGGACAAGGGCACTAGCACCCTGTCCAACCCTATTTTGGGTCTGCCCTAAATTTTAATGTTAGGTTTGTGACTGTTATTTGGTTTCCAGGCTGACATCGTAAGTTTCAAATATGAAATTCTTGGAGGGAATCTTAATAGTTGCATATATAAGCATGTTTAGGCTATCATTTAGAAACTAGAGAAGATGTTTATGATTGTGAGCTATTGGCATACTTGTGATTTTCATTATGTTGTAGAGCATAGCATTGTTATTGTGTTTGTATTTGCAGGTTGGATTACATCTTCTTGGTGCAGGAGCACCCGCACATGATCAGGATATAGGTCCGCATGATGACATACATGATCAGGATATAGGATAGTTATCAGCATGATGACAGGATAGTCTATTTTTAGTATGTTTGACTTTATCATGTAATAAGGTCCATTGGACCGATGCTATGTATTAGTTCAGCCTAGGAGTATGTGTAGGCAGTTAGAGATCGGGATAAGAGAGTCTGAGTTGTCCTCTCTCCCAGCCGCTTGGAAGCTCCCAGCCGCTGGGAAGTGAAGTTGGTAGTACTTGAAGGATTTGTTATATATACCTTCGATCTGTTAGGGTTTAGATAGATTGAGTTCATATTGATAGTTCATATTGATATTGAGATTGGTGTTGATAGATGTATTGGTGTTGTGTTGAGTTGAGAGCAGTTCAGATAGTGTGAAGCAGAATTGTAAAAGCAGGACTTTTGAACTTCAATTGAATAAGATCTCATCTTTTGCAGTATCTGGTTGTATCAGTTGTATCTGTGTTGATTCCTTTCCGTTTGCAAGTAGATGGGTATTTTCAACCCTTCCACCGGTTGATCCTGCAAATCGGTGGAATGGTCCTGTATCATAGCTTAGCTTGCTTTTGTGTTTTCTGTTTATGCATTGCATTGTTCAGGAGATTAGTTAGGAGCATGCTGTGAATCAGCCTAGCATCCTCATGTGCTAGGTCTAGAAGATAAGTTGTTAGATTTTGGTTTGAAGGTGATCCGGCCCGGTCGTCACATGATCTTTGTGAAATAGAGTGGTTCGGAGTGATTACATGCAGTGGAAGGATACACAGGAGTCTGCATGTGCGTTTCCAGTCGGAACGAGCCGCATCGTCATCTGCGAATGCATCGCCATCAGGATCGGGTCGTGAAGTTGTTGAAGTTTGCATGTTGCAAGTGCATCATGATGTTTTGAGTTGGATATATACTCAGTGTATATATCGCAGTCAGGATCATCTCTTGGGGAAGTTCATCATCCACATATCGCTAACGGATGCGGGTGTGAAAGTTAAGTTTTTTTGTCTAAGTGTTGAAGAGTTCATCAGGATGATGTGTGACGTCATCGTCATCAGGATATGACGTCATCATCATCAAGATATTAAGAAATCCCTCAATGCGAGTTTATCCTGTTGTCACTAAGTGGTAAGGTATCGGCGTAGGCAGGAAGTTGTATTAGCATCATCAAGAGGTTTTGAGGAACCGGATGAACAATATCATGATGCTGTTGCTTGTATCGTCGGGGAGTGGAGCATCGAAGGCAAGTTGTTGAAGTGAACGTCATCAGGATATTTGGAGCAACCGGATATTTGGATATCCTGCTGACGAAGGTGATATTGAATATCATGATGATGCCGCTTGTATTTGGCACCCGATGAACAGTGCAACCGGAGGATGTTTGCGCCCGTTGATTATCATAATGATGATGATAGGCGACAAACGGAGGAGGTAAATAGTAGTCGACAGGGGGATATTTGCGATCATCCGAAATATGATGATGCTGTTGAAATGTGATGATGCTGTTGGTGTCTCTAGGAAATATGATGATGATGTTCAGCCGATAGAGAATTTTATCATGCTGTTTGTATTGTTGGCAGCCCCTTCCTGTTAGTTAGCCTTCGTTGCGTCCCACTCTGCATCATAGTGGTATCAGAGCAAAGGTTAGGATCTTCTGGAAAGGATAAGCAGGATGTTAGACGAAGAAGGAACATCTGAGGTTCCAACAAGGATGACCAACGCTGAGTTGGCAGTTCTGGTGAAGAAACAGATTGCAGAAAGCAAGGCCGTGAAGGCTCAGAATCAGGAGTTGAAAGATGAGTTAGCAAAGTTGAGGAGCAGAGTAGGTTCTGGTAGAGAAGATGATAGGGAAGAAGAAGAGATCCCTAATTGGAGCGAGGAGGTCGTTCCTGCAGACCAGAGGCCACTGTTGAATGCCCTCAAGGCCATGGAGAGGAGAACCATGGATGTGAAGCTGGATTTGCCAGTGTTTACAGGTAAGATGGACCCTGATTCAGTAATGGAATGGATAGATTGTTTGAACAATTTTTTTGTAACAGAGGAGATACCAGAACAGCAGAGAGTGAAGATAGCACAGTCAAAGATGAAAGAAGTTGCCTTGACATGGTGGAACTTTGTTCAGGATGATAGAGTGCAGGAGGGAAAACGTAGAGTTGCCACATGGAAGAAGATGATGGAATTGGTAAAGGAGGCTTATATTCCTTTGGATTACAGTATCCAGTTACACAAGAGGAAGCAAAACCTGAAGCAGAAGGAGCTAGATGTCAGCTCATATACAGAAGAGTTCATGAAACTCTGTATGAAGACCAAGGTGAAAGAAAGTGAAGAGGAAAAGGTAGCCAGATACCTTAATGGATTGAGGTTTAATATTCAGGAAGATCTCAGTCTGCATAACCCAGATACAGTGCAGAAAAGCTTTCAGTTGGCATTGAAAGTGGAAGAAAAGCTGAAGAGAAAACAAGATCAAAACAATAGAGGAAGAGGAAGACAACAAAGAGGTGGAAGAAGTCCTTTCAGAGGCAGAGGACATGGACAGGGATATCAAGGAGAATCCAGTCAGGAGAATAGCAAGGGCAACAATAGTCAGAATCAGAGAGAGAATTTCAGTCAGCAAGGAAACTTCAGAGGTAGAAGACCCTTCAGAGGAAGATCCCAGGGCAGAGGATCCATCAGATGCTACAACTGTAACAAAGAAGGCCATATAGCCAGCAGATGTCCAGACAAGGCCACAAGCTCAGCAGGAGAAAGGAGGACAAATCTGGTCAATGAACCTGATAATCAAAGTAGGACAAGCTCTAATGATTTTCAGAGTGTGAATGGTCCTGAGAATTATGGATATCCAGAAAGTGGAGAGTCCCTGATGATGAGAAGAACAGTGACTACCATGAAGGTACCTGATAAAGAAGCCCCTCAAAGGAAGTCCCTTTTCAGAACCACTTGCAAAGCAGGAGGTAAGGCATGTAAGGTTTTGATTGATTCTAGTTCTACTGAGAACTTTGTGTCTGAAGAAATGGTGGTGAAGCTGAAGCTTAGGAGATTGCCTCATCCATCTCCATATAAAGTCTCATGGCTTACTCAAGGTCAGCAGACAACTGTAGAAGAGCAGGCTTGGGTAGAGTTTCAGATTGGTGAATATAAGGATAAGTTGTTGTTTGATATCACCAAGATGGATGCTTGCAACCTTTTGTTTGGGAGACCATGGCAATATGATCTGAAGGCACAGCATGATGGTGTTAAAAACACCTATAAAATCACTAAAGATGGTATAGATGTAACACTATTCCCATTGAAGGAGAAAGAGGAGAAGTCTAAAGGCAAAGAAGTGAAGGTCATGCTGATGGAAGGCAAACAGTTCATGAAAGAAGTAGCAGCAGAAGGTGCAGTTGCATATGCCCTAATCCCATGTCTGAGTGTGAATAAGAAACAACAGCAAGAAGCCAAGAAAGAGAAGAAGCCAAGGTTGATAGACCCAGCTGTCCAAGAGTTATTGGATAAGTACAAAGGTGTTATCTCAGAGGGAATGCCAAGATCCCTACCACCTGTCAGAGATATCAGTCATTGCATAGACTTGATTCCAGGGTCTACACTCCCAAATAAAGCAGCTTATAAGCTTACCCCAGAACAGAATACAGAAGTAGCCAGGCAGATTGAAGAATTGATGAATTCAGGTCTGATTGGGAAGAGTCTGAGTCCATGTGCAGTACCAGCTATACTAGCACCTAAAAAGGAAGGCACTTGGAGGCTTTGTACAGATTCCAGAGCCATCAACAAGATCACAATCAGGTATAGGTTTCCAATCCCCAGAATTGAGGATTTACTTGATTGTTTGGGAAATGCTAAGTACTTTACAAAAATAGACTTGAAGAGTGGGTACCATCAGATCAGGATTAGACCAGGTGATGAGTGGAAGACAGCATTCAAAACAAATGAAGGGTTGTATGAATGGAAGGTTATGCCATTTGGTTTGTCTAATGCCCCTAGTACTTTCATGAGGCTGATGAATGAGGTTCTGAAGGAATTCATTGGTAAGTTTGTCATAGTCTATTTAGATGACATTCTGATTTTCAGTAACACCAGAGAAGAACATCTCAGGCATATAGATCTGGTTCTCAAGAGGCTACATGAAGAGAAGCTGATGATAAACTTGGACAAGTGTTTGTTCATGAAACAGGAGATCACATATTTAGGTTTTGTCATCTCACAAGGAAAGCTGCAGATGGATAAGGAGAAGGTGAGTGCCATATTGAATTGGCCAACTCCACAGACCATGAATGAAGTCAGAAGTTTCCATGGGTTAGCAACCTTCTACAGAAAGTTCATCAGAGGGTTCAGTCATATTTGTGCACCCATGTTAGATACCATAAAAGGAGGACAGAAATGCAGGTTTGTTTGGACTCAAGGAGCAGATGATTCCTTTGAGGTATTGAAGAGGAAGGTGGCACAGCAGCCAGTCCTTGCACTTCCAGATTTTAACAAGATCTTTCAGGTAGAGTGTGATGCTAGTCACATGGCCATTGGAGCCGTACTCAGTCAAGAGGGTAGACCATTTTTCAGTGAAAAGCTCAATGATGCTAAGAAAAGGTATTCATCATATGATCTGGAAATGTATGCTTTAGTTCAGTCCCTAAAGAAATGGAGGCATTACCTGCTGCCAAAGGAGTTCATAGTTTTCACAGACAACCAGGCTTTGAGTTTCATCAACAGCCAGGAGAAGCTGAACCACAGACATATGAAGTGGGTAGAGACCTTACAGGCTTTCACTTTTACCTTGAAGCATAAGAAAGGGGTCAAAAACAAAGTTGCAGATGCTTTGAGCAGAAGAGTTCTCACAGTCAATCAGATTCAGTTAGAGAGTGTTGGTATTGATTCACTCAAGACCATGTATGAGTCTGATGCTGATTTTGGAGAGATATATCAGGTCTGTACTTCTTTTGGGGAGAAATACCATGCTGAGTTCTCTGAATTCCTGATCCAGGATGGATTGTTGTTCAAGGGTGGACAGTTGTGTATCCCAAGGTGTTCTATGAGGTTGAATATAATCAAGGAGAAACATTGTGGAGCAATGGCAGGTCATTTTGGTCTAGACAAGACGCTTGATCTGGTCAGGAGGCATTATTTCTGGCCTAAGTTGCAGTCAGATGTCCAGAAATTTGTAGAAACCTGTGTCATTTGTCAGAAGGCTAAAGGCAGGTCAACTAATGCAGGGTTATATCAGCCCTTACCCATTCCTTCCAGGCCGTGGGAAAGTATCAGTATGGATTTTGTTTTAGGTTTACCAAGGACCAGGAGAGGATTTGATAGTGTCTTTGTTGTAGTGGATAGATTCAGTAAGATGGCACATTTCTTGCCATGCAAAACCACTGCAGATGCCTCATATATTGCAGATTTATTCTTCAGGGAAATTGTCAGAATTCATGGATTGCCTTTGAGCATAGTTTCAGACAGAGATGTGAAGTTTGTGGGTCACTTCTGGAGAACCCTTTGGAGGAAACTGGGAACCAACTTGTCTTTTTCCTCTGCATATCATCCTCAAACGGATGGACAAACTGAGGTTGTGAACCGTTCCTTGGGGAATCTACTTAGATGCTTGACAAAACAGCATGGAGAGAAGTGGGACAATATTCTGTCTCAAGCTGAGTTTTCATATAATGATACTGTCAACAGGAGCACAGGAAAATCGCCTTTTTAGGTAGTGTATGGAATTCATCCCAGAGGTATTTTAGAGTTGCGAGAGCTACCTACAGCAGATCCTGTTAGTGCAGATGGAGAAGCTTTTGCTGAAGCAATCAAAGAAGTTCATGATCAGGTTAAGACCCAACTCCAGCAAACCACCTTAAAGTATAAGGAGTATGCTGACAAGAAGAAGAAGGATGTTCAATTTGCTGTTGGAGATTTGGTTTGGGTTCACTTGAAGAAAGACAGGCTTCCTAAGGGAAAGTATACTAAGCTCATGCAAAAGAAAGTTGGACCATGTCAGATTTTGCAAAAGCATGGACAAAATGCTTATGAGATCCAACTCCCACCTGATCTTGGTTTATCTCCTATTTTCAATGTATGTGATTTAACTCCATACAAGGCTAATCCAGATGCAGATCAGGATATCCTACAGGATACAGTTGCTGAAGACATTCCTCCACATGATCCTCCACAGATACATCAGATTTTGGACACTAGAGTGGTCAAACAGACCAGGAACAAGAAGTACTTGGAGTACCTCGTCTCTTGGAAGGGACAGCCGAATTCTGAAGCAGTATGGATGACTGCAGAACAGATACAGGAACATGGTGCCGACCTTGATACTCTCATCTCAAGTGGACTTGAGATTTCTTCTTTTGGGGAGTATGGTGCAGGAGCACCCGCACATGATCAGGATATAGGTCCACATGATGACATACATGATCAGGATATAGGATAGTTATCAGCATGATGACAGGATAGTCTATTTTTAGTATGTTTGACTTTATCATGTAATAAGGTCCATTGGACCGATGCTATGTATTAGTTCAGCCTAGGAGTATGTGTAGGCAGTTAGAGATCGGGATAAGAGAGTCTGAGTTGTCCTCTCTCCCAGCCGCTTGGAAGCTCCCAGCCGCTGGGAAGTGAAGTTGGTAGTACTCGAAGGATTTGTTATATATACCTTCGATCTGTTAGGGTTTAGATAGATTGAGTTCATATTGATAGTTCATATTGATATTGAGATTGGTGTTGATAGATGTATTGGTGTTGTGTTGAGTTGAGAGCAGTTCAGATAGTGTGAAGCAGAATTGTAAAAGCAGGACTTTTGAACTTCAATTGAATAAGATCTCATCTTTTGCAGTATCTGGTTGTATCAGTTGTATCTGTGTTGATTCCTTTCCGTTTGCAAGTAGATGGGTATTTTCAACCCTTCCACCGGTTGATCCTGCAAATCGGTGGAATGGTCCTGTATCATAGCTTAGCTTGCTTTTGTGTTTTCTATTTTTGCATTGCATTGTTCAGGAGATCAGTTAGGAGCATGCTGTGAATCAGCCTAGCATCCTCATGTGCTAGGTCTAGAAGATAAGTTGTTAGATTTTGGTTTGAAGGTGATCCGGCCCGGTCGTCACATGATCTTTGTGAAATAGAGTGGTTCGGAGTGATTACATGCAGTGGAAGGATACACAGGAGTCTGCATGTGCGTTTCCAGTCGGAACGAGCCGCATCGTCATCTGCGAATGCATCGCCATCAGGATCGGGTCGTGAAGTTGTTGAAGTTTGCATGTTGCAAGTGCATCATGATGTTTTGAGTTGGATATATACTCAGTGTATATATCGTAGTCAGGATCATCTCTCGGGGAAGTTCATCATCTGCATATCGCTAACGGATGCGGGTGTGAAAGTTAAGTTTTTTTGTCTAAGTGTTGAAGAGTTCATCAGGATGATGTGTGACGTCATCGTCATCAGGATATGACGTCATCGTCATCAGGATATTAAGAAATCCCTCAATGCGAGTTTATCCTGTTGTCACTAAGTGGTAAGGTATCGGCGTAGGCAGGAAGTTGTATTAGCATCATCAGGAGGTTTCGAGGAACCGGATGAACAATATCATGATGCTGTTGCTTGTATCATCGGGGAGTGGAGCATCGAAGGCAAGTTGTTGAAGTGAACGTCATCAGGATATTTGGAGCAACCGGATATTTGGATATCCTGCTGACGAAGGTGATATTGAATATCATGATGATGCCGCTTGTATTTGGCACCTGATGAACAGTGCAACCGGAGGATGTTTGCGCCCGTTGATTATCATAATGATGATGATAGGCGACAAACAGAGGAGGTAAATAGTAGTCGACAGGGGGATATTTGCGATCATCCGAAATATGATGATGCTGTTGAAATGTGATGATGCTGTTGGTGTCTCTAGGAAATATGATGATGATGTTCAGCCGATAGAGAATTTTATCATGCTGTTTGTATTGTTGGCAGCCCCTTCCTGTTAGTTAGCCTCCGTTGCGTCCCACTCTGCATCACTTCTCCTCATGGCATTAAAGAGCATCTTCCTTCCATGAGAGCTTCATCATCAAGGTGACATTTATTGTAATGTATCATCATTATCATTTGGATTTTTGTCTCTATCCCACAAGGATATGCACTCTCTCTCTGACAATGGTGTTCAGAAGACTTGAATGTCTCTCTAGGGCTTGACTGAGGCAAGCCTCTAAACACCACAACCCCCTCCCACACTCATTGTGATTCTAGGTTACAGGTATCAGATTTGGAGAAGGTGGAGTTGTAGGGAAGATAGAGAAATATTGAAGATTTAGGATCCGAAAAGAAACAAACACTATGTAAGATTTTGGAACAAGGTGCCATCAACATTGCCCTCCATTGTCAGATCACCAAAAATAGAAGACATAGCAGAGATCATTGTCCGAAGGAGATCAGTAATCCACAGAAAAACCTGTACCTTGGACTAGGGCACCATCACCATTGTCCCCGACATTTCCATTTTTTAGACTGCAAAAAATAGTGAGTTAAGGTTCTCTGCCCTTTGTCTAATTCTGCTAGCATTTATCATAATTCACATATTTAATTACTATTTTTCTTAAATTAGGGTTTCAAGAGCATTAAAGCATTAATTGGCAACTTTGTGTGATAGCTTCTAAATTTCCCAGTAGAAAACCAAGTGGCAACCTAATCTGATAGATTACTCTCCTCTCGATAGGAGAAGCACTCGGTTGAAAATCCCTTGGAATGTTTTGTGGAAAGGAGGATTCAAACCAAAACCTCCATACAAATAATCCCACAAAAAACCCCCCTTTCCATATAAAACAACCATGTAGGCAGAGTCTTTGGGCCTCAATGCAGAATCAAAAGGGAAAGTGATGGTCGTTTATTCTAAAAGTAGACTCATCTATGGCTAAGATTCAAAGGTGACTCTCAAGCATCCCGAAGGTGGGAAAAATGCAAACTCAGCTGACAAGCTATTGTAGGGGCCAAAATTTCAAAGTGTAGACACTTAAAATTGTCCATGCCTTGCAACAACACGTTTTGTCCTAGGTCTTAGCATAATCCCATTTATCCCACTTGATCACCTTTCCAATTAATTAAATAAACCTCTTTATGTAATTAATTCCTCTTCACATGTCCCACAAACAATTTAAATTAAATATTAAATCAAATCCCTCATTATGACATGTGTCACATGACTACAACTCTTCTCATGCACAAATAATTTAAATAATTTTATTATTTAAATTATGAGATTCCCACTCACATCCTATTCTTAGCCCCACTTATTGTGCATCATAAGCATCTTTTCCTCCAAAATAAATAAAAGAATCCCACTTATTTCCTCTCATACTAATTTTAGCCTCATGTCGTAACCCACTTAATGTGCGTAATAGGCACTAAAATCAACTTTTAATCCTAGCCATACACATCACATAATTGACTTTTAATCTTAACCATCGAATCATATCAGCTCTTGCCTATAAATATGGCCTCTCACAAGCCATTTGGGAGCCATCTTCTTGCAGTATACTCACTCTGCCAAAATTCCTCTAATCTTCTAGTCTTCAACTATCTATTTTCCTCTTTTCATCTCAAAGTTATGCTGCAACTGTGAGCAATCAACAACCCTTCGACATCATGCATTCTCATGCAAGATCAAGAAGAGCCATGGAGATCAATCAAGTCTAGTGTGGATTTAGTTTGCATTTGATTTTTTTTGTTTTTATTTTCATGCTAGTTTGTCCTTCATGGTGCATAGTTAGGGTTTAGTTAGTTTGTTGTTTTTAACACTAAATCTAATTTTCCCTAGCTACATTTTGGTGAACCCGACACGAATCCTTTGATGGAGCTTTCTTTCTGTAGGTTTTATTAATTTTTTGTTGGAGGTTTATGTCATTTTTGAACAAATCCCTTAATTTTAAAGATTTTATCATATCTTTCAAATGGCTATAAATTTTTCTACAAGATTTTCACAGCAGCTTGTACATCATCTCAGGAGGCTACAACAGAAAAAATTACATGTTTATCGCCATTTTGTAGGAGTTATCATGATTTTATGTTTGTCATAAAATAGCTTTTCTGGGCGTAAATCAGCAATTTGTTTAGAAATTTTTACATTTCTGGAAATCTCTTGAAATTCTAATGGGGGTTTGTTCTTTACAAATTTAATTTTGAGTTCATATAATGTATGAAAAAATCCAATCTTTGCTAACTATATCTTTTTAACAAATCCACATTTCTAGGCGCAAAACAAGGAATTTTTTTGACTTCCTTACATTTTTGGAAAGCTCTCAGAAAATTAATAGGGGTCTCTTCTTTGATTTTTAATTTTCAAATCAAAAATGTCTTGAAATAATCAAATCTAATTTGGCTATGTATATGAAATTACAATTTTTCTTTTCTGATGAGTTTTTTTTTATGGCTGCACTATAATATCATTTTTTCATCTTGTAGGTGAATCAAATGAGCTGAGAAATCATTTATATCAGTCATAACAACAACTTGGAAATAAAAAATAATTAGGTGCACTCGTTTCATCTTTCATCTCTTAATCATTGTTTGCAAACACACTTCAATTTGGGCTCTAAAATGAATCATTATTTTAATCTCGCATCAAAAATTGGGATAAAATGAACAAATGTCTTCCAACACATTTGATTTGGGGTTAAAAAAAAAAGAACAAGTGCTTGAATTTTTTTCCTCACATTTCATTTTCTAAAAGGTCAATTAACAACTACGAGTGTTAATCAAGTGACAATTCACTTGGTTTGCTTTTGTTTACCCTATCTTAGGAGGCCTGCTTGGAGACACACCACTCCAAGGGATAACCTCAACCGAGGCTGAATCGAAAGAGACCCTCATTGGGAGTTGTAAATCTTGTCACTCTTGGCTAAGCCCCAAAGAACTTTATACCTTTGGGAAGTGAAGGTGAAGGGTGGGTTACCCCTTTCTCCCGGCTGTGTGACAGGATTTCACTTTTAATTCCTTAGTCAACCTGTGTAATCTAGCCTAAGACCTAATTGTCCATACCCTACCTAACTAATCATTGGGGCTTGTTGTTGTGGTCTTCAAGTGTGTGCTTAATCATAACATTTAATCTTGAAAGGGAAAATTGCACATTGTGTTTAGTGTGTGTTCATACATTTTCTTGTAAAATCTTGTGTTTGATATTGCCCAAGTCAAACTTTCAATAAACAATTGCCACATCATCTAATCTTTCCAAACTAAATCATTTTGGTTGTTCAAGCAGTCACATCCTAATCATCCCATCATTCCATATCATCATCTTAATCCTAGTCAACACTTGTCAAAATGGTCATAATCATAAGTAAGCCTAATCCTAATCTAAGGCCCAAGGTCACACTTCGAGTAGCCCCTCCATCTAATCATGAAGACAATCCAAAACCTTACATACTCCGAGGTGACCCAAAATTTATTTCTAGTGATGATGAGAACTTTGTAGATCCTAGTGATGATGAGGGTCTTGTAGATTTTGAGGCATACTTGGAGGAACAAACTGAAAACTAAAAACTTCAATCTATGTGTAACGCCATCCCAACACAAGAGAAAAAAATCATAGTACAAGAACTCCAAGACCTTATCCAAACATTTCACCAAATTCCTCAACCCATAGACCAAAAAACCATACAAAGATTCCAAGCCCTCATTCAAAAATTTCAACAAATCCAATCACCTCAAATATAAGACCTCCTAGCCCAAGCCCAACAATTCATAGCGACTTGTCAAATCCAACCAAATCCACCCACCTATCAAGTCAATGCCACATCAACCTATCCCACTTCTTTCCATGCCAACCAATATTCATATCCATAAACATCACAACAAGAACATGTGAACCTAAGCCACTCCCTGAAACAAGATCAAATGTCCTCAAGCTTTAATGATACTCTTGACAAGGGAAATACCACCTTAAATTTGGAATAATACACCACTCCATCTACTAGTCCTCCATCACCATCCAATAGAATGCCTATCCCAAAGCCTACTAGTCCTACATCAACATCATCATCAAAGCTTTCAATCTCTAATCCATCAACCAACAAATCCTCAAATGATTTTCTCAAAATATTCTTTGCAAAATCTAAAAGCAAAAGAAAATCTATGGAGTTATCCAAATCCACCAATCCATTAAATCACTTTGACTCTCCATCCAACCAAAGTCCAAGCCCTAAGTCTAATCCATCTAACACCCTTCTTGTCCTTCCACCATGGGATCTATCTACTCCTAGTCCTAATCCACCTAATCCAATTGGCCTTCCACCTAATCCCAATCATGAGTCTTCAACTTCCATCACTCCTCCACCTACAAAGGATGTGATCCAAGAGCCACTAGCAAGGAATAAATCATCCCCATGTCAAGCACCCATTTATGAACCTACTAAAGAAACTTTGAAAGCCATGTCCACTTCTTCAACCCCATCATATGGTCCACGACCACTCGAGCCTATTCAAAAATTTCCTCCCATGAGTCCATCATGCCCTCAAGTTGTTGACCAAGAACTATCCAAGAATCATCCACTTCTATTCAAGCAAACCAAGAGCTATATCAAGAGTTTAATCCTAAGCATGAGGTAACACTACCCCCTCATCCAAATAAAGATTAAAGCCCTCCTAATGATCCCACTCATAACACACTTAATCCTATCCATGATCAAGCTCCAACCTATGATCAAGATCCCCTCTATGAACAAGAAGACCATGATGACCCTATTAGCCAACTCTATACATTCCATGGTCAAGAGCCTATCACTTCACCTATCCATGAGCAACTTGATCATGTACCTATCCATAAGCAAGAAAACTCCATTGTTCCTATCCACCCCCTACCTAGTCCTATCCATGATCCTGCATTATCCACTTGTCATGATGAGACACATGCCTCCCAAGCACACATTGAAGATCAAACCAATATCTTGGATCTACATGCACATAATCAAGATCCTAATCATCCTTCCACATCCACTATCAGTCACATTTCAAATCCACCATCATATCCACTTGGTCTATCCACATTCATTCATGGATGTTCCTCCTTAGCAAAGCAGCAACCATTATCCAACACTTCACCTTCTCCATCCAATAAGGAACTCATGTTTAGTTCCCAAAGCACACCTAGTCCCATAGTCCATCGCATACTCCAAAACATGAACTATCAAGGCAAAGGCTTAGGCCTTCATGAACAAGGTATTTTGGAGCCCATCCATGTCAAAGTTCCTCCATGCTTATATGGCCTTGGATATACACCCCAAGGTAAACAATCTAAATATGTTGGTAATTCCTCCATTCCTCCTAAGTCCACCACTTTCCATCGTAAATCCTATCATACCCCTAAGACATATGTTGCCATTCCACCTCCATCATCCTACAAATGTCAAAAGCATATGACCATACATCTTCCACCATCCAACTTACCTCCACTTCTTCCAACTCCTAATATCCCTCCATCCACTTTACCACCACTTCTCACAACACCAAACCCATCCATTTACACATTCCCTCAAATTCCTAATCATGACCAACAAATGCATATATTGTCTACACATGAAGCTTCCACTCATTCCACTTGCCACATGGGATTCAAAAATAAACATTTGGATGCCTCTACCTATAAAGCCAAAAATCCTAAAGGTCCTAATGCCTTAGGATATCAATTCAAAAAGTCAAAGTAAAGTACATTCAAAAATCTATCCAAGCCCATACCTCCAAAAGACAAGGCTAAAACTAAAATGGTTTTGGTACCTAAGAAAAAAGAAATCAAGTCAAATGAGGCATCCACATCTCAAAAATCTCAACCATCCACTTCCATCCATTCCATTCAAAAATATCACATTCCTTCATCCCACATCAAAAGTAAAAATCATAAAAATACTAAGTCTATGTGGGTTCCTAAATGCTTACATCATCCATCTCCTAAGAAAACATCTCCATTGCTTCCTACACCACCTCCACATAAAAATCTTCGATGTTTATCATAGTGTGTGCAACCGTTGGTCATGGTTCCCTTCCATTCCACAACTCCACATACCTTCATCTCCACATCCTTCTTCCACTATCCTACATATATTCCCCATCCTATTCCTATGGTCCATGCTTTTGCATAAGTCTTCCACCCATCCTTGCATAAGTCCTATATAATCCACATAATAATCCCCTATCCATCCTTGCATAAGCCATCATAATCCATTATCTACCTACTTAATCTACCTCTTTCATGTCATCCCTTACCGACATCTGTGAGCACACTTGACATGGTCCATGCGATGACATCATCCATCTAGCAGGACTATCACCTTTCATGGAACTAGACACTTGAGTCCCTCCTATCCTTCTCCTATCAAAAAAATAAATAGAAAAAATAGAAAAAAAATAAATAAAAAATCAAAATAGTAAAGAGAAATCCCTTTGTCCAACAGTGAAAACCTAGTAAACAGACGCCCTGTATGAGTACCATGATGAAAACCTAGCAAACAAGCATCATGTGTAGGTTGATCTTCTATGTCACTTACACTTGGGGGCACCTTGTCTCATCCACACTATCTATCCTATCATATCACTTTCTATCATTCTCCACCATATCCTACCTTACCATCCTACCATCCTTATCCATTACACCTACATATACCTATCATATTGAGTCCATTTATCCACCCTTCCTCCTTTTGATCTTGATAAAGACATAGGGGCAAAATGTTGAAACATGTTTTTGGGTATCTCTTGACATACCTCATCCTTTCCAATCCAATCTTATCACCATCCTATTGTCATAGGTCTTGTCATGAAAAATCATTAAACATTATACCTAGAATGGGGCATGTTATTCCTACACGACATAGTCTTTGGAGATCACATCCTTGTTCTCTTACGTGTACATCCATCCCATTTACTATCGCCTATCCTTTTATCCATTCATCCAATCCTACCTCCATCCTTGCACCTAGACTTGGTTTTCCCTTGTCATTGTTATCAAGCATAAAGGCTATCAAAATTGTCATCCAATGCCATTTCAAATACTCTCAAAATCCAAAAAAATCAAAACATATAAAAATCCAAAAAAATCAAAACATTTTAGAATCCAAATAAATCAAAACATATCAGAATCCAAAAAAAATCAAAACATTTCCAAAATCCAAAAAAACAAAATATCAAAATATTTCCAAAAATCCAAAAAAAATCAAAACATTTAAAAATCCAAAAAAAAATCAAATATTCAACAAAAATACAAGCAATAAAATCAATCATCAAATCATCATTCCAAATTCTTCCAATTCATTCAAATCTAATTATCATCATTCAAATCATTTCTTCAAAACAAATTAATTAATTCTTCCAATCAATTTTTATCAAATCAAATCACTCATCATCAAATCAATCTTCCTCAAATCAAATCACTCATCATCAAAATCAACTCATTCAATCAAATTCATCCAAATCAAATCACTTTTTCTAATCAACTCAATCCAATCATCCAATCATTCCAAGCAATAAACTTAAATGCAAATTATCTTTAATCCATACCAATCAAGTCAATCAATCATGCTAAATTATCCATTAGCATCAATGGTCTTGATCCTAATCTTGTTGTCAACCAAATAAATAAATAAATCATCATCATCAATGGGATTTATCATCCCCAATCCTAGTGTTGTTCTTAGGATACATCATTCCCATATCAACAACACAATCCTTGTGTTGTTCTCGAGATAAATCATTCCCACATCAACAACGTTATCAATCATCCATCAATCAATCATTGGTTTACATCTTGACGAGGGCAATACCTTGTTTGTTTTTGAATCATTTGTGTATGCTTTCTTGTTTGCTTGTGTGTATTATAATTTTTATCTTGCATTTGTATCATTCCAAGATAATATTCATATCTTGTATCTAGACAAGGTTGTATTACGCTGGGGCATGAGTCACATCGTCACCCTAGTCATTATACCTTAGTGCATAACATCTGGTGCTATATCAAACATCATGGTTTCTCACATTCATTGCAACATAATGCATCCTTGCCTTTCTTCTATCCATTCCCTCATCTTTTTCTTTTACCAACCACTTTCATTTCGAGAGTCTACCCATGTTTGTCCAACCCGCCTATCCTCTTGAGGGGACATTATCATCCCATCCTTTCATCTTTTGTCCATACCTTAAATTCTTTGAAATGTTGTTACTCAACATAAATCTCATCATCTTGAACATCATCTCAAAGAGGGGCAAAATGTAGACACTTAAAATTGTCCATGCCTTGGAACAACATGTTTTTTCCTAGGTCTTAGCATAATCCCATTTATCTCACTTGATCACCTTTCCAATTAATTAAATAAACTTATTTATTTAATTAATCCCTCTTCACATGTCCCACAAACAATTTAAATTAAATATTAAATCAAATCCCTCATTATGACATGTGTCACATGACTACAAATCTTCTCATGTACAAATAATTTAAATAATTTTATTGTTTAAATTATGAGATTCCTACTCACATCCTATTCTTAGCTCCACTTATTGTGCATCATAAGCATCTTTTCCTCCAAAATAAATAAAAGAATCCCACTTATTTCCTCTCATCCTAATTTTAGCCTCATGTCATAACCCACTTAATGTGCATCATAGGCACTAAAATCAACTTTTAATCCTAGCCATACACATCACATAATTGACTTTTAATCTTAGCCATCAAATCATATCAGCACTTGCCTATAAATATGGCCTCTCACAAACCATTTAGGAGCCATCTTCTTGCAGTATCCTCACTCTACCAAAATTCTTTTAATCTTCTCATCTTCAACTATTTATTTTCCTCTATCATCTTTCATCTCAAAGTTATGTTGCATCTGTGAGCAATCAACAACCCTTCGACATCATGCATCTCATGCAAGATTGAGAAGAGCCATGGAGATCAATCAAGTCTAGCATGGATTCGGTTTGCATTTGATTTTCTTTGTTTTTATTTTCATGCTAGTTTGTCCTTCATGGTGCATAGTTAGGGTTTAGTTAGTTTGTTGTTTTTAACACTAAATCTGATTTTCCCTAGCTACACAAAGGATTCAAAATTGCAGAGACATGGATTCGAAGGGTTCAAAGATTTAAAGTGTTGTAAAATCTTTGCTCAAGAAATTTGTCTCATATGCCATCAATACAAACCCTAATGCTTCCCAGCTGCCCCTTTTCAGATATTTGTTGCATTTATGGTTGTAGGTGATGAATCAACTACTCGCATTAGAGGGGAAAAATATCTCCCATCTACCTATGAACTCCATATATTTTTACAGTTATGTATTATAGATAGATGTCCATTTTGGCATGGAAATGTTTCTAATAGGCTCATGGGCGCATTCATTATAGTAGGTAATGGAGCTACGTTGTAATACTATATAAAACATGAAAGGTAATATATTCAGGTTGGCTTTTGGTTTTACAAACCATACCTCTTGCAATTGTAACCGTGGCTCTTTGATAATAGAAATTAGATTTACCTTCTCATGAATTGTTCTTTTCCCTGTGTATTTTTCTGTTTGATCTTCTTCTATGAATGCATCTTTCCTCTTGGATTTCATTTAGTTCCCTTACCTCTACAAGTAACTCATGATTTGTGTATGTTGATCTATTGGATATTATTTATTTGTACATACATGGTTGTTTAGGGGGGCCTCCTTATATTCAAACCTAATGTATCACCTCCCTTAACTTTCAATTTTACTCCCTCCTCCTCTTTTCATAAACAAGTGGATAGACTAGGTTTAGTCTTAGGATCGCTGACTCTGTCATTCAGCAAAGGAATCACCCTCTCTCTGGAGACTTGACCTCCTTGTAGGGTCACATGCACCTGGAGGTCATCTCAATGTTTCACTAGATTGTTGGAGCTCTAAAAGTCTTCAACACTGGGTGCAAATATATGTGACAACAATTTCTAGCATGCCTAGTGGGACAAAAGTATAAGAGATCAGAGAATTAGGCTGAGAATTTAGTGTTCTTCTTAGTACTCTGCATATTGGCAGAAATTTTATGCACCTAGTGACTCTACATGCGTTTGGATTTGATCAACTCCATCTTTTATGCCTGTACAAATTAGGGCATCTTCAAGAGGTAATTTCTAGTTCACTGAATTATCTATTGCTGCATCAAGAAGAAGGTCTAGGTTATCTAGGTCTCTTATGAGAAGGAAAAATGACCTTACGTTACCTCTTTCAGGGGCTCAATCTACTCCCCCTCCTGTTAGGTTTATGTACAATAGAAAGAGCTTGCATATCCCTAGACTAAATTTGAATATTCCTAGGATGGCAAAGAATTTTCCTTTCGTGACCTTCAATGGAGGAAGTCCATTAGACTTGGCTACTTATAATGACATACCTACTGCCTCCTTGAAAAGTGTTTCACCCTTCATGAGTGATGGTTCTATTACCCTTGCTGAGCATATCAAAGACATATCCAACATATGCTCAATCTATCATACACAACATGAAGATATTGTAGTCCAGCTCATGGTCTCATCTTTCAAAGGGAGAGTTCTCCAATGGTTCAAGAGCTTGACCCCTACTTCATTACATACCTGGGACAAGTTGGGAGAATCCCTCTACAAACAGTTTGGAAAGAGGGCAGACAATGTTTCATTACTTGAGAACCTGATGACTATCAAACTTGACCTCCAAGTGAGATGCTGGCAGAACTCAACTTCAGATTCTAGAGGACATGGGAGAGGATCCCAGCTAGCCTCATGCCATCCCCACAAAGTTCTTTCTTATATTTTTAAAGAGCTTGGAATTTTGACATTGCAGTGATGATGCAATAAATGGGTGCTGAAACTCTACCAGCTGGCTATGAGATAGCTCTGAAAGCTAAAAATTATTTAATACAAGATGAGAAAATTACTCCCAGACCTCCTGTTCTAGTTTCTCCAGAGTTGCTTTCATCATCCTAGTAGCCCATTATTGCTCCCATCCTAGAGCCTAAAGCTTCAACATCCTCTCTTTCTCAAGAAGAGAGTGATCTTAAGACCCTAATGTCTAATCTGACCAACAAGGTGAATAGTATAGCTATTCAAACTGCTCCCAAGCCCCATCAGAGTTATAATCAGGGGCAGTCATCTAATCAAAATTGGAACCAAGGGTATAATCCTAATAGAAATCAAAACTAGAACTAGGGTTACTAGTAGAATAAATACCAAAATCCTAACCCTGCACAACCTTTACAAACTATTAGACCTATCCAACAGATACCTGCTGTGAATCCAGTTAGGGATTTAGTCCATACTCAGAATAATCTAGCCTAAGAGGTAGATTGGTGCTACCCCTATAACCAACATCATAATCAGTCCACTTGTGCTTTTGGAGCACAAGAAAGGGCTTTAATGGTGCATAATTTTCATTCGTAGTAGGCATCATTATCAGAGGCATCAAACAACAATCATGAAACATCAATTGAAGCTACTCTTGATGCTGGTATGATGCTATGGATGACAAAAGGCTTTTGTGTTGTTAATCAGCCTATGGACAATGTTGTTATGCCCATTGCAAACAATATTAGGTCAAAGAAGAGGCAGTTGGAGGCTAGCCCTATGCCTATTGTCTTACAAAAAGAATCTATCCCATAGAGAAAAATGGCCAGTGCCACATTTCCAATTCATAACAGCAGACCTGCTGTCACAAAAGGAGTTTCACCAGGCTTAAAAGTTCCTGAACAAACTATAGATCAAACAAAGAAAGGAACATGGATCCCTCTATGCATAAGGCAGCCATTGTTCCATTAAATATTGTGGAACAAATATTAATGATTCCATGTGGGAAGTAATGTCAATCCCCTCCCAAAGGGATATTTTGCAAGAAGCCTTGAGGCACTTCCCATCAACTAAGTTAGCAGCATTAGACTCACCAACATGGATGAGAGAGAAGGTTCTTGTTAGTCTTGTGCAACCAAGAGAAGGACAATTAGGTGCAGTTAAGAAACCATCTCCTTTCTACTTGTCCTTGATCATTGGCAAATTTTTAGTGCACAACTGCGTGATTGATTCAGGGGCTAGTATTTCAGTAATGCCCAAGAAGATAGCAGATGCATTGGGCATCAATATACCCCTATTTTATCAGGAGTATTGCAGCTGGATGGAACCTCTGTGAACACTATAGGAGTGATCAAGGGACTGGACTTGACCCCGCATGCATGTCCTAACTTGATAGCACATGGTTCATCATCAAGGCTGAACCAATTTCAGATTATGATGTGTAGAATTACGACCACAACCTAGTGAACCCATATGTGACGATTCAGGATGAGGAAGTACATGATCCAGAGCCTACTGAGGCAGAACCTATTGATAACTGAGAGGGGGGGTGAATCAGTTATCCTAATTGTTTCTTCTTTTGAACTTTCTTATTAAGCAAAGCAGCATTGAGTTAAACAAACAAACATTATCATGAAATGAGAAACACATGACACAGTATTTTTGACGCGGAAACCCGGTTAAGGGAGAAAACCACGGGGTGATTAACCCAAAGATTATTTTCTGTTAGAAGAATAAGGAGTTACAAAAATGGCACTTGCCAATTAGGGCTCACTGCCCGAGCACACTGCTCACAAAGAGGCCCACTGCCTACAAGGAGACACACTGTCTACAAAGAATGTTATACAATACTTGAACTGATTGGAAACACCTACATATGCTAGGGTTCAGTTCCGATTAGGCTCAGTACACTGATCTGCTGCACTTCATCTTTCCTCTGTTCTTTATTCTGCTATCTTTTCACATACCGGATCTTTCTTACTACTTCTGCTCTGATCTGTACTTATTCGCATACACTATCACACAAAAAATACTTTCACAACTAAATCCATCCTCTATATATATCCGCACAAGTAATTTCATCACCTTTCTAGTCAGCATCCGGAACAGTCTGGTTTCTTACAAGCTCTGTTCTGTCGGCTGAATCCTTGCTCACCAAGTAATGCGGATCAAGCATATACTTGTAGATATCATTAGTCATGTTGGCCAAACATGATTCATGCCTTCACAACCTTTACCATCAACAGTAACATATCCGGAAAAGATTCTGATGCTCTGTCAGTCAGTTCTTCCTTTTGTTCTCATTGTCTTTCAGGAATCCGGTACTCAGCTATTCATATCTTTTTCTTTGTCCATCACCAGAGGCTAAATCCTTAGAATATACTACTCAAGGTAGTCCGCTTGACTTCCCCAAATCCGCACTGCACCAAGACACTTCCTCTGAGAGGTCCGGACCAATCTGTTGGACCTTGCCACATGCTCTGTTCTTGTTCACCGGACCATAACAGTTCTTCATCCTGACTTCCGATAGAGGCACACCATGACTTGCGAATATGTGGGATGACCTTTGTTGCCATCAATGACAACAACCATGAATCCATATAGTGTCTCTTGCCAACAATCTCCCCCTTTGGCATTGATGGCAATACTTAGTGAAAAAATGACTAAGTGTTTACACTATGCTCCCCCTTTGCTGATGCTCTATCTTTATATACAATTTCTGGAACTCCCCCTTAGTTCGATTCCTCATTTTTCACTGCTCCTCACTCCCCCTTTGACATCAATGGCAAAGGGTGAGGTCTGCACACCAAAATTTTCAAAAATTTTCTATACATAGCCGCATATTTACATACTCACATGAACTGAAGAATGTCTGCAAAAGATGTCTTCAGTTGGATCAGTTCTATAGCCCAACTTTGCTTCATTCTATCCAAAATTGAAATGTGACCACTCAACAAAAATGCAAAAGCTTCTGCCCTCTTGAGATCTGTCGGATCATTTGTTTGGGCGGTAGTTTGAGCATCACTGATGGCCTCATGCATAGTTTCTAACTTAGGGATTATAATCCTTCTAAGTTCTCCCATCCGGTTAGTGATATTCTTCCTTTCCTTCTCAAAGTTCTTTATTGCATTTGTGATTGCAATAGTTTGACATTCTTGATTTACTATGGAAGAGAGAGGATCAAAACTTTGAGACAAACTTTGTAGTTTGTCCTGTTCCGCTTTTATTTTCTTATCTATTTCTACTATTGCCTTTGACCAGGAGATACAAAATTTGTAAATATCACCGCCATCCTTAAGAGCATTTTCTAAGCTCTTTATTCCAATACTCATATTTCTCCTATCGTTAGAGATTAATCCTAATACTTCTGAAAATCTTTTATCCAAAAATTCCTTCCGGACCTTTTCTTCAGCTGATTTTTCTAGAGAATCAAAATGTGTATCAACACTGCTGACTAAGGTTTTGAGATTACCGGAAGAGGAGGCTGTCGTATCTATCTGGATTGATGGCATGATCTTTTCAAGCACTCCAGAAGCAGCCTCTATCAACTCACAGTCTTCCATATGAGACTTTAGGAGTTTTTCATTTGCCTTAGCATTTGCAAATGAAGCTATCTTCATTGTCTGTACCAGAGAGAGAGTCAAAGTCGAATGGGCCTTTTAGAAACTCCGGTTCATCAATCTCTAAAGTTTCTTGGCTTAGAAACTTTTGAACAGTTTGTGCAGTGTCTCTTGCCGGAGACAAATGTTTCTTTTCTTCTACAGTTTTGTCCTTAGGAGTCTTATCTCCTTCCACATTCTTACCACTTACAGTTGTGGTTTTCTCTGTTGGATTCTTCTCTTTCTCTGTATCCTTGGTGCTGTCAACCTCTTTTTCTTTTTCTGCTGCTTCTTTCTCCTATAATTTTTCTTCTTCTTGGGATCCAGAGACTGTAGGAGAAGCTGGAGAAGAGATGTTAGCCTGTTCTGGTGGCACTTCTTTCGGAGCAGATGATTCCAAGTCCACATCTGTTTCTGCACCTGAGTCCTCCGTAATAGGAATATTAAACCTTTTGTATGTATTCCAGAGGATCTCTTCAGTGTCCTTGGCTACTTTGTCTGTCTCACCAAGCATAAGCTGATTCATCCTTGCTTTGCTTCTGAATTCATCCTTGCAGTCCTTGAATACCATGTTCATGGTTTTGTGATCAATTGAGGGATATAGCTGAATAGCTATCTATTCCCTGATCTCAAGGTCTTTTGCCATGGCATTGTTCTTTCTTATTTCTAGTTCCATCTCTAGGCACTTTGGGATTTTAGAGATAATCTCAATAAAAGCTTTATTGTAGATGTTCAAGTACCTTATTATAGCTTCCTGTAGGATCTTTTGATCTGCCTCATTGTAGTCATCATAGAATTCAACCACCGGTTGAAGGTTCCCATTCACAGTGACTGATTTGACTACACTGTCTAGAGACAGGGTGGGCTTTTCAGAAAATTCTTCTGTCATTTCTTCCTTGTCTCGGCCAGAAGAGGGTTTACCGGATCCTTTCTTTTTCTGTTTCTTTATTTCTTTCACTCCCTCATCTGACTCAGTTTCTTCTTCATCCTTTTGGCTTTGATAAGCTCTTGAGGCTTTTGTCTTGGATCTCTTACCAGATCCCTGGACTTCCGGTTTTGAGCTTTTGGTTTTGATAGGTGTGGATCCTTTAGATGATCTGGTCCGGGTTGAGGATTCCACCGGAGCACTTTTCTTGCTTTTCTTTTCTGCCTCTTTCTTTTCTTCCTCAGATTTTCTTCTCTTTTCCCGGCTGGCATCAAGTGCCTCTTTTGAGATTCCTAGGCCTTGAGCAATATGCTCTACTTCTTTTCTCACCTTCCTCTTTATCTCAGGTTCCCTGAGTTCTACATGTATCTTTACACTCAGCTCCTCAAAGGTTCCAAACCTTTTTGCCTTTGGATCTTTGGGCTAACTTAGCATGTGTTGAACATGCAGCTCCACTATTTGTTCATCCACTTCATACCCCATGGGCATGATCCATACAGTTCTTAGTTCTACTGCCTCCATTAGACACTAATCTATTTCTACCATGAAGCATACTGTGTCTTTGTACTTTTCAACAAGGGATTGGGGTATTCTTTCTCTTGCATGCATCATGCTTTGGAAGTTCTTGAAATATCCCCATAGAGCTGTATTTCTTGCTTTAGCATCCCCAAGTCCATGCAAATAGTCTCTGATTTGGATGGCAACCGGTCTGTCATTCTGCCATATCCATCCACTGGATCCGGGAAGCTCATTCATGTAGTAAAAGAAGAGACAAAGGATCAGATTGCCATACTTGAAGGAGTTTTTCTTGTCCTTCTTAATCTTCTACAGATTTTCAAAAAGTTGGTTTACAAGAAGCTCACACAAGTCATAGTCTGCATTCTCCTTTAACATTTGATAAGCTGTGTAGATTGCAGTTCCCGGTACTGAATTTTCCCTACTGGAGTGATAGATTTTGTAACCAATTATCATAGATGCAAATTTGACATCCGGTTCAGTGATGTCATCAACTGTCATAGCTCTCTTGTCAAACTTGGATCCGGTTGCATCACTAACTGTCTGATTTTTGACAGACTTGAGAACAGGTAATCCACCGGATGAGTGCAGACCGGTTACAACCCTAATTGCATCTTTGGTGATCTTGAAGGGCTTGTTCAACCATAGGAAGTTGTCATGTACTCTACTTAGTACATACCGGACCCATTCATCTTCTTCAAAATAGGGGAAATGAATGCACTATGAAAAGTGTTTGTCCCGGATGGCTTTGTACTGAGGTTTGATCTCGAAGGAGTCATCTATCAATTGTTTGTGATAGATATCCATCAGTTTTGATTCTCCAAAGTCTTCAAAATTCGCATGGATGTAAACCCTAATGTCTTCCGTATGTAATACACCATGTGGAACACTAGAGAAGGCTCCTAGTGGATCTACCTCCAATGACTTGTATGGATGTTTCTTAAATTCAGGTCGAGGCCTGTCTGAGATTTTTACTATATTTGGAGTAGCCATTTCTTCAAAAGATTTGTAGCAAGATATCGGAGGTGAAAAATACCTTTTGTGTCTTCGGTTACACGGAGTGGCTGGATTGATTTCTGTATGTAATGACTTCGGCAGGAGATCTTCGGTGAACTTGATGAATTTTGTTGCAGAGCTCCGCTTTTCGCTTCTTCTTGGATGTGGAATGATCAAGTGATGGTTGAGAAATCCCTTATATCATTTCGCAAACCCTAATATCTGTTTGCAATAAATGCTCCACCTATATTATTCCGGTTTGCCTTATCCGGATAGCTTGGAATATCCCGGATCAGTCCTAATCTATGAACATCATATGGATCTTTCAATCATGAATAAATCAAGGTGACATATTACAAGAACATCCCAAACGTTCTGTCCAGTCCGCAGAGTAAAATAATGTACTTCTGGATCTCTCCGGACCCTTTTGTAGTCCTCTGTCATTTCGGAGCATCTCCCGGAACAGGTCTTACTTGATCGATCACAACTTCTTTACATCTTCATGCGGACCTCTGAAATCTTGTCTGGATCATCTCAGGACTTATATCTTCAAACCCTTTACTCCGCATCTTGTGTCATATCCAGCATCACTTGATTGGCTGGGGGAACAAGATTTTCTTTGAGTCTCCCCCTGAGCCAGAGCTCACTTTTTAATTTCTGGAAGGAATATCAGCACCAGAATCTGGTGCGGATCTAGTTTCTGTATTCTCTGAACTTTTCTTTACCCAAATCTTGCTCATCTGATTCCTAACTTCATCCGCATTCATCTTTTGTTTACCCTTGTCTTGATTCTGATTATACACCGGACCTCTTTTGTCCTGATTCTTGCTTCTGCAGACTTTAGCATTATGACCGGACCTATTACAGATTTGGCAAATAACATTTCTTTGCATATTTGACTGATAACCTCTTGATCTACATTGATTAGCCATATGACCTACTCTATTGCATGTAAAGCATCTACCTTTGAATGATTTGTTTACTAGCATATTTCTGCATTCATGAGACTTGTGTCCATACCTTTTGCAGTTAAAGCACTGTCCGGAGAAGGATGGATTAGTTTGATTCATTCTTTTTCTGCACTGATTAGCTTTGTGACCAAAGTGATTGCAGCTGTGGCAGTATCCATTGAAAGATGGATATCTTTGAGCATTGGGCTGTCTTACCGGAGGTCTTTCAGGCCTATTCCTTGGATTTTCTGATCCAAAATTCTTTTGACTGGATCCGGAGCTTTCTCCTTTCTCATATCCCAAACCGTACTTGTCATTTGTCTTCTTTTGACTTGCAAGAAGTACTTCAAGTTGGGCAGAACTTATCTTGAATTTATCTTTATATTCATTTGCTGTTTGAAGATCTCTTTTGAGAGAGACAATTTGATTCTCAAGTTTTTCTTCATTATCTTTGGCATCTTCAAGATCAGATTCAAGATGTCTGATAATCCTGTCCATCTGGTGGCATTCTTCTGATTTCTCTTTAAGAGATTGTCTTAGATTGTCTTCAGCTTTTCTTTTTTCTTCAATCTCTTGAGTAAACTTTATAGTTCCTGATTCCATTTCATGTCTTAACATAATGACTTCTTTTGATAACTTTTCACATAACTTGGTTTTCTCAATCAATTCTTCATTAGTATTGCTTTCTTCAGTTTGGCTTGCCAATTGTTGGAGCAGCTCCTTTCTCTTTTTCATAGAGAGACTTAATTTGTCTTTTAGTTCTCTCATGAATTCATCAGCCTGTTTGAGTCTTTCCTTTAATTCATTGACTTTAGAATTTGATTGTTCAAGATCCTCAAGGGCAGTCTTGAGTTGCTCCCTTAAACCATATGCATCCATTTGAATTCCCAGATCTTCCTCAAGCTGTTAGGCTCTATTAGGAGGAACCTTGCTCTGATACCAATTGTTGATAACTGAGAGGGGGGTGAATCAGTTATCCTAATTGTTTCTTCTTTTGAACTTTCTTATTAAGCAAAGTAGCATTGAGTTAAACAAACAAACATTATCATGAAATGAGAAACACATGACACAGTATTTTTGACGTGGAAACCCGGTTAAGGGAGAAAACCACGGGGTGATTAACCCAAAGATTATTCTCTGTTAGAAGAATAAGGAGTTACAAAAATGGCACTTGCCAATTAGGGCTCACTGCCCGAGCACACTGCTCACAAAGAGGCCCACTGCCTACAAGGAGACACACTGTCTACAAAGAATGTTATACAATACTTGAACTGATTGGAAGCACCTACATATGCTAGGGTTCAGTTCCAGTTAGGCTTAGTACACTGATTTGCTGCACTTCATCTTTCCTCTGTTCTTTATTCTGCTATCTTTTCACATACCGGATCTTTCTTACTACTTCTGCTCTGATCTGTACTTATTCGCATACACTATCACACAAAAAATACTTTCACAACTAAATCCATCCTCTATATATATCCGCACAAGTAATTTCATCACCTTTCTAGTCGGCATCCGGAACAGTCTGGTTTCTTACAAGCTCTGTTCTGTCGGCTGAATCCTTGCTCACCAAGCAATGCGGATCAAGCATATACTTGTAGATATCATTAGTCATGTTGGCCAAACATGATTCATGCCTTCACAACCTTTACCATCAACAGTAACATATCCAGAAAAGATTTTGATGCTCTGTCAGTCAGTTCTTCCTTCTGTTCTCATTGTCTTTCAGGAATCCGGTACTCAGCTATTCATATCTTTTTCTTTGTCCATCACCGGAGGCTAAATCCTTGGAATATACTACTCAAGGTAGTCCTCTTGACTTCCCCAAATCCGCACTGCACCAAGACACTTCCTCTGAGAGGTCTGGACCAATCTGTCGGACCTTGCCACATGCTCTGTTCTTGTTCACCGGACCATAACAGTTCTTCATCCTGACTTTCGGTAGAGGCACACCATGACTTGCGGATATGTGGGATGACCTTTGTTGCCATCAATGACAACAACCATGAATCCATATAGTGTCTCTTGCCAACAGAACCTTCACCTCTTCCTATCCCTAGCCTATTTCGTGATGAGTGGGCACGAGATCATGAAAATTTTGATCCTTATGACACCACTGAAGTGACTGACTTGGGTAGCTACATGATACATGAAGGTGATTCTTCAGTCATTTCTATACTTAAGCCAGATGATGAATCCAATGGCCCATGGAAGATGTTCTTTGATAGTGTGAAGAACAGAAACAGAGTTGGTGTGGGCATTTCGCTAGTCTCCCCGACTGGTAAGAAGTTGCATTATGCTCATAGGTTGCATTTTTCTTGCATGAATAATGTAGCAGAGTACAAGGCATTGGTCCATGGCCCACTGTTAGCCAAAAAGAATAAAATCAAGCATCTGGAGATCTTTGGTGATACTGAATTGGTGGTCAAACAAGTCAAAGAGAGATGTGCAACAAAAAACTAGATTCTAAGAGCTTATAGACATAGATTTTAGGACCTGTTTGAGAGTTTTGATGCTGTCAACCTGTAGGTAATCCTAAGGAAACTAAATGCTAATGTTGAGCAATTGGAAAATTTAGGGGCCTAGTTTTCTCCACCAAAAAATTTGTTTCAAGGTCCTGATCAACATGTGAGGGTTGTTAACAGACCATCTATTCTTGATAATGATATCCATTGGTAGGTCTTTGATAGTGATGAACAGATTGTGAGCTTCATTTAGAATGAAGTAGAGTTTTCTTCCATGGTACAACCTAGGTTGCAGGAATGCTATGATGACCAGATCATCCAACTCAAATCCAACAAGCTGCCCAAGGGTCTAGTCACCGTTGAGGCCATATTTAGCCATGATGATGAGTTTAGGGGTGAGAGAAATAACATGATCTTCAAGAAAGAAGATTACCAGAAGGTGATAGTCACCCAGGACAAAGAGTTGCTGTTAGGGAAAGTATGTAGTGATGCAAAGGAGCAAGATTTCATAAAACTTGCCCAAAAATATAATGACGTCTTGGCATGGACATATGAGGATCTTAAAGGATTTAATCCAGATGTGGCTCAACATGCCATCAACCTAGATCCTAATTGTAATCCGGTTCATCAAAAGCAATGACTTATTAATCCAAAAATTAAGCTGCTCATGAGAAAAGAGCTTGCCAAGCTCATACAAGCAAGGATTATCTTCCCTATCAAGTATTCTACTTGGGTGGCTAATCTAGTGCCTATGAGAAAGAATAATGGAGAGATTAGGCTCTATGTAGACTTCAGAGACTCGAATCATGCTTCTTTGAAGGATCATTACCCTCTGCCCTCTATGGATCAAATTTTGTAAACTATTGCAGGGGTAGAAATGTTTTCATTATTAGATGGATTCTCTGGCTATAACCAGATCTTTGTTAGAGAATAAGATAGATTTAAGACAATATTTAAAACCAAATGGGGAACCATGGTAGATGTAAAGATGCCATTCAATTTGTCTAATTCTAGTGCAACATTAGAAAGGGCAATGGATATTGCCTTCAAAAGATTTATAAACTAATTCATCCCAATTTATCTAGATGACATCACAGTCTTCTCCAGGAAGGGAGAAAACCACATGGAGCATTTGGAAAAGGTTTTCCAAAGATGCAAAGAGTTTGGGGTGTCTCTAAACCCCCAAAAATGTAATTTTGTTTTTGCCCAGGGTAATCTTTTGGGCCACATAGTGTTTATGGATGGGATATCCATAGACCCTGATAGAACATTTTCTCTCCTTTCTCTTCCCCTGCCTCATCATAAAAAGACCTTACAATCATTTCTTGGGTAGATCAACTTTGGTAGGAAGTTCATTCCTAACTGCGCATGTTTGGTGAAGCCTCTAACCCTTATGCTCAAGAAGGATGCAGTCTTCAGGTGGACTCAAGAAGGGAAGGATGGTTTTGAGAAGATCAAGGAAGAGATCACCCAAGCATCTACTCTCATGAACCCAAATTATGAGGACTTTGTCCTCTATACATATGGATGAGAGAATAATATTGCTACTGTCTTGATGTAGCAAAATGAACATGGACTGGAGCAGCCCCTAGCCTTCTTTAGGCAGACCTTGAAGGACTATGATATCAAATACAACCCCATGTATAAACATGTATTTTCCATTGTTAGAGCTTTGAAGAAATTCAGATATATGCTAGCAAATAACCATATTAAAGTTTTAGTTTCTCATCCTAGTGTGAGAAATTACATAATGGGAATTGAGATTAGTGAAAAGAGAGCCAGTTGGGTCACCAAGATCCTTAAGTATGATCTAGTTATCAAGGACACTAAGTTGATTAGAGGAAGAGGATTGTGTGAAAAACTAACTCAGACATCAGTAGATGAAGTGAATTCATCTTACCACTTGAATTAGGAGGAACCTATAGCTGAGCCATTAGTTGTGAATTCTTAGATGATAGATATGGCTAGTTTCCTATCCATTGGTGAGTATCCCTATGGATTGGACATAACCAAAATAAGGCAACTCAAGCTACAGTCTATCCCTTATGCATTGGTAGATGGTGTTCTCTTCAAGAGAAATCTGGATGGAGTCTTACTGAGATGCATAGAAGAAGATCAAGTTGATAGACTTCTTAGTGAATTTCATGCTGGCCTAGCTAGTGGTCATTTCTCTACTAGAGATACAACAATGAAAATAATGAGGGTAGGTTACTTTTGGCTCACATTATTCAATGATGCCCATGTGTGGGTAAGAAAATGTAAAGAGTGTGCTCTCTTTGCTGAAAAGAAAATATTGGCAGCACTTCCACTTCACCCTATTTAGGCTAATCTGCCCTTTTCACAGTGGGGATTAGATTTTATTGGCATGATAAATCCCTCTTCCAGTACTTGTCACAAGTGGGTTTTGACTGCAATGGATTACTTCACTAGGTGGGTTGAAGTAGTCCCATTCAAGGAGGCCACTGAGTCATGACCAAGTTTGGAGCTCTCCATACTATTATTTTTGACAATGCAATATCATTCACTGGTTTCAGGATTGCTGATTGGGTTCTTAAGTATAATGTGTTTTTGAAGACTTCATCCAACTATTACCCCCAAGGTAATAGGTTGACTGAGTCCACCAATAAGAACTTGATCAAGATCCTGAAGAGGACCATGGAGACAAACCAGATGCAATTGCACAATAAAATTAGATTAGCTCTTTGGGCTGATAGAATCACATACAAGAGGGCCATTGGGAACTCTCCTTTTATTCTTGTGTATGGAAGAGAGGCTAGATTGCCTATATCTTTAGAGCTTCCTACATTAGAATTGACTCAGCAGTTGGAGTTGGAAGGGGAAGATGCAAGGTTTGTCAGGATGGTTGAATTGACTGAACTAGAAGAACAAAGACAATCAACCATGATTGCATTAAAAGAACATTAGATATAGAAAAAAATATATTTTGACAAGAAGGCCAAGGTCTAGACCTTCAAGGTAGGTGATCTTGTCCTAAAATGGGATGTAGACCGAGCCAAACATGGAGGTCACACCAACTTTGATGAACTTTGGAGTGGGCCTTATGTCATCATCAGCAACAATCAAGCAAATGCCTTCATTCTTTCAAGGCTAGATGGTGAAGTTCTACTGATCTTAGCGAATGGGATCCATCTCAAACCTTATCATTAAGTTTGGTATGAGGTCTTGTACATATTGTTCTAGTTTATTTCTGCTTTAGGTTTCCATTTCCCTAAGTGCTTCTGCATAGGTTGCATTGTCATTAGGAGAATACATGCCTCTTCTTTTAGTACGTTTTGGAGGTAGGTTTTAGTTGTCTTGACCTTTTGAATGCCCCCTTTTGGACTCTATGCCCAATGGATGCTTGAGGCCACTGATCCATTTGTTTAGCAGGCAAACATCCTTGAGAGGTCACCAAAATGTTGACCTATTTTCCTCTATCGAGAGTCAAATAATTCACTTTGAAAATCTCCTAGATCCCCTTTGAAATATGGCCTTGCAGGACTTAAATCCTTCAAATCCTAGTGTTCTACCTTGTAAAAATCCCTAAAATCCCATTTGGAGAATCCTTACAAAAAACCCATAAACCTTTTACCTTCAATGTCTTCCTTCGCAGAGATTTTTCATCTTCATACTTGGTCATTTTGGTATAGATATTTAATGTCTAGATATCTAGATCTTAGTTGATATCTAGATATTACCTTAATATCTAGACCTTAGCAAAGATATTGATATCTCTCCAGTATCCAGACTTTAGTTAATATCTGGATGTTTTCTTAACATCTGGATCCTAACTAACATCCAAACCTTGGTCAATATCTAGACCTTAGCTAATATTCGGATGTTTTCTTAACATTCAGATCTTAACTAAGATCTGGATACTTCTTGAATGTGTGGACCTTAGGAAGTACCCAGATGTTTTTTTCAAACATCCAGGTATTTCCTAATGTCTGGATCTTTCCCAATTTCCATCACCTTTGCGAATGTCCAAATGACATCATCTGGTTCCCCTCCCCAAAGAAGTGCATATGAAGATGATGTCATCCAGACATTCTACCATTGACTTATTACCATGAAGTGCTAATATCCTGATGACATCATCCAAATCTCCTCTCCAACAATGTTCTTTATGCCAATGACATCATCAGGATATTCAAGGGTGGCATATTAAAAGTTAATATCCTGACATTGGATATCCATGCAGATGACGACTTCATGTTGTGAAGGTAATTTGATGGGTACATCTAAATATCAAGATATGAAGATTCTTGTGTGCGGTCGGGCTATGCATCCAGCTATTTGCAAATGTGCAGACCTTGAAGATATTCTTAGATATGCATACGCCCATTGACCACGTAAATTTGACCATGGATATCTCCCTCATCCTAAGGAATTTTTGCATTATCCTACATGGCACCCTAACTAGTAGGAAGTTTCCACTTTGCTGAAGGTCTCCTCTTCACGAGACTCTTTAAAGGATTTTAGAAAAGCCAAAAAATTGCCATGTATGTGGAGTCTTTGGGCCTCACACAGAATCAAAAGGGAAAGTAATAACCGTTGATTCTAAAAGTAGACTCATCTATGGCTAAGATTCAAAGGTGACTCGAGCAAGCATCCTGAAGGTGGGGAAAATGCAAACTCAGTCGACAAGCCATTGCAGGGGCCAAAATTTCAAAGGATTCAAAATTGTAGACACAGATTCAAAGGGTGCAAAGATTTAAATTGTTGTAAAAGCTTAGCTTAGGAAATTTGTCTCATATGCCATCAATACAGACCCTAATGCTTCCCAACAGCCCCTTTTTAGATATTTGTTGCATTTATGATTGTAGGTGATGAATCAGCTACTTGCATTGAAGGGGTAAAATATCTCCCATCTGCCTATGGATTCCATATATTTTTTGTAATTATGTCTTGTAGATAGACGTCTCTTCTGGCATGGAAATATATCTAATAGGCTCATGGGTGCATTCATTAAAGTAGGTAATGGCACTACATTGTAATGCTATATAAAACATGAAATGTAATATATTCAGGTTGGCTTTTGGTTTCAGAAACCAGATCTCTTGCAATTGTAACCGTGCCTCTTTGATAATAGAAATCATATTTTACCTTCTCTTGAATTGTTCTTTTCCCTATGTATTTTTTTGTTTGATCTCCATCCATGAATGCATCTTTCCTATTGGATTTCATTTAGTTCCCTTACCTCTACAGGTAATTCATGATTTGTGTATGTTGGTCTATTGGATATTGTTATTCTATGCATACATGGTTGTTTAGGGGGGCCTTCTCATATTCAAACCTAGTGTATCACCTCCATTAACTTTCATTTTTATTCGCTCTTCCTCTTTTCATAAATAGGTGGATAGATTAGGTTTAGTCTTAGGATCCCTGAGTCTCTCATTCAGCAAAGGAACCAACCTCTTTATGGAGATTTGATCTCCTTGTAGGGTCCCACACTTGGAGGTCAGCTCAATATTTCACTAGATTGTTGGAGCCCTAAAAGCCTTCAACACTGGGTGCAAATCTATGTGACAATAGATACCCTAGGGAGGATTCTTCCTAATCATCTTATTACATTAAAGACCCTAGGAACTATATTGCCTTTGACCATCCTAATAATGCATTTCTAAATCATAATCCTGTCAATTTTACAAACCCAATTTTTTTTGAGCCCTTGCATAATAGAAATGAAAAGTCTTGGCTACAAAAGAAAACTGAAAAAGAAAAGAAATTGTTAGAGTCTTTGCTACAACAAGAAAAAGAATTAGTAGGCTGAGTAAGGCTGCATTAGTCTAGGCTGCAGTCTGATTCCCCTCTTACTGTTCTTAGTTTTTCTTTGCCTTGGCGTCCTCCTATTGAAAATGAAAGCAATCATAGACAACTTGACCTCTCATGGGTCAGTTATGAGTAGAAATCTATGCCCATGAAGATTTACAATCAGACGCCTTTATTTGATGAGTGTGAGGTTTTCAACGGGAAGGCACACATTGATGCATTTTGAGACTTCATGGATAAATTCCAATTTGGAGATGAGGATATGTGGATGAGAATTATTGTTAGATCTCTATGTAGAAAAGCATAGAAGTGGCTAGTTAGTTTCCCTAGCCAACATTTGCTTCCTGGGATCAGTTGGTGTCAACCTTTGAAGACTTTGCAAATAGTCTAGACCCTGTCTTTCTTGTTCAAGAACTAGAAAATATTAAAAGGTAAGAAGGAAAGTCTAGCATGGAGCTCAGCCATAGATTTGTGTTGGCCCTATCTCACATCCCAAAAAGTTTAGACTTGAACCTCCTATTTACATTGACATGTATTTGTGGGCTTATGATGCTACTTTAAGTGCAATTTCTATAAGGGAAGAGTTCAATATAATGGGTTTACAACAAGCCTGTGTTCATTGATTATGTTGACAAAGTTAAGTAGGATATGATTGTAAAATATATATCCTTAGATGCAAAGGTAGCTGATAATGAACAAGTTGTTGTAGATAATAGGGATGTGGATATTTCATATGATCTAGACACAATATCAAGTGATGATTGTGTATGTAGTAGGGTAGAGGAAGGTGCTGGTGCAGTTTATGAGAGCGATTTAGATGTAAATAATAGTAACTGCATTTAAATTCCCTTGGACCAGTCATTAGTGGATGATGAAAATGAACAAAACAATGATGGCATCCAATCTGATGAAGAGAATTTTGACCCTGCTACCTATTGTTGTATTGTGGACCACCTGGAAGGTATGTATGCAAGTGATGTTTCGAATGAATCAACTTAGGTGATTAATTATATAATGCATGCATCTATTGATGAAGCAAATGCTGATGAAGAGATAAGCATAAGTGATAATGCCCTTTATGAAGAGAATGCAAGTCTGTTAGGTAACATAATTTCTAATTGTTATTGGTTCATGGATAATCCTCTTTTTGAAGATAATTTTTAGTTCAGTGAGTTTGAGCTATCATCTTTGGAAGTAGAGTCATATATTGTATGACATGGCTACTTGTGGACAACAAGTGGAAAGAGAGGAGGTACAAAATGATGTTGATGGTGAACAAGATACTAGTCTCTTGTTTGTTGTGTTACCCTCATTTATCCTTGATAATGACAATGAGGTCATTGGCACTTATTTTCATGAGTATGATGTGATTTATACTTCAGTTGTACATCATTAGGGAAATGCTACAACTATAAGTGATTTTGAGGTAATTGTCTCCCAGTTTGAAGACCATATAACAAATGATTTTCTAGAGCTTTGTTTGGGGCAGTTACCTCTTATTAATGTGGATCATGTTGAGAGCACATTTTTGAGCTCATTGGCTAGGCCTGATGACATTGAGGCTAGATGTTCAAATGTGGGTCAAGTTGTTGACCTACAGGGTGATTAGGAGAAAATCATTTATGATTTTCTTAGCAGCAAATTTTACACAACAGTGTGTGCCAAGGAATACAAAACGAAGAGGCAGATTGAAGATTGTGAGTCTTGACTAGAAGTTCCTCAGATTTTAGATTTGTATGCTAATTGTGGAGATTTAAATCTGAATCATTCCTTTGATTTGGTCATTTGGGAGCACATTAGCATCAGTGCAACTGGGCTGGATGATTTTTAGTTTGATCAGTTTCTCCATGCTATTATTTATGCGGGCCTAGAAATCCATCATGTTGACATGGGACTTAAAGGTGAGTCCTTATATGTGAGTCAGGATGATGATGAATCATATTATCTATGGCTAGGTTGCCCTCGTAAATTTTTTTCAATCTTCAGCATGATGATATGAATGTCTGTATTTTGTATGTGCATGCATGCAAAATATTTTTGTTGCTGATAGTGGGTGATCAATGCAGCAAGGGGTTGAGGGAGATCATCTCCTTCAATAGGCGTGTCTTTAATAGAGGCAAGGAGCTTCATTCAGTGTTCTACAGGGGTGGCCTATAGTGTTCCAAAATTTTAGCTTTAGTCATTTTTTACTATGTTTCTTTGTAAATATGTGTTTTGTGTGTTTCCCTTCATGTGTTTGTGTGTTGGTCTGCCCAGAGATATTCTAGATTATTGTTGTGACACTACTTGTCACTCGTCCCCAACTAGAGCTAGTGTTGGCACCTAAAAAAATTAGTCCTCAAAGTTCCCTTTTTGTCCCCAAAAATCCAAAAATCATGTGCAAAATTCCTTAGCAAATGTCACCATTGGATAGAGAATTCTATTTTGAGCAACTTTGCCTTTTGAACCATGTCAAAATTCCTTAATATGAAAACATTATCCTTGGTCAAAGTTTGGTAAAAAAATGTTAAAGTCTTGTTCCCTTTTGCCCCTTGGAAATTTTTTCATATTTTGCCTTATTGTCAGCAAATCGGCAAAATCCTTAACATGTGAACTTGTTCTCAAGTTCCTTTTTCTGTCAGTTTGCCAATGGTGAAGTTTGCCGATGGCCAACTTCACCAACAGTGGAAGGGAGCAGGTGGCCACAGAGTAGATTACAAAAGTTTCTCAGCTAAGGAAGACAAATATGGGCTTTGTCGGTGAATTAGGAAGTTCGTGAACCTCCATGTTCACCAACTAGTGATTCAGCTGATAAGAAATTCATTGATAAAGAAGGATGACAGGAGGCTTCGGTGAGGTAAGGAGTTTGACAAAATGGGATTTTGCTGACAAGGGTAAGTTTGGCTAAGGTATGAAAAGGAAAAGTATACTTGTCAGGGAATCGATGAAGTGTCGAACTAAAGACTAGTTCAGAATTTGGTGGGTTCATTGATAAGAGGTTCAACTGACAACAGATTCGTTGACAAAGGTGAAAAGATGTAGCAAATGCTTCGTTCAATAATTTTAGGATTTGCCGATAAGGAAAATAAGACCAAAGGGGAAAAGTCAAGGGTTCATGATGAGGCATTTTCACCAACAAAGAAAGGGAAAATTGGCTAAGGGAAGGAAGACATTGGCAAATCAAAAAAATGAGGAACTAGCAAACTAGTTCAGGATTTTCATAATTCATTGATAAGGCGATAAGGGAGATGGTTCACAAATTTTAGATTTTGCCGATAAAGGCAAAATGGCTCAGGTTCAACAATATGATGTTTTTTTGACAAAGGCAAAATAAAAAGAAAAGGCCCTTGGTTCTAAAATGATGACTTTTGTTGATAAGTTGGTTTGGAAAAAGCCAGTTTTGCCGATAAAGGAGGGAAAGGGTGCAAAGGGCAGCAAGTTCAGAAAAGTGAACTTTTGCCGATGAAGAGGAAGTAGGTGGAAATAAAAATGAGTTCGGTAAAATGGGTTTTTGCTGATAACCATGAAAAGGCACCAAGTAAGTAATGTTTGGCAAATTGAAGATTTGTTGATAGAAGGAAGAGCTGGCCAAGTTTGAAAAAATAAAAAGTTGCCGACAGAAAAATGAGGGTGTTGAAGAAAAGTTTGTGAATGCAGAAATTTTTTTGATAAAGCAAATGGTTAAAATGAAGATGGCAAGTAGATGAAGAAATGTGTTGATGTGACGTAGGTCACTGGAACAATATGTGCAGGTACAAAATTTAATATAGGGATGGTGTGTTCTAGCATTCCATATCTTCCATAGGTACCTCAAGGACTCAAGTCTACATTTAGGGCATGGGAGCCCAAGATACTTGCTGAGTCTTCTGACTATGGTCGTGGGCCTATATTCAATGCAACATGGCCTGCTTGTTGACCAATATTTCCAACGCCCATGAATAGGTTGCTATATATACATGAAATGAAGATGTTTTCAAGGTTGGTCTCTAAGCTAATTGCTTACTATGGAAAGCCTAAGGGTTTTTCTGGCATCAACACACAATTTGTCCAGTTTGTAAGTGAAGGGATATATTCAGTATTGTGTAGGAAGATTTTATATTGCAAATTTAAATGTAGTGAATGTCTCCACGGGAGTTTGTAATGATTTTGGTAAATATGTAATGACAGTTATGTATTTTACTTTGCCACATTTGTTGGTATGAGTGTAATAGGTGTTTAGAGATGTGTGACGACATCTATATAAATACAAGGCTCTGTATTTTCCATCATTTTGTTATACAGGAATCACTACAATCCTCTTTTGGATTACTAAGTATGTTCATTGTATGAAAATCTATTAGAAATTCATATATGTAAATGTATGTCTAGTTTTGTTGATCCTTTTCTGTGTATTTATTTTCCTCCTTGCATTATGTGACTTTGTTTCCCAATAGAATAGGCACCGGTCCATATTGGAGAGGGACCAAACAATCTTTCAAAAATAAATAAATCTTTCACCTGTGGTTCAGGGATAAAAACTATCTTTCCTGTGCATGTACATTCACACAGTTGAATCAGCTTAATGAGAGGCATGTGAAACTAGTTTGTCTTGATCTAGTGATAGCTTTAAGGGTCAAGTGTATACTAGGTATGGCTGTGTATATTTATCTATTTTTTCATTTTATGCCTCTAGGAATATCCCTCCTAGGTCTAGTTGAGCCTGAAAAGCAGAGGAGTTTACCCACTCCTGTAGTTGGCTAAAATTCCCCTTTACTTGTTGATAAACCTCTTCTTTTCACCCTAATGATAATCCCTAGCCTGGGTGTTTAGGAATGTTTTAGTGTTTTGGGTAACAGTTATTTTAGGAACCAACAGGACCATTTTCAAAGGGAAGAAAAAAACAAGGGGAACATTTACTTAGCACTTTTTGAATGAAAACCCATATAACTTATCTCAGATCAGATCTAAATGGTGGATTTAGAGTGCAATGACAAAAAGTGGGAAACTTAATGGATTTTTGGGGCAAAATAATGCATTTTGGGAGCTGACTTTTATAGGTCCCAACATATCCAATGACATGGCACCATTTAAGTGCCCTTTCAAATTTGAACGTATGTGGATGCATCATGAATCCTTACCAGGCTTGATGGCAGAATGGTGGGCAAAAGGTTAAACTCAAACTTAGACCAAAATGTCCGTGATGGCCAAGAGGCTCAATGCCATCAAAAACCATCTCAAGGAATGGAACAAAACAACCTTTAAGAATAATTTTGTAGAGAAGGAAAGAATTGAATCTGAAAAGTGGGCTTAAATGAAATCATTATGGAAAAAAGGGATGACACTGTAAGAATTTAAAAGATAGAAAATTTTGTTTTCTTAGTATGATGAGATTTTGCAGCGGGAAGAAATCTACAGGAAATTCATGTCCATAGAGACCTAGCTTAAAGAAGGGGATTTCAACATGAAATCTTTTCACATTTACACAAAGTTGGGGAGAACCCAAAATATAATTTCTTCACTAAAATTGGAAGATGGAATAACCATTTTAGGCCCGATGGACATACAAAAGGAAGCTGTTAGACACTTTGAAAACCTACTTGCAAATGGGGAGGCTTCTAATGTGCTAAGATAGAAGTTTTTTCTGGACCTCACCCCTTATATTGTTAGTGAAGCTGACAATCTAATGCTTGGCATCCCTACCACTCTTGAGGAAGTTAATGTTGAACACAAGGAATACTAAGAGCAGGGTGAATCAGTATTCTATAAAACTATTTCTTTACATGCTCTTTAATCCATTTACCAAATTCAATAACATGAAAGTAGATTAAACATAAGAATAGAAACCATAGAGTCATAACACATAGGCACCAAAATTTTTATGTGGAAAACCCAAAAATGGAAAAACCATGGTGAGTGTTAGCTCACAATATATTATGATATTAAAACTGGATTACAAAAAGGCTCACTGCCCAAGGACTCATTGTCCAAAGAAGTGCTCACTGCAATAGGTTCACTGCCATAGAGAAAATAAGATAGAGATGGTGTAGCTCACTACCAAAAAAGAACTACTACAAATACATCTATAGTATGCTGGAATACAATTCCATTGATAGCTCAATATATAGATTCAAAGGTCTTCATCATGACTACTCTATTTTTTGTTCTGCTTCACATGTATTCTATTCTTCTACCCTCTGTACTCTTACTGTACTTTTTGTATCACAAATTTGGTGTTAGAACACACATCCACAACCACAATAATACATCGCATCAAAATCCATTGGGTATTTATATCCGTAACAAGATCTAACTCAAAATTTGGTCGAATTACTAGTGATGAAATGTGTACACAAAAAGCTATACTCTGTCAGCTTGAATTCTTTACACAAAGTTATGCGGACCAATGTAAACCTTCAAGAATCCTCATATAGCTGTGGACCTATTTTAGAAGCACTTAGAATGATGATTCAAATAATATATCTTCACCGCACAATGATCCAACTGAGTGTCGGCTTCATTCTTAAGTACACTCTTAACCTTGTTGTCTGTCATAACACAACTTCTAATGCGGACCACACTGGACTCCAAAATTTGTATCAAACATTCATTAGGTATCACCAATCGTACCTTTATAACCGTAGATCATAATATTCTTATGTGGCAGGATGAGGATCTCTGAACTAATGACCTTGTCTTTGTGAAACACTATCAAGCTGAATGTCGATAATCAAAAGCTTGTAGATGATCTTCTGGTAGACTTCAAACTCTACAAATCTGGAATTAGATACTTCTCATATGTGTTTACAACACCTCCAAACCGCACATCAAAACAATCAATACTGGAGGAATGTGGACCAAAATAATTAGGTGTTCAACATTGTTTATAACTGGACTCTACTTACCTGGACTTAGCCAATTCACATTATGATTTATAGAGATTGTCAGAACATGAAACTTGGAATATAATACCATCAAACAATTATATGCAACATACTAGAACCACAAACCAAAGTCTTCATCTGTGGAGGAGTATTAATCAATTCTCTATCACTGACTCAATGAGCTACCAACACTTAGTCAATTTGACTAAGTTATTCTTACCGGACCAAAAATACTATCCATAACCTATCTCAAGAACTGCCTCCAACCATATCTGGTTGTTGCCATCAATGACAACATTAAATCTCCAACATATCAGCAGTGTCTCTTGACCATGTTTCCAATAATCTCCCCCTTTGGCATTGATATCAACACTTAGTGAAAATTTCTCACATCGCTCCCCCTTACTATGTGCACTATGTTTTTCTTCTTCCCTTAAGATCTCTGGCCATTTTTCACTAGTTCTTCTTCTCCCCCTTTGACATCAATGGCAAAGGTGTATGTACAAGTAACAAAATTGTGTCAAAATTGCAAAATTGTCATACTTGTTCGCATATGTACAGGTGCATTCATATAGCTTCTCTACTAAAAACTAGATAGGATGTCTGAGTATATAACTTTCAATTGAGCTATCTCTCCATCCCATTTGGCCTTGGCACTATTCAAAATTTGAATGTTTCCATTCATTTGAAACACTAATTCCTCTACTTTGTCTACTGTGCTATGCACATCAGTTATTGTCTTTACCTTTGTTGCCTTTGCTAGAAGACCAGTCATAGGATCAATCTTGGATTCTATTATTTCTTTGACTTGGCACATTTTGCTCTTAGTGGCCTCTTTCTTATTCTACAAATTGCTTATCTTTGCATGAATACCTTCAATTTCTACCCTTTTGTTGTTGATGGAGTCAGATGCAGGATCAAATGTTTTTGAGATTTTCATCAATTGAAGTTCCAAATCATCTATTTTCTCCTTCATTTCCTTTGTTGTCTTAGGCCATGTTAGACAAAATTTGTATATATCACTAGCATCCTTAATAGCAGTATCTATGTTCTTGATGCTATTGTGTAACAAAATTGCATCTTTAGCTAGCTTATCCTTCAACTCAACTAACATTTTATCATGAATTTCTGCTCTAACCTTATTATCTGCAAGTTTTTCAAAAGATTCAAAATGTGAACTTACAGAATTTATGAGCCTTTTCAGTTGCTCAAATGGTGCTAGAGATGTATCTTTCTGTAGTCCAAGCATCAATTTCTCCAAAACATCAGATGCCTTATTAATGAGATCATTGTCCTGAATATGAGACTTCAAGATTTCTTCCTGAGCTTTGGCTTGAACAATTAACACTAATTTGAATTTCTGCAAAGGTGACATTGAGGCTAGGTTTATTGGTCCTTGCAGCAACTCTGGTGAGTCCAAAAACTGAGCTTCTTGCTGCTTCTCCAAGAACTCTTTGACCAAATCAAAAGGGTCTTGTGTAACTGTAGCAGTGTCTCTTATCATATCATGAGATAATTATTCTTCTTTGTTCTACTCTAGAGGATCTTGATCCTCAGCTTCTTGCTCATCAGTTTTGTGTTCTAGAGAAGGGCTCTTCTTAGCTTGCTCATCCTCTTGATTTCCTTGATCAACATTTTCATTTTTCTTTGAGGGAACTTTAGTATTCTCAGGAGTCTTATCTCCTTCTTGCTTCTTTATTTCTCCATCCTTCCTTGGGCTTACCGGAGGAGTCTTTGTTTGATTCATGTCTTGTTCAAAGTTGACTTCCAAAAGGAAACTATCATCACCAACATTTTGTTCTTCCTTGTCATGAATAGTTGGGATGTTGAGTTATTTTTGGACATCAAGAGTTATTTTTTCTGTGTCCTTTACCAACTTCTCTATGTCTCCAGACATCAAAATGTTGGTCCTTGTTTTTATGTCAAGCTTTCTCCCAAGTATCTTGCTGACTCTTGTTTTCTCTTCATCTATTATATATGGACACAACTGTATCAATGCATGTTCTATTAATTTCAAGTCTTTAGCCATTGCTGCTTCTTTTCTAGCAGACATGATACTACCCAAGCTATCAGGTAGATCTATAATTACCTCAAGGAGGACTTTGTTAAACATTTCAAAAAATTTGATCACTGCAGTTTTAATGATGTTTTTATTTGCATCATTATATTCATCATAGAGGTCTTCTATTGGCTTTAGATTACCATGTGCTATCATAGCATTTAGGACATCTTCCAAATTTATTGTACCCTATGCTTTCTCAAAATCTGTTTGTCTTGGCTTTTTCTTGCTTCTACCTGAGGGCTTGTCTTGTTTGCTCCAAGAGGCTTTACTAGCCTTAGTCTTCATTTTCTTTACCTCTTCATCTATCTCAGTCTCCTCATCATTAGCTCCTACACTAACATACATCCTTTTTCCTTTTGTTTTCATTCTCTTGTTCTCTTTTGCAGTGGTTTCCTTTGTAGTTTCTTCTACACCCACAGAAGGTGTGGGACCAGAGGACTTGGTTGCTGCTTTAGCAGAGGTTGAACCTCTTGTTCTCCTTTTTGGTGTTGCAGGCTCTTTTGTTTTCTTCTCAGGCTCTTCTGGAGCCTTTTCAGGTTCACCTTGCTTCTTCTGTTCAACTACCCTTGTTGTTTTGACCTTTGCTCTAGCGTTTGAAATTTGTTCTTTTCTAAAGCCCTTTCTTTGGGCATATTCTTCTACCATTCTCTTAGCCTTCTTCGTAGATTCAGGCTTTCTGAGTTCAACATGAACTTTGACAGAGATTTCTTTATAGGTACCAAATCTTTCTTCTGTGGTGTCCCTAGGTTTTCTCAACATGAGCTCAGCATAACCATCCAACACATTTTAAGCTACTTCATAGCCCATTGGAAGTATCCAAACTGTCCTTGGCTCTACCACCACCATCATGCATTAATCCTTATTTACAATAAAGCATATGTCATTTTTGTACTTTTCAACTATTGTCTTAGGTATTCTTTCCCTTGATTGCATGGCCCTTTGAAAGTTTTTGAAATAGCCTCATAGGGTTTCATTCTGTGCATTACAACTGCCTAGGCTATTCAAATGATTTCTAATTTATGTGGCAATAGGTTCATTACCAAACTAGTTCAAATTTCTCATTCTGGGCAACTCATTCATAAAGTAGAAGAATAGGCAGAGAATTAACGTACCATACTTGAATGGATACTTATCAAGGCTTAAATTTGACAGTTGTATAGCTATATTTAAAGATTTTAGCTGTAAAATACAATAAAAATAAATATTTGACTGTATTGATATACAAGTAATATATTTTTAAAACTATTAAAAAAAATAATCAATATGAAAATCTGACTATATATATATATATATATATATATATATCTTAGATTTGTTTTTTAATAGAATACATCCCAAATTTTTAGATTTGTTTTTATGAATATAATTATATATTCATTTTAAATATATATCTTTTAGATTTGTTGTTAATAGAATATATCCCAAATTTTTAGATTTGTTTTTTATGAATATAATTATATATTCATTTTAAATATATATCTTTTAGATTTGTTTTTTAATAGAATATATCTCAAATTTTTAGATTTGTTTTTTATGAATATAATTATATATTCATTCTAAATTATATAATATATATTTTTTCCATTTATTTTAAAAAAAATTAATAGAACTTCTATTATTTAAGAAAAAAATTTCCAAATAGATTTATTTTTTATAGAATATATTCATTCTAGTTTTTTACTTTTATTTTTAAAATTTTTAATAGGAACTTCTATTATTTAATAAATAGATTTGTTTTTTATACTAGTTTTTTACTTTAATTTTTAAATTTTTTAATAGGAACTTCTATTATTTAAAAAAAAATTCATTAGATTTATTTTTTATAAATATTTTATTTATCCTAGGCTTTTTCACTTGGTAAAGTATTCACCGATTTGGGTTTTGAATTGAGAAAGCTCCAACTTTATATATATAATTTTGACTTGCATTTAAAAAAATTAATTGTCACGTGTATTAGTATTTTTTAGTATTTTTTCATACTTATCTATGTTGGCTTGACTATTTTTCTAGTTAATGCTCATCTATGTCAGCAATTTTCTATTTTTAGAAAACTTGCTCTTTTGTACATTGTATATATTGAGTGTTTTTGCTCATTTGTAAATACATCAAATCATAATCAATTCATCTTGTGTCTGTTCGAATTCTTTATGGTATCAGAGCACTTCAATTTTGGGTGCCGAAAATTTTGAGTTCAAATTTTTTGTCTGAAAATCGCAGATTCTGTTCATGGCCGTTTTTGTTCCTTCGGCGAGATTTCGCAGTTTTTTTTTCCCTGTTGAGCGTTCAAATCTGCTAGTAACCTCTTGGGCGCCATCCTGTAATGTCAAGATTTGAAGGTATCATTTCTGTGTGTGTCTGAGAATCGTGAAGGGCTTCTGGAATCGTGATTTTTTTCTGTGTTTTTATTTTCACGATTTCCTTCCAATCAGTTCGCACGCCTGACATCTTTCCTGCCCATGATTTCAAGCCAAGAGGAGGTCACGTTTTTCATAGTTTGTGCTCAAGGGATTCATCTTTGTTGGGCGCCAGTGCTCTGCAGCCCGTGTCATCTCCTCTTCCTGAATCCGCGCTTGAACTCACAGATTCTGCAGTCTACTCCCTCACGAGGCTCCTGCCCATTTGATTCTCCCAGCATCTGTTGTGCGCTCTTCAAAGGCTGCAGATTTCTGGTGTTTTCTGGCTGCCATGGCCGCCTAGGGTTCTAAATTTTTTGTCTAGGGTTTTGAACCCTCAGCATTTGATGAAATTTTTTTTCGAACACATATTCCTTCTAGGTTTTTCGAGACCTTTCGTGGGTACCTATTAGATTTTTTTCGTACCTCAAAGTTCGTGCCTCATTTTTCGTGCCACCGTACTTGTCTCAGATCTTGTACCTGATCCTGTTCTGCTCCTCAGTTAAATGTTGTTTAGTTTTTTGTCATTTTCTTGCATTGGGAGACGTGCAAATGGCGTCTTTGACCAACTTGATGTTGGAGGGCAGTCAGCGATTTAATGGCAGAAACTATAATATCTGGAAGCAGCATATGCTGACTATTTTTGAGTATTGCCGCCTTGATGAATTGGTTTTGGATAAAGAAACTCGTCCTCCCACTGCTAGTGTTGATCAGGACAAGTTTGATGATCGTAGCAAAGAGGTTGTCATGCTTCTTAAGCTTTCTGTTACAGATGACCAGTTGCTGCAGATTCCTTCAGGCAAGACAGCTACTAAGATTTGGAAGCACCTAAAGGAGCTTCATGAGACCTTTGATAAAAGCTGGGATTTCTTTTTGAAGAATTAGTTGTTCTCCATCATGATGGACGAACGTATGTCCTTACAGGAGCATCTCACAAAGATTAAGGACATTCGAGATCAACTTGAGGCTATTGGTTGAAAAATGGAGGAAGAGGATATGGTAGTCATCACCCTCAAAAGTCTACCTAAATCCTACGAGCACTTTGTCGAGACTCTCAGCATTACATCTACGAATGTTGATTTGAAGTTTCCTGAATTATGCAACAAACTCCTGTAGCAGGATCACTGGAAATAGCAGTTTGGTAGCAGTGCTTCTTTGTCCTCTTCAGAACAGGCATTTGCAGCTAATTCTTTTCAGAAGGATAACAGCAAATTTCAGTCATCTCAATCATCACAGCCGAAAGGTTCAAATCAACCTTCAGGCAACCCTAAGAAGAAGAATGTGCAGTGTAATTACTGTATTCGGCCATATGAAGAAAGATTGCCATTAGCAAATAGCTTCTGAATAGAAGAAGCAGGGAGGGTCACATGAGAAGGCGCATGTTGCTAAACTTTCTGAGCAGAAGGAGTCTGCCTTTTATGCTTTTATGGCTAAAAGGTCTTCAGATCCTGCCAAGACTTCTACTTGGTACATCGATTCTGGTGCTTCACGTCACTTTACTCACAGGCGTGATTGGTTTACCGACTTTTATCCCTTTAGTGATTCAGTTATCTTTGGCGGAGGTGAGGAGTACACAGTTGTTGGCAAAGGCACTGTTCAGATACAGTCTGGTGGAAGGAACCTTATCTTCCTAAATGTGTACTACGTTCCTGGTATGGAACTCAATCTGCTTTCAGTGAGTCAGATCATGAGGAATGCTCCTCAGTTGGATGTACTGTTCAGTGCTCACAAGTGCTCTATTATTGATTGAGAGACTCGTCTTACTGTTGCTATTGGTCTAGAGGATCATGGCCTTTATCAGCTCATTGACATTGGTGATTCTCCTGAAGTAGCTATGGCAGCCTGTGTTTCTTCTCTTAGCACTTTGTGGCATCAGTGATATGGACATCTCAACATCCATTATCTCTCTCAGCTGTCTCGGCAGGGACTTGTTTTTGGCCTACTTGATATTCAGACACAGCATCTTGGAGTATGTGGCACCTGTCAAGCTGGCAAACAACATTGGACTCCCTTCAAGGATGGAGATTCTTGGCGTGCGTCTAAGGTACTTCAATTACTTCATGTTGATATTTGTGGTCCTATGAATACATCTTCAGTTACTGGTTGCAAATATTTCTTGCTTATTGTTGATGATTTTAGTAGAAAGATGTGGGTGTACTTTCTCAAACAAAAATTAGATGTATTTAGTATCTTTTAGAAGTTTAAATCCTTGGTTGAAAAAGAGTCTGGCTATAGCATCATCACTCTTAGGACAGATAACGGTGGGGAATTTTATTCTGCTACATTCTCTGACTTCTATGATACCCATGGCATCAAACGCCAGTTGACTACACCCTACACTCCGTAGCAAAATAGTGTTGTTTAGCGTTGCAATCGTACGGTTGTTGAGATGGCTCGTTCTATGTTACAACACAGGAGTGTTCCTAATAAGTATTGGGCAGAAGCAGTTTTTACTGCCGTCTATCTCCTTAATCACTCTCCTACTCAAGCTGTTAAGGGGAGGACTCCCAAAGAGGTGTGGTCTGGTCACAAGCCCAGGATCAGCCACCTGAAGGTTTTTGGCTCTCTTGCATATGCTTGGGTTCCAGATGCACAGTGCTCGAAGTTGGAATCCAAGAGTTAGAAGCTCATGATGACAGGGTACAGTGACAACCATAAGGCCTACAGACTGATAGATATTGACACTGATCGTCTTATCTTCAGCCTTGATGTTGTCTTCGATGAAGATAGAGGACCTTTTCAGTCATCTTCTTCTGAGCAGTGTTCTGAGGATCAGCCTCAAAGTGTTCTTCTTCCACTAGGTCCACCTGATGGGAGGGATGATGTAGAATCTATTTTTGATGATGTACTACCTGAGTTTCCTCTAGAAAATAATCCTCTTCCTGCTGATCCTGAACCTCTTCCTGTTCCTCTAGATGTTAGCACTTCTACTCTCGAGCCTAAATGATATGCTAAAACTATTAGTGATCTCCAGGATGGTGAGCTCATTGAGAGTAGAACTTCCAGAAATAAGAGCAAATAGTAGCCTACAGTCAATTTTTCTCTCATGGCTAACATTAATAGTGTTTCTGAGCCTCAGACATACTCAGAGGCTAAAGGTATACCTGAGTGGGAACAGGCTATGGAAGCTGAGTTCCAGAGTCTTCAGAAGAATCACACTTGGGCACTTTCTGATCTTCCTCCAGGGAAGAAACCCATTAGCTGCAAATGGGTGTACAAGGTGAAATACAAAGCTGACAGAACCCTCGACAAGTATAAGGCTTGTCTTGTTGCTCGTGGGTTCTCACAAAAAGAAGGCATTGACTATTAGGAGACCTTTGCTCCTACAGCCAAAATGAGTACCATCCGGCTTGTTCTTGCCTTAGCAGCTTAGTTTGGTTGGAAAGTCCATTAGATGGACGTTAAGAGTGCTTTTCTGAATGGTGACTTGCAGGAAGAAGTCTACATGATGCAACCTCTAGGCTTTAAGGTTGCTGGTCAAGAACACAAGGTCTGTAGACTCGTCAAAGCTCTCTATGGTCTGAAACAAGCCCCTCGGGCTTGGTACATGAAAATAGATAAGTACCTGACAGATCATGGTTTTCAGCAAAGTCCATCTGATTCAAATCCATATATCAAACTTTCTCGTGATGACATATTGTTTGTGGTTGTCTATGTGGATGACTTAATCATTACTGGCAGTTTCGCACATTTGATTGCTGAGATCAAACAAGATTTGTGCCGTACTTTTGATATGATAGATTTGGGCTTGTTGCATTATTGCCTAGGAGTTGAGGTTTGGCAGACTGAGCACAGTATCTTTCTTTCTCAGTCCAAGTATGCTCGCAGCCTCCTAGACAGGTTCAGAATGTAGGATTGCAAACCTGCTTCTACTCCTATGGAACCCAGGCTTAAATTGTTAGCTCAGTCCACCGCGTCAGTGGTAGATGAATCTTTGTTCAGGCAACTAGTAGGCAACCTCATTTATCTTACTGGTACTAGACCTGACATTAGTTTTGCAGTGAGCTACATATCACGCTTCATGACAGCCCCCAAGGCTGATCATTGGACAGCAGTGAAGCGTCTGCTGCGTTATGTGAGTGGCACTCCTGATTATGGACTTCTGTACACTCAGAGTTCTGATCCTATACTCAGAGGTTACATAGATTCTGACTGGGCAGGTTCTGTTGATGACTGTAAGTCTACAGCTGGGTATGTGTTTAGTTTGGGATCTGGTGCTATCACATGGACTAGTAAGAAGTAGCAGGCAGTGGCTCTCTCCTCGACAGAAGCAGAGTATCGGGGAACAGTTAAAGCAAGTTGTGAGGTAGTTTGGCTTCAACAGATACTTGCAGATATGCATGTTCCTCAGGCAGGTCTGACTCCCTTGTTCTGTGATAATTAGGGAGTGCTAAAACTGGCCAAGAATCTAGTCTTCCATGAACGAACCAAGCATGTGGAAACTCATTGTCATTACATACGACAGCTAGTTGAAGACGGATCCATTCAGTTGCTATATGTTCCTACCTCGGAGCAACCAGCAGATATCTTCACCAAGCCCCTTGGTTCTGATAAATTTGTAAACTTCAGGGCGTCTATAGGTGTTGTTGATAGATTGAGCATTAAGGGAGGGTATTAGTATTTTTTTGTATTTTTTCATACTTATCTATGTCGGCCTGACTATTTTTCTAGTTAATGCTCATCTATGTCAGCAATTTTCTATTTTTAGAAAACTTGCTCTTTTGTACATTGTATATATTGAGCATTTTTGCTCATTTGTAAATACATCAAATCATAATCAATTCATCTTGTGTCTATTCAAATTCTTTAACGTTATAGGCAATACTGAGGACTAAACTATAGGAAAAAAATTCCTTGACAGGCAAGGTGGACTGTCAAATTTAAGCCCTAATACTTATGCTTCTTGGTCTTCTTCAAAATTTCCATTAGTTGTTGTCGGCGCAACTCACAGAGGTCATAATCATAATTCTTCTTAACCATCTCATAGGCAGTATAGATGGCTGTACCAGAGATAGAGTTCTCCTCGTTTGTGAAGTATATCTTATATCCGATTACCATCAATGCGAACCTTACTGCATGGTCTTCAATTATGTTAACTGTCAATGCCCTTTTGTTGAATTGAGCTCTAGTGGCCTCCATTACAATGCTATTCTTTATGACCTTTAACACATGCACCATTCTAATAGAGTTAAATCTTGTTACAACCATTATAGCCTCCTTTGTAATCGTGAAGGGTTCTTCAAGCCAACGTAAATTTATCATGAATTCTGCTGAGTACATACCAAACCCATTCGTCCTCTACAAACATTGGAAAGTCTATATATTGTATGAATTTCTTTTCTCCAATGCCTTATATTCTTCATTCAAATTAAAATCATCACTAGTTAGATGTTTCAAGTGCAAATCTATAAGTTGGCTACCTCCATGTTCTTCTAGGGCAACATGGATATATGCCCTAATGTCTTCCTCATGCATTGCACCATACGATACTCTTGAAAATGTGCCATTAGGGTCTACCTCTATTGATTTGAATGGATGTTTCTTGAATTTTGGTCGAGGTCTCTCAGTGATATTGATTACTTGTGGTGTTTCCATTTTTGCAGTGATTCAAACAATTTCACAATAGGGTTTTAACTATAAACACCTCTTTATGCTGGATTAGGGTTTTCTCTGCTTAGAAATGTTGGAAATTGCTGATGTGGCTTGGGGTTTCACTTCTTCTCTCCTTAGACACTTGAAAACTCAAATACAAAGTGATTAATCCTTCAGACGTAACCCTTTTTAACATTTTTTTACCAAAACCTAATCACCTTAAATGTTGTTTTCCAAAAAGTTGTCAAACACTTCACTATTAAGCATAGTTGATCAATATTGCTCCGCAATGTGTCGCATTAGATCTTTTTTTGCCAATTTCGTCTTCAAATGATTCATCCAATACTTCTTTAACTCATACCTTAGTGCAAGATCTCAGCACCCACTATCTGGCTAGGGGATCAGGATATTCAATAAATACTCCCCCTGAGCTAGAGCTCCCAATTTACTTCCCAGAGGAAGTATCTGCACCAGATGCTGGTGCAGATCCATCCTTGATCTCTTTTACATCCTTCTTAATCAAGATCTTGCTCATTTCCTTTTTGGTTTCTACTGGATCAACCTTATTCTTTCCCTTATCTTCCCTCTGCTCTATTTTCTTTTCTTCTGCAAAGAAGTTTCTTTTCACATTCTTGCTTTTGCAAAATTTTAAAACATGTCCAGGTCTATTGCAATTGTAGCAAACAATATTCCTTTGTCTTTTATTCCTTACATTGATTGGATTCATTCTTGATCTGCATTGGTTAGCTATATGCCCAAATCTATTGCATGTAAAGCATTTTGTATTGAAAGATTATGTATTCCTTACATTGTTAACACCATTCCTTATCAGACTCCTACATTCATTTTCTTTATGACTAATTCTCTTTCAATTGAAACACTGACTAGAGAAAGATGGGACATTTTGATTTATTCCGCTCCTACACTGAGTAGCCTTATGACCAAACTTATTGCAATTAAAAAAAATAGCCATTGAAAGAGGGGTACCTTTGAGCATTTGGTTGCCAAATTGGAGGTCTTCTAGGTCTATTTCTCTAATTTTGGACCCGGTTGCCTTTGACTCTCTTCATCTCAGTGTTAACTTGTCCTAATTTAGAACTTTCTCCTCTTTCAAATCCCAAACCTTGCTTGTCATTTGGACTTTTTTGGCTATTAATCAACTCATTAAGCTTTGCAGAACTTAGTTTGAACTTTTCTTTATAGCTATTAGCTACTTCTAGATCATACTTCAGAAGCACAACATCTATTGCCAACTTTTCACATTCTTCAGACTTGCTTTTCAAAACTTGATTCAAATGCTCCTCAGCCTTTTCTTTTTCTTCAATTAGTATTGATAAACTATTCAGAGTTTCATTTGTTGCTTTCAAATGTTCACTTGCTCCCTTAGCTTCAGGATGGATTCATCAGGTTTCTTGACATTCTCCTTCAAATCCTAGATATCTGCTTCATACTTATCAAGATCTTCAAGAGCAGTTTTTAGTTCTTAATTACTGACATATGTGCAATCATCAATTGTGACACTACTTGGAGTAGGATACCTTCTGAATACCATGTGTAAACTTTACCAAATCTTTCTCAAGCTGTTATACTTCTTCCAAGAAACCATGCTCTAATACCAATTGTTCAACACAAGGAATACTGAGAGGGGGGTGAATTAGTATTCAATAAACCATTTCTTTACATGCTCTTTAATCCATTTACCAAATTCAATAACATGAAAGCAGATTAAACATAAGATTAGAAACCACAGAGTCATAACACATAGACACTGGGATTTTTATGTGTAAAACATAAAAAGGGAAAAATAATGGTGAGTGTTAGCTCACAATATATTATGATATCAAAACTAGATTACAAAAAGGCTCACTGCCCAAGGACTCACTGTCCAAAGAAGTGCTCACTACAATAGGCTCACTGCCATAGAGAAAATAAGATAGAGAAGAGGTGGCTCATTACCATGAAAGAACTGCTACAAATGCATCTACAATATGCTGGAATACAATTCCATTGACAACTCAATATACAGATTCAAAGGTCTTCATCATGTCTACTCTATTTTCTATTCTGCTTCACATGTATTCTGTTCTTCTATCCTCTACGATCTTACTATACTTTTCATGTAAAAATTTGGTGTTAGATCACACATCCACAACCACAATAATACATCACATAGGAATCCATTAGTTATTTATATCCTCAAAAAGATCTAACTCAAAATTTGGTCGGCTTGCCAGTGATGAAACGTGTACACAAAAACCTATATTCTGTCAGCGTTAATTCTTTACACAAAGTTATGTGGACCAATCTAAACCTTCAAGAATCTTCATATAGGTGTGGACCTATTTTTAGAACCACTTAGAATAATGATTCAAGTAATATAACTTCACCGCACAACGATCCAACTGAGTGTCGGCTTCATTCTTAAGTATAATCTTAACCTTGTTGTCTGTCATAACACAACTTCTAATGCAGACCACACTGGACTCAAAAATTGATATCAAACATTCATTAGGAATCAATAATCATAGCTTTGTAACCGTAGATCATAATATTCTTATGTGGCAAGTTGCGGATCTCTGAATTGATGACTCTATCTTTGTGAAAAACTATCAAGCTGAATGTCGATACTTAAAAGCTTGTAGATGATTTTCCAGTAGACTTCAGACTCTACAAATCTGCAATTATATACTTCTCATATGTGTTTACAACACCTGTAAACCACACATTCAAACAATTTATACTAGAGGAATGCGGACCGAAATACTCAAGTGTTCTACACTATTTATAACTAGACTTTGCTTACCTGGACTTAGGCAATTCACATTATGACTTCCAGAGATTGTCAGGACATGAAAATTTGAATATAACACCATCAAGAAATTATATACAACATATCAAAACCACAAACCAAATTCTTCATCTATGGAGGAGTATCAATCAATTCTCTGTCACTGACTCAATGAGCTGCCAACACTTATTCAATTTGACTAAGTTATTCTTACCGGACCAAAAATACTATGCATAACATGTCTCAAGAACTACCTCTAGCCATATCTGGTTGTTGCCATCAATGACAACATTAAATCTCCAACATATCAACATTGTTTCTTGACCATGTTGCTAGTAGTTAAAACTGTCATGTTTTAGATGCATCCAGACAAAGCTCTCAGGCCAGATGCATTGTCAGTGGGCTTTTTTCAACATTATTGGGACCTGATAGGTAATGATGTCTGGGAGATGGTTGAAGAGTTCAGAGTTTTTGGCCACATTGTGAAGGATTTAAACAATACTTTGATTACACTAATCCCAAAGAAAGATGGAGCAAACTCTTTTTCAGACTTCTAACTGATTTCTCTATGCAATCTTTCATACAAAATAATCTTGAAGGTCATGGCTAATAGGTTGAAGCGTACCTTGCCAAAAATCATCACTGAGGATAAGAGAAATATTACCCCTGGCTGCAAGATAACATATGGTATTATCATTTCTCATGAGGCTATACACTCCATTTGTTCTTCAAACCAATCCTGCATGGCAGTCAAGTTGGACGTTAGCAAGGCATATGATCGAGTGGATTGGAGGTTCCTTCTTTCCATCATGAAGAAGTTGGGCTTCAGTAATTAGTGGCTTAGTTGGGTCTTCAATTACATTTGAATGGTCAGATACTTGATCTTGGTTAATGGAATTCTGACTGGGTTCTATGAGCCCACTAGAGGGCTCCATCAGGGAGACCCTCTCTCCCCATCCTTTTAGTAATTATGGCAATCGCACTCGGAAGAGCCATTAACGATCAAGTCAATAATGGATGTTGGCTTGGAGCCCACTTTGCATATAACTTCCCTCCAATTTCCCATCAACTATTTGCGGATTACACCATTGTCTATGGGTTTTCCAGTGTGAGGGAAGCTACATTTATCAAAGAAACACTTGAGAGATATGTTCACACTTTTGGACAAAACATAAACAAGAAGAAATCATGCACCTATTTCTTCAACACTAAATAGAGTATGAGAAGAAGAATTGAAAATATTCTGGAATATAAAGTGAAATCTCTTCTAGAAAAATTTTTGGGGGTCCCTCTATTTAAGGGGGAAATGAGATAGAGCTTGTGGGAAGGAAAATGGCTTACAATGGCTGGGAAGATCACAATGGTGAGGGCAGTTCTTTTTGCAATCCGCATCTATCTTCTTTCTAGCACACAAAGCATAGGGAAGGTAAACAATTTAATAGAAGGCATTTTAAAGAAGTTATTGTGGGAAGGTTCAAAAGAGATAAGGCATGTGCCACTTATTAGTTGGGAAACTTCTTAGAAGGGCAAAGAGGAGGGTGGCCTTGGCTTAAGGAAAATCAGGATGCAAAATCTTTCCTTGGGTGCCAAATTGATTTGGAAGATTTATGAGAATCCTTCGACATGCTGGTGTAGGTTGCTTCAATGCAAGTATTTGGATAGTCTAGAACCTAGACAAATTCTAATGACCCCCAATCCCCCCAGGGGTTCACACATCTAGAAGGTTCTCATACAATGTAGACCAGTCATAACGAACCACCTGTCCTGGACTATCAACAATAGTTGCACTGCATCGTTTTAGAAGGATTCTTGGAATGCAAACCCTCCATTATGTGATGATGAGAGACTACAATAATTTATGGGAATTCTCATAGAAGCTTGGGGTTCACATATGATAGACTACCTTGATCCACCACAGGATCCATCATCAGGGTGGAGATGGAAACAAATGGACAATATTAGAGCTTTGAATCTTGAGAAATATGTTTTAAAATAAATCCTCAATTCAAGATCAGTCTTCATCAACAATGAGAAGGATTTAGTTGTTTGGACAAGGGCCAAAATTGCAACATACATAATGAAACTAGGCTAGCACATCCCTAAATGTTTAAGAAGCAATGTTTACTAGCCTACCAAACTTTGTTGGAGCCCATGGTGTCTCCCTAATGTAGGCACCTTTACCTAGACTGCACTCCAAAAAAAATCCTCACCAACGATAGAATTCAAATCATTTGCATTTCAGGACCCTCTAGGTATTGTTTATGCCAAGAAGCCGAAGAACACAATGTATCATCTACTACTAAATTGCGAATATGTGAAGGCTTGTTGGTTGTGGCTTCTTAACTATCTAGGATGGCACAGAGCTATGTCTAATGATTTGTTGAATATGTTTCAAACTTGGCCAAAGATCAGAGGCACAACCTCAGAAGGGGTATGGATTGTGTCCTCTTCATTGGTCCTATGGAACCTATGGAAAGAGCATAATACAAGAATCTTCAGAGAGAACGAATTTCCGTTAGAAGAGGTGATAAAGAAAATCGAGAGAAGTATCTACAAAATGATGATGGCTAAGATGAAAGATCCAAAGCCCCTCTCTAAACCATTCTCAAAATGGGATGAATCCATTATGAGGAAGTGGAAAATGTTGAAATTGCTGCCCACATAAGTGACAGGTTGTTGTCCCAAATCCATGAAAGCCAAATGTAAAACTATAAAATGGTTTCCCCCAAAATTAGGTAGATTGAAACTAAATTTTGATGTGGCCTTGAGAGGCAACCTGAGAATCTCTAGTGCTTGATGTATATTGAGAGATGATAAAGGAAAGTTGATATGGGCTTTATCCAAGAAACTGGCACCAGGCACAGATAATGAGGCAAAATTTGAATCTCTCTTGGTTAGACTCCAGCTATGGAAAAACAAAGGTGTTGATATTGAGGGTGATTCACAGCGATGTATCAATTCAATTTCTAGCCATACAATTCAAAACTAGAAAATTAAAATAAGGACGAAAAGCATTTTGGATTTACTGAAGGACTTTGGCAACTACATGATCATGCATTGTTACAGGGAAGCCAACTGAACAATAGATCTGTTGGCTAACTTTTTCTATGATCAAGAAGAGCTCAAAATCATTGGTAACAACCGACTTACCTAGGACTCATTAGAATTTGAACCATGAGTTGATGTAATGTATCATGGTAGATGTAGTCTTGGAACAATGTTTAACGATCAAAGGGAATGGACTGCCCATCGATCTTATTCCTCCTTTGTCTTGCTCCCTATTTGAATGAGTCTGAAGTGTTTTGATCATTTGGTTTTGTAATTATATAGGAGTGGGCCCTCATCCCACATTTTATGTGCTTAATATATATATATTCCTCATTTCCCCGTGCCCAAATTATATATATATATATTCCTCATTTTCCCCATCCCATCTGGTAAATGGTGTCGGGATATATATATATATATATATATATATATATATCCCGACACCATTTGCCGGACAGGATAGGGAAATGAGGAAAACTTGGCCAAACTTGATAATCCCAAGCCATTGTTACAAACCAGACAAAGCTGAAGAAAGAAAGACAAAGCATGCTCTCATCAAATGGGTTGCCCTGCCTTTAGGGTGACTGGAATTAAATTTTGATGACATGGTGAAGGGCAACTTGGGCACTTCTGAAGCCAGGGTCATCATTCAAAATTCTTATGGTGATATAATTTGGGCACTCTCAAAGAAACTGCCACCCAGTACCAACAACAAACCTAAATTCTCCACACTACTTTATGGACTTAGGCTTTTCAAAGAACATCACCTAGTTGATTTGGATATAGAGGGCGATTCCTTGATATGTATTAACACCATAATGTCCAGGACCATTTCAAATTGGAAACTGAAATACCTAGCGGAAGCTATTTGGGAATGTTTAGATGGATTAGGGAATATTTCCATAGCCCACACCTACCAAGAAGGGAATAAGGCAGCCAATTACCTAGCAAATTGGGCATTTGTACAAGAGGAGACAATCTTAGATGAATCATGTGATCCTTGGCTAGACTTGCCATTGGAATGAAAACTGAAACAACCAATGCTCAGATGCCCATAATAGTAGAGATTTGGTTGATCTCAAACTAGTAGTGATGACATACTTGAAGGATTCTTGCTCTTCTTTTTATATATGGAGGCCAAAGGAGAAGTCTCTCACCATTGGCCATCATGGAGATCGATTACGACTGTATCTACCAATAGAGGGAGGAATCGATCTTGGAGAACTCAGTGGATTTGGAAAATGAGGTTGAGCCAGCCGAAGAAGACCAAAGGGATCAAGGAAACCTAGCCAGGCCGCCGAAGGAAACCAAGATCGAATAGATCAAGCGCTTGTTTGTGGCATCTGTAGACCACATTATGGAAGCCATCCTCAAGGTGATCAGCGAAGGCAACCTTCCAGAAGGACGTGTCCATGACAGTACCATTTATGGAGAATTCTTGGCAACCTATGTCTTTATCATGGGTAGGAAGTCTCGTGAGAAGATAATGGAGAATACCTATGTGAACAAGGATATAAGGGAAGCTACCATGGCTGCAATTTCTGCTTTCAACAAGCGCCCAACCTAGGGTCTGATTGGAGGAGTCTGTGATGCAACAACAGTCAACGAGAAATAAAAAAGACTAACAGTCTTTGCCCAAGCTCTGGTCTTGTTCTGGGAGGTCATCCAACGTAACAATATGGAGACTTTCTCCTATTTTGTAAGCAATTATGGTGATCTCTTATCACCAACCCAAGTAGAGAGGGCTGCTGAGATGGCTGAAGGCCTGCGTGTGCTCTCGCATGACAAGGCCCAGAAGCTGGCCTTTTTTGATCACTTGTAAGCTCATACTACCATTTAGGTAGGTTTTTGTATGAATTTTTGATATAATATAAAGGGAGCTATCCTGTATGGTAGGACTTATTTAGCAATACACACACACACACATATATTACACATTGTAATTCTTATATATAAATAAAATTAAATAACAATTAATTAGTAATATACAATACATTACAATTCTTAAATATAATTATTAATAATGTAAATTGTATAAAATCCAATATAATAATATGAATAATACAAATATAGATTTAATACTTAAAATAAATATATAATCTATATTGAAACTACACCTATTATTCTATATGATATTTTACACAATCAAAACAATTATAAAATATATATTACATAAGATGTATGATGTATATTGTATAGAAAATACTCTATAGTAAATATTCTATATATTATTATATTTATATATAATTAAACATAACTAATCATTAATATTTATATTAAATATTAATATACTTATAATCATATATAAGTATCATCCTACCCAAAGGTTCAGGTATTTGGAACTTCCTGAGGATGTGTAGCTTGCTGATAAGACTAGATCTGGTTTGGAGAGTTGGACAAGGCAACAAGGCTAGGTTCTGGAGAGATCCTTGGCTCAAGGATAAGCCCTTGCTGGGCTTTGAACAATATATCCCATTGGGTCAGGCCATGGAAAACGTATTCGGTTCCAGAGTTCAAGATTACGTGGTTAATGAAGTTGGGAAAATGTGTTGGATGTCCCAAAGCCTTTTGAGTGGTGAGCTGAACATGAGATGGAAGGAAATCAGGGTTTTGCTGAGGAGGAAACCTCTTTCAGAGGAAGAGGATAGGTTGGTCTAGAAAGGGAATGGGGAAGGAAAGGCGATAGTCACGGATGTGTATAAAAGGCTTCTCCCGCATAATCGAGGAGGTAGGTTCAAGATTGTAGGTTCAATCTGGAACCACTTAGGACTACCTAAAGCCAATGCCTTCTTCTAGTTAGCCTGCAAGGGGAGGGCTCTCACCTAGGATAGACTCATGAGAATGGGAAAACAAGGCCCATCTCAATGTGCCTTGTGCAAGCAGGCTAGTGAAGACAACGCACACCTCTTTCTACACTGCAGAATAGCATGGGATCTTTGGAGTAGATTCTTAAACAAATGTAATTTATCCTGGGTCATGCCTGGAAGCCTACCTGCACTTTTGGAATCATGGTCAATCAAATGTAGAAGCCCAGAGTTGAAGCGTATTTGGGAAGTGTTCCTCGTCCTTCTAGTTTGAAATATGTGTTTAGAAAGGAATAGGAGAGTGTTCCAAGATAAAGAAACGCCTTTTGATAGGGTTTGGGATGGAGTGGAGAACCTCATAGGGGAGCTGGGTGAGATAAACTAGAAAGAGGGTAGGGAAATTCCTTTGGAAGAGTCTCTTTTGGTAGATGAATGGCCTCACTTTCACTGGATTGGAAAACCACCAACCACGGTCCCCAAGCTGGCTACCCTCCAAGTTGTAAGATGGTACCCTCTTAAGGAGGGTTGGGTCAAGCTAAACTTTGATGGAGCAGCAAAAGGTAACTTGGGCAAGGCTACGAGTGGGGGTATCTTTAGATATTACAAGGGGCAACCTCTTGGCTTCTTCTCAATAGATTTAGAACTAGAATCAAACAATCTAGCGGAAGCCACCGCTCTTTGAAAAGGGATAGAGATTGCCATTCAAAGGAATTGGTGCAAGATCTAGGTGGAAGGGTATTCAAAAGTGATAATGAATCAGGTGAAAGATGGATCAGACAAAAATTATTGACTGGATCAAATTATGAGAGATATCAGGAGGCAAATCTTTCTCTTTAGCCACTTTAAAATTTCCCATATTAAAAAGCAAGGCAACATGGCAGCTAACTGGGTGACCAACCATGGTATAGGCCTTCTTTTGAGAGGATACCCTACCAAGTGGGTTTAGAGAGAGGATTACCCACAAGATTTGCTTCTGATTGACCAGAAGGATGTTAAGGATCACCCTCCCGATAATGGGATAGTATAATAAATAATCAATCATTATGAAGGAAGGTGACGGGCATGCCTTGGCATGTGTGAGAGGTCAGCTGATGTTCTTTTAATAAGTGCTCAAGGTGGTATCATATAGAAGGCAACATGCCTATTTGATCTTTGACATCCCTTGTTTCCTCTCACTTTTCTTGGTCTACATTTTGCATTTGAAGGGGCTGCGATAGAAGGTGGTGTGGTTGAAGGATTGGGCTTAGGGGTATGGAATGTATTTGGCACGGCCTAGTCTATTGTAGTGGAGACCATGGTTTCGGTTGTGGCGGCATCAATGTTAACTCATGAGGACTTAGTGGAATCATCTCAGTAAGAGGCAGAGAATCACGAAGTGACAATGGGTCATCTGCATGACATTCTTCATAATGTCCTAGATACTAGAAGGATGGTCGAAGGGGTGGTGTCAAATCTTGAGGTACTAATCCCAAAAGGGGTTAAGGCATTGTACACTTGTGCCTGCGACAAGGAAGGAATTGTGGAGTTGGAGGGTAAAGATAAGTAGCCTGGTTTGGGTGATTGTTGTTCTATAATAGTTTTTTTTTGTTTAAGTTAATAGGACTGGTTTGGAGTGTGGGCCATGGTAATTTGTCCCACTCCCTAGATTATTAACTATGTAGTAAGACAGAGTTTAAGTCTATGTTAAGACTGTTATGGACTATTGTTAATGACTGGTAGGTATGGCTCTATTTTTGATTGGCCCCTTGGCCCTAACTAGGGTATATATATTAAAAAAAACTTATATTAAATATTAATATATTTAATATATGGAGGGGGAGAGAGAGAGAGAGAGAGAGAGAGAGAGAGAGAGAGAGAGAGAGAGAGAGAGCACATAGAGTGGTGAGTGAGAGAGAGGAGAGGGAAGGATTGATAGAGAGTGGGAGAGAGAGAAGGTAAGGGTGAGATGAGTTTCCTTCACAATAACACGAGCGCATTATAACACATTCGTGTTATGTGATTGAATACACATAATGCGGGGGCATTATAATGCACTCACGTTATTGTTTACTTTGGTAATTTCTAAGCCTTTGGCTTGGATTTGCCTTGGGCTTCCAACCCAAAGGCTTGGACTGAGTTTTGAACATTCAAAGACATGTTTTTACAGATTGTAAAAAAATTACATAATCTTGAGCCCCCATCAGGTTTCCACTTGTTTTAATGACAAGTCAAAAAAATACCATGATAATGTTAAGCTCTCTCTTAGCTTTCTAACCATATAATTTTTTTCATGTTTGAGTATGTTAAGGTTTTCATCTTTAATTTTTTTGTTAATGTATCTGTTTTTTGTCAAAAACTAGTGTGTGGTATTTTTGACTTTATTTTTTAACTATTCATTGAAATTTCAAATAAATTACATTTTTAGAAACTAGACTACATTCTACACATATTAAAAAAAAACATAAATCATATGAAGATAAATCATATGGAAAGCATGATTAATTGTCAAATCAAACAACCACTCCCTTCTACACTATACCGCATAATTTCAATATTAGGAATAATTTATTTTTACCTACCCCATAGAAACCAACATGTGTTCCCTTTTAGCAGCTAATTGATTTTCCTCTCCGAAGATTAAATATTTGTCTAGTTCATCCATCCCATAGTAATATAATGCACGAACAAGCCACAAGTATGTAACCACCACATTTAGCAGCTCTATCCCACCAAGAATGGTAATGCTCTGATCTGGTTTATATATAGGGATAAATAGGGTGAATTCACCATCTTGTCTTGAGGAAAGCAGAAGATTGTCCTCAATCCCCTTTTTTGCATCAATTTTGGCAATAAGGGAGTGTGCCTGTAGAAGTCCTTCTAGTGTCGTAAAGTGCCTATAGGAGATTAATTTCTCAAGCACACTAGGGCACCATTTCTAAGATCTTCAAATAAGTTCTTTGCCATGCTCCTTTTTACACTTTTGTTCTATTTTTAAATGGCAATCTGCCATGTGCTTTTTCAGGTAATATGTTAATGGTGAGCCCTGTAGACACCTAAAAATGTCTCGACCACCAAACTGATTCCTGACATCCCTAAACTTACCAATTCCCTTTCCAACTAATTAATTAAATTTTTATTTAATTAATCACCCCTTTCATTTTCTAAATCCACACCATTTTATCCCCAAAATTGAATTAATTTTTTAATTCAATAGTCCAAACCTTAGCCAAGTGATTTAATAAATATGCAAAATTTATTAAATCAATTCCCCATTTTCCCTAAATCTAATTAATTAGTTAAAACCATGTTAACTAATTAATCCAGCCTACTAATTAGCCTATCCCTACCCTAGACAATTAAATAGCTATTATTTAATTGCCTACTCTAGCCTATCCCATCCTAGCCTTAGGATTAATTAATTAAATCACTAATTAATTAATCTTATCCCCCCTCTAATCCCTCTACTAATTTATTCCAGCCACATTAATTAGGTTAATCACCCTAATTAAGAAAGTCAAATCCTCATTAGCACTTCTCTCCACACCTCCCAAATTTAAAATTCAAATAAATCACACATCACATTTACTCCTCTTACACATCCCTTACACATGTCATATCCACTCCTCTCCAAATGAATTTTTAATTCATTTTACCCTTCCCCATGTGAATTTTTAATTCACAAATAATCCATCTCACCCAACCTCATTTATTCACCCCTTTCCCAAAAATGAATAAAATATTTACTTTTATTCCTAACCCTCCATCTTCCAAGATCAAATCTAGGCCCTCCACCTCACTTTCATCCTCCACCATTGATCTCTCCAATCAATCTCCACCCTTGGATCAAAATCCTCTCCAAAAGTCTATAAATACAACCTCTCACAAGTCATTTTGATCATCCATTTTCATGCAAAGTTACCATGCCAAAATCACCTTTGAGTTTATAGTGAGTTGCACATTTGAAGAGCATTTCACATTTGAATCAATATTCTAGGGATCATCTTAGTCTTAGGAGCTTCTTTTGGATGCAAAGGCTCCTTCTTTCCCTTGATGGGATTAGGTTGTGCATGTGAGGTATAATCTCTTGTGTTTTTTCATTTGATTTAGTGTTTTCTCTCATTTTGCATTATCTAATCTACAAGCCCATTAATAAAATATTTGTAGGGTAATAGTGGACATGAGTGATCATACCATTGTATTGAGCTCTGATGATGCCTCTCACAACTGCCACAACAGTTCCTTCTCTCCAAATGGTAATCACTCAGTCTTGAAGTATAATTGATGCAGGAGCATCCCTGGTTCAAGAGCAATCTTGCATCAACCAAAATAAACATTTGCATTTTAGTTTGTTTCTTTTCATTTTCTAGTTTAGTTCAGATAGTTTAGTTAGTAGCAATTTTTGTATTTTGGTTTGCATTCTACCGCAGTTGCATTTCAGATCTTGCAGAGCTAGACTTAGTATCTAGATTCATTCATACACATCATATCCAAATCTTAGATCATTTAGATTAGGTATCGATAAGATATCGCTATCAGAAGATCAACTATTTTCTCAGAACAGAGCATCCTGACAATCTCAGATAATCAGCTAAAGGAGAAGACTTGTGAAGCATTTCATGACTTGTGAAGTTAAAAGACACATCATACAATGTTGTTTGGTTCGTGGCTGACCTTCGTTAAGATCCACACACCATTTCATTCATTTGCAGAGGAGTTCTACATGATTAGGTCTGACCTATCTATGTACACACGTTACAACTCTTCATTGGAGTTTGTGATCTTCCTTGGCCAACGCGGAGGAATCTCATGTTCCGAAGAGGATATATATTGATGTAATAGATGCATAGTTTACAAGTTTGATAGTCTAAATTCTTTGTGAAGGAGATTCAAATGCATATCTTGTTCATATTTTGTAATTCTGTAATCAGGCCTATGAGCCCTAATTGTAAGCCCGCATGTTGTAGACCAATTTGTATTTGGATTCTATGATATACTGAATGACTAAATCTACATTTTCTTTATATCTTTGAGTTATTTCCTGAAAGGAAGAATGGTATGCAGAATTCTCTTCCTACACTAATCTAATGATTGAAGTAGTATGCAAATTCTTTTTAAACCTTACAGTTACAGTGATGTTAAGACAACATAGAGATTACATAGCATACACACATAGAAAGAGAGTAGACACAAGATATACCATGGGGAAAACCCTTTTAGGAGAAAAACCCCACACTCTAAAACCTGCATAATGTATTATCAAGACAATAACAGTTTACAATACACTTGCAATGCAAGTTCTTCAAAGAGTCTTCAAGATGTCAATTCTAGAGATATTCTGGCAGCATAACAATACCTGTCAAACAAACTATGCATCTCCTACTCCAAGCACCTATTTATAAAGAGTTTACAAGGCAAAAATGGGAAGCTTCTAGAGATGGGCGTTCAACTTGGCCTCATGGCCCATTACCCACGACTAGGGACACTTGTGCTACATTACAACAAGGTTTTAACACTTGTCACAATATACCTTCCCAATGTGGGTGCCTAATCCCAAGATAGACTATGACAGATGCTATTATGCACCTTACAACTATCATAGAATCCATCATACATGACAACACTTATAGTTGTAAGAGAATATATCATAAACTGACTAAATATAACATATTCCTCTTACAACATGTCATAACCCACCATAGGCACCCAAATATGCCTTCCTCAAAGATGCTCTTCGACACTTGTCTTCACCTGTCATATAATTTTCCATTCTTGACTCTTACGTGTCATAGATTCTATCATAGGAATTTGTCATGACACTTACGCGTCATAACTCCTTACACATACTACAATATTTTGACACATGGTAGAAAACCTCTACCACAATATGGGATGCCTATCCTCCATGTGAGGACAACATACAACTTCCTTGTCACCATCCAAGTCACCTCCCAGTCATCGACACCTCACATGTCTAGTAACTAGATGACAGAGCATGGTAAATGAGAAAGTTATTGCATAGTAAAAGTTAACTACCACAGTAAAAAGTAAATGCCAGAAAATTACCAAGGTTGAGACACCTTAATTCCCAACATTCTCCCACTTGTTGAACACCTTGTAAGAGCCAAAGGAAATAACAAGATTTTAACTGCTATAGGCCAAGAGGCTTATAGACTCCAAACAACATCTAAACTTATCAGTGCCCATTGGTTTGATCAATGCATCTGCAACATTCCTCAAAGTGTCTATCTTCTCTAATATCACCTTCCCATCTTCCACCATGTCTCGCACAAAATGAAACTGTACATGAATATGCTTTGTTCTGGCATGTAAAGTTGGATTCTTTGCTAAGAAAATTGCACTTTGACTATCACAATAGATAGTAATTTGTCCTGCACCAACACCAATATCTTAACACAACCTCTTAAGTCAAATGGCTTCCTTGCGAGCATGAGTAGTTACCATGTACTCAACTTTTGTCAAGGACAAAGCGGCCACATGTTGCCACTTACTCATCCAACTGATTACACCACTGAACATAGTAAACACATAAGTATTGGTGGATCTCCTGCTATCAATGTCACTTGCCCAATCGTAATCCACAAATCCATAAATACTTACAGAATGTAGAGGTCTTGTAGGATGACCATGATAACATAGGGAATACTTAGAAGTACCCCACAAATATCTAAACACTCTCTTCATTGCATCCCAATGTACCCATCCAGGATTAGCCATAAATCAACTAAGGACTCCCACTGCTTGGGCAATGTTTGGTCTTGTATATACCATAGCATACATTAAGCTGCCAACAACACTAGTATAAGGTACTCTGTTCATATCCTCCATCTCAGAAGGAGACTTTGGACAATAACTAATAGATAAATTTGTCCCCAGAGAAATAGGAACACACAATGGTTTGTAATCTGCCATGTTGAATCTCTCCAACACGGTCTTCACATACTTACTCTAGCTTAACCAAAGTTTTCTATTTGCTTTATCTCTTCTAATTTCCATTCCCAGAATGTACCTAGTTGCCCTAAATTCTTCATCTCAAACTATGCTGACAATTGAGACTTCAAATCAAAAATCATTTTCTTACCATTCCCAATTAACAACATATCATCAACATACAATGCAATAATGAGAATGCGAACATTGTCAAATTTGTAATACACACAATGATCTGATTTCGACCTCAGAAATCCAATAGATAACACAAAGGCATCAAATTTAAGGTACAACATGCTAGGAGATTGCTTTAAACCATACAATGACTTCTTCAACTTGCAAACCAAATTTTCTTTAACTTTTTCTATCTAATGCTTTGGCTGTGACATATAAATCTCTTCTTCCAAATCACCATGAAGGAATGTTGTCTTCACATCCATTTTCTCCACCTCTAAGTCATAAGCTTCTGCAAGAGATAACAGGAACTAAATAGATGTTAGCTTTGCAATGGGAGAGAAAATTTCACCATAATCAATTCCCTCCACTTGTGAGTATCCCTTCGCAACCAATCTGGCCTTGTACTTCTCAACACTGCCATCCACACTAAATTTATTCTTGAACACCCATTTATAGCCAATAGGTTTCTGTCCTTCAGGAAAAGGCACCAAGTGCCAAGTTTTATTCTTCTCCAAAGAAGCCATCTCATCTTCCATGGCCTCCTTCGAGGAACTTGCATCTTTCATGCCCATAGCCTCTGTCACAGTTCTAGGTTCATCAGTGTTAGTCATCAAGCCAAAAGCACAACTAGAATCTAGAAATTAATATCCAAACCTATTAGGTTGCTTCTTTGTTCATGTAGACCTCCTCAAAGGTTGAGGTTCTGCTTCTTCTTCTGAGCTTTCAGAGCTGCTAGAGCTCTCCTCATTGTCAGGTCTCACAGGGTCTTTCAGTTCAATTTTCTCAGGGGTAGAAGGAAACTAAACCACATCTTCTTTCTTTTCTTTCTCTTCTGGCTGTAGAACAACATGAGAAGGTGTTAGCTCTTTGAAAATAACACTTCTTCTATACAACACTTTTTCAGCCACAGGATCCCAAAGCTTGTACCCTTTCACACCAATACCATAGCTAATGAAGATACATTTAACAACCTTGTTCTCCAACTTTGACCTCTTCTCCCTAGGCACATGAGCATATGCCTCACAACCAAAAACATGAAGATGTTTTATTGAAGCCTTCTTACCAGACCACACCTCCATGGGTGTCTTACCAACAAGAGCTGAGGTAGGAGACCTATTTACCAGGTAGCAAGCAGTGGCAACAACTTCAGCCCAAAACTTTTGTTCAAGGCTAGCTCCACTAAGCATACTCCTAGCCTTCTCCATCAGCATCCTGTTCATCCTCTTTACAACTCTATTTTGCTAAGGGGTGTATGGAGTTGTCTTATGTCTTTCAATCCCACGTTATTTACATCACTTATCGAACTCTTCCAAACAAAACTCACCACTGTTTTCAGTTCTCAAACACTTAATCTTTTTACCAATCTGATTCTCTACAAAAGCTTTAAACTCTTTGAATTGACTAAAGAATTTAGATTTACTCCTGATGAAATAAACCCATGTCCTTCTACTGTAATCATCAATGAATGACACAAAATATATAGATTTGAAAATTCAAGGAACATTAACTAGACCAAACACATTAGAATGAATAAGATCCAACACACTAGAAGAGTTATGAGAACTTGAATAAAATTGAACATAGTTTTGTTCTCCATATATACAATGTTCACAAAAGTCAAAATCGAGATTACAATCATCTAACCCCTTAACGAGGTTTTTATTTTTCAGGGCTCTAAGACCCTTCTCACCAATGTGACCAAGTCTCTTATGCCATAACATTTTCTTCTCAGTAGGAAGTCTCATTTCCAAAGCATGAGCACTCTTAGGCACCTAAAATGCTCTATCATTAGAAGTTGAAGCAAGACATCTCTTTTCGGCTGGTTCCAATGGTGAGGATGAAGTGATTGCAGCTCTTTTCTTTGAGTCAGAAGAACTATTGCACTATTAAGTGCATGCCTCCAACTGAATCAGAGTACCTCTCCGAGTACCCTTCATAAGCACCATAGCTCCTCTAGTCATCTTACATCCTTCTTTTGACAAGACAACCTACATACCTGCATCATTCAATTTACTTACAGAAAGCAAGTTCCATGCTAAGCCTGGGATGTCCATGACCCCATAGATCCCCTTCACTCGTCCATCAGGGAATCAGATTATGACTCTTCCATACCCAACTATCTTCAGATGAGAGTCATCACCCAGGTACACTCTTCCAACATCGAACTCTTCATATTTTGTAAACCAATCTCAATGCAAGGTCATGTTAAAAGAAGCACCAGAATCAATTAGCCACACATCTTCAGATGCATTGGTGGCCAAGGCAGTGATGAAAGCATCACCATCATCTTGTGACTTGTCAGAATCAGAATCAGAGGTGTTTTTATTTTTCTTCTTGTTCTCCTTGCACTCCTTTTAGAAGTGCCCAGTTTTTCCATAGTTCCATCATAGTGCCTTGGACTTTCTAGGAGATTTGGATCTCCCACAAGATTTGGATCTACCCTTCTTAGCTTTCTTATCCTTCTTCTTCCCTTTCTCCTTGAGTCTTCCATGAACTACAAGAGCTTCTTTAGCTGACTCAGATGACTTTATCTGCATCTCTTCAGATAACAGTGAAGACACTACCTCATCCATCTTGAAGGTGGTTGTAGTGCTCCCGATGGCCATTACAAGATGATCCCACGAGTTTGGTAAGGAACAAAGCAAGGTCATACAATGATCCTCCTCCTCCATCTTCACACTAATGGATGTCAACTGTGCAACTAACATGTTAAAGGCATTCAGGTGATCTACAACAGATCCTCCATCTTCCATCCTCAGAGAATATAGCTTCCTCCTTAGGAATATCTTGTTCACCAAAGACTTGGCCCGAAAAACATCTCCCAACTTATTCCATAGTTCTTTTGTAGTCTTCTCCTTATGGACATTTAACAAGACAGAGCCATCTAGACAGAGTCTCACAAGACCCTTAGCCTTTTGATCCTTGAGATACCAATTAGATTGAGCCATTGCCATTGGTTTTGTACCAGAAATTGTTTCCCATAGGTCTCTGTCCACAAGCATGTCTTCCATTTTAAGTTTCCACAACTCAAAATTGCTGCCATTAAACTTCTCTAACTCTATTCTTCTGGATGTGCCTACCATCTCCTTCCTGCAATAAGATTATAGAATACTCTACACAGACTCCCACTTAATTGAAGATCAGTACAAAAAACCCTCTACCCAGCAGCTAGGACCAAAACTAGCCAGGCTCTGATACCAATTGAAAGGAAGAAAGGTATACAGAATATGCTTCCTACACTAATCTAATGAGGCAAGTACTATGCAAATTCTTTTTAAACCTTATAGTTACAATGATGTTAAGACAACAACATAGAGATTACATAGCATACACATAAAAAGAGAGTAGACACAAGATATACCATGGGGAAAACCCTTTCGGGAGAAAAACCCCACACTCTAAAACCTGCACAATGTATTATCAAAACAATAAAAGTTTATGATACACTTACATAATGCAAGTTCTTCCAAGAGTCTTCAAGATGTCGATTCTAGAGATATTTTGGTAGCATAACAATACTTGTCAAACAAACTATGCATCTCCTACTCCAAGCACTTGTTTATAAAGAGTTTACAAGGCAAAAATGAGAAGATTCTAGAGATGGGCATTCAACTTGGCCTCATGGCCCATTACCCATGCCTAGGGACACTTGTCCCACATTACAACAAGGTTTTAACACTTGTCACAATATGCCTTCCCAATGTGGGTGTCTAATCCCAAGATAGACTATGATAAATGCTCTTATGCACCTTACAATTGTCATAGAATCCGTCATACATGACAACACTCATAGCTATAAGAGAATCTTTCATAAATTGACTAAATATAGCATATTCTTCTTACAACATGTCATAACCTACCTTGGGCAGTTAAAGATGCCTTCCTTAAAGATGCTCTTCAACACTTGTCTTCACCTATCATAGAATCTTCCATTCTTGACTCTTACACATCATAGATTCTGTCATAGGAATCCATCATGACACTTACACATCATAACTCCTTACACATACTACAAAATGCTGACACATGGCAGAAAAACTCTACCACAATATGGGGCACCTATCCTCCATGTGAGGACAAAATACAACTTCCTTGTCACCATCCAAGTCACATCCTAGTCATTGACAACTCACATGTCTAGTAACTAGATGACAGAGCACAATAAATGAGAAAGTTACTACACAGTAAAAGTTAATTACCATAGTAAAAAGTAAATGCTAGAAATTTACCAAGGTTGAGACACCTTAATTCCAAACATTTTCGTTGTGTTTACTCTAGCTACATGACCTGAATAGTTCACTTTATGGACCCTCCTAAATGTGATTGGACCAATAATCAAGGTGTTTTCTTCTGGTACGATGCTTGTTGTATTTATCCTAGCTTTTTCCATGCATCAAATCAACGTCTTTATGCTTGTGTTATTTTCTAACCCCCGACCTTCCATATGTAGATGTAGTTTGTTGTCTACTGCATTAACCATAGGATGTAATGATTTAATTAAAGGCACAAAATGATCAGATTTGATAGGGTGCAGCCTCAGGGAATGTAAAGGTTGCAAGATGGCATGAACTAGTTGCAAGAATACCTCCAAGGGATGTTTCCTCATGGGCTGAAATGTTTATGGGGTAACACAAAAAAAAATTATTGAAAAAGGTTTTAGAACTTTCATGCATTGAAAGTGATAGGTATGAGGCTGAAATCCTCAACCTTTGCTTTCTTTCCCCTATCACAAACTAGACATGTGATCTATAGACAAACCTTCAAAAGGTAAAAGGTTTGAAAAGATTATAGAAATCACACAAAATGGATTGTTAAAAGGCTGTAGGAATTTCATGCCATTGTATTTGTCAGGAATAAGGACAAATTTCCACATTCTTAGCCAACATCTTCTCATTGATGCTAGTTAAGGAGCACTAAGGATGGGGTAAGGACATCATTTGGGACTTGCACCACATAACTTGCTTCTAGATTGTTAAAAATTTTGTTGTGGGTAATGCCTCAGAAAAAAAACACATCTTTACCACAACTGTTATCTAAGTGGAATAACTAAGAGCATAAGATTTAAGTCGTAAAAAAATCATTCTGTTTAAGAAACTACACAGTAATTTCAGCTATGTAAGATTCTCTCATATTCAACATCTAATCTCATTGAATTCCCTCCACAACAATAACAAAGAAAACTTTTGTAGTAAAATGCAAATATCACAACAAATTTACACTGTACTAATGTAGAGAATGAATTACTAATAACCATCCTAGTTATTGCATTTGAAATTGAGTTCTTGTGGCTTCTCAATCTTGTATAACCTCACCTTAATTCTAGAAAATAATACGTCTCCCTCCACTCCTTTCTTGTCACCATGTACCATTATAAACAACCATCTGACATGGGTAACTATACTTTCTATTAGAATAATGCCATTCTACAAGAGAGTAGCAAGGACAATCTAGGTATAGATACCATATATAATATAACATTTTTATCTCATAATCTAAAAATATCTAAAAAATGGCTCTCCATTATGATTAAATGCTAAACTTAAGAACTTTCCCCTTTCCTTTTTGGGCTTTTCGAGTATTATGAATTCTATGCCCCCAATCCTCTGCGATTGCCCCCAAAAAAACTCCGCAGGCATTCCCCATGTAAAATCCATAAAGCAAAGTTAAAGCAAAATAAAACACAATAACTAAATAAATTATATATATAATCTATTTTAAATAAAACAAAATAAAGAATAAATATATTCTTATCTAAACATATTTTAGAACTTTTTATTTGCTTTTATTTTTAAATAAAAATCAAATCTTAATAAAACCAAAATTATTCTTTCTTCTAAATCTTTTATTTGTTTTAACACTTAAAAATAGAAACTATCATTTATTAATAAATTTAATCCTTTGTTTCCCTTATAAAATATTCTACCAAATGATTAGAAATAAAATAAGAGAACATACTCCTCTACAACTAATAACGCCCATAGAAAAAAATTAAGAAGTTAGGATTCAAAGATCTACCAAATTGCTTAAGCATAAAAAATGAGTTAAAATCACAACCTTAAAAGGAAAAAACCATGGTGAGTGTTAGCTCACAATATATTATAATATCAAAACTAGATTACAAAAAGGTTCACTTCCTTAAGGCTCACTGCCCAAGGACTCACTGTCCAAAGAAGTGCTCACTGCAATAGGCTCACTGCCATAGAGAAAATAAGATAGAGAAGGGGTGGCTCACTGCCAAGAAAGTACTACTACAAATGCATCTACAATATGATGGAATACAGTTCCATTGATAGATCAATATATAGATTCAAAGGTCTTCATCATGTCTACTCTGTTTTCTATTCTGCTTCACATGTATTCTGTTCTTCTATCCTCTCCGCTCTTACTATACTTTTCATATAAAAATTTAGTGTTAGATCACACATCCACAACCATAGTAATACATCGCATCGAAATCCATTGGGTACTTATATCCGCAACAAGATCTAACTCAAAATTTGGTTGGCTTGCTAGTGATGAAATGTGTACACAAAAATCTATACTCTGTCGGATTGAATTCTTTACACAAAGTTATGTGGACCAATGTAAACCTTCAAGAACCTTCATATAGGTGTGAACCTATTTTTAGAACCACTTAGAATAATGATTCAAGTAATACATCTTCACCACACAACAATCCAACTAAGTGTCGGCTTCATTCTTAAGTATAATCTTAACCTTTTTGTTTGTCATAACACAACTTCTAATGCGGACCACACTGGACTCCAAAATTCATATCAAACATTCATTAGGCATCACCAATCATATCTTTATAACCATATATCATAATATTCTTATGTGGCAAGATGCGGATCTTTGAACTGATGACTCTATCTTTGTGAAACACCGTCAAGTTGACTGTCTATACTTAGAAGCTTGTAGATGATTTTCTGGTAGACTTTAGACTCTACAAATCTGGAATTAGATACTTCTCATATGTGTTTACAACACTTGCAAACTGCACATCAAAACAATCAATACCTGAGGAATGTGGACCGAAATACTCAAGTGTTCTGCACTGTTTATAACTAGACTCTGCTTACCCGGACTTAGGCAATTCACATTATGACTTCCAGAGATTGTTAGGACATGAAACTTGGAATATAATACCATCAAGCAATTATATGTAACATATCAGACCCACAAACCAAAGTATTCACCTACGAAGGAGTATCAATCAAGTCTCTATCACTGACTCAATGAGCTACCAACACTTAGTCAATTTGACTAAGTTATTCTTATCGGACCAAAAATACTATGCATAACCTATCTCAAGAACTGCCTCTAGCCATATCTTGTTGTTGCCATCAATGACAACATTAAATCTCCAACATATGAATAGTGTCTCTTGACCATGTTGCCAACAGTTAAAACTATCATTTTTTAGATGCATCAAGACAAAGTTCTTAGGTCGGATGCATTATCGGTGGGCTTTTTTCAACATTATTGGGACCTAATAGGTAATGATGTCTGGGAGATGGTTGAAGATTTTAGAGTTTTTGGCTGCATTGTGAAGGATTTAAACAATACTTTGAGTACACTAATCCCAAAGAAAGACAGAGAAAACTCTATTTCAGACTTCCAACTGACTTGTCTATGCAATCTCTCATACAAACTAATCTTGAAGGTCATTACTAACAGGCTGAAGCACATCTTGCTGAAAATCATCACCAAGGATAAGAGCAACTTTACCCCTGGCCATAAGATCAGATATGGTATTATCATTTCTCATGAGGCTATACACTCCATTTGTTCTTCAAACCAATCCTACATGGTAGTCAAGTTGGACATTAGCAAGGCATACGATCAAGTGGACTGGAGGTTCCTTCTTTCTATCATGAAGAAGTTGGGCTTTGGTAATCAGTGGCTTAGTTGGGTCTTCAATTACATTTCAATGGTTAGATACACAATCTTGGTGAATGGCATTCTGACTGGGTTCTTTGAGCCCACTAGAGGGTTCTATCAGGTAGACCCTCTCTCCCCTTCCTTTTTGTAATTATGGCGAACGCACTTCGAAAGAGCCATTAAGGATCAAGTCAATAATGGATGTTGGTTTGAAGCCCACATTAAAGATAACTTCCCTCTAATTTCCCATTAATAATTTGTGGATTACACCATTCTCTATGGGTTTTCCAGTGTGAGGGAAGCTACAGTCATCAAAGAAACACTTGAGATATATGTTTACACTTTTGGGACAAAACATAAACAAGAAGAAATCATGCACCTATTTCTTCAACACTAAATAGAGTATGAGAAGAAAAATTGAAGAAATTTGTAATATAAAGTGAAATCTCTCCCGGACAAATATTTGGGCGTCCCTCTATTTAAGTGGGAAATGAGATCGAGCTTGTGGGAAGAAAAATGGCTTACAATGGCTGGAAAGATCACAATGGTGAAGGCAGTTCTTTCTACAATCCCCATCTATCTTCTTTCTAGGACACAAATCACAGGAAAGGTAAACAATTTAATAGAAGGCATTTTTAAGAAGTTCCTTTGGGAAGGTTCAAAAGAGATAAGGAGAGTGCCACTTATTAGTTGGGAAACTTCATAGAAGGGAAAAGAAGAGGGTGGCCTTGGCTTAAGGAAAATCAATATGCAAAATCTTGCCTTGGGTGCCAAATTGATTTGGAAGATTATGAGAATCCTTCAGCATGCTAGTGTAGGTTGCTTCAATGCAAATTTTTGGATAGTCTAGAACCTAGAGAAATTCTCATGACCCCCAATCCCCCTAGGGGTGCACACATCTAAAAGTTTCTCATACAATGTAGACCAGTCATAACGAACCACTTGTCCTAGACTATCAACAATGGTTACACTGCATCCTTCTAGATGGATTCTTGGAACACAAATCCTCCATTATGTGATAATGAGAGACTGCAATTATTTACGAGAATTCTCACAGAAGCTTGGGGATCATGCATGATAGACTACCTCAATCCACCATAGGATCCATCATCGAGGTGGAGATGGAAAGAATTGGAAAATATTAGAGATTTGAATCTTTAGAAATATATTTTAAAATAAATCCTTAATTCAAGATCAGTCTTCATCAACAATAAGAAGGATTTAGTTATTTGGACAGGGGCCAGAACTAGAACATACACAATGAAACTAGGCTACCACATCCAAAAATGTTTAAGAAGGAATGTTTTATAGCCTACCAAACTTTGTTGGAGCCCATGGTGTCTCCCTAAAGTAGGTGCCTTTGCCTAGACCACAGTCCGTAAAATAATCCTCACCAACAATATAATTCAAATCATTGGCATTTCAGGACCCTCCAGGTGTTGTCTATGCAAAGAAGCCGAAGAAACAACATATCATCTACTACTAAATTCTGAATATGTGAAGGCTTGTTGGTTGTGGCTCCTTAACTATCTAGGATGGCACAGAGCTATGTCTAATGATCTATTGAATATGTTTTAAACTTGGCCAAAGACCAAAGGCACGACCTAGGAAGGGGTATGGATTGTGTCCTCTTCATTGGTCTTGTGGAACATGTGGAAAGAGCATAATGCAAGAATCTTTAGAGAGAACGAATTGCCAATAGAAGAGGTGATAAAGAAAATTGAGATAAGTATCGATGCAAGGATGATGGATAAGAAGAAAGATCCAAAGGCCTGCTCTAAACCATTCTCAAAATGGGATGAATCCATTTTGAGGAAGTGGAAAATGTTGAAATTGCTGCCCACATAAGCGACAGGTTGTCCCAAATCTATGAAAGCCAAATGTAAAACTATAAAATGATTTCCCCCACTGTTAGGTAGATTGAAACTAAATTTTGATGTGCCCTTGAGAGGAAAAATGAGAATATCCAGTGCTGGATGTATACTGAGAGATGATCAAGGAAAGTTGATATGGGCTATATCCAAGAAACTGGCATGGGGCATAGATAATGAGGCAAAATTCCAAGATCTCTTGGTTGGACTCTAGCTATGCAAAAACAAAGGTGTTGATAGTGTTGATATTGAGGGTGATCCATAGCTATGTATCAATAAAATTTCCAGCCATACAATTCAAACCTAGAAACTTAAAAACACGACAGAAAGTATCTAGGATTTATTTACGGACTTTGACAACTACAGGATCATGCATTGTTACAGGGAAGCCAACTGAACAACAGATCTATTGGCTAACTTTTCCTATGAGCAAGAAGAGCTCAAAATCATTGGCAACAACCCACTTATCTAGGACTCATTAGAATTTGAACCATAAGTTGATGCAATGCATCATGGTAGATGCAATCTCTGATACCAACTGAAAGGAAGCAAGGTACGTAGAATATGCTTCCTATACTAATCTAATGAGGAAAGTAGTATGCAAATTCTTTTAAACCTTATAGTTACAGTGATGTTAAGATAACAACATAGAGATTACATAGCATACACATAGAAAGAGAGTAGACACAAGATATACTGTGGGGAAAACCCTTTTGAGAGGAAAACCCCACACTCTAAAACCTGCATAATGTATTATCAAAATAATAATAGTTTATGATACACTTGCATAATGAAAGTTTTTCCAAGAGTCTTCAAGATGTCGATTCTAGAGATATTCTGGTAGCATAACAATACCTATCAAACAAACTATGCATCTCCTACTCCAAGCACCTATTTATAAAGAGTTTACAGGGAAAAAATGAGAAGCTTCTAGATATGGGCATTCAACTTGGCCTCTTGGCCCATTATCCATGCATAGGGACACTTGTCCTACATTACAACAAGGTTTTAACACTTGTCACAATATGCCTTCCCAATGTGGGTGCCTAATCCCAAGATAGACTATGATAGATGCTCTTATGCACCTTACAACTATCAAAAAATCTGTCATACATGATAGCACTTACAACTGTAAGAGAATCTATCATAAACTGACTAAATATAGCATATTCCTCTTACAACATGTCATAACCCACCTTGGGTGCCTAAAGATGCCTTCCTCAAAGATGCTCTTCAAGACTTGTCTTCACCTATCATAAAATCTTCCATTCTTGACTCTTAGGCATCATAGATTCTGTCATAGGAATCCATCATGACACTTACGCATCATATCTCCTTACACATACTACAAGATGTCGACACATGGTAGAAAACCTCTACCACAATATGGGGCACCTATCCTCCATGTGAGGACAGAATACAACTTCCTTGTCACCATCTAAGTCACCTCCCAGTCATCAACAACTCACATGTCTAGTAACTAGATGACAGAGCACGGTAAACGAGAAAGTTACTGCATGGTAAAAGTTAATTACCATAGTAAAAAGTAAATGCTAGAAATTTACCAAGATTGAGACAACTTAATTCCCAACATTTTCATTATGTTTACTCTAGCTGCACAACCTGGATAGTTCACTTTGTGGACCCTCCTAACCGTTACTGAACCAATAATCAAGATGTTTTCTTCTGGTATGATGTATGTTGTAATTATCTTGGCTTTTACCATGCGTCAAATCGACATCTTTGCGCTTGTGTTAGTTTCTAACCCCAAACCTTCCATATGTAGATGTAGTTTGGTGTCTACTATCTTTACCGTATGATGTATTGATTTAATTAAAGGCACAAAAGGATCAGATTTGAAAGGGTGTGGCCTCAAGGAATGCAAAGGTTGCAAGATGGCATGAACTAGTTGCAGGAATACCTCTAAGGGATGTTTCCTCATGGGTTGAAATGTTTATGGGGTAACACAAAAAATATTTATTGAAAAAGGTTTTAGAACTTTCATGCATTGAAAGTGATAGGTATGAGGCTAAATTCCTAAACCTTTTCTTTCTTTCCCCTATCACAAACTAGACATGTGATCTATAGACAAACCTTCAAAAGGTAAAAGGTCTGAAAAGATTATAGAAATCACACAAAATGGATCGTTAAAAGGGTTTAGGAATTTCATGCCATTGTATTTGTTAGGAATAAGGACAAAGTTCCACGATCTTAGCCAACATCTTCTCGTCGATGCTAATTAAGGAGAGCTAAGGATGGGGTAAGGACATCATTTGGGACTTGCAACACATAACTTGCTTCTAGATTGTTAAAAACATTTCGACGGGTAATGCCTCAGAAAAAAGACACATCTTTACCACAACTGTTATCTAAGTGGAATAACTAAGAGCATAAGATTTAAGTCTTAAACAAATAATTCTGTATAAGAATCTGCACAGTAATTTCAGCTATGTAAGATTCTCTCATATTCAACATCTAATCTCATTTAATGCCCTCCACAACAATAACAAAGAAAACTTTTGTAGTAAAATGCAAATATCCCAACAAATTTACACCTTACTAATGTAGAGAATGAATTACTAATAACCATCATAGTTATTGCATTTGAAATTGAGTTCTTGTGGCTTCTCAATCTTGTATAACCTCACCTTAATTCTAGAAAATAATACATCTCCCTCCACTCCTTTCTTGTCACCATGTACCATTATAAACAGCCATCTGACATGGGTAACTATACTTTCTATTGGAATAATGTCATTCTACAAGATAGTAGCAATGACAATCTAGGTATACTCTAGATACCATATATAATATAACATTTTTATCTCATAATCTAAAAATATCTAAAAAATGGCTCTCCATTATGATTAAATGCTAAACTTAAGAGCTTTCCCCTTTCCTTTTTGGGCTTTTCGAATATTATGAATTCTATGTCTCTGTGATTCCCCCCAAGAAAACTCCACAGGTACTCCCCGTGTAAAATCCATAAAGCAAAGTTAAATTAAAATAAAACACAATAACTAAATAAATTATATATATAATCTATTTTAAATAAAACAAAATAAAGCATAAATATATTCTTATCTAAATATATTTCAAAACTTTTTATTTTCTTTTATTTTTAAATAAAAATCAAATCTTAATAAAACCAAAATTATTCTTTCTTTTTAATCTTTTATTTGTTTTAACACTTAAAAAAAGAAACTATCATTTATTAATGAATTTAATCCTTTGTTTCCCTTATAAAATATTTTACCAAATGCTCAGAAATAAAATAAGAGAACATACTCCTTTACAACTAATAACACCCATCGAAAAAAATTAAAAAGTTAGATTCAAAGATCTACCAAATCGCTTAAGCATAAAACATGAGTTAAAACCACAACCTTCTTGTCGTAAGTCCATAATTACAACTATTTAGATTTCTTTATCCCTATATCTAACTCCATTTTATCCACAGTAGCACTAACTAAACAAATACTAACATTTCATGTCCTTGAAATAGAGAATCAAATCGGAACATACCTTAACTGTGGGTTTACCTCAACTAACAAAATATTAGCCTCGATTTCATTTTCCGTATAGTGGCCCCTTTTTTATCTTTACTGATACTTGATTCTCTCCTTCATCCTTCTGTAAATAAAGTATTGACTTCTGCTATTGAAATATCTTCTTCATAAGAACAAGTGAGTTTGATAATAAAACCAACAAACCTTAATATACTTATGTCGATATCTAAAACATTTCAATAGTTATATTCTACATACCTTGATAACAAGATGTGATCAAGAACATAGGAATACCAGTAAGTCTATCGTTATATGAATCTAGTTCCCTAGATAAGTCACATGAAGTAGGTTAGGTGGTCTTACATTTTCATGATAAGTTTGAGTTAGAATAAATGATCAGTTTCATAAAATGAATTATCATATCATTTTTTAAATAATTTAGAGATAGTCAAATTTTTAGGAGCTTGGTAGGACATTCAAATAGAATTGAGCCATCTAGGAAGATGTTTTGATTCCGAATGGAAATAAGTTTTTGGGTTTTTACACATATCTTTATTATGGATTCATTAGTACAATTATATCTTAGATATTGTAATCTAATATGACAAAATAGAGTGAAACCTTTTAATAATTTCTTTATTTTATCTTTCTTTCATAGAGTTAAATTAGATCATTAGCTATACATTTCAACTCCATTTTTCTAGGTAATGAGCTAGATCATATTTAGGGAAGTGTTCTGTGATCTCACAACATGCCCCACTTTGCCTTAGCAAAATAGGGACCCAACCTTTGCTTTTGTTTTGGCTCTTTTGTTTCTCCCTAGGTGGTTTGGTAAAATGTCATGTCCTGATACCTTCAAAATTTAAGGTCTGGATTCCTCTATGAAATGTTCACCAATGGATAGAGTATGAAATTTAATGCAACTTTGTCTTTTGAACCAAGTCAAAATTCAAAAAAATGATGAAGTTATGCTTGGTCAAAGTTCAGGTCGAATCAGAGTTCGGGGCGCCAGCCTTATTCTTTCTCCTTATTGTAGAAGTCCCAATGAAGAGGGCCTGATAGCACAACTCCGATATAGGCTAAATTCATGAAGTTTGGAGTTTCAACATTTCTCTTTCCCTCATCCCAAACTGAAAGGCGGAAGAGCAGAAGCTCGAGGTCTGAAAGTTTGACCCTTTTACCTTGATTCCATGATTCTGCGGTGATCCAATTCTAATGTAGTCAAACCTCTACGGAATGGCAAAATTTCTTGAAATTGTGCCATGTGGCACTTAATTTCCTTAACTGATAACAACTTATAGCTTGCCACATGGAGCCTTTTCAACACTCCAGAGTGTGCCACAACAGCATACCCTGCCCCATAGTGCATTTAGCTAAGTGATCGGAAAGGAGGAATTTGGAGTTTTCGCTTGCCTCCTTCCACACCACAATGGAAGGCAAAATGAAGAACTCTCAGTAGAAGAATTTTGAAAAGGCTTAAGTGATCGGGGGGTTGGAATTCAAATTTTTCCTTTGATTTGTTCCAAAGTAGAAGACTAAAAGGGAAAACCCCGAGGTCTAAAGGGCTAAATCTTGCCATGTGTCACATTTCTACGGGCTCCTCTTGGGGTCCACCATGTTCCACTATGGAATGGTGGAAAGCACCTAAGTGTGCCACGTCACCTCTGTAATCTCCATCACAGTCAGGGGGTCAAGCCATTCAGATAGCGCCTGGTGCAGGGCACCTACGAGCACCTTGGTTCCTAAAGTCACTTTGTTTAGATTTTTTTTGAAAGTTGTGGTTTTGATTGTAATAAGGCTTTAGCCATGAGTATATGGTCCTTTTTGTGTGGTCAAGATGATTGAGGTGACCATATAAACCTCAATCATGCTTAGTCCACTTGGATCCTTGTTATGCCACTTAGGCCTAGAAGGTCTAAGGATTGGTTTTCGAGTTTTTTTTGGTTGTTTTAGTGTTTTATTATGTTGGAATGAGTGTGTTGATCATTTGGACTCCATTGGACAAGCCAAACAAATCAACCTCCTTGTGTTAATGCAAAACACCATAGTTGTCAAAGGTGTTATGTGTTGGGTTGGTTCAAAAACCACTTTGGGTGGTTGAATGCTGTTGTAGAAGCTGGAAACTGACTTGGATGGGTTAATATGGTGGATATCTAACTCCAGTATGGAGATAGAGATTTTGTATGCAATTTTGGGCACAAAAATCAAGAATTTGACTATTTTTCTGAAGAAAATGTGTTACTGTACAGACTGTATAGATTTTCTAGGGGGAAAATGTACTTTTTCTAAAAGTTCTTGGAGTCAGGGTTCCAATGCAACTAGTTTGAGGTCCTGAAGTGGTCGGGATCATAAGTTATAGATTTTTCTTTCAAAACAGGTCTAGAAACCCTGTTTTCTAGGGCAGCCATAGAAATCCGGCCCTAGAATGCATTCCCGCCATTGAAAATTTGCAAAAACTGGTGAAATGTAGGCTAGGGGTATGTACTATAAGATTCTAAAAGCTTTTTGTTTGAAAATGCAGTCTTCTATTTTTAATTTGATGCCCTAGGTCAAGTATTACCATGTATTTGGCCTGTTTTATGCTATTTGTTGTTGTAGGTGACAAAATCCAAACAAGGTGAATGAAAGGATGGTGGTTTTGTGTTGTAGGGACCTGGTAGAGACATTCTAAATTCCTACCCCTAACCTATGAACCCAATTTGAACCCTTTGCTTTGTAACCCAGGCCTAAAGTGATCAATTAGGCCTAGAGACCTAGTGGGGGTTTTGAACTGCTGGAGTAGAGTTGGGATTGGAGATTTGGAGGTTTGTTAGGGTCCCTGAAGGGTGTTCAATTCCATCATTTGTTTGCCTAGTCCTTTGGGATTTTGTCATTTGGTGTGAAGAAAACTAGTAGAAGAGGGCTAGTAACCTCACTAATCCTAGTCAATGTATAGGTTGAAGAGTTTTGGGAAGTTGGAGATCAAACCAACTGCATAGAAGGTGTTTGTTGATCTGTCCTAAGGTGTTGGAGAAGCCTAGAAGGTGGAGCCATCACTAGGATACCAAATCCTTCATACACCCTTGAATGTGCCTTTGGTTGCTTGGTTGAAGCCTGTTTGAAGTGGGTGAGTGGGCAAAGGACAGTAGAGTAAACCTTTGTGTTGTGCTTCCCTTGTGCCACTCTGCATCAGTGCCACATGCCTAATCCATAGGCCATCAATTTCATTAAGGCAGGTGGGGTTTTAAAAATTAGTCATGCACCACGTGTCTATTCCATGGACTTACTCATAAAAGATAAAATCTTTAAAACTTTTCGTAGATAGTGCTTCCATCTTGGAAAACTTTGCCATGTGGAGCCTATTTTTCCATTCTGCGGGCTCCTTTTGGGGTCCATCTAATACCTCTGTGGAATGTTAAAATCATTCTAGAGTCACCACGTGTCCCCTCTGGGGCCACCATTTCATAAGTCAAGCACAGTTAAGTATGTGGCAGGGGCTTGACATAGTATCCACGTAAGATGCAGGGCCACCACTTGGCACCTTTCCCCGGTTCTGTGGAAAGGTTTTCCCCTTTTCATAGTACCTCCACGGAATGGCAGAATTCCTCAGGATTTGCCACATAAGACCAATGTGGCCCATAACATGTTAACACATAAGCTTGATGATGCCACATGGTAGCATCCCATAGTTCCATGAGATTACTTTGGCTTTTGTGGTCTACCTCCATGGAACGATGGAAAATGATCATTTGATCGTCAAACTTTTTGCAGTAAGTTACAGCCTACCGCCTGAGTATTTTACACCTTCCAGCATGGTTGTTTTATGATTTCATGGTCCAATGACTACGTGCAATGTGTCTATTCTGTGGACTTTCCAACACGAATATTCTGTAGGAGATATTTTTCGACGTGGATTGTCGTATGTCTCAATTTCAAAGGCCGATTGGAGCCTTATGGTATTATTATTTATCAACACTATTTGACCCAATCTTCTTATGCATATTTTACATAGAATTATCAAATGTAACGATTTGAGCTAATATTGTTGGAGCTCGAGGCTATCTAAGGCAATTACAATATGATTTTACATAGGTAAATATCAAATTCAAATATTAATGCAAATTATTAAACTGTTGTATGTTTGTAATTGTAACTATTTTTGGGCCTTGGTCTATAAAGGGACCATGACCTCTCTTTTCAAAGGGAGATTGAATTGTTGAAACTAAGGCAGACTGAATTATTCTAATTCTGAGCACTAAGTTTGTGATTTTCTGTAACTTTGTGAATTCTCTCTCAAGGTTCTTTCTCAAGACCACTATAAATGTACCTATTCTTCACATACTTGATGGAGATGAAGCTATGGATTACCTCCTGATTGTAAATCCTATGTAATCTTTTAGTTGATTTTTGGATATGTAATGGTGAAATGTTGCGTTCTGTTGGTTTTTCTTCTGAATCAGCATCAGGGTTTGCCAGTTCCTATGCACATACAGATTCAGCCAACTAATAAAGGAGGTTGCGTGAGCTGCCTCCCCTTCACTTCTGGTTCTGCCACACCAAGGGGGGATCCCTATAACTCAAGATGTAACCTTGACTAGCTCAAAGATAGAAAGATCTAACTTGACAACAACAGGCAGAATACTCTCATGTATGGACCAAGATCTGCATGATAGATCACAAGGTTGGCAACATTCTTGGACATAATGTTTGGTTAGGTATGAGAGCATGCAGGGGTTTTCCTACTCCTAATCCTACAACTAACAGGTGGAAGTGATGAAATGGGTGGACATAATATCCTGGATGCAAGACGAGGGGTTTCGGCTCATAACTACTGATCTAGGAGCAGACTGGTGCCTATCCATTGGGCAACAGAGTCAACTAGACGTATACAACAGATGGTTTGTAACTTTCACTCAAGTTTCAGGGGGTTGGACTGATGCTTGCCTTACAAACATCACCCAAGAATGGGTATCTAACTGCCTCTATTTACAGATATCCCTGCTGACATGCAACCAGATTCAAAAGAAGGAGAATAATATGCAGCAAATGGAGACAAGCAGATAGACACATGCAATAAGCATTTTTCATATAACACTAACACTAAAACTGAAAATATGTGCAAAATACATTCATGTTGCAACTCATAAACTCTAAAATGGGATAAAACAGCCAAGATCATGCCCTGTTCTTCATTATTTACACAAAAATGCCTCAGGCCTTCAACAACCAAAACAATGGTAACACAATCTGCCTATATCGGCCAGAAAGTGTACCCACAACAATTAATTACATGGTTGACCAAAAATCCCGCCAGATACATCCATCAGGAAGAATGGCGCTCAGAAGTTATTGCTGCAGCAGATAAGGGAGGCCTCAAGCCTTGCGCTGCCATCTGGGGTCTTCATTCATAATTAGATAGCTTCACCGTTTATACCATCACCCATTGATGGCTCAACCACCCGCATCTCACTTGGAAACCGTCGCAGCACTCAAAAGGAATTTCCTGCCAAAACACGTTTTATTGAAGGTTCAAGTTATGCAGGAACATTAATCCCACATGCACGGTGCGGAGACTCCTTCAGTAGTTCAAAAACATGGCCACATGCATAATAAGCATCGAGCGCTTTTGCCATGCTTGACACATGCCTTTCTCTCCAAAAGCCCATTGGCCAAACTTCTACCATCGGCTCACCCCAAAAAACTCTCGCCGACCTCAGTTGTCTCGCCGATCGCCACACTACACTCCCCTTCATCGGCCAGAGATAGACCATCGGGCCGACCATCCAAACCTTCGCCGATCTCATCAGTTACACCGATGAAGTCGCTGCAATCCCCTGTCGGCTAGACCAATACCGTCGGCCAAACAGAAAAAACCCCTGTATATGCATATACAACTGGTGGGCCCCATCACATGCATCTCCTCTGTGGCACTGTAGCGAATATATATTTGCACCTTTGTATGCTTCGCTTGTACATCTGCAAATATACAAACCTCCAATATACAATTGCGACATCTTCAACAGAATATTCGATGAATGTGTTTGCCGCTCGCCACTATAGCAATTGTATATGCACACCTCCAAATATCCGGATGACATCATCGTCATATTCGCAACATCGGGGGATCTCCATAAAATGACTTAGTGTTAGCAATATGACCCTCTAGACCTTGATGACGTCACCACCATATCGGCATCAGGATGATATTCGGAAGATGACCAGATATTTGGAAATATCATCCTGATGCACAAATATCATGCTGCACTGTAGCTCCACGAAACATCAGGGTGATGTTAGATCATACCTGATATTTGGAAATATCACCCCGTCCTTAGAAAATGATGGAGCTGAAGGACATATCGCCCCAACAATTGAAAATCATGCAGCCTAAAATATGATGACCCTCATAAGCAACATCAGGATGATGTCTGGAAATATGATGATGATGACCTCCTCCTCAAAGAAAATATGATGCTGCAGTTGAAAAATGCTGAGGAGGCTTAGAGACTTAGAATATGTTTTGGATTTTTAGGGAAGGTGCCTGCATGTTTATATGCTTGAAAACTGACTGCTCATGCAGGCACCAACAGTGGCTCTATCTGGGGACGTGCAGTTGCAAGACTGCAGCGAGAACCCCAGATCTCTGGGATGCAGACCAGTCCCTTATCCATTGGGCACAGAGTCATGATGTTATATTGATCTGCATCACCAATCACATTATTTTTTTAAAAATTATTTTGGCAGCCCAGGGCAGCCGAAAAGGAAGAACCATAATTTTTTCTTGTCAAATGCCTGATTCCAAACTGGAAGATCCCAATCCCAACTGAAAAGATTGGCATAATCTACCCATAATGTCATCTACTCAATTAGATACTCCCCCACCTTTGAAAGCTTACCATTTGTAGTACTGCCTCTGTCACTCTGCATTTCAAAATCAAACATGCAGCCATACAGGCTAAAAAATCCTTCAGTGTTAAGCAACACATGCATGTTATATTCTTCAGATGGTACATCATACTGCTCTTGGCATTCTTCATCATTTATCTGGCTGCTGCATACCATCAGGCACTCATCCAGCTGATCCAAAAATTGAAGACACTCAGAAAACATGAGACCCCAAATATCTACTGATATTGAAAACAAATCCTAATCCACACACCCAATGTTGCACATGTCTGAATCAGGTGATGATGAACATTCATTATTCACAGTTTGCAAATCAGTATCATCATCTTCAAACAAAGGATTAATCCTGCACCAATGAAGGTCATGACTCACAACATCAAATGCATCTGCAGACTCATCATAAAGGGGATTAACACTCAATGCAAAGGCCTCTGCTTCTTCTTCATGACACTCCAATTCTTCTTCACTACTATCAGATCCAGAGTCATAAGAAGAACAAACCTGATCCATAAATTGATCATGGATATCATTTTTATCATCTGATTTCCCCATATACAAGATTTCTGCTGTTTCAATGTACTCTGAAGTTGAACTATCTGCATCACTTTCCAGCCCTCCAATGCTTCCTGATGAAACTGATATTAATTCTTGATCCATATGATCACAACTCTGCACAACTGGGTCATTTAAACATGAAGGCTCTTTGTTTAGGACTAGTATGCAAATATTACTTGAAAAATTATTATTTTCAACTTCACTTGCTGGGTAAAAAAGGACATCCTCCTCTATAATAGAAACATCATCCACTTGGAATGATGCAAAAACTAGGACAACAGGGGTGTGAGTGCTTTGACATTCATCATCAATTCCTGAATTAAATCTTTCATCAACATTGGGGGCTGCAGGACAACAAAATTTTTCAGAAAAATAACCCTTTTGTATTCCATACCTCCAATTGTTTTCAATATCTATTGCAAACTAATGTGCCTGATGCAATGTGGTGGGCTCCTTGTCTCTCAATCTATAACTCATTTTTTTGTCAAATGCTCCCAAATAGACGACTAAGCACAGTGCATCATTAGGTCTCATGCATTCTGGAATTATATTCAATGCCCTCATAAATCTGAGGTTAAAGGCTGGGATCAACTCATCTTCTTCAATGTGGATATACCTAAAGTCACTAATAACTACATATTTAGAGATTCTTTCACCATATTGTACTAGAAATACAGATTTAAAACCATGCCAAGAGCTGACAGAGTGAGCTAGAAGGTAGGAAAACCAGTTCCTTGCATCTTCATCTAGAGATTGAACAAATAATCTCATAACCACATCCTCATGGTCAATCTCAAAGTCATCTATCACATTTATAAACTGCTGCAAGTGTCTCTCAGCTGATTCATCCTTTGCACCACTAAATTTGGGCAAATACTTTCTGATTTTAGGTGGAAGAGCATTTGGATAACCACAAATGCCACTAAAATTTATGGGCTTATATCTATCTATGTTGAAACTTCTTTTATTACATGGTTGGGACTGACTACTATATATTATTGCATTTGACACCTCACAAGGGTGCATAAGCTGACAATACATCTTTTTACGCTTTCGCAACCCTCTTCTCTACTCAGATTTTCAATCACAATATGACCTTAGGCCCTTAAAATACAAACTGCTATTTCAACCTGCCTAAAGTCCTCTATATGAGTCTTTTAAACAACATTGCATGCCCTTTTGAAATATAGAGTAGGTTCTAACAAAAGCATGCAAGCTCTGCTTTCACCAATGTTTCTCTTTTAACCAGTGCTATTTCACGAGATAGGGAACTCTTCAAAAACTTGTACAAATACCTGGATATGTTATAGCTGCTGATATGTTCATTCAACAGAGTCGCCACCTCCTTGGTAGAGGAATGAGCTTCAAACAGACTGAAGCTAAAAATTGATTTCTTTCTTTCTAGGTCATCCACCAGCAGAGCCACAGATAAAACTTTTTCTTTTGCTGCAACAAGGCACCTCCAGGTCTGATTCTTCAATTTCTTAGACTCAAGCTTCATGGATATGACATTGTTTTCCCCAGCGAAGTCGCCATTTTTTGTTGGTGACTCGGATGGGTCACAAATATATCATTTTTTTATCAGTCCATCCCCAGTAGAGTCGCCATTTTGTTGGTGACTCAGATGGGTCACAAATATTATTCTTTTTAAATCAACTCCCTAGTAGAGTCACCATTTTGTTGGTTTTTCTTCTGAATCAGCATCAGGGTTTGCCAGTTCCTATGCACATGCAGATTCAGCCAACTAATACCTCCCCTTCACTTCTGGTTTTGCCGCACCAAGGGGGGGATCCCTATAACTCAAGATGTAACCTTGACTAGCTCAAAGATAGAAAGATCTAACTTGACAACAACAGGAAGAATACTCTCATGTATGGACCAAGATCTGCATGATAGATCACAAGGTTGGCAACATTCCTAGACATAATGTCTGGTTAGGTATGAGAGCATGCAGGGGTTTTCCTACTCCTAATCCTACAACTAACAGGTGGAAGTGATGAAATGGGTGGACATAATGTCTTGGATGCAAGATGAGGGTTTTTGGCTCATAACTACTGATCTAGGAGCAAACTGGTGCCTATCCATTGGGCAACGGAGTCAACTAGTCATATACAATAGATGGTTTGCAACTTTCACTCAAGTTTCAAGGGGTTGGACTGATGCTTGCCTTACAAACATCACCTAAGAATGGGTATCTAACTGCCTCTACTTACAGATATCCCTGCTGACATGCAACCAGATTCAAAAGAAGGAGAATAACATGCAGCAAATGGAGACAAGCAAATAGACACATGCAATAAGCATTTTTCATATAACACTAACACTGAAACTGAAAATATGTGCAAAATACATTCATGTTGCAACTCATAAACTCCAAAATGGGATAAAACAGCCAAGATCATGCCCTGTTCTTCATTATTTACACAAAAATGCCTCAGGCCTTCAACAACCAAGACAATGGTAACACAATCTGCCTATATCGGCCAGAAAGTGTACCCACAGCAATTAATTACATGGTTGACCAAAAATCTCGCCAGATACATCCATCAGAAAGAATGGCGCTCAAAAGTTATTGCTGCAACAGACAAGGGAGGCCTCGAGCCTTGCACCGCCATCTAGGGTCTTCATTCATAATTAGATCGCTTCACCGTTTGTACCATCGCCCATTGATGGCTCAACCACCCATGTCTCACTTGGAAACCGTCACAGCACTCAAAAGGAATTTCCTGCCAAAATGCATTTTACTGAAGGTTCAAGTTATGCAGGAACATTAATCCCACATGCATGGTGCGGAGAGTCCTTCAGTAGTTCAAAAACATGGCCACATGCATAATAAGCATCGAGCACTTTTGCCACGCTCGACACATGCCTTTCTCTCCAAAAGCCCATCGGCCAAACTTCTACCATTGGCTCACCCCAAAAAACTCTTGCCGACCTCAGTTGTCTCACCGATCGCCACACTACACTCCCCTTCATCGGCCAGAGATAGATCATCAGGCTGACCATCCAAACCTTTGCCGATCTCATCAGTTACACCGATGAAGCAGCCACAATCCCCTGTCGGCTAGACCAATACCGTCGGCCAAACAGAAAAAACCCCTGTATATGCATATACAACTGGTGGGCCCCATCACATGCATCTCCTCCCTGGCATTGTAGTGAATATATATTTGCACCTTTGTATGCTTCGCTTGTACATCTGCAAATATACAAACCTCCAATATACAATTGCGGCATCTTCAACAGAATATTCGATGAATGTGTCTGCCACTCGCCACTGTAGCAATTGTATATGCGCACCTCCAAATATCTGGATGATGTCATCGTCATATTCGCAACATCGGGGGATCTCCATAAAATGACTTAGTGTTAGCAATATGACCCTCCAGAACTTGATGACGTCACCACCATATCCACATCAGGATGATATTCGGAAGATGACCGGATATTTGGAAATATCATCCTGATGCACAAATATCATGCTGCACTGTAGCTCCACGAAACATCAGGGTGATGTTAGATCATACCTGATATTTGGAAATATCACCCCGTCCTTAGAAAATGATGGAGCTGAAGGACATATCGCCCCGACAATTAAAAATCATGCAGCCTAAAATATGATGACCCTCGTAAGCAACATCAGGATGATGTCTGGAAATATGATGATGATGACCTCCTCCTCAAAGAAAATATGATGCTACAGTTGAAAAATACTGAGGAGACCCAGAGACTTAGAATATGTTTTGGATTTTTAGGGAAGGTGCCTGCATGTTTATATGCTTGAAAACTGACTGCTCATGCAGGCACCAACACGTTCTATTGAAGTGCTTTCATTTTATTGCATATCATTATCAACTTTCCTTTGAAGATTTGTGTTGATCATATGTAGCTGTAGAACATCTTGGTGAAGTATGATTTAGTTTGCTTCTTTTCATTACAGTATCAGAACATGTATCTAGATTGTTGGTCAAAATTAAGTAATTTTATGATCTCAATCTCTAAACTCTATTTTCTCAGTTTCAATTTCATAAATAGTTATAAATAATTGCAAATAATGATGAATCATAAGCAAATATAGTAGGTATATGCTAAATAATGACAAATTTAAAGCATATACAGTGAAGATAAATAAATACTGATGCATGTCATGTAAATTATACTTAAATATCAGCAAATTACGTGCTTTGAACACATTCTTTGAGCAAATTTAAAGTTCATTAGCAAGGTTTAGCATAAACAAGGGAAATATTTACATATTTGAGCAAAGTTGGAAATATTCTCATAATTAGTCCAAATCAGGGATGAATTCAAGTGAAATACTTAAAGTTAGTAATAAATTTACATATATTTGCACAGATCCTAACTCAATATTGTAGGAGTTATCATAACTATCAAGATATATGCAAAAACAAGTGTTCTAGATAGGAAATTGACAAATATATATAGAAATTATCAAAGAACGTAAGGCCGCAACATGATTAACTATTGATAACTGAGAGGGGGGGTGAATCAGTTATCCTAATTATTCCTTCTTTCTAAACTTTCTTATTAATCAATGCAGCATTAATTCAAACATAACCGTGAAAATGGAGATACACATGACACAATATTTTTGACGTGGAAACCCTGTTAAGGGAGAAAACCACGGGGTGATTAACCCAAAGATTATTCTCTATTAGAAGAATAAGGAAATACAAAATGGCACTTGCCAATTAGGGCTCACTGCCTGAGCACACTGCTCACAAGAGGCACACTGCCTACAAGAGACTCATTGTCTACAAAAGAGTGTTATACAATACTTGAACTGATTGGTAGCATCTACAAATGCTGGAGTCCAGTTCTGGTTAGGCTCAGTATATTGATCTACTACACTTCATCTTTCCTTTTCCCTTAAGCTGCTTTCTTTCACATATCGGACCTTTCTTACTACTTCTGCTCTGCTCTTCTACTTTTATTTCCACATATCCAACAACAACAACAACACTCACAACTAAATCCATCTTGTAAATATATCCACACAAGTGATTTCATCACTTTTCTAGTCAGCACCTGGAATAGTCAAATTTTTCACTAATTCTGATCTGTCGGCTAAATCCTTGCACATCAAGTAATGCGGATCAAGTATATGCTTGAAAAAATCATTAATCATGTTGGCCAAACATGTTTCATGCCTTCATAACCTTTACCACAATCAGTAACACATCTGGAAAGTAGTCTGATGTTCTGTCAGTCAGTTCTTCCTCTGTTCACACTATCACTCAGGAATCCGGTACTCACCTATTCATATCTTTTTCCTCATCTGTCACCGGAGGCTAAATCCTTGGAATATACCACTCAAGGTAGTCCTCTTGACTTCTCCAAATCCGCACTTCACCAAGATACTTTCTCTGAGAGATCCAGACCTGTCTGTCGGACCTTGCCACATGCTCTGTTCTTGTTTACTGGACAACAACAATCTTCATTCTGACTTCCGGTAGAGACACACCATGTCCTGTGGACGTGTGGTGTTAGGACAGTAAAAATTTAAATTTTTTACTATTTTCTCTCTCCACCATATTTGAATAAAACCTAAAAAATATCCCAAAAAACCATAGTAAAAATTCAATGTATCTCACAGGATGTCTATAGATGAGTAGTGCCAAAATACTTAAAGGTCAATCTATCGGCAAGATGTCGTATTGCTTACACCGGTACATGAAGAATCATTTGAAAATAACCATCGGTGTGAGAATAGAGATCAGAAAGAGATTTATAAAAGTCACCGATGGAATAAGTAGTACCGATGACCCTTCATCAGCAAGAGAACCGAGTAGTCATACCGATCGGTATGACTAATAATCATCGGAGGATCCTTCAAAAGCTACCCCGATAGTATATATCATACAGATGAAGTATTTTGGCAAGAGTTTCACCGAACATCCTGCGGGGGCAATGAAACAAATAGCCATTGGCAAGAAATAAATTATCGGAATGAGAAACAAATGAGTCTCCGATACTCAATGTCTTGGCAAAAAGAGAGCTTTTGGTGAGACTCACAACGATACAAATATCTGTCAGGATGACTCAACATATCGGGACAACAAAATTAGGTCTTACCGATTCACAAGTCACGGCGATCGAAAGGTGTCGGTGACACTTTAATAGACTCTGTCTGATAAGGACTATGAAATGATCATCGGGGAGACGATTGGGATCGGGTTGTCTTTTAAAAGCTATCCCGATAGTATATCTCACTCCGATGGGGATAAATTCGTACCTGTTGATAAGAAGTTTTTATAGCAGCAAGACATTAACAGAGTCATTCCGATCCAAAGTAAAGATAACTATCGGTGAGATTACAAAACTCGGGGAAACATAATTATGTTATCCCGATAGTATTGATCACCTCGATGAACAAAATACTTTCGGTGAGACTCTTACCGATAGTGATATCGGTAAGACTCATTATGTCGGAGAGAAATCTAAATCACACGGCGATGAAACAGGTCCTACCAATGGTCATGCCGATTGATTGTTCATGCCATAAAAAGCATTAAGGTTGCCCAGACATTTTAAATATCATGCCGATAAGAGGAGTTATGGCGATGTGACATTTCGCAGTGATGAACATTGAATTAATCAGACAATTAAATACAAACAGCTACGAAATTTTTACGATCATTATAATTGCAAGGTCTTTTGAGAAGAGAATACAGAGGAACTCTTAAAGCAAAAGCAGAGGATTTCGATTACAGCCACCAAACAACAGGTACATACATACAAACCACTGTATAGCCTGTGTTTAAATTTTCTGCCAAAGTTTTCAATATGGAAAGTCCGGGAAAGGGAAAAGGAAGAAAGTCACAAGGGGAAACCAGTAAGTCTAAAAAATAGAAAACTGAACAAACCCTTGAGGAAAAAGTAAAAGACAAAAAACTCAATCAGGACTTAGTTGACCAATTGCCTGGGTCAACTCCCAAGGCCAGAAGGTCTACTCAACTCAGGGCAGAGGTTGAGAAATTAGAAGATAAGCATAAACGCCTGGGAGATATCTGGACCCCAATCAGGGGATATGAGCTTTTTAGATTCCATTATAACAGAAGGTTTAGGAATACTCCTGTATCAAACCCATGGCAATTGAATTTGGGAAAACTGGTTGTCCCTAATGTATTCCTGAATGTGGAACTCCTCCAACTGCTTGCCAAACATTACAATTCAAGCCTGAAAGCCATCTGCAACCCATAGGGAGAACCAATTGTGCATTTGTCAAAAAATGCTATTTGTGAGGTATTTGATCTAGATGATTTATGCACTGTCCCTATTATTTATGAAGATCTGGAGAAGGAATATTGGAGAATGGATACAACTTACAATGGATGGAGGTTGCCCATTCATAGGCCCAGGGTTGAAGGAGAAGTAATGCCCTTAACTGAAAATGATGGTCCTCCCTTTCATGTAACCATATTTGAACCATATATACAGTATACCTATTTTTCTGTAGGCCAAGTCCTTGGTTCAGAGGTCCCTGAGTTCATGACTATCCCTCTAATGGTCATAGCCTCTAACATTCAGTGTCATAATGCGAGGCAATTTAATTATGCTTGTTATATTGCTAATAGAATGGATTCTAGTTTATCTGCAATAAGAAACAGTGCCCTAGCATGCTCTTTTGAGCATTACTCAATGCTTATGCACATGGTGTTGTATTTTTGCCAGGAAGTAGGGTTATGGCCAAGTGAGCTTAAAGTTGTTGCTGCAGATAAGAAAGGAGAAAAGATACCAATACAAATGTGGACTAGAATATGGGATAGTAGATATGCCCATTCCAGCTATGCTCAATTTGAAGAACACTGTGTAAAAGTGTTGTATAGGTATTTTAACCACCCCTGTGAATATTCAATTTCAGCTGAAATAAAAAAGTTCCTCAGGCCAAAGGATTTTGGTGGCCCCCCTACTATCACTCATAATTGGGGAGACTGGTATTGCTTTGAGGATGCTACTATGATGAAAGTTTACGGTTTTGAGGATACTCCATTCATATTGCCCAAGACTGTCCCTGACAGACTTGCATATTTAGAGATAATCAGGCAAATGCATTATTCAAATGTGATGCATCTGAGTTCACATGATAAACAATCATTTATGCCCATCACTTTATGTTTTGGAGATTTTACCGTAGTTTCAAAAGAAGGTTACAATCTCATTTTGGATAAATTAATGCATTATAACATGAGGAATGCTAAGGCGAGGAAAGGATTTGACCCTAAAGGTTTTATTGACTCTGCACGAAGAAAACAAAATCTCAGTGGATATATGCACATACATTATCCACATGATGATGTTATTAGAAATCTAGAAGAGGCTGAAGTTGAATTGGTGGTAGAAAAGTATAATAGGGATTTAAGTAAAAAGAAAAAGTAGATAGCAGAGATTGAGGTTGTATCCTCCGAAGATGAAGAACTGACAGGGCAAGAACAGCCACAAGACAAAACACCAGAGATGTCCAAAAGGAAAATGCTACAATATCAGCCTCCTATTGTGCTACATGATGAGGAGGGGTCTGCTGATGAGGATCCATGCCAAATAGCCTATGATTCTTTCATCTTAGATGATAAATTTATTCAATCTAAAGAATTTAAATCATTCTTGTATAAATACAAAGGGAAAGAGATCAGGGAGTCAGTAGATGATGTTTCTGCTGATAATGAAAGACAATTGCTAGATATGTTGAAGGAAACAGTAGATAAAGAGATGCAAGACATGACACCTAGCAAGGATAGACAGTTGCTTAAGGATGCAGGGGTTATGATTTTTCCTGGTCTGGATTTAAATTCTGCTTTGGTTTTTGACAGTTTTCTGAATAGTGCAGATGATAAATATAAACTTACTCCAAAAGGAGTTAATGAAGTATATATGGGAACAAGATATAATAATGATGAAAATTCCTTGATGATATGGGCGTTATACCCTCCCCATAAGAAGACGGCCATCATAGATACTGAAAAAACTTTTGGCCATGTTATGACTTTGAAAGCAGGGGAAACTAACCCTATAATTACTGTAGACATTGGTATCAATGTTGTAAAATTGAATAAGGCACAAGCTCAAATGTTGATCAAAGAGAGAGATGCATACAAATTGAATTGTGAAAGATTGACAAAAGAAAATGATTACTTGAAGGATGCTGTAAAGAGTACTTTTGGCCAATCCACAAAAAGAATAACTCAAGGTGAGAGCTCACAGGGCATTCAAGTATTATCCCCTAACCAAGCGACACAAATTTAGATAGATGCATTTGTTACAATACTGCAGAGAAGGTATGCAAACATGGTGTAGTGGTTAAACCAGTTTTGGGATAATTACTCAGAAAATCACAAAGCAGTTAAAGAACATGAAAGACTTGAAAAGAGAATACAGGAAAAATTGATTGAGCTAGAAAACAGAAGTGCTACTGATAGTACAGATATCTCTGATGCAGGAGCATTGCTCAAACAGCACCAAAATTACTATGACAAACTTAAAACTGATGCTAAAGAAGGTACTGATGCTTCAAACGCAGGAGTGCCCAGATTATTTAAAGACAACGGAGAGGTAAAGAGCAAAGAAGAATGGATTGTTGATTGTCAAGTTATATTACACCAGGCCATAGGAGCTCTGAAAGACAAAGCCTCTGCATCTAGAGAAGCTTGCAAACACCTGGAAAGAATGGTCACACTTGATGTGATTACCAGAGATGCTATTGATCTTACTGATTCTCACCGTGATCAGGAGTATTTAGATCACTTGGCTAAAGTTTATTTATGGCTAAGTAAACCCTAATCATGATTATGTAATAGTTGTTAATGTTTGTTAAGTTTCTAAAAGACTTATTGAAGAGTCATGTCTCTTCATAGAAACATCTATATAAGTTCAAACAATCGGTGCTAAAAGATCATCAGCAGTAGAATATATCCATATACATAAGATACAATGTTTCAAAATGACTAGGTTGCATATTTTATTTGAAGAAGAAGTTTGAAGTTCTCTGATTCAGTGGTTTTACTTTGGTATCAGTTGTTTGTTAAAACTATTCAATTGTGTGGTTGTCTCCATTTCTGTATTTCCTTGTTATTTAGATTAATATATCAAGTATATATTTAATCTGTCAATACACATTTGTTGTATCTATGTGAGTAAATAGGTTGGTATCCATTTGAGGAATTAAACCCTTCTGATTTAGTCACAGTAGCCTGGAAGTATTAAGTTTGGATTACTAAGTAGGGCCATATAATTAGGATTGCCATTCTGTCTGCAAGACAATATTACCTGTTAATCTTGCTCATTCATTTCATTTGGTTCCTTCAAGTAAGGATTAAAATACCTTCTGGTGAATTATAAGATATCTGATTATATTGGTTGGATTATCAAGAAGAGTTTGTCAGTCATTTCCTTGCACGTTTATACAAGTTATAAACTAAAACTGTGCCAAACAATTAGAATTATTACCATTAGAAAACCACTAAACCTGGTCCTTCACTTGACTCTATTACCCAACAAGGCACTAGTCTTATTTAACTCATTATTTAAATCCTTTTACCTTGATATTGCTTATACAATTTCTACCAATCACTTATCAGACATTAGACATAGAATTAGTTAGCAAGCTTTTCATCTATCCTACATCCTATGCCATTGTAGATAGATTTAATTAGTCCACACATTCACATTCAGACTGTTTTAATTTTCCAAGGTTTACCCGCCTAGGTGTAACAGGACCTAAAGCGTAGGAAATCATCAAACCTTGAAGGTTGATTTCGTCAAGTTAGTTCAAAAACGTTGCAAATCTGAACATAGATCTTAGCATACTCTTAGGATTAGCAACCTGCATTTTTGAGACCTAACAAATTGGCGACTCTACTGGGGACATAAGTAAAAGACCTTAGAAATAAATCATTCCTTTCATAGAGTCATTCCAGAAAATTTAATTTGGTAACTCTGCTGGTGATAAGAACCTTACAGATAAAAACTTTTCCTATTTAATAAATAGGTGGCGACTCTAGTTACAATTACAACAAAGAATTCAATATCAAATGGATGGTAGGAGATCAAAGATGGAAGGTAAAAAATTGCAATCATCTCCACCACTTAGAAACATTTCCAAAAGAAATGGAAATTCAAATTATTCTCACCAAGATAATAATCTGGATATTCAAGAGAATGATCCAGAGCAAAATATTTCAATTCATAACAAATTCACACCTCTGCATGATTCAAATGAGAACCTCAGTGGAGCAACTGATGATATTTTGGCAAGGTACAGACCTACTCCTCAACAACAGCATGATTATGATGCAAAGATCATGAGGGAGATTGATCAAAACCAAGCTGAAAATGACTTCAAGATGTCATTACATCAGGAAGAAGAGATGGGATATGGATTTTCAAACTAGGGAATGAATGATAATCCAGAACATCAGGAAATAAATAACAATACAGAGAATTTAAAAGACATGAGTGAAGAGCAACAGGAAATACTCATGCTCCGGAAAGAACTTGAGAGGTACAAGATACAGGAAGAGAGAGTTGTTGCAGCAAGAAATTCAATAGAGGAAAAGTAAAGCCAAAACAGCTCCCCAAAAATATGTACCTCTGCATAGAGGAAACATTTCAAGAAATACATAGCAAAATACAGGTGGTGTTCAAAACTCACATGCATCCGGAAGTCATCAGAATACTATTCCCCAAAACCCTAGACCACCTCGTATACGTAATACATCTCAACATATAGCAAATATTTACCCACCCACTGGTCAACAATATTATAGACCACAAAACAATTACACAAATCCCCACATGAACCAACATCAACAATATGCATATCATCAGCCACCAGGTGGATATAATTACTATCCCAATCCACCACCTTTGAACTTCCCACCTCAAAACCTTGCAAATATATGTAGTCAATTTGACTTAACTAGATATCAGTTGTATCCATATCCTATGGATAGTACTTGGAGAAATATGGTTCCCAAGTTTACTGGAAATAATGTAATATCTGCGGAAGATCATATCAGAAGTTTTAATGCTTTTGTACAGGATATTGGTATGGATTGGGAAGACATTAGAATGAGGTTATTCATGATGTCCCTCAATGAAGATGCTAGAGATTGGTTTAACAGCTTGCTTGATGCCTCAATCAATTCAATAACTGACTTCCATAACCAGTTTAAGGATCAGTATGGCAACCAATATGCTCCTGAATTCGCATTACATGAATTGATAAGTATACAGAAGTATCAAAATGAGTCAGTATTTGATTTCAACTTGAAATTTTCTAAGTTACATAATAAGGTACCACATGGAGCCAAGTTATCTGACCCGATAGCACTGAGTATCTATATGAAAGCATTTGACCCCAAAACAAGGTACGAGCTTAGAAACAGGTGCCCTACAACCTTGGCCGAGGCACAGAAAGTGGCCCTAACTATTGAAAACAATAGGAAGGCTACAGGAATGGTCAGTAAAAGGGATAATCATAGAAATCCTTAGAATCCAAATGTTCAGTAAACTAAACCAGAGGGTCAGCATAGGCCTGAAAGACCTAGGTTGCATGATATGCCCTACAATACAAATTGGAAGGATGGAAGACCCATTGATAACAGTAGAAAGCAACCATATGGAAAGGATACTCCTGATCCCCTGAAAAGAAACATGGCACATATGGCAGAAAATAAACCTTGGTGTTTTGTGTGTAATTTGCCACATTTACCTGAATACTGTGAGGTAGCTAAATCAATACAGCAAGAGGAAATGCTATACAGCTATAATAGAGATAATCACACCATAAATATGATGCAAGATACACCATGTGTGGTCATAGAAGATTACTCTTCTTCAGAAGAAGAAGGATATGAGTATGATGTAGGGAACCAAAGGCATCATATCAACATGGGAGAACAGGAAGTATTCTCAGACCAAGAAAATAGTTGTGAGCAACTTATTTGTTATAACAACCAGTCATATGGTCAATGGAGAAAGCCTACTGAGGATGAAAAAGAAGCTCTCACAGTGGCTGCAGTGGCTCAAGCTCGAAACACTTACAACTTAAGGAATAGAACAACAAATGTTGGGCAAGGAACTCCTAGGAGTGTATTTGTAAAAGACAGAATAACAAAGGGAATAATACAAAATCACTATCCAAAGAACCAGAAAAGGGGGATAAAAGTAAAATGAAAGAAAATCAAGAAAAAGAGAACACAAAAATAGAAAAGAATGACCAAACCATGGCTCATTCTTTTGACATGGCTCATGCAGTGTCTCAGGTGAAGATATCAGTCCCACTCCTAGAGATGAGGAAAATAGATAAATGTAGAAGTACAGTTGTCAAGATGATTTCTGATACACCAAATCCGAAACATAAAGGGTTTGAAAAAACAACAAATAATGTGCATCAAGAAAATTTCAAAATGCCTGAGGTATACCTTGGTGACACACTTACAAAAAATCCCTCACAGGTAGATCCATTCTATACTACACTAGTAATCAAGAACAGGATAGTCAGGAATTGCATGATTGATTCAGGTGCTGCCATGAATATCATGCCTATAGCAGTTATGAAAGAATTGGGAATGTGGGTTGATACTACATATGGCCAGTGTTATGCAATGGATAACAGATCTATTCCAGTAGTTGGTATTATGAAGAATGTAGAGATAAAACTTGCCTCACACCCTGAAGCAACTTATAACATTGATATTACTGTGGTTGATATCCCACCGTATTATGGAATGCTTCTATCAAGGCAATGGGCTACAATGGCAGTAGGCAATGTTCAGTTAGATTTATCATATGCCACCATACCAGTGGGTGGCAAGGAAATTAAGCTGTGCAGAGAGCCAAGGTATGACAATATTATAGAAAGAATGGATCGGCATCAGATAAATTTCTTTTGTGATATAGATTTAGGAGTTTTCAAAGTTGGAGAAACTACACTAGAATTGCATAACACTAATCTAATACACGCTGAATCTATGAAAGAAGAAAATGATCTATGGAAAATGTATTTTGATGGTGCATGCAACAAAATAGGAAATGGGGCTGGAGTAATTTTCATTTCACCAGGAGGTAAAACTTTCAAATACTCTTTCCTATTGACATTTGAATGCACAAATAATGTAGCTGAATATGAAGCCTTGCTCATTGGTCTAAACATAGCCACTAAACACAAAATAAAAAAGTTAGTTGTCAATGGTGACTCTGAATTGGTCATATCCCAAGTAAGAGAAAAATACCTATCAAAAAATAAAATATTAAGACAGTACAGAAATGCAGTTTGGGATGATATTGAATTGTTTGATGCCTTTTCAATCAACTGGGTTGATAGGTCTAAAAACATTATGGCAGACTTTTTAGCAAACATAGCATTAAAGAGAGATGATGTCACACTAGGAGGGATTACAGAAGTTGAATTTAAAACTAGACCTACTATCCCTGATAATATACAGAATTGGCAAGTGTTTGATAGCGATGCTGATATAATCAATTTCTTACATTGTGCTGACTATTATGAAAATCAAGAAATTGATTTTAATGCATTTGTAGAGGAACATGATGGGAAAGAAACCCTTTTTGGCCAAGAGGTGGTTCAGTTGAAAATGAATAAGATACCCAAGGGACTTATTGCATTAGAAAAGGCATTTGATGGCCATGACAGATATAAAAAGAAAGACACACCAGTGGTACCTAATAACCTTGAAGAAATCAATTTAGGGACACAAACAACCCCAAAAAATGTGTATATTAGAAGAAATCTTGACCCAAAAATCAGGAGCAGACTCATCAACCTGCTCAGAAAGTACAGGCATGTGTTCGCTTGGTCATATGATGATTTGAAGGCATATAGAGAGGATTTAGTTCAACATGAGATACCATTGAAGCCAGATGCTAAACCATTCAGACAGAAATAGAGGCCGATCAATCCTACATTGGCCCCTAAGATGCTAGAGGAACTTACAAAGTTAAGGGATGGAGCTATAATTAAACCTATTAGACATTCTTCTTGGGTTTCAAATTTAGTACCTATCAGGAAAAGGAATGGTGATATTAGACTGTGTATGGATTTCAAAAATTTGAATAAATCTTCTCTTAAAGATAATTATCCTCTCCCCAATATGGAAGCAATATTACAGAAAGTCACTGGATGTGAATTGTTGTCAATGATGGATGGTTTCTCCGGTTACAATCAGGTAAAAGTCAAGGAGTCAGAACAATTTAAGACTGCATTCACCACTCCTTGGGGAATGTATGTGTATTTGAGAATGCCATTCGGATTAACTAATGCTGGAGCAACATTCCAAAGAGCAATGGATGTGGCTTTTGCTAAATTGATCAATAAGATTATGATAGTATATCAAGATGACTTGACAACATATTCAAAAAGGGGTGAAGATCATTGCACACACTTAGAACAAATATTTATCAAAGCCCTAGAATATGGGATATCATTGAACCCTAAAAAATGCCATTTTGCAGTAACAGAAGGAAAGTTGCTTGGCCGTATAGTCTTGAAGGAAGGAGTTAAAATAGATCCTGAAAGGGTAAAAGCAATCGATCAAATCCCTATTCTAAAAAATATAAAAGCTATACAATCATTTTTTGGTCAGATAAATTTTGTCAGAAGATTTATACCAAATTTTGCAGAAATTGTTTGTCCTATATCGAAAATGCTGAAGAAGAACTCATAAATGAAGTGGACAACAGAAATATTAGAAGCATTTGGCAATATTAAGAGGGCAATCAAGCAAGCTCCATTCTTAGTATCCCCTGACTTCAGTAAATCGTTCCAACTGTTTTCATTTGCTTCCTATCATACAGTTGCAGTAGTGTTATTATAGAAAAACAATGATGGATATAAACAGCCTATCTCTTTCTTCAGCAAGTCCCTTCAGAATGCAGAGTTAAAGTATGACATCATTGAAAAACAAGCTTATGCATTGGTAAAAGCAGTTAAAAATTTTAGACCATATTTGGTGGGGGCTGAAATCACAGCATATGTTCCTAATGCTGCAGTGAAGGATGTATTGGTCCAAACTGAAGTCACCAGTAGGAGATGTAGGTGGATCAATAGGGTTCAAGAATTCAATATTGAAATCCAAATCACTAAATTGGTGAGAGGACAGGGTCTTGCCAAATTGATGGCTGAAAGTAATCTTGAAGCCTCTCAGATATGTAATGTTGATGCAAGTACCAGTATTGAACATACTCCATGGTATACTGATATAATATATTATCTAAAACATATGAAGTGTCCTGAAGGCTATGACAATAACAAAAAGAGGACACTCAAACTACAAGCTTCAAAATATGTACTCATTAGTGGGGATCTTTATTGGAAAAACAGAGATGGGGTTTACTATTATGCTTGGATGAATATCAGTCAAAACATATTATGGAGTTGCATGAAGGCATGTGCGGAGGTCATTTCTCAGCAAAAACTACAGCCCACAAAATCTTGAGGGCGGGATAATATTGGTCTAAAGTTTTTAATGATTCATACCATTACACTAGAAAGTGTGAAGCATGCCAAAAGTTCTCAAGGAAGTTAAAGTATCAGGGAGCACTACCCTTAAAACCTATGCAAGTTGAGGCTCCATTTTATCAGTGGGGTGTTGATTTTATAGGTGAAATCTCAGAAAAATCAAGTGGGGGGCATAAATAGATTTTAATGGCTACTGATTACTTTACAAAATGGGTGGAAGTGATCCCAATGAAACAGGCAACAAGTAAAGTAGTGATTAACTTTTTAATGGAGAATATTATATGCAGATTTGGTACTCCAGTAAGATTGATTACAAATAATGGGATGTGTTTTAGATCTGATGAATTCAAAGGATTTTGCAGTACACATGGTATCACTGTTTCTTATGCTGCTCCCTACCATCCACAGGCCAATGGACAAGCAGAATCAAGTAACAAGAGCCTTTTGAAAATCATAAAAAGAATGTTGGATAGAAACAAGAAGGCTTGGGATTCAAAATTAAGAATGGCAGTGTGGGCTGATAGGATTACTATAAAGAGAGCAATTGGGAGATCTCCTTATGAGTTAGTGTATGGGACACAAGCCAGATTACCATTGGAAAATCTTATACCAGTATACAAATTCATTCTTCAGGAAGACTTGAATATTCCTGAACCAATGGAGGAAAGGTTGGAACAACTGGCAGAACTTGATGAAACAAGAAGAATAGCTCAGAGGCAAAATGTTAAATTACAATCACAAGTAAAATATCTCTTTGACAAGAAGGCCAAAGACAGAAAGTTTGAAATAAATGATCTGGTACTGATGTGGAATGCAAGGTGTCAGGACAAAGGAAAACATGGAAAATTTAAAGCCCTGTGGTTGGGTCCTTTCGTTATCACTAGCAAGGGAGGTGATGTTTCTTACTATGTACAGAATATGTTAAGAGAGGAGCAAGAATTGCTTGTACATGGGCAATACTTGAAGCATTTCTTTTCATAAACATATACAAAGAGGATTGAGCGTTGCCAGTGCATGGACAACCCTCAAATAATTCTCAAAATATTTTATTCCATGCACAGTAGTCTAGGAAATCATTCCCAATCCCCATCATTTGTTACTTCCCTTTTCCCATTCTCATAAAAACATTACCCCAAAATAAATAAAATATGTGGTCTACTTCCCTAGGAGATTTGGATCCTTGTTATACTCACAGGGAGTATACATCCCAGACAGAGCCACTGTTAGGACAGTAAAAATTTAAATTTTTTACTATTTTCTCTCTCCACCATATTTGAATAAAACCTAAAAAATATCCCAAAAAACCATAGTAAAAATTCAATGTATCTCACAGGATGTCTATAGATGAGCAGTGCCAAAATACTTAAAGGTCAATCTATCAGCAAGATGTCGTATTGCTTACACCGATACATGAAGAATCATTTGAAAATAACCATCGGTGTGAGAATAGAGATCGGAAAGAGATTTATAGAAGTCACCGATGGAATAAGTAGTACCGATGACCCTTCATCGGCAAGAGAACCGAGTAGTCATACCAATCGGTATGACTAATAATCATCGGAGGATCCTTCAAAAGCTACCCCGACGGTATATATCATACCGATGAAGTATTTCGGCAAGAGTTTCACCAAACATCCTACGGGGGCAATGAAACAAATAGCCATCGACAAGAAATAAATTATCGGAATGAGAAACAAATGAGTCTCCGATACTCAATGTCTTGGTGAAAAGAGAGCTTTCGGTGAGACTCACAATGATACAAATATCTATCGGGATGACTCAACATATCGGGACAATGGAATTAGGTCTTACCGATTCACAAGTCACGGCGATTGGAAGGTGTCAGTGACACTTTAATAGACTCTATCCGATAAGGAATATGAAATGATCATCGGGGAGATGATTGGGATCAGGTTGTCTTTTAAAAGCTATCCCGATAGTATATCTCACTCCGACGGGGATAAATTCGTACCTGTTGATAAGAAGTTTTTATAGCGGTAAGACATTAACAGAGTCATTCCAATCCAAAGTAAAGATAACTATCAGTGAGACGACAAAACTTGGGGAAACATAATTATGTTATCCCAATAGTATTGATCACCCCGATGAACAAATTACTTTCGGTGAGACTCTTACCGATAGTGATATCAGTAAGACTCATTATGTCGGAGAGAAATCTAAATCACACGGTGATGAAACAGGTCTTGCCGATGGTCATGCCGATTGATTGTTCACGCCATAAAAAGCATTAAGGTTGCCCAGACATTTTAAATATCATACCGATAAGAGGAGTTATGGCGATGTGACATTTCGCAGCGATGAACATTGAATTGATCAGACAATTAAATACAAACGGCTACAAAATTTTTACGATCATTATAATTGCAAGGTCTTTTGAGAAGAGAATACAGAGGAACTCTTAAAGCAAAAGTAGAGGATTTCGATTACAGCCACCGAACAACAGGTACATACATACAAACCACTGTATAGCCTGTGTTTAAATTTTCTGGCAAAGTTTTAAATATGGAAAGTCCGGGAAAGGGAAAAGGAAGAAAGTCACAAGGGGAAACTAGTAAGTCTAAAAAATAGAAAACTGAACAAACCCTTGAGGAAAAAGTAAAAGATAGAAAACTCAATCAAGACTTAATTGACCAATTGCCTGGGTCAACTCCCAAGGCCAGAAGGTCTGCTCAACTTAGGGCAGAGGTTGAGAAATTAGAAGATAAGCATAAACGCCTGGGAGATATCTAGACCCTAATCAGGGGATATGAACTTTTTAGGTTCCATTATAACAGAAGGTTTAGGAATACTCCTGTATCAAACCCATGGCAATTGAATTTGGGAAAACTGGTTGTCCCTAATGTATTCCTGAATGTGGAACTCCTCCAACTGCTTGCCAAACATTACAATTCAAGCCTGAAAGCCATCTGCAACCCATAGGGAGAACCAATTGTGCATTTGTCAAAAAATGCTATTTATGAGGTATTTGATCTAGATGATTTATTCACTGTCCCTATTATTTATGAAGATCTGGAGAAGGAATATTGGAGAATGGATACAACTTACAATGGATGGAGGTTGCCCATTCTTAGGCCCAGGGTTGAAGGAGAAGTAATGCCCTTAACTGAAAATGATGGTCCTCCCTTTCATGTAGCCATATTTGAACCATACATACAGTATACCTATTTTTCTGTAGGCCAAGTCCTTGGATCAGAGGTCCCTGAGTTCATGACTATCCCTCTAATGGTCATAGCCTCTGACATTTAGTGTCATAATGCGAGGCAATTTGATTATGCTTCTTATATTGCTAATAGAATGGATTCTGGTTTATCTGCAATAAGAAACAGTGCCCTAGCATGCTCTTTTGAGCATTACTCAATGCTTATGCACATGGTGTTGTATTTCGGCCAGGAAGTAGGGTTATGGCCAAGTGAGCTTAAAGTTGTTGCTGCAGATAAGAAAGGAGAAAAGATACCAATACAAATGTGGACCAGAATATGGGATAGTAGATATGCCCATTCCAGCTATGCTCAATTTGAAGAACACTGTGTAAAAGTGTTGTATAGGTATTTTAACCACCCCTGTGAATACTCAATTTCAGCTAAAATAAAAAGGTTCCTCAGGCCAAAGGATTTTGGTGGCCCCCCTACTATCACTCATAATTGGGGAGACTGGTATTGCTTTGAGGATGCTACTATGATCAGAGTTTACGGTTTTGAGGATACTCCATTCATATTGCCCAAGACTGTCCCTGACAGACTTGCATATTTAGAGATAATCAGGCAAATGCATTGTTCAAATGTGATGCATCTGAGTTCACATGATAAACAATCATTTATGCCCATCACTTTATGTTTTGGAGATTTTACCGTAGTTTCAAAAGAAGGTTACAATCTCATTTTGGATAAATTAATGCATTATAACATGAGGAATGCTGAGGTGAGGAAAGGATTTGACCGTGAAGGTTTTATTGACTCTACATGAAGAAAACAAAATCTCAGTGGATATATGCACATACATTATCCACATGATGATGTTATTAGAAATCTAGAAGAGGCTGAAGTTGAATTGGTGGCAGAAAAGTATAACAGGGATTTAAGTAAAAAGAAAAAGCAGATAGCAGAGATTGAGGTTGTATCCTCCAAAGATGAAGAACTGTCAGGGCCAGAACAGCCACAAGACAAAACACCAGAGATGTCCAAAAGGAAAATGCTACAATATCAGCCCCCTGTTGTGCTACATGATGAGGAGGGGTCTGCTGATGAGGATCCACACCAAACAGCCCATGATTCTTTCATCTTAGATGATAAATTTACTCAATCTAAAGAATTTAAATCATTCTTGTATAAATACAAAGGGAAAGAAATCAAAGAGTCAGTAGATGATGTTTCTGCTGATAATGAAAGACAATTGCTAGATATGCTGAAGGAAACAGTAGACAAAGAGATGCAAGACATGACACCTAGCAAGGGTAGACAGTTGCTTAAGGATGCAGGGGTTATGATTTTTCCTAGTCTGGATTTAAATTCTACTTTGGTTTTTGACAGTTTTCTGAATAGTGCAGATGATAAATATAAGCTTACTCCAGAAGGAGTTAATGAAGTATATATGGGAACAAGATATAATAATGATGAAAATTCCTAGATGATATGGGCATTATACCCTCCCCATAAGAAGACGGCCATCATAGATACTGAAAAAACTTTTGGCCATGTTATGACTTTGAAAGCAGGGGAAACTGACCCTATAATTATTGCAGACATTGGTATAAGGCACAAGCTCAAATGTTGATCAAAGAGAGAGATGCATACAAATTGAATTGTGAAAGATTGACAAAAGAAAATGATTACTTGAAGGATGCTGTAAAGAGTACTTTTGGCCAATCCACAAAAAGAATAACTCAAGGTGAGAGCTCATAGGGCATTCAAGTATTATCCCTTGACCAAGCGACACAAATTTAGATAGATGCATTTGTTACAATACTGCAGAGCAGGTATGCAAACATGGTGCGGTGGTTAAACTAGTTTTGGGATAATTACTCAGAAAATCACAAAGCAGTTAAAGAACATGAAAGACTTGAAAAGAGAATACAGGAAAAATTGATTGAGCTAGAAAACAGAAGTGCTACTGATAGTACAGATATCTCTGATGCAGGAGCATTGCTCAAACATCACCAAAATTACTATGACAAACTTAAAGTTGATGCTAAAGAAGGTACTGATGCTTCAAACGCAGGAGTGCCCAGATTATTTAAAGACAACGGAGAGGTAAAGAGCAAAGAAGAATGGATTGTTGATTGTCAAGTTATATTACACCAGGCCACAGGAGCTCTGAAAGACAAAGCCTCTGCATTTAGAGAAGCTTGCAAACACCTGGAAAGAATGGTCACACTTGATGTGATTACCAGAGATGCTATTGATCTTACTAATTCTCACCGTGATCAGGAGTATTTAGATCACTTGGCTAAAGTTTATTTATGGCTGAATAAAGCCTAATCATGATTATGTAATAGTTGTTAATGTTTGTTAAGTTTCCAAAAGACTTATTGAAGAGTCATGTCTCTTCATAGAAACATTTATATAAGTTCAAACAATCGGTGCTGAAAGATCATCAGCAGTAGAATATATCCATATACATAAGATACAATGTTTCAAAATGACTATGTTGCATATTTTATTTGAAGAAGAATTTTCAAGTTCTCTGATTTAGTGGTTTTACTTTGGTATCAGTTGTTTGTTAAAACTATTCAATTGTGTGGCTGTCTCCATTTCTGTATTTCCTTGTTATTCAGATTAATATATCAAGTATATATTTAATCTGTCAATACACATTTGCTGTATCTGTGTGAGTAAATAGGTTGGTATCCATTTGAGGAATTAAACCCTTCTGATTTAGTCACAATAGCCTGGAAGTATTAAGTTTGGATTACTAAGTAGGGCCATATAATTAGGATTGCCATTCTGTTTGCAAGACAATATTACCTGTTAATCTTGCTCATTCATTTCATTTGGTTCCTTCAAGTAAGGATTAAAATACCTTCTGGTGAATTATAAGATATCTGATTATATTGGTTGGATTATCAAGAAGAGTTTGTCAGTCATTTCCTTGCACGTTTATACAAGTTATAAACTAAAATTGTGCCAAACAATTAGAATTATTACCATTAGGAAACCACTAGTCCTGGTCCTTCAATTGACTCTGTTACCCAACAAGGCACTAGTCTTATTTAACTCATTATTTAAATCCTTTTACCTTGATATTGCTTATACAATTTCTACCAATCACTTATCAGACATTAGACATGGAATCAGTTAGCAAGCTTTTCATCTATCCTACATCCTATGCCATTGTAGATAGATTTAATTAGTCCACACATTCACATTCAGAATGTTTTAATTTTCCAAGGTTTACCTTCCTAGGTGTAACAGGACCTAAAGCGTAGGAAATCATCAAACCTTGAAGGTTGATTTCGTCAAGTTAGTTCAAAAACGTTACAAATCTGAACATAGAGCTTGGCATCCTCTTAGGATTAGCAACCTGCATTTTTGAAACCTAACATGTGGGATGAACTTTGTTGCCATCAATGACAACAATCATGAATCCATATAGTGTCTCTTGCAAACAATCTCCCCCTTTGGCATTGATGGCAACACTTAGTGAAAAATGACTAAGTGTTTACACTATGCTCCCCCTTGGCTGATGCGCTGTCTTTATATACATTTTCTGGAGCTCCCCCTTAGTTGGATTCCTCATTTTTCACTGCTCCTTCTCCCCCTTTGACATCAATGGCAAAGGGTAGGGTCTGCATACCAAAATTTTTCAAAATTTTAACTATATTTAGCCGCATAAGTATATATATACAAGTTGTACTTACATATACTTAAGTATGTCTGAAAAAGTATTCTTCAGTTGTACAACTTTTGTCACCCAACTCTGCTTCATCCTATCCAAAATTGAGATGTGACCACTCAACAGGAAAGCAAATGCTTCAGCCTTCTTAAGATCTGTCAGATCATTGGTCCGTGCTGTAATCTAAGCATCATTTATGGCCTCATGCATGGCCTCTAACTTAGGGATAATAATCCTTCTAAGTTCACCCATCCAGTTAATTATGTTCTTCCTTTCCTTCTCAAAATTCTTTATTGCATTTGTGATTGCAATAGTTTGACACTCTTGATTTACTATGGAGGAAGAGAGAGGATCAAAACTTTGAGACAAACTTAGTAGTTTATCCTCTTGCTCTTTTATTTTCTTCTCAATCTCTACTATTGCTTTGGAAAAGGAGATACAAAATTTGTATATTTCACCGCCATCCTTAAGAGCATTTTCTAAGCTCTTTATCCCAATACTCATATTTCTCCTATCATTAGTGATTAATCCTTGTACCTCTGAGAATATTTTATCCAAAAACTCCTTCCTGACCTTTTCTTCAGCTAATTTTTCTAGAGAATCAAAATGTGTACTAACACTGCTGACTAAGGTTTTGAGATTACCGGATGAGGAGGCTATGGGATCCTTCTGAAATGATGGCATGATCTTTTCTAGCACTCCAGAAGTAGCCTCTATCAACTCACAGTCATCCATATGAGATTTTAGGAGTTTCTCATTGGCCTTGGCATTTACAAATGAGGCTATCTTCATTGTTTGTATCGGAGAAAGAGAATCAAAATCAAATGGTCCTTTTAGCCATTCTAGTTCATCAATCTCCATGCTCTCTTTTGTCAAGAAGTCCTTGACAGATTCTATAGTGTCTCTTGCTAGAGACAGATGTTTCTTCTTTTCTACATTCTTAGAACTGTCATCTTCTTTTTCCTTCACCTCTGCTTCTTTCTCCTATATACTGTCATCTCCTTTAGATTCGGAGGTTGTAGGGGAAACTGGAGGAGAGATAGTTGTTTGATCATGAGCCATCTCTTCCAGAATAGGAGATTCTGAGCCCTTGTCTTTACCAAAGTCCTCTGTGATGGGAATGTTGAACCTTTTAAAGATTTTTCGGAGAATCTCTTCAGTGTCCTAGGCTACTTTGTCAGTCTCACCAAGCATGAGCTGATTCATCCTTGCTTTGCTCCTGAACTCATCTGTACAGTCTTTGAATACCATGTTCATTGTCTTGGGATCAATTGAAGGATATAGTTGAATAGCTATCTATTCCCGGATCTCAATGTCTTTTTTCATGGCATTGTTCTTTCTCATCTCTAACTCCTTTTCTAGGCTCTTAGGAATTATAGATATAATTTCAATGAAAGCCTTATTGTATATGTTCAGATACCTGATAGTAGCTTCCTGCAGGATCTTTTGGTCAGCCTCATTGTAATCATCATAGAATTCAGCCATTGGTTGAAGGTTTCCATCCATAGTGACTGATTTGATTACACTTTCTAAAGACAAGGTGGGCTTTTCAACAAATTCCTCTGCCATTTCTTCCTTGTCTTGTCCTGTGGTAGGTTTACCGGATCCTTTCTTCTTCTACTTCTTTATTTCCTTTACCCCCTCATCTGATTCAGTTTCCTCTTCATCTCTTTGACTTGCATAAGCCCTTGTGGCTTTTATCTTTGACCTTTTCTCTCCTTTGCCGGATGCTTGGACTTCCAGTTTTGAGCTTTTAGTAGGGACAAGTGCTGATTTCTTTGATGATCTGGTCTGAGTGGAAGTTTCTACCGGAGCACTTTTCTTGCTTCCCTTTTCTACCTCTTTCTTCTCTTCCTCAGCTTTTTGTCTCTTTTCCTGGTTGGCATCAAGTGCCTCCTTTGAGATGCCAAGGCCTTGGGCAATATGTTCTACTTCTTTTCTCACTTTTCTTTTCATCTCTGGTTCTATGAGTTCCACATGAATTTTTACACTCAGCTCCTCAAAGGTTCCAAACCTCTCTGCCTTTGGATCTTTAGGCTGACTTAGCATGTGTTGAACATGCAGTTCTACAATCTATTCATCAACTTCATATCCCATGGGCATGATCCAGACTGTCCTTGGTTCTACTGCCTCCATTAGGCACTGATCAATTTCTACCATAAAACAGACTGTGTCTTTGTATTTCTCAACAAGAGACTGGGGAATCCTTTCTCTTGCTTGCATCATGTTCTGAAAGTTCTTGAAGTATCCCCACAGAGTTGTATTTTGTGCTTTGTTATCACCAAGTTCATGTAAATAATCTCTGATTTGGATGGCTACTGGCCTATCACTCTCCCATACCCAGCCACTAGATCCGGGAAGCTCATTCATAAAGTAGAAGAACAGGCACAAAATTAATCCACCATACTTGAATGAATTCTTTTTATCTTTCTTGATTTTCTATAGATTCTCCAAGAGTTGGTTCAAGAGAAGCTGACAAAGATCATAGTCTGCATCCTTTCTTAGCATTTCATAAGCAGTATAGATGGCAGTTCCAAGTATAGAATTTTCTCTGCTAGAATGATATATCTTATATCTAATGATCATAGAAGCAAACTTGACATTCGGATCAGTGATATCATCTACTGTCATTGCTCTTTTGTCAAACTTGGATCTGGTAGCCTCACTCACAGTTTGGTTCTTTATAGATTTAAGAATAGGAATCCCATCGGATGAGTGTAGTCCGGTAACTGCCCTGATGGCATCTTTAGTGATCTTCAATGGTCCATTTAACCACATGAAATTGTCATGTATTCTACTTAAAATGTACCTAACCCATTCATCCTCTGTAAAATAGGGGAAATGTATGTATTGTGCAAAGTGCTTGTTCTAGAGGCCCTTGTATTGGGGTTTGAGCTCAAATGAATCATCTAACAGTTGTTTATGATAGATATCTCTTAGTTTGAATTCCCCAAACTCTTCAACATTTGCGTGTACATAAACCCTAATATCTTCGGTGTGCAAAACACCATGCAAAACACTAGAAAATGCACCTAGGGGGTCTACCTCCAAGGATTTGTATGGATGTTTCTTAAATGTAGGGTGAGGTCTATCAAAAATCTTTACAATATTCGGAGTACCCATTATCAAGAGATTTGCAGTGAGATATTTGAAAACAGAAAATACCTTTTGCACCTTTCAGTTTCACGGAGTTGGTTGGATTGATCTCTAGAAGTAATAACTCCTGCAAGTGATCTTCGATAAACTTGAGGAATTTAGTTGCAGAGCTCCACTTTTCATTTCTTCTTGAGTGCAAAATGAACAAGTGATTAATGAGAAGACCCTTATATTGCTTCGCAAACCCTAATATCAGATCACAATAAATGATCGACCTACATTATTTCGGTTTGCCTTATTCAGATGACTTGAAGAACCGGATCTGTCCTGATCTATGAACATCATGCAGATCTTCCAAACCATGAACAAATCAAGATGACACATCACAAGGACATCCCAAAAACTTTGACTAGTCCATAGAATAGGACAATGCACTTCCGGATCTCACCGGACCTTTTTATGGCACTCTGTCACTCTGGAGCATCTCCTAGAACCGGTTCTACTTGATCGATCACAACTTCTTCATATCTTCATGCAGACCTCTAAAATCTTAACTGGATCATTTCAAGACTCATATCTACAAACCCTTTAATCTGCATCCTCTTCTTATGCCAATTCTGGCACCACTTGACTGGCTGGGGGAACAAGGTTTTCTTTGTGTCTCCCCCTGAGCCAGAGCTCATTTCTTAATTTTTAGAAGGAATATCAGCACCAGAGTCTGGTGCAGATCCATCCTCTACATTCTCTGTACTCTTCTTCACCCAAATCTTGTTCATCTCTCTTTTAACTTCATCCACACTCACTTTTTGTTTACCCTTATCTTGATTCTGATTATGATATATCAGACCTCTTTTGTCCTGATTCTTGTTTCTACAGGATTTTGCACTATGACTGGATCTATTACAGATTTGGCAAACAACATTTCTTTGCATATTTGACTGATATCCTCTTGATCTACATTGATTAGCCATATGACCTATTCTATTGCATGCAAAGCATCTACCATTGAATGATTTGTTCATTTGCATATTTCTGCATTCATGAGATTTGTGACCATACCTTTTGTAGTTAAAGCACTATCCGGAGAAGGATGAGTTAGTCTGACTCATTCTCTTTCTGCACTGATTAGCTTTGTGACCAAAGTTATTGTAGTTGTGGTAGTATCCATTGAAGGATGGATATCTTTGAGCATTAGGTTGTCTTACCAGAGGTCTTCTAGGCCTGTCCCTTGGATTTTCTGATCCAAAATTCCTCAGATCAAATCTGGAGCTTTCTCCTTTCTCATATCCCAAACCACACCTGTCATCTGCCTTCTTTTGACTATCAAGAAGAATTTCAAGTTGAGCAGAACTTATCTTGAATTTCTCTTTATATTCATTTGCTGTTTGAAGATCCCTTTTGAGAGAGACAATTTGATCCTCTAGTTTTTCTTCATTATTTTTAGCATCTTCAAGATCAGATTCAAAATGTCTGATAATTCTGTCCATCTGGTGGTAATCTTCTGATTTCTCCTTGAGAGATTGTCTTAGATTATCTTCAATTTTTCTTTTCTCTTCAATTTCTTGGGTAAACTTCATAACTCCTTATTCCATTTCATGTCTTACCATAATGATTTCTTTTGATAACTTTTCACATAACTTGGTTTTCTCATTTAGCTCTTCATTTGCATCATTTGCTTCACCTTGTCTTGCCAATTGCTGAAGTAGCTCCTTTCTCTTTTTCATAGAGAGACTTAATTTGTCTTTTAGTTCTCTCATGAATTCATCAGCCTGCTTGAGTCTTTCCTTCAATTCATTGACTTCAGAGTTTGATTGTTCAAGATCATCAAGGGCAGTCTTGAGTTGCTCCCTTAAACCATATGCATCCATTTGGATTCCCAGATCTTCCTCAAGCTGTTAGACTCTGTTAGGAGGAACTTAGCTCTAATACCAGTTGTTGATAACTGAGAGGGGGGTGAATAAGTTATCCTAATTATTTCTTCTTTCTGAGCTTTCTTATTAATCAATGCAGCATTAATTCAAACAAGCAAACATAACCATGAAAATGGAGATACACATGACACAATATTTTTGACGTGGAAACCCTGTTAAGGGAGAAAACCACAGGGTGATCAACCCAAAGATTATTCTCTGTTAGAAGAATAAGGAAATACAAAATGGCACTTGCCAATTAGGGCTCACTGTCCGAGCACACTGCTCATAAGAGGCAAACTGCCTACAAGAGACTCACTGTCTACAAAAGAGTGTTATACAATACTTGAACTGATTGGTAGCATCTGCAAATGTTGGAGTCTAGTTCTGGTTAGGCTCAGTATATTGATCTGCTGCACTTCATCTTTCCTTTTCCCTTAAGCTGCTTTCTTTCACATACCGGACCTTTCTTACTACTTCTGCTCTGCTCTTCTGATTTTATTCGCACATATCCAACAACAACAACAACACTCACAACTAAATCCATCTTGTATATATATCCGCACAAGTGATTTCATCACCTTTCTAGTCGGCACCCGGAATAGTCAAAATTTTCACTAATTCTGATCTGTCGGCTGAATCCTTGCACATCAAGTAATGCGGATCACGTATATGCTTGAAAAAAACATTAATCATGTTGGCCAAACATGTTTCATGCCTTCATAACCTTTACCACAATCAGTAACACATCCGGAAAGTAGTCTGATGTTCTGTCAGTCAGTTCTTCCTTTGTTCACACTGTCACTCAGGAATCCGGTACTCAACTATTCATATCTTTTTCCTCCTCTGTCATTGGAGGCTAAATCCTTGGAATATACCACTCAAGGTAGTCCTCTTGACTTCTCCAAATCTGCACTTCACCAAGATACTTCCTCTGAGAGATCCGGACCTGTCTGTCGGACCTTACCACATGCTCTGTTCTTGTTTACTGGACCACAACAATCTTCATTTTGACTTCCGGTAGAGACACACCATGTCCTATGGATGTGTGGGATGAATTTTGTTGCCATCAATGACAACAATCATGAATCCATATAGTGTCTCTTGCCAACATTAACAACAACACATATGAACCCTGAGTGACTATCAGAGAGCCAAGACCTAACTAATGGAGACTTGGGATCATAAATTCACCCTAAATTTATCATATCTTTCAAGATGATAAAGGTTTGTTGTGTAAACTTTTATTTTCTCTTTATGTGACTAATAACCACATCAACACATTTTTGATGCTAGAAGGAGGGCTAGCTACTAAAGGCTTTGTATTTATGCATAAATCTCATCAATATTTCATCATTTAAACTATATCACTACAAATATCTCCTGTTCAAGAAAGATTGATTGTATCTTTGCAAAGATCCAGTCTAAAGCTGCAAAGATCAACCTAAATTTCTGAGCTTTCATGTTATTATTCTGAGATATGTTAGATCTCTTTGAATTTCAAAAATTTAAATATTTAAAAAATTTAAAATAAATCTCACATTCAATGGATCTACATGAGGTTCCTACCATTAGGACCCCTCCATTTTCCAGAGGATTATCCCAAAAAACATATGAGGAAGAAAATTTTCAAGTTGATATCCCTTCCTTTCAAGAAATTTTAAATGAGCAACTTTATCCTTAGAATTTATCTAACTTTGGTTTATCGAGAAGATGCAGGATACATGATTTTGCAGAGCACGATGAAATTAATTGTTTAACTTTCCTTACAAGTCTGGATTTGGCTTTAAAAGAACTAATTCCTTTTTCAAAAGTGTATAGGACTGAAGTTTGTCAGGAAAATGAAAAAATTCTGGAGCAACAAGAAGATACAACATAGGAAGTCATGAGTCATCTAGAAAATACTTGTCAAGTAAGTGCTTCTAGATTTGATTTTAATAGTAAATTTATAAAGAAGTGTAAACAAGTGTTGAAGGAATTTAAATGTATAGCCACTGAGGAAGGATTTATAACAATAACCAAAGGAGTTATAGAAAGTAGTATAAATACTGACTTATTATTTGATTCCTTTAAATTGAGTGATCAATTCCAAGATTGTTGCAGGGCAATGTAACCAGACATTTTATCAAATAGAAGAAGTGAATTATTTGAAGAACAATCCATGAAAATAGAAGATACAAAAGATCTTGTTCATGTGCATGATTAGATAGCAATCCAGTGTCATTTTGAAAATGAAATAGGGAAGTGTTCATATATATCAAATGTTTTTTCACCTTTATAGTTAAACGATTTAAAAATGATAGATTTATGTTCTGATGATGATGATACTCACCTAAGTGCTAATGTACAGAAAATTGAGGAAGATATTGAGGTGTTTCTTGAGCCTAAAGATCAAATAAGCATACAAAATGAAGAAATGGAGTTGGATAAAGATGATGGAATAATCAATCAAGAGTCACACATCCTTAAAGTTGAAGTGGGACAAGACATTGAGTCAATCAATGAAAATGCAAAATTATTAACTGGAGGACTAGCTGGCAGTGAACAGGCATGCCTAGCTGAGCAAGAAATGAACGAGGTTGTATTCTTCCATTCCCCAGTAAATGATGTTGATTGTTATTTTGATTATGGAAATTCATGGGATATAACATTTAAATGGATAAAACATGAACATAATGAGCTTCCTCAGTTACTGATCATTAAGGGTTATTTTTCCTAGTATGAGAAATTCATAATGGAATGGTATTTTTCAAACTACAAGGATGAATTTGTTAGGATCAGGACCATAACTAATGCTATGATACTCATACATATTCTTAGAGGGCATATAAATATAAGTGTTTATGGGTGTTACCTTATGTTTCATTTACCTTGTAGTGTCCTATACATAGTGTGGTAGGGTAGTTGTTGTCTTTGCTTCTTTCTTTTCATTTCCAATTTTTCTTTGTATTTCTATCTTGCTTTTCTTGGTTTCTTTCTTAGTTGCTTGTGCGGTTGTGTTTTTTCTTGTTTTGTTTCATTTGGTTCAATTTCTGTTTTGGTTGGGTATGATATGGGGCACCTTTTTACTTTAGAAAGCTTCATTTATTTTGAAATTTAGGAAAGAACATTAAATCTTTGCATAGGTTTTATTCTTTTATAGTACTGGTTATGCTAATTTATTCTGTGAAATCATATTCACCAATCAAAAAGGTTATCCAAGGAATCATCAAATGAACACACTTAAAGTTCCTAGGACTGGTTGAAAATGTTAGTGTCTACATTAAGTGAAAATCTAAAGGTTTTCCTTTGCTACCACTATAATTCCCAGCCTTAGTGATAGGTTCCATTACTATGCAAACAATGAGTTGAAATGATATATCTTACAAAAAGAGAAAAAAAAATTAAAATCAAAACAAAGAGAATTTATTCTCTCAAGGTCATCTAAGTAACCCTACCGGGGCTATGGATGTCTAACTGGCAGTGGGGCTCTATTTATGAGAATTATAGGTGATAACCTTGCCAGGACTATGGATGTTTGACTGGTAGCAAGGCTATATCTAGGTTTGGCTTAGAAGGTTAAATCAAACTATGCAGATTAATGCTAATTACTACCCTTTTGAACTTATCTAGTGGAAGGAAATGAATCAATGCACACACTTGCATTCCTCCCCATAATCTAGTCTTATTGGTGAATGTAATTTCATCTGATCTTAATCTGAATTTCCATATGCAATGGAAGTTAGAAATTCAATGCCTAGATTTTCTTTTCCTTCTTAAATTAATTTGAAATTTGCTTGTTTTATTTGGTGGCAAGTTGTTGTGTGGTCTCACAACATGCCCCATTTTGTCTTAGCAAAATAGGGACCTAACTTTTTCTTTTGTTTTGGCTTGTTTGTTTTTCCCTAGGTGCTTTGGTAAAATGTCATGTCCTAACACCTTTAAAATTCAAGGTCTGTATTCCTCTATGAAATGGTCACCAATGGATATAGAATGAAATTTAATGCAACTTTTCCTTTTGAACCAAGTCAAAATTCAAAAAAATGAAGTTATGCTTGGTCAAAGTATGGGTCAAATTAGAGTTTGGGGCCTTGGCCTTATTCTTTCTCCTTATCATAGAAGCCCCGATAAAGAGGGCTCGATAGCACAACTCTAATATAGGCTAAGTTTTCAGAGTTTGGAGTTTCAACATTTCTCTTTCCCTCATCCCAAACTAGAAGGCAGAAGAGTAGAAGCCTGAGGTCTAAAAGTTTGACCCTTTTACCTTGATTTCATGATTCTGCAATCATCCAAGTCTGACACAGTCAAACCTTTGCAGAATGGAAGAATTTCTTCAAATCGTACCATGTGGCACTTAATTTCCTTAACTGATAACAATTTATAGCTTTCCACGTGGAGCCTTTTCCACACTCCAGAGTGTGCCATGATAGAGTACCCCACTCCATAGTGCCTTTAGCTAAGTGATCAGAAAGGAAGAGTTTGAAGTTTCTGCTTGCCTCCTTCCACACCACAATGGAAGGTGAAACGAAGAACCCCCAGTGTTTGAAGTTTGAAAAGGCCTAAGTGATCAGGGGGTTAGAATTTGGAGTTTTCCTCTGATTCCTTTCAAAGTAGAAGATCGAAAGGGAAAACCCTAAGGCCCAAAGGGTCGAATCTTGCCACATGTCGCATTTCTATGGGCTCCTCTTGTGGTCCACCACATTCCACTATGGAATGGTAGAGAGCACATATGTGTGCCATGTCAGTTCCATGGTCCCCATCATAGTCAGGGGGTCAAGTCATTCATATAGCACCACATACCTTATCCATAGGCCATGAATTTCATTAAGGTGGTGCAGTTTTAAAATTAGCCACGTGCCACGTGTCTATTCTGTAGACATATGCAAAACAGTTTAAATCTTTAAGACTTTTTATAGATAGTGCTTCCAACTTGGCAATCTTTGCCACGTGGAGCCTATTCCACCATTCTGTGGGCTCCTTTTGGGGTCCACCTAATACCTCTACAGAATGAAAGAATCATTCTAGACTTGCCATGTGTCTTCTCTGGGGCTACCATTACATAATATGAGCATAGTTAAGTGCTTGGTGTGGGCCCAACATAGTGGAACCTCCTGCAACAATATAATGAAAAATGCATGAAATAACAGAAACATATAAATAGCAGAAACACAAAAGGAATTTATTGATCGCAGGCCACTTCAAGGGGCTAATCTCTTTTGAGCAAGCTCAATACAACAAATTCATGGATTCCTTCATTGGTCTCAACACATACTTATATTCTAAGTCTAATCTAAACAACTATTACTTCCCATGAATGTGGGATAATACAATATACTCACGGGATGACTTACAAAGCATATGCATCCAAAATTAATATACTAACAAAGTAAAGAGAAGGGTTAAACATAGGTTTCTAACATCCCCTCCCTCTTAGAAAATCTTTGTTCTCAAAGCTTAAGATGTGGAAATTGTTTCTGAATCTAAAGGAGTGGTTCCCATGTAGCATCCCCTAGTTGCATTTTGTGCCACTAAATTAATACCTCTGTGATGGATCGGGAGCAAAAATGATGAGTGTGCCTGTCGAGGATGGCCTCTAGCTCCAAAATGATGGATCCTTCATTATCCAGTTCTGGTAAAATAGTTTGTACCTTGATGTTGGTGCCAAGAACTTTCTTTAGACAAGAGACATGAAATACTGGATGAATGCGAGAAGAAGGAGGAAGCTCTAATTTATAAGCAATTGACCCAATCTTCTAAAGAACCTTATATGGCCCATAGAACTTTGAAGCCAGCTTATGATGCCCTTTGAGTTTTAGGGATGATTTCTTGTATGGCTATAGACAAAGAAAAACCATATCACCTACTTGAAAAGTGCACTTAGAATAGTACTAATCCTCTTGTTGTTTCATTTGATTTCTTGCCATGTGAAGATTTCCCTGCAAGATGCAAAGAATCTGATCCTGGGTTCAAAAAACCATGTCGACTTCCTGAACTGGTGAATGGATGGGGGTGTATGGAAGGAGAATTGGTGGTACCTGACCATAGATTGCTTCATATGGAGTCATTTTAGATGCAGTGTGGTAGGAGGTATTGTACCACCATTCAGCGAGAGGGAGCCACTTTGCCCACTAATGTTGTTGTTCTGAGGTGAAGCAATGAAGATAAGTTTTCAAACATTTGTTGATAATTTCAGTCTGACCATCTGTTTGTGAGTGATACCCAGAACTCATCCTTAGCTTGGTGGAAGTGTGTTGAAATAGTTCTATCCAAAAATGACTGGTAAAAGATGCATCATGATCTAAGATAATGGAAGAACGGATGCCATGAAGATGGAAGATCTGGTCCATGAAAATTTGTGCAAATGAGGAGGCAGTATAGGGATGGCTGAGGGCACAAAAATGACTATATTTGGAGAGACGGTTAACCACAAACAAGATCACTATCTTTCCTCTAGATTTAGGGAGCCCCTCAATGTAATCCATAGAAATATCTGTCCAAATCCGTGTAGGGATGGGCAAGGGTTCAAGCAATCCAAGGAGTGTTGTTTTACCCTTGTTGCATTGGCAGGTATCACATTCAGCCACCATCTATTGAATTACCCTTTTCATTCCCTTCCAAAAGAAGTTATGTCATGCTCGCTCATAAGTTTTGAGGAACCTAGAGTGCCCTGCCGATGGAGAAGCATGGAGTTCATAGAAGATAGCCTGCTGAAGATCTGTGCTCTGGGGAAGCACCAGACGACCCTTGTATCACAAAGAAGCACCATCCCAAGAGTAATGCGGTACATCAGAAGGGTTATTGGCCAACTATTGAATGATTTGAGATAATGAAGAGTCATTGACATAGCCTTGCTGGATAGATTCCAACCAATTTGGAATAGGCATAGAAATAGTTGAAAGTGAAGCTTGCTCATCAAATGTGCAAGAAAGAGCATTCACTACAATATTGTCCTTACCCTTCTTGTAAGTGATCTCATAGTCATAACCCATGAGTTTGCTGACCCATTTTTGTTCTGCTGGGGAGGAGACCCATTGTTCCAGGAAATATTTCAGACTTTGGTGATTAGTGTTGATGCAAAAATGATTCCCTAGTAGGTATGGCCATCACTTTTGTACTGCATGCAAAATAACCATCATTTTCTTCTCATATGTAGAGAGTACTAAATTCTTGCCAGAAAGGGCTTTGCTGGTGAATGCAATGGGATGGTCGTCTTGAAGGAGAACAACACCAAGTCCATGGCCGCAAGCATCACTCTCAATAGTGAAGGTCTTGGAAAAATCTGGTGTAGCTAGAACAGGTGTAGTACACATAGCTTGTTTCAATTTTTCAAATGCACACTCAACAACATGTGTCCAGGTAAAAGCATCCTTTTTAACATAGCTATTAATGGAGCTGCAATCTTCTCATAATCCTTGAAAACTTGTGATAGTAGCCAGTCAATCCCAAAAAATCATGGAGGCTCTTGAGTGTCTGAGGATGCGGCCAATTTTTCATGGCATCTATTTTTATAGGATCCACTCGAACCCCTTGGGATGAAACAATATGCCCAAGATACTCCACTTCCTCCTGGCCAAAAACACATTTACACTATTTTGCACAGAGCTCATGATTAGAGAGAAGTTGCAGTATGAGATGCAAATGGTGGAGATGCTCAGCCCATGTTGAAGGATCATTAGTGAGGCCAAAGGGCATGACCAAAAACTCATAGTGGCCATCATGTGTGTGGAAAGCTGTTTTAGAGATATCATCCTCATGAACCCAAATTTGGTGATACCCAGAACGAAGATCCAACTTGGATAAAAAATGAGCACCATGAAGCTCATCAACAATAGGAATTAGAAAATTATCCTTTATTGTGATGTGATTAAGTGCTCGGAAGTCAATAAAGAGCCGCCATGACCCATCTTTTTTTTGGACAAGAAGAACTGGTGAAGAAAAGGAACTGGTACTAGCGCAAATAATGTCTTGCTTCAGTAAGTCTCAAATGAGCATCTCAATCTCTATTTTTTGGTGAAATGGGTAGTGGTAGGGCCTAATGTTGGGAGGAATGCTTCTAGGAAGGAGTTGAATACAGTGGTCCTCTGGGCATGAAGGTGGAAATCCCACTGGTTTGGCAAAGATACATGCATACCTATCCAAAATTTGTTGTAGATCTGAAGGAGTAGTGGAGACCACTGATGGTTGCATCTGAATGGAATGGAGTTGAGCGATGACATCATGTGAATCCTTCTTAAGAATATTTTCCATGCGATGTGAACTTATGATGTTGGGAGACCCTGGTTGTAAGCCCTTTAATGTGTGTTTTTTCCCATTGTCTGAAAACTGCATCCAAAGTTTAGCAAAATCCCATAAGATGGGTCCAAGTGTGTGTAACCATTGGGCACCCAAAACCACATCACATCCACCTAAGGGCAAGGCAAACATGTCAGAGTACAGTTTATAATCTCCAATAGAGATACGCACATTGTGACACTTCCCTTTGCAAGGTAATGTGCCCCCATTGGCAATCATGACTTCAAAGATGGAGCAAGGATGGACAAAACAATCAGTCTGTTTGGCAATCCGAGGGTCAATGAAGTTATGAGTGCTACCATAATTAATGAGTATTGTAAGAGGGAGCTTATTGAAGTAACCCTTGAGCCACATGCTTTGTGGGATGGTGAATCTTGCTAAAGCATGGAGAGAGATCTTTGGGTGGTCTTCCTGAGAAGTAAGGTCAACAAGTAGCTACTGAGTTTTGACCTGATCATCTACTATATCCTGAGCATCTACATAAACTTCAATTTCAAGCAGAGAATCCACATCCAAGAAATAGAGCTTTTGCTCAACACATCTATGTCCTTGAGTGAATTTCTCATCACAATTATAACAAAGACCTTTTTCTCTACGTGCCTGCATCTCTACTTCAGTCAAATGCTTGATAGGAGTTGTCTGAAGAGCTGGCATTATTTGAGGTCTTTGGGAAACCGTATTTCTGAATGGAACAAAACTTAATTTGGATCGCTATTGAGTTGTGATCTTATCCTCTGCCAACTTAACCAACCCTAGGGCTTCCATCATTGTGCTAGGATGGAACATTTTAACCTCAGATCGGATTGCATCCTTTAGACCATTGACAAAACAACTCCTGAAGAAGTCATCATACAATCCCTCTATGTGATTGGCTAGTTTTTCAAATTCTATCTAATATTCTCTCACAGTACCTATTTGGCAAAGTTTAGTGAGTGCTCTTGTGAAGTCGTCAAAAGCACTAGGGCCAAATCATTGCAAAATGAGTTTGCAAAAATTTGTCCATTTTGGCTCTTCATGAGCCTTGATGTACCAACAGAACCATTGAAGGGCTTCATTTTCCAAATGAAAGGATGTAATGGGGACTTTGTTGACATCAAAAGTATTATGCAGATTGAAAATATTGTTCTACCCAGTATATCCATCCAGTCGGATCATCACCATTGAAGTGAGGAAAATCAAGCTTCGGCCCACGAAAATTACTGGAAGAAGAGAACCCAATGTCTACAGAAGACTCTGGCTACCATCTATTGTTCATGGTAGAATGCTAGAAGATTAAGGCCAAGAATTTTTTCATCCAGATCTTGGAGTTTAGTCTTAAGGGCTGCAAGTTCATTCTCCATGTTTTTTGCTCCTGTGCGGGTGACAACCATAGCAAAGAGATTTTTTTTTTGGGAATGGGTAGAAAAACAAAAATGGAAATTTGTTTAGTAAAGGAAAATTTGGATTTGGGAAAAACTCCAATGGGTACTTGGGGTTTGACTAGGTTTTGGACACTTTCTGAGGGAAAGGGAAGCCGAAAATGGGGATTTCAGAAGCAGGATGAAAGAATGGGAAAATTTGTCCAAGAGGGACAAAGGAGTAGAAATATGAAAGGAACACTATGGTAAAATTTGAAGGCTATTGGGTGAGAATCAAAGAAGTTATGGGAAACCCTAAAAATCGACTAATGTGAGATTTTTGGCTTTGATAAGTGGAATTTGGGATAGGGTCCTCAAGGAAAAAAATATGCAGAATGAAATTTCAGGGGTTCCAGTGAATTTTGAGAGGAAATGGAGCTAAAGCAAGGAAGATATGGTGAAAAAATGGATTTTTTTTTGGAAATGATCTGCCAACTGCTCTGGATGGATTCAAAAAGTGATTTGTTGGTTGTCAATAGATTCAGGCCCCAAGTATGTTTGGCTTCCTAAAGGTTCAGGGGAGTCACTCAGCCACCAATGCTATTTAATGGCTTGCATATTGGGGCAGTACTCCTCACTCCATGACTTAGGTGAAACTGATAACCACTTTACCACAAATGACAGCTCTTGGTTTACCTCATGGATGGGAACTAGTTAATCAAGTAGGGGCCATTCTCCTTTTCACTGGTAGGTCCTCTCAATGGGCCAACTACCTTGGGGTTCTTGTGGTACTCCTCACAATGAGTTTTAGGGCTATATGCCCAGGCACTTCCCACAATTAAGCATTAGGGATATTCCCTGATCTGAACTTGCAATTGAAATGATAAATATAGATGCAAAAAAGAAAAAACTATTGCAATAGTCACAGCGCCTGGAGGACACTGTGGAAAAAACATTTGGCAAAAATTTCACCTAGCGAGCCCAAGAAAGCACTTTGATACTAGATGAGAGGAACCTCCTGCAACAATATAATGAAAAATGCACGAAATAACAAAAATATATAAATAGCAAAAACATAGAAAGAATTTATTGATCGTAGGCCACTTCGAGGGGGCAACCTCCTTTGAGCAAGCTCAATATAATAAATTTGTAGATTCCTTCATTGGCCTCAACACATACTTATATACTAAGTCTAATCTAAACAACTATTACTTCCCATGAATGTGGGATAATACAATATACTCACGAGATGACTTACAAAGCATATGCGTCTAAAAGTAATATACTAACAAAGTAAAGAGAAGGGTTAAACACTGGTTCTTAACATATCCACATAAGATGCAGGGCCGCCACTTGGTACCTTTCTGCAGTTCTGCGGAAAGGTTTGCCCCCTTTCATAATACCTCCATGGAATGACAAAATTCCTCAGGGCTTTCCATGTAAGACCGGTGGGGCCCATAACAAGTTAACACATAAGCTTGATGATGCCAGATGGAAGCATCTCATAGATCTAGGGGATTGCTTTGCCTTTTTTGGTTTGCCTTTGCGAAATGGTGAAAAATAGTCATTTGACCATCAAACATTTTGTGGTAAGTTGTAGCCTGCCGCTCAAGTATTTTTACACCTTCCAGCATGGTTATTTCACGATTTCGTGGTCCAATGACAACACGCCACGTTTCTATTTCATGGACTTTTTAACTTGAATATTCTGTAGGAGATATTTTTTGACATGGATTGTCATAAATCTCGATTTCAGAGGCCGATTAGAGGCCAATTTCAAAGCTCAATTGGAGCCCGATGGAGTCATTCCTGATCCTGGTGCCAGGGGATCAGGATATTCAATAAAATCTCCCCCTGAGCTAGAGCTCCCAATTTATTTCTTGGAGGAAGTATCTACACTAGATGCTAGTGCAGATCCATCCTTGATCAATTTTACATCCTTCTTAATCTAGATCTTGCTCATTTCCTTTTTGGTTTCTGCCAGATCAATCTTGTTCTTTCCCTTATTTTCCCTCTGCTCTGTTTTCTTCTCTTCTATAGAGTAGTTTCTTTTCACATTCTTGCTTCTACAATATTTTGCAACATGTCTAGGTCTATTGTAATTGTACCAAACAATATTCCTCTATCCTTGATTCCTTCCATTGATTGGATTCATTCTTGATCTGCATTGGTTAGCCATATGCCCAAATCTATTGCATGCAAAGCATTTTCCAATGAAAGTTTGAGTATTTCTTACATTGTTAATACCATTCCTTATCAGACTCCTACATTCATTGCTTTATGACCAATTCTCTTGCAATTGAAAGACTGACTAGAGAATTATGGGACATTTTGATTTATTCTGATCCTACACTGAGTAGCCTTATGACCAAACTTATTGCAATTAAAACAATAGCCATTGAAAGATGGGTACCTTTGAGCATTTGGTTACCTGACTGGAGGTCTTCTAGGTCTGTTTCTCTAATTCTGGACTTGGTTGCCTTTGACTCTCTTCATCTTAGTGTTAACCAAGTCCTAATTTAGAACTTTCTTTTGTTTTGAATCCCAAACCTTTCTTGTCATCTGGACTTTTTTGGCTATTAATCAACTCATCAAGCTTTGCAGAACTTAGTTTGAACTTTTCTTTATAGCTATTAGCTACTTCCAAATCATACTTCAGAAGCACAACATCTTTTGCCAACTTTTCACATTCTTCATACTTGCTTTTCAAAACTTGATTCAAATGCTCCTTAGCCTTTTCTTTTTCTTCAATTAGCATTGATAAACTATTTAGAGTTTCATTTGCTACTTTCAATTGTTCACTTAGCTCTTTGCTCCTTTCCTTGTATTTATTGACTTGGTCCCTTAGCTTCAGGATGCATTCATTAGCTTCCTTGACATTCTCCTTCAAATCCTAGATATCTACTTCATACTTATCAAGATCTTCAAGTGTAGTTTTCAGTTCTTGATTATTGACATATGTATAATCATCAATTGTGACACTACCTAGAGTAGGATACCTTCTAGCTACCATGTGTACACTTTCCCAGATCTTCGTCAAGCTGTTAGAATTCTTCCAAGGAACCTTGCTTTGATACCAATTGTTCAACACAAGGAATAATGAGAAGGGGGGTGAATCAGTATTCTATAAAACCATTTCTTTATATGCTCTTTAATCCATTTACTAAATTAAATAACATGAAAGCAGATTAAACATAAGAATAGCAACCAGAAAGTCATACAACATAGACATGAGAATTTTTACGTGGAAAACCCTAAAAGGGAAAACCATGGTGAGTGTTAGCTCACAATATATTATGATATCAAAAATGGATTACAAAAAGGCTCACTACCCAAGGACTCACTATTCAAAGAAGTGCTCACTACAATAGGCTCATTGCCATAGAGAAAATAAGATAGAGAAGGGGTGGCTCACTGCCAAGAAAGAATTGCTACAAATGCATCTACAATATGCTGGAATACAGTTCCATTGATAGCTCAATATACAGATTCAAAGGTCTTCATCATGACTACTCTATTTTCTATTCCACTTCACATGTATTCTATTTTTTTTCCCTCTGAGCTCTTACTGTACTTTTCTTATCACAAATTCGGTGTTAGATTGCACATCCACAACCACAATAATACATCACATCAAAATCTATTTGGTATTTATATCTGCAACAAGATCTAACTCAAAATTTGGTTGGCTTGCCAGTGATGAAACGTGTGCACATAAATCTATACTCTCTCAGCTTGAATGCTTTACACAAAGTTATGTGGACCAATGTAAACCTTCAAGAATCTTCATATAGGTGTGGACCTATTTTTAGAACCACTTAGAATAATTATTCAAGTAATATATCTTCATCACACAATGATCCAACTGAGTGTTGGCTTCATTCTTAAGTATACTCTTAACCTTGTTGTATGTCATAACACAACTTCTAATGCAGACCACACTGGACTCCAAAATTCATATCAAACATTCATTAGACATCACCAATCATATCTATATAACTACAGATCATAATATTTTTATGTGGCAAGATGTGGATCTTTGAATTGATGACTATGTTTGTGTGAAATACTGTCAAGCTAAATGCCCTTACTTAGAAGCTTGTTGATGATCTTCATGTAGATTTTAGACTCTACAAATGTGGAATTAGATACTTCTCATATGTGTTTACAACACCTCCAAACTACACATCAAAACAATCAATACCAGAAGAATGCAGACTAAAATGCTCAAGTGTTCTACACTATTTATAACTGGACTCTTCTTACCTAGACTTAGGCAATTCACATTATGACTTCCAGAGATTGTCAGGACATGAAACTTAGAATATAATACCATCAAGCAATTATATACAACATACCAGAACTGCAAACCTGAGTCTTCATCTGTGGAAGACTATCAATCAATTCTCTGTCACTGACTCAATGATCTACCAACACTTAGTCAATTTGACTAAGTTATTCTTACCGGACCAAAAACACTATGCATAACCAGTCTCAAGAACTGCCTCCAACCATATTTGGTTGTTTCCATCAATGACAACATTAAATCTCCAACATATCATTAGTTTCTCTTGACTATGTTGCCAACAGTTAAAACTGTCATGTTTTAGATGCATCTAGACAAAGCTCTCAGGCTGGGTGCATTCTTGGTGGGGTTTTTTCAATATTATTGGGACCTGATAGGTAATGATGTTTGGGAGATGGTTGAAGAGTTTAGAGTTTTCAGCTGCATTGTGAAGGATTTAAACAATACTTTGATTACACTAATCCCAAAGAAACATAGAGCATACTCTTTTTTAGACTTTCGATCGATTTCTCTATGCAATCTCTCATACAAAATAATCTTGAAGGTCATGGCTAACAGGCTGAAACACATCTTGCCAAAAATCATCATTGAGTATAAGAGCAACTTTACCCCTTGCCACAACATCACATATGGTATTATTGTTGCTCATGAGGCTATACACTCCATTTGTTCTTCAAACCAATCCTGCATGGTAGTCAAGTTGGACATTAGCAAGGCATACGATCGAGTGGACTGGAGGTTCCTTATTTCCGTCATGAAGAAGTTGGTCTTTGGTAATCAGTGGCTTAGTTGGGTCTACAATTACATTTCAATGGTCAAATACTCGATCTTGGTGAATGACATTCCAGTTGGGTTCTTTGAGCCCACTAGAGGGCTCCATCAGGGAGACCCTCTCTCCCATTCCTTTTTGTAATTATGGAAAACACACTCTGAAGAGCTATTAAGGATCAAGTCAATAATGGATGTTCGCTTGGATCCCACATTGCAGATAACTTCTCTCCAATTTCCCATCAACAATTTGCAGATTACACCATTCTCTATGGGTCTACCAGTGTGAGGGAAGCTACAGTCATCAAAGAAACACTTGAGAGATATGTTCATGCTTTTGGACAAAACATAAACAAGAAGAAATCATGCACCTATTTCTTCAACACTAAACAGCGTATGAGAAGAAGAATTGAAGATATTCTAGAATATAAAGTGGAATCTCTCCTAGACAAATATTTGGGGGTCCCACTCTTTAAGGGGGCAATGAGATTGAGCTTGTGGGAAGAAACCATAAAGAAGTGTTGCTCGAAGGTGGCTTCTAGGAAAGGGAAATGGCTTACAACAATTGGGAAGATCACAATGGTGAAGGTAGTTCTTTTTGCAGTTCCCATCTATCTTCTTTCTAGCACACAAATCACAGGGAAGGCAAACAATTTAATAGAAGGCATTTTTAAGAAGTTCTTGTGGGAAGGTTCAAAAGAGATAAGGAGAGTGCCACTTATTTGTTGGGAAACTTCATAGAAGGGCAAAGAGGAGGGTGGCCTTAGGCACCAAATTGATTTGGAAGATGTATGAGAATCCTTCGGCATGCTAGTGGAGGTTGCTTGAATGAAAATATTTGGATAGTCAAGAACCTAGACAAATTCTCAAGACACCCAATCCCCCAAGGGGTTCACACATCTAGAAATTTCTCATACAATGCATACCAGTCATAACGAACCACCTGTCCTGGACTATCAACAATGGTTGTACTGCATCCTTCTGGAAGGATTCTTGGAATGCAAATCCTCCATTATGTGATCATAAGATACTGCAATAAGTTATGGGAATTCTCACAAAAGCTTGGGGCTCACGCATGATAGACAACCTCGATCCACCACATGATCCATCATCAGGGTGGAGATGGAAAGAATTGGACAATATTAGAGGTTTGAATCTTTAGAAATATATTTTGAAATAAATCCTCAATTCAAGATTAGTCTTCATCAACATTAAGAAGGATTCAGTTATTTGGATGGGGGCCAGAACTGGAACATACATCGTGAAACTAGGCTACCACATCTAGAAATGTTTACTAGCTTGCCAAACTTTTTTGGAGCCCGTGGTGTCTCCGTAAAGTAGGTGCCTTTGCCTAGACCTTGCTCCACAAAAGAATCCTCACCAACAATAGACTTCAAATCATTGGCATTTCAGGACCCTCTAGGTGCTATTTATGAAAAGAAGCTAAAGAAACAATGGATCATCTACTACTGAACTGCGAATATGTGAAGGCTTGTTAGTTGTGGCTCTTTAACTATCTAGGATGGCATAGAGCTATGTCTAACAATCTGTTGAATATGTTTCAAAGTTGGCCAAAGATCAGAGGCATGACCTAGGAAGGGGTATGGATTGCGTCCTCTTTACTGGTCTTGTGGAACCTGTGGAAAGAGCATAATGTGAGAATCTTCAGAGAGAATGAATTGCTAGTAGAAGAGGTGATAAAGAAAATCAACAGAAGTACCTATGAAATGATGATGGCTAAGATGAAAGATCCAAAGGCCCACTCTAAACCATTCTCAAAATGGGATGAATCCATTATAAGGAAGTAGAAAATGTTGAAATTGCTGCCCACACAAGCGACAGATTGTTTTCCCAAAGCCATGAAAGCCAAATGTAAAACTATAAAATGGTTTTCCCCACTGTTAGGTAGATTGAAACTAAATTTTGATGGGGCCTTGAGAGGCAACCCAAGAATCTCTAGTGTTGGATGTATATTGAGAGATGATCAAGGAAATTTGATATGGCTTTATCCAAGAAACTGGCACCAGGCATAGATAATGAGGCAAAATTCCAAGCTCTCTTAGCCGAAGTCTAGCTATGCAAAAACAAAGGTGTTGATAGTGTTGATATTGAGGGTGATTCACAGCTGTGTATCAATGCAATTTTGAGCCGTACAATTCAAAACTAGAAACTCAAAAACATGACAGAAAGCATTTGGGATTTACTAAAGGACTTTGACAACTACAAGATTATGCATTGTTACAAGGAAGCCAACCGAACAACAGATCTATTGGCTAACTTTACTTGCGATCTGGAAGAGCTCGATATCATTGGTAACAACCCACTTACCTAGGATGCATTAGATTTTGAACCATGAGTTGATACAATGCATCATGGTAGATGCAGTCTTGGAATGATGTTTGACGATCAAAGGGAATGGACCACCCATCGATCTTATTCCTCCTCTGTCTTATTCCTTATTTGAATGGGTCTGAAGCTTTTTGATCGTTTGGTTTTGCAATTATATGGGAGTGGGCCTTCATCCCACATTTTATGTATTCAATATATATATATATTACACATTGTAATTCTTATATATAAATAAAACTAAATAACAATTAGTTAGTAATATACAATACATTGTAATTCATAAATATAATTATTAATAATGTAAATTGTATAAAATACAATATAATAATATGAATAGTACAAATATAGATTTAATACTTAATATAAATATATAATCTATATTGAAATTACACCTATTATTCTATATGATATTTTACCCAATCAAAATAATTATAAAATATAGATTACATAATATGTATGATGTATATTGTATAGAAAGTACTCTATAGTAAATATTCTATATATTATTATATATTTTATATTTATATATAATTAAACATAACTAATCATTAATATTAATATTAAATATTAATATACTTATAATAATATATAAGTATCATCCTGCCCAAAGGTTTGGGTATTTGGAACTTCTCGAGGATGTGTAGTTTGCTGATAAGACTAGATCTGGTTTGGAGAGTTGGACAAGGCAACAAGGCTAGATTCTAGAGAGATCCTTAGCTCAAGGATAAGCCCTTGCTGAGCTTTGAGCAATATATCCAATTGGGCTAGGCCATGGAAAACTTTTTCGGTTCTAGAGTTCAAGATTATGTGGTTGAGGAAGCTAGGAAAAGGTGTTGGAGGTCCCAAAGCCTTTTGAGTGGTGAGTTGAACCTAAGATGGAAGAGAATCAAGGTCATGCTGTTGGTCTACAATGGGAATGGGGAAGGCTCCAATCTTGGAAATAAGAATCCATCATGGCACAATACCATCTCCAATCACATGAAGATAACTATCCTCTAATAATGGAACTTAAGATGTCAAAATAATTTCATAGCATATAAGAATCATAATCCAAAAGTCTTACCATGACACCTACAACCACTGTAGAAGATCATCCATCACTAAGTGATAGATCCACATCATTGCCAAAGTTCCCATTGAAACTGTGATATCGATCTTATCAAGGAATTATGATAAACATGCTACAAGTCCCAATAACCAACTATTCAGGCACTCTAATCATCTATCCTCTCATCCCAATGCAACATACCAATGCACAAATGACCATAGACAAGGCCAACTAACAAAGTCTGCATAAATACTGAATCAATCTTGTGGATATAGATAGTCCACATTTGAGTCATCCCACTACAATCAAATAGGTGATTAGCCCACAAAACTGCATAACTTGTAGATCCCAAACATAATTTAATGCAAACTCATCATCACATTAGTAACCTACAAACTGAGATAACAAGATAACATGTAGACCCCAAGACTCAAATACCAAATCAACCACATATCTAATTTTCCAAACAAGTCCACATATGAGTAACCATAGTCAAGGAACCCATCAAGCAAATACTGTAGAAATGATGAGTGACTAGTCATATACCAACATCTCCACACAGAGAAAGCTACAAACCTCCTCACACCATGCATGAAGCATACATGCAAACTTGTAACTATCTTACAGCCAGCAATACCCACAACGATTCATTATCTAAAAAATAGTTTATCCGCAGATCTACAAAACCACAAGTTTTGATTAACCATGCAAAACCTACAAATCCACCATGTCACTAACATACATGTAAATCCATATCCACTTATCATCTAGAAGACCCACAAGTATGAAAACCACCAATAACAACTATACCAGAACAATGGAATAACACAGATAAGCATAACCATAGATTTTGAACAAAAAATCTACAAAACCCTCAGATCCAACCAACATAAAACTGAGACATGCAAGTACAACCAACCAAAAGGAATAGAGGTCCAGGAATTCTAGGCCCACTTGTAGGCCAACTTCACAACCACCATGTACAAGCATACAAAGGAGCTAGGCTATTCTAGAAGCTTTCAGATCATCCAATGATCAACTCCACAACCTACATGCATTTGAGGTTAACAAAATAATGCCTTCCAATGCTAGGGACTAAAACCAAGCACCCAACATGAGCACATTAACACAATAGTCATGACAACACAAGTTTCTCCATGTGATCAGGGAGCCAAGATTAAACACCCAACATGAATACTTTGTTACAAACGACCATAGAATGAAAGAACATAACCACCATAAATGAAGGTTATTACATACTATCAAACAGGAGCTCCAGATCAATATCATATTAAATGTAACCACATGATCAACTCTATACTACTCCATCTTCTCCATCCTTTAAATGCCTACTGCAAGACTTCCACTCAAACAAGGATTAATAATTAGCTAATTCCTTCCTACATGTTCCCTCAAGCTTGCCAGGCTATGAAATCACAACAGAAGAAATACCTAGAACCTTAAACACCATGGAACCAACACATGCAATCTGATGCAATCATGGAACCACCATAGCTCTGATACCAATTGAAAGGGAATGGAGACCCAACATGCACCTTACAACATCCTATATTTTACTTAAACATTCATTCAATAACTTGATGCAAGCACATACTACTATGCCCTTAAAGCAGAAACAGACATAGTTGATTTCTCATCTCAACAACAAACATGTTACAATACACTTGTAGGCTCAAAGCCTTGAGATGGAGATTTACATCTTGCTCCTCTAGAGGAAAAACTTACAGCATAACCTTGCATAAAACTCTTCTCACAAACTTCTCCTCAAGTGTTCAATTTATAGGAGTTCCAATACCAGAAACCACCAAAATGGAAACTCAAAACCATGAGTTACAACGCCTAGTCATGGAGAATCAAATGCACCGTAATATAGAAAATTACTCATATCATAACTCACTCTCCAAATATGGCACTCCATTTTTGACTCTTAAAATCATGCTTTCACAATCTCCTAAAATCTTTCTTTTCAAGTTTCCAATTGTAATTTCCTTTTTCAAGCTCTTCCCATTTTAGCAACTCTTACAGACCTTACAAGTTGTCATAGTTGCATTTAGCAACTTCCATGACACTAAGTGATAAAAAAACAAATTGCCAAAATACAAATAAATAAATATTTCAAATATTAGAACTTGCAAGGTGTATGACACACCTAATCCCAACTCCACCAACTTTGATTTACAATTCCCATCGTAGAAATCATCCTGCACAAACGCATGATAGGTCACATAGGGATTGGTTTGTCTTTAAGCTTATATAAAGGGTATGGGATAGTCTGCTAAGTCATGTCCTTGTAATATGGTATACCTTACATGATCTTATAACCAAATTTTTAAGGTTTAAATGGATGAAGGATAGCAGCTTCCCTATTAGAGGACATAGTTGTTGCCTAAAGTCACGGCTTCTACCAACTTAACAAGTTCACAATTGATGATGTTCAAAAAATTAACGAACATGTTGGAAGGGTCTCGATCTTATTGCTCTATAGAAAAACTATGAAAAGAAAAAAGAAAAAGTTAAGTTAATTGCAATACTTCTATTCCTCTTATTTTATTGAGAATAATATAACCTCTTATTTTATTGAGAATAATATAACCTCCAGAGTAGTGAATTTGATGCTGGTAGATTTGATTTTTCTTCCAGACTGTGAACTGTGTGATATTGGGTGTAATATTCTATGGGTTTTGAAAGTACTGCCAGAATGTTCTTCCTGGTCTGCTAAGAACCTAACCCTGCCTACTAACTCTTTGGGTTTTTTTAAAATTTAAAGATTAGAAAACTGTTACCTGACTCAACGTGACTATTGTTACCTAAATAGCTCCAAAACAAATGGAGAAGCTAAGAGTAAGGGCTCTAGCTCTAATGAACACAGTCTCTAGCTGGAATCAAGGTTTGATTACAAATTGCTTTTCATGATTGAAACTGCATTAAGCTTATTCCATTACTATTTATCCAATGGGGTTTTCTTCTTCACTTTGCATGTATTTTCTGATCACGATTGAAACTGCCTTAAAAGCTTATTCCATTGCTCTTTACTTGATGGGGTTTTCTTCTTGACTTTATTTTTGAGTTAAGATACACTCAGCACTATTACTTTTGCATGTATTTGTTTGGGATCATGATTGAAACTGCCTTAAGCTTATTTCATTGCTATTTATCTGATGGGGTTTTCTTCTTGACTTTATTTTTGAGTTAAGATACATTCAACACTATTACTTTTGCATGTATTTGTTTCTAACTACTTTTTTAATTATAAAGAAAAATATATATTTTAAAGTTATTTATTAATAGATCTAAAATTAATGGGGTGATGTTAAGATGAAAGCAATCTTATTATTAGTAAAATTTTGAAGTAATCTTATTATTAATATGATTTTGTTGATTGATTAAAAATTGAAATTGAAATTGAAATTGAAATTATTATTAATGTTCACAAAAGAGGATAGAACTAACAATAAAGTCTACTAAAGTTAATAGAACTTAAGATAAAGTCTAGTAGCATAGAATAACAAAGAGACCTTAAAGTGTCTCTAAACCAATTGAAACAAAACAAAAGGAACATATAATAATAAAATTCTAAATTAAGTTAATTGTGAAAGAAATCTGTAAGACAAGTGCTTCTTTTAGGACAAATATGTTGCACTATACGCCTCCTTGGTTTTGACTTCTCATATTTCTTGTTACCATTGTTTCCAAGTCTAATTTTTTGACTAGGTCTAATATGTAAAGAACTATCATATGCATGTTTTGACTCACCAAAAGGTTACACTTGTAATATTAGCAAAAGCATCTCTTTTTTTACCTTGCTCAAGTGACAATGTCTAAGCATATAAGATTCTCTAATGTATAGTGCCAATCACCTTTGATCTTGATACTGAAATAATGTTTTTAGAGTCTGCCTTGAGTGCATAAAGAAATACCAAAATTTTATGCATATCTCATAAGAGACTGTGCAACTGCAATAAAACCATCCTCTGTCTTGTCTTTTGAAAGTAAAAGGAACACATTCATTCCTCTCTTGAAATGTGGTGATATATCGTAACTCTCTCAATTAATAGTACCCAACCCACATCTAGCCAAGAAGTCCATAAAACTAATAGTTTCAAGATAGTCTACAAATATAATATCTCCATTATAAATTTGAAAAAATGTAAATATATAATAATTTTATTTTTAATTCAATGACTTAAAGAGAGAAATCCAAATATATTAAATGTAAGAGCTTAATAATTTTATATTGTATTTTTCAAATCATATGCTTGCACCCACTACTATACATTATATTTGAAATTGAACTACAAAAATATTTTATTAATGAGTAAAAAATCATTAGAAGAAAAGGTCAAAAAAATGGTACACTGCAAAAATGACCATTAATTGTTTAATGGTATGTACATGCTTAACATTTTGGATCACATTCCATGATTTATGGAATGTAGGGAGTGTTTGTCACAGTAATCTAATTTACAAACAAAACAATACATAATGCGGAGGGAATGCCCGGACTCTAAACACGAGATCCTTCTGGAAATCATTTTGGATAACTGCACCTGCGAGTCCCCACAGATAAAGTAGAGAATCTTTTGGAATTTATTCGAAGGGCAAAGCATATGACAGATAAGAAGAAAATGTTATTGGTTGTCTTTCTAACAAGCAGAGTGCACAGATATATTACAAGATTCAAAAGCCTATACCTGTCATCTATCTAAAAACTCATGCCTCAACAAATGCAACCCTTGAATTGTTATTTTGTTTTTGTTTTACAGACTTCATCCAAATCTCTGTACAACACTCTGGCCAGTACTACGTCAATTGTTACAAATATACAGGGCCCAATTGAGGAAATGCTGTGGCGGGTTACACTGTTAAAAACATTTTCTTTTTAGTGTCAAGAGTTCCTTAGGTGAGTCAATCAATTTCTCTGTTAAAAGGACAATCTGCCAGATTTTGTGAAAAATATTATTTGTGGACAAGCATTGTCAGTTTGAACAGAATGATTAAATACACAAGTCATGGTGATGCAGATTATTCTCGTGACTTGTCTGAGCTACAGGGAAAACTTGAAGGTGCAAGTGATTGCAGCGAAGAGTTAATGTGGATGCAGAACATCTTTCAATGTGCTTTGAAGAAGCTTTTAAAGAGTTCAAAGAAGTCTCTACCTACTGTAACCTAATTTCTTATCCATAGCGGAACAACCCAATAAATTTAGATATGCGGTCATTTAAGACAGTATACGGTTGCCTGAAACAGGTTTGGTGGATCCAGCTGGATGGACAAGATGGTGGAGACTTAACAAAGTCCACCTCGATTTTAGGAGTGTTGGTGCAGCTGCTGAAATAGAAGAAATACGATGCTTCAGTGTATGTATTCATTGCTCCTTGTGTTAGAGGGCAATTGTGCTGAATAATTTTTTAAGTTGTTAGGTATTTAGGTTTTTTTTTTTTTAAATTCAATAAAAAATAGTTAAAATATTATTTATTTTATATATTATTAGATAAAAAATGAGTTTTTATTTAAATTTATGGATAAATGAAATAAAATATTAATAATGATTTTTTACAATACAATATAAAAACAAGTGCTATGTGATGGGGAGTACCTACCTTTGTAGTATTGTAATAGTGGTATTTGTTGTCTAGTTGTTAAGTGAGTCATGACATAACGATTTAAAGGAAGGTTCTAGATAGTAGTTCAGGATCAATAGATTCTTACAATTTGAATGTATCATGATTTTACTGGATTGGTGAAGATTATAGTTATACTAGACACAACTGTGACTAGCATAGTTAAAATTGGGGTTGTTCCTTAAAATAAATTATATTTGTTAAATATTAAGGAAGAAAAAATAATTGTGAAAATATTTGTATAGAATGATTAATATTACTACATAAAACAAAAGTTGCATAGACAAAATGAAACCATAAATTGTGAAATTTCTAATGATCATATTAAGTATAATACATTAAAATTAAAATTAAAGTTATAATTGGCAAATTTCTATTGTGAAATTTCTAATGACTATATTTATTGGTTGATAATACAAACCATAGGGCATTTTATAGTTCATTTCATTATTGCACTAAGCCATGGAAAACAAATAACAAGTCTCCACCTAGTGGAATATCCAAGTTGCCATATGAAGTTGGATTCACAAATGGTCGAATATCAAGAATCCTTTGGAATGCCATGGATGTGAATTTAAACTTCACTACAAAATTGCACATGACATTGGCCACGCTTTCTTAAAACTACATGTATTGTTAAAAATGGATGGCAATTTTATTAGGCCAATGAAAATAAGAAACATTTGGTACAATATTTAAAATATTATATCAAATTTTAAAAATTAAAATAATTTAATATCAAAAAATTTATAAATAATTTATTGATTTTATAAAACTAAAAATATATAATTATTAATTCTATAAAACTTTTAAATTCTAATTAAAAAATAATATATATTATATATTTAAAACAATAAAATAATAAAATTAAAATTAAAAACAAATCCAACTAACAAAACAATTTTGGAAATATAATAAAACAATTCTTAAATAGTTGTAACTAAAATAAAATAACTTTTAAATAGATAAAATAAATTTTAATTAAATTTTTAAATGATAAATAACTTGAATGATGGTAAAAAATTATTATATATTTTTTAAAACTTATTGAAAATATTGGAGAACCACTGTATGATACCAATTGAAAGGGAATGGAGAACCCAACATGCACCTTACAACATCCTATATTTTACTTAAACATATATTCAATAACTTGATGCAAGCACATACTACTATGCCCTTAAAGTAGAAACCGACATAGTTGATTTCCCATCTCATTAACCCTTAGAGGAAAGATAATGTAGCTTACAGATCTAAATAATTTTCAGCAATATAACGACATATAAATTAACACTTTAAGAACATGAAAGGAAGAAGAATAGAAGATAGACAGAAGAGAAGAGACACAAACAAATAACAAACATGTTACAATACACTTGCAGCCTCAAAGCTTTAACATAGAGATTTACATCTTTCTCCTCTAGAGGAAAAATTGACAGCATAACCTGTATAAAACTCTTCTCACAAACTTCTCCTCAAGCATTCAATTTATAGGAGTTCCAATACAAGAAACCACCAAAATGGAAACTCAAAACCATGAGTTACAACGCCTAGTCATGGAGAATCAAATCCATCATAATATAGAAAGTTACTCAAATCATAACTAACTCTCCAACTATGGCACTCCATTTTTGGCTCCTTAAATCATGCTTTCACAATCTCCTTAAATCTTGCTTTTCAAGTTTCCAATTATAATTTCCTTTTTCAAGCTCTTTCCATTTTAGCAACTCTTACACACCTTACAAGTTGTCATAGTTGCATGTATCAACTTCCATGACACTAAGTGATAAAAAACAAATTGCCAAAATACAAATAAATAAATATTTCAAATATTAGAACTTGCAAGGTGTTTGACACACCTAATCCTAACATTCTCCTACTTGTCGTATACCTTGCAAGAGCCAAAGGAAACACAACCAATCTGTGAACAACCAAGGTTACCATACTGCCTCAACTGAACTCCACTATGCTCACGAGCTTTATAGAAGCACCTGTCACATCTTCCAAGTGATCACCAACATGACAAAAAGATTAGAATTCCAAAATCATGATGAAACACTAAATGTCACATAGACACACCAACATGTATCTAGCTTCAAACCCATGACTAGAACACAACTCTAAAGTCCAACACCTCCAAAACAAGATCGCGCATGAATGCTCTAGAATAGTTAGAACAACAACCACGGCTAGTTGTTTACATCCCACTAAAAACCCACCATTGATAGAACTTTCACACATGACATATCTAGCCCATACTGCAGCTCTCATCCCTCTATAATCCACTGTCTTTCTCAAAGATACCATCTCCCATGATAACAAACACACCAAAACCATTGATGTGTGAAAAATCTGAAGACGGTCCTTGATACTACACTCCAATGAAAAACATATGCATCCTAGGAATCATACTGCATGAGCAATGCCAACCAAAGCAACACAAAGTCTACCAATCAGCACTTACATCCAAGTGTGGCTTATAATCAAATCATGTAATACAAAGAACAATCACAATGATCTATAAACTGCAATCAACCCACTACAAAACATAGCATACTTCCACAAACAATTTTCTACTCACTCTCTCACCTTTGATCTTCTCCACTTCTCCCAAGTTCTCCACATCTCAAATGATATACATTAAAAGAACACATACTATTGCTCAAAACAATAAAGTACAACAATAATAGATGACCACAAAACCAGTGATCATAGTAGATGAATAAGAACCTCTAGGAAGAAACATGAGACCATAAAGAGAAACTACAAACCATATCATGTCCTTCTGCCAACACCACCAAGTGCTAAGTTGTGCCAAGTAAGATCTCCTTCACAAAACCCCAACTGAAAAGCCTTAACAACACCCACCTATTCAATCTCATTAGATCAAACAAAACATATATTTATCTCATATTACTAAAATGGATGTAAGCTTCTCGAACCAAGGATGATCAAACTCAAAAAATTCATTCCAAAAATAGGAATACAACCCAATAACATCTCTAAAACTTCTCAAAAATCAAACCATATACCTAAGGAGATTACCATGCCAAGTACTCCTCAAATGAACCCTCGAGAACTACAAACTATAGCTCAAGATCCATATCCATGAGAAATCAAAGCATAAAACAAATTGAATTTGAAATAACATGGGCAATACCTATCAGATCATTTTTTGCCGAGGGAACTAAGAGTGGGGAATGAGAATGATCCATTGAGATACACTGAGTCTCATAGACTCTCTCCAAGAACAATCTCCTCTCAAGTTCAACATGAACTCATGTCCATACCTAGGTGAAAGGATCCTCGGTCTTTCTGCTAAAATTTCACCATTCTAACACGTGATACCCACAACAAGAGATCTCTAGCCTCACCTCAAGTCTCTCTAGTATCTATGAGCATCCATTAACCAATTCATGCCAACTTCAAATGCATCCTACAAAATCATGAAGATTCAAGTAAATAATTAATACTTAAAACCAAAGAGAACTTCACCATATCACTGCCAAAGCTCCCACTACATGTCTACAAATTCTAGAAATAGACATGACATCATGATCTAACATCTCCTCCTAGTAGATCACTACCTACTCCAATGAACATATCTTGCCAAAGGGGCACCATCATGCCAAAACTCCAATCTTAGAAATAAGAATCCATCATGGCACAATACCATCTCCAATCACATGAAGATAACTATCCTCTAACAATGGAACTCAAGACTTCAAAATAATTTCATAGCATATAAGAATCGTAATCCAAAAGTCTTACCATGACACCTGCAACAACTATAGAAGATCATCCATCACCAAGTGATAGATCCACATCGCTGCCAAAGCTCCCACTGAAACTGTGATATCGAGCTTATCAAGACATTATGATAAACATGCTACAAGTCCCAATAACCAACTATCTAGGCACTACAATCATCAATCCTCTCATCTGAATGCACCATACCAATGCACAAATGACCACAGACAAGGCCAACTAACAAAGTCTGCATAAATACTGAATCAATCTTGTGGATATAGACAATTCACATATGAGTCATCCCACTACAATCAAATAGGTGATCAGCCCACAAAACTACATAACTCGTAGATCCCAAACATAAAAATGTAAACTCATCATCACGTTAGTAACCTGCAAACTGAGATAACAAGAAGATAACATATAGATGACAAGACTCAAACACCAAATCAACCACATATCTGATTTGCCAAACAAGTCCACATATGAGTAACCATAGTCAAGGAATCCATCAAGAAAATACTGTAGAAATGATGAGTGACTAATCACATACCGACATCTCTACATTGAGAAAGCTACAAACCTCCTCACACCATGCATAAAGCATACATGCAAACCTATAACTATCTTACATCCAGAAACACCCTCAAGGATTCATAATCTAAAGTATAGTTTATCTGTAGATCTACAAAACCACAAGTTTTGATTAACCATGTAAAACCTGCAAAACCACCATGTCACTGACATACATACAAATCCATATCCACTTATCATTTGGAAGACCCACAAGTATGAAAACCACCAATAACAGCTATACCAGAACAATGGAATAACATAGATAAGCATAACCATAGATTATGAACGGAAAATCTACAAAACCCTGAGATCCAACCAAAATGAAACTGAGACATGCAAGCACAACCAACCAAAAGGAGGAACTCCAGGCCCACTTGTAGGCCAACTCCACAACCACCATGTACAAGCATACATAGGAGCTAGGCTGTTCTAGAAGCTTTCAGATCGTCCAATGATCAACTCCACAACCTACATGCATTTGAGTTTCACAAAATAATGTCTTCCAATGCTAGGAACTAAAACCAAGCACCCAACATAAGCACATTAAACCATAGTCATGACAACACAAGTTTCTCCATGTGATCAGGGAGCCAGGAATAAACACCCAACATGAATACTTTGTTGCAGACAACCATAGAATGAAAGAACATAACCACCAGGCATGAGGGTTATTACATACTATCAAACATGAGCTCTAGATTAATATCATATTAAATGTAACCACATGATCAACTCCATAATAATCCATCTTCTCCATCCTTCAAATGCCTGCTATAATCTGAAAACAAGATCAACTACAAGACTTCCACTCAAACAAGGATTAATAATTAACCAATTCCTTCCCACAAATTCCCTCAAGCTTGCCAGGCTAAGAAATCACAACAAAAGAAATACCCAAAACCTTAAACACCATGGAACCAACACATGAAATCTCATGCAACCATGGAACACCGTAGCTCTGATACCAATTGAAAAGGAAAGGAGAACCCATCATGCACCTTGCAGCATCCTATATTTTACTTCAACAGATATTCAATAACTTGATGCATGCACATACTACTATGCCCTTAAAGCAGAAACAGACATAGTTGATTTTTCATCTCGTTAACCCTTAGAGGAAAGATAATGTAGTTTACAGATCTAAATATATTTTAGCAGCATAATTGCATATAAATTAACACTTTAAGAACATGAAAGGAAGAAGAATAGAAGAAAGATAGACAGAAGAGAAGATACACCAATATACGTGGGGAAAACCCTTTCAGGTAAAAAACCCCACACTCCAAAGCATCGAAGCAATGTATTAATCTGCAACAACAAACATGTTACAATACACTTGTAGGCTCAAAGCCTTAACATGGAGATTTACGTCTTTCTCCTTTGGAGGAAAAACTGACAACATAACCCCTGCATAAAACTCTCCTCACAAACTTCTCCTCAAGCCTTCAATTTATAGGAGTTCCAATACAAGAAACCACCAAAATGGAAACTCAAAACCATGAGTTACAACGCCTAGTCATGGAGAATCAAATCCACTGTAATATAGAAAGTTACTCAAATCATAACTAACTCTCCAAATATGGCACTCCATTTTTGGCTCTTAAAATCATGCTTTCACAATCTCCTACAATCTTGCTTTTCAAGTTTCCAATTGTAATTTCCTTTTTCAAGCTCTTTCCATTTTAGCAAATCTTACACACTTTTCAAGTTGTCATAGTTGCATTTAGCAACTTCCATGACACTAAGTGATAAAAAACAAATTGCCAAAATACAAATAAATAAATATTTCAAATATTAGAACTTGCAAGGTGTATGACACGCCTAATCCAAACACCAATAACTTTGATTTCCAATTCCCATCATAGAAATCATCTTGCACAAACTCATGAGATGTCACATAGGGATTGGCTTGGCTTTAAGCTTATACAAAGGGTATGGGATAGTTTGCTAAGTCATGTCCTTGTAATATGGTATACCTTACATGATCTTATAACCAATTTTTTATGGTTTAAATGGATGAAGGATAGCAGCCTTCCTTATTCGAGGACACAGCTATTGCCTAAAGTCATGGCTTCTACCAACTTAACACATTCACACTTGATGATGTTCAAAAAATTATTGAACATGTTAGAAGGGTCTCGATCTTATTGCTCTATAGAAAACTTTTGAAATGAAAAAAGAAAAATTTAGGTCAATTGCAATTCTTCTATTCCTCTTATTTTATTTAGAATAATATAACCTCTTATTTTATTGAGAATAATATAACCTCCAGAGTAGTGAATTTGATTTTTCTTCCCGACTGTGAACTATCTGATATTGGGTGTAATATTCTATGGGTTTCGAAAGTACTGCCATAATGTTCTTTGTGGTTTACTAAGAACCTAACCTTGCCTACTAACTCTTTGGGTTTTTTTTGAATTTAAAGATTAGAAAACTGTTAGCTGACTCAACGTGACTATTGTTACCTAAATAGCTCTAAAACAAATGGAGAAGCTAAGAGTAAGGGTTCTAGCTCTAATGAACACAGTCTCGAGGTGGAATCAAGGTTTGATTACAAATTATTTTTCATGATTGAAACTGCGTTAAGCTTATTCCATTGCTATTTATTGGATGGGGTTTTCTTCTTCACTTTATTTTTGAGTTTTACTTTTGTATGTATTTGTTTCTAAGCTTATTCCATTACTATTTACTGGATGGGGTTTTCTTCTTCACTTTATTTTTGAGTTTTACTTTTGTATGTATTTGTTTCTGATCATGATTGAAACTGCCTTAAAAGCTTATTCCATTGCTATTTATTTGATGGGGTTTTCTTCCTGACTTTATTTTTGAGTTAAGATACACTCAGCACTATTACTTTTCCATGTATTTGTTTGGGATCATGATTGAAACTGTGTTAAGCTTATTTCATTGCTATTTACCTGATGGGGTTTTCTTCTTGACTTTATTTTTGAGTTAAGATACCTTCAGCACTATTACTTTTGCATGTATTTGTTTCTGACTACTTTTTTAATTATAAAGAAAAATATATATTTTAAAGTTATTTATTAATAGATCTAAAATTAATGGGGCGATGTTAACATGAAAGCAATCTTATTATTAGTAAAATTTTGAAGTGATCTTATTATTAATATATTTTTGTTGATTGATTAAAAATTGAAATTGAAATTGAAATTATTATTAACGTTCACAAAAGAGGATAGAACTAACAATAAAGTCTACTAAAGTTAATAGAACTTAAGATAAAGTCTAGTAGCATAGAATAACAAAGAGACCTTAAAGTGTCTCTAAACCAAATGAAACAAAACAAAAGGAGCATATAATAATAAAATTCAAAATTAAGTTAATTGTGAAAGAAATCTGTAAGACAAGTGCTTCTTTTAGGACAAATATGTTGCACTATACACCTCCTTGGTTTTGACTTCTAATATTTATTGTTACCATTGTTTCCAAGTCTAATTTTTTGACTATCTCTAATATGTAAAGAACTATCATATGCATGTTTTGACTCACCAAAAGGTTACAATTCTAATATTAGTAGAAGCATCTCTTTTTTTACCTTGCTCAAGTGACAATGTCTAAACATATAAGATTCTCTAATGTATAATGAATAGTGCGAATCACCTTTAATCTTGATGCTGAAATAATGTTTTTATGGACTGCCTTGAGTCCATAAAGAAATACCAAAATTTTATGCATATCTCATAAGAGACTGTGCATTTGCAATAAAACCATCCTCTGTCTTGTCTTTTGAAAGTAAAAGGGACACATTCATTCCTCTGTTGGAATGTGGTGATATATCTTAACTCTCTCAATTAATGGTAGCCAACCCACATCTAACCAAAAAGATCCATAAAAGCAATGGTTTCACTATAAAGATAATTTGCAATGATAATATCTCCATTACAAATTTGTAAAAGTGTAAATACATAATAATCTGATTTTTGATTCAATAACTAAAAAACGGAAATCCAAATTGTTTGCACCAAAATATAGATTTTTGCATAAAGATTTGAAACTATTATAAACCCTAAAATCTATACTCAGAGCAACAGAAAAGATTATGATAAAACTATGAAAACCAAACAAATATTGATGTTACCGAAATATTAAAATGTGGTTGCTCACGATTTTTGCATAACTCCACTGTAAATGTTTTCGGGGTGTAATTGAAAGTGAGTTTTGATTTTTATAAGGTTTGGTTTGGAGTGGTTCGAGTAGTTGAACGAATTTTTGGTTAAGTGGACGGTAAAAGGTGGTTGGAGTTTTTAACAGATTTTGATTTAGTTTTTACGAATAGGTTAGGTTTAGGTTTAAAGTTGTAAATAATAAATTAAGTTTATTGATTTTAATTTATTATTTATGGGAAAATGGTAAAAATGAAAGGATCTAATTAATTAATTAAAATTAATTAAATCTTTAGGATTAAGAAATATTTATGATTTAGGGAAATGATCAATTGGTTATTTTTTTTATGCCTACATTTTGCCCCTCTTTGAGACGATGTCGCAAAGCGATGTTGTTTCAAAGAAGAGTAAAACATAGGTTTTTTGGATGCAAATTTAGGCTGGGGATCACATGGGGGGTCTCATAAAAATAAAGCATTGGTAGATAATGCCCCCTCAAGAGGATAGGTAGGGACGAAGGAGATGGATAGGCTCTTAAAAAAAAGAAATGGAGGGAAGGATGATGGAGTTATGCTGATTAAACTTTGAGCAACCTGATGTTTGATATAGCACCTGACATTATGCACCAAGGTATAAAGACCAGGGTGACGATGTGTCAAATGCAGAAAGGAGTAAAGTCGCAAGCAAGCATATGCCTAATGGCACCATGATATGAAAGACCATGATGACGGTGTGGCAGGTATGTTGCAAGGACCAATAACAGACACAAAACATCAATGAGTCAACACACGCAAACAAAACAAGCAAACATGTATACACAATGTTGCCCCTAGGCAAAAAAGCAAAAGAAGGACCAAACGACTTAATCATGATAGAAGTAAGATAGGCAGTAAGATCTCAAGCCAAAGACTAACATGATAAATAGATAAGTGTCATGTTGTGGGAACGATATATCCCTGGATAAGATAAGGTAAATAAAGGATGGTTTGGCCTGGGGGATCTACAACTTAGTTATTGCAATCAAGATCGAATCACTAGGTGTTAAGTTCCACAATTTAGTCTAAGAGTTTCAAAGTGTTTTTGAGATATGGCTTGGAATGTACGAGTGTCAAAAATTGGGTTGTGTTTGTTTTGTTTGAAATTTTGTGTTTGCATGAAGTGAAATGATTGGATGGAGGGGAAGAATGAGGATACAGTGCTGAATATGTTATTACGGGATTGCATGAGACTGGAAAGGCAGACAAACTCAAGAGTCTATTATGAGGAACTCAAAGGTACCAAGACACATAGACCTACACAGGTGGACAAAAGAATACCAGGATGAGAGCAGGTGAAGGAATGGGAAAGGACTAATGGACAGGCTAGTGATAACAGAACGTAGAATAGATGGCGAGACAATGTAATATGACCAGATGATACTGAGTAGATGTGTATGGCAAGATATGGATGGGAGCGGAAGGGAGGACATATTTTATTATGGAAGGGAAATGGATGATGGCGAGATGGATGATGTGAAAAAGCTACCTAAAGGATGGTGGGGACAACTTGAATTCTACACATGGCACCAGCGAACAGGTTTTCACCATGGTACTTATCCAGGGTGCCACCGAAGTGGTTTTCACCATTGGACGAAATTATTTTTCGTTACTATTTTTTTTATTATATTTATTTATTTATTTTTAATTAATTTTTTTTTTATAAATTTTTAACTGGGATACTCTGAGTCAGGTATAGAACCGCTTGAGATGGGCTATGTTGATAGGCTCTTCCAAAGGTTGACCTTCTGGAGTGGAAAGTTGGTAAGCTCCTAATCCATAGCTCTTGGTTACGACAAAAGGTCCCAACCAGTTAGGTTCAAACTTCCCTTTCTTTGCACGATCAGCCAGATTCCTTTGATTTTCTAGTAGAACAAGATCTCCAAGCTCAAATTTATGAGGCTTCATTTTCTTGTTGTAACGTCGCCGCAGGTGATTTTGATAAGCTTTCAGATGATTAAGAGCTGTAAGTCACTTCTTGTCCAACAATTCAAGCTCTTGTAGTCTTGATATCTGATACTCCTCATCTGAAATCAAGTGTTGTAAGGATACTCGCAAGGAAGGGAGCTCGATCTCAATGGGTAAAATAGCTTCTGAACCATATACCAAGGAATACGGTGTAGCACCAATAGGAGTACTGATACTAGTTCGATAAGCCCAAAGAGCAGGATGAAGTTGTAAGTGCCAATCACGGCCAGCCTCGTTTACTGTTTTCTTTAGGATTTTTAAAAGAGTCTTATTAGTTGCTTCAGCTTGACCATTACTTTGCAAATAATAGGGGGTAGAAAAGTGATCTTGGATTTTGAATTTATTGCAAAGCTCTTTGACATCTTGATTCTTAAATGGGCGACCATTATCTGTGACTATGGCTTGAGGAATACCATAGCGGCAAATGATATAATGGAAAATGAACTTAGATATTTGCTTTCCCATAATGTAGTAAGAGGAATTGCTTCAACCCATTTAGTTAAGTACTCGGTAGCAGTGATAATAAATTTATGACCATCTGAGGAGGATGGATGTATTTTTCCAATGAGATCGAGCCCCCATTGTGAGAATGGCCATGGAGTAGTGATAGTTTGTAGTTCTTGTGCTGGTGCATGAATTAGATCACTATGTTGCTGACAAGGTACACATTTCTTAACAAAATCATGTGCATCCTGCTCCATAGTAGGCCAGTAATATCCTGTGCGAAGCAATTTCTTAACTAAGGATGAACCACCAGAATGAGCACCACAGATGCCTTAGTGTATCTCATGCAAGGCAGTTTGGGCTTCTTCCGGGTTAAGACATTTAAGCAAAACACCATCTAGTGACCTTTTATAAAGTGTATCACCGAGGAGGACATATTGGGAAGAACGACGAATGAAGGAGCGATGTTGGGATTTGGAAAGATTTGGTGGAATGATTTGGCTATGAAGGTAATGGTAGATCTCATTGAACCAAGTGGAGTTAGGACCAACAATATCGCATACCGACTCTGATTCTGGGATATCAAAAGCTAGTATAAACAACTGTTCTATTAGGAATTCAATTTTGTGATCATTCCTAGGTATCTCTATCATTGAACCAATTGTGGCCATAGCATCAGCAACTTTATTGTGAAGCCTTGAAATCTGTTCAAATGTGATCCTGTTGAAATATGTTTTGAACGTATCCACTAGTTTCTTGTATGGCTTTAACTTTTCATCCTTTGTCTGATATTCATTGTTTACTTGCTTGATCACTAGTTGAGAATCCCCATGAACTTGTAAGTCTTTGATATTCCAGGTTATAGCCAATTTCAATCCTTTGATTAGTGCTTCATATTCGGCGATGTTGTTTGTACATGGAAATTGAATGTGAAATGATTTTGGTATATAATTGCCTTGAGGTGTAACAAAGAGTATTCCAGCTCCGGAGCCACGTTGAGTATGAGAACCATCAAAATATAATTGCCAAGAGGGAATAGTTTCTATGTCCAAGATTGATTCATCAAGAAATTCTGTTACCATTGGATGATCTGATTCTATAGGTGCTTCGGCCAATTGATCTGCTATTATTTGTCCTTTTATAGCTTTTCTATCAACATACTCAATGTCAAATTCACTAAGCATCATCACCCATTTTGCCATACGTCCAGTCAGGGCTGCTCTAGATAGTAGATATTTGAGAGGATCAATCTTTGATATAAGCTTAGTCTGATGACTCAACATGTATTGCCTAAGCTTTTGTGATGCAAAGACAACCGCGAGACATGACTTTTCAATAGGTGAATAATTTACTTCATAGCCCACCAAAGTTCTACTAATATAATAGATTGCCCGTTCTTTACCACTATCATCATTTTGTGCTAACAAAGCCCCTAATGCTGTTGATGTTGTTGAGATGTATAAAATAAGGGGTTTTCTATGAATAGGTGGTGCTAACACAAGAGGAGATCCTAGGTATTCTTTAAGTTTATCAAATGCTTCTTGGCAGTTTTGATCCCAAATAAATTGTGTGTTTTTCTTCAACAAGTGAGTAAATGGTTGACACTTGTCAGCAAGCTGAGCGATAAACCTCCGTATGGATTGTAATTTTCCTTGCAAAGATCTGAGTTGTTTTAGATTTTGAGGAGGAGGCATTTCCATTATAGCTTTGACTTTTGCTGGATCAACTTCAATTCCTCTTTTGGACACGATATAACCTAAGAGTTTTCCAGATGTTACTCCAAATACACACTTCTTAGGATTTAGTCTGACATTGTACTTTTCAAGACGATCAAAAATGTTTTCCAAAACATACAGATGCCCCTCTCTAGTTTTTGATTTGGCAAGTATGTCATCTACATAATCTTCCATTTATTTATGAAGCATATCATGAAAGATAATAGTCATTGCTCTTTGATATGTGGCTCCGGCATTTTTTAGACCAAAAGGCATGACAAGCCAACAATATGTTCCCCAGGCACAAATGAAAGAAGTTTTATGTTGATCTTCTTCAACTATTCTAATTTGGTTATACCCAGAAAATCCATCCATCAATGATAACATCTCATGTCCTGCTGTCAGATCCACTATGATATCAATGTTTGGTAATAGAAAATCATCTTTTGGACAAGCTTTGTTGATGTCTTTGAAATCAGTACAAACTCTAATAGTTCCATTTGGCTTGGCTATAGGTACAATGTTTGAGATCCACTCAGGATAATCTATCGGCTTGATGAAACCAACTGCCAAGAGCTTTTCTAACTCTGCTTTAACCATTAGGGCAATTTTGGGATGCATCTTTCTCAATTTTTGTTTGACTGGTTTTGTTCCTAGACGGACTGTTAAATGATGTACTATTAATGATGGATCTAATCCTGGCATATGTGCATAGGACCAAGCAAAATTGATTTCTCATTTTTGGAAGAAAGAATTGAAGTCTCGAGTTTCAAACTCTGACAATGACTTCACTGCATATGTGATCTTGGGTTCTTCTATAGTTCCAAGATTCATCTCTTGTGTCTGTTCTATGAGTATAGTGGATTTTTCTTGGTGTGCCCCCACTTTGGGAAGGTTAAATTCCTCATCCTCTAGCACCTCAGAGAGGTTTTCACTAGTGGATACGTCTTTTATTCTTATTTTTTCACCGTCTAAAAGTGCCACAAAGTGGTTTTCACCAGGGGACGTTATTTTAATATTTTCGTATTTCTGACTAAGGAATTTAATAGATTCTCCAAAGTAGGCATCAGAGTGTAGTTCAATAGTGTAACCAATCTTGTGATCTCTGATAGGTAGATGAGTACGAAGTCCCAGAAATTCACCAATAGCCTCATCATTTTCAAAGACATCAAGGACAGGAGGTTCGTATTGGTCCCAGTTAATGAGATCTGGATAAACAAAGGATAATGAATGAGAGGAAGTGGATGGGGTGGATGAGGATGATGGTTGATCAAAGGAATAAGTGATGGTATAGATGGAATTATCCTCGAAGACATCGACGGCCGCTTCAAAAGGATCTATGAAAGTGTCTTGATTAAATAACTCAACTGCAGGAAAAGCTTTCGCCACTTCGTCTAAGATAAGCTCAACATTGAGTGACTCACGCTTGGTGGATCCAAACCCTAGCCCAGCATGCTTAGGTCGGCGATGAAATTCTAAAGGCTCTAAGATTCCTTCTTGTTGTTTCCCAAGCCGACCTTCTGTATAGCCCAAATTTTTAATGATAGGATAACCTCTGTGATATATACTCAATGGTAATTGTCTCTGTTCATCTTCGTCGCTATAGAGCCATTTGGAGATGTCATCTTCAATGGTTTCTTGACTTAGTTGCCCCCAATATTTGAAGTGTTTCAATTGTGGATGAGTAACCAAGACATGATTAATCGGACAAGGTCGCCCATAGCTCTTAGGTGAAAGAGGAAGTTCATTGATATGAAACAGAGTGTATTCCCCCATGCCTGTAGCACTGATCTTAGCCTTGATCTCCGATCGGGAAGTGGATGGTGTGGATGAGGAAGATGGGGTGAGGGTGGATGGGTCAATGTATTTGGATGATGGTTGAGCAACCTCATTAGTTGGGCAATAATTTTGATGTTGATAGGGACCCTCCAGTCATCTACAGTATTGAAATGGGCAGGGGTCGGCTTATATGGTAATCTCACGATCATTAAATGGGAATTTTATGCATTGGTGGTACGTGGAAGGGACGACTCTCATGGCATGAATCCAAGGATTCCCTAGGAGAATGTTATAGGGGAGATCAAGATCTAAGACCTAACATGTAGTTTCCATTGTAATAGGGCCAACCGTGATTGGGAGTTTAATTGTACCTGCCAATTTTCTTTCTCCGTCATCATAAGCTTTGATCGTAATTTGATATTTCTTGTCAATGTTCTCATCGGAGTATCCCAGTTATTTTATTAAATTGAGGGTACATAAATTCAAAGCTGATCCACCATCTATCAGGACTCGTTTCACGAAATGTTGGTTGACAATAACTTCTAGATGAAGGGCTTCGTTATGGAAATGTTCTGGAGAGGAGTTTTCTGGCTCTGTGAAGATGAGGCAAGGAGTGGATGTAAGAGCCCCCACCATAGCTTAGAATTGATCTACATCAATATCACCTGGTACTTGAGACTCTATAAGGGCTTTATCCAAGATTTGTTTGTATTGGGGGGACATTCTTAAAAGCTCTAGGATTGAGATCTGGGCAGGTGTCTTTTTCAATTGATCCAGGATATTATATTTAGGTACATTATGGGATAACACATGAGGTCTCATGGGGTTATGGGATGAAATAGGAGGAGGATTTCCCTGAATAGTGATACGACCTCTTCGCGTAGTGACATCACACTCGGGAGTTCTACCTCTAACAGTTATAACATTGACATGAGGATATGAAACGTAAATACGGCCAACTAAGCTGTGGTTACTATAGTCATAATGAACTTCATTGTGTGATGTGTTATCAACATTATTGGCTCTATTATTTTTTTGTCCATGTGGAGGAAATGGTTCTTGGTAGGCCTTGAGTTTCTCATTGGGAGATTTATGAGGTATTTGATCTATGTGTATCTCTCTTTGATCAATTAGATCTTGGACACAATGCTTTAGTCTCATGCATGAATTAGTGGCATGCCCATTGACACGGTGGTATTCACAATATTGATCTTCTCGGAACCAACAGGGTTTTGGTCGACTGTCATCATAAGGTTTACTAGTGTCAGGAAGTTCAATCATGTTTGCTTGTTTAAGTGTTCAAAATATGGATTCAAGAGGTTTCGTTAAATCTAAAAATTTGCGCGGTGGTTGCAAACTTGGAAGGGTAAATTTCTTCTGTATATGTGGTGGACGATCTCGAGGTGTATGATGAGTTGATGAAGAATTGAGGACAAATGGTTTATTTTGCACATGTTGAACATGTTTTGTATCAGTGATTCCATCATTCACAATATTCTTGTTTCGATTCCAATATCAGGATTTATCATTGTTTTGGTTATTGGAATCACGATTGTAATTGTCTTTGTAAATTTTGATGAGACCTTTGTTGATAAGAGCCGTTTCAATCATCTTGCCTTTTATCATGATTTGTTCAAATGAATCAGAGCATTGCACTTGTAAGTGAAAGGCTTGCTCTTGATTAAGATTTTGCACAAAAATTGGAACTAGTTGTTTCTCAGGAATATGACAAGGGAGTCGATTGACAATATGCCTCCATCATTGTAGGAAAGAAGTAAGGGTTTCCCTTCCTTTTTGTTTGGTGTTATAAAGGTCTTGCATGGAGGTGTCTTGTTCAATGTTGTAGGCAAAATTTTTGACAAATTCTTTTGCTAGTTGTTCAAAAGATGTGATGTTTCCTGGGAGACGTGAGAACCATTCAAGGGCCGAGCTAGCCAAACTTTTAGGAAAAAGTCTCATTAAGTATGTAGGTTCATGTCAAAATTCCATGCATGTGATATAGAATTCACGAATATGATCACGAGGGTCACCTTTTCCTTTGTATTTGTCAAATTTTGGTATTTCAATGTTTTTAGGAAAAGGTACCATGATTAGAGATTTGTCAAATGGATCTGGGTATAGTTCTTCAAATGAGTATTTCTTTTGTTGAGCACCAATCCGATTATCGATGATTCATTCAATTTCGTCTTGAATGGGTGGAGTGGTGATTGATTGATTGTGTAATTGAGTTTGAGGTGATGTTTGAGGGTGATGTTGTGACAATGATTGGGATTGTTGGACTGATTGGAGCCTCACATGAGCGAGTTGTTGTGATTGAGTGAGTTGTTGTTGTAGTTTAAGGATTTGGGGATCAACAGGTTTTGAGGATGAAACATTGGTAGGGTTATAATTTCGTGAAATTGAGGGTAAGGAAGTGGATACCTATTTTGGTTGGGTGTTGACATGACGGATGTGGATAGAAGAAGTTTGAGGTATGGAAACATGAGTTGCATTAGGGGTTAATTGAGATGAGGGAATGTTGGAGGTTTTCGGTATAGAAGATATAGAGACAAATTGTGAGATCCCTACTGGTGAAATGGAAGGGGTTGTGAAAGATGATCCTAATGAAGGAAATGATGAAGATGACTGAATGGGTTGAATCACAGGGATAGATTGTGAGATTCCTAAGGGTGGAATTGATGGGGGTGTAAGTGATGACTGAATAGGTTGGAGCACGGGAGGAGAATAGTCTAGAGGTATCCCCAATGTGTAAGTATGTGATGAGATAGACATAGGTGTTGAAAATGATTGATGGGAAGAGACAGATTGGATTGTAGAAATAGAGGTATCTTGAGGTATTCCCAAGGTGAAATTTTGTGGTGATGTGATAGATGAGGTAGATTGGAACACATTTGACATAGGTGTTGAAAATGATTGATGGAGAGAGGAAGTAGCCTGAGCTTTGGCTTTAGCTTTTTTTGCTTTTCTTCGTGCTTTTTCTCTCTCATAAATATCATCAAGGACTCTAGCTCCACAATCATAAAGGTATTGCATAAAATAATCAGGATCATGATCCATGGAGAGATGAACAAGTTGTAATGTTTCAGGATCTTGTTGAAGTTGAAGTGCAATGTGATTCGTTTCAGTATAGTCATGTGTGGGTTTAGGAGTCTTGGGAGTAACTGATTGGTCCGATACATCATCTTGAACATCTACATAAGTTGAAAGATCACCAAGTGGATCATTATGAAAATATGATGATGATCTAGTATTTTGTTGGGAAGGATTGATTTGCTCATGGATGGGCTCTTCTCTAAGGAATCTTGAGGATTGAGGTTGCCAATTTTGAGGAGTGAACTCCATATTGTTTTTCTTGGCTTGGGCACGGGTAGTAACCATGAAAATAGAGGACAAGTGAAATGTTAAAAAGCTCTCAGATGGATAAATATGGATGGTATGAAAAACTTCAAAAGTGGGGATAAATGATATGGATCAAGATGTAGATATGAATTGTTTGATTAAAGATAGCAATAGAGTCAAAATGATGACTCAAAGAGACTAGATGGACCTTAGGATTGGATACGAATAAGGGACTCCTTTAAAACACTTAGGGTTATGATATGCCTAAGGAAGAAAGGAGATCAAAATGCCACCTCTACTCAAAGGAAGTCAGGGCTTATTGAGTAGAAAAGATAAGATGACAAAGATACACTAACTTAAGAATGGTCAGGGCCTCTTAAGCAAATGGATCGTTATGGGATTGATTAGGAAAAGGTCTGTCTCTTAATTGGATATTGATATAAGATCAATAGGACAATGGGGGTCTACTATGGAAAATAGATTTTGGGAATGGATATGGATGAACGATTAATCGAAAGAGCTTCTTGTGATTTAAAGTGACAAGATTCCACTTGAGATGTGCCACAAGGATAAAAGATTCTCAATTTTGAAAGTCAAGCTAATTATGTAGGAGACAAGTTATAATGGTGATGATGATTAGGTATGCACACACAACAATCATATAAGACACACAACTGGATTGGTTGTTTTTTATGACACCTGGATGTTTTGCAAACACTTGTAAACATGCATGATCCTAGGCTAGGAAAGGACAATAATTATTGAGTTCCCACTTGTACTTATGGTGTATAGCTCTAGGAACTTGGGGCACGGCCTCCCCCTTACAGTGCACTCACTTCTCAGGCACACCAAGTTCCAGGTCCTAGGATGCGCAGATCCTGAGGTACCTTACTATCTCTGCCATAAGCCGCAAAAATATGGGACGGCTATCAGAGTTTCCTCCTATATCAACAAGTAGAGGGTTTTTGGCCACTACACAAAAGGGTTCTAGTGAATATCTGGGGGACCGGCACCTTACGAGCATCCAGCAAGCCACTAAAGGCTTTGACTAACCCTACTAGGAGTTTTAATATACACAAGGTACACCTCCTTTCAAGCTAGCACTGTACGGTAAGCCCTAATACCAGTTAGACTTGGCTTTTGCCTTATCCTCAATTTATATAGTGGGCCAGATGAAAGTCCCACTTGGGGTCGCAAATGAGTTCTCCTTGTGGATGTGTCTCAAGAGCAGGCCCACTCTAAGGATAAAAAAGAAAGGAAACACATTGTTTTTTATCTCCCAGATCGCATGAAATGAAAGGAGAGAGCATACACAACGCCTTTGCCTCACACTCGCATGGGGTTCATTTTAATTCCAAATCCAAATGTGTGGGTGGTTATACAAAATGTCAAAGAAAATGCTTTTGATTCTCAAGATCATCGAATGATGCAATAGAAGAGCATACGCATTCAATGACAAAATTGCAAGCCACAAGACATTGCAAACACTTGTTAATTTTAACCCTTGCTTATGATGTGATCTAATCTATAAAAAGAAGACATGTTGTTTCAAGATTAGATTCTTTGACAATTGATCCTGCAAAAAACTGATCAGTAGTTTGAAAATTTATCTTTGACAGGCGTGTAGCTGCAAGAAAATGTTAGATCAAGACAAAACAATCTTGCAAAAACCCACAAAAAAAAATATTAGTGCACAACAAGAAGAAAATGTTTGATGTTTTGAAAATGATTGAATTTCAGAGAATTATACCAGAAAATCAGCTATGAATTTGACAAATCAGATATGAATTTGACAAAATGGATTGTATCACGATGTAGTTCTCTGAATCAGCTTTCGGACACCTACAAAAACATGAAAATCTGATGACAAATGACAAAGTTAGGCCTGTTTACACAAAACAGCCTCTAAGGGATAAAAACGGACACTCTGGAGGTTTGTTAACTAGCAGTTTGATCTTGAAGTAGTCACACGTCATGGTTAAAGTGTGCGGCTAAGTTTTGGTTGTTAGGGCTATTCTTGATTGCTATAGTTTAAAGAAACCATTAGCGGTTATGGCCCACATATGTCAGCTATCAAAATTGACCTTAAATTTTCCATGTGGCCATGATTCGGAACCCAAATGCTTAATATTGACACTGACTGAAAAAAAACAAAAATGTCAACCGAAATGATTATGAATTTGAACCACAAGTAATGGCAATGTTGAAGACCTGTTTGTGAATCTGGCAAGAAACAGTTGTAGTTAAAATGCTAAAAGAATGGTTTTTGGCAGATTTCTATTCAATGTGTCACAAATAATATCTATTAAATTTGCTGCAAACCAACATTGATAAGTAAAACCACCATAGTGAAAATTCCAAATTAGAAGGTTAGTTTATTAGTGTCTCATCAAAATGCACTGGCACTGCACATATATTTCTCCACTGACCTTTTAACATTCCCAAAATTCCACCTATAAATATATTTATTGACAGAGAGTAATTGCATTTATAGGAAGTTCAGGAAATACGCTGATAATCAGCAACCCATGAGTTCAAGCGTAGCACTTGCACCCACAAGAGATTCAAGGAAGACGCCGACAGAAAACAGCCAACAAGTTTAGAAAATTCCTAGCGTGATATCCATAGAAATCATATGTCGAACTATCTAATTTGCTTTAGACACCCACACCCACTATGTTTAACTAGATGACAAAATGAAGAACAAATACGCCAAAAACCAATAACGGTTTACGAAGACGGTAACATCCACACTAAAGAGAAATGTTAATGTTTCGAGATTTCAAAAGTAGAACCCATAGTTTTTAATTCAAAGCACTCAGAATTATTATTGAGAGAAATATTTAATCATAACATTCACAATGTAAAACTGATGATTAAAGAAGATTTAATCCTAATAAATACCATTACCACAACCATCGGCTGTTAGCGAGATAGCCGTCAAGGAGCTTCACACAAAACCCTGTTTGTCCAAAAAATAAGATTCGTCAGCCAAAGATCAAACCCCATGAGCTGCTTTGAATCCCATGGTGGAATCAAATGTAAGCCAGGAGGAAACCTACATAAACTCACCAAAAATACTTGCAAAGCGATGGATTAAAAAAAAAAGGGGGGGGGGGCATGTTTCACGTCAGGTTCACCATTGTTTGCACCAGAATATAGATTTTTGCATAAAGTTTTGAAACTATTATAAACCTTAAAATCTATATTCAGAGCAACAAAAAAGATTATGATAAAACTATGAAAACCAAACAAATATTGATGTTACCGAAATATTAAAATGTGGTTGCTCACGATTTTTGCATAACTCCACTGTAAATGTTGTTGGGGTGTAATTGAAAGTGAGTTTTGATTTTTATAAGGTTTGGTTTGGAGTGGTTCGGGTAGTTGAACAAATTTTTGGTTAAGTGGACGGTAAAAGGTGGTTGGAGTTTTTAACGGATTTTGATTTAGTTTTTACGAATAGGTTAGGTTTAGGTTTAAAGCTGTAAATAATAAATTAAGTTTATTGATTTTAATTTATTATTTATGGGAAAATGGTAAAAATGAAAGGATCTAATTAATTAATTAAAATTAATTAAATCTTTAGGATTAAGAAATATTTATGATTTAGGGAAATGATCAATTGGTTATTTTTTTGATGCCTACACAAATATATTAAATGTAGGCACTTAATAATTTAATAGTATAATTTTAAAATCATATGCTTGCACCCACTACGATACATTATATCTGAAATTGAACTACAAAAATGTTTTATTAATGAATCGAAAATCATTGTTAGAAAAGGTCCCCAAGAGGAAAAAAAAACAAAAAGCGACACTGTAAAAATGACATTTAACATTTTGAATCACATTCCATGAAATCATGGAATGGAGGGACTATTTGTCATAGTAATCTAGACAATTCTAATTTACAAACAAAACAATACAGAATGCAGAGGGAATGTCCAGACTCGAAACATGAGCTCCTTCTGGAAGTCATTTTGGATAACTGCACCTGCAAGTCCCCACAGATAAGGTAGAGATTCCTTTGGAATATATTCGAAGGGCAAAACATATGACAGATAAGAAGAAAATGTCATTGGTTGTCTTTCTAACAAGTGGAGTGCTTAGATATATTACAAGATTCAAAGGCCCATATGTATACTTGTCATCTATCTTAAAATTCATGCTTCAACAAATCCAACCCTTGAATTGTTATTTTGTTTTTGCTTTATAGACTTCAGCCAAAGCTCTGTACAACACTCTGGCCAGTACTACGTCGACTGTTACAAATATAGAGTCCAATTGAGGAGATGCTGTGGCAGGTTAAATTGTTAAAAATATTTTCTTTTCAGTGTCATGAGTTCCTTAGGTGAGTCAATCAATTTCTCTGTTACAAGGACAATCTGCCAGATTTTGTGAAAAATGTCATCTGTGGACAGGCATTATCAGTTTGAAATTTGAACAGAATGATTAAATACACAAGTCATGGTGGTGCAGAATAATTTTTTTACAATACAATATATGTAGTGGGTAGTACCTACTGTAAGGAAATGAAGACCAAAGGACACATTATTTTTCCCGCCAATTGCTTGTCTTTTCACATTCCTCTTGTGATGTATAATGAAGCATTATATATGCTTGATATCGCATTGTAAAATAGAATTCATTATCAATAACAATTCCTCTGCTCAGTGTGGATGTAGCCAAGTTTGGTGAACCATGATAAATCCGGTGTCTTATTCTTTTTGCTTTCTAATTACATCTGTGCACTATTTTTACTTCTCTCTTTCTGCAATTGAGTTCTACTTTCAGTCCTAACAATTGGTATTAGAGTTGTACGGTGACGGTATAGTTGATTGCGAAAATTAGTGTTGGATTTTCGAGCCATGGAGGAACCAAAGATTGAGAAGTTCTCCGGTCAGAATTTTGGATTGTGGAAAGTACATATGGAGTCTTTGCTGATAAAACAAGACCTCTCACTCGTGCTTCAAGGGTTAGTAAAGAAGCCAAGCTCAATGACAAATGAAGAGTGGGACAAGATGGATAAGAAGGCAAGAGCTACGATTTTCCTCTCACTGTCTAGCAATGTATTGTTTAATGTTTCAGCGGAGAAGACTTCGAAGGAGTTGTGGGATAAACTTTGTAAGATGTACGAGATGGCTTCAGCATCCAATAAAGTTTTTATTATGAAAAAGCTTTATAACCTGAAAATGAAAGAAGGCAGAATTATGTCAAACCATTTGAATGAGTTTAATACCTTACTTACCCAACTGACTTCGATGGAGATAAAGTTGGAAGATGAAATTAAAGCAATCTTGCTGCTATGCTCATTGCCCAACAGCTAGGAAGGTATCATGATGGCCATAAGTACTTCAGCTGCAGCCAAAACAAAATTGGTGTTTGATGACGTAGCAGCTACACTCCTTAGTGAAGATATGCATAGAAAGAACCAAGAAATATCTTCCGGTGAAGCCTTAACCACTGTTAGTAGAGGAAGGTCTCAGAATAGAGGCAAAGACAATAACAGAAGAAGATAAAAATCAGTGAAGAGGTCAAAATCTAGAGGTAGAGTTGGTGACTGTTGGTTCTGCGGTAAGCCCGATCACACCAAGAAAAATTGTTATTCCTATAAGAAGGCACAAGAGAAGGTTAAAGACAGTGAGGTCAATGTTGTTTATGACAAGGGTGATAATATTTTGGTTTTGTCCGTAAGTGAAACCACTTCAGATTCATGGGTTCTAGATTCAGGTGCATCCTTTCATGCCACCTCTTGCACAGATGCCTTCTCTAATTATCAAGGAGGACAGTTCGGGAAGGTCTACTTAGGGGATAACAATTCATTGGACATCATTGGTAAAGGTGATGTTCTCCTACAATCTAAAAATGGAAGCAAATGGCTTTTGCAAGATGTTAGGCATGTCCCAAAATTGAAAAAGAAACTGATTTCTATAACCCAATTGTTCTCACAAGGCTGCAATACTACCTTCTATCCAGATTCATGGAAGGTTACTAAAGGTGTCATGTAGATTGCCAAAGGAAATAGAAAGGGTAGGCAGTTTATATGTTTTTGAGAATGACTCTCAAGTGGGAGCTGTTATGACAGTGACGGACAGCGAAACTGAGCTGTGGCACCAACAGCTTGGACATATGAGTAGAAAAGGTCTTGAAGTCATGATCAAAAGAGAACAACTATCGGGGTTGAAATCTGTGGATTTGGATTTTTGCTAACATTGTCTCTACGACAAGCAGAAGCGGATCAGCTTCATAAAGACAGGTCATGAGAAGAACACCTCACCGTTGGAGCTGGTTTATTCAGATGTTTTTGGGCCAACTAAGGTAACTTCTCTTGGAGGTGCTAATTATTTTTTAACTTTCCTTGATAATTGCACTAGGAAAGTTTGGATTTTTATGCTTAATAAAAAATCTGAAGTGTTCAGCAAGTTCAAAATTTTTAAAGCTCTAGTTGAAAATCAGAGTGGGCATAATATCAAGTGTTTGCAAACTGATAATGGCGGTGAATTTTGTTCACTAGAGTTTGATAGTTTTTGTGCTGACAATGGTATTCGGAGAATCAAAATTGTTCCTTATACACCGCAAGAAAATCGGGTTGCGGAGAGGTTAAACAGAATGATTTTGGAAAAAGCACGGTGTATGCTTTCCAATGCTGGACTGGGAAAAGAGTTCTAGGCAGAAGCTTGCAACACAGTGGTTTACCTCATTAATCAAGCTCCCTCATCTCAGTTAAATCTTGACATTCCTGAGGAAAGGTGGATGGGCAAGCGTATTTCTTATAGTCATCTATGGGTGTTCGGATGTGAAGCGTTTGCTCTTATTCCTCCTGAGAAATGATCCAAATTGGATCCCAAGTCGCAGAAGTGTATCTTTGTTGGGTATGGCAAGGATCAGTATGGATTCAGGTTATGGGATCCCATCGCCAAAAAGGTCACTCGCACTCGGGATGTCGTCTTCAATGAAAAAGTTTTCCTAGGTTTGCACAAAGAAAACACATTTTCAAAAGATTATATCAGTTGATTTGTTTGACAATGGTGTTTCTTTTTCTCAGCCTCTGACTACATGTTCACAGTCCTTGGGTTCTAACGTCCCTCCACATATTTGTGTGCAACCTATTAATGTTGCTAATTTTAGACAAACGCAGCCTATACAATCTGGAACGCTGCCTTCATACAGTTCGTAGTCCCCTGCTCCCACATTACCTCTGGCAGTTTATCTTCCAACATAGCCTCCCTTAATAGATGGTCATACCCATCCAACTCAGCGTTCCTCACTGCCCACACAACCTCCCTCACTGCCCACGCAGCCTCTCAATGATCAAACACTGCCTTTTGCGAATCACAGCAGGCTATAACTCCAATGCCGCCTGTTTTGGAAAATTCGTTGCCTCCTTTTAATACTTTGCTACCCCCATACATAAGTACGCTACCTTTCTGTGCAACGCAGCCTCTTCAAATATCAGAAGGAGCTGACTTTGGAAGTAGTTTGACTTCCTTACCTTCCACACTGTCTCCCCTATCACATATGTTACCCTCCTTAAATCCCACGTAGCTTCCAACTCAATCGCTGCCTTCCCCAGCTCCCACGCAGCTCCTCCCAAATCAAACATAGCCTTCACACTGTTGTATGCAGCCTCTTCAAACACATTCACTGCCTATCCAAGTGCAAATGCAGCCAATCCCATTGATAACAACATCACTTGCTGTGCAACCTTCCGGGAATGAATCGCTGCCTCTGAGACAGAACATGGGACAAATAGCACAAGGAAATGTGCATGCACAGGGAAGTGCACAGAGGCAGAGTCATGAAGACATTGTTCAAAATGGAGGTAATTTGTAAAATGACATAGCAAATATTTAAAATCAGTTACACAGAATGAATCTGGATGATTCAAATTTGCAAGAGGAGGTTTCTTAGTTAAGGAGGTCTACCCGGGAGAGGAGACGTCCTTCCAAATTCTTAGATTATGAATTGTTGTATTCAGAGGAGGCACAGCCAGAATTATTAATTTCTGATCAACCTGAACTAGCTACCTATAAACAGGCTTGCAAGGCAGTTGATTCATCGAAATGGCAAGAGGCGATGCAAGATGAAATGAGTTCATTGTAGGCTAATAACACTTGGGATTTAGTGCCACTTCCACCTAATCGAAGACCCTTGAAGAACTGCTGGGTATACAAGTTGAAAGAGGAAGATGGAGGCAATAAGCGCTATTGCGCTAGACTGGTTGTCAAAGGGTATGATTAACAGAAAGGCATAGATTTTAATGAGATTTTCTCACCAGTTGTGAGAATGACCACAATCCGGGCAGTTTTGGGTTTGGTTGTAGTTTGGGATCTTGAACTTGATTAGTTGGATGTCAAGACAGTGTTTTTACATGGTGATGTTGATGAAGAACTATACATGGAACAACCAGAAGGATTTAAAAAATAGGGACTGGAACATCTTTATTGCAGATTGAAGCGCAGCTTGTATGGGCTCAAGCAAGCTCTACGCCAATGGTATCTCAAGTTTGATCGCTTTATGACTGAGCATAACTTCTTGAGATGTGAATAAGATCCTTGTGTCTATTATAAGCGACTTCCTAATGGTGAGTTTGTCATTCTCTTGCTCTATGTTGATGACATGTTGGTAGCCGGTACAAGTATGAGGATTGTTTCTGAATTAAAGTCTCAATTAGCTAAGAGATTTGCTATGAAAGACTTAGGCCTAGCCAAGAAGATTCTTGGAATGACCATCACTAGGGATAGACAAAAGAAGGAGATCATGTTGTCACAAAAGGCATACATTGACAAGGTTGTAGACAGATTTGGTATGGTTGATGCAAAGGTTGTTTCTACTCCTCTTGCTGCCCATTTTCGTTTATCTTCTGATTTGTGTCCAAAAACACAAGAGGATAAAGAGTTTATGCCAGGTGTTCCTTATACATCAGCTGTTGGTAGCATTATGTATGCTATGATCTCCACTTGTCTCGATATTGCTCATGCAGTAGGAGTTGTGAGCAGGTTCATGAGCAATCCTGGTAAGCCTCATTGGGAAGCCGTCAAATGGATATTAAGGTATCTTAAAGGTACTTCTGATTATGCTTTGTGTTTTGGTGGAAATAAGGTATAGATGCAAGGTTTCATTGATTATGATCTTTCCAGAGATTTAGATAAGCGGAGATCTACTACTGGCTATGTTTTTATGTTTGTTGGAGCTTCCTTTAGTTGGGTCTCAAGGCTGCAACATTCTGTTGCTCTTTCTTTTGTCGAAGCTGAGTACATGGCTCTTTTCGAAGGTGCTAGGGAGATGATTTGGTTACAGCAGTTGTTTGGTGATTTGAAATGTCAACAAAGTGACTATGTTTTGTTTTGTGATAGTCGCAGCGCCATTTTTATGGCTCACAATCATTCATCTCAGCGTCATTCTAAGCATATCGACATACATGCTCATTTCATTCGTCATGTGGTTGAAGAGGGCCAGTTACAAGTTGCAAAAATTGACACAAAGGTCAATCCGGCAGACATCTTCACTAAGGTTGTTTCCAAAGAGAAGTTTGAATGTGCCAGGACTTCTCTTGTCTTGTTAAGAAGAAGTAATCAGAAGTTTAGAGCAGGGGAATGATTGGCAAGTTGCAGCATCCGTTGACCTTCAAGTGGGAGATTGTAAGGAAATGAAGACCAATAGACACATTATTTTTCCCGCTAATTTCTTGTCTTTTCACATTCCTCTTGTGATGTATAATGAAGCATTATATATGCTTGATATCTCATTGTAAAACACAATTCATTATCAATAACAATTCCTCTGCTCAGTGTGGATGTAGCCAAGTTTGGTGAACCACGATAAATCTGGTGTCTTATTCTTTTTGCTTTCTAATTACATCTGTGCGTTGTTTTTACTTCTCTCTTTTTGCAATTGAGTTCTACTTTCAGTCCTAACACCTACCTTTATAGTATTGTAGATAATAGTTCAGGATCAATAGAATTTGAATGTATTATGATTTTACTGGATTGGTGAAAATTATAGTTATACTAGGCACAATTGTGAACTAAACGATAAATTGTGAAATTTCTAATGATCATATTAAGTATAATACATTAAAATTGAAGTTATAATTGGCAAACTTCTATTGTGAAATTTCTAATGAATAATACAAACCATATGGCATTTTATTGTTCATTTCATTATTGCACTAAGCTAGGGAAAACAACTAACAAGTTCTCCACTTAGTGGAGTATCCAAGTTGCCATGTGATGTTGGATTCACAAATGATGGAATATCAAGAAGTGTTGGAAGATACTAAGAAATACTATAAGCTCAACCCTTTGGAATGCCATGGATGTGAATTTAAACTTCACTACAGAATTGCACATAACATTGGCCAAGCTATCTTAAAACTACATTGTTAAAAATTGATGGCAATTTTATTAGGCCAATGAAAATAAGAAATATTTGGTACAATATTTAAAATATTATATCAAATTTTTAAAAATAAAATAATTTAATATTAAAAAATTTATAAATTTAATGTATTGATTTTATAGAACTAAAAATATATAATTATTAATGCTATAAAATCTTTAAATTCTAATTAAAAATAATATATTATATTTGTTTTTAATTTTAATTTTATTATTTTATAGGTTTAAATTCTAATTAAAAATAATATATTATATATTTAAACCTATAAAATAATAAAATTAAAATTAAAAACAAATCATGTGGAAATATAATAAAATAATTCTTAAATAGTTGCAAAGTAAAATAAAATAAAATAAAATAAATTTTAACTAAATAAAATAAATTTCAATAGATCATTCAAATAAAATAAATAAAATAAATTTTAACTAAAATAAAATAAAATAAAATAAATTTTAACTAAATTTTTAAATGTTAAATAATTTGAATGATGCTAAAAAATTATTATATATTTTTTAAAACTTATTGAAGATATTGGATATTAAAAAGAAATAAAAATCTCATAATAATATTTTTAAAATATAAAATTTAATAAATATAACACTAACTATAAATAATAATTTTGATTGACATATATTTGTGTATAAGTATTAAATATTAAAAATCCCTCAAAAGATCAAAGGAGGATGGAGCGAGCTCTTCAATAGATCAAAGGAGGATGGAGCGAGCTCTTCAATAGCCCGATTCTAATGATAGGAGAGGTTGATTACCCTACCTTGTCATTGATCTTTCACAGGAATGCGGTAAGGTGGAAATGTTCTAGCATACATCAGTTTTATGCTATTTTATTGGACTGAAATTATCTAGAGCACAAATTAAGGATTAGGTTGAAGCTAATTGGGGACTCCATTGCGTCCTAAAATTCCTACCAAAGGGTTTCTTCAATGAAATATTTATGTCTAAAGAAGAAAGGGATTCAATTTTGTGAGGGAAATCTTGGAGCATGGGGGACATCCCATTCTACATTCGCCAATGGACCCCATCTTTCAATCTGATTGCCTACGATCCATATGATGGCCCTGAATGGCTTCCGTTGTACAACTTACCTCTTGAGTTTTTGATAGAAGATTGCTTGAGAAAAATTGGATGCTCTTTGGCAACCCTAACAGACATAGATCTTGAACTGTTAGATTAGGATTCCTATCTTTTCGCATGAATACAAGTTGCTGCTATTAGGAAGTTTCCCTCCAAGATCATGCTGCATTTAGCACAAAAGACATGGACTCAAACCCTAGATATTGAAGGAGGTAAACTTTTTCTCTCTTGTAGCAGTAGGAGGCATGTTGAAATAAATTATCCCTATGTTGTAAATATGTGCCTAAGCGGCGTTGTCATTGATGTCAACATATTCTTGTTGTCATTGGTGTCAACTGTGTCTTATTTTGTTGCCTATTTAGAAGACCGAAATGTTGAGGATATTGAGAAAATTAATGAAGACTCAATGTTCGCGGACCTTATGGCTGTGTAGAGGATTGTCAGAGATTATTCTAGTCAAGAATTGAGAAGTCTGCATGAAGATTTGAAGAAGTTATGGCCATCTAAATAGAACCAGATCTTGCAGTATTTAGAAGAGACAGAGTGACAGTAAGTTGGTCTAGGTTGCTCCACAGTGAAATATTATGATCTGCGGATATGAAGGCATGTTTGGGAAGTTAGTGTGTATCATCAACTCTAGTGGTTCATGGTTTGGAGGTTCGCAAGCCATCCTTCTAGTTTGACAGTCATGGCAGACAGTGTTTTTGAGGTTTTAGAGGAAGATAGAAATGATTCTGGTAGTTTGGTTTAGAGTGGATGTTATTGGTGAGTTTAATGTGCTTGTGGAAGTCTTTGGATCATGTGGCTACTATGTTGGAGGTCCGCATTGGAGTTTGAGCTTGTTATTGAAGATTTCCTCTTTGAAATTGATGTTCTTCCCACTCTTGGCTAACCAGATGTTCCTAGTGTGTTGCGGATGATCAAAAGATTATTTTATGAAGCGTGGCATGTAAAAGATCTGCGTTAAGTTTGGCCAACCTTGTTGATCATTCCAAGATTGATGAAGTGTATAAATACTTGTTGAAGAGTTGTTAAAAATTATCCTTAAGCAAAATAGATTAAATCCGAATAAAGGATCAGAAGTAGAGTAGAGAAGAAGAGGAGTGAGAGCAGTGTAGAGTGGAAAGTTAGTGAAGAAGAATTTGGGGCAAAGAAAAGGTTTTGTGAGCATTCATTGAAACTAAACTAGGCATGAAGTAGATGCTATTTCTTAGTTAATTCTTTCTATTCTAAATAAATTCTATAGGTAGTGAACCTTTCCTTTGAGTAGTGAGCTTTGGGCAGTGCACCCAAAGGCATGTGGCTTCTATTTTTCTAAAGTACTTTTAATAGGGTACAAATCTTTATGGGTTAACCCCCACAGTGGTTTTTCCCTTAACTAGGTTTCCACGTCAAAATCTTGGTGTCAAGTGCATTGATTATGTTTTTGCTCATATGTGGTTCATCTATGCTTTAATGTTTACATCATTAATCTGATAGTAAGTTAATAAAGAAGGTTAAAAGCAAAAAAAATTTATTTTGTGTGACAACTGATTCACCCCCCCATCTCAATTGTTCGGTCTAATTCCAACAATTGGTATCAGAGCCAGATCCTCTTATAAAAGTTTGATTGCTTGAGGAGATGCAGGATGTTGACCTACAAGAAGGATAGTCTAAGATTTGATGGAACAAACTTTTTTGTTTGGAAGAAATGCATGGAGTTCCATTTGCAATGCATGGGCGATGCCTATTAGGCAATAACCGATGTTGAGTATAAACCTCCGGAGAAAGGTCCTTCAACTCCAGATCAAATCAAAGATGCTGAAAATAACCTTTGAGCTAAAGAAGCCTTGTTGAGTGCCCTGACTAATTCAGAAATGACAAATGTCTTGGGTCTAAAAACTGCTTATGGAATCTGGAAAAAGTTGGAGAATCTATATGAAGGCGATAAATTTGTCAAATATGCCAAGCTACAAAGTCTAAGAGGAAAATTTGAAACTCTAAGAATGAGTGAAGATGAAAACATCACAATCTACATGCAAAAGATAAATGAACTTGTGTGTGGTATCAGGTGTGCTGGTGGAACTTTGGAAGAATCAGAGATTGTATCAAAAGTGCTCAGATCTTTACCCGATTCATACAAACATAAAGTTGCTGCTATAGAGGAGATCAGGACTGTCTCAGAAGTTACAAGAGATCAACTGGTTGGCAAAATTTTAGCTTTTGAATTAAGTGAGTTTGGTGATTCTCTTCCCAAGTCTGAATCAACATTTAAGGCTAGTGTATATGGAAAACAAAGATATGACTCGGGTGAAAGCTCTTCTGCAAGATCAAACAAATTTGTGAAGACAAGGAAGGATCTTGAAGATGTTGAAATTGAAAGTGTAGATCTTGAAGCTCTTCTTGCCACAAGATTGCCAAGAGGATCCGGTAAGTATGAAGGAAAATTACCACTCAAATGTTTTGCTTGTAATAAGTTTGGTCATTTTGCCTCAAGATGTTTGAAGAGGTTTTCAAAACCAAACCCTAACAGATACAAAAATTAGAACAAATGTTACTATATCCAAGAAGCTAGAGAAGAAAGAGTCACAGATGATGAATTTGATCATGAAGGTTCCTCTAAAAATGATTGGGTGTTCATTGCCATCAAAGAAGAAGAATGGGTGATTGATAGTGGATGTTCTGATCATATGATTGGAGACAAGAGTAAGTTTGTGAATTTTGAAAATTATGAAGGAGGGCTTGTGAAATTTGGAGATAACTCAACTGGTAGAATTTGTGGCAGAGGATCCATCTCTTTTGATGGTAAGAATAGCACCAATGATGTTGTGTATGTTGAAGGATTGAAACATAAGCTTCTTAGTGTTGGACAGTTGGTTGACAAAGGTTATGATCTTCGATTCAAGTATGGAAAGTGTAGAATCTTGGAGAGCTCTAGAACTGAAATAGCATCTGATACTCAAACTAAAGGTAACATCTTTCATTTAAGTAATTCTGACAAAAGTTGTTTGATTTCTCAGATAGATCAAAGTTGGTTATGGCATAGGAGGATGTGTCATTTGAATTTTGATAACATTGTCAAAATAAGTAACACTCAGGTTATAAGAGATCTTCCAAAACTTGTGAAACCTAATAGCATGTGTAGAGAATGTCAATTGGGGAAACATAGCAAAATTTCATTCAAAAGTAAGGAACAAGCTTCAAGTGGATGATTAGAACTAGTACATACTGATCTCTTTGGTCCTGCTAGAATTAGGAGTGTGCAAGGAGATAGATATTTCATGTTGCTGATTGATGATTACTCCAGGATGATGTGGGTAAATTTCTTAAAAGAAAAATCAGAAGAACTTGACAAATTTAAGGTGTTCAAAGTGATGGTGGAAAATGAGATTGGTGAAAAATTGAAATGTTTGAGATCCGACAGAGGTGGAGAATTTACTTTCGGTGAGTTTGATGCCTTCTATGAAAAACATGGCATAACAAGACATTTATCTTCTCCTAGGACTCCCCAACAAAATGGAGTTGTGGAAAGAAAGAACCGGACCATTCAAGAAAATGCCAGGACCATGATGATGGAAACAAATATTCCTCAAGTTTATTGGAGAGAAGCTGTAAGTATTGTTGTCTACACTCTTAACTGGGCACAGATCAAAGGCAATTCTGGTAAGACCCCTTATGAACTATGGTTTTGTCATCCTCCTACTATGAGATAATTCATAGTTTTTGGCAATAAATGCTATATCAAAAGAGATGAAGATTTAGGCAAGTTTGATACAGGAAGTGATGAGGGAATATTTTTGGGGTACTCTACTCAAAGTAAGGCTTACTGGTGTTTTAACAAGAGGTTGAAAAAGACTGTTGAAAGTGCTAATGTTAGAGTTGATGAGAGCAAGGACATTCTAGGTTCTACGGATAAGATTCAGATGATCAAGATGGAAGTCAAAGTCAAGGAAGGTTGTCTGATTAGGGAGATATGATTTGTAGACTGAGAAAAGCCTCGTATGGACTCAAGTAAGCTCCAAGAGCCTGGTATGCAAGGTTGGATAAATATTTGCTTAAGATAGGTTTTAGCAAAGGTACTATTGATAGTAATCTTTCCTTCAAGATTAATCATGAGGACATCCTAATTGTTGAGGTCTTTGTTGATGATATCACTTTTGGTGGAAATGAATGTATGTGCAAAGCATTTATTGATCAGATGAAAAGTGAATTTCAGATGTCAATGTTTGGAGAGATGAATTTCTTCCTAGGTCTGCAAATTGTTCAGACAGATAAAGGTATCTTTATATCTCAGTCCAAGTATGTGAAAGAATTGCTGAAGAAGTTTGGAATGGAAGATTCAAATCCAGTAGGTACACCTATGGTAACCGGATGCAAGTTAAGTAAAGATGATGATTCCCCCAAGGCAAATCAGAAAAGGTATAGACCAATGATTGGAGGATTGCTCTATCTAACTCAGACCAGACCTAACATCATGAATGCCATTGGACTTGTTGCTAGATTTCAAGCTGATCCAAATGAATCCCATGTTGTGGCAGTCAAAAGAATTTTTAGATATCTCAAGGGGACAATTGATTATGTATTGTGGTATCCAAAAGACAATGATTTCACTCTTCATGCATATACAAATGCTAATTGGGTAGGAGATGTGGATGACAGAAAAAGCACTGGTGGTGGGGCATTTTTCTTGGGAAGAAGATTGGTCTCTTGGATGAGTAAAAAGAAAGAGGCAATATCTTTGTCTACTGCAGAAGCATAATATATAATAGAAACAAATAATTGTACTCAAGTTCTGTGGATGAAGCAAATGTTGAAGGACATCAGAGTTGTGTTTGAGGAGCCAGTCACAATCTTTTATGATAATTCTAGTGCAATAAGCATCTCAAAGAATCTAGTGTTGCATTCAAAGACAAAGCATATATCTATCAAGTTTCTTTTCTTGAGAGAGAAGGTAAATGAGAATGAAGTCAAGTTGGAGTTTGTGTCTTCCAAAGATCAGATTACAGATATCTTCACTAAGCCTCTTTCCAAGGATACCTTTGAGTATCTCAGAGAGAAGTTAGGGGTTATTACCCCTTCGAATCAGAACTAAGATGCACTAAGGTACATCAGTCCAATGGAATTCTTAAGCATATCTTGAGATCTGGATTGATGTTGAGAAAATACTACTCTAAGGAGTAGTCAATATGCAAACATTGGAAATCAGTCTGAAAGAAAAAGGGGGAGTAAAGATTACATATATGTGCCTTTTGCCATTGATGTCAAAGGGGGAGAGAAGACATGTGAAAAACTAATTGCTAATGACAGGGGGAGAAATGAAGGAAGTGGTTGCAGAAGTCAGGGGGAGAAGTTTTTGTCATGATGGTTGAGTCAGTTTTTCACAACATATGTTGCCATCAATAACAAAAGGGGAGATTGTTGCAAATATGTGCCTAAGCGGTGTTGTCATTGATGTCAACATATTCTTGTTGTCATTGGTGTCAACTGTGCCTTATTTTGTTGCTTGTTCAGGAGACCAGAATGTTGAGGATATTGAGAAAATTAATGAAGACTCAATGTTCGTGGACCTTATGGCTATCTAGAGGATTGTTAGAGATTGTTCTAGTCAAGAATTGAAAAGTCCACATGAAGATTTGAAGAAGTTATGGCCATCTGAATAGAACTGGATCTTGTAGTATTCAGAAGAGACAGAGTGACAGTAAGTTTGTCCAGATTACTCCATAATGAAATATTATGATCTGTGGATCTGAAGGCATGTTTGGGAAGTCAGTGTGTATCATCAACTCTAGTGGTTCATGGTTTGGAGGTCTGTAAGCCATCCTTCTAGTTTGACAGTCATGGCAGACAATGTTCTTGAGGTTTCGGAGGTAGATACAAATGATTTTGGTAATTTGGTTTAGAGTGGATGTTATTGGCGAGTTCAATGTGCTTGTGGAAGTCTATGGTTCATGTGTCTACTATGTTGGAGGTCTGCATTGGAGTTTGAGCTTGTTATTGAAGATTTCCTCTTTGAAGTTGACGTTCTTCCTAGTCTTGGCTAACCAGATGTTCCTAGCATGTTGCGGATGATCTAAAGATCATTTTATGAAGTGTGGCATGTTAGTAGAGGAAGATTCAAGTCTCATCTATGTTTGGCTAATAGTATAAAGATTCGCATTAAGTTTGGCTGACATTTTTGATCATTTCAAGATTGATGAAGAGTATAAATACTTGTTGAAGAGTTGTTAAAAATTATCCTTGAGAAAAATAGATTAAATCCGAATAAAGGATCAGAAGTAGAGTAGAGAAGAAGAGGAGCGAGAGCAGTGTAGAGTGGAAAGTTAGTGAAGAAGAATTTGGGGCAAAGAAAAGGTTTTGTGAGCATCATTGAAACCAAACCAGGCATGAAGTAGATGTTATTTCTAAGTTAATTCTTTCTGTTCTAAATAAATTTTGTAGGAAATGAGCCTCTCCTTTGAGCAGTGAGCTCTGGGTAGTGCGCTCGAAGGCATGCACCTTCTATTTTTCTAAAGTACTTTTAACAGGGTACAAATCTTTGTGGGTTAACCCCCACCGTGGTTTTTCTCTTAAATAGGTTTCCAAATCAAAATCTTGGTGTCAAGTGTGTTGATTGTGTTTTTGCTCATATGTGTTTGATCTATGCTTTAATGTTTACATCATTAATCTGATAGTAAGTTAATAAATAAGGTTAAAAGTAGAAAAAGTTAATTTTGTGTGACAACTAATTCACCCCCCCTCTCAGTTGTTCGGTCTAATTCCAACACCCTAATGGGCTATAGATCCATAAGGAACTCACCTGCTCTAAATTTGGACTCTCCCCATTCAATGGAAACAAAATCACCTCCCACCAAATTTGAGACCAACGCTTCTTTTCCGCCTCCTCATCATGCGAATGCTAATCCAATAAGCCCTTGAATTACAGCTCACAACAAGGAACAAGATCAAGACTTGACTAAGAATGACATAGCATAGGCACAACTCTAGCTAAAGCAATTAAACTCCCCCTCTCAAAAACCCCCTACCAGAAACATGTGATGCCTCCTCCTTCAAAGAAAGCTTCTACATCAATGTTAGAATCTCAGACTTCACTCTCAAATATGTTGGCCTCCCCTCAAGAACCTCCCAAAAGGATGCCCCTCCAAAAGATGAATGGTACCATCCATGAAATTCTAGCACAGGTCTGTGAAGGCATGGCCTTCTCCAACCCTTGGGGCTATGTCTTGGCCAGGGCCACGTCATCTCAGCCTTGTTGGCACTTCCATAAGTACCACCTTGGACCTGACACCAAACTCAAGAGTAGCAAAATATCCACTCCTTGAAATGCATGGCCAAGCATGTTCTCGTATCTACAACTCTATCTCCCTGTGCCAACCTTCGTATCTACAAATTAAGATTGCCTTCCCACATGTGATTGTTTTCCTTCCTCAAGTCACTTAAATGCCAAAGGACAACTGTCAGACTTTGGAATTTGTTCTAGAGTTGCTACCTAACTACAATCTAAGTCTAACTCAGATGAGTGATTATGTTATGATGGTGCATTTATTTTCCTTTAGAGTTGAGGCACTACAAATTCGTCAGGAGCTCTTTTTTCTCACACATTTTTGAAATTGCAAACTCTCCAAATGGTTTCTGTATTTTAGAAACAATGTTTGCTCCCATCCATGGCTACCAATGTCCCTACGACACAAATTATGTTCTCACTTAGATAAGACAAATGTTCACAGTACAAAATGAGGACACTATGCATGCGCTGGTACAGGTCATTGATCCTCAAGTTTCGGTAGATTGCCACCTTCATGATCATTTCTTTCTTGGACAGTTTCTGGCACAATTCACACTTTCCCATGGCCACAAGGGTCTCACTCAGATTTTAGTGAAACTGGTGATGGCTTCCCATTTGTAGTCTCTTGCGCTTGACGCGGTCGAGTCTTCCAACAAAAGGCTGTCATATGGAAGTTGGGGTGGCATCTATGAGTTGAAGCACCTATAGGTGAACATAGATATGGCATAGGTGATCTCCCTGTTTCGTGAGGGAGTAATCTGGAACAACATGGAGACATGCAAGTTTGTAGTTAAGTTCCTAGACATCCCCTAAGCAAAGAACAATGCCAACATTTGGGACAATTTGTTGTGGGTACCCTTTATCTTCTCCACCAGCTTTCTTAGTTTGCAGTAAGGCTAGTTTGATATTTTGGTTTTCTGTAAACTTTCTATATCTATAAGATACAATTTTTTGGCACCCTTGTCTCCACAAGGCATGCTCTTGACATTATGGGAGCAGTTCCCTTAACCACATTTACTTATAAAAAAACTATAAATAATAATTTTAATTAAAATATAGCATTTAATTTTAAAATTAATTGATATTAATTTGATTAAGAATTTATTGAAGACAACTATATACCTATAAATAATGAATTGAATATAAAATTAAAAAAAAAGTTATTTTAAAATATAAAAGTTATAAGTTAAAATAGTTATAAAATAAAAAAAGAGAAATATTTTTTTACTTCAAAAAATTGCATGTAACTCTTTAAGTGTATTTAAGATATCTATACTACTCTATATTTTAGAAAGAAAAATTAAAAAGATATTATAAAGTAAAAAAGTTATTGTATATCTATACTAATCTAAATTTTAGAAAGAAGCATTTGGTTCAAAATTACCTCAAATTTCTTTTCTAAAAAATTAAAAATATATTATAAAATAAAAAAAGTTATATTTTAAAAGAAAAATATAAAAAAAATTATAAAATACAAAAACTGTGGTAAAAGTAGAAACAAAATCAACCCTTTCTATTTTTGTAAAAAAAAATAGAAGCTAAATAAATTAGTGATAAATATTTTTGCAAACATTTCTACTTAAAAAAATTACATGTCTAGTTTATAAAAAATAGGCATAAACTATAGGTGCAAAAAAAAGCTAACATTTAATTGGTGCATAAATAGAATTAATAATTAGTAGTTAAGTAATTTTGATTACAATAATACTCCCAAGGAAGGTACTAATAACAAATTGGTTTCAAATATCATTAAAATAAATAATATACTTATTTTATTCACTAAAAATTTGATGAGTACTTACATATTTATTGTGTTCCAAACATTTGTTATCAATATGATGGAACCCATATATGAAATATTTTAGTGTATATATATTTCATTCACTTAGGCTTAATCCTACTTAGGTTTACCTTTATACAATCTTGACACATGCCTCATTGAGGTGTCAAGGTTGTTGGGCAGTTAGGATAGGTGTTACCAAGGTGCCTACTAACTAGCCGCTCACACTAGTTTCTAGGGAGGTAACTCGCCACCACGCATAATTGAGGAGTTATTTCCTCAACTAACACTCAACCTCTCTCACCTATATGTACTTGCTATTTTTCATATTTTAATATTGTAATTTCTATTGCTTTCACTCTAGATTCAATACTTGCATTCATCTCTTCGATCTTGTTTCTAATATGGTATTAGAGCAAACTGAGATCATTTGTTGGTTCAAAGTATTCTGGAGTTTCCTCTATGCATTAATCTAGTTCATGTTATATTTGGTTTCATCGCTTTGGAAAATTTTGGTTTTGAAGGCCCTCATTGAAGGCGTGAAGGCATATTGTTTGTGGTGAAGGCTTGCATAAAGGGTTGAAAAACCTATTTAAAGAGGTGACACCTCGACCTATTCAAAGAAGTCAAACCAATGCATTAGGTACCTCTCTTCTAATTACTAGAACAACTCAATTAGTGGTTCCTTGGACACTGTTTAGGATCTTAATATGTGCCCTAGTATCCTCACACATTTTCTTGACAAGCTCTCCCTTGCGGCCAATGATGGCACCTATCCTCTACACACGAACAATGAGCCTGAAAACCATCTCGCTAGGCAATTTCTTCTCAGAAAGGGCATCCCCGCTGTTGGGAATTAAGGTGTCTCAACCTTTGCAAATTCCTAATGTTGTATTTTATTTATCCCATGTTGAGTTGGCATAGTCAACACCTTGTGTATATGTAGCAGGGTAAATTTTGGTGACTTTGGCAGCCGTGATCTCCCCCTTGAATAATTAACGGGGGTTTGGGGGCAGCGCACCCGAAACCTCAAACATTTTTTAATTAATGACAAGTGTCGGTGAGTATCTTTGCACGAGAGAAAGGGATCTTTGGGCAGTCAAGGGAGGTTATGACATGTAAGAGGAATATGATATTTTTAGTCAATGTATGACGGATTCTATGATAGCTGTAAGGTGCGTAAGAGCATCTGTCATAACCTATCTTAGGATCAGGCGCCCACTTTAGGATGGGATGTTGGACAAGTGTCCTTAGGCGTGGGTTTTGGGGCATGAGTCCAAGATGGATGCCCATCTCTAGAAGGTTCCATATTTTCCTTGTAAACTCTATATAAATAGGTGCTTGGATGGGAGATAGACAACTTTGGTACAAGTACTGTTATGCTACTAGAATATCTCCAGATTCAACATTCGAAGGCTCTTGAAAGAGCATTGGCTCTGAAATTGTATTGTAATCTATTATTGTTTACTGTAATACATTTGAGCTATGTTTTGGAGTGTGGGGTTTTTCACCCGTAAGGGTTTTCCCCATGTATATCTTGTCTCTCTCTCTCTTCTGTCTTCTTTCTGGTTCTTGTGTTTTGCTGCAATATCTCATGTTAATGGTTTAACATTGCTGTAATAGTTAGGATAAAGTTAGATTTGCATAGCCCTCTCCTCATTAGATTAGTGTAGGAAGCGTTTTTCGCACACCTAGCTTCCTTTCACTCGCCCTCCACCTCATGGTTGCACTTTTGCTCAAGCCATATGATGCTACCTGAAGAGGATGATTTGGATACTTTAGTTTCTATTTTGATGTTGGTTTACTAGTTGGGTGAGTCAAAAATGAGTAGGAGAAATCATAAGAGAGTTGGTGTCCATGGCTAACAATGAGTATGAGAAATCACTAAGGACATAGTCTTACAAGGTGATGATAGATGATGAAGGGTACATGACACCACCATTGACATCAATTGGTGGTCAGGAGAGCTCTCTCATGGATGAGCTCATGTATTCATCATTAGTTGTTGTTGTTGTTCAGCTACAACTGAAAACGAGCGCTTCCCTCATTTTTAGCCTGGATCCATCGTGCCTGCAATTGTTCATGTCCTTTGTACCTAGAAGGAAACAACCAGTGCCACCATAGTAGCATCATGTGACCAACATCTTGGTTGGAATGCTAGAGATGGGTGCTTGCGGTGGAATCCATTTCAACAGTAATGTGGGATTTCTGGGAAGCCTTTCAAGCCTTAGTTTTGGTATGAGCTTTGGAGGCAACATACTAAATTTCTTAAGGCCCTGCCCTACCCTCACACTACCCCTATTTAGTTTTTCTACCTGCACTCCACCCCTATCCACCATAACCTCACTTTTGGTTTCCCTTACTATATTTTTGGGAATTTCTACTCTAACTCCCCTCCTTACAAATTTCCCTAAATTTTGTTTTTTATAATGCATATAGAACTATGTTTTCAAAAATTTTAAACAAAAAAGGCATTTTATTTCCAAAAGCATTTAATTGTATGCTTTGTTAGTGTTAGAATAGACATTTCACATTATACTACTCACACTAAGGAAATAAAATACAAATTTTTGGGGGGTCTTTAAAAATTTGGGGGAAAATTTTTGATTCTTTTAAAAATTGTTAATGTTCAATTAATATTTTTTTGTAAAAAAGGCTAAGTATTAGGGATCAATTATATTGACCTACTTAGACCTATAGCACTACAGTTATAAAGTGCCACAAATTAAGTGGGTATCATTGAGTCTTTTCTTTCCATACTTCTAAGTCTACAAAATACATTTCATCTAGGTAGTTTAATAAGTGTTATCAAGTCTTACTCCAAGTACTTTTGTTCATATTGGGACCTTGAAAATACCCAATGGGAAGGTCAACAAACAAAGAAGTCATGAGATAAGACCTCATAAGTATAAGTCCAAGAGACTCTAATACTATAGAGGATGATATCACAGAATTTAACTCAATAAGGTTGCAACTAAAAGGCGGGATTGAGAAATAGGTCGATCAATTGATCCTTCAAACATTTTTTGATAGCCTATATGGTAAATGATCCATAATCTTGCAATAGATTCACATTGGTTCACATCTCACATTGAGAGCCTATGGTAAATGAACCTTAACCTTGCATTAGATCACATCTCAAATCTGGTTAATAGTTATGAATCCTCATGATACTTTCTTCTATGGAGTCATTTCAGTCACAGTTCAACATGAACATCGAGGTACACAAGCAACTTCTAGATTCATGTATCTTTTCTCTCTTTTGGAGGGTAGTTCTTTCCCATAGGATTTTATACCTTATCTCCACTTCATGAGAGATTTTTATTGTATATGGGTACCTAATTAGGCCTAGTTGCCAGGACCCATCCTTATTTGTTCCCACCTAAGCTATCCTTAAGGGGGGTGTTAGTGTATATATATTTCATACACTTCTAGGATTAATCCTACTTAGGTGTACCTTTATACAATCTTGACACATGCCTCATTGAGGTGTCAAGGTTTGCAATGGAAGCCATTTCAACGATAATGTGGGATTTTTGGGAAGCCTTCTGAGCCTTAGTTTTGGTATGAGATTTGGAAGCAACATATTGAATTTCTTAAGGCCCTGCCCTATCCTCACACTGCCCCTATTTGGTTTTTCTACCTGCACACTGCCCCTATCCACCATATCCTCACTTTTGGCTGCCTCTGCCATATTTTTGGGAATTTCTGCCCTAACTTCCATCCTTACAAATTGCCCTAAATTTTATTTTTTTAATGCATATAAAACTATGTTTTCACACTTTTTAAATAAAATAGGCATTTTATTTCCAAAAGCATTTAAAAGTATACTTTGTTAGTGTTAGAATAAGTATTTCACATTATGCACTACTCACACTAAGTAAATAAAATACAATTTTGGGGGGTCTATAAAAATTTGGGGGCAAATTTTTGGTTCTTTTAAAAATTGTTAGTGTTCAATTACATTTAAAAAAAAAAAGGATAAGTATTAGGGCTCAACTATATTGACCTACTTAGACCTATAGCACTATAGTTATAAAGTGCCACAAATTTAGGGTGTATCATTGAGTCTTTTCTTTCCATACTTCTAAGTTTGCAAAATACATCTCATCTAGGTGGTTTAATAAGTGTTATCAAGTCTAACTCCAAGTACTTTTGTTCATATTGGGACCTTGAAAATACACAATGGGAAGGTCAACGAACAAAGAAGTCATGAGATAAGACCTCATAAGTATAAGTCCAATAGACTCTAATACTATAGAGGATGATATCACATAATTTAACTCAATGAGGTTGCAACTAAATAAAAGGTGGGATTGAGAAACATGTGGATCAATTGATCCTTCAAACATTTTTTTTTGAGAGCCTATGATAAATGATCCATAATCTTGCAATGGATTCACATTGAGTGCCTATGGTAAATGAACCAGAACCTTGCATTAGATCATATCTCAAATTTGATTAATGTTACTGAATCCTCATGATACTTGCTTCTATGAAGTCATTTTAGTCACAGTTCAACATTGGCATCAAGGTACACAAATAGCTTCCAGATTCATGCATCTTTGCTCTCTTTTGGAGGGTAGTTCATTCTCACATAATTTTTTACCTTATCTCCACATCATGAGATATTTTTATTGTATATGGGTACCTTATTATGCCTAGTTTCCAGGACCCATCCTCATTTGTGCCCACCTAAGCTATGCTTAAGGGGGGGTGTTAGTGTATATTTATTTCATACACTTAGGATTAATCCTACTTAGGTGTGCCTTTATACAATCTTGACACATGCCTCATTGAGGTGTCAAGGTTGTTGGGCGGTTAGGATATGTGTCACCAAGTTGCCCACTAACTAGCCACTCATGCTAGTTTTTAGGGAAGCAACTTGCCACCACTCATAGTTGAGGAGTCATTTCCTCAACTAACACTCAACCTCTCTCACCTATATGTACTTGCTATTTTGGATGGTTTATCCATTGCAATTTCTATTTCTTTCACTCCAGATTCGATACTTGCATTCATCTCTTTGATCTTGTTTCTAATAAAAACATATATAACTTATTTTATTCAATAAATAAGTTAACAAATAATTAAAACATTTATTACTAGCACCTGCATCATTAAGAGGTGTAGGGGTTTCACAGATAGAGAATATGTTTGTGTGTAAATTGAAAATGTTTTGTTTTAAAAGTGAGAAGAATGAAATTTTATATAAAGTGAAACAATTTTGATTACTAAATAATTAGTATGAAACAACATATTTTGGCTTTTCTTATCAACTAACTAGATCATAATAATGTACATTTTATTCAAATGAGACTTATTTACCATGAAAACAATCTTAGATGAGTGCAATGAAATATCTCAACAACAAATATGAAAACCAATGAAAACATGATTTTTTAATCCTTTCATTTAAATCATGAGAAATGAATAAAAACATTTGATTTTATTTAGATAAACAAGGAAAATCTTAAATACATATTAGAAATAAAGATTGGAAAAAATGTTGCTACATACATGCATTGAAGCCACATTGACAAGACAATACAATAAGGAGGCATTAAAGCCACATTGACAAGATTGAAGGTATTCCAAAGTAACTAAAAGGTTGAAGGTACTCATTACATAAGAGACTAAAATGGTTTCTTATTAATTTTGTCTACATTTTTTGAGAAAATATACATTGCATATCTTTCAAAAAGATAGTTTTAGCATTTTCAACTAATAATGAAATGGTAAGGGATTTTTTGAGATCTCTACCTATCCTTTTTCATACTTCTTGTGTGGAATATATTAAGAGAGTTTTAGAAATATTTACCTACCATTTTTTATTCTATGGAAAAGTAGCAAATCTTTGTGGGAAGATTCTAATATCTTAAGAGGGTTTTGTATCCTTTTATGTGTCCTCAATTAATACAATTTCATTTGAATTCATCCCATAGATTTTTCTCAATCTTTTATGGCATCAATTCTATTGGGACCTCAAAAATTAGATCCCAAAATGCCTTATTTTGCCCAAAAAAATCCATCATAATTCCCATTTTTGCCTTTGCAGTCAAAACCCCCTATTTAGATCTGATCTAAGATAGTTGTAGGGGTTTTTATTCCAAAATTCTAAGTATAAAGTCCCCCCAAGTAAATTTGTTTACTTCCCTTAGAAAAATTGGTTCATTTAAGCCTTTAGTTAGTGAATTGGTAAAATCATGAACTGATGATTTTGTTGACTGAGTTCGCAGGTTCATGAATTCACCGATTTATTGATTTACCGACAAAGAGGCAAAAAGAGAAATTTGAAATAAAATTGATGTCTTCTTCAGAAAATATGATCAAGTTATTGTCTTTGTTGGTGAATCAGCTAGTTCATGAACTGACAATTTTGTCAACTGAGTTCATATGTTCATAGGTTCATTGATTTGCCAATTTACCGATAATGCGATAAAGGAGGTGAAGAAAAGGAAAATGAAAAAGGTGAAGAGAAAGTTTCTAAGGAAGCAAGTGAGAAAATTAAGTGCTTGTCAGTGAATTGGCTAGTTCACAAACTACTGAATTCACCAACCAAGTTCGTGAGTATGTGCTTTCCCCGATTCATCGACTAAGGGAGACAAAGTTGTGGCAATGGAAACTTTTTAAGGCATAAAAGGAAAGCAAATTTTTTTTCTTTAAGGTAAAAAGAAAGAAGGGATGAGTGTTGGTTGGTGAAACTGGAGGTTCTTGAATCCCCAAGTTCATCGATGGAAGTACTCGCTAATATAGTTCACCGGTGACTCTTTTCTCTATAAAGAAGAAATGAAGGTAAAGGAACAAAGAAAATAAAGACAAAGCAATGATGGTAGAGGTTCTTGCTTCATGAAAGGGAAAAGTTTTTGATAGATTTCAAACAAATAAAAAGAAAAGGCAACTCTTGTTGGTGAACTTTTGGTTTGTGAACCATAAGGTTTTCCAATAGCCAAGTTTGCCGTGGGAGAGAATTGATGATAAAGGGAGATAAAGGTAGAGAGAAAAAGACAAGTAAGAAGCGACAAGAAAAGAGGTTTGCCAAAAGGAAATTTTTTTGATAAAGGCAAAAGGGATAAAGCAAGAATAGTTTGCCTCAATGCAATTTCATCATTAGAGAGAATAAAAGGAAAAATGAAGCAAAGAGTGTTTGCTAAAGAACTTGGTAGTTCATGAACTTAACAGTTCCCCAACTAAACATCTTACCAACTAGATTTTTCTAATAAAGGAAAATGAAGATTCCTAGTGTGTAGAAAGATAGAACTAGAGTTCAAATGGCCTGACAAAGTTGAAAATGATAAATCAGTCAGGTAGATTTCTAAAACTTTTAGGATTGTGCTAACAGATATGTACCCAAAAATTAATGTGTTGCAAGATAGAGTCAATTGTTGGTGGTTGAAATAGGTGGGATCTTTAATACAGAAGGACCAAAATTAAATGAAAGGATAAAGTGTCTCAGTAGCCAAATATTTTTTCTGATACTATCATTCTAAAAGGATGTCAAAGCATGGGCACCTGCAGGTTTTAGAGTTGTTAAGGAGTGGGAATTTCTTCCAATATGACATATTTGTCTAACAAGGCCATGTGTTAGATTTTTATGCAGCATGCATTTCCTATTGACTGGGTGTTCAGTGCCTAGGGCTTCACATAAGAGCAGAGTGCTATATATGCACACTTCAGATATTTTAAGGTGGTTGGTTCTTTATTAGTGGCTGGAGGCTGTGCAGGTCCAACAATACTTCTAGGGCTCCAAATCAAGCCCTGTCCAGTTGCAAAGAAGTAGTGGGGTGGTGAAACAAATGAAAGATAATTTGTAGTAGGGGTTGTGCAGAGAGTGTCTCCATAATAGTTTTGTATGTATTTAGGGTTTTTCCTCTTATCACATTTGTTGATAAGTTTCTATTGAATAGTTGAAAACATGATAGCATTTTTAATAAATTACAAGACTTGTAATTGTCATGTGTTCTTTACATTTGAATGCATGCAGTTCTTTTTTGGATTATTAAGTATGTTTGAAACACAATACCTACAATTTGATACATCATATGCTTAGATCAAGTTTTCCTTGTTTTTGTTCAATTGTGGTCTTTTCTATCAACTTTGACTCTATAGCCCAATTGGAAAGGTCCATATCTAGGCTCTATTTGACCAATCATACACCTTTTAAATGAAACAAATATCTACCAGTCGTTTAGGGAAAAAACCATTTTTCCTGTGCATGTACATTCTCACAGATATATCAACTATATAGGGGTTTTGAGACAACCAATTGTTCTTGGTCTAGTAACAACCTTTGGGGCCAAGACAATGATTTGGGTTTGGTTGTTCATCTATTTTTAGTTGTTCATCTAGTTTGAACTCAATACCTATTAAAGTATACCTCTTGGAACATCTCTCTAGAGTGTAAGTTGAGCTCGAAGTGTAGAGGAGTCTACCCACTCCTATTAGTTGGCAAAAAATTCCCCTAACTTGTTGATAAACTTCTTTCTATCACCCTAACAACATCCATGGCCTAGGTGATTTAGAAATGTTTTAGAATTTTGTGTTGCACTCATTTTGGGACCCAACAGATTGGTGTCGTGGCTAGGGATAGAATTATTTCTAGGCTAGAACAAAATTTGAAGACTCTACTAGTTAGAGAACCTAGACTTATTTTGTAGACTTGAATATTAGTCATGCTTCAAGGGTTTTCCTCGTTCAGTGAGATGGTGACTCTACTGTCAAACAAAACAAAGTGTTTCTATTGTGTGCACATTTCAAAGAGAATATAGCTGGTTAAGGTACATGTTCTTTCTTCCAGCTTTGAACCATGGTTTATTTCTAAGTAAAGGAACATATTATTTGTTCTCCTTTTTCTTGCATAAGTGATTTATTATCAATTATGGTTGAGTGGAATGGACCAGTTTACCCTAGGGAAAATTTTTCAAATATATCATATGATGAAATCCCTAGATATTATGATAGAGAGTGTGTCCATGAGTATGATGAGGATGAAGGTCCCTATTGTTCATACAATCCAAGCCTATATGTACCCTTTCCTTATCAAAATAGATCAGGTAGGTTGCAGTATGAAATTGAACAAGAAAAATAGTTGCTAGAATCTCTGTTGCAATAGGAAAAAAATTAGAAAATCAAATTAGGATGTTAGTCAAAGCTACAATCGAATGCCCTTCCTATTGAGTCCAGTAGCTCTTTTTCTTAGATTCCTGCCATTACTGATGAAAATACATATAAACAACTGGATCACTCATGGGTCGATTATGAAAGGCAGTCCATGTCCAATAAAATATATTATCAAATGTCTTTATTTGATGGGCATGAAGTGTATGATGGGAAGGCACATGTTCTTGCATTTTCAGACTTCATGGATAAATTTTGTTTTGAAGATGAGGATATGTGAGTCAACATGATGATGAGCCATATTATGTATGGTTTCCATGTCCTTGTAATGGTCATTTCCATTTTAAGCATGATATTTTGAATATAGTTGTAGTCTGCATGTGCATGCATGCAAAATGTTTTTAATGCTGATGTTGGGTGATCAATGCAGCAAAGGATTGAGGGAGATCGGCTCCTTTAATAAGATTGTCTTTGATAGAGGCAAGTAAATTCACCAATTTTTTGCACAGTTGGCCTACAATGTCTCAAAATTTTGGATACAGTCAACTTTCCATTTTGTGCCCTTGGGCCTTTGGCTAAATATTTTCTTGTAAATATGTTTTATGTTTTTTCCCTTATATTTTTTTTAGTCTACCCAGAGATATCCTAGATTCTCGCTATGAAAAGTTTGCCATACGTCCCCAACCAGAGCCATTGTTGGGGCCTCAAAAATTAGCTCCAAAAATGCCTTATTTTGCCCCAAAAATCCATTAAAATTCCCACTTTTTCCTTTGCAGTCAAAACCCACTATTTAGATTTGATCTAATACAGTTTGTAGGGGTTTTTCTTCCAAAGTTATAAGTAGAAATTAACCCCAAGTCAATGTCTTTACTTCCCTTATAAAAAATGGTTTATCTAAGCCTTTAGTCAGTGAATAAGGAAAATTGTGATTTGAAGATTTTGTCGACTGAGTTCATAGGTTCGTGATTTCACTGATTTGCCAATTTACCGACAAAGAGACAAAAAGAGAAGTTAGAAAGATATTTGATGTCTTCTTCAAAAACTTTGTTCAAGTTATTGTCTTTGTTAGTGAATCGGCTAGTTCATGAACTGATGATTTCACCGACTGAGTTCATATGTTCACAGGTTCCCCAGTTTGTCGATTTGCCAATAAGGCGGCAAAGGAGGCAAAGAGAGAGGAAAATGATGAAGGTGAAGGGAAAGTTTTTAAGGAAGCAAGTGAGAAAATGAAGTGTTTGTCAGTGAATCAACTAGTTTGTGAACTATTGATTTCATTGACCAAGTTCGTGAGTATGTGCTTTCCCTGATTCACCAAACAAGGGAGACAAAGTTGCGGCAAAGGAAAATTTCTAAGGCATAAAAGGAAAGGGTGGTATTTTTTTCTCTAAGGCAAAAATGAAAGAAGGGTTGAGTGTTGCTCAGTGAAGTTGGGGGTTCGCTAACCCCCAAGTTCTTTGATGGAGGTATTTGTCGATGACTCTTTTCCCAACAAAGAAGAAACAAAGGTAAAGGAACAAAGAAAATAAAGACAAAGCGATGAAGGTAGAGGTCCTTGGTTCATGAAATGGAAAAGTTGCTGAAAGAAAAGACAAAGAAAAAGAGAAGGCAAGTCTTGTCTGTGAACTTTTGGTTCACGAATCGTAAGGTTCATTGAAAGCCAAGTTCGCCATGGGAGAGAATTGTCGACAAAGGGAGATAAAGGAAGAGAGAAAAAGACAAGTAAGAAGAGGCAAGAAAAGAGGTTTGTCAAAAAGTAATTTTTTTAGATAGAGGAAAAAGGGATAAAGAAAGAATAGTTCACCTCGGGGTGATTTTGCCGTTAGAGTGAATAAAAGGAAAAATGAAGCAAAGAGTGTCTGCCAAAGAAATTGGTAGTTCGTGAACTTAACAGTTCACCGATTAAAAAGCTTGTCAACTAGAATTTTTTGAAAAAGGAAAAAGAAGATGCCCAATGTGTAGAAAGATAGAGCAAGAGTTCAAATGGCCTGACAAAGTTTAAAATGATAAATCAGTCAGAAAAATTTCTAATTTTTTTGGGATTGTACTGACAAATATGTACCTAGAAATTAATGTGTTGCAGACAGAGTCAGTTGTAGGTGGTTCAAACAGGTGGGATCTTCAATACAAAAAGGAACAGAATTAAATGAACTTGGATAAAGTGTATTAGTGGCCAAATCTTTTTGTTTCTACTATCATTCTTAAAGGATGTCAGAGCATGGGCACCTATAGGTTTAAGAGTTGTCAGGGAGTGTGCATTTCTTGCAATCTGATAGATTTGTTTGACAATGCCATGGGCCAAATTTTTATGCAGCATGGGTTTCTTGTTGACTGGATTTTTAGCGCCTAGGGTTGCACAAAATAGTAGAGTGCTATATATGTTGAACACACAGAAGTACTAAGAGGGGCTGAATAAATATTTATTCAAATTATTTTCTTTCAACAACATTTAAACTATGATAGGCATTTTAAAACATGAAAAACAAATGAACACAAAAGTACACATCCATAACGCCATATTTATGTGGAAAAACCTAGAAGGGAAAACCATGGTGACCAAGCTGCTTGGATCTACTATCCAAATCTAGCCTCATAAATAAGAACAAGATGACAATATTATTTATGGCCTACAACCCAAAGGAAGCTGCAACTCCCTAAATATTTACAACACATACAATCTTTACACAATAATTCTTCAATCTCTGTTACACAAAACTTATCTGACTCAAATATTCTTCTCACAAAACTAACTTGTGATCACTTTAGCCTCTGTACAACTACCTCACCTTTTCACAACAACAATATTATTAACCTCCACCACAACAATACAATTTCAAAAACTCTTCTCTGGTCTTTACATCACCAACAATAACCTTTGTAACAATATCACATCACATAAACTAGTCCTTTCCACATTTCATCATGAAATTTGCAATTTTATACCAAGTCAATGCTATTGCACCATATACAACACACACACTACTTGATACCTTTGATCTTACATTTATATCCTCTGCAAGCTTCAAGATCTTTCTCCTTGGTTAGCCAAGATGAAACATGTAACATGAAATGTGTAATGGTCACAACAGCCAGCTCCCAAACATATGTGGTAAGTAAAAATCCAATGAGGTTCAAGAGAAAAATATAATTAGGTTGTATTTTACCTTGGTACATCCGTCCATGCTGGTGTACACTCCAAAACACATGGAGAAGACTTTATCATACACCAAGTCAGCTTCATAAACACTTGTCCTTCCATAAATTAACTCCAGACCAAAAGCGCTACCAAAGAGGACAATACTACATCATGCAAACCACAAAAAGAGGATTATATGACTTGTAAATCATTCCTATACTATCCTTCTACCATTTCAAGACATATCATGTTGGCGCATACACATGAATTCTAATTCTACTGTACTTAACATACTCTACTTGCACATTCTTAAGATAAAATAATTAAAAGCATCCTTCCAGTGAACATAATCATTTGAAATTTGAACACCACATACCAACCAGCCATATGAGCTTATCATTCAATCAACAAGGCCAAATACCATTGTGTGGTGAATTCAGGTGGCCTCCACTAACTCCCTCTACTTACTTTAACAAATACCAAGACATGTCTTCACACAACTACATGTCAAAGAAGTAGAAAAAAGAAGTCAATCAGAATAGTTGTGAAGTAAAGGAGATGGATCAGTATCATCTGTACAAAAAGAGATGGATCAGTACCATCTATACATAGTCATACCTTATCTTCTGAAGTTCATATGTAAGTTCATGATAAGCCTATGGTCACAATACTTCTAACCTTCCTCAACTCAGTACTTCATACCACTATTGACATCAATGTCAATACATATGCAATAATCTCCCTCTTTTTCATTGATGGCAACACTTGACCTAATATGCATACATTTCTCCCTCTTTGACATTATTGGCAAAGGGCTAGTGGTCTTCCTCTGCTCTGGAAAAAACCAATAGGCTTCCCTTTTCTGAATATTCCTTATCATCTTTTATCAATCAACTCCCCTAAGGATTAGCCTCTGTTTCTTCAAAAATATCTAGCAAATTGTTCTTGAAGGTACTATGTACAATGTGCCTTGTTCATATAAAAATAGCACTACTTATTCTTATTTTATTCACTGCATATCTATACAATCATCAAAATTTGTCTTGCCTTCACAAATTTTTCTTTTCACTTGGAAGGTAGAACATTTTTGTAAATCACCTTCAACTAGGCAAGAGTTGAGTCCTAGTTCTTCTTTGTAGAAGACAAAATGTGTGATTGACTTTCAAACTGAGTACAATTCTTCTACTTCTTCCATAGTTGCTGGCACTTTTACTTTCTAAGCCACATTCTTTGCTTCAGTCAAGATAACAGTCAAGACTGCTAACCTCATACTCACCACTTCCCTTAATTGACTTGTTTCTCCTTTGATTTTCTCTCTTTGGCCCATGAGATGCTTCAACTAAGTATGAAGATTTTGAATTTGAACCCTAATGGTTCCATCTTTATCCTTTAGAGGATCCTATACTTTTGCTACCTGAGTTAAATATGACTCAATAGAGTCAGATTGATCCTTTATGCTCTTTGTAGTTGCTGGCCAATTCAAACAAAATTGATACAAAATTTTGGCATCCTCAATACATTTATGAATGTTATTCACACTTTCTTTCAAATTATTACATGCCTTAGCACATCTAGCAGATGCATCAACCAATCTTTTATTATTCATTTGCCTTGTTATCTTCAGCTTATCTTACTTCTCATAGTAAGATGAATGAGCCTTGAAGGACTCCAACATGAGTTTCATCTGTTGAGTAGGAGGAAATGTGGGATCTCTCTTTGCCTCAGACAATTCTTCCTATATTATCTTAATAGCATCTTCCAATACTTCAACTCCTTCCATTTGTTGTTGCAGAATCTCTTGTCTTGCAGTGGACTAGAGCATGTCTCCCAGTTGTAGCTTTTGGAGGGGAGATATCTCAAACAATTTAACTTGTCCATCTAGCATAAGCAACTGTAAGAGTTGTGGAGTAACTACTGGTTGTATTTGCATTTGTTGGGCCACAAATTATTTAATGGAATCAACCTGAGAGGAGGAGGAAGATGTATCTTATTCCTTTTCTGAATTCTCCTCTGCACCAACATTCACTTGCTCCTCTAGTTGTTTAGGGTTACCCTGTTCTTTAGTATTTTTAGGAGGGTTATCTTGTACAACATTATGATTAGATGAAACATTTCTTTCACCATGTGCAACTTGTTCTTGATCTTGTGCTACTTTTTTTTCTTTCTCCTCTTGGGGAACTTGATTTTTAGTGTTCTGTAGAGGAGATACTACCATGTGAGGTGGAGAAGTAGTTTCATGTGGTGGAGACACATGTGGCTACTCCACATTCTCAGTTCTTTTTACCCCATCCAAGATTTTCTTTGTCACATCCTTAGTTTCCTTCTGAATTTTCTCATTATCACCTTCCTTCATGCTCATAAGAGTGTCCACTCTTTACTTTGTCCTTAATTCTTGAGCTTGCATTTGAACCAATTTCTCCTTATATTCTTGAGACATAGAGGACCTGACCTTTTCAAGAGCTCGTTGTCTGATCTCATCATTCATTTAAGTGGCTTCTTCTCTTTTCTATCGTAGAGCCTGAGCTAGGCTTTCCAATACCTTTTCAATGACATCAATCATAAGCAAGTTTTATTTAAGAATATACATAACTACAAGGTTTTCAATGGTCTTTTGATGCTTAGGAGGAACATCCAAATACAAATAAGTTATGTTCTTTAATAACCCATGTTGTTTAATTCTATTAAAGACAACTTCTAATTGAAGAGGGCCTTCTGTATGAGTCACCAAAGGATTTTTCTTAGATTTCTTCCCTTTCCTTTTTAGCTCAAAATTTTCCTATTCTCCTTCTTCTTCTTCCTCTTCAATCTCTTCTACCTTAACCTTCTTTATTTTTGGCTTGTGTTTTAGGTCTACATGCTTCTTTTCACTAGTATTCTTCTATGCTAGTGTTTCAAAGGCTACCCTTCTTTCAATGGACATTGTTTGTGCAAATCCAAAGGGTTGCAGTGCATTTGCAGTAGTAGAAGTAGATATGTTAGTCCTTCTTAAACCTTGTGCAGCTAGTATAAAAAAAGAATCTTGATGTTTTCCCTCAATAAGGGATTTTGATGTGGTTTTAGATGAAATGCCCCATATTTTATGTAGCTCACCTTTATTCTTCTCAAGTTGTTCCTCTACATTCTTCTTATGCATTTTGTTCATAACCTCATCATAGGTTCCAAACCCTTTAGCAATGGTGTCTTTGGGTTTTCTATGCAAGATATCAACATAGACCTTTATTTCTTCTCCAAAGACTTCATATGGCAATTGATGGATCCATGTAGTTCTAGGCCCAATAGCCTCCATGTAGGTATAATCCTTGTCAACTAAGAAAGTGATCTTCTCCCTATATTGTTGTACAGAATTGTAAGGGACTCTTTCTTTGGTATGCATGTTGGTTTGAAGGGTTTTGAAGAAACCCCAATACATTGTCTTATAGTGATTTGGATCACTAAATCCTCTTATGTGACTCTTAATTTGGGCAGCAACAGGGATATGTTGTTGCCAAACCTTTCCACTAAAACCAGGTAGCTCATTCATACAATAGAATGAAAGATAGATAATTAAGGTGCCATACCTAAAAATGTATCCAGTTTGTTTTGTCCTTCTCATGTTCTCTAGGAGTCAATCTCTCATGACCTCATAGAAGTCAAAATCTTTACCTTCCTTAACCATTTGGTAGGTAGTATGAATGGTAGTACTAGTGGAGGATCCCTCTGTATTAGTGAAGTAAACTTTATATGCAATTCACATTGTAGCATAATGGACTCCCATATCAGTTATATCACTCACTATAAGAGTTCTCTTGTCAAATTTTGCTCCGGTCAGTTCAATAACCTTCTCATTTTTGATTGATTTTATCATCGGCATAGATCTGGTGGAACACAACCTAGTAACTACCTTGATTGTATCTTTAGTAATCTAGTAGGGCTTATCTAAATACATGAACTCATCATGAATTCTACTCAATTTATATCTCGGTCATTTGTACTCATTACAAAAATTAGGGTAATCCTTTTATATGTATATTTGTTTGGCCCCCACATTGGCAAATTTAGGTTTATAGACAATATCATCTTTCATATGTTGACTTCTAAGCTCTTTAAACTTTACATGATTGATCTCATCCAGCTTAGAGTGAATGTAAAACCTAACATCTTCTATATAAACAACATATATGTCGATATATTTGAAAATGCTCCTTTCCTGTCAACCTCCATTGCTTTGAAAGGGTATTTCTTATGCTTTGGTCTATGTTTCTCAGTAACATCAACTAGTTGCAGAGTAGCCATCACCAATTTCTATGAATTTAGTAACTAGGGTTTTAAGAAGTAGTTGTTTTGATGAATACCTATTTGTTTAATTTCCAGGGTTTCACCTTCAACTTGATTCTCCTCAAATTCGCCAAGTTCTTTGAAAGACTTGTTCTCTACTTAGCTCCAGCTACAAATTCTTTTGTTTCGAATGAGATTTGGTCATGCAAGTGAAGCATAAGTATCTCACAATTTTCCCTAGCATTCCATAATTAATGCACCTTTAATAGGTTAGGTGAACAACTGTCGAAGTGCTCTGTAGGTCCACAGAGACTAAAAACTATTTTGCAATCCTCCACATCTTGTGATTTTTCTCCTTAAATTTAGGGGAAATAAATTATCTTGTCACATAAATAACTTCATCTATAAACTTCATGTCAATCCATAATTAATCCTAGATTCCCACTTACAGAAGCCATAAATATTCAAGGGGGGAAAGAAAAGATGTACATTGGTTAGCTCCCCCTGACCATATAGCTTATCTTAATTAGCAACAAAATCTTTTGCACTAGGAAGAGACACATATTCCTCCTTCTTCACATTACTTTGTTTTGTCTTCCTTTTCAATATCTTTTCCATTTCCTTCTTTTGCTAAGTCACAATTTTCTCTGTTTTCTTGTGCTGAAAAGGTGGTTCCATAGAACCACTTTTGTAGAATCTTGCTCTGTGCCCTAAGTTGTTGTATTTATAGAAAACAACATTATATTCTAGAGTCACACCATTTCTCCTTATTTTAGTTCTACACTCAATACCCCTATGACCAAACTTATTGCATGCAAAGAAATAGCCATAAAAGGAATAAGAGATTCTAGGATCATGCTTTGGAGACACATATGACTTCTTCACCATGTTATCATTTCTTCTAACCTTAGTTCTAAAATTAATAGCCTTATGACCAAAATTATTGCAAGAATAATAGTAACCATAAAATAATTGAGAGAACCTGGGATTAGTTGCTTGTCTAGAAGGAGAGCTCTTAGGATCTTTCTTTTGCTAATTATTGACCTATATAAAGTCATCATTATTGAATTTCTATTCCTCATCTTTAGTCTCCTTTGAATCTTTAGTGCAAGTCTCTTCCTTTTTCATTTCAAACATGCCTTCAGATATATCTATTTTAGGAATAGAATTTCTCAAATCCAATGCCACCAAGTCACTATTCAAAGGTATTTAACTATTGATTATCTCATCAAGGATATTGGTACTTTTCTTTAGTTTTATACATTTATCTATCTGATCCTTTACTTTCTCCAATTCTTTCCTCAAAGAGAAAATTTCTTCTTTAAGATTGGAGCATTCAATTGATTTGTCATTGAGCTAGGCATTTAGACCATCTACAATCTTCTTACCTTCTTCAATTCAAACTTTCAACATGGAAATTACTTCTTTTGACTTTACGAGCTTAATCTTGTATTCTTCATTTTCACTTCTTGCTGCATCCAGATATTCTAGGGTAGAAATGAATTCTCTTTCATAATCAACTTTCAGAGGATTCTTTCCATTAAATAGTACTTTAGTTCCCATGTGTTTCACTCCAAGATCTACCTCAAATGCTAGGTTGCACTCAAGGAACCAGGCTTTGACACCAATTGTTGAACACACAAAAGTACTGAGATGGGGGTGAATTAGTACTTATTCAAATTATTTTCTTTCAATAGCATTCAAACTATCATAAGCATTTTAAAACATGAAAAGCACATGAACAAATAAATACACATTCATAACACTAGAATTACGTGGAATACCCTACAAAGGAATAATCATAGTGAGCAAGTTGCTTGGATCCAATGTCCAAATCCACCCTCACAAATAAGAACAAGATTACAATATTATTTATGGGCTACAACCCAAAGGAAGCTACAACTCCTTGAATAGGTACAACACTTACAATCTTTAAACAATAATTCTTCAATCTTTGTTACACAAAACTTATCTGACTCAAATATTCTTCTCACAAAACTGACTGTTGATCACTTCAACCTCTACACAAATATCTCACCTCTACACAATAATAGTATTAATCTCCACCACAAAAAAAAAAACTTTAGAAACTCTTCTCCATCATCACATCACCAACAATAACCTCTGCAACAATATCACATCACATAGACTGGTCATTTCCACATTTCGTCATGAAATTTGCATTTGCGGTAAGTTTATTCACAACAAGTCAATGCTATCGCACCATACACAACACACACACACACTTCTTGATACCTTTGATGTTACATTTATATGTTCGACAAGCTTCAAGATATTTCTCCTTGGTTAGCCATGATGAAACATGTAATGGCCACAATAGTCAACTCCCAAACATATGTGGTAAGTAGACATCCATTGCGGTTCAAGAGAAAAACATAATCAAGTCCTATTTTACCTTGACACATCCTTCCATGTTGGCAAACACTCCAGAACACATGGAAAATTGTTTATCATACACCAGGTTAGCTTCACAAACAATTGTCCTTCCACAAATTAACTCTAGACCAAAAGCAGTACCAGACAAGACAATATTACATCATGTTGATGTATAAAATTGTGCAAGTTCTTGCACCAACATGGGATATTCTGAGAATGTGGGATGACTCTTAGAATAACCTCTAGATTTTATAGAAGCTGGCTCTTCTTTCTTCAATGGGGTTTTGAGAAAAGGGGAAGAGAAACAAGATTACAGATACAATATGAAATAACTTCTAAGGCAATATGCCAGACTTATATTTGTTTCAACAATTAGCACAATGACTAAATCTTTATGATTTTTGCTATATTAAAAAGCAATGAGCATGGTTAATGTAAGCAGATTATAAACAGATTTAAACTCAAATGCTAAACTCAGAGAAATTGTAATAAAGACACAGAATAATACCACCAAATAACATAGAACAAAGGTTTTTATTAATAGATTTGGCATAATATATAAGGCACAAAACATGCATAGATATATGATGCTTTTCTTTTGAAACCACTGCGGAGGCAAAATGATATATTCCAGTCACCAAAAACAAAACTCTTCTAATACATCTATCTATTTTGATATCTTTTCATGTATATAATATCAGTTATAGAATTCCTTTATTTATAGTAGAAAGACGGGGATTAAGATACTAATGGCTGTTAGGAATCTCAACCACCTGCAAAACTGAACTTGAATTGGTCACGCACCTAAAATCTTTCTAAATATGCTTCTGCATTGTCTTCACCTTCTGATTGGTTGACTGGTGTTGAAAATACGGCTCTGTAACTACCAGTTTTGTTGAGACAAATGGCTTCTTCCGTGGGCTTCCAAACAACTCAAAAATTGCTATGTGGTGCCTCTACACTCATCGGGTTCAACCTCTTTCATATCTTCTTCAAATGCACACCATCATGACACTTGGCACCTTCAGATTCTCTTTACTTTAACTAATACTTAAGACACGTTGCAACACTCGCTAGCTTCAGAACTAGGACATGTGGCATGCTGGCACTTCTTCTAAGTTGCTTAGTTTCTTTCCTTCAAATTCTCACCATTGTGACACTTAACATTTTCCACTATAACTGCAAAACTACCCTTAATGTCTTGGGCCCACCATATTTTACTTCGATACTTAATATACTGCAAAAAGAGTGACACATGACAAGCTCCACATATTCGCAATAGAGACACGCGACAAGCCCCACACACTTCCGAGCTACTTTATCAAAAGTTTTCTTTTTCCCAGTTTTGCAACATGTGGCACACTCTGCAAAGCTTAAAAACTTTATGAAACAAAAGGGAAAGAACACAACACAGACACATCGCATGCTCCATGATTCTCAAAGCCTACAAACTTGGAAGGAGACACTTGACGCTCCTGCTGCAACTAGACATTGTACCAACTTCTTTCAATTACCATGCCACATGGCACATTTTACAACTTGATAGACCTTTAATTCTTCAAAATCTCACCATGTGACACTTGGAGATCCCGCGCGGGTTATGACTTACAATACAAATAGATAAGAAGTTTGCCACTATGAACTGATGCAACAAAATGTAGAGTTTTAACTCTATAGATCTAGGCGACTCACATGGGACTCTGTGCTTGCATAGAAAGAACCTAAAAAGTATATAAAAGATCAAAAATTCAAAATTGCACTGCCACAGTCTAGATAATTACAACTTCTGCAAGGCGGCTTGATACCTAGACCACTCTGAGTCTGACAAACCCTGCTGCTTTTGTAAAGCCTAGAAAACAAGATCCAAATTGATAATGTCCTTATGAGAAAAGGATTGAAAAAATTGCACCACTGAATGCAACTGATACTCAAGCTGGTTCATGGGAGTGAGAACTGATTCCACCTCCCGTACACTTGACGAGTCACTCAGATTTTGAAAAATACTCTAGTCATTTTGTTTCAACAACACGAGTGCCTTGATCTAGTCAGTCACTAAGACTATATTATCATTTGGGAAAGGAGATGGGAGTCCCATTTGCACTAGCTTCTCAATGTGTCCCTTCATATCTATGACTCCCTCCTTAAGAATGTCCAGAAGTGTCTTGCATTTCATCGCAGCCTCATTGCAACTGAGGACTTCATCCACTTTTTTAGTTGCAGTCATTCTGTCATTCATGCCTACGGGTAGTAAAGCTTCATCAGTTGCATCATAGATTTTTTTTAACAAAATTTGAGAGTCTAAAACTCTCAAAGAAATAATGGATAAAGTAGCTTCAACTGAAGACTCTACTCTTTCACACAGCAATTGAGCCTTGAGAAGAAAGCTGAGGGTACGCTTAAGATGTGTAACCTCATCATAGATTCTCTTCCATGTTGATACATACAGCTCCTTGACCATTTCCAACACTCCAGCATTCTGAGGCCTCTTACTTAGCTCAATAGTCAACTGCTTGGTTTTCTCTTGCTCAACCATAAATTAAGCTTGATAGGCACTGATTTGATTTTTCTTCTTCAGTAGGCTCTGCTGCAACTGAGACACTTCTTGCATCTTATCTTGGCACTTCTTCTCAACAAGGGCCTTTTCCTACTTCAATGTGTTTGTGATGGCCTTGGCCTATGTTAGTTCAGTCTGAAGGTTTGCAGCTTGAGTTTGTACTACCTGATATACCTCCAAAGACATAGTAGACTGTAGATCTTTGTTCAGAGTTTCAATATCTTAGTTTTTAGCCTTAATTTCTATAAACAGACTATCAATTGTGGCTTTCACCTTCTTCAAATCCATTTCCAGCTGTTGTAGCTTCTTTGTTGCTTTCAGATAATCTATTGTGACTACTGCGGAAGTCTCATTCATTAAATCAACTTTATCTTGGGGCCTAAAATGGGCTAAGTCCATAGCCACTGCATTCATGGTATAATCCTCTAGCTTCATCTGTTCAATAGGCTTAACTACATTGGGGGTCAAGTGAGTGATAGTCAAGGATTGTTGGATGGGATCAAAGAGAGACTTCATGTGAGGGTAGCAGGGCATTTTCTATCTTTCATCTTTTTCTTCTCTCTCCTAGCTTCCCTCGCTGTAGTTGTAAGAACTTGTTGCTATGGGGGTGCCAAGACATTACCCTCAGTCTCTTTTTGCAACACTAGCTTGCACCTTCTTTTTAGGGGCCTTCCAACTATGTCTTCAAGGTCTTCTTCTTCCTCTACCTCTTCAATTGACACAAATTTTTGTTGAGAAATTACGACTCCAAGACCCCCGATGCCGAAGCTATATGGGTCCCATGAGACGGTGGTTGTACAACTTTTTTCTTCATAATAACACTGAGAGGTTGAGGCCAAAGAGTCATAGGAACTTGTTCTATTGCTTTCTCCATTTCCTCTGTCTCTTCTACCTCTTCCAACTCTTCTGAGTGGCCTAGAAGATTGCTTGTCTGGGCTAGATACAAGGGTCATATGATAATCGTCCCATAGCCTCTCCCACTACTCATCTATTGGAACTCCCCCAAAAGTTTGGGTGAATTCAACAATTTCTTGTCTATACTTCTAGTAGGCCACTATCTTTTCACTGTTCCAGTCTTTATTCTTGAGTGTCAATCTGAAACCATGTCTCATGAGCCTCTTAGGATCATACTCTTGCTGGTGAGTGTAAAAAGTTTCCCATGGCTTGGGTTCTTCATCAGGTAGATCTTTGAGTTCTACATAGAACTCGGGTATCTTGTTGTGGTGACCTCGTCTGCTCCTAAAAAGGCTGACTCTCATGAATGAAACCAGTTGAGACCTTGTTACTCATGATCCAGGACACCAAGAAACTATCTGGATCATAGTTCCATTTATCCTAAACTATCACAAAACCATAGGCTGTCAGTTTCCTTAGCAGGAGATTTTCAATTTCCCTTTTCTTTATCTTAAACTCCTTAGTCCAGGGAATATCATAGAACTTCTTCTTCCTCTTCTTGTTGCCAAAATTATTATCAATAATTGACAACTGGTGAGCCACTTCCATGGCTACAACTCTAGGAGTTAAAACTTTTGGGAGAAAAATAGGCTCACCAACAAAACCATGAAGCCTAATAATTGTAAAATGGGCACCAAAGAAATAATCACAAGGCACTTTGAAATTAACTAAGAAGCCTTTCAATCTATTTGTCATTCTATTCATGATAGCTTTAGATTCTAGTTGTTCAAAAATAGGAGCCACAAAACACTCAGTAAATTCATAAGGGTCTAAGGTTTCTAAAAGTACGTGAGTCCATGGTGACACAGGAATGGTTTTTCTGCTACCTACTTTAGGGTCATACATATCTAGATGCATATACTGCTAGAAGAGTTGATAATTTTGATACAAAATTAAATGGAAAAGATAGGCCGAGTACTTGAAAGTTTGCACCTCAGAGAAATTGGATAGCTACTCATTGATGGCCTAGGAGATATGTTTCGAGAAGTCAAATATGTACTCAATAGACTTGTCTACTATTCTGAATCTAAAAATGGTTGCCAGTCATACATGTTTACATCTTCATCCCAACTGAAAATGAAAGCAAGTATGGAGAGGGCATCCTGGACATCAGCATTGAACCGACTCCGTGTCATGGGTAGTGCAGGAAATTGGGTATTGTTATCATCAAGGTGCATCTTAGTATTTAGAAACCTGAGTTTATTATTTATATTGTTCCAAAGATTTTGCAACTTGGGTATGGTGGCAAAAGTAGCATTCTGGTCATGATATAGGCCTAACATGTCTCAAATTGCCTTAGGGGTCACTTGGATCATGAAAATTCTATTTTTAATTGTCGAGGTCTATGGGTTGAAAAGATTTGCGCACATCTGGATTAATTCAAGATATGGGTGAACGACAGGGACTAAGAACTGAGCCAACTGTGAGGTCTAAATCCTCATGCCAAAAGTTTCAGATTCTCCCTTCTCTTCTCACAGAAGGTAGTTTATATGTGCTCCTTCTCTCAAATTCTTTGGATTTTTAGTCATATAGGTGTCAAAGATGCCATCTGCATAATCATCTATCTATGAAGGGTTGGCACTTCTCCCTTTCTCTAAAGCTTTGGTCCTTGGGTAATTGATTCTCGGCTGTGCCTTCGTAGATGCATAGGACATACTATTCTTCCACTTTTCTAGTAAATCAAATAGACCCTTTTTTGGTGACTGCACCTCCTCCATTTCTATCTATCTTTTCAAGATCTCTAGAAACTGTAACTGGGCTCAAATTGCTACTAGGACTTCCAATAGCTATTGAAACTTCTTGACACAAGTAGATAAAAATTGAGAGATTTTGAAACAAGAAAGTCAACTGCAAACCATTGAGATACTTAACTACTTGACTCGGTAGTGGCATTAATAATGTATTAAATGACCCATCATTTCTAATTAATGACACTAATAGATATGCCAAAGTGACTATTAGTGTATCATTCCAAATCTGCAGAAGATTATATGCTGACTCAGCATTAAAGGTAACAATCTTTCAAAATGATTGGCTATCTTCCTTGAAGTATGGGTACCGCCTAACAACCTTGGGGAGTGTACAACTGCTGGGTATAGAGGCCAATGCATTGCAGACACATGTTCCCAGAACACTTATTCAAAAGAAAGTAGGAAAAGGAAAATAGGAAAGGAATGAAACCTAAAAGAAACCTAATTAACTATGATACATGGGTAGAAATTGAATTTATGTGAATTGTTTCAAGAAGATCCCATTGATGGGAATCTCTTTGGGTTCTCCTTCCATATCCTCCAACTCAAATGCATTCTATTGCTTGTAGGCACGAATCTTAAAAGGGCCAGTCTAAAGTGAATCAAACTTGTTCTATCACCCTGGCTTAGAAGCTCTTTCATCTAATTTCAAAACCAAAGACCTGACTTCAAAATTTGGTTTGGAAGCCTTTCGATCAAACCAGCTCTTTATGGTATGCTGATGGTTCATCAAAGATTCATGTGCTGATTCTTTTTTTTTCTTGTACCTCTAGTAGTTTAGCAAGCCTCACATACATTGGACCATTTTCTTCTATCTCCCATTGCTTAATTAACTATAAAGCAGGGATTTCTATATTCAGTGGCATAACTGCATTCTTTCCATAAACTAGTTCATAAGGAGACATCTTAGTCATTTGCTTTGATGTAGTCTTGTTTGCCCAAACCATTACCTTGTGGATAATAGTTGGATGAAGTTTTCAAATATATATCATTTTTTAAAGTAAACTCTAACTATTTGGTACCCAAAAATGCCTTAGCATTATCAGATACAATAGTGCAGGGTGGGCCAAATCTTGTGTTTATTTCTTCCAGAAAATCTAGAATTACCTTCTCGGTGGCCTCTTTAAGTGGGACTACCTCGCTCCATCTCCTAAAATAATCAGTTGAAGTGAGTATCCATTTATACCGCATACTTGAGATTGGATTGATCATTCCTATGAAATCTAAACCCCAATGTGCAAAAGGTTCATCTACGATTATGGGACTCAGAGGTAAAGTTGCATTCTTTCTCTTTCCCACATAAAATTGACAAGCATGACACTTCTTAACGATTTGATGACAATCTACAAACAATGCGGGCTAGTGGTAACCAACATGTGTAATCTTGATGGAAGTGGTTTTTGCTGAAAAGTGTCCTCTTGAGGTTCCATGGTAGAATTCATGCAGTATCCTTTTAGCTTCATCCTTTTCAACACACCTTAGTAGGATCCCAACAAAATTTCTCTTAAATAAAATGTGGTCAATCAACACAAAATAACTTCCCTATTGTCTATAGTATTTTCTTTTTATCAAGGGAGAGCATACTAGGGAAGATACCAATTCTCATGAACTATATCCTATCATTAACCCAAGAGTCTTGATCAGGCTCTTGGAGTTTTAACACAATTTCATTCTATGTTTCTTTCAACATTGATGCCTCTGTGTCTTGGATAATATATTGGCAGAGTCCTCTTCCTCTAGCTAATTTGGTAGGCCTTACTTCTACATCATATTCAAAGATCTTGGTTATCCAGTTAGCTCTTTTTTCTCTAATCTCTCCCTCCATAATCTACTCCCTAACACTTGAATGAGCTACCAATATCAAGATTTTGTTTCTTGTTACCAAGTGTTATTATACTATTTGTGATCAAGGAATAACACAACTAGGTAATGAATATATCCACAATGTTCTATTCATTCCTGACTTGCTAAGGAATTTTCTTTCTGTATATCAACTCACCCATTCCAATAAAAAAGTTGAGTTCACAACCACTACAACCATAATTCGAGACTCTCAAAGTCAAGATATTGTTGCAATAGTGAAAATTTGTCACTTTGACTGCAACTTCTTCTTCTTAAACTTTACATCAGGTGAAGATTGCTCCACGTGCAACTTCAGAGCTGAGTGTCACTTCTTGGTGCACCTCTATTGGTTCTGTCTAGCAAGGTCTTTTGAACTCCAATAGCAAAAATGTTTATAAATGCACTCACATTAAATGCCACAAAACTAAATGTGTGTTCCACATGGAGAGAAATTAGGAAATTTTATACTTACACTGAACTATAAAGTGCAATGGGGTGTTGTACCAATCACAACAATGGATCCTTGTGATTCGCACCTCATTCGTATGTGCCTTGATGCACATCCTTTCTCAGGTTCTTGCACAATTTTTGGACCTACATCTTGGTCTACTTTCCTTGCACATCTCATTTGGTCTACGTATTTCTCTTAGCATTAAGGGGGGGACTATGTTGTGTTACATGCTTATGCTTCGCACAATGAAGCAGTAGAGGAATCCTTCATTTTAATCTCTCACATGAGGGATTATTTTAGTGGATCATATCTTGATATTCTAGTACTCCTATTCACAGTACTATCTATATTTTTGACTTCACAAAGTTTGATTGACTTTGTGTCCATCGTCGAGTAGTGTTCGAATGTTCACTCATGCAACATCTTGTATCTCTTATCTCGATCTATAGTTCTTGAAGGTTCGTTGATTCCAGCAATTTCCAGTCCATCATCAGCATAGTTTACAACTTCTACATGCTTCATGAGTTCTTCATCATTATGTTCTGATCATCAAGGGACATCTTTTTAGAAGGTCTTAAATCCTTCTCTTTTCTCTCTTTTAGAGGGGAGTTTTTTCCCACTACATTTTCTACCTTTCTCCATTTTTGAGAGATTGCATTGTACTGAGTACCTTATCATGCTACATGGCCAGGATTCATTTCTTTTGCTTGCATTATACATGGGTACCTCACCAAGCTAGTAGCCTGGACCGATTTATTTCATAACCACCTAAGCTATGCTTAAGGGGGGGTGTGTTAGTGTATATATATTTAATATATATTATACACATAGGTTTAATCCTACTTAGGTGAGTCATTTTACAATCTTGACACATGTCAAGGTTGTTAAGTTGGTTAGTTGAGGAGTCATCAAGTCTCCCACTAAACTAGCCACTCATGCTAGTTTGTAGGGAGTGAACTTGATGACCACTCTTGGTTGTTGAGTCTTTGTCTCGACTACTAACTAACCTTGATCACCTATATGTACTCCTTATTTGCACAATCAAACCACTTTAAATTTGTGATCAATATTCATCTTATTGATTCTGTGAACCTCACATCATGCATAAGTAAGATTAAGCTAAATAATAAGTTGGGGATGTACCATATCTCCCCCCATAAGAATAATTGTCCTTGATGATTAATTGTCTTAAAAGTTAATCAGCCTAATAAGAAATTTTTTTGAGAGACTAATAAAACAAATTTAAAAAAGATGAGGAAATTTCACATAAAAGTCATCATAGTTTTCCCAGGTGGCATTTTCCTCTGCATATTGGTCCCACTGGACCTTGCACTGTGTTATCTCTTTGTTACGTAAGTGTAGCTTATGCATTTTGAGCACCTTGATGGGCTCGATCACCACCAACCCTGGGTCCTTCACCTGTATAGCATTCCAATCAAGCATAGGAATTTGATTATCTATAGTATTAAACTTTTTCAATTAAGAAACATGAAACACATTATGTATCATGGCAAGAGCTGGTGGTAGAACAATTATGTATGCCACTAGGTTGACTTCTTCAAGAACTTCAAATGAGCCCACATATCTAGGTGCCAGTTTAGATGTCTTTCCAAATTTAATGGAACTCTTCTGAGGTTTTACCCTTAAGAAGGTCCTTTCTCTCCCACTGTGAAATGCCTTTCAATGCGCTTAGCATCCGCATAACTCTTTTGCCTATTATTGGCTTCTGCTAGCCTTCTCTTAATCAGATGAACTTGCTCTTCCATTTTTGACAGTATTTATGGACCAAGGCTAACCCTATCTTCTAGCTTGTCCCAACTTATAGGGTTTCGGCACTTCCATCCATATAATTCTTCGAATGGAGCCATCTTAATAGCAGAGTGATAGGAATTATTAGAGGCAAATTCCACCAAAGGAAGATAATCCTCCCATTTGTATTGCTAATCCATGCAATACATTCTCAATAAATCCTCCAGCACTTGGTTTACCCTCTCAATTTGGCCATCCATTTCAAGATGATAAGTAGAGCTTATAATCAATTGGATTCCAAGTGAAGAGAACAAGGTTTACCAAAACCTCAATGTCATTCATGCATCCCTATTTGAGATAATCTTCTCGAGAATGCCATGTAGTTTGAAAATCTCTTGAACAAATTTTCAAGCTATGATAGGTGCCCCATTCGTCAAGTTCCCAGGTATAAAATGAGCATCTTTGGTGAGTCTATCCACCACAACCAAAATAGAATTATGCCTATTCCTTGACATAGGAAGCCCTTGCACAAAGTCCATCCTTATAATTTGCCATTTACACTCAAGAATTTCATGAGGGTACAGGAGTCCTACCTGGTGATGGTGTTCTGCCTTCACCCTCTAGCATTCCACACACGTAGCTACAAAATTTGAAACATCCCTCTTCATTCCCTTCCAGAAATATAGGGGTTTCAAATTATCAAGTAACTTTGTTACTCTAGGATGTCCAGAATATGGTGCAGAATGGACCTCCTTCCACACCATATTTCTTAACTCTATAGAGTTAGATACATACATCCTTCCATTAAACCTTAATAACCCATCTGGTTCAAGGTTAAATCCTTCATATCTCAGATTCTAGGAATTTTCCTCAAGGGCTTGTTTTACCTACTTGTGAAACTCATCTCCCTTAGATTTTTGTAATACCTAATTCCTAAAATTAGAATGTACGGAGATCATTGAGGAGATGTGTCTTCTCCTACTCAAAGAATCTACCACCCAGTTTTCTTTTCCTTGAATATATTTAATCTTGAAATCGTAATCCGAGATGAATTCCAACCATCTTCTTTGACGAGCATTAAGATGCGGTTGAGTAAACAAATATTTGAGCCCTTGATGATTAGTTTTCAGCTCAAAGGGTTTTCTGAGAAAGTAGTGTCTCCACATTTGTAGTGCATGAATGACTATTGCTAGTTCCAAATCATGTGGGGCATAATTTTGTTCATAAGTTTTAAGTTTTCGAGATTCATACACAATGACTTGTCTATCTTGGACTAGTACACCACCTAAGCCTTCTCTTGAGGTGTCGATAATGACTACAAATTGATCCTCTAGGTTAGGTACCTTCAAAATTGGTGTTGAAGTCAATTTTTCCTTCAGTAGGTCAAAGGCCTCCTGGCACTTTTCTAACCAGTCAAATCTCGTCTTTTCTCTACAAGGAAGTTATGGGGTATGCAATTTTTGAAAAGTTTTTCACAAACTTTCTATAATTACCAACAAGGCCCATGAAACTTCAGACCTCATGAACATTTCTTAGTACCAGCCATTCTAAAATAACCTTAATTTTAGATGGGTCCATAGCCATCCCCTTAGCTAAATTTATGTGGCCCAAATACTGCACTTCCTGATGAAAGAAAGTACACTTAGAGAGCTTACCATACAATTTATGCTCTCTCAATCTCTGAAGAACAATCCTTAAATGCTAAAGATGTTCTTCCTCATTCTTAGAATAGATTAGAATGTCATCAAGAAACACTAGGACAAATTTATCCAAACAATCCCTGAACACACTGTTCATTAGATTCATAAATGTTGTTGGTGCATTCATTAATCCAAAAGGTAGGACAGTGAACTCATAATGCCCACACCTTGTTCTGAAGGCTATTTTATGGATGTCCTCATCCTTTAATCTTAATTGGTGATATCCAGACCGAAGATTAATTTTTGAAAACACGGTTGCACCTCTCATTTGATCGAAAAGATCATCAATGCGAGGCAATGGGTATTTATTCTTAAATGTTTCTTTATTCAACATGTGGTAATCTATGCATAACCTCAAAGTTCCATCTTTTTTTTTCACAAGCTTTTAGCTCCATTAGTTCTATAGTGGTCATTCTGTAGGGGGCTTTAGAAATAGGTTCAAACCCTGGAATTATATCAATAGAGAATTCAAAGGCTCTTTTAGGAGGTAATCTAGGTAGATCATCTAGAAATATGTCCTCAAAATCTCTAAGGAAAGGATACCTATCCATATCTAATCTTTCCTAATCTATGGACTCCTTTCAAAATTCATTGAGTTTCTAAGTTCATAAAACATTAAATCATCTTGGAAATTGGTTCCTTAATCTCATTTAGCTTTTCCATTTTGACAGCAAAAAGCTGGCATCTATTTCTTTGAGCTCTTTTTCGTTTGTAGGGCAGAAATTTGTCTTAGTTTGACTTCCCTAGGGTTCCCTTATGGAAAGACTTTGTTTCCTAAGTCATCAAGACATTCTACTATTTTGGCATAACAATCCACTTTGGCTCAATGTCTCCATAGCCAATTTATTCCTAGGATAACATCGTACGAGCCTAGTGGGGCTACATAAAGATTTACTTCCATCGAGAAACTCAGAAGTTCAACCCTAGCCTCAAACAAGCATTGCTCTACCTAATCCTTGGTTTTATTTGCATATTCTGTAGACCATGTGTTTGCCATGAATCCAACCTTTCTAGGAATTTTCCTTACAATTTTAGGGGAAACAAAACATTCGGTAGCACCAGTGTCAATCAAAACTAAAATCAGAAGCCCAGATAAAATACCTGTTGTTTCAATGAGATTTATTTGGTATTTGGCTTGCCTGTTGTCCAAGGCTACATGAATTCATTGCTGGAACGCCACTTGTTGAGAGGGTAGAGGGTTTCCTCTTGGTTGTGTTCCCTATGTCTTGTTAGGACACTAGTTGGCATAATGATCTCTGCCACATGTGTAGCACCCTCCCATTGGTCCTTGCCTCTTCTAAGGTTTTCTAGAATTGTCTCCATTCTTCTTGGAGTGATTATTTCCCTTCTTCTCCCCTTTGGACTCAGGTTTCTTATGCTTGGTCCCTTTATAATTTTTCTTAGTAAAATCTTGTTTCTTCCCCTTTTTCTTAGAGGATTGCAAGGATTGGGACCAATTGTATCTCTTTCGGTTCCTTTCTCTATAAGATGACATAGCTTTCAATTTTTGTTCCTGTTTGATGGCTTTTTCATAGACTTGGTCCATCATAGTAGGACCATGAACATCAACCTTGCCCCCAATCTAGGTGTTCAATCCCATTATAAACTTTCGAATGCAGAATCTCTCATTTTGTTGGTATTGTGGCACATACTTAAGAAAGCGGGTGAACTTTTCCCAATATTCATTCACAGGCAAATTAGCCTATTTTAGATTCTAAAAGTCTATAAGCTTTTGAGCATAGAACAACTAAGGCAACCATCTTTGCCTAAAAAGTTCCACGAACTTGGCCCATATAAGGCTTGTAGACCTTAAGCCTAGTTTCATCTTTTTGTTCATCCACCATGTGGATGCTTCACCTGCCAGCTGGAATGCCCCCCATAATGCTTTAGTGATATCATTATAGTTTCTGATTTTGAAATACTTTTCCATTTCTATAGCCATGCCTCCGTGGCATCTCCGCTTACAGATCCATCAAATTTAGGAGACATAACCATTTTCATGTCTCGAGATAGTTCCATAGCCATATGGCTCCTTCTATCAACTTCTTGTCTAGCCTCAGAGTTATTTTCTCCATGCTCACTTTAGGTGGTGTCATTATGACGTGTCTCATCATAACCCCCATCATAGGCATCCTACCTAGGTCCTTGTCGACCCCTGACCTCTTTTTTAAGAGTTCCTATTCTCACTCTTGTGTCTTGAAGCAAGGCAATACTATGATCAAGTTTAGTTTCAGAGTGCCCTGAAGGTTACCCTTCATCTTGGCTATCTCCCATCCTAGTTCTTATCTAAACTTTTGTTGCAATCTACTTCTTCTTCAAGTTTTTAGATTAATCACAGATTAGTTTTTCCATTTCATTGAATTCATTCATAATACAAATCTATTCTCATTCATGTAATCTTTAACAAGAAAGGAAAGATTATCAAAATTTTTCAATTACACTATAGTTTTCATTGGATTACATATAATCCATCAAAATTACAAAAAAAAATTACACCTTGCTAGTACTACAAGTCATTTTCAATCCGAGACAGCTTCCCATGTTCATTTCTCAACTTTGAGGTTTATCATTTTAGTTTTAGGAGGTGAAGGTACATGAAGGTACTCTTCCACAACCTCCTCAGGTACATCATAATCCTTAGGATTATTTTCCACAGCTGGTGCTTTAGGTGTAGAGGGTTTTGCTGATGCATCAATAGAGTTAGGAGCAGTAATCCTAACTTCTATCCTTAACTCCGGTTTGATGCATTTCATAGCATCAACAAAGGTCTCCTCATCAGTCAACCATGCTCCTACTAAGCAGCTAGTCTATTCAAGTCTTTCCATTCTAGAGGCTCGCTCCCTCAAGACCTTTTGATGATGTAGGTAACGTCCATGTTCTGTTACCTTCATTCAGGATGTTGTTCTAATTCTTACCATTCTGGCATAGAACATCCATTCATTAGCATCTATTAATGTTGGATAAAAAGTAATCATCAAGTAGTCAGCTCATAGGTCAATGTATTGAACCTGGTAGATCTGATAGCATATATAACATCTCATTCCATAATTGACCAAAATTAAACTTGTGTTTTCATCTTAACTAACAGTTAGGATAAACCACAATAATCGAAAGCATAGATAAATAAGAATGAATCATTATCATTTCAAAATTTAAGCATGTTATTCTAAACCAGAATAAAACAAAACTTATAATTACAATATCCAATTACAACTCATTAGTGAATAACCTTCACTATGCATGTATAAAGCTATGCTCAAGGCATCATATATCAAATTATACATAATATTGAAGTTATCAAGTCATATAATAAAAAGCAGTGCATCTAGAACTCTTGACATCTATCTTCATAAGCCTCGGCTTGTCTCATGCTTGGGAAGGAGAGCATCATTCGAGTGCTTTTCCTCCAACCACAGACCGGTAGTCCCCCGCACAACTTCCTACCTAGAAGCGGCCCTACCCTTCACGAAAGGTATAGATATAAGGAACTGTTAGGTTAGCCATTTGAATATCTGGTGTTGTGTCCTTCATAATGCCTCTTAGTCACACAACTATAGATCCACTCTAACTATGTATGCCACTACTAGAGACATTATGCCATAGAGAGCACTGTGGACCGATAAAGCACGCAGAGACAGATACATTACTTTGGACAAAGATTTACATACATGTACGTTATGAAATGAACATCATCATATGTCCACCACCTCGACTTGACTTATAAGTTGCCATGTCCTACAGTAAACATAATTCGACCCTTCTCGGTCTAGAATAGTTAAGTTCAAAACATCTTAGTCCATTCCTTGGACATTTGAATCCTATCTTGAAAAGCCATTCTTAAGGTTCTTGTTGCTTAAGCAACTGGAAACTAGTCACTCCATGTCACTTTGTCCCGCATTTGCATACAGAAAAAGGTTCAATCTTGTTCCCAATACTTAACCATACCGGGTTGGTGTTTACTTGTTTACCTCATTTCAAGGTTTACATTCAGATCATAATGTTAATGGGAATACTTGTAGTGACTCTTAGAGTAGATTCCCTTACAAAGGTTCTATCTCAAGAGACCCTCTTGATTTCATATTCTTAAAGAAGTATAATAGCCATTCAAAAAGAAGGCATTCATTTACCTTTGCACAACAAGAATTATAGTGACAAAGGTTTTATTCTTGTAAAAGAATGTTTCAAAGGTTAACTTTCCCTTATGGATAAGGCTCATGCTCATAGGTGTCATAAGACAATAACATATCTTCAAGAACCTTCTCATTTCCATGAGAAGTCGTTATAGTACCAATATCCAATACATGCACCAAGGATATCATTACATGCAGTCAAATGATTACATCTTTCACTTCGAGCTAATGAGTTTTAATGATATGAGCAATGACTCAATAAAAAGTTTCATCACCAGGATTGGAGCAGTCTTCATCATAATATGGTTTGGCCTTACTCTATTATCATAAGTTTATAACATAATATGATTCGGCCTTACTTGTTGTCATATGCAAGGCTCTTGTTTCAAGAGCACGAGCTGATACTCTCAGCTATCGCATTAATTAAAACATAGTCGCCCTATCAGGATTTTCAAATAAGATATACTTCAAGCCTTTACAGTTGTCATTCAATCATTAAGAAACATCATAACAGGGTTTTGAGGGTTGAAAGCCGCTTAACATAAGTTGATAACCCTTATAGTTTTAACATAAGTATGAAATGATATAACCTACTTATTTAACACAATCATCATAACGATGGCACGAAAATATAAAAGTTTAATAGAGTTCGAATCTCTGCCAAATGAAACACAAAAGGTTTCTTACATGCATAACACACATGTTTCAAACTCTAAGTTGGTTGAGGGTTTACTACATACATAGTATGCTATATGCAGCTTTAGCAATATATAATAACAGTTAACACAATGATGTTACACAATATTTATTCCTGTGATTAAAATGACTTTGTAAGCCATTGGATAATAGTGCAAAAATAGCATGGGTTGACACCATTGACACCCATATATAAACAATCGAAGACTCATATCAAAATTTGATTATCAAATTTAGAAATTGATGAGCTAGAGGTCATACCTATAGATAGTCCTTATTCGAAGGTTTCTACTGTAGTTGGGCACTAAGCATAGACTAGTTTCAAGACTAACTCTTCCAAGCTTTCATTGTAGCAATGATATCCCTGTATTGAATACCCCGTCTCTTTGCCCGAGAGTCACCCAAAAATAAAACATAACATATCACAACACATGCGAATGACAAAAGCCAAGACTCTCTATCCAAAAATTAGTATCAACTGATTCTTGGATGCATGCAAATAAACAACAATTCAAAAATAGAGCTTAAAGCTCGCCACATCTCTGTCATCGATAGGTTGGCTGTTGTAAAGGAATTAGAATAGGGTACACTCAGCCACCACTCTTCTTCCCACTCCTGATGGGTGGTGATTTGCTGAGTGCCCCACCAAAACATGAATAATGTTTAAATAAAAGTATAATGCAATTATTATACATGTTCAGCCTCTTGAAGAGTTTAGACAAATATAACTTATATAAATAAGGTTTAAGGGTTAACAAAATATCTAAAGTGTTAATGATATCAACACCATTAGATAAGGACACATACTTACGATGCGACTACAAGGTTGAGCACTACTCCCCCTGAAAGCATCGTTCACTAAAGACATAAATATCCAGATAAAATAGTCACAAAACATAATGTAGAAAAAAATAAACATGGAACCAAAGAGGTCCTCGATAACTTTGCCGAAATCGGCAAACGACTCAAAAAGACATTCTTGCGAACATCATCATTTCGACAAATTGACATTGAAGATGTCGAAAGGAGTCAAGTTGACAAATTGATAAGAGAAAATAAAAGACTTATAAGGGAGACATAACTCACTCTAAAAGTAAGGATTCAAAGGTCCATGTTTGATACTCAGATGACAGTTTAACCCCTTTTCTCGACATCTATCTCTTCGTTCTAGATTATACCCTCCTTCCCTCTTCAAAGGATGATTACTTTCCTGGTCAAACTCACCATCATAAAATCATGATTAGTGTATCATCATATGATTTGTAAATTATAATAATTAAATAATCATTTTCAACTTGAAATTTCACATCTAACTATCATTAGTCAATTTCCTCATAAACAACAATTAATCTGATATTTTCCACAAACATCTAATAATTCAACTCTAGCTAATCATCCTGATTACCATGAATAAGTAAGATTAAGCTAAATAATAAGTTAGGGATGTAACAAATAGAAAAATAAAGATTTCATAGATTTTGATACATTTGTCTAACATGCTCTAATTTTCTATAAATAGTAACAAATCTTTTAAAATATTTGAGAATGTCATTCCACATTAAACTATACTAAATACTTATTTAATATTTAATTTTAGCATATTTATCATTTGTAATTCTTATTCCTCAAGTATCTTATATTATTAATAATTTATTTATTTATTTATCTTAACAATTTATATAAAAAAAACTGTTTCACTGCATTATTGGGTTTAATTCTCCCACCAAAATTATTGGTGGACTAAACTCCTTACCAAAAAATCTCTTTTTTGTGGCTGAAAAAGTTCCTTTCTCCTAAAATAAAAAATACCTAAAGAAGTTATTTCTTAAAATTAATTTATAGATATTGTCCTAACATATATACCATGTGTTAGATTTTGGGTAGGCCATGACAATGTAGACTGTAAAATGTTATTTTTCCCCTAGGTGGTCCTCGCCTGCATAATAAATGAAGGCAAGGATTGTGTAGGCGAGGACCACATAAGGGATAAGTAACACAAGCGCATATGTTAACTATTTGACTCTCTGATAGCTATATACTCGTTGTAGTGGAGAACGATCAGAGAAGGGGATAATGATTTTTATAAATCATAGTCAGTCCCAACCTGTTTTAGTCATGGCTGTAAATGCAGGAGCTTTAAGGGGAAAAGGCCTATGTTTACTGGCGATTTAGAGTTTGGTAACATGAAAGAATGTCAGATTGTTGAGAGAGCAAAATCTACAATTATATGTTGTTTTGTGACAAAATTAACACCATTTTCAGAAAAAATAGAATATCAAGCAAAGGGTGTGTTCCCATTAAATGGTGTTCCCACAAGGACAAGCTTATCAATCCTGTGTTTGATGATTTTTCTTACGGAGTGCCTGGTTCAATGGTAATTTTTTTCTATTTTAAAATAAATTGAACATTTACTTTGACATCGATAATATTTTTTTTCCATTTTAAACCAAGTTGTGAATGAAATTATAAATGGATTGATAAATAGACCTTGAGACAGCAACGTCAGGTCTTGTTGCAGGTCGTACATAAATTCAAGAACCCACATTTAAAACCAATAATGTTTTGTGAGAATCATGGGGTTCTGTCCATTGCCTGATAGTAATTCAATTCAATGGCATTCACATCAATCCGCAAAGATGATAATGCGGAGGAGCAGCAAATTACAGTGAGTCCAACAGGAGAGGTTCTTGACACTTGTTCATTTGCTCTCTGCATCCATGTCGTTGCCCACCTTGACAAACCAGTGGATATTTTATACGCTAAAAAGGCTATCCATGAAAACCTTTTGGCTCGGAGCCTGCGGTTTTCTTGCATTCTAGTAACGTTCATTGTGTACTTTAAAATTGATTGGTAGTGTTTAAATTAATATCCATTTATTAACACAAAAATTATAACACAGATTTTGTTTCAAAAGTAACTACACTCAAACTTATGGACTGAAATTTTATTATTTATAATTATTTATTTTTCTTAAAGAAAAGGTAGTATCTCAAAATTTTATTTAATAGTTTTCATTTGTTTGGTGTAAAATTACTATTCATTATTTGACCATTGAACTGAATGATATTCAAATAGAGTGTTATCTAAATCATTATGTGTGATCTAAAATACTAACATAAAAAAACAACACTCAGAGTTGATGGGCATGATAACTTCTCAAAACAAGTAGAGCATAATAACTTCTCAAAAATATACTTGTATGATGAAAGAAGAATTCTTGTGTTTCTAATCATTAATTTAGTCCAAATATATTTTGTTCAACTTTGTTGTTCATTATGTGTGGGTACAGACTAAAAATGAGAAGGGCGTGCTATAGTGGGTGAAGAGAGAAGTGAATATGGATATGACCATGTATTTGTTCCTCACTTTCCCCTCATCACACATTCTATGATAAGTTTATAGAGGACTCTATTTTAGATATGCATCTTTGAATGCTTCCTCCCTCTCGCCCTCTTTGGGATTTGCACTTTCTGAATTACAAGACCACAAATGAAGAAGCCACTGTCATTCTAAATTTGCATTATATGCTCGGACACGGTGTTTCGCTGATGTGTTTAGTCCTCGCTTGTTCTACAAACCCTCATAATCCCACCCTTCCACCTGAAAGGGAAAGGAGAACCCAGCATGCACCATACATCATCCTATATTTTACTTAACATGTATTCAATAACTTGATGCAAGAACATACTACTATGCCCTTAAAGCAAAAATAGATGTAGTTGATTTCCAATCTCATTAACCCTTAGAGGAAAGATAATGTAGCTTACAGATCTAAATAAATTTCAGCAACATAACGACATATAACTTAACACTTTAAGAACATGAAAAGAATAAGAATAGAAGAAAGATAGATAGAAGAGAAGAGACACCAATATACGCAGGGAAAACTCTTTCGGGTAAAAAACCCCAGACTCAAAAGCATTGAACCAATGTATTAATCTGCAACAACAAACATGTTACAATACACTTGTAGGCTCAAAGCCTTAACATGGAGATTTAGATCTTTCTCTTCTGGAGGAAAAACTGACAGCATAACCCTGCATAAAACTCTCCTCACAAACTTCTCCTCAAGCATTCAATTTATAGGAGTTCCAATACAAGAAACCACCAAAATGGAAACTCAAAACCATGAGTTACAATGCCTAGTCATGGATAATCAAATCCACCATAATATAGAAAGTTACTCAAATCATAATTGACTCTCCAAATATGGCACTTCATTTTTGGCTCCTAAAATCATGCTTTCACAATCTCCTAAAATCTTGCTTTTCAAGTTTCAAATTGTAATTTTCTTTTTCAAGCTCTTTCCATTTTAGCAACTCTTACACACCTTACAAGTTGTCATAGTTACATTTAGCAACTTCCATGACACTAAGTGATAAAAAACAAATTGCCAAAATACAAATAAATAAATATTTCAAATATTAGAACTTGCAAGGTGTATGACACACCTAATCCTAACATTCTCCCACTTGTCGTATACCTTGCAAGAGCCAAAGGAAACACAACTAATTTGTGAACAACCAAGGTTACCATGCTGCCTCAACTAAACTCCACTATGCTCATGAGCTTTACAAAAGCACATGTAACATCTTCCAAGTGATCACCAATATGACGAAAAGATTAGAATTCCAAAAACATGATGAAACACTAAATGTCACATAGACACACCAATGTATCTAGCTTCAAACCTGTTACTAGAACACAACTCTGAAGTCCAAACACCTCCAAAACAAGATCGAGCATGAATGCTCCAGAATAGTTAGAACAACAACCACAGCTAGCTGTTTACATTGAACTAAAAACCCACCATTGATAGAACTTTTGTACATGACATATCCAACCCATACTGTAGCTCTCATCCTTGTATAATCTACTGTCCTGTGCAAAGATACCATCTCCCATGATAACAAACACACCAAAACCATTGATGTGCAAAAAATCTGAAGACCCTTGATACTACATTCCAATGAAAAACATATACATCCTAAGAATCATATTGCATGAGCAATGCCAACCAAAGCAACAAAAAGTATACCAATTAGCACTTACATCAAAGGGTGGATTATAATCAAATCATGTAATACAAAGAACAATCACAATGATCTGCAAACTGCAATCAACCCGCTACAAAACATAGCATACTTCCACAAACAATTTTCTACTCCCTCTCTCACCTTTGATCTCCTCCACTTCTCCCAAGGTCTCCACATCTCAAATGATATACATTAAAAGAACACATATTGTTGCTAAAAACAATAAAGTATAACAATAGTAGATGACCACAAAACCAATGATCATACTAAATGAATAAGAACCTCTAGGAAGAAACATGAGACCGTAAAGAGAAACTGCAAACCATATCACGTCCTTCTACCAACACCACCAAGTGCTAAGCTATGCCAAGTAAGATCTCCTTCACAAAACCCCAACTAAAAAGCCTTAACAACACCCAACTTTTCAATCTCATTAGATCAAACAAAACATATATTTATCTCATGTTACTAAAATGGATGTAAGCTTCTCTAACTAAGGATGATCAAACTCAAAAAATTCATTTCAAAAATAGAAATATAGCCCAATAACATCTCCAAAACTTCTAAAAAATAAAACTATATAACTGAGGAGATTACCATGCCAAGTACTCCTCAAATAAACCCTCCAGAACTAGAAACTATAGCTCAAGATCCATATCCATGAGAAATCAAAGCATAAAACAAAATGAATCTGAAATAACATGGGCAATACTTATCAGATCTTTTTCTACCGAGTGAACTGAGAGTGGGGAATGAGAATGATCCACTGAGTCTCATAGACTCTCTCCAAGAACAATCTCCTCTCAAGTTCAACATGAACTCATGTCAATACCTAGGTGAAAGGATCCTTGGTCTTTCTGCTGAAATATCACCATTCTAACACATCATCGCCACAACAAGAGATCTCTAGCCTCACCTCAAGTCTCTCTAGTATCCGGGTGAGTGCAAGATCATGATGGGCCAAACACTACCCCTAAGTGGCAATGTAAATGTGAAAAACAGACTTAAGTAACTACATGTCAAAAATTGAATGTGTTATCTACACAATCTAGAAATAAGGTAGTAATAAAAGTTGTAATAAATTGAATGTATTTTATGGGATACTACTTTTTTTTTGAAAATTTTAAAAATAGTTTGGTGAAAATTGGATATTTCAATGAAGCACTACTAAATTTTAGAAAAATGTAAAAAATAGGTGTTATTCCAGCCAACCTAAGTATGAGAAAAAGATAATATTTTTCCTCCATGGTTTGGATATAAGTAGAAGACAAATGAGTGGATGTGACACATATTTTTTTAAATTTTTTAAGTAAATAAATAATTATTTATGAATTTTTTACTATGACTTTTTTTTAAATATTAAAAATTAAATTTCCAGCCGACCTAACTTGGTCAAAAATATATGAAACTCAAAAAAATTAAATTTTAATGTATACCCAATAAATCCTAGAATGTGAGCATCTTTTGGATTTTAAAAAAGATTAATATGTTGAAAGTTATGGATTTTGTTCAATATGTATATCTATCAGGAAATCAGACATAGCATATGTAGAAAATTAATAATAATTACCTAGTAAAATTATTATGAGGTGTATATTATATTTTTAGAATCTTAATAGCTTCCTTTATAAACCCTCTTCATTTGATTAAATTTAGTTACAAAAAAGTATGTCAACTTCAAGGATGAAATTGTGGAAAATTTCAAGATAACACTAAATGGGTGGTTTTGTAAGTTTCTTTGGCAAGTTTTGAGACTCCCACTTGCCTAAATATGAGGTGACCCTAAGGCATTTTTGGAGGGAATCCATATTTGAGATAGAAATATTAACATCATTTCCATCCAAATCTAAATATTAGTCTAAATGTTAGCACTTTTTCATCTAGCAAGTTTTTTTTCCATTGCCACTATTTGGCTCATCATGATCTCGCATTCACCCATCCATGAGCATCCATCAACGAATTCATGCCAACTTCAAATGCATCCTATAAAATCATAAAGCTTCAAGCAAATGATTAATACTCAAAACCAAAGAGAACTTCACCAGACCATTGTCAAAGTTCCCACTGCACATCTGCAAAATCCAAGAACACACATGACATCATGATCTAAAATCTCCTCCTAGGAGATCACTACCTGCTCCAATGAACATATCTTACCAAAGGGGCACCATCATGCCAAAACTTCAATCTTAGAAATAAGAATCCATCATGGCACAATACCATCTCCAATCACATGAAGATAATTATCCTCTAACAATGGAACTCAAGATGTCAAAATAATTTCATAGCATATAAGAATCATAATCCAAAAGTCTTACCATGACACCTACAACCACTGTAGAAGATCATCCATCACCAAGTGATAGATCCACAACACTTCCAAAGTTCCCAATGAAACTGTGATATCGAGCTTATCAAGGCATTATGATAAACATGCTACAAGTCCCAATAACCAACTATTTAGGCACTCTAATCATCTGTCCTCTCATCCCAATGCAACATACCAATGCACAAATGACCATAGACAAGGCCAACTAACAAAGTTTGCATAAATACCGAATCAATCTTGTGGATATAGATAGTCCACATTTGAGTCATCCCACTGCAATCAAATAGGTGATTAGCCCACAAAACTGCATAAGTCATAGATCCCAAACATAATTTAATGCAAACTCATCATCACATTAGTAACCTACAAACTTAGATAACAAGAAGATAACATGTAGACCTTGAGACTCAAACACCAAATCAACCACATATCTAATTTTCTAAACAAGTCCATATATGAGTAACCATAGTCAAGGAACCCATCAAGCAAATACTGTAGAAATGATGAGTGACTAATCATATACCAACATCTCCACATGGAGAAAGCTACAAACCTCCTCACACCATGCATGAAGCATACATGCAAACCTGTAACTATCTGACATCTATAAATAGCCACAACAATTCATTATCTAAAAAATAGTTTATCCGTAGATCTACAAAACCACAAGTTTTGATTAACCATGAAACCTGCAAAACCACCATGTCACTGACATACATGCAAATCCATATCCACTTATCATCTAAAAGACCCACAAGTCTGAAAACCACCAATAATAGCTATACCAGAACAATGGAATAACACAGATAAGCATAACCATAGATTTTGAATGAAAAATCTACAAAACTCTCAGATCCAACCAACATAAAACCGAGACATGCAAGTACAACCAACCAAAAGGAATAGAGGTCCAGGAATTCCAGGCCCACTTGTAAGCCAACTCCACAACCACCATGTAAAAACATATAGAGGAGCTAGGCTGTTCCAGAAGCTTTCAGATCATCCAATGATCAACTCCACAACCTACATGCATTTGAGGTTAACAAAATAATGCCTTCTGATGCTAGGGACTAAAACCAAGCACCCAACATAAGCACATTAACACAATAGTCATGACAACACAAGTTTCTCCATGTGATCAGGGAGCCAAGAATAAACACCCAACATGAATACTTTGTTACAAACGACCATAGAATGAAAGAACATAACCACCATAAATGAGGGTTATTACATACTATCAAACAAGAGCTCCAGATCAATATCATATTAAATGTAACCACATGATCAACTCCATACTACTCCATCTTCTCCATCCTTTAAATGCCTACTGCTAGACTTCCACTCAAACAAGGATTAATAATTAGCCAATTCCTTCCTATAGGTTCCCTCAAGCTTGCCGGGATATGAAATCACAACAAAAGAAATACCTAGAACCTTAAACACCATGGAACCAACACATGCAATCTGATCCAATCATGGAACCACCGTAGCTCTGATACCAATTGAAAGGGAATGGAGAACCCAACATGCACCTTACAACATCCTATATTTTACTTAAACAGATATTCAATAACTTGATGCAAGCACATACTACTATGCCCTTAAAGCAGAAACATACATAGTTGATTTCTCATCTCATTAACCCTTAGAGGAAAGATAATGTGGCTTACATATCTAAATAAATTTCAACAGCATAACATCATATAAATTAACACTTTAAGAACATGAAAGGAAGAAGAATAGAAGAAAGATAGACAGAAGAGAAGATACACCAATATACGAGGGGAAAACCCTTTCAAGTAAAAAACCCTACACTCCAAAGCATCAAACCAATATATTAATATGCAACAACAGACATGTTACAATACACTTGTAGGCTCAAATCCTTAACATGGAGATTTACATCTTGCTCCTCTGGAGGAAAAACTTATAGCATAACCCTGCATAAAACTCTTCTCACAAACTTCTCCTCAAGCGTTCAATTTATAGGAGTTCCAATACAAGAAACCACCAAAATGGAAACTCAAAACCATGAGTTACAATGCCTAGTCATGGAGAATCAAATCCATCGTAATATAGAAAATTACTCATATCATAACTCACTCTCCAAATATGGCACTCCATTTTGCCTCTTAAAATCATGCTTTCACAATCTCCTAAAATCTTTCTTTTCAAGTTTCCAATTGTAATTTCCTTTTTCAAGCTCTTTCCATTTTAGCAACTCTTACAGACCTTACAAGTTGTCATAGTTGCATTTAGCAACTTCCATGACACTAAGTGATAAAAAACAAATTGCCAAAATACAAATAAATAAATATTTCAAATATTAGAACTTGCAAGGTGTATGACACACCTAATCCCAACTCCACCAACTTTGATTTACAATTCCCATCGTAGAAATCATCCTACATAAACTCATGACAGGTCACAGAGGGATTGGTTTGGCTTTAAGCTTATACAAAGGGTATGGGATAGTTTGCTAAGTCATGTCCTTGTAATATGGTATACCTTACATGATCTTATAACCAAATTTTTAAGGTTTAAATGGATGAAGGATAGCAGCTTCCCTATTAGAGGACACAACTGTTGCCTAAAGTCACGGCTTCTACCAACTTAACAAGTTCACAATTGATGATGTTCAAAAAATTAACGAACATGTTGGAAGGGTCTCAATCTTATTGTTCTATAGAAAAACTGTGAAAAGAAAAAAGAAAAAGTTAAGTCAATTGCAATACTTCTATTCCTCTTATTTTATTTAGAATAATATAACCTCTTATTTTATTGAGAATAATATAACCTCCAGAGTAGTGAATTTGATGCTGGTGGATTTGATTTTTCTTCGAGACTATGAACTGTGTGATATTGGGTGTAATATTCTATGGGTTTTGAAAGTACTACCAGAATGTTCTTCCTGGTCTGCTAAGAACCTAACCCTGCCTACTAACTCTTTGGGTTTTCTTAAAATTTAAAGATTAGAAAACTGTTACCTAACTCAACGTGACTATTGTTACCTAAATAGCTCCAAAACAAATGGAGAAGCTAAGAGTAAGGGCTCTAGCTCTAATGAACACAGTCTCTAGCTGGAATCAAGGTTTGATTACAAATTGTTTTTCATGATTGAAACCGCATTAAGCTTATTCCATTGCTATTTACCCAATGGGGTTTTTTTCTTCACTTTGCATGTATTTGTTTCTTATCACGATTGAAACTGCCTTAAAAGCTTATTCCATTGCTCTTTACTTGATGGGGTTTTCTTCTTGACTTTATTTTTGAGGTAAGATACACTCAACACTATTACTTTTGCATGTATTTGTTTGGGATCATGATTGAAACTGTGTTAAGCTTATTTCATTGCTATTTATCTGATGGGGTTTTCTTCTTGACTTTATTTTTGAGTTAAGATACATTCAGCACTATTACTTTTGCATGTATTTCTTTCTGACTACTTTTTTAATTATAAAGAAAAATATATATTTTAAAGTTATTTATTAATAGATCTAAAATTAATGGGGTGATGTTAACATGAAAGCAATCTTATTATTAGTAAAATTTTGAAGTAATCTTATTATTAATATGATTTTGTTGATTGATTAAAAATTGAAATTGAAATTGAAATTATTATTAATGTTCACAAAAGAGGATAGAACTAACAATAAAGTCTACTAAAGTTAATAGAACTTAAGATAAAGTCTAGTAACATAGAATAACAAAGAGACCTTAAAGTGTCTCTAAAGCAATTGAAACAAAACAAAAGGAACATATAATAATAAAATTCTAAATTAAGTTAGTTGTGAAAGAAATCTGTAAGACAAGTGCTTCTTTTAGGACAAATATGTTGCACTATATGCCTCCTTGGTTTTGACTTGTCATATTTCTTGTTACCATTGTTTCCAAGTCTAATTTTTTGACTAGGTCTAATATGTAAAGAACTATCATATGCATGTTTTGACTCACCAAAAGGTTACACTTGTAATATTAGCAAAAGCATCTCTTTTTTTACCTTGCTCAAGTGACAATGTCTAAGCATATAAGATTCTCTAATGTATAGTGCCAATCACCTTTGATCTTGATACTGAAATAATGTTTTTAGAGACTAACTTGAGTCCATAAAGAAATACCAAAATTTTATGCATATCTCATAAGAGACTGTGCATCTGCAATAAAATGATCCTCTGTCTTGTCTTTTGAAAGTAAAAGGGACACATTCATTTCTCTCTTGGAATGTGGTGATATATCTTAACTTTCTCAATTAATAGTACCCAACCCACATCTAGCCAAGAAGTCCATAAAACTAATGGTTTCAAGATAGTCTACAAAGATAATATCTCCGTTATAAATTTGAAAAAATGTAAATACATAATAATTTTATTTTTAATTCAATGACTTAAAGAGAGAAATCCAATATATTAAATGTAAGAACTTAATAATTTATATTATATTTTTCAAATCATATGCTTGCACCCACTACTATACATTATATTTGAAATTGAACTACAAAAATATTTTATTAATGAGTAAAAAATCATTAGAAGAAAAGTTCCCAATAAAATGGCACACTGCAAAGATGACCATTAATTGTTTAATGGTGTGTACATGCTTAATATTTTGGATCACATTCCATGATTTATGGAAATCATGGAATGTATGTAGGGAGTGTTTGTCACAGTAATCTAGCCAATTCCAATTTACAAACAAAACAATACATAATGTGGAGGGAATGTCCAGACTCTAAACACGAGCTCCTTCTAGAAATCATTTTGGATAACTGCACCTGCAAGTCCCCACAGATAAGGTAGAGAATCTTTTGGAATTTATTCAAAGGGCAAAGCATATGACAGATAAGAAGAAAATGTTATTGGTTGTCTTTCTAACAAGCAGATTGCTCAGATATATTACAAGATTCAAAGGCCTATACTTGCCATCTATCTTAAAACTCATGCTTCAACAATGCAACCCTTGAATTGTTATTTTGTTTTTGGTTTACAGACTTCATCCAAATCTCTGTACAACACTAGTACTATGTTGTTTGTTACAAATATATAGGGCCCAATTGAGGAGATGTTGTGGCGGGTTACATTGTTAATAACATTTTCTTTTTAGTGTCAAGAGTTCCTTAGGTGAGTCAATCAATTTCTCTATTACAAGGACAATCTGCCAGATTTTGTGAAAAATGTTATTTGTGGACAAGCATTGTCAGTTTGAACAGAATGATTAAATAGACAACTCATGGTGATGTAGATTATTCTTATGACTTGTCTGAGCTATAGGGAAAACTTGAGGGTGCAAGTGATTGCAGCGAAGAGTTAATGTGGATGCAGAACATCTTTTAATGTGCTTGAAGCTTTTAAAGAGTTCAAAGAAGTCTCTACCTGCTAGGGGAAAGGACCCAATAGGTGTGATAGTTCCAATGGTTGGGAGGGTAACTGTCATAGTTTGATCCATTAATAGAACATATTTTCATTATTGCTTAAATATAAAAATATCAATAAAAGTAACTTTTTGTATTAATAACTATTGCTTTTAACCCTATCAAACATGTATCAATGATAGACCAAATTGTTTTCAACTGCCCATTCAATAGTACAAAATCTATGTACATCCCTTTTCAACTTTTAGCTCTAAATGGAACAAAAGATAATATAAGTTATTTCAAATTAAAAACACATCTGAACTTATAACAAAACTATATTAAAATATTATGTTCAAATTTGTACAGTCTTCCAATTACTTTGTCCACCTATAGACACATTCTTGTCAACATCAATACATGCTTCTTACTCTATATAAAATACTAAATGCACAACTAATGGTCCTCCACCAATTAATGTGGAATTGTAATGAACAATGATAGGTACCCAACTTGACATAGTTACAAAATTTTATTTCCAAGAAATCAGTACATCTCTCCCAAATATTGAGCAATAAATGCCCAACTTGGAGACTTCAACAACCAGATTCAGAGTACCTGTAAAATAAACAAATAGATGTGAGGCTCACCATTTAAAAAATCAAATCACAAAATTAATGACACCAAATTTCAAAAATGCATAGATGCCCAATTCAAATGAAAATCAAATCACACAATAAATAGATCAAATTTGAAAATTGGCTCTCTATCCGTGGAATGCTGAATTTCAAAAAACTGGAGGGAATTAATCTATAAAATGAACCAATGATTCATATGTATCATTTTCATTCTAACGAGTCAGAAAGAATATCAGAACTGCAACAAGTATCAGAATATCAGACCTGCAAATTTCAGACCTGCAAACTGCTACAAGGCTTAGGTGGCACATTGTCTTCTTCTCAAATCAGTTTTTTTTATTTATTTCTATAGTATGTTCTTATATTGAGTCGTTACCAAGTAATATTAGCTTCTTGGCAGACAAAAATATTTAAATGTTATAGCTCTGTTAATGTTAAATTTAATAGCTTTGTTAATTGTTATAGCTCTGTAAAATGTTAAATGTTATATGTCTGTTAAATGTTATATGTCTATTAAATGTTAAATGTTATATGTTAAATATTAAATGTTATAGCTCTGTTAAATGTTATATGTCTATTAAATGTTATAGCTCTGTTAAATGTTATAGCTTTCCCTAGAAGTACCCTAACAACAAAATGCACATGTAAAGCATTCTATATATCATATTGTAGATCAATCATGTACAGCATTCTGAGCATTAGATATGCCAAGACACCTCAAAAGTGCCATTCTGAGCATCAGATATGCCAAGACACCTCAAAAGTGCCATTCTGAGCATTAGATGCACCCAAACATTTAACAGAGCTATAACATTTCAAATATATTTGTTGGTCCATCATGGTTGCCTCATCAAGGTGCTGCTCAGTTCATACTTATCAGCAATTCATATAATAATTATCAGAGTTCAAGCATTTGAAGTTTCCATATTTGGACAGATTGCACACTTGTATTTAAAGACTCAATGAAAATGTTGTCAAAACATATTAAAGAAACTTAGAAAACGAATCAGTCCCACAAACCATTAAAAAATAGTTAGAACACTGAAGTATTCACAAAACAATCATAATTTAAAAAAGAAAAATAAGAATATCACATTGTGAGCTGTTCATTTCTGTTTGAGGCATGGTCACTTTTTTAGGCCATTATTCAAAGAGACATAGATAGGAATTGGAGTACTGTCAGCCCAACTCTTCATTTATATATATATTTTCCTTCTTTTTCAATTCAAGGAAGAGTACTTTGCAGATCAAAAACATAATAGTTATAGCCTTGACTGATTCTGGTGTGGATTGGAAATGGGACTTATCTTAATCAGATGGGTCTGCCAATGAAATTATTGCCAATAGAGAGTAATTTATGTTTAGATAAGTTTACCCTATGTTTGAAATCTTGGAAGTGATTCAGGGCCATGTTTAGGGAAATTACCATCTTTTACAGAGTAGATCTGGAACTATTATGTGATGAAGAAATGTATTTCAGTGTAGTGTCTTTTATATAATCCAAGCTTTAATCAGTATTCCAGACGGTGTATCTGCCATTTTATTGTCAATAAAGAGGATTGAATATAGAGTCATTACCCACCACTTGCTTATAATTTGACTCGCTTATCTGTCCATCTCTTTCTACATCATAGAGATAGATTTGATGTAAATGATAGCAAAACTATTTTCAGCATTATGGAAATAAAAGCAATGATGTAATAGCATATGAGCTGCAGAATTACTGTAAACTTTTACAACTAGTACTTTTCCATTCTTGTTATTTAATCAATAACACAATTCACATGTTACTAGTATCTTTCGAAAACTAAATCAAATCAAGAAAAAGTTGGTGGATGCCAAGGAGATTTCCAACTACGATACAACAATCTAAATGGCTATAAACTGGCAATTTTATGATTAAAAACAAATCAGTGACTCATAAAATCACTTTTTCAGGCCATTATTCAAAATCTTAGAGATGAAAAATTCCAAAAAGTTGAAGTCCATGAAAGGAGAAAAGAAGACAGAAATTGCTTTTGGTAGGCATGCTAGACATTTATTCTATTGATGTTGCTGTAAGGATGGGTTAGTATTTTCCCAAAGGCATTTCTTATAATTACAGGTTTAAAAAAGGACCCATAAGCTCAGCTATTAGATCCTGAAATGTGTGTATTCCTACTTTCTAGCAGGCTGCAAAGCATCAACCTCTGCTAGGCAAGAGAAGGGAAAAGGCATGGCTGTTATTGATTTAACTAATTTACTACACATTACCCTATCAATTGGCATTAGAGGAGCACTAAGCTTAAGTAGCAATAAAGGTGATGTTGAGCCAGATAGGATGAGAGACTTGCTGCAAATCAAAAAGTGGAGCAGAATAAGGGCACAATACAGAAAATGATAAACTAGAAGTCTTTAAGAGCAACGGAAAGTACATTTAACAAACATATATATATATATATATATATATATATAAAATAGAGATATAACATTTAACAGACGTATATATATTTAACAGAGCTATAACATTTAACAGACGTATATATATTTAACAGACATATATATATATATATTTAATAGAGCTATAACATTTAACAGACATATATATATATATTTAACAGAGCTATAACATTTAACAGACAGCTTATGAAAAGATCCATTACATTTTCATTACATTTTCTTGCTAACAATTATTAAATGACCTCATTTTATGTAGGCATTATGGCAGCAGGAAAGAGAAGATCCAGAAGAACAAGTCGAAGGCCTAGGACCAAGTTGCCAAGGGGAGTCAAATTGAATGCAATTGACTCAGATGATGCTGAGACTTCAATCAACCCACCTGAAAATAACACTGATTGTAGTCCAGTTAATGACAGTGCAGTTAAAATTGATGTTTCTACTAGTTCTGCTCAAAAACATGGATTGAAGGCAAAGATGAAGAGAGGGGAATGGACAGAACAAGATATGGATGGTGCAATCAAGGATGTCGAGGACAATAAGTACTCCATAAGAACAGCTGGAAAAAAGTGGGGTATCCCTTGCACTAGTTTGACAAATTGGTTGGCAGGAATAACAACCACGAAAATAAAGGGACCACCAACGATTTTGTCAATGGAAGAAGAGCTGGAAGTTGTCGAATGGTGCAAAGATTTGGCTCAACTTGGACATGGTATGGAGGTTACTCAGTTGAAGTCACACATTGCACAAATTTGTCAAGGAAGGCCAAATCCTTTCACGAATGGTTTGCTAGGTAGATCATGGTGGGCTGGTTTCCGTAGACGTCATCCAGATTTGACAATAAGGATTGCTGAGGGTCTTGACCGGGATAGAGCAGTGACGTTGCATCCAAGCATTGTGGCAAATTTTTATAACAACTTGGAAAAACTTTATAATGCTAATCATTATGGCCCAACAAAGATATGGAACTGTGATGAAACAGGTGTTCAAGTAGGCAGAAATTGCGGGATGCGAGTTATTGCAAAGTTGGGCAGCAGAAGTGTGCCACAAATTCTATCCAAAAGTAGAGAGTGGATAACCATTTTATGTTGTATTAATGCAACAGGGCATAGTATACTATGGTTTTATCTTTTCAAAGGTAAAAGGCAGCTAAAAAACTATATAGCAAATTGTGAACCAGGTGCATGCATGGCAGCCCAACCACATGCTTGGATGACCAAAGAGCTCTTCTTGAATTGGCTGCACCATTTTGCTAGATCAGTCCCTGGTGGCGCTTCAACCACAAATAGACATCTACTCATTTTTGATGGACATGGAAGCCATGTGTCTTATAGCACAATTCAAGAAGCTAGATCTTTGGGCATTGATCTTCTTACTTTGCCTGCACATACCAGCCACAAACTTCAGCCTTTGGATGTTAGTGTCTTTGCACCATTCAAGTCATACTTCAAAATTGAAAGGTCCAAGTGGATGGCAAAAAACCCCCACATTGAAATAAGGAGGGCAGAATTGGCTGAACTAAGTAGCAAAGCTTTCAAGCTTGCCCTTACATCTCAAAATATCATATCAGGTTTCCGTAGGACTAGAATTTGGCCACTAAACAGTGATGCTCTTTGTAATGACATGAGACCAAGTGAATCCTTCTTTGTTGAAGAAGAAAATGAGATTGCAGGTATTGCAAGCATATTAAGGTTGGCTGGATATGAAGAGGTTGAAGTGCAAAATTGTTTGGCACAAATCGCAAGGGAATAATCAACACTAACAAATGAAGTGAATGACAGCATAAGTTCAGCTACTCATGTCAGCCAAACACAACAGTCAAATAAAGAAGATGATACAATGAGCTTGCCAACACAAGTTAACCCACCAAATTAGGTTAAAGAAGCTGCCAACAACCTTGAAATGCAGATTGATTTTGAAAATGAAGAAGTGTCATTATCTATGCCTTCCCCTCCTCCACTTCCAACAACCAAGGTTATTCATTATTATGTAGATACCACAGATTGGGAAACTACAGATTTAGATGCTACTGATACAACATTGCAGCAAGTGAAATGCAATGAAGGTTCATTACAGAACTCTGAAGGTAATGAAATAGCAGTCCAACAAGTGAGATGTAGTCAAGGCTCATTAAAGAACTTTCTCAAGCTACCAATTGAAACGGTTCACAAGAGACCCAATCCCCTGGATGACAGTGCACTGAGGCTAGGTAGGTAGTCCCAAATTCTTACCATAGATGATTATCTAATCCTGCATGAGAAGCAAGAAGCAAGGAAAATAGAACTTGAGGAACTAAAAGCAAGAATAAAACAACAAGCAGAGGCAAACAAAATTCGTCTAATTGAAGAAAAGAAAAGGAGGGAAGAGCAGAAGCTTGAAAGATAATTGAAAAGACAAAAGAAGGAAGAAGAAAAGTTGCAGCAACGAAGGGCAAGAGAATTGAAGAAAGAACAAAGGCAAATGGTTAGGAATAGGAATTCAAAACATGTTGCAAGCAATTCAGGGCATTTGAGTACTCCATCAACCCCTCTACCTGAACAACATCATATTCTAAGGGATATGTACAAAATATTAAGCCCTTCTTATGCTACCCTTACAAACCAACAAGTGACTATCAATACAAATTCAACACATGAGGGAAGCAGTTCAAGGTGTTTGAGTACTCCATCAACCCCTCTACCTGAACATCATCAAATTTTGAGGGATATGTACAGCATATTAAGCCATGCTTATACTACCATTAACAACTTCCAAGTGACTAGTCACAGCCCCCCTCATTCCCCTATAAAGCAATTCCCATTTTCTGGGCTTTTAGATCAAACAATGTTTGGTCATCTTGTTCCTATCATACCTCATGTGGAATCAGCTCCTCCAAAAAATACTTCAACAAATAGTCCTATAGAGGAGCCAAAGCCAGAGCCATTCCCTGGATTTATGGTAAACTAGAAAATTAAGACTTGATGTCGAGTTATTGCTATAAGTTTTTTGAAACATCTAGTCAGCAATGCATTTTGGACATTGTAAGTAAAAGCTGACCATTTTGTAATGTTTTGCCAAAGCTATATTACCCGTAAACTAGAACATCATGATTTGATGTCAAGTTCTTGCTATAAGTTTTCTGAATCATCTAGTCAGCAATGCAGTTTGGACATTGTAAGTAAAAGCTGACCATTTTGTAATGTTTTACCGAAGCTGTATTACCCGTAAACTAGAAAATTAGGATTTGATGTCAAGTTCTTGCTATAAGTTTTCTGAATCATCTAGTCAGCAATGCAGTTTGGACATTGTAAGTAAAAGCTGACAATTTTGTAATGTTTTATCAAAGACTATCTTACCGCATTATGCAACTAGCAATATGATGTTTTGTTGTTTTTGTTATTTTCATCAGCAATGTAATGGAATATTCCAAGTCAAGATTTTGTTACAGTGCAAGAAATGTGTCTACAATGTGTATGTAGCCAACAAATGAATGTATGTATGTACAATTGTAATGTTTTGTCGAAGCTGTTACAATTCATTTTGGAAAAAGAAGAATATGGAATTTAGACACCAATCAGGGAAATGGCATTATGGCATTAGCCTTTCTTTATATTGGTAATTGTAGTGGCATAGACATACAATTTCCCACCTGCAAACACAACCACCAATAGAATAGAAAACCCAATGGCTGCCTTGGCACCTTGGCTGATACCATCCCCAGAACTCTACATGATTATACTTCCCAACTCTACATGATTATACTCATACACTAACAACAATAGAAATGTAATTTGGAATTAAAATTTGAATTTTGGTGGCAACTTCTATTGCGGTAGAGAATATACTAGTGTAGTGGTTCCCTTGACGAATTAGACCTCAAGATTTAAAGTAGGAGTGTGTGTCCTCTTGCTGGTTTCCACTATCCTTATAAATTTGGAATTTGATGCACCTATAGAGAGAAAATAGGCATGGACTTGTAGTTTTGGGACAAAAAAAATTATTGGGGTTGCTTAGGAATATTTTGCCTCAATCAGATCTCTATTTGGTGTTTTTCAACCCTATGTGTGATCTAGAAAAATTGGGAGTATGTGATCACTAAGTGTGTGTGTTTGAAGTGTATGCAAGGTATTGCAACTACAAATAAAACCTTATGGGATGTATAAAGATGATGTGATGTGTGCTTGTGCAATGGAGGAGATAAAGGAAATGGTTGAATGCCAAAATGCTAAGGAATTTTGGAATGAACAAGAGTCAAGTGAAGCTACAAGTTTTATGGATGTGTAATCATGGTGGCAGTAAAAAGGTAATAGAGGCTATGAAAGAAATGTAGAAGGTTAGTAATGGAAGAGGAAGAAGATTTTGAAATGCTCATGACTGTCAATAGCTTTTCTGAGGATCAAAGAAGGAATTCAAAAGTATTATTATACAAGATTTTTGACTCTACAAAATGAAGACTTCGTGTGCAAGGCTTCCTTCAATACAATAATTTTGCATCAACCATTATTCTGAAATACTTTCAATGTAGACTATATGAATGGTTCATATAAGGCCCCAGGATATGCATCAAGTCTAATCCTGAAGGCAATTTTAATAAAAACTATAGTTAACCTTAAGGGGAAATAAATCCTACTGGATTGTGAATAGACTAATTAAGAGTTACTTTTACATTAAAAAACTAGGTAAACCTTTTGGGGAGTAAAAACTTGTAGTTGATAGTGAATAGACTAGTTAAGATTTAATTCTACACAAAGCAACTAAGTAAGCCACAATATGAAAATATTCTTCACCTCTAATTCATGATGACCCTAAACAGTCACAAAGAACAAAGATTAGATCTGCATTTACCTTGATCGTTGTAATGAGACCATAATAAATCTACTGAGAGATGGGATTAATAACATCTGAAATAAAAATGAGAGTTTAAATTACTATTGCAACAAGCATTGTCAGCGAATGGGTGTGGGTTAAAGGCAAATAGAAAAATATAGTTTTACTCATCTATACAAAATGAACAAACTAATTTAAAATTTTCTATAAAGCATGAAACTATAGTAAACCTTAAGGGGAAATAAATCCTACTGGATTCTGAATAGACTAATTAAGAGTTACTTTTACATTAAAAAACTAGGTAAACCTGTTGGGGAGTAAAAACTTGTACTTGATAGTGAATAGACTAGTTAAGATTTAATTCTACACAAAGCAACTAAGTAAGCCACAATATGAAAATATTCTTCACCTCTAATTCATGATGACCCTGAATAGTCACAAAGAATAGAGATTAGATCTGCATTTACCTTGATCGTTGTAATGAGACCATAATAAATCTACTGAGAGATGGGATTAATAACATCTGAAATAAAAATAAGAGTTTAAATTACTGTAGCAACAAGCATTGTTAGTGAATGGGTGTGGGTTAAAGGCAAATAGAAAAATATAGTTTTACTCATCTATAAAAAATGAACAAACTAATTTAAATTTTTCTATAAAGCATGATGTTTTTTATTTCTACTATAACCTCTAATATCTCAGCCTCAAGACACAATTATAATATGTAGAATTGTCGCATTGCTGTAATAGTCTGAGTAAAAGGTTAATATGGATTTTCTATCCACATTTTTGCCAACATTGAAATTAATGGAGCTTCAAGTGCCATCATTATTTCTTACACCTATGTATTATGCAATTCAGTGTTTCATTTAAATTTAACATGTCCATGGGTGTGAGTAACAAGCCCTGTTATGAGAACACAGTCAAGGATGCAAAAACTTATCATTTCAGATTATTTAAGGCTCAGTTACAGAGTTTAAATCTGCAACCCAAAACAGGATAGAGATAACAAAATAGACTAAGGACATTACACGAAGGACAGAAATTAAGGTCATTAAAAAAAACAAATGAAGGGTTGAGAAAGAAACCACAAAAACCTAAAACTAAATCTGATAGCATCCCAGACAACAAATGGACAGCTAAACGGGATTGTGTTTCACTAAAAAATCCAGAATCTTCTAAAGCACATGAAAAAATGAAATAATATTGGCTGATTGTGTTTCATGTTATGAAAGAAAAACCAATTGGAGTAGTGTAAGCAAATGATTTAAAGGCCAGGGTGGTGCTATCACGTCCATTAAGTAGAATGCTATGAAATAGGTTGAGTGCGTGGCTTATACGGTTCAACTTTGCAAGTAAAATGAATGTGGGTATCAAAACAAGGAGCTTCAAATGAAATGAATCAGTTTATATGAATCCCAACCATAGAAATGAAGAACTAGGTTTTAGTCTCATTAGAAAAAAGATGTGCACGACACGGTGGACAATCAATCATTCGGTAAAGGGTATTGTCTTAAAGAGAAGACAAGAGAAGCAGCTCAACAAACACATTGCTCCTTCCAGTTAGGATGGACACTTGGAAGATATAAAATAGCTCACCAAAACTGCAACTTCGAAAAAAACAATCATAAGTCTTGATATTATGATGTTTTCTAATTATTTAAGGCTCAGTTACAGAGTTTAAATCTGCAACCCAAAACAGGCTAGAGATAACATTACACGAACGACAGAAATTAAGGTCATTAAAAAAAAACAAATGAAGGGTTGAGAAAGAAACCACAGAAACCTAAAACTAAATCTGATAGCATCCTAGACAACAAATGAATAGCTAAACAGGATTGTGTTTCACTAAAAAATCCAGAACCGAACAAGCTTTTACTATAAACCCTAAGAAATCTGAAAGAAACTTGCAATAGAAATGAAATGAAAAGCTGGTCATTGCCCCAGAAAGGTCATAAATGACCTTACCTCTTGGTTTTCCTTCAAACCCTGGTAACAAAAAACCCTTGAAATATGTTGTGTCAAAATACACAATTTTTGTGGCTGAATATGTCTGAGGAGGGGATTGCTGTGAGTGACAATCTCTCCATTTGAGGGCGGCTCCCATTTGCAGCGATGGTTCACAAAATACCGCAGGTTCGAAGCTCCCAGATCCATGGTTTGCAAGGATAATGGAAGAAGAATCCGAAGAAGTAGTAGACACTTTTGGGTATCTTCTAGGAAAACATCGACCACGGCTAGATTTCGTTGGAGCCCTACACAGCAAGCAGTGCGAAAAGTGGGTTTTCTGTTACGATTGCAAAATATGGACATAGATTGAGCAGCAATTCAGAGATAACCAAAGATTCTATGGGCACTATGGAAGATAGGGCTGAGAAGAGGATACTTTGTTGAAGCAAAACGAAATGGGCACAATAGAAAATGTATCGATCAGTATCAATACCTAGCTTCATCTGAAGAGCCTCCCTCGACCTCCACGTCGGCGACCTCCCTGCTCCCCACATAGGCAACCACCTGGCGACCTTCATGCTTCCCACATTCCATGGATGCTATCCACTGGAGCTGTGGCGGTGTCAAGGAAAAGAAGAAATGCATTCAACTGAGAAATGAGTGTTTCGCTGCCCACATTTAGGTTTAGGTTTTTTTTGGAATAGGATATTATAGTATTATTTAAGGGTTAAGTGGACATCAATGTAATATGTTGGAATATTAGGTTTAGGGTTCCCTTTATAACATTTTCTGGTTAAAATTATTTAATTAATAATACAATGTTGTTTAGTTTTAGGGTTTTGTATGCACATAAGATGTGACTATAGATTTGATTTTTACAGGATGATATCACTTATTTGAGTGTTAATGTCCATAACATTAGGAACAATATGTTCAGTTATTGGTGCAAGTGTGTTCGATGATGGGATGTAACAATTGACCATCATAGGACAGGGGTTCAAAAAGTGCTATTTTTGACACTTTTTATGACTACATATAGATCTGGTATCAAAATTGATGTTGTGGACCCGAAACCTTAGGTTTAAGCAGTCGACTAACCAAGGAAGCCACTATAAAGTTTTTAGACTTCTTTGACATCGACAAGTATGTTTTTGAGAGGCACAAAGTTAGGGTGCACACGTATTGGGTCCTTTCCCTTATATACTAATTTCTTATCCATTGCGGAACAACCCAATAAATTTAGATATGCGGTCATTTAAGACATTATACGGTTGCCTGAAATATGTTTGGTGGATCTAGCTGGATGGACAAGATGGTGGAGACTTAACGAAGTCCACCTCGATTGTAGGAGTATTGGTGCAGCGGCTGAAATAGAAGAAATATGATGCTTCGGTGTATGTATTTATTGCTCCTTGTGTTGAGGGCATTTGTGCTGAATAATTTTTTAAGTTGTTAGGTATTTAGGTTTTTTTTTAAAATTTCAATAAAAAATAGTTAAAATATTATTTATTTTATATATTATTAGATAAAAAATGAGTTTTTATTTAAATTTATGGATAAATGAAATAAAATATTAATAATGATTTTTTACAATACAATATAAAAACAAGTGCTATGTGATGGGAAGTACCTACTTTTGTAGTATTGTAATAGTAGTATTTGTTGTCTAATTGTAAGGTGAGTCATGACATAACGATTTAAAGGAAGGTTCCAGATAGTAGTTCAGGATCAATAGATTCTTACATTTGAATGTATCATGATTTTACTGGATTGGTAAAGATTATAGTTATACTAGACACAACTGTGACTAGCATAGTTAAAATTGGGGTTGTTCCTTAAAATAAATTATCCTTGTTAAATATTAAGGAAGAAAAAATAATTGTGAAAATATTTGTATAGAATGACTTAATATTAAGAACCCTTTGGAATGCCATGGATGTGAATTTAAACTTTACTATAGAATTGCACATGACATTGGCCACACTATCTTAAAACTACATGTATTGTTAAAAATGGATGGCAATTTTATTAGGCCAATGAAAATAAAAAACATTTGGTACAATATTTATAAGATTATATCAAATTTTAAAAATTAAAATAATTTAATATTAAAAAATTATAAATAATTTATTGATTTTATAAAACTAAAAATATATAATTATTAATTCTAAATTTTTTTAAAATTCTAATTAAAAAATAATATATATTATATATTTAAAACAATAAAACAATAAAATGAAAATTAAAAACAAATCCAACTAACAAAACAATTCTGGAAATATAATAAAATAATTCTTAAATAGTTGTAAAGTAACATAAAATAACTTTTAAATAGATAAAATAAATTTTAATTAAATTTTTAAATGATAAATAATTTGAATGATGGTAAAAAATTATTATATATTTTTTAAAACTTATTGAAAATATTGGAGAACCACCGTAGCTCTTATACCAATTGAAAGGGAATGGAGAACCCAACATGCACCTTACAACATCCTATATTTTACTTAAACATATATTCAATAACTTGATGCAAGCACATACTACTATGCCCTTAAAGTAGAAACAGACAAAGTTGATTTCCCATCTCATTAACCCTTAGAGGAAAGATAATGTAGGTTACATATCTAAATAAATTTCAGCAACATAACGGCATATAAATTATCACTTTGAGAACATGAAAGGAAGAAGAATAGAAGAAAGATAGACAGAAGAGAAGAGACACAAACAAACAACAAACATGTTGCAATACACTTGCAGGCTCAAAGCCTTAACATAGAGATTTACATCTTTCTCCTCTGGAGGAAAAACTGATAGCATAACCCTGCATAAAAATCTTCTCACAAACTTCTCCTCAAGCATTCAAATTATAGGAGTTCCAATACAAGAAACCGCCAAAATAAAAACTCAAAACCATGAGTTACAATGCCTAGTCATGGAGAATCAAATCCACCGTACTATAGAAAGTTACTCAAATCATAACTGACTTTCCAAATATGGCACTCCATTTTTGGCTCCTAAAATCATGCTTTCACAATCTCCTAAAATCTTGCTTTTCAAGTTTCCAATTGTAATTTCCTTTTTCAAGCTCTTTACATTTTAGCAACTCTTACACACCTTACAAGTTGTCATAGTTGCATTTAGCAACTTCCATGACACTAAGCGATAAAAAACAAATTGCCAAAATACAAATAAATAAATATTTCAAATATTAGAACTTGCAAGGTGTATGCCACACCTAATCCTAACATTCTCCCACTTGTCATATATGTTGCAAGACTCAAAGCAAACACAACCAATTTGTGAACAACCAAGGTTACCATACTACCTCAACTGAACTCCACTATGCTCATGAGCTTTACAGAAGCACCTGTAACATCTTCCAAGTGATCACCAACATGACAAAAATATTAGAATTCCAAAATCATGATGAAACACTAAATGTCACATAGACACACGAACATGTATCCAGCTTCAAATCCATTACCAGAACACAACTCTAAAGTCCAAACACCTCCAAAACAAGATCGAGCATGAATGCTCTAGAATAGTTAGAACAACAACCACGGCTTGTTGTTTACATCCAACTAAAAACCCACCATTGATAGAGCTTTGGTACATGACATATCTAGCCCATGCTGTACCTCTCATCCCTGTATAATCCACTGCCCTACTCAAAGATACCATCTCCCATGATAACAAACACACCAAAACCATTGATATGCAAAAACTCTGAAGACCCTTGATACTACACTCCAATGAAAAACATATACATCCTAGGAATCATATTGCATGAGCAATGCCAACCAAAGCAACACATAGTCTACCAATCAGCACTTACATCAAAGTGTGTCTTATAATCAAATCATGTAATACAAAGAAGAATCACAATGATCTTTAAACTGCAATCAACCCGCTACAAAACATAGCATATTCCACAAAAAAAAAATTTCTCACTCTCTCACCTTTGAGCTCCTCCACTTCTCCTAAGTTCTCCACATCTAAAATGATATACATTAAAAGAACACATATTGTTGCTAAAAATAATAAAGTACAACAATAATAGATGACCACAAAACCAGTGATGATACTAGATGAATAAGAGCCTCTAGGAAGAAACATGAGACCATAAAGAGAAACTACAAACCATATCATGTCCTTCTGCCAACACTACCAAGTGCTAAGTTGTGCCAAGTAAGATCTCCTTCACAATACCCCAACTGAAAAGCCTTAACAACACCCAACTATTCAATCTCATTAGATCAAACAAAACATATATTTATCTCATATTACTAAAATGGATGTAAGCTTCTCTAACCAAGGATGATCAAACTCAAAAAATTCATTCAAAAAATAAGAATACAGCCCAATAACATCTCTGAAACTTCTCAAAGATCAAACCATATACCTAAGGAGATTACCATGCCAAGTACTCCTCAAATGAACCCTTGAGAACTAGAACCTATAGCTCAAGATCCATATCCATGAGAAATCAAAGCATAAAACAAAATGAATCTGAAATAACATGGACAATGCCTATCAGATCATTTTCTATCGAGGGAACTGAGAGTGGGGAATGAGAATGATCCACTGAGATACATCGAGTCTCATAGACTCTCTCCAAGAACAATCTCCTCTCAAGTTCAACATGAACTCATGTCCATACGTAGGTGAAAGGATCCTTGGTCTTTCTGCTGAAATTTCACCATTATAACACGTCATCCCCACAACAAGAGATCTCTAGCCTCACCTCAAGTCTCTTTAGTATCCATGAGCATCCATCAACCAATTCATGCCAACTTCAAATGCATCCTACAAAATCAAGAATATTCAAGAAAATGATTAATACTTAAAACCAAAGAGAACTTCATCATACCACTGTCAAAGCTCCCACTGCATGTCTGCAAATTCTAGAAATAGACATGACATCATGATCTAACATCTCCTCCTAGGAGATCACTACCTGCTCCAATGAACATATTTTTCCAAAGGGGCACCATCATGCCAAAACTCCAATCTTAGAAATAAGAATCCATCATGGCACAATACCATCTCTAATCACATGAAGATAACTATCCTCTAACAATGGAACTCAAGATGTCAAAATAATTTCATAGCATATAAGAATCGTAATCCAAAAGTCTTACCATGACACCTACAACAACTATAGAAGATCATCCATCACCAAGTGATAGATCCACATCACTGCCAAAGCTCCCACTGAAACTGTGATATCGAGCTTATCAAGACATTATGATAAACATGCTACAAGTCCCAATAACCAACTATCCAGGCACTCCAATCATCAATCCTCTCATCCGAATGCACCATACCAATGCAAAAATGACTACAGACAAGGCCAACTAACAAAGTCTGCATAAATACTAAATCAATCTTGTGGATACAGACAGTCCACATCCGAGTCATCCCACTGCAATCAAATAGGTGATCAGCCCACAAAACTACATAACTCATAGATCCCAAACATAAAAATGCAAACTCATCATCACATTAGTAACCTGCAAACTGAGATAACAAGAAGATAACATATAGTCCACAAGAATCAAACACCAAATCAACCATAGATCTAATTTGCCAAACAAGTCCACATATGAGTAACCATAGTCAAGGAACCCATCAAGCAAATACTGTAGAAAGGATGAGTGACTAATCAAATACCAACATCTCCAAATGGAGAAAGCTACAAACCTCCTCACACCATGCATAAAGCATACATGCAAACCTATAACTATCTTACATCCAGAAGCACCCACAAGGATTCATAATCTGAAGAATAGTTTATCTGTAGATCTACAAAACCACAAGTTTTGATTAACCGTGTAAAACCTGAAAAACCACCATGTCACTGACATACATGCAAATCCATAGCCACTGATCATCTGGAAGACCCACAAGTATGAAAACCACCAATAACAGCTATACCAAAACAATGGAATAACACAGATAAGCATAACCATAGATTTTGAATGAAAAATCTACAAAACCCTGAGATCCAACCAAAATGAAAATGAGACATGCAAGTACAACCAACCAAAAGGAATAGAGGTCTAGGAACTCCAGGGCCACTTGTAGGCCAACTCCACAGCCACCATGTACAAGCATACAGAGGAGCTAGGCTGTTCCAGAAGCTTTCAGATCATCCAATGATCAACTCCACAACCTACGTGCATTTGAGTTTAACAAAACAATACCTTCCAATGCTAGGGACTAAAACTAAGCACCCAACATAAGCACATTAAACCATAGTCATGACAACACAAGTTTCTCCATGTGATCAGAGAGCCAAGAATAAACACCCAACATGAATACTTTGTTGCAGACGACCATAGAATGAAAGAACATAACCACCATGCATGAGGGTTATTACATACTATCAAACAGGAGCTTTAGATCAATATCATATTAAATGTAACGACATGATCAACTCCATAATAATCCATCTTCTCCATCCTTCAAATGCCTGCTATAACTTGAAAACAAGATCAACTGGAAGACTTCCACTCAAACAAGGATTAATAATTAGCCAATTCCTTCCTAAAAATTCCCTTAGGCTTGCTAGGCTAAGAAATCACAATAGAAGAAATACCCAAAACCTTAAACACCATGGAACCAACACATGCAATCTCATTCAACCATGGAACACTATAGCTCTGATACTAATTGAAAAGGAAAAGAGAACCCATCATGCACCTTGCAGCATCCTATATTTTACTTAAACAGATATTCAATAACTTGATGCAAGCACATACTACTATGCCCTTAAAGCGGAAACAGACATAGTTGATTTTCCATCTTGTTAACCCTTAGAGGAAAGATAATGTAGTTTACAGATCTAAATAAATTTCAGCAGCATAACGCCATATAAATTAACACTTTAAGAACATGAAAGGAAGAAGAATAGAAGAAAGATAGATATAAGAGAAGAGACACCAATATATGTGGGGAAAACCCTTTCAGTTAAAAAACCCCACACTCCAAAGCATCAAAGCAATGTATTAATCTGCAACAACAAACATGTTACAATACACTTGTAGGCTCAAAGCCTTAACATAGAGATTTACATCTTTCTCCTCTAGAGGAAAAATTGACAGCATAACCCTGCATAAAACTCTCCTCACGAACTTCTCCTCAAGCCTTCAATTTATAGGAGTTCCAATACAAGAAACCACCAAAATGGAAACTCAAAACCATGAGTTACAATGCCTAGTCATGGAGAATCAAATCCACCATAATATAGAAAGTTACTCAAATCATAACTGACTCTCCAAATATGGCACTCCATTTTTGGCTCCTAAAATCATGTTTTCACAATCTCCTACAATCTTGTTTTTCAAGTTTCCAATTGTAATTTCCTTTTTCAAGCTTTTTCCATTTTAGTAACTCTTACACACTTTACAAGTTGTCATTGTTGCATTTAACAACTTTTATGACACTAAGTGATAAAAAACAAATTACCAAAATACAAATAAATAAATATTTCAAATATTAAAACTTGCAAGGTGTATGACACACGTAATCCAAACACCACTAACTTTGATTTCCAATTCCCATCATAGAAATCATCCTACACAAACTCATGACAGGTCACACAGGGATTGGTTTGGCTTTAAGCTTATACAAAGGGTATGGGATAGTCTGCTAAGTCATGTCCTTGTAATATGGTATACCTTACATGATCTTGTAACCAAATTTTTATGGTTTAAATGGATGAAGGATAACAGTTTCCTTATTCGAGGACACAGCGGTTGCCTAAAGTCGTGGCTTCTACCAACTTAACAAGTTCACACTTGATGATGTTCAAAAAATTATCGAACATGTTGGAAGGGTCTCGATCTTATTGCTCTCTAGGAAAATTTTGAAAAGAAAAAAGAAAAATTCAGGTCAATTGCAATTCTTCTATTCCTCTTATTTTATTCACAATAATATAACCTTCACAGTAGTGAATTTGATTTTTCTTCCCGACTGTGAACTGTGTGATATTGGGTGTAATATTCTATAGGTTTCAAAAGTACTACCAGAATGTTCTTCGTGGTCTGCTAAGAACCTATCCCTGCCTACTAACTCTTTGGGTTTTTTTTAAATTTAAAAATTAGAAAACTGTTAGCTGACTCAACGTGACTATTGTTAGCTAACTAGCTCCAAAACAAATGGAGAAGCTATGAGTAAGGGCTCTAGCTCTAATGAACACAGTCTCGACCTAGAATCAAGGTTTGATTACAAATTACTTTTCATGATTGAAACTGCGTTAAGCTTATTACATTGCTATTTACTCGATGGGGTTTTCTTCTTCATTTTATTTTTGAGTTTTATTTTTGTATGTATTTGTTTCTGATCATGATTGAAATTGCCTTAAAAGCTTATTCCATTGCTATTTATTTGATGGGGTTTTCTTCTTGACTTTATTTTTGAGTTAAGATACACTGAGCACTATTACTTTTCCATGTATTTGTTTGGGATCATGATTGAAACTGTGTTAAGCTTATTTCATTGCTATTTACCTGATGGGGTTTTCTTCTTGACTTTATTTTTGAGTTAAGATACACTGAGCACTATTACTTTTGCATGTATTTGTTTCTGACTACTTTTTTAATTATAAAGAAAAATATATATTTTAAAGTTATTTATTAATAGATCTAAAATTAATGGGGTGATGTTAACATGAAAGCAATCTTATTATTAATATGTTTTTGTTGATTGATTAAAAATTGAAATTATTATTAATGTTCACAAAAGAGGATAGAACTAACAATAAAGTCTACTAAAGTTAATAGAACTTAAGATAAAATCTAGTAGCTTAGAATAACAAAGAGACCTTAAAGTGTCTCTAAACCAAATGAAACAAAAGAAAAGGAACATATAATAATAAAATTCTAAATTAAGTTAATTGTGAAAGAAATCTGTAAGACAAGTGCTTCTTTTAGGACAAATATGTTGCACTATACACCTCCTTGGTTTTGACTTCTCATATTTCTTGTTACCATTGTTTCCAAGTCTAAGTTTTTTACTAGGTCTAATATGTAAAGAACTATCATATGCATGTTTTGACTCGACAAAAGGTTACAATTCTAATATTAGCAAAAGCATCTCTTTTTTTACCTTGCTCAAGTGACAATGTCTAAACTTATAAGATTTTCTAATGTATAATGTATAGTGCCAATCACCTTTGATCTTAATACTGAAATAATGTTTTTATGGACTGTCTTGAGTCCATAAAGAAATACCAAAATTTTATGCATATCTCATAAGAGACTGCATCTGCAATTAAACCATCCTCTGTCTTGTCTTTTGAAAGCAAAAGGGACACATTCATTCCTCTCTTGGAATGTGGTGATATATCTTAACTCTCTCAATTAATGGTTGCCAACCCACATCTAACCAAAAAAATCCATAAAAGCAATGGTTTCACTATAAAGATAGTTTACAAGGATAATATCTCCATTACAAATTTGTAAAAATGTAAATACATAATAATCTGATTTTTAATTCAATAACTAAAAAATGGAAATCTAAATATATTAAATGTAGGCACTTAATAATTTAATAGTATAATTTTAAAATCATATGCTTGCACCCACTAAGATACATTATATCTAAAATTGAACTACAAAAATGTTTTATTAATGAATCGAAAATCATTGTTAGAAAAGGTCCACAACAAACCAAAAAAAAAAAAAAAGCGACACTGTAAAAATGACCATTAATTGTTTAATGGTGTGTAAGTTTAACATTTTGAACCACATTCCATGAAATCATGGAATGGAGGGATTGTTTGTCACAGTAATCTAGCCAATTCTAATTTACAAACGAAACAATACAGAATGCAGAGGGAATGTCCGGACTTGAAACACAAGCTCCTTCTGGAAATCATTTTGGATAACTGCACCTGCAAGTCCCCACAGATAAGGTAGAGAATCCTTTGGAGTATATTCGAAGGGCAAAACATATGACAGATAAGAAGAAAATGTCATTGGTTGTCTTTCTAACAAGCGGAGTGCTCAGATATATTACAAGATTCAAAGGCCCAGATGTATACCTGTCATCTATCTTAAAACTCATGCTTCAACAAATCCAACCCTTGAATTGTTATTTTGGTTTTGCTTTACAGACTTCAGCCAAAGCTCTGTACAACACTCTGGCCAGTACTACGTCGACTGTTACAAATATACAGAGCCCAATTAAGGGTTACATTGTTAAAAACATTTTCATTTTAGTGTCAGGAGTTCCTTAGGTGAGTCAATCAATTTCTCTGTTACAAGGACAATCTGCCAGATTTTTGTGAAAAATATCATCTGTGGACAGGCATTATCAGTTTGAAGTTTGAACAGAATGATTAAATACACAAGTCATGGTGATGCAGATTATTCTTGTGACTTGTCTGAGCTACAGGGAAAACTTGAGGGTGCAAGTGATTGCAGCGAAGAGTTAATATGGATGTAGATCATCTTTCAATGTGCTTTGAAGAAGCTTTTAAAGAGTTCAAAGAGTTGTCTACCTACTATATCCTAATTTCTTATCCATTGCTAAACAATCCAATAAATTTAGATATGCGGTCATTTAAGACAGTATACAGTTGCCTGAAATATGTTTGGTGGATCCAGCTGGATGTACAAGATGGTGGAGACTTAACGAAGTCCACCTCGATTTTAGGAGTATTGGTGCATGTGTTGAAATAGAAGAAATACGATGCTTCAGTGTATGTATTTATTGCTCCTTGTGTTAGAGGGCAATTGTGCTGAATAATTTTTTAGCACAATTGATAGATCAATTGTGTATGTATTTAAGACAGTATTTGGTTGCCCGAAAAATGTTTGGTGGATACAGCTGGATGGACAAGATGGTGGAGACTTAACGAAGTCCACTTCGATTTTAGGAGTATTGGTGCAGATGCTCAAATATAAGAAATACGATGTTGCCAGTGTATGTATTTATTGCTCCATGTGTTAGAGGGCAATTGTGCTGAATAATTTTTTAAGTTTTTTTTTTTCAATAAAAAATAGTTAAAATATTATTTATTTTATATATTATTAGATAAAAAATGAGTGTTTATTTAAATTTATCCATAAATGAAATAAAATATTAATAATAATTTTTTTTACAATACAATATACGTAGTGGGGAGTACCTACCTTTATAGTATTGTAATATTAGTATTTGTTGTTTAGTTATAACCTCACGATTTAAAGGAACGTTCCAAATAATAGTTCGGGATCAAAAGAATTTGAATGTATCATGATTTTATTGGATTGGTGAAAATTATAGTTATACTAGGCACAGTTGTGAACTAAACAATAAATTGTGAAATTTCTAATGATCATATTAAGTATAATACATTAAAATTAAACTTATAATTGGCAAACTTCTATTGTGAAATTTGTAATGAATAATACAAACCATATGGCATTTTATTGTTCATTTCATTATTGCACTAAGCCAGGGAAAACAACTAACAAGTTCTCCACTTAGTGGAGTATCCAAGTTGCCATATGATGTTGGATTCAAAAATGATGGAATATCAAGAAGTGTTGGAAGATACTAAGAAATGCTATAAGCTCAACCCTTTGGAATGCCATGGATGTGAATTTAAACTTCATTACAGAATTGCACATAACATTGGCCAAGCTATCTTAAAACTACATTGTTAAAAATTGATGGCAATTTTATTAGGCCAATGAAAATAAGAAATATTTGGTACAATATTTAAAATATTATATCAAATTTTAAAAAATAAAATAATTTAATATTAAAAAATTTATAAATTTAATGTATTGATTTTATAGAACTAAAAACATATAATTATTAATGCTATAAAATCTTTAAACTCTAATTAAAAATAATATATTATATATTTAAAACTATAAAATAATAAAATAAAAATTAAAAATAAATCATGTGGAAATATAATAAAATAATTCTTAAATAGTTGTAAAGTAAAATAAAATAACTTTTAAGTAAATAAAATAAATTTTAACTAAATTTTTAAATGCTAAATAATTTGAATGATGGTAAAAAATTATTATATATTTTTAAAAACTTATTGAAGATATTGACTATTAAAAAGAAATAAAAATCTCATAATAATATTTTTTAAATATAAAATTTAATAAATATAACACTAACTATAAATAATAATTTTGATTGACATATATTTGTATACAAGTATTAAATATTAAAAATCCCTCAAAAGATCAAAGGAGGATGGAGCGAGCTCTTCAATAGCCTGATTTTAATGATAGGAGAGGTCGATTATGCTACCCTGTCATTGATCTTTCACACGGATGCGGTGAGGTGGAAATGTTCTAGCATACATCAGTTTTATGCCATTTTATTGGACCGAAATTATCTAGAGCACAAATCAAGGATTAGGTTGAAGCTAATTGGGTACTCCATTGCATCCTAAAATTTCTACCGAAGGGTTTCTTCAATGAAATATTTATGTCTAAAGAAGAAAGGGATTCAATTCTGTGAGGGAAATCTTGGAGCATGGGGGACATCCCGCTCTACATTCACCAATGGACTCCATCTTTCAATCTGATTGCTTGCGATCCATATGATGGCCCTAAATGGCTTCGGCTGTACAACTTACCTCTTGAGTTTTGGACGGAAGATTGCTTGAGGAAAATTGGACGCTCTTTGGTAACCCTAATGGACATAGATCTTGAACTGTTACATCAGGATTCCTATCTTTTCGCATGAATACAAGTTGCCACTATTAGGGAGTTTCCCTCTAAGATCATGCTGCATTCAGCACAAAAGACATGGACTGAAACCCTAGATATTGAAGGAGGTAATCGTTTTGTCTCTCTTGTAGTAGTAGGAGACACATTGAAATAAATTGTCCCTGTCTTGCAAATATGTGCCTAAGCGGTGTTGTCATTGATGTCAACATATTCTTGTTGTCATTGGTGTCAACTGTGCCTTATTTTGTTGCCTATTCAGGAGACCAGAATGTTGAGGATATTGAGAAAATTAATGAGGACTCAATGTTCGCGGACCTTATGGCTGTGTAGAGGATTGTCAGAGATTGTTCCAGTCAAGAATTGAGAAGTTCGCATGGAGATTTGAAGAATTTATGGCCATCTAAATAGAACCAGATTTTGCAGTATTCATAAGAGACAGAGTGACAGTAAGTTGGTCCAGATTGCTCCACAGTGAAATATTATGATCTGTGGATTTGAAGGCATGTTTGGGAAGTCAGTGTGTATCATCAACTCCAATGGTTTGTGGTTTCGAGGTCCACAAGCCATCCTTCCAGTTTGACAGTCATGACAGACAGTGTTCTTGAGGTTCCATAGGAAGATACAAATGATTCTCATAATTTGGTTTAGAGTGGATGTTATTGGTGAGTTCAATGTGCTTGTGGAAGTCTCTGGATTGTGTGGCTACTATGTTGTAGGTCCGCATTGGAGTTTGAGCTTGTTATTGAAGATTTCCTCTTTGAAGTTGATGTTCTTCCCAGTCTTGGCCGACCGGATGTTCCTAGTGTGTTGCGGATGATCTAAAGATCATTTTATGAAGTGTGGCATGTTAGTAGAGGAAGATTCAAGTCTCAGCTATGTTTGGCTGATAGTGTAAAGATCCGCATTAAGTTTGGCTGACCTTGTTGATCATTCCAAGATTGATGAAATGTATAAATACTTGTTGAAGAGTTGTTACAAATCATCCTTGAGCAAAATAGATTTAATCCGAATAAAGGATCAGAAGCAGAGTAGAGAAGAAAAGGAGCGAGAGCAGTGTAAAGTGGAAAGTTAGCAAAGAGGAATTTGGGGCAAAGAAAAGGTTTTGTGAGCATTCATTGAAACTGAACCAGGCATGAAGTAGATGCTATTTCTTAGTTAATTCTTTCTCGGTAAGTGCAAGAAGATGGGGGGCCAAAAAGGGGTCTTAAGTGGCCACTTTTTTTCTTCTGAAATCAGGAAATACTGGCCTTGGATGAGAAATTGAGCATAGTTACACTCAAAAATTGGAGATGCAACCAAAACAATGTTCGTAGTGCTCTGAGTCTACTTTCTAAACTACTATTTTTTTTTGAAAATGGCATAGATTAAGGGGTTCAAAAGAGGGAGCCACAAAAATTGGTGTTGTTTCTGTCAAAAAAATGTAACATAGCATGTTTTGTGGCTCCCTCAAAAGGTCCACTTTTTTTTTGGTATTTTTAAAATCGCTTTGGTGAGAAATTAGCTAATATCATATAGTTTATGCCCAATTTTTCTGATAATTTTTTGATGAATATTTAATTTTTTACTAATTTTCAAAGTGGACACATCCTAAAAAATAGAATTTTGGCCGTGCTTCCCCTATAAATTTTGAAAACTAATTGAAAATAATTTTTTTATTTTTTTAATATTTGTAGAATGGAGTCTAGTTTCTAAATATGTAATTTTTTTAAAATTTCAATGAATAGTTAATTTACAATGAAAAAAAGACCAAACAGTGGTTTTTGCCCAAAAACGGACACACAAACAAAAGAAATTAAAGATGAAAGGCTTAACATTGTTAAAATGTGAAAAAAATTACATCATCAGATAGCTAAGAGAAAGCCTAACATTACCCAGGTGTTTGATTTGTTTGGCCTTGAAACACGTGCAAATCTGAGGGTTAGCACGAATGAAATTATGTGAAATCTTGAAGAATATGGAAAAACACGTCTGTCACTGTTCAAAAGGCACATCAAGCCTTTGGGTTGGAAATCCAAAGCAAATCCCAAGCCCAAGGCTTGGGATTCCCAAAGCAAACCATAATGCGAGCGCGTTATAACATGCTCGCGTTATTATTTTCTTTGCATTTTTCCTTTTCTGCAAAAGTTTGTGTTGTTTTTCATGTTTGAAATAACGCAAGCGCGTTATGTTCAACTTAAATTTTTTTTATTTTCAAGGCTATTAATCATTTATGTATGTATGCCTATATGTATGTATGTATGTATGTATGTACGTATGTATGCCTATATGTATGTATGTATCTATGTATGCCTATATTTATGTATGCCTATATGTATGTATGTATAGTGTTGAGGGTAGAGGAGGGTAGAGATTGGAGTGAACCAGATAAGGGAGGAGAGGGGTGGATAAGGATTAAGTGATTAAGGTTTAAGGTTGAGGGTTGAGCATTTAGGGATAGGATTTAGAGTTTAGGGATAAGGGATTAGAGTTTAGGACCTTGAGGGATTAGGGTTTAGGGTTGAGGCTTTAGGGATAGCGTTTAGGGTTAAGGGTCGAGGGATTAGGGTTAAGGTAGAGTGTTGAGGGTAGAGGGATTAGGGATAGGGTTTAGGGTTGAAAGTTTAGGGTTGAGGGATTAGGGTTTAAGGTATAGTTTAGTAGTTCTTGTGGATAGAGCTAGTAAACAATGGGAGATTATTTGCCTGTTTCATAACAATATACCTCCCCTAAGTGTGGGGTGGACAACAAGAAACATAGATGTACCCCAATGCAAAGATTTTCTCATAATGATCATCCTTCTGATTTCAACTGTTAATTACTCATTGTGGATGTACCATACGCAAATCTTTTCTCATAGTGTGTACACCTATTGGCATAATGAACCCTAGATGGGCCAAAAAAACATTGCATATAACATTACTAACATTAAAAATGTTCATAGCCATTTTTCTGACATATTCTTACAACTCAAATATCTTTAAGAGAAGAGTGTCAAAAATGATGGGTTTAACAACCTAACATAAGGCAAAGCAGTTTTGTTGGGTTTAGGGATAGGGTTTAGGGTTTAGGGTTGAGGGATTAGGGTTTAGGGTTGAGGGATTAGGGTTTAGGGTTGACGGATTAGGGTTTAATGTTGAGAGTTGAGGGTTGAGGGTTGAGGGTTTAGGGATAGGGTTGATAGTCAAGGGATTAGGGTTAAAGTAGAGTGTTGAGGGTAGAGGGGTTAGGGTTAGGGTTTAGGGTTGAAGGTTTAATGATTGAGGGTTGAGGCTTTAGGGCTGAGGGTTAAGGGATTGGGGTTTAAAATATAGTGTTGAGTGTCGAGGGTTTATGGATAGGTTTTAGGGTTCAATTTTTAAGGGTTAAGGGTTGAGGGATAGGGTTTAGGGTTTAGGGATAAGGGATTAGGGTTTAAGGTATAGTGTCAAGGGTTGAGGGTTTAGGAATAGGGATAGTGTTTAGGGTTTAGGGATGAGGGATTAGGGTTGAGGGTTGAGGGTTGAGGGATTAGGGTTTAAGGTATAGTGTCAAGGGTTGAGGATTTATTGATAGTGTTTAGGGTTGAGGGTTGAGGGATTAGGTTTTAGGGCTGATGGATTAGGGTTTAAGGTATAGTGTAGAGGGTTGAGGGTTTAGGGTTGATGGATTAGGGTTTAGGGTTGGCGGATTAGCATTTAATGTCAAGGTTAGGGTTAGAGTGTTGAGAGTAGAGGGATTAGGGATAGGGTTTAGGGTTGACGGTTTAAGGATTAAGGGTTGAGGCTTTAGGGATGAGGGTTTAAGGCTTAAGATATAGTGTCAAGTGTTGAGGGTGTAGGGATAGGGTTTAAGTTTTAAGAGTTAAGGGTTGAGGGATAGGGATTAGGGTTTAAGGTATAGTGTTGAGGGTTGATGGTTTAGGGATAGGGTTTAGGTTTGAGGGATTAGGGTTTAGGGTTGATGAATTAGGGTTTAATGTTGAGAGTTAAGGGTTGAGGGTTGAGGGTTGCGGGTTGAGGGTTTAGGGTTTAGGGTTCAAGTTTTAAGGGTTAAGGGTCGAGGGATTAGAGTTAAGGGTTGAGGGATTAGGGTTTGACGTTGAGTACATTGAGGTTCGAGGGTTAAGGGTTTTGGGATAGGGTTGAGGGTCAAGGGATTAGGGTTAAAGTAGAGTGTCGAGGGTATATGGAATAGGGATAGGGTTAGAGGGTTTAGGGATAAGGGATTAGGGTTTAAGGTATAGTATCGAGCCCGTTGAGGGTCTAGGAATATGGATAGCATTTAGGGTTTAGGGATGAGGGATTAGAGTTGAGGGATGATGGATTAGGGTTGAGGGTTGAGGGATTAGGGTTTAGGGATAAGGTTTAGGGTTGAGGGTTGAGGCATTAGGGTTTAAGGTATAGTGTTGAGGGTTTAGGGATAGGGTTTAGGGTTGAGGGATTAGAGTGAAGGGTTGAGGGATTAGGATTTGACATTGAGGGTTGAGGGTTGAGGCTTTAGGGTTTAGGGTTTAGGGATAGGATTGAGGGTCGAGGGATCAGAGTTAAGGGTTGAGGATTAGGGTTTGACGTTGAGGGTTGAGTACATTGAGGTTCGAGGGTTAAGGGTTTTGGGATAGGGTTGAGGGTCGAGGGATTAGGGTTAAAGTAGAGTGTCGAGGGTATAAGGATTAGGGATAGGGTTGGAGGGTTTAGGGATAAGGGATTAGGGTTTAAGGTATAGTATCGATCCCGTTGAGGGTCTAGGAATAGGGATAACATTTAGGGTTTAGGGATGAGGGATTAGAGTTGAGGGATGGCGGATTAGGGTTGAGGGTTGAGGGATTAGAGTGAAGGGTTGAGGGATTAGGATTTGACATTGAGGGTTGAGGGTTGAGGCTTTAGGGTTTAGGGTTTAGGGATAGGGTTGAGGGTCGAGGGATTAGATTTAAGGGTTGAGGGATTAGGTTTTGATGTTGAGGGTTGAGGTTCGAGGGTTGAGGGTGTAGGGATAGGGTTAAGGGTCGAGGGTTTAGGGTTGAGGTAGACAAGGAGCGACTGAGAGACATAGAGAGGGGAGAGGTAGAGAGGTGAGGGGGAGAGATAAGTGAGATATAGAACATTAGCTAATGGAACTAGAGGTGAGATATTGTAAAGGTGCTATCGAAGGTGAGATAGGTACAAATACTAATGGATCAATCTATAGCAGGACAAAACGCAAGCCAATAAACAATGGGAGATTATTTGCCTATTTCATAACAATATACCTCCCCTAAGTGCAGGGTGGACAACAAGAAACATAGATTTAGGGTTTAGGGATAGGGTTTAGGGTTGAGGGTTTAGGGATAGGGTTTAGGGTTGAGGGTTTAGGGATAGTGTTGAGGGTTGAGGGTTTAGGGATAGGGTTTAGGGTCGAGGGATTAGGGTTTAGGGTTGATGGATTAGGGTTTAATGTTGAGAGTTGAGGGTTTAGGAATAGGGATAGCGTTTAGGGTTTAGGGATGAGGGACTAGGGTTGAGGGTATACAATAAATAAACTAGAATTCAGGCTGGGTTGGGAAAATTTTGTGAATCATCCTGGGTTGGAGATTGGAGATTTTTTTGTGTTCAAGTACATATCCAAGTCATATTTTAAGGTTAAGATATTTCAAAGAACAGGGTGTGAAAAATACCAATGCTCTTCAGCTTATGAATACCAACATTGATACAAATAAAAGATGCCCTTTTTCTAACAGAATATGCAGTTCAAGTCAACCAATGGGCAACAAGTTACTGAATGAATTGGTTTCTGATGGGGAAAACAACAATGATGTTGAATCAATGGAAGAAAATGAAAATTAGGGTTGAGGGTTGAGGATTGAGGGTTGAGGGATTAGGGTTTAGGGTATAGGCTATAGGGTAGAGGTTTGAAGGTTGAGGGATAATGTTCAAGGTTGAGTGTCCAAGGTTAAGTGTAAAGGGTATATAGGGTTTAAGGGTTTAAGGTTTGAGGGATTAAGGGTTTAAGAGTTGAGGGATTAGGGTTTAAGGCATAGTGTCGAGTGTAGAGGGTTTAGAGACAAGGTTTATGGTTGAAGGTTTAAGGGTTGAGGGTTGAGGCTTTAGGGATGAGGGTTAAGGGATTAGGGTATAAGGTATAGTGTCAAGAGTAGAGGGTTTAGGGATAGGGTTTAGGATTTAAGGTTTAAGGGTTGAGGGTTGAGGCTTTAGGAATAGGGTCTAGTGTTTAGGTTAAGTGAGACACCTAGATGATTAAGGACAGATGAAGAGACAGACAAGGAATGACTGAGAGACCTAGAGAGGGGAGAGGTAGAGAGGTGAGTGGGAGATAGAGGTGAGAGATAGAGAGGTGAGGGGGGAGATAGAATAAAATGAGAGAGTGAAGTTGAAAACTTGAGGGAAAGATGGGTAAGGAGGAGGGAGAGAGGTGGAGAGGAAGGAAAATATCTAGAGAGCCTTGAGAGATATACAAGTGAGAGACCTACAACCTAGGGAGAGAGGGATGAGAGAGATAGGGGAGAGATGGGGGTGAGGCAGATAGGGGAGGAGAGGGGTGGATAAGGGTTAAGGGTTTAAGGCTTTAGGGTTTAAGGGTCAAGGGTTTAGGATTTAAGGGTTGAGGTATTAAGGGTCTAAGGGTTGAGGGATTAGGGTTTAAGGTATAGTGTTGAGGGTTGAACCCTAATCCCTCAATCCTCAACACAATACCTTAAAACCCTAATCCCTCAACCTTGGGGTTTAAGGTATAGTGTCGAGGGTTGAGGGATTAGACTTCAACCCTCAACACTATACCTTAAACCCTAATCCCTCAACCCTTAGACCCTTAATACCTAAACCCTTAATACCTAAACCCTTAAACCCTCAACCCTTAAACCCTAAACCCTTGACCCTTAAACCCTCGACCCTTAAGCCCTCAACCCTTATCCACCCCTCTCCTCCCCTATCTGCCTCACTCCCATCTCTCCTCTATCTCTCTCACCCCTGTCTCCCTAGGTTGTAGGTCTCTCACTTGTATATATCTCAGGGCTCTCTAGATATTTCCCTTCCTCTCCACCTGTCTCCCTCCTCCTTACCCATCTTTCCCTCAAGTTGTCAACTTCACTCTCTCATTTTATTCTATCTCTCCCCTCACCTCTCTATCTCTCACTTGTATATCCCCCTTACCTCTACCTCTCCCCTCTCTAAGTTTCTCAGTCACTCCTTGTCTACCTCTCCATCCGTCCTTAGCCATCTAAGTCTCTCATTTAACCTTAAACCTAAACCCTATCCCTAAAGACTCACCCCTCAACCCTTAAACCTTAAACCCTAAACCCTCTACCCTTGACACTATACCTTAAACCCTAATCCCTTAACCCTCATCCCTAAATCGTCAACCCTCATCCCTTAAACCTTCAACACTAAACCCTCTACCCTCGATAGGATGCCTTAAACCCTAATCCTTCAACCATTAAACCCTCAACCCTTAAACATTGGGCAAACTTTTGTAAAAAAGAAAAAAAATGCAAAGAAAACAATAACGTGCTCATGTTGTAACGCGAGTGAGTTATACTCGTGTTATAATGTGCTCGCATTATAGCACGAGCACGTTATGGTTTTGTGTTGCCGAGCCAAAGGCTCAGCAACACCAAGCCATAACACGAGCGTGCTATAATGCGCTCACGTTATGGCTTTTTAAAAAGTTTTAAGAATTTGGCCACTTTTTGGCCTCCCATCTTTTTGCACCCACACTTCTATTCTAAATAAATTTTGTAGGCAGTGAGCCTCTCCTTTGAGTAGTGAGCTCTGGGCAATACACCCGAAGGCATGTGCCTTCTATTTTTCTAAAGTACTTTTAACAGGGTACAAATCTTTGTGGGTTAACCCCCACCGTAGTTTTTCCCTTAACTGGGTTTCCACATCAAAATCTTGGTGTCAAGTGCATTGAATTTGTTTATGCTCATATGTGGTTGATCTATGCTTTAATGTTTACATCATTAATCTGATAGTAAGTTAATAAAGAAGGTTAAAAGCATAAAAAAATTATTTTGTGTGACAATTGATTCACCCCCTCTTAGTTGTCCGGTCTAATTCCAACAATTGGTATCAGAGCCAAATCCTCGTATAAAAGCTTGATCACTTGAGGAGATTCAGGATGTCAACCTACAAGAAGGATAGTCCAAGATTTGATGGAACAAACTATTTTTTTTGGAAGAAATGCATGGAGTGCCATTTGTAATGCATGGGAGATGCCTGTTGGGCAATAACTAGTGTTGAGTATAAACCTCCAGAGAAAGGTCCTTCAACTCTAGATCAAATCAAAGATGTTGAAAATAACCTTCAAACTAAAGAAGCCTTGTTGAGTGCCCTGACTGATTCAGAAATGCCAAATGTCTTTGGTCTAAAAACTACTTATGAAATCTAAAAAAAGTTGGAGAATCTGTATGAAGGCGATAAATTTGTCAAATGTGCCAAGCTGCAAAGTGTGAGAGGAAAATTTGAAACTCTAAGGATGAGTGAAGATGAAAACATCACAATCTACATGCAAAAGATAAATAAACTTGTGTGTGGTATTAGGTGTGCTGGTGGAACTTTGGAAGAATTAGAGATTATATCAAAAGTGCTTAGATCTTTACCTGATTCATACAAACATAAAGTTGCTGCTATAGAGGAGATCAGGATGTCTCAAAAGTTACAAGAGATCAACTGGTTGGAAAAATTTCATCTTTTGAATTGAGTTTGGTAATTCTCTTCCCAAGTCTAAATCTACATTTAAGGCTAGTGTATATGGAAAACAAAGATATGATCTAGGTGAAAGCTCTTCTGCAAGATCAAATAGATTCATGAAGACAAGAAAGGATCTTGAAGATGTTGAAATTGAAACTGCAGATCTTGAAGCTCTTCTTGCCAAAAGATTGTCAAGAGGATCCGGTAAGTATGAAGGATAATTGCCACTCAAATGTTTTTCTTGTAATAATATTGGTCATTTTGCCTCAAGATGTCCAAAGAGGTTTTCAAAACCAAACCCTAACAGATACAAAAATTAGAACAAATGTTACTATGTCCAAGAAGCTGGAGAAGGAGTCACAGATGATGAATCTGATCATGGAGGTTCCTCTAAAAATGATTGGGTGAACATCATTGCCATCAAAGAAGAAGATCTGGTGTCGACTGAATCTGTTAGCTATGCAAATATGGAAAGTGCCTTGGTTGCTCAGGTTATTGAGAAAGATGAATGGGTGATTGATAGTGGATGTTCTCATCATATGACTAGAGACAAGAGTAAGTTTGTGAATTTTGAAAATTATGAAGGAGGGCTTGTGAAATTTGGAGATAACTTAGTTGGTAGAATCCATAGCAGAGGATCCATCTCTTTTGATGGTAAGAATAGCACCAATGATATTCTGTATGTGGAAGGACTGAAACATAATCTTCTCAGTATTGGATAGTTGGTTGACAAAGGTTATGATCTTCGATTCAAGGATGGAAAATGTAGAATCTTGGAGAGCTCTAGAACTGAAAAAGCATTTGGTACTCAAACTAAAGGTAACATCTTTCATTTAAGTAATTCTGGCAAAAGTTGTTTGATTGCTTAGATAGATCAAAGTTGGTTATGGAATAGGAGGATGTGTCATATGAATTTTGATAACATTATCAAAATAAGTACCACTTAGGCTATAAGAGATCTTCCAAAACTTGTGAAACCTAATAGCATGTGTAGAGAATGTCAATTGGGGAAACAGAGCAAAATTTTATTCAAAAGTAAGGAACAAGCTTCGAGTGGATGATTGGAACTAGTACATACTGATCTCTGTGGTCCTGCTAGAATCAGGAGTGTGCAAGGAGATAGATATTTCATGTTGCTGATTGATGATTACTCTAGGATGATGTGGGTAACTTTCTTAAAAGAAAAATCATAAGCACTTGACAAATTTAAGGTGTTCAAAGTGATGGTGGAAAATGAGATTGATGAAAAATTGAAATATGTGAGATCCGACAGAGGTGGAGAATTTACTTCTAGTGAGTTTGATGCCTTCTGTGAAAAGCATGGCATAATGAGACAATTATCTGCTCCTAGGACTCCCCAATAAAATGGAGTTGTGGAAAGAAAGAACTGGACCATTCAAGAAGCTTCTAGGACCATGATGATAGAAACAAATGTTCCTCAAGTTTTATTAGAGAGAAGCTGTAAGTACTGTTGTCTACACTCTTAACTAGGTATAGATCAAAGGTAATTCTGGTAAGACCCCTTATGAACTATGGTTTGGTCATCCTCCTACTGTGAGATATTTCAGAGTTTTTGGTAGTAAATGCTATATCAAAAGAGATGAGGATTTAGGCAAGTTTGATACAAGAAGTGATGAGGGAATATATTCGGGGTACTCTACTCAAAGTAAAGCTTACCGGTGTTTTAACAAGAGGTTGAAAAAGATTGTTGAAAGCGCTAATGTTAGAGTTGATGAGAGCAAGGAAGGACATTCCAGGTTCTGCGGATAAGATTCAAATGATCAAGATGGAAGTCAAAGTCAAGGAAGGTTGTCTAATTAGGGAGATATGGTTTGTAGACTAAGAAAAGCCTTGTATGAACTCAAGCAAGCTCTAAGAGCCTAGTATGCAAGATTGGATAAATATTTGCTTGAGATAGGTTTTAGCAAAGGTACTGCTGATAGTAATCTTTACTTCAAGATTAATCATGAGGACATCCTGATTGTTGAAGTCTTTGTTGATGATATCATTTTTGGTGGAAATGAATGTATGTGCAAAGCATTTGTTGATCAAATGAAAAGTGAATTTGAGATGTCAATGTTTGGAGAGATGAATTTCTTCCTAGGTCTGTAAATTGTTCAGTTAGATAAAGGTATCTTTGTATCTCAGTCCAAGTATGTGAAAGAATTGCTGAAGAAGTTTGGAATGGAAGATTAAAGCCAGTAGGTACACGTATGGTAACCAGATGCAAGTTAAGTAAAGATGATGATTCCCCCAAGGAAAATCAGAAAAGGTATAAACCAATGATTGGAGGATTGCTCTATCTGACTCAGACCAAACCTGACATCATGAATGCCATTAGACTTGTTGCTAGATTTCAAGCTGATCCAAAAGAATCCCACGTTGTGGTAGTCAAAAGAATTTTTAGATATCTCAAGGGGACAATTGATTATGCATTGTGGTATCCAAAAGACAATGATTTCACTCTTCATGCATATATAGATGCTGATTGGGCAGGAGATGTGGATGACAGAAAATGTACTAGTGGTGGTGCATTTTTCTTCGGAAGAAGATTGGTCTCTTGAATGAGGAAAAAGTAAGAGGCAATATATTTGTCTACTGCAGAAGCAGAATATATAGCAACAACAAATAATTGTACTCAGGTTTTGTGGATGAAGCAAATGTTGAAGGACATCAGAGTTGTGTTTGAGGAGCTAGTCACAATCTTTTGTCATAATTCTAGTGCAATAAGCATCTCAAAGAATCCAGTGTTGCATTCAAAGACAAAGCATATATCTATCAAGTTTCATTTCTTGAGAGAGAAGGTAAATGAGAATGAATTCAAGTTGGAGTTTGTGTCTTCCAAAGATCAGATTGTAGATATCTTCATTAAGCCTCTTCCCAATGATACCTTTAAGTATCTCAGAGAGAAGTTAGGGGTTATTACCCCTCTGAATTAGAACTAAGATGCACTGAGGTGCATCAGTCTGGTGGAATTATCAGTCATATATTGAGATCCAGATTGATGTTGAGAAAATACTACTCTAAGGAGTAGTCAATATGTAAATGTTGGAGATCAGTCTGAAATAAAAAGGGGGAGTAAAGATTGCAAATATGTGCCCTTTGCCATTGATGTCGAAGGGGGAGAGAAGACATGTTAAAAACTAATTGTTGATGACAGGGGGAGCAATGAAGGAAGTGGTTGTTGAAGTTAGGAGGAGAATTTTTTGTCATGATGGTTGCATCAATTTTTCACAACATATGTTTCCATCAATGACGAAGGGGGAGATTGTTGCAAATATGTGCCTGAGTGGTGTTGTCATTGATGTCAACATATTCTTGTTGTCATTGGTGTCAATTGTGCCTTATTTTGTTTCTTATTTAGGAGACTGGAATATTGAGGATATTGAGAAAATTAATGAAGACTCAATGTTTGCAGACCTTATGGCTATGTAGAGTATTGCCGGAGATTGTTCCAATTAAGAATTGAGAAGTCCGCATGAAGATTTGAAGAAGTTATGGCCATCTGAATAGAACCAAATCTTGTAGTATTTTGAAGAGACAGAGTGACAGTAAGTTGGTCTGGATTGCTCCACAGTGCAATATTATGATCTGCATATCTGAAGGCATGTTTGGGAAGTCAGTGTGTATCATCAACTCTAGTGGTTCATGGTTTGGAGGTCTGCAAGCCATCCTTCTAGTTTGACAGTCATGGTAGACAGTGTTCTTGAGGTTCCAGAGGAAGATACAAATGATTCTTGTAATTTGTTTAAGAGTGGATGTTATTGGTGAGTTTAATGTACTTGTGGAAGTCTCTGGATCATGTGGCTACTATGTTGAAGGTCCGCATTAGAGTTTGAGCCTGTTATTGAAGATTTCCTCTTTGAAGTTGATTTTCTTCCCAGTCTTGGCCGGCCGTATGTTCCTAGCATGTTGCGGATGATCTAAAGATCATTTTATGAAGCGTGGCATGTTAGTAGAGGAAGATTCAAGTCTCATCTATGTTTGGCTGATAGTGTAAAGATCCGCATTAAGTTTGGCTGACCTTGTTGATCATTCCAAGATTGATGAAGTGTATAAATACTTGTTGAAGAGTTGTTAAAAATCATCCTTGAGAAAAATAGATTAAATCTGAATAAAGGATTAGAAGCAGAGCAGAGAAGAAGAGGAGCGAGAGCATTGTAGAGAGGAAAGTTAGTGAAGAAGAATTTGGGGCAAAGAAAAGGTTTTGTGACCATTCATTGAAACTAAACCAGGTATGAAGTAGATGCTATTTCTCAGTTAATTCTTTCTATTCTAAATAAATTCTATAGGCAGTGAGCCTCTCCTTTGAGTAGTGAGCTCTGGGCAGTGTGCTCGAAGGCATATGCCTTCTATTTTTCTAAAGTACTTTTCACAGGGTACAAATCTTTGTGGGTTAACCCCCACCGTGGTTTTTCCCTTAACCAGGTTTCCACATCAAAATCTTGGTGTCAAGTGTGTTGATTGTGTTTTTTCTCATATGTGGTTGATCTATGCTTTAATGTTTTACATCATTAATCTGATAGTAAGTTAATAAATAAGGTTTAAAGCAGAAAAAATATTTTGTGTGACAACTAATTCACCCCCCCACTCAGTTGTCTAGTCTAATTCCACCACCCTGATGGGCTATAGATCCCTAAGGAACTAACCCGCTTAGAATTTGGACTCTCCCCATTCAATGGAAACAGAATCACCTCCCACCAAATTTGAGACCAGTGCTTCTTTTCCACCTCCTCCTCATGTGAATGCTAATCCAGTAAGCCCTCAAATTATAGCTCACAACAAGGAACAAGATCAGGGCTTGACTAAGAATGACATAGCACAGACGCAACTCTAGCTAAAGAAATTAAAGTCTCCCTCTCAAAAACCCCCTACTAGAAACATGGCGATGCCTCCTCCTTCAAATAAAGCTTCTACATCAATGCCAAAATCTTAGACTTGACTCTCAAATATGTTAGCCTCCCCTCAGGAACCTCCCGAAAGCATGCCCCTCCAGAAGATGAATGGTACCATCCATGAAATTCTAGCACAGGTTTGTGGAGGCATGGTCTCCTGCAACCCCTGAGGCTATGTCCTGGCCAGGGCCACATTGTCTCAGCCTTGTTGTCACTTCCATAAGTGCCACCTTGGACCTAACACCAAACTCAAGAGTAGAAAAATATCCTCTCCCTGAAATGCCTAGCCTAGTATGTTCTCGCATCTACGATTCTATCTCCCTGTGCCAACCTTCGTATCTACAAATTAAGATTGCCTTGCCCACATGTGATTGTTTTCCTTCCTCAAGTCACTTAACTGCCAAAGGACGACTGTCAGACTTTGGAATTTGTTCTAGAGTTGCTACCTAACTACAATCTAAGTCTAACTCAGATGAGTGATTCTATTATGATGGTTCATTTACTTACCTTCAGAGTTGAGGCGCTACAAATTCGTTAGGAGCTCTTTTTTCTCACACCTTTTTGAAATTGCAAACTCTCCAAATGGTTTATGTATTTTAGAAATAGGGTTTGCTCCCATCCATGGCTACCAATGCCCCTACGACACAAATGATGCACTCACTTAGATAAGACAAATGTTCATAGTGCAAAATAAGGACACTATGCATGCGCTGGTACAAGTCATTGATCCTCAAGTCTTGGTAGATTGCCACCTTCATGATCATTTCTTCCTTGGACAGTTTCTGGCACAATTCACACTTCCCCATGGCCACAAGGGTCTCACTCAGATTTTAGTGAAACTAGTGGCGGATTCCCATTTGTAGTCTCTTGCACTCGATGCGGTTAAGTCTTTCAACAAAAGGCTATCGTATGGAAGTTGTGGTGGCATCTATGAGCCGAGGCACCTATAGGTGAACACAGATATGACATAGGTGATCTCCCTGTTCCGTGAGGGAGTAATCTGGAACAACATGGAGACATGCAAGTTTGTAGTTAAGTTCCTGGACACCCCCTGAGTAAAGAACAATGCCAACATTTGGGATAGTTTGCTACAGGTACCCTTTATCTTCTCCACTAGCATTCTTAGTTTGTAGTAAGGCTAGTTTGATATTTTGGTTTTCTGTAAACTTTCTATATCTATAAGATATAGTTTTTTTGGCACCCTTGTCTCCACAAGGCATGCTCTTGACATTATGGGAGCAGTTCCCTTAACCACATTTACTTATAAAAAAACTATAAATAATAATTTTAATTAAAATATATCATTTAATTTTAAAATTAATTGATATTAATTTGATTAAGAATTTATTGAAGACAACTATATACCTATAAATAATCAATTGAATATAAAATTTTAAAAAAAAAATTAAAAATATAAAAGTTATAAGCTAAAATAGAAATATAAAGATATTATAAAATAAAAAAAGATATAAATATTTTTTTACTTAAAAAAATTGCATGTAACTCTTTAAGTGTATTTAAGATATCTATACTACTCTATATTTTAGAAGGAAAAATTAAAAAAGATATTATAAAGTAAAAAAGTTATTGTATATCTATACTAATCTAAATTTTAGAAAGAAGCATTTGGTTCAAAATTATCTCAAATTTCTTTTCTAAAAAATTAAAAAGATATTATAAAATAAAAAAGTTATATTTTAAAAGAAAAATATAAAAAAATTATAAAATACAAAAACTATGGTAAAAGTAGAAACAAAATCAACCCTTTCTATTTTTGCAAAAAAAATAGAAGCTAAATAAATTAGTGATAAATATTTTTACAAACATTTCTACTTAAAAAAATTACATGTCTAGTTTATAAAAAATAGGCATAAACTATAGGTGCAAAAGAAATCTAACATTTAATTGGTGCATAAATAGAATTAATAATTAGTAGTAAAGTGATTTTGATTACAACAATACTCCCAAGGAAGGTACTAATAATAAATTGGTTTCATATATCATTAAAATAAATAATATACTTATTTTATTCACTAAAAATTTGATGAGTACTTACATATTTATTGTGTTCCAAACATTCGTTATCAATATGATGGAGCCCATATATGAAATCTTTTAGTGTATATATGTTTCATTCACTTAGGCTTAATCCTACTTAGGTTTACCTTTATACAATCTTGACACATGCCTCATTGAGGTGTCAAGGTTGTTGGGTAGTTAGGATAGGTGCCACCAAGGTGCCTACTAACTAGCCACTCACGCTAGTTTCGAGGGAGGTAACTCGCCACCACTCATAGTTGAGGAGTCATTTCTTCAACTAACACTCAACCTCTCTCGCCTATATGTACTTGCTATTTTTCATAGTTTAATATTGTAATTTCTATTGCTTTCACTCTGGGTTCAATACTTGCATTCATCTCTTCGATCTTGTTTCTAATATGGTATTAGAGCAAACTGAGATCATTTGTTGGTTCAAAGTATTCTGGAGTTTCCTCTGTGCATTAATCTAGTTCATGTTATATTTGGTTTCATCCCTTTAATAAATTTTGGTTTTGAATGCCATCATTGAAGGCGTGAAGGCATGTTGTTTGTGGTGAAGGCCTGTGCAAAGGGTTGAAAAACCTATTTAAAGAGGTGATACCTCGACCTATTCAAAGAAGTCGAACCAATGCATCAGGTTCCTCTCTTCTAATTACTAGAACAACTCAATCAGTGGTTCCCTGGACACCGTTCAGGATCTTAATACATGCCCTAGTATCCTCACACATTTTCTTGACAAGCTCTCCCTTGCGGCCAATGATGGCGCCTGTCCTCTACACACGAACAATGAGCCTAAAAACCATCTCGCCAGGCCATCTCTTCTCAGAAAGGGCATCCCCGCCCTCCGCCTCATGGTTGCGCTTTTGCTCAGGCCGTATGATGCTGCCCGAAGAGGATGATTTGGATGCTTTAGTTTCTATTTTGATGTTGGTTTGGGTGAGTTAAAAATGAGTAGGAGCAATCGTAGGAGAGTTTGTGTCCATAGCTAACAACGAGTACGAGCAATCACTAAGGACAGAGTCTTTCAAGGTGGTGATGGATGATGAAGGGTACATGGCACCACCACTGACAACAGCTGGTGGTCAGGAGAGCTCTCTCATGGATGAGCTCATGTATTCATCATTAGTTGTTGTTGCTGTTGTTCAGCTGCAACCGGAAACGAGCGCTTCCCTCATTTTTAGCCTGGATCCATCGTGCTTGCAATTGTTCATGTCGTTTGTACCTAGAAGGAAACAACCCGTGCCACCATAGTAGCATCATGTGACTAACAGCTTGGCTGGAATGCTAGAGATGGGTGCTTGCGGTGGAATCCATTTCAACAGTAATGTGGGATTTCTGGGAAGCCTCTCAAGCCTTAGTTTTGGTATGAGCTTTGGAAGCAACATACTAAATTTCTTAAGGCCCTGCCCTGCCCTCACGCTACCCCTATTTAGTTTTTCTACCTGCACGCCACCCCTATCCACCATAACCTCACTTTTGGCCGCCCTTACTATATTTTTGGGAATTTCTGCTCTAACTCCCCTCCTTACAAATTTCCCTAAATTTTGTTTTTATAATGCATATAGAACTATGTTTTAAATTTTTTTAAACAAAATAGGCATTTTATTTCCAAAAGCATTTAATTGTATGCTTTGTTAGTGTTAGGATAGACATTTCACATTATACTACTCACACTAAGGAAATAAAATACAATTTTTTGGGGGGTCTTTAAAAATTTGGGGGAAAATTTCTGATTCTTTTAAAAATTGTTAATGTTCAATTAATATTTTTTTGTAAGAAGGCTAAGTATTAGGGATGGGGTATCATTGAGTCTTTTCTTTCCATACTTCTAAGTCTGCAAAATACATCTCATCTAGGTGGTTTAATAAGTGTTATCAAGTCTTACTCCAAGTACTTTTGTTCATATTGGGACCTTGAAAACACCCAATGGGAAGGTCAACGAACAAAGAAGTCATGAGATAAGACCTTATAAGTATAAGTCCAAGAGACTCTAATACTATAGAGGATGATATCATATAATTTAACTCAATAAGGTTGCAACTAAAAGGCGGGATTGAGAAATAGGTGGATCAATTGATCTTTCAAACATTTTTTGAGAGCCTATATGGTAAATGATCCATAATCTTGCAATAGATTCACATTGGTTCACATCTCACATTGAGAGCCTATGGTAAATGAACCTGAACCTTGCATCAGATCACATCTCATTGCATCAGATCACATCTCAAATCTGGTTAATATTTATGAATCCTCATGCTACTTTCTACTATGGAGTCATTTCAGTCATAGTTCAACATCGACATCGAGGTACACAAGCAACTTCTAGATTCATGCATCTTTTCTCTCTTTTGGAGGGTAGTTCTTTCCCATAGGGTTTTCTACCTTATCTCTACTTCATGAGAGATTTTTATTGTATATGGGTACCTAATCAGGGCTAGTTGCCAGGACCCATCCTTATTTGTTCCCACATAAGCTATCCTTAAGGGGGGTGTTAGTGTATATATATTTCATACACTTCTAGGATTAATCCTACTTAGGTGTGCCTTTATACAATCTTGACACATGCCTCATTGAGGTGTCAAGGTTTGCAATGGAAACCATTTCGATGATAATGTGGGATTTTTGGGAAGCCTTATGAGCCTTAGTTTTGGTATGAGATTTGGAAGGAACATACTTAATTTCTTAAGGCCCTGCCCTATCCTCACGCTGCCCCTATTCAGCTTTTCTACCTGCACACTGCCCTTGTCCACCATAACCTCACTTTTGGCTACCCCTACCATATTTTTGGGAATTTCTTCCCTAACTTCCCTCCTTACAAATTGCCCTAAATTTTGTTTTTTTAATGCATATAAAACTATGTTTTCACACTTTTTAAATAAAATAGGCATTTTATTTCCAAAAGCATTTAAAAGTATACTTTGTTAGTGTTAGAATAGGTATTTCGCATTATGCACTACTCACACTAAGGAAATAAAATACAAATTTTGGGGGTCTGTAAAAATTTGGGGGCAAATTTTTGGTTCGTTTAAAAATTGTTAATGTTCAATTACATTTTTTTTATAAAAAGGATACTTGTATTAGGGCTCAATTATATTGACCTACTTAGACCTATAGCACTATAGTTATAAAGTGCCACAAATTCAAGGTGTATCATTGAGTCTTTTCTTTCCATACTTCTAAGTCTGCAAAATACATCTCATCTAGGTGGTTTAATAAGTGTTATCAAGTCTAACTCTAAGTACTTCTGTTCATATTGGGACCTTGAAAATACACAATGGGAAGGTCAACGATCAAAGAAGTCATGAGCTAAGACCTCATAAGTATAAGTCCAAGAGACTCTAATACTATACAGGATGATATCACATAATTTAACTCAATGAGGTTGCAACTAAATAAAATGTGGGATTGAGAAACAGGTGGATCAATTGATCCTTCAAATATTTTTTTTGAGAGCATATGATAAATGATCCATAATCTTGCAATGGATTCACATTGAGAGCCTATGGTAAATGAACCAGAACCTTGCATCAGATCATATCTCAAATTTGATTAATGTTACTGAATCCTCATGATACTTGCTTCTATGGAGTCATTTTAGTCACAGTTCAACATCAACATCAAGGTACACAAATAGCTTCCAGATTCATGCATCTTTTCTCTCTTTTGGAGGGTAGTTCATTCCCACATAATATTTTACCTTATCTCCATGTCATGAGAGATTTTTATTGTATATGGGTACCTTATCAGGCCTAGTTTCTAGGACCCATCCTCATTTGTGCCCACCTAAGATATGATTAAGGGGGGGGGGGGGTTAGCGTATATTTATTTCATACACTTAGGATTAATCCTACTTAGGTGTGCCTTTATACAATCTTGACACATGCCTCATTGAGGTGTCAAGGTTGTTGGGTGGTTAAGATATGTGTCACCAAGTTGCCCACTAACTAGCCACTCATGCTAGTTTTTAGGGAGGTAACTCACCACCACTCATAGTTGAGGAGTCATTTCCTCAACTAACACTCAACCTCTCTCACCTATATGTACTTGCTATTTTGGATAGTTTATCCATTGCAATTTCTATTGCTTTCACTCTAGATTCAATACTTGCATTCATCTCTTTGATCTTGTTTCTAATAAAAACACATATAACTTATTTTATTCAATAAATAAGTTAACAAATAATTAAAACATTTATTACTAGCACTTGCATCATTAAGAGGTGTAGGGGTTTCACAGATAGAGAATATGTTTGTGTGTAAATTGAAAATGTTTTGTTTTAAAAGTGAGAAGAATAAAATTTTATATAAAGTGAAACAATTTTGATTACTAAATAATTAGTATGAAACAACATATTTTGGCTTTTCTTATCAACTAAATAGATCATAATAATGTACATTTTATTCAAATGAGACTTATTTACCATGAAAACAATCTTACATGAGTGCAATGAAATATCTCAACAACAAAAATGAAAACCAATGAAAACATGATTTTTTAATCCTTTCATTTAACTCATGAGAATTGAATAAAAACATTTGATTTTATTTAGATAAACAAGGAAAATCTTAAATACATATTAGAAATAAAGATTGGGAAAAATGTTGCTACATACATGCATTGAAGCCACATTGACAAGACAATATAATAAGGAGGAATTAAAGCCACATTGACAAGATTGAAGGTATTCCAAAGTAACTAAAAGGTTGAAGGTACTCATTACATAAGAGACTAAAATGGTTTCTTATTAATTTTGTTTACATTTTTTGAGAAAATATACATTGCATATCTTTCAAAAATATAGTTTAAGCATTTTCAACTAATAATGAAATGGTAAGGGATTTTTTGAGATCTCTACCTACCCTTTTTCATACTTATTGTGTGGAATTTATTAAGAGAGTTTTAGAAATATTTACCTACCATTTTTTATTCTATGGAAAAGTAGCAAATGTTTGTGGGAAGATTCTAATATCTTAAGAGGGTTTTGTATCCTTTTATGTGTCCTCAATTAATACGATTTCATTTGAATTCATCCCAGAAAATTTTCTCAATCTTTTATGGCATTAATTATCTTGGGACCTCAAAAATTAGATCCCAAAATGCCTTATTTTGCCCCAAAAAATCCATCAAAATTCCCACTTTTGCCTTTGCAGTCAAAACCCCCTATTTAGATCTAATCTAAGATAGTTTGTAGGGGCTTTTATTCCAAAATTCTAAGTATAAAGTCCCCCCACATAAATTTGTTTACTTCCCTTAGAAAAATTGGTTCATCTAAGCCTTTAGTTAGTGAATCGGTAAAATCGTGAACTGATGATTTTGTCGACTGAGTTCACAAGTTTGTGAATTCACTGATTTATTGATTTATTGACAAAGAGGCAAAAAGAAAAATTTGAAATAAAATTGATGTCTTCGTTAGCAAATTTGATCAAGTTATTGTCTTTGTCAGTGAATTAGCTAGTTCATGAACTGACAATTTTGTTGTCTAAGTTCATATGTAAACATAGGTTCACCAGTTTGTCAATTTATGGATAAGGCGAAAAATAAGGTGAAGAAAAGGAAAATGAAAAAGGTGAAGAGAAAGTTTCTAAGGAAGCAAGTGAGAAAATTAAGTGCTTGTCAGTGAATTGGCTAGTTCACAAACTACTAATTTCACCAACCAAGTTCGTGAGTATGTGCTTTCCCTGATTCATCGACCAAGGGAGACAAAGTTGCGGCAATGAAAACCTTTTTAAGGCATAAAAGGAAAGTGCATTTTTTTCTTTAAGGTAAAAAGAAAGAAGGGATGAGTGCTGGTTGGTGAAGTTGGAAGTTCATGAACCCCCAAGTTCATCGATGGAAGTATTCGCTGACATAGTTCACTGGCGGTTCTTTTCTTGATAAAGAAGAAACAAAGGTAAACGAACAAAGAAAAAAAAGACAAAGTGATGATGGTAGAGGTTCTTGCTTCATGATAGCTAAAAGTTGTTGATAGAGAAGACAAAGAAAAAGAAAAGGCAAGTCTTGTTGGTGAACTTTTGGTTAGTGAACCATAAGGTTCGCCAATAGCCAAGTTTGCCGTGGGAGAGAATTGCTGACAAAGGGAGATAAAGGTAGAGAGAAAAAGACAAGTAAGAAGTGGCAAGAAAAGAGGTTTACCAAAAGGAAAAATTTTTGATAAAGGAAAAAGGGATAAAGCAAGAATAGTTCACCTTAAGGCAATTTCATCGTTAGAGCAAATAAAAGGAAAAATAAAGCAAAGAGTGTCTATTAAAGAACTTGGTAGTTCATGAACTTAATAGTTCCCCAACTAAATGACTTGCCAGCTAGAATTTTTTGATAAAGGAAAATGAAGATGCCTAGTGTGTAGAAAGATAGAACTAGAGTTCAAATGGCCCGACAAAGTTGAAAATGATAAATTAGTCAGGCAGATTTCTAAAACTTTTAGGATTGTGCTAACAGATATGTACCCAGAAATTAATGTGTTGCAATATAGAGTCATTTGTAGGTGGTTGAAATAGGTGGGATCTTTAATACAAAAGGACCAAAATTAAATGAAAGAATAAAGTGTCTCAGCAGCCAAATATTTTTTCTAATACTATCATTCTAAAAGGATGTCAAAGCATGGGCACCTGCAGGTTTTAGAGTTGTTAGGGAGTGGGAATTTCTTCCAATATGACAGATTTGTCTAACAAGGCCATGTGTTATATTTTTATGTAGCATGCATTTCCTATTGACTGGGTTTTCAGTGCCTAGGGCTGCACAGAAGAGTAGAGTGCTATATATGCACACTTCAAAATTTTTAAGGTGGTTGGTTCTTTATTAGTGGCTGGAGGTTGTGTAGGTCCAATAATACTTCTAGGGCTCCAAATCAAGCCCTATCCAGTTGCAAAGAAGTAGTGGGGTGGTGAAACAAGTGAAAGATAATTTGTAGTAGGGGTTGTGCAGAGAGTGTCTCCATAATAGTTTTGTATGTATTTAGGGTTTTTCCTCTTATCACATTTGCTGATAAGTTTCTATTGAATAGTTGAAAATGTGATAGCATTTTTAATATATTACAAGACTTGTAATTGTCATCTATTCTTTACATTTGAATGCATACGGTTCTTTTTTGGATTATTAAGTATGTTTGAAACACAATACCTACAATCTGATACATCATATGCTTAGATCAAGTTTTCCTTGTTTTTTTTCAATTGTGTTCTTTTCTGTCAACTTTGACTCTATAGCCCAATTGGATAGGTACCTGTCTAGGATCCATTTGACCAATCATACACCTTTTAAATGAAACAAATATCTACCAGTCATTTAGGGAAAAAAACATTTTTCCTGTGCATGTACATTCTCATAGATATATCAACTATATAGGGGTTTTGAGACAACTAATTGTTCTTGGTCTAGTAACAACCTTTGGGGCCAAGACAATGACTTGGGTTTGGTTGTTCATTTATTTTTAGTTGTTCATCTAGTTTGAACTCAATACCTATTCAAGTATACCTCTTGGAATATCTCTCTAGAGTGTAAGCTGAGCTCGAAGTGTAGAGGAGTCTACCCACTCCTATTAGTTGGCAAAAAATTCCCCTAACTTGTTGATAAACTTCTTTCTATCACCCTAACAACATCCATGTCCTAGGTGATTTAGAAATGTTTGAGTTTTGTGTTGCACTCATTTTGGGACCCAACAGATTGGTGTCGTGGCCAGGGATAGAATTATTTTTAGATGGAAAAGAATTTGAAGACTTTGCTAGTTAGAGAACCCATACTTATTTTGTAGACTTGAATATTAGTCATGCTTCAAGGGTTTTCCTCATTTAGTAAGATGGCGACTCTGCTGTCAAACAAAAAAAAGTGTTTCTACTGTGTGCACATTTCAAAGAGAATACAGTTGGTTAAGGTACATGTTCTTTCTTCCAGCTTTGAACCATGGTTTCTTTCTCAGTAAGGGAACATATTATTTGTTCTCCTTTTTCTTGCACAATTGATTTATAATCAGTTATGGTTGAGTGGAATGGACCAGTTTACCCTAGGGAAATTTTTTCAAATATATCATATGATGAAATCCATAGATATTATGATAGAGAGAGTGTCCATGAGTATGATGAGGATGAAGGTCCCTATTGTTCATACAATCCAATCCTATATGTACTAGGTTTCCTAATCAAAATGGATCAGGTAGGCTGTAGTATGAAATTGAAAAAGAAAAATAGTTGCTAAAATCTCTTTTGCAATAGGAAAAAAAATTAGAAAATCAAATTAGGATGTTAGTCAAAGATGCAATCGAATGTCCTTTCTGTTGTGTCCAGTAGCTCTTTTTCTCAGACTCCTGCCATTGCTGATGAAAATACATATAAAGAGCTAGATCACTCATGGGTCGATTATGAAAGGCAGTCCATGTCCAATAAAATATATTATCAAATGCCTTTATTTGATGGGCATGAAGTGTACGATGGGAAGGCACATGTTCTTGCATTTTTGGACTTCATGGATAAATTTTTATTTGAAGATGAGGATATGTCGATGAGATTTTTTGTTAGATCTCTATGTGGAGTGGCACAGAAGTGGCTTGTTGGTTTCCCTGACTAGCACTATGCTTCCTAGACTCATATAGAGGTTTCATTTGAAGAGTTTGCAAGTAGTCTAGACCCTATTGTTCTTATCCAAGAGCTTGAAATTATCAGAAAAATATGAGGGAGAGTCTAGCATGGAGCTTAGCCACAGATTTGCAGTTGCCCTAGCTCCCACATCCAAAAGGGTTTCAGACCTAATATTCTTATTTGTACTGACATGTATATGAGAGCTTATGATGTTACCTTAATCCCAAGTTCTATACAGGAGGAGTTCAATCTAATGAGCATGTAACAAGCATACCTATTCATTGATTATGTTGAGAAAACTGAGCAGGGTATGATTGCAAAATCTTTATCCTTAGCTGCAGAAGTGGCTAGTAATGAACATACTATTATAGGGATCAAGGATGAGGATACCTCATATGATCCAGGCACAATGTCAGTTGATGATTGTGTGTGCAGGAGGGTAGAAGAAGGTGCTGGTGTAATGTATGATAGTGATTCAGATGAAAACAATAGTGATTGCGCATGCATTCAATTAGATCAGTCATCATTAGATGATGAAGATGAGAAAATCAATGATGATTCCCAATTTAGTGAAGAGAGTTATGACTTTACTGCTTGTAGTATTGTGGACCGCTAGGAAGGTATGTATGCAAATGAAAATTTGAATAGCTCAACTCATGTAGTTGATTATATAGAGCATACATACATTGATGATGCAAATAAGGATGAAGGCATGAGCATAAGGAACAATGTCCTTTATGAAGAGCATGCAAGCCCATCAAGTAGCATAATTCATGATTATGATTGGAGCATGGATAATCAAGGGACTCTTTTTGAAAATGACTTAGAATTCAGTGGGTTTGATGAGTTGTCAGTTTTGAAAGGGGATAATCATATGCCATATTGCCAATATGACCCCGCTACCTATGGACACTAAGTGGATGAACATGTGTATGTACGCAATGATGAAGATCTCACTCAGTTGGTTCTTAAGGTTGGTTATGCTGAGTGTATGCATGTAAATGATATTGAGAGTGAACAAGAGGCTAGTCTCTTGTTTGGTGTATTGCCCTCTTTTATCTCTGATGAAGACATTGAAGTCAAAGATAGTTATTTGTATGAGGATGATGTAGATCTAGTTGCACTAGATGGTAGAGTTGAAGATATAAATGATTGTGCATTCAGTGAGGTTCAAGTTGAAGACCTTGACTATGAAAATTGTGAGGATGAGGAGCATGCAGTTGAATGTGTGACCTTGTCTCAACCTTGCAAGGGTCGCTCTCATTCTCATATTGATTATGATTTAGCTAGACATCATGAAGGTACTAATACAACTACAAATAATGTGGAGGTAACAATTTCCAAATATGAAGACTTTCTCACAAATGCTTTTTTAGAGCTTTGTTTGGGGCACTTATCTCTTATTGATGTGGATCATGTTGAGATCACATTTTTGATCTCATTGGCTAGGCCTGATAATTTTGTAGCTGGGTGTTCAAGTGTGGGTCAATTTTTTGATCTGTAGGGTGAGGAGGAGAAAATCATGAGTGATTTTCTTAGCAGTAGTTTTTACACAACAAAGTCTATTAAGGAATACAAAACAAAGATGCAACTTGAATATTGTGATCCTTCACTTCAAGTGCCTCAAATTTCTAATCTATATGCTAATTGTACAATATTGGATTTGAATCAAGACTTTGATTCAATCATGGAGGAACACATTGGCTTTTGTGGTGTAGATGGGTCACAAGGAATTAAACAGTCATATGACATAGCCCAACTTGAGGCCACACCTGAATTGGATGCATTCCAGGTTGATACCTTTCTTTGTGCTAATGTTTATGTAGGTCCAGATATGCATCATGCTAACAAGGATCTTGAAGGTGAATATTGCTATGTGAGTCAACATGATGATGAGCCATATTATGTATGGTTGCCATGTCCTTGTAATGGTCATTTTCATTTTAAGCATGATATTTTGAATTTGAATATAGTTGTAGTCTGCATGTGCATGCATGCAAAATGTTTTTAATGCTGATGTTGGGTGATCAATGCAGCAAAGGATTGAGGGAAATCAACTCCTTTAATAAGATTGTCTTTGATAGAGGCAAGTAAATTAACCAATTTTTTGCACGGTTGGCCTACAATGTCTCAAAATTTTGGATACAGTCAACTTTCTATTTTGTGCCCTTGGGCCTTTGGCTGTATGTTTTCCTCTAAATATGTTTTATGTTTTTTCCCTTATGTTTTTTTGTTTTTAGTTTGCCTAGAGATATCCTAGATTCTCACTATGAAAATTTTTCCATACGTCCCCAACCAGAGCCACTATTGGGACCTCAAAAATTATCTCCAAAAATGCCTTATTTTGCCCCAAAAAATCCATTATAAATTCCCACTTTTTCCTTTGCAATCAAAACTCCCTATTTAGATTCGATCTAAGACAATTTGTAGGGGTTTTTCTTCCAAACTTATAAGTAGAAATTAACCCCAAGTCAATGTGTTTACTTCCCTTAGAAAAATTGGTTTATCTAAGCCTTTAGTTGGTGAATTAGGAAAATTGTGATTTGAAGATTTTGTCAACAGAGTTCATAGGTTCATGATTTCACTGATTTGCCAATTTACCAACAAAGAGACAAAAAGAGAAGTTTGAAAGATATTTGATGTCTTATTCAAAAAATTTGTTCATGTTATTATCTTTGTTAGTGAATCGGATAGTTCTTGAACTGATGATTTCACCGACTAAGTTCATATGTTCATAGGTTCTCCAGTTTGTCGATTTGCCAATAAGGTGACAAAGGAGGTAAAGAGAAAGGAAAATGACGAAGGTGAAGGGAAATTTTTTAAGGAAGCAAGTGAGAAAATTAAGTGTTTTTCAGTGAATCAGCTAGTTCATGAACTATTGATTTCAATAACCAAGTTCGTGAGTATGTGCTTTCCTTGATTCACCAACCAAGGGAGACAAAGTTGCGGAAAAGGAAATTTTTCTAAGGCATAAAAGGAAAGGGTGGTATTTTTTTCTCTAAGGTAAAAAAGAAAGAAGGGTTGAGTGTTGGTCAGTGAAGTTGGAGGTTCGCGAACCCCCAAGTTCTCCAATGGAGGTATTTGTCGATGACTCTTTTCCTGACAAAGAAGAAACAAAGGTAAAGGAATAGAGAAAATAAAGACAAAGTGATGAAGGTAGAGGCCCTTGGTTCATGAAATGGAAAAGTTGTTGAAAGAAAAGACAAAGAAAAAGAGAAAGCAAGTCTTGTTTGTGAACTTTTGGTTCACGAATCGTAAGGTTCACCGATAGCCAAGTTCACCATGGGAGAGAATTGCCAACAAAGGGAGATAAAGGAAGAGAGAAAAAGACAAGTAAGAAGAGGCAAGAAAGGAGGTTTGTGAAAAGGAAATTTTTTAGATAGAGGCAAAAGGGATAAAGAAAGAATAGTTCACCTTGGGGTGATTTTACCATTAGAGCGAATAAGAGGAAAAATGAAGCAAAGAGTGCCTACCAAAGAAATTGGTAGTTCATGAAATTAACAATTCACCGACTAAAAAGCTTACCGACTAGAATTTGCTGATAAAGGAAAAAGAAGATGCCCAGTATGTAGAAAGATAGAATAAGAGTTCAAATGGCCTGACAAAGTTTAAAATGATAAATTAGTTAGACAAATTTCTAATTTTTTGGGATTGTGCTGACAGCTATGTACCTAGAAATTAATGTGTTGTAGGACAGAGTCATTTGCAGGTGGTTCAAATAGGTGGAATCTTCAATACAAAAAGGAACATAATTAAATGAACTTGGATAAAGTGTCTCAGTGGCCAAATCTTTTTGTTGCTACTATCATTCTAAAAGGATGTTAGAGCATGGGCACCTGTAGGTTTAAGAGTTGTCAAGGAGTGGGCATTTATTCCAACCTAATAGATTTGTTTGACAAGGCCATGGGCCAAATTTTTATGCTACATGGGTTTCTTGTTGATTGGGTTTTTAGCACCTAGGGTTGCACAAAATAGCAGAGTGCTATATATGTTGAACACACAGAAGTACTAAGAGGGGGTGAATCAATATTTACTCAAATTATTTTCTTTCAACAATATTTAAACTATGATAGGCATTTTAAAACATGAAAAGCAAATGAACACAAAAGTACATATCCATAACACCATATTTACATGGAAAACCCTAGAAGGGAAAATCATGGTGAGCAAGCTACTTGGATCTACTGTCCAAATCCAGCCTCATAAATAAGAACAAGATGACAATATTATTTATGGCCTACAACCCAAAGGAAGCTGCAACTCCCTGAACATTTACAACACATACAATCTTTACATAATAATTCTTCAATCTTTGTTACACAAAACTTATCTGACTCAAATATTCTTCTCACAAAACTAACTACTAATCACTTTAGCCTCTGTACAACTACATCACCTTTTCACAACAAAAATATTATCAACCTCCACCATAACAAAACAACTTCAAAAACTCTTCTCTGGTCATCACATCACCAACAATAACCTCGGTAACAATAGCACATCACATAAACTAGTCCTTTCCACATTTCATCATGAAATTTGCATTTTTATACCAAGTCAAAGCTATTGCACCATACACAACACACACACACACACACTACTTAATACCTTTAATCTTACATTTATATCTCCGCAAGCTTCAAGATCTTTCTCGTTGGTTAGCCAAGATGAAACATGTAACATGAAACGTGTAATGGTCACAATAGCCGGCTTGCAAACATATGTGGTGAGTAAAAATCCAATGAGGTTCAAGAGAAAAATATAATTAGGTCATATTTTACCTTGGCACATCCTTCCATGCTGGTGCACACTCCAAAACAAATGGAAAAGATTTTATCATACACCAAGTCAGTTTCACAAACACTTGTCCTTCCAAAAATTAACTCTAGACCAAAAGCGGTACCGAAGAGGACAATACTACATCATGCAAACCACAAAAAGAGGATTATATGACTTGTAAATCATTCCTATACTATCCTTCTACCATTTCAAGTCATCACATGTTGGCGCATACACATGAATTCTGATTCCAGTGTCCTTAACATACTCTACTTGCACAGTCTTAAGATAAAATAATTAAAAGCATCCTTCTAGTGAACATAATCATTTGAAATTTGAACACATACCAACCAGCCATATGAGCTTATCATTCAATCAACAAGGCCAAATACCATTTTGTGGTGAACTGCAGTGGCCTCCACTAACTCCCTCTACTTACTTTAACAAATACCAAGACATGTCTTCACACAACTACATGTCAAAGAAGTAGAAAAAAGAAGTCAATCAGAAGAGTTGTGAAGTAAAGGAGATGGATCAATATCATCTGTACAAAAAGAGATGGATCAGTACCATCTATACATAGTCATACCTTATCTTCTGAAGTTTATATGTAAGTTCATGATAAGCCTATGGTCACAATACTTCTAACCTTCCTCAACTCAGTACTTCATACCACTATTGACATCAATGTCAACACATATGTAATAATCTCCCTCTTTTTCATTGATGGCAACACTTGACCTGATATGCATACATTTCTCCCCCTTTGACATCATTGGAAAAGGGTTAGTGGTCTTCCTCTATTCTAGAAAAAACCAATAGGCTTCCCTTATCTAAATATTCCTTATCATCTTTTATCAATCAACTCCCCCTCAGGATTAGCCTCTGTTTCTTCAAAAATATCTAGCAAATTGTTCTTGAAGGTGCTATGTACAATGTCCCTTGTTCATATAAAAATAGCACTACTTATTCTTATTTTATTCACTGCATATCTATACAATCATCAAAATTTGTCTTGCCTTCACAAATTTTTCTTTTCACTTGGAAGGTAGAACATTTTTGCAAATCACCTTCAACTGGGCAAGAGTTGAGTCCTAGTTCTTCTTTGCAGAAGACAAAATGTGTGATTGACTTTCAAACTGAGTACAATTCTTTTGCTTCTTCCATAGTGGCTGGCACTTTTACTTTCTAAGCCACATTCTTTGCTTCAATCGGGATACCAGTCAAGAATGCTAACCTCATACTCACCACTTCCCTTAATTGACTTGTTTCTCCTTTGATTTTCTCTCTTTGGCCCATGAGATGCTTCAACTAAGTTTGAAGATTTTGAATTTGAACCCTAATAGTTCCATCTTTATCCTTTAGAGGATCCTATACTTTGGCTACCTGAGTTAACTATGACTTGATAGAGTCAGATTGATCCTTTATGCTCTTTGTAGTTGCTGGCCAATTCAAACAAAATTGATACAAAATCTTGGCATCCTCAATACATTTCTGAATGTTATTCACATTTTCTTACAAATTATTACGTGCCTTAGCACATCTAGCAGATGCATCAACCAATCTTTTATTATTCATTTGCCCTATTATCTTTAGCTTAGCTTACTTCTCATGGTAAGATAAATGAGCCTTGAAGGACTCCAACATGAGTTTCATTTGTTGAGTAGGAGGAAAGGTGGGATCTCTCTTTGCCTTAGGCAATTCTTCATGTATTATCTTAATATCCTCTTCCGATATTTCAACTCCTTCCATTTGTTGTTACAGAATCTCTTGTCTTGCAGTGGACTAGAGCATGTCTCCTAGTTGTAGCTTTTGGAGGGGAGATATCTCAAACAATTTAACTTGTCCATCTAGCATAGGAAACTGTAAGAGTTGTGGAGTAACTACAGGTTGTATTTGCATTTGTTGGGCCACAAATTATTTAATGGAATCAACCTGAGAGGAGGAGGAAGATGTATCTTGTTCCTTTTCTAAATTCTCCTCTACACCAACATTCACCTGCTCCTCCAGTTGTTTAGGGTTACCCTATTGTTTAGTATTTTAGGAGGAGGGTTATCATGGACAACATTATGATCAGATGAAACATTTCTTTCACCATATACAACTTGTTCTTGATCTTGTGCTGCTTTCTTTTCTTTCTCCTCTTGGGGAACTTGATTTTTAGTGTTGTGTGGAGGAGATACTACCATGTGAGGTGGAGAAGAAGTTTCATGTGTTGGAGACACATGTGGCTGCTCCACATTCTCAGTTCTTTTTACCCCATCCAAGATTTTCTTTGTGTCATGCCCACATTTTCCATGTGGTCACAACACACATCACACGTGTCATAGCCACATTTGTCATATGGTTATGACACGAAATATCAAAAATTTTCTCACGTTTTCCCTAGAAACCCCCTCGCATGCATAAGCATGCTCGGTGGTGTTCGCTCAAGGCGAAAACACTACAGTCATCGGTGGGGTACAAGTACAATTGCGTGCAACTAGACGCAAGCAGACCAACAAGGGGGTCTCTACGATGCCGTTAACGTCACTACAAGGGTTATCTTATCAAGGTTCCTAAATCTAAATCTTGGCAAATTCCGGCAGCATAACGCCTTACGGCGTAAGTGGGAATTACTCAACACTATTTTACGCACGTGGTTCACTGATAGATTAACAACTTCCCACGATGCCTTGTTCCAGCTAAACTGACTCGTGATCTCCCTATTTAATCATTTTTCAACAAGGCACGGTTGTCTGTCTCCTCTCTTGCTTCCTGAAATATACTCCTCCTTCGACTTAGCATTCTCAACAAGGTGGTTTGTTTGCTCTCTCTTCCCTTTTCTCTGGGTCTTAATTTTGATTGTATTTTTATCGCGCTCACCTTAACTATTTCTCTGATAATTTAGTTTGTTTATATTTCGGTCTCTCTCTCTTTCATTTTCTATGCTTTCTTTATGTTCATCTGGTCCTTTCTTCATATTAGACATCAATCAGGGTTATCACTGTATCTATTGTTGACATTAAACCTAACTTCCGGATGATCCAGGTCACATAGACTGGTTTACTACTTCGCTGGACTCAGTCTCCTAGTCTTCTCCGATCTAGGTTTCTCTTCTTGTTCCTAAGCAAATTTAGCGGAAGGGTCCATCAACTTAGTTCTCTTATCCCATATGGGAAAAGTCGCGCATTTTCTCCTCTGTGTTTTCCAATGTTACTTTTTCTTTTTTTTACTCTCTTACAGGTTTACTTATCTGGACGTTTACTACAGTTGAGATTAAAATGGCCTCACATGGAATGTCTGTGATGGCTTCTTAACTTTATTTCCAGTGATCTTTTAAGCAAGGTGACGTGTAATTTTCCTCTTCATTTTCCAAGTTATTGAATCGCATTGATAGTGAAACTTCCGAGAAACTCTTCCTGGAGTAACACAGTATATTCCTTTATGCTCTCGTTAAATTATAATTTTATTTTCTCTTATTTATAATTACTGTTGTTATTATTACTAATAATTAATATTAATACTCTTATTGTAAATCATATACCATTGTTAATATATGTAGGAGGCTCTCCTCTTTATAAAACCCTTATCATGGATATATAACAAAATTTCTATTTAATTACGTTTATACTTCACTTACGACGAAAACATAATTCCCATACCTTGATATTCCATTATTAAAATTAATATGTAAAATTTTGTCAGGATTTTAAGCGAGGGCCTAATAAAATGGTCCGTAAAACTTCTCCTATATACATATATATTTATATGTATATGTAAATTACGAAAATGCTCTTTTAAATTTGTTTAGCGGACTCCATGTAATCCCTTACTCTTTTATATATATATATATATATATATATAGAATTTATAACAAAATATAAATACATACCTATATATACAAGATATGTATATATTTATATATATTTATAAAGTTATATCTAAATATAAATAAATATCTATCTATATACATAGATATGTATATATACAGCTATATATTTATATAACTTCAAACTCCACTAATAGTGGTTCATTTTTTTTTTATTTCACCAACTATTATTATTTTATTATTTTTGTTCAAACATAAAGTAGGGTTTTCACCCTAAAAATTCTTATTGAAAATCATGTTGAAAACTACAGACAAGGGCGGCGGAGCTGAGCATTGCGGATGGCAGAGGGTGAAGCAAGCAGTGGAGAGCAATGGAGAGGGCGCAGGGGACTGTGGCGGGCGGAGGCAGTCGCCACAGGTGGCGTGTGGAGGTCGGGCGGCGGAAATGGCCGCACGGCGGGAACAGCGTGGCAGCGGAGTTTTGAGCTCCGCGGGGTGTAAAGGCAAGGGGATGTGGGTCCGCAGTTTAAAGGAAGGGAATGTGGGGAGGGCGAAGCCCCACCCACATCCCATACAGTGGGGTGTGGGTGGGGCTCTGCCCCCCCCACATCTTGTAATAAACAACAGCGCGGTGGGGATCTCTGACCCCACTGCCCACTGTAAACACCACCGTTGGCTGTGTATTTACACAGCGGTTCAACTCGCCTCTCTTTTATTCGATTAACATAACTTTTTAATTCCCGTTTATTACTCTTGAATGATAAATAAATAACAATAAATACAAATATATATATATATATATATATATATATATATATATATATATATATATATATATATATATATATATATATGTATCATGTTCATGATATCACTTAATTTTCTCAACAATTTTTTTTTTTAAATGATAAATAAATAACAACTATATTACATCTATATATATATATATATGTATATATATATTTCATTTTCATAATACCATTCAATTTTCTCCAATACAACAAATGGTCAGTTTCTCATATTCGGTAAAAAAAAATGGTAAATAAATAACAACTATTATATATATATATACATTTATATATATATATATATATATATATATATATATATATATATATATATATATATATATATATATATATATATATTCCATTTTTATAAATCACTTAATTTTCTCAAATTGACAAATAAAAGTATATACATAATAGATTTCCTCTAATCTTTACAAATTAACTGAAACCACTATTTATGAAGAATAAACTTAAACATTTAAAACTATTTTTTTTCCATTATAACAATGAACTATAAAACTGACCTTTCAACTAATTAATCCAATCTATCCTTATAATTACAAACCAGCTCAGATTTGATTGCAAATAAGTAAAGATCTCTTCTTTCACTAACACATTTAATACAGTAAGACTTTCTATTGAACTTCAAACTTTCCATATGAAATTCAAGGTAAATAAATTACATCATACACAATACAGTAAGAACAACTATTTCACTACCCTTAACAAGATGAAAGATAAGGATTTCCTTCTCCCAAACAACTTACAAGGGAAGTTATGTAACAACTAAGTAACAGTCACACCCAATAACATGATCAGGGAGGTTATTTCCTTCACTCCCAGGGTGACAATAAATTACAACAATATCAAGAGAGGTACTCTCTTTTACACTCTTTACAAAAGATCATGCACTAATTCTCATGACAAAGAAGAATAAACTATTTCTTCATAAATATAACTTCTCCAAATCCAACCAGAAGCTCCAAGAGGAAACTTGCGTATCAAAGACAAACAAAGAAGAAAACACCACTCATATAGCTCTCCTCCCTTCCGTAGACCTGCAAGAGGGTCACCCCCGAGCTAGGGAGACCATACTCACACCTGGGTAACTCAAGCACTCCACTTCACAACAGGGACAACAACAAACCCAAAGCACACAAACACCCGTGGTAGATTACACAACACGAAAACTCAACTACAGTGAGTTTCATAAGGGGCAGGAGAGTGGACACACTCGACTCCAGAGTGTCACCCTTACAGATATTTATCCAACACAATTTCTCTTGGCCTCAAACCAAGTTTGATCACAAATTTTTTAAAGAAATCTGTATTTGACTCTCAAGTCAAAGATACAGTCACAGATACATGCCCTCAAGGCTTTCAACATCCCAAAAGAAGGAAACAGGTATGCACCCGAGGAGGATCTCTCCTCCCCTACCCCAAACTTGATGAGCATTTCTCCCAAGTGGGAGAAGCTCTGTCAAACAACCCGACAACAAACCCCACAGAAAACACATTTAAAACACAAATAAATAATCATCTTTCACACACTTTACATACACATTCAGATATACGAAACAAAGGTAAAAATTAAACCAATCTTACAAAGCCTTCCTGGAATGAAACTGTTGCAGAGCTCTATTGAGTTCTCTTCCAACCTTAGCCAACAACTCCCTCTCCCTTTCCTCACCTCCAAGCTAACTTTCCTCTTTTTTGGCAATAATAAAAACTCTCCCCAAAATTCAACTAACTCCCTCTCATCCCAAAATTGAAAAACAAATAACCCAAATTCTCTTCAGTTTAGAGGAATGGGGAGGTGACACTTGTCACCTCCTCACCCTTCCCAAAACCACTATTCTATCCTGGTGGCTTATGTCACTCACCCATTCCTAGAGTACTCCTTATCCCTCTCCTCATGTCATTTCTCTTACGCATGGGAGAAATAAAAGGAGTTAAAGGAGGAAAAGACAGGTGACCCATGCCTCTTCTTCCCTCCTTCACATGGATGGCCCCACAACACATGGGGGAATCTCACTAATGGAGAAGGTGACTTCAAGTCAATCCTTCAATAATGGATGGGTTTGTAGTCATCTCTTACCTTGGGGATTGAAGAGGGATGGGTTGGGTGTTGGTACAACCCATCATGTCCCCTCCATGCCTCCAATTTTCGCCACTTAACTTCAGGGGGAAGTTAAGATGACTAGATGGAGGTTACTCAAGGGTTACCCATGCCAAATGGGCCCCTGGACCCATGGGGTATAACCCAGGGTCAACTTTAACCCATACAAGACACCCCTGGTCAAGGTAAAGCACAAGAAAAAGCCTCATAGATTTAAATAAAATAAAGAAATTCAAATTCAATCTGTTTTTACAACACAAATCATAAAATAGTGTCACATGAGGGTAACCTAACCCACTCGACCATACGAAAGACCACATTACAACATCACATCAAACACAGAGAGATCTTGGTTCCTCGTGGAACCAGATCGGCTTAACAGGGAATAACAAATAACAAGTTGCGGAATGATCTCTGAAATCTGTGGTTCGATTAGTAAATCCTGCACACTAAATTACAAGATCAGTATCCACATATAATCATCATAGCTGAAGCAACTTAAAAAACATGCATTATCATGACATAGTTCTAATTAACATAAATGAAATCATATTACAATTTTCCATCATCACCTAATTAACTTTTCTGAAATGTAAACTTATCCAAACATCACCCAATTAGTTTTTCTGAAATCATAATAAAGTTTAATAGTTTGACAATTCCAGGAACTGCTATCCCACAAATATAAAAAGTAACAATAACAGTAATGTAAATAGTCATAACAACAGAAGTAAAAAGGGCGGTCCTCACATCCTCTCCCCCTAAGACGGTACTTCCTCCTGGAAGTCGTCAAAAAGGTGAGGATAAAGGGTCTTCAATCTCTCTGCATCTTCCCAAGTCGTTGTGACTTCGTCGTATAGGTCCCACTGGACTCTAACCTAGTCCAGCTCTCGACCTCGAAGGGCCAACGTCTGACGAGCCAATATGCGAATTGGCTCTAGCGCCAGCTGTCCATCTGCCTCTACCTGAAGAGCACTCCAATCCAACATGTGAGATAAGTCAGAAATATATTGATGTAACACTGATAAATTAAATACATCGTGGATATGTGACAGGCTAGGTGGCAAGGCTAGACGATAGGCTACTGGTCCTATCCGCTCCAAGATTTTGAAAGGTCCTACAAATCGAGGTGCGAGTTTAGAGCCCTTCCCGTAACGGATTGGACTCTTGTGCAGTTGCACTCTTAAAAATACCCTTTCCCCCACAGAGAAGCTTCGGTCTGTCCTCTTAGCATCGGCACACTTCTTCTGCCTATCCTGTGCTTCCTGAAGTCTCTGTCTAATCTGTCTGACCTGCTGTTCCATATTCTGAACTATCTCTGGACCGATGACCATTCTGTCTCTATCCGATCCCAACTCAAAGGTGTTCTGCATGGTCTGCCATATAACGCCTGGAAAGGAGGCATACCCAACGAGCTATGATGCCCATTATTGTAGGCGAACTCAACTAGATATAGGTACTCCTCCCATCTAGACTGATGGTCCATCACATACATGCAAAGCATGTCTTCTAACACCTGGTTAACTCTCTCTGTTTGTCCGTCAGTTTTCGGATGATAGGCTGAACTGAAGTTGAGCTGTGTGTTCAAAGCCTGATGTAAGGCTTTCCAGAACGATGAAGTAAATACGGAGTCTCTGTCAGATATAATACGGCGAGGTACCCCATGAAGTCTAACAATCTGATCCAGAAACACCTTTGCCACTGATGGTGTATTGTATGTTGTGCATATTGGTGAAAAATGCGCCACTTTGGTCAGCTTGTCAACTGTCACCATAATAGCATCATGGCGACGTGATGACATAGGTAGACCAATGATAAAATCCATAGAAATGGTGTCCCATTTCCATTCAGGTATCTCGTGAGGGTACAACAGTCCCACTGGATGCTGATGTTCGGCCTTGACCCTCTGACATTCCAGGCAACGAGCAACAAATTCGGCAATGTCATGCCTCATCCCAGCCCAATGATAAAGCTGTCATAAGTCAGCATGCATCTTCTTCACTCCTGGGTGTGCTGCATAGGGTGCTTTATGAGCCTCTGATAGGATTACTGTACGAAGATTACCCACATGGGGTACATAGATGCACTGCCGATGTCAAAGCATACCATCAGACTCAAGGGTATATCCTGTAAATTTGCCCTCAAGGGCCTTCTGATTTAATATTGCCTACTGCACCTCAAGAAACCACTCGTCTTTCGGCAGATGCTGTAAGATGCGATCTTTCAAGTCCACCTTCAAGGTCAGGGTCAGGATCTCGTGGCGCCTTCGACTCAAAGCATCAGCAACCACGTTCTCCTTCCCTTTGATGTAGTGGACATCGAAGTCGTATTCACATAGGAATTCCATCCAATGCCGTTGGCGGGCGTTCAAATTTGGCTGTGTAAAAATATACTGCAAACTATGATGATCCAAATGGAGTTCAAAGCGTCGACCTAGGAGGAAGTGTCTCTAGCGGACTAAAGCATGAACAACTGTTGCGAGCTCTAAGTCGTGAGTAGGGTAGTTTAACTCATGTGTCTTTAGTTTCTACGATTCGTATGCGATCCCTCTACCACCCTGCATAAGCACGGCTCCCAAACCTTCTAATGATGCATCTGTGCAAACTACAAAATCCTCTGTAGGATCTGGAATCGCTAAGATAGGAGCACTAGTAAGATGCTCCTTGAGGACTCCAAAGGCCTTTTCACACTGCTCGGTCCAAATGAACCCCTTCCCTTTTCGCTGAAGGGAAGTAATGGGATGTGCTATCCTAGAGAAGCCCTCGACAAATCGACGATAATACCCGGCTAACCCCATAAAGCTTCTGACCTCTGTCACGTTGGTGGGTGCCGACCACTCCTGAATTGCTCTAATTTTAGATGGATCTACGGAGATGCCATCACCTGATAAAATGTGTCCCAAATACTGCACCTCTGTCCTGAAGAAGGCACACTTCTCCAGGTTGCCATAAAGCTACTACTCTCGTAATTGCTGCAAAACTTGACGCAAATGTTCCACATGCTCCTCCTCAGTCCGTGAATAAATCAAAATGTCATCTAGAAATATGATCACGAACCGATCTAGGTAAGTACGGAACACCCCGTTCATGAGACTCATGAATACTGCAGGAGCGTTCGTCAACCTGAAGGGTACCACTGTGAATTCATAATGGCCATATCTGGTTCGAAAAGCAGTTTTATGAATATCTGCCTCTGTGATGCGCAATTGGTGATACCCAGATTTTAGATCAATTTTTGAGAACACTCTGGCTCCCTGCATCTGATCAAAAAGGTCGTCAATCCTAGGCAGAGGATAATGGTTCTTCACCGTCACCTTGTTCAACTGCCTGTAGTCCATACATAAATGAAGAGACCCATCCTTCTTCTTCACGAAGATAACCGATGCGCCCCATGGCAAAATGCTAGGTCGGATGTGCCCCTTTTCAAGTAATTCCTCTAATTGTAGTTTAAGTTCGGTGAGTTCATGTGTAGTCATCCTATAGGGTGCACGGGATATCGGTTCTGCACCCGGCACTACGTCGATGTGGAAGTCCACTTCTTTGCATGGAGGCATACCTGGTAATTCCGGTGGAAATACATCAGCAAACTCTCTAAGGACAGGGTGATCATCTAAAGTAGCCTCAGGTTCATCCTCTGCTCTATCACTGACCGTGATGGCAAACATCTGACATCCTTTCCGCATACAGCACTTAAGCTGCTAAGCGAATATCATACGAACAGCCGTGGGCTTTCGAATGCCCACTATCTCAACCAGTGAACCATGATTGTCTAAACAGCTAATCGTCCTCTGGCAACAATCTAGCTTGGCTCTATGTGCCGCGAGCCAATCCATACCCAGAACTACACCATAAGATCCTAATGGCATAATCCTAAGGTCACATGTTGTGGTGAATGATCCCAATGTGATCTCACAGTCTTTAACCAAGGTATCTACTGACATCCTGGCCCCTGAGGCCAACTCAACTTCCCACCTAATGTCTTGCCTAGAAGCCACCAGCCTGCAACGCTCCACTAACGATGTAGACAAAAAGGAGTCAGTAGCTCCTGAGTCGAAAAGGATTGAGATGGGGAAGTCTCCAATCGTACCTGCTGCCTCGATGACGAAAGCCTGGAAGTCAGCCTGGCGGTTATCAACTGCTGCAAACATGTGGTGGGATCTGCCCACGTCACCTACGGTCTGCTCAGACCCTCCTGATCGGGGCTGTCCCCCTGCTGTAAATCCCTGCGAGCACTCTCTAGCTAGGTGCCCTGCCCCACCACACACATAACATGGTCCTCTAACCTGTAACTGCCCTGACTGTGTTCTGGCTGATTGTTGTTGCCCAGTCCGTCTACTGGACCCCTGTGAGCCTCTATAAGACTGCTGGGACCTCGCGGGTCCTGCCGATGAACCCTGCTGTCTCTGATCTTTGCGTGAACCCTATTGCTGCCATCCATGGTTCTGTCCTCCCTGACCCCTCTATTAAAATTTGGATTTTTGCTGATGTTGCTGCTGCTGTGGAGGCCTAGGAGGTAATGATGAAGGGTTATATCCTCCTCTCTGTGTTGTGTTTTGAGGCCTTCAAAAAATTTTCTATTGTTGGGGATTACGTTCCTGGTACTGCGGGTGTGAATTCTGCCCTCGTCCTTGAATTTCCTTTGCTATAAGGGCCTTTTCAACAGCCTCGCTCATGGTCTGGGGATTTGCCATACGAACTGGTCCTGCTATCCCGTGATTCAGCCCTCTAATGAATTTGTGTATTAAGATTTTCTCGTTATGGAGGTATTCCGCGTAATGAGAAAGCTCAATGAATCAGCTCTCATACTGAGTAACAGTGAGTCCCCTCTGCTGTAAATCATGGAACTCATCGATCCTGCGCTGTCTGTAATGTTCTAACAAATATCGTGCATTAAAGCGCTCTATGAAGATGTCCCAAGTGAGTGTCTCTACAGAAAGTCGACACTTGCACTCCTCTGTGCGCCACCAGGTAGCTGCGGCATCCCTCAGAAGGTGGACTGCCACTCGTGCTTTCGTGTTGCTTCCATATGGTTGCAACGCGAAACACCTGTCTAAACTAATCAGCTAAGCCTCGGCCATAGCTCCCTCTGTAGCACCTGCGAAAGTGGGTGGGTTGAGCCTAAGTAGATCTCTGATGGGGTCCCCTCTATCTCTAAGTCTCACAACTGGCTCTTCCACACCATCCTCATACAATCCATGATGAACCTGTTCTGCCCTCTGGTTCTCATCTCGTCTCAAAGGTCTCAGAGGACTCCTGCTCCGTGCACGGAAAGCTGACCCTACCCCCTCTACTGTTGTGTCAGGAATCTCAACGAAAGGCTCCACATGTGGCACCTCTAGTGGATCAACGCGGGGCTCCCCACGTGGTTCAATATGTGACTCGACACGTGGCTCCCTACATGGCTCCTCTCGCGGATCAACACGAGGCTCTACACGTGGCTTAGGAATCACTGGCGGTAACCTGTCTAACATAGCCTGTAGTGCCTGTAAGATCTGTGGACCTATATCCAATACTGGTGTTACCTGTGGTACTAGTGGTGCTTGTGGTTCAGGTGGTGCAGGTGGTGCTGCTGTAACTACGGGTGCTAGTCCCTCGGCTGAGGAATCGGTGTGCACCTCGACAGACGCTGTGTGGCGTGACCGCGCTCGTCGAACATGGAGAGGCATCCTACAAAACAAGGTAGAAACTAATTAGCCAAAGTTGCGGAATAATAACGTGCCCAAATATGCCCAGTGTTTAAACTTGGCTCTGATACCAAATGTCATGCCCACATTTTCCATGTGGTCACAACACACATCACACGTGTCATAGCCACATCTGTCATGTGGTTATGACACGAAATATCAAAAAATTTCTCACGTTTTCCCTAGAAACCCCCTCACATGCGTAAGCATGCTCGGTGGTGTTCGCTCAAGGCGAAAACACTACAGTCGTCGGCGGGGTACAAGTACAATTGCGTGCAACCAGATGCAAGCAGACCAACAAGGGGGTCTCTACGATGCCGTTAACGTCACTACAAGGGTTATCTTATCAAGGTTCCTAAATCTAAATCTTGGCAAATTCCGGCAGCATAACGCCTTACAGCGTAAGTGGGAATTACTCAACACTATTTTACACATGTGGTTCACTGATAGATTAACAACTTCCCATGATGCCTTGTTCCGGCTAAACCGACTCGTGATCTCCCTATTTAATCATTTTTCAACAAGGCATGGTTGTCTGTCTCCTCTCTTGCTTCCTGAAATATACTCCTCCTTCGACTTAGCATTCTCAACAAGGCGGTTTGTTTGCTCTCTCTTCCCTTTTCTTTGGGTCTTAATTTTGATTGTATTTTTATCGCGCTCACCTTAACTATTTCTCTGATAATTTAGTTTGTTTATATTTCGGTCTCTCTCTCTTTCATTTTCTATGCTTTCTTTATGTTCATCTGGTCCTTTCTTCATATTGGACATCAATCAGGGTTATCACTGTATCTATTGTTGACATTAAACCTAACTTCCGGATGATCCAGGTCACATAGACTGGTTTACTACTTCACTGGACTCGGTCTCCTAGTCTTCTCCGATCTAGGTTTCTCCTCTTGTTCCTAAGCAAATTTAGCGGAAGGGTCCATCAACTTAGTTCTCTTATCCCATGTGGGAAAAGTCACGCATTTTCTCCTCTGTGTTTTCCAATGTTACTTTTTCTTCTTTTTACTTCTTACAGGTTTACTTATCTGGACATTTACTACAGTTGAGATTAAAATGGCCTCACATGGAATGTCTGTGATGGCTTCTTAAGTTTATTTCCAGTGATCTTTTAAGCAAGGTGACGTGTAATTTTCCTCTTCATTTTCCCGGTTATTGAATCGCGTTGATAGTGAAACTTCCGAGAAACTCTTCCCAGAGTAACACAGTATATTCCTTTATGCTCTCGTTAAATTATAATTTTATTTTCTCTTATTTATAATTACTGTTGTTATTATTACTAATAATTAATATTAATACTCTTATTGTAAATCATATACCATTGTTAATATATGTAGGAGGCTCTCGTCTTTATAAAACCCTTATCATGGATATATAACAAAATTTCTATTTAATTACATTTATACTTCACTTATGACGAAAACATAATTCCCATACCTTGATATTCCATTATTAAAATTAATTTGTAAAACTTTGTCAGGATTTTAAGCGAGGGTCTAATAAAATGGTCCGTAAAACTTCTCCCATATACATATATATTTATATGTATATGTAAATTACGAAAATGCTCTTTTAAATTTGTTTAGCAGACTCCACGTAATCCCTTACTCTTATATATATATATAGAATTTATAACAAAATATAAATACATACCTATATATACAAGATATGTATATATTTTTATATATTTATAAAGTTATATCTAAATATAAATAAATATCTATATATATACATAGATATGTATATATACAGCTATATATTTATATAACTTCAAACTCCACTAATAGTGGTTCATTTTTTTTTATTTCACCAACTATTATTATGTTATTATTTTTGTTCAAACATAAAGTAGGGTTTTCACCCTAAAAATTCTTATTGAAAATCATGTTGAAAACTGCAGACAAGGGCGGCGGAGCTGAGCATTGTGGATGGCAGAGGGTGAAGCGAGTAGTAGAGGGCAATGGAGAGGGCGCAGGGGATTGTGGCAGGCGGAGGCAATCGCCACAGGTGGCGTGTGGAGGTCGGGCGGCAGAAATGGCCGCTCGGCGGGAACAGCGTGGCAGCGGAGTTTTGAGCTCCGCGGGGTGTAAAGGCAGGGGGATGTGGGTTCACGGTTTAAAGGAAGGGAATGTGGGGAGGGCGAATCCCCACCCACATCCCATACAGTGGGGTGTGGGTGGGGCTCCGCCCCCCCCACATCTTGTAATAAACAACAGCGCGGTGGGGATCTCCGACCCCACCGCCCACTGTAAACACCACCGTTGGCTGTGTATTTACACAGCGGTTCAACTCGCCTCTCTTTTATTCAATTAACATAACTTTTTAATTCCAGTTTATTACTCTTGAATGATAAATAAATAACAATAAATACAAATATATATATATATATATATATATATATATATATATATATATATATATATATATATATATATATATATGTATCATGTTCATGATATCACTTAATTTTCTCAACAATTTTTTTTTTAAATGATAAATAAATAACAACTATATTACATCTATATATATATATATGTATATATATATTTCATTTTCATAATACCATTCAATTTTCTCCAATACAACAAATGGTCAGTTTCTCATATTCGGTAAAAAAAAATGGTAAATAAATAACAACTATTATATATATATATATACATTTATATATATATATATATATATATATATATATATATATATATATATATATATATTCCATTTTCATAAATCACTTAATTTTCTCAAATTGACAAACAGATGTATATACATAATAGATTTCCTCTAATCTTTACAAATTAACTGAAACCACTATTTATGAAGAATAAACTTAAACATTTAAAACTATTTTTTTTCCATTATAACAATGAACTATAAAACTGACCTTTCAACTAATTAATCCAATCTATCCTTATAATTACAAACTAGCTCAGATTTGATTGCAAATAAGTAAAGATCTCTTCTTTCACTAACACATTTAATACAGTAAGACTTTCTATTGAACTTCAAACTTTCCATATGAAATTCAAGGTAAATAAATTACATCATACACAATACAGTAAGAACAACTATTTCACTTCCCTTAACAAGATGAAAGATAAGGATTTCCTGCTCCCAAACAACTTACAAGGGATGTTATGTAACAAATAAGTAACAGTCACACCCAATAACATGATCAGGGAGGTTATTTCCTTCACTCCCAGGGTGACAATAAATTACAACAATATCAAGAGAGGTACTCTCTTTTACACTCTTTACAAAAGATCATGCACTAATTCTCATGACAAAGAAGAATAAACTATTTCTTCATAAATATAACTTCTCCAAATCCAACTAGAAGCTCCAAGAGGAAACCTGTGTATCAAAGACAAACAAAGAAGAAAACACCACTCATATAGCTCTCCTCCCTTCCATAGACCCGCAAGAGGGTCACCCCCGAGCTAGGGAGACCATACTCACACCTGGGTAAGTCAAGCACTCCACTTCACAACAGGGACAAGAACAAACCCAAAGCACACAAACACCCGTGGTAAATTACACAACACGGAAACTCAACTACAGTGAGTTTCATAAGGGGCAGGAGAGTGGACACACTCGACTCCAGAGTGTCACCCTTACAGATATTTATCCAACACAATTTCTCTTGGCCTCAAACCAAGTTTGATCACAATTTTTTTAAAGAAATTTGTATTTGACTCTCAAGTCAAAGATACAGTCACAGATACATGCCCTCAAGGCTTTCAACATCCCAAAAGAAGGAAACAGGTATGCACCCAAGGAGGATCTCTCCTCCCCTACCCCAAACTTGATGAGCATTTCTCCCAAGTGGGAGAAGCTTTGTCAAACAACCCGACAACAAACCCCACAGAAAACACATTTAAAACACAAACAAATAATCATCTTTCACACACTTTACATACACATTCAGATATACGAAAGAAAGGTAAAAATCAAACCAACCTTACAAAGCCTTCCTGGAATGAAACTGTTGCAGAGCTCTATTGAGTTCTCTTCCAACCTTAGCCAACAACTCCCTCTCCCTTTCCTCACCTCCAAGCTAACTTTCCTCTTTTTTGGCAATAATAAAAACTCTCCCCAAAATTCAACTAACTCCCTCTCATCCCAAAATTGAAAAACAAATAACCCAAATTCTCTTCAGTTTAGAGGAATGGGGAGGTGACACTTGTCACCTCCTCACCCTTCCCAAAACCACTATTCTGTCCTGGTGGCTTATGTCACTCACCCATTCCTAGAGTACTCCTTATCGCTCTCCTCGTGTCATTTCTCTTACGCATGGGAGAAATAAAAGGAGTTAAAGGAGGAAAAGACAGGTGACCCATGCCTCTTCTTCCCTCCTTCACATGGATGGCCCCACAACACACGGGGGAATCTCACTAATGGAGAAGGTGACTTCAAGTTAATCCTTCAATAATGGAATGGTTTGTAGTCATCTCTTACCTTGGGGATTGAAGAGGGATGGGTTGGGTGTTGGTACAACCCATCATGTCCCCTCCATGCCTCCAATTTTCGCCACATAACTTCAGGGGGAAGTTAAGATGACTAGATGGAGGTTACTCAAGGGTTACCCATGTCAAATGGGCCCCTGGACCCATGGGGTATAACCTAGGGTCAACTTTAACCCATACAAGATACCCCTGGTCAAGGTAAAGCACAAGAAAAAGCCTCATAGATTTAAATAAAATAAAGAAATTTAAATTCAATCTGTTTTTACAACACAAATCATAAAATAGTGTCACATGAGGGTAACCTAACCCACTCGACCATACGAAAGACCACATTACAACATCACATCAAACACAGAGAGATCTTGGTTCCTCGTGGAACCAGATCGGCTTAACAGGGAATAACAAATAACAAGGTGCGGAATGATCTCCGAAATCTGTGGTTCGATTAGTAAATCCTGCACACTAAATTACAAGATCAGTATCCACATATAATCATCATAGCCGAAGCAACTTAAAAAAATATGCATTATCATGACATAGTTCTAATTAACATAAATGAAATCATATTACAATTTTCCATCATCACCTAATTAACTTTTTTGAAATGTAAACTTATCCAAACATCACCCAATTAGTTTTTCCGAAATCATAATAAAGTTTAATAGTTTGACAATTCCAGGAACTGCTATCCCACAAATATAAAAAGTAACAATAACAGTAATGTAAATAGTCATAACAACAGAAGTAAAAAGGGCGGTCCTCACACTTTGTCACATCCTTCGTTTCCTTCTGAATTTTCTCGTTATCACCTTCCTTCATGCTCATAAGAGTGTCCACTCTTTACTTTGTCCTTAATTCTTGAGCTTGCATTTGAACCAATTTATCCTTATATTCTTAAGACATAGAGGACCTGACCTTTTCAAGAGCTCGTTGTCTCATCTCATCATTCATTTTAGTGGCTTCTTCTTTTTTCTGTCGTAGAGCCTGAGCTAGGCTTTCCAATACCAATGACATCAATCATAGGCAAGTTTTATTTAAGCATATACATAACTAAAATGTGTTCAATGGTCTTTTGATCCTTAGGAGGAACATCCAGATACAAATAAGCTATGTTCTTTAATAGCCCATGTTGTTTAATTCTATTAAAGACAACTTCTAATTGAAGAGGGCCTTCTGTATGAGTCACCAAAGGATTTTTCTTATATTTCTTCCCTTTCCTTTTTAGCTTAGAATTTTCCTATTCTCCTTCTTGTTCTTCCTCTTCAATCTCTTCTACCTTAACCTTCTTTATTTTTAGCTTGTGTTTTAGGTCTACATACTTCTTTTCACCAGTATTCTTCTGTGCTAGTGTTTCAGAGGCTTCCCTTCTTTGAATGGACATTATTTGTGCAGATCCAAAGGGTTGCAGTGCATTTACAGTAGCAGAAGTAGATTTGCTAGTCCTTAAACCTTGTGCAGCTAGTATAAAAATAGAATCTTGATGTGTTCCCTCAATAAGGGCTTTTGATGTGGTTTTAGATGAAATGCCCCATATTTTATGCATCTCACCTTTATTCTTCTCAAGTTGTTCCTCTGCATTCTTCTTATGCATTTTGTTCATAACCTCATCATAGGTTCCAAACCCTTTAGCAATGGTGTCTTTGGGTTTGCTAAGCAAGATATCAGCATAGACCTTTATTTCTTCTCCAAAGACTTCATATGGCAATTGATGGATCCATGTAGTTCTAGGCTCAATAGCCTCCATGTAGGTATAATCCTTGTCAACTAAGAAAGTGATCTTCTCCCTATATTGTTGTATAGAATTGTAAGGGACTCTTTCTTCGGTATGCATGTTGGTTTGAAGGGTTTTGAAGAAACCCCAATACATTGTCCTATAGTGATTTAGATCACTAAATCCTCTTATGTGACTCTTAATTTGGACAACAACAAGGATATGTTTTTGCCAAACCTTCCACTAAAACTAGGTAGATCATTCATACAATAGAATGCAAGATAGATAATTAAGGTTCCATACCTCAAAATGTATCCAGTTTCTTTTGTCCTTCTCAGGTTCTCTAGGAGTCATTCTCTCATGACCTCATAGAAGTCAAAATCTTTTCCTTCCTTAACCATCTGGTAGGTAGTATGAATGGTAGTACCAATGGAGGATCCCTATGTATTAGTGAAGTAAACTTTATATGCAATTCACATTGTAGCATAATGGACACCTAGATCAGTTATCTCATTCACAATAAAAGTTCTCTTGTCAAATTTTGCTCCAGTCAGTTCAATAACTTTCTCATTCTTGATTGATTTTATCATCGACACAGATCTAGTGGAACACAACCTAGTAACAACCTTGATTGCATCTTTAGTAATCTGGTAGGGCTTATCCAAATACATGAATTCATTAATTCTACTCAATTTATATCTCGCCCATTCGTGCTCATTACAAAAATTAGGGTAATCCTTCCATATGTATAGTTGTTTGGCCCCCACATTGGAAAATTTAGGTTTATAGACAATATCATCTTTTAGAAGTTGACTTCTAATCTCTATAAGCTTTACATGATTGATCTCATCCAACTTAGAGTGAATGTAAAACCTAACATCTTCTATATAAACAACATATATGTCGGTATATTTAAAAATGCTCATTTCCTATCAACCTCCATTGCTTTGAAAGGGTATTTCTTATGCTTTGGTCTATGTTTCTCAGTAACATCAACTAGTTCCAGAGTAGCCATCACCAATTTCTATGAATTTAGTAACTAGGGTTTTAAGAAGTAGTTGTTCTGATAAATACCTCTTTGTTCAATCGCTAGGGTTTCACCTTCAGCTTGATTCTCCTCAAATTCACCAAGTGCTTTGAAAGACTTGTTCTCTACTCAGTTCCAGTTACAAATTCTTTGGTTTCAAATGAGATTTAGTCATGCAAGTGAAGCATAAGTATCTCACAATTTTCCCTAGCATACTATAATTAATGCACCTTTAATAGGTTAGGTGAATAGCTATCGAAGTGCTCTATAGGTCCACAGAGACTAAAAACTATTCTGCAATCCTCCACATCTTGTGATTTTGCTCCTTAAATTTAGGGGAAAGAATTTATCTTGTCACATCAATAACTTCATCTATCAACTTCATGCCAATCCATCATTAATCCTAGATTCCACTTACGGAAGCCATAAATATTCAAGGGGGGAAAGAAAAGATGTACACTGGTTAGCTCCCCCTGACCATATACCTTATCTTAATTAGTAACAAAATCTTTTGCACTAGGCAAAGACACATATTCCTCCTTCTCATTACTTTGTTTTGTCTTCCTTTTCAATATCTTTTCCATTTCCTTCTTTTGCTGAGTCACAATTTTATCTGGTTTCTTGTGCTGAATAGGTGGTTCCATAGAACCACTTTTGTAGAATCTTTCTCTATGCCCTAAGTTGTTGCATTTATAGCAAACAACATTATATTCCAGAGTCACACCATTTCTCTTTATTTTAGTTCTGACCTCAATACCCCTATGAACAAACTTATTGCATTCAAAGAAATACCATAAAAGGAATAAGAGATTCTAGCATCATGCTTTGGAGACACATATGAGTTCTTCAACATGTTATCATTTCTTCTAACCTTAGTTCTAAAATCAATAGCCTTATGACCAAAATTATTGCAAGAATAATAGTAACCATAAAATAATTGAGAGAACTTGGGATTAGTTGCTTGTCTAGGAGGAGATCTCTTAGGATCTTTCTTCTTCTGATTGCTGACCTATATGAAGTCATCATTATTGAATTTCTATTCCTCATCTTTAGTCTCCTTTGAATCTTTAGTTCAAGGCTCTTCCTTTTCCATTTCAAACATGCCTTTAGGTATATCTATTTTAGGAATAGATTTTTTCAAATCCAATGCCACCTTCACTATTCAAAAGTATTTGACTACTAATTATCTCATCAAGGATATTGGTACTTTTCTTTAGTTTTATACATTTGTCTATCTGGTCCTTTGCTTTCTCCAATTCTTTCCTCAAAGAGACAATTTCTTCTATAAGATTGGAGGATTCAATTGATTTGTCATTGAGCTAGGCATTTAGACCATCTACAATCTTCTTACCTTCTTCAATTTGAACTTTCAACATGGAAATTACTTCTTTTGACTTTATGAGCTTAATCTTGTATTCTTCATTTTTACTTCTTGCTACATCCAGATCTTCTAGGGTAGAAATGAATTCTTTTTCATAATCAACTTTTAGAGGATTCTTTCCATTAAATAGTACCTTAGTTCCCATGTGTTCCACTCTAAGATCTACCTCAACTGTTAGGTTGCACTCAAGGAACTAGGCTTTGATACCAATTGTTGAACACACAAAAGTACTGAGAGGGGGGTGAATCAATACTTATTCAAATTCTTTTCTTTCAATAGCATTCAAACTATCATAAGCATTTTAAAACATGAAAAGCATATGAACATAGAAATACACATTCATAACACTAGATTTACGTGGAATACCCTAGAAAGGAATAATCACAGTGAACAAGCTGCTTGGATCCACTGTCCAAATCCACCCTCACAAATAAGAACAAGATTATAATATTATTTATGGGCTACAACCCAAAGGAAGTTGCAACTCCTTGAATAGTTACAACACTTACAATCTTTGTTACTCAAAACTTATCTGACTCAAATATTCTTCTCACAAAACTGACTATTGATCACTTCAAGCTTTGCACAAATATATCACCTTTTCACAACAACAATATCAATCTCCACCACAAAAGAAATAACTTTAGAAACTCTTCTCCATCATCACATCACCAACAATAACCTCTGTAACAATATCACATCACATAAACTGGTCCTTTCCACATTTCGTCATGAAATTTACATATGCGGTAAGTTTATTTGCAACAAGTCAATGCTATCACACTATACACAACACACACACACACTGCTTGATACCTTTGATCTTACATTTATATGTTCCACAATAATCAATATATTTCTCCTTGGTCAGCCATGATGAAACGTGTAATGGCCACAACAGTCCACTCCCAAACATATGCGATAAGTAGACATCAAATGCGGTTCAAGAGCAAAACATAATCAAGTCCTATTTTACCTTGGCACATCCTTCCATGTTGGGGCACACTCGAAAACACATGGAAACTTGTTTATCATACACCAGGTCAGCTTTACAAACAATTGTCCTTCCACAAAATAACTCCAGACCAAAAGCAATACCAGACAAGATAATATTACATCATGTTGATGTATAAAATTGTGCAAGTTCTTGCACCAACATGGGAGATTCTGAGAATGTGGGATGACTCTCAGAATGACCTCTAGATTTTATAGAAGTTGGCTCTTCTTTCTTCAATGGGCTTTTGAGAAAAGGGGAAGAGAAACAAGATTATAGATACAATATGAAATAACTTCTAAGGTGATGCGCCAGACTTATATTTGTTTCAACAATTAACACAATGACTAAATCTTTATGATTTCTGCTATATTAAAGAGCAATGAGCATGGTTAATGTAAGTAGATTATAAACACATTTAAACTCAAAGGCTAAACTCAGAGAAATTGTAATAAAGACATAGAAAAATACCACCAAATAACATAGAACAGAGGTTTTTATTAATAGATTCGGTAGAATATATAAGGCACAGAACATGCACAGATATATGATGCTTTGCTTTTGAAACCATTGCGGAGGCAAAATGATATATTTGAGTCACAAAAAACAAAACTCTTCTAATACATCTATCTATTTCGATATCTTTTCATGTATATAATATCAGTTATAGAATTCCTTTATTTATAGTAGAAAGGAAGGGCTTAAGATACTAATGGCCATTAGGATTCTCAACCACTTTGCAAAATTGAACTTGAATTGGTGATGCACCAAAAACATTTCTAAATATGCTTCTGCATTGTCTTCACCTTCTGATTGGTTGACTGGAGCTGAAAATACGGCTCTGTAACTACCAGTTCTGTTGAGACAAATGGCTTCTTTCGTGGGCTTCCAAATGGCTCAAAAATTGCTACGTGGCACCTTTGCACTCATCAGGTTTGGCCTCTTTCATATCTTCTTCAAATGCATGCCATCATGACACTTGGTACCTTTGGCTTCTCTTTACTTTAATTGATACTTAAGACACGTGGCAACACCTGCTAGCTTCGTAACTAGGACATGCGACATGCTGGCACTTCTTCTAAGCTACTTTGTTTCTTTCCTTCAAATGTCTGCCATTACGACACTTAGCACTTTCCACTGTAACTGCAAAACTACCCTTAATGTCTTGGGCCCACCATATTTTACTTTGATACTTAATATACTGCAAAAAGAGTGACACACGACAAGATCCACATATTCGCAATAGAGGCACGCGACAAGCTTCACACACTTCCGAGCTACTTTATCAAATTTTTTTCCCACTGTTGCAACATGTGGTGCACTCCACAAAGCTTAAAAACTTAATGAAATAAAAGGGAAAGAATAGAAAATAGACACGTGGCATGCTCCATGATTCTCAAAGCCTACAAACTCAGAAGGAGACACTTGACGCTCCTGTTACAACTAGACACTGTACCAGCTTGTTTCAATTACCACGCCACATGGCGCATTCCACAACTTTATAGACCTTCATTTCTTCAAAATCCCACCATGTGACACTTGGAGATCCCGTGCGGGCTACTAATTACAATACAAATAGATAATAAGTTTGCCACTATGAACTGATGCAACAAAATGTAGAGTTTTAACTCTATAATTCCAGGCGACTCACATGGGACTCTTTGCCTGCATAGAAAGAACTTGAAAAGTATATAAAAGATCAAAAATTTAAAATTGCACTGCCACAGCCCAGAAAAAAACAACTTCTACAAAGAAGCTTGATACCTAGACCACTTTGAGTCTGACAAACCCTGCCGCTTTTGTAAAGCCTAGAAAGCAAGGTCCAAATTGATAATGTCCTTATGAGAAAAGGACTGAAGAATTTGCACCGTTGAATGTAACTGATACTCAAGCTGGTTCATGGGAATGAGAACTGATTCCACCTCCCGTACACTTGACGAGTCACTCAGATTTTGAAAATAGTCTGGTCATTTTGTTCCAACAACAGGAGTGCCTTGATCTAGTCAGTCATTAAGACTGTGTTATCATTTGGGAAAGGAGATGGGAGTCCCATTTGCACCAGCTTATCAATGTGCCCCTTCATATCTTTGACTCCCTCCTTAAGAATGTCTAGAAGTGTCTTGCATTTTGTCACAGCCTCATTGCAACTGAGGACTTCATCCACTTTTTTAGCTGCAGTCATTCTATCATTCATGCCTGCAGGTAGTAAAGCTTCATCAGTTGCATCATAGAATTTTTGTAACAAAAGTTGAGAGTTTGAAACTCTCAAAGAAACAATGGATAAGGTAGCTTCAACTAAAGACTCTACTCTTTCACACATCAACTGAGCCTTGAGAAGAAAGCTGAGGGTAGGCTTAAGATGTGTAACCTCATCATAGATTCTCTTCCATGTTGATACAAACAACTCCTTGACCATTTCCAACACTCCAACATTTTGAGGCCTTTGACTTCGCTCAATAGTCAACTACTTGGTTTTATCTTGCTTAACCATAAATTGAACTTGATAGGCATTGATTTGATTTTTCTTCTTCAGTAGGCTCTGCTGCAACTGAGACAATTCTTGCATCGTATCTTGGCACTTCTTCTCAACAAGGGCCTTTTCCTTCTTCAATGTGTTTATGATGGCCTTGGCCTGTGTTAGTTCAGTCTGAAGGTTTGCAGCTTGAGTTTGTACTGCTTGATATACCTCCAAAGACACAATAGGCTGCAGATCTTTGTTCAGAGTTCATTTTCTTGGTTTTTGGTCTTAATTTTTGCAAACAGACTATCAATTGTGGATTTTGCCTTCTTCAAATCCATTTCCAGCTTTTGCATCTTCTTTGTTGCTTTAGGATAATCTACTATGACTGCTGCGGAAGTCTCATTCATTAACTCAAATTTTTCTTGGGGCCAAAAATGGGCTAAGTCCATAGCCACTGCATTCATGGTATAATCCTCTAGCTTCATCTATTCAACAGGCTTAACTACATTGGGGGTTAAGTGAGTGATAGTCAGGGATTGTTGGATGGGATCAAAGAGGGACTTCATGTGAGGGGTAGTAGGGCTTTTGCTTTCTTTCATCTTTTTGTTCTCTCTCCTAGCTTCCCTCACTTTCCTAGCAGCATCTGCCTATGTTTGAAAGGTAGGTGGGGAGGTAATGAGCCCTCTAGTTAAGAGATAACCTTGTGGTAGGCCATATGGTATGGTTGTAATTTGTTGGTTGGGGTCTATCTGAGGAAAAGCCCACTTGGGCATGGATGGGGAAAACAAAGGCAATGAAATGGCTTGTGATGACGCTAAGGCCGAGGAACTAGCAGTAAGAACAAAAGATTGTAAAGGTGCAGCAGATGTGGCAGGAGGCGTGGAAGAGTAGGTAAATTGGGTTGCCACCCCCATTAAAGAAGAAGATGAAGAAGGATGAATAGGAGGAGGAATACTTACCTGGACTGCCACTGTAGTTGTCAGAACTTGTTGCTATGGGGGCGCCAAGACATCACCCTCAGTCTTCTTTTGCAAGACTAGCTTGCACCTTCTTTTCAGGGGCCTTCCAACTATGTCTTTAGGGTCTTCTTCTTCCTCTACCTCTTCAATTGACATGAATGTTTGTTGAGAAATTGCGGGTCCAAGACCCCCCAATACCGAAGCTCTATGGGTCACATGAGATGGTAGTTGTACAACTTTTTTCTTCATGATAACACTGAGAGGTTGAGGCCAAGGAGTCCTAGGAACTTGTTCTATTGCTTTCACCATTTCCTCTATCTCTTCTACCTCTTCCAACTCTTCTGAGTGGCCTAGAAGATTTCTTGTCTAGGCTAGATACAAGGGTCATAAGATAATCATCCCATAGCCTCTCCCACTACTCATCTATTGGAACTCCCCCAAAAGTTTGGGTGAATTCAACAATTTCTTCCTAGACTTCCAGTAGGCTGCTCTCTTTTCACTATTCCAGTCTTTATTCTTGAGTGTTAGTCTGAAACCATCTGTCATGAGCCTCTTAGGATCATACTCCTGCTGGCGAGTGCAAAAAGTTTCCCATGGCTTGGGTTCTTTATTAGGTAGATCTTTGAGTTCTACATAGAACTCTGGGATATCTTGTTGTGGTGACCTCCTCTGCTCCCAGAAATGCCGACTCTCATGAATGAAACTAGTGGAGACCTTGTTACTCACAATCCAGGATGCCAAGAAACTATCTGGATCATAGTTCCATTTATCCTGAACTATAACAAAACCATAGGCTGCCAGTTTCCTTAGCAAGAGATTTTCAGTTTCCCTTTTCTTTATCTTAAACTCCTTAGTCTAGGGAATATCATAGAACTTCTTCTTCCTCTTCTTGTTTTCAAAATTATTATCAATAATTGATAATTGGCGAGCCACTTCCAAGGCTACAACTCTAGGAGTTAAAACTTTTGGGAGTAAAACAGGCTCACCAACAAAACCATGAAGCCTAATAATTGTAAAATGGGCACCAAAGAAATAATCACAAGGCACTTTGGAATTAACTAAGAAGCCTTTCAAGCCACTTGTCATTCTATTCATGATAGCTTCAGATTCCAGTTGTTCAAAAATAGGAGCCACAAAACACTTAGCAAATTCATAAGGGTCTGAGGTTTTTGAAAAGTACGTGAGTCCATGTTGACATAGGAATGGTTTTTCTGCTACTTACTTCAGGGTCATACATATCTACATGCATATACTGTTAGAAGAGTTGATAATTTTGATACAAAATTAAATGGAAAAGATAGGCCGAGTACTTGAAAGTCTGCACCTCAGAGAAATTAGATAGCTGCTCACTGATTACTTAGGAGATATGTTTCGAGAAGTCAAATTTGTACTCAGCAGACTTGTCTACTGTTCTGAGTATGAAAATGGCTGCCAGTTGCCAGTCATACATGTTTGCATCTTCATCCTGACAGAAAATGAAAGCAAGCATGGAGAGGGCATCCTGCACATCAGCATTGAACTGACCCCGTGTCGTGGGTAGTGCAAGCAATTGGGTATTGTTATCATCAAGGTACATCTCAGTATTTAGAAACCTGAGTTTATTATTGACACTGATCCATATATTTTACAACTTGGGTATGGTGGCAAAAGTAGCATTCCAGTCATGATATAGGCCCAATATGTCTCAAATTGCCTTAGGGGTTACCTAGATCATGAAACTTCTATTTTGAATTGTTGAAGTCTATGGGTCGAAAAGATTTGTGCACATCCAGATCAATTCAAGATATGGGTGAACGACAGGGACTAAGAACTGAGCCAACTGTGAGGTCTAAATCCTCATGCCAAAAGTTTCAGATTCTCCCTTCTCCACTCACTGGAGGCATCTTATATGTGCTCCTCTCAAATTCTTTGGATTTTTAGTCATCTCGGTGTCAAAGATGTCATCTGCATAATCATCTATGTATAAAGGGTTGGCACTTCTCCCTTTCTCTAAAGCTCTGGTCCTTGGGTAATTGATTCTCAGCTCCACCTTTGCAGATGCATAGGACTTACTATTCTTCCACTTTTCTGGTAAATCAAATAGACCCTCTTTTGGTGACTGTGCCTCCTCCATTTCTATCTATCTTTTCAAGAGATCTAGAAACTATAACTGGGCTCAAATCACTACTAGGACTTCCAATAGCTGTTGAAACTTCTTGACACAAGTAGATAAAAATTGAGAGATTTCGAAACAAGAAAGTCAACTGCAAACTGTTGAGATACTTGACTACTTGACTCGGCAGTGGCATTAATAATGTATTAAATGAACCATAATTTCTAATTAATGACACTAATAGATATGCCAAAGTGATTGTTAGTGTATCATTCCAAATCTGTAGAAGATTATATGCTGACTTAGCATTAAAGGTGACAATCTTTTGAAATGATTGGTTATCTTCCTTGAAGTATGGGTACCGCCTAACAACCTTGGGGAGTGTACAACTGTTGGGTATAGAGGCCAATGTGTTGCGGACACATGTTCCTGGAACACTTATTCAAAAGAAACCGGGAAAAGCAAAATAGGAAAGGAATGAAACCTGAAAGAAACCTAATTAACTATGATATATGGACAGAAATTGAATTTATATGAAATGTTTCAAGAAGATCCCATTGACAGGAATCTCTTTAGGTTCTCCTTCCATATTCTCCAACTCAAATGCATTCTATTGCTTGTAGGCGCAAATCTTAAAAGGGCCAGTCCAAAGTGAATCAAACTTGTTGTGTCACCGTAGCTTATTAGCTCTTTCATCCAATTTCAAAACCAAAGACCTGACTTCAAAATTTGGTTCGGAAGCCTTTCGACCAAACCAACTCTTTATGGTATAATGACAGTTCATCAAAGATTCATGTGCTGACTCTCTTTTTTCTTGTACCTCTAGTAGTTTTGAAAGCCTCACATACATTGGACCATTTTCTTCTATCTCCCATTGCTTAATTAACTGTAAAGTAGGGCTTTCTATATTCAGTGGCATAACTGCATTCTTGCAATAAACTAGTTCATAAGGAAACATCTTAGTCGCTTGCTTTGATGTAGTCCTGTCTACCCATATTACCAAATTGAGATGTTTATTCCATTCTTTCTGATGATAAACTCCTATTCTTTTTCTATGGCATAGTGGATAATAGTTGGATGAAGTTTTCAAATATATATCATTTTTTAAAGTAAACTCTGACTATTTGGTACCCAAAAATGCCTTAGCATTATCAGATACAATAGTGCAGGGTGGGCCAAATCTTGTGGTTATTCCTTCTAGAAAATCTAGAATTACCTTCTCAGTGGCCTCTTTAAGTGGGACCACCTCGCTCCATCTCGTAAAATAATTAGTTGCAGTGAGTATCCATTTATACCCCATACTTGAGACTGGATTGATCATTCCTATGAAATCTAAACCCCAATGTGCAAAAGGGTCATCTACGATTATGGGACTTAGAGGTAAAGTTGCATTCCTTCTCTTTCCCACATAGAATTGACAAGCCTGACACTTCTTAACCATTTGATGACAATCTACAAATAATGCGGGCCAGTAGTAACTAGCTTGTGTAATCTTGATGGCAGTGGTTTTTGTTGAAAAGTGTCCTCTTGAGGTTCCATGGTAGAATTCATGCAGTATCCTTTGAGCTTCATCTTTTTCAATACACCTTAGTAGGATCCCATCAAAATTTCTCTTAAATAGAATGTGGTCAATCAACACAAAATAACTTCCTTGTTGCCTATAGTATCTTCTTTTATCAAGGGAGAGCATACTAGGGAAGATACCAGTCCTCATGAACTATATCCTATCATTAACCCAAGAGTCTTGATCAGGCTCTTGGAGTTTTAACACAGTTTCATTCTCTGTTTATTTCGATATTGATGCCTCTATGTCTTGGATAATATATTGGTAGAGTCCTCTTCCTCTAGCCAATTTGGTAGGACATACTTCTACATCATATTCAAAGATCTTGGTTATCTAATTAGCTCTTTTTTATGTAATCTTTCCCCCCATAATGTACTCTCTAACACTTGAATGAGCTACTAATATCAAGATTTTGTTTCCTGTTACCAAGTGTCTGAATTTCTTAAGTGCTTTAACTATGGCATAAGCTTTCTTTTCAACAAAATTGTACCTAGATTTGTACTCTCTTAATGTCCTAGAGAAGAGTGCAACTAGATGTTCCCCTTCTTCTTTGTCATCTTTCTGAGTTAGAATAGCTGCAATACTATGCTCACCTCCATACACATAAATTATGAAGTGTCTAGAGAAATAAGGATTCTGTAGCACTGGGGCAGTGGAGATAACCTTCTTAATTTCTTTAAAAGCCTGGATCCCCTCAGTTGTCCACTTAAAAGCTAAGTCCTTCTTTAACATCAGAGTAATAGGCCTGACTAGCCCTACAAAATCAGATATGAATCTACTGACAAAATTAATCTTCCCCAAGAAAGAGTAAACTACCCTTTTATTAACTGGTAAGGATAAGTCCAGTATGGCCTTGACTCTTTCTAGGTCAATAGAGATTCCATATTTTGAAACAATATGCCCTAAAAGTCTCTCTTGTGGTACACCAAAAACACACTTCTTAGGATTTAAAAAAATCCCAAACTCTTGGCACCTCTAAAAGATAGCCTCTAAATGTTCAAAATGATCTTTGGAATTTGTTGTAAATATAGTAAGATCATCTAAATAAATTGGAATAATCTTATTTATGAGTCTCTTAAAGGCTATATCCATAGCATGCTGAAAAGTGGCACCAATATTTGAGAGACCCAAAGGAATTTTGGCCTATGCGAAAGTTCCCCATTTGGTTGTGAACGTTGTTTTGTGTTGGTCTTCCTCTGCCAGCCAAATTTGATTGTATCTTGAAAAACCATCAAGTAAAGAAAATCTTTTTGATCTAGCTATTCTTTGTAAGATTTGTTCCATGGATGGCAGAGGATAATGAACCTTCAATGAAGCTTTATTTAAGTCTCTGAAGTCCACACAGAGCCTTATGTCTCCATTTTTCTTTCTTACTGGTACTAAATTAGATACCCAGGTGGAATGCTTGATTGGGAAAATAATCTTAGACTCAAGAAGCTTTTGTAACTCATCCACCATTAAAGGTTCAATTCTAGGATTTACTGGTCTCTATTTCTAATGGATGGGCTTTGATCCTCCAACAAGCTCTATAGTTGCTGGATAATGTCCCTATTATAACCATGGAGATCATCATAGGTCCATGCAATCACCCTATCATATTGGTCGTATAAGGAGATTAACTTATCCTTTTCCTCCTGAGTGGTGGCATTACCAACTTTTAACTTCCTTCCTTTGCTGACCTAAATTTTAGAATAATCTTCTTTACTTGCCATGAACTTTCTCTTATCTAGGCTTGCATCACCTGGGTCAATTAGGTTCTCAAATGTTATTAACCCCCTTGGAAGCTTATTAGATTTCAATTGAATGATCTGGTTGCCATATGCTTCCTCAATTTTAGGCTGCAACTGGTCAGCAAATTCTCCAGACTATTGTAAAAACAAAAGTACTTGAAGGTCGTCAAAAACTTTCCAGTTTTGAACATTGTCAAGGATTGCTGGCCTGATAATGACCTTCACTTCCTCATTATTGATGAGAAAATCACTCGTTGGGTCAAACTGAGAGCCAATTTGTGCCATCCTATCTGCTTCAGTATTCTAAGCTCTAGGTACAACTTCTATATTAAAAGAATCAAAGCCATCAATTAGGTCCTAAATCCTATGGTGATATGACCTCATTCTCACATTCTTTGCCATGGCCTTCTTTCTGATTTGTCTTATGACTAGCTCTAAATCACCTCTGACTCTTAGATTCTTTATTCCTTTCTTCTTGGCTAACATAAGACCATATACCAAAGATTCATATTCAACGTCGTTATTAGTACAAGTAAACTAGAAGTGTATGGCCCTGAGAATTTTTTCTCCATTTGGAGAGATGAGACAGATACTTGCTCTTGCACCATTCTTGCTCTTGGCTCCATCAAAGTTTAAGGTCTAGATCTTAGAGTCTTTATTTGAATCTTCCCTTTTAGCTATTTCTTGACTCATTATGTTTGGTATTTCTTGATCTTCCTCAAAGATTACATAGATTCCTAAACCAGTAGAATCATAGTTGCCATAAGGGTCACTCTGCATCATAGAAATCAGCTGATTATTCTCTTTTTAATTTTGATCATATTCAGTCCATTCCCCTATATCTTCAATAAAAGCTCTGTCCTCTCTATTCATCATAGATGCTTCAAACTTTTGTGATGATTCTTCAATGATGTGTTCTTTAGATAAGGGTTCTGACAACACTTTCATCTTGGTTCCATATTTTAGTTCTTAAGATCAAGTGTGAACAGTCTAGTGACATATACCCTCCTATTTTAGCAGTGAAATCTCTAGATAGGCATAGTCCAAAGACAAGGGGAATGTCAATGATTACCACATCTTGCAAGATAGTTATATTTGGACAAGTATACAACTGTAATGGGAGTTGTTTGATGATTCCTATTGTTTGGACAAACTTCCTGTCTAGTTGCATGAATCCTTTAGCTAGTAGTTGGTACTCTATTTTCAAAGCATCAACTACTTGTTTGGGCATGACTATGGTACTAGCCGCTGAGTCTATCATGGAGTTATGTAACAATTTCTTGCCCACTATTAGGGTTAAATAAAATGGGTTTGGCTTAGAATTACTTACCTCTGGCATTGCATTTACTAGAGCGGCTATCTACTAAGGTGGAGCATCTTTGTTTTGAGCCCTTCCCTTGTCTATGCCTCCTTCTTTTTGGCTAACAAATTTTGGATCTGTCTGTGACTGTAATGCTTCTTGTAACAGTGACTTATGTTTAGGAATAGCCAACATATCCCATATTGACACATTTGCGGGGGTTTTCTTTAGCTATTCTACCACGTTTATAGGTCCCAACATTTGTGTTTTAGGATAGTAGGGATATCTAGCCCTTTCCACCACCTGGTTGGAGACTCCTTGATTTTGAGTTGCCATAGGTGCTTCTTGTCTTGAAGTGGGGTTATATTGAGCTTGGAATGAAGGAACTTTGGCTGCTTCATTATTGATGGCTTCAGGCTGTTCAACCATTCTTCTCTTTGACCTAGTGAAATAGTCAGACTGTACCAAGGGCTTCTTGGAGGTGGATGCTTCATTTACAAACACTGAATCTTATTCTTCAATTCATGAAAATAGGGCATGTTCTGGGGAATTTTCTTCTTCTTTTTCAATGGACATCGCTTGCATTTGGGCCACCATTACTGTATTATGTACCCCAGGCAACTGATATAGAGGAGTAGTGGATGTAACAACTTGACCCTCCATTCTTCTTTGCTCTACCACCCTCTATTGTAAGTTGCCTCTAGGACAATATCTGGGCATATGTGCATTGTTGCAAGGGAAACACCAAGCATTGGACTCTTCTACTATGTTATTTTGTCTAGGAACCATTTCTCTACCTGGGTTAGCTGGGACAACTTGTAATGGTGTGGGTACTGGGACTAGCTAATTTGAAGGTTGAGGATTGTTTAGTCTCTGTGCCCCTTGGTACTAGTTTGGATTGTATGGGGGCCTATTACCTTGGAATCCCTGATAAGGAGGTTTTGGATAAGCAGTCTATTGTCTCTTAAGATTAATAATTTCATTTAAAAAGGTTCTAAGAATATTCTTGACATCATCCATTTCAAATGGAGGAGCAGGAGGTGTTGATGTGGTGTGTTGTTGAGGTGTTGGAAAAGTGTACATAGACACAGGGACTGGTGGAGGATTAGGAGCTTCTTGTGGAAGTGGAATAGAAACCTCTAGGAACATAGACATGGGAGGTCTTGGAGGCAATTTCGCAATGTCTATTAGGCTATTTTCAGCTCTCACAACTAATTCATAGGCTACTGGTAGGGTTTGTCCTCCTAAGGATTGAATCATCAATGAGATATCAGAATTAAAAGCCTTAAGATAAAATACAATTGGCATACCTGCTGATGGCCTAGCTATGGTAGGCATTCTATCCCAAGTCTTTTGAAACCTAGTATTGAAATTTGTTATAGCTTCTTGGGGTGATCTTTTTATGGTGATCAGTTGTTGTAACAGAGATGATCTATCACCCTTCTCACTGAATCTTCTAAAGAAAGAATCTCCAAGCTAATCCTAAGTAGATATTGAATTTGAGGCCAAGGATCTATACCAATCCAGAGCTTTTCCTTTAAAAGAAGCTACCAACAGTTTGATGGCAGTGTTTTATTCTGTGATGACATGCACATCACACACATCTGACACATCTTGGAGGTGTTCTCCTGGAGTCTTGGACTCTTCTCCTGTAAACTTAGGTAGGGCTTTCAAAGCATTGGCAAGAATTGGATCCCAAGTATCTATCAACATTGGGAGAACAAGGGGACTATTGTTGTTCCAATTTGCAAAATTCCATGGCGGATTAGGAGGAGGTGTTGCCATAGCTATTCCTGGTACACTAGACAATTGATTTACCCTTCTTCTTGGAGTGGCTGAGAAAGGTGGCAACAAGATTCCTAGATTTGTAGCTGATTGAGCTCTGGTGGTTGGTCCACAACTTTGACTTCTTCTTGGTCTCTAGCTCATATGATTCAGCTCATACGATTCTGATCAAGAATCTAGAAAAAGTCTGATCAGGCATGCCAAAAATTGTTGATGTATAAAATTAAGCAAGTTCTAGCACCAATATGGGAGATTCTGACAATGTGGAATGACTCTTAGAATGACCTCCAGACTTTATAGAAGCTGGCTCTTCTTTCTTCAATGGGGTTTTGAGAAAAGGGGAAGAGAAACAAGATTATAGATACAATATGAAATAACTTCTAAGGTGATGCACCAGACTTATAGTTGTTTCAACAATTAGCACAGTGACTAAATCTTTATGATTTCTGCTATATTAAAGAGCAATGAGCATGGTTAATGCAAGCAGATTATAAACAGATTTAAACTCAAAGGCTAAACTCAGAGAAATTGTAATAAAGACACAGAAAAATACCACCAAATAGCACAGAACAGAGGTTTTTTATTGATAGATTAGGCAGAATATATAAGGCACAAAACATGCACAGATATATGATGCTTTGCTTTTGAAACCACTATGGAGGCAAAATGATATATTCCAGTCACCAAAAACAAAACTCTTCTAATACATTTATCTATTTTGATATCTTTTCGTGTATATAATATGAGCTACAGAATTCCTTTATTTATAGAAGAAAGGCTGGGCTTAAGATACTGATGGTCGTTAGGATTCTCAACTTCTTGCAAAACTAAATTTGAGTTGGTCACGCACCAGAAATATTTCTGAATCTACTTATGCATTGTCTTTGCCTTTTGATTGGTTGACTGGCACTGAAAATATGACTCTATAACTACCAGTTTTGTTGAGACAAATGGCTTCTTCCATGAGATTCCAAATGGCTTGAAAGTTGCTACGTGGTACCTCTGTGCTCATCGGGTTCAACCTCTTTCATATCTTCTTCAAATGCGTACCATTGCAACACTTGGTACCTTCGACTTCTCTTTACTTTAACTGATACTTAAGACACATAGAAACACCCACTAGCTTCATAACTGGGACACACAATAGTCTGGCGCTTCTTTGAAGATGCTTAATTTCTTTCCTTCAAACATCCACCATATTTTTCTTTGATACTTAATATACTATAAAAAGAGTGACATGCGGCAAGCTCCACATATTTGCAATAGAGACATGGCAAGCCCCGTACACTTCTGAGCTACTTTATCAAAAGTTTTCTTTTTCCTACCATTGCAACACATGGCATACTCCGCAAAGCTTAGAAACTTTATGAAACAAAAGGGAAAGAATGCAACACAAACACGTGGCATACTCTGTGATTCTCAAAACCTACAAACTTAGAAGGAGACACTTGATGCTCTTGCTGCAACTAGATATTGTACCAGCTTCTTTCAATTACCACGCCATGTAGCGCATTCTGCAACTTCACAGACCTTCATTTCTTCAAAATCTCACCATGTGACACATGGTGATCCTGCGTGGGCTATGACTTATAATACAAATAGATTACCAGGATGATAACATATAAGAAGTTTGTCATTGTGAACTGATGAACAAAATGTAGAGTTTTATCTTTACACATCATATGGACCAAACAAAGAGGATTATATGACTTGTAAATCATTCCTATACAATCCTTTTGTTGGTTACCAAAATTACTTTTGCACAAAACTCTATACAATTTCTCAATCACCTAGGCCAAGGATTGTCATCAAGGTGATAGAAAGAGGTTTATGAACAAGTTATGAGTGATTTTGGCCAACTAACAGGAGTGGGTAGACTCCTCTGCACTTCGAGCTCAGCTTAAACTCTAGAGGGATATTCCAAGGGTATACTTGAATAGGTATTGAATTCAAACTAGGTGGAAAACTTAAAACAAATGGACAACTAAACCCAACTCATTGTCTTGGCCCTAAAGACTATTACTGAACTAAGAACAACTAGCTATAACAAAACACCTATATAGTTGATTCAATTATGTGAATGTATATGCACAATAAAGATGGTTTTTTCCCCTAAACCGTAGGTGAATGATTTGTTTGTTTTAAAAGAGTGATTGATCCCTCTCTAATATGGATCGGTGTCTATTCCATTGGGCATATGAGTCATAAGTAGTAAAGAGGGAAGAAAAGAATTGAACCAGCATCAACAAAAAATTAAAATGTATTTGCATACATTTCTCATATTATATTTCATGGCTCTAGGAAAATTCACTACCAGCAATTCACCGCCAAAAAATTCACTACCAACAATTCACCGCGAGAAAATTCACCACCACGACAAACTCACCTCAAGGAAAATTCACCACCAACAATCCACCACCACAGAAAATTCATCACATATATATTAAAATTTTTTAATACGATTAATTTTCTGTGGCGGTGAATTGCTGGTGGTGAATTTTCCTTGAGTTGAATTTGTCATGGTGGTGAATTGTTGGCAGTGAATTTATGGTGGTGAATTTTTTGGCGGTGAATCTGTTTGAAGCCACAATTGGCTCTAGGAAAATTCACCGCCAGCAATTTACCACCAGAAAATTCACCGCCAACAATTCATTGCTAGAAAATTCACCGCCATGACAAATTCACCTCAAGGAAAATTCACCACCAGTAATTCACTGCCACAGAAAATTCATCACATATATATTAAAAAATGTTAATACGATTAATTTTCTGTGGCGGTAAATTGCTGGTGGTGAATTTTCCTTGAGTTGAATTTGTAATGGTGGTGAATTTTCTCACGGTGAATTGTTGGTAGTGAATTTTCTAGTGATGAATTTGCCTAAAGCCACAATTAGCTCTAGGAAAGTTCAACACCAACAATTCACTGTGGAAAAATTCATCGCCATGACAAATTCACCTCAAGGAAAATTCATCACCAACAATTCACCACCATGGAAAATTCATCACATATATATTAAAAAATGTTAATATGATTAACTTTCTATGGCGGTGAATTACTGGTGGTGAACTTTCCTTGAGTTGAAATTGTCATGGCGGTGAATTATCTAGAACGAAAATACAATTATCCATTTGCAACAAAGCAATGACTCAAAATAATGCATGTATTGAATTAAATTATGTCACACATTATCAAATCTCTATTACAATCACACCAGCAAATGTGGTGAAGGAAAAATACAAAGGTGCGGCTATGCATTCCCCTGAATCATTACAAATAGCCATGGAGACATACCACTACATAAAATATGAGTTATAATTCATTCCTACATTGCATCAAACACATTCCTCCATTCAATGCCCTGACTAGCTTGATTTGAAGCTATAAAATTATCCTGAGACAGTAGATCGGACAATTGGTTCAACAACCAACCCTGAAAACATCTTTTAATAATGTATATATAGCAATATTTTCACTGTGTAGCCTAGGGCGTTAAATATGAGTCAACATGCCAAGCCCATGCTACAATAAATATGGCCCATGGCCTCTGTCAGAAGATCAATGGACTTTCTAGGTGCCCATGCCTTGCGCACTAACTTTATCCTTGGAAGGTCCTGTAGAGAATATTAACCACTAAAACACTTCATCTTCTTCATTAAGTACCTTTTCATTAAAGGCATGTAATATTTTAGCTACCATCCTGACATCTTTAATTCTGCATTCATGGTTGTCAAGGGGCAAAAAAGGCGTTTAAAAATAAAAGCCCACCCAAAGTGTATGTTAAGATTTTGCAACACTTCCAAATATTTTAAACTCACTTTCAAATATTTTAATACTTTTACATTTTACAAGTTCATCCTTTACATTCAATTTTGCACTTTAATTTGCCTTATTGGCAAAATCCTTCCATCGCGAACTTTCTTCTTTTGCACACTTGGACCCTTCACTGGGTGAATCGCCTTATCAACAAACTTGAGAGACCACAAACCATCTGTCTCTCCTTGATCAATGAAATTTCCCCTTCATGAACCACTTTATCTTTTCTCCTTTTTTGCCTTATCGACAAATCTCACTTTTCACGAACTTGGCTTTCTATCTTCTTTGACCTTTCGCCCTTTATCGGCAAATTTTATTTTTCTTGAACTTCTCCATGACTCTTCTTTCTTTGCTTCTACCTTCCTTTGTTAGTAACTTCACCCATCAACAAATCTTTCCATTGGTGATCTCAACGGTTTGCGAACTTGTCTTTTTGTCGACGAAGGCACTTGTCTGTTCTTTCCTTCAACATTTTCTTTATAGGCAATTTTCACTTCTTTTCTATTTGTCTTATCAGCAAATCTAGACATTTACGAACTTCAAAAATGTCAAACTATTTGGCAAGTTTAATTTTTTGTCAGTTCCCCGATAGACCCTTTCCTTATCTTTTTGCCTTTAGCCATACTCCTTTTGTCTTCAGTCGGCAAATCTTCCGTCAGAAGAACCTTCCATCGGTGAACTTGAAGGTTCATGAACCTCTAAGTTAACCTACAAGAACTTGGCCCCACTTCTTTCTTTACATAGAATTTTTTTTCTCTTTCCTCGCCAGAGCCTCCATCGCTTTATCGATAAAAATGCCAACCGATGAACCTAGTGGTAGGCAAACCTCTGAGTTCACGAACTTCCAACTTCATCAATAAAGGCATGGAATCAACCTATCATTGCCTTGGACAAATTTTCACCTTGCCTATCTGGTCACTTTATTAGTGAATCAGGGAAATATCAAACTCGTGAACCGAGTTTGTAAGTTCGCGATTTTGCCGATTTGCCGATAAATCCCACAAACTTCAACTTTTAGAAAATTTTCAAAGGAAAACACAACTTGGTGGGGATTTTATACTTAGAACTTTTATGAAGGGAACCCATGGAAATTCTCTCAGATCGGTTATAAATAATGGGTTTAACAATAAAGGAAAAAGTGGGGAAATAATGAATTTTGGAGCAAAAATAAGGCATGTTTGGGAACTAGATTTTTTGGGCACAACACTGGCTCTAGTTAGGGACACATGCCAAGCAATGGCACAATGAGGACTAGCTATCTCTAGGTAGACCAAAAGCAAAAAATGAACAGGGGGAACAAGGGAAATGTATTTACAAAACATATATACATGAAAACACACAGTCATGAGCATGAAGGCACAAAAGGAAAGTTGATAGTGATTAAAATTTATAGGCACATGTAGGTCCAACCTACACAAAACTATTGTAACCACTTGCCTCTATCAAAGGCAATTTGAATGAATGATTTGATCTCCATTAAACCAAATTTGTATTTGTCACCCAACTCCAACAACTGAAAACAATCCCCAGTATGTACCAATCTACAACATATGCTTGTGGAGCCAAGGTCAGCTTCATCAATGAAATCATTACTACAAGCCAACCATAAGGGATAGTTGTTTGACTTATTCATTGTTACTAAATTATGTTCATACCTAATTTAGCAAGGCCTAGATTGAAGTTGGTACAAAGAGGATAAAAGAAAATTTTTATATGCATGGTCACTCAGTCAAATGCCTGTTATCTTGACAAGAGAGCAATGGAGGATCACTTATCAGGATAATGTGATAGCTCAAGATAGACTATCAAACCGTCTTGATAAGTGAATTGATCTGAAGACAAGAGAATAGGCATATAAGGAATGACATGTATCTAACTAATTTCATCTTTCAGTTATGATGTTACTAATTATTGAAGTACCATAGTAGAATGCAAAAGGAAAAGGTACTTATAAACTATCATTTTATCATCATGTTTTGAACACGTGTTTTAAAGCAGATTCAGTTATTTTATGCTATGCATTTGATTCAGAAAGCAAAACATACATAAATCATTGCATAAAATAAAATAACTGATTATATTCAAGAGAGTTTTTAAATATGTCCCACACAAGCTGTGGGACTGACTAAACTAAGCCAATATAACAAGTCATGCAAGCTATACATCTAAAGATAAAGTAAAGAAAAGGAACATATGAGGAGATTGATATCCATCATTGCCTTGAAATAAAGGTTGATCCTCCTATCTACAGCTTGGTCTTCATGTCTTCAGCTTCTACTCCTGATCAGAATGATGAACCTACAATGTTGGATAAAGGTTTTGTTAGAGCTCCGAATATACAAACTCATCATATGTCTTATCAACAAATATATAAACTTGAAAACATGATGCTACAATTGGATCATCATTAGACATATGCAAAGATTAGATCATTAGATGAAGGCCAAATCATCATGAGGAGCATTGAACTTTCAAAGGTATGTTTTTAAGCTAACTTGTTTGCTCACTGTGCAGGTATAGGAGAAATCATGTTGCTGATTCATTTTTACGATATAAGCATGTAGAGGAAATGGGATCCCATAAGGGTTGAGCCCAGCATGCTCAAAGTAATGACATTAATGCAGAGATATTCAATATGTTGGTTCTTTCTCTTTGACTCAGCAGAGGGTTTCCCAGTTCCAATGCACAGGTAGATTCAGCCAACAAATACATGAGGTTGCGTGAGCTACATCCCCTTCACTTCTAGTTCTGCCGCACCAAGGGGGTATCCCTATAGCTAAAGATTTGACTTTGACTCACCCAATGACAGAAATATTTAGCTTTACAACAACAGGCATAATACTCTCATGTATGGACCAAGGTTTGCATGATAGATCACAAGTTTGGAAATGCTCTTAGACATATCTAATTGGTTAGGTATGTGAGTATGCAGGGATCCTACTTCTAATCCTACAAACTAATAGATTAGAAATATGAAATGGTTTGTATTGATATTTTGGAGGCAAGACAGGGGTTTTGGAAACATAACACAACACATGGAGTAGACTGGTGCCTATCTCAGGGCAAGGAGTCAACTAGACGTATACAAATGAATGATTTGCACAAATTCAATAGAGATTCAAGTTTCAAGGGGTGATATTGGTGCTTGCCTTACAAACACCACCCAAGACTGAGTATTTAGTTGCCTTTACTTACAGATATCCCTACTGACATACATTCTTCTTCATACTTAACCTAAAACATTTTAATCCACTCCTTGAATGGAAGCCATAGATCAAGCATGCAATACAGAAAGTCTATATTCTAGAATCTGAGGAACCCTTAGCAACCAGATTCAAAAGAAGGGATACATACAACAAATGGAGACAAATAACTAAACACATGCAATAATGCATTTTTCATATAAAACAACAATGAAACTGAACATGTGTGCAACATACACCTCATATGGAACTCAAACTCCAAAAGAGACAGAACAACCCAGAAAGGGTTTGTTTTTGTTATTTTCTCCCAAAATTTTGCCCAAGTCTTCAACAACCTTACAATGAGTAACACGGTTCTGATATATACCAAGAACGTGTACTCAGCAATCCAGTACATGGTCATTTTAAAATTTGCCAGATACACTGCACCATGAGAATGGCACTCAAAACATTCAATGCTCCAGGAGACAAAGAGGAAAGAAGCATGTGGAAATTGAGATGTGGGCCACTGACTAAAGATTTTCTCATCAAATATGGTAGTTGGCCGGTCCATCAGACCCATACCTCTTGCAAATCACCATTAATGGCCAACCTACCCGCGGCCTCTGGAAACACAACAATTGCGTGCTTTGCAATTGTTTTCCCACCTGAAATGATATAGATATAAAGAAAATCATTCCTTCCTCAGGCATTTAAAATAGGGCCGTTGATTTCCTCCAATCACCAAGATCAACGGCTTTGGTTCATGCTGAAAAGTCCATAGCCAATCAAATCGCGCCACATAGGCACCCTTTTTCCATCACTGACTTTTCTTTCTATTTTTTCATTTCACCCTTCAAATATTTGTATATGCAAAATGCATATACATACAACTGACCTGGACATGTGGCAACTGCTGATTGATTTTCCATCACTAAGCACTTGCATGTTCATGGGCCATCGGAATAACCCAGGAAGTGTCCGCCGACGAAGCTTGTTTCATCGATGAGCCGTTGTATCTCCCTTTGCATATGTGGTTGCATACGAGATTGTATGCACATACAATCACCTTACATACAAGGCACGGACCCCAAAATATTATAAATCAAATTTGAAACTGCACCCGGGTCTTGCGTTGTATCTTCATTCTTTGCATCTTACCTTGTATATTGCACATACAATGTGCAATGTACATCCTGTGGACTCCAGCCACTTATCCGCCAAAATACATTCCTTGTTCGCGTCCGGGTTTTATGTGCACACCTTTGTATATTGCATTGCATGTCGCACCTACATACAACCCATAGAACATACAACCATGCAGGCCCCACCATGCATTTGAACATCTTTGACTTTGACCGCTCCCGCCTTGTATGTTTCACTTGTATATATTGCTTGTATGTTCGATTGTACATTGGGAACATACAATCCCAATATACAACCCGCAGACTTCACCTATTTCACAAATGCAGTTAACTCACTGGTTGTGTCCACCTTCTACATGTCCACTTGTATATTGCCTTTGCACATTTCCTTTGTATCATCGGCCATTGGAATAACAATTAGTTGAGCTACCGATACATATTATTTTGCCAATGAAACCTTTGTATGCCCCCCTTGTATGTCGACTTTGTATCTTGTCTTTGTATGCACCTTTTGCATGTTTTCCATTGTATGTCTGCCTTGTATGTCGAATATACATATAATCTCACTTGCATATACCTGGAATATTCGATGTACATGCAACCTAATATGCATACAAAGATGCATACAACCATTTTTCTCCATTCTAAAGCTGATTTAACATATTTTTCGGGCCCACCAATATACATCCGTGCTTGCACCTTCAAATGTACATACAAATAGCAATGCATATACAAAGATACATGCATAAAAATGTGAAGGCCAACATACTTAGAAAATTTTATGGGTTTGAATGAAAAGACCAATAGATTTTCAAGCTCGAAACCCTAACCCTAGGTGCAGGCACCAACATTGGCTCTATCTGGGGACGCATGCCTCTTGCAGGCATGGTGAGAACCATAGATCTCTGGGATGCATACCAGTCCCTTATCCATTGGGCACATAGAGTCAAACACTACGCCAACCTGCATCACAAAACACACTGTTTTAAAATTTACTTGGTGGCCCAGGGCCACCAAAAGGGAAAAACTAGAATTTTCCTTTGTCAAATATCCTATTTTCTTTTGATTTCTTCAAATGAAGCTGAAAAACACTTGGTTGTCTGTAATACCCAACATTGCAATTATTTGTGCTGCTGCTCCATTCTCCTTTAACACATCTACAACAAGATTCATAAGAATCTACCATTCTTAGTAGTAGACTATCATGATCATATGAGTCACTAATGTTGCTTGGAAAAATAACAGATTCACATGAAATAAATGAGTCCACATCAGAATTTTGCCCTTCTTCAAAAAATAAAAGCTCCTTTGTACTGAACAAGCAATATTCAGGGACAAGCAACATCTCATAATCATATTCATTTTTATAAACATTCAGATATCCATCATCATTGTGCTCAACAATTTTATCTTTAAGGTCCACCTGGAATGCCTCAAGAGAAGGCATAAATAGCTCAAAATGCAGCCTTTCACTGAAATATTTGTAGTCACCCCTGCAAACAACACCATCCCCATCTTTATGAGCACACACATCTACAACTTGTCCTTTCACATCTGAATAGTGACCCTAATTTTTCTCTTCACCAATGCAGTGATAATCAAAAGCAATTTTTTTAACCTCTGCACTGTGAAGGTGGTCACAATCTTCAAGGAAGCACTCATATTCAACATCCATATATATTTCATCATCTGAAAGGCTCACATATGGGTCTGAATGCTAACAATCACTAACATATTTACTACCATCCCTTGAAACAACATCTTCTATATTAAGAGTAAAGCTCTGCATATCCACCTCATATAAATATTCTAGAATAACTGGGATATGCCTATTACTGCAAGACACAAATTCATGTATATCTTTCATTTCATCACTTGAAATGTATTTTGCATCTGCGGGCTTCTCTTCTAGAGGATGACAACAATTTTTTTCTTCACCATTACAAGATGTGCCTACATTTTCTACAACATCTTCTTCATGTTTATGCATCACATCATAACTGCACCCATTGTTCTCAAATATATTTCCTTCTACAGAATCATCTCTCAATGAGCACACTGGAACAACAAAAATATATTCATTTTGAAAACTATTTTGAAAGCTTGCAGTCATGAAACCTACTGGCATTCCATATTTCTGATTATTTTCAATATCCATACCAAATTTGTAGGCTTGGTGAAGTGTAGCTAGTTCTTTATCTCTCAATAAATAACTCATTTCTTCATCAAATGCAGCCAAATAAATTGCCAAGCACAATGCATCATTGGGTCTCATATATTCAGGAATCTGCTTGAACAACTTAATAAATCTAAGATTAAAGGCTGGAACCAGTTCCTCATCTTCCTTTTGGATATTCATGAAATGTATGATCAATGAGGCCAAATCAAATCTTTCACTAAACTATTCTAGGAATGCAACCTCTAAATCTACCCATGAAGAAACTAAACATACAAGCGAGTCTAAAAACCAGACCCTAGCATCATCCTCTAATGACTGAACAAAAAGTCTCATTACTACATCTTCAACCTCTACCTCATAATCTTCTATCAAATTACAAAATTTTTGCAGATGTTTGTTTGCATCCTTAGAATTTGATCCACTATATTTTGGAAAATATTGTCTAATCTTATTGGGAATAACATTTGGGTAACCACTTATTCCTCTGAAATTTAGGGCTTTATATCTTTCAATAAAAAATGGTCTTCTTTGAGAACACAACTAGGACTGCTGCTCTATTTGAATCATTTCGAGTGAAAAGATGGAATGCCTAGAAATATGTTGCAGCTTTGATAGGTTCAATCAACAGAGTCGCCACCTCTCATAGAGAGGACAAAATATCAACAAGGCACTTTTATTTTCTGGATTCATCACGCCAGCAGAGTACCACATGGTCATTCCTTGGTATTGCTGCAACAACTTCACTGGAAACTAGATTTTCTAGTCTTCAAATCACTTGACTCCTCCCCAGTAGAGTCACCACTTTGTTGGTTCTTTCTCTCCGAATCGGCAGAGGGTTTGCCAGTTCCAATGCATAGGCAGATTTAGCCAACAAATACAAGAGGTTGCGTGAGCTGCCTCCCCTTCACTTCTGGTTCTGCCGCACCAAGGGGGTATCCCTATAGCTAAAGATTTGACTTTGACTCACCCAATGATAGAAAGATTTAGCTTTACAACAAAAGGCAGAATACTCTCATGTATGGACCAAGGTTTGCATGATAGATCACAAGTTTGGCAATGCTCTTGGACATATTTAACTGGTTAGGTATGTGAGTATGTAGGGATCCTACTTCTAATCCTACAAACTAACAGATTGGAAATATGAAATAGTTTGTATTGATATTTTGGAGGCAAGACAGGGGTTTTGGAAACATAACACAACACAGGGAACAGACTGGCGCCTATCTCAAGGCAAGAAGTCAACTAGACGTATACAAATGAATGATTTGCACAAACTCAATAGAGATTCAAGTTTCAAGGGGTGATATTAGTGCTTGCCTTACAAACACCACCTAAGACTGAGTATTTAGCTACCTCTACTTATAGATATCCTTGTTGACATACATTCTTCTTCATACTTAACCTAAAATGTTTTAATCCACTCCTTGAATGGAAGTCACAGATCAAGCATGCAATACAGAAAGTCTATATTCTAGAATCTGAGGAACCCTTAGCAACCAGATTCAAAAGAAGGGATGCATACAACAAATAGAGACAAATAGCTAAACACATGCAACAATGCATTTTTCATATAAAACAACAACGAAACTAAACATGTGTGCAACATTCACCTCATATGCAACTCATAAACTCCAAAAGAGACAGAACAACCCAGAAAGGGTTTGTTTTTGTTATTTTCTCCCAAAATTTTGCCCAAGTCTTCAACAACCTTACAATGAGTAACACAGTTATGATATATACCAAAAATGTGTACTCACTAATCCAGTATAGGGTCATTTCAAAATTTGCCAGATACACTGCACCATGAGAATGGCACTCAAAACATTCAATGCTCCAGGATACAAAGAGGAAAGAAGCATGTAAAAATTAGGATGTGAGCCACTAACTGAAGATTTTCTCATCAAATATGGTAGTTGGCCGATCAATCAGACCCATACCTCTTGCAAATTGCTATTAATGACCAACCTATCCACAGCCTCTGGAAACACAGCAATTGTGTGCTTTGCAATTCTTTTCCTGCCTGAAATGATACAGATACAAAGAAAATCCTTCCTTCCTCGGGCATTCAAAATAGGGCCGTCAATTTCCTCCTATCACCAAGATCAACGGCTTTGGTTCATGCTAAAAAGTCTACAACCAATCAAATCGCGCCATGTAGGTGCCCTTTTTCTATTGCTGACTTTTCTTTCTATTTTTCCATTTCACCCTTCAAATCTTTGTATATGCAGAATGCATATACATGCAACTGACCTAGACACATGGCAATTGTTGATTGGTTTTCCATTGCTAAGCACTTGCATGTTCATCGGCCATCGGAATGACCCAGGAAGTGTCTGCCGACCAATCTTGTTTCACTGATGAGCTATTGTATCTCCCTTTGCATATGTGGTTGCATACGAGATTGTATGCACATACAATCACCTTACATACAAGGCACAGACCCCAAAATATTATAAATCAAATTTGAAACCATATCCAGGTCCCGCGTTGTATCTTCATTCTTTGCATCTTACCTTGTATATCACACATAAAATGTGCAATGTACATCCTGTGGACTCCAACCACTTATCTGTTAAAATACATTCCTTCTTCGCATCTAGGTTGTATGTGCACACCTTTGTATATTGCATTGCATGTCACACCTACATACAACCCATAGAACATACAACCATGTGGGCCCCACCGTACATTTGAACATCTTTGACTTTGACTGCTCCCGCGTTGTATGTTTTACTTGTATATATCGCTTGTATGTTCGATTGTACATTGGGAACTTACAATCCCAATATACAACCTGCAGACTTCACCTGTTTCACAAATGTAGTTAACTCACTGGCTACATCCACCTTGTACCTGTCCGCTTGCATATTGCCTTTGTACATTTCCTTTGTATCATCAGCCATCGAAATAACAATTAGTCGAGCTACCGATGCATATTGTTTCACCGATGAAACCTTTGTATGCCCCCCTTGTATGTTGGCTTTGTATCTTGTTTTTGTATGCACCCTTTGCATGTTTTCCATTGTATGTCTGCCTTGTATGTCAAATATACATACAATCCCGCTTGCATATACCTGGAATATTTGATGCACATGCAACCCGATATGTATACAAAGATGCATACAACCATTTTTCTCCATTCTAAAGCCAATTTAACATATTTTTCAGGCCTGCCAATATACATCCATGCTTGCATCTTCAAATGTACACACAAACAACAATGCATATACAAAGATACATGCATAAATATGTGAAGGCCGACATACTTAGAAAATTTTATGGGTTTGAATGAAAATACCAATAGATTTTCAAGCTCAAAACCCTAACCCTAGGTGCAGGTACCAACACAATAGACCAAACTCATGGTGTTTCATCACATTCATGTTGCTGCTATATCAAATAAATCAAGTACAAGAGAAGAGAACAACTATACCATATCATGCCATGTGGGACATTCATCAAGACTATCACAACCAAAAATGCATCATGGAGCAGTAGTCCAGGTCAGCATTAAAATAGGTATTTACCATCTTTTGTTGAGAATGAAGTGTAAAATTGCTATTTGAAGGCATTAAACAGTCATAAAGGACCATAAGTTAGTCAGGATCATGATTGTCCCAGTCATTAAAAGTATATTATCAGCTACAATACAATTAGGCTAATGTCATAAAAGATATAATACAATAGAAGTGCTATGTTAGCTGTCTAGTATGCCAGAGAGATCATGAGTAGACTATGTATAGAGACAACCAAATGTGTGACAAAAGGCCCAGTCACTCACAAAGCCAAGAGGACATCATTCATAGGCCATATAGAGCTAAATGCAATGCAGGTACATCCATTAATGACTATACTAGCTTCACAAATATAGTCATCAATGACTGTGCATGAAAAAGATCAGGAAGAACATCACGAAGATACAATCATAAGGAGAAATACAAAAGAGAAAACAATCATAAAAGAGCTAACAGTGAAGAATGCCAAAATAACCAAGATACAGATGAGATAAAGCATGTAGTAAAGCACTAGATTGGGTCTCTAAGGAGACAATCATACAAAAACTATATTAGCAGGTTTGTTTTGTAGAAAAGAGGTACAGTCACAAAAGGAAGTGGTGGAATAGCATAGAAAAGATATACAGTCAAGAGGAACAGCAAAGGACATTTTTTTGTTCATCTACACCAAATTGAAGATAAGTTAAAACTGTAACAACATGTTTTCTTTGCATTCATATGTAGATGGATCAAGTGCAAATACATAGATAAAAAAACAAGTGAAGTGATCAAGATTACATAAGACTGTGACAACAATATAGAAATCTTCCACGAGGCTGTCATCATTTTTTAAGTTTCATACTTTCATATTGTCAGCTATGAATTGATAAGAACAGTCACAAACAGGACAGCTAAGGCAACATTCACAATCTAATCTAAAGCTTAACGAAGAAACAATGTGCTTAGAGAGAAAACAATCTACAAAGAGGTTGAGCTATTAGTAGGTACAACCTCTAACAACAACATAGAGACTGTGAAATCCATCAGACATGAAGGAAGAAACCAACATAAGCAATGAAGTTATGAAGATCATTGCAATGGTTGTATAAAGAATGAGAGGCAAGGGACCAATAGAAAAATATATGAAGGAGATCCATCAAAATGTTTCAGATGGAGAAAACACGAAGGAACCATTAGAGATACAATACTAAGGTTTTTCTATTAGAATCCTATCTACAAAATGCAAGAGTTAGAGATCTGATATTTTCCTTGAAGACACAAACTTACATACACAGTACATTTTGTTAAGAGGCATATTTTCCCCTCATTATCAAACATTAGATGCTCTTTATGCATACACAAATCCGCACACTTTGTAGATCTCTACATACCTTGCTCTGTTAGGAAGAAGGTTCAAAGCATTAGAATGTTGTGAAAGAATATGGACACCATGCAGTCAGTTTGGGTTTCTCTATGTTGTAAAGGGTTTGATGTTAAGAAAAGTTTTGCAAAAGGTTTGACAATGTATTTTAGGGTTTTGATCAGAGATGTAAAAGGGTGAAAACAGTGATATGAAAGGTTTGCTACAACAAGGTTCTTGTAGGTCTATCAAATATTTTTAATCTTTGTCATTTTCTTCTTGAAGGGCATTGTCATAATGTTATAGCTCTATAAGGAAGGATTAAACCATCATGAACACTGCCTAAAAGTTTCAAAGCTTGTGGACCATAGTTTTATCACCTTTTCAAGGAGGCAAGAATGCTCATAGATAGTCACATTAGATGATTGTCAAAAGCATGATGCGAGAGACTCTTAGATATCTATTAAGTTTTTTTTGAGATATGCCAAGAGATGACAATCAAGAAATGTAATAAAGAGCAATCAAAAAAGAGTAGAAAATGATAAATTTTTACCACTCTTCCTGCAAAAATACAAGGTGAGAAAAGGAGGAACAATGGCTTTGAGCATTTCAAGCCATCAAATATAATATAGTGAGCCATGTATCTTTGCAGGTGTGTTTGTGAAAAATCGTAGCTACTGACTAGAATAAATGACAAAAGAAGAGTTTCCCATCAATGATCTATACTTAAATCCTGCGGTAAACATAAAGAATATAAAGTGTAGACAGATGGAACCGGTCATTCAGCTTCTGCAAACATAGGTTTTGATGGAATAACTATGACATCACAATTTGCTGACCAAAACTATTCAAATGGATTCAAGAAATGAACAAGAAAGATGTATTACATTCAAACCTAGCTGAAGTTAATCACAAGAAAGACCAACTTTCTCAAGAAAAACCCAGGCTAAATCATCATACCGCGAGCAAAGGAACTTAGAGAGGAAGATAAGCTTACCAGAAACAATAGAAGGAATCCTTAAAATATTTTAATGAGCTCTTCAAAACCTAGTATATCCTTGCATGGTGGTGGCTCAGGATGAGCAACAAACAAGAAAAAGTGAAAATGACAAGTTTTAGGGTTTTCCTTCTCTTTTGGTCGAATGACCTAAATTGGGCTCTTGCTTTTTGACTGTTATTTTAAAAAATAATGATTGTTATCCTTTTCCTATCATGGCCAAGACTTCATAAGTCTTGTAAACCTAATGATGCCACAAAGGCCCGTGAGGGCTTATCCATTTTTGTTTATTCTCTTCCCTTCAAAAGTCAACAGAATCACATGATTTGAAGGTTAAAAGATATAATATGACTTGAAGGCACTAAGGCAAAATATAAATGTGATTTTTGTATTGAGCTTAATAAGGGGCTAAATAATTCATGGAGAATGTAATGAAGAATGAGTGTTTTGTATGTTAAGAATAATGCATGATGCAAGGTCTTTTGCATTAGGTACGGTGATGGGAGCTATAAGGTTTTTTGATATGTAATGCATGTATGTATGCATGGGAGACATAAAGGATAATAACCTTTATTTTGAGATGTATTAAGTTTTGATACATCATGCATACATTGGATTTATAAGGTTGAGATAAATGCATATGCAAATACATGATGTGTGTTGCATGAGGAGTTATAAGGAGGTAAAGAAGATATTTTCTATCTTTTGCCTGCATGAAGGCTTGATTTATTTTTCGGCATCATCATTAATGTATTAGTATGTTCATGTAAATCTAAAGGGAGAGATAGGGGTTATTTTTGCTTTTTAATCTTCTAAAGGGCAAATGCATCCAAATTTGCTTGACTTCAGAACTCAAAATAATGTAAACAAATAATAAAGTAATATAATTATAATTTACTTTATTATTTTGTCACAAGTTGTAAAATCAAGAAGATAAAACAAGTTGTAACTCATAGTAAAGTAATTATCCTAATTACTATGTTTTTTGCTCACATCATTTTCTCATCCCAAAATCATGCAATTTTGAGGGATGGAGTTAACTAAGGTTTTTGGGTTAAAATTGGAGAGTTTGGTCCACCTTTTGGTCAAACTTATAGAGAGCAGTTTGGAGCTATTATAGCTCGATTTGGAGTAGTTATAACCCTTATTTTTAGGGATTTTCTTGCTTGCTTGTGGATCAATTTTGAGAGCTTATTTTTAGAGGTAGTTGACTGCAGTTGACCTTTCTAGGTCTCTTGGAGAGAGCATATTATATATTGTAAGAAAAACTTATGTTTTTCTAGTTCTTTCATTTTTTGCTCTTTACACTTTGAGAGAAGAAGGTTTTGTAACTCATATTTTGTAGATTTATAGAGATTATATCAGGTTACAGGTTCTATTCTTTGTCTTTTTTATGCAATTGTTCCTTTATTTTTCAGCTGAATCAAGTGTCTACTTTTTCATTAATGCTACTTTTGTGAATGATTTGATGAGATTTTATTGTGTTTAATATCAGAACCTTTAAAATCATTGTCTCATTTGTATTTTCATGTATTAGAAAGCATTGAAATCATAGGTCTTAGGTTGTACAATTGAAATAATTTTCTTTTATGTTGTGAGAACCCTATTTTCCATCAAAAAAGAAAGTTATTTCTAACCTCCTGTAGAATCATTTTTGTGATCACATTGCCAAAGGTGGATTTTTTGGATAGATTTTTTGAGATCTATTGAGTTAGATTTGTAGTTTTCCATCAAATTTAGGTGCATCACCACACTTTAGATTACAGTTTTAGTGCTTTTAGTAGATCCTTTTAACCATTTTCATATCAAAGTTATACATCCATTGAAGATTACAAGGGAACCAGCCCATAATCTGGAGGTTCAAGCTCACCATAGGTTATGCACAACCTAAGTTTGATCCCATGTTACATAGGATTGCTGAGCTTCACATCTTTGCATAAATGGGTCAAAATGCTGCTCATCAATAGTTTTTGGCACACCTAGTGGGACCTTGAACTAATTTTCAGTTCAATAAAGAACTTATTCTATTCTACTATTTTGGTATGAGTAGCAGTAAATACAGCCTTTTGGAGGTTTCAGTTCAAGTGCCTGGTGACTCTGAGTTTCTAGTTTGATAGATCAGATCTTTTTAGCCTTGGGAGGCAAAATCATCAAACACCATGGCAACTCTGAGCATATATTAGCTGGTTTCAATAGCCCAGGAATCTACAGGGAATCAAGTTGGTGTAGTCTTTTAATGTTCATGCTTTGACAATCCTATGATTCAGACTTTTCATGTAAAATGTCTAGAGATTGCAACAATTATGGGTATTCTCCACCATATCATGAAAATCCAAGCTCTTGGTCCCCAAACAATCAGTTTCCTTGTTATAAACAACAGTACCAACTTTCTAGCCAGCCATATCAAATTGATAATGCTGCTGGTTTAACCTCAAATAGCCATGCAACAACAATATATTAGCATGCTCAATATGCTTACCTCCCACCCACCCTTACTCAACCTTCATATCAACATTCATATGTCCAAAATCAACCTCAAGAAATATCTCTGATAACAAATCAATTCAAACACAATCACCTCTAGTAGGTTAAAGATATAAAGAATAGCATGAATGAAATGAAAGATACATTATTAGACTTCATAAAGAAGATAGAGGAGATCAAGAGGTAGAAAGAATATGAGTAGCAACAAGATGAGATGGTTTATCAAGCCTATCTCTATGAGCAAGACTTGCTAATGTAGAGAAGACAATATGAAGAAGATCTTGCAAGGGAGGTTGCAGCCAAAGAAGCACAAATAAAACACTTGCTTATACAAGCACAAAAGTATGAGGTCCAGATAGCTGCATTCATTCTAGATCAGTCTGTTCAAAATGAGGTTATTAGGTATCAAACTCCAAGTTTTAGAAGTTCTAAATTTCTTAGGAGCCTGTTTCCATTGAAAATCAGTCAATTAATCCTCAGTATCCATCATATCAAATACCTGAACCAAGTCATCAAAGTTTTGAACAAACATGGCAGCCTTCTTGGACCAAATATCCTGATTATAAAATGCCAAATCTTGTTAAGTCTACCCCCCATACCAATCCAAAATTAGGAGGAAGAGGTAGTAAAATATGAACCAATTAGGATTCCAAGTTTCAATCCAATAGATGAAGGTTCTTGCAGTCCTTCTTGTCCCACCAAATCAAAAAAATTAGATGTGGAGCAAGAGGTCTCTGCTATTTTTACTGTGTCCCTAGCTGAAAATGAACATAATACATATGTTAAAGGGTCTGACTCACATTTGATACCAAATCCTTTGCATTTTAGTTCATTTGAAAAGTTTTCTAATGCTCTTTATAAGATGAATGAAAGCAGAGTACAGAGGTCACAAGGTGAAAGTCTTTAGTTGCAAAGACAGAATACCCAAGTCTCATTGGAGAAAACACTGCATAAGGAGGAACAAATGGTTTCTTTGTTTGATCAGCTACCTAATTTTATTGAACCAGATGAGGAAAGCATGCTCATACCAATAGCAGTTTCAGAACAACAAGAAGACATCAAATAATATGAGTACTTGCTGATTGAAGCTAAGCAGTCTGACAATTTGATCTTGGATCAAGTAGAAGAGTGTGAAAGTAAGCCTATCATGCAACTTACACAGCTAGTTGAGGGCTGTTATGAGGTAAAAACATTCCTCCTTTATCAAAAATCCAAGAGGAATGTGATGAAGTTTCATTTTGGGATGATCTTGAGTCCTTTCTGTCAGACTTAGATGGCAAACAAGATCTGATTGACCATGTTTTTGTAAAAGAAATAGAGGTTGAGTCTCATGAGCTAGCTGATTTATTTGATGAACTTCCTGAGTTTGTAGATGAGAATCAAGATAACACATGCATTCTAACATCAATGCCTAGTTTTTAGCAGCAAAGGGATGAAATTCATATGGATTTAGTGCAAGATTATCAGTTAGATGAGAGCATGTTTTTAGGTATCATAGAAGTTTTTTGTTCTAACATTGATGATAAGCTAGTATCATATGATCCAACAATATGTGAGCAACATATCCAAGTCAAAGAGGCAGACTTTTCTTCATTTCATTCATGCGAGTTAACTTTTTCAAGTCAGGTTGAGATTGCAAGTGAAAACAGGACAACAGATCTCACTAAGGAAACCAAGAGTATTAGCAACAGGTTCATCCTCGCAAGAGGGTGCCCAATCAGGGATTTAGCTAGTAGAGAGCTACATAAGGAGACATGTGTTACTATTGTACCCAAAGATGAAAATGTAGCCTTAGAATAGCAGAGCAAGACCATCTATTCACCCCATAACAATAGTATAAATGATCATATTCAGATGGTGAGTGGTTTTGTTTTCATTCCTCAGAGAGTTTTGCAACATTTTGTAGGGTCCATTCTTGTGAATCATATCTTATTAGTATCAAACCACCTTGTAGAACATCCTTTCTTAATCAGAAAGGGGAATTATTTTACAAAGCCAGTGAATGGGTTTTTTTGACCAGCTTCTTTGATTGGTTAGAGTAGGTTAGTATAGGTTAGGTAAGGTTCTCATTTTCCAAGAAGTGCACATGCACATTTTGTTGGCCATATCTTAAATAGGTCAAAATAGTTTGATTTTTAGTTTTGTTTTGTTGCTATAGTTTTCTATCAGTTTGAGTTGCAAAAAGTTTCAAAGTTTCAGGCAAGAAAAGACTCATATGCCCAATGGAAATGCAAGGCTACTAGTTCTGTTTTGTTTAGTAGGAAAAAACCCCTAAGAGGTCGCCAAAAATGTTACTAAATTATGTTCACACCTAATTTAGCAAGGCCTAGATTGTAGTTGTTAAAAAGAGGATAAAATAAATTTTATATATGCATGATCACTCAGTCAAATGTCTATTATCTTGACAAGAGAGCAATGGAGGATCACTTATCAGGATAATGTGATAGCTTAAGCTGGGTTGTCAAATAGTCCTAATAAGTGAACTGATCTGATGACAAGAGAACAAGCATATAAGGAATGTCAGGTATCTAATTGATTTCATCTTTCAGTTATGATGTTACTAATTATTCAAGTACCATAGTATAGTGCAAAAGGAAAAGGTACTTATAAACTATCATTTTATCATCATGTTTTGAACATGTGTTTTAAAGTAGTTTCACTTATTTTATGCTATGTATTTGATTCAGAAAGAAAAACATACATAAATCATTGCATAAAATAAAATAACTAATTATATTCAAGAGAGTGTTTAAATATGTCCCACACAAGGCGTGGAAATGACTAAACTGAGCCAATACAACAAGGCATGCAAGCTATACATCTGAAGATAAAGTAAAGAAAAGGAACACATGAGGAGAGTGATATCCATCATTGCCTTGAAATGAAGGTTGATCCTCCTATCTGCAGTTTGGTCTCCATGTCTTCAGCTTCCTGCTCTTGATCAGAATGATGAACCTACACAATGTTGGATAAAGGTTTTGTTAGAGCTCTGGATATACAAACTCATCATATGCCTTATCAACATATATATAAAATTGCAAACATGATGCTATAATTGGATCATCATCAGACATATGTAAAGATTAGATCATCAGATGAAGGCCAAATCATCATGAGAAGGAGCATTGAACTTTCAAAGGTATGTTTTTAAGCTAACTTGTTTTCTCACTATGCAGGTATAGGAAAAATCATATTGCTGATTCATTTTTATGGAATAAGCATGTAGAGGAAATGGGCTCCCATAAGGGTTGAGCCCAACATGCTCAAAGTAATGACATTAATGCAGAGATATTCAATAGACCAAACATCATGGTGTTTCATCACATTCATGTTGCTTCTATATCAAATATATTAAGTATAAGAGAAGAGAATAGCTATATCATATCATGCCATGTGGGATAGTCATCAAGAGTATCACAACCAAAAATGCATCATGGAGCAGTAGTCTAGGTCAACATTAAAGCATGTATTTACCATCTTTTGTTGAGAATGAAGTGTAAAATTGCTATTTGAAGGCATTAAACAGTAATAAAGAACCAAAAGTTAGTCAAAATCATGAATGTCCCAGTCATTAAAAGTATATTATCAGCTACAAGACAATTAAGCTAATGTCATAAATGATACAATACAATAGAAGTGCTATGTTAGTTGTCTAGTATACCAGAGAGATCATGAGTAGACTATGTATAGAGACAACCAAATGTGTGACAAAAGGTAGTCACTCACAAAGCCAAGAGGACAACATTCATAGGCCATATAGAGCTAAATGCAATGTAGGTACATCCATTAATGACTGTACTAGCTTCATGAATATAGTCATCAATGACTGTACATGCAAAAGATTAGGAAGAACATCACGAAGATACAACCATAAGGAGAAATGCAAAAGAGCAAATAGTCATAAAAGAGCTAACAGTGAAGAATGCCAAAATAACCAAGATACAGATGAGATAAAGCATGTAGTCAAGCACCAAATTGGGTCTCTAAGAAGACAGTCATACAAAAATTGTATTGGCAGGTTTGTTTTGTAGAAAAGAGGTATAGTCAGAAAAGGAAGTGGTGGAACTACATAGAAAAGATATATAGCTGTGAGGGGGAAAATGGATTAATCAAAATGAATAATAAAACCCAATACACTAATGAAATCTGAAGATAAAAGATATATTAAAAGTAAAACAAATAAGATACTTACACCTTTTACCTTGCATCTTCCATTATTCACCTATCTATCCTTGATCTTGGTAATGATGAAGCCCTCAGAAGTGAATGCTCCCTTGCTCGTTGAAGATGACAAGAAAAAAATGGCTAGGATACTTGTGTGATTGAAGATGAACTTCAACAGACTAAAGATGGATGAGATAAAATGCTTAAGAAGATGGGGGTACCAAAGGCGCGCCTGTGTTTCTGTAGCATAAGTTTGCTTAAACGATGGATTATGAAATGAAGAAGAAGAGGGTTGTATTTATAGAGAGAGGTGAGGGAAGATCAATGGTTGAGAAGAAAAGAGAAGATCAACAGAGGAGGATTGTTGAGGAACGTGCAACAAATGGAAGAAAGACATGTGTCATTCGAAAAACAACTTTGTTGAGTTAACTACTCTGTTGATGAGGATGAGTTTTTATTTTCTTAAATTAGAATTTATTTTTCTAATTTAAGAGCAAGTTTGCTTTAAAGATACTTTAAAACTACTTTTGCTTTTGTAACTCAGCTTTTCCTTTTTGTATGACAAGAAGAATATATTTTTAGAAGATAAGAAAGATTTTTGAAGATAAGAAAACATAATTAAATAAATAGATTTATTTAATTATTTGTAGATAATTGAGAGGAATAAATAAAATATAAAAATATATTTTATTTTGTGGAGATTTAAGATTTTATTTTAAATAAAATTGCATTTTATTTAAATTTGGAAGAATAAAAGATTTTAATTAAACAATTAAAATTATTTAATTATTTAGAAGAATGAAGTTGATGTAGATCAATTTAATTAATTAAATAAATGTAATTTATTTAATAACATGAGAGGAGATGAATCAAATAAATAAATAAATTTATTTATTTATTGATAGAGGAATGTGACGATGAAATAAATATTTAAAATATTTATTTAAGTAGAGTCATGTCAATTTTAGGTGTATACATTTTCCCCCTCTTTGATGCAATGTGTTTTATCGCGTTGTTTCAAAGAATAAGAATTTTTGACAGTGATACATGCCCCGGTTTTCCCTGGTACAAGTTTAACGATAGGATGCCCCCTCGGGAGATTGGACGAGAAGAAGGTAGAAGGTATGAGACGGACAATCTCATGAAGAAGAAGGCAAAAAGTGGGTTAAGATGGAGAAAAATGGGATATGGTTCAGAGAAACAGACATGGGAAGTAGTCACAGGTGTCATATAGTCAGATATGGGTCACTTGCTATAAATAGGAGCTGGGTCCACAAGTACTATTCATTTGCACACTTGTCCTTAGTTGATTGGCCTCTTGAGATCTTAGGAGAGCATGTCAGCCAGAGAGATGGATATTTTGCGCAAGGAGCACCAGTTTGAGTGAGTCCAATGGTTTGATCAGCCAGCGGAGGTAGGACCCCCGGTCTGTAGTTCGTCAAAACTCGCAAAAAGTCATTTATTAGGCTCGTTAATGGCTAGGGAAAAATATTTAGACAAATGCGCCAAATCATCATTCGGTGCATATGCACTTCGAAGTGGTTCATATGTTGTTATGTGGCGCATTTGAGATATACTTCAGCACATTTGATAGTTTGGCGCATACAAGCCCGGAATTGGCGCATTTGCTAGGAAATGACGCATGTGACATAAGAAGCGGCACATGTGCTAGAATGACGCATACAAGCTCTGGATTGGTGCATTCACGATGAAGCAGTGCATGTGATATGGATCGCCGCATTTGCCACCTGGACTGGCGCATTTGCACTAGGAAAAATCAAATGAATTAACGAAATTAACCCAATTGACATCTTGATTGATGCGTCAATTAATAAGCGATCTCTTAGATTGATGAGAATCTAGTCAAGAGATGATATGCTATTTTGATTAATTTGATATGTTAAGTCATTGATAGGATAGTTTGATTGTTATGAGTAGGCTTTCTTGGATATGGATTTCTTTGACGTTATGTGTTGCTTGGTTGTAGAAGGACATTTAGAATGTCCTTATTTCACGAGAGTAGTTCCCGTTGCCACTGTTGCAGCAATATATGTTGACAAAGATTGATCGTGAGGCTCTAGGTACTATGGGTCTACATTATGTTTTCTTCATGCCTGAGGTTTGCGCGAACTGGGCTATGTTGATGGCAGTGGTGGAGCAATTCCATAGCGAGGATGGTACATTCCATCTTCCAATGGGGGAGATGGTGGTAACTCTTGAGGACATGTACCAGATTATGCACCTCCCAATTCAAGGAGAGCTAGTTGAGTATGAGTCACAATGGGACGCTGGCTTGGAGGAGTGCAGACGTGTGTTTGATGATCTAGGGTTGGTGGAGCAGGTTATTTCGTGGCAAGACAGACATGACTACTATGACTACTTCTTGGGTATAGTGGGTTAACTAATTAGTGGCATGATATGCCCCGATAGGAGGTCACACAGCTTCCCGATTGGCTGGGGGAGGGTGTTAGAGAGCATGATCACAGACGGGACCTGGTATGTGTGGGGTGTGTGCATGCTTGCACACTTATACAGAGATATGCACTAGGTGGTGTACCATAGAGGAGCTAGTTTGTCAGCAGGTGTGTTGCTCTTACATTTATGGTTGTGGGAGCATTTAGCTATCACATGGCCAATATGTCTATTTCACAGGCAGAGGGGTGAGCCCTATAGTTACGGCTATGCAGGTGTGATTTCCCAACACAGGCTGGGGAAGATGGAGTACTAGAGACATGTGTTTGACAATGTAGATTTGGTTGTCTAGCATCCATACTTAGACTGTGAGGTATGGGATGATGAGGCAGATGAGCTTCCATATTGTTTCCAGACTCGATGGCTCATTGGCAGGACTAGGTATATTCTGGAGCAACAGATTGTGAGTTGGGTTCAAAGATAGTTTGCAAGAGTACAGGGAAGACCACAGGGATATGCTCATTTCACGAGGACCAATGCAGAGAGGTACAGGTGAGGTCTCGTGGCATCCTACAAGGAGGCCTTGGTAGATTTTTAGCAGATCCCTTATGCAGCATGGCCCATGAGGAGGGAGATATTGGATGCTGGTATGACACTAGACTATGAGGAGTGGTACGCTGCTCATCCCTTTCCTAGATACTCAGGATCGGGAGAGTTGGCTCCTCGTATCGATGAGGAGGATTCAGACAATGAGGGTGCAGCTGGCAGGAGGAGGGGAGGATGGAGGTGGAGAGGAGACCAGGGGGATTATGGGGGAGATGGAGAAGGAAGCAGTAGACCGAGATAGAGGAGGAGGAGGTTTGGGGAGGGGCCTTCGGGTCAGCAGGTAGTTGTGCAGCCACAAGCTGTAGGATAGGTGTAGGCACATGTTCCAGCACAACAGTAGGTATAGGGGCAGGTGCCAGCATAGCAGGCTCCACAGCCTAATTTACAGTAGCAGGCCATTGTGATGCTACAGGGTCAGATTAGGCAGCTGAGGGCTCATCTGAGAGTAGCAGAGTCTTGGAGAGATGCAGACGTAGGACAAATATCAGAGATACCCAGAGAGAGACGCAACCTTGGCCAGTGCAAGGGTGTGAGGGCAGAGAGGGATGCAACGGTGACAACTATGGGTACAAATGTGACCTCTAGCTTTTTGGTATCATAGGTGCAGCAGGCCCAAACACAGTTAGCCCAAGTTCAGAGTGATCTTGCTAGAGCTCAGGCTCAGGCATAGTACTATAGAGGGTTATACCATGAGGCAGTGGCAGCAGATCAACAAGCGCCCAGTTTCAGGAGCTAGTCTGTGACAGCTTAGAGAGCAAGTGGGTCCTGATCCGTAGTATCAGTGAGGGGTCCCCAGCAGTTAGGGGGAGACAGAGGAGAGGGTAGCGCAGGGAGTAGTGCTCCACGACAGCAGGGTTAGCTAGACCTGGACACTTGTACCATTTTTTAGTTGATATACATTTTTGATGATGGCTGAGATAGCCTCTATATGTATTATTTTTTCCCTGAGACATGTATCACCATTTTTTGTACCTTGTATACATTTTTATGATATGACTCTAAGAAATTTGGACAGATATTTTTGACATATTGTACATTTTGACATGTTTTTACACTCTATACGATGATGCAGTTATGGATGTTCTATATGCTCATGTTTTCTATGTTGATATGTTATGGATGCAATCTATTTTATATGTGATGCATACTAGATGGATGTATATGATTTTGATATGCAATGCAGATGTGGCATGTTATGGAAATGTTTAATGCAGTTCTTCTATATGCAGTTTGTCTATGTTTTTGGTTCTTTGACAAGATATATGGATGCACATGTATGTGGGTGACCTAATGCACTTTATGATGTATGCAAATGATGTAATCATGTAAATGACTATCTCATGTGGTGTGATATGTTATCTATTCTATGTTTTTGATATGTCCAAATGTACTCAGTCGACACAAAGATGATGCAGATAGGATGAAGAAGAGATGAAGAAATACTGACTTTTGTTTGATATGCTGCAGGATTTTCTTATTGCATGGATGATATGGACTGTTGGATATGGGATGAATACAAATTGTCATCTTGATATTGCAAGGCTTTTGCTTTCATCATTGGGCACTTTTTGGTATTTTTCACTTTTTGAAATGTTGTAAGAAAATACAAGCATCTAGGTATAATTAGACCGAGATGACCTGAGCATTCCTTACATGGATTTTTGATATACAAGTCGATACAAGCATCTAGTCAAACTTGAATCTAGATGACCTGAGTACTTCTTGCGTTTCAACAGACAAGGATCGTCCTTTTTCATGTTCAGACCTCGGAGTCCTTGATGATCTTTTGCTGATCATGTCATTAGACAAAAGTCATTACATTACTAAAGTTTAATCCACAAGCAACAAACAAAGAAAAAGATTATGCCCCCATCATAGCATCTCTAGCTTTTGGCATCCTCGAGTAGCATAGGAAGACATAATGACAAAAATTCAAGACCTTGTAAGTTAACATGTTTATAAAAAATTCTTGCATTAGATGTGTCTTTTTGCCATTATTGATATAGAATCAGTTTGAGTGTTTCAGTATGGTGTTCTGCTTTGCTTTGGACAGGTTGATGTTTTGGGCCGAGAATTTTGTTTTGATAAGCTCTGCTTTGTTGTGTGCGCTACTCTAGTGAAAGATATCACAATCTTTTATTGTTATCCTCTTTAGAAAATGTGGCATTCAAGAATCCAATTCTGCAACTAGGTCCAGGAGTTGCCCCTAGTTTAGACAAGGATCGACTTATTATGGGCGAGATGACAACAGACATAGAGAGACGGACTCTAAGGGACTGACCTAGTGCCTCGGGGGCTCATTTCTAAATGGCCTTGCCTACATGATGACGCAGAGGCAACGTAGTTCGACATGAACCTGATAGACCTAAGACCTAGGCGATGGTAAAGGACGTAGAAATAGCATGGACTCAGATTGATAGAAGGACCAGATATGGGACAGATGGGACAGTGGAGTGAAGGGGAGCCTTGGGGGCACATTAAGAATGGCCTTGCCTACGTGATAACTCAGAGGCGACGTAGTTTGACAACGGTTCAAAGGACTGGTTCGTGATGAACGATATGATGGACATAAGAGATATGAAGTCATAACAGATGGAGGAAGTGGTTTGTCACAGATAGCGCCTGTTTACCAGGTTTTCACCACTTGTTTTTACTTGTACAGAAGCTAAGAGTACACATGATGCCTGTTTTCTAGGTTTTCATCATGGTACCTATCCAAGGTGCCTGTTTGCCAGGTTTTCACCAGAGGATGATTTTTTTGTTATTTTCCTATTTTTTTGATTTTTTTGTTCTATTTTTTATCATTTTTCAATTTTTTTGGATTTTTTTAGGACTCCCTTACATTGGGGTTTTCAGGTATAGAACTTGCAGAGGTACATGCTGTTGATAGGATCATCAAACAGTTCACCTTCAGATGTAGCCAATTGATATGCCCCCGATCCATAGGCTGCAATGATGACATAGGGACCCAACCAGTTAGGTTTGAATTTGCCTTTCTTTTCTCTATCTTGCTGATTTCTGGGGTTTTCTCTGAGGACTAGGTCACCAACTTGGAATACTCAGGGCTTTACCCTGTGGTTATAGCTTCTGGATATTCGTTGTTGATATGCTTTCAGGTGGTTAAAGGCTTGTTGCCTTCTCTCTTCGAGTAGCTCTAATTCTTGAAGTCTGGACACTCTGTATTCTTCATCAGATATGAGACCTTTTAACGAAACTTGCAAGGATGGGATCTCTACTTCAATGGGCAAGATAGCTTCAGATCCATAGACTAGGGAGTATGGTGTTGCACCTGTGGGTGTGCGGATGCTTGTGCGGTATGCCCACAGTGCGAGGTTTAGTTGGACATGCCAATCTCAGCCGGCATCATTGATAGTCTTCTTTAGGATTTTTAGAATAGTTTTAATGATGCCTCAGCCTGGCCATTGTCTTGGGGGTAATAGGGTGTTGAAAAGCGGTGCTGGATATGGAATTTGTCACATAGTTCCCTGACATCCTAATTTTTGAAGGGTCATCTGTTATCCGTGATAATAGATGAAGGGATACCATAGCGACAAATGATATAGTTCAAGATAAACGAAGCAATCTGCTTGCCTGTGATATTGGCTAGAGGCATGGCTTCAATCCACTTTGTGAAGTACTCAGTGGCAGTGATTATGAATTTATGGCTGCTGGAGGAAGAGGGGTGAATCTTTCCCACTAAGTCAAGTCCCCACTGATAGAAAGGCCAAGGAGTCATTAATGGCTGTAACTCCTATGCTGGTGCATGTATCAGGTTCCCATGGATTTGGCACTTGTTGCACTTCTTGACAAAATGGTAGGAATCTTGTTCCATTGTTGGCCAGTAATATCCCATGCGTATGAGTTTCTTGGCTAGGGTAGGGCCACTAGAGTGGGTCCCGCATATACCGTCATGTACTTCGCTCAGGGCAATTTGATATTCCTCACTATCGATACATCTAAGGAGAGTACCATCGAGACCTCTGCGATATAGGGTATTGGCGACAATGGCATACCGGGATGCCTAACAGATGAAGGTTCATTTCTGGTTACTAGAGAGATCGGGTGGGAGGGTATTCTCTTTAAGATAGGCAAATATTTTTCCGTAGAGGGGGGAATCGGCTCCAACAATGTGGCAAATGATATGGGATTCAAGAGTGTCATACATAGGGCAGGACATTGGCTCTACCAAGAACTCATAATGTGATTGATTATCTGGAATATCGAGGAGAGATGCAATCACGGCCATGGCGTCTGCAACTTTATTCTCAATCCGTGGTATCTATTCAAAAGAGATCTTGACGAAGTATTCTTTGAAGTCATCTACCATTCTCTTGTAAGGGATCAGTTTCTCATCTTTTGTTTGGTAGTCATCATTTACTTGATTTATGACCAGCTGTGAGTCGCCATATACCTGAAGTTCTTTGATGTTCCATTCAACTGCTAGCTTGATACCAATGACAAGGGCTTCATAGTCTGCCACGTTGTTAGTGCAGGGAAACATTAATCTGTATGATTTTGGAATGGTGTCGCCATTAGGTATGATCAATAAGATACCTGCCCCTGATCCATGTTGAGTGTATGATCCATCGAAGTACATTTTCCAGATTGCTGTGTTTATGTGGAAGATAGATTTGTCTAGAAATTCAATGCTCAAGGGGTTGTCATCTATTAGAGGTGCATATGCCAGTTGATCTGCAAGTACTTGGCCTTTTATCACTTTTCTGTCTACATATTCGATATCAAACTCACTGAGAAGCATTACCCATTTGGACAATCTACCTGTTAAGGCTACCTTATTGAGTAGGTACTTGAGTGGATCAATTTTTGCTACCAGTTGGATAGAATGTGACATGTAATGTCTCTACTTTTGTGAGGCGAAGACAACAGCTAGACATGCTCTTTCGATTAGCGTGTATTGCAGTTCATATCCAACAAGTGTTTGGCTGATATAGTATATGGCTTGTTCTCTCCCATCATAGTTTTTTTGTGCAAGGAGAGCTCCCAGAGCTGTAGCTGTGGCCGAGATATATAGTAGCAGCAGTTTACCCTAAATCGGTGGCATCAAACCGGTGGCTTCATGAGATATTCTTTTAACTGCTGAAATGCCTACTCACACGACTCATTCCATTTGAAGGGGACATTCTTGTGTAGAAGGTGAGAAAATGGGTGGCACTTGTCTTCCAATTGAGAAATGAACCTTCTGATAGATTGTAGTTTTCCCTGTAGTGACCTTAGCTGCGTGAGATTCTTAGGAGGCAACATTTCCATGATGGCCTTCACTTTAGCTGGATTGACTTCTATTCCATTAGTAGACACTATGTAGCCAAGTAGTTTTCTTGAGGTTACGCCAAATACACACTTATTTGGATTGAGGCACACGTTGAACTTTTCTAGTCTATTGAAGATTTTGTCTAGCACTGCCAGGTGTCCTTCTCTTGTGAGTGATTTAGCCAGAATGTCATCAACATAGTCTTCCATTATAATGTGCATCATGTCATGGAAGATTGTGGTCATGGCTCTCTAATATGTTGCATCGACATTTTTCAAACCAAATGACATTACACACCAACAATAGGTGCCCCAAGGACATGTAAATGCAGTCTTGTGTTGGTCTTCAGTTGCAATCTTTATCTGGTTGTATCCGAAAAAACCATCCATTAGTGACAACATGGTGTGTCCTGCCGTAAGATCTACAATTATGTCAATGTTTGGCAGGGGAAAGTCATCTTTCAGACAAGTTTTGTTCAGGTCCCTGAAGTCATTGCATATTCAGACTCTACCATCTAGTTTGGTGACCGGTACTATGTTTGAAACCCATTCAGGATAGTGTATAGGTCTGATGAATCTGAAATCCAATAGTTTCTTCAGCTCTTCTTTTACCATGAGGGCCACATGCGGGTGCATCTTTCTGAGTTTTTGCTTTACTGGTTCATCTCCTGGAGCTAGAGATAAATGATGCATTAGTAGATTCAGATCTAACCCTGGCATGTCTGCATATGTCCAAGCAAAGTTGATTTTTTTCTTTTGAAGAAGTCAGTGAATGCTAGTTTTTCTTGTTCTGTTAAGGCCTTTGCCATGTGGACCATTCTGGGATCATCACCTGTACTGACATTAATTGCTTCTGCTGGTTCTATTAAGATCGAAGATCTCTCCTAATGTGTAAGATTGGGTAGAGGGTCAAGCCTTCCATCCTTCAGTGCCTCGAGAGGTTTTCACTGTTGGATACTTCTTTATTTTTACTATTTTCATGATCTAACACTGCCTCGGAACAATTTTCACCATTAGATCTTTCTTTCATTTTGACATTTTTATGACTGAAAGGCTTGGCATTCTCTCCAAAATAGGCCTTCTCATTGAGTTCTATAGCATAGCCAGCTCTGTGGTCACCTACAGGTATATGATCTCTAAGCTCAAGGTAGTCTATGATGGCGTCATCATTTTCAAAGGTATCAAGCTCAGGGGTAGTACCTTGTAAGTTCCAGTCTATGAGTTCAGGGTGTACCAAAGGTAAGGGATCATTGGTTTGGTTGGGTTCGATGGTGTTGATGGTTAGGATAGAGTTATCAAAAGCACGGATGAAGTCTACGATGGTACTCTGTTAGCAAATCCATCAAGGGAGGTATCATTCTATCCTCACGATTTTCACTATCGTTATTATGTGGGACGGACTCTAGCGGGCTAGCCCTTGGTTCTTGTCTCTCATTTGCATGGGTTGGGTCATACTCATGGACAACATCAATATATTTCTCGTCACAAGATAGTTCAGAGAGGCTATCCCATTCATATTCATTAGAATCGGTCTCACTATTCAGTTGTAGTTGTTGAATTTGCTCAACTAGATTACTAGTAGACATTTCTAGTTGTTTTCCTTTATTCTTATTTGCTCTATTGGTTCTTGGTGCTCCAGTGTATCCTAACCTTGTAGTGTCTTGGGATGTTAAAGTATGAGGTTGGATGGGCTCAGTGATGCCATCCTCTCTTGAACTGAGTGGACCGTGTCCTTCAAATCCCATTCTCTGTAGCATTTGGAAACCTTGACCATATAGTGTAGTTTGTATAGTGGGATGGCCATGTTGTGTCGATGAACTACCTTCATCCTTGTATAACCATTGTAGGATATCTTTTTCGTCACTCTCATCTTTGAGGCTTCCCCATTTGACAAATGGTCCTTTGGTATCTTTTTCTGCTTTGGGTTTGCTCAGAATGGGTCTTCCATACAATCTTGGAGATAGGGGGAGCTGTGCCAAGAAAAGGGATTGGGAGATTGTGTATTCACCCAAGCCCTTATCTTTGAGGTTGAGTTTAGGTTGAGAAGCTTCTGAAGTGGAAGTGAGTGAAGCTGGGTCAATACGAGATGAGGATGAAGCAGAAGTACAGTTATTTGGAATGACAACTTCACGTTTAGGCTAAATGGAGTTGCAATACTGAAACGGATTGGGGTCACCTTGTATAGTGATCTCTTGGCCTTGATAGCGGAACTTGATACATTGATGGTATGTTGAAGGTACTGCTTTCAGTGCATGAATCCATGGTCTCCCAAGAAGAATGTTGTATGCTAGCTCCATATCAAGGACTTGACAAGCCACATCTTTGACTACAGGTCCTACTCTGATCAGTAAAGTGACAATTCCCTTAGAAGTTCTCTCCTCCTCATCATAGGCTTTGATAGTGATTTTCCTTTTTGGATCTATAGCCTTCTCTAAAAACCCCAATGTAAGGATTAGCTTCAAGGTGCAAATATTCGAACCAGCTCCTCCATCGATTAGGACCCTCTTTATCTTGTGTTTGTGAATGAAGGCTTCAATATGAAGAGAGGTGTTATGGGGTTGAGTGATTGACATATCATCCTTTTCAGTGAATGATAGGGAATGAGGTGAGGTTTTGTGACCAACCACGGTTTGGAACTGTTCTTCAGCAAGGTTTGTAGGAACGGAGGCTTCTGCTAAAGCTTTGTCAAGAATGGTCCTATGAGACGAGGATAGACACAGAAGTTTGAGGATGGAGATATGTGCAGATGTCTTATGTAGTTGATCCAAGATATTGTACTGATTAGCTGGAGTGGCGGAGGCTCCTCTAAGGGTGACTCTATTACTGTGGATGGTACCATTGCAATCCGGATCCTTGTTGATAGTGATCACATTGATGTGTGAATCACCTTATGAGATATGGTTAATAACATAGTCAAAGCCGACGTTTGTGTAATTTGCGTTGTTAGATCCACCATTGTTTTTGTTGGATGGTCCTCCCTGCTCATAGTTGGGAAGAGGATCCTTGAATGCCTGATGATCACTGTTAGAGGTATGTCCATCGATGGATATCCTATTTTGATCGATCAAGTCTTGGATTGTGTGTTTGAGTGCTATACAATCATTGGTTTTGTTGCCTCTGTTATGATGGAACTCACAGAAGTCATTGTCATTCCACCAATGAGGCTTGACCTTAGGTTCATACTCCCGTGTAGTTGGAAGCGTTATGATCTTGTTTGTGACTTGCTTCCGCAGGGCAGTTTCCAATGATTCTCCCAAGGGTGTAAACTTTCTCCTACGTTGGAAGTTGGTGAACTGAGATTCAGTGTTCCTTGGTTTGTTTTGTGGGGGGTTGTTTTGAGGAGCTGATAAATTGAAGATCAGTTGCTTAGGTGCCACATTCTTGGCATCCACCACCCCATCATTCGCGATGTTTTTATTTTTTGTCCAGAATTTAGGTTTGTCATTGTTGGTGTTGGTATTAGGAGTGTCTTTATATAGCTTGATTTGACCCTTGGCAATTAGAGATCTTTTAATGATGAGACCCATCTCAATGACCTTGCTAAAGGAAGTAGGACATTGGATTTGAATCTGATAGCTCAAGTCAGTTTGTAAGTTGTGCACGAACATCTCCAGCATTTGTTTTTTGGGCATTTGGTGCAGACACTTGCTTACTAGCTATCTCCATCTTTGTAAGAAGGCGGCAAAAGACTCTCCACCTTTATGTTTGGTGTTACAAAGATCCAATATTGAGGTGTCGTGCTCAATATTGTAAGAGAAGTGGGTGACAAATTTGTCGACAAGTTCATTGAATGTTTTAATGCTAGGTGGTAGTCTAGAAAACCACTCCATGGCTTGTCCTCCCAAGCTTCGTGGAAATAGTCGCATAAGGTAAGTGTCATTGTGTGCGACCTCTAGGCAAGTAGCATTGAATTCCCTGATATGGTCTCTTGGATCACCTTTTCCTCGATATTTATTGAATTTTGGTACCTCAAATTTTGAGGGGAAAGGAATCATGATTAGGGACCTATCAAAAGGATATGGTGAAATATCCTCTAGGGTGTAGTGTTTAGTTGATGCCCCTGTTTTCATGTCCACGAATTCTTGTTGTAATGCTAGGATTCTTTGGTTCACTAGACTTAGGGCATCCGTAGGATTAGAGTTTGTTTTTCTTTTGTCTGAAGGTGTTTCTTCCTCATGTCTACTTCCCTCAGGGTTTCTTTCATCTTTAGTTTCTTCGAGAACCTCTACATCATAATCCTTAGGGAGCTTGACTCCTAGATTTGCAAGGTGTAAAAGGAATTTGGTAGAGTCTTGAGCAAGTACCTTTTCCAATAGGCATTGAAATTTAGGGTCATGTTGCGTTTGAAGGATCTCTTCCATAGAAATTTCTTCCTCACTTTCATGAGCATTTGGAATTATTTTTTCGGCCATTTCAATCTGCTTTTGTTTTTGAGATCATGTTAAGACCATACAAGAGGCGACTAGAGATGGGATGGAGTGAAATTTTGAGCAAGGTTCTTCTTAGATCTAGGTGGTGTCAAACAAAGTTGGATGAACAAAACTATAGTCGAAGCGAGGATGATAGAAATCCATTTTCTTGATTTGACTTAGTCTAGCCCAATCCACTAGTGGAGTTCCGATAGAGAAGGATAAGAAATCCTTGATAGAGGAGATTCACTAGGTTTTGTTTAAGATGTGATGTGATCCTTGAAGAGCTTGGTTCTAACCTTGTTTGATTTTTGGAAGAAAATTGGCAAGATTTTGGATGAAAAGTAGTTATGATGTGGAAGAAGAAAGAAATGGTTGATTTGCACGATCTTAGTTAGATTTTGAAAAACTGAGACAGGCTTGAAAATGGTTTTTTTTGAAAAGTTGAAATTTTTTACAGTTTTGCTCTTGGAAGGTACTAAAATTGCTTTCTGGTTTAAATGTGCAATAGTTAAAATGTGCCACAATAGAGTGTAGAAGTAGCACAAGTCGTATCAAATGCACTACTCTGGTTTTTGTTTAAATGCATTGTGATAGATATCAAATGTGCTAAAAGTCTTAGCAAATGCGCCGCTAGTCGGGGCAAATGTGCAATTCTAGTTTTTTTGCTTGGTTTTTCATAGTTTTTTGAAACATTTTTCAAGAAATTTCTATTTTTGGTTTGAAAATTTGGTGTTTTTGAGAAATTGATTTTAATTATGGCACAAACACAGCAAACACATAGAAGTTTTCATGATTTTTATCTTTTGTTATTTTATTTAAAAATAATTTTGGACTATTTTGACTCAAAAACAAGTACCCCCTAAGCTAGATAGGACAATATTCATTGAATCCTCTAGCTGTGCATACTCAAAGCATGTAGCTCTAGGATCTGGTAGCACCAGCTCCCCTCCATGGCACTCACTTCTCACTCATACCAAATCTGGGTTTCCTTAGGTTCGTACCCCCACCGAACCTTAGGATTGTCCCTACTACCTCTACTAAGAGTCACATGAATAGAGGCCACTTCAAGAGCTCCACCCTTTGCATCAACAAATAGGGGTTTTTGGCTTACTACACAATTGGTTCGTAGTCAGGGCAATCGTTCGAGTGGTTACACATGCGGCGGCACTACTCTCTGTTATGGAGTCTCCCAGCCTCTAAGGGTTACACCTTAGAGGTTTTTGGGGGAGGTTGGCTGTCAGTGTAACATAGTAACACTCGTTGCAGGAGGTTTTCACCTCAAGCACAATTTATTTTAAGTGGCTTGGTAGGGCTTGGGTTTAGTCTGTTACCACTCAGGGTCATTCCCACTTGGACAGGTGTACATCCAAGGGCAGGCCCCCCTAAAGGTTAAACAAATGGAATGACAAGTCTGGTGTTCTGGTCACCCAGTTAAGGGGAGAGTATAAGCTTATTGTCATTCACAATCACAGAAAACATTGATTAATCCAAACCTAGTTAAAAGTAGAAAAACTAAATGGGCTATTCTACTTGTGCACTCACATGGTTGTTAACTTTGAAGTGTTTAAGACATAGCAATTGTCATTCTTGTTTGTTGAGATAGCAAATGATCTAACTAAAGAAGATAGCAATATGTAGATATAGCAATGGTTCAGTTACTTTCTTCTAGTTAAAGGCTATGTGGAATTTGCATGCATGCACTTGTTTACTTTTCCCCTAGTTAGTCTAAATGAACTAAACAAAGCAGCTAAATGATCTAATCCTGCCACTAATCCTGCCTAATAGACATTAACTCAAACAAAGAATCAGATGCAAGGCCTAAAGCTATAGTGTAAAACAGAAACGCCACAATGCAATCTGAATGCGTAGAAACAGATATTGCATGCGGTGTTACACAGATGCACTGAGACAGGAGTCAAAAGCGCTAGAATAGGATGCAAATGTGTTAAATGAGTAAATGTGCCATAAAATAGAGTATAAGCACCGTCTGGAGAGGTATATGTGTCGGATGACCATATGTGCCGAATCAGAGAACAGGAGCACCGTCTCGGGGTATGGATGTGCCAAATGACCGTAAGTGCCAAAGCACAGGATAGAAGTGCCATCTCAGGGTATGGATGCACCAAATGATTGTAAGCACTGAAGCAGAGGACATAAGCGTTGGTTTAACGGTTGAATGCGCCGGAGTACAAATGCACCGTAATAGGAATCAAATGCATCGAATCAAAGTGTGTATGTGCCAAATGAACCTGTCAACAGCCTATACGACACCTGTACAGAACCTGTCTACAAGAAACTTAGATTTGCGATTAGAAAAAAGGGGCAAGGGCCCCACGGTGGGTGCCAAAATGTGAGGGGAAAATGGATTAATCAAAATGATAATAAAACCCAATACACTAATGAAATCTGAAGACAAAAGATATATTAAAAGTAAAACAAATAAGATACTTACACCTTTTACCTTGCATCTTCCATTATTCTCCTATCTATTCTTGATCTTGGTAATGATGAAGCCCTCAGAAGTGAATGCTCCCTTACTTGTTGAAGATGACAAGTAAAGAATGGCTAGGATACCTGTGTGATTGAAGACATGAACTTCAACACACTAAAGATGGATGAGATGAAATGCTTAAGAAGATGGGGGTACCAAAGGCACGCCTATGTTTCTGCAGCATAAGTTTGCTCAAAAGATGGATTATGAAATGAAGAAGAAGAGGGTTGTATTTATAGAGAGGTGAGGGAAGATCAATGGTTGAGAAGAAAAGAGAAGATCAACGGAGGAGGATTGTTGAGGAATGTGCAACAAATGGAAGAAAGACATGTGTCATTCGAAAAGCAATTTTGTTGAGTTAACTACTCTGTTGATGAGGATGAGTTTTTATTTTCTTAAATTAGAATTTATTTTTCTAATTTAAGAGCAAGTTTGCTTTAAAGATGCTTTAAAACTGCTTTTGCTTTTGTAACTCAGCTTTTCCTTTTTGTATGACAAGAAGAATATATTTTTAGAAGATAAGAAAGATTTTTGAAGATAAGAAAACATAATTAAATAAATAGATTTATTTAATTATTTGTAGATAATTGAGAGGAATAAATAAAATATAAAAATATATTTTATTTTGTGGAGATTTAAGATTTTATTTTAAATAAAATTGCATTTTATTTAAATTTGGAAGAATAAAACATTTTAATTAAATAATTAAAATTATTTAATTATTTAGAAGAATGAAGTTGATGTAGATGAATTTAATTAATTAAATAAATGTAATTTATTTAATAATATGAGAGGAGATGAATCAAATAAATAAATAAATTTATTTATTTATTGATAGAGGAATGTGACGATGAAATAAATATTTAAAATATTTATTTAAGTAGAGTCATGTCAATTTTAGGTATATACAACAGTTAAGAGGAACAACAGAGGACATTTTCTTGTTCATCTACACCAAATTGAAGATAAGTTGAAATTATAATAGCATGTTTTCTTTGCATTCATATGTAGATGGATCAAGTGCAAATACACAGATACAACAACAAGTGAAGTGATCAAGATTACATAAGACTGTGACAACAATATAGAAATCTTCCATGAGGTTGTCATCATTTTATGAGTTTCATACTTTCATATTGTCAGATATGAATTGATAAGAACAGTCACAAACAGGATAGCTAAGGCAACATTCACAATCCAATCTAAAGATTAAGGAAGAAATAATGAACTTAGAGAGAAAACAGTCTATGAAGAGGTGGAGATATCAGTAGGTACAACCTCTAACAATAACATAGAGACTGTGATAGCCATTAGACATGGAGGAACAAACCTGCATAAGCAATGAAGTTATGAAGATCATTGCAATGGTTGTATAAAGAATGAGACGCAAAGGAGCAATAGAAAAATATATGAAGGAGATCCATCAAAATGTTTTAGATGGAGACAACACGAAGGAGCCATTAGAGATACAATACTGAGGTTTTTCTATTAGAATCCTGTCTACAAAATGCAAGAGTTAGAGATCTGATATTTGCCCTGAATACACAAACTTGCATACATAGTACATTTTGTTAATAGGAGTATTTTTCTCTCATTATAAAACATCAGATGCTCTTTATGCATACATAACGCCACACACCTTGTAAATCTCTACATACCTTGCTCTGTTAGGAAGAAGGTTCAAAGTATTAGAATGTTGTGAAAGAATATGGATAGCATGCATTTAGTTTGGGTTTCTCTATGTTGTAAAGGATTGGATGGTAAGAAAAGTATTGCAAAAGGTTTGACAATGTCTTTTAGGGTTTTGTTTAGAGATGTAAAAGGGTGAAAACAATGATATGAAAGGTCTGCTACAACAAGGTTCTTGTAGGTCTATCAAATATTTTTAATTTTTGTCATTTTATTCTTGAAGGGCACTACCATAATGTTATAGCTCTGTAAGGAAGGATTAAACCATCATGAACACTGCCTAAAAGTTTTAGAGCTTATGGACCACCATTTTATCACCTTTTCAAGGAACCAAGAATGATCATAGACAGTCACATTATATGATTGTCAAAATCATGATGCGAGAGGCTCTTAGAGATCTATTAAGTTGTTTTTAAGATATGCCAAGAGATGATATTCAAGCAATGTAATAAAGAGTAGTCAAAATAGAGCAGTAAATGATAAATTTTTACCAGTTTTCTTGCAAAAATACAAGGTGAGAAAAGGAGGAATAGTGGCTGAGGTTTTCAAACCATCGAATATAATATAGTGAGCCATGTATTTTTGCAAATGTGTTTGTCAAAAAACATAGCTACTGACTAGAATAAATGACAAAAGAAGAGCTTCCCATCAAGGATCTATACTTAAATCCTGCGGTAGACATGAAGAATATAAAGTGCAGACAGATGAAACCAGTCATTCAACTTCTACAACCATAGGTTTTGATTCCAAATAGCTATGACATCACAACTAGCTGACCAAAACCATTCAAATGGATTCAGGAAATGAACAAGAAAGATGCATTACATTCAAACGTAGTTGGAGTTAATCACAAAAAAGATAATCTTTCTCAAGAAAAACCTAGGCTAAATCATCGTACTGTGAGAAAAGGAACTTAGAGAGGAAGATAAACTTACCAGAAACAATAGAAGGAATCCTTAAGATCTTTTAACAAGCTCTTCAAACCCTAGAATATCCTTGCATGGTGGAGGCTCAGGAGGAGAAACAAACAAGCACAAGTGAAAATGACAAAAGTTTTAGGGTTTTCCTTCTCTTTTGGTCGAATGACCTAAATTAGGTTCTTGCTTTTTGACTGTTATTTTAAAAATAATCATTGTTATCCTTTTCTTGCCATGGTCAAGACTTCATAAGTCTTGTAAACCTAATGATGCCACAAAGGCCCATGAGGGCTTGTCCATTTTTCTTTATTGTTTTCCTTTCAAAAGTCAATAGAATCACATGATTCGAAGGTTAAAAGATATAATATGATTTGAAGGCACTAAGGCAAAATATAAATGTGATTTTTGCATGGAGTAATAAGGGGCTAAATAATGCATGGAGAATGTAATGAAGAAGGAGTGCTTTGTATGTTAAGAATAATGCATGATGCAGGGTCTTTCACATTAGCTATGGTGATGGAAGCTATAAGGTGTTTTGATATGTAATGCATGTATGTACGCATGGGAGACATAAGGGATAATAACCTTTATTTTGAGATATATTAGGTTTTGATATGTCATGCATACATAGGAGTTATAAGGTTGAGATAAATACATATGCAAATATAGGATGTGTGTTGCATGAGGAGATATAAGGAGGTAAAGAAGATATTTTCTATCTTTTGCATGCACATGGAGGCTTGATTTATTTTTGGAATCATTATTATTGCATTAATATGTTCATGTAAATCCAAAGGGAGAGATAGGGGTTATTTTTGTTTTTTTAATCTTCTAAAGGGCAAATGCATCCAAATTTGCTTGACTTTGCAACTCAAAATAATGTAAAAAAATAATAAAGTAATACAATTATAAAAATTACTTTATTATTTTGTCACAAGTTGTAAAATCAAGAAGATAAAACAAGTTGTAACTCATAGTAAAGTAATTATCCTAATTATTACTTTATTTTTTGCTCACATCATTTTCTCATCCCAAAATCATGCAATTTTGAGAGATGGAGTTAATTGAGGTTTTTGGAGTCCTTTGCATGGTTTTTGGGTCAAAATTGGACAGTTTGGTCCACCTTTTGGTCAAACGTATAGAGGAGAGAAGTTTGGAGCTATTTTAGCTTGATTTAGAGCAGTTATAGCCCTTATTTTTAGGGATTTTCTTGCTTGCTTGTGGATCAGTTTAGGGAGCTTATTTTTAGAGGTAGTTGGCTGCAGTTGACCTTTCTAGGTCTCTTGGAGAGAGCATATTATATATTGTAAGAAAAACATAGGTTTTTCTAGTTCTTGCCTTTTTTGATCTTTACACTTTGAGAGAAGAAGGTTTTGTAACTCATATTTTGCATATTTATAGAGATTACATGAGGTTACAGGGTCTATTCTTTGTCTTTTTTATGCAATTGTTCCTTTATTTTTCAGTTGAATCAAGTGTCTACATTTTCATTAATGCTACTTTTGTGAATGATTTGATGAGATTTTATTGTGTTTAATATCAAAACCTTTAAAATCATTGTCTCATTTGTACTTGCATGTATTATAAAGCATTGAAATCACAGGTCTTAGGTTGTGCAATTGGAATAATTTTCTTTTATGTTGTGAGACCCCTATTTTCCATCAAAAAAGAAAGTTATTTCTAGCCTCCTGTAGAATCATTTTTGTGATCACATTGCCAAAAGTGGATTGTGTGGATAGATTTTCTGAGATCTATTGTGAATTAGATTTATAGTTTTCCATCAAATTTAGGTGCATCACCACACTTTAGATTACAGTTTTAGTGCTTTTAGTAGATTTCTTTTAACCCTTTTCATATCAAAGTTATAAATCCGTTGAAGATTACAAGGGAACCAACCCATAATCTAGAGGTTCAAGATCACCATAGGTCACCCACAGCTTGAGTTTGATCCCATGTTACACAGGGTTGTTGAGCTTCACAACTTTGCATAAATGGGTACAATCCTACTCATCAACATTCATATCCATATCATGCTTGTTCCTAGCAGGAAGGGGTCCAAAACTAAAAACCAGGTCAACAACAAAAGAAACAAATGAAGGCAAAGCTACATTATCAACTACCAAATCATCATACCTGATGACCTCTTCATGAAAATTGAGGGAAAAGGAAAACATCTCCAATTCCCATGGAAAAACAAACTACACCTAAATGCATTGTTTATCCACATAAGAGGACATCTCTTCTTGCAAATCAAAATAAAAAGAATCCATCATGTGTATACCTTCTAGTTGGGCTACAACATGTTGAAACTTAGGTAGAAACATACCTCGCTGCTCATTCACATCAATGTCCCACACAAAAGAATCAACCTCTATTACAACACCAACACATTTAGGAGCTGGCAAACATCTGACATCAAAGTGGAAACATTCATATTAATTTTCAATTCCACCTAGATCTTGAACAAATCACTCATATGTGCTGCTACATCCTTCAACTTCTGAATCATAGGCATGACTCAGGCCACAATTTAAAACATCAACACATAAATCAATATCATGACACACCTAAAATAAAGAACCATGTTCTTCCAATTGTCTCTCTATTTCATGTCCACCTTGGCAACTTGCTATGTCATATTCACTATTGCAAATAGGTTCCTAACAAATATCTTCTTCCACATTCATTTTTATATCATTTCTTTGTGGCTTTGATGAAGCACACTCTGCATGAGGAAGAGAACATACCTTGCACTACATAAATAGGTTATCATATGCATCCACATGATCACCATCTTCAAAATCAAGGGCAAGATCTTCATATTGAAACTCCATGGTTGCACCAACAACTATCTCTGATCGGTTATCATCAAGTGCAACCACCTCTACATCATCCTCATGCAAGTAAACATCAATTGTTTCATCACAAACAAGAACGAAAAAGAGAATCAAATCAAACAAGAAACTAGTTTCTTGACCATTATCTATTTCAATTATCTATGTACACATTTCATACTCAGCTTCAAAAGGTGATCCATCTAACTGTTCATCCCAGTACACAACATCCTCATTATTCATTAAACCACATACCTCAGCATTGGTTTCATCATTTTCACCATCACTTGATGAGCTATCTAGCTGAAGACAGGTACATATGTTGTCCTCATCATCTGCATCACTATCATATGATGTACCATATTCCACTTCTACCCTTCCAAATACACAATCGTCGCTATTTGATGCTACATTCATTAGGTTATTTGTATCCACACTACCGCTATTTAGATTAGCATGTTTATTACCAACAACACATGCACTTGTGGATAACAAAACATTTATGTAGTCATCTCTTATTTTCTCCATGGAGTATAGGGACAAATATGCCTACTACATACTTGTTATTTTGAAATCTTCCCACACATAACTCAATCCAGTCTTATAAGCTTCGAAAAACATATCAATGCAAGTGGGAATGTTAGGTCTGAAATCATTTGGAATATTGGAAAGGGAAATAGAAAACCTGTGACCAAAATATCTGCTTGACTCTCCCTCTTGTCTTTTGATTTTTTCTAGCTCTATGACAAGATCAGGAGGGTCAAGACCTTTGGCAAATTCATTTTCAAATGCTGCCACAAGTTCATTCCACAAGGCAAAGGACTACCCTGAGAAATTTTGGATCCATTCTCTTGCCTTTCCATACAAGGAACTAACAAAGAACCTCATCCACATGTCTTCATCCTCAAACTGATGTTCTTCTATTAATCCTGAAAATACATTAACATGTGTGTCCCCTTCCCAAATACCATACCCATCAAACTTGGGCAACTATTTGTATACCTTGGTTAGCATACTCATTGTTTTGTAATCAACCCATGAGAGATCTAACCAATCATATACATGATCTAAGGGAGGAGTAGGGGACTGATCGAACTAATTTTTAGGGGCAGCAATGAATACATTGGATTGCATCCTAGACTCTAGAAGCCTAATCTGATTTTCTGTTTCTTCTTCTTGCTGCAATAATGACTCCAATAGTTGTTTGGTTTTATCAATTTCACACTGTTGAACTGCTAAGTCATTCTAATTGTGCATAGGTGCATATAAGTTTTCATTTATATAACATGCAGGGCCATGACTATAATATGGATTTCTAGGATGGTCATGGGAATCCACTCTAATGTAATTTCTAGGGTCTGATATATATGAAGACTCAGATAAAGGAGCATCCCTAGAATAGCCATATCCATTCCAACCTTCCATGACTAGAACATCCTATAATGTAGGGCAAAAAATTGAGGCATACAAATTTGTTCCTTCAGCATGATAGGAACAACAAATTTCAAAGGTAAAGAAGAAAACCATGTACCTTTAATTTCCAACTGCAGTATATTTAGATGGAGCATTCGAATCACCAATAGAAATGAAGGTATAACCATAACAAACTTCTATTCTTTGACAACAGAGTCACCAAGGTGACAAACTAATTCTGGGTTTAGCTCACCATCAGAGTCTTCAAGTGATTTTAACCTCGTAGTACATCCCTGACAATGACACCAAAATGTTGGTGTAAGTTGATGGGTTTCAAAGCTTACCCAAACAAAATTCACAACCACAAATCACGTCTTTAGGGGCATTCAGAATAATTTGACCATTTAATTCATTCCCTGGTAATGGTGCCAAAATGTTGGCATAAATTGACAAGTTGCCAACTTACCCAAACACATGCAAAACTGCAAATCACTATTATAGGGGTCTTCAAATTTCTTTGACCTTTCAAGTCCTCCCTGGAAATGGTGCCAAAATGTTGGTGTAACTTGAAGGGATACCAAATTCAACACACAACAAACTACACCTAGCAATGGCTACAAACTTTCTTTGATGATTGTGTTGCAAAGGTCTTCAAATCTAAACCAATGTATCACCTCCCTGGCAACGATGCCAAAATGTTGGTTCCCAAAATTACTGCAACACAAAACTCTAAAAATTATCTAAATCACCTAGGCCAAGGATTTTCATCAAAGTGATAGAAAGAGGTTTATCAACAAGTTATGGGTGATTTTGGCCAACTAATAGGAGTGGGTAGATTCCTCTACATTTTGAGCTTAGATTAAACTATGGAGGGATATTCCAAGGGGTATACTTGAACAGGTATTGAATTCAAACCAGGTGGAAAACTAGAAATAAATGGACAACAAAACCCAACTCATTGTCTTGGCCCTAAAGAATGTCACTAAACCAAGAACAACTGGCTGTCACAAAACCCCTATATAGCTGATTCAACTATGTGAATGTACATGCATAGGAAAGATGGTTTTTTTTTCCTTAAACCATAGGTGAATGATGTGTTTGTTTTAAAAGAGTGATTGATCCCTCTCCAATATAGACCAGTGCCTACTTCAATGGGCAACTGAGTCATAAGCAGTAAATAGGGAATAAAAGGATTGAACCAGCATCAATAAAAAACTAAAATGCATTCACATACATTTCTCAGATTATACTTCATATATTGGACATACTTAATTATCTAGAACCAAACTATAATGACCCATTTACAACAAAGAGATGACTCAAAACAAAGCATGTATTGACTTAAATGTTGTTAGACATTATCAAATCTCTATTACAATCACACCAACATAATGTGGTGAAGGAAAAATACAAATCTACGACTATGCAATCCCTTGAATCATTGTACAAATAGCCATGGATACATACCATTGCATAAAATATGCATTACAATTCATTCCTATGCTGTATCAAACACTTTCCTCCATTGAATGCCCTGACTAGCTTCATTTGAAGCCCTAAAATTATCCTGAGGCACAACATACTAGACAATTGGTTCAGCGACCAACCCTAAAAACATCTTTTAATCATTTATATATAGAAATCTTTTTCACTATGTAGCCCAAGGTATTGAAACTAAGTCAACATGCCAAGCCCATGCTGTAATAAATATGGCCCATGGCCTCTATTAGAAGATCAACGAACTTTCTAGGCACCCATGCCCTAGGCACTAACTTTGTCCTTGGAAGGTCCTATCGAGAATATTAACCAATGAGACACTTCATCTTCTTCATTAAGTACATGTGCATTGAAGGCATGCATTGTTTCAGCTACCATCCTGACATTTTCACTTCTGCATTCATGGTGGCTAAGGGGAAGAAAGGTGTTTAAAAATAAGAGCCCGACCAAAGTGTATGTGAATATTTTACAAGGCTTTCAAATATTTTAAACTCACTTTAAAATATTTTAAAGCTTTTACATTTTACAATTTCATGCTTTACATTTAATTTTGCACTTTAATTTTGCCTTATCAAGAAAATCCTTCCATCATAAACTTTCCTCTTTTGTACACTTGGGCCCTTCAATCGACAAATCACCCTATCAGCTAACTTGAGAGATGATGAACCATCTGCCTCTCCTCAGTCAACCAAATTTCCTCTTTGTGAACCACTTTACCATTGCTCCTTTTTCACCTTATCGACAAATCATACTTTTCACAAACTTGGCTTTCTATCTTCTTTCACCTTTGCCTTTTATCGACAAACTTTCTTTTTTCTTGAACTTCTCCTTGACTCTTATTTCTTTGCTTCTACCTTTGTTTGTTGACAACTTCACCCACCGATGAACCTTTTCATTGGTGAACACAACGGTTCATGAAATTGACTTTTTGTCGACGAAGGTACTTGTCTGTTCTTTCTTTCATCTTTTTCTTTATCGATGATTTTTAGTTCTTTTCTATTTGCCTTATTGGCAAATCTGGAAATTCGTGAAGTTCAAAAAAATCAAACTGTTTGGCAAGTTTAATTTTACATTGGTTCCCCAATAAAGCCTTTCCTTATCTTTTTCCTTTAGCCATTCTCCTTCTTTTGTCTTCAGTCGGTGAATCTTCCATCAAAAGAACCTTTCATCAGTGAAATTGGAGGTTCACAAACCTCCAACTTCACTGACAAGTACTTGGCCCCCCTTCTTTCTTTACTTAGAAATATTTTCTCTTTCCTCGCTAGAGCCTCCATCATTTTATTGGTAAAAATGCCAACCAATGAACTTGGCAGTTGGCAAACCTCCAGGTTCACTAACTGCCAACTTCGTCGATAAATGCATGGCACCAACCTATCTTTTCCTTAGACAAATTTTTACCTTTCCCACCCCGCCGCTTTATCAGCGAATCATGGAAATCTCAAACTTGCAAACCAAGTTCATAAGTTCACTATTTCACTGATTTGTTGATAAAGGCCACAAACTTCAACTTTTAGGATTTTTTGAAGTAAAACACTAAGGCCGAGGATTTTATACTTAGAAATTCTCTCAGATCAGTTATAAATAATGGGTTTAACAACAAAGGCAAAAGTGGGGAATAATGGATTTTGGGGCAAAAATAAGGCATGTTTGGGAACCAGCACCTTCTACCATTTCAAGTCATCACATGCGAGCACATATAAATGAATTCTAATTCTGGTATCCTTAACATACTCTGCTTGCATAGTCTTAAGATAAAACAATGAAAAGCATACTTCCAGTGAACATAATCATTTAAAACTTGAACAACACATACCAACTAGCCATATAAGCTTATCATTCAGTCAACAAGGCCAAATACCATTGTGTGGTGAACTGTGGTCGCCTCCACTAATTCCCTCTACTTACTTTAACCAATACCAAGACATGTATTCACACAACTGACTCCGAAGAAGCAACTGCAGTATATATTATCACTTGAAAATTGAAATGCTTATACCTTTGATTCATATCTACTTATCCTCCAAGATGCAACATCATTTCTTCATTTATAGAGAAATGTGTGTACCATTCTCCAGTCTCTCTGTGACTCCACTTACACTGTTTCTTTACTATTTTCATTCTTCTATCTCTACAACTTCTTGCCATAAACTATATGATCTCAAACTTGAAACATGGATACTTGAGTGTAATATCTAGCCACCCATCCAAACTGCAAGCCCATACCTTCAACTACAGCAAAATGCAATATCTTCTTGTTAGCTTGTAACACCTTTTGTAACTTGTACTTAGCCAAATTTCTTCAAACTATTGAAACATTCTTTATCCAGTTCTAAGTCACATGACTTCATATCATCCAAACATAAAGCATCCATGATATGCATTTCCAACATACCAAAGATATTGAGAGCATACGCTTAGCATGAACTTACATATGAACTTAAGAAGATATGATATGACTGTGTATAGATGATACTGATCCATCTCCTTTACTTCAAAACTCTTCTGATTGACTTCCTTTGTCTAGTTCTTTGACCATCATAGCATATGCACATCGCTCTGCTTTATGCCTCACAACACTTCTAACTACTTACTCTGTTGTCTTCACTAATCACCATTTTGCAATCATCTTCCTTTGGCCTCATAGGTGACAACACTTCTAACCTTCCTCATCTCAACATTCCATACCACTATTGACATCAATAATAATGCATATGCAATAATATATGCACACTTTAGAGATTTTAAGGTGGTTGGTTCTTTATTGGTGGCTAGAGGCTGTGCATGTCCAACAATATTTCTAGGGCTTCAAATCAAGCCATGTCTAGTTGCAGAGAAGTAGTGGGATGGTAAAACAAGTGAAAGATAATGTGTAGTAGGGGTTGTGTAGAGAATGTCTCCATGATAGTTTGTGTGTATTTAGGGTTTTTCCTCTATCACATTTGTTGATAAGTTTGTATTGAACATTTGACAATGTGACAACATTTTAATTATATCACAAGCCTTGTAATTGTCATATGTTTTTTACATTTCAATGCATGCAGTTCTTTTTTGGATGATTAAGTATGTTTGAAAAACAATACCTACAATCTGATATAGCATATTCTTAGATCAAGTTTTCCTTGTTTCCTGTCCATTGTGTTCTTTTCTGTCAACTTTGACTTTATAGCCCAATTGGATAGGCACCAATCTAAGCTCTGTTTGACAAATCATACACCTTTTAAATCAAATAGATATATACCAGTGGTTTAGGGAAAAAACCATTTTTCTATGCATGTACATTCACATAGATATATTAGCTATATAGGGGCTTTAAGACATCCAATTGTTCTTGGTCCAGTGACAACCTTTGGGGCCAAGACAATTGTTATCAATCAAGTATGCACCCAAATTCTAAGCTATCAACTTAGCTACCTACTGACACATGGGAACACTCCTAGGCATGTGGGTTGCCTAAACTTGCAGTGAACCTCCAGAGCGAATTGGTTCCCCTGGTAAATTACCTAATCTAAAAGACTTCTTGAGGAAAGGGTTAAGAAGATAACTGAAATTAAATTCTAAAACCTAAGGATATTTTACCAAAATTTTATCTCGACTCACAATTAGCCTCACAAAGCCTTTTATCCTCACAATTTCACTAAAATAATGTAATACATAAGTAATTTGCATGAAATCTTGAAAGCTAGAGGTTTGCATGAAGGAAAAACACAAGTTTTATCACAACTTCAACCCACTAACCAGGATAAACATAATGTGTAACCTGCATTACATGAAACTTTCGCACTGAATATTGCAACAATGAGACATATGAAAAGGATTCTAAGGTTGAATCACAATTGGACATCATATCATTGATTGCAAAATGAATTAGAAAGTATGAAAGAGGAGAACTTTGCTGCTTTATTAAAACTAGGAGTAGAAACTAAGAATTTGAGTATAAGATGTTTACAATACTCTCTGCAAGTAAACAAAAGAGAAAGGAACCATAATCAGAACTCCCCAAAACTAAATTTTTCTCCAAGTATATATCATCCAATGCACCTCCAAGAGAGAATCTAGGAAAAGCTCCTAAAAATAGTCTTGCAAATCCATTTTCAAGCTCCCAGAAAAAGCCACCAAAAGAGCCTCTTAACTGCCTTGAAACTGAAGAAAGAAGTTGCCAAAATGCCATCGAAAGTGGTCCCACCAAAAAAACACTGAAAATCAGGCTTTATCTGCTCCATAGATGCTCTATTTTGTCCATATCTTCTCAAATTCGCCCAAAGAAAACAAATCTAGAAAAGCAAGATTTGGTCTGCTTTACTGGCTTTAACTACATTAAAATAGCAATTATTTAAAAGCAATTTATAAAACATTGCTTTAAATAATGCTTTATAATGATTTTGTAGTTTTATTCTCTAATTTCCCTCAATTTGATTTTTACAAAAAATACTATTACAAGGCTTTTGATTTTCTATAAAAATCATAAAATTATGAAGGTATCTTGGAAAAAATGAAAATGCCTAAGGGTCCGCCCTATTTGATTTGCAAAAAATTATAAGGTATGGCTGTCATTTTATGGATTTACATCCAAATGGCAAAGGGGCCATCGAGGTCTTAAAGTACATAACCTAGGCATTGGATATGTAAGGGACTTAATGCCATGGGCATTAGTTGAAGCATTTGATTTTGAAATCAATGTGATAAAATGACATTGAACTAGGGCAAAAAGAAGAAAACCCTAAGACACAAAACTCTTCGAAGCCCTAACTTTTCACATCATTTGGTGTTTGAATTTTTGGATGAAAGAGCTTTGCCTATGGCTGCCATGGAAGGCTAGGGTTTGAAGCTAAAACATTTTGATTTCTTGCTGTCTGCATCCATTTTTGTGGGGATTTTCAATAGAAAATGAAAGGTAAACACTTATGTGTTACAAATTGAACCATTTCCTTTAGTTATCACTGGTTTCTTTGGCTTTTATGCTGCGGCTATGACAATATTTTGATACATTTTTTTTACTTTTTCTGATATTCATTCCTCTTTTGTGACTTTAAGGCCACCATCAAACTGAACTTTGTTTGTTTTGAGACCATAAAAAGGGCAAAAATCTGCAACCAATCTTCATATACATATCAAAAAAGGTAAGTTCTTCTTTTGAACTCTACATCATCTCTTTGATTTTCTTTTATTAAAATGAGGCTCTGAGCCCATGAAACTAAAAATGCATTGTTCTCCTTTCAGCTACAAAAACAATATAGAATCCTCTGCTGTAGCATATATACAATTATGATGTTCACACACATAACTTACTGCATTTGGCTCTTGAAAAACATATAAATGTTCTTCTCTTGATTCATTCTGAGCTATACATGAACATTGGAACTACACCATTTTCCATGATGATATGTGTCCTAATGTTATATGCTTATACAATCATACATGCATGTATATCCCACCACTTGATGACCATGGTTTGGCATAAGAATGTATGGAAAACTTGACATAAATGTTTTCTTACGATTGTACTTAAACATTACCTCTTGAGACAACACCTCTCATATGCTCTCGAGCTCACTGCACATTTCAAATGTTGTATCTTTTCTTTCAAAGCTCCTTTAACAACACTTTTTGTTGGAGTCTAGGACAACACTGAGAGGGGGGTGGGTGAATCAGTGTTGTCTAGTTTTTAAAATCTTTTCGCACATTTTAATTTTGAAGATAGAGAATAAAGGAGACATTAATAATCTATCAAATTCATATGCACAAGTATGATGATGAATAGAGTGAACAGGACCTTATGAGTAAAACATTAGAAAACACACACATAGAGGCAAATCATAACACAAGGATTACTCGAGTGGAAAACACTCATGGCATAGAAAAACCACTCAAAATTGCCTCACTAGCTTATTCAAAACCTCACTAGTTACAAATAGGTCTCACTGACCAAGAAAGCTTCACTAGCTTTACAAAATGCCTCTCTAGAATACACTGTGCCTCACTGGATGATATAGGTGTGCATAAGAAAACAAATTAGTTTAGGGGGTTACCCTGATTCTCTACAACACATTACACTTTACAACCTTATATCTCTATTTGTCAATACATACTTCAAATACAACCTTTTCAATTAACAAAATCAATTCTCTTTTATCCTCCATGTTGAACATCTGTATTTACATTGAAACATTACTCTTGAAACCTGTACAAGATACATATATTCTTCAAACCCTCTTATTCACATTAAATCTCATTTCAATTTGTGTCATTTAAAACCACAACAACACTCAACCTCATTTTTACCATATGCATATATATAAGATTTCAAACATTAAGACCTTTGATATTCCAACTTCAAATTCTATCAGCATTTTCATCATCCTCAAACATCCATTCACCTGCAAGAAAAATAAATTGCCCTTTCAAAAAAAAATTCAATAATAATATCTCTTTTTTTTTCATCCTCTCTCCAAACAAAATCATCTTCTGCAATTTTCTCTCTATTCTGCATAAAAATATTTTTCCTCTCACATTCCTTAAAAACTCTTCATATTCTTCAATCTACAAAACTAATCTTCCCTACATTAAAATATCTTCTATTCAATCTGCCCTTAGAGAACATGAAATCTCTTTCAAACTAGGACTGACTCTTCATTTCTATGAAAATAGAAAAAGAGAAGGCATTTTAAAAAAGTCTTTAAACTTTACCCATTATAGAAAAAGACAAAAAAACACTTCCTGCTTTGTCTTCAACTGTCACGAGGAAGATATTAAAAAATAGAAAGAAATCCCCAAAAAATTTCCTTTAATTCTCATAAAAAACTACCTTTAAATTCTTCACTAATTGTCTTTTTAAAAGTGTAGATAACAAAGGCTAAAAATAGCCTTAGAAAGTCTTAAACAATGTAGTTGACGATCACATGCCCATTAAAAGAGGATCTCAGGAGACAAAGAGTCAATTTATATAATGTCCATTGATGTTTGTTCACACGCCCATTGAAGTTTAAATAGAGACCTTTGATTATGTATTTGGTGCCCCACACCCATGTGAAGGCCTATGCAATTAGTGGAAAGGGTTAAAGGGGCTGGTTGTCCCATGGTACTTAAACCCTTCAAAATGTCACTTAAGTTCTTTTTAACCTGCACACCCTGTCAACTTCAAAAAATAAATAAATTGCTTGACATTCATTTAGAGCTCCTTGTGTAGACTTTGAGAGCTTTAGATTAGGGTTTTATTGTTTTGAACTCTTTATTAAACAAACCCTAACATAGTCATATATATGTAGTGCTCAACATACTAAATAAGAGTAATTTTGCATAGACTATAAAGACATCAGGCAAACCTCAAGTCATGACTATAATACAAACCTTAACTCTGTCATGAGAAAACCTTAATACCACTGTCACATGCAATGATCCATATTAACATCAAGTCATGACTACCAAGCATCATAAAGTATGGGATGAACCTATGAAGCACAACATCTATCCTCTTGATGGTGAAGCAAAGAAGACAACTCCTTCATAGAAAATTACAACTCCGTCATTGATCAACATCAATGACATCACCTTATCAACATCATCATGAAGCAACCTTATAAACACAATTATTCAAGGCAACTCATGTATGAGAACATACTAGCATATGTAGATAACAAATACAATGAAACACAACCTCACCAAATCACTTATGTCTCCACATTCTGACCATTATAAGCTCATGTATGAACTCAGTATCCTTTAGAAGGTATGCCAACAAGATCAAACAAAGATCTCCTCTGAAGGTTGAAACATATTGAAGTCATTGAAGCACAATAAAGTCTTGATGAAACCTTTTCAAGCAACTTTACAATAGTGCTATTGTAATGTACACACCATTACTTTCTCTGCAAGAATCACTTGTTAAACATGAATACAAGAACGAACTCCCATGGCTATCACCATTCATTATGGCTGTGAACCCATCAACTAAACTCATCAATGCATGTGAACACTTGAAGCAATCTGATATACCAAGAAGACTTCAACTTGCATTACATATCATGACCTTGATGTCTTGTATAGATGTAATCCCATAATGAAGTTTTCTGCCATGAATAACAACTACACCAAGACTAATATCCCAAGAGGCACCAACAAATTTGTTCTAAGAATCAATATCAAAGTATCCTTGATGAACCTTTTTGACATCAATGACAATCAATCTCCGTCACTTTTAGCTTATGATTTGTCATTTCATTACAAAAGGTTATGATGGCATTTATTGTATCAGGGCAAATGTGATTATAATGACTAATGAGTCATGGCTAACTTTGAAACTCTATGGTTGCTTCATGCTTTGAATGATAATGGCATACTTCATTAACACAAGATAAATACATGTTGTTCTATTGCTGTCCAAATGATTTTCTTCGATGAAGGACTGAATCCTTGATCGATTACCATGCATATGATAGCTCTTTTTATATCTACTTATGATCACACAATCACTTTCTTTTGCCTCTTGTATTCAAACATTATGAAAAATGATTTGATAAATATGTTTACAATGCATCTTTATGTTGGTATTAGATGTCATATGTCTTGACCAACATAAGACTATTGTCCTATCATTGCTTACAATTGTATTCTTCTTCTATGTAATGATTGTTGAGCTACCTTGCATGAGTTCACTGTTCTTTTATAGCTTTCATTTCATCTCATTTGAACTGGTAATTATAGATGGGCAATGAGCTTATAGCTTATGCACTCAGTGAATGTAATACTCCTTAGCTGGATATGTTTTTTATTTAAGCAACCAAAATATGTACTCCTTTTCCATCCCCTCTTGAGATTCAGGGGTAGCATGTTGGACTCAACCCTTGTGGGAGCCCACTTTGCACCACATGCTTAAATGTTATTCAAACAACAACATAACTTCTTCTATACCTGCACAAGAAACAAACATGTTAGTTTAAAACAATAAAACTGAATGATTGTTTCATTTTCAGTCCCTCTTGCATATGGATGATTTGATATATGATATAGTACATCATAGGCAATATATTATGTCCCTGTTGATAGGCACATAGGAAGCCATATCCGGAGCTCTAACAAAACTTTTTCCAATCCTACAGATTCTTTGAAAGATCGGGAGTGAGGAGGAGCCAGCTACAATGAAGATCAACCAAGACCCCTAAATAGGCAATGATGGATATTCTTTTTCCCTTCTTATCTTCATATGCATAGTGTATTTCCTATGTTTGTGCAAGTTCAGCTATTCCCACAGCTTGTGTGGGACATTTGATCTGTCTTGCTTTCATTCAATGCAATGTTTATTCCATTTGTATCTCATTTGTAAAATTGAATGATCATTGTAATGAAATGAAATAACTTATATCAGTGATGAATACTCTACAATGCAATGAATGATGAACTAAATCTCTTTCCTTTGTTAAGCAACTAATTTTTTTTCAATACTTTCCTTCATGAAACACATTGTATTAAAACAACTAAACTTTTCTCATAAAATTAAATATGTGCAAAGGTTTAAGCAAAGTAGAAATGAATTGGAATCTTTCACCTTAAAATGAACAAATGTTTCATCTTGGCCAATTTGAGTTGTAGGTGAAAAATTGGTAACATTTCTGGTGACTTCTACTACATTCTTGCCTGCTAAGAATTAAGACTAGTTACCTTAACTATCCATTTTGCATTAAGTCATTCTCTGCTCATCTCAAACTCAGAAAACTAAAACTCAACACTTCAAACTACTCCAAATAGCAGCAGAAAACTAAACTAAACCAAACTGAAAGCAAACTAAAAGGCCCTAATGGCTAGAAAACATGTGCAACAACACTTAGGGAAATAAAAATAACTAAAAGGAATGTGTATGAAGAACTTATTAATTGAAAACTCTAACTCTAATCTACTCTAACCAGCCAAAGAAGTTGGTCAAACAAACCCATTCACTAGTTAGGTGAAGTAACTGCCTTTTCTAACCAACATGGGATGTCTTACTAGATTATAGACCACTGATAAAAGATGGCAAACAAGAAGATACCCCACAAACGGTTGCGATGCTTCATAAAGAACATAAGTAAACTCACTTACCTCTTGAGTTTGATCAAGCATATAACTTATTTGGGATGCACAGGTGAGTTGGGTCTGCTGTTCTGAGGCTATAATCTCCTCGAGTACAATAGAAATATGTGACTCCTTATTTAGCTTCCTACTAGCTAAATCCCTAATTGGACATCCTCTTGCAAGGATGAAACTTGGACTTTCACTACTGGTTTGTCGATTAGGATTTGTTGTCCCTTCACCTTACTGATTTGGCTACCCAAGGTAACCTTCATCTATAGTTTTCTCCTATTGATCAACACTTTCCTCCTCCAAAGGTGTTGGTATAACATCCAAGAACGAATAAAAAAACTCAATTTCATGTTGAAACATATCATCATCAGTCAAATCAGGGTTGCTTTCATCTACATGTTCATAAATTTCAGCACCTTGTCTGAATATTCTGCAATACTCTGATGGTCAAGACTTGGCATAGATGTGCTATTTTCATCTCCAACCTCAAAGATAGGAAGCTCATTAAATAGACTAATAGAAAACCTTTCTACATTATCTAAATTTGTAACAAAATCATCAAGGTCATCCTAAAATGAAAGTTCATCACATTCCTCTTGAATTTGTGATAAAACAATGTTGTTTTTTACCTCATAATAGTTCTCAGCCAGTTGTCTAAGTTCCATGATAGGCTTACCTTCACATTCTTCTACCTGATCCAAGACCCCATTGTTGGATTGCTAAGCTTCAATCAGTAAATCCTTGTATTGTTGAGGATCCTCTTACTGTTCTGAAATTGTTATCCTTGGTGTGAGCATGCCTTCATCATTCGGCTCGTCAAAACCAAGTAACTGATTGAACAAAGAAACTGATTCTTCCTCCTAATGTGGTGTTTTCTCCAATGAAATTTGGGCATTTTGTCTTTGCAATCGAAGACTTTCGCCTTGTGACCTATGTACTCTCCTTTCATGCATCTTATGAACAACATTAGAAAACTTTTCAAATGAATTGAAATGCAAAGCATTCGGTGTCAAGTTTGAACCAACATCCTCTTCATATGCATCATGCTCATAATCAGCAGGGAAAGAAGCACAAACAATAGGAACCTCTTGCTCCATATCTGATCTTTTTGGTTTGGTGGCACAAAAGGGATTGCAAGAACCTTCACCTACTAGATTAAAACTTGAAATTTTGACTGGTTTAGTTTTTACTACTTTTTCCTCTTCTTGGTCTTGGATTGGGATGGGAGGGGTAGCTTTAACAAGATTCGACATTTTATAACTAGGATACTTAGTCCAAGAAAGCTACCAGGGTTGTTCAAAAGTTTGATGACTTGGTTTAGATTCTTGATATGGATGAAACTAAGGATTAATGGACTGGTCTTGAATGCAAATAGGCCCCTGAGCAAAATTAGAACTTTTGAAACTTGGGATTTTGATTTTCTAGGGAGTTTGTTTTCATTCAAAACCAATCTCATGGAGGGAAAAAGATTCTTCAAGTGGCTGGTTTTGAAGCATAATAAGTTCAAACTGTACCAACCTAGGTTCTTGCTTGACGGGTAAAGGATTTCTGAGACTAGGAATCTTGACAATGGGAGGGTTAAGAGGTTCACTTTTCATAAAACTTAGAATTTCATACCTACTAACCTCTTCTTGAATAGATTGATTTGGAATGACATGAGTTGTTTGGGCTTCATGCATTTGCGTTTCTACCTCTTGCTCATAGAGATAGGCCTGGTAAGACATCTCTTCTTGTTGCTGATTATATTCATGCTACCTCTTGATCTCATCTACCTACTTTGTGAAGTCATGCATGAAGTCAAACAACTTACCCTTTATGCTTGCAATTTCCTCCTTTTCATGCTCCTTCTGGTTTTGAGTATATGAAGGCTGAATGGAGGTTGAGTAGGGGTAGGTGGGAGGTAAGCATGTTGAGCATGCTGATACACCATTGTTGCATGGTTGTTTGGGATAAAACCAGTAGCATGGTTGACTTGATATGGTTGATGAGATGGTGGATTAGCAACACTTTCATGATATGATGGATGATATGACCTGATCATATTGAAACCAGTAGAATATCATTTAGAGTCGCTAGGTATGTTGATAATTTCTTGCCTCCAAAGGTTGAGATCACTAACACACACACCAAATCTCAGTGATATATGAATATACTTTTGGACTAAAATAGTCCAATGCATCCCACCAGGTGTGCCAAAAACTATTATGAATCAAGTATGCACCCAAATGCTAAGCTATCAACTTAGCTACCTGCTAACACATGGGAACACTCCTAGGCCTGTGGGTTGCCTAAACTTGGAGTGAACCTCTAGAACAGGCTAGCTCCCCTGGTAAATCACCTAATCAAAAAGACTTCTTGAGAAAAGGGTTAAGAAGATAACTGAAAATTAAATTCTAAAACCTAAGGATATTTTACTAGAATTTTATCTTAACTCACAATCAACCTCACAAAGCCTTTTATCCTCACAATTTTACTAAAACAATGCAATACATAAGTAATTTGCATGAAAGCTTGAAAGCTAGAGGTTTGCATGAAGGAAAAACATAAGTTTTATCACAACTTCAACCCACTAACCAGGGTAAACATAACGTGCAACCTGCATTACATGAAACTTTTGCACTTAATCTTACAACAACAAGACATATGAAAAGGATTATAAGGTTGAATCACAATTGGACATCAAATCATTGATTGCAAAATGAACTAGAAAGTATGAAAGAGGAGAACTTTGTAGCTTTATTAAAACTGGAAGGAGTAGAAACTGAGAATCTAAGTACAAGATGTTTACAATACTATCTGCAAGTAAACAAGAGAAAGGAACCATAATCAGAACTCCCCAAAACTAAACTTTTCTCCAAGTATATATCCTCCAATGTACCTCCAAGACAAAAGTTGGGAAAAGCTTCTAAAAATAGTCTTGCAAATCCATTGTCGAGCTCCCAAAAAAAGCCACCAAAAGAGCCTCTAAACTGCCTCCAAACTGAAAAAAGAAGCTGCCAAAATGCCATCCAAAGTGGTCCCATCGAAAAAACACTAAAAATTAGGCTTTATTTGCATTATAGATGCTCTATTTTGTCCATATCTTCTCAATTCCACCTAAAGAAAACAAATCTAGAAAAGCAATATTTTGTCTGCTTTATTGGCTTTAACTCCATTAAAATAACAATTATTTAAAAGCAATTTATAAAACATTGCTTTAAATAATGCTTTACAATGATTTTGTAGTTTTATTTGCTAATTTGCCTCAATTTTATTTTTGCAAAAAATACTATTACGAGGCTTTTGGTTTTCTATAAAAATCGTAAAATTATGAAGGTATCTTGGAAAAAAATGAAAATGCCTAAGGGTCCGCCATATTTGATTAGCAAAAAATTATAAGGTATGGCTGTTATTTTATGGACTTACCTCCAAATGGCAAAGGGGCCATCGAGGTCTTAAAGTACATAACCTAGGCATTGGATATGTAAGGGACTTAATGCCATGGGCATTAGTTAAAGCATTTGATTTTGAAATCAATGTGATAAAATGACATCGAGCTAGGGCAAAAAGAAGAAAACCCTAAGACACAAAACTCTTTGAAGCCCTAACTTTTTACATCATTTGATGTTTGACTTTTTGGATGAAAGAGCTTTGCCTGTGGCCACCATGGAAGGCTAGGGTTTGAAGTGAAAACATTTTGATTTCTTGTTGTCTGCATGCATTTTTCTAAGTATTTTCAATAGAAAATGAAAGGTAAACACTTATGTGTTACAGATTGAACCATTTCCTTCAGTTATCACTGGTTTCTTTGGATTTTATGCTACGGCTATGATAATATTTTGATACATTTGTGTTTCTTTCTTTGATATTCATTTCTCCTCTGTGACTTGAGGTTGCCATCGATCTAAAATTTGTTTGTTTTGAGACCCTAAAAAGGGCAAAAATCTGCAACCAATCTACATATACATCTCCAAAAAGGTAAGTTCTTCTTTTGAACTCTACATTATCTCTTTGATTTTTTTTTAATTAAAATGAGGCTCTGAGCCCATGAAACTAAAAATGCATTGTTTTCCTTTCAGCTATAAAAACAATATATAATCCTCTACTGTAGCATATATACACTTAAGATGTTCACACACATAACTTATTGCATTTGGCTCTTGAAAAACATAAAATGGGATAACGTATAAATGTTCTTCTCTTGATTCATTCTGAGCTGTACATGAACATTGAAACTACACCATTTTTCATGATGAGATGTGTCCTAATGTTCGATGCTTATACAATCATACATGCATGTATCTCCCACCACTTGATGACCATGGTTTGGCATAAGAATGTATGGAAAACTTGACAGAAACATTTTCTTACGAATATACTTAAACTTTACCTCTTGCTCGACAACACCTCTCATATGCTCTCAAGCTCACTGTACGTTTCAAATGCTATATCTTTTCTTTCAAATCTCCTGTAACAGTACTTTTACCTTATGATTTGTCATTTCATTACAAAAGGTTATGATGGTATTTATTGTATTAGCGCAGATGTAATTATAATGACTGATGAGTCATGGCTGACTTTGAAACTCTATGGTTGCTTCATGCTTTGAATGATAATGGTATACTTCATTAACAAAAGATAAATACATATTATTCTATTGCTGTCCAAATGATTTTCTCTGATGAAGGACTGAATCATTGATCGATTACCATGCATATGATAGCTCTTTTTACATCTACTTATGATGTCATAGTCACTTTCTTCTGCCTCTTGTATGCAAGCATTACGAAAAATGATTTGATAAATATGTTTACAATGCATCTTTTATGTTGGCATTGGAAGTCATATGTCTTGACCAACATAAGGCTACTGTCATGCCATTGTTTACAATTGTATTCTTCTTCTTATGTAATGATTGTTGAGCTACCTTGCATGAGTTCACCGCTCTTTTATAGCTTTCATTTCATCTCATTTGAACTAACAATTATAGATGGGAAATGAGATTATAGATTACGTACTCAATGAATGTAATACTTCTTAGCTGGATATGTTTTGAATTGAGCAACCAGAATATCTACGCCTTTTCCATCTCCTCTTGAGATTCAGGGGAAGTATGCAGGGCTCAATCCTTACGGGAGCCCACTTTGCAGAACATGCTGAAATGGTCTTTAAACAACAACATAACTTCTCCTATACCTACACAAGAAACTAACATATTAATTTAAAACAGTGAAGCTCAATGATTGTTTCATTTTCAGTCTCTCTTGCATATGGATGATTTGATATATGATATAGTACATCATAGGCAATATATTATGTCCCTATTGATAGAAACACATGAAACCATATCTGGAGCTCTAACAAAACTTTTTCCAATCCTGTAGATTCTCTCAAAGATCAGTAGTGAGTAGGAGCTAGCTACAATGAAGATCAACAAAGACCCCTAAATAGGATATGATGTATATGCTTTTTCCATTCTTATCTTCATATACATAGTGTATTTCCTATGTTTGTGCAAGTTCAGCTATTCCCACGGCTTGTGTGGGACATTTGATCTATCTTGATTTCATTCAATGCAATGTTTATTCCATTTGTATCTCATTTGTAAAATTGAATGATCATTGTAATGAAATGAGATAGCTTATATCACTGATGAATACTCTGCAATGTAATGAATGATGAACTCAATCTCTTTCCTTTGTTAAACAACTGAACTTTTCTCAATACTTTCCTTCATGAAACACATTGTATTAAAACAACTAAACTTTTCTCATAAAATTCAATATGTGCAAAGGTTTTAGCAAAGTAGAAATGAATTGGAATCTTTCACCTTAAAATGAACAAATGTTTCAACTTGGCCAATTTGAGTTGTAGGTGAAAAATTGGTAACAACAATGATTTGGGTTTGGTTATTAATTTATTTTTAGTTGTTCATCTAGTTTAAACTTAATACGTATTCAGGTATACCCCTTGGAATATCCCTTCAGAGTCTAAGCTGAGCTCAAATTGTAGATGAGTCTACCCACTCTTGTTGGTTGGCCAAAATCGCTCCTAACTTGTTGATAAACCTCTTTTTATCACTCTGATGACATCCCTGGGTTAGGTTATTTAGAAATGTTTTAGAGTTTTGTGTTACAATCATTTTGGGACCCAACAAATTCTATAGTGTTTCTTAGAATGGATGAAATGCCATAATCAACTTCTTCCATTCAAAAATTTAAGGAAAATTTAATCAGGGATGTGATCCCAAATTGCATATCAAGTTCTTGATGGCACCACATGACAAAAGAAAATGAATGAATCTATTCAACACTAAGGTTTTATCTCCTTTAGAATTGGTTTATTCTTGTGCTAGCATATATTAATTTATGCTACATGAGACACTTTATTGGAAATAGATTATGGAATATAGTTAAATTTAGATGAAACTGTTGACAATAATTTGATTTGAAGATTATCAAGACTATATTTAATTTGAGCCTAAGACATCAACAAGACATTTGATCCCAAGATAGTCTAGATTATATGTGGAAACTAGTATAAATGAGTCTGTGTAGTTACACATGTGTGTGGGAATGTATGCATGTGTATATGCATATAAATGAGTTTATATGTCAGTTTATTTATTGTGACCTATTCTCATGATAGGGTTTTTGAATTGGATGCACTACCCTATTATTTACCTGATATAAAAAAAATATATTTATAAAAAAAATGAAAAAGCACTTATACGAATCATTTGAAGAGTAAGTAAATTTTTTTCTAGTGGATAACAAAGCATGTAATATAGAAGCAACTAAAATGAATTTCTTTTAAAATTATCAATTTTAATTTTGTAGCTTATAGACCATTCAAAAGTTGGGGAAACTTGCTAAATATGACACTTTATAGGTAGAAATTTTGGATGATGTTCTATATCTTGGCAATAATTCACAAAATAAGGTCATACATACTAACTATTTTTAGAGAGATAATATAAAGCATATACAATTAAATCAAATTCCATGATTCATATACTGCAAGGAAAAACAAAGAAGTTGAATTTTAAAATACAACATGTTCATATTCAATCCCTTAGAACACTTCCTTTACTATTACACAAACCAATGAAATGGAAACATATAAAAGAATCATACATGTCTATAGTTATAACATTATGGCCAAGCTCCTAACAGCTCTAAAATACTAATACAACCTAATGTAATGTTGCTCTCAAATCTCAATCACCAAATTTCAAAAGGTACAAAGTATGGTAAGGCTTGAATCCAATAAGAAAATGTCCATTATTCATAAGCTAATTACACCTAAAATGCACAACAATAGAAAAACTCCAAATTGATTTGTAGAAGCATAAAAAAATAGTTATTCAAGACAATGTCTTAATATAGAAGTGTTACACATATAAATCCACAAATGATGGCATATGGAAGTCCCACAAATTTCATAACAAATGTGATACAAGGGAAATTGTTCTCCACAACTGCCAATTTTTCATTCTTTAAGGCATATCCCAAGACTTGTATAGAATGCAATTTTCTTTATGTAATTAATGACAAGGCAAGAGAGATAATATGCATTTAAGTTTTGATGTAAATATCCACAAGCAATTATTTACCAAGCATATAGATTCTAACAAGAGTTCTGTATCTTTTTTATTACAAGCCAAAATCAATCATACATGGGTATGTGCATGGAAATGGGGGACCAAAAGGGGGTCATAAGTGGCCACTCTTTTCTGAAATTAGAAAAAAATGATCTCACATGAGATAGTGAAGATAGCCATACTTAAAATTAGAAGATGTGATAAGAACAAGTTTTGTAGTGCTCTGAGACTAGTTTCAAAATTACTATTTTTTTTCTAAAAATAGTGGAGATTAAGAGGTTCAATTAGGGGGAGCACACAAAGTGCTCTTGTTTTTGTTAGAAAAATATACATAGTGTCTGATGTTCTCCCCCTAAAATGTCAAATTTTTTTAAGTATTAGACAAATTGCTTTGGTGGAAAATTAGCTAACACCATGTAGTTTATGTCTATTTTTTATATTAATTTTTTTATGAATATATGATTTTTTAAAAATAAATTTTCAAAGTGGACACATCCTAAAAAATAAAAATTTGAGTATGCTCCCCCCTAATATTTTGAAAACTAATCAAAAATATATTTTTTTCAATGTGTATATAATTGAATCTAGAATCTAAATATGTAATTTGTTTCAAATTTTGATAAACGTGTAAAAAGTGACATGAGAAATACTATACATAGGTTTTTTGAAAAAAAAACACATTAGCAAAGAACTTGAAAATGGAAACCTTAATGCTATTAGATTTTTGAAAAAAATACATGGTTAGAAAGCTAATAAAAAACTTGAAGTCATCCTAGGATTTTTCATATTGACATTGAAAAATGTGTAAACCATAGCAAGAACATGCACAATATTTGGTCAATTTTTCTAACTTTTGTTAAAAACAAGCCCTTGGCATCCAAAAGGTACATCCAACCCTTTGGCTTGGATGCCCAAGCCAAATACAACCCTCAGGGTTTGAATTTCCCAAAGTAGTGAAAAACATGATCACATTTTAAAGTAGTTAAAATGAACTTTATGCATATCTCTTTCCTCACTCTATCTTGTTTTCTTTACGGATCCCCTCTCTCTCTAACCCTTGAACTCTCTCTCTCTCTCTCTCTCATACCTCTAGAATCTTCTCCTTGTGCTATTTATGTGTGTTACAACCTTGTTTGAAGGGACTATTTTCCTACAAGAGGATTCTCTTCAAAACTAGCTCAAATATAGTAGAATGACTCGACTTCCCTTCAAAAATCCATAAATAAGACTGATCTTCCCTCATTTTAAACACATGAATTGCAAATTTCTCACTTAATCACTATACTGTAGCTATTTTATCTAAAGGAGTGAGTATGTATAAGCCCATACAACATCAAGTCATTATTGTTTCATTCCTTTAAATCTCTACAATATTTTTCTTGAAGTTCATGGTGATGGGGTTGAAACTTGCCTAAATCTTGTTAACCTTAAGTCCTATAACTATGTTTATTCATTTGATCCTCACCTTAATTCCTTGGTTTTTCCATTATAGTTGGTATAATATAGAGTCATTTAATATGTTTTCAAAATAATAAAATATGCTTTACATATCAGCTTCTAGGAATACTAATCTACTCAATTGAATGGTTGAAACAAAGAAAATTGATTTCCTGCAAGTTGAAGATATTATGTGGATTACGATGAGAAGACTATTGGTTTAAAATCCTTATTTTAGATCACTCTTCTTTCTTGTTAATTGCATATCTGTAATTTGTGGCTATAGGCCAAAGACTTATATTAGTTATTTCAACTGTTAAAATGATATTATGGCCATCAACCTAGATCGGTTTTCATATTCTAGTTTTATGGCTCGAAGGCCAACATAACGCTTTATAGCTTTTTATGGATTAGTGGTAATGAGTTTCAGAATGTATAAAATGGCAACGTAAAACAATGTATGTGGTAATGAAATTTATTTAGACATAAGGAATATAATTTTGTTGTGTTGATCTAAAGAAGAGTTGCAGTAGTTCATTCTCACCACCTGGCAAACTATGAGGGGGGCCCACTCAAAGGATGCCTGGTGAACTTTTCTTGTTTTCATTGTGTTAAAGTATTGGTACTTATATAGTATTTTGTTCTGTATTTTGTCTACTTGTTTAATTGTTCTATGAATGATTGAATTGCTTTGTTATCTTATGATAGTCATTTGATAATTACAATTCATAAAATTAAAATAGATCTACAGACTTGCTTGTGATTTAGTAATAACATTATACTTGTGTTTACTTGGTTAGTGTGGTAATTTATATACATCTATACTATTTGTTTTAAGTAAAGTATAGGATTAGTTTCTACAATAAAGTATTCTCTGTTCTATAGTAGACAATCTCTGTTCGTGTAACAGAAATAGTTCCTATAGTTGTAGTTGACTCTTCTTGCCGCACTTCCTATAGTAGATTTAGAATAAAATCTTAGATAAAATTTCAAGTTCTAGTAAGTTAAAATTCATTCCATTATACTCAATTTGCTACCTCCAACCTTTGAGAAAAAAGCCACATCTTCCACAAATTTACGCCCCAGGTTGACATAGGATTAAACTGAATTGTGAACCCAAATACCTTGATGGTCATTATTGGTTGAGCTCGAGCTAAGAACTAGACGCATGGATCTAGGTGTGCCAAAATTGTAAGTACTATACAATTAGACTTGTATTTTGTGTTTCTTTATAATTTGAAGGCTAAGATCTGAATTCCCCAAGTATTGGTGCTATGGTTTATGCTTTATAGTGTTGATTAGCATTGTTGTACATATTTCTTTTCAGGGGTTTGCATTGTTATGTTGTTCTGTGAAATTCTAGGTGAGTTAATTATATTCTGAGGCATGCATAGTTCATTTTGTTGTTCACAGTTCAATACTCTAGGATGAGTTCAGCATTCACAAAGTCAATGCAATGCAGGGTGAAACCTGGCCTTGTGACAGTTAGTATAAGGGGGTGTTGATCTTGAGCATCATGGGCTAGGATGAATGTTGGGTTTAGGGTACAGAAACTAGGTCCAAGGATGAGTCTAGACTCGCATTTGAGTTCTTGTCTAGTTTCTGGCACTCAGGCCAAAAACTAAGTCCACCAGTTTTGTCTAGTTTTCCAAGTCCACAAAGTCTGAATATTCCAAGTGTTAGAACGAGGTCCAATTTTGGAGCCAAGTTGAGATCCAATTTGGTCTGAGAACACATAGTGTGGTTTATTCAAGACATTGAAGAGTCTTTTGGGCTTAGCATTATGAGTCTGATAGTGGGCTGGATTTCACAGAATCTTGTTGACTGGAGCTTGACTGGATCTTCATTTGATATTTGTGGAAACAAACTTTTCTATGCTTCATTCGAAGCTGAGATCATCTAATACATGTCATGATGAAGGGGTAAATCACAAAACACACAATAATAGAAATTGAACATAGAGAATAGAACTTTCTTTTATTGATCTGGGCAACTCATTACATTACAGAAGCTTAATTACAATCAGAGGAATCAGTCCTCTATAGGCTGCAACACACTATAGCTACCATCACCAGGCTCTAGAATCTTCCACCTTCTGCAACCCCCAAATTAGCTAGGGTTTCTATTTTCCTCCCTATTCTTGACTCTACACTTGCCCCCTTAACTCCGATACTACCTAGGGTTCCCAAAAATGGTTATTAATAGCCTTTTTGGCAGCCAACAACCTAATTTCAAATTTTGCATCTCCCTCCAAAAATAGGTCAACTTCCGGGAGCCATAACTTTTGATCCGGGACTCTGATTGACAAACTGTTTTATGCGTCGGAAAGGTCATGGAGTGCTCTATGTGCTAAGAACTTGCTCTGCCGATTCTGGCCATTTTCAAGCCCGTACGGGGCCGTTTAGTGCCTCAAACCTAAGTTTGAATAATTTTCAAGCATTTTTCAGGAAACAGAAAATTTAATATCTTTCAGCTCGTAAATGATCTTCATGTGATTCCTTTGCCAAAGGTCTTATATTTCCATTATGTAACTTCCTATAAATTTTGACTTCATTCCGTGCCCAAATGCAAACTTTCTAAAAATAGCAGTTTGGGAAAACTGAAAGTTCTACATTATTATTCAGGTGATTATGGAACCAAAAACAATAATTATGGAAAGAAATGAAAACAACTACAATGATTTTGAATTAACTTCTTTTTGGGTGATGCAAGATTGCCCTTACACCACTGGATGCTCCTGCATCAGACACCCAGGGTAATTTGAGAAGTGACCCTGTCACGTCTCATGTGTTTGTGTGAGGAAAACCCAAACGGTCAACGTCTACCTTAGACAACCAAGAAGAATCTTCAATAGGCCTTGCTTTCCATTTTACCAGATATTCTTCATATTACTTATTCCAAGTACTTCTTCCCACACGGCTATCCAAGATCTCTTCTATCTCCTCTATTGAAGTAGATGCTAGAATACTCCACTATTCTTCTATTGGTCCATCCTCTGTTCCACCTTCATGATATTCTGATAAATAAGCAATGTTGAAAATAGGGGAAATATTGATCCCACTTGGTAGCTCTACCTCATATGCATTTCCTGAATCATGTTTCTTCAAAATTTTGCATGGTCTAAATTTCTTCATTTTCAACTTATTGTATGTTCCAATTGGGAACCTTTCTTTTCTCAAGTGAACCATGACTTCATCTCCTACCTGGAATTCCTTATATCTCCTCTTCTGATCTGCCTTAGCCTTGTACTGAATATTTATTTTATTAATGTACTTTCTTACCTCTTCATGCAAATTCTTTAGATGTTCTGCAAAGTCTTCAGCTTCAGCATTTGTCTTTTCTTCGTTGTCTAGCTTCCTTAACTCAGAAGCATTTCTTGGGCTATTGCCATATATAATCTGGAATGGTGATTTACCAGTACTCCTATTGATAGAATTGTTGTAAGCAAATTCTGCCTGTGGTAAAATCAAGTCCCATCCCTTAGGCTTATCTCCTACTAAGCATCGTAGCAGGTTACCCAAACTCCTATTCACCACTTTAGTTTGTCCATCAGTATGTGGATGGTGTGCAGAACTAAACTTCAAATCTGTCTTCAACTTCTTCCACAATGTCCTCCAGAAATAACCAACAAACTTGGTATCTCGATCTGAAACTATGCTCTTTGGTAGACCATGTAGTCTCACCACTTCCCTGAAAAATAACTCTACAATATGAACAGCATCATTAGTCTTCTTACAAGGAATAAAATGTGCCATCTTTAAGAATCTGTCCACCACCACAAAAATAGAATCATGCCCTCTCTGTGTCCTTGGTAAACCAAGAACAAAATCCATACTAATATCATCTCATGGCTTCTCTGGTATAGGTAATGGTTGATACAATCCTGTATTTTGACTTGTTCCTTTTGCCATTTGACATACTCTTCAACTCTGCACAAACTTCCTCACATCTTGCTGCAACTGTGGCCAATAATAATTTTCACCAACAATAGAAATGGTCTTATCTCGACCAAAGTGTCCAGCCAATCCTCCACTATGCTTCTCCTTAATCAGGTTCTCTCTCATGGAACTCCTCGGAATGCACAACTGGCTTCCTCTAAACAACATGCCATCTTGGATTATGAAATCCAACCATTTTGTCCTATCCAAAGTAACAGGCTCCAGACAAGCTTTCCAAGCCTCTGCAAAATCTGGATCTTCAGGATACAAACTTTTGAGCTCATTGAACCCAACAACCTCTATCTTCATTTCTATCAAGAAATTTTGCCTTTTGCTCAAGGCATCTACAACTCTGTTGGACTTCCCACTCCTGTGCTTCAAAACAAAGGTATAACTCTGCAAAAACTCAACCCATTTTAAGTGCCTTTGGTTCAACTTCCCTTGACTATTAAGATACTACAAAGCCTGATGATTAGTATATAAAACAAACTCTTTTATTTGTCTCCATTTCTTCAAAGCCTGAACTATTGCATAAAATTCCTGATCATAAACATAATACTTTTTCTTGGCATCATTAATCTTCTCACTAAAATAGGCAATGGGCTTACCTTCTTGGCTCAAAATAGCTCCTGTACCACTACCACTAGCATCACAATCTACCTGAAATACCTTATTGAAATCTGGAAGTGCCAAAACAGGTTGTTCTACAACTTTCTGCTTTAATGTATCAAAGCTCTTGTCTACTCCTTTAGTCCATCTAAACTCTTTTCTATCCCCTCTCATTGTCTCAGTGAGGGGTGCACAAATGCTACTAAAATTCCTGATAAACTTCTTGTAAAAACTTGCCAAACCATGAAAAGATCTTACCTCCGTTGCACTCCTTGGTGTAGGCCATTCAATGATAGCCCTTACCTTTTCTGGGTCCATCTTAAGACCTTCCTCTGAGACAATAAATCCCAGGTATACCAACTCTTTCTTTGCAAAACTACATTTCTTCAAATTAATCAGCAACTTCTCCTCCCTTAGCTTCTCTAGAACTCTTCTGATATGCATCAAATGCTCATCCCAAGTCTTACTGAAAATCAAAATATCATCCAAATAAACAATAACAAAACTTCCCAAAAATTCTTTTAGTACCTCGTTCATGAGCCGCATGAATGTGCTCGGTGCATTGGTTAGCCCAAATGGCATGACCAACCACTCATACAAACCTTCCTTTGTCTTGAAAGCTGTCTTCCATTCATCTCCTTCTCTGATACGGATCTGGTGATATCCACTCTTTAGGTCAATTTTCGTGAAGTACTTGGCTCCACTCAAACAATCCATTATGTCATCCATTCTTGGCAATGGAAATCTATACTTGATCGTTATCTTATTGATGGCTCGAGAGTCTGTACACATCCTCCATTCTCCATCTTTCTTTGGTGCTAGTACTGCAGGTACTGCACATGGACTTAGGCTCTCCCTTATCAGTCCCTTCCTCAACAACTCCTAAACTTGTCTGTTCAGCTCTTCATTCTCTGCAAGGGTCATTCTATGGGCTGCCTTGTTTGGCAAACTGGCCCCTGGTATCAAATCCATTTGATGACTTATCTTCCTTACTGGTGGTAAACCTTCTGGTACATTATCAGAGATAATGTCTTGGAACTCTTCCAATATATTTGAAACTTCTACTGGTACATCTTCATAGTTCTCTTGACTAATCTTGGGAATCAATGCAAAGCAATGATGCTCATGCTTCATTCCCTCCAAAAACTTTCTACCATCTACCAAGTAAATTCTAGCAGTGCTACATACCTTTTCTTCCACCTCCTTCAAGGGCTTCAACTTATGACGAACTCCATCCTTTGTTAGGGAATATGTGTTTGCACGGCCATTATGGATAGCGCTCCTATCATACTACCACGGCCTCCCCAATAACATATGACATGCATCCATCGGTATGATGTCACACATCACCTCATCATGGTAGTCACCAATCTTGAACTTCACTAAACATTGTTCATTGACCAAAGCTCTATGGTCCTTCTGCAACCATGCAATCCTGTATGAATGTGGATGCTTTCTTCTTGTCAACTTCAACTTGTCAACCATCTCCTCTAAAACAAGATTATCAGTGCTTCCACTATCAATAATAATATCACAACACTTACCTTCACATTTGCACCTTGTGCGGAATAAACTCTTCCTCTGATTGGGTTCTTTCAACAAAGTTCTCCTGACAACTAGGGTTTCTCCCCTTTCTACATCTTCAGAGTGCTCAGATTGTGCATTTTCATCCACATGTACAACTCATACATTACCTTCAGGTCTTCTATTCATCCTTCCTTGATGTTGCGGACACTCGTATGCTCGATGCCCTTCTTCTCCACATTGGAAACAGGTTCCCCTGAAACCTCCTCTTCCAGGTCCTTGCCCAGGTCTGCCTCTTCCTCTTCCTCTTTGCTCACCATTGTTTTGGTCATGAGGGTGGTAGGTATTATCACCTCTCTGATTTCGACTGCTACCAGCTTCTTCACTTTTCTTTGCATCCTCATTTCAGCCCCCATAGGGTCTTCCTCCAGTCCTTCCGCCTTGACCTCTTCCCCTTTGCTTGCTATCAAATCTTTTATTCAGCTTCTCTTCCACCTTTAGGGAAAACTAGTACGCATCTTCTATGGTGGTCATTCTGACTAGGCTTAACTCCTCTTGAATACTCGGCCTCAGCCCATTAATGTAATAGGCTACCTTCTCCTTGTTGGGCTCTGCATGGCCTGTCCTGATAGTAATTTTGTAAAACTCTTATGTATACTCCTTAATAGACTTGTTACCTTGCTTTAGTCCTTGCAGCTTCTTCAGCAACTCCATCTCATAGTCCACAGGAATGAACTACTTCTTCAGTTTCTCCACCATCCGATCCCATCTGGTGATCTTTCCTTTTCCTCTTCTATTCCTCTCTAATTGGACCTCCTTCCACTAAATATTGGTGTGGCCCTTCAACTTTGTTTTTGCAAACTTAACCCGATCTGGGTCCTCCACATCTTCATACTAAAAATATTCTTCCATGTAATTGATCCAATCAATAAGCTGTTCTAGATTCAAATCTCTAGAATATGTAGAAACTTCGATCCTGGGCCTCTTTTCGATCTTTGAAATGGCCCTCAACAACCTAACTTCTGTAGCATCTCCGATGGCTTCTTGTTCTTCCTCAGATAGCTCTTCTTCAGCTTCATCTTCACTTTCTTCTCTTACCCTCAGCTCAAACCCTCTTAGTAGCTCCTCTTGCAATGCATCGATTTGTCTTTGTAGGGCTCTAAAACCCTCTTCTGTCAAAGCATTCCTCCCAACATGATTTCTTCGTGGAGGCATCTTGGTCTCCGCAGCAAACCCACAACCTTAGGTCCTGGTGCAAACTGCCTCATGGTTGGCGATCTGTCTACACACTCAAGAACCCTTGCTCTGATACCACTTGATGAAGGGGGTAAATCACAAAACACACAATAATAGAAATTGAACATAGAGAATAGAACTTTCTTTTATTGATCTGGGCAACTCATTACATTACAGAAGCTTAATTACAATCAGAGGAATTAGTCCTCTACAGGCTGCAACACACTACAGCTACCATCACCAGGCTCTGGAATCTTCCACCTTCTGTAACCCCCAAATCAGCTAGGGTTTCTGTTTTCCTCCCTATTCTTCACTCTACACTTGCCCCCTTAACTCCGCTACTACCCAGGGTTCCCAAAAATGGTTATTAATAGCCTTTTTGGTGGCCAACAACCTAATTTCAAATTTTGCATCTCCCTCCAAAAATAGGTCAACTTCCGGGAGCCATAACTTTTGATCCGGGACTTCGATTGACGAACTGTTTTATGCGTCGGAAAGCTCGCAGAGTGCTCTACGTGCTAGTAACCTGTTCTACTAGTTCTGGCCATTTTCGGGCCCATACGGGGCCATTTAGTGCCTCAAACCTGAGTTTGAATAATTTTCAGGCATTTTTCAGGAAACAGAAACTTTAATATCTTTCAGCTCGTAAATGATCTTCATGTGATTCCTTCGCGAAAGGTATTATATTTCCATTATGTAACTTCCTGTAAATTTTGACTTCATTCCGTGCCCAAATGCAAACTTTCTAAAAATAGCAGTATACTATTTTTAGCAGTTTGGGAAAACTGAAAGTTCTACATTATTATTCAGGTGATTATGGAACCAAAAACACTAATTATGGAAAGAAATGAAAACAACTACAATGATTTTGAATTAACTTCTTTTTGGGTGATGCAAGATTGCCCTTACACCACTGGATGCTCCTACATCATGTCAACTAATCTGAGGGAGCACGTGGGTGATGCCAAGGGCATGAGCTAGATGATATTCACTCTGGGTCAAATTCTAGAGTTGTAAACTTTGTATTCTAAGTTGCATTATGAATAGTAGGACTAGTGGGTTTTAGCAGGGTGTGAAGGGCGAGTCTAGGACTTTATTATGGAGAGCCTTGGGTTCCTTGGGGACACTTTGCAAGCTATATTGAGTCTATCTTTGTCATTATTTGTTGAGCCCAAGCCAAGAATTGGATGCATGGATCTAGGCATTCACCGTAAATAGTCGATATGTTGTTGTGTCAGTTGTTTACAAAATTTTTGACCTAGAATCAATTTAAAAAATTATTTCAACTTGACCAGTCTATAATCATTGATGGATTCAAATCACATTTTTTTGAGTATGGTTGATTTAAATTGACCTGTCGGCAAATTTTTGACTACTGGTGCATTTAGAATGCACTGACTGTTTAACCTCTACCGGATCTAGGTGTGTCAGAATTGTAAGTATTGTTCAACTAGAATTGTATTTTGTGTTGCTTTAAAATTTGAATGCTAAGATCCAAATTCCTGAAGTATTGTTGTTATGATTTATGCTTTATAGTGCTGATTAGCATTGCTATATATATATCTTGTCGTGGGTTTGCATTGCTATGTTGTTCTGTGTAATTCTGGTCAAGTTAGTTGTAGTCTGGGATAGGTGTAGTCCATTTTGTTGTCCACAACTTGGTTCTTTGGGATGAGTTTAGCATTCACAAATTCAGTGTCGTGTGGGGTTGAACCTTGCTCTACAAAGTGAAATCTTTTATATACTTTAAAAGACAATAATTTGTAAACTATTATCGATTCTTTTAATTGATACAAATATCATTCATGTGATTTAGTAATTTGTGGGAGAGTTGTTTGTAAGAGCAACAACTGTGTAATATAGATTGTATTACACCCTCAACAACAAAACCCTAGAAAATACTACCTTACTAATTTGTATGTTGTTTTTTTATTTTTATTAATATTTAAGTTGTTTGATTCAGGAAAACTTCAATGGCATCTCGTTATAGTGATGATTGTTACAAGGAAAATCAATACAAAGAAGGGTGGCATAGGGATAACCATTATAAGGATGCAAAAACCAACTGTTGGCTGAGAGGTAATCGTTTCAGAGATGAGAAAACTAGTTGTTTCCATCAGGAAAAACCTAACAAATTCAACCCAAGAATAAAGAGGACAATAGGACCAGGACAAGGTGAAGAAGAACAATGCCCTAACTACATGAACATCTCACAAAGGAGGACCCCTCTAAAAAAGTGACATATATCTCAATCAGAGGGGTGAAAATGGAAGTCTTTATACACTCAATGGAGAGTCAAACATCCGAAGAGACACCCAAAGCTAGGGACGAGACATCGGGAGAGACAGGGGGCCCCATAAAGATACTAGAATGATAGAGAAATGATAATATGTACCAAAGCCCATCTTCAAAGAAATAAAATGAAGAAAGGAGACACAGGAGACCCATATCCAGATTCCAATGGAAGCAATCATAAAAAGAATAGAACTACTACAATGAAAAAGCACTAATAGAACAAATACCTCTCCTACCCATTTGGGTTCAAATACCAAATCTCCCCATGGAATATAGGGATTTGGAAATCCTGAGAAAGATAGGAAATACTTTAGGAACTTGCTAGGAAATAGAGCATCAACAAAGCCACTATTGGTCATCTATGATTAGAATCAGTGTCCTAATAGAAACAAATAAGAAATTTCTAGAAAGTATCATACTTGAGACACCAGAAGGCACCTAGGAATAGAAATTTTTCTATGAAGGAGCAGAACTTGTGGATTCATACCCATACCAGGAAGAATAAATAAACAAAAATGAGTTGGAAACTAGTGCCAAAGAACATTAGGGAGAAGAAAGGTCCCACAAGAATCATGCTACGAACTTTAAACAAGTTGAACATGAAGCTAAGAGAACAACCCTTCTAGATGGAAGATTTGTGATAGTTTCATAAGAACAAGAGAATAAAATTGATCTCCAAGTGGTCTTTTCCCCTTCACCAAGGAAGATCTTAAGTGAAGGGGAAGAGGAAGAACTGAACAAGGAATACAGAGAGCTAACATTGATATGGGAGAACATACAAGAGGAAGCTAAAACAAAGATAACAAGTGAATGTTGAACACCTAGAATACTGAGAGGGGGGTGAATTAGTATTTTATTAAACCTTTTACTTATTAAATCATTAATCCATTTGACACACTTGATAACCACAAAGAAAATTAAGCACAAAAGAAGAAACCACAAAGCATCACACATAAACACCAGGATTTTTACATGCATGGTTATAGTTCCAACTAAGCTAAGAAACACTGTCTCAAAACTCTTCATCTTGACTATTCTGTTACACTGCTCTACTTTAACATTAAGTAAGATCTCTCTTCTTCTGCTCTTGTTGCCTGCACTATACCTCACTTCCACATTCGCATCTCATCTTCGAATCACCAAATTTGATTCCATATATATATATATATATATATCCGCAATACTTGAAATCTTCATATTAGGTCGACTTAATAAGGTGTAGTGTGTAGTTATGCCTTAAGTAACTTGTCAGCCAAATTCATTCACCACAATTCATACCAGACCTAAATAGCACTTGATTTACATTCACATATGTCAGAATCAACTATTCCACCACTTAGGATTAAGTTCTTAACAATAGAACTTAATGCATAGAAATTAAAATTATCATGTCGGACTCAAACACAGACTGCCATTGGTGCACTTCATCTGTCAGACTACATCTTTTACTGCGGACCACAAGACTTACTCAAAATCATATCAAAGACTCTTCACACATCCTCAATCTTACATTTAGAATTGCAAGGCATGATATTATCTTTCGACAAAATACGTACCATCAGAACTCAGATCCTGTCATAGTTAAACACTGTCAAACTATGTGGCGTGATACTCAGTAGCTTGTAACTATCTTTTCGATGGACTTTAGACTATACAACTCTAGATTTAGATACTTCATACAAGTTTTCACAACACCTCAAAATTGCATAATAAAATATCTAACATCAAAGGAATGCCGATCAACACAAGTGAGTGCTCTGCTCTGGTTAGCCCTGTATTCTGCTCTGCCAAACTTAACCTCTTTGAAGATGTACTTCTAGAACTGATGAAAGTCTAAAACTATAGCTATAAGATCATCTAAGGACTATAAAAAACATACCAGAATCGCATGATCAGATCTTCAACTGCGGACCAATGCTAGCCATTACACTATCTCTCTATTGTTGTCTCTTATATAATGCCAACACTTAGCCAAAATGTCTAAGTCTTCTTCATCGAACCAAAAATCTCTTCTAATCTTGTTCCTTTTCTTGTTTCCATCAATGAAAACACTATCATGCTTAGCCAAGTTTGCCAACAATCTCCCCCTTTGGCATTGGTGTCAACACTTGATGTGACAAACTATTACATTGCTCCCCCTTTCTCTTTACACAACTGATGTTTCAATGATTACCTTATCTAGATTTGATCTTTCATCATACATATCAACAATTTAGGTTTTAGGCTTCCATGCTAAGAAAATGCATTAACTATGGCTTCCAAGGATATACTCTCTTCTTCTTCCATGTTCTTAGTCTTTTCTTCTTTCTTCTTCTTCATATCCTTAGCCTTTCTGGAGGGCTTCTCAGTAGTGACTTCATCTATTTTTTCCCTTTTTTCTTTAACTTCCTCATATGTTTATGTTTCCTCTTCCTATTCTTGTCCTCCAAGACTTACATATAATCTCTTTGTAGCCTCTATTTCCTTTCTTTTCTTCTTCTCTTCCAACTTCTTTATAGGCTCTATCTTTTCTTTCTCTAGTCCAGAGCTCTTGGAGGTAGCTACTATGAAGGTTGAGGCTCTTGTTCTTCTCCTAGAGCTAGAGGCAGTCTTTTCTTTCTCATATTTCTCCTCTTTCTTCTCTGGAGTTTTTGATGTTTTCCCTTTCAAAGCACTTGAAACCTTTGGTGCCTCTGCCTTTGCTCTTGCTTCATTTTTTTGTTCATCTGTAAAGCCTTGGCTTTTAACAAACTCATTTGCCATTTTTCTTGCATTCTTCTTGATTTTTGGTTGTTTATGTTTCATAAACACTTTGAGAGACAATTCTTCAAATGTTTCAAATCTTCCCTCCTTAGGGTCTTTTGGTTTACTCAACATTAGATCTGCCAAAACTCATTAAGACTTCCTCTGTGACTTCATATCCCATGGCTTGGACCCACACAGTTCTAGGTTCTACAGCCTCCATGAGCCATTTGTCCTTGTCCACCATGAGCACAATGTCCTTTTCATATTTCTTCACAACTTTTTTAGGGATTCTAGCCCTAGCCTATATTTTCTTTTGGAAATTCTTGAAATAACCCCATAGTGTTGCATTTTATTTATCAACATTTCCTAAACTTTGTAGATGATTTCTAATCTGTGCTACTACTAGTGAATGGCCAAACCAACTAGTATTATCCATTTCAGGTAACTCTTTCAGAAAATAGAAGAATAGATAGATGATTAGAGTTCCATACTTGAAGGGGCATTTTGTGCCTTTGTCTTTTTCAAATTCTCCATAAGTTGTTGCTAGAGCAACTCACATAGGTCATAGTTTGTGTTGTTCTTAACTATATCATATGTTGTGTATATGGCAATTGTAGAGACCAAGTTCTCCCTATAGGAGAAATAGACCTTATAACCAATAATCATTGATGCAAATCTCACCACTGGATCCACACTATCATTTACAGTTAATGCTCTTTTATCAAATTTTGCTCTTGTCAACTGCATTACTATATTGTTTGTCATAGACTTCAATGTTAGAACCTTTCCAGTGGAACACATGCCAGTCACTGTATGCTCAAAATCATGACTCTAGTTGCTTGGGGTTGTTAGGTCAAATTTTGGCATGCACATGGACCCTTTCCCTCCTTTCCACGGGGTGATCCGCCAGGTCACTATCACTCACGTGGAATTAGCTAGTCGAGAGGAGGTGAGACACAGTGGGGGTCTAGCTCGTTGGAGAGATGAACTTTGCGAAGGGGGGTTGGCAAGTTCTATGGCCTTTGTTGTTGTGCATTTTGTTGTATGTTTCATTCAATTGTTGTGGTAGTTGAAATAACCCTATGACCCGAAGGGTCACTAGTTTCTCTTCTTCTGTTTGGATTCCTTGAGTTCCACCTTTGCATGGGTAAACTATTGTTTTCATTGATGTCCTCTTGTCTTTGTATGTGTTGTAAGAGGTCTTGTTGTATCTGTCGTTGTTTGGTTTCTTGTAACAACAAGAGGACGAATGGGTCTCCATGTGGTAAGACCAATGTTTGTTGTTGAAGTTTTGGATGGATTTCTTTGATCTAATCACAGACAGCCTTCACCCACTCTCCTCTCACTCCTAAACACATTCGTGAATTAGGATAGAGGGGTAGTCATGTGATTGCTAACCTTAACTACATCTAGGGTTTTGACCTAGGGTTTTGCTTGACCTATGCTTTTAACTGTGTTTAACTATGGTTACCTCGTGATGGAATTGAGGGTTTGCAATGTTGTCTATTCTAATAGATCTATATGAATGCAAACTAAATGACATGTAAAGTATCTTTTTGGTAATTTTTAAAGTATTTTGGAAAGGAAAATGCTTCTGATCTATGAAAAGGAAATATGTATGCAATCCTATATGATATTTCCAATGCAAAGTTTAATCTATGTTTTTGTGGGTTTTTGGTGTTTTCAATGCAATCTAATTTAATGGAAAGGGAAGATGCTTTTTCTAACAAAGTAGATCTAGGAATGTAAAAATGATTTATCTAGCATGAAAGATCTAACCTGTCAAGGAAAACGCAAAATGTTACTATTCCCAAGAGAAATGTGATTATCTAATTACTACAAAAGCAATGAAAGAACCTGAAAGAGGAAGATTTGTTGACTCCACTACCCTCAGTATCCCTGTGTAGGCAACCTTGAATCCTTATGTGGCAGCAGGTGATTCTCTTGACAAAATGACCGAAGAAGCAAAAAAGAAGCTTTTGTGAAGCTTGTATGAGATTGATGTGAGCTTTAAATTGAGCACAATGGCCAAGAATCAAGCAACATTGCATTGCTTGATTGAACAAAGAAAATAAAAGGCACTTACATCCTGTATGAGCATATGAATGCTAGGTTGGAGAGCAAACTTGGCAAGAGCTGGTGCACAATGAATTTTCCTCCGTTTGTGCTTGAGAGAGGGGGTATTTATAGGTTTGAGGAATGGAATGGATTGGAGAGTTAACTAATTTGATTGATGAGTTAATAGGAATAGATTGGGGAGTTAACAAGGTTGATTACCCACTAAACTCAACTGATTAGGAAGTGATGAAGCAATGATAGCTTATCACTAAAGAAGAAATGGAGGGGAGGGAATGCATGAGATTGATTAGAGAGTTAATTTGAGATCAAATAGAGCTAATTATGCATGTGTGGGTGCATGAAATAGTTAACTCTATATCAAGGATCAAAAATCATGAAAACATAAAGAAAAACAGGCAAAAATGGAGCAAAAATGTGAGAGAAACTTGAGATTTTATGTGGGTCAAAAGATAGTAGGGTCGCCACCTTCGTCAGACAGGGTTGCTGCTAGGGATCATGGGTCACCCCATGGGCAACCCTAGGTCACCCGAGGAGATCCAGGATCAAAAGTGCAGAATGCAAGAAATTTAGGTTGGCAAAAGGTAAACAAGAGGAAAAGGATTATTTCTGCATCAAGAAATAGATCAGTCATGTGGAAGAATCCAAATCTTCACGTGCATTTCTAGGATCCCCTGTGGGGATTTGGAAATAATAGGGGGAGATTTGGATTGGTTGGTCAAAATAAACAACTGACAGTGGGAGATGGGTCGAGGGACCTCTAGAAGGCTTCTATGAGGTGCTCTAGAGGAAAAACAAAGGGGAGAGGTAAAAACTCACCTACAAGACTCCCACAAGGCTTAGGACCAAGATCAAAATCTAGAAAACTCAAGTCGACAAGTGTCGCAAAAAGTATCGAAGAGCATTACAAATGAGGAAGGAAGGGAATTGACAAAGCAAAAATGACACAAGACAAGGAAATAGGACACGTCATCAAGAGGCCTACTGCCCAAAGGATTTATTTTCATGCTTACATGTACATGACAAGGATTTGAATCATCATAGGGGTCCTCGTGGAGGTAGTGCATGATGTTGGTACTTACAATAACTGCCTTGATGGCATCTTTTGTTATCATATAAGGCACATCAAGCCAAAAGAATTCATCATGAATCCTGTTCAAGACATACCTAACCCAGGCATCATCTGAGACCATAGGAAAATCCAACCAAGTATCCAATTTCTTCTCAACTAGGGCACTATATTCTTCATTTAATTCAAATTTGTCATCAGTCAGTTCCTTCAAATAAATATGCCCTAATTTTCCATGATCATATTCATCTAGGCTTGCATGTATATATGCCCTAACATCTTCTATATGCATAACACCATGCAAAATTTTAGAAAACATGCCATCTGAATCAGTCTCTAATGATTTGAAAGGATGCTTTTTGAATTTAGGGTGGGTCCTCTCTATTATCTCAACTACTTGAGGGGTAGATGTGTCAACACATAAATTTTCAAGAGAGTGATAGCTGTAAATATCTTTTGTTTCTAGTTATGGTTTCTTCACACCAATCGTTGAACACTTGGATTCACCTTATCTCTCTTCTTAGACCTTTTTAGTTGCTTGAGGGTTTGAATGCAAAATGATTTTTCTTTCAAATGAAATCCATATATCCTCTTTCCATCAAGATTCAATCGCCATAAATTCTTATTTCAAAAAGCTGTCAAACTCTTATCCTACCACCCACAGTTGATCTAAATTGCTCTGCAATTCACCGCATTAGGTTCTTTTCTGTTGGAATATTCTCCAAAAGATCAGTAATTCTATCTTACATACCATATCTTCATGCTGGATATCAACACCACAATTCTGGCTGGGGAAATAGGATTTAGAATTTAAGCTCCCCTAAGCCAAAGCTCTCAATTTACTTATTGGAGGAAGTACTTGCACCAAAATTTGGTGCGGACCCATCCTTGACCTTAGGTGCTTCCTTATTGATCTCTGTCAGATCTACCTTTTGTACCATTTTCTTCATCTCTTCCTGATTATCCTTCTTCATATTCTTGCTTCTACAGTACCTTGCAATATGTCTAGGCCTATTGTAATTGAAGCATACAACATTCCTCTATCCATTGTTCTTTTCATTCATCCTTGATTTGCATTGGTTAGCCTTGTGTCCAAATATATTGCATACAAAACAATTCCCATTGAAAGATTGAGCATTCCTTCTATTATTATAGTTGTTCCTTATCTAACTTCTGCATTCATTAGCTTTATGACCAAACCTCATGCATATAAAGAAGTTACCTTTGAAGGCTTGAATATTCTATCCATTGTTGTAACCATTCCTTATCTGACTTCTGCATTCATTAGCTTTATGACCTACTTTAATGCAAGTGAAACACTGACCAAAGAATGATGGAACATTTTGATTTACTCTGCTCCTACATTGAGTAGCTTTAAGACCAAACTTATTGCATGCATTACACTAACCATTGAAAGAAGGGTACCTTTGAGCATTTGGTTGCCTGATCAATGGTCTTCTAGGTCTGTTCCTTTGATTCTAGATCTGTTTGCCTTTGTTCTTCTTGATTTCAACATTCTTTTCTTGACTAGCTTTAGAACTTTAACCTTTTTCAAATCCCAAGCCTTCTTTGTCATCAAGACTTTTCTGACTTGCAAGTATTTTATCAAGAAGGGCAACACTCACTCTAAATTTATCTTTCTGAATGCATGCCTTTTTTAGATAAGCTTTCAGATCCACAACATCTTTTTCAAGCTTTGTGTAGTCTTTAGTTTTTCTTTTCACCAATTGATTTAAGTTTTCTTCTACTTTTGTTCTTTTTACAACTAACCTCCTTATGTTTTTCTTTAAACCTCTTGACTTGCTCTTTCAATTTTTTGATGCACTCATCTACTTCCTTGATATTATCTTTCAAATCCCTATTTTCTAATTCAACCTTTTCAAGATCTTCAAGGGCAATCTTGAGTTCTTCATTGACAAGTATGTATTCTTCTTCTTTAGATTTAGTTGAATCAATTTCTTCAGGAGGAGTAGGACACTTTTTACCTATCATGTGTTCAATCTCCAAGATCTTCCTCAAGCTGTTAGACTTCTTCCAAGAAACCAAGCTCTGATACCAATTTTTGAACACCTGGAATACTGAGAGGGGGGGGAGTGAATCAGTATTCTATTAAACCTTTTACTTATTAAATCATTAATCTATTTGACACACTTGATAACAACAAAGCAAATTAAGTACAAAAGAAGCAACCACAAAGCATAACACATAAACACTAGGATTTGTACATGGAAAACCCTAAACAAGGAAGAACCATGGTGAGTGTTAGCTCACAATAATTATGTAATAACAATACCAAATTACAAGAAGGCTCACTACCTTAGGGCTCACTACCCAAAGAAATGCTCACTACAAGAAAGGCTCACTGCCAAAATAGTCTCACTACCTAGAGAATGAAAGAAGGAAGAAGAATGGATTATTGCTAGGTTGAACTGGTCAGATTGTATCTACACATGCATGGTTACAGTTCCAACTAAGCTAAGAAACATTGTCTCAAAACTCTTCATCTTGACTACTCTGTTACACTGCTCAACATTTACATTAAGCAAGATCTCTCTTCTTCTGCTCTTGTTGCCTACATTCTACCTCACATTCACATTCACACCTCATCTTCCAATCATCAAATTCAATTCCATATATATATCTGCAATACTTGAAATCTTCATATTAGGTTGGCCTAATAATGTGTAGTGTGTAGTTATGCCTTAAGTAACTTGTCGGCCAAATTCATTCACCAAAATTCACAGCGGACCTAAACAACACTTGAATTACATTCACATATGTCAACCTCAACTATTCCACCACTTAAGATTAAGTTCTAAATAATAGAAATTAGTACATACAAATTAAACTTATCATGTCAGCCTCAAACATAGACTACCACTGGTTCACTTCATTTGTCAAACTACATCTTTTACTGTGGACCATAAGACTTGTTCAAAATTATATAAAAGACTCTTCACACATCCCCAAGCTTACTTGTAGAACCACAAAGCATGATATCATCTTGCGAAAAAATGCAAACCATCAGAACTCAAATCCTGTCATAGTTAAACACTGTCGAACTATGTAGGGATACTCAATAGCTTATAACTATCTTTCTGGTGGACTTCAAACTATACAACTCTAGATTTAGACACTTCATGCAAGTGTTTACAATACCTCAAAACTATATAACAAAATATTTAATACCAGAGGAATGCGGATCAAAACAAGTGAGTGCTCTGCTCTGGTTAGCCCTGTATTCTGCTCTGTCAGAATTAAGCTCTTTGAAGATGTACTTCTAGAACTGATCAAAGTCTAAAACTCTAGATATAAGATCATCCAAGGACTATAAAAATCATACTAGAACCGTATGATCTGATCTTCAACTATGGACCAATGCCAGCCATTACACTATCTCTCTACCGTTGTCTATTGTATACTGCCAACACTTAGACAAAATGACTAAGTCTTCTTCACCGGACCAAAACTCTCTTCCAATCTTGTTCATTTTCTTGTTGCCATCAATGATACCACTATCATTCTTAGCCAAGTTTTCCAATAGTGAAGACATGGAGAAAGAGATGCATATCATTTTATGAGAAAACAATAATGGAAATAGGGAAACATAAGAACTATGGTTTCACAATGAAGAAGAAGAGGAAGCTGAGAGTATTACTAAACACAATCTGGAAACAATACTGTAGGAAGTAATAGCTAAGGTGAGAAGTGACATCTTTGATGACATAGAGGAATATGTCCTTCAAGAGAATGAATATGAGGAAGAAAGACAGACATTAGGCATCTCCCAAATAGCATTGGAGCTAAAAATAGATGGAGTTACACCGGCCTCCTCGAGAAAGAGTATGAGGTAAAAAAAGAATAAGACCAAAATAGAAATAGCAGCAGGAATTCAAACAACCATAGACAAAGGCCTCAAAAAGAGGAGAGTAGGAAGATCTCCTCGAGTACAATGAGAGTCCTAACCTAGAATGTTAGGGGCTTGAATGCCCCTAATAAAAGACACTTCATCAAAACTCAAATTAATGGGGTGAAAGTGGACATTATACTTCTCCAAGAAGCCAAATTATCTATAGAATAGGCCATGAAAATTTTTGCCAATGGAAAGAATGGGAGGTAGTGATGTCCCCAATAGTAGGTGCCTTAGGAGGATTAGCTAGCTTATGGCGGAAGTATCTCCCATGGATGGAGATCATAGGGACAAGAACGAATTAGATCTTAGCTAAATTCTCAAAAATTCTACAATCAAAAGATTTATCATGGGTCTAATGAGGCTAATCAAACCAAAAACAAAATCTCTGGTATCATTTTAGTCAACTAATGAGGCTAATCAAAGTTGAAAATATAGTTTTGGGAGTGTTGCACATGTGGTTGTGTGGTTGACAACACTCAGTTTGGAACACTTAGTTTGGACACTATGCTTGATACATATGATGATGATATACTATGTCGATGGTGTACTAGCAGTAGTTGCTGATGTTCATGGTTGGATATCATGCCTTGATTAATGTCGAGTAAAGTTGTATTGAGCATGTTTGTGATTAGCAGAGATGATTTCATGATGATATATTAAGATGGGAATTAGAATCTATGCTGAGGATGAGAAGATATTGCTGATGACTTGTAGCATGTTGTATGTTGTTTTCTGATGATCCTAAGAAAGTATGAATTTCTACAAGAAGGTTCAGGTCTCTAGATGGTAGTGAAGGTTTCTAATGTAGGAAGTTACCTTGAAGACCAGTTGGTAAAATGTTCCACATTCCTCTGCATTTGAAGATATGGTCATACAGTTCAGAAGTTACATTCAGTATGCTACAAAGGTGCTAAATCCAATGTTTCAGATCATTTTCTCCTCTGTAGTGGAAGTTACAAGTGACAGAGTTCTGGTTTGTGCTCTCACAATATAATGTGATGATGAAGGTTGATTTGAATGCTCCACATTCCATCACAAGTGAAGGTTTGCTCATGTGGTTTTGTTAACATGATCAAAGATGTTCAATGCATACTACTTTACTGTATCAGGGGATTTTGAGGTCCCTAAGTGATCTAAATTTTAATGGAGAATTTATATAACAATACCTAGCGCTAAGCCTATGGTATTGTGGAAATAAACAAAAGCTCAATGTGCAGAACTTGCAAAAAGTTCTAGGCAACCAAAGAGGATTTCTTATTGCATCAAAAGTTAATTATATACAATGAAAAAGAATGTGAAAGGTCACCTTATCCATAGAATTTGAAATGGATAGTTGGAAGGTGAGAAAACTACTAAAATTCAAATTTTCAAATTTTTCAAAATTTCAAAAAACTACTAAATTTAGAACCCCACTAGGTAGGGTCATAACTTCTAGCCAGCTAGTCAAAATCTAGACTTATCAGTCTCGTTGGAAAGATCTCCTAAAGAGATAGATTGAGTTGCATCGAGACGTGCCCGCAACTACCACTCAAAGCAACCAATGAAAGTCTTGACCCCAAATTCCACTCTGAAGGCCTCTAAAAATGCCAATTACTAGGATGTAGACAAAACTAGAAAAAAATATTAAAAAACTAAAATATAGTTGCCTAAACAAATGCCACCTTAATGCTTTTGAATCTCTGTGGGGTCACCAAGTTCAGTTTTCAAATGACAAGTGTATTATAGATGGTTCTAGATGCCTAATTGTTCTTAGGATATTTTTTTGAGTACTTGCGCTAGTTGGAGAATGTATAGATCAGTTATATGAGTTTATATGGACATTCTACATGTCTCTATGTTTCTCAGGTTTTGAAGCACATGCAAATTTTTCATGTTTCCTGTACTGTACAAAGTTTTTAAGTTAGTATGTGAAGACTTGTTGTTGTTGAGGCCAACTGAGGAATGTTGATGACGTGCACCACAAAGTTTGTGTTATGCAGAGTTCATGGAGTGTTTGGAGATGTGTAGGTCCTATTAGCTCATCTGGAAGAACAAGTAAAGTTTAATCATTCATGAGTACCACCAAGATTGTAAAGACTGATGTGCTACAAGCTTCATGTTTTCTTTCTTAGGGGCAACCTATTTCAAATAGGTCTGATGTGCAAATGTTATTCTTTGAAGGATGATCCTATGAAGGATGTTTAGGAATAGGCTATGTTAAACACACCAAGATACTGAGAGGGGGGGTGAATCAGTATCTAAACAATCTTCAAGTCTAACAACTTCAACTTATCTAGAGCAGATTGAAACTTAATCATTATCGCATTAACATGAACATGAAAGATTAAGATAATGCACATCAACACATAACACTATATATACATGAGAAACCCTAAAAGGGAAAAACCATGGTGAGGATTAACTCACAATATATGAAGCTCAAATAACAACTTTGTTTTACGGCTACAACCCAAGGAAGCTTCTACTCGCTGAAGAACTTTGATTTAGGGTCACTCCCAAGGAAGCTACTACTCCCTGAAGACTTTGCTTTAGGGTCACTCCCAAGGAAGCTACTACTCCCTGAATTGAGAACACACTTACAAAAGATTATAGTATGACAGTCCTTCTACTATCTAAAAATTGACATTGAAACTCACACCTTTGATGATTGCACTTCTACCTCTTCATACTTTCTTCTAATTATTTTATTAGTTAGGAACACTCTACACTTGATCACTATCAAAAATATGTCTTCGAGATGAATCAGGACAGCATCAACAACTTCTCATTCTGCTTCAGTCACACATTCAAAATGCACTCATTCTGCTCTTTATCTGCTTGCAAACCTTTTCAATCAATTTCCAATCACACCATCCTAACTCAATTTGATTTACTATTTATAAATGATATTACATTGATTACATTGCTTGTCGGCCAGATACAACATGAAAAGTACATTTACAAGTCAGCCAGACAACACACAATATGAAACATGTAGAGGATAGGTCCTAAGTGAAACCACATGTTACACCAGCAGAAGATCCATGCATTGTGAACACCAACACTTTCTTAACCAAGTCTAAAACATCCTTCATAGCTTCAAACACCAAGGAATTACATTTGCACACTGCGCTCATTTGAAAATAGGACAACTTTAACTATAAACACATGAAGCTTGAAGCATAACGACCACATCAACTTGAAAACCTTGTGTGGTACTAGAAATAAGAAAGATCTTCATAAAAAATCTTCTAGATGAGTCCACATGACTCATACAACATCTCCAAACACTCCTTTTCCACTGCACATCAAAGAATTATGCCGCACAACTTTAATCATGAACTCGGAGAACAATCTGTCATCCGGAACACACCGCAACATGCTATCATTTGAAAAACTCAGTTATGGACCACCAAGGACCTTGAAAATGAAAGGAAGCATGTAATACATATCCATAAACATGTCCTCAAAGCCACAAGGGCAATCATTCATTTGCGGAGGAATGTAGAGCATTCCAACAAACCTTCAACACTAGCTTACTTTGCCAGAACACATACCAGTACTCTATGATTTGACAAAGAGGAAGGACAAAATGATTTGAAAACTTGGAATTATCATATTTACAACATCCATAGAGGAAGGACAAAATGATTTGAAAACTTGGAATTATCATATTTACAACATCCTCAAAACAATTCCATAATTGTATGGCCATATCTGCAAATGCAGAGGGATGGAGATAATTCCATTGTCCTACACAGAATACCTTCACAGAGACAACACTGTCTTCAACCAATCAATAGAAAAACATTCTTTCAGTAAACCAAACATCATGGAACATGGAATATACATACTTTAAGCCATTAGAGCATCAACAATTCATCTGATCATCTTTGTACTTCTAATTTCCATATTAATATCAACTATATCTTCTCCCTTCTCTTGTTGGATGGGACATGACATCCAACCATGAACTGTATCATCTTCTCTTCTCTTGTTGGATGGGGAGATGACATCCAACCATGAACTGTATCTTCTTCTCTTCTCTTTTTGGATGGGACATGACATCCAACCATGAACTGTATCTCCTCTCTTCTCTTACACTAGATGGAACATGACATCCAACCATGAACACCATCACACCTTCATGACAGTGTTGACATCAATGACAACCTAGTGATAGTGTTGACATCAATGACAACCTTAGGAACCATATGTGTAACAATCTCCTCCTTTGGCATTTATGGCAAGACATCTTTGCTTCTCTCCCCCTTCGACATCAAGGACAAAGGGAAACCACTATTTGCTCATCAGAGATCACATACCTACATATTCTTTCTTAGGGTTTGACTTCTTCTTGCAGCAAACAAACTCCCCCTAACATTAGCAACCACTACCTACTCCCCTTGAGAGGTAGCTACCATCAGTCTAGGAACAAGATATAGCATGAACTCCCCCTAGATAGATGCACCACTATGCATCTAGGAAGAAGAAGGAGGGGCAATTACCCCTAACCTCTGCTGAAGATCCTCAAAAGTATCCTTTACAAGAGCCTTTGTGAAAATATCTGCTATCTAATCCTTTGTTGGAATATATTCCAACTTCACTTCATTATCTGCAACCTTCTCTCTCAAAAAGTGATACCTGATTGCTATATGCTTGGTTCTAGAATGCATCACTGGATTCTTGGAAATATTGATAGCACTTGTATTGTCACACAAGATAGGAATAGGCTCATCATACAGTACCTTGATATCCCTTAGGTTTTACTTCATCCACAACACTTGTGTATAATAGGATGTTGCTGCAATGTAATCTATCTCTACAGTAGATAAGGACACTGAACCTTGCTTCTTACTTTGCTATGAAACTAATCTACTCCTAAAAAGAAAGCACAACCACTTGTACTTCCTCTATTATTGACACAACCATCCCAGTCAACATCAGTGTAAGCACTCAAATCAAATTCATTACTTCTTGCATACCATAGGCCATAGTCTAGAGTTCCTTTCAAGTATCTGAATATCTTTTTTACTACCTTGTCATGTGTTTTCTTTGGATTGGCTTGATATCTAGAAACCACACATACTACATGCATAATATCAGGTCTAGAAGTAGTCAAGTACAATAGTCCTCCAATCATAGATCTCTAGACAGTCTGATCCATCTCTGGAGACTCATCATCTTTTCTCAAGTGACATCCAGTGACCATGGGAGTACTCACTAGTTTTCAATCCTCCATACCAAACTTCTTCAAATACTCTTTGACATTCTTATCTTGAGAAATAAAGATACCACCATCTGGCTAAGTAATTTGAAGTTCAAGGAAGAAAGACATTTCACCAATCATAGATATTTCAAACTCTTTTTACATATCCTTTACAAACCTCTTACACATATCATTATCTGTACCAAGGATGATGTCATCAACATATACTACAACTATGAATATCATGTCTCCTTTTTCCTTGACATAAAGATTACTTTCTATAGTACCTTTCTTGAAGCCTTGTTGAAGTAAGTACATGTCCAACCTAGCATACCACGCTCTAGGTGCTTGCTTAAGACTATTGAAAAGTGCAATCCAACTGAGAGGAGGGGGTGAATAAGTTGTAACCAATATTTCAAAACCATTAACACATCAACTAATTAACTCTGAATTTGTATCTTAACCATGAAAGCATGAAAACAAAAACTTAAACGCATTCACACATTCAACACAGGAGACACTAAATTTTTTATGTGGAAAACCCCATAGGGAAAAACCATGGTGAGTGTTAGCTCACAATATAATATGTTATAACAATACCAAAAATTAGAGGTTCATTGCCTTGGGGCTCACTACCCACAATGCTCACTACAAATGAAGAGGCTCACTGCCATGGGGTGTCTCACTGCCGGTGGGTGGCTCACTACCAAGTTGGTGAATTGATATAGTAGCATCTACACTATGCCAAGGTTCAGTTCCATTGAAGCACAATAGGTATCCTTTGCTCTACTCTTCTTTTCTACTTCACACTTATTTCCTCATTTTCACACCTTGATCCTAATTCACAACTTCATTACAAGTATTTATACAATTCATCAACCTTGGAAAAGAATGAATGTGGATCACATAACTCCTTAGCTAGGACTCAAATGTAATCTTCTACACCACAACACACTTCCACAATCTCCAAAGCATAACTGCAAGTAGTGAAAACAACCAAGTCGACTAGAACTGGTGTTAACACTAAGATGTTTGGGAACACGCTTTATTCACAATCTAGATTACACTTTACAAACCAATCAAAAGGTAGGAACATGATCTAGATACTCCCACAAGCATGTTACAATCACCAAGAACATCCGCACAACCTCTAAACATTTTATCCATAAGACTCTTCAAACCGAAGCACTTGAACATTACTGTCAGCTACTGTCATAAAGGAAAGATCGCTTCAGAGCACCAAATCACAAACCATTTCAACCGAAGGAACATGTCATCATCACAAACTTAATTCCAGCACCACAGATTGTAATACTTCAATGTGAAGGAATGCGGAGAAAAATACATTCTCCCTGTCACCACTAAATACACAGAAAATAGTTTATACTCTAGTGAATAGAACTCGCTCAAATCTTCACACCATGGGCTAAAACTTGAAACATGGCATCTTTAGACATCCCTTAACATTGCTTCCAATCCATAGACAAAGATATTCAATCTATAGAAAATGTGGCGCAAAACATGATACTGTTTTGGCAGATAGAACTATTATGCAATAATACTTCTCAACCAATTCCTTTGATGCTTACCTTAGGTGTTGACATAAATGACAACACTTACTACTCATACTTGCAAAAATCTCCCCCTTTGTCATTGATGGCAACACATGATGTGAAAAACCATCAAGACATATAATCTTACTTTGCTTCTTTACTCCCCCTCACTTGATGCCTTCTCTGTCTGTAACTTTCTTCTTATATTTTTCACATGAACTTCTCTCCCCCTTTGTAATCAATGGAAAAGGGTGCCAGACCTTTTCTTTCACTTTACTACACAACTCCCCCTTTCATGAACACTGCAACCCTTACTGCTCTTTATCAGGAACTCATATCATCAACTTCTACCTGCTCCCACTGAGGGGTAGCCTTCAAAATATCAATCCGGATCAAAAGGTGAAACTTTTAGTCACCACTGGACTAATGCATTCCTTATGCATTTTAGTTTAGAGTAGGATGGGTAATAACCCCTAACGTTTCCATGAGATACTCAAAAGTATCCTTGGGCAGAGGCTTAGTGGAAATATCTACAATCTGGTCTTTTGTAGACACATACTCCATCTTTACTTCATTCTCTATTACCTTTCTCTCAGAAAGTCATGGCTTATTGAAATGTTTATAGCACTTGTATTGTCACAAAAAGATTGAAATGGGTTCTTCATACACAACTTTTATATCCTTCAATGTTCGCAACAACATGTTGCAACAATATATTCTGAGCACTTCTGCAGTAGATAATGAAACTAATTCTTACTTCTTGCTCAGCCATGAAACCAATATATTACCCAAGAGGAAAGAACTTCCACTTGTACTTTTTCTATCATCAACATCTCTAGCCCAATCTACATCTGTATAAGCATTGAGAGTGAAATTAGTATCTTTGGGTTACCACAAACCATAGTCTGAAGTGCCTTTTAAGTATCTCATTGATGCAGAGAATCTATGACAGCAGGAGTATGGTCATAACTTCAACATGACCAAACATGGTCTCTGACCCAATAACTTCAATCTACACCTTCCAGGATGCCAACTCCATCAGGGTTCCATCTAGATTTCTTGCCAAATCACTATACAGGTTTGCAGGACAGCAGTCACAACTATGTTTTCTTCATAGACTGTCAGAACATCTCACTGCTCCATGAGAAGGATAGTCACACTAATCTCCATAAGGTGGTCTCCATCAAGACACCATCAACTTCATATAACATAACAAACTTATACCTTGCTACACATATCTACTGCCTTCCTTGGCAAAGCAATAGTTTATCAAACTTACCTAATTTTGTTGTCCTCCTTCAATCTTCCAATACTTGACTCTTAATAGGCCTTGTACATGGCAAACTTAGACCAAATCCATTCTCCTACCTCCAAGCTCTTTACTAGGCCAAGGATCAACCATCTTACCACCCATTCCATTAATCACTAATAGAAAGAATCAATGGAATGAGGAGAATATCATCAGACTGTCACAAGAAGCACTAATCTAGGCTTTAAGACTCACTTTCAATCAAAGGAGAAGAATAGAGATATGGATGGGTGTCAAGGCTTCAAATCACCTGCAAGGTAAAGTCAACACACTCCTCTATTTTCCCAACAGAGACACCACTCTTCTTCAGGCCGTACAAGTACAGAATAGTGTAGGAAAACAGTGATTTTCTTAAACTGTGACAGCAGGTTTCAAAGTAGATTACAATTTTGCAATCATATCATTCTCTCCATGCAATGTCAAGACACCAAACTTGCTTTAAAAGATAGTTAACTCATCCACCTTCATTTCCAAACATTCAACCCCCCATGACAATGTTGTACAATAGAAAAGTACAGACTGTTGCAAAGTGCAAATTCAGAAAAAATAGTCACAATGCAGTTTTTGGGAAAACATGCATATCTTCCTTATTATCCATTGCCAAGACTTCAAACTAGCTGCATTTGGAAGTCATCTCACCCCTCTACACATGCAAGACAAAAGGAGATCATGACACTATCGTACAACAGTACAGTACGGCTGAGAACAGTGACTGAAAATAAGAAAAACAGTAAAACAACAAAAGAAAATAGTCTCTATTAATCCTTTCTTCCTCCTCTGAATCTCTCTACAAATAATGTTTGGAAGGCTACAAATAAACCTCATACCAAGCATGGAGTGGTTGGGTTGAAGAAAACTACCCCAAACCAATGAGTTTTTCTTGATTTTTTGCTACACTAACTGACTAGTTTTTAGAAACTATCCTTTCTTGGACTATATTTCCAGCTTTTTATGGTTTAAATGCTTTTTGATATGTAATTTAATCTTTGGCAAGGTGTTAACCAACTTCTAAACCTTAGACATGCCTTTTAAATGCTTACAACAATAGACACTTAATGACTATCCTAAACAAATATTAAAATTAAAAACTGTCCTAATGCCTCTACAAAGGCTTATATAAAAGACTATAGTAAACATGCAAAATAGACCCTAGCTAAATGGACATGGTCCCTTACAAATATGGCTTTCAAGCCTAATAACAACATGTAAATGGTCTCAGAGACCTTATTTGAACAAGCCAACATTAGGGAAAATCAGATAAAATCTCGATATCTTGGTGCTCTTGCACCACTCATGATCCTCTTGACTGCTATCACATGTCATTCTTTGGGATCTTCTTGAAATCTTGCCACAAGACAGACTACATGCATTATGTCTTGTCTAGTATGGGTTAGATAGAGTAGTCCTCCAATCATAGACCTATATTTTTTCTGACCAGTCTTAGGTGATTCATCATTCTTTCTCAGCTTGCAGCCAGTTACCATAGGAGTACATACTGGCTTAGAATCCTCCATTCCAAACTTTTTCAACAATTCTTTGACATACTTGGGCTGAGAAAGAAAACTTCCTTTTTCTGATTGAGTAATTTGCAGTCCTAAACAAAAATTCATTTCACCGAACATAGACATCTCAAATTCCTTTTGTATTTCCTCTGCAAATTTCTTACACATACCTTCATTGCCTCCAAAGATAATATAATCAACAAAGACTACAAAAATTAGAATTTGATCATCCTTGATTTTGAAGTAGAGATTACTATCTACAATACCTTTGTTGAACCCTAGTTGCATCAAATACTTGTCCAACCTCGCATACTAGGATCTAGGAGTTTGCTTGAGTCCATATAGGGATTTCTTCAATCTGCACACCATGTTACCTTGGTCTGATAACTAAAATCCTTCTGTTTGTTCAATGTAAACTTCTTCTTGTAGCTCTCCACTCAAGAAGGCAGACTTCACATCCATCTGGTACATTTTGAAATATTTGTGAGCAACAAAAGCCAAAAACATTCTTATAGCTTCAATTCTTTCCACAGGAACAAAACTCTCTTCAAAATCTATGCCCTCAACCTGAGAATATCCTTTGCATACTAGTCTTGCTTTGTTGCTTACCACTTCACCACTTTCATTCATTTTGTTTCTAAAAAGCCATTTGGTTCCAATCACATTCTTAGCAACAGGTCTAGAGACAAATTCCCAAGTTTGATTCTTCTCTATCTGTATCAGCTCTTCTTCCATAGATTTTACCCAACTTTCATCTTTGCAGGCTTCATTTACAATTTTAGGTTTAATTTGTGAAAGCAAACAGTTGTTCCCCTGTTCCTTTACAACTCTTTTCCTTGTCAATACTCCTTTGCTTTTGTCACCAATGATTTGATCTTTAGAATGATTGATCCTTACATACCTAGGAGTCTTAACAACACTTTTTGGAACCTTTCCTTCTTCAACTTGACTATCCCTTTATTCCACCTTCTCTTTATGGATTGTAGCAGCAGGTTCATCAGATTTATAGCCACTTAGATCTGATGTTATCTCCCTGTCTTCATTAACCTTCACATTAGCACTCTCAATCATCTTTCTTAATCTCTTATTGTAGCACCAATATGCCTTACTCTTAGTAGAGTATCTAAGGAATATTCCTTCATCACACCTAGCATCAAACTTGCCTATCTCTTCATCTCTTTTGATATAACATTTGCTTCCAAAAACTTTGAATCTTTCACAATGGGAACTCTTCCATACCACAATTCATAAGGAGTTTTAGTACTATTACCTTTGACTTGAACTCTGTTTTGAATGTAGATAGCAGTAAGTATATCTTCTCTACATTACACTTCCGGTAAGTTGGCCACCATCATCATTGACCTAGCAGCCTCTTGAACTGTCCCATTCTTTCTTTCAACAACTCCATTCTGCTCAGAAGTCCTAGGAGTAGATGTAGCTGTCTCTTTATCCCATGTTCTTCACAAAATATATTGAATTCATTTGATGTAAACTCACCACCTTTATCAGACCTTAAGCATTTAATCCTCAATTCTAATTCATTCTCAACTATTTCCTTGAAAATTTGGAACTTGTCTAGGGCTTCTAATTTATCTTTTAGAAAGGTGACCTAAGTCATTCTAGAATAATCATCAATAAGAAACATATAAGTACCTGTCTCCTTGCAAGATTCTTGTTCTTGTAGGACCACACAAATCTGTATGCACCAACTCAAGCAATCTAGTAGAAAATTGTTCTTTGCTCTTGAAACTTGTCCTTGTCTATTTTCCCATTTGGCATTCCTTGCAAATAGTGTTAGTGGGTTTTGCAATCCTAGGTAGATCTCTCACAACTTGTACTGAGCTTATCTTCACCAAATTGTCAAAATTGATATGACACATCCTTATATGCCACAACCAACTCTCATCTGTCTGTGCCAGAAAATAACAATTATCAGTTCCCCTTAGATGATAAATATTACCTCTAGTATCACTGTTCCAAAGCTTTCCATGATCTTGCATGCATTGTCCTTGAACCTCAAATCATACCCTTTATCACACATCTGAGCAATACTTAAAAGATTATGCTTTAGACCTTTCACATAGAGAACATCATCTGTATTATGCTTTCCATCAAAAGAAATAGATCCTTTTCCACAGATCTTACTAGCTGCATTATCTCCAAACCTAACCAATCCTCCATCATACTTTTCCAAACTTACTCTTGTCACCGGTCATGTGATGTGAGAATCCACTGTCAATGATCCATTCATCCTTATCTTTCTCAACCTGGATAGACAAAGCACATTCTTCCACTGGTTTTTCTTCCTTCACACAGGTAGTAGGATTAGTAGACACATGTTCTTCCTTAATAGCAATAAACAAGCATTCATTTGCACTAGTACTATTATCATCAGACTCATCATCCATTACACCATCATCATCAAGATCCTTACCATAATAGTATTTCTTGACAATGCTAGATCTACTTTCAAATTTCTTCTTACCTCTTTCAATTTTGTCTAGACATCTAGATGCATAATGACCAATCTTACCACAAGAAAAGCATTTGAATGCTAATTTGCCTTTGAACTTACCGGTACCTCTTTGCATTCTATCCACAAAGTTGGCTTAGGCCTCATTAAGGTCATCATCTGACTCCACAACATACTTTTGGGCTCTTGAAATCTTTTCTGAAGTGCTGGTTTTGAAAGCAGTCTCAGTCTTTGGTAGAGCATTACCAAATTCCCTCATCTCAAAAGCTGTAAGCTTCCCAAGCAACTGATCCTTTGAAATCTCTTTCACAGTCATAACCTCTTCAATTGCTACCACCTTGTGACTATAGAATTTGGGCAAAGACCTAAGAATCTTCAGCACAACCTCACCTTCATCAATAGATCCTCCTAGACCTTTGATTCCATTGACAATTTCATCAATTTTTTGCATGTAGATTGTTATGTTCTCATCTTCACTCATCTTCAAAGATTCATACCTTGCCTTCAGGTTCTTTAATTTAGCACATTTCATAGAATCATCTCCTTCATACAGATTTTTTAACTCATCCTAGATAGCATGAGCCGTTTCTAGGTCCATAACTTTTATCAACTCAGTATTAGATAAAACACTAAGCAAAGCATCTCTAGCCCTTCCATTCAACTCATACTGCTCAACTTCATCATTGGCTGATGAACCATTCAAAGGGAGAGTATACTTTGTTTCTGCCATCTTCTAAACATTATACCCAAGAGAAATAAGATGACTTTTCATTCGTACCTTCCATCAAGCATAGTTTTTTCCATCAAACTGTAGAGACTCTTTCTTGTGTGCCATCCTGGATCTACCTTGAGCTGTTAGGCTTTTTACCAAGGAACCCTCACTCTGATACCAATCGTTGAAAAGCACAATACAATTGAGAGGGGGGTGAATCAATTGTAACCAATATTTCAAAACCATTAACACATTACCTAATTAACTCTGAATTTATATCTTAACCATGAAAGCATGAAAATAGAAACTTAAACACATTCACACATTCAACACAGGAGATGCCAAATTTTTTACGTGGAAAACCCCATAGGGAAAAAACCATGGTGAGTGTTATCTCAGAATATAATATGTTATAACAATGCCAAAAATTAGATGCTCACTGCCTTAGGGCTCATTGCCTTAGGGCTCACTACCCAAAATGTTCACTACAAATGAAGAGGCTCATTGCCAATAGGGTGGCTCACTGCCAGTGGGTGGCTCACTACCAAATTGGTGAACTGATATAGTAGTATCTACATTATACGAAGGTTCAGTTCCATTGAAGCACAATAGATATCCTCTGCTCTGCTCTACTTTTCTACTTCACACTTATTTCTTCATTTTCACACCTTGATCCTAATTCACGACATCATTACAAGTATTTATACAATTCATCATCCTTGGAAAGATCATCAAGGTTGGCATTACAATCTCCAACGTCAGCAAACAAACATACATTAGAATAGGTCTAGACCTAAATAGATTTGTAGAGGAAAATAATGAATGCAGATCACATAACTTCTTAGTTGGGACTCAAATGTAATCTTCTATGCCACAACATGCTTCCACAATCTCCAAAGCAAAACCGCAAGTAGTGAAAACAACCGAGTCGGTTAGAACTGGTGTTAACAGTAATATGTTTGAGAACACGTGTTACACACGATCCATATTACGCTTTGTAGACCAATCAAAAGGTAGGAACACTATTTAGATACTCCCACAAGCACGTTACAATCACCAAGAACATCCGCACAACCTGTAAACACTTTATCCATAAGATTCTTCAATCTGGAGCACTTGAACATTACTATCGGTGACTGTCATAAAGGAAAGATCACTTGCAGAGCACCAAATTACAAACCATTTGAACTGAAGGCACATATCATCATCAAAAACTTAATTCAAAAACTAGAAACTAAAATACTTCAATGTGGAGAGATGTGGAGAAAAATACATTCTCCATGTCACCACTAGATACACATAAAATAGTTTATACTCTGGTGAATAGAACTCGCTCAAATCTTCACATCGAAGGCTGAAACTTGAAAAATAGCATCTTTAGACATCCCTTAACATTACTTCCAATCCATAGACAAAGATATTCAATCTACAGAAAATGCAGAGCAAAACATGATACTATTTTGGTAGATAGAATTGTTCTACAATAGTACTTACTTCTCAACCAATTCCTTTAATGCTTACCTTAGGTGTTGACATCAATGACAACACTTACTACTCATGCTTGCAATGAAAACCATACAAAGCCTTCTTGATTCTGCACACCATGTTTGAATCTTCTGATAGCTAGAAACCATGTGGTTGTTCTATATAAACCTCTTCCTCTAGGTCACCATTCAAAAATGCTGACTTAACATCCATCTGATATACCTTAAAGTTCTTATGAGAAGGAAGCATAAGGAACATTCTAATTTCCTCCATCCTTTCTACCAGAATAAAAGTCTCCTCAAAATCAATACCTTCAACTTGTGTGTATCCTTTGCATATCAATCTTGCCTTGTTCCTTACAACTTCATCTTCTTCATTTAGTTTGATTTGGAACACCGATTTTGTTCCTATAACATTCTTATTTGTTGGTCTGGGAAGTAATTCCCATGTCTAATTCTTCTTAATCTGGTCCAATTCTTCTTCCATGGATTTTATACATCCATCATCCTTGCTGGCATCAGCAAAGTTTTTGGGTTATACTTTTGATAACAAACACAAGTTTACTTGCTCATGTGTCTTAGCAAGCCTTCTCTTTGTCTACACACCTTCATCCTTATCTCCAATGATCTAATCTGCTGAGTGATTTTTCTAAACATACTTAACTAGAGTCTTAGGCATCTTCTCTGGTTCTTGTTCCTTTTCTTTTTTCACTTCTTCTTATTCATCTACAATGCATGGAAAGATATCAGATTTAGAGTCCTCTGATTCATGTGATATCTGATACAAGTCTTCATATACCTTGACATTTGTGCTTTCAATCATCTTTCCCAACATCTTGTTGTAGCATCTATAAGCCAAGAAAGATTCCTTCATGACTTATTGAATCAAACTTTCCCAGGTCTTCTTCATCTCTTTTGATATAGTATTTTCTACCAAAGATCCTGAAGTATCTAACTGTGGGAGGTCTTTCATACCATAGCTCATAACATGTGGTCTTAGTGTTGTTGACCCTTAGTTGCACTCTATTAATTAGATAGACAATAGTATGAACTACATCCTGTTGTTATATGGAGCCTAATCAGACTTGAAGGTTAAATTTACCCCACTTTTATCAATGCGGTTTCCCCCCAAATTATTTAATGGGGTCAAGGGGTAGTGCCCCTTGCAGGGGTTTGGGGGCAATGCTCCCAAGATAGGGTCCAGGGGTAATGCCCCTGAAACCTCACATGATTTTTTATTATTTTATAAAGAGATCGGGAGTTATTTTTCTATTGGCTGACATAAAAAACCCTATTTTGAAACTGACATAAGGCTTGATAAAAGTAGCTAAGGGTTAGGGTTTTCGTTGATGTATTGTCGCATTTTGTAGTGGTATTGAGTTGTAAGGATTACTGGTTGTAATCAGTTTTGATTTACTAGATAATAATATTAGACTCTTTATTGGTGGATGTAGCCTGGGTTTGGGTGAACCATGTTAAAACTTGTCTCTTGCAGTTATTGTTTCTGTGTATTTTCATTCCTCTGTTTAATCTTTATTTACATTTAATTGATATCTTCTATCGGCTAACCCTAACAAGTGGTATCAGAGCGGGTTGTGTTTGATTATCATCTACAGGAAGGTCTCATAGTTAAGTGGGAGTCTCGTAGTTAACTGGGAGAAATGGCGAACGAGGGTAAATTGAAGGTAAATAAATTCAATGGCTAGAACTATCAGTTATGGAAGATGCAGATGGAGGATTATCTCTATCAGAAGGATTTATGGAGGCCATTGGAAGGAATAGCCAAGAAACTGGTAGCAATGACTGATGAGGATTAGAATATTCTAGACAGAAAGGCATTGGGAACCATTCAGTTGTGCCTGGCACCATCTGTGGTGTTTAATATAATAGAAGCGATGACAACAAGTGAACTGATGAACGCTTTGGCTAAATTGTATGAAAAACCCTCAGCCTCAAATAAGGTATTTCTCATGAAACATTTGTTTAATCTGAAAATGATTGAAGGTGGATCTATGATAGATTATTTAAATGAGTTTAATATGATTACCAGTCAGTTAACTTATGTAAAAGTGAAATTTGATGAAGAGGTGAGGGCTCTCTTGGTTTTATGTTCTTTGCTAGAAAGTTGGAATAGTTTGGTAATGGTTGTAAGTAACTCTATCTCTGGTTCAAATACTTTAAAATTTAATGATGTTGTTGGTGTTATCCTTAGTGAGGAAATGCAATGGAAAAGCTCAGGAGGGTCCACATCAGGTAGTGTTTTGAATGCAGAAAGTAGAGGTAGATCAAAGGAGAGATGAAAAGGTTTTGGAGGTCATGGGAAGTCACGAGAAAAATCAAATGATAAGAGATCTGAATCTAGAGGACAAAAGGATTGCTGGTACTATGTGAAACTGGGTCATTTGAAGAAAGATTGTTGGTCTCAGAAGAATAAAGGAGACAAACAAGAAGACAATAAGGAGGCAAATGTGGTAAGTAATAAATCTGAAGATGATGCTTTGATTCTTTCCCTAGATAATGCTGATGATTCATGGGTTTTAGATTCAAGGGTCTCATTTCATGCTACACCCCATCGAAGTTATTTTCTTGATTATGTCCAACGGGATTTTGGGCTGGTTTATTTGGGAGATAATGAACCTTGTCAGATTGTTAGAAAGGGAAGATTCAAGATTAAGTTGCAGAATGGGAATCAATGACTATTACAAGAGGTAATGCACGTTCCAAGGCTGAGTAGGAATTTAATTTCAGCAGGGCAGCTAGCTAATGAAGGTTGCATTGTTACATTGACTGATAAAAATTGGAAGGTTTCAAGAGGTGCCTTAATAGTAGAAAAAGGTGTGAAAATAGGCACCTTATATCTTTGTATAGGTCATACTGTTCCTTCTACTTTAGCTGTTGTAGAGAAAAAATAAATAGGTTCAGGAACAGTTGCTGCAGGTTCACAAGAAGAGACTAAAATAGTTGCTATAGGTTCTGAGACAACACTATGGCATAATAGACTTGGGCATATGAGTGAAAAAGGTATCAAGGTAATTCATTCTAAGAAAGTCTTACCAGGTCTGAAATGTATTAATATAGATTTCTGTGAAAGTTGTGTGTATGGCAAACAAAAGAGAGTTAGTTTTCTCAAGGATGGGAAGCAAAAGAAAGATGAAAGTTGGAGCTTGTGCATACAAATGTATGGGGACCAACTCAGGTATCTTCTCTCGGTCAATATGTTACATTCATAAATGATGTAATTAGGAAGGTTTGGATTTATTTCCTTAGGAAGAAATCTGATGTATTTGAAACATTTAAGAAATGGAGAAGCTTGGTTGAGAATGAGACGGGTAAAAGATTAAAATGTCTCATATCTGATAATGATGGTGAGTATTACAGTAAATAATTTGAGGATTATTATTCCTTTAATAGAATTCGTAGGTAGAAAATGGTTCCAGGGACTCCATAGGAGGATGGAGTGGATGAACACATGAATAGGACAATAATGGAGCATGCAAGGACCATAAGATTTCATGTTGGTCTTCCTTTAAACATGTGGGCAGAGGTTGTCAACACCGCTATATATTTAATTAATAGAGGTCCTTCAATTCCTTTGGGTTGTGGTATTCCAGAGGAAGCATGGACAGGTAAGAAGGTGAGTTATTCTTTTCTCAAAACCTTTAGATGTGAAGCATTTACACATGTAGATTCTGAAAATAGAACCAAGTTGGATGCAAAATCAAAAATATGTACCTTTGTTGGATATTGCATTAATGAATTTGGTTATAGGTGTAGATTAAATATGCAAATAAGGAAGAAATACTAAACAAAATGCAATAAACACAAAGTTATACTTTACATGCAAACCCAATAAACACAAAGTTATACCATAAATATCCAATGGTGGAGATTGATTTTGAAGATCAATGGTGGAGGATAAAAGTGATGTGGAAGGCCTAGATTGAATCTTGAATGAATGGAGGGCTAGGAATAAAAGTGATTCTTTTATTCATTTTTGGGAAAAGGGGTTATTTAATGAGCATGGGGGTGAAAGATTATTTAAGAATTAAAGATTCATATGGGGGAATGTAAATGAATTAAAAATTCATTTGGGGAAGAGAGGAAATAAATGAGTATGGGTTTGTAAGGAGAAATAAATGTGATGTGGGATGTTTTTAAAATAAAAAATTGACTTATGTGGATTTAATTCAATTTTTTATTTAGACGATGTGGGGAAGGGTGTTAAACAAGGTTTGACCACCCAAATGAAGGGGTTAGGATTAATTAAGCAAAGGTTTTATTTAATTAATCCTAGGGCTAGGATGAGGTAGGTTAGGGTAGGTAATTAAATAATAGCTATTTAATTGTTTAGGGTAGGGATAGGTTAATTATAGGCTGAATTAATTAGTTAACATGGTTTTAACTAATTAATTAGATTTAGTGAAAAAAGGAAAATTGATTTAATAAATATTGCATATTTATTCAATTAATTGGCTAAGGTTTGGACTATTGAATTAATGAAATTAATTCAATTTTGGGGATAAAATGGTGTGGATTTAGAAAATGAAAGGGGTAATTAATTAAATAAAAATTTAATTAATTGGTTAGAAGGGAAATTGGTGTGTTTAGGGTTGTCGGGAGTCAGTTTGATGGTAGAAGACATTTTTAGGTATCTACATTTGCCCCTATTTGACGTGTCATCCGGACCTAGGAGGGAAGTAGTGTCAGGTCGAAGAAAAATATGCCCCAGCTACCGGGCAGGTATGAGATGGATAAGGGATGCCTCCTCAAGAGGTTGGCGGGAAAATAAAATTTTTCTGGGCGAGTTCTCGAAAAGGATGCGATGGGAGTGAAAGTTGAATAAGGGATGGGAAAAGAGGATGATGGGAAGAAAAACGAACGAAAAAGGCTAAGATCTGCACCTTGGAGGGAAAAGGAGGAGGTGGAAGGATGACATGGCCCACTATATTAGGCAAAGTGGGCCCTTAGAGTGCCACATTTGCACACTTTTAACTTTGGAGAAGAAAGGACGAAGGAGAGATGGCTGACCATAACCCCTAGTTCCCGTGACTGTGACACATCTCCAAGCGGTTCTGACAGTTTGGGCGGGCACCAGGCATTGGACCCCCGGTAGGGCCTAACCTTGACTTCGTATTTTTTTCGTTTTACATGCATTTTTAGGGTTTGGGTTTCTGGGGTTGGAGTGCGTAGGCCAACGGCAAGGCGGATTAGCTCCATCCTCTGGATTGGCGCTATCCGCCAGGGTAGAGTAGGGCGGTTTGTCACCATTTGGTGGGTGTTCTAGTGCTATCATCCAGATTAGTGCGATTTGTAGAAGAAATAGGATCCTAGCGTTTTGGTGCCAAAGTGGGGTTAAAGTGGCGCTATTATCAGGAATAGCGCCATCCTTGGTAACAACACTATTTTTAATTTTAGCACGATTTAGGGGATTATCGCTATTGACTAGATTAGCGCAATTGGGGTAATCGGTGCTATTTTGTTAATTAACACCAAAATGTATAGTGACGCCATTTGGAAAAATGGCTCCATCTATAGCGCGTAGTAGCACTATTGTTTGGATTGGCGCAAAGAGTTATGCGTAGTGGCGCTATTTTCTGTATTAGCGCCATTTAGAGGAAATTTTAGTGCCATTTTAAAAATGGTACAAGGAGTTGTATGTTTTCATGCCACCTGAAGCTGGCTTTTTAGACATTTAGAAGAAAAAGGTTGGTTTAGAAATAGATAGGTTGACATCTAACCATAATGTTGTGTATGCAGGATACAGAGCGATTTATATTGCAGTCACGTGAGCGACGAGTTCCATCCGTGATGGCACTATTCGATGGTTTTGATGATGCAACGTGGATGCGGTTGGCGAGATTGGGGCTTCTGACGATGTCTTCGATGCCCATTCTATGAGCTCATAGAGCTCTGATGACAGGGATGGTGGAGTGGTATCACTCTGAGACTTGCAGTTTTCTGTTGCCGACTGGTGAGCTGACCATTACACTTGAGGATGTCTATCGTATCCTCAAGCTACCTATTTGAGGTCAGCGGGTTTGATATGACATGAGGATGGGGCGAAATGCCCTGATCAGAGTGTTCAGAGCAGACCACTTGGTTCTCTCTGTGGACAGGAGAGAGATGGACTATGAGGGGACACTGGCTCTGGGTGTAGATCCCTTTGCCTTATTTTTGTGTGCGTTGATTGGGGGGTTGTGATGCTTGATAGGTGAGGTAGGGGTTTTCTAGTTGGCTAGGGCGGGATGATAGATGGGATGGTGAGTCATGAGACCGTCTATGCCTGGGGACCAGTGATGCTAGGACAGTTATACCATGAGATGCACATAGTCACCTACCTGCATAATAGAGCATTGTCAGCTGGAGTGACTCTGCTTCACGTATGGATTTGGGAGAACATCCCAGTTACCAGGCCGACATGTGGGTATTATCGGCGGCCATTTGATGCTTTTGTGTTTTTATATCAGGATGCCGAGTACACGTATACTGGACAGGTGTGGCATTGGAGGAGGATGCTAGATGATGTGATTAGTGTGACCCAACGACCATATATCGGTGTAGAGCCATGGCCAGATGATGACATTCATCTCCCTTTTTTGTTTCAGCAGCGGTACCTTATGGGTCAAGGAGACCATACTATAGATATGTATCTACCCTCACAGGTCATGAGACAGTTTGGTTTGGTACAGGACACTCCGCAGCAGATGGTGATATTCACACAGACACCTCGAGATGCAGCCTATTGGCCTACAGCCATACAACCACAGGTTTCCTTAGCTAATTTTACAGCTCTACGGCCAGTGCGGTGGGATTGGAGGAGCACCGTTAGAGATGCAAGGACCATGGTTGCATATGATATATGGTGGCATACGCATCAGCCTACTCGGTTGATAGATCCAGCGGAGGAGGCAGTAGGTTCAGGGGGGATGATTCAGGTGATGATGGAGATGACTCTGATGGGGATGACCATTTGGAGGAGGGGGAGAAGATCATTGAGGATGTCCTCATGGAGATTGGGGATGATGGAGAGGAGAGGTTGGTTGGCAGGGATGGCCAGCCGATAGATGTGCTGGCGGTAGTTATAGTAGGACAAGGGCAGGTGGGGCAGCAGGTACCTGTGCAGCAGGTACCTGTGCAGCAGGTTCCCATTGAGCAGGTGTAGGTTGGATTAGGGCGGCAGCCTAGGGGACCTCAGCGGCGTGGGGGATAGCCAAGGGCCGATAGGGGTGATCTACCCCCACCACAGGTAGCGCAGCAATAGGCGGTTGGGGGAGGGCAGTAGGCAGTAGGGTAGTAGGTAGCAGGGCAGCAAGCACGTCCCTCAGGGACAACTAGAGAGGCTGAGAGGCTTACACCTCATTGGAGGCGATGGGATGAGGAGGAGGAGATGGAGACCCTAAGACCACAGGTGGCGAGCCTACAGGAGGCACTGGAGGGCCAGGATGCAGAGTTGGTGCAGTTGCGGGGGGCACTGGCCTTATTAGATGGGGCAGATGGATAAGTGGCGGCGTTACAGGCACAATTAGCCCAGGCTCAAGGTGAGGAAGAGGTGTTGACCAAAGAGCGGGATACAGCACTTGGCAGGGCACATCAAGTAGAGATTGCATTAGGTAGTCTATAGGCTTCCAGTGGTGGACTTGCCCCAATTTTGACAGGGATGCAGGCTCTGTTGTCTTAGGCACAGACACAGACCTATCAGCTGCAGGCACAGTTAAGTCAGGCATAGGGGCAACTGATGCAGGTACAAGGGGATTTGACAGAGGCCAGAGCACGGGTGGAGTACTATTGAGGCTTGTACTATGCGGCCGTACTAGTAATGCAATGTGCCCCGAGCTATAGTCAGGTCAGCAGATCGGGGGCATCGAGATCACATAGATCAAGATCTATTCAGTTAGTTCAGCAGATGATGCCTCCTCCCTCATACGTGCCCCAGTAGATTCCTTAGGTGCAGGTACAGCCACAGCCGCAGCCGCTGATAAGGTCATAGGCTTGACCAGGGTCAGAGTCTCCCACTCCATCAGAGAGGGGATCCTCTATGTGATAGCCATATCATGATAGGCCTTGGAGGTATTTTGTATCAAGACACTTTATTTTTTTGATGTATAAATGAGCGATGTACATTTTTTTGCAGTGATTTTATATGATACGATGTGTTCTGGTGGTTTATGATGCTATGATTATGATGCTCTATTATGATGATGCCTATGTGCTGGATGCAATATTTCGTTATGGATTTATATGCGATGGATGTGTTATGTTTATGCAATGATGTTTTTGATTTTATGGATGCATTGATGATGGATATATGATATCTAATGTAAATGAATGTTTCAGAAACATTTATTATGGAAATGTATGTTTATGTGTGAAAATATGTATATGCCGCTAGATGTTTTTAAATGCAGTTTCAATGATGATGATTTGTGATGATGTAATATAACTAAATGTTAATGAGTGATGTTCAATGTGACGTATAATGTGCAACTAAATGATTCTAGAATGAACTTAAGTATTATGCAAACTTAAATGGATTAAAATGGACCTAAGTGATATGCAAATGGATGAACCTAATTGATATGCAACTTAAATGGATCTAATTGATATGCAATTAAAATGGATTAAAGTGGACCTAAGTGACATACAATTTAAATGGATAAATAAATCTAAATGACATGCAATTTTAAATGGTCTAAATGAATCTAATTGATATGCAATTAAAATGGATTAATGTGGACCTAAGTGACATGCAATTTAAATGGATAAATGAATCTAAATGACATGCAATTTTAAATGGTCTAAATGAATCTAATTGATATGCAAAGTGATTTATAATGAATCTAAATGAGATTAACTGATTATGATATGTAGTTAGGTGATACGCGGGATGCATGCTAGGTGATAGGTGGGATGATCAGGTCCTGATACACATGATGTTCTTTGTTTTGACCCTGAGGGATGAGGCTGTGGGAGAGGGGATTAGGTGGAGAAATGATAGGGGTGTATGGATGGGGTATGGGTAAGAGTGGGAGCATCTAGAGAATGGTGGTGGGGGGATGATAGGATTGCTTAGGTCATGAAACGCCACGTCATTGAGGGGGGATTTGGTTTGGTTCAAGATGTGTTGAGTGGAGATATGGTGGGGAAATGGGGTTAATGAGGAAATTTTAGATGGGGGGGAAAGTGATTATTAAATCTAGGCCGAGTTGTGATGATTGAATGAGTGATTAGGATGATGACTTTCAGCTAGTAACAATAGTTGCAAAAGATGAATTGAGAGCATTTCTTAGTTTACTGTAGCAATGTAGGATACAGTTCACAAAGGTATGAAATGACCTAGGTGATGATGTATATCCTATGATTGCATGGACTAGACCCACAAACAATAGGTTGATTTCATGCATGCCCAAGGTAGTATAATCTTTCCTAGCTGAAAAAGGGGACTCATAGCGATAAGTGCGAATAATGCATATAAGGTTTTGATGCTTGTATATGTAAATAGGACACATCATGCTAGAACCGACCTGGACTTCAAGATATGAATACTATTCTTGGTATATGAAACCAACCCACAAGCACAGCATACAGAAACAATGACTATGTCTACTCCAGGTGCTATCTGCTACTTACCATGATATAATGAGATCAAGGTAGCTTTGGAGATGACTTAGAGTGAGACAAAAAGATAAAAATCAATAATCAAAAAGACCAACGAAAAGATACAAATAGCCTTTGTGTGCTCTTGCCAAGAGACGTGATGATAGAATGATAGATCTTTGTCCATTGTAGGAAAGATATATCCTAGGACGCAGATCAGTTGGTGTGTGATTGGAAAATATTTGGAAGATGGGCAAAAGAACAGTCTGGCCATGTGTAGGATTATGGTTGGTATGTTGATTGATGATTTTTGCGCTAGGGAGCATGTTTCAAGCGTATACGTAGCGTGTGTATCATTTATTAGATCCAAAGAGCTCAGTGAATGAAGACCATCCAAATGGGTTGGATAGGTGCATCTTATATACCTGAGTACTGGAAACATCCTTTGTATTTCAAACTGCCTACATGCCCTGTGTCCATGGGATCAAGGTACTTTTAAGATGCGGGTGAAATGAATATGTAGTTCTGGTAAGACTTGATGATGTGGGAATGGTTTGGGATGGGTGTGATGTGATGAAGATTGATGATTGCGATGAGATGTGTTGTTTTTTGGATTTTCTATATTTTCTATTGTTTTTGTATTTTATGATTTTGTGATGTTTTTGGATTTTTTGATTTTACGACTGTTTTTGGCTTTTGTTGATTTTGTGATGTTTTTGGATTTTTTAATTTTGTATGTACAAAGGGGAGCTTACAAGGATCCTCGTTCCATGAGTTGACCTTGGGATGGGATAGGATGGGTTGTACAATAGGACTTGATGTTTCAAAATTCCAATCCATGGGATGCGTGAGATATGGAGTGATGTGGCAAAAAGAGGACTTATTTAGATGGTAGAACCATCCATTACGCATGGCACCTAAAATAGGTTTTCACCATGGTACTTATCCAAGGCATCACCGAAGTGATTTTCACCATTGGAAGTTTTTATTGCACTCAGGTTTTTCTTGATTTTCTGATTTTTTTTGGTGTTTTTGATTTTTTGACTTGGGGTACCAGATGGGTTATGCATAGAATTTCTTGAGATGTAGGATGTTCATCGGCTCATCTAGAGGTTGCCCCTCAGGTGTTGCAAGCTGATATGCTCCTGACCCATAATCAGCCATGATGACATAAGGTCCTAGCTAATTGGGTTCAAACTTTCCTTGCTTAGGACGCTCTTGCAGGTTCTTCTAATTTTCCATTAGGACAAGGTCACCTACTTCAAATTTTCAGGTTCTGATCTTCTTGTTATAGCTTCTTCGGAGGCGGTTCTGATATGCCTGTAGGTGGTTCAACGTATTTAGGCGTTTCTCATCTAGTAGTTCTAGTTGATACAACCTTACAACACGGTATTCCTCATTAGAGATAATGTTTTGCAAGGACACGCAGAGAGATGGGAGCTTGACCTCTATAGGTAAATGGCTTCAGATTCGAATACTAGTGAGAATGGAGTGGCTCTTGTAGGAGTACGGATGCTTGTGTGGTAGGCCCATAAGGCAGGGTTGAGTTGGAGGTGCCAGTCATAGCCAGCTTCATTCACTGCCTTCTTGAGAATGCGGAGGATGGTTTTATTAGAAGCCTCGGCTTGACCGTTTCTGTGAGGATAATATGGTGTGGAGAAATGGTGTTTGATGTCAAATTTTTCGCACAAGGTGCGAACTTCTTGGTTCTTGAAGGGCTTTCCATTGTCGTTGACGATGGAATGGGGGATACCATATCAGCAGATGATATAGTGGAGGATGAATTTATGCCTGTGGTGAAGGTGAGTGGTATTGCTTCCACCCACTTTGTGAAGTATTCAGTAGCAGTGATAATGACCTTATGGCCATTGGAGGATGGAGGATGTATTTTCCCTACAAGGTCGAGTCCCCACTGTGAGAAAGGCTAGGGTGTTGTGATCAGTTGTAGCTCCTGTGCTGGTGCATGGATGAGATTGCCATGATGTTGACATGGGAGGCATTTCTTGATAAACCTGTGGGAATCTTGTTCCATTGTTGGCTAACAATATCCAGTCTTGAGGATCTTTTTAGAAAGAGTGGGTCCACTTGAATGCGCCCCATAAATGCCTGTGTATACCTCTTCCAAGGCTGCTTCAGCTTCCCTAGAGTCTAAACATCGTAGAAGCATGCCATCAAGACTCCTTTTGTACAGGGTGTCACCTACAAGGATGAAACGAGATGCTCGACAGATGAACGATTTTCTTTGTGAGGTGGACAGATTAGGGGGGAGAATGTTGTCGTGGAGGTATAAGTATGTTTCTTGGTACCACGGGGATAAGGGACCAACGACTTCACACACTAGTTTGGATTGAGGAACATCGTATGCTGGGATGGGGAGTTCTTCAATCAGGAACTCACATTTCTTGCTATACTTCTTCATGTCTACCAGAGATCTGATAGTTGCCATGGCATTTGTTGCTTTGTTATTGAGTCTTGGGATTTGCTCAAAATGGATGTCTTCAAAGTAATCTTTGAAATCATCAACCATCTTCTTATAAGGAAGGAGCTTGTCATCCTTGGTTTTGTATTCATTATTGACTAGCCTGATGACTAGTTGAGAGTCACCATACACAATTAGCTTTCAATTTTCCATTGGATGGCCATTCAGAGACTTGTGATAAGGGCTTCATACTCTGCTATGTTGTTGGTGCATGGAAATGTGATCTTAAAGGATTTAGGAATTGTGTCGCCTTGAGGGGTAACAAATAGGACACCTGCCCTCGAGCCTCTGTGAGTGTATGATCCATCAAAATACATCTTCCATGTGTCTGTGGCTGGTGTGATTGTCAAGATAGCTTCGTCAGGAAACTCTGCTATTATAGGATGTTCTGCCAGGATAGGTGCTTCAGCCAGCTGATCTGCTATAACTTGCCCATTGATGGCCTTTCTCTTAGTGTATTCTATATCAAACTCTAGCCATTCTCCCAGTAAGAGTAGCTCTATTTAGTAGGTACTTTAGTGGGTCGATCTTGGTGATGAGCTTGGTTTTGTGATTGAGCATATAGTGTCTTAACTTTTGTGATGTAAAGACAAGGGCTAGACATGCTCGTTCAATTTGTGTGTAGTTGAGCTCATACGAGATCAAGGTGCAGCTAATATAGTAGATGGCTCTTTCTTTTCCCTGCTCATCGAGTTGTGTTAGCAAGGCTCCGATAGCTGTCTCTATTGCGAAGATGTAAAGCAGGAGGGGTTCGCCTTGCCTTGGTGGAGTTAGCACAAGAGGATTAGCCAGGTATTCTTTTAGTTGGTCAAAGGCATCCTGACACTAAGTGTTCCAGACGAAAGCTATGTCTTTTCAGAGCAGATGCTGGAATGGTTGGCACTTATCAGCAAGTTGGGCAATGAATCGTCAGATAGACTAGAGTTTTCCCTACAGGCTTCGCAGTTGTTTCAGTATTTTTGGAGGTGGCATTTCGGTGATAGCCATGACCTTTGCAGGATCAACTTCAATTCCTCTTCTCGAGACTATGTATCCTAGAAGTTTGGCTAAGGTGACACCGAAGACACATTTCTTTGGATTCAAACGGACATTGTATTGCTCTAGCCTATTGAAGATCTTGGCCAACACATCTAAGTGTTCTTCTCTAGTCTTTGATTTCCCTAGCAAATCGTCCACATAGTCTTCCATGATGTGGTGGAAGAGGTCATGGAAGATGATGGTCATAGCTCTTTGATAGGTAGCTACTGCATTTTTTAGGCCAAATGACATTACCACCCAGCAGTATGTTCCCCATGGGCATATGAAGGCTGTTTTGTGCTGATCCTCTTTGGTGATTTTTATTTGGTTATATCCTGAGAAACCATCCATGAGGGATAACATTTCATGTCCTGCCGTGAGATCCACTATCATGTTGATGTTTGGTAGTGGGAAGTCATCTTTTGGGCAGGCCTTGTTGAGATCCCTGAAATTGGTACATCAGCAGATTCGGCCATCTGGTTTAGTAACTGGTACTAGGTTTGAAACCCATTCAGGATAATCGATTGGGTGAATGAACCCAACATCCAGTAATTTCTTTAGCTCTACTTTGACGAGGAGAACCACCTGAGGATTCATTTTTCTGAGCTTCTATTTGACTGGTTTCGCATCAGGGTGTACTGCAAGGTGATGAACCACCAAAGCGGGATCTAGCCCTAGCATGTCCACATAGGTCCACGCAAAATTGTGATTTATGCATGTGAAGAAGGATAAGAAGTTCTCCTATTTTGGTATGCTGAGAGATTCTACTCTGTATGTGATTTTCAACTCTTCCTCTGTCCCAAGATTCATTTTCTGAGCTAGTTCTACCAAGATGGGTGATCTATCTGGATAGACTTTGTCTACCTCAGGGAGGCCCATGCTTCCATCTCCTAGTGCCTCGTGGAGGTTTTCACCAGGAGATACATCTTTTGTTTTTACTATTTTGGGATCTGATACTACCGTAGAACGGTTTTCACCATCAGATCCATTTTTTCTTTTTTTGTTTTGGTGACTGGAAGCAGGGGTTGTCTCCCTGAAATAGGCTTCCGGGTTGAGTTCCATTATGTATCCTACTTGATGATCTCCCAAAGGGAAGTGATCTCTTACCCCCATCATTTTGGTGATGGCCTCATCGTTAGGTGCGATGTCAAAGACAGGAGGTCCCCGTTGGTCCCAATCAATGAGGTCGGGCTAAACTAGTGGCAAGTCATTGGAGGGTGAAGCGAGAGTGGTGAATGAGTAGATGGTACAAATGGATGAGTTGAAGAAGTCAGCGAAGTCACTAAAGGAGTCTTGAAGGCCTATTTCATGAACATTGTCGATGTTTAAGGAGATCGTAGCGACCTCAGCTAAGATACACTCGCCAGTAGTGAGGATGCATTGCGGTTGACTATACCCTAACCCTTGAGTATAGGGATTCTTTGTTGCTTGTAGTGGTTCTACGATTCCCTATTCATGAAGGCCTATATCACCTTGTCCTTTATAGCCCATGCTTTTGACAATTTTAGAACCTTTGCCGTAGATTTCTGTTGGGATTGTGGGGGGTTCTTGCTCAGGCTCTTCATCCTTGTAAAGCCAAGATGAAATATCTTCGAGTACATCCTGATCCAGGAGGTGCTTCTTCTCAAAGATGGGCAAGGGTTTGTACTTGATGATGACTGTATTGGTTGCCTCTATTTTTGGGATGCCAAATATCTTAGGATTAGGTAATGTGCCCACACAAAAGGTGTCGTGCAAGTCATATTCCCCACATCCCATGTTGGATAGCTTGATCTAGACCTCGGGTGGTGGAGTTGCCTAGGATGAAGTGGAGGCAATGTTTGCGGGGTCGACATATGAGTTTGATGCTGTTGGATTGGCTTCAGTGGTGGCTTTATTGTATGGGCAGAATGTTTGGTTGTGGCCTTCTAGAAAACTGCAGTATTGGAAGGGGTGGGGGTCGGCATAGATTGTGACTTTTGTGCTATTGTGAGGGAATTTGATGCATTGATGGAAGGTGGATCGGACGGCTTGCATGGCATGAATCCATGGTCTACCAAGAAGGATGTTGTAGGGGAGGTCGAGATCAAGAACCTGACATTTAGTTTCCAATATTTTCTATCCCACTTGTATGGGAAGATTGATAGTGCCTTTAGAGAGCCATTCAGTGTCATCATAGCCTTTGATCGTGATGCACTCGCTGGTGTTGACAACCACATCGGAGTACCCCAAGTGTTTTAGCATTTTTAGAGTGCATATGTTGAGGCTGGAGCCACCATGTATTAAGACTCTTTTAATGGTGTGCTTATCGATGCGGACTTCAATGTGTAGGGCGTCGTTATGTATGTGATCGGAGGTGGGTAGGTCCTTTTCTGAGAAGAGATGGTGGGGTGTGGTGATGTGTCCTACCATGGCTTGGAATTGAGTTACATTCAGGTTGGCAGGGACTTGTGTTTGCAAGAGTGCTTTGTTGAGGATGTCCTTGTGAAGTGGTGATGTGTGGAGCAACTTAAGGATGGAGATTTGTGCAGGTGTCTTTCCTAGGTGTTCTAGGAGGTTATACTGGTGAGTAGGGGATGGACGAGTGGTTGGATGAGGAGGTAGGGGATCTGATGTGGAGGCAGGCGTTTGTTCAGTGGGAGGGGCCGTGCGGATGGATACATGGCCATGGTGAGTTGTAATAGCACAATCGAGTGCTTGTGCCCGAATGGTGACTATGTTGACATGATTGGATGATGCTTCTATATGTCCTACGATAGAGTCGTAGGACGCGAGTGGTGGGGTGACATTGTATGCTTGGTTGGACAAGAAGGCTTTGTTATGATTAGGTAGGGGATCCTTGTAAGCTCCTAGGTTGGCATTTGGTGATGGTTAGGCACTATGATCGAGACTGACTAGATTTTGTTCTATAAGGTCTTGGATGCAATGTTTTAGTTGCATGCAGTCAGCTATTTTATGACCTGCAACACGGTAGTATTCATAGTAGTCATTCTCATTGTACCACATGGCTTTTAGTTCATTCTCTTGACGGGGTCTAATGGGTGGGAGTGTGATCAAATTTTGCTTGAGACATCTATCAAGGATGTCTTCGACGGGTTCCCCTAAGGGTGTGAATTGTCTGCGAGGTTTGAGTGGTTTAGTTAGGCCCCTCTAGTTATTTACATTTGTTGCATATGTATGTGTAAGTGTTTGGTTTTGTATATGTTGGACGACTTTTACATCCATGACACCATCGTTCAGATTGTTCTTGTTCTTCCCCCAATAACATGATTTGTCATTTGATTGCGTGTTGGCATTGTTGTTTGTATTGGGGGTGTTGTTATTGGATTTGTAGTAGTTGTTGTTGTTGGATTTGTGGTCATATAGTTTGATGGAGCCCTTGGCAATGAGGGCTCATTCGATAGTGGTGCCTTTGTCAATGACCTATTCAAAGGTAGATGCACAAAGGATTTGTAGATGAAACCCTAATTCCTGATTGAGGTTGGCTATGAACATGGTGACGAGTTGTTTCTCAGGAATGGGCCATGGGCGTTTGCTTGCCAAGCCTCTCCATCTTTGCAAGAAGGAAGTGAAGGCTTCTCCATTCTTTTGTTTGGTGTTGCAAAGGTCTGTCATAGACATTTAGTGCTTGAAATTGTAGGAGAAGTGGTTTACAAATTTCTCTGCAAGCTCAGGGAAAGTCCTAATGTTTGGGGGAAGATGTGCGAACCATTCAGCGGCTTGACCGTCGAGGCTTCTTGGGAACAGTCTCATTAGATAGGTGTCGTTATTAGAGACTTCTAAGAAAGCGATGTAGAACTCCCTAAGGTGGTCCCTAGGGTCTCCCTTTCCCTTGTATTTGTTGAATTTAGGTGTCTCGAAGTTCTTGGGGAAAGGGGGCATATACAATGTGTGATCGAATGGGTAGGGGCAAATGTCCTCAAAGGAATAGTACTTTCTCTTGCCCCCAGTTTGTAGGTCATCTACCTTTTGGATCAAGGTTTGTACAACAGTTGTGATATCTTGTGGTTGTTGTGGTTGTTGTATGTATGCCTGTTGGTTGGTGAGATGTTGGAGATGGGGTGGGATTTGATGTTGGGGATGTGTTTGAATAAGGTGTTGGTATTGTGGGTTGGTGTTTGGGTTGATTGGTGCTTGATGTTGTTGATGCGCGTAGAGTTGTTGGAGAACATGTGGTGGTATTTGGGGATTGGGATTATGTGGGTAGGTGACATTAGATGGATTGACGTTAGGTATGTGGACATTGGATTGGTTAGATGTGTTGTGAGGTGTTTGTGAGAATAGTTGTCATAGGTATGCAATGGTTTGAGAGTTGGGTGGGGGCACACTCGTGGAGGTACTTGCTTGCGTGATGTTGCCTTGTATGCCCATGGTGATTTGTGAAGTGGAAGAGTTTATGGTAGTTGTGGTAGTAGAAGTGATGATGGGTTGGGAGATGGTAGGGATGGTGGTGCATGTGGGAATTGTAGATGTGGTAGATACGGTAGGTGTTGACGTTTGAGAGATGGTAGGTTAGGTATGTGATGTAGATGCTTGGGTATTTGATGGGGTAGGGATGATTGTAGAGGTGGAAGGTTGTGATGATGTCATGATGGGGGGAGTTGAGTATCAATTTTGAGAAGATGATCAAGATATCTACTTGGGTCTGACCTTAGGATTTTATCAAGTAGGTCCATGTTATCGGCATCTTGTGTGAAGCTCAAGACATCTCGGTCATCTTGGGAGATGGTGGGCACATTTTGTGTTGGTGGTGGTGTTGGTTGTGTTTGTTGTAAGTAATGAAAAGGATTTTCATTGGGACCATATGGGGGGATGTAAGAGTATGTAGGTGGGTTGTATGTTTGATAGATGGGTATTTTGCTACTATTGGTATTAGGCATGCCAAATTGCCAATGTTCTACCATTTCTTGATTCTTTTTGTGTTGTGCTCTCGTGGTGGGCATGCACGCATATGGGGTTGATTCCTAGACATGGAGTGAGATGGGGATGGAGACCTTAGAGAATCTGATTGATTGTGTTGGACCCAAAGATGGATGTGGTAGTGAGATGGAGTAGAGGAGAGGATGTGGTGGAAGATTGATATGTCTTTCTAAAGGTTTTAACCTAAGGGTGATACGAATGGGCAATATTGGTTTTTTTGCACAAATTTTGGACCAAAGAGATAGGTAATGGATGACATTTTATTTTTGAAGAGATTTTGTTGATGTTTGATTTTGATATGGATGATTTTGATAGTCAACAAATTAAGCTTAGGTAGGACCTAGATTTGTGGTTGCACGAATGGATGTTTTTCTTTGTTTGGGTTAGACTAATGACCTTACACAAAGAGGCATAATGATTTCAATTGGAAGGTAGACTATTGACTTTCCAAGCAAGATATGATGTGAAGGATGAAATTGAGATCTAACTTTAGCTCAAGAGGATGACAGATTTTGATGATGTTTTGATTTTGGTGATTTTAGGGATTTTTGGAATGATTCTCTTATGACAAGGATTTTGGTTTGGTCCAAAAGGTATGCAAATATTAATAAAGATGAGGTGGATATGAAAATGAGGTAGGTTGGATGTAGCAAAGGGGTCCAACAATGGTGGTGATTAATCCTCTAAGGTCAAAGAGAAGGTGTGATTTTGGAAAAGTTTGAAGAAAATAGATGTACTGTTATCAGATTTTTGGGATGTGAATATGGATTATGGCAGAGCAGATGGTGAAGGTCACAAATGGGTAGGTCTTTGCTTTAGGCAAGTCAATCTGAGAATAGCACCAATCCATAGGAGAAATGGCACCACAATCAGACATATATGGCGCTAAAACAAGATAGTGTTTGTCGAGGTCCTAAAAAGATAGACTTTTGATAGCAATTTTGGATTTTCTTTGTTTGGAATGTGATCAAATGATTTGGTTTGTCTCTTGGCAATGTTGTTGCAAACAATTCAAGCACAATAATCACACAATAATCAAGATTTTACTTTTGTTTTGAAAAAAAGATGTGTGATTTTATTTATCAAGCACTTTGACCAACCTAAGGTGAGAATGTGACAATATTTGTTGAATCCCCTAGCTGCGCCTATTCAAAGTGGGTAGCTCCAGTATCTTGGTAGCACTAGCTCCTCCTTACAATTGCACACACTTCTCACGCATACCAAGATCTAGGTTTCTTATAAGGCTTGTCCCTCACCAAACCTTCAGATTATGCCTGCTACCTTGGCTAAGAACCACATGAATTGGGGCCGCTTCAAAGGTTTCCCTTCTGCGCCAACAAATAGAAGGATTTTGGCTTTCTAAACAATGGTTCGTAGTAAGGGCATCCATTCAGGTGGTTATACATGCAGCAGCGCTACTCTCCACTATGGAGTCTCCCAGCCTCCAAGGGTTACACCTTGGAGAGTTTTGGGGGAGGTTGGCTATTGGTATAACACAACAACATCTGTCACTTGAGACTTTCATTCCAAATGCCTAATTTTATATAGTGGCTTGGAAGAGCTTGGCTTTAGCTTGATGCCGCTTGGGTCATTCCCACCTTTCGAAGTGGGGTGGTAGGCCCTCTAAGGTTTACAAAAGCAATACAATCATGAAAACACTTTTGATCCCCAAGTTCATTTAAAGATGCGAGGGGAGAGCATACGTATCTTCTATGATTGTATCACACTAAACATGGTTCATTTTTAGATCTTTGGATTAAATTGGGTGTGATTAATGCAAGTTTCGTGAGAAGCTTTTGATTCCCAAGGTCACCAAAATGGTGCGAGGGAAAAGCATATGCTTTTTCACACAATTAAAAATGATCTTCTTGATTATATGCATGAAAGATGCAATTTGTTGTTCTTTTTAACCAAAATACTTTCGATTTATGCAAGTTGTGGTTTTTTTTAAAGCCCAAATTGAAGTGTTTTGTTTGTTGGCATACAAATTGTAAATTTTAGAACACTAAGTTAAATGTTTGGGCACACACGTACACACAAAAGTTTGTTTGATTATTTGTTTGTTCAATTTTAATTGCACCAAATCAAAGTGTTTGACTAACTAACATGCAAAGGGTTCATTTTAAGTTGCAAATTGAAGTGTTTTGTTAAAATAGAAATGAAATCACCCTGCAAAAAGTTAGTTAGTATCTCTAAAATGACAGCAAAGACCTAAAAAAACACTTGTTAGTACCTACACAGACAGCAAAGTCAGTTTTCCAAATAGCACTGAAACAGAGATACAATAGCGCCACTACGGGCAGAACAACCCGACACTTAACAGATGGCGCTAATTAAAAATATAGCGCTAATAAAAGACCCTCAAAGCGCCAAAACATACAATAGCACTACAATATTACAATTAAAGCACTAATACATCACGTGGAAAGCGTAAATGCGGATAATAGCACTGATATAGGTATATGAAAGCACCACTGTGCAACTTTCTAGAGAGTCTATTTATCCTACAGATAGTGCCGATCTGGGTGATAGCGCTGATACGACACTGAACATGTCTGACCTACAAAAAAGTGGTTCTTTCTGATCAACACAAAGGGTCAGACAACAAAGTGGAAGTCTTGGTTAGTCATTAGTCATTAACAAGCAAAAAAAACAAACCAAAAAAAACACTATGATGCATGTTAGATTTTGTGCAAAAATTTTGGCCTAACCTCCCCTTGTGTTTCCTATTATTCCTATAGAACAGAGAGTAGTTATTCGCAAAAAATAGCAGGGAGACCGTTAGAAATGAAACATGTGAGTGTGTTTGAAAATGAAAATGTGCTGTCCAAAATAGCGCTAATACAGAGTATAACGCTAAAATACACCAGTTTTAACGCCACTGTGCAGGGTGAATAGTGTTGCACTTGTAAAAACACGTCTAGAACACAAAAACTCACAACAATTGATTAGATTCAGACCTTGTGGGTCCCACTAGGCGTGCCAATGTAGATTAAATATGCAAATAAGAAAGAAATACTAAACAAAATGCAATAAACACAAAGTTATACCTTACATGCAAACCCAATCCCATCAAGGGAGGAAGGAGCCTTTGCACCCAAAACAAGCTCCTAGACAAAGATAATCCCTAGACAATGAATTGAAATGTGAAATGCTACTCTAATTAGCAACTCACTATTCTAGCTCAAGAGTGATTTTGGCATGGTAACTTTGCATAAACTTGGATGATGAAAATGGCTTGGGAGAGGTTCTATTTAGGGATTTTGATCCAATGGTGGAGATTGATTTGGAAGATCAATGGTGGAGGATAAAAGTGTTGTGGAGGGCTAGGAATAAAAGTGATTCTTTTATTCATTTTTGGGAAAAGGGGTTATTTAATAAGAATGGGGGTGAAAGATTATTTAGGAATTAAAGAGTCATATGGGGGAATGTAAATGAATTAAAAATTTATTTGGGGAAGAGAGGAAATAAATGAGTATGGGTTTGTAAGGAGAAATAAATGTGATGTGGGATGTTTTTAAAATAAAAAATAAACTTATGTGGATTTAATTCAATTTTTTATTTGGAGGATGTGGGGAAGGGTGTTAAACAAGGTTTGACCACCCAAATGAAGGGGTTAGGATTAATTAAGCAGAGGTTTTATTTAATTAATCCTAGGGCTAGGATGAGGTAGGCTAGGGTAGGCAATTAAATAATAGCTATTTAATTGTTTAGGGTAGGGATAGGTTAATTATACGCTGAATTAAATAGTTAACATGGTTTTAACTAATTAATTAGATTTCACGAAAAAGGGAAAAATAATTTAAGAAATATTGCATATTTATTAAATTAATTGGCTAAGGTTTGGACTATTGAATTAATAAAATTAATTCAATTTTGGGGATAAAATGGTGTGGATTTGGAAAATGAAAGGGGTAATTAATTAAATAAAAATATAATTAATTGGTTAGAAGGGAAATTGGTGTGTTTAGGGTTGTCGGGAGTCAGTTTGATGGTAGAAGACATTTTTAGGTGTCTACAATAGGCTTTGAAATTTTGAAAATTAGAAAATTGTGAGAAGCAGGGATGTATTCAATGAGAAGGTGTTGTACAAAGATCAGTTGTAGCAGCATGAGAAGAAAGAAAAGCATTATGTGGTGTTGTATGATACTCCAGATAGTGATGGTCCAGTGGTTCCTCATGCTCCGCAACAACAATAAGAAACACCACAAACTCTAGTGAATGTTAGATGGTCAACAAGGCTAAGTAGACCTCCTGAAAGGTTTTCTCCCTCTTTGTATTATTTTGTTAACAGATGCTGGTGAACCTAAAGGGTATGATGAAGCTATGTAGGTGGACACAAAGTTTTAGTGGGAGATTGCAATGAAAGAAGAAATGGACTCCTTGCTAAAAAATTAGACTTGGGAATTATGTAAGTTGCCTGAAGGTATAAAGGATTTATCAAACAAATGGGTTTATAGGATGAAAGAGGAAGATAGAGGTAAAAAAAGATTTAAAGCCAGGTAGGTTGTCAAAGGATTTGCACAAAAAAAATGTATTGATTCTGATGAGATATTTTCTCCGGTTGTCAAGATGATTTCTATTTGTACTATTTTAAGTATTGTGGCTGCTGAAGATTTGCATTTGGAACAACTAGATGTGAAAACCACCTTTCTCCATGGTGATTTGGAGGAGGAGATATATATGAAACAACCACAGGGATTTGAGATCAAAGGTAAGGAGAAATTGATTTACAGATTGAAGAAGAGTTTATATGGCTTGAAATAAGCACCTCAGCAATGGTATTTAAAATTTGATAGTTTTATGGCTGAGGAAGGCTACAGCTGGTGTAATTCTGACCATTGTATTTATTTTAAGAGGTTGGATAATGACAACTATGTTATTTTATGTTTATATGTTGATGACATACTTGTAGCAGGGTCTAACATGGATCACATAAGTGAGTTAAAACAACAGTTATCACAATCATTTGCTATGAAGGATTTGGGGGCAACAAAACAAATCCTTGGTATGAAAATTTGTAGAGATAGGAAGACAGAAAATTGACTCTATCTTAGGCTGATTATGTTGCAAAGGTGTTACAGAGATTCCATATGGAGAATGGAAAAACTGTCAGCACACCTTTCCGTAGTCATCTAAAATTGACTAAGGATATGTGTCCTAAGACACAAGAGGAGGAAGAAAAAATGTCCAAGGTACCATATGCTTCAGCTATAGGAAGTTTAATGTATGCCATGGTATGCATGAGACTGGATATTGTACATGATGTAGGGGTCTTAAGTATGTATATGAGTCATCCTGGATTAGAGCATTAGAATGCGGTAAAGTGGATTCTTAGATATTTGAGAGGTACATCTAATAAACACTTATGTTTTTGGGGCTCTAATACTAATTTAGCAGGCTATGTAGAATTAGATTTGGCAGGGGATATTGATACCAAGCGGAGTACTACAGGTTATGTCTTTACTATAGGTGGGACAATGGTGAGTTGGATTTCTAGGTTGCAAAAGGTGGTTGGTTTATCCACCACAGAGGAAAAGTATGTAGCTGCAATAGAGGCAAGCAAGGAGATGATATGGCTGCAATCTTTCATGGAAGAATTGGGCAAACAATAGGCTAACAGTTCTTTGTATACAGATAGTCAGAGTGCCATACATCTTGCAAAGAATTCTACCTTGCATTCAAAGACCAAACACATACAGTTGAGGTATCACTTCATTCAGTCAGTGTTAGATGATGGATAGTTACGGATGGAAAAGATACATACAGATGAAAATCTAGCAGATATGTTTACAAAGGCAGTAACAAGGGAGAAGTCGAGCTCCTCTTTAGCTTTAGTTGGTCTTCAAGACTAAAAAACTATAAAATCAAAACAATAGAGTCCAAGGTGCTTATTTCCAATGGGAGCTACAGGGTCAGTGGTGTTATGATTAGTCTCTAAGTGGGAGAGGATATGGTGTGGAGTCTGATCAGTCTCCAAGTGGGAGATTGTTGTTATATGGAGCCTAATTAGACTCGAAGGTTAAATTTACCCCACTTTTATCGGTGTGGTTTCCCCCCAAATTATTTAACGGGGTAAAGGGGCAGTGCCCCTTATGGGGGTTTGGGGGCAACGTCCCCAAGATGAGAATTATAAATGGATCGAGAGTTATTTTTTTATTGGCCGACATAAAAAACCCTGTTTTGTAACAAACATAAGGCTTGATAAAAGAGGCTAAGGGTTAGGGTTTCCGTTGATGTATTGTAGCATTTTGCAGTGGTATTGAGTTGTAAGGATTGTTGGTTGTAATCAGTTTTCATTTATTGGATAATAATATTGGACTCTTTATTGGTGAATGTAGCTCGGGTTTGGGTGAACCACGTTAAAACTTGTCTCTCGTTGTTATTATTCCTGTGTATTTTCATTCCTCTGTTTAATCTTTATTTGTATTTAATTTATATCTTCTACCGGCTAAGCCTAACACATCCTTCTTGTACATATCAGGCAGATCTGTATCTTTCAACATTGCCCTAGACATTTCTTGCATAGTCCTATTTTATCTTTCAACTACCTTATTTTGTTGAGGGGTCCTAGGAGCTGGCGGATGTCTCCTAATACCATTATCTTCACAAAAATTATCTAATTCATTTGAAGTAAACATACCTCCTCTATCATACCTCAAACATTTGATCTTGGCATCTACTTCATTCTCAACCATAGCTTTGAACACTTTAAATTTATTAAGGGCATCTAATTTTTCTCTCAAGAAAGTAACCCAAGTCATTCTAGAATAATCATCAATAAGCAACATGAGATACCTCTCACCTTGTTGACTCTTTACTCTTATGGGCCACATAGATCAGTGTGAATCAGCTCCAATGGCTTTGAAGAAGAATACTCCTTGCTTTTGAAGTTTATATTTGTTTTCTTTCCCATTTGACATTCCCTACATACTGTATTTATAGGCTTGATTATCTTAGGCATATCTCTCACTGCATGAGTAGAACTAATCTTTACCATATTATCAAAATTGTTGTGTCCCATTCTATTGTACAACATCCAACACTCACTAGATTGAGCCAACAAACATGTTCTTCCATTTACCTCCTTTAGATGATAGATGTCACTATATGTCTTGATAGCTTTTGAAACTAGTTTTCTAGATCCTGCCTTCCTGATTTCACAACCCTTGGCATGAAAACTAAAATTTGCACATCTGACTGACATTAAGAAGATTATGTTTTAGCCCTTTAACATAGAGGACATCCTCAGTCATGTTCTTCCCATCAATAGTTCTAGCATCTTTTCCACATATCTGTGGTGACTCATCACCACCAAACTTGACAGCACCATCATCCCACTTTTCAAGGCTAATAAACTTCTTGTCATCAATCATATGATTTGGGCATCCAATGTCAATTACCCAAGCCTTGGCTTCTTCTCTTGGATGAAAGGCAGTCCATACAACCATTGATCTTTCATTATTCTATTATGTTTGCAAGGCATCGATCTTTTCACATTTTTCAACATCATCCTTTTTGTCACCAACACTCAAGGCCATGAAAAGTGTTTCATCATTTGAATCATCATGATCCTCATCTTCTAAAGAATAATTGTTTTCTATGGAATACGGACTTCTCTTGAACTTGTCTCTTCTATTACTACCCCTTGATTCTTTGAAAGGACATTTAGAAGCAAATGGCCAACCTTTCCATAATTGAAACATTTAAAGGGTAACTTACCTTTGTATTTTCTAGTAACTTTCTTTAGTCTTCTCATAAAATTTGCTTCAACTTCATCAAAGATTTCATCTTCATCAATAACTTCTTCCCTTGTATTCACATTGGCTTTCAAAGCAACTTCTTTCTTTGGAGCATCACTGCCAAACTCTCTCATTTCAAAGGCAGTAATTGAACTAGATAATTTGTCTACAGTGTATGTATCCAAGTCTACATTCTCCTCAATGGCAAATACCTTATGACTATAAGATTTGGGAAAAGATCTCAAAATCTCATCTTCTTTCAACTCTCCACCAAGAGCTGTAATATCATTGACCACTTCATTCACCCAGAGCATATATCCAACAATTTCTTCATCCTCTAACATTTTTTAAGTTCTCAAATTTTCTCTTGAAGATCTGCATCTTGGCTTGCTTTACTTTCTTATCTCCTTCATAAATGGTTTAAATTTTATCCCAAACTTCTTGAGCAGAAATGCAACTCATTACCTTTGAAAGTTCTAAATCAACTAACCCAATAATGATAGCTCAAAATTTGCCTTGGCATTGTTATCATACTTCTTAGCTTCATCTGCATCTATAGGAATAGTAGAAGGAATAGTGTAACCAGACTTGACAGATTCCCAAACACCACACCCTAGAGAATTAACATAAGCTTCCATCCTTAGCTTCCAAAAAGCATAATTTGTTCCATCAAACCTATGTATCTTGTTGGATTCATTTTGTGCCAACCTGGACCTTGGGTGTGTGCAAGAAGTTGAGTCCACTTTTTGGCCAAAAAGTGGAAGTATTTTTTGTGATTTTTCAGAATTTGTCACATTTGACCTAAAAATTTGAAGCACTTAAAAGTGGAATCTTGGAAAAAGTCACTAAATATGAAATGTAGTACTCGGAGTCTAGTTTCCAAATATATAATTTTTTTCAATACCCAGATGATCGAAATTGATTTTGAATAGGTGTTTCTAAAACCCACTGTTTAAAAGTCACTTTTTTTAACTATACCATGTACGTGTACGTCATCCATATTTTGACCTTTAAATAATCATATTTTTCTAAATCCTTTTGGGAAAAGATTTGTAACTCACTAAAACACATTTTCCATATTTTTTGTAATTTTTTATTGAATATATTTTTTTTATTAATTTTTTATTGGCCATTTTTGGTCTTTTAAAAAATCATCGTGTGCGTCACGCATAAGATGACCTAAACTTAACATTTTTTTTTTAAAAAATTGAAAACAATTGTCTAAAGTACGTTATCGTACAATTTTTTTTACAAAAAAATATTTTAATAAAAAGTTATTAAAATAATAAAAAACCTTGATAATTCAAGTTTATGGACCTATTTCATCATAAATTGATTAAAAAATAGAAAAAATAATCCAATTGTAAAAAAATTACATATTTGGAATCTACACTGTCTCATCTATAATGGGTTTTAATTTCGTCAAAATATTCTGCAAAATAGACCATATATATGCCCAAAGTCACTATTTTCTTGTGACATTGAAAGGACCTTTAAGTTGCAGGTCAAACTAGGTCCAGACGTTAGGTTTGGGTCCCCAAAGCATTTCCCAAACTAGGTTACAAAGCAAACCCTGAGCTTAAAATTCAAATTTTAAATAACGGGATCCTGTTTCTTACTCTATCGGTGCAAAATAAAACGGGATCCCGTTTACTAAATGGGATCTCGTTTAGTAGAACAAGATCCCATTTAGTATTTGTCCATTTTTTTAATAAGACTGTGACTGTGACTGTCAACCCTACAACTTGCTCTATAGTATGGCTGACAACGACATTTGCAACATTCTCTACCACCTTTTTTCTTCTCCAGGTCCATCAACTTGGAACATTATTTGAATTTTGATAGAAGCCATCATTGAGACACTATTTGAGTGAAATTTTGTTGAATTGCTACTTGTTTGAAGGACTTGAACAAAGAAGGAAGGATTTCATAATTTTTTTAATCATGGGATCACAAAGTCATAATAAGAGGAAAGATAGGAAGTTATTAACCCCTGAAGAAATTGATGTAAAGAGATAGAAGAATAAAGATTCAATCAATGAATAATGCTGAAGCATCCAATTCCACAACTATTGAAGATAAAAACATTGAGGAGACCATGGATGTAGACAATGCAAATTTGTAAGAGGTGACTATGGAAACTAATACGATTATACAAACTACTCCTGGTATGTCTTCAAATCCCTCTGTCAATGCTATGGAGAATGTTTCAATAGGCACAAATCTAGGTACTTCTTCAAATCTATATTTGAATGAAATAGAAATGGTGTTGATAGGAGATTTAAAACAAGATGGATATAACAATGTTGAGATTGATAATATTCGTAGAGATCAAAATTTGAAACAAATTGTTGTTGAAAATGAAAATGAAAATCCTTTTGTTGAAAATAAAAATAAAAACCATTTTGTTGTTGAAAATGAAAACTAAAATCCTTTTGTTGAAAATGAAAATAAAAACCGTTTTGTTGTTAAAAATGAAAATCATTTTGAAGTTGAAAATGAAAATGAAAATCCAAGATGTGATGTTGAAAATGAGAAAAAAAAATTTAAAATTGAAAGAGATGTTTTGGATAATCTTCCTGGTAAAATTTCTTGGAGACAAATAAGAACACATGCCAATAGATTATACAGGGAATTTTTTTATCGTAAAAAACTATCATTTCAATGTCAACTAATGATGCAATTAATGAGAATGTGGAAAATGAGAAAAGTAATGAAAATGTTAGGCATTTTTGTTAAACCAAGAAGAAAAGATCAATCACTAAAACATGCTATGTCTACTATTTCTAGTGCCATTGAGTCTACTGGAAATAATAGTCGATCCAAAGATAAGAATGTAGCAAGACGAGCTATAACAACTGCTATAGTGAATAAAACAACTTTGAATAGAAGAATGGTAAGCAATATTAGTGGAATTCTAAAAATACATCCTAAAACATTGGTACGAGTGGCAAAAAGAAGAGAAAGTATAGAAAATGATCCAATTAACCAATGTTGGAGTTTTAGTGGTTGACTCCCGAGATCTGACATGAAACTAAATGTTGAAATCAAATCTTTGATCGCAAAATATTGGCATGATAATACTAGGGTTTCATCTAATGCTAGAGATGTTTTAAAATTAAGAGTGGGGTCCAAAGTTCGTGATCCTCATCCAAAACACCTATTAGATACAATGCAAACTGAATTTTATAGAAAAGTTTGTGATGAATTAGTGTTACCTGATAATATTAAAATAAGTCAAAGATCTTTTAAAAATGCAAACCATGGTATGTAAAGATTAATAAGCAACAAATATCTTGTTGTTGTAAAACGTATGTTCAATTTCGTTATTATTATGATGTGTTTCGATATATACGTTGTACTTTACATAGTAACATGATTATATAGGAATGTGATATTAATATGCCACCTGAAGCAATAAAATAGTTTATATCAAGTTTGTTTGTGAAAGATCTAATGAAAAGTCATTTTATTTAAGTTCATGTATTTCTAGACAATGCACTAGTTGTGGCAATCCTTCTTTGTTAAGAGTTTGTATGCATGAAAGTGTTGAAAATGATTTTGGACAACAATTAGTGGATGTTAAAAGATTTAAGAATGTTGAATAATCTTTAAAAGATGGAAAATTTGGAAAGCATTGTGATTTAATTATAGAAAAAAGTTAGTGTGCATGCATTCATATTAGAATTTAAGAGTAAAATTGTACCAAAATATGTCAAACACTCTCAACAAGCTTGATGGCTTGATGGACAATTTCATGAATGTAGAAACACATTTCCAGTTGGTACTATACTATCAGTGGTTGATTTTAAGGAAAACTATACTTTAGCTTCACAAGAGGAAATTCAATCACAATATTACAATTTAGTGCAAGTTGCTATGTTTGTTCATATTATTTATAGACATGCAGATGATAGCACAGAGAATGATAGAAAAGTTTTGAGAGAGTATCATTTCTATTTGAGTGACAATTAGTTACACTCATCAGAGTTTGTTCAATATTGTTTTAATATATTTTATACAAATTTAAGAGAAAGAGGAATCCAGATAACTGAACATCTTATATGGTCAGATAATTATACAAGGCAATTCAAGAATGCTCGAATCTTCTATTGGTTAAGTAGGGTTCACAAGGAGAATAATGTCCAACATATGTGAATTTTTTTTTAAGCTGGACATGGTAAAGGAGAACATGATGGTGCTAGTGCGTGTGTTAAAAGAATTCTTGCTAGACAACAATTGAAATTTGAGGATGTAGTAAAATTTAAATTGTTGCAAGTATGAGGATAACCAGTGTTGTCATTGATGTCAACATACTCATATTGCATTAATAAGAAGGATTGGATGAGTTGTGTGCTGAGGTTATTAGTCTCAATCAGGAATAGTAAAGAACAATGATAAGAAGAAGGTAAAAGTCCTCAATAGGTTGAGGATCAGAGGTAGTGGTTTAAAGGGTTTGTAGATATGAGTCTTGAGATGTTCCAATCAAGATTTTAGAGGTCTGTATGAAGATCTGAAGAAGTTATGATCGCTTAAGTAGAACTGGTTCCGACAGATGTTCAGTGGTGACAAAGTGTCACAGATTGGTCCGATGAGCTCCAGAATTGCATTATCCCATTCTGCGGATTGGAGGGAGTGTTGAAGAAGTTTGTGTGAAGTGACAACTAGATTTATTCATGGTTTGGAGGTTTGAAAGCACCTTTTTCATTATGACAGTGATGACAGATTGTGTTCTTGAAGTTCCAGATGAAGAACAGAAGAATTCCAGTAAGCTGATAAAGTGAAGATGTTCTTGATGACTCAGGAAAGGTTTTTGTGATCTTTGGATCATGTAAAATTCTTATTGGCGGTCCTCATTGAAGTTAGAGTTTGCATTTGAAGAATAACCACGGATATTGGTGTTCTTCTTGAGACTGGCCGACTGGATGTATTACATGTCTTGCGAATGATCTTGTAGGTGTTTGCCGACTTAGATGATTGTTCCTAAGTCGATGCCTTGTATAAATAAGGGATTGTGAATTCATTTTGTAGTGTGTCTTGTGGTGATGAGGGTGGTATAGCGAAGAGAAGTGCGAAAGGCAGAGCAGGAGTTTTTGGGCTTAAATGGAACTGATTTAGGTATGGTAAAGATGTCAATCTCTAGTTCAAGTTTATAATACTTGTTACTTTGTAGACAGTGTGTCTCTTGTAGGCAGTGTGCCTCTTGTGAGTAGTGTGCTCGGGCAGTGAGCCCTAATTGGCATGTGCCATCTATTTTTCTTATTCTTCTAACAGAGAATAATCCTTGGGTTAATCACCCCATGGTTTTTCCCTTGACCGGGTTTTCCACGTCAAAATCTTGGTGTCTCATGTGTTGATATATATCTGCTCTGGTGTTTATGCTTTATGCTTTCATGAGTGATTAATTGATATGCTATTAAATAACAAAGAGGATTTAAGTGTTTGAAATAGAAGTAAGTTTTGTACAACTGATTCACCCCCCCTCTCAGTTGTGTACCCTAGATCTAACAATTGGTATCAGAGAAAGGTTCCTCTAAAAGGAGCTTAACCACTTGAGGAGATCTAGGATGTCATCATACATGAAGGATAGTCTGAAGTTTGATGGAACCAACTTCTCTCTTTAGAAAGGTTGCATGAAATGTCACTTGGAGTGTATGGGAAAAGCATACTTGTCCATGGTCACAAAAGCATATGTACCTCCACAGGGTGGTTCGACAACTCTAAATGAAATCACAGATGCTGCAAATAATCTGCAGACCAAAGAAACTCTTTTAGGTGCATTAACTGACTCAGAGCTCTCAAATATTATTGACCTACCAACTGCCTATGAGATCTGGATTAAACTGGAACTTCTGCATGAAGGAGATGAGTATGTTAAGAGTGCAAGGTTGTAGAGTCTCAAAGGGAAATTTGAAAGATTGAAGATGAGAGATGATGAAAATATTACTACCTTTATGCCAAGAGTAAATGAGCTGGTGTGTGGAATTAGGAATGCTGGTGGAATTTTGGATGAAAATGAGATTGTTGCCAAAATTCTCAGATCCCTTCCTACTGCCTACAAAATCAAGGTTGCTACCATTGATGAATTTAGAGCCCATACAACTATCACAAGAGACCAATTGGATGGCAAACTGGCTGCATTTGGAATGACTAAGTTTGAAGATTATCCCCCCAAGATTGAATCTGCATTCAAATCCAGTGCCTCTATGAAAGGCAAAAAAAGATTTGATCCAGGAGAAAACTCTTCAAGGAAGCTGTCATGGTATGATCAAGCAAGAAGAGACATGGAAGAGGAAGAAGCAAAAACAACTCAACTTGAAGCCCTCATTGCAAAAAGACTGCCAAGAGGATCCGGTAAGTATGAAGGAAAATTACCTTTTAAGTGCTTCAACTACAATAAGATTGGTCATTTTGCCTCAAGATGTCTGAAAAGATCTACAAGGTCAAATTCCAATAGACAAAGGTTCTAAAAGAACTGTTATTATGTTCATGAAGAAGCTGATAATGAAGGAGTAACAGATGATGAATCAGAGATAGGAGACAAATCCAGAAATGAATGGGTGTTTATTGCCATCAAGGAAGAAGATCCAATATCCTCTGAATCTATCAATCATAAGGTTGTAGAAAGAACTTTGGCTGCCCAAGTTGAAGAAAAGGATGATTGGGTTATTGACAGTGGATGCTCTCACCACAAGAACAAGTTCTTAGATTTAGAAAGGTATGAAGGAGGAATGGTAAAGTTTGGTGATAATTCTGCTGGTAGAATCAGAGGTAGGGGAACTATCTCTTTTGATGGAAAGAACAAAACCGGTAATGTACTATATGTTGAAGGATTGAAGCACAATCTTCTCAGTGTTGGACAGTTGGTGGACAAAAGCTATGATCTTCGGTTCAAGAATGGAAGATGTAGGATCTTTGAAAGTTCTAGAACTGAGATTGCATCCGGTACTTAAACAAAAGGTAATATCTTCCATCTAGTTGGTACTAATAAAAGTTATCTGTTTGTTCAAGTTGATCAGAGTTGGTTATGGCATAGAAGGATGTGTCATGTAAATTTTGATAACATCATCAAGATAAGCAATACTCAGGCTGTAAGAGATCTTCCAAAGTTGGTAAAACCTACAAATAATTTGTGCAAAGAATGTCAGCTAGGTAAACAGAGTAGAGTCTCATTCAAAAGCAAGGATCAGTCCTCTACCGGATTATTGGAATTAGTTCATATTGATCTATGTAGTCCAACAAGAATCAAGAGTATGCAAGGTGATAGATATTTCATGTTACTAATTGATGACCATTCCCGGATGATGTGGGTTACCTTTTTGAAAGAGAAATCAGAAGCTTTTGAGAAGTTCAAAATCTTCAAGGCCATGGTAGAGAATCAAACCGGATTAAAACTAAAATGTCTGAGGTCTGATAGAGGTGGTGAATTCACATCCGGTGAATTCATAGATTTTTGTGAGAAGCATTGTATAAAGAGACAATTATCTACCCCTAGGACTCCACAGCAGAATGGAGTAGTAGAGAGAAAGAATTGGACCATCCAGGAAGCATCCAGGACAATGATGATGGAAGCAAATGTTCCCCAGATGTTTTGGAGAGAAGCTGTCAGCACTGCAGTCTACACTCTCAATCGAGTTCAAATCAGAAGCATTACTGGTAAGACTCCTTATGAACTTTGGTTTGGCATCACTCCTACTATGAGATATTTCAAAGTATTTGGTAGCAAATGTTACATTAAAAGAGATGAAGATCTAGGAAAGTTTGATGCTAGAAGTGATGAAGGAATTTTCTTGGGTTACTCCACTCAAAGCAAAGCATACCAGTGTTACAATAAGAGACTGAGAAAGATGATAGAAAGTACAAATGTGAAGGTTGATGAAGGAATTGAGAAGCCCTCAAGGTTTTATGAGTATGATGAAGATGATCAAGATGGTGTTCTGGTTCAAGGAGCTCAATCCTCCCCTAAAAGTCAAATTCAGACTGATCCGGTAAATCAGGAAGAAGAGATAGGTCTGAATGAGCCTGATCAAGAAACAGAAGTGCAAGAAACTCCCAAAGTTCCAAGGTATGTAAGACTGAACCACTCTAAAGATCAGATCAATAGGTGACAAAAGAAAAGGTGTGTAAACTAGATTGAAAATTGCTCAAAATTCAGATGAATGTTGTCTGATTTCAAAGATTAAACCTAAGACAATAAATGAAGCCTACAATGATGAAAATTGGACCAAAGCAATGGAGGAAGAGTTGATGCAAATTGAGAAAAATCATACTTGGGATCTTGTTTCTAGACCTAGTAACAAGAATGTGATTCGAACCAAATGGGTCTTCCGAAACAAATTAAATGAAGTTGGTGAAGTAATAAAAAATAAAGCTAGATTAGTCTGCAAAGGCTACTCTCAAATAGAAGGGATTGATTTTGAGGAAACCTTTTCTTCGGTGGCAAGAATTGAAGCAGTCAGACTATTTCTTGCATTCACTGCCTTCAAAGATTTCAAAGTGTATCAGATGGATGTCAAATTTGCTTTCTTGAATGGTGACTTAGAAGAAGAGGTGTACATTGAACAACTGGATGGATTTCAGTTATCCAAGCATGGCGATATGGTCTGCAAATTAAAGAAGGCACTGTATGGTCTAAAGAAAGCTCCAAGAGCATGGTATGAAACGCTGGACAAACATCTTTTGAAGATTGGTTTCAACAAAGGTACTGCTAATAGTAACCTATATTTCAAAATTGATCATGAAAACATCTTGATTGTTGAAGTATTTGTTGATGATATCATCTTTGGAGGAAGAGACAGTATGTGTAAAATCTTTGCAAACCAAATAAAAAGTGAGTTTGAAATGTCAATGCTCGGTGAAATGAATTTCTTCTTGGGTCTGCAAATTACTCAGACAGAGAAAGGAATCTTTATCTCTCAGACCAAATATGTGAAAGAACTATTGAAGAAATTTGGAATGGAAGATTCAAAGCTATGAACACTCACATGGCTACTAGATGTAAGTTGAGCAAAGATGATGACTCTCCTAGGACAGATCAAATAAAGTACAGATCAATGATTGGAGGATTATTGTATCTCACTCAAACTAGACCAGATATAATGTAGGCTGTTGGTCTTGTGGCGAGATTCTAGGCTGATCCCAGAGAATCCCATGTCATGGCAATCAAAAGAATTTTTAGGTACTTAAAAGGAACAGTTGAGTATGGTCTATGGTATCCTAGAGATCATAATTTTTCTCTTCATGCATATACAGATGCAGATTGGGCAGGAGATGTGGATGATAGGAAGAGTACAAGTGGAGGAGCATTCTTTTTGGGAAAAAGGTTAGTTTCTTAGCTAAGCAAGAAACAAGAGGCAATATCCCTATCTACAACTGAAGTAGAATACATTGTAGCAGCAGGAAGTTGCACTCAACTTTTGTGGATGAAGTAGATGCTAAGAGATATTCAAGTAGAATATGAGGAGCCTATCACAATTTTATGTGATAATTCAAGTGCAATAAATATTTCTAAGAATCCAGTATTGCATTCTAAGACCAAGAATATTTCTATCAAATTTCACTTTCTGAGAGAGCAAGTGAACAAGGGTGAAGTCAGATTGGAGTATGTGCCCTCCAAGGATTAGCTTGCAGATATTTTTACTAAACCTCTTCCCAAGGACTCTTTTGAGTATCTCAAGGAGAAGTTAGGGGTCATGGCCCCTCCGGTGATGAACTAGGATGCACTGATGTGCATCAGTCCGGTGGATATCATAGTCATATCTTGTGATTCGGATTGATGATGTGGAGCTACTACTCAGGGGGAGCAGCTGGTATGATTCCAATGTGTTAAAATTGCAAGTATGAGCCCATTGCCATTGATGTCAAAGGGGGAGAGAAGACATGTGAAAAACAAGTGGTTGATGATCAAAGGGGGAGCAGTAAAGAAAGAGAAGACATGTGAAGAGTTGTTGCTGGTAGGGGGAGCTGTGACATAAAGGAGAAGTTCTTGTCTTGATGGTTTTTGGTTTTTCATATCATATGTTGCCATCAATGACAAAGGGGGAGAATGTTGCAAGTATGAGGATAACCAGTGTTGTCGTTGATATCAACATACTCATATTGCATTAATAAGAAGGATTGGATGAGCTGTGTGCTGAGGTTATTAGTATCAATCAGGAATAGTGAAGAATAGTGATAAGAAGAAGGTAAAAGTCCTCAATAGGTTGAGGATCAAAGGATGTGGTTTAAAGGGTTTGTAGATATCAGTCTTGAGATGTTCCAGTCATGATTTCAGAGGTCCACATGAAGATCTGAAGAAGTTATGATTGCTCACGTAGAACTGGTTCCGACAAATGTGTTGATGACTGTTTTGATGCAATCATAACAATAAGTTAAAATTCACATGACATGAACTGTAACTATACTTGAAAGACAAGAAGGAATCATTTGGTGATTCAACTAATCCCAAGTCTACAATGGTTCGGTTGGTCAAGTTCAGTTGGTCAATGTGAAGCTGTAATGTTCAAGGGGCCTTACGTAGTTTAGGTTTGTTTTGTGGTTTACTGGCCTAAGAATATGCAAAAAGGTCATGAGATATGTCAATGCTTTTCATTCCTTTGCATAAGAGTGATACTGGGCTGCAAGTTTCAGAGGGTTTTCTTGGATTTTATGCAGCTGTCTTCTTGATCTGTTTATGAAAACTGTCTGCTTATAGCTCTGTTATCATGCTTCTTCAGATTTGAGACAATTTCCTTTAGATTTCTGCGTTTTCAGCTAGATATTTCAGATGGGTTGGGAAAAGTTAGAGAGATCTAATCTACACTTCATCTAATCTACAGAAGGATCTAATTGTTTCTGTTATCCACTATGTAAATACCACAGTAATCTGATCAAATCCACAGTAAAAACCTTAAATGTAAGTCCTGAGCATTTTCACAAACATACATTTAAAATTGCAAGCTCTCAAAGAAGATATTTCAAAACACAAAGAAGAGCAGGAGAACACTCAGAAGATAGATGCAGAACTCCAGATTCTATTGCATTAGAAACGAATAGCCATACATGATTTACAATGTAAGAATGACTCTTAGTTTCATTGATCATACTACAGAGAACTTACAAGCTTTACAGATACAGTAAGGCAGCCAGACATTCCACGCGCACCTTACTACAGACAAACAGGCGACCTCCTTCTTCTACTTCTAAACTATGCTAAGCTAACTGCTGTATTTTCCTAGAAAATCCCTATTGTAGCCCCTGTTGTTTTCCTAAAAATCCCTGTTGTAAAGTATTACAGTGTAGAGAGGCACAATATATAACATCCTGATTGTCCTCACTACAGCAAAAAAACCTAACTGAACCCCTGGTTCAAACCTCTAGTTACAGCAATAAATACAGGTGAACCAGTTCTCAAAAATATCTCTGAGCTGTGGTCAAATCTGGGCGAAATATTGCCCCTTCTGAGGAGTTCCAGCAGCTGGGCAATAACTTCTGTTTGTCTTTTGCAGAAATACCTCCAGCTGCGACCTTCCTCTTCACTTGAATGGCTTTGACTTTTTGCATTTCATCTCCATCTTCTTGCTCCTGAGATCTGATCTTCTGCCTCCATGAGGTCACTGTATTGACTTTCCAGCTGCTTCCTCAACTGCAAGCCTGCAAGACAAGACAAGCAATAAGTATTCCATTTATCACAAAGCAGCATGAAAATTAAAATAAGCGTTTAAATCCAGGTGACTGCGCAAGATCGCGGAAATCAGATCCAAAATCCGCTCAAAACGCGTCAAAAATGCGCCCAAGCTGCTCAAAATTGATGGGTCAATCATCGCTGACTGAAAAAATGTCAGAGGCGCCAAAAAAATGCTTTAAAATGCCCACCGCTTCATTTCCCGCCCATCGGCATGATCATCCCTATCGGTGCGTAAAAAAAAAAGGTTAGTCGATATACCTCATCATCATGATATTCTGGAAATAGCATTCCCTCCTGAAGGTTCAGATGAATGTCATCATGATGATTCGCTTCTGTATATCGGGTAAAAGAACAACAACATCATCATCATCATGTTGAAGAAGAATAGGAGGATACGAATATAGTCATGCTGCCGAGGAAAGGAAGATGATGGTGACGTCATCATGATATTCGGGTTCCATTGAAATGCTAAGGATGACGTCATCGTCATATCCGGTTAAGATCAGGGGGATAATTGCAATATCGGGTCACCTAAGGAGCATGATCAGGATGATGAAGTGAAATATGATCCTTTTGCGGCCAAGGTAACCCACTCGAGAAAATCAGCATGATGAAGATCATCATCATATTTGCGGCTTGTGTCGAGCTTGGAATAAGACGTCATCATCATGATCGGGAGCCGGATCGTGCTTGAAAAATATATCCTGTTTGAAGGAAAAAGGATGATGATGATGAAGATCAGGATATTAGCTTCTGTCGAACATAGAAGAAGACATCATCATCATGATTGGGAAACGGATCGGGTTTTGGAAAATATCCTGTTTGAAAGAAAAAGATGATGATGATGATCATCAGGATATTTACCTCTTCGTTATTCAGATCGGGATGACGTCATCATGATATTCGGAGCCTTCGTTAAACTTGAACATGACGTCATCATGATATTTCGCCAACCAGATCATGTTTGAGAAAAATCCTGCCGAAGGGAAAATGTGATGATGATGATGATCATCATCAGGATAATTGCATAAAGTTGTATTTCATCGGCAGGAGGACTTGGCGAAATATCGGGCGCACAAACAAGATCATGATGATCTTGACAATCAGGACAGGATAAAGAATGATGATGACGTCATCATCATATTCGCGCTAGGGTGATATTGTAAAATATGATGATGCTGATCATCAGGATATTTACTTCTCATCGATTTATCATGATGACGTCATCATGATAAATTGTCTTCGAAGCACAAGGGTAAGTTGGTCATCATGATATTTCGGCTAGGGTGATATTACAAAATATGATGATGCTGTTTAAGAAATGCAATATCGAACCCCTCTTAAAAGATAGGCTGATCATCATGATGCTTCGGCAAACGGATATCAGGAGGATATGAAGATGATGATCCTCCTTCAAATTATCATGATGATGATGTTTCCAGCACTTAGCGAATTCAGCGAATATGACCCGTGAAAGATCAGGATGAGGATCAAGAAGCCGTCATCATCATATTTCGAAGTCCAGCAAATATCATGATGATGACCTTGCGATAGGTTTATAGCACGCACATGCAAATATGCCGAAGGTGATTTTGTTAAGACAGGGTGATCTTATACCATCAGCATGATATTTTAAGATCAGGCGATGCAAGGATATCATGATGATGCTCGCGATAAAAAGGCCACTTCGACGGGGAACTTACCCTGACTTAAAGTTGCTGTCATCATGATATTTCAAACCTCAGGATATTATCGGGGGGCGGGGGGTTCAAATATGATGATGATGATGTTTATACAGCAAAACCGAGTTTGTAAAATATGACGCTCCTAAGGAAATCATGATGCTGATGATGCGCACAAGGCCTTTTGACGGGTAAAAAGCACTACCACCTAAGATTGACGTCCGGATGTTGCGACTGCATGATTTTTAGCGGGTGATAGACCAAGATCATGATGATCCTGTCAACATGACTTAGGATATAAAAATATGATGATCCTCCTGCGAATATCAGGTTTGACCAAGACTTTGACTGTGCATAACTTTCACATATGGCCGAATTTTCAAGTGAAGTAAAAGGCAAACCTGCATGAAATTTCAAGCTCTTTCAAAATGTGAGGCCACAGAAACAAAATATGAACTTTGACAAACAGACCTCATGATGATGACCTACCCCATGCAACATCATGATGATGATGCACCTGACCTTCATTTTTACCAGACCGCCAGAAAGCAGAAAAAACACAAGCAGAAGCAAAAAAGCAAGACATCAGCAGGGGTCCTCGTTTTGCTAAGGAGCAAAATGGGGCGTGTTGTGAACATCACAACAACTAGCAACCAAAACAAAACTATTAAATTCAGAGTGTTCAAGGAAACTAGGTGAAATGAACTCATAACTTCCAACTATCTTTCCTGCAAATTACTATTCAGCTTGAGACTCAAAGTGTTCAATAAAGATGCATGAATTTTCATTTTCAGTTTAGTTGTGTGCATGTGATTAATTATCCTCATCTTGAAGATCGGTTGAACAAACCAGTGACTGACATTAGCCTACGTAGGTGAGGATATTCCCTCATAGCCGACCGGATAGAGCCTTGCTGCCAGCGAGCGTCTATAGCCCCGGCAAGGTTATCGTTACAATTCTCCTAAGTAGAGCCCCACTGCCAGCGAGCGTCCATAGCCCCGGTAGAGTTACTTAGATGGCTTAATCTGGATTTTCAGTATAATCCGCTTTATTCATTTATTTATTTTTGTTTTCTAATTTTGAAAGATTTCATAAGATATAGCAATTTGTAACTTCATGATGATGCAAGGAGTGGACACTTGCTGAAATTAAGCTGAGAATTGTAATGGTAGCAAGGGTGACCTCTGATTTTTCACCTAATATCTACACTGGTAGGTTCAACAAACCCAAGGATTTTAGGTGTGTCATCGTGAGAAACCTGCTTCGAATCCTCAATCACATTTATTGAATACAAAAACTTCAGAAGATGAACAACTCTCTACATTCATGACAGTGACAGGTTATGTGTAAATTGCAAATGGTTAACCTGAATATCCTAAATTATATACTGTTTTGGATGGTTGCTAGTTCTGCTCCTTAATACTCTACAGTAAAATGAAGATCCCTGCTGAGGAGACAACAAACAAACCAAGCAAACAGGCTGTACAAACAACCCAGCAACAGAAAAAAAACTGTACCAACACACAGAAAAAAGCAAAAAACAAGCAGAGGACAGGCTATACAAACAACTAACCCAAAAAGAAAACAGCAAAAGAAGAACACAAAAACAAAAACAACCACCCTACCAGACTATATACAAGCCTCCACGAGGCAATTAGAAACCCAGGAAAAGGACCCAAAAACACCCCTACTTGCATATTTCTTTAGGTTGTGCAGGAGTAACAGGGTACTGGTTATGGTTCTCATCCTAGCAGATTTATCTTTGAATTCTGAAAAAAATTCTGATATTCTAGATTCATTGTGTTTATCAGAATAGCTCTTAACTAGTAACAGAGGCAGCTCATCAGGTTTATGATTAATCCATATGCATGTCTTATCTCTTGAATTCCCATAATCAAAATAGCATTTATCATTGTTTACTAAGGAAAGGAAAGAGACAACCTGATGTGCCTTTAGCTCTGTGGAACACACTTGTTCATTGATAGCTGGCTCTTCATCTAGCTCTGCATTTTCATTGCCCAGCTCTATGTCTAGTCCTTTTTCAAGTTGAAAGATGAATGACTCTAGATGTATCATATCTTCATCTTCATCTACCTTTATTCCTTCATTCTGGCTGTTCAGTTTATCCTCAAACTTAGCACACCTCTCAATGTTCTCATTAGTTTCCTGCACATCAGCACTTAAGTAAGTATCTTCATCATCATCTGATATACAGAATTTAATCATTTCTAAATCACTTGAGAGTAAAGGTGGGACAACATCCTTTGACTGACAGGAGTACTCCCCTGTTTTATTTTCAACATGGCATGGGGGTGATGTCTGATTATGCACAGCAGCAACATGATCCTCTGTATCCTCTTTTTTAAAGGATTGTTCATCAGATGACTCACAGTTATCATTCAGTGTGGAGTCTGCTTCTATTGACCTGCAACAATCCTGAACTTGGACATTTACTTCAAAGAAGTCAGATGTAACACTAGGATTTACTTTCTTTTCTATGACTTCATTAGCTTCTACAGTAGGGATCTTATCAGTTTTAGTGCATTTTAATTCTGCCAATGCTTGTTTACACCTATTTGCAAAATCATGTTCGTTAAAACTTTTCAGGTCAGACCCAGAGGCTTCTTCTTGACAAATATTCCTTAGTAGTTCCATATATTTATCAAATGTATCAAGATGAACCTCACTTTTCTTTTCTTTTTCATTAAATCCTTTTTGCTTATTATCTAGAAAAGAGACAGGAGCTGTGATTTCTTCTCTGCATTTTTTAGGATATTTATACTTTTCAGTAGCTTTAATCACAGCCGGATCCTGACGAAAAGACAGATTTTTTTTCTTACCATCACATGATTCCTGCCAAGGGATCTTATTACCCTTTATTCTTAGCATTGGTTCCATCTTTGTATTCTCTGCACATTTAATGACCGTTGACGCTGCATCCTTCTGTCGCTCAATAATCTCCTCACTTCCCTACCAACTTTCAGCCTTATACACATCTGAGAGAGAGATTAGTCCTTTCAAATGTAAATCTAATCTTGTAAGGAAAGCTAAACAATTAAGCTCACCATGCTCTATGGACTTATGTATCCTACACCTTCCAAATAAACCATAGCTATATAAATTTTTGGGATAAAGCTGGTTATTCAAAGCTTTCTGAAATGAAGGAATGTCAACTTGAAAACTGCCTCTATACGAGTCCATTGAAAATAGGACCCTCTTTCAACTTTTTAGGCCTTTGAAATTTTATGAGATCTAACATATCTCAGAATATAGCATTTAAACTCAGAAAATTAACCCTAAACCAAATCAGGCCCTCCTTCTAGCGCCAGAAAACTGTTGATGACTGTTTTGATGCAATCATAACAATAAGTTAAAATTCACATGACATGAACTGTAACTATACTTGAAAGACAAGAAGGAATCATTTGGTGATTCAACTAATCCCAAGTCTACAATGGTTCGGTTGGTCAAGTTCAGTTGGTCAATGTGAAGCTGTAATGTTCAAGGGGCCTTACGTAGTTTAGGTTTGTTTTGTGGTTTACTGGCCTAAGAATATGCAAAAAGGTCATGAGATATGTCAATGCTTTTCATTCCTTTGCATAAGAGTGATAATGGGCTGCAAGTTTCAAAGGGTTTTCTTGGATTTTATGCAGCTGTCTTCTTGATCTATTTATGAAAACTGTCTGCTTATAGCTCTGTTATCATGCTTCTTCAGATTTGAGACAATTTCCTTTAGATTTCTGCATTTTCAGCTAGATATTTCAGATGGGTTGGGAAAAGTTAGAGAGATCTAATCTACACTTCATCTAATCTACAGAAGGATCTAATTGTTTCTGTTATCCACTATGTAAATACCACAGTAATCTGATCAAATCCACAGTAAAAACCTTAAATGTAAGTCCTGAGCATTTTCACAAACATACATTTAAAATTGCAAGCTCTCAAAGAAGATATTTCAAAACACAAAGAAGAGCAGGAGGACACTCAGAAGATAGATGCAGAACTCCAGATTCTATTGCATTAGAAACGAATAGCCATACATGATTTACAATGTAAGAATGACTCTTAGTTTCATTGATCATACTACAGAGAACTTACAAGCTTTACAGATACAGTAAGGCAGCCAGACATTCCACGCGCACCTTACTGCAGACAAACAGGCGACCTCCTTCTTCTACTTCTAAACTATGCTAAGCTAACTGCTGTATTTTCCTAGAAAATCCCTATTGTAGCCCCTGTTGTTTTCCTAAAAATCCCTGTTGTAAAGTATTACAGTGTAGAGAGGCACAATATATAACATCCTGATTGTCCTCACTACAGCAAAAAAACCTAACTGAACCCCTGGTTCAAACCTCTAGTTACAGCAATAAATACAGGTGAACCAGTTCTCAAAAATATCTCTGAGCTGTGGTCAAATCTGGGCGAAATATTGCCCCTTCTGAGGAGTTCCAGCAGCTGGGCAATAACTTCTGTTTGTCTTTTGCAGAAATACCTCCAGCTGCGACCTTCCTCTTCACTTGAATGGCTTTGACTTTTTGCATTTCATCTCCATCTTCTTGCTCCTGAGATCTGATCTTCTGCCTCCATGAGGTCACTGTATTGACTTTCCAGCTGCTTCCTCAACTGCAAGCCTGCAAGACAAGACAAGCAATAAGTATTCCATTTATCACAAAGCAGCATGAAAATTAAAATAAGCGTTTAAATCCAGGTGACTGCGCAAGATCGCGGAAATCAGATCCAAAATCCGCTCAAAACGCGTCAAAAATGCGCCCAAGCTGCTCAAAATTGATGGGTCAATCATCGCTGACTGAAAAAATGTCAGAGGCGCCAAAAAAATGCTTTAAAATGCCCACCGCTTCATTTCCCGCCCATCGGCATGATCATCCCTGTCGGTGCGTAAAAAAAAAAGGTTAGTCGATATACCTCATCATCATGATATTCTGGAAATAGCATTCCCTCCTGAAGGTTCAGATGAATGTCATCATGATGATTCGCTTCTGTATATCGGGGAAAAGAACAACAACATCATCATCATCATGTTGAAGAAGAATAGGAGGATACAAATATAATCATGCTGCCGAGGAAAGGAAGATGATGGTGACGTCATCATGATATTCGGGTTCCATTGAAATGCTAAGGATGACGTCATCGTCATATCCGGTTAAGATCAGGGGGATAATTGCAATATCAGGTCACCTAAGGAGCATGATCAGGATGATGAAGTGAAATATGATCCTTTTGCGGCCAAGGTAACCCACTCGAGAAAATCAGCATGATGAAGATCATCATCATATTTGCGGCTTGTGTCGAGCTTGGAATAAGATGTCATCATCATGATCGGGAGCCGGATCGTGCTTGAAAAATATATCCTGTTTGAAGGAAAAAGGATGATGATGATGAAGATCAGGATATTAGCTTCTGTCGAACATAGAAGAAGACATCATCATCATGATTGGGAAACGGATCAGGTTTTGGAAAATATCCTGTTTGAAAGAAAAAGATGATGATGATGATCATCAGGATATTTACCTCTTCGTTATTCAGATCGGGATGACGTCATCATGATATTCGGAGCCTTCGTTAAACTTGAACATGACGTCATCATGATATTTCGCCAACCAGATCATGTTTGAGAAAAATCTTGCCGAAGGGAAAATGTGATGATGATGATGATCATCATCAGGATAATTGCATAAAGTTGTATTTCATCGGCAGGAGGACTTGGCGAAATATCGGGCGCACAAACAAGATCATGATGATCTTGACAATCAGGACAGGATAAAGAATGATGATGACGTCATCATCATATTCGCGCTAGGGTGATATTGTAAAATATGATGATGCTGATCATTAGGATATTTACTTCTCATCGATTTATCATGATGACGTCATCATGATAAATTGTCTTCGAAGCACAAGGGTAAGTTGGTCATCATGATATTTCGGCTAGGGTGATATTACAAAATATGATGATGCTGTTTAAGAAATGCAATATCGAACCCCTCTTAAAAGATAGGCTGATCATCATGATGCTTCGGCAAACGGATATCAGGAGGATATGAAGATGATGATCCTCCTTCGAATTATCATGATGATGATGTTTCCAGCACTTAGCGAATTCAGCGAATATGACCCGTGAAAGATCAGGATGAGGATCAAGAAGCCGTCAACATCATATTTCGAAGTCCAGCAAATATCATGATGATGACCTTGCGATAGGTTTATAGCACGCACATGCAAATATGCCGAAGGTGATTTTGTTAAGACAGGGTGATCTTATACCATCAGCATGATATTTTAAGATCAGGCGATGCAAGGATATCATGATGATGCTCGCGATAAAAAGGCCACTTCGACGGGGAACTTACCCTGACTTAAAGTTGCTGTCATCATGATATTTCGAACCTCAGGATATTATCGGGGGGCGGGGGGTTCAAATATGATGATGATGATGTTTATACAGCAAAACCGAGTTTGTAAAATATGACGCTTCTAAGGAAATCATGATGCTGATGATGCGCACAAGGCCTTTTGACGGGTAAAAAGCACTACCACCTAAGATTGACGTCCGGATGTTGCGACTGCATGATTTTTAGCGGGTGATAGACCAAGATCATGATGATCCTGTCAACATGACTTAGGATATAAAAATATGATGATCCTCCTGCGAATATCAGGTTTGACCAAGACTTTGACCGTGCATAACTTTCACATATGGCCGAATTTTCAAGTGAAGTAAAAGGCAAACCTGCATGAAATTTCAAGCTCTTTCAAAATGTGAGGCCACAGAAACAAAATATGAACTTTGACAAACAGACCTCATGATGATGACCTACCCCATGCAACATCATGATGATGATGCACCTGACCTTCATTTTTACCAGACCGCCAGAAAGCAGAAAAAACACAAGCAGAAGCAAAAAAGCAAGACATCAGCAGGGGTCCTTGTTTTGCTAAGGAGCAAAATGGGGCGTGTTGTGAACATCACAACAAAATGTTCAGTGGTGACAGAGTGTCACAGATTGGTTCGGTGAGCTCCAGAATTGCATTATCCCATTCTGTGGATTGGAGGGAGTATTGAAGAAGTTCATGTGAAGTGACAACTAGATTTATTCATGGTTTGGAAGTCTAGAAGCACCTTTTTCATTATGACAGTGATGGCAGATTATGTTCTTGAAGTTTCAGATGAAGAACAGAAGAATTCCAGTAAGCTGATAAAGTGCGGATGTTCTTGATGACTCAGGAAAGGTTTTGGTGATCTTTGGATCGTGTAAAATTCTTATTGGTGTTCCGCATTGAAGTTAGAGTTTACATTTCAAGAATAACCACGGATATTGGTGTTCTTCTTGAGACTGGACGACCGGATGTATTACACGTCTTGCGAATGATCTTGTAGGTGTTTGCTGACTTAGATGATTGTTCCTAAGTCGATGCTTTGTATAAATAAGGGATTGTGAATTCATTTTGCAGTGTGTCTTGTGGTGATGAGGGTGGTATAGCGAAGAGAAGTGTGAAAGGCAGAGCAGGAGTTTTTGGGCTTAAATGGAACTGATCCAGGTATGGTAAAGATGTCAATCTCCAGTTCAAGTTTGTAATACTTGTTACTTTATAGATAATGTGTCTCTTGTAGGCAGTGTGCCTCTTGTGAGTAGTGTGCTTGGGCAGTGAGCCCTAATTGGCATGTGCCATCTATTTTTCGTATTCTTCTAACAGAGAATAATCCTTGGGTTAATCACCCCGTGGTTTTTCCCTTGACTAGGTTTTCCATGTCAAAATCTTGGTTTCTCATGTGTTGATATATATCTGCTCTGGTGTTTATGCTTTTATGAGTGATTAATTGATATGCTATTAAATAACAAAGAGGATTTAAGTGTTGGAAATAGAAGTAAGTTTTGTACAACTGATTCACCCCCCCTCTCAGTTGTGTGCCCTAGATCTAACATAAATATGCATGTGGGATTGTAGATTGGTGCAATACAAGATTATGCACACCTGGATCAAGCGAGTACTCTACAATTCATTGATTCTTTTGGTTGGTTGAAGAAGAAAATATTCTACTTAGACTTGATTGCCAGACAATAAGTGGATCTATTAAATGGCATTCATTTAGGAGTTTGAATGCAAGTACATGGACTATCTAGACAAGGGAGATTGCATGTTCTTGTTAGTTTTATATTTCAGGAGATTGGGAAACATGTGAGAATACAGAATGGGTTAAAGAGTGGAAGAAAAGACCAATGACACTTGCACAAGCACACGATCAAAGTGAAACAACAATTGAAGACAATGATCAACTGTTTGCATCAGACGATTATGACCGTGATTCAGACCTTGTACAAGAAGGTAATTTAATTCAAATTATTTCATTTTATTTCACTTCATTACTAATTTGTAGTGCTTTTATTTATTTATGTATACATATGAATGCATGTATGTTGATTTGTCAAATTTTATGGACATGTGCAAGTTATTGAATCAAAAATTGTTTGCAGGACATGTGTATGTTGTTGTTGCTGTTAGATTTAGGGTAGACAACTGAGAGGGGGGGGTGAATCAGTTGTACAAAACTTTCTTCCAATTAAACACTTAAATCCACTTTGTAATTCAGCAGCATAATGATAAATCAATCATGGAAACATAATGCATTAAATCAAGAGCAGAAACACATTAACACACACGACACCAAGATTTTGACATGGAAAACCCAGTTAAGGGAAAAACCATGGGGTGATTAACTCAAGATTATATTCTCTATTAGAAGAATAGAAAGAACAAAATGGCACATGCCAATTAGGGCTCACTACCCAAGCACACTACTCACAAGAGGCCCACTGCCTACAAGAGACACACTGTCTACAAAATAATAAGTATCACATACATGAAATGGAGAATAGCATCTTCACCATGCTTGAATCAGTTCCATTTAAGCCCAATACTTCTACTCTACCTTTCACTCTCCTCCTCTCTACCACACTCTTATCGACAAGACACTTTTGAAATGACTTTACAATCCCTTATTTATACAATGTATCGACTTAGGAATAATCATCTAAGTCAGCAAACATCTACAAGAACATCCGTAGGATGTGTAACTCATTCAGTTGGCCAGTCTTAGGAAGAACACCATCATCCAGAAGTTATTCTTCAATTGCGAGCTCCAACTCCAATGCAAACCACCAACATGAACTAGACATAATCCAAAGACCTCCACAAGCTTGCATGAATCACTAGGAACATCCACACTACATCTTCTTACTGAAATCCTTCTCTCCTTCCTCCAGAACCTCAAGAACACAGTTTGTCATCACTGTCATAAATCAAGTTGACACTTCACAAGGACTTCCTAAACACTCTACCATATCTACAGAATATGATAATGCATTTTTGGATCTCACTAGACCTATCTATATCACTCTGTCACCTCTAAACATCTGCTGGAACTGGTTTTACTTGAACAACCACAACTTATTCAAATCTTCATGCGAACCTCTAAAATCTCTAGTAGATCACCTTTAGACACATATCTACAAACCTTTAAACCACATCCTCTGATCCCCATCTTATCTTGGACTTTTACCTTACTGTCTTCACTGTTCTTCTCTGTTCCTGATATGACCAATTTTCTCAATATCCTCAGCAAACAGTTCATCCAATCCTTATCATTAATGCAACAGGAGTATGTTGACATCAATGACAACACTGGTTAGACCCATACTTGCAACAATATCCCCCTTTGTCATTGATGGCAACATATGATGTGAAAAAATTGTTTTGACCATTAGGACAAGAAATTTTTCCACTGACAACTCCCCCTATCAACAACAACCATTCACATGTCTTCTCTCCCTTTACTCCTCCTCCTTTGATCAACAACCACTTATTTTTCACATGTCTTCTCTCCCCCTTTAACATCAATGGCAAAGGGCACATACTTGCAACTCCAATACTTTAGAATCATATCAGCTACTCCACCTGAGTAACAGCTCCCTATCATCAATCTGGATCACAAGATATGACTGTGATATCCACTAGACTGATGCACATCAGTGCACCTTAATTCATCACCGGAGGGGTAATAACCCCTAACTTCTCCCTAAGATAATCAAAAGAGTCCTTAGGTAGAGGTTTAGTAAAGATATCTGCAATCTGATCCTTCAAAGGCACAAACTCCAATCTGACTTCATTCTTGTTCACTTTCTCTCTCAAAAAGTGAAACTTGATGGATATATGTTTAGTCTTTGAATGAAACATCAGATTCTTAGATATATTTATTACACTTGAATTATCATAGAAGATTGTGATAGGCTCCTCATAATCCACTGTTATGTCTCTTAGCATTTGCTTCATCCATAAAACTTGAGTACAACTACCTACTATTGTAATATATTCTACTTCTGCAGTGGATAGAGATATTGCCTCTTATTTCTTGCTCAGCCAAGAAACTAATCTCTTCCCTAAAAAGAATGCTCCACCACTGGTACTCTTTCGGTCATCCACATCTCTTCCCCAATCCACATCTGTATATGCATGAAGAGAGAAATCATGATCTCTAGGATACCACAATCCATACTCAACTGTCCCTTTTAGATATCTAAAAATCCTCTTAATTGCCATGACGTGAGATTCTCTAGGATCAGCTTGAAATCTAGCAGTAAGACCAACAACATTCATAATGTCAGGTCTAGTTTGAGTGAGATACAACAATCCACCAATCATTGACCTGTATTTTTTTTGATCAGCCTTAGGAGAGTCATCATCTTTGCTCAATTTACATCCAGTTGCCATGGGAGTGTTCATTGGTTTTGAGTCTTCCATCCTAAATTTATTCAACAATTCTTTCACATATTTGGTCTGAGAAATGAAGATTCCTTTCTTTGTTTGAGTAATTTGTAGACCCAAGAAGAAATTCATTTCCCCAAGCATGGACATCTCAAATTCACTTTTCATTTGATTTGCAAAAGGTTTACACATACTATTTCTTCCTCAAAAATGATATCATCAACATACACTTCAACAATCAAGATGTTTTCATGATCAATTTTGAAATACAAATTACTGTCAGCAATACCTTTGTTGAAACCAATCTTCAAAAGATGCTTATCCAATCTTTCATACTAGGCTCTTGGGGCTTGCTTTAGTCCATATAGTGCTTTCTTCAACTTGCAAACCATATCATCATGATCAGACAATTGAAATCCATCCGATTGCTCAATGTACACTTCTTCTTCCAAGTCACCATTCAGGAAGGCAAACTTGACATCCATCTGCTATACTTTGAAATCCTTAAAGGAAGCAAAAGCAAGAAATAATCTAACTGCTTCAATTCTTGCCACCAGAGCAAAAGTTTATTCAAAATCAACTCCTTCTATTTGAGAGTAACCCTTGCAGACCAATCTGGCTTTATTTCTTATTACTTCACCAACTTCATTTAGTTTGTTTCGGAAGACCCATTTGGTTCCAATCACATTCTTGTTTTTAGGTTTGGGAACAAGATCCTAAGTGTGATTTTTCTCAATTTGCATTAGCTCTTCCTCCATTTCTTTAGTCTAGTTTTCATCATTACAAGCTTCATCCACTATCTTAGGTTCAATTTTTGAAATTAGACAATACTCTTCTAAATCTTTAGCAATCCTTCTTCTTGTTTGTACACCTTTGCTTTTATCACCTATGATCTAATCTTCAGAGTGGTTCAGTCTTACATATCTGGGAACTTTGGGAGTTTCTTGCATTTTTTATTCTTGATCAGGCTCATTCAAACTTATCTCTTTTTCTTGATTTACTATATTAGTCTGGATTTGAATCTTAGAAGGGGCTTAGACTCCTTGGATCAAAACATCATTCGGATCATCTTCATCATATTCATAAAACTTTGAGGGTTTCTCAATTCCTTCATCAACCTTCACATTAGTACTTTCTATAATCTTCCTCAATCTCTTATTATAACACTGGTATGCTTTACTTTGAGTAGAGTAACCCAAGAAAATTCCTTCATCACTTCTAGCATCAAATTTGCCTAAATCTTCATCTCTCTTAATGTAACATTTGCTACCAAAGACTCTGAAATACCTCATAGTAGGAGTGATGCCAAACCAAAGTTCATAAGGAGTCTTACCGGTATAGCTTCTGATTTGTACTTGATTGAGAGTATAGACTGCAGTGCTGACAACTTCTCTCCAATAGATCTAACGAACATTTGCTTCCATCATCATGGTCCTAGATGCTTCCTGGATGGTCTGGTTCTTTCTTTCCACTACTCCATTCTGTTGTGGAGTTCTAGGAGTAGACAACTATCTCTTTATTCCATGTTTCTCATAGAATTCTATGAACTCATCAAATGTGAATTCTCCACCTCTATCAGACCTTAGACATTTTAGTTTTAATCTGGTTTCATTCTCTACAATAGCCTTGAATATTTTGAATTTCTCGAGAGCCTCTGATTTTTCTTTCAAAAAAGTTACCCACATCATTCGGGAGTAGTCATCAATTAATAGCATGAAGTATCTATCACCTTGCACACTTCTGATTCTTGCTGGACCACATAAATCAGTATGAACTAAGTCTAATAATCCGGTAGAAGACTGTTCCTTGCTTTTGAATGAGACTCTACTTTGTTTCCCCAACTGACATTCTTTGCACACAGTATTTGTAGGTTTCACCAATTTTGGAAGATCTCTTACAGCCTGAGTATTGCTTATCTTGATGATATTATCAAAATTCACATGACACATCCTCCTATGCCATAACCAACCCTTATCAATTTGCACAAATAGACAACTTTTACCAGTACCAACTAAATGGAAGATATTACCTTTTGTTTGAGTATCAGATGCAATCTCTATTCCAAAACTTTCAAATATCTTGCATTTTCTATTTTTGAATCAGAGATCATAGCCTTTGTCCACCAACTGTCTAACACTGAGAAGATTGTGCTTCAATCCTTCAACACATAGTACATTACCGGTTTTATTCCTTCCATCAAAAGAAATAGTTCCTCTACATCTGATTCTACCAGTAGAATTATCACCAAACTTTACCACTCCTTCATACCTTTCCAAATCTATGAACTTATTTTTGTCACCTGTCATATGGTGAGAGCATCCACTGTCAATGACCCAATCATCCTTTTCTTCAACTTGGGTAGCCAAAGCTCTTTCTACAACTTTATTATTGACAGATTCAGAGGGCATTGGATCTTTTTCCTTGATGGCAATAAACACCCAATCACTTCCGGATTTGTTTCCTATCTCTGATTCATCATCTGTTACTCCTTGATTATCATCTTCTTCATGAACATAGTAACAATTCCTTTGGAACCTTGATCTGTTAGGATTTGGCCTTGAAAATCTTTTTAGACATCTTGAGGCAAAATGACCAATCTTATTGTAGTTAAAACACTTAAAAGACATTTTTCCTTCATACTTACCGGATCCTCTTGGCAGTCTTTTTGCAATCAGAGCTTCAAGTTGAGCAGTTTCAGCTTCTTCTTCTTCTAGATCTTTTCTTGCTTTTTCATACCATGATAGTTTCCTTGAAGAGTTCTCTCTTGGATCAAACATTTGTTTACCTTTTACAGAGGCATTGGCTTTGAATGCTGATTCAATCTTGGTGGGGCATCTCCAAACTCGGTCATTTCAAATGTAGCCAGTTTACCAGCCAGTTGATCTCTTGTGACAGCTGTATGGGCTCTGAATTCTTTAGTGGAAGCAACCTTGATTTTATAAGAAGCAGGAAGGGATCTGAGAATTTTACCAACAATCTCATCTTTATCCAAGACTCCACCAACACATCTAATTCCACAAACAAGCTCATTTACTCTTGGCATAAAAGTAGTGATATTTTCATCTTCTCTCATCTTCAGATTTTCAAATTTTCCTTTCAGACTTTGTAGCCTTGCACATTTGACATACTTGTCTCCTTCATGCAGAAGTTCCAGTTTTTCACAAATCTCAAAAGTAGTTGGTAGGTCAACAACATTTGAAAGCTCTGAATCAGACAAGGCACTTAGAAGAGCTTCTATAGTCCGCAAATTATTTTTAGCATCTATGATTTCATTTAGGGCTTTCGGGCCACTCTATGGAGGAGTATACTTCGTTGAAGCCATGGTCTAGTACTGTGTTCCCATACATTGCAAGTGACATTTCATGCAACTTTTCCAAAGATGAAAATTGGTTCCATCAAACTTCAAACTATCCTTCTTGTAGGATGGCATCCTGGATCTCCTCAAGCGGTTAAGTTCTTTTAGAGGAACTTGGCTCTGATACCAATTGTTAGATTTAGGGCAAACAACTGAGAGGGGGGGTGAATCAGTTGTACAAAACTTTCTTCCAATTAAACACTTAAATCCACTTTGTAATTCAGTAGCATAATAATAAATCAATCATGGAAACATAATGCATTAAATCAAGAGCAAAAACATATTAACACACACGACACCAAGATTTTGACATGGAAAACTTAGTTAAGGGAAAAACCATGGGGTGATTAACCCAAGATTGTATTCTCTGTTAGAAGAATAGAAAGAATAAAATGACACATGCCAATTAGGGCTCACTGCCTGAACACATTGCTCACAAGAGGCCCACTGCCTACAAGAGACACACTATCTACAAAATAATAAGTATCACATACATGAACTGGAGAATAGCATATTCACCATGCTTGAATCAGTTCCATTTAAGCCTAATACTTCTGCTTTGCCTTTCGCTCTCCTCCTCATTACCACACTCTCATCCACAAGACACTTTTGAAATGACTTTACAATCCCTTATTTATACAAGGCATTGACTTAGGAATAATCATCTAAGTTGGAAAACATCTACAAGAACATCCGTAGGATGTGTAACTCATCCGATCAGCTAGTCTCAGGAAGAACACCATCATCTGGAAGTTATTCTTCAATTGTGAGCTCTAACTTGAATGCAGACAACCAACATGAACTGGACATGATCCAAAGACCTCCACAAGCTTGCTTGAATCACCAGGAATATCCACACTACATCTTCTTACTGAAATCCTTCTCTCCTTCCTCTAGAACCTTAGGAACACAGTTTGTCATCACTATCATAAAGGAATAGATGCTTGCAGACCTCCAGACCATGAACCAATCGAGTTGAGACTTCACAAGGACTTCCTAAACACTCCACCAAATCTGCAGAATAGGATAATACATTTTTGGATCTCACCAGACCTATCTGTATCACTTTGTCACCTTTGAACACCTGCTAGAACCGGTTTTACTTTAGTGGCCACAACTTCTTCAGATCTTCATGTGGACCTCTGAAATCTCTACTTGATCACCTTAAGACACATGTCTACAAACCCTTTAAACCACATCCTCTGATCCTCATCTTATCTTGGACTTTTACCTTACTATCTTCACTATTCTTCTATGTTCCTAATATGACCAATTTTCTCAATATCCTCAACAAACAGTTCATCCAATCCTTATGATTAATGCAATAGGAGTATGTTGGCATCAATGACAACACTAGTTAGACCCATACTTGCAATAGTTGCACCAAGGAAGAATGAAGAGGAAACAAAATATTGGTTGGCTTGTTGTGTGGAGACTAAACATAAGTGAATAGCACCTCGAGAAGATGATGATGGCTTTCCTTATCCAATAGGTTTTGTGATCCCCTTAAGACACCCCCTTAAGAAAATTTTGATAATAAGTCTTTGATCCCCTTAAACAAAATTTAAGAACTTCTTTGATCCCCTTAAGCAAATTTTAAGAATTTCTTTGATGATGGCTATCATTATTGATGCAGAGCCAAAGACCCTAACATGCATTCCCCTTTGTATGTCTATACCTTACTTGCTTATCGACAAGACAATACATTGTCGGCCTTCACTCTACGCTTTACTCTGATAGAACCAACACATACATGCATAGCATTACCTGCTACTACCAGTGACCCAAATGTATCAGCCTACTCTTTCCCTATGCCGAACACTATTACATAGATGACAAGACCTGTGAACACCGGTTTTCTCCACCGTCACTACCGGGCATGCTTTGCATCAAACTCAAAGTATATGTGCAATGTATATTTTAATATACATTTGAAATATGCATTCTCCACATACTTCACAGAATATGCATTCAAAACATGCATATAGAACTGACCATTGACCAGTCGTTGACCTCCTTATATCTAACTCAATGTACATTCATGGTGTACATTCACAACATGCAATCTAAAGATGCATTCGATGGGTTTGGCCGAATCGCTGACTCCCTTGTATGCCGATCGGAAGCTTTTCTCTCTCCTTTGTATGCCAATACACTTGTACATTCACAATGTACATCTGCCACATACAACTGTAATAACCATTTGCGAGATACACACAAACATACAACTGTGGGATACACAGGAAATGAACCCGACATACATTAGCGATATACGCAAAGAATGTATATTTGTAATGTATGTTTACTAATCTTGACATACAATGCCTCAATGCTTCTTGATATGCTTTGCGACATACACACTCAACAGACTGTTGCGATATACACACAAAATATATATCTGACATGCATTTGTGATATACACATGAAATTCATCTTCGAGAAATCAACACAAATCTTCACTGTTTTAAACCTCTGCAAACCCTGTAACTTCACAGATTCATTTCTTCGACAACCACATAGACCTTAGACTTTGCCAACCTAGCACATGAGGATGCTAAGATCTATCAATGCATTCTGTGTACATTCCTTCAAACATAAAACCAAATGAACAAAACGAAAACATTGTACAACCATTCCACCGATTTCAAAGAAATCTAACCGGTGGAATGGATTAATGATCCATCTCAATCCCAAAATAGTAAATCAATTTATACAGAGGAAAACCTGATGAGATTGAATAATAGAAAGTTGCACAACACAAAACAGGACCTTGTTAATTATGCTTTTAGAAATGTAAATAGATGCTCTATTCTTACAATTGCACAACTCAACTTCACAACTGATTACAACTATCTATCATCATCACAATCGATCAGATCTTGGGGTATTTATCTACTTACCCTCCATAGTACTTAATTGGCTCCAAGCGGCTGGGAGATCACAACCGACTAACAACCTCTAACTGTCTAACAACCTTTAGGATTACAAATTTGCTAAGTGTCGTTGGGACTCACAATTGAACCTAGATACAACCTAAATTAACATGCATTGGTCAAAAAAACCTTATTACATTGAATGGTCTACTAGGAACTTATTGGAAACAACAAACATGAACATAAAATAGTTAATGCCTTATGGAGGCCACTGTGGATTGGGTGCTCCTGCACCATACACCCCACCTTGAAAAGAACTCATGCCACATGAGTTAGGTCTTTGTCTTGCTCCAACTATATACGCTATTGTCTCATGTCTTCCCCATGATCTCTGGACTACAACCTGCTTCCATGGAGTCAAAAACTCATGCCTAGCATTGTAGGCTCTTCTCATATCTATCATTTGCTTGCCATTCTATCTTAATGTCATCTCTATCTGAATACCTACATTATAAACCTTGGGTAATGCTTCTTGTACTGCTACTATGGCAAAATATGGTTGCCTTTCAACTCTTGTTGGTGCTAGAGGACAAACAATTGTCCCTACTATGATAACATCCTTATCTTTCCAATCAACTTGTGGCTGCTTGTAACCCTGCTCCTTGACCTTCTGCTGGTCCATTTCAGACATCACCATCTGAGCTCCATCAACTAAAACTAAACTCACTTTCAAACTTTGATCCTTAGCATCTCTACTCCCTAAGGTATCCTCAACTTTCTTTGTCTCTGCTTCATGCATCTTCACAAATTCTTTCTTTCCTACCAAAATGATTTTGGTTGCCTTCTTTGCTTCAACATCCTCCTGCAATGGTGTCATCACAAAAGTTCTCCCATTCTTCTTGATGGTGTAGGTATTAGCATATCCAACATATAATGCTCTCCTATCAAATTGCCATGGCCTACCTAAAAGTAGGTGACAACATTCCATGGGCAATATGTCACATAAAACCCTATCCTGATATTCTCCAATCTGAAAATCAACATATGCCTGTTCATATACCAAAAGTGATTGACTATCACTTACCCAAGATGCTTTATAAGGATTTTGATGAGGAATCCTTTCAAATTTCAACTTATCCACCATTTCCTAAGATACCATATTATCTGTTGAACCAAAATCTATTACTACCTTGCATAGTTTACCCTTGGTTTTGCATTTGGTCCTGAAAAGTGCTCTCCTTTGTAGCATGTCCTTGGATGTCTTCAAGATTGTTCTCCTTAACATCAATGATTCTCCATCTTGAGCTGGGGCTGCACTCCCCATTGGAGAGTTAACACTTTCATCTACCTTCTCTTCTTGCACAAATTGAACCCTCTTGTCATTCTTCCTATCATCTCTTGATGATGAACCTTGCCTTTCTGGACATTTGAATGGTGTGTGACCAATTTCATTACAATGATAACATCTTCTAGTGAAAACATTAGAACCTCTACCACCTCCAAATCTGCCTCTTGTGCCTTTCCATCCACCTCTAAAATCAGACTGCTCTTGTCCTTTACCAGTCTCTTCTTGATCCTCATTGACTTGTCTTGTTGTAGGGACTAATCCTCTCCCCCTTATATTGTTGCCTCTTCCCCTCATGGACTTATCTTGTCTCATTTTCATCTTCTCCTCAATCCTGATTGCCATTTGATAATAGTCTTCTACACTCCTAGGATTAGCCAAAACTAATTCATCATGTATGTTCAATCTCAAACCAGCCAAATATCTACCAACCTTTTCAACCTCATTCTCATGATGACCAGACCTCATACTTAATTTATAAAATTCCTCAGTATATGCCTTCACATCCATTTCCTTTTGCCTTAAAAATTGAAGCATTTTAAACATTTGAAGTTCATAATCCTTGGGTAAAAATTTACCTTTGATTCTTGCTACCATCTTATCCCATGAAGAAATCTTTGACTTACCCTACTTTCTCCTCTCTGTTTGTATGTAATCCCACCATACCAAGGCATGACCTCCCAATTTGGTCTTTGCAATCTTTACTTTCTGCTCCTCAGGAACTTCCTCACATTCAAAGTGATTATCTAATGTAGCAATCCAATCAAGTAACTCTTCTTCATTTAAACTTCCAGTGTACCTTGGAACATCAATCTTTACCTTAGGTTTGTCATTGTTGACTGCCCTTAATAGTTTTGCAAATCTCTAATCTTTAGGATTCAGATCTTCATCTACATCTTCAAATTCTTCACCATCCTCTTCTTCTTCTGATTCACTTTCTTCCACTTCTCTCTTTTTGTTCATCTCCAAGGTTGCAAGCTAGGCTTGAAGTGCTTCTGCAACCTCTTTCATCTTCCTCATCTCTTTAGCATATTTTTCCTTCATCTCTTGCAACTCTCTGGCCGTACCATTACCTTTCAGAGGCATCTTGGCAACCTCTCAATCCTTCTACTTCTGCCTTCTCAGTGACCGAATCAACACACAATAGCCCGGACCTTTTGGTGAGCTCTAATACCACTATGATATAGAGCCAAAGACCCTAACATGCATTCCCCTTTGTATGTCTATACCTTACTTGCCTATCGGTAAGATAACACATTGTTGGCCTTCGCTCCACGCTTTACTCCAATACAACAAACACTACATGCATAGCATGACCCGCTACTGCCAGTGACCCAAATGTATCGGCCTGCTCTTTCCCTATGTTAAACACTGTTACATACATGACATGACCTGTGAACATCAGTTTTCTCCACTGTCGGTACTAGTCGTGCTTTGCATCCAACTCAAAGTATATGTGCAATGTATATTTCAATATACATTCGAAAGATGCATTCTCCACATACTTCGCAGAACATGCATTCGAAAGATGCATTCAAAACATGCATACAGAACTAACCATTGACCATCCGTTGACCTCCTTATATCTAACTCAATGTACATTCCCAGTGTACATTCACAACATGCAATCTAAAGATGCATTCGATGGGTTTGGCTGAATCGCTGACTCCCTTGTATGCCGATTGGAAGCTTTTCTCTCTCCTTTGTATGCCGATACACTTGTACATTCACAATGTACATCCGCCACATACAACTACAATAACCATTTGCGAGATACACACAAACATACAACTGCGGGATACACAGGAAATGAACTTGACATACATTAGCGATATACGCACAAAATATATATTCGCAATGTATGTTTACTAATCTTGACATACAACACCTCAATGCTTCCCGATATGCTTTGCAACATACACATTCAATAGACTGTTGCAATATACAAACAGAATGTATATCTGACATGCATTTGCGATATACACATGAAATGCATCTTTGGGAAATCAATACAAATCTTCATTGTTTTGAACCTCTGCAAACCCTGTAACTTCATAGATCCGTTTCTTCGACAACCACACAGATCTTAGACTTTGCCAACCTAGCATATGAGGATGCTAGGATCTATCAATACATTCTGTGTACGATCCTGCAAACATAAAACCAAACGAACAAAATGAAAAACACTGTACAACCATTCCACCTATTTCAAAGAAATCTAACCGGTGGAATGGATTAACGATCCATCTCAATCCCAAAACAACAAATCAATTTATACAGAGGAAAACCTAATGAGATCGAATAACAGAAAGTTACACAACACAAAATAGGACCTTGTTAATTATGCTTTAAAAAATGTATACAGATGCTCTGTTCTTACAATTGCACAACTCAACTTCACAACTAATTACAACTATCTATCATCATCACAATCGATCAGATCTTGGGGTATTTATCTACTTTCCCTCCGTAGTACTGAATTGGCTCCAAGTGGCTGGGAGATCACAACCGACTAACAACCTCTAACTGTCTAACAACCTTCAGGATTACAGATTTGCCAAGTGTCCTTGGGACTCACAATTGAACCTAGATACAACCTAAATTAACATGCATTGGTCAAACAGACCTTATTACTGATGAAGGGGGTAAATCACAAAACACACAATAATAGAAATCAAACATAGAGAATAGAACTTTCTTTTATTGATCTGGGCAACTCATTACATTACAGAAGCTTAATTACAATTAGAGGAATCAGTCCTCTATAGGCTGCAACACACTACAGCTACCATCACCAGGCTCTGGAATCTTCCACCTCTGTAACCCCTAAATCAGCTAGGGTTTCTATTTTCCTCCCTATTCTTGACTCTACACTTGCCCCCTTAACTCTGCTACTACCCAGGGTTCCCAAAAATGGTTATTAATAGCCTTTTTGGTGGCCAACAACCTAATTTTGAATTTTGCATCTCCCTCCAAAAATAGGTCAACTTCTGGGAGCCATAACTTTTGATCCGGGACTCCGATTGACAAACCGTTTTATGCGTCGGAAAGCTTACGGAGTTCTCTACATGCTAAGGACCTACTCTGCTAGTTCTGGCTATTTTTAGGCTCGTACAAAGCCATTTAGTGCCTCAAACCTAAGTTTGAATAATTTTCAGGTATTTTTCGGGAAACCGAAACTTTAATATCTTTCAGCTCATAAATGATCTTCATGTGATTCCTTCACCAAAGGTCTTATATTTCCATTATGTAACTTCCTATAAATTTTGACTTCATTCCGTGCCCAAATGCAAACTTTCTAAAAATAGCAGTTTACTATTTTTAGCAGTTTGGGAAAACTGAAAGTTCTACATTATTATTTAGGTGATTATGGAACAAAAAAAACTAATTATGGAAAGAAATGAAAAAAACTACAATGATTTTGAATTAACTTCTTTTTGGGTGATGCAAGATTGCCCTTACACCACTGGATGCTCCTGCATCAGACACCCAGGGTAATTTGAGAAGTGACCCTGTCACGTCTCATGTGTTTGTGTGAGGAAAACCCAAACGGTCAACATCTACCTTAGACAACCAAGAAGAATCTTCAACAGGCCTTCCTTTCCATTTTACCAGATATTCTTCATATTGCTTATTCCAAGTACTTCTTCTCACACGGCTATCCAAGATCTCTTCTATCTCCTCTGTTGAAGTAGATGCGGGAATACTCCACTATTCTTCTGTTGGTCCATCCTCTGTTCCACCTTCATGATATTCTGATAAATAAGCAATGTTGAAAATAGGGGAAATATTGATCCCACTTGGTAGCTCTACCTCATATGCATTTCCTAAATCATGTTTCTTCAAAATTTTGCATGGTCCAAATTTCTTCATTTTCAACTTATTGTATGTTCCAATTGGGAACCTTTCTTTTCTCAAGTGAACCATGACTTCATCTCCTACCTAGAATTCCCTATATCTCCTCTTCTAATCTGGCTTAGCCTTGTACTGAATATTTATTTTATTAATGTGCTTTCTCACCTCTTCATGCAAATTCTTCAGATGTTCTGCAAAGTCTTCAGCTTCAGCACTTGTCTTTTCTCCGTTGTCCAGTTTCTTTAACTCAGAAGCATTTCTTGGGCTATTGTCATATACAATCTGGAATGGTGATTTACCAGTACTCCTATTGACAGAATTGTTGTAAGCAAATTCTGCCTGTGGTAAAATCAAGTCCCATCCCTTAGGCTTATCTCCTACTAAGCATCGTAGCAGGTTACCCAAACTCCTATTCACCACTTTAGTTTGTCCATCAGTCTGTGGATGGTGTGCAGAACTAAACTTCAAATCTATCTTCAACTTCTTCCACAATGTCCTCCAGAAATAACCAATAAACTTGTTATCTTGATCTGAAACTATGCTCTTTGGTAGACCATGTAGTCTCACCACTTCCCTGAAAAATAACTCTGCAATATGAACAGCATCATTAGTCTTCTTACAAGGAATAAAATGTGTCATCTTTGAGAATCTGTCCACCACCACAAAAATAAAATCATGCCCTCTCTATGTCCTTGGTAAACCAAGAACAAAATCCATACTAATATCATCCCATGGCTTCTCTGGTATAGGTAATGGTTGATACAATCTTGTATTTTGACTTGTTCCTTTTGCCATCTGACATACTCTACAACTCTGCACAAACTTCCTCACATCTTGCTGCAACTGTGGCCAATAATAATTTTTACCAACAATAGAAATGGTCATATCTCGACCAAAGTGTCCAGCCAATCCTCCACTATACTTCTCCTTAATCAGGTTCTCTCTCATGGAACTCCTCAGAATGCACAACTGGCTTCCTCTAAACAACATGCCATCTTGGATTATGAAATCCAACCATTTTGTCCTATCCAAAGTAACAGGCTCCAGACAAGCTTTCCAAGCCTCTGTAAAATCTGGATCTTTAGGATACAAACTTTTGAGCTCATCAAACCCAACAACCACTATCTTCATTTCTGTCAACAAATTTTGCCTTCTGCTCAAGGCATCTGCAACTCTGTTGGACTTCCCACTCCTGTGGTTCAAAACAAAGGTATAACTCTGCAAAAACTCAACCCATTTTAAGTGCCTTTGGTTCAACTTCCCTTGACTATTAAGATACTGCAAAGCCTGATGATCAGTATATAAAACAAACTCTTTTGGCAACAAATAATGTCTCTATTTCTTCAAACCCTGAACTATTGCATAAAATTCCTGATCATAAACAGAATACTTTTTCTTGGCATCATTAAGCTTCTCACTAAAATGGGCAATGGGCTTACCTTCTTGGCTCAAAATAGCTCCTATACCACTACCACTAGCATCACAATCTACCTGAAATACCTTATTGAAATCTGGAAGTGCCAAAACAGGTTGTTCTACAACTTTCTGCTTCAATGTATCAAATCTCTTGTCTGCTCCTTTAGGCCATCTAAACTCTTTTCTATCCCCTCTCATTGTCTCAGTGAGGGGTGCACAAATGCTACTAAAATTCCTGATAAACTTCCTGTAAAAACTTGCCAAACCATGAAAAGATCTTACCTTTGTTGCACTCCTTGGTGTAGGCCATTCAATGATAGCCCTTACCTTTTCTAGGTCCATCTTAAGACCTTCCTCTGAGACAACAAATCCCAGGTATACCAACTCTTTCTTTTCAAAACTACATTTCTTCAGATTAATCAGCAACTTCTCCTCTCTCAGCTTCTCTAGAACTCTTCTGATAGGCATCAAATGCTCATCCCAAGTCTTACTGAAAATCAAAATATCATCCAAATAAATAATAACAAAACTTCCCAAAAATTCTTTTAGTACCTCATTCATGAGCTGCATGAATGTGGTCAGTGCATTGGTTAGCCCAAATGGCATGACTAACCACTCATACAAACCTTCCTTTGTCTTGAAGGCTATCTCCCATTCATCTCCTTCTCTGATACGGATTTGGTGATATCCACTCTTTAGGTCAATTTTCATGAAGTACTTGGCTCCACTCAAACAATCCATTATGTCATCCATTCTTGGCAATGGAAATCTATACTTGATCGTTATCTTATTGATGGCTCGAGAGTCTGTACACATCCTCCATTCTCCATCTTTCTTTGGTGCTAGTACTGCAGGTACTGCACATGGACTTAGGCTCTCCCTTATTAGTCCCTTCCTCAACAACTCTTGAACTTGTCTATTCATCTCTTCATTCTCTGCAGGGGTCATTCTGTGGGTTGCCTTGTTTGGCAAACTGGCTCCTGGTATCAAATCTATTTGATGACTTATCTTCCTTACTGGTTGTAAACCTTCTGGTACATTATTAGAGATAATGTCCTAGAACTCTTCCAACATATCTGAAACTTCTGCTGGTACATCTTCATAGTTCTCTTGACTAATCTTAGGAATCAATGCAAAGCAATGATGCTCATGCTTCATTCCCTCCAAAAACTTTCTACCATCTACCAAGCAAATTCTAGCAATGCTACATACCTTTTCTTCGACCTCCTTCAAGGGCTTCAACTTATGATGAACTCCATCCTTTGTTAGGGAATATGTCTTTGCATAGCCATTATGGACAGCGCTCCTATCATACTATCATGGCCTCCCCAATAACATATGACATGCATCCATCGGTATGATGTCACACAACACCTCATCATGGTAGTCACCAATCTTGAACTTCACTAAACACTGTTCATTGACCAAAGCTCTATGGTCCTTCTGCAACCATGCAATCCTGTATGGATGTGGATGCTTTCTTCTTGTCAACTTCAACTTGTCAACCATCTCCTTTGAAATAAGATTATCAGTGCTTCCACTGTCAATAATAATATCACAACACTTACCTTCACATTTGCACCTTGTGTGGAATAAACTCTTCCTCTGATTGGGTTCTTTCAACAAAGTTCTTCTGACAACTAGGGTTTCTCCCCTTTCTGCATCTTCAGAGTACTTAGACTGTGCATCTTCATCCACATGTGCAACTCGTGCATTACCTTCAAGTCTTCTATTCATCCTTCCTTGATGTTGCGGACACTCGTATGCTCGATGCCCTTCTTCTCCACATGGAAACAGGTTCCCCTAAAACCTCCTCTTCCAGGTCCTTGCCCAGGTCTGGCTCTTAATCTTCCTCTTTGCTCACCATTGTTTTGGTCACGAGTGCGGTAGGTATTATCACCTCTCTAATTTCAACTGGTACCAGCTTCTTCACTTTTCTTTGCATCTTCATTTCGCCCCCCATAGGGTCTTCCACCAGTCCTTCCGCCTTGACCTCTTCCCCTTTGCTTGCTATCAAATCTTTTATTCAGCTTCTCTTCCACCTTCAAGGAAAACTGGTACGCATCTTCTATAGTGGTCATTCTGACTAGTCTCAACTCCTCTTGAATACTCAGCCTCAACCCATTAATGTAACGGGCTACCTTCTCCTTGTTGGGCTCTGCATGGCCTGTCCTGATAGTAATTTTATAAAACTCTTATGTATACTCCTTAACAGACTTGTTACCTTGCTTTAGTCCTTGCAGCTTCTTCAGCAACTCCATCTCATAGTCCACAGGAATGAATTGCTTCTTCAGTTTCTCTACCATCTGATCCCATCTGGTGATCTTTCCTTTTCCTCTTCTATTCCTCTCTAATTGGACCTCCTTCCACCAAATATTGGCGTGGCCCTTCAACTTTGTTTTTGCAAACTTAACCTGATCTGGGTCCTCCACATCTTCATACTCAAAATACTCTTCCATGGCATTGATCCAATCAATAAGTTGTTCTAGATTGAAATCTTCAGAATATGTAGAAACTTCGATCCTGGGCCTCTTTCCGATCTTCAAAATGGCCCTCAACAACCTAACTTCTGCAGCATCTCCGATGGCTTCTTGTTCTTCCTCAGATAGCTCTTCTTCAACTTCATCTTCACTTTCTTCTCTTACCCTTGGCTCAAACCCTCTTCGTAGCTCCTCTTGCAATGCATCGATTTGTCTTTGTAGGGCTCTAAAACCCTCTTCTGTCAAAGAATTCCTCCCAACACTATTTCTTCGTGGAGGCATCTTGGTCTCCGCAGCAAACCCACAACCTTAGGTCCTGGTGCAAACTGCCTCACGGTTGGCGATCTGTCTACACACTCACGAACCCTTGCTCTAATACCACTTGATGAAGGGGGCAAATCACAAAACACACAATAATAGAAATTGAACACAGAGAATAGAACTTTCTTTTATTGATCTGGGCAACTCATTACATTATAGAAGCTTAATTACAATCAGAGGAATCAGTCCTCTACAGGCTACAACACACTACAGCTACCATCACCAGGCTCTAGAATCTTCCACCTTCTGTAACCCCCAAATCAGCTAGGGTTTCTGTTTTCCTCCCTATTCTTGACTCTACACTTGCCCCCTTAACTCCGCTACTACCCAGGGTTCCCAAAAATGGTTATTAACAGCTGTTTTGGCGGCCAACAACCTAATTTCAAATTTTGCATCTCCCTCCAAAAATAGGTCAACTTCCGGGAGCCATGACTTTTGATCCGGGACTCTGATTGACGAACCGTCTTATGCGTCAGAAAGATCGTGGAGTGCTCTACGTGCTAAGAACCAAATCTGCCAATTTCAACCATTTTCGGGCCCGTATGGGGCCGTTTAGTGCCTCAAACCTGAGTTTGAATAATTTTCAGGCATTTTTCGGGAAACAAAAACTTTAATATCTTTCAACTCGTAAATGATCTTCATGTGATTCCTTCGCCAAAGGTCTTATTTCCATTATGTAACTTCTTGTAAATTTTGACTTCATTCCGTGCCCAAATGCAAACTTTCTAAAAATAGCAGTTTACTATTTTTAGCAATTTGGGAAAACTGAAAGTTCTACATTATTATTCAGGTGATTATGGAACCAAAAACACTAATTATGGAAAGAAATGAAAACAACTACAATGATTTTGAATTAACTTCTTTTTGGGTGATGCAAGATTGCCCTTACACCACTGGATGCTCCTGCATCAATTACATTGATTGGTCTACTAGGACCTTATTGGAAACAACAAACATGAACATAAAATAGTTAATGCCTTATGGAGGCCACTATGGATTGGGTGCTCCTGCACCAATTATCCAATAGGTTCGGTGGTGGTTGTTGGCACTTGGTTACAGAAATACCTAATAAGGAAGAATGGTCTACCTGCATTCAAAGATTATGAAACACATAAGAAGATTATACATTACTCACATTTGGTGTTGGCAACAAATATAAAACTGGAGAGGTATTGTGGAAAACCTGCAAATAAAGAGATATGGATAATTTCTATGGAAGACCATGAGACAATCATCGATGTGTTGGAAAAAAGAGAGGATAGAGATGGTACAATGGAATAAGTAAATATAGGTAAATATAGTTAAATAGTTTTATATTGTTCTTTTAAATACATTAAATACATGTTTTTATATTTCTTGTGCATTATTAGTTGAAATTGATTTAAATTGTCCTTTTATATCCTTAGGCCATCATCACAAATTCATCACATAGTTTGAAACAAATACTTGAGAGTATGCAGATTAAACCTATATCTACAAATGTGTGAGGCACTTGTAAATATAGGTACAAATTTTGTGTATATCTAAATAGTTTTATATAAATTAAAATACATGTTTTGATGATATATTGATAAATTGCTTGTATTATTTTTATATCAGGTGGTGTGAAGATCTACTACATTCCCCACAAGTTTTGGATTTTCTTGAGATGGCATAACCACATTTTGTAAACATTATTTTGAGTTGGCATATATGTACATACACAATTACATTATTACACATTTTGTACACAAATTTGTATACATGTGTATGTACACAATTATACTCTACACTTTTATATATCAAAATTATTATTCTATATATTTTATTTGTTAAATATGCATATTTTTCTACTTTGAATTTACTTTAAATTTGATTTGATTATATTGTTAAATTTGGTTGCCTTGGGCAACTTCACCAAATTTTGAGAACTTCAGACGTCCCCTTAAGACATCGTATTAGGACCCCTTAAGACATCCAAAAAGTTAGCATCTTTGTAGGTTAATTAATGGCCAATTTGAAGTTGTTAATGGACCACAGTATCCAACACAGTTATGTTACTTATATGCTTCAATAACCATATATCTCTCAATCCAACCATTACACTATCATCTTCATTCTATCCTTAAAATTTCTTCTTTATTTGACATGCTCAATAATGAAGATGAACTAATACTTAACATTATAGATTAGGTTAGTATTTTTCAATACATAGATACAACTCCATGCCTTAATGTTATCTCTTTGGAATCTGTAATTTCTCCCTTCTAGATTCTAGTTAATGGTTCATTGCATGGATGTTTTAGAGATGTTGAATGGGTTTGCATCAATGAGGCCTAGTATCTTGCTTTATCTAAAACTATGGAAATGTATAGTGGAGATGTAAAATTAGATTGAATTTTTCCTTTTAGCTAGTCATGTGAATTTTTGAATTTATTTATTTGTGAGTTCAAGACATGATTTAAGATTTGATTTATTTTATTAGTGGAGATTAGAAGTTAATTAATCAAATAGTAAGATTATTGAATTAATTAGTGGGGAAGGTTAGGAAATTAGTTTAATTAAATAAATATTCAATTTATTTAATTAATTTGGTGATGGAAGGCATGTAAAAGGCTAATCCTAATTAATTAAATAAATATAATGTATCTAATTAAAGTATGCAAATGTGAGGTAGATTAAAGTATATAAATACCATGGATCTAAAAACATGTATACAAATGTCCTATCTATCAAAGTACATGAACTACTCAAAATACATCATAATATGGGTGAATCCTATCTCCTTGCTACGTGACCCTCAAAGTGACAACTATTGTGCTAAGAATGATGAATGGATCCATACAAAAATATACACATACATTAGAACATGAGAATTCTAATAAATTTAGAACACATAGTTAATCTAATGTAACAATATACATAAATTATCACCTAATCACTACCATGATGTGAATCATGCATGTATATGTCCTCTCTATGTTAGCAATGATATGAAATTAACATATGTCACTACATCTAAGAGAGGGACTCAAAACTACATGGATATAACCTAATATACCTTCATCAAGTCTAATAATATACATCATATCTAGAATGATGTAATTGATTAGTATCGGTCCTCAATTGCTTTCCTTTGGTAAGAAATTTAACCACAATGTCACCAATATACTTAAAACCTAGGGTAAATGTATGCATCCTTTCACCAATAAAATATCTAGGTTGAGGAAAATACATCATTAATGATGATCAAATGTTCCTCTATCACATATACCCTACCATGCACTTTTCCCACATGCTTTGGTAAATATACATTAAATTTATGTTGAGACCCAAGTGCACCTTGACATACAGATTTTGTTGTTAATCAAATTACACATTTGAGATTTGGTTTTTATTTGGATAATCATCATGGGTAGCTACAAACCTAGGATATAACAATGGTTTCATATAGATCAAGAATAAATGATTGGTCTAGATGTTTAGTTAATAGATTCCAAAGTTTCATTATATTGGTTGAATCTTTGGGTAGATCTATGATTTATGCTAGGGTTCAACATGATTTTGAGGGTGTTAGTATCACTCCTCGGTCTAGATCCTTGGACCCATCTACCCTACACTTCATGAGCCTTTCTAAAATCAAAGTGAGGCATCCCTTTAGGATATTAAGTGCTTGCCTAATGATATAGTGATGGAAATTAACACTCTCCAAGTTCACTCTTTCTTGTGGAAGGGTAATTCTTTCACAATAACACTTGATATATTTTAATTATAACATTGTTATAGGGAAAAATGTACATACCTATGTCATTTTACCTTATGTTTTGGGCCTAGGGTTCAAACTCTTTTATGAATGAGAGCTCAAAAGGACTATAATTTATAGTGTGATCAAGTCTTAAAAACATTCCTAAAAATACATCATGATCACACATCTCAAGATTTTACTCCATTCCATAAATAGTTTATAAATTCCCTCTTTAGGTCAAACACATAAGTGTGGACCTAATCTTGATTAGGTCTGTGACTGTGGATCTAAACAAAGGCATCTACAAGTGCTCTAGTGAAGGTTGTGAGATTGATTCCCAAGCCTAAGCAAATCTTATCTACACAAACTAAAAATAGAAAAAATAAAGATAAACTTAATGAAAGCATGTCAAAGGAATTGGGTCTTGCTAAATTATATTATTGTGTTGTGCAATGATCAACTTTCAAGGCAATTTGTATGCTAAGTATTACTTATCTCAATAGTTACTCATAGATTTGTTACCATTAAATGTCCCACCATATAATTGTAACATCAACCATTTGAAATTGATAGAAATTTTATTTTCTAAGTGTGGTTCTCAAAGAAATGGTCTTTTGGATTCATTCTTTGTCATCTTGATTAAAATGTAATATATTATCCTCATACTAGTTTTCCCATGTCATATAATGAATTATGCATATGAATTAGTTAAGGAATGTTTTGTCTAATAATGGGGGATCATATAGGAAGATAATTTGTTTCATTTGAATAAACCTAACAAAAATGTTAAATTTTCCACTAGACCATAAAGTATAGGACTACTAATATGTCTAAGAATGCTATGCATGGCCTTTTATGAGTAGAGTACATTAGTTATCTTTATCACCTGATAAACCCTTTATGTATGATTATTGTGATCCTAATAATAGCAAACCTTTTTTTTTGTAAAAGTGATTTTGATAATATCAATCAATTGTATTTTTTCAAATCTTTACGAATCCATGTACTAATATTAGTTGAAGACTGACATGATATTATATTTTTTGTCAAATATGTAAAGGTTTCATAGACTATTCATTGGGACTCAACCCCAAACTTAACTCTTAGGGTGTTGGGCCTTGTACTCAACAAAAATTGATTTCTAATAGCTTTTTTTGTGAACTTAGTAACTTCACCAATAGACCAACTGACTCTTGACCAAAAAACAATTATTATGAATCTCACTATTAAAGTCACTTTTGAGTTATAGTGTTTTACCCTTATTAATTTTAAATTTAGAGCTTGCTATTACCATTTTAGCACATTTTTAATACTAGTGGAATATATAAGTTCAAAGTCATGTTGTGCATTTTTATATAGTTAAAGTACTTGCATGTTTGAAGTGTAAAACACATACAACAATAAAATAAAGTTTTGTATTCTAGAGACCATAAAATAGTGAAATGAAATAAAGTCCAGGTCCATGTTCAAAACATATATAAAGCCCCATGTTCAAAATATAAAGTCCATGTTCAATAATATATATATTAAGTCAATGACAAATAGTATATAACATAGTCCATGAAATAGTCAAATTATGTAGCCCATGAAATAACCTATCACATACTATCTCTATAATCAAGAGTCCTCTTCACACCATGTGAACTACTCAGATGACCTGAATCACTTTGTAGAAGAGAGAGATTTAGATGAAATCAGATGTAAGATGATTAAAAATGATTTAATGACAATTTTTAAATTTACAATTTATCATAAAATTAAATTACCGTGTGAGGCTGAGACCTATCTCTACATGCTCTGAATCAATCTATTTAATACAAGAGAAAGTTCAAGTTGAAATTAGATGTAAGATGATTTTTAAAATGATTTAATTCAATTTAATTTATAATTTATCATATTTAAATTATTATACCATAAGAGGAACTTGTTGTGCATCCTCTATTCTAGGACCTGTCTCTACAGGCTTAGCTACATGACATGTTTCAAGCTATAAAAGAAAAAGAATTTTAAACACATGTCAACATATATATCTATCAATAAATTTACTTTTAAGTTCACAATGTATATTTTAATTGACTTTAAATATAATCTAAATTTTAAATTATACCATATTAGGCTACCCATCTCCTCTGTCCTCTTGCTCTACATGTGTTGTGTGTTGATGAAACGTGTCACTGACAAGCTCCTACAAGGTCATTATAACTTAGCACATGTGTGTACAAATTAGGTTAAAACATATATATATATTGATTTGTGTACATATAGGTACTCAGTTTTTGTTTTAATCTATTTAAAAGACTTGTACATATATTACACGTAGACATAGATATACATTTTTGAACAACCTGAAATGTAGTTGACTGTTGATATAAACTTGGATTATCCAAGTGTGCTGCAATACCCATCCTCATTATTGTGTCAACCTGCATAGACATATATTTTTAATATGTATTAAATAGTACATGCACATTTTAAAATATAGTGAAATCAAAATAGAAAAATCTAAGTATATATAGTTTTTTAAAATAATATACATACTATAAAAGTGTTATGTGAGATGCCCAATGATGGAGGAGCACTCGAGACACCCTCAGATGGAGGATTCAATGTGGAAGAACCCTGAACCAATTCATAAATATTTAATGTACATGTTCAAGACTGAATTACAAATTAAAATCAAGTAAATAAAATTATTTAAAATATAAATCATTCAAAATGTACCCCAAATGGATGCCCAAGATGAAAAGGTGTTGATGAAAAATTAAATTGATCAATGGTCCTTGTTGCCATCATCTACACCAAACAATTCTATTGTTAAAATATTACAATTTAATTGATCTATATGTTGATTAAAAACACGTGCTTAAAATTGTTATAAATTCAACATGTGTGTAACCTATATATACCTGTGTCGAATGATTAGTGGGATGATTCTCAGCAAATAGATAATCAACAAATGATTCACCCATATTATCAGATGATGCATGTGTAGTTGAAGTGGGTGTAGCTGCCTGATAAGGTCCATAACACAACTGATTGCAACTCGTACATGTATGAGACATGGACACATGTGGAGTGGTACTAGGACCACTTCCATCATCAACTCCTCCATGGTCTCTAACCCGAGCTACCATCATAGAAGTCTGCTCATCTAGGCTACCTGAGAGCACTCAATGTGCCTAGTGTGGATACCACTGCACGATGATGGAAGTGTGAAGGAATGGCAGCAAAAGGAGGGTCAATAAGAGGTTGAACAGGCATGGGTCATTGGGGATCAACCCATGCCCCCAACCTTTGTTGTGGCATGCAACCACCAATACCCTGGAATGATCTAAAATCAAAGTAGTTGGGTTTCTTATTCATAACAAACTCTGCATATAATTTTCTCAAAAAATATAAAGGAACCTCATAATTACCATGAGGTGGATAATCAAACACCGTCCACCATCTGTCCCAAAAACTGGTAGACATTCCTTCATGCCTACACCACCTAATTGATATTCTTTTCTTATTTGTAGGAATAGGTTCATTTGTAATGGGATGTCTAAAATATTGCACTAAATGACCTTTCGTGATTTTAAGATCCAAAATATCCTTATAGGAGAGGCCATCAGCATAAAATTGGTACCTCTCCTCTCTCCATTTCCAGAATCCATCGAAGTCTGAGTCAATAGACCTCACAGAATCTACAATGTTTTGCATCAAAGCTGCAAAATGTACCACGTGAGGTGGCATGAATTGTTCATTGCGAATGGAATTCAATTTTTCTTGTATGGAATCCACATTTTCATTAATTATGGCTCGCAAGCAAGCCTAGTCAGTTCCAGGTTGGGGTGGAGGTGGGGGTGGAGGTGGGGCATCTAGAGCTGGGGCATCTAGAGCTGGGGATGTGGGTGGGGGTGGTGCCCGATCATCTTGTGCATTGAGGAAGTCCTCAACATCAAAGTGAATATCATCCAAATTCATGATATATATAAAAACTATATGAACCTGCATATAAACATACAAACTTTAGTACAAATTTAAAATTAAATCAAGAATATATAAATATATTATAAATAAACATATAATGTACATGTTCAAAAATTATAAATTATAAATTTAAACTAGGTATTATATGTATGTTTCAAGAAATTACACTTGAAATAAATTTAAATTAAACATACAGATACATGTGCATGTACAAATTTCAAAATGTAAGACCTATTATAGTGAACTAGATGTAATTTTCAAATTGAAATCAAGGGATTTTCATTCGAGACCTAAATTTTGATTCTTATAGTGAGGGAGACAAGAAAGATCAATTTAATACTATACAAACAATCATGTTAAAGGTTCAATCAAATACTAGGGCAGTCATGGGCATAAACTTGGGCATCTTTGTTTCAAGACTAGAGGTTTGTAAAAAAGGATTTGCATGCATATATAAATTATCAAGGTCACATGTTATGCTTATGAGATATCCTCTCATCCATCTTACATCACAACCCTCTCAATAGGACTAGACCCTATAATTGATTTTGTTATATACAACTATCATTATGGTGTTTGATCATAGGGTATTTGGTATCAATATTATATTTCAATATGCATGACTATCATATCAAAAGATGCCTCTTAAGGACTTAGAGAGAACATTCTAGCCAAGCATTGTATTGTCACAGTAGTTAGAGTACATAGTAGTAGGGCTATTAGGACTACCATAATGAATTTGTTCTCAAGGTTTGATATCATATGTTAGGTCCAAGGTTTCAATTCTATTAATTTTTCTATGGAGTTGGCTATTGGTTTGATGTTAAGTACTCATTCTAGGAGATCCAACATTTCCTATGGCAAAGCTACAAATAGTTTGTAATGGTTTTAGATGAATTTCTCTAACTAAATATGACTAATAAGCTTGGTCAACAAACAATAGTCATTCTTGCATTGGTTTGAGCATTGGATCAATCATGAATTCATAAATTGGATATGTATTTGAGTATGTGAAAATTTGAGTGAATCCTTACCATTTGATAGGAAAGAGGAAATCATCATGTCAACTTTAGTATCTTGTATAATATTATCATGACCATTAAGGACTAAACATTAATTGTTATTAAATTCCTATGTTGTTATATGGACCTTTAAGATAGCCTTAAACCAATAATAGACTTGTCATGAGGGACAATGAACTACAAAGGGACAATGAAATTGTTCTTAAGATGTAAGACTCCTCTAGAGATTCAATTGCATTATCTAGATAATCAAAGAGATATAACCATGTGGTAATGATTAAATCTTCCACTTTTAAGATAGATGATGAGGTAAGAAGGTTAGGATGCTTTGTTTAACTTATGATTGTAGGGATGATCTAGCTAGAAAAAAGATATTAGTTGATGGTGAACTAGCTTGATTTTGTTTCCTATTTCCTATTTGCAATTGTTGTTTTCTATTTAGTTGTTAGTCACTTGACTCTTATGTGTGTTATTTAGCTTCAAACTAAGCCCATTTAATTAGTCTAAATAGTCTTAATTTCCACTATCTTAACACTAGATGATTGTCCCAAACCTTAAGAACAATTTAAAACTCTATTTTACTATAAATATATATCAATGAAGAGTGAATGTTCAGATGCATCTATGCTACTGAATGATGTCATAGAAACCAATGGACTATCATACCACCTAGGTAGAATCATAATGAACATCTGCAAGACTATAACTAGACTTGGAAAACTACCTTGAGGTGGATATCTTGTGCATGCCACATGATCTGAAAACCTAAATTTGGTGAAGTTGCCTATGGCAACCAATTTTGATAATGGAGATAGGATTGACTACTAGTTGCCTAGGACTAATCTGAGTATGAAGATAAATATATTATGATGATTTGTGATTTAAATTTAATGAAGAATTTAATGCTTTGTTTAACTTGTGATTGTAGGAATGATCTAGTTAGAAAAAAGATATTAGTTGATGGTGAATTAGCTTGATTTTTTTTCCTATTTCCTATTTGCAATTGTTGTTTTGTATTTAGTTTTTAGTCGTGTGACTCTTATGTGTATTATTTAGCTTTAGAATAAGCCCATTTAATTAGTCTAAATAATCTTAATTTGTACTATCTTAACACTAGATGATTGTCCCAAACCTTAAGAATAAATTAAAACTCTATTTTACTATCAATATATATCAATGAAGGGTTAATGTTCATATGCATCTATGCTATTGAATGATGTCATAGAAACCAGTGGACTATCATACCACCTAGGTAGAATCATAATGAACATCTACAAGACAATAACTAGACTTGGAAAACTACCTTAAGGTGGATATCTTGTGCATGCCACATGATTTTAAAACCTAAATTTGGTGAAGTTGCCTATGGTAACCAAATTTGATAGTGGAGATCTAGGATTGACTATTAGTTGCCTAGGACTAATCTAAGTATGAAGATGCATATATTCTAATGATTTGTGATTTAAATTTAATGAAGAATTTGATCCTTTGATTAACTTGTGATTGTAGGGATTCAATCTAGCTAGAAAAAGATATTAGTTGATGGTTCTAGCTTGATTTTGTTTCCTATTTTGTATTCGCAAAATTATTGTTTTCTATTTAGTTGTTAGTCACTTGAATCTTATGTGTGTTATTTAGCTTTAGACTAAGCCCATTTAATTAGTCTAAATAGTCTTAAAATTTGCACTATCTTAACACTATGATTGTCCCAAACCTTAAGAACAATTTAAAACTCTATTTTACTATCAATATATATCAATGAAGGGTGAATGTTCATATGCATCTATGCTATTGAATGATGTCATAGAAACTAGTGGACTATCATACTACCTAGGTAGAATCATAATGAACATCTATAAGACTATAACTAGACTTAGAAAACTACTTTGAGGTGGATATCTTGTGCATGCCACATGATCTGAAAACCTAAGTTTGGTGAAGTTGCCTATGGCAATCAAATTTGATAGTGGAGATCTAGGATTGACTACTAGTTGCATAGGACTAATATGGGTATGAAGATGAATATATTCTAATGATTTGTGATTTAAATTTAATAAAGAATTTGATCCTTTGATTAACTTGTGATTGTAGGGATTCAATCTAGCTAGAAAAAGATATTAGTTGATGGTTCTAGCTTGATTTTGTTTCCTATTTCGTATTTGCAAAATTATTGTTTTCTATTTAGTTGTTAGTCACTTAACTCTTATGTGTGTTATTTAGCTTCAGACTAAGCCCATTTAATTAGTATAAATAGTCTTAAAATTTGCACTATCTTAACACTATGATTGTCCCAAACCTTAAGAACAATTTAAAACTCTATTTTACTATCAATATATATCAATGAAGGGTGAATGTTTAGATGCATCTATGCAATTGAATGATGTCATAGAAACCAATGGACTATCATACCACCTAGGTAGAATCATAATGAACATCTACAAGACTATAACTAGACTTGGAAAACTAACTTGAGGTGGATATCTTGTGCATGCCACATGATCTGAAAACCTAAATTTGGTGAAGTTGCCTATGGAAACCAAATTTGATAATGGAGATAGGATTGACTACTAGTTTCCTAGGACTAATTTGAGTATGAAGATAAATATATTCTAATGATTTGTGATTTAAATTTAATGAAGAATTTGATTCTTTGTTTAACTTGTGATTGTAGGGATGATCTAGTTAGAAAAAAGATATTAGTTGATGGTGAACTAGCTTGAATTTGTTTCCTATTTCCTATTTGCAATTGTTGTTTTCTATTGAGTTTTTAGTCACGTAACTCTTATGTGTGTTATTTAGCTTTAGAATAAGCCCATTTAATTAGTTTAAATAGTTTTAATTTGCACTATATAAAAACTAGATGATTGTCCCAAACCTTAAGAACAACTTAAAACTCTATTTTACTATCAATATATATCAATGAAGGGTGAATGTTCAGATGCATCTATGCTATTGAATGATGTCATAGAAACCAGTGGACTATCATACCACCTAGGTAGAATCATAATGAACATCTGTAAGACTATAACTAGACTTGGAAAACTACCTTGAGGTGGATATCTTGTGCATGCCACACGATCTAAAAACCTAAATTTGGTGAAGTTGCCTATGTCAACCAAATTTGATAATGGAGATCTAGGATTGACTACTAGTTGCCTAGGACTAATATGAGTATGAAAATGAATATATTCTAATGATTTGTGATTTAAATTTAATGAAGAATTTGATCCTTTGATTAACTTATGATTGTAGGGATTTAATCTAGCTAGAAAAAGATATTAGTTGATGGTTCTAGCTTGATTTTGTTTCCTATTTTGTATTTACAAAATTATTGTTTTCTATTTAGTTGTTAGTCCCAACTCTTATGTGTGTTATTTATCTTTAGACTAAGCCCATTTAATTAGTTTAAATAGTCTTAAAATTTGCACTATCTTAACACTATGATTGTCTCAAACCTTAAGAACAATTTAAAACTCTATTTTACTATCAATATATATCAATGAAGGGTGAATGTTCAGATGTATCTATGCTATTGAATGATGTCATAGAAACCAATGGACTATCATACCACCTAGGTAGAATCATAATGAACATCTGTAAGACTATAACTAGACTTGGAAAACTACCTTGAGGTGGATATCTTGTGCATGCCACATGATCTGAAAACCTAAATTTGGTGAAGTTGCCTATGGCAACCAAATTTGATAATGGAGATAGGATTGACTACTAGTTGCCTACTTGATTAATCTGAGTATGAAGATGAATATATTCTGAGGATTTATGATTTAAATTTATTGAAGAATTTGATGCTTTGTTTTAAACTTGTGATTGTAGGGATTCAATCTAGCTAGAAAAAGATATTAGTCAAGATGGTTCTAGCTCGATTTTGTTTCCTATTTCCTATTTGCAAAATTATTGTTTTCTATTTATTTGTTAGTCCCAACTCTTTCCTTAAGAAGTATATCAAATCTAATTATATGCACAAAATTTTGAAGTTAATTCGATGCATTTTCATCAAGAGTCAAGTATCAACGAATTCAAGAGTACATATGGATCATAGTGTTGGAGATCACAACAAGTGTTATTATCCTAGAGGATCTTATGTAGTAGTCTACTTCTACATATACAAGTTTCTGTTAGGAGAAAACATCTTTTTCCAAATTTGTATGGAGTTGTCTATAGTGTGTTCTAAGGTAATCAAATGATGTAAGTCACAATTTAGAGGGTTGAGGGATAAGTTTGTGTTGAGTCTACAAGAGGTGTTTTCTTACATAGACCTCTCCATAATCGAGGTGTCTCCATGTCTAACTCAAATGTTTCAAGGGATATTATATGGATTAATGATAACATTTTATATATGGCTATGAGATCTACGATCAGATCAATGTTTGGTAGAGAAAAGTTATCTTTAGGGTATTCTTTTTTGATGTCTCAAAAGTTAGTGCAAACATGAATTCCCTTAGTTTTCTTGCTAACTAAGACCACATTAGAGACCCATTTAGGATAAGTAATAGTCTGAATGAACTCCATATCCAAGAGTTTCTACAATTCTTCTTTGACCAAGAGGGCTACTTGGGGGTGCATTTTCTGTAGCTTTTATTGAATAGGTTTGGCATTGAGGTGAACCACAAGATGATGCATGACTAAAGATGGAGTCTTGGCATATCACCATAAGATCGTGCATGAAGAAATCAGTGTAATCTTTAAGGGTGATGGTTATGCCTTCTTTGATGTCAAGGTCTAGTGGAGCTACTATCTTAGAGAGTTTAGGGTCCTCTTCTATTCATAGGTTGATGTCTATAGCATCCTCAACAAGGAGAGGGGAGTCATCTTGTATCTGAGTGGTATCTAATGGAAGGTGAAGTTTTTCATTGAGGAGCTCTTGGGAAGTGTCCATTTTTATTGTATCATTTTAATCTATCACAAGTTTCTTCTTATATCTTATTTCTATTCTACCTACTAGGGTGCCTTAGGACTAAAGGGTTCTTCTTTCTCTCCAAAATAAGCATAGTGTTAAGTATCGTGGAAAAGTCTTTCTTATGATTACCATGGGGATGTGGTCTTGACACTTCATAAGTTTCATGATGGCTTCATCATTTTGGAAAACATCAAATCATAAAGGGTCATGTTGGTCCCAATCGATAAGCTCAAGGTATTATATGTCTAAGGAGATGGTGAGGATGGTGGTATCATGAAAGAGGTTAGTGGTGGCAAGATCTTCGTAAGGATCATGAGTGGGGCCTACATCAATGTCATTAAGATCAGGGGAAGCATTACCAATGAGGTTAGGCTCGTATCACAATTAACATCATGATGTTCATCCTAGGGGCATAACCTAGCTAGTGAGGATAGCTACAAGTGTCTCTAAAGTTACATTTGTTGGCTTGATTTCATTCTTGATTAGTTGGCTATCACAAAAACTATAAAATCTTCTCAATTCTTGATTAGTTGGTTGTCTCTAAAGGTTTGATTATGAAGGAAGTGATAAAGGTTTTATTATGGTTTGTTGTAATTTTTTTACATGACAGTTACCTTTCAATAATACATTTAAAATACAATGACATACATTGATATAAGTAAATGTTATAAAAACCAAATATATATATCATCCCAATGCTATATAAATTTTGATAGTTTCTTCAAAATCTCTCCTTTCATATGATACAGTCATTTCAAAATTTCAATTGTATTTTGCAGCTAAAATGTCTAAATACATCTATTCAACACTCAAATTGAAATCAAATTTTGACAGTTTGTTCAAAATCTCTCCTTTCATATGATACAATATTTTCAATTGTATTTTACAGCTAAAATGTCTAAATACAACTATTCAATTCTCAAATTTAAACAAAAGTTTGACAGTTTGTTCAAATTCTATCCTTTTATATGATATAGTCTTTCAAAATTTCAATTGTATTTTACAACTAAAATGTCAAAATACAGTTATTAAATTCATAAATAGAAACCCTAAATAATAGTCTACATTTTAAATTTTGATTGTATTTTACACCAAAAAAAGAAAGGAAAACTTCAAAAGGTTCATTGGAAAATTGTAAAAGTGGAAAAATCCACTTACCTAATGTTTTGATGGTCAAAATAGTCTTCCTCAACTTGGGATCCCGTTCTCAACTGTCGACTGTCACTAGAAAAAATGGGGTTGCAGCCATTTTTAAAAAATTTAATACTTTCAAAAAATGGAATCCTGTTTTAAACGGGATCGTGTTTTGTGAAATGGGATCCCATTTTTTTGTTCTAGGTTTGGGATCACGCTAAGGAATGGGATCCCATTATGGATTTTAGGCTTGGGATCTTGATCTAAAATGGGATCCCATTTTGTAGAAACGGGATCCTGTTTTTAGTTACCTAATTTCAGATTTTTTTCTAACTCTGAAACTTCCATCTTAAGTGGACACAACTTCTTACATTTACCCCCTTCCTTAAGCGGTTAAGCTTCCCTCAGAGGAACTTAGCTCTAATACCAATTGTTGAACACACCAAGATACTGAGAGGGGGGTGAATCAGTATCTAAACAATCTTCAATTCTAACAGCTTCAACTTATCTGGAGTAGATTGAAACTTAATCATTATAGCATTAACATGAACATGAAAGATTAACACAATGCACATCAACACATAACACCAGATATATGTGGAAAACTCTAGAAGGGAAAAACCACGGTGAAGATTAACTCACAATATATGAGGCTCGAATAACAATTTTATTTTAGGAATACAACCCAAGGAAGCTTCTACCCCCTAAAGAAATTTGATTTAGGGTCACTCTCAAGGAAGCTACTACTTCCTGAAGACTTTGTTTTAGGGTCACTCCCAAGGAAGCTACGGCTCCTTGAATTGAGAACATGCTTACAAAAGATTACAGTATGACAGTTCTTCTACTGCCTAAAAATTGACATTAAAACTCACACCTTTGATGATTGCACTTTTTCCTCTTCACACTTTCTTCTAATGATCTGATCAGTTACACACACTCTACAATTGATTACTATCACAAATATGTCTTCAAGATGAATTAGGATAACATCAAAAACTTCTACTTTTTCTCCTTTAGTTGCACATAAAAAATGCATTCATTCTACTCTTTATCTACTTGTGAACCTTTTCAATCAATTTTCAATCACACCCTCCTAACTCAATTTGATTTACTATTTATACATGATATTATATTGATTATATTGCTTGTCGGCTAGCTACAACATGAAAAATATATTTACATGTTGGCCAGACAACACACAATATGAAATGTGTAGAAGATAGGTCCAAAGTGAAACCACATGTTACACCAGCAAAAGATCCATGCCTTATGGACACCAACACTTTCTTAACCAAGTCCAAAACATCCTTCATAGCTTCAAACTCCAAGGAATTACATCCGCACACTTCGCTCATTTGAAAATAGGACAACTTTAACCAAAAATACATGAACCTTGAAGCATAACAACCATGTCAACTTGAAAACCTTGTACAGTGTTGGAAATAGGAAAGATCTTCATGAAAATTCTTCTAGATGAGTCCACATGACTTATACAACATCTCTAAACACTCCTTTTCCACCGCACATCAAAGAATTGTGCCATACAACTTTACTCTAAACTCTGAGAACAATCTGTCATCCAGGGCACATTGTAACATGCTGTCATTTGAAAAACTGAGCTATAGACCACCAAGGACCTTGAAACTGCAAGGAAGCATGCAATACATATCCATAAACATGTCCTCAAAATAGCAAGGGCAATGATTCATTTGTGGAGGAATGCGGAGCATTCCAACAAGATTTCAACACTAGCTTACTCTTCTAGAAAATGTGCTAGTACTCTATCATGCATAACTTTGACAGTAGAAGGACAAATGATCTAAAAACCTAAATTTATCACCTTCACAGCATCCTAAACACAATCCCAAAACTGCATGGCCATATCTACAAATGCTGAGGAATGCGGAGCATTCCATTGTCCTACACAAAACATCTTCACAGAGACAACACTGTCTTCAACCAATCAACAACAAAACATTCTTCCAGTAACCCAAACATCATGGAACTTGGAACATACATACTTTAGGCTATTAGAGCATTAGCAATTCATCTAATCATCTTTGTGCTTCTAATTCCCATATATTAGTATCAACTATATCTTCTCCCTTCTCTTTTTAGATGGGACATGACACCCAACCATGAACTGTATCTTATTCTCTTCTCTTATTGGATGGGGACATGACATCGAACCATGAACTGTATCTTCTTCTCTTCCCTTGTTGGATGGTACATGATATCCAACCATGAACTGTATCTTCTCTCTTCCCTTGTTGGATCTAACATGACATCCAACCATGAACACCATCACACCTTCATGATAGTGTTGACATCAATGACAACCTAGTGATAGTGTTGACATCAATGACAACCTTAGGAACCATATGTGTAATAGGTTAAGAATGTGTTGGGGTTCACAAGGCATGTGTCTCTTTCTGGAGTTATGTGTAGTTCATGTTAGGGCTTGCCCTCTACATGTTTCATGGTGTGTGATCTCTGGTCAACTTGTAAATTGTACTATTCTTGTTGTATTGGCTGAATTGTAATGTAATAAATGTAATATCATGTATATATTGTAAACCTAGTTGATCTAGGTGAAGTATGATTGTAAATATGAGTGTATGAAGAGAAGAATATGAATATTATATGCATTATGATGTGTGACTGAAGGAGAAAGAGTAGAAATAATAAGGCATGTCTTGATTCATCTTGAAGACATTTTTCATATATGAGGAAAGTGAAGAGTGTGCCTAACTGATTCAATCATCAAAAGAGGAGTGAAGAGGAAGAAGTGCAATTGTCAAAAAGATTGAACTTCAATGTTAGTTTTCAGATAGTAGAGGGGTTGTCATGTTGTAATCATCTCTGAGTTTTATCTTAGTTCAGGGAGTAATTGCTTCCTTGCGTTGTAGCCCTAAAATAAAGTTAGTAGGGACTTGTAGCTTCTTTGGGAGTGACCCTAAAACAAAGTCTTTATGGAGTAGTAGCTTCCTTGGGTTGTAGCCCTAAAACAAAGTTATAATCTATTATTGCAATGAGCTTCATATATTGTGAGTTAATCCTCACCGTGTTTTTTCCCCTTTTGGGGTTTTCCACATATATCTGGTGTTATGTGTTGATGTGTATTGTATTGATCTTTCATGTTTATGTTAATGCTATAATGTTTACATTTTAATTTACTTCAAAATATTTGAAGTTTGTTTGGAAACTGATTCACCCCCCTCTCAATATGCGGGTGTGTTCAACATGGAGGTGATTTTGATGTAGTAGCAGAAGATGATGAAAACTTGGGTGGCATTTCCCACCCCTCTAAATCTCAACTGGACTTCAAGAACGTCATAGGAACCAACAACCTACTAGACTACAAACCAAAGAAGGGGAGATTCACATGGATGAACAAAAGAAAGGACTTTTAGAAAACAATGGAAAGGCTAGATAGATTCCTCATTTCAAGGCAATGTATACAAAATAAATGGTAGTGCACAACAGACATCCTCCAGTGTAGTGGATCATATCACTTCCTAGTACACCTCAAGATAGAAGAAGACCTAGGTGCTAAATAGACACACTTAAAATTCCAAGATATGTGGCTAAGAGACCCAAATTTTATTCCTCTAATCTAGGAATGGTGGCACCCAGCTCCATTTGTCAAGGGATCCAGAATGTTTCAACTAGTGGCCAAACTAAAATATGTGAGAACAAAAAATATAGAATGGAACTAATCTCATTTCAAGAATATATTCAAAGAGAAAGCTAGGATAAAACAAGACCTCAATAATATAGTTACCACAATTCTACATCTTTATATGAATGAAGAAAGATATGATCAAGAGAAAATATTGAGGAAGGACCTGGAGAAAATTCTGATGAGAGGAGATTTTTTGGCAACAAAAATCAAGGGAAATATGGCTGAAAGAGGGGGATATGAATACAACCTTTTTCTATATTTCAACTAAGATCAGGTGAAACACAAACTCTGTTTAAAATATTAGGAGATGAAATGGTTCAATGAATTCTAATATGAATGAGATAAAAGAGGAAGCAGTAGAGTACTACAAAAATATACTTTCGGAGGATAGAATCTCTTCCCAGATAAATACATTCAATGCTAATGTTCCCAACATAGTATCAGGGGAGAAAAATAAGAACTTGTTGAAAGAGTCCTCAATGGAGGAAATTAAAGATGCATTTTTTCAATGCCAAGAGATAAAGCACCAGACCTCGATGGATTCTTAGGTCTTTTCTTTCAAAAATGTTGGGACATAGTAGGAAGAGATGTCTTCTTGGCATGCAAAGAGTCTAGATGATGCAGAGGTAAGTGGTAGTAGTGGATTAAGTTCATACAATGAACTTGGATGTCAAATCTTTCTTCTGAAGTTTTCCAAAGGTGGAATGATTCTAGGCCTACACAAGGCTAATTAGGAGGTTGATCTAGCCAAGGACCACACCTAGGTCCACCACACAGGCTGCTCAACTCTGATTTTGGGGAGTCACAGCTCTACCCAATCAACTAGCACCTATACCTTCAAAGACAACCTTCCACTCTTAACACCTCTACCAACATGTATCATTACACCACACTCAGCATATGCTTACTAGGACCTGACCCACATGAAGTTTTTGACTCAACACCAAATCTGTATTAGAAAGGACAGTGGACAACAAACTATTTTTTTGATTGTCCTAAAAATAGTATTTCAAAAAGGCTTAAACCTTGTAGCCTAAGGGAATGATTAAACCAATAATAATTCCTCTAAATTCCTAATGCCCATGCAGGTTTACTACACCTCCAAACATTCATTATGGATTCACAACCTCCCACAGATGTGCAGGTCCATACTGTTCCAGGGCGTACAAAGACAACAGACTGTCTTTTTTTTTGACAGAGGCCTATTTAGAAGGTAATATGAAGGAAAGAGTATCAACTCTGCATGCACATGACTCACTAGGCTCCTATACTAGTCAGTTTCTTTCTTCCAACACAAAATCCACCATGTATCTGTCAAAACAATTGACTATCTTTGCCTTCATGCTGCTATCCACCATTGATTTCTCAACTAGTCACTGTGAAGACTAGTTAGATACATGTCAAATGCCCCTGGGAGAAGAGTTTAACCTACCTAACAACAAAAAACACAAACTCTATTCTACCTTCCTCCATCCCACCAAATAATGGATGTTCACCTTCAAGGAATAGAGGAAGAATGAATCATTTTGTCCCAAAACCCTAGGTATGGAGGGTTTAAACCAGTTTTTACAAAATAGATTGAAACAAACAGCACAAGATGTTTCAAGATCTCAAACTACATGCAAATGGAAGCTACTTCGAATATCTAAAACATTTTCCAAACCTTATTCCTTGAGCAGTCCATACCAGGCCGTACAAAATGGCTGTCTACAACAAACAAGCAGAAAATCATTGTTTTTACCTTCTAAAACTCCTCTCCTTCATTCATTGTTGGCATGTTTTTACAATAAATTATTTATAGAAACTTTTTGTAACCTTTCCACTTCCTTTCTACCCACACAACTACCCATGAAAGGCAGTGAAACGTTGGAATTTGCTTTTTCTTAAAAAAAACACTAAGTTTCAAAAGGAGCATTCCTATAAAATAGGCCTTCACTAACTCTATATTGGACTAGTCAATCAAAATGACTAAGTCTTTATTACAAAACATCAGAATGGATTTCAAATCCTTAGAGGAAAATAAAATAACATGAAGACAAACTTGGAAATAGCTAACAAAATGACTAAACTGGGAGCTCCTGCACCATACTCCCCCTGTAGGAAAAAACTCAAGTCCCTTGAGTTGCCAATTGTTGAAATGTCATGCCATGCTTCAAGATATCTACTTTAGTCATCTAGCTGGCCTCTGAATCAGGAAGATCCTTCCATTTCACCAAGTAGTCTTTATAGACACCTCTCTGAGTCTTCTTGACAACCTTGGAATCCAAAATGCACTCCAACTGCAAAGGTTTGCTTGGAGGCAAATCCTTGATCCAATCGACATCTTCAGCCACCACATCTGATCCACTTTCACCAGGCAATGGAGGTTTGAAAGGAAAAAGATCACAAACATTGAAAATTGGAGAGATACCAAGGCCAAATGGTAACTCAATCTCATATGCATTTGGACCGAATTTGTGCACTATTTTGCATGGCCCAATCTTCTTCATCAGGAGTTTAGTTGGATGACCCTTTGGAAATCTTTCTTTCCTTAGATATGCCATAACTAAGTCACCAACTTTGAATTGCACTTCTCTTTTCTTCAAATCTGCCTTTTCCTTGTACTTTGTGACTGATTTTTCTAGTTGCAACTTGACTTGATCATGGACTGTTTTCATGGAGGTAGCAAACTCTTCACCAAGTGCACTCCTTCTATCCCATCCTTGGAGATCCTTCAGCTCAAGTGGCCCTCTTGGATGAAAACCATAAACTATCTCAAAAGGACTTTTACCAGTGCTCCTATTACTTGAATCATTGTAGGCATATTCAGCCTGACTAACAACCAAGTCCCATGCCAAACCATGCTACTTTGTAAGGCATCTTAGAAGGTTTCCAAGTGATCTATTAACCACCTCAGTTTGACCATTAGTTTGTGGATGGTAGGCTGATGAAAAGGACAACTATGTGCCCAACTTCTTCCACAAGGTCCTCCAGAAGTGACCTACAAACTTATAATCTCTGTCAGTTACAATTGACAATGGTAAACCATGTATCCTTACTACCTCTCTAAAAAATAGACCTGTAACATGAGATGCATCATTTGTGCATTTACATGGCACAAAATGAGCCATCTTGCTGAACCTATCAACAATGACAAACACACTATCCACCCCTCTGGCTGTCCTGGGTAACCCAAGTACAAAATCCATGCTGATACTTTCCCAAGGTCTGTTGGGAATGGGAAGGGGCTGGTATAGACCTACATTTGAAGACACGCCTTTAGCTCTTTGACAGATTGCACAACTAGCTACATACTTACTCACATCTGATTACACCTTTGGCCAAAAATAGAACCTTGTGACTTGTTCTAGTGTCTTGTCTAAGACAAAATATCCTCCTAAAGAACCATTATGCTTCTCCTTGATGATGTTGTCCCGCATGGAACACTTAGGGATACACAACAAATTTCCCTTAAACAAGAGGCCTTCCTGCAAAACAAAATTTGCATACTCTCCATGGAATGTGTTAGCCAAGTTCACACAAACATCATAAGCGTCTTTGAAATCAGAATCTTCTTTATACAACTCCTTTAAACAGTCCATACCCATGCTTTCTAACTGAATTTCAGGAACAAGAGGCAACCTCCTACTCAATGCATCAGCCACCTTGTTAGAGACACCTCTTTTGTGCTTAATTGTGAAGGTATAAACTTGTAGCTGTTCCATCCATTTAACATGTCTATGGTTCAATTTTTCTTGACTGTTAAGAAAGTTTAAAACATGATTGTCAGTAAACACAATAAATTCTTTGGGCAGCAAATAATGTCTCCATTTCTTAAGAGCTTGCACCATTGCATAGAGTTCTAAGTCATAGGTAGAATACCTTTGCTTGGCTTCATTCAACTTTTCTGAAAAGAATGCCATTGGATGTCCTTCTTGGCTGAGAACAACACCAATATCTTGCTAACTTGCATCACACTCAACAACAAACACCTTATCAAAATCAGGAAGTACTAAAGTAGGTAACTCAGCCACCTTTGTTTCCAACAACTCAAAACTATCATCAGCTTCCTTTGTCCATTGGAATCTACATTTGACTCCACCCTTGATGGTGTTGAGGATGGGAGCACTAATGTGACTGAAACCTCTGATAAACTTCCTATAGAAAGTCGCCAATCCATGGAAACTTCTCACATCTCCCACTGTTTTTGGGGTAGGCCAACTAAGAATAGCCTCAACCTTAGACAGATCCATCTTCAAACATCCATTAGAAATGACAAATCCCAAGTATACAAGTTCAGTTTTCATGAACTCACATTTGTCTAAGTTGATCATCAACTTGTGCTCATGCAGCTTCTCCAACACCTGACCAACATGCTTCACATGCTCTTCCCTTGTCCTGCTGAAGATTAATATGTCATCAAGATAAACAATAACAAATTTACCAATAAATTCAACTAATACCTCATTCATCAAGCACATAAATGTACTTGGTGCATTGCTAAGACCAAATGGCATAACAAGCCATTCATAAAGACCTTCATTGGTCTTGAAAGCAGTCTTTCATTCATCTCCCTGTCTGATCCAGATTTGATGATATCTAGATTTCAAATCAATCTTTGAGTAATAGCATGATCCTTCAAGATAATCCAAGAGATCTTCAATCCTTGGCATTGGGAATCTGTACCTTATGGTGATCTTGTTTATGGCCCTTGAATCTGTGCATAGCCTCCACTTTCCATCCTTCTTAGGAGCAAGTACACTTGGAACTGCACAAGGACTTAGACTCTTCCTAATCAGCCCTTTCTCCAAGAGATCTTGAATTTGCCTTGCCACCTCTTTATTTTGCTGTGGAGTTAGCTTGTATGTAGCATTGTTAGGCAATGTAGCACCAGGTATTAATTCAATTTGATGACTAATATCCCTCATGGGTGGTAAAGAGTTGGGAACTTCCTCTACCACAAGGTTTTGATACTTATCTAGAAGTTGATGCACTTCTAGTGGGATCTCCTTCTATTTTTGATCTTGCTGATTTGATCCACTCTTGGGCTTCATGACCAAGGCATACCCCTGGTTGTCATTCTCCTTCAAGAGGTTTAGGAACTCTTTGCCATTCACCAACATGACACTGCTGCCATTTTCCTTCCCCCTGGGCTGCTCCAACAAAGGATCCATTTTGAATGCTCTTCCATTCTTGGTGATGACATAAGTGTTCTTCTCACCATCATGTTGAGCTTTAACATCATACTGCCATGGGCGGCCAAGAAGAAGATGACATGCATCCATAGGGATGACTTCACATAGCACTTTGTCCTTGTAGTCACCAATTGCAAATTCAACCCAAGTTTGTTCCTCCACCATGAAACGTTGGTTCTTGTTTAACCAGGAGATCTTGTGAGGACTGATATGAGGCAACCTCTTCAACTTGCACTTCTCCACCATCTCAATGGATACCACATTCTCAGTAGATCCTGAATCTACTATGATTTTGCAAAGCTTCCCATAGGCTAGGCCTTGGGTTCTAAAAAGATTCTTTCTCTGAGGGGGCTCTTGTTTCAATGGTATCTTTAACATATACCTTTTGATCATCATACTCTCTCCATCTAGAATAGGTGCAGCACTTCCCATTGGCAAATTCACACTCTCATAGTCATCATCTTTCACTAACTGATTTCTCTTTCCACTTTCATGAGAGTTGCTGGCTTTCCCTGGGCATTTGTTCATTGTATGGCTAACTTGGTTGCAGCCATAACACCTTCCAGTGAAGACTCCTAGTCCTCTACCTCCTCCACCATTTCTGCCCCAGACATTATGACTTCTCTAACCTCTGAAGCCTCCTCTATGCTTTGTTTCTGATTGTGTTTCTTGCTGACTATTATTTTCAATTTTGTGGAACTGTCCACGGCCAAAGTTGCCTCTTCCTCTTTGGTTTCTGCCAACTCTTCCTCTGGCACTTTGTTCACCCTTCTTAGCTTTTCCTCTACTCTGGAGGCCAATAAGAAGCATTCATCTACTATTTTTGGTATCACTAAACTGATCTCATCTTGCAGATTGTATTTCAGACCATTTAGATACCTAGCCACCATTCCTTTTTCATCTTCATTATGATTGGCCCTCATACTGAGTCTATGGAATTCTTCTATGTAGGCAGCCACATCCATGTCTTTTTGTCTCAAATTCTGAAATCTCCTTATGATTTGAACCTCATAGTCAGGTGGCATGAACTTGCTTCTGAGCATAGACACCATTCTATTCCATTTAGTGATGGGACTCTTCCCAATCTTCTCCCTCTCACTCTGCATATAGTTCCACCACACAAGTGCAGAACCTCTTAGCCTTCTCTTGGCAAACTTAACCTTTTTGTTGTCATTAAAATTTTTGTAATCAAAGAATTGCACATAGCTTCTATCCAATCGGTGAGAGCATCTCCATCCAACTTGCCATGAAAGGTAGGCACATCCATCTTGGGATCACCACTGTCTCCATGAGCACCCTTAAGTGCATTCAAGATAGCTTTCTGATATGCAAACATGTCCTCCTCCTAAGGACTCTCTTCTACATCTACTTCTTCATTTGTGTCAGAAGAACTTCCCTCTTCTTTGGTCTTGCCCTTAGACTTCTTTTCTTCTTGCAATTTTACTTCTTTCAATCTTGCTTCAACTATCTCTTCCACCAACTTCTTAATGGCATCTTGACTCATTGTCTTGGGAGGCATTGTACTAGCCTCTATTTCAATCTCTTTGTTTGACATACACTGCTTCCAATCAGAATATTGGCTCTGATACCAATATGATGCAGAGGTAAGTGGTAGTAGTGGATTAAGTTCACACAATGAACTTGGCTGTCAAATCTTTCTTCTGAAGGTTTCCAAAGGTGGAATGATTCTAGGCCTACACAAGGCTAATTAGGAGGTTGATCTAGCCAAGGACCACACCTAGGTCCTGTTGACACTCATTTTGACCAGGGGTTGATTTGTCATGATCAGGAGGTTTCTTCATTTGAAGCCTTTATCTTCTTGCCCATTTTTTCTAAGTGTTGGACCTCCTCAGCATTTTTCAACTGCAGCATCATATTTTCCTGAGGAGGAGGTCATCATCATCATCTTGTCTTCGATGATGGTCTGCATCATCATGTTCTTCGTTGACTGGGTTTTTCATCATCATCATCATAATCAGTCATCGGGTGATGTTTGGTTTTTATCATGATGATGCTGCCGAGCTACAGTGCGCCCTCATCTGCTTGCGGGGGTGATGTTTCAAAATCTCCGGTGATCTTCCATTTATCACCTTGCGCGAGCATGATGATGATGTTGCTTATTCTTTGAATTGCTCGACCTAACTTGTTTTTTCCTAAGGGTCGTGTTCATCATCATCATATTTCCAGTTATCATCCTGCTGCTTGCGGAGATCATCATATTTTCTGCCTTCATGATATTTCGCTCGGGTGATATTTTTATCATCGGGTGATCTTGGTTAACATCATCCTGATGATGTTGTTGAAGAGTTGTAATTGCGACCCGATATTCACTAGGGTCATCATATTTTGGAACGTCAGGATGATCTTAGTCAATATCATCCTGATGATGTTGTATCACTTCTTGTTCTTTGTTTCTCATCCTGATGATGCTGACGTCATCCGTATATCAGGGTGATATTTTTCTTTCTGCCTATCTGCATCATGATATTCGTGAAGGAGGGGGTGATATTTTCATATCACCCGGATATATGTTTGTTCGAACATCATGATGATGTTGATGTCAAGGAGATATCCGCCTGCTGGTTTCGCGTGTTATCTATTGAGGGTGATCTTTTCAAGCAGCATCATCATATTCAGTTTTCGCCCCGATCTCATAGAGGAGCTACAGTGCAACCTGATATTTAAACATCAGGAGGATATTTCCAAATATCCGGTTGTCTTCCGAATATCATGATGATGTTAATATGATGATGACGTCATCAAGGTCCGCGGGGGTCATATTTCTAACACTGATCATCTTGAAGAGACCTCCTGATATTTACAAACATGATGATGACGTCATCCGGATGTGAGGAGGTGCGCAATAGGCGGATATGATGATGACATCAGCAGGATATGATGATGACGTCATCAGGATGTTCATCGGCCAGACTTTTGTTATAAGCTCAGCAGGAGGATGTTCCTCCGAAGGATCAGGTTGTGCCGATTATCATGAAGGTTATATTTCAAATATCATGATGACGTCAGGGTGATTTTTCGAACAACAGGATATCATGCTGCTGGAAGATGATGATGATGAAGTCTATACTAGTGTCGTCAGGAGCAAAAGCACCGACATGATATATGCTCATGACCTAGTATATAAAGCGTTATTGAGGTCATCGCGGGGTGCATGTGGGATATTGATATCCTGCATTTTCAAATATCATGATGATGAGTCTCGGCGGGAACTGCTTGCGATAGTCTGTTTGATGATTTTCCCAAGGCCGCGGGTTGGTGCGCCATTAATGGCGATTGTTGCAGAGGTATGGGCGATGGCGTGGGTCGATCTTGTACCCGACTGGAGGTGTCAATCAGCGGATGATGGCGCAGGGCTCGAGAAATCTTCCTGTCTCCTCCCCTACCTGCTGCATTCAAGTTTGGGCGCCAATCCGGTTGTGTTTGAGCGCCATTTTCATGATACTGTGTATCTGGCGAAATTTTGGTCAACATTGTAATTAATTGCTGAGCACCTACCTGGCTGTTATAAGCAGGTTGTGTTGTTCATTTGTGGTTGTTGAAAGTTGACGATTTTGGCTCTGTAATGCATGACAAGCTGATCTGGTTGCTCTGTACAGCTTACCTGTGAGTTTATGTATCTCTTGTTGTTTGTTTTTGGCATGAACCCACTGATTTCATGATTAAACTTATATGAGAAATGCTATTTGGCATGTGTTGTGTTAATTCTGTCTCCAGTATTGCATGTATCCTTCTTCTGAATCTGGATGTTTGGTAATGTTTAGATTCTAGAGCATAGAATTCCTGTGTTGAATGTCTGATCTTTTAACTTCTATTCAAGGGATAGATTAAACTGTTTTCAGGTTGAACATTGGGAGGGATATACTGCAGTAGGGATACCATAAGTAGAGATAACCTAACACTTTGTATTGGGAGATGCCTGTAAGGCAGGTATCACATATATCCCCTTGAAATCCAGTTTTAGTTGTTTATGCTGATCATTCACAGGTGTATGTCTATTGACTCCAGGCCCTGGATAGGCACCAATCATGCTTTGTTTTGTGTTATAACCATATCCAGCTTTGCATCCACACTTAAACTCCAAAGCAAAATCTAAAACCAACATTAGGACATTAGAGTTAAATTTAGGAACCTCAGTCCTCTGTCTACAACTGCAAATAGGCCCAAAGCTAGCCCCTTTGCCCTTATCTTTCAGTTTTGGTCTACTTACAGGAGGACTATCTGCTTTCTGTCAATATCCCAGCCTTGCATGCATATCCTCATGGATGTTGAGTAGGGAATACCCCCCTAGGTCTTGCAGAGCCTGAAGAAGAAGAGGAGATAAAATATAGAGTCTATCTCCTATACTGTTGACCCCCTGGCCCAGAGCTCCTGTTGATCACTGATGGCTACCTTGTAGGGATATCTGGGAATAAGCATCCAGTCTGGGAAAAAGTCAACAGAAATTGGCGACTCTACTGGGGAATGAGGAGTAAAAGTGCTATCTAATCATCTCCAGTGATATATATGTGACCCATCTGAGTCAGCAACAGTAATCTACTCCGCTGGGGAACCTTGTGAAAGAACCCTGGTTTTCAGAAGAAAACAATTCCTAGCAATAGGTGGCGACTCCGAAGTAATCTCCCAACCGGTCAAGGTAAATTTATATGCAGGGGAGAAGATCCCAACAAAATCCTCTATTTGAAGAGTTACCATTAACAAAAAGAATGATGTATAGAAGAAAGGGAACTGTCTCAGCTAGTCATGAGAGCTCCCCCAGAAAAAGTGATGAGGTACAAGATAACCCTAGGCCATCAGGACAGCATGCTCCTTATTTTTCAAGTGCAGAAGCAGATATCCAAGGTGCATATGAGAGGCAACAGGGTGGTAGTATGAGAATGAGGTCAGAGGTGTTCCAAGAACGCCCTTTTCTAGACCCAAGTGAAAGGTTTGAAGAGGCAAAGTCTCTGAGGGATGATGAGGATGATGACCAGAATGGCATGAGACCATCTACCTCCAGACCTAAGGATGAACAGCTAGCTGAAGAAATCAAAAGCCTAAGAGCAGAACTAGAATACCTACAAGCCATGAAAATCAGAGATGATATACAGCAGAAAGTGCAAGCCTTGAGAACTGCCCAGAATAATTCAGTTCCTACTCTAGAGAATGCAAATATGCAAAGACATCAGCAAAGATATGAAATGCAACATCAGCATCATGATGACAGACAATATGTGAATGATGCTAGGATACCACTGAACAATGCAGGAAACCAAAATGCAAATAGAAATATTAATGTTAATCAGCCAAACAGACAGCCCATGCAGTTGGACAGATTCAGACAGTTGGTGTTTGATGGTATTCCTGGGTATCCTAACCCCATTGATAAGCATCTGAGGCTGCAAGTGCCTAAGTTTTCAGGAAACAATACAGTGTCAGGAGAAGATCATCTAAAGGCCTTCCAAAATGTCATGGACAATTTTGAGGTTGAGCATGAGGATGTTTTCATGAAGTCATTCATGCAATCCTTAATAGATGAGGCAAGAGAATGGTATAGGAATCTGCCTGACCGGAGTATATCATCATGGGATGATTTTAAGAGGATGTTCAAGGAGCAATATGGTGATAAAACTGACCCTAGCTTCTTTGTAAATGAGTTCACCAGCATCACCAAAGGGTCAAATGAACAGGTTGCAGACTTTAATGCAAGATTTACTAAAGTGTTGAACAAATTGCCACATCATATGAGGCCAAATGAACCAATGTGCATAATTTTGTACATCAATGCCTTTGATGCAAAGACTGCATATGGACTGAGAGATAAAGGTCCTGCCACTCTCAGGGATGCTTTCAGGATTGCAGTAAATATTGAAAACAATAGGAAAGCATCAGGCAAGACAAATAGAAGGGATGATGTAAAAATTCTGCAGAATCCAAATAAGCCTCAGAACACTCAAGGTAGTACATCTGCTCCTGAAGATAAGATAGACAAACTGGCAAATGTTGTTAAGGACCTGAGCTATAGATTAGCTAGAAGTGAAAAAGGGATGGGTCCTGATAGGCAAGTCTATCAAAGACAGGAAAAGAGGCCATCATTACATGATATGCCTTATAACACCAATTGGCATGATGGTAAGCCTGTATATCCACGTAACAACACAAGTCAGAGGGCTCAACATGCCAAGGAAACTCCTGATCCCCTGAAGAAAACTATAAATATTGCTGATGATGCTCCGTGGTGTATAATCTGTCAGATGCCACATTCACAGTCACAGTGCATGATTGCCCAATCTTTGTATGATAATGCTACATCTTGTAATGAGTGCAATGAGCCACATCATGTGCAGGATGATGATGTTAACATGATGTCCATAGGTAATGGATATACTCTATATGGTGCTGATGAGAAGACAGATGATCAGGTTCAGGCCTGCCAACAGTCCCCATATGATGAAGATCATGAGGATAATTATGTGTATGCTCAGAATTCACACAATTTTCTGAGTAGCTTACACCGACCTTCTGATGAGGAAATCAGAGCCTTCACAGTTGCAGCAGTTGCTCAGGTCAAGAGCAACTACAATCTCAGAGGTAAAAATCAGGTTGGCAGCTCACATCAGCCAGAGGATATTTCTGCAGGTCAGCAGATGCATGGTTATAAAGGAACTGAACCACAAAAAAGGCAGTGGGTAAATAACAAGCAGAACTTTAGATACAGAACAGGTCATGATTTCCAAGGACCAGAAAACAAAACCCCTCAGGCTGAAGATCAAAATAGAGGTTCCCAAGACAGGAATGATGATCAGGGAACTATGAGAATGAAAGCTAAGTCAGCTCAGGATAAAAGCAAGATTGTGGAGCAAGCTACAACTGCTGTACAAAACTGTGCTCCATTTAATATAGCCCAGATCCTCACTCAGGTAAAGGTCTCTGTTCCACTTATGGAACTCATGAAAGTGGAAGAGATCAAGAATAGAACAATATCCCTAATCTCAGGGGTACCTTTTCAAGTTAAGCAAAGTGATCAGACCCAGGGTGAAAAACAGGTCATGTGCAATGAGGAAGATGAGACTCCTGAAGTCTATTTAGGAATGACCATGACAAAGTGTCCTTCACAGGTGGAACCATTTTATGTTTCCCTGGTTATAAATGGTAAAATAATTAGAAATTGTATGCTTGACTCTGGAGCATCTACAAATGTCATGCCTTTGGCTATCATGCAACAAACTGGATTAAAGATTGACAAGGCATGTGGGAAATGTTATGCTATGGATGCCAGAGAGGTACCAGTTATTGGAATCATGAAGGATGTGGATTTCAAACTGGCAGCATTTCCTGAAAAGAAATATAAGATGAATATAACAGTGGTTGACATCAAGCCACAGTATGGTATGCTGCTGTCAAGAAGATGGGCAGCACTAATTGGTGGAAGTATGCAGCTGGACCTATCATATGCCATGATTCCAATGAATGGCAGGGATGTCAAGTTAATCAGAGAGCAGAGATCATCAGAGACAGTGGAAGACCAAGAAGCAAATGAACAGGTATGCTTTGTGGACACTGACTGTGATAACTTCAGGGTTGTCTCAGATGATACAGAAGATGAAAAGAAAAATGTCTGCACTGAAGAGCTGGATCAGCAAGGATTGTGGACCATGTTTTTTGATGGAGCTTGTGCAAAAGAAGGTTCTGGAGCTGGAGTTGTCTTCCTGTCTCCAACTGGTAAGCTCCTCAAATCCTCTTTCTTGATTGCACAAATAATATTGCAGAATATGAGGCTTTACTTTTAGGCCTGAATATTGCTCTCAAACATGGAATTAAGATGTTAAGAGTATTTGGAGACTCTGAGCTGATTGTATCCCAAATCAGAAATAAGTATGCTGCAAAGAATAAAAGACTGAAGCAATACAAGCATGCTGTTTGGGATACTATTGAGTTATTTGATGCATTTTCAATTGGCTGGGTAGAAAGGTCAAAAAATGTTATGGCTGATTTCTTAGCTAATATTGCAATAAGGCCAGATGACATCACTCTGTCAGGTGTCACAGATATAGAAGTTAAAATTAGGCCTGCCATACCAGAAAACATATGCAGTTGGCAAGTTTTTAATGATGATAGGGATTTGCTGAAATTTTTGCACTGCATAGATGAGTATGAGAACCAACAGATTGATTTCCAAGCTTTTGTAGAGACTGTAAATGGAAAAGAGACCCTTGTGGGAAAAGAGATCATCCAGTTGAAGACTAACAAGATCCCTAGAGGGTTAGTGGCTTTGGAAAGAGCCTTTGACAGTAGAGACAAAATGGTCACAAAGACATCCCCCACAAATAAGGAGGATTTAGAAGAAATAAATTTGGGGACATCTCAGGCCCCTCAGAAGGTATATATTGGCAAACAACTCAAACCACACATAAGAAGTATGCTGATTGCATTGCTAAAAAGGTATAAACATGTTTTTGCTTGGTCATATGAGGACCTAAAAGCTTATAGAGAAGACTTATTCCAGCATGAGATCCCACTGAAGCCTGAAGCTAAGCCATTTAGACAGAGGCAAAGGCCTATAAATCCTACCTTAGCTCCCAAGATGCAGGAAGAACTCAAAAGGCTCAGGGATGCTGGAATAATTGTGCCCATCAGACATTCAACTTGGGTGTCTAACCTTGTCCCAGTCAGGAAAAAGAATGGTGACATTAGGTTGTGTGTTGATTTCAGGAACTTGAATGTATCCTCTTTGAAGGATAACTATCCACTGCCTAATATGGAGGCTATGTTGCAGAAAGTGACTGGTTGTGAACTCCTATCCATGATGGATGGATTTTCAGGATATAATCAGGTAAAGGTAAAGGAATCAGAACAATATAAGACTGCCTTTACCACTCCATGGGGAACGTATGTGTATGTTAGAATGCCATTTGGACTAACAAATGCAGGTGCTACATTTCAAAGAGCAATGGATGTTGCTTTTGCAGGGCTGATTGATTCAATCCTGGCAGTATATCAGGATGACCTGACTGCCTACTCAAAGAAAGAAGAGTAGCATTGTATGCATCTGGAGCAGATCTTCATAAGAGCACTAGAATATGGTATTTCTTTAAACCCAAAGAAGTGTGCCTTTGGAGTAGTTGAAGGAAAACTTCTGGGACACATTGTTTCCAAGGATGGAGTCAGGATAGATCCAGACAGAGTGGCAGCCATTGACAGGATCCAAATGCCAAAAACTGTGAAGGGAGTTCAGTCCTTCTTTGGACAGGTAAACTTTGTCAGAAGATTTGTTCCCAACTTTGCAGAGATCACAAGGAACATTTCCAAGATGATGAAGAAGGATGCAACTGTCAACTGGGAAAGGGAAGCAACAGAATCATTTCAGAATATCAAAGAGGCAATAAAGATGGCCCCTGTTCTTAAATCTCCTGATTTTTCTAGGCCATTCCAGGTGTTCTCATTTTCTTCCTTTCATACTGTAGCTGCATGTTTGTTACAGAAAAATGAAGATGGTTTTGAACAGCCCATCGCCTTCTTCAGTATGTCCCTGCAGGCCTCTGAATTGAAGTATGATATTATGGAAAAGCAGGCATATGCACTTGTTAGAGCCATTAAAAGTTTCAGACCATACTTGGTAGGGTCACATATAATTGCATATGTACCTCATGCTGCAGTCAAAGACATATTCACTCAGCAGGAGGTGACTGGAAGAAGGTGCAGATGGATAAACAAACTGCAGGAATTCAACATAGACATACAAGTTACTAAATTGATAAGGGGACAAGGATTAGCCAAGATGATGGCACAGTCAAACTTGGAAGCATGCCAAGTTAATGCAGTCCAAGATGAGAATGTAAGTGTATCAGGATCTGAGTGGTACAAGGATATTGTCTATTATTTGCAAAATCTGAATTGTCCTTCCCATTTCAGTGACAATCAAAAGAGGACTCTGAAGCTACATGCAATCAGGTATGTCATTGTTCAAGGTGAGCTGTACTGGAAAAATCCTGATGGTGTGCTACTGAGATGTGTGGATAAGAACATGGCTAACAATATTTTGATTGACATGCATAAAGGATTGTGTGGTGGCCATTATACTGCCCAAACAACAGCTCATAAAATTCTCAGGGCAGGATATTGGTGGCCCACTCTCTTTTCAGATGCACAAAGGTTAGTAAGAAAATGTGACCCTTGCCAGAGATTCTCAGGAAAGCTGAAATATCATGGTGCTTTACCCCTCAGAACTGCACCTGTGGATGCTCCATTCCAGCAATGGGGAATTGATTTTATAGGGGAAATTGCAGACAAATCAAGTGGGGGACACAGTTGGATTTTGGTGGCAACTGATTACTTTACCAAATGGATTGAGGCCATTCCAACTAAAAGAGCTACAAGTAAGGTGGTGACAGATTTCATACTAGAGAACATCATCATCAGGTTTGGAGTACCATCTAAAATAATCACTGATAATGCTATGTGCTTCAGATCAGGTGAGTTTGTTGATTTTTGCAACAGGTATGGGATAAGCCTGTCATATACATCACCATATCACCCACAAGGAAATGGTCAAGCAGAATCAAGCAATAGGAGCATCATGAAAATTGTCAAGAGGATACTGGACAAGAACAAGAGGGCTTGGGATTCAAAGTTGAATTTAGCAGTATGGGCTGACAGAGTGACTGTGAAAAGGGCTATTGGGAAGTCACCTTTTGAGCTGGTATATGGTACGTCAGCTAGACTGCCCATAAACAATCTCCTACCAGTTTACAGGTTCATTCAGGAAAATGATGAGGACATTGAAGACCCCATGACAGAAAGGGTGAATCAACTGGTTGCATTGGATGAAGACAGGAGGAGAGCCCACCAGATCAATCTCAAAAGACAACAGGATGTGAAATATCAGTTTGACAGGAGAGCTACAAAAAGGAAGTTTCAAGTAAATGATCTGGTGCTCATTTGGAATGCTAAAGATCAGGAAAAGGGTAAACATGGTAAGTTTCAACCCTTATGGATGGGCCCATATCAGGTTTGCAATACTCATGGGGAGGATTCTTATTTCCTCCAGGCCCTAGATGGTGAAATTCTGGAATTGCCTGTGCATGGCCAGTTCCTTAAGTTCTATTTTGAATAATGACTGGTTGCTGTGCACATTTGTAAAATATGTATGTAGTGTAAATGCCTTGTACAGCTCGCGTTTTTTGGCTTTTTGTCAGGTCTGCCCGGAGATCTGGTTCTCGCTGCAGGTTTTCACCTGCACGTCCCCATTCGGAGCCACTGTTGACACTCATTTTGACCAGGGGTTGATTTGTCATGATCAGGAGGTTTCTTCATTTGAAGCCTTTATCTTCTTGCCCATTTTTTCTAAGTGTTGGACCTCCTCAGCATTTTTCAACTGCAGCATCATATTTTCCTGAGGAGGAGGTCATCATCATCATCTTGTCTTCGATGATGGTCTGCATCATCATGTTCTTCGTCGACTGGGTTTTTCATCGTCATCATCATAATCAGTCATCGGGTGATGTTTGGTTTTTATCATGATGATGCTGCCGAGCTACAGTGCGCCCTCATCTGCTTGCGGGGGTGATGTTTCAAAATCTCCGGTGATCTTCCATTTATCACCTTGCGCGAGCATGATGATGATGTTGCTTATTCTTTGAATTGCTCGACCTAACTTGTTTTTTCCTAAGGGTCGTGTTCATCATCATCATATTTCCAGTTATCATCCTGCTGCTTGTGGAGATCATCATATTTTCTGCCTTCATGATATTTCGCTCGGGTGATATTTTTATCATCGGGTGATCTTGGTTAACATCATCCTGATGATGTTGTTGAAGAGTTGTAATTGCGACCCGATATTCACTAGGGTCATCATATTTTGGAACGTCAGGATGATCTTAGTCAATATCATCCTGATGATGTTGTATCACTTCTTGTTCTTTGTTTCTCATCCTGATGATGCTGACGTCATCCGTATATCAGGGTGATATTTTTCTTTCTGCCTATCTGCATCATGATATTCGTGAAGGAGGGGGTGATATTTTCATATCACCCGGATATATGTTTGTTCGAACATCATGATGATGTTGATGTCAAGGAGATATCCGCCTGCTGGTTTCGCGTGTTATCTATTGAGGGTGATCTTTTCAAGCAGCATCATCATATTCAGTTTTCGCCCCGATCTCATAGAGGAGCTACAGTGCAACCTGATATTTGAACATCAGGAGGATATTTCCAAATATCCGGTTGTCTTCTGAATATCATGATGATGTTAATATGATGATGACGTCATCAAGGTCCGCGGGGGTCATATTTCTAACACTGATCATCTTGAAGAGACCTCCTGATATTTACAAACATGATGATGACGTCATCCGGATGTGAGGAGGTGCGCAATAGGCGGATATGATGATGACGTCAGCAGGATATGATGATGACGTCATCAGGATGTTCATCGGCCAGACTTTTGTTATAAGCTCAGCAGGAGGATGTTCCTCCGAAGGATCAGGTTGTGCCGATTATCATGAAGGTTATATTTCAAATATCATGATGACGTCAGGGTGATTTTTCGAACAACAGGATATCATGCTGCTGGAAGATGATGATGATGAAGTCTATACTAGTGTCGTCAGGAGCAAAAGCACCGACATGATATATGCTCATGACCTAGTATATAAAGCGTTATTGAGGTCATCGCGGGGTGCATGTGGGATATTGATATCCTGCATTTTCAAATATCATGATGATGAGTCTCGGCGGGAACTGCTTGCGATAGTCTGTTTGATGATTTTCCCAAGGCCGCGGGTTGGTGCGCCATTAATGGCGATTGTTGCAGAGGTATGGGCGATGGCGTGGGTCGATCTTGTACCTGACTGGAGGTGTCAATCAGCGGATGATGGCGCAGGGCTCGAGAAATCTTCCTGTCTCCTCCCCTACCTGCTGCATTCAAGTTTGGGCGCCAATCCGGTTGTGTTTGAGCGCCATTTTCATGATACTGTGTATCTGGTGAAATTTTGGTCAACATTGTAATTAATTGCTGAGCACCTACCTGGCTGTTATAAGCAGGTTGTGTTGTTCATTTGTGGTTGTTGAAAGTTGACGATTTTGGCTCTGTAATGCATGACAAGCTGATCTGGTTGCTCTGTACAGCTTACCTGTGAGTTTATGTATCTCTTGTTGTTTGTTTTTGGCATGAACCCACTGATTTCATGATTAAACTTATATGAGAAATGCTATTTGGCATGTGTTGTGTTAATTCTGTCTCCAGTATTGCATGTATCCTTCTTCTGAATCTGGATGTTTGGTAATGTTTAGATTCTAGAGCATAGAATTCCTGTGTTGAATGTCTGATCTTTTAACTTCTATTCAAGGGATAGATTAAACTGTTTTCAGGTTGAACATTGGGAGGGATATACTGCAGTAGGGATACCATAAGTAGAGATAACCTAACACTTTGTATTGGGAGATGCCTGTAAGGCAGGTATCACATATATCCCCTTGAAATCCAGTTTTAGTTGTTTATGCTGATCATTCACAGGTGTATGTCTATTGACTCCAGGCCCTGGATAGGCACCAATCATGCTTTGTTTTGTGTTATAACCATATCCAGCTTTGCATCCACACTTAAACTCCAAAGCAAAATCTAAAACCAACATTAGGACATTAGAGTTAAATTTAGGAACCTCAGTCCTCTGTCTACAACTGCAAATAGGCCCAAAGCTAGCCCCTTTGCCCTTATCTTTCAGTTTTGGTCTACTTACAGGAGGACTATCTGCTTTCTGTCAATATCCCAGCCTTGCATGCATATCCTCATGGATGTTGAGTAGGGAATACCCCCCTAGGTCTTGCAGAGCCTGAAGAAGAAGAGGAGATAAAATATAGAGTCTATCTCCTATACTGTTGACCCCCTGGCCCAGAGCTCCTGTTGATCACTGATGGCTACCTTGTAGGGATATCTGGGAATAAGCATCCAGTCTGGGAAAAAGTCAACAGGTCCACCACATAGGCTGCTCAACTCTGATTTTGGGGAGTCACAGCTCTACCCAATCAACTAGCACCTATACCTTCAAAGACAACCTTCCACTCTTAACACCTCTACCAACATGTATCATTACACCACACTCAGCATATGCTTACTAGGACCTGACCCACATGCAGTTTCTGACTCAGCACCAAATCTGTATCAGAAAGGATAGTGGATAGCAAACTATTTTTTTGACTGTCCTAAAAACAATATTTCAAAAAGGCTTAAACCTTGTAGCCTAAGGGAATGATTAAACCAATAATAATTCCTCTAAATTCCTAATGCCCATGTAGGTTTACTACACCTCCAAACATTCATTATGGATTCACAACCTCCCACAGATGTGCAGGTCCGTACTATTCCAGGGCGTACAAAGATAGCAGACTGTCTTTTTCTTGACAGAGGCCTATTTAGAAGGTAATATGAAGGAAAGAGTATCAACTCTACATGCACATGACTCACTAGGCTCCTATACTAGTCAGTTTCCACGTTCCAACACAAACTCCACCATGTATCTGTCAAAACAATTGACTGTCTTTGCCTTCATGCTATTGTCCACCATTGATTTCTCAACTAGTCACTATGAAGACTAGTTAGATACATGTCAAACGCCCCTGGGAAAATAGTTTAACTTGCCTAACAACAAAAAACACAAACTCTATTCTACCTTCCTCCATACCACCAAATAATGGATGTTCACCTTCAGGGAATAGAGGAAGAATGAATCATTTTGTCCCAAAAACCTAGGTATGGAGGGTTTAAACCAGTTTTTACAAAATAGATTGAAACAAATAGCACAAGATGTTTCAAGAGCTCAGACTACATGCAAATGGAAGCTACTTCGAAGATCTAAAACATTTTCCAAACCTTATTCCTTGAGTAGTCCGTACCAAGCTGTACAGAATGGCTGTCTACAACAACAAGCAGAAAATCACTGTTTTTACCTTCTAAAACTCCTCTCCTTCATTCATTGTCGGCATGTTTTTACAATAAATTGTTTATAGAAACTTTTTGTAACCTTTCCACTTCCTTTCTACTCATACAACTGCCCATGAAAGGCAGTGAAACGTTGGAATTTGCTTTTTCTTAAAAAAAACACTATGTTTCAAAAGGAGCATTCCTATAAAATAGGCCTTCACTAACTCTATATTGGACTAGTCAATCAAAATGACTAAGTCTTTATTACAAAACATCAGAATGGATTTCAAAGCCTTAGAGGAAAATAAAATAACATGAAGACAAACTAGGAAATAGCCAACAAAATGACTAAACTAGGAGCTCCTGCACCACTAGAAAGTTCAAAAATGTTCTAAGAGAACTAAAGAATACCAACCTAATTCTTATCCCCAAATACAACACACCTACAACTTTTTAGGAATTTAGATCAATCTCCCTATGTAACTATGTCTATAAAATCATCACTAAGGCGGCAACATTGAGATTGTCACTCATACTACTAGATTTAATCATGGATGTAAAAGGAGGATTTGTGCCAGGAAGAGATGCAACAGAAGGGGCCATCATTACACATGAGATCATTCACTTGATCAAAGAAGATAAGCTACCATCCATGGTAATCAAGCTTCATATGGCCAAAGCATATGATAGGGTTAGTTGGCAATTCTTAGTCCATATCCTGACCAATCTAGGTTTCTCCAACCAATGCAGGAAATGGATAACAAATTTCATCTCGGGAACAAGGTTCACAGTCCTAATAAATGGGACTGGTGCAGGCTCATTTGAGTCTTTGAGGGGACTACATCAAGGGGCCCCCCTCTCCCCTTACCTCTTCATCTTGACGGCATAAGCTCTCACATGAGAAATCAAAGATATGAACAACAAGAATCTCTAGAAAAGAATATACTTGAGACATGTGATAAATCCATTCACTCATGCACTTTTTGTAGATGAGACCATTTTATTTGGCCAATACACTAAGAAGGAAGTGAGAATCATCAAAGAAAATATTGATAAATATTGCATGGTGTCGGGCCAATGAATAAATCCAAAGAAATAAAAAAAAAATTCCATTTTCGGATGGGGCCACTCAAGACAAGATATCAACACTCTTCAACTTCACGATAGAGTCTCTTCCTAGTAAATACCTTGGAATTCTAATGTTCAATAGATGACATAGAAAGGATAATTGGTAAGATGTCTTAACTAATAAGAAAAATAAAATTAGGATGTGAAAAAGAAGGTGACTCACATTAGCAAGAAGACTAACAATGATCAAATTTGATATGTCAGCCATACCAACTTATATGATGTCCTCCCTATTAATCCTGAAGGGCATCCTAGAAAAGATGGAGAAGATATGCAGACAATTCCTATGGCAAGGATCAACACAAGCAAGGAAAATCCACCTCATGGCATGGGAAAATATGTGTAGGCCGAAGCACTTGGGGGCACTGGGCTACTAAATTTAAATCTTCAAAATCAGGCATTGGAAGTGAAACTAGCATGGAACATGTATAAAAGACCACTCTCAAGATGGGTCCAATTGATGCAATCCAAATATTTGGATAACAATGAAAAGGAGAGGATTTTCATGACATAGAATCCACCTAGAGGTTCCTCCATATGGAATTTCATCATAGACAATAGAGAAGTGTTACTACATATGCTTACATGGATAGTCCATAATGGAACTAAAGAAAAATTCTCGGAGGACTCCTAGAATGGGTGGCCAAAACTCTCTCTAAGGGAAGACTTGCAAGAGGCCAAAATATATCTATATCAACACTGGGGAATTTATGTACAAGATTATATCCACCTAGGCTCAAGAGCACAACCTCAAAAAGGAAAATGGAAAAGTCTAGAGGACCACAACTTTCCACTAGATCAGAAAGAATGTCTCCAAAACATACTAAATTTAAGGGTAGTATTTACCTCTAACCATGAAGATGAGCTCATTTGGACAACAGATAATGCATGGTCCTACAAGGTAAAACAAGGATATAGAAGCCTATCTCCATCCAATAAGATAGAATGGCCAACCCACCTATGTTGGAATGATGCAATCCTTCCAAAGGATGGGGCATTCAAATGGCTAGCATTGCACAAAATAATTATTACAGGGGACAGGATGTAGAAATTGAACATAGGAATGAACTTCAAATGTGTCTTATGTGGAGAACAGGAAGAAATCATTGATCACTTATTACTACATTGCTCATTCAGCCAGCAATTCTAGCACTGGTTGTTCAAACAATTAGATTGGGCTTCACCTCTCCCAGAATCTCTAATAATACTTTTTAGAAGTTGGCAAATGCTATTTTCTAAATCAACCTTTGTGTACATATGGTAAGTGAGCCCATCAATGGTGATATGACATATTTGATGGGAGAGAAACTTTCATATTTTCAAGAAGAAAGCACAAATGATTCAAAAAGTATGTGAAGAATTAGAGAGAGAAATATCAGAGGTCATCATGACAAAAGCCAAAAGATCAGTAAATCAGAATACAAAGTGGACAAACTAGGATAATCTATTGTTATTTATAAATGAAAGAGCTTGGAACCCATCTCAAATGGGGCAATTTCTCAAGGAATTCCCCAAAATGTGAACAAGAATAAGGTAACATGGACTCCTACATCATCCAATTTTGTGAAATTGAATTTTTATGGTGTATGTAGGGGCAACCCAGGATTGTCGAGATTGGAATGCATCATCAAAGATTACAAAGGAGAATAAATACTGGCTAAATCCACCCAAATCATAAATGGATCTAGCAATGAAGCAAAGGCATGGTCACTCCTCCATGGACTACAATTAACTTTGGATAACAATCACATAGACTTATGAAAAGAGGGAGATTCAATGAACATCATTAAAATAATTAAGTCAAAGAAAATGGAGAATTGGAAAATAGATTACATCCTACAATAAGACTTACTACTAATAGAAAATTTAAACACTTTTCAAGTATTTCATTGCTATAGGGAAGGGAATCAAGTGGCTGACGTCCTAGCTAATAGAGTCAATGATCAACCTGAAGACGAGATAATATTCAACCCACATTAAAGGGACTTGCCTAATCAGCTGACACCATGGATCCTTCAAGACATCAAAGACATGAATGGGCACCCAATTTGAAAAGCACCAATACGCTTAAACAATCTTTAACATGAGTGGCTACAATAAATGAGTTCAGATTTTTAAAAGAATGAGAAGACGTCATGCCTTAATCATAAGCGTATGAAGTTAATTTAAAGGTTTTTCACCTCCACAAATGCACTTGGCCCTCCACCAATCTCAATACCAACACAATATGACATATCTCTAGAAAGCCACTGAATGATTGAGATCCCTATCTTCATAATTGTTTAAAAAAGCATAGCTGGGAGGCCAATGAACCAAACAATCACATTTAATAAGTAAGATTTCGATAAGGATCCAGCAACCACGTCAACATAAGGAAGACAAATTTATAAATGCTAAAGGGATAGAAAAAAACTAGAGCTCTTAATGTCCTTGCGCTCTAAATCAAGAAAGGATAGTTATCATTTATAGCAAAGTCCAACAAATCTTAATGATTGACGCTATTTCAGTAGATGAAAAGACTGCAAGGGTGGCATAAAGGAATATAATTAAGCTATCATAATCCTCCCATGTTATTATTTATATCTCAATCTAGCAACACATATTAACATGACTTAATAAAAAAATATTATTTCCGCACTCTCTCTGGTCTTTTTTTCCTGTAGGTGCGTAGATGGAGAATGAAAGAATTAGTCAACATATCGTCTTTCCAATAAGACCATGGGAGCCAGAGATAAGGGGAAGAGTTAGAATCACATACTTGAACCAGATCTTTGATATAGATTACATGATGGCTCAGTTCACAATCAGAAACATTTGTGGCCAAAGGTGGCTTAAAGGAATGGAGGATAGAATCCTCCACTGGTCAGACATCATCTCCACCCTTCTATCAAACATCATGGACATAGTCCAAGATGGACATTACATCCATGCCATAACAATGAGCCTGGTGCTCGATTGCCTTTACAGTGTGGAGAGATGGAGACCTGTACTGCATGGCTATGACCTGATGAAGGGTGAGGCTATGGTTGGAGGTCTTTTCCCAGTGCAAACCTTAAGAACCCTCCCAACAACTGAGTGTGTATTTAAAGCAATATAGAAAGGCTTGGGATGTGGATGCATCATTGAATTGGATAGGGCCCTCCATGGCCACAACTACAATTTCTCCAAGTAGATGAGAACCAGGTGCAAGGATGTGTTCACTTCCATCACTTCTTCAAAATGCATGCCCCTAATTGAGCCCCCCACCTTCCAAAAGTTTTGTCAAACCATGAAGACATATCTGCCCTGGATTCCCAAGACGAACTAAAAAATTCAAATGTGCCAAACACTCCTGGGCTAGGCATGAGGGCACTGGTGGACACACAAGTGGTCACTCACAGATCTAGGGAGAGTGAGAGGGGGGAGCTTTAATAGTGGGTCAAGTGCTCTTCCTCCCCCCCCGATTGATAAATATTATTTGGTTGTCTTTATTTCACTTTTGGTTTTTATATTGTTTCCTCTACTATTTAAGATAGTTTTTATGGCCTATATAGGGGCTCTATATGTATAAATTTTGGCTCTGATAACATAGAACATAGTGTAATCTTGCTAGTTTTTTCTGTAAAACTTTTTGTATTAATTAATATATGTCTGGATGGTGTACCATCTTTTTAAAAATATATGTGTGTGTGTTTATCATCTACAAAATCTTTGAAAGCCCCACATGCTAATTTTTTTAATAGACTTTGATCATAAACAAACACTAAATACTAAACCCTTGTAAACTTCTAATTTATTCATAGATTAACATTGTTTAAGTCTTAGATTCCCAAATTATGAAAAGGATTTGCTATATATATATATATAAAAAAAAAACCATAAAAACGTGGCTGAATTGAAACCAGTTTCTCAATAATTACTTTTGCTTCACTTTCATATTTACATTTTACAATATAATAGTGGAGTTCTTCCTTTATTATCTCTTCCTATTAGATAGGCTCTTGCATTAAACAACTACACAAAGGAGATCCTCATACCCCTTTAGGAAAGAGTTTGTTAAAGTAATGCTCTGGTTCATGTTGGAATACTGTTTATTTGACTACAATGTAGGTGCAACATTTATTATGGAATTCTCCAGACTTCTCCAGCAGCGTATTTTCTAGACTTTCTAGATTTTTCATTGACCACTCCAGTAGACTCCAAACTTTCTAGATTTCTTCTCACTGACCACTCCAGTAGATTCTAGAGGAGTGCTAAAAGATCTATAAATACAAGATCTTCCTCTCATTTCATGTGTGTAAGAATATAACAACATATTATTGTGTAAATGTGTAGATAATATAATAGTTGAGCTGCTCTATTTTACTGTGTATAATCTACTCTATTTTTATATGCAAATGTTTTCATTGCTCTATTTTCACTTTTCTTAATATGGTATCAGAGCTTCTTTAAATCTTGGGCAGCATCTGTGATTCTGTAGAGTGGATTTTTTTTTAACCTTGCAGGTTGCAATTTGCTTGAGAGCAGCATTAAAAAAAAATTGTTGCAAGTGAACGATACTGCAGCAAAGGAAAGAATTTTTACACAGAAAAATTGGTGAGAAATTTTCAAACTTTTAATCTAGGTGTTAAAGATTTTGAAATTTCTTTCTTTCTCATCCAAAAAGGAGGGAATTTGACATAATGGATTCTCTTGGTATTTCTTTGCACACAGTTAAATTAAATGGAAAAAATTATTATGATTGGGTATCTCATATAGAAATTGCCCTAACTCTTCAAAATTGTTATGAGATTGTTATTGGTAGTGAACAAAGACCAACAAATCCTCGAAAAGATCAAGAAGATTGGGATAAAAGGGACAAAAAGGTAGCAACATTAATCAAGCTTACACTTTCAGAGGAAGTCTTTCCAGAAGTACACAATGAAAGAAATGGAGTCAAAGTATGGGCTATTTTGAAAAATATATATCAAAATCCAGGGGATGTATGCATCCTAACTCTCACCACAGAGTTATATAGTATGAAATTGTCAAGTTCACAAGAATTAGTCCCTCATCTAAGTAAATTAAAGGAAAAGAAAAATGAGCTTGCTTCTCTTGGAAAGGATATAGATGATACAGATTTTGTGCAAATAATATTACAAAGTCTTCCAAGATCTTATCAATCATTTATAAGGGGACTAGATACTGCAGATAAATTAAAAAGTATTAAATTTGAAGAGTTATGTGCTAATCTAGTGCAAGAAGAAAAACGTCAAATTAAAGAAAGAGAATCATTAATTGGTGAGTCTCAAGTATTCATAATGAAGGAAAAAAAAAATTACAAAAAGTCACAAGATCATTCTAGAGAAAGGAATTGGAAGTATGAAAATAAAAATGTTTCATTGATGGGGAGTGCACAGCGGATACAACAAATCGATGCTCTAATTTTCTGTAGTCAACAAACTAACAGCTGAGCTACTGATTCAACTTCATCGACCAAGTCTCTCATCCTTCTCTAAAGCCCTGATGGCATTTGCTCTTAGTGAGGCTCGCAATCTTTAGTCGATTCGCCAAAAACGTTGTCGCACAGTTTTCCTCCTATGAACCCTAGCACATGAAGATGCTAGGACGTCCTTACTGCATGAAACCCTCGGTCTGAAACATCTGCACTATCGAATAGGAAAAAAAAAAAGGAAATAGACATATATGGTACATTGAAGCCATTCCACTGATTTCGACATAAATCTCACCAGTGGAATGCTTCACAGCGACATACGGCAACAATGGAAAATGCGAAATGAATGGAAATCTACAGTTATGTGATTTACAGTTGTAAAAATAGAAAACAAATGGATAGAATAGAAATGCTTTATTTCTCCTGAACACAATGCAATCACATTCAATTTGGTTACGATAATCATCATTCAGTTCATACTTCTGGGCATTTAACAACTCACCTTGAGTAGTACCACACCACCTCCAAGCGGCTGGGAGAACAATCCAAGTAGCTGAGAGACAACTGACCAAAACTACCCTACTGCCTTATTTTGGCATTATTGCTATTTTAGCATTATGCGATTACAACTTGACAAATGTCCCCTAAGTCACTTGGGACTTTACAAAAATAGACCTAACTACAAACTAAAAACATGATTTTCGAGGTGCTCCTGCACCATACTCCCCAGGGGAAAATTGTCTCAAGTCCTCTTAGAGACTAACTGCTGCAAATCACCACCCTACTTCTTGATGTCTTCTTCCAGCATCCATGTGGCTTCGGAGTCTAGAAGTCCTTGCCATTTGACCAAGTGCTCAAAATATGTTTGACTTTAGGTTTTCTTGGCTATCTTACTATCCAAGATATACTCCATCTTCGGTGGTTCCTTGGGTGGTAAAGACTACACCCACTCTGCATTATCTTGAACAGAATTTGCGGTACCTTGGCCTGTATCAAGACTTCTATATAATGTCAGATCAGCAACATTGAAGATAGGTGAGATAGCAATGTCATCAGGGAGTTCAATGTTGTAAGCATTAGAACCATATTTTTCCAGAATCTGACAAGGGCCAATTTTTTGCATCATCAACATACTGTGGCTACCCTTGGGTAGTCTATTCTTATTGAGTTGAACCATGACCATATCTCCTACTTGGTACTACACATCCCTTCTTCTTTGATCCAATTAAGCCTTGATCTTCTGACTGTTCTAGTGTAGAGTATCTCTGACATGTTGATGGATCTCTTCCATAGCCTCTGCAAATGTATCAGCATGTCCACTCCTTTTGTCCAACCCTTGAACATCTCGTAATTCAAAAATTCCTCTAGGATGACTACCATAAGCAACTTCAAAAGGACTTAAACCTGTGCTTCTATTTGTAGAATCATTATAGGCATACTCTGCCTGTGGGAGCACCACATCCCAACTAGTGCCATGTTCTCTTGTTAAACATCTCAGCAGATTGCCTAAAGACCTATTGACAACCTCAGTTTGACAAATTGGTACCCAATCTTTTCCACAAGGTTCTCCAAAAATGTCCCACAAATTTGTTGTCTCTGTTAGATACAATACTCAAAGGTAATCCATGAATCCTGACAATTTGTTTAAAGAACAAACCTGTAATTTAACTAGCATCATTGGTGGTCTTACAAGGAATAAAGTGTGCCATTTTACTAAATCTATCTACCACAACAAACACACTGTCATAACCTATCCTTGTCTTGGGCAATCCCATCACAAAATCCATACTCAAACTTTCCCAAGGTCCGTTTGGTATGGGCAAAGGTTGGTGTAGTCCTGCATTGGTTGAGACTCCCTTTGCTAACTAGCAAATCATACAACTCTCAACAAACTTTCTGATATCAGATTACATCCTAGGCCAAAAGTAAAACCTTCTGACAAGATCTAAGGTCTTATTGAGCCCAAAATGTCCTAAACCACCACTATGTTTTTCCTTCACAATATTATCCCTTATTGAACACTTAGGGATACAGAGTTCACTTCCCTTAAACAAAAGTCCATCCTGCAATGTATAATCTAAAAAGTCACTGTGGAAAGCATTGGCAAACTCGCTGCATACCCTATAAATCTCCTTAAAATCTTGGTCCTCTCTATACAATCCTTTGAGTGACTCAACACCCATACTCTGTAGCTGCACTTCTTGCACTGTCAACACTCTTCTGCTTAAAGCATCAGCAACCTTATTTGTTATTCCCTTCTTATGTTTGATGATGAAGGTGTAGGCTTGAAGACTTTCTACCCATTTCATGTGCCGATAACTGAGCTTTGCCTATCCATTGAAAAAACTAAGAGCATGATTGTCAGTGTATACAATAAATTCCTTACGAAGCAAGTAGTGCCTCCATTTTTTTAGAGCTTGTACCATAGCATACAACTCTAAATCATAAGAGGAGAATTTCCTCTTGGCTTCATTTAACTTTTCACTGAAGAAGGCTACTGGTCTGCCTTCTTGGATCAACACTGCTCCTATGTCCAATCCACTTGCATCACATTCAATTGTGAAAACCTTACTGAAATCAGGCAACACTAAGATAGGGAATTTAGCAACTTTCTGTTTCAGATTTTCAAAGCTCCTATCTACTTCTCTCGTCCACACAAACTTCATCTTACCTCCACCCTTGATGGTCTCCAACATAGGTGTACAGATGTCACTATAGTTCTTAATGAATTTCCTATAAAATGTGGCCAAACCATGGAAACTTTTGACCTCTCTTGTTGTCCTAGGTGTAGGCCAATTCAAAATAGCTTCTACCTTGGAAGGATCCATTTTCAAATCACCCTTAGAGATGACAAAACCTAGGTACACAAATTCTTGTTTCATCAAGTCACACTTTTCCAAGTTTATTAGTAATTTCTGATCTTGCAGCCTCTTCAAGATGATCTCCAGATGTTTCAAGTGCTCTTCCTTGCTCTTACTAAATACTAAGATATCATCAAGGTAGACTACCACAAATTTGCCTATGAATTCTTGTAACACCTCATTCATTAGTCTCATAAATGTGCTAGGGGCATTTGAAAGACCAAATGGCATCACAAGCCACTCATACAACCCTTCATTGGTTTTGAAAGCTGTCTTCCACTCATCCCCCTCTCTTATCCTTATCTAATGGTACCCACTCTTCAAGTCTATTTTAGAGAAATAGGTAGCACCTCCCAAACAATCCATTAGATCTTCTATTCTAGGAATAGGAAACCTATATCTGATGGTTATCCTATTTATTTCCCTAGAATCAGTACACAGTCTCCATTTCCCATCTTTCTTTGGGGCTAACACAGTAGGTACTACACATGGACTAAGACTCTTCCTTATCAACCCTTTGTTTAGGAGTTCTTGAATCTGTTTTGCTATCTCTTCATTCTGCTGTGGTGTCATTTTATACATTGCCTTATTAGGAAGTACTGCTCCTGGTATGAGATTTATCTGATGGCTAATGTCTCTGATTGGTGGTAGGGAATCAGATATATCCTTTGCAATCACTCCTTTGTAACTGTCAAGCAAATCTCTGACCTCTTTAGGCCCTACTTCTCTCACACTTTTCTTCTTTTCCTCCTTAGGCTTCACAATCAAAGAAAAACCTACTCCACACCTTCCTTTAGTGTATCCATGAATTATTTTTCTCCTATCAGCATTACACTAGTCCCTACATGTTGTTGATCCTCTTCTACCAATGATTGTATCCTATAAGTCGCACCATCCTTTTGGAATGAGTAAGCATTCTTTTCTCTGTCATGATGAGCCTTTCTATCAAATTGCCATGGCTTGCCTAACAAAAGATGGCAAGCATCCATTGGAAGGATGTCACACAAAATCTTGTCTCTGTACCCCTTAATGCTGAATTCTACACATGCTTGTTCATTGATGAGTACGTGCTGCCCCTTGTTCAACCAACTGACTTTATATGGACTGATATGGGGTATTTTTTTAACTTCAACTTATTCACTGCTTCCAAAGATATAATGTTATCAATAGAACTAGAATCAATAATGACTTTGAAAACCTTACCTTGGATCTTACAATTGATTCTAAACAAAGCCCTTCTTTGTGATGGTTCCACCTACGCTGGTTCCTTGAGCAGCATCCTCTTGATCATCAGATTATCTCTTGTTTTTGATTCTAGATTCACTTCAGGGGATGTCACACTCCTTGCATCTTCTTGAATCAAAGTGGTTCTCTTCTCACCACGATGAGAAGTTGAGGCCTTCTCTAGACACTTGTATGCCGGGTGCCCTATCTGATTGCAGTTATAACACCTCATATTGGAGAATTTGGATCCTCTACCTAATCCATTTGTCCCACCTCTTCCATTAGGCCTTCTTCCTCAATAGCCTCCTCTTCTACTTAAGTCCCCAATTTTCTCTTCTTGGCCAGACTCACCACTAGACCTCTGGTTAGGGCTTCTTCCTCTAGAACTGCCTCTGCCTCTGAAATTCCTTCCACCTCTACCTCTATTGTTCTGCTCACTCTTCCTCTTTATCTTCTCTTCAGCCCTTAAGGCCATCTGGAAACACTTGTTCACTATGTCTGGTGCTAAGATGCTGATCTCATCTTGAATGTTCATCCTTAGGCCATTCAAATACCTGGCCACCTTCTCTGACTCTTCTTCTTGTCTCTTTGATCTGAGACTGAGTTTATGAAACTCTTGTGTGTATGCATTCACATCAAGGTCTCTATGTCCGAGGTTCTGCAATTTCTTATACATTTGCACATCATAGTCCAGGGGTAAGAATTGTGCCTTGATTTTGGTCTTCATCCTTCCCCAGGAGGTTCTAATATTTTTCCCCTCCTTGACTCTCTCTCCTTGTTCATAATTCCACCATGCAAGAGCAGATCCCTGCAACCTTGCCTTTGCCAACTTAACCCTCTTATCAGCAAGGATTTCATTATATTCAAAATGATTGTTCAATGCCTCAATCCAGTCAATCACTTCTTCAGCTTCCATACTTCCACTATACATAGGCAACCCATCTATGGTGTCCCTATTGACTGACTTTAATGCATTTAAAAATGCTCTCTGGTCTGCTGGTATCTCCTCTGTCTTTTTACTGGTTTCAACAATTTTTGCATCGCCTTCATCACTGTCACTTTCATACTCCCTCTCTTTGCCTTTGGACTACTTGAACTCTCCCAACTTAGATGCAAGCATCTCCTCGATCAACTTCTTGACGACATCCTCTGATATACTTTTGGGAGGCATCCTCTCCACCTCTGTCTCGCTTTCTTTGTCTGACATAAACATTAACAGACAACACCCAAACTCCAACACTCTTGCAAATCCTTAATTCAATTTGTAGCCCAAATCTTTTTTTTTGGGCTCTGATACCAATATGATGGGGAGTGCACAACGGATACCACAAATCGATGCCCTAATTTTCTGCAGTCAACAAACTAACAGTTGAGCTGCTAATTCAACTCCATCAATCAAGTCTCTCATCCTTCTCTAAAGCTCTGATGGCATTTGCTCTTAGTGAGGCTCGCAATCTTTAGTCGATTCGCCAAAAATGTCGTTGCACAGTTTTCCTCCTGCGAACCCTAGCACCTGAAGATGCTAGGATGTCCTTACTACGTGGAACCCTCAGTCCGGAACATATGCACTATAGAATAGGAAAACAAAATAGGAAACAGACATATGTGGTACATTCAAGCCATTCCACTGATTTCGACAAAAATCTTACTAGTGGAATGCTTCACAGCAACATATGGCAACAATGGAAAATGTGAAATGAATGGAAATCTATAGTTACGCGATTTACAGTTGTAAAAACATAAAACAAATGGACAGAATAGAAATGCTTTATTTCTCATAAACACAATGCAATCACATTCAATCTGGTTACGATAATCATTATTCAGTTCATACTTTTGGGCATTTAACAACTCGCCCTAAGTATTACCACACTAGCTACAAGCGGCTGGGAGAACAATCCAAGCGGCTGGGAGACAACCGACGAAAACTACCCTACTGCCTTATTTTGGCATTATTGCTATTTTTAGCATTATGTGATTACAACTTGACAAATGTCCCCTAAGTCACTTGGGACGTTACAAAAATAGACCTAGCTACAAACTAAAAACATGATTTTCGAGGTGCTCCTACACCATTCTTCCAAGGATTATAATAAAAGAAAATGGAAATGTAATTATTGTGGGAAAATGGGTCATAAGGCAAATGAATGTTACAAGAGAAATAGAGATATAGAAAAGAAGACAAACAAGTTCACAAAATCTTTTGATCCTAAAAGAAATGCTTTTTGTGTTGCACTTAAAGAAAACAATTCTTTTAAGGATGATTGGGTTATTGATTTTGGTGCCACACAACATATGTCTCACAACAAGGAACAATTTGAATTAATAAGTGAAAGAAATACAGAGAAGATATATTTGGGAAATAATAGTGCTTTAGAAGTTAAAGGGACTAGAAGTGTTAAAGTTGATAATGGTATATTTAAAAATGTAAAGCTAGTTCCCAAATTAAAAATAAATCTTCTTTTTGTATCTCAAATTGCAAGTCAAGGATATAAATGGACTTCTACAATGACAAATGTTTAATCAAGGATGTAAACAATAATTATGGAGTGATTGCAATTGGTAAATAGGAGAATAGATTATATAAATTTCAAGAATTCCTTTCTGAAGGTGGAGATGAGAATATGTGTGCTATTGCCAAATATGATGATATGAGTAGGTTATGGCATGAGCGTATGGGACATATCAACTATCAAAGTCTCAAACTTATGGAGAAAACATATATGGTGCATGGGCTTCCAAAAATCTCATCAAGTCACAAGGTGTGTGAAGGATGTGCTATCGGAAAGCAACATGTGGAAAGTTTCCCACAAGGTAAATCAGTTACATTTGGTTCATAGTGATATAATGGGTCCATTTAAAACACCTTCACTTGGAGGATCAAGGTATGCTCTTACCTTTATAGATGACTATACTAGAAGAATTTGGGTATATTTTCTACAAAAGAAGGATGAAGTGTTTCATAAGTTTAAAGAGTTTAAATCTTTGACTGAAAAACAAAGTGGAAAATGTCTATATAGATAATAAGAATAGATAGAGGGACCGAGTATATGAATAAAGGTTTCTTAGAATTTTGTAAAGAGCATGGCATAAAGAAAGAATCAACTGTTTCTTATTCACCCCAACAAAATGGGGTTGCCGAAAGAAAAAAAAATAGAACTATAATAGAAATGGCTAGATGTATGCTTCACTCTAGAAATATAGAGGCTAAATTTTGGGATGAAGTAGTTCATACTGCTATATATATCCTGAATAGAACACCTACAAAAGAAGTTATGAATATAATGCCAGAAGAGGCATGGAGTGGAAGAAAGCCCATAGTATCTCATTTTAGAGTCTTTCATTGTAATGCTTATGCTCACATTCTTGAGGAAAAAAGAAGCAAGTTAGAAAGAAAGAGTGAAAGTACATAATGGTGGGATATAGCGAGGAATCAAAAGGATATAGGTTATATAATCCTAAAACAAGTGAAATTCATATCAAAAGGAATGTATAGTTTGATGAAAATATTGAAAGTGATAATTCTCCTACATTATCCTCCTTTCCAATTTTGATTGAAGAAGAAAAATCTACTAATGATTCAAATCAAAGTGTGCCATCCTTTGCAGGAGGAGAAGCAACTCAAGCTAATGAATCAAGTGAAAGTGATGATGAAAACACAAGGAATACTAAAAGCATTCAAGAAATATACCAAGAAGGTCCTAAGAATTTGTTTGCTAATTATGCTCTTATGGCTAAGGTGATGCAGGTTGAAACTCCAAGTACATATGAAGAAGCAAAAGTAAAAGAAGAATGGGAAGCAGCTATGCAAGATGAGTACAACTCTTTGATGAAAAATGAAATGTGGGAGTTGACAACACTTCCAAAAGGAAAAAATGTGGTTGGTTGCAAGTGGACCTATAGAACAAAGTTCACATCAGATGGAGCTATTGAGAAACACAAAGCAAGGCTAGTAGCTAAAGGTTTTTCACAAACAGAAGGTATTGACTATACTGAAACATTTGCTCCAGTTACTAAAATGACTTCCATTCGTACAATAGTTGCTTTGGCTGCAAAATTTGGTTGGAAATTTTTAAAAATGGAAGTAAAAACTGCATTTCTACATGGTGATTTAGAAGAAGAAATTTATATGCAACAACCACCAGGATTTGTTAAAATTGGTGAAGAAAATTTAGTGTGTAGATTAAAAAAATTACTATATGGTCTTAAAGAAGCTCCAAGGGCATGGTACTCCAAAATAAATGAACACTTTATAGAAGTAGGATTTAAAAGAAGCAAAGCTGATCCAAATGTGTATGTAAAGCATATTGATGGTTAAATTGTTATTATCGTGCTATAGGTAGATGACTTGATTATTACAGGAGATCACACAAAGTGTATTGAAAGCACCAAGGATCAACTCAAACAATCCTTTGAAATAAATGATTTAGGATTAATGCACTACTTCTTAGGCATGCAAGTTTGGCAAGAAGAAGGAAGGATCGTGCTTTCTCAAACCAAATATGCTCTTGATCTACTAAGAAAATTTAATATGAGTGATTGTAAACCATCTAATACACCATGTGAAGGAGGATTAAAATTAAGTGCTATCTCTACTCAAAAGAAAGTGGATGGAAAATTGTATAGACAACTTGTTGGGAGTCTTTTGTATCTTACTATAACAAGACTAGATGTTGCATATGCCATTGGTGTTGTATCCAGGTACATGGCAGATCCACACATTGAACATTGGAAAGTAGCCAAAAGAATATTAAAATACATTAAGGGTACTTATCAGCTTGGCATTCAATACAAATATGGAGGAGAGCCTACTCTAGTTGGGTATACAGATTCTGATTATACAGGAGATATTGATGATAGAAAATCAACCTCAGGATACATCTTTCATCTTGGATTGGGACCAATTTCCTGGAGCAACAAGAAGCAATCAACAGTGTCACTATCATCTACAGAGGCTGAATATATTGGTTCATCAAAGGCATCTCAAGAAGCATTGTGGCTTAGAAGACTACTTGAAGGCACATGCTAGCCACAAGAATCTCCTACTATAATATTTTGTGATAATCAAAGCACTATTAAGCTAGCAAAAAATCCTATAAATCATGCCAGGGCTAAACATATAGAAGTGCATCATCATTTTGTTCGAGATCTAATTGAAAGTCAAGTGGTGGAGCTACAATTTTGTGGAACAGAGGATCAAACTACAGAGATCTTTACAAAAGCATTGCCCATTGTAAAATTTGTCAAACTAAAAAACTTGTTACATCTCAAGGAAATTACTATTCTCTCCAAATAAACATTATCGGGGGGTGTTGGAATACTGTTTATTTGACTACGGTGTAGGTGCAACATTTATTATGGAATTCTCGAGACTTCTCCAGCAGCGTATTCTCCAGACTTTCTAGATTTCTCACCGACCACTCCAGTAGACTCCAAACTTTCTAGATTTCTTCTCACCGACCACTCCAGCAGATTCTAGAGGAGTGCTAAAACATCTATAAATACAAGATCTTCCTCTCATTTCGTGTGTGTAAGAATATAACAGCATACTGCTGTGTAAATGTGCAGATAATATAATAGTTGAGCTGCTCTATTATACTGTGTATAATCTACTCTGTTTTTATATGCAAATGTTTTCATTGCTCTGTTTTCACTTTTCTTAATAGTTCGCCTGACAGTGAAAGCAACCAAGTCAATATTCAAACATTGTTGGCTTCAGATTCAATGACAAGATGTTAAGGCGTCTTTTCATGGTGGTCTTTTGTATCCATTGGATGATACTGGTATTCCTCTGAATCCGCTGACATCAACATACCAATGAGCTCTTCGTTTTGTTGTTCCCAGCCAAGCACATAATGCAGGAGAATTCGGCCATTCTCATCTTGGGCATAAGTGCTCAAGCATGATGGCCACACGCTCTTTAACTCTCCACCATATTTATATCACCTTTCTTTGCAGCGTGACCAAGAATTGTGTTGAGAACGTAGCTAAATCTTGCATACTCTGGGCACCCACCATAAACAGCCGGCATATTGTCATGTCGACTGGGTACATTTTTTCGACTCTGTATGTTGTTGACCTCTTCATTGCAATACTGTCGACCAATTTAATGATCATGATTGTCAATTAATTTGTCGAAAGTATCTCCGTTGACAGGATTTCAATCAACCGGTCGTTTTACAGCGCACCGACTGATTAAGCTTTACCGACTCTGGATCGTGCAATAATATCTCCTTAACCGTCTTGCAGTCGCTATTACCATTTTTCACCATATTTTCTACGACTTTAGTGATGTCCTCAAGGGGCGAGGCCGCCATTGCCTGGAACCCAAACTATTGGAATATTCACAAAATTCTCGCGGCTGGTCCCCTTTCCTGGGGGGAACAAATAACAAAGAAAAATTGGTATTTCGCGTGACATTGACCAACTGTTCACGACTTGAGTGACCAAAATTGATGGTCATCCTTCCCTTCTTCGCTGTGAATCCTGTGTTGTTATTGTACCCGGTACATTTAACAATCGTGAGCGACTTGACCAACTATTCACAAATCTTGTGTGGCCAGAGTTGTTGGTCGCCCTTCCCTTCTTCGTTATGAATCTCGTGCTGTTGTACCTTGTACATTTAACAATCGTAAGTTGCTAAGATTGTTTTCATGGTAGTTCAACTCCTCTCTGGCTTCTAAACCTTTGATTTTTTCATTGGAGCTGTATTTACAGTAAATGCTTTTTCACATGAGGTAATCTATGATACATGTTTGTCTAGCATCGTTTGCATGGTAAATCAATTCGTTTAGCAATTTTCAGGGGATTGATCTTAATTGTACTATACTTGCAACTGAGGCCTTCTCACCTAAGCCAATACTTATTGGCATGGTAAATAGATATCACTGGCTAACCAAAATGACAATGCTGAAATCATAAATGCTCAACTATCTATAAATGTCAATGAATGGCATATAATATCAATTAGGATTTGACATATAAATTTTACAGTTGCTTAATTTTGTTTATCTCAAAGTTTTAAATGGTACATCAAATTTTTAAAAAAATTTCAATATACTTTAATATGTGATGTAAGAACCTAAAGCTATTGTTTAAGGTTCTGGGTATCAATGGTGTAGTCACATTAGTTATCTCTTCATTTGAGGTTGAGTTGTCCAAAAACACACCAACAAAAAGTTAGACCAAAACATACTTTAGTATGTGAGTTAAGAACCTAAAGCTATTGTTTAAGGTCCTAGGCATCAATGGTGTAGTCACATTAGCTATCTCTTCATTCGAGGTCAAGTTGTCCAAAAACACACCAACACAAAGTTAGATCAAAACATGTGCATCAAGGCATGTATTATAAATTGCCTTCTCTATCCCCATTTGATTGGTTATTTCACTTGTGAAATAGATACTTTGTGTTCATTTTTTAAGTAGAAACATAATGACTACTAGTGCTTCACATTACAAATAATAGGTAAAAGTATAAGAAAACAAAAGGCCATTGTTGTGTCGCACCATAATGGTTATTGGAGTGCACTCATTTATTGGGTCCTTTCCCATATCCAATGAGCAATAAATAATAGCCTTCTTATCTATGTTAAGAGTGCTTTTGGATATAATTGTGTGTATGTTTTTAGCATCAACATTTTAGATCACAGTCTATGGCCCAAAGTGTGATCCAAAATGTTGAAACTAAAAACTTAGATATGGTTATATCCCGAAGCACTCTCAACCCATTATAACTATGAAAAAATTATGTCTATTGTAGACTTCTTAAATATTAAACCAAATTCATAATTTTTAAGAAATGATCTCATTACTTTACACTTGACTTATCATTAAAAACAATAATTAAAGTACTACTAAATAAATAAGAAGTAAAAATATTTTCTAATTGACTAAATACTACACAAAATAACTCATAACCAAAATTAAAAAACAAACAAACAATATTTTACCAATAAACTAAACTAATAATAATGTATATGTAAACATTAAACATTTAATAATACTTTCTAATATCAAATACTATATTTAAGCTACATTATGCATTAGAGTAGAACAATGAACACTTTATTAATTTCATTCTTCTCACCTGTGTCTTTTTTTCTTTTCCCTTATCTCCACCCCATCTTGTCATATTCTTAACATTTTGGTATTAATATTCTTCTCCACAAACTATCATTTATTTGGTCATGGCATAGATGTTCCCCTACACGCGGGGATAGAACCTTTTTTTATTTCATGTAAGCCAAAATGAAAGACAAATTGTCGCCTACTATCGTCGGCGTATTCTAAGCCAACACATTTTGATGAATAACTGGTATTCTTGCTACTTGTACTCGTGGTACTTGAATTATACCTGCCATTGAATGTAACAGTACGTGCAGGAAAGACTTTTTCACCCAGGTGAACGCCCTTCAGAGTAAAGATAGTTTAGAACGATCCATAAGATAAGTGATCGATGAGGCGTCCCTTGCTTGAAGAATTCGCTATCATCATAATAAATCTATCACAAAAGTACTAAGAAGATCAAAAGATTTGACATACAAGATTGTATCTTGTGTGAGACGACTATTCTTAAATATCATCCATTTCAATAGTTAAAAATGCATTTTGGCTAATAAAAATAGGACAAATATTTACCACTTTTTATTGTGAATGAGGTGTAAAATTACTATTGATTGCTTGACTATTGAAATGGATGATATTTAAGTAAATTGGTGTTGGACAGGCTTTGTCGTTTCTCTCCTACAAGTTTTTTTTTTTCCTACCTGGTTTTTAAGCTGTTACTGTTTTTTTCCTAATGTTTGCTTAAAGCAAGTTCAGTCATTTTCAATACGCGAGCACTGTATTTATAATCTCAATAAAACTTTGGTTAAACCATATGACACCACAACACTACCACGAACGGAACAACAGTAGCAATTGCTTATGTAATTGGCAATACAAAGGCGGCTACTGTCTGGTGGATAGAGAAAAGATTTTCATACATATTAAATTGAGATATGATTTACAATTCTCTGAAAAGAGGTTAAGAAGTTACACAGCAATCTTTTTATTTAAGAGAAGCTAAAACACAGATGAGATACTGTCAAAACATTGAGCATCGTTCCCAATAGATGCCATTTATTTGTGGGGGAGTAGGAAATATCATGTAATTTAGAAGTCTACAGTAATATCTCTTCCTGGAACACAACCGCTTTTGGATGTTTTCTTCAGTCCCCTTCCACTGGCATATATCGTTGAATCTAATTCCTTTACAACCTGTGGGGTGATGTTGAAGGCTGTTGCCACAGTTCTCAATGGAAGCTTCAATATTGATACACTGCTTGTCTGCCATGATCAACAGTAAAGGATTATGAGTTTCCTGAAAATGGGGTATTAACAGACTGACATGTAAATAAATGTATTGATCTTACCAGAACACCAGGATTTTGACTGTTGAGAGCAGAGATATAGTCAGCTTCTTGACGTCCAACATTAAGCTCAAAATGTAATGTTCCCCTCGGAAATATGGTGACATCTCCAGGATACAGAATGTCGATGAAAGCTTGACCTATTTTAATACAGCATGTCTTTAATTATTCTGCAATAACAAAAATATGCTTATGAATGAAGCAAGGCAGGAGTATGATTTACCTTGAGTGTCAACAAAACCAACTTGAAGAGGCCCTCCTGAGATAAGAGTAAGCATTTCTGTGGCTCGTGGATGAGTATGCGGTAAATTCACCCCACACGGAACCATCTTGAACCTCACATATTGCAGGCCCTGTGATCTGCAATGCCACGCTGTGTCACTGCAACTACAAAAGAAACAGAGTTTGGAATTGTAGTATTAATAGTAATATTAGAAGCTTACTCCGCTGCAGGAAACTTGGCGACTGAAGTGGCAGCGCGTACTCCTCCAGAGTCGATACTAACATCTCCTTTTCTGAACAGGTCACGGAGGGTGAAGGTTTTTAATCCTGGAGCGAAGTCTGTAAGCGGATCAGGGTCTGCTCCATAAACACCTGCATTCATAATACTAAGAACAACTACAATAACAATCAACTTCATCCTCATGAATATTATGTTCCCAATCTCTGCAAGCTCCTTCAGCTTTTTCTTTTGTAATGTGAAGGCTTGTGTGATCAAGCCTGCGTTGTTCGTGTATTTGTAAGTGCGATATTAGAGGCCTTCTAGATTATGTTTAACTTTGCATTCAATGTGAAGTTAATCCAGCAGTCTTTAGAGGTGTATGCCCAGCAATTTTTTCAATAAATTAGCTTTAGGGATACTCAAAACTCTCTTTAAGTTAAAGAAAACTTTATTAAATTTAAAGCTTCGTCTTACTTAGACACACTTTTCTGTCATAGAATTAAAAGTCTCTTTAACGGGACAGATGTTATATGATGTCCCCCAATGTAGATGTATATCCACAACAATTTTATTAATAAATTAGTTGTGGCTTACTTCAAACTTAACTTTCGAAAAATTCAAAATTAGTTTAGATGTTCATAATTCATAAAACTCAATGTTCTCTTTTAATTAGTTAGATTTTGACAAAATTCTAATTTTTTTTTTTTAATGTTTATGAAAATAATTGGATTATATAGATACCATCTCTCTTTTCTTATGGATAAGTGGATTACAACATGATGAATAGGCATACATCTAAACCAGAAGTCATCCTTCTATTAAGCAGCCACAAGTAAGGGGATCCCATCCATGAAAGTCACCTAAGGGTCAAACTTAGCCCAATCACACCTCCAAAAATTTGAACCTTGGTGGATGGCATTATCAATACATACCACCATCCTCACCAATTGAGCTACAACCCTTTGACAAAAATCCCTCTTAATTATACAATTTTTTTCAAAATCAAATTCTTTTATAATTAGATTAACTTTCATAAGACTTAAAATTCCTTTCTAATTAGACTAAATTTCATAAAACTCAAAATTCCCTTTTAATTAAACTAACTTTCATAAAATTCAAAACATCCTCTCAACTAGATAAACTTTCAAAAAATGTAAAACTCTATCTTAACTATATAGAATTTCGTCCAAAACTCCCTCTCAACTAAATTGATTAAAATAAAACCTCACACTTAACTAGAGAAACATCCACAAAACTAAAAAATTCCTCTCAAATATATTGACTTTAAAAAAAATTAATTAATCAAAATTGATAAGGCCACAATAAGGAAATATTTTCTAATTCTTAGGAATAATTAAACACTAACACTTGAGACTACACCACATAGAAAAAAGATGTTTTTGAAATTTAAGCATGAGTTAATTAACTAAAAACAACACTAAAGGTGCATATGTGCAATAGATGATGTTTTTATCAATAATTACAAGCATATGGGAGTTATTGCAAGTTATGAGTCTTATACTCTCTACCTTCATTTTTATGGGTTTATGTATAACAATAAGTTTATTTTTACATCTTCGTGTTGACATATAATTTGTAATATTGTTGTAATTCATAATTTGCTTTCATGATATTTTTTAATTCACAAATTTTGAGCTTTTTCAACTTATAAGAATTATAAATACTTAGGTACATACACCATTTCACTTCTAGTTAGTGAGAACTCTCTTATTCTTGATCTCCTCATACTTAGGTTTGCATGCAATATTGAATGTGGAACTCCTTGAGCTATAGTTTCCACCTCTTCTTAAGTCAACATCAACTCAACATCGTTTAGACTTGGATGCTAATAAATTGCACATAATTATGTGAGATGTGATCATACTAGAAACTATCACATGTATCCACCAAGGTTGACATCATTTCTTTAGAGTGGCGATCAATCAAAGTGGTAGAATATTTAGTAGTTTTGTGTTTAGTTTTCATAGCTCATGGAAGACACACAAAATCTTTACCAACTTTGTGTTTAGTTTCCATAGTTCATTAAATGCATAGAATCTTTAATAGCTTTATGTTTAATTTCCATAACCATCAAAGATGCATAGAATCCTTAGAAACTCCATGTTTAGTTTCCATCACTTGTCAAGAAAGGATGAATAATCATAGTGCAATTGCATAAGACTTAGAGAACATTGCATGCAACTTAGTAGCACTCTATGTGAATCTGCATGCCTTAGTAGTACTTTGCACTAGCACACAAACTTTAGTACCATCATGTTCACCCTATGCATATGTCATTGTGTCATCATGTACCCCTACATATGACCCAACAGATCTTCTATGCATCACTTTGTAGTCATTCCATAGTTAACAGTGCTTCAAACATGGAATCTACTTAAGGTTTCATCACTTTAGTCATGGGATTAGAACTCCAACTAGTAAGGAACTCAACTACAAGTATTTGGAAGGTCAAGTGATTGTTTGCAATGAACTATTTCATCTTCTCCTTTTGCTCTGTAATCATATTATATATGTAGATATTTCATCCTTCACATTAGCGGCTAGATAACTAAATAGTCCAGGCAAATGTGTTTGATCCATTACTCCTTTCTCATTACATGAACTCTCATTCTTAGCCTTTCTATTTAAAACATCTAATTGTACCTATTTAATTTACATTTGAATAGAACTAGCACACTATTACTAAAATTCTTCCTCTCTATTTGATTATGAGTTGGATTACTTATATTTCTTATTTTCCTTTGCATAATCTCACTAAGTTTGATTTCTTCTCTAGATCTCCTTAGATTTAAATGATATATTTTATTACACCAAGCAAACCAATGCATAAGAATGAGAAGAATTGACACCAAATAGATGCAACTGTAATTAAAACATCTAAAAATAATTAAGTGGGTAAAGCTAAAACTAACAATAAAGGGAAGATCCTAATCATCTAGTTTGGAACCTAGCCACAATCCAAAAATTCATGGCCATCAAAACTTATATCTCCTCCAATAGTAGGATTATTATTCTCTTCAACAAGTTATTACTTCTCAAAATTTTGAACAACCAATGTAGAGTAAAAATTTACAATATGACAAGGTTAAATAATTTACATTATACATGGCCTTTTCCCTTCCAATCAATTTAAATGTATATTTAAAATATTAATTTTAGTCATTTTATAATGATTCATAACATAAGTAACATGTGATGCATACCTTTCTCATAGAATACTATAACATTGACTTTATATATGTATTATGGTACTTCTAAGTCAAAACTATTAATGAATAAAGAGAAATACTTTCACTTCTTCTAGAGTACCTATAGAGTGGATTCCCACAAAATGGAAGTGAATAAAGCATGGCTCTATCATGAGATACCTAGGCATACCTTTCAATCTATGATTTTCATTAAAAGGTACATGGAAACAGTACCTCAAAAAACTAAAAATTCAAATTACTATTATGGACAAACAAGTATATTTCAATGTCAAGTAAAATTCAAGTTGCCAACAAAATAATTTTAGCTAGCCATGTGTACACTTCATCATGTTGGATTCCCTCTAAATCATTCTTCTCACAACTCACTAAGATCATCATAAGCTTCTTATGTGACAAATATAGGAACAAAAAGAGATGCTTGTTTTTATGTGGTCTCAGTCCATTTAGTCCAAAGAACATGTCCATCTTGGAACCATTGATCACTACACTCAAGGAATATGTCCTAATGCAAAATTGATAGTAATAGTATGAAAAGGATTGGCTCCTTAGAAGGATCTTATTCACTTATAAATCCATATATCCATAGCCTATAAATCTTGGGTCTCAATTTGGTGGCAAGATAAAATCCTTTGAACTCCTTTAAGATTCAAGCTTTACAATATGTGAAAATTATTTAAAAGGAATGGTAGGCTATTTCAAATCTTTCATGCTAGCAATACAATACACCTAGCAATGGCTTGGGTTTTCTACCTTCCTCTATGTTGTCAAATAGTGTGGTTTAGTTGGATAATAAACCACTTGTTATTATCAAATGTTTAATGGGTAATATATTGTTCAATAAATGTGGAGTTATGCAACTTCTCTAAAATGACCTGGAAGGATGATCATATTCTCAAAAGAGAATTTAGTCTTTTTAAGAATTAATTACAAACTATTTAATAACTTAATCTCTCCACTCATATGAGATGCAATTTTGTTAAAGTTGGCAATGGCCTACTAGCAATAGAATCATCCATTTCCCTGTAAGAGTCATCTACATGAGACTACTTTCCTTCCATACAAATGAGAGATTAAATTATAAATAGACATGCTCATTTTCTTCCACCAAATGGTATAATCTTAGCAAAGCTCTCTAGAAATCTATGGCTACTATCTAGTCCTAGTTTTTTGCATGGAAACTTCTCCACTACTAATTAACTATAGGTGATTGTCTTTTCTTCCTATAACTAGTCCTTGTATTTATCCATTTTTTTTATAAAAAGAAATTGTTAAACATATATCTTGAGTTTTTTCCCATTCTCAATCCCCATGGCATTCTATTCTTCTCTCTACCCACTACCTTCCTTGAGAAAGTTACATGGAAAGTTGCATTACTAGGGATTAATACCCCCTATAATATCATCTTCGAATCTTACCACTAAACAATCTTGTTCTTCATTTGAAAACAAAGATGCTTAGCACATTTTTCTAAAAGTATCATTTTGCTAGGAGTTTTTGTAGCAAACCTATTATCAAACTTTCTATTTTAGGTTTCCAATCTTGTAAATATTTTGTAGTATGCATTTCAAGCCAACAAAGAGTTTAAGAATCAAATGAACGATATCTTGGAGCAACTGAACATTACTACTAAAAATTAGAGTGACATGAAAAATGAAAATAGAAAAAGCTACTAGGATAAACTTTATTTGTCTCATTTGGTACTAAAAATAGTTTCACCACTACCTCTATGTATAATTAGTAATGAATATAAATTGTCTACTTCTATAGCTTTTCTTTGGTATTTTTTATGACCAGTTAGGCTCCTAGTCTTGGGAGACTGTTTCATATCTCTAGCTCCTTATATTGTGTTGTGGATTCATCCATGTATTGTCCCTAAGGCTAGTTGTGGTTGGTTTATAGAAATTTGTTATGCTATTTGGTGGTGGGACTATCCTCATGCATTGTGTGTTTGCAAGTTGAGTGGTTCAAAAGTTAGCAGTTTCCACTTGGTATATTAGTGAGGTTGTAGATTATTTCATTCTCATCATGACCATCAAGGTTGTTGGATCCATTAAGAGATCTTTCCCATTAGTGTTTGGGATTAATGTTGATAGGCATCATGCAAAGGAGATTTTGAATACTTCTCTAAGAATTTTTCATTTTTGGAGATGGGTCTTCCAAATCTACATATTTGAAGGATGATTATGTGGGATTCACGATCAAGGCTATAGATGATCCTTGAACAAGATCTTTTACTTGAGACTTCCATTTTCATTACATGTTGAATGCCTTCTAAACTTTTTTTTTTTGTTTTATTTCATAATTATGTAGTGTAGAGTCTCTTTTAGTATTTATATTAGTTATTGATTGCTAATCATTACATGCTGTTAAAAATAATGGCAGTTGTCTCACTACTACTTGTACAATATATATTGTCAAATTGTTGTATTTTATTATTTTCCTATTAATTAAACTTTTATTAAATTTTAAAAACAAAACACTCATTTATTAGATACCCCTCAAACATAAATACAAAATTGTAAATACACAAATAGCCAAAGGAATCTTTATAAATCTACACGTTGTTTGTCATTTCTCTCCTAAAATGTACTTTTGTCTAGTCTCTTTAGTATCCATTTACGTTTGTTTTCTTGCTTAATGTTTGCTTAAAGCAAGTTCAGATATTCTAAATACGCAAGCCTTCCAAAATCACATGAAGCTCATGGAACGTATTTTCTAATCCCTCTGATTCCCAATAAAACTATGGTAAAAACTTAACCCTATGACAGCACAACACTGCAACTAACAGCACAACAAAAGCAATACAAACGCAGCTACAGGCTGCTGGATAAACAAAAGATTTTCACATATATTATGTTGAGATATGATTTACAAATCCTTGACCACAGGTACCGGAGTTACACAGAAAACCTTTTAACAAAAAAAAGATAAAACACAGTTGATAGACAATTCAAACAATGACCATCGTCCCCAATAAATGCCATTTATTTGTGGGGGAAGTAGGAAATAACAATATACCTTCATTTCATAGTCTACAGTGATATCTCTTCCTCAAACACAACCGCTTTTGGATGTTTTATTGCGTTCCATTCCACTAGCATATGTCGTTGAATTTAACTTCTTTACAATGAGTAAGGTGATATTGAAGGCTGTTGCCACACTTACCCACAAGGCCACAGAATTTTTTTTTGGGTTTTCATTTCGGAACTCTTCGTTTCTGTGACAACTGATCAGCACCATTGTAAAGAGCCCAAACAATTTTCTTTACTCGGTTTCTCCCCTTTCATATAAATGTACAAGAGAAAACTGAAATGTTCAATAGTAATAATATTGCTATGAGACGTCTTTAAGATAATGAGAAATTATATACCGACGTAATGAACTGGCTCCCATTCATACGTATGGCAGAATACGTCACATACGTAAAAATATCTTCCTGGTTCCCCAAAAAATGGTGTGGAGTCTGCGCGAAGATAAATAAAATCCCTTTTCCGTGAAGATAAATCTAGGCTAATTAAATGAACGTACACAAATTGATGTATAAATTAACATAGACTACAATTTCAATTGAGATTTGATAATTCTAATTATTAAATACACACAAATAAAAATTAAATGAGAAGGATTGGTATTTAGTTTTTCAAATTACAATGAAAAATAATAGTTGATGGTATGTAGAATTTGGTCACATCAGTACATAAAATAGATGTTCTCAATCTGTTTGCTTTTTCATTCTAAACAATTGTCATTATTTCATTATAATATCTGATATGTCATTTACTATATGGTAAATTTCACAATAATATCTTACATGTAAGTCTTTCATGATAATATCTTATATGACATTTATTATATGGTAAATTTCAATAACATCTTACATGAAATATCATATATCATGTTTAAGAGATCACATCTCATATAACATCATTTGCATCATTTTCACATGATGATACCCTATATATCATTCTTACATGATAACATCTTGCATAAAATTTACTATATCAAATTATTTAATGACTATATTATATATGACAATACATATATTATTCCTACACTATGATATCTATCACATGGTAATACCCTTTACATACATAATTGCCCACACTTGGGGGGCATATTCGAGGAAATACTTTGTCCACCATTGCATGATCTTTAACAAAAAAAATCATATGACTCACATATAGGGCCACAATTTTTTTTGTCTTTGGCCATTAAATTACTACACCACATCCTTTTCTCTTTCTTCAAATTAATTGCATGATCCCATCCTATGTTCAATGTGAGCTAGGGCATACAATCCTTGTTAAAATATCTCACTTTTACATGGCTTCATTTTCATATACATCATGGGGGCCACATTGGTTCCAGCTCCACGATTTTCTTGTTCATCATTATTCCATCTACACCAAATTTACAAGGTGGTCATGCCATATATGTTTTGGGGGCCATACTAGTTCCAACTCTATAATTTCCCTATGTATTATGATCACTTTACAACATTTCCATTTGTATACTTTTTGGGGGCCACATCAATTCTTTCTCTACGTTTCTCTATGCACTATTGGCAATACTACACCAACTTTTCACATTTTTACTACAATTCACTTCACCCCATTGCATCAGTGATGAATGATTTTATATTTTTTTGTACTATTTATTATAGGTAAAACTAATGATTTTATGTGTAGGTTTAAAAGGATGACATGTATTTTAGGTACTTGAAGACATCAAGGTATCATTTGAAGATCTCATGTCATATCCTTTCATTCTTGTCAATTCTTTTATTGCATGATTTATTTTGACATTAATGACTCATCTAGATTCTTGGGTACACCAAAGTGTAGGATAAATGTAATGGATAAAATTACATAACGTACACTTTGCACTTCATTTTATGCTTCTTTAAGCACATGTTAAATGCATATAGCCCCCAATCTAACTTATTTCATGCACTAACAAAATCCTACCCTATAACCCAATAGCCAACCACCACTAAATATCTCCCAAGTTTAGAAAAATCTTCATTTCTTTCCCAATGAGAAGTAGACTTTATGGTGTGGCTTGGTTCATAGAATGTGTTTGTAAGGCCTAATTGTTTTCTAACAATTTCTCTTGTATTTAATAAATTCAATTATGAAGATGGTGATATAAGAATTTAGAAATAGAATATTTGTTTATTCATAAAATTATGTTTGTTCTAATCTATTTTTAAGAAAATGAGATATGTAGAGTCTCTCTCTATGGGAAGAAAGAGAGTCATCTGATCGGTTTTAAAAGATCAAGAAATCTTTGAAGATGTATCCTTTTTGAGGGAAATGAGGGGAGAGGATACTGGAAGGACGGAGGAGGAAGACGTCGGTAAGGTAGAAGCTCTGCAAGTTTGAAGTGAATTCATCAGTATATCGGTCACTTATTGGTATCAATCCTATAAGAGTTGCTTTTGCTATAATATTGGATTTCAGGTACTTTCTTGTTTTATCTATTTTGTCTAATGTCACATGTTTTCTTTTTGGCAAAAAGAACCAGGTTTCTATAACTGTTTCGACAAATCCATAAACTCGTTGATTGTTCCTGTCGGCGTATTCTTTGAACCTATCAATTGCATTTGCTTGAAAGTTTCATAAGCCTCTTTACGATTATCATCAGTTTCTCACATATCATAGTGTATCCTTCTACAATTACCATTCTTCCTAAACCATCTAAATTTGTACAGCAAGTAACAGACCACGTTTCTTTGGAGGCAATCATCAAAAGCCATAAAGCTTCATTTAGACCATCATTATGTGCATAGCCTGTAATCTTTGCATACCGTGAGATGACTTTACAATGATGTATATTGTCAAACCATTCATGTGCCTTATACATGCTTCCATTTGTCGCATACATGTCTGCTAGGGCCGTTGCAATAGCTTTTCCATCCACTTATGATGACAGCTTTAGGACCTTTCGTTCTGGTGTGCCTTTTTACAATTGCGTAGTGGGGTTTTGTCAGCGTGCCCTGTCTTGTTTCCTCTTTTGGCATACATGCAGCGCAGGGAACTTGCACTTCCATCTGTTAAATCCCCTCTTAATGTGCATTGGTGGATATCCCTTCTATATCGCTGGCAATCTGCGCTGAGCGTAGAATAGTATCTCTGTTTAAAATTATGGAAAAAGTTCTCATCTCCCACAAGAATATCTATTGCACTAATTTGAATATTTATATATAAATTCAGAACGCTTGATAAAGAGTCGTAGATCTCCTTTGAAGACTCTATAGATAATATCCAATTCTTAGTATGAATTATTCTTTGTTTCATATTAGGGTGATGACGACTGGGGCCAGCACGACCGCCCAGACAAGCTTCTTATAGTTAATATAGAAACTTGCATTGAATTCGATAGATAAACAGTTATATAGTAAGACATGTAGTTTTGGTTAATAGAACTCTGGTTAGCATTAATCATAGCCAAGTCGATTTTATTACGATTTAATAAATTATTACTGGAGCACATTGTTTTGCATTACTGTATGTGGACACCACGCATTAGTGTTATGCCTGTTACGAAATGATATACATTTCAAACTTATAATGGATAGGAATTATTGTCAATCTTAAGAAGAAAACTGTATATCAAAGGTTAGAAATCTGATTGTGCCTTTATTGTCTGGTTAATTTCTCGTTCATGTTTACTTTCTATTTCCCTAGCATTGACAATCAAGAAGGATTGTGTCAAGTGAGTCGGCTGTATAGAGAAGTGGGTCTTCTAGAAGGTAACAGTTATCATGGAATGCTATGGCATCCCAAACTTCACCAACAGGGTCACGACCATCCTCACCATGGCCATATGGAGATGGAGAAGGTTATAATAGTGCAGACGAATAGAGTACATGTTTTGAGTTTTACAATGATATTGTAAGTCTCCTCATAATCTGTCTTGTTTGTTAATTTTGTTGTATAGGCGTAGACATAAATAGTACCATATTTGTATCTTCAATTTGATAATGCATGGCGGGATTGGGATATGACCAAAATGGTAACTTGTTTTCTTTAATAAGGGATCATTTTAAAAGTTAAGTATGGAGAGCTATAGATGTAGACACCTAAAAGTGTCCATCCCTCGCAAAACCCTAATTTCCTCCACAATCCACTAATTTTCCCTAATTTACCTCAATGATTAAATAATTGATTTTAATTAATTAATTATTTAGTCATTCACTATCCTAATGTCCCCCTTCATTATTTAAACAAATAAAACATTTTGTTTAAATACCCCCACTTAATACCCTTTCACATGTCCCCTTCCTCAAATGAATTAAATAAATTAACCAAGTTTATTTAATTTAAATATTATCCACCTCACAATTTCTCTCAATTTAAAATTCTATTTTGTCCTCTAGTGTAGAGGAACCCTAATCAATCACAACCCTCCATTTTCAACCCTCAATCTGAGCCATTCATTCAAAATTTCTCTTCTATAAAATCACTTTCTCCCACTCATTTTGGGGCTCTTAGTTCTCATTTTTTGGCTCTTAGTTCCATTTTTTGCTCTCTTAGCCTACAATCTCTAAAATCTTGCTTAACACACCCATGAGCTTCTCAAGACATTGCATAATCCTGCAAATCTGAGAACAAACAATGCAAGATGAGTAGGACAATAGAAGTTAGTCAAGGGTAGCTTAGATTTTTAGTTGTTTTTCATGTTTGTTTGATGATTTTCTAAGCTTGCTTGCATTCTATTGTAGTTAGGGTTTGATAGTTTGTTGTTTCTCCATGTAAACCAAGTTTTTCCCTAGCACAAAATGGTGAACCTGACATGAATACATATAAATCTTGCCTTTTTTGATGATTTTTGAAGATCAAGTTTCGTAGGTGGCTTCCTGGTCTCAAACGGACCTCACCATTGAGTCCAGGAGACCCTTTCAGTGAAAAATGACATAAAATTTGACATGTTTTGGTCACTGCAAATTTTTAAAAAATTTTGAAATATTTTTTAGTTTGTTGCCCATACCGTACAGATCCGTACGAATCTGTACTTTACAGACCTGCTATACGAACTGCATCGTTCTGTGTTTTCATTTGCTATTCAGTCATTCATTGTTTTGCAGGAATAACATAGCATGTTTGTTTGAATGTTTTAAATTTGCATGTTTAAATTTATAGGTTTGACTGTGTTTGTAGGGTCAAAATTTTTGCTTGCAGGTTTAAACCTTAAATTGTGGATGCCTCTCTCGTAGTCTACAAGGTCACCACCATCTAAAACTCCCATCGCAACTCTCGTCATGTATTGTTGCCACCTACGAAATTCTCCATCGTCGCCTCCTACACATAGCCACCTCCTCCCAACCCTTGTCGTAGCCTTGAACCACTAGTTGAAACCCTAGGTGCTCCTCTGCACAGTCCAAACCACAAATCAACCAAAGCTCCTAGACCCTAAGACTCTCTCGGTCGCCATCTTTGCCTCTAGTCGGCACTGCCCACCTGTGCTTCGATCGACGATCATTTGAGGGCGTCATCGCCATCGGCCCACCTTGTCGCCACTATCTTACCTGCTCCACTCAATCAAAAAAAAAAACCTAAGTGTCGTCTATGCTTTTTCCACTGCAGACCGCCACCTACGTGCCACCCTAACACTTGGTCACCGCCATCGGGATCTAGTCACCCCTACTGATATTTTTGACCTCCACCGCCTTTGTCTAGATTTGAAACCTCTATTGGCTACCTCCATAAACCATAAAACATTGATTCGTCGATGTCTAAACCATATTTGGAGATAGACTTAGGCTTCGTGGTTCCCCTGAAGCTCGGTGACTTTTCCTCTAATTGTTGACGTGGGTGGCAGTAGCTTCATGGTTGTGGAACCCTCAGTGGTCTCCATTTGAATCTACACTGTCGCTATTGAAGTCTGAATCGATGTGGTTTAAAACCCTTCCACCACTTAGTAGTTTCCATTGCCAGGCTTAAGACTTTAGCCCCTAACACATAGCTGCGACCTCTAGTTGACTAACAACATTAGGGTTTGAATCCTTCAGAACCATAAACACTGTCAGGCTCATTATCCCCTGTGAGGTTTAAACATCAGTCACTTCAGTGACTAGGAAGGAGGCCACAAGCCCCTTTTATTATTCTCCTCTTTTGTCTTTGTTTTTCAATCATTCCCCTTGGTCACATCGGTGACCAGGGGGGCATATGAGCCCTTAACCACCGATAACAAACCTAACCACCTGCCAAAAACCGTGCTATGTGACCACAGTTTGGAAAACTGTCAGCAGTTAACTTTCAAACTGCCAGGCTCTTATTTGCTTCTACATGCCCTAATAGGGCAGTTTTTTTCTTTTGCTCATAACTTTGGCGTATGGAGACGAAATTTCACAAATTTGGTGGCGTCAGAAAGCTGGCTTAGCAAACTACGCAATGGAAAAGACCATTTCAGGTGACTATACTATTTTGACCAATTTTTTTGCAGTCAAATTTTAGCTTCATTTTAAACTTCAAAGGCTCATAACTCATGCAAAATTCATTAGTTTTTGATGAATTATTGTTTTAAATTGCTTAGAATTTCCTAAATTTTCTGATTCTGTAATTTATTTTCCTATAACTGATCAAGATTTTTAGATATTTTACAGATTCTATTTTTGGCCCTTTTTGACTTTGAGGTTCGCAAAACGATGCATCTACTTGTTATGTCATATTTTTTACAATGTCATGGGGTTTTTTGTGCTACTAATGTCTAATTTTTAGCATGTGGCATCTGTGGGCTAAAGCCGTTCAAATTGAAACTACTAACACATTTGATGTAGGGATTCAATTTCTTTCATATACATGTGTGTTGGTTATCATAGGCACATTTGGTTTTGGTGCACTAAAATTAACATAACTTGCTTTTTTCAAACATATTTTGGGGATTAAAATGAACCACTATCTTCTTTGCTTGGTGATTGTGTTTATGTTGTGAAGTTTGTATGATCTTCCCTCACCCTTTATGCTATCTTGGGAATCAAAAACACTTCACAATGTTTACATAAATCACACCACACATCTATTTTCTAAAGTCAATGAACATGTGCGAGTGTGAGCACATTCACATGTGTATGCTCTCCCCTTGCGACTTAGTGTGAGCCTAGGGATCAAAAACATGTTAACTTGTCTTGCTTTTGTTATCCTTAGAGTGGGCCTACTCTTGAGACACATCTGAAAGGAGAACTCATTTGTGACCCCAAGTGGGACTTTCATCTAGCCCGCTATATAAGTTGAGGATAAGGTGAAAGCCAAGTCTAACCGGTATGAGCGCTCACCATACAATACTATCTCGAAATGAGGCATACCTTTGTGTATAATAAACTCCTAGTAGGGTTAGTTAGAGCCTTTAGTGGCTTTCTGGATGCTCGTGACATGTCAATCCCCCAGATATTCACTAGAACCCTTTTGTTTAGTGGCCAAAAACCCTCTATTTGTTGACACAAAAGGGTAACCTTTGAAGCTGCCCCTATTCTTGCGATTCCTAGCCAAGATAGTAGGGACAATCCTAAGGTTTGGTAGGGGAACGAGCCTTGGGCAACCCAGAACTTGGTATGCATGAGAAGTGAGTGTCGTGGAGGGGAACCGGTGCCACCAAGATCCTAGAGCTATCAGTTTTGAATAAACGAAGCTAGGGGATTCAGCAAATATAGTCCTTTCCTAGCCTAGGATTGTGCATGTCTACAAGTGTTTGCAAAACATCATGAGTCATAAAAAACAACCAACTAACTATCAAGTGTCTTCTATGATTGAGGTGTGTGCTTGGCTAATCATCACCCTCAACATTCATTCCAACCCATACATTCCATGTCATCATATCCTAATCACTCCCCTAAGCTAATCAATTTCATCCTAAACATTCCACATCATATCCTAGTGATATTATCCTAATCAGTCCAACTCACCATCTCTTATTTATCATTCCTAGTCACCCTCCTAAGCCAACCCATTTCATCCTAATCACATATCCTATTCATCATATCTTAATCATTTCACCTTATCCTACTCATTATCCTAATCCATCTTCATCCTAATCAATCCAATTCATACAATCGTGTCATTCCTAATCATATCCAAGTCACCCCAATCCAATCCTAATCATATCCTTGTCATTCTACATTATCCAAATCATCATTCCTAATCATTTCACCCCATCCTAATCATCATCCTAATCATATCATAATCACATCTTATCATTCCTAATCATCATATTCTATCCATCCAAATCATCATCCCTAATCATTAGACATTGTTATCCTCATCCATTCACTTCATCCTAATCCTACCCCATTCATCATCATTACACCTCATCCTTCTCATACCTTCATCATTCTCTTTCATCACTACACTTCATTCTAATCATCGTCCTAATCATACCTTAATCATATCCTAATCATACCCTAACCATTTCCAACTCATCCTAATCACCTCGTTCATCTAATCTACATCATCCTAATCCATCCAAGTCATCTTTCCTAATCATTTCACATCATTCAACCATATCCTAATCATGTTCTATTCATAATCCCAAATCATTCTGCCACATCCTAATCATTCCTAATCATATTCATGTCATAACTTCTTCATGCCACCTCATCATATTTATACCCTAATCATTCATAATCATTACATCCATTCCACATCATAGCATATTCATCATGCCAACTCATCCTATCCTAATCACATTCCTGCGTATCTCTTCATCATTCAACCTTCATGTCCTTAGCCACATCATATCATATCCTAATAAAATTCTTATCATTTTAATCATTCCACCTCACCCCAATCTATCATATTCCTCATCGTTCCTAATCATTCCACCTCACCCCAATCTATCATATTCCTCATCATTTAAAATCATGCCACCTCATCCCAATCATACCCTAATCACCTTCCCTAAGCACATCATCTCATCATCCATATCCTAATCATCATCATTGTCTCATCCTAATTGCATCCTAATTACATTCTCATCATTCCACATCATCCCCTTACTAATCCAATCAACACCATCCAAGTCGAACCAAACTTAACCATTATACTAACCATTCCACATGTCTTAATCCATTTTCATTCTAATCAATCCAGCTCTTCCTAATCATATCATATTCATCATATATTCATCATTGAACCTCATCCCAACCATATTCTATTTATCATTTTTCATCATTCAACCATATCCTAATCACATCATACTCATCAATCCTAGTCATTACACATCAACATATTCATCCCACCAACATCGATCCTAATCATTCCTAATCACATTCTTGTCATATCTTCTTCATGCCACCTCATCATAATTATACCCTAATCATTCCTAATCACTACATCCATTTCACATCATGTCATATTCATCATTCCAACTCAAACTATCCTCATCACATTCCTACTCGTTTCTTCATCATTCAACCTTCGTGTCCTTAGCCACATCATATCATATCCTAATAAAATTCTTATCATTTTCTAATCATTCCACCTCACCCCAATCTATAATATTCCTCATTCCTAATCATTCCACTTCTTCATAATCATATCCTATTCATCCTAATCACCACACATTATCCCAATCATGTCCTATTCATCATCCCAAATCATTCCACCACATCCTAATCATCATTCTTGTCATTCCATATCACCATCCTCATCCAATTATCATCATCCTAATCAGCCCTAATCATTCCATATCATACCATACTCACACCCAAGTTGTCATAATTCAAACCTTAGTCATCCCTTGTCACTTCCTTCCTTATGAAATCCAAATAATTCCTTATCATTACATTTCATCATCCTTTCCATTCAAATCCAATCAATTTCAAATTATCATTCCACATCATATCACTATCGCATATCCTAAACACATCCAAGTCATCATCATCATTCTCCTAATCATGTCCAAGTCATCTCAATCCAATCCTAGTCAACACCCTAATCATCAACATTCATAATCTAGTTCAATTCTTCCTAATCCATCCAAATCACCTAATCTCATCATTACACAACATCATCTTCATTCCAATCATCATTCCATGTCACATCCTAATCATATCCTAGCCATTCATCACAATCCAATCAACTTCTTCCTAATCATCCAATCTTATCATTACACATCATCATCTTCACTCTAATCCAACCGATCACTTCCCAATCACATAATAACCTTTCATTCATTATCTAATCCATTTCATCTTTCATCATTCCCAATCACATTACACGTCAACCATAGGGAAAACTTTGAGCATCTACACTCCCTATCAAATCGATTACAACCGTGTCAAAACCTTATATACATACATATATAATTTCATTCCACTACATATTCAATTTCATTCCACTACACATTCAATTTCATTTGGCCTTTGACATCCATATAGGCTCCCAAACATAGTCTTCCTAAGGTTGAAACATAGGGAGAAACTGTCGAAGCTTGACTGTATCACAAGTACAAATCTATGGACCAAGAGACCTTGACATCTTTCTTTCACATCAATCACAACTTGGGCTTAATACTCCATGGCTAGTTTAAGTCCATCCTTCCAAGTGAATTCTGAAACTCATGGGTTCACTCTAATCAATCATCTCTTCCATACTTTAAGGTCTCGACAAAACCAATTTGTACTTTGAAAGGTCATTAGTAGACGAGAGTACCCTCTTGGAGCTAGACTTTTCAAAAACTAATATCATTAGCCTCTATCATAGCCTGGGCCTTATCACATTCCATTGTCATCCCCATAGCATCCCACAATTCACAAATCTCATCTAGTATAGACATGGTTGCAAAAAGAAGAGAAAGGAGTCGATCGTCCTAGTTATCCCTATTCATACTCATCATTCCACATCATCCTTGTCATCCAATCAACATCATTCTAATCATATCCCAATCAATTTTCATCCTAATCATTATTCTTGTCATTTGACATCATCATAATCACATTCTACTCATACCTTCATCATTCAACCTTCACACCCTAATCACCCTTTTTAATCACATCATTCAACCTTCACATCCTAATCACCCTTTCTACTCACATCATTCAATCAAATTCACCCTAATCATTTCCATCACCCCTAACCATACCCTAATCATCCCTAATCACCCATACAATCAATCCCACACTCTATCACATCTCATTCATCCCAATCATTCCATCCCATCTCGATGACATACAATGATACGAAGACATGCATCATTCCATGCCAATCCTAGAGAACAAGGTTCTAGCACCCCAAGCCTATTCGCAAGCCCATCAAGTCCACCTTGGTAGCAAGACAAAGTGCCTTTACATTCCCATTCTACCTTTGACAAGGGGAACATAAGTCTACCTCATCCATCCTATAAGTACATTCTATCACTGCTCCACCTAATGCTAATCATAAGACCACATTATCTACCCTCATTGTCCATCCACTATATTGTCCTAAGCCTTCAGCTTCCATCACCCACCTACCTACCAAGGATGTGATCCAAAGGCCACTAACAAGGAATCAAACATCGCCATGTCATCCAACACTTATGCTTGAGCCTACCAAAGAAACCTTAAATGCCATGTCCAATTCTTCCACCCTATCATGTGGTTCACAACATATTAAATCCATACAAGAGTCTTTCGCTTCCATTCCAAGTCAAGAGATATGCCAAGGGTCGAATCCTAAGCATGAGGAAACATTACCCCCTTGTCCAAATCAAGATCAAACCACTTCCATTCAACCTATCCATAAGGGACTTGATCCCATTCTCACAATCCTACATATGACCAAGAAAAACATGATTACCGTCTTGGCCAACTCTATGCATTCCATGGTCAAGAGCTTGTCACCTCATCCATTTATGATCCAACCAATTCCACTTGCCATAATGAGACATGTGCCTCCCAAGAACACATAAACATAGAAGATCAAACAAATAACTTGGATCTACATGAGCATAATAAAGATCCTAGTGACCCTTCCACATCATCTACCATCAATCACATTTCAAATCCACCATCATATCCACTGGGCCTATTCACCTTCATTCATGAGTGTTCTTCCTTAGGAACACAACAACCATTATCCACCACATCACCTTCTCCATCAAATAATGAGCTCATGTCTAGTGTCCAAACCACACATAGTTCCATTGTCCATCGCATGCTCCAAAACATGAATTATCAAGGAAAAGGCTTAGACCTTCACAAACAAGGAATTTTGGAGCCCATCCATGTCAATGTCCCCCCTCACTCATATGGCCTTGGCTACACACCCCAAGGTCAACAATCTAACGATGTTGGTAATTCCTCCATCCCTCCTAAGTCTACCACTTTCCATCACAAACCCTATCATATTCCAAAGACATACGTTGCCATTCCACCCCCATCATCTTACAAATGTCAAAAGCATGTGACCATACACTTTCCACCATCCACTTTGCCTCTGCTACTGCCAACTCCTACTATCTCTCCATCCACTTTGCCACCATTGATTCCAACACCTAATAGTCTTATCATTTACAAAACCCCTTACATTCCTAATCATGACCAACAAATGCATACATTATGTAAACATAAAGATTCCACTCATCCCACCCGCCACATGGGATTCAAAAATAAATATTTGGATGCCTCCTTTCATAAAAATAAAAATCATAAGGGTCCTAATGCCTTAAGAAATCAATCCAAAAATTCAAAACAAAATCCATTCAAAAATCCATCCAAACCCATACCTCCAAAAGCAAAGTCCAAAGACAAAAAGGTAGGGTCCCTAAGCAAAATTTGATCAAATCAAATGACCAACCACATCTAAAAAATCCCAACCATCCTCTTCCAGCCATTCCATTCAAAAATATTAAATCCCTTCATCCCACATGATAAACAAAAATCATAAAAAATACTAAGTCTATGTGGGTCCCAAAATGCTTACATCATCCATCCACTAAGCAAACATCTCCATTGCTTCCTACACCACCTTCCAATCAAATAGCTTCAACGTTTATCATTGTGTGTGCAACCGTTGGTCATGATTCCTCTTCTCACCTCTATCACTCCATCATTCATCCATTATCCTATACACTTCACCAATCCTATCCCTATGGTCCATGCTTTTTCATAAACATCTCAACCATCTTCCATGCATAAGTCCTACATAATCCACATCATAATCCACTATCATTCCCTCCATAACCCACTATCTACCTAATCCATCTCACTTTCATGCACTCTTCCTTATCAACATTCATGAGCATATCGATAGTTGACATGGTCCATGCGACGACATCATTCTTTTTCAATGGGACTATCACCTTCATGGAACTAGACACTTGAGTCCCTCCTGTCCATATTCCCCTATCTAATTCAAAAAATCAAAAAAGTTGATCTTCTATGCCACTTACACTTGGGGGCACATTGTCTCATCCTCCTATCATTTTCCACCTTACCATCCTTATTCATACACCCACATGCCTATCATATTGCATCCATTCACACTCCCTTCCTATGTTGATCTCGATAAAGAATGGGGGCACAATGTTGAAACATGTCTTGGGTATCTCTTGGCATACCTCATCCTTTCCAAACAATCCCTAGTATCATCCCATCATCCTAAGCTTTGTCTTGAAAAATCCTAAGCATTTCACCTACAATGGGGCATGTTATTCCTATGCGACATAGTCCTTGGAGATCACATCCTTGCTTTCTTACGCATGCATCCTTTCCATCCACTATCACCCACCCCTTTTATCCATTCACCCAATCCCATTCATTCCCTTGCACTTAGACTTGGTCATGCCTTGTCATTGGTATCTAGCACAAAGGCTATAAAACTATCATCCAATGTAACCCCAAAACAATCAAAAACACAAAAAAAATCACATATTTTCAAAAACACACCAAAAAAAAAATCAAAACATTTCAAAAATACAAAAAAATCAAAATATCCTCAAAATCCAAAAAAAAAATCATCAAAATATCCTCAAAATCCAAAAAAAATCCAAATATTCCTAAAACTCCAAAAAAATCACAACATTTCAAAAATCCCAAAAAAAATCAAAAAACATGTCAAAATCCAAAAATAAAATCAAATATTCCCCAAAATTCAAAAAAAAAAAATCAAATATCCTACAGAAATCCAAGCAATAAAATCACTCAACCCATCAATCCACCAAATCATTCATCACATCATTCCAACCAAATCAATTCTTCACATCATTCGATTCCTCAACTAAATCAACTCATCATTCCTCAATCAATCCTTTCAAATCACTTCACATCATTCGAATCCATTATTCAAACTCATCCACCATCCGCCATGGTCGAATTATGTCACCTCTGAGCTTTCATGTAGGCAAGGCCATCGTTGATGTACCCCCGAGGCATTAGGTCAGTCCCTTGGGCTCGTCCTGTCAACCATCATAATAAGTTGTCCATTAACGAGATGGACACTTTGATCAAACGGTCAATCTTTCATAGTAACATGCATCTCAAACCAATCCCAAAATCATCAAGACAAGCTAGTCCAATCAATCAAGTCAATTAATCACCTTGTGATAATCATATGTTACTATCAATAGCTGCCATCACATCATTATACGGAATGGGGCATTATCAAAACGAGGATTTTGTTCCTTATATGACATGTGTCATTTATCAAACGTCATCAATCAAACCCTAGTGTTTCTTGTATGACCAACAACACTAATGTCAATCAATCATCTCACTTGCCTTAGACAGGTAGGGGCATTGTCGAAACTAGACCAAGCATCTTATATGACATGCTTCTTTCCTGAAACTAGGCCTTCTTCATCCTATCACAATCAATCAAGCACATATCACTTGGCAAAAGGTCCAACTGGTTGTTGGTCTAGTCTGTCTTATTTTATTGGATTGTTTTTTTTTGCAGTCTCGTTCTTATGCTTCTCAAGGCAGTCCCTAAGTGATGAAGAGAAGCAAGGATAGGGAGAGACTTTTTCTTTGATTGTTTTTTGTGGTTTGTCTTAGCAAATGACTAGGGCAACTTGGTGCCTTGAGTGTGATTGGGATTCCATTGGGTGTGAATCAAAGACATCCTATGCATTGAAAAAACCAAATGCTTCCTTGCATCAGGACTTGCACACCTCACAGTTATGTCATTGCATGTTCCAACAAGGTATCACAGTTCCTAGTCTGAGTTAGGCAATCCTTGTCTATCATGTGCCTATTTCACAAGGGATTACACTTCCCACCTTGACCTTTGACATGCCATGGTGATTTTTTTCCTTTGACATAATAAGTTCTATGATGATAAGCAGAAAAATTGCAAATGAGAAGCTCAAAAATCAATCAAAGCAAGATCTCATTCCCATTCTTCTGGCCAATCTTCATTCCCCCACCATCTCTCTTTCACATATCATCCATTTCATCTATCTATTCCTCTATCTTTCTTCCTTCACCAATCCCTTTCATTTCGAGAGCCTACCCGTGTTTGTCCAACCTGCATATCCTCTTGAGGGGGCATCATCATCCTATTTTTCCACCACCTTCATTTTTCCTCTATCCATTTCCTTAGCTTCTTTGAAATGATGTTACTTGACATAAATCTCATCATCTCGAACATCATCTCAAAGAGGGGCAAAATGTAGACACCTAAAAGTGCCCATCCCTCCCAAAACCCTAATTTCTTCCACAATCCACTAATTTTCCCTAATTTGCCTGTATGATTAAATAATTGATTTTAATTAATTAATTATTTAGTCATTCACTATCCTAATGTCACCTTTCATTAATTTAAACAAATAAAACATTTTGTTTAAATACCCTCACTTAATCCCCTTTCACATGTCCCCTTCCTCAAATGAATTAAATAAACTAATCAAGTTTATTTAATTTAAACATTATCCACCTCACAATTTCTCTCAATTTAAAATTTTATTTTATCCTCTAGTGTAGAGGAACCATAATCAATCACAACCCTCCATTTTCAACTCTCAATCAGAGCCATTCATTCAAAATCCCTCTTCTATAAAACAACTTTCTCCAGCTCATTTTAGGGCTCTTAGTTCTCATTTTTTGGCTCTTAGTTCCATTTTTTGCTCTCTTAGCTTGCAATCTCTAAAATCTTGCTTAACACACCCATGAGCTTCTCAAGACGTTGCATAATCTTGCAAATCTAAGAACAAACAATGCAAGATGAGGAGGACAATAGAACTTAGTCAAGGGTAGCTTAGATTTTTAGCTATTTTTCATATTTGCTTGATGATTTTCTAAGCTTGCTTGCATTCTATTATAGTTAGGGTTTGATAGTTTGTTGTTTATGCATGTAAACCTAGTTTTTCCCTAGCACAATAGACATTTACATCCTACTAAAAAGAAATGGTTTGTCAAGTGATTTTAATTGTAGTTAATATCACTAGTATACCTGCATTTAAAAAATATATCTAAAGTACGCTAAGAGATATCCTTCTCGCCACCTATCTGTAGTAAATTGATTAAAAAATAGGCGCCTCGAGAAGGATATCTCTCAACATACTTTAGATATATTTTTTAAACATGGGTATACTAGTAGCATCGGCAGTGACAAGCATACTTCTAAGTATATTATATATCTTATTAAGAATTATTATTATTATATAATATAATATTATATCATAAGTTAGATATATTATTATAATATATATAATAATTATTATGTATTATATAATAATTATAATATAATTTAATATGTCTTTAGACATATTTATACTAAACTAAGCCTAAAGCTCTTAACACTAATTATATTATATTATATAATTATATAGGTTAGATATATTATTATAATATATTATAATAATTATATATTATTTTCTAAGGTTTGAATGATTGTTAGATTTAGATTTATGGTTTTGTTTAGAGATTAGTTTAGGATTAGGCTTATAAATAGGGTTAGATATAGGGTTAGGCTTATAAATCAATGCTAAGTGTAATCATTTGTTATGGTTAGAATTAGAATTAGAATTAGGGTTAGATTGAAAGTTATGATTACTATTGGAATTAGCCAAGATCAGCAAATGAAAAACAATATAAACTTCTACAAAGCATGAGCACAAAAAGCCAAATTTGATATTCAAGAGATGAAGATTATGTATATAGAGCCTTGCATAAATAGGAAAGCAAGTGGAGGTGAGAAGGTCGTATACAACGACTGAGCAACCCTCCAAAGGTGCAACACTTGTCTACTCAAATGACACATGTTTGAGCAAGTGGCAAGTTTGCAAGAAGTAGGTGTCTCACAAAGGTGAGAACACATGTCTTCACCACATGAGGTGAGACAAAAAGGTAAGAAGCCCAAAGTTGGACTTAACTAAGTGTGAATATTAATCTCCTAGACATGCTAAAAGCTAACTAGATAGATAAAGTAATTTTTCACACTAACAATTACAATTAGGGTTCGGGTTAGGTTTAGAAACAAGGTTAGATTAGAATTAAGGTTTTGTTTGCCAATATAGTTAATGTCAAGGTTATAGCCCTAATTCTAATCATAAATATAATTCTAACCCAATTTTAATTGTAACAATAACCCTAAACCTAACCCTAATTTTAAACAAACTATAACATGAATTCTAATCATAGATTGAACTCTAATTCTAACCTAAACCATAACCCTAATTGTAGCCTTAACTCGTAATTTGAACCCAAATTGTAATGATAACCCTAATCTTAATCATGACAGCAATGCTAACCTTAGCCCTAATTCTAACTCTAACTCTAATTCTAACCTAGATCCTAATCCTAACCTAACCCTAATTCCCTCCCTAATTGTAACCCTAACCCCAACCCTAATTCTAACCATAGTTGTAACCCTAATTCTAACTATAACCATAATTCTTATTGTAGGTAATTATAATTGTAGCCCTAACCCCAAGTTTGATTCAAACTTTAACCCTAGTTCTAACCCAAATTCTAATCCTAAACCTAACCTTACTTCGAACCCTTACCCTAATTCTAACTATTATTCTAAGTCTAATGCTTACCCTAACTCTTTCCTTAATTGTAATCCTAACCCTAACGCTAATGTTATTCCTAACTATAACCCTAATTATAACTCTATTTGTAACTGTAAACCTAACAATAAACATAATTCTAACTATAACACTAATTTTAATTGTAATTAGATATCTCTACCTCTAATTCTAATTGAAACCCTAATTCTAATTGAACCTTAAAACCCTAAGACAAATTCTATCCATAATCACAATTCTAATTTCAACTCTAATTCTAACCCTAACAATAACCCTAACCCTAATTGTAGGCCTAACTTCTAATTTAAATGCTAACCCTAACCCTAATTCTAATTCTAACCATAATCAAATGATTACACTTAGCATAACCCTAACTATAACCCTAACCCTAACGTTAATCCTGACAATAATTCTTAGAACCTTAACCCTAATTCTACCCCTAGATCTACTTAACCGTAATTCTATTCTTAATTCCAATCCTAATCCCAACCCTAACCCTAACCCTAACTCCAATTCTAATCCTAATTATAACCCCAAACCTAATTCTAACAATAAGCATAATTTTAGCCCTATTTTAGTTGTAACCCTAACTCTAACACTACTTCTAAAAATATAAGCTTAACCCTAACCCTAATTCTAACACTAATACTAACTATAACCCTATCCCTAATGATTAGGCGAATACTAATTAAAATTATGATTAGAGATAATTCTAACCCAACCCTAAACCTAACCCTAACATTCAAGTCAATACTAACCCTAATTCTAACCCCAACAGTAACCCTAATTCTAACCTAAACCCTAAGCCTAACCCTAATTCTAACACTAATTATAATCGTAACCCTAATTGTAACAGTAATTCTAACCATAATTCTAACCCTAATTATAATTGTAACTCTAATTGTAACACTAATTCTAACCATAATTCTAACCCTAATAACAACCCTAATCATATTTCTAACACTAAACCTAATTCTAACCATAAACATAATTCTAACCCTATTTTAATTGTAACCATAACCCTAAACCTAACACTAATTTTAAACAAACTATAACCCTAATTCTAATCATAGATTGAACTCTAATTCTAACCTAAACCCTAACCCTAATTATAGCCCTAACTTGTAATTCAAACCCAAATTGTAATGATAACCCTAACCTTAATCCTGAAAGTAATGCTAACATTAGCTCTAATCCTAACCCTAACTCTAATTTTAACCTAGACCCTAACCCTAACCCTAATTATAACCATAACCTTAATTCCCTCCCTAATTGTAACCCTAACCCCAACCCTAATTCTAACTGTAGTTGTAACCCTAATTATAACTCTAACCATAATTCTTATTGTAACCCTAACCCTAATTCTAACTATAATTCTAAGTCTAATACTTTCGCTAATTCTTTCGCTAATTGTAATTCTAACCCTAACCCTAGTTACCCTAATGCTAATTCTAATTGTAACCCTAATTATAACTCTTGTAACTGTGATACATACAAAGAGGGGATCCTCACACAAAATGGGTATGTTTTATTTGATTTCAATTGATCGTAGTTCATCATATCCTCATCTAGTTATTGTAATTGAATTACTGAAAAATTAAAGAATCAACTACATTTAACTATATTTAAAAATTATAATATTAAAAATTGCTATATGTTGGAGTTTCACATATAGTTACTTAAAAGGTTAAAGGAGTTAATAAAAAATGACCCCATTTAGATAATAAAAATAAGGGCTAAAATAACTTTATGTAACATATAATAACATAGATCCTTGAACACAAGGTCATGAGGCCTATCCACCCCCTTGCCCACCTGATATTGTACCCGGCTCATAGCTCCAGTCTTATATTTGTTATGGATGGAGTTTCTATTTCATAATATGCTTCTAAATAATAAAATTTAAAGCACTAATATAATTATTTCATTTCAAAGATGTTAATATTATATTTTTTATGGATGGAGTTTACTTTCTCTTTCATAATATGCTTCTAAATAATAAAATTTAAAGCACTAATATAATTATTTCATTTCAAAGATGTTTCAAAGATGTTAATATTATATTTGTTAAGCTCTTATATTTGTTATGGATGGATTTTAGTTTCTATTAAGTCCTTCATTTGGTTATTATGACTATGGGAATGAATCTGGTGCTTTTAAGATTATTTATAGAAGCTAGAGTTGGTTTATCTCTTCTAACAAGCAAATAGATAGCTTTTCCGTTTTGGAGTTTGATTGGTTTAGGAGCGTTAGCTTGTGTCTCAACTTTATTCTTTCTATTACTATTGTTGTCTTGGCATTTAGATTCATTTTCTTAACTTTCTTGCTTTGGACAATGTTTCTGTTATTGTTTGGACTTTCTATTATTATGGGTGTCACTTTGACAATCATATAAAGTCAGTTTGATTTATTTTGCTTCTAAGCTGGAGTGGATTATAAATTTTCTATCTTGTATGTTTGGTAACTTACTAAATAGTTTTTTTTGTTTTAAAAATTTTGATCACATTCCATGATCTATCATTAGGAAGTGGAAAATTAATTTTTCTTATCCTGATAATTAATTCAAAAATATGTTTTCAAAATATTTTTCCTCTTAAAGATAAATTATAAAAGATTATCAAAATATAAATACATAAAATACCTACATAAATATTTAAAAAAATTCTAAATCATTTACATATTAAATAGTCCGATGCAAATATCTATCAAATCAAGACACTGCCTAGCAGCCCACTCTCATTGAAGCAAATAATAATTTTGTTATGACCGAACTCTCGTCTTCTTTAATCTGTTGCTTCATATACCAAGATTCCATGTTGCAAACTAGACTCTATTCGTTTAAGGAAAACAAAATTCGGTTGCTCTACTCTTTTTCGTTTGTTCATACATTGTCCATCGTCGCAGGTCACACTTCCTCTTACAAAGGTTTTGTCTGAATATATTTGGTTCTTGCATACATATAGTTATCACTTTTGTCAATGTATCTTCTAGTACACAGATAGCCATACCATTTGTCATTTTAAAAACCATTTTATGAAAGCGAGAGACTTCGAGATTCATGTTTAAAGCATGCACCATAGATTTTATTAAGGCGAAGCAACGATCTCACTTGTTGTATTATTATACTTAATATATTACTTTATTTGGCAAGTATGCTTCCCATGCTTTGTGGTGAATCACCTCACACAGAAAGTGAGTCGGACAGGTGGGTTAAACCCTAATAGTGCTTGGCAAAGGGATAGGTTTCATAGCGCAGGGTACAGCTGCCCATGAACACCTGAACACCCACCCTTTGGCTGCAGCAGCCGAAGAGCTGTTCAATTCCCTTGGAGAGGCAGGCCGCACAATCTTTCCTCGACATATCTCGCCAGCACATCTCCATGCCATAGATGGTCACATTGGAAGAAACAACAGACGACCCCAAGGCGAACTTGATAGGGCTGGCGGGGGCCTTGCTCGACAGATCCGCCAACAGATCGCTAACGGCAGCATTGAAATGGGTTTCCGTATTGTTATTGACATTGACAAGGCCATACCAGAAGCTGGTGTCCAACTGCGAGAGAAAGGTGTAATTCTCGTAGCGAAGGAAGCAATGCTCCAGCTGAACGCGGGCGCCAATGGCATTGGGACAGTCGCGATGAACGGCCTTCACTGCCTCAGCTGAGCAGGCGCGGCAGTCGGCGAGAGACAAATCTCCTCTACACTGGAGGCGCCCCGACACCTGATTCGGCTTTTCCCTCCCGTAAACCGAAGCAGCGAAGCCCTCGTAGGCTGCTTTCTCTGTCAGCGTTTTAAACAGCGCTTCCACATTGCTATCAAACTGGGAGCCGTTGGAATACTTCACCACATTACATGCTGCGTATATCTGGCCCTCCTCCGACGAGGACTCAACCATAACAGTCCACAACACTAGCAAAGCCGCCAGATATAGCGGCACTCTCATTGATGCACTCACTGAGAAATACATTTCGGCAGATTACAGAAGAGAAGAAGATGTAGTTCCACACTACGAGCAAATCACCTTATAAATAGATGGGAAACGAGTGGAGTATGACCGGGCAATAAGTGCGCCGGGATAATTAGTTCAATTTTACATTTCTATCCATAGAAGCTTCGAATGTCCAATTCGACCCCATGGCAATATTAAATCGTAATTCACCGCATTGCTGAGTCGTCTTTGCAGGGGCATTGCCATCTCCGTAAGCTTTGCCAGACCTTTTCCGTAGGACTTTTTCCTTCTAGGTGCTTCTACCATCACAATGTCAACAAAAACGACGGAGTCTAGAAGTCTAATTACGGTTCAAAATTGCTAATTGTTTCAACTCGATTATCTCTTAAACTACTTTATATGGTGTTCCAGGATCATTCAAAATATAGTTAATACCGTTTTTTGTTGCGCTCTTCTCGTATCAAGAGAACACTGCCCATAACCTCTCAGCCGCCACAACCTCCTTTCTAGAGTCAACAAACGCGCAAATCCTAGTTGTAAGACAAAAACATTGTACCATACGCTAAACAATTTGAGCCAGAACAACTTGGTTATCTGCTCATCGGTTGTATTAGACAGGAAAATTTTTACTGTACCTTGAAAAAAGATAAGATTATACACGAACAATAATATCAAACACGCTGTTCGCTATTGTTTTGATGGATTGTTGAACTAAGCCCATTTTCGAACTGTTATTTGGAATCTGTTTCGTTTTTTTAAAACTTTATGTACTTATTAGATGATGTTTGTTTTAACTGTTTGTGAGGAAAGCCTCAGCCCGCAATTGATGCTAGCACCTCCGTGAGTGTCTATTCAAGATTTGAATTAGAATCTAGGACACTTCTATGGATTTTTTTTCTTACTATATAATTTTTTTTTTAAAATCCATAAATAATTTTATTTTTAATCCTATTTATTTTTACACATTCATCAATATATATATATATATATATATAATTTTATGTTTTTCTTTATATTTCACTTCTAATATATTTTGAGGAAATAAAATGCTCTCTTAAAATATAGGATGCGCTATCTCCTTACAATTTGATTTAGGTTATCTAATTAAATAATCAAATAAAATGACCAATCAAATTTAAATCAAATCTGTAGGATCAAATAGTTCAAGAGGGTTAAAAGTGCTTAGCTTATTTATGATAAGATAGCTTTTGAATCTTTGATGGTGAACTTGCTGGTGTTTTACAACATATAATTTGAATATGAAATTTGGATCTAGAATGAGAATCATAATGGCATGATAAAGATGCTCAAAAATTGTTGTTGGCGAGGATAGAATTGTGGTGTGCAACCTAGTTTGGGATAGGGTCACACTATGCAACCTAATATTTCTAGAGTGGCCCAGTCTTGTGTTGTTTTGATATGTTGATATTGTTGTGCCTTTATCTTCTTACCTATTGAATTGAAAAGGAATTCTTTTTAAAAGTGCAATGGGGCCTACATTGAGAAAAGAGGTGAAGACTTAGGCATGCTTCAATTACAATCAAACCCCTAGAAGATTGATGTAAAATTTCACAAACATGCCATGCAAACAATGTAGATGCAAGAAGCCTAATTGAACTTTTGTAAAATGCCAGGATAGAACTTTGCACTTGCTTGTGATTTGTATTTCGAGTGATTCTCATTGATTGTTATGATCATTTATAATGACCTAGGCATGTATATAAATGCTTGAGTTTAGTTGCTCAATTTAGTATTTTTACACATAGGACATAAAGACAATGACTAGTTTCCCAAAACATTTGCTTGGGAGTGGGAAAATTAGAATTTGGAAGAGGTGGATTGGACCAAATCTTGCAACACTGTAATGCCCACTCAAGGAAATAACTATTAATAACAATAATTCAATTAATTATTAAGAAATAATGGAAACATAATATGATTGCAGGAGAAAATTTACTTATTTTAATAACATCCAAAATTCATTGTAAATAAATTACAAGATACAATTGTTTCATATACAAATATACACATCTACAATAAATGTCTAAAGATCATCCAATAGACCTAACTAAAATCAGACATTAGTTCCACAAGGTCCATCAATAATCATAACAATTAACAATATTCTAACCTAAGGCCCTAAGGGGCCAACCTAATGTCTTTGGGGCTCATCCAAGATGGCCTTGCCTAGTACGTATCTATCTTATTATGTCGGTGTTCTAGAGTGGAAGCATTCTAGAGTGGAATCCAATTTCCTGTAAATAAAATTTAAAAATTCTCTAGAAATAAAATAATTTTTTTTTAAAAAACTTTAAAAAAATTTATGTTAAGGGGCGGCCCCTGCCACCACTATGCTTCTAATTTTGTTTTTGCATTTTAACTTAAAGGAAATCTATTCTTAATTATTCACATGACCCCATACGAAAAAGCCAACCAATTAAATTAATGCAAATTTGCAATCACTAGTCAAAAAATTGACTTGGGTAAAAGAGGTGGATTGATAATTGAAAAAATAAATGTGATAATTCAATAAGTGTCATGTAGTAATTTTTTGAAATATTGTCATAGTTAATTAAACTAATGTAGATATTTTTAAATTTCAATATAGTTATGTAATAATATTAAAATTATGGACAAATAATTCTAACTTAAAATAAAATAAACTATAGTTAAATATAGTTCATATTTTCATCAAATAGCTAAAAAAAAAAAATTCTCATTGCATGGGAGTTCTCTAAGATTATTGTAGTTGATCCCACAAGACTTTCCACATCCAACACATTGCAAACCCTAAACCTACAACAAAATAAGATCATAGAACCAATACTAAGAAGGATTAGGAAAAAGATAAGGAAAGAAATCAAAATCAATCCAAACCAATCAAGCAAAGAGGAATAAATCCAAACAAGGTCTAAGAAATTTACCTCATTTCAAAAAAATTGTGTAGCAAAAACAAATTAAGATGAAATGAAAAAGTAATGTAAAGAAATGATTTTATATGCCTTTATTTTCTTTAGTGAAATTTTATTAATTTTCTAAATTGGTACTTAGTGGACCCCTAATTTATAGCCAACCTGATTTTATTATGGCATGTTTCTATTATATTTCTTTTAATATTTAGAATTTTATTTTATTTTGTTTATTTAATTCAATAAAATATATTTAAAAGATTCCAATCTAAGGTTTTAAATTTTATTATTTAGAAGCATATTATGAAATAGAAACTCCATCCATAACAAATATAAAATTAAACTAATGTAGATATTTTTAAATTTCAATACATTTATCTAATATTATTAAAAATATGGAGAAATAATTCTTACATAGCTCTACATTAAAATAAAATAAACTATAATTAAATATAGTTAATATTTTCATCAAATAGCTAAACAAAAAAATTCTCATTGCATGCAAGTTCTTTAAGATTCTTGTAGTTGATAAATTAAAATCCCACAAGACTTTCCACATCCAACACATTCCAAACCCCAAACCTGCAACAAAACAAGATCATAAAACCAATACTAAGAAGGATTAGGAAAAAGATCAAAGAAAGAAATCAAAAACAATCCAAAAAAATCAAGCAAAGAGGAATAAGTCCAAACAAGGTCTAATAAATTTACCTCATTTGAAAAAAATTGTGTAGCAAAAATAAATTGTGATGAAATGAAAAAGTAGTGTAAAGAAATGATTTTATATGCCTTTATTTTCTTTAGGGAAATCTTATTAATTTTCTAAATTGGTACTTAGTGGACCCCTAATTTATAGCTAACCTAATTTTATTATGGCATGTTTCTATTATATTTCTTTTAATATTTAGAATTTTATTTTATTTTATTTATTTAATTCAATAAAATATATTTAAAAGATTCCAATCTAAAATAATTAGTGCTTTAAATTTTATTATTTAGAAGCATATTATGAAATAGAAACTCTATCCATAACAAATATAATATTAACATCTTTGAAATGAAATAAATATAATATTAACATCTTTGAAATGAAATAAAAAATAATTATATTAGTACTTTAAGTTTTAGAGTAAAGCTTTTGGAGAAAACTGTGTTTGCTTTCTCCAAAAGCTTTATTATATATCATGGACTGTGGAAACATCATGTCTACTACTTTAAATTTTATTATTGAGAAGCATATTATGAAATAGAAACTAAACTCCATCCATAACAAATATAATATTAACATCTTTGAAATGAAATAATTATATTAGTGCTTTAAATTTTATTATTTAGAAGCATATTATAAAATAGAAACTCCATCCATAACAAATATAAGAGCTTAACAAATATCATATTAACATCTTTGAAACATCTTTGAAATGAAATAATTATATTAGTGCTTTAAATTTATTATTTAGAAGCATATTATGTATTTAAAAATAATAATTATATAGTAAGAACAAAAATCCATAGAAGTGTCCTAGATTCTAATTCAAATCTTGAATACACACTCACGGAGGTGCTAGCATCAATTGCGGGCTGACGCTTTCTCACAAACAGTTAAAACAAACATCATCTAATAAGTACATAAAGTTTTAAAAAAACAAAACAGATTCCAAATAACAGTTCGAAAAAGGGCTTAGTTGAACAATCCATCAAAACAATATCGAACAGCGTGTTTGATATTATTGTTCGTGTATAATCTTATCTTTTTTCAAGGTACAGTAAAATTTTTCCTGTCTAATACAACCGATGAGTAGATAACCAAGTTGTTCTGGCTCAAATTGTTTAGCTTATGGTACAATGTTGTTGTCTTAAAGCTAGGAATTGCGCGTTTGTTGACTCTAGAAAGGAGGTTGTGGCGGCTGCGAGGTTATGGGCAGTGTTCGCTTGATACGAGAAGAGCGCAACAAAAAATGGTATTAACTATATTTTGAATGATCCTGGAACACCATATAAAGTAGTTTAAGAGATAATCGAGTTGAAACAATCAGCAAGTTTGAACCGGAATTAGACTTCTAGACTCCCCTCGTTTTTGTTGACATTGTGATGGTAGAAGCACCTAGAAGGAAAGAGTCCCACGGAAAAGCTTGGCAAAGTCCACGGAGATGGCAATGCGCCTGCAAAGACGACTCAGCAATGCAGTGAATAACGATTTATATCGCCATGGGTACGAATTGGACATTCGAAGCTTCTATGGATTGAAATGTAAAACTGAACTAAGTTATCCCGGCCCACTTATTGCCCGGTCATACTCCACTCGTTTCCCATCTATTTATAATCTGATTTGCTCGTAGTTTGGAACTACATCTTCTTCTCTTCTGTAATCTGCCGAAATGTATTTCTTAGTGAGTGCATCAATGAGATTGCCGCTATATCTGGCGGCTTTGCTAGTGTTGTGGACTGTTATGGTTGAGTCCTCGTTGGAGGAGGGCTAGATATACGCAGCATGTAATGTGGTGAAGTATTCCAACGGCTCCCAATTTGATATCAATGTGGAAGCGCTGTTTAAAACGCTGACAGAGAAAGCAGCCTACGAGGGCTTCGCTGCTTCGGTTTACGGGAGGGAGAAGCCGAATCAGGTGTCGGGGCGCCTCCAGTGCAGAGGAGATTTGTCTCTCGCCGACTGCCACGCCTGCTCAGCTGAGGCAGTGAAGGCCGTTCATCGCGATTGCCCCAATGCCATTGGCGCCCGCGTTCAGCTGGAGCATTGCTTCCTTCGCTACGAGAATTACACCTTTCTCTCGCAGTTGGACACCAGCTTCTGGTATGGCCTTGTCAATGTCAATAACAATACGGACACCCATTTCAATGCTGCCGTTAGCGATCTCTTGGCGGATCTGTCGAGCAAGGCCCCCGCCAGCCCTATCAAGTTCGCCTTGGGGTCGTCTGTTGTTTCTAATTCCAATGTGACCATCTATGGCATGGAGATGTGCTGGCGAGATATGTCGAGGAAAGACTGTGCGGCCTGCCTCTCCAAGGGAATTGAACAGCTCTTCGGTTGCTGCAGCCAAAGGGTGGGTGTTCAGGTGTTCATGGGCAGCTGCACCCTGCGCTATGAAACCTATCCCTTTGCCAAGCACTATTAGGCTTTAACCCATCTGTCCGACTCACTTTCTGTGTGAGGTGGTTCACCACAAAGCATGGGAAGCATACTCGCCAAATAAACTCATATTAATAAGTATACTACTACCACAAGTGAGATATTTGCTTGGCCTTAATAAAATCTATGGTGCATGCTTTAAACATGAATCTCGAAGTCTCTAGCTTTCATAAAATGGTTTTTAAAATGACAGAATGTATGAATATCTGTGTACGAGAAGACACTTTGACAAAAGTGATAACTATCTGTATGCAAGAACCAAATATCTTTCAATTTGAGTCCGACAAAACCTTTGTAAGAGGGAGTGTGACCTGCGATAATGGACAATGTATGAGCGAACGAAGAAGAGTAGCAACAGAATTTTATTTTTATAAAATAATAACGAATAGAGTCTAGTTTGCAACATGGAATCTTGGTATATGAAGCAACAGATTAAAGAAGATGAGAGTTCGGTTATAACAAAATTATGATGTGCTTCAATGAGAGTGAGCTGCTAGGCAGTGTCTTGATTTATAGATATTTGCATTCTACAGTTTAATATGTAAATGATTTAGAATTTTTTTTTTTAATAATTATGTAGGTATTTATGTATTAATATTTTGATCATCTTTTATAACTTATTTTTAAGAGGAAAGATATTTTGAAAACGCATTCTTGAATCAATTATTACCATAAAAAAATAATTTTCCACTTCCTAATGATAGATAATGAAATGCCATGAATATTTTTAAAACAAAAAAAAAGCTATTTAGTAAGTTACCAATCATATAAGATAGAAAAGTAAGTTACCAATCATACAAGATAGAAAATTTATAATCCACTCCAACTTAGAAGAAAAATAAATCAAATTGACCTTTGTACGATCTCTCAAAGTGACACCCATAATAATAGAAAGTCCAAACAATAATAGAAACACTGCCCAAAGCAAAAAAGTTAAGATAATAATTTAAGATTGAAGGAAAAATCAACAAGAAACTCATGAATCTAAATGCCAAGACAACAGTAATAATAGAAAGAGTAAAGTCGAGACATGAGCTAATGCTCCTAAACCAATCGAACTCTAGAAGGGAAAAGCTATCTATGCACTTGTTAGAAGAGATAAACCACCTCTAGCTTCTATAAATAATCTTAAAAGCACCAGATTCATTCCCATAGTCATAATAACCAATGAAGGACTTAAAATGAGATTTAGAAGGATTCTAGAAGAAATTTCTACAATATTGAGCTTTGAGCACATTAGGATAATAATCAACCACTTCAAAAAATCATTTTCAAAAATTAGGAAGGAAGAAAATTCCCTTATAACTTCCTCTTCAAATTATCCTATTTTATGATTTTTGAAGTTACATAAACAAAAGAAAATTACTCACATCTTTGTCCATGTAAGGGTAATCATGATATTTTTCTTCGAAAGTAAGATTAGCAAACCAATCCGCCACTTTATTTCTTTCCTATAAGATGTGATTAAGTTTAAAATTAAAAATCTTTCCAAGAAGATCTTTTAAAAAAAGAAACTAAAAAGTCTCCACTAATTACCATTTTGGCTTTTCAAACTATTTATCACTAGTTTTGAATCCCCTTCCATGATAATAATTTGAACGTTAATCATAATACCCAATTTCAAACCATGAACCAAACCTTCCATTTTTGCAACATTATTGGTATTAAAGCTAGAAAATGAAGTATTCAATCTAACAAGTTCACCTTTATAATTTTTGAGGACAATCCCTCCTCCAGATATATACTAGGATTATTTTCAAAAGCACCATCCAAATTAATCATTATCGACCCTTTCTAAGCCAAGGTCCACAAAGCCTCTCTGATTTCTCTCATTTTTTGGCTTTGCCTTTTTGAAAGATCAAAAAAATTTAGGTTAAATTTTTGGGATAGCTAACTATGATATGCTAGCTTCTTTGTTCTTATTTTTAACTAAATCTTACAATGAGAATTACAAACATGAATAAACTTTTTCTAGACTTTTAAAAAGATTTTTCCTCTAATTAAAGAGCTCTATTATTTCTTTCAAGCCAAATCTTCCAAACAATGATACTTGAAGCCCTCTCCCATAATTCTGAAAGAAAATTTACATTTGGAGGAGAGTCCCAAGATATTATTTGATCACACAAAGATTGAAAAAAAACCTATCCATCATAGGAATCATAATGTTTCACATGTTGAAAAACCCTCAGAAAAGCCTTCGAAAAATCTTGTAACCTTTGAGTTTCTCTAAGTCTTCCAAAATATCCAAGTGTAGAATCCTTTCAGCAAGTTTGTAGGTTCGCAAACCTATTGAAAGCTAAAAAATCCTTTACAAAGTTATACTTTTTAGTTTTTCAATAGGTTTGTCAACTAGCAAATCTACCAAAAAGGTTTAGGATTCTCCCATGCAACCAAAAAAAAAACTAGAAATGAAAATGAAGTGTTTGATGTGTTCAGAAAGTTCATTGGTTCACAAACTAATCGAAAAGATGAATAGGTTCATTGATTTCCTAAATGATTGAAATGGAGACAAAGGCAATTGTTTTGGCAAGTTTGTGAGTTTGCAAACTTGCCAAATTAGAAAAAAGGAAGAAGAAAATAGAACAAAGAGAAAAGGAAAAGATGTTTCAAAAAGTTCATTGGTTTGCGAACTTCCCAAATTGCCGAAAGACAAACATGGTGTAAGAACTACTCATATTAATACAATAAAAATACACAAAAGAGAAAATTTAAAATTGTTACTCAAAATAATTTATTCCACAATAATATTCCAACATGAATATACAATAAGCTAGAGAAGATAGATTAATAAAACATAAGAATAAACTCCTTTGCATCATCAAGTCGTTAAGGCATTAATACACCAAACTTCTACAAAACATAAATTGTTATCCTCTAGAGATCATCATCGGTGAATGCGAGGAGAGAGAGCATCATCAAAATGATTTACCACTCATCCACAAAGCTTATGCTTCCCTATCCTTACTCCAAACAAGAGAAGATTGACCCTTCACAAGAGGTCTAGCAATCAGAATCGGCAAACATGATGGAATCTAGTGCAACTTGATATATATAACATTTAACAAATAGTACAAACTATAGTAGATGAACTTATATCATGATATGGTAGAGAGTGAAAAAAAATCAAACTAGTGCAAATACTTAATTTGATTTCAAAGCTTTAGCTAAAGCATCTTTTTGGGCTAATATTGACAGCTAGATAGGTTAGTAAACCTAGCCCACCTTTCTCTATGACCTCCATATTCGGCACCCATCCAAGACCCAATAGAAAAATAAGTCTATTACTCTAGGATTACATAATCATTTTAAATAATTCCATATGTAATTATTTCTTTTTGCAATACATATTCAAATATCTACATAAGTCAATGATATCCATTTCTATGAAATAATACAATTTTTGAAGTTGATAAAAGAATACGCGAAACTACCCAAATAAAAATCTTCTTTCTCTATAATATTTTCAGTTCAAATTCAAATAACGATATATTCATAACCTATTTGATTAAAAAGAAAACATATATCAAGGTATGCATATGGCATAAAACTTGTACTAATATAGATGTCAAGAGTTAAAATGTCGAACCATAATGGATTACATGTCAACTATATGGATTACAAACTAGACCAATATATAGTCTACATATATACATCAAAGTATAGATGATATTTTGATGATGTTATCACTTATATGATCCTAAAGATTAAACTTAATCGACATCTAATTTAACTAGAAAAGGAAAGTTAAATTTCCACTCAAAAGACATTCAAAAGTATAAAAAGAGTAATCATAACTTGCTAATAGCATTAACCCAATAACTAAATTTTTCACTAGTTTGATCTAGGTTGAGAATTTAATCAACTCTTTGTCATTTAACTACACAATAAAGTTTTCTAACTAAAGATATCCAAGGTATATGTTAGAATATTAAGGTTTACTTAATAAAGTCACCTTAGAGACTTATAGTTTATTATTATTATTAGTATAATAATTAGTTGCATTCCCATAAGATGGTAGTATGAGAAGTTACATTGTAAAGGCTTTATAAAATCTATATTGTGTATGCAACTAAATATTATCTCAATAATATATCAATATTTGTGTTTGATCTCTGATTTATCTATCATATGGTATTAGAGTGATGCGATCTTGTGTTTATGTTGTATTACTACCTGGAGAGAATGGCAATGGAGGCATTAGGGATTCGATGACAAGAATGTAGAGCAATATAAGTTTGTTGTGCCTATAGGAAATCCCTGAGCAATATATGTTGTGCCTGTAGGAAATTAGAACGATGCTGCAGTGGTTGTAAAGGCAGTTCTTGTATTTTCTACATTGTAGAATGCAATACATTGTGATTTCTTTAAAGACTTTATTTTTCAATGAAAAAGGCACTTGAGTATAAATAAATCTTGAAAGGATAGACAAGCATTGGATGTTTTGATGTAGAATGAAAGCTTGAGGAAGTGGCGTTTGGAGATATGAATTCTTGTAATCATGTGATGATGATTTCTAGGCATCAGATTTCTACATAGTTTGAGCACTACATACAGATTTCTAGGTGTAAGATTTCTACTTAGTGTGAACAATTCATACATCTTGAGTTACACAATGAGAAGGAAATGGAAATGGTGGCAACAACCATTTAAATGGAAGAGCTTTTATGATTGTTTCGATATCTTGGGAAAGCAAATAGTGTGACCATTTTGTTTGTATTGTCCTCTATGAGCATGCATCACTTGTAATATTAGAATTACTCATGCTATTAGTGTTATGTAGTAAAATTTCCCCTAGGACTTTTACCCCCTAAGTTTAGCTCTTGGGTCCCTTGTTCTGCATTTAACATGTTCATTTGTACACCCGATGGAAAATCCCTAAAAACCCATGTTAAATGGGGCCTGGGAGATAGTGATGAACTTGACCTTGCCTTGAAAATGGGGCTGAGGGCTTGGGCACCCGCACTCTAGTCCTACCCTATTTGGCAAGGTCCCAAATTTTAAATGTCGGTTATGTGACTGTTAGAAGTGTCCATTACCAACATCTCAAGTTTGAATTACGAAATTAGAGCGGGGATGTGTTTTGTTTCATATATAAGCATGTTTAGGACTTTATTTTACAACTACATAGATAATGCGAACTTGTGATCTTATGCTAAGGTGACTCAAGACTTTCAATGTGTTGTAGAGCAGAATTGTGTTGTTATTGTGTTTGTTTGTCACAAATTTGGCTTCATCAATCCATCTACTCATGGCATGAAATAGCTTCTACCTTCCATGAGAGCTACACCTCCAAGGTGATATCTATTTTTGTTTTCAATCATTTATCATTTGATTGTGCCTCTATCCCGCAGGGATACATACTCTTTATCTGACAACGGTGTTTAGAAGACTTGAATATCCTTCCGTGGCTTGACTGATGCAAGCTCCTAAACACCACAACCCCCAACCACACTCCTTGTGATTGTAGGTCACCAGTGTTGAAGCAAAAAGAAGTGGAGTTGCAGGAGGCTATGGCAGAGTCTAGAGATCCTGTACCTGAAGGAAAAAGAAAGACATGGACTAGGGTGCCCACTCTTAAGCTCTTCAGATCCCTAAAGTAGAAAACCTCTATGATAGTGTTGATTAGTTGTAGACAAGTTCTAGAAGTTCCCAAAGAAGTTACCACCTTGGGCTTGGGTGCCTACTCTTTAGCCCCCAACTTTCCCAGATCTAGAATCTCAAAGTTTGGTATGTATTTCTCTGAGTATTACATCTTTGTCTACGAGCAGTTGTCAGGATTCATCTGTTTGTTTACAATTTTACATAATTAGGGTTTCTAGCATAATCAAGCTTAATTAATCAATTAATCAGCAAATTTCCAAGTTTCCTCTCTATTCCAAGTGACAACTAACCTTTAGGTGAATCCTCTTGCAAGAGAAGTGATTCAACTTAGTTGAACATCCTTGAATGTTAGATGTGAAAGGAGGATCTAACCTAAATACTAATTGAATTAAAAACTCCTCATTTCCTATTAAACATTTTGGTGAACCTATGTTTTATTTGAATTTTTCACCTTATTGAATGTTGTACTTCAGATTTGCATTGATTTCATTCATCATTTTCATATTGCATTTGAAAATCTACAAAAAAATTGAAAGTTTTGAAAAAATTGACATTTTAAGCTTGCATTTTGAAATAATTTGAAATAATTTTCATTTAAGTTCTGATTTTTAAATTAGATCTTATATAAATTACAGAAATTCATCATATTATAATCTTTTGCATTGCATTTTTCATAATAAAATTACTAGGGTTTGCTTGAAATTTTGATTTTTTCTTATAACCTAGTGATTTCAAAAACTAGGGTTTGTAGTTAAAATCTTGTTTCAGATTTTACTACTCATCTTAGGCACTCATTAAAATATGATTTTGTATGTAGTGTCGCATTTTAGTGTGTTTTTGCATTGACAAATAGATTATTTGAACTAAAACTAGCATTTTTCATTCATAATGCTTAAAAATTGCACTTGCATTGAGCATTGAAGGACGCTAAAAGAATTTTCATATATAAGATGAATTATTTTGCATCACAAATCTGATTATAATTCATTTACATATCATTTTCCACATATTCATGCCTTAATTTCACAACTAGGGTTTGAAAAACTTGCATTTTTCAGTAGATTTTGACTTATTTTGCATATAGAATTGCATTATAGGTCTATTGTGAAGGATATTGCTGCATTATTGGACTGATATGTAGCTTAATATCCACTTCCCCTCATCAATTTCCTTACAAAACTTCATCTTTTAGACATTTGCATTGAAAAATTGTGAAAAAAATTGAACATTTTAGGTGTATTTCAATAAGCATATTTTGTCCTTTGGGATTGTTTTACTATTTTATGTATTTGAGTGTTGTATAATTTTGCATGAGTCTTATAACCCACTTCCCTAATAGGAACATCCCTGTAAGGAGAAGTATTAGACTTATGGGTTCTAATGCTCTTGATAGTAACGCTATACCAACATCGACTAGTCTGTTAAATAACTACTTTACAAGAGGTGAAACACAAACCTTATAATAAATCATACCGCCTACAATGGAAGAGCAAGTATTTCATGATTTTTATGATACCATTGAGGTAATATCCCATGTACCTAATGAACAAATAGACAAACTTGATAATGAACTAGTCGATTTTCAAGCATTCATAGAGAGAGAAAGGATACCCGAAGGAGTTGTCCCTATTATTCATGGTATAAGAAAATTTATAAAAGAAGGACAAGATGGTATTAACATGGTTCATGTAATCGTTCATATAGTACATGACAATGTTATGCCAGTGACTGAATGTGTGAAATTTATTAATAACATGTCATCACTAACTCATACACAAGTATTGACACCTATATCAACTACTATAATGTTTACTTTTACATCAACAATTTTGACAACAAATGCACGTGCTTGTAATAATGCTACCACTAGTATTGGAGTATCTAATTGAACACAAAATTATAAGGCTATGGGATTCAACTATCAAAACCTAGCACCTAGGGTGACTTCTTATCACTCTCAACCACCCCTTCAATTCACTTAAAATCTCAACCACCTTCCACCTATCATTATGTCAAACCACCACTCACTTATTCACAACCTCCACTTGTCACTACTCATACTCAATAACATCAACATCTTGGTTTTAATTCCTCACAACAAATTGCATCCCCTAATGATGCCCTATTGAATCACCTCCTACAAGGCATGGATGCCCTTCAACAAAAGGTGATAAGCTTGAAAAATTCTTCCCAAACTCATATACCAACTTACCATGCTTGCAGTCCTTTATCCATTGTAATCTTACGAGCTCAAATTCTGGATAAGTTTGAAACTCCCTGCTTTGAAAAGTATAATGGTAAAGGAGATCCTAATACTTATGTGGTAGCATTCATGGCTATGTGTAGTGATTTCTACTTTGAAGAAGATTTGTTAGCAAAACTCTTTCCATGATCCCTCAAAGATACAGTTTTGGGATGGTTTTGCTATTTACCTCTGAATTCAATACATTTGTTTTCACAACTTGTTGATAAATTCCTACAACATTTCCAAGCAAACATTGGACCTCAAGTTTCATTGTTTGATCTAGTTCATTGCAAGCAAGGTCCAAAGGAGAAGTTAATAGAGTTTATTAGTTGATATCAAGCTCTTTATGCACAAATTCAATATTGAATGAATGATGAGGATGTTCATAAGGTATTTATTACAAATCTACAACCTAATATCCATGATAAAATTCTCTTGATGGAGTATAACTCTTTTCAACATTTATGTATAGCCCTTCATGATTACCAACTCTTGTCTAGTCAATATGAAAACCAAAACTCATCGGCACAAATTTGTCAATCCATGGGTGGACCTTTACAAAACAACTTTAAGATGAATAATAAGAGTTTCATCAATATTAATGGATCACAAGTGTCCACTATCACTAATCAAAAGAGGGCTTCATTTCAAAATAGACAACAACAAAGACAATTCACTTTGATATCTGACTCATTACATTCTATCATGAATCAAGCTGTAAGTAATAACCTCTTGAAGCTACCTCCAATTAAACCATTGGATCCTAGTAGAATGCAAGGACCTTATTTTGATGCTAATACTTTTTGTCATTTTCATCAACAACAAGGACATGATATTGAATGATGTATGCGTCTTAAATATGAAATACAATAACTCATCAACTTGAATGTTATACATGTATCTGGTGTGAGTGATAATGGAAATAAGTTAGTTTCTACTCTGAATCAGAATTTACAAATCTTTACTAATCCTTTTCCTAAACACATCGATAAAAACATGATGGAACAGAATACAGTAGAAGTGGAAAATGATTATCTTGATTATGATGAAATAATTGGTATGATAGAAGTGGATAAGGAGAAAGTAGAGAATTCACCTCATCCATGAAGAAAAGGTATTTATGTTGAGGTTCCTCTATAATTATCCCTTCAAGGATTGGGAGTTAACCAAGGTGCATTAGAAAAACAACTTGAACAACCAAAGCAAGAGATCATGATACAGGAAAAAGATGCTACAATGAAAAATATCCAATCTCAATACAATAGACGAACTCAATAAATTAAGAGAGCTAAAAATTGAAAAAGAGTACAATGGTTATCATCAGTAGGAAATAACAGTGGTTCTCCTCCTCATAAGAAACAAAATATCTCACATATACAAGGATTTAAAAAACAAGTATTGCATGAACATCTTGAAAACAAAGAACAATCTAATATGAACCACTCAAACTTCACACAAAACTTGATGGAGTATCTTTTTAAGATGCTCGTAAGTTCAAAATTCTAGTATAGTTGTACTTCTAGGTAAGTATTTCTAACCATTCTCTTTGTGTTTTGATCCCCTCGTGATGTGTTATGTGTTGTTTAGGCCTCCTTGGATGACCCTTAATACTCTTGTAAGGTCAAGGATATGGGAGACCTCCTTTGTTGTGACCATTCTTCTATTTGTATCATCATTCTTCTATTCGTCTATTTTTATTGTTGTGTGTTGTGCCTTTAGGGGCATAGCATTGTGGTTGAGGATTTGGGGGCACCTTCCTATGTGACGACCCTAAAGCACTTGTTCTCCTCTCTTGATTTATTGTTTACCTTCTTATAGTGGCTCTACCTAGCTAGCAGAAGATGAAAAACAAACATATACTGATACAAACCGCGTGTCCCTTCAACGAATAAGCAAAAATGGACCTAGTCCATAAATGACGATGGGGTTGATATATATTATCGGGCGTTTGGCTAGTAGAATCACTCCATTCAATATTTTGATGTTGTCTTATTGCACTAACAAACCATAACACTACATATGCTCCGTGCACTTTGTTCATCTTTGAATCTTGCCTTGGTTACACTCAGTTTTGAGATTTCTACAGTATAGACCCATGTTTAGACTCAGATTTCAAACCCATAGTATAGCCTCAACTCTTTATATGAATGATTACATGCATTACTTCTATCATGTGATGTGGTTATTATCTTAGAGAAAGATTTCTAACCTCTCTTTTTGCAGGAAATTAGGTGTTTGTGGGAACATTCAGTGATCGTGAAGCACATGTCACCTTTGGGGCAGGGGCTTTGCGTGAGATCTTGTTCCCTTGTGTGTTTTCTCTCTACCTTAACATGCTTGATATTGGTACATGATATCAACCACCTTAAGGTGGGGGCATATAAAGGTAAGCTGTCTAATGATTTTGGTACTAACGAAGCATGTTTGTAAGCCCTCTGCAGAGGCGGGATGTTGTATCTCCACGCGAGTGCACATATTTATTCTATATTGCAATAATAAAGCCCTCTATAAAGGCATGATATCATGCATATCCTTTTATTCAAATCCCTCTACAGAGGCGGGGATGGTGTATCTCTTAAGCTAGTGTACATCTTTTTTATTTCAAAGTCCTCTGAGTAGGTGGGGTTGGTGTATCCTCCCTTAAGCATGTCTTTGGTAGTTGTTGTGGCATAAGACCAACTGTTAGGTGTGCCTGTAATATGCCTGAGATGGTGGGAATTTACCAATAAGTTCCTTCCATCACCTTGTTTTCCATGTTTTAGACATATAGTATGTCTTTCGCATACTATATGGCGCTTGTTTCTTCCATGTGTTTTCCCCAATGTTGTAGTTTCAAGATGTGTGGCAAAATGTCCCTCCAATACTTGGGTTTTGTATGGCATGTTTGTTCCCAAGCATAGTTTCAATACATGTGGTGAAATGCCCCTCCTATGCTTTGGGATTTGTATGGCATGTTTGTTCTCAAGTGTAGTCTTCAAGAGCATGGCGAAATGCCCTCCTACACTCTGAGATTTGTATTACGTGTCTATTGCCCCATATGTATTTTCAAGATGTGTGGTGAAATGCCCCTCCTACATTTTGGGTTGTGTGTTTACTTTCCATGTACTTGCATTTGCATTTATATATGAAAATGAAAAAGAAATAATCACTACATTCACTATATTAATTGTGTTTTGTGTGTTATCAATGTTGTCTTCTCTGTCTCTTGCATACGTGTTACAATCTTCTCCATGTTTTACATGCATGTCAATGTCTTCATTATGTTTGGCATGTTTACGATGTGTCTTCTCTAATGTCTACTTGAGACTAGGGCTGGAAATAGTATCTCAATCCTGGTGTACGCATTATCTCTAAGTGCCTGGCATGTTTGTTGTGTTTGTTGACCATACTTTAATGCATGTATGGGCCTCGTGTTCATACATACATTAAAGTGGGGGCTAAATGTTATGTCATAAAATGTCCTCCTAGGACTTTTACCTCCTAAGTTTATCTCTTGGGTCCCATGTTTTGGATTTAGCATGTTCATTTTTACTCCCGATGGAAAATCCCAGAAAACCCATGTTAAATGGGGCCTAGGAGATAATGATGAACTTGACCCTACCTTGAAAATGGGGCTAAGGGCTTGGGCACCCGTGCCTTAGTTTGTCCTATTTGGCTGGGTCCCAAATTTTAAATGTCGGTTATGTGACCATTAGAAGTGTCTGTTGCTAACATCTCAAGTTTAAATTATGAAATTAGAATAGGAATGTGTTTTGTTGCATATATAATCATGTTTAGGACTTCATTTTACAACTAGATGGATAATTCAAACTTGTGATCTTATGCTAAGGTGATTCAAGGCTTTCATTGTGTTGCAGAGTAGTATTGTGTTGTTATTATCTTTGTTTGTCATAGATTTGGCTTCATCAATCCATCTCCTCATGGCATGAAAGAGCTTCTTCCTTCCATGAGAGATACACCTTTGAGGTGATATCTATTTGTATTTTCAATCATTTATCATTTGATTTTGCCTCTATCCCATAGGGATACACACTCATTATCTAAGAATGATGTTTGGAAGATTTGAATGTCCTTCCAAGGCTTGATTGAGACAAGATCCTCAACACCACAACCCCCAACTACACTCCTTGTGATTGCAAGTAACAGGTGTCGAAGCAGAAAGAAGTGGAGTTGCAGGAGGTTGTGGTAGAGTTCAGAGATGTACTTGAAGGAAAAAGTAGGACCTAGACTAGGGCTCCCGCTCTGAAGCCCTCTAGATCCCTGAAGCAAAAAACCTCTATGACAGTGGTGATTAGTTGCAGACAAGTTCTGGAAGTTCCTGAAGAAGTTGCCACCTTGGGCTTGGGCACCTGCTCTTTAGCCCCTAACTTTCCCGGATCTAGAATCTCAAAGTCTGGTATGTATTTACTCTAAATATTACATCTATGTCTGTGAGCATTTGTCAGGATTTGTCCATTTGTTTACGATTTTACAATAAATAGGGTTTATAGCATAATTGGGCTTAATTAACCAATTAATTAGCAAATTTCCAAGTTTCCTCTCCATTCCAAGTGACAACTAACCTATAGGTGAATCCTCTTGCAAGAGAAGTGATTCAACTTGGTTGACCATCCTTGAAAGTTAGATGTAAAAGGAGGATTTAACCTAAATACTCATTTAATTGAGAACCTGTCTTTTTACATAAAACAATTAGAAGTTCTTCTAGATGAGTGAGATTATGCAACACACATGGTTGTTCACCTAGATCTATATTGTCAAATACATAGAATCTATGTATGGCTTTCTCATTGAAGCATCTACTATAAATAATTTAGTTGTTTGATGAATGGACATGCATACCAAGGTAGCTTTATTTACATATAGTGTGTGTCTCTAAGTTTGAAAGTGCATGTATTTTATGCCAAAAATCTTTTAGATGTTTCCATGAAGTTTGTGGATGAATTGAACTACTTCTTGGAATTTGAATTTTCATATTGTGGTACAGGTTGTGTTTGGTTTGAAGGACCATATGTTGGGTTGATTATTGTTACCTCACCTAATTTGTTCACAAGGGAGATAAATCACTCTTTTGGGAAGATTCCTTGAATGAACTCCCCCCATTAGCTACAAGATCTAACCTTAATGAAGCAAAGGAATATTTAAAGCATACATGGGGATCTTAAGTGTGCAATTATTGGAATAATTAGTTGATGGCAAAGACTTGTAAAGTGAATTGGAAGAATTTTTGGGATTATCCTATTCCTAGAATTCAAAAAGAGACCTTGAGCAAGATCCTTTCCCAAAGAATCATTCTCTATTTAGATATGGAAGATCAAAATTAAATGGACAACTGATACATTAGGATCTTACATGGTTAACCAAGGCTAAAAGCTCCTTTCAATGGATGATCCATTTGAATGGCCCCTTAATTTGTACTGGAGAGATGCATGTTTACCCAAACTAAGAGGTTTCACATAGTTGGCACTCCACAATAGAATACTATCTGGGAGAAGACTAAGTAAACTGGGAATATCCCCCTCCTTTTACTATGGATTATGTGGTAAAGAGGAAGAAGATGGAGACCGTCTCCTTCAAAACTATCTGTTTAGTCAGGAATGTTGGAAATGGCTATGTTGCAAGCTCAATTGGGAGCCCCCCTTCCCCAGCACTCTTCTCTAACATTTCATCAACTGGCCAATTCTACATGTGGATTCTACTTATTCTTGCATTTGGGAGGTGAGTTCATCATTGATAATATGGCATATTGAAAGAGAGGAATTTCAAAAACTTTAGAAAGCAACCCTCTCCACTAGAAAAGATACTACAAAAAATTGAAGGAGCTACCTTAGAAGTGGTGATGGCAAAGGTGACGAGGTGTGTCAACTCAAATTAAAAATTGACAAATTGGGATACATTGTTCTCAACAAATGGCAGATGATACATTCTCCTCCTAAGAGTGATTCAATACGAAACAAGGCAATCAAGATGAATCGTAATTTAGTTAAATGGATACCCCCCATCACTCATTTCCTCAAGCTAAATTTTGATGAAGCATCATGGGGAAATCCTGGGCTCTCAAGTGCAGGATGTATACTTCTGACGCATTACATGCAATGATGAATAATTTTGTATTTTTTCATACTAATTTTTTATAGGTACAACCAATGATTTTATGTAGAGGTACAAAATGATAACATGTTTTTGTAGGTATCTAAAGACATTGAGGTATCATTTGAAGATCCAATGTCATATTCTTTCAAGCTTATCAATTTCTTTTATTAAATATTTTGTTTTGATGCTAATCACATCTAGATTCTTAGGTACACCAAAGTGTGGGTAACAATGTAATGGATTAAAGTGCATCACCTAAACATTACAACTTCATTTTATGCTATTTTAAGTGCATGTTAAATGCATATACTCACCAATTTAATTTATTTTGCACTAACATACTTCTATCCTATAAAGGAATAGCCAACCATCACTATAAAGCCCCATGGTTTGGACAAATCTTCATGTTTAGTCTTTTCTCGACTAGAACTAGGCCTCATGGTGCTACTTGGTCCATGGAATGTGTTGTAAGATGTGGCCTAATCCACCTCTTTCATTCTAATTTTCTCCCGCCCAAGTTCACTTTTTGGCAAACTAGTCACTGCCTTGATGCCCTATATGTAAAAATATTAAATTAAGCAACTAAGGTCAAGCATTTATAAACATGCCTAGGTCATTAGCAATCACCATAACAAGTAATGAGAATCATTCGAAATACACATCATAAGCAAGTGCAAACATCTATCTTAGCATTTTACAAAAGTTCAATTAGGCTTCTTGCACCTACATTGTTTGCATGGCATGTTTGTGAAGTTTTATATCAACCTTCTAGGAATTTGGTTGTAATCAAGACATGCCTAAGTCTTCACCTCTCTACTCAAAGTAGGCCCCACTATGCTTGAAAAGGAATTCCTTTTCAATACAATATGTCGGAAGATAAAAGAAAAACAATATCAACATATCACACCAACATAGGACTAGACCACTCTAGATTGACTAGGTTGCATGGTGTGGCCTTGTCCTAAGTTAGGTTGCATAACACAATTCTATCCTTGTCAAGAACAATCTATGAGCATGCACTTCAAGCCATTATGATTCTTGTTCTAGATCCAAATTTCATATTCAGATTATATGTTGTAGAAAACCAACAAGTTCACCATCAAAGACAAAATCACCATCTCATCGTAATTTAATAACCACTTGTATCCTTCTCAAACTATTTGGTCTTTAAAAAATTTGATTTAAATTTGATTGTTCATTTTGTTTGATTCTTTGATTAGATAATGTAAATCATGGCTGTTCTTAAATATCCACTTCAATAGTCAAAGGTTAATTTTGGCGAATAAAAATTATAAGGAGTTAGTGCATCCTATATTTTAAGAGAACAATTTATTTCCTCAAAATATATTAGAAGTGAAATATAATGAAAAATATAAAATTTATTATAAAAATATATATTTTGTTGAATGTGACGACTTTGTTTATTTTTACATTAAAAAAATGTAATATTTTAAAAAATTCTAGTTGTGGATTAGGAAATAAATAAATAAAATAAGAAAAAAATAATTGAAAAGAAATCGAAAAGTGTCCCAGACTCAATGGACACTCATGGAGGTGCTAGCGTCAATTGGGTGCTGAGGTTTTCCTTACAAACAGTTAAAAGAAAGAACATCAAATAAGCATTAAACTTTATTAAAAAAAACCAGATTGCTAATAACAGTTCCAAAAAAAAAACAGATTGCTAATTACAGTTAAAAAATGGGCTTAGTTCAACAATCCATCGAAACAATAGCGAACATATAATCAATATGTAATACAATCGATGAAAAAAATTGATATTACTGTTCTTGTATGTATACACCTATAATCAATCCATAGATCTTTTGTTGTTTCAAGTTACAGTAAAAGTTTTCCCTATCTAATACAAATGATAAAAAAATACGCTGTTCTGGCTCAAATTGTTTAGCGTATGGTACAATGCTTTTGGCTCAAATCGTGATTAATGATTGAATTAAAAAAAAAGAGAAAGAGACGGGAGAAAGATTCATGGGAATGAGAAACAATAGGTGGGTTGGAGATGGCAGGGAAAGCCAATAATGATTTGCGTGGAGTAAAAGGAAGCAGAGGCTCCACTGCAAAGGAGCTTAACAGTAAAATGTCACTTTATGTTGCCGGAAAGAGGAGTTCAATATACAGAGGAGTCGGCAGGTTGGCCATGGAATCAGCTTTCATTTTAAAAACAACCATCAAAGTTGGATGCAGCGTCTATCCAGCATGTGGCTAGAAAGGAGGTTGTGGCGGCTGTGACGTTATTGCCAGTGTTCGCCTGATACGAGAAGAGAGCACACAAAAATGGTATTTGACTATATTTCGAATGATTCTGGAACACCGTATAAAGTAGTTTAAGAGAGAATCATCTAACAACCATGATGATCCTGATCAAGTTGAAACAATCAGCAAGTTTGAACAGTAATTAGACTTTTAGACTCTGTCGCTTTGGTTGACATTGTGATGGTGGAGGCCCTTAGAATGAAAAGGTCGACTGGGTGGTGGTGGCCACGTCCTACGGAAAAGGTCTGGCAAAGCTTACGAAGATGACAATGCCCTTGCAAAGACGACTAAGCAATGCGGTGAATTACGATTTAATATTGCCATGGGTTTGAATTGCACACTCGAAGCTTCTATGGATTGAATGGTAAAATTGAACTCAGTTATTCTGGCGCACGCACTTATTGCCCGGTCTTACTCCACTCGTTTCCCATCCATTTATAAGCTGAATTGCTGGTAGTGTTGAACAACATCTTCTTCTCTTCTGTAAGCTGCCGAAATGTATTTCTTAGCGAGTGCATCAAAGAGTGTGCCGCTATATCTGGCGGCTTTGCTAGTGTTGTGGACTGTTATGGTTGAGTCCTCGTCGGAGGGAGGCCAGATATACGCAGTATGTAATGTGGTGAAACATTCCAACGGCTCCCAGTTTGATAGGAATGTGGAGGCTATTACGAAATTTGAAGGGACGTGGAAATTTATATTTATTTAATTATGAAATATATTATCTAGCTTTAATTCTATACTAGATAATTTGTGGTAATACAATATCTTTATGAGCCCCTTTCAATTAACTTGAAGTTGTGTTTGTAACATTAATTTCTAATGAAATAAAGTTTGTATATGGTTTGATTGTAATTTTTAATTGTGGTTTTTACAAGGAGACATTGTGCAATGGATTTGCATACATTTATTTGTTTAGTAGATATTGCTACACATGTTTTTGAATATTGAAAAATGTTCTAACTTCATATACTTGTTTTATAAAAGAACATAGCATTGCTTATGATATGATAACAAAATTGCGTACGTCTTTTTACACATTTTTTTGGCTAATCCTATACAATATTTGTTTTGTCCCAAGATTGTGAAAAAGTTGGTTTGGTAGTCTTTCTAATGTGGAGTTCAAGAGATCTTTGAAGATGAAGGATTTGGCCTTGATCTTCTTGAATGCCTCATCCTTCATGTCCCCCAAAAGCAAGATGACCTCTTATTTACAAACAACTGCAACATAGTAACTTGCTTCTTGAGGTTTGAGGCTATCGATAAATTTGGCATAGGTGAGATCTGTATAGTCCTTATGAAATGAACTTGATAAGAGCTTGTCTTTGAAATAATTGTTGTTCCTGTGCATTGAAATAGATTTGAATTAGACTCAAATTCCATGTAAATTAGTAGATGGTGAATGGCATTTAAAAGTAAATGCATTAAATATATAATATTATTTCTCAATATATACTTGTTTGCACTTACTAATGAATATTTTTTAGAAGTTTGAGATTGATCTTTCTTTCTCCCATTATCGATCTTTTAACTTGTATACAATGTTGATATTCTGCTATTTGAGCTCACCAAACATTTGTTTTTTGTTTTCCTTTTGCTCTTGAAAATCAATCAAAATGAATTACCAGACAAGTCATTAAATGTTCAATTATTAGAGTTATAAGATTATAAATTGTAGAAATTGTTTCTCTATTTTTTATAAAGTAAATTATTGAAAGCAAATATATATTAATACACATGTATATTTGTGATAAGGGGACAATTCTTATGCTGCAATGTTGTTTGATTGTTGAGTAACTAGCTGTGAATTACAAACATTTTAATAAATTATCTATGAATGAGCATTATCTAAAACATAATCATCAATAGTAGATTGGTACAGTAAATATTGATTCACAAAGATAGATGCTTACATATTTGCATGTACTATCAAGAGATTAGTCATCAGGGAACATCTTCTTTCTTTCATACAATGTTGTAGGGATTCTTTTACATTTTGGAGTAGCGTTCAAAGGAGAATGATGGTTCTATGCGAAGCCCTTTAATGGTTTTAACTCTCGATATAGTTGTAAATGTTAATCCTTGTCTTTCAGTTTTACCAATATCTAATGTGAACTTATTTAGTGTGAGTCCTTGGGATTTATGTGTAGTAAGTTCCCATGCCATGGATAGTGGTACTTGTCTTTGACTATCTCATGATATTGGTATTACTAGTATACTATTTGGGTCTTCTTTGTCCCATACTGGACCTTTGTAGTTTTCAAATCTTACAACAACATATGTAGGTAGATCTAGTGGTTTAGAACCAATTGCATAAACAATATATTTGACTTTTCCGAGTGATCCATTGACAAGACCAATTTGAATCCATAAGTTCTAGTTGTTAGCATTACTCTCTAGCCTACACGTAGTAGAACTTCTTGGGGAAGTTTTTTGTCGCAATTATCAATGCTTTGTTTGTGTTGTGTGTTAATTGCAACAAGTGCAATTGGAACATTTAGTAATTTTAGCATCCTTTTGTTTTGCAATGTGACTTGGTCATTTGTTGCATATAAGTGCATTTAGAGGTCAAAATCTTATTTCTCAAATGTTGTTAGATTTTTGTTTGTGCCGGTCATTAATATTTCACAATCGTGTTGTGTCGGTTCAATATTTCTTATGTTTCCTAATGTATAATGGAATTGGGCTTGAGTTGGATTGTCACCTTGTTGTGGAAAAATTGTTTCTAATGTTACAATAGTTGTAAATTTTTTCCATAACATTAGCGCAGTCAAGTGTGAGGAATATATATGTTTATCCATAATAGGTGGCAATTGGGCAAGGTCACCTATAAGAATTATAGATCTTCCACCAAAGCAGACATGTTGCAGATATGGAAATGCCTCATGTAATCTACTATCAATTTTTGATAGTAGATTTGGTCCTATGAAGCTCATCTCATCAATGAGGATGTATTGTATGTTTTTCATGTCCTCCTAAAAAACTATCAATGATTGTCTTGTAGTGGTTGCATTTATTTATTTATTTATTTAGAATCTTTAGGCATGCATGTATAGTTGAGGCATGTATGTTAAATGCAGAAATTCCTTTAGGAGTGGGTGTGAGGAGTGGGTTTTGTTTTCCTAATATTAAATTTTGAAGTGCATTTCTGATGCAACTAATTAGGTATGACTTTCTCGTGCTTGCAATTCCTTGAATGACCATATGCATTGATTGCTTTGAAGAACAATCCATATAGTGTTTTGTAATGATAGTAAGTGCTACATGTTGTTTTGCTGATAGTGTATAGGTCTAGCGATACAGATGTGAGGTCAAGTGGTATTCTTAAATTGAGAAATCTTGCTTGTGTTTATGAATTGAATTGCAGTGTTGTGTAAATGTACAGGAATGCTATGGTTGTCCCATATGTGGTGGTTGTCAAAATCAGGTCGACCAAGCATTTCAAGTTCATTTAAATTGGTACTATAAGTAAGTCCCATTTGATATAATAATTCCCATTCAGACATGTTTATATTATTTGTTGTGTTTGTATTGTCATCAATTTTTTTGTCCTCTTCGTGGTCATCAACACTTTGCTTTGTGTGGTCAATATGCCGTAGATGGTATTTGTTTCTTTCCAATGTGCTTCCAATTCTCTATTATTTCTTCTTTTCTGAGACTTATGTCTATGATTATGTCACCAAAATGTTTGTATACATGTAGCTCACCCCGACAAAAAGTTCGAAAATTTTTAGAGTCTTCTTTTGGAATGGTATAGAATCATGAAGATCCATTCACAATTGCTTTTTCTTTCCTTTCTTTCCATTTACATCCTTTCCAATAAGCAGAATATGAGAATGATTTTGTTGATTCAATCAATGTTACTTTTTCTAGGTTAGGTGGGCGTTGCATATAGGAATGCAGGTAGTTAGATTGCATCTGGATCTCATTTGTATTTCTTGTAAGTGGATGAAATACTTTTCTAGAAATATTTATTGATATGAAATTTTGATTGCAAATAACAAGAGGTAATTTTTTGAGCATGTGACATGTTTCTTGTGCTCCTATACCACGATCTTCTATAGTCTTTGTAATAAATTTTTGATATGTGATCAATGCTTTGTCTTTAGATCCTTGATTTGTACATATCCTTGTTAACATATTCACACAACTTTCTACTTTTATTTCAGATTTAGATGCATACTTTGCAATATATCGAAGAACAAGTGTTTTTGAGATGACTAGTTGGCAATTTATATTAGCTCTCCATATTGAAAGCATCTCACGATTGTGGATGTTTAACCTATCATCATTTCTTGTTGGTTTGTACATTATTTTATCAACATCATCACATGATAGAGTGGATTCTATCTATTCATTCTATGGAAAGTTGTATCGACATTCTACATTTTGGCCTTTCTTATAGAGACATGTTCTCTCACTGCATTTGGTGTGTCGATGTACACAATTAATAAACTCTTCATAACCATTTGTGGGATCAATAGAGAATATCTCAGATGTTTTTAGCAAGAATGAATCATCTAGTGGGGAGTGATGTACTACATTATTTCTTTCAAATGGAGTATGGGGGTTCAAAGCAGTGGTATACTAGTCAAATAATTTTCTTCCTATTTTGACATCTACATTATTTTCTTAGTCAAGTGTGTCCATATTTGATGCTTTCTCTAGCCAAAGGAATCCATGTACATGTGTAGTGCCTCGGTGATGCCACTCGTACCTATACCAATAGTCTTTACTACATAGTAGTTTCTCTATGGTCTCTTCAAGAAAGATAGTAAATTGTTGATGTAGATAAAGTGACATGATGTGTGGATTTTCTATTACATTATCAGTGCAATATTTGTTGGACTATGATGTTTTGTTTGTTGCAAAAATCTTTTGTAAATTGGGCCATTTTGTATTTGCAATACTTAAGGTGAAGAATAGAGTTTGTGATCCTATTTGGTTCATCATATTTGTTAATTCACCATGAGACTTATTCAAATACAATCTTGTTCCTCTTAAAGAACCAAACCGCATTAGTTGCTCAGTTAATTGATGGTCTGGTATATTTTGTAAGTGGATGCGAAGGTTTTCAATAGTGGTCGGTATGCTTTCTTCTACAATTTTCTTAATAAATACTAAGGCTAATGCGTGGCTACGATGGTGCATCATTCGATTCAATAAAAAGTATCAAAATATTGGAAGCCTTCCGAATCTACAGTCATGAAAATGCATTAAGTGTAAGGCATATTCGTGCATCTCGACCTCCCTAATTTAAGCTTGCATTTGTAGTGTACTTCCATCCAGAAGGAGAGTTGGAAATTCCATGTCTAGTAGGCCCTTAGTATTGTATTAATTTATAGGGGATAAACCAAGTTGGGACCACTCAACAATATTGTCATTCTCCTCGTCTATTTGTAATGTTTCTTTAATTATTTTTAACTTGCGATGTCTATTTGGTAGTCTCATCATGAATGATGTTGAGTAGTTTAATTCATCATCAATTTGATTTTGAATAGTGTTTGCTTCAATGTTTGATACTAGTAGTTCTTCATTTTCACTTTCAATGGTGTGAATCATATCTTAAATATATGTACTTGTATAAGTACTTGTATAAGGGAGTAATTTTAGGGATTCTTCATTGATTTCAACATCTATGGGTGATATTTGATCTTATATTGTAATGCTTCCCATGTGTGAGATCTTCTAACTATTAATACGTCCAAGTCTCTAATTCTATGTGGAAGATCTTTTGCGATTGTTTTGATATCTTGGGGAAGCTAATTGTGTGACCATTGTATTTGTATTGTCCTCTATGACCATGAGTCACCTGTAATATTAGATCTACTCGTGCTATTAGTATTTCTTCTACCTGAGTGAGATTGTGCAACACACATTGTTGTTCACCTAGATCCATATTGTTTGATACAGAGAATCTAGTATGCCTTTCTCAGTGAAGCATCTAGTATAAATGATTTGATTGTTTGATGAACGGACATGCATACCGAGGTAGCTTTATTTACATATAGTGCATGTCTGTAAGTTTGAAAGTGCATGTATTCCATGCCAAAACTTTTTAGATATCTCCATGAAGTTTGTGGATGAATTGAACTACTTGTTAGAATTTGAATTTTTATATTGTGTTACAGGTTGTGTTTGGTTTGAAGGACCATATGTTGGTTTGGTAATTGTTGGTTGGTCTATTGTTTGTGGTAGTCATTTCTTAATGTTTTGCATACATCGATGAACACTTATTTCTTCTCTATGACAACATAATATAAGTGACTTCTCTTGCCGCTTTGTTCATTTACAAGTTTAGTATGAGAGGATTGGTGGTTTAGCTCTTTTGGGTGGAGTTCATCATCTATAAAGTGAAAGTAAGTTTATATTGTTAATATAATACAACAAAATATGCATAGAGACAAATAATATTTTTTTTCTTAACTATTTATTACATTGAAATATATCAAGAGACGAATAAGGTATTTACAGTGAGAACTATGTTTCACACAATTATGATCTATTATAAAATTATTTTTCCCTTTATAAAGCTGAAATAACAATTCATAAGAAATGAATACAGCTCTTAGCTTGTCATAAAATTTGCAAAGCAAAACGGTATGGTGGAGCTAGCATTCTTAACATGGAATTTCAAAATATGTAGCTTCGTGCAAAGATGGCCTGGAACATGTATAATAAACCTGATGCTAAACAGGTAAGATTCATGCAAGCCAAATACTTAGATAACATAAATAGAGAATGAATCTTCATGGTTGATAATCCACCAATTGGTTCCAAAATGTCGAATTTCTTAATTAAAGGGAGAGAAGTCTTGCTACTACACCTCACCTGGTTTGTTCACAGGGGAGATAATTCCCTCTTCTGGGAAGATTCCTTGAATAAACTCCCTCCATTAGCTGCAAGATCTAACCTTAATGAAGCAAAGGAATATTTAAAGCATACATGGGGATCCTAAGTGTGCAATTATTGGAATAATGAGTTGACGGCAAAGACCTGTAAAGTGATTTGGAAGAATTTTGGGGATTGTCCTATTTCCAGAATTCAAAAAGAGACCTTGAGAAAGATCCTTTCCCAAAGAATCATTCTCTATTCAAATATGGAAGATCAAGATTAAATGGACAACTGACACATCACGATCTTACACGGTTAACCAAGGCTAAAAGCTCCTTTCAATGGATGATCCGTTTGAATGGCCCCTTAATTTGTGCTGGAGAGATGCATTTTTACCCAAAGCGAGAGGTTTCACATGGTTGGCACTGCACAATAGAATACTAACTGGGAGAAGACTGAATAAAATGGGAATATCCCGCTCCTTTTACTGTGTTTTATATGGTAAAGAGGAAGAAGATGAAGATCATCTCCTTCGAAACTGTCTGTTTAGTCAGGAATGTTGGAAATGGCTATGTTGCAAGCTCAATTAGGAAGCTCCCTTCCCCAACACTCTTCTCCAACATTTCGTTAGCTGGCCAATTCTACATGTGGATTCTACTTATTCTTGCATTTGGGAGGTGAGTCCGTCATTGATAATATGGCATATGGAAAGAGAGGAATTTCAAAAAATTTAGAAATCAGCCTTCTCCACTGGAAAAGATACTGAAAACAATCGAAGGAGCTACCTCAGAAGTGGTGATGGCAAAGGTGACGAGGTGCGTCAACTCAAAGTGAAAATTCACTAATTGGGATAACATTGTTCTCAACAAATGGTAGATGATACATCCTCCTCCCAAGCATGATTCAATACAAAAACAAGACAATCAAGGTAAATCGTAATCTGATCAAAGGATACCCCCATCACTCATTTCCTCAAGCTAAATTTTAATGGAGCGTCATGGGGAAATCTTGGGCTCTCAGGTGCAGGATGTATACTTAAAGACTCCATTGGAAATTTGATTGCCACTAACGCAACACATTTGGAAGTTATTAACTTGGTTTAGCAAACGCAACTGCTCACATTGTTATAGGGAGGCGAATGGGGTGGCCGATTGGTTAGCTAATTAGGGAATAGACGAAGATCAAATACTCATAATTTTTGACCCAGGCCATAACAAGTCCCTTAGATCTTCAAAGTTTAATTGACAAGGAAACCATTTAAATTAATGCTCAGTTAAGCCATGAGCACACATATTTTTATTGACAGGAAATAAAGTAATAAACCATTTTCAATTACACTAGCCTTCATGGGGTAACTTTATAGGCCAACCTGTTTCCCAAACAACCAATGCTACTGCTCACTGGCATTTAAGGTCACTTATTGGGGAGTCATTCAACTTCTACTTGCCAGATGGATTGATCAAAATGATAGCCCAAGATGTATGTTAGTTGCTTTCCTATGGATCCATGCATGGAGAATGGCCAAAATAATTTTGCAATGTAAGACCATGGAATTTAAATTGCATGGGTGTTGGGATGCATAAAATTAACTATATCAAGTTATTTCATGATTATATTATATATGACAATACTTAAATTATTCCTACACAACGATATCTGGCACATGGTAATACTCTTTACATGCATTTGATTGCCCACACTTTGGAGTACGTTTGGGGATATAATTTGCCCACCATTCCATGATCCTTAACAAAAAAAAATCATATGACTCGCATATAGGGCAACTGAATTATTAGTTCCTACCATGGAACTATAGCGGAGGGCTGTCCTTTAACAAGTGATTAAACTGAACACAATGCGCGAATCAGGGAGCAGGTTTTCATAAGGTTAATTTGCAATGCGAAATTTAGAATAGAAATGTGCTCAAAAGTTAACTGATTGCAGATTTCCTTACCTCTTATTTGTGCAGAGTTAGGTTGCAGGATGTCAGAGCAGCCCCGTGATTTTCATGAGGCAAGAGAAGGCGTGAAAATCGAGCTAGGAATTAATGCGGCCTACATTCCAATGTGTGAAAATCGAGCTAGGAATTAATGTGGCTTACATTCCAATGTGCTGGCACATTTAGGGTTTTTATCTGTTGTGCCTTCAGTTTTACAGACATCTGTTGAGATGCCTGGATAGACGTGGAATGTAACACGGTGGGCATCAGTGAAGGGCTATATATTAAAAAATGGATGATTGTATGTCACATCTATACCGTCTTTCCTATTGTAGATGCATTTATAGTATATACGTTACAAATATGCTGTGAGGTTGGCTTTATGGACGCCCAATGACACTGTTCATTGCAATGGGATTATCTACTGCCTCACCTCTGCTAGGCCTTATAGTATTATTGCCTTCAATTTTGTAAAAGGGGTTTGGAGTGAGATGATGGTGTTAAGGGCACCACATCTCGTGTTCCTTCCTTGTGCAGAGAAGGGAAATGCTTACTCTTGTTGGAGGAGTGGGTTCTCCCAGGAACTGTAAATGCTTGAAGGTGTGGGAGATGGACGAGGGTGGGTGGCTGGAGATTGAGTCAATGCCTGGTGAATTCTTCAATAGTTTTTTGGGTGGGAAAACAAATTTTGATTACAAGTTTGCTAGCAGTGGAGATTTCTTGTATTCTTTCAAGGATTCTCAATCTCAGATGTTAGTGTGTGAGCTCTCCTCTCAGAATCACAAAACATCTTGGAGATGGATTCCTGGGTGCTCTTCTGTTGGATCATAGTTCTCTAAATGCTCTATTCGGGGTATGTTCATACAACCAAGGTTGGATGTTTCAGATTTCTATGAAGAATTCCAAAATGGGGATTAAGGATCTTGAAATTTGATTCAACGGTAAAATAGTTATTTGGCGAACTACATCATGCCAAAATTGATCCTTTCTAGCAGGAAACAATGGAAATGAATAAGATACTTATATGATGCCCTGAATCTCTGTTTCTTTTTGTAATCTCACTTTGGCGCTGTTCTTTTATGTTTTTCTTCTACTAGGTGCTGTTGTTGTTGTACTCGCAGTATAGTATATACTACCAACACACCACCAATTTGGGCTCTTCTCACAAATTTCGCGCCGTTCAGGAAGCGAAGTATATCTAAAATCCCCACCAGGTTAGTCACTTCAGATCCAAATTCAATGCCCATATTCTACGTACTCTCAATGATTACAAGAGGCAGTTTCCTTATGAGAAAATAGAGAAATCTTATCCAAATATGAGTGGAGGCAGACTTAAAAAGTCTCTTGGACATGCTGGAGACCACTCTGCGTCACTGGCCGTATGGTGTGAATACCCTTCCTGTTCATTGATTCAGAAATATTGGCATAAATGCTTTTTTTATCCATCTCTATTATCATTTAGTACCGCATCTGCATGACCCCTCAAACCACAATAAAAAGTTCACAAACTGCATCCTCTATTTTTTGCCTTTAAAATCTTTAATGCTGCTTAAATTCTTGTTTTTTCTTCTTCCTATTGTTTTAGCATTTTGAAAACAAAAATTATGCTGTAATGAATTGATCCTTCCCTGTTGAGTGTAGTAATAGTAGAATCCAAATTCTGATATGACATGTTAGATAAAACCGCTTTGATGGATGTCCATAGTCTGTTCAAAACTCTCATATGCACAAGCGATGTTCGCACAAGTCCTGGCTTTAGATGGGTTATTTAATATCATTTCAACATTTCAAATGTCTTTTCAACAAATCCAATTTGTATGTATGCAACAATGATGTCTTGAATGGTGTTTTGACTTCCTTCATACAGTAACAGTTCAAAGGTCTTCCATTTTAGGCTCGGACTCTGTTGTGTAATTTGCAAAAGATTTACAATATGCAAATAAAAAAAATACATAGTGAGTCCTAGAAATTAATCATACCCACAATAAGCATTAATCTTCCAACAAAAACAACGGTTGAAACCAAGGCCAAGTCAACAAAAATCATAACTGTCAATTTCTAAAGGAGATAAAACACAGGTAATGCAAGCAAACTGTTTGACAAAATGTCTGAAAGAGATATACGTCTATAGTTTTGACAATCACAGAGCATATCTAGCTCATTTAATTTCATGCCATATTGGTTACATACAAAAGTAGGTGTAAGACTGTAGGGCATTTGAAGATAGAAAGTTTGCATCATGACAGTGCTTAGGTGCAGGAGTGGTGTAGCAGTTTTAGCCTCTCGCTGTATCACCATGTTTTGTTTTCAAGTCTTGCTCTTAGCTTGTGTTGGCCTTCACATTTTGCAAATGCTCCAGGGTTCAAGTACTCATTTTAAGAGGAAAGACCTATTGTTCTTCCTAGCTAGAAACCAATCACCTCAAAATCTGAAGAAAAGAAACACCCAGGTTTGGATGTTGTGTTATAGATCTTCTTGTCGGTCATTAATAACTTAATTTATTTTGTCTAGCTCCAACTTCTACATAGTTATTTTGCCTAAACAATAGGCCATGGAATTGTAGTTGGATATTTCAGTCCACAAGTTCCCTTTCTTTTTCTTACCTGGTTCTTATATTTTGTTTTGCTCTAATTGTGACTATTGTTGCTTTAGGGGCGGGCTTGTATTTAGTCTATGGCAAGGATCTTGAAACCAATGATGCACTTGCTTGGACTGCCATCTATGGTAGATTTTAAAACATCTACTAGTACTTATCTATGACTACTGTTAACTACACTTAACTAACATGAAAACTAGGCTTCATTCATTTGATAATGAAAATGCAGGTGTAACGGTCTCTAGATCCGAAAGGCATTTGTTACATTCACTCGCTCTCCTTAAAGATACACTATATGTAGAGTTTGACCACAAGTAAGTTAGACCTTTACTATTTGTTTATTTTACATGGCATTGTTGTATGAGAAGAACTCAAATTTTTGTAGCCAGTGCAACAGCTATGCCTAAAATCATATACAGGAATTTTTACAGAATTTCCATCTTTTAAATCCATAATGTTCTAAAGAAGAGTATCATAATTTGTTCACTAAATTTGATTGCTCTTTGTAATAAATTTGACTGCTCTTTGCAATGTAGATTATCAGAGACGCAAGGTGCCTCCGGTATCAAATAGTTCAATTTGTGTGCTCACCTATCAAAGATTTCCATTCAATTCAAGTTTTTGTATCCGAGATCTTGAAAGTGCTCCTTTAGTAACACATTACAATTCTTTGTGTTCATCGTCTGGTCCAGCTACAGCCCTTGCAAAAGCAGGTAACAAATTGTCACTGCTTAAACAACACTCTTATACTGTTTTATTATGCTAATGTCTATAGAAGCTTTTATGCTTATTTCTGTGTATGACACTAGTTTTATTTTTAAGTAATTTGATATACTGTTACTATTTCGTTCTGTAATTGACCTTTGTAGATTGCAGTATAAACTTAAATTAAATTTGCACTATAAACTTAAATTAAATTTGACTTTGATAAGTAATTGGATTGTTAACTCGAAATGCTAAATAGATTTCTAGAATATGGCAAGTATGCTAGGAAATAGACTCAAGTATTCGAGCTGGGAATTAATGCAGTCTGCTCTTGCAGTGTGGTGCAACTTTCCTTACTATTGTTCTACTATATGCAGAGCCATTGTTTATTGTGCCATGATTATGGCGTGCAAGTGGTGCAGTTTCCTTTAGCTCACCCTCAAGTATTGACGTGGTAGTTTAACAAAGGAAAGTAGTAATATGTCGATTATTTGATCAAATAGTATATTGCAGATAATCTATAGTCAATCAGACTGCGCTCCTACACTCTAGATTTTCAATTTAATGTAAATGTATCAAGAGCATGATGTAATTGTTGTTTTATATATTACATTGTATTTGTATTTTATATATTCAGATGTCACACTGTAAATTTGCAATTTGATTGCTTAAACGCTTGCTATGCCTCTACTCAATAGGACTATTTAATGACAACCTATTTTGATCTACTATAATATATAGTTTAATAACTTAAAAAACTAGTGAAACATTAACAGCCTGATAAAAGCATTCATATTACATTTTTTTTTTTTCTCTTCAAATTAATTGCATGATGCCATCCCATGTTCAATGTGAGTAGGGGCATACAATCCTTGCTAGGTCCATGATTTTCTTGTTCATTATTTTCAATCTACACAAAATTTGTAAGGTGGTCACACGTATATGTTTTTGGGGCCATAACAGTTCCAACTCTATAATCACCGTTTGTAGATGATCACTTTACACCATTTTTGTTTGTGTACCTTGTGGGAGCCACATCGATTCCATCTCCACATTGCACTGTGCACCATTGCATATACTCCATCAACTTTTGTCATTTTTACTACAACTCACTTCTTCTGACGCATTTCATGCAATGATGAATGCTTTTGTATTTTTTCATACTGATCTTTTTAGGTACAACCAATGATTTTATATGAAGGTACAAATTGATAACATGTTTTTGTAGGTACCTAAAGACATCGAGGTATCATTTGAAGATCCAATCTCATATCCTTTCATTCTTATCAATTTCTTTTATTACATATTTTATTTTGATGCTAATCTCATCTAGATTCTTAGGTACACCAAAGTGTGGGTAACAATGCAATGGATTAAAGTGCATAACCTACACATTACAACTTCATTTTATGCTACTTTAAGCACATGTTAAATGCATATACTCCCCGATTTAATTTATTCTGCACCAACAAACTCTTATCCTATAACCCAATGGCCAACCATCACTATAAACCCCTATGGTTTGGACAAATCTTCATTTCTAGTCTTTTCTTGACTAGAACTAGGCCTCATGGTGCTACTTGGTCTATGGAATGTGTTGCAAGATGTGGCCTAATCCACCTCTTTCATTCTAATTTTCTCCCGCCCTAGTTCATTTTTTGGGAAACTAGTCATTGCCGTGATGTCCTATATGTAAAGATTAAATTAAGCAACCAAGCTCAAGCATTTATAAACATGCCTAGGTCATTAGCAATCATCATAACAAGCAATGAGAATCACTCAGAATACACATCATAAACAAGTGTAAAAGTATATCTTAGCATTTTATAAAAGTTCAATCAGGCTTCTTGCACCTACATTGTTTGCATGACATGTTTGTGAAATTCTATATCAACCTTGTAGGTGTTTGGTTGTAATCAAGATATGCCTAAGTCTTCACCTCTCTACTCAAAGTAGGACCCATTGTGCTTGAAAAGGTACTCCTTTTCAATACAATAGGTCAGAAGATAAAAGCACAACAATATCAACATATCACACCAACAATATAGGACTAGACCACTCTAGATTGATTAGGTTTCATGGTGTGGCCTTGTCCTAAACTAGGTTGCATAACACAATTCTACCCTTGTCAAGAACAATCTATGAGCATGCACTTCATGCCATTTAATTCTTGTTCTAGATCCAAATTTCATATTCAGATTATATGTTGTAGAAAACCAACAAGTTCACCATCAAAAACAAAATCACCATCTCATCATAAAATAATAACCACCCTTATCCTTCTCAAACTATTTGATCTTTAAAAATTTTAATTTGAATTTGATTATTCACTTTGTTTGATTCTTTGATTAGATAATGTAAATCATGGCTATTCTTAAATATCTTGTTACTGCATCCTATATTTTAAGAGAACATTTTATTTCCTCAAAATATATTATAAGTGAAATATAATGAAAAATATAAAATTTATTATAAAAATATATATTTTGATGAATGTGATGACTTTGTTTATTAGTCCTTGCCGTAGGGTAACTCTTGTTTTTTCTCATTCACATTAGTTGAACATTGAAATGTGTGCAAAGGCAAAAATTAATCGTTTGTCTATGATGTTTTCATTTTGTTAAATTTTGAAACAAACATATTACCTAAAGCTGTTTTTTTATTGGCCCATTGATTTTTAGCCCATTGGTAAATAATTTTTATCATGGCATAAATCTCTCTTAAACGGAATTTAATTTTCTTTTTGGTTGAATAAGATGCAAAGTTGCTTTATATTGGGAGTTTGGGAGGGCACGTGGACCTGCAGCTGGGTGCGTGGCTTTTTGCAAAACCATTCACGTATCTTGTCTAGGCTTCCACTTTCTGCATGCTTCAGCTTGTTTGAGGTTCGGTTTCTTCTTTCTGAAAATTGTTTTGGGTGTGGTTGGTTTTTCTGGAAGGAGCACCGACAAGGACATCCTTGTTTTGCTGTTGTAGATTTCAGTTGGCTGCCATAAAATCCATTTTGATTCACTATTAGCACCATAAATTGTATCAACTGCAACATTTGATAATATTTCCTCATTCCTTTTTTATGTATGTCCGTATCCTGTACGAAAGCTTCCATTTTAGCACAGAGAGCGGTGGCAAAGGTTGTGGGAATTGACTTCACACCTATCAGTGACATTTGCTTGAAAGTTTCTAAGCCTTTCCAACAAATCCATTTTATGATTAACCTGCGATCATTGTTGTCCATGAGACCACAGTACTTGGGCATTCTGTAAAATGCTTCTTGCACAGTTTTTGTTTTTGTAGGAAGCACACATGCAGCTGACTACGTTTGGACATGGCAAATTAAGGGAAAATTTTGAGGAATTAAGAGACGGGGATGAAAAAAATTAGGCATACTCTAAAGTTTTTCTGTTTTTTTTATGTAGGGCACTTTGAGGCAATACAATAGTTTGTGGCAGTCTCTACACTAAGTCACATGCCTTGTCTATGCTTCCCCATTTTGCATACATGCCTATGAGGGCAATTGCGATGAAAATCCCTTGACGATTAAAAAAACCCTGATTTCAAAAGGGGCATTTTTGCCCTGTTGGCTTAGAGGAATTGCTTCGTTTCTCAGTCAGGCTTCTCGGTGTTTTACTGGATCAAGGAAAAAAAGGTATGCCATATGCTATATTCTTCTGCATGATTTCAATTTTGTAGTTTTTTTTTATTAAATTTTGTTTAAATCATCCATTGCCCATCTGAACACTATGAACTACACATTCAAATTATAACCAATACCCACATTTTATATAGAGAAGCTAATTAAATGCTAACAACCATGTATGTTTTATTTTATAGAATGGAGCCTGCGGTGGATTTTGCTCCTTCACAACACCCACAATGCAATATATCCTGTAAAATTTAATTAGGCAGCAGTATCAATCTAGTATTCCAGCCAAGAGCTGGCTTCAGAAGATAGTAGCAAAAACCAGGTCTGCATTTTCAAAATTGAAAAAAATTGTGAAATGTCACATGGTACTGCAGAGCTGGTAAGGGAACAGGGTTTATATCATGTAATTTTATGAAATGTTGTTCTTTGTCAAATCAAGAAAATATCTAAAGTAATTTTTTTAATCTCACAACCTTTCTTCAAGGTATGGTTTGTAATACTGGGTATTTCTGTCAATTGTTTGACAAAATTCCTCTGTGAATTACATTCTTTAACAAGCTCCCAATTTCTTGAATTTTGTCATAATTCATATGTTAAAACTCATTATGTGGGTTGGACATTTAACCTAATACTTTTGTTGTTTCCTAGATAGACCACTAGCACATGAATATCTATAAGAGAGGATGGGGGATACATGACATGTCTGCAAGTTTACAAGGCTGGATTGAAGAGCATGTATTGTTGCAAGTGGCCGTTGCTTAGAGTCTGTTTGGGGCATGTGTTGTTTCTTGGTTCCTCGTGCAGCTCCCAATACACAGAGGGTCTAATATAAATGTTTGGGGATTTTATCAGTCTTTTCTGAATCATGGGTCTATTTTCTTTAAAATTTATTGTTTATTTTAGCTGTGCAATGAGAACTAAAGAGAACAGGTTGCCAGTATTGGATGTTGGTGTGTGAAAATTGTTGTTTTAATATATGTTGGATTTGTTATGTTTAGGGTGATCTTAGATAGATTGGTGACGTTTCTATTGTAGTTAGGCCTGGTTTTTATTAGGATTTGTGTTTGGGGATTTTATCATACATTTTTAATTCATGGGTTTTTGGGTTTTTTAAGTGAAATATATATGTTTTATCTGTGTAGCCATTTTCAACTAGATCAATAAAACTGATGGTTTATCTAGTTTATGTGAGCATACAGTTGCATGTTTAGAGTTTTACATTTTGAGAAGATTGTCGCGCCAATGCTGACAATATAGGACAGCTTGCAGAAAAAAACATTATTTACATGTATCATTTAGAAGCTAATGAAGTTGTTGTTTATGCTGTGAAGGATTTCCCTTCATTATTACTGGAGACCTGACACAGTGTGCAAGCCTATTTTTCAGATTTCTGCATTCAACATCACCAATAATCTCCAATGGAAAATCGTCCCTGTTTAAAATGATGGAAATGGTTCACATCTTTCACAGCAATTTCACTTGTGTTAATTTTAATGTAGCTTGGACAGGTGTTCTAGTCTCGGGTGGTGATTACGAGGCTGGAAACACAACCGGAATATTTTTCTCCATACTTAGAAAATTGATTTCTCGAGAGACTTCTAGATATTAGGGTTTAGAGTCTAATTAATCCTAGCCGTTGATTGAGATTAAATTATGGCCATTGGTTTTCAATGAGAGGATTATAAAAAAGGATCAATGGGCATTTGGAGAAGACAGATCTGAGAAGTATTTGCAGCGATAGCAAATAAATAAATTTGCAGCAATAGCAAATTGATTTGCAGTGAGAGCAAGGGGCGCAATGATAGCGTTGGAGAGCAGTGAAATTGCTGGAGAAGGAAAATATTGCCGAAGCAATTTTAGTAGGAACAATTCAAGGAAGGGAATTTACATGAAAGAAATTTCTAGAGCTCTGCCAGTAAGAGGCAAGCAATTTTGTATCTCTTGATTTTCTACAGTTGAATAAAATTCTTATCTGCTGACTAGTTTTCCCTTCGGGGTTTTTCCAGGGACAATTTGTCCAAAATATTGTGTTCATTTTATTTTTCTATCTCCGTGATTTTCTGTGAAGTTGCAGCTGTGTTATTATTTGATATTTGCTGTAAATCAATTAATTTATTGGCATCCAAATAATCTACATAAGATAGGAAATTAATAATAGGAAATTAATAATCAGTAGCTACAATAGATTTTTCACATGGTATCAGAGTGGATCTGAGGGTAGAACAGGCAGAGCGGATCTGAGGGCAGAACAGGCATAGGGAGAAAGGAAAAATAATAAATAAAAAATCTAGGGTTTATAAAACCTAGTTTGACCTCTTTAAATTATTATTTTCTTTTGAGATGGCCTCAGCAAGTTTAAGAGATCAGGACAGATTGGATGGAGCCTCAAATTTTGGTGTCTGGAAAGTCATAATTTCTTTATTACTGGAAGAGAATGGTATCGAGGAATATGTGACCATTGTTGTACCTATACCTACAGATGCAACACAGTTCTTAGCATATAAGAAGGAAGATGCCAAGGCATGGAGGCTGATTCTTGACGGTGTTAAGGATCATATTGTTCCGCATATTGCAGAGTTAGATACAACAAAGACGATGTGGGACACCATTATGAATCTATACTAGAATGCTACCCTTAACCGAAAGCTGATTCTCAGAGAAAAGTTAAGGAATACCCAGATGAATAAGGGAGAAGACGTCACAAGTTACCTCACCAGACTTAGACTTGTCAAGGATGAATTGGCAGCTGTTGGATACAAACCAAAGGATGATGAGCTAGTACGAATAGCCCTGAATGGGTTTTCTAAGTAGTGGGATGTCTTTGTTCAAGTTATTAATGGACGAGACACCTTACCGAGTTGGGATCGACTATGGAGTGACTTCACTCAGGAGGAGCTTAGACTAAGTCTTGTCAGTGGAACCAGCAGTAATAGTCAGAAAAGTGAGGTAGAACAGGAAAACATTGCCCTAGCAGGAAAAGGGAAAGCGAAGAAGGGGTCTGGCAAAGGATCAAATCCAAAAAGTGAGAATAAGAAGGACTTGTTTAAGGTCAAATGCTATGGCTGTCATGAGTTCGGCCACTATGTCAGCGATTGCCCACAAAGGAAGAAAAATGAAAAGAAAGGCAAGAAGCAGACAGCAGCTTCAACAAGTGTAGATGAGCTTTCTAGTAAAATGGAAGATGAGTTTGCACTCATAGCTTGCCTGACTAGCTCAACCTCATAGGGTGTTTGGTATATAGACAGTGGGGCGCCATTTCATATGACAGGAGTTAGAGAGTACTTCTCCAGCTACAAGGAGGAGGACATTAGATTCCAGATTCAGATGGGGAACAAGTCCAAGTGCGATCCAGTTGGGAGAGGGACTGTTTTATTTCAGAGGGAGAATGGCAAGTCTATTTCCATTCATGATGTGTTGCATGTGCCAAGCTTGGGCATGAATCTAATTTCCATATCTGTCCTTCAGGATAAAGGCTACAATGTACTCTTTAGAGGGGCGCATGTTTTAATCAAGCATAAGGATTGGAAATCACCCATAGCTATTGGAGTTAGGAGCGGCCAACTTTATAGGTTGCAGTTTGATACTCCTAAGGCACTAGTGAGCAGCAGTAATCCTAGAGATCAAGAAGAGCTATGGCATAAGAGGATGGGCCATATACATCATGGAGCACTTAAATTACTTCTTAATACAGTGACAGGTGTTCCAGAGGTGAGCACAAAGCATGATGATGTATGTAAGGGATGTGTATTGGGGAAGTTTGTGAAAGCAGCTTTTCCAAGGAGTGACACCAGATCTAAGGGGGTTCTTGATCTAGTACATTCAGATATATGTGGACCAATGTCAATGAAGTCTCTCAGAGGATATGAGTATTTTGTTACTTTTATTGATAATTTCTCCAGGAAGACCTGGATATACTTCTTGAAGACCAAGGATGAGGTCTTCAGTCACTTTTAGGAGTTCAAAGCTCTTGTGGAGAATTCGATAAGTAGGAAGGTAAAGGTTCTTCGGTCAGACAATGGAGGCGAGTACAAAGGGAAAGCGTTCCAGGAGTTCTGTACTAGGGAAGGAATCAAGAGAGAGTGGACTATTCCTTACAACCCGCAGTAGAATGGGGTTGCTAAGAGGAAGAATCGTTCTATATCAGAGGCAGCAAGGGCTATGTTGTATGACCAAGATATGCCATGTTACTTATGGGCAGAGGCATGCAGTACAGCAGTATACATACAGAACAGGGATCCACATAAGGTATTGGGAAAGATGACACCAGAGGAGGCATTTTCAGGGAAGAAGCCAGATGTTAGTCACTTTAGGGTATTTGGGAGTTTGGCATTTTGTCACATTCCAGGGGCTACACATTCCAAGTTAGATCAGACTGCAGAGAGAGGGTACTTTGTGGGGTACAGTGAGACCTCAAAGGCATATCAGATATTTATTCCAGGGACCAGGAGGATTATAGTCAGGCGTGATGTCAAATTCATGGAGGACAAGGCATATAGGAGGTCCAGAGATTTGCCAGTAGATGATCAGAATGAGTAGCCAACAGAAGCTCCAAGGATTGTTCAACCAGAACAGGGGCAGCAAAGCATGAGTACAGTTACTAGTACAAGCACAGGCTCAGGTGCTGAGAGTTCGTGAAGTATGGAGCAACAGATACAGCAAATCCAAGAGATGCATCAAGAAGATATGGAGTTTGATATTTCATCCTCTATAGTTGGCAAGAGGAACCGTGAGGTTCAACAGACACATAGGGATACTCAGGAGTTTGTGGGAGCTCCTAGGATGAGTAGTAGACAGTGGAAACAACCAGCTAGGTATAATGACTATGTGGCATTGGTTAGTCAGTTGGTAGATAGTGAGCCTTCCAGCTATCAGGGGCTGCACAGCAACAGGTGTGGCAAGATGCGATGGTTGAGGAATATACCTCAATAATGTAGAATGATGTGTGGGAGGTTGTGCCTAGACTGACAGATAGGACAGTGGTTGGATCACACTGGATCTATAAGATTAAACATAGTGCAGATGGTAGCATCGAGAAATACAAGGCAAGGTTCGTGGCCAAGGGGTTCTCTCAAAAGGAGGGAATAGACTATGAGGAGACATTCACTCCAGTGGCCAGGTATACTTCTATACGAGCCGTAATCTCACTTGCAGCGCATATGGGATGGCAGATCCATCAAATGGATGTCAAGACGGCATTTCTTAATGGTGAATTGGCAGAGGAGGTATACATAGAACAACTAGAGGGCTTTGTAGCACACAGCAGCGAAACCCACGTGTGCAGATTGAAGAAAGCTTTGTATAGACTCAAGCAGGCTCCCAGGGCATGGTATGAGCGCATTAATAGATACTTGCAGGGAATAGGCTTTGTGAAGAGTGAGGCAGATGCTAACCTCTACTACTTGATGGTTGGGGGTGAAGTTCTCATTCTTGTTCTATATGTGGATGACTTGTTTTTAACAGGTTCACTGGGGCTCATAGAGGAGTGCAAGAGGGACCTTACAGTAGTGTTCGAGATAAAGGATTTGGGGCTTATGCACTACTTTCTAGGCATGGAAGTGTGGTAGACAGATGGAGAGATTTTCCTTGGACAAGGGAAATACTGTATTGAAATCTTAAAGAGGTTTGAGATGCAAGATTGCAGAGCCATGTCTACACCTATGATCACGAATTGGAAGAAGGTAGACTCATCCAAGGAAAAGGATGTAGACCCCACCTTATACAGGATGTTGATTGGATCTCTCATGTATTTGGTCAACACTAGGCCAGATATATCCTATGTAGTAAACTCTTAGTCAGTTCATGGTTGAGCCGAAAAGAGTGCATTGGATAGCGGCAAAGCATGTGTTGTGGTATTTGTGTGGTACAATCAAGTATGGGATCAGATATGCTTGAGGGGATGGTATCAAGTTGATAGGCTATACTGATGCAGATTGGGCAGGTAGTGCAGTGGACAGGAAAAGCACTTCAGGGTGCTGCTTTAGTTTGGGATCAGGAGTTGTCTCTTGGTACAGTAGGAAGCAAAAGTCTATGGCTCTGAGTTTTGTAGAAGTAGAATACATAGCAGCTAGCATGGCAACGTGTGAGGCTATATGGCTTCGGAAGTTGCTGGTAGTCTTGTTTGGTCAGAGGGTTGAGACTACCGTGATACACTGTGATAATCAGAGTTGCATCAGATTATCATAGAATCTAGTGTTTCATGATAGGTCTAAGCATATAGACATCAGGTATCATTTCATCAGGGATTGTGTACAGCGGAGGATTGTTCAGCTACAGTATATACCTACAGATCAACAGGTAGTAGACATTTTGACAAAGGCATTGGGGAAGGCAAAATTCAACTTCTTTAGAGATAAGTTGGATGTTATGCAGAACACCTTCCTCGTTAAGAGGGAGTGTTAATTTTAATGTAGCTTGGATAGGTGTTCTAGTCTCGGGTGGTGATTACGAGGCTGGAAACACAACCGGAATATTTTTCTCCATACCTAGAAAATTGATTTCTCGAGAGACTTCTAGATATTAGGGTTTAGAGTCTAATTAATCCTAGCCGTTGATTGAGATTAAATCATGGCCATTGGTTTTCAATGAGAGGATTATAAAAGAGGATCAATGGGCAGTTGGAGAAGACAGATCCGAGAAGTATTTGCAGTGATAGCAAATAAATAAATTTGCAGCAATAGCAAATTGATTTGCAGTGAGAACAAGGGGCGCAGTGATAGTGTTGGAGAGCAGTGGAATTGCCGGAGAAGGAAAATATTGCCGGAGCAATTTCAGCAGGAACAATTGAGGTAAGGGAATTTACAGGAAAGAAATTTCCAGAGCTCTGCTAGTAAGAGGCAAGAAATTTTGTATCTGTTGATTTTCTGTAGTTGAATAAAATTCTTATCTGCTGACTAGTTTTCCCTTCGGGGTTTTTCCAGGGACAATTTGTCCAAAATATTGTGTTCATTTTATTTTTCTGTCTCCGTGATTTTCCGTGAAGTTGCAGCTGTGTTATTATTTGATATTTGCTGTAAATCAATTAATTTTTCAACAGCCAAATAATCTACATAAGATAGGAAATTAATAATCAGTAGCTGCAATAGATTTTTCACAACTTGCAACAACCATAGATATAAGTTTCATTGTAGTGTGGCAGTCGACACATACTCTAAGGTTCTTAATAACTTTTACAGTCGCCAACGTTTGGCTATGATGGCAGAAAAATAATTTTGTTTCCTCCTCTTCTATAGCATTAAGTAAATGCTTCTAACCTTGACTCTTCACTATGATATATAAATAGCATATTTGTGGTACTTAAAATGTTTAGTTTCAAGAATATATTTCTAGCCTTTGTTTTCAAGGGGAAAAAAATGAATCTCTGGTTAGGTCACATTGTCTTAAATATTGTTCTAAGAATCTAAGCTTTTCTTTTGCTTTTATCAGTCACATCTCGAAGCCCAAATAAGGCACCTGCCACAAATGCAAGATCATCTAACATCAATTAGCTTCTTCGAATGAAAGGAGTAGCACAAAATTGTCAAGTATTGACTTTAACTGAACTACAATATTGCCATGGTGAATTTCATGATAGAGAATTGTTTCACATAATGCTTCAAAGAAATGTGGTCTCATGGATTGCCATGATTGCAGGGTAAGCACAAATTGGATTTTTTAAAAAGGATTTACAAACTTTCAAGCAAATGCAAATGGCAGCTGCAAAGCCAAATTTCACAACTCTGTTTAGCCAAGACTGTACATATTTTTTTCTTTTACTGTGGCACTTGTCCCTTTAGGCAGGGATTGCTACTGTAACGTAGCCCTTGTTTTGATGAATATGATGACTTTGTTTCTGGTACGGCCTTGCCAACATTATTAACAATACGGACACCCATTTTAATGCTGCTGCTCGCAGCCTTTTGGTAGATCTGTCCAGCAAGGCGCCCGCCAGCCCTATTAAGTTCACCTTGGGGTTGTCTGTCGTTTCTTCCAATGTCAACATATATGGCATGGAGATGTGTTGGCGAGATATGTTGAGGAAAGACTGTGCGTCCTACCTCTCCAAGGGAATTGAACAGCCCTTGGGTTGCTGCAGCCAAAAGATGGGTGTTTAGGTGTTCATGGGCAGCTGCACCCTGCGCTATGAAACCTATCCCTTTGCCAAGCACTATTAGAGTTTAACTCACCTGTCTAGAGTTTAACTTTCTTTATGTGAGATGATTCACCTCGAAGCATGGGTAGCATACTCGCCAAATAATGCAATAGTAATAAGAAAAACTAGCACTTTTACCCTTAGGAGGCACATTGCTAATAGGAAATTTGAAGGGACGTGCGAATTTATATTTATTTAATTATGAAATATGTTATCTGACTTTAATTCAATAATTCCTGGTAATACTATATCTTTATAAACTCCTTTAAATTAACTTGAAGTTGTGTTTGTAACATTAAAATTTCTAATGAAATAAAGTTTGTATATAGTTTGATTGCAACTTTTAATTGTAGTTTGTACAAGTAGACATTGTGTAATGGATTTGCATACATTTATTTGTTTAGTAGATGTTTCTACATATGTTTCTGAATTTTGAAAAATGTCCTAACTTCATATACTTGTTTTATAATAGAACATAGAATTGTTTCTGATATGATAACAAAATTGCGTACATCTTTTTTAACATTTTTTTGCTAATGTTGTACGATATTTGTTTTGTCCCAAGATTGTGAAAACATTGGTTTGGTAGTATTTCTAATGTGGACTTGAAGAGATCTTTGATGATGAAGGATTTGGCCTTGGTTTTCTTGAATGCCTCGTCCTTCATGTCCCCCAAAAGGAAGATGACCTCTTATTTATAAACAACTACAACATAGTAACTTGCTTCTTGAGATTTAAGGCTATTGGGGTGATCCCACAATAGTGGGTTACACTTTTTTTGCCAAACTTGACATTGAAATCAACTTTTTGAACTAGATCTTCACTTTCTGACATCTATAGCCACTAAACCGTTAGGAATTTGAAGATAATGCAAACTAGTGATTTGTGAGATTTTGTCTGTAGATTCTAAAAATATATTTTTAAAAAAATTTGGAGTTAAATTGTAAATTTTTTTGCATCTTCTTTGATAACTAGTTTTTAATAGCAAACAACATTTTTTTAAAGTGATGTGTACTCCATAACACAACTTTTTTTCTACAAAGGATAAAATTCTGATTCTTTTGAATTTAGATTGGTAACACCAATATCTAGAGCATGAATTTGGTTTTCATAATGTTTTGTTGAATATATTTTTTTAATTAAGTTTTAAAGTCAAACCAATTATAATTTAGACATAGGCGTATTCCATAAAACATAAATTTTTATGTATGTATCAAAATTCATTTTTTTTTTTGTTGAAACAAAGACATCAATACCTAGGGCATACATATTTTTTAGATTTTTTTTCACTAATTTACTAATTTTCCATGTGTGTAGAACAATGAACTTGATGTTCGGTAAAAAACCTATGTTTAGTAAAATTAAAAAAATATCATAATAAAATCAAAATATATCAAAACTATACTTGTTGGAAAGTTTTTTTCGAGGACTCCGATCCTCCAATTTGGTTTGGCAAAGGTGAATCCATTTGGACCTTCAACTAGGCTTCGGAAGCCAAAATTTTGCAGAAGAAAAGGGAAGGGAAGGAGGGAAGGTGTCTAGTGGGGGTCTTCGTTCAAAGACACCTGCGAACAAAGGTCGGTGACATCCTTCGTTCAAAGTTTACACACCTTTGAATGAAGGTCCAAAGATGGCATAGATATCCCTATAGCAAACACCTTTGAATGAAGGTACCTTGCATTATAAATAACGAGGGTCTTCGATCGAAGGTGTCATTTTATTGTTTTAATTTGGTGCCCAAAGACCTTCAAATGGAGAACACCTTCAAACAAAGGCCTCATTATTTTAAGATTAAAAAAGCCCAAGAGGACCTTCGAGTGAAGAAAGCACCTTCGAACGAAGGTGTTTACTATAGTTTTTTTTGCACCTTCAATTTTTCTTCATCCACAAAAGTGTAACCCACTATTGTGGGATGACCCATTGATAAATTTGGCATAGGTGAGATCTATACAGTCCTTATGAAATGAACTTGATAAGAGCTTGTCTTTGAAATAGTTGTTGTTCTTGTGCATTGAAATAGATTTGAATTAGATTCAAATTCCACCTAAATTAGTAGATGGTGAATGGCATATAAAAGTAAATGCATTAAATCTATAATATTGTTTTTCGATATATATTTGTATGCGCTTACTGATGAATATTTTGTAGAAGTTTGAGATCAATATTTCTTTCTCCCATTATCAATCTTTTAAATTGTATACAATGTTGATATTCTGCTATTTGAGCTCATCAAACATTTGTTTTTTGGTTTCCTTTTGCTCTTGAAAATCAATCAGAATGAATTTCCAGACAAAGTAATAGTAATAAGAATAATTAGCACTTGCACCCTTAGGAGGTGCATTGCTGATAGGAAATTTGAAGGGACGTGCAAATTTATATTTATTTAATTATGAAACATATTATCTAACTTTAATTTGATAATTCATGGTAATACAATATCTTTATAAACCCCTTTAAATTAACTTGAAGTCATGTTTGTAACATTAATTTCTAATGAAATAAAGTTTGTATATGGTTTGATTGCAACTTTTAATTGTGGTTTGTACAAGTAGACATTGTGCAATGGATTTGCATGCATTTATTTGTTTAGTAGATGTTACTACATATGCTTTTGAATACTAAAAATTGTCCTAACTTCCTATACTTATTTTATAAAAGAACATGACATTGTTTATGCTACGATAACAAAATTGTGTACATCTTTTTTAACATTTTTTGGCTACTGCTATACAATATTTGTTTTACATCCCAAGATTGTGAAAAAGTTGGTTTGGTAGTATTTCTAATGTGGAGTTCAAGAGATGTTTGCTGATGAAGGATTTGACCTTGATCTTCGTGAATGCCTTGTCCTTCATGTCCCCCCAAAACAAGATGACCTCTTATTTACAAACAACTGCAACATAGTAGCTTGCTTCTTGAGGTTTGAGGGTATTGATAAATATGGCATAGGTGAGAAATGTACAATCCTTATGCAATGAACTTGATAAGTGTTTGTCTTTTAAATAGTTGTTCTTGTGCATTGAAATAGATTTGAATTAGATTCAAATTCCATGTAAATTAGTAGATGGTGAAAGGCATATAAAAGTAAGTGCATTAAATCTATAATATTGTTTCTCGATATATACTTATATTCACTTATTGATGAATATTTTGTAAAAAGTTTGAGATTGATCTTTCTTTCTCCCATTATCGATATTTTAACTTGTATACATTGTTGATATTCCACTATTTGAGCTCATTAGAGATTTGTTTTTTATTTTCCTTTTGATCCTATGAAGTCAATTAGAATGAATTTCTAGACAAGTCATTAAATGTTCAATTATTAGAGTTATAAGATTATATTGTAGAAATTGTTTCTCCATTTTTTTATAAAGTAAATTAATGAAAGAAAAAATACACATATTTGTGATAAGGGGACAAATCTTATGTTGTAATGTTGTTTGATTTTTGAGTAACCACCTAAAAATTACAAACATTTTAATAAATTAATTATGAATGAGTCTTCTATAAAACAAAATCATCAATAGTAGATTGCTACGATAAATATTGACTAACAAATATAGATGCTTACATATTTGCATGTACTATGAAGAGATTAGTCATAAGCGAGCCTCTTCTTTCTTTCATATAATGTTGTAGGGATTCTTTTGCATTTTTGAGTAGCGTTCAAAGGAGAATGATGGTTCTATGTGAAGCTCTTTAATGGTTTCAATTCTCAATATAGTTGTAAATGTTAATCCTTGTCTTTCAATTTTAACAATATCTATTGTGACATTGTTTAGTATGAGTCCTTGGGATTTATGTATAATAAGTGCCCATGCCATGGACAGTGGTACTTTTCCTTGACTACCTCATGATATTGGTATTACTAGTATAGTATTTGGGTCTTCTTTGTCCCATACCAGACCTTTGTAGTTTTCAAATCTTACAACAACATATATAGGTAGATCTGGTGGTTTAGAACCGATTGCATAAATAATATATTTGACTTTTCCGAGTGATCCATTGACAAGACCAATTTGAATCCATAAGTTGGTTGTTAGCATTACTCTATGGCCTACACATAGTAGAACTTCTTGGGGAAGTTGTTCGTTACTATTATCAATGCTTTGTTTGTGTTACATGTGTTAATTTCAACAACAAGTGCAATTTCAATATAGAGAACACTTACTGTAAATGTCAATGTTTCTACTTGTATATTACAATTTTACATAGAAAAAATAATGTCATTATAATTATCATGTTTTTCTAAATTATATGTTTTACATTAATAATAACAATTCCATTGTAATTATCTCATGTTTCCAAATTATGAATTTTAGATTGCTACAAATGTTTATATGTTTTGTATAAATATAATTATGTACAAGGAATATAGCTTTGTAAAAGTAATTAAATTGAATTCATCATTTCTATGATGCTTTTCTTTGTAGATTGTAAATCATAAACATCAAAGTACACCCATAGGATGAACCGGCTCTTCCTTACAATGTTATACGATTATTAGTTTCAAGTTGGTATGCTCATGGTTGGCTTAACATGACAAATACTATCATATTCAATAGTTGGCACTTCAATATTAAAAGATATAATAACTTCATATTGAAAAAGTTATGACTAAAAGAAGCTCCCTTCACTATTCACATAACGAATGAAAATTTCATTGATACTATTGTACTACATCTAACTCTACAACATTAGACACCAAAAATCAAAGACAATATTTTAAATCTATATTCCATTAGAGTAATGAATACTATTTACTTTGCTAGATATCCTCTAGCTAATCATGTACACCACTATGAATCTCTCCTAGAAGATGACATGTATACATTCTTTAACTAGATTAAAGCAATATTTTTAGAAAATTTGATTAGATGCTTGTTAGACTACCTCATTCATCAGAATTGTTATGATTTACAAAGGGTTGATTTTTACCCCATTCGTCAAGATTACTCATGTACAGTAAAAATAAATGAGTCAATCATTGATCAAGTATTCAAGAAGGACTAGGTTATCAAAGGTATATTACATCAAAAAATATTAGGCTCCTATGATGATGTTTTCCAAACAAGCCATTAGAGTCTCTTGCTAATGTTGCTACGACAAAAAATGTTTAGATGGCAATTACTACAAATTTTATATGTTTTATGTAAAATAACTATTCAATATTCTAATTTTGATATTGGAATAAGATTATAGCTTTGTTACAAGGAGTTTTACCTTTTACAAGTTATTTACCATGTTCAAATTACTGTTTATTACAAAATTTATATGCTCTTAGTAAAATAGACATGGAAACCACTTATTGAACATGAGAAAAGATGTACCCTTATCATTGTATTACATTTCAGTAGTACACTTTTAATACTAAAGGAATAAATGTTTTGTTCCATCACTACTAGACATTAAAATTCTATCATTCTATTTATTTTTTATCACCTAATAAATATGTAATTTGATGTCCAAATGATAATCTACTATAAAATCTCTCTTTCTAGAAAATAAAATATATGATGGAATTACATAACTACACATTTAATTCATAATAACCTATATGTGATAGAAAAATTTGCAAAACCAAATGTTTTACTCTATTTCTCTCAAACATTTACAAAATTATATGTAAAAACAATTTTAGTTCGCAGCATATTCCAGAGCAATATAATACAAAAAAAGTCATGACTTTTATTGGCTCTATACGGTACAAAAGATGTTGATGACACTTAAAAAAACTTCCAATAAACTTTAAAAAAGAAACCTGTAGTATGTACTCATCCACCTATAAAAGAAGACAATATAGATACACCAGACCATAGTATCATACCAATGTTCTATCTCTGTATGCTGGTGCACTAGAGTGTACCACACCTACTACAATTATATAAAATGCTAATATTAGTAGCTTTGCAACATTTTTAGTGAAGAAAACTCAAATGGTTGTTTTGTTGCCTAAAACATATATTATTGCATGTACAGATATATATTTTGAGTGCAAATTACAAACACAATTTCATTATAAAATCTCCCGTGGGTATTAAAGAATGCAAAACCATATGATGCAATTACATACTATCAATTTAACCTTCCTACGTTCAAAATGAACATAATTGCTAAATATTACTAAATTCCACTACAAATAACCTATTAGCAAATCCATTACACACAAACACTATGCAACTCCTAGTTATTCTATTATAGTAATGGATTAAGGTGATGTAAGGAGCTGAAATCCAAGGCCAATGTTTTTTGAGTTGAGAAGCCCACCCAACTGCAGTTCTTAATCCTTCTGTCCCTGGCCAATCGATGAACAAGAGAAACTGGCTGGTGGTGGACAACTTTCTATAGTTGCTTTCCGCCCTACCCTACTCGGCTAATGGTGCACCAAACCGCCAAGACTCGACAATTCTAGGTCGGTGGGTGCGGGGGGCCCTTAGGTAGACGTTGGACCAGCCTTTCTTAATAATGTAGATTAGACCGGGTAAGGAGGGCAAAAGAAATAATCTTCCTAAGTCCTAACCTTTCTTTTATTTTGTATTCAAAAGTCACGTAAGTTGGTATTTACATATGTTAGTCAATGCAATTGATACCTATAGAACATTAATTATAACTAGCAGTTGCACTGAATTTTGCACAATAGAGTAGCCGATAGGAAAGTCTATATAGGTTGGACATAATGTTGTTACATAGTGTTGTCCACATTACAATTAACTTAGCCTTTCCTCTCATTCAGACACAATGATCTGGTGTCAAAATTGGATTCAACTCTATCCCCTAGAATTCAAAACCTAGCATAAAGAACAATCCATTGATAGCTTATGCATCAAAAACTACTCATTGGTTCTGTGATTCTAATGCTGGATACTGTTCATATTTCAAGAAAGTGTTTAAAACACTAAACAATCTTACAAACATGTAGACGCACTTTGATACTCCAATGTAATTTATGTAATATCTAAGCAACCTCAAGAATAAGTTTCTCAAACTTCAAGGTATGCTTATAGAAGACATAAGAAACTCCATATGCAATCTCCTAGTGTCTGGAGGTGGTACCATATGGATCTTCACGACAAGGACATGTTTTTCATACAAAAAACAAGTACCAAGGATCAAGGTACAAGTCTCTTGGAAACTATAGAAAAATACATATTTAAAATTGCTAAATAATCCTTTCAATATTCTATAGAGGGAACAAACAAATGCATACCAGTACCTTGGAACACCCTCATGAGGATCAAAATAGGTTGTCTAAGGTTGCATAAAAAGGAAAAACTAGTTCAAAACCTAAGGCACTCCTTGAAACCGCTGATCATTCATTGTGTAAGATGAAAGGAGCAACCAAGTATAATGGGCACATTGAAAATTTGAATATGCATTTCAGCAGCTCTATTTGATCCATATTCTCTAAAAATGAGACCTCTGGAGACATACAAATAAAAAATGTAGAGACCAATTTAAAGAAATGATACAACATCACTCTTGATCAACCATTTACTTGAAGACATTTGAGTCAAGGAATGACCTCTAGAGTCCCTGGATAAATAAATAAATTTTAGATCAACTGCGCAATAAATTTGATTGCAAACAGATGGTCTTCGTACATTTTGTCACCATCAATCCAATGCCAACTTTCAACAAACCAAGGGGAAGTCATTATTTTCAAAAGTAATAACTTTAGAACAAGCAGCAAATTATGTACAACAGTAGGCCCGTGCATCACCCTTAGTACCTTCCTAATCACTGCACTTAACAATGACAACCTTGGCTTCAAATTTTTAAGTATAATAAATCTCTAAAAATTGGATGACAAGCTACTTTTGCTATAGGAAATCACCCCCTGGGAGGTGACAACCCAACCATTGAATTGCTATAATAAAATATCGTATGGGATAAAATTTTATGAAGGGTAAAAATGATAAAAATCTATTGAACCTGGAAAATAGTATCAACAAGTGACCACTAAAATCCAACATGAACAGGAAATAGGTATACTACTTCTATCCATTGTCCACATCATAGTTAATTGCAAGCGCTCTCAAACAATTTAGGTAAAAATCATTGGGGAACAACTTTAATGATTAATATGATGTCCTTGAATTATAAAAAACAAAATAAAAAAACATATGCATGGGACTGATTATTATCAAAGGAGTATGCAAATTTACGTATTCATTAATTATTACCAAAACATGGAATGAATAGTATTAATTGAAATATTTGTTAGTGCATATTTCTTTACATTCTCTGCATCTTCTATTCCATCTCCTGAACCTTTTCAAGCATACCTTCACTTTGATAAGCACTAATCATGGCAGCGAATGTTATTTTGTCAGGTTTGCATCCTCTGTCCTCCATTTGATGAAGCACATGCTCCATTTCTCTCATGTTTCTTGCCCTTCGGTAGGTATGAAGTAGAGAATTAAAAAATGGAGTATCTGGAACTATTTTATAATTCTCCATTTGTAGTAGAATCTTTGTGATCTTATGAAAGATGCCTCCTTTATTGTATGCACTGACAAGAGAACAAAGAGTTATCCTATTTGGCTTAGTACCTTCAGTGATCATCAAATTGTAAAAGTATTCCAATTTTTCAATTTCACCAACTCTCCCATATGCATCAATGACAATATTATTTAAATAAGAAGAATTAAAATAAAAACTAATTTGTGAAGAATAAGGTGAAAATTGCAATTATTACGCCATGGAAGCATAGGAAACTCTGATTCCCGGAACCGTCAGAATGTATGCCACTGCCTGAAAAAATACTTCTGTTAATAGCATCTTTTTCTTTAAATAAAATCAGATCTAATTACACGGGTACTTACCAGAATTGCAGCGGCAGCAACAATGTCAGTTGACAGAAATGTAGAACAAAGATCTTCCGACTCGTACATGATATCCAGAACATCTAAGCATACAGTGCACTTGAGATCTTTCGCGGCAACCGCTGTATTCCTGCAGCCAAAGTGACATTTAAAAGCCCTAGCAAATGCTTCCATGTGACCGAGCACTAAAATTGTTGGAAAAACCCTAGATTAAATACAGAATTTTACTGTGATATTTTTAAAAATCTATTAAATCTTTCATTATAATATGGACAAATCTGTCATAGGATATGCACCGAGTCATCTAACCAACTACACAGCGTGTCTATGATACCAAGCCATTTTATTTTTAACTATGTAGAAGTTGACATGTTTATTTTTTAACCTCAATCTCAAAAATTTAATGGATAAAGATTGCATAGCAAAAAAAACAGAAATCAGAAGGAAGTTTACTCAATCTCAAATTTAATGGATAAAAATTGCACAGCAAGAAAAAACAGAATTCAGAAGCAAGTGTAGGTGGTGCATATAAAATTTTCAGATCTAACCAGCTGTAACCGTGCTTGTGCTGTAAATCCGCCTCCTCCTGCAATTTAGCCCTGATGTTAATGTGAAACGGGTAAATTGCAATTTTGAATTGGACTACACAATATGGCTCTCACTGTTTCCTTCCAAACACCTGTTTTCGCATCGCACATGCGGTGAGTTTGAAGAGCTCGGGCAGGACACGCGGTGGTATGCACTTTATTTTTTTATTTTATTTTATTCTTAATTTTCACACGCTGTTTGGAATCGGACTACAGTAAAATTCCGGCAATCAGTATAAATAGGGGAGTCGGATTAGCGAAAACGACAAACCCTAACGGGGAAAACGTTTTCCGACGTCGGACATTTTCCAGCGTCCGACAATTCCGGCGTCTGAAATTTCCGGGAGCCAAAAGCTCCCACTATAAGCCTATCGGCTAATATAAATGAAAAGGTCAATAGAGTGGTGTGGCTAGATTTCTTACGCTTTTTTATTAATTATCATCAACTGTTTTAAAATTCTTTATATTTTCAATAATCTATTCTGTGGGTAGAGTTTCCACATATTCGTTAAAGGCTTTATGTAAGTGTTTTAATGTATGAACAATTCAATTCAATAAAATCGTTTGAGAGGAAGAAATAATAAAATAAAGTGAGTTTATGGTTTATATAATTAATGTGTTTATAGACATGTTTTGATAAGTATAAGTGGTTATCATTATTTAGACATGATTTAATTTAATGGTAAAATAGTCAATGTTAAATTTACATCTCAAATATTTGTCCTAGAATTAACATTTTAACTATTGAAATTGTTACTTGTGTGAAATAAATTTTGTCGATTCATAATCTGTGTTTTATAATGCCAACAAAACTCTGGTTAAAACTTAACCATATGGTGAACAACAAAGCAATTGTTTATGTAACTGAACAGGTACTGGCTCCTGGATAAATCAGACATTGAGCATCGTCCCCTATAGATGCCATTTATTTATAGACGAGTAGGAAATAACATATAATTTAAAAGTTTACAGTAATATCTCTTCCGGGAACACAACCGCTATTGGCTGTTTTCTTCAGTCCCGATCCACTGGAATATATCGCTGAATCTAAGTTCTTTACAATCTGTGGGGTGACGTTGAACGCTGTTGCCACACTTCTCAATGGAAGCTTTAATATCGATACGCTGCTTGTCTGCCATCATCAACAGTAAAGGATTATGATCCTCCTGAAAGTGGGGTATTAACAGAGTGACATGTAAATATATGTATTGATCTTACCACAACACCAGGATCTTGACTGTTGAGAGCAGAGATATAGTTAGCTGTTTTATTTCCAACGTTAAGCTCAAAATGTAATGTTCCCCTCGGAAATATGGTGACATCTCCAGGATTCAGAATATCGATGAAAGCTTGGCCTATTTTAATACAGCATGTCTTTAATTATTCTGCAATAACAAAAATTGGGTTATGAATGAAGCAAGGCAAGAGTATGTTTTACCTTGAGTGTCAACAAAACCAACTTGAAGAGGCCCTCCCGAGATAAGAATAAGCATCTCTGATGCTCGTGGATGCGTATGTGGTAAATTTACCCCACACGGAACCATCTTGAACCTCACATATTCCAGGCCCTGTGATCTGCAATGCCACACTCTGTAACTGCATCGACAAAACAAATATAGTTTGCAATAGTAATAATAATAGTAGTATTACTATCTTACTTGGCTGCTGGAAACTTGGCGACTGATGTGGCAGCGCGTACGCCTCCGGAATCGACACTAACATCTCCATTAGTGAACAGGTCACGAAGGGTAAAGGTTTTTAACCCTGGAGCGAAGTCTGTAAGCGGATCAGGGTCTGCTCCATAAACACCTACATTCAAAATACTAAGAACAACTGCTATCACTAATAATTTCATCCTGAATATTATGACCGCAATCTCTTCAAGCTTCCTCTGCTTTTTCTTTTTCAGTGTGAAGGCTTGTATGATCGACCCTGCGTTGTTCGTGTATTTGTAGATGTGAGAGTCGAGGCATTTTAGATTATGATAACGCTGCATTGAATGTGATGGTTGTCCAGTAGTTTTTAGAGGTTTACGCCCCACAATTTTGTCAACAAATTAGGTCAAATCAGGTTTTCATCCCCCCTCTGCTTTTTCTTTTTCAGTGTGAAGGCTTGTATGATCAACCCTGCGTTGTTAGTGTATTTGTAGATGCGAGAGTCGAGGCATTTTAGATTATGTTAACGCTGCATTGAATGTGATGGTTGTCCAGTAGTTTTTAGAGGTTTAAGCCCCACAATTTTGTCAACAAATTAGGTCAAATTAGGTTTTCATCCCTCCTCTCTCTTCAAATGAGATTGATTTTTATTAAATTTAGAGCTTCATCTTAATTAGACAGACTTTTATCTCACAAAATGTTCTTAGGTTTAATAGGTGAGTAATTAGTGACGTAGTCATGTATCTATGTTTTTTGGATGGAGTTATGAACTGAAAAAGGGTTTTGAGAGGCTCCTAAAACCTTGTACATCAAGATAAAGCAATACCAACAACATGAGACAATAAACTATGAAGAAACAAGCCTTAGACCCAGAAAAAGTCTCAAAATAAATAGAAGCGAAAACCACTAATACAAACATGGAGGTTTGAATCCAAACCTCTCCAAAGAACTTTTAATTGGAACCAAAGCCTAACCCATACGTGGAAGAATCTTACCTTTTTTGAAAGAAGATCTAGGCTTAACCAATAGACAATCCATAAGCTCAAGTGAATTAGGTTTCTGCTTGTAATTAATGGGAGACCACTGCATATTCTTTATGGGTTCCACAACCTCAACGACCAATCCCTTAGAAACAACTTCAATCCTCTTTGTAGAGTGTTTTTTTAACTCAAAATCTCCTTGAACATTCAAACCTTCTTTCCCATGATTAGGAGATACTGTGATATTTCTTTTTTGAATGTGGTGTTTCTTTTTGATGTCTTGGCATGAGTCAGAGAAGTGTCTAGCTTTATGCTAATGAAGGCAAAAGATCAAGGAGGGCTCGTATTCATTTCTCAAAGCCCATTGTCCAAGATTGGAGCATAGTTTATTGGTATTTGGTAGCAATTTGCCAATATATACAATCACACAAAACCTAACGAAACCAATTGTTTCATGTATTTCGTGACTTTGTCAATAGAAAATAACTGACCAAAAGAGTTGCCAATGTCATGCATGATCTCCTCATCCTAGTATTCTAGAGGAAGGCTTAGGAGCCTAACCCAAATAGAGACTTTGTTGAAGCTTTCCTTCTTAGCATCAAAACTCATAGACCATTTTATCAAAAAAAGACCAGATTTACCAAGGAACTAGGAACCTCCTAGAAGGACCCTATTCATATCCTCTAGAGTTAGAAAAGGTGTCTCAACCTCGCAATTAAAAAAAAGTATGATGTTTCAATTATAATAACATAAAAACTCAATTTCTAGGCTATAGGATTGGTTTTTGGCTAAAATAATTTTTTTGAGTGGTTTGCATCACCATTGGAGGTGTCCAATGCCTAGATCTCTTCGATCTCTACAATTAAGAAAAAACAAGCAAGCAATCAGCCTCCCAGATCAAAAGTTATGGCTTCCAGAAGTTGTGCCTCCTGTATCAGAAAATATAAAAATGTGTTGGACACAAAAAAGAGCTCTAAGGGGGAGTTACACATGTTGATGCATGTTTTGACACATCATAAGGCATTTTTGGTTGGAGATAATGAAACCCTAAGAATTTGGGTAGGGGTGGTTTTAGCTCATGGTTTCAAAATTACTGTTTATAGTTTTATCTATTATATCTCCTATATATTAGGTGCTTGAGATGGAGGTTGTGTGTGAGTCTTATAGATGTTGAGTTTCCTCTAGATCTCTAGTTGGTGATACTCCTATGAAAGCTTGCTCTGCAAGTATATTGTAATATTGTTGATTTGTGAATAATATATTGGGTGGCTTTTTGAGTGTGGGGTTTTTATCCCAGAAAGGCTTTCCCCATGTAAATCACAATGTTGTTGTATGATTGTTATTTATGTTTATTTTTGTATAATTTATGTAAGTATTGTAAACATTTGACAAGCTTTTCATAACCCTCCTCTGAAGATTAGTGTAGGAAGTTGTTCATCTACCTTAACTTCCTTACAAGTCGTATCAAAGATTGATCACCTTTGGTTTGGATTTTGGGTTGTTGAGATTTTTGAACTAATCTAGCTTTGAGTGAGATCTTGTTCAAAATATATGTTATGATCTTCTTGTAGGAATGTTTATATGGTGAGCACATCAGGGAGTATAGAGGTAGAATTTTTTTTGTAACAATTTTGAGATGTGGAAGTTGAGGATGAAAGATCTATTAATTGATAAAGATTTGTTGGATGTTGTTGATGACAATGTTCCAGGGCCTATAGATACTACTTTAGCTACTCAATATGACATTATGGATTGTAAATCTAAGGGTGTAATTAGATTTTGCTTGATAGATTCTATTTAATCAATGTCCATGAAGAGTCCTTTGTGAAGAAACTATGGAAGAAACCTGGTGAGATATATCAAGCCAAATTTTTAGTGGGCAAGATTTTCTTAATGAAGAAATTGTATTCCTTGAGAATGGAAGAGGGTGGACAAATTGTAAACCACCTATATGTATTCGATATGTTGGTGGCTTGATTGGCATCAGCTAGTGTAAAAATGGATGAGGAGGAGAGATTTCTTATCTTTCTTTTTTCTTTTCTCGATTCGTAGGATTCTCTTGTTATGTCTGTTGGAAGTACTTTTGTTGTTTTAACCGTTGAAGATGTTGTTGGTTCTTTTCTTTCTAAAAAGATGAGGAGGAAGGTAGCCATCAGTACCAAAGAGGCCCTAAATGTTCATGGAAGACCTAAAGAAAAAAGGCAAGAAGAGAAAGAATTGTGACAAATGTAAGTCCAAGGGGAGATCCAAATCTATTAGAAAGTCCAAAGTTATTTGTTGGAATTGAGGTAAGCCTGAACACTTCTATAAGTAGTGCAAAGAAGAAAAGAAGAAGGAAAAAAAAAATCATTCTGATTTTGAGTCTGAGAAAGAAGATGGTGATGCATTCATTGTATCTTTGGCCACACGTGCAGGTAATGATGCATGGTTAATTGACTTAGGTGCATCTCTCCATATGACCCCTAATAGAGAATGAATTTCTAAATATGAAGAATTTGATGGAGGTAAGGTGCACATGGGTGATGATTCTAATTTAAATATTATTGGTCATGGTAAAGTTGAAATTAGATTTCTTGATGGTAGATTAAAAAAGATTAATTGTGTGTTGCATATCTTTGGATAAACATAAAATTTATTATTTGTAAGCAAACTAATAGATATAGGTGTGTAGGTAGTCTTTTCTGATACAAGATGCAAGATGGTTAGAGGCGCTATGTTGATCGCTAGAGGTGTTATATTTGACACATTGTATAAGCTTGATGCATGCACTATTGAGTTTAATAGTGCTTATTTGAAAAGAAAGTCTATGACTATCTCATTGGAAAAGGAGAGGGTTTCATATTCAATGGATGGTTGTGGCTTCTGGGTACCTAAGGCCGCTCTTTCTTTTTAATCAAAATTGCTTGCAAAGGAGATTATCTTATGGCACCAGAGATTAGGCCATATTAGAGAAAAGGTCTAAGGACCTTGAAAAATAAAAACCATGTTTGAGGGTTGACTGAATGCCACCTTCATTTTGATTTCTATTAGCAGTGTATTTATGATAAACAAAACCATATTCAGTTTTACTTGAGTTCTCATAAATCTCATGGTGTATTGGATCTTATTCATTTTGATGTGTTTCATCCTATAGATTTTCCTTCCATTGAAGAATCCACATATTATTGGTCATTTATTAATGATTATAGAAAAAGGACATGGGTATATTTTCTAAAGAGTAAATTTGATGTTTTTAGTCAATTTGAAGAATTTAAAGTAATGGTTGAGTTGCGGACTAGAAAGAAAATAAAATGTTTGAGGATTGACAATAGCAGTGGATTTTACTCTAATGTTTTTGATAGATTCTATAAAAGATTATGGCATTCTGAGACAAAAGACAAATTTGTATTGTCCATAACATAATGGAGTTGCAGAAAGAATGAACATGACATTGATTGAGAAGGCTAGAGGAGTATTCTTAGTGGTGCTAGTCTAGATCAAAGATATTGGTCTAAAGCTATTTGCACTACTTGCTACCTTATTAACCATCTCCTACATTAGCCCTTGTTGATAAAACACCTATGGAGGCATTGTAAGGTCACAAGCCTTCATTGGGACATCTTAGAGTTTTTGGTTGACACATATGCATATGTGTCAAAGGAGAAGAGAACAAAGTTGGAGAACAAGGCTACATGAAATGTATCTTAATTGGGTACAATTATGGTGTTAAAAGATACAAGGTTTTGGATCCTATTGTACAAAAGGTAATATATAGTATAAGTGTAATTTTTAGAGAAATTAAGCCTTCTCTTGTTATATTGCAGCTAGAACAAATTAAAAAGAAAGATGTAATTCAATTTCTTTCTATGCCTGAGAAAGTTGAATCAAGGCCTCTAGATAGACAAGAAATTGAGGAGAGACCATCTAGCTCTGAATATTTAGAAGAGGAGGAAGAACCTCCAACTTAGCTTATTTGAAGGCCTACAAGGCATAGACAACCACCTACAAGGGATTCATGTGATGACTGGAGATGTTTTTTTTTTTTAATATTAACATGGATGAACCTAGATCTGTAGAAGATGCATTAGGTATGAATGATGCAGAGTCTTGGAAGATTGCTATGGATGAAGAAATGACAACTTTAAAAAAAGCACGATACATGGAATCTAGTACCATTGCTTTAAGGATAAAAACTTGTTGGTTGCAAATCGGTGTTCAAGAAAATTATTTGTTTAGATGGAGGTATTGAGAATTACAAAGCATGATTGGTTGCAAAAGGTTACTCTCAAGTTGACTGTGTTTATTATAGAGCTCGATATTTTCTTCTGTTGCAAAAAAGTCATCCATTAGATTCTTGCTTTCTATTGCCAAAAATTATGATGTAGAGGTTATGAAAATGGATGTTAAAATGACCTTCCTTCATGGGGATTTGGAGGAAGATATTTATATGTCACAGCCAGGGCACTGCATGGTGAAAGGAAAAAGTAATTTGGTTTGCAAAATGATGAAATCTATGTATGGCCTCAAGTAGAGTCCTAGTTTGTGGTACCATAAATTTGATACATATGAGTTGAGTTTGAGATTTAAGCATTCTAAATAATATCACTATGTTTATTATAAATTTAATGGCAATCTCATTTCCTATTTATTGCATTATATGTTGATGATATGTTATTTATTGGTAAAAGGAAAGGAATGGTTTCGGAATTAAAGTCTCAACTTGTAGTTAAATTTGAAATGAAAGATCTTGGTGCAGCTAAACACATTCTTTGGATGAAAATTAGAAGAGATGGAGTGAACAAAAAACCATGGCTTGGCTAGAGTAAGTCTGTTAATTCAATTTTATAGAGGTCTAACATGCATGATTATAGACCATAGTGTGTTCCTCTTATAGTTAGAATGGCATTATCTACTTCACAATGTCCAACATTCCCATCACAGATGGAAGACATTAGTAGAGTGCCTTACCAGAGTGTAGTTATAAGTTTGATGTATGCTATGGTCTATACTAGACCAGACATTATCTAAGGAGTGGGAGTTCTTTCCAGATATATGTCAAATCCTAGTAGAGTTCATTCAGATGTAGTTGAAAGAGTCTTTAGATATTTACAGGGTATCTCTAAGTATTCCTTGTGTTATCAAGGTAATTCTATAGGAGACATGCATTCCCTTGATATTCATGGTTATGTGGATTTAGACTGGGCAAGTGATGTTGATAGTAGAATATCTACTGGTGCTTATGTGTTTACATTATTTGGTGGTGCAATTAGTTGGATGAGTAAGAAATAGGCTATGGTTTCTTTATCCACTACTAAATTTGAGTACATGGCAACTATTCATGCTTGTAAAGAAACCATTTTTCTCAAGAGACTCTCTTTAGATATTGGAATAAAACATGGTGCAGTGATAGTTTATTGCGATAGTCAGAGTGTAATCTATCTAGATAAGAACCTCACATTTCATGCCAAGACCAAGCACATTGATGTACAATATCATTTTGTCAGAGATATGGTCAAGAATTGTTGGGTGAAGCTAGTTAAGGTAGAGACTTTGATGAATATTGCAGATTCAATAACTAAGCTTGTGAGCACAAAGAAGTTCAAATGGTCTTCGGAGTAACCATCTGAATACATCTATATTAGTTCTAAATATCAAGAATCTCCCAATGAGGGCACTCCTCATGCAAGTAGAAGACCTCTCCACTAGAACATTAGAAACCTTCAAAATCATACACAATTTTTTTAAAATTGTAAGAGGCTTCTCCTAGGCTTTAGGTCGAGTTAGTAGGGGAACTAGCCACTAGAGAAACTATAGGCATTGAACACATATTAGGGTAGGAGAAAACACCCTTGGTCATACTAGCCTAAGATAGTAGGGGTAGGAAAGAAACCCTTGGCATAACTCTCTGAGCATGTAGGTGCACAATATCTCCTTTCACCATGATAGGTGAAGAACCAAGATACTATATATCTCTAGTAGAAGAGAACACAACACATGTAAAAGAACACATAGTGATGACCTCACACAAGATATCTACACCCAAAACCACCACAAATAGCCTACCCTAGGAAGCAATTATAGGATCACGGTAGATCCCAACCAAATCTGGAGAATCTTTACTCACCATTGGCTTAAGCACACCTATTCTTATGCCATCCACATGTGCAGGTGTGGGTGATAGTAGAAAAACCTTTTCTTAGACCCAGACTCAAAGCAATGCAGCTAATAAGGGTTTTCTTCACATCCTACTGGGCACCCAAAGTCACTAGATCTTTGTTGAGGTGACTTTTCCTAGAAGTAATGGTAGATCCAACACTCTTGCATGATTCCAACCATAAATTAAGCAGTCTCATGTCCTCCTCATAAAGCAATCCATACCACTTATTTGCATTCTTAGCACTATCCAGTTCTCCTCTTGATCCATCCTCATCAATATCCTCCCTTGCTTCTTCATCCAATTTTCTATTGTTAAGTATCTATTCAAAATGTGGGTTCCCATTTGAACCTTCACTTTGCTTTAACATATATCTTTCTTTTATTTACATCTTATAGATATTGTAGATGTTTTTGTTTTTGATAGATAAACAATAACCATGGAGGTTACTCTTGTATACATATCACCAAAAATTAAAATATTTTTTTTACATTATCAGGGCTTAACAAAAGAGGCCATCAAAACTAGGGAAGCTACTCCGAAACCTTGGAATTCTACTATAAATTCTACAGCATATAAAGTATGTATATGTATACTAGCTATGCTAAAGAACTATACTAAGATTAATAGAAATATAAACCATCCATTCCTACATCCATTACATTATTTAGTTATCTAAATCATCCTTCGAGCTATCTAAAATGAGGGAGCTAGGCCAAGAAATTCCTTCTATAGCCTCAATCACATTAGCTTGTTCCCGAAATTGAGACCCACTAGTTGCCTTCTTTCTCCTTTGAGCTTTCATCTGAATCTAGTTGGTAGATATGAATGGCCACCACATCACTATGTTCTCTCCATTATGTAGTTTGTTGAAGTCCTTAGGTAATGGGATACCTATGTCATGGTTTTCCATATCCAACGTCTCCACTAAACCCGTAAGGAATTGGCTTTTGATGAGTGAAGAATCCATAATCATAATCATATTTTTAGTCTCCCCAATGTCTAGTAAAATAGAAAGAAACATGGAACATAAATCTATGTTAACACTATAGCTATTCTTCGACACGATAAATTCATCCCCTAAATTCCACTGTATAGCATAAAGTAATAGACCACTTTTGGTTTTAAATACACACTTCATCCTTGTCTCTATAACCTTTCCCAGAAAAGACATTTGTCTATAGCCACACACTAGCCTAATAGGAGTATCCATACAGAAAATCAAATTCTTATTGAGAATGAGAGTATGCTCCATAAAATCCAGAGAGTTCGGGAATGTCATCATTTACATTACGACCAGAGAGCTAACCGTAGCGCACAAACTTAGCTTAACTTAGGGGAGGAGTTATGTATAATGAATGCCTAAATCCATTTGGGCCATCATCAATCTTCAGCTACCTCGAATCTATCATTTGCCTCGTTTAATAATTATTTTCCTTCCTAGAGCCTTAGAGAAGTCCCTTCAAAGAGGGCCACGGGTGTACCATCGTGTGAACCATTAGCTCATCTTTGTTGTTGACTACCAAGTTGGCAAGCAAGACTGCCTCTTCATTGATCTCCCTATACATGTGTTTAATTATTAATCTTCACCCAATTGAAGCAATAAGAATGCAGTGGAAAGAAGCTTATTGATCTTCCAACATGGCAAAGATTTAATTGTAATAAAACTAAATATTATTGCCAAATCCCCTTCAATCTCAATCCTTTTAGCCCATATTTTACACATAATTGGAGCCCAATAATGAGAGAATGCATTTTTTCCTCACTATTCATGTTCCAATTTTTAGCTTTCTAGAAGCCACACATACCAGAGCCCCTTCCATGTTTCTAACAATAAGCCTTATGCTTGAGCTCCCTAGATTGCCCTTTAAGGCACCATCAAAGTTCAATTTGTGCCATCTTTTGGGACAAGCCCCCAATATAGTTTCTCTTATTTTATGGAATTGTCTCCAAAAGCCCCAATAATGGGGGTAAATTGTGTCCCTTTGAAAGTTTGGTGATTAAGTTATCCCCAAAAATGAACACCTTCCCTTTGAGACTCATGAGTCACATTCAATTGTTGACCACCCCAATAATTGTTGTCTCAAGCTAATTCTGTTAGGAGAGAACATATAGTTCTTTATCTTGGAAAATTCTCGTGTTTCTCTCCTTCCATAGTTCCCAGATTAGAATTGAAGGACTAAAAATTAAAAAAAACATGAAAATAATGATTGTTTCATCAAAATATGCTAGGATTTGACAAGACTGAGAATGCCATTAAGAAGAGCTCCTCTCCAAGATAGCTGGGCACAAACCCATTGCCAACACTTTTGAGAAAATTTACAACCCTACAAAAGGTAGTCAAAGGATTTCTCACTAGCCTTAGATAATGAGCATTGAGATGGCCCATAGAACACTAGCTTCACAAATTGATCTTCAGTGAGAATTTTCTATTGCATAGTAGCCCATGTAAAAACCCTAGCTTTTGGGAGACATAATTTACTCCAACATAATTGAATTGGAATTTTAGTCTTATCACAAATGGATTCTGCCACCACAAACCCCATTTTCGTTGTATAGTCCCTAGTCTTCAAAAAGTTCCATTTGATACTATCTACTCCCTTAGAAATCTAGATTTTTATTTCATTCAAGTACTATTGAAGTCCCCTAGCCTCATCCATTGGAATTCTAGTATCTTGAAGATATTTCATTTCCCAACATGTTATACCTGATCTCATCACTAGAACCACGTAATTAACCATATTATAACCCAATTTATGAGAAAAGGGTTTGTTTTGATTGACTAAAGTTAGCACAATTATCCAAAATGGGGAATCCATTACAAGAGTCCTCCCAAAACAAAGCTTTATTCCCATCCTTGATTTCCCATGTCAGATGGTCAGTTATAATGTCTCTACAAGATGAATGGAAATTCCAAAAACTAGAGCCTATTGGAGGGTTTAAAATTGTTAGAATTCTAGAACTATCTTGATTGTTAAAATATGTGTTCTCTAATATCCTTGTTGATTTAAAATCTACCTTGGAATATAAATTCCATATCAAATTTTCCCCAAGAACCTTAATTTGAGACCCATAGCTTTTGAGACCAACCCCACCACATGTTTTTGGTTTACAAATTAAGTTCCATGAAATCAATGGGATTTCCTTTTCCTCAGTTGGGCCTTTCGAGAAAAATTCCTCATTTTTTGTTCAAATTTCTATCCAAATTTCACATGCATCTTCAAGAAAGATAGAAAGAAGATAGTAATATCAGAGATCACAGCCTTCATCATTATGATTCTACCATCCTAGGAAATCCACTTACCTTTCTAAGAAACCATCCTCTTGGAGCCAAGATCCAATAATGGATCCCAAAGCTTAGCTAAGAAATAACCACCAAATGGTGGAAATACCAAATACTTTTTGGGAAGATTTCCTTTTCTGAAGTATAGGATTTTAAGAGTCTCCATTTTCTTTCTTGCCTCAATGAAGGAAAAAAATTCAAACTCTCTAACCTAAGTTATAAAACTATGTATCCAAAGTATCTTTAATTCATTTTTCCTCCCTCCTTTTCAACACCCCAAAGAACATTGTGTCATCCACAAATTGTTGATGAGTAAGATAAGGACATTCTTTGTCATGACTATCACTTCCCACTATCATAGTGTATAATCTACCTTGATGCATCTCCCCAAGACATCTGCTATTAGTATGAAAATAAATGGATATAGGGAGTCACCTTGTCATAATCCATAGGAAGCATCAAAAACACCTTGGGTGCTACCATTGACTATCACAGAGTATATAGGGATAGAAATAAAACTGAAGATCCTCTTTAGCCAATATTTATTAAACTCAAAATCCTCTGCCACTTTACATAGGAACCTCCAATCTACCCTATCAAAAGCCTTCTTGATATCAAGTTTCAAAATCATGTGACTTTTCCTAGTTGATTGGATTGAATGCATAACTTTATGTGCTACAATAACCCCATCCAAAATGGATCTTCTAGGGAGAAAGCCAATTGTTCTTCCATAAACATATTGGGAGAAGGAAATTAAACCTATTTGCAATGGCCTTAGAGAAAATCTTGTAGATAGTATTGCAAAGTGAAATCAACCTACAATCATCAAACATTAATGCATGATCTTTTTTTAGAATTAGAGCTATGAATGTGTTGTTGAGGTCTTTCAACAAAGTTCCATTTTTCTATTATTATTTCAGACCAAACCAAACATCTTTCCTAACAATATTCCAACACTTATGAAATCAACTAGCTGGAAACCCATGTGGCATAGGACCTTTGTTTGGGTGAAGTTACATAGTTTCCGATTTCAACTCTTTTTCTTCCTTACTTAAGATTGATATGTTGTTGGGATATCTTGTAAATTTTTTTGTTTGACAAATTCAATGAAATATCCTTGAGATTGATATTTCTTCCTTACCCAAACCATTTTAACTTCATCAATTAGATACACATTGAAATCCCCCAATGGTAAATAAATATTTAAGAGAGGGGTGGATGATCAATGATAACTCCTCCCAAACATTTTTTCCCTGAAAAACAAATAGTAGGTCCATTTACATTAATAAGAAAAAATTATAGTTTAGAGGAAATGCATGTTACTTTACTTACTAACCAATTTTGTGAGGTTCCAACCAACTCCATGAAGATCGATGAAGGGTGCCAAAGGGTGGATGATTCCCCTGAAGATCTAAGATTTACAAAAAAACCTTTCCACCTTTTCAATTTATTTCTAGTGATTTCTACATCTTTTCCATTCAATTTTATTTCCTAAATTATAAATATATCCAAGTTGGAATATCCATTTAATTCTTTACCAACCACTTTTTATTAGGGGCATTGAGGCCCCTATCATTCCTTGAGGTTATCTTCATTGCTCCCTAGGAAGGGGGATTCCCTTCCTAGATCTCAACATTATATTGATTTTCATATGTCCACCTACTTCACCTTCTAGGATTAGGAGATCTTTTATCAATTTCCTCCCTTTCTTCTTTCATTAACCATAGTAATGTTTCTCAATTTTGGAAGCGGACTAGCTTATGCCTCTCTTATCAAGGGAATTAGTTTACGCCTCTTCCTCTTTGTTTGTCACATCTTCTCTAACTAGATCCTCCTGCCACCCAAAAACATCCACCCTATCTTTATCTCCCAATTATTTATCTACCATGCTACAAGCAAGGGATTGAGCATCTTACTCATTTCCCTTAGGTAGGACAACCCACCTAGTTTCATTCCTTATCCTAAAATTCAATGTTAAAGATGATTTTATCCTCTAGATCGATATTTCAAGGAGCCTTGGGGGATTTCTCTAAACACTTGACCTACTAAAACCTCTTTTCCACTAGCCTCTCAATCACCTTTTTTGGGGAATAATCGCAATCATCCTAAGGATTCTTCCAATTGGGGGAGGGATTGTTGGGTTTGTTCAAGTCTAGATTTTCTTGCATATTCTCCTTTGGTAATTTAGGGTTAGCACCTTTGGGACCTTCAACTTTGGTTTTTTGAATAGAAGATTCATTAGTGGATTGGAGTTCAATTTTAAAAATAATTTACTCTGCTAGGTTTATATTAACATAGATGCAGGCATAAATCCTTGATTCCCTTTTTTAGTTATTTCATCAATCACAACAAAGGATTGCAAGCTATTAACAATCTCCTTCAATATGGCCTCAATCCAATATTTAGAGGGCAACTTGTAGATCCTAAGCCACATAGGTGTTAATGCTACTATATGTTTCAACAAATCAAAATTGTTGGGAACTAAGGTGTCTCAACCTTTGCAAGTTCCAAGCATTATTGATTTAATTATCATATGCCTATGTAATTATTCATGTATTTTTTAGTATGTCACTTTGTGGGAGTTGGCATGGTGATGTGTCATCTTACATGGAAGGTGGATAGATGATGTTTGTCCTCATATGAGGAAGTAGGTGTCCTATTTTATGGTAGGAATATTTTTCCATGTGTTGGCATCTCTCTTGTTTTAGGACAGTTTATGAAGTGTAAGAGTATGACATATTTTATGACATTGTAAGAGCTAAAAATAGAGATTCTTATGATAGGTATGAAAAGTGTCACTAAGCATCTTTGCATGGGAAAGTGGGTACCCAAGTTTGGGATATGACAGGTTGTAAGAGAACCATTTATTAATAGTCAATTATGATAGATTCTCTTACAGTTGTAAGTGTTGTCATATATGACATATGTGAGGATGTAAGAGCACATGTCATACCTATTTTTGGCAAATTTGGGGTGCCCAAGTATGGAGGGTTGTAAGAGGTGTAAGGAAATATTTTACAAGTGTCACAAAAGTCAAACATGAATTGAGAAAGTGTGCCACATGGATTTGGATGCCCATATCTTGTTGCTTGCTCTACAAGCTTACTTCATGCTTGTATCTCTCTATAAACAAGGTTCTTGTTGGAGTAGTTTGTATGGGTCATTTTGTAGGTACAATTATGCTACCAAAATTAATCTCTATTATCAACATTTATGAACTCTTGTGAGAGCTTGGATTTGGAAGTCTATTGTAACGTTTATTGAATATTGAATAATACATTGTGTTGTCCTTTGGAGTGCGGGGTTTTTCATCTGAAAGGGTTTTTCCCACATATATCTTGTGTTGTGAGCATTTGTACTTATTTTTACTATTATTTTATCTTCTCTGTTATGTGTGTCTAACTTCTGTAATTGTTAAAGATAAAATTTGCATATTTCTCCTCATTAGATCAGTGTAGGAAGTTATTTCCACATACCTTGCTTCCTTTAAGTTGGTATCAAATCCTAATCACCTTTGGTTCTAGTTCTTGGGTAAAGAGTTTTTGAGTTGATCTTTGTTTGAGTGGGATCTTGTGTAGAGGACTTTGAAATCTTTGTTGCAGGAAAGAGATGGAGAGTATATCTAGGAGGATAGAGGTTAAAGTTTAATGGAGGCAACTTTGAGTTGTAGAAACTGAAGATTGAAGACATGTTTGTTGACAGAGAACTATAGCTTGTAGTATCTAGAAAGATTCCATCGGGCATGAAACAAGAAAATTGAGATTTGATGGATCAGAAGGCTAATGGTCTTATAAGACTCTATTTGCATGACTTCATTTTGTTAAATGTCCATGAGGAGACTATGGTTAAAAAATTGTGGAAGAAACTTGGTCAGATTTATCAGGCTAAATCCCTGTTAAATAAGTTGTTACTAAAGAAGAAGATGTACTCTTTGAGGATGGAAGATGGAGGATCTATTATAGATCACTTGAATAGTTTTAACATGCTTGTTTCCCAGTTGAGATCCATTGGGTGTCAAGATGCAAGAGGAGGATCGGTGTATGACATTATTGTGTTGATTTCTAGATTCATGGGACCACCTTGGTATGGCCATTGGGAGTACCACTACCACCATTAAGATGGATGAAGTGGTTGCATCATTACTATCTAAAGAGATGTGGAGAAAATATTCTGAAATAACTATGGAGGCTCTTGTGGTTCATGATCAATCAAAAGACAAAGGAAAGAAGAAGGATAAGAAGAAAGAAAAAGAAAAAGGAAGATCCAAATCCCGTGGGAGATCTAAGTCTCCTAGAATTTCCAAGGCACTATGTTGGAACTATAGACAACCTAGGCATTTCAAAAAGGAGTGTAAGGAGGAGAAGAAGAAGAAAAAGAAAAACTTCTCTTAATAATATTTTAACAAGTCCCAAGATGATGGTGATTGTGTTTTTCCTTGGCCACCTATGCATTAAAAAATGTGTGGTTGACAGGTTCTAGTGCTTATTTCCACACGACATCACATAGAGGTTGGTTCAAAAAGTATGAAGATATTGATGGTGGGAAGGTGTACCTAGATAATTATTCTCACTTGAAGATTGTTGGTCATGGAAGAGTCTTGATCCTATTCCCTGATGGTTGAGTAAAGGGGATCAATGGTCTTCTGCATGTCCCTGGTTTGACATGGATCCTTTTTTCTATGGGTAAATTGAATGATGTTGGTGTGCAGGTTGTCTTCTCAAATGGAGGATGCAAGATGACTAGAGGAGCTATGGTGCTTGATAAGGGTGTTGAGGGAGTCACTCTATTTTAGTTGAATGCATGCATTGTTTAGTGCAATAGCTCTTCAATTTTGAAGAAGAGAGCTTCAGATTCTTCATCCTCACCATTGGAACCAACAATGAAGAAGTGTGTTGCATCTAATTCTTATGGTCGTGAATTCTAGATACCTAAGGGTGCTCATGCTTTAGAAATGAAACTTCCTACTAAGAAGACAATGTTGTTTCATGAGATACTTGGTCACATTGGTGAGAAGGTTCTTAGAGCCCTAAAAAAATAGAAACCTCATCAAGGGGTTAAATGACTATAATCTTGTGTTCAATTTTTTTGAACATTACATTTATGGAAAACAAAACTGTGTTCATTTTTAATCTAGTTCTCAGAAATCTTATGAGGTGTTGGATCTGATTCATTCTAATATGTTTGGTCCTATAATTTGGGCTTGTTGAGAAGACACCTATGGAGGTGTGGTCTGATAAAAAGCCTTCATTGAGACTTCTTTGAGTATTTGGTTGTGAGACATATGCACATGTGCCTAAGGAGAAGAGGTCAAAATTAGAGAACAAGGCAACTAAGTGTATCTTCATTGGCTATGGTGTCAGTGTGAAAGGGTACAAGCTTTGGGATAATGTTGCTGGAAAAGTCATGTATAGAAAAAGTGTTATCTTTAGAGAAGTGAAACCTTCTCCTATTATTCTGCATCCAGAAGAGAAAGAGAAGAAAGAGGATATGATTCAATTTCCTCCTACCCCTAAGGAGATTGAATTGAAAGCTCTTATTGGACCTAGTGATTAGGAGAGCTCTAGCAACTCTGAAAGTTTAGAAGAAGAAGAAGAAGAACCTCAACCTCAACTTTTGAGGTCTACAAAAATTAAGAGACGACCTGAGAGGTTTGGTTATTCATTTCTTGATTCTGGTTGTATTTTTTCTTTTATTTCTAACACTAATGAGACTAGGACTGTTTAAGGGATGCTATGGGTATGAGTGATGCAGATTCTTGGATAGAGGCCTTGGAAAAAGAGATGGCTTGCTTGAAGAAAAATAATACATGGGATTTGGTGCCCTTTCTTGATGGACGTAAACATGTTGGTTGCAAATTGGTGTTCAAGAAGGAATTTTGTTCAAATGACAACATTGAGAAGTTCAAGGCAAGGTTGGTCACAAAGGGGTATTCCTATGTTGAGGGAATAGATTATGGTGAGATTTTCTCTCCTGTTACAAAGCTGACATCTATCATATTCTTGTTAACACTTGTTGCTACATATGATTTAGAAGTTGAACAGATGGATGTGAAGACAACTTTCCTTCATGGTGACTTAGAGGAAGAGATTTATATGTAATATCCTGAGCACTACAATACTATAGGGTAAATATGGAAGAGTTTGTGCTTCAGTTATATTTTAAGATGTACAAAGACTTTTTCAACTTGCAAACCAGATTATGCTTCTATAATTCTCATTTATATTTATTTTATATTTTGTTCATAATGATTAATATCCTAAGATCCTAATTTCTAACATGGTATCAAAGCCAATTAGGCTATACTAATCATTTTTACAAGTTATACTAGAATAGATGTAGAACTTGTTGGGAAATCTCTTCATGTTCAATCAACACATATACAAGGCTATTTGTGCAATACATCTAGTGTACCTTTTATATTGTTTGAAAATTAATTCATCAAATCCAAGTGAGGAAATTCTAATCATTTTTGTATGTTACATCTGAAAGAATTTTTCATTCTAACTTTTTTTAACTCATGAATTTTCCTCTTGTTAGTAAATAGTTTTGTCATTGTTGAAAAATATGACTTGCCAAATGGGAAATGAAAACATTCACTAACAAATGGAGAAATCATTGTGGATTCAACAATTCTCCTTTGTGTTTGAGAGGGGCAGCTCCCTCATATGATGGGGTTTTTTTGGGGATTTTAAGTACTTTTTACCAAAAAGTAGAAAAAGATAGGAGAAAGAGGGATGAGGGAAAAAGAGAAGGAAATCATGTTGTGAACATAAATCCCAAGAAAAATAAAACAAACTCAAAAAGGATCACAAAGTCTCCAAATTACCTATACAACAAGAGCATGCAGAAGAAATTATAAACAAGGAAATTGAATGAACATAAGAACAATCAATATCTATGAGGAAATTATGGACATAAGAACACAATACTTCATTACAATAACAAGATATATGAAAATGAATGAATACCACACTTGGAAAGAAAATTTTTCTCAGAAGAATGAACTTTGTTTCCCTTCATAATGAGCTCTATAGATGTTATAATTTCAATAATACCCTTGTTAAATTATATTTTGAAAAATCTATTCAATTTACTAAGAGATTGTTGAATAGAATTTCAAATGAAATACTTGAGAAGCATTTTAAACATCATGATACACTTGGTCAACCCCAAATGTTATCAAGTATACTTCTTCATGATGAGCTAAAAGAACCTTTACAATTGTTGGGTTTAGATTTCACAAAAAAGACAAAAAGATGCCTAGAAAAGGATATTGTTGAAAATGTTAGAAAAGGTTTGGGTTCTATTGGAAAAAATCTTGATCAACAAATAAGTGCATTTCAAGAAGAGTGATGTTGACATTATTTTAAGTCCACAAATTTTACAAAAGCATTTGATCTCTTCACTTTCAAGTAAAATTGGCTTAAGTAGAAAGACACTGATAAGATATGTGAAAAGGAGAAAGGTTTTGGATGATAGTACTGCAAAAGGAAATTGTGAAATTATGTGTAGGGATCCTCATTTTGACAAGATTGAAGATGGTGTCAGGAAGTTGATCTCAAGTTATTGGCATGATCATACTCGTCCTTCATCAAATATTAGAGATGTTCTCAAACACAGGATCAGGCTAAATAGTTATGAACTGCATATAGCTCATTGGTTAGACATAACACAACATGAGATGTATGTGATGTTTTGTGATGAAAATCCTCAAATAAAGATTGGGAAAACAATGTTTTAAATGTTAAGGCCACATTAAGTGAAGGAAAACAATTTTTTTCAAATTTGTTGTTGTCATTATCATATTGAATTTGATCTTTACTATCAGCTGTTTTGATAGATTAGAGAAGAGAGTGACGGTGTTCAAAATGTACCTCCTAAATGGGTAAGTGAGTTCATAGCATCCATATTATGTTATAGATCTGATGATGATGTAGATGGTCCAATGAAATGTATAAAAGGACTTTTTGAAACATGTGGAAATTTAGCAAAAATGTCTTTGAGTAATGAAGATACTAACATGATGAAGATGGTAAATTGCAAGAGTTACAAGTACATACAATTTGAAACAAAATTTGGGAAAGAATCCACAAGGTTAGATTATGTAGAAGAGGAGGTATCTATTGGAACATTTATGGAAAATTTCCATAAATTGATACAACCATACATACAACATGCATTTTTTCCTAAGTGGGAAGAAAAATAGTTTCAGTTGTTAAGAGATACTTTCCCACCTAGAATAGTTTTATCAATAGTCGACTTTGTATAAAATTACTCTTTTACCAATCAAAAGGAGATTTAGACATAGTATTACTATTTAGAGTAGGTCATTATTATGGTGCATGTGTGTTATTGACATGTACAACTAGACTTAGATGGTGTTGATAGAACATATCAACAACGAATCATTAAGAAAGAATGTCACTTTTATATTAGTGATGATAAAGAGCATGACACACATTTTGTAGAACATTGGTTTAAGAAGCTTTGTGATGATTTGGCAACAAGGGTTGTGAAAATTGAAAAGCATTTTGTATGGTCAAATGGGTGTGCGTCATAATTCAATTCATCAAGGCCGTTTTATGCACTTTGAAGATATCATCGAAATTATGATATACCACATGTTTGGAGTTTCTTTGATATTGGGCATGGAAAGGGTGAACATTATGGCACAGGAAATTGCATCAAACACACTCTAAGAAAACATTAAATGAATTATGAGGTAGATCGTATAAATGATGCACATGATGCTGTTGAATGGTGTAAGAAATACTTCGCATGTGAGTTCGACACATCTCCAAGGAGGAACCCTCATCCAAATAGAGTGTTTTGGGAGATATCAAGTATGCATTGTTTAAAAAAAAATTGACTTGTTTAATTTATTTACTTAAATATTTATTTTATTTCATGTTGTGATTATAGTTTTATAATTCTGGACAAAATTATAATATGAAATCATGTATGATACATACATATATATGGAGTAAAAAGTGTCATGTCTTTTTTACTTCCTTATTTAGCTCCTAGGTCCCCATAATTACATTATACACTCTAAATGTTCATCTCGATGCAAAATTGCCTGACACCAATGTAAAAGTGGAATAAGGGGCCCATAGTTTATCTTATCATGGACCAAAAAGAAGACCAAAGAATTGGGTTCCACCGTTCAACTCTCTTCTGATTGGTCAGGGCTAAATTCAAGTTATGTCATCTTGCAACCTTTCAAGAGGTTTCTTCTTGTTGGCTCTTTGGTTTAATTTCAAGATTGTTAGTGGGAAAGCATATATAACTGTGTTTTGAGTTTATATGTAACTAGGTTAAAAAGAGATAACTTGAGATATTGAAGGAAAGAAGGCAAGAGCATTCACTATGATTCTAGAGTAGATTTGTGTGTTGTTAGTGTGTGTTGTTGCAGGCATGAAGCTATGACCTATCCACCTTAGGAGTTGAAGGATCTTCATCATTCTAAGGGATCATCACATAGGTAATATCATTGTTGTTTATGATCATTTGATTCGTCATTATTATCATTGTTTTTAGCATCTGTCCCCATGAGGGCATGCACTCTCTATCAAATAATGGTGTTGGGAACCTTAAATGCTATCCTGGGATTTGATTGAGGCAAGTCCCTAAACACCATAACCCCCAAACCGCTTATTATCTTCTTGTGTGTAGGTTATAGGAGCGAGATCCAGAGAATATGAAGGTACAAGAAGACTAAGTGAAGATTAGGGTTTTGGGATCCAACAATAGTTACATAATATTCTTCTATTCAAGACTTGGGCAGTGGCACCCTAATCTTTCTGCCCCAGGTTTTGACTTCTAGTCTAGCATCAAAATAGCATCTGCAACATCTTTCCAGTTCAGACTTCAAGCAGAATCATCCAGTCATGACTTGGGCAGTCTTGAATTCTCTGACACCTCTTATTTTGGGAGATATGTTCTATCATCTTCCTGATCATCCCTATAGAATTGGTTTCTAGATTGCTATTATACTTTCTCTGTTATGAGCTGATCATTATAGAACTAGGGTTTCATGCAATGTCAACCTAGGGTTTGATAGAAAGGTTGAATTGAATAAAATTCCTCTATAGCATACCTAAGTACAGGATCTTTAGCTGAGTCCACCTTCATTTGGTAGTTATTTGGCTTGGACTTGTCCTTGAATGTTATATGGAGAAGGGTTTGATCTAGTTCGTGTTCTAGTTGTCATCATTCTCCTTTTTCATAATAAACATTTTGGTGAACCCATAGCTTCAACTATTTGCATCTTGCTAATTGTTCAAAATAGATCTTGCATTGATTCATTACATTTATTTGAAAATCTTGCGTAATTTAGAAAAAGGAGCATATTTAGGCATTCAAAAAGCTTGCATTTTGGTAATATTTTGCATTAGGGTTTTAAAAATTCTCTTGTATGATCATAGTGGCTACATTAAATATTCATCAAATCTATTTTGGCATAGTAATCTTATATCATTCCATATCCTTGATTTGAAAATTCATACTTTTTCAATTACACATTGTGTATTTCATCATACGAAGATAACATCTCTTTCACATTTTACAAGAAATCTTAAAGTGGTCTATATTTGCCTTTTTGTGCAGCACTTTAACATTGGGATCACTTGGTTTGTAGTGACACTAGTAATTTTTTGATCTTTTCAAAATCTTCAAAAACCCAGTTTCATCAAACTAGTGTCTTGGTGTGCAAAAGTCTCACATATATGGCATCTCCATGCCATTTCTCTTTAGTATCTTTGCATACATATATCAAAGATATTAAACATTTTTACAAATTCATTAATATGCATCCTTATGTTTTATATATTGATATAATTAAAGGCTCTTTATATGAAATCCTTGGTTTCATATCTAATTTTTATAGCTTCATAACCCTCATGGGTAAGCATCCTTCAATATTAGAAGATCTAACCAGATTCATCTCCATGAATTGTCATGAGAAAGAGGACAATGTTAATTATTCTTATACCACAATTTATGATAATACCATGGATATCTAGTCTCTAATACATGTAATGGTGACATAGGTTTGTCTATTTTACCTTATGATATTGATCCCTCACCCAAAGTTGTTCCCACTTGTGAGGACATTTTGGCGCAAGAGGATGAAATCATTGATACATTCCTCAACATTACTTTACCCTTTCTTCATTTTAATGTTCTCCCTTTGAAAGATGAAGCATTGATGGATATAGAAAGGTATCTCATATTAAATCCTTTGGGGATGGATGTTGACCTTAATCAAAATAAAAAGAATGTTAAACCAATCATCATTAATAGACTTATTCCACCCATTAAGGGGATAGTGGATAAATCTACTAATGTGCATGAGGTAGGTGCTCCAACACCACCTCAACTAAATGAAATGAGAATTTTTTTTGAGGTTCCTCCTCTGCCATCCTTACAAAGATTGGGAGAAATCCTTCAAGAGCAAAGATATCCATCACAAAATCATAATATCATTGTTGTTCCAACTTCCTCTTCACAGATGTGGAAAATTATTGAACCCTTGATGGTAGACAAAGAAACTTCCTCAGAAATATAACTAGCAAGACTAGAAGAAATAGAAATGTTAGGAAAAGAAGAAGAAATAATTAAGCCTTAGTATTACATTTTCATTTCAGGTAAGTATTTCTAACTCATTCAACCACCCTTGATGTAGCACCTCTTCAAGTTTTTATCATGGGTGGCCTCCTCTTAAGTGTTGTGTTGTGCTTGTTGGCAAGAGACTATGCTTTGCAGAAGACTTGAATGTTGTCACTGATGGAAACAAGGCAAAGAGAATCCATTAGCATGGCAAAGAGACACTACTCCAGTAGACAATCTTGAGTTGGAAACATGGCACAAAGTATTTTAGTTCGGAAGCCCAAAATGACTATGGGAGTATTCTGAGTAAGGAATAGAAAGTGAATTAGTATGCCTCTGCAATTGAAGACTTGCAGATGTGGTTTAGGTATGATATTTATAGCTACCTATTGCTATTATATTCTATTGATCAAGATTTGACTTCCTCCAGAAGTCATCTGATGAAAAGTCTAAGCCCAGTTGGATAGTGTTAAGATAGAGACAGTGAACAGTACAGAGTAAAATGGTTCACATTCTTTCGCAATAGCATACTTTTTTCTATGGTTCTGAAGTGAGATAGAGATAGGTCATGACTTCTAGAATCCAAGTTTATAGCTCTAAAAGTGCAGTAGATCTTACTCTATAGGCTCTCCAATACTGGTAGCCAGTATGATAGTGTTACAATGTGATAAGGCAATAGTTCTAAGGTTCGCATATAGATTTATTTGTTCTACAGAGTTGAAGACATGTTAAGAGATCAATAATGATTGCTGAATATGATTCATGAAGTCCCATTTGGTCCACAACATGAGTTGTGATGTGATAGAGGAACCTATCATATATGTTATTAAGGAACAAGCCGACAGGTTGGTTAAATCCTTATGCGGAGAAGAAATATGTGTTGGATGATAACTGTAAGTGGTTGTATGGTTAGAAGCAATACATATGAAGACATGTACACAATGGTTTGGATCTATATTGAAGATTTAACACAAGAACAAGCTAACAAGATATAACACTTGGTATACACGTTTCACAGTTTGTTTGCCAACTTGATCATGAGAAAGATATAGTTGTGGATATAAATAGAGGATGGATTTCGGTGTTTGAGTGAGAAGTGATATTATGTGTTTGGATGTGAAATATGCAAAGATAGAGTGGCCGCAACAAGTGAAGGGAGATCTTGAGCATATGTAAGAGCAGAGCAAAGAAATAGGGGCAGACTGAAATGAAGAGTTCTAAGTTAGTGTTTATAAGATTAATTGGAACAATAACCATGCATATGTAGATACAATCATAGCAGTTCATCTTTGGCAGTGAGCCACCCTTCTTCTTCTTTCTTCTTCTAATTGGTAGTGAGCCTTTTCTCTTGAGAAGTGAGCTCTAAGCAATGAGCCCTAAGGTAGTGAGCCTCTTGTAACTTGATATTGTGCTATAATAATATATTGTGAGCTAACACTCACCGTGGTTTTTCCCTTTTTAGGTTTTCCACTTAAAAATCCTAGTGTTCATGTGTTATGTCTTTGTGGTTGCTGTTTCTATGCTTATTCTACTTTCATATTATTAAATTTGGAATTTGGATTAATAAAATTATTAAAAAGTGGTTTTGAGGAATACTGATTCACCCCCCTCTCAGTATTCCTTTCTATCAACAATTGGTATCAGAGAAAGGTTCCTTGGAAGAAGTCTAATAGCTTGAGGAAGATCTGGGGTAGTGTAATCATGGTAGCAAGAAGATTTGGAAATTATGAAAGCAATAAGGAACTAGAAGCAACCCTTATGGATCTTAAAAAATCTTAAGTAGAAGTCAAGAATTTGAAGGAAAACTTGCAACAAGCTGATGAATGTATATCAAACTTAAAAGAACAAGTCAAGAAATTCAAAGACAAATACAAAGAAGTTAAAGTGATCAATTGATATCAGCAAATGAAGCCTTGAATGATTTGGAAGCAGAAGTTATAGAAAGAACAAAAGTAGAAGAAGATCTGAATTTAATTATGAAAAGTAGATTAGAAGATTGTACCAAACTTGAAAAAGAAATTGTGAGTCTAAAAATAGACCTAGAAAAGGCCAAGAGCTATGAGGAAACATTCAAGATAATTACTGCAAAGCTTGATGAAATGATTGCTATTTAGAAGAGTGCTAATGACAAGCAAGGTTTGTGATTTGAGAAAGGAGAAAGTTCAAAATATGGTCAAACAAACACTGAGTCAAAGAAGAAGACCTAGAAGACCTCCAGTTAGACAGCCAAACACTCAGATGTATCCATCTTTCAATGGCCACTTTTTTAATTGGAATAAGTTTGGTCATAAAGACACTCAATGTAGGAGTAGAGTAAATTAGAATATTTCATCATTCTCTGGTCAATGCTTCAATTGAAATAAAATTGGTCACAAATCAAATGAATGTAGAAATCTGGAAAGAAATTGATCTTACAATACAAGGAATAATCAATCATTCAATGGAAAGTGTTTTGCATGCAATAGATTTAGACACATGGCTAATCAATGCAGATCAAGGATGAGTTCATTTAGAGGTAGGAATCAAGGACAAGGAAACATTGTATGCTTCAATTGCAACAAATTTGGACATGTTGCAAGGTTTTGCAGAAGCAAGAATGTGGAGAAATTACTATGCTGAAGAAAGGAAAATAGAGTAGAGGAATGATAAAGGAAAAGAAAAGGTTGATCTGGTTGAAACCAAGAAGGAAATGGACATGATCTCAATCAAGAAAGAAGTAATTAAAGAAGAGGATAGATCCACACCAGCATCTAATGCAGATACTTCCTACGAGAGGTAAATTGGGTACTCTGGCTCAAGGGGAGTAGTGTTGAAAATCCAAAACCCCTAGCCAGAAAGTAGGTGCCAGAATCTGACATGAATGTATATAATGGAACTTGATGTGACAAATCTCTTAAAAGAAAAACTAGAAGAAAAGAAGTCAATGCGGCACATTGCGGAGCAATCTTGACCGACTATATCTATCATAGAAGTCATGCAACTTTTTAGGAATGAGCATTTATGATGATTTAGGTCAAGTCATGCAGAGGATAAAAAGGGACTTGTTCTCAAAATCACTTTGCATTCAAGATATCAGACATCCAGGAGAGACTAAGATGAAACTTGAGTGACAACAACTAAGATCTAAAGGATTCAGAGTGACTCAGACAAAGGAAACCCTTACTTGGTAGAACAAGGTATTTTCATTTAAACCCCATTTGTGAGTCAGTTGAAATTCCAAAATGGCAACTCTGCAAGTCGTTGATGTCACTGAATAACCTTGACCAAAATATAAGACACACCCATTTAAAGAAACCAAAGTTGATCCAATGGGTGCATTTTAGAAAATACCATATAGAGTTTTGTATGTGGAAGATGTTAGGGCTTATATCCATGTTGCCCTACATGAGCTCAGCGGTGACAAATTCTCAGATCTATACTTGAAGTTTCTAAGAAATGATCAATTTGACCTAAAGGAAGAATACACAGTCTTAGAAGAGAATAAATTCATCCAGTATGTAGATTTTCCTATTTTCATAGAGGATGAATGGGTCTAGTATATCCTAGGTTGAATTCATGATGAATTCATGTGGTTAGGCCAGCCCTCCAAAATCACCAATGAAGCAATTAGGGTAGTAACAAGGTTAAATTCCACCAGAGGAGTACCCTTGTTGAAAGATGTGAAGAACTAAATTGTTACAAAGGCCACCAGAGCCCAATTTGACAAGAAGGCATTAATCATAAATGGCATCACAGACATGCAGTAAGATTTTCTTCTATGGTCATAGGCTACAAAATCTATTTCTCAAATTGAGAGAGAACTTTGTCGTTGGTACTGCAATATACACTGCATATCAAATGGTCAAAGAGAATGCTAAGTATGATGTGTGTGAGTTGCTAAGATCCAACTACTAGAGAATCTAAAGAAGATCAAGGAAAACACAAATTATCCATTCAAATTCAGTACATTGATCATCTATCTATTCTTCTATTTTATGAATGAGTTACCAAAGATGAAGAATCTGTTCTGGTTAACTAGCAAACTGCTAGATGTCCAAATTAGAAATCTTTTAAGTAGCATTGGAAGCCATGATGAGAAAAAGGTAGCATTGTGGGGGTATTTCAAAAAATTTCAAAGCATGATGCAATCAAGAGAAAGAATCCTGGAGAAAATTGTTGAGAAGTATAAGGATACCATATGTTTTATGGTTACAAAAGATTAATGCTTGATGTAAGTTGTGGAGCCCAAGACAATCTAGATTATGCCAATGGGTTATGAGGTAGATGGACAATTACTTGAAAACTATGCCCATCACTTGCTCAGCAAACCTAGAGACACTAAAGAAGAGAGGTTTGGGACTTATGAAGAACTAAGTTTAAAACTTCATGTTGAACTCAGGAAGCTAGAATCCACTAGGAAGGTGAGAAAAGAAGTAGAGGAAATTGTTGCAAGATTTGGGTTCACAAAAGAACAAGTGACAAAGGCAAGGGACAAAGTACAAGCTGCTAAGGAAGCATAAGAAAAGAGAAAAAGTGAATCAAGTGGAGCTCCAGATGAACCCAAGGGTGAATCGAAAAAGTCAGAGATCTCAAGAAAAAGAACCAGAGGATGGACACCTCTGCAGAAGATGCATCTATTCCCTCTAGTTCCACACCATATGCAAGTGTGGAAACTCCTGCCACTAGTTCTAAGAGAAAGAAGACTAACGCCAAGAGAATGCATGTAAGCATAGCTATTGATGAAGAAGCAACAAAATCAAATGAAGTGAAAAAGATGAAATTTGAGACCAAAAAGGCCTCCAAATCCAGCAAGAAGAAACCCTCCAGTAAAGGTCAACTTGGGAAAATGCAAAGGAAAGATGTGCCTCAAACAGAGGAAGCAACTATAAGTCTTGAGGATGTGCTCAAAGCCATAATAGTAGATGGCAATCTAGAACTAAATGCACAATTGTATGATGAATATAATGATCCAGATAAGAGGATCATTGAGATTGTTGTGGTAGAATACCTAAATATTTACAACAAGGCCCTAATTGAAATAGTTGATGATCTTCCACATAGCCTAGCAAGTATAATGACTGCAAGAAAAGAAGCAGCTATGACAAAGGATGTTGAGCTCATGGAACACTCATTGATAAGATTGTGTCCAGAAATCATTGTTGAGGAGAAGGCCAAAATCTCTAAAGAGATCAAGGATGCCTTCAAGACCAAGAGAAGAATGAATTCATTGATGTTGGGAGAAATTGATAAAGTGGTCAAGGAAATAGAGGAGGTCACTTTGGCAGCATTAAAGAAAAAAAATATTCCTACTATTTATGACAATTGAGGATCAAAATATGAAGACACATCTCTGCCAGAGATAAGCCAAGATCAAGGACCAAAACAGAGTGATCAAGTCCATGACACGGACACATTGGTTATGTCAGATCAAGGCAAACTAAAACTAATCTACCTCCTGAGTAGTTGAAGAGAATAGGGAATAGATAAGGAGCCCTGCATTGGAACAAAATATTGATCAAGAAGAAAATATAGATATGGATCCTCCGGAACATAGTCAAGAAGAAGTATCAGGGAGAACAAGAGACACTGCTAATGTCTCAGTTGGTTCTGAAAGACAATAAGATACAAATGAGTATGAACTTCTTCAAGGACCAATCAACCTAGCCTCATTGTCACCTATGTAGAAATTCAAATTAGTATCTATTGTACAGGCCAAGGCATAGGAAGAAATGCTAAAATCTTATGACCAAGATAGTAAATTAATCAATGATGCATCCAACATCCTGGAAAAGATGATGCCAACATTTCAAAAGGATATCTCATTATCCTACACTGATCATCTCAAAGGGCTATTAAACTCTGTAACTACACATTTTGAGTCTTTTGAAAAATCTGCGGAAGAAAAAGTTAGAAAAGAGTTTGATGAAAAGAGATTGGTTGAGTTAAAGGCTATGATAGCTAAAGACAAAACTCTATTAGGTAATGGAATAAAAGGCATACAAATTTCCATTGAAGAAGGTAATAAAATATACAAATTTTGTCTATCTTGGCCAAAAATCACAAAGGAATTAGAAGTTAAAATCAAAGACTTGGAAATCAAACTACTTAATATCTCTGAGACATATAATTTGGAAGTTGAGTCAATAAATGCCAAAGAAACACAAGTTGTAAATATTCACAGTGATTTGATCTCTTTGATGAAGAAAAGGGAAGAAATTGAAGATAGGTTGTGCTAGATAAGGGGACTGATAAGTCCAAAAATTAATTCCATGACCAATCTGGCAGATGAAGCCTTGAAATCACAAGCACTAATTGATACACCATTAGATGTGCAGAAGGCATAGAAGTTATTTTTTCTGATGAATGGCCACATTAATATTCTAGAAAGTGCAAGGAATAGATGCAATGGAGAGATAGCTCTGATAAAGACTATCTATAATGATATTCTACCTTCAATGATAAATTGAGATGAAAATGTGTATCTATATATATGTGGCAAAATATAATAGTTTTGAACATTTTGACCAATTTTGCTTGAAGTTATTTTTTCTGATGAATGGCCACATTAATATTCTAGAAAGTGCAAGGAATAGATGGAATGGAGAGATAGCTCTGATAAAGACTATCTATAATGATATTCTACCTTTAATGATAAATTGAGATGAAAATGTGTATCTATATATATGTGGCAAAATATAATAGTTTTGAACATTTTGACCAATTTTTCTTGAAGTCACACCTTTGAACATCTAAAGGAGAAAAGAAAAATAGAGTGTACAAAGTAAGGGGGAGCAACACAAGCATTTTCACTGAGTGGTGCCATCAATGCCAAAGGGGGAGATTGTTGGCAAGAGACACTGATCTGCAGAAGACTTAAATGTTTTCATTGATGGAAACAAAGCAAAGAGAATCCATCAACATGGCAAAGAGACACTACTCTGATAGACAATCTTGAGTTGGCAACAGTGCACAAATTTTTTTGGTTCGAGAGCCCAAAATGGCTATGGGAGTATTCTAAGTAAGGGAGAGAAAGTGAATCAGTATGCCTCCACAATTGAAGACTTGTAGATGTGGTTCAAGTATGATATTTATAGCTACCTATTGTTGTTATATTCTAGTGATCAAGATTTGGCTTCCTCCGAAAGTGATCTGATGAAAAGTCTAAGTCTGGGTGGATAGTGTTAAGACAGAGATAGTGAATAGTATAGAGTAAAATGGTCTGCATTCCTCTGTAATAGAATACTTTGTTATGTGTTTATGAAGTAAGATAGATAATGACTTTCAAAATCCAAGTTTGTAGCTCCAGAAGTGCAACATATCTTACTCTACAGGCTCTCCAATATTGGCATCTAGTATGATAGTGTTACAGTGTGACAGGGCAACAGTTCTAAGGTTTGCATACAGATTTATTTTATTCTACGGATTTGAAGACATGTTAAGAGATCAATAATGATTGCTGAATATTATTCATGAAGTCCCATTTGGTTTGCAGCATGAGTTGTGATGTGACAGAGGAACATATCATATATGTTATCAAGGAACAAGCTGACAAGCTGGTTAAATCCTTATATGAAAAAGAAATATGAGTTGGATGATAAATGTAAGTGGTTTTATGATTAGAGCCGACACATATGAAGACATGTACATGATGGTTGGATCCACATTGAAGATTTAACACAAGAACAAGTTGACAGGATATAACACTTGGTATACACATTTCACAGTTTGATTGCCGACCTAATCATGAGAAAGATTTAGTTGCAGATATAAATATAGGATGGATTTTGGTGTTTGAGCGAGAAGTGATATGATGTGTGTGTATGTGAAAAATGTGAAGATAGAGTGGCCGCAACAAATGAAGGGAGATCTCGAGCATATGTAAGAGCAGAGCAGAGAAACAGGGGCAGACTGAAATGAGGAGTTCTGAGTTAGTGTTTATAAGCTTAATTGGAACTGCAACCATGCATATGTAGCTACAATCACAATAGTTTATCTTTGGCAGTGATCCACCCTTCTTCTTCTTTCTTCTTCTAATTGGTAGTGAGCCTTTTATCTTGAGTTGTGAGCCCTAAGGCAGTGAGCCTCTTGTAACTTAGTATTGTGCTATAATAATATATTGTGAGCTAACACTCACCGTGGTTTTTCCCTTTTTGGGTTTCCCACGTCAAAACCTAGTGTTCATGTGTTATGTCTTTGTGCTTGCTATTTCTATGCTTATTCTGCTTTCATATTATTAACTTTGGAATTTGGGTTAATAAACTTATTAAGATGTGGTTTTGTGGAATATTGATTCATCCCCCCCTCTCAGTATTCCTTTTTATCAATAGTGCTCCCTCGTGTAGTGTTAAAGTTTGTTTAGGTCTCCTTGTATGACCCTTGATACTCTTGTAAGGTCAAGGATACAAGGTGACCACCTCCATTCTGACATTCCTTCTATTTGTTTCTCTATTCTTCTACTCTCCTCTCTTGTTGCAATTGTTGTGTGTGGTGCCTTGGGGTATAAAGTTGTGGAGGTTGTCTTGGGGGCATCATCCCATGTTGTGACCCTAAGTCACTTTTGTCTTCTCTCTCATTTTCATGATTTCATTCTTCTATTGTACTTGTGGCTCTACTAGTTGATGGATGATGACAACAAATTTACACTTTTAATAAGGACCATGCATGCCTAAAACAAGTAAATAAAAATAGACCCAGTCCATATATGAAGATGGGGGCAAGTTGTTACTAACATTTGACTAGTAGAATCACCTTGTTTTATGATGTGATTGCGTATCATATTGTGAAATTGCTGTAACAAGCCTTTGCAATACTCTAAATCTACTTCTATGCACTTTGAATTACCCTTGTCTCACCTTGTAGCTACACTTGGTTCTAAGATACCTAAAGTATAACCTCACAACTATACTCGGTTCTAAACCGTAAGTATAGCATTGGTTTGTTTGAATGAGATGTTTTATGAGATGATTTGGTTATTGTCTTAGCTTAGATTTTCTAACCAAAGTTTATTATAGATAAATGCTTATTAGCAAATGATATTATATTGTGATTGTTGCAAACAATTCAGTGATTGTAAGCACATGTCACTTTGGGGCATGGACTTTGCGAAAGCTCTTCTTCCCTTACATGTTTTCACCTTACCTTAAACATGATTGCTACTAGAAAGTGGGAGAAACCACTTTAAGGTGGGGGCATATATTGGTAAATGCTTGGATATCTTAGACATTGTGATAAATTATGTTTGTCTATACTTTCTTTTCATTGTAAGGCATCTCTATGACACAGGTGGGATTGTATACTTTGTTTGTATGTTTGCATATACTTCCTTTTCATCGTAAGGTATTTTTGCGATGCAGGTGGGGTCATATTCTTTGTGCACATGCTACCTTTTCACCGTAAGACATCTCCATGATGCATGTGGGGTGGCATGCTTTTGAAAGCCCTTTTGCGGAAGGCGGGTTGATGTATACCCTTGAGTAGGTTGCACATCCTTTTGAAAAATTCCTCTATAGAGATGAGGTTAGATCATGAGTTATTCACCCTTAAGTATGTCTTTGGAGGTTGTGGTAGCATAGCTCAACTGTCAAGTGTGTTTGGGGTGTCTTAAATGGCAGAGTGTAGTGATGAGATCCTCCCTATCACCTATGTTTTCTTTGTATAAGACGTATATGTTGGCCAGAGACACTATGTGGCTTCATGAGTGTTGTCATTAATGGCAACAAAGTCTACCCCACACATCTGCATTACATAGTATGCCTATGCCAGAAGTCAAATTGAAGATTATTTTGGTCCGGTGAACAAGAACAGAGCATGTAACAAGGTCCAACAATCAGGTTCGGATCTCTCAGATGGTGTAACTCAGCAAGTTGCAAATTTAGACAAGTCAAGAGGAGTATCATGATTACCATATTCCAGAGATTGAGCTTTCAGTGATAAAACATGGAAAAGATATGAGCATCTGAGTGTTGGGTTCTAGATAGGTAGAGCAGACTAAGAAAGAACTGACTGGCAGAGTATTAGACTTCAATTCGGATGAGTAATTGTTGTTGATAAAGAAATTTGAGGGATCATAAATAGTTGGCTGACATGATTGATGAATTCAGTGCCTATGTTTTTGATACGCATCTCAAATCAAGCATGGATTCAACCAACAGATCAGTAACTTGAAAATATCTTGAGTATTCTGGTTGTTGACTAGAAAAGTTGTTGAAATCATTGGTATAGATATATATACCAAATGGATTCCAGTATGAAGGTGTCTGTGTGAATAGATATGGAAAAATAAAGTGTGAAGGAAGGCAGAGATAAGTGTGGAAGTAGCAATACAAGTCTAGTATGTGATAGAGCAACAACACTAAAGTAGAGGAAGAATGAAGTGCATCAGATTAGTATATTGTGCTTAACCGAAACTAAACTTTAGCATTTGCAGATGCCTCTCATCAGTTCAAACATCTAATTTCCTTCTGTAAGTTCTTGTAGGCAGTGTACCTCTTGTGAGCAGTGTGCTCAGGCAGTGAGCCCTAATTGGCAAGTGCCATTTTGTACTCCTTTATTCTTTTAATAGAGAATACAATCTCGGGTCACTCACCTAGTGGTTTTTCCCTTAACAGGGTTTTCCACATAAAAATCCTTGTATTATGTGTGTTGATTTCATTTCTGTTCTTGTGATCACATATGCTTATCTAATTTGATGCTGCACTGATCTTTAAGTTAATAAAAGAAAAGAAAGTTAAAAGAAGTTTTGAGATAACTGATTCACCCCCCTCCTCTCAGTTATCCGCCTTGTTTCCAATAGTATAGTGTGTCAACAATACACACTACAACACTCACATATGAACCATGTGTCTTTTGTGTGTTTTTCATGTGTCTGTATGTTTTTGGAGGTGTGTAGCGATGAGACCCCACCAGGTTGTGTGTTTTGTGTGCTTTGATGGTGGCACATAGTGATGAGTTCCCCCCATTGCCTAGTTAGGATTCTATAATTGTTTAATCACATCTTCTCTCCTTGTATACCTTGTGTAAATTGCATGACGGTGTTCATGTCTTCTTCATGTATTATGTGCTTCTTTAGTGTCTCCTCTGTGTTTTACATGACTGCCAAGTGTTTTCTTATGTCTACCTAAGCTTGGTGGATAGAAATGGTCTTCCAAATTTAGGATGTGTTTTCATTCTAGTGTCTGATGCGTTTGATATGATTTTGACCGTACTTTAATGTATGTATTGATCGTAAGATGATACACACATTAAAGTGGGGGCTAAATTTTATGGAGTAAAAAGTGTCCACATGTCTTTTTACCTCCTTGTTTAGCTCCTAGGTCCCTGTAATTACATTATACAATCTAAATGTTCATCTCGATGCAAAATTTCCTAACACCAATGTAAAATTGGAATAAGAGGCCCATAGTTTATCTTATCCTCAACCCAAAAGGAGCCCAAAGAATTCGGTGCCACCGCCCAAGTCTCTCCTGATTGGTCATGGCTAAATTCAAGTTATGTTGGCTTGTGCCCTTTCAAGAGGTTTCTCCTTGTTAGCTCTTTTGGTTTAATTTCACAGTTGTTAGTGGGAAAGCATATATAACTGTGTTTTTGAGTTTATTTGTAACTAGGCTGAAAAGAACTAACTTGAGATATTGAAGAAAAGCAAGCAAGAGCATTCATTATGATTCTAGAGAAGATTTGTGTGTTGTTATTGTGTGTTTGTTGTAGGCATGATGCTATCATCTATCAACCTTAGGAGTTGAAGTATTGTCATCATTCTAAGGGATCATCACATAGGTGATATCATTGTTGTTTATAATCATTTGATTCATCACCATTATCATTGTTTTTAGCCTCTACCCCCATGAGGGCATAGAATTTCTATCAAACAATGATGTTGGGAAGCTTCAATGCTATTCTAGGATTTGACTGAGGCAAATCCCTAAACACCATAGCCCCCAAACCCCTTCTTATCATCTTGTGTGTAGGTTATAGGAGTGAGATCTGGATAATATGAAGCTACAGGAAGACTGAGTGAAGATCAGGGTTTCAAGATCTGACAACAGTTATAGAATATTCCTCTATCCAAGACTTGGGCGGTGGCACCCTAGTCTTTCTGCCCCTTCTAACTTTAGATTTGGCATCAAAATAGCATCTACAACATCTTTCTAGTTCAAACCTTAGGTAGAATCTTCTAGTCAGGACTTGGGCAATCCCAAATTAGTTCTTCGACACCCCTTTTTTTGGGAGATAGGTTATATAATCTTCATAATCATCCCTATGCAATTGGTTTCTATATTGTTGTTGTACTTTCTCTATTATGAGCTTATCATTGTAGAACTATGGTTTCATGCATTGTTAACCTAGGGTTTGATAGAAAGGTTGAATTAAATATGATTCTATAGCATACCTGAGTACAAGATCTATAGTTGAGTCCACCTTCATTTGATAGTGATTTAGCTTGGTCTTGTCCTTGAATGTTATATGGAAAAGGGTTTGATCTAGTGTGCATCCTAGTTGTCCTCATTCTCCTTTTTCATACTAAGCATTTTAGTATGAAAAAGGAGAATGATGACAACTAGAACACGAACTAGATCAAACCCTTCTCCATATAACATTCAAGGACAAGACCAAGCCAAATCACTAATAAATAAAGGTCAACTTAGCTATAGATCTTATACTCAGGTATTCTATAGAGGAATCTGATTTAATTCAGCATTTCTATCAAACCCTAGGTTAACAATGCATGAAACCCTTGTTCTACAATGATCAACTCATAACAAAGAAAGTACAACAAAAATCTAGAAACCAATTTCATAAGGATGATCAAGAAGATGATAGAACATATCTCCCAAAAGCAGAGGTGTCAGAGGACTAATTCGGGACCACCCAAGTCATGACTGGAAAATTCTGCCCAAGGTCTAAACTTGAAAGATGTTACAGATGTTGTTCTCATGCTAGATCTGGAGTCAAAAGGGGTAGAAGGACTAGGGTGCTATTGCCCAAGTTTTGGATAAAGGAATATTATGTAACTATTGTTGAATCTTGGAACCCTGATTTTCACTCATTCTTCATGTACCTTGATATTCTCTAGATCTCACTCTTGTAACCTACACACAAGAAGACAAGAAGGGGTTTGGGGGTTATGGTGTTTAGGGAGTTGTCTCATTCAAATCTTAAGATATTATTCAACCTTCCCAATGTCATTGTTTGATAGAGAGTGTGTGCCCTCGTGGGATTAGAGGATTAAAACATTGATAATAATGATGAATCAAATGAGGATAAACAATAATTATATCACCTATGTGATGATCCCTTAGAATGATGATGATCCTTCTACTCCTAAGGTGGATAGACGATAGCTTCATGCCTGCAACAAACATAATAACAACACAAAAATCTACACTAGAATCACAATGAATGCTCTTGCTTTCTTTCCTTTAATATCTCAAGTTAACTCTTTTCAACCTAGTTACAAATGAACTCAAAAACACACTTATATATGTTTTCTCGCTAACAATCGTGAAATTAAACCAAAAGAGTTGACAAGGAGAAACCTCTTAAAAGGTCCCAAGTGAACATAACTTGAATTTAGCCCCTACGAATTACTAGAGACTTGGATGTTGGTGCCCAAGTCTTTGGGCTCCTTTTAGGTCCAAGATAATATAAACTATGGGCCCCTTATTCTAATTTTACATTGGTCTTAGGCAATTTTGTATTGGGATGAGCATTTAGAGTGTATAATGTAATAATGGGGACCTAGGAGCTAAACAAGGAGGCAAAAATACATGTGGACACTGTTTACTCCATATATATATATAATTTGAAGGTATTGATAGAAGAACAATGCATGGATGCAAGAGGGTACAGAAAGTGAGATCTTTGCATTGTATCATGAGTACAGATAGGCACACATGGACATTGTACACTAGGGATTACTCTTGTTTTTGTTATGACAACATTTTGGGAAATGATGAGAATTGCAAAAACCAATAATGTGGATATGTCCTTGAAGATCCTGTTATTCCTCTCCTTCTAGAACCCCCCTTGAAGTCTTCCAGGCCTTCTCTAGACTTGTTACTAAAAATCTGACCACTTACAATTTTGAGTCTACTGAGTCCCCCCCTAGCCAGGCTAAAGTGGACCTTCTAAACTCTTGGGATATTTTAGAGGGCCTTTGTCAAGTGGATAACTCCAAGAAGCTTGCACGACCTAATACTAATTGGAAACCCCTTAGAAGGATTGGTGCAAATTAAACTTTGATGGGGTTGCCAAAGCCAACTTAGGACAGGCTATTGGAGGAGGTAAATTATTAGATCTGACATGAGTGTCTGTATGGCTTCTTATACTGGAGGTTTAGGGATAAGAAGTAATAATGATGTTGAGGCTCTATCTATGTTATGGGGAGTTAAACTGGCTCATGTGCTAGGTATAAAAAAACTCCATGTTGAAGGAGATTCCAAAATTCTTGTTAATGTTATCCTTGGCAGATCAAACCCCAGTTGGCAACTTATGGATGTGGTTAGGGATATAAAAATGCTTCTATGTGGCTTTGAGGAAATTTTTGTCTCCCATATCTATAGGGAGGGAAATGTTGTGGCAGATGCTATGGCCAATGTTAACATTAACATCTCTTGGAGATGTTGGAGAAAGGATACTAATTTTCCTAGGAGAGTCCAAGCCCTCATTATTAGAGATGGTAGTAGTCCTTGATAACATTTTGGAGTTTGAGCCTCATAGTTGGAGGATTGACAGCCAAGAGAGACCAAGTTGGGTTATCTGGTTCATGGTCCTCTGCATGGGTGCCTTTAAAGGGAGGGATACTGATAGGACCACAAGGGGGAAAATTGTCCTTAGGAATAAAATTAAAATGGAAAATGGAGCTGTTATTAGTAGGATTCAAATCTAAAAAAGTGGGAATGCTAACATGGAATGGTAAGTCATGGGTCATCAGTCTATTGATGACTTGATTACTAGCATGGAAGGTGGCCCACTTGTCAAGGATGGCTGGTGGATAGGATGGTATTATAGCACTCATCATGATATCATCTCCTATTGCCTCTACATTGAATTCGACACAAGGTGGTAGGCATACAACTTTCCCCTAGCGATGAAGTTAGTGTTATGTTTGGCATCTTGGTTGTCTTTCCATTGATGTCAACATAGGTGATCTTGAGATGCAATGAGGTCATGTTATTCATGGGAGTTCATTCTCATCTTCATGGTTGACAAGTGATCTTTGCAGAGAAAGTAATGGGTAGTGTTGTGAAGTTACAATACAGTGGCAGTTATGATGTGCAAGTGATTTTCATGATTCTTAAGGACTCCATCATGATGGTTCAAATGTTGTGGTCTTCTCTCAATTAGGTGTGGTAGGTGTTTCATGTTGATGTTGCTTCATACCATGCTTCAATGTGCTCATTATCATGTCAGTGTGCTCATCATCAAGATGGTGATGCAACAAGATGGTCATGTTACTCATACATGTTTTAGACTACAAGAGTTCATATACATTATGATATTGAGATGCTTCAAGCTTGTCAAAATTGTCAAAGATGACAGAAGGTTTCAAAGTCAGAAGTTACAGAAGTTGTAGTGGTATTAGTATTTGTTTGGATGTCTCCTCTTTCATTCCTTCATGATGTGACAAAGTTGCAATGCAATAAGCATGTTGATGTGCAATTGGGATGCTTGCTCATTTATGATGGTTATATGTCACATGTCTCTACGATGCTTCTTAAGGGTTTCGCAATGTAGTCTTTGTCATCCTGCTGTAAAGACTGTGGTCTTGAAGTTTATTCAAGTTTACTCAAAAGAGAAAATTAGTCAAAGGTTAAGAATAAGGGTTTGTGGTTGAAAACCCTAATGCATTGCAAGTTTTGTGTGACTTTGTTAAGGCTCATTTTAGCCTTTGTTATGTTCAGCCTAATTGTCATTCACTTTATTTCTATTTTTAAAGTGAATGGTTGAGCAGGTGTCAAGAAACTTAAGTTACATGTTGAAGGGTTTATGAACATTGAAAGACTGACCCTAACATCCTAGGGTCACTGGTAACTTAAATTTGCCTTAATGTCTTTGGCAGTAAAACACATCGTGTGGTGTAGATTAAAAAGGAAGGTGGCATGAAGTTTTTATTGTATGGATGTCATTTAAAAGGCATTTGAAGCCCAACGGTCACAAATGCATTTCTAAATTTGACATTCTTTTATTTATAAAAGCCTAAAAAGATGGTTTTCTCCTTCTTTTAGACAATGATGGCTAGAGAATTTTATATAATTAAGACAAAGATGTTTTTATGATGAAGGATTGCTTCAGTTCATACTAAAGAGGGATACTTACCAGGTTATGTCAAATTTGTGAAGATTGTGATTGTTAGAATATAGTTTTGAATGCTTTGAAACTGCTCAAGAGAACTACTTCTCAACTACCTGAGAGGAATGTAAAAGATATAAAATGTCAAAATGATGATGGAAACATGTTAATAATTTAGTGAAGAGTTTAGCAGATGCATTGAGTGAGTAGATAGTTGCTTTTTAGACCACACAAATGTTGTCCCAGATGGTTTTACTTTGATAGAGATAATGAATATCTTGCTTGCAATCTCTGCAACAAGATTTTAGGGGTTTTGATCAAACGCAAAGTTAAAAGGTTTGGTATGTGAATGAAATCTATAGCGAACAGGGTACATAGGAGTTTCAATTATTACATTTATTTGATGTTTATATCTTGCATGAGTTTCTTGATTGAATATGTATGACATTTTAAACATTTGAAGGTCAAAGATATCCTAATTGTAGTTGTTGCAATAGGGTCATAATCTCAGTACATTATCACAACATTGAAGTTTGTTAGAAGGTGTATGAAGGCTTGTTATTGTAGTAGCACAAGATCTCTTTGATTTATAAAGTTTCCTTTGTGAAACTGCTACAAAATTTCAAACATGAATATATCCTAATTGGAAGGTCAAACTAAAGAATAGAGACCTAGTAGTGGATGTGGTAGTGAAAGGAGAAAGGTGTTGTAGAGAATAAAGTAATTTTGTTTTGTGTTCATGTTTGAAGGGCATATTGATTGGAGACAAAAGGAGGTATAAGATGATGAAATTTCTTGCAGAGGAGTTTGATATGTTTTGTAGAAGACATTGAAGTATTTAGTTTTCATTGAGAAGAGATTTTGTATGGTGAAGGTGGATAAGTCATTTTATGTATTAGAGTGAATAAGGGAAACCCCCTGAATGAATTTTTTCTTTCTTATGTACCTGATTGTCAGTGAGACACTTGTATCCAGTGAGGTATATTGTAGCCAGTGAGGCTTTGTAATTGTTCATATCCATGATTAAGCCAATGAGGTAGTTTTGAGTGGTTTTACATCCCTGAGAGGGTTTTCCACTCGTGAAAACTATTGTGTGTTGGTTTCAAATTTGTGTGATTTAATTGCCCTTTATGCTTACATATTCAGTATTTGACTCCATGTGATGAAACATATTGTTAAGTTTGATTCTTCTACTTTCTCTTTTAAGGTTAATATAAAGTAAATACCCTGGTTTTTGATACAACACTAATTCACCCCCCCCTCTCAGTATTATTTGTACTCCAACAAGTGGTATCAGAGCTAGATCCTAAGCAAGAAGTTTAACCAACTTAAGGATTCCTGGTATTGGAGTACAATGGGTAAGAAGAATAGAAATAAGGCCTCAAATAGAGAAAAGAAAGATGCTAATCAAAAGATTGTAAAATAAACCTCAGTTATGTCTAGTAATGAGTTGTTGCCCGAGCCATTCTTGAATATAGATACAAAATGTAATAAAGATATCGGTTCTGTAGTTAAGAGCCTTGACAAAAAGGAAGACTTCAATGTGAATGTAAGAAGACAAGAACTTGATGAAAGTAAAGATGACTTTACTGTTGAGATTGATGGCAAAGAAGGAGTCATCTATGTGGATGAAGATGGACAAGAGTTTAATGAAGATGATTGTGAAGTTGATGTTGAAGGAGAGCTCTTGTGTGCCCTAGATTAGATCAAGCAACTTAGAAAGGAGAATCAGAGATGAAAAGACCAGCTTCAACAAGAAGAAGAATCCAAAGCTAAGGTATGTGCAGATTTTGCAAAAGTTTCTTTAGAATTTGAAGAGGTTAGAAATCAAATTGCAAACTTAAAGAGTCATGTTGTAGAATCTGACAAATTGATTATAAATCTAAAAACTGATATTGAGGAAGCCAAAAGGATATTAGATGTAACTAAATCTGATTTTGAAGTAAAAGGAATAGAATGTTTGAAGTTAGAGGCAAAAATAGTTAGGTTGAGAAAGGATTATGAAGGTCTCAAGGTTCTGTCCAAGAAATATCAAGAGTTTGAAGAAAGCACAAACAAGTTGAATGACATGTTGAGAAAACAAAATCATTACAAGGACACAAATGGTCTAAGTTATGAAGAAGGAGAGTGTTCCAAAGCAAGAAATGCACCTAAAAGGAAGATAGACTTGAATTATCATGCTATTGCTCTAGAAGATCAAAGAGGAAGGACAATCAATTCTACATGATTTTGATCCACCAAGCACTCAATGAGGTACAATTATTCTCAATTTCATATTTATTGTTATTGCTGTCATGTTTATGGCCATAGAGCAAGAGATTGCACAAGAAATTATAGAATGTATGAGAGACATGATCTTGTCAAGAATGTGAATAAGAGTTCTTATAATATGTCAAGAAGAAATAATCCCTTCTTTGGTCAAGATAACAACATCAAATGTTATAAGTGTAACTCTCCTAGACATAAAGCACTGTATTGTAGGAATGATTCAATGGAATCATTTAGTCATCATAAGAAGTCAGACACTATACTAGTTTGGAGAAGAAAACATTCCAAGAAGACACGCATTCAAAAGATTTGGAGAAGAAAGTAGAATCAAGAGAAGGATAAGTCTAAGCTTGTGCATACTGCACAAGAAACATCCATGAGTGCATAAAGAAGAGCATGGAGTCAGGGGGAGTTGTGTAAGGTTTTATCTTTTATCCACATGAAGACATATCAGTGTTAAGTGCAAAGTAATCATGGTTATATTCATCTACTCATATTTCCCATCAGTGGTTAGCAAAAGTCGTTTGAGGTTTGATTAGAACAGTGTAGCATGGACAATGTGGAGTATTTGCTTTTGTGTTTATATAATCTTTGATCACTTTTACTTGTGTGTTTTCTCTTGTGGATCATGAAGAGACAATGATTTTGTAGTGTTAATAGTTCAAATGATAGTGATATAGTTTTTGGAGTAGTGTATTGAGCTTTTGGAATTTGATTATGCCAAGTCAAGGATTATGAACTTAGTAAAACAATGATTTGTCATTCAAAAATGATAGTTGTATCTTAATGATAATTGCATGTAATGTTTAATAATTAATGAAAAGTTCATATCAGACATTTGAGAAATAAGGGAATAATATCAAGTTTGTAGATATCTTAAATCAGGGCACAGTAAGTGCAGTGGTGTAGTCTTGACTCTTGAAGAAATTTGGAAGGAAATGTTCTATGTTGCTTTTGTAATTTTGCTCTCATTAGTGGTCATCAGGACTTTATAGATTGGTTGATCATGTTCAAAGTCTTCATTATTTATATCAAGAAATTGGTTTATATCAGAACATTAGCACTTCATGGTTTATATCAAGACTTCATATTGATTGACTTTATGGTTCATGCTAGGAATTGATCATGGGCTCATAATATTGTTTGGAGTTATGTACTTCTATGCATTTATTGTGCATCCATGTACTTCATAATACAAAATTCATGTGTTTGAGGTTGTTGATCTTATTGATCACCTTGGTGTCTTTGTATGTAGTTTGTCATGGTGACATGATGGTGCTGTTCATTCAGGTTGATGATACATAATAGTGCTATATATACATGTGACTATGATGTTTTGTTGACAAGTCTTGCAGAGAGAACTTGTAGAGAGAGTGGTCATTATTTTATAGTTCATGTTGTTCATCACACCTTTAGATTGGTCTTGAAGATGTATTAGCAGATGATCACATAATATTATTGTTTGAGGTCCTGAGGTTCATGTGTTACATGGTGGTCTTTAATGCTATGTTGATCAATATGTGACACAACTGCATGGTGATGATATCATCCATAGTTACAAGATTACTTGTTTGGTGATGATGCTTCAAGTCTTGGTGTTGATGCTTCACCTTCAAGAGTTTTTGACTGGTTTAATGTGTGTCAGTTCTCATTTCATACTTTCATACTTTATAGATTGGTTTAGTTGCAAGTGCTTCATGGTGCTTCATGATGTTATGATGGAGATGCTTGTTTGCTGACATATACATTGGTGTAATTCATGGTCTTCATGGTTTCAATGGTGCTCTTAGTTCATGTTGTCTAGATCATTTTCCTCCAGTATGCCTTCTCAGGAGTGTTCACATTTATGATGGTGTTCAGTAAGTAATCGTCATGATGCTTTCATGCTCTCACTTAAAGATACCCTCATGTGGAGATTAGGAGTTTCTTCATGTTTCAAATATACTATTCATGTTTATAATGTTTCAGATTCTCTGGAGGTGTTTTGACATCTTGACTTTATTATATTGGTGGTTAATGTTGTCATGTGGTGTGGTGCTTTCAAGGTGTTGTCATCTTGTCATATTCTATTTTTTGGTTGATTGGTATGATATCATGGAGTCTTGGGTAGTGGCATGTAATAGAGCATTCATGATTGATATGGTTCATGAGGTCTTCAAAAGATGCTTATTCAAACAAGGATAATGGCTCATGACATAATGCTCACCATTAATGGTTGATATAATTTGTGTTGTACATTTATATTGTATCATGATCTTCAAGATTGGTGTATGCAGAGATTGGTTCATACTCTACATGAATTTATACTGTGATGTTGTTTCATGTGATTGGTGGCATTCAAGTTCAAAAGATTAGCAGGCATATGTTATCTCCATATGTAGATAGAAGACAAATGTTATTGCAGGGTAGCATCTTTGTATGTTGATATTTGGAATTGCTGGAGTAGCATCTCTATATAAGTAGTAGGGCAGCTTTCTTCATGTTTTGTTATGGAATCCATTCAAATTCAAAAGGTTATCTCCATGGTATGTAGGTAGAAGACAATCTTGTATGAGCCTTGGTGTATATTCAATTTGGACTGTATTTTAGTTGTGACAATTTTAGTTGCAATAAGATCCATTTTTTTCTCATCTAAATCTCATGAGACAGGGGAGTATATAATCAACAGTCAAATTCATGTTCATGTTCTCAAATTCAATAGATAAGATGATTTGGTGCAAGTCTTAATGTTTTTGTATGCAATAATATACAATATTTAGTTAGACGACAGTGAATGTATATTGTCATTAGTCATGGACACAAAGAAGATAATGTGTATTGGATAGAGTTTGGGACAATCTTATCAAGCCTATATTAAGATTTGTCAAGTGCATAGGTTGAAATAGTGGGTTTTTGACAAGTGGTGTTGTCTTGAAAACTATTGGAAGGTGTAATTTTAGTCATTGCAATCCTGGAAAAGGCAACAGTGCTTCAAGAATGCTACTCTTCATTATTGTGCAATCTTAGTGCTAAACTTACTTTATGATTGTACTTAGGGGGAGCCTATTTTTTTCCATTGATTACCGAAAAGGGGGAGAATGAAAAGGTGATATGGTTTTGACATCAATGCCAAAGCCAAAGGGGGAGTTTGTTATGTTTGGCATCTTGGTTGTCTTTCCATTCATGTCAAAATAGGTGATCTTGAGATGCAACGAGGTCATGTTGTTCATCGGAGTTCATTCTCATCTTCATGGTTGACAACTAATCTTTGCATATAAAGTAATGGGCAGCGTTGTGAAGTTGCAATACAGTGGCAGTTATGATGTGCAAGTGATTTTCATGATTCTTAAGGACTTCATCATGATGGTTCATATGTTATGGTCTTCTCTCAGTTAGGTGTGGTAGGTGTTGCATGTTGATGTTACTTCATACCATGCTTCAATGTGCTCATTATCATGTTAGTGTGCTCATCATCATGCCTTAGTTTTAGTCTTCAAGATCCTCTTCATGTTGATAGTGTGCTCATCATCAAGATGGTGATGCAACAAGATGGTCATGTTACTCATACATGTTGCTCATACACGTTTTGGACCACAGGAGTTCATATACATTATGATATTGAGATGCTTGATGCTTGTCAAAATTGTCAAGGATGATAGAAGGTTTCAAAGTCAGAAGTTACAGAAGTTGTAGTGATATTAGTATTTTTTTGGATGTCTGCTCTTTCATTCCTTCATGATGTGACAAAGCTACAATACAATAAGCATGTTGATGTGCAATTGGGATGCTTGCTCATTTATGATGGTTATATGTCACATGTCTCTATGATGCTTCTTAAGGGTTGCTCAATGTAGTCTTTTTCATCTTGTTGTAGAGACTGTGGTCTTGAAGTTTATTCAAGTTTACTCAAAAGAGAAAATCAGTCAAAGGTTAAGAATCAAGGTTTGTGGTTGAAAACCCTAATGTATTGCAAGTTTAGTGTGACTTTGTTAAGGCTCATTTTAGCCTTTATTATGCTCAGCCTAACTATCATTCACTTTATTTCTATTTTTAAAGTGACCGGCTGAGTAGGTGTCATGTAACTTAAGTTACATGTTGAAGGGTTTATGAATGTTGAAAGACCGAGCTTGACATCCTAGGGTCATCGGTAACTTAAAGTTACCTTAATGTCTTTGGCGGTAAAACACATCATGTGGTATAGGTTAAAAAGGAAGGTGGCACAAAGTTTTAATCATGTGGATGTCATTTAAAAGGCATTTGAAGCGCAACAGTCATGAATGCATTTCTAAATTTGATGTGCTTTTATTTATAAAAGCCTAAAAAGATGGTCTTTCTCCTTCTTTTAGATAGCGATGGCTAGAGAATTTTATATAATGAAGACATAGATGTTTTTATGAAGAAGGATTTCTTTAGTGTATACTAAAGAGGGATACTTACCAAGTTATGTTAGATTTACGAAGATTGTGATTGTTAGAATATAGTTTTGAATGCTTTGAAACTACTTAAGAGAACTGCTTCTCAACTACCCGAGAGGAATGTAAAAGATATAAAATGTCATAACAATGATGGAAGCATGTTAATCATTTAGTGAAGAGTTTAGAAGATGCATTGAGTGAGTAGATATTGTGCTTTTTAGACCACACAAATTCTATCTTAGATGGTTTTTCTTTGATAGAGATAATGAGTATCTTGCTTGCAATCTTTGCAACAAGATTTCAGGGGTTTTGATCAAATGCAGAGTTAAAATTTTTGGTATGTGAATGAAATCTATAGTGACTAGGGTACATAGGAGTTTGAATGATTACATTTATTTGATGGTTGTATCTTGTGTGAGTTTGTTGATTGAATATGTATGATAGTTTAAACATTTGAAGGTCAAAGATATCCTAATTGTAGTTGTTGCAATAGGATCATAATCTCAGTACATTATCATAGCATTGAGGTTTTTTAGGTGTATGAAGGCTTGTTATTGTAGTAGCACAAGATCTCTTTGATTTGTAAAGTTTCCTTTGTGAAACTGCTACAAAATGTCAAACATGAATACATCGTAATTGGAAGGTCAAATTGAAGAACAGAGACCTGGTAGTGGATGTGGTAGTGAAAGGAAAAAGGTGCTACAGAGAATAAAGTAATTTTGTTTTGTGTTCATGTTTGAAGGGCATATTGATTGGAGACAAAAGGAGGTATAAGATGATGAAATTTCTTGTAGAGAAGTTTGATATGTTTTGTAGACGACATTGAAGTATTTTGTTTTCATTGAGAAGTGATTTTGTATGGTGAAGGTGGATAAATCATTTTATGTATTGGAGTCAATCAGGGAAACCCCCTGAATGAATTTTTTCTTTCTTATGTACCTAATTGTTAGTGAGGCACACTTGTATCTAGTGAGGTATATTGTAGCCAGTGAGGCTTACATGGTCAGTGAGACCTTTTCATTATCCAGTGAGTCTTTGTAATTGTTTATATCCATGATTAAGCTAGTGAGGTAGTTTTGAGTGGTTTTTCATACCTGAGAGGGTTTTCCACTCATGAAAACTATTGTGTATTGGTTTCAAATTTGTGTCATTTGATTGTCCTTTATGCTTACATATTCAGTATTTGACTCCTTCATGTGATGAAACATATTGTTAAGTCTGATTCTTCTACTTTCTCTTTTAAGGTTGATAAAAAGTAAATAACCTAGTTTTTTATACAACATTGATTCACCCCCCCTCTCTCAGTGTTGTTTATATTCCAAAAACTAGGTGGTAGGAGCTCCAGACATTTGATCCATCATTACATCTACTAACAAATCCAATAGAGTACTCATTGTGGTGATATGGGGCACACAGAAGGATTGAGAATCCATCATGCCATTTATCACTTATCTTGTGTAATTCATATAGAAAAGACAATCATTTTTCCACAAAGAATCTATTACTATGTGTAATTAGCCATTGTGCTACCATGGGAGGAGATATCATGAGAACAAAACCCTCTTCCCTCAATGAATTCAAGCATGACCCTATAATCTAGTATATCCTCTAGGAAGGGGGTGACTTCCTTTCTTGAAACTCTGAAAGGGCAAGAAAAGAACCTCTCTTGTCAATTTGCAGATTCTTGGGACAACAGGCATGTCCCTCTTGAAGGTAAAGGCTTTGAGGTCACCGAAGAGATCATTGGCCAATCAATAGGGATGTCTACTAAAGGGAGGAAGCATTGCCACCGGAGCAGGGTCCCTAACCCTAAAAGTATGGTGGCATTCTTTAGAGAGGGGAATATGTGACCAAAATGCAAGGAGTTTTGAGCGGGAGAAGCTTCGACTTCCATGGGATCAGGTGTGTTTGATGGTTAAGAAATATTTTATGCTTGAAGGGTGTTATAAAATTCACTTTCATTATCATTTCACCTTGCTTAATCATTTTTGTTAGAGCTCTAAGATTAGGTTTCCATTTTTCCTTTTATCCTCCTAGGAGAACTCCATTAAGGTGGAAAGGGAAGCTCATGCTAAGAATCCCAATACCTCACTCATCGCCTTCCACTAGGGCCTTATTTTTTTCCTCTACCATTTCCATCTACCTTTGTGTCCTCCTAAGACCATTAAGGTCAGTGTTCTCCATGACTCTCCTTTGAACACTATTGTTGCTAGTCCTAGTGTTAAGGGTAAAAGAAAGAAATATGTGGTTTTCCAAAAAGAGGTGGTTTCCCCATCTACCCTTCAGGATTCGCCTAGAATTGAGGAAATATAAGACTCCCTGTCGGTTGATACTCCTAATCCTAAACCTAGTTCTATAACCCCCAAAAGAAAAAACCTGAAGAAGCAATGTGAGAGCCCCACATCTCAAGCCACTGTTGTTACAAAGGGGGAGGTCTCCTCTACTAAGAGAGTGATTAAAATGGAAGAGAGAAGGACCCACTCCCATAAAAAAAAAGGAGGAGAAGGAGGTTGTTCATTATGAGGTTTTTGTGTCTAAATTCATGGACTTGGATATTATTTCTAAGCAAGGTGGAGGTGGCAATTTGTTCGGAATCGCAAGTAAAACTATCTAGTTGGTTAGAATGTCTAGCCACATTGCAAGTATTCCTTATGAAAATCCTTAAGGGATTGAGCTATTAGGTGAGTTTGATTTTGAGGAAGAGACTCTAAGAGAAGATGAAGGGGTACTCCCGAGGGGTCTATGCAGGAGGAAGAAGGCACCAGACACTTCTCAAAAATGAACACACCCTACTCTGAAGATGAGGAGGACACCCCTGTTTAGGAGGAGGATTAGAGTAAATGTACTCCATGTGAGAAGAACGTGGAGGAAGTTTCTAATCTCATTTCTTAAGTGAGGGAGTTGCAGAAGAATTGGAGAGTGATAATGGGGTTTACTTGCAAAGTTCTACACTATGTTGCTACAACCTTCTTTGCACTGAAGGAGTTTGACAATAAGATCAAGGGCATTGGGGTTGATAGTTTGTCGGATTATGAGGAGATGTTCAAGTTCCTCACTAAGAATGAGATTGATCACAATCCTTACTTGTTTCTTCTATGTTTTCTGCTATTGATTTTTTTAAGGTCGGTTTGGTTGGGTTTTTTGGTTACTCCATGTTATGCTATTAGTCTACTATAAAAGTGCTATTTTTTCTCCTATTTAAGGCTTTCTCTCTGCCCTCTAGGGTATTTTATATAGGGTTTTGGACACTTTTTCTAGCTGACTTTATAAAAAACAACATGGATATGTTAGTGAATGGAATTGCATGTGACTAGTTGTTATTGACACATACAATGAAGATGAAGATGAACGATTTAAGGAAATTCCTTTGATTTCAATTGATTATGACCACATTTTAGGATTGATTAAAAAAGGTATATATATCGTACAAAGTTTGCAACTTTTAATTTTTTTAATTTTAATATGTTGATAAAATTTAATTGTAATTTGGCTAGTAAATATTAGAATTCATGACACATTCTAATTTTTTACATTTCATTACATGGTTCATAAAATGTTTTTGCAGTCATAGTAGAGGTTGAAAACATAGAAGGTGTTAATTATTATTTATTGCATTGCACAAAACAGAGGATGAAGTTAACATAACCAGAAACAAGCGATGGAATGTTGTTTCCATAGGTTTACTTTTAGTGCAAGGGACATATCTCAAACAAGTCAAAATTGTCCAAAATGGGATTCATTTTGTTTCTTATCAACCTAACTTGATGTATCAGTATAGCCACCTAGTAATTGCTACTCGCCTATCTCTTCATTAAGTTCCACATGCACGTGGATGTCAAAATTGGAGACTAGATAGAGATGACCATGAGAGAATATTACATGTTATTGAAGAGTAAGTTGAATTAATTGATGCAGTATGAAAATTGTGGACAACAACTTACACTTTATTTCAGGTATTCACTAGACTTGTACTATTAAGTATTTTAATTTATGATTCAATAGTTCTTTCCTTTCATTATAATTTCAATGGAACTTCTTAACAAATTTTATCTTTAAATCAAATGATCTCTAGGTTCTAAATTTTTATTTACATTTCATCATGGCATAACCTCTAGATTTGTTTTTGAAATCATTTAGAGTTGAAAGTATTTCAAGTTCTTATTTCTTGTTGCACAAGTATGATCTCTACACATGACCTGTAGAGTCTTCAACTTGTAGGCATCAAGTACATGTAGTATTTAACATAGGCGACTTAGAATTTGATATATATAAAATAGGTGTCAAGTACATACACCTCTTAGGTCTAGAGTTAGAGAATAATGTATAAAATCTAGGTGTCACTAGGTGTCTTGGGTTATAACTATAATAGGTGTCTCTAGGTTTCTTAGGTCTAGACTACAATAAGGTATATAAAGTCTAGGTGTCTTAGGTATACTATATGTCAACTATGTCTAGAAACTAGAATAAAGTATAATTTAATCTAGGTGTCTTATGTAGATACTACATGTCAACTAGGTATAGAGACTAGAATAAGGTATAATTTAATCTAGGTGTCTTAGGTAGATACTATATGTCAACTAGGTCTAGAGTCTAGAATAAGGTATAATTTAATCTAGGTATCTTAGGTAGATACTATATGTCACTTAGGTTTAGAGACTATAATAAGGTATAATTTAATCAAGGTGTCTTAGGTAGATACTATATGTCAACTTGGCCTAGAGACTAGAATAAGGTATACTTTAATCTAGGTCTCTTAGGTATACTATAATAAGTGTCTAGAGGTGTCTTAGGTAGAACTATAATACGTGTCTAGGTGTCTTAGGTCTAGACTACAATAAGGTATATAATTTCTAGGTGTCTTAGGTCTACTATATGTCAACTAGGTCTAGAGACTAGAACAAGGTATATAATTTAATCTAGGTGTCTTAGGTAGATACTATTTCTCAACTAGGTCTAGAGACTAGAATAAGGTATAATTAAATCTAGGTGTCTTAGGTCTACTATAATAGGTGTCTAGGTGTCTTAGGTCTACCATAATAGTTGTCTAAAGGTATCTTAGGTAGAACTATAATAGGTGTCTAGGTGCCTTAGGTCTAGACTATGATAAGGTATAAAGTCTAGGTGTCTTAGGTCTACTACGCATATAAAATCTAGGTATACTATATAATAGGTGTCTTAGGTGTCTTATGTATACTAGAATAGGTTTCAAGGTTTTAGGTGAGGCCATATGAGCTTCCACCTTCAGGTGGTTGGCATTGTGAGTACAAAATAAATATTTCTTAAAGTTAAGGGAAGCTCTTTTTCTTGTACTAGGAAATTATGAAAAACCATATAGTTTTTTAAAACTTGATTATATATTACTAATAAAGGAAAGAGTACATATAGTGGCTAAGGGAGCCACTTCAAAAGCTATACATCATATAGTAATGTACTATTAATTCTTGCAAGTTAAACAGAGAATATTAACAAGAAAATTCTTTATCTCTTTCTATAACTTTTATAACCTCTATTCCATTGCATTAGTTGTGTTATCTACCATCTCTTTTTCCATATCTATTGTCCCTAACTGGTTCTCTTGGTTTGCTTATGCCTATTCCATGAATGAATCATTTATTTGCTTCTCTTTTCCAATATCTGAGATGTTTTTACACTTGTTCCTGTTGTCACTATTTGGGAAAGAGTATCACTCCTTGAATGTTCCTATCTTTGGAGAAACCCTCAAATAACTGCTATCCTCATCAAAATTTTGACAAGTGAATTCCATTGATTACATTTCCTCCTCTTCTCTAATATCTATCTTGGTGTGACTATTGTACCTATTATGTGCCTCATGTACTCCTTGAAAAATTTAGGATCTACTTTCCTATACACTCATGCAGCCAAAATTAAGTAGTCTTAATGTCTAATCTATAAATTGTTCCTTCGCCTTCATCTAATATTCTCATGAATCTATCTGTGGGAATCCCCATGGTGGTAGTAGCCTATTTGTCAATCATTCAAACAATGAGTCTAATAAAGGACCATGTAAGGATTATTTCCCTCCCTTGAAATTCATTCTCATTCCTTTCCTTCCACAAAAACCATAAAATTTTAGTAGTAAAGATAATCTAAAAGGAATTAACATGACAATCTACTTTATTGACAAAACCACATAAAATAATCACTTTAGTTACACAAGTTTTAGATAGGACTCCTTTTAAGGTATTCAAGAAATAACACCAGACAACTTTAGAAAAATCACAATAAAAAAAGAAATGCTCATAAGTTTTAGGTTTGTTACAGTATATACATAACTTGTTTTCAATCCCTAAAGCCAATCTTTTAAGGAGTAGAAGCCATTTGAAACAACTTTTTTTTTGTTGAATCACATTAGACCACATTACACACATATATTTAAACAACAAGTTTGACTCTAGACCAACATTCCATATAGATTTAATGCATTCAAAGACCATATTAGAATATGTCAGCATTTCATAGAGTTTCTTGGGTTTTATTTTTGCAAGTTCCGTGCCCTCTTTCAATTTTATGTCCTTCTAATCAATTTTCTTTAAGATTGTTCCTTGTTGTAGGTATCTGTTAATTGATTTACGTAGAATTACATATGTTCTTTTCTGAGTATCTGGAATCTTATATTCATTTCTTAGTTGTATCCAAATTTTCATAGAGTTACCTTCTAAAACATCACAAAAAGATTCAATGCCCAAATTGTGCCACTTCTTTGCATAATATCCTTGATGCAAGGCTAATGCCTTACTTTTATGTTTCAAATTCCACCAAATAGATCTATCTTCATGGAATATTTTTTCATTACTATCAAATGCATCCCTATTGTGAATAAGACATTTTACAATTTCTCATGCCTTCCAAATTAAAGAAAATACAACTGATCTAGTTGGTTTAGTAGTAAAATCCCCTAACACAGTGTCCAGAAGGTTCATCCTTTTCCAATCTATAGCTTTCCTTGGAGTTTCCTTTCTCATATTACTCATAAATAACACCTTCCAGGGCTCATTTCCTTCTAGAGCATTAACAATCCATTTTGTAACAAGATTCGCACCATGGATTTTTATGTCTTTGAGTCCTATCCGTCTACATTTTTTACCTAGGCATCACCAGTCCCACACAATTGCATGCTTTTTTTCCCTTTCCCATCAATCCATAAGAAGAATGCCCTTATTCTTTTTTTAATGATGTTCATCTGGTAACTTGTAAACATCCAAGATGATGCATAATAAATAGAGTAAGTAGATATTATTTTTTGACAAACCTATATTCTTCCTGCTAGAGAAAGATACTGTCTATCCCACATGTTCAATTTCTTGTTAACTTTTTCATATATCTAGTCCCACATATTCTTCAAACAAGGGTTGACAGAAAAAGGAATGCCAAGAAATCTCACCTATTTATTAGGACTTTCTGATTGCCATTGATTAGAGTTAAGCCAATCTGGAGGGTTCTCATTCCAACTTAGCAAAATAGATCTAGAGAAAGATACTTTTGCACCTAAAGCTTTGTAGAAGATTGACAATCTTTGTTCTAATTGTTTTAAGTTGTTTTCTTCAATTATAGGAAATAATGTTGTATCATCAACAAATTGGATGTTCAATAGTGAATCATTATTAGGCAAAGTTATAGCTTTCAAGACACCTTCTATCAGATTTTTCCTTATATATAGTATAAGGTTTTAGAAGCTACGACAAATAGAGCATGGACTAGAGGATAGCCTTGTCTGATTGATCTTTCAATGTGAAGGGATCTAAAAGGGAACCATTAACATCTATTTGAATAGTAGCATGCTTGAATAGGATTTTAACCATGTTGTAATATTTAGCAGGAAAACCTATTCCCTCAAGGATCATAAACACAAAGGACCATTCTATTCTTTCACAAGCCTTTTCAAAGTCTAGGAGGAGAACACATGTATTATGCCTAGTTATCTCTTCCCATTCCATGGCTTCCTATCTAGTTATTGGATTTTCTAGTATATATCTATTGTCGATTAGGATTGTAGCCTTATGCAAAGATGTGAAAACTCTGCAATCCTTTGAAACACAGGATCAAGTTCAGGTTGTGGGTGACCTATGGTGAACTTGAACCTCCAGATGGGTTGGTTCCCTTGATAAAATAAAAAATTTTGTAGGAAAAGGGTAAAAATGATCTAATGGAATCACTAAAACTGAAACTACAAAAGCAGTGATGCACCTAATTTTGATGGAAAACTTGCAAATCTGATTCACAATAGATCTTAGAAATCTATCCACACAATCCAATTTTGGTAATGCAATCACAAAAATGTTTCTAAGGAAGGCTAGAAATTATCTTCTTTATGAAGGAAAAATGATTTTTCACAACATGAAGGAAAACAAACTTCAATAGCACAACCTAAGACCTATGATATCACTATGCTTAACACTTGCAAGTAAGAATGAGACAATAATTTTAAAGGTTTTGATATTTTAAACACAATAAAATTTCATCAAATCACTCATACTAGTAGCATTAATGGAAAGGAAAACACTTGATTCCAATGAAAAATAAAGGAAAATATTGCATAAAAGATAGAAAATGGAACCTGTAACCTATTGTAATCTCTATAAAATTTGTAATCAATGAGTTACAAAACCCTCTTTCTCTCTCAAAGTGTAAAGAACAAAAAAGGCAAGAACTAGCAAAACCTAAGTTTTTCTTTACAATATATAGTTTTCTCTCTCTAAGAGGCATGAAAAAATAATTGCAGCTAACTACCTCTAAAAATAAGCCCTCTAATTTGATCCACGAGAAAACCAAGAAATCCCTAAAAATAAGGGTCAAAACTACCTCAAAATGAGTAAAAATAGCTCCAATCTGCTAGTCTCATTGTGTTTGACCCAAGAGTTGACCAATTTTGTCTATTTTGGCCCCTAACTCATGTAAAAAGTCTTCAAAAGACCTTAGTTAACTTAGCTCTTCCATTTTGCATGATTTTGCATGATGATCATGTGGAAAAACTAATAAAGTAATCATTTGCATGACTTACTTTATTATGAATCTCAATTTGTATAATTTTCTCCAATTTTACAACTTGTGACAAAATAATAAAGTAATTTATAAAATATTACTTTATTAATTTGTTTACATGATAAATAGTTGTAAAAAATATGCAAGTGGAAGAAAAAGAAAAACTCCTTATCTCTCCAATTACATTTGCCTAATTTGCACAATTTTACATGATCTTGATGCCAAAATTAGGTCTTAATACATGAGAGAAAAAATATTACCCCCTTATCACTCCATGCAAAATAAAAACTCCATAATTGCATTTTTCATGCATTCATTCAAGGCATAGGAATATTCCCTTATCACTCCATCACATTACAAAAAAGAGCATATTTGCATTACATATCCATCAAGGTATAAAATAACCCTTATTACTGCATGCATAAATAACAACTCTATAATTGCATATCATATGCTCTCAAAGCAAAATATATCCCCTTGCCTCCATAATGCATCTATGCAAATATGACCATGCAAAAACTCCTTGTCTTATCTTTGCCTTCATAATATCTTCTTGTTCTAACTTTGATTCCCACCTTGCATTATATCTCATACTTGACCTTGCCTCCATACATGCACTGTCTATACAAACTGCCACCTTACCTTTTGTCTTCATGTGATCATTCCTTACATTTGACCTTCTCGGCATATGGAATCAAAGCATACTCGACCACATTGTCAACCATCATGGAAATAAAGGGAATAAAAAGGTTATAAGGCACCAAGCCTCTCCTTCTAATGATTTGCCCTTTGACTTATCAAAAATTCAAATGCAAAAAGAAATCATGTAGCCCATGACCCTTCTATGGCATCTGATGCAGAGCATCTAGGACAGCAAAAGCATGGTTCAAAACTTCCATGCAGTAACTCTCTAGTTCACTGTTTTCTATGACAGAGATCAAACCACCCATGAAGGGCTTCAACACAATATCAACTTGTTCTTGACATCAAAGAGAGGGAGGACTTTAGGGCACACCTTCCAAGAATCCTAACTCAAGCTAACATACCATCTAACCCACTATATAGGGTTTGCAGGACAGCAATCTTCAACACTGTTTACTAAAGACAATCACACACCTCTGATTTATTAGGAGACAGTCATGGTACCCTCCTTGGGGTGATCTCCATTAACACAATTCAATGCCATGCAACTGACCAAATCAATAACATACCTAACACATAATGTCTTCATTAACAAATCAACAACATGATAAACAAAACTTACTACCTTCTTGGTAATGACTGCTGTCCTTTTCAAATCTTTTAACACATGATTCTTCAGAGGTCTTTCACATGCCCATACTCACCCTACACCATTCTACTACCTCTACAACCTTCACAAGGCTAACGACTAACTATCTTACATCCCACTCCATTGACTGGTGAGGCCTTACATCACTAAATTAAGTGTGAAGTTCAACCAAAACCTAAGCTAGGGCTTTATCAAGCCAAATTCTAAAGAAATGTTTATTACTTCCTCCTATTGCAGTGTCAAACCTCCAAACAACTTGTAAAGGGTAGATAACTCTCCCTACTAACCAATCATCACAAGCACCATCCACCACCAGGCCGTACAGGTACGGCTTCTTGCAGAAAATAGTGTATATTCTTGACTGTAACAGTAGGTTTAAAGGTAGTCTATGACCAAACAGTGATTTTTCACACCTATCTTTATGTCAAGCCTCCATCTAATGCTCAAATCCAAGCTATCTCCATCCTCTATTCATCCATTAAACTCATAGGCTATGACTATCCCGTACAGCAGTACAGTACGGCTGGAAAAAAATAGAAAAAACACAGAAAAGGCAGAAAAAGTAGAAAATAGTTGTCTTCTGTTATTTCTTCCAATTCCTTCCGATGGTCTCATTACAATGAATCATATTTGGCTTCAAATAAGCCTTCTACAATGCTTGGAGTGGTTGGGGGTCAATGTAACTACCCACCATCGAGTTTTTTCTTGCTTTTTTAACTGCAACACTAAAGATAGATTTAGAAACTGTCCATTCTTGGACTGCACCAGTGGTTTTTTATGTTTAACAATGCTTTCTAACCTTTGAACAAGGTGTTAACTCATCTATACACCTTTGACATGCCTTTAAAGGCTAACAAACATGAAAACCTTAAATGACTGCCCCTACAATAAGACTGTCCTCCTAGGACTACAACTACAACATGAAAATAGATACTAGCTACTTGAACATAGTCCATTTACATGTATGGCTTTCAAGCCTCATTACAACATTTAGATGGTCTCAAAGACCTTATCAAACAAAATAAACTACTGGAAGATTCAAACAAAATTCTGATGTCCTGGTGCTCCTGCACCATACAACCAACCAACAAAGATTTCCAAGTCCCTTGGAAATGTATCTACAACAAAAGTCTTTTTTGCATCTATGTCTGTCTCTTCATCTTCTTCAACTTTAGTCTTCCAATCTTTAGACTAATAGGAATGGTGAAAAACCAACCAACAAATGAAACTATCATCTTCATAGAGCATCTTCAAGCTCCTTCTACTCCCATCAGTGGAGTATTCTTCAAGCTACAACATCAAGTGCTTCTTCAGTTAGGACTCCATCTCTCTCACTGCTTCACAACAAACCAACTCACCAAACCATTCATCTCACCCAACAGTAGATTCTGGTGATGCACCTACCACTCTCTCCTCAGTAGTTTCTCTCTGCACCCTTATGCAGCCTAATCTCCATTGGAGAATGGTCATGACAGACCTCATCTTGTCTACCCACACACACAACCTCAGAAAACATCCTTCTGCAGCTAGATGGACCAAGCACATGCAACCAAACAACTTAGTAAAAAAAACAATGGTCACCAACACAATCTTTCCTTTAGTTCTTCACCTACCTTATCAATGATAGGAACAAATACCACACCCAAATCTTTCACCAGCTCTAATACCAAAATGATGCAGAGCATCTAGGATAGCAAAAGCATGGTTCAAAACTTCCATGCAATAAATCTCTAGTTCACTGTTTTCTATGACAAAGATCAAACCACCCATGAAGGGCTTCAACACAATATCAACTTGTTCTTGACATCAAAGAGAGGGAGGACTTCAGGGCACACCTTCCAAGAAGCCTAACTCAAGCTAACATACCATCTAACCCACTATACAGGGTCTGCAGGATAGCAATCTTCAACACTGTCTACTAAAGACAGTCACACACCTCTAATTTCTTAGGAGATAATCATGGTACCCTCCTTGGGGTAAACTCCATTAACACAACTCAATGCCATGCAACCAACCAAATCAATAATATACCTAACACCTAATGTCTTCATTGACAAATCAACAACATGATAAACAAAACTTACTACCTTCTTGGTAATGATTGCTGTCCTTTTCAAATCTTTTAACACATGATTCTGTAGAGGTCTTTCACATGCCCATACTCACTCTACACCATTCTCCTACCTCTACAACCTTCACAAGGCTAAGGACTAACTATCTTACATCCCACTCCATTGACTGGTGAGGCCTTACATCACTAAAATGGTGGCAAAAGTGTGAAGTTCAACCAAAACCTAAGCTAGGGCTTTATCAAGCCAAATTCTAAAGAAATCTTTATTACTTCCTCCTATTGCAGTGTCAAACCTCCAAACAACTTGTAAAGGGTAGATAACTCTCCCTACTAACCAATCATCACAAGCACCATCCACCACCAGGCCGTATAGGTATGGCTTCTTGCAGAAAATAGTGTAATTTCTTGACTGTAATAGTAGGTTTAAAGGCAGTCTATGACCAAACAGTGATTTCTCACACCTATCTTTGTGTCAAGCCTCAATCCAATGCTCAAATCCAAGCTATCTCCATCCTCTATTCATCCATTAAACTCATAGACTATGAGTATCCCGTACAGCAGTACAGTACGACTGGAAAAAAAATAGAAAAAACACAAAAAAGGCAGAAAAAGCAGAAAATAGTTGTCTTTTGTTATTTCTTCCAATTCCTTCTGATGGTCTCATTACAATGAATCATCTTTGGCTTCAAATAAGCCTTCTACAATGCTTGGAGTGGTTGGGGGTCGATGTAACTGCCCACCATCAAGTTTTTTCTTGCTTTTTTAACTGCAACACTAAAGATAGATTTAGAAACTATCAATTCTTGGACTGCACCAGTGGTTTTTTATGTTTAACAATGCTTTCTAACCTTTGAACAAGGTGTTAACTCATCTACACACCTTTGACATGCCTTTAAAGGCTAACAAACATGAAAACCTTAAATGACTGCCCCCTACAATAAGACTGTCCTCCTAGGACTATAACTACAACATGAAAATAGATACTAGCTACTTGGACATAGTCCATTTACATGTATGGCTTTCAAGCCTCATTACAAAATTTAGATGGTCTCAAAGACCTTATCAAACAAAATAAACTACTAGAAGATTCAAAAAAAATCCTGATGTCCTGGTGCTCCTGCACCAGCATCATCATTAGGCTTATCAAGAATGAGTTCTTGACCCTGATATGGATAAAGGTAAATGATTTATTTTTTATGGAAAATTCAAAAGTGAAGAAAGTATACCAAGAAGTCATCGAACAAAAGCATCTCACGAACCCTAAAAGTCATCTCATTTTTCATTTTGCTCCTTTCTATATTCGGCTCTGCAACTCCATTCGATTGACTAGGGTTTGAAGGAAACAAGCATACTCCTCTAGTTTTCTACCCTCATTTGGTGTTTCTTTGGTCAAAAATCAAGCACTTGAATGCATTAAAACACTGGAAGAAGGTAAATATACTTTGAGCTCTCGCTGGCAAGTTTCTGTATCATTTTTCCTTCATACCTATCAAACTTAGGTTACAACTAAGTGTTTTGAGCTTTCTGTTGCTATATTCTTAGCAGGCCTTTGTCTTTTTGTTAACTGTAATCACATCTAAGAGGCTTCAAAAGAAGGTCACGGCTTGATATAGCTATGCATCCTTAACAACGAGTTGAGTCTCCTTGGTTTGGACTTCTTGTATCTTCATTCATTTCACCGTGTCTTCACAAATGATAAGGTTTTGAAATTTTTTGAGATGGGTATTGCATTTCTTTGAAGAAAATGACTGTTATGCTACAGTTGTGCTTGTGTATGCCTTCTTTGTATACCAACTCCACTGTAAATACAGAAATTTCTGAGGGTTTCAAAATTTAGTAATGAGGGTTTTCTATTTTTCAAATACAAAGGCCCTTCCTATAATGACCATGCTACTAGCTTCATCCTATAGCACTCACTTTGACTGTATGCAAAATTTTGAAACGAGGGTTTTAATTATTTAAAATGGGTTTTCACTTTTCTTTGCACAAAAGCCTCTACTGACATGACCATAGCACTTCTTTCTTTCTATACATTTATGAGTGATGAAGTTTTTACTGGCACAGTCATGACATTTTCTTTATTCTTGTACACTTTTCTTGCAATGGTCTTGATGTATCTTCTTCTATAATTTACTGTCAGATGCTTTTTTCATTCTCTTTGATCTATACTATAGTTTCATAACACCATATGACAAAAAGGTTTTGACATTTTATGAGTATGTTGTTATAACTTTGAAATTGTTCATTAAATGTGTGAAAAGAAAACACAAAAACAACCCACTCTTTTACTTTTTCTATTAACTCACTTGGCATAGGTAGAAACTTCATTTTATGATTCTTCTTGTAGATATATCAATCATTTATCATTTCTCATATGATAATGTTTACTCAGAAGTTGATCTTCTGTACCTCCTGTCACTTCATGATGTTCAATATGACATAAGTATGAAATAATTATATGATACACCAGCCTTTGTCATGGTTGTATTTCATTTCATGATGTAAACTTGATAAATTACCTACTCAAATCACCATCTGTAACTAATTTAGGGGAAAATTTACATTTTTTAATGTTTTAGTTTATATGTGTTTAAATCTGCCTCTCCACTAAACATTGAAGGATATAGGGTTGAGTGGCGAGCACTATCATACCCTAGGTCACTTACAAATGTAGGGAAACTTGGATTAGGGAATTTAATTATTAATTTTCCTTATCTTATGCCCAATTAGCCATTAAAACCCTAATTATGCAAATACAACAACAAATTGATGAATGACGGAAAAAGCTCTTGTAGATGGGAGTAAAATATCAAATCACAGAATACCTATTTTCAGGGATCCAAAGCGGAATAGTCAGGGACACTAGAGCAGGTGCCCAGGTCCAAGGCACAGGTTTCTTCATAGAATTCGGACCTCCTTCTGACACTGATCAGCCCTGTAACTTCTATTTCCTAAAACTCAGATGCAGAGGACACTAGAGTGAGCACCTAAGTCCTGGAAGTGCTCCTGTGTCCTTCTTTTCTTCAGATCCTAAATCTTTGATGTCTTCCAATCCTTCCTGCAACTCCACTTTTCCCAAATGTGACACCTATAATCTGCAATCACAAGACTTGGTTTGGGAGTTATGGTGTTTAGAGGCTTGCCTCAGTAAAGCCCTAGAGGAAACTTAAGTCTCTGAACGCCATTGTCAGACAAAGAGTGCATGCCCTTGTGAGGCAGAGGCAAAAACCAAAGGAATCAATGATGAAAACACAATATTATGTCACCTTGTAGTGAAGCTCTCATGGAGGAAGATGCTCTTCATGCCACGAGGAAATTGATGCTCAAATCTACAAATATCAACACATAAAATATACAAGTCTGCTCTTGTAACACAATAGAAGCCTTGAATCACCTTGAGAACACTTGAACATCACAATTTCTATCTAATTGAAATCTAGTTTACAAATGAATGCCTAAGCATGTTTATATATGCATCTATAAACACTCCCACCAAGGTTTTTGAAATTTAAACTTGCCGTGTCAGCAAAGGGACCTAATAACAGTTACTAATCGACACCCAAAAATTAGGGCTATCCCAAAATAGGGCAGGACTAGGGCACAAGTGCCCAAGTCCTCCCCCCTATTTTAGGCAGGGTACAGCTCAAGGGGTCCACCTAGGTCTAATTTTCTATGGAACCTCGGTCTCATTCCATCAAGGTGTCAAAATATGAACGAAGATGTCTTAAATGTATGCTAAAGACCTAGGAGCTAAACCTTATGAGGGAAAAGCCCCAAAGGGGACATTTTCTGATGTTACATTTAGCCTCCACTTTAATGTATGTATAAACATGAGGCCAATACATGCATTAAAGTAAGGTAACAAACACATCAAACACGGAGAAGACACATCAACTACATAGAAGACAGTAATAGGCATGCAAAACACAGAGAAGACAATTACAGTCATGTAGATCATGGAGAAGATAGTCATAGATGACACATTAATGCATGGAATACAGAAATGATATCTTTTCTTTTTCTTTTTTCTTATATATATGAAATGCAAATGCAAGTAATGGAAAGAACACAAACCTCCCATAATATAGGATGCACTACCCGAGGGCGTAGGTCTCTGTATATATGGGGTAACACACATGCAAGACACGCAAAACCTCCCAAAATCCAGGAAGCACTACCTGAGGGCATTGGTCTCTACATATGGGGCAACAAACACACCACACAAAACAAGAACGCTAAAACACACACACTTGAAGACACGGAGAAAACACGGTAGACAAGCGATGGAGTGTACCTATTTCTAGGTCCAACACCATCTCAGGCACATTACCGGCACAGACCGATGATGGGCTTCACCACAACAATCACCAGAGACATGCTTAAGGGTTGAGTTAGTCATAGAACCACTCCCCGCCTCCGCAGAGGACTTTTGAAAATGATAGGATGATGTAATCTATTCTGATAAATACACCATTCCCACCTCTGCAGAGGGATTAAGAAAAAGGATATGCTTGATATCCTGCCTCTGCAGAGGGCTTACATGATTGATTGATTGATTGCAAACAAACTTAGGATGCATGATGCACTACTCTGGGGTGCAAGTCTTTGCATCTGAGGTCAAACACATTGCTAACATCTATAACAGACAGCTTACCTTATATATGCCCCCACCTTAAGGTGGTTGATATCAGGTATTGATATCAAGCATGTTAAGGTAGGAAGAAAACACACAATGGAATAGTGGCTTTCACAAAGCCCATGCCCCCCAGAGGTGACATGTACTTTACGATCGCCAAATGTTCCTAAAAACACATCCCTGCAAGAAACATGCTAGTGTCTACAACATTATGATAAACAACAACATCAATGCATATGATTAACCACACAAAGAGCTAAGGTTATACAATGAATTTGGAGTTCAAGGATAACCATGGGGCTATAGGACGAAGCTCTCCAAATTGAGTACCGCCAAGGCTAGATTCAAAGGCAAACAAAGGTGCATAGAGCAGTAATATTGTTAAGGTTTGTAAATGCAATAGAAAAATCATTAAATTCACTACGTGGAAAGCATGAGTGCTTCCACTAGCCAAGCATCGGGTAAGATATACAACCCCATCATCATATTAGGAACTAAGTCCATTTTTTGATTGCTCTCAAAAGGGACACTAGGTCTGCATCAGTATAAATGTTTGTCATCATCCTCCTGCTAGATGGAAACACTAGAGGAAGGGAAATAATAAATAAGAGAGGAGAAACAAGTGTCTTAGGGATAGTCACATAGGAGGGTGCCCCCAAGTCACCAACCGCGATGCTATATCCGTAAGACACAACACACAACAATGAAATCAGAGAGGAATTATAGAAGAATGATGATACAAATAGAAGAAGGTCACAATAGAGGCAGTCTCCTAGTATCTTGAACCTTATGGGAGAATCCAAGGTCATTCCAGGAGGCCTAAACAACACATAACACATCACAGGGGAAGCACATCATGAGAGAGATAAAGGGATAGAGATACTTACCTGTAGGACCCCTATCAGGCTAGCGGGTATCACAAATTCAGATCTTTATCTTAATGTTTAAGGGGTTATCACTTCTTCTTTCTTCCATATGTTCATGAGTTTGCAAGGGTAACCGTGTAGGAAATATTTCTCTTAATGATGGTTGAGAGGGGATGTTTCCATTGTATCAGCTATACGAGCATTTGAAATGCCATTTAAGTTAGCTTGTGGAGGCATCCGAAAGGTACCCATTTCAGTCCTTATATAGGGTGTTGGAATGGCTTGAGTAGGAGAGATAGCTTGTTCTTCCATAGCATGTTGGATTTCATTGCTTTCCAAAGTATGTGACGTTCATGATCTATTTTCTGGTTTAGAATGTAATTGAGAAGTTCACGAACATCAGGTGGCAAATTATCATTAGATTCAAGCAAATGGTCACAAAGAGAATCTGCATCATCCAAAGCTTCATCCTAATTAGGGAGAGCAGGAAGGGATGGAAGAGTAGTGTGGATAAATGTATCAATGATATATTTTTCTTGTGCCAATATATCCTCACCAAGTGGGGTTATGTTGGGACAATTCTCTTTGTTTGATAAATCACCCATTACTGTGTCATTCTCATAGGTCTTAGAAAGGATTTTTATTATATCATCGTGAAACAAAGGGAGAGTGGGAGTAAATTTATCATCACTACTTTCCCCATGGTTGTTTTCAGCTATAAAATTTTTGAGATTCTCCATGATTTAAGGAAAAACATCTATAGTCTCACGAAAATTATCAAAGTAGGCTATTGATCGAAGGATATCACATGTAGCACTGTTGGTTATGTCAATGCCATAGATGTATGTGATTTGGTGCAAGACTTGAGGATATTTATTAGTGAACTTGAAAAAATTATCATAGTTCACAATGTACTCATATAATTCTTCTAAAGATGTATCCTTAGGAGAACCCATGAATGCCAAATATATGCAAAAATGCTTGATCTGTTGTATTTTTTCCAATGCAAATGAATGAAACAAAGAATGTTGTAAGAATTTTGATCAGGGGAAACAAGTTATATGTCTGATGTCAGTCCAAAACAGCAACATGATCCTTCTCAACACACTCTTGATGCGATTTCAATTTGATGCCAAGTCAAAATATAGTGAAAATATGTCAAAATAAACACGTTTTTCACTAAAACTCAATGCAGGAGAGCATAACAAAGGGTGTTGTGAGGAAAATGATGATGGAAATCAAATAATATCAATAATAAACACTACTTAGTTCCAAAATTCCCAACACAAGATGCTTTTAGTGCCACTTAAGGTCAAACCCTAGTGAAAATATAGCAAAAATAGGCTATTTTTCACAGTTTTTCAACTCCAAGACCTAGAAAAAGGGGTGTTGTAAGGAATTTTAAGAGGTAAAAAAAACAATATCAATAATATCAATCACCTCAATCCATAAAATTGATCACAACATGCTTGGAGTGCAAACTAGGTCAAACCCTAGGGCAAAAATAGTCAAAAAGTGTAGTTTTTCACCAAATTTTCACTACAAGAGCCTGTTAAAAGGGTGTTGTGAAGATTTTTATGAGGGGAAGAAAATGATTACCCTAATAATAAAAAAATAATGCAAAAATACTCTTCACAACACATATGGTGTAAGTTTATAAAGTCGATAAGGCCAAAATTAGTGAAAATTGTTGTTTTCGAAGCCCTAGGTTTGAGATCTTGGGACAAAATGCTATGCAAATGTTTTGAAGTCTGATTTTTTATGGAAATTAAATACTCTTAGATATTAAAATTATTTTTAAGGTTGAACATGCAAAATGCCCATTCAAATTTAATGAAAATGCATCAAAATTGCTATTTTTTGGTTGAAATTTTCTATGCAAAAATACAAATATTTTAAATCTAAATGCAAATTCACACTAAAATACAAGACTACAAACAAATGTAAATTTCAATGAGCCTCTAAAATTAGTAGAAAATTTTGATAAGAGATTTTGCCTACTAACCCTAGATTTTGGAATTACTAGGTTATATAAAATTGTCAAAATTTCCACAAAACTCTAGCAATTAAATGATGAAAATGCAAATCAAAATTTTGAATTTTTATATTTTTATGTAGTTTATATCAGATCTGATGTAAAAATCATGAATTAGGAAAATTTAGGAAGAATTTATGCAATTTAGTAAGCCCAACAATGCAATTTTTTGGAATTTTTGGAATTTTTCATTTTTTTTAAAAATTTTTCTCAATGCAATAAAATGAATGAGTAAATGAGTGAATGAAATAAATACAAATCCAAATACAAACACTCAACAAGTTTCAATTTATGTCCAAAAACATAGGTTCACCAAAATGTTTAGGGGAAAATTTGGATTTGTTAATGTTTTAGTTTTTATGTGTTTAAATCTGCCTCTTCACTAAACATTGAAGGATCTAGGGTCAAGTGACGAGCACTATCATACCCTAGGTCACTTACAAATGTAGGGAAACTTGGATTAGGGAATTTAATTATTAATTTTCCTTCTCTTATGCCCAATTAGCCATTAAAACCCTAATTATGCAAATACGCCAACAAATTAATGAATGACGGAAAAAGCTCTTGCAAACAGGAGTAAAATATCAAATCACAAAATACCTATTTTTGAGTATCCAAAGTGGAACATTTGGGTACACTAGAATGGGAGCCCAATTCTAAGGTATAGGTTTCTTCACAAAATCTGGACCTCCTTCTGACATTGATCATCCATGTAACTTCTGTATCCTGAAACTCAGATGCAAAGGACACTAGACAAAGTGCCAAAGTCCTGGAAGTGCTCCTGTGTCCTTCTTTTCTTCAGATCCTGAATCTCTGATGTTTGCCAATCCTTCCTATAACTCCACTTTTCCCAAATGTGACACCTGTAACCTGCAATCACAAGACTTGGTTTGGGGGTTGTGGTGTTTAGAGGCTTGCCTTAGTCTAGCCCTAGAGGACACTTAAGTCTCCAAACACTGTTGTCAGACAAAGAGTGCACGCCCTTGTGAGGCAGAGGCAAAAACCAAAGGAATCAATGATGAAAACACAATATTAAGTCACCTTGTAGTGAAGCTCTCATGGAGGAAGATGCTCTTCATGCCACGAGGAAATTGATGCTCAAATTTGCAAATATCAACACACAAAATATACAAGTCTACTCTTGCAACACAATAGAAGCCTTGAATCACCTTGAGAACACTTGAACATCACAATTGCTATCTAATTGAAATCTAGTTTACAAATGAATGCCTAAGCATGTTTATATATGCATCTATAAACACTCCCGCCAAGGTTTTCAAAATTCAAACTTACCATGTTGGTAAAGGGACCTAATAACAGTCACTAACCAACACTAAAAAATTGGGGCTACCTCAAAATAGGGCAGGACTAGGGCGTGGGTGCCCAAGTCCTTGCCCCCTATTTTAGGTAGGATACATCTCAAGGAGTCCACCTAGGTCCAATTTGCCATGGAACCTAGGTCTCATTCCATCAGGGTGTCAAAATATGAACTAAGATGTCCTAAATGCATGCTAAAGACACAGGAGCTAATTCTTATGAGGGAAAAGCCCCCAAGGGGACATTTTCTAACATTACAGTAACTTGCTATTCTGATCTCCTATAGCTGTTATGAACACAACCTCATATAGAATAATGACAAACTATGACATGGCTATAACATGATATGCATTGTCATTTATTCTCTTTTGTAACAAGGACACTGTACCCTTTGCATACTAAAATATTCATGACAATCTGTCATTTTACAGTGGCTCTTGTAGCCTTCACCTCATGTAAATCTACACTTCATGGGACTACTAATTATTTCCATAATGACAGTCATGGCAAAAACTTCATTTATTTGATTATTGCAATTTTCTCCTTCATTGAACGTATGCAATTTTATGACATCTAAAGTTTGATTTCAGTCATGTATAAAAAGATATGACATCTATATGTTGAAACCACACATGATTTTTTTGAAACAGTAAAATTAATTCAAATTAAATAAGAAATAAAAGGAAAATACCTTTTTATGACCAAAATCACTTCTCTGATCAATGCACTTGTACTTGCAAGGCACTTAATAAGGATCACTGCTTCTCTTGTAACATGTAATGAAGTAATTTACACACATATAATCTGATTTTAATAGTTTGTTTATCAAGTGGGCATAGTTTATAGGAGCAACTACTCCTTTTCACCTTTATCATAATGACTTCACTCTTTTACAAGTTGACTACTATGTTGCATAATTTTATCTTGAATGATGCATCCTATCTTTCAATCTGATATCCTTTTTAAATGGATAAAAAGGAAAACATGTTGGGCTCAACCCTTGTGGGAGCCACATTTTCTCCAGATGTTTTAATGTCTTCAAATCAGAAACATTACTTTTCTTATACCTACATAGTGAACAAATAGTTTAGCATAAAAACATACCTCTTGAAGCTGATTGATCTTTCTCATGATGATCTGGTTTATTGCACATGTCTGATTTGATCCATTCATATGAAATGCATCATGTTTGCAAGTTGATATGTCTATTGATAAAAGCATATGATAATCTTGAATATCTGAAGCTTCTAATAGGACTTTTTCCCATTTTTTGTAGGTACACTAACATGAGTAGAGATTGAAGATATGACATGAAGGCTAGCCTCCAACAAAGGGAATCAACCTTCTGATAAAAGGCAATGATGGATATTTGATATTCTCATATGTTCTTTTCATTTCCTTTTATCATCAGATCTATAGCTTGCATATGTTTGCATTGCTCAGTTTAGTCACTCCCATGGCTTATGTGGGACACATTTAAACATTTCTTTTAAACATGATCAGTTACTTTATATTATGTAATTTGATTTATGTTTGCTTCTTTTTTGAATCAAATGCATAGGATAGAATAACTGAAACTGATATGAAACATATGTTCAAAAATAATATGAAATTACATTTTAAATGAATACCTTTCTTTCACACTGAAACATGATCACTTGAATAATCAAATTGTCTTATAACTTTGAAAGATAAAATTAGTTAGATTAATTGTCTTCCATTAACTGTCTGAAATCTTGCCATAATTCACTTGTCATGATGGTTTCACAGTCCTGATTGGACTGTCAGATTATCCTGAAAACTGATACTTATTTTTCTCTTATCAAGACATCATACATCACTGATTGCATTAACTTAAAAGCTTTCTTTTACTTCTTTTGAAACAATCTGCAAAATAGGTCCAACTAAATTAGGTGTGAACAAAATTTAGTAAAAATATCTTCCTTTTATAAACCCAGTTTATGCTAAGTTTATAATTATTGGTAGAATGTTAGTCAATCTCATTGCCAACACTTTTACAAAAAAATTATATGAAACATTCAATAGGGTGATAGGTCTCCAATTCTTTTTATTTGTTTTATCACCCTCTTTTGGCAGTAGTTTTATTACCCCTTTATTAATTTCTTCTCCTAATGTACCCTTGGAAACAGCTTCATTGTAGACTTCAGTCATGTCTTCTACTACCCAGTCTAAATTGGCTTTATAAAATTCTGCTAGGATGCCATCAATGCTCAAATACTTTTCATTGTCCATAGATTGAATTACTTTTGTAATTTATTCCTTAGACACTTCTTTACTTATATTTAACTTCATTTTTGGAGAAATCTTTTTTGGGCAAATAAATTTACATAATTTTTGGGCCTCTTTGCATTCCCTAGTTGTTGAACACAAAGAGATGCTGAGAGGGGCGGGGGTGAATCAACATATACTAAAATTTAATTAGTTGTTTACCAAACCAAATAGAATAACTTAGAGAACAGAAAGGAAATCATGTAACACACATAACACAAGTATTTTTACATGGAAAACCCTAAAATAGGGAAAAAACATGGTGGGGATTAGCTCACAATATATTATGCTCACTGCAAAAGTATTACAAATTTGTTTTAGGGCTACAACCCAAGGAAGATACAACTCCCTGTCATAGTGCTTACATTAATTACAACTTTGTTTTAGGGATATAGCCCAAGGAAGCTACTACTTCCTAAGTACTCTACTCACTGCTATGAATTTACAAAGATAGTACCTACATGGACTACTATAAAGAGAACATCTTATTTATGTTGGTAATGTAGTCTTCTATTTCTTACTCAACACTTTCACCCAAATGGATTCTATACACTTCATGTCTTTCATTCTACTTTGCTTATATGCACATTCACCTTTTTTTTCACAAATGAACTTGATCTTCTATAAATATACTTTGCAATACTTCAACAAACTGATTAGATCAGCTACACAATCAACACTAGATGAAACATGTAGCTCTTCACAAGTTGGCATCCATACATACAATATGATAGGAAAAATTTCTTGTGGAGCTTAGAAATTGATAAGGGAGATAAAACCTATCTTTCCATATCTTCAAGTGTTAAAGAAACTAATCAGGATCCTTGACATATATCAAATACTTAACCAATCGGCTCAAATTGCTCAGAACTATTAACTGTTCATCTTTATACACCTACAAAAAAGCCAAAATCTTCATACAGACTAGAAATTCAATCATACATGATCTTGACATCATTTATACACCATACTGGAGAAGTATCATATGAACCTATTGTTGTTTTAGGATAGACAACTTTGAGGGGGCGGGGGTGAATCAATTGTCTCCAAAAACTTTCCTTTTTGTAAACACTTAAATCCTTCTTATATTTCTACAGTATAATAATATTTTAATCATGGAAGCATAATGCAATATCTTAAGAGAAAAAACATATTAACACATATGACACCAAGATATTAACATGGAAAACCCAGTTAAGGGAAAAACCACGGGGTGACTAACCCAAGATTGTATTCTCTATTAAAAGAATAAGAAGAACAAAATGGCACTTGCCAATTAGGGCTCACTGCCTAAACACACTGTTCACAAGAGGCCCACTGCCTATAGGAGACACATTGTCTACAGAATAATAATATAAATACTACATACTTGAACTAGAGATTAGCATCTTCACCATGCTTGAGATAGTTCCATTTAAGATCAACACTTCTGCTCTGCTTTTCACTCTTCTCTTCTCTACAACTCTCTCATCTTCACCAAGGATACTTTGACATAACTTCACAAATCTTATTTATACAAGACATCAACTTTGGGATAATCATCAAAGTCAGCACAACATACTTTATTTTATTATAGAGTAGTTACAAAAATACAACTTGATTTGTTACAAAGACTTCATGCGTATCACCACACTATCAGCCATACATATCTGGGACTTCAATCTTCTTTGAGAGACACGCCATGCTTTGCAAAACATCTTCAAGATCATGCACAAGATGTGTAAAACATTCAGTCAGCCATGATTAGGAAAAACACCATCACCTGAGAGTAAATCTTCAATTTCAAGCTCAATCTTTAATGCGGACCGCCAACACAAACTAGACACAATCTAGAGACCTCCACAAGCTTTCCTGAATCACCAAGAACATCTACACCACTTTTGCTTACTGAAATTATTCACATCTTCATCTGGAACTTCAAGAACATAGTCTATCATCACTATCACATTAGAATAAATGCTTGTGGACCTCCAGACCATGAACCAATTGAGTTGTCAATTCACATTGGCTTCCTAAACATTCCACCAAATCTATAGAACAAGATATTGCATTTCCAGATCTCATCAGACCTATTCGTGTCACTCTGTCACCTGTGAATAGCTATTAGAACTAGTTTTACTCATATGGCCATAACTTCTCCAAATCTTCATGCGGACCTCTCAAATCTTTATTGGATCATCTTTAGACACATATCTACAAACCCTTTGATACTCATTCTCTGATCTTCATCTAGCTAGGATCTTCACTTCATAGAGCTTCACTGTCTTCACTGATCTTCTCTATTTTTGATAAGACTAATTTTCTTAATATGCTCAGCACACAGCTCATCCAATCCTTGACATCAATGATAACACTGGTTGGGCCCATACTTGCAACAATCTCCCCCTTTGTCATTGATGGTAACATATGATGTGAAAAATTGTTTTAACCATCAAGACAAGAACTTCTCCTCACTAACTGACATAGCTCCCCCTATCAACAAAAATCATTCATATGTGTTCTCTTTCTTTACTTCTCCCCCTTTGATCAGCAACCACTTTTTTTTTTCACATGTCTTCTCTCCCCCTTTGACATCAATGGCAAAGGGCACATACTTGCATCAATCAAAATCATATAGACTACTCCCTATGAGTAACAGCCTCATATCATCAATCAAGACCACAAGATATGACTGTGAGATCCACCAGGTTGATGCACATCAGTGCACCTTAATTTAGAACCAGAGGTGTAATAACCCCCAACTTCTCCCTGAGATACTCAAAAGAGTCCTTAGGTAGAGGTTTAGTAAAAATGTCTGCAATCTAATCCTTTGAGGGCACAAACTCCAATCTGACTTCATTCTTGTTCACCTGCTCTCTCAAAAAGTGAAACTTGATGGATATATATTTTATCTTTGAATGCAACACTAAATTTTTTGATATATTTATTGCACTTGAGTTGTCACAGAAGATTGTGATAGGTTCCTCATACTCCACTCTGATGTCTCTTAGCATTTTCTTGATCCAGAATACTTGAGTGTAACTATCTACTGCTACAATATATTCATCTTTTGTAGTGGATAGATATATTGCCTCTTGTTTCTTGCTTAGCCAAGAAACCAATCTTTTCCCCAAAAAGAATGCACCACCACTGGTACTCTTCCAATCATCCACATCTCCTGCCCAATATGCATCTGTATATGCATGAAGAGAGAAATCATGATCCCTAGGATACCATAAACCATACTCAACTATTCCCTTTAGATATCTAAGAATTCTCTTGATTGCCATGACATGAGATTCTCTGGGATCATCTTGGAATCTGGAAACAAGACCAACAACATTCATAATGTTAGGTCTAGTTTGAGTAAGATACAATATTCCTCCAATCATTGACCTATACTTTTTCTGATTAGCCTTAGGAGATTCATCATCTTTGCTTAGTTTACATCTGGTTTCCATGGGAGTATTCATTGGTTTTGAATCTTCCATCCCAAATTTGTTCAACATTTCTTTCACATATTTGGTCTGTGATATGAAGATTCCTTTCTTTATTTGAGTAATTACAGACCCAAGAAGAAATTCAGTTCCCCAAATAGAGACATCTCAAATTCACTTTTCATTTGATTTGCAAAAATCTTGCACATACTATCTCTTCCTCCAAAAATGATATCATCAACAAATACTTCAACAATCAATATATTTTCATGATCAATTTTCAAGTACAAGTTACTATCAGCAGTACCTTTGTTAAAACCAATCTTCAAAAGATGTTTATCCAATTTATCATGACGTGCCCTTAGGGCTTGTTTGAGTCCATACAGTGCTTTCTTCAACTTGCAGACCATATCACAATGATGAGACAATTGAAATCCATCTGGTTGCTCAATGTATACTTCTTTTTCCAAGTCACCATTCAGGAAGCTAGACTTGACATCCATCTGATATACTTTGAAATCCTTGAAGGTAGCAAAAGCAAAAAATAATCTGACTACTTCAATTCTTGCCATCAGAGCAAAAGTTTCTTCAAAGTCAACTCCTTCTACTTGAGAATAACCCTTACAGACCAATCTGGCTTTGTTTTTGACTACTTCACCATCTTCATTCAGTTTATTCCAGAAGACCCACTTGGTCCCAATCACATTTCTCTTAATAGGTCTGGGAACAAGATCCCAAGTGTGATTTTTCTCAATCTGCATCAACTCTTCCTTCATTGCTTTAGTCCAACTTTCATCATTGCATGCTTCACTTACTATTTTTGGTTCAATCTTTGAAATTAGACAATACTTTTCTGAGTCTTGAGCAATCTTTCTTCTTGTTTGAACACCTTTGCTTCTATCACCTATGATTTGGTCTTCAGAATGATTTAGTCTTACATACCTGGGAGTTTTGAGAATTTCTTCCACTACTATATCTTGGACAAGTTCATTTAAACTTATCTCTTCTTCCTGTATTCCAAGATTCTCTGGATCAGTCTGGATCTAAATTTTAGAAGGGGCTTGAACTTCTTTGACCAAAACATCTTCTTCATGTTCACAAAACCTAGAGGGTTTTTTGATGCCTTCATCAACCTTCACATTTGTACTTTCTACAATATTTCTCAATCTCTTGTTATAACACTATTATGCTTTGCTTTGAGTAGAATAACCCAAGAATATTCCTTCATCACCTCTAGCATCAAATTTTCCAAGGTCTTCATCTCTTTTAATGTAACATTTACTACCAAAGACTTTGAAATACTTCATAGTAGGAGTGATACCGAACCAGAGTTCATAAGGGGTCTTACCAGTATTGCTTCTAATTTGTACTTGATTAAGAGTATAGATAGAAGTGCTTACAACTTCTCTCTAGTAGATCTGAGGGACATTTGCTTCCATCATCATGGTTCTAGATGCTTCTTGGATGGTCCAGTTCTTTCTCTCCACTACTCCATCATGCCGGGGAGTCCTTGGAGCAGATAACTATCTCTTTATCCCATGTTTCTCATAGAATTCTATGAACTCTCTGGATGTGAATTCTCCACCTCTATCAAAACCAAGACATTTTATGTTTAACCCAGTTTCATTCTCTACCATAGCCTTGAATATTTTGAATTTCTCAAGAGCCTCATATTTCTCTTTTAAGAAAGTCACCCATATCATCCGGGAATGGTCATCAATTAGTAACATGAAATATCTATCACCTTGCAAACTTTTGATTCTTGCCGGTCCACATAGATTAGTATGTACTAAGTCTAACAATCCAGTAGAAGATTGTTCCTTACTTTTGAATGTGACTCTACTCTGCTTACCCAACTGACATTCTTTGCACAAACTTTTAGTAGGTTTCACCAGTCTTGGAAGATCTCTTACAGCATGAGTGTCATTTATCTTGATGATACTATCAAAATTTACATGACACATTCTCCTATGCCACAACCAACTCTGATCAATTTGACCAAATAAACAACTTTTGCCAGTACCAACCAAGTAGAAGATGTTACCTTTTGTTTGAGTACCAGATGCAATCTCTGTTCTAGAACTTTCAAAGATCTTACATTTTCTATTTTTGAATCAGAGATCATAGCCTTTGTCCACTAACTACCCAACACTGAGAAGATTATGCTTCAAACCTTAAACATACAATACATCACTGGTTTTGTTCTTTCCATCAAAATAAATAGTTCCTCTACCTCTGATTCTACTAGCAGAATTATCACCAAATTTTACAACTCCTCCTTCATATCTTTCCAGATCTATGAACTTATTTTTGTCACCATTCATATGGTGGGAGCATCCACTGTCAATGACCCATTCATCATTTTCTTCAACTTGGGCAGCCAGAGCTCTTTCTACCTTATGATTGACAGATTCAATGGGCATTAGATCTTCTTCCTTGATGGTAATAAACACCCAATCACTTCCGAATTTGTTTCCTATCTCTGATTCATCATCTGTTAATCCTTCATCATCATCATCTTCATGAACATAGTAACATTTCTTTTGAAATCTTGATCTATTTGGATTAGTCCTTAAAAATCTTTCAAGACACCTTGAAGCAAAATGACCAATCTTGTTGTAGTTGAAACATTCGAGGGCAATTTTCTTTCATACTTATCAGATCCTCTTAGCAGTCTTTTTCCAATAAGGGCTTCAAGTTGAGTAGCTTCTGCCTCATCTTCTTCCAAATCTTTTCTTGCTTTTTCATACCATGATAGTTTCTTTGAGGAGTTCTCTCCTAGATCATACCTTTGTTTTGATTTTACAGAGGCACTAGCTTTGAATGTAGATTCAGTCTTGGGGGGTGCATCTCCAAACTTAGCCAATTCAAATGCAACTAATTTTCCAACCAGTTGATCTCTTGTGATATTTGATAAAGATCTGAATTCTTCAACCGTAGCAACCTTGTGTTTGTAAGTAGGAGGTAGGGATCTAAGAACTTTGGCAACAATCTCATCTTCATCCAAGGTTCCACCAGCACACCTAGTGCCACAAACAAGATCATTTACTTTTGACATAAATGTAGTGATATTCTCATCTTCATTCATTTTCAGGTTTTTGAATTTTCCTTTGAGACTCTGTAGCTTGGCACATTAAACATATTTGTCTCCTTCATGTAGAAGTTTCATCTTTGCCCAAATCTCATATGTAGTTTTTAAATCCATAACATATGTTAGTTCTGAATTAGATAAGGAACTTAGTAAGGTTTCTTTAGCTTGAAGATTATCTTCAGCATCTCTGATTTCATCTATAGTTTTTAGACCATTCTTTGGAGGAACATACTTCTTTGTAGTCATGGTCCAATATTGCATTCCCATACATTGCAAGTGACATTCCATGTAGCTTTTCCAATGAGTGTAATTAGTTCCATCAAACTTCAGACTATCCTTCTTCTAGGAAGACATCCTGGATCTCCTCAAGCGATTAAGCTCTTTTAGAGGAACTTAGCTCTGATACCAATTGTTGTTTTAGGACAGACAAATGAGAGGGGGGGTGAATTAGTTGTCTCCAAAAACTTTCCTTTCTATAAACACTTAAATCCTTCTTATATTTCTACAACATAATAATGTTTTAATCATGGAAGCACAATGCAATATCTTAAGAGCAAAAACACATTAACACATATGACACAAAGATTTTAACATGGAAAACCTGGTTAAGGGAAAAAATATGAGGTGACTAACCCAAGATTGTATTCTCTATTAAAATAATAAGAAGAACAAAATGGCACTTGCCAATTAGGGCTCACTGCCCGAGCACACTGCATATAGGAGACACACTGTCTATAGAATAATAATATAAATATTACATACTTGAACTAGAGATTAACATCTTCACCATGCTTGAGACAGTTCCATTTAAGCTCAACACTTCTACTCTACTTTTCACTCTTCTCCCCTCTACAACTCTCTCATCTTCACCAAGGATACTTTGACATAACTTCACAAATCTTATTTATACAAGACACCAACATTGGGATAATCATCAAAGTCGACACAACATACTTTATTTTATTATAGAGTAGTTACAAAAATACAACTTGATTTGTTACAAAGACTTCATGCATATCACCACACTATTGGCCATACATATTTGGGAATTCAATCTTCTTTGAGAGACATGCCATGCTTCAAAGAACATCTTCAAGATCATCCACAAGATGTGTAAAACATTCAGTCAGCCATGATTAGGAAGAACACCATCACTCGAGAGTAAATCTTAAATTTCAAGCTCAATCTTTAATGTGGACTGCCAACACGAATTGGACACAATCTAGAGACCTCCACAAGCTTCCCTAAATCACCAAGAACATCCACACCACTTCTGCTTACTAAAATTATTCATATCTTCATCTAGAACTTCAAGAACATAGTCTATATCACTGTCACATTAGAATTAATTCTTGCGGACCTCCAGACCATGAACCAATTGAGTTGTCAATTCACATTAGCTTCCTAAACATTCCACCAAATCTGCAAAACAAGATATTGCATTTCTAGATCTCACCAGACCTATTTGTGTCACTCTGTCACCTCTGAATAGCTGTCAGAACTAGGTATACTCATATGGTAATAACTTCTCCAAATCTGCATGTAGACCTCTATAATCTTTATTGGATCATCTTTAGACACATATCTACAAACCCTTTGATACACATTCTCTGATCTTCATCTAGCTGGGATCTTCACTTCATAGAGCTTTACTGTCCTCACTGATCTTCTTTGTTTTTGATAGGACTAATTTTCTCAATATCCTCAGCACACAGCTCATCCAATCCTTGACATCAATGCAACAAGAGTATGTTGACATCAATGACAACACTGGTTGGGCCCATACTTGCAACACCTATACATCTGCAAAATAAGAAACACGACTATTTATAGAAAACAGGGCATGCTGGACCACATGTGATACTTCACATCTCAAGATATGATGTTGTGGTGTAATGCAAGGCTTGGAAACTTTTAGGAATAAGAGAAAACATCATCATATGTTCCTTATTAGATCCATACACCTTTATCTAATGATTTTGGAGGAATTCAATAGTTTTACATGGATAATCAAAAGTCTGGAGGACAGTTATACTCAAATCTTTATTTGCAGACATAACTACTTGATGTGTTCGTGAAAAATGGAATTTGTCTACATGTGGATCATACTTGATATACCTTTGACCATATGATACCTCTGTGCAAACTCTAATGGTTGTTTCATCCTTTGCAAAACCCAACCCTATTCAAATGGGCTCTGAAATAGTCTGTAGTGCCTCTATCTAAATGATGGTCAATACTCCATCCCTTGTAACTTGTTATTCTGATGATGTGAGGACTTGAAAACTTGGATTTATCATTTCAATACCTACATAAAGTTGTCTTCAGAACTGCAAGATCAAATCTTACTTTGCAAAGGAATGCAGACCATAAAAATATGGTTGTGCCTTAGGATGTGCATTGTAAAAGCCTTAGATTTTTGCTTCTTGTCATTAAGTGCAATACACCCAAATAATTAGATATACATGTGGGGATACTAGAATCATGCAAGAACCTAAGTGATTACCTCCTCAACATGATCACACACCAATTTGACCATCTTACCACACTTAGATTATTTTTCCTTGACCATACTGACTCTTCCTTTGTATATGTCTATCTATACATTTCCATGTACTATGATGTCATCAATGTATGCTATGTTGACATCAATGACAATACATATTTCCAACAATCTCCTCCTTTGTCATTGATGGAAACATAGACTTCCCCTTAGACATATGTTTCTCTCTCCCCCTTTGACATCAAGGACAAATGGATTGATATCGTTTGCTTGTATCAATCCAAATACTATATAGACCCCCCCTTTCGAAATGATTTCTAAACTATACTCCCCCTGAGATGAAGATTTCTCCAAAAAGATGCTATGTACATGGTGTAACACTACTCTCTTCCATAGTACTATGTACACCAAAATTTGTTTTATTTACATTACTCTTACATCTCAATTGGATGGTATGATAGCTTTGTAAATTACCTTGAGTTATTGAAGAGTTGTAGACTAGTTGACACACTCTAAGGCAAGCATATGGTTTTAAAATTCACACTGCATGCATATCTCCTTAGCGTCCTCTATGCTACTTGGCGTCTTCATCTTTTGCTCTACATTTTCTGCTTCCCCTAGCAGACTAGATAGTGAGGCAAGTCTTACTCTTAACTAACCAAATTGTTTCTTCATGTTTTCCCTTTGGTCTTACAGTTGAGATAATTGTGCATGAAGGTTTGCCACCGGTGCCCTAGTTGCACCAATCTTTTCCTTTCACAAATCATAAACTTTGGCCAATTTGGATAACTGTGACTCAATAGAGTCCATCTAAGTTGTGATGTTCTTTGTGGAATTTGGCCATTTATGTAAAACAAGTATAATGTTGTGGCCTCATCATTGCAAGCTTTGAATTTCTTCAAATTTTCTTTAATCTTGTCATGTGCTTTAGCACATTTGTCAACCATATTAGCCATTCTTTTGTCATTCATTCTTCTTTATACCTCTTGTTCTACTTTTTCCTCTATGTGGTAGGAGTGATCCTTAAAGGAGTCCATTAGCAACTTGAGATTTTGCTCCAGAGGAAGACATAAGCCAATGGATACCTTTGGTAACCCTTCTTGTACCAACTTCACAGCATCCTCTATTGCACTAGATTTCTTTAGATTTTCTTGTAAAAACTCTTTTCTTATTGAGGCATGCAATATATCACCAAGCTATAATTTGTGTAAAGGAGAGATGCTTGTCATGTCAATTTGTCCTTCATTGGTTAGAACCTGCAGTAGTTGAGGAGTGACAATTGGTTGAAATTGTATTCGTAAGTTTAGTAGGTCTATGAAGATGTCAATTGATCCTTCACCAATCTCTTCTACTCCATCTTGACTCTTCTCTAGAGTCTTTTTTTAATCATAAGCAACCACATCTTCGGTACGTTCTTCATGTTGCTTTGTATTCACTGGAACATTCTATTGATCTTGTACACTTTTTTTATCATCCACCTGTTCAGTGTTCTCTAGAACACTCTATCCATCCTTTTGATTTTCCTAAGGAATAGAATCAATATTCACATCTTTTTGCATATTTTCATCAATCTTCTCTTTTTCAATTTGTTCTTCTTTCTCTGGAGAGGATGTAACAACATGGTGAGGTCATTATGGTGGTGAAAGATGTGATTGTTCCACATCCTCTATTTCTCTTACTTCACCAAGCAGTTTAAGAGTGATTTCTTCAGTTTCTTTTGTGATTTTTTCAGTGTCCTTTTTGTTTTGCATGAGAGTGTCTACTCTATGTTCTATTCTAAGCTCTAGTGCTTGCCTTTGAACTAATTTCTCTTTTTCTTCTTTTTAAAGGGAAGCCCTAGCTTTATCCAAGGCATCTTGTCTGAGTTTTTCATCTAGGGCGGCAACTTCTTCTCTATCCTTTCTTAGGACTTTCTGTAGACTTTTTGGTACTCTAGACAAGATCTCATCTAGAGACTTATTATATCTCATCATGTACCTAACAACAACCTTTTCAATGATGGCTTGATCCCTAGAAGTAGATTTTAGGAAGAGTGGGACAATTTCATCAAACAAATTGTGATGAATAGTAGCATTATAGACAACATCTAGAGACATAGGTCCTCTAGAAGAAGATATTGGTACTTGGGAGTCATTTTTCTTTTTCTTCTTGGGAGGAGGAGTTGGATCCTTTTATTATTATTCTTCTTCACTTGCCTCTATACCTTGTTTCTTATTTTGTTTGGCCTTCACCTTGACCCTTGGTTCCTTTTTCTTCTTTTCATTTTCCTATTTCGTTGAAATCACCTCTTCTTATTTATCACTCTCAATCTCTTCTATGACAATTTCCTTCTTCTTTTATTTTTTTCCCTTGGATTTCATTGGTGTTTGACCTTTAGAGATTTGGGTCTATCTAGTAGAGGAAGTGGGTTGCAATATACTAGTGGTAGATTGAGAAGAAGATCTACCTGATCTTCTTGTTGTTGGTTTCTTAGTGAGAGGCATAACATATTCTATAGTGTTCTGAAAAGTGACCTCCAAGTGGGATACCAATCCTTTCAAGAATAACTTTCCTTTATTCTTCTCTACCTCTTCTTTAGCCCTTTTCTTGCATATTTTGTCATGAATTTATTCATAGGTTCCAAATCTTTCACCTTTAGGATCTTTAGGCTAACTTAAAAAAATTCTAGCATAGGCCTTAACTTCCACATCAGGTACTTCATATGAAAGCTTGGGAATCCATGAAGTCCTTAGCCCAACTGCTACCATATAAAAACAATCTTTGTCAATAAGAAATGTTATATCATCTTTGTATTTCCTGACCAAATAAGAGGAGATTCTATCCCTTTTATGCATTTCATTTTGGAAATTTTTGAAGAAACCCTAAAAGACAATATTATAGCTTTGTGAGTCAAAGCTCCTTATGTATTCATTGATTTGTGCTTCTATTGGCTTATCTTGTTGCCATATCTTTCATTTATATCCCAGTAATACATTCATGAAATAGAATGCCAAAAAAATGATCAGTGAACCATACTTAAAGTTATATCTGGTCTCTTTTGTTCTTTTCAGATTCTCTAACAATTAATCCTTCATAACTTCACATAAATCAAAATCCTTACCCTCTTTGGCCATCTGATAGGTAGTGTATATGGCAGTAGCAATTGCATATCCCTCACTGTTAGAGTAGTACACTTTGTATGCAGTTCCCATTGTTGCATATCTCATACTTGGGTCAATAATATCATCAATTGTTAAAGCCCTCTTGTCAAATTTGGCACCAATTAATTCAACAACTTTTTCATTCTTGATTGATTTCAACTATGGTATGGGTCCAGTGGAACATAGCCCTATTATAACCCTAATAGCTTCTTTTGTTATTTGACGAAGTTTGTCAAGGTATATGAATTCATCGTGAATTCTATTGAGGATATACCTAACCTAGTCATGCTCATTACAGAAATCTAGAAAATCTTTCCAAACATCCAACCATGTTTCTTCAATGTTGCATACTCAGATTTGTAATGTATATCATCATAATCTAACAGTTTATGCCTTAGGGTTTCAAATTTGCCATGGTCAATTTCTTTTAATTTTGCATGAATATATAACCTAACATCCTCTGTGTATACCACAAATGCAGGAACATTAGATAATACTCCACTATTATCAACTTTCATTGCCTTATAAGGATGTTTCTTGAATTTTGGTTGGGGTTCATCAGCAATGTTGATCAATTGAGGAGTAAAAGATGCAACCATCATAAACAATCATGATAACAGGAATTAGTATGAAGAATACCTCTGAGACTTGCCATTAGGGTTTCACCTCTTTGCTTTGCTACTCAAATACTCCAAGTATACCTTTTCTCTACTCTGATCTCAAGTGCTTGATCACAAATGCCTTATTAATATGTGATATGACTTATAAATCTCTCTGCATCTATTCAATTGTTCCACATTAAATGCACTAGTAGAGTTAGGTGAGTATTTGGTTAAACTGACTCTGAGACATAACAGTCATTCTTTGATTATTCTGCAATCTATCGCAGAGTGATGAATTGCTCTAGAAAAATGTCTAAGTATGTTGAATGCGTTTAGCATCATGAAGGGGTTTGAAGAATTAGCAACAACTCCCCCTAAATTCATTCTTTCTTTTTGTAGATGTTCTTATCACTGAAAACCTTAAAAACTTCCACAATCTACCTCATTGAGAGATTTTTCTCTAGAGTTTTGACCAACCTTCTTTAAATCATTATTTTAGCATGCACATAGAAAACCCAGCCAAAATGTTGAGAAATTCAACATCTTACTTATTCAGGGGTTTGAAGAATTTTGCAATTTTAACTCTCCCTGAATTAGTAGTTCATCTTTTAGTTACTGGAGGATCCACCTACACTAGGCAAAGGTTCAGAAATATAACATTCCTCCTTCTTACACACTCTTTTCATTTCCTTCTTTTGCTAAGAAATATCAACGTTGTTTTGTGGAGTAGATCCTACATTCCTTCTAGAGTGTCTTGTTTGATTGCACTTGTGATAGGTGAACTTTGATTGCTGAGCATTTCCATTCCTCCTTACCTTAGATCTACAATTAGCTACCTTGTGGCCAAACTTGTTACAAGTGTAACAATTTCCATGAAAGGGCTGAGCATTGTCCCTATTATTCCTTGGCATTTTTCTTCTGCATTCATAAGCCTTATGACCTATCTTGTTGGAGGCATAGCACTTAATTGAATTATGATTCATCTTACTTCTACATTCAGTAACTTTATGGCTAATTTTATTGCAAGAATAACATCTTAGAGCATTTTGATTTATCTTATTTCTACAATCAACCACTTTGTGACCAAACTTATTGCAAGTAAAATAGTAACCATTGAAACCTTGAGAATACCTGATGTGAACTGGTTGCCTTGTAGGTTGAGGATTTTTGAAATTCTTTTTCACATTCTTCCTTTATCTTCAAAAAAGAGTTAATTCATCTTCTTTTGTAACTTTTTAGGCTTTCTTCTTAGGATCTTCAGTGTAGGTCTCATCCTTCTTAATTTTAGACTTTCCTCCTAAATGAAAGTTATTATATAAATTTACAGAGGCACTAATCATAGGATTCTTTCCCCTTTCAAAACCTAGACCTACTTTTTCTTTCGCTGGATTTTGAGAATTAATTATTATATCAAGGATTTTAGATCCTCCTTTTAGTTTTAGTCCTTTGTTAATCTACTCTTTTGCCTTTTCCATTTCCTTTCTTAGAGTGACAACTTCTTCCTCAAGTTTTGAACATTTAGCTGATTTCTCAAAGAGCTTGTTGTTTAAGAAATCTTCAATACTTTTTTCTTCTTCATCCATGACTTTCAAATTTGAAATCATTTCTTCCGCTTCCTTGAGCTTTATGTCACATCTTTTATCTCCTTCTATTAGGTATTTTAGTTTGCTAATTTTTGATTTTGGTTCTTTGGTCTTTGTCTTCAATTTGTCAATTGTGTCTTTTTCTAATTCAAGCATATCTTTATATTCTACATTTAGTCCTCTTACTTCATCTAGTTCATTAAGGGTTGACTTGAGTTCTTCCTCAAGGTCTACTTCACTCCCATCAAGATCCCAACCTTCAGGTTCCATTGTTTCTATACCTGGCTCTGGTATAACTACATCATTGTCCATAGCTTCAAATTCCATGTATTCAAGTGCAGGATCTACCTTAGTTGTTAAGCATCTCAAAGGCACGTGGCTCTAAAACCAATTGTTGAACACAAAGAGATGCTGAGAGGGGGGTGAATTAGAATATACTAGAATTTAATTAGTTGTTTACCAAACCAAACATAATAACTTAAATAACAAAAAGGAAATCATGCAACACATATAACACCAACATTTTTATGTGGAAAACCCATAGTGAGGATTAGCTCACAATATATTATGCTCACTACAAAAGTATTACAACTTTGTTTTAGGGCTACAACCCAAGGAAGCTACAACTCCCTGTCATATTTCTTACATCAATTACAACATTGATTTAGGGCTGGGTAAAAGCACAAATTTGTGTCACCCTTTCAGCCGACTTATCAGCATAAGTGAATTTAAGTATTTCTAACTAAAAATTAATTTTGGTTAAACATATGATCTTGTAAGATTCATTCTAGCTAAGTTAGATATGTGCATAACTTTTCTAACTAAAATTGTTGGCTAAATGCATATGTAGCACCATGATGACGCCAATTTACCAAAAAAATAAAATTATTTGAAAAACTTGATATTTCAATAACTTCTCCTTGTGTAAATAACATTTTAAAAAAAATATAAAAATACCCTTTTGTAGATCTATAAGTTTAGTTTTAAAAAATAAAAATATTTTAATAGTTTAATTATTATTTATATTTTACTTTTTATTTTTACTAAAAGTAGGTTATCAGCACAAAACATTAAGTCAATTACCATGTCAAGGAAAAATATTAAAATTCATTTAAAAAAATTGAAAAAAATATGATGCCCTAGATAAAAGAATCTATATCAAGATGGTATAATTTTTTTTCTATTTTACATAAATAGTTAATATGAAAGTTGACGTCGACTGGAAACAATTATGTTTTAATACACACACATTTTAATATTTGTTTAAAAGTATATGTTTATCAAAATTGAAAAAAAATATATCGATGCCCTAAAGTTTCAAGTTATAAATACAGACAAAAAATTTGAAGAAAAACAAATAAAATTTACTATATAAAGATTGATGTCTCATGTAACTTCATTTTTCAGCATTTTATCAGCAACTAAATTATAGTGTCAATTTATTTAAAACTATATTCAAATAATTTTTTAATTTTTTCAAAAAATAGAAATATAAAATATACTAAAAAATAAATATTTTATTAATTTACATCATTTCAAAATTTAAAACATATATGTCACTTTTTAGTGATTTAAATTTAAAAGTTGGATCAGCGTTGGTCATTTCCTTTATAAAAGTGTGACACAGCATTGTACTTTTACCTGGCTACAACCCAAGGAAGCTACTACTGCCTAAGTACTCTTCTTATTAAAATAGATTTACAAAGATAGTAACTACATGGAATGCTATAAAGAGAACATTTGATTTATGTTGGTAATGTAGTCTTCTATTTCTTGCTCAAAACTTGCCCTTGAACTAATTTTACACACTTCATGTCTTTCATTCTACTCTTCTTATATTTGCATTCACTTTTTTCTTTTTTCACAAATGAAATTGATCTTCTATAACTATAGTCTGCAATACTTCAACACACTAATTAGGCCGGCAACACAAGGGTGCTACCACAATAATGGGTTACACTTTCTGGGACATCCTAATTTTTGTTGAAATCACATATTTTTAGAAAATATAATGATTTAAGGCTTGAAAGGTTTTATTTAAAAGATTTTAATTGAAGAGGGTTTGATCAAAACCCCTTAGATTCAAAGCCCTTTGGATAGAACCCTACTAGTTTTAAAACATACCTATAATGGAGTCTCCTCTACACCTATCAAAATGCTTATAAAAAACCACTTTTGATTTGCCTTTTGGGGGATCAAATGAATTCATTTAAAATTTATGTTTTGTAAGTATGTATTTCTTATTATAAGCTTCCCAAAAAGTATAATTTTAAATATATTTAATTTGATTATTATATATTTTTTGTATTTCTCGTGAATGTAGGTTTTTCACTGAACATCAAGTTCCATGTTCTACACACATGGAAAATTAGTAAATTAGTGAAAAACTTTCTGAAATATGTCTATGCCCTAGGTATTGATGTCCTTGTTTCAACAAATTAAAAAAAAACTGAATTTTGATACATACAGAAAAAGTTATGTTTTACGAAATACACCTATGTCTAAATTATAATTGGTTTGACTTCAAAACTTAATAAAAGAAATATTCAACAAAACATTATAAAACCAAATGCATGCCCTATATATCAGTGATACCAATCTAAATTCAAAAAAATTAGAATTTTATCCTTTGTAGAAAAAAAGTTGTGCTACATAATACACATCACTTTAAAAAAATATTGTTTACTATTAAAAACTAGTTATCAAAGGAGAAACAAAAGATTTTACAATTTAACTCCAATTTTTTTAAAATATATATATTTAGATTTTACAAACAAAATCTCACAAATCACTAGTTAGCATAATCTTCAAATTCCTAATGGTTTAGCGGCTATAGGTGTCAAAAAGTGAAGATTTAATTCAAAATGTTGATTTCAATGTCAAGTTTGGCCAAAAAGTGTAACCCATTATTGTGGGATGACCCACAATCAACATTGGATGAAATATGTAGCTCTTGACAAGTCAACATCCATCCATACAATATGATAGGAAAAACTTGTTGTGGACCTTAGAAATTCATAAGGGAGATCAAAACATATCTTTCTAGACTTTCTAGATTCAAGGAAACTAATCAAGATCATCTGCATATATCAGATACTTAACCAGTCAGCCCAAACTACTCAGAACTATTAACTGTTCATCTTCATACAACTAGGGAGAAGTCAAAATCTTCATGCAGTCTATAAATTCAATGATACATGATCTTAACATCATTCATACACCTTATTGAAGAAGTATCATATCAACCTATACATCCACAAAATAGGAAACATGACTATCTATAGAAAATAGGGCATTTTGGACCACATGTGATACATCACATATAAAGATATGATGTTGCAGTGCAATACAAGGCCTAAAACCTTTTAGGAATGAGCCAAAACATCATCATATGTTCCTTATTACATCTTTACACCTTTTTCTAACAATTTCAAAGGAATTCAAGTGTTTGACATGGATAATCAGAAGTCCAAAGGATAATTATACTCAAATCTTTATTTGCAGACATAACTACTTGATGCGGTACCAAAAAATAGAATTTGTCTGCATGCATATCATACCTAATATACCTTGGACCATATAATACCTCTGTACAAGCTCTAATGGTTGTTTCATCCTCCGTAAAACCTAACCTTGTGTAAATGGGCTCTAGAATAGTTTGTATTGCCTTTGTCTAAGTGATGGTTGATACTCTATCCCTTGTAACTTTTTATGGTGATGATGTGAGGACTTGAAAACTTGGATTTATCATTTCAATACTTGCATAAAGCTATCTTCAGAATTGCAAGATCAAATCTTTCTATGTGGAGGATTGTGGACCAAAACAAGATGATTGTGCCTTAGGATGTGTATTGTAAAAGCCTTAGATTTTTGCTTCTTGTCATTTAGTGAGGTACACCCAACTAATTAGATATACATGTGGGGATACTGGAATCATGCAAGAACCTAAGTGATTACTTTCACACCATGCTCACACACCAATTTGATCATCTTACCATACATAAACTATTTTTCCTTGACCATAGTGACTCTTCCTCTATACATGTCTATCTATACATTTTCATATACTATGTTGTCATCAATGTATGCTATGTTGACATCAATCAAAATTTTTATTGCCAACACTGGTGTCATCCTCTACTATGAATAGCTCTTGATAAAGAGCTTTGAAGACTTATTTTATTTCTTTATTGTCTCTAAGACATATGTCTCCTTGTACAATTGGCCCTATATTTTCCTTAACATTTTTTGGTTTTAAGCAAATTGAAGAAGTATTTTGTACCTTATCTTCTTGTCTTATCTAATTAAATCCTATCCTGACTTTAGCTCCCTAACTTTTGTAGGTTTGAAATCTTCTGAGAAAGTGCTTGGTTTCCCCCAATTTCTTTGCTAATTCTTCATCACTAAGTATAATTTGCAACTTATTTTCAACTTCTAAAAAATCTTCCTAAAGTCTACCTTCTTCCCTTCTATTATCTTTTGCATATTTTTCCCCACAGTCTAAAAGAGAGGCTTGCAGTTGGTGACAAGAGCACTCCCATATTGTAGTCTACTAGAACTGATATGTAGGGCCTTATAGATTTTTCTCAAACTATTAATTCCCTCTAAGCAATCTATATCTTGAAGAAGAGAAGTGTTTAGCTTAAAGATATTATCTTTTCTAACTCTACTACCAATTTGCAGATCTTTGGCCCTAATCTGGCCATGACTAGATGGTGATCTGACAATGTGGAAGGAACCACTTCTACACAATTGGTGTTCATTTTGTTTTGAAAATAAAAACTATCCTCAGTCACATAAAATCTGTCAAATCTACAATATATTCTATTGTTACCCTTCTAACTATTGCACCAAGTGAACTAGAAACCATTGCTTTCACCTTTTTCCCTTCTAAAGGACTAAATAGTTTAAATTTATTTTTCATTTTGTTTTAGAAAAAAATTTCATTTCCTTTCCATCTCCATTTGTTTCCTCCCCATTTATCCTCCCTATTTTATGTCATGTTAAAATTCCCCCCAAGAATCCATGGTATTTTAGGCAATCCATCTGTCATCCACTTCCAAAGTTCTCTATTATTATACTCATTTTGTGCATAGACTGCACAATCATGAAATTTTATATTTTTTTGGTATTATCACCCATAAACATCTGTTGCATGGGGAGCATCCTTTTTGATTCACCATCTTAGACCAATTTTTATCAATCAGAATAGAAACCCCTCCCTTACCTTTTTCACGGTTGGAGAAGAAATAATCAACTTCCCTCCAGATGAATCTAAGGTTATTATCCAAGGTGAATCCATTGGCTTTCACCTCCTGGAGCATAAGGAGGTTTAGGTTTTTATTCTTATTACAAAAATCTCTTATGAGATATTTCCTATCTAGAGACTCCATGCCCCTAATATTCCAGCTACAACAATTCATGATAGGTCTATGCCAAAAGGATCCAATTTTCTTTTCTTATACATCTTATTAAAATAGTTTGGGAACTTTTCCCCTTTATTTTTCTTTTCCCATTTAGAACTGTTGGAATTCTTCTTTACATATTTCCTTTTCTTCCTTTCTTATATTTTTTCTTGGGTTAGGGAATCTAGAAAACTCTTAAGGTTTTCCTCATTTATGCCAAGATTGGCTAAGTTTGATACTTCCCATGTTGCCTTAGGGGATTCACTACTAACCCCCTCTGGGTTAGTTGTATACAGTTTATTTCCAACAACTAGTTCCAAGCTATCTTCTCCTTTATCAATTTCCACATTTTTTCCATCTTTTATACTTGCTCTAATTTTTTCTAGAGCAAGTTCTTGGGCATTTTTTTTCCCACTATGTTATTCCCACTTGTATCTATGTGTTTAGCAGTGCAACGTTTATCCATAATGTGGATAGAGACATCGTTTACAGTAGCAAAATACCTATTGGGACAGGAAAATTTCAAAATTTTCCTATACTTTTATCCATCCCCTGTCCAACCAAATCAGAACATTATACCCCCAAAATCATAATAACAATCGATAAATTCCACAAACATAGCATGATTTGTATAATAAGATCCCTACCATACCTATTAGTCTCACCTCCCAAACCATAATTTGTAAAAACCTTCAGTTCTCTGATTTCGGTGAGACCTCAGTTTTTTCGTACCGACTCATGTTCCATTTGAAATAGATTAGATGTGTATCGGCATTAGGAAAGAAGTTGGAATAAGAATTTCAAGAAGCCCTGATAAATGAAGTTATGCCAATGAGCCCTTATCAGAAAGATAATCTCTAGGCACACCAAATTGATCAAATACAAGGACCATTGGGATGAGAAAGCATTGTCAAAAGATACTTCAAACATTCCCCCAACAGCAAAGATCACACCGATGGGGAAATTTGACAAGAGTCCTACCAAACAACTCAAGGAATAGATTGAACTATCGACACATCGGGAAGAAATACAACATCAAAACAAAAAATTAATATTTCTCCAACTTTATGATGTCTCAGTGACCATAAGGCAATTTCAGCCAAAGGCATACCGATATATTTGAAGGGTATAACTCATCGGCAAAAGGAAGCAAATTGGTGTAAGATTTATAGGTCCTGTTGAGTCTATAGTCACAACGACAAAGGATTTCAGTGAGATATGACTGTGGTCATTCCAATGAGGAAAGAATATAAAGGATGGCACAGGGGAAACAATAAGGATCGGATAAATAAAATAAGGTCATCCCGACAACATATGTTGTTCTGATGAAAACAATAACCACACACATTGATGAGACTCTTTCCGACAGGTCACATGTGTTGAAAAGACAAATGATATCGGTATCAATTTCTTTAGTCTTACTGAATGCACTAATCAGCCCTATAAAGAGAAATTGATAAACATTTCAGCAAGACTCATACCGATATGAATAATTAGTATCGGAGAGATTTGAAATATCAGAGCAAGAGGCTGTTTTCATAATGATGGTGTAAGTCAGGCTGATAACAACTTCTATGCTCATTCATATATTGGATAAGTATTGAAATGTCTCGCCGATATAAACATACATATGCTTTCATGAAAAGTGACATCAAGGAAATAAAACAAAGGATCACAATGATTGAGTCATCTGCAAATATTGGTACCATAAGAAGTATTTAGATCGTACTGACATTACAAAAGTCATGCTGATGAAGGACGTTATGATGATGTGACATTTCAAAATAATTATGGACATTTAGCACTAGAAGTATTAATTATAGGCTGAGAATAAATCCCATAAGAAGTCATTCTAAATTATTATAATTGTGTTTAGAAAGGATTGTTTGAGAAGAGCATGCAAGCCAAGATTTGGAGGAGAAAACAAAGGAGTTCGGTGATAATCTTAGGCAGCAGGTAGACACATAAAACCTCTGTGTGGTTACTTACAATTTGTATTTTCTATTAAGAGTTATAACTAATGGAGACACCAGTAAAGGGCAAGGGTAGAAAAAATAGGGTGAAACCAGTAAACCTAAGGAACAAAAAATTGATAAAGGTCCTGATGAAAAGGTGAAAGAGAGAAAATTAAATCAGCATTTGATAGATCAACTACCTAGGTCTACCCTGAAAAGCTGAAGGTTTGTACAACTCAGGGTGGAGGTGGATAAATTAGAAGACAAATACAAATACATGGGAAATGTATGGACACCAATCAGAGGTTATGAATTGTTTAAATTCCATTATGATAGGAGATTTAGAAATGTCCCAGTGTCTAATCTGTGGCATTTAAATTTGGGCAAATTGGTGATCCCAGATGTGTTTGTAAACGTGGAACTCCTAAAACTTTTGGCTAGGTATTACAATCCCATCCTCAAAGCCATATGCAATCCACAAGGAGAGCCTATTATACATTTGTCCAAAAATGCCATCTGTGAAGTATTTGATTTGGATGACTTATGTACGCATCCCATTGTATATGAGGATTTAGACAAAGAGTACTAGAGGATGGACACCACATACAATGGATGGAGATTACTTCTTCATAGGCCTAGGCCAGAAGGAAAAATAGTACCTTTTGATGACAATGATGGACCTCCATTCCATGTATCCTTATTTGAACCTTATATGAAATACACATATTATTCCATTGGCCAAGTCCTAGGGTCAGAAGTCCCTGATTTCATGACAATTCCATTAACGGTGATAGCAATAGATATCCAATGTCATAATGCTAGGCATTTTGACTATGTTGCTTATATTTTTAGGAAGATTGATTCCAGCTTAGTCGCAATTAAGAACAATGCCCCAACAGTTTCTTTTGAGAATTATTCACTCCTCATGCACATGGTATTATACTATGGCTAGGAAATGGGAATATGACCGAATGAACTTAGAATTGCTCAAATAGACAAAAAAGGACATAAGTTGCCTATGTAGATGTGGACAAGGGTATGGGATAGTAAGTTTGCCCACTCTAGTTACATTCATTTTGAAGAATATTTTGTAAAGGTGTTGTATAGATACTTTAATCATCCCTGCGAATATTCATTGTCAGATGAAATAAAAAGGTTCCTCAGACCAAAAGACTTTGGTGGCCCCCAACTGTCACACATAATTAGAGAGATTGGTATTGCTTTGAGGACTCAACTATGGTTAGAATTTTTGGTTTTGAAGATACCCATTTATACTGCCCAAGATAGTTCCTGATAGGATTGCTTACTTGGAGATAGTCAGGTAGATGAACTATTCCAACATGATGAGCTTAAGTGCTTATGACAAACAATCCTTCATGCCTAGTACTTTGTGTTTTGGGGATTTTACTGTGGTTTCCAAGGATGGGTATGGTCTCATCAGAGATAAATTAATGCATTACAACATGAGGTGTGCCGAGACAAGAAAAGGATTTGATCCTAAAGGCTTCATTGATTTTGCTAGAAGAAAATAAAATCTTCGTGGATACACACACATTCCATATCTACATGATGATATTATTAGGAACATGGAAGAAGCCGAAGTTGAATTGATAATTGAAACATATAATAGAGAATTAGATGATAAAAGAAAACAATTTCCAAAAATGGAGTTATTATCTTCTGGTGATGAAGAATCTGCAGGTGAAGAGGAGATTCATGAACAGACAAGTAGAATCTCTAGATGAAAAATGGAGGGTTATCAACTTCCTAATAGAGAGAAGGATGAAGAGGAGCTTGGTGATGAGGATCCTAGATAGTTGGCATATGATTCTTTCATTGCAGATGATTAATTCATTCATTCTTAGGAATTTAGATCATTTTTGTATAAATATAAAGGAAATTAATTTAGAGAAATAGTTGAAGATGTCAGAGCTGATCATGAAAGACAATTGATGGACATGTTAAAGACAACAATAGATAATGAGTTGAGGGATATGACTCCTAACAGAGGTAGACAGTTTCTTAGAGAAGCAGGGTTCATGATATTTCTTAGACTTGACATAAATTCTACCCTAATATTTGATAGTTTTTTGCACAACACTGATGATAAATACAAACTCATTCCTAAAGGTGTAACAAAGGTATACATGGGTACCAAGTATAACAATGATGATATGGGCTCTATATCCTCCTCATAAGAAGACTACCATCATAGATACTGAAAAGACCTTTCGGTATGTTATGACTTTGAAAGCAGGAGAAACTGATCCTCTAATTACTGTAGATATTGGTATAAATCTTGCGAAGCTGAATAAAGCATAGGCTCAACTTCTAATCAAGGAGCGAGATGCATATAAATTGAATTGTGAAAGATTAACAAAGGAAAATGATTTCCTAAAACACACTATCAAGAATGCCTTTGGAGGATCAATTAAAAGATTAACTCAAGGAGAAAGCTCACAAAGTGCTCAGTCACCATCTATTTATCAAATAGCCCAGGTTCATATTGACACACTTATAGCAATACTATAGAATAGGCATATCCATATGATGCATTGGATGAATAAATTCTAAGATGTCTACTCTGAGAATCATAAGGCTATCCAAGGACATGAGAGGTTAAATAATAGGCTCCAAGAGAAACTCCACGAGATACAAAGTAAGGATACCCCTAACAATACAAGCACCTCCAGTGCCCAAGATTTGATCGAACAACATAAGAAATATCATGGCCATCTTCAAAATGATGCTAAAAAATGTGTTGAGGTTTCAAAGACAAGTGTACCTATGTTGTTCAAAAATGATAAGGAATTGAAGAGTAAAGATGAATGGAATAAAGAATGCCAGGTGATATTACAGGAGGCTCTAGAAGCTCTCAAAGATAAAGACTCAGCATCTGAGGAGGCTTGCAAGCGTTTGGAAAAGATGGTAACGATAGATGTGAATACAAGGAATGCTATAGAATTTGTTGATACACATAAGAGCCAAGAGCACCTAGATCATGTTGCTCAAATCTACCTGTGGCTTAGCAGAGCTTAGTGTCATTATCTTTGTTTGTTGTTATGTTAATCCTATTAATTCTCAAAAGACATTTTGAAGAGTTATGTCTCTTCACAAATATTTCTATATAAGTTGGACATATGATGGTCAATGGAGAAGGTAGTAGTAGATAATAGAAGAAGTTCATAATATTTTAAAAGACCATGTTGCAAGTATTATATTGAAGAAGTTAATAGAAGATCTTTGATTCTATGGCTTTATACTGGCATCAATTGTTTGTTGAAATTATTTAGTTATTTGGTTGTCTCCAATTCAATATTTCTTTATTATTCAAATTTATATATCAAAGATATACTTAATTTGTCAATGCACATTTGCTGTACTTGTGTGATTTGATTAATTGGTTTCCTTAAAGAGGAATTAAAATCCTTCTGGTTAGTCACAGTAATTTGGAAGTATTGATTTGGATTGCTAAGAAGAACCACATAATTAGGATTGGAATTTTGTCTCCAAGTTGATATTATCTGTTGTTCTTGCATAGTTCATTCAATTGGTTCCTTCAAGTAAGGATTAAAATTGCTTCTGGTGAATAACAAGAAACCTGATTGTGTCAGTTGGATATTAAGAAGAGTCTGTCAACCATTCCCTTGCACATTTATACAAGTTATAAACTAAAGCATTGTGCCGAATAGTTAGAGTTATTTCCAAGTATACACTAGTGATCTTAGGTTCTCACTTAACTCTATTTACCCAAAAAGGCACTGGTCTTACTCATTTCAAAAGTTAAATTCATTTATTATTTCTTACCTTGATATTGCTTATACAATTTATACCAAATCATCTTTGAGATATTAGAAATAGAACTAGTTAGCAAGCTTTCATCTATTCCACACCATTTGCCACTGTGGGTAGATCCATTAACTTAGTCACAAAAATTACACTCATTTAATCTACCTTAACTTTCAAGGTCTACTCGCCTAGGTATAGCAGTACCTAAAGTGCAGGGAGTAGGTTAACTCCATCACGTTAGTTCAAACAATGTTGCCAATCTGATCATAGAGTCTGGCATCCTCTTAGGATTTGTAACCTGCATTTTTGAGACCTAACGGTGACTCTACTGGGGAACCAAATACAAAGAACCTTGGTAAGAGACCATTCTTTATAGAGTCAAAAATTTTAAACATACAAATTGGTAACTCTGTTGGCAAGAAGAACCCAGAACGATAAACTACAACCTCTTCCTATTTACAAAAAATAGGTGGCGACTCTAAAACCTATTATAACAAAAAATTAGTACCAAATGGATGGTAGAAGATCCAAGATGGAGGGGAAAAAGTTACAATCATCCCCACCACTCAGAGCCTCTTCCAAGAAAAAAGGAGCATCAAGTTATTTTCATCAGAGTAATGATTAGGAGGCCCAAGGGGATAATACAGAACAAACTATCATAACTCACAATAGTTTTACTCCTCTACATGAATCAAATGAGAATTTATCTCAAATCAATGGAGTAACTAATGATATATTGGTAAAATATAGACTTGATCCTCAAAGACAACTTGAGTTCAAAGCACAGGCCATGAACTAAATTGATCAAAGGTAGGCTGAGTATGATTATAAAATATCACTATAGCAGAGAGAAGGGGTAAAACTTGGATTCAAGAATCAAAAGGTGAATAAAATTCCAAAGGATACAAGGATCATGAATGAAATTCAATAGAATGTGCTTAAGCTCCAGGAAGAACTTGAAATGATCAAAATAAATGAAACTAAAATGCTGTTAAAATAAGAGATTCAACAGATAAAGAATAGGACTAAAATAGCTACCCAAAATATATACCTCCACATAGAGGAAATACTTTGAGGAACACATAGCAAAACTTGCACCAAAATATAGGTGGTGCTTCCAATCCGCAAGCATTTGGAAGACATATTCATCAAAATACCCTCCCGAGTAATCCTAGATTGCCCCTCATACATAACACCTCTCAACATATGACTAATCCATACCCACCCCCTAGCCAACAGTATTGTAGACCACAATATCATCATACGAACCCCCACATGAACCCACAATAACAACATGCTTATCATCAGCCTCTATGCGGGGATCATTACTTCCCTAACCCACCACCCATGAACATTCCTCCACAAAACCTCACGAACATATGCAGGCAATTTGATTTGACTGGATATCAATTGTATCCATACCCCATTGACAGTAATTGGAGGAATATAGTTCCCAAGTTTACTGGAAACAATGCAGTATCAGCTGAGGATCCTATCAGAAGCTTTAATGCCTTTGTACAAGATATTAGCATGGAATATAAAGATGTTAAAATGATATTATTCATGATGTCTCTAACTGAGGATGCAAGAGACTAGTTCAATATCTTACCAGATGCCTCAATCAGTTCCCTGATAGATTTCCATAGTCAATTTAAGGAGTAGTATGGCAATCAGTATGCCCCTGAGTTTGCCTTGCATGAATTGATAAGTATCCAAAAATACCAAAATGAGTCAATATATGACTTTAATCTGAGATTCTCCAAATTGTATAATAAAATACCACATGGATCTAAATTGACTGACCCAGCAACATTAAGTATTTATCTGAAAGCATTTGATCCTAAGACAGGGTATGAACTTAGAAACCGGTGCCCTAGGAGCTTAGCTGAAGAACAGAAAGTAGCATTGACTATTGAAAACAATAGAAAAGTTGTAGGCATGGTCATCAAAAGAGATAATCTTAGAATTCCTCAAAGTCCAAATATTCAACAGAATAAACAAGAGAGTTAGTATAGAAATGGAAGACCTAGGTTGCATGATATGCCATATAATACAAATTGAAAGGATGGGAGACCTATTGAAAACAACAGAAAGCAACATTATGGAAAAGACACTACTGATCCTCTAAAGAGAAATGGGGCACATATGGTAGAAGATAATCCCTGGTGTTTGGTGTGCAATTTAGCACACTCACCTAAATATTGTGTAGTGGTTAAATTAGTACAATAGGAAGAAGCATCATATGACTATAATAGAGACAACCATGCAATAAACATGATGTAAAATACACCATACTTTCTAAATGAAGACTATTCTTCTACAAAAGAAGAGGGATATGAGTATGATGTGGGGAATCAGAAACATCATATCAACATGGAAAAATAAGAAGTATTCTTAGATCAAAAGGATAGCTACGAGGGACCTACTTGTTATCATAACAAATCACCATATGATCAATGGAGAAAGCCCACTGAAAAGGAAAGAGAAGTTCTTACAATAGCTGCAGTAGCCCAAGATAAAAATGCCTATAATCTAAGGAATAGGATAGTAAATACAAAACATGGAACACCTGGGAATGTCTTTACAAAAGATCAAAATTACAAAAGAAACAACGCAAAGTCCTCACCTAAAGAACTAGAAAAAATTAAGCAAAATAAAACGAAAGACAAATCACCAATTCAAGAAAAAGAGCATATAAGAATAGAAAGGAATGATCAGACTATAACCCATTCATTTGACATTGCTCACGCGATATCCTAGCTGAAGATATTAGTACCACCTTTGGAAATGATGAAGATATATAAATATAGAAGTACAGTGGTTAAACTAATTTCAGATATACCAAATAAAAAATATAAGGAATTAGAGAATAGAACAAACAATGTTCAGCAAGAAACAGTCCAAGTTCCTGAAGTATATTTAGATGATACCCTAACAGAGAATCCCTCACAAGTGGACCCTTTCTACACCACCTTATTAATCAGAAACAGGCTAGTGAGGAATTGCATGATTGATCCAGGCGCAGCCATGAATATCATGCCAATAGCAGTCATGAAAGAACTGGGAATGTGGGTTGACACTACATTTGGTAAGTGTTATGCGATGGACAATAGGTCTATCCTAGTTGTGGGCATCATGAAGGACATGGAAATAAAACTAGCTTCCTACCCTGAAGAAACTTATAATATTGATATCACTATGGTTGATATTCCACCATATTATGAAATGCTCTTATCAAGACAATGGGCTGCAATGATAGGAGGGAATGTCCAATTAGATTTATCATATGCCACAATACCAGTGGGAGGCAAAGAGATCAAGCTATGTAGGGAGCCGAGATATGAGTACATCATAGAATGCCTAGATCAAAATCAAATAAATCTATTCTGTGATACATATTTGGGGACCTTCAAAATTGAAACAAATCAGCTAGAGTTGTAAAATACTGATCCAATGTATCTAGAATATAAGAAAGAGGAAAATGATGTGTGGAAAATGTATTTTGATGGTGCATGTAGCAAAATGGGAAATGGGGCAGGAGTACTATTTATTTCATCGACAGGTAAAACTTTCAAATACTCATTCTTATTGACATTTGAATGCACAAACAATGTACTAGAATATGAGGCTCTATTCATTGGTTTAAATATTTCCATCAAGCATAAGATAAGAAATCTGGATATATACGGGGATTCTAAATTAGTTACCTCTCAAGTAAAAGGAAAATATTTATCCAAGAACAAGAGGTTGAAGCATTATAGAAATACTGTCTAGGATGATGTTGAGTTGTTTGATGCCTTCTCAATCAACTAGATTGACAGATCAAAGAATATTATGACAGATTTTCTAGCGAACATTGCATTAAAAAGGGATGATATCACATTGATGGGTATTACAGAAATTGAATTCAAAACCAAACCCACTATCCCAGATAATATCCATAACTGGCAAGTGTTTAATAATGACACTGATATAATCAAATTCCTACACTATATCAATCACTATGAAGACCAAGAGATTGATTTCAATGTGTTTATGGAGGAACATGATGGCAAAGAAACTCTCTTTGGTCAAGAGATAGTTTAGCTAAAAACAAACAAAATACCTAAGGGATTCATAGCATTGGAGAAAGTGTTTGATGGATATGACAAATTTAAAATGAAGGACACACCCATAGTACAAAATGATCTTGAAGAAATTAATCTAGGGACGTAGGTGGCCCCAAAGAATGTATACATTGGAAAGAAGTTGAATCCCAAAATCTAGAGCATGCTCATCAGCTTGCTCAGAAAGTACAGACATGTGTCTGCATGGTCATATGATGACTTGAAGGCATATAGGGAGGATCTTTTTCAACATGAAATACCATTAAAGCTAGATGCTAAAACATTCAGGAAAAATTAGAGGCTTATTAATCCCACACTGGCCCCTAAAATGTTTGAAGAACTCACAAAGCTAAGGGATGGAACTATTATCAAACCCATTAGACACTCTTCTTGGGTTTCTAATTTGGTGCCTGTCAGAAAGAAAAATGGTGATATTAGATTATGTGTGGACTTCAAGAATCTAAATAAATCCTCTCTTAAGGATAACTATCCCCTTCCTAACATGGAAGTAGTACTGTAAAAAGTCACAGGGTGTGAACTATTGTCCATGATGGATGGTTTCTCAAGATATAATCAGGTGAAAGTCAAAGAATCAGAACAATATAAGATTGCATTCACCACACCATGGGGAATGTATGTGTATTTAAGAATGCCATTTGGACTCATGAACACTGGGACAACATTCCAAAGGATGATGGATGTGGCCTTTGCAGAACTGATTAACAAAATCATGGTAGTATATTAGGATGACATGACAGCATATTCCAAAAGGGTTGAAGATCATTGTATACACTTGGAGAAATTTTTATTAAAGCCTTAGAATATGGAATTTTGTTGAATCCTAAGAAGTGCCATTTCACAATAACAAAGGGCAAGCTTTTTGGTCACATAGTCTCAAAAGATGGAGTAAGAATAGATCCTAAAAGAGTAAGAGCCATTGACCAAATTCCCATTCCCAAGAATGTGAAAGATATACAATCATTCTTTGGCCAAATCAACTTTGTTAGGAGATTCATATCAAATTTTGGAGAGATTGTTAACCCCATATCAAGAATGTTAATAAAGAATATAGAAGTGAACTGGACAACAGAAACATTAGAGGCATTTGCTACCATTAAGAAGGAAATCAAGGAAGCCCCAGTTTTGATATCTCTTGACTTCAATAAACCATTTCAGCTGTTCTTATTTGCCTCATACCATGCAGTTGCAGCAGTAATGTTATAGAAAAATAATGAGGGACATGAACAACCCATCTCATTTTTTAGCAAGTCTCTTCAAAATGCAGAGTTAAAATATGACATAGTTGAGAAACAGGTGTATGCATTGGTGAAAGTAGTCAAATCTTTTAGGCCATACTTGATGGGAGCTGAAATAATAGTATATGTGCCTAATGTTGCAGTGAAAGATGTATTAGTTCAAACTAAGGTCACGGGAAGAAGGTGCAGATGGATTAATAAAATTTAGGAGTTTAATATTGAAATCCAAATCACCAAACTAGTAAGAGGATAGGGTCTTGCTAGACTAATGGCTGAGACCAACCTTGAGGCCTCTCAGATATGTAATACTGATGATGTTAATAACATGATTTCTAGCATTGAGCATACTCCATGGTATACTGATATCATATATTATCTAAAACATATGAAGTGTCCTGAAGGATATGATGATAACAAGAAAAGGAACTTAAATTACAGGCTTCAAAGTATGTGTTTATCAATGGGGATCTTTACTGGAAGAATATGGATGGTATTCTATTACTCTGCCTAGATGAACATCAGTCAAAACATGTCATGAAAGAGTTACATGAAGGAGTGTGTGGAGGACACTTCTTCGCAAAAACTACAACTCACGAGATCTTGAGGGATGGATACTATTGGCCTAGATTTTTTAATGATTCATATCATTATACAAGAAAATGTGAGGCATGCCAAATTTTTTTAGGAAAATTAAAATATCAGGGCGCATTACCCTTGAAACAAATGTAGGTGGATGCCCCATTCCATCAATCGGGAATTGACTTCATAGGAAAGATTGTAGAAAAGTCAAGCGAAGGACACAAATGGATTTTAGTGGCAACGGATTACTTCACAAAATGGGTGCAAGCAATTCCAACTAAACAAGCAACAAGTAAAGTGGTGATCAATTTTTTAATGGAAAACATTATATTTAGATTTGGCAGACTAGTGAGGTTGATTACAGATATTGGAATGTGCTTTAGGTCTGATGAGTTCAAAAATTTCTATAATATATATGGCATCACTGTGTCTTATGCTGCCCCTTATCACCCGCAAGCAAATGGCTAGGTAGAATCTAGTAATAAAAATCTTTTGAAAATTATAAAAAGAATGTTGGAAGGAAACAAAAAGGCATGGGATTCAAAGTTGAGAATGGTTGTGTGGGCTGATAGGATTATTGTGAAGAGAGCAATTGGAAGATCCCATTTTGAATTGGTGTATAGAATACAAGCAAGGATGCCATTAGAAAATCTTCTACTAGTTTACAAATTTGTTCTTCAAGAGGATTTAGACATTCCTGAACCAATTGAGGAAAGAATAGAACATCTTGCAGAACTTGACGAAACAAGGAGAAAATGGCTCAAAAGCAGAACATCAAGTTGCAATGACAAGTAAAATACCTTTTTGACAGGAAAGCCAAGGATCGAAAATTTGTGATAGATGACTTGGTATTGATGTGGAATGCTAGATGCCAAGAGAAAGGAAAGCATGGAAAGTTTGAAGCCTTGTGGTCGGGTCCTTTTATTGCCATTGGAAAAGGAGAAGACTCCTATAATTTGCAAAATATGTCTGGAGAAGAGTAGGAACTGCCAGTGCAAGGATAGTTTCTGAAACCTTTCTTTTCATGAAAGCATCAAAATCAAGCACAAAGAAAGATAAGTGTTTCCAGTGCATGGACAACTCTTAAATAATTCTCAAAATACTCATACTCCATGCACAATAGTTTAGGGAAGTCAAGAGAGATTAGGATTTGCCGGTACATGGACAATCCTAGGAATCCCTCAACAATAACAAAAATCTTTTCCATGTATAGTAGTATAGGATCATCCCCATTTTACATCATTTTCACTTCCAGCACCCATTCTCATTTCATCCATATATATTCCTAAATCTTGTAAAATTGTCATCCCCAACAAATAAAATACCAGTTCTACTCTCCTAGAGATTTGAATTCTTGTTATACCTGCAAGGGGTATACATCCCAGACAGAGCCACTGTTGGGATAGGAAAATTTCAAAATTTTCCTATACTTTTATCCATCCCCTGTCCAACCAAATAAGAACATTATACCCCCAAAATCATAATAACAGTTGATAAATTCCACAAACATAGCATGATTTGTATAATAAGATCCCTACCATAACTATTAGTCTCACCTCCCAAACCGTAATCTATAAAAACCTTCAGTTCTTTGATTTTGGCGAGACCTTGGTTTTTTCATACCGACCCTTGTTCCATTTGAAGTAGATTAGATGTGTATCGACATTAGGAATGAAGTCAAAATAAGAATTTCAAGAAGCCCTGATAAAGGAAGTTATGCTGATGACCCCTTATCAGAAATAGAATCTCCAGTCACACCGAATTGATCAAATACAAGGATGATCAGGATGAGAAACCATTGTCAAAAGATACTCTGAACATTCCCCCGATAGAGAAGATCACATTGATGGGGAAATTCGACAAGAGTCCTGCTGAACAACTCAAGGAACAGATTGAACTATCGATACATCGCGAAGAAATACAACATTAGAACAAAAAAATTAATATTTCTTTGACCTTATGATGCTTCAGCGACCATAAGGCAATTTTGGCCAAAGTCATACCGATATATGTGAAGGGTATAACTCATCAGCAAAAGGAAGCAAATCAGTGTAAGAGTTATAGGTCCTGCAGAGTCTATAGTCACAACGAGAAAGGATTTCGGTGAGATATGACTATGGTCATTCCGATGAGGAAAGAATAGAAAGGACGGTGTCAAGGAAATAATAAGGATCAGATAAATCAAATAAGGTCATCCCAATAACATATGTTGTTCTGATGAAAAAAAAAACCACACACATCGATGAGACTCTTTTCGACAGGTCACATGTGTCGGAAAGACAAATGATATTGGTATCGATTTCTTGGGTCTTACCAATTGCACTAATTAGCCCTGTAAAGAGAAATTGATAAACATTTTGGCAAGACTCATACCGATATGAATATATTGTATCAGAGAGATTTGAAATATAGGAGTAAGAGGCTATTTTAATAACGATGGTGTAAGTCAAGCCGATAATAGCTTCTATGCTCATTCTTATATCAGATAAGTATTGAAATGTCTCGCCGATATAAACATACATATGCTTTCATGAAAAGTTACATCGAGGAAATAAAACAAAGGATCACAACGATTGAGTCATCTACAAATATTGGCGCCATAAGAAGAATTTAGATCGCACTAACATTACAAAAGTCCTATTGATGAAGGACGTTATGATGATGTGACATTTCAAAACAATTGTGGACATTAATGTACTAGAAGTATTAATTACAGGCTGAGAAGAAATCCCCTAAGAAGTCATTCTAAATTATTACAATTGTATTCAGAAAGGATTGTCAGAGAAGAGCGCGCAAGCTAGGATTTGGAGGAGAAAACAAAGGAATTTGGTGATCATCTCAGGCAATAGGTAGACACATAAAACCTCTATGTCGTGACTTACAATTTGTATTTGCTATTCAAAATTATAACTAATGGAGACACCAGTAAAGGGCAAGGGTAGAAAACAACAGGGTGAAACCAGTAAACCTACAAAACAAAAAACTAATAAAGGTCCTGATGAAAAGGTTAAAGAGAGGAAATTAAATCAGGATTTGATAGATCAACTACCTGGGTCTACCCCTAAAAGCTGAAGGTCTGCACAACTTAGGGTGGAGGTGGAGAAATTAGAAGACAAATACAAATACATGGGAAATGTATGGACACCAATAAGAGGTTGCATTTGAATTTGGGCAAATTGGTGGTCCCAGATGTGTTTGTGAATGTGGAACTTCTAAAACTTTTGGCTAGGTATTACAATCCCAGTCTCAAAGCCATATGCAATCCATAAGGAGAGCATGTTATACATTTGTCCAAAAATGTCATCTGTGAAGTATTTGATTTGGATGACTTATGTATGCATCCCATAGTATATGAGGATTTAGACAAAGAGTACTGGAGGATGGACACCACATACAATGGATGGAGATTACTTCTTCACAGGCCTAGGGTAGAAGGGAAATTAGTACCTTTTGATGACAATGATGGACCTCCATTCCGTGTGTCCTTATTTGAACCTTATATGAAATACACATATTATTCCATTGGCCATGTCCTAGGGTCAGAAGTTCCTGATTTCATGACAATTCCATTAATGGTGATAACAACAAATATCCAATGTCATAATGCTAGGCAATTTTACAATGCCGCTTATATATTTAGGAAGATTGATTACATCTTAGGTGCAAGTAAGAACAACACCCCAAAAGTTTCTTCTGAGCATTATTTACTCCTCATGCACATGGTATTATACTATGGCTAGGAAATGGGAATATGGCAGAATGAACTCAAAATTTCTCAAATAGACAAAAAGGGATAGAAGTTGCCTATGTAGATGTGGACAAGGGTATGGGATAGTAGGTTTGCCCACTCCAATTACATTCATTTTGAAGAATATTTTGTAAAGGTGTTGTCTAGATACTTTAACCATCCCTACGAATATTCATTGTCAGATGAAATAAAAAGGTTCCTCAGACCAAAAGACTTTGGTGGCCCTCCAACTATCACACACAATTGGGGAGATTGGTATTGCTTTGAGGACTCAACTATGGTAAGAATTTAAGGTTTTGAAGATACCCGATTTATACTGCACAAGACAGTTCCTGATGGGATTGGTTACTTGGAGATAGTCAAGCAGATGAACTATTCCAATGTGATGAACTTAAGTACCTATGACAAACAATCCTTCATGCCTAGTACATTGTGTTTTGCAGATTTTACTGTGGTTTCCAAGGATGGGTATGGTCTCATTAGAGATAAATTAATGCATTACAACATGAGGTGTGTTGAGACAAGAAAAGGATTTGACCATGAAGGCTTCATTGATTTTACTAGAAGAAAACAAAATCTCAGTGGATACACACACATTCCATATCTACATGATGATATTATTAGGAACATGGAAGAAGCCGAAGTCGAATTAGTAATTGAAACATATAATAGAGAATTAGATGAGAAGAGAAAACAATTTCCAGAAATGGAGTTATTGTCTTCTGGTGATGAAGAATTTGCAAGTGAAGAGGAGATTCATGAATAGACAAGTAGAATCTCTAGATGAAAAATGGAGGGTTATCAACTTCCTAATAGAGAGAAGGATGAAGAGGAGCCTACTGATGAGGATCCCTGATAGTTTGCATATGATTCTTTCATTACAGATGATCAATTCATTCATTCTTAGTAATTTAAATCATTTTTGTATAAATATAAAGGAAAGGAACTTAGAGAATCAGTTGAAGATGTCATAGCTGATAATGAAAGACAATTTATGGATGTGTAAAGAAAATAGTAGATAATGAGTTGAGGGATATGACTCCTAATAGAGGTAGACAGTTGCTTAGAGAAGCGGGTGTCATGATATTTCCTGGACTTGACATAAATTCTTCCCTGATATTTGATAGTTTTCTACACAATGCTGATGATAAATACAACTCACTCCTAAAGGTGTAATAGAGGTATACATGGGTACCAAGTATAACAATGATGATATGGGCCCTACATCCTCCTCATAAGAAGATTTCCATCATAGATACTGAAAAGACCTTTGGGCATGTTATGACTTTGAAAGTAGGAGAAACTATTCCTCCGATTATTGCAGATATTGGTATAAATCTTGATAAGCTGAATAGAGCATAGGCTCAACTGCTAATCAAGGAGCAAGATGCATATAAATTGAATTGTGAAAGATTAACGAAGGAAAATGATTTCCTAAAAGACACTGTCAAGAATGCCTTTGGAGGATCAATTAAAAGATTAACTCAAGGAGAAAGCTCACAAAGTGCTCAGTCACCATCTATTGATTAAATAGCCTAGGTTCAAATTGACACACTTGCAGCAGCACTACAGAATAGGCATATCCATATGATGAATTGGATGAATAAACCTTGGGATGTCTACTCTGAAAATCATAAAGTTATCCAAGAACATGAGAGGTTAAATAATAGGCTCCAAGAGAAACTCCATGAGATATCGAGTAAGGATACCCCTGATAGTACAGGCACCTCTAGTGCCCAAGATTTGATCGAACAACATAAGAAATATCATGAATAGCTTCAAAATGATGCTAAAGAATGTATTAAGGTTTCAAAGATAGGTGTACCTATGTTGTTCAGAAATGATAAGGAATTGAAGAGAAAAGATGAATGGACTAAAGAATGCCAGGTGATATTACAGGAGGCTCTAGAATCTCTTAAAGATAAAGACTCGGCATCTGGGGAGGCCTACAAGCAATTGGAAAAGATGGTAATGATAGATGTGATTACAAGGAATGCTATAAAATTTGTTGATACACATTAGAGCCAAGAGTACCTAGATCATGTTGCCTAGATCTACATGTGGCTTAGCAGAGCTTAGTGTCATTAACTTTGTTTGTTGTTATGCTAATCCTATTAATTCTCAAAAGACATTTTGAAGAGTTATGTCTCTTCACAAATATTTCTATATAAGTTGGACATATGCTGGTCAATGGAGGAGGTAGTAGTAGATAATAGAAGTTCATAATATTTTAAAAGACCATGTTGCAAGTATTATATTGAATAAGTTAAAAGAAGATCTTTGATTCTATGGCTTTATACTAGCATCAATTGTTTGTTGAAATTATTTAGTTATTTGGTTGTCTCCAGTTTAGTATTTCTTTATTATTCAAATTGATATATCAAGTATATACTTAGTTTGTCAATGCACATTTGTTGTACTTGTTTGATCTAATTATTTGGTTTCCTTAAAGAGGAATTAAAATCCTTCTGGTTAGTCACAGTAATCTGGAAGTATTGATTTGGATCGCTAAGAAGAACCACATAATTAGGATTGGCATTTTGTCTCCAAGTTGATATTATCTGTTGTTCTTGCATAGTTCATTCAATTGGTTCCTTCAAGTAAGGATTAAAATTCCTTTTGGTGAATAACAAGAAACCTGATTGTGTCAGTTGGATATTAAGAAGAGTCTGCCAACCATTCCCTTGCACGTTTATACAGGTTATAAACTAAAGCATTGTGCCAAACAGTTAGAGTTATTGCCAAGTATACACTAATGATCTTAGGTTCTCACTTAACTCTATTTACCCAACAAGGCACTGGTCTTACTCATTTCAATAGTTAAATTGATTTATCAGTTCTTACCTTGCTATTGCTTATACAATTTATACCAAATCATCTTTCAGATATTAGAAATAGAACTAGTTAGCAAGTTTTCATCTATTCCACACCATTTGCCACTGTGGGTAGATCCATTAACTTAGTCACAAAACTTACACTCATTTAATCTACCTTAACTTTCAAGGTCTACCTGCATAGGTAAACAGTGCCTAAAGTGCAGGAGTCATTAACCCTATAGGTTAACTTTGTCGTGTTAGTTCAAAAAACATTGCCAATCTGATCATAGAGTCTAGCATCCTCTTAGGATTTGCAACCTACATTTTTGAAACCTAACAATACCCTCTACAGTTCTATCCTCCTCAACCATTTTATGTGTGCAATCTACTTCTTTTTCGAACCAAGTAGTATTAGAAACATCATTTTCCTTAATTTTCTTAGGAATAAAAGCTTCCTCAACCCTGGTATAAGAGGGCTACTCCTTAGTAGTTAGCACAATATAATTTTTACATTTGGGAAGCTCCCCGTCGCCATCCTATAGAGGCAAAATATCCCCAATGTTAAGGGGCCTAGGGTTCTCAAGCTAGCCGATAGGACCCTCATTGATTTCCCTTTCCTCTAAGCTTATTTTGATTAATTTTCTCTCCACCACCAAGATATTTTCAAAAAGGACATTATCCCCCATTTTATTGTGGTGTACATATACTTCAATATTCTCATGGGTTTCACTTGGGGTTTCCATTCTAAGGTCTGACTTAGTATTGTTAAAACTCCCAAGATTGTCATTGTGTTCATGGATCAAGTTATCATTTTGAGTTTCATGTACAACTAGTTCCTGTTACAAATTTCTAGGTCTATAAATTTTTGGGCAATCTATTTTTGGTGTCCATCAGATTTACAAAGGAAGTAGGCATTTAAACCCCCCAAACCAAAAATTTCACAACAAACTAGTTTCTTAGGCCCCTTATTTCAATCCACCTAGGAATTTCTGCCTCTGGTTTAACAAAGACTAAAAGCCTCGCATCCATGTGCAGAAGGGTTATTTTTGCCTTTCTGCCCATGGAGTTTCCCCTATGGGTATAAGAATTTATGGAAGAAATGCCCATAATTGCTCTGGTACTCTTTTACGACAAACCATCTAGGAGTGGCACAACACATAATCTCTTCATTAGAGGCCTCTGGAGTCTAGGGATGAGCCTTAAATAGAGTTTGCCTTATATTCCTAAATTTTTTTCTTAATATCTTTTTTTTCATTTCATGGCTTCTAAAGAAAACCACGAATAGTCCTTTCTGAATCATTCTACAAAATGTAAAATTTATCGTCATTTTTTTCCCCCACACAGTATAAATCCATCTATCAAAGAATGCTCTCGAAGGGAGTTTATCAAGATTCAAAAATACTAAGCACACTGCAATATTTTTTAATCTAGATTCTTCTTTTTTAACATCAGACACCATTTCTTAATTAGGAATAAGAACTAAGCCAGAGGCAGGGGAAGAATCCTTACCCAAATTTCTTTTTCTTCTCTCCACCTCCCTTCCTCTTCCATTGGCGACTCCACCATCTTCTCTGAAATTTGTTTCTCTGCAGAGTTTCTCGAAACGTCCATTTTAGGTAGAGGCAAAACATTGTTGGTGATAACCACCTCACTAAATTTTTTGAGTCCCTCATTATTCTCCATAGCATGGATATTAACTCCTTCTAATTGAGCCATTAAGGCTACAACAAGAAATGCCATGCCAACCTGACATCAGCCTGTGTCCTTTGGCAGGGATGGGAATTCTCCCCTCCAAAAATAGTTTTAAGTTTAAATTTTAAAATGCAACAAACACAAAAGATGCAAACAAATATGAAATAAGGACCAACACAGACAATTCAACAAAACACGATTGGCATTCTAAGACTCAATATCAACAAATGATGAAATGAATCAGGAGAGGGAAAGAATAACTCCAAGAAGGAACATGGAAGGTTTCAGAGAAAACCCTCATTCCTCTCAGAGCCCCCTTCTCTTCATCTCAAATATTTCACTTAGAATCCTGAAAAACCAATTAATACATTGATTAAGTTGTTATTATTTCATGCTCAATGAAATTACATACAAAATGATATTTTTATTATATTTTTTAGAAATTATAATTTTTAGTTTTTTTAAAAAAATTAAAAGCAAATCTAAAAAGTTTTAATAGATAGACGAAGTATTCTTTATCAAATATAGAATTTTAGAGCAGGTATTTTTCTAATTTTCTTTTCATATTTAGGGTAGACCTATTTCTCTAATTTCCTAAATTTATTTTGTAAATTTAAAGGGTAGGTATTGATCTAATAAATGTTTAATATATTAAATAATTGATTAAACATGGTTAGGCTTGATAAATCTAAAGAATAAAACGTCTCTAAAGACTTAACTCAATTATTTAACATGTCTGAACATTTGACTCATGTAAATCCAAAAAGAACCATCAAAATTACTAGAATAACTTATCTTTCAATAAATAAACATTTTTGAGATTTAGTAATCATGATCAACTGCCTTGATAGACTTTCCAATTATTTATATTATTTAGATCAACAAAGTTAATTTTCATTTTCTTTTGTAAATTTAAATGATAGGTATTTCTCTATTTTTCTATAAAGGCCATACAATGTCCAAATAAAAATTATGAAAAGTACTCCTAAGGACATGTCAAGAACATATTAAGTAAAAAAATATTAAACCTAGTTAAAGCATAGAGATATACCAAAAATTTATTAGTAATTATGCACTTGTATGATAGCTTTTATAAATATCCAACCTAGTCTATATCTAATAAATATTTAATAGATTAAATAAATTGATTAAACATAGTTAGGCTTGATATATCTAATCAATAAAATTTCCCTAAAGATTTAACTCAATTATGTATCCTCCCAACATCTGACTCATGTAAATCCAAAAAGAACCATAGAAATTACAAGAACAACTTAACTTTCAATAAATAAATATTTTTAGGTCTTAGTGCCCGTGATCAATTGTCTTCATACACTTTCCAATTATTTATTCATTAGCTCAACAAAGTCAGTATTAGATTCAAAACATTCAAATATAACTTAATTTGTATTCCCCTTAGTGAATTGAAATGTGCCTAGTAATTTAGTCAATCTAGCTCATGGACTTTGAAAATTTTTAGTGGTTCTAGTCATCTTTTGATCAAGTGAAGGTTAGGGTTTCATTTTCAATCTTCTAGGGTTCATTCTTAAGACTTGAGCATTCCAAAAACCTTATTTATGAAAAAACCCTAAGACCTCTCTTAATTCATCATTAGCTTATTTTCCCTTTTCCTATGTCACTTAAGTTGCGACTTGAGTCCTTTGATGTTGCAAGTGATTTGGCCCCTTTTTCCTTGCTAGGTATTTGGTCGCATGCACCTTTTGAGTTTTGCCCATCACCCTAAGCTTGAGAAATAAGTTTTAATATTTTTTCTTTGGATAGGGTCAAAATATATTTTATCTAAGTGCCTAGGGGGGAAGGAATCTGTTTGTAACAAAATATAATTTTTCTTTAAAAGATTTGAAACTGCTTACAAAACCCTAAAAATTTATACTAAGTGCAATAGAATATCAAGATAAAAGTATTGAAAACTAGATAAACAAAAATGTTATGGAAGTATTTAGAATGTGGTTGCTCAAAATTTTAGCATAACTCCCTTGTAAATTTTTCCAGGGGGGCCAAAATTGGAAAATAGCTAGGTTTTTATAAAGTTTGGGTAGGGATGATTTCAAAACCATAAATTGGTTGAAGGGTATAGTAGGTAATTAACGGATTTTAAGTTTTAGGATTAGTTTTTAGGTTTAGGTTTAATTTAAATAATAAATTTAATTTATTAATTTATTAATTTTAGGAGGATAAAAATAAATGAAAAAGATTTAATTAATTAAAATTAATTAAACCTTAGGATTAGGGTGGATTAAATAAGAAATTAATTTTAATTTATTATTTACAGGAGGGATTAAGGGATACTTAATTAATTAATTAAAATTAATTAAATTTCTTAACTTAAGGAAGTGATTGATTATCAGGGGATGATTTAGGGATGGATAGGAATGGGATGGAATGTGATTTGTGGTCAATTTTTTGACGTGTACATTTTGCCACTCTTTGAGATGATGTTGCGAAGCAAGATGTTGTGAAGCAATGTCATTTAAAAGAAGAATAAAACATAGGTTTGGATTCAGATTTTGAGTTGGATTGGATTGGATGGGGCTCATAAAAATGAAGTATTGGAAGATGATGCCCCCTCGAGAGGATATGCAGGGATGAAGGAGATAGATAGGCTCTTGAAAAAGGGAACAAAGGGAAGGAGATAGAGTTATGCTGATTTAGTTTGAGCAACCTGATGTTTGATATAGCATCAAATATTATCCACCAAGGTATAAGGACCAAGGTGACAATGTGTCAAATCTGAAAAAGATAGAAAGTCACTAGCAAACATATGCCTAAGCCACCATGATATGAAAGACCATGATGATAGAGTGGTAGGTATGTTGCAAGGACCGATACAGATGCAAAACAAAATGATAACACACACAAACAAGACAAGCAAAGCATGCACAAATGATTCAAAAACAAACAAGGTGATTGCCCATGTCAATCTGAAAACCAATGATTGATGGGATTGATTGATGATGATAATGATTGATGATTGATAGTGTTTGGTTTTAGGAAATGAAACATGTCATATAAGACGCCTGGTCTATTTTTTATGATGCAACTTCTTGTATAAGACAATTGATATGATTGATTGATATCATTGTTGATGTGAGAACGATTTATCCCAAGAATAGTGCAAGGATTGTGTTGATATAGGAACAATATATCCCGAGAACTACACTAGGATTGGGAACGATATAACCCATTGACGATGATGATGATCAATCAGGATTATAACAAGGCTAGGAACAGGGCCATGGATGCAATTGGATAATTTGACTTGATTGATTGATTTGATTGGTATAGAGTAAGGATACTTGCATTTGGATCATTGTTGCTTAGAATGATTTGATTGATTTGATTGATTTGACAAAATTGATTGATTTGGATTTTTGTTGCATATTTGATATTTTTTTGTATTTTTCAAATGTTTTGATTTTTTTTTCAACTTTTGGGAATATTTTGATTTGTTTTGGATGTTTAGAATTGGATTGTGCTTGGATATCCTTTAGATAGATGCCAATGACAAGAGAAAACCAAACCAAAAGGCAAGGATCAATAATGCATGGGATGGATAAAAGGATTGGATGACAAGGATAAGAGGATGGGCGATAGGATGAAAGTAGGATTAAAAAGATTGGTATTGCGATAAATGTAGGATTGGATGGATAAAAGGATGGGCAATAGGATAAAGTTAGGAATAAAAGGATTGGTATTGCAATAAATGTAGGATTGGATGGATAAAAGGATGGGCAATAGGATAAAGTTAGGATTTGGATGGACAATAGGATAAAGGTATGAGTATGGATGGATAGAAGGATTGGTGATAGAAGGATAATGGATGGGAAATATATGATAGATGGATGGAGAGAGTCTAGGATGTAATCTATAAAGACTATGTCATATAGGAATTGTTAGATTCAGGATAGACAACTGAGAGAGGGGGTGAATTAGTTGTCCAAAACTTTCTTCCAATTTAAACACTTAAATCCACTTTGTAATTCAGTAACATAATAACAATTCAATCATGGAAACACAATGCATTTAAATCAAGAGCAACAACACATCAACACATAAGACACCAAGATTTTGACATGGAAAACCAGGTTAAGGGGAAAAACCACGGGGTGATTAACCCAAGATTGTATTCTCTTTTAGAAGAATAGAAAGAACAAAATGGCACATTCTAATTAGGGCTCACTACCTGAGCACACTGATCACAAGAGGCCCACTGCCTACAAGAGACACACTGTCTACAAAATAGTAAGTATCACATACATGAACTGGAGAATAGTATCTTCATCATGCTTGAATCAGTTCCATTTAAGACCAATACTTTTTCTCTGCCTTTTGCTCTCCTTCTCGCTACCACACACTCATCTCCACACGACACACTTAGAAATGACTTTACAATTCCTTATTTATACAAGACATCAACTTAGGAATAATCATCTAAGTCAGAAAACATCTACAAGTACATCCGCAGGATTTGTAACTCATCCGGTTGGCCAATCTCAGGAAGAACACCTTCATCTAGAAGCAATTCATCAAATGCAAGATTAAACACCAATGCGGACCACCAACATGAACTGGACACGATCCAAAGACCGCCACAAGCTTGTCTGAATCACCAAGAAAATCCACACTTCATCTGCTTACTAAAATCCTTCTCTCCTTCATCTGGAACCTCAAGAATACAGTCTGTCATCACTGTTGCAAAGGAATAGATGCTTGCGGACCTCCAGACCATGAACCAATCAAGTTGACACATCACAACGACTTCCTAAACACTCCACCAAATCCGCAGAATAGGATAATGCATTTCTGGATCTCACCAGACCTATCTGTATCACTCTGTCACCTTTGAACACCTGTCGGAACTGGTTTAACTTGAGCAGCCACAACTTCTTTAGATCTTCATGCGGACCTCTAAAATCTCTACTAGATCACCTTAAGACACATATTTACAAACCTTTTAAACCGCATCCTTTGATCCTCATCTTATCTTGGACTTTTACCTTGTTGTCTTCACTATTCTTCATTGTTCCTATTATGACTAATTTTCTCAATATCCTCAGCAAATAGTTCATTCAATCCTTATCATTAATGCAACAGGAGTATGTTGACATCAATGACAACACCGGTTAGGCCTCTACTTGCAACAATCTCCCCCTTTGTCATTGATGGCAACATATGATGTGAAAAACTATTTTAACCATCAAGACAAGAACTTCTCCTCACTGTCTCAACTTCCCTTATCAGCAACAACCATTCACATGTCTTTTCTTCCTTTCCTGCTCCCCCTTTGATTAGAAACCACTTGTTTTTCACATGCCTTCTCTCCTCCTTTGACATCAATGGCAAAGGGCACATACTTGCAACTGTAATACTTCAGAACCATACAAGCTGCTCCCCCTGAGTAGCAGCTCCCCAAAATCAATCCAGACCACAAGATATGAATGTGATATCCACCAAACTGATGCACATCAGTGCACCTTAGTTCATTACCAGAGGGGCAATAACCCCTAACTTCTCCCTGAGATACTCAAAAGAGTCCTTAGGTAGAGGTTTAGTAAAGATATCTACAATCTGATCCTTGGAAGGCACAAACTCCAATCTGATTTCATTCTTGTTCACTTGCTCTCTCAAAAAGTGAAACTTGATGGATATATGTTTAGTCTTTGAATGCAACACCAGATTCTTAGATATATTTATTGCACTTGAATTATCACAGAAAATTGTGTTAGGCTCCTCATACTCCACTCTTATGTCTCTTAGCATTTGCTTCATCCACAAAACTTGAGTGCAACTACCTGCGGCTGTAATATACTCTGCTTCTGTAGTGGATAGAGATATTGCTTCTTGTTTCTTTCTTATCCAATAAACTAACATCTTCCCTAAGAAGAATGCTCCACCACTCGTACTCTTCTGGTCATCCACATCTCCTGCCCAATTAGCATCTGTATATGCATGAAGAGAGAAATCATGATCTCTAGGATACCACAGACCATACTCAACTATCCCTTTTAGATATCTAAAAATCCTCTTGATTGCCATGACATGAGATTCTCTAGGATCAACTTGAAATCTAGTAACAAGACCAACAACATTCATAATGTTAGGTCTGGTTTGAGTGAGATACAACAGTCCTCCAATCATTGACCTATACTTTTTCTGATTAGCCTTGGGAGAGTCATCATCTTTGCTCAACTTACATCTATTTGCCATGGGAGTACTCATTAGTTTTGAGTCTTCCATCCCAAATTTCTTTAACAATTCTTTCACATATTTGGTCTGAGAAATGAAGATTCCTTTCTTTGTTTGAGTGATTTGTAGACCCAAGAAGAAATTCATTTCCCCAATTATGGACATCTCAAATTCACTTTTCATTTGATTTGCAAAGGTTTTACACATACTATCTCTTCCTCCAAAAATGATATCATCAACAAACACTTCAACAATCAAGATATTTTCATGATCAATTTTGAAATACAAATTACTATCAGCAGTACCTTTGTTGAAACTAATCTTCAAAATATGTTTATCCAATCTTTCATACTAGGCTCTTGGGGCTTGCTTCAGTCCATACAATGCTTTCTTCAACTTGCAGACCATATCACCATGATCAGACAATTGAAATCCATCTGGTTGCTTAATGTATACTTCTTCTTCCAAGTCACCATTTAGGAAGGCAGACTTGACATCCTTTTGATACACTTTGAAATCTTTGAAGGCAACAAATGCAAGAAATAATTTGACTGCTTCAATTCTTGCCACAGGAGCAAAAGTTTCTTCAAAATCAACTCCTTCTATTTAAGACTAGCCCTTATAGACCAATATGGCTTTATTTCTGATTACTTCACCAACTTCATTCAGTTTGTTCCAGAACACCCATTTGGTTCCAATCACATTCTTGTTTCTAGGTCTGGGAACAAGATCCCAAGTGTGATTTTTCTCAATTTGCAACAGCTCTTCCTCCATTTCTTTAGTCCAATTTTCATCATTGTAAGCTTCATTCACTGTCATAGGTTTAATATTTGAAATCAGACAATACTCATCTAAATCTTGAGCAATTCTCCTTCTAGTTTGTACACCTTTGATTTTTTCAGCTATGATCTAATCTTCAGAGTGGTTCAGTCTTACATACCTTGGAACTTTGGGAGTTTCTTGCACTTCTGATTCTTGATCAAGCTCATTAAAACTCATCTCTTCTTCTTGATTTACTGAATCAATTTGAATTTGACTTTCAGAAGAGGCTTGGGCCCCTTGAATCAGAACACCATTCTGATCATCTTCATCATATTCATAAAACCTTGAGGGTTTTTCAATTCCTTCATCAACCTTCGCATTTGTACTTTCTATCATCTTTCTTAGTCTCTTGTTGTAACACCGGTATGCTTTGCTTTGAGTAGAGTAACCCAAGAATATTCCTTCATCACTTCTAGCATCAAATTTTCTTAGATCTTCATCTCTTTTAATGTAACATTTGCTACCAAAAACTATGAAATACCTCACAGTAGGAGTGATGCCAGACCAAAGTACATAAGGAGTCTTACCAGTATTGCTTCTGATTTGTACTCGATTGAGAGTATAGACTGCAGTGCTAACAACTTCTCTCCAATAGATCTGAGGAACATTTGCTTCCATCATCATGGTCCTAGATGCCTCCTGGATGGTCTGGTTCTTTCTTTCAACTACTCCATTCTATTGTGGAGTCCTAGGAGTAGACATCTGTCTCTTTATTCCATGTGTCTCACAGAAATCTATGAACTCATCGGATGTGAATTCTCCACCTCTATTAGACCTCAGGCATTTCAATTTTAATCCAGTTTCATTTTCTACCATAACCTTGAATATTTTGAATTTCTCAAGAGCTTCTGATTTCTCTTTCAGAAAGGTTACCCACATCATCCGGGAATAGTCATCAATTAGTAACATGAAGTATCTATCACCTTGCACACTTCTGATTCTTGTCAGACCACATAAATCAGTATGAACTAAGTCTAATAATCTGGTAGAAGATTGTTCCTTGCTTTTGAATGAGACTCTGCTTTGTTTACACATCTGACATTCCTTGCACAAACTATTTGTAGGTTTCACCAACTTTGGAAGATCTCTTACCGCCTAAGTATTGCTTATCTTGCTAATATTATCAAAATTCACATGACACATCCTCCTATGCCATAACCAACTCTGATCAATTTGTAGAAATAGACAACTTTTACCAGTACCAACTACATGGAAAATGTTACGTTTTGTTTGGGTATCGCATGTACAATCTCTATTCCAGAACTCTCAAAGATCTTGCATTTTCCATTCTTAAATCTGAGATCATAGCATTTGTCCATGAACTATCCAACACTGAGAAGATTGTGCTTCAATCCTTCAACATACAGTACATTACTGGTTTTACATTCCTTTCATCAAAAGAAATAGTTCCTCTACCTCTGATTCTACGAGTAGAATTATCACCAAACTTTACCACTCCTCCTTCATACCTTGCCAAATCTATTAAGTTATTTTTATCACCTGTCATATGGTGAGAGCATCCACTATCAATGACCCAATCATCCTTTTCTTCAATTTGGGCAGCTAGAGCTCTTTCCACAGTCTTATGATTGATAGATATAGAGGACATTGGATCTTCTTCCTTGATGGAAATGAACACCCAATCATTTCCAGATTTGTTTCCTGTCTCTGATTCATCATCTTCATGAATGTAGTAACAATTCTTTTGGAACCTTGTCTTGTTAGGATTTGGCCTTGAAAATCTATCTAGACACCTTGAAGAAAAATGACCAATCTTATTGCAGTTAAAACACTTAAAAGACAATTTCCCTTCATACTTACTGGATCCTCTTGGTAGTCTTTTTGCAATAAGAGCTTCAAGTTGAGCAGTTTCAGCTTCTTTTTCTTCCAGGTCTTTTCTTGCTTTTTCATACCATGATAGTTTCCTTAAAGAGTTATCTCTCAGATCAAACCTTTGTTTACCTTTTATAGATGTACTGGATTTGAATGTTGATTCAGTCTTTTGGGGGGCATCTCCAAACTTGGTCATTTCAAATGCAGCCAATTTACCAACCAATTGATCTCTTGTGACAATTGTATGGGCTCTAAATTCTTCAATGGCGGCAGCTTTGATTTTATAAGAAGCAGGAAGGGATCTGAGAACTTTCCCAATAATCTCATCTTCATCCAAGACTCCACCAGCACATCTAATTCCACAAACAAGCTCATTTACTCTTGGCATAAAAGTAGTCATATTTTCATCTTCTCTCATCTTTAGATTTTCAAATTTCCCTTTCAGAGTCTGTAACCTTGCACATTTAACATACTTGTCTCCTTCATGCAGAAGTTCTATTTTTTCTCAAATCTCAAAAGCAGTTGGTAGATCAACAACATTTGAAAGCTCTGAATCAGATAATGTGCTTAGAAGAGCTTCTATAGTCCGCAGATTGTTTTCAGCATCTATGATTTCATTTTGAGTTTTCGGGCCACCTTGTGGAGGAGTATACTTTGTTGAATCCATGTTCCAGTACTACATTCCTATACATTGCAAGTGACATTTCATGCGACTTTTCCAAAGATTAAAATTGGTTCCATCAAACTTTGAACTATCCTTCTTGTAGGACGATATCCTGGATCTCCTCAAGTGGTTAAGCTCCTTTTAGAGGAACTTGGCTCTGATACCAATTGTTAGATTTAGGATAGACAACTAAGAGGGGGGGTGAATCAGTTGTCCAAAACTTTCTTCCAATTTAAACACTTAAATCCACTTTGTAATTTAGTAGCATAATAACAATTCAATCATGGAAACACAATGCATTTAAATCAAGAGCAACAACACATCAACACATAAGACACCAAGATTTTGACGTGGAAAAACTGGTTAAGGGAAAAACTATGGGGTGATTAACCCAAGATTGTATTCTCTGTTAGAAGAATAGAACGAGTAAAATGGCACATGCCAACTAGGGCTCACTGCCCGAGCACACTACTAACAAGAGGCCCACTACCTACAAGAGACACACTGTCTACAAAATAGTAAGTATCACATACATGAACTGGAGAATATCATCTTCACCATGCTTGAATCAGTTCCATTTAAGCCCAATACTTATGCTCTGCCTTTCGCTCTCCTCCTCGCTACCTCACACTCATCTCCACATGACACACCTTGAAATGACTTTATAATTCCTTATTTATACAAGACATTGACTTAGGAATAATCATCTAAGTCAGAAAACATCTACAAGTACATCCGTAGGATGTGTAACTCTAGTCGGCCAGTCTTAGGAAGAATGCCTTCATCCGGAAGCAATTCATCAAATGTGAGCTTAAACTCCAATGTGGACCACCAACACAAATTGGACACGATCCAAAGATCTCCACAAGCTTGTCTTAGTCACCAAGAATATCCAAACTTCATCTGCTTACTGAAATCCTTCTCTCCTTCATTCGGAACCTCAAGAATATAGTCTATCATCAATGTTACAAAGGAATAGATGCTTGTGGACCTCCAGACCATGAACCAATTGAGTTGACACATCAAAAGGACTTCCTAAACATGCCACCAAATCTGCAGAACAAGATAATGCATTTCTGGATCTCACCGGACCTATCTGTATCACTCTGTCACCTCTGAACACCTACCAGAACTAGTTTAACTTGAGCAGCCACAACTTCTTCAGATCTTCATATGGACCTCTGAAATCTCTACTAGATCACCTTAAGACACATATCTACAAACCCTTTAAACCACATCCTCTGATCCTCATCTTATCTTAGACTTTTACCTTGTTGTCTTCATTGTTCTTCACTATTCCTGTTATGACCAATTTTCTCAATATCCTTAGCAAATAGTTCATTCAATCCTTATCATTAATGCAACAGGAGTATGTTGACATCAATAATAACACTAGTTAGGCCCATACTTGCAACAGGAATAACATGCCCCCACTCTAGATATTATGCCTTGGAATTTTGCAAGGCAATGCTTATTAGGATGCATGATGGGGATAATGTTGGGAAGGGATGAATGGACCGAGTAGTAGATGGATGTATGGAGGATATTCTTAGAAATGGATGGGTGGAATTTGGAGCATGACAAGAGGTGTCAAAAACATTTTTCAACATTTTAGATCAAAAGGAGGAAGGGAAAATGGATGGTGTAATGAGCAAGGTATGATAGATAGGATGGGTAAGGATGGCAAGATAGGATGGAAAATGATAGGGTAGGATATGAGATGGGTAGATAAGATGGGATATATGCAATCAGATGGATAGGATGGGATAGGTGTGACAACATGCCCCCAAGTGTAAAGCACATAGATAATCACCTACACATGATGCTTGTTTTCCAAGTTTTCATCATGGTACTTATCCAAGGCACCATAAAAATGGTTTTCACCATTGGACGAAGGATTTATCTTTACAATCTTGATTTTTTCTTCTTTTTTATTTGTAGAGGATAGTTGGAAGGAATAGGTAGGGACTCAAGATTTTGTTCCCATAGCAAGATGGTAATGTCCCATGGTGGATAGAAGTAACTCACATAGACTATGTCAAATGTCATTATCATCATAGATGTTGGTAGGGGACTGCATGAGAGAGAAATAGATTAAGTGGATAGTGGATTTTGATGTGGATTATGAAAGGTTCATGCAAGGATGGATAGGGGATAGTGGATTATAATGGATATAAAGAGATAGATAGAAGGACTTATGTAAAAGCATGGACCATAGGGATACGATGGAAGAGATAAGTGGGATAGTAGATAGAAGATGGGGAGATCAAGATATGTGGGAATGTTGTGGAGTGGAAGGGAATCAAGACCAACATTTGCACACACCGAATTAGATTTTGAATATTTTTATTGGAAGGGGGATTTTGGAGTAATGGAGATGTTATATGAGGGGATTACCTATTTATGTCTTTAGGGACCCAAATGGACTTATGAATTTTAAGATTTTGTGATGGTGAGCGGGATGTTTGGGATTTTAGGAGTATGGATGCTTCATTTGAATTAGCTATTTTTTTCTTGGGGACCCAAACCATTTTGGTTTTGAAATGATCTTTTTGAGATGTGGACTTGGGTAGACTTTTTGAGGTTTGACTTTGCTTTGATTCTTTGCATTGGTTCCCTGTGGCATGAGGAACATTGGGATTTTTTGCTTTATGGGTGGAGGTATCCAATTTTTTATTTTTAAATCTCATGGGGGTGTTTGGGATAGCTTCATGTTTAGTCGATGTGTGCATTTTTTGATCATGATTAGGAATTGTAGGGGATTTATAGGAACAAGATGTATGGATAGAGGGATTAATGGATTTGTAGCTAAAGTGATAAGGGGATGTGAGGATGGGAATACTAGGAGTTGGAAGGAGTGGAGGTAAAGTGGATGGAGTGATTTTAGGAGTTGGAAGAAGTGGAGATAAAGTAGATGGAGGGAGATGGATGATCATATAGTTTTTGGGTTTGTAGGATGATGGAGGAGGGATGGAAACATATGTTTTATGGGTGCGATGAGGTGTACCTAGCTTGGGCTTGGAAGTAGTGGATTTAGGAGGCGGGGATGTGGTACCAACATCTTTGGATTGACTTCTTTGAGATATATAACTAATACTATACAGTTTTGGAGAGACTTTGACATGGATGGGTTCCAAGTTACCTTGCTCATAAAGGCCTAATCCTTTACCTTGATAATTCATTTTTTGGAGTATATGATGTGCAATGGGATCCTTATTTTTTATGATACAAGACATGAATCACTTATTGGATGAAGAAGGTGAGGTGGAAAACAATGGTTGCTGCTCTCCTAGGGAAGAACATTAATGAAAGAAGGTAGTAAGACCAATAGGATATCATGGTGGATTTGCAAGCGGATCAATATGAGATGGTGAAGGAGTAATAGGATCTTGATATCATTATGCTTATTAAGATCCAATGTATTTGTTTGATCATCTACGTGCTTGTGGGGACCAAGTGTCTCATCAAGGGAAGTGGGTGTTGTGGGATCATGGATTGAAGGAGAAGTTTGTTTGCTTCGAAGGAAGGCCATGAAGCGAGGTGAGTGCTCAAGTTGATCAACAAGACTTTCATACTCACTCTTATTGATAAGATAACAATGAGGAGTAGATGGAGTATGTGCTTCTTGGGTAGCTTACTCATAGATAGTTGTGGAATGATGGATAGGATCAAGTTGCTCATACATAGGCTCTTCATCATAGATAATATCTTAATCATAAAAAATATATATGTTATAGATAGGGTGAATGGAAAGACTTTGATCTTAATTTGGATAAGTGATTAATGTTTCCCTCTGCTTTAGATTAGACCCTTGACATAACTCTTGAGTTTCAATGGAAATGGAAGTCAGTGACTCTTGGATGTGCTTGAGAAGCTCTTGATGATCAACAACATGATGGTATAGTGGATCTTGACTTGGACTCATGGTGGTAGAATCCTCAATAGGTTAAATGGATTGTGGACTACATGATGGATTTGGAAGACTAAGCATGATGTTTGAAGGTTCTTTTGTAGGCTCAGGGATACATGTTTGATGACATGATGGTAATGGTTGATTCCTTGCCAGTATCGGAAGGATCACATCCTTCATAGGTATATGGGTAGATGGACACTATAATGGATGGAGAATAATGGTAGATGGTGTAGGCTTATGTGTAATATTAGGATTGCTTGTGCTAGATGGGGATGAAATTGGATGAGTGGATTTGGATTTCTCCATACCTTTTCTTTTTCTTTTAGATTTTGCAAAAATCTTTGGAGAGAATCATTCGGCTGTGGTATAGGAATTCTATTGGATGGTGATGGAGGGATGATAGGATTGGATTTAGGTGGAAGATTTGATGGTTTAGACTTTAAGCATGTTGGGGGTTGGCTTAATGTATTAAGATTATATGATGGAGGTTCCATATGGATGGATGGATGAGGAGGACTAGTAGATGGATTGGTGTATGATTCCAAAATTGTGGTGGTATTTTTTAATGTTAAAAAGGTGGGGATGATAGTTGATGGTTTTGTTTCAAGGGTTTATCATGATCTTCCTTTCAACACTAAACATTCAAGGACATTCAACTGAGTAGAGAACTCTACTACAGATCTCCTAACACTTGGAACATGGGGGAAGATTGGAATTGTGTGAATTTGTTTTTCAATTAAGTCCAATTATGCTTAAAACCCTAATTTCATAAAATTGTAAACAAAGAGATAAATTATGGAAAATGATCGCACACAGAGATATCAAATGACAACCAAATACATACCAAATTTCAAAGTTTGGTGTGTAGAAAAATTAGGGACTAATGAGTAGGTACCCTAGTCCACTGTACCTACTTTTGTTGGGATGTCTGAAGAATGTCTGTAACCTATTCCCGCTATCACAGAATTTCACCACTTTGGAATCTAGAGGACTAATGAGCGAGCGCCCAAGTCCAAGCCCTAGTTTTCTTCTTAGATCTACAATTCTAATAGTATGCATTGCTCTCCAGCAACTCTACTTCTTTCACTTCTGAAATATGTAACCTGCAATCATAGAAAAGTGGGTTGGGGGTTGTGGTGTTTAGAGACTTTCCTCAGTCAGGCCCTAAAGAGACATTCAATTCTTCTGAACACTATTCTTAGATAAAGAGTGTGTATCCCTATGGAATAGAGTCAAAATCCAAATGATAAATGATAAAAAACCACAATAGATGTCACCTTGTAGTGTATATCTCATGGAATGAAGATGTTCTTCATGCCATGAGGAGATGAAGTCAAATCTGTAATCATAAACACAATAACAACAAAATACTACTCTACAACACAATGAATGCCTTGAATCACTTTGGAATACACCCACAAGTTCACAATATCCATCTAGTTTACAAATGAATCAATAATCATCCTTATATATGAAACTACAAACATTCCCACTAAGAAATTCATAATTCAAACTTGAGATGTCGGCATAGGACCTAATAACAGTCATATAACCAACACACAAAAATAGGTCCGAACCTAAAATAGGGCAGGACTAGGACACGGATGCCCAAGTCCTCCCCCCTATTTTAGGTAGGATTCATGTTAAGCACATCCCCTAGGTCCCATTTGTCATGAAACATTAGGTTATTCTCATTGAGAGTCATCATTAACATGCAATATGACCTAAATACACTCTAAAAGACCCAAGAGCTAAACCTTAGGAGGAAAATCCCCCAAGGGGACATTTTTTGACGTAAAATTTAGCCCCCACTTTAATATATGGATAAACAAAAGGTAATACATGCATTAAAGTAAGGTCAACAAACACAGCAAACACGCCAATCACAATGAAGACAATAACATGCACATAAAACATGGAGAAGACAGTTACAGTCACATAAAACATGGAGAAGACAACATTTAGGACACACAAAACATAGTGAATATAGTGAATGCAATAATTATTTTCTTTTCGTTTTCTCATATATATGAAATGCAAATGCAAGTACAAGGAAAGTAAACACACAACCCAAATGCAGGAGGAGCTCATCGCCATCAGTATTGAAACTACATAAGGGGCAACAGACATGCCAAACAAATCTCAAAGTGGAGGAAGAGCTCATCACCACCAATCTTGAATCTACACTTGAGAACAAACACACCATACAAATCCCAAAGCATAGGAGGAACTCATCGCCACCAGTCTTGAAACTATGCTTGGGAACAAACCTGCCATACACACACACATGGAAGACACGGAGAAAACATGACAAACAAGTGATGGAAGAAACCTATTGCTGGGTTTGCAACCATCTTAGGCACATTACAGGTACACACTGACAATTGGGCATCACCACAACAATCACCGAAGACATGCTTAACGATTAGGATAGTCACAGATCTGCCCCACCTGCTTAGAGTACTTTTATAAAATGATAGGATGTGCAATCTCCTAGAGAAATACATCATCCCCACCTCACATGGAGGGATTAAGTGATTACAATATATAGGAAAGAAATATGTGCACTCGCTCAAAGATACAACATCCCACCTCCGCAGAGGGCTTCAAACACACTTCGTTAGTACCAAAATCATCAGACAACTTACCTTATATGTAGTCACCTTATGGTAGTTGATATCATGTACTGATATCAAGCACATTAAGGTAGAGATAAAACACACAAGGGAACACAAGCTCTCGCAAAGCCCATGCCCCCTAGAGGTGACATGTACTTTACGATCATCAAATGTTCCCACAAACACACAATTTATGCAAGAAAAGGTGTTAACATTCATATAATCAACAATGCATGTAACCATTCACATAAAGAGTTGAGGAAAATAAGCTCCAATATAGACAAAGTGCATGAAGCAACAATATTGTTATGTTTTGTAAGTGTGATAAGACAACGTAAGGATCACGGAAAGTGATTATACTAGCCAAGCGTCAAATAGTATATAACAACCCCATCATCATGTATGGACTAGGTTCATTTTTTTATTTTTCTTTAAAGGGACACTAGGTCCGTATCAGTATAATATGTGTTTTGTCATCCGCCAGCTAGGTAGAACCAGTAGAGGAATGTAAACAATGAATCAAGAGAGGAGAAGCAAGTGCCTTAAGGGTCAATCACGTAGGAGGGTGCCCTCAAGTCACCAACCGTAATGCTATGCCCATAAAACACAACACACAACAATGAAAATAAAGGAGAAGCAATATAGAAGATAGATGATACAAATAGCAGAAGGGTCACAATAGAGGTGATGTCTCGGTACCCTTGACCTTGCAAGAAAATCAAGGGTCATCCTAGGAGGCCTAAACAACACATAACACATCATGGGGGGAATACAACATAGAGGTAAAGAGTTAGAAATACTTACTTGATACAACCCAATGTTAAGAACATACATATCTATAAGTTGGCCACCCTTGAGAGTAATTTTAATAGTTGCTACAATGAGTGTGGCTTAAAGAAGTAGAAATATTTGCATGTTGTTTTGGTCTTGTTGTTATTGCGTTAACATTGAGTTTAGGATTACATGGGGGTTTGGTGGGTTACAAAGAATAGTATCCAATACTAGTTGTGTAGTTAATTCCAACAACTTGTAAAGGTACTCTAATTCCTTGTTGATGTACACCACATCCATTACATGCATAGTCATGATTTTTATACAATATTTAAAATCCATGACCATAGAGAGAGTCCATTTCTTTAGAATATGGTGAAGCCTCATAGGTCTCATAATTTTTAGTATAAGTAAGAGTATTGTCCTTATTTTCTACCAAGGAAGTTTTATGTTTCTTAGGTGTTTCAAAAGATTGCTTGGATGAGATCAATGTGACTGTTGATGTGTTAGGGTTACTAAGTTTATATTCCCCTATACTATAAGGATTAAAATTTAATGAACTCCAATCATCACTAAAAATTGCATTCGATGTTTTAGAGTCTTGCAAAACATTATCCATGGCAAAGGCATTGATGAATCAACTTGTAAATTGTTTAAGCTCATATGATTGTAAAGTTAATTTTGCATTTCAATATGTAAAAAATTATTCGGTTTAGGATCATCATGTATGGTGTGGAGCTTCTCTTGATAAATAAACTTTATTGATCTATGAAGGGTAGATATAACTTCCCCCATGGCATGAATCCATGATCTACCAAGTATCATATTATATGAAAGCGAACTAGGTATGACATGAAAATGGGTAGGTAAAGTCACAGGACCCACTTTTATAGGTAAGGTTATAGCACCTTTTGATTGTCTAGTATGATTATCGAAGCCACAAATGCTAAGTTTATCTGATTTGATTTTTGATGTGTCAGCCTTTATTTTGTGCAGTAAGTCCATGTAACAAACATTGAGAGCTGATCCATTTTCTATCATAACTCGCTTTACCAAATTTTTATCTATCATGACAAATATTATGAGTGGATCATATTGGTTTTGAACTTCAATTAACGGTAATTCATGTGGTTGAAAGAGAATATCCATTTTTATCACATGCATATAATCTAATACAACTGCTACATCATTAGGCTTAGTAGTAGGTGGGACAATCACCTTTTGAAAAGGTTCTTGAAGCATTCCATGGTATGTAGGCGATGTTTGTATTAAATCCCAAAGAGATATCCTAGCCAAAGTATTTCAAAACTGCTTGACAAGATCATATTCTTAACCTCTTTTAGGAGTAAGATGATGTGGTGGAGGGAGCATAGGTTGAGAACATGGAAGAGAGACATGCACATGAGGTGCTTGCTTACTTTGCCTATTATTATAGTTGTTGTATGTGTGAGCAATCATGGGATGTTTTGACACATTTTGAACACCTTGAGTTCTTTGAGTAATTTGTTTTGCATAGTTGAATATGTAATCAAGGTGTCCAGGTGGTTTTTGATCTCCTTGAACTATAATCACTAGTTTTAAGCAAGAGGGTGCACTAGGTGCCCCTCGAACAATCATCTTAGGAACATTGCTACAAAGTCTATTGGTGAAGATTGAATTAACATTTTTCCTCTCTTTATTATACACAAAATCTATCCCTAAAGAATTTAATGTGAGAGACCTTTTCTCATCCACTAATGTTACATCTTGGCCAGGGAGAGCATTGCAATGAGAGAAAGGTAAGGTGTTTTTAGGAAGGTTAGGTGTTGTAGCATTAATAAGGCTATCCATAGTCTTGTCATCTAAGGTTCTTGGACATTCAACTATAGGAGAAGTAGGATAACTTATGGAGATGTCATCATCATCGTGATCATATGTTTTAGCTATTAATTCCAAAGCATTAAGAGAAATTTCACACTCATCATTCTCAATGTGTTTTGTTAAATCTTCTACTACCCAAGGGTATGTATTCATGAGAGATGTGAATTTGTCAAAATCAGATACATAGTCAAGGATTTCAAATGAAGAGCATTTAAATATATCCTTGTGATACATAGCTTGTAGATAAGTGAAAACATGAGGATTCATATTAAGAAAATTGTAGAAATTCTCAAAGTTTTTGATATATGCATGTAAAGATACCAAAGAGTGATGAGGTGAAGATGCCATAATGAAATTTCTTGTAACATCAATGTCTAATAGGATATAGTAAAACAAGACATGCAAAGTTTTATGTTACTTGGTACACCCTAGATGTGTGACTATTTCACTCCTAAGCACTTGTTTGAAGGAAAGGGCTAAAAGGACACACTAAGTTCACCAAAAACACAATGGATAGGAGGAATAAAGTAAAAAATAGAAAGGCCTAATTGATTATTGTAGGTTTTTAGATAGAATACAATGAAACAACACACAAAATATGCTTGTTTATGCACCTAAAATGTGTTGCAAGTATGTGTCTAATCGGTGTTGTCATTGATGTCAACATATATCTGTTGTCATTGGTGTCAACTTTATCCTATTTTGTTATTTGTTTAGAAGCTTTATATGTTGAGGATATTGAGAAAATTTTCCCCTCCGAAAGAAACAGTGTGTTGCTGATAAAAGAATGATGTAGAAGATTGCTCTGCATTTATTGTAAATTGGATATATTTGTCTACAGATTGGAAGTTATTTAGAGTCATGTCTAAAGATTCTAAATCTTGAGTTTGAGCCTCTGGTATGAATAATTGAGTGAGTTACATTCACTAGAGTAAAACCTATTTTTTTTATTACTCACTAGTGACAGGAAGAAAGTATTTTGTTCCGCATTCCTCCACATTGAGGTATTTTGCTTTGTGGTTCTAGAGGGAGGTCTAGGATGATGATAAGTTTCTACAACTACAATGGTTCATGATTTGGTGGTCTGCAAGCTATCTTTCTCTTATGACAGTTGAAGACAGTGAAGTTCATGTGCTCCAGTGTAAAGAATCTGATGAGCAAAGTGGTTAGTGTTTGTGCGGTTGCTCCTAGTGATTAAAACGTTCTTGTGGATGTCTCTTCATCATGTTCCTACCTTTGTATTGGTTTGCAAGGAGTATTTTGGATGAAAATTAAAGATTGTTCCTAGATAATGTAGCATGTAACCAGTCTTAGCCAACTTGGTTAATTCTAGTGATTGCAAAGATCTACTGATGATTGTAAAAGTGTATCGTGGCATGGAAGATCATGTTTGAGTCTCAGATAAGGCATGACATGATCTGTATACATCTTTACTACATCTCCTTAGTATAATTTTGTATTAGGTCAAAGACCTATTTTGTAAATGTTTGTAATTTTAACCTTGGAGATTGTTCCAATGATTGATGAATGTAATGCTGACCTTGATGTACATCCCAAGGTTGATGAATTATATATATATATATATACACTTATAATTTGGTCAAGAAAAAGATGTCCTTATGAAAATATGCGAAGTTAAGTGAAGAGGTGTAAAAAGTAGAGCAGAGCAGATGAAGAATAATGCGCTTCAATGGAACTGAATTCAGGCATGGAGTAGATGCTATCATATCAATTCAAAACCTTGGACAGTGAGCCACCCCTTGGCAGTGAGCCCCCCTTTGGCAGTGAGCCTTTTTCTGGGTAGTGAGCCCTATTAGCAGCAAGCCTCTAATTTTCAACATTGTTATAACTGATATATCTTGTGGACTAACATCCACCATGGTTTTTTCCCTTAATAGGGTTTTCCACGTAAAAATATGGTGTCTCTTGTGTATGATCTTGGAACTATGTTTATATTTCTATGTTTATATTTTCATGATTTAATCATAACAAACAGTGGACAAGTGTTTAATGTTTTAAGCTACCTAATTTGTTAAAGATTTGAGACAATTGATTCACCCCCCCTCTCAGCTATCTAGTTCATTTCAACAATTGGTATTAGAGCTAGGTTCCTCGAAAGAAAGTTTGACCACTTGAGGCTGATCCAGGATGTCATATAAAAAGGAAAGTCCACGGTTCGATGGAATGAACTACTCCATCTAGAAGGTCTGCATGAAAACCTGACTCCTCTACTTGGGTTACAATGTTTAGAAAATAACTGAAGACAAGTATGAAATACTAAAGAATGGTTCGCAAACTAAAGATGAGATCAAGCAATTTGAGTTGAATATAAAATCCAAAGATTCCTTGGTAAGCACCCTCTCCAACATCGAAGTAACCAGGATCATGGAGCTGGAATCTACTTATGAAATCTGGGATAAGCTAAAGAATCTATATTAAAGAGATGAATCTATGAAGATTGCCAAGTTCCAGAGTTTGAAGGCAAAATACTAATGTTTGAAGATGAGTGAAGATGACAACATAACATCCTTCATGCAAAAGATTGACAAACTTGTGAGTACCATTAAAAGTGTGGGAGGGAAAATTGAGGACATTGAAGTTGTGAAAAAAATTCTTAGATCATTGACTAAATCATATAGTCATAAGGTGACCACAATTGAAGAAATAATGACATTGACAAAGATTACAAAAGATCAGTTGCTCGAGAAATTGACAACCTTTGAAATGAGAGAAATTGGTGATTCCCTTCTGAAGATAGAGACTGCTTTCAAGGCCAACACTTTAGGAAAAAACCCTAGATCTTACAAGTACAAGGTGGAACCAGATTATGAGCTTGAATAACTTGAAGCCAACTTTGTTAACAGTCTCCCCAAAGGTACTGGTAAGTTCAAAGACAAATTACCTTTGAAATGTTTCAATTGTGGTAAAGTTGGTCAGTATGCTGCTAGATGCCCCACAAGAGTTCCTAAGCCTAGACCTGATAGACCTAGGATTCCAAAGAAATGTTACTATGTTGAAGATCTTGATGATGATGGACTATTAGATGGTGACCTAAATAATGCTAGTACTTATGGTAATGAATGCTTGTTTATTTCTATTAAAGAAGAACCTGTGTCTACTAATCCTACTAGCTGTGTGAAAGAAGAAAAACCAGTGGAAAGTGCCTTGGCTATTCAAGTTGTTGAAGATAAAGATGAATGGGTTATTGATAGTGGATGCTCTCATCACATGACCGGTGACAAAAGTAAGTTTGTAAGTCTAGAAAGATATGATGGGGGACTGGTTAGGTTTGGAGATGACATAGTTGGTAAGATCTATGGAAAAGGATCCATTCCTTTTGATGGCAAGATGTTTTGTATGTGAAAGGGTTAAAGCACAATATTTTGAGCGTTGGTCAGATGTGTAACAAAGGTTATGATTTGCGATTCAAGGACAATGGATGCAAGATCATGGAAAGCTCTGGAACAGTGATTGCAACTGGTAAAAAGACTAAAGGCAATATCTATTATCTAAAAGGAAATGATAACTATGACTTGTTGGCTTAGACTGATAAAAGTTGGCTATGGTACAGAAGGATGTGTCACATCAATTTTGACAACATTGTGAAGATGAGTTCCACTCAGGCTATAAGAGATTTGCCCAAGCTTGGGAAACCTACTAATACATTGTGCAAGGAGTGCCAATTTGGAAAATAGACCAGAACAAGCTTTAAGAGTAAGGACCAATCTGTTGGAGGTCTACTGGAATTAGTACATACCGATCTATGTGGGTCCACCAGAGTAAGAATTCTACAAGGAGACAGGTATTTCATGTTGTTAATTGATGACTATTCTAGAATGACTTGGGTTACCTTCTTAAAAGAAAAAGCAGAAGCCCTAGAAAAGTTCAAAGCATTCAAGGCAATGGTTGAGAATGAGATAGATTTGAAGATCAAGTGCTTGAGGTCTGATAGAGGTGGAGAGTTTACATCATATGAGTTTAACTTCTTCTATGAGGAACAAGGGATAAAGAGACAATTATCTGTACCTAGGAGCCACAACAAAATGGAGTAGTGGAAAGGAAGAACAAGATAATTCAAGAGGCTGCTAGAATAATGATGGAGGTTGACCTACAGGAAGTATATTGGAGAGAGGTAATTCACACTGCTGTATACATTCTAAATAGAGTTCAAGTCAAAGGTAATAGTTCCAAGACTCCTTATGAATTGTATGGTAAAGTTCCCACTATGAAATACTTTAAAGTTTTTTGTAGTAAGTGTTATATCAGAAGAGATGAAGATCTAGGTAAGTTTGATGCAAGATGATGAAGGTATATTCCTTGGATATTCTACCAAGAGAAAAGCCTACCAGTGCTACAATAATAGGTTGAAGAAGATCATTGAAAGTGCAAATGTCAAAGTTGATGAAAGGAAAGAAAAGGTATCAAGCGGATATGAATCAGATGAACCAGATGTTCCTGCAAGCAAAGAAGTGGTACAACATGAAGACAGTTCAAATGAAGAAGAATAAGATCCGTTAATTATAACCAATACACAAAGGTATGCAAAACTAAATCATCTTGAAGATCAAATCATATGAGATAAGAGAAAAGGAATTCTGACCAGAAGAAGAGCTGTAGAAGAACAAGTAAATTTCTGTTTGATTTCCAAGATTGAACCTAAGACTATGAATGAAGCTTGCAATGATGAGAATTGGGTAAAGGCTATGAAAGAAGAACTGATGCAAATAGAGAAGAATCAGACTTGGGATCTTATTCCCAAACTAGCAAATAAAAATGTAATTGGCACCAAATGGGTCTTCATGAACAAGATGAATGAAAATGGTGAAATGGTAAGAAACAAAGCAAGGTTGGTATGCAAATGATACTCTCAAGTTGAAGAAATAGATTTTGAGGAAACATTTGCACTAGTGTCAAGGATTGAAACAATAATAATATTTTTAGCATTTGCAGCCTACAAAGATTTTAGGGTATATCAAATGGATGTGAAGTCTGCATTCTTGAATGGGGAATTAGAAGAAGTCTATATTGAACAATCAGAAGGATTCTAGTCATCAGATCAGGGCCTGGTATGTGAGATTGGATAAATATCTGATATAGTTAGGGTTTAGTAAGGGTACTACTGACAACAATCTTTATTTCAAGCTCAATGATGAACAAATCCTAATTGTTGCAGTCTTTGTTGATGACATTATCTTTGCAAGCAATGAAGGCATGTGCATGGTTTTTGCTAGGGAAATGCAACATGAATTTGAAATGTCCATGTTTGGCAAGATGAATTTCTTTTTAGGTCTGCAAATTAATCAGTTAGAAAAAGATATCTTCATTTCTTAGTCTAAGTATGTGAAAGAAGTTTGGGATGGAGGACTCTAAACTGGTAAGCACTCCCATGGTAACTGGTTGTAAGTTGAGCAAAAATTATGACTCACCAATGGTAGATTAGAAAAGATATAGATCTATGATTGGAGGATTACTTTATCTGACCCAAACCAAACCTGACATAATGCATGCAGTTTGTCTTATTGCAAGATTTCAAGCATAACCTAAAGAGTCACATGTGATGGTAGTTAATAGAATACTGATATACTTTAAAGGCACAATGGATTATGGTTTGTGGTATCCAAAAGATAATGATTTGACTCTCAGTGCATACACTGATGCAGACTGGGCCAGAGATGTGGATGACAGGAAAAGTACAACTGGAGGTGCATTCTTCTTGGGAAAAATGTGTTGGCAAGAGACACTACTAGGCATGTCAGATTTTGTGATTGAGATGCTTTTGGATTTGACTGTGTTTAAGATTTTTCTCTCAACGTTTCGGATCACACTCTGTGATCCATCATTAGGAGAAATATAGCTAGAGAAGAGAATGAAAAATGATCAATTACAGACCAAGACTGAATAAAAAGAGAGGAGTGGTGTGGCTCGACATCCAATGGGTCACTTGGGGGAAGAGCCCAAGGTACCAAGGCTAAGGGACACAATGGTAATAAGGAGAGTAGAATAAAAGAAAGAAAAATAGTCAAGAGGGAGAAACCACATAAAATAAACAAAATATCAAAGGAAATAAAAAATAGTAGCTAACAAGATAAATTAATTAAAGACTAGAGACAAAATGAAGAGAAATTTTCAAAAGAAAGAATAAATGCATAAAGGTAAATAAAGAGAATAATCTAAAATTGAAACCATATTTAATTAGTAAATAGCGAACCAAAAATTAATAAGAATATGAAAATAGAAAGAAAAAATAATTATCAAATTATTGTAAATGAATATGTAAGCCATTTGAAGAATATGTCAGTAAGTATAAATATGTAAGGTCCAAGAAAGCCCAAAAACACAAAAGGATGATCAAGAAACATACAAATAAATAAAAAGTAAGAAAAAAAATTATATATAGAGTCAACAAATCCTATAAATAAGTAGGTTAATAACAGAAATATATATAAGAGAAATAATGCAAATAAAGACTACATAGATCTAGAGACTAAATAGACCTAGAATATATATATATATATATACACACACACACACACACAGAGAGAGAGAGAGAGAGAGAGAGAGAGAGAGAGAGAGAGAGAGAGAGAAGACCTACTCAGAAGATTAAAAAAGAGGAAACAAGAAACAAGCAAAGAGAAGTATAGGGAGTGGAGGGGATCAACCAATCCTAGAAACACGAAAGATTGTGCAAGAAACACAAGAAACTAATGAAAAAAAACAAAAAAAAAAAACCAAGGGGAAACAATGAGAAATCAGAAGATAAACTCCAAACCACCAAGAAAATAATGAGCAAACACAAAGACTGCAAGCCCGGAGGAACCAAGTCCCCAAAACACATAAGAGCAAGAGAAGAAGGATAAATGCAAACATGCAAATATGCATGGGTGTAAAAGAAAAAAAAATAAGAACCAACCCACTCCTATCGAAGGGAAGAGAGGGTCAAAAAAGTAAGAGGCCAAGGGGAACCTAAGAGGAAGGTGAAGAAGCCAGGATGAGGGGGAGGGAAAACAACATAAAAGACCTAATATAACACACTGTAGGGTAGAGAGAGTGTGCTAAATAGAAAGAGAGGGTGACAGGGGGGCTCGGTGGTAAGAAAGCTGGTTAGACCTAGGACAAGAGGATAAGGAGGAGGGAAGGGGAAGACTAGGGCAGCAAAGAGGGTGGGAGAGGAGGAAAAAAGAAAAAAGAGAGAATGAGGGGGGGCCAAGATCAAGCATGAAGGAGGAGGCGGTTTCTCAGGCCGATTAGAAGAGGCTGCCAGGAAAAACTTAGGCTCCATCCCTAGTCTCGATTGAGGTTGGTTGGGTGATTGCCTATTTCTATGGCCTCTTTGAGTTTCCTTTTGAAAAAGTTGTCTTCCTTGACCACAATTTGGGTGTCTTCTAAACATATGTGGTGCTTGATTTTAGAGGAGTGTTCTACAAGGGCCAATTTTTGAGTTCGTTCGTGCTTGATGTCGGCACTATGTTCTTTTATCCTAGTTCTAATAGAGCAACCTGTTTCCCCAATGTAGGGGGTGCCGCAAGAACAAGTAATCTTGTAAACTCCTACATTGAGGTAGAGGTCATTCTGGTGCTTCAGAGAAGGGATGCGGCTCCTAAGGGTTGAAATGGGTTTAAAAGCACAACGAAGGCCCTTTTTTCGAAGAATTTTAGAGATTTTGTTGGAGTTGCCTTCAACATAAGGAATCGAGGCCACTGGCGGGGCTTGAGGACAGGGGACTTTGGGTGAGGAGAAGAAATAGGATTTAGCTTGATTGAAGGCTTTAGAGATGAGTTTGCTTTTGAACCCATTCAATTTGAAGACTTTGGATAGGTGGGCTAGTTCAAGATCTAAGTGATCCTCATCGCAGATGCGAAAGGCTCTGGTGGCTAGAGTTTTGAGGACCCCAACTTTTTGGGATGGGTGGTGATGAGAAGAGGCATGAAGGTAGAGATAAGTGTGGGTGGCTTTCCTGAAGACGGTACGACCTAAGGAACCATCAAGTTTCTTTAAGAGAAAAATGTCCAAGAAAGGAAGTTGGTTATTGGTCTCTAACTCTTTGGTGAAGGAGATACTTTGGACAAGGTTGTTAAGATGCAGATGGAATTCCTCCAGTTTATCACAACCATGGGGCCAGCAAATGTTGGTGTCATCGACATAGCGTCTCCACCACTTTGGTTTGAGGCAATAAGAGTTGAAGGCCATTTCTTCGAAATGTTCCATGAAGAGGTTAGCTACAACCGGGGAGAGGGGGGATCCCATAGCCACTCCATCGACTTGTTCATAGACTACTCCTTGGAAGGTAAAGAAAGTGGATCTGAGGCATAGCTCTACCAAGGAGGTGATTTCATCATTAGTCTTGCATCTAATTAACTCTATGGAGTCAAGAATGGGGACCTTAGTGAAAAGGGAAACAACGTCAAAACTGACTAAGAGGTCACTATCTTCTAATGTTTGGCCTTTAATAAATTCAATGAAATGTGAGGAATTTTTAATGAAAGAGTTCGATTGGCTGACTAGCGAGGTTAAGAGTTTGGCCAAGAAGGAAGCTAGCTTGTAGGTGGGGGAGTCAATCATGTCTACAATGGGCCGGAGGGGGATGTCCCTTTTGTGGATTTTTGGGATGCCATAGATGCGCGGGGTGACCTCTTTGGAAGGTAAGAGTCTCTTAATGGTGTCCCCATCAAAGGACGAACATGAAAGGGCTCTTTTAACTTTATTAATGATATGGGAGACTAGGTTATGGGGCAAGATTTTATAGTTGTCATTATCAGAGAGCAAATCCCTCATCTTGGAAATGTAGTCATGTTTACTCATGACAATAGTGGCATTGCCTTTGTCTGCCTTAACAATGATGAGGTCCAGGTTTTTTATTAAATTCTTGAATGCCCAGAGCTTGGCTTTGGGGATGTTGCTCTTGGGAGGTTTAGCATGATGCAGGGCTACCACGCAATCTTGCCTAATTTCTTCGGCATGCTCTACTGGAAGAGAACGAATGATATTTTCAATGTCAACCATGAAATCTGAGAGAGGAATGGCACGGGGAGTGAAAGTGAACCCCAAACCTCATTTTAATAAATTGACCGCTAAAGGGTCAAGGTCCACATTAGAAATGTTGACAACCAATTTATTTTCCCAGTCTTCAATGGGGTTAGGTGAGAAGAGTGGTCCCTAACTGGAAGAAACGGAAGTGGAGGTGGATGATGGTTTGGAAGGAAGGTGCACAACCCGACGAAGGTGGCCTCTTACTTTTTTGACCCTCTCTTGCCTTCGATAGGAGTTGGTTGGTTCTTTTTTTTTCTTTTACGCCCATGCATATTTGTATGTTTTCATTTATCCTTCTTCTCTTGCTCTTCTGTGTTTTGGGTACTTGGTTCCTCCAGGTTTGTAGTCTTTGTGTTTGCTCATTATTTTCTTGGTGGTTTGGAGTTTATCTTTTGATTTCTCATTGCTTCCCCTTGGTTTTTTTTTTTTTTTTTTGGTTAGTTTCTTGTGTTTCTTGCACAATCTTTCTTGTTTCTAGGATTGGTTGATCCCCTCCGCTCCCTATACTTCTCTTTGCTTGTTTCTTGTTTCCTTTTTTTTAATCTTCTGAGTAGGTCTACTCTCTCTCTCTCTCTCTCTCTCTCTATATATATATATATATATATATATATATATATATATATATATATATATATATATATATATATATATATATATATATATATATATATATATATATATATTCTAGGTCTATTTAGTCTCTAGATCTATGTAGTCTTTATTTGCATTATTTCTCTTATATATATTTCTGTTATTAACCTACTTATTTATAGGATTTGTTGACTCTATATATAATTTTTTTTTACTTTTTATTTATCTGTATGTTGCTTGATCATCCTTTTGTGTTTTTGGGCTTTCTTGGACCTTACATATTTATACTTACTTATTGACATATTCTTCAAATGGCTTACATATTCATTTACATTAATTTGATAATTATTTTTTCTTTCTATTTTCATACTCTTATTAATTTTTGGTTAGCTATTTACTAATTAAATATGGTTTCAATTTTAGATTATTCTCTTTATTTACCTTTATGCATTTATTCTTTCTTTTGAAAATTTCTCTTCATTTTGTCTCTAGTCTTTAATTAATTTATCTTATTAGCTACTATTTTTTATTTCCTTCGATATTTTGTTTATTTAATGTGGTTTCTCCCTCTTGACTATTTTTCTTTCTTTTATTCTACTCTCCTTATTATCATTGTGTCCCTTAGCCTTGGTACCTTGGGCTCTTCCCCCAAGTGACCCATTGGATCCCGTACCACACCACTCCTCTCTTTTTATTTAGTCTTGGTTTGCAATTGATCATTTTTCATTCTCTTCTCTGGCTATATTTCTCTTGATGATGGATCACAGAGTGTGATCTGAAACGTTGATAGAAAAATCTTAAACATAGTCAAATCCAGAAGCATCTCAATCACAATGATATGGACTATGGAAAATTAATGATTTCTATGTCAGTTGTTGTCATTGATGGCAACTAAATCCATCTTACACATCTGCATTGTATCATCTATTCATACCTGAAGTCAGATTGCAGATTTGTCTAAGTCTAGATAAACAGAAACAGGGCATATGACAAGGTTCAACATCTTAGTCTGCATTTCTCCACAGGCAATCATATTATGTTGCAGATCTGAGTGAATGATAAATGATGTTAGGGCTACCTAAATCTAAGATTTTGGCCTCTGGTGATGAAGGGATTGTAAGTTACAAGCATCTGAGTATCAATTTTTGGTTAGACAGTTTAGTCTAATGAAGAATAGGCCGACTGAGTGTTTGATCCTTGTGCGGGTGAAGAAAATTGGTTGGTCGAGTAATTTAGGAGATCCAATGGTATTGGCTAACATGTGAGGTGACTTGGATACATAATTTTTGGTCTGTGTTGATGTTTGTACATGGATTCAACCGACAGAACAATGATCTTGAAAAAGTCTCTAAGTTTCTTAAGGCTGACTGCAGTTGATGCAATTTCATGTTGCGGATATGTATATTCGATGGATGCGAGCATTTTGATAAATGGTTGTGCGAATATGAGGTGAGAGGTGTGAAGTATAGCAGTATCAAGTGCAAAACAAGGAGATCTAAGCTCTAGATCATGAAAGATCTATAAAGCAGGTAGAGAAATATGAAGCGTGTAAAGTCAGTGTACTAAGCTTAACTGGAACTGTTATTTTGCATAGATAGATGCTATTTTTTAGTTCAAACATTTCAGTGAACTCTTCTAATCAATTTTGTAGGCAGTGACCGTCCTTTAAGTAGTGAGCTCTGGGCAATGTGCCTGAAGGCATGTGCCTTCCCATTCTATAATACTTTTAACAGAGTTGAAATCTTGTGGGTTAACCCCCATCGTGGTTTTTTCCTTAACCGGGTTTCCATGTAAAAATCCTAGTGTCATGTGTGTTGATTATGTTTCTGCTCATGTGTTGTTAATTCATGCTTTCATGGTTACATCATTTATCTGTTAATAAGTTGTAAAGAAGATTAAACATAGAAAAAGATAAAGTTTTTGAGATAACTGATTCACCTCCCCTTAGTTGTCTGCCCTAATTTCAACAATTGGTATCAGAGCAAGGTTCCTTTTAAGAAGTTTAACATCTTGAGGGGGATCTAGGAAGGTGTTTTCAATGGGTTCATTCAAGCACTCTGATGGTATCAATCAACAACTTCAAGTAGCCTTAGATGATCTTGACCTATCCAGAGTAGAAATTAGAGATCTGCAAGAGAACCTTAAAGATGTTGAAGAATTCATTGAGACCTTAAAAGGACAACTAAGTAAATCTCATGAAAAGAGAAAGGAGCTACTTCATCAGCTAGCAAATCAGAATAAAGACAATGACATGGATGAGGCCTTGAAGGAGAAGACAAAAGAATGTGAGAAGTTAGAAAAAGAAGTTGTTGTCCTAAAACATGAGATGAAATCTGAGGTGATGAGGCTAACCAAGGAAATTGAAGAAAGGAAGAAGATTGAGGAAAAACTGAAGCAATCTCTGAAAGAAAGAACAGAAGAGTGTTGTAGATTAGACAGAATAATTGGTCATCTAGAATCTGATCTACAAAAAACTAGGGATAATGAGGATCAACTTGAAAGACAAATTGTCATTCTCGAACATGACCTAGAAGTTGCAAATGAGTACAAAGAAAAATTCAAGATAAGCTCAGCCAAACTTGAGGTGATGCTTGAGAGTCAGAAGAAGGTAGATGATAAGCATGGTCTAGGATTTAAGAAAGGTGAAAGCTTTGGATCCGGTCAAAGAAATCTTGAAGCAAGAAATCAAAGAAGGAATCTTAGAAGACCTCTGGTAAGACAACCTAATGCTCAAAGGTATGCATATTTCAATGGAAATTGTTTCAAATGCAATAAGTATGGTCATAGAGCTAATCACTGTAGAGGTAAAGAGAATCAAAATGCATCATCTTTCTCTAGTCAATGCTTTAATTGCAAAAAGATAGGTCATAAGGTTGAGGATTGCAGAAGTGGATCTCCTAAGAACAAACAAGTTTTCAATGGAAGATGTTTTACTTGCAACAAGTTTGGTCATATTGCAATACAATGCAGATCTAAACCTGCTCCAACATGTATTTTTTAGAGGAATAAGATTGTGTGCTTCAACTGCAACAAATCGAGACACATTGCCAAATTTTACAGAAGTAAAAAGGAGAACTCACAAGAAGGTAAAGGAAGAATAGAGCAGAAGATGGACAAAGGCAAGGGCAAAGTGAATGTGAATGAGATCTAGAATGAAATGAACAAAACATGGGTGAAAAAAGGTGAAACAAATAATGGTGATGGGTCTGCACCAGAATCTGGTGCTAATAATTCCTCTGGGAATTGAAATAGGAGCTCTGGCTCAGGGGGAGGTACATTGAAAATCTATTTCCCCCTACCAGTAAGTGGGTGCCTGAATCTAGCATGATGAATGAAGATAAAAAAAACCTATTGTAGATCTATTGAAGCAAATTCTAGAAGAAAAGAAGCTAATGCAACTGATTGCGGAGCAATTGAAGATTGATTATATGTAGAAATAGTATAACCGAATGTATTAGGGTAGAGCATTTATTACAATGGTGAATTAGGTTTTGTGGAGCATAAAAGGTCATTTACTCAACATTTGAATCAGTTTGCATTCAAAGAGAACAAGGAGAAGAGTGCCTGAGCTGAGATTTCAAAGATTTAAAGTGCAAAAAGTGAACTTGACAGCTAACCCTAATTGGCGAAATAAGGTATTCTATGTGAAACTTTCTGAATTTGCAATCTCTAGATATGGCTACTCTGTTGGTTATTGACATCACCAAAAGGCACCAACCTGAATTCAAAAAGCATCCACACAAATCTGTAGAGGTTGATCCATTAGGTGCCTTTTCAAATGTACCACATGGTGTGTTGCACATTGAAGATATTAGGGCTTATGTTCATGCTAGCATAGATGAGTTTGGGGATTCAAAGTTAGTAGAATTGTTCAAGAATCATTTGAGGGATGAAATTCATGGTCTTAAACCTGAGTATAAGGCACTACAAGATAAACATTTCATTCAGATTATAGGGTTTCCATCCTTCGATGAAGATGATTGGGTCTGGTATGTGCTGAGTCAGATGCATGATGAGTTTATGTGGTTAATGAAACCCTTCAATATCACCAAGGATCCCATCAAGGCCGTGACATGATTAAATTCATCCATGGACTACCAATGTTGAAGTCAGTAAAGAATCAAACTATAACTGATGCTACCTGTTCAAGATTTGACAAAAGGGCAATGACAATAAATGACATCACTGATCCAGATGTCAAATTTGCATCAATGGTGATTGGATACAAGATATATCATTCTAGTAGGGAGAATTTTGTATCTGGTACAACTATCTATGGAGCTTATCAAATGTTGAGAGAGAATGCTGACTATGATTTGTGTGAGTTGCTGCAAAACCAACTGATGGAAATTTTGAATAAAGTTAAGAAGTATAAGAACACTTTCAAATATGGTACACTGGTCCTATGTTTGTTCTTCTATTTCATTAATGAGCTGCTAGGGATGAAGAGTTTGTATTGGACAAATGACAAACTAGTTGCCATCCAAATAAGAAACCAATTGCATAGTATTGGCAATTCTAAAGCCCAAAGGACTGCCATCTAGGGATATTTCAAGAAATTTTAGAATATAATGCACTCAAGGGAAAGAATCCCTAGATCTTTGGTTGAAAAATACAAGGATATAGTCTATTTTATGGTGGATACAGATCAGTGTTTAATGGAAGCAGTTGAACCAAGAATTGTGTGGATCATGCCCATGGGGTATGAAGTTGATGAGAAAGTATTGGATATGTATGCTCAACACCTTCTGAGTAAACCAAAGGACACCACAATTGAAAGATTTGGGACATATGGTGAACTTAGTGTGAAACTGCATGTTGAGCTCTGGAAACTTGAATCTAAGAGAAAGATTTAAAGGAAAGTTGAAATGTATGCAGAAAGCATTGGCATAACAAAAGAAGCTGTAAATGACATCACTGATCCAGATGTCAAATTTGCATCAATGGTGATTGGATACAAGATATATCATTCTAGTAGGGAGAATTTTGTATCTGGTACAACTATCTATGGAGCTTATCAAATGTTGAGAGAGAATGCTGACTATGATTTGTGTGAGTTGCTGCAAAACCAACTGATGGAAATTTTGAATAAAGTTAAGAAGTATAAGAACACTTTCAAATATGGTACACTGGTCCTATGTTTGTTCTTCTATTTCATTAATGAGCTGCTAGGGACGAAGAGTTTGTATTGGACAAATGACAAACTAGTTGCCATCCAAATAAGAAACCAATTGCATAGTATTGGCAATTCTAAAGCCCAAAGGACTGCCATCTAGGGACATTTCAAGAACTTTTAGAATATAATGCACTCAAGGGAAAGAATCCCTAGATCTTTGGTTGAAAAATACAAGGATATAGTCTATTTTATGGTGGATATAGATCAGTGTTTAATGGAAGCAGTTGAACCAAGAATTGTGTGGATCATGCCCATGGGGTATGAAGTTGATGAGAAAGTATTGGATATGTATGCTCAACACCTTCTGAGTAAACCAAAGGACACCACAATTGAAAGATTTGGGACATATGGTGAACTTAGTGTGAAACTGCATGTTGAGCTCTGGAAACTTGAATCTAAGAGAAAGATTTAAAGGAAAGTTGAAATGTATGCAGAAAGCATTGGCATAACAAAAGAAGCTGTGAGACTAAACAAGGAAAGGATAGAGAAAGCTGACAAGGAGAAGCAAGATAGGCAACAATGAAGTGTTTCAGAAGAATCCTCTTCTAAGCCAAGAACTACTAGGAGTATAGGTATAACCTTCAGTGCATCACCTTCTTCTATTGCAAAGAAATTCAAAGAAAAAACTACTGGTAAGGAAAGAAAAAGAATAAAAGTAATGGCCAAAAGGTCATATGCCAATATGGAGAAGGAGAATGAAGAAAAGACTGATTCAAATGATGAGGTTAAAGAGTTGAAGGCCTCAGGCACTAAGGCTACTAAAGTGTCTGAGAAGCCCTCTGAAAGCAAAAAGTCAAGTAAAAGGCATAAGTCAGAGGATTATGTTGAAAAGCCTACTCTTTTTGTGGAAGTCATCATTAAGTCAATCACTATAGATGTAAACCTAAAGCCAATAACTAAATTTTATGATCATTACAGTGATGCTAACAAGAGAGTTTTGGAGGATGCTATTGTAAAGTACTTGAATGTATTCAACAGAGATCTAGTAGAAATTCTGGTAGAAATCCCTAAAGGTTTAAGAGACATTCTAGAAATAAGAAAAGAAGTTCCTAAAGAAAAAGATCTGGAGCTAAGGGAACATGTATTGCCCAGTCTATGTCTAGTGATCTCTAGAAAAGAAGCAGACAAAATTTTCAAAGAAGTCAAGAATGAATTCAGAAGCAAGAAAAGGATGAATAAGCTAATGATTGGAAACATTGATGAAGTTGTTAAAGGAATAGAACAAACTCTAAAGAAAGCACTGGACAAGAACAAGTTTTATATGGTTACAGAAGAACCTATTAATACTAATGACACATCAATTCTGAATGATGAAGAGTTGTAGAAAAATGAGCAACAAACTGAAGTAGATGATGTCTCTATTCTGGAAGAAGAAATATTGAATAAAAGAGATGAAGAAATAATGAAGGAAGATCAAGAAAAGGAAACTAATGATGGAATTGATTCCTCCATTTTGGATGTTAAGGAATTTGATAATACTATTATTGAGGATACACAAAATCCTCCAGAAAAGAATGCAGAAGACATTTCTAAGATAGATAAAACCAAAGATGCCTCTGATGATGATGCAGAGAAGGCTAAAGTAGAGAAAAAGAATGAAAATGATAAGTAGAACATTGTGGTTGACTCTGAAAAGGGAGAAGATGGAGGCCCTGAAGAGCATAAATCTGAAACATCATTTTGGGCAAGAGACACTACAGAAGCAGTGAAAGAAATTTTGGAGAGAGATAAACAAATTGAAGAAGATCAGGACATAATACAAGGATAGATCAATTTTGACACAATATCACTTGTACAGAAGATAAAGTTGGCCTCTATTGCACAACCTAAGGCTAGAGAGGAAATTTTGAAGTCCCATATAGAAGATAGTGAGTTCTTTGGCCTTGCATCTGGGATTTTGGAGAAAATCATGCCTTCTTTTTAGAAAGACTCATCAGCATCTCCCTCTGGTCAGTTGAAGAGTCTGATAAAATTTGTAAGTACTCATTTTGAAACTTTTGAGAAGTCAGCAGAAGTTAAAGTCAGAAATGAATACAATGAGAAGAGATTTGCTAAAATAAGGAAAATGATTAGCTATGATAGATTAGTGCTTGACACTAATGTAAAGAGTATTCAAAATGCTCTCTCTAAAGGTGTAGAGATTTATAAGTTTTGTCTAAATTGGTCTAAAGTTGTTGAAGATATTGAGAAGAAGATTAAGGACTTAGAGCTCAAACTGTCTAACATTTTTCAATCCTATAGTCCTTTAATTGAGTCTATAGCAACCAAACAATGCCAAGTAGTGAGTTTGTGAAATGAATTGAGTAATTTGGAGAAGGAAAAGGTCACAGTTTTGGGTAGATTGGATGAGCTTCAGGCACTAATTTCCCCCAAGTTAGAAACTATGTATGATCTATTGGCAAAATCCCATGTTGCTGCTACTACTAGTGATCCTACTGATCTTCAAAAGGCAGAATCACAGGAATTTTGTTCAGTGGGCATAAATCCATTTTGGGTAGAATAAAGAAGAACTGGGATAGTGAATTGTCATGGTTGAAAAACATTTTTGGTGATATCTTTTTGCTGATGAACAAGGCTTAAGGACCGTGTGTTCATATGCAGAAGTATATACTTAGAGTTTTGACCCATGTACATAAATTTTTTGCATGAATTTTGATATGCAAATCCTAACCTTTGCCATTGATGTCAAATGGGGAGAGGAAAAGTAGTGAAAAATGGGGAACTCATCAAATGGGGAGCATTGGAAATCACAAGTGCACATAGTAAGGGGGAGCTGTTCTAACACTTAGTCATTTTTCACTAAGTGTTGTCATCAATGCCAAAAGGGGAGATTGTTGGCAAGAGACACTGCTAGATATGTTAGATGTTGTCATTGATGGAAACTAAATCCATCTTACATATTCGCATTGTATCATCTATTCATACTGGAAATCAGATTGCAGATTTGTCTAAGTTCGGATAGATGGGAATAGGGCATATGACAGGGTTCAGCAAATTAGTCTGCATTTCTCAACAAGCAATCATATTATGTTGTAGATCTTAGGGAATGATAAGGGATGTTAGGGCTACCTAAATCCAAGATTTTAGCCTCCAGTGATGAAGGGATTGTAAGTTACAAGCATCTAAGTATCAGGTTTTGGTTAGACAGTTCAGTCCAGTGAAGAACAAGCTGACTAAGTGTTTGATCCTTGTGCGGATGAAGAAAAGAGGTTGGTTGAGTAATTTAGGAGATCCAATGGTATTGGAAGACATGTGAGGTAACTTGGATACATAATTTTTGGTCCGCATTGATGTTTGTGCATGGATTCAATCGATAGAATAGTGATCTTGAAAAAGTCTCTAAGTTTCTTAAGGTTGACTGCAGTTGATGTAATTTCATGTTGCTGATATATATATTCAATTGATGTGAGCATTTTGATATATGGTTGTCCGAATATGAGGTGAGAGGTGTGAAGTATAGCAGTATCAAGTCTGAAACAAGGAGATCTAAGCTCTGGATCATGATAGAACAGTAAAGCAGGGCACATAAAGATGAAGTGTGTAAAGTTAGTGTAATGAGCTTAACCAAAACTATTATTTTACATAGTTAGATGCTATTCTTCAATTCAAACATTTTAGTGAACTCTTGTAATCAATTTTGTAGGTAGTGAGCCTCCTTTGAGCAGTGAGCTCTAGGAAATGTGCTCGAAGACATGTGCCTTCCCATTTTATAATACTTTTAACAGAGTATACAATCTTGTGGGTCAACCCCCACCATGGTTTTTCCCTTAACCAAGTTTCCACGTAAAAATCTTGGTGTCTTGTTGATTATGTTTTTGCTCATGTGTTGTTAATTCATGCTTTCATGGTTACATCATTTATCTGTTAATAAGTTGTAAAGAAGATTAAACACAAAAAAAGATAATGTTTTTGAGACAACGGATTCACCCCCCCTCTTAGTTGTCTGCCCTAATTTCAACAAAAGGCTAGTATCCTGGTTAAGCAAGAAACAAGACTCAATATCTCTATCTACTACAGCAACAAAATACATTGCAACAGCATGTAGTTGCACTCAAGTGTTATGGATGAAGCAAATATTGAAGGACATCAGAGTTGTGTATGAAGATCCAATTGCAATCTTTTGTGACAATACAAGTGGGCCATAAACATATCAAAGAATCTATTAATGCATTCAAGGACAAAACATATATCCATAAGATATCACTTTATGAGAGAAAAGATGATAGAGAATGAAGTCAAGCTGGAGTATGTATCTACAAAGATTAGATTGTAGACATTTTCGTCAAGCCTCTACCTAAGGATACTTTTGAGTATCTTAGAGAAAACTTAGGGTTTATCACCCCTCCTACTCTAAACTAAGATGCACAAGAGTGCATCAGTCTAGTGGTGCTTAGGGCTCTACCTCCAGATCTAGATTGATGCTTGTAAGGGCTACTTCTCAAGGGGAGTAGTCAGATGGAGAGAGTTTGGTTCAGAGCAGCAGAGTACAAGTATGTGCCCTTTCCATTGATGTCAAAGGGGGAGAGAACTCATGTAAAAAACTCAAAAAAGAAGGAATGCAGATGTGTAAAGAGATAGGGGGAGAATCTTGTCTTGATGACTGTTACAATTTTCACATCATATGTTGCCATCAATGACAAAGGGGCAGATTGTTGCAAGTATGTGCCTAATCGGTGTTGTCATTGATGTCAACATATCTTTGTTCTCATTGGTGTCAACTGTATCCTATTTTTTTATTTATTTAGAAGCTTCATATGTTGAGGATATTGAGAAAATTTTCCCCTCCAAAAGACACAGTGAGTTGTAGTAAATTGTATTGAAGATAGTGTGTTGCTGATAAAAGAACAATGTAGAAGATTGCTCTGCATTTCTTGTAAATTGAAGATCTTGGTCTCTAGATTGGAAGTTATTTAGAGTCATATCTAAAGATGCTAGATCGTGAGTTTGAGCCTTCGGTATGAAGAATTGAGTGAGTTACATTCACTTGAGTAAAACCTACTTTTTCTGATTACTCATTGGTGATAGGAAGAAAGTATTTTGCTCCGCATTCCTCTGCATTGAGGTATTTTGCTTTGCGGTTCTAGAGGGAAGTCTAGGACAATAAGTGCCTACAACTAAAATGGTTCATGATTTGGTAGTCCACAAGTGATCTTTCTATTATGATAGTTGAAGACAGTGAAGTTCATGTGGTCTGGTGTAAAGAATCTCATGAGTAAAGTGGTTAGAATTTGTATGGTTGCTCCTGGTGATTATAATGTGCTTGTGGATGTCTCCTGATCGTGTTCTTACCTTTGCATTGGTCTGCAAGGAGTATTTTGGATTGAAATTGAAGATTGTTCCAAGATAATGTAGCATGTAACCAGTCTTAGTTGACTTGGTTAATTCCAGTGATGGTTGAGATCTATTGAAGATTGTAAAAGTATATTGTGGCATGGAAGATGGTGTTTAAGTTTCAACTAAGGTGTGATCTACATACATCTTTACTACATCTCCTTAGCATAATTTTGTATTAGGTCAAAGACCTATTTTGTAAATGTTTGTAATGTCGACCTTGATGTACATCCCAAGGTTGATGAATGATATATATATAGTTGAAAAAAGTGAACTTTTTGTTGAAATGAACCAGACAACTGAGAGGGTGGTGAATCAATTGTCTCAAATCTTTAACAAATTCCATAGATTAAAACATTAAACACTTGTCCACTATTTGTTATGATCAAATCATGAAAACATAAAATTAGAAAAAAAACACAGTTCCAAGATCATACACAAGAGACACTAGATTTTTATATGGAAAACCATGGTAAGGGAAAAACCATGGTGGATGTTAGTCCACAAGATATATTAGTTATAACAATGCCAAAAATTTGAGGCTCACTACCAAGAAAAAGGCTCACTGCCAAGGGGTGGCTCATTGCTCAAGGTTTTGAACTGATATGATAGCATCTCCTCCATGCCTAAGTTCAATTCCATTGAAGTGCAATATTCTTCCTCTGCTCTACTCTACTTTTTACACCTCTTCACTTAACTTTGCATCTTTTCATAAGGACATCTTTTTCATATATATGTATATATATTTATATATATATGTGTGTGTGTATATATATGTATATACGTATATATGTATGTATATATATGTATATATGCATATATACATATACATATATATACATGTATATGTATATACATATATACATACATATATATATAAATATATATACATATATATGAAAAAGATGTCCTTACAAAAAGATGTGAAGTTAAGTGAAGAGGTGTAAAAAGTAGAGCAGAGCAGAGGAAGAATATTGCACTTCAATGGAATTGAATTCAGGCATGGGGTAGATGTTATCATATCAGTTCAAAACCTTAGGCAGTGAGCCACCCCTTGGCAGTGAGCCTTTTTTTGGGTAGTGAGCCTCTGATTTTCGGCATTGTTATAACTAATATATCTGGTGGACTAACATCCACCATGGTTTTTCCCTTAACATGGTTTTCCACGGGGTAAGTGCAAGAAGATGGGGGGCCAAAAAGTGGCCAAAATAATTTCAAAAAAATTTAAGTCATAACACGAGCGCGTTATAACGCGCTCGCGTTATGGCTGAGTATAAATGAAAAAAAAAGCAAGTGAATTTCATTTCACTCCCATTTTCTCCTCTGCCCGCGGCCTCCAAACCCTCAAAAATGCGCTAGCGTTCTGTAAAATGCCAATCAACACAAAAAGCTTGTCAATTCATCACCAAAATGCTGCCGCGACGTCAAAAATGCCAAAGGGGTGAGTTATCTTTTTTTTTGTTTGAATTTCTTTATAAATAGGTAGGTTTTTGTTGATTTTTGATGTATATTTCGTTAATTGTCAGGAAATGTTAATGCACCTCCTCCTCCTCCTCCTCAAAATCCACAAAATGCTGAGGAGGAAATACCTGCAGAACAACAAGCTCCTCCATTCATTCCTCGACATGCCCCTAGAACACAAGATAATATAATGGGGCAAATTGAAAACAACAAAAAACAAATTGAAGATATAATTGCAAGGTTGAAAGATCCTTCCACTTCAACCTTGCATAGGTCCATGCTTGTCGAATCTCTTGAGTCTATGTTATCAAATGTAATTCAATTAGCAAGCAAATAACTAGTTGGACTGATAAAAAGAGAGAGTTTAAAGATTACTACGCAGATAAATTGTCATACCAAGATGTCAAAAAATTATAAATTACAAAATTAGACTTGTGTTCAATTTTCACAAACCCACAAACAAATCAACCTCCACCCATTACATGCAAGAGGTTCCCTATCCATTGGTGCAACAACCAAGCGATAAGGGACAATTTTGGGTAGAGGTGGTGGCTGGTTTTTGACCATCCTCCATGCAATAATAATGAGGTCCCGCAATGCTTTTTGAGGAAACTCTATTGCGAGTTTGTCCTCAATAAAGTGCCAAACTATTTTGATATGTGGGACTTCCAGGGTAGAGGTGGGGGCTTAGTACAGGATAGACCAGGGGCACATCTTGACCCACAGCGGGTAGTGAGATGAGTAATCAGCAGACTAGCCCACGAGCATGTTTCTATCCCTTCCATTGTGAAGGAGAGTGTTGAGGTCGATACACTGAGGTCAATTAGTGCCTTGACCCAGAGCATCATAGAGCATGCCGATCCTGCAACACAGAGTGGGTTGGGAGATAGTGCGAGGAATAGGGTCCCACCATATACTTGCCAGGCTTGCGGGTCAGCCTGTGGTTATGACCCCATGGACAGTCAGGACGCAAGTGCACAGGCTACATCTGCAACTGAGCAGATGGTGATGACAGATACCCTCCTGAGTGAGACTTTTAGCCTTGATACTCAGGTAAATATTAGCAAGTTTATTGAATTTAATTTATTAAATTTCATTTTTAAAATACAAGATTAACTAATTTAAATTGATGATTTTAATAAAATTTTAGGGTCATAGCGTTGATGCAGTTTTGAGTGGTTCTCCACCTACATTTTTCACTAGATCATCTACTGTCGAGGTATGTAACTAGTAAACAATTATAAATATTACATGTGAATAGCATCATTATATGAATGGTATTCTAATTTCTGATTTTGGATGTTGAATAGGTTAATACTGTAGATTTCATGGCAACACCTGCTAGCAGTGGTGGACTTCAAAGCTTTATGGAGGTAATAAAATAAATAGTTTAATGAATGAATTGTACTTACTAAATTTTTGTATGTGATTTGTGTGTTTTATTGTGTGTACTTCCATGTTTAGATGAACATGTGTGTATGTTAGGAGCCATGATTTGCATCACTATTATAGTGTTTATAATTGAATAATGTTGTTTTATTTCCAGATAATGTAGGCTGCGGAGACACCTCCCGATGTTCATAGGGCAATGGAGCAGGGTGTGGCCTCTGTGATTCATAGCTCTATGACATTGATAGGGGTATGAGGCAGATTAGTAAATTTTAATTTACATTCATTGTTATAGTTGTCTATTTTTTAAAAATCAAAAGATTATTGATTTGAAGTTTAATTTCTATTTGGATGGTTTCTATAGGACATGACATCACCAGGGCCTATTCCTGTTACTGAGGCAAGCAATGAGATAGATTATATGTTAGCGGTAAGTGATTATTTTGTTAAATGTTTCATTTTTTTATAACATGTAATTTCTATATATTAATGTCTATACTTTTTTTTGTAACAGGTAAAGGTGCAGGAAGAACTAAATAGGAGGAGTAGCCCTCGGGTTTGTAGTAGACCACCCACATGCATGTCTCCATCCCCTAGAAGATTGAAGGCTGCTCGTGATTTATTCTCTTCACCAGCCAGAGGGGAATGCCTTTTTATTGTGTTCCTTTGTTGTATGCCTATATGGAATTTGTGGACATATATTTTGTACTGTACATAGTTGACATTGTATGCCTATATGGCATTCTTGTAAGCCTATATGGCTATTTTGTATATATGTTATACTTATATCGACATATATTGATGTATGCCTATATGGATATTTGGTTAATACAAATCTTTTTTATTGATGGCATCCATACTTGCATTATAAATCCACTTTTGAATGGATATTTGTAGATGGCTACTTCAAATATTTAAAGTCCGATTGTATTACATAGGATGTTTGCATTTTCTTTGATAGGCTTGATAGGCCATGGATTACATGATGGTGTTTGATGGAAAAGTATGGTACTAGAAGACTCTAGTTCATTCTTAATAGGCTTGTGATTGATAATATCTTTGCATGATTGCACTTGATCTTGGATCATGGGCATGTTGTTAGGATTTTGATTGCATTGTGATGTTTGATGGATAGGCATGGTGTAAGATACCCAACTAGTTCTACGAAAATTTTTCCTTACTTAAACAATTTTACTTGCTATCAATTCATCAACTACTTCAACAACACAAAGATATACATCAAAGATAACTACTTGAATGAATCAACCTTAGAGTTGGGTACTTGTCTAGTTATTTGACTCAATCAACTTGCAATGTCTTATTACATGGATAATGCCTTCAATAGCATGAAGTTACAACTTATTCAATGGAGATATAAAAGAAAGGCCTTGAAGCCTTGATGTTTACAATGGCGTCTACACTTGATCAACTCAATCAAACTTAATGATGTCAACTGAATGTCAACACCTCACAATATCACAAGGGAGCATCACCTTGCTTGTTGCATGGATGAACATCATAGTTGCAAGACTCTTAGGGTTAGGCGCCAACTAAAGGTAGTAGAGACCAGACTAGGCGCCATCCTAAGCTGGGTGCTTCCTTGAGGTGGTAGAGACATGGATGAACATTTGGTGGGGTTTGATGACTCCATATTGACACTCAAATTCACTTAGGCGCAATGTTAGTGTTCTTCTAACTAGGCGCCAGATTGGAGGATTCTCAGGGGTTTTGGTGCCTAGGTTACAACTTGTCAATTTCTCAAAGAATCTTTGAAACACTTGACTTCCAAGGATTATCATCTTACCCTCTGATGGAGCGCCTTGTTAAAAAATTGGTCTTGGGGACTTGCATCTCTCTTAGGCACATGTTTGGAGTAATGTCAACTGGTATCAGCGCCTATTATCTCAATTCACACTTGACATCAAACTTTTGAAGCTCTTTTACCCTAGCGCCTTTATCTTCTATCAAGTGCCTAACATTCTGGAGGTGAATTCCATCTTAATCCAAGTCTTCAAGGTACTTCCAAGTTTAGGCACCAAAACAGGGTTATGGAGGAGCAGAACCATGCCTTAGGAGGATGACTGAACCCTAGGTGCCAATTTGAGGTTGCAAGAGCATAGGTATGTGCCAAGTAGAGTTTGATGCTCAAAACATTAACATTATTCAGTGAAATCCTTTTTTGACTCTAGGCGCCATTTGGAGGCTAGAAAGAGGGAAGTTGACACCAACTGCATTAGGCGCATTTCTGAGGTGATGGAGACCAATAAGTGTGCCTTGTCCTCTGGCTCTATTCCTTGTTAACTTTACAACTTAGATTATCTGAACAACATTGAGAATGCTTCCCTTCTTCCTGATACAAGTTGAAAGATCCATTGGGTGCCATTTTAGGTGTCTGGAGAGATCATCAACCAAGGGCGCTAATAGAGCCTTTAGCAAATGGAAAGAGCGCCTTACTTAGATTTGATTTCTGGATGCCAGAATTGAGGAATTTTGCACCTTGGCTAGGAGTTTCTCATTTCAATCTTGATTATTCATCTAAGTGACTTTCCTTAGCTCCCAAGCCTTCAATCTATCCATTACCCCCTGCTAGGCGCTCAAAATAGAGTGTTAACGCCTTATGAAGGTTACGTGCATTCTGAGGGTGGGGTAGGCAAGTGAGGGTACCAGACTAGGCCTTGAGACTTCTCTGCTCATCAAAGGCTTTCAATCCTAGGTGCCAGATCCAAGGAGTTCCAACCAACACATGCGCCTAGTGCTTTGAGTTCACCCAAAGGACATCTTTAACTTGAAAACTTTCAATCTTCATCCATCTATGCTAGGCGCTCAATTGGAGGATCCCTAGAAACATGTATAGGTGCCTTGAGGTTCTTAGGCGCTTAATTTGGATGATCCTTGTGCTAGGTGCTTAGTAAGGAAAACTGGAGTGAAATGGGCGCCTAGGCTCCCAAGCTTCCATACTCAGTCAAATTTTAGGGTTCTGACCTTGTTCCTGCAAAACAAATAGATAGAGTTAGTCTGAAACCAATTCATTCCCTCATCATTTGGAATTAGCCTCCAAGAATTAGGAATAGGCTAATCCATTATACACTTGATGATCAAGCCGGGAATGGGGACATGACACATGGTACTAGGCTAATCATTTTGGGTTTTCCATGAGCCTCGGACAAGGTAATAGGCATAGGGTTTTTATCTTGCATAATGATTTTTTCAAACCAAGGGTCCATGATGGAAATGATTAAGGATGATAGAATGTTTGCATTTTGGACTTTGAGATGTTTATTGTTGTAAATGTTTATTGTTTGGACTCAAATTTTGTTAAATGGTTGTTTGAAAGAGGACACATCAAACACAACAATAAGATTGGTTTAAATATGGATGCAAATGATGTTTACTAGTTTACTAATGTGATGATGTTTACTAATGTGATGATGATTTTGCATGTTTTCAATGGTTGGGATCTACAAGTTATGCATTTTTTTGGGATGCACACCTCATTGATTGTAGTGGGATGACTTGAATGCATATTGCCTATATCCACTGGATGACTTTGTTATTTTTCCTTGTCTATGCTCATTTGCACATTGGTATGTTGCATTGGGATGAGAGGATGGATGTTGCTTTGATAGTGATGTGTATTCGTCACCTAGTGATGGATGATCTTATATAGTGGTTGGGTGTAATGGTTATCTTCATGTGGTTGTAGATGTTGATCCTTGGTTTAGAGGTGTTTGGTAGTGTGTCTTGGTGGACTCTTGATTCTAGATTAGAGTATTAGCATGATACAAGTTCTCTTGAGACTAGGATGTCTGTATTGGTGCATGTGATCTTCTACGAGGAGATGTTAGATCATGATGTCATGTTTGGATACCTAATTTTGTAGTTGGATTTTTGACAGTGGTCTTGTTGGTTCTCTTGGTATTGAGTACATTGGTCATGTGCTTGGGAGCTTCATGATAATGTGCTGTTGCATTTGGAGCTTAACATGGATTGATTGGTTGTAGGTTCTCATACATACTTCGAGACTTGGGTGAGGCTAGAGTTCTCTTGGGATTAGAGACACTTGTTGAGATGGTTACCCTTTAGAGGTTTTAGCAGGAAGACCAAGGAGACTTTCACTTGGATATGGGCGTGAGTTAATTATGGACCTAGAGAAGATTCTTATTGGTTCTAGAGGGTTCATTCAAGGGATGTCTCTAAACATGCTTTTTCTCAGGCGCTAAACTGGAGTTGTCTAGATGCACAACTGCACCTCCCTCAATGAAGTTCCTTTTGTTAACTTAGTTCATCCTAGTGACTCAAGGGGTTGTTATATTCTTTAGGCGCAATCTTTCATAGACTAAAACATTCACTCCATGTTAAGGCGCTCAAAGGAGTCTCTGGAGATGGAAAATGGTGCCTTAACTCACTTATGTAAATTTTGGACTTTTAGGCAATTGCAATATGTCTTGGAGGACTCAATTCTTCAAGACGCCCATTTTGTTCACCATTTGTAGAATCACTTGTTCAAGGCGCATGTGTGATTTGGTAAAAAACAAGCACCTAGAGTGAATAGGCTTTCATCCTAACTTAATACACTGCCTCCTTCTGATGATTTTTGGGGTAGCAGAAAACCTTTCACCACGAGCAAATGCCTCAGAGCTATAAAAAATTGAGAGAGGTTATTGTAGAGGCACTCTACATGATCGCATTGCCTTAGATAGAATGTTTCTAAGTGACACAGTTTTTGAGTAACATCTCGTCAAAGATTGCTACCTTTTTGCACTTTAGACTCTTCAGGGATATCGTCGGTACAATGTAGCTCCGACTGTTTCGACATATTTGGGTGAAAAATAGGACCATGCCTAGCGTAAATGTACCCATTCAGATGCATTGGAATAGTCAGTTTGGTCACATCAAGAGCAGGATGAAAGTTACACCCCTTTGCAACTTTACACTGCCTCTTACTGATAATTTTTGGGGCAGCAGAAAACCTTTCACCACGAGCAAATGCCTCAGAGCTATAAAAAACTGAGAGACGTTATTGTAGAGGCACTCTACGTGATCCTGTTGCCTTAGACAGAATATTTCTAAGTGACACAGTTTTTGAGTAACATCTCATCAAAGATTGCTGCCTTTTTGCACTTTGGACTCTTCAGGGATATCGTCGGTACAATGTAGCTCCGACTGTTTTGACATGTTTGGGTGAAAAATAGGACCATGCCTAGCGTAAATGTACCCATTCAGATGCGTTGGAATAGTCAGTTTGGTTGCATCAGGAGCAAGCTAAAAGTTACACCCCTTTGCAACTTTCCACTGCCTCCTTCTGATGATTTTTGGGGCAGCAAAAAACCTTTCACCACGGGTAAATGCCTCAGAGCTATAAAAACTGAGAGAGGTTATTGTAGAGGCACTCTACATGATCACGTTGTCTTAGATAGAATGTTTCTAAGTGACACAATTTTTGAGTAAAATCTCATCAAAGATTGCTACCTTTTTGCACTTTGGACTCTTCAGGGATATCGTCGGTACAATGTGGCTCTGACTGTTTCAACATGTTTGGGTGAAAAATAAGACCATGCCTAGCGTAAATGTACCCATTTGGATGTGTTGGAATAGTTAGTTTGGTCGCATCAGAAGTAGGACGAAAGTTACACCCTTTTGCAACTTTACACTGCCTCCTTCTGATGATTTTTGGGGCAGCAGAAAACCTTTCACCATGGGCAAATGCCTCAGAGCTATAAAAAACTGAGAGAGGTTATTGTAGAGGCACTCTACATGATCACGTTGCCTTAGACAGAATATTTTTAAGTGACACATTTTTTGAGTAACATCTCGTCAAAGATTGCTACCTTTTTGCACTTTGGACTCTTCGGGGATATCCTCGGTACAATGTAGCTCCGACTGTTTTGACATGTTTGGGTGAAAAATAGGACCATGCCTAGCGTAAATGTACCCATTCAGACATGTTGGAACAGTCAGTTTGGTCACATCATGAGTAGGACGAAAGTTACACCCCTTTGCAACTTTACACTGCCTCCTTCTGACGATTTTTGGGGCAGTAGAAAACCTTTCACCACGGGCAAATACCTCAGAGCTATAAAACATTGAGAGAGGTTATTGTAGAGGCACTCTATGTGATAACGTTTCCTCAGACGAAATGTTTCTAAGTGACATGGTTTTCAAGTAACATCTTGTCAAAGATTGCAGCCTTTTTGCACTTTGGACTCTTCAGGGATATCGTTGGTACAATGTAGCTAAGACTGTTTCAACATGTTTGGGTGAAAAACAAGACCATGCCTAGCGTAAATGTACCCATCTGGACGTGTTGAAACTGTCAGTTTGGTCACATCACAAGCAGGACACCAAAAATGCAAAAGTTGCTTTGTGCAACTTGACAACATTGACACTTTTTTGCAACATTGACCTTGATTTGGTGCCCAATGTACATTATAGAGGTTGAGACGCTCCTTATCATTCAAACATCTTAGATGAGCACATAGGAAAGAAAAAAGCTCTAAGTTTCATCATCATGAGCACCTAATATCAAGAGACTTTAATGGCTCAAACCTTAGCATGGAGTCCTAAGGCGCATTTCATGTCTCCTTTCATCCAGTTTGGTGCCCTTATGTAGATTTTTCAACTTGATTTGGCACCCTATATGTGAAGGAAGATCTAAAGGCATGAAAGTGGATGTCATATTGCAAGAGTTTGGATCATCAAAATTGAAAGAAATAGGTCTATTAAGCTTGGGCGCCCTTGGTCTTCTTTTCATTCATTATGAGCACCTTGGGAGAATGGTATATAGGTCATCATCATGATTGGGCGCCCTGGATCCAGAGTGTTGGAGAGATCATCAAATGGTGTCTAGTAGGGTGAGTTATGAGTTTGGTCGCATCAGGAGTAGGACACCAAAAATGCATAACATGATGATGTAAAAATGTGTACATATGTGTAAAAATGCAGGAGGAAATAAAAAAAAGACAAACCTTACAAATTAATGTGCATACCTACAACTCAATGTAACATAACTTTACAAAATCAATGTGAATACTTACAAATTAATCCAATGAACCATCCAGGTCTGCTCTACTCTTTATTGTGTCAAGTATTGCTTCATGGTCAGACTCACGCACCTTCCACAATATTTTGTTCAAAGGTCTACCCTGATACTTTATCAAATGAACATTGGATGCCACGACAAGGTTCGAGTAATGAAGAATCTTCTGATGCATGTCAAAGTCCTGAAATAGCCAAATATTAACACTCTTATGTGGGTACCTTCTAAGCCATGTTCCAGTAATAACCACTGATCCTGTAGGGTATTCGATGTCTTCTCCATCTGTAACAGGGGCCTCCAATTTCTTTTTGGCCTCAACACAATGACATAAGTAATAATCTGTTCCCTCTTCATTATCTTCATCTGCAATAACTGCATATACGTTCCCTACATTGATATGTGTAGCAAATTAGATGAAATTAGTCAACATTACAAAAACACTACAAAGTAAAATGACATTACCTAATTGAACTAGATGAAATTAGATGCATATACGTGCCCTATATTACCTGGTTGAACTAAATCTGATATGTGGTCAAAGTCAACTGATGATTCCATCTGTGTTAGTTCCAGTGCCGTCGGGGGTCGATACGTGTCAAGTGGGCTAAGATAACTTAACTGCCATTCGTCAACCCACTCCTTTGACTCGCACATCCCAGACTTGAATTGTACAGGAAGAACAAAAGCATGACATCTTTCGTGTATGGATACTCCATGAACCTGCAATTGAGCTTCTGAAAGAGTGCATCTCATTTGATCCTATCAGTGTACAACAATCCTCATATGGTGCAATGTTAGTATCATCTATCAACCAAAAAAATCTATGAACTAAAGACTTACCTTCATTACCTAGACCCATGGAAGCATTACACCACTCGACAATCGATTTTGCATCTGTCAACTTTGCATTGTCTTTATACTTTAACTCTTCTCATGCTATGGCTCTTTTGATACATGCTCTTACACCATCATGCTCCCCCTTTCCATGCCCAGCCTCACAAAAGTTCCACATATGTTGAATACCTATAAAATTATGCCTCCTACTCAGCCAATAGAAATTTTGCGAGTTCTTGAATTGTGACACACAATTATCTGACCATATGATATGCTGACTGAACGATATGCCCCTTCTAGCCAAATCATTGTAGAACACCTGAAAGCAACCTTGCACGAACTCCGTAGAATGCATGCGATCATCACTAATATAGAAATTATACTCCCTTATGATCTTTCTATCATCTCTGTACTATCATTTGCATGAATGAATGCAATGTGCACAAATATAGAAACCTGTGTGGAGTTGTAATATTGTGATTGTACCTCACGCTGTGGCTGTAGACTGTAGTTCTTTGCAAAGTCAACGACTAAAACAATGCTACCAACCAGAAATGTGTCCTTGCATAACTTGAATTGTAAGTCCAACCATCAAGCTCTATGGGCATGTCTTGCATACTCATACACTATGCTATCACGAAATATAGGCATAAACTGATACAATGGAATCTTTTCAATAACTAATTCACACCTCTTTACTTCTTTACCATCTTTTGTATTGTATGCCACTGTTTTATACTTGACAAACTCTACTAGTTCATTTCCAACCGCATGTGTTATTTCCATATGTTCACATATTGGCAAATGTTGCAAGCCACCACAACGATGACATGTGCCATCCAAGAATAATTTCTTGTAGAATATTTGACCTTCCTCTCTTTCACATAAAATTCTTGATATGAAGTCTCTTGAAGATGTTGGTGGGGCACATATGGCACAACCCTGCAAATCATTATTAGTATGCATATCTAAACATATAGACCTATAAGCATCAAAATGGTTAGAAAATTCAATATGTAATCTACAACAACAAGTAGTGTGTGTGTGATTTATCTTAGCATAGAAAGGTTTTAGCATTTCAAAATATCTTTAACAAATTTTCATTTGAGGATACTTCTCTAGAAATTTACCATAAAACTATGTTTGAGTCTCATCCAAAAAATGCTTTGGATGTGGCTCACGGTTTTGACTACCGATTCTCCTTCTTACCACATCCCTTTGATTCAGAGATACCCTTGTGTAATTCTTCCAAAAGTCTTCAATTAGTGATCTCAATGCTTCAACAATTGGTTTATCTTTTCGTGGTAGTCTCCCTGAGAATGCCCATAATTCATTGGCATTAGTGTCCTCAATTCTTTGGTGTCTTCCAACTGCTCTTGATAAAGTTTTCCTATTAATTCTCAATTCTTGACTTGTCTTTCTAATGAGACGAGCTTTCCTCATTTAACTACTTACTATAGTCGATGTAATCACACGCCATGTTGCATTACTATCTTTTGTGTGTGAGGTGTTACCCACACTCTCATACGCACTCATTAGATTCTTGACAATAGATTTTTCACTTGAAGCCTCTGATGTTCTCAACCCAAGAATCTTCATGATAGACCTATACTTTATACTTCACATCATTTCAACAAATAGTTGACATCTTGTAGTCTCATTTAACTTTTCAAAGAACAATCTCCAAATCTTATTAGCATATCTTCTACAAGTGCATTTTAGAATCTTACCTTCCATTGGCTGCAAAATATTCTCATCAATATCAATCAAATACTTTAGCTTTCTATGCAAAATTCTAGGTGGTGTCAAGTTAGGTAAATTCATCTCAACATTAGGAATTTCATCAATATTTAAATGAGATGGGTTAGATGGCATACCTTCGATCGAAGATGGAATAGATGACATACCTTGAGGTTGAGGTGGGAACGATGGCGTACCTCCTTCATCACATGTAAGTGATGATGTACTCTCAACTTGAGATGTGGTAGATGGTGTCCCTACATGTTGACTTGCAGTAAAGGATGTGTCTCCAACTATGGTATTCAAATCTCTCATACCAGAAAGTTTTTGCATTCATTCTCTTTGTGCCACCAATACCATATCTCTTTGTGATGGTTGTGGTTCCTCTTAAATTGGTATGTCTTCATTTATCGTGTCCAATTTCCTCTTCTCACGAAGTTCCCTCATAGCCATTGCTTTCTTTGCATTCTTAGCTTCTATCTCTTCCTGTGTTGGTTTAATTCTTGATCGTTTCCTCAGCATGATGGAGAATTTGTCTATAGCATGATAAAGAGACCAATATTAGTTCCTAAGAAATGAATACATGATAATAGAGGGATTGTATTTTTTTTTATGTTGTAAGGATTTATTCTTGTATTGTTTGACATCATGGTATGAACTAAGGTTTGTTTATTACACATAATTATTAAAAAGCCCAAGTGTAGAAAATATACATGGCATCATGTGAGATTGTAGGTTGCTTTCTTGATTGGGAATGTGTCTATTTTAAACATGTATGATAAAGCATGATAAAGTAATTCAATCCGAAATAAGGAAAATGTAAAGAACATGCATGTAAAGACTTGACATACCTAAAAAATGAAGATTTGAATGGAGAGAGTACCTAATTATGTAGTGTTTTTATCTTCTTGCATCAAACTCCTCAACAATTTGAGTTTTTCACCACTTGCTTCCTTTTCAATGTTAAATTCCTAAAATTGAATCACAATTAACATTGCAACACTACAAAAATTGAAACTTGAATAGATATATATCAAACTTGGTGTGAAAACTATGTTATTTCCTCTTTCTCAAGTTGGCAAAGCAGAAAAGGTGGTGGAAAGATCATACAAAGGTGGTACAATGTGTCAAATGTGCATGTGAACTTCCCAATAGCATGAAAGCACTTCTTTTTTGTCAGAGCACGCCTAGAATCAGTAAGAAAATAGAGCATGTGGGCCTGGATCACGAGGGTAACCACTTTTTTACCGTTTCAATAGAAATGCAAAACGTGAGCGCGTTATAACACACTCGTGCTATAACGCGCTCACGTTTTGTCCTGCTATAGATTCATCACATCCTTTGCATTGATCACATCTTTTTCCTGCAAGGGCTTGCTAGATGCTTCGCCATATGATAGGCATAACAATGAAGGGGCAAGCCCTCATAATCAAGTTCGTGATAGAAAATGCCCTCAACCCTCAACGTCAAACCCTAATCCCTAAACCCTCAACTCTGATCCCTTGACCCTCAACCCTCAATGTCAAATCCTAATCCCTCAACCCTCAACGCTATCCCTAAACCCTCAACCCTCAACATCAAATCCTAATCCCTCAACCCTCAACCCTATCCCTAAAACCTCAATCCTCAACGTCAAATCCTAATCCCTCAACCCTAATCTGTCATCCCTCAATGTCAAATCCTAATCCCTCAACCCTAATCCATCATCCCTCAACTCTAATCCCTCATCCCTAAAACCTAAATGCTATCCCTAATCCTACACCCTCAATAGACTCGATACTATACCTTAAACTCTAATCCCTTATCCCTAAACCCTCCAACCCTATCCCTAATCCTTACAACCCCTAACCCTAATCCCTTGACCCTTAACTCTGATCCATCAACCCTCAACACTATACCTTAAACCCTAATCCCTTCAACCTCAACCCTATCCCTAAACCCTTGACCCTTGAACCTCAACCCTCAACCCTCGACATCAAACCCTAAACCCTCAACCCTTAACTCTGATCCCTCATCTCTCAACCCTAACCCTAAATCCTCAACCCTCAACATCAAATCCTAATCCCTCAACCCTTCACTCTAATCCCTCAACCCTAAACCCTATCCCTAAACCCTCAATACTATACCTTAAACCCTAATCCCTCAGCCCTCAACCCTAAACCTTATCCCTAAACCCTAATCCCTCAACCCTCAACCCTAATCCGTCATCCCTCAACTCTAATCCCTCATCCCTAAACCCTAAATGCTATCACTATTCCTACACCCTCAACAAAATTGATACTATACCTTAAACCCTAATCCCTTATCCCTAAACCCTCCAACCCTATCCCTAATCCCTAAATGCTATCCCTAATCCTACACCCTCAACAGACTCGTACTATACCTTAAACCCTAATCCCTATCCCTCAACCCTTAACCCTTAAAACTTAAACCCTATCCCTACACCATCAACACTTGACACTATATCTTAAGCCTTAAACCCTTATCCCTAAAGCCTCAACCCTCAATCCTTAAACCTTCAACCCTAAACTCTATCCCTAATCCCTCTACCCTCGACACTCTAACCCTAACCTCGACATTAAATGCTAATCCGTTAACCCTAAACCCTAATCCTAAACCCTCAACCCTCAACCCTCAACACTATACCTTAAACCCTAATCCCTCAACCCTCAACCCTAAACCTTATCCCTAAACCCTAATCCCTCAACCCTCAACCCTCAACCCTAATCCATCATCCCTCAACTTTAATCCCTCATCCCTAAACCCTCAACAGACTCGATACTATACCTTAAACTCTAATCCCTTATCCCTAAACCCTCCAACCCTATCCCTAATCCTTATACCCTCCACACTCTACTTTAACCCTAATTCCTCGACCCTCAACCCTATCCCTAAACCGTTGACCCTCGAACCTCAACCCTCAACCCTCAACATCAAACCCTAATCCCTCAACCCTTAACTCTGATCCCTCGACCTTCAACCCTAACCCTAAACCCTAAACCCTCAACGTCAAATTCTAATCCCTCAACCCTTCACTCTAATCCCTCAACCCTAAACCCTATCCCTAAACCCTCAACACTATACCTTAAACCCTAATCCCTCAACCCTAACCCTAAACCTTGTCCCTAAACCCTAATCCCTCAACCCTCAACCCTAATCTGTCATCCGTCATCCCTCAACTCTAATCCCTCATTCCTAAACCCTAAATGCTATCCCCATTCCCAGACCCTCAACAGGCTTGATACTATACCTTAAACCCTAATCCCTCTACCCTCGACACTCTTATTTAACCCTAATCCCTTGACCATTAACCCTATCCCTCAACCTCAACCCTCAACCCTCAACCCTCAACTCTCAACATTAAACCCTAATTCATCAACCCTAAACCCTAATCCCTCAAACCTAAACCCTATCCCTAAACCATCAACCCTCAACACTATATCTTAAATCCTAATCCCTCAACCCTCAACCCTAAACCTTATCCCTAAACCCTAATCCCTCAACCCTCAACCCTAATCCCTCATCCCTCAACTCTAATCCCTCATCCCTAAACCCTAAATGCTATCCCTATTCCTAAACCCTCAACAGACTCGATACTATACCTTAAACTCTAATCCCTTATCCCTAAATCCTCCAACCCTATCCCTAATCCTTATACCCTCCACACTCTACTTTAACCCAATTCCTTGACCCTCAAACCTCAACCCTCAACCCTCAACATCAAACCCTAATCCCTCAACCCTTAACTCTGATCCCTCAACCTTCAACCCTAATCCTAAACCCTAAACCCTCAACGTCAATTTCTAATCCCTCAACCCTAAACCCTATCCCTAAACCCTCGACACTATACCTTAAAACCTAATCCCTCAACCCTAACCCTAAACCTTGTCCCTAAACCCTAATCCCTCAACCCTCAACCCTAATCTGTCATTCGTCATCCCTCAACTCTAATCCCTCATTCCTAAACCCTAAACACTATCCCTATTCCTAGACCCTCAACAGGCTCGATACTATACCTTAAACCCTAATCCCTCTACACTTGACACTCTTATTTAACCCTAGTCCCTTGACCATTAACCCTATCCCTCAACCTCAACCCTCAACCCTCAACCCTCAACTCTCAACATTAAACCCTAATTCATCAACCCTAAACCCTAATCCCTCAAACCTAAACCCTATCCCTAAACCATCAACCCTCAACACTATACCTTAAACCCTAATCCCTTAACCCTCAACCCTAAACCTTATCCCTAAACCCTAATCCCTCAACCCTCAACCCTAATCCCTCATCCCTCAACTCTAATCCCTCATCCCTAAACCCTAAATGTTATCCCTATTCCTAAACCCTTAACAGACTTGATACTATACCTTAAACTCTAATCCCTTATCCCTAAACCCTCCAACCCTATCCCTAATCCTTACACCCTCCACACTCTACTTTAACCCTAATCCCTTCAACATCAAACCTATCCCTAAGCCCTTGACCCTCGAACCTCAACCCTCAACCCTCGACGTCAAACCCTATTCCCTCAACCCTTAACTCTAATCCCTCATCTCTCAACCCTAACCCTAAACCCTCAACCCTCAACATCAAATCCTAATCCCTCAACCCTAAACCCTATCCCTAAACCCTCAACACTATACCTTAAACCCTAATCCCTCAGCCCTCAACCCTAAACCTTATCCCTAAACCCTAATCCCTCAACCCTCAACCCTAATCTGTCATCCCTCAACTCTAATCCCTCATCCCTAAACCCTAAATGCTATCCCTATTCCTACACCCTAAATAGAATCGATACTATACCTTAAACCCTAATCCCTTATCCCTAAACCCTCCAACCCTATCCCTAATCCTTATACCATCGACACTCTACTTTAACCCTAATTCCTCGACCCTCAACCCTATCCCTAAACCCTTGACCCTCGAACCTCAACCCTCAACCCTCAACGTCAAACCCTAATCCCTCAACCCTTAACTCTGATCCCTCGACCCTCAACACTATACCTTAAACCCTAATCCCTATCCATCAACCCTCAACCCTTAAAACTTAAACCCTATCCCAACACCCTCAACACTTGACACTATATCTTAAGCCTTAATCCCTCATCCCTAAAGCCTCAACCCTCAATCCTTAAACCTTCAACCCTAAACCCTATCCCTAATCCCTCTACCCTCGACACTCTAACCCTAACCTCGACATTAAATGCTAATCCGTCAACCCTAAACCCTAATCCTAAACCCTCAACCCTCAACCCTCAACATTATACCTTAAACCCTAATCCCTCAACCCTCAACCCTAAACCTTATCCCTAAACCCTAATCCCTCAACCCTCAACCCTAATCCATCATCCCTCAACTATAATCCCTCATCCCTAATCCCTAAATGCTATCCCTATTCCTAAACCCTCAACAGACTCGATACTATACCTTAAACCCTAATCCCTTATCCCTAAACCCTCCAACCCTATCCCTAATCCTTACACCCTCCACACTCTACTTTAACCCTAATCCCTCAACCCTAAACCCTTGACCCTTGAACCTCAACCCTTAACCCTCAATGTCAAACCCTAATCCCTCAACCCTTAACTTTGATCCCTCGACCCTCAACACTATCCCTAAACCCTAAACCCTCAACCGTAATCTGTCATCCCTCATCCCTAAACCTTAAACGCTATCCCTATTCCTAGACCCTCAACGGGCTCGATACTATACCTTAAACGCTAATCCCTTATCCCTTAACCCTCATGATTAATAGCCTTGAACGTAAAAAAAATTGAGTGGGACATAACGCGAGCGTGTTATAACGCACTCACGTTATGTCAAACATGACAAAAGATAGACTTGCGGGAAAGAAAAATGCAAGGCAAAACATAACACGAGCGCATTCGCGTTATTTCTTGCTTTGGAAATCCCAAGCCTTGGGCTTGGGATTTGCTTTGGATTTTCAACTCAAAGGCTTGGAGTGCCTTATGAATAGTCACATATGTGTTTTTCTATATTCTTCAAAATTTCACATAATTTCGTTCGTGCTAACCCTTAGATTTGCACGTGTTTCAAGGTTGAACAAATTGAACACATGGGTAATGTTGGGCTTTCTCTTAGCTATTTGACAATGTGATTTTTTTCACATTTTAACAATGTTAAGCCTTTCATCTTTAATTTCTTTTGTTTGTGTGTCTGTTTTTAGGCAAAAACCACTGTTTGGTCTTTTCTTCATTGTAAAATAACTATTCATTCAAATTTCAAAAAAAATACATATTTAGAAACTAGACTCCATTCTACAAATATTAAAAAAATAAAAAAATGATTTTCAATTAGTTTTCAAAATTTATAGGGGTAGCATGGCCAAAATTCTATTTTTTAGGATGTCTCCACTTTAAAAATTAGTAAAAAATCAAATATTCATCAAAAAATTATCAGAAAAATTGGGCATAAACTACATGCTATTAGCTAATTTCTCACTGAAACGATTTTAAAAATACTGAAAAAAAGTTGACCTTTTGAGGGAGCCACAAAACATGCTATGTTATGTTTTTTTCACAGAAACAACACCAATTTCTGTGGCTTCCTCTTTTGAACCCCTTAATCTATGCCATTTTCAAAACAAAATAGTAGTTTAGAAAGTAGACTCGGAGCACTACGAACATTGTTTTGGTTGCATTTCCAAATTTTGAGTGTAACTATGCTCAATTTCTCATCCAAGGCCAGTATTTCCTGATTTCAGAAAAAAAGTGGCCACTTAAGACCCCTTTTTGGCCCCCCATCTTTCTGCACTTACCCCACGTAAAAATCTAGTGTCTCTTGTGTATGATCTTGGAATTGTGTTTATATTTCTAAGTTTATGTTTTCATGATTTAATCATAACAAACAATGGACAAGTGTTTAATGTTTTAATCTGCAAAATTTGTTAAAGATTTGAGACAATTGATTCACCCCCCTCTCATTTGTCTAGTTCATTTCAACAACAATGTTCACTTTTTTCAACTTTTTCCACAATTTTTCAATGTAAATGAGTGAAAGAAGAGGTGTTGTGAGGAATTTTAATAGGGATAGAAAATTGTATGCCTTATAATAGTCCAATGTTGCAATAATATCTTTCACAACATGCCTTTGATGCAAGTCTAGAGTGATAATAAGTCAAAACCTAGTGAAAATACACCTAAAATATGCAACTTTTCATCAATTTTCAATGTAAATGCCTAGTAGAAAGGGTGTTGTAAGGAGTTTGAGGAGGGCCAGTAGATAATAACCTTGATATCAGTCAAATGATGCAGTAAAATTCCTCACAACACACTTTTAGTGCAAATCTAGAGAGATGATAAGGCCAAATCTAGTGAAAATGCAAGGTTTTCAAACCCTAGACATGGAATTTTGCAAGAAAGCCACTATGATGAAACACTAAAATTAGAAATCAGTCCTAATGAGTATTTTGAAAAGGTAGTGAAATATGAAACAAAATTTTACTACAAACCCCAGCTAATGCAAAACTAGGTTATATGAAAAATACATAATTTCAAGCAATTTTTAACAATTTAATCATGAAAATGCAATATAAATGAATGATGAATGATGAAATTCTATAAATTAAATCAGATCTGATGATAATGACAGAAATTTATTAAAATTAAATACAAACTAATTCAATTTTTTTGAAAATGCAAGCTATAAATGCCAATTTTTTCAATTTTTTTTTTAATTTTTCAAATGCAATAAGACGAAAAATAAGTCAATGAATGAAAGTCTAAAGTAAAATAGTCAACAAGGTGAAAAATTCATTAAAAACATGGGTTCACCAAAATGTTTAATATAAAAAATGGGGGGATGATAGTTGATGGTTTTGTTTCAAGGGTTTATCATGATCCTCCTTTCACCACTAACATTCAAGGACATTCAACCGATTAGAGAACTCTACTTTAGATCTCCTATCACTTGGAACATAGAAGAAGATTGGAATTGTATGAATTTGTTGTTCAATTTAGTCTAGTTATGTTTAAAACCCTAATTTCGTAAAATCATAAACAAACGGACAAATTACGAAAAATGATTGCACACAGAGATATCAAATGACAACCAAATACATACCAGATTTCAAAGTTAGGTGTGTAGAAAAGTTGGGGACTAATGAGCAGGCACCCTAGTCCACTATACCTGCTTTTGTTAGGATCTCTAAAGAATGTCTATAACCTTTTCCCTCTGTCACAGAGATTTCACCACTTCAGAATCCAGAGAACTAATGAGCTGGTGCCCAAGTCCAAGCCCTAATTTTCTTCTCAGATCTGTAATTATGATAGTCTGCACTACTGTCCTGCAACTCCACTTCTTTCTCTTTTGAAACCTATAACTTGTAATCACAAAAAAGTGGGTTGGGAGTTGTGGTATTTAAAGGCTTGCCTCGGTCAAGCCTCGGAGAGACATTCAAGTCTTTTGAACAATGTTGTCAGATAAAAAGTGCATATCCCTACAGGATAGAGGTAAAATCCAAATGATAAATGATCAAAAACACAATAAATGTCACCTTGTATTGTAGATCTCATGGAAGGAAGATATTCTTCATGCCATGAGGAGATGGAATCAAATCTACAATCACAAACACAATAATAACAAAACACTACTCTGTAACACAATGAATGCCTTAAATCACTTTCACATAAAGCCACAATTTCATAATATCCATCTAGTTTACAAATGAATCACTAATAATACTTATATATCCAACTGCAAACATTCTCGCTAAGAAATTTGTAATTCAAACTCGAGATGTCGGCATAGGACCTAATAACAATCATATAACTGACACACAAAATTAGGTCCTAACCTAAAATAGGGTAGGACTAGGATGCAGGCACCCAAGTCCTACCCCCTATTTCAGGCAGGATTCATGTTAAGCACATCCCCTAGGTCCCATTTGCCATGAAACTTCATAGTTTTCTCATCGGGAGTCATCATTAACATGCAAGATGACCTAAAAGCACTCTAAAAGACTTGGGAGCTAAACCTTCAGAGGGAAACGCCCCCAATGGAACATTTTCTGACATAACAGGTATTTCCCTTATCAAGAGTATCATTAAGATGGTTTAAAGATTCTTGATTTTTGTGTGAGGAGTGACTAGTACTAGCATGCTCATGTTGTGGAGAACTTGGAGATGGATATTGAGGAATATTCATGAGATTAGTTGATGTGGAGGGACTAGGTTGGCATGATGATGGGGGTGACTCATGGAATTGGGATGTTGATGTCGTAGAACAAGGTTGTAGTTGTGGTTTCTGGTCTAAGATTTGTTGTTTTTGTGGTTGTGCTTGTTGGGTTTGGGATTGGTAGGTGGCTATGAGTTGTTGGATTTCAACTAGAAGTTGTATTTGTTGTTATTAGTTTTGTTGAAGTGGTTAGATGATCGTTTGCAGTCGTTGTATGATTTTTTTGTCTAGGGGTTGTTCTAGTTGGTGGAGTGTTTGGATGATATCTTGTAGTTCTTGTGCTAGGATCTTTTGCTCTAGTGTTGGGATGGAGTTACACATATGTTGAAGTCTTTGTATTTTAGCTTGTTCCTCCAAGTATGCCTCATAATATATGAAATTATCATCACTATTAGAGCTAGGAGGAGGGCCTCCTTGGAGTATGAGTTTGGGTTTTGAATTTTTCTTAGATTTGTTGAGGATCACAACCATTTTGACAAATAAGGATTGGATTAGGTTCAAGGATGCAAATATGAGTAAGATGATGATAAATGAATTAGGTGGGAAATGGATGGATTGAATGATTTGATCGATTAAAGATCTTCTTAGGATTCACAATGATAGATGGTGACAAGAATGCACTTCAAGCACAAAAACACAATGTCCAGATGTCTAATAGGAAGTAGTATAAGTGTAATGTGTATGTTCAATAGCCCCTTAAGGCCAAATTTCCACAGGTCTTGACATAACTAAATACACTTGAAAACAATGTCTAATCTACCTAAGGTCAATGGCCAATGGTAGCTTGTTCAATTCCACAACTTGGAATCTCCTTCGAAGCCAATGTAGGAACACATATGTGGGTGTATACACTTTTGTCTTTATAAGAGAGGATAGATAGGGGCCTCTAGGACTAGAAGGATAACCCAATCACCCTCACCTCAAAAAGCCAACAAGTAGCTTATGCTAAGACAAGGATTTTTGTCTCATCTCAGGGGAACCATATGGTGAGTATCTTCGGAGAAGATATCCTCTTACATTGAACAAGACACCAACAACTCAATCAATAGGGTAGGCTTCTAACTTAAGGTGTCTAGTAAGAATTCAGGGGCTTGATGCTCATTCATGTGACAGTCACTCACTTAAGAGCCTGTCCTAGCCACTTACATCAATCCTTTAGAAGGAAATAATGGGGTTAACGTATCTCACACACAAGTGTATGGATACCGGGGAACTGTCAGAATAAGTATACATCACCAAGAAGTCTATGGCTTTTGCCTCAACCTTTTATATAGCAGACCAAATTGAAAATACCGCTTAGAGTCATCCCTTGGGATTCCCACCTCTTTTCCCACCAAGGAAGGCTCAAGTCCTAATAGAAAAGGAAGATAGAACAATTTCTCTTACACCCAAGATCCGTTGAGAGACAAGGGGATAGGATACTTTTGTTCTACCTTGGGATCTACTAACATAGAGTGTGCAAATGCACTAGACACATCAAATAGTTAGATTCTTTTAAAGGACCAATTGAAATGTTCCTATGTTAAACATGCAAACACATGAAAAGATCCTACAAGGAAATGTATTAGTATTTTGCAAAATTTTGTGTCTTTGATAGGCATAAAACTGCAAGAAAACATTAAAACAAGATGAATGATCCTACAAAAACCCACACAAAATGTTAAATGCAATACGAGATGAAAATTGTTTGATGATTCAAAACTAAATCTTGAATTTAAAATGATTATACCTAAAAATTTGTGATGAATTTGAAAAAATGGATTGTGCTAGTGTGTAGTTTGATGAATTGCCTTTCCAACACCTACAAAATTGTAAAAATTCCGCGAGAAATGCAAAAGTTATGAATGTTTGATCAAGACAACCTTTGAGGGTTAAAATATGGCACAGTCCTGACACTGTTGTTGATAGTTTTCTCCTAATCACATAATATGATCGGAGGCAAATGATTAAGTTCCAATTAATGTTGGCATTTTGTAGTAACCAAGGATTTCATCTTTTAGATGTCGCCATTAAAAACTTCTTGTCTCAACTTTTATTGTAAAGTCCAAAACTACTATTAACTTCTCTGCATGCCAGATAAACCTAAAAATTCTACGTGATCTATTCTTTAGTTCATCTGAATCATCACAAAAACAACCACTGATAGCTACATATGGAAACAACACAATCTGCTCGGTGATAAAAACAAAAGTGGTTATCAAAAATAGTTATAAAAATCTAACTGCTTACCCATATCAACACTTAAAAATCTTTGATTGGCACTGCAAATTATTAATTAGTACCTCTCCAATGACTGCGAGTTTTGAGTGAGAATGAGGGAGAAGATATAGCATACAATAACACTTTCTAACAATTACAAAACCAATAACAATGTTCAAGGAATGTGTCGATACAAACAAACAATGAGTTTAGAAAAAAAATTATTTTATGAGGTTTACGAAATACGATAATAGGATCAACAGATGATAGAAGTTGCACCCATATGAGGTTTAAGGAATACACCAATAGGAAGTACATACGATTTTAGAAGGATTTTGCCGTGAATAATTTGACAGCTTGAATAATGGTCACATATACAAGTATATCGGTAAGCACTTACACCCATAGGGGATTCAAAGAATACGCCAGTAGGAACAAACGAGTTGAGAAGAAATGTGCAACATGAAGGGTTTTGTACAGTGTGAGACAGTTTTATGAGCGCTATAGTGATAATGCACAACAAAAATGGACATAGAACTTGCACCTATAAGAGGTTTGAGGAACATACAATAGGAACAACAGACGAGCTTGGTAAGATTTCTGGCCGAATATCCACAGAAGATTTTAAAGATTACGCCATAGGAGGTTCAAGAAATATGCCAAGAAACAACCGATGAGTTTAGAGATTTTGCAACGTGAGACAACACTATAATGTACAGACATAAAAGTTCATCATTTCCAATAACAAAAAACAAGTTTAAAATATTTACTAGAGTGACTTGTTTTTACATCATGAGACAATTTTCCAAGCACTATAATGCTCACATACAAAAGATTATCAGTTTAGGATTTGTTATTTGAAGAAGTCAAAAACCTTAAATATTTAAAATGTCAATATTAAAAACAATAACTAAGGCCGTTTTTATAAATATTGAAGTTTGATATTTTAAAATAAACAACACAAAGTACAAGTACGAGTGAATAGAATTTTTCAAAAATTTTCACAATTTTTTTTTTGTCTCGCAACACTTGTAACCCGAGATATCTCCAGAAATTCTCCAAAACCTGCAATATTTCGAACCATAACACTTGCAAACAAATAATCATAAAGAGGTATTCATGTCAGGTTCACCAATGTTTGCAACAAAATATAAATTTTCTTAAAAAGATTTGAAACTGCTTACAAAACCCTAAAAATTTATACTAAGTGCAGTAGAAAGATCAAGATAAAACTATTGAAAACTAGATAAACATAAATGTTACCAAAGTATTTAGAATGTGGTTGCTCAAAATTTTAGCATAACTCCCTTGTAAATTTTTCCAGTGGGCCGAAATTGGAAAATAGCCAGGTTTTTATAATGTTTGGGTAGGAACGGTTTCAAAACCGTAAATTGGTTGAACAACAAAGTAGGTAATTAACGGATTTTGAGTTTTAGGATTAATTTTTAGGTTTAGGTTTAATTTAAATAATAAATTAAATTTATTATTTTTCAGGAGGATAAAAACAAATGAAAAATATTTAATTAAAATTAATTAAACCTTAGGGTTAGGGTGGATTAAATAATAAATTAACATTTATTAATTTTAATTTATTATTTACAGGAGGGATTAAGGGATATTTAATTAAATAATTAAAATTAATTAAAATTTCGAACTTAGGGAAGTGATCGATAATCACGGGATGATTTAGGGATTGATAGGAATGCGATGGAATGCGATCTATGGTTAATGTTTTGACATCTACATAATCACCAACTTTAAAATCTAATAAATCTTTCTTTGAACATGATTGTTTATTGTTGAGTTTTCTATATCTTCATGGAAATTAATAGATGCAAAGGCGTTATACTCTAGAGTGATATGGTTGTAACCCTTACTCATTTAAGATGAAGGTATTGTAATACAGTTAGTTCTCAGTTTTATTCAAAGCAAATGGGACATGCTTGAATCAAGTTGACTATAAAACACCCCATTACCATGCATATGAGAACCATCCACTTCCAATAGGCATGTAGTGAGTTGTCTAAAGTAAGTTTTATCATACATCCACGCCTAAAATAGGTACACCCACCTTAGTCTTGTGTAGCTTGAAGAGCAGAAGGTTATATTTATAGCCTTGTTATGTTAGCCTTTTCTTACCTTCAGTCTATTGATAGTGAAAATTCCTTGTCCTAAACCTATTGTCCCCTAGTTCAAGTAGTGTGTTTCTCCTTAGGATTGAAGGTTTCAAGAAAAAACACAAACAAAATGGCAACTTTACTAGGGATTTAGTTCATAAATTGTCAAGATCTTTTTAGTAGTCTGGCATGAGTATGTAGAGTGTGCATATATATAGTGTATAATCATTCCCTTTAGTAGGTGGTGACTTTACTTGCTTTTAAACCAGTTGATCAAAAGGTCAGTTGTGTATGTGAAAAATTTGTGTGGCTCTGTTGGTGGAGTGGACCCAGAAAAATATTTGATGTTTGAGGAGTTTTATACTGCTTGAAGATCAGTCCTCTATGAAAAGAGGTGGTGACTCTATGAAGAAAGAACGTGATTGAGGTGTGAAAGAATTGGAGCACTCATAAAATCCAACCTTAGAAGAGGAATCTACATTAGTTGTTGCACTCATGGTATTTTACGTATTCTTGTCTCTATGAAAGATTATCCTATGTTTGGAAGTATCTTGCAAATGGCCTTGTAAATAATTTGGTTCCTTATTAAGTGAATGTTAAATCACTAAGAGAAAGGAAAGTGTAGTCAAAGGTTTGCATACTTCCGAGTTACTTGATTACAGAATGTATTTTGAGATGAAGTGTGCATAGAAACTCATTTAGAGGATCTCAAGCAAGCTGTGGTAGAAAATTTGCACTATCAAAGGTTTAGGATCATGGATTCAAATGTCAAAATGCACTATGCATCACAAAAACAATCATACCCTCAGAGAAGGGTCTTCTCTGTTGAAAGATACAAGGCATTGGATTTTAGTGATATCCAAAACTATTAAAACTCTATTCCTCAAGGAGTTATAGAACATCTGCCAAAGTTAAGTGGTTGTAAATCAAAACCAGTAGGAGGCATCTGCATGATTTCACTAATGTAATGGATGACTATGAACTAGGTCATGAGGATGTGATCATGATGTTATTTGTTCAATCTCTAAAAGGAGATGCGAGAGATTGCTTCTTTTTTTACCAGCATGTTTTGTTTGTTCTTGGGATGAGTTCAAAGCAATTTTCATGGAGTATTTTGGTAAGAGAATCAATGCAAGTTTAGTAATTAGCAAGTTTATGAGCATTGAGAAAGAGGAGGATGAGCTAGTTCTAGCATTCAACCTGAGATTTGTGAAAACATTGAGGGATATTCTAGAAGCTATCAGACCGAATGATGCAACAAGTTTGTTTATTTGCGAGCTTTTAATAGAAGGATGAGTTACCAGTTGAGAGACAAAGACCCTATCACTTTGCACCAGGCCTATGAGATGACCGTGAACATTGAAAACAACTAGAAATATGGAATGACTAGAAGCTTCAAACCTAAAACTATGAGCTATCACAGGGCTCCATATCAGTCAAGCAGTTAGATGTTGCAGAAAGAAGAAGAAAGTGGAGAAAAAGTTGAGAATACATACCTCAATGAAGAAAATGAAGTGTGGTCAATTCATTGGTTGTGTAGATAAAGATTACAATGATCATATTTCAAAGACATGTTCTAATGAACATGAGGTATATGAGGTTGTCCTTTGTTGCTACCCTAATAGTCAAGGAATAGAGATATATCAAGGTTTTTGGTATGGTGAATAACCCAAGTGAGTGGGGATGCTTCTCTAGTATGTATAAGTGACCTATCTAGAGAGCCAGAATTTGAGAACTTATGTGGTGTCATCCCAGATTCTAATCCTTCTGAGGAATTTAGTAGCATTAGTCAAATTGCTACAAACAATTGTACACATGAGGATAAGGAGAATTGTTATGTGTCCACACATGATCATATTGATAGGAACAATCTTATGAACATTCATGTACGGGTTACTAGTAGTCTTTTGGGAGACAAGAGTGAAAAAGAAGTCAGTTTGATGAGCCTAGATATAAAATCAATATTGATGAGTCCCCTTCCTATAGTAACTATGATGGCATTGAGTATGGTCATTCCTCTATTGATTATCCTCAAGAAGTAGATATAGAATCCTTTGCTTCAAACAAGGAATATACTGATAATGATAGGAATGCATATTTGCCTAAGATGGAGCAACTTTCTTGTTGTGAATATTAGTTTTTAGAAATTGAGTCAGAGATGCTAATTGTTGATGACATGAATGATGTTAAGAATTTATTTGTATGCTTTTCTAGTGATTGTAATGATTCAGAATGCAATGGTACTGAGAAAGAGTTAGATCTTCATGTTGAGGAGGCAATAGATTTTATGACAACAATGAATGCACGACAAAATGTCCTTTATGATGAGCCTCCAGCTCCACCAGAGATGAGAAATGATAATCCTTATTGGTGTAGAAATAATCCTATCTACGCAGAAGACCAGGAGTGTGAAGCATATGAAGAACTTGAGGAAGATCAACCCGGAGTACAAATAGACCATTCAGATCATGACTCAAGCTTTGATAGGAATCTTGTTATATTTGAAGTTGAATCTTCTCTGTAAAACATCAGAATACATGACAGAGTTGGGGAACTTCAACACTTGAAAGGGTGTAGGTATGATACAACCCAGAATGTAGGAGTGGTTGGATGTGGATCTTTTTAGTTAAGAGTTCTTAAGATTTGTCTTTTAGCTACACAAAAGGATTCTGACCATGCATACCTCATTCTTAATAGTAATGAGACATATTTTGAGGGCATTGTTCCAAATCCCAAGGAGATGGTTGAGTTATTGTGTTATCATGACCCCCACAATGCAATTCATGTGACATGTGCCACTAATTTCCTACAGTCTATTTTTTTAGAATTGGGGTTGAATTGCATTTTTAAATCACAACAACAATATGCAAATAGGCTCCTTCAATACAATAACTATGGATGTTTTAGGTTTGACATGAATGTAAATGATGAGGGTATGACAGATGAATGTGTTATTTGCATAACATATGGAGGGATACTTCAACTAGAGCCTATTTGTAAAGATCAAAATAACACAAGACACTTTGACAATGGTAACTTAAAGGGTTTTGTGAAAACAATAAACATCCATGTCTGTAATTAGGTGGATTATGGCAATATCTTCAGCTGTGGTTTGGGGTAGTCATCTAAAAATCATATATATGATAGAGGTAAGTTCAAACCTTTCTTTTTGGGTGGCCTTACACCATCATTTATGGTTTGACTCCCACACCATAATAGGTTAGGTGCAGAGGTGTCCTTTTAACTCTATTGCCCAATGGATGAGGCACCTAGTCTGCTTCAATAGGACATTTTATGGGATCTCACCTTGTTCTTGTGAACAAGCATCCCCAACTAGAGCCACTGATGGGACTTTGAAAGATTTTAGTGGTTCTGGTCATCTTTTGGTCCACCAAAGGTTAGGGTTTCATTTTCCATATGCTAGGGTTCATTCTTAAGACTTGAGCCTTCCAAAAACCCTATTTATGTAAAAACTCTAACACCTCTCTTAATTTCTCATTGGCTTATTTTTGCTTTTCCTATGTCACTTAAGTTGTGACTTTAGTCCTTTGACATCATGAGTGATTTGTCCCCTTTTTCCTTGCTAGGCATTTCGCCACATGTACCTTTTGATTTTTGCCCATCCCCCTAAGTTTGAGAAATAAGTTTTAATATTTTTTCTTTGGACGGGGTCAAAATATATTTTATCTAAGTGCCTAGGTGGGGTCCCCATTTTAGGTTGCAACTTAAGGTATGTGCTTAATTTTCCTTATGGTTGGCATGGTGTGATGCCACATCTTAGTCTCTATTGATTGCCCGTCGGCCTGCAACAATAAAATAATTAGTGAAAAATAGGTACGAGATGGCGGGCAGGTGTCGCATGGCATGTTATCATGTACGCCTTAGTAAAATTTGTGGTGATGTTGGTGGTGGGTCCCAGATCTAGGCATCTGTATTGATTGTGAAGATCCAATCTTGGTCGTTCTCGGCTAGTCCATAGGGGATCTTCCTGTGGGCATTGGTGTCATGTGAGGTAATGTGCAACTGCTAAGTGGTTTCATCCGTCTATCCAATTCATTGGAGGATCAATGGACAAAATTCAATGCATCACTTTTTGTGTTGAAAAGGATTAAAGTGACGAGGTGATGGGTCATGGGTTCACAGTGGCTGTTCATCTTGTGGTAGGATGTTCTCATCGATGATCTAGTTTCAAAATAGGATAAAATCTAGGGTGATGGTGCATGTTTTTATGTGCCAATTTAGAGGTGGGATTTTTCAAATGTGTGATGGATTATTTTCACTACCATTGTACATGGGATCAACCTGTGAGGGGATTCTCTGGGTTCAAAATCAGCTCTTAGGGATCTGTTCTAAGCTTGTGGGGATTTCTCGCTCATGTCTTAGTAGGATTTGAACTGAGAGTGTCGTCTAAAAAGGAATAATTGCTGAGAATGAGGGGTTAGGTTTGGTTTTCCCATTGTAGAAATTGATAGCTTTGGGTTGCAGGATGCCACCTCCTTTTCCTTTTTCTAGTAGTATTGACTGGTTGTTGAATCCTTCCATTTATGATCAATGGGCCATGGTACTAATAGATAAAATTGGATAAGGCAAATTGAAAGAGCGTAATTATGGAAAGTATGGGAGCTTCTACAATTTTTCTATAAATTGGCGCTTATGTTTCTACTTTGTTCATTATCTCCTTCCATGTAAGCATTATGGGTGTTCATCTTTTTAGTATGCTTTTTCCACCATCTTATGCCTTAGGATTTTCTTCTCTATTCTCATGGATAGTGATTTGTTCTTATAAGATAAGGGTTTTAGAGATGTCTTCTTCTAAGTTATGGGTGGTTCGAGTAAAATTTAGGAAGCACAACAACATCTCTTGATTTGATGTTGCCCCCTTCCCTTTTCTTTGGCTTTATTCAATCATGGGCTTCAAGTCCCAATCTGCCAACTTTAGTCACTTCCTATTCTTTTGAGTTCCTAGATTGAGCTTAAAGGTAGAGAGGCATAATTACTCTCTCTTCCCATCCCTCAGTGATTTGATTTCTAATTAAGCTTAGGCAACAATGGAAGGAGTGTTTCTCTCCTAGATAAAGCGAGTTGAAGTTGAAAGGTGAGTTATGATGGTTGTTGCTTCCTCTTTACTTGGATTGTTGGTGTTGCCAACATGAAGTATGAGTGGCTTCCTCTAGTTTTTTTTTGGATGGGGTGGTTGGAAACCTCCTATTGAAAGATGAGGAGCCACTTGCCTATGTCTAGGATTGGGCTTAATGGTGGGATTTCCTAGATCCTATAATTCCTTCAATGACTATCACTGGTACGTATTCTTGCTTTCATGTGCAGCTGGGAAGGCAAGTTGGCAGAGGATGCTTGTATTGGGAAAAAGTATTTAGAATCAAAGGTGGTGGAAGTTGAAAAGGTATATAAGAAAGTACCACATGTAAGTATCATGTTTGCCTCCACACAAAGAGTAAGGAAGCATACAACACAAAATTAACTGTGCCTATTTCTTGAAGGTGATGATTTTCTACGAAGAGGCATGCCTTAGTGGTTAAGGATGGCTACTTCGGCATTATGTTGTTTGTCAAATGAAAACATGGCATATGTACATGGTATATAGCTTGTTTGCTCCCATGTTTCTTTAAATAGGAATCCAAGGCCATTTAAAAGGAGATTCAAATTTTCTCTAGGTCCGGGAGTGTAATTTTTGTATAGGGTTTCTACTTAGGCTTTAGGGTTCCTTGAGTTCTAGTTCTCAAATACTGTAATAAAATGTTTAGATAATGGAATGCATTTTAGTTTGTAGTTTAAATTGAACTATATCATGCATAAATTTCTCCTAGAATGTATGCATTATTTCTTAAATCAAAATAATCAAAGATTGTGATGATTTTAATTGCACATTTGCTGCACTAAATGTTTGGTCGATGGCCCTTATTCAAAGAATGAGTTAATCTTTCTTTTGATCAAATATTGGGGATAATGAGTTTCATTTTGGATGAGTAAGAATATTTTTTGTATGAGAGGCCTCATTATTGTAAGGCAGTAATGGTTAGAGGGTCACTGATATTGCATTTCATGTTGTTATCTAATGGGTTATGTTTATTCTGACTCTCTAAAATGATAAGTCTCTGGTCTAGTGTACTCCTCTTGTGCAAACCCTAGAATGAATCACCAACACTAAAATCTAATAAATCTTTCCTTTCATGATTGTTTATTATTGAGTTTTCTATATCTTCATGGAAATTAATAGATGCAAAAGGGTTATAATCTTGAGTGATATGGTTGTAACCCTTACTCACTTAAGATGAAGGTATTGCAATACAATCAGTTATCAGTTTTATTCAAAGAAAATGGGACATGCTTGAATCACGTTGACTATAAAACACCCCATTACCATGCATCTGAGAGCCATCCACTTCCAGTAGGCCTATAGTAAGTTGTCTAGAGTAAGTTTATAATACATCTAGGCCTAAAATAGGTACACCCACCTGAGTCCTATGTGTTGCAAGTATGGGCCTAATTGGTGTTGTCATTGATGTCAACATACTCATGTTGGATTAATGATAAGGACTGAATGAACTGTTTGATGAGGATATTGAAAAAATTGGTCATAATAGGAATAGTGAAGAACAGTGAAGACAACAAGGTAAAAGTCCAAGATAAGATGAGGATCAAAGGATGTAGTTTAAAGGGTTTGTAGATATGTGTCTTAAGGTGATCTAGTAGAGATTTCAGAGGTCCACATGAAGATCTGAAGAAGTTGTGGCCGCTCAAGTTAAACTAGTTCTGGCAGGTGTTCAGAGGTGACAAAGTGATACAGATAGGTCCGGTGAGATCCAGAAATGCATTATCCTATTCTATAGATTTGGTGGAGTGTTTAGGAAGTCCTTGTGATGTGTCAACTCGATTGGTTTGTGGTCTAGAGGTTTGCAAGTATCTATTCCTTTCTAATAGTGATGATAGACTATATTCTTGAGGTTTCAGATGAAGGAGAGAAGGATTTCAATAAGCAAATGAAGTGTGGATGTTCTTGGTGATTCAGGAAAGCTTGTGGAGATCTTTGGATCGCATCTAGTTCATGTTGGTGGTCCGCATTGGAGTTTAAGCTCAAACTTAATGAATTGCTTTTGGATGAAGGTGTTCTTCCTGAGACTGGTTGACCAGATGAGTTACACATCTTGCAGATGTACTTGTAGATGTTTGTTGACTTAGATGATTATTCCTAAGTTGATGTCTTGTATAAATAAGGAATTGTAAAGTCATTTCAAGGTGTGTCATATGGAGATGAGTGTGTGGTAGAGAGGAGGAGAGCGAAAGGTAGAGCAGAAGTATTGGGCTTAAATGGAATTGATTCAAGCATGGTGAAGATACTATTCTCTAGTTCATGTATGTGATACTTACTATTTTGTAGACAGTGTGTCTCTTGTATACAGTGGACTTCTTGTGAGCAGTGTGTCAGGTAGTGAGCCCTAATTGGCATGTGCCATTTTATTCTTTCTATTCTTCTAACAAAGAATACAATCTTGGGTTAATCACCCCATGGTTTTTCCCTTAACCGAGTTTTCCACGTCAAAATCTTAGTGTCTTATGTGTTGATGTGTTGTTGCTCTTGATTTAAATGCATTGTGTTTCCATGATTGAATTGCTATTATGCTACTGAATTATAAAGTGGATTTAAGTGTTTAAATTGGAAGAAAGTTTTGGACAACTGATTCACCCCCCCTCTCAATTATCTATCTTGAATCTAACAATTGGTATCAGAGCTAAGTTCCTCTAAAAGGAGCTTAACCGCTTGAGGAGATCTAGGATGTTGTCCTACAAGAAGGATAGTCTGAAGTTTGATGGAACCAATTTTAATCTTTGGAAAAGTCACATGAAGTGTCACTTGCAATGTATGGGAATGCAGTACTAGAACATGGCTTTAACAAAGTATACTCCTCCATAGGGTGGCCTGAAAACTCAAAATGAAATCAAAGATGCTGAAAACAATCTGTGGACTATAGAAGCTCTTCTAAGCACATTATCTGATTCAGAGCTTTCAAATATTGTTGATCTACCAACTACTTTTGAGATTTGGGAAAAACTGGAACTTCTGCATGAAGGAGACAAGTATGTTAAATGTGTAAGGTTATAGAGTCTGACAGGGAAATTTGAAAATCTAAAGATGAGAGAAGATGAAAATATCACTACTTTTATGCCAAGAGTAAATGAGCTTGTTTGTGGCATTAGATGTGCTAGTGGAGTCTTGGATGACGATGAGATTGTTGGGAAAGTTCTCAGATCCCTTCTTGCTTCTTATAAAATCAAAGCTACTACCATTGAAGAATTCAGAGCCCATACAACTGTCACAAGAGATCAATTGGTTGGTAAACTGGCTGCATTTGAAATGACCAAGTTTGGAGATGCCCCCCCAAAGACTGAATCAGCATTCAAAGCTAGTACCTCTGTGAAAGGTAAACAAAGGTTTGATCCAGGAGAGAACTCTTTAAGGAAACTATCATGGTATGAAAAAGCAAGAAAAGACCTGGAAGAAGTTGAAACTACTCAACTTGAAGCTCTTATTGCAAAAAGACTGCCAAGAGGATTCAGTAAGTATGAAGGGAAATTGCCTTTTAAGTGTTTTAACTGCAATAAGATTGGTCATTTTGCCTCAAGGTGTCCGGATAGATTTTCAAGGCCAAATCCTAACAAGCCAAGGTTCCAAAAGAATTGTTACTACGTTCATGAAGATGATGATAATGAAGGAGTAACAAATGATGAATCAGAGACATGAAACAAATCTAGAAATGACTGGGTGTTCATTTCCATCAAGGAAGAAGATCCAATGTCCTATGTATCTGTCAATCATAAGAATATGGAAAGAGCTCTGGCTGCCCAAATTGAAGAAAAGGATGATTGGGTCATTGACAGTGGATGCTCTCACCATATGACAGGTGATAAAAGTAAGTTCATAGATTTGGAAAGGTATGAAGGAGGAGTGGTAAAGTTTGATGATAATTCTACTGGTAGAATCAGAGGTAGAGGAACTATTTCTTTTGATGGAAGGAACAAAACCAATAATGTACTGTATGTTGAAGGATTGAAGCACAATCTTCTCAGTGTTGGATAGTTGGTGGACAAAGGCTATGATCTCAGATTTAAGAATGGAAAATGCAAGATCTTTGAGAGTTCCGGAACAGAGATTGCATCCAATACCCAAACAAAAGGTAACATCTTCCATTTAGTTGGTATTGGTAAAAGTTGTCTATTTGTGCAAATTGATTAGAGTTGGTTATGGCATAGGAGGATGTGTCATGGAATTTTGATAATATTATCAAGATAAGCAATACTCAGGTAGTAAGAGATCTTTCAAAGTTGGTGAAACCTACAAATAGTTTGTGTAAGGAATGTCATATGGGTAAACAAAGCAGAGTCTCATTCAAAAGCAAGGAACAATCTTCTACCAGATTATTAGACTTAGTTCATACTAATTTATGTGGTCCGGCAAGAATCAAAAGTGTGCAAGGTGATAGATACTTCATGTTACTAATTGATGACTATTCCCAAATGATGTGGGTAACCTTTCTGAAAGAAAAATCAGAAGCTCTTGAGAAATTCAAAATATTCAAGGTTATGGTAGAAAATGAAACCAGATTAAAATTGAAATGCCTGAGGTCTGATAGAGGTGGAGAATTCACATCCAGTGAGTTCATAGATTTCTGTGAGAAACATGGAATAAAGAGATAGTTGTCTGCTCCTAGGACTCCATAGTAGAATGGAGTAGTGGAAAGAAAGAACCGGACCATCCAGGAGCCATCTAGGACCATGATGATGGAAGCAAATGTTCCTTAGATCTATTGGAGAGAAGCTGTTAGCACTGCAGTCTATACTCTCAATCAAGTACAAATCAGAAGTAATACGGGTAAGACTCCTTATGAACTTTGGTCTGGCATCACTCCTACTGTGAGGTATTTCAGAGTCTTTGGTAGCAAGTGTTGCATTAAAAGAGATGAAGATCTAGGAAAGTTTGGTTCTAGAAGTGATGAAGGAATATTCTTGGGTTACTCTACTCAAAGCAAAGCATACCGGTGTTATAACAAGAGACTGAGAAAGATAATAGAGACTACAAATGTAAAGGTTGATGAAGGAATTGAAAAAACCCTCAAGGTTTTATGAATATGATGAATATGATCAGAATGGTGTTCTAATTCAAGGAGTCCAAGCCTCTTCTAAAAAATAGATTCAAATTGATCCAGTAAATCAGGAAGAAGAGATGAGTTTTAATGAGCCTGATCAAGAATTAGAAGTGCAAGAAATTCCCAAAGTTCCAAGGTATGTAAGACTCAACCACTCTGAAGATCAGATCATAGGTGACAAAAGCAAAGGTGTACAAACTAGAAGGAGAATTGCTCAAGATTCAGATGAGTATTGTCTGATTTCAAAGATTGAACCTAAGACAGTGAATGAAGCTTGCAATGATGAAAACTGGACTAAAGCAATGGAGGAAGAGCTATTGTAAATTGAGAAAAATCACACTTGGAATCTTGTTCCCAGACCTAGAAACAAGAATGTGATTGGAACCAAATGGGTCTTCCAGAATAAACTGAATGAAGTTGGTGAAGTAATCAGAAATAAAGTCAAATTCGTCTGCAAGGGCTATTCTCAAATAGAAGGAGTTGATTTTGAAGAAACTTTTGCTCCAGTGGCAAGAATTGAAACAGTCATATTATTTCTTGCATTTGCTACCTTTAAAGATTTCAAAGTGTATCAAATGGATGTCAAGTCTACCTTCCTGAATGGTGACTTGGAAGAAGAAGTGTACATTGAGCAACCGGATGGATTTCAATTGTCTGATCAAGGTGATATGGTCTGCAAGTTGAAGAAAGCATTGTATAGACTGAAGCAAGCCCCAAGAGCCTAGTATGAAAGATTGGATATCTTTTGAAGATTGGTTTCAGCAAAGGTACTGCTGATAGCAATTTGTATTTCAAAATTGATCATGAAAATATCTTGATTGTTGAAGTGTTTGTTAATGATATCATTTTTGGAGGAGGAGATAGTATGTGTAAAACCTTTGCAAATCAAATGAAAAGTGAATTTGAGATGTCCATGCTTGGGGAAATGAATTTCTTCTTGGGTCTACAAATCACTCAAACAAAGAAAGGAATCTTCATTTCTCAGACCAAATATGTGAAAGAATTGTTGAATAAATTTGGTATGGAAGACTCAAAGCCAATTTGTACTCCCATAGAAACCAGATGTAAGTTGAGAAAGGATGATGACTCTCCCAAGGCTGATCAAAAAAAGTATAGGTCAATGATTGGAGGACTGTTGTATCTCACTCAAACCAGACCTGACATTATGAATGTTGTTGGTCTTCTTGCTAGATTTCAAGTTGATCCTAGAGAATCTCATGTCATGGCAATCAAAGGGAGTTTTAGATATCTAAAAGGGACAGTTGAGTATGGTCTGTGGTATCCTAGAGATCATGATTTCTCTCTTCATGCATATACAGATGTTGATTGGGTAGGAGATGTGGATGACCGGAAGAGTACCAGTGGTGGAGCATTCATCTTGGGGAAGAGGTTGGTTTCTTGGATAAGCAAGAAACAAGAAGCAATATCTCTATCCACTACAGAAGTAGAGTATATTGCAGCCACAGGTAGTTGCACTCAAGTTTTGTGGATGAAGCAAATGCTAAGAGACATAAGAGTGGAGTATGAGGAGCCTATCACAATTTTTTGTAATAATTCAAGTGTAATAAATATATCTAAGAATCTGATGTTGCATTCAAAGACTAAACATATATCCATCAAGTTTCACTTTTTGAGAGAGCAAGTGAACAAGAATGAAGTTAGATTGGAGTTTGTGCCTTCCAAGGATTAGATTACAGATATCTTTACTAAACCTCTACCTAAGGACTCTTTTGAGTATCTCAGGGAGAAGCTAGGGTTATTGCCCCTTCAGTAATGAACTAAGGTGCATTGATGTGCATCAGTCCAGTGGATATCAGAGTCATATCTTGTGGTCTGGATTGATGTTGGGGAGCTACTACTCAGGGGGAGTAGCTGGTATGGTTCTGAAGTATTCCAGTTCCAAGTATTTGCCCTTTGCCATTGATGTCAAAGGGGGAGAGAAGACATGTGAAAAACAAGTGGTTGCTGATCAAAAAGGTAGTAGGAAAGGAAGAAAAGACATGTGAATGGTTGTTGCTGATAAGGGAAGTTGAGACAGTGAGGAGAAGTTCTTTTCTTGATGGTTAAAATAGTTTTTCACATCATATGTTGCCATCAATGATATGGGGAGATTGTTGCAAGTATGGGCCTAACTAGTGTTGTCATTGATGTCAACATACTCCTATTGCATTAATGATAAGGATTGAATGAACTGTTTGCTGAGGATATTGAGAAAATTGGTCATAACAGGAACAGTGAAGAATAGTGAAGACAACAAGGTAAAAGTCCAAGATAAGATAAGGCTTAGAGGATGCAGTTTAAAGGGTTTGTAGATATGTGTCTTAAGGTGATCCAGTAGAGATTTCAGAGGTCCGCATGAAGATTTGAAGAAGTTGTGGCCGCTCAAGTTAAACCAGTTCTGGTAGGTGTTTAGAGGTGACAAAGAGATAGAAATAGGTCCGGTGAGATCCAGAAATGCATTATCATGTTCTATGGATTTGGTGGAGTGTTTAGGAAGTCCTTGTGATGTGTTTGTTGATAACTAAGAGGGGGGGTGAATCAGTTATCTTAATTACATCAACTTTCTGTTCTTCTTTAACAATTAGTGCAACATTAAATCATATAAGCAAACATAACCATGAGAGAAGAAATAACATCAATACACATAACACAATGATTTTGATGTGCAAAACCTTGTTAAGGGAAAAACCACGGGGTGACTAACCCAAGATTGTATTCTCTATTAAAAGAATAAGATAGTACAAAATGGCACTTGCCAATTAGGGCTCACTGCCCGAGCACACTACTCACAAGAGGCTCATTGCCTACAAGAGACTCACTGTCTATAAGGTACAAAGAAAGTAACAAGATACTTGAACTGATGAGAAGCATCCACATATGTTGAGGCTCAGTTCTGGTTAGGCTCAATACTCTAATCTACTGCACTTCATTCTTCCTCTTCTTTGGTGCTGCTGTCCTATCACATACCGGACCTGTATTACTACTTTCACACTATCTTCTGCTTTTCTTCGCATTCCACAACCAACAACAACACCCTTCATACTGAAATCAATCTGGTATTTATATCCACATCAATTATTTCAATCACCTTTCTAGTCAGCATCTGGAAAACTTAAGATATTTCCAAACTCTGGTCTATTAGCTAAATCCATGCTTATTAAGTGATGCGTATCAAAACGATCCTTATAGAAGTCATCAATCATGTCAGCCAATCATGAATGATCCCTTAAGAAACTTGATTACCATCAATATCTCATCTGTATTAAGATTTGATGCTCTGTCGGTCAGTTCTTCCTTAGTCTACTCTGCCAAACAGGAACCCAACACTTAGGTGCTCATATCTCTTCACTCTTTCATCACTGGAGGCTCGATCTCTAGAATGTATCAGTCAACGTACACCTCTTGACTTCCCCAAGTCCACACTTTGCTGAGATACTTCCTTTGAGAGATCTGGACCTGATTGTCAGACCTTGTTGTATGCTCTGTTCTTGCTTACTGGACCACAACACTCTTCAATCTAACTTCCGGTATGGACATACCATGTCCTGCAGATCTGTGGGAAGGACTTTGTTGCCATCAATGACAACATTCATGAAGCCACATAGTGTCTCTTGCCAACAATCTCCCCCTTTGGCATTGATGGCAACACTAAGTGAAAAATGACTAAGAGTCATACTACACTCCCCCTTGGCTGATGCTTGGTTCTAAAGTACACTTTTTTGGAGCTCCTCCTTAGCTGGACTCCTCATTTTTCACTACTCCTCACTCCCCCTTTAACATCAATGGAAAAGGGTAGAATCCATATACCAAAATTCCCAAAGTTCCAACTATACTTAGCCGCATAAGTATATATACATATTATACTTACATATACTAAAGTATATCTGCAAAAGCTGTCTTCAACTGGACAAATTTTGTTGCCCAACTCTGCTTCATCCTGTCCAAAATTGAGATGTGACCACTCAATAGGAATGCAAAATCTTTTGCCCTCTTTAGATCTGTCAGATCACCGGTCTGGGCTGTGGTCTGAGCATTTGTTAGTGCCTCATGCATGGCCTCTAATTTAGGGATAATTATCCCTCTAAGTTCACTTAACCTATTTATTCTATTTTTCTTCTCCTTCTCAAGCTTCTTTAATTCATTTGTGACTACAATAGTATGACACTCTTGATTTACTATGGAAGAGGTGAGAGGATCAAAACTTTGAGATAAACTTGACAGTTTACCCTCTTCTTCTTTCACTTTCTTCTCAATATCCTTTGTCACTTTAGACCAGGATAAACAAAATTTATATATTTCTCCGCCATCTTTAAGAGCATTTTCTAAGCTCTTTATCCCAATATCTATAGTTCTCCTATCATTTGTTATTAGCCCTTATACTTTTGAGAATCTCTTTCCCAAAAAACTCTTTCCAGACTTTATCTTCAGCTGACTTCTCTAAAGAATCAAAATGTGTGCTAATTGAATTAACAAGAGATTTTATGTTATCGGATGAAGAGGCCGAAAGATCCTTCTAGAAGGATGGCATGATTTTCTCCAATGCACCGGATGCAATTTCTATTAGTTCACGGTCTTTCATGTGAGACTTCAAAAGTTTTTCTTTTGCCTTTGCTTGGGCAAAGGATGCTATCTTCATAGTCTGAACTGGGGAGAGGGAATCAAAATTGAATGGTCCTTGAAGTAGCTCTGGTTCATCCAATTCCATCATTTCTTTTGTCAGAAACTCCTTAATAGCTTCTGCAGTGTCTCTTACTAGAGACAGAGTTTCCTTTCCTTCTGTGGCCTCAGAGGTGTCAATAGAGACCTTCTCTATTTGATCTTTTTCTCTTGCCTTTTTCTCCTCTTCTTGACTTTCTTTCTGTTCTTTTCTTAGTTCTTCTTTAGTTCTAGAGTCAGCATGGGGATCCGGAAGAGAGGTCTCTGCTTCTCCATGAATTTCCTCTTCTAGAATAGAGGAATCCAAGTCTTTAGCTTTCTCTTTACTTGTCTCCTTTGTCTCTTCTGTAACTGTCTCAGTAGATTCTCCTTTGTCATCCATGGTAGAGGGTTCATCACCTAAGTCCTTGATAACAAGAATATTGAATCTTTTATAGGCATTTCAGAGGATCTCTTTAGTCTCTTTAGCCACCTGATCAGTCTTTTTGAGCATAAGCTTATTCATTCTGGCTTTGCTTCAGAACTCATCCTTGTAGTCCTTGAAGTTCATGTTTATTTTCTTTGGGGTGATGGAGGGATAGAGTTGGATAGCAATCTGCTCTTGGATTTCTAGGTCTTTTGCCATGGCACTGTTCTTTCTTATTTCAAGTTCCTTTTCTAGACTTTTAGGAATCAGAGATATAATTTCAATGAATGCTTTGTTGTAGATGTTTAAATACTTGACTGTAGCTTCTTGCAAGATCATCTGATTAGCTTCACTATAATCATCATAAAATTTAGTCATTGGTTTCAAGTTCCCATCCACAGTGACTGATTTGATAATATCATCAATGCAGAGAGCATGCCTTTCAATGAATTCTTCTACCTCTTCTTCCTTGTTATGACCGGTAGAGGGTTCACTAAATGTTTTCTTCTTCTTCTTCATTTTCTTGATTTCCTCATCTGACTTAGTCTCTTCATCATCCTTTTGACTGGTATAGGATCTTGTTGCCTTTTTCTTTGTTCTCTTCTCTCCCTTTCCGGATGTCTAGGCTTCCGGATTTGATGCCTTTTGGCTCTTAGAGGTGGTAGGTGTAGAGCTCTTAGAGGATCTAGTCCAGGAAGGGGCTTGCACCGAATCACTTTCCTTTTCTGCATCTTGTTTCTCTTTCTCTGCCTTTTCTAGTTTTTCTCTATTTGCATCAAGTGCTTCTTTTTAAATGCCATACCTTTTGGCAACATCCTCTACTTCTTTTCTTATTTTTCTTTTCATTTCCAGTTGTCTTAGCTCTACATGAATATTCACATTTAGCTCTTCAAAGGTTCCAAACCTTTCTGCTTTAAGGTCCTTGGGCTGACTCAGCAGGTGTTGAATATGCAGCTCTAGAATTTTCTCATCAACTTCATACCCCATTGGCTCCACTGCCTCCATTAGGCATTGATCAGTTTCTACCATAAAGCATACTGTATCCTTATACTTTTCAACTAGAGATTGGGGGATTCTCTCTCCGGCTTGCATCATACTGTGAAAGTTCTTGAGGTAGCCCTAGAGTGTTGTATTCTTTACCTTGGCATCACCATTTCCATGCAAATAATCCCTGATTTGTATGGCAACATGTCTATCATTTTGCCATATCTAGCCACTAGTTCTGGATAGCTCATTCATATAGTAGAAGAATAGGCAAAGTATCAAGCCACCATACTTGAAAGAATTCTTTTTATCTTTCTTTATTTTCTACAAATTCTCTAACAGTTGGTTCAAGAGAAGCTCACAAAAATCATAGTCAGCATTTTCTTTTAGCATCTAATAAGCAGTGTAAATTGTAGTTCTAGGTACTGAATTTTCCCTGCTGGAGTGATATATCTTGTAGCTGATTATCATGGAGGCAAACTTGATATCTGGATCAGTGATATCTTCTTTTGTCATTGCTCTCTTGTCAAATTTTGATCTAGTAGCCTCACTCACAGTTTGGTTTTTGACCGATTTGAGAACAGGTAACCCTCCAGATGAGTGCAAACCAGTTATTGCTTTAATAGCATCTTTTGTGATCTTAAATGGTCTATTCAACCACATGAAGTTGGCATGCACTCTGCTCAAAACATACCGGACCCACTCATCGTCTGTAAAATAGGGGAAATGGATGCACTGTCCGAAATGCTTATCCTGGATGGCTTTGTACTGAGGTTTGAGTTCAAATGATTCATCTATTAACTTCTTGTGGTAGATATCCATCAGCTTGGATTCCCCAAATTCTTCAATGTTCGCATGAATGTATGCCCTAACATCCTCTACATGCAAAACCCCATGCGGATGCTTGGAAAGGCACCTAATGGGTCCACTTCTAGAGATTTATAGGGATGTTTTTTGAATTTAGGGTGTGGCCTATCAGTGATCTTCACAACATTCAGAGTAGCCATTTTTCAAAGATTCAGAGAGAGATATTCAAGAGTAGAAAATACCTTTTATGCTTCTAGGGTTCACGGTATGAGCCAAATCGAATTGCGGGAAGAATCAACTATTGCGGTTGATCTTTAAGAGGCTTGAGATAATTTTGTTACAGAGCTCCTTCTCTCTTCTTCTCAAATGCAAATGTACAAATGATGAACAAAAGAACCCTTTTATTCCTACGCAAACCCTAATTCCATTTTATAATAAATGCACAAGTTAGATTATTCTGGTTACTACATTGTTTTCCTTGTTTCTAAGAGAGATCCTTCCAGATCACTGAGACACACCTAAAATGATAACTTACAAAGTATCTCCTTTTCTCCAATCATTCCATCTAACCACAAATCCAAATATTTCAATTTTGAATAATACCGGATCTAACTGTGAAAGTCCTGCTTTTGCCAGATGACTGTCAAACTAGATTAATCTTGAATGATTAACCTTTTCAAACTCATTATAGATCTTTCAAATATTTACCAAGGGTTGTTTAGATGTTTTTATGAGATCCCTTTTAATCTGCAACCTTCCATGTGCCAATTTTAGGCACCAATTGACTGGTTGGGGGAACTTGTTTTCTTTTGTGACTCCCCTTGAGCTAGAGCTCATTTATTTAGTTTCTGGAAGGAATATCAGCACCAGATTCTGGTGCGGATCCATCCTCAACATTTTTTGTACTCTTCTTCACCCAAATCTTGTTCATCTCCCTTTGAATTTCATCCACATTCACCTTTCCTTTTCCTTTGTCTTGGTTTTGATTATGATGCACCAGACCCTTTTTGTCCTGATTCTTACTTCTGCAGAATTTGGCAATATGACCGGATCTATTACAATTGTAGCAAACAACATTTCTTTGCATATTTGACTAATATCCTCTTGATCTACACTTATTAGCCATATGTCCCATTCTATTGCATGCAAAGCACCTACCATTGAATGAATTGTTCATTTGCATATTTCTACACTCATGAGATTTGTGACCATACCTTTTGTAGTTAAAACACTTTCTAGAGAAGGATGAATTAGTTTGATTCATTCTTCTTCTACACTGATTTGCTTTACGACCAAAGTTATTGCAATTGTGGCAGTATCCATTGAAGGATGGATATCTTTGAGCATTTGGTTGCCTTACCAAAGGTCTTATAGGCCTGTTCCTTGGATTTTCTGATCCAGAGTTCTTCTGACCGGATCCAAAGCTTTCACCTTTCTCATACCCCAAGCATTGCTTGTCATCTACCCTCTTTTGGTTTTCAAGAACTTCAAGTTGAGCAGAGATTATCTTGAATTTCTCTTTGTATTCATTTTTTGCTTGAAGATCCCTTTTTAGAGTGTCAATCTGATTCTCAAGTTGTTCTTCATTATCTTTAGCTTCTTCAAGATCAGATTCCAGATGCCTGATTATTCTATCCATGTTATGGCAGTCTTCTGACTTCTCTTTGATAGATTGTTTTAGATTATCTTCAATTTCTTGGGTGAATTTCATAACCCCTGATTCTATTTCGGGTAAGTGCAAGAAGATGGGGGGCCAAAAAGGGGTCTTAAGTGGCCACTTTTTTTCTGAAATCAGGAAATACTGGCCTTGGATGAGAAATTGAGCATAGTTACACTCAAAATTTAGAGATGCAACCAAAACAATGTTCGTAGTGCTCTGAGTCTACTTTCTAAACTACTATTTTGTTTTGAAAATGGCATAGATTAAGGGGTTCAAAAGAGGGAGCCACAGAAATTGGTGTTGTTTCTGTCAAAAAAACATAACATAGCATATTTTGTGGCTCCCTCAAAAGGTCAACTTTTTTTTGGTATTTTTAAAATTGCTTTAGTGAGAAATTAGCTAATAGCATGTAGTTTATGCCCGATTTTTCTGATAATTTTTTGATGAATATTTGATTTTTTACTAATTTTTAAAGTGGACATATCCTAAAAAATAGAATTTTGGCCGTGCTACCCCTATAAATTTTGAAAACTAATTGAAAATCATTATTTTATTTTTTTAATATTTGTAGAATGGAGTCTAGTTTCTAAATATGTAATTTTTTTGAAATTTGAAAGAATAGTTATTTTACAATGAAAAAAACACCAAACAGTGGTTTTTGCATAAAAACCGACACACAAACAAAAGAAATTAAAGATGAAAGGCTTAACATTGTTAAAATGTGAAAAAAATCACATCGTCAAATAGCTAAGAGAAAGCCTAACATTACCCATGTGTTTGACTTGTTCAACCTTGAAACACGTGCAAATCTGAGGGTTAGCACGAACGAAATTATGTGAAATTTTGAAGAATACAGAAAAACACGTCTGTGACTATTCATAAGGCACTCCAAGCCTTTGGGTTGGAAATCCAAAGCAAATCCCAAGCCCAAGGCTTGGGATTCCCAAAGCAAGAAATAACGCGAGCGCATTATAACGTGCTCGCGTTATGTTTTGCCTTGCATTTTTCTTTCCCGCAAGTCTGTCTTTTGCCATGTTTGATATAACGCGAGCGCGTTATAACGCGCTCGCGTTATGTCCCACTCAATTTTTTTTTACATTCAAGGCTATTAATCATGAGGGTTAAGGCATAAGGGATAGAGTTGGAAGGTTTACGGATAAGGTATTAGCGTTTAAAGTATAGTATCGAGCCCGTTGAGGGTCTAGGAATAGGGATAGCGTTTAAGGTTTAGGGATGAGGGTTAACAAATTACGGTTGAGGGTCGAGGGATCAAAGTTAAGGGTTGAGGGATTAGGGTTTGACATTAAGGGTTGAGGTTCAAGGGTCAAGGGTTTAGGGTCGAGGGATTAGGGTTAAAGTAGAGTGTGGAGGGTGTAAGGATTAGGGATAGGGTTGGAGGGTTTAGGGATAAGGGATTAGGGTTTAAGGTATAGTATCAAGTCTATTGAGAGTTTAGGAATAGGGATAGCATTTAGGGATTAGGGATGAGGGATTATAGTTGAGGGATGATGGATTAGGGTTGAGGGTTGAGGGATTAGGGTTTAGGGATAAGGTTTAGGGTTGAGGGTTGAGGGATTAGGGTTTAAGGTATAGTGTTGAGGGTTGAGGGTTGAGGGTTGAGGATTAGGGTTTAGGGTTCACGGATTAGCATTTAATGTCAAGGTTAGGGTTAGAGTGTCAAGGGTAGAGGGATTAGGGATAGGGTTTAGGGTTGAAGGTTTAAGGATTGAGGGTTGAGGCTTTAGGGATGAGGGTTTAAGGCTTAAGATATAGTGTCAAGTGTTGAGGGTGTAGGGATAGGGTTTAAGTTTTAAGGGTTAAGGGTTGAGGGATATGGATTAGGGTTTAAGGTATAGTGTTGAGGGTCGAGGGATCAGAGTTAAGGGTTGAGGGATTAGGGTTTGACGTTGAGGGTTGAGGGTTGAGGTTCGAGGGTCAAGGGTTTAGGGATAGGGTTGAGGGTCGAGGAATTAGGGTTAAAGTAGAGTGTGGAAGGTATAAGGATTAGGGATAGGGTTGGAGGGTTTAGGGATAAGGGATTAGGGTTTAAGGTATAGTATCGATTCTGTTGAGGGTGTAGGAATAGGGATAGCATTTAGGGTTTAGGGATGAAGGATTAGAGTTGGGGGATGACAGATTAGGGTTGAGGGTTGAGGGATTAGGGTTTAGGGATAAGGTTTAGGGTTGAGGGCTAAGGGATTAGGGTTTAAGGTATAGTGTTGAGGGTTTAGGGATAGGGTTTAGGGTTGAGGGATTAGGATTTGACGTTGAGGGTTGAGGGTTTAGGGTTAGGGTTGAGAGATGAGGGATCAGAGTTAAGGGTTGAGGGAAAAGGGTTTGACGTTGAGGGTTGAGGGTTGAGGTTCGAGGGTCAAGGGTTTAGGGATAGGGTTGAGGTTGAAGGGATTAGGGTTAAAGTAGAGTGTGGAGGGTGTAAGGATTAGGGATAGGGTTGGAGGGTTTAGGGATAAGGGATTAGAGTTTAAGGTATAGTATCGAGTCTGTTGAGGGTTTAGGAATAGGGATAGCATTTAGGGTTTAGGGATGAGGGATTAGAGTTGAGGGATGAGGGATTAGGGTTGAGGGTTGAGGGATTAGGATTTAGGGATAAGGTTTAGGGTTGAGGGTTGAGGGATTAGGGTTTAAGGTATAGTGTTGAGGGTTGATGGTTTAGGAATAGGGTTTAGGTTTGAGGGATTAGGGTTTAGGGTTGATGAATTAGGGTTTAATGTTGAGAGTTGAGGGTTGAGGGTTGAGGGATTAGAGTGAAGGGTTGAGGGATTAGAATTTGGCGTTGAGGGTTTAGGGTCTAGGATCGGGGTTGAAGGTTGAGGGATCAGAGTTAAGGGTTGAGGGATTAGGGTTTGATGTTGAGGGTTGAGGGTTGAGGTTCAAGGGTTAAGGGTTTAGGGATAGGGTTGAGGGTCGAGGAATTAGGGTTACAATAGAGTGTGGAGGGAATAAGGATTAGGGATAGGGTTGGAGGGTTTAGGGATAAGGGATTAGAGTTTAAGGTATAGTATCGAGTCTGTTGAGGGTTTAGGAATAGGGATAGCATTTAGGGTTTAGGGATGAGGGATTAGAGTTGAGGGATGAGGGATTAGGGTTGAGGGTTGAGGGATTAGGGTTTAAGGATAAGGTTGAGGGTTGTGGGATTAGGGTTTAAGGTATAGTGTTGAGGGTTGATGGTTTAGAGATAGGGTTTAGGTTTGAGGGATTAGGGTTTAGGGTTGATGAATTAGGGTTTAATGTTGAGGGTTGAGGGTTGAGGGTTGAGGGTTGAGGTTGAGGGATAGGGTTAATGGTCAAGGGATTAGGGTTAAATAAGAGTGTCGATGGTAGAGGGATTAGGGTTTAAAGTATAGTATCAAGCCTGTTGGGGTTCTAGGAATAGGGATCGCGTTTAGGGTTTAGGAATGAGGGATTAGAGTTGAGGGATGACGGATGACAGATTAGGGTTGAGGGTTGAGGGATTAGGGTTTAGGGATAAGGTTTAGGGTTAGGGTTGAGGGATTAGGGTTTAAGGTATAGTGTTGAGGGTTTAGGGATAGGGTTTAGGGTTGAAGGATTAGAGTGAAGGGTTGAGGGATTAGAATTTGGCATTGAGGGTTTAGGGTTTAGGATCAGGGTTGAAGGTCAAGGGATCAGAGTTAAGGGTTGAGGGATTAGGGTTTGATGTTGAGGGTTGAGGGTTGAGGTTCGAGGGTCAAGGGTTTAGGGATAGGGTTGAGGGTCGAGGAATTAGGGTTAAAGTAGAGTGTGGAGGGTATAAGGATTAGGGATAGGGTTGGAGGGTTTAGGGATAAGGGATTAGAATTTAAGGTATAGTATCGAGTCTGTTGAGGGTTTAGGAATAGGGATAGCATTTAGGGTTTAGGGATGAGGGATTAGAGTTGAGGGATGAGGGATTAGGGTTGAGGGTTGAGGGATTAGGGTTTAGGGATAAGGTTTAGGGTTGAGGGTTGAGGGATTAGGGTTTAAGGTATAGTGTTAAGGGTTGATGGTTTAGGGATAGGGTTTAGGTTTGAGGGATTAGGGTTTAGGGTTGATGAATTAGGGTTTAATGTTGAGAGTTGAGGGTTGAGGGTTGAGGGTTAAGGGTTGAGGTTGAGGGATAGGGTTAATGGTCAAGGGATTAGGGTTAAATAAGAGTGTCGATGGTAGAGGGATTAGGGTTTAAAGTATAGTATCGAGCCTGTTGAGGTTCTAGGAATAGGGATAGTGTTTAGGGTTTAGGAATGAGGGATTAGAGTTGAGGAATGACGGATGACAGATTAGGGTTGAGGGTTGAGGGATTAGGGTTTAGGGACAAGGTTTAGGGTTAGGGTTGAGGGATTAGGGTTTAAGGTATAGTGTTGAGGGTTGATGGTTTAGGGATAGGGTTTAGGTTTGAGGGATTAGGGTTTAGAGTTGATGAATTAGGGTTTAATGTTGAGATTGAGGGTTAAGGGTTGAGGTTGAGGGATAGGGTTAATGGTCAAGGGATTAGGGTTAAATAAGAGTGTCTATGGTAGAGGGATTAGGGTTTAAGGTATAGTATCGAGCCTGTTGAGGGTCTAGGAATAGGGATAGCATTTAGGGTTTAGGAATGAGGGATTAGAGTTGAGGGATGACGGATGACAGATTAGGGTTGAGGGTTGAGGGATTAGGGTTTGATGTTGAGGGTTGAGGGTTTAGGGTTAGGGTTGAGAGATGAGGTATCAGAGTTAAGGGTTGAGGGATTAGGGTTTGACGTCGAGGGCTGAGGTTCGAGGGTTAAGGGTTTAGGGATAGGGTTGAGGTTGAAGGGATTAGGGTTTAAGGTATAGTGTTGAGGGTTAATGGATCAGATTTAAGGGTTGAGGGTTGTAAGGATTAGGGATAGGGTTGGAGGTTTGATGGATTAGGATTTGATGTTGAGGGATTAGGATTTGACGTTGAAGGATTAGGATTTGACGCTGAGGGTTGAGGGATTAGGATTTGACATTGAGGGTTGAAGGTTTAGGGATAGGGTTGAGGGATTAGAATTTGGCATTGAGGGTTTAGGGTTTAGGATCAGGGTTGAAGGTCGAGGGATCAGAGTTAAGGGTTGAGGGATTAGGGTTTGATGTTGAGAGTTGAGGGTTGAGGTTCGAGGGTCAAAGGTTTAGGGATAGGGTTGAGGGTCGAGGAATTAGGGTTAAAGTAGAGTGTGGAGGGTATAAGGATTAGGGATAGGGTTGGAGGGTTTAGGGATAAGGGATTAGAGTTTAAGGTATAGTATCGAGTCTGTTGAGGGTTTAGGAATAGGGATAGCATTTAGGGTTTAGGGATGAGGGATTAGAGTTGAGGGATGAGGGATTAGGGTTGAGGGTTGAGGGATTAGGGTTTAGGGATAAGGTTTAGGGTTGAGGGATTAGGGATTAGGGTTTAAGGTATAGTGTTGAGGGTTGATGGTTTAGGGATAGGGTTTAGGTTTGAGGGATTAGTGTTTAGGGTTGATGAATTAGGGTTTAATGTTAAGAGTTGAGGGTTGAGGGTTGAGGGTTAAGGGTTGAGGTTGAGGGATAGCGTTAATGGTCAAGGGATTAGGTTAAATAAGAGTGTCGATGGTAGAGGGATTAGGGTTTAAAGTATAGTATCGAGCCTGTTGAGGTTCTAGGAATAGGGATAGCGTTTAGGGTTTAGGAATGAGGGATTAGAGTTGAGGGATTAGGGTTTAGGGACAAGGTTTAGGGTTAGGGTTGAGGGATTAAGGTTTAAGGTATAGTGTTGAGGGTTGATGGTTTAGGGATAGGGTTTAGGTTTGAGGGATTAGGGTTTAGGGTTGATGAATTAGGGTTTAATGTTGAGAGTTGAGGGTTGAGGGTTGAGGTTGAGGGATAGGGTTAATGGTCAAGGGATTAGGGTTAAATAAGAGTGTCGATGGTAGAGGGATTAGGGTTTAAGGTATAGTATCGAGCCTGTTGAGGGTCTAGGAATAGGGATAGCATTTAGGGTTTAGGAATGAGGGATTAGAGTTGAGGGATGACGGATGACAGATTAGGGTTGAGGGATTAGGGTTTGATGTTGAGGGTTGATGGATCAGATTTAAGGGTTGAGGGATTAGGGTTTGATGTTGAGGGTTGATGGATCAGATTTAATGGTTGAGGGTTGTAAGGATTAGGGATAGGGTTGGAGGGTTGACAGATTAGGATTTGACGTTGAGGGATTAGGATTTGACGCTGAGGGTTGAGGGATTAGGATTTGACATTGAGGGTTGAGGGTCAAGGGATCAGAGTTGAGGGTTTAGGGATCTATAGCAGGACAAAACGCGCTCGCGTTATAACGCGCTCGCATTTTGTCTTTCTACTGAAATGGTAAAAAAGTGGTTACCCCCATGATCTTGGCCCACATGCTCTATTTTCTTACTGATTCTGCACGTGCTCCGACAAAAAAGAAGTGCTTTCATGCTATTGGGAAGTTCACATGCACATTTGACACATTGTACCACCTTTGCATGATCTTTCCACCACCTTTTCTGCTTTGCCAACTTGAGAAGGAGGAAATAACATAGTTTTCAAACCAAGTTTGATATATATCTATTCAAGTTTCAATTTTTGTAGTATTGCAATGTGAATTGTGATTCAATTTTAAGAATTTAACATTGAAAAGGAAGCAAGTGGTGAAAAACTCAAATTGTTGAGGAGTTTGATGCAAGAAGATAAAAACACTACATAATTGGGTACTCTCTCCATTCAAATCTTCATTTTTTAGGTATGTCAAGTCTTTACATGCATGTTCTTTACATTTTCCTTATTTCGGATTGAATTACTTTATCGTGCTTTATCATACATGTTTAAAATAGACACATTCCCAATCGAGAAAGCAACCTACAACCTCACATGATGCCATGTATATTTTCTACACTTGGGCTCTTTAATAATTATGTGTAATAAACAAACCTTAGTTCATACCATGATGTCAAACTATACAAGAATAAATCCTTACAACATAAAAAAAATACAATCCCACTATTATCATGTATTCATTTCTTAGGAACTAATATTGGTCTCTTTATCATGCTACAGACAAATTCTCTGTCATGCCGAGGAAACGATCAAGAATTAAACCAACACAGGAAGAGATAGAAGCTAAGAATGCAAAGAAAGCAATGGCTATGAGAGAACTTCGTGAGAAGAGGAAATTGGACACGATAAATGAAGACATACCAATTGAAGAGGAACCACAACCATCACAAAGAGATATGGTATTGGCGGCACAAAGAGAATGAATGCAAAAACTTCGTGGTACGAGAGATTTGAATACCATAGTTGGAGACACATCCTTTACTGCAAGACAACATGTAGGGACACCATCTACCACATCTCAAGTTGAGAGTACATCATCACTCACATGTGATGAAGGAGGTACGCCATCATTCCCACCTCAACCTCAAGGTATGTCATCTATTCCATCTTCGATCGAAGGTATGCCATCTAACCCATCTCATTTAAATATTGATGAAATTCCTAATGTTGAGATGAATTTACCTAACTTGACACCACCTAGAATTTTGCATAGAAAGCCAAAGTATTTGATTGATATTGATGAGAATATTTTGCAGCCAATGCAAGGTAAGATTCCAAAACGCACTTGTAGAAGATATGCTAATAAGATTTGGAGATTTTTCTTTGAAAAGTTAAATGAGACTGCAAGATGTCAACTATTCGTTGAAATGATGCGAAGTATAAAGTATAGGTCTATCATGAAGATTCTTGGGTTGAGAACATCAGAGGCTTCAAGTGAAAAATCTATTGTCAAGAATCTAATGAGTGTGTATGAGAGTGTGGGTAACACCTCAGGCACAAAAGATAGTAATGCAACACGGCGTGTGATTACATCGACTATAGTAAGTAGTCAAACGAGGAAAGCTCGTCTCATTAGAAAGACAAGTCAAGAATTGAGAATTAATAGGAAAACTTTATCAAGAGCCGTTGGAAGACGCCAAAGAATTGAGGACACTAATGCCAATGAATTATGGGCGTTCTCGGGGAGACTACCACAAAAAGATAAACCAATTGTTGAAGCATTGAGATCACTAATTGAAGACTTTTGGAAGAATTACACAAGGGTATCTCCGAATCAAAGGGATGTGGTAAGAAGGAGAATTGGTAGTCAGAACCGCAAGCCACATCCAAAGCATTTTTTGGATGAGACTCAAATACAGTTTTATGGTAAATTTATGGAGAAGTATCCTCAAATTAAAATTTGTCAAAGATATTTTGAAATGCTAAAACCTTTCTATGTTAAGATAAATCACACACGCACTACTTGTTGTTGTAGATTACATATTGAATTTTCTAACCATTTTGATGCTTATAGGTCTATATGTTTAGATATGCATACTAACAATGATTTGCAGGGTTGTGTCATATGTGCCCCACCAACATCTTCAAGAGACTTCATATCAAGAATTTTATGTGAAAGAGAGGAAGGTCAAATATTCTACAAGAAATTATGCTTGGATGGCACATGTCATCATTGCGGTGGCTTGCAACATTTGCCAATATGTGAACATATGGAAATAACACATGCAGTTGGAAATGAACTAGTAGAGTTTGGCAAGTATAAAATAGTGGCATACAATACAAAAGATGGTAAAGAAGCAAAGAGGTGTGAATTAGTTATTGAAAAGATTCCAGTGTATCAGTTTATGCCTATATTTCGTGACAACATAGTGTATGAGTATGCAAGACATGCCCATAGAGCTCAATAGTTGGACTTGCAATTCAAGTTATGCAAGGACACATTTCCGGTTGGTAGCATTGTTTCATTCGTCGACTTTGCAGAGAACTACAGTCTACAGCCACAGCGTGAGGTGCAATCACAATATTACAACTCCACACAGGTTTCTATATTTGTGCACATTGCATTCATTCATGCGAATGATAGTACAGAGGATGACAGAAAGATCATAAGGGAGTATCATTTCTATATTAGTGATGATCGCACGCATTCTACAGAGTTCGTGCAAGGTTGCTTTCAGGTGTTCTACAATGATTTGGCTAGAAGGGGCATATCGTTCAGTCAGTATATCATATGGTCGGATAATTGTGCATCACAATTCAAGAACTCGCGGAATTTCTATTGGCTGAGTAGGAGGCATAATTTTACAGGTATTCAACATATGTGGAACTTTTGTGAGGCCGGGCATGGAAAGGGGGAGCATGATGGTGCAGGAGCATGTATCAAAAGAGCCTTAGCATGAGAAGAGTTAAAGTATAAAGACAATGCAAAGTTGACAGATGCAAAATCGATTGTCGAGTGGTGTAATGCTTCCATGGGTCCAGGTAATGAAGGTAAGTCATTAGTTCATAGATTTTTTTGGTTGATAGATGATACTAACATTGCACCATATGAGGATTGTTGTACATTGACAGGATCAAATGAGATGCACTCTTTCAGAAGCTCAATTGCAGGTTCATGGAGTATCCATACACGAAAGATGTCATGCTTTTGTTCTTCCTGTACAATTCAAGTCTGGGATGAGTGCGAGTCAAAGGAGTGGGTTGACGAATGGCAGTTAAGTTATCTTAGCCCACTTGACACGTATCGACCCCCGACGGCACTGGAACTAACACAGATGGAATCGTCAGTTAACTTTGACCACATATCAGATTTAGTTCAACCAGGTAATATAGGGCACATATATGCATCTAATTTCATCTAGTTCAACCAGGTAATGTCATCTTACTTTGTAGTGTTTTTGTAATGTTGACTAATTTCATCTAATTTGCTACACATATCAATGTAGGACACGTATATGCAGTTATTGCAGATGAAGATAATGAAGAGGGAACAGATTATTACTTATGTCGTTGTGTTGAGGCCAAAAAGAAATTGGAGGCCCCTGTTACAGATGGAGAAAACATCGAATACCCTACAGGATCAGTGGTTATTACTGGAACATGGCTTAGAAGGTACCCACATAAGAGTGTTAATATTTGGCTATTTCAGGACTTTGACATGCATCAAAAGATTCTTCATTACTTGAACCTTGTCGTGGCATCTAATGTTCATTTGATAAAGTATCGGGGTAGACTTTTGAACAAAATATTGTGGAAGGTGCGTGAGTCTGACCATGAAGCAATACTTGACACAATAAAGAGTAGAGCAGATCCAGATGGTTCATTGGATTAATTTGTAAGTATTCACATTGATTTTGTAAAGTTATGTTACATTGAGTTGTAAGTATGCACATTAATTTGTAAGGTTTGTCTTTCTTTATTTCCTCCTGCATTTTTACACATATGTACACATTTTTACATCATCATGTTATGCATTTTTGGTGTCCTGCTCCTGATGCGACCAAACTCATAACTCACCCTACTAGACACCATTTGATGATCTCTCCAACACTCTGGATCCAGGGCGCCCAATCATGATGATGACCTATATACCATTCTCCCAAGGCGCTCATAATGAATGAATAATAAGGAGCGCCTCGACCTCTATAATCAAGGTGATTTTAAGTCACTTTGAGTCATTTGGGGTCAGTTTGAGTCTTTGAGTCATGTTGCAAAAAAGTGTCAATGTTGTCAAGTTGCACAAAGCAACTTTTGCATTTTTGGTGTCCTGCTCATGATGCGACCAAACTGACTATTCCAATGCGTCTGAATGGGTACATTTATGCTAGGCATGGTCCTATTTTTCACCCAAACATGTCGAAACAGTCAGAGCTACATTGTACCGATGATATCCCTGAAGAGTCCAAAGTGCAAAAAGGCAACAATCTTTGACGAGATGTTACTCAAAAACTGTGTCACTTAGAAACATTCCGTCTGAGGCAACGGGATCACGTAGAGTGCCTCTACAATAACCTCTCTTGGTTTTTTATAGCTCTGAGGCATTTGCCTGTGGTGAAAGGTTTTCTGTTTCCCCAAAAATTGTTAGAAGGAGGCAGTGTAAAGTTGCAAAGGGGTGTAACTTTTGTCTTGCTCCTGATGCGACCAAACTGACTATTCCAACGCATCCGAATAGGTACATTTATGCTAGGCATGGTCCTATTTTTCACCCAAACATGTCGAAACAGTCGGAGCTACATTGTACCGACGATATCCCTGAAGAGTCCAAAGTGCAAAAAGGCAACAATCTTTGACGAGATGTTACTTGAAAACTGTGTCACTTAGAAACATTCCGTCTGAGGCAACGGGATCACGTAGAGTGCCTCTACAATAACCTCTCTTGGTTTTTTATAGCTCTGAGGTATTTGCCCGTGGTGAAAGGTTTTCTGTTTCCCCAAAAATCGTCAGAAGGAGGCAGTGTAAAGTTGCAAAGGGGTGTAACTTTCATCCTGCTCGTGATGCGACCAAACTGACTGTTCCAACACGTTCGAATGGGTACATTTATGCTAGGCATGGTCCTATTTTTCACCCAAACATGTCGAAACAGTCGGAGCTACATTATGCCGACGATATCCCTGAAGAGTCCAAAGTGCAAAAAGGCAGCAATCTTTGACGAGATGTTACTTGAAAACCGTGTCACTTAGAAACATTCCGTCTGAGGCAATGGGATCATGTAGAGTGCCTCTACAATAACCTCTCTTGGTTTTTTATAGCTCTGAGGCATTTGCCCGTGGTGAAAGGTTTTCTGTTTCCCCAAAAATCGTCAGAAGGAGGCAGTGTAAAGTTGCAAAGGGGTGTAACTTTTGTCCTACTCGTGATGCGGCCAAACTGACTATTCCAACGTGTCCAAATGGGTACATTTATGCTAGGCATGGTCCTATTTTTCACCCAAACATGCCGAAACAGTCGGAGCTACATTGTACTGACGATATCCCTGAAGAGTCCAAAGTGCAAAAAGGCAGCAATCTTTGACGAGATGTTACTTGAAAACCATGTCACTTAGAAACATTCTGTCTAAGGCAACAGGATCATGTAGAGTGCCTCTACAATAACCTCTCTCAGTTTTTTATAGCTCTGAGGCATTTGCCCGTGGTGAAAGGTTTTTTGTTTCCCCAAAAATCGTCAGAAGGAGGCAGTGTAAAGTTGCAAAGGGGTGTAACTTTCGTCCTGCTCCTGATGCGACCAAACTGACTATTCCAACGCGTCCGAATGGGTACATTTATGCTAGGCATGGTCCTATTTCTCACCCAAACATGTCGAAACAGTCGGAGCTACACTGTACCGATGATATCCCTAAAGAGTCCAAAGTGCAAAAAGGTAGCAATCTTTGACGAGATGTTACTCAAAAATCATGTCACTTAGAAACATTTCATCTAAGGCAGTGGGATCACATAGAGTACCTCTACAATAACCTCTCTCGGTTTTTTATAGCTCTGAGGCATTTGCCTGTGGTGAAAGGTTTTCTGTTGCCCCAAAAATCGTCAGAAGGAGGCAGTGTAAAGTTGGAAAGGGGTGTGACTTTCATCCTGCTCCTGATGCGACCAAACTGACTGTTCCAACGCATCCGAATGGGTACATTTATGCTAGGCATGGTCCTATTTTTTACCCAAACATGTCGAAACAGTCGGAGCTACATTGTACCGACGATATCCCTGAAGAGTCCAAACTGCAAAAAGGCAGCAATCTTTGACGAGATGTTACTCAAAAACCGTGTCACTTAGAAACATTCCATCTGAGGCAACGGGATCACGTAGAGTGCCTCTACAATAACCTCTCCTGGTTTTTTATAGCTCTGAGGCATTTGCCCGTGGTGAAAGGTTTTCTGTTTCCCCAAAAATCGTCAGAAGGAGGCAGTGTAAAGTTGCAAAGGGGTGTAACTTTCGTCCTGCTCCTGATGCAACCAAACTGACTATTCCAACACGTCTGAATGGGTACATTTATGCTAGGCATGGTCCTATTTCTCACCCAAACATGTCGAAACAATCAGAGCTACACTGTACCGACGATATCCCTGAAGAGTCCAAAGTGCAAAAAGGTAGCAATCTTTGACGAGATGTTACTCAAAAATCATCTCACTTAGAAACATTTCATCTAAGGCAACGGGATCACATAGAGTGCCTCTACAATAACCTCTCTCGGTTTTTTATAGCTCTAAGGCATTTGCCTGTGGTGAAAGGTTTTCTGTTGCCCCCAAAATCGTTAGAAGGAGGCAGTGTAAAGTTGGAAAGGGGTGTAACTTTAATCCGAATGGGTACATTTATGCTAGGCATGGTCCTATTTTTCACCCAAACATGTCGAAATAGTCGGAGCTACATTGTACCGACGATATCCCTGAAGAGTCCAAAGTGTAAAAAGGCAGCAATCTTTGACGAGATGTTACTCGAAAACTGTGTCACTTAGAAACATTCTGCCTAAGGCAACGGGATCACGTAGAGTGCCTCTACAATAACCTCTCTCAATTTTTTATAGCTCTGAGACATTTGCCCGTGGTGAAAGGTTTTCTGCTGCCCCAAAAATCGTCAGAAGGAGGCAGTGTATTAAGTCAGGATGAAAGCCTATTCACTCTAGGCACCTGTTTTTGACCAAATCACACATGCGCCTTGAACAACTCTGTCTTCAAGGTGCTTTTCTCTAATCTCTGTAACTCTCCAAATCCACTAAGGCGCAAATTTTACCTCTTGGGCTCAAGATATAGGTTCTTCATCCAAGGCGCCAGAATGGTCCAAAGGCACATTTCACCTCTAACCTCACCTCTGACCTTACTTGGAGGCGCTAAACCTTTTGACATTTCAAGTAACTTCAAGAGAACTATTTTTCCTTAAGGTGGTTCACTCCTTGCAATTGGATGTATGGTACTTGTAACTCATTTGATTGACTTTGTAATGTTTCTTCTTCTTGCAAAGACTCAAGGCGCATTTTATGATCAAACAAGGTATCTCCTGAACAAGGCACTCATAGTCTCATCAGGGCGTTAATCATCACCATGAGCGCTCATATTGTTCTAGTCGCACAGTTATCTCTAGAATGCTCAAGGTGCTCAAGGTGCACATACCCTTCTCTAGGCTAGTTTACACTTATTCAAGGTGCTCATTCCAAACTTACATGAACTCCTCATTACAAGACGCACAAACTAGATGATCCTAGGGCATAAGGGCGCTCATAGGAGTTGTTATGTGTCATTTTGGCCAAGGTTTTCCGAAGCAGTGAAGACATTAGGAAGGGGATGATCGTTTGGATAGTTTTGAATGCTTTATTTCTCCTTGTTTAAACTAGGCGCTCACTAAGGATTGGAGTAGCCTTTGCACCCTCACATCACGTTAATCGGCGTTTCAGAGGCAATCATAGTATAGGAAGATTTGCGCCTTGAAGAAGAGAGTTATCTGGTGAGTGCTTAGGAGTTCTGGTGCCTAGGGGAAAGGTCTAGGTAGAGTACCTTCAAACTTTGACAGTGAAGTGCCTTAAGGAGTTGGATGATGTTTTTGCCTAGAGTGGAGATGATGTTTTTAGCGTCTTAAGGATGATGATGGAGCGCCTTGGAGTCAGGTTAGTCTGGAGCACCTTAAGAAGGTAAAGCACTTCAAATGTAAACACAAGTGTTTTGAGCGCCCTAATGAGAAGTTGTCTTGGCACCATAAGTTGTTCAAACGAAGATATGCGCCTTGGATAGTTGCAAAGACCTAATTTAGCGCCCAAGGTTGGAAGACTCTTTGTGAGCACCCAGTGTTTGAAAGCTCTTTGTGTTTGGTGCATTAAAATGAATTTGGCACCTAAGTAGTATTGAAACACTCAACTGAGCGCCTAAAGCCCATGAGAGAAGTGATATGCGCCTTGATAGGAATATCATGGAAGATGAGTTTACTGAATGGTGCCTTGAATGACTTGGTTGATTAAGTGTTTTAGTGCCTAGATATGGGATGAATCACTGAGCGCCTTTGGTTGAGATGATGTCAGCACCTTTGAGATTATAACACCTTGGAGTCAAGTTCGAAGGAGCACCTTGAGAAGGTAAAACACTTCAAATGTTTTCAAGGAATTGGAGAAGTCACTTAGTGCCTAGAAGGAATTCCAGAGCAAGAGGGTTGGAGCGCTTTGAGCTTCAAGTCAGATATGTGCCTAGACCTCTACCCTTTAGCAAGTTGAAGCCCTCTGAGCCTTGACAAAGTGAGAATGCCTTATAGTGAATATGTGCCTTGGGCAAGGTTGAATACAAAGTTGAGGAGTATATCATAATGAGTAAGTGCACTATAGGGTTAGATGATAAAGACTAGTGCCTTGAGTGTCTTGGTCAAAATTTTCACGTGAGAAGTCTTGCAAGATCAAACCTTGGAGTGCGCCTTAGAGAGAACCTATTGATCCTTTGCTTTGACAAGATTTGGGCGCCAGAATGATCCTTAATAAATGGAATGTATCTACACCAATTTTGCGCCTTTAGGGAAGTGATGGTGGCCAGAATGATCCTTAATCTCATGTTTGTGCACCTAGGTCTAGAAGCAAGATTTGAGCGCCTTAGGATAGGGTTTTTTGCACCTTGTCTTGGAGAGTGAATTTGCGCCTTGGATGATGTTGAAGCACCTTGGGATGAAATGCGCCCAAACTTACAGAGGGCCTTCAGTGAGGGAGTTGAAGAGAGTGCTTAGAGGAAGGATAGCCTTAAGATCAAACTAAGTACTTAGAAACCTAAGATTAGCGCCTTATTTGAAGTTATACACCTATTCTGGTGCCAAAGAGTGAGTTTGAGTGTGAAGAAGTGAATGTCTGTGCCTTGAAGGGGATACAAAGGGAAGATGATGCACCTTGATGGGTTGATGATGGAAATTTGCATTTTGGAGCTAAATGTGTGCCTTGAATCTAAATGATATTTGAGTGCTTAGAGGTAAATAGGGGCGCCTTTGAGAATTCTTTGTGCTTTAAGGAATGGATTGTGGCGCTTTGGACTAAGGTAAGTCCTGAGCACTTCCAATGTTTTTAAGGAGTGCCTTGAAGGAGATAGTGCATAGAGGTACAATGAATCTTCCAGAGAACATGGATAGACAACTAAGTCTCCAACTTGAGTCTTCTAAGTGAATTGGATGATGAAGAGAGTCTAGTCATTTTGGGCGCTAGTATCAAGATGAATCATCCAAAATGGGTGCCTAGAACTAGAAGGCGCCAATGCATGAGTTCAAGGATCCTCCATTGGAGCGCCTAGCCCAGATGGCTATAGATTGAAAGTTTTAAAGCTAAGTGATGTCTCTTAGGTGAACTCCTAGCCCAGGTGCAAATAGAATAGAACTCTCTCACATAGTTGAAATTGACTTGATAGAAGGAGATAAGTCTTAAGGACTAGTTTGGTGCCTCACTTGCCTATCTCACCTTTGAAATGCGCTTTGGTTGATGATCATCATTGATGGCGCTTAGTGAAATGTAAAGCTATTTGCATCTCCAGAGGATCAAAATTGGATTAGGAGATCATCCTTGCAGTTGAGATTGACAGAGAAGTGTTAAAGGAATCACTTCAAATGGGTGCCTAAGCTAGTTGAGGTGCATATCAATTCCACTGTAACTCCAGACTAACGTTTAGGATCCAGTCATCTCTTAAGGCGTAGTTCCATTCACCCATGACCTCGCTTGGCGTCTAAAACTTGGAAACTCCTTTGGAAAGCTCCTGTTGTGCCTAGAAGATGAGTTTGGGATATCAACTTGCAAAAGGCTTAGAAACTCTTCAAAGATGTTAGGCACAATCCCATGGCACTGGATCTCAGTTTTGGCACCTTCAAGGAATAGCACATGAAGGAACTTGGGAGGTCAGGTGCTTGTAAAAGGGAACACCTTGGAACATCTTCCAGGGGTTGAAGTAGTAAGAAAACATCAAGTGAGTCTAGGTGCACTCCCTTCTGTGAACAGTTTAGCTCTGGTACCTAGCCACAGAGTGAGCCAGAAGAAGTAGTTTGGACATTAGAAGATAGGCACTCATTCTACAATGAAGCATTCCACCTTCCTAATCAACAAAGACTTGCAAGAATTGACAAAGGAAGCTAAGGCGCACCTTCTACTTGTTTCCACCTCCAGAATACGCCTAACCTTGAAAGGGGGTTCAAAGATGTTTGTTAGACCTTTTCACTCAAGGCGCTCACCTTAGGCGCACTTTCTAAGTCCTTGTCACCTCAAGGAAACACCTAGTTTGGAAGGCGCTTGCCCTGTTCTCCACTCCTTTCAATTGGCGCCTAGAACACAGAATGCATGAAAGGAGCGCCTAGACTCCAGAGGGCTCATTTGGGCACCTAGCATTTAAAACACTTTCATAATGATGATGTTTTGGTGCCTACTCTTGGAAACAATCCAAAGCATCCATAACTCTAATTGGTGCCTAATGTTGACAAGGCGCAACTTCAGGAGGAGGTCACCTCAACTTGGCGCCCAAGTCAGAAAAACCTGTAAATCCTTCAAATATGTGCCTACCTTGTGAGGTGATGAGTTGAACATTCCAAATCTTCAAATGTTGCTCAAGTAAGGAAGACATTGTAACATCAAGGCTTCAAGGCCTGTCCTTGTATTTCCATTAAATGAGTTGTACTTCATGCTATTGAAAGCATTTTCCATGTAATAAGACATTGCAAGTTGATTGAATCAAGTAACAAGACAAGTACCCAACTCTAATGTTGTTTCATTCAAATAGTTATCTTGATGTATATCTTTATGTTATTGAAGTAGTTGATGAATTGTTAGCAAGTAAAAGTGTTTAAGTAAGGAAAATTTTTCGTAGAACTAGTTGGGTATCTTACACTTACACCATGCCTATCCATCAAACATCACAATGCAATCAAAATCCTAACAACATGCCCATGATCCAAGATCAAGTGCAATCATGCAAAGATATTATCAATCACAAGCCTATTAAGAATGAACTAGAGTCTTCTAGTACCATACTTTTCCATCAAACACCATCATGTAATCCATGGCCTATCAAGCCTATCAAAGAAAATGCAAACATCCTATGTAATACAATCAGACTTTAAATATTTGAAGTAGCCATCTACAAATATCCATTCAAAAGTGGATTTATAATGCAAGTATGGACGCCATCAATAAAAAAGATTTGTATTAACCAAATATCCATATACGCATACATCAATATCTGTCAATATAAGTATAACATATATACAAAATAGTCATATAGGCTTACAAGAATGCCATATAGGCATACAATGTCAACTATGTACAATACAAAATATATGTCCACAAATGCCATATAGGCATACAACAGAGGAACACAATAAAAAGTCATTCCCCTCTAGTTGGTGAAGAGAATAAATCACGAGCAGCCTTTGATCTTCTAGGGGATGGAGACATGCATGTGGGTGGTCTACTACGAACCCGAGGGCTACTCCTCCTATTTAGTTCTTCCTGCACCTTTACCTGTTACAAAAAAAAGTATAGATATTAATATATAGAAATTACATGTTATAAAAAAATGAAACATTTAACAAAATAATCACTTACCGCTAACATATAATCTGTCTGCTCGCTTGCCTCAGTAGCAGGAAAAGGCCCTGGTGATGTCATGTCCTATAGAAACCATCCAGATAGAAATTAAACTTCAAATCAATAATCTTTTGATTTTTCAAAAATAGACAACTATAACAATGAATGTAAATTGAAATTTACTAATCTGCCTCATACCCCTGTCAATGCCATAGAGCTATGAATCGTAGAGGCCACACCCTGCTCCATTGCCCTATGAACATGGGGAGGTGTATCCGCAGCCTGCATCATCTGGAAATAAAACAACATTATTCAATTACGAAAACTATAATAGTGATGCAAATCATGGCTCCTAACATACACACATGCTCATCTAAACATGGAAGTACACACAATAAAACACACAAATCACATACAAAAATTTAGTAAGTACAATTCATTCATTAAACTATTTATTTTATTACCTCCGTAAAGCTTTGAAGTCCACCACCGCTGGCAGGTGTTGCCATGAAATCTACAATGTTAACCTATTCAACATCCAAAATCAGAAATTAGAATACCATTCATATAACGATGCTATTCACATGTAATATTTATAATTGTTTACTAGTTACATACCTCGACAGTAGATGATCTAGTGAAAAATGTAGGTGGAGAACCACTGAAAACTGCATCGATGCTATGACCCTGAAATTTCATTAAAATCATCAATTTAAATTAGTTAATCTTGTATTTCAAAAATAAAATTTAATAAATTAAATTCAATAAACTTGCTAATATTTACCTGAGTATCAAGGCCGAAAGTCTCACTCAGGAGGGTATCTGTCATCACCATCTGCTCAGCTGCAGATGTAGCCTATGCACCTGCGTCCTGACTGTCCATGGGGTCATAACCACAGCTGACCCGCAAGCCTGGCAAGTATGCGGTGGGACCCTACTCCTCGCACTATCTCCCAACCCACTCTGTGTTGCAGGATCGGCATGCTCTATGATGCTCTGGGTCAAGGCACTAATCGACCTCAGTGTATCGACCTCAACACTCTCCTTCACAATGGAAGGGATAGAAACATGCTCATGGGCTGGTCTGCTGATTACTCGTCTCACTACCCACTGTGGGTCAAGACGTGCCCCTGGTCTATCCTGTGCTAAGCCCCCACCTCTACCCTGGAAGTCCCGCATATCAAAATAGTTTGGCACTTTATTGAGGACAAACTCGGAGTAGAGTTTCCTCAAAAAGTATTGCGGGACCTCATTGTTATTGCATGGAGGATGGTTAAAAACCATCCACCACCTCTGCCTGAAATTGTCCCTTATCACTTGGTTGTTGCACCAATGGATAGGGAACCTCTTGCATGTAATGGGTGGAGGTTGATTTGTTTGTGGGTTTGTGAAAATTGAACACAAGTCTACTTTTGTAATTTGTAATTTTTTGACATCTTGGTATGATAATTTATCTGCATAGTAATCTCTAAACTCTCTCTTTTTATCGGTCCAGCTAGTTATTTGCTTGCTAATTGAATTTACATTTGTTAACATAGACTCAAGAATTTCGGCAAGCATGGACCTATGCAAGGTTGAAGTGGAAGGATCTTTCAACCTTGCAATTATATCTTCAATTTGTTTTTTGTTGTTTTCAATTTGCCTTATTATATTATCTTGTGTTCCAGGGGCATGTCGAGGAATGAATGGAGGAGGTTGTTGTTCTGCAGGTATTTCCTCCTCAGGATTTTGTGGATTTTGAGGAGGAGGAGGAGGAGGAGGAGGTGCATTAACATTTCCTGACAATTAACGAAATATACATTAAAAATCAACAAAAACCTACCTATATAGAAAGAAATTCAAACAAAAAAACAAAGATAACTCACCTCTTTGGCGTGCTCGACGTCGCGGCGGCATTTTAGCGATGAATTGACAAGATTTTTGCGTTGATTGGCGTTTTACAAAACGCGAGCACGTTTTTGAGGGTTTGGAGGCCGCGGGCAGAGGAGAAAACGGGAGTGAAATGAAATTGAGTTGCTTTTTTTTTTCATTTATAGCTGCCCATAATGCGCTCGCATTATGGCTCGGTAATGACGAGCCTGTGGCTTGTCATGACAAAGCCATAACGCGAGCGCGTTATAACGCGCTCGTGTTATAACTTAATTTTTTTTCAAATTATTTTGGCCACTTTTTGGCCCCCCATCTTTTTGCACTTACCCTTTCATGTCTTACCATAATGACCTCTTTTGATAGCTTCTCACATAACTTGTTCTTCTCATTCAGATCTTCATCAGTATTATTGGCTTCACTTTGACTTGCTAATTGTTGAAGTAGTTCCTTTCTCTTTTTCATAGAAATACTCAGTTTTTCTTTTAGTTCATTTATGAATTCATTAGCCTGTTTGAGTCTTTCCTTCAGGTTGTTGACTTTAGAGTGAGATTTCTCAAGATCATCAAGGGTAGACTAAAGTTGTTCCCTCATACAATACATATCCATTGGAATTCCTAGATCTTCCTCAAGCTGTTAGGCTCTGTTTGGAGGAACTTAGCTCTGATGCCAATTGTTGATAATTGAGAGAGGGGGTGAATCAGTTATCTTAATTACTTCAACTTTCTATTCTTCTTTAACAATTAGTGTAGCATTAAATCATATAAGCAAACATAACCATGAGAGAAGAAATAACATCAATACACATAACACAATGATTTTGATGTGGAAAACCCTGTTAAGGGAAAAACCACAGGGTGACTAACCCAAGATTGTATTCTCTGTTAAAAGAATAAGATAGTACAAAATGGCACTTGCCAATTAGGGCTCACTGCCTACAAGAGACTCACTGTCTACAAGGTACAAAGAAAGTAACAATATACTTGAACTGATGAGAAGCATCCACATATGCTAAGGTTCAGTTTTGGTTAGGCTCAATACACTGATCTACTGCATTCATTCTTCCTCTTCTTTGGTGTTGCTGTCTTGTCACATACTGAACCTGTATTACTAATTTTACACTATCTTCTACTTTTCTTCACACTCCACAACCAACAACAACACCCTTCATACTGAAATCAATCTGGTATTTATATCCGCATCAATAATTTCAATCATCTTTCTAGTCGGCATCTAAAAAACTCAAGATATTTCCAAACTCTGGTCTGTCAGCTGAATCCATGCTTACTAAGTGATGCATATCAAAAAGATGCTTATAGAAGTCATCAATCATGTCGGTCAATCATGAATGATCCCTTAAGAAACTTGATTACCATCAATATCTCATCCGGGTTAAGATCTGATGCTCTGTCGGTCAGTTCTTCCTTAGTCTACTCTGCCAAACAGGAACCCAACACTTAGGTGCTCATATCTCTTCACTCTTTCATCACCGAAGGGCCAATCTCTAGAATGTATCAGTCAAGGTACACCTCTTGACTTCCCCAAGTCTGTACTTTGCTGAGATACTTCCTTTGAGAGATCCAGACCTGATTGTTAGACCTTGCTGCATGCTCTGTTCTTGCTTACCGGACCACAACACTCTTCAATCTGACTTTCAGTATGGACATACCATGTCCTGTGGATGTGTGGGAAGGACTTTGTTGCCATCAATGACAACATTCATGAAGACACACAGTGTCTCTTGCCAATAGTGTCAACTCGATTGGTTCGTGGTCTGGAGGTCCGCAAGCATCTATTCCTTTGTAACAGTGATGAAAGATTGTATTCTTGAGGCTTCGGATGAAGGAGAGAAGGATTTCAGTAAGAAAATGAAGTTTGGATGTTCTTGGTGATTTAGGCAAGCTTGTGGAGGTCTTTGGATCATGTCTAGTTCATGTTGGTGGTCCACATTGGAGTTTAAGCTCGCATTTGATGAATTGCTTTTGGATGAAGGTGTTCTTCCAGAGACTAGCCGACCGAATGAGTGACACATCCTGTGGATGTACTTATAGATGTTTTCCAACTTAGATGATTATTCCTAAGTCGATGTCTTGTATAAATAATGAATTGTAAAGTCATTTCAAGGTGTGCCATGTGGAGATGAGTGTGTGGTAGTGAGGAGGAGAGCAAAAGGTAGACTAGAAGTATTGGGCTAAAATGGAACTGATTCAAGCACGGTGAAGATGCTATTCTCTAGTTCATGTATGTGATACTTACTATTTTGTAAACAGTGTGTCTCTTGTAGGCAGTGGGCCTCTTGTGAGTAGTGTGCTTGGGCAGTGAGCCCTAATCGGCATGTGCCATTTTGTTCTTTCTATTCTTCTAATAGAGAATACAATCTTAGGTTAATCACCCCGTGGTTTTTCCCTTAACTAGGTTTTCCACGTCAAAATCTTGGTGTCTTATGTGTTGATGTGTTATTGCTCTTGATTTAAATGCATTGTGTTTCCATGATTGAATTGTTATTATGCTACTAAATTACAAAGTGGATTTAAGTGTTTAAATTGGAAGAAAGTTTTGGACAACTGATTCACCCCCCCTCTCAGTTGTCTATCCTAAATCTAACACTATGTAGCTCAAAGAGTAGAAGGTTATGTTTATAGCCTTGTTATGTTGACCTTTTCTTGCCTTTAGTCTATTGATAGTGCAGATTCCTTTTCCTAAACCCCTTGTCCCCTGGTTCAAGCAATGTGTTTCTCCTTAGGATTGAAAGTTGCAAGAAAAAACACCAACTCTAGCTAGACTTGTTCATCTTATCTATGTAGTTCATGAGTTTAAATAAAAAACATTTGTTAATGACTAAATAATTAGTGATCCAAAAGTGATCAAACTTTCTAACAATATTGACTTATTGGACCTCTTTTCAACTGGAGATGATTTCATTCCAATGTATAACCTGTTGGACTAATTTGTCTAGACATGACTCTTAGATGTGAATTATTTTTCAAATTAATATTTGAAATAAAATGAATTTATCATATTTTGGACCAAGCATAAATCTCTCAAACATAACTGTCCATCCATGTGAAATTTATAAACAAAAAAATAAAAATAAATATATGACATGTCAAATATCGACGTAAACATAAGTTCACAAATGTCAATCATATATATAGAACATAAATGTCTATCTCTGAAACATAAACATAAACACAAATGCCCATGTGATATTTCAAACATAAACATAAATTTTTATGTGTGATATCTCAAACATAACTATTTATCTCTAAAACATAAACATAAACATAAATGTCCATGAAATCTCTGAAACATAAACATAATCACAAATGTCCATTATATCTCTCAAACATAAACAAACCCAAATGTCCATGATATCTGAAATATATAAAAGTTCATCTCTAAAACACATAAACTAGGTGATCTATTCATCAATTTGGCTCCTAGTTTGAGAGCGAGCCTCTGAGTGCAAATCTTTCTCTGATAAATGAGTTGAGCCCTACTTATGTAAAAGTTTAATTAGATTATCTAATTTATACATGCATGAACATCCTATGTATACATATGCATACACGTAGAAAAATTAAAATTAACTCACATGTCCACTGACATGGTCAAGTGAATCACAGGTGCATACACACTTTGCCCTCAAACTAGGAGTAACATGTACTACCTCTAGCTACAAACATATGCATGTAAAAAAGAAAATTAATTTCAAATATAATTTCTAAATATGTTAGGACTATGTAAGAATATATATGTTTTTAATTTTACAATATAAATTTAAATTTTAAAATCTTAAAAATTACATGTACATACCTATGTCACACCACATCATGAATGTTAGGTGCATCTCGTACAATGATGGTATCCAATAAATCCTCTATATTTCCATCCTCCAATAGTTGTAGCAATGATGAGTGTATTGAACTATGAAAACGAGATGGAATCGACCATGAAACTTGTATCATCTCCATAAAACCTTGACCTCCCACAACCTGGTTGAGTGAATCAATAGATGTCTGGGCATGTGCACTGATAGAATGACCAGTGGGTGATTGTGCCTATGGAGTGGGAGAATAATCTAACATAGGCGTTTGTGTTGCAAGGTGTGGCCCTTGGTCTCCTTGTTCAGCACTGCCCTACGGTGGTTTGCGACAAGGGCTTAATCGCCTCCCATGCTTGTTATGTCAAGTGGTTGTATCAGACATTAATAGGTTGATCTTTTGGTGCAACGACAACTAACAATTGGTATCAGAGCCAAGGTCATGGGTTTAAACTCTGCACTTGCACTGGGGGGATTGTTGTAAGGTATGGCCCTTGGTCTCCTTGTTCAGCGCTGCGCTGCGGTGGTTTGCGACAAGGGCTTAACAACCTCTTGTGCTTGTTAAGTCAAGTGGTTGTATTAGGCATTAATAGGTTGATCTTTTGGTGCAATAGCAACTAACAGTTTGTACCTATGCAGTTGTAGAATGATCAATATCATTAGGTTTATATGCCCCACCAAATGATCTAACTATATGATCTGCATCAAAATACTGGGAGTGAGCTGCATGACTCTCTAAATCTCCATGGATGTGACCCATAAATGAACTAACATGTACCAGAGGGATCCCAAGTTGTGATGAAATCACTAGGGATGCTCTCATCAGGTCCTTAGACAAATAGCCTGCAACTGAATGAATCTGACCATCAACGCCTGTAATGCAGGCTATATCATCAAGAGATGGGATGCCTATAGCAACATAGGGATCATTAAGTGAGCATGTGACTTGTGTGGATGCCGCAACAAGTACCAACTCACCTAATCTACAAATATCCTCTAAGTCTACACTGCAATCTCAATAATATTGTCAATTGCTTCTTGTTGGAAGGCAATGACAACCCGATCATCAATAGGACTCAGAGATAGAGATATAGCAAGAATTGTCTCACCAACCAAGGTCCAAAAAGTAGGATGCTCTCAAAATTAATGATGATATGCATCCCTGTCGCATACCCTACCACACGTCTACCCCAAATGAGGAGGTAAATCCAAATAATTGACCTTCAAGCTAGATGAAACTTAGCATATAACTATTGTGCAAATGATAATGGAATTTGGTCATTATTTGGATAATGACCATGTGAAGCAAGAAATTAAGGGTAGATCAGTGGTGTCATCATAGGGCATATGAACCTAGTCGCCTGATATGCCCTCATAATAGTTTTGGGGCCATATTATGGAAAGCATTCTATTTTGATAGTTTGATTTGGCACTCTTAATTGTACCTCATTCAATAGAACATCCTCAAAAACTTGTTCCTACATTTGGGCAAGAATGGTTACTAAAGTATCACTAGAGTATGCATGGACATCCCCTAAAGAATGTCTAATTTGAATCAAACTCTCTAGAATGGTGTCAAAATTGGTTCTATAAACCCTTGTGGTCGAAGGGTCGGCTAAAACCACTCTCAATCTCTCAATCTCTCAATCTCTTGGTTTGTGTGTACCCAAAGGCCATCCATATCAATGTTGCAAAAAAATAAAACAAGTTCTTCTTCAAATTTTCATGGGTCACATGCTACACATGTTTATATCATGTTAGGGTAAGCCCAAACATGTAGATGAGTATTAACTTGACCTAAGGTCTAGTAAATTAGGAATGTACTATGCAAAATACTTTTTTGGAAATTATCTAGCAAAGGATAAAGTGAAGACAAAGATGGAAGAGATTCTAATTCTTAGAAGAAGCTCCAATCTAAGCCCTCTATCTATAGAAATCCAAACTAGGAAATAGATCTCAATTCTATAAATATCTAAGAAGTAGCAATCATAAATTCAAATAGATTGCAGTCTTTCTTAAATAAAGTTTGTACATAATTATAAACTTGTGACAATTTTCTTAGTTTCTTGTGCATCTCTTTAAATAATAGAATAATGGTAATTCACTAAGTCCTCTTAAATTGTTGGCATAGATCTTTGGATCTTTCATGTGCATTTTCTAAAATTCAACCTAAATTTATTATATGCTAATGAATTTAATGTTTCTTTGTACTCTACACTTTTGGCATCAATAAAGCTCTACAAATCATCCATTTGAGTAATGTCATTTGGATACATTTTCTTTAAATTTTTGAGAAAACTATCTACATCATAGTAGTTGCAAAGACTAGAAACTCATTGGAGACTTAAGATTATAAGGGATTCTACTAATCCTAGGTATATCTTGACTTTAGATTATAGGGGGGATTTTAGATATATTCTCACATGCTTTGGTTTATGGTTCATGTCCTAATTTTATGTCTCATATTTGTGGTAGTTGACCAAACCCAATTAAGGGGTGGTTACTTAGGTGGTTGGAAGGTGGTTACACCACCTCTTTGTATTTATATATGTACTCTTGTACATTATTTGATATATTAGATATATATTAGTTTGTTGTGCATTATATTTATTTTTCTAGATTTCTCTATCATTTACTTGTTCCATCATCTCTTGGAATTTTGTCTAAGTCTTTGCTATTTACACTTGGTGTGTTGCCCTATTTAGTAATCCAAGTGAGCCTTTGATGTAGGGGCATCTTGCCTCATTCTAATTCTAGTTTGTTTTTTCTTTTTGATGTTTTGGTTTTGTTTGTTGAATAAAGCTGGAATTGTGCATTCTACAATTTTAGTGTGTTTTTCTCCTGTCGCTTTGTACTCAAACCTCCTATCACCCATCTCTATGTTGACCATTTTTCAGAGAAAAATAATCTGCTATTTGGACATCTCATAAGGGAATATTGGATTGGTGGTTATGGATAGCTGGTAGAAAAGTAGAGTTATTATCTACTGTTACTAAAGAATACAGAGACGCCTCTAATCATGCAGGCCAAAGATGGAAACAACCAGCAATTTCTGAAGGGGGCCGATCATTTAAGTCATGGTTTTAAATTCCTTTCTTATTTTGCCTAGCGTCGACCATTTTTCATTGTGACAGTTATCGGTAGTTTTGGACCAACGGTTTCATTCTTCAAATCTCTGTGTGTTTGTGGCAATGGAGAAAGTGCAGGAACCATTTCTTAAATGATGGATCACATCTCTACTGCCAAAGAATCTTTCTTCGTCGATGGTTATAGGAGGGTCCATTTCTTTTTCATAGTTCATTAGCAGCTGGAGTGTAGGCCATCAGTTACCAAAAAGAACAAATGCAGGTCACATATAAAAGAGGGCAGCAATAGTAAATAGGGGAGAGGCCAAAGGAATGGAAGCAAATTTGATATGATGAGGAGGTTGACAAAAAAACAATTAAAAGAGGAGGTTAAACTAAGGAGGAGGCTGTATGTAAGCGGAAGATGCAGAAGGCCACAAGAATTGAAAAGTGGAGGTCAATAAATAGTCCAACCAATGACTAAATTTGAGGCCAAGTGTGGAGGACTGACAACAAACTAGAAGAGTGTACAGATCAATGAGGATAGAAGGAGGATTGTTAGTAAATGAAATAAGGAAGAGATTTTGCATTTTGTAAGGCTGCTTGTTGTAGGCCATTGGAAAGATTTTACCATTTGTCTTGTGATTGTGATAAGAATCTGAATATAGTGACTTCCTTTCATTTTGGTGTTGGATTGTACAAGAATCCCTCTTGAGTTCCTATCATTATACTCTGAATGTTTGATTGTTAAAGGCTTGTGAAGTAGTTGATTATATTATGCATATTTAGTTCTTGTCTTTTGTAATTGAATGTTGTGAGGAAGATAATATAAATTTCTGTTATTGTTTTCTAACTTACTCTTTGTTTGAGTTTTGTACAAGTATGATTTAGTTCAGTGATTGGCAAGATAGCCATTACTAGAGAAAGCCACAGAGCATGTGCATGATTTCTTTGAATTTGTGCCATCATTTTGGTATCAGAGCTTAGAAAAGGTCTGGGAAGAGAAGTAGATAGTTTCAAAGAAATGTTTGGGTAAAGAGTCAGTTGTGTTCTTAAGAATATATGTGTTGAGGTTCTGACAGGTTGTGAAGAATAAACCTAGAGCCCTAAAAGATTTGGGTAATAAAAGTTTGATATAGGTTTTGGTAGTTTGATGTTATGTGTGTTTACAGCTTGACAGGCCATTAAAGAACCCATAACGCTAGGTAAAGAATAGGGGAAGAAGCTCACTGGCATGGTGAAAAGTGTATTGAAGAATGGGGTATGAGAAAGTTGAGAGAATTGAGAAAGAGTTATTTGTTATTGCAGGCATGAGAAAGGGATTGTAACTACTATCCTTGAGTAGAGATAAACTAGGTAGAAGGTGTATGACTTCCTCCACTAAGAGAGAGTGGGTAGAGGGGGTTTTGAGATATACATGTAAACTGATCGCCGAAGGAGAGGCAGTTTATAATTGTAGTTTGAGCAAAGTTGTGGATTTGCAGTAGTAAGAGGATGGCCATTTGTGTAAAGAGACCCATCATAATCCCATTTTGGGATAGAATTGGGATGAAGTGGAAAGAAGAAAGTACAATGAGGGATTAGAAGAGATCTCAAGAAGAATGGAGATCTTGCAAAAGATTTATTTTCCTAATAAAGTTATGACTGCAGAAAGTAGACAAGGAGAGATGAAGAAAGTTCTCATTGTAGAGCACTTGGATAAAAGTAAGAAAAGGAGAAAGGAGAAGGTGCAGCAAGGAGTACCAAAAAAAGAAGAGAAGAAAGTGTCCCTGAAATAGATACCAGAGGAGACATCTTGGTCTCTCAATTTATTTTCTGATGAATTGTTTGAAGTTGTGAATACAGGTGTGAAGAAGACTAAGGACAAGCATTTGGAGGCAAAGAAAGAAAGGGAAAGAAGAGAGCTCATCAATGGAGCTGGAGATAAGAGAAAAAGAAGCTAGATTGTAGCAATAGATAATAAAAGATAGTTTGCAGCAGTAGTACTTAAAGGTGGAAAGAGGGCTAATCAAGAAAAGAAGAAAGCCTATGACGAGAAGGAGTTGACAAGACATGAAGCCAAGGATGTAAGAATATTGGGATAGTAGACCCATGAGGAGGTAAAAGTAAGTTTTTGTAGTGATTTTTTTCATGCAAGTGAAAATAGGAGTGTAAACCTACAAGTTAAAAATGAGAAGAATAAAATAGTGGATCATGGATATATAATACCATATTGGCAAAGGAAATTAGTTGTATATGTACAACAAAGAGGAGTGGTTTGTAATAACCTTTGTGACAGAAAAATAGCATCAAGGGTGAAAGACTTGATAGAGAAACAGAGAAGACAAGGAGATAAGATGAGTGCAAAGGCAACAAGGCATTCATTCAGGAAGGTGAAGAATCAAGTAGTGAAACATGGGACAACAATAAGAGAAGATGGTGATAAGAAGACAATGTGCAAGCGATGGAGTCATGAAGAGAAGAACTAGCCCCTAGAACAAGGAGTCAAAGTGAAGGATGAAAAAGAGAATAAAGATCGTGGGCATGTAGTAGCCTTAGAGGAAAAGAAGCATAGTTTGAGAAAGGTAAAAGGTTAGTTTCTTAATTTTGATGAAGATAATTTTGAGGCTTTTGGTGATAAATTTATTACACCATTTCAAAAAAAATTAGTAGGATTCAAAATCCTTCGGTAGCACTAGGTTTTAGTGAAAATTGATGAAGATTCAAGTTTTATTATGATGTGGCTCAGCCATTGTTGGCTCGGGCCTAGCTCTTTAAAGATACTATCATACAAAATATGAGGCATGGTTGTTTCAAGGTAAAGCAGTGAGACACAAGGTGCCACATTCAGCCTCAATGCACCTCTTTCTAATGAGATGAAATTCACAACACATTCTAATCAACTTCTATCTCTTCTCTCGAATAGAACCATTTTGGTGTCCCAAGTTATTATAGTTCCTTTGTAGCCAATAGAAGGGAATACAATCTATGTAGTGCAACCATAATTCTATTAACTCAGGCATTGCCAAATTAAATAAGAGGCAACGTATGACCGATGAGTGCACAACAAAGTAAAGGTAATACAAAGAAATAATTGATTGCATCCTTCAAGCAAGGCACTTCTGGCATTGAGATTTTAGCATGGAGATATGGCACATATCCTAATGCTGCCTGTATGGAGATAGATGGTTTATAATAAATAGAGTTTCAGCCAATATGAGAAGCTATCACAACAGCTAGGGATCGGCCTATGTGTTAGTGCCACAGCCTCTGAAGACACAGATATAGACACTTTAAAATAAAATTAGTGTACAGTAAGAAGCGGCTCTGAGTATATAAGGCACGTTCCTGTCTAAAGACTTACATGGTCATTGCATAAAGAAAAGGCGTCACTGCTAGAAACGAGCCTGGATTCAGCGAAGGAATTAAAGCACAAGCTTCATTGAGTGATGGCATCTCTACAACCAGTGGTTCTATTTCCAAATTGCCACAAGCATCATAGATGGTGGTGCACAATGATAAGGGACCGGCCTTGTTAAAAGGAGAAGGGTGCAGCGATTTCTATATATAGAGAACACCATTAATATGAGTACTGTCAGTGATGGAGAAGGCAAAACTATTCTATTCAAATGCTGCTAGTCTATAGCAATACTAAAGGCATGCCTCATCATGAAAATTGTTCAACTTAAATGTGACACATGCCCTTCAAGATGGCAGTCATGGACAAGCTATTATGTAGAGGTTTAAAAGGACACATCAAATATAAGGCTCAACACTCTTGGTGAAAAATGATCCATGGCCCTTAACATTTGAGGGTTCAATACACATTCATCTCTGAAGCAAGTGTATTTGGTAAGATGGAAAAGATATGGTGTTAGCCAAAGAAACAAATGTGCTACCATTTTGGCACATAGCCTCTATAAAAGGAATAAGTCAAGTAGAGAAGCTCGAATGAGATGTGGCTAGATATAATGGATGATATTGATAAATGTACTCTTAGCCATTGTTTATACCAAGCTCACATATATGGCGTAGTTTTAGAAGTTATGGCACGGATTCTCATTCCAAATCACATCTACTCTAAGCTCAGCAATTAAGTGGAGCATAGGAATAAAGATATAGCGTAGCGACATTCAAATGTGGCAGCCATAATCAATGGTACTTAGTTAAAATCAATGGAATCCACCTCAGTGATGAACGCTGCTAGAGTAAAATGGCTCAAGCTATATTCAGGTACAACCCACAGCATATTAAGAAGGGCATCGGTCATAGTTTCAAGGCACCATCTCACTCTTGATGTGCAACAATTAGCAAGGGAGTAGTATCCAAGTGTATGTCATTATCATTATTTCAAGTTCCTGATCAAACCTTAGCAATAACTCAGTGGCGTGGCTCAAAAAAGCTACACGGCCTCCATGAAAGTATTGCTACCTTAAAAAATAGAAATGTAAAGAATGCAAGAGTAGGGTTTAATGATGCAACACATAGCTACTGTTGATGTAAAATGATCTAACAGTTTGGAATATGGAGGAAATGGACCCTCGAAGAGTGCATTTGGAGACACCTGAGAAGTTAGAAAGAGGCTCAAGAAACATCGAAAGACATCATGTGGAGGTTGTAGTAAAAAGAAAAAGGAAAGGCAGAGAAGGAACCACGTGGATAAGCCCGAGAAGAGGAAATAAAATGTTTCATTTCATTTTATTAATGCTATGAGGTCACATGAATTTGAGAAAAGCTAAGTCTTTTTAATGAGTGTCTTATTAAAATGCATCATAGTGGGGCCCTCTTTCTCACATAAAGCTTAATGCTTTATTTTAGAAAAGTGTCTCAATTTTTTTTTTAAAAGCCATAGTAAGAAAAAGTGAAGCTTCATTAAAATTATATTTTAATAACTTTATTCTCATGGGAAGGCAAAAATGAAACCCTAAATTTGCACATCAATTTTTATTGTAATAGCAATCAAGAATGAAGGTGGCGGGAGACTTTTCCATTCTATAGGTAGAATAGAGGCAGAGAAATATTTTCTAGCTATGAGGGAGTTGCCATTTAAGTTGCAGTTTCAATTTCAAGTTCAATTACTAACACAGTTATTAGCCAGATTTCATGGAGATAGTTGCAGATTTTTGGGAGACAGTTGGAATATTTTCTTTTGGGTTTTGGCTACAAATAGGCAAATCTGAGAGACTGAGAAGGAGTTCTACATAGTTCCATGATTCTATAGATAAAATTTTAGAACAACCAGTAGTAGATGTTTTATTCTTTGCCTCAGCAGTGTCTTTTCAAAGGAGAATGTAATAAGTTATTTTGTGCATCAAATCTTTAGCCTCTGTAATCTGTTACCCTTCAAATAATGAGAATATTGTTCTATGCATATCTAAGTTAGTTTTTGTTTCTTGTTTCTTTAAGTTTCCATTTCTTTGCCTTTATCAAATCTATTTACAATCTAGGTAGTTAACCATGCATTTTGCTCTTTAATCTCTCAATTAATCTTTCAAGGTTTGACACTGTGCAACTGGGTATTTGTTTAAAATCTAGCACATTGCCATAGGTTTAGATTTTATTTCATTGTATCTGTAAATCATGTTTCTTCCTCCTCTCTTTTCCCAAACCCCCACTGAAAGAATGGAAGAGCCAACTTCCTTAAAACCTGTAGGTCACTCTGAGAAGCATTCCCACATTTCAGAGTTTCCCATGTTGCTACTAGATTAAACCCATAGATTTATGCATTAACAGTTTTTGGCACACCCAGTGGGACTAGATTCAAAGACTTGGGTCTTTGTTTTCATAGAAAGTTTTCCCTACATTTTATGATTTTGATGGAAAATCACAGAAATATCTGCTCATAGGAGCATGAATTTTCCATCTAGCGACTCTACTGAGTGTTATTTCTTGAATCTTTGCTCCTGCAGACCATGGCAGCCCTCGGTATATATGTGCATCTAAATATTCAAAGAGATCTACCTTTTGTGGCTTGGGATTCAAGTCCTCTTGTTCTTCAGCAGCAGGGTCAAGTTCCTGACATAACTTAGAAGGCATTACCTCACTTTCTCAGAGATGGCTCAGTTTGTCCTATAGATCACATTCAAGATGTTGCAAGTTTATGCGTTGTTCATAATGTCACGATTGAGAATCATGCCCTCTTATTGCTTGCATCTTCCCTCAAAGGCAAAGCAAAAGAATGGTATAGAAGCTTACAGCCTGGTTCAATCACTGGATGGGATTAGCTTGGTGGACTCATCTACGATCAGTTCAAAGACATGACAGATATCAACACACTTACCCAGAATCTCATCACCATCAAGAGGCATCCTGCAGAACCCATACATGACTTCAATTCAAGATTTGACAAGGTATGGAAGAAATTCTCTATTGACTTGAGGCCTCCTCCAGCCTTTGCATTCTTGTATTATTTAAAGGCTCTAGACCCTGAGATCTCTGTCATGATACAATCCCTAGGAGGTGATACTCTTCCTCAATCATATGATCATGCTATTAAGGTTGAAAGTAACCTCATAGTGGCTGGTAAATTGTCTCCTCTGCCCTTAGAATCACTGATGCTTCATCCAAATAGCTTGTCTCAACCTCTTTCTTATAGTCAAATGTATACCTGTTCTGATCCACCTACCCTCCCTGCTGATTTGCCAAATCATGATGAGATGAATGTTGTGAAAGAAATTATAAAAAGCCTCTCCCATGAGATCAATGAGTTAAAATGTCAAGCCATGTTTTATGTTGATCCAAGTGTCATGTCTCAAGATCTTTATGAACAGCCATAACAATGTGGTCTTATTACAGAAAAAATCCTTGCTCACACCTAGGCACTACCCCACTATCTTGTAAATTATCCTTTACAAGCCTCCATAGCTACAAGTCAGCCCATTGAAGCCATAGATCAAGTGCTTTGTCACTTTGACATCCAAGAAGAATCAAGTCTCAAAAACCAAGATGCAAGTCAAGAAGTGGCTCCTGTCTATTTAGCATGAGGCACATGTGGCAAGGTGTCATTCAAAGTTATTGACAAATCTTAAATCAAATTCAGAAGTTGATTATGAAGTGACACTTCTAGAAGCTGAAAAGTACTTCAAGAATGGATTTGAAGATGAAAAGTATTGGGTTGAAGATGATCCATAGTCTGTCTCTCATCTTGAGGAAGTGGTTGTGTTAGGTCTCAAAAATGCAGGTTGCTAATCCTAAGAGGATGCCAGGCTCTATGCTTAGATTCACAACATTTTTGCACTAACGTGATGGAATCAACCCTTAGGGTTTGATGACTCCCTACACTTTAGGTCTTGCTAAACCTAGGCGGGTGAACCTTGAAATTAAAGAAGACTGAGTGTAAATATTTTGACTAAGTAAATGGATCTACCTACAGTGGCAAATGGTGTAGAACAGATGAAAGCTTGCTAACTAATTCTATATCTAATATCTAATAGATGATTGGTATAAATTGTATAAGCAATATCAAGGTGAATTTTATGACTGTGCTTAACTAATAAAGGGGTTTTAAATGATGAATTGAAATAAGACCAGTGCCTTGTTGGGTAAATAGAGTCAAATGGAAGACTAAGACTAGTGGTTTAAGGTGGGCAGTAACTCTAACTATTTGGCACAATACTTTAGTTTATAACTTGTATAAACGTGCAGGGAAATGACTGACTGACTCTTCTTAATAATCCAATAGATAAGATCATATTTCTTGTTATTCACCAGAAGGAAATTTAATCCTTTCTTGAAGGAACCAATTGAATGAACTCTACAAGAATAACAGATAGTATCAACTTGGAGACAGAATGGCAATCCTAATTATATGGTTCTTCTTAGTAATCCAAACTAACACTTCCAGGTTACTGTGACTGATAAAAGGATTTTAATTCCTCTAATGGAAACCTATTAATCCAATCACACAGATACAACAAATATGTATTGACAAATTAACTATATACTTGATATATTAATTTGAATAACAAGGAAATACTGAACTGGAGACAATCATATAATTGAATAATTCTAACAAACAATTGATACCCAAATAAAACCACAGAATCAAAGAACTTAAATTTACTTCTTCAATAATATGCTTGCAACATGGTTTTTTAAAACATTGTAAACTTCATGTATTATATCCTACTGCTGATAATAATTCAGCATCATATGTTCAACTTATATAGAAATACTTATGAAGAGACATAACTCTTCAAAATGTCTTTTGGGAATCAACATGATTAACATAACAATAATAAAGATAACAATTCTATAAACTCTATTCAACCATAAGTATATCTGAGCAATGTGATCCAAATACTCCTGGCTGTGATGTGTATTAGCGAATTCAATAGTGTTCTTGTGATCACATCCATTGTTACCATCTTCTCCAGATGCTTACAAACTTCTTCAGATGCAGAGTCTTTGTCCTTGAGAGCTCCTAAGGCTTCATGCAACATCACTTGACAGTCTTTATTCCATTCATCTTTGTTCTTCAATTCTTTATCATTCTTGAACAACGTGGGGCACTCCTACTTTTCAAGCTTCAATACATTATTTGGCATCATTCTTAAGCTGATCATAATATTTTTGATGCTGCTCAATTAAATCTTTTGCACTAGAAATGCCTATAGTGTCAGAAACATCCTTGCCCTATATCTCATGGAGTTTTTCCTACATCCTTTTGTCAAGCCTCTCATGCTCTTGGGTCACTATATAGTTTTAAGAATAAACATCCCAAAGTCTGTTCATCCAATGCATCATGCTAACATGTCATTTCTGGAGCACCATTGCAAGTGTATCTATTTGGACCTGAGCTATCTACTCAATAGATGGTGCTTGGGCGCTTTGTGAGCTTTCTCCCTGAATTAACCTTTTCACCGATCCTCTGAAGGTATTCTTAACAGTATCTTTTAAGAAATCATTTTCTTTTGTTAATCTCTCATAGCTCAGTTTATATGCATCTCATTCTTTAATCAGCATCTGAGCCTATGCTTTGTTCAATTTTGCAATATTTATACCAATTTCTATAGTGATCAAGGGGTTAGTCTCCCCTGTCTTTAAAGTCATGATATGCCCAAAAGCCTTTTTAGTAGATATGATGGTTGTCTTCTTATGAGGCGGGTACAAGGCCCATATCATTAGTGAATTTTCATCGTTGTTATATTTGGTGCCCATATACACTTCTGTGACACCCTCAGGAGTGAGCTTATAGCTATCCATTGTATTATATAAAAAGATATCAAACACTAAAGTAGAATTCAAATCAAGACCAGGAAATATCATCACCCCTGCTTCTCTGAGTAACTGTTTACCCTTAGTAGGAGTCATATCTTGCAATTCACTATCCACTATTGTTTTCAACATATCAAGTAATTGTCTTTCATTGCTGGCTGAGATATCATCAATTGACTCCCTAATTTCTTTCCCCTTATATTTATATAAAAATGATTTAAATTCTTTAGAATGAATAAATTTATCATCTGAAATAAAAGAATCATATGCTACTTGTCTTGGATCCTCATCAATAGACCCCTCCTCATCATGTTCCATATCAGGAGACTGATAGCATTACATTTTTTGTTTAGATATCATAGTTGCTTTTTGATGTGGTTGTTCTTCTTTTGCAGGCCCTTCATCACCAGAGGACAACAACTCTATCTCTGCAAGTTGTTTCCTCTTCTCATCTAAGTCCCTATTATATTTCTCAACCACTAATTCAACTTCAGTCTCTTCCAAATTCCTAATTATATCATCATGTGGATATGGGACATGTGTGTATCCATTGAGGTTTTGTTTTCTCTGAGCAAAGTTAATGAAACCCTCAGGATCAAATCCTTTTCTTGCCTCAACATATCTCATATTGTAATGCATCAGTTTATCCATAATGAGACTATAACCCTACTTGGATACCACAGTAAAATCTCCAAAGCACAGAGTACTAGGCATAAAAGATTGTTTGTCATAGGAGCTCAAATGCATCACATTAGAAAAATTCATTTGCCTAATTATTTCTAAGTAAACAATTTTGTCAGGAATAGTCTTGTTGTGATGTTCACAACACGCCCCATTATTGCTCCTTAGCAAAATGGGGACCCCTGCTGTCACTTTGCTTTTTACTTCTGCTTGTGTTTGTCTGCTTTCTGGTGGTTTGGTAAAAATGAGTCAGGTGCATCATCATCATGAAGGTCAGGATCAGGTGCATCATCATCATGAGGTCAGTTTGTCAAAGTTCATATTTTGTTTCTGTGACCTCATATTTAGAAAGAACTTGAAATTCCATGCAGGTTTCCCTTTTACATCACTTGAAAATTCGTCCATATGTGGAAGTTATGCACAGTCAAAGTTTTAGTCAAACCTGATAATCGCAAGTGATCATCATATTTTTATATCCTCAGTCATGTTGTCAAGGTCATCATGATCTTGATCTATCACCTGATAAAATCATGCAGTCAAAATATCCGGACGTCAATCTTAGGAGATAGTGCCCTTTACCCGTCAAATGATCTTATGCGCATCGTGAGCATCATGTTTTGAGTGTAACCCGATATTTCATAACAACGAACATCATGATATTTTTACATCACCTGATATTATAATATCATGCTGATATTATAATATCACCCTGCTTAGAAAATCCACCATCTGCATATTTGCATGCACATGCCAAAATCCTATCGGAGGGTCATCATCCTGATCTTTCAAGGGAGGGTCATATTTGCTGATATTCGCTAATATGATGATGACGTCATCATATCCTCCTGATCTCCTTTTGCATGATCATGATGATCACCCTATCTTTTAAGGGGGGGTGATACTCTCAGCAGCATGATCATATTTTAAATATCACCCTAGCGCTAACCTGATGAAGACCTCAACTCATCCTCACGCTCCTAAGGCGGAACATGATGGTTACCTCATCATGATATTCGATGAGGAGGATCATATTCCGAATATCACCCGACATTTCATAAAGTCCTCCTGCCAAGAAATATGACCTTTTGCAAACATCCTGATGACGTCATCCCGATCTGATAAACGAAGAAGCAAATATTAGGACGACATCATCATCACATTTCCCTTCAGCAGGATATTTTGCAAAACATGATACGGTTCACGAATATGATGATGATGTCATACTCTAAGTTCAACAAAAGCCCCAAATATCCTGATGATCATCATCATCCTGATCTTTCGAGAGGGTTACCTTGGCAGCAAAGGGGTCATATTACATTCACCACCTGATCATGCTCCTTAGGTGACCCGATATTACATTTATCCCCTGATCTTAACTAAACATGACAGTGACGTCATCATTTGCATTTTAATGAAGCCCGAATATGACGATGACGTCACCATCATATTCCTTTCCTCAGCAGCAGGATCATATTTCATATCCTCCTATTTTCCTTCGACATGATGATGATGATGATTGTCATTCTTTTCCCCAATATGCAGAAGCGAAACATCCTGATGACGTCATCTGGACCTTCAGAAGGAGGAGCATCATTTTTCCAAAATATCATGCAGACGAAAGTTTTAAGTCTTGCTATCGGCAGTATGTGAAATTGTCACCTCTAGGGGGGTATCTCTCACCGATGAGGAAGAATACAAGCCACTAGGGCTATATCGGCATAACTCACTCCGATGGCAGAAAACAAAGGAAAAGAGCATCGGCCCAATGGAGAACATCGGCGAAGGAATTTTGGGGCCCGCCGATGGCGATAGTCACACCGATGGGCGGGAATGTACGTAGCAGTGGAATTTTAAAACATTTTTTGGTGCCCGTGGCATTTTCCCGGTCAGCGATAGTTGACCTGATGGGTTTTGAGCAGTCTGTATGCGTTTTGAACGCGTTTTAAGAGTATTTTGGACCTGATTTCCACAATTTTGCACAGTCACCTGGATTTAAACGATTATTTTAATTTCCTACTGTTTATGTGATAAATGTAATACTTATTGCTTGTCTTGTCTTGCAGGCTTGCAGTTGAGGAAGCAGCTGGAAATTCAACACAGTGACCTCATGGAGGAAGAAAATCTAATCTCAGGAGTAGGAAGATAAAGACGAAGTGCGAAAAAGTCAAGGACATTCAAGTGAAGAACAAGGTTGCAGCTGAGAGTATTACTACAACAGACAAACAAAAGTTATTGCCAAGCTGCCGGAACTTCTTAGAAGGGGCAATATTTCACCCAGATTTGACACTGCTCAGAGATATTTTGAAGAGCTGGTTCACCTGTATTTATTGCTGTAACCAGGGGTTTGAACCAGGGGTTCAGTTAGGTTTCTGCTGTAGTGAGGACAATCAGAATGTCTTTATATTGTGCCTCTCTACACTGTAATACTTTACAACAGGGGCTACAATAGGGATTTTTCTTTTAGAAGCACACAGTGAGTTAGCTTAGCATAGTTTAGAGGTAGAAGAAGGAGGTCGCCTGTTTGTCTATAGTAAGGTGCGCGTGGAATGTCTGGCTGCCTTACTGTATCTGTAAAGCTTGTAAGTTCTCTGTAGTATGATCAATGAAACTAAGAGTCATTCCTACATTGTAAATCATGTATGACTATTCGTTTCTAATACAATAGAATCTGGAGTTCTGCATCTATCTTCTGAGTGTTCTCCTGCTCTTCTTTGTGTTTTGAAATATTTTCTTTGAGAGATTGCAATTTTAAATGTATGTTTGTGAAAATGCTCAGAACTTGCATTTAAGGTTTTCACTGTGGATTTGATCAAATTACTGTGGTATTTACATAGTGCATAACAGAAACAATTAGATCCTTCGGTAGATTAAATGAGGTATAGATTAGATCTTTCTAACTTTTCCCAACCAATCTGAAATATTTAGCTAAAAACGTAGAAATCTAAAGGAAATTGTCTCAAATTTGAAGAAGTATGCATAACAGAGTTAAAAGTAGACAGTTTTCATAAATAGATAAAGAAGAGAGCTGCAATAATTCAAGAAAACCATCTAAAACTTGCAGCACAGTAACACTTTTATGCAAAGGAATGAAAAGTATTGACATATCTCATAATCTTTTTGCATATTCTTAGTCCAGTAAACCACCAAACAAACCTAAACTATGTAAGGCCCCTTGAACATTACAGCTTCACATTGACCAACTGAACTTGACCAACCGAACCATTGTAGACTTGGGATTAGTTGAATCTCAAATGATTCCTTCTTATCTTTCAAGTATAGTTTCAGTTCATTATATGTGAATTTTAACTTATTGTTATGATTGCATCAAAACAATCATCAACAGTTTTCTGACATTAGGAGGAAGGCTGTATATTGCAATCATCAACAGTTTTCTGGCGCTAGAAGGAGGGCCTGCCTGAATTAGGTTTCATTTCAAACTGGCTAACGACAGTAATAGAGTGACTAGGTCTAGATCCAGTTCAGGAGATATATTTGTGCAACTACCTGATACAAGGTGAAGCAGAAACCCTTTAATTTGGAATCCAAAGATATCGCAAGCAGGAAGTTCATTTGGAACACCTCCTGGGTCACCTTTTAACATCCGTAGTATTGTGAGTCCTGACAGATCACTGTTCAGATCTTTAAATCTTGGTTCAGGCACTCCTAGAGGTCTCAATCCTCCTGTAAATCCTAATCCACCAATCAATCCAGGTATTCCTGCAAGTTCAAGTCAAGCTCAAACACCTGCAATGGCTTATTTCGATGTCAATTCTCCCATACTCTTCAATGATTATCATTAGATGCCCAAAAATCCGGAAAAGATATGTCCCAAATACCAGTTGCATCAGGACCCAGAAGATCATATTAGAATATTTAAGGAAGCATGTTTTAGGGCTATGTTAGAGCACGAGGATGTTGTGTGTAGATTGTTTCCTTACACCTTTAATGAGCAGGCCTCTAGCTGGTACGTAAACTTACCCAATGGTTACATTTCTTCCTGGGCACTTATGGAAGAAGCATTTCTGTCAAGATTTAGAGGACCCATTGACCCTTGCGCTTTGTATCATAAATTGGCTACTATAAAACAAGGTGAGGGAGAGCTAATTGATAATTTCAATGACAGATTTCAAAAGGCCTATTCTAGGTTGGTAGCCCCTTATACCATTGATGATGCTCCCTTGTTGGCTATGTACTATGCTGCCTTGGATCCTTTAACTACCATGTTTGTCAAAAGAAAACCTGATATAGATTCAATATCCAAAGCCTATAAAGAGGCAGCCTCAGTGAACCAAGAAATGAGGCATACAACTTATAGTCCATTTGTCAATGGAGGAAATTTAGTGGTGCAGAATCAGGCACACCCATGGAATGGAGTCCCTGTGCAGCATGCTCCACTAGTAAATCCGGTTCCTTCTTACACACCTGTGTATAATCCTACTCCAATCCAAGCTATAACTCCTTACACGGCTAGTACTTCCAATAATAGTCAAAATAATGGTCAGCCTTTCTTCCAACTTCCTAGGGATGTAACTGTGGCAAAAGCACAAGAGGATAGGGAAGAAATCAAAGAAATTACTGCACATTTGAAAAGATTAACGACCGAAGTGACACAGCTAAGAAATGAGAACCTCTATGGAAGAAGCAACCAAAACTACAATCCACATCAAAATCACAACCAAGGCCAAAATCAGAATTATAGTCTTAATCAAAATCAGCAGTACAATCAGAACCAAAACTACAATCAGCATCAAGGCCCCAGTCAGGGGCAACCAATGCAAAATAGGGGGCCAGTGATAGATAATAGGACCTGGGGCAATAATAACAAAAATCAGAATCAACCTAGGCCACCCAAGACGTGGAACACTGGGCCCAACAACGGTACTCTGGCTTCTCCTTTTGAGAATACAGATAATCATGGTGCAAACAAACGACTAGCATACAAATGGCCAGTACAGCACCCAAAAATTGGTGCAGATTTCACAATACCAATGCCCATGCTGAGCACGAATGTCCACAGTTCCACTTGGCAGCTAGTATTTTCAACATAGATGTACAGCCTCCTACCTCTGAATTTCTCATTCCTAAGGGTAATGAGGTAGTACCCTTAGAATATGACACAGCATTAGTCTTAGAAATGTTTACCTTTGCAACTGCAGAAGAGAAAGAGGATGAATTGCTAGAGGATGAGCCATGCTGTTGTGAAAGTCTTTATCCTGAATCAGCCTTTTTGTTAAATGCTTTTCAGTTTCCTTTTGAATCTGAAAATGAGATATTAAATGAAACAGAGGAGGTACAGGCCTTTCAACAAACAAATAAAAGCCACACCTACAATTTGAGGAATAACCCTAGGCCGGGAGGACCTTTCACCACTTCCACTCCTCCGAATAACATCAATACACCCCCAGATCAGAATGCTAGCAACAATCCTGCCATACTCAAAGCTAGTTAGCACACAAATAATGGAACAACAGTGCAAAAGGATCAAACAATTAAGACACAAGCAATAGAGACAGCAAGATTAATGAATTACTTATCAGAGGAAATAAAGAAAATTAAGGTCAGTATACCTCTAAATGAATTATTAAAGACCCCAGGGATCAAAAATGCTTTTTTAAAATCCCTGGATACATCCATAACAAACAAGGTGTCTGCTGATATAACTGTTCCTAATAGTGATTCACCACCTAAGGAGAAGGGTAAGAAAGTTGAGCAGCCTTCCAATACAAATGTGGTAATACATGTGGATAAGAGGGATACTCACCCTTTCTTGTTAACTGTTAGGTTGTGTGGGAAGAATATACACAATTGCATGATAGATTCTGGTGCTTCAGCCAACGTAATGCCCTTAGGAATATGTAAAACTCTGGGGCTGACTCCCACCAAATCTGCCAAGGTTGTCACGCAATTAGATAAGACCGAGGTTAATGTGATAGGAGAACTCATGAACATTCAAGTGCAATTAGCTTCAGACCCTAGGGTAAGCCAAATCATTGACATTCAAGTAGTGGATATACCCGTAAATTATGGAATGTTGCTAAGTAGAGATTGGTCCAAGACATTAAACGGATATATGGCTACTGACTTTTCACACATGTGGTTACCTTGGAGAGGCATCCCAAACCAGATCAGAATAGAGGCAGAGCCCAGAATGAAACATATGATAACAGAGTATAATCGAACTAATGAAATATTATATGCTGCTGTTGAACCAGGTGTCTATAGAATTACCAACAATGGGATGCAGATTGAAGAGATTATGATGTTAAACATTAGAAAGAAGTGTGTCAACAATAGAACGGCACTATTCATTGAGCCTGACGAAAATTCTTCAGATGAAGAAAACAATGCAATAGACAAATTTGGTCATGCCATTAGACGAGAGGTGGAAGAGTGCGTTACACACAATCTCCCAGTCCAATGTAAGTTATATAAAAATAGGTGTAGAGTCCATGATAGGCAACATTCTGAGGAGAATTGTGAAATATGCAAAGACATCATTGAATATGAATACAAAAAGTGCATAGGGAGGGTAGAGTCACAAGAGAAAGATGAGAATCCTGATCCAACACAGAGATATGTTTAAGATAATATAGATGCCTTGATTCCAGATTTGGGAAAAGAAATAGAGGACAAGGGTAGTTATCTTTCTGAGTTGCAAACTAAAAACACACATATGCAAGATAACCAAATGGAAAAACCCATGAATAAACAAGACAACACCCCACAGGCAATAAAAGGGACAAAGTATGCCAAGGTAAAAAATCAGAAAAGTAAATATGGCATGTGGACGTTAAAATGTGATGGGTCCAAATCAAAACAGGGCGCAGGTGCGGGTATTGAACTCATAGATCCTCAAGGTAAATCACATTTGGCAGCATATAGATTACAATTTTCCTGCACTAACAATATTGCTGAATATGAGGCCCTAATTTTAGGACTTGTCATGGCCATCAAGAAAGGGGTAAAAACCATCAGAGTATTTTCAGACTCTGAATTAGTAGTTAGACAAGTGAGGAAACTATATGCCTGCAATTATAAGAAAATAATTAGTTACAGACATAGAGTATGGGGTTTAATGGATTTGTTTGATGCTTTTAACATAGAGCACATTCCTAGAGAGCTGAACCACAGGCCAGATGCATTAGCAGTTGCTGCTAGTACATTAGAACCATTGACACTGTCAGGATTAAGACGATTTGCTGTTGAACTAGTTAACATGCCCAGTATACCAGACAACGTTACACACTTTCAGGTATTTGGAGGGGATCAGCAAATTATTAATTTTCTGACTTGTAATGAGGCATTTGAGGCCCAAATCATTGATGAACAAGAAAGGCCTGAAGTAACATGGGACGAAGAAGATATGATCAACTTAAAGAGCAACTTCTTACCAAAAGGAGTAATTGAATTGGAACACATCTTTGACTTCGACGGGGTAATAAGACAGAAAGACTTACCCAAAACAGAAGGGGGTAGGTGTGATTTACATAACTTAGGGACTGAGCTAAATCCACAAAGTGTACTAATTGGGAAAGCTTGCTCTGAGAAAATTAGAAAAGAGGTTCTGGACGTTCTGAAAGAATAGAAACATATCATAGCATGGACTTACGAAGACTTGAAAACATTTGATGAGTCCATCATAACTCACGTAATACCTTTAAGAAAAGAAGTCAAACCATTTAGGTAGAAACAGAGGCCTGTAAATGCCATTCTAGAGCCTTTAATCTTTGAGGAAGTTAAAAAATTACTATCTGCTGGAATAATTTTCCCAGTCAGACATTCTGTCTAGGTAGCTAACTTAGTACCAGTGAGGAAGAAAAATGGAGACATCAGGTTGTGCGTAGACTTTAGAAATTTAAACAAGGCATCTGAAAAGGATAATTATCCTTTGCCCCCAATAGACAAAGTACTGCAAGCAGTAAATGGCGCAAAGATGATGTCTTTTTTAGATGGTTTTTCAGGTTATAATCAGGTCTTAATTGATAGAGAAGATAGGCTAAAAACCACCTTCACTTGCAAATGGGGAAATTATGCGTATAGAAGAATGCCTTTTGGTCTAATCAATGCAGGTGCCACTTTTCAGAGGGCCATGGATGTTGCATTCCGTGGATTATCAGGTAAATGCATTGTTGTGTATATGGATGATTTAACTGTGTATTCCAAGGATGCATCCACCCACACTGAGGACCTCAGGAAAGTACTCAAGCGATGTGAAAGGTATGGGATTTCCCTTAATCCTAAGAAATGTATATTTGGCGTAACTGAAGGTAAATTATTAGGCCATGTCATTTCTGAAAATGGAATTTCAATTGATCCGGATAGAATAGAATCCATAAAAAATTTGCAAATACCAAACAGTAGGAAAGAGTTGAAATCATTTTTTGGTAAAATTAACTTTGTTCAGAAGTTTATAACAGATTTTGCAGAGATCGTGCAGCCGTTGAATGCCAAGTTGAAGAAAGATGCACAGATGGAATGGACACTAGTGGCCAAAGCCGCATTTGAAGATATCAAGGAGGCAATTTCTAATGCCTCTGTATTGGCAAGTCCAGACTACACAAGCCCGTTTTACATCTACTCCTTTGCATCTTCTCATTCTGTCGCGGCTGCCTTGACACAAAAAGGTGAAAATAATGGAGAGAGGCCCATAGCATTTATGAGTGCGCCTTTGAAGGATGCACAGCTGAGATATCTAGATATCGAAAGACAGGCATTCGCATTAGTAAAGGCTGTGAAAAAATTTAGACACTACATTCTACGCAGCCAGATTAAAGCCATAGTACCAGACGCAGCAGTAAAAATGTTGCTGATGAAAAACGAGCCTAGAGAAAAAAGAGCCAAATGGATCACCACACTGCAAGAATTTGACATGGAGATCATTCCCGCAAAGCTGGTCAGAGGGTAGGCGTTGGTGCAGACAATAGCAAACATGGATCCAAATCTGATAAAACAACAATATGTATTGAATTCCCAAGACGCATCAGGCTGGTACGATGATTTAAGCACCTTCCTGATAGCTGGAAAGTACCCAAGCAGGATGAAGGCTTCTCAGAGGAGAGCTTTGAAGATTAAGGCACAAAATTATATGGTGCAAGGAGGTCTTCTATTCAGGAAGAACCATGATGGAATTTACCTGAGATGCATAAACAGAACTGAAGCTGATAGAGTGTTGACAGAACTACATGACAAGTACGGAACCGGCCATGGTTCCCATTTAGCTACAACACACAAAATACTGAGGGCAGGCTATTACTGGCCCACTATGTTCAAAGATACTAAGAGTCACATCAGAAGTTGCCACACCTGTCAGACTGCAGCAGACAAAGGGAGAAATCCAGCCAATCCACTGCAACCTGTGATTGAGTCCAGACCGTTTGCACAATGGGGCTTGGATTTTATCAGAGTCATCAATCCCCCATCTTCTGCAGGACACAAATTTATATTGACGGTAACAGACTATTGTACAAGGTGGACTGAGGCCACTTGCTGCAAATTTTCCACAACTGAGGTAGTTATCAAGTTCCTTGAAGAAAACATTATCACCAGGTTTGGAACGCCCTATTCATTGGTATGTGATAACGGCTCTGCTTTCTCTTCTTTAAAATTTTCTAAATGGGCATTTGAATATGGGATTATTCTAAGGTTTTCTTCAAATTATTACCCTCAAGGTAATGGACTGGCTGAATCAACAAACAAAATTTTATTAGACATAATCAAGAGGTTAATTGCCAAAAGTCCTAGAGAGTGGAATACTCTGTTAAGATATGCATTATGGGTAGACAGGACCAAGTTTAAAATAGCTTTAGGTAGCACACCTTATCACTTAGTTTATGGGACTGATCCCATACTTCCGGTTAATCTGAGAATACCAACCTGGAAGTTTGCCAATGAATATCTAGGCTTTGATAACCATAGGGAAGCCAGAATAGTGCAAATGTTACAACTAGAGGAGAAAAGAGGTCAAGCCCTCGAGAAGTTTGCCAAACACCAAGCGGTTGTTAAGAGGTGGTTTGACAAAAGGGCAAGAGTCAAAACATTTAGGATATCAGACTTAGTGTTGTGCTGGGACAAAGCACATGAAAAGAAAGGAAGCCATGGAAAATTCGATAAATTATGGCTGGGTCCATTACAAGTCTCAGAAATAATAGGAGATAACACCTTTAGACTTAAGACCTTGACTGGAGAAGATATGCCATTACCAGTTAATGGCCAGCATTTCAAACACTACTTCCAGGCTTGAGGTAAAAGGGGGGGTAGTCCTTTTTTCTTAAATGTAAAATGCTGTGGGTAATGTACAGTTCTTCTTTTGCTGTTTTCTTTTGGGTTGGCTGTTTGTATAGTTTGTCTTCTGTTTGGTTTTTGCTTTTTGTTTCTTTCTATTTGTACAGTTTTTTCTTTTGTTGTGTTGTTTGTACAGCTTGTTTGTTTGGTTTGTTTGTTGTCTCCTCAGCAGGGATCTTTATTTTACTTTAGAGTATTAAGGAGCAAAACTAGCAACCATTCAAAACAGTATAAAATTTAGGATATTCAAGTTAACCATTTGCAATTTACACATAACTTGTTACCGTCATGAATGTAGAGAGTTGTTCATCTTCTGAAGTTTTGTATTCAATAAATGTGATGGAGAATTCGAAGCAAGTTTCTCACGATGACACACCTAAAATCCTTGGGTTTGTTGAACTTACCAGTGTAGATATTAGGTGAAAAATCAGAGGTTACCCTTGCTACCATTACAATTCTCAGCTTAATTTCAGCAAGTGTCCACTCCTTGCATCATGAAGTTACAAATTGTTATATCTTATGAAATCTTTCTAAATTAGAAAACAAAAAATAAATAAATAAATAAATAAAATGGATTATACTGAAAATCTAGATTAAGCCATCTAAGTAACTCTACCGGGGCTATGGACACTCATTGGCAGTGGGGCTCTACTTAGGAGAATTGTAACGATAACCTTGCCGGGGCTATAGACGCTCGCTGGCAGCAAGGCTCTATCCGGTCGGCTATGAGGGAATATCCTCACCTACGTAGGCTAATGTCAGTCACTGGTTTGTTCAACCGATCTTCAAGATGAGGATAATTAATCATGTGCACACAACTAAACTGAAAATGGAAATTCATGCATCTTTATTGAATACTTTGAGTCTCAAGCTGAATAGTAATTTGCAGGAAAGATAGTCGGAAGTTATGAATTCATTTCATCTAGTTTCCTTGAACACTCTAAATTTAATTATTTTGTTTTGGTTGCTAGTTGTTGTGATGTTCACAACACGCCCCATTATTGCTCCTTAGCAAAATGGGGACCCCTGTTGTCGCTTTGCTTTTTGCTTCTGCTTGTGTTTGTCTGCTTTCTGGCGGTTTGGTAAAAATGAGTCAAGTGCATCATCATCATGAAGGTCAGGATCAGGTGCATCATCATCATGAGGTCAGTTTGTCAAAGTTCATATTTTGTTTCTGTGACCTCATATTTAGAAAGAACTTGAAATTCCATGCAGGTTTCCCTTTTACATCACTTGAAAATTCGTCCATATGTGGAAGTTATGCACAGTCAAAGTTTTGGTCAAACCTGATAATCGCAAGTGATCATCATATTTTTATATCCTTAGTCATGTTGTCAAGGTCATCATGATCTTGATCTATCACCTGATAAAATCATGTAGTCGAAATATCCGGACGTCAATCTTAGGTGATAGTGCCCTTTACCCGTCAAATGACCTTATGCGCATCGTGAGCATCATGTTTTGAGTGTAACCCGATATTTCATAACAACGAACATCATGATATTTTTACATGCCCTGATATTATAATATCATGCTGATATTATAATATCACCCTGCTTAGAAAATCCACCATCTGCATATTTGCATGCGCATGTCAAAATCTTATCAGAGGGTCATCATCCTGATCTTTCAAGGGAGGGTCATATTTGCTGATATTCGCTAATATGATGATGACGTCATCATATCCTCCTGATCTCCTTTTGCATGATCATGATGATCAACCTATCTTTTAAGGGGGGGTGATACTCTCAGCAGCATGATCATATTTTAAATATCACCCTAGCGCTAACCTGATGATGACCTCAACTCATCGTCACGCTCCTAAGGCGGAACATGATGGTTACCTCATCATGATATTCGATGAGGAGGATCATATTCCGAATATCACCCGACATTTCATAAAGTCCTCCTGCCGAGAAATATGACCTTTTGCAAACATCCTAATGATATCATCCTGATCTGATAAACGAAGAAGCAAATATTAGGACGACATCATCATCACATTTCCCTTCGGCAGGATATTTTCCAAAACATGATCCGGTTCGTGAATATGATGATGACGTCATACTCTAAGTTCAACAAAAGCCCCAAATATCCTGATGATCATCATCATCCTGATCTTTCGAGAGGGTTACCTTGGCCACAAAGGGGTCATATTACATTCACCACCTGATCATGCTCCTTAGGTGACCCGATATTACATTTATCCCCTGATCTTAACTAAACATGACGGTGACATCATCATTTGCATTTTAATGAAGCCCGAATATGACGATGACGTCACCATCATATTCCTTTCCTCAGCAGCAGGATCATATTTCATATCCTCCTATTTTCCTTCGACATGATGATGATGATGATTGTCATTCTTTTCCCCAATATGCAGAAGCGAAACATCCTGATGACGTCATCTGGACCTTCGGAAGGAGGAGCATCATTTTTCCAAAATATCATGCAGACGAAAGTTTCAAGTCTTGCTATTGGCAGTATGTGAAATTGTCACCCCGAGGGGGGTATCTCTCGCCGATGAGGAAGAATACAAGCCACTAGGGCTATATCGGCATAACTCACTCCGATGGCAGAAAACAAAGGAAAAGGGCATTGGCCCAACGGAGAACATCGGCGAAGGAATTTTGGGGCCCGCCGATGGCGATAGTCACGCCGATGGGCGGGAATGTACATAGCGGTGGAATTTTAAAATGTTTTTTGGCACCCGTGGCATTTTCCCGGTCAGCGATAGTTGACCCGATGGGTTTTGAGCAGTCTGTATGCGTTTTGAACGCGTTTTAAGAGTATTTTGGACCCGATTTCCACAATTTTGCACAGTCACCTGGATTTAAACGATTATTTTAATTTCCTGCTGTTTATGTGATAAATGTAATACTTATTGCTTGTCTTGTCTTGTAGGCTTGCAGTTGAGGAAGCAGCTGGAAATTCAACACAGTGACCTCATGGAGGAAGAAAATCTGATCTCAGGAGCAGGAAGATAAAGATGAAGTGCAAAAAAGTCAAGGCCATTCAAGTGAAGAACAAGGTTGCAGCTGAGAGTATTACTACAACAGACAAACAAAAGTTATTGCCAAGCTGCCGGAACTTCTTAGAAGGGGCAATATTTCGCCCAGATTTGACACTGCTCAGAGATATTTTGAAGAGCTGGTTCACCTGTATTTATTGCTGTAACCAGGGGTTTGAACCAGGGGTTCAGTTAGGTTTCTGCTGTAGTGAGGACAATCAGAATGTCTTTATATTGTGCATCTCTACACTGTAATACTTTACAACAGGGGCTACAACAGGGATTTTTCTTTTAGAAGCACACAGTGAGTTAGCTTAGCATAGTTTAGAGGTAGAAGAAGGAGGTCGCCTGTTTGTCTGCAGTAAGGTGCGCGTGGAATGTCTGGCTGCCTTACTGTATCTGTAAAGCTTGTAAGTTCTCTGTAGTATGATCAATGAAACTAAGAGTCATTCCTACATTGTAAAATCATGTATGACTATTCATTTCTAATACAATAGAATCTGGAGTTCTGCATCTATCTTCTGAGTGTTCTCCTGCTCTTCTTTGTGTTTTGAAATATTTTCTTTGAGAGCTTGCAATTTTAAATGTATGTTTGTGAAAATGCTCAGAACTTGCATTTAAGGTTTTCACTGTGGATTTGATCAAATTACTGTGGTATTTACATAGTGCATAACAGAAACAATTAGATCCTTCGGTAGATTAAATGAGGTATAGATTAGATCTTTCTAACTTTTCCCAACCAATCTAAAATATTTAGCTAAAAACGTAGAAATCTAAAGGAAATTGTCTCAAATTTGAAGAAGTATGCATAACAGAGTTAAAAGTAGACAGTTTTCATAAATAGATAAAGAAGAGAGCTGCAGTAATTCAAGAAAACCATCTAAAACTTACAGCACAGTAACACTTTTATGCAAAGGAATGAAAAGTATTGACATATCTCATAATCTTTTTGCATATTCTTAGTCCAGTAAACCACCAAACAAACCTAAACTACGTAAGGCCCCTTGAACATTACAGCTTCACATTGACCAACTGAACTTGACCAACCGAACCATTGTAGACTTGGGATTAGTTGAATCTCAAATGATTCCTTCTTATCTTTCAAGTATAGTTTCAGTTCATTATATGTGAATTTTAACTTATTGTTATGATTGCATCAAAACAATCATCAACAGTTTTCTGACGTTAGGAGGAAGGCTGTATATTGCAATCATCGACAAGTCTTAGGCAATATAAAAGGGGTGTCTTCAATACCATAAACTCTGAGCATGGTAGCATCCTCAAAACAATACGAATCTCCCCAATTCTGGGTAATAGTAGGAGGACCACCAAAATCTTTAGGTCTGAGAAACCTCTTCATTTCATTTGATAATGAATACTCACAGGGATGACTGAAATATCTATATAACACTTTCACATAGTATTCTTCAAAATGAACATAGCTAGAATGGGCATACATACTCGCCCATATTCTAGTCCACATTTGCATGGGTGACTTTTGTCCCGTCTAGTCCACTGGAACAACTTTGAATTCATTTGGCCATAATCCCACTTCTTGGCCATAAAAAAGCACCATGTACATGAGGAGTGAGTAGTGTTCAAAGGAAACTGATGGGCCATTGTTCTTTATTGCAGTCAGACCAGAATCAATTCTACCAAAAACATAGCCAGCATAGTCAAACTGCCTGGCATTATGGCATTGGATGTCTGCAGCTATAACCATCAGAGGAATTGTCATGAAATTAGGGACCTCTGATCCTAGGACTTGGCCCATAGAGTAGTATGTGTATTGTATGTATGGTTCAAAAAATGACACATGAAATGGAGGTCCATCATTCTCATTGAGAGGCACTATTTCTCCCTCTGCCCTAGGCCTGTGAATAGGTAATCTCCATCCATTATATGTGGTATCCATTCTCCAGTACTCTTCATCCAAATCTTCATAGACTATAGGAACAGTGCATAGATCATCTAAATCAAACACTTCACAGATAGCATTTTTAGATAAATGTACAATTGGTTCTCCTTGTGGATTGCATATGGCTTTGAGGCTAGGGTTGTAATATTTGGCTAGGAGTCTAAGGAGTTCAGCATTTACAAACACATCAGGAATGACCAATTTACCCAAATTCGAGTGCCACAGGTTAGACACTGGGAAATTCCTGAATCTTCTATTGTAGTGGAATTTGAACAATTCATACCCGCTAATTGGAGTCCAAATGTTGCCAAGATATTTGCACTTATCTTCTAGTTTCTCTACTTCTGCCCTAAATTGTGCAGACCTTCGGGCTTTGGGAGTTGATCCAGGCAATTGATCAATTAGGTCCTAGTTTAATTTCCTTTCTTTTGTTTTCTCATCAGGACTTTTGTCAAGTTTTTGTTTCTTAGGTCTACTAGTCTCACCCTATTGTTTCCTACCCTTTCCTTTCATTAGAGTCTGCATTACAATCTTGGACAGCAAATTCAAATTGCAGGCTAATGCACAGAGGTTTGTATATGAGTGCCTGTTGTTAGAGGCGATGATCAAATTCCCCTATTTTCTCCTCCAAGTCTCTGTTTGTGTGCTCCTTTTAGACAATTATTTCAAACTTAATTGCAATGGTTTCAAATGGCATTTCAAAGGATCTCTTCCTCGTCTGCAATTAATTGTTCTAGTGTTTCAATTTTCTTGATCATTGTGAAATGTCACATCATCATAACTCTCTTCATCAATATGATTTTTGTAATGTTAGGGCGATTTAATATCTTCTTATGGCTCAAACATTTGCATATGGATCAATCACCATGACCCTCCATCTATCTCCTCGATGTTATCTTTTGTATATCTGCATCGGTAAGATATTTTCGAGGTCTACCCGATATGGAAATGGGCATGGCTATCATTAGCCTGACTTACTTTATCACCGTGGGAGTAACAGTTTACTCTAATATCTTAAGTATCTCCGATATGAATATCGGTGAGAGTCTTGTCGATGAGTGTGGCTTACTATCATCATCAAAATAACACATGTTATCAGGGATGACTTAATTCAATTTACCCAATCACGGTTGTCTCCCTGATATCGTCCTTCACATCCTTCATTGGAGTAATCGTCAAAACATGTCACCAACATCGTTGTGAGTTATTGGTTCAGCAAGACTTGTAAGCTCTTCTTCCAACTTGTTTACTTTTACCGATGGTAGTTATTCTTTCTAGACATCGATGTGACTTAAGCCAAAATAATGTCACTTTATCACTGAGACATTGCGGAGTTGAAGATACTTTAATTTCTCATTCTGATGTGCATTTCTCCCTGATGATTATTGGTCTTGCCAGTTCCATAGGTAGCTCGACAAGAGTTATACCGAATTCCTTCATCGGTGTGATCTATATTGTTGGGGGGGGGGGGTTTAGAGTATTACCCAATAGTGCTTCCTTATGCTGATAGTCCTAGCTTTTGACTAAATCGGTGTGACTGTAGATTCTCTCTCTGATAAAAAGGTTATTGGTGTTACTTTCTTCATCAGCAGTTCCTGAAATATTCTCCTTGATCCTTATTCTCATGTCGATAGTCATTTCAGCCAGTTTCTCTTAGAGCATGGATTGGTATAACAAAAAGGGAGGTCTCGCCGAAATTAAGGAATTGGGGCCCTTCATTATATTACATTTTGAGGGGTGAGACATCCATTTGTGATGAAAGTCATATGATTTTTATGGGATATACCAGTTATTATTCTAATTTTGGGCGTAATGTTTTCTGATTTGGTCAGACATGGGTGGGTAGGAATATAAGAAAATTTTGAATTTTCTTGTCCCAATAGTGGCTCTGTCTAGGATGTATACTCCTTGTGGGTATAACAAGAATTCAGATCTCTTGGGGGAGTAGACCATATATTTTATTTATTGGGGATGACGGTTTCATAGAATTGTATGAATGAAATGAGAATGGGAGATGGAAGTGATAATGATGGGGAATGGGAATGATCGTATACTACTGTACATGGAAAAAGTTTTTTTTTTTTTGAGAGAGAGATTCATAGGAATGTCCATGTACTAGAAGATCCTAATCTCTTTTGATTACCCTAGACTATTGTGCATGGAATAAAAGTATTTCAAGAATTATTTAAGGGTTGGCCATGCACTGACAACACTTAATTCTTGTTGTGCATGATTTTGGTATTTTATGAAAAGAAAGGCTTCAGAAATTGCCCATGCGTAGGTAGTTCCTGCTCTTCTCTAGACATATTTTACAAATAGTAAGAATCATCACCTCCTTTTCCAGTTACAACAAAAGGACCTAACCACAAAGCTTCAAACTTTCCATGCTTTCTTTTCTCCTAGCACCTAGCATTCCACATCAGTACTAAGTCATTTATCTCAAATTTCCTATCTTTGGCCTTTTTGTCAAAAAGGTATTCCACTTGTGATTACAACGTGATATTCTACCTTTGAGCTAGTCTCCTTGTCTCATCAAGTTTTACAAGATGTTCTAATCTTTCCTCCATTGGTTCAGGAATGTTTAAGTCTTCCTAAAGAATAAATTTGTAATCTGGTAGGAGATTTTCTAATGGTATTCTTGCTTGTGTTCCATACACTAGTTCAAAAGGAGATCTCCCAATTTCTCTTTTCATAGTAATCCTATCAGCCCACACATCCATTCTCAACTTTGAATCTCATGCCTTCTTGTTTCCCTCCAACACTCTCTTTATAATTTTTAGAAGATTTTTGTTGTTGAATTCTGCTTGCCCGTTTGCTTGTGGATGATAAGGGGCAACATAGGACACAATAATGCCATGTGTATTACAGAAATCTTTAAACTCATCAGACCTGAAACACATTCCATTATTTGTGATTAACCTCACTGGAGTACCAAATCTGAATATAATATTTTCCATCAAAAAGTTGACCACCACCCTGCTTGTTGCTTGTTTAGTTGGGACTGCTTCCACCCATTTTGTGAAGTAATCTATCACCACTAAAATCCATTTGTGTCCACCACTTGACTTCTCTACAATTTCTCCTATGAAGTCAATGCCCCACTGATAAAATGGAGCCTCCACCTGCATGGGTTTTAAGGGTAATGCTCCCTGATATTTTAATTTTCCTAAAAATTTCTGACATGCTTCACATTTCCTAGTGTAATGATATGAATCATTAAAAACTCTAGGCCAATAGTATCTAGCTCTTAGGATCTTGTGGGCTGTAGCCTTTGTTAAGATATGTCCTCCACACATACCTTCATGTAACTCTTTCATGATATGTTTTGACTGATGTTCATCTAGGCATAGTAGTAGAATACCATCCCTATTCTTCCAGTAAAGATCTCCATCAATAAATACATATTTTGAGGCTTGTAATTTAAGTGTCCTTCTCTTGTTATCATCATTCCCTTCAGGACATTTCATGTGCTTTAGATAATATATGATGTCAGTACACCATGGAGTATGTTCAATGCTAGAACTTGTGTTATCAACATCATTAGCACTACATATCTGAAAAGCCTTGAGATTATTTTCATCCATTAATCTAGCAAGACCTTGTTCTCTCACTAGTTTGGTGATTTGGATTTCAATATTGAACTCCTGAATTCTATTGATCCATCTGGATCTTCTACCTGTGACCTTAGTTTGTACTGATACATCTTTTACTACAACATTAGGCACATATGCTATTATGTCAGCTCCCACCAAGTATGGCCTTAAAGCTTTAACTACCTTCACTAATGCATATGCCTATTTCTCAACAATGTCATATTTTAATTCTGCATTTTGAAGAGATTTGCTGAAAAATGAAATGGGTTGTTCACGTCCATCATTTTTCTGCAATAGTACTGTTGCAACTGTATGATATGAGGCAAATGAGAATAGTTGGAATGGGTTACTAAAATTAGGGGATATCAGAACATTAATTTCCCTCTTAATGGTTGCGAATGCCTCTATTGTTTATGTTGTCCACTTTACCTCTGAATTCTTCAACATTCTTGATATGGGACTAACAATTTCTACAAAAATTGATATGAACCTCCTGACAAAGTTGATTTGACCAAAAAATGATTGTATAGCTTTTACATTCTTAGGAATGGGAACTTGGTCAATTGCTTTTACTCTTTTAGGATCTATTCTTACTCCATCTTTTGAGACTATGTGACCAAGCAACTTGCCCTCTGTTACTGTGAAATGGCACTTCTTAGGATTCAAAGAAATTCCATATTCTAGGGCTTTAATAAAAAATTGTTCTAAATGTGCACAATGATCCTCAGTTCTTTTGGAATATGCTGTCATGTCATCCTAATTTACTATCATGATTTTATTAATCAATTCTACAAAGGCCACATCCATTGCTCTTTGGAATGTTGTTCCAGCATTAGTGAGCCTAAATGACATCCTTAAATATACATGTGTTCCCCATGGTGTGGTGAATGCAGTCTTATATTGCTCTGATTCTTTGACTTTCACCTGATTATATCCTGAGAAGCCATCCATCAATGACAACAGTTCACATCCAGTAACCTTTTGTAATATTGATTCCATATTAGGGAGGGGATAGTTGTCCTTAAGAGAAGATTTGTTTAGATTCCTGATGTCCACACATAATCTAATGTCACCATTTTTCTTCCTGACATGCACCAAATTAGAAACCTAAGAAGAATGCCTAATGGGTTTAATGATAGCTCCATCTCTTAGTTTTGTGAGTTCTTCAAGCATCTTAGGGGCCAATGTAGGATTGATAGGCCTCTGTTTTTGCCTGAATGGTTTAGCATCTAGTTTTAATGGTATTTCATGCTGAAAAAGATCCTCCCTATATGCTTTCAAATCATCATATGACCATGCCTATACTTCCTAAGTAAGTTGATGATCATGCTCCTGATTTTGGGATTAAGATTCTTTCCAATGTATACATTCTTTGGGGCTGCCTGTGTCCCCAAATTAATCTCTTCAAAGTTGTTATGCACTACTGGTGTGTCTTTCGTTTTAAACCTATCATGTCCATCAAATGCCTTTTTTAACGCTATAAGTCCCTTAGGTATTTTGTTTGTTTTTAGCTGAACTATCTCTTGACCACAAAGGGTTTCCTTCCCATCATGTTCTTCTACAAACGCATTAAAATCAATCTCTTGGTTTTCATAATGATTAGCACAATGCAGGAAGTTGATTATATCAGCATCATTATCAAACACTTGCCAGTTATGTACATTATCTGGGATAGTGGGTCTAATTTTGAATTCAACTTCTATAATACCTCCTAATGTGATATCATCCCTTTTTAATGCGATATTTGCTAGAAAATCTGCAATGATATTTTTTGATCTATCAATCTAGTTGATTGAGAAGGCATCAAACAACTCAATATCATCCTAGACAACATTTCTACATTGTTTCAACCTCTTGTTTTTTGACAAGTATTTCTCTCTCACTTGGGAAGTAACTAATTCTGAATCATTGTATATAGCCAACTTTTTTATCTTATGCTTGGTGGCTATATTCAAACCAATGAGCAAAGCCTTGTATTCTACTACATTGTTTGTGCATTCAAATGTCAGTACAAAGGCATATTTGAAAGTTTTACCTATTGGTGAGATAAATAACACTCTGGCCCCATTTCCCATTTTACTACATGCACCATCAAAATACATCTTCTACACATCATTCTCCTCTTTCTTAGATTCAACATGTATAGGATCAGTAATTTGCAATTCTAGCTAACTTTTTTCAACCTTGAAGGCTCCCAAATCTGTATCACAAAAGAAGTTTATTTGATTTTGATCCAAGCATTCTATGATGTTCTCATATCTTGGCTCCCTACATAGCTTGATCTCTTTGCCTCCCACTGGTATTGTGGCATATGATAAATCTAATTGGACATTCCCTCCTACCATTACAACCCATTGTCTTGATAAGAGCATTCCATAATACGGTGGAATATCAACCACGACGATATCAATGTTATAGGTTGCTTCAGGATATGAAGTGAGTTTAATTTCCACATCCCTCATAATGCCAACGACTGGGATGGATCTATTATCCATTGCATAACACCTACCAAATGTAGTGTCAACCTACATTCCTAGTTCCTTCATGATTAATATTGGCATGATATTCATGGCCATGCCTAAATCAATCATGCAGTTCCTTACTCTCCTATTTTTGATTAATAAGGTAGTGTAGAAAGGGTCCACCTATGAGGGATTCTTTGTCAATGTATCACCTAGGTATACCTCAAGAATTTGGAATGTTTCTTGGTTAACATTGTTTGTTCTATTCTCTGATCCTTTATGTTTTTGATTTGGTATATCTGAAATCAGTTTAACTACTGTATTTTTGTATTTGTCTATCTTCATCATTTCCAAAAGTGGAACTGATATCTTTACCTAAGATATTTCATGAGCAATGTCAAATGAATGGGCCATAGTCTGATCATTCTTTTCTATTTTTATATATTCTTTTTCTTGATTTTGTGATTTATCTTTCATTTTATTTTTATCAACTTTTCCTAGTTCTTTGAATGATGACTTTGCATTATTCTTTTTGTAATTTTGGTCTTTTATAAAGATACTCCTAGGTGTTCCTTGTTCAACATTCACTGTCATGTTTCTTAGGTTATAGGCATTTTTAGCTTGAGCTACTGCAGCTGTTGTAAGAGCTTCTCTTTCATTTTCAGTGGGCTTTCTCCACTGATCATATGGTGAATTGTTATAATTGGTAGGTTCCTCGTAACCATCCTCCTGATCTGAGAATACTTCTTGTTTTTCCATATTGATATGATGTTTTTGGTTTCCCACATCGTATTCATATCCCTCTTCCTCTATAGAAGAATAGTCTTCGTTCAACAAATATGGTGTATCTTGCATCATGTTTATTGTGTGATTGTCTCTATCATAATTATATAATGTTTCTTCTTGTTGTATTGTTTTAGCCACCACACAGTATTTAGGCGAATGTGACAAATTGCACACCAGACACCAAGGTTTATCTTCTACCATATGTGCCCCATTTCTCTTCAGAGGGTCGGGAGTATCTTTTCCATAATGTTGCTTTCTGTTGTTTTCAATGGATCTCCCATCTTTCTAATTTGTATTATATGCCATATCATACAACCTGGGCCTTTCATGTCTATGATGGCCTTCTTGTTTAGTTTACTGAATGTTTGGGTTTTGAGGATTTCTAGGGTTATCTCTTTTTCTAACCATACCTGTAGCTTTCCTATTGTTCTCAATAGTTAATGCCACTTTTTGTGCTTCAGCTAGGATCATAGGGCACTGATTTCTAAGCTCGTACCCTGTCTTGGGATCAAATGCTTTCAGATAAACGTTCAATACTATTGGGTTAGTCAGTTTAGAGCCATGTGGTATTTTGTTGTGTAACTTGGAAAATTTCAAATTGAAATCATATACCGACTCATTCTAGTATTTTTGGATGCTTATCAATTTGTGCAATGCAAACTCAGGGGCATACTGATTGCCATACTACTCCTTGAATTGATTATGGAAATCAATTATTGAACTGATTGAAGCATCAGGTAAGCTTTTGAACTAGTCTCTCACATCTTTAGTCAGAGACATCATGAATAACCTCATTTTGACATCTTCATAGTCCATACTAATAGCTTGCATGAAAGAATTGAAGCTTCTGATGTGATCCTCAGCTGATACTGCACTATTTCCAGTGAACTTTGGAACTATATTTCTCCAGTTACTGTCCATAGGATATGGATACAATTGATATCTAGTCAGATTAAATTGGCTACATATGTTTGTGAGGTTTTGAGGTGGAAAATTCATGGGTGGTGGGTTAGGATAGTAATTATATCCCCCTGGATGCTGATGATAAGCATGTTGTTGTTGTGGGTTTATGTGGGGATTTATATAAGGATTTTGTGGTCTATAATACTATTAACCAGGGGGTGGGTATGGATTAGATATATGTTAAGAGGTGTTGTGCATGGGAGGTGGTCTAGGAATTTTAGGGAGGGTGTTTTGATGACTTCCAGATGCTTGTGAATTGGAGACACCACCTATATTTTGGTGTAAGTTTTGCTGTGGATTCCTTGAAGTGTTTCCTCTATGTGGAGGTACATATTTTGGGGGAGCTATTTTAGTCCTACTCTTTATCTTTTGAATCTCTTGTTCTAACAACCTCTTTGTTTCCTCTATCTTGATCATTTCAAGTTCTTCCTAGAGCCTAAGCACATCCTGTTGTGCTTTATTCATCCCTCTTATACTCTTTGGACTTTCATTCATTTCTTGATTTGACAATCCATGTTTTACCCCCTCTACCTGCTGTAATGACATTTTAAAATCATATTCGGCTTGCCTTTGATCAATTTCCCTCATGGTTCGTGCTTCACATTCAAGCTATTCTTGAGGATCAGGTCTGTATTTTGCCAATATATCATCAGTTACTCCATTGAGATTTTCATTTGATTCATACAGAGGTGTAAAACTATTGTGAGTTGTGATAGCTTGTTCCGTATTATCCTCTTGAGCCTCCTAGTTATTATTCTGGTGAGAATAATTTGATGCTCCATTTCTTTTGGGGATGTTTCTAATTGGTGGAGATGATTGCAATTTCTTGCCTTCCATCTTGGATCTTCTACCATCCATCTAGAATTAACTTTCTATTAGAACAGTTTCTAGACTTGCCACCTATTTTGTAAATAGGAAAAAAGTTTATACTTTATCTTTCCAGATTCTTCTTGCCAGCAGAGTTACCAAATTGATTTTTTTTTTAAATTTCTAACTCTATAAAAGGAATGGTTTCTTACTAAGGTCCTCTATTTAGTCCCCAGTAGAGTCACCAATTTGTTAGGTCTAAAAAATGCAGGTTGCTAATCCTAAGACGATGCCAAGCTCTATGCTTAGATTTGCAATGTTTTTGAACTAATGTGATGGAATCAAGCTTTAGGGTTTGATGACTCCCTGCACTTTAGGTCCTGCTAAACCTAGGTAGGTGAACCTTGAAAATTAAAGCAGACTGAGTGTAAATATTTTGACTAAGTAAATGGATCTACCTACAGTGGCAAATGGTGTAGAACAGATGAAAGCTTGCTAATTAATTCTATATCTAATATCTGATAGATGATTGGTATAAATTGTATAAGCAATATCAAGGTGAATTTTATGACTATACTTAACTAATAAAGGGGTTTTAAATGATGAATTGAAATAAGACTAGTGCCTTGTTGGGTAAACAGAGTCAAATGGAAGACTAAGACAAGTGGCTTAAGGTGGGCAATAAGTCTAACTATTTGGCACAATACTTTAGTTTATAAATTGTATAAACGTGCAGGGAAATGACTGACAAACTCTTCTTAATAATCCAATAGATAAGATCATATTTCTTGTTATTCACTAGAAGGAAATTTAATCCTTTCTTGAAGGAACCAATTGAATGAAATATACAAGAATAGCAGATAGAATCAACTTGGAGACAGAATGACAAACCTAATTATATGGTTCTTCTTAGTAATCCAAACTAACACTTCCAGGTTACTATGACTGATCAGAAGGATTTTAATTCTTGTAATGGAAACCAATTAATCCAATCACACAGATACATTAAATGTGTATTGACAAATTAACTATATACTTGATATATTAATTTGAATAACAAGGAAATACTGAACTGGAGACAATCATATAATTGAATAATTCTAACAAACAATTGATGCCCAAATAAAACCATAGAATCAGATAACTTCAATTTACTTCTTCAATAATATGCTTGCAACATGGTTTTTTAAAACATTGTAAACTTCATGTATTATATCCTACTGCTGATAATAATTTAGCATCATATGTTCAACTTATATAGAAATACTTATGAAGAGACATAACTCTTCAAAAAGTCTTTCGGGAATCAACATGATTAACATAACAATAATAAAGATATCAATTCTTTAAGCTCTGTTTAACCATAAATATATCTATGCAATGTGATCCAAATACTCCTAGCTATGATGTGTATCAGTGAATTCAATAGTGTTTCTTGTGATCACATCCATCATTACCATCTTCTCTAGATGCTTACAGGCTTCTCCAAATGCAGAGTCTTTGTCCTTGAGAGCTCTTAAGGCTTCATGCAACATCACTTGACAGTCTTTACTCCATTCCTCTTTGCTCTTCAATTCTTTATTGTTCTTGAACAACGTGGGCACTCCTGCTTTTGAAGATTCAATACATTCTTTGGCATCATTCTTAAGCCAATCATAATATTTCTGATGCTGCTCAATTAAATCTTTTGCACTAGAAATGCCTATAGTGTCAGAAACATCCTTGCCTTGTATCTCATGGAGATTTTCCTACAGCCTTTTGTCAAGCCTCTCATGCTCTTGGGTCACTTTATAGTTTTCACAATAAACATCCCAAAATCTGTTCATCCAATGTATCATGTTAACATGCCTATTCTAGAGCATCGTTGTAAGTGTATCTATCTAGAGCTGAGCTATCTTGTCAATAGATGGTGATTGGGCACTTTGTGAGCTTTCTCCCTGAGTTAACCTTTTCACCAATCCTCCGAAGGTATTCTTAACAGTATCTTTTAGGAAATTATTTTCTTTTGTTAATCTCTCATAGCTCAGTTTATATGCATCCCGTTCTTTAATCAGCATCTGAGCTTGCACTTTGTTTAATTTTTCAATAGTTATACCAATTTCTACAGCGATCAAGGGGTCAGTCTCCCCTGCCTTCAAAGTCATGACATGCCCAAAAGCCTTTTCAGTATCTATGATGGTTGTCTTCTTATGAGGCGGGTACAAGGCCCATATCATTAGTGAATTTTCATCATTGTTATATTTGGTACCCATATACACTTCTGTGATACCCTCAGGAGTGAGCTTATATATGTCATCTGTATTATGCAAAAAGCTATCAAACACTAAAGCAGAATTCAAATCAAGACCAGGAAATATCATCACCCCTGCTGCTCTGAGGAGCTGTCTACACTTACTAGGAGTCATATCTTGCAATTCACTATCCACTGTTGTTTTCAACATATCAAGTAATTGTCTTTCATTGCTGGCTAAGATATCATCAACTGACTCCCTAATTTCTTTCCCCTTGCATTTATATAAAAATGATTTAAATTTTTTAGAATGAATAAATTTATCATCTGAAATAAAAGAATGATATGCTACCTGTCTTGGATCCTCATCAACAGACCCCTCCTCATCATGTTCTATACTAGGAGACTGATAGCATTGCATTTTTTAGTTAGATATCATAGTTGCTTGTTGATGTGGTTCTTCTTCTACAGGCCCTTCATCACCAGAGGACAACTCTATCTCTGCAAGCTGTTTCCTCTTCTCATCTATTTCCCTATAATATTTCTCAACCACTAATTCAACTTCAGTCTCTTCCAAATTCTTGATGATATCATCATGTGGATATGGGACATGTGTGTATCCACTAAGGTTTTGTTTTCTCTGAGAAAGGTCAATGAAACCCTCAAGATCAAATCCTTTTCTTGCCTCAGCACATCTCATATTGTAATGCATCGGTTTATCCATAATGAGACTATAACCCTCCTTAGATACCACAGTAAAATCTCCAAAGCACAGAGTACTAAGCATAAATGATTATTTGTCATAGGAGCTCAAATGCATCACATTAGAACAATTCATTTGCCTAATTATTTCTAAGTAAGCAATTCTATCAGGAACAGTCTTAGGCAATATCAAAGGAGTGTCTTCAAAACCATAAACTCTTACCATGTTAGCATCCTCAAAACTATACTAGTCTCCTCAATTGTGGGTAACAATAGGAGGACCACCAAAATATTTAGATCTGAGAAACCTCTTCATTTCATTTGATAATGAATACTCACAGGGTTGACTGAAATATCTATATAACACTTTCACACAGTATTCTTCAAAATGAACATAGCTAGAATGGGCATACCTAGTATCCCATATTCTGGTCCACTGGAACAACTTTGAATTCATTTGGCCATAATCCCACTTCCTAGCCATAATAAAGCACCATGTGCATGAGTGAGTAGTGTTCAAAAGAAACTGATGGGGCATTATTCTTTATTGTGGTCAGACCATAATCAATTCTACCAAAAACATAGGCAGCATAGTCAAACTGCCTGGCATTGTGGCACTGGATGTCTATGGCTATCACCATCAAAGGAATTGTCATAAAATTAGGGACCTCTGATCCTAGGACTTGGCCCATAGAGTAGTATGTGTATTGTATGTATGGCTCAAATAATGACACATGAAATGGAGGTCGATCATTCTCATTGAGAGGCACCATTTCTCCCTCTACCCTAGGCCTATGAATAGGTAATCTCCATCCATTATATGTGGTATCCATTCTCAAGTGCTCTTTATCCAAATCTTCATAGACTATAGGAATAGTGCATAGATCATCTAAATCAAACACTTGACAGATAGCATTTTTAGATAAATGTACAATTGGCTCTCCTTGTGGATTGCATATGGCTTTGAGGCTAGGGTTGTAATGTTTGGCTAGGAGTTTGAGGAGTTCAGCATTCAGAAACACATCAAGAATGCAACATTTACCCAAATTCAAGTGCCATGGGTTAGACACTAGGGAATTCCTGAATCTTCTATTGTAGTGGAATTTGAACATTTCATAACCTCTAATTGGAGTCCAAATGTTGCCAAGATATTTGCACTTATCTTCTATTTTCTCTAATTATGTCCTAAGTTGTGCAGACCTTCGGACTTTGGAAGTTGATCCATGCAATTGATCAATTAGGTCCTGGTTTAGTTTCCTTTCTTTTGTATTCTCATCAGGACTTTTGTCAATTTTTTGTTTCTTAGGTTTACTAGTCTCACCCTATTGTTTCATGCCCTCTCCTTTCACTGGAGTCTCAATTACAATCTTGGATAGCAAATTCAAATTGTAGGCTAATGCATAGAGGTTTGTATATGAGTACCTGTTGTTAGAGGCGATGATCGAATTCCCCTATTTTCTCCTCTAACTCTCCGCTTGCATGCTCCTTTCAGACAATTCTTTCAAACTTAATTGTAGTGGTTTCAAATGGCATTTCAAAGGATCTCTTCCTCATCTGCAATTAATTGTTCCAATGTTTCAATTTTCTTGATCATTGTGAAATGTCACATCGTCATAACTGTCTTCATCGGTATGATTTTTGTAATGTCAGGGTGATTTAATATCTTCTTATGGTACGAACATTTGCATATGGATCAATCGTCGTGACCCTCCATTTGTCTCCTCGATGTCATCTTTTGTATATCTGCATCGGCAAGATATTTTCAAGGTCTACCCGATATGGAAATGGGCATGGCTATCATCGGCTTGACTTACTTTATCTCCATGGGAGTAACATTTTACTCTGATATATTAAGTATCTTTGATATGAATATCGGTGAGAATCTTGTCGATGAGTGTGGCTTACTATCATCATCGGAATAACACATGTTATCGGGATGACTTAATTCAATTTACCTGATCACAGTTGTCTCCCCAATATCTTCCTTCACATCCTTCATCGGAGTAATCATCACATGTCACTGACATTGTTGTGAGTTATTGGTTTGGAGAGAATTGCAAGCTCTTCTTCTGACTTGTTTACTTTCACCGATGGTAGTTATTCTTTCTAGACATTAGTGTGACTTAAGGCGAAATAATGCCGCTTTATCACTAAGACATTGCAGAGTCAGAGATACTTTAATTTCTCATTTTGATGTACATTTCTCCCCGATGATCATTGTCTCACCAGTTCCATAGGTAGCTCAGCAAGAGTTATACCAAACTCCTTCATTAGTGTGATCTATATTGCCGGGGGGGTTAGAGTATTACCTGATAGTGCTTTTTTATGCCGATAGTCTTGGCTTTTGAATAAATCGACGTGACTGCAGATTCTCTCTCTGATAAAAAGGTTATCGGTGTTACTTTCTTCATTGGCAGTTCCTGAAATATTCTCCCCAATCCTTATTCTCATGCTGATAGTCATTTCAGCCAGTTTCTCGTAGAGCATGGATCGGTATAACAAAAAGGGAGGTCTCACCGAAATTAAGGAATTGGGGCCCTTCATTATATTACATTTCGAGGGGTGAGACATCCATTTGTGATGAAAGTCATATGATTTTTATGGGATATACCAGTTATTATTTTGATTTGGGTGTAATGTTTTCTAATTTGGTCAGACATGGGTGGGTAGGAATATAAGAAAATTTTGAATTTTCATGTCCTAACAGGTTGCAAGAAAGATTTTTGTAGAGCCTATCAGGAATTATTGTTTCTATTTTTGTAATGAGTTTTCATGTCTCAAGATGGATACCATAGAGGTGCATGAGAAACATTTGGACTATGATGAGGATTTATTCTTGATCTTGCAACAAGGATACCAGCTTCTTGATGCAGAAGATCCTACAATTCAATAAATATTCATGAAGCCTATTGAAGGTGATTATGGAGGAAGATCTGAAACAGAAGATGATGCAAGATTTCATTTATTTTCTATTTTTGAAAATAGGTACTCACTTCTTCTTAATGAGAACCCACTAATGCAACAAAAGATTCATGAGGATGAGAATCAAAGGGATATTTGCAAGACCCAAGAGTCATACACCGAGCCTCGATATACACCTTTCTTCTTGCAAGAAGGAACCCCAATCAGGTTCAATACTATTTTGGGCAGTTCTATCACCTATCAACTTGATCTTGATGCTATCATGGATCATCATCCGGATGAAGAGTCAGCAAAAGAAGTCACTAATGGAGTCTTTTTGGCAGATATTTTTTGATGCAAACAATAGAAAGAGTTTCAATGTTTTATTTTCTCTTCCCACCCACTATAGAAGCGAAAGCATACAAATTAGCATGACTGCTATTTTGAAGTATAGAAAGACTCTTTAGAGTGCAGAGAAGTAAAAAGGTACAAAATATTGTTATATTTCTTCATACAGTTTGTCTCGTTCATTTTCAGTTTGATGAGGATTCATTGGAGCAACATCATCAGATGTGGTAGTTACTTTGTTGTCCCAGTGAACGGACATATTCCTATGCATACCATTAATCAGTAGTTTGATGTCAAATGCTCAATAAGCTACAGTAGTAGCAGTAGTTTTCAATTCTAGTTAGTTTTATTTCAATAAGTCTCTACTACTATGAAGATAGGGTCAACTCTGTGTCAGTTTCAAAGTTTCAGTGGACTTAATTGGTTTAGGATGCAAGGTTTCAATTCTGGTTAAGTTGTGTTTCAGTATCAGCCTCAGTGGTGTTTTCAGACAGTTTGTATCAACCTAGCACCTCAGATGTGTCTTCAATTTTATGAATGTTTCAGTTTCGAGTAGTGTGACTCTATTGCTCAATGGATATGCCTCTAGTCTGCAAAACTAGAGATTCTGGAATTCACAATGGGCAAGCCCATTTTCCCAGCTAGTTGCCAAGAACTGGTGATAAATTTCTTACTCCATCTCAAAAAAATTAGTAGGATTCAAAATCCTTCGGTAGCACTAAGTTTTTGTGAAAATTGATGAAGATACAAGTTTTATTATGATGTGGCTCACCCATTGTTGGCTTGGGGCTAGTTCCTTAAAGACACTATCATACAAAATATGAGGCACAGTCCCTTCAAGGTAAAGCAGTGAGACACAGGGTGCCACATTCAGTCTCAATGCACCTCTTTCTAATGAGATGAAATTCATAGCACATTCTAATCATCTTCTATCTCTTCTCTCCAATAGAACTATTTTGGTGTCCCAAGTTATTAATGTTCCTTTGTAGCCAATATAAGGTAATACAATCTATGTAGTGCAGCCATAATTCTATTAACTCAAGCGCTGCCAAATTAAATAAGAGGCAAGGTATGAATGGTGAGTGCACAACAAAGTACAGGTAATACAAAGAAATAATTGATTGCATCCTTCTAGAAAGGCACTTCTGGCATCAAGATTTTAGCATGGAGATATGGCACCTATCCTAATGTTTCCCGTATGGAGATAGATGGTTTATAATAAATAAAGTTTTAGCCAATATGAGAAGCTTTCACAAGAGCTAGGGATCGGCCTATGTGTTAGTGCCATGGCCTTTGAAGATGTAGATATAGACACTTTAAAATGAAATTAGTGTGCAGTAAGAAGCGGCTTCGAGTATATAAGGCATGTTCATGTCTAAAGACTTACACGATCATTGCATAAAGAAAAGGTGTCACTACTAGAAACGAGCCTAGATTCAATGAAAGAATTAAAGAAAAAGGTTCATTGAGTGATGACATTTCTACAACCAGTGGCGCTATTTCCAAATTGCCACCACAATGATAAGGGATAGGCCTTGTTAAAAGGAGAAGGGTGCAACGATTTCTATATATAGAGAACACCATCAATATGAGCACTGCCAGTGATGAAGAAGGAAAAACTATTCTATTCAAATGCCACCAGTCTATAGCAATACTAAAGGCAAGTCTCACCATGAAAATCTCTCAAATTAAATGTGACACAGGCCCTTCAAGATGGCGGTCATGGATAAACTGTTATGGAGAGGTTTAAAATGACACATCAAATATAAGGCTCGATGCTCTTAGTAAAAAATGATCCATAGACCTTAACATTTGAAGGTTCAATACACATTCATCTTTGAAGCAAGTGTATTCGGTCAGATGGAAAAAATATGGCATTTGCTAAAGAAACAAATGTGCTACCATTTTGGCACGCAGCCTCGACAAAAGGAAGGAGTCAAGTAGAGAAGTTCGAATGAGACGTGGCTAGATATAATGAATGATATCGATAAATGCACTCTTAGTCATTGTTTATGGTAAGCTCACATATATGCATAGTTTCAGAAGTTATGGCATGGATTCTCATTTCGAATCACATCTACTCTAAGCTTAGCAATTAAGTGGAGTGTAGGAATAAAGATGTAGTGTAGTGACATTCAAATGTGGCAGCCATAACTAATGGTACTTAGTTAAAATTGATGGACTCCACCTTAGTGATGAACACCACCAGAGTAAAATGGCTCAAGCTATATTCAAGTACAACCCACAACATATTAAGAAGGGCATCAATTATAGTTTCAAGGCACCATCTCACTCTTGATGTGCAATGATTAGCAAGGGAGTAGTATCCAAGTGTATGGTGTCATCATTATTTCTAGTTCTTGATCAAACCTTAGCAATAATTTAGTGGCGTGACTCAGAAAAGCTGCACAACCTCCATGAAAGTAATGCTGCCTGAAAACATAGAAATGTAAAGAATGCAAGAGTAAGTTTTAATGATGCAACACATAGCTACCGTTGATGCAAAATGATCTAATGGTTCAGAATATGGAGCAAATGGACCCTCAAAGAGTGTCATTTGGAAGCACACGAGAAGTCAGAAAAGGCTCAAGAAACACCGAAAGCCACCATGTGGAGGCTACAGTAAAAAGAAGAAAGAAAGACAGTGAAGGAACCACGTGGATAAGCCTGAGAAGAGGAAATAAAATGTTTCATTTCATTTTATTAATGCTATGAGGTCAGGTGACTTTGAGAAAAGATAAGTCTTTTTAATAAGTGTCTTATTAAAATGCATCATAGTGGGGCCCTCTTTCTCACATAAAGCTTAATGCTTTATTTTAGAAAAGGGTCTCAATTTTTTTTTAAAAAAGCCACAGCAAGCAAAAGTGAAGCTTCATTAAAATTATATTTTAATAACTTTATCCTCTCGATAAGGCAAAAATGAAACCCTAAATTTGTACAGCAATTTTTATTGTAATGACAATCAAGAATTAAGGTAGCAAGAGATTTTTCCATTCTGCAGGTAGAATAGAGGTAGAGAAATATTTTCCAGCTATGAGGGAGTTGCCATTTAAGTTGTAGATTTCAAGTTCAGTTACTGACATAGTTATCAGCCAGATTTTATGCCAGATTTCATGGAGATAGTTGTAGATTTTTGGGAGATAGTTGGGATATTTTCTTTTGGGTTTTGGCTACAAATAGGTAGATCCAAGAGACTGAGAAGGAGTTCTACACAGTTCCATAGTTCTATAGATCAGATTTTAGAGCAGCTAGTAGCAGATGTTTTATACTTTGCCTTAGTAGTGTCTTTTCAAAGGAGAATGTGATATGTTATGTTGTGTAGAAAATCTTCAGCCTCTGTAACCTGTTACCATTCAAATATTGAGAATACTGTTCTATGCATATCTAAGTTAGTTTTTGTTTCTTGTTTCTTTAAGTTTCTATTTCTTTGCCTTTATCAAATCTATTTACAATCTGGGTAGTTAACCATGCATTTTTCTCTTCAATATCTCAGTTAATCTTTCAAGGTTTGACACTATGCAATTGGGTATTTGTTTAAAATCTGGTGCATCGCCATAGGTTTAGATTTTATTTCATTGTATCTACAAATCTTGTTTCTTCCTCCTCTCTTTTCCCGAACCCCCACTGAAAGAATGAAAGAGCTAGCTTCCTTAAAACCCAGAGGTCACTCTGAGAAGCATTCCCATATTTCAGAGTTTCCCATGTTGCTATTAGATTAAACTCATAGATTTATGTATCAACATCTTTAAATGAAATGTATGAATATGACATGAAAGTGTGGGAGGAGATAGATGAGAGAAGTGAAGGACAAGATGAGGGATGTATAACAAACAATAAAGCTAAGGATGTAAGTGTTGAAGCCTTACAAATTGAAAGTATGGATTCCTATAAGGGGACAACAGTTAAAGTAAGTTCTGATGAAAATACAAGAAGTATGATGGAGAATTTTGTTGGAATAACCAAGAATGCAAGGTGGCAGATGGAAACAAGACTACAAGGAGACGTAAAATGTATTGTTCTTGATTTCATTAATGGTTTGTCTAGGAAGACATATGGGGTAGAAAATCAATATAAGAATATTGTGAGTTGTAACATGTATGGGCTGATAGAGAAGAATGATTTTGCTGATGATGAACAAAAGGATAAGAAGATGTGGTCCATAATAGATGATGTTGAATGCTTGAGTATGGGTGAGATGGAGCCCAACTTTGGTAGGCATGTTGAAAGAAAGGAATGATTGGAACACAGTAGGAGCTAAATGAAAGCATGAAGTATGTGGAAGAAGAAAGATATGTTTTCCTTAATGTATTTTTTTCTTGTACAAGAATGAGTGGAAGAGAGGATGATATTGTGGTTTACAATAGGAGGAAGGATACGGGAGCACATAGAATGATGAATGCAGATTTAGGGAAGGCAAAGCATGTGAAGAAAAGAAAGCTATATGAGAATTTGCAAAGGATTTCAGGTTGGATGGATGCATTGGAAAGTTGTTATTTTATTAACCCTTTAGTGTTTGCAAAACATTCAAAGAAATCCAAGGAATGAGAGCATGAAGTGGAATCAAGTCAAGAATTAAAAAATTCACACTTGGGTTGTCTGGTGGATTTGAAGAAAGATGGTGATCAAAGTGATTAGAGTCCGAGGATGGGGAAAATCTTGTTTGTATTTTCATTTCTAAAGATGACATTGAGGAGAAGAAATCTACAATTACAAATGAGCATATGAGATTAGAGGCAATGTTTAGATTGGAAAAATATTTTGAAGGAGAGAGTGAAAGCTTGGTGAAGAAGCTTATGGCATAAAAGAAAAATGGTGAAGGTATCTTTGAGGCAGTAGTGAAAGAACTAGAAGATGAGGATGAAGTTTTATTTTCATTTGAAATTGATAACTGTGGAGATGAGATAGAGTCATGGTGATTTGTAGTGGATAAAGAAATCAGAAGGTAGATCTATGAGAAGAATGTGGAAAGAAAACAATTACAGATGAAAAAACTTAGGAAGAGTAATTGCAAGCATGAGACAAATTGGAAGAAGCAGAAGAAGAGATATAAATAGAGCTCATGAGTAGGAGCTCATGAAACTTATTCAGTGGGGGAGTCTGATGCAGGGGCATCTTGCCTCACTATAATTCTAGTTTATTTTTGCTTTCTGATGTTTTGGTTTTGTTTGTTGAATAAAGTTGGAATTGTGCATTCTACAATTTTGTTATGTTTTGCTCCTATTGCTTTGTGCTTGAACCTCCTGTCCCCCATCTTTCTATCGATCATTTTTTAGAGAAAAATAATCTTCTATTTGGACAGCTCATAAGGGAATCTTGGATTGGTGGTTGTGGATAGTTGGTAGAAAATCAGAGTTATTATCTGTTGTTACTAAAGAATATAGAGACGCCTCTAATCATGTAGGCCAAAGATAGAAACAACTAGTGATTTTTGAGGGGGGCTGATCATTTAAGTCATGGTTTTAAATTCCTTTCTTATTTTCCCTAGCGTCGACCATTTTTCATTGTGATAGTTATCAGTAGTTTTGGATCGACAGTTTCATTCTTCAAATCTCTACGAGTTCGTGGCAATGGAGAAAGTGCAGGAATAATTTCTGAAATGATGGATCACATCACTGTAAAATCGTTTCAGCCATCCTACCAAAGAATCTTTCTTCGTTGATAGTTATAGGAGGGTCCATTTCTTTTTCATAGTTCATCAACAGCTAGAGTGTAGGCCGTCAGTTACCAAAAAAATAGATGTAGGTCATATTTATAAGAGGGCAGTGATAGTAAATAGGGGAGAGGCTAAAGGAATGGAAGAAAATTCAATATGATGAGCAGGCTGATAGAAAAATAATTAAAAGAGGAGCCCAAACTAGGGATGAGGCTGTATGTAAGTAGAAGATGCAGAAGGCCGCAAGCATTGAAAAGTGGAGGTCAATAAATAGTCCAGACAATGACCAAATTTGAGGCCAAGTGTGGAGGAGCGACAACAAACTAGAAGAGTATAGATCAATGAGGATAGGAGGATTGTGTGTAAATGAAATAAGGAAGAGATTTTGCATTTTGTAAGGCCACTTGTTGTAGGCCATTGGATAGATTTTACCGTTTGTCTTGTGATTGCGATAAGAATCTGAATATAGTGACTTCCTATCATTTTGGTGTTGGATTGTATAAGAATCCCTCTTGATTTCCTATCATTATACTCTAAATGTCTTATTGTTAAAAGGCTTATGAAGTAGTCAATTACATTCTGCATATTTAGTTCCTGTCTTTTGTAATTGAATGTTGTGAGGAAGATAATCTAAATTCAGGTTATTGTTTTCAGACTTACTCTTTGTTTGAGTTTCCTACAAGTGTGATTTGGGTCAATGATTGGCAATATAGCCATTAGTAGAGAAAGACATAGAGCATGTGCATGAGTTCTAAATTAAGTATGACAAAAATATTTGTTTGGACTTGTGCTTTATTTACTATTTTTGTGTTGACCCACTATTACCAATATCCCATGACTTATGTGATGTCTTTAAACATTAAGGAGGTGATCATTTACTAGTTTTGTGGGAAATTTTCCCTACAAGTGATTGGGATAGCCAATCTACTTTACATATCCTATAACTCACAATGATATTATCAACATATGTATGTCATTTTATGTGAGTCCAAACTAAATATGGAGCATTTTTATTGGTTTGGGATTATATGAGTAGATGATTCTATGGACTAGTATGATAAAGAACATAGTAAACACTACCATGTGTACCCTAAAAGATGTGACTATGGTAAGATGTATTTTATTCTCAATAAATAAACTATTATAGCAATTTAATGTTGTGTGTCACATGTAGGAGAAACACTAAATTTTAGCTACAATCAAGTTTGACTAAATAGTCATTTAGCCCATGATCATCAATATTTCTTTGATTATCTTGAACCATAGGATCTTATTGTTACTTAACAGATGAAGTGATAGGTTGACAAGTTAGCAAACAATTTAATATGACATTTGAGTCTATGTGCCTAAATCCTATTTGTCATAAAATGACTATGAAAGAGTCCATACACAAACATATTTCATTAAAAAGGTAATATCAATTTACCAGGTTATTCGAGGACTTATATTTGATGAGATAATTGCATTAATTTAGTGCATGTTTAAGACATAACTTCACAATTTAAAATAACTATCAACAACAACATGCTTGCTAAAAATGTGGATAAATAAATTTCTATAAGCTTAAAACCTAGGATGTGCATATATCAAATACATGCTATGATTTAGATCTGATCAAACAATAAACATCATAAATAAGATTTCATATATCAAAAATCAATTTAAGAGAAATTAGTCTCATAAAAGTTTAAGATAAGATATTAGTGACTAGCTATTTTACATGTGAGATTTATTTCCTCTTTGATTTACTAGTGTATATGTGATACATGAAACAAAATGGTTATAATATTAAATGATGATGACACATGATAGTGAGACATAATAAAAGAATTGATAGGTCAATAATTTGGCTCTATAAACTATTGTGCACCACACTCTCTTGTCCTAATTTTAAATGTGCTATATGTGACCCTATCCTACTTGTGTGACCTTGCTTCCTACCAGTAATGATTTGGGGAATCTTTCATGTGTTCTTAAACTTGTTTCTAAAAATCTTGTCATGCTAAGAAGCATGATGGTGTTTAAACTTGAAGGAAAAAATTTGATTACCTAATCTAGTATCAACACAATAACTCAACCGCTTGAAGAAACTACAAGTTTCATTACACAATATGCATGCAATGATGATGCAATTTAATAAAACTCTAAGATAGACATGAATCTAGGTATAAAATGGGTGATAAGGGGGAAGGTTTGATGCCTCTACTTTTAAAGGGTGGCTCCAAGAGCATGATAAGGTAATGTAGGTAGAGATGGAATATTGGAAATAATTATGCCTCATATATAAATATATGGATATGAAATTACATTAAGTATGTTCCAAAAGACATTATGCACCCAATGCAAGTATGTGACAATGAAAGTTCAATATGTCTAAAAGTATGGTATACTGAAATGTAGGATCAATAGTCATAAGAGAAAGTATGGAGATCATGGGCATGTGGTTTAAATATGGTAAATATGATAGGTGCATGAAGCATAGGTAAATCATAGTAGAAAATATTCTTAAGGATATAAAGTAAAATGGGAAACAATTTTAAAGTAAAATGAGAAACCATATAGTAATAAAGAAAGGACGAAAAAATAATTTAGACACTACCTATTATTCACACCTTTCATCTTGTTTACTGACCATGAACCATTAAATTATCTATTGAACAAACCAATCATCCAAGGAAGAATATGCATATGATTATTACTATTCCAAGAATTTAAATTCACCATTAAGGTAAAACCAGGGAAATAAAATCAAGGTCCTAACTACTTATCTAGAATTAAATAAGGGGATGAACCAGAAATCCAAGAAGAGGAACTCCCTGATGCAAACCTTTTTAGGGTCAATGCAGTACCAAAAGAACTAAAAGATATAGAATATTTACTTACCATAGGAGAATTCCCATTTGATACATCTCTGCAAGGTAAACAAACCCTTATGCAAAAGGCATTTCCATACACACTCATTCTAGGAGAACTACATATAAGATAAAAGTTGATATTATAAGGATAGTGGTTTATGAACATGAAAGAGAGGACATACAAAAGGAAGCACATGATGGTGTAGCAACAGGTCACAACTTCGAAGAATACACCGTACGTAAGATAGAACTAGCAAGCTTATGGTGGCCTACCTTATTTCAGGATGCCAAAAGATATGTGAAGCATTGCAACATTTTGTCAAAGAAGGGGTAAACCTACTGCCAAATATGAGATGCCATTAATAATGGTACTATCACAACTTCCAATTTAGAAATGGGCAATTGACTTTATTGGACCAATAGATCCCCCGGCCAAATAATCAAAAGAAAGATACATTATCATAGGAGTAGAATATCTCACAAAATGTGCAGAAGCTCAACCTACCAAGGATTGTACCAAAAAAATAGCCACAAAGTTTCTCTATGAGAATATAATCACTAGATTTGGTTGTCCACTAAGTATCACAAGTGACTAAGGGAAACATTTTGTAATTAACATATGACTGTGGAGATACTACAATCTTTTATGATAGCACACAACAAAAGCTCACCATATCATCCACAGGAAAATGGAACAAGTGAAGCCTTAAACAAAATTATTGCGAAGACAAATTGACAAAATGTGTGATGGAGAGAGAACAGATTGGTACTTGAAAGTACCTGCAGTACTTTGGGCCTACCACATAACATACACAAGAACCACAAACTTCATACCCTATGAATTAGTATATGGCCTAGATGCTACTATACTGGTACACTTTATACTTCCCATTTTTTTGTACCTCACTGACTCTAAAGCTCAATGCAAAGGAATCCCTTGCACAAAGAATTGAAGAATTGGAGAAATTGGATGAAAATAGGTAATTAGTAGCCTATAACATGAATCTACAAAGAAAGCAACAGAAAGCTTCATATGATAGAAACTTGTGGATGAAAAATTTCAAAGAAGGATATTTAGTACTGTTGTATGATAGTAAGTTCAAGAAATAGGGAAAACTAAAAATCAGATGGCTAGGACCATATTACATTGTAGAAATTACAAAATGTAGAGCTATAAGACTAAAATATATGGAAGGATAACTAGAAGCCGGATATGTCAATGGTGCTTGTTTGAAAAAATTTCATAAACCTCTAAGATGAAAAGATGAAATGAGGAAGAATTGTACTATGTACCATAGAATTGTATCATATTGTAGCATTATCTAACCATTGGTAGCTGGTATGCACAAAATGGATATAAAAACCTGTGAAAAGCACAATGGATAAATTTCATAAATGCATAAAGCAACTATTAGGGCTATATATATCCTAAACTGCCCTATAAATATCATTTGCATACTAAACACTTTAAGAATTTTTGAGCTCTAAAGAGAAAACACTACAAAGAGAGTAAACCATAACCTCTTAGCTGAGAAGAGAAGAGATGGCTACACCAGTGCTAATTGATATTATAGAGAAGCCAAGGACTAAATATAAGAAGTGTCCATATAAGGCAATGGAGGTTGACAAGGAAGGATCTTTCTGTGGAGTGTGGGTAGCTGTAGTATATATAGAGGACGTCAGAAAATACATCCATACTACATCTCAGAGATAAATCATATAAAGTTTGAGGAGCTAAGAGATACATTACTCAGAGATGCAGGGTATTCAGCTAAGTATCAAAACATTGCCAAAAAGAAACTTGACATATGGAAAGATTATCTAGATTTCAGTGATGCTCACGAGTGGGTTAGAATAATACTTAGAAAAATTCATTATGAATTTATCTATTTAGACAAACCCTACTGCATAACTAAGGATGCAATCAGAGCAGTGACTTGACTCAACACAATAGGACTAGTACTGACAATGAAGGCCATCAAAAATGACAAGGTCACTGAGCTTACAAGAAAAAAACCTAATGATTAGAGGCTAAGTGTGAAGGATATAAATATATATTGAGAGGTCCGGTATGCAACTATGGGGATAGATTACAAGGTGTATTATGCAAACATAGAAGGATCTACTACTACTATCGCGAACCACATAGCTTATCAAATAGTGAAAGAGGGAATAGACTTTGACATTTGCAAAGTGATGAGAAATTAGTTGATGGAGAAATTGAAGTGGACCAAGGAGTCTAACTACAAATTCTAGTATAGTACTTTAATCATCTATCTATTATTATATTTCTTAAATGAGCTAACATGATTTAAGAGAAAATCTGGCAACAACACCTCTCAGTTGTTGCAAAAATCAAACACCACATTAGAAGTTTTAGTGACACAAATACCTTTAGCATTATGTACTAGGGTTTGTTCAAGTCATTACTATCACATATGCCAGGTAGAGAAATAATACCCTATGAAACAATAAAATAATAGATGAATCACATAACTTTTATGGTAGACAAAGACTAAACCTATATGGAAGCAGTGGAGCCTAGAACATATTGCATTCCTAGGTTACCCTATGAGGTTACATTAGAAATAAATGCATATGTCAAAACCTTTCTCATAAAACCTAAAGACACTACCGCATAATGGTTTGGCACATACAAAGAGAACATGGATAAAATGCACAAGAAAAATGTGGAAGAGGACTTGTAGAAAAACAAAGGAAAATTATATAAACTATGGAATATCCCACCACATGAAGGCACATCTATACCAAAAAGCACATCATCATCCTCACAAGCCACTACAAAATCTTCGCAAACTACAACTTTAGCTCCAACTTCACTGTAAAATCCAATGAGATCATGGAGAAGTGCATCTGCAACTACCAGTGCATAAGTTACACCAAAACTGACATCTTCAACACATACAATGTCCATGGGGAGAAGAGTATTCTCTGAAACATTGGTACAATTATGAGGGGAGAAGAAAAAGGCCCCTAGGCAAAAGCAACATGCAAAATGGAAGGAAAACCAATCTCTGGAGGAGGAGATAGAAGAGGAAGAAGGATAAGAGGAATTATCCCAATTGAAAAAGAAAAAGAAACAACAACAAATAGAATAGGACATTCAATAAGAGTCATTGAGCTTAGATGCAATCCTAATGGGATATAATGCCATGGGCTATTACAAGAAACAAAAGAGCTATACACTGAAGTATCTGTAGAGAATAAGAAAATAGTAGAGAGAGCTATAATTAAATATATGATAAAGGCAAATATGACTATGGATGAGATTTTGGGAAAACTACCAGAGAGTGTAGCAAATTCCTTAAGGCAAAGAAGAGAAAAATCTCTAAAACTAGATGAGGACCTAAGATAGCAGGCCATTGATGAATCTAGCACCTCTATTTCTGTAGAAGAAAATGATAGAATAGCCTAATTATAGGATACAGAGCTCAGATCAAAACAAAGGGTTGATACCCTTACGAACAAGGAGAAGGCTAATAGAGAAAAGATACAATTAGAAATGGGGAAGATACCAAAAAAATCTATGATACTATCATAGAGGCAGAGAGAAATACAGTACACCAAAACACAAATCCTCTACAACATGAAGAACAAAGAACTTCTCCTCCACACAATACTAATACAGATCAAGAGGATCAACAACATCAAGAAGAGGCACTAGATACATGGGACAATAACCAAGATTCTCATAATGCATCCTTCTAGATGGTTCCCCTATCCAATCCATTAAGGATTTTCTAGTGGAATAGGAGTAAACACAACTCATGGTGACTCCACAGTTGCTACAATTGCCAATGACAGGAGGGAAAGTCAACTTGTCCAACATTTCACCTTTACAAAAGCTACAACTAGGTGATATCTTCCACTCTACAGTGAGGGAAGAAATTTTGCAACAACACATAGAGGGTAGTGAAATACTAATAGAGGGTATAGATATAATTCAAAATGAAATGTGAGAGGGTCAGAGGGATACAACCCTACTACCAACACAACGACTAAACCAACTAATGCAGAGATTTAAGGCCCACTCTAAATACTTGGAGAATAAGGTAGAAGAGAGAATAACATAGAAAATAAACTAGAAAAGATTAGCTGATGCTTCAAACAAATGAGCTAAGTCACACAATAAACTAAAAGCCCGAATAATGAGCATCCAACAAGGTATGGAAGAAGCTAAGGTACTCTACCAATTTTGTTTACAATGGCCTACAACTACAAAGAGTAAAAGGATCAAATAGATGCATTAGAGACACAAATAACACAAGTGGCTACTACTTATGATCTAATACAAGATACTAATGGAGCCATAAGGTCACAACTAGAAACATTGCAATCCCAACTCTAGCAGTTCCAAGATCAGAGGGAACAAATCAAAGCATAGTTGAAACAACTGAGAGAAGTGGTAATCTTGAGGCTAGCATCCCTGGTTGGAGCGTTTACTAGGGCCAAATATACTGCACAAAAGATACAGGTATCAGCTATTTTAGGTGATGTAGAAGATACATATATACAGTTGGAAAGCCAAATTCAAATTTTGACAATAGCCAAAAAGCAGTGGGACATAACTCTGGCCTAGCTCAAAGTAATATACAAAACCATCCTACCTTCAAATTGACAAGACATGTCTTTAGGATAAGACACTGTTTTAAAAGTGGGAATGATGTTGGAAGAGTATAGGGCACCAAGCAAAACCTACCGCAGGTTACCGCAAAGGGCATGTTGAGGGTAGAACTAGCACACTAAGAGGTATTTTGGGAAAAGACACACCTCTATGTGGATATATAAGATATGCATGTAACTAATGTAATGAACAAGAGAGTAAGAATGTAAGAGAGTATGAGAGTAAATTATATATGTATAAGGCAGAGACTTAGACCTACCAGTATGAATGTATATGCACCAATTAATTAAAAATATATATAATAGAGATATAAGGGTTCTGATATATGTTTATGTGTCTTATGAATGTTTTGTATGACTTAGATATTACACCACATAACTTATTTCCTTAATGTTTATCTGTGATTCTCTCAATGTATGATTGGGGTATAAACTTGACTTTAGAGACTTGACTGAGGACCAGATCTTTGGACTGGTTCCTCTCTATTTCTTGCCAACAAGGATATCAGTGCCCTTAAGAAATGTGGGTGTTTCTAGTATACACAGACCCATCCTTGTTCATGATGCAGGACAACAAAATTTGCATTACATCTACAACAAACCATGAAGAAGACTTAAGTGGAATCTATAAATGAATCCTGACATGGGTAAAGAGTCTGCCATGGATTTCAAGAAACCTAAAATCTTGGAAACCTAAAGTTCATTATCATGCTTTGGAAATATGATTCATCACCAATGGTACCCAAAAATATGATAGCAAGTGAGTGAAAGTTTTGATCTCTCTTCATAATTTGAACTTATTCCTGACCCTAACGTTTGAATCTAGAGTACAACCTCTATAGTTCTATGGTCAAGAAAAATGCATCCAGACTAAACCCAAGTAATAACATGAAATCCTTCATACCACTTTAAACCCTAGTGACACAAACTTTGTTCCAACAAAAAATTATCCCAAATTAATTCCTATTGAGATATAAAATGCATGGTGAAGAAAAACATTTTGTTTACCTACTTGTTCATAGAAGTACACTTGAAGAAATAGTGTTTGTAACAAGGTAGACTAATCAAATTGAACACCCTTGATTAGTTGGGTGTTGAAAATTTACTTGTGGTTCGATGAGATGATTGCAAAGTTGTGAAATGTCAAATGAATCTTGAGACAATGTTTAAAATTGTTTGGTATGAAAAAGGAGAATGATAACAACTAGAATGTAAACTAGATCAAACCCTTTTCCATATAACACTCAAGTATAAGGCCGAGCCAAATCACTAACAAATGAAGGTAGACTCAATTATTGACCTTGTTTTGATTGTATGCTATAGATGGATCAGGTTTAACTTATTCTTTTCCTCAAAAACTTAAGTTAACAATGCATGAAACCCTAGTTCTACAATGATCTGGTTATAACATAGGAAATAGAATTGAAACCCATAAACTAATTGCACATGGATAATGAGGGAGATGATAAAACCTATCTCCAAAAAGTACAGGTGTCGAAGGACCTCAGTGGGACCGCCCAGGTCCCAACTAAAGAAATCTACTAAAGGTGTAAATTAGAAATATGTTATAAATGATGTCCTAATGCTAGATCTGAAGTCAAAAAAGGTTGAAGGACATGGTACCACCCAAGTCCTTGGTGAGAGAATACTCTGAAACTATCTTTGGATTTTGAAAACTTGGTCTATACCCAATCTTCCTGTAGCTCTATATTTTCTAGATCTTGCTCATGTAACCTACACAGAAGAAGATAAGAAAGGGTTTGGAGGTTATGCTGTTTAGGGACTTGCCTTAGTCATATCCTGGGATAGCATCCAAGCTTCCCAACACCGTTGATTGATAAAGAGTGCATTCCCTTGTGGGGGCAGAGACTGAAACAATGATAATATGATGATTCAAATGATGATAAACAAACCATGATATCACCTATGTGATGAACCCTTAGAATGATAAAGATCCTTCAATTCCTAAGGAAGAATAGATGATAGCTCCATATCTACAACAAAACACAATAACAATAAACAAATCTTCTCTAGAATCATAATGAATGTTCTTGCTTGCTTCACTTCAAGATCTCAAGTTTTAATTTTTTCATCCTAGTTGATAATGAACACAAAAACACACTTATATATACTTTCCCTCATACAATCATAAATTCAAACCAAAAGAGATAACTAGGAGAAACCTCTATGGAGCTGTCAAGCTGACATGCATTTAAATTAGAGCCAACCTAAAGTGATGGACTTGGGTGGTACAACCCAAGTCCTTTAGCCTCATTTATGTCTGGGGTACGTTAGATGAAGGGGCCCATATTCCAATTCAATCTCAGTGATGGGCAATTTTACATTGGGAGAAACATTTTGAATGTATAATGCAATTAAGGGACCTAGGAGCTAAACAAGGAGGTAAAACAACATGTGGACACTTTTTACTCCATAACATTTATCCCCCACTTTACTGTGTGTATGATCTTACAATCAGTACATGCATTAAAGTATGGTCAAAACCACATCAAGCACATTAGACACTAGAGACGATCTCTAGCCACCAAGCTTAGGCACACATAATAAGACACTTAACAATCATACAAAATATGAAGAAGATATTATAGAAGCACACAATGGATAGAGAAGTCATGAATATAGACATGCAATACATGAATCATACACAAAGAGAAAACATGATTTAAATAATTACACTATACTAACAAGCAATGGGGGGAGCTCATCACTACGTGCCACCATCAAAGCACACAAAACACAAGGCATGGGGGGAGCTCATCACCATGCACCTCCGCAAAACACACAAGACACATGGCAAACACCAGGAATACATACAGAATACATGAGCATCATAGATTGTGGCATCAACTCACTATATGTCTTATACATAGAAAAGATAGGAAATGGGGAGGAGCTCATCACTACACTCCGCATTCTAAGATACACTAGAAACACTTTGTAGAGTCAAACTCTACTTTTTTATTTTTGCTTGGTTGTGGCTCATTGTCAGTTTCAGTATTGTCCCAGTTTCTACTGTTTCTAAGTATCATGAATAGTTTAGTATGCCTTTTGTATGCTTCATAGTTCTCAGTGTATCATAATGTACAAGTTATTTCCTGTAAGCAGAGTGTACCATGTGTCACTACCGTGGGCCTTGGTGAAAAGTTTCTTTTGATTCAGCTTGCATGCGAAAGTGCCAAGTGTCCCTTTGTTGTAGTAGTGGATAGTGCCACATGTTTTCTTTCTGTGATAGCTTTTGAGGCACCGAGATATATATGGTGGGCCCAAGATGTTACGACATAATTTTTGGATGCAGTGAAGGGTGCTACGTGCTACGCATGGGAGGTGTTATAAAGGAAACTTTGATGCTACTAAAGGTTTCCACATATGTTTCTCTTATAATTTTCAAGTGATATAGAGGGCGACAAGTGTCATCTCCATGGGGCTTCAAGAGACTCTTTTTGATAAGCTTTAGAAATAGCCGGAGGGTGCCACGTTACTTTTGTTGCTTTAGGTAGATAGTGCCGTGTGTCACTTATTTCTATTACTTATTTATGTTAAGTTTGAAAGATTGAAGAAACATAAGGTGGGCCCCATGAGGTAAAAGCTACAGTTTATAAAGTGATGCAGTGAGTGACATGTGTCATTGTCTAGGGTGTTTAAGGCATAAATGAAGAAGCTTTCAGGATGAGTGGAAAGCGCCAAGTGTCCCAGTTTTGGTTCTCAAGTGATGCCACGTATCAAGTTTCAAGTGTGGTGGATGGCGATAGGTGACAGTATTCTGTGTGTCCCTTTTGAATGGTAAGGAAGCTAAGCATTTAGCAGAGAGTGTCATGTAGAAGTTTTTGGAGTCATTTGGGAACTCCTGGATGATGTCATGTGTTGCAATAGGACTATGAGTTACAGTGCCACATATTTTATCACTCAACCAATGAGCGTGCAGGGAGAGACGGTTGCAAATTCGAGGAGATTCTCAGTACCAGTTCAAGTCCCAATTAAGTTCTAGTTCTATTCAGACTATTGAGATCCTAATGGTTAGAGGCAATCTTGAGTCAAATTTCATGGCTATAAATAGGAAAAGATTTTGTAACACCGAGGAGAATAATAATAGTTTAAGAAGTCAGAGATTTTATTGTGATCAGACTATATCATTTTGCCTTAGTTTAGCTATTTCTATGAAGGAAGTTGATATATCTGTGCATGTTTCTGTGCCTTTTGTATTTTACTAAATTGGTAATGAAAGAAGCTCTATTCTGTGTCATTAGTGGTATTTTATGTGTCTCTGTATCAATCTTCTGAGTTTTGCCTTTGATTTTAAATTCAATTACAATCTGTCTATGTTAATCATGCAACATTTTCTCTTTAATATAGTCAAATCATCAGAATTTGATCACTGTGCTAGTTACTAAAATACATTTAAATAAGGTGCATCACCATAGAATTAGGAGTTCTGTTTATTGTATCTATAATCTTATTTTTTCTTCCCTTTACTTTAAACCCCATTGAAATAGGAAGAGCCAACTTCTGTAAAATCTAGAGGTTGTTTCAAGTGTCAAGTCCCAAATTCTTTAAACTTCCCATGTTGGTGTTGGAATCCACACAATTTTACACATTAATAGTTTTTTGCATGCCCAATGGGACCGTTCTTGAAATTTTGATCAAGATCGTATGAACCAGAGAACCTCAAGGAGTCAAAGTTGTGGACCAACAATAAGAGCACAGTCAGCTGCTAATATAGGGTTATTACTGCCTCCATTAGTAGCCACTCCAAGAAGAAGAATAAGCCATGTAGCAACAATATCGACCACAGCCATGGCAGTAACTGCTCCACCATAAAACTATGCAAATTAGAACAATAGAAGTCCTCTCTTTCTTCTGACACCACCAGATACTTGGGATCTGATACTAGCTAATGCTTTGAAAGCTTTACCCAAATTTAGTGGAGAAGATTCCAAGACACCAAGGGAACATCTCCAAGATGTATCAGATGTGTGCGCAATACACGTTATTACCGTACAAAATGTTGCTATCAGACTATTGGTGCCTTCTTTCAAAGGGAACGCTCTAGACTAGTATAGGTCTTTGACTACAAATTCCATATCCACTTGGGATCAGCTTGGCGATGCCTTCTTTGCAAGATTCAGTGAAAAGGGTCATAAATCATCCCTACTACAGCAACTGATCACTATAAAGAGTACACCGCAAGAAGCTATAACAGACTTCAACACTAGATTTCAAAAGACCTAGGATGAAATCCCTGCTACAGCTAGGCCACCATCAGGTATGGCTATTTTGTTCTATCTCAAAGCTTTCAATTGTAATATTTCTGTAATGATATAGTCCTTAGGAGGATAGACCCTACCAGAAGCATATGAGTTGGCTATAAGGGTTGAGAATAATTTGATAGATGTTGGAAAGATACCTCCAAGGCCTCCTATACCTATATTCCTAGAAATTTCTATTTTCTTACCACAAGTACTCCCTAATCCACCATCTGTACCTGTATCCATGTACACCTTCCCAACATCTCAAAAACCCACTGTCTCAACACCCTCTTCCCCTCCATCTAAAATGGATGATGTCAAGAACATCCTTAGGACCTTTTCAAATGAGATTATCAATCTCAAAAGGAAACAAACTTCTTACCTGAAACCTTCTTACTAGGGATTTCAGGGTAATAGACCCCCATATCAGCCTAACCAATACCAAAGTACTCAAAGATTGAATAATCCTCAACCTTCTAATCAATTGGTTACAGTCCCCACACCCTTACAAGACATCCCATCTAACCCAAATAGAGAAATAGTCCCTGGACAAAATAATTTAGCAAAAGATGCCAATGCTTGGTGTTTCCCTTGCAACAATGCCCATATGCCCAGAGATTGCCCTAGGGGGCAATTTATAGCAAAAGATAGTAGAACAAAGAAGGATGGAAAGTCAAGTTATGGTGTCTAATGCTCCTCCATATCAATCACTTAGTGTTCAAAATATAGTAATGGTGGCTCAAATGTAAGGAATGTATATTCAGCAAGAAGAAGAAATTGCCCCAGAGCATGATTTGTTCTCATGGATTGAGGATGAAGAGTCAATCTTTCTAAATGAAGCATCCACTTCCAAGAATCCTCTAATATAGTCTGATTACTACACCAGATTGAAGAGAAAGATGATGGAATAGCTTGAAGCCACAAACAATGAAGTAGCTGGGGTCCCTTCTTTTTAGACTCACTATAATCCTGCTGCTTCAAGGCAAGAAGTACCTTAGTTAGCCCAGAATCAAGAAGTCTCTAACTTAGTACTAGAAATAGCAAAGTATCCTTACTACCCTAAGACATAGATATTGGGACCCATGAATGTGGTGGAGCAGCTAAGGAAGACCCCTAGACATGTATCGATATGGGATATGTTGGCAATTTCTGAGCAAAAGACACTATTACAAGAAGCATTGCAGAATTAGGTGGATCCAAAAGCTGTCAGTGCAAAAGGAGTTACTAACAAAGAGAAGACTCAAAGCAAGTACACTCCACCTCTACAAATAGCTTCTCTACTAAATGCTACACCAGAAGTAAGTAAATCTAGGCCTAAACCATTTTATCTAACTTTAATAGTGGGCAAGAAACTACTGCACAATTTAATGATAGATTCAGGGGCTAGTACTACAGTCATGCCAAAATAGATAGCAGATGCTTAAAAGATAAAATATGATCCACTAGCTAAAGGAGTCATGCAACTAGATGGGAAGTATGTCCAAACCATAGGAAGAATCAGACAACTCCCATTACAGATGTACACTTGCCCAAACATAACCGTCCTGCAAGATATAGTGGTTATTGATATTCCCCGTGTCTTTGGTCTATGTCTATCTAGAGATTACATAGCTAAAATAGGAGGATACATGTCACTTCACTGGTCATATTTGATTTTGAGGACCAAGTATGGGACAAAAATGAAGGTTCTATCTGAGCCACTATCTAAAGATTATGTCACTAAAGAACCAACTCCAAGAATTGAAGCATCCCATACCATGATGAATAGGGAGGAGAGAGTCTTTGTTGAGGAAATGGGAGACTAGATTGAACATGATCAGCAGGAAGAAGGAAACAGTTAGTTGATGACCATGATGCAGAGTGACCCCTATGGTAACTATGACTCTACTAGTTTGGGCACTTACGTTTGAAGAAGGGCAAGAAATACCAAATGTGATGAGGCTAGAGATGCCTGAGAAAAATGATACAAACAAAGAGTTTGAGATTTGGACCTTAAACTTTGATGGGGCTAGAAGTAAGAATGGTGCTAGAGTAGGTATCTATATTACCTCTCCAAGTGGTGAGAAAATTCTTAGAGCCATACACTTTCAATTTGCTTGCACAAATAATGATGTTGAGTATTTGTCTTGGTTCATGGTCTTATGCTAGCCAGAAAGAAAGGGATAAAGAATCTAGTGGTCAAGGGAGATTTAGAACTAGTTGTAAAACAAATCAGAGAGAAGGCTATGGGAAAAAATATAAGGATGAGATCTTATCACCATAAGATCTAGTATCTAATTGATGGCTTTGATGCTTTCAACATAGATGTTGTCCCTAGAACTTTAAATACTAAAGCAAATATAATGACACAAATTGGTTCCCAATTTGACCTAGCAAGAGATTTGTTCATTAACAGTGAGGCAGTAAAGGTTATAGTTAGGTCAGCAATCCAAGATAACATCCAGAACTGGCAAGTCTTTGACAATGATCTCCAGGTGCTTTTGTTTCTATAGCAGTCAGGAGAATTGCTAACCAATTACAACCCAAGATTGAAGAAGCATATGGTAACTAAATTGTCCAATTAAAGTCTAATAAACTCCCAAAGGGGTTGATCATGCTAAAGAACCTATTTGACCCAGATGATGTGAGTTTGGATCAGAGGAAGTTTAAGGAAAGCAAGGATGATTATTCTGAGATTCAAGTTAGTGAAGGAAGAAAGTTGAAGGCAGGCAATACTACTACTCAAGAAGAAAGAGATAAACCAATTTCCTTATGTAACAAGTATGATAGAGTATTTGCATGGACCTATGATGCCCTTCATGGTTATAATAGAGACATCATTCAACATACCATAGAACTTGCTGAAAGGTCAAAACCAGTCCATCAGAAACAAAGACCAATGAATCCTAGCATTGAGCCTTTAATGGTAGATGAATTGTAAAAGCTTCTGGAGTCCAAAATTATTTTCACAATTAAGCACTCAACTTGGGTGTCTAACTTGGTGCCAGTAAGAAAGAAGAATGGGGACATAAGGTTCTATGTAGACTTTAGAGACCTGAATAAAGCTTCATTAAAGGATCATTACCCACTACCCTCCATGGAGTAAATTTTGCAAACAGTGGTTGGATCAAAGAGATTCTCCTTGCTTGATGGTTTCTTAGGGTACAATAAGATTTGGTTGGCTGATGAAGACCAACATAAGACAAAATTCACTACAAAGTGGGGAACTTTCGCATATGCCAAAATGCCATTTGGTCTTTCAAATGCTGGAGCTACTTTTCAGCATGCCATGGATATAGCATTTGGAGACATCTTATAAATAAGATCATTTTGATCTATTTGGATGACCTTACCATATTTACCAAAGATGCCAAAGATCTTTTTGAGCATTTGGAAGTTGTTTTTCAGAAGTATCAAGAATTCAGGATCTCTCTAAATCCTAAGAAGTGTGTTTTTTCTGTACCCCAAGGGAAACTTCTGGGACACATTGTTTCAAAAGATGGGATTTCCATTGACCCAGAGCAAGTCACAGCTATACTGAATTTATCATTGCTAGTTAATAAAAAAGGCAGTTGAGACTTTCTTAGGTAAGATCAATTTTGTTAGTCAATTTATATCTAATTTTGTACGGCTAGTTAGGCCCTTCACTTTGCTGCTGAAGAAGGATTTAGTTTTCAAATGGACTACTGAAGGGAGATAAGATTTTGAAGAAGTCAAGAAATCTATCTCCATTGCCCCAGTACTGAGAAACCTAGATTTCTCTGAGCCCTTCATAATGTATGTATATGGAGGAGAACATAGTGTTGCAGCTGTTCTGACCCAGAAAGATGACAAGGAAGAAGGAGAACATCCAATTGCATTCTTCTCAAGGACCCTAAGGGAGTATGAATCAAGGTACAATTTTATTGAGAAACAATCTTATGCTATGGTTAAAGCTCTTAAAAAATTCAGACATTTAGTGTCAGGGAAAAAGATCCTAATATTAGTAGACCACCCTAGTGTAAGGGAGTATATTATGGAAGGAGAAATTATAGAAAAAGGGCCAATTGGATAACTAAAATCTTAGAATATGATGTAGAGGTAAGGCCTACTAAATTGGTCAGAGGCAGGGGACTCTGCCAATGAATTGCTCAAGACATAGAGGAGTCAATGCCTGAAGAAGCAGAGAGTGAAAGAATATTGAAGCTTCAAGAGATTGATCAAGATTCTTGGGTAAGTGACATAATACAATTCATGAGAACTAGTGTTTTCCCTAATGATCTCTCCTTTGATAAAAGAAGGTATTACAGACAACAAGGAGTTCATTTTATACTAAATGATCATATTTTGTTTAGAAATAATATTGATGGAATACTATTAAGATGTGTTGAACATGATGAAGCTCAAAAGATACTACACAAGTTTCATCATGGAACCTTAGGGGGACATTTTTCAGCAAGAACTACTGTAATTAAAGTTACACAAGCTGGATACTTCTAGCCAACATTGTTTGCAGATTGCTATCAAGTGTCCAAAGAGTGTCAGGCTTGTCAGTTTTATACTTGAAGAAGAAATGTTGCATTTCCCTTAAGTCCCATAATAGTGGAAGAACCCTTTGCTCAGTGGGGTTTATATTTTATTAGGATGATTAATCCAGTGTAAAATATGGGACACAAGTGGATCCTTGCTACAACTGATTACTTTACAAGGTGGAGTGAAGTAGTGCCACTCAAAGAAGCTACTAAAAAGGTAATCTTAGAGTTTCTTGAGGGGATAGATACACATTTTGTCCCTCCATACACCATCATATCAGATAATGCCAAATCATTTTTAGGAACTAGACTGTTAGAGTTTGCATTAAAGAATGGAATATATTTGAAGACTTCATCTAATTACTATCCACAAGGCAATGGCTTTGCAGAGTCCACAAACAAGAACTTGATTAGACTCATAAAGAGAATGGGGGCTGATCATCAGAGAGACTAGCATAAATCCCTCAACTTAGCACTAAGGGCGGATAGAATCACACCAAAGCAAATAACTAAGATGTCTCCATATGAGTTAGTCTATGGCAAGCATGCAGTAATGCCACTAAACATAGAAATTCCCACATTATAGTTTCTTAAATAGTTGGAGATAGAGGAAAGTGGCTCGATGCATGTGAGACTTTTTGAGTTACTAGAAGTTCAAGAGGAGAGAGAAAGGGTACATGAGTCATCAATGAAGAATTAGCAAATTGTAAAGAATTCGTTTGATAGAAAGATATCCAATCCAAATTTTGAGGTTGGGTCTTTGATACTGAAATGGGATGAGAGACCTGCTAAACCAGGTTGACATAGTAAGTTTGACTCATTATGGATAGGTTCTTTCAAGGTTCATGCATGTAAGCAACAAAATGCATTTGAGCTAGAGACTATGGAAGGAGAGCCCAAAGAGATTCCTGTGAATAGGATCTTTTTGAAACATTTTACATAGCCTCAAGACTCGCCCTATATCATAGTTAATTAGGTGTCTTTAAGTTCTTTCCCTACTTTTGTCTTGCTTTCTCACTTTTTCCCTTTTTAAATAAGTGTTCTAAGAACACATGTCCACAATACAATGGCCCCTTTTGTTGGCAGTTTCATTTATCAATGTCATTCAACAGTTCCTTAAACTTTAAGAAAGTACCTAATCATTTAAGAAGATCACCACTTTTAATACTAATTTGACACACTGTCCCATACAGATTTTTAAAGATACACTAACTGTCTCTTTTGCATTAATGCCATTAATAAGATGTGATGGGTCATTAATGCTTCATTATGCCTCACCAAGCTAAGTATCAAGCCTCTAAGATTGTTTCATTTGTTACTACTCATTATGCATTCTTTGAGTTCTACTTTTTGTGTCTAAGTCTCATTCCTTGCCTATAAATCTAGCTAATTTCAAGTTCGTTTACAATTTCTTGTCTGCTTTCTATGTCAAGAGTTTCTAAGGATTCTTAGAATCGTGTTTCCAGGTATTCAGCCTACCTATTTCACTTAATATTGTATCAAAATTATGGTCTCTTTTAGCAATATATGCATTTAAATATGTATGACCTTGAGTCCAGTAGTAATAGAAAAATCCTAGTGTCTACATGGACACATGTTCTCTCAGACACTTCAGATCCCTATGATTTTGCATAGTGTTTTGTTGCACCCATTTTTGGGCAGTTAGGTTCTGATCCTATGGAAAATAGAATGACAGAGAGCCTCAGGGGTTTCTTAATGAATTTGAAAATTCCTTGTGATTACTTCTTTAGAGCCCATGCAACTATTATTAGACTTCATGGATTTGTTGGAGAGCCTTTTATGCTCCCAAAGGTTTTGACTCCTAGGTTACATTTTTAGAAGAGGCTCAACAAATATTTGTCATTGATAACATTTTTTTATATAAAAAGAGGAAGAAGAAAATGTATGATGTTCCTTGGACCAGAGAGAAAATAACCATTGAAAGGAGAGAAACTGAAAACCTCCTATTAAGGAAATTAGCAGCTTATGGTTTCTTGATAGTTGAAGATAAGTGGAAGCATGATCCAGATAACTTCTTAGTTTCTTGGATTGTTAACAATAAGGTTTTTGCAAATTTCATTCATGAGAGATGCCCTTTTTGGGAGAAGAGGAGATCACTAAAGCAGGATGATCCTGTAGTTTATGTTGAATTGAAAGATCTGCCAGTTGAAGGTCCCAAGCCATAGGAGACTTTTTATAAGAAGATACAGGAATATGACCCTAAGAAGCTGATGACTGCAGGCCTCAGAGCTACTTTAAAGAAGAAACACTGGAATGTAGAGAAAATTGCTGCTTAATGGAAATATAAACAAGAGATATCTGAGCTTACCCATACTTTTGGAGATGTTGAGACTGATGAAGAATGGGAAACAGTCTGGGATGAGCTTCATATGTCCCCAGTATCTAGCCCCGATATAAGAAACATTCCAAGTAGTTCTCATAGAGAAGAAGAGGAAAGAGTATCAGAGGAATCTCAAAAGCTTGTAGGAATAGAACATGCAACATCAGAAATTCATAGAGCCCCATGGCCTCTATCTCTCAACACTTTACAGAAACAAAAGGCAACAATATCGCCATCTTATAAGACCCAAATAGCTTCAACATCGGGGGGTCTCAAAATAGCATCTTTTCAGCAAATATTGGTTGATTCAGAAGAAGAAGAAGATCCTAAAAGCATAGAGGATAGGCCTTTGAAAAGAAGGTGTAAGTTAGACTTGAGGACACTGAAAAAGATGTATCGGCACCCTAGCAACAACAAGTTCCTATGACTTCATCGGTGGCCCAGGTTAGTATTTCTTCTCATATAGGGGTGGCTGCCCAACTAATCCATTCTTCCATTACTCCTGCCACCTCTGCTATGCCACTATATTCTTTTTCCCTAATTGCCAATTCACCTGCCATGTCATCACAGGCCATATCTCTACCCCTGTTTTCCCCATCTATGCCTAAGAGGACTTTGCCTCAGTTTGACCCAAGTCAGCAAATAACTACCATCCCTTATGGTTTACCCCAAGGTTATCCATTTGCTGGTGGACATATTGCAGCACCTCCTACTCTTCAAGCACAAGCTAATATAACAAGGAAAGAAAGAGAGGCTAGAATGGAAAAGAAGAGAAAGAAAGAGAATAAGAGCCTAGCTATTTCTCACATGAAATCCTTGTTTGATTCTATTCAATAGTCTTTGACTATTACACATTTAGCCCCTAATGTGATTAAGCCAGGGGAACAAATATAGCCACAAGATTATACAATGAATGCAGTGGCCATGGATCTGACTCATTTCAGACCACAAGATAGAGTAGAATTAATGAATGAAACTACTTTAGCTATTACCACCGATTATTTGAAAATGTCAAAAAGGTTGCAGAAAGTTGAAGCTAACCTAGCACAAGAAAAATCTACCAATAGTAGCTTGATATCAAAGATACAAGCTAAGGGTAAAGAGATTGACACCTTAAATAAGGATTTGCAGTCTATTGTCTCTTTACAGATACATCAAGCATTACAGGCTCAAGCTACAACTTTGAAAGTTGAGATAGCATAGGAGAAAGTTGCTATTGCTTCATTAAGAGAAGAGAAAGCCATTGCGGAGAAGAAGTATCAAGACAAAGTCCAAGAGGTGTCTCAGTTGTAGAAAACCCTTTTAAAAGAATAAAATCTAAATAGTCCAGCTCAAGTCCAATTTATGGCTGAATAGCAAAAGACCAAGCAATTAACTATTGAGCTGGCATAGAGGCCACAAAATGCAGGGATCTTGAATATGGTAAAGGAACTTTATGTATCTAGATGGAAGAGAATTTTTGAAGAGATTGTTCAGCTCAAGCCTTATCTCACTTTCGTGTTAAATGCTCAACAATTGTGTGAAAAACTAGAGTCCTCGATTGAGGCAACTTTATCTATTGTTTCTTTGAGGGTTTTAGATTCTCATCTTTTATTGCAAAAACTCTATGATACAACTGATGAGACTTTATTAGCTGCTGGTGTAAGTGATAGAATGATTGCTGCAAAAAAGGTAAATGAAGTTCTAAGTTACAATTTAGCTGCTATGAGTTGTAAGGCACTACTTGATGTAGTAAAAGAGGGTGTCAAGAATATGAAGAGACACATTGAAGATTTAGTACAGTTGGGGTTGCCATCCCCTTTTCTTGATGACAGTACCGTTTTAATGACTAATGACATAAAGGCTCTTTTACTCACTAAGCAAAATGATTAGACTTTCTTTCAAAGTCTAAGTGATTCTTCTAGTGTCGAGGAAGTAGAAGTAGTCCCTGTTCCAATGGCTTATCTTGAGTTTCAATTACATGCTGTGGTACAAATTTTGTAGTCCTTTTCTCATAAGAACATTATTAATTTAGATTTTACATTTCAAGATTTGCAAAGTAAATAGGGATTATCAGATTCAGAGTGGTCTATATATTAGGTTGCCTTACAAAAGTTGTGATTCTTTTCTTTGTTAATGGCAGTGCAATTTTGAAATTTTGTTGATTCTGGACTTCTCTATGAGCAGGCCCAGAGGTCCATGTAGTCATCAAGAACTATAGAGTCAAACTCTACATTTTGATTTTTGCTTGCTCACGGCTCATTGTTTCTACAGTTTCAATATTATCCTAGTTTCTACTGTTTCTAAGTATCATGAATAGTTTAGTATGCCTTCTGTATGATTCGTAGTTCTCAGTATATTAGAATGTACAAGCTATTTCCTAAAAGTGGAGTGCACCATGTGTCACTACCGTGGGCCTTGGTGAAAAGTTTCTTTTGATTCATCTTGCATGCAGAAGCACCAAGTGTCCTTTTGTTGTAGCAGTAGATAGTGCCACGTGTTTTCTTTCTGCGATAGCTTTTGAGGCACCGAGATATATATGGTGGGCCTGAGATGTTATGACACAGTTTTTGGATGCAGCGAAGGGTACCACGTGATGCGTGTGGGAGGTGTTATAAAGGAAGCTTTCATGCTACCAGAGGTTTCCACATATGTTTCTCTTATAAGTTTCAAGTGATTCATAGGGTGACAAGTGTCATCTCTGCAGGGCTTCGAGAGTTTCTTTTTGATAAACTTTAGAAATAGCCAGAGGGTGCCATGTTACTTTTGTTGCTTCAGGTGGATAGTGCCACGTGTTACTTATTTCTATTAAGTTTGAAAGATTGAAGAAACATATGGTGGGCCCCACAAGGTAAAAGTTGTAGTTTCTAAAGTGATGTGGTGAGTAACATGTGTCATTACCATGGGTGTTTAAGGCATAATTGAAGAAGCTTTTAGGATGAGTGGAAAATGCCAGGTGTCCCAATTTTGGTTCTCAAGTACTACCACATATAAAGTTTCAAGTGTGGTGGATGGTGACAGGTGACAGTATTTTGTGTGTCCCTTTTGAATGGTAAGGAAGCTAAGCATTTAGTGGAGAGTGCTGCATAGCAATTTTTGGAGCCATTTGGGATCTCGCAGATGAAGCCATGTGTTGCAACAAGACTATGAGTTACAATGCCACATATTTTATCACTCAACCAATGAGCATGCAGCAAGAGATAGTTGTAGATTTGAGAAGATTCTCAATACCAGTTCAAGTCCCAATTAAGTTCTAGTTCTGTTCAAGCCGTTGAGATCCTAATGGTTAGAGGCGAACTTGAGTCAAATTTCATGGCTATAAATAGGAAACAATTTTGTAACACTGAGGAGAATAATACTAGTTTAAGAAGTTAGAGATTTTATTGTGATCAGACTATATCTTTTTGCCTTACTTTAGTTGTTTCTAAGAAGGAAGCTGATATTTCTGTGCCTTTTGTATTTTGCCAAATTGTTAATGAAAGAAGCTCTGTTCTGTGCCATTCGTGCTATCTTCTGAGTTTGGTCTTTGATTTTAAATTCATTTACAATCTATTTACATTAATCATGCATCATTTTCTCTTTAATATAGTCAAATCATGAGAATTTGATCACTGTTCTAGTTACTGAAATACATTTAAATCAGGTGCATCACCATAGAATTAGGAGTTTTGCTTATTGTATCTATAATCTTGTTTTTTCTTCCCTTTACTTAAAAGCCCATTGAAATAAGAAGAGCTAGCTTCTATAAAATCTAGAGATTGTTTCAAGTGTCAAGTCCTAGATTCTTGAAACTTCTCATGTTGGTGCTGGAATCTGCACAATTTTATACATAAACACACTTGACATTTGAGCTACATTACAATGACCATAAAAACACTCTTAAGGGTGAATAAATCAAGACCTGACCCCGCCTCCTGCAAGAGGATTTTTTCAAAAAGGGTGTGCCACCACTTAAGGGAATACACAACCCCACCTTCTGTAGAAGATCTTTCAAAAACATACAACCCCACCTACATCACAGAGATGCCTTATAGTGAAAAGGAAGCTTGTGCACAAAGTATACAACCCCACCTGCATCACGGAGACACCTTACAATGAAAAGGAAGGATACACAATATACAAAAACAAAGTATAAAACCCCACTTGCATCACGAAGACACCTGTTGTGTGGTTACACAACATGCCCCATTTTGACTTGACAAAATGGGGAACCAACCTTTTGTTTGGCTTGGCTTGTGTTTTCTGCTTGCTGGTGGTCTGGTAAAAGTAAGTCATGCAAATGATCCTACACAAAGGGGGCTTGGTAAGTCATCATGATGAGGTAAATTTGTCAAAGTTAATATTTCATTTCATTAACCTCATATTTGGAAAGAGCACAAAATTCCATGCAAGTTTGCCTTTTGGATCACCCTGATATTCCTTAGGGTGTGAAAGTTATGAATGGTCAAAGTCTTGGTCAAACCTGATATTTCGAGTGGGAGGTCATATTTCTTAACATCAGTCATCTTACAAAAGGTCACCCTGATCCAATTTTATCAGCCAATGAATCATCTGGTTCGCAACATGCGGACATCAATTTTAAGTGGTAGAGATACTTACTCGTCGAACAACGTCATATATTTTGCGGGGATCATATTTTGAATATCACCCGATATTCTGAATATCACCTTATCTTTCGAATATCACCCTACCGCAAAATATCACCTTAAAGTCAATTATCATGATGATGCCATCAAATCCCAAACAACAGAGAATCACCTTGATGATGACATCATCCTTCTCTTTAATTCACAGAGGTATATTTCTGAAAATCACCCCATCTAACAAACATGATGATGATGTCATGTGGTGCTATAATGATGTACTAGGTCATTATCAGGATGATGTCATCCTGATATTCTGAGAAGAGGGTCACCTTAGTTTAGGGGATCAGCATATTCCAAATATCACTTGACATTTTCAACATCACCCTACCTTTCGACCTAGGTTTTCTCGCCTAAGGGTAGATGGTCATATTACACAAAGGGGGTTATATTTTGAATATCACTTGATATTCTCAATATCACTTTACTTTCAAAAGATCATCCTCCTCTCCTTGCCATGCGACATTGAATGCTCATTAATGCAGTAGGTGGTTCCCGCTGATCGCTAGTGCGATGATAACACCTGGCAACATCTAGAGATTTCCATGCAGTAAATCAATGATTAAGATCAATTAAGTCAGATTTTGCCCTAATTGACCTGTAATAGAGCTTTAAAGTGAATTTCAAATGTCATTATACACTTACCTTGCAGAAAAGAGAGAATTTATAGAGCTAAGCTTCCAAACCCTCATACAAGTACCTGCAGACACCTACAGCTTATAGTAGAACGAAGCACACGATTATCATCAGTATCAAGATCACTTTTAGATAATCATTAGTATAAGTAAAAAGACAAGTGCACCAGGTAAGTAATTGAAACCATCCTGCTATCATTCTCTGCATATTCAAGTAGTACAATGTTTAATGGTTTGAAGCTGTGAATTATGCATATCATGCTGAACTAAATTGTGAATAAATGTAACATGCATCATGCAGTAGAATGTAATGGATATGCATGCACGTGAAGTACCAATTGTAAGACCTATCTTTTTAATTGTAGGAAATCATGGTGGACAAGAGATTGAACAAGTCAGAATCTGAATTCATTAAACTGATGTTTGCTTAGCTTGAATGTGTGCAATTTAAATATGGAGTTATAGGGGATACACATCAAGGAAGTACAGATTTGGCAGCATGGACACTTAAAATGCACAATGACAAAGAGGATACCTTGCTGGACTCTGTGTTTGCATCTGGAATGTGGAATGGAGCTGGTTTCCCATATTCCATGGAGGCTCCTGAGTTTATTATTGAATGTGCTAGAAATTATAATCCACACATGAGAAGGGTGGAGAAGTACGGTAGAGTATATGTAGATCTATCTATCAAGGGGCTTGCCACCACTTTCAATCTACCACTAGGAAAGAATGTTGTTAGCATGGATTTTAAGAAGTTGGAAACTGAATATGAAAATAACAAGAAGGCTGCCTGGAAGAGAATGTACCAATGGAGGGTGAGAAATAGTCCTTATCCTGCAGCCGCCAAATTGCCAGTGCATTTGTATAAGTTTGATTTTGATGAGAAATACCAATATATGATCGCCCTACAGTTGAGTAATGGGCCGACCAAACGCTGGAACTTTCAAGGACTATATGTATGGCGTCATCCTGATGTCCCTCTACACAGAAAACATGCCATTGTGGGCTAAGATGATAAGCGATGCCCTACATGATCAGGTCATGAACCTGGGAGGTCCAGAATGCTCTTTTTACATGACTTCCTATATAGTTTATTCATGTGCATACAAGGGTACATTTGATGCATTAACTGCTGTAGGAAAGATTGGTGGTAGCACCAATGATGCTTACATCTGGGATCATTATCCCCAGCTGCAAAGGCAGAGTTACCTCCAGGACTACAAATTAGTAAATGATGCATTTTCAATGCACCTAGTCAGAACCATGGAGGAGGACAGAACTAAAAGATTGAGCATGGAAGCTCAAGAGGTTATTTACAGGCATGGTGCCTGGTTTATACAATATGCTACTTTCTCCTATATCAGGATTGAGGATTTTGAAGGTCAAACCCTCATGCTCCCAAGATACCCCACTGATGCAGTAGTTTTCATGGAGTTCATGAGGCAAGTGGTTACAATACTGGATGCTTACAAAGCAAGTAACAAGCTTCCACCAGTATTGTTTCCAATTACAATGGGTTGGTATATATGCCTAGATTCTAAGAACATTAAGAAGGCCATAGATAGTCTAACGATGATGCAATTATAGCCATTCCCTTTGGCTAGGTCATATGATCCATATGGGAGGATGCAAAAGATTATGGGGAAGCCCATCCATCAGAGGAATCTTGAAGATTTTTGGGTAGATTGTGAAGATGAGGCTAAAGCTAGAAGAAGAAGATATCAAAGGCTAACCCTTAACTAGATAAAAACCTTTGACTACATCCCAGTACCAGTACAATTGAAGAAAGATGATGGAAAAATTATGGCAGATGAGTATGAGGAAAAGAAGATATACAATGATATAATATCAGCACCTGATCTCAATATGCCAGAGGATATTTCTTTAGATCCATTCACAGGAAGGATACTGCAGCTGACCCAAGCATGGGTCAATGAACAAATAAATACACTGAAGAAGAAGGGTGTAGTCCTTACAGTGGATAATAAGAAGAAGAGACAGGAAATTCCTGATGATGAGTATGATGATTTCCTAGTTGAAAAGAGGAAATCCAATGGAGAGAGAATAAAGTCTCCAGAACAAAGCAAGAGATCCCATAGAGGTATGAAAACTGATCATGAACCTAAAGGGGTCATAGTTGAAAGAATAGAAGTGCCAGTTGAAGCTGCATCACAATTAGGACAAGCATCTGCATCATCCGTACCGCCTCTTATGGATAAACAAAAAGCTAAAAGAATCCAGAGGCTAGTTGCACAACCTATTGACACCTATGAGGAGGGTCAGGCATCATAGAAGAATATAGAGGATATCCCTCTAGATGAAGAGCCTGAAGAAGAAGACCCTACACCCCTCACAAGAAAGAGAAAAGCACCTCAGGTGATGGTGTCCACACCTAAGAAACAGAGAACTTCAATGAGAGGTGAAATAAAACAAGACCCCATAATTCTAAGAGGGGCAGGTAGTGAAGTGTTCAGAAAAGAGCTACAGCATAATGTGCCTCTTCCTACCATAGTCAAGTTCAAGACTGAGAAGGCTAAAGAGAAAATGAAAGAAGCCTCAGGAGTAGTACAAAGAGGTCATGTCTCACTAGAGGAGACTGTGAACCTATCTGATGATGAGGTAGTAAAAGATGTCACCTCTCAGCCAATGGAAACACTTGCTGCTAACACCCGCATAACTCCTCATGGAACCCCAGCAGTATAGGCGGTGTTAGAAGAAATGAAATAGGTAGAACAAGAAAAAGAAAAGAGCCCAGAAAATATTGCACAACAAATAGGACTGGATGCATTAGTTGATCAGGTGACAAGTCCTGCAACAATAGATTTGACATATGTAGAGGATGTAAATCCTAAAGATATAGTAGGTACACCTGAAAGAACAAAAAAGGTTGAAGAAGTTAAATGGATAGAAGTGGAGGATAAAGCTCCAGATATGGGTCACCAACACAAAGAAGTACCGGATGAACCCAAGATAGTGGAAGTATAGACAAAAGATGGAGCAGATAAAGAAATATCAGGTCCTAATGACCAAAAGGCTCAAGAGGTGGATACCTCAGGTGCAAAGCAAGATGTGATGCAAGATCAAGTAGAGGTACCTAAGCCAGATAAAATAATATCCACGGATACCAATGTACCTTAGGATGAGGAAAATACTAAAGTGGATGAGACAACCTGGGAGGAAGTAAAAGATCAGGATCATGATAAACATGCCGATGATCAACAGGATCACCCTCTGAAAGAAGAGATTCCTCAACAAGAGGAAGCACCACAGGATCACTCTCATGAAGAGCATCATGAGGAGGAAATAAGAAAGTCACCTTCACCACAAAGGATAATAACAGATACTGGAAATCAAGGTGAACATGATCAGGATGGTGGATATCCAGGATCTGGAGATCAAGTCCCTCCATGGCTAGAAAAAGAGATAAGTATAGAATCCAGTTTTGAAGTTCAAGAATTTGATATATCTACATTGTTTTCAGAAAACCTAATAAAGCCCAAGAGGAATGCAAGATTAACTTCTGACATTAGAAGAGATCTTGATACAGGCAGGAGAACTACCCAAATAGCACTCCCCACCGTGGAGAAGGAAAGAGGCAAGATCACTCTGGAAGAATTCCAGATTACCACAGTAGATCTAGGATTTGCCAATGAAGACCAAGAAGATCAAGAGCGGAAAGACATTATTGATCCTTTGACTTGGAAGATAAAGAGAGAGAAGGAGAAAAATAAGTAGCATAAAGAGCACATTACTCAATTGCATGCCTATATTAAAGGGTTAATTAACCCTGATGATACATCAAGTGATCGAGCAGTCCCATTGACTACAATTTCTCAGGGGGAAGTCAACAGGTTAAACCTTATGAGACATGAATCATTAATAATATTGAAATGGATGTCATCTGTGCTTGATGGAGCTAAAGAAGTAGTAAAGGCCTCTTTGAAGAGGTGGAATTCTTTAGACACCTCCAGGAAGAAGGTAGATAAACTACAGATGGAGATTGGGAGGAGGTCATTTCAATTGGAGAAAGCCTTGAGCTCTTTAGATGAAATAAAAAGGTTTGATCCTCTAATTTTAATAAATAATCAGGTACTAAATAATAACATAGCCATATTGATTGGTATCTAGAACAGAGACATCAAGTTTGAGTGTGATGTGCTGAAGAGATGCAACAATAAATTAAGAAATATCAGTATGAAGCTGCATGATATGATGTCTTATGAAGTAGAGGTCTTGGAGACCTTAGAAGGGAAAGTAGAAGAAAAGATAGAAAATCAAGATGAATAGTTTGTAATTAAAGCTCTACATAGTAATTTCCAGTTAGTAGCTGAGGACCCTCTCAAACACCTAATAGAAGAAGTAATGGATAAAGTAATGAGAATAAAGGTCAGGGTGGAGAATTATAATGAAACACTGAGCAGTAGGAGGAATAAGTTAGAAACCCTTTGGAGAAAATATCAGGTGCATAATCATGCCATCACCAAAGCAAGAACTCAAGATGGTGGAGAATTAGAAAAGATAGTGCAGGCATATGAAAATATCAGGACATTTATGCAGGCCCATATTCAAGGAGGCAATCATCAAGATGATGAAGATAGCGAAAGCGCTGAAAGTGATGATCACGACGATAAAAATGATGAAGAACCTGATGAATAGATGAAGATGCACCACAAAGGGAACACATGCATCAGGTACTTAGGAAAATATGAATTACCTAGATGGTTGCCAGCTGGCAACTTGTGCCACGTAAAAGAATTGACTTGGTTAGTGAAATGTATACTATTGATCTGAATAGACAAATCTTAATCATAGATCAATTGTAACCGCTCCCTCACCTTGTTCTATAAAAGGTGCAAGGATGCCTTTTTTGAATCATTCAAAACTTAATTGAAATCTATTTGCTTAAATATTCAGGGCTTATTTCAAAGTTGTTGTATACATATATGTTCTTGCATACTTAATGAATGAGAAGATTATTTTGATTACAATACATCAGAAATCTTGAGTAATCAGTGTATGAATTCTTGATACATGCTGTGATTTGTTGCATCCCTTGGAGTGCATATCGACTTACATGTGTTGTTTTCATACCTTTCCTTTGAAGTTAGCATCGACTATATCTAGCTGTGGAATGTCCTGGTGAACATATGTTTTGATTTCTTCTCTTCATGACTATATCTGGTGTGTATGTGGCTTGATAACTAAAGATTCATCATAATTTCAAGTATTTCTTTCAATTTCTTTCAATTTCTTTCAATTTCAGAGCATTTTTCACCATCATAATTGCAAAATATTGACAATCTTAAGCAAATAATCCAAAATATGTAGACATCTCGTAGATAATTGAATATACTCAGCATATTTGAGGTTAAAGCATGTCAAAATGATAAATATCATGCAAAGATTTAAAGATAGACACACTATTTGAAGCATATCTTGTGAAGAGTAACTATCTGTGCAATATCATTATAGGAAACACTATTTTATAGATGAGACTTACGTAAGGCCCCAAAATGGAAATAGCAACACACATCAACCTCTGAGTAACATCAGAAGATTAAGACCTAATCACCAGAGACTTGGGATCATGAATTCTCTGAATTCACTGTATCTTTCAAGATGAATAAAAGTTAATGTGTACTTTTATTCTATGCTTGTTTTATGACTAACATCATGATCAACAACACCTTATAGTGAAAAGGAAGTATACACAAACACACAATTCAAGGTATACTACCTCACCTACAACATGTAGATGCCTTATGGTGAAAAGGTTGTATACAACACATTTTATCACAATATCTAATATATCCAAGTATTTATCATTATATATGCCCCCACCATAAAGTGGTTGCTCCTGCTTGCTGGTAGAAATCACATTTAAGGTAAGGTTGAAAACATGCAAGGGAGCAAGAGCTTTCACAAAGCCCATGCCCCAAAGTGACATGTGCTTACAATCACCGAATTGTTTCCAACAATCACAATAGAAACACATCAATATCATTTGCTGAAATCATTGATCAACAATATGCATGTATGAAAGATAATCAAAATAAGCTTCGGTTAAAAAATCTAAGCTAAGATATAACCAAATCATTTCATGAGACTGATATAGAAATAAGGCACCATGCCATTCAAACAAACCAAGGCTATACTTACAGGTTCAAAATGGAGTATAACTATGATGTTATACTTTAGGTATCTCAGAAATGAGTATATCTACAATGTGAGACAACATTCTAAAGTGCATAGAAGTAGATTTATGGTATTTCAAAGGTTTGTTACAACAATTTCACAACATGATACATGATCATATCATGAAATAAAGTTATTCTACTAGTAAAACATCAGTAACAAATTACCCCTATCTTCATACATGCACTGGGTCCTATTGGGTCCCAAAATAGCCGCAAACCAAACCCCTAAAACATTTCAAAAATGACCTAGGCCAGGGGTGTTGTCAAGGTGACTGAAAGAGGTTTATCAATAGGTTAAGGGGGATTTTGGCCAACTGACAGAAGTGGGTATACTCCTCTGCAATTCAGACTCTGCTAGACCTAGGAGGGATATTCCTTGAGGCATGAAATAAAATATAAATAAACAAATACAACCATTCCCAATGTACACTTGACCCCAAGGGATGTTACTAGGTCCAGACAAACTAACTGCACAAGCCTCTAATTAAGATGATTCAACTGTGTGTATGTACATGCACATGAAAGATGGTTTTTTCTCCTAAACCATAGGTGAATGATTTATTTGATTTAAAAGCATGATTGATCCTTGTCCAATATGGACTAGTGCCTACTCCAATGGGCAACAGAGTCATAGAATGCAAGGAGTAAAGAAAATTTGCAGTAGAGGATCAATGCAACTAGACATTTATTCACATATATGACTCTAATAGATCTTCATGTAATGAACATTCTTAATAATCCAAAAGAGAACAACAATGACTCATATGCAACAAAAGAATGGAAAATGCAAATACTTGTATTAAGTTGGATGATGTCACACACCTCCAAACCTTAGTTACAATCATACTAGCAAATGTGGTTAGGGAAAACATATAACTACAATTATAGATTTGCCAAAATCATTACAAACTCCCATGGAAACTTTTGATTACATTCATGAATGCTTTACACAGCCTTTCTACACTATGTTGAATACATCCCTTCACTTGTAGACTAGACTAATCATGATTTGATACCTGGAAATATGCCTTAGGTGATTCCAAACCTGATAATTGGTTCAGTGACCAACCCTGAAAATATAGTTTTTTCATGTATATATAGCAATATTTTTTACTATGTAGCCTATTGTGTTTGAAACCAGTCAACAAGAAACCCATGCTGCATTAAAATCAAGCCCACTACAATGTTAGAAAATTTGCATGTTTGGAAAGAAAGCCCACACCCTGACAATTTTGAAAATGTCAGAAGAAGATTGCTTGCACTCTTTGTGTACCAGGAACAATAAAGAGGGAAGTTTATAATATTTTTCTTGACACTTGCAACATCTGACTTATCTACTTTTTCCTCCAAATGTACCTATGCATTGAAGAATTTTACTATGCCAATCACCTGCATGGCACTGTTCTACAAAATCATAAATTTCTAGGTACAAATCAGCCTGTACAAATACTGTAATTAAGATTTTACAACACTTTAAATGTGTTGTCCAATTTTCCATTTTTGGACCATCTGACTCTAACTGTGCCTTTCTGGACATTGGGCATCCTTCTTATATTTATCAACATTTTTCCTCTATCACAAACTTCTTCACAATTATCTTCTTCTACTCACTTTGTTAGTAAACTGTCATTTGTGTTAACTTTGGAATTCTATCCGCCTTGTCTTCTTTATCAGCTTCCTTTTTGCCTCTGGTTGTTACACTTTGTCACTTACAACTTTCTCTACAGAGGGATAAATGACATGAAACTTTGATTGTAGTACCTTCACAACCCACTAAACTTAACTTTTGAACTGTATGACCATATTTTCAAAGGCAGAGGAATGCAGAGCATTCTCCCAAATAGTCTTCAAGTCAACTTGTTGCAGCAAAAACCTTCACCAACATCCAAAGACCAGATCCTCCTTGTAGAAACACATACTTCCTTAGGAAAAAGAGGAGAGAGCATATAACATGATACAAACCATCAGCACCATCTTCCCAACATTAACATTACTTCCAATCCTCATCTTAATGCTTGTAATTCCCATCTTAATATTTCATTATGATATCATCTCTGCTGACAACAAATATACTCAATCCATCTTTAATTGACATTAATTAAGGCATGGCATCCAACCATGAACATCAGCAACATCATTTTTAGCACACCATCATAGTATACCATCAACATATGCATCAATGAGATCCTAAGCTAACTGTTGACATCAATGACAACCACATTAGTGACAACCTTAGGTAACATATGTGCAATACACAATCCATTTTCCAACAACTACATGACATTATTTCCATCAGTTTCCATTATTTTGGGCTCCAAATGTGCATGTAAAATAGTGGCTTAGGTATGATTTTACCCTGGGAATTGTATTTCAGATTTGTAGCCTTTTACGGGTAAGTTTAATGAATAAATTATGAAATAGTTTGCAGTTTTCTTAACTAATCTTTCTTGAGATCTTGTTTGTATCTATTTGAAATCTATAACTTGTTGTTATATGTTTTTTGGGTGGAATCCACCCTCATCAAGTTGTATCAGAGTAAGGGTTCCTGAGTGTGTAGACAAATTAGTGATCGTGAGGTAGTTTACACCAGGACTAGGGTTGTGGGTTTGTTGTAGAAATCAAAATGCCTCCATGAATAAACCATGGTGGGAGAAATGCTTTGATAGAAGAGGGTTTTAGACCCCTACAGAGGAAAATTGATGCATTGCAAGAGGATCTATGAAGAGGGTTTGAGCCAAGAACAAGAGAAGAAAGTGAAGATGAAGCTAAAGAAGAAGAGTTATCTAAGGAAGGACAAGATGATGTAGGAGATCCTACACAAGTTAGGATTTTGAAGGCCATTTTGAAGATTGAAAAGAGGCCTAGGATTGTATTTATACCTATTCTGGGGATCTAAATACAAAAGAGCTTATTTATTGGATAAATGATATGGAGGAATATTTTGAGTATGAAGATGTGGAGGATCCAGAATGGCTAAAGTTTCCAAAAATAAAGTTGAAGGTCCATGCTAGTATATGGTGAAAGGGGGTCCAATTAGAGAGGAATAGAAGAGGAAAAGGGAAGATTACTAGATGGGATCAAATGGTGGACAAACTAAAGAAGTAGTTCATTCCTGTGGACAATGACTTGGAGTTGTTGACGAAGCTGCAAGGATTGAAGCAAGGTAAAAAGTTTATTAAGGAGTATATAGAGGAGTTTTATAAGATTGTAAATAGAATAGGCCATGCAAAGGCTAACAAGGAGAAGATAGCTCATTATATTAATGGGTTTAGGCCAAGTATTCAAGTGGAGTTGAGCCTATTCAGAATGACCACCATAGAAGATGTGTATCAGTTTTCCCTGAAGGGTGAAGAGAAGTTTAATAAAAGATTTGAAATCAAGCAAAGAGGAAGAGGTCATGGAGAAAGGAGTGGTGAAGATCCTATGGAGGTTGAAATGATGATCAAAAGAAAAGTGAAGAAGCAAGCACTAGTCAAAATAAAAAAGGAGATAATGACTACTGCCCTCATGAAAAAAATAATGGTGAGCAAAGAGGAAGAGGAAGAGGAGGACCTAGGAAAGGACCTTGAAGATAAGGTTTCCAAGGAACTTATTTCCAATGTGGAGAAGAAGGACATCAAGCCTACAAGTGTCCCCAACATCAAGGAAGGACAAATAGAAGACCTAAAGGTAATGTATGACTCCCACATGTAGATGAAGATATGGAGTCTGAGCATTCTGAAGATGTTGAAATAGGAGAAACTAGAAGAATATTGTTAAATGAAGAGAAAGAACCAAATCAGGGGAAGAGTTTATTCCACACAAGGTGCAAGTGTGAAGGTAAGTGTTGTGGGAGATGGTTAAGAAGTTGAAGTTGACAAGGAGAAGGCATCCACATCCATATTAGATTACATGATTTTGCCCTAGGAATTGTATTTCACATTTGTAGCCTTTTACAGGTAAGTTTAATGAATAAATTATGAAATAGTTTGTAGTTTTCTTAACAAATCTTTTTTGAGATCTTGTTTGTGTCTATTTGAAAGCTATAAATTGTTGTTATATGTGTTTTGGATGGAATCCACCCTCATCATGTGGTACCAAAGCAAGGGTTCATGAGTGTGTAGACAAATTAGGACCGTGAGGCAGTTTACACCAGGACTGAGGTTGTGGGTTTGTTGTAGAAATCAAAATGACACCATGAATAAACCATGGTAGGAGAAATGCTTTGAAAGAAGAGGGTTTTAGACCCCTATAGAGGCAAATTGATACATTGTAAGAGGATCTCGAAAGAGGGTTTGATCCAAGAATAAGAGAAGAAGGAAAAGATGAAGCTGAAGAAGAAGAGTTATTTGAGGAAGGACAAGATGATGTAGGAGATCCTACACATGTTAGGCTTTCAAAGGTCATTTTGAAGATTGGAAAGAGGCCCAGGATTGCAATTTATACCTATTCTAGGGATCTGAATCTGAAAGAACTTATTTATTGGATAAACGATATGGAGGAATATTTTGAGTATGAAGATGTGGAGGATCCAGAATGGCTAAAGTTTCCAAAAATAAAGTTGAGGTCCATTCTAGTATTTGGTGGAAGGAGGTCTAGTTAGAAAGAAATAGAAGAGGAAAATGAAAGATTACCAGATGGGATCGGATGGTGGACAAACTAAAGAAGTAGTTCATTCCTGTGGACTATGACTTGGAGTTGTTGAAGAAGCTGCAAGGATTGAATCGAGGTAAAAAGTCTATTAAGGAGTTTACAGAGGAGTTTTATAATATGATAGACAGAATAGGCCATGCAAAGGCTAACAAGGAGAAGGTAGGTCATTATATTAATGGGTTGATGCCAAGTATTCAAGTGGAGTTGAGCCTAGTCAGAATGGCCACCATAGAAGATGTGTACCAATTTTTACTGAAGGGTGAAGAGATGTTCAATAAAAGATTTGAAATCAAGCAAAGAGGAAGAGGTCATGGTGAAAGGACTAGTGAAGATCATATGGAGGTTGAAATGAAGATCAAAACAAAATTGAAGAAGCATGCACAAGTAAAAATAAGAAAGGAGATAATCACTACCACCCTCATGACAAAAATAATGGTGAGCAAAGAGGAAGAGGAAGATGAAGACCTAGGAAAGGACCTAGAAGATAAGGTTTCTGAGGAAGGACAAATAGAAGACCTAAAGGTAAAATAGAAGACCTAAAGGTAATGCACGAGTTGCACATGTAGATGAAGATACGAAGTTTGAGCATTCTAAAGATGTTGAAATAGGAGAAACCTGAAGAATATTGTTAAATGAAGAGAAAGAACCAAATCAAAGGAAGAGTTTATTCCACATAAAGTGTGAAGGTACATGTTGTGATATTATTGTTGACAACATAAGTTGTAATAATATTCTCTTAAAGGAGATGTTTAGCAAGTTGAAGTTGACAAGGAGAAGGCATCCACATCCATATCAGATTACATGGTTGCAGAAGTACCATAGAGCTTTTGTCAATGAGCAGTGTTTAGTCAAGTTCAAGATTGGAGACTACCATGATGAGGTACTATGTGACATCATAGTAATCGATGCATGCCATTTTCTATTAGGAAGGTTGTGGAAGTATGATAGTTGTGATGTCCATGATGGCCATGCAAACACCTACTCCCTAACAAAAGATGGAGTTCATCATAAGTTGAAGCCCTTGAAGGAGGTGGAAGAAAAGGTAAGTAGTATTGCAAAAATTTGCTTGGTAGATGGTAGGAAATTTTTGGATGATATGAAGCATGAGCATCATTGCTTTGTATTGATTCCTAATATAAGCTAGGAAAAATGTGATGATGTACCAACAAAAGTCTCAAATTGGTTGGAATAATTTTAGGACATTGTCTCTAATAATGTACCAGAAGGTTTAACATCGGTGAGGAAGATAAGTCACCAAATGGATTTGATACTAGGAACTAGTTTGCTAAATAAGGAAGCCCATAGAATGACTCCTACAGAGAATGAAGAGTTGAAAAGACAAGTTCATGAGTTGTTAAGGAAAGAACTGATAAGGGAGAGCCTAACACCATGTGCAATACCTACAATACTAGCACTGAAGAAATATGGAGAGTAGAGAATGTGTACAGGTTCTTGAGCCATCAAGAAAATTACAATCAAGTACATATTCCCTGGTGCAGGAGCACTTACCTGACAGCTGGCCTTCATGAGGCAGTTAGTTAATTTGAGTCTTGTTAATGTTTCCAAGAAGGTCTGATAAGACCAAATGCATGTAATAAGGTCATGCTGACCATACTAAGATCATGCTGACCATGTTTTACTATTTTTAGATAGTTTGTTAGGACAGCTGTATGCTGTAGGTCCGGTTGGATCTCCCAGCCACCTGGAGAGATTTCCCAGCCGCTTGGAGTCGAGTAGTAGTACTCGCAGGAAAACCTATATATGCATGAGGATCGGTTGGTATTGGAGATCATCGATCAGACTTTGCGAGAGAGACAGAGTATTGTAATTGCATCTTTTGAAATCAATAAGAGATCCTGTTGTGTTCATTTTCTGTTTGGTCTCCACTGTGTGATCGATTTGTTGTTTTGGGTGGTTTCATGGATTCGCTGATCCATTCCACCGGTTGATTCGTCAGATTGGTGGAATGGCGATGTACAGTAGGTTAGGTTTTAGTTTGCTTTCTGTTTGCATGCAGGTGTGCAGGATCGCCGTCGCGAGATGTTGAGGACCCTAGCATGGGTATGTGCTAGGTCGTGTTAGCTGTTAAAGTGTGGAAGATCACCCTGAAAGTGGATCGGGTCATCCTAGGAGGATCGGTGAGTTGAAAACTCGCTAAGGCTGGAAGTTCGTTAAAATGGCATCATCAGGATATTTCGGTGTATATCCTGCAGTCGCTTCGGGCATCGTCATCCGAGTAAGAGGAGATAGGCATGATGCCGTTGATTGCATGAAGTGAATGTGCGTCGGGGTGATCATCATCAGGAGTTGCCGAGGAGGAGTGCGTTGGCATAAGGTAGAAGATCAGGTTGATCGCAGGCTGAAAAAGTTAAGTTTGGCCAACAGCAGGATATGACATCATCATCATCAGGATATACATCATCAGGATATTGCGGAGCAGCAGGATATTGAGGAGCTGCATGTGACGTCATCGTCATCAGGATAATCGTCATCAGGATATCGGGGTGACGTAAGCATCGAGGGGACGGTGCGTGGAGTTAAGGTTTGTCATCATCAGGATATATGGGAGGAACCGAATGTTCCATATCCTGCTGATGAACATGATGTTGAACATCATGATGCTGAAGATAGTGAAGGTCAAAATTATCGGTAAGGTGAACAATGGACGTCAGGAGGATGTTTGCGCTTGCCAAATATGATGATGCTGCCGGTAGTCGAATAAGATGATGTTGTTGACATGCGAAAGGGCGAAGGCTTGTCATCAGGAGGATATCGGTCGGTAGAGTAAATGTGATGATGCTGACAGTGTTAAGAAAAACATGATGATGATGATGATGATGAAGGGTTGCGGACATCCATGCTGTATGTTAAGGTTATAGTGTGGATGCCTCTGCATCATTCCCTTTGCCAAGAATGGATTATATTATGGATTTATTGAGTGGAGCTAGCTAATTTACGAAGATAGATCTCAAGAGTGGATCTTGTTGATGAGAGTTTTTACACACTCACAACATAGTTAAAATTCACAAAAGAACCTCAGCTATCTTGGAAGATCTACAAAATTAACTAGTAATTCTCAATCTCAAGTTTTTGAATGGTCAATTCTTGACTTCGTGCAATAAATCAATAGTTCATTGTGAAGCTATTATATTTAAGGGGCCTTATTTAATCTAAAGATTTGTTACTAGCAATTGTCACTTATTATGTGCAAATATCTCAAAATTATCTCAAATCAATGGATATTTTGCAAAGATTTGTCTTTCAAGTCAAATTTTATACAAGTTTCCAGAAAATAGACTTGATACTTCAAAATTTATGAAAATCATTAAAGATCATTAAACTTTTTATGTATTCAATGAGATCTTCCACAATTTCCTTTAGATGACTGTGTTGACATTTCTTCTGAATCAGCATTAGGGTTTGCCACTTCTAATGCACAGGCAGATTCAGGCCAACTGAATACAGGAGGTTGCGTGAGCTCCTCCCCTTCACTTCTGGTTCTGCCGCACCAAGGGGGGTATCCCTATAACTCAAGATGTAACCTTGACTAGCTCAAAGATAGAAAGATCTAACTTGACAACAACAGGCAGAATGCTCTCATGTATGGACCAAGATCTGCATGATAGATCACAAGGCTGGCAACATTCTTGGACATGATGTCTGGTTGGGTATGAGAGCATGCAGGGGGTTCCTAATCCTACTCCTACAACTAACAGGTGGAAGTATGAAATGGTTTGATACGAATTTGGATGCAAAGCTGGACATGGTGTATAACACAAGAACACATCATGATTGGTGCCTATCCAGGGCTTGGAGTCGGTAGACATACACCTGTGAATGATCAGCATAAATAGCTAAAACTGGATTTCAGGGGGATACACATGATATCTGCCCTACAGATATCTCCCAATATAGAGTGTTGAGCTATCTCTACTTATGGCATCCCTACTGCAGTATACCCTTCCCAATGTTCAACCTGAAAACAGTTTAATCTGCCCCTTGAGCAGAGGTTAAAAGATCAGACATTCAACATAGGAATTCTATGCTCTAGAATCTAAACATCACACAAATATCCAGATCCAGAAGAAGAATACATGCAATACTGGAGACAGAATTAACACAACACATGCTAAGATAGCATTACTCATATAAGATCAACCATGAAACCAGTGGATTCATGCCAAGTCCTACAACAGGAGATACATAAACTCACAAGATCACGCTGTACAGAGCAACCAGATCAGCTGGTTTTGGATTACAGAGCCAAAAATCCACAACTTTCAACAACCTTTGAATGAATAACATCGTCTGCATTATATAGCAGGAGGATGTATTCAGCATTAACTACCAGGTTGACCAAAACTCCCGCCAGATACACAGTATGATAAAAATGGTGCTCAAACATTAACGCAGCAGGTAGGGGAGGAGACAGGAAGATTTTTCGAGCCTTGCGCCGCCGCCTAGGGATTCAGATCTTCAATCAGGTACTACATCAGCCCACGCCATCGCCCATACCTCTGCAACAATCGCCATTGATGGCGCACCAACTCGCGGCCTCGGGAAGAACATCAGACAGTCGATCGCAACCACTTCCCGCTGAGGTTCATCATCATGATATTTGAATATGCAGGATAACATTATCCCACATGTACCCCGTAGTAACTTCATTAACACTTTATATACTAGGTCATGAGCATATATCATGTCGGTGCTTTTGCTCCTGACGACACTAGTATAAGACTTCATCATCATCATCCTCCAGCAGCATGATATCCTGTTGCCCGAAATATCACCCTGACGTCAGCATCATATTCGCAATACAAACTGCATGATACTTGCCTTCATCGGCACAACCGGATCCATCGGAGGAACATCCTCCTGCTGAGCTTATACCAAAAGTCTGGCCGATGAACATCCTGATGACATCATCATCATATCCTGCTGACGTCATCATCATATCTGCCTACTGCGCACCTCCTCATATCCGGATGACGTCATCATCATGTTTGCAAATATCGGGGGATCTCCACAAGATGATCTGTGTTAGAAATATGACCCCCCCGGACCTCGATGACGTCATCATCATATTAACATCATCATGATATTCGGAAGACAACCGGATATTTGGAAATATCCTCCTGATGCACAAATATCAGGTTGCACTGTAGCTCCACTATAAGATCGGGGCGATAGATGAATATGATGATGATGCTTGAAAAGATCACCCCCATTAGATAATGCGCGAAGCCAGCAGGCGGATATCTCCTTGATATCAGCATCATCATGATGCTGGAACAAACACACACTCGAGTGATATGAAAATATCACCCCCTCCTTCAGAAATATCATGATGCAGATAGGCAGAAAGAACTGGATATCACCCTGATATAAGGATGACGTCAGCATCATCAGGATGACAAAACAACGAAAAAGAAGTGATACAACATCATCAGGATGATATTGACTAAGATCATCCTGATGTTCAAAATATGATGACCCCAGTGAATATCGGGTCGCACTAAGAACTCTTCAACAACATCATCAGGATGATCATAACCAAGATCACCCGATGATAGAAATATCACCCCGGCGAAATATCATGAAGGCAGAAAACATGATGACCCCCGCAAGCAACACGGTGATAACTGGAAATATGATGATGATGACGACCCTTAAGAAAGAACAAGTCAGGTCGAACAACTCAAGGAATAACCCCTTCAGAATATCAGGGCAACATCATCATCATGTCTGGGCAAGGTGATAAATGGAAGATCACCGGATACTTTGAAAAATCACCCTCGCAAGCAGATCAGGGCGCACTGTAGCTCGTCAGCATCATCAGGATAAAAACCAAACATCACCCGACACTTCAATATGATGATGACGATGAGAAACCGGTCGACGGAGAACATGATGATGCTGACCTTCCTCGAAACAAACATGATGATGATGACCTCCTCCTCAAGAAAATATGATGATGCAGCTGAAAACTACTGAGGAGGTCCAACACTTGGAGCATTTTTTGGATACTTAGGGAGAGTGCCTGAATGAAAAATGCTCAAAAAGCTACCAGTCAATTCAGGCGCTAACAGTGGCTCTGTCTGGGGACGTGCAGGTGAAAACCTGCAGCGAGAACACCAGATCTCTGGGATGCAGACCAGTCCCTTATCCATTGGGCATAGAGTCATGAAGTTATCATGATCTGCATCACCAAACACATTATTTTTGAACATTATTTTGGCGGCCCCGGGTAGCCAAAAAGGAAGAACCATAATTTTTTCTTGTCAAATGCCTGATTCCAAGCTGAAAGATCCCAATCCCAACTGAAAAGATTGGCATAACCTGCCCATAATGTCACCTGCTTAAAAAGATATTCCACCAGTTTTGAAAACTTGCCACCATCATTTTCAGCTCTGTCATTTTGGATTTCAGAATTAGACATATAACCATACACATAATATTCTTCAACATTAGGCAACACATGCATGTTATGTCCCTTAGACAGTACATTATATTGCTCTTGGCATTCTTTATCATTTATCTGGCTGCTGCATATTATCAGGTATTCATCCAGCTGATCCAACAATTCAAAATACTCAGAAAATATGAGACCCCTAATATCTACTAATTTTGAAAACAAAACCTGATCCACACTCCCAATGTTGCACATGTCTGAATCAGGTGATGATGAACATTCATTATTCACAGCTTGCAAATCAGTATCATCATCCTCAAACAAAGGGTTAATCCTGCACCACTGAAAGTCAAGACTCACAACATCATATACATCAGCAGGCTCATCATAAAGGGGATTAACACTCACTGCAAAGGCCTCTGCTTCTTCTTCATGACATTCCAATTCTTCTTCATTACTATCAGATCCAGAGTCATAAGAAAAACAAACCTGATCCATGCACTGGTCATGGATATCATTTTTATCAACTGATTGCCCCATATACAAGATTGCTACTGTTTCAATGCACTCTGAAGTTGAACAATCTGCATCATTTTCCAGCCCTCCAATGCTTCCTGATGAAACTGATATTGATTCTTGATCCATATGATCACAACTCTGCACAACTGGATCATTTAAACATGAAGGCTCTTTGTTTAGGACTGGTATGCAAATTTTACTTGAAAAATTATTATTTTCAACTTCACTTGCTGGGCAAAAAAGAACATCCTCCTCTATGATAGAAACATCATCTACTTGGAATGATGCAAAAACTGGGACAACAGGGGTGTGAGTGCTATGACATTCATTATCAATACCTGAATTAAATCCTTCATTAACACTGGGGGCTGTAGGACAACAAAAATTTTCAGAGAAATAACCCTTTTGTATTCCATACCTCCAATTGTTTTCAATATCTAATGCAAACTGATGTGCCTGATGCAATGTGGTAGGCTCCTTGTCTCTTAATCTGTAACTCATTTTCCCATCAAAGGCTCCCAAGTAGGTAACTAAGCACAGTGCATCATTAGGTCTCATGCATTCTGGAATTCTATTCAATGCCCTCATAAATCTGAGGTTAAAGGCTGGGATCAACTCATTTTCTTCAATATGGATGTACATGAAATCACTAATAGCTGCATATTCAGAAACTCTTTCACCATACTGTATTAGAAATGCAGATTTAAAACCATGCCAAGAGTTGACAGAGTGAGCTGGAAGGTAGGAAAACCAGTCCCTTGCATCTTCATCTAGAGATTGAACAAATAATCTCATAACCACATCCTCATGGTCAATCTCAAAGTCATCCATCACATTCATGAACTGCTGCAAGTGTCTCTCAGCTGATTCATCCTTTATACCCTTAAATTTAGTCAAAAAATTTCTGATTTTAGGTGGAAAGGCATTTGGATAGCCACAAATGCCATTGAAATCTATGGGCTTATATCTGTCTATGTTGAAACTTCTTTTATTACATTGTTGGGACTGACTACTATACATTCTTGCATTTGACACTTCACAGGGGTGCATAGGCAGATAATACATCCTTTATGTTATTGCAACCCTCCTCTCTACTCAGATTTTCTACAAACAATGACTTTAGGGACTCAAAGTTTAGGCTGTTTTTTCAAACTTTCCTAAAGTCCTTTAAATGAGTCTTTTGAACAACATTGCATGCCCTTTGAAATACAGTGTAAGTTCTAATAAAAGCATGCAAGCTCTGTTTTCACCAATGTTCCCTTTTAACCAGTGCTTTCTCACCAAATAGGGAATCTGTCAAATAATATGAAATACCTGGATATGTTGCAGAAACTGCAAATTCTTCTCTGGCTGATTTTGTTCTTTTATCAGGTTCTTTGATGCAGAGTCGCCACCTCCTTGAAGAGGAATGAGCTTCAAACAAGCTGAAGCTGCAAATTGATTTCTTTCTTTCTGGGTCATCCACCAGCAGAGTCACATATACAACCTTTTTTCTCTGCTGCAACAAACAGTTTCCAGGTCTGATTTTTTAAATCTTGTGGACTCAAACTTTCATGGATATGACATTGATCTCCCCAGCAGAGTCGCCATTTTGTTGACATTTCTTCTGAATCAGCATTAGGGTTTGCCACTTCTAATGCACAGGCAGATTCAGGCCAACTGAATACAGGAGGTTGCGTGAGCTCCTCCCCTTCACTTCTGGTTCTGCCGCACCAAGGGGGGTATCCCTATAACTCAAGATGTAACCTTGACTAGCTCAAAGATAGAAAGATCTAACTTGACAACAACAGGCAGAATGCTCTCATGTATGGACCAAGATCTGCATGATAGATCACAAGGCTGGCAACATTCTTGGACATGATGTTTGGTTGGGTATGAGAGCATGCAGGGGGTTCCTAATCCTACTCCTACAACTAACAGGTGGAAGTATGAAATGGTTTGATACGAATTTGGATGCAAAGCTGGACATGGTGTATAACACAAGAACACAGCATGATTGGTGCCTATCCAGGGCTTGGAGTCGGTAGACATACACCTGTGAATGATCAGCATAAATAGCTAAAACTAGATTTCAGGGGGATACACATGATATCTGCCCTACAGATATCTCCCAATATAGAGTGTTGAGCTATCTCTACTTATGGCATCCCTACTGCAGTATACCCTTCCCAATGTTCAACCTGAAAACAGTTTAATCTGCCCCTTGAGCAGAGGTTAAAAGATCATACATTCAACATAGGAATTCTATGCTCTAGAATCTAAACATCACACAAATATCCAGATCCAGAAGAAGAATACATGCAATACTGGAGACAAAATTAACACAACACATGCTAAGATAGCATTACTCATATAAGATCAACCATGAAACCAGTGGATTCATGCCAAGTCCTACAACAGGAGATACATAAACTCACAAGATCAAGCTGTACAGAGCAACCAGATCAGCTGGTTTTGGATTACAGAGCCAAAAATCCACAACTTTCAACAACCTTTGAATGAATAACATCGTCTGCATTATATAGCAGGAGGATGTATTCAGCATTAACTACCAGGTTGACCAAAACTCCCGCCAGATACACAGTATGATAAAAATGGCGCTCAAACATTAACGCAGCAGGTAGGGGAGGAGACAGGAAGATTTTTCGAGCCTTGCGCCGCCGCCTAGGGATTCAGATCTTCAATCAGGTACTACATCAACCCACGCCATCGCCCATACCTCTGCAACAATCGCCATTGATGGCGCACCAACTCGCGGCCTCGGGAAGAACATCAGACAGTCGATCGCAACCACTTCCCGCCGAGGTTCATCATCATGATATTTGAATATGCAAGATAACATTATCCCACATGTACCCCGTAGTAACTTCATTAACACTTTATATACTAGGTCATGAGCATATATCATGTCGGTGCTTTTGCTCCTGACGACACTAGTATAAGACTTCATCATCATCATCCTCCAGCAGCATGATATCCTGTTGCCCGAAATATCACCCTGACGTCAGCATCATATTCGCAATACAAACTGCATGATACTCGCCTTCATCGGCACAACCGAATCCATCGGAGGAACATCCTCCTGCTGAGCTTATACCAAAAGTCTGGCCGATGAACATCCTGATGACATCATCATCATATCCTGCTGACGTCATCATCATATCTACCTACTGCGCACCTCCTCATATCCGGATGACGTCATCATCATGTTTGCAAATATCAGGGGATCTCCACAAGATGATCTGTGTTAGAAATATGACCCCCCTGGACCTCGATGACGTCATCATCATATTAACATCATCATGATATTCGGAAGACAACCGGATATTTGGAAATATCCTCCTGATGCACAAATATCAGGTTGCACTGTAGCTCCACTATAAGATCGGGGCGATAGATGAATATGATGATGATGCTTGAAAAGATCACCCCCATTAGATAATGCGCGAAGCCAGCAGGCGGATATCTCCTTGATATCAGCATCATCATGATGCTGGAACAAACACACACTCGAGTGATATGAAAATATCACCCCCTCCTTCGGAAATATCATGATGCAGATAGGCAGAAAGAACCGGATATCACCCTGATATAAGGATGACGTCAGCATCATCAGGATGACAAAACAACGAACAAGAAGTGTACAACATCATCAGGATGATATTGACTAAGATCATCCTGATGTTCAAAATATGATGACCCCAGTGAATATTGGGTCGCACTAAGAACTCTTCAACAACATCATCAGGATGATCATAACCAAGATCACCCGATGATAGAAATATCACCCCGGCGAAATATCATGAAGGCAGAAAACATGATGACCCCCGCAGGCAACACGGTGATAACTGGAAATATGATGATGATGACGACCCTTAAGAAAGAACAAGTCAGGTCGAACAACTCAAGGAATAACCCCTTCAGAATATTAGGGCAACATCATCATCATGTCTGGGCAAGGTGATAAATGGAAGATCACCGGATACTTTGAAAAATCACCCTCGCAAGCAGATCAGGGCGCACTGTAGCTCGTCAGCATCATCAGGATAAAAACCAAACATCACCCGACACTTCAATATGATGATGACGATGAGAAACCGGTCGACGGAGAACATGATGATGCTGACCTTCCTCGAAACAAACATGATGATGATGACCTCCTCCTCAAGAAAATATGATGATGCAGCTGAAAACTACTGAGGAGGTCCAACACTTGGAGCATTTTTTGGATACTTAGGGAGAGTGCCTGAATGAAAAATGCTCAAAAAGCTACCAGTCAATTCAGGCGCTAACAGACTGCGTTTTAGCTAATTATTTATCAAATATTGGAGAAAAGTTAGAAAGACTAGAATTAGAAATAACATTCTAGATAGGATCTAAATGTTCTATTATCCACGTACTAAAGAGTACAGTAACTTGAACAATTCAACACAATCAAATCTCCAAATGTAACATCCTAAGCATTTTCATGAATATACATAAGAGATTACAATCTTTTAAAGAACAATACATCAAACAAAAGTCTAAATCAGAAAACACTCTATAATAGATGTGGAATTCTGAGTTTTCCTTTATTCAAAGTATAAAGTCACACTACATTTACAATGTAATAGTGACTTTTGTTGCATTGATCCAAATCACTAGAAAAACTTACAAATGCTTTGACAGATACATAAAGGAGACATGACATTCCATGCACTCCTTAATGCAGACACAGGTGACCTCCTTTCTACAACTAAAGAAACATCTTCTCTATTACAACACTTAACAATTATAGTCTTAAGCTAAAGGTTTAGAATTCTTGTGTATTAAAATACATGTAGCAGAGCTTCTTATATAGATTTTGAAGCTTCTCTCCTACTACGGTTACAAAATTAATCCAATGCTCAATATTCAAATTTATAGATCAATGGTGGAATCATTTTCCAACCATTCCCAAAATATCTTCATGGTATCTTTACATTGGTGTAAAGATGTTGTTAGAGTCTTTTGAAAACAAAAGATACCCTCACTAACCTTCCTTCCCCTATTGACTTTTTGTTAATGATGATAACAAAAGAATCCTCGTGTATATGCCTATGTCATTATTTACAGCATCCCTCCTTTTTTATATGCTTTTACTATTTCAGGTACTCTACAAAATTGCCCATCACACCCTTAATGAAAGTGTGATCTCCTTCTTGACTCTTTGCCCAGGTATATTGATGCACTTCAATTCCTTCTTTCAATTTTTTCTCTTGTTTTGTTAAATCCTTCACCCTTTTCTAATATTTCCTGATCTTAGCACTTATCTCCATAACAGACTCAATCATTGACGTACTTAGGTGTGCTATTGGATTCTCCAAACATGGTGACTAAATAGCTTTGAACTCCTTCAGTGCCCTTGTTAATCCATATGCTGGAGCCTCTTGACATTCATGACCAATGAGTTTTTCTATTATCTTCATATGAACCCTTACTATATCATCATCAATTTCCTCTAAATCTCTAGTATTCACAATACAACTTTTGAGAATATCTTCTTCAAACTTAGACCCTAACTTTGTATGTGGAAACTGATTAGCCATTTGAGGATTAATGACTCCTTCATTTATTAACTCTTCTACTCTGTCTTTCATCTCTATGAGATTCTTTGATTCCAGTCTACAGTTGTTTACTCTAGACTGACAGTGATGTAAGAGAACACTACATTCATTTTTCCATGTAAGAGCATTAGCCCAACCTACTATTACTTGCTTTGGTACCTTCTCTCCCTTCTGTATAAACTCTTTAAGCCACTTCTTGGAAACATCTGCCTCAACTCTTTTATTCTCCATCTTATTTATTTGGTCTTTGGATAAAATGGCTAGCTTTGTAGGTAACTCTGGCATACTGGAACTAGGATCAAACATACCTTGGATAAACTGCTACAGTTGGACAATGTGTTCTTTTAAATAATCATATTTATCCTTACTCTTTCTAATTATTTCCATAGTGACATTATTCATATCTTGCCATTCAGTGATGTGTTTCTACCTAGTCACATATCCAAGATCCATTTTAGGCAATTCATAATCATTTATGTCCATTTCTCCTTTAGCCTTCTACTTTTGAGGTATAGCCAGCTCTAAAGTCTTGGATCCAGAAGGATTCCTCTTTATTGCTGAAATAATTCTTGCTTTCATTTTATCATTTCTTGGATTACCTCCCAATAAACTTCTAATATCAATAGGTACCACCTATATCTCTACCTTTTCTCTCTGAATCTCTACACCTATCCAAGCTGGTGCTTTTATACCTGCTTCTATTTTCTCTTCTTTATCTATTATCTCTTTTTGAGGTTTCTCTATTTCTATATGCTCTTGTGCCGATGGCTACTATTGTGGAGATAACTATTGTGGAGGCTGCTATTCTCCACTTGATGGTATATTGCCTTGCTGTTGTGCCTCCTTCTCCTCATCTCCTCTTCCTGGGTCTTCTTCTTTTTTATCCTCTTGTTCCATATTTTCTCTTTCTACACTTTCCTTTTGTCCCTTGTGCTCAGCATCATCTACAACAATATTTTTTGTATTCTTCTCAGGACCACCTAATACTTCTATTGTATCCATGACTATTTTAGTTTGTCATTGCTCTTTATTAGGCATGCTCATTGGATCTATCTATAAAGATTGATCTGCGTATTTATCAGACCTTTCTGTAGCCTCTACTATGTTCTCTTTTCCTTCCACATTTTCCTCTTGTTCACTTTTTTCATTATACATATTGAGAACATCCAAAACATCAATACCAGAATCATGTACTAGCATTGCCTCGTTTGTCATTTCCTTGGCTCGAGTTGGTACCTCATTTGCCATGTTCATTTCCTTAGATAGTGCTGGTGCTTATGTTTGTCTTGCAACTTCTTGCCCTTCTTCCTTTTGTAATTCTTCTACTTACTGCACAATAACTTGCACCTCTTCTATTATCTCTGGTGATACTATTGATGCTTAGAATTGTGCTATTTCCAACACCAACATGGGAAACTCTAAGACGTGGGAATGTTCCTCAGAGTGACCTCCAGATTTTAAAGAAGCTGGCTCTTCTTTCAAGTGTATTTCAGAAAAAGGACAGAAGTAAGACAGAATCACAAATGCAATGAAGGGAAATTTAACTATGGCGATGCGCTTGAATATGATTTGTTCCTTAACACCAAGCATAGTGAAACTACTTTTAAGATTCTGTTACATTAAAGAGCAAACCATGCATGATTAATGTAAAAGATGAAAGTAAATAGAAACAAAGGCTCACAACTTGAAAGATTTTTGCAATGACACAGAAAATATTAGCAAAGGTACAAAACCCAGTCTTCTTATTAATTTTTCAGTCACATAAAAGGCACAGAATCATGCACAATTATACAAACTTTCTAAATCAAGAAAACAGAACAAAGGCAAATGATATTACTGGCCACAATACAAGATCTTCCAAACTTTTCTTAACTCTGTGATAACAGTCTATATGCTGAAAACTTTCTATCTCCTTTTTTTTTGAATCCATGATCTAAAACCATATTTATAGCAAAGGATTGGCTCAAAGATTGCCCGCACGATCAAATCTCAACGGCCTAACCGAACTGGGACTTAAGTGAAAGTGTCTGACAGAAAATATATTTTAGATTTGAAACAGTTAGCCCCTCTTCAAGTTCAATGGCTGAAACAGATACATGTAACTCCCCGCACTCAGAATCAGTTAGGGACACTTGGCAGTTTCTGATAGTCTTTGCAACTATAAACCCTTCAAACCGCTGGCACGCATATGCACCCCTTTCTTGAAACTCCTTCATCTTTCCAGAACAATAGGAAACTAGCATGTGGCATTCTCCAATACAATGAGAAATAAAACCCTTAAGACAAATGGCACCTTCCACATGCCTTACTTGAAAAACTGCTTCATTATTCAGGGAGCACCAGAAAATGACACTTGGCAATGTCTGCGGCCCCTGCAAAAGATACGTGGCGATTTTCGCTCTACTTAGAGTCTTTACTATGTCTTTATATTAGGAGTGCTCCGGCTTTGACATCTATCATGGTCCACTGTCTCAAGCCTTTAATCACTTACCAAAATGGGACCCACCACACTTCTCACCTGATCAGTCTCAAAAAGGAACAGGGACAGGTGGCACTTTTCACTGCACTTAGCAAGTGGTACGTGGTGGGTTTCGCTTAACTTAGAGAGACTGTAGATACCATTAGTGAGTTCTGCAGAAGATGACACATGGCGGTCTCTGCTGAGCTTTGAGAAACTTTATAGAAATGTTAGAGACTCATAAGGTTCATGCGGATGATGACACATGGCGTGCTCCGCTGAAACTTTAGAGTATAATCGGGGCCCACCATACTCTTTACTTAGCGATGAAACAAAAAGGGAACCCGCAAAAGATGACACATGGTGCTCTCCGCTGATATCATATGGGACATGTGGCACCTCTTGTGTAACTTTAAGAAACTTTAAAGAAACATTCCACATCTGCCACTTGGCACCTTCCGCTTCACTAAAAGAAACTTAAAAATGGGGCCTACCACACTTACTTTGTAAAAAGGGGTTTTTGAAACTTATAAGAAACTGAACCTCGGATGCTGACACTTGGCATCCTCTGCGGGTATTAAAAGGGATGCGTGGCTCCATCCGCATAACTTTAAGCAACTTTATAATGTGTCCTGGGTGCTAACACTTGGCAGCTTCCGCTGCTTCTCTGGGACTTAGGCAAAATTTAGGCAAAATACAAAACCCTATGCTCACACTCTATGTCAAAACCCTCGCTGTAAAAACTGAAATGCACAGAAACAAAACTGGAGCTCACACAACTAAAACTCAAAAACAAAAAATGTAGAGTATTTTGCTCTATAGTTCTTGGCGACCCCGAGGACTTTTGAGCCTACTCAAAAAGAATCCAAAAATGTGCATATATATAGCAAAATTTATAGATTTTGCAAGGCTGTCTGATATACAGACCACTCAACATTAGATAGTCCCTTTTTGTTTTGCAAATCTTGGAAGGCTAAATCTAGGTTAATAATGTCCTTATGTGAAAAACTCTACAAAACATGGACTACAACCTTCAATTGGAAATCAAGCTGAGCCATGGGATAAAAATAGCTTCCACTTCTAACACTGTTGAGGCATTTGTTAGACCCTAAAAAACTGATTGGTCATTTTGTATGGCTAGCAACAAAGGCTTGATTTCATCAACCATTAATACAGTGTTGCTATCAGGAAAAGGGGAGGGAAGACCCAATTGCACCAGGTCTTCAATATGTTTCTTCATGTCCTTCACTCCCTCCTTGACCACATCTAGGAGCTCCTAGCAAGTAATTGCAGCAGAGTTGCAATTGAGAACCTCATTCACCCTTTTGGCAGCAATCATTCTATCACTGATCCCTGCTGCTGATAATGTTTCATCAGATGTGTCATACAGTTTCTTCAGCAACAGTGAGAATCTGAAACTCTCAAGGAAACAGTGGACAAAGTCGCATGAACAGAAGTCTCAACCTTCTCACACTATTGCTGTGCATGTAGCAGGAAAGTTAAAGAGGGTTTGAGCTAGATAATCTCCTCAGAGATTCTTTTCCACACTGATGCGTACAGCTCTTTAACTAGGTTCAACACTCCTGCATTCTGTGGCCTATTTACCAACTCAAGGGTCAACTGTTTTGCTATTTGTTGCTCGGCCTGAAGTTGAGCCTATATGGCAGCAACATTGTTCTATTCCTTTAACAGCTGCTGTTGGAACTGTGTGGCTTGTTGAGAGGAATCCTGATGCCTCTTCTGCAATGTGGCCTTTTCCTGCTTTAGGGTAGTCATTACAGACTTCACCTGGATGAGTTCTTCCTTTAAAGAAGCATTTTGGTTCTGTGTGACCTGATGAATCTGACAAGAAACAGTATTTTGCAACTGTTTATTGAGACTCTCTATTTCATCATTTTTCGATTTGAGCTCTGCAGTCAGGGTGCCAGAATGTGCCTTTTCTTGAGCTAGATCAGCCTCCACATTCTGCAATTTCCTTGATAACTTCAAATAGTCAGTGGCTACAACAGAAGTGGTTTCATTTAGCAGCTCTACCCTATCTTGGGCCTAAATAGTGACATATCCATGGCCACTGCACTCATTGTATAATCTTGGGGCTGCATCTGCTCATTAGGCCTGACTACATTAGGTGACAAATGAGTCACAACTAGTTGCTGCTGGATTGGGTCGAATAGTGACCTCATGTGTGGGACAGCCTATGCTTTATTTTCTTTCCTCCTCTTCTTATCCATCTGGGCTTCCCTAGCCTTCTTAGTAGTGTCTGCTTGAGCTTGGAAGGTAGGGGAGAGGCAATATACCCACCCACAAAAGGATGACCCTGTGGCAAGCCATAGGGAATAGCCAAATGTTGGCTAGGGGAAACCTAAGGAGGTATTCTCCTTGGAATAGAGGGGGAAAAGGGAGGTAGTGATGTGGCCTGTAATGACAAGGCTTGAGTAGTAGCAGGTGGGGAAAACTGGGAAATTGGCACAGCAGAGGTGGCAGGGGAAAATATTTGGCTAGTTGGGATTACCACCCCTATAGAAGAAAGAGACTGAGAAGGAGAAGAAGGAGTAGCATGTACCTGAGAAGCAACAGATGTACTTAGTGGTTGCTGTTGTGAAGGCTCTACTTCCTCATCTGAATCAGGCTGAAGTTTCAGCCTCTTATGTTTCCTTAGCCTCTCTTCTTCCTATTGTGTTTCTTTCTCCTCAACATTTACCACTGTTGCTAGTGGTGTTTGCACAAAACTGGAAGCCCTAGTCATTGAAACTAATGGGGTCTCTCTAGGTAGTGATGACACCACACTCTTTTGCTTCTCCAGGGCACTGAGAGATTGGGGCTAGGCAGTCACAGTGGCTGTTGATGATGCTTGTCCCGGGGCCTGCATCGTATGAGTGGACCCTACTTCCCCCTCTGACTCTCCACCCTAAGGCTGCTGTTTGCTTGTATCGGGGCTAGAAACTGGAGATGGATGCCACTCATCCCAAATAGACTCCCATTTTTTCATCTATATCAACATTGCCAAAAGAGTGGGTTGTCTCAAATATCTCTTGCCTATATTCCAATAGGCTTCTATCTTCTCAGCTTTCCATTCTCTGTCTCTTATTAAATTTTTCTTTAACCCAGTGCCCATTTTGAGTTTAGGGTCAAAAACCTTTTTCTTATTATAAAACATTTCCCATGGCTTGGGCCCCTAAAATGACAAATCTGTCAATTCTGCATATAAATTAAGGATGTCCTCCTTAGGGTTTCCTCTGTCTTCCCAAAAGGGACGGCCCTCGTGCACAATTTTAGCACTGACACTATTATTCTTGACCCATAAGGTTATGAAACTACTTGGGTCATATCTCCATTTATCTTCAATCAAAAAGAAACCCTGGACAGCTAACTTCCTCAGCAACAAGTGCTCAGCATCTCTAACCAGTAGGGCCATGTTTTTCTTCACCCATGGAACATCATATATTTTCTTTTTCTTTTTCCCAGTGCCATAATCATTATCGACCACAGACATTTTCTGGGTGACCTCTAAGAAGGCTAACCTAGGAGTCAAAACCTTGGGTAGCAATACTGGCTCTCCATTAAAACCATGGACCCTAATGATAGTATGGTGAGAGCCAAAGAAATAATCACAGGGAATGGGGGAATTTGCCATGAGACCTCTGACACTTAAAGTTAATCTGTTTTCAATCGGCTCTGGGCTTAGGTGACTAAAGGTAGGGGCAACAAAAAGTTCCCAAAATTTATAGGGGTTAGACGATTCAGATAAGACATGTGTCCATGCAGACACGGGAATGGTCCTATTGGGACCGAAACTTAGGTCATACATATTCAGATGCATACATTGGGAAAAGATGGGATGATTTTGATATAACATGAGGTGAAACAGATAAGAAGAATACCTGAAAAGCCCTGTTGATTTGAAATTGGTGAGTTGGTCGACCATTGAGTAGGCAATTTGCTCTGAGAAATCCAGCTGAAACTCCTGAGACTTGTCCACAATCTTCATTCTGAATAAAATGGCAAGTTGCCAATCATAGACAGTGATATCTTCCTTCATTCCAAAGATAAATGCCATCATGGATAGTGCTTCCTGACTAGCTTGTGTAAATTGTGCCCTTCTTGTTGGCAGCACTGGCATTTGGGTGTTTTCATCTCTGAATTGAGAAACCTTAATTGATACTTGACATTTGCCCACGTCTTCTGCATTTTGGCAATGGTGGGAAACATGGATGTGCTATCATAGTATAGGGCCAACATGTCCCTAATAGCCTTTGGTGTAATTTGCACCATGAAGGGTCCCTTTTGAATGGTGCCTGAGGGTGCATGAAATAATTTTGCACACAACTCAATTAGGTTGGGGCATAAATGTATGCTTGGGACAATGAATTTTGCCAATTGAGAGGTCCATATCCACATTCTGAATGTTTCAAATTGTTTAGCCTTGGCCTTTAGGAGACATCTTTGGTGTGCTCCTTCTCGCAGAGCTTTGCCAGACTTTTGAAGGGTCGGGTCAGCAATACCGTCTGCAAAATCCTACACCTTAGCTGAGTCAACTGCATAACCAACCTCAGAACCCTAGTCCTTGGATAGTTCTTTAAGGGTTGTGCAGGGGCCGAAGCATATGATTTGCTGGTGAGAAGCATGTCAATAGACTCGTAAATCCCAAGCCCTTGCTATGAAGATTGTGCCTCTTCCATCTCTGTGTTTGCTGGAAACTGTTGAACATACTTGTAACAAGGATGGAAGCTTTGCAACAGGGAAGACACGCTTATGAAACAGGTTTTGCAATGAATTGAAAATGCAGGTAATGGGATTTTCTTAGTAGTCGTAAGAACAAATGAGACACAGTTAAGCCTTAACTCTTGCTATTAGGGCATTTTAATGACACATCAAGTCTCATAAATGGCATTAAAACTAGAAAACCGTTGGAAAATCTTATGAGATCTGAGTGGGACAAAGTGTCAGACACGTCATAAAAGTGGTTGAATATGGGTACTTTTAGGGAATTTTGGGGATTGGAGAGAGATTCATTAAATGCTAGAGTTTTGAAAACTTTAAGAGACTTGAGTTGTAGCCACGTGTTCACAGAACACTTATTTAAAAGAAAGAGCAGGAAAAAGACAAAGCGGGAAACCAAGCAACAAAGAAAGGGAAACTATCTAACTATAATACATAGGAGATACTGCTTAATTGAAATGTTTAAGGTAAATCCCATTCATAGGAATCTCCACAGGTTCACCCTCCATTGTTTCAAGTTTAAATGAATTCTGCTATTTACAGGAATGAATTTTGAAGGGGCCGGTCCATAATGACTCAAATTTATTGTGTCGACCCGACTTGGCAGCTTTCTCATCCCATTTCAAAACAACTGATCCTACTTCAAAATGGGGGTTTGAAGTCCTTTTATCGAAACAGTCTTTAATTATTTTCTGATGTTTCAATAATGATTCATGTGCTGTATCCCTCTTTTTTTGAACTTCCAGGAGCTCAACAAGTCTGACCTGCATGGGGCCATTCTCTTCAATCTCAATCCATTTCAGTAACTAGAGAGTAGGAATCTCCAAGCTCAGGGGCATTACGGCAGGCTTGCCATAGACCAATTCATATGAGGACATCTTTGTCACTTGTTTAGGCGTAATCCTATCAGCCCACAGTGCTATATTAAGCACTTTATGCCACTCTTTGTCATGATCAACCCCTATCCTCTTGATAAGTCTAATAAGATTCTTGTTAGTTGACTCTGCCAAACCATTACCCTGAGGATAATAATTTGAGGAGGTTTTCAGATAGATTCCATATTTTAGTGCAAAATCAGATATTTTTGCCCCTAAAAATGCCTTAGCATTATCTGAAATTATGGTACGAGGAGGCCCAAAGCGAGTAGTGATACCTTCCAGAAAGTCTAGGATCACTTTTTCTATTGCTTCTTTGAGTGGTACTACCTCACTCCATCTGGTAAAATAATCTGTGGCAGTTAGGATCCATTTGTGTCCCATACTTGACACTAGATTGATCATTCCAATGAAGTCTAGACCCCATTGGGCAAAGGGTTCATCATCAATTATAGGACTAAGGGGCATTGCTGCATTCCTTCTTTTCCCCACATAATACTGACAAGATTGGCATTCTTTGACCAGTTGATAGCAGTCTGTAAATAGGGTTGGCCAGAAGTAGCTTGCCTGACTTATCTTTATAGCTGTGGTTCTTGTAGAAAAATGTCCACCTGAGACTCCATGGTGCATTTCATGCAGTATTTTTTGGGCTTCACCTTTCTCTATACATCTTAAAAGTATGCCATCAGTATTTCTTCTGAAAAGAGCTTGGTCAATCAAAACATAATGGACTCCTTGCTGCCTATAGTATCTCTTCTTGTCCTGAGAGAGCTCTTTTGGGAAAATCCCATGTTTCATAAACTAGATCCTATTTGTGACCCAAGAATTCTAATCAATTTCTTGTATCCTCAATACATTTTCCTTTTCAGTTTCTTCAGTTATCATTTTTTCCATATCTTGAACCATATACTAGCACAAACCCTTGCCTCTAACAAGCTTAGTTGGTCTGACCTCCACATCATATTCAAGAATCTTTGTTATCCAATTTGCTCTTTTCTCAGTGATTTCTCCTTCCATAATGTACTCTTTGACACTCGGATGAGCCACTAGTATCAGAATCTTATTACCTGTGACCATGTGTCTGAATTTCTTAAGGGCTTTTACCATAGCATATGCCTGTTTCTCTACAAAGTTATACCTGGCTTCATACTCCCTAAGAGTCCTTGAGAAAAAGGCTATCAGATGTTCTCCCTCTTGTTGATCATCTTTCTGTGTTAAGACAGCACCAACACTGAATTCTCCTCCATAGACATACATTATAAAAGACTTAGAGAAATCTGGATTCCTTAGTACTGGGGCTGTTGAAATTACTTTCTTGACCTCCTCAAAAGCTTGTCTTCCTTCTGTAGTCCACTTGAACACCAGGTCTTTCTTCAATAAGAGTGTTACTGGTCTTATTAGGCCTGCAAAGTCTGATATGAACCTACTGACAAAATTAATCTTTCCTAAGAAGGACTGAACTGCGTTCTTATTGACTAGTAGAGATAGGTTCATTATAGTAGTGACTCTCTCTGGATCTATAGAAACTCCTTCTTTTGACACTATATGCCCTAATAGTTTACCTTGAGGTACTGCAAAAATGCATTTCTTAGGATTTAGAGATATTCCAAACTCTTGGCATTTCTTAAAAACTGCTTCTAGATGGTCAAAATGATCTGCAGTATTTTTAGAGAAAACAGTGAGGTCATCTAGGTAAAATAGAATGATTTTATTGATAAGCTCTCCAAATGCTACATCCATTGCCCTCTGAAATGTAGCTCCAGCATTTGAAAGACCAAAAGGCATCTTTGCATAGGCAAATGTTCCCCATTTTGTGGTGAAAGCAGTCTTATGTTGGTCTTCATCAGCCAACCAAATCTGATTGTATCCAGAGAAACCATCTAGCAAGGAAAATCTCTCTGATCCAACCATTGTCTGTAAAATTTATTCCATAGAGGGCAAGGGGTAGTGATCCTTCAAGGATGCTCTATTTAGATCTCTGAAATCCACACAGAGCCTTATGTCCCCATTCCTTTTTCTGACCGATACTAGGTTGGATACCCAAGTTGAGTGTTTAATCAGGAAAATGATCCTTGATTCTAATAATTTCTGCAACTCATCCACCATCAGAGGTTCAATCCTAGGATTCACTAGCCTCTGCTTCTGTCTAACTGGTTTAGATCCTTCAGTCAGCTCTATAGTGTGTTGAATGATATTTCTATCATAACCATGAAGATCTTCATAGGTCTAGGCTATGACTCTATCATATTTCTCACATAAATCAATTAGCCTTTTTCTTTGCTATTGAGTGGCAGAATTTCCAACCTTCAATTTTCTCCCCTCACTAACCTGAATCTCAGAGTAGTCCTCTTTGTTTGCTTGAAATCTCTTCTTTTCCAGGCTGGCATCTTCCGGGTCAAACAAGTTTTCTAGGGTAATTAGTACTTTAGGGAGCTTGTTTGACTTCAGTTGAATGATATGATCACCATATGCCTCTTTAATTTTGGGTTGTAACTGATCAGCAAATTCTCCTGACTGTTGCAAAAATGAGAGTACTTGAAAATCATTTTCAAAGACTTGCCAATTTTCATCATTATCTGGGATAGTTAGCCTCACAATAACTCTAACTAACTCATTATTGACTATTAGATCAGTTATTGGATCAAACTATGAACTAGTTTGTGCCATCCTATTTGCCTCAGAATTTTGGGCTCTAGGGACTACTTCTATATTGAAGGCTTCAAAATTTTCTATTAAGTCCCAAATTCTGTGCCTATAGGATCTCATCCTTACATTTTTGGCTACTGCCTTCTCTCTTATTTATTTCACCACTAATTTTGAATCTCCTTTGACTATCAGATTCTTTACTCCTTTCCTTTTTGCCAATATAAGTCCATGCACTAAAGATTCATACTCAGCATCATTATTGGTACAGGAAAAATGAAAGCGAATGGCTCTTAAAATCTTTTCACCATTAGGGGCAGTAAGACAAATTCTTGCTCTAGCTCCATTTTTACTTCTAGCCCCATCAAAGTTTAGGGTCTAGATTCCTGAATCATTTATGGATTTTTGGGTCTTAGAGGGCTTATTTCTTAAGACATTAGGGATCTCCTGGTCTTCTTCAAATATAACATAAGTGCCTAACCCTGTTGAATCATAGTTTCCAAAGGGATCACTCTGCATCGTGGTTAACAACTGGTTATCTTCTTCTTGCTTATCATATTAAGTCTAATCCCCTATTTCTTTAACAAAAACTCTTTCCTCTTTATTTAGCATGGCATGGGCTGCTTCTAACTTTGGGGTTGGTTCATTTGTGATATGGTCCTTTGACAATGGTTCTGACAGTACCTTCATTTTAGTCCCATATTTGGTTCTTAGGATGAGGTGAGACCAATCAAGTGACATATAACCTCCTATCTTGGCTGTAAAATCTCTAGATAGGCATAACCCAAAAACATGAGGAATATCTATGACTAAAACATCTTGATTTACAACTATATTGGGACAGGTATACAATTGTAGTGGGAGTTGTTTAATTTTCTCTATTGTTTGCACCGACTTCCCATCTAACTGCATAACTCCTTTTGTAAGTGGCTCATATTTTATCTTCAAAGCATCTGCTATTTGCTTTGGCATCACTATGGTACTAGCCACAGAGTCTATCATTGCATTGTGCAACAATTTCTTCCCAACTATTAAAGTTAAATAAAAGGGATCTGGCTTGGATTTACTTACCTCTGGTGCATTGTTCAAAAGGGTTGCTGTCTATAGAGGAACAGTGTCTTTGAGCTTTTCTTTATCAGTAGGTCCTCCTTTGATGCCAGTCTATTTAGGCACTGCTTGGCCCAATAGAGCTTCTTGCAACAGTGTCTTTTGCTTAGGAATGGCTAACATGTCCCATATTGACACATGGGCTGGGGTCCTCTTTAGCTGATCCACCACATTCACAGGTCCTAGTGCTTGGGTTCTTGGATAATAAGGGTACCTTGCTTTTTCTTGAACTTGTCCAGAAACTACTTGGTTCTATACTGGCTGAGGTATTTCTTGTCTAGTAGCTGTATTTTGATGATCTTGAAATGAAGGAATCCTCATAATTTCATTATTTGTGACTCCAGGCTGTTCCATCATCCTTCTCTTGGCTCTAGTATAGTAATCTGATTGTACCAATGGCTTCTTAGAAGTTGAAGCTTCATTTAAGAATACTGACTCTTCATCTTCAATCCATGAGAACAAAGCATGCTCAGGGGCTATTTCTTCTTCTTGCTATAAGGACATTCCTTGCATCTGAGCCACTAGGACTGAATTTTACATACCAGGGGATTGGTAGGGTTGAGTGTCAGAAGTATTAGCAAATTGTCCATCCACTCTTCTTTGCTCTGCTATCTTTTGCTGTAAATTACTCCTGGGACAATCTCTAGGCATATGAGCATTATTACAAGGGAAACACCAGGCATTGGTGCCATCTGCATAATTATTCTTCCCTGGGACAATCTCTCTGTTTGGATCAGGAGGAACAGTCTGCAAGGGTGTAGGAACTGTAACTAATTAGTTTGATGGCTGAGGGTTAATTTGCCTTTGGGGACCCTGATACTAATTTGGCTGTGGAGGAGGCCTATTCCCTTGATAGCCTTGATATTGGGGTCTGGGATAAGGATTCTGCTATCTTTTTAGGTTAATTATTTCATTAGAAAATGTTCTTAGGATGTTCTTGACATCATCCATCTCAGAGAATTGGGTAGGGACAGTAGCTTTGGCAGGTTGTTGGGGAAACATATACATGGACATAGGTGGGGTTATGGGGTTAGGGGCTTCTTGAGGTAATGGTAGGGTAATCTTTGGAAACATAGGCATGGGGGGCCTTGGGGGCAATTTTCCAGCATCTATCAAATTATTTTCAGCTTTGACTGCATAGTCATAGGCTTCTGGTAAAGTCTGGCCTCCAAGTGATTGAATCATTACTGCTATATCTGAATTTAGGGCTTTATGATAAAATACTATAGCCATACCTAGTAATGGTCTTGCTGTAGTAGGAATCCTTTCCCAAGTCTTTTGAAATCTAGAATTGAAGTTAGTCATTGCTTCTTGTGGTGCCCTTTTTATGGTAATCAGTTGTTGCAACAAAGAAGATTTATCATCTTTCTCTTTGAATCTTGCAAAGAAAGTATCTCCAAGCTGATCCCATGTAGATATTGAATTTGGGGTCAAAGATCTGTACCAGTCCAGAGCCTTCCCCTTAAAAGAAGCTGCTAACAGTCTTATAGCCACATTTTTCTGTGTGATCACATGTATTGTACAGACATCAGACACATCTTGTAGATGCTCTTCAGGTGTTTTGAAATCCTCCCCATTGAATTTGGGCAAAGCCTTTAGGGCATTTGCTGGAATAGGATCCCAAGTGGCTGGTGGTACTGGGAGAATTAGAGCATTGCCAGTGTTCCAATTTGCATAATTCCTTGGAGCTATAGGTGCTCCCATGTTTGCACTTAGTGTTGCTGTAAACTGATTGGCCCTCCTTCTTGGATTAGTTATCAATGGTGCTAAAAGAATACCTAGGTTCACAGCAGATTGAGCTCTTGTTACAGGTCCATAGTTCTGACTCCTTGTAACTCTCTGGTTCATACAATCTTGAAAGAAACTTCAAGAAATGGTCCCACCGGGCATGCCAAAAACTCTTGATGCTTAGAATTGCACTTTTTCCAACACCAACATGGGAAACTCTGAGACGTGGGAATGTTCCTTAGAGTGACCTCTAGATTTTAAAGAAGCTGGCTCTTCTTTCAAGTGTATTTCAAAAAAAGGACAGAAGTAAGACATAATCACAAATGCAATGAAGGGAAATTTAACTATGGCGATGCACCTGAATATGATTTGTTCCTTAACACCAGGCACAGTGAAACTACTTTTAAGATTCTGTTACATTAAAGAGCAAACCATGCATGATTAATGTAAAAGATGAAAGTAAATAGAAACAAAGGCTCACAACTTGAAAGATTTTTGCAATGACACATAAAATATCAGCAAAGGCACATAACCCAGTCTTCTTATTAATTTTCTAGTCACATAAAAGGTATAGAATCATGCACAGTTATACAAACTTTCTAAATCAAGAAAACAGAACAAAGGCAAATGATATTACTGGCCACAATACAAGATCTTCCAAACTTTTCTTAACTCTGTGATAAAAGTCTATATGCCGAAAACTTTCTATCTTCTTTTTTTTTTTGAATCCACGATCTAAAACCATATTTATAGCAAAGGACTAGCTCAAAGATTGCCCACATGATCAAATCTCAATGGCCTAACCAAACTGGGACTTAACTGAAAGTGTCTGACAGAAAAAATATTTTGGATCTGAAACAGTTAGCCCCTCTCAAGTTCATTGGCTGAAATAGATACATGTAACTCCCCACACTCAGAATCAGTTAGGGACACCTGGCAGTTTCTAATAGTCTTTGTGACTATAAACCCTTCAGACTGCTAGCACACATACGTACCCCTTTCTTGAAACTCCTTCATCTTTCCGGAACAATAGGAAACTAGCACGTGGCATTCTCCGCTACAATGAGAAACAAAACCCTTAAGATAGATGGCACCTTCCACATGCCTTACTTGAAAAACTGCTTCATTATTCAGGGAGCACCAGAAAATGACACTTGGCAGCGTCTGTAGCCCCTGCAAAAGATATGTGGCGATTTCTGCTCTACTTAAGAGTCTTTACTATGTCTTTATATTAGGAGTGCTCCGGCTTTGACATCTGTCATGATCTACTACCTCGAGCCTTTAATCACTTACCAAAATGGGACCCACCACACTTCTCGCCTGAGCAGTCTCAAAAAGGAACAGGGACAGGTGGCGCTTTCCGCTGCACTTAGCAAGTGGTACATGGCGGCTTCCACTTAACTTAGAGAGACTGTAGATACCTTTAGTGAGTTCTGTGGAAGATGACACATGGCGGTCTTCACTGAGCTTTCAGAAACTTTATAGAAATGTTAGAGACTCATAAGGTTCATGCAGATGATGACACGTGGCACACTCCATTGAAACTTTAGAGTATAACCAGGGCCCACCATACTCTTTACTTAGTGATGAAACAAAAAGGGAACCCACAAAAGATGACACATGGCGCTCTCCGCTGATATCATATGGGACATGTGGCACCTCCTATGTAACTTTAAGAAATTTAAAGAAACATTCTGCATCTACCACTTGGCACCTTCCGCTTCACTGAAAGAAACTTAAAAATGGGGCCCGCCACACTTACTTTGTAAAAAGGGGCTTTTGAAACTTATAAGAAACTGAACCTCGTATGCTGACACTTGGCATCCTCCGCAGGTATTAAAAGGGACACATGGCTCCATCCACATTACTTTAAGCAACTTTATAATGTGTCCTGGGTGTTAACACTTGGCGGCTTCCGCTGCTTCTCTGGGACTTAGGCAAAATTTAGGCAAAATGGAAAACCCTGCGCTCATGCTCTGTGTCAAAACCCTCACTGTAAAACTGAAATGAACAAAAACAAAACTGGAGCTCGCACAATTGAAACTCAAAAACAAAAAATGTAGAGTATTTTTGTCTATAGATACCAATGCACCAAAAGGATATATTGCTTCTATCTCTCCTTGTACGCTTTCTCCTTTTGATCCTTGTGCCTTCCTCATATATACTTGAGTACTATGTTCTTGCATTACAACATAGCCATCATCTTTTTCTTCATGTCTTTCAAGTCCTTCAATATTAACTTCTACTTCCATATCTTCTTCCTCACTACTATCATCTGACACCACCATCTCACTTCTTTAATTTCATAATCTTTTGACCTTTGCAGCTTCTCTTCAGTTAACTCATCCTTAACCTTCATGTAACTCCATCTCTTCTCTTCTGGTGTGGATCCAATAGGCATGTTCTTTAGCTTATTTTCTACTTGTGGAGCTCCTATACTCTCAACTTGCAATGGTGTCTTTCCTATTGAAGATTCAATTACTATAGCCTTCATGACTTTTTACGCTGCTGATCTCTCAACTATTTGAGTTTGTTATGTGCTGATGGCATGGCTTGATGATCTTACCTCCACAAATGTTCTAGAGGCTACTGCCACTGTAATACCCGAAGCATAAGGATCCATTAGAGTTGCATTTTTATCCTTCTCAATGATCTTAGTTTCTACAAATTTTCTTTTCTTTTCATAAAAACATTGTAGTTTATCCTATTTTTCTCTTCCTCTTTTCTTGCCCTTTTTCTGGAAAGTAGTTTCAAAGCCTCTAGCCTTGAGTTCCTCTATTCGATCCTTCAACCATGTTTTAGAAAATACCAGAACTGGCTTTGACAAAACATCCAAAGATTTTCCCCATGGTTGTGACCAATCTGGTTCATTAATAGGCATCAATTTTCTATTCTCATAACTATGTTGCAACACCTTCTTGTCATCTTCAATTTCTAAGGGTACATTAATTTCCCCCATTGTCTTCATTTGCTCCATAATCAACCTCTGATGATCTCTCTCTCTTACTTCCCTTTCATTTTCACAATCAAACCAATAATCTTCAATGTGTATTTGATGCTTGTATTTGGAATCATTGTATGTTTGAATCCTATGGAATGGATCAAAGTGTCTAGCCAACTCAAATTCTTTAAAACCATAATACCTCAACTTCTGTTCTGCATATTTAGCTACCTCTTCACTGCAACAAGAGTATCTTCCAATACCCCAGGGGAGTTTAATATTTCCTCTTCCCCACTTCCTTTTATATATCTTGAATGCATCCAGATTTTGTCTAGAAAATTTCAATAGAATTAGTTTATCTGAAGGATAACGAGGCAACATGAACAGCTTCCTATAAAAACCCTCAGTCCTAATATATGTGATGTTAGGAAATTATATATACCATGAGCTATGTGGACCTATGGCACTTGCTACTTCCTCAAACAACCTTCTGTCCTTGTCTCCTCTCAGAACTCTCAACATATATGTGTAAAATACATCATTTACCAAAGTGAACTTCCTTAGTGCATTATCTTCTTGCAAATATGGATAGTGATCATATACCAATTTCTGCCCTAGGTCATTTCCCAGGGTTCCAATTCTATTAATTCTAGCTTTGTAAGGCCCAATTTCAGCTGCAAATGAATATAAAACATAAGATGACAAGTAGAAAGGCATCATTTTCTAGTTTCTTAACATGGCCTGCTTCCATATGGTAGTACTGATTGCCTTAGCCCAATGAATCTTCCAATCTTCCTTTTTTACTTCCCTCATATACTAAATAATAGTGAACATTTATGGTTCACACTTGGTTGCATCCCTTAGTCCCACTAATCTACTTAGCATTGTGATCATCAAGTGTATTTCTTCCTTGAAATCTATTTTATGGAGGTTTTTTGGTACCCTCGCTACAGCCTTAGGTTTGTTTTCTGTAGTGTACCAGTTGTAGAAGATTGCACTCTTGCATTCTCTTTCATTAACATTAAAATCATCTATATATTGATCTATATCTATATCCAGCATTTTATCTTCAATTTCTAGACCAAATGTCCTTGCTATTCCCTCTATAGATAAATCAGCAATGACCTGTTCTCCATGCATTATCTTTCTGGTATTTGTGTCGTATCTACTTATACACTCTAAAACTAGATCTTTGGCTTCCATTTCTAATGGGAACCTTATAGCCTTGTATAATCCCTTTTCCCAGATGTACTTCATATCGGAACTAGGACCAGGTGATGTGATTTTCTTGAGAACATCCTCTACAACATAGACACCCACGTTTGTATCCGTCACAACTCCACACCAACCGATCAGAGTTTGATAACCCCGTATTGGCAATTCCTCCTTTTTGATTTCTTTTCTTGGCTTTCTCTCTTTCTTTACCTTTACTTTTTCTTCATCTATCAAATCTATCTTCTTTTTCTTCGGAGCCATCCTGTATGAAAACTTGTGTATTTAACCTTGCATTTTACTTCTTTTTCCTAGGGTTTTACCATGAAATTTTTACATTTTCACCTTTATCCTAACTTTCTTGTCTTTTCCCTATTCTAGATTTCATGTTTATCTAGCACAGTCTTTTAATTCCCTTAATTAGCTACAGTAATCTATCATTCATTTGCATTTTCACATGAAATTACTCATAACTAATTTTTATTTTCATCAAACAGTATTATAACAATGTTCTGGGTACATACCTATTTTCATGACCAGCTTAACTTTATGAATGTTGACCTAATTTACCATTTCAGCCACGTCGTTACTGTTATGAAATTTTGTTCACCTTGTTGAATCTTCACTCAATTTGTGTATCAATCTTGTTCCTTTGCAAGTTTAGCTTTTGAGATACAAATATGAAAGAAAACATCCCTCAATTTAACCCTAACAGGTTTAAATTTAACTTTTTCATTGTTACCTCTGCATTAAATGTTGTATTTAATGCCCATTTCAAACCCAACTTTTACTTCCATTTGTATTTTTTAATGTGGTATATGTTAACCTTTTATTTTTGCATCTCAACTTTTTGTATGTCTCTTTTGTATATTCTTTTGTACATCCATTCGATACAAATCCAAACATGCAATGACTTTTTAAAACAACTTTGCATCTTACAAATATTTAGCTTTATACTTTCCTTTTGTATCTTGCCCGATGCATTTGATACATACATTCTAACATACAACAGCAGACACAAGAAATTATTATCTTTACTTAATACCATGTCCGCTAAACCTCTTGTATTTTTTAACTCTTTATTTCTCATGTTTATATGCATACATTTTTCATACATGCAAAATGTTCACATTAGTTAGTTAATACCGTATTTTGGTTACCTTCAAGTTTATCATTAATCCCTTTGCATCTCTTTATTCCATCTTATTTTGTATATCTTGAACATACACTACAACATACGAAGTAACATACAAAGTAACATATAAGTCATGAACTTAATGAATCATTAACCATTTCTTGATTTCTATTTCCGGTCTTGTATCTTTGTATGTCTTCAATTTTGTATATCCCCTTACATGCAAAACACAAATCTTTTTTTTAATGCAAATGAAGACTTTTATTGATTTCACCCCTTTTATGATTTTGGCGTTGTATTTACTTTAATACCATGTCTGCTAAACCTTTTGTACTTTTTAACTCTTTATTTCTCATGTTTATATGCATACATTTTTCATACATGCAAAATGTTCACATCAGTTAGTTAACACTGTATTTTGGTTACCTTCAAGTTTATCATTAATTCCTTTGTATCTCTTTATTCCATCATATTTTGTATATCTTGAACATACACTACAACATACGAAGTAACATACAAGTCACGAGCTTAATGAATCGTTAACTGTTTCTTGATTTCTATTTCCAGTCTTGTATCTTTGTATGTCTTCAATTTTGTATATCCCCTTACATGCAAAACACAAATCTTTTTTTTAATGCAAATGAAGACTTTTATTGATTTCATCTGATTTTAACCCCTTTTATGATTTTACTGTTGTATTTCATTTATGCATTTTGTTAACATTCAACAAACAAGACATGCAAAAGAAATATACAGCTTTCTTCATTTATTTTGCCTTACCTTCCCTTCAAATTTTCCTTTGTATCTTATATGTTGTATGTAGAATACATACAACTATGCATGTTAACCTTGTAAAAGTGATCTTTTCATCTTTTCCATTGTCTATATTGTATCTTTGCATTTAATGCCACAATCTATAAATAATGATTATCAATCCAATGTATTAATGATATTAACGCAATTAGACCTCTGGCACGTATGAATTAACTCATACAATCTGATCATTCAAACCTCCCATGAATCACCATTAATGGTGATAAGCCCTGTAACTTGTACGAAACTCTATTTAAGTATCTATATGATGAACAATTCTCATTCTTCTTTGGTCCTTACTAACATTCACTGTAAGGATGACTACTCCTATGTGCCTTCATAGTAATAGGAGGCAAACTACCTACCTAGGTTGAATCTCGGATGCTCGTCTAAGAGGATTAATCATTTCACATGAAAATACCATCCTCCATGAGTTAGAGCTAGAAGCCATTAAGATGATACTAGGTATAGATTTTCTAGCTAACGAGGATAGATACAGAGCTAACTTAGACATTGCTTCATGGTTCCTCACTTCTGTGTTAGATTTAAGTACGAACAAAGTAGAAGTTTTCCTATTATTTCAAGATCTTTTCAAAGTAGGCTATAGAATTATAGACATTGATGTCATCCTAAGGGAAGAGCAAGGTGTTGGCATTCCATGGGCCTTAGATATTTCTCTAATTGATATTCCTGGAGCACAATATGAAAGGCTTCCATTTTTTATGAACATGGCAAATCATGCCCTGGTAAGACATCTCTATTGGGCCAGAGTCAGCTTTTGTTTCCTACACTTAACTAGGGGATTGGATTCAACCTAGTATCCATATTGGTTCGGTCATTTTGCAGAGATAGTTTGGATTGGATGCTTTTATGCAAACCCTTTATCTTTATGCAGTATTTATACACTCTAACTCTCCCTTTTTTGCGAAGGATTCAAATTTTGAAAATGACTTTTACAGATACAGCCTCTTTTGAATGTATATTTCTACTCATGTATAATACAAATATAACCCATTTTGAAGAGTTTTAATCATCTTCACACCTTTCTATATTGATCTTTTGTATGCATTTGTACCTTATGTTCAAATTTTTATCAATGCATTTTATTCATGTGATGCAATGCTGTTCAATTCAGGTTTTTACCCCTATGTTTGATTTTACTCTTTTTTTGCATCCGTGTATGTACATTTGTCATTTTGTATATCGAATTCACTTGTATTAACTTACATACAAACATACATGCAATAGCGGACTTAATCACTTTATATACTCTATTGTCGATATCGCTTGGGTCCAGTTGTATGTAAAAGGCTTTGATCATTAAAGATACAAATGCAAATATACAAGATACAAAAACCTGATAACACACAACTCAACACATACAAAGACTCAATATACAAGCATGCTTGTATATAACATGCAAACTTTTGAAACAATATCCTTTACCAAAACCATCATATCTCACAAAATACTATCAATTCCTAGTTTATCCAAAAGGTGACCCTTGATCATTTTTCATGAAGAACGTGATACCTTTAATTTCTCTTCTTGACTTTAGACATTCTACACTTTGATAATTTTGTAACATTTATTCCCCTTTTTTCCTTTGCTACCAAGCAAAACCACACACACACAAGCGAAAAGTAAAAGCCACAGTATGGGTCCTCACTTTGCTAGAAGGTAAAGTGGGGTGTGTTGTGAGCATCACAACAAATATCCCCAGATCTAAATCAGAGGAGATGAATGGAGGACAACCTTCAAGACTAAGGAGGGCCTGTATGAATGGTTAGTCATGTCATTTGGGCTAACCAATGCACCAAGCACATTTGTGTGTCTCTTGAATGAAGTACGAGAAGAATCTTTGGGTAAATTTCTCATTGTTTATTTAGATGATATTTTGATTTTCAATAAGACCTTAGAGGAGCACTTGATGCATGTTTGAACAGTTTCTGGTTAATATGAAGAAATGTAGTTTTGTGAAGGAGTTGGTGTAACTAGGATTTGTTATCTTAGTTGAGGGTCTAAAAATGGATCCAGATAAGGTGAGAGCTATTATGGAAAGGACTACCCCAAGGAGTGCTACAGAGGTAGATTATGATGCTAGTGGAAGTGCTATAGGAGCTACTTTGAGTTAAGAAGGTAAGCCCATTGCCTATTTTAGTGAGAAGATTAATGATGCCAGGAAAAAGTATTTTCTTTATGATCAGGAGTTTTATGCTATAGTTTAGGATTTGAAGAAATGGAGACATTATTTTTTCTAAAAGAGTTTGTTTTATATACTGATCACCAGGCATTGTAGTATTTTAATAGTTGAGGAAAGTTAAATCAGAGGCACTTGAAATGGGTTATTTTTAGCAGAGTTATACTTTTATTTTGAAGTACAGGAGTGGGAAGTCCAACAGAGTTGTAGATGCCTTAAGCAGAAGATAAATTTTGTTGATAGAGATGAAGATAGAGGTTGTTGGATTCAATAAACTCAAAAATTTGTACTCTAAAGATCCAAACTTTATAGAGGCCTAGAAGGCTTGTTTGGAGCCTATTACCCTAGATAGGACAAGATGGCTAGATTATATAATCCAAGATGGTATGTTGTTCAAAGGAAGCCAAATATGCATTCTAATGATTTCCATGAGAGAGAAATTGATGAAGGAGAAGCATAGTGGAGGGTTCATAGGACACTTTGGTCGAGATATAGACCATTTATCTTGTTAGTGAGAACTATTACTGGTCATAGTTGCATCAGGATGTGAAGAAATTTGTGCAATGTTGTAGAGTACATGCCAGATATCCAAAGGAGTGAGTTAGAATACTAGGCTATATCAACCATTACCTATACCAAAGTGACCATGGGAGGATATCAACATGGACTTTGTTCTTGGTTTACCAAGGACACAAAGAGGGCATGATTCAATATTTGTGGTGTTTGATAGATTTTCAAAGATGGCACAATTCAATCTATGTTAGAAAACCAATGATGTAGTTCACATTGTAGAGTGATTTTTTAGAGAGTTGGTTACAGTACATGGTCTACCAAGGAGTATAGTTTCAAATAGAGCTACCAAGTTTGTTGGGTATTTTTGGAGGACATTAAGGAAGAATTTGAGGACTGAGTTGAAATTCAGTTCTACACATCATCTGTAGACTAATGGATTGACAGAGGTAGTCAATCAAAGTTTGGGCAACCTGTTGAGATGCATAGTAGGAGATAAGCCTATGGGATGGGATTTTATATTACCATAGGTAGAGTTTTCTTATAACAATTCTATCAATAGGAGTACTAGTAAATCCCCATTGCAAATTGTATATGGGAGTAGTCTAAAAAATGCTTTTGAGTTGGGAAAGATAGACAGAGGAGAGAAGAGTAGTGCTGAGGTTGAAGACTTTGCAGAGCACCTGAAGAGCTTGCATGAAGAGGTACGACAACACATTAATAAAATGAATTCTTAGTACAATGCTAAGGCAGATTGGAAGCAAAAGTTTAAGGAATTCAAGGTTGGTGATGAAGTCATGGTTCACCTAAGGAAAGAAAGGTTCCCAATGGGGACATATAATAAGTTGGAAATGAAGAAATTTGGACCATGTCGGATCCTGAAGAAGCATGATTCAATAAATACATATGAGGTAGATCTACCGAGTGGAATAAATATTTTCCCTATGTTCAACATTGTTGATTTAACAAAGTATCATGAAGGTGGCACAGAGGATGGACCAATAGAGGAAAAGTGGAGTATCCCAGCATCTACTTCAAAGGTGGGAATTAAAAAAATCAAGGATAACCATGTGGGAAGAAGTACTCGGAATAGGAAATATGAAGAATATCTGGTTGTCTACGGCAGAACTTGACTGTTTGGGTTTTCCTCGAATACCTGAGATGTGGCATGGTCACTTCTCAATTTACCTTCGGTGTCTAATGTAGGAGCATCTAGTGGTGTAAAGACAATCTTGTATCACCCAAAAAAATGATGATTTTATATTTGTTCTTTTCAATTTTTATATTTTCAGATACCTATTTGCTTGAATAATGATTCAAAACCTTCAAAGTTTTCAAAAATGCTAAGAATACCAGGACTTACTATTTTTAGTAACCCTATATTAGGGATGTAGTTGGGCCCAAAAATTTCCCCAAGGATTCCAAATAGCAACATAAACATTCTTGGTAAGTTTTAGCCCACGATCATGTTTGTAGTTCAAGATATTAAAGTTTTAGTTTTTGAGGTTCATGGAAAAAAAATTCTAATCAATTTTGAGGCACATAGAAGTTCTATAATGTCCCATAAATTGGCCAAAAATCAAAATATCTCTAATGGGACATTTTATGTACCTTCATTTTTTTGCTTAGCTTTCCAACACATCAAATAGTTTGTCAATCAAACAATCGATTCAAAAGTTATGTCTCCTGGAAGTTGCTCTACATAGTTTTTCAATTTTTAAAATTTTGAAAATTCCTTCTTGGGTGGGAAAAAGGGACAGTTGGGTTCATTTTGGTTCCCAAATGGGAGTTACTCATTTCAAAGAAAGCAAACATTGGGGAAATTACAATAAGTGGTGTGTAATGCATATTTATAGCCTATTTTTAACAATTCCAAAAGCAGTGGTAGGAAGGAGAGTTATTAGCAAGTCCTATTCATGCAAATAATAAAAGATAGCTCTAGAAGGCTCTATAAGTCAGATATTTCTATTGCAAGATAACCCATATAGTTGTAATAAGAGGGCATATGACTGAATTGTATTTCAAATTTGTAGCCTTTACATGCAAGATTAATGAAGAGATTATGAAATAGCATGTACTTTTCTTAACTAATCTTTCTTGAGATCTTGTTCATGTCTATTTGAAATATATAAATTGTTATTATATGTGTTTTGGGTGGAACCCCACCCTCATCAATTCATAACTTAAAAATTTAGTGCATGGATTAAGTTTTCCCCAATTTGATAAATATATACTTTTAAATAAATCTTGGAAGTTGCATATAATGAAAACATAGCTATTTCGATGGGACGTCAACTTTCATCTTGATTATTTAGCCAAAATAGCAAAAAAATAATATCTTGACAAAGAATCTCTCCTCTAGTTTATCATATTTTTTTCATTTTTTTTGATAAACTTTACTATTTTTTTGAAGGACAATCAACACCATATTTTGGTGTTAATGACCTACTTCTAGTAGAAATAGAAAATAAATTTAAGCACTAATTGAAATGTTAAAAATTTAATTTTTACAAAGTAGACTTATAGATCTACAAAAGGTATTTTTAGATTCTTTTAAATGATTATTTGCATGAGTAAGAGTTGTTAGAACATCAAGTTTTCCAAATATTTAATTTTTTAGTAGCCCTAAAGTGATTCTACATATGTTTTTTTGTGATGGTTCCAATTGGAAAAGATGTGGCCTAGATTAATTTAGCTACAATGAATCCAGATAGAACATAAGTTTCACCAAAATTGACGTTTAGTTGCAAATACTTAAATTCATTTATACTTATACATTGGCCCAAAGTGTGACACAACTTTGAACAAACTAGAGAGATGGAGAGATAGATAGAGGGAGAGACAGGGAGAGATGGGGGAGAGGGGAGATAGAGAGATAGGGATAAAGAGGGAGAGATAGAGAGAGAGGGAGATATGGAGAGAGGAGATAGAGAGAGAAATGAGTTTAGGGTATTGTAAGGAAAGAGAAGATTTTAATGAAGTGGTCATAAAAACTTCCATAAAATAGAAAGGAGACTTAGGTAGATGAGGATATTAATAGCCTAAAACCACATCATAAAGGTGTAGTTTGGGTTCTAAAGGAATCCCAACTCACTATTCTTAGTGTCTAAGACCGTGCCTATTGTAACGATGATTAGAACGCACTTTATAGCCCATGCCATAACATTGTTTTCCAATTTAGCAGGAGGAGGATTATTACCATTGACATGGTCAAAGTAAGTAGTATAAACACATGTTGGGAAGTATAAGGTTTATTTGTACATAAGTAGTGTGTATTACTTTTTTTCATCATAAAAAAAATGTTTTAGATCATACTCAATGATCCACCATCAGGATAAAAGGAAGAGAATGAAATAGAGATACAATTACAGAGTACATAAAAAAGGGAGGAGAGTTGGGGGGTACATAGTACAAGGAACAACTACAAGGGTATTGACCATAAAATAATAATGGGAGAAAATGGAAATGAGATAAATTAGGGGGTAAGAGAAATAATGGAAAATTAGACTAAAAAGAAAGAAGAGGGGTCAAAAATTAAAAGTAAAAAGACCACAAAAGGGGAAGAGTCCATAAACACAAGAATAAATAAATTAATTAAAAACAAATAAAATGAATAAAAAAGTAATGAAAAAGAGGGAAACCAATAAAGTAAAAACAATGATTCCAGAAGCTCTACACTTGTACATAAGGAGTTATACCAAGTTGATTAGAAGTATGTGATTCAATATGTAAATTAGGAATATCAAAATGAATTGGGTGCACCTTATATTCACTAGGATATGGGGATGTGAAATCTAAGGATCCCTAGTCATCACCAAGATATGAATTAGAAGACAAAGAATCATCCAAAGATACATAAGTGCTAGCAAGAACTACTAGTGGTACAACACCTTTAGTTGAAGAGGATGGTTTATCTGAAGAAAAAGGTTATGTGGTATGAAATATAATAGAGATATGTGATGGAGTAGAGAAAGTGGTATCAATGATCTATGAATATTGAAAAGAATCATTATCATCCTCTACCATAAAGGATTTTCCTCCACAAAGAATTATAGATTAATGCAAGGTAGAGGGAGCAAATTCCATTACATAAATCCAAGGTTTACTAAGAAGATTGTAAGAGAGATTTATTGGCATGAAATGGATAAAATTGGGAAGTATAATAGGTACTAATTCAATAGACAAATGTAATTGTGCTTAAAGAATCCCTTTTAACATTTTTAAAATTGAGATAGAAACTTAGGGATAGAGAGGGAGAGATAGAAATGGGGAAATATATAAGGGGAGAGAGACAATTAGAGAGGGAGATGGGAGATAGAGAGGGGAAAGAGATAGAGGAGAGATATAGTTAGAGAGGGAGAGATAGAGGGTAGAGAGGGGGGAAAGGGGAGATAGAGAGGAAGAGATGGAGGAGAGGGGAGATAGAGAGATAGGGATAGAGAGGAAGGGACATAGAGGGTGAAAGAGATAGGGGCGAGAGATAGGGAGAGAGGTAAGGGGAGAGAGACATAGAGAGGGGGGATTGAGAGATATAGAGATAGGGAGAGTGAGAGAGAGAAATTGGGGAGAGGGGAGATAGGGAGATAGGGATGGAGAGGGAGAGATAGAGAGGGAGAGATGGAGAGTGTGGAAGAGATAGGGGGAGAGAGATGGAGAGAGGGGTGAGATTGAGAGATATAGAGAGAGGGAGAGATATAGGGGAGAGAGAGGAGATTGAGGTGGGGATATAGATAGTTCTTTGATAGATAGAGATAGAGAGAGGGGGAGGGAGGTACAGTGGGAGCAATAGAGGAGAGATATATAGAGAAGGGAGATAAAGAGATAAAGAGATGGGGGAGATGGGGAAAGAGATAAGAGAGATAGACAAGGAGAGAGAGGGGGGAGACAAAGAGAGATATAGAGAGGTAGAGATAGAGAGATACCTTAATAGAGAGGGAGAGAGAGAGAGAGAGAGAGAGAGAGAGAGAGAGAGAGAGAGAGGAGAGATGAGAGAGAGAGAGAGAGAGAGAGAGAGAGAGAGAGAGAGAGAGAGAGAGAGAGAGAGAGAGAGAGAGAGAGAGAGAGAGAGAGAGAGAGAGAGAGAGAGAGAGAGAGAGAGAGAGAGAGAGAGAGAGAGAGAGAGAGAGAGAGAGAGAGATGAGAGAGAGAGAGAGAGAGGAGAGAGAGAGAGAGGAGAGAGAGAGAGAGAGAGAGAGAGAGAGAGAGATCCATAGATAGGGGTGAGAGACAAGGAGAGCGAGATGGGGAGATTGAGAGAGGGGGGGAGAGAGGGATAGTGGGAGTGAGAGAGGATATATATATAGAGAAGGGAGATAAAGAAATAGAGAGATAAGGATAGAGAGGGAGAGACAAAGAGGGGGAAAGAGAAAGGGAGAGAGACATGGAGAGAAGGGGGAAACAAAGAGTGATATAGAAAGAGGGAGAGATAGATAGGGAGAGATAAAGAGGGGAAATAGATAGGGGCAGAGAGATATAGAGAGGGGGAGATTGAGATACAGATAAATAAAGAGAAGAGAGACAAGGATAGAGAGGGAGAAATAGAAAGAGGGAGAGATTGGAGAGAGGAGAGATAGAGGGGAGATAGAGAGATAGGGATAGAGAGGGAGAGATAGAGAGGAAGAGATAGAGAGGAAGAGATAGAGAGTGGGGGAGGGAGAGCAAGGGAGTGATGGGGGTAGAGGGGAGATAGAGAAATAAGGATAGAGAGGAAGAGATGGAGGGTGGAAAGAGAGGGAGAGCTGGGGGAGAGATGAGATAAAGTGATAGGGATAAAGAGTGAGAGATAGAGGGGAGAGAGGGAGATATGGGGGAGAGGGGAGATATAGATATAAGGATAAAGAGATAGAGATAGAGAAGGGGAAAGAGATAGGGAGAGAGACAGTGAGAGAGGGAGAGAGGAGATTGAGAGATATATAGAGGGAGAGATAGAGAGATATATAGATTGAGGGGAGAGAGACGTGGGGATATAGAGAGGGAGAGATAGATAGAGATAGAGAGAGGGGGGAGAGATATATGGAGATAAATGTAGAGGGATGGAGAGAAAGATAAATAGATAGAGATACAAGGAGAGTAGATATAGATATCTAGAGATGATGCGAGAGAGGGAGATAGAGATATATTCGTTCCCATCATTAGCTAACAATATAACAGTTGTATCTTCGTAGACATGAGGTAACTATAGAGGGAAATAAGGATGGGTAACATTAGTCTTATAAAGCATATTAACTAAACATGCAAAAATAATTCAACAAATATAAAACACGAGAACATTATAGCATGATCATGTTATAGTGTGCACTTGTGTTATAACACAAGCACGCTTTTGTCTTCTTTAGAAAATTCCAACCCTAAGGATTGGACATACCTTTTGGATACCAAGGATGTGTTTTCAACAAAACTTAGAAATGTTGATAACTGAGAGGGGGGGGGGGTGAATCAGTTATCCTAATTATTTCCTTTATTGAACTTTCCTTTTAATTGAAGCAGCATAAAATCAAACATAAAACATTAACCATAAAACAAGAAACACATGACACAGTATTTTTGACGTGGAAACCCTGTTAAGGGAGAAAACCACGGGGTGATTAACCCAAAATTATTCTCTGTTAGAAGAATAGGAAATTACAAAGATGGCACTTGCCAATTAGGGCTCACTGCCCGAGCACACTGCTCACAAGAGGCCCACTGCCTACAAGAAGACACACTGTCTACAAAGTGATGAGAATCACAGTCTTGAACTGATTGGAAGCATCTGCATATGCTGGAGTTCAGTTCCGGTTAGGCTCAGTACACTGATCTGCTGCACTTCATCTTTCCTCTGTTCTTTATTCTGCCTATCTTCCACATACCGGATCCTTTTTGCTACCTCTGCTCTTTCTCTGGACTTATTCGCATATCTCTCCACACTAACACACATTTCACAACTAAATCCATCCTCTATATATATCCGCACAAGTAATTTCATCACCTTTCTAGTCGGCATCCGGAACAGTCTAGTTTCTTACAAACTCTCATTCTGTCGGCTGAATCCTTCCTCACCAAGCAATGCGGATCAAGCATATACTTGTAGATATCATTAATCATGTCGGCCAAACATGATTCATGCCTTCACAACCTCTGTCATCAACAGTAACCCATCCGGAAAGTAGTCTGATACTCTGCCAGTCAGTTCTTCCTCTATTTTCACTGTCTCTCAGGAATCCGGTACTCAACCATTCATATCTTTTTCCTTGTCCATCACCGGAGCCTAAATCCTTGGAATATACCACTCAAGGTAGTCCTCTTGACTTCCCCAAATCCGCACCGCACCAAGACACTTCCTCTGAGAGGTCCGGACCAATCTGTCGGACCTTGCCACATGCTCTGTTCTTCTTCACCGGACCACAACTTTCTTTATTCTGACTTCCGGTAGAGACACATCATGACTTGCGGATATGTGGGATGACCTTTGTTGCCATCAATGACAACAACCATGAATCCATATAGTGTCTCTTGCCAACAATCTCCCCCTTTGGCATTGATGGCAACACTTAGTGAAAAATGACTAAGTGTTTTCACTATGCTCCCCCTTTGCTGATGCTCTGTCTTTATATACAATTTCCGGAACTCCCCCTTAGTTGGATTCCTCATTTTTCACTGCTCCTCACTCCCCCTTTGACATCAATGGCAAAGGGTAGGGTCCGCATATCAAAATTTTCAAAAAATTTCTTATACTTAGCCGCATATTTACATACTCACATATATTGAAGAATGTCTGCAAAGGATGTCTGTAATTGAATCATTTCGGTAGCCCAACTTTGCTTCATTCTGTCCAAAATTGAAATGTGACCACTTAACAAAAATGCAAACGCTTCTGCCCGCTTGAGATCTGTCGGATCTTTTGTTTGGGCGGTGGTCCTAGCATCACTGATGGCCTCATGCATGGTTTCCAACTTAGGGATTATAATCCTTCTAAGTTCTCCCATCCGGTTGGTGATGTTCTTCCTTTCCTTCTCAAGATTCTTTATTTCGTTCAAGACTGCAATAGTCTGACATTCTTGATTTATTATAGAGGAAGAGAGAGGATCAAAACTTTGAGATAAGCTTTGTAGCTTATCCTGTTCCTCTTTTATTTTCTTGTCGAATGCTGCTGTTGCCTTTGACCAGGATATACAAAATTTATAGATATCACCGCCATCCTTAAGAGCATTCTCTAAGCTCCTTATTCCAATGCTTACAATCTTCCTATCCTTAGAGATTAATTCTAATATTTTTGAAAATCTCTTATCCAAGAATTCCTTCCGGACCTTTTCTTCAGCTGATTTTTCTAAAGGATCAAAATGTGTATCAACACTGCTGACTAAGGTTTTTAGATTACCGGAAGTGGAGGCTATCGGATCTATCTGGATTGATGGCATGATCTTTACAAGTATTCCGGAAGCAGCCTCTATCAACTCACAGTCTTCCATATGAGACTTCAGGAGCTTTTCATTTGCCTTGGCATTTGCAAATGAAGCTATCTTCATTGTTTGTACCGGAGAGAGAGAGTCAAAATCAAATGGACCTTTGAGAAGCTCCGGTTCATCAATCTCTAGAGTTTCTTTACTCAAAAATTGTTGAACAGTTTGTGCAGTGTCTCTTGCCGGAGACAGATGTTTCTTTTCTTCTGCAGTCTTAGAACTGTCAACCTCTTTGTCTTTCACCACTGCTTCCTTCTCCTGTAGTTGCTCTTCTTCTTTGGATCCGGAGACTGTAGGGGAAACCGGAGGAGAGATGCTAACTTGTTCATGGGCCACTTCTTCTTGAGCAGAGGGTCCCAAGTCCTCACTTGTCTGTTCAGGGCTCACTTCTTCCGGAACAGAAGATTCCAAATCAGCAGCTGTTTCTGCACCTAAGTCCTCTACAACAGGAAGATTGAACCTTTTGAAGGCCTTCCGGAGGATCTCTTCTGTTTCTTGGGCCACTTTGTCAGTCTCACCAAGCATGAGTTGATTCATCCTGGCTTTGCTTCTGAACTCATCTTTGCAGTCCTTGAAGATAATGTTCATTATCTTGGGATCAATTTGAGGATATAGCTGAATAGCTATCTGCTCCCGGATCTCAAGATCTTTGGCATGAGCATTATTCTTTCTTACTTCCATTTCCTTCTCTAGGCTTTTAGGAATGAGAGATATGATCTCAATGAAAGCCTTATTGTATATGTTCAGATATTTAACTGTGGCTTCCTGCAGAGTCTTTTGGTCTGCCTCACTGAAGTCATCATAGGATTCAGTCATTGGTTGAAGGTTTCCATCCACCGTGACCGACTGATTATGCTCTCTAGTGACAGAGTGGGCTTTTCAACAGTTACCTCTGCCATTTCCTCCTTGTCTTGGCCTGTGGAGGGCTTACCAGATCCTTTCTTTTTCTGTTTCTTTACTTCTCTTACTCCTTCATCTGATTCTGTCTCCTCTTCATCCTTTTGGCTTTCATAAGCCCTTGTGGCTTTTGCCTTTGATCTCTTACCGGATGCCTGGACTTCCGGTTTTGAACTTTTAGTTGAGGGAGGTGCAGATCTCTTTGTTGATCTGGTCCGGGTGGGAGCTCCAACCGGAGCACTTTCTTTGCTTTTCTCTTCTTCCTCGGCCTTCCTCCTCTTTTCCCGGCTGGCATCAAGTGCCTCCTTTGAGATACCTAGGCCTTGAGCAATGTGCTCTACTTCTTTTCTTACCTTTCTTTTAATCTCAGGTTCCCTGAGTTCTACATGTATTTTTACACTCAGCTCCTCAAAGGTTCCAAACCTTTCTGCCTTAGGATCTTTGGGCTGACTTAGCATGTGTTGAACATGCAGCTCCACTATCTGTTCATCAACTTCATACCCCATGGGCATGATCTAGACAGTCCTTGGCTTCCACTGCCTCCATTAGGCACTGATCAGTGTCAACCATAAAGCACACTGAGTCCTTGTATTTCTCAATGAGAGACTGAGGAATTCTCTCTCTTGCTTGCATCATGCTCTGAAAGTTTTTGAAGTATCCCCATAGAGCTGAATTTCTCGCTTTTGCATCCCCAAGTCCATGCAAGTAGTCTCTTATCTGGACTGCAACAGGTTTGTCATTCTGCCATACCCATCCACTTGTTCCGGGTAGCTCATTCATGAAATAGAAGAATAGACATACAATAAGAGTACCATATTTAAAGGAATTCTCTTATCCTTCTTGATTTTCTGTATGTTTTCCATTAATTGGCTTAGTAGTAGTTCGCAGAGATCATATTCTGGCATTCTTTCTTAACATTTCATAAGCAGTGTATATTACAGTTCCGGATAACAGAATTCTCCCTGCTGGAGTGATAGATCTTGTATCCTATATCATTGATGCATATTTGATATCCGGATCCGAAATATCTTCAATGGTCATTGCCCTCTTGTCAAATTTTGATCCGGTGGCCTCAGTTACAATGTTGTTCTTGACAGATTTGAGGATAGGTACTCCACCGGAAGAGTATAGGCCAGTTACTGCTCTAATTGCCTCTTTTTGTGATTTTGCAGGGTCTATCTAGCCATAGAAAGTTGTCATGCATCCTGCTCAGTACATACCGGACCCATTCATCCTCTTCAAACAGGGGAAATGAATAAATTGCTCAAATTGTTTCTTCTGAATATCCTTATACTCTGGTTTAAGCTCAAAGGCATTGTCAATCAGCTGCTTGTGATAGAGGTCTCTAATTTGAATTCCCCAAATTCCTCAATGTTTGCATGTATGTAAACCCTAATGTCTTCGGTGTGTAAAACTCCGTGGGGAACACTAGAGAAGGCTCCTAGTGGGTCTACCTCCAATGATTTGTAGGGATGTTTCTTGAATGAGGGGCGAGGTCTATCAGAGATCTTAACTATGTTTGGAGTAGCCATTCTTCAAGATTGTAGTGAGGTAATGAAAAACGGAGAATACCTTATGCGCCTTCGGTTTGCACGGAGTGGTTGGATTGATTTCTTTATACAATAGCTTTGGCAGGAGATCCTTGGTGCTTGATGAACCTTGTTGCAGAGCTCCACTTTTCGCTTCTTCTCGAGTGCAGAATGAGCAAATGACCTTTGAGAAATCCCTTAAATTGCTCCGCGAACCCTAATACCTGTCTGCAATAAATGCTTCACCTACATCATTCCGGTTTGCCTTGTCTGGATAGCTTGGAGTATCCCGGATTAGTCCTGATCTGTGGATATCATCCGGATCTTTCAATCATGAATAAATCGAGATAGCATATTGCAAGATCATCTCAAACATTCTGTCCAATCCGCAGAACAAGATAGTGCATTTCCGGATCTTTCCGGACCTTTTTGTAATCCTTTATCATACCGGAGCATCTCCCTGAACAGGTCTTATTTGATCGATCACAGCTTCTTCATAACTTCATGCGGACCTCTGAAAACTTGACTGAAGTATCTCAAGATTCATATCTACAAACCCTTTGATCCGCATCTTGTGCCACATCCGGCACCACTTGTTTGGCTGGGGGAACAAGATTTTCTTTGAGTCTCCCCCTGAGCCAGAGCTCACTTTTAATTTCCGGAAGAAATATCAGCACCAGAGTCTGGTGCGGATCCAACCTCTACATTCTCTGAACTTTTCTTCACCCAAATCTTGCTCATCTGATTCCTAACCTCATCTGCATTCATCTTTTGTTTACCCTTGTCTTGATTCTGATCATACACCGGACCTCTTTTGTCCTGATTCTTGTTTCTGCAGATTTTAGCATTATGACCGGACCTATTGCAGATTTGGCAAATAACATTTCTTTGCATATTTGACTGATATCCTCTTGATCTGCATTGATTTGCCATATGACCTATTCTATTGCATGTGAAGCATCTACCTTTGAATGATTTGTTTACTTGCATAATTCTGCATTCATGGGATTTGTGTCCATACCTTTTGCAGTTGAAGCACTGTCCGGAGAAGGATGAATTATTCTGATTCATTCTCATTCTGCACTGATTAGCTTTGTGACCAAAGTGGTTGCAGTTGTGGCAGTATCCATTGAAGGATGGATATCTTTGAGCATTTGGCTGTCTTACCGGAGGTCTTCTAGGCCTGTTTCTTGGATTTACTGATCCAAGATTCTTCTGACCGGATCCGGAGCTTTCTCCTTTCTCATATCCCAAGCCATACTTGTCATCTGTCCTCTTTTGACTTCCAAGAAGAACTTCAAGTTGAGCAGAACTTATCTTGAATTTCTCTTTATATTCATTTGCTGTTTGAAGGTCTCTTTTGAGAGAGGCAATTTGATCCTCAAGTTTTCCTTCATTATCTTTGGCATCTTCAAGATCAGATTCAAGGTGTCTGATAATCCTGTCCATCTGGTGGCATTCTTCTGATTTTTCTTTAAGAGATTGTCTTAGATTGTCTTCAGCCTTTCTTTTTTCTTCAATCTCTTGAGTAAACTTTATAGTTCCTGATTCCATTTCATGTCTTAACATAATGACTTCTTTTGATAACTTTTCACATAACTTGGTTTGCTCAGTCAATTCCTCATTTGTATTGCTTTCTTCACTTTGTCTTGCCAACTGTTGAAGCAGCTCCTTTCTCTTTTTCATAGAGAGACTTAATTTGTCTTTTAATTCTCTCATGAATTCATCAGCCTGTTTGAGTCTTTCTTTTAATTCACTGATTTCAGAATTTGACTGTTTAAGATCCTCAAGGGCAGTCTTGAGTTGCTCCCTTAAACCATATGCATCCATTTGAAATCCCAGATCTTCCTCAAGCTGTTAGGCTCTATTAGGAGGAACTCAGCTCTGATACCAATTGTTGATAACTGAGAGGGGGGGGTGAATCAGTTATCCTAATTATTTCCTTTATTGAACTTTCCTTTTAATTGAAGCAACATAAAATCAAACATAAAACATTAACCATAAAACAAGAAACACATGACACAGTATTTTTGACGTGGAAACCCTGTTAAGGGAGAAAACCACGGGGTGATTAACCCAAAATTATTCTCTGTTAGAAGAATAGGAAATTACAAAGATGGCACTTGCCAATTAGGGCTCACTGCCCGAGCACACTGCTCACAAGAGGCCCACTGCCTACAAGAAGACACACTGTCTACAAAGTGATGAGAATCACAGTCTTGAACTGATTGGAAGCATCTGCATATGCTGGAGTTCAGTTCCGGTTAGGCTCAGTACACTGATCTGCTGCACTTCATCTTTCCTCTGTTCTTTATTCTGCTATCTTCCACATACCGGATCCTTTTTGCTACCTCTGCTCTTTCTCTGGAATTTTTCGCATATCTCTCCACACTAACACACATTTCACAACTAAATCCATCCTCTATATATATCCGCACAAGTAATTTCATCACCTTTCTAGTCGGCATCCGGAACAGTCTAGTTTCTTACAAACTCTCATTCTGTCGGCTGAATCCTTCCTCACCAAGCAATGCGGATCAAGCATATACTTGTAGATATCATTAATCATGTCGGCCAAACATGATTCATGCCTTCACAACCTCTGTCATCAACAGTAACCCATCCGGAAAGTAGTCTGATACTCTGCCAGTCAGTTCTTCCTCTGTTTTCACTGTCTCTCAGGAATCCGGTACTCAACCATTCATATCTTTTTCCTTGTCCATCACCGGAGCCTAAATCCTTGGAATATACCACTCAAGGTAGTCCTCTTGACTTCCCCAAATCCGCACCGCACCAAGACACTTCCTCTGAGAGGTCCGGACCAATCTGTCGGACCTTGCCACATGCTCTGTTCTTCTTCACCGGACCACAACTTTCTTTATTCTGACTTCCGGTAGAGACACATCATGACTTGCGGATATGTGGGATGACCTTTGTTGCCATCAATGACAACAACCATGAATCCATATAGTGTCTCTTGCCAACAAGAAAATCAACCAAATCCTAAGCATGCTCTCCATCAAGTTTACACATTTTTTAATGTCAATATGAAAGAATACAAGGATAAAGTTTCAAGTTTTTTATTAGCTTTCTAACCATGTATTTTTTCAAAAATCTGATAGCATTAGGGTTTCCATACTAAATTTATTTTGCTAGTGTGTTCCTTTTTTAGAGAAAACCTATGTCTATTATTTTTGGTATCATTTTTTGCGTGTTTATCAAAATTTGAAACAAATTATATTTTTAGATTCTAGACTCAATTCTATACACATTGAAAATATTGCTTTTTTATTAGTTTTTTAAAAAATAAGGGGGAGCATGCTCAAATTTTCATTTTTTAGGATGTGTCCACTTTGAAAATTCATAAAAATCATATATTCATTAAAAAATTAACAAAAAATTTAGGCATAAACTACATGATTTTAGCTAGCTTTCCATTGAAGCAATTTGTGAAATACTTAAAAAAAGTCAACATTTTAGGGGGATCACACTAGACACTATGTTATATTTTTCTAACAAAAATAGGAGCACTTTGTGTGCTCCTTCTATTTGAACCCCTTAATATCCACAAATTTTAGAAAAAAATAGTAGTTTAGAAACTAGATTTCGAGCACTAAAAATCTTGTTCTTATCACATCTTCTAATTTTGAGTGTGGATATCTTCAATTTCTCATCCAAGATCAGTTTTTACTAATTTCAGAAAAAAAGAAAAAAGTGGCCACTTATGACCCCCATTTGGTCCCCCATTTCTATGCACATACCCATCCATGTCCCTACAAGGGAAGCATGGGTCCTCTAGGAGAAACTAATAAGTACACACTAAGAAAGCACGTGGGGATAACAAAATAATCAAGCAAGCCACATATATGTACAAACAATTTATACAAAGGTCCTACTACTTAAGGCTGGAAACCAACAGGTCATGTCACTTTAGCAATCTCTATCATTACAGTGGGACAGAGGTTGACAAGCTAGTGGGACCATTACTAGAGCATGAAGGAATGTCTACACTAGTCATAAGCTCCTCAACAAAGGAAGGTATTGAAATATTCTTGTAATAGAGGACAATTTGCTCTTGTTTCTCAACAGTAACATTAGGGATAGGGTACACAAGAGCAATAGAGGTAGGTGGAAGAAGAGCCTCCATTGAATTTGGACTAGATGAAGAAGATATCAAATATGAAGGGGGTATGTTAGTCTTTGTTGTACAAAATGGTAAAGTGGGGTAATGCCTCCTACTTGCACTCGGGTTGTAGGCATGGAATGTCTATGTCAATTGTGGTTAGATGGAGAACATCTCAAAAAACCTGGTGGTGAGGATACTAAAATAGAACTAGTAAATCTAATGTTTCTTTAGGAATGACAAAAACATTAGGTAGACTGAATGACTTGGAAAATGATGGAAGATTTCGTGTGACTATAATGCTTGGGGGCATGAGAAGGAGCCAAGAGAACTTTGAATTTTTAGGTGTTGGTATAACCTAGACCGTGGGGTGACTAATTAGAGGTGGAATCACCAACCTAAGATATAATAGTAGCACATCAACAATTTTTGTGTGCTCATGAAACATGACTGTATCTAGTGTAGGTAGAGGGCTTAGCAAGGTCTAATTAAACATGTCACTTTTCTCCAATTGTCATAGTGATGGCAGGTTGTTCAGATGTAGTGACTAAAGGTCAGTTAGTTTTGGAAGCAGAAGTATATTTTTAAAACAATCATGCTTTTCCCCTATCCATGGTATAGGAAGCAGGGAGTAGGACAATCGAATATTGACAAGCACTATAAGGATGGGGAGAGTCATCCAATGTGGGTTGTTTTCCTTTTACTGCTATTAGGGAAGTATAAATAACAAGAGAAATTGATGCCAGCTGGGTGACCTTCAAAGAGAGAAGCTTATAAAGCATGGGCTTAAAAGTGGAAGGGTCAGGTCTGGATGTAGGGAGAACACTGTGACCAACTCAATTTTCCTTGTATCATGAGTAGGTTTTAAACATATGATCTACTTGAGGTCGAAGTGGTTTAGTAGTAGGCCAAAGACAATCCAAGGAAAAATTTCCCCACTGTTCGAGGGGTTGGAAACCACTATGGGGAATTACATGTATATGACTCTATCAGGTGAGTGCAATATCATCATGGGCCAAAGAATAGCTCTAAGTGGCAATGAAAGTACTAAAAAATAGACTTAAGTAACTTTGAACACATGAAAATATGAATGGATTATATATATAATTTGGATAATATGTAACAACAAAATTTGTAGAGAATTGAATGTAGTTTATGGGCTACTGTTTTTTTTGGAAAATATTTAAATTTATTTTATCAAAAATGAATATTTCAATGAAGTGTTATTAAAAGGTTCAAAAAAAATATAAAGTAGGTGTCTGTCCAGCCAACCTAAGTATGAGAAAAAAAATTGAATCTTTAAATATAAGTAAAGGACACATGCCCAAATGTGACGCATATGTTTTTGAATTTTTTTCCCATGAAAATTATTAGTTATGAATTTTTTACTATGAATTTTTAAAAAATTAAAAAGTAATTTTCCAACCAACCTTACTTGATCAAAAAACATGAAATTAAATTTTTTTAACCCGTAGCCAAAAAAGCATAGAGTGTAACGCATCTTTCAGATTTGAAGAAGGTGAAACAATTTGAAAGTTATTGATGTTTTACAATTAGTGTATCCATCAGGATTTTAGACATACTCTATGTAGAAAATTATTAATAATTATTTAATAATATTAGAATAAAGCATATCCTATATTGCTAACAATTTCTTGAATAAGCCCGTTTTGTTTCAACAAATTTGGACCAAAAAAAGTCATCAGTATGAAGGGTGAAATCATGAAAAGAAGGTGAAAACTCTCAACACATTAGAGTAGAGGAAAAGTCAACCTTGCCACTCCCAAGCCTAAACCCAAGGCATTCCTAAGGCTAAACAATTTTATGTGAAGGTAACTGATATCCATTACTAACGAATATCATTTTTATAGAACAGATATCATTTTTATAGAATGGATATCAGTTATTTGGATATCTGTTAGAAGCTAGTATTAAAGGCTTTCAACCTTTAGGTAATAGATATCCATTCCTAGGAATGAATATATCCATTTCTAGTAATTGATATCCATTCCTGGAAATAGATATATGTTACTTAAAAGCCCAAAAAACAAAAAGAAAATTTTTGTGCCCAACAACAGTGCCCACAAACCCCCTGCTCTTCAGAAACCCATGATATATATGCATTAAAGGGAAAAGAATACATGTCTACACTTTTGGACACAAAATTTAATTGTTTCAATCATTAGGGTGATAGTCTTTGATCTTCTAATGGGGAGCTATAATGTCATAAAGAAAAAAAAGGAGGAAACTTTAATTGGAGGAAATTGGGGTAATTTGGGAAAAAGATAAAGAAAGGAAGAGGGTTGCAAGACAAGGTTTGGTGGATATTCATGAAGGTGAAGGTTCATGTTTACCCTCTAATGACATGCAAATTAAAGGTGTTAATGTTGAATATAATGAACTATTTGATAAGAATGAAATTGATCATGATATTCCAAATGAAAATGTTGCAAAATGTTATGAAATGCCTATTGATAAGAGTAATATCATGGACAATGAAGAACAAAAATGTAGACATGTGCTTGAGGATTGTGGATATTGTGTGAGTAGGAAAATTCAGGTTAATAAGATCAAGCATTACAATCAAAACCCAATCCTACCACCTTCAAGAAATCCATCTAAATGATACAAAATAAAAGCTCATTAATTAACAATGTTACCTAGATTGTGTTGTTTCGTTGGTTGAATGTGGATTGCTTCTCAATAGTGAACAACCATAGTTGTCAAAGTTTCCATGATGATAGATGATATGTTCAAAGTGCTCAATGGATGCTCAATGGATGTGATATGCATGAGATGATAACCTGGATGCTATAGAGAGTGTGGGATTTAGGGGATTTTTTTTCAAATGGAATGAGAGGGTGTATATATAGCTCTCAACTAAGATTGATCAATGGTGGCTACAAGAATGGTTGAGATAATTCAAGAGGCTTAGATGAATTTGTACAAGACATGTATCCATAGGGACAGCTTTTATTAAATGATTTAGTTTTCTTTGGTGGTGGAGATAAGATTGATTTTATTAAAATAGAATGCTTTTCTATTTTAAAGATTTGATGACAAGGATAATTGATTTTTAAACCAATTAAATCATTTTTTGTATTAAATTTTTGACATACTATGCACAAGGGTGACTTGTACACATAGAAGAAAGTGATAAAAGAGGGAAATGATCAGATAAAAATAAATTAAACAACTAAATTCATTTAATTTATTTTTAAATGATAGAGGAAAAAGATAAATTTAGAAAATTGGAAGAATAAATATAAATTAAATAAATAAATTTATATAATTTATATGCATGATGAGAGGATAAATAAATAAAATATTAATTTTATTTATTTAAAAGGATCAAATTAAATAAATTTAGAAAATTTATTTAATTTTAGAAGAATAATGGGATAATTAAATAATTAAAGATTATTTAATTATAGATAAAAAATAGAAAAATAATGATAATGAAATTAATTAAATAAATATAATTTATTTAATTAATGATAGAAGTAGATGATTTAGAAGAAAACTGATAATTAACACAAATGTGCTAGACAAAATTGACATATGCAATGGTGAATAATGCGACTAATTGACAAATGATACGAAGGGTCAATTTTGGGTGTCTACATTTTGCCCCTCTTTGAGACAATGTCCTTTAGGATGTTGTTTTAAAGAAGATATGATTGATAGGTAAGGTAAACAAGCTATGCCTTAGTGAAACTGGTGGGTGGTGCCCCCTCGAGAGGAAAATCAGACGATCGGGAAAAGACTGGGTTGACTCATGATTAGATAAAAATACAAAGATAGACTAGGTTGACATGAAGAACTATGGTTTGGGGTGAGATAAACTAGTGATGGAAGAGAAGAATTAGGGTTTGTCTTAGAAGAAATTAAGCTTTGGCTTTATGCAAATTATGTGTACAATGATTTATGTTATGCAAATGTAATGATATAATGATATATGATAATGGTATAGGGTGATATATGTCTAAGACACTTGTTTTGCAGGATGAAGATAATGAAAGCAAAGATGATGAACGGAAGAAAGTGAATCAAATCCAATTGATCAATCCTAGTGAGAGCTATGAATCTTATTCTGGGATAAATGGATGGATGATAGATAATAGATGCAGCATCTTGGTAACAGTTACACACAATTTAGAGATTGCAATTCTTATGTTTGATATAGTATATGGATGTTATGCACCAAGGTATAAAGACCAGGGGTGACGATGTATCTAATGCATTCAGCATAATACAATCTTGTCTATCGTATGAGGTCAAGATGTTGAGCCAACATACACAAGATATGTATATTAGTTGTTCTGAGATGGACTTTGACTTTGCAAGCAAACAGTTTGAACTTATTTCCACTAAACATAATTGAACCTTGTTTGTTATATGTATGGGAAATAGTCTTAGCATAGAATAGTCTTAGTACATAAAAGGTTGTTTAGCTCCTTAGATGCAAAAGATATTAGTATGCAAGATACTACTCCCAACACGTACAAGATACCATTAGGCATAGTAGGAGAATAAGATCATCCCACAGACACAGCATACAAAAGAAAATGACCATGCCCCAGTCTATATTTCATTGCAGCATACCAAGATATGAGCAATCCAGGCAGTCTAGATTAGGTATTAGAAAGAGACAAAAGATAAATCAAAAGACAAAACAAATGACACAACCATCATGTTCTCTTGCCAAAAGATGGTTCTTGTGGATAGATTGGATAGCACCTTGTTGTGAGGAAAGATATATCCTATTGAAGGCTGAGATGTTGGATTGATATAACAAATGTTGGCTAAAGGCATGAGGACAAATGTCTTTGTTTACCTCTGATTTGATGAGTGCTTGAGCTATCGAGACATGCATAATTTGTTTTCTACTTGAGTTAGTCAAATTAAGACTGAAGGTTGAAGAACATGGATTGTTTGTGCTTACATACTAGATACTTCCTTCATATTCCACACTACCTACATACCCTATATCCATGGGATCAAAGCATAGTATGATGATGATGAAGATGATGATATGTAGTTCTAGGTGTTTATTGATGATGTGGGAGATAGATGACTGAATATAATATGAGATGGATGAAGGGGGTGCTATGGTGAATGTTGGATGGAAGATGAAAGATGGAAGAGGTGTATCACCCATGCATGAGTCTAGATACTTCCTTCGTATTTCAGACTACCTACATACCTTGTTTTTGGCAAGAGACATTTCTTCACATGATAGCTGTTGTCATCAATGGCAACTAAGATCATCACATTCATCCGCATAACACAATTTGTTCACATCGAAAGTCAGAATTAGAATTTGTCTAAGTCCGGGCAGTTAGGAACAAAGCAATGACAAGGTCTGGTATCTTGGTCCAGATCTCTCCGATGGAAAGGCATGGTTTTCTACAAATCTAAAGTAGTTGTAAGCATTGTCAAGACACTCTAAATCTAGAGTTTTGTCCTCTGGTGATGAAGGACTCAAAAGATATTAGCTTCTAAGTATCGGGTTTCAGTTTGACAGAACATACAGAAGAAGAACAGGCTGACCTTGTGAATGATCTTAATTCTGGATGTATAGAAGTTGTTTATTGGGAAATTGGTGATGATCATTGATGGTAGCTGACATGATTGATGATTTGTGAGTGCATGTTTTGTTCCACATCTCATATTATGTATGGATCTAGCTGACAGAGCAGAGTAGTCAACAAAGTTCTAAATGTTCTTGAAGCCGACTGGTAAAATGATTGTAGATAATGTTGTGAATATATATATAGCCGATGGAATTGGATGATTTTGTGTGTGTGGTGTGCAAATAAAGTGTAAATGTGAGAAGAACAGAAATCTAAGGTGTGAATGAAGGCAGAGCAGTAAGAAGAGCAGAGCAAAGATGAAATGTGTAAGATTAGTTTTTGCACTTAATAAGAACTAAAACTCTTACATGAGTAGATGTTATTTATCAGTTCAAAATCTATGTTCTTCTCTTGTAATCTTTCTATAGGCAATGAGATCTGGGCAGTGAGCCTGAGTGCATGTGCATTCCCATTTGTAAAAATACTTTTAACAAGGTATTAATTTTTGTGGGTTAACCCCCACCATGGTTTTTCCCTTAACCAGGTTTTCACGTTAAAAATCTTGGTATCAAGTGTGTTTTTGTGTTGTTGCTCTTACACTTATGATTTTTGTTTTCATGGTTAAGTTATTGAATTGTTATTAAGTGGTAAAAGAAAGAATTAACTGCAGAAAGTTCCAAAGTTTTGAGACAACTGATTCACCCCCCTCTCAATTGTCTATCCTATTTCCAACAATTGGGATCAGAGCGAGGTTCCTTTGAGAAGCCTAATAGCTGAAGGTAAAGATCTTGGAAGAAGTTTTAAATGGGTTCACTCAAAGATCAACTTTAGTTGGCCCTAGAAGAGCTTATTCAGTCTAAAACAAAAATTAGTAATCTGAGAGGTGAACTTAAAGATGTTGATAATACCATTGAAATGTTAAAAGATAAATTAAAGAAATCTATGCAAAGAAAAAAGGAGCTACTTCTACAGCTATCCAATTTACCTAAAGAAAATGGCATGAATGAAGATTTGGAAGAAAAGACAAAGGAATGTGCGAAGCTATCAAAAGAAGTTGCTATTCTGAAAATTGAAATGGAATCTGAGGTGATGAGGCAAACCAAAGAAAGTGAAGATAGGAAGAAAATTGAAGAAGATCTGAATCAAAAACTAAAAGAAAGAACTGAAGAATGTTGCAAATTGGATAGAATAGATGGCCATCTAGAGTTTGATCTACAAGAAAGTAGAGACAATGAGAGAGAACTTGAAAGGAAAATTGTCATTCTCAGACATGACCTAGAAGTTGCAAATGAATATAAGGAGAAGTTCAAGATAAGCTCAGCAAAACTTGAAGCACTGCTTGAAGGACAAAAAAAGGCTGATGACAAGCATGGTCTTGGATATGAGAAAGGTGAAAGCTCCAGACCTAGATAGAGAAATTTTCAACCTAGGAATGGGAGAAACAGAACTAGAAAACCTCTGGTAAGACAACATAATGCTCAAAGATATCCATCATTCAATGGAAATTGTTTCAATTGCAATAAATTTGGTCATCGAAATACTCAGTGTAGAAGCAGAGTAAATCAAAATGGTCCAGCCTTCTCCGGTCAATTCTTCAAGTGTAAGAGGTATGGTCATAGATCAAATGAATGCAGAAGTATGATAATGAATAATGCTAACAATAGAGGAATTGGCAATTCCTTCAATGGTTACTATTTTTCTTGCAATGGGTTTGGACACATGGCTAATCAATGCAAATCAAGAGGAAATCAAGTTTATAAGAAAGGAAATATTGTGTGCTTTAATTGCAATAAATCTGGTCATATTGCAAGATTCTACAGAAGTAGGAACAATGGAAGAAGAGATTCGATAAATAGAAAACTGGATGAGTAGAGACAAGACAAAGGCAAAGAAAAAATTGATGCGAATGAGACTCAGAATGAAATAAATAAAACATGTGTCAAGAAAACAATTATGAATGATAGTAATGGATCCGCATCAGAATCTGGTGCTAAAAATTCCTCTGGGAATTGATTTGGAAGCCTTGGCTCAAGGGGGGCAGCATTGTAAATCAAATTCCCCCAGCTAGTAAGTAAGTGCCTAAATTTGGCACAGTGAAAAAAGAGATCTTGGATTGTTTTAGATCATTTGGAAGGATTTCTGAAAGAAAAGAGGTGGATATGGCAAATTACAGAGTAATTTATGAGAAACTGTTCAATAAATAGAGTAACCAGATGTATTAGGGCAGAGCATTTATTACAAAGACAAATTAGGTGTTGCAGAGCATTAAAAGGTCATTCATTCCTCATTTAGATCACTTTGCATAAGAAGAAAGCAAGAAGAGGATAAGTGAACGAGTTTAGAGCTGAAAATTCTCAAGAATTGAAGCGTGAAGATGATCTCCAAGCAAAACCCTAATCTGTGGAACAAGTCGAGCCACTAGGTGCTTTTTCGAGTGTTACATATGGGGTTTTACATGTTGAAGACATTAGGGCATACATTCATTGAAATATAGAAGAATTTGGGAATCTAAAACTATTGGAGTTGTTTAAGATCCATCTAAAAGACGGCAATTACCAACTAAAACCTGAATTTGAAGCCATTGAAAGCAAACATTTTTTTCAAATGATTGAATTTCCATCTTTTGATGAAAGTGAATGGGTTCGGTATGTGTTGAGTCGGATGCATGATGAATTTATTTGGCTACTAAAACCATTTAAGATGACTAAAGATGTTATAAGAATTGTGATTGGGCTGAATGCAACTGGTGGATTACCTACTTTGATAGCTATGAAGAATCAAATTGTTACTGATGTAACCGAAGTGAAGTATTGCAAAAGAGAAATGACAATAAATGAAATCATAGAATTGGATGTCAAATTTGCTTCTATGATCATTGGCTATAAGATCTATCACTCTAGTAGGGAGAATTCAGTTTCTGGGACTGCAATAAATGCAACTTATAAGATGTTAAAGGAGAATGTTGACTATGATCTGTGTGAATTACTACAGAATTAGTTGGTAGAGAATCTAAGAAAAATAAAAAAAGACAAGAAAAACTCTTTCAAATATGGTTCTTTGATCATATGCCTATTTTTCTATTTCATGAATGAAATGCCTGGAGTGCAAGGTGTGCATTGGACAAATGACAGACTAGTGGCAATCCAGATAAGAGAGCATTTATATAGCCTTGGAGATTCAGGTGCATAAAAGACTACAATCTAGGAGTATTTCAAAAAAATTTAGAGTCTGATGCATGCAAGGGAAAAAAATACCTAATTCAATTGTAAAAAAGTATAAGAATGAGATATGTTTTATGGTAGACATAGATCAATGTTTGATGGAAGCTATAGAACTAAGAATAGTATGGATAATGCCAATGGGTTATGAGGTGGATGAGAGAGTTCTAGAAATGTATGCTCAACATCTTCTGAGAAAAATTAAGACACCTCTGTTGAAAGGTTTGGAACATACACAGAACTAAGGTTAAAGTTGCATGTGGAACTTAGACAACTGGAAACAAAAATAAAAGTACAAAAGCAAGTAGAGATGTATGCAGAAAGCATTGGGATTACAAAAGAAGCATGAGAGAGAACAGAGAAAGGATTGAAAAGATGAAGAAAAGCACTGAGCAGACTTCAGAAGAAAAAGTAGAAAGTGAGCCAGTAATCACTCTGGAAGTCCCACCAAGCTCCTCAAGGAAGACAAGGAGTTCTACAACTCTTGCTAAGCAACCCAGGCCCACTTCCACCAACAAATCAAAAGCCACTCCATCTGGTGAAAGGGGGAAAAGAAAGAAAACCAAGACCACAAGAACCCACAAGAGCACAAAAGATGATGAGGAGATAGAGACATATGAAGAAGTGAAATAAATAAGATCCAAGATAGCCAGAACTTGAAAGACTTCTGAAGACCAGCCCTCCGGAAGCAATAAGGCCAGTAAAAAGCAAGCAACTAGTAAGGTCGCTATGACTATTGATGAAATTGTAAAAACAATCACTGTTCATGGAAATTTAAAGCCTATCAGAGTTTACTATGATAATTTTAATCAAGTAAATAAGAAAATTTTGGAAGATGCCATTATCATATATTTGAATAAATTCAATAGAGCCCTATTGGAAATTTTACAAGAACTTCCTAAAAGTTTAAGGAAAGTATTGGAAATGAGGAAAGAAGCAGCCAAGGCTAAAGACATAGAACTCAGAGAGTATGTCCTCTCCACTTTGTGTCATGTAATGACTAGAAGAGAAGCAGATAAAATCCTTAGAGAAGTTAAAGAAAAATTCAAAAGCAAGGTCTAGATGAACAAGCTAATGCTTGGTGAAACCTAGGAAATTGCAAATGAAATGGAAGAAATTTTGAGAAAGGCTTTAGACAAAGATAAATATTAGATTATTTCAGAAAAAAATGTAGAAGAAGTCAATCCTTCAATTCTAGAACATGAAGCTCTAGAAGAACAGATTAACAAAAGAATTGATGACCAATGTGTTAATTTAGATCCTCTAGAGTTAACGTATGAGGAGACTAATGTTGGATTTAATTCATCAAATCTGAATGTTGGAGAAGTTGATGAAGAGGAACAAGTCAATCAGGAGAAAATAGAAATGATAGACAAAATAGATGGTGTAGGAGTAACTCCTCCACCTGATCATTCTAGAAAAGTAGAGGATATTGCTACTACACAAAGCCCTCCGAATCAGGTAGCAAGTGGTGAACAAACATGAAAGAGTCCATTTGCAAAGAACACTGATAAAAGTAAAGTAGAGAAAGATGAAGAAAAAGGAAAGAAAGATAAAGCATAACAAGATGGTGAAAATGTTGAAGCACCTAAAGAAGATACTGAGAAATCTGATGAATAAAAGGATGGTTCATAAAATGTTGCAAGAGGCACTACAGATGCAGTGAAAAGTCTTCTTGAAAAAGAGATGATTGAGCTTGATGAGCCTGAACTACTCCAAGGTCTAGCCAATCCAGATGCTCTCTCTCAAATTCAATTGATGAAAATAGTATCATTCACCCAAGTAAAGGCTAGAGAAAAGATGTTAAAGTTCCACATGGAGGACAATGAGCTATTGAGGCTTGCAACCGGAATTTTGGAAAAGTTAATGCCTTCCTACCATAAGAGTCCTTCTTATTCCCCCTCCAGACATCTAAAAAATCTTTTAAGTTCTGTAAATACTCATTTTGAGTCCTTTGAGAAGTCTGTAGAGACAAAAGTTAGAACTGAGTTTTTGGATAAGAGATTTAGTGAAATTCAGAGTCTAATAGGGTATAATAGGACTATACTTGCTATCAGTATAAAAAATGTTCAAAATGCTCTAAGTGATGGAAGTGATATATATAAATTTTGTCTATCCTGGCCCAAAGTAAGCGAGGATATTGAGAAGAAGATAAAGGAACAAGAATTGAAATTGTCAAATCTATCCAATAATTTTGATCCTCTAACTACTTCACCAATAAGTCAGGAATGCCAAGTAATTAGCTTGACTGATGAGATAAAGAGACTTGTTAAAGAGAAAGGCAACATTATGAAGAGAATGTGTGAGCTCTGGGGATTGATTGCCCCTAAGTTAGAGACAATGTATAATGCCCTATCTAAAGCTCAGACTATAGTTCAGACTAGTGATCCATTAGATCTATCAAAGGCAGAAGCATATTCATTTTTGTTAAGTGGGCACATCTCAATTTTGGATGGAATGAAGAGTACTTGGGCCTATGAACTTGTGCAAATAAAAACCATCTTTGTAGACATTCTCAAGTTTATGTAAATAGAACTTAATGATTAGTTGTACATATGCGATAGTATATACATAATTTTTAGAGAATTTTGGCTTGAGACCCCACCATTTTCCACTGATGTCAAAGGGGGAGTGAAGAACAGTGAAAAATGAAGAATCCAGCAAAGGGGGAGCTTTGGAACTAATAGAGAAGCACAAGTGTACATAGTAAGGGGGAGCTACATTAGACATTTAGTCATTTTTCACTAAGTGTTGCCATCAATGCCAAAGGGGGAGATTGTTGGCAAGAGACACTACTTCGCATTGATAGGTGTTGTCATTGATGGCAACTAAGATCATCCCATTCATTCGCATAACATAATTTGTTCACACCGAAAGTCAAAATCAGAATTTGTCTAAGTTTGGGTAGTTAGGAACAGAGCAGTGACAAGGTTCGGTATCTTGGTCTAGATCTCTCCGGTGGAAACGCATGGTTTGTTGTGGATCTAAAGTAGTTGTCAGAATTGTCAAGACATGCTAAATCTAGAGTTTTGTCCTCCAGTGATGAAGGACTCAAAAGATATTAGCTTCTGAGTATCAGGTTTTAGTTTGACAAAATAGACAGAAGAAGAACAGGCCAACCTTGTGAATGATCTTAATTTTGAATGTATACAAGTCGTTTATTGAGTAATTGGTGATGATAAATGATGGTAGCCAACATGATTGATGATTTGCGAGTGCAATTTTTGGTCTGTGTATCATATTATGTATGGATCTAGCCGACAAAGCAAAGTACTCAACAAAGTTCTAAATGTTCTTGAAGCTAACTGGCAAAATGATTGTAGATCATGTTGCGGCTATATATATAGCTGATGGAATTGGATGATTTTGTGTGTGTGGTGTGTAAATAAAGTGTAATTGTGAGAAGAGCATAAATCTAAGGTACGAATGAAGGAAGAGCAGTAAGAAGAGCAGAGCAAAGATGAAATGTGTAAGATCAGTTTTTGAACTTAATCAGATCTGAAACTCTTGCACGGGAAGATGTTATTTATCAATTCAAAATATGTGTTATTCTCTTGTAATCTTTCTATAGGTAGTGAGCCTCCATTTGAGCAGTGAGCTCTGGGCAGTGAGCCTGAATGCATGTGCATTCCCATTTGTAAAAATACTTTTAACTATGTATTAATTTTTTTGGGTTAACCCCCACCATGGTTTTTCCCTTAACTGGGTTTCCACATTAAAAATCTTGGTGTCAAGTGTGTTTTTGTGTTGTTGCTCTTACACTTATGATTGTTGTTTTCATGGTTAAGTTATTGAATTGTTATTAAGTGGTAAAAGAAATAATTAACTGTAGAAAGTTCCAAAGTTTTGAGACAACTGATTCACCCCCCCTCTCAATTGTCTGTCCTATTTCCAACACTTGTATCCATGGGATCAAGGCACTTAATGATATAGATGAGATGTAGTTCTTATGATGTTTTGATGGTGGTGATGAAGATAGATAGATTGATTGAATTATGGATTTATGGGACTGATTGAATGTTTGACGATATGAGATGTTGATGGGATGTTTGATGATAATGCTTTAAATATCAACTCCAAAACTAAGTGCAAGAAAATGCCCCCAGTATGGGAAGGATTTATTATGAAAGGTGATGGATTAGGTGACCTATCATAAGATATAATGATAACACGCACAAGAAAGCAATCAAGCATGTAAAAATGATACAAAAATAAACAAGGTATTGCCTCTATCAAGCTATAAACCAATGCTTGATTGATTGATTGATGATGATAGTGTTGTCATGGCGGAGAACGATATATCCCTAGATCAACACGAGGATGCGGGAACGATATATCCCATTGATAATGATGATGTTTGATTGGGTTTACAACAATATTAGGATCAAGACCAAGGATGTGATTACATAATTTGACAAGATTGATTAACTTGATTAATATGGATTAAGGATGGACTTCCATTTAGATCATTGCTTGGACTGATTTCATTGTTTTGTGATGATTAGATTGATTTGATGAATTGCTTTGATTAACTTGATGGATTGATTTGATGGAGTGAGTCGATTTGAGTTTGATGTGATGAATTGATTTTATTTGATTTGATTGAATTATTGGAACAATTGATTTGAACTGATTTGGATTGGATGAATTGATTTGATTGAATTGGTTTAATTTGATGGATTGAAGATTGGATTGATTTTATTGCTTGGATTTTTGTTGAATATTTGATTTTTTTTTGTATTTTAAGAAATATTTTGAATGTCAATGGACTTACAATTTGGGTAGCCTTTGTGCTAGATACCAATGACAAGGGAAAACCAAGTCTAGGTGCTAGAATGAATGTAGGATTGGATGGATAAAAGGATGGATGATAGTAAATGGGATGGAAGGGTCATGATATATGGATGGTGTTAGGACCATTCAAAATTCCCATAGTCCCATTTGGTTTCATACATTTTTCCTTCCATAAACCCATCTTAGGTTTCCATATTCCTTTTAAAAATTGTTCTAGCAGTCATCTACAAGCATCCCATATTGGGTCCATGTGAAAGATATGTGTATTTTTTTTACCATTGATGTGTTTTTGCCTCTTACCACAGCCCTGCAGGTCACTTAAATAGTCTTGGTAGGTGTACGGGAACCAAAGGAAGTACCTATCGCTACCCCACAGTACATAGAAGTTCTATTGCTAGTGTTGCGGTATATAAGAATCCATTACCACAGTCCCACGACAGTCTCAAAATGGAGTGGCGGGCTAGCGGTATGAGTTAAGTGACATATATTGGTTGCCGTGGTCTCATGGCAGGTAAGAAGATAATCGACAGTTAAAGGGTTCATCGTAGCCTCGTGACGGTCCCAAGATAGGCTTGCAGTATAGCAGTGTGAACAGTCCAAAGTAATGTATGCTTATTACCACAGGCCTGCGATGGTTTCCAATGAGTTCTGTAGGCCCACGGTGAAGGTTTTAAGTGACATTTGTTGTGAAACACAACCCTGCAATGGTCAAAGAAATAGTGTGTGATATTGTAGTAGGGGACAAGTTAGGAAAGATGATGTCACCACATCCTCACAATGGTCACTCCTTTGGTGCATGGTAACGTGGTGAAATTCAAAAATAATGTAGGTTACCTCACTGCCTCGCAACTGTGACCTCACTAAGTATGCGGGGTAGCGGTAAATGGTAAATGATAAAGGATGATTGCCAAGTGTTCTCCTATCATCCCACGGAGCAAACAAATCAATTTTGTGATAGTGGGATAAGTATTGGATGGTGGATTAATCACACCGATGCCCCGTAGAGGCCATCATTTATGGTGGAGACTGTACAGTAATCGATGAAATGACTATAAAACTGGTGAAATATTATGTCCATCTGATCTATGAAGATCAATGGACTGTGTTTGAAGTAATTTAAACACTCAAATTTTCTCATTCTTGGCACGAACCAGAGTAACTGGTGACATGATCAACTTCATAGAAAAATAAAGTTTGGAATTTATTTGTTTTTCATCATTCAAGCAAGATCAAAAGTAATTGGCGATTGCAAACTCAAGCTCTGGTGTGCTCTGCAGAGTTCATTCAACTAAGTAAGTGAAAATTCACCCAATCCTATGTCTAATTTTTTTTGCCTGCATTCTTCATTCAACTAAGTTCAGTAGAGCAAGTAGCTATTAAAACCCTAGTTTGTTAAGGTGATAAGCAATGGCACCTAAGAAGGAAGTCTGTGAGTAAGAAAGATGAGTTTTTTCTTCTAAAGAAAAGAGACGACCTCTTCAACAATCACTTTTGGATATGTTACCTAATTCTATTGGTAAGGGATACAAGAAAGTTTTTAAGGATGTATCAGAGGGTTGTCGAGATGCCAGGGTTCCTATTTCAAGATGGAATCTTTTCGAGTATTTTTGTGAGAAGAAGGATGGTCAAGGTCCAGTGGCCAACCCATGGAATTTAAACCTAGTGAAGATTGTGGTTCTAAATGTATTTGTTGATGTTGATCTAATCAAAGTGTTGGCACAGCAATATCATCCAGCCACTATGATAGTTAGGTTGCCTAATGGATCATCATTAGTGGCTATGGATAGAAATACAATCATTGATTGTTTCATGTTGAACAAACAAGCCTTCACACAGGTGGACTTGAAAAAGAGTGAACAAGAATGCACTTCCATGAGAAAATCACATAGAAGTGATGAATTGCCCATGTACATGAGGAAAGGGGCTAATAACAAAAGAATTGAGATTTCTTTCACTTTTGTTGAGCCTTTTGTTGATGATTTTGCTTTTTATTTCAAGAGGACATACTTTGCTTTGTGTCAGGTGCTAGGTATTGATGCCAAGGTAAAATGCCAGTTGGTCTGATGATGATGGCCATGAGAATTTAGAATTTAGAGGTGAATATTGAGTATGATTTTGAATCATACATCAAAAATAAGTTGCATGATGGTCTTTTACAAATCAGAGAAAACAAGAATCCCCTTGATTTCAAACACTGTTCTTTATTGTGTCACTTGATCAGAATAGGGGAAAGTGGCCCAACAAAATAGATTTGAGAATGATTGACCAGAAGAAAAAAAGATTGCCCACACAATGCTTGTGTTACAAGTGGGATACTCATTGCAATAAATACAACTATGTTGTGTTTCATGATGAATTCTTAGTCAAGGTAATGAATTCAATTGGTTTCCCTTCTCCTAGACTGACCAAAGAGGATAGGGAAATGTTAAGGTCTCTTTCTCATAGGCCAACACAAAGACATAAGCATAACTTTGATGATTGGTATTTTCTCCTTAATCATACAATAATTACAGTCTATGGGTGTACTCAGCCACCCCATGTGTTGCCCAAATTTGTACCAAACATAATTGCATTCCTTGAGTTCATGTGGCAGATGATTTGGATGGAGAAGGATGTGATGAAAAAAGAAAACAAGGGCACATTCCTTCCTGACTCTACTATGTTTGGTGATTGGTCAGTTGGGTCTAATACCTTGGAAGAGTTGCAAGCCTACTTGAAAGTAGGCTATTCTTTGAAATTGGAAACTGAGAGGGTTTGTGATCTAGAGGGTCACATAAATTTCGTAAGACAAGTCATACTCACTAGAATGGGCATATCCCATCAAATTAATTTTGATGAGGATGTGATCAGAAATATTGTCACCTTTGATGAAGTGTACAATAGAAAAAGGAAGTGGGAAACTTTGAAGAAGATTAAGGATGACAAAAAGAAGGAAAACTCTCATTTTTTAGGATTCTTTATTGAGGAGAAGGACCCATTGAAAATAATAGATTTGATAATTGATAATTTTGAGAGGATATATGGTAAAGCAAAGGACCAGCCCCCTAAAGCTACCAAGGTCCATGTAAAAAGGCCATTTGGAGTAATGATTGTTGAACCAACTCCTGGTGAGATGTCAGTGCAAGACCCTACAATTCCTAATGAACCTTCTCCAAAAAGGCAAAAGACTGATGATATTTCCTCACTTGTACCATATGAAATGTCTGAAGGAATGGGTGACACTAAGGATGTAGCCAAGATTCTGAAGAACATGGGAGGCGAGGAGGAGGTTGATCAACCTCTTGTTGGTGAAGAAATAGATGCACATATACCAGAAGCAAGAATGGAGGAAGAGGTACAAGGTGAGCCTAAGTTGCAAGAAGATGAAAGAGTTGTGGCCTCAATGAGATTCATTGAAGATGATGGCTTCATTAACACTCTAGAATTCAAAGATTTTTGGTTGAAAATGAATATGAAGGAGTTTGATGAAAAGGTTGAAATAAATAAGATGAGTGCTGATGAATCACAACATGACCAAATTGTGGCACAAACTTTCAAAGAGATGAGGATTGATGAAATCAATGTCATCCCTAATGAGGCTTGACAAATGGTGTTGAAAAGTAATATGTTGATCATCCCTAGGCTTGAGTTGAAGAAGATGTTTTTTCTTGACCAAGTAAGAAGCCAAGAGGATCCCATGATGGTTTCTGAATTTGACTATGAGAATGGTGTCAATGGCTATGGGTTCAACCCAAAAATAGAGACCTTAGAAATATGGGCTACAAAGAAGAGCACCAACAAACTAAGATTGCTTGATATAGTCCAAGAGAAGAAGGGAACAACTATAATAAAAAAATTCCAAGATACATTAGTGCTTGAAGCAGCCACTCTTACCATGCACTCTACAATGTTCACTCAAACTACTATCAAAAAGTTGGAGCAAAGATTGCTTGATTATGAGAAAACTCAGATTGAGTTGAATGATGAAGTGCACAAGTTGTATCTGGAAAATGTGAAACTCAAGCAACAAATAAAGGGTGCTAGTTCTTCTTAGAGTCAGGCAATTGTTCCATTTCAAACCCCTATGCCACAACAAACCAATGATGATACTATGCCAACTGAGTAGTTTAATGCATTGAAATTGAAGCTGGAAAAAGAAATCAAAAACATGAAGAAGAAAAATGAGAAGGAAAAGGATGAAGCCAGATTAAAGATTCTTGAATTGTTTGAAAAGATTTTGGAATATAGAGTAAAGTTGGTTGTTGACAAGTTGGGAGATGTGAATGAATGCTATTCTTCCTTGTCTCAATCCATTAAGCAGTTGCAAGTCAATCTTTCTGTTTTAGATCCAATGTATAAGAAGTTGCAACCTACACACCACACATTGATCACCTTGTGCAAAGTTCTATAGAGAGATCTAGGTGCTCCGGCTTCACTTAAGCCAACAGAAAAGATGGTGAGAGTAGGAAAATGTAGGTGAAGATTGATTCTTTTGCCACCTTCAAACACCCATTTATTCCTTCCATCTTGGCAGAAGATAAAAAGGATCAAAGATTTTGATGCATGGAAGAGTGAATATGGACAAACTATTTCTCAGGTCATTGATTTTTTGAAGAAAGATGAAAACATAATATTCTCAACTTCAATATGATTTTGGACAAAGTAATTGGTCTAGATGTTGGATACACAAAGTTCTTGTTGATGTCAAAGTGTTGCTGGACAAGAGATGGGAAAATCACCAGACCAACTTGCTCCAAATTCAATAATAATAGTGGCCTAGTGATTTTGTTGTATACCAATGGGAGCAAAAGTATTTGACAATTGATGAATGAGTAGGCAAAGAATGCAGAGGAGCAATGAGCATTGAGTTGGTGTCAACATGGCACCTACAAATCTTGGACATCCTCCTATTTTGTGTTTTCTTATTTTTTATGCTTTCCAATATGTATTCAAATATATATGGTGGTCCTTTTAAGACTTCTCAAAAGTATGTATTGTAATAGGTCTATTAAGGGGTGGGTATATCAAAAGTCATTTTTTGGAATGTGAAAGGTCTGAAGCTTGTAGCTTCCTTCACCTGTATAAGAAGGAAACTAAGACCTTGGGAAAGCTTTTTGAAATTTGATTTTGGGAAAGACATTTTAAGGCCTACTCTTCAAACATAAATCAATAAAAGAAAACTACATTTGTCTGGTGCCATATATCTAGTTCTCAATTTCTTGTTGAATGTTCATGTTATACTTTATCTGGTTGTCTCCATCTTTGTTACTCTTGGTTATTTGAATTAACATATGAAGGGTATGCTTTAATTCTTCAAAACACATTTGTTGTTTTTAAGTGGTTTGTTTAATTGGGTTTCCCGAAGGAGGAATTAAATTCCATTGAATAGATCATTGTAATTGGGTGGATTCAATTTGGATAATTAAGAAGAGCCAGGTAAAAATAACCTTGCATGTTTATTCCAGGCATAAACAATTCCATGCCAAGTAATTTGAGTTGTGGCTAGATAGAAAACACAAATCTTTTTGTGTTAAGACTCCATTACCCAATTGTTGAGAAATGCACTGATCAATCATTTTCCAGATTCATTTCCTTGTAACATATTCAATATTCCAATTTCCATTTTTTGTTATATAGGAATGTAGGAGTAATAATAGAAATAAAAATAAAAACCTAATTCAAATCATATGCCAGTTTGGATTAGGGTGAAATAGATTATTTAATTGATAAAATTATATAAATCCCTTAATCTTCTCTAAAGTCACCAACAAGTTTGAGGACTAATTAATATATTGGTGAATATAAGGTAACATCGGCCTGGGCAAACTAGAGCCTAAAGTGTAGAGAATTTTAACCACCAGGGTTAATTCTGTCAGTTGGCTAGATTGGTTGCATAAACTAATCATAAAGTTTGGCATCTTTTAGGGTTTTGCATATTGCAAATTTGAGTACCAAAAAATTAGAGACTTTACTGGGGAGTCACAAATAATTTAGGTTCCTAGAGCACTGGACGACCAAGAGTCAATCTAAATATTTTCCTCCTTTTGTAAAAGGAGGTGGCATCTCTAGATAAAAATCTCTAAAGATTTCAAATTGCAATATAATATCACAGCTCTCCAACATGGATGACATAAGGTCTCAACAAAATAAGAACTAGAAATTTGTTGAAAAGAACAAAGAGGGTTCAAAGCCTATGCCTACCACAGGCACTTCCAATAGTGATGGAATGAATACTGTGAACAAACTTGTTATCTCACAAACCTATGATAATGTACAAGATAATCAAATAAATGTCTCAGAACAGTCATACATTACTTATGATAGCCCCATGATTGAAACACAAGTGGGGAGAACTAAATGATTTTAGCCTAGGAATCTTTTCAATATCAATGAGTCTCAAAAGGAATTTGAAGATTGCCTGGAATTAGATATGAGACAAACTAAAGCAAGAAGAGACCTTGAGCAAAGAATGGCACATCAATATGCTGAGAGCTCACAGCAAGGGTTTGTGGAACAAACCCCCAAGACGGTAAGGTTCATAGAGGCTAATGTTGTTTCTGTTGGATCTAGGGCATACAACTGAGAGGGGGGGTGAATCAGTTGTATAAAAACTTGCTCTTTACTTCAAACACTTGATTCTTCTTTATTAGTTAACAACATATCAATTAATCATCCATGAAAGTAAAACGTACAAACACAAGAGTAGATAAACATCAACACATTGAACACCAAGATTTTGACGTGGAAAACCCGGTTAAGCGAAAAACCACGGAGTGATTAACCCAAGGATTATTCTTTGTTAAAAGAATAAGAAAAAGAATGGCACTTGCCAATTAGGGCTCACTGCTCGAGCACACTGCTCACAAAGAGGCCCACTACCTACAAGGAGACACACTGTCTATAAAGTGATAAGAATCACAATCTTGAACTGGAGAATGACATCTCTACTATGTCTGGATCAGTTCCATTTAAGTCCAAAACCCCTGCTCTACCTTTCACACTTCTCTTCGCTACACCACACTCATTCACACAATCCACACAACTAAATGAACTCACAAACCTTTATTTATACAAGACATTGACTTAGGAACAATCATCTAAGTTGGCAATCAACCATAAGAATATCTGCAAGATGAATAACACATCTGGTCGGCCATCACAAGAACATTCGTAGGATGAACAACTCATCTGGTTGGCTAGTCGGAACAAGAACTTCATCCGGAAGAATAACTTCAATTCCAGGCTCTACCATTAATGCGGACCAAAAACACAACCTCATCATGATCCAAGAACCTTCACAAGCCTGCCTGAATGACCAGGTACATCCGCACTTTCTCTACTTACTGGAATCTCTTCTCTTCCTCATCCAGAACTTCAAGAACACAGTCTGTCGCCACTGTCACAATGCAAAAGGCACTTCCGAACTTCAAAATCATACACAACTCGAGATGACACATCACAAGGACATCCCAAACACTCCTTCTAAACCGTAGATTAGGATTATACAATTCCAGACCTCACTAGACCTTTCTGTGATCCTCTGTCACCTCTGAACACTTGCCGAAACCGGTTCCACACCGACAGCCACAACTCCTTCAGATCTTCATGCGGACCTCTGAAATCTTAACTGAAACATCTCAAGACTCATATCTACAAACCCTTTAATCTGTATCCTCCGGTTCGCATCCTATACAATACATTTACCTTCTTCTCATCACTGTTCTTCATTGTTCCTGACTAAGGCTAATTTTCTCAATATCCTCAGCACACTGCTCATCGAATCCTTCTTGTCAATGCAATATGAGTATGTTGACATCAATGACAACACTGGTTCACCTCATACTTGCAACAATCTCCCCCTTTGTCATTGATGGCAACATATGATGTGAAAAACCATCAAAACAAGAACTTCTCCTTTCTGTTACAGCTCCCCCTATCAGCAACATGTCTTCTCCTCATTTATTGCTCCCCCTTTGATCATCAGCCACTTGTTTTTCACATGTCTTCTCTCCCCCTTTGACATCAATGGCAAAGGGCTCATACTTGCAATTCTAACACATCAGAGTCATACCAGCTGCTCCCCCTTAGTAGCAGCTCCCCATCATCAATCCAGATCACAAGATATGACTGTGATATCCACTGGACTGATGCACATCAGTGCATCTTAGTTCATTACTGGAGGGACCATGACCCCTAACTTCTCCCGGAGATATTCAAAAGAATCATTGGGAAGAGGTTTAGTAAAAATATCTGCAATCTGATCCTTGGAAGGAACATACTCCAACCTGACTTCTTCCTTGTTCACTTGTTCTCTCAAAAAGTGCAACTTGATAGATATGTGCTTAGTCTTAGAGTGCAATACCAGATTCTTAGAAATATTAATTGCACTTGAATTATCACAAAAAATTGTGATAGGCTCCTCATATTCAACTTTAATGTCTCTTAGCATCTGCTTCATCCATAAGATTTGAGTGCAATTGCCTGCTGCTGCAATGTATTCTGCTTCAGTTGTGGACAGAGATATTGCATCTTGTTTCTTGCTTAGCCAAGAAACCAATCTCTTCCCCATAAAGAATGCTCCACCACTGGTGCTCTTCTGGTCATCCACATCTCCTGCCCAATCTGCATCTGTGTAAGCATGAAGAGAGAAATCTGGATCTCTAGGGTACCATAGACCATACTCAACTGTTCCTTTCAAGTACCTAAATATTCTTTTGATTGCCATAACATGAGATTCTCTAGGATCAGCCTGGAATCTTGCCACAAGACCAACAACCTGCATTATATCTGGTCTAGTCTGAGTGAGATACAACAATCCACCAATCATTGATCTATACTTTGTCTGATCTACTTTTGGGGAGTCATCATCTTTGCTCAACTTACATCCAGTTGCCATGGGAGTGTTCATTGGCTTTGAGTCTTCCATACCAAATTTCCTCAACAATTCTTTCACATATTTGGTTTGAGAAATAAAGATCCCTTTCTTTGTTTGAGTAATTTGCAGACCCAAGAAGAAATTCATTTCACCAAGCATAGACATTTCAAACTCACTTTTCATCTGATTTGCAAAAGTTTTGCACATACTATCTCTTCCTCCAAAAATGATATCATCCACAAACACTTCAACAATCAAAATGTTTTCATGATCAATTTTGAAATATAAGTTGCTATCAGCAGTACCTTTGTTGAATCCAATCTACACAAGATGCTTATCCAACCTTTCATACCATGCTCTTGGGGCTTGCTTTAATCCATACAAAGCTTTCTTCAACTTGCAGACCATATCATCATTATCAGACAATTGAAATCCATCCGGTTGTTCAATGTAAACTTCTTCCAGATCACCATTTAGGAAGGCAGACTTGACATCCATCTAATATACCTTGAAGTCTTTGAAGGCAGCAAATGCAATGAGTAATCTGACTGCTTCAATTCTTGCCACCGGAGAAAAGGTTTCTTCAAAATCAATTCCTTCTATTTGAGAGTAGCCTTTGTAGACCAATCTAGCTTTGTTTCTGATTACTTCACCAGCTTCATTCAGTTTGTTCCGGAAAACCCATTTGGTTCCAATCACATTCCTGTCTCTAGGTTTGGGAACAAGATCCCAAGTATGATTTCTCTCAATTTGCATCAATTCATCTTCCATTGCTTTGGTCCAGTTTTCATCATTGCAAGCTTCAATTATTGTTTTGGGTTCAATCTTTGAAATCAGACAACATTCATCCTGATTTTGAGCAACATTCCTTCTAGTTTGCACACCTTTGTTTCTATCACCTATGATCTGATCTTCAGAGTGGTTCTGTATTACATACCTTGGAATTTTGAGAGCATTCTGTACTGTTGCTTCTTGATCAGGCTCATTCAGACCTATCTCTTCTTCCTAATTTACCGGATCAGGCTGATTCTGACTTACCGGAGAGGATTGAGCTCCTTGAACTTGAACACCATCTTGGTCATCCTCAACAAACTCATAAAACCTTGAGGGCTTCTCAATTCCTTCATCAACTTTCACATTAGTGCTTTCTATCATCTTCCTCAATCTCTTATTGTAACACTAGTATGCTTTGCTTTGAGTGGAGTAACCCAAGAAAATTCCTTCATCACTTCTAGCATCAAACTTTCCTAGATCTTCATCTCTTTTAATATAACACTTGCTACCAAATACTCTGAAATATTTCACAGTAGGAGTGATGCCAAACTAGAGTTCATAAGGGGTCTTACCGGTGTTGTTTCTGATTTGAACTCGATTGAGAGTGTAGACTGCAGTGTTGATAGCTTCTTTCCAAAACATTTGAGGAACATTTGCTTCCAACATCATTGTCCTGGCAGCTTCCTGGATGGTCTGGTTCTTTCTCTCAACTACTCCATTCTGCTGTGGAGTCCTAGGAGCAGACAACTGTCTTCCTATACCCTGCTTCTCACAAAAGTCAATGAACTCACCAGATGTAAATTCACCACCTCTATCAGACCTTAGACACTTCAGTTTCAATCCGGTTTGATTCTCTACCATAGCTTTGAAGATTTTGAACTTCTCAAGGGCTTCTGATTTCTCCTTTAGGAAGGTAACCCACATCATCTGGGAATGGTCATCAATTAGCAACATGAAATATCTATCACCTTGTAGACTCTTGATTCTTGTTGGACCACAGAGATCAGTATGTACTAATTCCAACAATCCGGTAGAGGACTGATCTTTGCTTTTGAAAGAGACTCTGCTCTGTTTACCCAGCTGACATTCTTTGCACAAACTATTTGTAGGTTTCATCAATTTTGGAAGATCTCTTATAGCCTGAGTATTGCTTATCTTGATGATGTTATCAAAATTTACATGACATATTCTTCTATGCCATAACCAATTCTGATCAATTTGAACAAACAGACAACTTTTATTTGAACCAACCAGATGAAAGATATTACCTTTTGTCTGAGTACTAGATGCAATTTCAGTTCCAGAACTTGTAAAGATTCTGCATTTTCCATTCTTGAACCGGAGATCATAGCCTTTGTCTACTAACTGACCAACACTGAGAAGATTGTGCTTCAATCCTTCAACATATAGTACATTACCTATTTTGCTCTTTCCATCAAAGGAAATAGTTCCCCTACCTCTGATTCTGCCAGCAGAATTGTCACCAAATTTTACCATTCCTCCTTCATACCTTTCCAAATCGAAGAACTTATCCTTGTCACCAGTCATATGGTGAGAACATCCACTGTCAATAACCCAATCATCATTTTCTTCCACTTGAGCAGCCAAAGCTTTTTCCACAACCTTGTGATTGACAGATTCAGAGAGTATTGAATCTTCTTCCTTGATGGCAATAAACACCCATTCATTTATGGATTTGCTTCCTAGTTCTGATTCATCATCTATTACTCCTTCATTGTCATCTTCTTCATGAACATAATAGCAGTTCTTTTGAAACCTTTGTCTGTTAGTATTAGTCCTTGCAGATCTTTCCGGACATCTTGAAGCAAAATGACCAATTTTATTGTAGTTAAAGCACTTAAAGGGTAGTTTTCATTCATACTTACCAGATCCTCTTGGCAGTCTCTTTGCAATGAGGGCTTCAAGTTGAGCTGTTTCTGCTTCTTCTTCTTCCATGTCTCTTCTTTCTTGATCATACCATGACATCTTCCTTGAAGAGTTTTCACTCGGATCAAATCTCTATTTTCCTTTCACATAGGCACTGGCTTTGAAAGTAGATTCAGTCTTGGGAGGATCATCTCCAAACTCGGTCATTTCAAATGCAGCTAGCTTGCCAGCCAGTTGTTCTCTTGTGATAGTTGTGTGGGCTCTGAATTCATCAATTGTAGCAACCTTGATTTTGTAGGCAGCAGGAAGGGATCTGAGGATTTTGCAAACAATCTCATTTTCATCCAGAGTTCCACCAGCATTTCTAATTCCACACACCAGCTCATTCACTCTTGGCATAAAGGTAGTGATGTTTTCATCATCTCTCATCTTCAATCTTTCAAATTTCCCTTTTAGACTTTGCAACCTTGCACTTTTGACAAACTCATCTCCTTCATACAGAAGTTCCAATTTAGTCAGGATCTCATATGCAGTTGGTAGATCGATAACATTTGAGAGATCTGAGTCGTTCAATGTGCTTAGCAGAGCTTCCTTGGTCTGCAGATTGTTTTCACCATCTGTGATTTCATTCAAAGTTGTCGGACCACCTTGTGGACGTACATATGGTTTTGAGACCATGGCCAAGTATGCTTTTCCCATACATTCCAAGTGACATTTCATGCGACCTTTCCAGAGGGTGAAGTTGGTTCCGTCGAACTTCGGACTATCCTTCTTGTATGACGACATCCTGGATCTCCTCAAGCAGTTAAGCTCCTTTTAGAGGCACTTGGCTCTAATACCAATTGTTGGATCTAGGGCATACAACTGAGAGGGGGGGTGAATCAGTTGTATAAAAACTTGCTCTTTACTTCAAACACTTGATTCTTCTTTGTTAGTTAACAGTATATCAATTAATCATCCATGAAAGTAAAACGTACAAACACAAGAGCAGATAAACATCAACACATTGAACACCAAGATTTTGACGTGGAAAACCTGGTTAAGGGAAAAACCACGGGGTGATTAACCCAAGGATTATTCTCTGTTAAAAGAATAAGAAAAAGAATGGCACTTGCCAATTAGGGCTCACTGCCCGAGCACACTACTCACAAAGAGGCCCACTGCCTACAAGGAGACACACTGTCTACAAAGTGATAAGAATCACAATCTTGAACTGGAGAATGACATCTCTACTATGTCTGGATCAGTTCTATTTAAGCCTAAAGCCCCTGCTCTGCCTTTCGCACTTCTCTTCACTACACTACACTCATTCACACAATCCACACAACTAAATGAACTCACAAACCTTTATTTATACAAGACATCAACTTAGGAACAATCATCTAAGTCAGCAATCAACCATAAGAATATCCGCAAGATGAATAGCACATCCGGTCGGCCATCACAAGAACATTCGCAGGATGAACAACTCATCCGGTTGGCTAGTCGGAACAAGAACTTCATCCGGAAGAATAACTTCAATTCCAGGCTCTACCATCAATGCAGACCAACAACACAACCTCATCATGATCCAAGAACCTTCACAAGCCTGCTTGAATGACCAGGTACATCCACACTTTCTCTACTTACTGGAATCTCTTCTCTTCCTCATCTGGAACTTCAAGAACATAGTTTGTCGCCACTGTCACAATGCAAAAGGCACTTCCAGACCTCAAAATCATACACAACTTGAGATGACACATCACAAGGACATCCCAAACACTCCTTCCAAACCACAAATTAAGATTATACAATTCTGGACCTCACCGGACCTTTCTGTGATCCTCTGTCGCCTCTGAACACTTACCGGAACCGGTTCCACACCGACAGCCACAACTCCTTCAGATCTTCATGCGGACCTCTGAAATCTTAACTGAAACATCTCAAGACTCATATCTACAAACCCTTTAATCTGTGTCCTCCAGTTCGCATCCTATACAATACATTTACCTTCTTCTCATCACTGTTCTTCACTGTTCCTGACTGAGGCTAATTTTCTCAATATCCTCAGCACACTGCTCATCGAATCCTTCTTGTCAATGCAATATGAGTATGTTGACATCAATGACAACATTGGTTCACCTCATACTTGCAATAGTTTCAACTTCCAAAGGAAGATTTACTGATAGAGAATTGAAAGATAATGTGGAACGGTTGTAAGAACAATATGAAAGGCTTAAATTGATGAGAAGACAAGAAGAGTTGGAATGAGAGATACTTCAATTGAATGCTCAACCTATTACAAGTGCCTTGCAACATGTACCTATCAATAATCTAATTACTTCTAGAAATATAACTAGACCTTTGGTCTGACATGCAACTCACAATGTGACTGGAAGGTAGGGCAATGTAGGTAATGTTCCACATGTGCAGCCCAATGTTCATATAAGGCCAATGTCAAACCCTACTAATGTTCTAGTGGCATCTCAAGGTAATTCTTACCCTATTCCTCCTGGTTATAATTAGGGATACAATCCATATGTAGGACAATATCAGTATCCATATCCCCCTCCACCTCATAATGTACATGGTAACATGTATCATCATGGAAGGATGCAACACAATGTGCAAGGAAATGTAAACCCTAATGTTGGGATAAATTACAATGTGTATCGAGAAGTACATCAGCAACTTTAACAACAAGGACCTCAGCATAATCAATATCAGCCTAATTAGAGACATAATCCATTTGAAAGAGGCCCAATGAACGTGGATAGATTCATACAGCTTGACTTCACTGGCATCCAGGGATACCCAAATGACATTGATAATAAGGTAAGGAAATCAATCCCTAAATTTTCTAGTAATAATGTTATCTCCATAGAAGACCACATAAGATCATTTGAAACTGTCATGGATAATTTTGAAGTTGAACATGATGTATATATATGAAATTGTTCATGCAATCACTAGTAGATGATGCAAGGGATTGGTATAGGAATTTGCCAAATGCTACAATTAGCTCATGGGCTGAATTCAAAAGTCTATTCAAAGAACAATATGGTGATCATTTTGATCCCAAATTTTCCTTACATGAGCTAACCAATATCCAGAAGAATTATAATGAGGTTGTGGCAGATTTCAATGCTATATTCATGAAGATTTTCAATAAAATACCACATCATTTGAAACCTACAGACCCAATGTGTTTGGTCTTCTATTTGAATTCTTTTGACCCTAAAATGGGAAATGATCTTAGAACAAGAAATCCACCAAGTCTTACAGATGCGTTCAAAGCTACTTTGAATATTGAAAACAATAAAAGAGCTTTAGGGAAAGTTGACCATAGGGATGAGCCTAGAATACTACAGAAGGGATGAGCTTGGAGTCAAGCCATAGGATTGCATACTTAAAACCATTTGAAATTATTTTTAATGCTATTTTGGATCCAAAAATGACATTTGGAGGAAATTTAAACCATTTAAAACTTTATTGAAATCTGTCGCCAATCGTACAGGCCATGCTAGAAAATGTCACCACAGATACCTAGTTAGCACTTGTGTCATCCACCAAGTCATGATGACATCATCTATATGGATGATGACATCAACACTAATGTCATCGTACAAATAGGGTCTTACCTAGGACCCCTTTCTATCCCTCAGAGGGCATTTTCTTCTAGGGGGCGTAACTTTCACCCACAATATTGGATTTTTGACTTCTTATAGGCATCGGAAAGGTCTCTTTGAGTATTATGCATTGGTATAGGTTTGGTCATCATATTTTTCCATTTCTGTCAAATTTTGGTGCCTAAAGCTAGGCATTACTCTGGGATAGTTTTATGCTCATAACATTTGTATATGAAATCATATTTTTGATTTCAGATACGCGTTGGACAGATCATGCCATGTACTATAGTTTCGATCATGTATATTTTCATTTTTGGTATGTAGAGAGAGATTTGTATTTGTTTGAGCACTTGTGGAAGCTTGAGATTTAGGGTGCAATTGTGAGAGCATTCAGATGGATTTGTTGGGCATAAACTTGTGGGAGTGCATGTTTTTATGAGACCATCATCATGGTATAGCAAGTTTAGATTTAGTGCTTCCAATTACAAGTTTACAAGTGTTTTCAAAGTTTGGACTTTGATGGAGATAGGTACACAGGTTGTCTTCTAGTTTGAGAACATGGTCAATACACGTGTGAGACTAGGAGTATCATTTAAGTGGGAGTTGAGTACAAGTATAACAATGATGATGACTATGGTGTCATGGTTATGCATGTACACTTTTGCATTAGCATGACATGATCATGTATGTGGTTGACAGGTATGGGTTTTGATGTTTGATTCATGATTATAGGTGGTGGTGTGGTGTAGTTTTAGGATTTTTTTCTTATCTCCTATATGCTTGATTAGCTCCTTGACTATGGTTACTTTTTTGTGGACTTAGTTGGAAAATCAAATATGGGTTGATTTGGTGTTTGAGTCTTGAATTCTACAATTTATCTTCTTTGATATCTTGTCTTGCATGTTACTAATGTGATGATGAGTTTCATGATTCATTGGTTTGGGATCTTTGATTTATGTAGTTTTGTGGATTAGCTACCCCTTAGCTATAGTGGGATGACTTAGATTTAGACTATCTATATCCACGAGATTGATTCAGTGTTTATGTAGACTTTGTTAGTTGGCCTTGTTTGTGGTCATTTGTACATTGATATGTTTCATTGGGATGAGATGATGGATGATTAGAGTGTATGAATAGTTATTTATTGGGACTTGTAGCATGTTTATCATGATGCAATGCATAGTTTGGATACATGGTTTTATGTGATTTTTTTATAGTGATTGTTTTATCTTTTTGATTTCGAGATCATGGTTTTACTCTACCTTTTTGGAGTTGTTGATGTTACAGTGGGATTGTTGATTATGTTGGGGCCATGGATGATCTTCATTTAGGAGATGGTTATCTTCATGTGATTGGAGATGTTGATCCTTGGTTTAGGTGTTGGTATTGTGTCTTGGTTTACTCTTGATTATGGATTAGAGTGTTGACATTATACAAATTCTCTTGTGACCAGGATGTGTGCATTAGTGTATGTGATCTCATAAGAGGAGATGTTATATCATGATGTCATGTTGGGTTCCTAATTATGCATTTGGAGCATTGACAGGGGTCTAGTTGGTTCTCTTGGTATTGCATACATTGTTCATTTTATTGAGAGATTCATGATAGTGCAGTTTTGAATTTGGAGTTTAGCATGGATTGATCATGGAGGTGCTCGTGGATACTTGGAGACTTAGGTGAGGTTGGAGTTCTCTTGGGATTAGAGAATTTTTTGAGATGGTTGCTCTTTGAAAGTTTTAACAAGAAGATTGAGGAGCCTACACCTGGATATGGACGTGATTTCATTATGGGCCTAGAGGATATTATTCTTGGAGAGAGTCATTGTGGTTTGGTGTATCCTGGAGGAGCATTCTCATTCCCCACTCTTGGTCTACTCGGAGGATTATCATCTATGAGGTATTTCCCATCCTTTTAGATGCATTTTACTTTATGTTTTATCTTCACATGGATATGGATCTTGAGCTATGGTTATTAGTTATGGAGGGTTCATTTCAGGGATGTTGGCATGGTTATCTCCTTGTTCGTATGGTTTGATTTTTGATGTCTATTATGAGGATTTTAGGAGATGTGATTGGGCTTATTCCTAGTTATGGAATGTTTATGAGTTTGATCTACCTTGGTTAGAGAGGCTTACATCCATGTTGGTTACATGATACATATGTTTATTTGATCTATGGGATTGAATGGTTGGGTGTTGTTGAGGCTTTTCATTTGGGGTTGTAGAGGAGATCATACTTGGCATAGCTTAGCATTTTGAGGTGTTGGTAGAAGGACATGTTATGATATGATTTACAAGTTTTCTCTCTTTGTTCTATGGCTACTTCTTGGAGGTTCATGTTGATATGGTTGGACTTGGGAGAGTTATGGTGACATGCTGTGAGAGAGTATGCAGTGATTTATCTTGCATGTGTGCATCATTGTGATTGGTCTTGGTAATGCATTTGCCACACATTGGTTTAAGTGTTGATTGGTAGACTTGGAATGCCTTGAACTATTTTTAGATTTGGAATTATCCATGCAGAAGGAGTTCCTAGATGAGTATGATCTTCATTGAAATGATTTATACATGGAGGTTGTGATTGCAATATATGGATTGGATATGTTGTTGGCATGTGTTTACTAATGTTGTTGATACCTATTAGGTATGGATGGTTGGATGTGTTAGCATATGCTATGGGTGCTATTTCCCATCATGTGGCTTTTTATCTTTGACAATAGTTTGGATCCTTTGTTATCACTTGGATTTGATACTTGTGTTCTTTGGATTGGTGCATATTCACCTTGGCATGTTCCTTTTCTTCCATAGGTAGCATGTTGGAGGATGAGAGGAGTTCTTTCTTAAGATGGTGGTTAATTTGATTTTATTGCAGGTATATTGATGGAGCACGAGAGCATGCTAGAGATTCATGTGGTTTCATGTTTTTCTATGATGATTTATTTCATCAATTGACCCTTATACAATGTATAAAACAAATAGAAGAATGTTATGAAATAGGTGTGTTGTACACCTTGCATACCATTGATTATTTTTGTTTATGTAAAATAAATATTTATTTGTGGTCCATCTTAATTGATGTTTTTAGCCACATTAGATATTTATTTGGGTGCCACTTATAAATGTTGTATTTAACATTGGGTTAGTCATTTTATGTGTGTGGGACACATAGAATAATTATTTATTTATTTGGGAAATTATTTAATATTGGGAATAAAGTTAAAACTTAGCGACAAATATTAAATGAGGGGTCAATGGTTTTGTGTATACATGGTTTTGGAACACAGTGTTGGCAAGAGACACTATATGGATTCATGGTTGTTGTCATTGATGGCAACAAAGGTCATCCCACATATCTGTAAGTCATGATGTGTCTCTACCGAAAGTCAGAATAAAGATTGTTGTGGTCCGGTGAACAAGAACAGAGCATGTGGCAAGGTCCGACAGATTGGTCCGGATCTTTCAGAGGAAGTGTCTTGGTGCAGTGCGGATTTGGGGAAGTCAAGAGGACTACCTTGAGTGGTATATTCCAAGGATTTAGCCTCCGGTGATGGACAAGGAAAAAGTTATGAATAATTGAGTACCGAATTCCTGAGAGACAGTGAAAACAGAGGATGAACTGACTGACAGAGTATCAGACTACTTTCCGGATGTGTTACTGTTGATGATAAAGGTTGTGAAGGCATGAATCATGTTTGGCCGACATGATTAATGATATCCACAAATATATGCTTGATCCGCATTGCTTGGTGAGCAAGGATTCAGCCGACAGAACAGAGTTTGTAAGAAACTAGACTGTTCTGGATGCCGACTAGAAAGGTGATGAAATTACTTGTGCGGATATATATAGAGGATGGATTTAGTTGTGAAGTGTGTGACTATGTCAAGAATATATGTGAAGAAGAGCAGAATAGAGCAGAAGTACCAAGACAGATCCGGTATGTGAAAGGATAGCAGAATAAAGAACAGAGAAAAGATGAAGTGCAGCAGATCAGTGTACTGAGCCTAACCAAAACTGAACTCCAGCATATGCAGATGCTTCCAATCAGTTCAAGACTATGATTTTTATCACTTTGTAGACAGTGTGTCTTCTTGTAGGTAGTGGGCCTCTTGTGAGCAGTGTGCTCGGGTAGTGAGCCCTAATTGGCAAGTGCCATTTTGTAATTTCCTATTCTTCTAACAGAGAATAATTTTGGGTTAATCACCTCGTGGTTTTCTCCCTTAACAGGGTTTCCACGTCAAAAATACTGTGTCATGTGTTTCTTATTTCATGTTAATGTTTTTGTGTTTAATTCAATGCTGCATCAATTAATAAGAAAGTTCAATAAGGGAAATAATTAGGATAACTGATTCACCCCCCCCTCTCAGTTATCAACAATTGGTATTAGAGCAAAGTTCCTCCTAATAGAGCCTAACAGCTTGAGGAAGATCTGGGAGTTCAAATGGATGCATATGGTTTAAGAGAGCAACTCAAGACTGCCCTTGAGGATCTTGAACAGTCAAATTCTGAAGTCAATGAATTAAAGGAAAGACTCAAACAGGCTGATGAATTCATGAGAGAATTAAAAGACAAATTAAGTCTCTCTATGAAAAAGAGAAAGGAGCTGCTCCAACAGTTGGCAAGACAAAGTGAAGAAAGCAATACAAATGAAGAATTGACTGAGCAAACCAAGTTATGTGAAAAGTTATCAAAAGAAGTCATTATGTTAAGACATGAAATGGAATCAGGAACTATAAAGTTTACTCAAGTGATTGAAGAAAAAAGAAAGGCTGAAGACAATCTACAACAATCTCTTAAAGAAAAATTAGAAGAATGCCACCAGATGGACAGGATTATCAGACATCTTGAATCTGATCTTGAAGATGCCAAAGATAATGAAGAAAAACTTGAGGATCAAATTGCCTCTCTCAAAAGAGACCTTCAAACAGCAAATGAATATAAAGAGAAATTCAAGATAAGCTCTGCTCAACTTGAAGTTCTTCTTGGAAGTCAAAAAGGGACAGATGACAAGTATGGTTTGGGATATGAGAAAGGAGAAAGTTCTGAATCCGGTCAAAAGAATTTTGCATCAGAAAATCCAAGAAACAGGCCTAGAAGACCTCCGATAAGACAGCCCAATGCTCAAAGATATTCATCTTTCAATGGATACTGCCACAGCTACAACCACTTTGGTCACAAAGCTAATCAGTGCAGAAAGAGAATGAATCAGATTAATTCATCCTTCTCCGGACAGTGCTTCAACTGCAAAAGGTATGGACACAAATCCCATGAATGCAGAAATATGCAAGTAAACAAATCATTCAAAGGTAGATGCTTTACATGCAATAGAGTAGGTCATATGGCTAATCAATGCAGATCAAGAGGATATCAGTCAATTATGCAAAGAAATGTTATTTGCCAAATCTGTAATAGGTCCGGTCATAATGCTAAAGTCTGCAGAAGCAAGAATCAGGACAAAAGAGGTCCGGTGTATAATCAGAATCAAGACAAGGGTAAACAAAAGATGAATGTGGATGAAGTTAGGAATCAGATGAGCAAGATTTGGGTGAAGAAAAGTTCAGAGAATGTAGAGGTTGGATCCGCACCAGACTCTGGTGCTGATATTTCTTCCAGAAATTAAAAAGTTAGCTCTGGCTCAGGGGGAGACTCAAAGAAAATCCTGTTCCCCCAGCCAATCAAGTGGTGCCTGATGTGGCACAAGATGCGGAGTAAAAAGTTTAAAGATATAAGTCTTGAGATGATCCAAATAAGATTTCAGAGGTCCGCATGGAGTTATAAAGAAGCTGTGATCGATCAAGTAAGACCTGTTCCGGGAGATACTCCGGTATGACAGAGGATTACAAAAAGGTTCGGAGAGATCCGGAAGTGCACTATCTTATTTTGCGGATTGGACAGAGTGTTTGGGATGTTCTTTCAATGTGTCACCTTGATTTATTCATGACTGAAAGATCCGGATGATGTTCACAGATCAGGACTGATCCGGGATACTCCAAGCTATCCGGACAAGGCAAACCGGAATAATATAGGTGAAGCATTTATTGCAAACAGATATTAGGGTTTGGGGAGCAATATAAGGGATTTCTCAAAGATCATTTGCTCATTCTGCACTCAAGAAGAAGCGAAAAGTGGAGCTCTGCAACAAGATTCATCAAGCACACCAAAGATCTCCTGCCGAAGTCATTGCATAAAGAAATCAATCCCACCACTCCGTGCAAACTGAAGGCACATAAGGTATTCTCCGTTTTTCATTATCTCACTGCAAATCTTTGAAGAATGGCTACTCCAAATATAGTTAAGATCTCTGATAGACCTCGCCCCACATTCAAGAAACATCCTTACAAATCATTGGAGGTAGATCCACTAGGAGCCTTCTCTAGTGTTCCTCATGGTGTATTGCATACGGAAGATATTAGGGTTTACATCCATGTGAATCTTGAAGACTTTGGAGAATCAAAGCTAATGGATATCTATCACAAACAATTGATAGATGACTCCTTTGAGATCAAACCTCAGTACAAAGCCATCCGGGACAAACACTTTGCACAGTGCATTCATTTCCCCTGTTTTGAAGAAGATGAATGGGTCCGGTATGTACTAAGTAGAGTACATGACAACTTCCTATGGTTGAACCAGCCCTTCAAGATCACCAAAGATGCAATTAGGGCTGTAACCAGTCTGCACTCATCCGATGGTTTACCTGTTCTCAAGTCTGTCAAAAATCAGACAGTTAGTGATGCAACCGGATCCAAGTTTGACAAGAGAGCTATGACAGTTGATGACATCACTGAACCGGATGTCAAATTTGCAGCTATGATAATTGGTTACAAAATCTATCATTCCAGTAGGGAAAATTCAGTACCGGGAACTGCAATCTACACAGCTTATCAAATGTTAAAGGAGAATGCAGACTATGACTTGTGTGAGCTTCTTGTGAACCAACTCTTTGAAAATCTACAGAAGATCAAGAAGGACAAGAAAAACTCCTTCAAGTATGGCAATCTGATCCTCTGTCTCTTCTTTTACTACATGAATGAGCTTCCCGGATCCAGTGGATGGATATGGCAGAATGACAGACTGGTTGCTATCCAAATCAGAGACTATTTGCATGGACTTGGGGATGCTAAAGCAAGAAACACAGCTCTATGGGGATACTTCAAGAACTTCCAAAGCATGATGCATGCAAGAGAAAGAATACCCCAATCCCTTGTTGAAAAGTACAAAGACACAGTATGCTTCATGGTTGAAACAGATCAGTGTCTAATGGAGGCAGTGGAGCCAAGGACTGTTTGGATCATGCCCATGGGGTATGAAGTGGATGAACAGATAGTAGAGCTGCATGTTCAACACATGCTAAGCCAGCCCAAAGATCCTAAGGCAGAAAGGTTTGGAACCTTTGAGGAACTGAGTGTAAAGATACATGTGGAACTCAGGGAACCGGAGATAAAGAGGAAGGTAAGAAAAGAAGTTGAGCATATTGCTCAAGGCCTAGGCATCTCAAAAGAGGCACTAGATGCCAACCGGGAAAAGAGGAAAAAGGCTGAGGAAGAAGAGAAAAGTAAAGAAAGTGTTCCAGTTGAAACTCCCACCCGGACCAGATCATCAAAAAGATCTGCACCTCCCACAACCAAAAGTTCAAAACCGGAAGTCCAGGCATCCGGTAAAAGATCCAAGACAAAAGCCACAAGGGCTTATGAAAGCCAAAAGGATGAAGAGGAAACAGAGTCAGATGAGGGAGTAAAAGAAATAAAGAAGCAGAAGAAGAAAGGATCTGGTAAACCCTCCACAGGCCAAGACAAGGAGGAAATGGCAGAGGTATCTGTTGAAAAGCCCACTCTGTCTCTAGAGAGTATAATCAAGTCGGTCACGGTGGATGGAAACCTTCAACCAATGACTGAATTTTATGATGACTACAGTGAGGCTGACCAAAAGATTCTGCAGGAAGCCACAGTCAAATATCTGAACATATACAATAAGGCTTTCATTGAGATCATATCTCTTATTCCTAAAAGCCTAGAAAAGGAATTAGAAATAAGAAAGAATAATGCTCATGCAAAAGATCTTGAGATCCGGGAGCAGATAGCTATTCAGCTATATCCTCAAATTGATCCCAAGACAATGAACATAATCTTCAAAGATTGCAAAGATGAGTTCAGAAGTAAAGCCAGGATGAATCAACTCATGCTTGGTGAGACTGACAAAGTGGCCCAAGAGACAGAAGAGATCCTCCGGAAGGCCTTCAAAAGGTTCAATCTTCCTGTTGTAGAGGACTTAGGTGCAGAAACAACTGCGGATTTGGAATCATCTGTTCCGGAAGAAGTGGGCCCTGAACAGACAAACATCTCTCCTCCGGTTTCCCCTACAGTCTCCGGATCCAAAGAAGAAGAGAAATTACAGGAGAAGGAAGCAGGTGTGAAAGATAAAGAGGTTGACAGTTCCAAGACTGTAGAAGAAAAGAAACATCTGTCTCCGGCAAGAGACACTGCACAAACTGTTCAACAATTTTTGAGCAAAGCCACTATAGAAATTGATGAACCAGACCTGCTGAAAGGACCATTAGATTTTGACTCTTTGTCACCGGTGCAAACAATGAAAATAGCCTCATTTGCAAATGAGAAAGTCAAAGAGAAGCTGCTGAAATCTCACATGGAAGACTGTGAGCTTATGGAGGTAGCATCTGGAGTGCTAGAAAAGATCATGCCATCCTTTCAAAAGGATCCCACAGCCTCCTCTTCCGGTAATCTCAAAACCTTAGTCAGCAGTGTTAGTACACATTTTGAATCTCTAGAAAAATCTGCTGAAGAAAAGGTCTGGAAGGAATTTTTGGATAAAAGATTTTCAGAAGTATTAGAATTAATCTCTAAAGATAGGAAGATTGTAAGTATTGGAATAAAGAGCTTAGAGAATGCTCTTAAGGATGGCGGTGACATTTACAAATTTTGTATATCCTGGTCAAAGGCAACAGTAGCAATTGATAAGAAAATAAAAGAGGAACAGGACAAGCTACAAAGCTTATCTCAAAGTTTTGATCCTCTCTCTTCCTCCATAATATATCAAGAATGTTAGACTATTGCAGTCTTGAATGAAATAAAGAGTCTTGAGAAGGAAAGGAAGAATATCACTAACCGGATGGGAGAACTTAGAAGGATTATAATCCCTAAGTTGGAAACTATGCATGAGGCCATCAATGATGCTCAGACCACCACCCAAACAAATGATCCGACAGATCTCAAGCGGGCAGAAGCTTTTGCATTTTTGTTGAGTGGTCACATTTCAATTTTGGATAGAATGAAGCAAAGTTGGGCTACAGAAATGATCCAATTGCAGACATCCTTTGCAGACATTCTTCAGTATATGTGAGTATGTAAATATACGGCTATGTATAGAAAATTTTTGAAAATTTTGATGTGCGGACCCTACCCTTTGCCATTGATGTCAAAGGGGGAGTGAGGAGCAGTGAAAAATGAGGAATCCAATTAAGGGGGAGTTCCAGAAATTGTATATAAAGACAGAGCATCAGCAAAGGGGGAGCATAGTGTAAACACTTAGTCATTTTTCACTAAGTGTTGCCATCAATGCCAAAGGGGGAGATTGTTGGCAAGAGACACTATATGGATTCATGGTTGTTGTCATTGATGGCAACAAAGGTCATCCCACATATCCGTAAGTCATGATGTGTCTCTACCGGAAGTCAGAATAAAGATTGTTGTGGTCCGGTGAACAAGAACAGAGCATGTGGCAAGGTCCGATAGATTGGTCCGGATCTTTCAGAGGAAGTGTCTTGGTGTAGTGCGGATTTGGGGAAGTCAAGAGGACTACCTTGAGTGGTATATTCCAAGGATTTAGCCTCCGGTGATGGACAAGGAAAAAGTTATGAATAATTGAGTACCGGATTCCTGAGAGACAGTGAAAACAAAGGATGAACTGACTGACAGAGTATCAGACTACTTTCCGGATGTGTTACTGTTGATGATAAAGGTTGTGAAGGCATGAATCATGTTTGGCCAACATGATTAATGATATCCACAAATATATGCTTGATCCGCATTGCTTGGTGAGCAAGGATTCAGCTGACAGAACAGAGTTTGTAAGAAACTAGACTGTTCCGGATGCCGACTAGAAAGGTGATGAAATTACTTGTGCAGATATATATAGAGGATGGATTTAGTTGTGAAGTGCGTGACTATGTCAAGAATATACGTGAAGAAGAGTAGAATAGAGCAGAAGTACCAAGACAGATCCGGTATGTGAAAGGATAGCAGAATAAAGAACAGAGAAAAGATGAAGTGCAGCAGATCAGTGTACTGAGCCTAACCGGAACTGAACTCCAGCATATGCAGATGCTTCCAATCAGTTCAAGACTGTGATTTTTATCACTTTGTAGACAGTGTGTCTTCTTGTAGGCAGTGGGCCTCTTGTGAGCAGTGTGCTCGGGCAGTGAGCCCTAATTGGCAAGTGCCATTTTGTAATTTCCTATTCTTCTAACAGAGAATAATTTTGGGTTAATCACCCCGTGGTTTTCTCCCTTAACAGGGTTTCCACGTCAAAAATACTGTGTCATGTGTTTCTTATTTCATGGTAATGTTTTTGTGTTTAATTCAATGCTGCATCAATTAATAAGAAAGTTCAATAAGGGAAATAATTAGGATAACTGATTCACCCCCCCTCTCAGTTATCAACACACAGGGGTTTCTCCATACTACATCTTGTGTTTGTGTGATCTTGATTCTATAAAAGCAAGCATGTGGTTAGTAGTTGGGGTTGGTAATTGGTTGTTTTGGTTGTAGGTTGTGTGAGAGGATGTCATCGTATTGATTTTCTCTTGTGAGTACATTTTGTGAAGCATGGAATGGGATGTGAGGTTACATGCTTGGGCACATGGAAGATGCATTGGAGGAGCTTGATGTTTCATAGGTTTTCATGGAGACTCACGTGAGTGTATTGTAATATCTTATTGCTAAATAATACATTTGGAGACTAGGTTTTCCCTTTATGAGGGTTTTCCCATGGTATATTTTGTGTTATCTTATCTTTGTCTATTTTATCTTTGAATTATGGTAAGTGTGTATGTTTATACATGCATCATTATCTTCTTTTGGATTATGTGGAATTGGTTTGATCAACCCAATAAATTCCCAAAAAGTCTCTTAAGAGCCCTAAGACAATAAAGGTGCCAAACTTTAGACCAGTTGTTATCTCAATCCATGACACCTGTGAATATATTCTTTACATTTATAGGTGGATATTAGGTCCACCAAAAAATACCTACCTTAGTTTTTTTTAAATCAATTTCCTTTATCTGTGGTGGCAAGGAATGCAATGTTCCAAAATTCTTTAGTTTCATCCAATGGAATGGTGATAGGACTAAAATTTTACATTTCATACCTCATGGGGCCGAACCAACTATGCCAACATGTCAAGGTGAGAAGGTGAATGCTAGGGGAGGGTTCTTTTCGATGGAAAAGCCTCCTAGTCATTCTTGGCTACATCAAATGGAGATAGTCTCTTAAGAGCCCTAAGACAAAAAATGTGCCAAAATTTGGACCAGTTGTTCTCTCAAACCATGACACCCACGAAAGTCTTCTTTGCATATATAGGCGGATGTTACGTCTACCTACAAATACCTACCTCAATTTTTTTAAATCAATTTAGTTTGCATGTGGTAGCAAGGAATGCAATGTTCCAAAATGCTTTAGTTTCATCTAGTGGAAATGTGCTAGGAATGAAATTTTACATTTTGCACCTCGTGTGGCCAAATTGACTATGGCAACATGTTGGGGTGGGTTGGTGAATGCTAGGCGAGGTCTCATTTTTTACCCCAATCATCTTGGTCATTCTAGAGTATAGGCTTTCAACAAAGTCATTTAAGAGCCCTAAGAGAAAAAAACTACAAAACTTTGACGTAGCAGTTCTCAGAGTTTGTGGCACCTAAAATGTTTTTTTGGACCTAAAGGTCCATGTGGGGTCCATATACAATAACCTCTCTTGGTTTTTTCAACTCCAAACCATTTGTCCATGACAAAATTAAATGCATTCTTGCAAAATACATCAATGGCATTCTGCATAACCTTGCTAAAAGCCATATTTTTTATTTTGTGCCTCGTGGGGCCAAACTAACTATGCCAACATGCTGGGGTGGTAGGTGAATTCTAGAGAGGTCTTGTTTTTTTCCAAAAGTGTCCTAGTCATTCCAGACTACAGGCTTCTGGAAAAGTCACTTAATACCCCTAAGAGCAAAAAAATTCCAAACTTTGATGGAGAATTTCTTGGAGTTTGTGGCACCTCTAGGAACATTTTGTTCAAACCTATAGGTGCACGTGGGGTAAATCTACATCAAGATCTCTCAATTTTTTAAACTCTAGACCATTTTGTTGTGTCAAAATTAAATGCATTCTTGTAAAATGAATTAGTGGCATTCAACATAACCTTGTCAAAGGCCATATTTTTCATTATACACCTAGTGGGATAGAATTGACTATGCCAACATGTCAGGGTGGGTGGGTGAATGCTAAGAGAGGTCTTGTTTTTTACCCCAAGTGTTCCAATCATTTTGGACTCTAGGATTCTGGTAAGTGACACACCCCCTCTGATGTAACTCAGGGGAATTAAACCTAGGTTGAGGCTCTAATACCATTTATAGGTTTGTCGCTATACTGAAACATGCAAGTGTTAGTGAAAATTCATTAGCCTATGAGTTCTCTCTAGTTTTGAGGGGAACACTCTTAGGAACACCTTCTATAGATTATGGTTCAATCAAATCTGAGCCATCACTTAAGCTAGAGGAATTTAATGTAGGTTTTCCACTAAGTGGTTGAGAGGAGGGAATCATCTAAAATGAGTTTGGTTCATTTTTGTAGTGATGAAGCTCAACCCCTTATCTTTAGGTAGTCTTCTTCTCTACTAATTTGAAGTATTAGAGACCTTCTTTAATAATTCATTTGCAAAGTGGCCATATTCAAAGCCAGTTTGGCATTTTGATGGAACATTGACATAGTCTAGTATTTGAGACCAACACCATCTCTTTTTCTTTAAGAATATCAACTTTAGAAGTCCCTTGTCTAGGTCCATTTCAACATAGATGTCAACAAAAGAAGTGCAATAACAATATTTAGTATGGATTTAGAGGCATACAAGTATTTCCCTAATGAGTTTCCAATTTATCGTAGACTAGATCCATGCCATAATTGTAGTACACAAGGATTATGACAAAGAAGTTAGTGTTGGGGTCAAAAGAGGGGTATCAAGGATTTCAAAATAAGAAGCATTTATCCCAAAACCAAGGCCCAAAATTCATTATTGCACCACATCTTTGGCAATCCTACAATGGATGATGAAAAACCCTTCATGTAGGGGAAAACGTAAAGTGGATCCTTAACCATCTATTTCAATTCATTGGTTGACCATTCATGTAAGCCTTTCAAACTTGGCCATAATTTGTGAACTTTCCAATGATTTAAAAAAAATTCAAACTAATTTCTATCATATAAATATCCTTGTTTGTGTCAAAGATCATTCTAGATTAAAGTATATTGTTTTTATAAAATCTCTTGATTCGGTATGTGATCTAGAAATAGATCACCCATGAGAAGCCCTAAAGTCAAAGGTTGTGGCCATTCTCACATCCCTTGAGCCCATAATTATCATGCATCCATCTAAAGAAGCCATCACATGATATTCTTGTGTGTCTTCCTATGCTTGGTTTGAAACAAATTTCTTTCCCCCTTGTCCCCAATGCTTGTGATGCTCCCATGCTCATCCTTGAAAGCCATCATCTAAGAGTTGGATGCCATTAAAATATCCTTGAAGGACCTAGAGGTAGCATTAGGGAGCCCTAAATCTATTGTTAGAGGGTTATGGGATGGAGAGGATCTACAAGGAGTTGTAGAAATTCCTTTAGGAAGCAAACCAAAAATCCTTAGAGTAAACAAATATTCGCTATGCATGTCAAGGTTGGAAGGGTTTCAAGGCATGCATTATAGATGCTCAAAAGTGAGTCTTCACATGTAAAGTCTTGTGCTAGGGTTTCATGAGGCCAAGATGTTTTTTGGAAGCACTATGTTTTTGGAATTTAAGAAATCTAACTTTCTACATTTGCTTGGGGGCATCACTAGATAGGCAGTGTCAAAACATCTAGGTGCATAATGGGGTATTTAATGTTGGTAACAAAAATAGATATATATCGATAGGTATTTGTTGTAGAGAGGATAATTATATTCATATTTTTTTATTAGGGATGTAGGGTAAGAGTATGGAATGGGTCTAAAGGATAGGATGTTGGGAAATATGATATAGATTTTCATCTCCTTAATTTTGACTTTCATGTGGCCAAAAAGAGGCATTGGTTATGCTATTTATATAGGGATTGCATATAGATTTGTTTAGTCATAAGTAATTGAATTGATGAAGGTGTTTTTACAACATACAATAGATATAGGTTTGATTTAGAAAGATGGATTTGACCTATGTGTGCTTTGTAAATCAATATAAAAGGTAAATATGAAATGAATCTCTTTATGGACATCCACCACTTGAGGGTCTCATACATCAAATTCATGTCACTCTTGGCAATGATAAGAAAAATATCTTTAACCTTTTTCACCAATTTGTTTTGTAGAGGTTAATATACACCTTATTTATACAATTATAACATGATAAAATAAAGCAATTTTTTCAATTTTGATTGTAAATATGAGATGGGTGAACAATTATATTTCTATTTTGTTGTGTTCTATGCTATGGACAAATATTAGTCAATCCAAAAATGTAAAGGAAGAAAAAAATGACTATGTATTTACATCAAATTGTAACTTTTCAATTATATTTTCTATTTTAGGGATCAATGTCAAATAATTATAATATAGAAATATTCTATAGTGGAAATGAAGTGTTTAGTTACACATATGAGGGGTATAAATAAATAGGGATATAAAAATGTCATTAGAAAATAGGTATGCAAGATTTATGGTAAAAAGAGGGGATAATTTAATAGACTTGTGTACAAAAGAAGATATAAAAGAATTCAAGATATAGGGGTAGAAATGAAATTAGGAGTATTTTTAAAGATTTCATAATCACATGGAAATAACATGTAAAGGAAGAAAAAAATGACTATGTATTTACATCAAATAGTTAACTTTTTCAAATATATTTTCTATTTTAGAGGTCAATGTCAAATTATTATAAATAGACTTGTGTACAGAAGGGGATATAAAAAAATAAATTTAGGGGTATTTTTAAACACAATAGTAGGGTTTGAACTTGTGAGCTCTCTTGCAAGAGGACAACTTTTTTGCCAACAAACCAACTTAGGCTATACAAGTTTACTAAGTGAATCCCCTAGATTCAATTATTAGTTATTATTTACAAGCACAATTCTATTATCAAAAATTTTCATCTAGTATATACATTTTTCTTTAAAAAAACCAGGATTTTAATTTTTCTTTAAAAGTAATGGCACACTTCACTCTAACTTTTTTGAAGCTAGGGTATTATTCATTTCTAGATTATTGATGAAAAATAAAGTCATCCTTTTATGAAATAAAAAGATTTAATGAAAATGAATTTCTATGTTTCTAAAAAGAATACTCTAATAGGTGTCTTGAAATTACTAGCAAAGGAATAGCCAATGGGGAAGCTGGAAATTAGAAACTAATTGCTTTGTTAGAATGAAGCATTTTCTTTCCAAGATGTTAGGTGTGTGGCAGCACATCCACATGACAGCAAATAGAGGCTTTAAAATGAGAGTAAATTTTTCACCTTCGCATACCAAAAACGATCCTCCATCTTTCAAACATATTCCAAACTATCCATTTAACATTATTTCTTTGTTTTATTTAAAATAAAAATATTATTTATAGGTAAGAAGAATTACAAAACACAGGAAACTATAGCTATCACATCTCCCCTATAACTCAGAAACACAAAACATCTTATCACTTGGAATGACATTTGAATGGTGAGGGGTCTATATATGAAGAGAAAGATCTACTAATGATAGAAAGATATTTCAACCAAATGACGAACTCAATTATAGAGATCATTCAAATCCTATGACACACTTGGAATGACATTTGAATGGTGAGGGGTTTGTATATGAAGAGAAAGACCTACTAACAATAAAAGATATTTCAACCAAATCATGAACTCAATTATAGAGATCATTCAAATCCTACCACACATTATTCCTTTGTATATATGCATTTAAAAAAAAAAATCCTATCACACATGTCCCTGCCATATCTACTACATTGGCTTGAAAAGGGAATGGAGGTCTATTTTTCTTGTTTGGTTTGCCTTCTTTATCTTGTTAGGCTACTTTATGTTGCTGCCTTTGGGCTATTATTTGTGGAAATTTCTGCAAAACTTTAATGAACATCGTAATATTAGAGTCTCTGCCTCAACCATAATAATTAATTTTCTTCGGCGTTAAATACCGCAATCAGGGCTTAAATTTGACAGTCCACCTTGCCTGTCAAGGAATTTTTTTCCTACAGTTTCATCTTTAGTATTGCCTATCACATGACAATTAATTTTTTTAAATGCAAGTCAAAATTTTATATATAAAGTTGGAGCTTGTCTAACTACGCATCCATATTAAAAACCCAAATAGGTGAATGCTTTATGTGTTTCTTAAATAATAGAAGTTCTTATTAAAAAATTTAAAAATAAAAGTAAAAAACTAGAAATTTAGAATGAATATATTGTATAAAAAACAAATGTATTTCTTAAATAATAGAAGTTCCTATTAAAAAATTTAAAAATAAAAGCAAAAAATTAGAAATTTAGAATGAATATATTCTATTAAAAAACAAATCTATTTCTTAAATAATAGAAGTTCCTATTAAAAAATTTAAAAATAAAAGCAAAAAAACTATAAATTTAGAATGAATATATTCTATAAAAAATAAATCTATAATTTTTTTTTTTTTAAATAATAGAAGTTCCTATTAAAAAAATTTAAAATAAATGGAAAAAATATATATATTATATAATTTAGAATGAATATATAATTATATTTATAAAAAATAAATCTAAAAATTTGGGATATATTCTATTAAAAAACAAATCTAAAAGATATATATTTAGAATGAATATATAATTATATTCATAAAAAACATATCTAAAAATTTGGGATATATTATATTAAAAACAAATCTAATATATATATATATATATAGTCAGATTTTCATATTCATTGTTTTTTTTACAGTTTTTAAAATAAGTTACTTGTATATCAATACAGTCAAATATTTATTTTTATTGTATTTTACAACTAAAATCTTTAAATATAGCTATACAACTGTCAAATATAAGCCCTGACTGCAATGAATTTGGTGCATCTCGTCAAACGATTTTAATGTAGGAAGCAAAACGTCATTCTTTAAATTTAAGGCTTACTTAATAATGTTATATTAAGACAATAGTGTCCGAATCTACGATTGTATATATATATTTTTTTATATTGAAGAAATGCAGAGATTACAAAAGATAATAGTCTACAAGAGACTGTAGAAAATAACTATAAACCAACCAAAACAAAGACATAAGGAAAACTGAGCTAACTAGAAGCAGGTCAGCAAGCTGTTATATACAATGAACCCACGATTGTATATTTTATGTTGGGCAATATTAATATGAGATCTAACGTGTATCATATACTTTAATGAACATCGTAACATTAGAGTCTCTGCCTCGACCATAATAATTAATTTTCTTCGGCGTTAAATACCGCAATGAATTTGGTGCATCTCATCAAACGATTTTAATGCATATAACGTGTAGGAAGCAAATTTAAGGCTTATGTAATAATGTTATATTAAGACAATAGTGTCCGAATCTACGATTGTACATTTTATGTTGGGCAATATTAATATGAGATCTAACGTGTATCATATACTGATACAAATGTATTTACGAAGTATATATATATTAAATTTCTTATAAAATTTTAATTAGAGAAACAATTAATCTCGTGATTAATATGTTTGAGAATTTTGTTTGAACAAGATAGATGTGTTATAGTTTGACGTATCAATTTGGTAACTAATAGGTTTGAGAATTTGTTGAAATGAACTAGATGTGTTACTCCTAGGCCCAAGGACATTTTCTCTATCTAACTAAAAATTTCTAACTATGACATGCATATATGTATAAATATACTCCATGGATGCATCTAGTAATACACAACCAATTTGCAATAGTAGTATTTATCATTGCTCATTGGCTTCAGCAACATTCATCCATAATATTATTCGAGACCTTGTGCAACATCCCTCTTGTCCTCCACCACATCATGAACAAAATAATAATGTATATCATGAATATGCATTTCCATACATCAAACATACGGTTTTTGGCCAAACAAATATTACTTTGACTATTAAAGTCAATCTAAACTATACGATGTCTTGGGCCCACATTTGAACATAACATTTGAGAAGCCATATTCCCCCTTTACACACGCATGTGTAGTACTCATCTTTTGTATTCAAAAGAGAACCCATGACACATCACTTTTTCATCAAACTCGTTGCACCACCAAATGGCTTAAACACATAACCACTTGAGGAAGTGTTGAGACTAAACCAAGCTTTGTTTGTTTTCTCTCTTGTTATTATCAATCTATCTTTATGACATGGTCAGCTCAACGTTATGTCAATCTAGGGATGTAAAACTTGTGATAGTGTCAGAGAATAATATATGCAAAGAACTACATATAATTTAAACTAAGTGTTTAATCTGAGCACAATTCTAAGGTAAGAACAAGAAGGATCTCAAATAATAAAATGTAAGGGAAACTTTTAACTCAATCCACATAAAATCACAATCAACACAGATGTTCTGATTATATTATGCCTAATTGTGTGTCATGTTATGTAAGTCTTTCTTTTGTCTAGTATTGGGCAATATTTCTTATAGTCTCTGTCTCTCTCTCTCTCTACCACATTCTACTAAACATTGTAAAGATCTCCCTCTGACATTGTAAAGGAAAAGAACTTTAATCAAGTTTAATTCAACTAGTATAAACATCTTATTTTGATCAGTAATGTAAGGATTTTTTATGCTGGCCCACTCCAGTGAAGATCACAAGGGGGACCTCCTTCCCATCCACATTAGAGCTTTAGAATCCAGTGTAGAGCCACACACACTTTCGAATCCACTTAAGAGCCACTGCATAGAACCACACTAGAAACCACCAACGAAGCCACCATGAAAGTCCAAGGGCCACGAATCCACTTAAGAGCCATTGGAAGACCAAGAGTCACCACATAGAACCACATTAGGAACCACCAATCGAACCACCACAAAGTCCAAGAGCCACATCTTGAAGTTCCAACTATAGATGTTACTTAAGGGATTTGAACTTGGATCTCCATCTTGAGAACCTTATGGCCTTGCCATTAATCCCAACTCCATTCACACTTTAATAAGGGTTAATTAAACTAGTATAAATAACTTAAATATTTCTATCTAAAAAATATATTTTGAAGTATTTTATTTACTTAAGAGTTATTTTACTTTACTTTAGAACTATGCTATATTTTTTGATTTTATAGTTTTAGTTTTTTAAAAATAAATGTCAATTCTAAATAGTTTTTTTTTCTTTTTTTATGTGCACGGTCATGACATGATTGTCCATGATGCCCCTATAGAATGCCACTTGATGTAATAACTCTTCAATGTATTTAAGATATCTATACTAGTTTTATTTTAATTTACAACTACTTGAATTTTATTTATTTATTTACTGAAGAGTTATTTTATTGTTTTAGTTTATTTTTAAAAATATATGTTGTTTGGGTTTTAGTTTTTATGTACATAGTCATGACATGATGCTCCATGTACCTTGTTCCCACTATAGACTATATCCCTCTCAACATTAATAAATCAAAATAATTAAACAAAAATTAACTTAGATTAAATTAATGATAGTTGTGAGAATAGATAATTTAGTAATGAATGCTAATCTAGAAAATTAAATTCTAGGCATTAAGAATTTTAGCTTTATGAAATATTGTGAACAAATAACTCTAATTAAGCATTGCATATATTTCCTTTGTACAAAAAAGGGTAATTTGGATATGCCCTCTATCTATTATTCTATACAAAACTTTAACTATCTCTAAGTTGAATCCATGGCCTTGTGTTAATCTCATACTATACAAATTCAATCCCTCATGCAAAATCTTGATGGGGCATAGTGTGCACTTCTTCTTTCTAGTTTGATATGATCTCTACTTCTTATTGATTATGACTACTAATATTTGAAAATTCCTAGGGAAGGCTACTCTATTGGTATGAGAAATATATCCTAAGTCAACTCCTTGGAATGACTGGCCTTATACCTTGGAAAATATTAGAAATATTAGGAAAAGATGCAAATGTCCTAAGACATAAGTTTTGATTCAAGAAGTTAGTTCTCTAATTGAAAGTGCTCCTACAATGAATGCTCCTTGCATGCTTTAAGAATTTGAATGATTGTTACGTCGTAAAATGTGTACACTAGCATTTTACACTTAGTTTATCACTCGGGTGGACCTAAAATATTTGAACTTGTTAATTAGGGCATATGTAAACACCATTTTTTAACATTAAACATGTAATTCTTGATCCTGATACACCAAACCTAGAAAATAACTATAAGGTGGGACTTAAAGTGCCTTATCCCGAGAGTTTTGGGGCTAAAGGACCAGGCCCTTCTTTAGCCCTGACCTAAATTGGTGGCTTGTTCATTTAAGGCATCTTAAATGATTTCTAATGTTGGCCTCATGTAGTTTAATTCTCCAGAAATCAACGGGAATGCATATAAAAGCAAGTTAAGTCATTCATTTGAAAATCTAAGCAATCTAGGCACATTTGCACTTTCTCTTCTGTTCTCTCATGCTCTCTACTCTTCTCTAAAGCTCTCTACAGTGGATTATTGTTGCAACACTAACTTATTGTAGGTCTTGTGAAGATCTTTCTACTTCTATGGGCTACACCAACTTCTTGAGTCAAGTTGTAATGCCTCTTCAAGCAAGCTAGGGTTTCCATGCTCATGGTGACTCATTTCCTTCATGCTTTGTTCTAGCATTCCATTCTACTTTAGATTTGGCTATGCCCTCCTAGGGCACACACTCTTTATCTATAATCTTTTCTATTGTGGAGGTGGAAACACCATTCACAGAACTTGACTTAGGCAAGCTACTAAATAGCACCCAACCATTTTACTTCTTGTGTGTGTGAAGGTCAGATCCAAAAGAATCTACAGAAGACAAGAGCATAGAAGGGCGAAGCCACAACAATCATCACAGTCTGTAAAACCCCAATCAGGTTCTAAGGCACCCAGGCACCCTAGTCCTTTGGGTCATCAAATCTAGATCCAATTTCTCCTTAATCCCCTAGTATATGCTATCTATTTAGATTATGGGTTTCTGCTTCCAACAGTCTGTTATGCTATTATCTTTGTCAACTAGGGTTTGATATTTTGACCTAGTTTGCTTGGTTATATTTGGTTTACACTCCTCTATACAAAAAAGGGACAAAACCCCTATAGTTCGGTTCTCCTTCTTGGGTACAAGCCAAGCTCAGTTTGTGTTCCAATGTTAATAGAAGAGGGTTTGACCTAGTTTGATCTATTGGGCTAAGCCACTCTTTTCTATCTAACATTTTGGTGAATCTGTGATTTCTTGTTCTTTAACATCTTTCTTAGATCAAATCTAAGCTATTCACTACCCTAGATCTAAGAATATTACATTCATTCATCATTTGGCATACTTTCATAGCTTAATTATACATTGTTTCATTGTTAGGGTTTGTAAAAACCTTGCATTTCTAGGAAATCTAGCTAATTTTCAACCTAGGGTTTTTGGATTAGTGTGTTGTTTCAAATCTTGTTCCATTATTGGGTTCATTAAATGGATTTAATTTGTCATCCTTTATCATCCTTGATGTTTTAAATAATCTTACATTCTTGCATGTGAAATTATTATAAAAACAATCATTTCATTTTAGATCTCTAAAGAAGCATATTTGTTACCTTGTTTGCATTTAATAAGGTAGATCATCATACCATTAATTAAATTTCTGATTTTGCATTAGATCTTATTAGTATTACAATATTTAATCACTTCATTGTGTTACATCTTGCATTTAAAACTCCTATGTCCTAGGGTTTGTCAAAAAACTTACATTTGTAGAAAGCCTAGTCAAAATCAAAACTTAGGGTTTGTAATTAATATCTTGTTTCAATTTTTTCTACCATCATTTACATTTCAAATCTGATTTTACTTTGTTGTAATACATTACAAATTTTGTCTTGATATGAAATTTGAAAAGAAAAACAATATTAGATTGACACATTTTGAAAAAAAATATTGAAATTGAATAAATAACATAATAATCACTTTGTTTAAGTTTGGCTCATCATACAATGACATAAATCTCTGATTCTTGCATCAGATCTGATTGATATCACATCATTTAATCATTTCCTAGTGGTGTATTTGGCATTTTCAATCATTCATTTCTTAAAGTTTTCAAAAAAATTACATTTTTTGAAAAACTAGCTAGTCTTGCACCTAGGGTTTGTAGAGTGTTATGGAGTAAAAAGTTTCCCTATGCCTTTTTACCTCCTAGTTTAGCTCTTAGGTCCCTTTGTTTACTATTTGCAAATTAAATACTCATCCTAAAGCAATTTCCCCTAAAACCCATGTCAAATGGGACTTAGGGGCATGTTCTAATCCCTAATCAATACCAAATTAGGGCCTTTGGACTTGGGCACCTGTGCCCAAGTCTAGCCTAATTTTCCAAGATAAAAATTAAACTATGGCAGCTTGGGCCCTTTCAAAAGGTTTCCTTCTATCGTCCTCTTCAATTTAAATTACAATTGTTAGTAGGTGTAACATCATAAAATGTCCCCTTGGGGGATTTTCCCTCTTAAGGTTTAGCTCCCAGGTCTTTGATCTACATTTAGGACATCTTGCATCATATTGTGGCATCCTGATGAGAAAACCCCTAAGTTTCATGATGAATGAGACCTAGGGGGATCCCTTGAGATAGACCCTACCCAAAATAGGGGGGAGGACTTGGGCACTTGCGCCCTAGTCCAGCCCTATTTTGGGTAAGGCCCAAATTTTAAATGTCAGTTTATAAGCATTATTTGGTTCCTAGGCTAATATGGTAAATTTGAATTATGAAATTCATGGCGGGAATGTTTGTAGTTGCATATATAAGCATGTTTAGGCATTCATATGTAAACGAGATAGCAATTTTGATTCATGAGCTTGTGTAGAAGTGAGTCAAGGCATTCATTGTGTGGAAGAGCAAATTTTGTGTTGTTTATGTGTTTGTATTTGTAGATTTGAGCATCCATCTCCTCATGGCATGAACAACTTCTTCCTTCCATGAGATCTTCACTATAAGGTGATATCATTTGTGTTTGCAAGAATTTATCATTTGGTTTTTGCCTTTGTCCTCTAAGGACATGCACTCTCTATCTAACAACGGTGTTTGGAAGACTTGAATGTCTCTCCAGGGCTTGACTAAGGAAAGCCTCTAAACACCACAACCCCCTCCCCATTTTCCCGTGATTGCAAGTTATAGGTTGAAGAAGCAGGAAAAGTGGAGTTGTAGGGGAGTGTTGTAGAGTGTCAGAATTGCAGATCAAAGCTAGAAATAGGGACCTGGACTCAGGTGCCCGCTCATTAGTCATTGACAACTCTGCTTCCTAAACTTCAAAAATTGGTACACATTTATCTATTATTTTACATCTTGTTATAGCAACATTTTCAATAATTTGTTCATTTGCTTTCGTATTTGCATAATTAGGGCTTTAAGCATAATTGGGCATAATCAAGTAATCAAATTAGACAAATCCAATTCTCCTTGATGTTATAAGTGACCCAAGGCTTGATGGTAGATTTCCTACTCAACTGATAAAGTCCTTGAATGTCATAGGTGAGAAGAGGATAAGAGAAACTATCACAATCAAACATCCCCATCCTTATCCCCCTTTTTCATCTATTACATTTTGATTAACCTGTGTTGTAGAACTTTTTGGTTGTAGTGTTGCATTTTAGTGTAAATTTGTAACTAGATCTTAAAAATTTGCATTTTTACATAGAAAATTTCAACAAAAACTAGCATTTTTCATTGATTTTTCATTAGATTTGCACTTGCATTTTGAATTTTAGGATTTGAAAATTATTTTCAGATCTGAGTGGAATTAATTTTCATCATAAATCAGATTTCAAGACATTCATATAGAATTTTGCATTAAGATCTCATACGTAGGGCTTGAAAAAAACTTGATTTTCACTAGATTTGGCCCTATCAACTATCAAGATTTGCACCATAGGCATGTTGTGAAGAACATTTTTGCACTAATTCACTATTATTAGGATTTTCATCTACTTCTCCTAAAATTCTTCACAACACCTTTTTATCGGGCCCTTGTATTGAAAATTTGGTGAAAAATTACACATTTTTGCTAAATTTACCCTAGGGTTTGACCTAGATTTGTACTCCGTGCATGTTGTGACGAGTTTTATGGCTTTAGGTGATTGAAATTATTGCTATAATTTTCTATACCTCCTAAAACTCCTTACAACACCCCTTTCATTTGGTCTTGGAATTTGAAAATTGAGAAAAATCGCATATTTTAGGGCATTTTCAATAGGTTTTGACTTATCATCATCCTAGGTTTGTATAAAAAACATGTTGTGAAGGATATTACTGTTTCATTGGACTAAAAATAGACATATTATTTTCTATCCCTGATCAAAATCCTTACAACACCTTTTCTTTCACTTATTTGCATTAAAAAACTTTAAAAAATCAAGCATTTTAGGTCATTTTCATACATAGTTTTACATGTGTATTTTGCATAACTTTTGAAAAGCTTTTAAAATATGATTTTACATTGATGTTACAAGAAATTTCACTATGGTATCTTCATCTCATCACTCTTTGGTATCTTTACATGCATATATCAAAAACTTTGAGAGTTTCTACAAATTTCTTAACATGAATCCTCATATTCTCACTTATATACAAGCTATGTATCACAAGGATATATTTAAATGTTCTTCATTTGAAATCCTTGAATATGTATCTGATTTTGACAACTTCACATCTCTCATGAATACATACCCTTGGGTAGAATAAGATTTGACAAAACACATTGAGAATGAGTGAGAAATTTCTCTAAATGCTTTGGATTTAATAGCTAAAACATATGGTGATAAAGATGATGATGATTCCATAGATTATCCTAATTCTTCTACAATTAAATGTTCAAGAACCTTAGAGGATAAGACTATGGATAGATCTATTAATGATACAACACCATACCTTTTTAACAAAACAATACCTTCCTCTCATCCCATTCCTCTCCTTGGCCAAGATGTAGCATTAGTGGATGAGAAAAGGTCTCTCACATTACATCCTTTAGCGATGGATGTTGGGTGTAATCAAGAGGGAAACAACATTAATTCAATATTCATTAATAGACTTTGTATCAATATTCCTAAGATAGTTTTGCGGGGGTCACCTAGTGCACCTTCTTTCTTAAAACTGGTGATTACGGATCAAGGTGCTCAACAACCACCTAAACACCCCGATGACATCTATGAATATGGAAAACAAATTGCTCAATTGACTAAAGGTGTTTAAAATGTGTTACAACAACCACACCACTATGTGATTGCTCACACATACAACACCCATAATAACAAACAAAGTAAGAAAGCACCGCATGTGCCTATCTCTCTTCCATGTTCTCAACCTATGCTCCCCCCACCACCTCTTCTTACTCATAAAAGTGGTCAAGAGTATGATCTTGTTGAACAACTTTGTGCCACTCTGGCTAAGATCTCTCTTTATGATTTAATACAAACATCACCTACATTCCATGGAATGCTCCAAGAAGCTTTACAAAAGGTGATTGTGCCACCTTCTATTAAGCCAAAAGATGTAGCAACACTATTAGATTGTATGCTTGTGACAAAAATATATATTCTCTTTCAACCACATGAATTACCATTGATTAAAGTTCAAAACGAATATGATCCTCTTATAATCTTCATCACAATAAATAAAACATTGGTAAAATGAGTTATGATTGACAATGGATTGACTCTTATTGTTTGTAGTATTGACCTACTATATAAAATCAAGGCTGACACATCACAAATCAAACTATGTAGTATTAACATTCGTGGCTTTTATAATGTTGGAGGACAATCTATGGGCACTATAACTCTACCTATACAAGTAGGAACTGTGATTGTGCCTACCCTCATTCATGTCATGCCTTGTTCTCTATCTTACAACATGATTCTTGGTAGACCTTGGACTCATGCATTAGGGGCAGTTCCCTCTACTTTACATCGTTAAATTAAATTCATATTCAAAGATAAGTTGCACACTATTCATGTCAATCCTGAACCAAATAATTGTTTACATATTGAAAGGCCAAAACCAGTTTACAATCATATGAGCTTAAATAATTTGCGAGGTGACCCATCAATGCCTCTTACTATGGATAATGTTGTTCCAAACTCTAAACCATCGAATGCACTTTCTTGGTGACGATTGGGGTTCATTAGATTTTACTCCTACCTTTAATGGGGAATGTAAAATTAATAACTCTAACATGTCCAAAGTTGCATCGATCTCATCTAAGTGGTCTTTGGAAACATCTGAGAAATGTAAAGTCTCCTTGGTAGAAAATAAAGATAATACTCTCACTTACACTACAAATTATGATACCTATGAGCCTTCACCTTCTTCTAAGGAATTGGACTCTCTATATGGTCATGGATTTCAAATTTTGTAAAAAAACAATGACTATGTAGGTAATGGTTGCAGTGTAAATCAACAAGGAATTAGAGTACCTTTACAAGTTGTTGGAATTCATTACACAACAGGTATTGGATACCATTCTTTGAAACCCACCAAAGCCTCTAGTCATCCTAAACTCAATGTTAATGCAATTTCAACAGGACCAGATCAACATGTGAGATATCCTAAGCCGATAGGCCACACTCGTTGTAGTAATTATTATAGTTTCTCCCAAGAGTGGCCTTCTCCTAGATATGTATGTTCTTAACATTGGATTATATAGGTAAGTATCTCTAACCCTTTATCTCTCGTGATGTGTTTCCCTCGTGATGTGTTATGTGTTATTTAGGCCTCTTGTGATGACCCTTGATTGTCTTGTAAGGTCAAGGATACCAGGAAACCACCTCTGTTGTGACCTTCTTCTATTTGTATCATCATTCTTCTATATTACCTCTCTCTATTTTCATTGTTGTGTGTTGTGTCTTACAGACATAGCGTTGCAGTTGGTGAATTGGGGGCACCCTCCTACATGATTGTTCCTAAGGCACTTGTTTCTCCTCTCTTATTTCATTGTTTACCTTCCTCTAGTGTTTCTATCTAGCTGGCGAATGACGAAAAACATTCATACTGATGTGGACCTAGCATCCCTTTTGCGAAAAATAAAAAACTAGACTTAGTTCCTAATATGATGATGGGGTTGATATATATTATCCAACACTTGGCTAATAGTAGCACTCTATGCATTCTACGTGGTGATCTTGATGGTCTCTTATCTCACTTACAAAACATAACAATACTGCTGCTCCATGCACTTTGTCTATCTTGAATCTTGCATTCCTCAAATTTTATATGCATTGTTGTTTATCATGATTATGTTGACACTAACATTTTTCTTGCAGGGATGTGTTTGTGGGAACATTTGGTGATGGTAAAGTACATGTCACCTCCGAGTGGCATGGGCTTTATAAGAGTCTAAGTTCCCTTGTGTGTTTTTCTTCCTACCTTAACCTACTTGATATCGATACCTAATATCAACCACCTTAAGGTGGGGTCATATATAAGGTAAGATGCCTATTGTAGATGTAAGCAATGTGCTTGTCCTCAACTACAATTTTAAAGACTGGTGGTGAAGAGTCCCTCCTGCACTCTAAGTTTTGTTTGAAATCAATCATCTATCGTCTTAAGTCCTCTGTAGAGGTAGAGATGGTGTATTTCTCAAAGAGAGTGCACATCCTATCATTTTCAAAAGTCCTCTACAGAGGCGGGGAGTGGTTATTTGACTAACTCAACCCTTAAGCATGTCTTCAAAGATTGTTGTGGCGAAGCGCAATTGTTGATGTGTGCCTGTAATATGCCTACGATGGTGATGAACCTAGAAATAGGAACACTCCATCACTTGTCTTCCATATTTTCTCCATGTCTTCAAAGTGTGTGTGTTTGGCATGCTTGTTTTTTATGGCATACTTGATTTGTTTGGCATGTTTGTCGCCCCATATGCAGTCTTATAGACTGGTGGCAATGAGTCCCTCTACATTATGGGTGGTGTGTTTACTTTCCTTGTGTTTACATTTGCATTTCATATATATATGAGAAAAAGAAAAATAAAATAAATTATTCAAGTTTCCTATGCACTCACTATCTTCTCTGCATTCAATGTTGTCTTCTCTGTGTTTTGCATGACTGTAACTGTCTTCTCCATGTTTTGCATGCCTATTATTGTTTTCTCTATGATTGGTGTGTCTTCTCCGTGCTTGGTGTGTTTGTTGATTGTACTTTAATGCATGTATTGGCCTTGCATTTATACATACATTAAAGTGGGGGCTAAATGTAATATTAGAAAATGTCCCCTTGGGGGCTATTCTGTCTTAAGGTTTAGCTCCCGGAGCTTCGATCTACATTATGGACATCTTGCATCATATTTTGGCATCCCAATGAGAAAACCCCTAAGTTTCATGATGAATGGGACCTAGGGGGATCCCTTGAGACAGACCCTGCCCAAAATAGGGGAGAGGACTTGGGCGCCCATGCCCTAGTCCTACCCTATTTTGGGTCAGGCCCAAATTTTAAGTATCAATTTATGACCGTTATTTGGTTCCTAGGCAGACACGGTAAGTTTGAATTACGAAATTCTTGGCAGGGATGTTTGTAGTTGCATATATAAGCATGTTTAGGCATTCATTTCTAAACTAGATAGAAATTTTGATTCATGAGCTTGTGTAGAAGTGATTCAAGGCATTCATTGTGTGGAAGAGCAGATTGTGTGTTGTTTATGTGTTTGTATTTGTAGATTTGAGCATCCATCTCCTCATGGCATGAAGAGCATCTTCCTTCCATGAGATCTTCACTACAAGGTGATATCATTTGTGTTTGGAAGCATTTATCTTCTCTATCTGAAAATAGTGTTTGGAAGATTTGAATGTCTCTCCAGGGCTTGACTGAGGTAAGCTTCTATATATCACAACCCCCTCCCAATTTTCCAGTGATTGTAGGTTACAGGTTAAAGAAGCAAGAAAAGTGGAGTTGCAGGGGAGTGTTGTAGGGGAGTGTTGTAGAGTCTCAAAGATGTAGATTAGAGCTAGAAACAAGGACCTGGACTTGGGCACCCACTCATTAGTCCCCAATTGTTCTGCTTCCCAAACTTAAAAAATTGATACACATTTGTCTGTTATTTTACATCTTTCTGTAGCAACATTTTCAGTAATTTGTTCATTTGCTTCTGTATTTGCATAATTAGGGTTTTAAGTATAATTGGACATAATCAAGCAATCAAATCACACAAATCCAATTCTCCTTGATGTTATAAGTGACCAAAGGCCTGACGATAGATTTCCTACTCAGCAGATAAAGTCCTTGAATGTCATAGGTGAGAGGAGGATAAGAGAAACTATCACAATCAAACATCCCCATTCTTAACCCCTTTTTCATCTATTACATTTTGGTGAACCTATGTAGTTGAACTTCTTGGTTGTAGTGTTCCATTTTAGTGTAAATTTGCATTTAGATCTCAAAAATTTACATTTGTAGATAGAAAATTTCAACAAAAACTAGCATTTTTCATTAGATTTACACAAGTGCATTTTGCATTTTAGAATTTGAAAACAATTTTTAGATTTGAGTGGAATTAATTTTTATCATAAATCAGATTACAAGACATTCATATAGCATTTTGCATTAAGATCTCATACCTAGGGCTAGAAAAAACCTTGATTTTCACTAGATTTGGTCCTATCAACTATCAAGATTTGCACCATAGGCATGTTGTGAAGAATATGTTTGCACTAATTTGTTGTTATCAAGATTTTCATCTGCTTCCCATACTAAAATTATTCATGGTGCAGGAGCACCCGCACATGATCAGGATATAGGTCCGCATGATGACATACATGATCAGGATATTAGATAGTTATCCGCATGATGACAGGGCAGTAGGCTATTTTTAGTATGTTTGACTTATCATGTAATAAGGTCCACTGTGACCGATGCTATGTAATAGTTCAGCATAGGAGTATGTGTAGGCAGTTAGAGATCAGGATAAGAGAGTCTGAGCTGTCCTCTCTCCCAGCCGCTTGGAAGCTCCCAGCCGCTGGGAAGTGATGTTAGTAGTACTCGAAGGATTTGTTATATATACCTTCGATCTGTAGGGTTTAGACATATAGTTTGATATTGATGTTGCTAGATGTACTGGTGTTGTGTTGAGTTGATATTCAGGAGAGCAGTTCAGACATTGTGAAGCTGTATTCAGGACATTGAATTTCAATTGAATAAGATCTCGTCTTTTGCATTATTTGTTTGCATCTGTGTTGATTTCCTTTCCGTTTTGCAAGTTAATGGGCACTTTCAACCCTTCCACCGGTTGATCCTGCAAATCGGTGGAATGGTCCTGTATCATAGCTTAGATTGCATTTGTGTTTTCTGTTTATGCATTGCATTGTTCAGGAGATCTATTAGGAGCATGCTGTAAAGCAGCCTAGCATCCTCATGTGCTAGGTCTAGAAGATAAGTTGTTAGATTTCAGTTTGAAGGTGATCCGGCCCGGTCGTCACATGATCTCTGTGAAATTATGCGGTTGTGAGTGTTTTCATGCAGTGGAAGGATACACAGGAGTCTGCATGTGCGTTTCCAGTCGGAACGAGCCGCATCATCATCTGCGAATCCATCGCCATCAGGATCGGGTCATGAAGTTGTTGAAGTTTGCATGTTGCAGGTGCATCATGATGTTTTGAGTTGGATATATACTCAGTGTATATATCGCAGTCAGGATCATCTCTCATGGAAGGTCATCATCCGCATGTCGCTAACGGATGCGGGTGTGAAAGTTAAGTTTTTTGGCTAAGTGTTGAAGAGTTCATCAGGATGATGTGTGACGTCATCGTCATCAGGATATGACGTCATCGTCATCAGGATATTAAGAAATCCCTCTATGCGAGTTTATGCTGTCGTCGCTAAGGGTTTAGGCATCGGCGAAGGCAGAAAGTCGTTGAGCATCATCAGGAGGTTTCGAGGAACCGGATGACCAATATCATGATGCTGTTGCTTGTATCGTCGGGCAGTGGAGCATCGAAGGCAAGTTGTTGAAGTGAACGTCATCAGGATATTTGGAGCAACCGGATATTTGGATATCCTGCTGACGAAGGTGATATTGAATATCATGATGATGCCGTTTGTATTTGGCACCTGATGAACAGTGTAACCGGAGGATGTTCGCGCCCGTTGATTATCATGATGATGATGATAGGCGACAAACGGAGGAGGTAAATAGTAGTCGACAGGAGGATATTTGCAATCATCTGAAATATGATGATGCTGTTGAAATGTGATGATGCTGTGGGTGTTAGGAAATATGATGATGATGTTCAGCCGATAGAGAATTTTATCATGCTGTTTGTATTGTGGGCTACTCCTTCCTGTTAGGTTGCCTCCGTTGCGTCCCACTCTGCATCATAGTGGTATCAGAGCAAAGGTTAGGATCTTTTGGAAAAGATAAGCAGGATGTCAGACGAAGAAGGAACATCTGAGTTCCCAACAAAGATGACCAACGCTGAGTTGGCAGTTCTGGTGAAGAAACAGATTGCAGAAAGTAGGGCCGTGAAGGCTCAGAATCAGGAGTTGAAAGATGAGTTAGCAAAGTTGAGGAGCAGAGTAGGTTCTGGTAGAGAAGATGATAGGGAAGAAGAGGATATCCCTAATTGGAGCGAGGAGGTCGTTCCTACAGACCAGAGGCCGCTGTTGAACGCCCTCAAGGCCATGGAGAGGAGAACCATGGATGTGAAGCTGGATTTGCCAGTGTTTACAGGTAAGATGGACCCTGATTCAGTAATGGAATGGATAGATTGTTTGAACAATTTCTTTGTAACAGAGGAGATACCAGAACAGCAGAGAGTGAAGATAGCACAGTCAAAGATGAAAGAAGCTGCCTTGACATGGTGGAACTTTGTTCAGGATGATAGAGTGCAGGAGGGAAAACGTAGAGTTGCCACATGGAAGAAGATGATGGAATTGGTAAAGGAGGCTTATATTCCTTTGGATTACAGTATCCAGTTACACAAGAGGAAGCAGAACCTGAAGCAGAAGGAGCTAGATGTCAGCTCATACACAGAAGAGTTCATGAAACTCTGTATGAAGACCAAGGTGAAAGAAAGTGAAGAGGAAAAGGTAGCCAGATACCTTAATGGACTGAGGTTTAATATTCAGGAAGATCTGAGTCTGCATAACCCAGATACAGTGCAGAAAAGCTTTCAGTTGGCACTGAAAGTGGAAGAAAAGCTGAAGAGAAAACAAGATCAGAACAACAGAGGAAGAGGAAGACAACAAAGAGGTGGAAGAAGTCCTTTCAGAGGCAGAGGACATGGACAGGGATATCAAGGAGAGTCCAGTCAGGACAATAGCAAGGGCAACAATAGTCAGAATCAGAGAGAGAATTTCAGTCAGCAAGGAAACTTCAGAGGTAGAAGACCCTTCAGAGGAAGATCCCAGGGCAGAGGATCCATCAGGTGTTACAACTGTAACAAAGAAGGCCATATAGCCAGCAGATGTCCAGACAAGGCCACAAGCTCAGCAGGAGAAAGGAGGACAAATCTGGTCAATGAACCTGATAATCAAAGCAGGACAAGCTCTAATGATTTCCAGAGTGTGAACGGTCCTGAGAATTATGGATATCCAGAAAGTGGAGAGTCCCTGATGATGAGAAGAATAGTGACTACCATGAAGGTACCTGATAAAGAAGCCCCTCAGAGAAAGTCCCTTTTCAGAACCACTTGCAAAGCAGGAGGTAAGGCATGTAAGGTTTTGATTGATTCTGGTTCTACTGAGAACTTTGTGTCTGAAGAAATGGTGGTGAAGCTGAAGCTTAGGAGATTGCCTCATCCATCTCCATATAAAGTCTCATGGCTTACTCAAGGTCAGCAGACAACTGTAGAAGAGCAGGCTTGGGTAGAGTTTCAGATTGGTGGATATAAAGATAAGTTGTTGTTTGATATCACCAAGATGGATGCTTGCAACCTTTTGTTTGGAAGACCATGGCAATATGATCTAAAGGCACAGCATGATGGTGTTAAAAACACCTATAAAATCACTAAAGATGGTAAAGAAGTAACGTTATTCCCATTGAAGGAAAAAGAGGAGAAGTCTAAAGGCAAAGAAGTGAAGGTCATGCTGATGGAAGGCAAACAATTCATGAAAGAAGTAGCAGCAGAAGGTGCAGTTGCATATGCCCTGATCCCCTGTATGAGTGTGAATAAGAAACAACAGCCAGAAGCCAAGACAGAGAAGAAGCCAAGGTTGATAGACCCAGCTGTCCAAGAGTTATTGGATAAGTACAAAGGTGTTATCTCAGAGGGAAAGCCAAGATCCCTACCACCTGTCAGAGATATCAGTCATTGCATAGACTTGATTCCAGGGTCTACACTCCCAAATAAAGCAGCTTATAAGCTTACCCCAGAGCAGAATGCAGAAGTAGCCAGGCAGATTGAAGAATTGATGAATTCAGGTTTGATTGGCAAGAGTCTGAGTCCATGTGCAGTACCAGCTGTACTAGCACCAAAGAAGGAAGGCACTTGGAGGCTTTGCACCGATTCCAGAGCCATCAACAAGATCACAATCAGGTATAGGTTTCCCATCCCCAGAATTGAGGATTTACTTGATTGTTTGGGAAATGCTAAGTACTTTACAAAAATAGACTTGAAGAGTGGGTACCATCAGATCAGGATTAGACCAGGTGATGAGTGGAAGACAGCATTCAAAACAAATGAAGGGTTGTATGAATGGAAGGTTATGCCATTTGGTTTGTCTAATGCCCCTAGTACTTTCATGAGGCTGATGAATGAGGTTCTGAAGGAATTCATTGGTAAGTTTGTCATAGTCTATTTAGATGACATTCTGATTTTCAGTAACACCAGAGAAGAACATCTCAGGCATATAGATCTGGTTCTCAAGAGGCTACATGAAGAGAAGCTGATGATAAACTTGGACAAGTGTTTGTTCATGAAACAGGAGATCACATATTTAGGTTTTGTCATCTCACAAGGAAAGCTGCAGATGGATAAGGAGAAGGTGAGTGCCATATTGAATTGGCCAACTCCACAGACCGTGAATGAAGTCAGAAGTTTCCATGGGTTAGCAACCTTCTACAGAAAGTTCATCAGAGGGTTCAGTCATATTTGTGCACCCATGTTGGATACTATAAAAGGAGGACAGAAGTGCAGGTTTGTTTGGACTCAAGGAGCAGATGATTCCTTTGAGGCATTGAAGAGGAAGGTGGCACAGCAGCCAGTCCTTGCACTTCCAGATTTCAACAAGATCTTTCAGGTAGAGTGTGATGCCAGTCACATGGCCATTGGAGCAGTACTCAGTCAAGAGGGTAGACCAATTGCATTTTTCAGTGAAAAGCTCAATGATGCTAAGAAAAGGTATTCATCATATGATCTGGAAATGTATGCTTTAGTTCAGTCCCTAAAGAAATGGAGGCATTACCTGATGCCAAAGGAGTTCATAGTCTTCACAGATAATCAAGCTTTGAGTTTCATCAACAGTCAGGAGAAGCTGAACCACAGACATATGAAGTGGGTAGAGACCTTACAGGCTTTCACTTTTACCTTGAAGCATAAGAAAGGGGTCAAAAACAAAGTTGCAGATGCTTTGAGCAGAAGAGTTCTCACAGTAAATCAGATTCAGTTAGAGAGTGTTGGTATTGATTCACTCAAGACCATGTATGAGTCTGATGATGATTTTGGAGAAATATATCAGGTCTGTACTTCTTTTGGGGAGAAATACCATGCTGAGTTCTCTGAATTCCTGATACAGGATGGATTGTTGTTCAAGGGTGGACAGTTGTGTATTCCCAGATGTTCTATGAGGTTGAATATAATCAAGGAGAAACATTGTGGAGCAATGGCAGGTCATTTTGGTCTAGACAAGACTCTTGATCTGGTCAGGAGGCATTATTTCTGGCCTAAGTTGCAGTCAGATGTCAGGAAATTTGTAGAAACCTGTGTAATTTGTCAGAAGGCTAAAGGCAGGTCAACTAATGCAGGGTTATATCAGCCCTTACCCATTCCCTCCAGACCATGGGAAAGTATCAGTATGGATTTTGTTTTAGGTTTGCCAAGGACCAGGAGAGGATTTGACAGTGTCTTTGTTGTAGTGGACAGGTTCAGTAAAATGGCACATTTCTTGCCATGCAAAACCACTGCAGATGCCTCATATATTACAGATTTATTCTTCAGGGAAATTGTCAGAATTCATGGGTTGCCTTTGAGCATAGTTTCAGACAGGGATGTGAAGTTTGTGGGTCACTTTTGGAGAACTCTTTGGAGGAAATTGGGAACCAATTTATCTTTTTCCTCTGCATATCATCCTCAAACGGATGGACAAACTGAGGTTGTGAACCGTTCCTTGGGGAATCTACTTAGATGCTTGACAAAATAGCATGGAGAGAAGTGGGACAATATTCTGTCTCAAGCGGAGTTTTCATATAATGATACTGTCAACAGGAGCACAGGAAAATCGCCTTTTCAGGTAGTGTATGGAATGCATCCCAGAGGTATTTTAGAGTTGCGAGAGCTACCTACAGCAGATCCTGTTAGTGCAGACGGAGAAGCTTTTGCTGAAGCAATCAAAGAAGTTCATGATCAGGTTCAGACCCAACTCCAGCAAACCACTTTGAAATATAAGGAGTATGCTGACAAGAAGAAGAAGGATGTTCAATTTGCTGTTGGCGATTTGGTTTGGGTTCACTTGAAGAAAGACCGGCTCCCTAAGGGGAAGTATACTAAGCTCATGCAAAAGAAAGTTGGACCATGTCAGATTTTGCAAAAGCATGGACAGAATGCTTATAAGATCCAACTACCACCTGATCTTGGTTTATCTCCTATCTTCAATGTATGTGATTTAACTCCATACAAGGCTAATCCAGATGCAGATCAGGATATCCTACAGGATACAGTTGCTGAAGACATTCCTCCACATGATCCTCCACAGATACAGCAGATTTTGGACACTAGAGTGGTCAAACAGACCAGGAACAAGAAGTACTTGGAGTACCTCGTCTCTTGGAAGGGACAGCCGAACTCTGAAGCAGTCTGGATGACTGCAGAACAGATACAGAAACATGGTGCCAACCTTGATACTCTCATCTCAAGTGGACTTGAGATTTCTTCTTTTGGGGAGTATGGTGCAGGAGCACCCGCACATGATCAGGATATAGGTCCGCATGATGACATACATGATCAGGATATCGGATAGTTATCCGCATGATGACAGGGCAGTAGGCTATTTTTAGTATGTTTGACTTATCATGTAATAAGGTCCACTATGACCGATGCTATGTAATAGTTCAGCATAGGAGTATGTGTAGGCAGTTAGAGATCGGGATAAGAGAGTCTGAGCTGTCCTCTCTCCCAGCCGCTTGGAAGCTCCCAGCCGCTGGGAAGTGATGTTAATAGTACTCGAAGGATTTGTTATATATACCTTCGATCTGTAGGGTTTAGACATATAGTTTGATATTGATGTTGCTAGATGTACTGGTGTTGTGTTGAGTTGATATTCAGGAGAGCAGTTCAGACATTGTGAAGCTGTATTCAGGACATTGAATTTCAATTGAATAAGATCTCGTCTTTTGCATTATCTGTTTGCATCTGTGTTGATTTCCTTTCCGTTTTGCAAGTTAATGGGCACTTTCAACCCTTCCACCGGTTGATCCTGCAAATCGGTGGAATGGTCCTGTATCATAGCTTAGATTGCATTTGTGTTTTCTGTTTATGCATTGCATTGTTCAGGAGATCTATTAGGAGCATGCTGTAAAGCAGCCTAGCATCCTCATGTGCTAGGTCTAGAAGATAAGCTGTTAGATTTCAGTTTGAAGGTGATCCGGCCCGGTCGTCACATGATCTCTGTGAAATTATGCGGTTGTGAGTGTTTTCATGCAGTGGAAGGATACACAGGAGTCTGCATGTGCGTTTCCAGTCGGAACGAGCCGCATCATCATCTGCGAATCCATCGCCATCAGGATCGGGTCATGAAGTTGTTGAAGTTTGCATGTTGCAGGTGCATCATGATGTTTTGAGTTGGATATATACTCAGTGTATATATCGCAGTCAGGATCATCTCTCGGGGAAGGTCATCATCCGCATGTCGCTAACGGATGCGGGTGTGAAAGTTAAGTTTTTTGGCTAAGTGTTGAAGAGTTCATCAGGATGATGTGTGACGTCATCATCATCAGGATATGACGTCATCGTCATCAGGATATTAAGAAATCCCTCTATGCGAGTTTATGCTGTCGTCACTAAGGGTTTAGGCATCGGCGAAGGCAGAAAGTCGTTGAGCATCATCAGGAGGTTTCGAGGAACCGGATGACCAATATCATGATGCTGTTGCTTGTATCGTCGGGCAGTGGAGCATCGAAGGCAAGTTGTTCAAGTGAACGTCATCAGGATATTTGGAGCAACCGGATATTTGGATATCCTGCTGACGAAGGTGATATTGAATATCATGATGATGCCGTTTGTATTTGGCACCCGATGAACAGTGTAACCGGAGGATGTTCGCGCCCGTTGATTATCATGATGATGATGATAGGCGACAAACGGAGGAGGTAAATAGTAGTCGACAGGAGGATATTTGCGATCATCTGAAATATGATGATGCTGTTGAAATGTGATGATGCTGTGGGTGTTAGGAAATATGATGATGATGTTCAGCCGATAGAGAATTTTATCATGCTGTTTGTATTGTGGGCTACTCCTTCCTGTTAGGTTGCCTCCGTTGCGTCCCACTCTGCATCAATTCACATCACCTTTTTATCGGGTCCTTGTATTGAAAATTTGGTGAAAAATTGCACATTTTTGCTAAATTTACCCTAGGGTTTGACCTAGATTTGCACTTCAAGCATGTTGTGACAAATTTTATGGATTTAGGTGAATAATATTATTGATATAATTTTTTGAACCTCCTAAAATTCCTTACAACACCCCTTTCATTTGGTCTTGGAATTCAAAAATTGAGAAAAATCGCATATTTTAGGGCATTTTCACTAGGTTTTGACTTATCATCATCCTAGGTTTGCATAAAAAGTGTGTTGTGAAGCATATTACTGTTTCATTGGACTGAAAAGAGATATATTATTTTCTGCCCCTAATCAAAATCCATACAACACCTTTTCTTTCACTTATTTGCATTAAAAAAGTTGAAAAAATCAAGCATTTTAAGTCATTTTCATACATAGTTTTGTTCATCTTTTGCATAACTTTTGACAATATTTTAAAATATTATTTTACATTTATGTCATTTCAATATGGAATCTTCATCTCATCACTCATTGGTATCTTTACATGCATATATCAAAACCTTCGAGCGTTTCTACAAATTTCTTAACATGAATCCACATGTTCTCATTTATATACAAGCTATATATGACAAGGATATATTTAAATGATCTTAATTTGAAATCCTTGAATATGTATCTTATTTTGACAACTTCACATCTCTCATGAATACATTCCCTTGGGTAATAGAAGATTTGACGAAACACATTGAGAATGAGTGTGAAAGTTCTCTAAATGCTTTGGATTTAATAGCTAAAACATATGGTGATGATGATGATGATGATTATTATTATTATTAAATAAATTATCCTACTTATCCTACAATTAAATGTTCAATAACCTTAGATGAGAAGACTATGGATAGCTCTATTAATGATACAACACCATGCCTTCTTAACAAAACAATACCTTGCTCTCATCCCATTGCTCTCCTTGGCCAAGATGTAGCATTAGTGGACGAGAAAAGGTCTCTCACATTAAATCCTTTAGGGATGGATGTTGGGTGTAATCAAGAGGGAAACAATGTTAATTCAATATTCATTAATAGACTTTGTAGAAATATTCCTAAGACAGTTGTGCAGGGGGCACCTAGTGCACCTTCTTGCTTAAAACTGGTGAATATGGTTCAAGGTGCTCAACAACCACCTAAACACCCTGATCAAATCTACGTATATGCAAAACAAATTGCTCAATTGACTAAAGGTGTTCAAAATGTGTTACAACAACCACACCACAATGTGATTTCTCACACATACAACACCCGTAATAACAAACAAAGTAAGCAAGTACCACATATGCCTGTCTCTCTTCCATGTTCTCAACCTATTCTCCCTCTGCCACCTCATCTTACTCATAAAAGTGGTCAATAATATGATCTTGTCGAACAACTTCGTGCTACTCTGGCTAAGATCTCTCTTTGGGATTTAATACAAACATCACCTACATACCATGGAATGCTACAAGAAGCTTTACAAAAGGTGATTGTGCCACCTACTGTTAAGCTGAATGATGTAGAAGCACTATTACATTGTATGCATGTGACAAAAATGGATATTCTCTTTCAACCACATGAATTACTGTCGATTGAAGTTCAAAACCAATATGATCCTCTTATAATCTTTGTCACAATAAACAAAACATTAGTAAAATGAGTTATAATTGACAATGGATCAGCTCTTAATGTTTGTAGCATTGACCTACTACATAAAATCAAGGCTGACACATCGCAAATCAAACCAAGCAGTATTAGCATTCGGAGCTTTGATAATGTTGGATGATAATCCATGGGCACTATAACTCTACCTATACAAGTATGAACTGTGATTGTGCCTTCCTTGATTCATGTCATGCCTTGTTCTCTATGTTACAACATAAATCTTCATAGACCTTAGATTCATGCATTAGGGACAGTTCCCTCTACTTTACATTGTTCAATTAAATTCATATTCAAAGATAAGATGCACACTATTCATGCTGATCCTGAACAAGATAATTGTTTACATATCGAAAGGCCAAAACCAATTTACAATCATATGAGCTTAAAAAATTTGCAAGGTGATCCATCAATGCCTCTTACCATGGATAATGTTGTGCTAGACTCTAAACCATCAAATGCACTTTTTGGTGATGATTGGGGTTCATTAGATTTTACTCCTACCTTTAATGGGGAATGTAAAATTAATAACTCTGACATGTCCAAAGTTGTATCGATCTCATCTAAGTGGTCTTTTGAAACATCTGAGAAATGTAAGGTCTCCTTGGTGGAAAATAAAGATAATACTCTCACTTACACTACAAATTATGATACCTACGAGGCTTCACCTTCTTCTAAGGAATTGGACTCTCTATATGGTCATGGATTTCAAATTTTGTACAAAAACAAGGACTATGTATGTAATGGTTGCATTATAAATCAACATGGAATCAGAGTACCTTTACAAGTTGTTGGAATTCATTACATAGCCGGTATTGGATATCGTTCTTTAAAACCCACCAAAGCCCCTAGTCATCCTAAACTCAATGTTAAAAGAATTTCAACAGGACCAAATCAACATGTGAGATATCCTAAGCTGATAGGCCACACTCATTGTAGTAATTATTATAGTTGCTCCCAAGAGTGGCCTCCTCCTAGATATGTATGTTCTTAACATTGGATTCTATAGGTAAGTATCTCTAACCCTTTATCTCTCATGATATGTTTCCCCCGTGATGTGTTATATGTTATTTAGGCCACCTAGGATGACCCTTGATTCTCTTGTAAGGTCAAGGATACTAGGAGACCGCCTCTATTGTGACCTTCTTCTATTTGTACCATCATTCTTCTATATTGCCTCTCTCTGTTTTCATTGTTGTGTGTTATGTCTGTAGACACCTAAAAATGTCTTATACCACCAAACTGACTCCCGACATCCCTAAACACATCAATTTCCCTTCTAACCAATTAATTAAATTTTTATTTAATTAATTATCACTTCATTACCCTATTTTCCATCATTTTATCCCAACAATTGAATTAATTTCATTAATTCAATAGTCCCCACCTTAGCCAATTGATTTAATAAATATGTAATATTTATTAAAATAATTTCCCCCTTTTCACTAAATCTAATTAATTAGTTAAAAACCATGTTAACTAATTAATCCAGCCTACTAATTGACCTATCCCTACCCTAGACAATTAAATAGCTATTATTTAATTGCCTACCCTAGCCTACCTCATCCTAGCCCTAGGATTAATTAAATAAAACCTATGTTTAATTAATCCTAACCTCTCATTTGGGTGGTCAAACCTAGTTTAACACCCTTCCCCACATCCTCCAAATAAAAAATTGAAATAATTCGACCTAAGTCAATTTTTTATTTAAAAACATCCCACATCACATTTAATTTTCCTTACAACCCCTTACATCACCCATACTCATTTATTTCCACTTATCCCTAAATGAATTTTTAATTCATTTACATTCCCCCATATGAATCTTTAATTCAAAAATAATCCTTCACCACCCATGCTCATTTAATACCCCTTTTCCCAAAAAGAATAAAAGATTCACTTTTATTCCTAGCCCTCCATTCATTCAAGATTGAATCTAGGCCCTCCACATCACCTTCATCCTCCACCGTTGATCTTCCAAATCAATCTCCACCCTTGGATCAAAATCCCTCCAAAAAGTCTATAAATACAACATCTCTCAACCCATTCAAGGATCCAAGTTTTATGCAAGTTTATTATGCCAAAATATCAATTGAGCTAGTTTTAGTGAGTTGTATATTTAGTTAGCATTTCACATTTGAATCACTTATCTAGGGATAATCATGTCTTAGGAGCTATTTTAGGTGCAAATGCTTCTTACTTCCTTGATGGGATTGGGTTTTGCATGTGAGGTATAGCTTTTTGTATTTTGTTGCATTTAGTTAATATTTCAACCTTGTTTGTTTACCTAATCTACATTGGCACGCCCGGTGGGACCCACAAGGTCTGAATCTAATCCTCTTTGTGAGTGTTTGGTGTGAGTTACGTGTTTTTGCAGGTGCGGCGCTATCCATCCTACGTAGTGGCACTATTCTGGTAGATATTAGTGCTATCCACTATTTTAGCGCCATTCCTGCATAGCATTCTCTACTCTAACTTCCACTCACATGTCTCCTTTTTAATGATCTTCCCGCTATTTCTTGTGCTTAAACTGCTCTCTTTTTTGTAGGAATATTAGAAAATACAAGGGGAGGTTATGCAATTTTTTTTCTAAAATCCAAGCATATTTTTCGGTTATCATTTTGTCTCATTTTCTTTAGCTATTGTACTAACAAGGCTAATAAAGACCTTAATTTTTCTATCTGACCCTATGTGTTGTTCAGGAAAAATCACTTTTTGCAGGTCAGACGCATTCAGCCCTGTATCAACGCTATCCGTCCAGATTGGCGCTATCCGCAGGTGTAACCAGACTATCTGACAAGTTGCGCAGTGGCGCATTCATAGACCTCTTTTGGTACTATTCCCCACTTTAGTGCTTTCTCTATATTGTATTAGCGCTATGTACTTTATTAGCGCCTTCTTTGTAATGTTGTAGTGTGATCATCTATTTTGCTGCCTTAAGGGTATTATATTGATGCTATCTATTTAATTAGCACCATCAGTATAGGGGGTCAAGTTCTCAATCTTTTTCTATCAGTGTTTCCATTGACTATCCGCAGTGGCGCCATTGGACCTCTGTGTTAGCGCTATTTGTGAAATTGACTTTGCTGTCTGTGCAGGTACTGACAAGTGTTTTTGCAAGTCTTTACTATCATTTTGCATATACTAACAAACTTTTGCAGAATATTTTTATCTCTAGTTTAGAAAAAACACTTCAATTAAAAATCTAAAAATGAACCATTGGCATGTTAGTTACACAACATTTTAATTTGGTGCAATAAAATTGAACAACAACAAACAAATCTTTGTGTGTGTGTGTGTGTCAAACATTTGATTTTGGTGTTCTAAAATTGACAATTGTGTGCCAACAACTATCAAACATTTCAATTTTGGGCTTTTAAAAAGAACCACAAATTGCATCAATGAATTCATTGGGTTAAAAAGAACAACAATCTTGCATTCTTCACTCATTTAATCAAGAAAATCATTTTAAATTGTGTGAAGTGTTTTTGTGGTTTATGTTTGTAGAGTGAAAAAGTGTATGCTTTTCCCTCGCACCATTCGGTGACCTTGGGAATCAAAAGCTTTTCACAAAACTTGCATTTATCATCCCCAACATAATCCAAAGAACTAAAATGAACCATGTTTAGTGTGATACAATCATAAAGAATACGTATGCTCTCCCCTCACATTTTGTATGAACTTGGGGATCAAAAGTATATTTTTGATTGTGTTGCTTTTGTTAATACTTAGAGGGCCTGCCACCCTGCTTCGAAAGGTGGGAATGACCCAAGCAGCATCAAGCTAAAGCCAAGCTCTTCCAAGCCGCTATATAAAATAAGGTGTTTGTGATGAAAGTCATAGACAACAGGTGTTGTTTTGTTATACCGACAGCCAACCTCCCCCAAAACCTCCAAGGCATAACCCTTGGAGGGTGGGAGACTCCATAACGGAGAGTAGCGTTGCCACACGTATAACCACCTGAATGGATGCCCTTATTACGAGCCATTGTTTAGCAAGCCAAAATCTTTCTATTTGTTGACGCAGAAGGGAAACCTTTGAAGCAACCCTAATTCATGCGGTTCTTAGCTGAGGTAGTAGGGACAATCTAAAGGTTTAGTGAGGGACAAGCCTTATAAGAAACTTGGATCTTGGTATGCGTGAGAAGTGTGTGCAATTGTAAGGAGGAGCCAGTGCTACCAAGATCCTGGAGCTACCCGCTTTAAATAGGCGCAACTAGGGGATTCAACAAATACTGTCATATCCTCGTCTTAGGTTGTGAAAAGTGCTTGTTTAACAAAATCACACGTCATTCACAAATAAAAAAATCTTGGTTATTGTGTGTTCATGTGCTTAATTGTGTGTTAATGAGCTTAAATTGATTTCAAACACCTGCCAAGAGACATTGAAAATCATTTGATCAAATTTCAAACAAAGCAAAATCCAAAATTGCCATAAAAAATCTGTCTTTCTCAGGACTCGACCAACACTGCCTAGTTTTAGCACCATCTCTATTTGATTGTGGCACCATTTCGCCCGTGGATTGGTGCTATTCTTAGATTGACTTGCCTAAAACTAAGACCTATTTAGTTGTGATCTTCACTGTCTGCTCTGCCATAATCCATATCCACCTTCCAAAAATCTGACAACAGTCCATCCATTTTTCCCTCAAAATCTTCCAAATCATACCTTCATTTTGACCTTAGAGGATCAATCACTATCATTGTTGGACCCTTTGCTATCTCATTTCATATCCACTCATCCTCATTAATCTTTTTGCATATCTCCTTGGACCAAAACAAATCAAAACACCCATCAACCAATCATCAACCAAAAACTTGTCATCCTTTTGAGCCAAAGTTAGATCTAGATCTCATCATTCACATCATACTTTGCTTGAAAAATCATTAGTCTACCTTTTAAGTAAAACAATCATCCCTCTTTGTGTAAGGTCATTAGTCTACCCTAAACAAAGAGAAACATCCATTTGTGCCAACACAAAATCTAGATCTTACCTAAAGCTCAATTCGTTAACCATCAAAACCTCTTGGAAAACATCATCCTAATCAAAACCAAACATCAAAAAAAAAAATCTTTGTCAAAAAAAATATCATCCATCATCATCCATCTTTGGTCCAAATCTATGCAAAAATTAAAAAAACCACTCATTCTTACCACCCATAGGTTCACACCTTTGTTTTCATCAATCCTCCATCTTACTACACTCACCCTCTCCATCCATCCTTGGGTCCAACACAATCAATCTGTTCTCTAAGGTCTCCATCCCCATTCCACTCTACTTCTAGAAATCAAACCCATACGCGTGCATGCCCATCATGAGATCACAACACAAAAAGAATCAAGAAATGGCAGAACATTGGCAATATGGCATGCCTAATACCAATAGCAGCAACATACCCATCTATCAAACATACAACCCACCTACATACTCTTACATCCCCCCATATGGTCCCAATGAAAATCCTTTTCATTACTTACAACAAATACAACCACCACCACCACCAACAACAACAACACAAAATGTCCCCACCATTTCCCAAGATGATCTAGATGTCTTAAGCTTTACACAAGACGCTGATAACATGGACCTACTTGATAAAATCCTAAGGTCAAATCCAAGTAGATATCTTGATCATCTTCTCAAAATTGGTACTAAACTCCCCCCCATCACGACATCATCACAACCATCCACCTCTACAATCGTTCCTACCCCATCAAATACCCAAGCATCTACATCACATACCCAACCCACCACCTCTCAAATGTCAACACCTACCGTATCTACCACCTCCACAAGCTCAACCACTACCACATCTACAATTCCCACAAGTATTGCCATCCCTACCATCTCCCAACCCGTCATCACCTCCACTACCACAACTACCATAAACCCTTCTGTCCCACAAATTACCCTAGGCATACAAGGGAACACCACGTAGACAAGTACCTCCACGAGTGTACCTCCACCCAACCCTTAAACCATCGCTTACGTAAGATAGTTATTCTCACAACCACCTCACAATACATCCAACCCATCCAACCTCTACCTATCTAATGTCAATCCATCCAATGTCATGTATCCACATAATCCCATAAATTAATATAATCCCAATCCCCATATACCACCACACATTCTCCAACAACTCATGCATATTAACAACATCAAGCACTCATCAATCAAAACACCAACCCGCAGTATCAAAACCTCGGCCAAACAAATCTCCAACATCAAATCCCACCCCATCTCCAACATCTCACCAATCAACAAACCTACACACCCCAACCACCACAACCACAGGATCTCACAACTGTTGTACAATCCTTGATCCAAAAGGTAGACACCATGCAAACTAGGGGCAAGTGCAAACACTATTCTTTTGAGGACATTTGCCTCTATCCATTTGATCGTACATTGTACATGCCTCCTTTCCCCAAGAACTTTGAAACGCCAGAATTTGACAAATACAAGGGAAAGGGAGACCCTAGGGACCACCTTAGGGAGTTCTACATTGCTTGCTTAGAAGTCTCTAACAATGATACCTATCTAATGAGACTATTTCCAAGAAGCCTCGGCAGTCAAGCCACTGAATGGTTCGCACATCTTCCACCAGGCATTAGGACTTTCCCTGAGCTTGCAAAAAAATTTGTAAACCATTTCTCCTACAACTTCAAGCATGAAATGTCTATGACAGAACTTTGCAACACCAAACAAAAGAGCAGAGAAGCTTTCGCTTCTTTCTTGCAAAGGTGGAGAAGCTTAGCAAGCAAACTCCCATGGCTATTTCTTGAAAAACAACTCGTCACGATGTTTGTGACCAACCTCAATCAGGAATTAGGGTTCCATTTACAAATTCTTTGTGCATCTACCTTTGAAGAGGTCATTGACAAAGGTACTACTATCAAACGGACCCTCATTGCCAAGGGCTCCATTAAACTGTACGACTACAAATCCAACAACAACAAGTCCAATCACAACACCCCCAATACAAACAATAATGCCAACACGCAAACAAATGACAAGTCACGTTATTGGGGGAAGAACAAAAATAATTTAAACGACGGCGTCACAGATGTGAAAGCCATCCAACATGTACAGAATCAAACACCTGCACATACATATGTGACCAATGTAAATAGCCAAAGGGGACAACCTAAACCACGCAAACCTCAAAGATAATTTACACCCTTAGGGGAACCCATCGAGGATATCCTTGACAGATGTCTCAAACAAAGTTTGATCACGCTCCCACCTGTTAGACCATGTCAAGAGAATGAGCTCAAAGCAACATGGTACAATGAAAATGATTACTGCGAATACCACTATATTGCGGGTCATAAGACAACAGACTACATGCAACTAAAGCATTGCATCCAAGACCTTATAGATCAAAATCTAGTCGGCCATGATCAAACTACCCAACCATCACCAAACGCCAACCTCAGAGCTTACAAGGATCCACTGCCCAACCATAATAAAGCCTCCTCATCCAACCATGCATATAACGTCACCCCAGCTCCTGCAAACTATGACTCTATCGTAGGGAGCATAGAACCATCATCCCATCATGTCAACACAATCACCATTTGGGCAGAAGCACCCAATTGCATTATCACAACCTGTCGTGGCCGTGTATTAATCTGCATAGCTCCTATCATAGAACAAACACCTGCATCCACGTCCAACCCCCTCCCCCCCCCGTCCGACCACACGTCCATCACCTAACAATCAATATAACCTCCTATAGCATCTAGGAAAGACCCCTGCGCAAATATCCATACTTGAGATGCTCCGCACATCCCCCCGTCACAAAGATGTCCTTAATAAAGCCCTCTTTGCAACTCAAGTCCCCGCCAACTTAAATCTAACCCAATTCCAAGCCATGGTAGGACATATCGCCACACCTCACCATCTCACCTTCTCATAAAAGGACATGCCCGCCTCTGAACACATACATACCGACGCCCTACACATCAAAGTCTGCATTCACAAACACACCATTAAAAGAGTCTTAATAGATGGTGGCTCTGGCTTAAATATATGCAGTCTTAAACTATTAAAACACTTGGGATACTCCGATGTGGTTGTAGACACTAGTGAGTGCATCACAATCAAAGGCTATGATGACACCAAATGGCTATCTAAAGGCACCATCAAGCTCCCTATTCAAGTGGGACAGAAAATCCTTGAAACAAAATGTCAGGTTCTTGATCTTGACCTCCCTTACAACATTCTTCTCAGTAGACCATGGATTCATGCCATGCAAGCCGTCCCATCCACCTTCCCATCCACCTTCCATCAATGCCTCAAATTTCCTCACAATGGCGCAGAAGTCACTATCTATGCTAACCCCCACCCCTTCCAATACTGCAATTTCTTGGAAGGTCATAACCATACCTTCTGCCCATACAACAAAGCTACCGCTAAAGCTAATCCAACATCATCCACCTCATATATCGATCCCACAAATATCTCCACCACTTCCTCCCAAGCACCGCCCCCACCCGAGGTCAAGATCAAGCTACGTGACATAGGATGTGGGGAGTATGACCTACATGGTACATTTTGTGTAGGCACATTACCAAATCCTAAAACCTTTGGCATCCTGAAGATAGAAGCCGCAAACATAGTCATCATAAAGTGCAAACCATCACTTGTCTTCGAAAAGAAACATCTCCTCGATCAGGATGTCCTTGAATATATTTCATCGTGGCTATATAAGAATGAAGAGCCTAAACAAGACGCCCCCACCATCCCAACATAAATCTACGGTAAAGGCTCTGAAATTGTCAAAAGCATGGGTTATAAAGGACAAGGCAGTATTGGCCTTCATGAACAGGGGATCATAGAACTGCTGCAAGCAACAAGAAACCCCTATACTCAAGGATTAGGGTACAGTCAACCATAACGCATCCTCACTACCGGCGAATGTATCTTAGCCGAGGTTGCTATGGTCTCCTTAGAAGTGAACAATGTTAATGAAACGAGCCTTCAAGACTCCTTTTAGTGACTTCACCAATTTATTTGACTCCTCCATTTGCACCATCTACTCAGTCACCACTCTCGCCTCATCATCCAATGACCTACCACTAGTATACCCTGATGTCATTGACTGGGACCAACGAGGACCTCCTATCTTTGACATAGCACCTAATGATGAGGCCATTGCTAAAATGATGGGAGTTAGAGATCGCTTCCCCCTGGGAGATCACAGAGTAGACTACATCATGGAACTTGATACACATGCATATTTCAAGGAGACAACCCCTGCTTCCAGTCATAAAAACATAAAAATAAAAAATGGATCTGATGGTGAAAACCATTTTGCGGTAGTATCAGATCCCAAAAAAGTAAAAACAAAAGACGTATCTCCTAGTGAAAACTACCACGAGGCACTAGGAGATGGAAGCATGGGCCTTCCCAAGATAGACAAAGTTTATCCAAATAGATCACCTATCCTAGTCGAGCCAGCCCAAGAGATGAATCTTGGGATAGAAGAAGACCCAAAAATCACTTTCAGGGCAGAATCTCTCAGCATACAAGAATAAGAAAACTTCTTGGCATTCTTCACATGCCGAAATCGTAATTTTGCATGGACCTATGCAAACATGCTAGGGCTTGATCCCGCTTTGGTTGTTCATCACCTTGCAGTACACCCTGATGCGAAACCAGTAAAGAAAAAACTCAGAAAAATGAATCCTTAGGTGGCTCTCCTAGTCAAGGCAGAACTAAAGAAGTTACTGGATGTTGGGTTCATTTGCCCAATTGATTATCCTGAATGGGTTTCTAACCTAGTACCAGTAGCCAAACCAGATGGCCGAATCCGCTACTGCACCGACTTCAAGGACCTCAACAAGGCCTGCCCGAAGGACGACTTCCCACTACCAAACATCGACATGATAGTGGACCTCACGACAGGACATGAAATGTTATCTCTCATGGATGGTTTCTCAAGATATAACCAAATCAAAATCACCAAAGAGGATCAGCATAAGATAGCCTTCATATGCCCATGGGGAACATACTGCTGGGCCATAATGTTGTTTGGCCTAAAGAATGCCGGAGCTACATATCAAAGACCTATGACTGTCATCTTCCATGACCTCTTCCACCACATCATGGAAGACTATGTGGACAATTTTCTAGGGAAATCGAAGACAAGAGAAGAACACCTAGATGTATTGGTCAAGATCTTTGACCAGTTAGAGCAATATAATGTTTTCCTAAATCCAAAGAAGTGCGTCTTCGGCGTCACCTTAAGCAAACTTCTGGGATACATAGTCTCCAGAAGAGGAATTGAGGTAGATCTTGCAAAGGTCAAGGCCATCACTGAAATGCCTCCACCAAAATCATTGAAACAGCTGAGAAGTCTGCAAGGAAAACTCCAGTCTATCCATTGGTTCATTGCCCAACTTGCTAATAAATGTCAACTATTCCAGCATCTACTCCGAAAAAATATAGCTTTTGCCTAGAACACTTAGTGTCAGGATGCATTTGATCAACTAAAAGAATACCTAACTAATCCTCCTATTCTAACTCCACCATGACAAGGAGAACCACTCTTGTTATATATTTCCGCAACAGAGATAGCCATCAGAGCTTTACTAGCACAACACGATGAGCATGGAAAGGAAAGAACCATCTACATCAGCTGCACCTTGACCTCATATGAGCTCAACTACACACAAATTGAACGAGCATGTCTAGCCCTCGTCTTTACTTCACAAAAGTTAAGGCACTACATGCTCAATCATAAAACTAAGCTCATTGCCAAGATTGATCCATTGAATATCTGCTCAACAGAGCTGCTCTTATAGGGAGAATGGCAAAATGGGTCATGATTCTCACTGAATTTGACATCGAATACACTGAGAGAAAAGCCATCAAAGGATAGGTTATAGCTGATCAGCTGGTTGAAGCACCGATTCTTGCAGAGCATCCTACACTAGCAGAGTTTCCTGATGAAGCTATCTTGATAATCACACCAGCCACAAACACATGGAAGATGTATTTCGATGGATCATACACACATAGAGGCTCAGGGACAGGTGTAATATTTGTTACCCCTCAGGGCCAAACCATCCCTAAGTCTTTCAAGATCACATTCCCATGCACCAACAACGTGGCAGAATATGAGGCCCTCATCACAGGGCTCCGAATGGCAATAAAATGGAAAATTGAGAACCTGATGGTGTATGCAGATTCTCAACTAGTCATCCAGTAGGTAAATAATGAGTACAAAACCAAAGATGATAAGCTCATGCCCTACAAAAAGATGGTCGATGATTTCAAAGACTATTTCAATGACATCCACTTCAAGCAAATCCCAAGGCTCAATAACAAAGCTGCAGACGCCATGGCCACCATCAGATCTCTAGTCGACATGAAGAAGGATAGCAAGAAATGTGAATTTCTGATAGAAGAGCTCCCCATCCTAGCATACGACATTCCTCAATCAGAACTAGTGTGTGAAGTCATTGGTCCCCTATCCCCATGGTATCAGGAAACCTACCTATACCTCCATGATAATATCATCCCACCTAACCTATCCACATCACAGAGAAAATCGTTCATCCGTCAAGCCTCCCATTTCATACCTATAGGCGACACCCTGTACAAAAGGAGTCTTGATGGCATGCTTCTATGATGTTTAGACTCTAGGGAAGCTAAAGTAGCCTTGAAGAGGTACACGCAGGCATCTGTGGGGTGCATTCAAGTGGACCCACTCTTTCTAAAAAGATCCTCAGGACTGGATATTATTGGCCAACAATGGAACGAGATTCCTACAGGTTTATCAAGAAATGCCTCCCATGTCAATAGCATGGTGATCTCATCCATGCTCCAGCACAGGAGCTACAACCCATCACAATGTCATGGCCTTTCTCACAGTGGGGACTCAACCTCGTAGGGAAAATACATCCCCCATCCTCCAATGGCCATAAGTTCATAATCACTGCTACAGAATACTTCACAAAGTGGGTGGAAGCAATACCACTCAACTTCACCACAGGAACTCAAATCTCCAAATTCATCCTCCACTTCATCATCTGCCGCTATGTTATCCCTCATTCCATTGTCACTAACAATGGAAATCCATTCAAGAACCAAGAAGTTCGCACCTTGTGCAAAAAATTTGATATCAAACACCATTTCTCCACGCCGTATTACCCTCAAGGAAACAGTCAAGTAGAGGCTTCTAATAAAACCATCCTCTGCATTCTCAAGAAGACAGTCAATGAAGTTGGCCATGACTGGCACCTCCAACTTAACCCTACCCTATGGGCCTACCGAACAAGCATCTGTACTCCCACAGGAGCCACCCCATTTTCCCTAGTATTCAGATCTGAAGCCATTTTACCTCTTGAGTTTGATCTCCCATCTTTACGAGTATCCCTGCAAAATATAATCTCTGATGAGGAATATAGAGTCGCAAGGTTGCATCAACTAGAACTACTAGATGAGAAATGCCTAAATGCATTGAACCACCTACAAGCATATCAAAACTACCTCCAAAGAAGCTACAATAAGAGGATTAGAACTTAAAAATTTGAAGTAGGTGACCTTGTCCTTATGGAAAATCAGAAGAACCTGCAAGAGCATCCTAAGCAAGGAAAGTTTGAACCCAATTGGTTAGGACCTTATGTCATCACAGCCGACCATGGATCAGGAGCCTACCAGCTTGCAACACCTGAGGGGTAGCCTCTCGATGAGCCGATGAACATTTTGCATCTGAAGAAATTCTATGCATAACCCATCGAGTATCCCAATCAAAAAATTAAAAAAATATAAAAAACCAAAAAACCAAAAAAAATCAAAAAAATAAAGAAAAATCTAAGTGCAATAAAAACTTCCAAATGGTGAAAATCACTTCGATGATGCCTTGGATAAGTACCATGGTGAAAACCTGTTTCAGGCGCCATGTGTAGTGGCCAGTTCTACCATCTAATAAGTCCTCTTTCTGGCACACCACTCCATATCACACACCTCCCATGGATTGGAATTCTAAAACATCAAGTCTTATCATCCATTCCACACTATCTCACCCACAACCCAATCCATGGAAGGAGGATCCTTGTAAGCTTCCCTTTGTACAGCTCAAAAATCAAAAATCCAAAAACATCATAAAATCAAAAATACAAAAACAATACAAAATCATCAAAAGTACAAAAACAAGTGCAACATCACCCTCACACATCGATCATTCCAATCCATCAATCCTCATCACATCACACCCATACCAAACCATTCCCACATCATCAAGTCTTGCCAGAACTACATATTCATTTCACCTGCATCTTGAAAGTACCTTGATCCCATGGATACAGGGTATGTAGGCAGTCTGGAATACGAAGGGAGTTTCCAGTACTCAGGTACATAAGATGCACCCATCCAACCCATTTGGATGGTCACCATTTACTGAGCTTTCTAGATCTAATAAATGATACACACGCTATGTATACGCTTAAAACATGGTCCCTAGTGCAAAAATCATCAATCAACATACCAGCTATAATCCTACACCTGGCCAAACTATTCTTTTGCCCATCTTCCAAAAATTTTCCAATTAAAACCAACTAATCTGCATCCTAGGATAAATCTTTCCTATAATGGACAAAAATATGTCATTCTATCATCACGTCTCTTGGCAAGAGCACATACAAGATGTTTGTATCTTTTTGGATTGGTCTTTTTGATTATTGATTTTCTATCTTTTTTGTCTCACTCTCGATCATCTCCAAAGCTACCTTGATCTCATTATATCATGGTAAGTAGCGGACAACACCTAGAGTAGGCATGGTCAATTGTTTTTGCATGCTATGCTTGTGGGTTGGTTCCGTTACTCCAGGCATAGTACTCATATCTTGAAAGTCTGGGTTGGTTTTAGCATGATGTGCCCCATTTGCAAACATTATATTAAAACCTTATATGTATTATTCACACTCATCGCTATGAGTCCCCTTCCTAGGCTAGGCAAGATTATACTACCTTGGGCACGCATGAAACCAACCTATTGTTTGCGGCTCTAGTCCATGCAATCATAGGATATACATCATCACCTAGGTCATTTCATACCTTTGTGAACCGTATCCTACATTGCTATAATAAACTAAGAAATGCTCTCAATTAATCTTATGCAACTACTGCTACTAGCTCAAAATCACCATCCTAATCACTCATTCAACATTACCATCTGGGCCTAGATTTCATCATCACCTACCCTATCCCCCCCATCTAAAATTCCCTCACTAATCCCATTCCCCCACCATATCTCTATCTAACCAAACCAAATCCCCTCTCAATGACATGGCATTTTATGACCTAAAAAATCCTCTTGTCCCCCCACCCCTATTCTCTAGATGCTCCCAATCCTATCCATACCCCATCCAAACACCCCTATCCTCTCCCCACCCAATCCCCTTTCCCACAGCCTCACCACTCATGGTCAAACAAAGAACATCACGTGTACCAGGACTTGATCACCTCACCTATCACCTAGTTTGCATCTCACCCATCACCTAGTTTGCATCTTGCATGTCATTTAGCCTACATAATCATTTAGATTCATTTTACTCCTTTATTTTGCATCTCATATTAGATTCATTTAGCCTGCATAATCATTTAGATTCATTTTACTCCTTTAATTTTCATATCATATTAGATTCATTCAACTTGCATAATCATTTAGATTCACGTTAATACTTAATTTGCATATCATATTAGGTTCATTCTAAATCATTAAACTTGCATAGTCATTTAGATTTAAAATTGTATATCATTTAGCTTCCTTCTAAAGTCAGTTTAAATTTGCATATCATATCATTAGGTACATTTTAAATCCTTTTGCATTGCATATCATTAGGTTCATTTTAAATCCTTTTGCATATCATATCATTAGGTACACTTTAAATCCTTTTGCATATCATTTAGGTCCATTTTAAATCCTTTTGCATTGCATATCATTAGGTTCATTTTAAATCCTTTTCCATATCATATTAGGTCCATTTTAAATCCTTTTGCATTGCATATCATTAGGTTCATTTTAGAAACATTTACAATTGCATAGTCATTAGGTTCATTTTAGAATCAGTTTAAATTGCATCACATATCATTAGGTTCATTTAACTCATTTAACTTGCATCTCATTTATGTTCATCTTAGAAATCTTTTAATTTGCACAATCATTAGGTTCATTTAATAAATCATCACATTACAATTCACATATCATTATATCAACACTAGTGACATTTAGTTACATTCCATCCTCACAATCATAATCATTGAAACTGCATTTAACAAAACATCTAGTAGGCATATACAATTTCCATACATAACATGTGTTTATTTCGATAAACATACATTACATCACATTATTGCATCCATAATAAATGTTTATTAGTCTGAACATTCATGTGCATTGTACATCATATAGTCCATAAAATCACAAACACCATGCATATATCACAATAAATCTATCACAAATACATCGATAAAATCAAAAACATAATTGCATAAAGAATACTACATTCATCACATATGCATCATCATAATAGGGCATCATAAACCATCAAAAAGTATCATATCATATATATAATCACTACAAAAAATGTATACCACTCATATCATCAAAAAAATACCAAGTCCTGATACAATGCCTCTGAGGGCTAACATGATAAAGCTATCACATGGAAGATCCTCTCTCTGAAGGAGTGGGAGACTCTGATCTTGGTCATGGCTATGCTCTTGTCTGTGGCTGTGGTGGTGGCTGCACCTGAACCTGTGGAACCTACTGGGGCATGCACATGGGAGGAGGCATAGTCTGCTAAACCAACTACACTGATCTCGATCTATGAGACCTGGAGGCCCCCGATCTATTGACCTAGTTGTAGCTCAGGGCACGCTGCACTGCTGGCACCACCGTGTAATATAGGCCCTGATAGTACTCCACCCATGCTCTGGCCTCTGTCAAATCCCCTTGTAACTGAATTAGCTTCCCTATACCTAGCTCAACTATCCCTGTAACTGATACGACTGTGTCTATGCTTGGGGCAACTAAGCCTGCATCTCTGTCAAAACTAGGGAAAGTCCACCACCTGAAGCCTGTAGACTACCCAATGCAGTCTCTACCTATTGTACCCTAACAAGCACCACATCCCACTCTCTGGTGAACACCTCTATGTCACCCCGAGCTTTGGCTAGTTGTGCCTATAACACCGCCACCTGTCCATCTGCCCCATCTAATAAGGCCAATGCCCCGTGCAATTGCACTAACTCTGCATTACGGCCCTCTAGTGCCTCCTCCAGGCTGGCTACCTATGCTCGTAGAGTCTCCATCTCCTCCTCCTCACCCCGAGGCCACCGACGAGGCATGAGCCTCCCTACCTCTGCCTCTTCAGCTATCCCTGAGCGCCTTGCCTCCCCCTATTGCTATTGTGCCACCTGTGGTGGGGGTAGATCACCCCTATCCACCCTCAGCTCTCCCCCATGACGTTGAGGCCATCTAGGCTGTTACCCCACTCCAATCTGCACCTGCTCGACTGGAACCAGCTGAACAGGTACTTGCTGCCCTGTAACATGCTACTGGGGCACCTGTCTAACTGCTGCTGCCACCAGCATATCCATTGGCTATCTCTCCCCTCTAACCACCCTCTCCTCTCTATCCACTCCCACCTCCACTAGATAGTCCTCCAGGATCTCCTCTCCATCCCCCAAGATGTCATCCCCATCTGGGCCATCTCCATCATTAGAATCATCATCACCACCTAACCCTGCTGCCTCCTCCAGGTCTGTCAACTGAGTGGGCTGATGCATCTGCCACCATATATCATATGCAGGCATAGTACCTGCATCTCTAATAGTGCTCCCCCAATCCCACCACACTAGCTATAAAGCTCCAAAGTCAGCTAAGGAAACCTATGTCTGTATGGATGTAGGCCAGAAGGGTGCATCTTGAGGAGTCCACGCAAATATGGCCATCTACTGCGGAGTGTCCTGTCTCAAACCAAACTGCCACATGACCCACGAGGGTAGATACATCTCTATAGTATGGTCTCCTCGACCCATCAGGTAACACTGCTGAAATGCAAACGGTAGATGAATATCATCATCTGGCCATGGCTCTACACCTATATACAGTCGCCAGGTCACACTAATAACATCATCTAGCATCCTCCTCCAGTACTGTACCTGTCCAGTATACGTGTTCTCTACATCTCGATATAAAAATACAAAAGCCTCAAAAGGCTGCCAATAATACCCACATGTCACTCAGGTAACAGTGATGTGCTCCCAAATCCATACATGAAGCAGAGTAACTCCATCTGACAACGCTCTATCATGCAGATAGGTGACTGTATGCATCTCATGGTATAACTGCCCCAGCATCGCCAGTCCCTAGGCAATGACAGTCTCATGCCTCACCATCCCCTCTATCATCCCCCCAGCCAATCGGAAAGCCCCTACCTCGCCTGTCAAGCATCACAACACCTCCAATCAAAGCACATAGGAATAAGGCAAAGGGATCTGCACCCATAGCCAGTGTCCCCTCATAACTCATCTCTCTCCCATTCACTAAGAGAATAATGTGGTCCTCTCCAAACACTCTGATCAGGGCACTTTGCCCCCTCCTTGTATCATATCTAACATGTCAGCCTCAAATAGGTAGCTTGAGGATGCGATAAACATCCTCAAGTGTAATGGTGATCTCACCAGTCGGCAACAGAAAGCTGTAAGTCTCAAAGTGGTACCGCTCCACAACCACTATCACCAGAGCTCTATGAGCTCGCAGAACTAGCATCGACGCCACCGTCAAAAGCCCCAATCTCGCCAGTTGAGCCTGCGTAGCATCATCAAAATCATCGAACAGTGCCATCACAGATGGAACTCATCGCTCTCGTGAATACAATATAAATCGGCGGGTATCCTGCATACGCAACATTCTGGTTAGATGTCGACCTACCTTCTTCCAAATCACCCCCTTTTTTTCTTCTAATGTTGAAAGCCCAAATCATTTGGCACTAAAACAAATCATATTTTGGACCATTTCATAAATAGCACTAATAATTCTTCTAAATGGCGCCATTATAGAATATTATGCCACTGTGCAATAGACTTTGCGCCAATCCAAAATATTGCGCTACTGCGTAGCATACATAGCGCCATTTTTCCCAATGGCATCTCTCTACCTTTTAGCGCTAATCGATATAATAGCGCCAATTCTACCAAAAGCATGATATTTCTATATCGTGCTAAAATAGCCCATTGCACTAAAATATAACATAGTGCTACTATAACCTATAGCACTATTTTAGAACATAGCGCTACCATAAAGATAGTATGGCGCTAAAACGCCAAAGCCCTAATCCTTTCTGACATTGCGCTAATCTATATGATAGCACTAAAACAACAAGCACATGGCGACAAATTGCCTTATGCTACCCTGGTGGATAGCGCCAATCCAGAGGATGGCACTAATCCTCTCACCTTTTGGTGTGGCGCACTATAAGACCTAATCCCCAAACCCCAAAAATGCAATAAAAACAAAAAAATTACAAAGTCAGGGTTAGACCCTACCTGAGGTCCAGCCTCTGGTGCTCGGCCAAATGATCGGAACCACTCTGAGATGTATCAAAGTCACGGGAACTGGGGGTTGCAGTCAGCCATCTCTCCTTCGCGTCTTCCTCTCTAAAGTCAAAGTGTGCAAATGTGGCACTCTTAGGGCCCACTTTTCCTAATATAGTGGACCATGCCATTCTTCCACCCCCTCTTTTCTCCTCCATGGTGCAGATCTTAGCCTTTTTCCTCCATTTTTCTTCCTACCATCTTCTTTTTCTGTCACCTATCCAACTTTTACTTCTGTCACATCCTTTCGAGAACTCACCTAGAAAATTTTTATTTTCCCGCCAATCTCTCAAGGGGGCATCCCTTATCCATCTTAGTCCTTCCCAGCAGCTGGGGCATATTTTTCTTCAACTTGATGCCACTTCCCTCCTAGGTCCTAACGCCATATCAAAGAGGGGCAAATGTAGACACCTAAAAATGTCTTATACCACCAAACTGACTCTCAACATCCCTAAACACATCAATTTCCCTTCTAACCAATTAATTAAATTTTTATTTAATTAATTATCACTTCATTACCCTATTTTCTATCATTTTATCCCAACAATTGAATTAATTTCATTAATTCAATAGTCCCCACTTTAGCCAATTGATTTAATAAATATGCAATATTTATTAAAACAATTTCCCCCTTTTCACTAAATCCAATTAATTAGTTAAAAACCACGTTAACTAATTAATCTAGCCTACTAATTGACCTATCCCTACCCTAGACAATTAAATAGCTATTATTTAATTGCTTACCCTATCCTACCTCATCCTAGCCCTAGGATTAATTAAATAAAACCTATGTTTAATTAACCCTAACCTCTCATTTGGGTGGTCAAACCTAGTTTAACACCCTTCCCCACATCCTCCAAATAAAAAATTAAAATAATTCCATCTAAGTCAATTTTTTATTTAAAAACATCCCACATCACATTTAATTTTCCTTACAACCCCTTACATCACCCATACTCATTTATTTCCACTTATTCCCAAATAAATTTTTAATTCATTTACATTCCCCCATATGAATCTTTAATTCAAAAATAATCTTTCACCACCCATGCTCATTTAATACCCCTTTTGCCAAAATGAATAAAAGATTCACTTTTATTCCTAGCCCTCCATTCATTCAAGATTGAATCTAGGCCCTCCACATCACCTTCATCCTCCACCATTGATCTTCCAAATCAATCTCCACCCTTGGATCAAAATCCCTCCAAAAAGTCTATAAATACAACATCTCTCAACCCATTCAAGGATCCAAGTTTTATGCAAAGTTATTATGCCAAAATATCAATTGAGCTAGTTTTAGTGAGTTGCATATTTAGTTAGCATTTCACATTTGAATCACTTGTCTAGGGATAATTATGTCTTAGGAGTTGTTTTGGGTGCAAATGCTTCTTACTCCCTTGATGAGATTGGGTTTTACATGTGAGGTATAGCTTTTTGTGTTTTGTTGCATTTAGTTAATATTTCAACCTCATTTGTTTACCTAATCTACAATGTCTTACGGACATAGCATTGCAGTTGGTGAATTGAGGACACCCTCATATGTGACTGTTCCTAAGACACTTGTTTCTCCTCTCTTATTTCATTATTTACCTTTCTCTAGTGTTTCTATCTAGCTGGCGGATGACGAAAAAAAATTATACTGATGCAGACCTAGCGTCCCTTTAGCGAGAAATCAAAAATTGGACTTAGTTCCTAATATGATGATGGGGTTGATATATATTATCCTACGCTTGGCTAGTAGAAGTACTCTATGCATTCTACGTAGTGATCTTGATGGTCTCTTATCTCACTTACAAAACATAACAATACTGCTTCTCCATTCACTTTGTCTATCTTAAATCTTGCATTCCTCAGATTTCATATGCATTGTTGTTTATCATGATTATGTGGACACTAACATGTTTCACGCAGGGATGTGTTTGTGGGAACATTTGGTGATCGTAAAGTACATGTCACCTCCGTGGGGCATGGGCTTTGCGAGAGACTATGTTCCCTTGTGTGTTTTTCTTCCTATCTTAACCTGCTTGATATCGATACCTGATATCAACCACCTTAAGGTGGGGGCATATATAAGGTAAGTTGTCTGTTGTAGATATTAGTAATGTGCTTGTCCTCAGGTACAGTCTTAAAGACTGGTTGCGAAGAGTCCCTCTTGCACTCTAAGTTTTGTTTGAAATCAATCATCAATCATCTTAAGTCCTCTACAAAGGTGGGGATGGTGTTTTTCTCGAAGAGAGTGCGCATCTTATTTTTTTCAAAAGTCCTCTACCAAGGTGGGGAGTGGTTTTGTGACTAACTCAACCCTTAAGCATGTCTTCAGCAATTGTTCTGGCGAAGCCCAATCATCAGTGTGTGCCTGTAATGTGCCTGAGATGGTGATGTACCTAGAAATAGGAACACTCCATCGCTTGTCTGCCGTGTTTTCTCTATGTCTTCAAAGTGTGTGTGTTTGGTGTGCCTATTTTGTATGGCATGCTTGATTTGTTTGGCATGTTTGTTGCCCCATATGCAGTCTTAAAGACTGGTGGTGATGAGTCCCTCTTGCATTATGGGTGGTGTGTTTACTTTCCTTGTATTTGTATCTGCATTTCATATATATATGAGAAAAAGAAAAAGAAAAGAAATCATTCATGTCTCTTATGCACTCATTGTCTTCTCTACATTCAATGTTGTCTTCTCTATGTTTTACGCGACTGTAACTATCTTCTCCATGTTTTGTGTGCCTGTTATTATTTTCTCATTGATTGGCGTGTCTTCTCTATGCCTAGTGTGTTTGTTGACCATACTTTAATGCATGTATTGGCCTTGCGCTTATACATACATTAAAGTGGGGGCTAAATGTAACATCAGAAAATGTCCCCTTGGGGGCTTTTCCCTCTCAAGGTTTAGCTCATGGGTCTTTGATTTGCATTTAGGACATCTTGCATCATATTTTGGCATCTTGATGAGAAAACCCCTAAGTTTCATGATGAATGGGACCGAGGGGGATCCCTTGAAACAGACCTTACGCAAAATAGGAGGGAGGACTTGGGCACTCGTGCCCTAGTCCTACCCTATTTTAGGTTAGGCCCAAATTTTAAGTGTCAGTTTATGACCGTTATTTGTTTCCTAGGCCGACATGGTAAGTTTGAATTATGAAATTTTTGGTGGGAATGTTTGTAGTTGCATATATAAGCATGTTTAGGCATTCATTTGTAAACTAGATAGCAATTTTGATTCATAAGCTTATGTAGAAGTGATTCAAGGCATTCATTGTGTGGAAGAGTAGAGTTTGTGTTGTTTATGTGTTTGTATTTGTAGATTTGAGCATCCATCTCCTCATGGCATGAAGAGCTTCTTCCTTCCATGATATCTTCACTACAAGGTGATTTCATTTGTGTTTGCAAGAATTTATCATTTGGTTTTTGCCTATGTCCTCCAAGGACAAGCACACTCTATCTTAAAATGGTGTTTGGAAGACTTAAATGTCTCTTCGGGGCTTGACCAAGGCAAGTCTCTAAACACCACAACCCCCTCTCTATTTTCCCATGATTGTAGGTTACAAGTTGAAGAAGTAGGAAAAGTGGAGTTGTAGGGGAGTGTTGCAGAGTCTCAAAATTGTAAATTAAAGCTGGAAACAAGGACCTCAACTCAGATGCCCACTCATTAGTCCCTGACTGTTTTGCTTCCTGAACTTCAAAAAATGGTACACATTTGTTTTTTTATTTTACATCTTTCTATAGCAGCATTTTCAGTAATTTGTTCGTTTGCTTCCATATTTGCATAATTAGGGTTTTAAGCATAATTGGGCATAATCAAGCAATCAAATCACACAAATCCAATTCTCCTTTATGTTATAAGTGACCCAAGGCCTGATGGTAGATTTCATACTCGGCTAATAAAGTCCTTGAATATCATAGGTGAGAGGAAGATAAGAGAAACTATGACAATCAAACTGTTTAGGGGAAAATTGGATTTGTTAATGTTTTAGTGTTTAAGTGTTTAAATCTGCCTTTTCTCTATACATTCAAGGATCTAGGGTTAAGTGGCGAGCAATATCATACCCTAGGTTACTTAAAAATGTAGGGAAACTTGGATTAGGGAATTTAATTATTAATTTTTCCTTCTCTTATGCCCAATTAACCATTAAAACCCTAATTATGCAAATACGACAAAAAATTAATAGTAAAATACCAAATCATAGAATACCTATTTTCATGGTTCTGAAGCGAAACAGTCAGGGACACTGGAGTGGGTGCCCAAGTCCAAGGTGTCAGTTTCTTTGCAAAATCTCGATCTCCTTTTGACACTGATCAACCCTATAACTTTTGTTTCCTAAAACTCAGATGCAGAGGACACTAGAGCAAGTGCCCAAGTCCTAGAAGTGCTCTTGTGTCCTAATTTTCTTCAGATCCTAAATCCTTGATGTCTACCAATCCTTTGTGCAACTCCACTTTTCCCAAATGCGACACTTGTAACCTGTAATCACAAGACTTGGTTTGGGGGTTGTGGTGTTTAGAGGCTTGCCTCAGTTGAGTCCCAGAGGACACTTAAGTCTCTGAACACCATTGTCAGACAAAGAGTGCATGCCCTTGTGAGGTAGAGGTAAAAACTAAAGGAATCAATGATGAAAACACAATATTATGTCACCTTGTAGTGAAGCTCTCATGGAGGAAGATGCTCTTCATGCCATAAGGAAATTGATGCTCAAATCTACAAATATCAACACACAAAACATACAAGTCTGCTCTTACAACACAATAGAAGCCTTGAATCACCTTGAGAATGCATGAACATCACAATTGCTATCTAATTGAAATCTAGTTTTCAAATGAATGCCTAAACATGTTTATATATGCATCTACAAACACTCCCGCCAAGGTTTTCAAAATTCAAACTTATCGTGTCTACAAAGGGACCTAATAATGGTCACAAATTGACACCTAGAAATTAGGGCTGCCGCAAAATAGGGTAGGACTAGGGCATGGGCGCCCAAGTCCTCCCCCCCTATTTTGGGCAGGGTACAACTCAAGGGGTCCACCTAGGTCCAATTTGCCATAGAACCTAGGTCTCATTCCATTGGGATGCCAAAATATGAACTAAGATGTCCTAAATGCATGCTAAAGACTCGAGAGCTAAACCTTATGAGGGAAAAGCCCCCAAGGGGACATTTTCTGATGTGACATTTAGCCCCCACTTTAATGTATGTATAAATGCGAGGCCAATACATGCATTAAAGTAAGGTCACAAACACAACAAACACATCAAGTATAGAGAAGACATGCCAATCACATAGAAGATAGTAACAAGCACGTAAAACATGGGGAAGACAATTATAGTCATGTAAAACATAGAGAATACAGTCAATGCATAGAAGACACATTAATGCATGGAAGATAGAAATGATATCTTTTCTTTTTTCTTTTTCTCATATATATGAAATGCAAATGCAAGTACTGGAAATTAAACAAACCTCCCATAATACAGGATGCACTACCCTAGGGTGCAGGTCTCTATATACATGGGGCAACACACACACAAGACACACAAAACCTCCCAAAATGCAAGAAGCACTACTCAAGGGTGTTGGTTTCTACATATGGGGCAACAAACATGCCACACAAAACAAGCATGCCAAACACACACTTGAAGACATGGAGAAAACATGAAAGACAAGTGATGGAGTGTACCTATTTCTAGGTCATGTTGATGATTGTTTTTACACATTCATAACAAAAGTTAAAATTCACAAGGAACCTTAGCTATCTTGAAAGATATGAAGAATTGACTAAGAATTCTTAATCCCAAGTTTCTATATAGTTAGTTCATGACCTTGTGGATAATTCAACAGGTTAATGTGATACTATATTATTCAAGGGGCCTTATGTAAGTTGAAGTAATCTAAGAATTTACTAGACTTCAAACTATACATATTGTTACAAATATCAACAAAGTATTCATTCCTCTACATAAATTCTTTATTATATCCCAACACTTTGCATGAATTTCAGTAAAACAAACTTTATCTTTCAATTATATATGAAAATGATCAAATATCACTATAATTCCTCATTCTTTATCCAAATGCATGATAATTTCCTTCAGATTCTGCGCTTAAGCTAATTATTTCAAATGTTTGGAGAAAAGTTATAGAATTTAAGCTAAGTATTACTTCACTATAGGATCTAAATGTTCTGTTACTCACATCTTTAAGAAATGCAGAAAATTAGTCAAATCAACACATCTAAATCTTCAAATGTATAGTCATGAGTATTTTCATGAACATACATCAGAGATTGCAAGCTTTCAAAGAATAATACTTCAAATACCAGTAAGAGTTGGAAAACACTCTGTAATAGATGCAGAATTCCAAGTTCACTTGTATTTAAAGCACAAAGTCATACAAAATTTACAATGTAAGAATGACCTTTTGTTTCATTAATCAAATTACTAGAAAACTTACAGACATTTTTACAGATACAATAAGGAAACTAGACATTCTGCATATTCCTCAATGTAGACATAGGTGACCTCCTCTTCTAAACTAACGTACCTCTCTATTCAAATGTTCAAACAAATTATAAGTGCAAGCTACAACTCAAAATCCTTGTGTAAATATTATACAAGTAGAAGAGCTTCTTATATTGAATTTGAAGCTTCCTACTGCCATGGTTACAAAATCCAATCTATGATCAGTATTCATACTTTCTTGATCAAGGGTGTACATTCATTCCTAACCGTTTCTCAAAATATCTTTGTGGTATCTTTTCTTGCCTCAAAGGATGTCATTGGAATCTTTTCAAAGAAGGATTCCTCCTTTGACCTCTTCTATTTCGTTGACCCTACCCGCATATACCTTTCAATTGACTCTTTCCTTAGTATTATTTACCCTTTTTGATACTTTATTACTCATTCAAATCTATCTTGAAATTATTCATGACAGTTTCTATGAAGGTGCAATTTCCCCCTTGACTCCTTGTCCATATATATTTTTGCATTATGATGCCTTCTTTAAATTTCTTCTCCTCTTTACTCATACCTTCAACCTTTTTATTATACTTCTTTATCTTAGCCTTTGGTTCCATTATTGAATCAATCATTTGTTTACTCAAATAAGTTGTCGGGTTCTCCAAACATGGTGCAAAAATAGCTTTAAACTCTTTTAATGCCATTTGCAAGTCATATGTTGGTATGTCCAGGCATTCATGGTCAATGAGTTTCTCAACTATCTTCTTATGCAACTTGATCATGTTATCTATTTTCTCCTCTAAACCTTGAGTGACTGTTATGCATCTTTTGAGACTATCATCTTCAAACTTTAACTCTAACTTGGCCTGTGGTATTTGATTTGCCATCAGAGGAGTAATGACTCCATGTACTAATTCATCTGCTCTTTCTTCAACTTTCTCCAATCACCCCAATCCAAACTTGCATTCTTCTTTTCTAAACTGACAATTATATATAAGTACACTGCATTTATTCTTTTCTATTGCAGCCAACTGCCATCCTGTCACTGTTTGTTTGATCACCTCTTCTCCTTCTTGCATGAATGCTCTGAACCATTCTTCAAAAATATTTGCCTCAAGCCTCTTAATTTTCCATATCCTTCACTTCATCTTTTGGCAATACTACTATTTCATTAGGTAGCTCTGGTATTGTAATAGTGGGATCAAATATCCGCCTAATGGATTGCTGTAACTGGAAAATGTGTCCTTTCAAATATTCATGTTTATTTTTGTCTTTCCTTAGCATTTCTGCAGTAGCCTGGTGCATATCCTCCCACTCACTTATATGTTGTTCCCTTGTTGTGTGTCCTAGGTCAAAATTGAGTATCTTGTAGTCATCTACTGTTATTTCTCCTTTGGCTTTCTCCTTCTATGTTATTGATAAACTCAATGTTTTGGATCCATCTGGACCCCTTTGTATTGCCAACATGGTTCTAGCCTTCCTCTTTTCTTTTCTTGGCATTGCATCGCCCAATAAACTTTTGATGTCTATGGCTACTAACTATACCTTCACCTTTTCTCTCCTTACTTCTGCACCCAACAAGGCTAGAGCCTCTTTTGTGCTTTCAGTAGCCTTTTCTTCATTAATTACCTCTTCTTGAGGCTTCTCTATTTCTCCTTGTTCTTGTTGTTGTTGTTGCTATGGAGGAGGTTGCTGTTGAAGGGTTTGTTCCTGTACTATTGGATCATTTTGCTATTTAGATTCACCCTCATTATCATCTTAAATTTCTGTATCTCTTCCACCCTCATCTTCTTCCTCTGGACCTTCTTTTTCTGATGAATCCCTTTCTTCTTCTTTCTCTTTATTTTCTTGTTCAATATTTGCCATGCCCTTATCCTCTGTTTTCTTTTAAGGTTCAAAATTATCTTCATCAATATTCTCTATGTTCTCTTTGCTTTCAGGTTTATCTGTTGTTTCCTCTACTGTTTCAACTTTCTCTTGTACCTTTTTAGGCATGTCATCTTGCTCTGCATGTGAAGGTGGACCTACTATCTTATCAAATTCTTTTGTCTCTTTTTCTTGTTCATCTTTGCTTTCTACATTCTTTTCCTCTTCGCTGTGTTCCCCATACATTTTCAGAATATTCAACAATCTACACCAGAAGTGCTAGCTCCTGTTTCTTCCTTAGTTTGAGCAGGTGTTTCTTTTATTACTTCTTTAGGTGCATCCTCTCTTTTAGATTCTTCTATTTCATGTACTATATCTTGCACATCCCTTATTATTTTTAGAGATACCAATGTACTGAATGGATCCACTACCCCTAATCCTTCTTGTACATTTTCTTGCTCAGATACTGGACCCTGTTCAACTTCCATGTAAGCTTGAGTATCTTGTTCCTCTTCCTCACTCGAATATTCACTAGATTGTTCCTCCCCCATGCTAGTTTCTCTTTCTATCCTTGAATCCATATCCTTGATTTCACTTCCACTGTTGTCATCTTCAATGTTGACAATCTCAGTAACTTGTTGGGCTTCATGCATTTTTGACCCATGCAGCGTTTCTTTAGCCAATTCTATTTTAACCTTGGCATATGTTTTTCTTTCATCTGCTGAGGTAGATGCATCAAGTATGTTACTTAATTTAGCACCTACCTGTTGTGCTCCTATAACTTCACTCTGTTTTGAAGTTTCTCCTTTGGATATCCCTACTGGTATTGCCTTCATAACCTTCTATCCTATTAACTCATTAAGAGCATGTGCTTTCTCTATAGTGGTATCATGGCTCAATGACTTTGCTTCTATAAATGTGCCCAATGATACCGCTACTGTCACCCCAAGTGCATAAGGATCCAACAATGTAGCACTTTTGTCTTTCTCCATAATCTTTGCTTCTACAATCTTCCTTTTCTTTTCATAGAAGCATTGGCGATCATCCTGATGCTCCCTCACTCTCTTTTTTCCCTTCTTTAGAAATGTGTGTGCTACCCCTTCAACTTGAAGCTCCTCAATTCTATCTTTCAACTATGTTTTAGAAAATAGAATAACATGTTTGGATAATGCATCCAAAGATGTAGTCCATGGTTGTGACCAATCAGGCTCTCCAATAGGATCCATCCTGGCACTTTTATAACTGTGGTGTAATAATTTGCCATCATCCTTAACTTCTGGGGGTACATAGATTTCCCCCATGGATTTCATTTGCTCTACTGTCAACCTTTGGTGAGATTTCTTTCTCACTTCTCTGTCATTCTTACATTCTGACCAGTAGTCTTCAATGTGTACTTGATGTTTAAACTTAGGATCAATAGTCCTTTGGATCTTGTGAAAAGGATCAAACCTCCTTGCTAACTCAAATTCTTCAAATCCATAATGCCTTAATTCTTTCTCTGAGTAGCCAGCTACTTCTTCACTGTAACATGAATACCTACCAATTGCCCAAGGGAGATTTAGGTTCCCTCTGCCATACTTCTTCTTATACATTTTAAAAGCATTCAAGTTTTTCCTTGAGAACTCTAATAAAATCAACCTGTTAGAAGGATACCTAGGCAGCATAAAAGGTTTTCCTTCAAAACCTTAAGTTCTAATATATGTGAAATTATGGAATTGTATGTACGAGGAACTATGCAAACTAATTGTATCCTTTGCATCTATAGATAATCTTTTATCTTTTTCATCTTTTAAAATTCTTACCATGTGTGTAAAATACATCATTTACTAAAGCATACTTTCTTAGTGCATTATCCTCCTATAGATCTGGATAATAAACATATACAAGTTTTTGATCTGGGCCATTCCCTAAGGTTCCAACTCTGTCAATCCCATATATCATTGATGCACATGAGTATAATACATACGAGGACAAATAAAATGGCATCATCTTCTGTTTTCATAACATTGCATGTTTCCATATGGTTGTGCTAATAGCCTTAGCCCAGTGTATTTGTCATTGTTCTTTCTTCACCTCTCTCATGACATGAATAATAGTGAATATTCAAGGTTCACACTTAGTGGCATCCATTAATCCCACTAGTCTACTTAACATTGTAATCATCAAATGTATCTCCTCTTTAAAATCTATTCTTTGCAAGATCTTATGTACTCTTTCCACAACCTTGGATTTATTATCCACATTATACCAACTGTAAAAAATCTTGTTTCTACAATCCTTCTCATTATTATTAAAGTCTTCATTGTATTGGTCTATATCAATATCCACCATTTCTTCTTATATTTCTAGGCCAAATGTTCTTGCGATCCCCTCCATGGATAAGTCTGTAATAACCCTATCTTCATGTATTACCCTCTTGGTAGCTAAATCATATTTCTATATACATTCCAGACATAGGTCCTTAGCTTCCATAGCTAACCGAAAACCCGTAGCTCAATATAATCCCTTTTCCCAAATACACCTCATGTCAGGTGCAACATCTATGGTTGTAATCTTCTACAAAACATCCTCAGCATCTTAGTTTCATAGGTTTGTATCTGTTCCTACTCTGCTTGTACTGATTAATGAAGGGTAACCTCTATGTATTGGTATCTCTTCTTTCTCCACTTCTTTATGGGGCTTTCTTTCATTTTTAACCTTTTACTCACCCCCTATATCCACATTTTTCTGCTTTGGGGCCATCTTGTAAAAAAATGCATTTTTTAACTTGCCGTTTTACTTTCTTACCTAGGGTTTTACCATGAATTTTCTATTTTTTACATTTATCCTAACCCCTGTTTGTCTTTTCCAATTTTGACTTTCATATTATTTAACCCAAACCAACTAATTAACTATCAGACACAGTAATTTAACATTTTCTTGCATTTTTAAAATGAAACTACTAATAATCACTGTGAGTTTTCAATTAATTAAACTGTAACGACATTCGAGATAAATACCTATATCTGTGACAACCCAACCTCACAACTGTTCACTCACTTTACCATTTTCCACTTTGTTTCTAGTTCTAAAATTCCCTCTCACGATGACTTTCCCGTTCAGTCCGTGCACCAGTTCTTCCTTTTTTAATTTTAATTTTAACAATGTAATCTAAAATAAAAACAACCTTTTATTTACCCTAACACGTTAAATTTTAACATTTTTAGTGTTAGTTCAGCATTAATTGCAACAATCAATGCACCTACGGCCTCGGCCTCCTACTTCAATGTTTTATTTTTAAACCTTTCTATCTGTTAGTTTACTTTTTGCATACATCACATTTTCTTGTATGTCTCCTTATATATTATTTCTTGTATGTCAATTTACATCTTTTTAATATACAATCCTACATCCAATGGGTTATAAACAATGTTACCCTTTTGTTTATATCCGCCCTTTTATCTTTTGTTTGTATATCATAATGTATGTAAAATGAATACAAACGTTTATGCAATTGTGACCCATACAAATACTCTTTAACTTTTAGCTCTCTGACAATGTCTTTCATTTCTTTATATATTGGGATTGTATGTTGTTAACATACAATCACCCAAACAGACAAAGCCTTACCTTTATTTAACTTCCTTTTGAAATTTGTGTTATATCTCGGTTCCTTGCATCTTTGCTTGTACATTAGCTTGTATATGCTCTTGTATATCCATATGTTTGTGCAATATATAACTGTGAGATAGAACCTATGGGACCCACTTTACTTACCCCACTTGCATCCTTTTGAAACAACAATACTTGTATCTACCTTTAGATACAAGCCTCCATACATGCAAACTCTTATACAATCATCCTAGACTTTTCATATTTTCTTAACCGTATTGTATAACCTTTTCGGATCTGTACATGTATATAGAGTGAATGCATATTTCCAAAAAAATTAAGGTACAATGCATCACCTACATTTGATTTAATTATCTTTTGAAATTCGTGTTGTATGTATGCCAAAGATGCAAACCTGAAACATGCAAACATACAACTATGGGACTTACCCCTTCTCACCTTAATATACCATATTTTATATCCTCCTCAAGTTCGTGAATGTATATTGCCTTGTATATTGCTTTGTATATTTCCTTTTGAACAAACATACAAATTAAAATACAATATGAACTTAGCCATTTATCCACTCCACTTCTGAAACTTATTCGGTCCAACTTGTATACAAAGAATAAAACATTAAACACATGTATACAGAATACCACGATAAATAAACTCGACCACTCAATGTGACTTAGACAACGACTCCACATACAAACAACCTTGTACATGCAGCATACAAAACCTTTCTATCATGCATTTTACCAAAAACACACATATCTTGCAAAATATTGGGAATTTAAAAATGGTTCAAAAAGCAACCCTTATTCATTTTTGACAAAGAATTCACCTCTAGTCCCCTTTGGCACTTAATGCTAATTTTTTTCAATTTTCAACACAGTTTGTAACCTTGACCTCTTTTCCCTTTACCATCAAGCAGGACTACACACATCACAAAGCAACAGCCATGACAAGGGTCCTCATTTTGCTAAGAGGTAAAATGGGGCGTGTTGTGAGCATCACAACAACTAGCAACCAAACAAAACAATTAAATTGACATCATTAAAGAACCAAATAAAATGAATTCATAACTTCCAACTTCCTTTTTTGCAAATCATAATTTCACTTGAGACTCAATGTATTCAATAAGGTGCATGAATCTTCCAATTGAGTTTTAAGTGGGTGCACATGATTAATAATCCTGATCTTGAAAGTAAGTTGAATAAACTAGTGACTAGTATTAAACTACATAGTTGATGTCATTCCCTTATAGCCAACCGGATAGAGCCTTGCTGCCAGCAAGCGTCCATAGCTTTGACAAGGTTATCGTTAGAATTCTCCTAAGTAGAGCCCCACTACCAGCAAGCGTCTATAGCCCTGGTAAGGTTACTTAGATGACTTAATTTGGATTTTTAGTAAAATCCATTTTATTTATTTATATTTTATCTTGTGTGAGATATAAGTTCATAAGATATTACCATTGTAAATTTATGATGCAAGGTGTGATCACTTGTTGAAATTAAGCTGAGAATTATAATGGTAGCAAGGGTGACCTCTGATTTTTCACTTAACACCTACACTGGTATGTTCAACAAACCCAAGGATTTTAGGTGTGTCATTGTGAAAAACCTCCCTTGAATACTCAACTCATAGTTATTGAATACAAAATTTCCTAAGTCAAACAATTTTCTACATCCATGAAAGTTACTACAAGTTATGCATAAGTTTCAAATGATTAACCTAAATGCTCTAAATTTTATATTGTTTTCAATGGTTGTTAGTTTTTCTCCTACATACCTCAAATCAAAACAAACATCCCTACCAAGGAAACACAACACACAAACCAATGAAACAACCAAAACAAAACAAACAAATAGAAACAACACATACAAAACAAAACCACTATACATTATTTACAGTATGATACATAATAGGACAGACACTATCTCCTCAAGCCTAGAAGTAATGTTTCAAATGTTGGCCATTAACAGGTAATGGCACATCTTCTCTAGTCAAAGTTTTGAGCCTAAACGTATTGTCCCCTATTATCTCTGCGACATGTAGTGGAACTAACCATAATTTGTCAAATTTTTCATGATTTCCTTTCTTTTCATGTGCTTTATCCCAACACAACACTAAGTCTGATATTCTAAATGTTTTGACCCTTGCTCTTTTGTCAAACCATCTTTTGACCACCACTTGATGTTTGTCAAATTTTTCAATAGTCTAATCTCTCTTCTCGTCTAATTGTAACATTTGGACTAACCTGGCATCTCTATGATCATCGAATCCTAAATACTCATTAGCAAACTTCCAGATAGGTATTCTTAAATTCACTAGAAGTATATGAGCTATCCCATAAACTAGGTGATAAGGTGTATTGCCTAAAGCTGACTTAACCTTAGTCCTATCTACCCATAACTCATATTTTAACAATGTATTCCACTCTTTGGGATTTTCTGTAATTAGTTTCTTAATGATTTCTAACATGATTTTGTTAGTAGACTCAGCTAAACCATTACCCCGAGGATAATAATTTGAAGAAAATTTTAAAACTATTCCATACTCAAATGCCCATTTAGAAAATTTTAGAGAAGAAAATGCAGGCCCATTATCACATACCAGTGAATATGGAGCTCCAAACCTTGTTATGATGTTTTCTTCAATAAATTTGATTACCACCTCAGTAGTAGAAAACTTGCAACATGCGGCTTCTGTCCACCTTGTACAGTAGTCTGTCACTATTAATATAAACTTATGTCCTGCAGTTGATGGAGGATTTATGACTCTAATGAAATCCAAACCCCATTGTGCAAATGGCCTAGACTCGATAACCGAATGCAATGGATTGGCTTGATTCCTTCCCTTGTCTGCTGTAGCCTGACAATTGTGACAACTTTGAATATGACTCTCTGTATCTTTAAACATTGTCAGCCAATAATACCTAGCTCTTAAAATCTTATGCGTAGTAGCCAAATGAGAACCATGAGCGGTTCCATATTTATCATGCAACTCTAACAATACCTTATTTGCTTCAACTCTATTCAAACACCTCAAATATATTCCTTCATGGTTCTTTTTGAATAGAAGACCCCCTTGTACCATGTGCCTTTGTGCTTTGATCCTTAAATCTCTCCTCTAAGAGGATTTCATCTTACTTGGATATTTACCTAATATCAAAAATATGTTAAAATCATCATACCAACTAGATGCATCTTTAGAATCTAATACATACTGTTTGTTGGTCTCTTACAATGATTTAACAACTGAGCTCTTAAAATTGTAACTCAGAGATTGGACATCTAACCTAAGTAGCTGTCTTAATCACTATGGAGATGCATTTCACTTGTCAACCCATGGATGTGAACTTGAAATGGGTCAGCACGGTATGTGCACTAAGAACTTCCAAAGTAGCCACATTCATTCTATAGCTAAGAAAGACATAATGCTGAAGATAAACTACTAGAAAGGAAATAACAAGAATGTTGAACATCAACCAACAACTATTCTAGGATCAAGTACATGTCAAAAAGTAAAAGTCTGGGAAAACAAACAGGAAACTACTCTATCTACTTTGACTACAGGAACAAACACAGAATAGAATTCTAGTGGCTGCAGGAACATTCAATGCCAGATTTAACTAAATGCTTAACATAAAATGTAACTAAACTAGAGGGTGGAATTCTCACCAAGTGGGCCCCCTTGGTTGAGTATTCCCTAAGACAAATGTAAACTCAGAAATGTGAACTTAAAACTTCATTTTATTCATTCAAAAAGATGAGTACAACTAAACATTATAACTATATTACCAAAAAATTGGATAATACAAGTATAATCTCTGAATAATCAACCACCCCTTAGAAGGAGCATCAGAGTCTTATTTGTAGAAGGAAAACTACAAAACTAACTACCTAGTAGGGTAGTCAAATCCAACAGAATAGGAGGACGCCTCATTATGAAAAACATAGAAAGTGGAAAGGAGGTTATGAATGCAGGGGATTCTAGTCAAGTGAGTTGCTTTAACATAGATCTAATATAACAGTAACTCCTAAATTTTCTCAACAAGTATTTAAGATTAGTTACAAGGTGGTTGTCTTCCCTCCATTTGACATTTGAACAATCACCATGTTTGACATTTTTTGGTAAGCGACCAACCAGCAGAACCTTCCTCTACTTTATGAATGCCGATTATATCTACATAAAAATATTAGTACACACAATAATTGCACATCCATAACTATCTTGGAGTAATATCCATTAACCATATGTAAAATTAACATAGATAGTTCATATAGCATGTCTTTGTCATAAAAGAATATAAGAAATGACCTATGCTCAACAAGTTATAGATTTGGGGCTATGACATAAAAAGATTAGGATTAAAGTACCAAAGTCCAAGATAACTACAACAAGTGGATAATAAAGTTTAACAAAATTAAGTCATAAACTAGACTCATCACTCTCCCCAAACTAAGACTTTGCTAGTCCTCTAGCAGAGGAAGGGTTGTTCTTTTGCTTGGTTAATGCCCTGAAATTAGCAACTGCCAATTGTCCTATATCAGTTTCTCTAGTGCGTGAGTTAGGATCCCAATTAGAACCCTTGCTGCCTATCCAGCCTGCTCCATCTTTGTCTCTCTTCAGTAATATCATACTGGTAAAATCTGTAATTTGGCACAGGCCACAATAGGATAGGTGGTTGAAAGATTAAGGGAAGTTAGAATTGCACTTTGTCCTCCCAATCTATATATATCTATCCACTCTTTTACATGCTGCAACATAATTCTGTAGAGAGTGAGGCTTTGCTTGTTTTAGCTCATCAGATAAACTATTCCACCTTTGTGTCAAATGTCCCTTCATAGATTCTCCAATAGTGTGTGCAATCTTCTCATATTCTCTGTAAGCTACTTCTCTTTCAGGTAGGATCCTGTTACCATATCTTGGCCTATAAAGCATCCTATGCCAATCATTGAAAATGCTTCCTGGATTTCCAGATTTAGCTCTAATGGCCAATGGAGTGCTGAATTCTAATTGCTTATAAGCCCTAAACTGTTGTCCCCAACTAATCTCATTTTGCATCTAGAACATAAATGCCCTCAATTGAACATCCCCAACATACAACAAGGGGTTCCACTCATGGTCTTGGGACACAAAAAAGTTATGTAAATAGAATTCACACAACAAATTCTTTATTTCTGGAGGAGCAATCCTATAAGCATTGAAAAATTCAAGAGGAGATTCAATGGAAGGGTTCAAACCAGAAACAATCCTTGCTAACTTAAAAGAGAGGTATCTTTCTTTTAAATGTAGAGCATAGACTCTCAGAGGAGTCTTGCATTCTAATACCTGAGGCACCAAAGCTGCCATATTATCCACTCTCTCTTTTAAAGTTGCAATTGTCTTTAATCTCTTCATCCTTCTTTTGAATTTCATCCTTTAATCTGCATTTCTCCTTCTTCCATTCCTCTTCTCTCCTCTGCATCTCATTCCACAAATTCATGGCTACCATGTGCATTAAAAAATTAGGAGGTCTATGTATTCCTACCAAAGGATTTCCTGGCACAGATGGTTGATCTTCATGTAGCATAGGCTGCAAGGTTTCTAATTACTCAGCTAATTCTAGCTGCAGGGTGTCTTGCTATAGGAACTCCCATTTATCTTTATGTTCCTATCTCTCAATATGCTTAGCAACGGCGGAAAGGTTTGCTAGAGTTACATCTGCTGCTTCCTCAATTATGTCTTTTTCTACATCATTCACATGCCTTATTGGGGCCTCTGTATCCTTAGCTATCATTTATTCAACCCTAGGGCTTGTCTACATAGATGCATCAGAGGCAGGCTCAGCAGGTCTTGATTTACTAGGACTCTCATATTTCTCTTCAGCTACAGGAATAATAGTGTCAGCCTTCCATTTTCTAGAATGCAGCACCTTCCTTTCTGTGGTTTGCTTTTTGGTTTTACCCTTCTTTATTTATTCCCTTCTCCTCTGTACCCTAGTTTGAATTAAATTGCTAAGAGGAATATCCTCATTGTTAGAATTTGAAGAACTTTCTTTATCTTCATGCTCTTCTTCAGAAGAGCTAATCTCAATAGCTTGTTTTTCTGCAGAAGAGTTTGCACTAGAAGTTGAAGTTCCCGGAGTAGCTACAATAGAACACACCCTTCTCCTAGCTCTATGATGTTGTGGCACAACCACAGGTCACAAATGACTTGGTCTTATTTGATCAATATTCAAAAATTCCTCCCAAGTCATATCAGACACATCATGCAAAGACTTTTCAACTAGCAGTTTGATTAAACAATGGTGAGAGATAGAATTAGGCCTAGCTTTTTGGGTCTCGGTGGCCATGATTGAGAGAAGGTGGTAAAACATATTTGGCACATTCATTCTTTTCCCATGCCTCATATGATTCAGCAATTTGAAATGCACAGAATGAAGGTTTGACAGATGACCTTCATAAGTAATGTACTTCACCACATGGATAGCTACCTGTTTCCACGGCTCAAGCAAAGAGGTTCTTTTGGCTCCTTGCTTGTCTATAGTCAATTGAGTATCACCAGGTTCTGTAAATTCAGCCCTAGCTGACCTGGCATCTCAGGCAACAGGGAATTCTTTCCTCAATAGCCAACACCTCCAACCCTCTTGCCATGGCTTTACCATCAGACAATGTCTGAACAAATTCTAACGCAACATTTTCATCAAAACCATTTAGCTTCAAGAAATAGTCCATCCATCCACAATTTCTAAATTTGTCCTGGCTAAGTGCATCTGGCAATAATACATCATGAACTGTGGGTTCATTCCAAATTAATCCTCCTCCCATTGACTTAGCTGCCTGAAAATAATCGTACTGTAAAGTTTTTTTTTTTTGCCAAAAGTTTGAAAGCTAACTTCACCTTCCTACAACCCTATTAAATTTTCAATAACTCATGCTATCTGTATTTTCCTTTTTGGCTTATTTTCTTGGGATCGCAAGACAAGGGTGGTACAGGTAGTAATGAATGATCGATGAAGGCTGTCCTCTCACACTTGTGAGCCATCACCTCACTCAGAATTCAAATCATTCAATTTTAAAACTTTACTGACATTTTGGCATCAAGCATATGGATGGACTGACACCTGGACATCATATTAACACTCCCTCCCCAACCTAAATTTAGGCATGTGTCCACACGTGCAGAATGGTGATGCGTGACAGGACAAGGAAGGGAATAATGACATGCTATGAGAAATATTGATATTAATGTACAATAATTAAATGAATGAACCATAAGATAATTAAGAGACAATTATTAAAGTGTGAGTACCTTGATTTGTGGAAGATCGGTTGCAAAAATCATGGAGAAAGTAATGGTTAATGCTTAAGAATTTATTGAGAAATGAATGAAAGTGGAGTGGGCTGAAGTGAGATGGGATGAAGTGTAATCAATACACGTGATGGAATAGAGAAGAATGGATATGGGTGGGTGGATGGGCGAAGAAGTGAAAGAGTGGACTCCCACAAATGTGGAAGTCTTTATTATGACAAGTGTTGTACCTTGGTTAGCCAGAAGGAGGGACACTAGGTCCACTACCTTTGGCAGAAGGAAGTTCAGGAGTTGCATGCTGAGTGAATTGTTGCAGGAATTCTTCTTTGGAGACTGGCTTGTGATATACCCTGAGTCGATGACCATTGACTAATAGCTTAAATCTAATAGGGTTAATAGTAGTAAGTTGAACAGCACCATTGGAAAAAACTTCAGCAAGCTCATATGGTCCTAGCCACCTTGTCTATAATTTTCTTGCATTATCCTGATACCTTGAGTCATAAAGCAAAGCCTAGTCACCAGGCTAGAATTTCTTATCTTTGATGTATTTGTCATGCCACATTATTCTCTGATTCTACACCACTTCTATATGATGTAAAGCTACTTTTATCATCTCATCCAAAGCATTGAGCTGCATGATTCTTTCTTTTTGTGCCTTAGATAGATCCATCCCCAAGTCAAGTGTAGTCCGAAGACTTTTATGTTCAAATTCAATAGACATCATGGCTATTTTGCCATATAGTAACTAAAAAGGAGTAAAACTAGTAGTTGTTTTCCAGGTTGTCCTATAGGCCCAGACAGCTTCTGGCAGCCTATTTGCCCAATCCTTCCTATGGATAGCCACAATTTTAGTCAAAATGGCTTCTATTTCTCTGTTAGTCACCTTAACTTAGCCATTAGCCTAAGGGTGATAAGGAGTAGATTTCTTGTGCCCTATTTTGTATTCCTATACTAGTACTGCAACTGGAGTTGAGGTGAATTGAGCTCCTTGATCAGTCACTAATTCTCTGAGAACTCCATACCATGTAAAGATTTCCTCATAGAGAAATTCTACAACCTTACTGTCTCTTGCATGCTTCATGGCCTTAACTTCTACCCATTTAGTTACATAATCAATGCATACTAAGATATAGGATTTACCATTAGATGAAGGATCAATGGGTCCTACAAAATCTAATCCCCACTTATCAAATGGAGTAATCACAAGCTAAGGATAAAGGGGCATCTCATCAGATTTTGTTGGCCATCCAATCCTTTGACAACTATCACATTTCTTGGTATATCTTACTGCATCCTTGTATAGTGTAGGCCAGTATTAACCTGCATTCAAAATCTTCATTGTTGTTTGCTTTGCTGCAACATGTCCTCCACAAGGTTCATTGTGACAGGCATGCAAAATGTCATATGTTTCATCTTCTCTCACACATCTCCTCATGACATTGTCTGGTCCAGTGTAGAACAAACATCCAACATTCCATGAAAAAGGAAAAGATTTTTCAATGAGTACCCTTCTTTCCTTAGGAGAGAAATGAGGAGGGTCTCTTCCTGTTACTAGGTAATTGGCTGTGTCAGCATACCAGGGTGTTTACACAGTGAGTGAAAACAAATGTTCATTAGGAAAAGAGTCATCAATGACTTGGCTATCCTTTGATGTAGTCATTCTTGAAAGAAAGTCTGCAACCACATTGGCCTTTCCTGGCTTATCCACAATAGTGATGTCAAATTCCTACATTAAGAACAACCATCTTGCTAATCGACCAGATATGAGAGGTTTGTTCATGAGATATCTAATGGCTGCATGATCTATGTGCACAAAGATTTGATAACTGGTTATGTAGTGCCTAAATTTATTAAGTGCATAGATGACTGCTAACATTTCCTTCTCTATTACTGTATAGTTGAACTCAGCACCCTGTAAGTTTTTGCTAATAAAATAAATAGCATGCTCAATGACTCCTTCTTTCTGGCCTAAAACTACTCCTATGGCATAATCTGATGCATCAGTATGAATGTGGAAAGGAAGTTCCCAATTGGGGCCTTTAAATCAGAAAATGCTTTGTCACAGTCTTCATTCCACTAAAATTCAGCATCCTTTGTAAGAAGAGTATATAATGGGGATACCATTTTGCTGAAATCTTTGATGAAATGTCTATAATACCCTGCATGACCCAAGAAGCTTCTGACATCTCTTTGCTTTGTAGGAATGGGTAGATTGACGATGACTTCAATCTTTGTTGGGTCTACCTATATTCCTTTTGGAGAAATGTAGTGGCCAAGTACTACACCTTCCTGCATCATCATGAAGCACTTTGCACTGTTTGAGGATAGGCTGTGGTCTTCCCATCTTTCCAACACCATGCCTAAGTTTGCTAATGCCTCTTCAAAAGTAGCACCATAAGTAGTGAAATTATCCATATAGATTTCCATACAATCATGTGAGATATCAGAAAATATGCTTGTCATGCCCACATTTCCCATGTGGTCACGACACACATCACACATGTCATGTCCACATTTGACATGTGGTCATGACATGAAATATCAAAAAAATTTCCACATTTCCCTAGAAACCCCCTTGCATGAGTAAGCATGCTCGGTGGCGTACGCTAAGGCATAAACAAAATAGATGAAAGTGGGGTAATATGTACAAGTGCGCATACCAATCGCAAGAATTCCATCAAGGGGGTCATCGCGACGTGGTTAACATTGTCAATAGGGTTAAACTTCACTAACCTAACTAAACCCTAAATTTTGGGAAAATCTAGCAGCATAACGCCTCACGGGTGTGAGTAGGGTTTATTGTACTAAAACTAAATTTGATCAAGAGGTTTACTAATTTGGATTAATAAATTTCTTACATCACACTAGTTGCATTGGTAATATAGTTGATTAAGATAATTGAACATTTTTCAACAAAGTCTGATCATTTGTTCTCCTTCACATTTCTACAATTTTATATGTTTTTCAACAAGGTTTGATTAATTTGTTCTCCTTCACGTTCTTGATAATTTTACATGTTTTTTTTCAACAAAGCTCGATCAATTTGTTCGCCTTCACGTTCTGTATCAATCAGAGTTATCTCTGCGTTGTTTACATTATTCCTAATTTCTTGGTAGATCAGATCTTGAAATCAAGATTTACTAACTTCGTTTGAATAGGTTTACTAGGTTTCTGATCTGGGTTTAAATCAATGTTTAAATTAATTTTGTTAATTAAAATGCCACAACATGATTAAAAGGGCTATTAATTTTGGTTAATAACGTGTGGATTTAAACGTTCTCGTAGGGTTAGGTTTCATAACCTGATTGTTTAAAATAACTACCTCTTAATATTTTAATTTTATAATTTAATTTCCACTTGCCCTAATTTCTTCCAAAAATTAAAATATTATTTTCTTTATGAGTGAAAACCCTATTGTTATCATATTCTCCTCTTTAAATTTTTCACTTTTATCTTTCTCTGTCTTTTTCTCTCATTTTCTCATTTTCTCATTTTTTTTTGTTTTCTTGTGTTTTGATTTTAGGTTTGATAGCCCCATGTGAAATGCATATGATGGCATTTAGATGAGTATATACACACACACACACACACACACACACACACACACACTTATTGTGTTTATAGAAATTAGGTTTTCTTTTAATAAATATATGTATAAGTTTCTTTTTTTTCTTGTTTTCATTTATAAAAAAGATGAGCCCTAAATATATTTTTTTGTTTTGTTTTGTGGCAGACCAACAATGGAGGACTATGGTAAGGAGTGGTGGCCACAATGGTGGTAGCGGTGCTGAGTGGTGGGAGGCCACAGGTTTAAGAGGGCGGCAGATGGCGAGCAAAGGGGGCCGTGGATGGAGGCTGCGGAGACAGTGGTGGAGAAGGTCGCAGGGAGCGGAGGAGGTGTCGGTGGCATGAATAGGGCACAACCCACGGGGTTTTCATGGGGACTGTGGTGGATGGGAGGTGTGGGGAGGGGGCGGAGACCCCACCCACATCCCACCACACCCTTTACAATGGCGGCAGTGGGGAGTTCGAACCCCCCCACCAAAATTTGTAAATAATTTTTTTTTCTCTTTATTACAAAACAAAACTATGATTGATAAATACAGTCGCCCCTCTATCAGTTATAAACAGCAAAAAATTAAAGGCTTAAATTTTATTTAAATATATATATACACACACATACAAAAGTTTCCAAAACACAGTCTATTAAAAAAATGAAATAAAATATTGTATTTATAATACATATAGAATATATATATATATATATATATATATATATATATATATATATATATATATATATATATATATATATATATATATATATATATATATATATATATATATATATATATATATATATATATATATATAATGTAATTTCTTTTCTCTTTGGCAGAATAATTAGAATTTAGTTATTTTTAAATACATGTAAAGGATACATTCATTCAATTTACTCAATATACATGTAAATTATATATATATATATATCATTTTCAACTACAATCTTTTTTTTTTTCTACACCTACAAATTTATTTATAAACAAATAAAAAAAGTTATATATTCTTTTTCTTTTTTATCAATTTTTTTAATAAGGCAAGAATCCCAATTTTTCCAAAAAAAATAAATTCATTACAATATTAATAAGCACTTTTTTTTTTGTTTAAAGGAAGGAATGATACAAATAATTTAGATAGTTCTAATCTATAACAACAACTAATTTTCTCTTTTGTCACATTTTTTTTTTTTAAACAAAGGGGTAAAAACTTTATTAGAAATCAGAAAAGAGCATTACAATAATAACCAAGGGACCCAGCCCCAGAAAACAACGCAAAAACCCCACAGCATAAACAACATCAACTATCTCCATGTATCCTCCTATCCTCCTCCAAGAACCGGTCTAAATCTAGATGCAGCTCAGGGTTAACCTGATCCCAATCCTCAACCTTCCAACCACTATCATGCTCAGAGGCCCAATTGACCAAGTAGTCAGCAGCTCGATTCCACTCCCTCGAGATGTGAACAAAGGATGCTTCCTCCATCTGAGAACTAACCTGAAGAATCCGCTGAACCACCGAAGCCAACTGCCAATTAATATTAGATATCTTTCACTCATTCAAGAGATTAATCAAAATTTGTGAATCAGCTTCACAAATAACTTTTGTCCATCCCAAAGCAAGGGCCCTCTCAATTGCATGCAGAATTGCCAGACCCTCCATGAAGTTAACAGTCTTCACCCCCTCATGTATAGAGAATAGAAAAATCACCAACCCAGCTGAGTCCCTACCAACTCCACCAATTCCAGCAGGCCCAAGATTGCCCCTAGAAGAATCGTCAGTATTGATCTTTAAAAATCCATTGGGAGGAGGTAACCACCTTCCAACCTGATGAACCCTCTTTTTCCCATGCCTACAGTTCCTGGAACTAACAAAAGAAGAATGAATTTCTTGAAGACCCAGTCTGGCCACCAACTCATCATCACCTCTCTCCAAGGGGAAAACCACATCACATTTAGCTGAAACTGACTCTTGCACCATTCCTAGCATACGCAGCCAAACTTGCCGACCCACCAACTTTTGATCACAAAAAATTTGGCGATTCTGCTCCAGCCAAATCTACCAAAGCAAAAAGGTAGGACCCATGAACCAAACTTCCTGCAAAAAGGAAGCCATAGAAGGAGGTATTCCCATACTATCCCAGAATTCAACCAAGGAGCACGCATGAATACAAGGAAGCTTCCATACCTCCCACCACCAATGCCACAGCTGCACAACAAAGGGGCACCGAAAGAACAAATGCGAAGAATCCTCTTCTGCTCCCCCACACAAAACACAAATTGAAGGTCCTTGAAATCCCCATTTATGAATGTTATCCCAGGTCAAACACCTACTCCAAGCCAAAGTCCAAACAAAGCAGTTGCATTTAGGCCACAAGAGTTTATTCCACACCCTTTTCCACCAATGAACCTCAACCCTAGTTAGCTTCTGAGCCAATAACACCTGATAACTAGAAGCAACAGAGTAAACCCCCTTAGGATTATGGGTCCAAGCAAGAATATCCTCTTCCAGGAGAGAACTACAACTCCTACTATGAAGAATCTTGTGAAGCTCAACACTATCTTCCACAAGTCCCAAATATGGTGACACTGCGGGATCCTTCTAATGAGCTACCTCCAACTGACCAAAAGAAGCAACAGACTTGAAGTCACTCACCCTAGCCCAGCCAGCCTCGAGAAATCTTTGACACAAAGGAAGAAGGTTGGGGAACTGAGAAGTAAGTGGAGGGAATCCATCCCAAGAATCTGACTAGAAGAGAGCTTTAGTTCCCCATCTACAAATCCAAAATAAACCTTCCTTGATAAGCTTTGCACCCTTCTGAAGAGTATTCCAAATCACTGAACCTTTCCCCTCAAGAGGGTAATGAGGGAGATCTTGCTGTGGAATCCCTGGGAAATACTTATGAGATAATATCCTAGCCCACAGCTGATCCTGTTCCACACACCATCTCCAAAAGAGCTTAGCAGCCACAGCCACTCCGGATAATGCAGACTGTCAAAGACCAAGACCACCAAATTGCTTTGGGCTGCACACAACCTCCCACCTGACCAGGCTCCACTTGGAGGATGACAAACTTCCCGCCCATAAGAACTGCCTTGCAAGGGAATCCAACTCCCTCAGAAAACCCATCGGAGCCACCTGAAGCATACATCGATAGGTAGGAAGAGCCTGCACCACTGACTTGAGAAGCTGAACCTGCCCCGCAAAAGACAACCATCTATGGGTCCAATGATTAACTTTTGCATGGAGCTTATCAATAATATTCTGCCAAGAACCCTTGGGAAGATGGTGAACAGAAATTGGGAAACCCAGATACGTCAAAGGGAGAACCCCTATCTGAAACCTCAAGATATTAGCAATTCTTCTCTGAATGGGGGTTGGTGTATTGAAGAAGAATATGGATGACTTCTCCTCATTAATCAATTGTCCTGAAGCAACAAGATATATGTCCAACACCTGCCTCAAGTTAGTAGCTTCACTAACAGTAGCCATCCCCATCAGGGCAGTATCATCAACAAACTATAAATGAGATTGCGGAGGCAAGTCTCCACCCCATCACCAACCCTGAATGGTGCCAAGCTCCACCCTTCTTTTCAACAAACGTCCAAGGCCTTCCACAAGAAGTAGAAAAAGATACAGAGAAAGAGGATCCCCTTGGCGCAAGCCCCTAGAGGCACCAAAAAGTTCAGAATGATCTCCATTTATCAAAACTAAGAAGGAAACAAACATGACACAACTCATGACCCAATGGATCCACTCCTCACCAAAACCAAAAGAAACAAGGATCTTCTGCAAAAAAGACCATCTAACCCTATCATAAGCCTTAGCCATGTCAAGCTTAATGAACATAGCCTTCTCGTGGGAGTTGTCCATGGAGTGGATGGTCTCCGTAGCAATGACAACCCCGTCAAGAATCTGTCGACCCGCCACAAATCCACTTTGTTCCTCTAAAATCAGCACTTTAAGCCACTTCTTCAATCTCTCAACTAATAACTTAGAAATGATTTTGTAAGCCACATTGCAAAGAGAGATAGGCCGAAACTGAGATAACCTATCAGCCCCTTCACACTTGGGTATGAGAGCAAGGAAGGTGGAATTCAGAGCACGAAGCATCTACTTATTCCTCTGGGACTCAAGGACAACCGCCAAAAGATCCAACTTTATGATATCCCAGAATTCCTGAAAAAATTCAATCGGGAAGCCATCGGGACCAGGAGCTTTACCCTTCTTCATCTAAAACACAATCCCCTCTAGCTCATCAAGAGAGATATCTTTCATCAGATACTCATTCGCCTCCCTGGAGACCAACTGAGGAATACAATAAAGAACCTGTGCTTCCTCAACAGAGCCCCCACGAGAATTCTCCCTAAAAAAAGTAGCAAAATACTGAGATGCCTCAGCAGAGATTTCCTAAAACGAGGCAAGACATTCACCCCTATCATTCACCAGAAAAGGAATGGAATTACCATGCCTTCTGTCCTTCACAAAATTGAAGAAGAAGGCGGTGTTTTTATCACCTTCCTATAACCATTCAACCCATGCCTTTTGCTTCCAATAGATTTCTTCCCACAATTCAAATTCCTCAACCACTTTGAAAGTCTTAGCCTCCTCCCTTAGAAGATCCTTAGAGGCCCCATTCTCACGAATCAACTGCGTAATATTATTCAACTCCTCCTGGGCAGCGACCTTAGCATGAAAGATATTACCAAAACATCATCAATTCCACCTTTTAAGCTAATATTTGACAAACTAAAGAAGCTTGGAGAATGTGTACATTGCCGTACCAAAAGTTGGTCTACCAATCTGCCACCACTCAGCCACATGTTCATGAAGAGTAGGATCCCGTAACCACATAATCTAGAACTTGAATGAGGGAGAACGAGGCCCCTGAGCAGAGATAATACTAAGCTTAATAGGCCAATGATCAGAACCTCTCCAATCAAGAATTTCAGATCGAGTGGACCATAAGTCTCCAACCCAATAACAGGAAACCAAGAATCGATCAAGCCTCTCAGCAACACAACTCTCACCAATCCTCCTATTATTCTAGGTGAAGCGACCATTACTTGGTAGAGCATCAATAAGATTTAATTCAGAAATGCTATCTCTGAATAACAGAGCAGAAGGTTCCAACCTAGGAATACCACCTCTTTTCTCAGACAACTCCACAATAGCATTAAAATTGCCAGCCATAACCCACGGATGGTAAGGAGCTAAGCTACGAACAAAACAAAGATGGGACCATAGAAGTTGTTTACCCAGAAACACAATAGGAGCATACACATTAGAGAGGAGAATACACTCACCAGTCTCATACCAAGAGGCAACTAGGGATATAGAGGATCTAGAGGACATCCACCAGAGAGGGAAAATCTTTCGAGGGTTCCAAAAGCAACCCACCCCTCCAGAAGCACCAAGAGCCCCCATACACTGGCATTCACCATATTTCCACAACTTAGGAGCCATGGCCATCATATTATCTATAGATAATTTAGTCTCCTGAAGAAAAAGAACATCGGCAGAATGATTCCTAACCAAATCACGAACAACTTTTTGTCGAGGGCCACTGTTCAAGCCCCTTACATTCCATGAGAGAACAATCATTTTTGGGGCATGAAAAATGTGAATCCAGAGTCTTGACTGACCCTGACTCCACCAAAGTTTCCCTAGTTAATTTAATCTTCTCCATATCCTTCTTCCTTCCCAGCTTGGAAGTCCTGTCACCAACCCCTTTCTTCAATTCAATTTGCTGAATACCCAAAAGAGAGGAGGCCAAAGAGCTCTTCCCCACATTCTTACCTCCTTTTAGGGGCAATGGGGAACCACCTCCACCACTCTTTGAAGTTCCAATAGAAGATTCTTGTTCAGTCTGGACAATCAATTGTTGATCTGTATCCATCTGCCCAATACCAATCTCTTGCACAACCTGCATGGCCTCCAATGGTGGCCCATCCTGTCTTGTACCCTAAGTTCCCTTATCCAAGTTCAGCAACCCCAGATTCACTTCCCCTTGGCTGAGATCATCCAACACCTCAAACCTATTAAAAGTTTCATCAACCTGCCTCTCCCTCAAGGTCCGCTTCTAGCCCCGATTCCTATTGCGAGCCTTGACAGGGACATAGCCATCATCTCCATTACCATCACCCGGAATAGGCTTCTTACCATTATTAGCCCTAGGTGGATTATGAGAAGGCTGAGAAGGTTGAGGCACCACAGGCTTAGCCCTAGGGCACCTATGCTGCAAGTGACCATATTCATGACAAAGATGACACCGAAAAGGTAGGGTTTTGTAATCTAGCTGTTGCACCCAAGTATATGATCCAGCACTCACTTCAATAGAATCTGACAGTGGCTTGCTTAAATCAATTTCTACATAGATACGAGCAAAAGTCATTACCTTTTTATATTGTGTCTGTTGTGAAGACCCAATAGGTTTACTGAGCATTGAAGCCACCAAATGCAACACGTCATCCTGCCAACACTCAACTAGAAACCACGGCAACCGAACCCAAACTGGGATCCAACTCGGTAATGCCTCAGTTGGGTTGAAGCCAGCATGCCATGGCTTGATAAACAAACCCAACTGGTTATAAAAATAGGGGCCACCCTCAAAAACCTTATTCCAATCTGCCATGCAATCAAAAGAGACCATAAAAAAGCTGTTCGCAAGGAGCCTAATCTCCATCTCCCCCTCCAGCTTCCAAGTCCACTAAGCCCAGGATTCCAAAAATTGCAGTGAGACTCTCAAACCCATGAACTTGCAATAAAAAGAGTGCCTTGAATAGTATTCAATATCATCTGCAAGCATTTCCATCGGGATAATCAACTTTGGTTGCTCTTTGCATCTTTCCAAACATCCATTAATCTTCATTATTCAGGAACCACTAACTGATCCTAGATCATTCATCTCCATCTCTAAAGAAAATAGCGTATTATAAAAAACATTCACTCCATGCACCAAAGGCTTTGAACCAACTGCTGATTGGAAATCCAATTTGGGGCTAGCCCTAGATGTTTCCCCACCCTGCATAGCAAAAAACAAGATCCCCAACAGGCATGAAAACCCCCAGGACACATTTGTAAGAAATGGAAAAAGACAAGACCCCAAGGAAAGGATCAAAACCCTTCCACCCACAAGCCACCCAAACGGTAGCAAGAAGGCCTCCAGAAAAGAAAAAAACCCACCACCACCACCCTGAAAGCTTCAAAAAATCCCCCCACAATGTAGAAGACAGCAACACACAGAGAACGAGCTAGGGCACAGTCGCCCTAGCTCAGCTTGTAGAGCACGCGAACGCCATGATCCCGAGATCACTACTTTCTCTTTTGTCAAATTAACAATATGCAATTTTCATATTTATCACAAAATAAAAACCACGACTTTACTAATTGACAAATGCTTAAAAATTTACATACAATGAATTATCTTATAAAACAAAAGTTTTTTCATTCAACTTTTCTTGAAGGATAGGAATTAAATCAACAAATTTTAACTCTCTATAACAAGTAAATAGCTTACAAACAACCATGAAAAATATATGCTTTTACAACATGAGTGAGAGAATCATGTTCTCCTCTTGGACCACTAACAAAAAGGTAAAATCTCCTAAGTAGGCCAAGCTCTCTCTCAAGAGCTAAAAGAGTAAAGGAAAATAAAATATTAACTCCAAGAAGAAGGAGTTTCTCCAACTTCACACTTAGCTCCAATGACCTGCATATCCAACAAGGGGAAAGAAAACCACACATCTTTCTCTCCTCCCTACCTTAGACCCGCTAGAGGGTCACCCCTAAGCTAGAGAGGTCACCCACACACTTGGGAACTCATTCCACTTCACAACAAGGTATACAAAAAACAACCAAAAATAACCAAAAACACAATTTTACACCCATGGATAATCACAGCACAAGAACTCAACCAAAGTGAGTTCAAAGGGGTAGGGGAGTGGACACACTCAACTCAAGAGTGCCACTCCTACAAAATATCCAAATACAATTTCTTCTTATGGCCTCAAGCCAACACATTAAACACAATTTCCAAAAGTTTCCATATTTTGGCTCTCAAGCCATATCTCATATTGCTCAAAATCACATATATCGCCCTCAAGGATTACAACACCTCAATAAACAAGGTAATGACCCTGAGGAGGATCACTCCTCCCCTACCCCACACTAGTTGAGCATTTTCTCCCAAGTGGGAGAGGATCTTACAACACCCTACAAATTTTCCCCACAATAACAAAATATAACTCAAGAAAATTAATCTCACACATATGCATCATACAAGAAAACTAAAATACAAAGGGAAGGCCTTAGCCTTGAAAACCAACCTTTAAAGCCCCTATTATGGAAGAAAGTTGATGTAGAGCTTGTCCAAATTCCCTTCCAACATAAGCCACCAAACTCCCTCTATCTTTTTCCCCAAGTTAAAATTGAAGCAATTAAAATTTCCAAAAATTCAACAACCCCTCACCTTCTCCCAAGTGGGATTAAAATGAGCTCAACCCATGAGCTTAGAGAAATGGGGAGGTGACACTTGTCACCTCCTCACTCTTCCTCTCCACTACAAGCATGACCCAAGGGAGGGGTGTTGACACATGTCACTCACCCATCCCCAAGTCTCCGTCACCCCTTTCCACTTGTCCTCTCTCCAACATGTGGGAGAGAAAAGAGGAGCTTAAGAGGGAATGGGTGACACATGTGTCCCCTTCCTTTCCTCTAAAGAGGGACCACACAACTCCAAGGGTATCCTCACCAATTGTGAGAGAGACTTGGAGTCAAGTCCTCCACAATTGGTGGGTCTTGGAGTCATCTCCAACCTTAGGAAGTGAAAAGGGATGGAGTTGAGTGTTGGTACCACTCATCCTCTCCCTCCCATGCCTCCAATTTCGTCACTTAACTTCAGGATGAAGTTAAGGTGACCATATGGAGGTTTACCAAGGGTTACCCAAGTCAAATAGGTCCTTAGACCCATGGGGTACAACCCAGGGTCAAGTTTAGCCTAGTTAGAGCACCCAGGGTCAAGTTGAAACACATGAAAAGGGTCTCCAAATTTAAAATTTTAAAAACGCAATTCAAAGACAAAATTCTTACAACACAAATTATAATTCAATTTAAAATAGGGATAGACTTAGCCTGATTAACCACATGCAAAACAACATTACAGAATTTTATCATACACAGAGTTGATCTTGGTTCCTCGTAGAACTAGATTGGCTTCACAAGGGATTACAACATCAAGTGTGGGATGACCTCCAATTTCTGTGGTTTGTTAGAAATACCTACGCAATCAATTGCAAAGTTAATTCCACATATAAATATCATAGCTGAAGAAAATTAAAACATACACTCACATAAAATATCACTAGTTCACATAAGCATAAAGGAAGTCACATTACAATTAGATTCTAAATTCTGCATTTCAAACATCCATTCCCAAGATTGAATCACAAAATAATTTTCTATCCAACATCACCCAATTAGTTTTCCTTTAATATAACGCATGTATCTAACATCACCCAATTAGTTTTCCCTTAATATAAAGCATCCATCTAACATCACCCAATTAGTTTTCCCATAATATAAAGCATCTATCTAACATCACCCAATTAGTTTTCTCATAATATAAAGCATCTATCTAACATCACCTAATTAGTTTTCCCATAATATAAAGCATCTATCTAACATCACCCAATTAGTTTTCCCATAACATCATAAAGTCTAATAGTTTAGGAATTTTGGATCAACAGTCCCACAAGTCTAAATGTATTAGCAATAGTAAAGTAAATACTCAAATGAATGGGAATGAAAAAGGTAGGCCTCACATCCTCCTCCCCTAAGACTGTACTTCCTCCTAGAAGTCGTCAAAGAGGTGAGGATAAAGAGTCCTCAATCTCGCTGCATCCTCCCATGTTGCTGTGACCTCGTTGTACATGTCCCACTGGACCCTAACTTGGTCTAGCTCTCGACCTCAAAGGCCCAGCATCTAACGAGCCAATATGTGAATTGGCTCCAAAGCCAGCTAACCATCTGCCTCTACCTGAAGAGCACTCCAATCCAATATGTGAGATAAGTTAGAGATGTAACGTCGTAAAACTAAAACATGAAAGACATCGTGGATACATGACAAGCTAGGTGGCAAGGCTAGATGATAGGCTATAGGTCCTATCCTCTCTAAGATCTCAAAAGGTCTTACAAACTAAGGTGTGAGCTTAGAGCCCTTTCCATAACGGATTGGACTCTTGTGCAGTCGCACTCTCAAAAACACTCTATCACCCACTGAGAAGCTTCGATCAATTCTCTTAGCATCAGCATACTTCTTCTATCTATGATGTGCCTCCTAAAGTCTCTACCTAATCAGTGTGACCTGCTTCTCCATATCCTGAACTATCTCTAGACCAATGGCAACCCTGTCCTCTATCTGATCCCAACTCAATGGTGTCTTGCATGGTTTGCCGTATAAAGCCTGAAAAGGAGGTATACCCAACGAGCTGTGATACCCATTATTGTAGGTAAACTCAACCAGATATAGATACTCCTCCCATCTAGATTGATGGTCCATAAAATACATATGAAGCATGTCCTCCAACACCTAATTAACTCTCTCTGTCTATCCGTTGGTCTAAGGATGGTAAGCTGAACTGAAGTTGAGCTATGTGCCCAATGCCTGCTGTAAAGCTCTCCAAAAAGATGAAGTGAATACTAAGTCTCTATCAGAAATGATACAGCGAGATACTCCATGTAGTCTAACAATTTGATCTAAGAACACTCTCACCATAGATGGTGCATTGTACGTCGTGCGTACCGGTGAGAAATGAGCCACCTTGGTCAACTTGTTAACTATCACCATGTAGCGTGATGACATAGGAAGACCAACAATAAAATCCATGGAAATGGTGTTCCATTTCCACTCAAGTATCTCGTGAGGGTACAATAGTCTTGCTGGATGTTGATGCTCGGCCTTGACCCTCTGGCACTCAAGGCAATGAGTAATATATTCTGCAATGTCTCATCTCATACCTGCCTAATGGTATAACTATCATAAATTAGCATGCATCTTCTTCACTCCTAGGTGTGCTGCATAAGGTTCTCTATGAGCCTTTGAAAGAATCACTGCACGTAGATCACCCACATGGGGTACATAGATGCACTGCCGGTGTCTAATAAAACCATCAAGCTCAAGGGAATATCTTGTGAATCTGTCATTAAGGGCCCTCTATTTCAGGATTTCCTACTGCACCTCAAGAAATCACTCATCCTCAGGCAGATGTTGTAAGATACGCTCTCTCAAGTCCACCCTCAATGTCAAGGTCAGGATCTCATGGTGCCTTCAACCCAAGGCATCAGTGACCATGTTCTCCTTCCCTTTGATGTAGTGGACATGAAAGTTGTACTTGCATAAGAACTCCATCCAATACTGCTAGCAGGCATTCAAATTGGGCTGTGTGAAAATGTATTACAAGCTATGGTGGTCCGAATAGAGCTCAAAGCGTCAACCTAAAAGGAAGTGTGTCCAATGAACAAGATCATGTACAACTGCTACGAGCTCTAAATCATGAGTAGGGTAGTTTAGCTCATGTGTCTTGAGCTTACGCGACTCATATGCAATCGCTCTACCACCCTACATGCGCATGGCTCCCAATCCCTCAAGTGATGCATCTATGCAAACAACAAAATCCTCTATAGGATCTAGAACCGCTAAGATGGGAGCAATGATAAGATGCTCCTTGAGGACCCCAAAGGACCTCTCACACTACTCAGTCCAAGCGAAACTCTTCCCTTTTCGCTAAAGGGAAGTGATGGGATGCCTAGAAAAGCCCTCAACGAATCTATGGTAATAATTGGCTAATCCTATAAAGCTCCTGACCTCTATCACATTGGTGGGTGCTGGCCAATCCTGAATAGCTCTAATCTTAGATGGATCTATAGAGATGCCATCACCTAATAGGATGTGCCCCAAGTATTGCACGTCTACCCTGAAGAAGGCACACTTCGCCAGGTTGCCATAAAGCTACTACTCTTGTAAGCACTGCAAAACCTGACACAAATGATCCATATGTTCCTCCTCAGTCTGTGACTAGATCAAAATATAATCGAGAAAAATGATCACAAACCGATCCAAGTAAGTGCAAAACACCCTGTTCATGAGACTCATGAACACTGCAGGGGCGTTCGTCAAGCCGAAGGGTACCACTGTGAACTCGTAATGGCCATATCTGGTTTGAAAAGTAGTCTTATGAATATCTACCTCTATGATGTGCAATTGGTGATACCCAGATTTCAGATTAATTTTTGAGAACACTCTGGCTCCCTGCATCTAATAAAAAAATCATCAATCCTAGGCAGAGGATAACGGTTCTTCACCATCACCTTATTCAACTGCCTATAGTCCATGCATAGTCGAAGAGACCCATCCTTCTTCTTCACGAAGATAACTGGTGTTTCCCATGGTGAAATGCTAGGTCGGATGTGCCCCTTCTCAAGTAACTCCTCTAACTGCAATTTGAGCTCTGTAAGCTCATGTGTAGTCATCCTGTAGGGTGCACAAGACACTGGCTCTGCACCTGGCACTAGGTCGATGTGGAAATCTACCTCTCTGCGTGGAGGCATACCTGGTAATTCTGGTAGAAACATGTTGGCAAAATCTCTCAGGATAGGGTGATCATCCAATGAAGCCTCAAGCTCATCCTCTGATCTGTCACTGACCATGATAGCGAACAACTGACACCCCTTCCACATGCAGTGCTTAAGCTACTAAGTGGATATCATATGAATAGCCGTGGGATTTTGAATGCCCACTATCTCAACTGATGAACCATGACCATCTAAATAGCTAATCATCCTTTGGCGACAATCCAGCATGGCTTTATGAGCCGCAAGCCAATCCATACCCAAAACTACATCGTAGGATCCTAGTGGCATAACTCTAAGGTCACATGATGTAGTGAAGGAACCCAAGAAAATCTCACAATCCTAAACCAAGGTATCTATTGACAAGCTGGCCCCAGAGGCCAACACAACCTCCCACCTAACATCCTTCCTAGAAGCCACCAGCCTGCAACATTCCACTAATGATGAAGACAGAAAAGAATCGGTAGCTCCAGAGTCAAAAATAATAGAGATCAAGCATCCCCAATCATACCTGTTGTCTCAATAACTGAGGCTTGGAAGTTGGCCTGGCGGTTGTCAACTACTGCAAATATGCGGTGGGACTTGCCCACATCACCTACAATCTACTCAGATCCTCCTGAACGGGGCTGTCCTCCTGCTGTGAAACCCTGTAGACACTCTCTAGCCAAATGTCCTGCCCCACCACATACATAACATGGGCCCCTAGCTTGTAACTGCCCTAACTGAGTCCTACCTGACTGCTACTGTCCAGACTGTCCTGTGGACCCCTGTGAACCTCTATAAGACTATCGAGACCTCACAGGTCTCGCAGATGATCCTTGTTGTCTCTGATCCCTAGGCGGGCCCTACTACTGCCAACCATGGTTCTATCCTCCCTGAGCCCTCAGCTATGGTCTAGACCTCTGCGGATGCTGCTGCTACTGCTCCTATGGAGACCTATGAGGTAATGACGAAGAATTGAATCCTCCTCTTTATGGTGTGGATTATGGTCTACAAAAGTTCTACTGCTGCTGGTGATTACGATCCTGAAATTGCGAGCGTGAATTCTACCCTCGTCCCTAAATTTCCTCTGCAATATAAGCCTTTTCGACAACCTCACTTATAGTCTAGGGGTCTGCCATACACACCGGTATTGCTATCCCATGATTCAGTCCTCTGATGAATTTGTTCACTAGGATTTTCTCATCATGGAGATACTCTACATAACGAGAAAGCTTAATAAATCAGCACTCATACTGTGCAACCATGAGTCCTCTCTGCTATAAGTCATGGAACTCATCTATCTGGCACTGTTTATAATGATTTGACAAGTAACGCACATTAAAGTGCTCTATGAATATGTCCCATGTGAGTGTATCTAAGGATAACTGGCTCTTGTACTCCTCAGTACGCCACCAGGAAGCTGCTGCATCTCTTAGAAGGTGTACTACCACTCATGCTTTCGTGTTGATCCCTCTAAGCACCTATCTAAACTGATGAGCCAAGCCTCAGCCTCATCTCCCTCTGTAGCTCCAACAAAGGTAGGTGGATTAAGCCTAAGTAGATCCCTGATGGGGTCTCCTCTGTCTCTAAGTCCTATAATCGACTCATCCATACCATACTTATAAGGTCCATGATGTATTTGCTCTACTCTCATGGTCTCATCTCATCTCAGAGGACTCCTACTCTGTGATCGGTAGGCTGACCCTACCTCCTCCATTGTAGTATCAGGTATCTCTACAAAAGGCTCCATACGTGGCACCTCTCACGGATCAACATGGGGCTCTACACGTGGCTCAGCACGTGGCTCCTCACGTGGCTCCTCTTACGGATCAACATGAGACTCATCATGTGGCATTGGTATAACTAGCGGTAGCCTCTCTAATATGGCCTGAAATGTCTGTAAAATTTGAGGACCTATGTCAAGTACTGGTGGTGCCTGTGGTACTGGTAGATCTGCTAAGGCTGTTGGTAACTATCCATCTGCAGAGGAATCACTGTGCACCTCAATGGACGTAGTGTTGCACGATCGCACTTGTCAAACACGTTGGGGAGGCATCCTACAAAACAAGGTAGGCACTAATTAATCAAAGTTGCGGAATAAATAACGTGCCCAAATATGCCCAATGTTTAAACTTGGGTTCTAATACCAAGTGTCATGCCCACATTTCCCATCTGGTCACGACACGCATCACATGTGCCATGTCCACATTTGACATGTGGTCATGACACGAAATATCAAAAAAATTTCTACATTTCCTCAGAAACCCCCTCACACGCGTAAGCGTGCTCGGTGGCGTACACTAAGGCCTAAACAAAATAGATGAAAGCAGGGTAATACGTACACGTGCACATACCAATCGCAAGAAGGCCATCAAGGGGGTCATCGCGATGCAGTTAACATCACCAATAGGGTTAAACTTCACTAACCCAACTAAACCCTAAATTCTGGGAAAATCTGGCAGCATAATGCCTTACGGGCGTGAGTAGGGTTTATTGTACTAGAACTAAATTTGATCAAGAGTTTTACTGATTTAGATTAATAAATTTCTTACATCACACTAGTTGCATTGGTAATACAATTGATTAAGATAATTGAATATTTTTCAACAAAGTCCGATCATTTGTTCTTCTTCATGTTTCTACAATTTTATATGTTTTTCAACAAGGTTTGATTAATTTGTTCTCCTTCACATTCTTGATAATTTTATATGTTTTTTTTTCAACAAAGCTCGATCAATTTGTTTCCCTTCACGTTCTGTATCAATCAGAGTTATCTTTGCATTGTTTACATTATTACTAATTTCTTGGTAGATTAGATCTCAAAATCAGGATTTACTAACTTAGTTTGAATAGGTTTACTAGGTTTTCGATCTGGGTTTAAATCAACGTTTAAATTAATTTTGTTAATTAAAATGCCACAACATGATTAAAAGGGCTATTATTTTTGGTTAGTAATGTGTGGATTTAAACGTTCTCATAGGGTTAGGTTTCATAACCCGATTGTTTAAAATAACTACCTCTTAATATTTTAATTTTATAATTTAATTTCCACTTGCCCTAATTTCTTCTAAAAATTAAAATATTATTTTCTTTATGAGTGAAAACCCTATTGTTATCATTTTCTCATTTTCTCATTTTTTTTGTTTTCTTGTGTTTTGATTTCAGGTTTGATAGCCCCATATGAAATGTATATGATGGCATATAGATGAATATATATATATATATATATACACACACTTATTGTGTTTATAGAAATTAGGTTTTCTTTTAATAAATATATGTATAAGTTCCTTTTTTTTTGTTTTAATTTATAAAAAAGATGAGCCCTAAATATATTTTTTTGTTTTGTTTTGTGGTAGACCAACAATGGAGGACTGTGGTAAGGAGTGGTGGCCACAATGGTGGAGGTGGCATTGACTGGTGGGAGGCCGCAGGTTTAATGGGGTGGTAGATGGCGAGCAAAGGGAGTCGTGGATGGAGGTTGTGGAGACAGTGACGGAGAAGGTCGCAGGGAGCGGAGGAGGTGTCCACAGCATGAACAGGTCATAGCCCGTGGGGGTTTCATGGGGATTGTGGTAGATGGGGGGTGTGGGGAGGGGGCGGAGCCCCCACCCACATCCCACTTAGTGGGGTGTGGGTGGTGGCTCCACCCCCTCCCCACACCCTTTATAATGGTGACGATGGGTGGTTCGAACCCCCCCACCAAAATTTGTAAATAATTTCATTTTTCTTCTTTTTATTACAAAACAAAACCATGATTTGATAAATACAGTCACCCCTCTATCATTTATAAACACCGAAAAATTCAAGGCTGAAATTATATATATATATATATATATATATATATATATATATATATATATATATATATATATATATATATATATATATATATATATATATATATATATATATATATATTATGTAATTTCTTTTCTCTTTGGCAGAATAATTAGAATTCAGTTATTTTTAAATACATATAAAGGATACATTCATTCAATTTACTCAATATACATGTGAATTATATATATATATATATATAGTTATCATTTTCAACTACAATCCTTTTTTTTTCTCTACACCTACAAATTTATTTATAAACAAATAAACAAAGTTATATTTTTTTTTTCCTTTTTATCAATTTTTTTAATAAGGCAAGAATCCCTATTTTTCCAACAAAAATAAATTCATTGCAATATTAATAATCACTTTTTTTTGTTTAAATGAAGGAATGATACAAATAATTTAGATAGTTCTAATCTATAACAACAACTAATTTTCTCTTTTGTCACATTAACAATATGCAATTTTCATATTTATCACAAAATAAAAACCATGACTTTACTAATTAACAAATGCTTAAAAATTTACATATAATGAATTATCTTATAAAACAAAAGTTTCTTCATTCAACTTTTCTTGAAGGATAGGAATTAAATCAACAAATTTTAACTCTCTATAACAAGTAAATAGCTTACAAACAACCATGAAAAATATATGCTTTTACAACATGAGTGAGAGAATCATGTTCTCCTCTTGGACCACTAACAAAAAGGTAAAATCTCCTAAGTAGGTCAAGCTCTCTCTCAAGAGCTAAAAGAGTAAAGAAAAATAAAATATTAACTCCAAGAACAAGGAGTTTCTCCAACTTCACACTTAGCTCCAAAGACCTGTATATCACAACAAGGGGAAAGAAAACCACACATCTTGCTCTCCTCCCTACCGTAGACCTGCTAGAGGGTCACCTCCAAGCTAGGGAGCTCACCCACACACTTGGGAACTCATTCCACTTCACAACAAGGTATTAAAAAAACATCCAAAAACATAATTTTACACCCATGGATAATCACAACACAAGAACTCAACCAAAGTGAGTTTAAAGGGGTAGGGGAGTGGACACACTCAACTCAAGAGTGCCACTCCTACAAAATATCCCAATGCAATTTCCTCTTATGGCCTCAAGCCAACACATTAAACACAATTTCTAAAAGTTTCCATATTTTGGCTCTCAAGCCATGTCTCATATTGCTCAAAATCACATATATTTCCCTCAAGGCTTACAACACCTCAATAAACAAGGTAATGACCCTGAGGAGGATCACTCCTCCCCTACCCCACACATGTTGAGCATTTTCTCCCAAGTGGGAGAGGCTCTTATAACACCCTGCAAATTTTCCCCACAATAACAAAATATATCTTAAGAAAATTAATCTCACACATATGCATCATACAAGCAAACTAAAATACAAAGGGAAGGCCTTAGCCTTGAAAACCAACCTTTAAAAGCCTTATTATGGAAGAAAGTTGATGTAGATCTTCTCCAAATTCCCTTCCAACATAAGCCACCAAACTCCCTCTATCTTTTTCCCCAAGTTAAAATTCAAGCAATTAAAATTTCCAAAAATTCAACAACCCCTCACCTTCTCCCAAGTGGGATTAAAGTAAGCTCAACCCATGAGCTTAGAGGAATGGGGACGTGACACTTTTCACCTCCTCACTCTTACTCCCCACTACAAACATGACCCAAGGGATGGGTGTTGACACATGTCACTCACCCATCCCCAAGTCTCCCTCACGCCCTTCCACTTGTCCTCTCTCCAACATGTGGGAGAGAAAAGAGGAGCTTAAGAGGGAATGGGTGACACATGTGTCCCCTTCCTTTCCTTTCAAGAGGGACCACACAACTCCAAGGGTACCCTCACCAATTGTGAGAGAGACTTGGAGTCATCTCCAACCTTGGGAAGTGAAAAGGGATGGGGTTGAGTGTTGGTACCACTCATCCTCTCCCTCCTATGCCTCCAATTTCGTCACTTAACTTCAAGGTGAAGTTAAGGTAACCATATGGAGGTTTACCAAGGGTTACCCAAGTCAAATAGGTCCCTAGACCCATGGGGTACAACTCAGGGTCAAGTTAAAACACATGAAAAGGGTCTCCAAAATTTAAAATTTAAAAAATGCAATTTAAAGACAAAATTCTTACAACACAAATTATAATTCAATTTAAAAGAGGGTAGACTTAGCCTGATTAATAGATGTAAAACAACATTACAAAATTTCATCATACACAGAGTTGATCTTGGTTCCTCGTGGAACTAGATCGACTTCACAAGAGATTACAACATCAAGTGTGGGATGACCTCCAATTTCTGTGGTTTGTTAGAAATACCTACGCACTCAATTGCAAAGTTAATTCCAAATATAAATATCATAGCTGAAGCAAATTAAAACATACACTTGCATAAAATATCACTAGTTCACATAAGCATAAAGGAAGTCACATTACAATTAGATTCTGAATTTTGCATTTCAAACATCCATTCCCAAGATTGAATCACAAAACAATTTTCTATCCATCATCACCCAATTAGTTTTCCTTTTATATAAAGCATCTATCTAACATCACCCAATTAGTTTTCCCTTAATATAAAGCATCGATCTAATATCACCCAATTAGTTTTCCCATAATATAAAGCATATATCTAACATCACCCAATTAGTTTTCCCATAATATACAACATCTATCTAACATTACCCAATTAGTTTTCTCATAATATAAAGCATCTATCTAGCATCACCCAATTTGTTTTCTCATAATATAAAGCATCTATCTAACATCACCCAATTAGTTTTCCCATAATATAAAGCATCTATCTAACATCACCCAATTAGTTTTCCCATAACATCATAAAGTCTAATAGTTCACGAATTCAGGATCAACAGTCCCACAAGTCTAAATGTATCAGCAATAGTAAAGTAAATAGTCAAATGAACAGGATTGAAAAAGGTAGGCCTCACAATGTTAATGACTACTCTTTGGAAAGTTACAGGTGCATTGCACAAGCCAAATGGAAGTACTGAGTAGGCATATGTTCCCCAAGGACAAGTAAATGTTGTTTTCTCTTGATCTTTAGGTGCAATCTGAATTTGATTGTAACCGTTGAATCCATCCAAAAAGGAAAAGTATTGCTTTCCTGCAAGTGAGTCCAATAAGTGGTCTATGAAAGGAAGGGGAAAATGATCCTTTTTGGTGGTAGAATTTAATTCTCTATAATCAATACAGACTCTCCATTTTCCTCCCTTCTTGGGCACAAGAACTAGAGGAGACACCCATTGGCAATCTTACTGGTGTACAATCTTCCTTTATGTAAATCCTATGGGTGTATAATGTAGGATCCAATCCTTTCATGTCATGATAATCCCATGTAAAAGCATTTTATGTTTCTTTAACAAATTTGTTACAGATAATTGTTGTGCTTGAGTCAAGTTACTATTAATATTGAGATATCTTTCTTCTGAATTTTCCACTTGAGTTGTGAACTCAACCATAGTTACTTCATTAATGCTAGGTACCTTAATTTCTTGTGGAAACAATGTATGTAACATACTCGATGCTGTAGGAAAAATTGGAATAAGTATCCTCGTTGGATCAGTAGAATGAAAGGATGATGCTTCCTCTACTTCATAAAGATTTTGAATTATATTAGACAACACCTCCTCCTCTCCTTGAAGCTGCAGGAAAGAACTTCTGCTTATCATCATAAGTTGTTCCATAGAATTAGCTTCCTCCGCCTCTTCACCAACATGAGGCCAAACAAGATTATCCATATCATGAGATGACTATGCAAGAGGGTAAAAAACAAGTGTTTTAGTGCTTCTCCCATTAGAGATGGTCATGTCTCCTAACCGACACCCAATATAAGCATTTACTGTGGCTAACCATAGCCTTCCCAAAATGATGGGGTATCCTCCCAATGTAGCTTTAGGAGAAAGTATCATGAAATTAGCTAGATATTCCCATGAGTCTAGGGATACCACAAGATCCTTGACTATCCCATCAGGTTTAACAATAGAGCTATCAGCAAGCTATAGGACAGTAGGAGTTGGTTGCATGGTTGTAACATTCAGTTGCTGTAGGATATCCTTTGTCATTACATTTATGGCTACTCCAAGATCAATCAAAACATTTCTGATTTGGATTCCATTTATAACAACTCCTACCATAGGACTTCCTAGATCATTATATTTGGGATCAATCACTTTTCCAAGCATGATGTCAACCAACTATCCCACCACATGAACCATAGTGGGGTCTTTCCTTTTTCTGCCTGGCTTCTTAAGGCATACTTCTTTAATTACTTTTCCATATATAGGAACATCTTTTATGGCTTGAAATAGAGGTATCTTGACACATACATGTTTCAACTACTCTAGAATATCAAAGGTGGGTTCCTCTTGTACTACCTTTTGTTTCATAGTTTCTAACCTTTGTGGAAATGGTGGTTCTAAGGGAGTTTGTTTGACTATCATTGGTTCAAGATTTTCAGGTACATTTGATTGAATGGTGGTTTTGGTAGGTTCCACTTCTTCCTCAGAAAGCTGAGTAATGACAGGTCTTGAAGGAGCTGCCAAGGTAGTTCTTGAATGCAGATGTATATCACTTACATTGACAGCATATGCATGGAATTGATTTGGATCAGCAGAATATAGTGGCTATTGATGTGGTCTATTATTTGGGTTAGGTGAGGGTTGAGATGCTAACTAAGTAGGTTTAGGTGTATTTGAATTGGAGCTAGCAGGTGGAGGCATTATAGCAGGCTGTTGGGGCCGAGAAGGTGACTGCATGTAATTAGCGGTTTGATTTGGCCATTGTTGTCCTCCTCTCCATTGAGATGTTTGTTGCTAATTTCCTGGAGGTGACTACCAATTCCCCAAAGGCTGTTGCCACTGGGGTGCAGGGTTTTGGTAATTTAGCCAAGTATTTTGAGGTTTGTTCCAAGGCTGAGGTGGATATCCTCCATAACTAGATGGAAATGGCAGTTGCCATTGGTTACCAGATGCATAAGTATTAAAATGTGGTCCAGCATATGATAATGGATCTAGTGACATACCTTGTCTTGGAGCCCATGACCTCCTTTGTGCAACATAGAAGACTTGATCTTGTTCAACTTGTATTGGCTTGAACTCAGGTGGAATCTGCTTGCTGTCAATGTTAGCTACTAGCTTGCATCTGTAGTCCCTCTTCTTTTGTTTGCAATGAGGACAATATTCAGCCAACATTGCCTCAGCCTCTTCATGATTCTTCTTTTTTTGGATTGCGTCCAACTGGGTGGCCATATTATTTATAATATCTTGCTTAAAATCAGATAGCAAGTGGCTTATCTCCATCCTTGAAACTCCATTGGTAGAGGTTTTGCCCATAAGGGAATGGTAACCTCTTCCTTTCTTCATGGCTGCTCTAGAATTATTATAGCACAACTTCTTAATATCATCCCAAGACACTTGGGTAATATCTCCTCCTCCCATTAAATCCAAGGCATCCATGCAATGCTCACTTATTCCCCTGACGAAGAGCAGTTTCTGAGAGTCCTCAGTGAATGCATGATGGGGAGACTTTTATAAACAAAACAGGAACCTTGAGATGTAATCTTCCAAACTTTCATCTTCTTTCCACTGCATTATGAAAACATCATTTCCTCTCATATCCCCACTCCTACAGTAGTCTTTATATTTCTCAAGAAATTTATCTTTCATTTCTTCCCAGGTATTGACAACATCACTACCTAGACTCATAAACCACCTTAATGCAGCCTCTTTCATGGTAGTAGGAAACAACTTAAGTTTATAAGCATCAGTAGTGTAGTCATAGCTTCTACAGAGCATATCAAATTCAAACAAGAAGGTGTCTAGGTCCTCTGTTGCAAGTCTATACAGCATGGGGAGAGCTAAAGAAGGTATGTTCTTGAGATTATCCACTTCATTTTGAAGAGCAATCAGAAATGGAAATGTTGGTTGATTAGGTACTTTTTGGGCAGCCATGACTGCTTGACCTATTATGAAGACAAATGGATTTTCAACTAGGTTTGGAGTATCTCATTCTTCAAAGGATATTTCAAAACTATTCAAATTAGGGAATGCATCAAGGAAAGGATTCACTTCTGCTTCTTCTGTTGGGTAAATTGAATCATTAGGAAGGAATCTCCCTAAAGCATCTCTTCTCCTACCTCTATGCATGTAATATACTCAGTATCAACCACTTCTCACACAAAAAATGTTGATGGGTTGTAGATGGTTTCTTCCTAACTAAAAACACATTTTAAGGAAAAAAATTGCAAGGAATAATACAAAAGATGACTCCAAATATCTTCTTAGTTTGACACCCTCCACAGCAATGGGGCCAAAAATGTTAATCTCTTACAATGATTTTACAACTGAGCTCTTAAAACTGTAACTTAGAGATTGGACATCTAACCTGAGTAGCTGTCTTAATCACTATGGAGATGCATTTCACTTGTCAACCCAGGGACATGAACTTGAAATGGGTCAGCACATTATGTGCACTAAGAACTTCCAAAGTAGCCACGTTCATTCTATAGCTGAGAAAGACATAATGTTGAAGATAAACTACCAGAAAGGAAATAACAGGAATGCTGAACATGAACCAACAACTATTCTAGGATCAAGTACATGTCAGAAAGTAAAAGTCTGGGAAAACAAATAGGAAATTACTCTATCTGCTTTGGCTGTAGGAACAGACACAGAATAGAATTCTAGTGGCTGCAGGAACATTCAATGCTAGATTTAACTAAATGCTTAACAAAAAATGTAACTAAACTAGAAGGTGGAATTCTCACCAAGTGGGCCCCCTTGGATGAGTATTCCCTAAGACAATTGTAAACTCAGAAATGCAAACTTACAACTTCATTTTATTCATTCGAAAAGATGAGTACAACTAAACATTATAACTGTATTACCAAAAATTGGATAATGCAAGTACAATCTCTAAATAATCAACCACCCCTCAGAAGGAGCATCAGAGTCTTATTTATAGAAGAAAAACTACAAAACTAACTACCTAGTAGGGCAGTCAACTCCAACAGAATAGGACACCTCATTATAGAAAACATAGAAAGTGGAAAGGAGGTTACGTATGCAGGGGAATCTGGTCAAGTGAGTTACTTTAATGCAGATCTAGCATAGCAGTAACTCATTTAAGATTAGTTATAAGGTGGTTGTCTTCCCTCCATTTGACATTTGAACAATCACCATGTTTGACTTTTTATGGTAAGCGACCAACCAGCAGAATCTTCCTCTTCTTTATGGATGCTGATTATATCTGCATAACAATATTAGTACACACAATAATTGCACATTTGTAACTACCTTGGAGTAATATTAATTAACCATATGTAAAATTAACATAGATAGTTCATATAGCATGTCTTTGTCATAAAAGAATATAAGAAATGACCTATGCTCAACAAGTTATAGCTTTGGGGCAATGACATAAAAAGATTAGGATTAAAGTACCAAAGTCCAAGATAACTACAACAAGTGGATAATAAAGTTTAACAAAATTGAGTCATAAATTAGACTCATCACTCTTGTTTCACCAAATTTGGATCAATATTAGCTATAGTTTGTACTAATGCTTGTCCTCTAACCAATTTCATGGGGATGATCTCCATGTCAAATTCTTGCAATATTGTAATCCATTTGGCCCTTTCTTCTCTAGGCTCATTTTACATTAGCAGCATCTTCACTACTGCATTAGGTACTATGGCTTTAACTTGGATTCGCAGAATGTAGTGTCTAAACTTTTTCACTGTTCTTACCAATGCAAACACCTGTCTTTCTATATCTAGATATTTCAACTATGTGTCCTTCAAAGGTACACTCATAAAAGCAATTGAATTTTCTTCATTCTCTTCTCCTTTCTATGTCAAGGTTGATACAACTGAATGTGGTGATGTAAAAGAATAAATGTAGAATGGATTAATATAGTCTGGACTAGCCAACACTGGTGCATCAGAAATGGCTTCTTTGATATCTTCGAATGCAGCTTTGGCTACTGATTTCCATTCTATCTTCACATCCTTTTTAAGCATGGCATTCAATGGTTGCGTGATCTCTGCAAATTTTGTAATAAATTTCCTAACAAAGTTAATTTTACCAAAGAAAAACTTTAATTCCTTTTTACTACTAGGTAATTGCAATTTTTTTATCCCTTCTACCCTGTCAGGATCAATTGATATCCCGTCCTCAAAAATGATATGTCCTAATAATTTTCCCTCTGTCACACCAAATGAACATTTCTTTCAATTTAAGGAAATTTCATACCTTTCACATCTCTTGAGTACCTTCCTTAAATCTTTTGCATGAGTGGAAGCATCCTTAGAAAAAATAGTTAAATCATCCATATAAATGACAATACATTTACCTGATAAGCCACGAAATGCAATGTCCATGGCTCATTGAAAGGTAGCACCTGCATTAATTAGAGCAAACGACATTCTCTTGTATGCATAATTACCCCATTTACAAGTAAAAGTGGTTTTCAATCTATCTTCTTTATCTACCAAAACTTGGTTATACCTTGAAAATCCATCTAAGAATGATATCATCCTAGCCCCATTTACTACCTGCAATACCTCATCTATCGGAGGTAATAGGTAATTGTCTTTTTTAGAAGCTTTATTTAAGTTCCTAAAATCCACACATAACCTAATGTCTCCATTTTTCTTTCTTACAGGCACTAGATTAGCCACCCGTGTTGAATGTCTTGCTGGAAAAATTATTTTACCAGACAACAACTTTTTAACTTCCTCAAAAATCAAAGGCTCTAAAATAGCATTCACTGGCCTCTATTTTTGTCTAAATGGTTTTACTCCTGATCTCAAAGGTATTATATGAGTTATGATGGAAGTTTAATACATTTTTAAATCTTCATACGTCCAAGCTATCACATGTTTGTACTCCTTTAAAACTTCTAAAATTTCTTTCTTTAAATTTTCTGAACAAGACCTTCTAATTAACTTTTGAGGGCTTTTCTCAATTCCAAGGTTAAATGGATCACACTTACCTCCATCAGTTTTAAGTAAATGTTTCTGTCTAACTACCCCATCGAAATCAAAGATTTTCTCTAGTTCAATTACACCTTTGGGTAAAAAATTACTTTTCAGATTTACTACCTCTTCTTCATCCCATGATACATTAGGTCTTTCTTGTTCATCTATGATATGAGTATAAAAGACCTCATGACAAGTAAGGAAGTCCACAATTTTCTAGTCCCCTTCAAATACCTAGAAATGAGTGACATTATCTGATATACTACGTACATTTACTAACTCAACAACAAACCTTTTTAATCCTGACAATGTTAGAGGTTCTAAAGTGCTAGCAACAACTACTAAAGCATCTGGTCTTTGATTAAATTCCCTAGGCATATGCTCAATACTGAAGGCATCAAAAGATTCAATTAAGTCCCATACCCTATGCCTATAATTGACCATTTTCCTGTAATTACAAGCATACAATTTCCTAACTTGTCTGACCACTAAATCTAAATCAGAAAAAGCTCTGATCACTTTTACCCTTTTCTTAATGGCCATCACCAGTCCATAATCCAGAGCCTCATACTCTGCCACATTGTTAGTATAAGGAAATTGAAGCATATATGCTGCTAAGAATGACTTATCATTTGGATCGATAAGCTCAACCCCTGCTCCTACCCCTTGTTTAGATTTAGATCCATCACATTTTAACGTCCAAACATCACTCCTATTTTTTGGACCTTGACATTTTATCCTAGCTTGAACCGTTTTGCTTCCTACTAGCATTGCAATGTTATGATTATTTCCATGTCTTTCAACTGGACATGCAGATATACATGTATCACTAACTTGTGTGTTAGAACAGTTAGTATTTTTTATCATTACTTCTTTTGAACCCTACATTGACTCACTTATATCAGTATGAAAACATAACTCATGTCCATCAAGAACAACCTCACCTTTTCGTTGTCCCATCCTTTCCATGCATTTTCTGTATTGATACTCTATAATGTCTCTACACATTCCACATCATTCTTTAGGATGAGGGGTGTTATGAACCCTACACACATCTTTATACAGCTTACATTGAATGCAAGAATTCTATTGAACACACACTTCCATTTCTTGTCTTATGATATGACCAAAATTACTTACTGTATTGCTTTTGTCATATGAAGAGTCACCTTCAGATTCTATCAACATAGCCATTTCATTATTGGTGGGCCTTATCTTGAAATCTAACATAAAGATTTCTTTTATTTGAACTCCCCTATTGGATACTCTATAAACCCCAGGTTCAACAACAACATACAATACTTCATTTGTTCTATTATATTATGTTATCATATGCTTCATTTTGGGCTCAGCCTCTATCCTAATCTGATTAGGAACACCTCTCCATGGTAACCACATGTGTGAGAAATCCGTAGACATGTACCCATTCAATGTTTTTGACCAATCCCTACTCAACAACATGCCATAATTAGCTGGTATATCAATGACATGGATATCAATAAATTGGCTTACTCTAGGATCTAAAGCCAATTACATCTAAATATGCATCAATTCACCTATTACATTGACTTCAGTTTTATCCAGTTGACTTACCACCTTAGTAGATTTAGTAGGAGTCAACCCTAAGGTTTGGCATATTCCTAAAGGCATTACATTAGCTAAAGCTCTTGAGTCTACCATGTAGTTATGTAGGTTTTTTCCTAACATCCTTATAGTTAACAAAAAATGAGGGGCCTCTTTCTTTTTTGCATACATGACCACGTTAGTATTCGAAGGCTGCTTAGTCTTCTTACCTTTATCCCTAGATTGTGTGTCTTTGCTATGAACCTCTAAGTCAATAGATGCCTCTTTTGATACCGATTCATCCAAAGATTTCATAAAAACGGTCCATACTCCTGGACTTCTCAACAACTCATACAAAGGTACACTAACCTTAATTTTTCTTATCTCTTCAGATAGATAACTCATTAATTTGGATGTTTCCACTAATTCTATTTTTCCTATCTGAACCTTTTATGCTACTGTCCCTCCAGTCCCATGATGATTAGCTTTTAAAATAGCTGGATTATTACTGGCATGCTAATTAGGAGGAGTATTTAGATTGTTGGGAGGAGTGGAGGTAGTGAAAGGACCTCTAGGTTTAGTGTTACTTCTCAGGTTATAAGTATGATTTCTATTAAATTGCTGAAAAGCCTGCACTTCTTCTGGTTCACTCACTACCTCATTTTCAGTTTCAAAAGGAAATTGAAAAGCATTCAATACTAAGGCTGACTTAGGATACAAATTTTTGTAATAATAAGGTTCATCTTCTAACACCTGATTATCTTCTTCACTGGTTCTAAAGGTGAAACTTTCTAAGAATAGTGCAGATTCAAAACTTGAAGGCATTATTTCATTCCCTTTGGGAATTAAGAATTCAGATGTAGGACTCTGTATCTCAACATTAAAAATTCTTTCTACAAGGTGAAATTGAGGACAATCTAATTCAGCATGTGCACTTGTATTATGAATCCTACACCATTTTTTAAAGGCTACATTAGCCATTTGAACCCTAACTGGTTGCTTCATCTCTTAGATATGTGGACTTTCAAATGGAGAAGCCAAAGTACCATTATTAGGTCTAGTATTCCACGTCCTAGGTAGTTTGGGTTGATTTGGATTTCTATTGTTATTACCCCAAGCCTTATTATCACCACTATGTCCTTTATTTTGCATCCCCTATCCCTGATTATGATTTTGTCCTTGGTTGTAATTCTGACCTAAAATTTGACCCTGACTGTAATTCTAATTTTGGTTTTGACTATGTCCTTGAGTATTTCTACCATAGAAGTTTACATTTCTTAATTGTGTCATCTCAGTGGACAGTCTCCTTAAATGTGCAGTAATTTCTTTTATTTCTTCCCTATCATCTTGTGCCTTTGCCACAAATGTATCTTGAGAAGGCTGAAAGCAAGGCTGACTATTATTCTGAGTAACATTGGCACCATTACCAATATAAGGAACCATAGTTTGAACAGGAGTGGGATTATACACTGGCGTAAATGTTGGAACTGTATTTAACAATGGAGTATGATACATTATAACTCTATTCCACGGTTGTGTTTGATTTGCATCCCAGGGTTTCCTGCATTTGGAAAAGGACTATATGATGTTTGTCTCATCTCCTGATTCACAACGGCTGCTTCTTTATAAGCCTTAGATATGTTATCTATATCAATTTTTTTTTTGACAAACATGGCATTCAATGGATCAAGGGCGACATAATACATTGCTAATAAGGCCTTAGGAGTTACAGTATAAGGAATGACTAACCTGGAGACAACCTTCTGGAATCTATCATTAAAATTATCAATGAGTTCCCCTTCACCTCTTTTAATTACGACCAATTTATGATATAAGGTAGAAGGATCGACTGGTCCTCTAAACCTAGATAGGAATGCCTCCTCCATAATTGACCAAGAAGAAACGTAACCATTTGGCAAGTTGACATACTAGTTGGAAGCCAACTCATTAAAAGTGTAAGGGAAAAACCTACACACCACATCTTCATACCCTAATCTAGCTCTGAAGCATGCTTCTTTGAATATCCTAATATGATCCTCTAGATCCTGATGTAATTGATATTTAAGACATATCCTCTTAGGGTTTTTTGGCATTTCATGATAATCAGTGAATGTTATAGGAGAATTAACATCAAAATATGCCATGGCTAGACCTCTAGGTGGACTAGGACCTCTAGGTATACCTTGATTTAATGGTGGACTTGGATTTCTAGGAGGACTGGGACCTCTGGGAGTTTCTAAACCAAGATTTAAGTACCTGAATGAAGAACTGTCAGGACTGACTATGTTATGTATGTTAAACGGTGATTCTAGAGGAGTTCTAGATGAACCTCCTACATGTGTTATCTTAGGATTCTAGATTAGAGGACTTTTGTTCTGTCTTCTGTCAGGTAATTGTACAAAAGTATATCCTGAACTAGACCTAGACCAGTCACTTGACCACTGTTGTGAACTAGTTTTACTAGAATCTTATTTCAACTCAAATCAGGCCGTCATTCTAGCACCAAAAACTGTTGATGATAGTTTTTACACATTCATAACAAAAGTTATAATTCACAAGGAACCTTAGCTATCTTGAAAGATATGAAGAATTGACTAAGAATTCTTAATCCCAAGTTTCTGTATGGTCAGTTCATGACCTTGTGGATAATTCAACAAGTTAATATGAAATTGTATTATTCAAGGGGCCTTACATAAGTTGAAATAATCTGAGAATTTACTAGACTTCAAACTATACAGATTGTTACAAATATCAACAAAGTATTCATTCCTCTACATAAATTCCTTATTATATCACAACGCTTTGGATGAATTTCAGTAAAACAAACTTTATCTTTCAATTATATATGAAAATTATCAAATATCACTGTAATTACTCATTCTTTATCCAATTGCATGATAATTTCCTTCAGATTATGTGCTTAAGCTAATTATTTCAAATGTTTGGAGAAAAGTTATAGAATTTAAGCTAAGTATCACTTCACAACAGGATCTAAATGTTCTGTTACTCAAGTCTTTAAGAAATGCAGCAAATTAATCAAATCAACACATCCAAATCTTCAAATGTATAGTCCTGAGGATTTTCACGAACATACATTAGAGATTGCAAGCTTTGAAAGAATAATACTTCAAATACTAGTAAGAGTCAGAAAACACTCTGTAATAGATGCAGAATTCCAAGTTCACTTGTATTTAAAGCATAAAGTCATACAAAATTTACAATGTAAGAATGACCTTTTGCTTCATTAATCAAATTACTAGAAAAATTACAGACATTTTTATAGATACAATAAGGAAATCAAACATTCTGTGTATTCCTCAATGTAGACACAGGCGACCTCCTCTTCCAAACTAAAGTATCTCTCTATTCAAATGTTCAAACAAATTACAAGTGCAAGCTACAACTCAAAATCCCTGTGTAAATATTATAAAAGTAGCAGAGCTGCTTATATAGAATTTGAAGCTTCCTACTACTATGATTACAAAACCCAATCTACGATCAATATTCATACTTTCTTGATCAAGGGTGTACGTTCATTCCTAATTGTTTCTCAAAATATCTTTGTGGTATCTTTTCCTGCCTCAAAGGATGCCATTGGAATCTTTTCAAAATAGGATTCCTCCTTTGACATCTTCTATTTTGTTGACCTTACCCGTGGATACCTTTCAATTGACTCTTTCCTTAGTATTATTTGCCTTTTTTGATACTTTATTACTCTTTCAAATATATCTTGAAATTATTCATGACACTTTCTATAAAGGTGCGATTTCCCCCTAGACTCATTGTCCATATATATTCTTGCATTATGACCCCTTCTTTCAATTTCTTCTCCTCTTTACTCATACATTCAACCTTTTTCTTATACTTCTTTATCTTAGCCTTTGCTTCCATTATTGAATCAATCATTTGTTTACTCAAATAAGCTATCGAGTTCTCCAAACATGGTGCAAAAATAGCTTTAAACTCTTTTAATGCCATTTGCAACTCATATGCTGGTATGTCCAGGCATTCATGGTCAATGAGTTTCTCAACTATCTTCTTATGCAACCTGATCATGTTATCTATTTTCTCCTCTAAACCCTGAGTGACTGTGATGCATCTTCTGGGACTATCGTCTTCAAACCTTAACTCTAACCTGGCCTATGGTATTTGATTTACCATCGGAGGAGTAATGACTCCTTCATGTATTAATTCATCCGCTCTTTCTTCAATTTCCTCCAATTGCCCCAATTCAAACTTGCATTCTTCTTTTCTAATTTGACAATTATATCTAAGCACGCTGCATTTATTCTTTTCTGTTGCAGCCAACTCCCATCCTGTCACTGCTTGTTTGATCACCTCTTCTCCTTCTTGCATGAATGCCCTAAACCATTCTTCAAAAATATTTACCTCAAGCCTCTTATTTTCTATATCCTTCACTTTGTCTTTTGACAATACTGCTAGTTCATTGGGTAGCTCTGGTATTGTAGCAGTGGGATCAAATATCCCCCTAATGAATTGATGTAACTAGATAATGTGTCCTTTCAAATATTCATGTTTATATTTATCTTTCCTTAGCATTTCTGCAGTAGCCTGGTGCATATCCTGTTGGATTCCGGACAGACAACTAAGAGGGGGGGTGAATCAGTTGTCCAAAACTTGCTTCTAATTTAAACACTGAAATCCTCATTGTTATGTAATAGCATATCAATTAATCATTCATGAAAACATGAAGCATAAACACCAGAGAAGATACACATCAACACATGAGACACTAAGATTTTTGACGTGGAAAACCTAGTCAAGGGAAAAACCACAGGGTGATTAACCCAAGGATTATTCTCTATTAGAAGAATAAGAAAAATAGATGGCACATGCCAATTAGGGCTCACTACTCGAGCACACTACTCATAAGAGGCACACTGCCTACAAGAGACACACTGTCTACAAAGTAACAAGTATTACAAACTTGAACTGGAGATTGACATCTTTACCATGCCTGGATCAGTTCCAAAAACTCTTGGTCTTCCTTTCACACTTCTCTTCGCTATACACCACTTCACCACTCCAAGACACACCTCAAAATGAATTCACAATCCCTTATTTATACAAGGCATCAACTTAGGAACAATCATCTAAGTCAGCAAACACCTATAAGATCATTCGCAAGACGTGTAACACATCTGGTCAACCAGTCTCAAGAAGAACACCAATACTCGGTGGTAATTCTTCAAATGCAAACTCCAACTTCAATGCGGACTACCAATAAGAATTGTACATGATCCAAAGATAACCAAAACCTTTCCTAAGTCACCAATAACATCCGCACTTTATCAGCTTATTAAAATTCTTCTCTTCTTCATCCAGAACTTCAAGAACACAGTCTGTCGCCACTGTCATAATGAAAAAGGTACTTCCAGACCTCCAAACCATGAACCAATCTAGTTGTCACTTCACACTGACTTCTTCAACACTCCCTCCAATCCACAGAATGAGATAATGCAATTTCAAAGCTCACCGGACCAATCTGTGATACTCTGTCACCACTGCACATCTATCGGAACTGGTTCTACTACCAGAACCGGTTCTACTAGAGCGACCATAACTTCTTCATATCTTCATGTGGACCTCTGAAATCTTGATTGGAGCATCTCAAGACTCATATCTGAAAACGCTTTGAACTGTATCCTCTAATCTTCATCTTATCTTAGACTTTTACCTTAATGTCATCACTATTCTTCACTGTTCCTGATTGAGGCTAATTTTCTCAATATCCTCAGCACACAACTCATCCAATCCTTATTATTAATGCAATATGAGTATGTTGACATCAATGACAAAACTAGTTATCCTCATACTTGCAACAATCTCCCCCTTTGTCATTGATGGCAACATATGATGTGAAAAACCATCAAGACAAGAACTTCTCCTTTCTGTCACAGCTCCCCCTATCAGCAACAACTTTTCACATGTCTTCTCTTTCTTTACTTCTCCCCCTTTGATCAACAACCACTTGTTTTTTGCATGTCTTCTCTCCCCCTTTGACATCAATGGCAAAGGGCTCATACTTGCAATTTTAACATATCAGAATCATACCAGCTGCTCCCCCTGAGTAGCAGCTCCCCATCACCAATCCAGATGACAAGATATGACTGTGATATCCACTAGACTGATGCACATCAGTGTATCCTAGTTCATCATCGGAGGGGCAATGACCCCTAACTTCTCCCTGAGATACTCAAAAGAGTCCTTGGGAAGAGGTTTAGTAAAAATATTTGCAATCTGATCCTTAGAGGGCACATACTCCAATCTGACTTCATCCTTGTTCACTTGCTCTCTTAGAAAGTGAAACTTGATAGATATATGCTTGGTCTTAGAATGTAACACTGGATTCTTAGAAATATTTATTGCACTTGAATTATCATAGAAAATTGTGATAGGCTCCTCATATTCTACTTTAATGTCTCTTAGCATCTGCTTCATCCATAAGATTTGAGTGCAACTACCTGCTACTGCAATGTATTCTGCTTCAGTTGTAGACAAAGATATTGCCTCTTGTTTCTTGCTTAGCCAAGAAACTAATCTTTTTCCCAAAAAGAAAGCTCCACCACTGGTGCTCTTCCGGTCATCCACATCTCTTGCCCAATCTGCATCTGTATATGCATGAAGAGAGAAATCATGATCTCTAGGGTACCATAGACCATACTCAACTATCCCCTTTAGATATCTAAAAATCCTCTTGATTGCCATAACATGAGATTCTCTAGGATCAGCTTGGAATCTAGCAACAAGACCAACAGCCTGCATAATATCTGGTCTAGTTTGAGTGAGATACAATAGTCCTCCAGTCATTGACCTATATTTTGTCTAATCCACCTTGGGAGAGTCATCATCTTTACTCAACTTGCATCCGGTTGCCATGGGAGTATTCATTGGCTTTGAATCTTCCATCCCAAATTTTGTCAACAATTCTTTCACATATTTGGTCTGAGAAATGAAGATCCCTTTCTTTTTTTGAGTAATTTGTAGACCCAAGAAGAAATTCATTTCACCAAGCATGGACATCTCAAACTCACTTTTCATTTGATTTGAAAAAGTTTTACACATGCTATCTTTTCCTCCAAAGCTGATATCATCAACAAATACTTCAACAATCAAGATGTTTTCATGATCAATTTTAAAATATAAGTTACTGTCAGCAGTACCTTTGTTAAAACCAATCTGCACAAGATGCTTATCCAACCTTTCATACCAAGCCCTTGGGGCTTGCTTCAATCCATACAGTGCTTTCTTCAACTTGCAGACCATATCACTATGATCAGACAATTAAAATCCATCCGGTCGCTCTATGTATACTTCTTCCAAATCACCATTTAGGAAGGTAGACTTGACATCCATCTGATATCCCTTGAAGTCTTTAAAGGCAGTAAATGCAAGAAATAATCTGATTACTTCAATTCTTGCCACCAGAGCAAAGGTTTCTTCAAAATCAATTCCTTCTATTTGAGAGTAGCCTTTGCAGACCAATCTGGCTTTTTTCTGATTACTTCACCAACTTCATTTAGTTTGTTCTGGAAGACCCATTTGGTTCCAATCACATTCTTGTTTCTAGGTCTAGGAACAAGATCCCAAGTGTGATTTTTCTCAATTTGCATCAACTCTTCCTCCATTGCTTTGGTCCAGTTTTCATCATTGTAGGCTTCGTTTATTGACTTAGGTTTAATCTTTGAAATCAGACAACTTTCATCTGAATTTTGAGTAATTCTCCTCCTTGTTTGTTCCCCTTTGCTTTTGTCACCTATGATCTGATCTTCAGAGTGGTTTAGAGTTACATACCTTAGAACTTTGGGAGTTTCTTGCACTACTGTTTCTTGATTAGGCTCATTTAGACAAACCTCTTCTTCCTGATTTATTGGATCAGTCTGAATCTGACTTTCAGAGGAGGATTGAGCTCCTTGAACCAGAGAACCATTCTGATCATCTTCATCATATTTATAAAACCTTGAGGGATTCTCAATTCCTTCATCAACCGTCACATTTGTACTTTCTATTATCTTTCTCAGTCTCTTATTGTAACATCGGTACGCTTTGCTTTGAGTGGAGTAACCCAAGAAAATTCCTTCATCACTTCTAGCATCAAACTTTCCTAGATCTTCATCTCTTTTAATGTAACATTTTCTACCAAATACTCTAAAATATCTCACAGTAGGAGTGATACCAAACCAAAGTTCATAAGGAGTCTTATCGGTATTGCTTCTGATTTGAACTTGATTGAGAGTGTAGACTGCAGTGCTGTCAGCTTCTCTCCAAAACATATGGGGAATATTTGCTTCCATCATCATTGTCCTAGATGCTTCCTGGATGGTCTGGTTCTTTCTCTTTACTACTCCATTCTACTATGGAGTCCTAGGAGCAGATAACTGTCTCTTTATACCATGCTTCTCACAAAAATCTATGAATTCATCGGATGTGAATTCACCACCTCTATCAGACATCAGACATTTCAGTTTCAGTCTGGTTTGATTTTCTACCATAGCCTTGACGATTTTTAACTTCTCAAAAGCTTTTGATTTCTCTTTCAGAAAGGTAACCCACATCATCTAGGAATGGTCATCAATTAGTAACATGAAATATCTATCACCTTGCATACTCTTGATTCTTGTTGAACCACATAGATCAATATGAATTAATTCCAATAATCCGGTGGAGGAATGATCCTTGCTTTTGAATGAGACTCTGCTCTATTTACCCAGCTAACATTCTCTGCACAAGCTATTTGTAGGTTTCACCAATTTTGGAAGATCTCTTACAGCCTGAGTATTGCTTATCTTGATGATGTTATCAAAATTTACATGACACATCCTTCTATGCCATAGCCAACTCTAATCAACTTGAACAAACAAACAACTTTTATTAGAACCAACTAAATGGAAGATATTACCTTTTGTTTGAGTACCGGATGCAATCTCAGTTCCGGAGCTTTCAAAGATCTTGCATCTTCCTTTTTTGAACCGAAGATCATAACCTTTGTCTACCAACTATCCAACACTGAGAAGATTGTGCTTCAATCCTTCAACATATATTACATTACCAGTTTTGCTCTTTCCATCAAAAGAAATAGTTCCCCTACCTCTAATTCTACCAGTAGAATTATCACCAAACTTTACCATTCCTCCTTCATACCTTTCCAAGTCTAGGAACTTGTTTTTGTCACCAGTCATATGGTGAAAACATCCACTGTCAATAACCCAATCATCCTTTTCTTCAACTTGGGCAGCCAAAGATCTTTCTACAACCTTATGATTGATAGATTCAGAGGATATTGGATCTTCTTCCTTGATGGCAATAAACACCCATTCATTTCTGGATTTGTTTCCTATTTCTGATTCATCATCTATTACTCCTTTATTATCATCTTCTTCATGAACATAATAACAATTCTTTTGGAACCTTTGTCTGTTATAATTTGACCTTGTAGATCTTTCTGGACATCTTGAAGAAAAATGACCAATCTTATTGCAACTGAAGCACTTAAAGGGTAATTTTCCTTCATACTTACTGGATCCTCTTGGCAATCTCTTTGCAATGAGGGCTTCAAGCTAAGCTGTTTCTGCTTCTTCCTCTTCCAAGTCTCTTCTTGCTTGATCATACCATGGTAGCTTCCTTGAAGAGTTTTCTCCCAGATCAAATCTTTGTTTACCTTTCACAAAGGCACTAGCTTTGAATGCAGATTCAGTTTTGGGGGGATCATCTCCAAACTCGGTTATTTCAAATGTAGCTAGTTTGCCAGCCAATTGGTCTCTTGTGATAGTTGTATGGGCTCTGAATTCATCAATGGCAGCAACCTTGATTTTGTAGACAGTAGGAAAGGATCTGAGAATTTTGCCAACAAGCTCATTTTCATTCAAAACACCACCAGTATTCCTAATTCCACACACTAGCTCATTTATTCTTGGCATAAAGGTAGTAATATTTTCATCATCTCTCATCTTAAGTCTTTCAAATTTCCCTTTGAGACTCTGCAACCTTGCACTCTTAACATACTCATCTCCTTCATGCAGAAGTTCCAGTTTAATCCAGATCTCATAGGCAATTGGTAGGTCAATAACATTTGAGAGTTCTAAGTCAGTCAAAGTGCTTAGAAGAGCCTCTTTGGTCTACAGATTATTTTCAACATCTGTGATTTCATTTAGAGTTGTCAGACCACCCTGTGGAGGTACATATTCTTTTGTGACCATGGACAAGTACGCTTTTCCCATACACTCCAAGTGACATTTCATGTGACCTTTCCAAAGAGAGAAGTTGGTTCCATCAGACTTCAGACTATCCTTCTTGTATGGCAACATCCTAGATCACCTCAAGTGGTTAAGCTCCTTCAGAGGAACTTGGCTCTGATACCAATTGTTGGATTCCGGACAGACAACTGAGAGGGTGGGGGTGAATCAATTGTCCAAAACTTGCTTCAAATTTAAACACTTAAATCCTCTTTGTTATGTAATAGCATATCAATTAATCATTCATGAAAGCATGAAGCATAAACACCAGAGCAGATACACATCAACACATGAGACACTAAGATTTTTGATGTGGAAAACCCAGTCAAGGGAAAAACCATGGGGTGATTAACCCAAGGATTGTTCTCTATTAGAAGAATAAGAAAAATAGATGGCACATGCCAATTAGGGCTCACTGGCTGAGCACACTGCTCACAAGAGGCACACTGCCTACAAGAGACACACTGTCTACAAAGTAACAAGTATTACAAACTTGAACTAGAGATTGACATCTTTACCATGCTTGGATCAGTTCCAAAAACTCCTGCTCTACCTTTCGCACTTCTCTTTGCTATACACCACTTCACTGCTCCAAGACACACCTCAAAATGAATTCACAATCCCTTATTTATACAAGGCATCGACTTAGGAACAATCATCTAAGTCGGAAAACACCTATAAGATCATTCACAAGACGTGTAACACATCCGGTTGGCTAGTCTCAAGAAGAACACCAATACCCGGTGGTAATTCTTCAAATGCAAACTCCAACTTCAATGCGGACTACCAATAAGAATTGTACATGATCCAAAGATAACCAAAACCTTTCCTGAGCCACCAATAATATCCGCACTTTATCAGCTTACTGGAATTCTTCTCTTCTTCATTCAGAACTTCAAGAACACAGTCTGTCGCCACTGCATAATGAAAAAGGTACTTCCGGACCTCCAAACCATGAACTGATCTAGTTGTCACTTCACTCTGACTTCTTCAACACTCCCTCCAATCCACAGAATGAGATAATGTAATTCTAGAGCTCACCGGACCAATCTATGACACTCTGTCACCACTTCACATCTACTTGAACCGATTCTACTAGAGCAACTATAACTTCTTCATATCTTCATCCGGACCTCTAAAATCTTGACTGGAGCATCTCAAGACTCATATCTAAAAACCCTTTGAACCGCATCCTCTGATCTTCATTTAATCTTGGACTTTTACCTTAATGTCATCACTATTCTTCATTGTTCCTAATTGAGGCTAATATTCTCAATATCCTCAGCACACAGCTCATCCAATCCTTCTTATTAATACAATATGAGTATGTTGACATCAATGACAACACTGGTTATCCTCATACTTGCAACATATCCTCCCACTCACTTATATGTTGCTCCCTTGTTGTGTGTCCTAGGTCAAAATTGAGTATCTTGTAGTCATCTACTATTATTTCTCCTTCTATGGTATTGCTAAATTCAATGTTTTGGATCCATCTGGACCTCTTTGTATTGCCGACATGGTTATGGCCTTCCTCTTTTCTTTTCTTGGCATTACATTGCCCAATAAACTTTTGATGTCTATAGGTACTAACTGTACCTCCACCTTTTCTTTCCTTACATCTGTAGCCGACTAGGCTAGAGCCTCTTTTGTGCTTTCAGTAGCCTTTCCTTCATTAATTACCTCTTCTTGAGGCTTCTCTATTTGTCATTGTTCTTGTTGCTGTTGTTGTTGTGGAGGAGGTTGTTGTTGACGGGCTTGTTCCTGTACTATTGGATCATTTTGATGTTTAGATTCACCCTCGTCTTCAATTTCTATATCTTCTCCACCCTCATCTTCTTCCTCTGGACCTTCTTTTTCTGATGAATCCTTTTCTTCTTCTTTCTGTTTATTTTCTTGTTCAATATTTTCCATCTCCTTATCCTCCGTTTGCTTTTAAGGTTCAAAATTATCTTCATCAATATTCTCTGTGTTCTCTTTGCTTTCAAGTTTATCTATTGTTTCCTCTGCTATTTCAACTTTCTCTTGTACCTTTTTAGGCATGTCAGCTTGCTCTACATGTGAAGGTGAACCTACTATCTTATCAAATTCTTTTGTCTCTTTTTCTTGTTCATCTTTTCTTTCTACATTCTTTTCCTCTTTGCTATGTTCCCCATACATGTTCAGAATATTCAACACATTTACACCAAAAGTGCTAGCTCCCATTTCTTCCTTAGTTTGAGCAAGTGTTTCTTTTATTACTTCTTTAGGTACATCCTCTCTTTTAGATTCTTCTATTTCATTTGCTACATCTTGCACATCCCTTATTATTTTTGGAGGTACCAATGTACCAAACGGATCCACTGCCCCCAATCCTTCTTGTACATTTTCTTACTCAGATACTAGACCCTGTTCAACTTCCATATAAGCTTGAGCCCTTGATCCTCTTCCTCACTTGATTATTCATTGGATTGTTCATCCCCCATGCCAGTTTATCTTCCCATTCTTGAATCCATTTCCTTGATTCCACTTCCACTGTTGTCATCTTCAACGTTGATAATCTCAATAACTTGTTTGGCTTCATGCATTTTTGACCCATGCAACATTTCTTCAGCCAATTCTATTTTAACCTTAGCATATGTTTGTCTTTCCTCTATTGAGGTAGATCCATCAGGTATGTTACTTAATTTAGCACCTACCTACGGTTCTCCTATAACTTCACTCTGTTTTGAAGTTTCTCTTTTGGATATCCCTACTAGTATTGCCTTCATAACCTTCTGTCCTATTAACTCTTGAGCAAGCTATGCTTGCTCTGTAGTGGTATCATGGCTCAATGACTTTGCTTCTAGAAATGTGCCCGATGATACCGCTACTACCACCCCTAGTGCATATGGATTCATCAATGTAGCACTTTTGTCTTTCTCCATAATCTTTGCTTCTACAATCTTCCTTTTCTTTTCATAGAAGCACTGGAGATCATCCTGATGCTCCCTCACTCTCTTTTTTCCCTTCTTTTGAAATGTGAGCTCTACCCCTTCAGCTTTAAGCTCCTCAATTCTATCTTTCAACCATGTTTTAGAAAATAGAATAACAGGTTTGGATAATGCATCCAAAGATGTTGTCCATGGTTGTGACCAATCAAGCTCTCCAATAGGATTGAGCCTGGCACTTTCATTACTGTGGTGTAATAATTTGCCATCATCCTTAACTTCTGGGGGTACATAGATTTCCCCCATGGATTTCATTTGCTCTACTATCAACCTTTAGTGAGCTTTCTTTCTAACTTCTCTGTCATTCTTACAGTTTGACCAGTAGTCTTCAATGTGTACTTGATGTTTAAACTTAGGATCAATAGTCCTTTGGATCCTGTGAAAAGCATCAAACCTCCTTGCTAACTCAAATTCTTCAAATCCATAATACCTTAATTCTTTCTCTGAGTAGCCAACTACTTCTTCACTGTAACATGAATACCTACCAATTGCACAAGGGAGATTTAGGTTCCCTCTGCCATACTTCTTCCTATACATTTTAAAAGCATTCAAGTTTTTCCTTGAGAACTCTAATAAAATCAATCTGTTACAAGGATACCTAGGCAGCATAAAAGGTTTTCCTTCAAGACCTTAAGTTCTAATATATGTGAAATTCTAGAATTGTATGTACCAGGAACTATGCAAACCAATTGTATCCTCTGCATCTATAGATAATCTCTTATCTTTTTCATCTTTTGAAATTCTTACCATGTATGTGTAAAATATATCATTTACTAAAGCATACTTTCTTAGTGCATTATCCTCCTGTAGATCTGGATAATAATGATATACAAGTTTTTGATATTGGCCATTCCCTAAGGTCCCAACTCTGTCAATACCATATATATTTGGTTCAATCATTCATGCACATGAGTATAATACATACGAGGACAAATAAAATGGCATCATCTTCTATTTTCATAACATTGTCTGTTTCCATATGGCTATGCTAATATCCTTAGCCCAGTGTATTTGTCCTTGTTCTTTCTTACCCTTTCTCATGAATTGAATAATAGTGAACACCCAAGGTTCGCACTTAGTGGCATCCCTTAATCCCTCCAGTCTTCTTAACATTGTAATCATCAAATATATGTCCTCTTTGAAATCTATTCTTTGCAAGATCTTATGTACTCTTGCCTCGTCCTTGGGTTTATTATCCGCATTATACCAACCATAAAAAATCTTGCTTCTACAATCCTTCTCATCATTATTGAAGTCTTCATTGTATTGTTCTATATCAATATCCACCATTTCTTCTTGTATTTCTAGGCCAAATGTTCTTGAGATCCCCTTCGTGGATAAGTCTGCAATAACCTTGTCTTCATGTATTACCCTCCTGGTAGCTAAATCACATTTCTGTATACATTCCAGACATAGGTCCTTAGCTTCCATAGCTAACAAAAAACCCGCAGCTCAGTATAATCCCTTTTCCCAAATACACCTCATGTCAGGCGCAACATCTATGGTTGTAATCTTTTGTAAAACATCCTCAGCATCATAGTTTCCTAGGTTTGTATCTATTTCGACTCCGCTTGTACTGATTAATGAAGGGTAACCTTTGTGTATTGGTAGCTCTTCTTTCTCCACTTCTTTATGGGGCTTTCTTTCTTTTTTAACCTTTTCCTCACCCCCTATATCCACCTTTTTCTACTTTGGGGCCATCCTGTAAATAAATATATTTTATAACTTGCCATTTTACTTTCTTACCTAGGGTTTTACCATAAATTTTCTCTTTTTTACATTTATCCTAACCCCCATTTGTCTTTTCCAGTTTTGACTTTCATATTATTTAGCCCAAACCAACTAATTAACTATCAAACATAGTAATTTAACATTTGCTTGCATTTTTAAAATGAAACTACTGATAATCACTGTGCATTTTCAATTAATTAAACTATAACGACATTCAAGATAAATACATGTATCTATGACAACTCAACCTCACAACCGTTGACTCACTTTACTGTTTTCCACTTTGTTTCTGTTTCTAAAATTTTGTCTGATGATGACTTTCACATTCAGTTCGTGCACCAATTCTTCCTTTTTGAATTTTAATTTTAACAATTAATCTAAAAGAAAAACAACCTTTTTTTTACCCTAAACTATTAAATTTTACCATTTTCAATGTTAGTTCAGCATTAATTGCAGTAATCAATGCACCTATGACATCGGCCTCCTACTTCAACATTTTATTTTTAAACCTTTCTATCTATTAGGTTATTTTTTGCATACATAACATTTTCTTGTATGTCTCCTTGTATATTATATCTTGTATGTCAATTTGCATCTTTTCAATATACCAGCCTACATCCAACGGGTTATAAACAATGTTACCCTTTTCTTTATATCTGCTCATGTATCTTTTGTTTATATATCATAATGTATGTAAAATGGATACAAATGTTTATGCAATTGTGACCCACACAAACGCTCTTTATCTTTTTTCTCTGACGATGTCTTTCATTTCTTTGTAAATCAGCATTGTATGTCAGTAACATACAATTGTCCAAACATACAAAGCTTTACCTTTATTTAACTTCCTTTTGAAATACGTGTTATATCTAGGTTCCTTGCATCTTTGCTTGTACATCATCTTGTATATGCTCTTGTATATCCATCTATTTGTGCAATATATAACCGTGAGATAGAACCTGTGGGACCCACTTTACTTACCCCACTTGCATCCTTTCAAAACAACAATACTTGTATCTACCCTTAGATACAAACCTACATACATCCAAACTCTTATACAATCATCCCAGACTTTTCATTTTTTCTTAACCTTATTGTATAACCTTTTTGGATCCATACATATATATAGAGTGAATGCATATTTCTAAAAAACATTAAGGTACGATGCATCACCTACATCTAATTTAATTATCTTTTGAAATCTGCATTGTATGTATGCCAAAGATGCAAACCCGAAACATGCAAACATACAACTACAAGACTTACCCCTTCTCACCTTAATATACCATATTTTATATCCTCCTCAAATCTGTGAATGTATATTGCCTTGTATATTGCTTTGTATATTTCCTTTTGAGCAAACATACAAATCGAAATACAATGTGAACTTAGCCATTTATCCACTCCACTTTTGAAACTTATTGGGTCTAACTTGTATAGAAAGAATACAACACTAAACACATGCATATAGAATACCACGATAAATAAACTTGACCACTCAATGTGACTTATACAATGACTCCACATACAAATGACCTTGTACATGCAACATACAAAACCTTTCTATCATGCATTTTACCAAAAACATGCATATCTTGCAGAATATTGGGAATTTTAAAATGGTTCAAAAAGTAACCCTTATTCATTTTTGACAAAGAATTCACCTCTATTCCCCTATGGCACTTAATGCTAAATTTTTTTAATTTTCAACATGGTTTGTAACCTTTACCTCTTTTCCCTTTACCACCGAGCAGGACCACACACAACACAAAGCAACAGCCATGGCAGGGGTCCTCATTTTGCTAAGAGGTAAAATGGGGCATGTTGTGAGCATCACAATAGGTCCAACATCATCTCAGGCACATTATAGGCACACACCAGTGATTGGGCTTTGCCACAACAATCATCGAAAACACACTTAAGGGTTGAGTTAGTCATAGAAATGCTCCCCACCTCTGTAGAGGACTTTTAAAAATGACAGGATGATGCAATCTTCTCGAAGAAGTACACCATCCCTGCCTCCATAGAGGACTTAAGAAAATGGATATGCTCGATATCTTGCCTCCATAGAGGGCTTACATGATCGATTGGTTGATTGCAAACAAACTCAGGATGCATGATGCACTACCCTGGGCCGCAAGTCTTTGCATCTGAGGTCAAACACATTGCTAACATCTATAACAGACAACTTACCTTATATATACCCCCACCTTAAGGCGGTTGATATCATTTATCGATACCAAGCACGTTAAGGTAGGAAGAAAACACACAAGGGAACACTGAATTTCACAAATCCCATGTCCCCCGGAGGTGACATGTACTTTACGATCACCAAATGTTCCTACAAACACATCCCTGCAAGAAACATGTTAGTGTCTACAAAATCATGATAAACAACAATATCAATGCATATGATTAACCACACAAAGAGCCAAGGTTATCCAATGAATTTGGAGTTCAAGGATAACTGTGGGGCTATATCACGAAGCTCTCTGAATTGAGTACCACCAAGGCTAGATTCAAAGGTAAAAAAAGGTGCATAGAGCAGCTGTATTGTTAAGGTTTGTAAATGCGATAGAAACATCATCAAATTCACTATACGGAAAGCATGAGTACTTCCACTAGCCAAGAGTCAGATAATATATACAACCCAATCATCATATTAGGAACTAAGTCCATTTTTTGATTGCTCTCGAAAGGGACACTAGGTCCACATCAGTATAAATATTTGTCATCATCTGCCTGCTAGGTGGAAACAATAGAGGAAGGGAAATAGTAATTAAGAGAGGAGAAACAAGTGTCTTAGGGACAGTCACATAGGAGGGTGCCCCAAAGTCACCAACCACAACACTATGTCCATAAGACACAACACACAATAAAGAAATCAGAGAGAGACAATATAGAAGAATGATGATACAAATAGAAGAAAGTCGCAATAGAGGTGGTCTCCTGATATTCCAAACCTTATGAGAGAATCTGAGGTCATCCCAGGAGGCCTAAACAACATATAACACATCATGAGGGAAGCACATCATGAGAGAAACAAAGGGTTAGAGATACTTACCTATAGGGTCTTCATATTATATCTTGGAGGTCTCAAACCTCTTGGAGAGGTATTCGATCATATTTAATGCAAAATTTGAGTGGTTCTTATGGAAGTCTTGTTTGTTATCATATGATGTTTGTTCTTTAAATACTTGTTTAAATGAGACTTTTTATTGCTTATGAGGGGGAGAAATGCTATTATTTCTGACTATTGATTGTCATCTTGCTCTTTTCTAATTTTTAGCGAGTTTTCATTGTTGAATCTTTCTAGAATAGTAACAGGAGTCATCCTATACCGTTTTACTCATCTATATCAATCATTGTTCTTTCTTTTCTAATGCATTTTGATTATCTCCCAATCCATATAAGGATAATGGAGGAGGAACCTCAGCATAAATTTTGTTTCTTCATGGACGAGGTGGATTATCCACTTGTTTCTTGTCGACTTCAATCATACCCACGATACTATCATAGTCCAAGTAATCATTCTCGTCTACTTGCATTAAACCTTGTTCCACCATATTACTTTTAGAATGCTTAGGAAAAGGATTAGTGAAGATTTGTAAATTCTGATTTGGTGGAGAAACTAACTTATTTCCATTATCATTCACACCCGATACCTGGATGACATTTGAATCAATAAGGTCATGTATCTCATGTTTAAGACGCATACATCATTCAGTGTTATGTCCTTGCATCTGATGATAATCAAAAAAGGAATTAGCATCGAACTAAGGTCCCTGTTTACTAGGATTGACAGGCTTGATCAGAGGAAGCTTCAGAATATTGTTACTCATAGCTTGATTCATGATAGAATGATAGGACTTAGATATCGGAGTAAACTTTCTTGGTTGATATGATGGTTTCTTTGGATTATTTATAGCAAACACATTTTTATTTGGTCCATTGATCTTGATTAAACTCCTATTATTGTTCCTCTTAAAATTGTTTTGTGATGATCCTTCCATAGATTGAGCGGATGAGTTTTGGTTTTCATACTGACTAGATGAAAGCTGATAATCACGAAGAGTAGTGCATAAGTGTTGAAAGGAGTTATATTTCATCAAGAGGATATTATCATGAATATTAGGTTGTATATTTGTAATAAATATCTTCTAAACATCCTCATCTTTCATCTGATATTGAATCTGTGCATAAAGGCCTTGATACAAACTAATGAATTCAATCAACTTTTCTTTTAGACCTTGTTTGCATTGAACCAAGTCAATAAGAGTGACTTGGGGTCCAATATCTGCTTGAAAATGTTGTAAAAATTGATCAATCAACTGCGAAAAGGAGTGTACTAAATTTGGAGGCAAAGAGCAAAACCATTCTAAAGCAGTATCTTTGAGAGATCATGGGAAAAAGTTTGCCAACAAATCCTCTTCAAAATAGAAATCACTACACACATATGTGAATCCTGCCACATGGATATTAGGATCTCCTTTTCTGCCATATTTTTCAAAGCAAGGAGTCTCAAACCTCTTAGGCATAGGGGTTCTCAAGATTGCATAGGATAATGGATTACGGGCATGATATGTTGGTAGACTAGGCTGTGAAGAGTTTGTCAAATTTGTTACCTTTTGTTGCAAAGCAGTCATGCCCTATAAAAGTTGGTTTAAGATGTCATCATTTGGAGATGTGGTTTGTTGTGAGGAATTGGAACCAAAGTGAGGAGGCGAATGAGCTTGAGATACAATAGGTGGAGGCTAAGAATATGTTAATGGTCATTGGCCATAATGATAGGTGGAAGATGGTTGTGAGTATGTAATAGGTAGCTGGAAATGAGTGGAATAGATAGGAGGTTTAGAACAATTATTCATAGAAGATGTCCCTTTAGGAATCAAATTCTAATAATTAAATCCCACAACTTTGTAATTAGTGCCATTAGATACTCTAATACCAGTGGTAGCATTACTACAAGCATTCACATTAGTTGTTAAGATCATTGATGTAAAAGTGGATGTTCCTGTATTTGGTATAGGTATGGAAACTTGAGTATGAGATGGTGATAAAGTGTTATTTATCATTTGTGCACATTCATTCACCGGCATGATATTGGTTTGTACAATATGTGCTAGACCACGAAGTACATTAACACCATCTTGTCCCTCTTTTATCAATTCTTTTATATTATGAATTGTAGGAACAACTTCTTCAGCTATTCTCTCATTTTCCATAAATGTTTGAAACTCAGCTAGGTCTTTATCTAACTTTTCTATTTGCTCATCAGATACATATCTTGTAGCCTCAATAGTATGATATCTTGCACAATTTGAGTTTCTCCCTTTGTAAAGAAGGTATCCAAAGGATTGTTAGAGGTAGGAATGCCATTTTCAGCACTAGATCCCATTAACCTTTTACTCCTTCTCAAAGGGATATTGTTTTTAGGACAACGTGTCATAAATATTGTACAAAGGCATACAACACACAATGCACAAACTGAGAGAACAAATCCTAGGAGAAGGATATGATTGTTGGCCAAAATGCTTGATTTTTTGTACTTTTTCCAATGCGAATAGGTGAAACAAAGAGTGTTGTAAGGATTTCAGTCAAGGGAAGAAAGTTATATGTCTGGTATTAGTCTAAAACATCAATAAGATCACTCTCAACATACTCTTGATGCGATTTCAAGTTGATGCCAAGTCAAAATATAGTGAAAATATGTCAAAATAGGCACTTTTTTCACCAAAACTCAATGTAAAAGAGCATAACAAAGGGTTTTGTGAGGAAAATAATGATGGAAAGAAAATAATATCAGTAATAAAAGCCACTTAGTTCAAAAATACCCAACACCACATGCTTTTAGTGTCACTTAAAGTAAAACTCTAGTGAAAATATAGCAAAAATAGCCTATTTTTCACATTTTTTCAACTCCAAGACCTAGCCAAAGGGGTGTTGCAAGGAATTTTAGGAGGTACAGAAAATAATATTAATAATATCAGTCACCTCAACCCATAAAATTAATCACAACATGCTTGGAGTGCAATCTAGGTCAAACCCTAGGGCAAAAATAGTCAAAATGTGTAGTTTTTCACCAAAAATTCACTACAAGAGCCGATTAAAAGGGTGTTGTGAAGCTTTTTATGAGGACAAAAAAATGATTACCCTGATAACAAAAAAATATTTCTAAAATATCCTTCACAACACACCTATGGTGTAAGTTTATAAAGTCGATAAGGCCAAATTTAGTGAAAATCATTGTTTTCGAAGCCCTAGGTTTGAGATCTTGGTAAAAAATGCTATGTAAATGTTTTGGAGACTGACTTTTTATGGAAATTAAATAGTCTCAAATCTGAAAATGATTTTCAAGCTTGAACATGCAAAATGCCCATGCAAATTTAATGAAAATGCATCAAAATTGCTAGTTTTTGTTGAAATTTTCTATGCACAAATGCGAATATTTTAAATCTAAATGCAAATTTACACTAAAATGAAAGACTACATCCAAATGTTAATTTGAATGAGCCTCTAAAATTAGTAAAAAATATGATAAAATATTTTTTTACTAACCCTAGATTTTGGAATTACTAGGTTATATAAAATTGTCAAAATTTCTACAAAACCCTAGCAATTAAATGATGAAAAGGCAATGAAAAAATTTGAATTTTTGTATTTTTCTATAGTTTATATCAGATATGATGTAAAAATTATGAATTAGGAAAATTTAGAAAGAATTGATGCAATTTAGTAAGCCAAATGATGCAATTTTTTTTGAATTTTCCAAAATTTTCAATTTTTTTGAATTTTTCACAATGCAATAAAATGAATGACTATATGAATGAATGAAATCAATCCAAATCTAAAGAAAAACACTCATAAACCTAAAATTTAAGTCCAAAAACACAAGATTCACCAAAATGTTTAGGGGAAAATTGGATTTGTTAATGTTTTAGTGTTTAGGTGTTTAAATCCGCCTTTCCTCTATACATTCACGGATCTAGGGTCGAGTGGCGAGAACTCTCATACCCTAGGTCACTTACAAATGTAGGGAAACTTGGATTAGGGAATTTAATTATTAATTTTTCCTTCTCTTATGCCTAATTAACCATTAAAACCCTAATTATGCAAAGACGACAACAAATTGACGAATGATAGAAAAAGCTCTTGTAGACAGGAGTAAAATACCAAATCATAGAATACCTATTTTCAAGGTTCTAAAGTGGAATAGTTAGGGACACTGGAGCGGGTGCCCAAGTCCAAGGTGCCAGTTTCTTTGTGGAATCTAGACATCCTTCTGACACTGATCAACCATGTAACTTCTATTTCTTGAAACTTAGATGCGGAGGACACTAGAGCGAGCACCCAAGTCCTAGAAGTGCTCATGTGTCTTATTTTTCTTTAGATCCTGAATCCCTGATGTTTGCCAATCCTTCTTGTAACTCCACTTTTCCCAAATGTGACACCTATAACCTATACTCACAAGACTTGGTTTGGGGGTTGTGGTGTTTAGAGGCTTTCCTCAGTCAAGCCCCGGAGGACACTTAAGTCTCTGAACACCATTGTTAGACAAAGATTGTGTGCCCTTATGAGGCAGAGGGAAAAACCAAAGGAATTAATGATGAAAACACAATATTATGTCACCTTGTAGTGAAGCTATCATGGAGGAAGATCCTCCTCATGCCATGAGGAAATTGATGCTCAAATCTGCAAATATCAACACAAAACATACAAGTTTGCTCTTGCAACATATTAGAAGCCTTGAATCACCTTGAGAATGCATGAACATCACAATTGCTATCTAATTGAAATCTAGTTTTCAAATGAATGCCTAATCATGTTTATGTATGCATCTACAAACACTCCCACCAAGGTTTTCAAAATTCAAACTTACCGTGTTGGCAAAGGGACCTAATAACAGTCACAAACTGACACCCAGAAATTAGGGCTGCCCCAAAATAAGGCAGGACTAGGGTGTAGGTGCCCAAGTCCTCCCCCATATTTTGTGCAAGGTACAACTCAAGGGGTCCACCTAGGTCCAATTTTCCATGGAACCTAGGTCTCATTCCATCGGGATGCCAAAATATGAACTAAGATGTCCTAAATGCATGCTAAAGACCCAGGGGCTAAACCTTATGAGGGAAAAGCCCCCAAGGGGACATTTTCTGACGTTACACAAACATCCCCATCCTTATCCCCCTTTTTCATCTATTACATTTTGGTGAACCCATGTTGTTGAAATTTTTGGTTGTAGTATTAAATTTTAGTGTAAATTTGCATTTTTACATAGAAAATTTCAACAAAAACTAACATTTTTCTTCAATTTTTCACTAGATTTGCACTTGCATTTTGCATTTTAGGATTTGAAAATCATTTTCAGATCTGAGTGGAATCAATTTTCATCATAAATCAGATTGCAAGACATTCATGTAGCATTTTGCATTAAGATCTCATACCTAGGGCTTGAAAAAACCTTAATTGTCACTAGATTTGGCCCTATCAACTATCACGATTTACATCATAGGCATGTTGTGAAGAATATTTTTGCACTAATTCAATGTTATTAGGGTTTTTATCTACTTCCCCTCCTAAAATTCTTCACAACACCTTTATATCAGGCCCTTGTATTGAAAATTTGGTGAAAATTAGAACATTTTTGCTAAATTTACCCTAGGGTTTGACCTAGATTTGCACTCCAAGCGTGATGTGATGAGTTTTATGGATTTAGGTGACTTATATTATTGATATAATTTTCTGAACCTCCTAAAATTCCTTACAACACCCCTTTCATTTGGTCTTGGAATTCAAAATTTGAGAAAATTGCATATTTTAGGGCATTTTCACTAGGTTTTGACTTATCATCATCCTAGGTTTGAATAAAAAGTGTGTTGTGAAGGATATTACTATTTCATTAGACTTAAAATAGACATATTATTTTTTGCCCCTGATCAAAATTCTAGCAACACCTTTTCTTTAACTTATTTGCATTCAAAAAGTTGAAAAAATCAAGCATTTTAGGTCATTTTCATACATAGTTTTGCACTTGTCTTTTGCATAACTTTTGAAAAGATTTTAAAATCTGATTTTACATTGATGTTACAAGAAATTTCACTATGGAATCTTCATCTCATCACTCTTTGATATTTTTAAATGCATATATCAAAAACTTTGAGAGTTTCTACAATTTCCTTAACATGAATCCTCATGTTCTCACTTATATACTTAAATCGTGATGTTCATGTTCTCACTTAAATATTGTTCATTTGAAATCCTTGAATATGTATTTGATTTTGAGAACTTCACATCTCTCATGATTACATACCCTTGGGTAGAAGAAGATTTGACAAAACACATTGAGAATGAGTGCAAAAGTTCTCCAAATGCTTCGGATTTAATAGCTAAAACATATGGTGATGATGATGATGATGATTCCATAGATTATCCCACTTCTCCTACAATTAAATTTTCAAGAACCTTAGATGAGAAGGCTATGGATAGCTCTATTAATAATACAACCCTATGCCTTCTTTACAAAACAATACCTTCCTCTCATCCCATTGCTCTCCTTGGCCAGGATGTAGCATTAGTGGATGAGAAAAGGTCTCTCACATTAAATCCTTTAGGGATGGATGTTGGGTGCAATCAAGAGGGAAACAATTTTAATTCAATATTCATTAATAGAATTTGTAGCAATATTCCTAAGATAGTTGTGCAGGGGGCACCTAGTGCACATTCTTGCTTAAAACCAGTGATTATGGTTCAAGGTGCTCAACAACCACCTAAACACCCCAATCACATCTATGAATATGCATAAAAAAATTGCTCAATTGACTAAAGGTGTTCAAAATGTGTTGTAACAACTACACCACAATGTGATTACTCACACATACAACACCTGTAATAACAAACAAACTAAGCAAGCACTCCATGTGCCTGTCTCTCTTCCATGTTCTCAACCTATGCTCCTTCCACCACCTTGTCTCACTCATAAAAGTGGTCAAGAGTATGATCTTGTTGAACAGCTTTGTGCCACTCCGGCTAAGATCTCTCTTTGGGATTTAATACAAACATCACCTACGTACCATGGGATGCTCCAAGAAGCTTTACAAAAGGTGATTGTGCCACGTGCTATTAAGCCAAATGATGTAGCAGCACTATTAGATTGTATGCATGCGATAAAAACAAATATTCTCTTTCAACCACATGAATTACCGTTGATTGAAGTTTAAAACCAATATGATCCTCTTATAATCTTTGTCACAATAAATAAAATGTTCGTAAAATGAGTTATGATTGACAATGGATGGACTCTTAATGTTTGGAGTATTGACCTACTACATAAAATCAAGGCTGACACATCACAAATCAAACCAGGTAGTGTTAGAATTCATGGCTTTGATAATGTTGGATGACAATCCATGGGCACTATAACTCTACCTATACAAGTAGGAACTATGATTGTGCCTACCCTAATTCATGTCATGCCTTGTTCTCTATCTTACAACATGATTCTTGGTAGACCTTGGATTCATGCATTAGGGGCAATTCCCTCTACTTTACATCATTTAATTAAATTCTTATTAAAAGATAAGCTGCACACTAGTCATGTTGATCCTGAACTAGATAACTGTTTTCATATTGAAAGGCCAAAACTAGTTTACAATCATATGAGCTTAAACAATTTGCAATGTGATCCATTAATGCCTTTTACCATAGATAATGTTGCCAGACTCTAAACCATCGAATGCACTTTTTGGTGATGATTGGGGTTCATTAGATTTTACTCCTTCCTTTAATGGGGAATGTAAAATTAATAACTCTGACACGTCCAAAGTTGCATCAATCTCATCTAAGCAATCTTTTGAAACATCCGAGAAATGTAAAGTCTTCTTGGTAGAAAATAAAGATAATACTCTCACTTACACTACAAATTATGATACCTACAAGGCTTCACCTTCTTCTAAGGAATTGGACTCTCTATATGGTTGTGGATTTCAAATTTTGTACAAAAACAATGACTATGTAGGTAATGGTTGTTGTGTAAATCAAGAAGGAATCAGAGTACCTTTACAAGTTGCTGGAATTCATTACACAGTCAGTATTGGATACCATTCTTTGAAACCCACCAAAGCCTCTAGTCATCCTAAACTTAATGTTAATACAATTTCAATAGGACCAGATCAACATGGGAGATATCCTAAGCCAATAGGCCACACTCGTAGTAATTATTATAGTTTCTCCCAAGAGTGGCCTCCTCCTAGATATGTATGTTCTTAACATTAGATTCTATAGGTAAGTATCTCTAATCCTTTATCTCTCATGATGTGTTTCCCCCGTGATGTGTTATGTGTTATTTAGGTCTCCTGGGATGACCCTTGATTCTCTTGTATGGTCAAGGATACTAGGAGACTGCCTCTGTTGTGACCTTTTATTTGTATCATCATTCTTCTAAATTGCCTCTCTCTATTTTCATTGTTGTGTGTTATGTCTTACGGACATAGCATTGCGGTATGTGAGTTGAGGGCACCCTCTTATGTGACTATTCCTAAGACACTTGTTTCTCCTCTCTTATTTCATTGTTTACCTTCCTCTAGTGTTTCTATCTAGCTGGTGGATGATGAAAAAATTTATATTGATGTAGACCTAGCATCCCTTTAGCGAGAAATAAAAAATTGGACTTAGTTCCTAATATGACAATGGGGTTGATATATATTATCCGATGCTTGGCTAGTAGAAACACTCCATGCATTCTGCGTAGTGATCTTGATGGTCTCTTATCTCACTTACAAAACATAACAATGTTGCTGCTCCATGCACTTTGTCTATCTTGAATCTTGCATTCCTCATATTTCATATGCATTGTTGTTTATCATGATTATGTGGACACTAACATCTTTTGTGTAGGGATGTGTTTGTGGGAACATTTGGTGATCGTAAAGTACATGTCACCTCCATGGGGCATGGGCTTTGTGAGAGCCTATGTTCCCTTGTGTGTTTTTCTTCCTACCTTAACCTGCTTGATATCGATACCTAATATAAACCACCTTAAGGTGGGCGCATATATAAGGTATGTTGTTTGTTGTAGATGTTAGAAATGTGCTTGTCCTCAGGTGCAGTCCTAGAGACTGGTTACGAAGAGTCCCTCTTGCACTCTGAGTTTTGTTTGAAATCAATCATCAATCATCTTAAGTCCTCTACAGAGGCGGGGATGGTGTATTTCTTGAAGAGAGTACACATCCTGTCATTTTCAAAAGTCCTCTGCAGAGGCGGGGAGTGGTTCTGTGACTAACTCAACCCTTAAGTGTGTCTTCGATGATTGTTGTGGCAAAGCCCAATCGTCAGTGTGTGGCTGTAATGTGCCTAAGATGGTGATGAACCTTGAAATAGGAACACTCGATCGCTTTTCTGCCGTGTTTTCTCCATGTCTTCAAAGTGTGTGTGTTTGGTGCACTTGTTTTGTATGGCAATCTTAAAGACTGGTGGCAATGAGTCCCTCCTACATTATGGGTGGTGCATTTACTTTCCTTGTGTTTACTTTCTCTATGTTTTGTGTGACTGTAACTGTCTTCTCTATGTTTTGTGTGTCTATTACTATCTTCTCTATGATTGGCATGTCTTCTCCATGCTTGGTGTGTTTGTTGACCATACTTTAATGCATGTATTGGCCTTATGTTTATACACACATTAAAGTGGGGGCTAAATGTAACATCAGAAAATGTCCCCTTGGGGGATTTTCCCTCCTAAGGTTTAGCTCCTGGATCTTTGATCTGCATTTAGGACATCCTGCATCATATTTTGGCATCCTGATGAGAAAACCCCTAAGTTTCATGATGAATGGGACCTAAGGGGTTCCCTTGAGACAGACCCTATCCAAAATAGGGGGGAGGACTTGGGAACCCGCATCCTAGTCCTATGCTATTTTGGGTCAGGCCCAAATTTTAAGTGTCAGTTTATGACCATTGTTTGGTTCCTAGGCCGACATGGTAAGTTTGAATATGAAATTCTTGGTGGGTATTTAGTGGAAATTTGATAGTTTGTTTAAACTAGGTTAATTACTACCATTTCTCCACTAAGCATTGGGAGGACAAGGACCGAGCTTGTGAACAAGCTTCTAATCACTTTGTCTATCCCTTACGCTCACGTGCTTATGAAACTTAAGACCCTGACCAAGGTTTTATCAAGTGTTTTCCTTTCAACCAAGTAAAACCCTAATTATGCCTTAAATTTGAAATATTTAGAAACTGATCACACAAGTGCAGAGAGAGGGTTTTAGAGACCGTGTACCCAGATTTTGAGGGCCACTCAGACTAGGGCACCCACTCCAGTGTCCTAAAAGTTCCCATACTGGAAAATCTTCTACACAGGGTGTCTGAGATTGCTAAAAGGCTTCCAGATCCTGAAAATAACCCCTAGTTGGACTAGGACACCCACTCTAATGTCCCGCATGTCTCAGAATCTAAAAATTTGAAAGTCTATCACAATTGTACCTACAATATCCTTCTTTTTGTAGCTTCTTTCCATTAGCACCTACAAAACACAATCTACACCTGTAAAAGAAGGAAAATGTTGTGTCTATATAGGAGCTTGCCTCAGTCAAACCCTATCTTTGGTATTTCTACCTCAACAATAGCCAGAAATAAAGCTTTACAAAAGTGTGTGCAAAACTAACAATGTGTATGCAGAAATATCAAACCCTAGATGTCTCAATGAAGGGAAGATCAACAACTTGCTTTGCATCAATAAAGACATACAACTTCACCTCAAGGAGATGAAACAAATGAAGAGTTGCATGAACAAGAAGGCGAATCAACAATGTCTGTGGAGGATCTCCAAGCTTGTTGTTGGAGGCTTCAACCCTTCTCCTGATCATGTAAAGGGTATACAAACCTTAGGAAGAGAAAGATAGACTCAAGATCTTGATTCATAATCTCCATCCATTGTCTCCATGATAACAAATAAAGAATACTTCCAAGAGCTTCAACAAGTCACTGATCTTCAATGGAAATTGTAGCAGAGTTTTTGCATCAAGCTTGCATAAGAATTGTGTCTAATAAAATTATTTACAAATGTCTTTTTATATCTAGCATTAGGGAAATTCAAATTTTGAAATAACGTCTTGATATCGCATAAAAATTGAGAATTTGAAAATGGAATCCTGAGGCACTCGGTGGGAGTCGACGCCCCACCAAAATTCAAAATTCCAAGAAATAGGGGAGGTCAAGGGCGCAGATGCCCAAGTCCAAGCCCCCTATTTCTACTCAGATCTACATTTTTGGGGGTCCTAGGGACCCAAATCTCAAATCCCCTTTCCGAGTTCTATCAACAAGTTACTTCAAAAAGTGAATAAAATGCTCCTAGACTTAGTCAATCAAGGTTTTGGGAAGACCAGAAAACAAAAGGTTGAGAGGTCACCCAAGTGAGGAGCTAAACTGAGGGAAATTGTACCATTCCATATAGGACAATTTTTGACCTTACATTTAGCCCCCACTTTAGTTTCCATATGACACTACATGCATATGCAACTAAAAGAAAGTAAATACATCAATCATGAAAAGGATAGCCAAAAGGATACTGTAGAGGAAGCTAAAGCATTGTCACCAAGAAGGTACAAGACCCAAGTCTGTAATCCCGCAAGACCACAAAGTTAGGAACCGTAACCTACAAAGGAACACTTGTTAGAAAAATCAAAACCAAATCAACCTATAACCACCACCAATAATTTAGTACCAAAAATGCTAAGTGGGTTGAGTGATGAGGAAGGGAGGAAATCAAGGGAGATATATGCCCCCCTTGTTTCTGCTTGCTTAGTTTGAGAGTAGAAACAAGGAGATATCCACATGCCTCGATTTCAAGGGAAATGTGTTATGAGAGTCATTTGAAGAAACAATGGTCAAATAGAACACATTGGGGAAGAAAGAGAGCGGAACCCAGACTTCAACGCAACAAATGACACTAAAATTAGAGTTTGATAGTTCAAAAAAAGGGCTCAAGAGTGAAAGAGAACACTTTTTCACTTAGTTAGGGATGGGAATTCTCACTCACTTTATGTAAAAGGGAGTTGTCAATTATCACTAACTCATTCTTGTTTTGTTTTGTCATTGTAGAGAGAGAGAAGGAGAATAGGAGAACAACCATGTCGAGCTGACGTCCATACCATCCACCATGACTAGATATGCTCCAAGCCTGAGTAATAGACAGACGTTTCGAGGGTGAGTTAGGATCTTGATCCAACACTTCTTTCATCTTTCATTGTACTTTTAACTTTATGTTTACCGATGTCTATGCCAAGGGGGAAGGTGGACAGTGTTCCCAAACAGGGGTGCCCAGGTCCACCTAGGGTGCCAGAGTCTCACTGGGGTGCCCTAGTCCCACGGGGGCACCAGTGTCCCTCTGGGGCACCCTAGTCTTCCTACGGCACCCTGGTGCACAAAGGACACAGGCCCTAGCCATAGGCATTCTATTCAATTCTTGATAGCTTATTTTGGTTTCTAGAGGGGATTCTGATACTCTTGCTTGCTTTTTGATCTACAGGATGTCCCTGAGATGTGTGAGCACATAGGCGGTCATTTGATGGCACTTCTACGAGAGCACGCTAGAACCTTGACTATTGTAGAGAGAGAGCATTTACAGATGGTGGGCCTATGGTGAGTGTTTGATATGCCCACAATTAGATTCCACTACACTATGCTTATGGCACTGATGGAGAGGTTGGATGCAGACACATCCACACTCCACTTACTGACAGGCGAGATTACCATCACACTAGAGGATGTATTTAGGATCCTTCAATTGCCGATCCAAGGAGAGATAGTGAGGGTTATTGGACATCACTCAGTGGGGTATACTCATGAGAGTTAGCTATACTACTTGGGTCACATTGTTTCTCAGGTAGAGCAAGGACATATTCAGCTCCATTTGCTAGAGCAGGGATGCAAAGACATTCCCTTACTACGAAGGATCATGATTGTCATAGTCACACTAGCCATCACACCAGATGGATGAGGTACTCAGCTACACAGGGTTCTTGTTAACACCATTAGAGCGATGGAGGAGCATCAGACTGTCTATGCATGGGGATGCAATATGCTTGCACACCTTTATCACAACTTAGGGTGATATGTCCATTATGAGATGCATAGTTTGATGGTCTACACATTACTACAAGTCTTGGCCTTTAAGCACATCAGGTGCACACGACTGGTGGGTTTACCTATAGAGGCAACATTCACCCATCTACGTGTCTATGCCTATCCACTAGTTAGGTGTTGGAAGCATCAAGATCTATTATATTTGATAGATTATAGCCTGGTGACATCATCTGGAGACTGTATCGCAACTATATCAGATGGCCTGGCTGGCAGAGACAATTAGCGAGGATGCAAAGGGATTGGCTGATGGTCAGTCACCTCGGTCATATCATATCTTGGTTTTATTTTGACATGGTGACACAATAGTTTGGACAGATACAAGATGTTCTTGTAGTTCATCTGAGCTACACACAGGCTACTCGTAGCGCAATCAAGGAAAATACCATCTGAAGGCTGACCGTAGCAGATGTGCTTGTTAGTGATGATGAGAGTCTTGAGGATGTAGAGCCAATGTCAAACACAGATGATGTCGGATGTACCCAAGCATATCAGACCTAGTGGCACACAGCGTGGCCTGCACCTATCTTTCCAACCGGGCACCCTACAGGAGATGCCCGACCTTCGGTCGGTCATGCAAGTGACACAGGGGTGGAGGATGATGTCAGTAATTTTGCAGGATACTACAATCTCGAGGAGGATGTGGAGGAGGACAAGGATGAGTCTGAGGAGGTCCCATCATAGTACATCACAGAGCGAGATCGCAATAGAGCAAGTAGGAGGCAAACACTGACGAGGAGACTGAGTCGAGACCGCGGTCCAAGGCTCATGGTCCTATTCTTGTAGACGATGTGAGGCCTAGTTAGATAGAGTGGGGGGAGAGTAGTAGGTCTATGATCCAGCGATAGATCAGACTGAAGAGATCATCACACCATCGGCGATTCGAGATCCATCCTGGCAAGATGGAGATCTAGGTTAGGTTTGATTTGTTATTTTATGTTTTATATAGTTTATTATTTGTGATATTTATATGGGAGTCTAACATCTATATCATCCTTTGTTTTGTAGTTGGGATTGATGCATGGTGAGACTTTGTGAGTTGCATCATAGGAGACATAGTACTGACAGATGTCTCAGAGCAGTGGGTGTGGGCAAGTTATTCACCACAATCATCCGCTGGGTGGCATGTTGAGATATTTATGCCATTTGTCAGATATAAGACTACTATAGAGGTCATGCTAGAGCAGTTTGAATGAGAGAGAGAGAGGAATTTCAATAGAGAGCTGAGAACTCTGAGGCTGAGATTAGGGCACAATGAGAGTAGATGGTAGGGGTTCCTACATCAGAGGGAGAGCCAGCTACCAGTGAGTTCTTACTATGGGAGGTCCAGCGGGCAAGAACTGATAGAGATAGTGTTCAAGCTAAGAAAGATCGATACCAGAGGATGTACCAAGAGGCACATGAGCAGATGATAGAGATAAGAAGTGAGATTTGAGGGTTACGATCACAAAGCATCTCTAGGAGTCATTCGCAATCCGTAGCCACACATGGTTAGGCTTCTGTCACTCGCACACCACAAGGGCCTGAGGGTAGTGGCGATTGAGGCTCAGATATGTGATGTTTATATTTTATGTACTACGACATCTTATTTTGTCTTGAGGGATAGTTGACTCGGATGTATACTTGAAACTGATATATATATATATATATATATATATATGATTATTTCTTTTGATCTATGTGTAATGGCTTTTGATTTATCACATGATTTTTGTAAAAATACAACTAGTGATGATGTTTAAATACTATAATCAATACTATTGTGATATACTAACAATTCTTAAAAGAAACATGTAGTAACAAGCACAATGATTAATTATTTTACACATAATTTTAATTTCCATGCTACATTCAGTTAATACAAAAGTGATCTAAGCAATTATTACTTAAACATGATACATCAATGATCAATTGAACAAAGATGTAATGCCAAATGAATTAAGGCAAAATAATACTATCTTGTGGAAATTGAAGCTAATTTATGTGCTAAATTAGCTTAGGAACATTTAACATTAAATCTCTAGGCATAAAATCTTTTGAGGTGCGTTGCATTAATAGGTTCCTTAAGCGACGTACCTTGCTCATCAGTTAATTTATACACTCTGAATCCAAAGGTTTCAGCAATTATATATGGTCCAAGCTAATTAGGGTTGAACTTACCTTTCTCACCAGGCAATGCATTTAAGTCGTATTGATTTTCATAAAGAACCAAGTCCCCAACATTAAATGAACGTCGTATGACTTGCGCATTATAGGCTCATTGTATTCCTTTTTGATAAGCCTTGAGATGTTCAAGAGCATTAATACATCTTTCATCAAGCATCTCAAGTTCATGTAATCTTTTCTCTCATTCTGTGTCATGATCCATGATATCTCTTAGGGAAATTTGCAAGGAAGGAATTTCTAACTCCAAGGGCATTATCATGTCTATGTCGTAGACAAGATTATACGGTGTGTTACCGGTAGTTGTTCGAATACTTGTTCTATAAGCCTATAATGCATAGGATAATTGTGTATGTCAATCTTTTTGATGTTTATTGACCATTTTCCATAAAATCTATCTAATAACCTTTTTTTAAGCTTCTGCTTGGCCATTTGATTGAGGGCAATAAGGCATAGAGAAGCGATGTTGTATATGATATTTTTTGAGGAACTTTTTCACATCCTTGTTCTTAAATGGTGTACCAATGTCCAAAACCAAGGAGGAAGGTATTCCAAATCAAAAAATTATGTTATCTTGTACGAATCGACAGATTACATCGACAGTTGTGGATTGCAAAGGGACCGCTTCGACCCATTTTGTAAAATAATCAGTAGCAGTAATGATAAATGTATGTCCTTGAGAGGAGGACAGGGAAATTTTACCGATTAGATCCAAGCCCCAGATAGAGAATGGCCATGGTGACACCTGGGCATAGAGCTCTTGAGTGGGAGCATGGATTAGGTTTTTATGTTGTTAACATTGTGGGCATCTCTTGACATAAGAAAAGGAATCTTTTTCCATATGCTGCCAATAGTACCCCATATGTAACAGTTTTTGTACCAATGATTTTCCACCAAAATACCCTCCACAAGCACCAGAGTGAGCTTCTTCTAAAGCTATTGGAATCTCTGATTTGCTTTAACACAATTATAACTTCGTCGATACAAGACATTCAATAATATAATGTATTGCACTGCTAGTTTGCGTAAATAGAGTTAGGCATTCTTCGATGTCGAATCGAGAATGGTTCCATCATGTAGATAGTTGAATATATAAGAAAACCATTCATTAGTGTATGTATTACCACAAAGTTTTGAGTTTGCAACTATAGGGTCATCAATTATCGGTGTCTTAAGATTATGACCAACAAAAGTAAATTTTCTCAAGAGAACCATTAGGGGATATAAGGGAAGCTAAACTTGCCATTGCATTTGCATGCTAATTATCTTTCCTAGGAATAGTGTCGATTGAATATGATTTGAATTGTTTTAAGAGAGATAATGCAAACTCACGATACTGAGATAGCTTATCGTGCTTAGCTTGATACAATCCTGTTATTTGTTTGACAATTAACTGAGAATCAACATATATTGTAATGTTTTTGATATTAAGAGCCAAGGCTGCATGAAGTCCTGCAATAAGAGCTTCATATTCACCAATATTGTTTGTGCATGAGAAATATAAGCAATAGGATAAGGGAATTGGCTTACCAATGGGGGGTATCAATATAACACTAGCCCTGAAGCTAGTTCGACATTTTGATCCGTCAAAGTGTAACTCCCATTTTTCATCTGCAGAGATTGTTAAAATCTGTTCATCAGGAAATACATCGACATTTTGTATGGAAAAAGGCAAGGGAGTGTTAGCTAATTGATCAGCTGTCACTTGCCCTTTAATTGCTTTTTGTGAAATAAATTTGAGATCAAATTCTGTTAACAACATAACCCATTTAGCGATATGACCTAATAAATCTGTTCTTGCAAAGAGATGTTTCAAAGGGTTGAATTTTACCATTACATGCACTTCAACATTTAAGAGATACTGTCTAATATTTTGAGTGGCAAACACTAAATCCAAACAATGCTTCTCTATAACTGTGTATCGCACCTCATAATCGAGCAAAGTATGACTGATGTAATAGACAACACATTCTTTGCCTTCATCATTATGCTGTGCTAACAAAGCTGCTAGGGCATTGTTAGATGCTGAGATGTATAACAGAAATGGTTTATCAGAAACAATAGGTTGCAAAATAGGCATATTAGCTAAGTAATCCTTTAAATCATTGAAAGCTTTTTGACATTCAGAATTCCATTGAAAGTGAGAATCTTTCTTTAGTAGTTGCGTAAAGGGGCGAGTCATATTCGTGAGTTGTGAAACAAATCAGCAGATGACCTATATCTTTCCCAGCAGACTATGAAGTTGAGATATGTTCTTAGGTATTGACATATTAACAATCGCATCTATCTTTTTCGTATCAAATTCTATACCTTGATTTGAAAGAATAAACCCAAGTAATTTTCCACTGTCCATGCCAAAAACACACTTACAGGGATTCAATCGCATATTATACTTTCGTATGTGCTCAAATATTTGTCAAAGATTCATAACATGATCCTTACAATGGATAGACTTCGCTAGGATGTCATCAATGTAATCTTCTAAAATATTGTGCATATAGTCATGAAATATAAGAGTAATTGCACGTTGGTAAGTAGCTCCTGCATTCTTAAGTCCGAATGACATGACTACCCAACAAAATGTACCCCAAGGTGTTATAAAGGTTGTTTTATATTGATGGAGAGGATTTATAAGGATTTGATTATATCCTAAAAATCTATCCATGAAAGATAGAAACGCATGTCTAGCTATTGAATCAACAATCATATCAATATTAGGGAGCGGAAAATCCTCTTTCAAAGATGCCAAATTTAAATCTTGAAAATCTATGCACGTTCTTATATGAGCATCGAGTTTAGCGATGGAAATAATATTTGAGATCCATAGAGAGTAATCAATAGGTTGGATAAAACCATCTTGTAAGAGTTCTTCTATTTCAACTTTAACAAGTTAAAAAATCTTAGGATTCATCTTACGAATCTTTTGTTTGAATGGCTTAGCATCTAGTTTTAACACAATATTATGCGTTACAATATGAGGATCTATACCAGGCATGTCTAAATAATTCCAAGTGAATAATTATGAGAAATCATTCAACAGTTTAGTCATATTTTCTTGTTCTTCTGCATTTAAACAATCACCAATAGGGATAACTTTTTCAGGGTTATCCTTATCCATAATGACATCAATAGTCTTTCTGTTAAGGAGAGTACTATGGTTGGGGGGATTGTAGGATTGTAATTGTTCTTCAAGTTCTTCATTATGTTCTACTGCAGCAGTTATTGTGCTAGTAGTCTTTCCAAAATATGCATCATTGTTTAAATAGTAAGGTAGGCCACATTTATGGTGATAATGAGGAATACCATCATAAGCACCTAAGAAATCCATTATCACTTTATCTACCATGAACATTTCCAATGGAAGTGATCCTGCAGGACAATTGATGTCAATCATCTCAAGGAATATCAAACTAAGTGTTGATATTGTGTTCACATTTAGAGTAGGGCATTTGTGGGCTTTGGACTCCCTAAAAGGATTATATCCAATGCCATTTGAGCAATGTCACGTAGCGGATTCTATAGGGACTTTGATTCCTTAGTGATTTATGCTACAGTCGTTACCTACATAGTCACAATTTTTGTAAAGGATTTGGAATCCTCTGCCATAGAGAGAGACCATTTCTTTGGAGGAAGGCAGAGCTTCATAAGTTTCATAGTCACTAGTATAGCTAAGAGTATTATCCTTATTTGTCACCAAATAAGTCTTTTTTTTATCATTCGAATCATGCAATGTGATCAATGCAATATTTGATGTTTTGGGGATAGGGTTTTTAAGTTTATATTCTCCTATGGAGGAAGATACAAAATCTAATGAACCCCAGTCATCACCAACAAATGCATTCAATTGCTTGGACTCTTGCATAACATTTTTAGAGGCAAGAGGAGATGACAACTTAGCTTTCAGATTGTTTAAACTCTTAGGACCAACAACATGCTTATGCACTTCAATTTGTAAACAATTATCAGGTTCAGGATCTGAATGGATAGTATACAATTTACCTTTAAATATAAACTTAATCAAACGATGTAAGGTAGAAGGGTCTGCTCCTAATGCATGTATCTAAGGTCTACCAAGAATCATGTTATAAGATAGAGAACAAGGCATTACATGAATCAAGGTAGGCACCATCACAGGTCCCACTTGTATAGGTACAGTTATAGTGCCCACGGATTGTCGTCCAATATTATCAAATCCATGAATACTTAATGATTCTAGTTTTATGGCAGATACATCAATTTTAACCTTATGCAATAAATCAATGCCACAAACATTAAGGGCTGACCCATTATCAATCATAACTCTCTTAACCAATGTTTTTCTGATTGTAATAAAGACAACCAAAGAATCATATTGATTCTAAACCTTGAGAGATGGTAATTGATGTTGCTGAAATAGAATATCTATTTTTGTTGCATGCATACAATCTAGTAAAGTGGCAACATCATTTGGTTTAACAGTGGGAGGAACAATCACCTTTTGTAAATCTTCTTGTAGCATTCCATTGTAAGTAGGTGAAGTTTGTATAAGCTCCCAAAGAGATATCTTTGCAGGAGTAGCACAAAGCTGCTCTACAATATCATAGTCTTTACCACCTTTGCATATTAAATGAGGTGCTTGAGGAAGCATAGGTTGAGAAGCTGGTAAAGATATCGAAACACTTGTTTGTTGTGTACTTTGTTTATTATTTCAAGTGTTATATGCATAAGCAATCACATTGTGATTGGTTTTTTGTGAGTTTTGATTCTCTATTTGTTTTGAATAATCATAAATGTGATCAGGAGATTGAGAAGAAGATGAAAGACCTTTAACAACAAGCACAAGTTTGGAGGATGGTTGTACCACATTTACACATAGAGTAACCACAATTTTTTATTTTTCAATCTCTTCTTTAGGTTTAGGATCATAAATTAGATTTACAAATCTTTGAAATAATGATCGATTAAAGGTTGTAGTGGAATGTTCAATCGAGATAAAGTCCTCAAGGGCTTCATCTAACATATCGAAGTCATCACGACTAAATGGCTCATCATAAGAATGAAAATCTTGCAAAAAATAATTTGACATTTTAACATGCTCTATTTAAACCAAGATTTAAATGCATAATGGTGGCCTTTGAAAATGAAATACAATTTCCAACAATAAATGATAATTTCCAACTCTTTTAGTTAAAAGATAAAGAATGTGATCCACAATTTAACATATGCAATTTCACTAAAGAGGTTTTTCAATCCAATTATGCTCTAGAACAACAAATTATTTCAGATCTGAAGTTTAAAAGGATGCAGATTCTTTAAAGCTCAGGTTCACCAAAATGTTTAGTGGGAAATTTGATAGTTTGTTTAAACTAGGTTAATTACTACCATTTCTCCACTAAGCATTGGGAGGACAAGGACCAAGCCTGTGAACAAGCTTCTAATCACTTTGTCTATCCCTTACGCTAATGTGGTTATGAAACCTAAGACCCTAACCAAGGTTTTATCAAGTGTTTTCCTTTCAACCAAGTAAAACCCTAATTATGCCTTAAATAGGAAATATTCAAAAACTGATGAAACAACTAGAAAAACTGATCACAGAAGTGTAGAGAGGGTTTCAGAGATCATGTACCCAGATTTTGAGGGCCACTTAGACTAGGGCACCCACTCAAGTGTCCTGAAAGTTCCCGCACTAGAAAATATTCTACACGAGGTGTTTGAGACTGCTAAAAAGGCTTCTAGATCCCAGAAATAACCCCTGGTTGGACTAGGGTGCCCGTTCCAGTGTCTCGCAAGTATCAGAATCCAAAAAATTGAAAGTCTATCGTGATTGTACCCACAATATCCTTCTTTCTATGGCTTCTTTCCACCAGTACCTGCAAAACATGATCTACACCTGTAAAAGAAGGAAAATTTGTGGCTATATAGGAGCTTGCCTCAGTCAAGCCCTATCTTTGGTATTTCTACCTCAACAATAGCCAGGAATAAAGATTTGTAGAAGTGTGTGCAAACCTAACAATGTGTATGCAGAAATATCAAATCCTAGATGTCTCAATGAAGGGAAGATCAACAACTTGCTTTAACACCAATAAAGCAAGTTGTTGATCAAGAAGGTGAATCAGCAATGTCTATGGAGGATCTCCAAGCTTGTTGTTGGAGGCTTCAACCCTTCTCCTGATCATGTAAAGGGTGTACAAACCCTAGGAAGAGCAAGATAGACTAAAGATCTTGATTCCTAATCTCCATCCATTGTCTCCATGATAACAAATAAAGAATACTTCCAAGAGCTTCAACAAGTCATTGATCTTCAATGGCAATTGTAGCAGAGTTTTGGCATCAAGCTTGCATAAGAATTGTGTCTGATAAAATGATATACAAATGTCTTTTTATATCTAGCTTCAGGGAAATTCAAATTTTGAAATAACATCTCGATATCGTGCAAAAACCAAGAATTTGAAAACGGAATCCCGAGGCACTCAGTGGGAGCCGATACCCTACCAAAATTCAAAATCCTGAGAAATAGGGGAGGACTAGGGCACGGGCATCCAAGTCCAAGCCCCCTATTTCCACTTAGATCTGCATTTTTGGGGGTCCTAGGGACCCAAATTTCAAATCCCCTTTCCGGGTTCTATCAACAAGTTACTTCAAAAAGTGAATAAACTGCTCCTACACTTAGTTAATGAGGGTTTTAGGAAGGCTCAAAAATAAAAGGTTGAGAGGTCACCCAAGTGAGGAGATAACTAAGGGAAATTGTACCATTCCATACAAGAGGACAATTTTTGACGTTACAGCAAGAATGTTTATAGTAGCTGCATATATAAGCATGTTTAGGTATTCATTTGTAAACTAGATAGCAATTCTAATTCATGAGCTTGTGTAGAAGTGATTCAAGGCATTCATTGTGTGGAAGAGCAGATTTTGTGTTGTTTATGTGTTTGTATTTGTAGATTTAAGCATCCATCTCCTCATGGCATGAAGAGCTTCTTCCTTCCATGAAATCTTCACTACAAGGTGATATCATTTGTGTTTGCAAGAATTTATCATTTGATTTTTGCCTCTGTCCTCCAAGGACACACACTCTCTATCTAACAACTGTGTTTGGAAGACTTGAATGTCTCTTTGGGGTTTGATTGAGGCAAGCCTCTAAACACCACAACCCCCTCCCCATTTTCCCGTGATTGCAGGTTATAGGTTGAAGAAGCAGGAAAAGTGGAGTTGCATGGGAGTGTTGCAGAGTGTCAAAATTGTAGATTAGAGTTGGAAATAGAGACCTGGACTTGGGTGCCCACTCATTAGTCCTCTGGATCCCACATTAGAAGAATCTCTAAGACAACAGGAATAGGTTGCAGACAAAGTTCCCAAATCTTGACAAAAATCAAGGCACTAGACTAGGGCACCCACTCATTAGTCCCCGACTGTTCCACTTCCTAAACTTAAAAAATTAGTACACATTTGTCTGTTATTTTACATCTTTCTGTAGCAGCATTTTTAGTAATTTGTCTGTTTGCTTTCATATTTGCATAATTAGGGTTTTGAGCATAATTTGGCATAATCAAGCAATCAAATCACATAAATCCAATTCTCCTTGATGTTATAAGTGACCCAAGGCCTGATGGTAGATTTCCTACTTGGCTAATCAATTCCTTGAATGGCATAGGTGAGACAAGGATAAGAGAAACTATCACAATCAAACATCCCCATCCTTATCCCCCTTTTTCATCTATTACAACAAGAAAGCATATATAAGTGAGTTTATGACTTTATTTTACACCTATGTGGATAACGCAAACTTTTGATATAGAGGAATGAGATTTCAAGGCTTTCATTGTGTTTCAGAGAAGAATTGTGTTGTTATTGTGTTTGTTTGTTGTAGATTTGGCTTCATCAATCCATCTCCTCATGGTGTGAAAGATCATCTCCATGAGGGCTTCACCTCTAAGGTGACATCAATTTGTTTTTCAATCATTTTATTTCATCATTGGCTTTGACCTCTACCCTCCTTGGGCACACACTATATCTAACAATGGTGTTGTAAGACTTGAATGTCCTTCCAGGGCTTGACCGAGGCAAGCTCCTAAACACCACAACCCCCAACCCCCTTTCTTTGTGATTACGGGTTACAGGTGTGGGAGTTGGAAAAGTATAGGTGTAGAGAAGCAGTTTGAAGGAAAATGATTCAAGATCTTGAAGAAACTTGGTGATATTCCTCCCTCTTGGACTAGGGCGCCTATCCCATAGTCCTCCTGATAGGCTTGGCCCCGAACTCAAGATCTAGTTATAGTTTGGCACAACTCTCTGTTCTAGATCTACATAAATTATGCCCTATTGGACTTGGGTGCCCTCCCCGTAGTCCACAAATTTTCCATTTCTGGAAACTCAACTTCTTGTATGTTTTTTATCTTCCCTGAGTATCTTCCTATATAGTTTCATGTAGCATTCTATCTGTTTGTACCCAATTACACTATAATTAGGGTTTGAGGCTCATTCGAACTAAGGTTTGATAAATCTCTCAATCTAATCTATCTTTCCATATCATTCTTCAGCACATAAACCTATAGCTAAGTCCTCATTCATCTATAGTGACTTAGCTTAGTTTTTATCCTCGAATGTTATTGTGAAAGGAGGGTTTGATTTGATATACTTTAACATTATTCACCATCTTCCCACTTTTCATTCATAACATTTTGGTGAACTTGGAACAACAAGAATTTTGCATCTTTCTCATTTTTGTAACTAGTCCTTGCATTCATTCATATCATATTTACCCTCTTGCATTGGAAAATCTTACATACATTTGAAAAAAATTGAAAAAAAACAAGCATTCTAGGCTTGCATTACGACATAGTTTTGCATATTTTGTATTGCACATGGTAAAAAGATTTAATTTTTTGATATTTGCATCAGATTTGATCCTTATTATAGTAATTCAACATTAATTCATATCAAATCTTGTATTTGAAAGTTCCATTTGCCAAGGCTTTTCTTAAAAAGGTGCATTTTTCATATAACCTAGTGATTCCAAAATCTAGGGTTTGTAGTCAAAATCTTATTTTAGTTTTTGCTGCTGTCATAAACATCTCTCAATTTAGATCTAGAAATGATTTAAATCATGTTTTCATTTCTCATTTGAAAATTTTGCAACATTTCATACTTTACTTTGAAAATTTCACATGTTTATAATTACACAATGTGTATTTCAACATAATCAATTTAACCTCTCTATAACATTGCTTTGCAAGAAATCTTAAAAGTGGTTTATACTACCTTTTTTGAAGAATTTTTTACATCTTAATCTCTCCATTTGTAAGGACACTAGTGTACTTTAGGTTCTTGGTAACAAGCTTCAAAAACTTGGTTTCCTCAACTAGTGTTGTGGTGTACAAAAGTCTCTCACATTAGTTGCATTCGATAAATGAAAAGATCTTATTGTACATTGCTATTCCAAGACATTTCATTATGGCATCTTCATCTCATTTCTCTTTGGTATCTTTACATGCATATATCAAAAACTTTGAGAATTTCTACAAATTCCTTAATATGAATCCTCATGTTCTCACTCATATACAATCCATGTATCATAATGATATATTTAAATGCTCTTCATTTGAAATCCTTGATTATGTATCTAATTTTGACAACTTCATAGCCCTCATGAATACATACCCTTCGGTGTTAAAAGATCTAATTGAATACATCTGCATGAATACTCATGAGAAAGAAGAGTGTGAAAGTTCTTCCATTAATACCTTGGAAATAATATCTAAAATGTATGATGATGATGATGATGATTCCATGAGTTATCTTATTCCTCCTTTAGTTGAATGTTTAAACACCTTGGACATCACTAAGGAAGTGAAGAAATTTTGTCTTCCTGCATTGGATGAATGTTTAAGAACATTGGATATCTCTAAGGATGTGAAGACCTTAGGTAGCTCTCCTTTTGTTACATGTTCAAATCCTTTGGATGTCACTAAAGATAAAACCATAAATAACTCCTTTAACAATATTTTCCCTTCTCTTCATTCCAATGCTCTCCCTTAAAATATGAAGCATTGGTGGACGAAGAAAGGTTCCTCACAATAAATTCATTAGGGATGAATGTCGAGCTTAATCAAAATAAAAGTAGTGTTAATTCAATTATCTTCAATAGATTTCTTCAACCCACTAAGGGGATAGTACAAAAGTGTATTAATATTCCTAAGATGATTTTGCAAGGGGTACCTAATGTACCTTCTTTCTTAAAATTGGTGATTACAGTTCTAGTTGATCCAAAACCACCTCGACCCCTGGGTTACATTCTAAATTATGCAAGATAAATCACTCAAATAAATCAAGGTGTTCAAAATGTGCCACAGCATCACATGATTGCTCACACATACAACACCCGTAATAACAAGAAAAACAAGCAAGCACCACACGTAACTCTCTCTCTTCCATCTTCTCAACCTATGCTTCCTCAACCACCTCACCTTACTCATAAAGGTGGTCAAGAATATGATCTTGTTGAACAACTTCACACTACTCCGGCTAAAATCTCTCTTTGGGACTTAATAGAAACATCGCCTACATACCATGGAATGCTCCAAGAAGATTTACAAAAGGTCATTGTACCACCTATTATTAAGCTAAATGATGTAGCAGCTATGTTAGATTGTATGCATGTGACAAAAATGGATATTCTGTTTCAACAACATGAAATACCATCAATCGAAGTTCAAGACCAAAATGATCCTATTATAATATTTGTAACAATAAACAAAAAGTTGGTAAAGCAAGTTATGATTGACAATGGATTGACTCTTAATATTTGTGGTATTGATTTTTTACACAAAATAAAGGTCGATACATCTTTAATGAAACTAGATAAAATTAATATTCATGGCTTTGATAAAATTGGTAGACAATCCTTGGGTACCATAACTTTACCCATAAAGGTTGGACCCATTCATTATCTACCCTTTTTATGTCATGCCTAGTTCGCCTTCATATAATATGATTCTTGGTAGATCATGCCATGCCATGGGGCAGTTCTGTCTAACCTTCATCGATCAATAAAACATATTTATGAAAATAAAATTCACACCATCGAAGCTGATCCTAAACTGAATAGTTGTTTACATATTGAAACACATAAACAAGTTAAGAATCATAAGAGTCTAAACAACTTAAAAGTTGATTCATCAATACGTCTTGCCATAGATAATGTTATGCAAGACTCTAAACCATCGAATACACTTTTTGGTGATGATTGGGGTTCATTAGATTTTACTGCTTCCTTTACAAGAGAATATAAACTTAATAACTCTAATCCTGACACATCAAAAGTGATACAAAGTACACAGTGAAAGCTTCAAATTGATCAACAAACTGATCGGTGAGATGTGACCTATGTTTTGGTGACCAAACCTTGTCAGCCAAACATATCCTATCAGCCACCTTACAAACTCTCTAACTGATCTATCAACTCTTCCCGACAACCTGACTTCCTTTTCTTTGAAGAAAATTCTCCTATCAGCGGTGTCTTCTGGTCTCCTACCTATACCCCGATAGTGGTTAGCTTCCACTTGCTTTACCCATACCGGTTAGTCATGACCCCATCGGCCAAACTCCAAATGTCAGTGAACTCAAATCAAAGTCTGTCGATACATTGAAACAACTGTCATTGGTGAGACTCCAAACATTGGCAGAGTCTTAAGGCTTTCACCTAATATGCCAATATGTTATATAGTCTTAGGCAAGAATTCATCCATTGGCAGGATCTTACACTCATCCCCCAATACTACCACTCTTCCCAATAAGCCAAACTATTGTATATACATAACATGACTTGTTATTACTGGTAAACCAATGTATCCTTACCTTGATTTCACTGTTACAACCAGTCACCTTTTGTATCCAATGCAATGTATATTATCAACATACAATCTTGACATACATTTGCGATATGCATTTGTAATGTATCTTTGGTGAGACTAAAGTCCTTCTCCACTGATACACCTTTTGTCGGCCTAACACCTTGATCAGTGTAACTTTCAACAGCTTCCCCGAGGGCTATTTCACGCCGATGACACTTCGATTACCCTACAACTTATAGACATTCAACAAGAACTCAATAAAATAGAAGGGATCTGCACTCCTCTACAAATAATTGATCACTCCATCAATTTGGTCACTCCACAACAGCACTTCTCCTATTGTTTCTATGACTAGTCACATAGAGATGCCTAGTCGACTCATGCCCAGACTCCTTGGGTCCTAGGGTGTTTGATCACAACTATAGAAAACATAAAACTTTGTTTGATCACAACTACAAAAAATACAAAACTTACACTATATTCCTCCATCACACTAAGAATGAGAATGCCTTCAGTGGATAGAGGAATAACAGTCCATTTGTTCATAAAAAACCCTAGTTTCTAAGTTTTCAGAATAGTCTCTGCAAAAAGAACAAAACTCACAAACTAAGATACTTCTAGACACCAAACTACCATCAATGCCTGAACATCTCCGACCAGTTTCAGATGATCAATTAACCATACAGATCGTACAGAAGACTTACAGAAAATTACTCAGAAAAAACACAGTATTTCCACACACCCAAGAACTCCAGATCTTCATTCATTCACACTTTCGCTTCATATCAATACATCCAATTTCTTCACTTATAGAAGGCTTGGAACATTAGTTACATTCCTCCAACCATGCAAAACTAATTTGAAAAATAGTTAGCCATTGGGGTTCTCCTCTAACAAGAAAACTGCATGTTTTCCTTGTGTTATTACATCAACTTGACCAAAACATGGTCTACATAGGGCTAGTGACCAAATTGACACAAAACCTTATTACAAACATGATGGGGCTTAAAAAGCCTTATTGAAAACAAAAAACAAAACATGACTCCTGCACCATAGAGAAGGTGCTCCTGCACCATACTCCCCCTGCAGGAAAAACTCAAGTCCCTTGAGTTGCTAACTATTGGAGTGTCTTCCCATGCTTCAAAATGTCTGCCTCACTCATCCATGTAGCTTCTAAATCAGGAAGATCCTACCACTTGACCAATTACTCCTTGTACACACCCTTCCTTGTCTTTTTGACAATCTTGGAATCTAAGATGCATTCCAATTCTAAAGGCTTACTTGGAGGTACATCTCTAACCCAATCTTGATCTTCAATCACAACATCTGATCCATCTTCAGCATTCAATGGAGGTCTGAATGGAAATAGGTCTGAAACATTGAATATGGGAGAAATACCAAGACCGGATGGCAATTCTATTTCATAAGCAATTGGACCAAACTTATGCACTACCTTGCATGGTCTTATTTTCTTCATCAGAAGCTTGGTTGGCTATCCTTTAGGTAGTCTTTCCTTCCATAGATAGGCCATCACCAAATCTCCCACCTTGAACTGTACATCTCTTCTTTTGAGATATGTCCCGTCCGTGTATTTGGAGACTGTCTTTTCCAACTGAACTTTGACTTGATCATGAACTGACTTCATGGTGGCAGCAAAATCTTCTCCTAGAGCACTCCTCTTATCCCAGCCTTGTAGATCTTTGAGTTCAAGTGGTCCTCTTGGATGGAAACCATAAATAATTTCAAATGGACTCTTCCCAGTACTTTTATTCCTCGAGTCATTGTAAGCATACTCAGCTTGATTGATAATCCAGTCCCATGCCAACCCATGTTCCTTGGTAAGGCATCTTAGAAGGTTTCCTAAGGACCTATTAACAACCTCCTTTTGACCATCAGTTTGGGGATGGTAGGCTGATGAGAAAGACAATTGTGTTCCCAATTTTCTCCATAAGGTCCTCCAAAAATGACCAATGAACTTGGAGTCTCTATCAGTGACAATTGAAAGGGGCAAACCATGGATTCTAACCACTTCTTTGAAAAAGAGACCAGCAATGTGAGATGCATTATTTGTGCATTTGCATGGCACAAAATGAGCCATCTTACCGAATCTGTCCACAATGACAAAAACACTATCCACACCCCTTGTTGTCTTAGGAAGACCAAGTACAAAATGCATACTAATGCTCTCTCAAGGCATGTTGGGAATAGGAAGCGATTGGTACAAACTAGCATTAGAAGATATATCTTTGGCCTTTTGACATATGATACAACTTGCAACATATCTCCTGACATCTGATTGTACTTTTGTCCAATAGTAGAATCTAGTGACTTGTTCCAAAGTCTTGTCCAACCCAAAATGTCCTCCTAAGGTTCCATTGTGCTTCTCTTTGATGATGTTATCCCTCATTGAACATTTAGGAACACATAGCAAACTTCCTTTGAATAGGAGACCTTCCTGCAACACAAAATCTGAATATTCACCATGAAAAGTGTTAGCCAAACTAGCACAAACTTCATAAGCAGCCTTAAAATCTGCATCTTCCTTGTATAACTCCTACAGACAATCTATCCCCATGCTTTCCATCTGTACTTCATGTAAGACAAGCATCCTTCTACTTAAAGCATCAGCCACTTTGTTGGAAACACCCTTTTTATGCTTAATAGTGAAGGTATAGGCCTGCAATTGTTCCATCCACTTGACATGCCTATGATTCAACTTTTCCTAACTATTTAGGAAGCTGAGAGCATGGTTATCAGTAAAAACAATGAATTCTTTGGGCAACAAATAGTGTCTCCACTTTTTGAGAGCTTGCACCATTGCATAAAGCTCTAGGTCATAGGTAGAATGCCTTTGTTTAGCCTCATTCAACTTCTTTGAAAAAAAGGCCACTGGATGTCCATCGTGACTGAGAATAGAACCTATTTCTTTCTAACTTGCATCACATTCCACTACAAAAACTTTGTCAAAATCTGGGAGTACCAATGTAGGTAATTCAGTCACTTTCTTCTTTAACAATTCAAAGCTATCATCTGCTTGCTTTGTCCATTAAAATTTGCACTTTATGCCACCCTTGATGGTGTTAAGAATAGGAGCACTTATGTGACTGAATCCTCTAATGAACTTCCTATAAAAAGTTGCCAAGCCATGAAAGCTTCTAACATCTCCCATTGTCTTAGGAGTAGGCCAATTGAGAATAGCCTCAACCTTTGTGGGGTCCATCTTCAAACAACCATTGGAAATCACAAAACCTAGGTACACAAGTTCAGTTTTCATGAACTCACACTTATCTAGGTTGATCATCAACTTATTCTCATGTAACTTCTCCATCACCTATCCAAGATGCTTTAGATGTTCTTCTTTTGTCCTGCTGAAAACAAGTATGTCATCAAGATAAACAATTACAAATTTGCCAATGAATTCAACAAGTACCTCATTCATCAAATGCATGAATGTGCTTGGTGCATTGCTAAGGCCGAATGGCATGACAAGCCATTCATATAGACCTTCATTTGTCTTGAAGGCAGTCTTCCATTCATCTCTCTACCTAATTCTGATTTGATGATAACCAGATTTCAAATCAATCTTTGAATAATAACATGACCCTCCAAGATAGTCCAAAAGATCCTCAATCCTTGGCATAGGCAATCTATACCTTATTGTGATCTTATTTATGGCCCTTGAATCTATACATAGTCTCCACTTCCCATCTTTCTTTGGGGCAAGTACACTAGGGACTGCACATGGACTCAGACTCTTTCTAATCAATCCTTTCTCTAAGAGATCTTGAATTTGTCTACTCACCTCTTCATTCTGCTGTGGTGTTAATTTATAGGCAGCCTTATTGGGCAATGTGGCACTTAGAATCAAGTCAATTTGATGACTTATATATCTCATGGGTGGTAAGGAGTTAGGAGTATCCTCTACCACAAGATCTTGGTACTTATCCAACAATTGCTGCACTTCTAGTGGAATCTCTTTCTGCTTTTTGTCTTGCTATCCTGATTCATCTTTAGGTTTCATTATCAAGGCATACCCTTGGGTATCCTTCTCCTTCATGAGATGTAAGAACTCTTTGCCACTAACCATCATGACATTAGTGTCATTACGCTTCTCTCCAACCTGTTCTTGCATAGGATCCATCCTAAACTTCCTTCCATTCTTGGTGATGAGGTATGTGTTCTTCTCACCATCATGTTGTGCCTTCACATCATACTGCCATGGACATCCAAGAAGAAGGTGACAAGCATCCATAGGAATAATCTCACATAGTACCTTGTCCTTATAATCACCTATCTCAAACTCAACCCAGGTTTGTTCTTCTATCATATAATTTTGATTCTTATTCAACCAAGAGATCTTATGAGGACTAACATGGGGCAACCTTTTCAATTTACACTTCTCTACCATTTCAGTAGACACTACATTCTCAATAGAACCTAAATCAACAATGATTTTACAAAGCTTACCATATGCTATACCTTGGGTTCTAAAGAGAGTCTTCCTTTGTGGGGGTTCTTGCTTCAATGGCATCTTCATCAAGGTTATCTTGATCATCATGCTCTCTCCTTCAAGGACTAGTGCAGCACTACTAATGGGTGAATTCACACTTTGGAAATCATCATCTTTCAACAACTAATTCCTTCTTCCACCATCATGGGAACTGGTTGTCTTCTCAGGGCATTTGCTTGCAGTATGGCCTACTTGATTGCTGCCATAGCATCTACTAGTGAAAACTCTGGGTCTTCTACCTGCACCACCACTTCTACCTCTGCCATTAGGTCTTCTCCAACCTCTGAAACCTCCACCTCTATGGTCTACATCAAAATGAGACTCTTGTTGACTTGGGTTTTCATTTCTACTTGACGGTCCTCTACCAAAACTACCTCTTCCCCTATTATTTCAACCACCTCTTCCTCTAGTGTTTTTATCACTCTTTCTTTTCAACTTTTCCTCTTCCCTAGAGGCTAATTGAAAACACTCATCCACTGTTTTAGGAACCACCATACCGAATTCATCTTGTATGTTATACCTCAAACCATTGAGATATCTAGCCACCATCTCTTTCTCTTCCTCCTTGTGATTGGCTCTCATGCTCAATCTATGAAATTCTTCAGTATATGTAGCCACATCCATATCCTTTTGTCTGAAATGATTAAAGTTCCTGATGGTCTACAACTCATAATCAGATGGCATGAACTTGTCTCTTAGCATGGCCACCATTCTACTCCATTTGGTGATAGGGTTCTTTCCAACTTTCTCTCTTTCACATTGGGTATAGTTCCACCAAACTAAGGTAGAACCTCTCAATCTTGTCTTAGCAAACTTGACTTTCTTGCTGTCACTATTCTCCTTGAAGTCAAAATAGTTACTCATGGATTTAATCCAATCCATGAGGGCATCTCCATCTAGTTTCCCATTGAATGTAGGAACATCCATCTTTGGATTGCCACTATCTCCCTGAGCACCTTTGAGTGCATTCAAGAATGCCTTTTGGTCAGTAGATATACCCTATTCTTGAGGGCTCTCCTCTGCCTCTTCTTCTTCTTCTGTATCAGAAGAACTTCCATCTTCTTTACTCTTACCCTTGGACCTCTCTTCTTTCAATTGTGCTTCAAGCATCTCCTCTACCATCTTCTTGATCACTTCCTGGCTCATAGTCTTGGGAGGGATTGTGCTAGCCTCAATTTCTTTCTCCTCATCTAACATATACTGCTCCAATTCAAATATTGGCTCTAATACCAATATGATGCAGAGTACATAGTGGAAGCTTCAAATTGATCAACAAACTGATCGGTGAGATGTGACCTATGTCTTGGTGACCAAACCTTGTCGGCCAAACATATCTCGTCAGCCACCTTACAAACTCTCTAACCAATCTATCAACTCTTCCTGACAACCTGACTTCCTTGTCTTAAGAGAGACTTCTCCTATCGGCGGCATCTTCTGGCCTCCTACTGATACCCTAATAGTGGTTAGCTTCCACTTGCTTTACCCATAGCGGTTAGTCATGATCTCGTCAGCCAGACTCCAAACATCGACAAACTCAAATCAAAGTCTTCTGATACGTCGAAACAACTATTGTCGATGAGACTCCAAACATCGACAGAGTCTTAAGGCTTTCACCCAATATGCCGATATGTTATATAGTCTTTTCCAAGACTTCCTCTATTGGTGGGATCTTGTACTCGTCCCCTGACACTACCACTCTTCCCGATAAGCCAGACTATTGTATATACATAACATGACTTGTTATTACTGGTAAACTAATGTATCCTTACCCTGATTTCACCATTACAGCCAGCCACCTTTTGTATCCAACGCAATGTATATTCTCAACATACAATCTTGACATACATTTGCGATATGCATTCAGAATGTATCTTCGGTGAGACTAAAGTCGTTCTCCACCAATACACCTTCTGTCGGCCTAACACCTTGATCGGTGTAACTTTCAATAGCTTCCCCGAGGGCTATTTCACACCGATGACACTTCGATTACCTTGCAAATTACAAACATTCAACGAGAACTCAATAGAACATAAGGGATCTACACTCCTCTACAAATACTTGATCACCTCGTCAATTTAGTCACTCCACAACAACACTTCTCCTATTGTTTCTACAACTAGTCACATAGAGATGCCTAGTCGATTCATGCCCAGACTCCTTGGGTCCTAGGGTGTTTGATCACAACTACAGAAAACATAAAACTTACATTGTATTCCTCCATCACACTGAGAATGAGAATGCCTTCAGTGGACAGAGGAATAACAATCCATTTGTTCACAAAAAACCCTAGTTTCTAAGTTTTCAGAATAGTCTCTGCAAAAAGAACAAAACTCACGAACTACAATACTTCTAGACACCAAACTACTATCAATGCCTGAACATCTCTGACCAGTTTCAGATGATCAATTAACCATATAGACCGTACAGAAGACTGTTACAGAAAATTACTTAGAAAAAACACAATATTTCCACACACGCAAGAACTCCAAATCTTCATTCATTCACACTTCCGCTTCATATCAATACATCCAACTTCTTAGCCTATAGAAGGCTTGGAACATTAGTTACATTCCTCCAACCAAGCAAAACTGATTTGAAAAATAGTTAGCCGTCAGGGTTTTCCTCTCACAAGAAAACTGCATGTTTTCCTTTTGTTATTACATCAACTTGACCGAAACATAGTCTAGATAGGTTTAGTGACCAAATTGACACAAAACCTTATTACAAACATGATGGGGCTTAAAATTCCTTATTGAAAACAAAAAACAAAACATGACTCTTGCACCATAGAGAAGGTGCTCCTGCATCAAAAAGTCACACTGATCTCATCCAAGCAATTTTTGGAAACACCTAAGAAACCCAAAGTCTCCTTGGTAGAAAAAAAGACAATACTCTTACTTAGACTATAGAATATGAGACTTATGAGGCATCTCCTTCTTGTAAAAATATGGAGTCTATCTATTGTCATGGATTTTAGATCCTTTACAAAAATTGTGACTACATAGGCAATGGTTGTGGTGTAAGCCAACAAGGAATTAGAGTAACTTTACAAGTTGCTAGAATTAACTACATGTTTGGTATGTGATACCATTCTTTGAAGCCCACCAAAGCTTATCATCATCCTAAAATTAATGTTAATACAATATCAACAAAACCAACACTTAATGTGGTACATCCTGCGATGATTGACATGGATTGTCCACAAGGAAATATCCCATTGAATCAAGTAAGTATTTCTCCCTCTTTTAACCACACTCAATCTAGCACCCACTCCATTTTCTCTTAAGGGTTGCCTCCTCCTAGATATAAATTTTGTTAGCACTGTGTGGTGGGTTTCCTCTGTGTTGTGTTATATGTTGTTTAGGTCTCTTTAGACGACCCTTGACACTCTTGTAAGGTCAAGGATACAAGGAGACCACCTGGTGTAGGAGCACCTTGAGACATCAAGAATCTAGAAAATTCTATGCATTTTCTATTTTGTCCAAATGTCATATGGAGTCATATCTGGCCGAGTAATGGCATAATGTTGAGTTGTTAAGAAAAGAATTGTAACCAAACTGTAGAATGCAATTGTTTGGCAGTGGTGGTTCATTTCCACCGTGTGTAACTGCCAAGATGTAAGTCTTTTAAATAGTTGAGTCTATATTTGTCAAATAGGAGAGGACAGATAGAGAGTCGAGAGAAATTGTATGAATATTTCTGAGGAGAATAAATAAATTTTGGTGTTCTAGTCTAATTACAAGGACATCGATTGGAGTCATTCCACTAGTTAAGATTTCTTTGAAATCAGTGGAATGACCTCTGTAATGTTAGTTAGTTTTCTGTTCTGTTAAAGTTTAGTTGTTTGTGTGTTCTGTTTAGTTACAAAGATTGCAGAGGGAATTATCGGCTTAAAACTCGTGTTCTGTCACTAAACATGAATTTTATGAGTATATTGCATTTATATGTATTCCATAGATGTATGGGAAGAGACAATTTGTGTGTATACTGCTAAAACATGTCAGTTATGCAATTTATGAGTATACGTCAATTGTATGTTATAAACAGTGTGTGTGTGTATCACATTTGTATGTGAGAGCATTTCGTGTATATCCTACATTTGGATATTGGGGTTGTATGTTACAAAAGTATGTTTCGAATGTATATTGTCAATGTGCATTGGGGTAGATGCAAGTGATGACCGGCCATATCGGTCAAAATGGAAGGAGATACATTTGGTTACCAGAGATAGAAGGTCATGCATTGTATATGAAAAGGGAAGACATCGAGTAAGGAGAGCCATCGGGAAAGACATTGGAAGTCACAATGAACGACAGAGTTATGCCGATAGAAAGCATATCGGGGAGAGTTGGCGCATCAGTGGAAGAATACTTAGAGTGGTCGATGGTATATTATCATGCCGATATGAGGAATATTAATGTTTCGGTAATGTATGGACATAATAAAAGGGGTTTGAAAGGGGGTTTAAGTTTTAAAACTATGTATGGTGGGTTGATGGGTATTTTTCACCCTGTTTAAATGTTTCCACTATGTAACTCTACATCACCACCTCTATTGTGACCATTCTTCTATTTGTCTCTCCATTCTTTTATTGGTTCCCTCCTCTATTTTATTGTTGTGTGTTGTGCCTTGGGGGCATCCTCCTACATGGTGTTCCTAAGGCACTTTCTCTCCTCTCTCATTTTTATTGTTTACCTTCTTCTGTGCCTCTACTAGTTAATGGATGACGAAAACAAACAAATAATGATAAGGACTATGTGTCCCTTCAACAAGAAAGGAAAAATGGACTCAGTCCATATATGAAGATGGGGTTGATATATATATATATATATATATATATATATATATATATATATATGATACTTGACTAGTAGAATCACTCTGTGTGATGTGTCAATTCGTAAAAATCCTTTTCAATACACTTAATCTGCTTCAATGCACTAAGGATTGTTTTGTAAATCACCTTATCATTACACTTGGTTCTGAAACAATTGTAGTATAGCCCAATTGCTATACTCGGTTATGAACCCACAAGTGTAGCCTTGGTCCTTGATATGATCTAATATATGATTTATGCATAGATTTTATGAATTGATTTGGTTATCTTAGAGTACGATTTTTCTAACAAAATCTTTTATCTTGTTGATTATCTTATCAAACTTAATATCAATGTGTTTGTGGGAATATTCGGTGATTGTGGCACATGTCACATTTTGGGGCACATGGACTTTGTGAAAGCTCTTGTTCCCTTGCATGTTTTCACTCTATCTTAATGTGCTTGATACCAACAAGTGACATCAACCACCTTAAGGTGGGGGCATATATAATGGTATTTGTCTAATTACTTTTACACTGACAAAGCATGTTTGAAAGCCCTAATCACAAGGCAGGATGGTGTATCTCTTGAGCTAGTGCATATCTTTTTAAAAGAAAAAATCCCTCATCGCGAGGTGGGATGTTGTGTCTCTTGAGCTAGTACATATCCTTTTATACAAAGTCCTCTACGGAGGCAGTGTTGGATCTTTAGTCATCTACTCTTAAGCATGTCTTTGGTGATTGTGGTAGCATAACTCAACCGTCAAGTGTGTTTGACATGTTTTAGATAGTGGAGTAGTGAGGAGCTCCTCCCTATCGTTTGTGTTTAACATGTATAATATGTGTAGCATGTTGATGATGTACTATGCAATGCTCATGTATTCCATGTGTTTTCCACATGTCTTCCCTACATGTCTGGCATGCATTGTGTGTTTTATACATGTCTTGTGTGTTTTTGATGGTGGTGCATAGTGATGAGTTACCTCCCCATTGCTTAGTTATATATATATATATATATATATATATATATATATATATATATATATATATATATATATATATATATATATTTGCTTAATAATGTCTTCTCTCCATGTATACTTTGTATATTGCATGACTGCTCTCATGTCTTCTTCATGTATTGTATGCTTCCACTATATTCTCCATGTTTTGCATGCTTCTTACTGTCTTCCTTATGTCTTGCATGTCTTCTACGTGTTTTCTAGTGCTTACCTAAGATTGGAGCTAGAAATAGTCCTCTAACCTTTGGGTATGTCTTAGCTCTATGTGCTTAGTTTGATGTACTTATGTTGACCTATTTTCCTCTATCCAAAGTTAAATAGTTCACCTTGTTTTTTCCTTGAAAATCCTTTGGAAGATGACCCTACAAGGCTTAAATCCTTCAAATATTTATGCTATGCCTTGTCAAAAATCCCAAAAATCTCACCTTGAGAATCTTTGCTGAAAACCCAAAAAAACCCAGAAACCCTTTGTCTTCAAGTGCTTTCCATCGTAGATAAATCTTAATTTTATACTAGTATCTGTATATGCATTTTCAAATGTATGTTCACATGTACATTCACCATTGTATGTTCGCATATGCAAAGGAAATGTACATCGGCAAGATACAAGGTACCATATACAAAGGGGATATGCAAGGGGTGGAATGCAAGGATGAATGTATGTTCGCATTATATGTTCAAATGTACAATCACACATGCAAAGGAAAGATACAAGGGGAAGATGCAAAGAAAATATACAAAAGGTAGCACACAAAGGCAACATACAAGGATACATGGGTGGAAAGATACAGGGCAAAAGATACAATACCCGATGCATATACAAAGGCAAAAACATGCAAGGGCGACATACATCACCAACATACAAGGGAAACATGCAAAGCAAATATGCAAAGTGCATATACAAAGTGCACATGCAAGCAAATGTGCAAAGGTTGATATACAAAGGTACTTACATAACGGGCGATTGTATCTAATATCCATTTTCCAATGTATATTCGCATATACAAGCAACAAATAAAGAAGATACAAAGGGTGGGGTCCACCAAATGAATGTATATGCCATTGTATCTTCACATATAATCACATATACAATGCAATATACATTCCTGACATACAAGGCCCGGACCCAAAAGGGTATGCAGTTTAGTTGATAAAGGCATACTTGTTTGTATGCATCTTCTACTTGTATATTCGCATTGTATGTTTAGACATACAAAGGGCAGATACAAGGGAATATACAAAAGGGCAGGTACAAGGTCAAATGCATGTTTGTATGTAGTTTTCCTTTGTATATTTTGCATTGTATATGTGATATACAAAGAGGTAGATACAACGGCGATATACAAGGCAGACCCAATTGGAGAATCAAATACAGGGGATAATCATTTTGGCATCCGCAGTTTGTATGTAGAAACACATGTATGTGCTGATATACAAAGAGAAAAGGGTCAAAAGATGCATATACAAAGATGCAGAGGGGTACATACAAGTTGGACCTGACTGTGGAATTGAGTATAGCAAATAATCATTTGAGATCCATAGGTTGTATGTACATGCGATTGCATGTGCCGATATACAATTGCAATATACAAAGCCATATGCAAGGAGATGATCGGCGAGACAATGCACATCGATGGCTCTGTTTTTAGTCATCCTGATGGCCGATGGAGGATACGATTGCTCAGCAATAGGTCTCTGGACATCTCAGTGATGAATCAGACAGTGCCACGTGTCAGGGGCAATTCAAAGCCATTTCAAAAGGTAGAAGCCTATGTTTGCTTGTTGGCACATGCAAAACGAAAAGCATATTCAAAAAGCAAGAGGTGAAGGAGACTTTGTATACGGCATCAAGTGAACCTAAAAGCGTAGTTGCAATTGTATATACAATGGAACATACAAAGGCATATTCAAGCGTAGATATGCAAATACACAGGTAGTTGACTGCAGCTTTGACCACGAATATCTTGTGCATCCTAGCGAATTTCAACATGCTGTAAAAGGCAAACGTGCTTATTTTTGCCTCCTCTTTCATTTGGCTGACTTTGAGCAGGATAATTTTGCTGTTAGATTTTGTATCTAGACTTGCATGCTTTAGTGACTGGACGTTTCAGTGCCCCTTTTTGTGCAAATGCAGATATCTGTGGCATTTTATGAGCGCAGATTGATGATTCAGCAGCTTACATTGAAGACTAGAAATATCTTCCATCTGCCCATGTTCCAGATATTTTCATGCCATAACTTCTATAGGTAGACGTCCCTTCAGGTAGATATTTTCCTATTAGCGCCCATGGGCAATGACATTGTAACCAACTGAGGTCAAAATATGAAATGATATATATACATGTAAAACAGATGTATTTAGGTTGGTGGTTCCTTTGGGCTATTTTGTAATGGCTCTTGGCCTCTATAATCAATATAAACTAGTATTTTTGCCTCTCGTTTGTTATTTTTAGTACTGTGTCTGCTCTTTGGATTAGTGTAGGCTATGTATTGTGGACAAACCGATCCCTTTCATTCCTCCATTATTCTGTCTAGACCTCTCTAGAATTAATATGAGTCTGTGTAAGTCTTTCCAGCTGTGAGATTATTATTGTGTCGATTCAGTTGCAGCCAAACATATTTAAATTTAGTGTATCACTTTTTATTTCATTTCAGCATTCCTTCTAACCCTTTTCCCGGTAAGCATTAGCAGTAGATTTAGATGCATTTTTCTAAGCTTTAGGCTTAGAAAGAGGAAGCCGGCCTTCTCCGGAGGTCTGATCTCATTTCGCAAGGTCCCACACTTCGAGATCATTCCCATGTTTCTCTAGATTGCTAAAGTTTCACAACTACAGCAAGGGTGCAAATCTGAGAGACAACAGTTTCTGGCACGCCTAGTGGGACTCGAACCCACAATCACCCCTGACACGTGGCACTATCTGATTCATCGTTGAGATGTCCAGAGACCTATCGCTGAGAAATCATATCCTCCATCTGCAGTCAGGATGACTAAAAACAGAGCCACCAATGAGCATTGTCTCGCCGAGCATCTCCTTGTATATGGCTTTGTATATCGCAATTGTATATCGACACATGCAATCACATGTACATACAACCTGCAGATCTCAAATGATTATCCGCTATACTCAATTCCGCAGTCGAGTCCAACTTGTATGTACCCCTCTGCATCTTTGCATATGCATCTTTTGACCCTTTTCTCTTTATATATTAGCACATACATGCATTTCTACATACAAACTGCAGACGCCACTATTTAACTCTGGAAAGAGGAAAATAGGTCAACAACTTTTTTCCTTGAAAATCCTTAAGAAGATGACTCTACAAGGCTTAAATCCTTCAAATATTTATGCTATACCTTGTACAAAATCCCAAAAAATCTCACCCTGAGAATCTTTACTAAAAACCCAGAAAAACCCAGAAACCCTTTGTCTTCAAGTGCTTTCCATCGCAGATAAATCTCAATTTTATACTTAGTATTTGTATATACATTTTTGAATGTATGTTCGCATGTACATTTGCCATTGTATGTTCGCATATGCAAAGGAAATGTACATCGGCGAGATACAAGGTACCATATACAAAGGGGATATGCAAGGGGTGGAATGCAGGGATGAATGTATGTTTGCACTGTATGTTCAAATGTACAATCGCACATGCAAAGGAAAGATGCAAAGAAAATATACAAAAGGCAGCACACAAAGGCGACATACAAGGATACATTGGTGGAAAGATACAAGGTGAAAGATACAATGCCCGATGCATATACAAAGGCAAAAACATGCAAGGGCGACATACATCGCCGGCATACAAGGGAAACATGCAAAGCAAATATGCAAAGTGCATATACAAAGCACACATGCAAGAAAATGTGCAAAGGTCAATATACAAAGGTGCTTACATATCGAGCAATTGTATCTAATATGCATTTTCCAATGTATATTAGCATATACAAGTAGCAAATAAAGAAGATATAAAGGGTGGGGTCCACCAAATGAATGTATATGTGATTGTATCTTCACACATACAATCGCATATACAATGTGATATACATTCCTGACATACAAGGCTCAGACCCAAAAGGGTATGTAGTTTAGTTGATAAAGGCAGACTTGTTTGTATGCATCTTCTGCTTGTATATTTGCGTTGTATGTTTAGACATACAAAGGGCAGATACAAGGGAATATACAAAAGGGTAGGTACAAGGTCAAATGCATGTTTGTATGCAGTTTTTCTTTGTATATTTCGCATTGTATATGTGATATACAAAGAGGTAGATACAATGGCAATATACAAGGTGGACCTGACTGGAGAATCAAATATAGGGAATAATCATTTTGGCGTCTGCATTTTGTATGTAGAAATGCATGTATGTGCTGATATACAAAGAGAAAAGGGTCAAAAGATGCATATGCAAAGATGTAGAGGGGTACATATAAGTTGGACCCAACTGCGAAATTGAGTATAGCGGATAATCATTTGAGATCCGTAGGTTGTATGTACATGTGATTTCATGTGTCGATATACAATTGCAATATACAAAGTCAAATGCAAGGAGATGCTCAGCGAGACAATGCTCATCGGTGGCTCTATTTTTAGTCATCCTGATGACTAATGGAGGATGTGATTGCTCAGCGATAGGTCTCTAGACATCTTAGCAATGAATCAGACAGTGCCACATGTGAGGGGTGATTCAAAGCCGTTTCAAAAGGTAGAAGCCCGCATTTGCTTGTTGGCACATGCAAAATGAATAGACTATTCAAAAAGCAAGAGGCGAAGGAGACTTTGTATGTGGCATCAAGTGAACCTTAAAACGTAGTTGCAATTATATATACAATGGAACATACAAAGGCATATTCAAACGCAGATATGCAAAGCGATATACATAGGCAGTTGACTATAGCTTTGACTGCGAATATCTTTCGTATCCTAGTGAATTTCAACATGCTGCAAAAGGCAAAAGTGCTTATTTTTGCCTCCTCTTTCATTTGGCAGACTTTGAGTAGGATATTTTCATAGTCAGATTTTGGTTCTGGACTTGCATGCTTTAGCAACTGGACGTTTTAGTGCCCCTTTTTGTGCAAATGCAGATATTTGTGGCATTTTATGAGTGCAGATTGATGATTCAGCAGCTTACATTGAAGACCAGAAATATCTTCCATCTGCCCCTATTCCAGATATTTTCATGCCATAACTTCTACAGGTAGACTTCCCTTCAGGTAGATATTTTCCTATCAGCACCCATGGGCGAATTCATTGTAACCAACTGAGTTCAAAATATGAAATGATATATATACATGTAAAATAGATGTATTTAGGTTGGTGGTTCCTCTAGGCTATTTTGTAATGGCTACTTGGCCTCTATAATCAATATAAATTGGTATTTTTTCCTCTCTTTTGTTATTTTCAGTACTGTGTCTGCTCTTTGGATTAGTGTAGGCTATGTATTGTGGACAAAGAGATCCCTTTCATTCCTCTATTATTCTATCTGCATGCTTTAGCGACTAGATGTTTCAGTGCCCCTTTTTGTGCAAATGTAGATATTTGTGGCATTTTATGAGTGCAGATTGATGATTTAGTATCTTCCATTGAAGACCAAATATCTTCCATCTGCCCCTGTTCCAGATATTTTCATGCCATAACTTCTGCAGGTAGATGTTCCTTCAAGTAGATATTTTCCTATCAATGCCCATGGGTGAATTCATTATAACCAACTGAGGTCAAAATATGAAATGATATATATACATGTAAAACAGATGTATTTAGGTTGGTGGTTCCTCTAGGCTATTTTGTAATGGCTACTTGGCCTCTATAATCAATATAAATTGGTATTTTTGCCTCTCTTTTGTTATTTTTAGTATTGTGTCTGCTCTTTGGATTAGTGTAGGCTGTGTATTATGGACAAAGAGATCCCTTTCATTCCTCTATTATTCTGTCTGGACCTCTCTAGAATTAATATGCGTCTGTGTAAGTCTTTCTAGCTATGAGATTATTACTGTGTCGATTCAGTTGCAGCCAAACACATTTAAATCTGGTGTATCACTTTTTATTTCATTTCAGCATTCCTTCTAACCCTTTTCCTGGCAAGCATTAGCACTAGGTTTAGATGCATTTCTCTAAGCTTTAGGCTTAGAAAGAGGAAGTCGGCCTTCTCTGGAGGTTTGATCTCATTTCACAAGGTCCCACACTTTGAGATCATTCCCATGTTTCTCTAGATCGCCAAAGTTTCACAACTGCAGTAAGGGTGCAAACCTGAGAGACAACAATTTTTGGCACACCTGGTGGGACAAGTTCGATGAACTTCTCATCAAGGTACTAAGAGATTTGGTGTTTCTCCTAGTATTACCAGTCATTGGAGGCAATACAAACAACACCATGATGACTCTACTGATCAAATCAGCTGGTTTCACTAGCCCAAGTACCTAAAATTTCATCAAAGATCAGGATTTTGGTGGTTTTCCTGGTCTATTCAGCTTCCAGAAGCATCCTAATCACCTGGTGACTCCCTTTCTGGTATGTATCTAGTTTCTTTTTGGTTGTAGATGTTTTTTCTCTAATTCTGACATTTTTATGATTATCCAGCATTTAGATGCTATAAAATGTCAAAATTTTATGGGAATCATGGCTTTTCCCCTACCCCTAATCCAAATACAGGCTATTGGCCCCCATATCAGCAATACCAGGCCCCAAATGCCTCTGATTTTATGCCATATAGCCCTGTTGCTGTAGAGTATCAACATCCTCATGATGCTTACCTCCCTCCCACCCCTAATGTTCCCCCTGAGAATATTGATGCTTTCAATGAGCTCATGAGCAGTTTCTTGAAGCTAGATAGACTTTTGGACAATGAAAAAAGAGTAGGGTACAGTCGACCTCAGTGGTCTTATGACCTCAACATAATAAATTTGTATGGTCTCAAGAAGTTGTACCTAAATCTAAAGGGGGAGGCTGATGAATTTATAGAAATATTAAAACGTGACGAGCAACTAGAGGCACAAGAGGAGGTTTTATAGGAATACCTTGCTATAAAGATGGCAGCTCAAGAGAAATAGATGAGACCGGTGGTCCAAGCAATCCCCTCCATTCCTAGTTTTGAACATCCTCTCCCTTTCACACCTATTTAGCCTACTGCTGAAGAAGTCTTAAATTTTAAAATTCCAAACTTTAGGTAGGATAATCCACCTGCAACTCCAAAACTACTTCCCAGTTTTAAAATCCCAAGTTTTAGAGGCCCTCAGCCTTCACAAGAGCTTGTTCTTCACTTTAAACAAGCCCATCCTTCAAACCAAAGTGAATCTATGAAAGTGGCTCAAACTTCTTTATCATGGCAGCCTTCTTGGACCAAGCATCCTGGGTACATAGTACCAAACCTTGTAAAGGCCAATCCTCTCGTACCAATTCAAAATTAGGCAGAGGAAATAGTTGTAGAATCCAAGTCTGCCATAATTCCAAGTTTTAGGAATGCTTCTTCAACCCAACAACCAATTCATAACCAAGAGCAACCTAGACTCCACAAGTTTCTAGGCTTTAAAGCCTATATCCCTTCACAAGTCCCTGTTCCTATGCAAACTCAGATTATCACTCCCCAGGAACAAATTTGTCCATAACCCTCTCCCCTCCAAGAAATTCAAGAAGATATTCAAGCTTCTTTCCCTGATGATATTTCAATCCTCAAGGGTGGACATGTTGTCTACCAAGATAGTTGGAAAGATGAGCCAAAAGAGGAGGTGGAAGAAGATAAAAATAATGAGCAGTTTGTTCTTACACTCACAAAGATAGAATTGTTTTAATCTATTGCACCTGTGAGTAATGTTAACCCAATTAAAGGATTGAGTCCTTTAGACTTTAGTTCCTTTGAAGTCTTTTCTCATGCATCTGATCAAGAAAACAAAGTTGAAATGCAAAGAGTGAATGGGGAAAACCTTCAGCTACAAAGGCAACTTAACCAAAACCCAGTCGAGCTGCAGTCAAAGGAAGGAGGCATAGGTGAAGAGGTTGTTAAGATCACTATAGAGGTGGATGATGCTACCCTACTTCATGAGCTATGTTGAAGATGAGGAATATGAGTAGCTAGTTGTGGATATGCAGCAACAAGAGAACATTGAAAATATTGACAAATTGTTGCAAGTTGAGGCTGAGCATGATAATGAGTTTCCAAACCATAAAGAAAGCCAAGCATGTTGCCGTATGTTGGATGATGCAGAGGTTGATGATGCTGATATGCTTGAGGAGCTCCCATGCTTTATTGAAAATAATGAGGAGACTAAACATGGACAAGACCAAATTGAAGATTTGTTCTTTGTTATCCAGCAAGGATATCAGCTTCTTGGTGGGGAAGTCTTCTCTTTTGAGCATATGCATGGCTCATTTTCTAAGTCTAAGTTAGAAAATCATGAACATCTTGTTCATAAGGTAGAGGTAGCCATATTTGTAGTAGAATCATAGGAGCTAGAGTATTCAGACTAGCAATAAGAGGAAGAATGAAGCCATGATGACATTATATTAACCTTCTTGGGTTCTTTGAAGGAAGAAGGAGAAAACCATGAGGTCCCAAGTCAGTTGTTTCACACACAAGAGAAACATGAAAGTCAAATGGAGGTCACCATGATACCAAATGAAGAGCAAGAAGAGAAAGAATCAGAACAGAGACATAAGATCAAACATGATTTGCATGTCACTTCAAGGGGATGCCCAATTAGGCATCTAGCCTAGCTAGAGACATATCAAGAAGAGTCACCACTTGTCATGCTTACCTCTAAGCATGAAGTTGAGCATCAAAATGAGTGGGATCAGCCCATTTATTCACCACAAGTTAGCAAAATCAGCAATCGGTCCAGGTGGATAGGTGAGTTTATCTCCATCTTGTGGGGGGTGTTTTATCAATTTGTCATATGCCCATTCCCCTCACACCTCTTTTTAACTATCCACATGAATGAGAAATATTGTAAATTGTTAAGGAAGGGTAGTTACTTTCAAGAACCAGTTAATGGCTTTGTTTAAGGTCATGTCTGACTAGTTAGTTTAGGATTAGAGTAGGTTTTATTTCAGTTTTAGTTTTCCTTCCAATAAGTGTCCCTGCCCTTTCCTATATTCTCATTAGGAGATACATGCTTGTTTGATGTTTTTGTTTTGGCTCGGTAGCTTACTTAGTGTTCCAACTCCTCTGCTCTTGTTGTAGTCTCTCTTGACTCCATACCCAATGGATACATAATGCCACTGATCAATTTGTTTAGCAGGAAAACACCCCTGAGAGGTTGCCAAAGCTATTGACCTATTTTCCTCTGTCCAGAGTTAAATAGTTCACATTGTTTTTTCCTTGAAAATCCATTGGAAGATGACCCTATGAGGCTTAAATCCTTCAAATACTTATGCTATACCTTGTCAAAAATCCCAAAAATCTCACCTTGAGAATCTTTGCTGAAAACCCAAAAAAACCCAAAAACCCTTTGTCTTCAAGTGCTTTCCATCGCAGATAAATCTCAATTTTATACCTAGTATTTGTATATGCATTTTTGAATATATGTTCACATGTACATTCACCATTGTATGTTTGCATATGCAAAGGAAATGTACATCGCTGAGATAGAAGGTACCATATACAAAGGGGATATGCAAGAGGTGGAATGTAGGGATGAATGTATGTTCGCATTGTATGTTCAAATGTACAATTGCACATGCAAAGGAAAGATACAAGGGGAAGATGCAAAGAAAATATACAAAAGGCAGCACACAAAGGCGACATACAAGGATACATCAGTGGAAAGATACAAGGTGAAAGATACAATGCCCAATGCATATACAAAGGCAAAAACATGCATGGGCGACATACATCGCTGGCATACAAGGGAAACATGCAAAGAAAATATGCAAAGTGCATATACAAAGTGCACATGCAAGTAAATGTGCAAAGGTCGATACACAAAGGTGCTTACATATCAGGTGATTGTATATAATATGCATTTTCCAATGTATATTCACATATACAAGAAGTAAATAAAGAAGATACAAAGGCTGGGGTCCACCAAATGAATGTATATGTGATTGTATATTCACACATACAATCACATATACAATGCGATATACATTCCTGACATACAAGGCTCGGACCTGAAAGGGTATGCAGTTTAGTTGATAAAGATAGACTTGTTTGTATGCATCTTCTGCTTGTATATTCGTGTTGTATGTTTAGACATACAAAGGGCAGATACAAGGGAGTATACAAAAGGGCAAGTACAAGGTCAAATGCATGTTTGTATGCAAGTGTTTGCATGCAGTATTCCTTGGTATATTTTGCATTGTATATGCGATATACAAAGAGGTAGATACAATGGTGATATACAAGGTGGACGCAACTGGAGAAGCAAATACAGGGAATAATCATTTTGGCGTCTACAGTTTGTATGTAGAAACACATGTATGTGCTGATATACAAAGAGAAAAGGGTCAAAAGATGCATATGCAAAGATGCAGAGGGGTACATACAAGGTGGACCCGACTGTGGAATTAAGTATAATGGATAATCATTTGAGATCCGTAGGTTGTATGTACATGCGATTGCATGTGCTGATATACAAAGCCATATGCAAGGAGATGCTCGGCGAGACAATGCGCATTGGTGGCTCTATTTTTAGTCATCCCGATGGCTGATGGAGGATGCGATTGCTCAGCGATAGGTCTCTGGACATCTCAGCAATCAATCAGACAGTGCCACGTGTCAGGGGCGATTCAAAGCTATTTCAAAAGGTAGAAGCCCACGTTTGCTTGTTGGTACATGCAAAATGAATAGAATATTCAAAAAGCAAGAGGCGAAGGAGACTTTGTATATGGCATCAAGTGAACCTAAAAGCGCAATTTCAATTGTATATACAATGGAACATACAAAGGCATATTCAAGTGTAGATATGCAAAGCGATATACATAGGCAGTTGACCGTAGCTTTGACCATGAATATCTTGCACATCCTGGCGAATTTCAACATGCCGCAAAAGGTAAAATTGCTTATTTTTGCCTCCTCTTTCATTTGGCAGACTTTGAGCAGGATATTTTCACTATCAGATTTTGGATTTGGACTTGCATGCTTTAGCAACTGGATGTTTCAGAGCCCCTTTTTGTGCAAATGCAGATATTTGTGGCATTTTATGAGTGCAGATTGATGATTCAATAGCTTACATTGAAGACCAAAAATATCTTCCATTTGCCCCTGTTCTAGATATTTTCATGCCTTAACTTCTGCAGGTAGACATCCCTTCAGGTAGATATTTTCCTATCACTGCCCATGATGTAGAGCATTCAATGAAAATGTAGTTTCAAGCTAACATTTCAAATGCTAACCCTTCGGTGAGACTAACTCATCGGCGGGATCTTGCACTTGTCCCCTGATACTACCACACACGCTGATAACACATTCAACACATTCGTCGGCTAGCGTCCAAACATTGGCGAGTCTTTGATTTCCTTCTCTGATATGTCAAAGCGGTGTCTACTTGTATATGCATTTGTTGACCTACTATCACCGATAATCTAATGTATCTCTAACCCAATTCCACCGATACAACTGGTCATTCCTTGTATCCGACACAATGTATCTTCTTAATGTACGTTCGCAACATACAGTCCCTGACATATGATTGCAGGATACACACAAAATGATACTCAGGTACAATTGCAATATACACATGAAATGTATATTCAGTGAAGTAGCACAAGTCTTATGCCGATGATACTCCAACACTTAGGCAAAACTTCACTTCGCCTAATTTTTGACTGAACCCTAGCACATAGAAATGCTAGGCTCGATTAGCACTTCCCACACTCAATCCCAGCACTGAACATAACAAAAACAAAAAGAACACAAACTTTATAGACAGACCCATTCCACCGATTTCGAAGAAATCTCGTCGGTGGAATAGCTCAGTAATCCATCTGAATGACAAAATGGAAACTAATTACAGTGACGCGGTGAAAGAACTCAAAACACAACATGATTTTTATTTATTTTGGGAAATTTTGCACTGAAAACAACTCTTCTATCTTCTCACTGTTGTTCTATCACAACCCGCACAATTACTATCCTCCTCTTCTTCTCTACTACTGTTCATGGAACTATTTATACATGTTCTTGTTCATGAAAGTTTGCATCAGTGGGAATGCCAACCATTCTGCAACTGTCAACCCATTCAGTTACAATGCATTTTCTCTTCTACTACTAGACACTACGACTTGTCCTATTCCACTCAGACTCACACATGGCACTAGGCCTAACAATTGGTCACATAGACCTTATACAACTCCAAAACATCAAAAAGAACATGAAATTAATTAAGGTATCTATGTGCCCCTGCACCATACTCCCAGGGTGTAAAAGAACTCAAGTCCCTTGAGAAACCAAGTTGGAAACAGTAACCCCATGTTTGATGATGTCCTCCTTGCTCATCTAGGTAGCATTATCATCAGGAAAACCACGCCATTTGACCAAATACTGCTTGTAGGTTTTATTCCTGGTCTTCTTCTGAACTTTGGTGTCCAAAATACATTCTAGTTGTACTGGCTGACTTGGTGGAAAATCAGAAATCCATTCTACCTCCCCTACTTCTGTCACATCTGAACCAACAACATTGTCTCCTCTGAATGGAAATAGGTCAGACACATTGAAAATGGGTGATATTGTGAAACCTGGAGGGAGTTCAATTTCGTATGTATTAGGCCCAAACTTGTGTGCAATATTGCATGGACCTATAATCTTCATAAGAAGCTTTGTGGGTTGTCCCTTCAGAAGCCTTTCCTTCTTCAGATATGCCATAACCAGATCTCCAACTTTGTATTAGACATTCATTTTCTTCTGATCAGCTCTCTCTTTGTATTTCCCTATGTTCTTCTGTATAGTTTCTCTGATAGCATCATGAATATCTTTCATACTTACTGCAAAATCTTCTCCTTGTGCACTCTTTTTCTCCATGTTCTGGAGATCTCTGAGCTCTAAAATTCCCCTGGGATGAATCCCATATACAACTTCAAAAAGAATCTTTCTTGTGCTCCTATTAACAGAATCATTTATATGCAAATTCTACCTATGGGATGATCATATCCCATGCTTCTCCATGTTGTTTGGTCAAACACCTCAAAAGATTACCTAGTGATCTATTCACCACCTCAGTTTGTCCATCCGTCTAAGGATGATATGCTGACATGAAAGATAATTGAGTGCCCAATTTCTTCCACAATGTGCGCCAAAAATGTCCCACAAACTTGGGATCTCTGGCAGTGACAATATTCAATGGCAAACCATGAATGCGAACAATCTCCTTAAAGAATAGACAAGCAATGTGTGAAGCATAATTGGTACATTTGCATGGCACAAAATGAGCCATTTTACTAAACCTGTTAACAACCACAAACACATTGTCAAATCCTCTTTGAGTCTGGGAAAGACCCAAAACAAAATCCATACTGATACACTCCCATGGCCTTTGCAGAATTGGAAGTGGTTGATAGAGACCTACATTTGATGAAGTCCCTTTTGCCTTCTGGCAAATGTTGCAACTTTCTACAAATTTCCTGACATATGTTTGCATCTTAGGTCAGAAGTAAAGCCTTCTCACTTGTTCCAATGTCTTGTCTAGTCCAAAATGACCTCCAAGACTACCGCAATGTTTCTCTTTTATGATGTTCCCCCTCATGGAACACCTAGGTACACACAGTTGGCTACCTTTGAACAGTAGCCCTTGCTGTAACAAATATTCAAAAAAATTAGAATGATAGAAATCAAAAAATTGTGAACAAATTGCATGTATCTCCTTGAAGTCCTCATCATCCTGGTACATATTCTTGAGAGAATCCACTCCCACACTTTGCAACTAGATATCTTGTATAGTGCACACTCTTCTGCTCAGAGCATCTGCCACCTTGTTGGCTTGTCCCTTCTTATGTTTGATGGAAAAAGTATACACCTGGAGTTGTTCAACCCACTTCATATGCATGTGACTTAGCTTCTCCTGCGAATTCAGAAAACTCAAAGCATGGTTGTCAGTATAAACAATGAATTCCTTGGGCAAGAGATAATGTCTCCATTTTTTCAATGCTTGAACCATTGCATACAATTCTAGATCATATGTGGAATATTTTCATTTAGCATCATTCAGCTTTTCACTAAAGAAAGTAATAGGTCTGCCTTCCTAACTCAAGATAGCACCAATGGCAAGGTTACTGGCATCACATTCCACAGTAAACAACTTATTAAAATTAGGCAAAACCAAAATGGGTTTCTCTGCTATTTTCTGTTTAAGAATCTCAAAAGATTCATCTACTGCTTTTATGTTATCTAGAATGGGTGTACAAACATGACTGAATCCTCTTATGAATTTCCTATAAAAAGTTGCCAACCCATGAAAACTTCTCACATCACTTACTGTCCTAAGTGCTGGCCAAGACATAATAGCATTTACCTTTTCCAGATCCATTTTCAAATTACCCTAGGATATCACAAATCCAAGGTATGTGAGTTCCTCCTTCATGAAGACACTCTTCTCCATATTGATCATCAGTTTCTCCTCATGTAGCTTCTTCAACACTTGTTCCAAATGTTGCAAATGGTCTTCCTTTGTCCTGCTGAAATTAGAATATTATCAAGATAGACAACAACAAATTTGCCAATAAAATCTTTCAATACCTCATTCATTAGACATATGAAAGTGCTTGGAGCATTGGATAGTCCAAATGGCATCACCACCCACTCATAAAGACCCTCATTAGTCTTAAAGGTTGTCTTCTATTCATCCCCTTGTCTAATCCTGATTTGATGGTATCCACTTTTGAGATCAATTTTAGAAAAGCACCGAGCTCCTCCCAAACAATCCATGAGGTCCTCTATTTTGGGCATAGGAAACCTATATCTGATGGTGATCTTATTTATGGCTCTCGAATTAGTACATAACCTCCATTTGCCATCCTTCTTAGGAGCTAAAACTATAGGTACAACACACAGACTAAGACTTTTCTTCACCAAGCCCTTATCCAACAGTTCTTGTACTTGTTTAGCAATCTCCTCATTCTGATTAGGTGTCATTTTATAAGCTAGTTTATTTGGTAATGTGGATCATGGGATGAAGTCAATCTGATGACTTATGTCTCTCACTGGGGGTAGTGTATTGGGCATAGCCTCCACCATGATACTCTTATACTTGTCTAACAATTCCTACACTTCCTTAGGGACTTTTTTCTTGTTGTTTTTAGACAAATCAGAATTGTCTTTAGGTTTAAAAATCAGAGCATACCCCTGGGTTCCCTCTTCTTTTAGAGTATGGAGAAACTCTTTCCCACTCACTAACATGATACTTGATCCTACATTCTTGTCTACACCCTCTTTTGGTAAAGGATCCATCTTCTACTGTCTACCATTCTTGGTGATAACAAAAGAATTGGATTTACCATCATGCTGGGCTTGTACATCATACTGCCAAGGTCTTCCTAATAGTAAATGGCATGCATCCATGGGCATTATATCACACAAAAGTTTATCCCCATATTCCCCTATCTAAAATTCTACCCAAGCTTGTTCATCAACCAAGACTTGTTGCCCTTTGTTCATCCAGGACACTTTGTATGGACTAACATGTGGCAATCTTTTCAAATTCAATTTGTCTACCATTTCTACTGAAACTAAATTCTCAATTGAGCCAAAATCAACAATTACCTTACACCTTTTGTCAGAAACATTACACAGAGTTTTGAATAGTGTCTTCCTCTGAGGTGGTTCTTTGTTCTATGGTACTTTCAACATCGTCCTTCTCATCATGAGATTCTCTCCATCTTGTGTTGGAGCTGTGCTTCCCATAGATGAGTTCACACTCTGACAATCTTCTTCTTGGATCAGCTGGCTCCTTCTATCTCCTCCATAAGAGCTTGAGGCTTTCTCCGGACACTTGCCTGCTATGTGCCCAATTTGGTTACAATTATAACATCTTCCTGTGAAGACATTAGGACCTCTGCCTGGTCCACCAAATCTGCCTCTTTCATTGGGCCTCCTTCCTCTGAAACCCCCTCTAGAACCAGATTCTCCACTGTGTTCTTGTTGACTGGACTCCCCTTGATTCTTCTGGAACTAATTTTTGCCACTGAAACTATTTCTGCCTTTGAAGTTCCTTCCACCTCTACCTCTGTTTTGTTGTTCTCCTTTTCTTTTCTACTTCTCTTCTACTCTTAGTGCCACTTGGAAGCACTTGTCCATGGTTTCTGGTGTCAAGATGGTAATCTCATCTTGTATGCTATATTTCAGGCCATTAATATACCTAGCAATTCTTCACTTTTCATCCTCAACAAGCACACACCTTAGAGACAATTTGTGAAATTCCTCTGTGTAGGTGGATACATCCATATCCTTCTGTCTGAGGTTCTGCATTTTCCTGTATATCTACACTTCATAATCCGCTGGTAGGAACTGAGCCTTGATCCTCTCTACCATCTAACTCTAGGATGAGATCATGCTCTTGCCACTCTTCACCCTTTCTCCCTGGGTGTATTTCCACCATGTGAGTGCAGCACCCTTCAATTTTGTCTTTGCAAACTTGACTCTCCTATTCTCCAGTACCTCCTTGTACTCGAAGTAATTGTTCAAAGCCTCAACCTATTCGATGACTTCTTTTGCGTCCATCTTTCCACTGAACATCAGAATCTCCATTCTTGATTCAGATGATTCCTTACTGAGTGATTTTATGGCCTCCAAAAATTGTTTCTGATCTACAGATATATCTACCTGTTCTGGGGTTGTTTCCTCTTCCCCATCTTCCTCTTCTTCATCAGATTCACCATCTGATTTCTTTCCTATCTTTAGTGCCTTGAACTCAGCCTAGAGTGTTTCCTTGATTCCAACCTTGATCATTTCTTCCATCTCTTGGAACTTCTTAAGCACTTCTGCTGTCAACCCCTTTGGAGGCATGGTATTGGCCTCTCCTTTGCTCTCTCTATCTGACATAAACATTCACAGACAATGCCAACACTTCTTCAAACCTTTCGCTGGCTCTGATACCAAAATGATGTAGTGTGTTCAACGAAAATATGGTTTTAAGCTAACATTTCAAATGCTGACCCTTCGGTGAGACTAACTCATCGGTGGGATCTTGTACTTGTCCCCTGATACTACCACACACGCTAATAACACATTCGTCAGCCAGCCTCCAAACATTGGTGAGTCTCCGGTTTCCTTCTCTAATATGTCAAAATGGTGTCTACTTGTATATGCATTCGTTAACCTGCTATCACTCGTAATCTAATGTATCTCCAACCCGGTTCCACCGATATGACCGGTCATCCCTTGTATTCGACACAATGTATCTTCTCAATGTATGTTCGCAACATGCATTTGCAATATACAATCCCTGACATATGATTGCAGGATACACACGAAATGATACTCAGGTACAATTGCAATATACACATGAAATATATATTCGGTGAAGCAGCACAAGTCTTAAGCTGATGATACTCCAACACTTAGGCAAAACTTCACTTCACCTAATTTTTGACTGAACCCTAGCAAATAGAAATGCTAGGCTTGATTAGCACTTCCCATGTTCGATCCCAAAACTGAACATAACAAAAACAAATAGAACACAAACTGTATAGATAGACCCATTCCACTAATTTCAAAGAAATCTTGTCGGTGGAATGGCTCAATAATCCATCTAAATGACAAAATGGAAACTAATTATAGTGACACGGTGAAAAAACTCAAAACACAACAAGATCTTTATTTATTTTGGGAACTTCTGTACTGAAAACAACTCTTATATCTTCTCACTGTTGTTCTATCACAACCCGCACAATTACTATCCTCCTCTTCTTCTCTACTACTATTCACAGAACTGTTTATTCATGTTCTTGTTCATGACATTTTGCATTGGTGGGAATGCCAACCATTATGCAACTGTCAACCCATTCAGTTACAATATGTTTCCTCTTCCACTACTAGACACTACGACTTGTCCTATTCCACTCAGACTCACACATGGCACTAGGCCTTACAATTGGTCACGTTGACCTTATACAACTCCAAAACATAAAAAAGAACATGAAATTAATTAAGGTGTCTAGGTGCCCCTGCACCAGCCCATGGGTGAATTCATTGTAACCAACTGAGGTCAAAATATGAAATGATATATATACATGTAAAATAGATGTATTTAGGTTGGTGGTTCCTCTGGGCTATTTTGTAATGGCTACTTGGCCTCTATAATCAATATAAACTGGTATTTTTGCCTCTCTTTTGTTATTTTTAGTATTGTGTCTGCTCTTTGGATTAGTGTAGGCTATGTATTGTGGACAAACTGATCCCTTTCATTCCTCCATTATTCCGTCTGGACCTCTCTAGAATTAATATGAGTTTGTGTAAGTCTTTCTAGCTGTGAGATTATTACTGTGTCGATTTAGTTGTAGCCAAACACATTTAAATCTGGTGTATCACTTTTTATTTCATTTTAGCAATCCTTCTAACCCTTTTCCCGGCAAGCATTAGTACTAGGTTTAGATGCATTTCTTTAAGCTTTAGGCTTAGAAAGAGAAATCCGGCCTTCTCTAGAGGTCTGATCTCATTTCGCAAGGTCCCACACTTCGAGATCATTCCCATGTTTCTCCAGATTGCTAAAGTTTCACAACTGCAGCAAAGGTGAAAATCTAAGAGACAACAACTTTAACTATACCTTAATGCATGTATGGAATTGTAAGATCATACACACATTAAACTAGGGGCTAAATGTTATGGAGTAAAAAGTTTCCATATGCCTTTTTACCTCCTACTTTCGCTCCTAGGTCCCCATGTTTACACTTTGCAAATTAAATACTCATCCCATAGCAAGTTCCTCTGAAATGCATGCCAAATGGGACTTAGGGGCCTGTTGCAATCCTTAATCAAGACCAAATTGGGGCCTTGGGACTTGGGCTCCCATGCCCAAGTCTAGCCTAATTTGTCGGGATAAAAATTAAAGTATGTCGGATTGGACCCCTCAAAAGGTTTCCTTCTATTGGCCTCTTCAATTTTAATTGCGAATGTTAGTGGGAAAGAATATATAAGTGAATTTATGACATCATTTTACACCCAGATGGATAACATGAACTTGTGATATAGAGAAAAGAGATTTCAAGGCCTTCATTGTGTTTCAGAGCAGAATTGTGTTGTTATTGTGTCTATATATTGCAGATCTTCTCATGGTGTGAAAGATCTTCATCTCCATGAGGGCTTTGTTGGCAAGAGACATTGCTAGGCATGATAAGTCTTGTCATTGATGGAAACTAAGTCTATACTACACATCCGCATTGCATAATTTTTCCATGCCAGAAATTAGATTGAAGATTTGTCTAAGTCTGGGAAGTCAAGAACAGATTGTGTGACAGGGTTTGGTTTCTTGGTCTGAATCTCCATGGGGTAGATCAGAGTCTGTTGTTGATCTAAGGGAGTCATAAGCATTGTCAGGATAATCTAAATCCAGAGTTTTGGCCTCTAATGATGAAGGATTCAATAGTTATTAGTATCTGAGTATCAGGTTAATAGTTTGACAGAACAGATAGAAGAAGAACATGCCAACCTTGTAATTGATCTTGGTTCTGGATGTATGGAAGCTATTGGTTGGACAAGTTGTGTTGATCAGTGATAGTAACTGACCTAATTAATGATTTGTGAGTGCAAGCTTTGGTTTGCGTTACAAGTGTACATGGATTTAGCCAATAGAGAAGAATTTTTAATAAAGTTCTAAGTGTTCTTGAAGTTGACTAAAAAGTGGTTGAAGATCTGGATATGGATATATATAGCCAATGGATTTGAATGATTCAGGAGCTGTGTGTGATGCGACTATGGAATAAGTGTGAAACGTGCAGAGATCTAAGGTTTAGATGTTAGCAGAACAGTAAACAGGATAGAGTGAAGATGAAGTGTATCAAGTTAGTATTTTGTGCTTAACCGAAACTAAATCCTTGCATTGATAGACGCTAATTATCAGTTCAAGCTTATTGTAATTTTTCTTTCTATAGGTAGTGAGCCTGCTATAGGTAGTGAGCCTTCTTTTTGAGCAGTGAGCTCTGGGCAGTGAGCCTGAATGCATGTGCATTCCCTTTGTAATACTTTTAATAAAGCATAATCTTTGTGGGTTAACCCCCACCATGGTTTTTCCCTTAACTAGGTTTCCACATCAAAAATCTTGGTGGCAAGTCTGTTGTTTATGTTTTTGCTCATGTGTCATTGATTCATGCTTTAATGTTTATATCATTAATTTGATTAGAAGTTGTAAAAGAAGATTAAAGGTAGAAAAGTTTAAAACTGTGTGACAACTGATTCACCCCCCCTCTCAGTTGTCTGGACCAATTTCAAGAGGCTTCACCTCTAAGGTGACATCAATTTTTGTTTTAATCATTTCATCTCATCATCAGATTTGGCCTCTTCCATCCTTGGGCACACACTCTATCTAACAATGGTGTTGGAAGACTTGAATGTCCTTCCGAGGCTTGATTGAGGAAAGCTCCTAAACAACACAACCCCCAACTCCCTTTCTTTGTGATTGTAGGCTACAGGTGTGGGAGTTCGAATAATACAGGTGTAGAGAAGTAATTTGAAGGATAAAGATTTGAGATCTTGAAGAAACCTACTAATATTCCTCCCTCCTAGACTAGGGCACCCACCCCATGGTCCTCCTAATAGGCTTGGCCCTAAACTCAAGATCTGGTTATAGTCTGGCACAATTCTCTACTTTGGATCTATAGAAATTATGCCCTATTGGACTTGGGTGCCCACCCCATAGTCTGCAAAGTTTTTGTTTCTAGAAACTCAACTTTTGGCATGTTTCTAATCTTCCTTGAGTATCTTCTTGTATGAATTCTTGTAGCATTCTGTTTGTTTGTACATGATTACACTATAATTAGGGTTTGAGGCTTATTAGAACTAAGTTTTGACAAATCTCTGAATCTAATCTATCTTTCCATATAATTCTTGAGTACATAAAATTTTAGCTTAGTCCTCATTCATCTGTAGTGACTTGGCTTAGTTTTTGTCCTCAAATGTTATTGTGAAAGGAGGGTTTGAATTTATATACTTTAATATTATCCACCATGTTCCCACTTTTCATACATAACATAGAGTAAACCCTTGTTTCAAATTTTGCTGATTTTAATTGGTGGTCAAATTTGATTTTGCATCAGTGTAGCATTTCATAAGCATCATTTGTGCTCAAGTTATGAAGAAAAATAATTCTTGCACCAAAGAAAGTTGGTTTAGGGAATAAGCATTTAAGATCTAGGGTTTGATAGTAAAACCCTAGCTAGTCTTGCAGTTAGTGGTTGTATTTGAAATCTTATTTTGAAATCTTTGTTATGTTGAAGGATTGTTAGATCTGATGTTAAGTTATTGTAACCCATCATATGTGTCATATTTGTTTAGATTAGAAAGGAAGAGCATTCATTCATTCATCTTCCCATTGAAATTTCAAAGGAAGAGCATAAACTAAACAATCTAGCTTCATTTGACACTTATGCAACTTCATTTAAAGCAAAATTTTCTAAATCCCTCTCATGTTTACTTAGGAAAATCATTTGCACATACTACAGGGTCATCCCAGAATAATGGGTTACACTTTTTGGCCAAACTTGACATTGAAATCAACATTTTGAACTAAATCTTCAATTTCCGACACCTATAGCCACTAAACCGTTAGGAGTTTGAAGATGATGCAAACTAGTGATTTGTGAGATTTTGCTTGTAGATTCTAAATATATATATTTTTAAAAAAATTGGAGTTAAATTGTAAAATTTTTGCGTCTCTTTTGATAACTAGTCTTTAATAGTAAACAACATTTTTTTAAAGTGATGTGTATTCTATAGCACATAGCTTTTTTTCTACAAAGGATAAAATTCTGATTCTTTTAAATTTAGATTGGTAACACCGATATATAGGGCATGCATTTGGTTTCATAATGTTTTGTGGAATATTTTTTTAATTAAATTTTGAAGTCAAACCAATTATAATTTAGACATAGGTGTATTCCATAAAACATAACTTTTTCTGTATGTATTGAAATGTCAATTATTATTTTTGTTGAAACAAGGACATCAATACCTAGGGTATAGATTTTTTTAGAATTTTTTTCACTAATTTACTAATTTTCCATGTATGTAGAACAGAGAACTTGATGTTTGGTGAAAAACCTACATTCACAAGAAATAAAAAATAAATATAATAATCAAATTAAATATATTTAAAATTATACTTTTTGGGAAGCTTATAATAAGGACTACATACTTATAAAACATAAATTTTAAATGAATTCATTTGATCCCCCAAAAGGTAAATGAAAAGTGGGTTTTTATCAGCATTTTGATAGGTGTAGAGGAGACTCCATTATAGGTATGGTTTAAAACTAGTGGGGTTCTATCCAAGGGGGTTTGAATCTAAGGGGGTTTGATCAAACCCTCTTTAATTAAAATCTTTTAAATGGAACCTTTCAAGGCTCAAATCTTTATATTTTCTAAAAATATGTGATTTCAGCAAAAATCAGGATGTGCTAGAAAGTGTAACCCATTATTGTGGTAGTACCCTACACATCTTACATTTTCAAGACTTAATTGTTGTGGTTACCAAAAAAAACACATTTTTGGAAAGCCCCACTTATCTTGTACTTGTAGAAGATTGATTGGAATATTATTGTAGATGCTCAAGTCATGTCTAAATTCAATTGTACATTGATGTTCCATATCACACTTACATGTATTATTGGCTTCTTCGTATTACGTCTATCATTATTAGAGGACTTTGCTAAATTCATCTCCATGAATAGTCATGAGAAATATGATGGTGATAATTCTCCTTCTACTACAATTCATGATAAAGTCATTGGCATCACCTCTAAGGCATATGATGGTGACTTAGCTTTGCCTATTTAACCCTATGTTTTGTTTCCCTCTCCCAATATCATTCCCACTTATGAAAATATTTTGGTAGAAGAGGATGAAATTATTGATACATTTCCTAGTATTACATTACCTACTCTTCATTTGGATGATCTCTCTTGTAAAGATGAGGCATAAATGTTGAGTTAAAAAAGGGGGTCATCTAGGTGTGTGCAACACATAACATGAAATTGTAGGATATGCAATTTATGATGTTTCATTTTACCCCCACTTTAGTAGGCTAAAGGTGCTAATTACTAAGCATGCTAAAGTACAATAATGAAATACCGAAATGAAATTTATCTAACAAAAGGAAAATGTGAAGCTATAGATATTATTTAGATGGAAATCATGATGCCTTTAGTTCAGAACCTACAAAACCATAGTATTAGAAACACAATCCCTGTAAAACTTGTAATAATATGCAATCCTACTAGGTAGAAGGATTATATTCAATATAATTTGTAAAATAAGTAAGCTAGTGAATCATATGATCTAATACATGGAAGAGGGAAAACATAAACAAACTATACATACAAAAAGAAAAACATACACAAAAAAAAGATAAAAAACAACTTAGGGATGGAAAAAGTTTAAAACAAACACTTTAGGAATGGTAAAAGGAGTACTATAGGGAGCAATGATAAAATACTTCTGGGAGTAGTAAAGATGTTGCAGGGAGAAATGGAGATGATATAGGGAGAAATGGAGATGTTGTAAGGAGAAATGATAGAACACTTCTCAGAATAGTAAAATTTGTTGTAGGGAGTAGGTTTTTCAACATGATTGGTATAAAGTGATGTAACAAGGATGTCCCTAAGGAAGGAAACAAAAGACATCAGAGAAATAAGCAAAATCTATGAAGAAACACTAAGGGGTCTACATGCTTGGGGTCAATATAAATATATCAAGAGTGATAATCATGAATGGACAAGGATTGAATTATCATCATCCACCAAGAATGTAGAACAATGAGACCATAGGAGGAATAACACATGAAGAAAAAATAGAAAAAAATAATTTTGGGTCATCATGGAAGATACGTAAATGTCTTGACACTTTCCCTAAAATATCAAGAAAAATCATAGTTACAACATATAGTCTAAGGAGTCAGATACACATATAGAATAATTTCATAATAATTTCATTTCCCCTATATTTGGGCATGTGCATGGAGATGGGGAACCCAAAAGTGGCCAAACCACTTTTTGGTCCTAACAAAATAAAGTGTCAGCATGCTATAATGCACTTTTTTGTTAGGCTTTGTATTACCAAGCCTAAAGCGCAAGCATGCTATACCACAGGCACACTATAACACAATTCCATTATAGCACACAAATGCTTTAGTTTTTTACACATAAAACATCCAAAAAGACCCATACCCTCCCTATTTTTATTCAGTATCTTTCTAACTTAAACACGACTAGAGAAAATATGTGACCATGTTTCAAAAATTTTGGAGGAGAAATCACACAAATAGTATGTCACCGTGCAATTCTTGCTCTCAAGGACATTGTGCATGAACTCCACAGGATGAATAAGGTAAGGTTGAACCATTTTTATCTAGATTAAAAAATAAATCAATTATTTATCAATGTTTTGATTGAATTTTTATTTTGAATTTTCAACTAATCAACCCCTTGAAACCCCCTCAACTCCTAATCTAGAACATTCAGAGGATGAGGAGATTCTAGGTGAACATCAAGCTCAAAATAACCATCCTCAAACTCCTTCCTCAATTCCTCAATATCCTCGAGAATCACAAGAAAATTTTATAGGCCAAATTGAAGATAACAAAAACAACTTGAAAACATAATTCAAACATTGAAAAATCACAATGCAAGAAATCCCCACCATAGATCACTTGCCACATCCCTAGATTTGATCATTTCTCACATTCACTCCATCACTAACCAAATCAACAAATGGGATGACTATAGAGAGAGTTGTCGGCAATACTATACTGATAAATTATCATGCAAATAATTCAAAGACAAAAAATATTGAAAACTAAACTATGTTTTGTCTTTGTCGATCCTAGAACCAATGAGCCATTGCACGAGAGTTACAACATATTCCCTATTCATTGGTGTGCACATGATGGGATATATAAAACCTTTTGGGATGGGTGATGAATGGTTTTTGATGTTCCACCATGTAACAATAGCAAGGTCCTGCAATATTTTTGAGGAAACTCTATTGTGAGTTTGTCCTCAATCAGATTCTAAAGTACTTTGACATGTGGGATTTTTAGGGTAGAGTTGGTGGCTCTGCATAGGATAGAGAGGGGGCACATCATGCCTAGGACCTTCCAAGTAGACCCTTGTAAAGACCATCCTATCAGCATATCTCACTGCATTCTACTTTGAAAGAGAGTTTTGAGGTGGAGACACTACATTGTATTAGTTCTCTCATGTAATCTCTACTACATCATGGTAGCCATCTTTCACAGGCTGGTGAGGGTGAGACTAGTAGGCATCATCAGTCTCCACATATTAGTCAGTCATGTGGAACTATATGCTATTATGGGTTGGAGGATGCTATGATGGATACAAACATAGAGAGGATGATACACAGTTTGAGGACTATGCCACACAATGATAGCATCAGGAGCATGACCAATCGATATTGGATAATATCATATTGATAGATGACTTGTTGGATAGGACCTTTGGTATGGATAGACATGTGATTTTTTATAAGAGTTTATAATTTATTATATATGTATTTGAAATATCTAATTAACTATATGAACATATTACAAGTCAGTTAATGTAGGTAATTATTTCCATTATGAAATTTCAAGGTCAAACTACTAATCCCATGTCTATAGGTCATCCAATGCATGCTTATGTGGTAACATCCAGTTGACAGGTCTGTTGCAAGTATGAGGATAACCAGTGTTGTCATTGATGTCAACATACTCATATTGCATTAATGAGAAGGATTGGATGAGATGTGTGCTGAGGATATTGAGAAAATTAGCCTCAATCAGGAACAGTGAAGAAGAGTGATGACATTAAGGTAAAAGTCCAAGATAAGATGAAGATTAGAGGATATGGTTTAAAGGGTTTTCAAAATGAGTCTTGAGATACTCCTGTCAAGATTTCAAAAGTCCACATGAAGATATGAAAAAGTTATGGTCACTCTAGTAGAACCGGTTCCAACAGATGTTCAGTGGTGACAGAGTGTCATAGATTGGTCCGGTGAGATCTAGAATTGCATTATCTCATTCTGCAGATTGGAGGGAGTGTTGAAGAAGTCCTTGTGAAGTGACAACTAGATTTGTTCATGGGTTGGAGGTCCGGAAGCACCTTTTCATTATGACAGTGATGACAAACTGTGTTCTTGAAGTTCTGAATGAAGAAGAGAAGAATTCCAGTAAGATGAAAAAGTGCGGATGCTCTTGATGACTCAGGAAAGGTTTTGGTGATCTTTGGATCATGCACAATTCTTATTGGTGGTCCACATTTAAGTTTGAGTTTGTATTTGAAGAATAACCACAGATATTGGTGTTCTTCCTAAGACAGGCTGACCGGATGTATTACATGTCTTGCGAATGATCTTATAGGTGTTTGCCGACTTAGATGATTGTTCCTAAGTCGATGCCTTGTATAAATAAGGGATTGTGAATTCATTTTGAAGTGTGTCTTGAAGCGGATGAGTGTGGTATAGCGAAAGAGTGAAAGGCAAAGCAGAGGTCTTCAGGCTTAAATGGATCTGATCTAGGCATGGTAAAGATGTCAATCTCCAGTTCAAGTTTGTGATACTTGTTACTTTGTAGACAGTGTGTCTCTTGTAGGTAGTGTACCTCTTGTGAGCAGTGAGCTCGGGTAGTGAGCCCTAATTGGCATGTGCCATCTATTTTTCTTATTCTTCTAATAGAGAATAATTCTTGGGTTAATCACCCCGTGGTTTTTCCCTTGACCGGGTTTTCCATGTCAAAATCTTGGTGTCTCATGTGTTGATGTGTATCTGCTCTAGTGTTTATGCTTTATGCTTTCATGAATGATTAATTGCTATGCTATTAAATAACAAATTAGATTTAAGTGTTTGAATTGGAAGCAAATTTAGGATAACTGATTCACCCCCCTCTCAGTTATCAACAATTGGTATCAAGGAGCTCAATCCTCCTCTAAAAGTCAGATTCAGACTGATCCAGTAAATCAGGAAGAAGAGGTTGGTTTGAATGAGCCTAATCAAGAAATAGTAGTGCAAGAAACTCCCAAAGTGCCAAGGTATGTAACTCTAAACCACTCTAAAGATTAGATCATAGGTGACAAAAGAAAAGGGGTACAAACAAGGAGGAGAATTGCTCAAAATTCAGATGAGTATTGTCTAATTTCAAATATTGAACCTAAGACAGTAAATGAAGCCTGCAATGATGAAAACTGGACTAAGGCAATGGAGAAAGAACTGATGCAAATTGATAAGAATCAAACTTGGGATCTTGTTCCCAGACCAAGAAATAAAAATGTGATTGGAACCAAATGGGTCTTCCGGAACAAATTGAATGAAGCCGGTGAAGTAATCAGAAACAAGGCCAGATTAGTTTGAAAATGTTACTCTCAAATAGGAGTTGATTTTGAAGAAACTTTTGCTCCGGTGGCAAGAATTGAAGCAGTCAGATTGTTTCTTGCATTTGCTACCTTCAAGGATTTTAAGGTGTATCAGATGGATGTCAAATCTGCCTTCCTAAATGGAAATTTGGAAGAAGAAGTGTATATTGAGCAACCGGATGGATTTTAATTGTCTAATCATAGTGACATGGTCTATAAATTAAAAAAGGCATTGTATGGACTAAAGCAAGCCCCAAGAGCCTATTATGAAAGATTGGACAAGCATCTCTTGAAGATTGGTTTCAATAAAGGTATGGCTGACAGTAATTTGTATTTCAAAATTAATCATGAAAATATCTTTATTGTTGAAGTATTTGTTGATGATATCATTTTTGGAGGAAGAGACATTATGTGTAAAACTTTTGCAAGTCAAATGAAAAGTGACTTTGAGATGTCAATGCTTGGAGAAATGAATTTCTTTTTGGGTCTACAAATTACTCAAACAAAGAAAGGAATCTTTATCTCTCAGTCAAAATATGTGAAAGAATTGTTGAGGAAATTTGGGATGGAAGACTCAAAGCCAATGAACACTCCAATGGCCACCGGATGCAAGTTGAGCAAAGATGATGACTCTCCCAAGGTGGATCAGACAAAATTTAGGTCAATGATTGGAGGACTGTTGTATCTCACTCAAACTAGACCAGATATTATGCAGGCTGTTGGTCTTGTTGCTAGATTCCAAGCTGATCTTAGAGAATCTTATGTTATGGCAATCAAGAGGATTTTTAGATATCTAAAGGGGACTGTTGAGTATGGTCTATGATACCCTAGAGATCATGATTTCTCTCTTCATGCATATATAGATGCAGATTGGGCAGGAGATGTGGATGACCGGAAGAGGACCAGTGGTGGAGCATTCTTTTTGGGAAAAAGATTAGTTTCTTGGCTAAGCAAGAAACAAGAGGCAATATCTTTATCTACAATTGAAGCAGAATACATTGTAGCAGTAGGTAGTTGCACTCAAATCTTATGGATGAAGCAGATGCTAAGAGACATTAAAGTAGAATATGAGGAGCCTATCACAATTTTCTGTGATAATTCAAGAGCAATAAATATTTCTAAGAATCCGGTGTTGCATTCTAAGACCAAGTACATATCTATCAAGTTTCACTTTCTGAGAGAGCAAGTGAACAAGGATGAAGTCAGATTGGAGTATGTGCCCTCCAAGGATCAGATTGCAGATATATTTAGTAAACCTCTTCCCAAGGACTCTTTTGAGTATCTCAGGGAGAAGTTAGGGGTCATTGCCCCTCTGGTGATGAACTAGGATGTACGGATGTGCATCAGTTCGGTGGATATCACAGTCATATCTTGTGATCAAGATTGGTGATGGGGAGCTACTACTCAGGGGGAGCAGCAAGTATGATTCTGATATGTTAAAATTCTAAGTATGAGGCCTTTGCCACTAATGTCAAATGGGGAGAGAAGACATGTGAAAAACAAGTGGTTGTTGATCAAAGGGGGAGCAGTAAAGAAAGAGAAGACATGTGAAGAGTTGTTGCTGATAGGGGGAGCTGTGACAGAAAGGAGAAGTTCTTGTCTTGATGGTTTTTCACATCATATGTTGCCATCAATGATAAAGGGGGAGATTGTTGCAAGTATGAGGATAACCAGTGTTGTCATTGATGTCAACATACTCATATTGCATTAATGAGAAGGATTGGATGAGCTGTGTGCTGAGGATATTGAGAAAATTAGCCTCAATCAGGAACAGTGAAGAATAGTGATGACATTAAGGTAAAAGTCCAAGATAAGATGAAGATCATAGGATGCAGTTTAAAGGGTTTTTAGATATGAGTCTTGAGATGCTCCTGTCAAGATTTTAGAGGTCCACATTAAGATATGAAGAAGTTATGGTTGCTCTAGTAGAACCGGTTCTGACAGATGTTCAGTGGTGATAGAGTGTCACAGATTGGTCCGGTGAGATCCGGAATTGCATTATCTCATTCTACGGATTGGAGGGAGTGTTGAAGAAGTCCTTGTGAAGTGACAACTAGATTTGTTCATGGTTTAGAGGTCTAGAAGCAAGTTTTCATTATGATAGTGATGACAGACTGTGTTCTTGAAGTTCTAGATGAAGAAGAGAAGAATTCCAATAAGATGAAAAAGTGCGAATGCTCTTGATGACTCAGGAAAGGTTTTGGTGATCTTTGGATTGTGCACAATTCTTATTGGTAGTTTGCATTGAAGTTTGAGTTTGCATTTGAAGAATAACCACAGATATTGGTGTTCTTCCTAAGACAGGCCAACCGGATGTATTACATGTCTTGCGAATGATCTTATAGGTGTTTGCCGACTTAGATGATTGTTCCTAAGTCGATGCCTTGTATAAATAAGGGATTGTGAATTCATTTTGAAGTGTGTCTTGAAGTGGATGAGTGTGGTATAGCGAAAGAGTGAAAGGCAAAGCAAAGGTCTTTGGGCTTAAATGGAACTGATCCATGCATGGTAAAGATGTCAATCTCCAGTTCAAGTTTGTGATACTTGTTACTTTGTAGACAGTGTGTCTCTTGTAGGCAGTGTGCCTCTTGTGAGCAGTGAGCTTAGGCAGTGGGCCCTAATTGGCATGTGCCATCTATTTTTCTTATTCTTCTAACAGAGAATGATTCTTGGGTTAATCACCCCGTGGTTTTTCCCTTGACCAGGTTTTCCACGTCAAAATCTTGGTGTCTCATGTGTTGATGTGTATCTGCTCTGGTGTTTATGCTTTATGCTTTCATGAATGATTAATTGCTATGCTATTAAATAACAAAGTGGATTTAAGTGTTTGAATTGGAAGCAAATTTAGGATAACTGATTCACCCCCCCTCAGTTATCAACAAGGTATGTAATTTGTAACATGATAGTAAATATAGTACATAAAAATTTGTTGTCATTTTTCAATGATAATCTTATTTAATGACAATTTGATGATGAATGGGTGTATTCTAGAACTCCAACATTAGGAGGAGTTGGTGGGGTGGGTCATAGATCCAATTTCACAAAGGTAAATATTTCTATTTTTAGTCATTATGCATTTAAATAATGTTATGTAGATTTTAGTCAAATAATAGATTTCTATTATAAGTTGATGGCATCAATTTAGACTCCTGAAATTCATGACACTAGGTATGTGGGCATTGATGTAGCTATTTTTTATTTCCTTGACACAAGTATGAACCAGTAAACATGTAAATGTCATTATGTATTTTTTTTTGCACATTTCATTTTTTAATGTGCATGAATGATATTCATATTTAGTCTAATTTGTTTCTCCATTCTTCTCATAGGATGTCACAACTCCAACCCGTCCATCTACAGATGAAGAAAAGCAATGAATGATTGAGGATGATGATTAGTTTGTGGTAAGTGATTGATTACTTATGTCATGTTTTATATTTTATTTTTCTATATTAATGTGGATATTGCCCCATTGTATTAATAGATGGAGGTTTAAAAATCTTATGAACGGTGGTCTAGTCGATGGTTGAGAGAGCATGAGTCATCAATTGCTTCTCCACCTTCATGACAAAGAAAGGGTCATCGACTATTTGATAGCACACCATAATACTTTTGATGTTGGGACATTTTTTGTATGCCTATATGGCTTTGTAAACATACATTGCTATTTTACTTATGTATATTGATGGACATGCCTATATAGTTTTGTTTGTACATGCATATATGACATTATATATACATTACATGGAATTTTCATGACATTATGTATATGAGATTTTACATTAAATATGATGATCAATTATATGGTTCCAGGATAGATAACATATCATTCTTAAAATTTGTGATATTACATACTTGTTCTTCAATGTTTCCATACAATTTCTTACATGAATTAAGAAAAATATTATTGTGAAGCATTTACAACACATTATAGTTATAGAAAACTATCTAATTCTTGAAACATACATATTAATAAATGTGACATGACTAAAATTGTATCATAATTGTTGGCAAGAGACACTATATGGATTCATGGTTGTTGTCATTGATGGCAACAAAGGTCATCCCACATATCCGCAAGTCATGATGTGTCTCTACCGGAAGTCAGAATAAAGAAAGTTGTGGTCCGGTGAAGAAGAACAGAGCATGTGGCAAGGTCCGACAGATTGGTCCGGACCTCTCAGAGGAAGTGTCTTGGTGCAGTGCGGATTTGGGGAAGTCAAGAGGACTACCTTTAGTGGTATATTCCAAGGATTTAGCCTCCGGTGATGGACAAGGAAAAAGATATGAATGGTTGAGTACCGGATTCCTGAGAGATAGTGAAAACAGAGGAAGAACTGACTGACAGAGTATCAGACTGCTTTCCGGATGGGTTACTGTTGATGACAGAAGTTGTGAGGGCATGAATCATGTTTGGCCGACATGATTAATGATATCTACAAGTATATGCTTGATCCGCATTGCTTGGTGAGGAAGGATTCAGCCGACAGAATGAGAGTTTGTAAGAAACTAGACTGTTCCGGATGCCGACTAGAAAGGTGATGAAATTACTTGTGCGGATATATATAGAGGATGGATTTAGTTGTGAAATGTGTGTTAGTGTGAGGACATATGCGAAAAAGTCCAGATAAAGAGAAGAAGTAGCAAAAAGGATCCGGTATGTGAAAGATAGCAGAATAAAGAACAGAGGAAAGATGAAGTGCAGCAGATCAGTGTACTGAGCCTAACCGGAACTGAACTCCAGCATATGCAGATGCTTCCAATCAGTTCAAGACTGTGATTCTCATCACTTTGTAGACAGTGTGTCTTCTTGTAGGCAGTGGGCCTCTTGTGAGCAGTGTGCTCGGGCAGTGAACCCTAATTGGCAAGTGCCATTTTTGTAATTTCCTATTCTTCTAACAGAGAATAATTCTTGGGTTAATCACCCCGTGGTTTTCTCCCTTAACAGGGTTTCCACGTCAAAATACTATGTCATGTGTTTCTTATTTCATGGTTAATGTTTTGTGTTTGATTTTATGCTGCTTCAATTAAAGGAAAGTTCAATAAGGGAAATAATTAGGATAACTGATTCACCCCCCCTCTCAGTTATCAACAATTGGTATCAGAGCCAAGTTTCTCCTAATAGAGCCTAACAGCTTGAGGAAGATCTGGGATTTCAAATGGATGCATATGGTTTAAGGGAGCAACTCAAGACTGCTCTTGAGGATCTTGAACAGTCAAATTCTGAAGTCAGTGAATTAAAGGAAAGACTCAAACAGGCTGATGAATTCATGAGAGAATTAAAAGACAAATTAAGTCTCTCTATGAAAAAGAGAAAGGAGCTGCTTCAACAGTTGGCAAGACAAAGTGAAGAAAGCAATACAAATGAAGAATTGACTGAGCAAACCAAGTTATGTGAAAAGTTATCAAAAGAAGTCATTATGTTAAGACATGAAATGGAATCAGGAACTATAAAGTTTACTCAAGAGATTGAAGAAAAAAGAAAGGCTGAAGACAATCTAAGACAATCTCTTAAAGAAAAATCAGAAGAATGCCACCAGATGGACAGGATTATCAGACATCTTGAATCTGATCTTGAAGATGCCAAAGATAATGAAGGAAAACTTGAGGATCAAATTGCCTCTCTCAAAAGAGACCTTCAAACAGCAAATGAATATAAAGAAAAATTCAAGATAAGTTCTGCTCAACTTGAAGTTCTTCTTGGAAGTCAAAAGAGGACAGATGACAAGTATGGTTTGGGATATGAGAAAGGAGAAAGCTCCGGATCCGGTCAGAAGAATCTTGGATCAGTAAATCCAAAAAGCAGGCCTAGAAGACCTCCGGTAAGACAGCCAAATGCTCAAAGATATCCATCCTTCAATGGATACTGCCACAGCTGCAACCACTTTGGTCACAAAGCTAATCAGTGCAGAATGAGAATGAATCAGATTAATTCATCCTTCTCCGGACAGTGCTTCAACTGCAAAAGGTATGGACACAAATCCCATGAATGCAGAAGTATACAAGTAAACAAATCATTCAAAGGTAGATGCTTCACATGCAATAGAGTAGGTCATATGGCTAATCAATGCAGATCAAGAGGATATCAGTCAAATATGCGAAGAAATGTTATTTGCCAAATCTGCAATAGGTCCGGTCATAATGCTAAAGTTTGCAGAAACAAGAATCAGGACAAAAGAGGTCCGGTGTATAATCAGAATCAAGACAAGGGTAAACAAAAGATGAATGCGGATGAGGTTAGGAATCAGATGAGCAAGATCTGGGTGAAGAAAAGTTTAGAGAATGTAGAGGTTGGATCCGCACCAGACTCTGGTGCTGATATTTCTTCCGGAAATTAAAAAGTGAGCTCAGGCTCAGGGGGAGACTCAAAGGAAATCTTGTTCCCCCAGCCAAACAAGTGGTGCCGGATGTGGCACAAGATGCGGATCAAAGGGTTTGTAGATATGAGTCTTGAGATACTTCAGTCAAGTTTTCAGAGGTCCGCATGAAGTTATGAAGAAGCTGTGATTGATCAAATAAGACCTGTTCAGGGAGATGCTCCGGTATGATAAAGGATTACAAAAAGGTTCGGAAAGATCCAGAAATGCACTATCTTGTTCTGCGGATTGGACAGAGTGTTTGAGATGATCTTGTAATATGCTACCTCGATTTATTCATGATTGAAAGATCCGGATGATATCCACAGATCAGGACTAATCCGGGATACTCCAAGCTATCCAGACAAGGCAAACCGGAATGATGTAGGTGAAGCATTTATTGCAGACAGGTATTAGGGTTCGCGGAGCAATTTAAGGGATTTCTCAAAGGTCATTTGCTCATTCTGCACTCGAGAAGAAGCGAAAAGTGGAGCTCTGCAACAAGGTTCTTCAAGCACACCAAGGATCTCCTGCCAAAGCTATTGGATAAAGAAATCAATCCAACCACTCCGTGCAAACCGAAGGCGCATAAGGTATTCTCCGTTTTTCATTACCTCACTGCAAATCTTTGAAGAATGGCTACTCCAAACATAGTTAAGATCTCCGATAGACCTCACCCCTCATTCAAGAAACATCCCTACAAATCATTGGAGGTAGACCCACTAGGAGCCTTCTCTAGTGTTCCTCACGGAGTTTTACACACCGAAGACATTAGGGTTTACATACATGCAAACATTGAGGAATTTGGGGAATTCAAATTAAGAGACCTCTATCACAAGCAGCTGATTGACAATGCTTTTGAGCTTAAACCAGAGTATAAGGATATTCAGAAGAAACAATTTGAGCAATTTATTCATTTCCCCTGCTTTGAAGAAGATGAATGGGTCCGGTATGTACTGAGCAGGATGCATGACAACTTTCTATGGCTAGATAGACCCTGCAAGATTACAAAAGAGGCAATTAGAGCAGTAACTGGTCTATACTCTTCCGGAGGGGTACCTATCCTCAAATCTGTCAAGAACAACATTGTAATTGAGGCCACCGGATCAAAATTTGACAAGAGGGCAATGACCATTGAAGATATTTCGGATCCGGATATCAAATATGCATCAATGATAATAGGATACAAGATCTATCACTCCAGCAGGGAGAATTCTGTATCCGGAACTGCAATATACACTGCTTATGAAATGTTAAGAAAGAATGCAGAATATGATCTCTGCAAACTACTACTAAGCCAATTAATGGAAAACATACAGAAAATCAAGAAGGATAAGAAGAATTCCTTTAAGTATGGTACTCTTATTGTATGTCTATTCTTCTATTTCATGAATGAGCTACCCGGAACAAGCGGATGGGTATGGCAGAATGACAAACCTGTTGCAGTCCAGATAAGAGACTACTTGCATGGACTTGGGGATGCAAAAGTGAGAAATTCAGCTCTATGGGGATACTTCAAAAACTTTCAGAGCATGATGCAAGCAAGAGAGAGAATTCCCCAGTCTCTCATTGAGAAATACAAGGACTCAGTGTGCTTTATGGTTGACACTGATCAGTGCCTAATGGAGGCAGTGGAGCCAAGGACTGTTTGGATCATGCCCATGGGGTATGAAGTTGATGAACAGATAGTGGAGCTGCATGTTCAACACATGCTAAGTCAGCCCAAAGATCCTAAGGCAGAAAGGTTTGGAACCTTTGAGGAGCTGAGTGTAAAAATACATGTAGAACTCAGGGAACCTAAGATTAAAAGAAAGGTAAGAAAAGAAGTAGAGCACATTGCTCAAGGCCTAGGTATCTCAAAGGAGGCACTTGATGCCAGCCGGGAAAAGAGGAGGAAGGCCGAGGAAGAAGAGAAAAGCAAAGAAAGTGCTCCGGTTGGAGCTCCCACCCGGACCAGATCAACAAAGAGATCTGCACCTCCCTCAACCGAAAGTTCAAAACCGGAAGTCCAGGCATCCGGTAAGAGATCCAAGACAAAAGCCACAAGGGCTTATGGAAGCCAAAAGGATGAAGAGGAAACAGAATCAGATGAGGGAGTAAGAGAAGTAAAGAAACAGAAGAAGAAAGGATCCGGTAAGCCCTCCACAGGCCAAGACAAGGATGAAATGGCAGAGGTAACTGTTGAAAAGCCCACTCTGTCACTAGAGAGCATAATCAAGTCGGTCACGGTGGATGGAAACCTTCAACCAATGACTGAATCCTATGATGACTTCAGTGAGGCAGACCAAAAGACTCTGCAGGAAGCCACAGTTAAATATCTGAACATATACAATAAGGCTTTCATTGAGATCATATCTCTCATTCCTAAAAGCCTAGAGAAGGAAATGGAAGTAAGAAAGAATAATGCTCATGCCAAAGATCTTGAGATCCGGGAGCAGATAGCTATTCAGCTATATCCTCAAATTGATCCCAAGACAATGAACATTATCTTCAAGGACTGCAAAGATGAGTTCAGAAGCAAAGCCAGGATGAATCAACTCATGCTTGGTGAGACTGACAAAGTGGCCCAAGAAACAGAAGAGATCCTCCGGAAGGCCTTCAAAAGGTTCAATCTTCCTGTTGTAGAGGACTTAGGTGCAGAAACAGCTGCTGATTTGGAATCTTCTGTTCCGGAAGAAGTGAGCCCTGAACAGACAAGTGAGGACTTGGGACCCTCTGCTCCAGAAGAAGTGGCCCATGAACAAGTTAGCATCTCTCCTCCGGTTTCCCCTACAGTCTCCGGATCCAAAGAAGAAGAGCAATTACAGGAGAAGGAAGCAGTGGTGAAAGACAAAGAGGTTGACAGTTCTAAGACTGCAGAAGAGAAGAAACATCTGTCTCCGGCAAGAGACACTGCACAAACTGTTCAACAATTTTTGAGCAAAGAAACTCTAGAGATTGATGAACCGGAGCTTCTAAAAGGCCCATTTGATTTTGACTCTCTCTCTCTGGTACAAACAATGAAGATAGCTTCATTTGCAAATGCCAAGGCAAATGAAAAGCTCCTGAAGTCTCATATGGAAGACTGTGAGTTGATAGAGGCTGCTTCCGGAGTACTTGTGAAGATCATGCCATCAATCCAAATAGATCCGACAGCCTCCACTTCCGGTAATCTAAAAACCTTAGTCAGCAGTGTTGATACACATTTTGATTCTCTAGAAAAATCAGCTGAAGAAAAGGTCCGGAAGGAATTTTTGGATAAGAGATTTTCAGAGATATTAGAATTAATTTCTAAAGATAGGAAGATTGTAAGCATTGGAATAAAGAGCTTAGAGAATGCTCTTAAGGATGGCGGTGATATCTATAAATTTTGTATATCCTGGTCAAAGGCAACAGCAGCATTTGACAAGAAAATAAAAGAGGAACAGGATAAGCTACAAAGCTTATCTCAAAGTTTTGATCCTCTCTTCCTCTATAATAAATCAAGAATGTCAGACTATTGCAGTCTTGAATGAAATAAAGAATCTTGAGAAGGAAAGGAAGGACATCACCAACCGGATGGGAGAACTTAGAAGGATTATAATCCCTAAGTTGGAAACCATGCATGAGGCCATCAGTGATGCTAGGACCACCGCCCAAACAAAAGATCCGACAGATCTCAAGCGGGCAGAAGCGTTTGCATTTTTGTTAAGTGGTCACATTTCAATTTTGGACAGAATGAAGCAAAGTTGGGCTACCGAAATGATTCAATTACAGACATCCTTTGCAGACATTCTTCAATATATGTGAGTATGTAAATATGCGGCTAAGTATAAGAAAATTTTGAAAATTTTGATATGCGGACCCTACCCTTTGCCATTGATGTCAAAGGGGGAGTGAGGAGCAGTGAAAAATGAGGAATCCAACTAAGGGGGAGTTCCGGAAATTGTATATAAAGACAGAGCATCAGCAAAGGGGGAGCATAGTGAAAACACTTAGTCATTTTTCACTAAGTGTTGCCATCAATGCCAAAGGGGGAGATTGTTGGCAAGAGACACTATATGGATTCATGGTTGTTGTCATTGATGGCAACAAAGGTCATCCCACATATCCGCAAGTCATGATGTGTCTCTACCGGAAGTCAGAATAAAGAAAGTTGTGGTCCGGTGAAGAAGAACAGAGCATGTGGCAAGGTCCGACAGATTGGTCCGGACCTCTCAGAGGAAGTGTCTTGGTGCAGTGCGGATTTGGGGAAGTCAAGAGGACTACCTTTAGTGGTATATTCCAAGGATTTAGCCTCCGGTGATGGACAAGGAAAAAGATATGAATGGTTGAGTACCGGATTCCTGAGAGACAGTGAAAACAGAGGAAGAACTGACTGACAGAGTATCAGACTGCTTTCCGGATGGGTTACTGTTGATGACAGAAGTTGTGAAGGCATGAATCATGTTTGGCCGACATGATTAATGATATCTACAAGTATATGCTTGATCCGCATTGCTTGGTGAGGAAGGATTCAGCCGACAGAATGAGAGTTTGTAAGAAACTAGACTGTTCCGGATGCCGACTAGAAAGGTGATGAAATTACTTGTGCGGATATATATAGAGGATGGATTTAGTTGTGAAATGTGTGTTAGTGTGGGGACATATGCGAAAAAGTCCAGATAAAGAGAAGAAGTAGCAAAAAGGATCCGGTATGTGAAAGATAGCAGAATAAAGAACAGAGGAAAGATGAAGTGCAGCAGATCAGTGTACTGAGCCTAACCGGAACTGAACTCCAGCATATGCAGATGCTTCCAATCAGTTCAAGACTATGATTCTCATCACTTTGTAGACAATGTGTCTTCTTGTAGGCAGTGGGCCTCTTGTGAGCAGTGTGCTCGGGCAGTGAGCCCTAATTGGCAAGTGCCATTTTTGTAATTTCCTATTCTTCTAACAGAGAATAATTCTTGGGTTAATCACCCCGTGGTTTTCTCCCTTAACAGGGTTTCCACGTCAAAATACTGTGTCATGTGTTTCTTATTTCATGGTTAATGTTTTGTGTTTGATTTTATGCTGCTTCAATTAAAGGAAAGTTCAATAAGGGAAATAATTAGGATAACTGATTCACCCCCCCCCCCTCTCAGTTATCAACAATAATATCCCTTAATTGTATCAATAAATGTGACATTTTGTGCATATTCTGTAATCATTGTATTCCATGAGATGGAATCTCTTTGAGGTGTTCTTCCAAACAATTCATGTGCCTTGTCTATGCTTCCACATTTTGCATTAATGTCTCCAAGGGCAGTTGCAATTAAAACATCTGACAAAATTCCCATATCCTTAATGCTTTGATGGATGTCCATACCCTATTCCAAAGATCTCATTTTTGAATAGGCAGGGAGGGTGATGGCAAAGGTTGAGGAATTTAGATTTACACCCACCAATCTCATTTACATAAAAGTTTCTAAATCCTTTTCAATTAATCCATTTTGTGCATATCCTATAATCATTACATTCCATGAGATGGCATCTCCTTGAGTTGTTCTGTTAAATAGATCATGTGGATTGTCTATGCTTGTACATTCTGCATTCATGTCTCTGAGGGCAATTGCAACTACAACATATAACAAAATTCCAATATCCTTCATGCTTTGATGGATGTCCATACCCTATTCCAAAGATATCATTTTGACATAGGCAGGGAGGGTGCTAGCAAAGGTTGAGGAATTTGGCTTTACACCCACCAACTGCATTTACTTGAAAGTTTCTAAAGCCTTTTCAACGAATCCATTTTATGCATATCTTGCAATCATTGCATTCCATGAGATGGCATCTCTTTGAGGTGTTCTTTCGAACAATTCATGTGCCTTGTCCATGCTTTCACATTTTACATTCATGTCTCCATGGATGGTTGCAATTACAACATCTAAAAAAATTCTCATATCCTTCATCCTTTGATGGATGTCCATACCATGTTCCAAACATGTCATTTTTGCATAGGCAGGGAGGGTGCTAGCATGGTTGATGAATTTGGATTTACACTTGCTAATTACATTTACTTAAAAGTTTCTAATGCCTTTTCAACAAATCCATTTTGTGCATATCTTGCAATCATTACATTCCATGAGATGGCATCTTTTTGAGGTGTTTGTTGTGTGGTTACACAGCATGCCCCATTTTGACTTGACAAAATAGGGACCCAACTTCTTGTTTGGCTTTGCTTGTGTTTCTGCTTGCTGGCGGTCTGGTAAAAGTATGTCAATGCAGATGATCCTTCTTAAAGGGGGCTAGGTAAGTCATCATGATGAGGTCAGTTTTTTTTCAAAATTAACATTTCATGTCAATAACCTCATGGTGGGATATAATACAAAATTTCATGCAGGTTTGCCTTTTGGATCACCTCGATATTCTTTAGGGAACAAAAGTTATGATGAGTCAAAGATCTAGTCAAACCTGATATTTCGAGTGGAGGATCATATTTCTCAACATCAGTCATCTTATGAAAGATCACCCCGATCTAATAGTATCACCTGATAAAACCATTTTCTCTGAACATTCAGATGTCAAATTTATGTGATAGTGACACTTACCCATAGAACATCATATATTTTGCGAGGGTCATATTCTTGAACATCGACCTGATATTTGAATATCTCCCTAATATTTGGATATCATCCTGTCGCAAAATATCACCTTGAGCCAATATCCTACTGACATCATCCAAACCCAATAAATGAAGAAATAAACATGATGATGATGTCACCATCTTTTTTACCTCACGGAGGTATATTTTCGAGCGTGACCTTTCTTACACAACATGATGATGATGTCATAAAGCCACAATGCTAAACTAAGCTATTATCCCGATGATGTCATCCTGATATTTTGACAGGAGGTCATTTTATGCTTGGGGGGTGATATTATAAACATCACCAGACATTTCGAACATCCCCTGATATTTTTGAATATCACTTGATATTCTCAACCTAACTTGATGTTTCAACATCATTCTTTTCACCTAAAACAGATGATCATATTATACCAAGGGGATGATATTCTCAATATCACCCAATATTTAGAATATCACCTGATCTTTAGAAATCACCTAGCACGTCGCTGCCATAACATTAAATACATATAGATGTGGTAGGTAGTTCCCGTCGATTACCAACCTGATACATACACTTGGCAGGATCCAGAAGTTTTGTACGAGAAAATTGGATGTTGCATTTAATTCCCCCTAAGTCGCCCTAATTTGCCTATGAGAAGAGGTTAAAAGTGATTTATAGATTCATTTCACACTTACCCTATGATAAAACAAGTTCTTACAGAGTTTTGAGCTTACAAATCCTCATAAGGCCACCTGTGGACGCATATAGCTTGTACCAGAGTGGGATACGAGAGCACTGTTGGTAATTGAATTCATTTCAGATGATCATTAGCATAATCAAGAGGATAAGCACATCAGGTAGGTAATTTGAAACCCTCTGGTTGTCATCTTTTGCATATCTAGGTATTATGGGGTCTTCTGGTTTGAAATTTCAAACTATGCATGTCAGGATAAATGAAATGTGGAAAGAATAATAGTATGCATGATGAATAATGAATATGTAATGTATATGCATGCTTGTATATGTATCAATTGTATGATCAAGTTGTGTTAATTACAGGCATCCATGGCGGATAAACAGCTAGCTAAGTCAGAGGCAGAATTTTTGAAGCCCATGTTTGCTCAACCTGAGGGTGTCCAGTTCAAATATGGTGCCATCACTGATACACACCAAGGGAATACAGATCTGGCTGCCTGGTCAGTCAAAATGAATGATGAAAAGAATAATAGTGCCCTGCTGGATGCCGTCTTCATATCAGGAATGTGGAATGTAGCTGGTTTCCTGTATTCCAAGGAAACCCCTGAACTGATTATTGAGTGTGTGAGGAACTACAACCTAGAAACCAGGAGGGTAGAGAAACATGGCAGAATATATGCTAATCTGTCAATCAAGGGTATTGCTATTACATTTGGTTTGCCATTGGGCAAGAAGGTTGCCAACATAGATCTAAAGAAATCAGAAGTAGAGTACGAGAATAACAAGAAGTCTTCCAGGAAGAAGATGTATCAATGGCAGGTGAAAAATAGCCCCTATCCTGCAGTAGCTAAACTTCTAGTTCATTTATATAAGTATGACTTTGACGAAGAGTACCAGTATATGAGAGCCCTACTCAGCAGAGTGACAGGCTAGCCTGATGCTAGAAGTTTTAGGGACTGGATGTATGTAGTCATCCTAATGTGTCTCTACATGGATAATAAGCCAATGTGGGCCAAGATGATAAGTGATGCTCTAGACGAGCAGCTAATGAACCTAGGAGGTCCAGATTGTTCCTTCTACATGACATCATATATAGTTTATTCATGTGCCTACAAGGGTACATTTGATGCATTGATTACAGATGGAAAAATTGGAAGCACAACTAATGATGCACACATATGGGATCATCATCCCCAACTGTAAAGAGTGAATTACCTCCAGAACTACAAGATGGTAAATGATGCATTCTCTACACACTTGGTGAGAACAATGGAAGAACATAGAACAAAGAGACTGAGCATGGAGGCTCAAGAAGTTATCTACAGGCATGGAGCCTAGTTTATTCAATTGACCACTTTCTCCTATATCAAGATTAAAGGTTTTGAGGGGGAGCCTCTTATGCTCCCAAGGTACCCTACAGATGAAGTTGTCCTAATGGAATTTCTAAGAAAAATCTCTACAATATTGAATGCCTATAAGACAAACAACAAGCTCCCACCAGTATTGTTTCCAGTCACAATGGGTTGGTATATGTGCCCAGACTCTGAGAATATCAAGAAGGCCATAGCTAGTCTAAATATGATGAATTTACAGCCTTTTCCATTAGTAAGATCATATGATCCATATGGGAGGATGCAGAGGATCATGGGGAAACCCATCCATCAAAGGAACCTTGAAAACTTTTGGGCAGATTGTGAAGATGAAGCTGAAGCCCGAAGAAGAAGGTATCAAAGGTTAACACAACCAAATTAGGACCTTTGATTGCATCTCCATGCTGACACAACTGAAGAAGGATGATGGAATGATAATGGCTGATGAATATGAAGAGAAAAAGATATATAATGATACCATCTCTGTGCTGGATCTGACTATACAGGAGGATATATCCTTAGATCCATTCACAGGCAGGATATTACAGCTAACCCAAGCTTACGTAGATGAGCAGATAAATGTACTGAAGAAAAAGGGTGTTGTCATCATGGTGGACAACAAGAAGAAAAGACAGGAAATTGTTGAGGATGAATATGATGACTTCTTAATTGAGAAGAGAAAGACTAAAGGAGAAAAGGTACCTCGTCCTGAGAAAAGCAAAAGACCTCCAAGAGGAAAGAAGATTGATACTAAACCCAAAGGGGTTATAGTGGAAAGAGTGATGGTGCCAGTTGAAGATGCATCAAGATTAGGACAAGCATCAGCATCATCAGCACAGCCTCCTCGGGATAAACAAAAGGCTAAACAGATCCAGAAGCCAACTGTACAACTTACTATTGCATATGAAGAGGATCAAGCCTCACATAAGAATAAAGAGAAGGATATTCCTTTAGAAGAAGAATCTGAAGAAGAAGAAGGCCCTCTATCCTTCACAAGGAAGAGAAAAGCACCCCAAGTAGTAGCCACTACGCCTAAGAAACCAAGGACTTCTATGAGAGGTGAAATAAAACAAACTCCCATAATGTTGAGGGGAGCAGGTGGAGGAGTATTTAAGAAGGAATTGCAACATAATGTTCCACTTCACACTATTGTGAAGTTTAAATCTGAGCAAGGAGAAGAACAAGTAAAAGGAACCTCTAAAAAACTTCAAAGTGGTCAAGTCTCATTAGATGAGATAGTCTACCTATCTGATGATGAGGTGGTGAAGGATGTAACTTCACAAAGAATGGAAACCCTTGCTGCTGGCACTCGAATAACTCCTCATGGAACTCCATCAGTACAAACAGTGTTAGAGGAGATGAAGCAAGTGGAATCAGGGAAAGAGAAGAGCCTGAAAAAGGTTAGCCCAAGAGATGGGGCTTGATACATTGATTGAGCAGGTAACCAGTCCTGCAGTAATTGATCTCACCTATAGACATGATGCAAGTCCTAAAAATCAAGGAAGTATTCAGGATAAAGAAGAAAATGTTGAGGAAGTAAAGATGGCAGAGGTAGAGAGCCATACTTTGGATATGGGTGAGCAACAACAAGAGGAAGTACCTGTTGGACCCAAGATAGTTGAAGTCCAAGATAAGGGAGGAGAAGAAAGGGATATATCATATGATCCTACCCTAAAGGTACAAGAGGTAGTTGTTACAGCTGCGGAACAAATTGCAGCTGCAGATCAGGTGGACAAGCCTAAGGTAGATACAGTAATATCTATAGAAACAAATATGCCTCATGATGAGGAAATCACTAAGGTAGATAAGATACCCATGGAGGAAGCAAAAGATCAGGATCATGATAAACATGCAGATGATCAACAGGATCACCCTCTAGAAAAGGAAATTCCTCAATAGGAGGATATATCCAAAGATCACCCTCATGAGGAGCATCATGAGGAAGAAATAAGGAAATCACCCTCCCCATCGAACATGATGGTGGATACCAAAGATCAAGGTGATCATCATGATGATGACAAAGACCAACAACCAAAGGATCAAGTTCCTTCGTGGCTTGAGAAAGAAATTGGTGAAGAATCAAGAATAGGGATACAAGAATTTGATGTATCCACATTATTTACAGAAACCCTGATAAAGCCAAAGAGGAAGGCTAGAATAACTTCTACAATACAAAAGGATCCTGATATAGGCAAGAGAACAACCCAGGTAGCTATTCCTGCAGTTGATAAAGAAAAGGGCAAGATCACTTTGGATGAATTCCAGATTACTACAGTAGATTTGGGATTTGCCAATGAGGATCAAGAAGGCCAGGAAGGTAAAAACATTATTGATTCATTAACTCAAAGAGTTAAGAAAGAGAAAGAGAAGAATAAGCAGCATAAAGAGCACATTGCTCAGCTGCATGCATATATAAGAGGGTTAATTAACCCTGATGATACATCTAGTGATTATGCAGTCCCATTGACTACTATTTCTCAGGAGGAGGTCAACAAGTTGAACCTCATGAGACATGAATCAGTAATAATGTTGAAGTGGATGTCATCCGCGCTCGATGGAGCTAAAGAAGTGGCAAAGGCCTCTTTAAAGAGGTGGAATTCTTTAGGCACCTCCAGGAAAAAGGTAGATAAACTACAAATGGAGATTGGCAGGAGGTCATTTCAGTTAGAAAAGGTCGTGAGCATTTTGGATGAAATGAAGAGGATTGATCCATAGATTCTAATAAACAATCAAATACTGGATAATAACACAACCCTATTGATTGATGTCTGGAATAAAGACATCAGGTTTGAATGTGATGTACTCAAAAGATGCAACAATAAACTAAGAAATATCAGCATGAAGCTACATGATATGATGTCCCATGAGGCTGAAGTTATGGAAACATTAGAGGGAGAAGCAAAAGGCAAGATAGAAAATCAAGATGAAGAGTTTGTCATCAAAGCTCTACATAGTAATTTCTAGCTAGTTGCTGAAGACCCTCTCAACCACCTGACAAAAGAAGTGCTGGATAAAGTAATGAGAATAAAGGTCAAGGTGGAAGATTATAATGAAATGGCCAGCAGCAGGAGGAATCAGTTGGAATCTCTCTAGAGCAAATATCAATTGCATAAACATGCCATCACCAAACTGAGAACACAGGATGGTAGAGAATTGGAGAAAATAGTACAAGCATATGAGAATATTAGGACAGCTATGCAGGTCCATATTCAAAAAGACAATCGTCATGATGATGAAGATAGCGAGAGCAGTGAAAGTGATGATGATGATAAAGAACCTAATGAAGATGCATCATAAAGGGAATATATGCATCAGGTACTTATGAAAGTATAAGTTGCCTAGATGGTTATCAACTGGCAACCTGTGCCATGTGGAAAAGATTGACTTAGTCAATGAAATGTAAACCGTAGATTTCAATAGATAAATCTTGATCGTAGGTCAATTGTAACTACTCCCTCACCTTATTCTATAAAAGGTGTAGGGATGCCTCATTTTAAACATTTGAAACTTAATTGAAATCTGTTTGCTGAAATATTTAGGGCTTATTTCAAAGTTGTTGTATACATATATGTTCCTGCATACTTAATGAATGAGAAGACCCTTTTGATTACAATCCATCGTAAATCTTGAGTAATCAGTGTGTGAATTCTTGATATATGCTTTGATTTGTTGTATCCCTTGGAGTACATGTCAGTTTGCATGTGTTGTCTTCATACCTTGACTTTGAAGTCAGCATCGATTGTATCTAGCTGTGGAATGTCCTGGTGAACATATGGTTTGATTTCTTCTCTTCATGACTATATCTAATTGTATATGTGGCTCAATAGCTGAAGGTTCAACTTTAATTTGAAGTATTTCTTTCAATTTCAGAGCATTTCATCACAATTGCAAATAATTGATAATCTTAAGCAAATAATTCAAATATGCAGACATCCCGTAGATAACTAAATATATTTAGTATATTTGAGGTTAAAGCATGTCAAAATGACAAATATCATGCAAAGATTTAAAGATAGATACAATATTTGAAGTATATCCTGTGTAGAATAACTCTCTGTGCAGCATCATTACAAGAAACATTTTCTTACTAATGAGATCCATGTAAGGCCCCAAAATGGAAACAGCAACACACATCAACCTCTAAGTAACATCAGAAGATTAAGACCTAATCACCAGAGACTTGGGATCATGAATTCTTTGAATTCATTATATCTTTCAAGATGAATAAGGGTTAATGTGTACTTTTATTCTATGTTTGTTTATGACTAACATCATGATCAACATAAATTGGCACTAGAAGGAGGGCCTAGGATGAGGATCATCATCAGTTATTTATGTGATGATAAAGATTGTAAGGTAACACTCAGACATCACTAAATTTCTAGAGCTAGACATAAATATTTGTTGTTCTGAGTTGATATACGCTAATCCTATGTAAATTTTTTGAAATCAGTCATAAATATTGCAATCTTTATAGTAGATCAGCATGTATTTACAAAGATCAGCCTTATTTCAAGTAAATTTGCCCAAACTTTGAGGTATCCTTCTTTAGAAACCCGATATCAACCTGCAAAGTGTTGCCAAACCAAAATCACCTCATATTTGTAGTATAGCTGCAAATATTCCTTAAATACTAGGTCAATTTCCAATCCTGACCATAAATATAGTCACTACTGGTATATTCCAACTGATATTTACAAAGTTCCAGCCAATTTGCCTCAAAATTGAGAAATCCTGGCTCACAGGATAAATACCAAGTCACGATCTACCGGACCTTTCGACAAATTACCTGTTAGGGGATTCAGACCTCGAACTGTGGACATCCATCACACTCCAGGATCTAGTGCATCAGGAGCATCACTAGAGCCTCCTCCTGTAATTCCAATTGGTTTGCAAATACCTTCTAGACTATCTATGACACCTCTTGTCCAACCTTAGCCAACTGTACCACATGCTCAACCTCCTCTGGTTACAATGTCTTTCTTTGCAGTAGAATTGCCTTTGACCTTTACTACATATCATGATTTTCCAAAGAATCCAGATAAACTCTGTCCAAAATATCATCCTTATCAAGATGTGGATGATCATATCAGAACCTTCAAAGAAGCCTGCTGTAGGGCAAAGTAGCACATCAGGATGTTGTATGCAGATTATTTCCTTTTTCCTTAGGGGAAAAGGCTTATAATTGGTATATTAGTCTTGGTCGAGGCTCTGTCAGATCATGGGACATCCTAGAAAAGGCTTTTACTGATAGGTTCAAGGTACCAATAGATCCTTCAATGAACTATCACTTATTTGCTACAATCAAAAGATTTGAAGGTGAACCTATTGCCAATTTCAATGCTAGGTTCCCAAAAATGCTATCCAAGTTAGTTGGTCCATATGTTGTAGCCGATGCAGTTGCTAGGAATATCTATTATTCAGCCCTGGATCCTTTAACTTCCATGTTAATCAAGAGGGCTTACCCTAAAATCACAACGTTAACAAGAGCTTTTTAAGAAGCTATTAAAGTCAACCAGCAGTTAGTCCCTGCTCCCACACCAAACATAGCTTTTCCTACATTCCCTAGTGATCCAAGATATCCTCTTCAGCCACAATATAATGGATCCATGGTGCCTCCACCTACAATGCTCCCAGCAGTAATGCCATCTCCTCTGCAGATACCTCCATTGAGCATAATGCCACCTCCTAACAGAAATGGCCAGATGATGCAGTATCTTGGACAAGTCCAAACACCTCAGGTTATAGACCAGAATAACCAAAACAACAATGGATCCTCATTCTTCAAGCCTTCAACAGAAAATGTAGTAGCTAAGGTTCAAGAAGAAAAGGAAGAAATCAAAGAAATATCAGCTCAGCTAAGGAAACTTACAACAGAGGTCACTCATCTAAGAAATCAGAACTTCTATTCTCAGCCTAACCAAAACAGAGGCTATAACAATGACAGACCTAGTTATCCTAATAAGGGGTACAACAACAATAATTTCAACAATAGTGGTGGAAATAATAACAATCCTCCCAGACAGCCTAGAGTATGGAACTTTGAGCCAAATAATGACTCATTACCATCACCTTTAGATAATCAGCCACCTACTGAAGCCAAACAGACTACTAGAGTCAATCTTGCTGAGGCAGCCCTCACCAATTGGTGTAGAATGCACAATACAAATGCTCATGTAGAATTAGACTATCCACAATTCAGAATTGCTGCTAGCATTTTCCAGACAGAAGTGTTTAATACTTCTAGAAATCCACCTCAGACAGAGGGAAATGAAATTGTCCCTTGTGGATATGACTCTGCATTTGTATTGGAGAGTTATACTAATCAGCATCATCAGCAATCTGTGTCGCCCCACCAGAATTACAACCTGGCATGTGAAGAATCTACCATGGCTTTTGAGTCAAATTATGTTTTCCCCTTTGAAGATGAAAACGAGTCATCCAATGAGCCTGAGGAGGTGCATGCTTACTATCAGCAATATCAGGGTAAGCACAATTATAATCTGAGAAGTAACTCCAATAGACCTACTGGTCCATTAACCAATTCCTTGCCTCTAAATACTTTCAACACACCTCCTGATCCCAAGGCAAGTAACAATTCAGGATTTCCAAAGGTAAATGCACAATACCTGTCACCACAAAATACAGTATAAAAAGTTGTTGGCCTACCTCATGAATTTGACAAGTTAGTCACCTATCTAGCTGACGAGATGAAGAAGATCAAAAGTAGCCTATCCTTGTCAGAATTACTGAAAACCCTAGCCATTAAAAGAGCATTTATGAAATCACTAGATGATCTTGCTCCTAAAGAGGATAGTCATCCCCCAGGTCAGCCTAGCAATAGGGATCATGCTCCTAAAGATAACATTGTCAAACATAAAGTGCCAGCTACTGTCCAAGCTACAAAAACCTCCCACATGACCTTATATAGGGACAAAAGTGAGTCACCACCTTTCCTCCTTACCATAAGGATGTTTAGCAAGAATTTACACCACTGTTTGGTAGATTCAGGTGCATCTACAAATGTTATGCCCCTCTCTATATGCAATGCTTTAGGGCTGCATCCTGCTAAATCCCTAAAGAAGGTGACACAGCTAGATAAAATAGAAGTAAGTGTGGTAGGAGAGTTAACCCATATCCACATGCAACTAGCATCTAATCCTAGGATCCAATTTTACATTGATATCCAGGTAGTAGATATACCTGATACATATGGGATGTTGCTCAGCAGAGGCTGGTCTAAAACTATCAATGGATATATGTCTACCGACTTCAGTCACATGTGGTTACCTTGGAAAGGTATACCAAACCAGATAAGGATAGATGTTGAGCCTAGAATGAAGCACATGATCACTATGTACAACAAAACAAATGAGATCATGTACGTGAATGTTAAACCTAGAGTTTATGCCATTAAATCACATACTATCAAGATAGAAGAGATCCTGATGCTTGACTTTCATCATCATCATGATGATCATCAGGAGGACATACTGACTGTAGAACCAGATAGTAATTTTGAGAATGACAATGAAGTAGATCGCTTCAGAAACTTTGAGATGCATCTGTCCAGGTAGGTAAAACATTGTCAATTGTTAAATATGCATGTTCATGACATTTTGATTGATGGTTGGTGCAGATTACATGATGAGGCACATTCAAAGAAAACTTGTGAAACATGCTTAGATATGATGGAGCTAGAGTAGACATGCAATGAGGCATCATCATCATCTGAGGAAAGTTCTACATCTGGTGATGATGATGATATTGATTCTTGTTTGTCTTCTGCAGGAACCACAAAAAAGGTGACAAATCACGACGAGGATCATATTCAGAGAACAAAAGAAATTCTAGTATATGACTAGATAAATGTTAAGAAGAAAGAGAAAATCACCCCAAGGAGTGATTGTCTGATGGAGCCAGATTATGAATTATCTGATGAAGACAGAGGCAGTAGCCTGACCAGATTTGAGGAGTTTTTGTTCGGAGAAATTAAAAAGATGATAGAACAAAAGAAGCATCCACAGGATGCACTGACTGAAGGATGGTGTAGGTTGCATGAGGTACCTCACTCAGAAACCACCTACTCACTATGTTTACATATTTTAAAGAGGCACATAGTGCATAATTCAGAAGGTCATTCTCCTAATGATGAAAAGAAAGAAGAAGAATCAGCTTCACAAAAGAAAGGAAAGATGAAGTCTGAGAAAGCTAAAATTCTTAAGTTAAAATGGATATCAGGTGGAGCAGCTGCCAGAGCTGCAAAGAGGAAGGAAGGCTCAACTAAGCCTCCTACTGAAGATAAACCCTAGATCCTAAGATTTGATGGATCCAAGACCAAACAAGGAGGTGGAGTAGGGATTGATCTCATTGATCCATCAAGAAAGTCCTACTTTGCTACTTACAGATTACAGTTCCCCTGTACTAACAATGTGACAGAGTATGAAGCTTTGATTCATGGGATATTGTTTGCCCTTAAGAAGAAGGTAAAAATTCTACATATCTTTGGAGACTCAGAATTAGTTTTCAGACAGGTAAGAGGAATTTACTCTTGGAATTATAAGAAATTGTCAAATTATAGACACAGAGTGTGGGATTTGATTGAAGACTTTGATGCATTTAATATCACCCACGTACCTAGAGAACAGAACCATAGAGCAGATGCTCTAGCCCAGGCTGCTAGTACCTTGGAGCCTTTGTCTATATCAGGCCTAAAGAGGTTTTCAGTAGAGCTGGTATCAGTGTTATCAATACCTGATAATGTTATTAACCTCCAGGTTTTTGAGGATGACTAGCATATCCTTGATTTCATATCCAACAAGGATATATTTGATGCTCAGATCATAGACGAGAATAATGTGGAAGATCACATTTGGGAAGAAGAAGAAATATTAGAGTTGCCTAGCAATAGGATTCCCAAAGGTATGATTGAGTTAGAAAGAGCCTTTGACTTAGATAATATGCTAAAGTAGAAGGATCTTTCCAAGGCTGATGGAGGTCAATACTCACAAGTGAATATTGGACAAAATGAAGACAAGAGAAATGTCTTGATTGGTAAGGTTTGCACACTAGAAGAGTTAGAAGGAATAACTCAGGCCCTTAAGGATTACATCCATGTCATTGCATGGACTTATGATGAGTTGAAGACATATGACACATCAATCATAACTCACACTATACCTCTCAAGCCAGATGCTAAACCTTTCAGACAGAAGCAAAGGCTAGTCAATGCTTTTCTTGAACCAATAATTTTTTAAAAAGTCAAGAAGTTGCTAAATGCCAAGATAATATTTCTTGTGAGGCACTCCACCTGGGTGGCTAATCTAGTGCCAGTGAGAAAGAAGAATGGAGACATCAGACTGTGTGTAGATTTCAGGAACCTGAATAGAGCATCAGAGAAGGATAATTATCCTTTACCCTCATTGGATGAAGTTCTGCAGATTATAAATGGTGCTAAAATGATGTCATTCCTAGATGGTTATTCTGGTTATAATCAGGTAATGGTTGACAAGATTGACAGATTGAAAATTGCCTTCACCACAAAGTGAGGGATCTTTGCATATAGACGCATGCCATTTGGGCTGATAAATGTTGGAGCAACATTCCAGCGAACAATGGATATAGCCTTCAGAGGCTTAATAGGAAAATGTATAGTCATTTACATGGATGACTTAACAGTGTTCTCTAAAGAGAGAGGCAACCATGTAATGGATCTCAGAAATGTATTAAAAAAATGTGAAGAGTATGGTATATCCTTGAACCCCAAGAAATGCATATTTGGGGTAACAACAGGAAAATTATTGGGCCGCCTAATAACTAAGAATGGAATTATCATTGATCCTAACAGGGTAGAGTCCATTATGAAATTACAACTTCCTGGAAGCAAGAAAGAGCTCAAATCTTACTTTGGTAAGATAAATTTGTCAGGAAATTCATCACTGGCTTTGCAAAAATAGTCAGACCTTTGAATGCTATGCTGAAAAAAGATGCAAAGATTAAGTGGACATCAGAAGCTAAGACAGCCTTTGAGGACATAAAAAAAGCTATTTCTGATGCTCCGGTCCTTATCAGTCCAGACTACACCAGAGACTTTTATATCTATTCATTTGCTTCAGATCATACCTCTACAACAGTGCTCACTCAAAGGAATGAAGAAAAGGAAGAGAAACCAATTGCATTCATGAGTTGTCCTTTCAAAGATGCTGAACTAAGATATGTAGATGTTGAAAGGTAGGCACTTGTTTTGGTCCGAGCAGTGAAGAAATTTAGGCACTATATCCTGAGAAGCAAAGTGATTGCTGTGGTGCCAGATGCAGCAGTGAAGATGTTGTTAATGCAGAGTGAGCCTAGTGAAAAAAGGGCTAAGTGAATCACAGTTTTACAAGAATATGACATGGAGATTACACCTATGAAGTTGGTAAGAGGGCAAGCTCTAAGCCAAATGATATCAGAGATTGATCCAAACATAGTAAGTCAGCAGTATGTTATCAATGCTAAGGTCAATGAAGAGTGGTATTCAGATATCAGGTACATCCTGATTACTGGGAGATGTCCTCCAAGACTGCAGGCTTCACAGAGAAGAGCCCTGAAGATTAAATCCTAGAAGTACATGATAAAAGCAGGAGTACTTTTCAAGAAAAATTATGAAGGAATATATTTGAGATGCTTAGAAAAGCCAGAAGCAGATAAAGTTTTATCAGAGCTACATGACAAGTTTGGAACAACACATGGCTCATCCTTGGCTACAACACATGCTATCCTCAGAGCAGGATATTATTGGCCTACAATCTTCAAGGATATAGCTGAACACATTAAATGCTGTCATGTATGTCAGGTAGATGCTAACAGAGAGAGATATGCTGCACATCCTTTGCAGCCAGTGATGGAAGGGCACCCATTTGCACAATGGGGCATGGATTTCATAGGACCAATTAATCCTCCATCATCATCGGGCCACAGGTATGTTCTAACAATTACTAATTATTGTACTAGGTGGACTAAAGCCACTAGCAGCAAGACTTGCAATGCAGAAGATGTCATTAGATTTCTGGAAGGTAACATAGTAACCATGTATGGGGTCCCCTATGCTCTGGTAAGTGATAATGGCTCTGCTTTTACTTCAACTAAATTCTCAAGTTGGGCCTTTGATTATGGAATCATTCTGAAGTTCTCATCTAATTATTATCCCCAAGCGAATGGATTGGCAGAATCCACTAACAAAAATTTGTTGAATATCATAAAGAAGTTAGTAGACAAGAACCCTAGGGAATGGAATACACTTCTAAAATATGCCTTATGGGTAGACAAAACCAGAAACAAAGTTGCATTAGGAAATTCACCTTATCATTTAGTATATGGGATAGATTCAATCCTTCCTGCTAACCTAAAGATTCCTACCTTGCAGTTTGCCCAAGAGTACCTAGGCATAGACAATAACCAAGAGGTCAGGTTGCTTTAGCTAATGCACCTAGAAGAGAAAAGAAGTTAGGCAATTGATCAATTTGCCAAACATCAGGCTGTTGCCAAACGCTGGTTTAACAAAAGAGCCAAAGTTAAAGCATTCAGGATATCAGATTTAGTCCTAATGTGGGATAAATCCCATGAGAAGAAACGAGACCATGGTAAGTTTGATAAATTATGGATAGGTCCCTTCCAAATTTCTGAGGTCTTAGGAGACAACACTTTTAGGCTTAAGAACTTGACAGGTGAGAATGTTCCATTACCAGTTAATGGACAGTTCCTCAAACACTATTTCCATGCCTAAGTAACTTCATGATAGTCATGTGTATCATAATGTATATTTGTATAGTTGTTTGTACAGTGTTTTGTTTTGTTCTTGCTTTGTTTTCTTGTTGAGTTTTAGTTTTGGTTAGTCAGGATGATGCAACTCATCACCCTAGAAAATAACAAAATTGTTAAGATTCAAGTGATGAGAACACATTTATAAATAGGTTGTGACTCATTTTGAGAAAGTCATTATGATCAGGTCTGTGATATCTTGTCATCAGGGTGCCTTTTCCTAACTAAAGTGATTTCTTCATAATGACTCACCTAACAGCCTTGGGTTTGTTGAACACACAAGTATAGGTGTTAAGTGAAAAATCTAAAAGGACTCCCTTGCTACCAATGCAATCTCCAACCTAAAATAGCAAGTGACTATACCTTGCATTTTGAGCTTACATGATGATATCAGATATATGAAGTATATATAAATATATATATAATAAAATTAGGCCATCTAAGTAATTCTACCAGGGTTATAGATGCCTGCTGGCAGTGGGGCTCTACTTAGGGTGATTGTATAGATAACCTTGCCAGGGCTATGAACGCATGCTGGTAGCAAGGCTCTATCTAGGTTGGCTATGAGGGATGATCTCCAACTATGTAGCTTAACACCAGTTACTCATGTTTTAAACTTGCTTTCAAGATGAGGATAATTAATCATTTGCACACTACTGATCCTTTGTTAGCATTGTCACCATGAGGACATTTTGTCATTCAGAAGGATTATGATGATTATGCTCAGAAACAGTTAGAATGCTATATTATCATGTGTTCACATCACTTGAATCATTGGAATTGTGATGTTTTCTTTGGTGGCAAGTTGTTGTGTGGTTACACAACACACCCCATTTTGACTTGACAAAACAGGGAACCAACTTCTTGTTTGGCTTTGCTTGTGTTTCTGCTTGCTGGTGGTCTGGTAAAAGTATGTCAATGCAAATGATCCTTCATAAAGGGGGCTAGGTAAGTCATCATGATGAGGTCAGTTTTTTTTCAAAATTAACATTTCATGTCAATAACCTCATGGTGGGATAGAATACAAAATTTCATGTAGGTTTGCGTTTTGAATCACCTCGCTATTCCTTAGGGAACAAAAGTTATGATGAGTCAAAGATCTGGTCAAACCTGATATTCTGAGTGGAGGATCATATTTCTCAACATCAATCATCTTATGAAAGATCACCCCGATCTAATAGTATCACCTGATAAAATCATTTGCTCTAAACATTCAGAGGTCAAATTTATGTGATAGTGACACTTACCCGTAGATAAACATCATATATTTTGGGAGGGTCATATTCCTGAACATCGACCCGATATTTAAATATCTCCCCGATATTTGGATATCGTCTTGTTGCAAAATATCACCCTGAGCCAATATCCTACTGACATCATCCAAACCTAGTAAATGAAGAAATAAATATGATGATGATGTCACCATCTTTTTTACCTAACAGAGGTATATTTCTGAGCGTGACCTTTCTTACACAACATGATGATAACGTCATAAAGCCACAATACTAAACTAAGCTATTATCTCGATGATGTCATCCTAATATTTTGACAGGAGGTCATTTTATGCCTAGGGGGGTGATATTACAAACATCACCAGACATTCCGAACATCCCCCAATATTTTTGAATATCACCTGATATTCTCAACCTGACTCGATGTTTTGAAATCGTTCTTTTCACCTAAAACGGATGATCATATTATACCAAGGGGGTGATATTCTTAATATCATCCAATATTTAGAATATCACCCGATCTTTAGAAATCACCTAGTGCCTTGCTGCCATAACATTAAATACATACAGATGTGGTAGGTGGTTCCCGCCGATTACGAACCTGATACATACACTTGGCAGGATCTAGAAGTTTTGTACGAGAAAATCAGATGTTGCATTTAATTCCCCCTAAGTTACCCTAATTTTCCGAAGAGAAGAGGTTAAAAGTGATTTATAGATTCATTTCACACTTATCCTGCGATAAAACAAGTTCTTACAGAGCTCCAAGCTTACAAATCCTCATAAGGCCACCTATGGATGCATATAGCATGTACCAGAGTGGGATATGAGAGCACTGTTGCTAATTGAATTCATTTCAAATGATCATTAGCATACTCAAGAGGATAAGTGTATTAGGTAGGTAATTTGAAACCCTCTAGTTGTCATCTTTCGCATATCCAAGTATTATGGGATCTTCTGGTTTGAAATTTCAAATTATGCATGTCAGGATAAATGAAATGTGGAAAGAACAATAGTATGCATGATGAAAAATGAATATGTAATGTATATGCATGCTTGTATATGTATCAATTGTAAGACCAAGTTGTGTTAATTATAGGCATCCATGGCAGATAAACGGCTAGCTAAGTTAGAGGCAAAATTTCTAAAGCCCGTGTTTGCTCAACCTGAGGGTGTCCAGTTCAAATATGGTGCCATCACTGATAAACACCAAGGGAATATAGATCTAGCTACCTGGTCAGTCAAAATGAATGATGAAAAGAATAATAGTGCCCTGTTGGATGCAGTCTTCGTATAAGGAATGTGGAATGCAGCTGGTTTCCTGTATTCCATGGAAACCCCTGAACTGATTATTGAGTGTGCGAGGAACTACAACCCAGAAACCAGGAGGGTAGAGAAACATGCCAGAATATATGTTGATCTATCAATCAAGGGTATTGCTACTACATTTTGTTTGCCATTGGGCAAGAAGGTTGCCAACATAGATATGAAGAAATCAGAAGTAGAGTACGAGAATAACAAGAAGTCTGCCAGGAAGAAGATGTAACAATGGAAGGCAAAGATTAGCCCTTATCCTGCAGCAGCTAAACTTCTGGTTCATTTATATAAGTATGACTTTGACGATGAGTACCAGTATATGATAGCCATGCTCAGTAGAGTGACAGGCCAGCCTGATGCTGGAAGTTTTAGGGACTGGATGTATGTAGTCATCCTGATGTGTCTCTACATGAATAACAAGCCAATGTGGGCCAAGATGATAAGTGATGCTCTAGACGAGTAGCTGATGAACCTAGGAGGTCTAGATTGTTCCTTCTACATGACATCATATATAGTTTATTCGTGTGCCTACAAGGGTACATTTGATGCATTGATTACAGATGGAAAAATTGGAGGCACAACTAATGATGCACACATATGGGATCATCATCCCCAATTGCAAAGAGTGAATTACCTCCAGGACTACAAGCTGGTAAATGATGCATTCTCTATACACCTAGTGAGAACAATGGAAGAAGATAGAACCAAGAGACTGAGCATGGAGGCTCAAGAAGTTATCTATAGACATGGAGCCTGGTTTATCCAATTTACCACTTTCTCCTATATCAGGATTGAAGGTTTTGAGGGGGAGCCTTTCATGCTCCCAAGGTACCCTACAGATGCAGTTGTCCTAATGGAATTTCTAAGACAAATCTCTACAATATTGAATACCTATAAGGTAAACAACAAGCTCCCACCAGTATTGTTTCCAGTCACAATGGGCTGGTATATGTGCCCAGACTCTGAGAATATCAAGAAGGCCATAGCTAGTCTAAATATGATGAATTTCTAGCCTTTTCCATTAGTAAGATCATATGATCCATATGGGAGGATGCAGATCATGGGGAAACCCATCCATCGAAGGAACCTTCAAGACTTCTGGGTAGATTGTGAAGATGAAGCTGAAGCCCAAAGAAGAAGGTATCAAAGGTTAACACTTAACCAAATCAGGACCTTTGATTGTATCTCCATCCTGACACAACTGAAGAAGGATGATGGAATGATAATGGCTGATAACTATGAAGAGAAAAAGATATATAATGATACCATCTATGTGCCGAATCTCACTATACAGGAGGATATCTCCTTAGATCCATTCACAGGCATGATATTACAGCTAACCCAAGCTTGGGTGGATGAGCAGATAAATGTACTGAAGAAAAAGGGTGTTGTCATCACGGTGGATAACAAGAAGAAAAGACAGGAAATTACTGAGGATGAATATGATGACTTCTTGATTGAGAAGAGAAAGACTAAAGGAGAAAAGGTACCTCCTCCTGAGAAAAGCGAAAGACCTCCAAGAGGAAAGAAGATTGATACTAAACCCAAAGGGGTTATAGTGGAAAGAGTGATAGTGTCAGTTGAAGATGCATCAGGATCAGGACAAGCATCAGCATCATCAACACAGCCTCCTCGGGATAAACAAAAGGCTAAACAGATCCAGAAGCCAACTGCACAACTTACTATTGCATATGAAGAGGATCAAGCCTCGCATAAGAATAAAGAGAAGGACATTCCTTTAGAAGAAGAATTTGAAGAAGAAGAAGGCCCTCTATCCTTCACGAGGAAGAGAAAAGCACCCCATGTAGTAGCCACTATGCCTAAGAAACCAAGGACTTCTATGAGAGGTGAAATAAAACAAACTCCCATAATGTTGAGGGGAGTAGGTGGAGGAGTATTTAAAAAGGAATTGCAACATAATGTTCCACTTCCCACTATTGTGAAGTTTCAAACTGAGCAAGCAAAAGAACAAGTAAAAGGAACCTCTAAAACACTTCAAAGTGGTCAAGTCTCATTAGATGAGATAGTCGACCTATTTGATGATGAGGTGGTGAAGGATGTAACTTCACAAAGAATGGAAACCCTTGCTGCTGGCACTCAGATAACTCCTCATGGAACTCCATTAGTACAAACAGTGTTAGAGGAGATGAAGCAAGTGGAATCAGGGAAAGAGAAGAGCCCAGAAAAGGTAGCCCAAGAGATGGGGCTTGATACATTGATTGAGCAGGTAACCAGTCCTGCAGTAATTGATCTCACCTATAGACATGATGCAAGTCCTAAAAATCAAGGAAGTATTCAGGATAAAGAAGAAAATGTTGAGGAAGTAAAGATGGCAGATATAGAGAGCCATACTTTGGATATGGGTGAGCAACAACAAGAGGAAGTACCTGTTGGACCCAAGATAGTTGAAGTCCAAGATAAGGGAGGAGAAGAAAGAGGTATATCAGATGATCCTACCCTAAAGGTACAAGAGGTAGTTGTTACAGCTGCGGAACAAATTGCAGCTGTAGATCAGGTGGACAAGCCTAAGGTAGATACAGTAATATCTATGGAAACAAATATGCCTCATGATGAGGAAATCACTAAGGTAGATAAGATACCCATGGAGGAAGCAAAAGATCAGGATCATGATAAACATGCAGATGATCAACAGGATCACCCTCCAGAAAAGGAAATTCCTCAACAGTGGGATATATCCAAAGATCACCCTCATGAGGAGCATCATGATGAAGAAATAAGGAAATCACCCTCCCCATTGAACATGATGGTGGATACCGGAGATCAGGGTGATCATCATGATGATGATGGAGACCAACAACCAAAGGATTAAGTTCCTTCGTGGCTCGAGAAAGAAATTGGCGAAGAATCAAGCATAGGGATACAAGAATTTGATGTATCCACATTATTTACAGAAACCCTGATAAAGCCAAAGAGGAGGGCTAGAATAACTTCTACAATACGAAGGGATCCCGATATAGGCAGGAGAACAGCCCAGGTAGCTATTCTTGCAGTTGATAAAGGGCAAGATCACTCTGGATGAATTCCTGATTACTACAGTAGATTTGGGATTTGCCAATGAGGATCAAGAAGGCCAAGAAGGTAAAGACATTATTGATTCATTAACTCAAAAAGTTAAGAGAGAGAAAGAGAATAATAAGTAGCATAAAGAGCCAATTGCTCAGCTCCATGCATATATAAGAGGGTTAATTAACCCTGATGATACATCTAGTGATCATGCAGTCCCATTGACAGCTATTTCTCAGGAGGAGGTCAACAAGTTGAACCTCATGAGACATGAATCAGTAATAATGTTGAAGTGGATGTCATTTGCACTCGATGGAGTTGAAGAAGTGGCAAAGGCCTCTTTAAAGAGGTGGAATTATTTAGGCACCTCCAGGAAAAAAGGTAGATAAACTACAAATGGAGATTGGCAGGAGGTCATTTCAGTTAGAAAAGGTCATGAGCATTTTAGATGAAATGAAGAGGATTGATCCACATATTCTAATAAATAATCAAATACTAGATAATAACACAACCCTATTGATTGATATCTAGAATAAAGACATCAGTTTTGAATGTGATGTACTTAAAAGATGCAACAGTAAACTAAGAAATATCAGCATGAAGCTACATGATATGATGTCCCATGAGGCTGGAGTTTTGGAAACATTAGAGGGAGATGCAGAAGGCAAGATAGAAAATCAGGATGAAGAGTTTGTCATCAAAGCTCTACATAGTAATTTCCAGCTAGTTGTTGAAGACCCTCTCAACCACCTGATAGAAGAAGTGCTGGATAAGTAATGAGAATAAAGGTCAAGGTGGAAGATTATAATGAAATGGCCAGCAGCAGGAGGAATAAGTTGGAATCTCTCCGGAGCAAATATCAAGTGCATAAACATGCCATCACCAAAGTGAGAACTCAGGATGGCAGAAAATTGGAGAAAATAGTGCAAGCATATGAGAATATCAGGACAGCTATGCAGGTCCATATTCAAAAAGACAATCGTCACGATGATGAAGATAGCGAGAGTGGTGAAAGTGATGATGATGACAAAGAACCTAATGAGGATGCATCATAAAGGGAATATATGCATCAGGTACTTATGAAAGTATAAGTTGCCTAGATGGTTGCCAGCTGGCAACCTGTGCCATGTGGAAAAGATTGACTTAGTCAATGAAATGTAAACCGTAGATTTCAATAGATAAATCTTGATCATAAATCAATTATAACTACTCTCTCACCTTCTTCTATAAAAGGTGTAGGGATGCCTCATTTTAAACATTCAAAACTTAATTGAAATCTATTTGCTGAAGTATTCGGGGCTTATTTCAATGTTGTTGTATACATATATGTTCCTGCATACTTAATAAATGAGAAGACCCTTTTGATTACAATCCATCATAAATCTTGATTAATCAATGTGTGAATTCTTGATATATGCTTTGATTTGCTACGTCCCTTGGAGTGCATGTCAGTTTGCATGTGTTGTCTTCATACCTTACCTTTGAAGTCAGCATCGACTGTATCTAGCTGTGGAATGTCTTGGTGAACATATGGTTTGATTTCTTCTCTTCATGACTGTATCTGATTGTATATGTGGCTCAATATCTAAAGGTTCAACTTTAATTTGAAGTATTTCTTTCAATTTCTTTCAATTTTAGAGCATTTCATCACAATTGCAAATAATTGATAATCTTAAGCAAATAATACAAATATGTAGACATCCCGTAGATAACTAAACATATTCAGCATATTTGAGGTTAAAGCATGTCAAAATGACAAATATCATGCAAAGATTTAAAGATAGATACAATATTTGAAGTATATCCTGTGTAGAATAACTCTCTATGCAGTATCATTATAGGAAACATTATCTTACTAATGAGATCCACGTAAGGCCCCAAAATGGAAACAACCACACACACAACCTCTAAGTAACGTCAGAAGATTAAGACCTAATCATCGGAGACTTGGGATCATGAATTCTTTGAATTCATTGTATCCTTCAAGATGAATAAGGTTTAATGTGTACTTTTATTCTATGTTTGTTTATGACTAACATCATGATCAACAGTGTTCTACCGAACAATTTAAGTTCCTTGTCTATGCTTCCAAATTTTGCATTCATGTCTCCTAGGGTAGTTGCAAGTACAACATGTAATTAAATTACCATATCCTTCATGCTTTGATTGATGTGCATACCCTATTCCAAAGATCTTGTTTTGGCATATGAAGGGAGGGTGCTGGCAAAGTTTAAGGAATTTGGCTTTACACCTGCCAATTGCATTTTCTTGAAATTTTCTAAATCTTTTTCGACAAATCCATTTTGTGGATATCTAGCAATCATTGCATTCCTTGAAATGGAATCTCTTTGGGGTGTTTTGATGAACAATTCATGTGCCTTTCTATGATTTCACAATTTGCATTCATGTCTCCAAGGGCATTTGCAACTACAACATCTAAAAAAATTCCCATATCCTTCATGTTTTGATGGATATCCATACTCTATTCCTAAGATCTCATATTTATACAGGTAGGGATGTTGCTATAAAAGGTTGAGAAATTAGGCTTTACACCTACCAATTCCATTTTCTTGAAATTTTCTAAAGCCTTTTCAACAAATCCATTTTGTGCATATGTTGCAATCATTGCATTCCATGAGATGGCATTTCTTTACGGTGTTATGCTAAACAGTTCATGTGCGTTGTCTATGCTTCCACATTTTGCATTCATGCCTCTAAGAGTAGTTGCAACTATGTCATATGAGGAAATTCCCATATCCTTCATGCTTTGATGGATGTCCATACCCTATTCCAAATATCTCATTTTGGCACAGGTAAGGAGGGTGCTAGCAAAGGTTGACGAATTTGGCTTTATACCCACCAATTGCATATGATTGAAAGTTTCTAAAGCCTATTCAACAAATCCATTTTGTGCATATCCTACAATCATTGCATTCCATGAGATGGCATCTCTTGGAGGTGTTCTTCTGAACATTTCATGTGCCTTTCTATGCTTTCAAATTTTGCATTCATGTCTTAAAGGGTAGTTGCAATTACAACATATGACACAATTCACATATCCTTCATGCTTTGATTGATGTCTATACCATGTTCCAAAGATCTCATTTTGGCACAAGTAGGGATGGTCTTAGAAAAGGTTGAGGAATTTGGCTTTACACCCACCAATTGCATTTACTTGAAAGTTTCTAAAGCCTTTTCAAAAAATCCATTTTTGTGCATATCCTTCAATCATTGTATTCCATGAGATGGCATCTCTTTGAGGTGTTCTGTTGAACTATTCATGTGCCTTGTCTATGCTTCCACATTTTTCATTCATGTCTCCTAGGGTAGTTACAACTACAATATCTAAAAAAATTCCCATATCCTTCTTCCTTTGATGGATGTCCATACCATGTTCCAAAGATCTCGTTTCGGCATAGGTAGGGAGGGTGCTGGCAAAGTTTGAGGAATTTAGATTTACACCTACCAATTGTGTTTGCCTAAAAGTTTCTAAAGCCTTTTAAATAAATCCATTTTGTGCATATCCTACAATCATTGCATTTCTTGAGATGACATCTCTTTGAGGAAAGTTCATGTGCATTGTCTATGCTTCCACATTTTTGCATTCATGTCTCAAGGGTAGCTGCAATTACAACATATGATAAAATTCCTATATCCTTCATGCTTTGATGGATGTCCATACCCTATTCCAAAGATCTCATTTTGGCACAGACAAGGAGGGTGCTAGAAAAGGTTGAGGATTTTGGCTTTACACCCACCAATTGCATTTGCTATAAAGTTTCTAAACCCTTTTCAACAAATCCATTTTGTGCATATTCATTGAACTGAGTGTTGCTATATTACCTTTAGTGATTCACTATCACTATGTTTCTAATTTGATCAGTCTTTGTTAGTTTGAAACTTGGTTGAGTAATTGATTGTCGTTGACAATTTTGTTATGGTTATGTTCATTATTTGTTTATTTTTTACTTAAATTCTTGATTGTCTCAATGTCATCATTATGAAATTTGGACTCACCTTGATTCTTCATTTAATTTTTATGTTAAGGTTTAAGGAATATAACATGTTTTGAGCCCCTATACATGTGACATCATAATGATTATTTCTTAGCTAGCTATCTTAGCTCTAAAATTACATTTATTCTATGTTGTTGGCATCTACTTAGGGTACCAACCTGTCCTAAGTCTAGGGTTTCTAGATTATATGAATTAAAATCTATGTTAAGCCTATACAAAGGGATATTCAATGCATCCAGACATAGTTTTTTACTATTTTAAGTAGTGGAAGCATAATGTGTTAAGAATGAATATGACTTTAGCAAGGGGTCCCTCTCATATGCATGATCTAGGGTTTGGTCATGGTACAATGTACTATATTTTTAGGGTCTCAATTAGTTTACTATATGATTTGTCCTTTGATGGTGTTGCATTTTTCATTAGAATCTAATCCTTTTATTTGGTTTTGTGGTTGGTGTGAAAGATTGAGTACTGAGGAGAATGAATCTACTATTTGATGGTTAACAAACCATTCATTAAATCTTGATCGAATGCCCCTCTATAGCTTTTTTTTAATTCACATCAAGATGCTAATAATGGGCATCAAGGAATTGAAATTAAAGAAGTTGGGATGTTCTTATTGTTCATGTCACCTATGATTATCTTATATCTACATCATTGTGCCCCTTATAACAGTTCATTCAAGATTTATAAAGACACCTATACCATCCATATAAGACTACCCAAACAATGAAAATATTGTAGCATATTTTGTGCTTTGATTTCCATTAGGGTGGAGATGAAATTAGTTTTTCTTCATATGTTAAAGGTTCTATGGTGAAATACCATGAATTGGTATCAGGGAGAAAAGGGGGGTAGTGGTTACACTAAAAATTCTCACATGCCATAACCATTTCATGGAACTTTTCACTATCACTATGTCATGGTTAGTGATCATGTTATGAAAGAAGGAAGTGGTATGTATATTCCTATTAGCATGAGGAAATCATACAAGAGTCTTTAGATCAATCTTCATGCTACATGATTGTCATATGTGATAGATACAAGGATGGACTATCATGAGGAGTTGCATGGGACTATCTCAAATTTATCAAAACTCAATCTGTTTAGGACTATCACCTTTGGATCACTGAGGTATTGTATTGTTTGAATCATGAGAGATGGTGGATGAGTGTGTCTCTGTAAACTTCATATAAGGTAAAAACCATTTAATGTGGACACCTTAGTGTTGTCTTATTATCAAATACAAGGAGGACTATTATGCATTCAAAATACCCTAGGTCATTTATATAGAATTTTGCATCTTTTGATGTCTTATAATGACTGAGTTTTGCATGTTGCCAAAAGATTACCATACTATTCCTAGGTTATACTACCCTTGAGACAATCATGCCTAACTTTTGGATTAACATTTAATAAAACATAAGATGGGATTGAATGAAGAAGAGTTGATGTATGAGTAAGAGGAGATTCTAATGATGTCAAATACTATCATGAATTCTAAAATTTAGTTAATAGTCTACTAGGACAACCATAATGTTAAATATTGTCACTTTTGTGAACTTGGGACTGTCAGAGGAAATTGGTTCTATGTCAATACTAGAATAGTGGTGTCACTAAAATATTAAGTATGGTCATAATATTATCATCACAAATTATCAAGTCTTTAGTACTCAAATCTAAATGGAGAAGTTATGAGGAGGTTAGGGTATGGAAAGAAGTTTAAGTGGTAGTGTTGTCTTGATATTCCAATGACCTATAGCCTCAAGTATTACTTTTGGAGGTACTAATTTCACATAAATAAAGAAGACAAGGGTACTATTAAAAGAAGTGAAAATTTATTCATGGCTCTTAAGAGCCCTAAGACATAAAAGGTGTCATCCTTTGTGATAGGGAGGGACTCTAGAATGTCAGTTCTACCTATCTTGAATCAATTCAAGACTCTGGACAACTCTAGCCTCTCTACCAATTCAAGTGCTCATGACATCTTTCTACACAAAAATGTCAGCTAAATTCCTCAACTCTTTGCAAAGATGGAAAAATCTATCACTCTACTTGGTGTGGGACACATACCTTATCCTCACTACTTCCAAGATACTGCCTCAATGGCACATAACTTTTCTAAGCCTGTTGTCCACCCTTCTCTCTCTGTTCAAGTGTCTTGACTGCTTGGTGCTCACTTTCTTCGCCTCTGTTTTCCACCCCTACAAGTCTATTCTCTTACTTGTCTTTCTAGCCGGACTCCTTACTGAGCTCGCCTAGAACAAGCATGCATTTCCTCTAGTCGACAATCCGACCACCCCACAAAAGAAAAACAAACAAAAAGCATGACTCTGCTTGATGGCCTCCATACTGTATAGAGGAACTTGAGGAACATCAATACAGAGTTATGGTTTGCAAAAGAGAAAAAAATTGAAGAAAAAAAAATGACTAATCTACTTTAGAATAACAAACTAAAAACTGTACAAAATACACAAATTGGTCGAACTGCTGAATTGGATTTTTATTCAAAACTATTTCTTACATCAAAATGCTTCTTAACCCCAAAATATTTCTCCTCTCTTCTTCTCTCTCTTTACAAAAAGAATTCTACATTTTATAGTTATCCCATGTCCGTTATAGGACGCTTCAATTTCCAGACCGGTTCATATTCTAACTGCCTGGTTCAATTTTGCATTTTCTTGGTTGGCGGCAAGACTTATCATGATGTCTCTCTGACATACTCTATCGGCAAAATGGTTGACTATCAGCATAAGTTAATCCTCACTGCTCGATAGTTACTTTCTCATCGATGCCTTTAAATTTCATAAACTTTCCGTCGCCCAAACAATGTCTATCGGTAAGACTTTTATCATCTCTCCTGATCATACTTCTTACGCTGATATAACTAATTATCAGTTAGAGCTTAACCATCGGTGTAGTTTTCTTTTCGCTCACCGATAACGATTCTCATGCCGATTCCAACTCCACCATTCCACATTGATGAACCTGTTGAACCATTGAACCTCAACGCAAGGTTCAACGGCAAGGTTCAATGGCGAGGTTCAACCCTTCAACAAAGTGACCAATGCATATCGGTTGAACCAATGCCGAACACCTTCAAACATACATTCTTTGACTTGTATTTCACTTGGGCCAATAGGCTGATTAAAAGTAAAGGCTTCTCCCGCCAATGCATTTTAAGAAAACTAAAAATCTCCTAAAACAAAACCACATGCTGCAAACTCAAAATTGACAAATCAAAAAGGCTATGTACAAGCTGCATTGAGCCTTGGTGCTCCTGCACCACTTTGGACTAACTGTTCTCTCAAACTATGGCACCTAGGAATGCCTTATTTGCATGTATAGGTGGATGTCAAGACCACCTGCAAATATCTACCTTAGTTTTTTGTAAATCAATTCCATTTTCCCGTGGTGGCAAGGAACAAATAGTTCCAAAATGCTTCAGTTTCATGCAGTGGAAAGGTGATGGGAGCCATACTTTTGTTCTGCACCTCATGGGGCTGAACTGACTATGCCAACATATTAGGGTGGGTGGGTTAATTCTAGGGGAGGTCTCATTTTGTTCCCCAAGTATCCCAATCATTCCAAGCTATAGGCTCCTAACAAAGTCTCTTAAAATATCTAAGAGACAAAAAAATTTGATCTTTGATGAGGAAGTTCTTGGAGCCTGTGACACCTAGGAATGTTTCATTTAGACCTACTACTTATAAGGGGTCCATTCACAATAACCTCTCTCATTTTTTTCAACTCCAAACCATTTGACCGTGAGGATAATGAATGGATTCTTAAAAATGTGTTAGTGGCATTGATAACCTTACAAGGAGCCATATTTTTCATTATGTACCCTATGGGGCCAAACCAACTATGCCAATAAATTACGTTAGGTGGGTAATTTCTATGAGAGGTCTTGTTTCGTACCCCAGGAGTCTAAATTGTTCTAGGCTACATGCTTATGGTAAAGTCACATTGTCGGGAGTCTATAGTCTAGAATAATTTACACACTTGGGTATGAAACAAGACCTTTCCTATGATTTAATCTCCCACCTTGACATGTTAGTGTAGTCAGTTTGGCCCCAGGAAGTGCAGAAAAGAAAATATGGCTACTTGCAAGGTTATGTTGAATGTTACAAGGAGCCATATTTTTCGTTATGGACCTCATGGGACCAAGTTGACTATGCCAAAATGTTAGGGTGGGTATTTGGATTCTAGGGGAGGTCTCATTTCATCCCCTAGGTATCCCAATCATTCCAAGCTACATGATCCCAGAAAAAGTCTCTTAAGAGCCACAAGGGCTAAAAACTGTTGATCTTTGATGGGGTAGTTCTCGAATCCCATGACACTTAGAAATATTTTGTTTAGACCTACAATTACACAAGGAGTCCATCCACGATAACCTCTCTCATTTTTTTATCAAATCTAAACTATTTGACTATGAGGACAATGAATGCATTCTTGCAAAAATGTGTTAGTGACATTCAAGATAACTTTGCAAGGAGCCATATTTTTCATTCTACACCCCATGGGGCAAAACTGACTATGCCAAGATGTCAGGGGTGGGTAGGTGAACTCTATGAGAGGTCTCATTTCATACCCTAAGTGTTTGAATCATTTTGGGCTACACGCTTCTAGCAAAGTCACATTGCTCAGAACTTATAGTCTGGAATGATTTAGAAACTTGGGGTACAAAATGAGACCTTTCTTAGAATTCAACCACCCACCCCAATGTGTTTGCATAGTTGGTTTTTCCCCATGAGGTGTGGAATGAAAAATATGGCTCCTTGCAAGGTTATGCGAAATGTTGCAAGGAGCCATATTTTTTTTTCTAGACCTCATGGGGCCAAACCAACTGCACCAATACATTAGGGTGGGTGGGTGACTGCTAGGGGAGGTCTAATTTCATTCCCTATGTATCCTAGTCATTCTAGGCTACAAGCTCTCAGTAAAGTCTCTTAATAATTCTAAGAGCCAAAAACTATTAATCTTTGATGAGGCAGCTGTTGGAGCTCATGACACCTGGGAATGTTCTTTCCCGATCTATAGCTATACAAGGGGTTCATCCATAATAACTTCTCTTAGTTTTATCAACTCTAAACTATTTGACAATGAGGACAATGAATGCATTCTTGCAAAATGTGTAAGTGGCATTCAACATAACCTTGTAAGGAGCCATATTTTTCATTATGTACCACATGGGGCTGAACCAATCACACCAACATGTTGGGGTGGGTGGGTGAATGCAATAAGAGGTCTCATTTTGTACCCCAAGTGTTTGAATCTCTTTGGGCTACACACTTTCGGCAAAGTCACATTACTAGGAGTTTGTTAGTCCAAAATGATTCAGACACTTGGGGTATGAAACAAGACCTTTCCTAGCATTCACCCACCTACCCTTGTTTGTTGGTGCAGTCAATTCAGCCCCACAAGGTGCAAAACCAAAAATATGGATCCTTCCAAGGTTATGCTGAATGTTGAAAGGAGCCATATTTTTTGTTCTAGACCTCGTGGGGCCAAACTAACTGTACCAACACATTAGGGTGGGTAGGTGAATGCTCGGAGAGGTTTTGTTTGTACCTAAAGTGTTTGAATCATTCCAAACTACATGCTCCCAACAAAATGACTTTACCAGAAGCATGAATCCTGGAACAATTCAAGCACTTGGGGTACAAAACAAGACCTCTCCTGGTGTTCACCCACCCACTCCAAAGTGTTTGCATAGTTAGATTAACTCTATGGGGTACTGAATGAAAATATTTCTCCTTGCAAGGTTATGTTGAATGCCACTGACGTATTTTGCAAGAATGCATTCATTGTCCTCACGGTGAAATAGTTTGGAATTGACAAAAACTGAGAGAGGTTATTGTTGATGGACCCCTCATGCAGATATAGGTAAAAATGAAATATTCTAAGGTGTCATGGGCTCTGAGAACCGTCTTGTTAAAAATTGATAGTTTTTGGCTCTTAGGGCTCCTAAGAGACTTTGTTGGGAGTTTGTAGCTCGAAACTATTTGGATACCTAAGGAATGAAAAAAGACCCCCAATAGCATTCACCCACCCACCCCAACATGTTGGCATAGTCGATTCGGCCCCACGGGGTGCGAAATTTTTTTTCACTCCTAGCACCTTTCCACTACTTGAAACTGAAGCATTTTGGAACATTGTGTTCCTTGCCACCATGGGAAAATGTAATTAATTTATAAAAAACCTAGGTAGGTATTTGGAAGTGGTCCTGATATCCACCTATACATGTAAAGAAGACATTCCTAGGTGCCATGGTTTGAGAGAGTAGTCAATCCAAAGTCTGGCACCTTTTTTGTCTTAGGGCTCCTAAAAGACTATCTCCATCAGATGTAGCCAAGAATGACTAGGAGGCTTCTCCACCGAAAGGACGTCTCTCCTAGAATTCAACCACCCACCGAGATGTGTTGATGCTATCAATTTGGACTCATTGGGACAAAAATATAAAATATAGCTCTTGGTCAAACATATAAAAAATGAAATGAGGATATAATGTTAAACATGTCATCTGCCTCTCAGTCTCTCTCTAAGTCTCAAGGTGAAATGAGGATAAGAAAATCATGTCAAACATTTATAACATGAAATGAGGAATTACAAAGCATACCAAATGTGTTCAACATGATTTTGAATTCTTATCATGACTTATGATGCATTGGGATTATTAAGATCATGATTGAATGGTTGGTTTACATGCTTTGGATGCACTTTCTTGATACCATATGTCTTATTTTAGTGTATTGGATTGGGTTTGGGCATTTTTTGGGATTGATGAGTCTTGATAAATAATGCAGTCTCATGTCTCATTTGGTTCATGATCTATATGGAGTTATTGTTGATAGTCTTGTCTCTCTTATCAAGTCCATGAACACATTGATAAGTCACTTCATGGTTGAAGGATTGATGTTTGGAGGTCTTATAAAATTTGAGAAATAAAGGATGGATGGATGTATTCAAGAACTATGGTTGGATCTTATGAAACCATTATCAGTAATTTCATGTCCTTTAGCATTCCAAAGGTTTAATGAAGGTCATAAACATAACATCATCATGAATTCCTTCAAATATTTTTCAATTTATCATACATCCCTAGAGAAATCCCGAAACCAATCACCAAATTAATTAAACCATACTAAAAGGATGATAAGAAATGCTTTTAATTCTAGGGAAAATTTGAGAAGCAAACACATAGAATATAAAAAAACCTAGGATTACAAAACATATAGAATTGAATTAAACCTACCAAACCCTAGGCAGCAAATGATGATCAAGGATAGCCACAAAGAGAATTCTAAGGAAAATTTGAGATAGAAATAGTCAAGGAGTATTGAGAAGAATGTATTTTAGATTTGATGATAAATAGACTACACCATTATGTTCCTTTTAGGCTAGATGATCATCACATGGAGAAGTCTTGTTATTGATGTTGTTTTATTATCTTGGTAGATTATGTGTAAGGCTCATAGGGTTCACTTTGGGTGGATAGATATTAAATTTCATGACAAAAGGAACTATCATATCTTGATAGTATAGTCATATGGGAACTTTGTCAAATGTTGTAGTTACAACAACCCTAGGAGACATGAATACAAAATGTGGAAGCATAGTAGAATTGGAACATAACACTTTAGGCTAGCCAAGACTGAGGTAGACTCAATGTCATGTATCAATATCAAAAGTATCATACATCATATCAAAAATATATAGACATATAGTTAGAGAGGAATAAGAACATACATAGGATTATAATAAACATAGAATAATTAATATGTATATCAATACAAAGTTTTAAAACTATAGAAGGTAAGAAAGACCTACATAAGACACAAATAGAAACAATCAATAAATGATTTGAAATTTGACTCAATAACATAGTTAAGAGTACCTCAGAAAGAGAAGGAAGAATATTCTTGGAAAGGTGTAGTGTAGTATAGGTGATTATAGAAGATACAGAAGAAATGTTTGTAATAAACTAAAACATCTCATTACAAGAGCTGGTGAGTTTCAGGTGCATGAACTAAAACAATTGAATGAACTAAAACATATCTTTCCATTTTCTTCTGTACTGTCAAGAGCATGAATGAATGCTATATGCACAAATATATCAACCTGAGTGGAGTTGTAATATTGTGATTGAACCTAATTCTATGGTTTTAGTGTATAATTATCTACAAAGTCTACAATTGACATGATCATATGAAGATGAAATGTGTCCTTGCATAACTTGAATTGTAATTCTAACCATTGAGCTCTATGTGTATGCCTTGTATACTCATAAACTATCTTTTCTTAAAAAATAGGCATAAATGCAAATACTGGTATTTCTTCACTCACCAATTCAGACTTTTTTGCTTCTTTACCATCTTTTAGACTATATGCCACTATCTTTTATTTCCCAAAAGGTGCTATTTCATTTCCAATTGCATGTGTATTCTCCATGTGTACACAAGTTCTTAAGTGTTGCAAACAATTGCAACTATCACATGTTCCATCTAAACATGATTTCTTATAAAAAAATTGTCCATCTACTTTCACAAAAAATGATTTAAATTAAATCTCTTGCCAATATAGGTAGAACTTCTATCATATAGTGGTGCAAAACATCATTAGTATGGAAAGAAACACATATTTGTCCATAAATATCATAATGCATAGAAAATTCCATGTGAACTTTACAACAACAAGTTGTGTGTGTGTGTGATTTATTTTCACATAAAAAGGTTTTTCCATTTCAAAATACCTAAATTGACTAATTTGAATTTGAGGATAAGTCTCTACAAATTTGGAGAAAATTTGTGTTTGATTCATATCTTGAAAATGCTTTGGATGTGGCTCACGGTTTTGACAACCAGATCTCCTTTTAACAACATCCCTTTGATTAGGAGGAACTCTTGTGTTATTTTTCAAAAAATCCTCAATTAGGGATTTTAAGGCTTCAATAGATGACTTTATCTTTCCATGGGAGTCTACTAGAAAATGCCCATAGTTCATTGCTATTCGGGTCCTCAACTCTTTCATGCCTCCTAATAGCTTTCTTCAATATTTTCTTAGTTATCTTTAGTGATTTACTTGGTTTTCTTATCATGCGAGATTTATTTTTTTTATTTCTCACAATAGTTGATGTAATGACACTTTGTGTAGCATTGCTATCTTTGCTGCATGAGGTGGAACTAATGCTTTGATATGAATTGATTAGATTTTTACAATAGATTTTGTACTATTTCTATTTGATGTTCTTAGGCCAAGAATCTTCATGATCGGCCTAAACTTAAGATTTTTTATCATCTCAAAAAATAATTGACATCTTCTGGTTTCACTTATGTTTTAAAAAACATTTTGCATATCTTATTCACATTTCTTCTACAATTGTGTTTAGGAATCTTATTACCCATTGGTTTTAGAATATTCTCATCAATTTCATTAAAAAACTTAGGCTTTCTACGCAAAATTCTAGGAGGTGTTCACAATGGAAAACTTGAATCATTAGATACATTTTGCTCATTCAACAATTGATCAATTGGTGTAGCATCTATATTCACATTTACAAATGCATCATTATTTTCAATTGGTGATTGAACATTTTCTACAATATCAATTTGAGATGGAAAATATGGCATACCTTCAAATCTTGTATTCAATTTCTTACTTGCACAAATTTTTTACATTTGGTTCTTTTCTCCAAATCCTTCTCTCTCTTAGATGCTTCATGATCCAATTCAATCGGTAAACATGGTTGATCTTCAATTGTGGAGTTAAATTTATTGTTTCCACAAAGTTGTCTCAGTTTATCTCTTTTCTTTGTATTCTCAACTTCACATTCTTCCGGTGTTTGAGTTCTTGGTCGTTTCCTTGGCATGGTATTGAATTCTATATCATTCTAAAATAATGGTCTAAATAACACAAAAAATATCTGATAATTTATCAAATTATAATACAAAACATGCATAATTAGAATGTTTTTTGTCAATGTAGGATAAAAATCTAGTTAATTTGTTTAATCAAGTGTTGCAATTCCTCAAAACATATAAAAAATGATTTGCAGCATCAAATTTGATTTCAAAACATGTGAATGAAATCTTCTATATCAATAGAAGATAAAAAGTGAACCAATTTTATCGACCAATCATTTTAGAACCTCAAAAGCATCAAAGGTCTCTTTACATGTCAGAAAAAGTGTAGAACATAGGAATATTATAGAGCATGTGGGCCAAATTCATGTGATAGGCCTTTTTGGAGGTTGTTGGTCAGCATTTCTACTAGCTAGAAATGCACTCACGTTATAACATGAGTGTGTTTCTTAAAGGTTTTGGTCTCTCTCTATGTCTACCTTTTACTCTCCTCGAGTATTTCTTTCTTTCCCTAAGCTTCTCTCCTTCCTTAGGCCTATTTCTCCCTCTCTCTAAGGATATGGTGCAACCATAGAAGATGAAATGAGGATAACGAATCTATATAGTTTGTCCAATTAAATCTAAGTGTGCTTTACATTCCTCATTGGCCTTATACATTTCCAAGATGTCATTCATTTTACATGCTATGCTAGTTATACTCATAATTTTCACCATGAATAGCTTGGTTGAGGGGCAATTATATAACCTCTCAACATAGGACCAAGCATCTTAAATTATTGGAGAGAGGGTGGTCTCCACAATATCAATGTGCTTCATCGCCAAATGGTCAAGAAACAAGATAGAGATAGAGAAATAAGGTATTAATATGCTCAAGCAACATAGAGAGAGGGGGAAAGGGAGAGATAGCTCAGAGTGGGAGAGAGACAGGAGAGGGAGAGAAATAGATAGAGATAACTAGAGGGGCAGATTGAGAGATATAGAGACGGGGGGATATAGAAAGATAGAGGGAAGAGAGGTGGGGATTTAGAGAGGGAGAGATGGATAGATATAGAGAAAGGGGGAGAGAAGGAAAGGGGGAGAGTGCTCAGGGGGATACATAGGTGAAAACTCAAAGATGTGTCACACTTTTATAAAGGAAATGACCAACACTAATATAACTTTTTAACTTGAATCACTACAAAGTGATGTATGAATTTTAAAATGATGTAAACTAATAAAATGTAGATTTTTTAGTGTATTTTATGTTTGTATTTTTTAAAAAAATTTAAAAAATAATTTAAATGTAGTATTTTATAAAATTGACACTATAATCTAGTTCCTGATAAAATGCTGAAAAACAAGGTTGAATGGGACATCGCACTTTATATAAGGTAATTTCATTTAGTTTCCTTCTATATTTTTTTGTGTATTCATAACTCAAAACTTTAGTGTAATTTTTCCCCAATTTGATAAATATATATTTTAAAATAAATCTTGGAAGTTGTGTGTAATGAAAGGATAACTATTTCGATGGGATGTCAACTTTTGTATTGATTATTTATCCAAAATAAGAAAAAAATGATATCTTGACAAGGAATCTCTCCTCTAGTGCATCATATTTTATCAATTATTTTGATGAACTTTACTATTTTTATCTTGAGAGGATAATCAACACCATATTTTGGTGCTAATGACCTACTTTTAGTAGAAATAAACAATAAAATATAAACACTAATTAAAATGTTTAAAAAATTATATTTTTACAAAGTAGACTTATATATCTACAAAAGGGTATTTTTAGATTCTTTTAAAATGATTATTTGCACGAGTAACAATTGTTAGACCATCAAGCTTTTCAAATAATTTCATTTTTGGTAAATGAGCCCCAAAGTGATGCTACATATGTTTTTAGTGGATGGTTCTAATTGGAAATGTTGTGGCCTAGATCTAATTTAAAGCTACAATGAGTACATATAGAAAATAAGTTTCACCAAATTTGACTTTTAGTTGGAAATACTTAAATTCATTTATGTTGATAAGTTGCCCCAAAGTGTGACATAGCTTTGAACTTAAATTCAAGAGAGGAAGAGATAGAGGGAGGGAGAGGGAGGGAGAGAGAGGGAGATTTGGGGGAGAGGGGAGATAGAGAGATAGGCATAAAGAGGGAGAGATAGAGAGAGAGGGAGAGATGGATATAGGGGAGATAGAGAGAGAAAATTTTAATGAAGTGGTAAAATAAATTCCACAAAATAGCAAGGAAACTTACATAGATGAGGATATTGATAGTTTAAAACCACATTAGAAAGGTGTGGTTTGGGTTCTAAAGGAATCCTAACTCAATATTCTCATTGTCTAAGACCGTGTCTATTGTAATGATGATTAGAAAGCACTTTAAAGCCCATGTGATAACATGGTTTTCCAATTTTGTAGGAGGAGGATTATTGCCATTGACATGGTCAAATTAAGATGTATAAACACATGTTTTGGATGTAGAAGGTTTATTTGTACTAAGTATTTATACTAGATTGATTAGAAGTATGTGATTCTATATGTAAATTAGGAATGTCAAAATGAATTCTGTGCACCTTATATTCACTAATATAGGATGATGTGAAATTGAAGGATCCCTAGTAATCACCAAGATATGAATTAGATAGAAAAGCAACCTCCAAAGTTACATAAGTGGTAGCAAGAACTACTAGTGGTACAACACCTTTAGTTGAAGAGGATGGTTTATCTAAAGAACAAGGTTAAATGTGGTATGAAAAATAAGAGAAATATGTGATGGAGTAGAGAAAGTGGTATCAAAAATATAATAATATCAAAAAGGATCATTATCATCCTATACCATAAAGGATTTTCCTCCACAAATAATTATAAATTAATACAAGGTGTAGGGAACAAATTCCATTACATGAATCCAAGGTTTACTAAGAAGATTGTAAGATAGATTTCTTGGCATGAAGTGGATTAAATTGGGCAGTGTAATAGGTAATAATGAAATAGGAAATGCAATTGTGCCTAATGAACCCATTTTAACACTTTTAAAATGGAGATGAAGACCTAGGGATAGAGAGGGAGAGATAGAGAGGGGGAAAGAGATAGGGGGAGAGAGACAATTAGAGAGGGAGAGGGAAGACAGAGACTTAGGGATAGGGATGGAGAGATAAAGAGGGGGTGAGAGATAGGGGGTGAGAGACAGTTAGAGAGGGAGAGAGGGGAAGATTGATAGATATAGAGAGAGAGACATATAGAGAGAGATAGAGGGGAGAGATGAGGGAGAGGAGAGATAGAGATGAAGAGATTGGGGGAGCATAGATAGAGAGATAGGGATAGAGGAGGGATGGAGAGAGGGAAAGAGATAGGGGAGAAACATTGGGAGCAATATAGGGGGAGAGAGACAGAGAGAGGGGGAGATAAAGAGATATAGAGAGAGGAAGAGAGAGAGGGGGGGAAATGGGGAGAGGAGGGATAGAGATATAGGGATGGAGAGGGAGAGATAGAGAGAGGAAGAGATTGGAGAGGGGAGAAAGAGGAAGAGATTGGAGAGGGGAGAAAGAGAGATAGGGATAGAGAGGGAGAGATGGAGAGGGTGAAAGAGATAGGGGAGAGAGACAGAGAGGGGAGAGATTGAGAGATATAGAGAGAGGGAGAGATAGAGGGCACATAAAGAGGAGAGACAGGTGGGGATATAGACAGTGCATTGAAAGATAGAGATAGAGAGAGGGGGAGATAGGTATAGTGGGAGCAAGAGAGGAGAGATATATAGAGAAGGGAGATATAAAGATAGGGAGATGGGGGATATGGGATATATATAGAGAGAGAGAGGGGGGAGGGAGAGAGAGAGAGGGGGGGAAAGAGAGGGAGAGATTGGGGAGAGGGGAGATAAAGAGATAGGGATAGAGAGAGAGATAGATGGGAGGGAGGGTGAGATGGGGGAGAGGGGAGATAGAGAGATAGGGATAAAGAGGGAGAGATAGAGAGGGGGAAAGAGATAGAGGGAGAGAGACAAGGAGAGAGGGAGAGAGGAGATTAAGAGATGTAGAGAGGAGAGATAGAAAGAGATAGAGGGGAGAGAGAGGTGGGGATAGAGAGAGGGAGAGATAGATAGAGACAGAGAGGTGGAGAGAGATATGGAGAGAGATGTAGAGGGATGGAGAGAAAGATAAAGAGATAAAGATAGAGGGAGAGTAGATAGAGATATCTAGAGAGGATACAAGAGAGGGAGATAGAGATATATTCCTCCCCATCATCAGCTAATAATATAATAGTTTTCTCTTCTTAGACATGAGGCTACTATAGAGGGAAATAAGGAGGGGTAACATTAGTTTTATAAAGCATTTTAACTAAACATAAAAAAAATTTAACAAATACAAAATGCAAGTGTATTATAGCACACTTGTGTTATAGTGTACTCATGTTATAATGCAAGCACACTTTTGATTGCTTTGGGAAATTCCAACCATAAGGGTTGGATTTTCATTGGGCATCTAACCCAAAAGGTTGGACGTACCTTTTCAATCCCAAGGATGTGTTTTCAACAAAACTTAGAGAATCAACCAAATCCTAAGCATACTCTCCATCAAGTTTACATGTTTTTCAATGTGAATATGAAAAAATACAAGGATGAATTCAATTTTTTTATTAGCTTTCTAACCATGTTTTTTTTTCAAAAATCTTATAACATTAAGATTTCCATATTGATTTTCTTTTGTTAATGTGTTCTTTTTTTGCAGAAAACCTATGTCTAGTATTTTTGGTGTCATTTTTTACGTGTTTATCAAAATTTGAAACAAATTACATTTTTAGATTCTAGACTCAATTCTATACACATTGAAAAAAAAAAAAATTGCTTAGTTTTCAAAAAAATTAGGGGGGGGGGGCATGCTCAATTTTTCATTTTTCAGGATGTGTCCACTTTGAAAATTCATAAAAAATCATATATTCATTACAAAATTAACAAAAAAATTAGGCATAAACTACATGATGTTAGCTAATTTTCCACTGAAGTGATTTGTGAAATATTTTTAAAAAGTCAACATTTTAGGGGGAGCACAATAGACACTGTGTTCTATTTTTCTGACAAAAATAGGAGCACTTTGTGTGCTCCCCCTATTTGAACCTCTTAATCTCCACCACTTTTAGAAAAAAGTATTAGTTTAGAAACTAGATTATGAAAACTACAAATCTTTTTCTTATCACATCTTCTAATTTTGAGCATGAATATCTTCAATTTCACATCCAAGATCAGTTTTTACTGATTTTAGAAAAAAAAAAAAAAAGTGGCCACTTATGGCCCCCTTTTATCCCCCCATTTCCATGCACATACCCATCCATGTCCCTATAGGGGAAGCATGGGTTCTCTAGGAGAAATTAGCAGGTACACACTAAGCAAGCACATGGGGATAACAAAATAATCTGCAAGCCACATATATGTACAAACAAGTGATACAAAGGTCCTACTACTCAGGTTTGGAAACCAATAGGTCATCACATTCCCAATCTTAATCATTATGGTGGGACATAGGTTGACAAGCCATTGGGACCACAACTAGAGCATGAAGGAATGCCTACACTAGTCATAAACTCCTCAACAAAGGAAGGTATCAAAATATTCTTGTCATAGAGGACAATTTGCTATTGTTGCTCAACAATAACATTAGGGATAGGGTAGGTGGAGGAGGAGCCTCCATTGAATTTGGACGAGATGAATTGATATCCAATATGAAGGGGGTATGTTAGTCTTTGTTGTACAAAATGGTAGAGTGGGGTAATGCTCCTATTTGTACTTAGGTTGTAGGTATGGAATGTCTATGTCAATCGTAGCTAGATGGAGAACATCTAGGAAAACCTGATGGTGAGTATACTAAAATGGAACTAGCAAATCTAGTGTTTCTTTAGGAATACAACATAAACATTAGGTAGATCGAATGACTTGGAGAATGATGGAATATTTGATGTGACTAGAATGCTAGCGGGTCACGAAAAGGAGCCAAGAGAACTTGGAATTTTTGGGTGTTGGTATAACCTAGACCCTAGGGTGACTTATTGGAGGTTAAATCACCAACCTAAGCTCTAACAATAGCACATCAGTAATTTTTGTGTGCTCATGGAACATGATTGCATCTAGTGTAGGTAGAGGGCTCAGTAGGGTATAATTAAACATGTCACTTTTCTCCAACTGTCATAGTGATGGTAGGTTGTTCAGATGTAGTGACCAAAGGTTAGTTAGTTTTGGAAGGAAAAGTAGCTTTTTGAAATAATCATGGGTTTCCACTAGCTATGGTATAGGAAGTAGGGGGTAGGACAGCCAAATATTGAATAACACTATAAGGATGGGGAGATTCATCCAATGTGGTTTGCTTTCCTTTTTTTCTATTAGGGAACGAGAAGGAACAAGAGAAATTGATGCTAGGTGGGTGACCTTCAGAGGGAGAAGCTTAGAAAGCATGGGTTTAAGAGTGGGAGGGCCAGGTCTTGATGTAAGGGGAACACTAGACCAACTCAGTTATCCTTGTATCATGAGTAGGTTTTAAACATATTATCTACTTGAGGTCAAAGTGGCTTAGTAGGAGTAGGTCAAAGATAATCTAGGGACAAATTTCCCCACTATTGGAGGGGTTGGAAACCACTATGGTGAATTGTGTATATGAACCTATCAAGTGAGGGAAGGATCATTATGGGCCAAAGAATACCTCTAAGTGCAAATGAAAATACTAAAAAATAGACTTAAGTAACTTCACATGAAAATTTGAATGGATTATGTACACAATTTGGAAAATATGTAAGAATGGAATTTGTAGAGAATTGAATGTAGTTTATGGAATCCTATTTTTTTGGAAAAAAAATTAAATTTATTTGCTAAAAATGAATATTTCAATGAAGTGCTATTAAAAGTTTTAGAAAAAAATAAAAAAGTGGGTGTCTTTTAGGCCAACCTAAGTATGAGCAAAAAGAATTGAATCTTTAAATATAAGTAAAGGACACACACCTAGATGTGAGGCATATTTTTTTGAATATTGTTTCCAAGAAAAATAATTAGTTCTAAATTTTTTACTATGACTTTTTAAAAATATTAAAAATTAATTGTCCAACCAAGCTAACTTGATCAAAAATATATATGGAATTCAAAAAAATTTAACCTATAGCCAGAAAAGCATAAAGTGTAACTCATCTTTCAAATTTGAAAAAGGTGAAATGGTTTGAAAGTTATTGATATTTTTCAATCAGTGTGTCCATCAGGATTTTAGACATACTCTATGTAGAAAATTATTAATAATTATTTAATCATATTATAATCAAGCATATCCTATTATTTTAAAATGCTAACAATTTCTTGAATAAACCCTTTTCGTTTCATCAAATTTGGACTAAAAAATTCATCATCATGAAGGGTGAAGTCATGAAAAGAGGATGAAACCTCTGAACACATTAGAGTAGAGGAAAAGTCAACCTTGACACTTCCAAGCCTAAACCCAAGGCATTCATGAGGCTAAACAATTTTATGTGAAAGTAATTGATATCCATTACTAATAGATATCAATTTTATATAACGGATATCAGTTTTATAGAATAGATATTTGTTACCTGGATATTCGTAAGAAGCTAATACAAAAGGCTTTCAACCTTTAGGTAATGGATATCCATTCCTGGAAATGGATATCCATTACCTAAAAGCCCAAAAAAACAAAAAGAAGATTTTTGTGCCCAACAACGGCCCCAACAAACCCTCTGCTCTCAAGAAACCTATGATATCTCTGAATTAGAGGGAAAAGAATACTTTTATACACTTTTGGATACAAAATTTGATTGTTTCAATCATTAGCATGATAGTCTCTATTCTTCTAATGGGGAGCAATAGTGTCGTAAATAAAAAAGGAGAAAACTTCAATTGGAGGTGCAAAGGGTAAAATTTGGATGTTTGGTTTTTGTTAGTTTTGGTGTATATCCTCCTTTGACCCTTTCATTCAAGGAGCTAGGGTTGATTTGCAATGTACTATCCTACCCTAGGTTGCTATGAGATGTAGGGAAATTTGGAATTTTATGATTTGATTGCCAATTATCTTCTCTTATGCTCAATTATGCCTTAAAACCCTAATTATGCAAATACGACAGTAAATGGACGAATAATGGAAAATGCTGCTACAGAAAGATGTAAAATGACAAATAAATGTGCACATGTTTTCAGGGATTGAAGGCAAAAAAGTTGGTGACTAAGGAGCGGGTGCCCAAGTCCAGTGCCCTACTTTTTGTTGGGATTTGCAAACAAGACCTGCAACCTATTCCTGTTGTACTAAAGATTTTCTCGTCATGAAACTTTGAGGACTAATGAGCAGGCCCCTTAGTCCAAGGAGCTATTTCTTTCTTTGATCTACAATTCTGACACTCTATTGTACCCTCCTACAACTTTACTTTCTCCAAATCTGACACCTGTAACCTGCAATCATGAAAACTTTGGGAGGGGGATGTGGTGTTTAGAGGATTGCCTCAGTCAAGCCCCAGAGAGACATTCAAGTCTTTCGAACACCATTGTCACATAGAGAGTGGATGCCTTGGGAGGCAGAGGCAAAAACCAAATTATAAATGCTTGAAAACACAAATGAATGTCACCTTGTAGTGAAGATCTCATGTAAGGAAGAAGCTCTTCATGCCATGAGGAGATGGATGCTCAAATCTGCAAATACAAACACATAAACAAAATAAATCTTCTCTTGCTACACAATGAAAGCCTTGAATCACCTTTAGAATGCCAATGCTCATCTAGTAATGCTCTAGTTTACAAATGAATGCCTAAACATGCTTTTATATGCAACTACAAACACTCCCGCCAAGAATTTTGTAATTCAAACTTACCGTGTTGGCATAGGACCCAAATAACGGTCACAAGCCGACACCTAAAAATTGGGACTAACCCAAAATAGGGTAGGACTAGGGAACAAACGCACAAGTCCTCCCCCCTATTTTGGGTATGTATTATCTCAAGTGGTCCCCCTAGGTCCTATTTGCCAAGACACTAGGAGTTTTCTCATTGAGATGTCAAATTATGATGTAATGTGTCCTAAATGCAAATAAAAGACTCGAGAGCTAAACCTTATGAGGGAAAAGCCCCCAAGGTAATATTTTCTGATGTTACATTTAGTCCCCACTTTAATGTATGTATAAAAGTGAGGCCAATACATGCATTAAAGTATGGTCAACAAACACAACAAACACGTGTAGCATGGAGAAGACACACCAAACACATTGAAGACAATGACAGACATGTAAAACACAAAGAAGATAGTTACAGTCATGCAAAACATGAAGAATACATTAATACATAGAAGACACATTAATGCATAGAAGACAGGAATGATTTCTTTTCTTTTCTTTTTCTCATATATGGGTAAGTGCAAGAAGATGGGGGCCCAAAAAGTGGCCAAAATAATTTCAAAAAAATTTAAGTCATAACGCGAGCGCGTTATAACGCGCTCGCATTATGGCTTGGTAATGACAAGCCTCAAGCTCATCATTACTGAGCCATAACATGAGTGCATTATAATGCACTCGCGTTATGACCGAGTATAAATGAAAAAAAAAAGTAAGTGAATTTTATTTCACTCTCATTTTCTCCTGTGCCCGCGGCTTCCAAACCCTCAAAAACGTACTCGCGTTCTGCAAAATGCCAATCAACACAAAAAGCTTATCAATTCATCACCAAAATGCTGTCGCGACGTCGAGCATGCCAAAGGGGTGAGTTATCTTTGTTTTTTTGTTTGAATTTCTTTCTAAATAGGTACGTTTTTGTTGATTTTTGATGTATATTTCGTTAATTGTCAGGAAATGTTAATGCACCTCCTCCTCCTCCTCCTCCTCCTCAAAATCCACAAAATCCTGAGGAGGAAATACCTATAGAACAACAACCTCCTCCATTCATTCCTCGACATGCCCTTGGAACACAAGATAATATAATGGGGCAAATTGAAAACAACAAAAAACAAATTGAAGATATAATTGCAAGGTTGAAAGATCCTTCCACTTCAACCTTGCATAGGTCCACGCTTGCCGAATCTCTTGAGTCTATGTTATCAAATGTAAATTCAATTAGCAAGCAAATAAGTAGTTGGACCGATAAAAAGAGAGAGTTTAGAGATTACTATGCAGATAAATTATCATACCAAGATGTCAAAAAATTACAAATTACAAAATTAGACTTGTGTTCAATTTTCACAAACCCACAAACAAATCAACCTCCACCCATTACATGCAAGAGGTTCCCTATCCATTGGTGCAACAACCAAGTGATAAGGGACAATTTTGGCAGAGGTGGTGGATGTTTTTTGACCATCCTTCATGCAATAATAATGAGGTCCCGTAATACTTTTTGAGGCAACTCTACTGCGAGTTTGTCCTCAATAAAGTGCCAAACTATTTTGCGGGACTTCCAGGGTAGAGGTGGGGGCTCAGCACAAGATAGACCAAGGGCACGTCTTGACCCACAGTGGGTAGTGAGACGAGTAATCAGCAGACCAGCCCACAAGCATGTTTATATCCCTTCTATTGTGAAGGAGAGTGTTGAGGTCGATACATTGAGGTCGATTAGTGCCTTGACCCAGAGCATCATAGAGCATGCCGATCCTGCAACACAGAGTGGGTTGGGAGATAGTGCGAGGAGTAGGGTCCCACCACATACTTGCTAGGCTTGCGGGTCAGCCTGTGGTTATGACCCCATGGATAGTCAGGATGTAGGTGCACAGGCTACATCTATAGCTGAGTAGATGGTGATGACAGATACCCTCCTGAGTGAGACTTTCAGCCTTGATAATCAGATAAATATTAGCAAGTTTATTGAATTTAATTTATTAAATTTTATTTTTGAAATACAAGATTAACTAATTTAAATCGATGATTTTAATGAAATTTCAAGGTCATAGCGTCGATGCAGTTTTCAGTGGTTCTCCACCTACATTTTTCACTAGATCATCTACTGTTGAGGTATGTAACTAGTAAACAATTATAAATATTACATGTGAATAGCATCGTTATATGAATGGTATGCTAATTTTTTATTTTGGATGTTGAATAGGTTAATACTGTAGATTTCATGGCAACACCTGCTAGCGGTGGTGGACTTTAAAGCTTTACAGATGTAATAAAATAAATAGTTTAATGAATGAATTGTACTTACTAAATTTTTGTATGTGATTTGTGTGTTTTATTGTGTGTACTTCCATGTTTAGATGAACGTGTGTGTATGTTAGGAGCCATGATTTGCATCACTATTATAGTTTTCGTAACTGAATAATGTTGTTTTATTTCCAGATGATGCAGGCTGCGGAGACACCTCCCCATGTTCATAGGGCAATGGAGCAGGGTGTGGCCTCTGTGATTCATAGCTCTATAGCATTGATAGGGGTATGAGGCAGATTAGTAAATTTTGATTTACATTCATTGTTATAGTTGTCTATTTTAAAAAAAATCAAAAGATTATTGATTTGAAGTTTAATTTCTATCTGGATGGTTTCTATAGGACATGACATCACCAGGGCCTATTCCTGCTACTGAGGCAAGCGAGGAGACAGATTATATGTTAGCGGTAAGTGATTATTTTGTTAAATGTTTCATTTTTTTATAACATGTAATTTCTATATATTAATGTCTATACTTTTTTTTGTAACAGGTAAAGGTGCAGGAAGAACTAAATAGGAAGAGTAGCTCTTGGGTTCATAGTAGACCACCCACATGCATGTCTCCATCCCCTAGAAGATCAAAGGCTACTCGTGATTTATTCTCTTCACCAGCCAGAGGGGAATAACTTTTTATTGTATTCCTTTGTTGTATGCCTATATGGCATTTGTGGACATATATTTTGTATTGTACATAGTTGACATTGTATGCCTATATGGCATTCTTGTAAGCCTATATGGCTATTTTGTATATATGTTATACTTATATCGACAGATATTGATTAATGCCTATATGGATATTTGGTTAATACAAATCTTTTTTATTGATGGCGTCCATACTTGCATTATAAATCCACTTTTGAATGGATATTTGTAGATGGCTACTTCAAATATTTAAAGTCTGATTGTATTACATAGGATGTTTGCATTTTCTTTGATAGGCTTGATAGGCCATGGATTACATGATGGTGTTTGATGGAAAAGTATGGTACTAGAAGACTCTAGTTCATTCTTAATAGGCTTGTGATTGATAATATCTTTGCATGATTGCACTTGATCTTGGATCATGGGCATGTTGTTAGGATTTTGGTTGCATTGTGATGTTTGATGGATAGGCATGGTGTAAGATACCCAACTAGTTCTACGAAAATTTTTCCTTACTTAAAACATTTTTACTTGCTATCAATTCATCAACTACTTCAACAACACAAAGATATACATCAAAGATAACTACTTGAATGAATCAACCTTAGAGTTGGGTACTTGTCTAGTTATTTGACTCAATCAACTTGCAATGTCTTATTACATGGATAATGCTTTCAATAGCATGAAGTTACAACTTATTCAATGGAGATACAAAAGAAAGGCCTTGAAGCCTTGATGTTTACAATGGCGTCTACACTTGATCAACTCAATCAAACTCAATGATGTCAACTGAATGTCAACACCTCACAATATCACAAGGGAGCATCACCTTGCTTGTTGCATGGATGAATGTCATAGTTGCATGACTCTTAGGGTTAGGCACCAACTGAAGGTAGTAGAGACCAGACTAGGTGCCATCCTAAGCTGGGTGCTTCCTTGAGGTGGTAGAGACATGGATGAACGTCTGGTGGGGTTTGATGACTCTATATTGACACTCAAATTCACTTAGGCACAATATTAGTGTTCTTCTAACTAGGCGCCAGATAGGAGGATTCTCAGGGGTTTTGGCGCCTAGGTTACAACTTGTCAATTTCTCAAAGAATCTTTGAAACACTTGACTTCCAAGGATTATCATCTTACCCTCTGATGGAGTGTCTTGTTCCAAAATTGGTCTTGGGGACTTGCATCTCTCTTAGGCGCATGTTTAGAGTAATGTCAACTAGTATCAGCGCCTATTATCTCAATTCACACTTGACATCAAACTTTTGAAGCTCTTTTACCCTAGCGCCTTTATCTTCTATCAAGCGCCTAACATTCTGGAGGTGAATTCCATCTTAATCCAAGTCTTCAAGGTACTTCCAAGTTTAGGTGCCAAAACAGGGTTATGGAGGAGTAGAACCATGCCTTAGGAGGATGACTAAACCCTAGGCGCCAATTTGAGGTTGCAAGAGCATAGGTATGCGCGAAGTAGAGTTTGATGCTCAAAACATTAACATTATTCAGTGAAATCCTTTTTTGACTCTAGGCGCCATTTGGAGGCTAGAAAGAGGGAAGTTGACACCAACTGCATTAGGTGCATTTCTAAGGTGATGGAGACCAATAAGTGTGCCTTGTCCTCTGGCTCTATTCCTTGTTAACTTTACAACTTAGATTATCTGAACAACACTGAGAATGCTTCCCTTCTTCCTGATACAAGTTGAAAGATCCACTGGGCGCCATTTCAGGTGTCTAGAGAGATCATCAACCAAGGGCGCTAATAGAGCCTTTGGCAAATGGAAAGAGCACCTTACTTAGATTTGATTTCTGGATGCCAGAATTGAGGAATTTTGCACCTTGGCTAGGAGTTTCTCATTTCAATCTTGATTATTCATCTAAGTGACTTTCCTTAGCTCCCAAGCCTTCAATCTATCCATTACCCCCTACTAGGCACTCAAAATAGAGAGTTAACGCCTTATGAAGGTTAGACGCATTCTAAGGGTGGGGTAGGCAAGTGAGGGTGCCAGACCAGGCCTTAAGACTTCTCTCCTCATCAAAGGCTTTCAATCCTAGGTGTCAAATCTAAGGAGTTCCAACCAACACATGCGCCTAGTGCTGTGAGTTCACCCAAAGGACATCTTTAACTTGAAAACTTTCAATCTTTATCCATCTATGCTAGGTGCTCAATTGGAGGATCCCTAGAAACATGTATAGGTGCCTTGAGGTTCTTAGGCACTTAATTTGGATGATCCTTGTGCTAAGCGCTTAGTAAGGAAAACTGGAGTGAAATGGGCGCCTAGGCTCCCAAGCTTCCATACTTAGTCAAATTTTAGGGTTCTGACCTTGTTCCTGCAAAACAAACAGATAGAGTTAGTCTGAAACCAATTCATTCCCTCATCATTTGGAATTAGCCTCTGGGAATGAGGAATAGGCTAATCCATTATACGCTTGATGATCAAGATGGGAACGGGGACATGACACATGGTACTAGGCTAATCATTTTGGGTTTTGCATGAGCCTCGGACAAGGTAATAGGCATAGGGTTTTTATCTTGCATAATGATTTTTTCAAATCAAGGGTCCATGATGGAAATGATTAAGGATGATAGAATGTTTGGATTTTGGATTTGAGATGTTTATTGTTGTAAATGTTTATTGTTTGGACTCAAATTTTGTTAAATGGTTGTTTGAAAGAGGACACATCAAACACAACAATAAGATTGGTTTAAGTATGGATGCAATGATGTTTACTAGTTTACTAATGTGATGATGTTTACTAATGTGATGATGATTGCTAATGTGATGATGATTTTGCATGTTTTCAATGGTTGGGATCTACAAGTTATGCATTTTTTTGGGATGCACACCTCATTGATTGTAGTGGGATGACTTGAATGCATATTGCCTATATCCACGGAATGACTTTGTTATTTTTTCCTTATCTATGCTCATTTGCGCATTGGTATGTTGCATTGGGATGAGAGGATGGATGTTGCTTTGATAGTGATGTGTATTCGTCACCTAGTGATGGATGATCTTATATAGTGGTTGGGTGTAATGTTTATCTTCATGTGGTTGTAGATGTTGATCTTTGGTTTACAGGTGTTTGGTAGTGTGTCTTGGTGGACTCTTGATTCTAGATTAGAGTATTAGCATGAAACAGGTTCTCTTGAGACTAGGATGTCTGTATTGGTGCATGTGATCTTCTAGGAGGAGATGTTAGATCATGATGTCATGTTTGGATACCTAATTTTGTAATTGGAGTTTTGACACTGGTCTTGTTGGTTCTCTTGGTATTGAGTACATTGGTCATGTGCTTGGGAGCTTCATGATAATGTGGTGTTGCATTTGGAGCTTAACATGGATTGATTGGTTGTAGGTTCTCATACATACTTCAAGACTTGGGTGAGGCTAGAGTTCTCTTGGGATTAGAGACACTTGTTGAGATTGTTACCCTTTAGAGGTTTTAGCAGGAAGACCAAGGAGACTTTCACTTGGATATGGGCGTGAGTTAATTATGGACCTAGAGAAGATTCTTATTGGTTCTAGAGGGTTCATTTGAGGGGTGTCTCTAAACATGCTTTTTCTCAAGCGCTAAACTGGAGTTGTCTAGATGCACAAGTGCGCCTCCCTCAATGAAGTTCCTTTTGTTAACTTAGTTCATCCTAGTGACTCAAGGGGTTGTTATATTCTTTAGGCACAATTCATAGACTAAAACATTCACTCCATGTTAAGGCACTCAAAGGAGGCTCTGGAGATGGAAAATGGCGCCTTAACTCACTTATGTAAATTTTAGACTTTTAGGCAATTGTAAGATGTCTTGGAGGGCTCAATTCTTCAAGGCGCCCATTTTGTTCACCACTTGTAGCATCACTTGTTCAAGACACATGTGTGATTTGGTCAAAAACAGGCACCTAGAGTGAATAGGCTTTCATCCTGACTTAATACACTGCCTCCTTTTGATGATTTTTGGGGCAGCAGAAAACCTTTCACCATGGGCAAATGCCTCAGAGCTATAAAAAATTGAGAGAGGTTATTGTAGAGGCACTCTACATGATCGTATTGTCTTAGACAGAATGTTTCTAAGTGACATGGTTTTCAAGTAACATCTCATCAAAGATTGCTACCTTTTTGCACTTTGGACTCTTCAGGGATATTGTGGGTACAATGTAGCTCGGACTGTTTTGACATGTTTGGGTGAAAAATAGGACCATGCCTAACGTAAATGTACCCATTTGGACATGTTGGAATATTCAATTTGGTCGCATCAGGAGCAGGACAAAAGTTACACCCCTTTGCAACTTTACACTGCCTCCTTCTGACGATTTTTGGGGCAGCAGAAAACCTTTCACCACGGGCAAATGCATCAGAGATATAACAAACCAACAGAGGTTATTGTAGAGGTACTTTACGTGATCATGTTGCCTCAGATAGAATGTTTCTAAGTGACACGATTTTTGAGTAACATCTCGTCAAAGATTGCTTCCTTTTTACACTTTGGACTCTTCAGGGATATCGTTGGTACAATGTAGCTCAGACTATTTCGACATGTTTGGGTGAAAAACAGGACCATGCCTAGTGTAAATGTACCCATCTGGACGCGTTGGAATAGTCAGTTTGGTCACATCATGAGCAGAACACCAAAAATGCAAAAGTTACTTTGTGCAACTTGACAACATTGACACTTTTTTGCAACATGACTCAAAGACTCAAACTGACCCCAAATGACTCAAGGTGACTTAAAATCACCTTGATTTGGTGCCCAATGTACATTATAGAGGTTGAGGCGCTCCTTATCATTCAAATATCTTAGATGAGTGCATAGGAAAGGAAAAAGCTCTAAGTTTCATCATCATGAGCGCCTAATAACAAGAGACTTTAATGGCTCAAACCTTAGCATGGAGTCCTAAGGCGCATTTCATGTCTCCTTTCATCCAGTTTGGCGCCCTTATGTAGATTTTTCAACTTGATTTGGTGCCCTATATGTGAAGGAAGATCTAAAGGCATGAAATTGGATGTCATATTGCAAGAGTTTGGATCATCAAAATTGAAAGAAATAAGTTTATTAAGCTTGGGCGCCCTTGGTCTTCTTTTCATTCATTATGAGCACCTTGGGAGAATGGTATATAGGTCATCATCATGATTGGGCGCCCTAGATCCAGAGTGTTGGAGAGATCATCAAATGGTGTCTAGTAGGGTGAGTTATGAGTTTGGTTGCATCAGGAGCAGGACACCAACAATGCATAACATGATGATGTAAAAATGTGTACATATGTTTAAAAATGCAGGAGGAAATAAAAAAAGACAAACCTTACAAATTAATGTGCATACTTACAACTCAATGTAACATAACTTTACAAAATCAATGTGAATACTTACAAATTAATCCAATGAACCATCTGGGTCTGCTCTACTATTTATTGTGTCAAGTATTGCTTCATGGTCAGACTCACGCACCTTCCACAATATTTTGTTCAAAGGTCTACCCTGATACTTTATCAAATGAACATTGGATGCCACGACAAGGTTCAAGTAATGAAGAATCTTCCGATGCATGTCAAAGTCCTGAAATAGCCAAATATTAACACTCTTATGTGGGTACCTTCTAAGCCATGTTCCAGTAATAACCACTGATCCTGTAGGGTATTTGATGTTTTCTCCATCTGTAACAGGGGCCTCCAATTTCTTGTTGGCCTCAACACAATGACATAAGTAATAATCTGTTCCCTCTTCATTACCTTCATTTGCAATAACTACATATACGTGCCCTACATTGATATGTGTAGCAAATTAGATGAAATTAGTCAACATTACAAAAACACTACAAAGTAAGATGACATTACCTGGTTGAACTAGATGAAATTAGATGCATATATGTGCCCTATATTACCTGGTTGAACTAAATCTGATATGTGGTCAAAGTCAAATGATGATTCCATCTGTGTTAGTTCCAGTGCCGTCGGGGGTCGATACGTGTCAAGTGGGCTAAGATAGCTTAACTACCATTCGTCAACCCACTCCTTTGACTTGCACTCATCCCAGACTTGAATTGTACAGGAAGAACAAAAGCATGACATCTTTCATGTATGGATACTCCATGAACCTGCAATTGAGCTTTTGAAAGAGTGCATCTCATTTGATCCTGTCAGTGTACAACAATCCTCATATGGTGCAATGTTAGTATCATCTATCAAGCAAAAAAATCTATGAACTAAAGACTTACCTTCATTACCTAGACCCATGGCAGCATTACACCACTCGACAATTGATTTTGCATCTGTCAACTTTGCATTGTCTTTATACTTTAACTCTTCTCATGCTATGGCTCTTTTGATACATCCTTCTGCACCATCATGCTCCCCCTTTCCATGCCCAGCCTCACAAAAGTTCCACATATGTTGAATACCTATAAAATTATGCCTCCTACTCAGCCAATAGAAATTCTGTGAGTTTTTGAATTGTGACGCACAATTATCTGACCATATGATATGCTGACTGAATGATATGCCCCTTCTAGCCAAATAATTGTAGAACACCTAAAAGCAACCTTGCACGAACTCCGTAGAATGCGTGCGATCATCTCTAATATAGAAATTATACTCCTTTATGATCTTTCTGTCATCCTCTGTACTATCATTCGCATGAATGAATGCGATGTGCATAAATATAGAAACCTGTGTGGAGTTGTAATATTGTGATTACACATCACGTTGTGGCTGTAGACTATAGTTCTCTGCAAAGTTGATGACTGAAACAATGCTACCAACCGGAAATGTGTCCTTGCATAACTTGAATTGCAAGTCCAACCATCGAGCTCTATGGGCATGTCTTGCATACTCATACACTATGCTGTCACAAAATATAGGCATAAATTGATACACTGGAATCTTTTCAATAACTAATTCACACCTCTTTGCTTCTTTACCATCTTTTGTATTGTATGCCACTATTTTATACTTGCCAAACTCTACTAGTTCGTTTCCAACCGCATGTGTTATTTCCATATGTTCACATATTGGCAAATGTTGCAAGCCACCGCAACAATGACATGTGCCATCCAAGCATAATTTCTTGTAGAATATTTGACCTTCCTCTCTTTCACATAAAATTCTTGATATGAAGTCTCTTGAAGATGTTGGTGGGGCACATATGGCACAACCCTGCAAATCATTGTTAGTATGCATATCTAAACATATAGACCTATAAGCATCAAAATGGTTAGAAAATTCAATATGTAATCTACAACAACAAGTAGTGTGTGTGTGATATATCTTAACATAGAAAGGTTTTAGCATTTCAAAATATCTTTAACAAATTTTAATTTGAGGATACTTCTCTAGAAATTTACCATAAAACTGTGTTTGAGTCTCATCCAAAAAATGCTTTGGATGTGGCTCGCAGTTCTGACTACCAATTCTCCTTCTTACCACATCCCTTTGATTCGGAGATACCCTTGTGTAATTCTTTCAAAAGTCTTCAATTAGTGATCTCAATGCTTCAACAATTGGTTTATCTTTTCGTGGTAGTCTCCCTGAGAACACCCATAATTCATTGGCATTAGTGTCCTCAATTCTTTGGCATCTTCCAATGGCTCTTGATAAATTTTTCCTATTAATTCTCAATTCTTGACTTGTCTTTCTAATGAGACGAGCTTTCCTCGTTTGACTACTTACTATAGTCGATGTAATCACATGCTGTGTTGCATTACTATCTTTTGTGCGTGAGGTGTTACCCACACTCTCATACACACTCATTAGATTCTTGACAATAGATTTTTCACTTGAAGCCTCTAATGTTCTCAACCCAAGAATCTTCATGATAGACCTATACTTTATACTTCGCATCATTTCAACGAATAGTTGACATCTTGCAGTCTCATTTAACTTTTCAAAGAACAATCTCCAAATCTTATTAGCATATCTTCTACAAGTGCGTTTTGGAATCTTACCTTCCATTGGCTGCAAAATATTCTCATCAATATCAATCAAATACTTTGGCTTTCTATGCAAAATTCTAGGTGGTGTCAAGTTAGGTAAATTCATCTCAACATTAGGAATTTCATCAATATTTAAATGAGATGGGTTAGATGGCATACCTTCGATCGAAGATGGAATAGACAACATACCTTGAGGTTGAGGTGGGAACGATGGCATACCTCCTTCATCACATGTGAGTGATGATGTACTCTCAACTTGAGATGTGGTAGATGGTGTCCCTACATGTTGACTTGCGGTAAAGGACGTGTCTCCAACTATGGTATTCAAATCTCTCATACCACAAAGTTTTTGCATTCGTTCTCTTTGTGCCACCAATACCATATCTCTTTGTGATGGTTGTGGTTCCTCTTCAATTGGTATGTCTTCATTTATCATGTCCAATTTCCTCTTCTCACAAAGTTCCCTCATAGCCATTTCTTTCTTTGCATTCTTATCTTCTATCTCTTCCTGTGTTGGTTTAATTCTTGATCATTTCCTCGACATGACGGAGAATTTGTCTATAGCATGATAAAGAGACCAATATTAGTTCCTAAGAAATGAATACATGATAATAGTGGGATTGTATTTTTTTTATGTTGTAAGGATTTATTCTTGTATAGTTTGACATCATGGTATGAACTAAGGTTTGTTTATTACACATAATTATTAAAGAGCCCAAGTGTAGAAAATATACATGGCATCATGTGAGATTGTAGGTTGCTTTCTTGATTGGGAATGTGTCTATTTTAAACATGTATGATAAAGCATGATAAAGTAATTCAATCTGAAATAAGGAAAAAGTAAAGAACATGCATGTAAAGACTTGACATACCTAAAAAATGAAGATTTGAATGGAGAGAGTACCCAATTATGTAGTGTTTTTATCTTCTTGCATCAAACTCCTCAACAATTTGAGTTTTTCACCACTTGCTTCCTTTTCAATGTTAAATTCCTAAAATTGAATCACAATTAACATTGCAACACTACAAAAATTGAAACTTGAATAGATATATATCAAACTTGGTGTGAAAACTATGGTATTTCCTCCTTCTCAAGTTGGCAAAGCAGAAAAGGTGGTGGAAAGATCATGTAAAGGTGGTACAATGTGTCAAATGTGCATGTGAACTTCCCAATAGCATGAAAGCACTTCTTTTTTGTCAAAGCACGTGCAGAATCAGTAAGAAAATAGATCATGTGGGCCTGGATCACGGGGGTAACCACTTTTTTACCATTTCAATAGAAATACAAAACGCGAGCGCATTATAACGCGCTCACGCTATAATGCGCTCGTGTTTTGTCCAGCTATAGATTCATCACATCCTTTGCATTGATCACATCTTTTTCCTGCAAGGGCTTGCCAGATGCTCTGCCATATGATAGGCAAAACAATGAAGGGGCAAGCCCTCATAATCAAGTTCATGATAGAAAATACCCTCAACCCTTAAAGTCAAACCCTAATCCCTAAACCCTCAACTCTGATCCCTCGACCCTCAACCCTCAACCCTATCCCTAAACCCTCAATCCTCAACGTCAAATCCTAATCCCTCAACCCTCAACCCTATCCCTAAACCCTCAACCCTCAATGTCAAATACTAATCCCTACACCCTAATCCGTCATCCCTCAACTCTAATCCCTCATCCCTAAACCCTAAATGCTATCCCTAATCCTACACCCTCAACAGACTCGATACTATACCTTAAACTCTAATCCCTTATCCCTAAACCCTCCAACCCTATCCCTAATCCTTACAACCCTCAACCCTAATCCCTCAACCCTTAACTCTGATCCATCAACCCTCAACACTATATCTTAAACCCTAATCCCTTCAACCTCAACCCTATCCCTAAACCCTTGACCCTCGAACCTCATCCCTCAACCCTCGACGTCAAACCCTAATCCCTCAACACTTAATTATGATCCCTCATCTCTCAACCCTAACCCTAAACCCTCAACCCTCAACATCAAATCCTAATCCCTCAACCCTTCACTCTAATCCCTCAACCCTAAACCCTCAACACTATACCTTAAACCCTAATCCCTCAGCCCTCAACCCTAAACCTTATCCCTAAACCCTAATCCCTCAACCCTCAACCCTAATCCGTCATCCCTCAACTCTAATCCCTCATCCCTAAACCCTAAATGCTATCCCTATTCTTACACCCTCAACAGAATCGATACTATACCTTAAACCCTAATCCATTATCCCTAAACCCTCCAACCCTATACCTAATCCCTAAATGCTATCCCTAATCCTACACCCTCAATAGACTCGATACTGTACGTTAAACCCTAATCCCTATCCCTCAAACCTTAACCCTTAAAACCTAAACCCTATCCCTACACCCTCAACACTTGACACTATATCTTAAGCCTTAAACCCTCATCCCTAAAGCCTCAACCCTTAATCCTTAAACCTTCAACCCTAAACCCTATCCCTAATCCCTCTACCCTCGACACTCTAACCCTAACCTCGACATTAAATGCTAATCTGTCAACCCTAAACCCTCAACCCTCAACCCTCAACACTATACCTTAAACCCTAATCCCTCAACCCTCAACCCTAAACCTTATCCCTAAACCCTAATCCCTCAACCCTCAACCCTAATCCCTCATCCCTCAACTCTAATCCCTCATCCCTAAACCCTCAACAAACTCGATACTATACCTTAAACTCTAATCCCTTATCCCTAAACCCTCCAACCCTATCCCTAATCCTTATACCCTCCACACTCTACTTTAACCCTAATTCCTTGACCCTCAACCCTATCCCTAAACCCTTGACCCTTGAACCTCAACCCTTAACTCTGATCCCTCGACCTTCAACCCTAACCCTAAACCCTAAACCCTCAATGTCAAATTCTAATCCCTCAACCCTTCACTTTAATCCCTCAACCCTAAACCCTATCCCTAAACCCTTAACACTATACCTTAAACCCTAATCCCTCAACCCTAACCCTAAACCTTGTCCCTAAACCCTAATCCCTCAACCCTCAACCCTAATCTATCATCCGTCATACCTCAACTCTAATCCCTCATTCCTAAACCCTAAATGCTATCCCTATTCCTAGACCCTCAACAGGCTCGATACTATACCTTAAACCCTAATCCCTCTACCCTCGGCACTCTTATTTAACCCTAATCCCTTGACCATTAACCCTATCCCTCAACCTCAACCCTCAACCCTCAACCCTCAACTCTCAACATTAAACCCTAATTCATCAACCCTAAACCCTAATCCCTCAAACCTAAACCCTATCCCTAAACCATCAACCCTCAACACTATACCTTAAACCCTAATCCCTCAACCCTCAACCCTAAACCTTATCCCTAAACCCTAATCCCTCAACCCTCAACCCTAATCCCTCATCCATCAACTCTAATCCCTCATCCCTAAACCCTAAATGATATCCCTATTCCTAAACCCTCAACAGACTCGATACTATACCTTAAACTCTAATCCCTTATCCCTAAACCCTCCAAGCCTATCCCTAATCCTTATACCCTCCACACTCTACTTTAACTCTAATTCCTCGACCCTCAACCCTATCCCTAAACCCTTGACCCTCAAACCTCAACCCTCAATCCTCAACATCAAACCCTAATCCCTCAACCCTTAACTCTAATCCCTTGACCTTCAACCCTAATCCTAAACCCTAAACCCTCAACATCAAATTCTAATCCCTCAACCCTTCACTCTAATCCCTCAACCCTCAACCCTAATCCCTCATCCCTCAACACTATACCTTAAACCCTAATCCGTCAACCCTAACCCTAAACCTTGTCCCTAAACCCTAATCCCTCAACCCTTAACCCTAATCTGTCATCCGTCATCCCTCAACTCTAATCCCTCATTCCTAAACCCTAAACGCTATCCCTATTCCTAGACCCTCAACAGACTTGATACTATACCTTAAACCCTAATCCCTCTACCCTCGACACTCTTATTTAACCCTAATCCCTTGACCATTAACCCTATCCCTCAACCTCAACCCTCAACCCTCAACCCTCAACTCTCAACATTAAACCCTAATTCATCAACCCTAAACCCTAATCCCTCAAACCTAAACCCTATCCCTAAACCATCAACCCTCAACACTATACCTTAAACCCTAATCCCTCAACCCTCAACCCTAAACCTTATCCCTAAACCCTAATCCCTCAACCCTCAACCCTAATCCCTCATCCCTCAACTCTAATCCCTCATCCCTAAACCCTAAATGCTATCCCTATTCCTAAACCCTCAACAGACTCGATACTATACCTTAAACTCTAATCCCTTATCCCTAAACCCTCCAACCCTATCCCTAATCCTTATACCCTCCACACTCTACTTTAACCCTAATTCCTCGACCCTCAACCCTATCCCTAAACCCTTGACCCTTGAACCTCAACCCTCAACCCTCAACATCAAACCCTAATCCCTCAACCCTTAACTCTGATCCCTTGACCTTCAACCCTATCCCTAAACCCTCAACCCTCAACGTCAAATTCTAATCCCTGAACCCTTCACTCTAATCCCTCAACCCTCAACCCTAATCCCTCATCCCTCAACACTATACCTTAAACCCTAATCCCTCAACCCTAACCCTAAACCTTGTCCCTAAACCCTAATCCCTCAACCCTCAACCCTAATCTGTCATCCATCATCCCTCAACTCTAATCCCTCATTCCTAAACCCTAAACACTATCCCTATTCCTAGACCCTCAACAGGCTCGATACTATACCTTAAACCCTAATCCCTCTACCCTCGACACTCTTATTTAACCCTAATCCCTTAACCATTAACCCTATCCCTCAACGTCAACCCTCAATCCTCAACCCTCAACTCTCAACATTAAACCCTAATTCATCAACCCTAAACCCTAATCCCTCAAACCTAAACCCTATCCCTAAACCATCAACCCTCAACACTATACCTTAAACCCTAATCCCTCAACCCTCAACCCTAAACCTTATCCCTAAACCCTAATCCCTCAACCCTCAACCCTAATCCCTCATCCCTCAACTCTAATCCCTCATCCCTAAACCCTAAATGCTATCCCTATTCCTAAACCCTCAACAGACTTGATACTATACCTTAAACTCTAATCCCTTTTCCCTAAACCCTCCAACCCTATCCCTAATCCTTATACCATCCACACTCTACTTTAACCCTAATTCCTCGACCCTCAACCCTATCCCTAAAACCTTGACCCTCGAACCTCAACCCTCAACCCTCAACATCAAACCCTAATCCCTCAACCCTTAACTTTCATCCCTCAACCTTCAACCCTATCCCTAAACCCTCAACCCTCAACGTCAAATTCTAATCCCTCAACCCTTCACTCTAATCCCTCAACCCTAAACCCTATCCCTAAACCCTCAACACTATACCTTAAACCCTAATCCCTCAACCCTAACCCTAAACCCTAATGCCTCAACCCTCAACCCTAATCTATCATCCGTCATCCCTCAACTCTAATCCCTCATTCCTAAACCCTAAACGCTATCCCTATTCCTAGACCCTCAACAGGCTCGATACTATACCTTAAACCCTAATCCCTCTACCCTCGACACTCTTATTTAACCCTAATCCCTTGACCATTAACCCTATCCCTCAACCTCAACTCTCAACCCTTAACCCTCAACTCTCAACATTAAACCCTAATTCATCAACCCTAAACCCTAATCCCTCAAACCTAAACCCTATCCCTAAACCATCAACCTTCAACACTATACCTTAAACCCTAATCCCTCAACCCTCAACCCTAAACCTTATCCCTGAACCCTAATCCCTCAACCCTTAACCCTAATCCCTCATCCCTCAACTCTAATCCCTCATCCCTAAACCCTAAATGCTATCCCTATTCCTAAACCCTCAACAAACTCGATACTATACCTTAAACTCTAATCCCTTATCCCTAAACCCTCCAACCCTATCCCTAATCCTTACACCCTCCACACTCTACTTTAACCCTAATCCCTTCAACCTCAACCCTATCCCTAAACCCTTGACCCTCGAACCTCAACCCTCAACCCTCGACGTCAAACCCTATTCCCTCAACCCTTAACTCTGATCCCTCATCTCTCAACCCTAACCCTAAATGCTAAACCCTAAACCCTCAACTCTCAATGTCAAATCCTAATCCCTCAACCCTAAACCCTATCCCTAAACCCTCAACACTATACCTTAAACCCTAATCCCTCAGCCCTCAACCCTAAACCTTATCCCTAAACCCTAATCCCTCAACCCTCAAGCCTAATCCGTCATCCCTCAACTCTAATCCCTCATCCCTAAACCCTAAATGCTATCCCTATTCCTACACCCTCAACAGAATTGATATTGTATCTTAAACCCCAATCCCTTATCCCTAAACCCTCCAACCCTATCCCTAATCCTTATACCCTCCACACTCTACTTTAACCCTAATTCCTCAACCCTCAACCCTATCCCTAAACCCTTGACCCTCGAACCTCAACCCTCAACCCTTAACTCTGATCCCTTGACCCTCAACACTATACCTTAAACCCTAATCCCTGTCCCTCAACCCTTAACCCTTAAAACTTAAACCCTATCCCTACACCCTCAACACTTGACACTATATCTTAAGCCTTAAACCCTCATCCCTAAAGCCTCAACCCTCAATCCTTAAACCTTCAACCCTAAACCCTATCCGTAATCCCTCTACCCTCGACACTCTAACCCTAACCTCGACATTAAATGCTAATCTGTCAACCCTAAACCCTAATCCTAAACCCTCAACTCTCAACCCTCAACACTATACCTTAAACCCTAATCCCTCAACCCTCAACCCTAAACCTTATCCCTAAACCCTAATCCCTCAACCCTCAACCCTAATCCATCATCCCTCAACTATAATCCCTCATCCCTAAACCCTAAATGCTATCCCTATTCCTAAACCCTCAATAGACTCGATACTATACCTTAAACCCTAATCCTTTATCCCTAAACCCTCCAACCATATCCCTAATCCTTACACCCTCCACACTCTACTTTAACCCTAATCCCTCGACGCTAAACCCTTGACCCTTGAACCTCAACCCTCAACCCTCAATGTCAAACCCTAATCCCTCAACCCTTAACTTTGATCCCTCGACCCTCAACCCTATCCCTAAACCCTAAACCCTCAACCATAATCTGTCATCCCTCATCCCTAAACCTTAAACGCTATCCCTATTCCTAGACCCTCAACGGGCTCGATACTATACCTTAAATGCTAATCCCTTATCCCTAAACCCTCCAACTCTATCACTTATCCCTTAACCCTCATGATTAATAGCTTTGAATGTAAAAAAATTTGAGGGGGACATAACGCAAGCGCGTTATAACGTGCTCGCGTTATGTCAAACATGACAAAAGACAGACTTGCAGGAAAGAAAAATGCAAGGCAAAACATAACACGAGCATGTTATAACGCGCTCGCGTTATTTCTTGCTTTGGAAATCCAAAGCCTTGGGCTTGGGATTTGCTTTGGATTTCCAACCCAAAGGCTTGGAGTGCCTTATGAATAGTCACAGATGTGTTTTTCTATATTCTTCAAAATTTCACATAATTTCATTCGTGCTAACCCTCAGATTTGCACGTGTTTCAAGGTCAAACAAATCAAACACATGGGTAATGTTAGGCTTTCTCTTAGCTATTTGACGATGTGATTTTTTTCACATTTTAACAATGTTAAGCCTTTCATCTTTAATTTCTTTTGTTTGTGTGTCTGTTTTTAGGCAAAAACCACTGTTTGGTCTTTTTTTCATTGTAAAATAACTATTCATTCAAATTTCAAAAAAATTACATATTTAGAAACTAGACTCCATTCTACAAATATTAAAAAAATAAAAAAATGATTTTCAATTAGTTTTCAAAATTTATAGGGGTAGCACAGCCAAAATTCTATTTTTTAGGATGTGTCCACTTTAAAAATTAGTAAAAAATCAAATATTCATCAAAAAATTATCAAAAAAATTGGGCATAAACTACATGCTATTAGCTAATTTCTCATTGAAGCGATTTTAAAAATACCAAAAAAAAGTTGACCTTTTGAGGGAGCCACAAAACATGCTATGTTATGTTTTTTTGACAGAAACAACACCAATTTCTGTGGCTCCCTCTTTTGAACCCCTTAATCTATGCCATTTTCAAAACAAAATAGTAGTTTAGAAAGTAGACTCAGAGCACTACAAACATTGTTTTGGTTACATCTCCAAATTTTGAGTGTAACTATGCTCAATTTCTCATCCAAGGCCAGTATTTCCTGATTTCAAAAAAAAATGGCCACTTAAGACCCCTTTTTGGCCCCCCATCTTCCTGCACTTACCCATATATAAAATACAAATGCAAGTACAGGAAAGTAAACAAACCTCCCATAATGCAGGATGTACTCATCGCATAGGTCCTTAAACTACATATGGGGCAACACACATGCAAGACATGCAAAACCTCCCAAAATGCAGGATGTACTCATTGTATAGGTCTTTAAACTACTTATGGGGCAACAAACACGCCAAACAAAACAAGCACACCAAAACACACACTTTGAAGACAGAGAAAACACGACAGACAAGCGATGGAGTGTTCCTATTTCTAGGTCTAGCACCATCTTAGGGACATTACAGGCACACACCAAAGATTGGGCTTCACCACAACAATCGCCGAAGACACACTTAAGGGTTGAGTTGGTCATAGAACCACTCCCCACCTCTACAAAGGACTTTTTAAAATGATAGGATGATGCAATCTGCTCCAAGAAATACACCACCCCCACCTCCACATAGGGCTTAAAATAAAAAGGATATACATGATATCCCACATCTGTAGAGGGTTTAAATGATTGATTGATTGTAAACAAACTCAGAGTGCAGGATGTACTCATCGCACAAGTCTTTAAACTACACCTGAAGATAAACACATTGCTAACATCTATAATAGATAGCTTACCTTATATATGGCCCCACCTTAAGGTGGTTGATATTAGGTATTGATATCAAGCACATTAAGATAGGAAGAAAACACACAAGGGAACATAGACTTTTGCAAAGCCCATGCCCCCCAGAGGTGACATGTACTTTACGATTGCCAAATGTTCCCACAAACACTTCTGCAAGAAACATGTTAGTGTCTACATAATCATGATAAACAACAACATAAATGCATATGATTAACCATAAAAAGAGCCAAGGTTATACTACAAATTCAGAGTTTGAGGATAATAGTGGGGCTATATCACGAAGATCTCTGAATCGAGTACCACCAAGGCTAGATTCAAGATAAACAAAGTGCGGAGAGCATCAGTATTGTTATGATTTATAAATGAGATAAAAACATCATCAAAATCACTACTCAAAAAGAATGAGTGCTTCCAATAGCCAAGTGTCAGATAAGATAAACAACCCCATCGTCATGTTAGGAACTAAATCCAATTTTTTATTTCTAGTGAAAGGGACGCTAGGTCTGCATCAGTATAAATGTATTTTGTCATCCACCCGCTAGATAGAAACATTAGAGGAATGGAAACAATACATAAGAGAGGAGAAGCAAGTGTCTTAGGGACAGTCACATAGGAGGGTGCCCCCAAGTCACCAACTGCAATGTTATGTCCGTAAGACATGACACACAACAATGAAATCAGAGAGAGAGGCAATATAGAAGAATGATGATACAAATAGAAGAAGGTCACAACAGAGGCAGTCTCCTAGTATCCCAGACCTTACAAGAGAGTCAAGAGTCATCCTAAGAGGCCTAAACATCACATAAAACATCACGGGGGAAGCACATCACGAGAGAGATAAAGGGTTAGAGATACTTACCTGTAGGATCTTTGCACTAGAGGTCATCATCCTCCCAAATCCGAATGCTAGAAAGAGGTACAGGTTTTTCCATTTGTCTGTCTAATGTATTTTGATCACTTCCCAATCCATGAAGGGATAATGAAGGATGGACCTCAATGTAAGTATCATTTCTTAGTGGACTAAGTGTTTTATGAAACAGTTCCTTATCCACATCAATCACACCAAATAGGTCAAGATAATCAAAACAGTGTTGCATAGTCAAAATGTCATCCATTAATGCTACATTTTGGTTAGGGGCATTATTCAAATTACTGGAGCTAACCCTAGTATTTTCATCTAAGTGATTTGAATGTTTAGTTGTAGGATCAGTAGGGTATCTTGTGAATTCATTATCACTCTCATAATCATTGTTAATATCATCACCATATGTGTGAGCTATTAATTCCAAACTATTATGAGAAGTGTCAAGATCTTCATTCAAAGTGTGTTTTATCATTTCTTCTACTACCCAAGGGTATGTATTGATGAGAGATATGAAGTTGTTAAGATCAGATACATAATCAAGGATTTCGAAGGAAGATGACACCAATATATCCTTATGATACATGGCTTGTATATAGGTAATGACATAAGGATGAGTGCTAAGGAATTTGTAAAGATTTTCAAATTTCATAATATATTCATGTAAAGAATCCAAAGAGCATGGAGGGGATGAGGCCATGAGTGCTAAATCAGATTTTAAAAACTTTTTGAAAAGGCAAATGCAAAACTATATGCAAAGATGACCTAAGATGCTTAATTTTTTGTACTTTTTCAAGGCAAATAAGTGAAAACAAAGGTGTTGTAAGGTAATTGATTAGAGGCAGAAAATTATATGTCTAATATCAGTCTAATACAGCAATAAGATCCTTCACAACACACTCTTGATGCAAATCTAAGATAATGACAAGTAAAAATATAGTGAAAATGCACTAAAATATGTCATTTTTTCACCAAATCTCAATGCAAAAAAGCATGAGAAAGGGTGTTGTGAGTAAAATGACAATGAAAAGAAAATTATATCCATGATAACAGCCACCTAATGCCAAAATATCTGTCACAACGCACTTGTAGTGTCACCTAAGGTCAAACCCTAGTGAAAATATAGCAAAAATAGGCAGTTTTTCATGATTTTTCAATTCCAAGACCTAGCCAAAGGGATCTTGTAAAGAATTTAATTAGGTGAAGTGAATAATATCAATGATATCAGTCACCTACAAGCATAAAATCTATTACAACATGCTTAGGGTGCCAGCTAGGCCAAACCCTAGGGCAAAATTAGCAAAAATAGGTAATTTTGACGATTTCTCAGTTTGAAGACCTAGTAAAATGGGTGTTGTAAAGAATGTAAGGAGGTGTAGAAAATAATATTAGTGATATCAATCACCTACAATTATAAAATCTATTACAACATGCTTAAGGTGCAAACTAGGCCAAACCCTAGGGCAAAAATAGCAAAAATAGCAAAAATAGGTAATTTTTTTACCGAATTTTCAATACAAGAGGCCAATAAGAAGGTGTTGTAAAGAAATTTAGGAGGGGAAGAAAATAATACCCCTTATATCAGTCAATTATATCAAAAATATTCTTTTCAACATGCCTATAGTGCAAATTTTGAGAGTTGATACGGCCAAATCTAGTGAAAATCAATGTTTTTCAAGCCCTAGGTTTGAGATCTTGATGTAAAATGCTATATGAATGTTTTACAAGCTGATATATGATTAAAATTATATTCTCTCAGACCTGAAAATGATTTCCATTCTTTAACATGCAAAATTCAAGTGCAAATCTAATAAAAATCAATGAAAATGCTAGTTTTTGTTGAAATTTTCTATCCAAAAATGCAAAATTTTGAAATCTAAATGCAAATTTGTTCTAGAATGCAAGACTACAGCCAAATGCAAATTTCAATGAATCTCTTAAATCTGTAGAAAAATCTGAAACAAGATTTTACCTACAAACCCTAGATTTTGGAATTACTAGGTTATATGTAAAATTCACAAATTTCAACAAAACCCTAGAAATTTTATGATGAAAATGCAATGCAAACTAATGAATTTCTGTAATTTTATATAATTTAAATCAGATCTAATGCAAAAATAAAAAATTTGATGAAATTCAAATTAATTAATGCAACATGCAAACCCTACAATGCAATTTTTTTCCAATTTTTCTAATTTTTCAATTTTTTTGTAAGTTTTCCAATGCAATAAGATGAATCACTATATGAATGAATGAAATTGCTGTAAATATAAAGCAAAACACTCAGCAAGGTGAAAGTAAGTCCAATAAAATGAGTTCACCAAAATGTAAAGGGTAAAATTTGGATGTTTGGTTTTTGGTAGTTTTGGTGTATATCCTCCTTTCACCCTTTCATTCAAGGACCTAGGGTCGAGTTGCAATGTACTATCCTACCCTAGATCACTGTGAGATGTAGGAAAATTTATATTTTTATGATTTGATTGTCAATTATCTTCTCTTATGCTCAATTATGCCTTAAACCCCTAATTATGTAAATACAACAGTAAACAAATAAATGTGCACCTATTTTTAGGGCTCGGAGGTCGAAAAGTCAAGGACTAAAGAGCAAGTGCCCAAGTCTAGTGCCCTACTTTTTGTCAGGATCTGCAAACAAGACCTGTAACCTGTTCCTACTATACTAAATATTTTCTCGTCATAACTTTATGGACTAATGAGTGGGCGCCCTAGTCTAGGGAGCTGTTTCTTTCTTTGATCTGCAATTCTGACATTGTGTTGTACCCTCCTACAACTTTACTTTCTCTAGATCTGACACCTGTAACCTACAATCATGAAAACTTTGGGAGGAGGTTGTGGTGTTTAGAGGCTTGCCTCAATCAAGCCCTGGAGATACATTCAAGTCTTCCGAACACCGTTGTCAGATAGAGAGTGTGTGCCTTGGGAGGCAGAGGCAAAAACCAAATGATAAATGCTTGAAAACACAAATGAATGTCACCTTTTAGTGAAGATCTCATGGAAGGAAGAAGCTCTTCATGTCATGAGGAGATGGATGCTCAAATCTGCAAATACAAACACATAAACAAAACAAATTTGCTCTTGCTACATAATGAAAGCCTTGAGTCACCTTTAGAATACCAATGTGCATCTAGTAATACTCTAGTTTACAAATGAATGCCTAAAAATGCTTTTATATGTAACTACAAACACTCCTGCCAAGAATTTCGTAATTCAAACTTACTGTGTCAGCATAGGACCTAAATAACAATCACAAGCTGACACCCAAAAATTGGGACTAACCCAAAATAGGGTAGGACTAGGGCGTGGGCACCCAAGTCCTCCCCCCTATTTTGGGCAGGGATTATCTCAAGTGGTCCCCCTAGGTCCTATTTGCCAAGACACTTAGGGGTTTTCTCATCAAGATGTCAAATTATGATGCAATATGTCCTAAATGCAGATAAAAGACCCAAGAGCTAAACCTTATGAGGGAAAAGCCCCCAAGGGGACATTTTCTGACATTACAAGAGGAAATTGAAGAAATTAGGGAAAAAGATAAAGAAAGGAAGAGGATTGCAAAACAAGGTTTAGTGGATACTCATGAAGGTGAAGGTTCTTCTTTACCCTCTAATGACACGCAAATTGAAGGTGTTATGGTTGAATATAATGAAATGTTTGATAAGAGTGAAATTGATCATGATATTGCAAATGAAAATGTTGCAAAGTATAATGAAACATCTATTGTTAAGAGTAATATCATGGATAAAGAAGAACAATGTAGACATATGCTTGAGGATTATGGATATGAACCGCATGATATTGAAATTTCTCTCCATAATGCAATTGTTCATAACAATGATAAGATTGATAACATGGATGAAAGATGAAAATTAATGTATCTCCAAATTACATAAGAAGAGAGGACTTTTGTCAAGAAGAAAATGAAATCCTACATCTATCATTTTATAATGAGACTGATGGAATTGTAAAACATCCAAGAACCCCAAATTAGTTACTTGAAATTGATGAGAACATAATGAAAAAATTTGAAGGCAAGAGGTCATCACAAATAGTTCAATTGTGGGCTTCAAAACTTTTAAATGAATACATCAAGGAAATAAACATTAAACCAACAATGCCAACTTATTGTGCAATTACTAAAGATGTAAAAGATGAGACCTTTACTAAAGAAATTAAATATTCAGGTAAACAAAGTGTCCGATCAGAATAAAATTATTGTTAGAAGTCTTTTCAATGGACTCAATTCTATTGGAAAGATTAGTAAGGAGAAAGATGAGAGAGATACTTGTAGAGTAATAACAACCTCAATAGCGAGCAAGAAATTAAGAAAGACTTGATTAATGAGGCAAACTTGTCTTGACTTAAGCCTAAATTGTAAAGCATTGTCAAAAGCAATAACATTAAGATCAAGACTAGATAGTCCTCTTGGAAATGATACTCGGGCTTTCAATGGTAGGCTTCCATGAGTTGATAAGAAGATAATCAGTAGCACAAAAGATGAAATTGAATAATTTTGGAACTCTAACTCTAGAGTATCACCCAATGTAAGAGATGTTTTAAAGTTAAGAATTGGTGATCAAGATCACACACCACATCCTAAACAATCTTACAAAGGACATTTGAATCATGTAAGACCTTTTATTGTGTGCCTCTTAAAATTTGTAATACATGTTGCAAATACAATGTGGATTTTTCTATGTATCATGAACTATTATGTAATATTCATTCTACTTTTTACACTAATGAAATGTTACAGGAATCTGGTGCAATTCAACTACCAAAGTCATCTATGAGATTATTAGAGTTATTTTTATGTGTTATAGATAATGTTTGTATTATCTACAAGAATAATTTTTTAAATGAAAAGTGTTTACAATGTGGTGGGTTATCAAAGTTTGTATTATGTATTCATGAGGACAAAGAGCATGATTTTGGAAAGAAAATGGTTGAGAAAAAGATATACGAGATAGTGAAATAGAATTTGAAGAGTGGAGGTGAAGGTTCTAGATGTGAGTTGATTACAAGACAAGTAAGTGTTGCTGATTTTATTTCTGATTTCAAGAAAAAACTTTTTAACAGGTATGCCAGACACAACTAGAGCTTACAATGGTTGGATCAATAGCTCAAGATGTCTAAATATTTGTTCTCCATTGGAACTATTGTCTCTATAGTTGATTTTACAAAAAACTACACGTTGCAGCCACAAAATGAAATCCAATCCCAGTACTACAATCTATTTAGATTTATAGTTTTGTTCACATGACATATGGGCATGCCCCTAAGAGTATAGAAGAGAATAGGAAGATAGTCAAAGAGTACCATTTTTACATGAGTGGTGATCGATCTCATTCATTAGAGTATGTGTAATATTGTTTTCAATGTTTTTATGAGTTCTTGTAAGAAAAACATATTAGAATGATTCAACATCTCATTTGGTTAGATAACTACACTGATCAATTCAAGAATGATCATATGTTCTACTGGTTGAGAATAATGCATGCAGAGAAGGGTATGCGTCATATTTGGAATTTTTTTGAAGCTAGGAATGGAAAAGGGGAGCATGATGGAGTGGGTGCATGCATGAAGAGAGCTCTAGTTAAAGAATAACTAAAGATTAGAGGTGGTGCTATATTCAATGATGGATATTTTATTGTTAAGTGGTGTAACTATGCATTGTCACAAGGAGTGGCACTTGATTCAGAAGTGCACAGGTTCCTTTTGTTAGTTGATCAGGGGATAGCGGGAGAGAAATTAGATTGTCAAAGAATTAATGAATCATGAAAGATGCATTCATTTCAAATCTTAGATGCAAGTACATGGATTATTTAGACAGGATAATTAACTTGTTTTTGTCAAATTTGTATTAAATGTGATTGGGACCAATGTGAGTCAAGTGAGTGGGTAGATACATGGATTCCATGATATTTAACCCCTTTATCTCAAGGCCATTCATCTTTACTCAATGAAATGGAGAGATCTTTTGACTATGATCATCTTTTAGACCTTGTACAACAAGGTCATGCTTATGCAGTTGTTGCACCACATGGGAATGAAGAGAGATCAAACTATTGGTTGGCACGATGTGTACAAGAAAAAAAAAATATAACACAAGCTATGATAGATGATGATGGGTTCACATATCCTATAGGATCTGTAGACACCCAAATTTGTCCCAACTTTGTCCATGTCTAGCAACACCTTGTCAAAAACATTATCCTAGATATCATGTAGCATTTGTCCATGTCTTGCAACACCTAGTCAAAAACATTATTAAGACATCATGTAACATTTTGTCCTAAATCCCACTCTTAATCCCATTAATCCATAAGCCAATTAATTAAATAAATTTTATTTATTTAATTAAAATCCCATTTAATCCCATCCTTATCCTACTTAGCCAATTAATTAAATAAATTTTATTTATTTAATTAATTTCCACATCATATCCTAATCCCACTATCCAATTAATTAAATAAATTTTATTTATTAATCTCAACCATTCATTTGAACCAAGCCTTTCCTATAAATCAAACCCCTCATAAGCCATTAGCATGCATTGAGCTTCAAGTACCATTATTCTGTCAAATTTTCTAAGATGCATTGATCCTCAAGTATCCACATGCTGTTGAAATATCATTAGAGCCTTTGCATCCTTCAACTATCATCCTCATGTCATCTTCATCTTAATGTTATGCTGCAGAAGTGAGCACCCAACATTCCTCTAACAATAATCCTTCAAAATCTTGCATGCTCATGCGAGGTGGAGAAGAGCAATGGAGATAAATCAAGCATAGCGTGGAGATCAGTTTGTATTTACATTTGTTATTTTGATTTTCATGTTGTCTTGTGCTTCATTGTGCATTGCTAGGGTTTTTACCATTGCTATTTATTCATTTGCCCTGATTTGCAATGTTACCCTAACTACAGGATCAGTTGTTATTGCTGGGACTTGGTTGTGAACATATATGATTAGAAAGAATGGCATACCTGCATTTGAAGACTTTAAAAAGCACAAAACCAAAGAACTATAGACAATTAGTAATGCTGATCATGAAGCAATATTTGATACTTTGAAGGTAAGATATGACCCCTCAGGCATGCTTGACTAGCATCTAAGCTTCCAGATGGGACATGTATGAGTCTATGATAATTTTCATCTTAGTGAGATTCTTGTTTCTTCCATTTTTGGAATTGTTTTATTGAAAATCTTGTTTCTTTAATTAAAATGCATACTTTTGATTGTCCAGGACTATGAATGAGGTTATTTACCATGTCATCCTAGATGCTAGGTACAATTTTTAGTGTGCATTTGTGTTGAAAAATAATTTGATGTTCACATTTTCTTAATATTTTTCTTTCTAGCATTTTCTACATAGAATTAAAGAGAGCTTATTTTATAGTTTGGGAAATTTAAGAGTAGGTTTAAGAATCATTTTGGTTTTAAAGAGTCCCTAACATCACCCTCATAGACTATTATGTCCATCTTATGGCCTCTTGACATGAATTTTGCCAATTCATAATTGTTATGGTGGCCTACCAATCATGTGCCATAATGTCTTTGTAATGAGATTATTTAGCATAACCAACATGTGCTGGTGTAATAGTTTGAACACATACCTAATCTATCTTAGATGCTCTATGATAGTGATTTATTGTTCCTAAGGTTACTTTGAAACCTCCAATGGTTGTTACTTATGACCCTATACACAATAGTCCTCAATAATGTGTACATCATAACATTGAAGGGTGATTTGATAATGAACATTTGTGTGTGATAGGTCCCTACTACCAATGTTTAAACTATTTATGAGTTCATTATATAGTTATTTGATAGATGTAACTAACATTTACATTCTAGCTTTGTGTAGTTTTAGTGCATTTTCAATATATAGATTAAGTATTTCTTAACTCACTTGTACCAAAACATTTAAGTGAGCCCATACTTGATTCATCCTCAAGGAAATAGTTTATCACACATGACACCACAATAGGGCCCACAAAAGGTGATATGGTGGGATTATTAGTGGGTATGTTCCCAAAGCGATAACTCATAATGCATAAAGAGAGAGTTTTGGAAAGCACATGATGAAAGATCATAATAGGGGAGATCAATGGTCTACACATGTAGTGGTGTTGGAGCTTGAAGGAGTTATGGATTCATAGAATCTAGATTGAAAATGATCTAATGACCAAAGAATTAAACCTAAACCATTATATCATCTTACACCATGGGGAGGTATAAGAACCAGATGATGAGCTCAAAGGTTAAAAATGATTCCACATCCAAATGGATGATATCATTGATCTTAGTGGAATGTTATTCCATTGGCTAAAAAGTAACTAAGGTGACATGATATGGGATGAAGGTGAGCTTAGCATAGTGCATACACGATGTTGCATGATCATTGATGTGAGTCATGAGACCAAAATGTGGTATGGACGATCAAAAAGTTTACAGAACATGGAGGAGACAGATAGCTCCCCATTAGAGTAGGATTGCATGGGTTGTTTAATTATCATCAAACCAAGTATTAAATACATAAATGAATTCCTCTTCATATATCTAAACATTATATAGGATATCTAAGGCCTTTAATTAAGTATATTGAGCCTTTTGTTATAATGAGCAAGTTTTGTTATATATAAGAACCTATGATTATATAATTTTAGTTCTTTTATTTGAATCATGTTTCTATACACCATTCTATTTGACATCATACACAATTACATTTATATCCATGAAGAGAGAACAAGAAAAAATTGCACATTAGAATTTATTGGCTTCGAATGTACATGTAGAAACCATGGTTATCACTTGATAGAAGTAAATCAAAATTAGGAACAATAGTAGAATCACCACCTCACACTTGAGGAAAACCTTAAAGCACAAACTTAATCTTCAAAGGAAGTAAATTGGAATGGGTTTTCTCACCATCAACAAATTATTCAACATCAACTAGGCCATGGAATGATAGAACTAGAACCTTGTCCCCAACATAATTTTTATTTTTTGGTGCTCAGAATAGTTGATCCACTTTCCTAAAGTAGACACTCAATATAAAGGAAAGGGGAATGCCTATTAACCTAGATAGAGAGGTGGAACCCATCCTTAGAGAGTATACAATTAGCCACCAATTAAATAAGAGAGGGTATGCTCTTCTTCTTGTTTAGACTCTAATAAAACTAGGATGGTACATTCCTTAGAGCTCCTTAGTAGGACAATTAAAGAGAAATACAATAATATATGATATTTTTGCAACCAAACCTATTGTATATAAATTTTGAAGTTTAATTCTATTGCCAAATTTTAATATATAAACGCAAGTGTTTTGGAGAATAGAGCTATTGTATTCAAGGGATTGAGATCAGTGGTTGAAGCATTTAGATTTCATTTTGGAGACATTCGATATAATTTCCTAGGTGATATATAAGATATAATTCTAAAATTAGTGTTTCTTAATCTTACATCAAACTTCTTATAACAAATTTTAAGTTAGTTCTAGTTGATGGTGTTTACTTTGCTTAACAATTTTTTAAATTATAAATGTAGGTGTATTTCACACAAGTTTGGAGTACTTAGATCTACTTATGAGGTTGGAATCAACAATTTATGTATTCTTCCTAGATCATGGTTGTGTTATGAGTATGAAAAGGTTACGATGGCAATACATCCCCCATTGCTGAGTTAAAAGTAGGTTAAAGTTTATTTTTCTTGATAATTTTTAATATATAAATGCAGGTGTGTTGGAGAATAGAGCTATTGTATTCAAGGGATTGAGATCACTGGTTAAAGCATTTATATTGAATTTTGGATACATTGGTTATAATTCCTAAGGTGACATATAAGATAAAATTCTAAACTTAGTGTTTCTTAATCTTCCATTAAAATTTTTATAACAAATTTTAAGTTAGTTGTAGTTGATGGTGTTTACTTTGCTTAACAATTTTTTAACTTATAAATGTAGGTGTTTTGGACAATAAAGCTATTGTATTCAAGGGATTGAGATCAATGGTTCAAGCATTTAACTTTCATCATGGAGATATTCAATATAATTTACATACAATTCAAAAACATCTATTGAATCTACATTTTGAGGATATTTTGTATATTTTTTACATTTCAAATTTTTAACTAGATTTGTCATATCCTATGTGGAGATTATGACTATAATATCATCATGTTACTATGAGTTTTAATGACAATGCTTCCATCTTACAAGCCCTCATAGTGTTTTTTCATATTAAGCGCTAAGAATCGATAACCATTTCATGTGATTTTAGTAGCAAACTCTTTAAGGTGTATTTTTTCATTTTGTTTTATGCTAGATTTGATGATGAGGGTTTTATGTTAATATTGTTTTTGATTGCAAAACAAGAATGCTTATTTAACCTTTGTGGAGGTTTGTTCTTTCATTGATCTTAGACATGATACTTGTAGGAATGACCTAGTTGTAGCAAGAAAATACTAATGCATATAGGAGTCTTGGTCCTTTATTAGCTTATATATGTAGTGATTTGATGTCATGAATAATTTATCAATAAAATAGTATATCTCTTCAAGGTGATTTCTCATACAACGTAAAGTTTGGTCTCATAGATTTAGCAACATTATCCTTAAAGGCGTGAAGAGATGAAGAACATGTATATTTCTATTATAGTTGTTACATTCCATTGGTTTCATATATTCTCCTTTCAATATCAATAGTGGATTGATCAATCATAGGGAACCTTCTAGGGCTCCTTTATAGGACTTGTAGAAATTTAGATATTGAGGTGGTTGAGAGGCTCCCTAGTTTAGACTATTTTGAGTAGAGATAAAAGGATTGGAATGGGTTCATCATCTTTGACATTGTTTGAACCTTTGATTAATGCCCTAGAACACATTGTATCAAGTGAGAATGCCATATAAACCTAAGGAGAGTAGAGGAAAGACCTAAAAATGGAGATTACAACATAGTTTTTAGTTTAGTTTCATCTAAATTAGAAAGGTGCTAGGAGTGAAATTTTGCATTTCACATCTCCTAGGGCTGAACCAATAGTGCCAACATGTTAGGCTAGGAAATTGAATGTTAGGGGAGGTGTCTTTTTAATGGAAAAGCCTCCTAGTTGTTCTTGGCTACATCATATAGAGACAATCTCTTAAGATCCTTAAGACAAAAAAGGTGCCAAATTTTGGACTAGTTGTTCTCTCAAATTGTGACACCTACAAATGTCTTCTTTACATGTATACATAGATGTCAGGTCCACCTACAAATACCTACCTCATTTTTTTAATCAATTTAATTTGCCTATATGGTGGAAAGGAATGTAATATTCTAAAATTCTTTAGTTTCATCCATTGAAAATGTACTAGGAGTGAAATTTTACATTCCACACCTCGTGGTTCTGAACCGACTGTACCAACACATCAGAATGGGTGAGTGAATGCTAGGGGAGGTGCCTTTTTGGTGGCAAAGCCTCTTGTTCATTCTTGGCTACATCAAATAGAAACTATCTTGTTAGGAAATGGGTGTGTTGTACACCTTGCATAACATTGATTATGTTTATTTATGTAAAATAAATATTTATTTTTGATACATCTTAATCGTTGTGTTTAGCCACATTAGATATTTATTTGGGTGCCACTTGTAAACATCGTATGTAACATTAGGTTAGTTATTTTATGTGTGTGGGACACATAGAATAATTAATTAATTATTTGGGAAATTATTTAATATTGGGCATAAAGTGAAAAATTAGTTGCAAAAGTTAAATGAGGGGTCAATGGTTTTGTGTATCCATGGTTTTGGAACACATGGTTTTCTCCATACTACATCTTGTATTTGTGTGAGATTGATTCTATCAAACCAATCACATGGTTAGTAGTTGGGGTTGACTATTGGTTGTTTTGGTTGTAGGTTGTGTGAGAGGTTGTCATTGTATTGAGTTTCTCTTGTGATTGCATTTTGTGAAGCAACCATGGGATGTGTTGTTAAATCCTTGGACACATGGAGGATGCATTGTCGGAGCTTTATGTTCAAATGTGTTCATGGAGACTCACATGAGTGTATTGTAATATCTTGTTGTTGAATAATACATAATTTGAGTGTGGATGCTTTTGGAGGCTAGGTTTTCCCCTTTATGAGGGTTTTCCTAGTGAATATCTTGTGTTATCTTGTGTTTGTCTATTTGATCTTTACATTATGGTAATTTTGTATGCTTGTGTGCATCATTATATCCATTTGGGTTATGTGGAATTGGTTTAATTAACGTGATAAATTCCCAACATTTGGTATCAGAGCCATGTTCATGGTTAAGGGAGATGTGAGCTCCCTAGTTTGTTATAACCCTTGTGTGTGCAGATTTGAAGCAAATATGGTGCCATGGAAATGCTAGAAAGGATTATGAGACATTACAGAATATGAGGGTTTTATGCAGGTTGTTGTTTTGAAAATTTGGAGTTTTGGGTGTTGTAGATTTGTTTTGTATTTTGTAGATCTGGGTGTTGAAAAATCATTCCTAAAGTGGGTTCCTTGGATGTGCTTTAATGAGGGTTTTGAGGGGGACATTTCATAGATGACCTCCTAGGTAAAAATAGTCCTCACCACTAGATTCAAGAAGCTCGAGAGGCAAAGAAAATCATATCATTTGACCTATTTTGGCTACAAGGCCTAAAGAGAGAAAAAATGGCCCCTCCCCATTTGAGCAATACAGTTGTATAGTTGTTGTCATCTATAGAGGTACAAAAGAAATTCCTGCACTGTGAAAAGTTTTTCTATAGTTTAATAAAAAAATTTATAAATTAAAATTATAAAAAAAATTTAAAAGATTGAGAAAAAAATTGAGGGGGGGTGGCACATAGATCGCCATACCTCCTATGCCCTATGAACTATAATGGCAACGTATGCCTATTGGACAGTTGGCCTCTACTCAACAGTACCAGGGTGGCAAGGCCATCGACCCCTTGTCCTATTTGTTGACATGGTAGGGCGGGGATGGAGCCGTGGAGGGGTAGGCTTAGGCCTCCCATTGACGGCCTCTTGGAGCCCCTAGCGAGCTGGTAAAACCTGTTGTCGGAAAGCCTGCCATCAAACCACAGGTAGGCAAACTAAAAACCATTCTAAACCATTTTAATGCTATTTTTGGTCCAAAAATGGCATTTGGAGGAAATTTAAACCATTTTAAAACTTTATTGAAATCCACCGCTAGTCGTACAAGCCATGCCAGCAAACGCCACCACAGATACCTAGTCAGCACTTATGTCATCCACCACATCATGTGGACATCATCCATATGGATGATGATGTCAATGCTAATGTCATCATATGGATAGGGTCTTGCCTAGGACCCATTTCTAGCCCTCATAGGGGATTTTCTTCTAGGGGTATAACTTTCACCCATAGTATTGGATTTTTTATGTCTTATAGGCATCAGGAGTGTCTCTCCAAGTATTATGCAGTGGTGTAGGTTTGGTCATCATATTTTTTTGTTTGTGTCAAAAGTTGGTGTGTGAAGCTAGGCTTTGCTTTGGGACAGTTTTATGCTCATAACTTTTACATGTGAAATCAAATTTTTTAATTTTGGATAGGCATTGGAGAGATCTTGCCATATACTGCAGTTTGGAACATGTATATTTTTAGTTTGGTATGTAAAGAGATATTTTTACTTGTTTGAACACTTGTGGGAGCCCTAGATTCAGGGTACAATTTTGAGATCATTTAGATGGATTATTTGGGCACAAACTTGTGGGAGTACATGTTGTTATGACACCATCATCATGGTATAGCAGGTTTTTAGATTTGGTGCTTCTAGTAAAAGGTTTACATGTGTTTTCAGAGTTTGGACTTTGATGGAGATAGGTACACAGGCTGTCTTATGGTTTGAGAACATGGCTGATACACGTGTGAGACTAGGAGTCTCATTTTAGTGGGAGTTGAGTACAAGTACATTGATGATGAAGATTATAGTGTCATGGATATGTAGGTACACTTTTACATTAGCATGGCATGATCATGTATGTGGTTGATAGGTATGGGTTTTGATGTTTGATTCATGATTATAGGTGGTGGTGTGGTGTAGTTTTAGGAGGTTTTTCTTAACTCCTAGATGCTTGATTAGTTCCTTGACTATGGTTACTTGTTTGTGGACTTGTTTGACAAATCAAATCTGGGTTGATTTGGTATTTGAGTCTTGAAGTCTACAAGTTATATTCTTTGATATCTCAACTTGCATGTTACTAATGTGATGATGAGTTTGCATGTTTCATTGGTTTGGGATCTTTGAGTTATGTAGTTTTGTGGATTATCTACCCCTTAGCTATAGTGTGATGACCTAGATTTAGACTATCTATATCCATGAGATTGATTTAGTGTTTATGCAGACTTTGTTAGTTGGCCTTGTCCGTGGTCATTTGTACATTGGTATGTTGCATTGGGATGAGAGTATGGATGATTAGAGTGCATGGATAGTCAGTTATTTGGACTTGTGGCATTTTTATCATGATGTCATGGATAGCTTGGATACATGGTTTTATGTGAGTTTTTTTAAGTGATGGTTTTATCTTCTAGGTTTAGAGATGATGGTTTTACTCTACCTTTTGGGAGTCGTTGATGTTACAGTGGGATTCCTTGATTATGTTGGATCCATGGATGCTCTTAATTTAGGAGATGGTTATCTTCATGTGATTGAAGATGTTGATCCTTGGTTTAGAGGTTTTGGTATTGTTTCTTGGTTTACTCTTGATTGCAGATTAGAGTGTTGACATGATACATGTTCTCTTGTGACCAAGATGTGTGCATTGGTGTATGTGATCTCCTAGGAGGAGATGTTATATCATAATGTCATGTTGGGTTCCTGATTATGTATTTGGAGCATTCATAGTGGCCTCATTGGTTATCTTGGTATTGAGTACATTGGTCATTTGCTTGAGAGCTTCATGATAGTACGGTGTTGCATTTAGAGTTTAGCATGGATTGATCATGGAGGTGCTCATGGATACTTGAAGACTTAGGTGATGCTAGAGTTCTCTATCATTGAACCAATTATGGCCATAGCATCAACAACATTATTGTGAAGCCTTGAGATCTGTTCAAATGTGATTTTGTTGAAATATACTTTGAATGTAACAACTAGTTTCTTGTATGACATTAACTTTTCATCTTTTGTCTGATATTCATTGTTTATGTAGACACCCAAATTTGTCCATGTCTAGCAACACCTTGTTAAATCATTATTCATTAAGCCAATTAATCAAATAAATTTTATTTATTTAATTAAAATCCCATTCTCATCCACTTAGCCAATTAATTAAATAAATTTTATTTATTTAATTAATTCCACATCATTTCTCAATCATATCCTATCCCCATCCCAATTAATTAAATAAATTTTATTTAATTAATTAATTTCCACATCATATCTTATCCCATTTTATTTATTTATCCTATTAATTAAATAAATTTAATTTATTTAATTAATAGCCAACTCATATTACAACTAATTCAAATATTTTATTTGAATTAAACACTCATCTTTTATCACATTCCAACACTTGTCCAGTCAATCATGTGTTGTAAGACAACTTTCATTTAAAATCCTTCACATGCACAACTAATGAAACCTAAATTTAGTAACTTTCAATCCTAGCCATTCACATAGCCTCTGAATCTCCACCGTTGATTGATCTTGGCTAAGTCCTATATAAACACCCTCTCACTCCATATGAGACATCCAGCAATCATATAGCACCTACATTATCATCTTGAGCATCTTGAGCATCTGAGCATTCATTTAAACTTTTCATCATCCATCATGGCAGCTTTTAGCATTGCAATTGTTCATTGTTGAAGAAGCAGTCCACATCCCTCAAACAAGGAATCGCACGGTCTAGGTGATGTTATGCTTGAATTGCATTGTTCTTTGATTTCATTTAGGTTAGATTCCTTGATGATGGTAGGGTTAGGGTTTCATGACTATGTCTAATCTACTAAACCTGACTTTCACCTATCACATTTTGGCATGCCCGGTGGGACTCACATCCTTGATTGACTTCATTTTTCAGAGTTGTTTTCTTTGAAGATCAGATTTTACAGGTGCTTGCAATAAATTTCGGTCGCTTCTGAATGAAAACCCGCCGCCTCCGGATCTCTGAGCTGCTTTTATACTGGAAACGGCCACATTTACCTCTCTGGATCGCTTTTAAACAGACATTCGTCGCCTCAGGTATAAAGTGTATCACTTTTGTTTTAAAAAGGCTCACCTGTGATTTTAGCACTGATTGCGGTTGCTTTAGACTGTATTTATCACTTTTGACCTAACAGTGGCCACTTTTGCACACACTCGAGTCGCGTTTGACCTAACAGTGGCCGCTTTTGGACATGTTTGCATCACTTTTGATCTAACAGTAGTCGCTTTTACGCTGATGTGAATCGCTTATGAACTAAGAGTGATCGCCTGTGTAGGTTAGGGTTTAGACTTTTTTTTGCAGATACAGGTCGCTTTTGTCTTGCACCTGGTCGCTTTTGGGTATAGCTGGATAGCGTATGAGTCGACAGAGGCCGCGTTTGAATTAATTGGAATCACTTATGGACTAATAATGCTCACCTATTAGGCTAGGGTTTTGTCTGTCAGCTTTGTTTTTACAGATACAGTTCGCATCTAGCCCTAAATTGATCACGTCAGTTTATGCGCATCACTTATGAGCTGACAGGTGTCACATCCTGGATTTTCTGCGTCGCATATGATCTGCAGTATTTCACCTATGGTAAAATGAAGATCGCTTGTGATCAGCAGTGAGTCGCATCTGGTAAATTTTGTTGTTTTCAAATCTGTTTCAATTCCAATTCAATTTTTGGCTATTAATTAGCTATTTGCGCAGCATCTTATCGATTTGTCCAAGAAAGGAGGTTATCAAACTACTGACATATCTGTTACAGGTTCAATCGGTCCAAGATTTGTGGTTTTTCACTAAATTAGGCATATTTGGGCTTGGTGCTTAAAATGAATCATTGTTTGCTCCGTGCTTGATTTATCTTTTTGATTGCTTGCATGCGCTTGATTGTAACCCAAATTTAATGGCAAAAGTATCCTCTCCCCTTGCCTATCAAATGGATCTTGGGTGTATGAGAACTTGTCATTATCTTTAGAGGGCCTGCCTTCCCGGTGTGAGAAGGGATACGACCCAAGCGGTAATAGGCTAAAGCCAAGTCCTTCCGAACCGCTATATAAGAAAAGTGTTTGTGTCGAAAGCCACAAACAATGGGTGCTGTTGCATTATACCGACAGCCAACCTCCCCCAAAACCCTCCAAGGCGCAACCCTTGGAGGCTGGGAGACTCCATAACGGAGAGTAGCGCTGCCGCATGTATAGCCACCTGAACGGATGCCCTTATTAGCAACTTTGTGTAGTAGCCAAAAACCTTCTATCTGTTGATGCAAAAGGTGGGACCTTCGAAGCGGCCTCGATTCACGTGGTTCTTAGTAGAGATAGCAGGGACAATCCTAAGGTTTGGTGTGGGGACAAGCCTTACAGGAAGCCCAAAACTTGGTATGCATGAGAAGTGAGTCGGTGCTACCAAGATCCTGAAGCTATCCGCTTTGAATAAGCACGGCCAGGGGATTCAACGGATACTGTCCTATCCTAGCCTAGGTTGTATCAGTTTGTGCTTGTTGTGAGTGTGAGTGACTGTTATCACTATTTTCTTGCTGAAAAACTACAAAATCAGACAACTTTTGGACAAACACAGTCACTTTTGAACCTAAACTGCTCGCACAGATCACAGACATCGCTTCTGAACTGTAGTAATTTGCTTTTTGCCTGAACTGTGTCACTTTTAAACAACAGCTGCCCTCATATAGGCCGAACTGTGTCACTTTTAAACAACAGCTACCCGCATATTACCTGAACAGAATCACCTTTAAACCACAATGGATCGCCTTTTGTCTGAACAAAATCGCATCTAAATCACAGCCGATCGCATCTTGCCTGAGCCAAATCGCCTTAAGCCACAGTTAGTCGCCTTATGTCTAAACGAGCTCACCTTTGAACAACAGACTATCACCTTTAGGAATATCTGAGTCGCCTCTGATCAACAGAAAATCACTTTTATACCAACAGTCGTCGCCTATGGCATAGCGTTCGCTTCTGGTTAACACTGTCATTCTCTGTTGAGCCTAAACTAGATCGCATCTGAGCTATCATTGATCGCCTTTGGAATCCTTTGAGTCGCATTTGAGCTATCATCAGTCGCTTGTAGCTAAAATACCTGCAAACCTCAGTCCCTCAGCTAAATTAGCCACAGGTCCAGCTTGCTTGAGTCTTAAACATCAGCATTCAGACTTTGCCTCTTGTTTTTGAGCTTATCAATCAATCACAACTCATGAGCTTTCCATCCTTTTGAGACCCCAACCAGCAAATCAGACATCAACCCAATCATTTCAATCAGCAAACATCCTTCAGTTTTAGCTTCAACTAACGTTATCCTTCAGCTTTAGCTTCAGCAAACAACATCCTTTAGCTTTAGCCCCAACAAACATCAACAGCAAACAATCTTTCCCTTGAGTGTTTGAGCTACCTCTAGGGACAACCAACAACAACCCAACAACAACAACTCAGCCAAAACAAATCAACCAAGCGAATTAGCCAAACCAACAAACCAAAACAACAACCAATCAACCAACCAGCCAACTATCATCTTTTGGGTCTCAAAACTTTGACAAGCTCAACTTCATCATCAACATCATGCCTCAAACTAGGAGTCAATATCGAGCTGAAATAGAAGCCAAATTGACAGCTGAAATGGAAGCCAAATTGCAAGCTGAGATGAAACAATTTACAACACCTCTTAAGGACGCAACTCAATTCAAAACTGGTATGCCTTCTCATATGTTTATACCTCAAGGATACACTATTGGTGAGTCATCTTCACAATGAATGCAACCTACACCATCCTTGGAAACTTTCGAAGAACAATCTCAAGATGACTCATCAGAATTCCAAGATACCTATCTATGGGACCAAGTTGAGAAACTCATGATATCTGAGCCTGATCGTTGCTTTCTCCAACTTGCTCGCATGGGTGCTAAACTACCAAAGGACTTTGACATATCCGCTATTAGAGAGCAAGATCCCAACACTACTGCTGTTGTTGCGAATGGACCATCTGCTATAGTCACATCATCTCCTATTACATCGCAAACATCATCCTCATTGCCTATGGTTGCTTCATTTGAGCCACCATGATCAGAGCATACTTTAGAACCATTGATAGTGCCCACCAATGTGCTCCCTCTCATGTCACAAAATCTCAACATTCCACCTTTCCATGTTCCTCAACATATCTCTCCTTCTACCATGACTGTTTCCATGCCTCAAGTAACACAAGCTGTCCATGTAACACAAGTGCAAATACTTCGAGCATCACAAGCTGTTCCCATGTCTTATAGTGTGCAAACCTCTCAAACCACTCCAACAACACATGTTGTCCATGCTTCACACCCATTGCAATCTACTACATCTCATACGAATACCATATCCCACATACCAACTGCTAATACCTCCATGCTATCATATAATCCCAACATTAGTCTCATTGACATGAGTGATCCCCCCGTTTCTCAAGCCAATTCGAACAATAAGATCGCTTATGTTGATCAACTTACATCCATGTCGTCATATTCTTCCAATCCTTCACACACCATCAATCCATCCTATGCTACCTAAAGCTTCCCTATTATCACCCAACACATGACACCTACTAATCCTCATGTTGTCCACAATACAAATCCAAATGTTTCTGTCGTATCTACCAATCCCTCTGTCACTTATCGTGTCATGAATTCAATACCAACTTCCCAACCATTCGCTACTATCAATCCACTATCCACTTCCCATGTGATGCACACCCAATTGCCGCTTGTGTCTCAAGGACAGCAATCCTTCAACACATACGTGTCACATACCAATCCTTTGACATACATTGTGGGTACACAACCGCAACAAACAGTCACAGCTCTATATATCCCACAACCGCAACCACAATATATCTCCTACCATACTCCACCCCCTTCGCAACAATAGCAATTATCTTCAGCAGATGTTCAACAGATGATCGATGAAAGGGTAGGACAAGGCAAGAAACCTTTTTCTCTCGAAAACATATGCGCCTGTCCATTTGACAAGTCTCTTAATATGATACCTTTTCCACCACATTTTGAAATCCCACAATTTGATAAATACAAAGGGAAAGGGAATCCGGAAGACCATCTTCGAGCCTTTTTTGTAGCATGTCTTGATGTCTCTTATGACGATACGTATCTTTTGAGACTATTTCCTCGAAGCTTAGCAGGACAAGCTCTTGAATGGTTTTCTCATTTACCCCCAGGCATCAAATCTTTTGCGGAATTAGCAAACAAATTTCGATCACACTTTGCCTTCAACATTGAACATGAGGTAAACATGAATGACCTTGTCAATACCAAACAGCGCAACAGTGAACCCTTTTCTTCTTTTACCCAACGATGGCGTAATATGGCTAGCAAATTATCATGGGAAATACTTGAGAAACAACAGCTTGACATCTTTGTTCAAAATCTTCATCTTGAGCTGTCATTCCAACTACAATTGCAGAGTGCTAGCACCTTTGATGAACTTGTTTCCAAAGGAGTTATTATTGAACGAGCCTTAATTGCCAAGGGCACTATTAAGATCTTTCGTGACAACAAAGATTCTCCCCAAAATTCCAATGATAAGTCTCGCTTTTGGAACAAGAACAAGAATGTTGTAAATGACGGTATTGTAGACGCGAAGAATATTCAAACTATGAGAGCTCCCATCAACATTCAAGCAGCCTCTACACCAAGACAGCCTTTTCCACAACGAAGAAACCAACGCCAAACTTCCAATCCACGCTGCAATTTACACCATTAGTGGAACCCATGGAAGTTGTTCTTCAAAAGCTACTTCAAGCAGGAGATATTATTCTACCTGATGCACCACCAAATGGCGAACCACTCTTTTGAGCTCCTTGGTACAAAGAAAATGAGTATTGTGATTACCATCGAGTTAAAGGGCACAAAACAAATGGTTGTATGTGCTTAAAACATGTTATCCAAGACTGCATTGATCAAGGTTTAATCAATGTCACACCTTCAACAGCTCAACCTGCCCAACAATCAACATCAAACTATGATCTAGAGACTTTCAAGAATCCACTTCCATCCCATGATCAGACAAATAACCTTCAGGCTGGAAATGCTATTCCGTATAACTATGCATCATCTACCATTGGCCGCATTGACCATGCTCACATTTCTACCATTACCGTCGAAGGGAGAGCACCTGATTGTGCTGTAACCATGCGAAGAAGTCAAGTTACTATTCAAGGAGCACCTCCCCATCCTCCTCGATCTCTCTCTGACTATAACCTCTTGGATCACCTTGGTAAAACACCCGCACACATATCTATTCTTGAGCTGCTCCGCATATCCCCCGCACATAAAGCTATCCTTGAAAAAGCCTTACAAGAGTCTTCGGTGTCTAATAATATTAATATCACACAATTCCAATCTATGGTCGCTAGCATTGCAGCCCCTTGTCATTTGACCTTTTCTGACAAAGATCTTCAGCCCTCCATTCATCCGTCACACAATGAAGCCCTCCATATTGAAGTATTTGTTAAACAACGCCGTATCAAAAGAGTCTTGATAGATGGGGGAGCTGGTCTTAATATATGTTCTTTGAAACTTATCAAGCAATTGGGATATTCTAAGAAAGATGTTGACACCTCCAAGGTTATTACCATCAGAGCATATGATGACACTGAAAGAGATATCGAAGGGATTATCTTATTGCCTATTCAAGTTGGGCCGGTCATTACAGACACTCGCTGTCAAGTCCTTGATATTGATCTTCCTTACAACATCATCCTTGGACGCCCTTGGATCCATACCCTTAAAGCAGTTCCCTCTACATACCACCAATGCCTTAAATTTCCACATAAGGGTGTTGAGGTTACCATTTAAGCTGATCCCAATCCATTTGAGTTCTGCCGTGCCTTTCAAGCTAAATATCAGAGTCCGAATCGCATTCCTATCAACACCGAGGCATATTCGTCTTCATCCTATATCAACCCATCCGATCTTCTCAAGCCCTCATCTAGCAAAGCCGCTTCCAACCTTCATATCAAATATACCGAACATGGCCCTCGTGAATACAAATTACAAGAGTCCTATTGCGTTGGTACCCTTCCATTATCTCCTAAATCCCACGATAAGCCCTCTACATCCAAGCCAACTTCATCCTTCGTTGTTATCAAAGCTCCCCTACAGTATTCATTAAGGGTGGTTTCTTGGATGATGAAGACATTAAGGACATCAACTCTTGGATATTCTTTGATGAAAATGACCAAGTCCAATTTGAAGTAGAGCGATACAACAATGGGTTTCGTATCATAAAGAACATGGGCTATAAAGGACATGGCGGCTTGGGATCACAGGAACAAGGACCTACTGAGCCCATTATTGTGTCTAAGAAGTTTAATAAGCAAGGCCTTGGTTACCAACCGGAGGTACCACGACCCAAAGACATTAAGTGTATTTCTGATATTGACGTTGGACCTTCTTTGGTCGGAGAGACTTCTAATTCGGATACTATCGATGACTCCTCCCTTCATATCACCGACCTCTTTCAAGAACATTCCATCTTCATGTTTTCCGCAGCCTCTTCTAGACATCACAATTCCTCCATTAGCCTTTAACTCGTATATCCTGACCTCATCGATTGGGACCAACAGGGGGCACCGATATTAGATACATTTGAAAATGACGAAGCCATTGCAGAATTCATGGGTTTGAGACAAGGTATTCCATTGGGGGATCATAAAGTAGGTTTCATGATGGATTTACCTAAACTAGCATATTTTGGCGGAAGTATCAAATCCTTCAGTCGCAAAAGTGAAATAAACAAAATTCAACAAAATAGGTCACTAGGTGAAAACCGCAAGGCATCATGAAGCAATATTGGATACTTTGAAGGTAAGAGATGACCCCTCAATACGCTTGACTAGCATTTAACAACTGATCCTGTAGGATATGTGAACTCATCATCATCTGTCATAGGTTGTGTTAGCTTTTGTTTTCCCTGTACACATCGTGCCAACCAATAGTCTGACCTCTCTCCATTTCCATGCGGTGCAACAACTGCATAAACATGACCTGGCTATACAAGGTCTGAAAGATGTTCATAGTCAAATGAGCTCTCCATGTCATTGACAGAAGATGATTGACCTTCATATAAAGGGACTAAATATTGTGGAATCCATGCATCTACCCACTCACTTGACTCATAATTGTTCCAATTACATTTAATACAACTCTGACAAAAACAAGCTAATTCTCGTGTCCAAATAGTCCATGTACTTGCATTTGAGCTTTGAAATGAATTCATCTTTGATGATTCACTGATTCTCTGACATTCCAATTTCTCTATCGCTATCCCATCATCAACCAACCAAAAGAACCTGCGCACTTCAGAATCAAGAGCCACTCCTCGTGACAATGCATAGTTACACCACTTAACAATGGAATCTGCATCACTGAATGTAGCACCACCTCTAATCTTTAGTTATTCTTTAAATAGATCTCTCTTCATGCATGCACCTGCTCCATCATGTTCACCATTTCCGTGCCCAGCTTCAAAAAAATTCCAAATATGAGTTATACCCTTCTCTACATACATTTTGCTCAACCAATAGAAATTACAAGCATTCTTGAATTGACCAGTGCAATTATCTGACCAAATGAGATGTTGATCTATTCTAATATCTTTTTCTTGCAAGAACCCATAAAATTGTTGAAAACAATATTGCACAAACTCTGCTAAATGAGATCGATCATCACTCATGTAAAAATGATATTCTCTGACAATCTTCCTATTCTCTTCTGTACTCTCGGGGGCATGTCTGTATGTGATGTGAACAAAAATAGCAATCTGAATAGAATTGTAGTACTGGGATTGAACTTCATTTTGGGGTTGCAATGTATAGTTTTCTGCAAAATCAACTATAGAGACAATAGTTCCAATCGGGAAAGAGTCTTTACACATCTTGAACTGTTGATCTAACCATTGAGACCTGTGGCTATGTCTGACATACTTGTAGAAAAGATTTTTCTTAAAATCATCAATAAAATCAGCAATACTTACCTCTCTTACAATCAACTCACATCTAGAACCTTCACCTCCACTTTTCAAATTGTATTTCACTGTCTCATATCTCTTTTTCTCAACCATTCTCTTTCCAAAATCATGCTCATTGCCCTCATGAAAACATGATACAAACTTTGATAACCCACCACATTGTAAACACTTTTCATTTAAACAATCATTCTTGTAGAACATGCAACCATCATCTCTAATACATAGAAATAAATCCAATAAGTCCCTAGATGACTTTGGTAGTTGAATTGCACCACACTCTTGTAACATTTCATTAGTGTGCAAAGTAGAACGAATATTGCATAATAATTCATGGTACATAGAAAATTCTACATGGTATTTGCAACAACATGTATTATGAACTTTAAGAGGAACACAATAAAATGGCTTAAGAGATTCAAATGCTCTTTGTGAGATTGTCATACCTGGGTGAGTTTCACAATATTGTTTGTACAATGTTGTTTGGCTACATTCCAAGTAATGTTTAGGATGTGGTGTGCGGTCTTTATCACCAATTCTTAACTTTACAACATCTTTTGCATTCGGTGATACCCTAGAGTTAGTGTGCCAAAATCATTCAATTTCTTCCTTTGTGCTATCAATTAGCTTCTTGTCAACTCGTGGAAGCCTACCACTGAAAGCCCAAGTATCATTGGCAACAGGACTATCTAGCCTTGATCTTAATGCTAGTGCTTTTGACAATGTTTTATGATTCAATTTTAAGTCAACACAAGTTTGCCTCATTAATCAAGCATTTCTTAATTGTTTGCTTACTATTGAGGTTGTTATTACTCTATGGGCAGCTCTTTTATCTTTCTGCTTGCTAGTCTTTCCAATAGAATTGAGTGCATTGAAAAGGCTTTTTACAATAATTTTATTCCGATCGGACACTTTGTTTAATCGAATCTTTAATTTCTTTAGTAAAGGTCTCATTTTGTACATCTTTAATAATTGCACAAAAAGTTGGCATTGTTCAGTTAATGTTTTCTTCTCAAAGTATTCATTGAAGAGTTTTGTAGCCCACAACCGAACCGTTCGTGATGACCTCTTGCCTTCAAGTTTTTCCATTATGTTCTCATCAATTTCAAGTAACCATTTTGGGGTTTTTGGGTGTTTTCCAATTTCATCACGGTTATTCTCTTCTTGACAAATGTCCTCTCTTCTTATGAAATTTGGAGATACATTGATTGTTCTTGTTTCATCCATGTTTTCAACCTCATCAATTTTATCAACAAATGGATTATGGAGTGCAATTTCAATATCATGATGTTCATATCCACTTTCTTCAAGTGCACGTCTTCATTTTTCTTCTTCTTCTTTGTCCATGGTATTTCTATTATGAATAGGTGTTTCATAACATTTTTCAATATTTTCATTTGCAATATCATGGTGAATTTCATTCTTATCTAACATTTCATTATAATCAAAATTAACATCTTCAATTTGCATGTCATTAGATGGTAAAGAAGAAGACTCACCTTGATGAGCATCCGCTAAACCCACCCTTCCAATCCTCTTCCTTTCCCTATCTTTTTTCCTAATTGCTTCAATTTCCTCCAATGTAACTTTCCTCCTCCTTTTTGCTTTACGACGATTGTTGCTCCCCATTAGGGGAACAAAAATATCACCCTTATGATTGTAACAAGAAAATTGTGTCTCCAAAAGTGCATAAAAATATTCCTTTCACTGTCATAGCTAGAAATCAAGAGTATTTCGATAGCATAGGATCTCTGGTTGCGGAAGTCGGGCCTAGAAATATTCCTTTTGTCTTTTTTTTGCTTTTCCAAAACAGATATCTGTTTTCAAAATAGATATCTGTTTTGGAAAACCCAATTCTTTGCAACAGACACTTGCAACGTCCATATGCCTACTACAAAATAGATATCCGGTTTATTATGTACATTTGGATTCTATGCTAGGGATTCATTGTATTATTCAATAAACTTGTGAATTACCATCTAATTTAAATGTTTACACACTAATCCACCTAGGTATCAACTTAATAAAGCTCTGGATATAAGCCATTATTTGATTATAGGCTATCATCAAATGAAGAGCTTCTAAAGGCAAAAATGTTGTCCCAAAAGAAGACTCAATGTTATTTGTAAAGACATTAGATTGTTAAAATACAAATTCGAGGTTAGATATTCCTTGGGCTATTTTAGTATAGAGAAGCAAAATTGCAATATATGACTATCCTAAGAATTAGAATGGTTGATCATAGGATATTCATGGCATTTTGATATTAATGGATGGATTGATGGATGTTTAGGGAGTTTAAGTTTAAATGTAATGTATGAGAATTCTTATTTATGAAGGATCTAATATGTCTTATGTCTTATTTGCAGGCCATTCAAGAAAGAAATGAAAAGATACCAAGGACTTTCATAACACCTATTATAATTAGGTGCATCAAAGGATTGTCATCCAGGACCTTACCAATATGGGAAGTTATCAAAACCATGTCATGTTTAAAATTAAAGGCTTTATCACCTCTTTGTCCCTATAGGCCTATTAGAACAATAGGTCACATTTTATTCATATACCGGGGTTGAGAATAAACACTAAGCATTTGTAGTTATGGCAAGTGTAAATGGAAATAGATCACAACTTTAGACAATCTATCCTCTCCTAGATTGCACTGACTGAGTGGAAATTACAAATTCCCTATTAATGTCCTTTATATATTGAAGGTATGGGTGAGAAAGGTAAACTTTGTATGTTGTAGACAAGTGATGCAGAGCAACACAGCAAAAGCTTACAAACAAGGTGTAAAATACCCATTAACCCACCAATTGCTCAAATAGCTTTTAAAATATCCTTCCCAAGGTCCAAACGAGACCGAAATACACTCTTTCTTTACTATCGGCAAGACATTTCTAATGTCTCATCGAACTATGCTTCATATGTTCTTCCTTTCTCTATTGTCGGCCAGACTTATCATTATCGGTAACCTTCAAATTTGTTAGCCCGATGTGGGACCTCTCGCCGATGTGTAGAATCCATCGCTCAGGCTTATGCTGTCGGTGTGACTCCTCCGTTGTTCTCTAATATGTATAAGAGGACGGATCAAAGTAATTAGCATGCTCCCTTCAAAGTAAAGACATGAGAATAGAGCACTTGTGAGATGGTTATTGTAAAGGGACAAATCAATTAGAGACATGCAGTTTCCTAGAGAATTTGGAATGCTTCCGCTCAGGCGATTGTAGGACAAACAAAGATGTTCTAACTTCCCTAGACCACCAAATTCTACAAGTATACTCCCCTTCAAGTTGTTGTGTGAAATTCTTTTCCAGTGAAGTTGTGAGTAATTGGCAAGAGATTTGGGAATAGAACCCTCTAGTCCATTTCTTCTTAAGTCAAGTATCTTCAACGCTTTCAACTGCTCAAACCAAGGTGGAATCCTTCCCTTGAAAGAACTAAAAGAGAGATTTAAAGTGCATAACAAGGAGAGACCTCCTTCGGATGGAAAAAGGGTACCTTTTAATTCCAATTGAGGGAGAATTATGGCCACCACTCTATTGGTATGTTTCTTGTACCAAACACTGGTCCAGAAGCACACATTTTCTGAATTGGTAGAAGTCTAGTTGGAGAAATGTGGTCTCCTCGACTACTATTATTGTAGGATATGCATAAACGGGTTTCTTGAAAAGGCTTTAGAAATTTTCAAGCAAATGCAATTGGCAAGTGTAAAGCTAGATTCTGCAACCTTTGTCAGCATCCTCTCTACCTCTACTAAAATGGGAGCTTTGGAATAGGGTATGGACATTCATCAAAGCATAATGGAAGTGGGATTTTTGTAGATATTCTAGTTGGAAATGCTCTGGTAGACATGTACGGAAAGTGTGGAAGCATAGACAAGACACATGAACTGTTTGAAAAAATGCCTCAAAGAAATGTGGTCTCATGGAATAAGATGATTGCAGGATATATACACACTTACTCCGATGTGAGATTCACCACCCTTGTTTATCGATAAGACCAATACCCTCGGTGAGACTTTTTACTTGCATTTTGATGTTATAACTCTCCCCGATGTGTTTACCGTCCATTAGTCATTGGTAAGACTTCTACATCAGTCAGACATTCTCTTCGATTTCTGATATCGTATCTCACACCGAAAGAATAAACACCGAACTACACCATCGGCCAGACCACCTCTATCGGTGACACTTTTCTTCTCGCCTCTGAGAGTCCATCTCTTTCCGATGTTCCTTCTATCGGTGTGACTCCCTCTCATCGGTGTAGTTCTCAACTGTTCTTCCGATGTGCTGATAAATAACCCATCGGTGACACTTAATGATTGTCACCCCGATATGACTTGATCTGTGAGATCAATGTTGTCGGCTCAATGGAACTTTGTCTCTCCGATAACTATTGTCAGTCCGATGTCTTTGATTTAGCCTATACATAACATGACTTGTTATCACCGGTCAACTAACGTATCTTTTCCCAATTTTTCCGATATGGCTGGTCAACCTTTGTATCCTTTGACATGTACATTCACCATTTACAACCACGATAAACGATAGCAGGATATACACGAAATGTCCACGCATACATAAATGATATACCCATGGATTGTATCTTCGGTGAAACAATACCAATGGTACAAAATATGTTGCTTCTCTTCATCTAAAACCAATGGCACAAAATTTTTCATAGATCAACAAAACGGATATCCGTTCTGAAAATGGATATTCGCTTTTAGAACGGATATCCGTTTTCAGAACGGATATCCGTTTCTAGTTGCTTTTACTGAAGCAAAACGGATATCCGTCTTGCTTTGGTACAAAGCAAGACGGATATCCATTTTGATTGTTGACTTTTTATGGATTGTAACGTGTTTTAATGTTTCAGTCTCTTCTTCAAACTTCACCCTTCGTACTGACGACTTTTTTTAATGCAAAATTGATAAAACGAAAAGGGTTTATAGAAAAAACTGTTAGCTTTCTAAAAATATAAGATTTATTTGGTTATCATTTTATTAAATAATTATTAATAATTTTTAATATACCGTGTCTCTGAAATCCTGATGGACACACTGATTGAAAAACATCCATAACTTTCAAACCATTTCACCTTTTTGAGATCCGAAACCTACGTCACACTCTATGCTTTTCTGGCTATAGGTTTAATTTTTTTTTTTTGAATTTTGATTTTTTTTATCGAGTTAGGTTGGCTGGAAAACTACTTTTTATTTTTTAAAAAAAGTCACAGTAAAAAAATCATAACTAATTATTTTATTAGAAAAAAATTTCAAATAAATATGCATCACATCTGGACATGAGTCCTCTACTTATTTTGAAAGTTTCAAAAAAAAATATATACTTTTACTCATAGTTAGGTTGGCTGGACAGACACCCATTTTTTATTTTTTTCTGAAAAATTTAATAGCTATTCATTGAAATATTCAATTTTCACTAAGTAAATTTAGTTTCTTTTTTTTTAAATAGTAGCCTATAAACTAGATTCAATTCTCTACAAATTTCTTTCTTACATCTTTTTCAAATTGTATAGATAATCCATTCAAAATTTCACATGAACTTGATAAAGTCTGATTTTTTGTATTTTCATTGCCACTTAGAGGTATAGTTTGGCCCATCATGATCCTGCACATACCCATAGAAGGATTAAAAATTAACTGCTAAAAACTATGAAATGTTACCAATTGCTAGAATGTGTTTGCTCATATTTTTTCAGCATAACACTAAGGATGATTTTTCTAGGGGGTGAAATCGGGAATAAAGGTAGGTTTTTATAAAATTTGGGTAAAACGGTTCATGGGTAGTTAAGTAAATGATTTTTTGGTTAAATGAATGATAAAAGGTAGGTATATTAACGGGTTTTTAATTAGGTTAATAATAAATTAAAGTTGTTAAATTTAATTTATTAGTAACGGGAGGTTTAAGTGTAGGTTTAGGTTTGTTGGTGAAGTAAATAATAAAAAAAATTGTTAAATTTATTTTATAAAGGGAAATTTAATTAATTAAATTTTATGTGAAGGGAGGATTAATTAAGGGTAATTAAGGACACTTAGGGATAAATAATTAGGGGATAATTTTTTATGCGTACAATTTTGTATGCTTGTATGCATCATTATCTCCTTCTGGGTAATGTGGAATTGGTTTGATCAACCTGATAAATTCCCAACAAGTCTCTTAAGAGCCCTAAGACAAAAAAAGGTGTCAAAATTTAAACCGGTTGTTCTCTCAAACCATGACACCTACAAATGTCTTATTTACATGTATTGGTGTATGTTGAAGGTCCACCTACAAGTACCTACCTCATTTTTTTTAAATAAAATTTGTTTTCCTGTGGGGGCGAGGAATGTAATGTTCCAAAATGCTTCAGTTTCATCTAGTGGAAAGGTGCTAGGAGTGAAATTTTACATTTTGCACCTCATGGGGCTGAATCAACTATGCCAACATGCTAGGGTGTGTAGGTGAATGCTAAGGGAGGTTTCCTTTAAGTTGTAAAGCCTTTTGGTCATTCTCATCTACATTAGATCAAGGGAGTCTCTTAAGATCCCTAAGAAAAAAAGGTGCCAAAATTTGGACCGTCTATTCTGTCAAACAATGAGACCTACGAAAGTTTTCTTTGCACATATATGTGGATGTTAGGTCCACCTACAAATACGTACCTCAATTTTTTAAATCAATTTTGTTTGCTTGTGGTGGAAAGGAACATAATGTTTCAAAATGCTTCAGTTTCATCTAGTTGAAAGGTGATAGGAGTGAAATTTTACATTCCACACTTCATGGGGCCAAACCGAATGTGCCAACACATCAGGGTGGGTTGGTAAATTCTAGGGGAGATCTCATTTCATACCCCAAGTTCCCATTCATTCTAGACTACATGCTTTTGACAAAGTCACTTAAGATCCCTAAGAGCAAAAAAATATCAAACTTTGACGGAGCAGTTCTTGAAGTCTGTGGCACCTAGTAATGGTTTGTTTTGACCTATAGGTGCATGTGGGGTCCATCTATAGTAATGTCTCTTGGTTTTTTTAACACCAAAACATTTTTCCATGACAAAATTAAATTCATTCTTGCAAAATCCGTCGGTGGCATTTAGAATAACCTTGCCAGAAACCATATTTTTCATTTTGTGCCTCGTGGGGCCGAACCAACTACATCAACACATCAAGGTGGATATGTTAATGATAGGGGAAGTCTTTTTTTGTACCACAAGTGTGTCAATAATTCTAGACTAAAAGCTTCTTGCAAAGTCACTTAAGAGCCTTAAGAGCAAAAAAATGCCAAACTTTGATGGAGCATTTCTTAGAGTCTATGGCACTTAGAAATGTTTTGTTCAAACCTACAAGTGCACATGGGGTCTATCTAAAATAACCTATCTCAATTTCTCAACTCTAGACCATTTGGTCGTGTCAAAATTAAATGCATTCTTGCAAAATACATTAGTGGCATTCAACATAACTTTGTCAAAAGCCATATTTTTTTATGCACCTCATGGAGCAAAGTCGACTATACCAACATGTCAGTGTGGGCGAGTGAATAGTAAGGGAGGTCACGTTTTGTACCCCAAGCATCCCAATCATTTTAGACTATAGGCTTCTGGTAAGTGACACACCCCCTCTAAAGCAACTTAAGGAAATTAAACATAGGTTGAGGCTCTGCTACCATTTATAGGTTTGTCATTACACCAAAACCTACAAGTGTTAGTGAACTTTCATTAGCCCATGAGTTATCTCTAGATTTAAGGGGGGCACTCTAATGAACACCTTCCATAGATGATGGTTCAATCAAATTTTCATAACTTGAACTAGAGGAATTTAATGTAGGTTTTCCACTAAGTGGTTGAGTGGAGGAGGGAATCATCTAAAATGAGTTTGGTTCATTGTTGTAGTGATGAAGTTCAACCCCTTATCTCTAGGTCTAGTCTTCTTGCTCTACTAATTTTAAGTATTAGTGACCTTATTTGAGACTTCATTTACAAAGTGGCCGTATTCAAAGAAAATTTGACATTTTGAGGGAACATTAACATAGTCTAGTATTTGAGTTCAACACCGTCTATTCTTTTTCAAGGATATGAATTTTAGAAGTTCATTGTCTAGGTCATTTCAACATAGATATCAACAAAAGTAGTGCAATAACAATCTTTAGTATGGACTTGGAAGCATGCAAGTATTTCCCTAATGAGTTTCCAATTTCTCATAGACTAGACCCATGCCATAATTGTAGTACACAAGGATTATGACAAAGAAGTCAGTGATGGGGTCAAAAGAGGGTACCAAGGATTTCAAAATAAGAAGTGTTTATCCGAAAACCAAGGCCCAAAATTCATTATTGCACCCCATCTTTGACAATCCTACAATGGATGATGAAGAAACCCTTCGTGTAGGCAAAAAGGTAAAGTGGATACTTAATCATCTATTTCAATTCCTTGGTCAACCATTCTTGTAATCCTTTCAAACTTGGCCATAATTTGTGAAACTTTCCAATGATTTTCAAGAAACTTCAAACTAATTTCTATCGTATAAACATCCTTGTTTGTGTCAAAGATTATTCTAGATTAAAGTCTATTTTTTTTATAAATTCTCTTGATTTGGTATGTGATCTAGAAATAGATCACCCATGAGAAGTCCTAAAGTCAAAGGTTGTGGCCATTCTCATATCCCTTTAGCCCACAATTCTCATGCATCCATCGAAAGAAGCCATCACATGAGATTCCTGTGTGTCTTCCTATTCTTGGATTGTAACAAATTTATTTCCCCCCTTGTCCACAATGCTTGTTGTTGGTTCCCAAAAATGCAAGTTGCTAACCCTATGAGGATGCCAGACTCTATGTTTGGATTTGCAATGTTTTTGGAGCAGTTGACAGAGCTATTAGCTTCCTACACTTCAGGTCCTGCAAACCTAGGTGGGTGTACCTTTGTAACTAAAGCAGACTTAACACTATATGACTTGATTGGATTTAGGTATCTACTCACAATGGCATAAAATATGTAATAGATAAAAGCTTCTAAACTACTTCTACTCCTAATACTAAGATCTGAGATGTAATTATTTGAATAAGATTTTATGGAATCCTAGAGTGGAATTGGTATGACCAGTGCCTATTTCTATTGGGCTAATGGAGTCAAAGTGTATATGATATATGATTACTTACTAGTTACAATTCTGATTATTTGGCACTTGTGTTTGTTTATACCTTGTATAAACGTGCAAGAATGTGATTGACAGACTCTACTTATTGATCCACTAGAATCCTACCAGGTTACTGTGACTTATTGCAAGGATTTTAATCCTTCCTTGAAGGAACCAATCAATAGAATCATACAATGACAGCAAATGTGTATTGACAAATGGAGTTGATGCTCAATTTGAATAACAAGATACTATCGAGTTGGAGACAGTATGGCAATCTTGTCAATTCTCGGGCTGCTCTTACCTATCCAAATGTTATTTCCAAGTTACTATAATCAATCAAAAGGATTTTATACCTTTAATGGAAACCAATTAATTTGATTACACGAAAACAGCAATTGTGTCTCGATGAAACTGAAATATCGACTTGGAAACTCAGGTTCAAATAACAAAGAAATAACAACGTGGAGGCAACCCAATAATTGCTCAGCTCAACAAACAATAGACACCAATATTAAATCATTAATTTGTGCATTTTCTCCATAATTTCGAAAGATTTTCCAATGTTCAACATAATATTTTATTTTGGCAATTGGTCAATCTGTCCAGTTATCTAACTGATGTTTTTCCTAATCTACTTATGTCTTTTTTCTGATTTGCACCTCCATATATATCTTGCAATATTAGGGTTATGACTCTTTACATTCCGGTGCATCCTTTGGTATAGCTCTTCATTCAATTGTCTTCGGCAAAAAATAAAATATTTAATTAGTTGCCATTGGAAAGTTAAATATTTTAATTAAACTTTATTTTCGTAATCTCCTTGAAAATTAATTTTAATGGTAATATTCTTGGAGACTTCAAAACTTAATTTTATTCATATATATTTTTACCACATTTAATCACCACTTTTAAAAATGTCTTATATTGCATTTTGTGTGCTTTCACCTTTATCTTGCCAAAATATTCAATTGGGTAAAAATTATTGCCCCGTTCTTTCCTCCTTGGTGAAAAATATCCCTCGGGCTTTATATACATAAAATATTTCTTCACTTCTTAGAATTATTTCATCTGCTTGGCGAAGTAGTTTCATTAACTGATTGAACTTCTATTACCCTCAATGAAAACTATTTTCATGGGCATTTTTATTTACCATGTTATTCTCGCAAAGTAAATCTTCACTGTGCTATACTTTTAATGAGAAAATATTTCTCATTTTATTATCTACCTGTGAAATTTATCGGATACCTCACTTTCATTTTTTATTTATAATTTCATTTATCCTTTGATAACTTTTTCTTATTTCTCGTGGGGTTCCAACATATCTTGTCGGTGTGACATAACTACATCGGAAGCTTCAAAATATTTCATACCGATATGCCATTTCCTACTGATAAAAACCTCCATCGGTGTGACATAGAAATTCGATGTGAATTAAAAATTTCCTTCCGATATGTTTAGTCTCACCGATATCGTGTTTTTGCAGCACTGTGTCTTTTTAGGGTTTCTTGTTTGCCTAGATTTATTGGGAAAGCTCTGGGTCCTATGAAAAGTTTGGCAAGTTCACATTGATTGATTCATGAAGATTTTTTAACTTTACACCTTGATTTTGGAAGTCAGCTTGCAATCTTTTATTTAATTTTGTTCCCCTTTGGCATTTCATAAAATCTTTACCTTATGAGTAACTTTTTACTCCAAGCCTTAACCATCAAGTAAATCTTTATTCCACGTCAAATAATTTCATTGTAAGTGATTTTACTCATAAAATGTTCCACTTAATAATTCTTCGGGTGAAAAATACTTTCATCAGCCGTCATATGCTTTTCCAAAAAATATTCTTTTAGGTAAGCTAATCACCTATTTAGTTGATTCTTCTGGGAAAATTTTTTACCTCCAAGTGAAACATCAACTATAAAAATCTTCATTAGGTATATTTATTTTGTTTTTCCCGCAAATTATTTCCCACTTGACAACGTTTTCCATAAAAGTGTGAAATCCAAATTTATTTCACTATAGTCTCATTCCATTTTTTATATGCACCTTTTGCCAATATTCATTTCCCTTTTGAAATAAATTCTCACTTTTAATAATTCTTTTACCTCACGGTTTCTAGCATACGGTATCAGCAAGATGTATAAGATCGGTGTGATCTAAATAATCTCCACTGAAAGCAATTGTCTCCCTAAAAAGGTGTCAATTGGCAAGAAAATTAAGATCGGTGTGAATTAAAAATTTTGCTCTGACTTCAAATGTCATGCCGATACGTGAGTTTAGGGTTTCTCATGTGTTTTCCAATTTTGCCCTATTTGCTTGCTTCAAGCACCGTGGATGCTGGCAACCATCATGGAACCTAGTTTTATGCTTGCAATTTTAACATTCTGAGATATCATATCTCTCTGAATCATTCCATTAAACAACTCATGTGTTTTATTTTTATGCTCCGTCATTATCACACATGCCTATCAGAAGAAAAAATCCCCCTTCCATTACGCTTTGATGGATGTCCATACACTGTTTCAAGGCTCCCATTCTAGTACAGGCGGGGAGGATGCTGGCAAATATGAACTAACTGGGTTGGAAATCCATTTTTTGCATATGGTGAAATAATGTGTCTGCCTCGTATTTGATCCAAGGTCTTTCCTGAACAACACCATAGAATGATATAATATTGGGATGATGGAGTTGACCTAGAATAGAAACCTCTTTCCAGAAGTCTACTGTCATTTGTTCTTGCTCTGTATACCTTCCTTCAAAACAGCTGGCTTTGATCTGCTTAATAGCAACATCTGATCCCTTACATTTTCTATGATAAATTGTTCCATACGTGCCAGAGCCAAGCTCTCGTATTTCTTATTATCTACAAACCTTTAGCCAATGATTGTATTTTATGAATTTTAGCAGGTTTATTCACATCAAATGATCTGATTATAATCATGTTGGGTGGAGCAACGAGATTATGCTCAGGAAATAGGAATCATGTTTGTTATGTATTCACCTAGAGCGTCAATGTTGTATTTTAGTTGTGCAGATATTGATATCACTGGAGCTCCATCCTTACATCACATTTATCACCACAATCTAGTGTTTCTGAAAATACTCAAGACCTTCTTCTTTAATATTTTGTATAGTGGGAGAGTACATAAGAAACTGTCATTGTTGTCATTCCTACATCCTGCTATCCATTGTTTCCATTAGCACCATATTTGAAGCATGAGATACAAGAATCTTTAAAGCCATCCGCGAGTTTTGCAGCTACTAGTCATTTCCTCTGCATTTTCTCCAGCTTTGCAACCCAATTCATTTATGCAAATATATCTACAGGATGCAGAACATTCTCTCCACTGGGGTCAATGGGGATATCCTCATAAGCATCGAAGTTAATGCCAATATTTTCCTACTTTTATGGCTTCTTCCTAACATATAGAAACAAGAACCTCCATTGTGCACACCTTGGGCTTTTGACACCAATGCCAAACCCTAATGTTTCAATCTGCTTCACAACTTGAACTGCCACTCCTACAACAGCCATTGTGCATCACAAGTCGGATCCTCTATGTGGTTCTGACTAAATTTTTTTTTGTTTTGAAATAAGTTCATGTCTCGGATTGTCCTGACAATGCATTTGTATGTTCATGAGGTGTGAAAACAAAATGGTTTTTCATCAGAATCTTCTTTCTGACACTTTGTACAGTGAGCAAAACAGGCCAGGTAACCTCCAAAATTGCACTAGAAAACTGATCAAAACTTCTCCCGGAGCCACAAAAATGCACAAACTTGTAGATTTTTGACCTGAGAATTCAACGCAACAAACAGTTCGTTGTGAAGTTATTGGGATTAAAAGCTGCTCGCAATCAAAGTAGCTCACTCAGCATGTTTTGCACCTGTTTAAACTCAATTGAAACCTATCATTTTGCCTATTTGGAAAAATATCAAATCTAATTTTGAGAAGCTGCCATCCTGGGGATTAGTTCATTTAGGTCACATGAACATGTGTGCAAAATTATTTTTCATCATTCCTCTTCCTTCATAAGATATCGGGTGTCAAAGTTGACCTTTCTGAAGCTGCCTGGGAATGCAGTCACAAAACTGTGTAAAATCCATTTGGATTTGCTTTTGAAAAAATATCAAACGAAGTGTTGGGACCTTAAGAATTGGCATGTAAGGACATTAACATGCAAAAAATTTGAGACATCAATTGGTTTTTTATGAACACTACCCGATTGCTAGATATTACCTTCCAAATTAACCTCCTTGAAAACTGCCCCTGTCAAAACCTGATTCAAGCTCACCAACTTGCAAATTTAAAAACCCATTAAATCTCTTCCTGGGAAGTTGTAACTAGAAATTCAATTTCATTTAGGCTTGATGAGTGCGTGTGTAAGAGGATTCTTCGCCATCCATCTTTTGTCATGAAATGTTAAGGGCCAAAGTTGACCTCTCCGCAACTTTCTGGAAATGCAGATATGGCAACTGAACTTTTTACATTTGCTTTTGATTTTGAAAAAATAGCAAACGAGATGTTGGGGTCCCAAAAATTGGTATGAAGGTACATTATTATGAGAGGAATATGGAACACTGATTAGTTTGTCAGGATCATCATTTAGCTGCTAGATATCAACCTCCAAAGTTGGCCTCTCAGTCTGATTTAACATTATGCAAGTAGCAAATTTTACCAGAACCCTTCAGCTCGACTTCTCAAAACTTAGTTAAATCGTGTCACAGGAAGCTGTAATCAGATATGTGTGTTCACATATGATAAGTAATCATGCTTGCAAAGTGATTTTGCAAGAAAATGAACAGGCTTCGAATTACAATGCTTCAAAGTAGGCCACTTGAGCACATTGTGCAGGTGCATTTCTGAGTGTTGAAATTGATTTTTCACATATGGGAACCTAAAATTTTGCAAAAATTGGTATGAAATTTTAGGTCCCAACACTTGCGATGCTCTCATGCCCATCCTTGAAAGCCATCATTTAAGAGTTGGATGCAATTAAAACATCCTTAAAGGACCTAGAGGTAGCATTAGGGAGCCCTAAATCTAGCATTAGAGGGTTATGGGATGGAGAGGATCTAGGAGTTGTAGCAATTCCTTTAGGAAGCAAACCAAAAATCCTTGGAGGTAAATAAATATTCCCTATGCATGTCAAGGATGGAAATGCCTCAAGGCATGCATTATACATGCTCAAGAGTGAGTCTTCACATGTAAAGTCTACTACTAGGGTTTCATAAGGCCAAGATGTTTTTGGAAGCACCATTTTAAAGTAATTTAAGAAATATAACTTTCTACATTTGCTTTGGGGCATTACTAGATAGGCAATGTCATAACATCTAGGTGCATAATGGAGTATTTAATGTTGGTAAAAAAAGATATATATTGATAGGTATTTGTTGTAGAGAGGATAACTATATTAATATTTTTTATTAGGTATTTGGGGTAAGAGTGTGGAATGGGTCTAAAGTATAGGTTGTTGGGAAAAATGATATAGATTTTCATCTCTTTAATTTTGTCTTTCCTGTGGCCAAAAAGAGGGATTGGTTATGCTATTTATGTAGGGATTGCATATAGATTTGTTTAGTTATAAGTAACTAAAATGATTAAGGTGTTTGTACACCATACAACAGATATATGTTTGATTCAAAAAGATGGATTTGACCTATGTGTGGTTCGTAAATCAATATAAAAGGTAAATGCGAAATGAATCTCCTTATGGACATTCACCACTTGAGGGTCTTAAACATCAAATACACGTCACTCTTGGCAATGATACGATAAATATCTTTAACCTCTTTCACCACTTTTATTTTTTTTGTTGTAGAGGTTAATTTACAGCTTATTTAAACAATTATAACATGATAAAAATAAAGCAATTTTTTTCAATTTTGATTGTAGATATGAGATGGGTGAACAATTATAAATCTATTTTGTTGTGTTCTACGCTATGGACAAATATTAGTCAATCCAAACATGGAAAGGAATAAAATAATGACTATGTATTTACATCAAATAGTTATTTTTTAATTATATTTTCTATTTTAGGGATCAATGTCAAATATTATAATATATAAATATTTTGTAGTGGAAATGAAGTGTTTAGTTGCACATATGAGGGGTATAAATAAATAGGAGTATAAAAATGTCATTAAAAATAGGTATGTAAGATATATGGTAAAAAGAAGGGATAATTTAATAGACTTGTGTACAGAAGGGGATTTAAAAAATTCAAGATATAGGGGTAGAAATGAAAGTAAGGGTATTTGTAAAGATTTCATAATCACATGAAAATAGCATGTAAAGGAAGAAAATAATGACTATGTATTTACATCAAATAGTTACTTTTTCAAATATGTTTTCTATTTTTGGGATCAACGTCAAATTATTATAATATAGACTCGTGTACAAAGGGGATATAAAAAAATAAAACTAGGGGTATTTTTAAACTCGATAGTAGGGTTTCAACTTGTGACTTCTCTTCCAAGAGGACAAGTTTTTCACCAACGAGCCAACATAATCTATATAAGTTTATTATGTGAATCCCCTAGATACATTTATTAGTTATTATTTACAAGCACAATTCTATTATCAAAATTTTTCATCTAGTATATACATTTTTTCTTTAAAAAAACAAGATTTCAATTTTTCATTAAAAATAATGGCACACTTCACTCTAATTTTTTTTAAGCTAGGGTATTATTCATTTCTAGATTATTGATAAAAAATAAATTCATCCTTTTATGAAATAAAAACATTTAATGAAAATAATTTTCTAAGTTTCTAAAAAGAATACTGCAGTAGGTGTCTTGAAATTACTAGCAAAGGTATAGTGAATGGGGAAGCTGGGAATTAGAAACTAATTGCTTTGTTAGAGTGAAGCATTTTCTTCCCAAAATGTTAGGTGTGTGGCAACACATCCACATGATAGTGGATAGAGGCATTAAAATGACAGTAAATTTTTCACCTTCACATACCAACAATGATCGTTCAGTCTTTCAAACATATTCCAAACCATCCATTTAACATTATTACTTTGTTTTATTTAAAATAAAAAAAAATATTTAAAGATAAGAAGATTTACAACACACAAGAAACTATAGGTTTCACATCTCCCCTATAACTTAGAAACACAAAACTTCTTATAAGTCAAAAATACCTACTAACGATAGAAAGATATTTCAACCAAATAACGAATTCAATTATAGAGATCATTCAAATCCTATCACACACTTGGAATGGCATTTGAATGGTGAGGGGTCTGTATATGAAGAGAAAGACCTACTAACGATAGAAAGATATTTCAACCAAATGGCGAACTCAATTATAAAGATCATTCAAATCCTATCACACACTTGGAATGGCATTTGTATAGTAAGGGGTCTGTATATGAAGAGAAAGACGTACTAAAGACAGAAAGATATTTCAACCAAATGACGAACCCAATTATAAGGATCATTCAAATCCTATCACACATTATTCCTTTGTATATATGCATTTTTTCAGGAAAAAAATAAAATAAATAAATTCCTATCACACATTTCCTTGCCATATCTACTACATTGACTTGAAAAGGGAAGGGAGGTGTATTTTTCGTGTTTGGTTTGCCTTCTTTATCTTGTCACGTTCCTTTATGTTGCTGTCTTTGGGCTATTATTTGTGGGAATTTGCGCAAAACTTTAATGAACATCGTAATATTATAGTCTCTGCCTCGACCGTAATAATTTAATTTTCTTCGGCGTTAAATACCGCAATGAATTTGGTGCATCTCGTAAAAGGATTTTAATGCATATAATGTGTAGGAAGCAAAACGTCATTCTTTAAATTTAAGGCTTATATATTAAGGCTATAGTGTCCGAATGTACGATCGTACATTTTATGTTGGGTCATATTAATATGAGATCTAACGTGTATCACTATACTGATACAAATGTATCCGTATATATGTGTTAAATTTGTTATAAAATTTTAATTAGAGAAACAATTAATTTGGGGATTAATATGTTTGAGAATTTTGTTTAAACAAGATAGATGTGTTATACTTTGACGAATCAATTTGGTAACTAATAGGTTTGAGAATTTGTCTAAATGAAATAGATGTGTTATTGTCCTAGGCCCAAGGACATTTTTTCTATCTAATTGAAATTTGTAACTATGACATGCATATATGTATAAATATACTCCATGGATGCATCTAGTAATACACAACCACTTTGCACTAGTAGTATTTATGAGTGCTCATTGGCTTCATCATCATTCATCCATAATATTATTCAAGACCTTGTACAACATTCCTCTTGTCCTCCACCACATCATGAACAAAATAATAATGTACATCATGAATATGCATTTCCATACATGAAACATACGGTTTTTGGCCAAACAAATATTATTTTGATTATTAAAGTCAATCTAAACTATATCATGTCTTGGGCCCACATTTGAACATAACATTTGAGAAGCCATATTCCCCCTTTACGCACGCATGTGTAGTGCTCATCTTGTGTATTGAAAAGAGAAACCATAGCACATGACTTTTTCATCTAACTCGTTGCACCACCAAATGGGTTAAACACATAACCACTTGTGGAAGTGATGAGACTAAACCGAGCTTTGTTTGTTTTCTCTCTTGTTATTATCAACTTATCTTTATGATATGGTTAGCTCAATGTTATGTCAATCTAGGGATGTAAAACTTGTGATAGTGTTAGAGAATAATATATGCAAAGAAATACATATAATTTAAACTAAGTGTTTAACTTGAGCACAAATCTAAGGTAAGAACAACAAGGATCTCAAATAATAAAATGTAAGGGAAACTCTTAACTCAAACCACATAATTCTGATTATATTATGCCTCTCTCTCTCTCTCTCTCTCTCTCTCTCTCTCTCTCTCTCTCTCTCTCTCTATAACTTGCAGTGCGCCAGGTAAACTTTTTAACGTGATCGGTGGTGCTAGCGTGACACGCCCTCCAATACCACATGGGTGGGGGGGAGACTAGACCTCATGACCTCATGCCTACCACAAGAAGCTCTCGCCAATCGATCCAGGCCCCCCGCCCTTAAATATTTCTACCTAAAAAAACATATCTTGAATTATTTTATTTACTTAAGAGTTATTTTAGTTTACTTTAGAACTATGCTATATTTTTTGATTTTATAGTTTTAGTTTTTTAAAAATAAATGTCAATTGTAAATAGTTTTTTTTTTTTTTTATGTGAAAGGTCATGACATGATTGTCCATGATGCCCCTATAGAATTCCACTTGATGTAATAGCTCTTCAATGTATTTAAGTTATCTATAGTAGTTTTATTTTAATTTACAACTACTTGAATTATTTTATTTTTATTTACTTAAGAGTTATTTTATTTTTTTAGTTTAGTTTTAAAAATATATGTCATTTGTGTTTTTGTTTTTATGTACATAGTCATGACATGATGCTCCATGTACCTTGTTTCAACTATAGAATGCCTCTTAGCATTAATAAATAAAATAATTAAACAAAAATTAACTTAGATTAAATTAATGACAATTGTGAGAATAGATAATTTAGTAATGAATGCCAATCTAGAAAATAAAATTCTAGCGATAAAGATTTTTAGCTCTATGAAAAATGGTGAAGAAATACCTCTAATTAAGCACTAAATATATTTTATTTGTACATGAAAGGGTAATTTGGATATGCCCTCTATCTATTATTCTATGCAAAATTGTAACTATCTCTAAGTTGAATCGATGGCCTCGTGTTAATCTCATACTATACAAATTCAACCCCCAATGCAAAATCTTGATGGGGCATAGTGTTGCACTTCTTCTTCCCAGTTTGATATGATCTCTACTCCTTATTGATTAGGACTACTGATATTTGAAAATTCCTAGGGGAGGCTACTCTATTGGTATGAGCAAGTTCTCCTAAGTCAACTCCTTGGAATGACTAGCTTTATACCTTGGAAAATATTAGAAATAACAAGAAACGATTCAAATAACCTAAGACATGAATTTTTATGCAAGTAGATTCTTTTAGTTCTCTAATTGATAGTGTTCCTACAATGAATGCTCCTTGCATGCTCTAGGAATTTTAATGATTACCATGAATGCATTAATGCTCAAATGAACATATTTAAATACCAAGACATAATGAATCATCGCATAAATGTGTACCAAGTTGGATCCTAATAGCTAGAAAAAAAAAAGAGCAAGAGTTGATTATTTTGAATTATATAAATCTAAAATTTAGGTCAAATTTTCTCCATGTGGGAACATTCCTATGCATCACAAGAAGGATCCAAGAAATAAAACAAGTGATATTGAGGTACACAATGAATATGTAGACATCTAAGTCAATAATGAGGTAAATTTATGGGGATAAGTGTAGATAGGGAAAAAAATAAGGCTAAATGTATGGCAGTATGTTGAAAGAACAAATTTGGAAACACTACATTAAATAAATGTGTTGTTAGATAGGGGATATTGTAACATAGGATTACACTATCTTTCTTTGCACTAGAATCTACTTGAAACCTAATTACAATTTGATCTATATTCATTAAAATAATAGTTATGTATCAAATATTAGATTTACAACTTAAATAAATTAAATGTAGGGCTCTAAGAAATGCAAACTAGAAAATGACAAGGAAAGAGATAAGAAAATGCGCACAAGGATATTTGTAGAGTGGATTTGACAAAAGAAATGAAAAGAATAGCTCTAGAACAAGGATCCTAAAAAGCTTTAGCTCTAAAAGATAAATAGGGACACTAGTGCTGAACTTGGATGGTTCAACAACATAGAGACATAGCCACTTGTACAAATACACTATTACAAGTCACTAGATTTGACTATTAGTGCTCCTACACCTTTATAGACACTTTTGTAGAAACTTGTGATGAATAATGGAGCTCCTACCTTTTGTGGGATGACTAGAAGGATAACAACATTGAACTCTAACACTCCTACCCCTTCTAGGATGTAAAACATGACACCTATGCTAGACATGGGTGTTCCTTCCCTACAAGATCAATTCTACGTGGTACTACTATTGTTTTGATACTAGTGTCTATGTAATTGATGGAAATTTGAAACTTGTAGGGCCTATACGTCTCTATATTTTATTTCTTTTCCAAGTCCTAACACCTCTTGAAATGCATCCAATCTCTTTTTATTGATATATGAATATCCACAATCATGAAATGGAGTACAAACAATTTTACAAGTTGGGGACATAGACATTTTTGTAGAAAATTTAATGTAGGACACCTATGAATGCTTGACATTAGTGTCTGGGAAGATGGAAAGGATTTTAATTTTTAGGGATGAGCAAGATTTACATTTGGTGTCATATTGACATTCTAGACCTCCTATAACAACTTTGGAAAACCTATTGCTTCATTCAATTTATTATAAATAGGGGACAAGAGAAAAGCATGTGGTCATTTTGGAGACTACCAAGTAGTCAATCCCCTATTAGGTATGTTACAATCATCAAGAAAGCCATGGAAATGTTGGATGTCTATGATCCTATGAAAATTTGTTGTGGTGTGTGCAAGGTGTTGTATCTACCAACATTATTAGGAGGATCATATCATAAACCCCATAGACATATCACAATTATTTCATAGGTAAATGATGGGTCATATATTGTGCAAGGTTCTTCTAGCCAATTGGTATTGGTATTAGGAGAAGTGTAACATCCAAATCTGAAATGACAAGAAGTAACTAAGTTTTTACAACGGTAATTTTTTTTTAACTAGGAAATCAACTACAAAAGTTACTCATCTATAATCCGATACAACATTTTTCATTTTATCATAAACATGATCTCATTTTCATAAAGCTGAAAGAAATGATATACATTAAACATTTTGTTTTCTAACAGATGAAATTTTCTTGAAACAACAAATATTGGAAACATACCATAATCATGCATCTCGATTGTTGACCCATCACATTCAAGACTCGACATTCCTTAGTATTTGGAAGAGAAAGTATCTTCAAGGAGCTTAACCTCCAACCACAGACCGTCGGTCTCCCGCACTCTTTCCTAACCGGAAGTGGCCCTACCCTACTCAAGAGGATAGACTTAGGATAACCATCGGTGTTTGCCATCTGAGCTCTGGTGTTGTAACCTACGTGTCTTGTTATCGCGCAGATCCCTAGATACCCTCTAGTCATGCATGACACTCCACAAGAAACGCCATCCAATTACGGTGAACGTTCGATGCACTTGAGGATAGTACATCACCTTGGCCAAAGGATTTGTTTTTAATTAGCGTTCTAGGAACGCATGAACTTGGTTCACCCACCCTACTCGACTTGAACTGGTTGAAATCCTACAGTTTCCTATTTGTATAGTTTTAACCATTTGACAACCTTGATGACCTCAAGGGTTTAGGATATCCTCCTACAATAGCGCATGGCGCAACTTTTACTCTAATCTCGAGTTTAGAATTTCATAATCCATTTTCATGTAAAAACATTTCTTATAAGCGCCCACTCCTAAGTGGTTTCCTATTTGTTTACTTGGTTCCCATGTTTACACAACATACTCAAATATTTAAAGCCATTTCCCATTATCCCGAAATTCGAGGATTCTAGACTCATTTGGTCTACAAGATAAAACGATTCTAGCACCGTCGCATGCAACATAATTTCAACTCACATGCAGGTTTTCAACTCAAATTGTTCATTTCAGAACCATGATGGTTTCCTAATCATTACTAAAACTTTATCTTCCTACTCCTCTTTCCGTGTCATTAGTTTCACATGGTTCAACAAGATGAGAGTCATAAATAAAATATAAATGATTGTGGAATCTTTCTTATGTCAATAGAGATGACCAACGCATGGTCGACCTCTAACTAAAGATGTATGATGGTTAAGACATCAGCTGTTTACAACTGCATTTTCTAGCTATCAAACACTCAAATTTTACGTCAAAACGTGCTTAAAACTGTGGTTTTTGACTCCTACGCAACATGCATGCGGAGCAACATGTTTACTTGCTGTGTAGCTATCGTTCAAGGAAGGTAAATTACATCTTGCATCATGATAAGTTAGTTTCTAAATGAATATACGTTAGAGAACTGCGTTCTTTTATTACACCGTTTAATTCATGGCAAGAAATGCTACAATTTCTGAGTTTACGAATTCTAGAAGACAGCCTACTTCTTTTTTCTGAGTTTTTAAATCACAAACACAGTGATGAGACAACAATACTTCTATTTCTGAGTTTTCAAATCTCAAACACAGCAATGATACTATTACGTGGATTGACCGCACACAGATATCATACTAGGTTTACGTTATCATACATTTCTTCTCATTTTAAACGTATTGATCTTTTGCAAAAGTGGGACTTACTTACTTACTGGTCTAAACTGAAAAAAGTAAAGAAGGAAATGAACCTGTTGACGAAAATGGAGGTTGCTGTGGCAATTCCACGTTCTCCTCTGCTTTTCTTCGAAGCTATCTCTTTTATCTCCTTCTGAAATAACGACAGTCCACACTAAACAGACCCTTCTCTCTGCCGGACACTATTTAAGTCAAGGCAGGCTCCTTACTTAGAAAACGTTCACCCTCAGACAACTACAGGCTTCCTTAGTTATCTCTCTCACTATTTTTCCTTCTCCCCACACCTTGACAGCCACTCCAAACCAAACTCTCTTACTACTACACAACTCTCTCGCATGCTCTTTCACTGTCATTTTTCCTTTCTTCACAATGCAGGCCCCCCCGTAATTCTGTTCTCTCTGTCGTTTTCTATCTCTCAACTCCGCAGTTTTCAACCTACCAATCACCACCTCCTCTCCTCGTGATGATGGCCTTCTCCCCTCTTTTACTGCCGACTCCTCTCTTACAACCATGACCACTATTCCCTCAAACTACTTTCTTCCTCTCCCGTGATGGTCTCCAACCAACAACAATCACCGTTTTTAATTCTTTTCTCGCAGCTTCACCCTATCCGTCGATGTCTCCCTCAACTCTAACTTCGCAGTTACTTCTCCTCCTTCTTCGCAGTTTTTCCTGCCATTTCACCCTCAACAACGGGCTACTCCTTCCTCTTTTCACCTTGCGAAGGAAAACCTCTCCTTAAACTCTCATTTCACGTTCCCCTCTCTCCTACTGCCCACGAGGAAGGTTATAACAACTTTCATCCGCCTTCCATAAATCTCTCTACTTCTAAAACTACCTCTGACTTCTCCCTAAACTCCGCAGTTCCATTTTCTTTCACACAACAGCCACCGAAACCTCTCCACCTTCCTAGATAATGGAGTATCACCATTTAATATCGGTTACTCTCCTTCACAATTGCAAACTACCTTCCTCTCACGTCATGGTAAAAGGAATCTCTCCAAAGAGTTCTCGGTTGACATAAATTTAATCATATGGGTCGACATAGTTGATTTTAAACCTGACTCCCCATTTATCACTACCAATCAAAAGGTGGTGGTTCCTATGGTGACGTGGCTTGCTAGAAGACATAACAACTCCACCTTCACTCGAATACCAAGTTATCTAATTCAATCCAAAAGCCACCATAGGATGTATTGTGGAGTTAAGCTCGGCTTGGCGGTGGTTAGGAAATGACTAGAGCATCGTTTTGGTCAAAAAGGAGAAAGAGGCAAAGACCAACTTATTAAGAAAGCTCAAAGTTAGATTGACAACTACTCACGGTCAAAGATAGAAGAAAAGACTCACGTTAAACGACGACCAAATAAATTATTTCACGTTAAGGCTTCAAATTGACATTCGTCGATCTACAAGAATAGAATAACTTCACAATACAAGTTCGACGCATTTTATGACAATCACGACGGATTGATCGTAACGCGAACGAGTTCTTACGACGTTAGACACACAAAGCTGACTTCTCCCGTCTTTCGACTACGAGACAAGATTTACAATTTCGCCACAAGATGGTTCAATAAATACTTATAAACGAAAATATTAAACGTCTAAATAAGTCAACTTGCTATGATGGACTTACAACGACATCGACGACTCCAAGATTCTACATGATGACTTTCAACTAGGATATCACACTTTATCCTTTGACGTTGACATCTAGTTAACTAACCCAACCGACAAACAAGACTAACTGGTTGGTTCCAAGGTTTATCTATCTGTTTGGCAATCTCAGTAACAAACACCCATGGTTAATTTCCAGAGTCTATACTCTCTCTCGAAGATACTTTCTCTTCCCGTCGAACACGGTCCACCTGTTCCTGCATCGACAGACTCACATACAATTTTGTGGTCAAAGCACCTATGTTCAAATCAAAACATAATATATCCAAACATCATTGCATTTATTATAAAGACATTTAGTCTACAATATCACCTTGATCGTAATCATTAGATTCCACAATTCAATATAACAACTTTGTAAGATAAATCGTCAATTTCCATGTCATTCACAACATATTAAATTACTAAAATTTGCAAGAAAGTAAATAGCATAATTGTTTTCAAAAAGAGGGATGTGACATATCCTTCCCCTTTAAAAATCATCGTCCCCGATGATTAAGTTTATCAAGCAAAAACTTAAACTTAAAACAAACTTTCTATAATGCAACATTAATGTCTTTAAAAAGTTTTGGAAATCTTTGGGAAATATCTTTGTAATCTTCCCAAGTGGCGCTATCCTCGCCATATTGGTCCCACTGTATTTTGCATTGCAAAACTTCTCGATTACGTAAACGAAGTTTACGCATTTCGAGCACCTTGAGTGGCTCGATCACAACCACCCCGGGTTCTTGCATCTGTAAGGAATTCCAGTTTAGGATGTGGTTATTACCTACATAATATTTCTTTAAATACGAAACGTGAAAAACATTATGCATCTTAGACAAGGTTGGAGGTAGAGCAACTTTGTAGGCAACCGGATTGATAATTTCAAGAACTTCGAAAGGTCCGACATAACGAGGAGCCAATTTCAAAGATTTACCAAACTTTATAGAACTCTTTTGGGGTTTCACTTGCAAAAGCACCTTCTCACCAACAGAGAAGTGTCTAGGCACTCGCTTGCGATCTGCATAACTCTTTTGCCTGTCATTGGCTTCTGCCAACCTCTTCCTAATCACTTTAACTTTTTCTTCCATATCAGCAAGCATTTCAGGTCCAATGCTTATCCTATCTTCCAGCTTATCCCAGCTTATAGGAGTTCTGCATTTCCTTCCATATAATGCTTCAAATGGTGCCATCTTAATGGCAGAATGATAGGAATTGTTATAGGCAAATTCGACAAGAGGTAGATATTCCTCCCATCTGTATTGCTGATCCATGCAATACATTCTCAAAAGGTCTTCTAATACCTGATTCACTCTTTCCGTCTGTCCATCAGTTTCGGGGTGATAAGCAGTACTTACATTTAGTTTAGTCCCTAATGCAGAAAATAAGGTTTGCCAAAACCGTGATGTTATCCGAGCATCTCTATCAGATATTATCTTTTCAGGCACCCCATGCAATCTAAAAATTTCTTGCACAAATTTATGAGCCAAAAGATGTGCTCCATCTGCCAAGTTTCCCGGTATGAAATGTGCAACCTTGGTTAGTTTATCCACAACAACCAATATTGCATCATGCCTATTCTTAGACATTGGTAACCCTTGGACAAAATCCATACTAATAACTTGCCATTTCCATTTCGGAATATCATGTGGGTACAACAACCCAGCATGATGTTGGTGTTCTGCCTTAACTCTCTGACACTCCAAACAACTAGCTACAAACTTTGCAGCATCGCTTTTCATTCCCTTCCAGAAATATAGCGGCTTTACATCCGCTAACAGTTTAGTTACACTAGGGTGTCCAGAGTAAGGAGCACAGTGAACTTCCTTCCACACAAGGTTTCTAAGTTCAACTGAATCAGGAACATATATTCTTCCCTTGAATCTCATCAATCCATTGGATTCAAAACTGAATCCGTCATATCTTGGGTCCTTAGGGTTTGAGTACAGCGCCTATTTCACTTGTTCATAATACTCATCCCCAGATAATTTTTGCAATACTAAGTCTTTAAAGTTAGCATGTATGGAAATTATAGAGGCTATATGCCTTCTTCTGCTTAAGGCATCCGCTACTCAGTTTTCCTTGCCCTTGATATAAGAAATTTCAAAGTCATAATCAGCTATTAGTTCCAACCATCTCCTTTGCCTTGCATTGAGATTAGGTTGTGTGAATATGTAGCGAAGGCTTTGGTGATCTGATTTTAAAATAAAAGTCCTTCCCAACAAATAATGTCGCCACATCTGAAGGGCGTGAACCACTGCTGCCATCTCTAGGTCATGAGGAGCGTAGTTCTGCTCATAATTTTTCAGCTTCCTTGACTCATAGGCTACTACCCTGCCATCTTGCATAAGCACACCTCCCAATCCTTCCCCCGAGGCATCAGTGATAACCTCAAACTCTCCCTCTGGATCAGGAACTTTCAGAATTGGAGCGGTTGTTAATTTTTCTTTTAACAAATCAAAAGCCTTTTGACATACATCCGTCCACACAAACTTTTTTCCTTTTCTCTGCAAAGAGGTAATGGGGCTAGCTATGCTTGAGAAATTCTACACAAATTTCCTGTAATACCCTGCCAATCCCATGAAACTTCGTACCTCTGACACATTGGTAGGTTCAGGCCATTCCATAATAGCTTTTATTTTGGCCGGATCAACTGATATCCCATCGGCTGATATTATGTGCCCTAAATACTGTACTTCTTTCTGAAAGAAAGTGCACTTGGAGAGTTTCGCATACAATTTATGTTCTCTTAACTGTTGCAAGACTATTTGAAGATGTTGTGCATGCTCCTCTTCATTCTTGGAATAGATCAGAATATCATCGATGAAAACTAGTACAAACTTATCAAGACAATCTCTGAATACACTATTCATGAGATTCATGAATGCAGCAGGTGCATTGGTCAATCCAAACGGCAGCACCGTAAACTCATAATGACCATACCTCGTTCTAAAAGCTGTCTTAGGAATGTCTTCGTCTTTCAACCTTAACTGATGGTATCCAGATCTCAGATATATCTTGGAAAAGACTGATGCGCCACGCATTTGGTCAAATAGATCATCAATCCGTGGCAAGGGATACTTGTTCTTTATAGTTTCCTTGTTAAGCATCCTATAATCTATGCATAGCCTTAGAGTTCCATCTTTCTTTTTGACAAAGATAACCGGGGCTCCCCATGGTGATACACTTGGCCTAATCAAATTCTTAGACAAAAGCTCTTGCAACTGAGCTTTTAATTCCATAAGTTCAGTGGTAGTCATACGATACGGAGCTTTAGAGATTGGCTCCGATCCTGGTTTAATGTCTATACCAAAGTCAAATGTTCTCTTCAGAGGCAAGCCTGGTAACTCCTCAAGAAATACATCCCTGAAGTTGCACAAATATGGATATCTTTCTTCAAATGATTGTTTCTCCGAGGTTTCCTCTACTAGGTCCATCTTGACTACAAAAAGTTGACATCCTTTTCGCCTAGCCCGCTTTAGTTGTTTTGAAGAAATGGATCTAACCTTTATTTCCCTCTGTATTCCTTGGAGATTTACAGTTTTGCCCGTCTTATCCAGACACTCAATGGTTTTATGAAAGCAATCTACTTTGGCTTGATGTTTCCACAACCAACTCATTCCTAGGATGACATCGTAGGACCCTAAAGGTGCTACGTATAAGTTTGCCTTAGTGGCGAAGTTAGAAACATCAATCCTAGCTTCGAACAAACATTGCTCTACCTGAGCCTTTAAATTATTTGCATACTCTACTGTCCAAGGTTTTGACATAAAACCAGCTTTTCTAGAAAATTTACCTAAGACTCTAGGTGACACAAAATTTTCTGTTGCACCAGTATCAAATAGAATAGAAACAGGAACTCCAAATAAGGTACCTGTCATCTCAATAGGAGTGATTTGATACTTTGCTTGCCAATTGTCAAGAGCGGCATGAATCCTTTGTTGAAAGGCTTCCTGTTGTGAAGGAAGCTCCGTGTTCCTAGGCCTCCCATTCGGCTTCTTGTTGGGACAACGGTTGGCATAATGATCTCCTCCACAAGAAAAGCATCCTCCTATAGGTCCTCGCTTCTCAGATGGCCTACTTGCAGAATCACCATTCTTCTTAAAATTTGTATTTCTCTTAAAATCTTCACCTCTGTGCTCATTACCAAATCCTCCTTGATTCTTTTGATTTCCCCTATCAAACCTCCCATTTCCATACCCCTTATCATTTTTCCTTTTAAAAGACTGATCATTGTAGTTCTTGTCAAACTTCTTGCGTTTCTTGTCACGGTAAGCAGAGATAGATTTAATCTTCTGCTCCTGTTTTATTGCCTTTTCATAAACTTGATCCATTGTGCTTGGACCATGCACCTCCACCTCACCACCGATCTGAGGATTGAGTCTCATGATGAACTTTCTGATTCGAAACCTTTCGTCCTTTTGGTATTGGGGAACATACTTCAGTAACCTAGTGAATTTTTCTGCGTACTCGACCACAGATAGTTCACCTTGCCTGAGGTTTTGGAAGTCCGTTAACTTCTGATCAAAGTATAATTGAGGTAACCACCGTTTTCAGAATAGTTCCATGAACTCATCCCATGTCACTTTCAAGGGACTTAATTCCAACTCCATTTTCTTATTCATCCACCAAGTGGACGCTTCCCCAGATAGCTGATAGGCTCCCCACACGGCTTTAGTAACCTCAGAGTAGTTTCTGATCTCAAAATATTTCTCCATCTCAGTCAACCATGCTTCAGCTGCATCTCCAGTTTTCGTTCCATCAAACTTTGGAGGGTTAACCTTCTTCATATCCTTAGATAACTATAAGGCAAGTTTATCCTTGGTTCTTCTTTGGGCTTCACTGTCATCAGGACGCTCACTTGTCGTGCCATTATCCCAATGTTTACTCTTGCTTGTGAAGTGTGAGTTCTCATTTCCACCCTCTGTGTTGTCAGTTTCATCCATTTTCCTTTCCAGTTTGTTCAATCTTTCCTTGGTTTCCGTGAGCATGTTGAGAATCCTATCCAACTTGTCAGTGGAGTTTTCCTGAGAGTTATGACCTTCCCGATCCTCCCCCTCGTTAAACCCTGATTGGTCCATGCTAGATTAATTTCACACCTGATTAAACATATACTAATCAGTTTTGCGCTTATTAAATTAAACATCATCAAAAGAACACATCATTTGATCATAATTGTAATTGTTCTCAAATCAAAATTTTGTCTTTATTCACTTTGCAAAATTGTTTCAACATCATTAGAGATAGACAAATCTCATGTTTCTACATAGTGTTATCTAGTGGAGTGTAACCTTCGGATTCATTGTCCGACACATAATCACGAGGTGTATACCCCTCAGACTCACTATCAGAAGATAACTCAATAATCTCAGCTCTAGGTACTACACGTGGATCTCTAGTGATCATGGGTATAGTACTAGGTACACTCTTAGGTACACTAACAAGTACACTATTAGTTACAATCCAAGAGCAGCGGTTGATCATGGTTCGAGCCGCCATCACTGCTCCCTCTAGGAGTTCTCTCCTCACTCGCTTAAGTCATGACACTGCATTGGCTAAGGTTTCCACATCATCAAGCCATATGTCATTTTCGTCATTGGTTTTCTCTATGGTCTTGATCATCGCAAGTCGTTTCTGCTTAGCTTACAGATAACGCTTCTTACCCGCAAAGGATTTTCTTGCGGTTTTCTTGGTGTATACCATCCTGGCACAATAAACCAAATCATTAGCTACTCGCATAATGATGATTTCCTAATCAGGTTAGTGGACTCATCAGCCCTAGTGCTGAACCTGGTTAGCTCTGATACCATATGTAACATCCAAATCTGAAATGACAAGAAGTAACTAAGTTTTTACAATGGTAATTTTTTTTTACTAGGAAATCAAATACAAAAGTTACTCATCTATAATCCGATACAACATTTTTCATTTTATCATAAACATGATCTCATTTTCATAAAGTTGAAAGAAATGATATACATTAAACATTTTGTTTTCTAACAGATGAAATTTTCTTGAAACAACAAATATTGGAAACATACCATTATCATGCATCTTGATTGTCGACCCATCACATTCAAGACTCGGCATTCCTCAGTATTTGGAAGAGAAAGTATCTTCAAGGAGCTTAACCTCCAACCACAGACCGTCGGTCTCCCGCACTCCTTCCTAACCGGAAGTGGCCCTACCCTACTTAAGAGGATAGACTTAGGATAACCATCGGTGTTTGCCATCTGAGCTCTGGTGTTGTAACCTACGTGTCTTGTTATCGCGCAGATCCCTAGATACCCTCTAGTCATGCACGACACTCCACAAGAAACGCCATCCAGTTACGGTGAACATTCGATGCACTTGAGGATAGTACATCACCTTGGCCAAAGGATTTGTTTTTAATTAGTGTTCTAGGAACACATGAACTTGGTTCACCCACCCTATTCGACTTGAACTAGTCAAAATCCTACAGTTTCCTATTTGTATAGTTTTAACCATTTGATGACCTTGATGACCTCAAGGGTTTAGGATATCCTCCTACAATAGCGCATGGCGCAACTTTTACTCTAATCTCGAGTTTAGAATTTCATAATCCATTTTGATGTAAAAACATTTCTTATAAGCGCCCACTCCTAAGTGGTTTCCTATTTGTTTACTTGGTTCCCATGTTTACACAACATACTCAAATATTTAAAGTCATTTCCCATTATCCCGAAATTTGAGGATTCTAGACTCATATGGTCTACAAGATAAAATGATTCTAGCACCGTTGCATGCAACGTAATTTCAACTCACATGCAGGTTTTCAACTCAAATTGTTCATTTCAAAACCATGATGGTTTCCTAATCATTACTAAAACTTTATCTTCCTACTCCTCTTTCCGTGTCATTAGTTTCACATGGTTCAACAAGATGAGAGTCATAAATAAAATATAAATGATTATGGAATCTTTCTTATGTCAATAGAGATGACCAATGCATGGTCGACCTCTAACTAAAGATGTATGATGGTTAAGACATCAGCTGTTTACAACTGCATTTTCCGGCTATCAAACACTCAAATTTTACGTCAAAACGTGCTTAAAATTGTGGTTTTTGACTCCTACGCAACATGCACGTGGAGCAACATGTTTAATTGCTGTGTAGCTATCGTTCAAGGAAGGTAAATTACATCTTGCATCATGATAAGTTCATTTCTAAATGAATATACGTTAGAGAACTGCGTTCTTTTATTACACCGTTTAATTCATGGCAAGAAATACTACAATTTCTGAGTTTACGAATTGTAGAAGACAGCCTACTTCTTTTTTCTGAGTTTTTAAATCACAAACACAGTGATGAGATAGCAATACTTCTATTTCTGAGTTTTCAAATCTCAAACATAGCAATGATACTATTACGTGGATTGACCACACACAGATATCATACTAGGTTTACGTTGTCATACATTTCTTCTCATTTTAAACGTATTGATCTTTTGCAAAAGTGGGACTTACTTACTTACTGGTCTAAACTAAGAAAAGTAAAGAAGGAAATGAACCTGTTGATGAAAATGGAGGTTGCTGTGGCAATTCCACATTCTCCTCTTCTTTTCTTCGAAGCTATCTCTTTTATCTCCTTCTGAAATAATGACAGTCCACACTAAACAGACCCTTCTCTCTACCGGACACTATTCAAGTCAAGGCAGGCTCCTTACTTAGAAAACGTTCACCCTTAGACAACTGCAGGCTTCCTTAGTTATCTCTCTCACTGTTTTTCCTTCTCCCCACACCTTGACAGCCACTCCAAACCAAACTCTCTTACTACTACACAACTCTCTTGCATGCTCTTTCACTACCGTTTTTCCTTTCTTCACAATGCAGGCCCCCCCGTAATTCCGTTCTCTCTGCCGTTTTCTATCTCTCAACTCCGCAGTTTTCAACCTACCAATCACCACCTCCTCTCCTCGCGATGATGGCCTTCTCCCCTCTTTTACTGCTGACTCCTCTCTTACAACCACGACCACTATTCCCTCAAACTACTTTCTTCCTCTCCCGTGATGGTCTCCAACCAACAACAATCACCATTTTTAATTCTTTTCTCGTAGCTTCACCCTATCTGTCGATGTCTCCCTCAACTCTAACTTCGCAGTTACTTCTCCTTCTTCATAGTTTTTCCTGCCATTTCACCCTCAACGACGGGCTACTCCTTCCTCTTTTCACCTTGCGAAGGAAAACCTCTCATTAAACTCTCATTTCACGTTCCCCTCTCTCCTACTGCCTGCGAGGAAGGTTATAACAACTTTCATCCGCCTTCCATTAATCTCTCTACTTCTAAAACTACCTCTGACTTCTCCCTAAACTCCGCAGTTCCATTTTCTTTCGCACAACAGCCACCGAAACCTCTCCACCTTCCTAGATAATGGAGTATCACCATTTAATATCGGTTACTCTCCTTCACAATTGCAAACTACCTTCCTCTCACGTCATGGTAAAAGGAATCTCTCCAAAGAGTTCTCGGTTGACATAAATTTAATCATATGGGTCGACATAGTTGATTTTAAACTCGACTCCCCATTTATCACGACCAATCAAAAGGTGGTGGTTCCTATGGCGACGTGGCTTGCTAGAAGACATAACAACTCCGCCTTCACTCGAATACCAAGTTATCTAATTCAATCCAAAAGCCACCATAGGATGTATTGTGGAGTTAAGCTCGGCTTGGCGGTGGTTAGGAAATGACTAGAGCATCGTTTTGGTCGAAAAGGAGAAAGAGGCAAAGACCAACTTATTAAGAAAGCTCGAAGTTAGATTGACAACTACTCGCAGTCAAAGATAGAAGAAAAGACTCACGTTAAACGACGACCAAATAAATTATGTCACATTAAGGCTTCAAATCGACATTCGTCGATCTACAAGAATAGAATAACTTCACAATACAAGTTCGACGCATTTTATGACAATCACGATGGATTGATCATAACACGAACGAGTTCTTATGACGTTAGACGCACAAAGCTGACTTCTCGCGTCTTTCGACTACGAGACGAGATTTACAATTTTGCCACAAGATGGTTCAATAAATACTTATAAATGAAAATATTAAACATCTAAATAAGTTGAATTGCTATGATGGACTTACAACAACATCGATGACTCCAAGATTCTACATGATGACTTTCGACTAGGATATCACACTTTATCCTTTGACGTTGACATCTAGTTAACTAACCCAACCGACAAACAAGACTAACTGGTTGGTTCCAAGGTTTATCTACCTCTTTGGCGATCTCAGTAACAAACGCCCATGGTTAATTTCCAGAGTCTATACTCTCTCTCGAAGATACTTTCTCTTCCCGTCGAACACGGTCCACCTGTTCCTGCATCGACAGACTCACATACAATTTTGTGGTCAAAGCACCTATGTTCAAATCAAAACATAATATATCCAAACATCATTGCATTTATTATAAAGACATTTAGTCTACAATATCACCTTGATCGTAATCATTAGATTCCACAATTCAATATAACAACTTTGTAAGATAAATCGTCAATTTCCATGTCATTCACAACATATTAAATTACTAAAATTCACAAGAAAGTAAATAGCATAATTGTTTTCAAAAAGAGGGATGTGACAAGAAGTAGGTGTATTTTAAAAATAAACAAGGATGGTACCCTCATAATTAAGTTCTTATATTTTATTATTTAAGGCTTTACAATAATTGGTAGAATGGCATAACATCCTATGAAATGAACATGAAATAAGTAAATGACCATGCTTAGGAGTTTTCTTGAATGCAAGTTGTGGAAGATTTTATTAACTTAGCCTCCAAGAGAAGTGGTAAGATCTATTTAGGAAAATTATGTAAAAAATATTTCTTCTTGTTTGTCTTGCAAGATTTGAGGAGAACAATTATTTCATGAAGATTCACCTAAGGGATCCGTAGGAGGAATAGAGGGATAAGTGCTTCTAATTGGTCCAAGTAATTGTTCAACTTCGATCTAATCAATAAACATAAATAAAAAAGATAATATTATCTTTCAATAGGCATTTTTATTGAATACAAGGCAATAAATTATCTAAAAAGAGAGGTTGGAGAAAATAATTAGGAGGATGGAAGCTCATGGAACAAATTAAGAAAAGAAATGACAAGTATAGTTCTTAACACTTTCATTGGGATCTTGTTTGCAATATACTAATTTTATAAGTAACTTTACACTTGACATTATATTGGAAATGGAGATTGAAGGTGTTAGAATTAGGTTTTCTATTCATCTTTCATATCCTATTCTAATTGTTCATATACAATTAGTTATGTATGCATCACCAAAATTCATTAGATTAATCTTTGTAGCTTCCTCTACAAACACTTTTCATTTTATTAAATTTAGTTACAAAAAGTCTATAATCTTCAACGATGAAGTCATGGAAATTTTGTGAATATTTCACTTTCTTTTCTCTATTCTTTTATTTAAGTGATTTTGGACTTTTGTGAATTGACAAAGTCTTTTAGTGTTTCGGTAAGTTTGTGAACTTACAAACTTGCCAAAACATATAACTTTTCTTCTTCCTTCTCTTTTTCAGGAATTTAGTGAGTTCACAAACATACAAACTCACCAAAATATTTGGATTCCTTTTTCTTCTTCATTCACCTTCCCCTCTATTATATTTCCAAGAAAATTGAGAACTTACAAACCTTTTTAGTAGGTTCACCAGTTTGTGAACCTACCGAAAAGATGAAACTTTTCACTTGGCTAATTTTTTCCCTCATGTCTTCTTTCTTCTTCTTCTTATTTGGCATTTTGGGCCAAATGCAAACCCACAGACCTTTTTGGTAGGATCATGATTTCATGTACCCACAAAAAATCCAAAATGCAATGTTTTTCAATCTTTTGGTAGGTTCATAAACATGCAAACCTACCGAAAGGAAAATATTTAAAGGATTTCTATGAGGGACTTAAAGGATGTTGAAGGTTTTCATACATTGCAAAACAACTGAAAGATAAATGGGAAACATGAGAGGCCCAAGACTTAGGATTTTTGGTAAGTTTAGGACTAGAAAATATGGGCACTAACAAGTCCCATGGGGATGTAGTATCTTTGAATCCTATAATGGTGTTGATAGCTTCATCTTTTTTGAATAAATCAAATGATGTGTGAATTTTTTTGTCTTGATTAGGGATTTTGGTGGATAGGGGATTATAGGTGGGTTAGTGCAGGATAATGGGGGTCCAAACTAGGCCCCTAAGTGGCAATGAAAATTCAGAAAAATAGAGTTAGGGAGCTTGACATAATCTTTTGAATAGGTTATTAACATAATTTGAAAAATATGTAAGAACAAAATTTGTAGCAAATTGAATGTAGTTTCTAGGCTACTAGTCCTTTTTTGGAAAAAAGAAATCTATTTTGTAAAAAATTGAACTTTCAATGTAGTAGTACTAAAATTTTAGGAAAAAGCTAAAAAGCAGGTTTATGTCTGACCAACCTAAGTACAAGAAAAAAATAATTTTTTTTCGGAAACATTTAATATAAGTAGAGGACACATGCCCAGATGTGCTGCATTTTTTTGTAATTTTTTTGCAAGTAAATAATTAGTTATGATTTTTTTATTAGAACATTTCAAAATTATTAAAACGTGTTTGTCTAACCAACATAACTTGGTCAATAATTTATGAAATTCAATTTTTTTAATCCTATAGTATGTGAAGCATAGAATGTGACACATCTTTTAGATTCAAAAAATGTGAAATATTTAGAAAACTATAGAAGTTTTTCAATCAGCCTATCAATCAGGACTTTAGTCATAATGTATGTAGAAAATCAATAATAATTATCTATATAATTCAAAATAAGGCATATCTTAAATATTGGTGGAAAGATGACAATTTTTTCAATAAACCCTTTTTGTTTAATCAAATTTGGATTAAAAAAAGTCGTCAGCCACAAGGGCAAAATTTTGGTCATCACATCGCCACTTTTTGGACCCCCATGATCTTGCATAGACCTAGGTGGTAACTAGGATAGAGGATTTGTAGATGAAAGCATTAGGGTATTTATGGATGGAGGGTTTGGTCCATTTATGGATGAAAGGATGAGATGGGGAATGGATTTTGGTTAACCTTTTAGGTTGATATGATGGAACAGGGGGATGACAAAAAATAGTTTGGAGGAGTGATGGGAGGCACCTTTTTTAGGTTTAGAGAAGCTCTCATAGGATTTTGACATGGATGGGCTCCACTATGCCTTGCTAATGAAGGCCTAAACCTTTGCCTTGATAGTTTATGTTTTGGATCATGTGAAGGGAAACGTGATGTTTTTTTATTTTGGAAAAAAGATGTGAATCCATTATTAGATGGGGGGATGGGTGGTGGATATAAGTTGTTCTTCTCCTATGAGAAAACCACCATGGATAAAGGTATTGGAGTCAAAGGGATTAGGTGATGGTTTGGGGATAGGTTCAATTTGGATAAGTTGATTTTGAGATGGTAGGGGATCCAGAGAAGGATTAAATGGGATGGGGATTGGATGTTTCAACATGCTTTGGTGCAGTCTCTTGACATATCTAGATTTAATTTGATGGTGTCATGGGGGAGGAGTGCTTAACTTTAATTTTTTCTATGGGTGAAAGTTCAGAGCGATGTCCCACTTTCATCCAATTAAATAGTTTTGAGCGGACAGTTTCCAGGCGGTAAGATTCAACCCAGTTTCATTCTACTGGGAACCACGTGGCACCTATATGGCACCTACATGTTTGTACGTTTCTGGATGGAAAGGTATCGAGCGATAAGTTTATGCCCGGTAAGGTTTCGGGTGAAACCATATAAAATTAAAAAAATGGGGACAAAAATGTCATTTTGGCCCAGATTTCTATTGGAATAAAGGATTTTGCCTAGAGCCCATAGCAGCCAGCAAGCACATAGGCCTACTAACTGCCACCTCTAGGTATGAGAGTGCCATCTCTCTGCCATCCTGCTCTATATTGAATACATTTCTCCTACTCTATTTGTGAAAAATTATTTGTGACTCCAAAATAAGAAATGCAAACAAAAAACCCTCTCAAAAATATGATGCTTACATAGTTCGCATTGTTTGAAACAACACAAACCCTTAGCCAAGGACTACAATTATGACATATATTTGATTTAATTTGCTAGCATTCTCCCAGCTTGAGGTTTTGGAGATGACACAAGGCTAATATATCCATTAAAGTATGGTCAACAAGCACAATAAACTGGCCAAGCATGGAGAAGACATGATAATCACAATGAAGACAGTAACATGCACGCAAAACATAGAAGACAACATTGAAGACACACAAAAAACAATGAATAAAATGAATGCAATGATTATTTCTTTTTTCTTTTTTCTTATATATGAAATGCAAATGCAAGGGCAAGGAAAGTAAACACATAACCAAAAAAATACGAGGGACTCATCACCACCAGTCTTTAGACTGCATATGGGGCAATAGACACATAAAACAATCTCAAAGTGCAGGAGGGACTCATCGCCACCGATCTTTAGACTATGCTTGGGAATAAACACACCATACACACACATGGAAGACACGGAAAAAATATGGCAGACAACTGATGGAAGTGTTCTCTCATATTTGTACCCTTGCTGCAGTTGTGAAACTTTAGCAATCTAGAGAAACATGGGAATAATCTCGAAGTGTGGGACCTTGTGAAATGAGATTAGACCTCTGGAGAAGGTTGGCTTCCTCTTTCTAAGCCTAAACCTTAGAGAAATGCATCTAAACCTAGTGCTAATGCTTGCTGGGAAAAGGGTTAGAAGGAATGCTGAAATGAAATAAAAAGTGATACACTAGATTTAAATGTGTTTGGTTGCAACTGAATCGACACAGTAATAATCTCGCAGCTGGAAAGACTTACACAGACTCATATTAATTCTAGAGAGGTCCAGACAGGATAATGGAGGAATGAAAGGGATCACTTTGTCCACAATACACAGCCTACACTAATCCAAAGAGCAGACACAGTTCTAAAAATAGCAAAAGAGAGGCAAAAATACCAGTTTATATTGATTATAGAGGCCAAGTAGCCATTACAAAATAGCCCAGAGGAACCACCCACCTAAATACATCTGTTTTACATGTATATATATCATCTCATATTTTGACCTCAGTCGGTTACAATGAATTCACCCATGGGCGCTGATAGGAAAATATCTGCCTAAAGGGATGTCTACCTACAAAAGTTATGGTATGAAAATATCTAGAATAGGGGCAAATGGAAGATATTTCTGGTCTTCAATGTAAGCTACCGAATCATCAATCTGTACTCATAAAATGCCACAAATATCTGCATTTGCACAAAAAGGGGCACTGAAACATCTAGTCGCTAAAGCATGCAAGTCCAGATCCAAAATCTGATAGCAAAAATATCCTGCTCAAAGTCTGCCAAATGAAAGAGGAGGCAAAAATAAGCACTTTTGCCTTTTGCGGCATGTTGAAATTTGCCAGGATGCGCAAGATATTCGCGGTCAAAGTTGTGGTCAACTTCTTGTGTATATCACTTTGTATCTGCACTTGAATATGCCTTTGTATGTTTCATTTTATATACAATTGCAACTACGCTTTTAGGTTCACTTGATGCCGCATACAAAGTCTCCTTCGCCTCTTGCTTTTTGAATATTCTATTCATTTTGCATGTGCCAACAAGCAAATGTGGGCTTCTACCTTTTGAAATGGCTTTGAATCACCCCTGACACGTGGCACTGTCTGATTCGTCGTTGAGATGTCCAAAGACCTATTGCTGAGCAATTGCATCCTCCATCGGCCGTCGGGATGACTAAAAATAGAGCCACCAATGAGCATTGTCTCGCTGAGAATCTCCTTGCATATGGCTTTGTTTATCAGATTTGTATATCGACACATGCAATCGCATGTATATACAACCTACGGATCTCAAATGATTATCTGCTATACTCAATTCCACAGTCGGGTCCAGCTTGTATGTACCCCTCTACATCTTTGCATATTAGATATTGACCCTTTTCTCTTTGTATATTAGCACATACATGCGTTTCTACATACAAACTGTGGATGCCAAATGATTATTCCCTGTATTTGATTCTCCAGTCAGGTCTGCCTTGTATATCACCCTTGTATCTACCTCTTTGTATATCACATATACAATACGAAATATACAAAGGAAAACTGCATGCAATCACTTGCATACAAACATGCATTTGACCTTGTACCTACCCTTTTGTATATTCCCTTATATCTGCCCTTTGTATGTCTAAACATACAACGCGAATATACAAGCAGAAGATGCATACAAACAAGTCTGTCTTTATCAACTAAACTGCATACCCTTTCAGGTCTAGGCCTTGTATGTTAGGAATGTATATCGCATTGTATATGCGATTGTATGTGCGAAGATACAATCGCATATACATTCATTTGGTGGACCCCACCCTTTGTATCTTCTTTATTTGCTACTTGTATATGCGAATATACATTGGAAAATGCATATTAGATACAATTGCCTGATATGTAAGCACCTTTGTATATCGACCTTTGCACATTTGCTTGCATTTGCACTTTGTATATGCACTTTGCATATTTGCTTTGCATGTATCCCTTATATGCCGGCGATGTATGTTGCCCTTGCATATTTTTGCCTTTGTATATGCATCGGACATTGTATCTTTCACCTTGTATCTTTCCACTGATGTATCCTTGTATGTCACCTTTGTGTGCTACCTTTTGTATATTTTCTTTGCATCTTCCCCTTGTATCTTTCCTTTACATGTGCGATTGTACATTTGAACATACAATGTGAACATACATTCATCCCTGCATTCCACCCCTTGCATATCCCCTTTGAATATGGTACCTTGTATCTTGCCGATGTACATTTCCTTTGCATATGTGAACATACAATGGCGAATGTACATGTGAACATACATTCGAAAATGCATATACAAATACTAAGTATAAAATTGAGATTTATCTGTGATGGAAAGCACTTGAAGAGAAAAGGTTTCTGGGTTTTTCTGGATTTTCAACAAAGATTCTCAAGGTGAGATTTTTGGGATTTTTGACAAGGCGTAGTATGAATATTTGAAGGATTTAAGCCTTGTGGGGTCATCTTCCAAAGGATTTTCAAGGAAAAAACAAGGTGAACTATTTAACTCTGGATAGAAGAAAATAGGTCAACAGCTTTGGTGACCTCTCAAGGATGTTTGCCTGCTAAACAAATTAATCAATGGCCTTATGTATCCATTGGGCATGGAGTCAAGAGAGACTACAACAAGAGTAGAGGAGATGGAACATTGAGCAAGCTACCAAGCCAAAACAAAAACAACAAACAAGCATGTATCTCCTAATGAGAATACAACAAAGGGCATGGACACTTATTGGAAGGAAAACTAAAACTAAAATAAAACCTACTCTAATCCTAAACTAACCAGTCAGACATGACCTTAAACAAAGCCATTGACTAGTTCTTGAAAGTAATTGCCCTTCCTTAACAATTTACAATGTTTCTCATTCATGTGGGCAGTTAAAAAGAGGTGTGGGGGGAGTGGGCATATGACAAATTGATAAAACACCCCCCACAAGATGGAGATAAACTCACCTATCCACTTGGACTGATTGTTGATGTTGCTAACCTGTGCTGAACAAATGGGCTGATCCCACTCATTTTGATGCTCAACTTCATGCTTAGAGGTAAGCATGACAAGTGGTGACTCTTCTTGATATGTCTCCAGCTAGGCTAGATGCCTGATTGGGCATCCCCTTGAAGTGACATGCAAATCATGTTTGATCTCATGTCTCTGTTCTAATTCATTCTCTTCTTGCTCTTCATTTGGTATGATGGCGACCTCCATTTGAATTTCATGTTGCTCTTGTGTGTGAAACAGCTGAGTTGGGACCTCATGATTTTCTCCTTCTTCCTTCAAAGAACCCAAGAAGGTTAATATAATGTCATCATGGCTGCATTCTTCCTCTTCTTGCTGGTCTGAATACTCTAGCTCCTGTGATTCTACTACAAATATGGCTGCCTCTACCTTATGAATAAGGTGTTCATGATTTTCTAACTTAGGCTCAGAAAATGAGCCATGCACATGCTCAAAAGAGAAGACTTCCCCGCCAAGAAGCTGATATCCTTGCTAGATAACAAAGAACAAATATTCAATTTGCTCTTGTCCATGTTCAGTCTCCTCATTATTTTCAATAAAGCATGGGAGCTCCTCAAGCATATCAACATCATCAGCCTCTGCATCATCCATCATAGGGCAACATGCTTGGCTTTCTTTATGGTTTGGAAACTCATTATCATGCTCAGCCTCAACTTGCAACAATTTGTCAATATTTTTAGTGTTCTCTTGTTGCTGCATATCCACAACTAGCTGCTCATATTCCTCATCTTCAACATAATCAGGTAGCTCATGAAGTAGGGCAGCATCATCCACCTCTGTAGTGATCTTAACAATCTCTTCACCTATGCCTCCTTCCTTTGACTACAGCTCCACTGGGTTTTGGTTAAGTTGTCTTTGTAGCTGAAGGTTTTCCCCATGCACTCTTTGCATTTCAACTTTGTTTTCTTGAACAGATGCATGAGAAAAGACTTCAAAGGAACTAAAGTCTAAAGGACTCAATCCTTTAATCGGGTTAACATTACTCACAGGTGCAATAGATTCAAACATTTCTATCTTTGTGAGTGTAAGAACAAACTGCTCCTCATTATTTTTATCTTCTTCCACCTCCTTGTTTGGCTCATCTTTCCAATTATCTTGGTAGACAACATGTCCACCCTTGAGGATTGAAATATCATCAGGGAAAGAAGCCTGAATATCTTCTTAAATTTCATGAAGGGGAGAGGGTTTTGGACAAATTTGTTCCTGGGGAGTGATAATCTGAGTTTGCACAGGAACAGGGACTTGTGAAGGGATATAGGCTTTAAAGCCTAGAAACTTGTGGAGTCTAGGTTGCTCTTGGTTATGAATTGGTTGTTGGGTTGAAGAAGCATTCCTAAAACTTGGAATTATGGCAGGCTTGAATTCTACAACTATTTCCTCTACCTAATTTTGAATTGTTATGAGAGGACTAGCTTTTACAAGGTTTGGTACTATGTACCCAGGATGCTTGGTCCAAGAAGGCTGCCATGATAGAGAAGTTTGAGCCACTTTCATAGATTCACTTTGGTTTGAAGGATGGGCTTGTTTAAAGCTAGGAATAGGTTCCTGTGAAGGCTGAGGGCCTCTAAAACTGGGAAGCATTTTTGGAGGTGCAAGTGGATTATCCTGCCTGAAGCTTGGAATTTTAAAATTTAGGACTTCTTCAGCAGCAGGCTGAACAGGTGTGAAAGGGAGAGGATGTTCGAAACTAGGAATGGAGGGGATTGCTTGGACCACTGGTCTCATCTGTTTCTCTTGAGTTGCCATCTTTATAGAAAGGTTTTCCTATAAAACCTGCTCTTGTGCCTCTCGCTGCCAGTCACATTTTAATATTTCTATAAATTCATTAGCCTCCACCTTTAGATTTAGGTACAACTTCTCGAGACCATACAAAGTTATTATGCTAAGGTCATAAGACCATTGAGGCTGACTATACCCTGCTTCTCTTTTTTCATTGTCCAAAAGTCTATCTAGCTTCAAGAAACTGCTCATGAGCTCATTGAAAGCATCAATATTCTCAGGGGCAACATTAGGGGTGGGAGGGAGGTAAGCATCATGAGGATGCTGATACTTTGCAGCAGCAGGGTTGTATGGCATAAAATTAGAGGCATTTGGGGCCTGGTATTGCTGATATGGGGGCCAATAGCCTGTATTTGGATTAGAGGTAGGGGAAAAGCCATGATTCCCATAAAATTCTGACATTTTATAGCATATAAATGCTAGATAATCATAAAAATGTCAGAATTAGAGAAAAAAAGTCTACAACCAAAAAGAAACTAGATACATACCAGAAAGGGAGTCATCAAGTGATTGAGATGCTTCTAGAAGCTGAATAGACTAGGAAAACCACCAAAATCCTGATCTTTGATGAAATTTTAGGTACTTGGGTTGCTGAAACTAGCTGATTTGATCAGTAGAGTCACCATGGTGTTGTTTGTATTGCCTCCAAAGGCTGGTAATACTAGGAGAAACACCAAATCTCTTAGTACCTTGATGAGAAATTCATCGAACTTGTCCCACTAAGCATGCCAGAAACTGTTGTCTCTCAGATTTGCACCCTTGCTGCAGTTGTGAAACTTTAGTAATCTAGAGAAACATGGGAATGATCTCAAAGTGTGGGACCTTGCGAAATGAGATCAGACTTCCAGACAAGGCCGGCTTCCTCTTTCTAAGCCTAAACCATAGAGAAATGCATCTAAACCTAGTGCTAATGCTTGCCGGGAAAAGGGTTAGAAGGAATGCTGAAATGAAATAAAAAGTGATACACTAGATTTAAATGTGTTTGGTTGCAACTGAATCGACACAGTAATAATCTCAAAGCTGGAAAGACTTACACAGACTCATATTAATTCTAGAGAGGTCTAGACAGAATAATGGAGGAATGAAAGGGATCACTTTGTTCACAATACACAGCCTACACTAATCCAAAGAGCAGACACAGTACTAAAAATAACAAAAGAGAGGCAAAAATACCAGTTTATATTGATTATAGAGGCCAAGTAGCCATTACAAAATAGCCCAGAGGAACCAACCACCTAAATACATCTGTTTTACATGTATATATATCATTTCATATTTTGACCTCATCGGTTACAATGAATTCGCCCATGGGCGCTGATAGGAAAATATATGCCTGAAGGGACATCTACCTGCAGAAGTTATGGCATGAGAATATCTAGAACAAGGGTAGATGGAAGATATTTCTAGTCTTCAATGTAAGCTATTGAATCATCAATTTGCATTCATAAAATGCCACACATATCTACATTTGCACAAAAAGGGGCACTGAAATGTCCAGTCACTAAAGCATGCAAGTCCAGATGAAAAATCTGACAACGAAAATATCCTGCTCAAAGTCTGCCAAATGAAAGAGGAGGCAAAAATAAGCACTTTTACCTTTGTGACATGTTGAAATTCGCCAGGATGCGCAAGCTATTCGTGGTCAAAGTTGCAGTCAATTGCCTGTGTATATCGCTTTGCATATCTGCACTTGAATATGCCTTTGTATGTTCCATTGTATATATAATTGCAACTGCGCTTTTAGGTTCACTTGATGCCGCATACAAAGTCTCCTTCGCCTCTTGCTTTTTGAATATTCTATTCATTTTGCATGTGCCAACAAGAAAACGTGGGCTTCTACCTTTTGAAATGGCTTTGAATCGCCCTTGAAATGTGGCACTATTTGATTCATCGTTGAGATGTCCAGAGACCTATCGCTGAGCAATTAGATCCTCCATCGGCCGTTGGGATGACTAAAAATAGAGCCACCAATGAGCATTATCTCGCCAAGCATCTCTTTGCATATGGCTTTGTATATCGCAATTGTATATCGACACATGCAATTGCATGTACATACAACCTAGAGATCTCAAATGATTATCCGCTATACTTAATTCCACAGCCGGGTCCAGCTTATATGTACCCCTCTTCATCTTTGCATATGCATCTTTTGATCCTTTTCTCTTTGTATATCAGCACATACATGCGTTTCTACATACAAACTATGGACGCCAAAATGATTATTCCCTGTATTTGATTCTCCAGTCGGGTCCACCTTGTATATCGCCGTTGTATCTACCTCTTTGTATATCGCATATACAATGCAAAATATACAAAAGAAAACTACATGCAAACACTTGCATACAAACATGCATTTGACCTTGTACTTGCCCTTTTGTATATTCCCTTATATCTACCCTTTTGTATGTCTAAACATACAATGTGAGTATACAAGTAGAAGATGCATACAAACAAGTCTACCTTTATCAACTAAACTGCATACCCTTTCGGGTCTAGGCCTTGTATGTTAGGAATGTATATCACATTGTATATGCGATTGTATGTGCGAAGATACAATCACATATACATTCATTTGGTGGACCCCACCCTTTGTATCTTCTTTATTTGCTACTTGTATATGCCAATATACATTGGAAAATGCATATTAGATAAAATCACCTGATATGTAAGCATCTTTGTATATCGACCTTTGCACATTTGCTTGCATGTGTGCTTTGTATATGCACTTTGCATATTCGCTTTGCATGTTTCCCTTGTATGCTGGCGATGTATGTCGCCCTTGCATGTTTTTTGCCTTTGTATATGCATCAGCCATTGTATCTTTCACCTTGTATCTTTCCACCGATGTATCCTTGTATGTCGCCTTTGTGTGCTACCTTTTTTATATTTTCTTTGCATCTTCCCCTTGTATCTTTCCATTGCATGTGCCATTGTACATTTGAACATATAATGCGAACATACATTCATCCCTGCATTCCACCCCTTGCATATCCCCTTTGTATATGGTACCTTGTATCTTGCCGATGTACATTTCCTTTGCATATGCGAACATACAATGGCGAATGTACATGCGAACATACATTCGAAAATGCATATACAAATACTAAGTATAAAATTGAGATTTATCTGTGATGGAAAGCACTTGAAGACAAAGGGTTTCTGGGTTTTTCTAGGTTTTCAGTAGATATTTTCAAGGTGAGATTTTTGGGATTTTTGACATGGCATAACATAAATATTTGAAGGATTTAAGACTTGTAGGGTCATCTTCCAAAGGATTTTCAAGGAAAAAACAAGGTGAACTATTTAACTCTGGACAGAGGAAAATAGGTCAACAGGAAGAAACCTATTGCTAGGTTCGCAACCATCTCAAGGACATTACATGCACACACTGATGATTGGGATTCACCACAACAATCGCTGAAGACACACTTAAGGGTTAGGATTGTCTCAAATTTGCTCCCTGCCTGCTCAGAGGACTTTTTGAAAATGATAGGATTTTACAATCTCCTCAAGAAATACACCATCCCTGCCTCACACAGAGGACTTAAAATAAAAAGGATATGCATGAAATGTTGCCTCGATAGAGGGCTTAAGTGATTACAGTAGATTTCAAGCATTACAAACACACTTTGCTAGCATCTAAATCAAACAACTATCTTATATGCCCCCACCTTAAGGTGGTTGATATCATGTACCGATATCAAGCACATTAAGGTAGGAAGAAAACACACAAGGGAATACGAGCTCTTGTAAAGCCCATGCCCCTAGAGGTGACATGTACTTTACGATTGCCAAATGTTCCCACAAACACAATTTCCTGCAAGAAAAGGTGTTAGCAACCATATAATCATGATAAACAACAATGCATGAAATCATCCACATAAAGAGTTGAGGAAAGAAAGATCCTAGATAGACAAAGTGCACGGAGTAGTAGTATTTTTATGTTTTGTAAGTGTGATAAGACAACATCAAGATCACACAGAGTGATTCTACTAGCCAAGCGTTGGATAATATATAACAACCCCATCATCATGTATAGACTAGGTCCATTTTTATTTCTCACTGAAGGGACACTAGGTCTGTATCAGTTGTAATGTTAGAAAATGTCCCCTTGGGGGCTATTCCCTCATAAGGTTTAGCTCTCAGATATTTTATCTACATTTAGGACATCTTGCATCATATTTTGACATGTCGATGAAATGATCTGTAAGTTTCATAACAAATGGGAGCTAGGGGGATCCCTTGAACCTAACCCTTCCCAAAATAGGGGGGAGGACTTGGGCACCTATGCCCGAGTCCTGCCCTATTTTGGGTTAGTCCCAAATTTTAGGTGTTGGCTTGTGACCGTTATTTGGGTCCTATGCCGACACGGTAAGTTTGAATTATGAAATTCTTCGCGAGAGTGTTTGTAGTTGTATATAAAAGTATGTTTAGTTATTCATTTGTAAACTAGATGATTACTAGATGAGCATTGGCATTCTAAAGGTGATTCAAGGCTTTCATTGTGTTGCAAGAGTAGATTTGTGTTGTCTATGTGTTTGTATTTACAGATTTGAGCAATCATCTCCTCATGGCATGAAGAGCTTCTTCCTCCCATGAGATCTTCACTACAAGGTGATATCATTTGTGTTTGTAAACATTTATCATTTAGTTTTTACCTCTACCTCCCAAGGGCACACACTTTCTATCTGACAATGGTGTTCGGAAGACTTGAATGTCTCTCTGGGGCTTGATTGAGGCAAGCCTCTAAACACCACAACCCCCTTCCAAAGTTTTCATGATTGCAGGTTATAGGTTGAAGATACAAGAAAAGTGAAGTTGTGGGAGGGTATCTCAGAGTGTCAGATTTGCAAATCTGAGTTGACAACAACATCCTAGACTTGGGCACCTGCTCATTAGTCCTCGAAGTTTTGTGATGGGAAAACCTTTGGTACAATAGGAACAGGTTGCAGATCTTGTTTGCAGATCTTGAAAAAAAGTAGGGCATTGGACTCGGGTGCCTGCTCTTTAGTTCTTGATTATTCCGCTTCCAAACCCTAAAAATAGGTGCACAATTATTTATCATTTTACATCTTTCTGTAGCAGCATTTTCTGATATTCATTTGTTTACTGTCATATTTGCATAATTAGGGTTTTGATGTATAATTGGGCATAAGAGAAGATAATGGGCAATCAAATCATAAAAATACAAGTTTCACTACATCTCAGAGTGACCTAGGGTAGGATAGTACATTGCAACTCGACCCTAGGTCCTTGAATGAAAGGGTGAAAGGAGGATATACATGAAACTATCAAAAACCAATTATCCAAATTTTACCCTTTACATTTTGGTGAATCCATGTTATTGAACTTGTTTCCACCTTGCTGAGTGTTTTGCTTCAGATTTGTAGTTATTTCATTCATTCATAGTATCATTCATCTTATTGCATTGGAAAACTTACAAAAGAATGAAAAATTTGGAAAAATTGGAAAAAAAAATTGCATTTTAGAGTTTGCATGTTGTATCAATTAATTTGAATTTCATCAAATTTATGATTTTTGCATTAGATCTGAGCTAAATTGCAGAGAATTACAAAAATTCAATAGCTTGCATTGCATTTTTTATCGTAAAATTGCTAGGGTTTTGTTGGAAATTTTGCATTTTTTGTATAACCTAGTAATTCCAAAATCTAGGGTTTGTATGTAATCTTGTTTCATTTTTTTTCTAATAATCTAAAACACTCATTCAAATTTTCATTTGGCTTTAGTGTTGCATTTTAGTACAAATTTGCATTTAGATTTAAAAATTTTGCATTTTTGCATAGAAAATTTCAACAAAAACTAGCATTTTCATTGATTTTTCACTAGATTTGAACTTGCATTTTGCATCCTAGGAATTGGTAATCATTTTCAGATCTGATTTAATTTAATTTTAATCATACGTCAGCTTTCAAAACATTCATATAGCATTTTACATCAAGATCTCAAACCTAGGGCTTGAAAAACATTGATTTTCATTAGATTTGGCCTTATCGACTCCCTACATTTGCACTATAGGCATGTTGTGAAGAGTATTTGTGCATTAATTGGCTGATATAAGGGGTATTATCTTCTTCCCCTCCTAAAAATCTTTACAACACCTTTCTATTGGCCTCTTGTATTGAAATTTTGGTGAAAAATTACACATTTTTGCTATTTTTGCCCTAGGGTTTGGCCTAGTTTGCACTCCAAGCGTGTTGTGAAAAATTTTATGGATTGACGTGACTAATATAATTTCTATTATTTTATACACATCCTAAAATTCTTTACAACACGCCTTCTGCTAGCTCTTGGAATTGAAAAATCATGAAAAATTGACTATTTTTGCTATATTTTCGCTATGGTTTGACCTTGGGTGACACTATATGTGTGTTGTGATGGATTTTTTGGAATTAGGTGGCTGTTATCACTGATATAATTTTATTTTCATCATCATTTTCCTCACAACACCCTTTGTCATGCTCTTTTGCATTGAGATTTGGTGAAAAAAATACATATTTTAGTGTATTTTCACTATATTTTGACTTGCCATCATCTTAGATTTGCATCAAGAGTGTGTTGAGAAGGATATTATTGCTATATTGGACTGATATAAGACATAATATTTTCTTCCCCTAATCAAATTCCTTACAACACCTTTTCTTTCATATATTTGCATTGAAAAAGTACAAAAAATCAAGCATTTTAGGTCATTTTTGCATATAGTTTTGCACTTGTCTTTTGCGTAAACTTTTGAAAAGATTTTAAAAATATGATTTGAGATTTATTTATATATCATGGCCAATTATTTTGAAGATTTGTTTGCATACATCGTAGATATTGATCATTTCTCTAAATGCACTGATAAACATCCTCATGTTCTGGAATAAATATCATACATACATGATGTTGATCTCTCTATGTGCTTTGATATTAGATGATCTCACTTAATTCATGATTAGTAGTATATATACTAGTGATGACCTCAAAATGTTAGATGAAGCCTTAGATGACTTTCTAGAACATTCCCCACTAGCACCTATTGCTAAAACATGTGATGATAACTTTGGTTTACCTTATGAACCCTCTCCCAAGGTTGTTCCTCCTCATGAGGACACTTTGATGCAAGAGGATGATTTCATTGACACATCTCTTAACATCATACCACCAAACCTTCATTCTAATGCTCACTCTGTCCAAGATACACCATTAGCAAATGAAGAGCCATCATCACTTTGCCATTCCAATGCTCTCCATGGCCAAGAGGAAGCATTACTGAATGAAGAAATCCCTTCAACAAAGAACATTCCATGGGTAGATGATGAGCTTTCATCTAACAACAATAACAACACTATCATAATGCATGAAACCTCTATGGATCATCCTACCAACCTTATTCCTTTAGTTGATTGTTCACACACCTTAGATATCACTAAGAGAAGACCTTTAATGTCCCTCCTTTGATTGAATATTCAAGTCATTTGGACATCGCTAAGGATTTATTTAAAAACATCAATTTCCTCTTTGAACATCACTAAAGATACAAACATTGATAATTGTCCTCACAACACCTTACCTTCCCCTCATCCTGATACTCTGTTCTCAAAATATTTAGCACTAGTAGATGAGGAAAGGTTTCCTACATTAAAACTCTCTTGGATAGATATGAAAATCACTCAAACTAAATTCCTTCTTACAGATCTCAAGAGCATAATGCATACAACTCAACAAGAAAACATTCAACCTAACATTAAATCAAACTTTGAAGAGCTTACAACTGAACAGTATGAAAACAAGAACAAATTTTGGGCTATAGTACCTTATACAACTCTCCCCTCTAGCATTAGAGATTGGGAGATAGTGACCCACCTGATGATGACTTCTAGCATGGAACCATCTACAGGTAAGTATTTCTAACCCTTTATCTCTAGTGATGTACTTCCCCCGTGATGTGTTATGTGTTGTTTAGGCCTCCTAGGATGACCCCTGATTCTCTTGTAAGGTCTGAGATACCAGGAGACCGCATCTATTATGACCCTTCTTCTATTTGTATCATCATTCTTTTGTATTGCCTATCTCTCTAATTTAATTGTTGTGTATTGTGTCTTACAGACATAGCGTTGCAGTTGGTGACTTGGGGGCACCCTCCTACATGACTATCTCCAAGACACTTGTTTCTCCTCTCTTATTTATTGTTTCACTTCCTCTAGTGTTTCTATCTAGCAGGCGGATGACAGAAAATATTTATACTGATGCGGACCTAGCGTCCCTTTAGTGAGAAATAAAAAATTGGACTTAGTTCCTAATATGACAATGGGGTTTTATATCTTATCCGATGCTTGGCTAGTAGAAGCACTTGTTCTTTCTACGTAGTGATTTTGATGATCTTTATCTCATTTACAAACCTTAACAATACTAATGCTCTGCACACTTTGTTTGTCTTTGAATCTAGCCTTGGTGGTACTCAATTCAGAGATCTTCATGATATAGCCCCATGGTTATCCTTGAACTCTGAATTCATAGTATAACCTTGGCTCTTTGTGTGGTTAATCATATGCATTGATGTTGTTTTTTGTCATGATTATGTAGACACTAACATGATTCTTGCAGGGATGTGTTTGTGGGAACATTTGGCGATTGTAAAGTACATGTCACCTCTGGGGGGCATGGGCTTTGCAAAAGTCTGTGTTCCCTTATGTTTTTTCTTCCTACCTTAACATACTTGATATCGATACCTGATATCAACCACCTTAAAGTGGGGGCATATATAAGGTAAGATGTCTATTGTAGATGTTAGCAATGTGCTTGTCCTTAGGTGCAATTTAAAGACTAGTGCGATGAGTACTTCTTGCACTCTAAGTTTGTTTACAATCAATCAATCAATCATTTAATCCCTCTATGGAGGTAGGATATCGTGTATATCCTTTTTATTTTAAGCCCTCTATGGAGGCAGGGGTGGTGTATTTCTCAGAGTAGATTGCACCATCCTGTTATTTTCAAAAGTCCACACTAGGAGGCGGGGAGTAGTTCTGTGACTAACTCAACCCTTAAGCATGTCTTTGGAAATTGTTGTGGCAAAGCCCAAATCATCAGTGTGTGCCTGAGATGGTGTTGAACCTAGAAATAAGAGCACTCCATCACTTGTCTGCTGTGTTTTCTCTATGTCTTCAAAGTGTGGTTTTGGCGTGCTTGCTTTATTTGGTGTGTCTATTGCCCCATGTGCAGTCTAAAGACTTGTGCAATGAGTGCATCCTGCATTATGAGAGGTTTTGTGTGTCTTGTATGTGTGTTGCTCCATATGCAGTTTAAAGACCTGCACGATGAGTGCATCCTGCATTATGGGAGGTGTGTTTACTTTCTTGTACTTGCATTTGCATTTCATATATATGAGAAAAAGAAAAGAAAAGAAGCCATTCCTGTCTTCTATGCATTCAATGTATTCTTTGTGTTTTGCATGACTATAACTATCTTATTTATGTTTTGTGTTCTTGTCATTGTCTTCAATGTGTTTGGAGTGTCTTCTCTGTGCTTGGCGTGTTTGTTGTGTTTGTTGACCATATTTTAATGCATGTATTGGCCTCGCATTTATACATACATTAAAGTGGGGGCTAAATGTAATGTCAAAAAATGTCCCCTTGGGGGATTTTCCCTTATAAGTTTTAGCTCCCAGGTCTTTTATCTGCATTTAAGACATCTTGCATCATATTTTGACATCCTATAGTGCCCCTCATTTTGCTTTCAGATAGACTGTTAGTTGCTCCTTTATATCTAGACATTATGACATATTATTGATGATGGATTTATTGTTTTGATGTTTACTATGATGACATTGTTGAATTGGTATATTATGATTATGTTGTGATCAATTGTGGATTTAATTGATTATGTGGATTAATTTTACTATGTGATTTATGTGACTATCTGATGATGTTTTATCTAGTTGTTTAGTTGATGATGAATAAGCATGATGTGGATAAATGTGATGTGTTTTGTGAAAGGGATAGTGTTGCATTAGTCATGTTGAGTACCCTGCTACATTGCAATTCTCTGTCACAGTTTGTCTGATTGGATGATTATATATATATTTTTGTATTCAACGCTTTCATTTTTTGTAGGTTATAGGTACCAAGCATCGACTCCACCTGACTTGACAAGTCTGAGCATGCCTTAATACCAATGGAAATTGTGGAATGGAGATAACATGAGGTCCCTCAGTTTGTCATCATTCCATTGAAGATGAGTTCTCAGTCTTGGGTTACGTCGGTAAGGTCAATTTGGAGAATGGTTGTGAGTCTCTATTGTTGAATAGTGTGTTGTCGTTGGGAAATGTTTGGTATGTAGTTTTTGAGTTGTTTATTTTTGGTCTATTGCTTCATTAAATAAAAATTATTAATATATCTTGTTAAATAAATAATACTATTTTGAAGTATTTTAAGTATGTGATAGGAATTAAATTAATAATTCTAATAGATTATAATAGTAGTAATAAATAAATTATAAACATTTAATATCTTATTAAGTGAATAAATTTTCTTTTGTGTAGTTATATAAGACACTAGTTTGTATCATAAATTATTAGTGAGTTGTCGAATGTAGTAAGTAATGAATAATTAGACAGACATAATCTGTCTGTAGGTGGAAAACTTAATGAAATTAATTTTGGGAGAGAGTGGGTTAATAGTAACGGGAGAATTATGGTATGGGAATTTATGGTATTTGGCTATTTTTATGATGGGGTTGATATTTGAAGCGGGTCCTCTAGATTTTTGGGTGGAGTTTTTGCAGAATAAGAATTGGAGGGAGAAGAGAAATCGAGGGGAGGATTCTGGAAGGGTACTTGTCTTTGCATTTTGTTTTTATCAGGAGGCTCGAGGATTAAAAATTTGGGTATGTTATTGAAATAATTGAATAAATTTTGTTTGAAATAGCTTGAATCTCTGTGCATGTTTCTTTCTTCTTCTGTCTCTCTCTCTTTTGATGTTTTGTCTGAGGGTTGGAAATTTTTGATCTGTGTGCCTTGTCTGAGACCCATATGTGCATGCATGTTAGCCTGAGCATTTTCTTCTAATTTACCATTATTATGCTCTAATAGATGACCATATCTTCCATTGTCAACTGTACTCAAGGTTCCTTGTAATCCTTTATCTTTGACACTTCCTTGACCATTGTAAACCTCACCATATCTGCCCATTTTTGCATAGATGTTGAGAGAATAACTGAGAACTCTGTGATTTACAGGCACCAAGAAAAATCATCCATGCCTTCACCATAGGTTCAATGGGTATCATTATGACAAAATTTAGGGTGTTCTCATAAGGTGTCCAATTAGGAGCCTTACAAGGAGATCTGTTTATCAAGTAGCAAGCAATACACATAGCCTCTACCTAATAGCCTTTATATAACTATGCATCACTAAGCATATTTTTGGCCTTTTCCATAATTGTATGGTTCATCCTTTCTGCAACACCATTTTGTTGTGGTATATACAGAGTTGTCTTTTATCTGAGTATACCTACATTCTTGTAAAACTCATCAAATTCCTTAGAGCAATATTCTCCTCCATTGTCAGATCTTAATATTTTTATCTTTAAACCTGATTGGTTCTCTACTAAGACTTTGAATTCCTTAAACTTGGTGAAAACTTCAGATTTATTTTTCATAAAATAAATGAATGTATATTTGGATACATCATCAATGAAGGTGACAAAATAATGAGATTTTCCAATAGATTCATTATCCATAGGTCCAAACACATCCATATGAATAATTTATAATTTCTCTTTTAGTCTATTGATTCCTGAAGGAAATGATTTTATGTTTTGTTTACCAAACACACAATGCTCATAGAAATTAAAGTGCTCATCAGAATAAGATAAACCATCCAACAATTCTTTGTTCTTAATAGTTTTTAATACATTATTGCATGTGTGGCCCAATCTGTGGTGCCACAACATACAAGTGTTTTTAGAAGCCTCAGAAACATAAGAGGCATTACAAATTGTAGTTGCTTCAAGCTTAAACAAGTTCCTAAATCTCTTCCCTTTTCCTACCACCAAGTTCCCTCTCACCAATCTGCAGCCATGCTTTTCAAATGTCACATGTATTCCCAAATCATTCAACTTTGAAACTAAAATTAGATTTCTAGCTAATCCAAGAACATTGAAAACACCAGAGAGGGTTTTTATCCTCCCATCACTAAAACACAACAATACCTTTCCTTTCCCAACAATTGGATATGAAGAGTTGTCACCAAGGTAGATATTACCTCCATCATATTCTTCATATGTGGAGAACCATTCCTTATGCGAGGTCATATGAAATGAACGTCCTGAGTCAACTAACCATTGAACATTAGAAACAATATTACATGCAGAAAGTAAAAACATCTTCACCTGCATTCAAGGACTTACCAGAAGCACTCTCCCACATTTTCTTGGGGTTTCTGCACTCCTTCACATGTCCCCTTTTACTGCAATTCCAACACTTAACTCTATTATTTTTACTAGGAGTCCTAGACTAGCCCTTGGATTGTCTTTAGCCTCTTTCTGATCTCCTTTAGGTCCCCTTTCCTTAGACCTTCCCTTGATACTAAGAGCATCACCTGAACTATTTGAACTCTTTTTCCTCAATTCCTGTGCCAATAAAACTGCAACAAAAGCATCCAACTTTAGACATGTGAGGTTAGAAGTGATAGCCAAAATGACATTTTCCCATGACTTAGGTAAAGAACAAAGAAGCAAGATACATTTATCTTCCACATCAACCTCAACATCTACTGAAGCAAGCTGACTCATCAAAAAATTAAATGAATTTAAATGCTCTGCAACTGACTCACCCTCTTTCATTTTCAAGTAAAACAATTTTCTTTTTAAGTAAAGTTTGTTTACCATACTCTTGGCTTGATAAATCTCACCCATTTGTTTCTACAATTTGTGTGCAGTCTCTTCCTTTTTGACATTCAACATGACATAATCTAACGGACATAAATGGATGGTTCCCCATGCCTTCTTATCTAGTTTTTCCCACTCATCTGGAGAGACATCATCAGGTTACTTCTCTTTTTGAACAACGAACCATTGGTTTATTTCTTCCAACAAATCTTCCATTTTCAACTTTCACAACTCATACCCCATTCCGTTGAACTTCTCAATGTCCATTTGAGAGGTTGATGCAATGGTGGATGCAGTCATAATAACAACACAAGATCTGCAAAACAAACACAACCAAATATCCCATTGTAGCTACAGATTCCACACTACCACCCAAGAGTCAAAGCTAGCCAGGATCTGATACCAAATGTTAGAAATGAAAGCACAACTACTTCATGGAAATTTGATTCAAGATAAATTTCAGCAATCTTAAGTGTGCATTAACAATGGAGATTGTAACAAAACGTAAAACCCACTATAGAAAAGATGTCAAACATGAAGAACTCAACACAATGACACATTGTTTATGTGGAGAAAACACTTGCGGGTAAAAATCTCCACCAAGAAAGAGGCACAAGTTTGTATTAATCTATAAAAGATCTATACAATACATCAACTACACAGCTCTCTCCACAAATCTTCAATATGACAGCATTCCAACAACACTTGAGTACCTAAAATCTGTATTGCAACAACAAATATATGGAAAATACTTATAGAAATATTTTTCAACTCATCCCAGGTGTTCACATTCTCTGTCATGAGATTCCCCAACATGCAAACATTAAATGTCATCGTACAAGCACCTTCCACTTGTCCAAAAATAGCCATGCAAAGGTTGAGTGCCCAAGACTAAATATGGCCTCTTACAACATCTTATGACACATCATAACCATCATAGATTCCACAAAAGAGTATCTTTCCAAGATAGGAACCTTGGGCTATATATAGCAAATATAGAACTAACATATCCATCATATGCGTCATAGAATCACATAATCTTTTGACAACTTGCAGTTGTCATAGATTCACTTACCAAACATTATGATAGTTGTCATACATGCCAAATGATGAAGGGGGTAAATCACAAAACACACAACAACAGAAATTGCACACATAAAATAGAATGTTCTTTTATTGATTTGGACAACTCATTACATTATAGAAGCTCAAATACAATTAGAGGAATCAATCCTCCATAGGTTGCAACACATTACAACTCCTTCTCTCAAGACTCCGGAATCATTTGCCTTCTGTAACCCCAAATCATCTAGGGTTCTATTTTCCTATCTATTCTTGACTCTACACTTTCCCCCTCAACTCTACTATTGCCTAGGGTTCCCAAAAATAGTCATAAATAGTACTTTTTGGCAACCTCTAGTTAAATTTTGAATTTTGCACAACTCTCTCCAAAAGTAGGTCAACTTCCAGGAAGCATAACATTTGATCCAGTTGTCCAATTGATGAATCTTTTGAAGCGTCAAAAAGATCGTGAAGTGAACTATCATGCTGGAAATATGTAAATGGATTTCCATCAACTTTTTAGGATGTTATGGGACATTTTAGTGCCTCATATCTGGTTTCAGAAATTTTTAGGGGATTTTTAGAAAATAGAAACTTCAGTATCTTTCAGCTCACATATGATCTTTGCCTGATTCCTTCACCAAAGGCCTTATATTTCATTTATGAAGCTTCTTGTAATTTTTTTTCTTCCATCTGTGCCCAAATGCAAATTTCCTAAAATGGCAGTTAAACTTTCCACAAATAGCAATTTGCTATTTTTAGCAGTTTGGAAAAACTGAGAGTCCTAGATCATTATTCAAGAGATTATGGAACCATAAATACTAATTATGGAACTAAATGAAAACAACTACAATGATTTTGAATCAAGATCTTTTTGAGTGATGCAAGATTGCTTTTACACCACTAGATGCTCTAACATCAGACACCCATGGTAATTTGAGAAGTGACCTTGTCATGTCTTAGGTGTCTATTTGAGGAAAACTAAAATAGTTAACCTCTACCTTAGACAACCAAGAAGAATCTTCAACATACCTTCCTTTCCATTTCACTAGATATTCTTCATATTTCCTAATCTGAGTACTTCTTCCCACACGTCTATCCAAGATCTTTTCTATCTCCTCCTTTGAAGTAGATGCCAGAATACTCCACTGTTCTTTTGTTGGTCCATCTTCTGTGCCACCTTCATGATATTCTATTAAATCAGCAATGTTGAACATAGGGGAAATATCGATCCGACTTGGTAGCTCTACCTCATATGCATTTCTTGAATCATGTTTCTTCAGAATCCTACATGGTCCAAATTTCTTCATTTTTAATTTATTATATGTTCCAATTGGGAACCTTTCCTTTCTCAAGTGAACCATGACTTCATCTCCTACCTAGAATTCTTTATATCTCCTCTTCTGATTTGCCTTAGCCTTGTACTGAATATTAATCTTATTAATGTGCTTTCTCACCTCTTCATGCAAATTCATCAGGTGTTCTACAAAGTCTTTAGCTTCAACACTTGTCTTTTCTCCCTTGTCCAACTTCCTTCACTTTGAAACATTTATTGGACTATTCCCATATACAATCTAGAATGGTGATTTACTAGTACTCTGATTGACAGAATTGTTGTAAGCAAATTCTTCCTATGGTAAAATCAAATCCCATCCCTTGGGCTTATCCCCTGCTAAGCATCCTAGTAGTTACCCAAAATCCTATTCACCAATTCGGTCTATCCATCAGACTGTGGATGGTGTGCAGAACTGAAGTTCAAATCTGTCTTCAACTTCTTCCACAATGTCCTCTAGAAATAAACAAGAAACTTGGTATCTTGATATGAAACTATGCTCTTAGGTAGGCCATGCAATCTTACCACCTCCTTGAAAATAATTTTGCAATATGAACATCATTAGTCTTCCTACAAGGAATTAAATGTGCCATCTTCAAGACTCTGTCCACCACCACAAAAATAAAATCATGTCCTCTCTATATCCTTGGTAAACCAAGAACAAAATCCATTCTAATATCTGTTGCAAGTATGAGGATAACCAGTGTTGTCATTGATGTCAACATACTCATATTGCATTAATGAGGAAGATTGGATGAGCTGTGTGCTGAGGATATTGAGAAAATTGGCCTCAATCAGGAACAGTGAAGAACAATCATGACATTAAGGTAAAAGTCCAAGATAAGATGAATATCAGAGGATGTGGCTTAAAGGGTTTTCAGATATGAATCTTGAGATGCTCTAGTCAAGATTTTAGAGGTCCACATGAAGATATGAAGAAGTTATGGTCGCTCTAGTAGAACTAGTTCTGGCAGATGTTCAGTGGTGACAGAGTGTCACAGATTGGTTCGGTGAGCTCTGGAATTACATTATCTCATTATCTTATAGGTGTTTGCCGACTTAGATGATTGTTCCTAAGTCGATGCCTTGTATAAATAAGGGATTGTGAATTCATTTTGAAGTGTGTCTTGGAGCGGATAAGTGGGGTATAGCGAAGAAAAGTGCGAAAGGCAGAGTAGGAGTTTTTGGGCTTAAATGGAACTGATCCAGGCATGGTAAAGATGTCAATCTCCAGTTCAAGTATGTAATACTTGTTACTTTGTAGACAGTGTGTCTCTTGTAGGTAGTGTGCCTCTTGTGAGCAGTGTGCTCAGGCAGTGAGCCCTAATTGGCATGTGCCATCTATTTTTCTTATTCTTCTAACAGAGAATAATCCTTGGGTTAATCACCCCATGGTTTTTTCCCTTAACTAGGTTTCCACGTCAAAATCTTGGTGTCTCATGTGTTGATGTGTATCTACTCTGGTGTTTATGCTTTATGCTTTCATGAATGATTAATTGATATACTATTAAATAACAAAGAGGTTTTAAGTGTTTGAATTACAAGCAAGTTTTGGACAACTGATTCACCCCCCCTCTCAGTTGTCTGTCCTAAATCCAACAATTGGTATCAGAGCCAAGTTTCTCTGAAGGAGCTTAATCGCTTGAGGTGATCCAGGATGTCGTCATACAAGAAAGATAGTCTGAAGTTTGATGGAACCAACTTCTCTCTTTGGAAAGGTCGCACGAAATGTCACTTGGAGTGTATGGGAAAGGTGTATTTGTGCATGGTCACAAAAGCATATGTACCTCCATAGGGTGGTCTGACAACTCTAAATGAAATCACAGATGCTGAAAATAGTTTGTGAACCAAAGAGGCTCTTCTAAGCGCATTGACTGACTCAGAACTCTCAAATGTTATTGACCTATCAACTACCTATGAGATCTAGATTAAACTAGAACTTCTGCATGAAGTAGATGAGTATGTTAAGAGTGCAAGGTTGCAGAGTCTTAAAGGAAAATTTGCAAGACTCAAGATGAGAGATGATGAAAATATTACTACCTTTATGCCAAGAGTAAATGAGCTAGTGTGTGGAATTAGGAATGCTGGTGGTGTTTTGGATGAAAATGAGATTGTTGGCAAAATTCTCAGATCCCTTCCTGCTGTCTACAAAATCAAGGTTGCTGCCATTAATGAATTCAGAGACCAATTGGATGGCAAACTGGTTGCATTTAAAATGATCGAGTTTGGAGATGATCCCCCCAAAACTGAATCTGCATTCAAAGCTAGTGCCTTTGTGAAAGGTAAACAAAGATTTGATCTGGGAGAAAACTCTTCAAGGAAGCTGTCATGGTATGATCAAGAAAGAAGAGACTTGGAAGAGGAAGAAGCAGAAACAGCTCAACTTGAAGCCCTCATTGGAAAGAGACTGCCAAGAGGATCCGATAAGTATGAAGGAAAATCACCCTTTAAGTGCTTCAACTGCAATAAGATTGGTCATTTTGCCTCAAGATGTCCGGAAAGATCTACAAGGTCAAATTCTAACAGACAAAGGTTCCAAAAGAATTGTTATTATGTTCATGAAGATGATGATAATGAAGGAGTAACAAATGATGAATCAGAAATAGGAAACAAATTTAGAAATGAATGGGTGTTTATTGCCATCAAGGAAGAGGATCCAATATCCTCTGAATCTGTCAATCATAAGGTTGTAGAAAGAGCTTTGGCTACCCAAGTTGAAGAAAAGGATGATTGGGTTATTGACAGTGGATGCTCTCACCATATGATAGGTGACAAAAACAAGTTCTTAGACTTGGAAAGGTATGAAGGAGGAATGGTAAAGTTTGGTGATAATTTTGCTGGTAGAATCAGAGGAAGGGGAACTATTTTTTTGATGGAAAAAGTAAAACTGGTAACATATTGTATGTTGAAGGATTGAAACACAATCTTCTCAGTGTTGGACAGTTGGTGGACAAAGGTTATGATCTCTGGTTCAAGAATGGAAGATGCAGGATCTTTGAGAGCTCTGGAACTGAGATTGCATCCGGTACTCAAACAAAAGGTAATATCTTCCATCTAGTTGGTTCTCATAAAAGTTGGTTGTTTGTTCAAGTTGATCAGAGTTGGTTATGGCATAGAAGGTTGTGTCATGTGAATTTTGATAACATCATCAAGATAAGCAATACTCAGGCTATAAGAGATCTTCCAAAATTAGTGAAACCTACAAATAGTTTGTGCAAAGAATGTCAGCTAGGTAAACTGAGTAGAGTCTCATTCAAAAACAAGGATCAGTCCTCTACTAGATTATTGGAATTAATTCATACTGATCTATGTGGTCGAACAAGAATCAAGAGTATGCAAGGTGATAGATATTTCATGTTACTGATTGATGACCATTCCCAGATGATGTGGGTTACCATTCTAAAAGAGAAATCAGAAGCTTTTGAGAAGTTCAAAATCTTCAAGGCTATGGTAGAGAATCAAACCAGATTAAAACTAAAATGTCTGAGGTTTGATAGAGGTGGTGAATTATAGACTTTTGTGAGAAGCATGGCATAAAGAGACAATTATCTGCTCCTAGGATTCCACAGCAGAATGGAGTAGTAGAGAGAAAGAACTGGACCATCCAGGAAGCATCCAGGACAATGATGATGGAAGTAAATGTTCCCCAGATGTTTTGGAGAGAAGATGTCAGCACTGTAGTCTATACTCTCAATCGAGTTCAAATCAGAAGCAATACCGGTAAGACTCCTTATGAACTTTGGTTTGGTATCACTCCTATTGTGAGATATTTCAGAGTATTTGGTAGAAAATGTTACATTAAAAGAGATGAAGATCTAGGAAAGTTTGATGCTAGAAGTGATGAAGGAATTTTCTTGGGTTAGTCCACTCAAAGCAAAGCAGACCAGTGTTATAATAAGAGACTAAGAAAGATGATAGCAAGTACAAACATGAAGGTTGATGAAGGAATTGAGAAGCCCTCAAGGTTTTATGAATATGATGAAGATGATCAGAATGGTTCTCTGGTTCAAGGAGCTCAATCTTCCTCTGAAAGAAAGATTCAGATTGATCTGGTAAATCAAGAAGAAGAGGTTTGTCTAAATGAGCTTGATCAAGAAACAATAGTGCAAGAAACTCCCAAAGTTCTAAGGTATGTAACTCTAAACCACTCTGAAGATCAGATCATAGGTGACAAAAGCAAAGGGGTACAAACAAGGAGGAGAATTGCTCAAAATTCAGATGAATGTTGTCTGATTTTAAAGATTGAACCTATGACAATAAATGAAGCCTGCAATGATGAAAATTGGACCAAAGCAATGGAGGAAGAGTTGATGCAAATTGAGAAAAATCACACTTGGGATCTTGTATCTAGACCTAGAAACAAGAATGTGATTGGAACCAAATGGGTCTTCTAGAACAAACTAAATGAAGTTGGTGAAGTAGTCAGAAACAAAGCCAGATTGGTCTGCAAAGGCTACTCTCAAATAGAAGGAATTGACTTTGAAGAAACCTTTGCTCTGGTGGCAAGAATTGAAACAGTCAGATTATTTCTTGCATTTGCTACCTTCAAAGACTTCAAGGTATATCAGATGGATGTCAAGTATGCCTTCCTAAATGGTGATTTGGAAGAAGAAGTATACAGTGAGCAACTGATGGATATCAATTGTCTGATCATAGTGATATGGTCTACAAGTTGAAGAAAGCACTATATGGATTGAAGCAAACCCCAAGGGCTTGGTATGAAAGGTTGGATAAACATCTTGTGCAAATTGGTTTCAACAAAGGTACTGCTGATAGTAACTTATATTTTAAAATTGATCATGAAAACATCTTGATTGTTGAAGTATTTGTTGATGATATCATCTTTGGAGGAAAAGATAACATGTGTAAAACTTTTTCAAATCAAATGAAAAGTGAGTTTGAGATGTCCATGCTTGGTGAAATGAATTTCTTCTTGGGTCTACAAATTACTCAAACAAAGAAAGGGATCTTCATTTCTCAGACCAAATATGTGAAAGAATTGTTGAGGAAATTTGGGATGGAAGATTCAAAGCCAATGAATACTCCCATGGTAACCGGATGCAAGTTGAGCAAAGATGATGACTCTCCCAAGGTGGATCAGACAAAATATAGGTCAATGATTGGAGGACTATTGTATCTCACTCAAACTAGACCAAATATTATGCAGGTTGTTGGTCTTGTTGCTAGATTCCAAGCTGATCCTAGAGAATCTCATGTTATGGAAATCAAGAGGATTTTTAGATATCTAAAGGGGATAGTTGAGTATGGTCTATGGTACCCTAGAGATCATGATTTCTCTCTTCAGGCATATATAGATGCAGATTGGGTAGGAGATGTGGATGACCAGAAGAGCACTAGTGGTGGAGCTTTCTTTTTGGGAAAAAGATTAGTTTCTTGGCTAAGCAAGAAATAAGAGGTAATATCTCTGTCTACAACTGAAGCAAAATACATTACAGCAGTAGGTAGTTGCACTCAAATCTTATGGATGAAGCAGATGCTAAGAGACATTAAAGTAGAATATGAGGAGCCTATCACAATTTTCTGTGATAATTCAAGTGCAATAAATATTTCTAAGAATCCGGTATTGCATTCTAAGACCAAGCACATATCTATCAAGTTTCACTTTCTGAGAGAGCAAGTGAACAAGGATGAAGTTAGATTGGAGTGTGTGCCCTCCAAAGATTAAATTGCAGATATTTTTACTAAACCTCTTCCCAAGGATTCTTTTGAGTATCTTAGGGAGAAGTTAGGGGTCATTGCCCCTCTAGTGATGAACTAGGATGCACTGATGTGCATCAATCCGGTGGATATCATAGTCATATCTTGTGATCTGGATTGGTGATGGGGAGCTGCTACTCAGGGGGAGCAGCTGGTATGATTACGATATGTTAAAATTGTAAGTATGATCCCTTTTCCATTGATGTCAAAGGGGGAGAGAAGATATGTGAAAAACAAGTGGTTGTTGATCAAATGGGGAGCATTAAAGAAAGAGAAGACATGTGAAAAGTTGTTGCTGATAGGGGGAGTTGTGACAAAAAGGAGAAGTTCTTGTCTTGATGGTTTTTCACATCATATGTTGCCATCAATGACAAAGGGGGAGATTGTTGCAAGTATGAGGATAACCAATGTTGTCATTGATGTCAACATACTCATATTGCATTAATGAGGAAGATTGGATGAGTTGTGTGCTGAGGATATTGAGAAAATTAGCCTCAATCAGGAATAGTGAAGGGCAGTGATGACATTAAGGCAAAAGTCCAAGATAAGATGAATATTAGAAGATGTGGCTTAAAGGGTTTTCAAATATGAGTCTTGAGATGCTCCAGTCAAGATTTTAGAGGTCCGCATGAAGATATGAAGAAGTTATGGTTGCTCTAGTAGAACCGGTTTTGACAGATGTTCAATGGTGACAGAGTGTCACAGACTAGTCTAGTGAGCTTCAAAATTGCATTATCTCATTCTACAGATTAGAGGGAGTGTTGAAGAAGTTAGCATGAAGTGACAACTAGATTTGTTCATGGTTTGGAGGTTTGGAAGTACCTTTTTCATTATGACAATGGTGACAGACTATGTTCTTGAAGTTCTAGATGAAGAAGAGAAGAATTCCAGTAAGCTGATAAAGTGTGGATGTTCTTGGTGACTCAGGAAAAGTTTTGGTGATCTTTGGATCATGTACAATTCTTATTGGTGGTCCGCATTGAAGTTAGAGTTTGTATTTGAAGAATTACCACCAGGTATTAGTGTTCTTCTTGAGACTGGCTAACTGGATGTGTTACACGTCTTGCAAATGATCTTATAGGTGTTTGCCGACTTAGATGATTGTTCCTAAGTCGATGCCTTGTATAAATAAGGGATTGTGAATTCACTTTGAAGTGTGACTTGGAGCGGATAAGTGGGGTATAGTGAAGAAAAGTGCAAAAGGCAGAGCATGAGTTTTTGGGCTTAAATGGAACTGATGCATGCATGGTAAAGATGCCAATCTCTAGTTCAAGTTTGTAATACTTGTTACTTTGTAGACAGTGTGTCTCTTGTAGGTAGTGTGCCTCTTGTGAGCAGTGTACTCAGGTAGTGAGCCCTAATTGACATGTGCCATCTATTTTTCTTATTATTCTAACAGAAAATAATCCTTGGGTTAATCACCCTATGGTTTTTTCCCTTGACTAGGTTTCCACGTCAAAATCTTGGTGTCTCATGTGTTGATGTGTATCTGCTATGGTGTTTATGCTTTATGCTTTCATGAATGATTAATTGATATACTATTAAATAACAAAGAGGTTTTAAGTGTTTGAATTACAAGCAAGTTTTGGACAACTGATTCACCCCCCCTCTCAATTCTCTGTCCTGAATCCAACAATTGGTATCAGAGCCAAGTTCCTCTAAAGGAGCTTAACCACTTGAGGTGATCCAGGATGTCGTCATAAAAGAAGCATAGTCCGAAGTTTGATGGAACCAACTTCTCTCTTTGGAAAGGTCACATGAAATGTCACTTGGAGTGTATGGAAAAGGCGTACTTGTGCATGGTCACAAAAGCATATGTACCTCCATAGGGTGGTCCGACAACTCTAAATGAAATCATAGATGCTGAAAACAATCTATGGACCAAAGACGCTCTTCTAAGTGCATTGACTGACTCAGAACTCTCAAATGTTATTGACCTACCAACTGCCTATGAGATCTAGATTAATCTGGAACTTCTGCATGAATGAGATGAGTATGTTAAGAGTGCAAGGTTACAGAGTCTAAAAGGGAAATTTGAAAGACTCAAGATGAGAGATGATAAAAATATTACTACCTTTATGCCAAGAGTAAATGAGCTGGTGTGTGGAATTAGGAATGCTGGTGGTGTTTTGGATGAAAATGAGATTGTTGGCAAAATTCTCAGATCCCTTCCTACTATCTACAAAATCAAGTTTGCTGCCATCGATGAATTCAGAGCCCATACGACTGTCACAAGAGACCAATTGGCTAGCAAACTGACTACATTTGAAATGACCGAGTTTGGAGATGATCCCCCTAAAACTGAATCTGCATTCAAAGTCAGTGCCTTTGTGAAAGGTAAACAAAGATTTGATTCAGGAGAAAACTCTTCAAGGAAGCTGTCATGGTATGATCAAGCAAGAAGAGACTTGGAAGAGGAAGAAGTAGAAACAGCTCAACTTGAAGCCCTCATTGCAAAGAGACTGCCATGAGGATCCTGTAAGTATGAAGGAAAATTACCCTTTAAGTGCTTCAACTGCAATAAGATTGGTCATTTTGCCTCGAGATGTCTGGAAAGATCTACAAGGTCAAATTCTAACAGACAAAGGTTCCAAAAGAATTGTTATTATGTTCATGAAGATGATGATAATGAAGGAGTAATAGATGATGAATCAGAAATAAGAAACAAATCTGAAAATGAATGGGTGTTTATTGCCATCAAGGAAGAAGATCCAATATCCTCTTAATCTGTCAATCATAAGGTTGTAGAAAGAGTTTCGGCTGCCCAAGTTGAAGAAAATGATGATTGGGTTATTGACAGTGGATGTTCTCACTATATGACAGGTGAAAAAAACAAGTTCTTAGACTTTGAAAGGTATGAAGGAGGAATGGTAAAGTTTGGTGATAATTCTGCTAGTAGAATTAGAGGAAGGGGAATGATTTCTTTTGCTGGAAAAAGCAAAACTGGTAACGTACTATATGTTGAAGGATTGAAGCACAATCTTCTCAGTGTTGGACAGTTGGTGGACAAAGGTTATGATCTCCAATTCAAGAATGGAAGATACAGTATCTTTGAGAGCTTTGAAACTAAGATTGCATCCGGTACTCAAACAAAAGGTAATATCTTCCATCTAGTTGGTTCTAATAAAAGTTGTCTATTTGTTTAAGTTGATCAGAGTTGGTTATGGCATAGAAGGTTGTGTCATGTGAATTTTGATAACATCATCAAGATAAGCAATACTCAGGCTGTAAGAGATCTTCCAAAATTGGTGAAACATAGAAATAGTTTGTGCAAAGAATGTCAACTGGGTAAATAGAGCAGAGTCTCATTCAAAAGCAAGGATCAGTCCTCTACCAGATTATTGGAATTAATTCATACTGATCTATGTGGTCCAACAAGAATCAAGAGTATGCAAGGTGATAGATATTTCATGTTACTGATTGATGACCATTCCCAGATGATGTGGGTTACCTTTCTAAAAGAGAAATTAGAAGCTTTTGAGAGGTTCAAAATCTTCAAGGCTATGGTAGAGAATCAAACTGGATTAAAACTGAAATGTTTGAGGTTTGATAGAGGTGGTGAATTCACATCCGGTGAATTCATAGACTTTTCTGAGAAGCATGGCATAAAGAGACAAATATCTACTCCTAGGACTCCACAACAGAATGGAGTAGTAGAGAGAAAGAATCAGACCATCCAGGAAGCATCGATGACAATGATGATGGAAGCAAATATTCCCCAGATGTTTTGGAGAGAAGCTGTCAGCACTGTAGTCTATACTCTCAATCGAGTTCAAATCAGAAGCAATACTGGTAAGACTCCTTATGAACTTTAGTTTGGTATCACTCCTACTGTGAGATATTTCAGAGTATTTGGTAGCAAATGTTACATTAAAAGAGATGAAGATCTAGGAAAGTTTGATGCTAGAAGTGATGAAGGAATTTTCTTGAGTTACTCAACTCAAAGCAAATCATACCAGTGTTACAATAAGAGACTGAGAAAGATGATAGAAAGTACAAATGTGAAGGTTGATGAAGGAATTGAGAAGCCCTCAAGGTTTTATGAATATGATGAAGATGATCAAAATGGTTCTCTGGTTCAAGGAGCTCAATTCTCCTCTAAAAGTCAGATTTAGACTGATCTGGTAAATCAGGAAGAATAGGTTTGTCTAAATGAGCTTGATCAAGAAACAGTAGTGCAAGAAACTCCCAAAGTTCCAAGGTATGTAACTCTGAACCACTTTGAAGATCAGATCATAGGTGACAAAAGCAAAGGGGTACAAACAAGGAGGAGAATTGCTCAAAATTTAGATGAATGTTGTCTGATTTCAAAGATTGAAACTAAGACAATAAATGAAGCCTGCAATGATGAAAATTGGACCAAAGCAATGGAGGAAGAGTTTATGCAAATTGAGAAAAATCACACTTGGGATCTTGTCTCTAGACCTAGAAACAAGAATGTGATTGGAACCAAATGGGTCTTCCGGAATAAACTAAACAAAGTTGGTGAAGTAATCAGAAACAAAGCCAGACTGGTCTGCAAAGGCTACTCTTAAATATCAGGAATTGATTTTGAAGAAACCTTTGCTCCAGTGGCAAGAATTGAAGCAGTTAGATTATTTCTTGCATTTGCTGCCTTCAAAGACTTCAAGGTATATCAGATGGATGTCAGGTCTGCCTTCGTAAATAGTGATTTGGAAGAAGTATACATTGAGCAACTGGATGGATTTCAATTGTCTGATCATAGTGATATGGTCTGCAAGTTGAAGAAAGCACTGTATGGATTGAAGCAAACCCCAAGGGCTTGGTATGAAAGGTTGGATAAGCATCTTGTGCAGATTGGTTTCAACAAAGGTACTGCTGACAATAACTTATATTTTAAAATTGATCATGAAAACATCTTGATTGTTGAAGTATTTGTTGATGATATCATCTTTGGAGGAAAAGATAGCATATGTAAAACTTTTTCAAATCAAATGAAAAGTGAGTTTGAGATGTCCATGCTTGGTGAAATGAATTTCTTCTTGGGTCTGTAAATTACTCAAACAAAGAAAGGGATCTTCATTTCTCAGACCAAATATGTGAAAGAATTGTTGAGGAAATTTGGGATGGAAGATTCAAAGCCAATGAATACTCCCATGGCAACCGGATGCAAGTTGAGCAAAGATGATGACTCTCCCAAGGTGGATCAGACAAAATATAGGTCAATGATTGGAGGACTATTGTATCTCACTCAAACTAGACTAGATATTATGTAGGATGTTGGTCTTGTTGCTAGATTCCAAGCTGATCCTAGAGAATCTCATGTTATGGCAATCAAGAGGATTTTTAGATATCTAAAGGGGACAGTTGAGTATGGTCTATGGTACCCTAGAGATCATGATTTCTCTCTTCATGCATATACAGATGCAGATTAGGCAGGAGATGTGGATGACCGAAAGAGCACTAGTGGTGGAGCTTTCTTTTTGGGAAAAAGATTAGTTTCTTGGCTAAGCAAGAAACAAGAGGCAATATCTCTGTCTACAACTGAAGCAGAATACATTGCAGCAGCAGGTAGTTGCACTCAAATCTTATGGATGAAGCAGATGCTAAGAGACATTAAAGTAGAATATGAGGAGCCTATCACAATTTTCTGTGATAATTCAAGTGCAATAAATATTTCTAAGAATCTAGTGTTGCATTCTAAGACTAAGCAATCTATCAAGTTTCACTTTCTGAGAGAGCAAGTGAACAAGGATGAAGTCAGATTGGAGTATGTGCCCTCCAAGGATCAAATTGCAGATATTTTTACTAAACCTCTTCCCAAGGACTCTTTTGAGTATCTCAGGGAGAAGTTAGGGGTCATTGCCCATTTGGTGATGAACTAGGATGCACTGATGTGCATCAGTCTAGTGGATATCACAGTCATATCTTGTGATCCGGATTGGTGATGGGGAGCTGCTATTCAGGGGGAGCAGCTGGTATGATTCTAATATGTTAAAATTGCAAGTATGAGCCCTTTGCCATTGATGTCAAAAGGGGTGAGAAGACATGTGAAAAAAAAGTGGTTGTTGATTAAAGGGGGACCAGTAAAGAAAGAGAAGACATGTGAAAAGTTGTTGCTGATAGGGGGAGCTGTGACAAAAAGGAGAAGTTCTTGTCTTGATGGTTTTTCATATTACATGTTGCCATCAATGAAAAACGGGGAGATTGTTGCAAGTATGAGGATAACCAGTGTTGTCATTGATGTCAACATACTCATATTGCATTAATGAGGAAGATTGGATGAGCTATGTGCTGAGGATATTGAGAAAATTAGCTTCAATCAGGAATAGTGAAGAACAGTAATGACATTAAGGTAAAAGTCCAAGATAAGATGAATATCAGAGGATGCGGCTTAAAGGGTTTTCAGATATGAGTCTTCAGATGCTCCAGTCAAGATTTCAGAGGTCCGTATGAAGATATGAAGAAGTTAGGGTCTCTCTAGTAGAACCGGTTTCGGTAGATATTCAGTGGTGACAGAGTGTCACAGATTGGTCCGGTGGGCTCTGAAATTGCATTATCTCATTCTGCGAATTGGAGGGAGTGTTGAAGAAGTCAGTGTGAAGTGACAACTAGATTTGTTCATGGTTTGGAGGTCTGAAAGTACCTTTTTCATTATGACAGTGGTGACAGACTGTGTTCTTGAAGTTCTAGATGAAGAAGAGAAGAATTCCAGTAAGCTGATAAAGTGCGGATGTTCTTGGTGACTCAAGAAAGGTTTTGGTGATCTTTGGATCATGTACAATTCTTATTGGCGGTCTGCATTGAAGTTGGAGTTTGCATTTGAAGAATTACCACCGGGTATTGGTGTTTTTCTTGAGACTAGCTGACCAGATGTGTCACACGTCTTGCAAATGATCTTATAGGTGTTTGCCGACTTAGATGATTGTTCCTAAGTTGATGCCTTGTATAAATAAGGGATTGTGAATTCATTTTGAAGTGTGTCTTAGAGAGGATAAGTGGAGTATAGTGAAGAAATTGTGAAAGGCAGAGAAGGAGTTTTTGGGCTTAAATGGAACTGATCTAGGCATGGTAAAGATGTCAATCTCTAGTTCAAGTTTGTAATACTTGTTACTTTGTAGACAATGTGTCTCTTGTAGGCAGTGTGCCTCTTGTGAGTAGTGTGCTCAGGCAGTGAGCCCTAATTGGCATGTGCCATCTATTTTTCTTATTCTTCTAATAGAGAATAATCCTTGGGTTGATCACCCCGTGGTTTTTTCCCTTGACCGGGTTTCCACGTCAAAATCTTGGTGTCTTATGTGTTGATGTGTATCTACTTTGGTGTTTATGCTTTATGCTTTCATGAATGATTAATTGATATACTATTAAATAACAAAGAGGTTTTAAGTGTTTAAATTAGAAGCAATTTTTGGACAACTAATTCACCCCCCTCTTAGTTGTCTATCTTGAATCCAACAATATCATCCCATGGCTTCTCAGGTATAGGTAGTGGCTGATATAGTCCTATATTCTGACTTGCTCCTTTCCCCATCTGACATACTCTGCAACTCTGCACAAATTTCTTCACATCTTTCTGTAACTGTGGCCAATAATAATTTTCTCCAACAATAGCAATGGTCTTATCTCGACCAAAGTGTCCAGCTAATCCCCCACTATGCTTCTCCTTAATCAGGTTCTCTCTCATGGAACTCCTCGAAATGCAAAACTAGCTTCCCCTAAACAACATGCCATCTTGGATTATGAAATCCAACCATTTTGTCATGTCCAAAGTAACAGGTTCTAGACAAGCTTTCCAAGCCTCTACAAAATCTGGATCTTCAGGATACAAACTTTTGAGCTCATCAAACCCAACAACCTTTATCTTCATTTTTGTCAACAAATTTTTCCTTCTTCTCAAGGCATCTGCAATTCTGTTGGACGTCCCACTTATGTGCTTCAAAACAAAAGTATAGCTCTGCAAAAACTCAACCCATTTTAAGTACATCTGATTTAACTTTCCTTGACCATTAAGACACTACGCTTGATGATCAGTATATAAAACAAACTATTTTGGCAACAAATAATGTCTCCATTTCTTCAAAGCCTGAACTATTGCATAAAATTCCTGATCATAAACATAATACTTTTTCTTGGTATCATTAAGCCTCTCACTAAAATAGGTAATGGGCTTACCTTCTCGACTCAAAATAGCTCCTATGACATTGCCACTAGAATCACAATCTACCTGAAATACCTTATTGAAATTTGGAAATGCCAAAATAGGTTTCACTCTAACTTTTTTCTTCAATATATCAAAACTTTTGTTTGCTTCTATAGTCCATTTAAGCTCTTTTCTATCCCCTCTCATTGTCTCAGTTAGGGGTGCACAAATACTACTAAAATTCCTAATGAATTTCCTATAAAAACTTGCCAAACCATGAAAAGATCGTACCTCCATAGCACTCCTTGGCATAGGCCATTCAATGATAACCCTTACTTTTTCTGGGTCCATCTTAAGACCTTCCTCTGAGACAACAAATCCCAAGTATACCTACTCCTTTGCAAAACTACATTTCTTCAAATTAATCAGTAACTTCTCCTCCCCCAACTTCTCTAAAACTCTTCTAATATGCATTAGGTGCTCATCCCAAATCTTACTGAAAATCAAAATGTCATCTAAATAAATAATAACGAAACTTCCCAAAAACTCTTTCAATACCTCATTCATGAGCCGCATGAATGTGCTCAATGCATTGGTTAGCCCAAATGGCATGACTAACTACTCATACAAACCTTCATGTGTCTTGAAGGTTGTCTTCCATTTGTCTCATTCTTTGATTCAGATCTCGTGATACCTGCTCTTTAGGTCAATCTTCATGAAGTACTTGGCTCCACTCAAACAATCCATTATGTCATCCATTCTTGGCAATAGAAATTTGTACTTGATCATAATCTTATTGATGGCTCAGGAATCTGTACACATTCTCTACTCCATCTTTCCTTGGTGCTAGTACTATAGATACCACACATGGACTTGTCTCTTATCAGTCCCTTCCTCAACAACTCATGAACTTGTCTGATCAGCTCCTCATTCTCTACAGGAGTCATTCTATGGGCTGCCTTATTCAGCAAATTGGCTCCTGGTATCAAATCCATTTGATGACTTATCTTCCTCACTGGTGGTAAACCTTCTAGTACATTATCAGAGATAATATCCTAAAACTCTTCCAACATATCAGAGACTTCTGCTGATACATCTTCACATTTCTCTTGACTGATCTTAGGAATCAATGTAAAGCAATGTTAGTCATGCTTCATACCCTCCAAAAATTTTCTACCATCTACAAAGCAAATTCTGGAAGTACTACATAACTTTTCTTCTACCTCCTTCAAGGGCTTCAACTTGTGACAAACTCCATCCTTTGTTAGGGAATATGTATTTGCATGACCATCATGGACAGTGCACCTATCATACTACCACGACCTCCCCAACAACATATGACATGCATCCATCGGTATGATATCACACATCACCTCATCATGGTAGTCCCCAATCTTGAACTTCACTAAACACTGCTCATTGACCAAAGTTGTATGGTCCCTCTGCAACCATGCAATCCGATATGGATGTTGATGCTTTCTTCTTGTCAAATTTAATTTGTCAACCATCTCCTCTAAAACAAGATTGCTAGTGTTTCCACTATCAATAATAATATCACAACACTTACCTTCACATTAGCACCTTGTGTAGAATAAACTCTTCCTCTGATTGGGTTCTTTCTCGTCATTCAATAAAGTTCTTCTAACAACTAAGGTTTCTCCCCTTTCAACATCTTTAGAATGCTCAAACTGTGCATCTTCATCTACATGTGCAACTCGTGCATTACCTTTAGGTCTTCTATTTGTCCTTCCTTTATGTTGTGGACACTTGTATGCTCAATTTCCTTCTTCTCCACATTGAAAATAGGTTCCTCAGAAACCTCCTCTTCTAGGTCCTGTCGATGATTATTTTTACACAGTCATAACAAAATTTAAAATTCACAAAATGAACCTAACTGTCTTGAAAGATATGAAGAAATCAATTAAGATTTGCTTAATCCCAAGTTTCTGTATGGTCAGGTCTTGACCTGTTGGACAAATTTAGTAGGTTGATGTGAAGCTATAATATGCAAGGGGCCTTATGTGATCTAAGGTTTCTGATGTTTTACTGGACTCAAACTATGTAAAATATCCCAAATATCATCATTTTATTCATTCCTTTTTTGCATGAACTTGTTATTGTATTACAAATCTCGGTATGATTTATATTATTGCAAGCTTTTCCTTTTCAAATATTATGAAAACTGTCTACTATCAACTCTGTTGTTCATGTTTTTTTTCAAATATGAGACTATTTCCTTTAAATTTCTGTGTTTTAACCTAAGTATTCTAGATGGGTTCGGAAAAGATAGAGAAATCTAAACTAAACTTCATTCTTACTACAGGATCTAAATGTTTTGTTATGCACCTTGCAAGTAATGCAACAAATTGATCAAATCCACAGATTAAACCTTAAATGTAAGCCCTGAGTATTTTCACAGACATACAGTCAAGATTGCAAGCTTTAAGAGATATTGTTTCAAATACAAAGAAGAGCCAGAAGACACTCAGAAAATAGATGCAGAATTCTAGATTCATTTGTATTCAAAACACACAGTCATATATGATTTACAATGTATGAATGACTCTTATCTTCATTAATCAAATTACAAAAAACTTACAAAGCTTTATGGATACAGTAAGGAAGCAGGATGTTCCACACGTTCCTTATTGCAGACACAGGCCACCTCCCTCTACTTCTAAACTAAAAGGTCTCTCTATTCTAAATGCTGAGATAAATTACAAGTTCCAACTCTGTTTTAAAAATTCCTATGAATCCCTGTGTAAAGTATTACAGTGTAAAGGAGGCAATATATAGCTATGACCATCCCCAATACAGCTCCAAAACCCTAGTTAATCAATGATCTGTACTTCAAGCTACATCATCAATGGTGGAAAAATCCCACCAAAAAATATCTCTGATCAACATACTCATCCTAGGCGTAAGATGCCCTTTTGGAAACCCTAACAGCTCAAAATATCCTCTATTGTCTGTTTAATAATGTTTTCTCTCCAACTGCATTTTGTCTTTTCATTGAAGGCCTTTACTTCTTTTTGTTTCTTCTGTGATCCACCGCCATTCTATGATGTCATCGCCATTAAGTATTGCCTGTGTATTTCTTCTCATCACCATCCTTATCTCTTTTTGCTTCCTTGGTGATCTGATCCGCTGCTCTGGTGACATCATCGCTATTAAAGCTCTGTCTTTATATCTACCTGCACGCCGCAACTATGTCCACAACTCTGCAATTTTCTAGCTATTTCGTTCTGCAACATACAGTCAAGAATTAAGCACCATCATTTAATAAACTAGCAGGAAGATAAACATTACATTAAATTAGGTTCTAAATGTGTAAACACAACTATTGGGCTATGAATTTTCAGCATCTGTGAGCAATTGCATATCTAAATGCATATACAACGCGAAGAATGACCGAGTCAACCATCGTTGACCAAAGACATGCTATCGAGCTTCAAAATAACTTCAAAATCTTATCGCTTTGCTTTCCCACCCTTTTCCTTGTATATCGCATGCTTAATTCCCTTTGTATATCACATTGTACATTACAACATAGAAGCACCCAAAATATACAAAGAATTTTCTGTATTCGATTTTCTACTCGCGTCTGGCGCTTGTATATTTCTCTTGCATCTTTCGCTTGTATCCTCCAACATACAAACCATCATATACATTCGATGGACCTATCGCTTTTATAGACTATGTTTAACCCACTTTGGAATCTGTGATGTATACACCGATATGCACCTTTCAATATGCATTTAGTATGATGCATTGATTATATTAGATTCAAATCTCCCCTGAATTCCACGCTGTATGCTCACCATGTACATATCGCAATGTATGTACCGAGACATACATTGTGCCAAATATACAAAGATTTATCCCTATTTCATAATGTTTTGGGTCCACTGCATTTACATTTCGTTGCATGTTTTTGATATACAAAGCACAAAAAAAATATGACTAAACCAGCCTTGATAAACTTTTCAGTTCCACAATGTATGTCCCTCAATGTATATCCGGCAATGTATATCCCGAAACATACAATGCGCGATATACATACAAGGATTTAACCTCTTTTCATAACTTTTTGATTCCGGCCATTGCATCTCTGCCTTGTATGTATTGCAATGTATGTTATCGAAATATACATACAATATGAAACATACAAGGACTTAACCTTGTTTTATAACCTTTTTGATTCTGCCATTTGTATGTATCATTGTATATTTCCTTTGTATGTTTAGAACATACAAACATAAGATGCATCCGCTGGACTTAACTGAACATACATTTTAACTTTTAACTGTGTCGGGTCCGTGGCATGCATATGTCATTATATGTAACCTTTGTATACAAGCCCGAAATATACATGGACTTAACCAACCTTGATAAACCTTTAGTTCCGCACCATGTACATTTCATTGTATGTTGTGCAATGTACATTTCGCATTGTATGTATCCGATAGCATATACAAACTTTGAAACATACATCGATTAAATCAATCTTAAAACCTTTTCGGCTTTGCAGCTTGCATGTATAGATAAAGCATTAGTCAAGTGCATGCAAACCCCTTTGTATGTAAATTTTGGACTTCAACCTCTTTATAGACCACAGTTCACTCACCTGTCAGGTCTGTGACATGCATATAGTGCAATCTATCTTTTGATGTACATTAAGTTCGATGCATTGTTTATATCGAATTTAAATCTTCTCAGAAATCCACCTTGTATGTATCAAAATGCATGTATACAACATAAATACAAGGCACAAAATATACAAGGACTTTACGTTATTTCATAGCCATTTCAGTTCCGCAGCATGTATGTTCCCTTGTATATTTCATTTGTATGTTCGCTTTTGCCAAACATACAAACCTAAAATACATTCAACAGACTTTAAATGATTATGCATTCAAACTTTGAACTATTTCGGATCTGACTTGCATGTACAGATAGAATGTTTAACAAAATGCATACAAGTATAAAAATTATACAAACAACTTTACATATGTAAAGCGATATACAAAAGACCTTGTATGCATGTGACTTGTATAAGGACCCGATATACAAAGGACATTGTATATGAGTGACCTTGTATGTTTTGACCTTGTATATGCAACCAGCAAACCCTTCCCTTGTACATTTTACCCAAAACACTCATAACTTGCAAAATACTTAGAATTTTAACATGGTTCAAAAAGCAACCCTAGCTCATTTTTGACAAGGAATTTACCCATATTCTGTCCTGGTACTGAAATGTATTTTTTCTCTAGTTTTAACAAAGTTTACAATTTTCACTCCCTTTTTCCCTTTACCACCAACAGACCCACACAAACAAAATGAAAGCAAAAGCCACAGCAGGGGTCCTCATTTTTCTAAAGAGTAAAATGGGGCGTGTTGTGAACATCACAACAACTAGCAACCAAACAAAACAATTGAATTCAAACCATTAAAGGAAACTGAATGAAAAAAATTCATAACTTCCAACTATCTCTTCTGTAAATCATTATTTAACTTGAGACTCAAAGTATTCAATAAGGTGCATGAATTTTCCAATTCAGTTTAAGTGGGTGCATGTGATTAATAATCCTCATCTTGAAAATCATTTGAACAAACCAGTGACTAATATTATACTACGTAGGTGAGGTCATTCCCTCATAGCCAACCGTATAGAGCCTTACTGCCAGCAGGCATCCATAGCCTCAGCAAGGTTATCGTTACAATTCTCCTAAGTAGAGCTCCACTGCCAGCGAGTGTCTATATCCCTAGTAGAGTTACTTAGATGGCTTAATCTAGATTTTCAGTAAATTTTTTTTTTTTGTATTTGATAGAGATTTCATAAGATATTGCATTTGTAACTTCATGATGCAAGGAGTGGTCACTTGCTGAAATTAAGCTGAGAATTGTAATGGTAGCAAGGGTGACCTCAGATTTTTCACCTAATATCTACACTGGTAAGTTCAACAAACCCAAGGATTTTAGGTGTGTCATTGTGAGAAACCTTCCTTGAATACTCAACCCATAGTTATTGAATGCAAAATTTCACAAAGTTAAACAACTCTCTACATTCATGACAGTCATAACAAGTTATGCATAAATTTCAAATAATTAACCTGAATGTTCTAAATTTTCCATTGTTTGCAGTGGTTGTTAGTCTGCTCCTTCTTACTCTAAATCAAAATAACATCCTTGCTGAGGAAACAACAAAGCAAACAAAACAAATAGACTATACAAACAAAAGAAAAAAACAAAAAGGACAAAATAGAAACAACAGAAAATAAAACAAAAACAAACAAAACTGTACATTACTTACACTATGATACACAGAAACTGACTGCCCTCATGTCAAGCCTAGAAGTAATGTTTCAAATGTTGGTCATTAATTGGTAATGGCACATCTTCCCCAGTCAAGGTCTTAAGTCTAAATGTATTGTCTCCAATTATTTCTGAAACCTGTAATGGACCTAACCATAATTTGTCAAATTTTCCATGATTTCCTTTCTTTTCATGTGCTTTATCCTAGCACAGCACTAAGTCTGGTATTCTAAACATTTTGACTCTTTCTCTTTTATCAAACCATCTCTTGACTACTGCTTGATGTTTGGCAAATTTCTCAATGGCTTGATCTCTTTTCTCATCTAGTTGTAACATTTGTATTATTCTGGCTTCTCTATGATCATCAAAGCCTAGGTATTCATTAGCAAACTTCTAGACTGGTATTCTTAAATTCATTGGAAGTATGGGATCAATCCCATAAACTAAGTGATAAGGTGCATTGCCTAAGGCTGACTTAACTTTGGTTCTATCTACCCACAACGCATATTTCAAGAATGTGTTCCACTCTCTAGGATTCTTTTCAGTTAGCTTCTTCATTATATCCAATAAAATTTTGTTTGTAGACTTAGCTAACCCATTCCCCCGAGGATAATAATTTGAAGAAAACCTTAAAACTATTCCATATTCAAATGCCCATTTGGAAATTTTCAAAAAAGAAAATGCAGGGCCGTTGTCACATACCAGCGAATATGGAGTTCTAAACCTAGTTATGATGTTTTCTTCAAGGAACTTGATGACTACCTTGGTAGTGGAGAACTTGCAGCATGTGGCTTCAGTCCACCTTGTATAGTAGTCAGTCACTGTCAGTATAAACTTGTGTCCTACAGATGATGGAGGATTTATAACTCCAATGAAATCCAGGCCCCATTGTGCAAATGGTCTAGACTCAATCACCGACTGTAATGGATTGGCCTGCTTCCTTCCTTTATCTACTATAGTTTGACAGGTGTGGCAACTTTTAATGTGACTCTCTATATCTTTAAACATTGTAGGCCAATAGTATCCTGCTCTCAATATCGTATGCATTGTAGCTAAATGAGAACCATGGCCGGTTCCATACTTATCATGCAATTCTGTCAACACCTTATCCGCTTCAGCTCTATTTAAGCATCTTAAATAAATTCCATCATGGTTCTTCTTGAATAGAAGACCTCCTTGTATCATGTACTTGTTGATAACTGAGAGGGGGGGTGAATCAGTTATCCTAATAATTTCTTCTTTCTAAACTTTCTTATTAATCAATGTAGCATTAATTCAAACAAGCAAACATAACCATGAAATGGAGATACACATGACACAATATTTTTGACGTGGAAACCCTATTAAGGGAGAAAACCACAGGGTGATTAACCTAAAGATTATTCTCTGTTAGAAGAATAAGGAAATACAAAATGGCACTTGCCAAATAGGGCTCACTGCCTGAGCACACTGCTCACAAGGAGGCACACTGCCTACAAGAGACACACTATCTACAAAAGAGTGTTATACAATATTTGAACTGATTGGTAGCATCCACATATGCTAGAGTTCAGTTCCGGTTAGGCTCAGCACACTAATCTGCTGCACTTCATCTTTCCTCTTCTCTTATGCTACTTTCCTTTCACATACCAGACCTTTCTTACTGTTTCTGCTATGCTCTACTTTTATTCGCACATCATATGTAACCACACCACTTCTCACAACTAAATCCATCCTATATCTATCTGCACAAGTGATTTCATTATCTTTCTAGTCGGCACCTGGAACAGTCAATCTTCTCACAAACTCTATTATGTCGATTGAATCCTTGCACATCAAGTAATGCGGATCAAGCATATACTTGTAGAAATCATTAATCATGTCAGCCAAACATAATTCATGTCTTCATAACCTTTACCACCATCAAAAACACATCCAGAAAATAGTCTGATGTTCTGTCAGTCAGTTCTTCCTCTGTTCACACTATCACTCAGGAACCTGGTACTCAAGTATTCATATCTTTTACCTCATCTATCACCGGAGGCTAAAACTTTGGAATCTATCACTCAAGGTAGTCCTCTTGACTTCCCCAAATCCGCACTTTACCAAGATACTTCCTCTGAGAGATCCAGACCTATTTGTCGGATCTTGCCACATGCTCTGTTCTTGTTTACCGGACCACCACATTCTTCATTCTGACTTCTAGTAGAGACACACCATGTCCTGCGGATGTGTGGGATGAACTTTGTTGCCATCAATGATAACATTCATGAATCCATATAGTGTCTCTTGCCAACAATCTCCCCCTTTGGCATTGATGGCAACACTTAGTGAAAAATGACTAAGTGTTTACACTATGCTCCCCCTTGGCTGATGCTCTATTTTTATATACATTTTCCAGAGCTCCCCCTTAGTTGGATTCCTCATTTTTCACTATTCTTCACTCCCCATTTGACATCAATGGCAAAGGGTAGGATCCACATACCAAAATTTTCAAAATTTTAACTATACTTAGCAGTATAAGTATATATATAAGTTGTACTTACATATATTTAAGTATGTCTGAAAAAGTATTCTTCAACTATACAACTTCTATTGCCCAACTCTGTTTCATCCTATCCAAGATTGAGATATGTCCACTCAACAAGAATGCAAATGCATTTGCCCTTTTTAGATCTATCAGATCATTGGTCTAGGCTGTAATTTGGGCTTCTTTTATGGCCTCATGCATGGCCTCTAGCCTGGGGACAATTAACCCCCTGAGCTCACTCAACCTGCTTATTCTATTTTTTCTTTCCTTCTCCAATTTCTTGATTTCACTCAAGACTGCGATAGTCTAACATTCTTGATTTGTTATAGAGGAAGAGAGAGGATCAAAATTCTTTGATAGGTTTGATAGTTTATCCTCCTGTTCTTTTATTTTCTTCTCAATCTCCACTGTTACCTTGGACCAAGAGATACAAAATTTGTATATTTCACCACCATCCTTAAGAGCATTTTCTAAGCTCTTTATCCCAATGTTCATGTTTCTCCTATCATTAATGATCAAACCCTATACCTCGGAGAACCTTTTATCCAAAAACTCCTTCCGGACCTTTTCTTCAGCAGATTTTTCTAGAGAATCAAAATTTGTACTAACATTGTTGACTAAGGTTTTGAGATTACCAGAAGAGGAGGCTATGGGATCCTTCTGAAAAGATGGCATGATCTTTTCTAGCACTCCGGATGCTACCTCCATAAGCTCACAGTCTTCCATGTGAGATTTCAGTAGTTTCTCTTTGACTTTCTCATTTGCAAATGAGGCTATTTTCATTGTTTGCACCGGTGACAAAGAGTCAAAATCTAATGGTCCTTTTAGTAGGTCCGGTTCATCAATTTCTATAGTGGCTTTTGTCAAGAATTCTTGAACAGTTTGTGCAGTGTCTCTTGTCAGAGACAGATGTTTCTTCTCTTCTGCAATCTTGGAGCTATCCTTTTGAGTTTTCTCTCCTACAAGCTTAGCACTATCATCTTCTTTTTCTTTTACCTCTGTTTCTTTCTCCTGTGATTTTTCTTCTCCTTTAGATCCAGAGACTGTAGGGGAAATTAGAGGAGAAATGTTAGTTTGTTCGGGGCCCACCTCTTCTGACATTTTCTCAGGAGTTTCTTCTGCAACATTTGTGGTGGAGGGGTCAGTACCCAAGTCCTCTATGATAGGAACATTAAATCTTTTGAAGGTTTTCTGGAGAATCTCTTCAGTGTCCTTGGCTACCTTGTCGGTCTCACCAAGCATAAGCTGATTCATCCTTGCTTTGCTCCTGAATTCATCCTTGCAGTCTATGAATACCATGTTCATTGTCTTGGGATCAATTGAAGGATATAGCTGAATAGCTATCTGTTCTTGGATCTTAATGTCTTTTGCCATGACATTGTTCTTTCTTATTTCTAACTCCTTTTCTAGGCTCTTAGGAATTAGAGATTTAATCTCAATGAAAGCCTTATTGTATATGTTCAGATACCTGCTTGTAGCTTCCTATAGGATCTTTTAGTTAGCCTCATTGTAATCATCACAGAATTTGGCCATTGGTTGAAGGTTTCCATCCACAGTGATTGATTTGATTACACTTTCTAGAGACAGGGAGGGCTTTTCAACAAATTCCTCTACCATTTCTTCCTTGTCTTGGCCTGTGGAGGGTTTACTGGATCCTTTCTTCTTCTGCTTCTTTATTTCTTTTACCCCCTCTCTGATTCGGTTTCCTCTTCATCTCTTTGACTTGCATAAGCCCTTGTGGCTTTAGTCTTTGATCTTTTCTCTCTTTTGCTGGATGCCTGGACTTCCAGTTTGATGTTCTTGAGCTTTTGGCTATGGCAGGTGCAGATCTCTTTAATGATTTGGTCTGGGTGGAAGTTTCTATCGGAGCACTTTTCTTGCTTCCCTTTTATGCCTCTTTCTTCTCTTCCTCAGCTTTTTGTCTCTTTTCTTGGTTGGCATCAAGTGCCTCCTTTGAGATGCCAAGACCCTGGGCAATATGTTCTACTTCTTTTCTCACCTTTCTTTTCATCTCTGGTTCTCTGTGTTCCACATGAATTTTTACACTCAGCTCCTCAAAGGTTCCAAACCTCTCTGCCTTTGGATCTTTAGACTGGCTTAGCATGTGTTGAACATGCAGCTCCACAATTTGTTCATCAACTTCATACCCCATGGGCATGATCCAGACTGTCCTTGGTTCTACTACCTCCATTAGCCATTGATCAGTTTCTACCATAAAATAGACCGTGTCTTTGTATTTCTCAACAAGAGACTAGGGAATCCTTTCTCTTGCTTGCATCATGTTCTGAAAGTTCTTGAAGTATCCCCACAGAGCTGTATTTTGTGTATTGTTATCACCAAGTCCATACAAGTAATCTTTGATTTGGATGGCTACTGGCCTATCACTTTCCCATACCCAGCCACTAGATCTAGGAAGCTCATTCATAAAGTAGAAGAACAAGCATAGAATTAATCCACCATACTTGAATGAATTCTTTTCATCTTTCTTGATTTTCTGCAGATTCTCCAAGAGTTGGTTCAAGAGAAGTTGACAAAGATCATAGTCTACATCCTTTCTTAGCATTTCATAAGTGGTATAGATGGCAGTTCCAGGTACAAAATTTTCTCTGCTAGAATGATATATTTTATATCCAATGATCATAGAAGCAAACTTGACATCCAGATGAGTGATGTCATCTACTGTCATTGCTCTTTTGTCAAACTTAGATCCGGTAGCCTCACTCATAGTTTGGTTCTTTATAGATTTAAGAATAGGAATCCCACCGGATGAGTGTAGTCCGGTAACTGCCCTAATGGCATCTTTAGTGATCTTGAATGGTCCATTTAACCACATGAAATTGTCATGTATTCTACTCAAAATGTACCTAACCCATTCATCGTCCGTAAAATAGGGGAAGTGTATGTATTGTGCAAAGTGCTTGTTCCAGAGGCCTATGTATTGGGGTTTGAGCTCAAATGAATCATCTAACAGTTGTTTGTGATAGATATCTCTTAGTTTGAATTCCCCAAACTCTTCAACATTTGCATGTATATAAACCCTAATATCTTCGATGTGCAACACACCATGCGGAACACTGGAAAATGTACCTAGGGGGTCTACCTCCAAGGATTTGTATGGATGTTTCTTAAATGTAGGGCGAGGTCTATCAGAAATCTTTACAATATTCGGAGTACCCATTATCAAGAGATTTGTAGTGAGATATTTGAAAATAGAAAATACCTTTTGCGCCTATCAGTTTCACAGAGTTGGTTGGATTGATCTCTGGAAGTAATGACTTTTGTAAGTGATCTTCGATGAACTTGAGGAATTTCGTTGCAGAGCTCCACTTTTCATTTCTTCTTGAGTGCAGAATGAATGAGTGATTAATGAAAAACCCTTATATTGCTCCGCAAGCTCTAATATCATATTGTAATAAATGCTTGACCTACATTATTCTGGTTTGCCTTATTTGGGTGATTTGAAGAACTGGATCAACCCTGATCTTTAAACATCTTGCAGATCTTCCAAATCTTAACCACAGTTTGTTTGAATATATCCCTTATGACTCCTTCAATCTGCAACTCTTCTTGTGCTAGTTTCGACACCAATTGACTAGCTGGGGGAACAAGGTTTTCTTTGTGTCTCCCCCTGAGCCAGAGCTCACTTTTTAGTTTCTAGAAGGAATATCAGCACCAGAGTCTGGTCCAGATCCAACCTCTACATTCTCAGTACTTTTATTCACCCAAATCTTGCTCATCTCATTTTTAACTTCATCCGCATTCATCTTTTGTTTACCCTTATCTTGATTCTGATTATGATATACCGGACCTCTTTTGTCCTGATTCTTGCTTCTACAGACTTTTGCATTATGACTAGACCTATTACAGATTTGGCAAACAACATTTCTTTGCATATTTGACTGATATCCTCTTGATCTGCATTGATTAGCTATATGACCTACTCTATTGCATGTAAAGCATCTACCATTGAATGATTTGTTCATTTGCATATTTCTGCATTCATGAGTTTTATGACCATACCTTTTGCAATTGAAACACTGTTCAGAGAAGGATGAATTAGTCTGAATCATTCTCTTTCTGCATTGATTAGCTTTGTGACCAAAGTGATTGCAGTTGTGGCAGTATCCATTGAAGGATGGATATCTTTGAGCATTGGGCTGTCTTACCAGAGGTCGTCTAGGCTCGTTCCTTGGATTTTCTGATCCAAAATTCTTTTGACCGGATCCAGAGCTTTCTCCTTTCTCATATCCCAAAACCACACTTGTCATCTGCCCTCTTTTAACTTTCAAGAAGAACTTCAAGTTGAGCATAACTTATCTTGAATTTCCCTTTATATTCATTTGCTGATTGAAGATCCCTTTTAAGAGACACAATTTGATCCTCAAGTTTTTCTTCATTTTCTTTAGCATCTTCAAGATCAGATTCAAGATGTCTAATAATTCTATCCATTTGATGGCAATCTTCTAATTTTTCTTTGAGAGATTGTCTTAGATTATCTTTAGTTTTTCTTTTTTCTTCAATTTCTTGAGTAAACTTTATAACTCCTGATTCCATTTCATGTCTTACCATAATGACTTCTTTTGATAACTTTTCACATAACTTGGTTTTTTTAGTCAGCTCTTCATTTACATTATTTTCTTCACCTTGTCTTTCCAATTGCTAAAGCAGCTCCTTTCTCTTTTTGATAGAGAGACTTAATTTGTCTTTTAGTTCTCTCATGAAATCATCAGCCTGTTTGAGTCTTTCCTTTAATTCATTGACTTCAGAGTTTGACTGTTCAAGATCCTCAAGGGCAGTCTTGAGTTGCTCCCTTAAACCATATGCATCCATTTGGACTTCCAGATCTTCCTCGAGCTATTAGACTCTATTAGGAGGAACTTAGCTCTGATACCAATTGTTGATAACTGAGAGGGGGGTGAATCAGTTATCCTAATGATTTCTTCTTTCTGAACTTTCTTATTAATCAATGCAGCATTAATTCAAACAAGCAAACATAACCATGAAATGGAGATACACATGACACAATATTTTTGACATGGAAACCCTGTTAAGGGAGAAAACCACGGGGTGATTAACCCAAAGATTATTCTTTGTTAGAAGAATAAAGAAATACAAAATGGCACTTGCCAAATAGGGCTCACTGCCCGAGCACACTGCTCACAAAGAGGCACACTACCTACAAGAGACACACTATCTACAAAAGAGTGTTATACAATACTTGAACTGATCGGTAGCATCCACATATGCTAGAGTTCAGTTTTGGTTAGGCTCAGTACACTAATCTATTGCACTTCATCTTTCCTCTTTTCTTATGCTACTTTCCTTTCACATACCAGACCTTTCTTACTATTTCTGCTCTGCTCTGCTTTTATTCACACATCATATGAAACCACACCACTTCTCACAACTAAATCCATCCTATATATATATCCGCACAAGTGATTTCATTATCTTTCTAGTCGGCACCCAGAACAATCAATCTTCTCATAAACTCTGTTTTGTCGACGAAATCCTTGCACATCAAGTAATGCGGATCAAGCATATACTTGTAGAAATCATTAATCATGTCGGCCAAACATAATTAATGTCTTCATAACCTTTACCACCATCAGAAACACATCTGGAAAATAGTCTAATGTTCTGTCAGTCAATTCTTTCTCTGTTCACACTGTCACTTAGGAACCTGGTACTCAAGTATTCATATCTTTTACCTCATCTATCATCGGAGGCTAAAACCTTGGAATCTATCACTCAAGGTAGTCCTCTTGACTTCCCCAAATCCGCACTTTACCAAGATACTTCCTCTGAGAGATCCGGACTTGTCTGTTGGATCTTGGCACATGCTCTTTTCTTGTTTACCGGACCACCACATTCTTCATTCTAACTTCCGATAGAGACACACCATGTCCTGCGGATGTGTGGGATGAACTTTGTTGCCATCAATGACAACATTCATGAATCCATATAGTGTCTCTTGCCAACAATACTTCTGTGCTTTGATCTTTAAAGCTCTCCTCTGAGAAGCTTTCATCTTATTTGGATATTTGTCAGATATTAGAAAAGAGTTTAAATCATCATACTAGCCTAATGCGTCATAAGAATTCAACACTTACTACTACTTTATCAAACTTGGATCTATGTTTTCTATGGTCTGTACTAATGTTTATCCTTTGACCAGCTTCATTGGAATAATTTCCATATCAAACTCTTGCAATGTGGTGATCCATTTGGCTCTTTTCTCTCTAGGCTTGTTCTGCATCAGCAACATCTTCACGACTGTGTCTGGTACTATGGCTTTAACCTAACTGCATAAGATATAATGTCTAAACTTTTTTACTACTCTTATTAGTGCAAATGCTTGTCTTCTATATCAACATATCTTAGTTGTGCATCTTTTAGTGGTGCACTCATAAAGTCTATAGGTTTCTCTTCATTATCTTCGCCCTTTTGCATCAAAGCAGCTGCGATAAAATGTGAAGATGCAAAAGAATAAATGTAAAATGGCTTTGTGTAGTCTGGACTTGTCAACACAGGAGTGTCTAAAATGGCCTCCTTAATATCTTCAAACACTACCTTATCTACTGGTGTCCACTCTATCTTTGCATCCTTCTTCAGCATGGCGTTCAATGGCTGCACAATTCCTACAAATCCTATAATAAACTTCCTGACAAAATTAATCTTACCAAAAAATGACTTTAGTTCTTTCTTACTATTTGTTAATTGCAATTTCTTTATTCCTTCTATTATATAAGGATCAATAGATATCCTGTTTTCAGCAATAACATGTCCCAACAACTTTCCTTCAGTTACCCCAAATGAACATTTCTTTTGGTTGAGAGAAATTTCATACCTTTCACATCGTTTAAGCACTTTTCTCAGATCTTTAACATGAGTGGATGCATCTTTAGAATAAACAGTTAAATCATCCATATAAATTACAATGCATTTACCTGACAATCCACGGAATGCAATGTCCATGGCTCATAGAAAAGTGGCACCTGCATTGATTAGACCAAAAGGCATTCTTTTGTATGCATAATTTCCCCATTTACAAGTGAACGTGGTCTTTAATCTATCCTCTCTATCTATTAAGACCTGGTTATACCCTGAGAAACCATCCAAGAAAGACATTATCTTAGCTCCATTCACTACTTGTAGCACTTCATCGATGGGAGGCAGAGGATAATTGTCTTTTTCAGATGCCTTATTTAAATTTCTAAAATCTACACACAACCTAATAGCTCTATTTTTCTTTCTCATAGGTACTAAATTAGCTACCCAGGCTGAATGTCTGATTGGGAAAATTATCCTAGTAGACCACAATTTTTTTACTTCTTCAAAGATCAAAGGCTCTAAAATGGCATTCACATGCCTTTGTTTCTGCCTAAATGGTTTAACCTCTGGTCTCAAAGGTATCACATGAGTTATGATGGACATGTCATATGTTTTCAAATCTTCATACGTCCATGCTATGACATGTTCGTACTGTTGATAACTGAGAAGGGGGGGGGGTGAATCAGTTATCCTAATTATTTCCCTTATTGAACTTTCCTTTTAATTGAAGCAGCATAAAATCAAACACAAAACATTAACCATGAAATAAGAAACACATGACACAGTATTTTTGACGTGGAAACCCTGTTAAGGGAGAAAACCACGGGGTGATTAACCCAAGAATTATTCTCTGTTAGAAGAATAGGAAATTACAAAAATGGCACTTGCCAATTAGGGCTCACTGCCCGAGCACACTGCTCACAAGAGGCTCACTGCCTACAAGAAGACACACTGTCTTACAAAGTGATAAGAATCACAGTCTTGAACTGATTGGAAGCATCTGCATATGCTGGAGTTCAGTTCCGGTTAAGTTCAGTATACTGATCTGCTGCACTTCATCTTTCCTCTGTTCTTTAGTCTGCTATCCTTTCACATACCGGATCTTTCTTGCTACTTCTGCTCTACTCTGGACTTGTTCGCATATCCTTTCACACACTTTACCTTTTTTCTTTACAACTAAATCCATCCTCTATATATATCCGCACAAGTAATTTCATCACCTTTCTAGTCGGCATCCGGAACAGTCTATTTTCTTACAAACTTAGTTCTGTCGGCTGAATCCTTGCTCACCAAGCAATGCAGATCAAGCATATACTTGTAGATATCATCAATTATGTCGTCCAAACATGATTCATGCCTCCGCAACCTTTATCATCATCTGTAACACATCCGGAAAGTAGTCTGATACTCTATCAGTCAGTTCTTCCTCTGTTTTCACTGTCTCTCAGGAATCCGGTACTCAACTATTCATATCTTTTTCTTTGTCCATCTCCGGAGGCTAAATCCTTGGAATATACTACTCAAGATAGTCCTCTTGACTTCCCCAGATCCGCACTGTGCCAAGACACTTCCTCTGAGAGATCCGGACCAATCTGTCGGACCTTGCCACATGCTCTGTTCTTGTTCACCGGACCACAACAATCTTCAATCTGACTTCCGGTAGAGATATATCATGACTTGCGGATATGTGGGATGACCTTTGTTGCCATCAATGACAACAACCATGAATCCATATAGTGTCTCTTGCCAACAATCTCCCCCTTTGGCATTGATGGCAACACTTAGTGAAAAATGACTAAGTGTTTACACTATGCTCCCCCTTTGCTGATGCTCTTGTCTTTATATACAATTTCCGGAACTCCCCCTGAGTTGGATTCCTCATTTTTCACTGCTCCTCACTCCCCCTTTGACATCAATGGCAAAGGGTAGGGTCCGCACACCAAAATTCTCAAAAATTTTCTATATATAGCCGCATATTTACATACTCACATATACTGCAGAATGTCTGCAAAGGATGTCTGCAGTTGAACCATTTCAGTAGCCCAACTAAGCTTCATTCTGTCCAAGATTGAAGTGTGACCACTCAACAAAAATGCAAAAGCTTCTGCCCGCCTGAGATCTGTCGGATCTTTTGTATGGGCGGTGGTCTGGGCATCACTGATGGCCTCATGCATAGTTTCCAACTTAGGGACTATAATCCTTCTAAGTTCTCCCATCCGGTTGGTAATGTTCTTCCTCTCCTTCTCAAGATTCTTTATTTCATTCAAGACTGCAATAGTCTGACATTCTTGATTTATTATAGAGGAAGAGAGAGGATCAAAACTTTGAGATAAGCTTTGAAGCTTGTCCTGTTCCTCTTTTATTTTCTTGTCAATTGCTGCTGTTGCCTTTGACCAAGATATACAAAATTTGTAGATGTCACCGCCATCCTTAAGAGCATTTTCTAAGCTCTTTATTCCAATGCTTACAATCTTCCTATCCTTAGAGATTAATTCTAATATTTCAGAAAATCTCTTATCCAAAAATTCCTTCCGGACCTTTTCTTCAGCTGATTTTTCTAGAGAATTAAAATGTGTATCAATACTGCTGACTAAGGTTTTTAGATTACCGGAAGTGGAGGCTGTCGGATCTATTTGGATTGATGGCATGATCTTTACAAGTACTCCGGAAGCAGCCTCTATCAACTCACAGTCTTCCATATGAGACTTCAGGAGCTTTTCATTTGCCTTGGCATTTGCAAATGAAGCTATCTTCATTGTTTGTACCGGAGAGAGAGAGTCAAAATCAAATGGACCTTTTAGAAGCTCCGGTTCATCAATCTCTAGAGTTTCTTTGCTCAAAAATTGTTGAACAGTTTGTGCAGTGTCTCTTGCCGGAGACAGATGTTTCTTTTCTTCTGCAGTCTTAGAACTGTCAACCTCTTTGTCTGTCACCACTGCTTCCTTCTCCTGCAATTGCTCTTCTTCTTTGGATCCGGAGACTGTAGGGGAAACCGGAGGAGAGATGCTTGCTTGTTCATGGGCCACTTCTTCTGGAGCAGAGGGTCCCAAGTCCTCACTTGTCTGTTCAGGGCTCACTTCTTCCGGAACAGAAGATTCCAAATCAGCAGCTGTTTCTGCACCTAAGTCCTCTACAACAGGAAGATTGAACCTTTTGAAGGCCTTCCGGAGGATCTCTTCTGTCTCTTGTGCCACTTTGTCAGTCTCACCAAGCATGAGCTGATTCATCCTGGCTTTACTTCTGAACTCATCTTTGCAGTCCTTGAAGATCATGTTCATTGTCTTGGGATCAATTTGAGGATATAGCTGAATAGCTATCTGCTCCCGGATCTCAAGATCTTTAGCATGAGCATTATTTTTCCTCACTTCCATTTCCTTTTCTAGGCTTTTAGGAATAAGAGATATTATTTCAATGAAAGCCTTATTATATATGTTAAGATATTTCACTGTGGCCTCCTGCAGAGTCTTTTGGTCTGCCTCACTGAAGTCATCATAGGATTCAGTCATTGGTTGAAGGTTTCCATCCACCGTGACCGACTTGATTATGCTCTCTAGTGACAGAGTGGGCTTTTCAACAGTTACCTCTGCCATTTCATCCTTGTCTTGGCCTGTGGAGGGCTTACCGGATCCTTTCTTCTTCTGTTTCTTTACTTCTCTTACTTCCTCATCTGATTCTGTTTCCTCTTCATCCTTTTGGCTTTCATAAGCCCTTGATGCTTTTGTCTTGGATCTTTTACCGGATGCCTGGACTTTCGGTTTTGAGCTTTTGGTTGTGGAAGGTGCAGATCTCTTTGATGATCTGGTCCGGGTGGGGGTTTCAACCGGAGCACTTTCTTTGCTTTTCTCTTCTTCCTCAGCCTTTCTCCTCTTTTCCCGGCTGGCATCAAGTGCCTCTTTTGAGATGCCTAGGCCTTGAGCAATGTGCTCTACTTCTTTTCTCACTTTTCTCTTAATCTCAGGTTCCCTGAGTTCTACATGTAATTTCACACTCAGCTCCTCAAAGGTTCCAAACCTTTCTGCCTTAGGATCTTTGGGCTGACTTAGCATGTGTTGAACATGCAGCTCTACTATCTGTTCATCAACTTCATACCCCATGGGCATGATCCAGACAGTCCTTGGCTCCACTGCCTCCATTAGGCACTGATCAGTGTCAACCATAAAGCATACTGAGTCCTTGTATTTCTCAATGAGAGACTGGGGAATTCTCTCTCTTGCTTGCATCATGCTCTGAAAGTTTTTGAAGTATCCCCATAGAGCTGTGTTTCTCGCTTTTGTATCCCCAAGTCCATGCAAATAGTCTCTTATCTGGACTGCAACAGGTTTGTCATTCTGCCATACCCATCCGCTTGTTCCGGGTAGCTCATTCATGAAGTAAAAGAATAGACATACAATGAGAGTACCATACTTAAAGGAGTTCTTCTTGTCTTTCTTGATTTTCTGTACATTTTCCATTAATTGGCTTAGTAGTAGTTCACAAAGATCATAATCTGCATTCTTTCTTAGCATTTCATATGCTGTGTATATTGCAGTCCCGGATACAGAATTCTCCCTGCTGGAGTGATAGATCTTGTATCCTATTATCATTGATGCATATTTGATATCTGGATCTGAAATATCTTCAATGGTCATTGCCCTCTTATCATATTTTGATCCGGTGGCCTCAGTTACAACGTTGTTCTTGACAGATTTGAGGATAGGTACCCCCCCGGAAGAGTATAGACCAGTTACTGCTCTAATTGCTTCTTTTGTGATCTTACAGGGTCTATCTAGCCAAAGGAAGTTGTCATGCATCCTGCTCAGTACATACCAGACCCATTCATCTTCTTCAAAGCTAGGGAAATGAATGAATTGCTCAAATTGTTTCTTCTGGATACCCTTATACTCTGGTTTGAGCTCAAAAGCATTGTCTATCAGTTGCTTGTGATAGAGGTCTCTTAATTTGAATTCCCCAAATTCCTCAATGTTTGCGTGTATGTAAACCCTAATATCTTCAGTATGTAAGACTCCGTGGGGAACACTAGAGAAGGCTCCTAGTGGATCTACCTCCAATGATTTGTAGGGATGTTTCTTGAATGAGGGGCGAGGTCTATCAGAGATCTTAACTATGTTTGGAGTAGCCATTCTTCAAAGATTTGCAGTGAGGCAATGAAAAACGAAGAATACCTTATGCGCCTTCGGTTTGCACGGAGTGTTTGGATTGATTTCTTTATTCAATAGCTTTGGCAGGAGATCCTTGGTGTGCTTGATGAACCTTGTTGCAGAGCTCCACTATTCGCTTCTTCTCAAGTGTAGAATGAGCAGATAACTTTTGAGAAATCTTTATATTGCTCCGCAAACCCTAATATCTGTCTGCAATAAATGCTTCACCTGCATTATTCCGGTTTACCATGTCTGGACAGCTTGGAGTATCCCGGATCAGTCCTGATCACTGAATATCATCCGGATCTTTAAATCATGAATAAATCTAGGTAACATATTACAAGAATATCCCAAACACTCTGTCCAATCCGCAAGACAAGATCGTGCACTTCCGGATCTCTCCGGACCTTTTTGTAATCCTTTATCATACCGGAGCACCTCCCTGAACAGGTCTAACTTAATCGAACACAGCTTCTTCATAACTCCATGCGGACCTCTGAAAACTTGACTGAAGCATCTCAGGACTTATATCTACAAACCCTTTAATCCGCATCTTGTGCCACATCCGGCACAACTTGTTTGGCTGGGGGAACAGAATCTTCTTTGAGTCTCCCCCTGAGCCTGAGCTCACTTTTTAATTTCCGGAAGAAATATCAGCACCAGAATCTGGTGCGGATCCAACCTCTACATTCTCTGAGCTTTTCTTCACCCAAATCTTGCTCATCTGATTCCTAACTTCATCCGCATTCATCTTTTGTTTACCCTTGTCTTGATTCTGATTATACACCGGACCTCTTTTGTCCTGATTCTTGTTTCTGCAGACTTTAGCATTATGACCGGACCTATTGCAGATTTGGCAAATAACATTTCTTTGCATATTTAACTGATATCCCCTTGATCTGCATTGATTAGCCATATGACCTATTCTATTGCATGTAAAGCATCTACCTTTGAATGATTTGTTTACTTGCATAATTCTGCATTCATGGGATTTGTGTCCATACCTTTTGCAGTTGAAGCACTGTCCGGAGAAGGATGAATTAATCTGATTCATTCTCATTCTGCACTGATTAGCTTTGTGACCAAAGTGGTTGCAGCTGTGGCAGTATCCATTGAAGGATGGATATCTTTGAGCATTTGGCTGTCTTACTGGAGCTCTTCTAGGCCTGCTCCTTGGATTTTCTGATCCAAGATTCTTCTGACCGGATCCGGAGCTTTCTCCTTTCTCATATCCCAAGCCATACTTGTCATCTGTCCTCTTTTGACTTCCAAGAAGAACTTCAAGTTGAGCAGAACTTATCTTGAATTTCTCTTTATATTCATTTGCTGTTTGAAGGTCTCTTTTGAGAGAGGCAATTTGATCCTCAAGTTTTCCTTCATTATCTTTGGAATCTTCAAGATCAGATTCAAGGTGTCTGATAATCCTGTCCATCTGGTGGCATTCTTCTGATTTTTCTTTAAGAGATTGTCTTAGATTGTCTTCAGCCTTTCTTTTTTCTTCAATCTCTTGAGTAAACTTTATAGTTCCTGATTCCATTTCATGTCTTAACATAATGACTTCTTTTGATAACTTTTCACATAACTTGGTTTGCTCAGTCAATTCCTCACTTGTATTGCTTTCTTCACTTTGTCTTGCCAACTGTTGAAGCAGCTCCTTTCTCTTTTTCATAGAGAGACTTAATTTGTCTTTTAATTCTCTCATGAATTCATCAGCCTGTTTGAGTCTTTCCTTTAATTCACTGACTTCAGAATTTGATTGTTCAAGATCCTCAAGGGCAGTCTTGAGTTGCTCCCTTAAACCATATGCATCCATTTGAAATCCCAGATCTTCCTCAAGCTGTTAGGCTCTATTAGGAGGAACTTAGCTCTGATACCAATTGTTGATAACTGAGAAGGGGGGGGGGGGTGAATCAGTTATCCTAATTATTTCCCTTATTGAACTTTCCTTTTAATTGAAGCAGCATAAAATCAAACACAAAACATTAACCATGAAATAAGAAACACATGACACAGTATTTTTGACGTGGAAACCCTGTTAAGGGAGAAAACCACGGGGTGATTAACCCAAGAATTATTCTCTGTTAGAAGAATAGGAAATTACAAAAATGGCACTTGCCAATTAGGGCTCACTGCCCGAGCACACTGCTCACAAGAGGCTCACTGCCTACAAGAAGACACACTGTCTTACAAAGTGATAAGAATCACAGTCTTGAACTGATTGGAAGCATCTGCATATGCTAGAGTTCAATTCCGGTTAAGTTCAGTATACTGATCTGCTGCACTTCATCTTTCCTCTGTTCTTTAGTCTGCTATCCTTTCACATACCGGATCTTTCTTGCTACTTCTGCTCTACTCTGGACTTGTTCGCATATCCTTTCACACACTTTACCTTTTTTCTTTACAACTAAATCCATCCTCTATATATATCCGCACAAGTAATTTCATCACCTTTCTAGTCGGCATCCGGAACAGTCTATTTTCTTACAAACTTAGTTCTGTCGGCTGAATCCTTGCTCACCAAGCAATGCAGATCAAGCATATACTTGTAGATATCATCAATTATGTCGGCCAAACATGATTCATGCCTCCGCAACCTTTATCATCATCTGTAACACATCCGGAAAGTAGTCTGATACTCTATCAGTCAGTTCTTCCTCTGTTTTCACTGTCTCTCAGGAATCCGGTACTCAACTATTCATATCTTTTTCTTTGTCCATCTCCGGAGGCTAAATCCTTGGAATATACTACTCAAGATAGTCCTCTTGACTTCCCCAGATCCGCACTGTGCCAAGACACTTCCTCTGAGAGATCCGGACCAATCTGTCGGACCTTGCCACATGCTCTGTTCTTGTTCACCGGACCACAACAATCTTCAATCTGACTTCCGGTAGAGATATATCATGACTTGCGGATATGTGGGATGACCTTTGTTGCCATCAATGACAACAACCATGAATCCATATAGTGTCTCTTGCCAACACGTACTCTTTTAGAACATCCACAATCTCTTTTCTCAATTCTTTAGAGCAAGCCTTTCCAATAAGTACATTTTGTGGACTCTGCTTTGTTCCAAGGTTACATGGATTACACTCACCTCCCTCAGTTTTGGGTAACTCCTTCTGTCTTACTACCCCATCAAAGTCAAAAATATGTTCTAACTCAATCACCCCCTTAGGTAAGAAGTTGCTTTTCAGGTTGATTATGTCTTCTTCATCCAAAGACACATCAGGCCTTTCCTGTTCATCAATAATTTGAGCCTCAAATACCTCATTACAAGTTAGAAAATCTACAATTTGTTGATCACCTTCAAATACCTGAAAATGAGTAACATTATCTGGTATGCTAGGAGCATTTACTAACTCAACATCAAATCTTTTTAAACCTGACAATGTTAAGGGCTCTAACGAGCTATCAGCAACGGCTAATGCATCTAGTCTATGATTTAATTCTCTAGGGATATGCTCTATATTGAAATCATCAAATGAATCTATCAAATCCCACACCCTATACCTATAGAAAACCATCTTTTTTATAATTGCATGCATATAATTTCCTTACCTGTTTGACTACTAACTCAGAGTCTAAAAATACTCTGATCATTCTTACCTTTTTTTTAATAGCCATGACCAGTCCATAGATTAAAGCTTCATATTCTACCACATTGTTAGTGCAAGCAAATTGTAGTCTATATGCTGCTAAATATGACTTACCCTAAGGATCTATGAGTTCTACACTTGCACCTACACCCTATTTAGATTTGGATCCATCACATTTCAGTGTCCACATGCCACCTTTACTCTTTTGACCTTTTACTTTGGCATGTTTTTCTTTTTCTGTCACATGGGAGGTGCTACTTCATTCATTCATAGGCAATTCATTTTGACTTACTTGTAAATTTATTCTTTTAGTTTGTAAATTAGAATGGCAGACACTTTTGTCTTTTGTTTCCCTTTCTAAATCTTGAATTGATTCATTTATGTTGTTATGAAAGTATCTCTCTCTATGACTAGGATTAACCTTTCCTTCTTGTATTCCTACTCCTTTTGTGCATTTTATGTATTGATATTCAATAATATCTCTGCGCATTCCACAACTCTCTTTAGAATGTGGCTTATCATGAACTCTACGCACGCTTTTGTGTAATTTGCATTAAACTAGAAAATTTTGTTCAATGCACCCTTCCATTTCCCATCTAATGACCTGACCAAAATTATTCATTGCATTATTTTCTTCATCAGAAGAATTTCCATCAGACTCAATGAATAATATTGTTTACTTACTGACATGTTTTTCTCTAAAATTTAACATCAGGATTTCTTCAATTTGTACTCCCTTGCTAGTGATCCTATAAACACCAGGTTTAATAGAAGCATACAATATCTCATTAGTCCTATTGTATTTTGTAATCATGTGTTTCATCCTAGGTTCTACTTTTATCCTGATCTGATTTGAAACACCTCTCCAAGGTAACCACATACGTGGAAAATCAGTGGCCATATATCCATTCAATGTTTTGGACCAGTCTCTACTCAACAACATCCCATAATTCATAGATATATCTACTACCTGAATGTCAATAACCTAACTCACCCTAGGGTTTGAGGCTAATTGCATTTGAATATGCATTAGTTCTCCTATCACATTAACCTCAGTTTTATCCAATTGTGTAACAACTTTGGCAGATTTGGTGGGGGTCAGCCCTAAAGTTTTGCATATTCCCGAAGGCATTACATTAGCTGATGCACCAGAATCTACCATACAATTATGTATGTTCTTTCCAAACATTCTAATGGTTAACAAGAAAGGAGGAGCCTCTTTCTTGTCTACATACATTACCACATTAGTATTGGAAGGCTGCTCAATTTTCGTACCCTTTTCTTTGGGTTGTGAATCTCTACTAGGAACACTCACATCAGCAGAAACCTCACCTGTCACAGATGTATCCAAGGATTTTATGAAAGCATTTCTGACCCTGGACTTTTCAATAATTCACACAAAGGTATACTAATCTTAATTTTCTTTATCTCTTCAGATAAATAACTCATTAGCCTCGTTGTTTCTGCTATCTCTATTTTACTTGTTTGGACCTTTTGTGCTGTTGTTTCACTATTTGCCTGATGATTAGCCCTTAGTATAGTAGGGTTATTACTAGCATTTTGATTTGGGGGAGTATTGAGATTGTTAGGAGTGGAAGTAGTGAAAGGACCTCCTGGCCTAGTGTTATTTTTAAAATTGTAGGTGTGATTTTTATTTGACTGCTGAAAAGCTTGTTTCTCTTATGTTTCATGTAACACTTCATTTTCAGTTTCAAAGGGAAACTAAAATGCATTTAGCACAAAGGCTGATTCAGGATATAGATTTTCACAAAAATAAGGTTCATCCTCTAACAATGGATCCTCCTCTTCTTCAGTTGCAAAGGTAAAAGTTTCTAAGACTAAGGCAATGTCATATCCTGAGGGCACTACTTCATTACCTTTGGGAATGAGAAACTTAAAAGTGGGAGCCTGTACATCTACATTGAAAATACTGGTTGCTAAATGGAACTGAGGACAATCTAGTTCAGCATGGGCACTGGTATTATGAATTCTGCACCAATTCTTCAATGCTACATCAACCATTTGAATCCTAGCTGTTTGTTGTGTATCCTGGTTATCTAAATTCTCAAATGGAGAAGCTAGAGTGCCATTATTTGGCCCTATGTTCCATGTCTTAGGTGGCCTTGGCTAATTTTGGTTCCTATTGTTGTTATCCACAGCCCTATTATCTATAGCAGGTCCTCTATTTTGCACTACTTGTCCTTGATTATGATTTTGATTTCGACCATAATTCTAATTTTGATTTGAACTTTGACCTTGGCTATAATTCTGATTGTGATTCTGGTTATAGTTTGGGTTGTAGTTCTGACTGTAGCTTTGGTTTTGGTTTTGACTATATCCTTGGTTTTTTCTACCATAGAAATTTTTATTTCTCAGTTGTGTCACTTCGGTAGTCAATCTTTTCAAGTGTGTAGTAATCTCTTCGATGTATTCTCTTCCCTCTTGTGCCTGTGAGGAGGTTGGAAGAAAGATTGACCATTACTCTGATTATTAGTGGCAATGTTATCAGTATAAGGGGCTATGGCTTGGATTGGGGCAGGATTATACACCGATGTGTATGTAGGAACTAGATTAAAAAATGGAGTACTATGTGTAGGGACTCCATTCCAAGGTTGTGTTTGATTTTGTATCCCAAGATTTCCTCCATTTGGAAATGGATTATAAGTTGTTTGTCTCATCTCCTGGTTTACTGAGGCTGCCTCCTTGTAAGCCTTGGATACTGTATCTATGTTAGGCTTTCTTTTGACAAACATAGCAGTTAATGGATCTAGGGCAACATAATACATGGCTAGCAATGTATTTGCATTTACTGTGTAAGGAGCTACTATCCTAGAATAGGCCTTTTGAAATCTATAATTAAAATTATCAATTAGCTCTCCTTCACTTCTCTTAATTGTAGCCAATTTGTGATATAAGGTGGAAGGATCTATTGGTCCTCTAAACCTAGACAAAAATGTTTCTTCCATAAGTGCCCAAGAAGAAATATAACCATTGGGCAAGTTAACATACTAGTTAGAAGCCTGCTCACTAAAGGTGTTAGGAAATAATGTACACACAACATCCTCATGTTCTAACATGGCCCTAAAGCATGCCTCTTTGAATATTCTAATGTGATCTTCTAGATCCTGATGTAATTGATATTTAGGACATATCTTTTCAAGATTTTTGGGCATCTCATGATAATCATTGAATGTTATGGGAGAATTAGCATTAAAGTAAGCCATTGTAGGTACTTATGCTTGACCTGAACCTTGGGAAATACCTGGATTTCTTGGTGGATTAGGATTTCTTGGAGGATTAGGATTTCTTGGAGGATTAGTATTCCTAGGAGTACCTGAACCAAGATTCAGAGATCTAAATGAAAAACTGTCAGGACTCATAATGCTATGGATGCTAAAAGGTGATCCAGGAGGCATTCCAGATCAACTTCCTGTGTGTGATATTTTAGGATTCCAAATCAAAGGACTCTTACTTTGCCTTTTATCACGTAATTGCACAAATATATCTTCTGAACTAGATCTAGACCTAGTCGCTCTACCATTGTTATGAGCCAACTTTACTTAGAACAAACCTAACCCTAATCGGGCCCTCCTTCTAGCACCAAAAAACTGTTGATGATTGTTTTTACATAGTCATAACAAAAGTTAAAATTCACAAAATGAACCTAACTATCTTGAAATATATGAAGAAAACAATTAAGATTTGCTTAATCCCAAGTTTCTGTATGGTCAGGTCTTGACCTGTTGGACAAATTCAGTAGGTTGATGTGAAGCTGTAATATGCAAGGGCCCTTTTGTGATCTAAGGTTTTTGATGTTTTACTTGACTCAAACTATGCAAAATATCCCAAATATCATCATTTTATTCATTCCTTTTTTGCATGAACGTGTTACTATATTACAAAGCTTTGTATGATTTATATTATTGCAAGCTTTTCCTTTTCAAATATTATGAAAACTGTCTACTATCAACTCTGTTGTTCATGTTTTTCTTCAAATATGAGACAATTTCCTTTAAATTTATGCATTTTAAGCTAAGTATTTCAGATGGGTTGGGAAAAGTTAGAGAAATCTAAACTAAACTTCATTCTTACTACAAGATCTAAATGTTCTATTATGCACTTTGCAAGTAATGCAGCAAATTGATCAAATCCACAGATTAAACCTTAAATGTAAGCCCTGAGTATTTTCAAAGACATACAGTCAAGATTGTAAGCTTTAAGAGATATTGTTTCAAATAAAAAGAAGAGCCAGAAGACACTCAGAAAATAGATGCGAAATTCCAGATTCATTCGTAATCAAAACACAGTCATATATGTTTTATAATATATGAATGACTCTTAGCTTCATTAATCAAATTACAAAAAACTTACAAAGCTTAATAGATATAGTAAGGAAGTAGGATGTTCCACACTTTCCTTATTGCAGACACAGGCGACCTCCCTCTCCTTCTAAACTAAAAGGTCTCTCTATTCTAAATGTTGAGATAAATTACAATTTCTAGCTCTATTCTAAAAATTCCTACGAATCCCTGTGTAAAGTATTACAGTGTAAAGGGGGCAATATACAGCTATGAGCATCCCCAATACAGCTCCAAAACCCTAGTTAATCAACGGTCCATACTTCAAGCTGCAGCATCAACAGTGGAAAAATCCCACCCAAAAATATCTCTGATCAACATACTCATCCTGAGCGTAAGATACCCTTTTGGAAACCCTAACAGCTCAAAATATCCTCTGTTGTCTATTTAATAATGTTTTCTCTCCAACTGCATTTTGTCTTCTCATTGAACGCCTTTACTTCTTTTTGTTTCTTCTGTGATCCACTGCCATTCTGTGATGTCATTGCCATTAAGTTTCACCTACGTATTTCTTCTCATTGCCATCCTTATCTCTTTTTGCTTCCTTGGTGATCTAATCCACCGCTCTGGTGATGTCATTGCCATTAAAGCTCTATCTTTATATCTACCTACACGGTCCGCAACTCTGCAATTTTCCAGCTATTTCATTCCTATTTCATTCTGCAACATACAATAGAGAATTAAGCACCATCATTTAATAAACTAGCAGGAAGATAAACATTACATTAAATCAGGTTCTAAATGTGCAAACACAGCTATCAGGCTATGAATTTTCAGCATCTGTGAGCAATCGCATATCTAAATGCATATACAATGTGAAGAATGGCCGAGTCAACCATCGTTGACCAAAGACATGCTATCGGGCTCCAAAATAACTTCAAAATCTTATCACTTTTCTTTCCCACCCTTTTCCTTGTATATCGCATGCTTAATTCCCTTTGTATATCGCATTGTACATTACAACATACAAGCGCCCAAAATATACAAAGAATTTTTTGTATTCGATTTTCTACTCGCGTCCAGTGCTTGTATATTTCTCTTGCATCTTTCACTTGTATCCTCCAACATACAAACCATCATATACATTCGGCGGACCTATAGCTTTTATTAACCATGTTTAACCCACTTTGAAATCCATGATGTATACACCAATATGCACCTTTCAATATGCATTGAGTATGATGCATTGATTATATCGGATTCAAATCTCCCCTAAATTCTACGCTATATGCTCACCATGTACATATCGCAATGTATGTACCAAGACATACATTGTGCCAAACATACAAAGATTTATCCTTATTTCATAATGTTTCAAGTCCGCTGCATGTACATTTCGTTGCATGTTAATGATATACAAAGTACAAAGAAAAATACAATGACTAAACCAGCCTTGATAAACTTTTTGGTTCCACAATGTATGTCCCTCAATGTATATTCGGCAATGTATATCCCAAAACATACAATGCGCAATATACATACAAGGATTTAACCTCTTTTCATAACTTTTTGATTCTAGCCATCGTATCTCTGCCTTGTATGTATTGCAATGTATGTTATCAAAACATACATACAATGCGAAACATATAAGGACTTAACCTTGTTTTATAACCTTTTCAATTCTGCCATTTGTATGTATCGTTGTATATTTCCTTTGTATGTTTAGAACATAGAAACATAAGATGCATCCGCAGGACTTAACTGAACATACATTTTAACTTTTAACTATGTCGAGTCTGCGGCATGCATATGTCATTGTATGTAACCTGTGTATACAAGCCCGAAATATACATGGACTTAACCAACCTTGATAAACCTTTAGTTCCGCGCCATGTACATTTCATTCTATGTTGTCCAATGTACATTTTGCATTGTATGTATCCGATAGCATATACAAACTTTGAAACATACATTGATTAAATCAATCTTAAAACCTTTTCAGCTCCACGGCTTGCATGTATAGATAAAGCGTTAGTCAAATGCATGCAAACCCCTTTGTATGTAAATTTTGGACTTCAACCTCTCTATAGACCACAGTTCACTCACCTGTCGGGTCCGTGACATGCATATAGTGCAATGTATCTTTTGATGTACATTAAGTTCGATGCATTGTTTATATCGAATTTAAATCTTCTCAGAAATTCGCCTTGTATGTATCAAAATGAATGTATCCAACATACATACAAGGCGTGAAATATACAAGGACTTTACATTATTTCATAGCCATTTTAGTTCCGCAGCATGTATGTTCCCTTGTATATTTCGTTTGTATGTTCACTTTTTCCAAACATACAAAACTAAAATACATTCAATGGACTTTAAATGATTATGCATTCAAACTTTGAATTGTTTTGGATCCGACTTGCATGTACAGATAGAATGTTTAACAAAATGCATACAAGTATAAAAATTATACAAACAACTTTACATATGTAAAGCGATATACAAAAGACCTTGTATGCATGCGACTTGTATAAGGACCTGATATACAAAGGACATTGTATATGAGTGACCTTGTATGTTTTGACCATGTATATGCAACCCGATTTGTATATGCAACCAGCAAACCCTTCCCTTGTACATTTTACCCAAAATACTCATAACTTGCAAAATACTTGGAATTTTAACATGGTTCAAAAAACAACCCTAGCTCATTTTTAACAAGGAATTCACTCATATTTTTCCCTAGTATTGAAATGTATTTTTTCTCTAGTTTTAACAAAGTTTGCAATTTTCACTCCCTTTTTCCCTTTACCTCCAAACAGACCCACACAAACAAAATGAAAGGAAAAGCCACAGCAGGGGTCTTCATTTTTCTAAGGAGTAAAATGGGGCATGTTGTGAACATCACAACAGGTCCTTGTCCATGTCTGGCTCTTCCTCTTCCTCTTTGCTCACCATTATTTTGGTCACAAGGGCTGTAGGTATTATCTCCTCTTTGATTTCAACTAGTGCCAGCTTCTTCACTTTTCTTTGAATCTCATTTCAGCCTCCATAGGGTCTTCCACCAGTCCTTTCACCTTGACCTCTTCCTTTTTGCTTTATTTCAAATCTTTTGTTCATCTTCTCTTCCACCTTCAGGGAAAACTAGTATGCATCTTCTATAGAGGTCATTCTAAATAGGCTCAACTCCTCTTGAATACTTGGTCTTAACCCATTAATATAATGAGATACCTTTTCCTTGTTGGCCTCTACATGGCCTGTCCTAATAGTAATCTTATGAAAATCTTCTGTATACTCCTTGACATACTTGTTACCTTGCTTCAATCCTTGCAACTTCTTCAACAACTCCATCTCATAGTCCACAGGAATGAACTGCTTCTTCAGTTTCTCCACCATCTGATCCCATCTGGTGATCTTTCCTTTTTGTTTTATGTTCCTCTCTAATTGGACTTCCTTCCACCAAATACTGGCATGGCCTTTCAACATTGTTTTTGTAAACTTGACTCAATCCAAGTCCTCCACATCTTCATACTCAAAATACTCCTCCATGTCATTGATCCAATCAATAAGTTATTCTAGATTCAAATATCTAGAATATGTAGAAACTTCAATCCTGGGCCTCTTTCCAATCTTAGAAATGGCCCTCAACAACCTAACTTCTGTAAGATCTCCTGCAACTTCTTGTTCTTCCTCAGATAGATCTTCTTCATCTTTATCTTTGCTTTCTTCTCTTGTTCTCAGCTCAAACCCTCTTTGCATTTCCTCTTGCAATGAATCGATTTGCCTTTGTAGTGCTCTAAAACCCTCTTTTGTCAAAATATTCCTCCCAATACGATTTTTTCATGGAAGCATCTTGATCTCCACAGCAAACCCACAACCTCAGGTTTTGGTGCAAACTACCTCACGGTCGGCAATCTGTCTACACACTCAGGAACCCTTTCTCTGATACCACTTGATGAAGCAGGGGGTAAGTCACGAAACACACAACAATAGAAATTGCACACAGAAAATAGAATGTTCTTTTATTGATTTGGATAACTCATTACATTATAGAAGCTCAAATACAATCAGAGGAATCAATCCTCCACAGGCTGCAACACATTACAACTCCCTCTCTTAAGATTCTGGAATCATCTGCCTTCTGTAACCCCAAATCAACTAGGGTTTTTATTTTCCCACCTATTCTTAACTCTACACTTTCCCCCTTAACTCTACTACTGCCTAGGGTTCCCAAAAATAGTATTAAATAGCACTTTTTAGTGGCCTCCAACTAAAATTTGAATTTTGAAACTCCCTCCAAAAGTAGGTCAACTTCTAGGAAGCATAACTTTTGATCAGGGTGTTCGAATAATGAATTGTTTAAAGCGTCAGAAAGCTTACAAAGTGAAATATCATGGAGGAATTACGTAAATGGATTTCCGTCAACTTTTTGGGACGTTATGGGATGTTTTAGTGCCTCATATCTGGTTTCAAAAATTTTTAGGGGATTTTCACAAAGTAGAAACTTCAATATCTTTCATCTCACAAATGATCTTTGCCTAATTCCTTTGCCAAAGGTCTTATATTTCATTTACAAAGCTTCCTGTAAATTTTTTCTTCCATCCATGCCCAAATACAAACTTTCCTAAAATGGCAGTTAAACTTTCGACAAATAGCAGTTTGCTATTTTTAGTAGTTTGGAAAAATTAAAAGTCCTACATCATTATTCAAGCGATTATGGAACCAAAAATACTAATTATGGAAAGAAATGAAAAAAATTGCAATGATTTTGAATCAACATCTTTTTAGGTGTTGCAAGATTGCCCTTACACCACTGGATGCTCTTGCAACACCAAATATAGTAGATTCATCAAGGGAAAACACCTACCCTCATTTACTTTGACTTTTTACATTTGCCAACAGTATAAGTCACTTCATTATTACCTCCAGTTACTTTGAAATTACCCCTGCCAGTGAAACTAGTACATCTCCTCATGGATAATTACAAATTACATATAATAAATGGAATAAATACAATATTAAGATTTACAAGGTCAATGGCACCTTATCCCAACATTCTCCCACTTGACATTATACATTATAAATAAACCCATAGGGAATCAAATGAAAATAATCAGGCACTAGAAACAAGGCGCATAGCCTCTTTAAACCATACAAACTTCTTTGTGCTCATAGGCTTGGTCAATGAATCTGCAACATTCTCCTAAGTGTCTATCTTCTTCAATTCAATCTCTCCATTTGCAACCAACTCTCAAACAAAGTGATACTGAACATCAACATGCTTAGTCCGAGCATGATACATGGGATTCTTGGCCAAATAGATAGCACTTTAGCTATCACAGCCAATCTGAATGATCTTGCAATCAAAACCAATACCTATACACAGTCTCCTCAACAAACCCACCTCCTTAGAGACATGAGTAATAACCATATACTCTACTTCTGTGGTGGACAAAGTAACTTTAGGCTGCCTCTTACTCATCCAACTCACTGCACCTCCAAATAGAGTAAACACATGGCCACTAGTGGACCTTCAACTATCTAAGTCACCTACCCAATCTACATCAACAAAACCCTGTATGTCCAAAGATTTATCAGCACTATTAGTACCAGAAAAAACCAAACAATGATCAGAAGTACCTACAAGATATTTAAACACCCTCTTTGCATAGTTCCAATGTTGTCTACCAGGCTTAGACATAAATCTTCTCAAAACTCCCACTGCTTGGGAAATATTTGGTCTAGTACAAACCATTGCATAAATCATACTCCCTACAACACTAGCATATGGCACATTAGACATATCCTCAAGATCATCCTCAGACTTTAGACACATATCTAATGAAAGTTTAGTACCAATGGGTAAAGGAACTCTAACTGAGTCACAGTCCTACAAACTAAACCTTTGCAAAGTAGTATTCACATACTTACTTTGTGACAACCAAAGATTTTTTATTAACTCTGTCCCTCCTGATTGCCATTCCCAAAATATACTTTACAGCACCAATATCCTTCATCTTAAATACACCTAAAAGTTGGGCTTTAAGCTCACTGATCATACCCTGAGTATTGTTGAAAAATAATATATCATCAACATACAAAGAAATAACCATTATACAATCATCAACACAATAAATGTAAACACAATGATCCTCCTGTCTTCTAACAAAGCCCAATTTCAAAACAAGTGAGTCAAACTTTTGACACCACATTCTAGGGGACTATTTCAAACCATAAAGAGACCTCTTTAACCTACAAACAAAATGGCTTTTTCCTTTTACCTCAAAACTTGCAGGCTGTTGCATATAAATTTCTTCTTCAAGATCTCCATGCAAGAACACAATCTTAACATCCATTTTCTCAATCTCCCAATCATAAGCTATAGAAATAGATAAGAGAAATCTAATAGAAGTCAATTTAGCAATAGGAGAGAATATCTCACCAAAATCAACCCCTTCTCTCTGGGAGTAGCCCTTGGCTACCAGCCTAGCCTTGTACTTCTCCAGTGAACCGTCTACTCCAAACTTCTTCTTGAAGACCCACTTACAACCTATGGCCTTTCTTCCTTTGGGCAAATGAACAAGATCCCAAGTATTAAAAGAGTTTAAAGCCATCATCTCCTCTTGCATGGCTAACTACCAAGACTCACTATCATCTACAGAAATAACTCCCTTGTAGGATCTAGGTTCATCGTTAGTACTCAATAAAGCATATACACAACAGAATCTGGTGGGCTATACTTGTCAACTGGATTTTGTTGTCTTGTGGATCTCCTCAAGGGTGGAGTAAGAGAATCTACTCGTTCTTATGCATGATCATATGTAACTATTTCTTCTGTAACAACAGACTCATCTTCATCAGAACTACTTGAATCTTCTTCTTCTTCTTCACCCCCCAATCCATCATTCTGTTCTTCCTGAGGTGCATCTTGCTGCTCTAAATCAAAGTGCACTTTCTTTACCTTTTCTTCTTTTTCTTTTGGTTACTTAGGTTCAAAAATAGCTCTAAGTTCCTTGAAACTAACATCTCTAGAAAAGATAATCCTATGGGTTAGTAGATTCAAAAGCTTATAATCTTTGACATTATCACCATACCCAATGAGTGTACACTTTTCAACCTTTGGATCCAACTTAAATCATTTTTCCTTAGGCACATGAACAAAAGCCTCACAGCCAAAAACCCTTAAATGTGCAACAAAAGGTTTCTTACCTATCCACACTTCATAAGGTGTCGAATCAAGAGCCTTACAAGGAGATCTTTTTATCAAGTAGCAACTAGTACACACAGCCTCTATCCAAAAGCATTTATTCAACTCTGCATCACTAAGCATACTTCTGGCCCTTTCCATAATTGTTTGGTTCATCCTTTCTGCAACACCATTCTATTGTGGTGTATACAAAGTTGTCTTTTGTCTGATTATAGCTGCATGCTTGCAAAACTCATCAAATTCCCTAGAGAAATATTCCTCTCCATTGTCAGATCTTAATATTTTTATCTTTAAACTTGATTGGTTCTCTACTAAGACTTTGAATTCCTTAAACTTAGTGAAAACTTCATATTTATGTTTCATAAAATAAATCCATGTATATCTGGATACATCATCAATGAAGGTGACAAAATAATGAGATTTTCCAACAAATTCATTATCCACAGGTCCAAACATATCCGTATGAATAATTTATAATTTCTCTTTTGCTCTATTGCCTCCTAAAGTAAATGATTTTCTATTTTGTTTACCACACACACAATGCTCACAGAAATGAAAGTGCTCATCAGAATAAGAGAAACTATCCAAAAAAAAAATTATTTTTAATAGTTTTTAATACATTATTTCTTGTGTGGCCCAATTTGCGGTGCTAGAACAGACAAGTGTTTTCAGAAGCCTCAGAAACATAAGAGGCATTACAAATTGTAGTGGCTTCAAGCTTAAACAATTTCCCAAATCTCTTCTCTTTTTCTACCAGCAAGTTCCCTCACACCAATCTGCAGCCATGCTTGTCAAATGTCAAATGCATTTCCAAATCATTCAACTTCAAAAATAAATTTAGATTTCTAGCTCATCTAGGAACATGCAAAACACTAGGGAGGTTTTTAATTCTCCCATCACTGAAACACAATAATACCTTTCCTTTCCTGACAATCAGATATTAAGAGTTGTCACCAAGGTAGATATTACCTCCATCATATTCTTCATATGTGGAAAACCATTCCTTATGTGGGGTCATATGAAATGAGCATCCTAAGTCAACCAACTAGTGATCATTAGAAACAACGTTACATGCAAAAAGTAAAACATCTTCACTTGCATTCAAGGACTTACCTAAAGCACTTTCCCACTGTTTCTTGGGGTTTCTACACTCCTTCTTCACATGTCCCCTTTTACCAGAGTTCCAACACTTAAATATATTTTTTTAACTAGGATTCTTAGATAGCCCTTGGACTTGTCCTTAGCCCCTTTATGATCTCCTTTAGGTCCCCTTTCCTTATACCTTCCCTTGATACTGAGAGCATCACCTAAACCATCTAAACTCTTTTTCCTCAATTCCTGTGATAGTAAAACTATAACAAGAGCATCCAACTTTGGATATGTGAGGTTAGCAGTGATAGCCAAAATGACATTTTCCCATGACTCAGGTAAAGAACAAAGAAGCAAGTTACATTTATGTTCCTCATCAACCTCAACATCTACTGAAGCAAGCTGACTTATCAACAAATTAAATGAATTTAAATGCTCTGCAACTGACTCACCCTCTTTAATTTTCAAGGAAAACAATTTTCTTTTTAATTAAAGTTTATTTGCCATAATCTTGGCTTGATAAATCTCACCCAACCATTTCCACAATTTGTGTGCAGTCTCTTCCTTTGCGACATTCAATAGGATAAAATCTGATAGACACAAATGGATGTTTCCCCATGCCTTCTTATCTAGTTTTGCCCACTCATCTGAAGAGAAATCATGGGGTTTCTTCTCTTTTTAAACAACCAACCATTGGTTTCTTTCTTCCAACAAATCTTCCATTTTTAACTTCCACAACTCATACCCTGTTCTGTTCAATTTCTCAATGTCCATTTGAGAGGTTGATGCAATGGTGGATGGAACCATAATAACAATACAAGATCTGCAAAACAAACACAACCAAATCTCCCACTGCAGTTACAACTTCCACACTACCACCCAAGAGTCAAAACTGGCTAGGATTTGATACCAAATGTTAGAAATGAAAGCATAACTACTTAATGGAAATCTGATTCAAGATAAATTTCAACAATCTTTAAGTGTGCATTAACAATGGAGATTGTAACAAAACATAAACCCACAATAGAAAAGATGTCAAACATGAAGAACTCAACACAATGACATAGTGTTTACATGGAGAAAACCCTTGCAGGTAAAAAACTCCACCAGGAAAGAGGCACAAGTTTGTATTAATCTATAAAAGATCTATACAATACATCAACTACACAGCTCTCTCCACAAGTCTTCAATATGACAGCATTCCAACAACACCTGAGTACCTAAAATCTATATTGCAACAACAAATATATGGAAAATACTTATAGAAATATTTTTCAACTTATCCCAGGTGTTCACATTCTCTCTCATGAGATTCCCCAACATGCAAACATTAAATGTCGTACAAGCACCTTCCACTTGTCCAAAAATAGCCATGCAAAGGTTGCGTGCCCAAGACTAAATCTAGCCTCTTACAACATCTTATGATGCATCATAATTGTCATAGATTCCACAAAAGAGTATCTTTCCAAGATAGGAACCTTGGGCTAAATATAGCAAATATACAACTAACATATCCGCCATATGCGTCATAGAATCGCAGAATCTTATGACAACTTGTAGCTATCATAGATTCACTTACCAAACATTATGATAATTGTCATACATGCCAAATATAGTAGATTCCTCAAGGGAAAATGCCTACCATTATTTACTTTGAGTTTTTACATTTGCCAATAGTAAAAGTCACCCTGTAATTACCTCTGGTTACTCTGAAATTACCCCTACTAGTGAAACTAGTACATCTCCTCATGGGTCATTACAAATTACATATAGTAAATGGAATAAATACAATATTGGGATTTACAAGCTTAATGGAACCTTATCCCAACAATAAATTCAGTTAACTTCTCTTTCAGACATTGTTTTCAATGAACTAAATTAATCAAGGAGACTTGAGGTCCAATGTTTGCTTGAAAATGTTGTAAAAATTGATCAACTAACTGGGAAAAATAGTGTATTGAATTTGGAGGCAAAGAGCAAAACCATTCTAAAGCCATATCTATAAGAGATCACAGGAAAAGTTATCTAACAAGTCCTCTTCAATGCAGAAATCACTACACATAGCCGTGAATGCTGCCATATGAGTATTAGGGTCACCTTTTCCACCATATTTTTCAAAGTGAGGGTTATCAAACCTTTCAGGCATAGGAGTTCTCAAGATTGCATAATATAGGACATTACGTGCATGATAAGTTTGCATATTAGGTTGTGAGGAACTCATCAAGTTTGTCACCTTTTGTTGTAAAGAAGTCATGCCTTGCAATAGTTGGTTTAAGATGACATCATTGGGAGATGCGGTTTGCTCTAAGGAATTAGAACCAAAGTGAGGAGGTTATTGAACTTGAGTAGTGATAAGCGGAGGCTGTGAATAGTTTAGTGGTGGTTGAACATAGTGATAGGTGGAAGGTGGTTGCAAATAGTTGTATGTAAGAGGTGGCTGAGAATAAGTGGGATGTATAGCTGGTTGGGAGTAATTATTCAGATAATAGGTCCCCTTAGAAGCTAGGTTCTGATAGTTAAATCCCTCAACTTTGTAATTTTGTCAATTAGTTCCATTAGATACTCCAATACCAGTGGTAGCATTACTACAAGCATTAGTGGTTAAAATCGTTGATGTAAATGTAGATATTCCCGTAGTTGGTATAGGTGCTCATACTTGCATATGAGACGGTGACGACATGTTAATAACTTTTGCACATTCAGTCACTAGTATAACATTAGTTTGTACAATATGTGTTAAACCTTGAATAACATTAATACCATCTTTTCCTTCTTTTACCAATTCTCTTATGTTCTGAATCACAGGTATAGCTTCTTCAACTATCCTTTCAGTTTGCACAAGTGCTTGAAAATTGGCTAACTCTTTATCAAGCTTGTTTATTTTCTCATTAGGTACATGTGTTACCACTGTTGGGATATGGTGTTGTACACCATTGCATAATTTGATATATTTTATAATGTTGTAATTAAATAATTATTTAGTTCTGATGCACCTAGATGGTGTGGTTAATAACACTATGTAAATATTTGGGACCACTTAATGTTGTATTGTAATGTTGGGATATTATTTGTATGATTTGATTAATTGGGAAAAGTTAGTACCAATAGTCACATGGGGTTTAGTGGTTTTGGGGCACATGGTTTTCTCAATGTAATGTGTGAGCTTATATTATAAAAGCAAGCACAAGGTTATTATTTTGCGGTTGGCTGGATAATTTATTGTAGGTGAATGGAGGTTTTGTAAGAGGCAATCATTGTGTTGAGCTCTCTCCTATAAATGTAGATTGTGAAGCATGGCAGTTGATGTGTGGATTCATACTTGTACACATGGAGGCTACATTGGAGGTGCTTGATGGTTTAGAGGTATTCATGGAGCCTCAGAGATTGTATTGTAATGCTTCATTGCTGAATAATACATGTGAGCATGGATAATTTTGGAGGCTAGGTTTTTTTCCTAAAAAGGGTATTCCCAGGGTATATCTTGTGTTTCTGTGTTGTTTGTTCATTTGATCTTTGCATTATGGTTGTCTCTGCATCTTGTGTCTCCTATTGGGTTATGTGGAATTGGTTAAATTGGCCTGCAAATTCCTAATAGTTGGTATCGGATCCATGTTTATGGTTGAGGGAGGTGTGAGTTCCTTGGATGTGTATAACCCTTGTGTGTGTAGATCAGGTGCAAAATGGAAGCCATGCCAATGCATGGAAGGATTCAAGGCATTACAAGGTTTTGTGCAGGTTGTATTGCAGTTTGGGGGTTTTGGGTATTGGAGATTTATTATGCATGTTGCAGATTTGGTGATTGAAAAATCATGGCTAAAGAGGGTTTTCTTGGTTTGGCTTCATGAGGGTTTTGAGGAGGAAATTTCACAGATGACCTCCTGGGACAAAACCGACCTCGCCATTGAGTCCAAGAGGCCTAAGAGACAAAGATTCATTTAAAATTTGCCATGGTTTGGCTACAAGAATAAAAAGAAAAAAAATGCCCCCCTTTGGTTTGTCGGTGCAACCATACAACCATGTACATCGTCTGCAGAATTAAAAAAATCTTTTCATGCGCAAAATAATTTTTTTCTATAGTATTTTGAAAAAAATTGTTTGAATTTTTTTTTTAAAAACTATAGAATGCTTTTAAAAATCAAGTAATAAAAGAAAAACAAAAAAAAATTAGGGGGGGGGGGGGGGGGTAGGGGTCCACAGACCCCCATACCCTACCCCTACGCAGAGGGTACTAATGGGGTACCGCCAGCATACGCCAGTCGGCCCCGCCAGTCTCCCTTACTCCCCATCGGCCTTTGGGTCATTCGCCCAAGGCAACCTGTATGGGTTTTAAAACAAAAAAATATATATTTAACTTCTAAAAAGTGGGCGGTGGGGTTAAAAATCTAATGACAACAAATTTTAAAATTTGACATTGGTACTTTACTAAACATTTAAACCTCTTTAAAATATTATGGGTCAATGCATTGGTGGATGTTTGAAAATTAAAACAAATTTAAACCCGCCTGGAGTCTGCCGGTCAAAGACAAAATGATGTTAGCTCAGACACCACATTACCCAGCACCTCATTGCCCAGTCAGTGCTTGCATCAGCACCATGTTAGTGATGACATAAGTAGTGTACCAGGGCCCACCAGGGGTCCAGTTTTAGCCCTAGGAGTGCCTTTTCTTCTGGGAGGCATAAATTTCACATACAATATCAGTTTTTTGACTTCTTATAGGCATCAAAAATCTCTCTCTGAGTACTACACAAGAGTATAGGTTTGGTTATCATATTTTACTATTTATGTCTAAATTTGGTGCTTGGAGCCTGCTTTGCTCTGGTACAGTTTTATGCATACGGAGTCAGATTTTTGATTTCAGATAGGCGTTGGAGAGCTCTTGTAGAGTACTATAGTTTGGATTATGTAGATTTTCAGAATCGTGTGCCGAGAGAGTTTGGTACTTGTTTGATCACTTGTAGGAGCCTAAGATTCAGAGTACGTTTATGAGTGCATTTGGATAGATTTTTTGGCACAAACTTGTGGGAGTGCATGTTGCTATGAGACCATTAACATGGTATAGCAAGTTTTCAGAATTTGTACTTCCTGATACAGGTTTATAGGTGTTTTCAAAGTTTGGACTTTGATGGAGATAGGTATAGGTTGTTTTCTAGTTTGAGGACATGGTTGATACTCGTGTGAGATTTGGAGTCTCGTTTCAGTGGGAGTTGAGTATAGTTACAACAATGACAATGATTATGGTGTCATGGATATGCAGGTACACTTTTGCATTGGCATGACATGATCATGTATGTGATTGACAGGTATGGGCTATGATGTTAGAGTTACGATTACATGTGGTGTTGTGGTGTTGTTTTAGGGGATTGTTCTTATCTCCTGGATGCTTGATTAGTTCCTTGACTATGGTACTCATTTGTGGACTTGTTGGCAAATTGAATCTAGAGTTGATTTGGTGTTTGAGTCTTGAAGTCTACAAGTTATCTTTTTTGATATCTTAGTTTGCAGTTTACTAGTGTGATGAAGAGTTTGCATGTTACATTGTTTTGGATCTATGAGTTATGTAGTTTTGTAGGCTAATCACCTATTTAGTTACAGAAGGATAACTCGGATGTAGATTGTCTTTATCCACAAGATTGGTTCAGTGTTTATATAGACTTTGTTAGTTGGCCTTGTTTGTGGTCATTTGTGCATTGGTATATTGCTTTGGGATAAGAGGATGGATGATTAGAGTTCCTGGACAATCAGTTGTTGGGACTTACAACATGTTTATCATGATGTCATGGAGAGCTTGGATACATGGTTTTATGTTAGCTTTTGATAGTGATGGTTTTATCTTCTTGTTTGGAGTTTTTTGGTTCACTAGACCTTTTGGGAGCTATTGATGTTACAGTGGGATTCCTTGATTGGTTTGGGAAATGGATAATCTTCAGTTAGAAGATGGTTATTTTGTTGTCATGGATAGATCAGTATCACAAATCAGTGGGAGCTTTGGCAGCACTATGGATTCATCAGTTGTGATGGATAATCTTCTACAGTGATTGTGGGTGTCATGGGCTCTTGGGTTATGATTCTTATTTCAGTGAGAGTGCTTTGACATTCTAATTTTCATTGTCAGGAGATGGTTATCTTCATATGATTGGAGATGTTGACATCTTGGTTTACCATGGAGGACTCCTTTGAGTCTTTTGTTGAGGTGTCGAGTTTATGACTTGTTAGCGTGACATGTTTATCCTTGTTTAGAGATGTTGATATTATTTCATGGTTTACTCTTGATGCTAGCTTAGAGTATTGGCATGATACAAGTTCTCTTGAGACATGATGTATGCATCATTGTATGCTTTGTTGCATGTGATCTTCCTTGGAGGAGATGGTTAGATCATGATGTCATGATGGGCTTCTTGATTATGTAGATGTGTATTAGGAGCATTGATAGTGATCTTGTTGATTCTCTTGGTATTGAGTACTTTGGTCATTTGCTTTACAACTTCATGATAGTGTTGTTTTGCATTTGGAGTTTGGCATGGATTGATCATGGAGGTGTTCATGGATACTTGGAGACTTAGGTGAGGATGGAGTTCTCTTGTGATTAGAGACACTTATTGAGATAGTTACTCTTTTGGAGGTTTCAGCAGATAGACCGAGGAGCCTTACACCTAGATATGGACATGAGTTCATTATGGCCCTAGAGGAGTTTGTTCTTGGAGAGAGTCATTGTGGCCTGGTGTATCCTCGAGGAGTATTCTCATTCCCCACTCTTGGTCTACTCGATGCTTTATAATCTATGAGGTATTGCCCATCCTTTTAGATGCATTTTACTTTATGCTTTATCTTCTCATAGATATGGATCTTGAGCTATAGTTATTGGTTCTAGAGGGTTCATTTGAGGGATGTTAGCATGGTTATCTCCTTGTTCATATGGTTTGATTTATGATGTTCATTATGAGGAGTTTAGGAGATGTGATTGGGCTTATTCCTAGTTATGGAATGATTATGAGTTTGATCTACCTTGATTAGCGAGGCTTACATACATGTTGGTTACATGTTACATATGTTCATTTGATCTTATGAGATTAAATGGTTGGGTGTTGTTGAGGCTTTTCATTTGGGGTTGTAGAGGAGATCATACTTGACACAACTTAGCACTTTGAGATATTTGTAGAAGAAAATTATGATTTACATGTTTTCTCTCTTTCTCTTATGGCTACTTCCTGGAGGATCATGTTGATATGGCTAGACTTGGGAGAGTTATGATGACATGTTGTGAGAGAATATGCAACAATTTATCTTGCATGTGTGGATCATTGTGATTGTTCTTGGTACTACATTGGCTTGTTGATTAGCCACACCTTGGTTCAAGTGTTGATTGTTATACTTGGTATGCCTTGAATCTATTTGTAGATTTGACATTACCCATGTAGTGGGAGTTCCTGGATGAATGTGTTCTTCATTGACATGTTTTATTCATGGAGCTTGTGATTGCAGTATATGGGTTGGATATGTTATTGGCATGAGTTTATTGATGTTTTTGACACCTCTGAGGTATGGAAGGTTGGATGTATTAGCATATCTTGTGGGTGCTATTTCAAGTCATGTGGGTTTTTTACCTTTGACAGTAGCTTGGAGCCTATTTGGTTTCACTTGGATTTGATGCTTCTGTTCTTTGGATTGGTACATCTTTACCTTGGCATGTTCCTTTTCTTCCATAGGTGGTATGTTGGAGGATGAGAGGAGTTCTTGCTTGAGATGGTGGTCACTTTGCCTTGGTGTAGGTATCTTGATGGAGCACGAGAGCATTATGAAGATTCATGTGATTTCATGTTTACCTATGATGATGTATTTCATTGATTGACCCTTATGCAATGTATACAACAAGTGGGAGAACGTTGGGATATGATGTTGTACACCATTGCATAATTCAATATATTTTATAATGTTGTAATTAAATAATTATTTAGTTGTGATGCACCTAGGTGGTGTGGTTAATCACACTATGTAATTATTTGGGACCACTTAACATTGTATTGTAACATTGGGATATTATTTTTATTATTTGATTAATTGGGAAAAGTTAGTACCAATAGTCAAATGGGGGTTGGTGGTTTTGTGTTACCCATGGTTTTGGGGCATATGGTTTTCTCAATGTAATGTGTGAGCTTATATTATAAAAGCAAGCATAAGGTTATTATTTTGCGGTTGGTTGGATAATTCATTGTAGGTAAATAGAGGTTTTATGAGAGGCTATCATTGTGTTGAGCTCTCTCTTGTAAGTGCAGATTGTGAAGCATGGCAGGTGATGTGTGGATTCATGCTTGTACACATGGACGTTGCATTGGAGGTGCTTGATGGTTCAAAGGTATTCATGGAGGCTCAGAGATTGTATTGTAATGTTTCATTGCTGAATAATACATGTGAGCATGGATGCTTTTGGAGGTTAGGTTTTTTCCCTGAAAAGGGTTTTCCCAGGGTATATCTTGTGTTTCATTGTTGTTTGTTTGTTTGATCTTTGCATTATGGTTGTTTCTGCATCCTATTTCTTCTATTGGGTTATGTGGAATAGGTTAAATTGGCCTACAAATTCCTAACAACCAACTCAATAGTTTCCTCAACATCATGAAATACTTGAGCTTCCATAGTGGTTGTATGAGGTATAGTGTCTTGCAAAATTTGTGTCTCTCCTTTTGTAAAGAAAGTGTTCAATGGATTTTCAGAGGTAGCAATATCGTATATTCTTCAAGAACACTAGATCTCATGAGTCTTCTACTTATTCTTAAAGGGATATTTATATTAGGGAAGTGGGTTATAATAATCATACAAAAGAATGCAACACTCAATGCACAAACTAATAGAACAAACCCTAGAAAGATATGTTTAAGATCTAAAATGCTTGATTTTTCAACTTTTTTCAATGCAAAAAAGTGAAAGAAGAGGTGTTGTAAGGAAATTGATTAGGGGAAGAAAAAAATAAAGTCTAAGAACATCCCAATAAATAAATAATATCCTTCACAACACACCTTTGATGTAATCTTATAATGATGATAAGTCAAAACCTAGTGAAAATACAAATAAATATGCATTTTTCACCAATTTTCAATGCAAAGGCCCAATAGAAAGGGTGTTGTGAGGAATTTGAGAAGGGGTAGAAAATTATAACCTTGATAAAATCCAATTAATATAGAAAAATCCTTCATAACATGCTTGTGGTGCAATTCTAGAGAGACAATAAGGCCAAATCTAGTGAAAATGCAAGGTTTTCAAACTCTAGACATGAAATTTTGCAAGAAAACCAATATGATGAAACACTATAGTTGGAAATCAATCCTAATAAGTGTTTTAAAAGGGTAGTAAAATATGAAACAAGATTTTGACTACAAACCCTAGCTAAAGCAAAACTAGGTTATATGGAAAAATGCACAATTTCAAGCAATTTTTATCAATTTAAGCATGAAAATGCAATGTAAATGAATGGTGAATGAAGAATTTCTATATTTTAAGTTAGTTCTGATGATAATGAGATAAATTTATCAAAATTAAATTCTGACTAATTTAATTTTTTTTGAAAATGCAAGCTAAAAATGCCAATTTTTTCAATTTTTTTAAAGTTTTTCAATTTTTTTGTAATTTTTCCAATGCAATAAGATGAACAATGAAATGAATGAATGTAAATCTAAAGTACAACACCTAGAAAGGTGCAAAAAGCCTTAAAAACATGGGTTCACCAAAATTTTTAATATGAAAAGAGGGGATTGATAATGATGATGGTTGTTTTAAGGGTTTGTGTTGATCCCCCTTTCACCACTAAACATTCAAGGACATTCAACTGAGTAGAGAACTCTACTATAGATTTCATGTCACTTGGAACATAGGGGAAGATTGGGATTGTGTAAATTTTTTGTTCAATTAAGTCTAATTATGCTCAAAACCCTAATTTCATGAAATCGTAAACAAACGAACAAATTACAGAAAATGATCACACACAAAGTTATCTAATGATAGCCAAATACATACCAGATTTTGAAGTTTAGTGTGTACAAAAGTTGGGGACTAATGAGCGGATGCGCTAGTCCAATGTACCTACTTTTTTTTTGATCTTTGAAGAATGTTTGTAACCTATTCCTGTTGTCACAGAGATTTCACCAATTTAGAATCTGAAGGACTAATGAGCAGGCGCTCGAGTCCAAGCCCTAGTTTTCTTCTCAAATCTAGAATTCTAAAAATCTACACTATTCTCCTGTAACTCCACTTCTTTCACTTCTGCAACCTATAACCTACAATCACAGAAAAGTGGGTTGTGCATCATGGTGTTTAGAGGCTTTTCTCAGTCAAGCCCTAGAGAGACATTCAAGTCTTTTGAAAATCGTTGTCAAATAAAGAGTGCATATCCCTACAGGATAGAGACAAAATTCAAATGATAAATGATAGAAAATACAATTGATATCACCTTGTAGTGTAGATCTCATGGAAGGAAGATTTTCTTCATTCCATGAGGAGATGGATGTCAAATTTGCAATCACAAACACAATAACAACACAAAATACTGCTCTGCAACATAATGAATGCCTTGAATCACTTTCATATAAAGCCACAAGTTCACAATTGCCATCTAGTTTACAAATAAATCACTAATCATGCTTATATATGCAACTATGAACATTCCCGCTAAGAATTTTGTAGTTCAAACTTGATATGTCGGCATAGGACCTAATAATGGTCATAAAACTGACAGCCAAAAATAGATCCTAACCTTAAATAGGGTAGGGCTAGTGGTGTAGGAGCAAACAAGAAAATCTTGTTTTCTTTTGTAATAAGGTCTATTTGATCAATGCATTTTCATTTCAGTTTGTCTCTAGGTCCTTCAGGACCTTGAACCAATTTTGTAAGTCCAAAGTGACTTAATACACACTTTTGTCATATTGTAATCACATAGTGCCAAAACAGGATAGTCAGACAGTTTGAAGCAGTTTTGGATCAGCTGGTCTCCCAACTGTTTGCATTAGTTGGTTTTCCAACTGCTGGTAGGTTAAGTTGATAACAACTAGAAGGAGAGAAGGAGGAGAAGGGTGTGATTGTGTATTGTTCTGAGAATAAATTAAAAAAACTATTCTGTTCTGTCAATTCAATTTCTATTCCCTGTAACTAAAATTTGCATAACTGTAGATTTCTATTCTTTCTATGCTTTCCATTGTTGCAGTATGTCAATGTGAAGCATTCCACTGGTATGATTTCTATCAAAATCAGTGGAATGGCTTCATTGTACAAGTATTTGTTTTGTTTCTTATTTTGTTTTTATGTCTGATGGTGTAGAGGATCCAGATAGAGTCTTTTTGCATAGTAGGTTGACCTAGCATCTCCATGTGATAGGGTTTGGTTGAAGAGGGAGAAAGTAAACTATGCATCGGCATATCACTGGGACTCAAAGCAAGTCTGCCAAAGTTGAGCAATCTTGCTGAAGACAAGTGCAGGAAGTCTATCAGTGTATCGGCAACTCCGGAGTAAGTCCCACTGACAAGACAAGTCTCACTGAGGGAGTTGGTCTATTGGCGCATCAGCCAGAGTTTTTAAGTGCTTGTCGACAAGAAGAGTCTCATCAAAGATAAATGCCATCAGCATATCAGAAGCACATCTAAGGAGTTTAATTGACATTGAAGCTGTCATGGTTAAGACGAGGGGGACTTAACTGTCATTGGGGCATCGGTTGAAGGACAGAAGACTTCGCCAATAGAGTAAGTCTCACCGACGATGAAGAGTTGATCAACTCAGTGTGAGTCTGATTGTATCTCACCAAAGATAAGTTTAGTTGAGCTATTGGTGTAAGGTAGATCAACGGTAAGACTTGAGAAAGTCATTCCAACCAATGGTTATTTGACTAATTGAGGTGTATCGGTGGCTAGTAAGTGGAGTCTTGCCGATAGAAGTCAATTTTGATCAGTTGTACACTTTCATTGTGTGCTCCCCATCATATTAGTATCAGAGCAAGTTTTGAAGATCACTCGAGTGGTGTGGTCTTGGTGTATGTCAGATAAAGAAAGTGAAGCAGAGGCTGACACGATGCTTCCCAAAAGCATGTCACAAGATGCAGTGAAGAAACTGATTGAAGTAATGTTTGAGTCCAAGCTTGAGGAGTTGAAAAGAACCAAAGGTAAGGATAGGGAAGATGAAAGTGACAGCAATGAAGGGGATACAGAAATTGACAAAACTAACAAGAGGACAGAGGAGATACCAGCAGACCAGATGGCATTTGTAAATGCTTTGAAGTCAGTCAATAGGGACACCATAGATGGGTTACCTATGTATAGTGGAAGTATGGAAGCTTAAGAGGTGATTGACTCAATTGAGGCATTGAACAATCATTTCAAATACAAAGAAGTCCTTGATGATAAGAGGGTTAAGTTGGGAAAGGCAAGATTGAAGGGGTCTGCTCTTGCATGGTGGAATTATGAGCAAGGAGAGAGAGTCAAGGAGGGGAAGAATATGATAACCTCCTAGGAAAGGATGAAGACCAAAATCAAGGCACAATTCTTACCCCTAGACTATAATGTGCAGATGTATAAGAAATTGCAGAACCTTAGATAGACAGACCTTGATGTGCATGCATACACCCAAGAGTTTCATAAACTCAATCTCAGATCAAGGAGACAAGAAGAGGAGTCAGAGAAGGTGGCCAGGTATTTAAATGGCCTAAGGATAAACATCTGAGATGAGATCAACATCTTAGCACCAGAAATAGTGAACAAGTGTTTCCAAATGGCCTTAAGGGCTGAAGAGAAGATAAAGAGAAAGAGTGAGGAGAATAATAGAGGTAAAGGAGGAAGAAGTTTCAGAGGCAGAGGCAGTTTTGGAGGAAGAAGTCCTAACTAGAGGCCTAGTGGTGAGTCTAGCCAAGAAGAACAAGTTGGGTACTCAAGTAGCAGAGGAGGCTACCGAGGAAGAAGGCCTAATGGAAGGGGTGGGACAAATGGATCAGGTAGAGGATCCAAGTTCTCCAATATGAAATGTTATAATTGTAATCAGATAGGGTACCTGACATACAAGTGTCCAGAGAAGGTCTCAACTTCTCATGGTGGTGAGAAGAGAACCACTTTGATTCAAGAAGATGAAAGGAGTGTGACATCTCCTAAAGTGAATCTAGCATCAGAAATGGGATAAAATCTGATGATCAAGAGGATGCTGCTCAAGGAACCAGTGCAGACTAAACCGTCTCAAAGAAGGGCTTTGTTTAGAATCAAATGCAAGATCCAAGGTAAGGTTTGTAAAGTTATTATTGACTCTAGTTCTACTGATAATATTATATCTTTGGAAGCAGTGAATAAGTTGAATCTAGAAAAGATACCCCATAGCAGTCCATATAAAGTTAGTTGGTTGAATAAGGGGCAGCACATACTCATCAATGAACAAGCATGGGTAGAATTGAGCATCGGGGGGTATAGAGATAAAATCTTGTGTGACATCCTTCCAATGGATGCTTGCCATCTTTTGTTAGGCAGACAATGGCAGTTTGACAGAAAGGCTCATCATGATGGAGAAAAGAATGCTTACTCATTCCAAAAGGATGGTGTGACTTATAGGATACAATCATTGGTAGAAGATGATCCATAGCATGTAGGGTCTAGTGTAATGATGGTAGGAGAAAAATAATTCATGGCCACATTAAAGGAAGGTGATGGAGTAGGTTTTGCTTTGATTGTGAAGCCTAAGGGGGAAAAGAAGGAAAATGTGAGAGAAGTAGGGCCTAAGGAGGTTAGAGATTTGCTTGAGAGTTACAAAGGAGTGATTGCAAAAGATATACTTGATTCCCTACCACCTGTTAGAGATATTAGCCACCAGATAGACCTCATACCAGGAGCAGTACTTCCTAATAAGGCAGCATATAAAATGACCCCTCAGTAGAATGAAGATATAGCAAATTAGGTTCAAGAACTCCTAAACAAAGGGTTGATAAGGAAGAGCCTTAGCCCATGTATAGTACCTACTAGTTTAGCCCCAAAGAAGGATGGGAAATGGAGGCTTTGTACCAATTCTAGGGCCATAAATAGGATAACCATCAGGTATAGGTTTCCTATTCCTAGAATAGAAGATCTAATGGATTGTTTGGGAGGGGCTACTTATTTCTCCAAGATAGACTTAAAGAATGGGTATCACCAAATACGAATAAGAGAGGGGGATGAGTGGAAGTCAACATTCAAAACCAATGAAGGGTTGTATGAGTGGCTTGTGATGCCTTTTGGTCTTTCAAACGCCCCTAGCACCTTTATGAGACTAATGAATGAGATGTTGCAGGAATTCATAGGGAAATTTGTGGTAGTCTACCTTGATGATATCTTGGTGTTTAGTAAGAGCAAGGAAGAACACTTGAAACATTTGGAGATAGTCTTGAAGAGGCTACAAGATCGAAAGTTAATGATAAACTTGGAAAAGTGTGATTTCATGAAACAAGAATTGGTGTACCTAGGTTTTGTCATCTCTAAGGGTGATTTGAAAGTGGATCATTCTAAGGTAGAAGCTATTTTGAATTGGCCTACACCTCGGATAGTAGGAGAGGTCAAAAGTCTTCATGGTTTGGCCACATTTTATAGAAAATTCATTAGGAACTATAATGATATTTGTACGCCTATGTTAGAGACCATCAAGGGTGGAGGTAAGGTGAAGTTTGTGTGGACAAAAGAGGCAAATCAGAGTTTTGAAAGTCTGAAGTAGAAAGTTGCCGAGTATCCTGTCTTAGTACTTCCTGATTTCAGTAAGGTCTTCACCATTGAATGTGATGCAAGTGGGTTGGCCATAGGGGCAGTGTTTAGCCAAGAAGGCAGACTAGTAGCCTTTTCAGTGAAAAATTAAATGAAGCTAAGAGGAAGTACTCCTCTTATGATTTAGAGTTATATGCCATGGTACAAGCTCTGAAAAAATGGAGGCACTACTTGCTTCCTAAAGAATTTATTGTATACACTGACAATCATGCTCTCAATTTTTTGAATGGTCAAGAAAAGCTCAGTCATAGACACATGAAGTGGGTGGAAAGTCTTCAAGCATACACCTTCATCATCAAACATAAGAAGGGGATAACTAATAAGGTTACTGATACTTTAAGCAGAAGGGTGTTGACAGTACAAGAAGTGCAGTTACAAAGCATGGGTGTTGAGGCACTCAAAGGATTGTATGAAGAGGACCTAGATTTCAAGGAGATTTACAAGGTATGTAGTGAGTTTGCCAATGCTTTCCACAGTGAATTTTTAGATTATACATTGCAAGATGGACTTTTGTTTAAAGGAAGTCAACTATGTATCCCTAAGTGTTCAATGAGGGATAATATAGTGAAGGAGAAACATAGTGGTGGTTTAGGAGGACATTTTGGGCTTAATAAGACCTTAAATCTAGTAAGAAGATTTTACTTTTGGCCAAGGATGCAATCTGATATCAGAAGGTTTGTTGAGAGTTGTATGATTTGCCAGAGAGCAAAGGGGCTCTCAACCAATGCAGGACTGTACCAACCTTTGCCCATACCAAACAGACCTTGGGAAAGTTTGAGTATGGATTTTGTGATGGGGTTACCCAAGACAAGGATAGGTTATGATAGTGTGTTTGTTGTGGTAGACACGTTCAGCAAGATGGCTCACTTTATTCCTTGTAAAACCACCAATGATGCTAGTTACATTGCAGGGTTGTTCTTTAAAGAAATTTTTAGGATTCATGGATTGCCTTTGAGTATTGTATCTAATAGAGACAACAAATTTGTGGGACATTTTTGGAGAACCTTGTGGAAAAGATTAGGTACAAATTTGTCCTTTAGTTCAACCTATCATCCTTAGACTGATGGCCAAACTGAGGTTGTGAATAGGTCATTAGGCAATCTGCTGAGATGTTTGACCAGAGAACATGGAGGTAGTTGGGATGTGGTACTCCCACAAGCAGAATATGCCTATAATGATTCTACAAATAGAAGTACAGGTCTAAGTCCTTTTGAAGTTGTCTATGGTAGTCATCCTAGAGGAATTTTTGAATTGAGAGATGTTCAAGGGTTGGACAAAAGGAGTGAACATGCTGATACATTTGCAGAGGTTATGAAAGAGATCCATCAACAAGTCAGAGATTCTCTACACAAGAATAGTCAGAAGATCAAGGCTAGAGTGGATCAAAGGAGAAGGGATGTGTAGTACCAAATAGGAGATATCGTCATGGTTCATCTCAATAAGAACAGACTACCTAAGGGAAGCCACAACAAGTTGATGATGAGCAAAATTGGACCTTGTAAGAATTTAGAGAAATATGGTCCTAATGCTTACAAAATTGAACTCCCTGATGATATTGCTATTTCCCCTATATTCAATGTTGCTGATCCAACATTATATAGGAGTCCTGATACAGGAGAAGGTACAATAGATTTTGTCCAAGACAATGCAGAGTGGGTGCAACATTTACCACCTAAGGAACCACCTAAGATGGAGTGCATCTTGGATAGAAGGAGAGCCAAGAAGACAAGAAATTAGACCTATTTTGAGCACTTAGTTAAATGACAAGAACTTCTTGATTCAAAAGCCACATCGATGCTGGAAGAAGACATCAAAAAGTAGGGTGCTAATTTGCAGCATTTAGTCTCTAAGAGGACTTGAGACAACTTTCACCCAGGGAGTATGGTGCAGGAGCACCAAGAAAATCCTGTTTTCTTTTCTAATAAGTTCTATTTGACCAATGCATTTTCATTTCAATTTGTCTCTTGGTCCTTCAGGTCCTTGAGCCCATTTTGTAAGTCCAAAGTGACTTAATACACACTTTTGTCATATTGTAATCACATAGTGCCAAAACAAGGTAGTAGGATAGTTTGAAGCAGTTTTGGATCAGTTGGTCTCCCAAATTTTTGCATCAGTTGGTTTTCCAACTACTGCTAGGTTGAGTTGATAACAACCAGAAGGAGAGAAGGAGGAGAAGGTTGTGATTGTGTATTGTTATGAGAAGAAATAAAAAAAAACTGTTCTGTTTTGTCAATTCAATTTATGTTCCCTATAACTGAAATTTACATAACTATAGATTTCTATTCTTTATGTGCTTTCCATTGTTGTAGTATGTCGACCTGAAGCATTCCACTGGTATGATTTTTTCCAAAATCAGTGGAATGGCTTCATTGTACAAGTATTTGTTTTGTTTCTTGTTTTGTTTTTGTGTGCAGAGGATCCAGGCAGAGTGTTTTTGCATAGTAGGTTGACCTAGCATCTCCATGTGCTAGGGTTCGGTTGAAGAGGGAGAAAGTAAACTATGCATCAGCGTATCGCTAGGACTCAAAGCAAGTCTGTCGAAGTCGAGCAGTCTTGCCGAAGATGAGCGCGGGAAGTCTATTAGTGTATCGGCAACTCCGGATTAAGTCCCACTGACAAGACAAGTCTCGCCGAGGGAGTTGGTCTATCAGCGCATCGACCAAAGTTTTTAAGTGCTCACTAATGAGAAGAGTCTCACAGAAGACAAATGCCATTAGCATATCAGAAGCACATCTAAGGAGTTTAACCGATGTTGAAGCTGTCATGGTTAAGATGAGGGGGACTTAACTGTCATCAGGGCATCGGTTGAAGGACAGAAGACTTCGCCGATAGAGTAAGTCTCACTAATGATGAAGAGTTGATCAACTCGGTGTGAGTCCAGTTGTATCTTGCTGAAGATAAGTTTAGTTGAGCTATCAGTGTAAGGCAAATCAATGGTAAGACTTGAGAAAGTCATTCCGACCGATGATTATCTGACCGATCGAGGTGTATTGGTGGCCAGTAAGTGGTGTCTTACTAATAGAACTCAATTTTGATCAGTTGTGTGCTTTCACTACATGCTCCCCATCAGCTAGGGTGTGGGAGCCCAAGTCCTTCCCCCATTTCAGGCAAGATTTATGCTAATCACACCTCGTACGTCCCATCTTCCATGAAACTTAAGGGTTTTCTCATCGGAAGTCACCATTAACATGCAAGATGACCTAAATGCATTCTAAAGGACCCGAGAGCTAAACCTTAAGAGGAAAAAGCCCCCAAGGGGACATTTTCTGATGTAACAAGTGTTAGGAGTGACTTATATGCTGCAGTCTTGATAGACTGAATACTTCTTTGACACACTTAGATCAGATGATCCATAGTACACTGAACATGTCTAATAGAGACATGTTGGTGCGAATTAGAGCATAGTTTGCCCATATGATTGACATTGTCAAATCTTATAATCCATATGATGATTTGATTATTGAGGATTTCTATGTGTCACTTGCTAGTACTATTATTACTGGGACAATGAAATGGTTAGTAGTTAATAGGGTTATTTCATTAGATATGGTGTATTCTATGTTTCCACATTATCAAGGATGAGATAGAGTTTGGGCCTATCCTGTCACTAGGTGTATAGATGTTGTTATTTCATGGCTTATATATCCTAAGTGGTTAGAAGCACATATAGATGGCCACACAATGATGAGTTGCCCTTACATTTTTGCAAACATTTATATGCTGCAGTTCATTTATGACTTGATGTTGATTTCACATCTATCCCTTCTCATGCAGGACATGGTCTTGGGAGGTTTTTAGATAAACCTAAATACCAACATCTTGATTAGGATCTACCCGTTAATAAGATAGAATTAGTGGGTCCCAACCTTTTAGTACTTCCCAAAAGGTTGAATCTAGGATGATCAGTTGAGTTGATAGGTGCATCATTGAGACAGTGCATTTTTGAGAGTTTAGGTTCTATTGCCAGTGACATTGACCACTTGGCATCATATCCTGTTGGTAGATATATGTTGCATCCATGCACCATCAGAGGATCAGTTGATTCGACTTCTACTAGTTATGGTCCTTACATACGTGCTGACATAGTTTTACCACGTGATGTTGCGCAAACTTCTAGAGAGGGTGCACTACACAGATTGAGTACATGTCTGGGGCAGGATCTATTATTTGTATATGAGTTTGTAAGTTAAGAATATAGGATCCCTCTCAAGTAGATGTGGCTGCATTTGTTAGTCAGCGCAGTGATCACCGAGATACACATATGATTGATCTAATGCCTTCACAGCAGATTCCATCACAACCTGATACTGGTATTGTGCCACCTTGCCAAGTAGGATCATTCCATGGACTTTTGTTTGAGGATGACATTGCAATGACCCTCAATTCATCTGACCTTAGTGGGATTGGGAGGGTCATCCATGGAGCTACATAGGTTGTTGATGACTAGGTATATATTAAATTATGTGTTTAATCTAGTGTAATTTATTTGTTAACTAAATAATATATTTAAATTATAAAATTAAGTTTTGTGCATCATGTGTGTTGACTCTTATTTAATCAATCTTACATTAGGGACCGACTAGAGTGGTACTATGACATGACACTATGCAACAAACACCAGATGTGGTTGAGGCTAGAGGTAAGACCTACATTCATTCCCACTTAAAATTTTGTAATTCAATCTTAAGGTGTTGGCATAGGACCTAATAACAGTCACATAACCGACACTTAGATTTAGGTCTTGACCTAAAATAGGGCAGGACTAGCACACAGGCACCCAAGTCCTCTCTCCCTATTTTAGGCAGGGCTTAACATTATAGCACCCCTAGGTCATATTCATCATAAAACTTCAAGGTTTTCTCATCGGGAATTAAAATTAACATGCAATATGCTTATAATGCATTCTAAGGACCTGAGAGCTAAACCTTAAGAGGGAAAAGCCCCCAAGGGGACATTTTCCAACATAACAACATATAATCACATTTCTAAATTCTATTCATATAATAAAAAATTCTATGCATATAATCATAAATTGATTTATCCTAACATTCCATATAACGTCAAATCATTAGATTATGTAAAATCAACTACTACTTACATGCAAGTAAATAGTAAGATAGTCAAAACTTGGGGTGTGAAAAATGCCAAGGTACAATGACCTTTGTCAGACATATTTAATTGTATAAAAATTTGAACATGTACTTGAGATTCCATATTTTTTAATATAAAAATTTAATTGAATAGAGATAATGTTTATGTTCAGGGATATACACATGACTCATATATTCATAGATGGATGAGATTAGATACACAGGGTTCAGGATAGGGATCAATACAGGGCTCAGGATAGAGCTTAGCTCATCATTCTAGTCCTAGGTTGAGTGAGGCCCATTCCACCCATAGGAGGCACGAGTCATGATGTTGCAATTAGACATTCATGTTCTTTGTTATTTTTTCCTGAAATCTCATTTTGTTGTAGTTAGATTTGATGTTATTGAGTTTACATGTTGCAGTTAGACTTGATGTTATTGAGTTTACATGTTGTAGTTAGACTTTATGTTATTGAGTTTACGTGTTGTTGGGTTTACATGTTGTAGTTAGATTCGATGTTCTTGAGTTTACATGTTGCAGTTAGACTTGATGTTCTTGAGTTTACATGTTTAGTTATTTCTTTATATAGTTGATATGTATATGTACATTTAGATGTTTAGTTATAGATGTATGGATGTTTTCCTTCATATACGAGTCTTAATTTGGATAAAATCAAGTTTTAACTTATAGTTTAAATACATGTATATATGTTTACTTGTAGATGCATATAAATTTACTTATACTTGGGTATATATTCCCTTGCAAATATACATATAGTTGAAACTTGCTACATGTATGTATAAATTATATGTAGATTTAAATTGAGTGTTATGGAAAAATATCAATGTATTTTTGAAATGTTTCTTATTTTTTTTCTTTTTTTAATGTGAATGTAAGATTATTAACTTTAAATTTACAATGAATTTAGGTCTAATACGAAGCCTATGACGAATCTATTCTACTTTATCCATATTTTCCTCCACTCTTGTAGATGTGATGTTATTAAGTAGTTACAAAACATAAAATTAAGCACGAAATTACCGCTCTATTATACCTTTAACATAATGTTAAATAAGAATACTCATTAGAAAAAATTGAGCATGACATCACCACTCTCATGCCTATTCATTAGGTCATTGAGATGGTGGTAAAAAAGATAAAGAATAAAAAAATTATGCTCTACAAATCCAGTCAAGAAAAGACAATTTGGACATCATGGAAATTAATTCAATAAGAACCAAACTTAATATAAGTTCCATCATTTGGTATATAATATAGGAGTAATTTGTGTTGTAATTATTATAAAAAGAAATTTGAAAGACCTTTTTTAATTAATGATTGAGACATGATGTCAACTCCCTAGGCATTGATAGGAATTGACAAAAAAACATTTGATTAAAAAATCCTTAGATCAATCTCATTATTTGTATTTCAAATTAGTCTCTCATTGGATCTTTCCACTACATTGAATTTGATAGTTTTGTCAAGTGTTTTTATATGGCTAATAGAGCTTAAGAAAACTTCGAATTATTCTTTTTTTTAGTTTATAATGACTTCTAATATCATTGACAAGATTGTTCAAGTCTATATAACATGTATAAACACCCATATAGAGGACAATAGAAAGATTTGAGTTGAATTGTATTGGATTAAAGTAGAATTCATAGGTTCAAATGACTATCATAGGTAAAGTGTAATATTGAAAGTATGTAATTGAAATTAAGTGGTGGTGAATAAAGTTAGATACTCTAATGTGGGCACCAAACATATATAACTCTGATCTATTTATAGTTTCTGAATAATTGAGTCATCCCACAATAATGGGTTACACTTTTTGGTCAAACTTGACATTGAAATCAACATTTTGAACTAAATCTTCACTTTCAGACACCTATTGCCGCTAAACTGTTAGGAATTTGAAGATGATGCAAACTAGTTGTGAGATTTTTTTTGTAGATTGTAAATATATATATTTTAAAAAATTTGGAGTTAAATTATAAAATGTCTTGCGTCTCCTTTGATAACTAGTTTTTAATAGTAAAGAACATTTTTTAAAGTGATGTGTATTCTGTAGCACCTAACTTTTTTTCTGCAAAGGATAAAATTTTGATTCTTTTGAATTTAGATTGGTAACACTGATATATAGGGCATGCATTTGGTTTCATAATATTTTTTTAAATATTTGTTTTTTAATTAAGTTTTGAAGTCAAACCAATTATAATTTAGACATAGGCATATTCTGTAGAACATAACTTTTTCTGTATGTTTCGAAATTTAATTTTTTTTATTGAAACAATTACATCAATACCTAGGGCATAGATATTTTTTAGATTTTTTTTCACTAATTTACTAATTTTCCATGTGTGTAGAATAGATAACTTGATGTTCGGTGAAAAATCTACATTCACAAGAAATAAAAAATAAATACAATAATCAAATTAAATATATTTAAAATTATACTTTTTGGGAAGCTTATAATAAGGAATACATACTTACAAAACATAAATTTTAAATGAATTCATTTGATCCCCCAAAAGGTAAATCAAAAGTGGTTTTTTATCAGCATTTTGATAGGTGTAGAGGAGACTCCATTATAGGTATGGTTTAAAACTAGCGGGGTTCTATCCAAGGGGGTTTGAATCTAAGGGGGTTTGATCAAACCCTCTTCAATTAAAATACTTTAAATGGAACATTTAAAGGATTAAATCATTATATTTTCTAAAAATATGTGATTTTAGAAAAAATTAGGATGTCCCAAAAAATGTAACCCATTATTGTGGTAGCACCCAATTTAAAGATTTAATTTTTCTTTAAGATCAATACATAAACATAGTCTGTATTCTAGGATAAGATCATCTCTACATAATATTATTAGGAAGCCAAATGCATGATTCCATCAACTATAAATGATAATCAATTAAAAACTATTTATCATTAGTTAGTTTGTTCAATGTCATTGATATTTCATTCCTTGTTTTATTTTGTCAACAATATGATATATATGTCAATCAAATTTATTGAATAAAATACAAACTAATATTTTTTATTTTTTATTTATTAAGTTATAACAAATAAAAATAAAATCAATGAATTCAAGATTGAGTTTAAAAAGTCATTTGAAGTTTAATTAGAGTCAAATCTTGATATAATGGTCAAACTTGGAATCCTTTATAGGCTAAATCAGACCTCTCTCTATTAGCTCTTCTACTTGTTTATTCAATTTTTTACTCATGCTAGGACTTATCATGTGAAAAGTCTCTTATTAGGCAAGCTAGAACTTGGAATCAAACTCATTTAGTAGTCACAATATAAGTTTTTTATAGAATAATAAACTTTAAAACTATTAAGTTAAAAACACTTTTAAGAATATAGTATGTTTTGAAGGGGGTGTCACATATATATCTTGTAATTAGGCACCCTTGATTAAAATATTATATTAAAATTTGGTTACGAGGTTAATATTTAGAATCATGAAATTAGAAATTTTTTTTAAAATAAATAGAAATTAAAAGGAAATTATTTTTGTATATTCAACATTAAACATATAAATAAAATAAACATTAAACATAAACAATATTATGATGACCAAGAATGTTCAATAAGATACCTATAAGCTCAATATGTTTGATACTACAACCAAGTAGAAGAGATTTAAACGAAAAATGTGTGACACTTACAAACATGTTAATTTTTTGAGAGTTTTAAAAAATAGTCTTCAAACCCATATTGACAAAGAAATTACTGCAACCAATATAGTAAATAATGAAACTAAACTATATAGCATAGTCCGTCAAAGTACATGGTTCAAATTCAATTACATGCACTAATTAATACAACTATTACATACAATGATCAAAGAGCCTCAATGAACTGTGCATGTGTAGGAACCTCTATAAATTGCAACATTTTATTGTGAACATATTTCATACAATTTGATGCATGCAACATGTAATTTAAATATATTTAACTTAGTTCTTGGTACATAAAATTTGGATCCTCTCTATCCTTTATTATCTCTAAATTTTTTTCATGGTCTTCAATACTCAATTTCCATTCTTGTTGGCTACGCCCTAGTTTTAGCAAAGTTTCCAAATTTAATTGTGTAACTATAACTAAGTGACTGTAATGTAGAACCTTTTGTCATGGAAAATAATCAATAAATATAATACCACTTTTATCTATCTTCATTTGTTGATAATAAGTACCCTCAACCACTACAGATCCAATGGGATACTCTTGTCCATCACCATCTATCACAGATTCTTTCAACTTGCATTTTGGTTGCGTGCATCTGAGTAGATAGTAATCTACATCCTTGGTATTAGAAGGATCTGCAATCACAACAAAGATATCTCCTACAACAAATACATAGATTCAAAAGTCAATTCAAATATGTAAGTACTTACTTAGACAATTTAGACAAAATTTCACTATTTAAATAATCAATATACATGTAAATTCACTATTTAAATAATAATATACATGTAAATAGTTTATTTACCTGCAACAACTAGATCAGATACATGTTCAAAATTAGCTGAATGTAAAGGATCATGGAGATTTATATTATCATCTTCATAAGGAGACATTGAAACTAATTGTTTCATCTCCCATTTTGAAACATATCCATCAATAATATGTTGACATTATAGAACATTTACATTGTTCTCAGTGCAATCAACACAAAAACATGATTTTCTCTAATTTAGATTGCAAGTGGTCTACTATGTCCTAACGTCATCACTTGATGAAGTCTTCTAATACCGACAATCTTTTGACAATTATAGGGATTTGATCGATCGATATCTACAATCATGGAAATTTAAATTTGTATGAACAAAAAATGTACATGTACTAAACATAAATAAATGTAGATCTTCAAGAATTACAAGAAATACCTTTGACTTCCCAAACATAGTGTTTGGTACTTATTGAGCCACTTTTCCCTTCACGAGCCCCAAAATGAGTCTATAACCATTCAACAATTTCTTTTGCACTAAGAATGGTGTTACTAGCAAGCTAATATTGTGAAGTGCACGCTTCACACATGCACCAACTCCATCATGATTTCCTTTTCCATGTCCACTTTCAAAAAAATTCCATGCAAATTTTATGGAATGTCCCACATGTTCTTGGTTCAACCAATTAAATGCTTTAGAGGATTTGAATTGTCCTATAATGTAAACAAATGAACATTAAAAGTTGTTTAAAAGTTGGAAATAATTTTTTAAAAATTGAAAGATTTAATAAATTCAACACTTACTAGCACATCCATCTGACCAAATCCAGTGACTTGAAGCATGTATGCCACGTTGTCTCAGATCGTAAAAAAATATTCTAAAATAATGGGCTACATAGCTTTTGTCATGAGCAGTATCATCCTTGATATAAAAATGAACCTCTTTGATAATATTTCGTTCATGTGGGCTACTTTGTAAACCATCCAGTTACAACTCAGCATGTCTATAACAAACATGTACGTAGATTGCAACCTGCTCTAAATGATAATACTAACTATGAACCTCTGTTTGAGGATTAAATGTATAGTTCTCAGCAAAATCCACAACCAAAAGAATACAAACTTGTGGAAAATAATTCTTTGACTCATGAAACTGATTTGCCTGCCATCTTGCACCATGACAATGTTGGATGTAAGGATATATGTAATGTCCCCTTTCTAGCTGATGTTGTTTGCAGATGGTTTAGCTTATTCCTGACCCTCGTAGGCTAATGTACATGGTTAGGGGGTCTTCTTGAGGCAGTCACCTAGTCGATGGTTGGTTTCTTGGATTCAGTTGGATGGGAAAAATAAGGGGGATAATAATTAAATTAATTATTTGTAAGGTTATTAAATAAATAAATATTATAAAGTGATCTTATATTTAATTAATTTAATAAAGTGACTTAAATAAATACTATTACATAAAGTCACTAAAATAAAATAATATTATTTTTCTAGAAGCTTCTTGAAGTGGGATTGAAAAAGTATAAAGGAAGGGGCAAGGCAAGCTTCCAGCATCCGATTATTGTCATTTGCATTCGATGAGTTTTGTGGAGCCAAGGGTTTCTGCATATTTGGTCTTTGGGAACGAAAACTCCCATAGATTAGCATAACTGAGGTCGTGAAATATCCTCCGAAGGGTTGCAAATTGGAAGGGATATTTTAGTCCTTTCATTTGTGCTTAAATCTGTAGTATTAACTAAGGGTTTGGAGGTATTAATTTGCATATTATAAGTTTTTCTATTGGCTGCTACAGTGCTGTGAATAGTGCCACTACAATGACATGAACAGTATACTGCAGTGATTACTACAGTGGTCACTACAGTGTTTTCTACATTAACACTACAGTGATCACTACAGTGTTTGCTACAGTACGCTACAGTGATTGCTACAGTGCCATGAACGGTAACGCTACAGTACAGGGCAGCTAGGAGAAGGTTTCAATTTGGGTTTGGAAGGGACTCCTTTCCTTGGTTGATGAGAAGGCTGGGTGCTACCTTGAAGAGGCACGATTTGGGCTTGAGAGGGATGTTTATGAGCTATTTTGAGGCTGCCATTCCTTCATCTTCATCATCGATTCATAGCAGCTTACATTTCCAGGTTCTTTCATGAGTTAGCATATTTATATCAGCATTGTTTCATAGTTGTCATTTGTTCTCAGATTTTAGGAGTTGCATAAAATTGTAAAGCCAAGAGTCTTGGCCATTCATATCAGCATTGTATTAGACAATATATCTCAATAAAGGAGTGATAAGTTGTAGACCATCTATTTGATGTAATGTGCATATTAATATCCTTCATTATTAGCATAATAGTATGCATGCCAAGTGTTTGACATAATGTCAATTGGCTGTAGGTATGCATTTCATGTCTAATTTTCATGTATATGCATTGAAAATGCCAAAAAAAGAAGTCATATATGCATTTAGATTAATGCTTAGACATTGTAGTTTGGATTGATGAGCATTTAGAGTACTCAGCTATCATTATCAAGCAAAAATATCAAACTAAAAACACAGACCAGCAAGCATTGGGTTTACATCAGAAGTGTTTGACAATATTCCTTGAGATTCAAATCAGCAAAATAAGGTCTAAAATAGCAAGGGATATTACAATATATAAGACTATAAAATTTATTCAAAAACTCATTGTAGGGTAATTCACTTTATTTCATAACAATTTTCTTCGATTCCACTCCTAACCTAGTTGTGTATTTCTCATATTCAAATCTCTTCCATATAATTTCCATTGATTTATCAATATTTTCGATTAGAGGAAGCTTCTTCAAATCTCCATAATTTTCACAATTATTTTTGATACATTACACACTGAATTCATCAGAACCTTCTATTTTTTTCACATAAGAGGGACTTCGTAAATTGTGTTGTACTGCATGGATCTGATAACATCTGGATGAATCATTGCCATAATTTTTTTATATGATTTAAGGTGTAGATGAAATTCAACATAATTTCAACTGTAACAAGTTTCACGTACTTTATTTATGTGTACAAATAGGAACTGTAAGCACAAAAATCACGCATAGCCTCCATGAGGACCCCTATGATGATTTTAATCCTTGTCACGTACATGTAAGCATAAATTAATGTCCTCTAAGAAACAAACCTCTTGATGACGTGTCTTCTTTCTTGTCTTGTGTCATTTTCTTCTTTGTCATTTTCCCTCTCTCCTTGCCGTCGATGCTTTTGGAAACTTTTGCGACACTTGTTGATTTGCATTTTTAGAGCTTTTGACCCTATTCCTAAGCCTTGTGAACATCTTGTAAGTGAGTTTTCACCTTTACTCTATGTGTTTCATCCTCTGCACCCCCTAGAAGCCTTCTAGAGGTCCCCCCATATCCATCTCCAACTATAAGTTTTTACTTTCACTCATCCAATCCAAATCTCCCCCTATTATTTCTAGATCTCCCTTGGTAGATCTGATAGTGCAAGTGGAGATTTGGATTCTTGCACATGATTGACCTATTTCTGGAGGCAAAACACCTCCTTTTTCTCTTCCCTATCATCTCCCATCATATAGTTCCTCCAAAAACCCTTTTTTTCTTGGATCTGCCTTGACTGACCTAGGGCCACCTAGGGATGACCCTACTAGCAAAAGGAGTGACCCTGTCACATTTCCACCTATAGAAAAACTTGAGTTTCTCACTCAAAAAAGCTATATTTTCACCTATTTTTCTTCCAATTTGCATGATTTGTGATGCCTAATATAGAGTTGACTATTTCATGCACCCACACATGTATAATTAACTCCATTTGATCTAAAATTAACAACTCAATAAATCTCATGCATCATTTCAACTCCAATTTTTCTTCAGTGATAAGCTATTATTGATTTATCACTCCTTAGTTGAATTCAATGGGTAATCAATCTAGTTCACTCTCTAATCAATCCTTGTTAACTCATCAATCAATTGAGTTAACTTCTTAATCAATCCCATTCTTGTAGCCTATAAATACCCCATCCCTCAAGCACAAAGGGAGGCAAATTCATTGTGCACACAACTCTTGCCAGTTTTTGCTCTCCAAATCAGCATTCTAATGCTCTCACAGGATGAAGATACCTTTTATTTCATTCATTGTTCAACCAAGCATCATTACACTACTTCAATCAATGCCATTGTGCTCATCAAAATCTCTCATTGAGCTCTTTCAAGCTTCAACAAGCTTATTTTGCTTCTTTGTGTTGTCTTGTCATCAAGAGATCTTCCCACTGCTTCAAGAGGATTCAAGGTTGCCAACATCAAGGGTTTTTGAGGGTAGTGGAGTCACACAAATCTTCATTCTTTCAGGTTCCTTTATTTCTTTATTCAATTGATAGTAATTAGAAAATCAAAATTGCTCTTGGGAATAGTAAATCTTTGCTTTTTCATTGATAGATTAGACCTTGCATGTTAGAATAATTATTTTCAAATTCCTCGATCTAGACAATTTGTAAAAGCAATTTCTCTTCCTAGATTAGTTATTTCAAAACAATCAAAAAACCAAAAACATAGATTAAAATTGAATTAGGAAAAGTCATATTAGTTTGCATTTCATATTTCAATTATTAGAATAGAAAAAAATATCTCTATTTCTATAAAATACTAAAAAAACACAAAAACAAGTTTTAATTTCATTTAGCTTTGCATGCATATAGAAAATCTAGAAAAGATAGATAACTTGCAAACCCTCGATACCATCACGAGGTAAACCACAATAAAATGATTCAATCAAAACCTTGATCACATCACAAGGTAAATACGAGTCAAACATACAACCAAACCCTAGGTCAACTAAACCCTAGGTCAAAACCCTAAGTCCAGTTAAGGTTGGTCATCACACATTTACCTCTATCTTGGATCATGAATATGCCTGGGAGTGAGAGGAGAGTGGGTGAGGGCTATCCTCAATGAGATTGAAGAAATCAATCCATGACAACATCAGGAGACATTTACTTTACCACAATAGGATCCATTTGTCCTCTTATTAATATAAGAACAAAGATAACTTTGAATACAATGAGAACTCATTCAATGAATTGAAAGACAAGAGGATGTATAAATGAAAGAAACCACTTACCCACACAAAGGTGGAATAGAAGAAACCCCAATAGGAGAAGAGAAACTAGTGACCCTTTGGGTCATAGAGTTACCTCTACAATAACTACCATCAAACAAGACATTCAACTTAGAACACAACAACAAAGGCCACAAAAGTTGCTGACCCCTCTCCATGAAGTCCAGCTCTCCAATGAGCCATACCCCCATCGTGTCTCACCTCCTCTTGACTAGCTACTTCCACGAGAGAAAGAGTGATGTGGCAGATCGCCCTATGGTAAGGAGGGAATGGTCCGTGTGCATGCTGAAATCTAACCCAACAACCTAGGCAACTAGAATTGTCATTTTGAGTGTACTTATTTCAGTGAACCCAACATGAACTACAAAGCCTTCTGGTTATGTTGTTTGTGTTCCTAGTACTTGGATGTCATTGTCATTGTCACATACACTGTTAGCTTCACCACATATTTTGGTGAACCCAATGTGAATTACATAATATTTTAATTTTGTAGTTTGCGTTCCCATTTCAAACACTTCAAAACATTTAGAAAAAAATTCAAAACATTTTCACTTTATTCTTCATAGCCGCTTCCACCACTCCAGCTTGTAATGCCTTCACCATCATCTATTCCATTTGTTTTGTGGTGTCTATGGCACCCCTGAATATGACTGAACCTAACTTAAACAAAGGGAATATTCCCTCAAGAGAACCAGAAACTCCTTTTTTGATAGGTATCTGCTACTGCATCCTCATGTACCAATCACCAATTGCTATGACTACAAAGATTCAGATTATGAACCAGATCAAAGAGAATCCATACGTTCTCTGTATTTCAACAACCCAGCTTGGGAAAACAATCCAGCCATACCAAATGCACCACATAAAGCTAGAAAAATAAGGTCAGAAATACATCGACCCGATCAACCATCCACATGCACATCAAGTACTCATCTTGATGAGGAAGTGAAACAATTAGAAAAATGTCTACAAGAAGTGAAAGATGCTCAAGAGGCATTAAGAATTGCCTTGCAAGAAGAACAAAAGAAACATACCACAATGAAAATACTTAAAGAGAAAATCCAAGAAACAAAGAAACACCTAGAGCTGCTACTCCAGTAGACTTAATCACAACTCTAGTGCAAACGATTAGAATCTTGGAAGTAGAGCAAGCTACTCTTAAAAGAAGGAAAAAATCTCATGAACAAGACTAGGGGGCATCTCAAAATCCCCCTACCAAGTAACTACTATTCACAAAATACTAGTAATGATACATGTTTGAATGTGAACCTTCTTGTTCACAACAACCAAACAAATCTGACATTGGGTTATCAAAACCCACCTATAGGGTTATTGCTATCAAACCTACAATCTCAAAGCGCATTCCTAGGAACATATCTTGAGTATTTGAAAGAACCTCTGGATCAAAACATAAGAAGCATGCAGCTACCTTGGCCATTGCTAGATCTCCCAAAGTTCAAAGGAGAAGGGGATCCAAACTCCCACATTAAAGCCTACACCATGGTGATAAGAGAACTCCCTTGGGATGGGGTTGTAGAAAAAATCTTTCCAAAAACTCTTTAAGGCATAGCTCTAGATTAGTACTATTGCTTACCAGAAGCTTCAATTCACTCATTTAGACAACTAATTAGAGAGTTTGTCATGGCATTCAATATGAACAAACTCGTTAAGATAGGAATAAGATAATTCCTCACAATTAAACATGAGCCAAATGAATCCATAGCCCACTTTGTCACTCAATGGAGGCAAGTCCTTTACTCCTCAACTAGTGCCCCAAACATGGATCACCGAGAACTATGCAACCTCTTCTTACATGCCTTAAACAAGGACACGAGAGAAGATGTTCAAAAATTGCCATAAAACCCTATGAAGAAGCATTGGAAAGTTCTTTGAGGATTGACCAAGCCACCATTGACAGTCGTAGAAAGGTCTATGGGTCAAATGGAAATTTGACGAAGGAAGACATAGGAAACAACACCTCTATCATTAAGATCCTTAAAAACAATAGGAGTGCAACTAGAAATGGGGTGACAAACCAACCTCCAATCAAGAAAGTAAGATATGACTATAACAAGAGAGGTTACTATACTCCTAATGTAAATGTCATAGACTAACCTAGGAACAATGGGTACTACCCTAAAGACAATTACCAAAATTGGAACTACAATAGAAATGGGAACGAAAATGATGAAAGATATTAAAGATCCCCATACGAGTTCAATCAGTTTTGTTCTTTTCATAGAACAAGGGGGCATAATACATAATCTTGTAGAGAATATAACATATTCATAGCAAGGCTATCAGAAGACCAGCAATGTTTGTTCATAGAGATGTTCTTGAACCCACAAGAGGTCACACCGGATAACAAGGATACAAGAAAAAATCAAAATCCAATAGCTCCACAAAATGCAAACATGAGAATCTATCAAGACCCATTTCCCACACATAAAGACATAGAAGCAACGAAGCAAAACAAAATAGCTCAAAATAGTAACCCTAAAGTCCCACCACAATTAGGACAAAAAGGAGAAGATAGGATGATGGGATTAGTCAAGATTATGCAAAATGAAGGAGAAGAGGAAGACCATGGGGATGAAAATGAACAAATAGCAGCATATGGAGCTATCAATTTGGTAGTGGAAATGATACTAGCTCCAATCGGACCTTATGAGCTAATACAAGATTTAAAGAAGACATATGCTCACATTTTGTTCATTGACTTACTCAGGAACTCCCCTTCACATCACTCAGTGTTACTAAAAGTAATAGGTTTAAAATACCTTAACCAAATTACACCACCACCTAGTGAGAAAATTAATCAAGTGGACTACGACATCAGTCCACCAAATTCAGAGGTCAAAGATCTAGCATTCTTCTTTGACTTACAACAGATGCCTTCCAAGATAGAGTTAACGAAAAAAGGAGACCCTGTGCTGTATATTCAAGTATAGATCTACAACACTTGCATCAAGCGAACCTTAATTGATGATGGGGTGACAATTAACATAGTTCCTTTCTCCCTATTAGAGAGGATGGGCTATGGACACACTAATATCATTGCTTCACGAGATACTCTAAGCGGGTACAATAATCTAAAGGCTGCCACCATAGGTAAGATTACCCTTCCAGTGACCTTGTGACCTAAAACCATTCCTACCACATTCTACGTCATAGACAAAGACACGAGATAGAATTTGATTCTTGGAAGACCGTGGATACATAAAATGAAAGCTATGCCATCCACATTATTACAGGAAGCTTGATTCTTACATTTAGGGAAAGTATACATCGCAAAGGGAGATCCAGAACCTTTCAGCATGTTGAAATCAAACACACCAAACAAACGTATAGGTATCCCCATAGACTATGAACTCCCTACCAACAAATTGACCATCCCCAATCCTACACCTCAATTCATATGCATCAAACGGATGGAAATCCTGGAAAAGACCATAAACACCATAGAGATCAAAACTTTAAAGAATGAGGCATTGCCAAAACAAAAGGAAATGTTTCCCAAAGAAAAGATAATTGAGATCATGGAATAGATAGGGCAGGATGGACCACTCCAATTCCCCCTAGAGGTAGTCATGATCAACATCTAAGAGTCCTACAAGCTCTTCCTTTTCATAGGAGAAAAACTACACAGAACTAAAGGTCCAGTGTCTGAGACAACCACATTAGATTTGAGAAATGAGGACTTGCACGCTTTCTTAGATGCTGAGGAAGAAATAACAAAAAGTTACACTCCATTGTCACCATTAAGTGAATCATGTGTCCCTAAGACACTGGAAGAAACATAATCTTATAAGCCTCTCACACCAATAGAGGACTCATATCGACCATTGACACCCATGAAGGGGGCATATTCTATTGACAATGAATCAACTAATGCCATAGGAGTACTACCTAGGATGTTCATGGTGTCTTAGCCCGAAAAGAAGCCAACCACCTCTGCCTCGGTTCAATCAAATAAACTCAGTGAGTGGGAAGCACCTCTTGTACAAATTGAAATGGTTGAAAGCCTTCCCGATGAAGATGAAGAAAGTGAAGGTACTTTTCATAGAGAATGGAAGATGAGAGTGTTAGTTGGTGTTGATGACCCTGTCATTTTTTTACTACCATAGAGTTACATTAGATATGCCATGGACTTAAGACCAGAACCAAATGTGAGGACAAGTACAAGCTTTGTCCCTCCTGATGAGAAAAGGGAGCCACAAACCCCCCTTGAGTTGTTCCAATTTTTGCAAAGAATCCAAGAGATACTAGATGTGAAAATCTACATGCAAGAATAGTTTGACTTGTTAGAAGAGTTATTAAATTGTGATGAAGTCCTATATCAGACCCCTTCACATCAACAAGCCTTTCAAGACTTACTTCATCTCACATTGCCAAGAGAAACCACTGAGTTGGTAACAATAGAATCAAATGACAAACCCTATAGAATAGGAGAACTTGTCTTGAGAAGAGGTAGCATGAAGAATAAGAAAAGAAGACAAAAAAGAGCTTTTTTAGAAGACTGGAAAGGTCCTTGCATGGTCAAATAAGATGTCAGAAACAGTGCCTATCTCTTGTGTACAATGGAGGCAGAGGAATTTGGTGAAATAGTCAATGCCTTTCACCTCAAGAAATACTATGTCTAAAAACCAAAAAAATCATAAAACATAAAAATACAAAAAAATTAAAAAAAAAATCAAAATGTTAAAAAAAATTTGTTTCTTGCATTTTGGTATCATTCTGTTCATCTTGCATTACAATCAGTGACTTGATCTTGTACTATTTTTCTTTTCAGTAAATGTTGCCTAGATATACACCATCCTTTTAGGACCTAGAGATTCCCCATTTTTCACAATCGCCATTACCCCCTTTTCATTCCCAGTGATTCTGATCAAAGCCCAGCCCTTAGCTTTACACTGATCCCAATCTTAATGAGTCCAGATGTTAGGTCTAAACAAAGTCAGTATTCAAACCTATAGTGTTCAAAGGAAGCTTGCAAGTAGATGTTTCCAATTCTTCCCTAAGTAGTAGAGAAGTCTGACTAGATTGCAAAAACTTTAAGTGGCGCTTAGCCTCTTATCTTTCCTGGACAAAAATGTCAGGAGGATCAAAACTCTGAAGGAAGCAATCTAAAATTCGAGTGAATAAAAAAATGAGTGATCAAAATAAGAGTGTCAAGAAAAATGAGAATTGAGAGATCAAATTATTACATATCAAAGTTCCAAAAGCATTCATTTCTTGAAAAGTCAAAAATCCAAAAAAAAAAAGAGAAAAATCAAGTGAGAAAATACAAAAAAAAAGTGAAAAGCAAAAAAAGAGATACAAAAAAAGAGTGAACGAGAGAAGATTGCTAAATGTCTATACTCTTAGGTGGAGATTAGTCTAAGCTTGAAGCCTCAAGTGTGACATTCTAATAGAGAAAGTAAAAAGAAAGGTACAAAGCACACACATGCACTAGCTGAGCAAAGCTGAGGGTCTAGTAGTCTCTAGGATCATCTTCTACCTAGGGACCCTTGTTCTTTCCTATTTTATCCTTTACCCCAGGTCTATCTTGATTTCCATCTATGATCTAAGTCTAATGAACACCTATAAAATTTGTTACTTGTCTAAAGTTGAAAGCTTGTCAGATTATCTTATCTAGATAAGGATCAATGTTTAGCCTTTAGCAAAGCCCAAAATCAGAAATGCTCCATTTTCATTCCTGCTCGCCACTTGAGTTTTAAAATCCTATCTCACAACCTTTATTAGGTCTCTTATATCAAGACAACTCCCAATCCCCTAGATTGAAAATCGTATTAAAGAGCAATCATATTGTTTGCTCCACATTGCATTCATGCCAAAATCAAAAAAGGAGTCTCAAAGCAATAAAGTCAAATGTCACATCTAATGACATTTAGTAGAAGTAAATGTTTCATTTCAGCATTTCTTGTGTTCTTGCATCTCATACATATGCTTTAAAAAAATTACAAAAACATGTCATCATTATCATACTTGCATCGTTAAAAGAGTTGAAAAGGTCAAAAACATAATAAAAAAGTTCTCAAAACTTCCAAACATGCACAAGAGATGAGTACAATTGGATAGGCGAAAACCATAAAAGGATAAACTTTCATAGATACATCCAAAATTTCCATATACAAGAGTATCAAAGAGCTAGGACAAAATGCTTTCAAAGGAAGTAGAGGATCCCCATGCAAGGGGGCATGAGTTTTAAGAAAGGAAGTCAAGGTCAATTCCCTCCAATGGAACCCTCTGGACTTTAGCTTCGCTACCCAAAAATACCACTCATCACTCCATGAGACCTATGGGATTAAGGTGCCCTACTGTGAGCATGTGACTATGAAGGCCCCACCATACTAGTATCTCATCATCCAAAACTAAGATGAGCCATCTCTTGGAGCACCTGATTCTCACCCTTAAGGGTGTGAATCTCAGCCTTCAAGTCTGCATTCTCTTGACATCCATGGTAGACATAAGTGAAAATGTTTGTGTGTTGCCCAATAGTAGGGGCATGCCAGGATCATCTAAAAGATGGTCTCAAGTCATCCTAGTGAAGGGAGAAGCCAAGCCAACATTAACCTCATGAACAAAATCCCTCCACTCTTTCACATTACCTGAAAAAGTGAATCAAAGTAGAAATACGTGTTAGTTCCCCATGAAGAGAGATAGGACAAAAGTGCTAAAATTAAACAAGCAAAACTCATGTGGATCACCTGGCTACCAATCAGGGTCAAGTTGTCACATCACCTCATCTGAATGAGGAGGTCAAGGAAGAATAGGAGGACCCTTAGGGATGTCAAGAGCATAATCTACATCATCAGTAGCATCAAGACCCTCATCCTACACATCCTCGAGTAAGCCCTCATCTGATGAATCATCACCATCAGGAATATAGTCCTCATCAGTAGACTTTGAATCCATAGTTACAATGAGAGATCAAGAAGGAGTCCATCTCCATCCCTTCTGTCCTCCTCTGGTAACTCTAGTAATGAAGACTCCAAGAGTCAAAGGAATCCAAACAACTGACCTCTATCATATCTCACCCATCTCTTGAATAGCCCTATAGCAAGTGGATACTGGGGGCAACTCCTCAGGGAAGTCCTTGTTGAACTTCTATGAAACACGCTCAACATGATGGGACTCAACTAGACCATTACAGTCTAAAATATCGAATACTCCACTATAGTACTCTCTGAACTCGCCATCATGAGCCCATGATCCCTCCATGTCTCGATAAGGATCAAAGATCATATCCTCATCTATAAGAGTAGTGACAGTGGGTAAGGAAGCATCAAAGTGACCCACATGCATCCATCTAGCTCCTCTTGACAAATGTCTATCTAGAATCAGAATAAGCTTCTGATAGGGCCTAATGTGCTCAAATATCTATGGCATAACCAAAGAAGAGTGGCTAAAAGAAAGATCCCCTCATCATGAAATACGATAGAAGCCCCTATAGACCATGACCAAAATATTTGGTCCCCAAGCATAGACCATTCCCTTCTCAATACCACAAATGATGGGTGCCCAACACCATCTCAAATGAGTCAAGGCCTTGTCTCCTGATAGCCTTGATGCAATCAAACTGATCAGGAATCTTCTCAGAAGTGCCATGCAAAGTCGAGGCACATAAGTGAGATGGACTCCTATCTGATCCCTAGGGCAACTAACCCTCATGAACTCTACCTAGGATGCCTTATCCTCAAAGGACTTGCTAGCTAGAAGGACTTGAGGGTGTCCTCTCATGGGAGCTCCAAGTATATTGTAGGCATCAAACAGAGTGATAGTCCACTCTCTAGAGATCTATGGGAACTTGAATGTGTTTATGTCTTCATCCCAGTAGGTCATACTATCACAGCATATGTGGGACACAGGGTGAATAATAGGCACATGACAAACTCTAGCAAGATCTGCTCTCCTCAGAATAGCATGGTCCTCATTACTCAGTGAAGCACACATCCTCGAGAGCCACCTCTTCTCTCGATAGACATTCCATTAGATACGCATGTCCTGCAAGATCAAAAATAATTTTAGATTAGATCTTACAAACTCGTAAAAAATCCCTAAAAGTCATAAAATTATAGAAAACCTTACACAAAAAGAAAAGCATATAACCCCTTAAAATTGCAATAAACAAGTGAATGAAGTAGCCAAACATGTCAGATTAGAGTGAAACTAACATTAGAAAACATTAAATTTTAGGCAAAATCAACTCAACAGGGTCGCCCCTGAGTGACCTGTACATGTTCTGCAAGATCTCCCCTAGGCGACCCTACTGTTCTACAGGATCTCCCCTGGGTGATCTTGCTATTTTACAGGATCTCCCTCGAGGGGACCTGTCTCACAAAAGGAGTGACCCTAGAGGGAGATCCATTGAACTAAAAATGTTCTAAAAACTTCATTCCTCAACTAATTTCAGAAAACAAAAGACATATCCTACTCTAAACGACAAAAAAAAGACCATGTAAAAAAAGAATTGAAAAAAATAGACAATTTCAAGAGATTTTTCACAAACTTCAAACTAGGGTATAGAGAAAGGTATTTCATTGTTTGTGTACCTGATTCTCTACAGCTTAAGAAGAGGCATCCATCTTTGCGATCTCCTCGACTATAACTTTCCGACGACTACTCACATGATCAATTCCTTCACTGTTTCACTCCAATCTGACAATTTGACTTGCTTTCTTTTCCCTTAGCTTAGTTTTAATTATCCACTTTTATATTAGTTCTTTGCTATTATGCATCTCTTTCATGCATTGTTTTGCATGCATTCATTCCTACAGGTCTAAACTAACAAAGGCAAACAACTAGTCGAGCTCCAATAATCCATGGTAAGTTCATCATTTCAGTTTTCATTATTCATTTTGATACATTTAGATGTTGGACTAATACTAGTTATTGTAGCTACACTTGTGGGAAAATCGACAATAGGTAAGGCATAGTTTAGGAATGGTACCTACCTTTCATGTAGACTGATGAGTCTAGTTTATGACTCAATTTTGTTAGAATTTATTATCCATTTGTTGTAGTTTCATGGACTTTAATACCTAGATCTTGATTTGCATGATAAATCACAAGTTTGGCAGTGTTCTTGGACATATCTAACTGGTTAGGAATGAGAGTATGTAGGGTTCCTATTCCTACTCCTACAAGCTAATAGGTTTGAAGAAAGAAAGGATTTGTATTATATTTTGGATGCAAGACAGGGGGTTTTGGATCATAACTACTACACAAGGGTAGACCAGTTCCTATCTCAGGGCAAGGACTCAACTAGACATATACAAGTGAATGATTTGCACAAACTCAACAGAGATTCAAGTTTCAAGGGCTTAGGTCTAGTATTTACCTTACAAATACCACCCAAGAATGAGTATTCAGCTATCTCTACTTACAAATATCCCTGCTGCCATATATTCTTCCTCATACTTAACCTAAAAATAGTTTAATCCACTCCTTGAATGGAAGTTAGAGATCAAGCATGCAATACAGCAAATCTGTATCCTAGAATCTAAGTAACCCTTAGCAACCAGATTTAAAAGAAGGGATGCGTGCAGCAATGGAGATAGACAACTAGACACATGCAACAATGCATTTTTCATATAAACATAACATGAAACTGAACATATGTGCAACGTGCATTCAAAATGCAACTCATAAAATCACAAAAGAGAGAATAGCTAAGGAAATGCTCTGTTTTCGTTATTTCCTCCAAAAATTGCCCAAGTCTTCAACAACCTCCAAGATGAGTAACACAATTCTCCTATATAGCAAGAATGTGTACTCAACAATTAATTACAAGGTCATTTCAAAAATTTGCCAGATACAGTGCACCATCAGAATGGCACCCCCAAAAACATTCAATGCTCCATGTAGGAAATGAAGGAAAAGTAGGTGAAATTGGGAGATGTGTTGCCATATGAAGAATTTCCTCATGAAAAAGGTAGCTAGCCTATCAATCAAGACCCATACTTCTGCAATATTGCCATTAGTGGCCAACCTACCAATTGTGGGATGCAGCAATGGCTCACAGTTTCTTCCCACCTGAAATGCGATAGCAGAACGCATAGGAAAACCCTCCTATGAAATTTTGAAATAGGGCCATCAATTTTCTCCTTCCTATCAAGATCAAAAGCTTCAAACCACACCAAAAAGTCATCAGCTAATGAGATTGCACCACATAGGCACCCTTTTTCCATCACTGACTTTTCCCTCATCGTGACATACATTTTGCCTCATCGTGACATACATTTTGCCTTTTCGCCCTTTTCACATTCAAATCTCTATATATGCAAAAGCATATACATACAACTATTTTTGGACACATGCCAGCATCTGATTGGTTCTCCATCGCTGAAAAATTACCTCTCCATCAGCTATCAGAATGACCTTGGAAGTGTCCACCGATGAGGCTTGTTTTGTCGATGAGTCATTGTATCTTTTCTTGCATTTGCAGTTGCATACAACCACTTGTATACAAAGGGCAGACCCCAAATCATTATGAAACAAATTACAATCGCTATCGGGTCTGGGCCTTGTATGTTCCCCTTGCATATCTCTTGTATATTGCATATACAAATGCAATATACAACCTGTGGATTCCATTTGCATTTATGAGGCAGATTGGAAAAAATTGGAATCCGTCTTGTATCTCATCCATTGTACATCTGATTGTATATTGGGAACATACAATCCCAATATACAACTGCGGACCTCACCCATTTCACAAATGCAGTTAACTTTCTGATTGTATCCACATTGTACATGTCTTCTTATATATTATGCTTTGTATGTTTGATTGCATGTGCAAACATACAATCAAACATATATACAACTGGTGGACCCCACCCCTTGATTCCTTCCTTGCATGTATGCTTGTATATGCCCTTTGCATATTTAAGTTCATTAGCAGTCGGGGAGACTTTAGGATAAGACGCTGATGAGACCTTTCACACCAATGAGACTTTTGTTTCCTCTCACTTGTATCTTTCATCATGCATGTGACCCTTGCATATTGCATCAGCCATTGGGGGAACTTCTAGTTGAATTGCCAATATGGGAAATCTGGCCGATGACCCTTTGAAACTTTTACCTTGCATATGCATCTGCCATCGGAGGGATCCCTTGCTTGGCTGCCAATGAGCAAAGTCTCGGCGATGACACTTCTTCGTATACCTCATCAGCTGATCGGCGAGACCGTGGAATGAGACGTCGATGTAGGTTGTCTTGGCGATGAGCCCCCCTTTGGATGTTCATTCCCTTGTATATTTTTCATTGTATATTGGCCTTGCACATCTGCCTTGTACATTCAAACATACATACAATCCCCCTTGCACATACCTGTGGGCCCGACCACCGTTTAACTTGATTTGAATCCTTTTGACGTCTGGCTATTGTATCTACCTTGTTGTATATCAGATATATAACACAATATACATGCAAACCTTCACATGCAAGCATAGAATCTAACCTAGAATATACCATATACAACCTGATATGCATACAAAGATGCATACAACTATTTTCACCACCACACGAAGGGTTTTCTTTGGACTTAGCATTTTTTTAATCTTTTTTAGCGCGATGGGAGAAACTGGTAATACAATGCAATGGGGCTGATCAATCTACAAATGCTAAGGCATGAAAATGCAACTTAAGTGATTGATGACCTACTGCAGGAGGTCAATGACAAAATAGAAGATACAATGCAGGAGGATGAGGGAATTAGAATTTTGAGGGTTTAAGTAAAAGACCAATAGATTTTCAAGCTCAAAACCCTAATCCTAGGTGCAGGCACCAACATTGGCTCTGTCTAGGGACACATGCCTCTTGCAGTCATGGTGAGAACTCCAAAACTCTGGGATGTAGACCAGGCCTTATCCATTGGGCATAGAGTCAAACACTGCACCAACCTGCACCACAAATCATATTTTTTGAATTTATACTTGGTGGCCCTGGACAACCAAAAATGAAAAACCATAACCTCCTCCAGTCAAATGCTTGATTCCAATTTGAATGAACCCAACCACAACTAAAAACACTAAGATAGACTGCTCATAAGCTCATCTTGTCAATTACATACTTCACCATTTTTGCAAGCTTGCCTATGTCAGTATTGCCTATGTCACTCTGCATCTCACAATCAGACATACAACCATACACACTATAAAATTCTTCAGCATTAGGCAACATATGTATGTTATATTCCCCAAAAAGTACATCATCATATTGCATGTGGCACTCCTCATTATCTACCTGGCTGCCATGCATCACCATGCACTCATCCAACTGATCCAAAAACTCAAAGCACTCAGAATATATGAGACCATCAACATCATTTATATCATTTATTGACATTGAAAACAAAACTTGATCCACACACCCATCATTACACATGTCTGAACCAACTGATGATGAACATTCATTATCCACAGTTTGCAAATCCATATTATCTTCACAAGAGCTGAAGATCACTGCTTTTGGTTCATATGTCCCATCTTCACAAATTGATGCAGCATCTAGGTCATCCATCTCTTCATATTCATCATCATACTCAAAAAGAGGGTTAATTTTACACCCATGAAGGTCATGACTCACAACATTCAATACATCTAAAGGCTCATCATAAAGGGGATTCATACTTATTGCAAAGGTCTCTACTTCTTCTTCATGACAATCCAACTCTTCTTCAACATTACCAAATTTAGAGTCATAAGAAGAACAAACCTGATCCATGAATTGATCATGGATATCATCTTTATCATCAGATTGCCCCACAAACAAGATTTATGCTACTTCAATGCACTCTAAAGCTGAATTATCCATATCACTTTCTAGCCCTCTAATGCTTCCTGATAAAACTGATAATGGCTCTTGATCCATATGATCACAACTATGCATAACTGGATCATTTAAACATGAACGCTCTTTGCTGAGGACTGGCATGTAAATATCACTTGAAAAATTGTTATTACCAACTTCATTTGCTGGGCAAATCAGGACATCCTCCTGTATGGAAGAGTCATCATTACCTTGGAATGATGCATAAACAGGGAAAACAGGGGTGTGATTGCTTTGACATTCATCTCCAACACCTGAATTATATCTTTCATCAACATTGGGGACTGCAAGATAGCAAAAATTTGTAGAGAAATAACCCTTGTGTATTCCATGCCTCCAGTTGTTTTCAATGTCCATTGCAAACTGATGTGCCTGATGCAATGTGGTAAGCTCCTTATCTCTCAATCTATAACTCATTTTCTTATCAAATGCTCCCAAATAGACCACTAGGCACAAAGCATCATTAGGTCTCATGCATTCTGGAATTCGTTTCAATGCCTTCATAAACCTAAGGTTAAAGGCTGGGATTAACTCATCTTTCTCTTTATGGATGTACATAAAATCACTAATAACTGCATATTCAGAAATTCTTTCACCATATTGTTCTAGAAATGCAGATTTAAATTTATAGGAATCCATTGGGCACAGAGTCAAGCATTGCACCAACCTGTATCACAAATCATATTTTTTGAATTTATACTTGGTGGCCCTGGACAGCCAAAAATGAAAAACCATAACCTCCTCCAGTCAAATGCTTGATTCCAATTTGAATGAACCCAACCACAACTAAAAACACTAAGATAGACTACCCATAAGCTCATCTTGTCAATTACATACTTCACCATTTTTGCAAGCTTGCCTATGTCAGTATTGCCTATGTCACTCTACATCTCACAATCAAACATACAACCATACACACTATAAAATTCTTCAGCATTAGGCAACATATGTATGTTATATTCCCCAAAAAGTACATCATCATATTGCATGTGGCACTCCTCATTATCTACCTGGCTGCCATGCATCACCATGCACTCATCCAACTGATCCAAAAACTCAAAACACTCAAAATATATGAGACCATCAACATCATTTATATCATTTATTGACATTGAAAACAAAACTTGATCCACACACCCATCATTACACATGTTTGAACCAACTGATGATGAACATTCATTATCCACAGTTTGCAAATCCATATTATCTTCACAAGAGCTGAAGATCACTGCTTTTGGTTCATATGTCCCATCTTCACAAACTGATGCAGCACCTAGGTCAGCCATCTCTTCATATTCATCATCATATTCAAAAAGAGGGTTAATTTTACACCCATGAAGGTCATGACTCACAACATTCAATACATCTAAAGGCTCATCATAAAGGGGATTCATACTTATTGCAAAGGTCTTTACTTCTTCTTCATGACAATCCAAATCTTCTTCAACATTACCAAATTTAGAGTCATAAGAAGAACAAACCTGATCCATGAATTGATCATGGATATCATCTTTATCATCAGATTGCCCCACATACAAGATTTATGCTACTTCAATGCACTCTAAAGCTGAATTATCCATATCACTTTCTAGCCCTCTAATGCTTCCTGATGAAACTGATAATGGCTCTTGATCCATATGATCAAAACTATCCATAATTGGATCATTTAAACATGAACGCTCTTTGTTGAGGACTGGCATGTAAATATCACTTGAAAAATCATTATTACCAACTTCATTTGCTGGGCAAATCAAGACATCCTCCTGTATGGCAGAGTCATCATTACCTTGGAATGATGCATAAACAGGGAAAATAGGGGTGTGATTGCTTTGACATTCATCTCCAACACCTGAATTATATCTTTCATCAACATTGGGGACTACAAGATAGCAAAAAATTGTAGAGAAATAACCCTTGTGTATTCCATGCCTCCAGTTGTTTTCAATGTCCATTGCAAACTGATGTGCCTGATGCAATGTGGTAGGCTCCTTATCTCTCAATCTATAACTCATCTTCTTATCAAATGCTCCCAAATAGACCACTAGGCACAAAGCATCATTAGGTCTCATGCATTCTGGAATTTGTTTCAATGCCTTCATAAACCTAAGGTTAAAGGCTAGGATTAACTCATCTTTCTCTTTATGGATGTACATAAAATCACTAATAACTGCATATTTAGAAAATCTTTCACCATATTGTTCTAGAAATGCTGATTTAAATTCTTGCCAAGAGTTGACAGAGTATGCTGGAAGATAGGAGAACCAGTCCCTTGCATCTTTAACTAGAGATTGACCAAATAGTCTCATAACTACATCTTCATGGTCAACCTCAAAGTCATCTATAACATTTCTAAACTGTTGCAAGTGTCTCTCAGCTGATTCATCCTTTGCACCACTGAATTTAGGCAGATACTTTCTAATCTTAGATGGAAAAGCATTTGGATAACCACAAATGCCATTGAAATTTATGGGCATATATCTACCAATGCTGAAACTCCTTTTATTACATGGTTGGGATTGATCACTATACATTGTTTCATTTGACACCTCACAAGGGTGCATGGGTTGATAATACATCTTTATGTGTTTTTTGCAACCCTCTTCTCAACTTCAGATTTTTCAATCAATGACCTTAGGCCTTTTAAAATACAAATTGTTGTTTCAAATCACCTAAAGTCCTCTAAATGAGTCTTCTCAACAATATTACATACTTCATTTGAAAATAGAAACTACATTCTTAGCAAATACAAAGCATGCAAGCTTATGATCAATATTTCCCTTTTAACCAATGCTACTTTACCAAATAGGGAATCTTTCAAAACTCATACATCTTGGTTTTTGAAAACCAAAACATGTGAAAATACCTGGATATGTTGCAGCTATTGCAAATTCATTTCCCTAATTTAAAGTATGAAAATTTAGCACATCTTGTATTCTTTTTCAGGTTCTTTTTGTGCAGAGTTGCCACCTCCTTGACAAAGGAATGAGCTTCAAATAACATGAAGCTGAAAATTCATTTCTTTCCTTTCTGGGTCTTCCAACAATAGAGCCACACATATAACTTTTTCAAGTTTGCTGCAACAAGGCACTTCCAGGTCTGAAACCCCTAACTCGGATGGGGAAAATAACACTTTCAATTCAACTCCCCAATAGAGTCGCCACTTTGTTGGTTCTTTCTCTCTGAATCGGCAAAGGGTTTGCCAGTTCCAATGCACAGGTAGATTCAGCCAACAAATACAGGAGGTTGCATGAGCTGCCTCCCCTTCACTTCTGGTTCTGCTGCACCAAGGGGGGTATCCCTATAGCTAAAGATTTAATTTTGACTCACCCAATGACAGAAAGATTTAGCTTTACAACAATATGTAGGATACTCTCATGTTTGGACCAAGATTTGCATGATAAATCACAAGTTTGGCAGTGTTCTTGGACATATCTAACTGGTTAGGAATGAGAGTATGCAGGTGTCCTATTCCTACTCCTACAAGCTAATTTGAAGAAAGAAAGGATTTGTATTATATTTTGGATGCAAGACAAGGGGTTTTGTATCATAACTACTACACAAGGGCAGACCAGTGCCTATCTCAGGGCAAGGAGTCAACTAGATGTATACAAGTGAATGATTTGTACAAACTCAATAGAGATTCAAGTTTCAAGGGGTTAGGACTAGTATTTGCCTTACAAATACCACCCAAGAATGAGTATTCAGCTATCTCTACTTACAAATATCCTTGCTGCCATACATTCTTCCTCATACTTAACCTAAATAAGTTTAATCCACTCCTTGAATGGAAGTTAGAGATCAAGCATGCAATACAACAAATCTGTATCCTAGAATCTATGTAACCCTTAGCAACCAGATTCAAAAGAAGGGATGCATGCAGCAATGGAGACAAACAACTAGACACATGCAACAATGTATTTTTCATATAAACATAACATGAAACTGAACATATGTGCAACGTGCATTCAAAATGCAAGTCATAAACTCACAAAAAAGATATAACAGCTAAGGAAATGCTCTGTTTTCATTATTTCTTCCAAAAATTGCCCAAGTCTTCAACAAACTCCAAGATGAGTAACTTAGTTCTCCTATATAGCAAGAATGTGTACTCATCAATTAATTATAGGGTCATTTCAAAAATCTGCCAGATATAGCGCACCATCAGAATGGCACCCCCAAAAACATTCAATGCTCCATGTAGGAAAGGAAGGAAAAGAAGGTGAAATTGGGAGATGTGCCACCGTATGCAGATTTTCCTCATGAAGAAAGTAGCTAGCCTGTCAATCAAGACCCATACCTCTGTAATATTGCCATTAATGGCCAACCTACTAATTGCAGGATGCAGCAACGGCTCACAGTTTCTTCCTACCTGAAATGCGATAGTAGAATGCATAGGAAAACCCTCCTATGAAATTTTGAAACAGGGCCGTCGATTTTCTCCTTCCTGCCAAGATCAATGGCTTCAAACCACACCAAAAATTTGTCGGCCAATGAGATTGCGCCATGTAGGCACCCTTTTTCCATCGCTGACTTTTCCCTCATCGCGACATACATTTTGCCTCTTTACCCTTTTCACATTCAAATCTCTGTATATGCAAAATCATATACATACAACTATTTTTGGACATGTGGCAACATCTGATTGGTTCTCCATCGCTAAAAAAATGCCTCTCCATCAGCCGTCGGAATGACCCTAGAAGTGTTCGCTGATGAGGCTTGTTTCGCTGATGAGCTGTTGTATCTTTTCTTGCATCTGCAGTTGCATACAACCATTTGCATACAAAGGGCAGACCCCAAATCATTATGAAACAAATTGCAATTGCTATCGGGTCTGGACCTTGTATGTTCCCCTTGCATATCTCCTTGTATATTGCATATACAAATGCAATATACAACTCGCGGATTCCATTTGCATTCATGAGGCAGATTGGAAAAATTTGGAATCCAGCTTGTATCTCATCCATTGTACATCTGATTGTATATTGGGAAGATACAATCCCAATATACAACTGCGGACCTCACCCATTTCACAAATGTATTTAACTTTGTGATTGTATCTACAGTGTACATGTCCACTTGTATATTCTACTTTGTATGTTCGATTGCATGTGCAAACATACAATCAAACATATATACAACTGGTGGACCCCACCCCTTGATTTCTGCATTACATGTATGCTTGTATATGCCCTTTGGATATTTAAGTTCATCGATAGTCGGGGAGACTTCAGGATAAGATGCCGATGAGACTTTTGTTTCCTCTCACTTATATCTTTCATCATGCATGTGACCCTTGCATATTGCAGTGGCCATCTGGGGAGCTTCTATTTGAATTACCAATATGGGAAATCTGGCTGATGACCCTTTGAAACTTTTACCTTGCATATGCATCAGCCATCAGATGGATCCCTTGCTTGGCTACTGATGAGCGAAGTCTCGGCGATGACACTTCTTCGTATATGTCACGGCCGATTGGTGGGACAGCGGAATGAGACACCGATGTAGGTTGTCTTGGTGATGATCCCCCCTTTGGATGTTTGTTCCCTTGTATATTTTTCATTGTATATTGGCCTTGCACATCTGTCTTGTACATTCGAACATACATACAATCCCCCTTGCACATACCTGCGGGCCCGACCATCGTTTAACCCGATTTGAATCCTTTTGACGTCTGACTGTTGTATCTACCTCGTTGTATATCAGATATATAACACAATATACGTGCAAACCTTCACATACAAGCATGGAATCTAACCTAGTATATGCCATATACAACCTGATATGCATACAAAGATGCATGCAACTGTTTTCACCACCGCACAAAGGGTTTTCTTTGGACTTAGCATTTTTTTTAATCTTTTTTAGCACGATGGGAGAAAGCGGTAATACAATGCAACGGGGCCAATCAACCTATGAATGCAAAGTAATGAAAATGCAACTTAAGTGATTGATGACCTACTACAGAAGGTCAACGACAAAATAGAAGATACAATGCAGGAGGCCAAGGGAATTAGAATTTTGAGGGTTTAAGTAAAAGACTAATAGATTTTCAAGCTCAAAACCCTAAACCTAGGTGCAGACACCAACTGTTAGCAAGAGACACTATATGGATTCATAATTGTTGTCATTGATGGCAACAAAGTTCATCCCACACATCTGCAGGACATGGTGTGTCTCTACTGGAAGTCAGAATGAAGAATGTGGTGGTCCGGTAAACAAGAACAAAGCATGTGGCAAGATCTGACCGATAGGTCTGGATCTCTCAGAGGAAATATCTTGGTAAAGTACGGATTTGGGGAAGTCAAGAGGACTACCTTGAGTGATAGATTCCAAGGTTTTAGCCTCCGGTGATAGATGAGGTAAAAGATATGAATACTTGAGTACCAGGTTCCTAAGTGATAGTGTGAACAGAGGAAGAACTGACTGACAGAACATCAGACTATTTTCTGGATGTGTTTCTGACGGTGGTAAAGGTTATGAAGACATGAATTATGTTTGGCTGACATGATTAATGATTTCTACAAGTATATGCTTGATCCGCATTACTTAATGTGCAAGGATTTAGCCAACAGAATAGAGTTTGTGAGAAGATTGACTGTTCCGGGTGCCGACTAGAAGGATAATGAAATCACTTGTGCAGATATATATATAGGATGGATTTAGTTGTGAGAGTAGTAGTGATGACATATGATGTGTGAATAAAAGCAGAGCAAAGTAGAAACAGTAAGGAAGGTCTGGTATGTGAAAGGAAAGCAACATAAGAGAAGAGGAAAGATGAAGTGCAGTAGATTAGTGTACTGAGCCTAACCGGAACTTAACTCTAGCATATTTGGATGCTACCAATCAATTCAAGTATTGTATAACACTCTTTTGTAGACAGTGTGTCTCTTGTAGGTAGTGTGCCTCCTTGTGAGTAGTGTGCTCGGGCAGTGAGCCCTATTTGGCAAGTGCCATTTTGTATTTCCTTATTCTTCTAACAGAGAATAATCTTTGGGTTAATCACCCCGTGGTTTTCTCCCTTAACAGGGTTTCCACATCAAAAATATTGTGTCGTGTATCTCCATTTCATGGTTATGTTTGCTTGTTTGAATTAATGCTGCATTGATTCATAAGAAAGTTCAGAAAGAAGAAATTATTAGGATAACTGATTCACCCCCCTCTTAGTTATCAACAATTGGTATCAGAGCCAAGTTCCTCCTAACAGAGTCTAATAGCCTGAGGAAGATCTGGGAGTCCAAACGGATGCATATGGTTTAAGGGAGAAACTCAAGACTGTGCTTGAGGATCTTGAACAGTCAAACTCTAAAGTCAATGAATTAAAGGAAAGACTCAAAGAGGCTAATGATTTCATGAGAGAACTAAAAGATAAATTAAGTCTCTCTATGAAAAAGAGAAAGGAGATGCTTCAGCAATTGGCAAGACAAGGTGAAGAAAATAATGCAAATGAAGAGTTGACTGAAAAAACCAAGTTATGTGAAAAGTTATCAAAAGAAGTCATTATGGTAAGACATGAAATGGAATCAGGAGTTATAAAGTTTACTCAAGAAATTGAAGAGAAAAGAAAAACTAAAGATAATCTAATACAATCTCTCAAGGAGAAATCAGAAGATTGCCATCAAATGGATAGAATTATCAGACATCTTGAATCTGATCTTGAAGATGCTAAAGAAAATGAATACAAACTTGAGGATCAAATTGTCTCTCTTAAAAGGGATCTTCAATCAGCAAATGAATATAAAGAGAAATTCACGATAAGTTCTGCTCAACTTGAATTTCTTCTTGGAAGTCAAAAGAGGGTAAATGACAAGTGTGGTTTGGGATATGAGAAAGGAGAAAGCTCCGGATCTGGTCAAAAGAATTTTGGATCAGAAAATCTAAGGAACAGGCCTAGAAGACCTCTGGTAAGATAGCCCAATGCTCAAAGATATCCATCCTTCAATGGATACTACCATAGCTGCAATCACTTTGGTCAAAAAGCTAATCAGTGCAGAAAGAGAATGAGTCAGACTAATTCATCCTTCTCTGGATAGTGTTTCAATTGCAAAAGGTATGGTCACAAAACTCATGAATGCAGAAATAGACAAATGAACAAATCATTCAATGGTAGATGCTTTGCATGCAATAGAATAGGGCATATGGCTAATCAATGCAGATCAAGAGGATATCAATCAGATATGCAAAGAAATGTTGTTTGCCATATTTACAATAGATCCGGTCATATTGCAAAATTTTGTAGAAATAAAAATCAGGACAAAAGAGGTTCGGTATATCATAATCAGAATCAAGATAAGGGTAAACAAAAGGTTAATGTGGATGAAGTTAGAAGTGAGATGAACAAGATTTGGTTGAAGAAAAATACAGAGAATGTGGAGGTTGGATCCGCACCAGACTCTGGTGCTGATATTCCTTCCAAAAATTGAAAAAGTGAGCTCTGGCTTAGGAGGAGACACAAAGAAAACCTTATTCCCCCAGCCAGTCAAATGGTGCCTGAAATTGGCACATGAGAAGCTATGGATTAAAGGGGTTCTAGGGAAACATCTAAAGAAGGTTAGGTAAAGATTTGGGAGATCTGCAAGAAAATTTAAAAAGCTCAATTCCTTCAGAATTGGTCTGGTTAAGCAAGTCTTCCGGTAAAACAGGATTCTCACAAGATTGGTCCGGTATGAATCCAAATTGATACAGCTTGATCTGTGGATACATAAGATGATCAGAAGGACAAGTGGATATGATGATTCATCACTAACATTGATCACAAAGGAATCATAATGATCTGGATGAATTTCTTCCTTCTTGAACAAGGAAAACAAGGCAAACCGAAATGAGTTAGGTTATGCATTTATTGCAGGGTAAGAATTAGGGCTTTTTGGAAATAAAAGAGTTCACTCATTTGTCATTCACACATTTGCACATTTGAAGAAAAGAGAAAAGGAGCTCTACAACTACTTCTCCTAAAGACCAAGATGATTCTTCATACAACTCTATCTGAATTTCATCGTGTGCCCTAAACTGTGGAAAAGGTATTTTTCGTTCTTGATATTCTTCAGTAAGATTTCTTGATGATGGCTACTCCAAATATAGTAAAAATCTCTGATAGGCCTCGCTCTGAATTTAAGAAACATCCATACAAATCATTGGTGGTAGATCCCCTAGGAGCATTTTCTAGTGTTCTGCATGGCATTTTACACACATAAGACATTAGGGTTTACATACATGCCAATATTGAAGAGTTTGGGGAATTCAAACTAAGAGACATCTATCACAAACAATTGATAGATGATGCTTTTGAGCTTAAACCAGAATATAAGGGCATCTAGGAGAAGCATTTTGATCAGTTCATTCATTTCCCCTACTTTGAAGAAGATGAATGGGTCTGGTATGTTTTAAGTAGGGTGCATGATAACTTCCTATGGTTGAATAGACCTTGCAAGATCACCAAGGAAGCAATTAGGGCAGTAACTGGTTTACATTCCTCCAGAGGAATTCCTGTCCTCAAATCTGTCAAAAACAACATTGTCACAGAGGCCACCGGATCAAAATTTGATAAGAGGGCAATGACCATTGAAGATATTACTAACCTAGATTTCAAGTATGCATCTATGATAATAGGATACAAGATATATCATTTCAGTAGGGAGAATTTAGTATCCAGAACTGTAGTATACACAGCCTATGAGATGCTGAGAAAGAATGCAGATTATGATCTCTGTGAACTTCTGTTGAGCCAACTAATAGAAAACATACAGAAGATCAAAAAGGACAAGAAAAACTCCTTTAAATATGGTGGACTAATAATATGCCTATTTTTCTACTTCATGAATGAGCTACCCAGATCAAATGGATGGGTATGGGTAAATGACAAATCGGTAGCTATCTAGATCAGAGATTACTTGCATGAACTTGGAGATGATAAAGCAAGAAATACAGCTCTGTGGGGTTACTTCAAGCAATTCCAAAATACAATGCAAATCAGAGAAAGAATCCCCAAATCAGTAGTTGAAAAATACAAGAATACAGTGTGCTTCATGGTAGACACTGATCAATGTCTTATGGAGGCAGTAGAGCCAAGGATAGTCTGGATCATGCCCATGGGGTATGAAGTCGATGAGAAAATTGTTGAATTGCATATTGAACACATGCTGAAACAACCAAAAGATCCAAAGGAAGAAAGGTTTGGCACCTTTGAGGAGCTGAGTGTAAAGATTCATGTGGAACTTAGATAGCCAAAAATCAAGAGAAAGGTGAGAAAAGGAGTAGAAAGTATTGCCCAAGTCCTTGGCATCTCAAAGGAGGCACTTGATGCCAACTGGGAAAAGAGACAAAAAGCTGAGGAAGAGAAGAAAGAGGCAGAAAAGGGAATAAAGAAAAGTGCTCTGGTAGAAAATTCCACTCGGACTAGATCTTCAAAGAAACTAGCACCTGTCCTTGCCAAAAGCTCAAAACCGGAAGCCCAGACATCCTGAAAAGGAGAAAAGAGAACAAAGAAAAAGGCAACAAGGTCATATGTTAGCCTAAAGGATGATGAGGAAACCGAATCAGATGAGGAGGTAAGGAAACTAAAGAAAAAGAAGAAATCATCTGGAGAAGAAGAGAAGGAAGAGGAATTTGTTGAAAAACCCACTCTCTCCTTAGATGATGTAGTGAAAGCAGTCATAGTGGATGGGAACCTAGAACCCTTAACAGAATTCTATGATGATTATAATGAAGCAGATAAAATGATTTTGGAGGAAGCCACAATTAGGTTTTTGAACATCTACAATAAAGCTTTTATTGAAATTATCTCTCTAATTCCTAAGAGTCTAGAAAAGGAGTTGGAAATGAGAAAGACCAATGCCATGGCAAAAGACCTTGAGATCCGGGAACAGATAGCTATTCAGCTATATCCTTCAATTAATCCCAAGACAATGAACATGATATTCAAAGACTGCAAGGATGAATTCAGGAGTAAGGCAAGGATGAATCAGCTTATGCTTGGTGAGACCGACAAGGTAGCCAAGGACACTGAAGAGATTCTCTAGAAAACCTTCAAAAGATTTAATCTTCCTATTATAGAGGACTTGGGCACTGATCCCTCAACCACAAGTGTTGCAGAAGAAACTACTAAGAAAATGATAGAAGAGGTGGGCTCTGAACAGACTAACATTTCTCCTCCAGGTTCACCTACAGTCTCTAGATCTAAAGGAGAAGAAAAATTGTAGGAGAAAGAAGCAGAGGTGAAGGAAAAAGAAGATGTCAGTGCTAAGGTTGTAGAAGGAGAGAAGACTTCAGCAAAGAAAACCACAACTACTAGTGGTGGGAATGTAGAAGGAGAGAAAACTCCAAAGGATAGCTCCAAGACTACAAAAGAAAAGAAACATCTGTCTCTGGCAAGAGACATTGCACAAGCTGTCCAAGAATTCCTAAACAAAGAAATAATGGAGATTGATGAACCAAAGCTTCTCCAAGGTCCATTCAATTTTGATTCTCTTTCTCCGGTATAGACAATGAAGATAGCTTCATTTGCAAATGCTAAGGCTAATGAAAAACTCCTAAAGTCTCATATGGAAGACTGTGAGTTGATAGAAGCTGCATCCGGAGTGCTGGAAAATATCATGCCATCTTTTCAGAAGGATCCCACAGCCTCCTCCTCCGGTAATCTCAAAACCTTAGTCAGTGGTGTTAGTACACATTTTGATTCTCTAGAAAAATCAGCTAAAGAAAAGGTTCGAAAGGAGTTTTTGGATAAGAGACTCTCCGAAGTACAGGGTTGAATAGCAAATGATAGGAAAGTAATGGATATCGGGATAAAGAGCTTGGAAAATGCTCTTAAAGATGGCAGAAATATGTACAAATTTTGCTTATCTTGGCCCACAGTGACCAAAGACATTGAGAAGAAAGTAAAAGAACATGAGGATAAATTACTAAGTCTGTCTCAAAGTTTTGATCCTCTCTCATCCTCTATAGCAAAACAAGAGTGTCAGTCTATTGCAATCTCAAATGCAATAAAGAATTTTGAGAAGGAGAGGAAGAACATGATCAGCCAGATGGGTGAACTTAGGAGAATCATTGTCCCTAAGTTAGAGGCCATGCATGGGGCCATAAGTGATGCTCAGACCACCGCCCAAACCAATGATCTGACAGATCTTAAGAGGGCAGAAGCTTTTGCATTTTTGTTGAGTGGTCACATTTCAATTTTGGATAGAATGAAGCAAAGTTGGGCTACAGAACTCGTCCAATTGAAGACATCCTTTGCAGACATTCTTCAGTTTATGTGAGTATGTAATATGTGGCTAAGTATAGTAAAATTTTTGAAAATTTTGGTGTGCAGACCCTACCCTTTGCCATTGATGTCAAAGGGGGAGTGAGGAGCAGTGAAAAATGAGGAATCCAACTAAGGGGGAGCTCCAAAAAATTTATATAAAAATAGAGCATCAGCCAAGGGGGAGCATAGTGTAAACACTTAGTCATTTTTCACTAAGTGTTGCCATCAATGCCAAAGGGGGAGATTGTTGGCAAGAGACACTATATGGATTCATGATTGTTGTCATTGATGGCAACAAAGTTCATCCCACACATCCGCAGGACATGGTGTGTCTCTACCGGAAGTCAGAATGAAGAATGTGGTGGTCCGGTAAATAAGAACAGAGCATGTGGCAAGATCTGACAGACATGTCCGGATCTCTCAGAGGAAGTATCTTGGTAAAGTGTGGATTTGGGGAAGTCAAGAGGACTACCTTGAGTGATAGATTCCAAGGTTTTAGCCTCTGGTGACAGATTAGGTAAAAGATACGAATACTTGAGTACCAGGTTCCTGAGTGACAGTGTGAACAGAGGAAGAACTGACTGACAGAACATTAGACTATTTTCCAGATGTGTTTCTGATGGTGGTAAAGGTTATGAAGACATGAATTATGTTTGGCTGACATGATTAATGATTTCTACAAGTATATGCTTGATCTGCATTATTTAATGTGCAAGGATTCAACCAACAGAATAGAGTTTGTGAGAAGATTGACTGTTCCGGGTGCCGACTAGAAAGATAATGAAATCACTTGTGCATATATATATATATATATAGGATGGATTTAGTTGTGAGAGTAGTAGTGATGACATGTGATGTGTGAATAAAAGAAGAGCAGAGAAGAAATAGTAAGGAAGGTCTGGTATGTGAAAGGAAAGCAGCATAAGAGAAGAGGAAAGATGAAGTGTAGCAGATTAGTGTACTGAGCCTAACCGGAACTGAACTATAGCATATGTGGATGCTACCAATCAGTTCAAGTATTTTATAACACTCTTTTGTAGACAGTGTGTCTCTTGTAGGCAGTGTGCCTCCTTGTGAGCAGTGTGCTCGGGCAGTGATCCCTATTTGGCAAGTGCCATTTTGTATTTCCTTATTCTTCTAATAGAGAATAATCTTTGGGTTAATCACCCCATGGTTTTCTCCCTCCCTTAACAGGGTTTCCACGTCAAAAATATTGTGTCATGTGTATCTCCATTTCATGGTTATGTTTGCTTGTTTGAATTAATGCTGTATTGATTAATAAGAAAGTTCAGAAAGAAGAAATTATTAGGATAACTGATTCACCCCCCTCTCAGTTATCAACACCAACAAGTAGTTTCCTATTTGTTTTCCCATATTTTGTTTTTTTGTCATGCACTTCAGCTTAGTATATTTTTTGGTTGATGTTCAACATTTATGATATTTCTTTCCAAGCAATTTACTTTTAGCATTATGTGTTTCTTAGCCATAGAATGAATGTGGCTACTTTGGGGTTCCTAGTGTACATACTGTGCTAACCCATTTCAAGTTCACATCCCTGGGTTGACAAGTTAAATGCACCATCATAGTGATTAAGACAGCTATTCAGGTTAGATGTCCAATCTCTGAGTCACAACTTTATGGGCTTAGTTGTTAAATCATTGTAGGAGACCAACATTTTTGGTGCTGTTACCAGGGATGGTGTCAAACTACAAAGATCTTTGGAGTCATTTTTAGTATTATTTCTTGCAAAAGTATTTTTGAAGTGTGTTCTTAGTATACCCCTCATTTAGGAAGTAATGACCCACAATCCGTTCACAACATTCTTTGTGTGAGTTCGCTGATACTGATTGTATATTGCATGCATAGAAGCAAAAAAAGAGATACTTTAGGGAGATTTGTTCCTAATGATCCTATTCTTGATGACAACTTAGTTGAGTATCCAAACTACCCAACAGAAGAAAAAGAGATTCCTTTTCCTGATGCATTCCCCAATTTGAATAGTTCTAAAACATCCTCTGAAGAACAAGCTTCCCAAAAATTGATTGACAATCCATTTGCTTTGATAATCAGCCAAGCAGCTATGGCTTCCCAAAATAGACCCAATCAACCAACCTTTCCATTTCCTATTGCTCATCAAAATGAAGTTGATAACCTCAAGAACATCCCTACTTCAGTTCTCTCCAAGTTCTATGGACTTGCAATAGAGGACCTAGACACTTTCTTGTTTGAATTTGATATCCTTTGTAGAAGCTATGACTACACCATTGATGCTCATAGGCTTAAGATGTTTCCTACTACCATGAAAGATGTTGCATTGAGATGGTTTATGGGTCTAGGGAGTGATATTGTCAATACTTGGGATGAGATGAAAGAGAAATTTCTTGAGAAGTATAAAGACTACTGTAGGGGTGGAGATATGAGAGGAGATGATATTTTCATAATGCAACAAAAAGAGGATGAAAGTTTGGAGGATTACATCTCAAGGTTCTTGTTTTGTTTGGAAAAATCTACCCATCATACACTCAATGAGGAGTCTTAGAAACTACTATTCCTCAGAGGAATAAGTGAGCATTGCACAGATGCCTTCAATTTGATGGGAGGAAAATATATTACCCAAGTGCCTTGGGAGGATATTAAGAAGATGTGCCAGAATTATTCTAGAGCAGCCATGAAGAAAGGAAGAGGTTACCATTCCCTTATGGGCAAAACCCCTACCAATGGAGTTTCAAGGATGGAGATAACTCACTTGCCGTCTAATTTTGTGAGGCCTATTTATTTCACTTCCCTATTTTGATCATTTCATATTACAGATGGAGACATTTTAGACAGTTAGAGACTATTGATTTCCATTATGCAAATTTAGACTATATCTCTTTATTTTGGATTAGCTTTGATTAGTATGTGGTGATTTGATTATATCCTATTTGATGATCTTATGATGTTTAGACATGTGAGATACAGTTGATGATATTAGCGATGTTGATTGTGAGCTCATTATATGGAATTGCTATGTGATTTTGATTCTGAGATAGTATATATGGAAAATGCAATTATGAATCTTAATTATGATGTGAGTTGTTTAATGTTTTGCATGAATTATGTGATGACATGAGTGTTACATTCTGTTGCTTTGGATATGATATATATATGTTGGATTGATCATTTTTTCAAGTGCGTAGATGATTTTCCAGGCCACAAAAAATCAGAGGTCAATCTCACACTTATGTGTTTCCCTTGTTAGTCCAATCCATTCCCAAGAGGGATGAGGATCATGTTTGATTGAATGATGTTTTCATGAATGCCTGTATTTTAATTAATTGGCCTAGTTCACCCCTTTTCTTTAATTTAATTGATGTGTTGTAAAATATGTGTTTTAATTCACACCATTTGGTGTCCTTTTTATTTTTGGGCCATTTATTGTGAATTTATACCTCCTTAAGTGTTTATTAGGGGTCCAAACTAACCCTAGGGTACTCCCATCTAGTCACCCTAAACTCGGGTTAAGTAATAGTGATAAAAATTCAAGATGGCTAAGGGTGGGAGATGAGTCATGCCTTGAAAGTAGGCCCATCTCCCTTCCCAAGGCTTGGGGATTCCTCCACCTTGAAGACTTGGGTAGTCTTCAAGACCCCCAAGTGTGTGGAACCTTCCTCCAAGACTCTCACACATGTGTGAGAGCATCTTGGAGTGAAGGGGCTCTCTTGGAGAATAAGGTGATGACATGTGTCATCCCTTATCCTCATGGAGCCATGGGGAGAGATGCCACCTCTCCACTTTTGCTCTCACACATGTGTGAGAGCACAAGTGGAGAGGGTGAGGGTTTGAATGAATAGGAGGGTGACACATGTCACCCTCACATTCCTTCTCCTTTGCAAGTGGCATGGGATGAGGAAGGAGAAGGTGACATGTGTCACCTTCTCATTCCTCAAGGCCTAGATTGGAGGTCTATTTTAACTCCTCTTGGAGAGGAGTTGGGGGTTCTTATTTTTTGCAATTTTTCTATCTTTGGAAGGTTGTGGGAAGGAGTTAGAGGATTTTGGAGGATTTGGAGGCTTGGAGAAAGCTTGTGGGCTCTTCTTCAACTTGCATCCATTATTGGGCTCTTAAGGTAAGCCTCATGGCATTTTAGCCATTCCTTATTTTTATTTCATTTTGTCTTGTGCTTGAAAATGTGTTGGGTGTATTTTCTTTCTTTGTGAATTTTACTTTTGACTTTTAATTAATATAATTGTTGGAATTATAATTATTAGTGGGTCTTTATTATCATTGGGATTAATTATTTAATAGTTTTATTTAATTTGATTTTCAATTATTTGGGTGGTAATTTTTATATTGTAAATTAGGTAAATTTAATTTAATTCTTTTATTTAAATTTTCTCCTAAATGTTTTAGAGGGAGACATTTTTAAAAATATTTATTTCAAACATTAATAACGTGTTATGCTGCTGAATTTTTTTGAGATTTAGGGCATTTGTTTTAAATGAATTTTCTTGACATTTAGTTAACATTCTATTTTGCCTTGCAATTATTAATTTAATGTAAGCATAATTTTAACCTATTCTTAGGCTCTAGAATTAGGGTTGGATTTTAACTTTTGTTGAAATCATATGACTCACCTAGGAAACTTAGGGTTTAGGTCAAATCGATCCTAACCCTAGTAGCAAAGCTTCTCACATCGCATAACCCCCTAGTCAGCTATCATCACTTAGGGGATTGCGTATATAATCGCTCTTCCCTAGGATTCGATTGAAATGTTTATGCCTAATGCGTATTGCCACCGAGCATGCTAATGCGTGCAAGGGGGTTTCTAGGGATACGTGAAAATATTTTTGATATTTTGTGTCATGACCACATGACTAATGTGGACATGACACATGTGTTGCGTCATGACCACATGGGAAATGTGGGCATGACATTTGGTATTCGAGCCCAAGTTTAAACACTAGGCTTGTTTGGGCACATTATATATTCCATATTTTTGATTGATTTGTGAATACCGTGTTCTTGTAGGATGTCTCCCCAATGAAATAGGTGAGTGTGCTCACGTGGCACAATGTCCATAGAGATATGGAATGAGAACAAATCTTCAACAGAGGGTCAGGGACCACCAACTCCACCAGAGTAGTAGGCACCGCAGGCACCACTAGTACCTGATATTGGACCACAGATCTTATAGGCATTACAGGTGGTGTTAGAGAGGTTACCACCAATAATGGCAGAGCCGCATGTTGAGCCCTGTGTTGATCCACGAGAGGAGTCACATGTTGATTCGCGTGCATAGCCATGTGTCAAGCCCTGCATTGAGCCATGAGTGGTGCCATGAGTAGAGCCTTTTGTAGAGATTCCTGACACTATTGTGGAGGAGGTTGGTTCAGCCTGTATAGGTCGTAGTAGAAGCCCTCCACACCAGGCGAGGCGAGAGGAGACAGTGAGAGTAGAGAAGATTTATTGTGGGCCTTATGATTATGGTGTGGATGAGCCTATCAAAGGACATAGAGACCAAGGAGACACTATCAGAGACATGCTTAGGCTGAATCCACCTACTTTCATAGGGACCACAGAGGGAGCTGAAGCTGAGGCTTGGCTTATCAGTTTAGACAGGTGCTTTGTGTTACGTCCTTACAAGGGAAACACAAAGGCACGTGTGGTGGTTCACCTATTGAGAGACACAACAGTGACTTGGTGGCGCACTAAGGAGTGCAAGTGCTGCTTGTCTTTGGATACACTTTCAGGGGACACATTCATTGAGCACTTTAATGTGTGATATTTGTCAGACCACTATAGGTAGTGTCGCATTGATGAATTCCATGATTTATAGCAGTGAGGGTCTACTATAGCATAGTATGAGGGTAGGTTCACTAAGCTGTCACGTTATGCAGAGTATCTCCATGATGAAAAACTTCTAGTTCACAAGTTTATCAGAGGTTTGAATCAGGGGATATTAGGGCCTGTGTGCATGGCAGACCCCCAGACCTTGAGTGAGGTTGCTGAGAAGGCATACATTATTGAGGAGACATAGGGATGAGGCTAGAGCACACATCCTTAGTATCAGGACTGTAGCCAGCAGCAGCAACAGGGATTCCACTAACCACCACCACCACCTCAGAGAGGAGGATTTTGTTCTGCACCACTATCTCCTAGACCTCCACAGTAACAGCAGTATCAGTAGAGGTCCAGGCCCCACCAAAGGGCACAGGGAGGACAGAATCATAGTTGGCAATAGTAGGGCCCGCATAGGGATTAGAGATAGTAGGGACCTATTAGATCACATTAGTCTTATAGGGGTTCACAGAGGTCCACGGGTCGATCTAGACAACAGTAGTCAGGTAGGACATAGTCTAGACAGGTACAGGCTTAGGGCCCATGCTATGTTTGTGGTGGAGTAGGACATCTAGCCAGAGAGTACCCACAGGGCTTTACGGTGGGGGGACAACCTCATGTAGGAGGATGAGAGCAGATGGTTGGAGATGTGGGTAGATCCCACTGTATGTTTGTAGCATTTGATAACCGCCAGGCCAATTTTTAGGCCTTAATGATCAAGACCGTAGGTATGATTGGGGATGTTCCCATTGCTATTTTATTTGACTTTGGCGCTGCTAATATATTCATATCTCCATCGTTAGTGGAACATTGCAGGATGATGGCCTCTAGGTAGGGCGATAGGTGGGAAGTTCAGTTGGCCATAGGGGTCAAGATGGCAGTAGATGCCTTGGTCCATGACTGTGAGATATCTTTGGGGGCCTTTACTACATTATGTGACCTTAGAGTTATGTCTTTAGGATCCTATGGTGTGGTTTTAGGTATGGATTGGCTTGTGGCTCATAGAGCCAAGCTAGATTCTTCTCGAAAGGTAATTAGCTGCTTAGATAATCATGGCATGTCAGTCAAGATAATGGGCATTCAGAAGCCCATGGTAGTTCATATGATATCTGATCAATAGCTTAAGTGTTGCATGCAGAAGGGATGTTAGATGTTTGTCATCACTGTTAGTGATAGATCTAAGAATGAGCCAGAGACATCGCTAGATGACCATCCTATCTTGAGAGAGTTTGCCTATGTGTTTCCACTAGAGTTGCCAGGGATGCCAACTCATCAAGAGGTAGACTTTCATATTGATCTAGTGCTGGGTGCCAAGCCAATGTCTTGTGCACCCTATAGGATGACCACTCAGGAGCTCACGGAGCTCAAGTTATAGTTAGAGGAGTTGCTCAAGAAGGGGCACATCCGACCTAGCATTTCACCTTGGGGCGCACCGGTCATCTTCGTGAAGAAGAAGGATGGGTCTCTTCATCTGTACATGGATTATAGGTAGCTAAATAAGGTGACAGTGAAGAATCGTTGCCCTCTGTCTTGGATTGATGATCTCTTTGATTAGATGCAGGGAGCCAGAGTGTTCTCTAAGATAGACCTGAAGTCTAGTTATCACTAGTTGCACATCACAAAGGCAGACATCCATAAGACCACCTTCCGGACTCGTTATGGTCACTATGAGTTCACTGTGGTACCCTTTGGCTTGATGAATGCCCCTACAGTGTTCACGAGTCTCATGAATAGGGTGTTCCATACCTACTTGGATCAGTTCGTGATTATTTTCCTTGATGATGTATTGATCTATTCAAAGACTGAGGAGGAGCATGAGGAGCACCTACGTCAGGTTTTACAGTACTTGGGAGAGCAGAATCTTTATGGAAACTTGGTAAAGTGTACATCTTTTAGAATAGAGGTGCAGTATTTGGGGCACATCCTATTTGGCGATGGTATGTCCATAGGTCCATCGAAGATCAGGGCTATTGGAGATTGGCTAGCACCCACTAGTGTGATAGAGGTCAGGAGTTTCATGGGGTTAGCTAGGTATAACCATAGATTTGTTGAGGGCTTCTCTAGGATAGCGTACCCCATCACCTCCCTTCAGCAGAAATGGAAGAGTTTTACTTGGATTGAGCAATGCAAGAGGGCCTTTGGGGTCCTCAAGGAGCATCTTACCAAAGCTCTCATCTTAGTGGTTCTTGATCTAGTAGCGAATTTCATGGTTTGCACTGATGCATCACTTGAGGGTTTGGGAGCCATACTTATGCAGAATGGTAGAGCGATCACGTATGAGTCACAAAAGCTCAAGACCCATGAGCTGAACTACCCCACTCATGATTTAGAGCTCGCAGAAGTGGTTCATGCTCTAGTTTGTTGGAGGCACTCTCTATTGGGTCATCACTTTGAGCTTCATTCATATCATCACAGTCTTCAGACATATTCACATAGTCGAATCCGAATGCCCATCAATGACGTTGGATGGAGTTTCTTTGTGAGTACGAATTTGATGTCCACTACATCAAAGGAAAGGAGAACGTGGTTGCCGATGCATTGAGTTGGAGGCACCATGAGATCCAGACCTTGACTCTGAGTGTGGACTTGATGGGACACATTATTCAACACCTACATGAGGATGAGTGGTTTCTTGAGGTGCAACAGGAGATCCAGTCATAGAGGGCCCTTGTGGGCAAGTTTGCAGGATACTCAATTAAGGTGGATGGGCTACTTCGACATTGACAGCGCATCTATGTATCCCTTGTAGGTAACCTACATCTAGTAGTGTTATTAGAGGCTCACAAAGCACCTTATGTAGAACACCCAGGGGTGAAGAAGATGCATGCCAACTTGAGATAGCTATACCATTAGGTGGGTATGAGACAGGATATTGCAGAGTTTGTTCCTTGATGCCTTGAGTGCTAGAGGGTCAAGGCCGAGCATTAACATCCAGCAGGTCTTTTATACCCTGATGAGATACTAGAGTGGAAATGGGACACCATTCCATGGATTTCATTATTGGTCTTCCTATGTCTTCTCACCGCCATGATGCCATCATGGTGACAGTTGACAAGTTGACCAAGGTAGCGCATTTCTCACATCATGACATACAATGCACCATCAGTGGCGAGAGTATTCTTGGATGACATTGTGAGATTACATGGGGTACCTCGCTACATCATTTCTGACAGAGACTTAGTATTCACATCAGCCTTTTGGAGGGCTTTGCAGCAGGCATTGGGCACACATCACAACTTTAGCTCTGCTTATCACCCCGACATAGATGGTTAGACAGAGAGGGTGAATCAGGTGTTAGAGGATATGTTCTGTATGTATGTTATGGACCACTAGTCTAGATGGGAGGAGTATCTATATCTGGTTGAGTTTGCCTACAATAATGGGCATCACAGCTCGTTGGGTATGCCTCTTTATCAGGCCTTGTATGGAAGACCTTGCAGGACACCGATGAGTTGGGACCGTATTGAGGATAGGGTTTCTATAGGGCCATAGATGGTGCAGGATATGGAGTAGCAGGTCACACTAATTAGGTAAAGACTTTAGGAGGCACATGATTGATAGAAGAAGTATGCCGATGCTAAGAGACTAGATCAGAGCTTCTCAGTTGGTGATAGAGTTTTCTTAAGAGTGTGGCCACACAAGAGTCCAATCTATTATGAAAAGGGCTCTAAGCTCGCACCATGGTTTGTAGGGCCTTTTGAGATCTTGGAGAGGATAGGACCTGTAGCTTACTGTCTAGCCTTACCACCTAGCCTGTCACGCATCCACGATGTTTTTCATGTGTCTGTGTTATGGTGATATGTATCTGATTTATTTCATGTATTGGACTGGAGTGCTCTACAGGTAGAGGTAGACGGACAATTAGTTTTGGAGCCATTTCACATATTGGCTCATCAGACGCTAGGCCTTCAAGGTTGAGAACTGGACTAGGTTAGGGTCTATGGGATCGGTATGATGAGGTCATGGTGACTTGGGAGGATGCAGCTAGATTGATGACACTTTATCCTCACCTCTTTGACAACTTCTAGGAGGAAGTTTAGTCTTAGGGGGGAGGATGTGAGGCCTATTTATTTCACTTCCCTATTTTGATCATTTCATATTACAAATAGAGACATTTTAGACAGTTAGAGACTATTGATTTCCATTATGCAGATTTAGACTATATCTCTTTATTTTGGATTAGCTTTGATTAGTATGTGGTGATTTGATTATATCCTATTTGATGATCTTATGATGTTTAGACATGTGAGATACACTTGATGATATTAGTGATGTTGATTGTGAGCTCATTATATGGAATTGCTATGTGATTTTGATTCTGAGATAGTATATATGGAAAATGCAATTATGAATCTTAATTATGATGTGAGTTGTGTAATGTTTTGCATGAATTATGTGATGACATGAGTGTTACATTATGTTGATTTGTCTATGGTATATATATATGTTGGATTGACCATTTGTTCAAGTGTGCAGGTGATTTTCTAGGCCATGGAAAATCGGAGGTCGATCTCACACTTATGTGTTTCCCTTATTAGGCTGATCCATTCCCAAGAGGGATGAGGATCATGTGTGATTAAATGATCTTTTCATGAATCTCTATATTTTAATTAATTGGCCTAGTTCACCCCTTTTCTTTAATTTAATTGATGTGTTGTAAAATATGTGTTTTAATTCACACCATTTGGTGTCCTTTTTATTTTTGGGCCATTTATTGTAAATTATACATCTTCAAGTGTTTGTTAGTGGTCCAAACTAACCCTAGGTGGTACGCCTATGGTCTAGGGTCAATTTGGGCTTAATAAACCCTAGGGTTACTCCCATCTAGTCACCCTAAACTTGGGTTAAGTAAAAGTGACGAAAATTTAAGATGGCTAAGGGTGGGAGATGAGTCACTCCTTGAAAAAAGGCCCATCTCCCTTCCCAAGGCTTGGAGATTCCTCTACCTTGAAGACTTGGGGAGTCTTCAAGATGCACAGGTGTGTGGAACCTTCCTCCAAGACTCTCACACATGTGTGAGAGCATCTTGGAGTGAAGGGGCTCTCTTGGAGAATAAGGTGATGACATGTGTCATCCCTTATCCTCATGGAGCCATGGGGAGAGATGCCACCTCTCCATTTTTGCTCTCACACATGTGTGAGCACAAGTGGAGAGGGTGAGAGTTTGAATGAATAGGAGGGTGACACATGTCACCCTCACATTCCTTCTCCTTTGCAAGTGGAATGGGATGAGGAAGGAGAAGGTGACATGTGTCACCTTCTCATTCCTCAAGGCCTAGATTGGAGGCCTATTTTAACTCCTCTTGAAGAGGAGTTGGGGGTTCTTGCTTTTTGCAAATTTTCCATCTTTGGAGGGTTTTGGGAAGGAGTTAGAGGATTTTGGAGGATTTGGAGGCTTGGAGAAATCTTGTGGGCTCTTCTTCAACTTGCATCCATTATTGGGCTCTTAAGGTAAGCCTCATGGCATTTTAGCCATTCCTTATGTTTATTTCATTTTGTCTTGTGCTTGGAAATGTGTTGGGTGTATTTTCTTTCTTTGTGAATTTTACTTTTGACTTTTAATAAATATAATTCTTGGAATTATATTTATTAGTGGGTCTTTATTATCGTAGGGATTAATTATTTAATAGTTTTATTTAATTTGATTTTCAATTATTTGGGTGGTAATTTTTATATTGTAAATTAAGTAAATTTAATTTAATTCTTTTATTTAAATTTTCTCCTAAATGTTTTAGAGGGAGACTTTTTAAAAAGTATTTATTTCAAACGTTAACAACACGTTATGCTACCGAAATTTTCCAAGATTTAAGGTATTTATTTTAAATGAATTTTCTTGGCATTTAGTTAACATTCTATTTTGCCTTGCGATTATTAATTTAATGTAAGCGTAATTTTAACCTATTCTTAGGATCTAGAATTAGGGTTGGACTTTGACTCCTATTGAAATCATATCACTCACCTAGGAAACTTAGGGTTTGGGTCAAATCGATCCTAACCCTAGTAGCGACACTCCTCATGTCACATAACCCCCTAGTTGGCTATCATCATGCAGGGGATTGCATATGTAATTGATCTTCCTTGGGATTCAATTGACATGTTTACACCTTATGCATATTACCACTGAGCATGCTGACGCATGCGAGGGGTTTCTAGGGATACATGGAAATCTTTTTGATATTTAGTGTCATGACCACATGACTAATGTGGACATGACATGTGTGTTGCATGTTGTGACTGCATGGGAAATGTGGGCATGACATATTTTAAGCAAGATATCATAAATAATATGGCCACCCAGTTGGACACACTTCAAGAAAAGAAGAAGCAAGATGAGGCAGAGGTAATGTTGGTTGAATATTACCCTCATTGGAGACAAAAGAAGAGGGAATGCAGATGCAAGATAATAGCTAATATTGATAGTAAGCAGATTCCACTTGAGTTCAAGCCAATCCAAGTTGAAGAAGATCAAGTCTACTATGTTGCACAAAGGAGACCATGGGCTCCAAGACAAGGTATGCCAATAGATCCATTATCATTTGCTGGACCATATTTCAATACTTATGCATCTGGTAACCAATGGCAACAACCATCTCTATCCAACTATGGAGGATATTCACCTTAGCCTTGGAATAACCCTCCAAACACTTGGCAAAATTACCCAAACCCTACACCCTAATGGCAACAACCTCATGGGAATTGGTAGTCACCTCCAGGAAATTGGTAGCAAACATCCCAATGGAGGGGAGGACAACAATGGCCAAATGAGACAACTAATTACATACAAATACCTTCACAACCCTAGCAACCTGTTATAATGCCTCCTCCTGTTAGTTCAAATTTGATACACCTAAACCTAATTAGTTACCAGCTCAGTCCTAACCTAACCCAAATAACATACCACAACAGGAACATGTATACTTTGCTGATCCAAATTTATTCCTTGCTTATGCTGTGACTGTAAGTGACATTCACCTATGTTTAAGAACTAACCTGGCAGCTCCTTCCACACCCATTATTACTGAGCTTCCTGAGGAGGAAGATGAGCCTTTAAATGCCCCCATTTAGCCAAATGCACCTGAAATTCCTAAACTAGTCCAAGTCAATCAGACTGCACAAGAACCACCATTTCCACAGAGGTTGGAAAATGTGAACAAAAGGAAGAGAAAGAGGAACCCACCTTTGACATTCTAGAGAAGTTGAAACATTTATATGTCAAGATCCCTCTATTTCATGCCATAAAATATGTTCCTATATATGGCAAAGCAATCAACGAAGCATGCCTTAAGAAGCCAAGTAGAAAGAGGAAAGACCCCACTATGGTTCATGTGGTGGGACAGTTGGCTGACATCATGCTTGGGAAAGTGTCTGTTCCCAAATATAATGATCCAGGGAGTCCTGTGGTAGGAGCTATTATAAATGGGATCCAAATAAGGAATGCTCTAATTAATTTGGGAGCAGCAATAAATGTAATGACCAAGGATATCCTGCAACAACTAAATGTTGCAAACATGAGGCCTACTCCTATTGTCCTGCAGCTTGTTGATAGTTCTATTGTTAAACCTGATGGAATAGTAGAGGACCTTGTGGTATCCATGGACTCATGGGAATGTCCAGCTGATTTCATGGTACTTTCTCCTAAAGATACATTGGGAGGGTATCCCATCATTCTAGGAAGGCTATGGTTAGCCACAACTGATGCTTATATTGGATGTCGGTCAGGAGATATGACCATCTCTGATGGGAGAAGCATTAAAAAGCTTGTTCTTTACCCACCTACACAGCCATCTCATAATATGGATAATCCTATTTGGCCACATGTTGGTGAAGAGGCCGAGGAAGCTAATATGTGGTAAAACTTATGATGTTAGGCAGAAGTTCTTTCATGCAGCTTTAAGAGGAAGATGAGGTATTGTCTAAGATAATTTTGAATCATTGTGAAGTAGAGGAAGCATCATGCTCTCATTCTGCTGATCCAGTGAAGACACTTATTCCCACTTTTCCTGTAGCAACAAGTATGTCTCATACATTGCTACCACAAGAAATCAATGTACCAAGCATTAGTGAAGCAACTATTGTAGAGTTAACAACTCAAGTGGAGATTTTAGAAGAAAGATATCTAAATATTAATAGCAAATTAACTCAAGAACAACAACTGTCTTTGACAAACTTGTTAAAGAAACATAAGAATGCCTTTGCATGGGATTACCATGACATGAAAGGACTAGATCCCACATTTTACACCCATAGGATTTACATAAGGGAAAATTGTACACCAGTAAGACTGCCACAAAGGAGAATCAACCCTACTTTAAGAGAGATTGTCAAAGAAGAATTACAGAAGCTATTAGATGCAGGGTTTATCTACCCAATCTCAGATAGCCAGTGGGTGTCTCCTCCGGTTCTCATGCCCAAAAAGGGAGGGAAATGGAGAGTTTGTATTGATTACAAAGAATTAAACTCTCCCACCAAAAAGGATCATTTTCCACTTCCTTTCATAGACTAGGTATTGGACTCACTTGTAGGAAAGCAGTACTTTTCCTTCTTGGATGGGTTTAGTGGTTATAATTAGATACAGATTGCACTAGAGGACCAAGAAAAAACAACCTTTACCTGTCCTTGGGGGACTTATGCCTACTCAGTGCTTCCATTTGTCTTGTGCAATGCACTTGCAACTTTCCAAAGGGTAGTCATTAGCATATTTCATGATATCTCACATGATTGCATGGAAATCTATATGGATGATTTCACTACTTATGGTGCTAGTTTTGATGAGGCATTGGAAAACTTAGGGAAGGTTTTGGAGAGATGTGGAGACCACAATTTATCCCCGAACAGTGCAAAGTTCTTCATGATGATTTTGGAATGAGTAGTGCTTGGGCACTATGCCTCTCCAAAATGAATTCAGGAAGACCTAGCAAAGATTGAAGTGATAATCAATCTACCCATTCCTGCAAACAAAGAAATGTCAGAAGCTTCTTGGGTCATGCAAGGTACTATAGACGTTTCATCAAGGATTTTAGCAAAATAGCAGCCCCATTGTATACTCTTCTCACTAAAGATGCTAAATTTTAGACTTCAGTGGAATAAAGACTATAACAAGGCATTTTTTGATTTAAAGGTAGCATTAACTCATGCTCCTATACTCAAAGGGTCCAATTGGGAGCTCCCTTTCCACATCCATACTGATGCATCAGATTATACCATAGGAACTAGTGCATGGGCACCTAACACAAGTCAATGAAGTGCATGTTTTGTTTTAAATCATGTTGTAATAAGGTCTGTTCGACCAATGCATGTAATTTCGATTTGTAGGCCCTGAGTACTTAGGTTGTAATTGTCAAATTAAAATAAGATGGTGGATTTTCTCCTAGCCGCTTGGAGATAGTTAGTTTTTCTCCTAGCCACTTGGAGATAGTTAGTTTCACCGAAAGGTGGAAGTCAAGACTTGTGGTGAGAGGTAACAGGAGTCCATCGAAAGTTGAAGTCATAACGGGGTCAATGTATATCAGCATATTGGAAGGATGAACAAAGAGTTCACCGTTGATACAAGTAGTGACCAAATGTAGTGGTGAATCGGTGCATGTAAATCGGTGATAACAAGTCAAGCGATGTGTATGAGTTGATCTATTTGTCCTCTTCCATTGTGTGATCTACATCATTTTAGTATCAGAGCCAGGGAAAGGTCTGCATCAAGTGTTGGCATTGTCTGTGAATATTTATGTTAGACAGAGAAAGTGAAGGAGGGCCTAGCGAGATGCCTCCAAAGGGAATGACCACTGAAGTGGTCAAGAAATTCAAGGAGATGGAGGAGTTGATCAAGACTGGAGTCAAGGAAGCACTTCGGGCTGAGTTGAAGACCTTGGGAAAAGGTAGGAAACCATACGAGGAGTCTGATGAAGAAGGCGAAGATGGGGAAGAGGAAACAACCCCAGGACAGATAGATATATCTGCAGATCAGAAACAATTTCTAGAGGCCATAAAATCACTTGGTAAGGAATCATCTGAATCAAGAATGGAGATTCTGATGTTCAGTGGAAAGATGGACGTAGAAGAAGTCATTGAATGCATCAAGGCTTTGAACAATTACTTTGAGTACAAGGAGGTACCGTAGAATAGAAGAGTCAAGTTTGTAAAAATGAAATTGAAAGGTGCTGCACTCACATGGTGGAACTACACCTAGGGAGAAAGGGTGAAGAGTGGCAAGAGCATGATCTCATCCTGGAGTCAGATGGTAGAGAGGATCAAGGCTTAGTTCCTACCAGTAGATTATGAAGTGTAGATATACAGGAAAATGCAAAACCTCAGGTAGAAGGATATGGATGTATCCACTTATACAGAAGAATTTCATAAATTGTCCCTAAGGTGTAGACATGCTGAAGATGAGAAAGGAAGAGTTGCTAGGTATATTAATGGCCTAAAGTATAGTATACAAGATGAGATTGCCATCTTGACACCAGAAACTGTGGACAAATGTTTCCAAGTGGCACTGAGAGTAGAAGAGAAGCAGAAAAGAAAAAGAGAACAATAGAATAGAGGCAGAGGTGGAAAGAATTTTAGGGGCAGAAACAACTTTGGTGGCAGAAATTAGTTCTAGAAGAATCAAGGGGAGTCCAATCAGCAAGAACACAGTCAAGAATCTAGTTCTAGAGAGGGTTTTAGAGGAAGGAGACCCAATGGGAGAAGCAGATTTGGTGGACCAGGTAGAGGTCCTAACATCTTCACAGGAAGATGTTATAATTGAAACCCAATTGGGCACACAATAGGCAGGTGTCCAGAGAAAGACTCAAGCTCTCATGGAGGAGAAAGAAGGAGCTAGCTGATTCAAGAAGAAGATTGTCAGAGTGTGAACTCACCTATGGGAAGCGCAGCTCCAGCACAAAATAGAGAAAGTTTCATGATGAGAAGAACGATGCTGAAGGTACCACAAAACAAAGAACCACCGCAGAGGAAAACACTATTCAGAACTCTGTGTAAAGTTTCTGGTAAGAGGTGTAAGGTAATTGTTGATTCTGGCTCCACTAAAAATTTAGTTTCAGTAGAAATGGTAGAGAAACTAAATTTGAGAAGATTACCACATGTGAGTCCATACAAAGTGTCATGGTTAAACAAAGGGCAGCAAGTCTTGGTTGATGAACAAGCTTGGGTAGAATTTTAAATAGGGCAATATGGGGATAAACTTTTGTGTGATATAATTCCCATGGATGCATGCCATTTATTGTTAGGTAGACCTTGGCAGTATGATGTACAAGCCTAGCATGATGGTAAATCCAATTCCTTTGTGATCACTAAGAATGGTAGATAGTATAAGATGGATCCTTTACCAGAAGAAGGTGTAGACAAGATTGTAGGCTCAAGCATCATGTTAGTAAGTGGGAAAGAGTTTCTCCATACTCTGAAAGAAGAGAGAACCCATGGGTATGCTCTGATTTTGAAACCTAAAGATAGTTCTGATTCATCTAAAAATAGCAAGGAAAAGGTCCCCAAGGAAGTGCAAGAATTGTTAGACAGGTATAAGGGTATCATGGTGGAGGACATGCCCAATGTACTACCCCCTGTGAGAGACATAAGTCATCAGATTGACTTCATCCCAGGATCCACATTGCCAAATAAACCAGCTTATAAAATGATGCCTAACCAGAATGAGGAGATTGCTAAACAAGTACAAGAACTATTGGATAAGGGTTGGGTGAGGAAAAGTCTTAGTCCATTTGATGTACCCACAATTTTAGCTCCCAAGAAGGATGGCAAATGGAGGTTATGTACTGATTCAAGAACCATAAATAAGATCACCATTAGATATAGGTTTCCTATGCCTAGAATAGAGGACCTCATGGATTGTTTGGGAGGAGATCGGTATTTTTCTAAAATTGATCTCAAGAGTGGATACCATCAGATCAGGATTAGACAAGGGGATGAATGGAAGACAACCTTTAAGACTAATGAAGGTCTTTATGAGTGGCTGGTGATGCCATTTGGACTGTCCAATGCTCCAAGTACTTTCATGCATCTAATGAATGAGGTATTGAAAGATTTTATTGGCAAGTTTGTTGTTTTCTATCTTGACGATATTTTGGTTTTTAGCAGGACAAAAAAAGAACATTTGCAGCATTTGGAACAAGTGTTGAAGAAGCTGCATGAGAAGAAACTGATGATTAATATGGAGAAGAGTATCTTCATGAGGGAAGAACTCACATACCTTGGATTTGTTATATCCCAGGGTAGTTTGAAAATGGATCCAGAGAAGGTAAATGCTATTCTGTCTTGGCCAGCGCCTACAACAGTGAGTGATGTAAGAAGTTTTCATGGGTTAGCAACATTTTATAGGAAATTCATAAGAGGATTTAGTCATATTTGTGCACCCATTCTGGATACGATAAAAGGAGGACAGAAATGTAAGTTTGTTTGAAAGAGAGTAGAAGATGACTCTTTTGAGATTCTCAATAGAAAATAGCAGAGAAACCCATTTTAGTTTTGCCTGATTTTAATAAGTTGTTCACTATGGAATGTGATGCTAGTAACCTTGCCATTGGTGCTGTCTTGAGTCAGGAAGGCAGACCTGTTGCTTTCTTTAGTGAAAAGTTGAATGATGCTAAAAGGAATTATTCCACATATGATCTAGAATTATATGCAATGGTTCAAGCATTGAAAAAATGGAGACATTATCTCTTGCCCAAGGAATTCATTGTTTATATTGACAACCATGCTTTGAATTTTCTGAATTCGCAGGAGAAGCTAAATCACAGGCATATGAAGTGGGTTGAACAACTTCATGTGTATACTTTTTCCATCAAACATAAGAATGGACAAGCCAACAAAGTGGTAGATGCTTTGAGCTGACGAGTGTGCACTATATAGGAAATCTAGTTGCAAAGTGTGGGAGTGGATTCTCTCAAGAATATGTACTAGGATGATGAGGACTTCAAGGAGATATATGCAGCTTGTTCACAATTTTTAGATTCCTATCATTCTAATTTTTCCAAATATTTGTTACAGCAAGGGCTACTATTCAAAGGCAGCCAATTGTGTGTGCCCAGGTGTTCCATGAGGGAGAACATCATAAAAGAGAAACATTTTGGTAGTCTTGGAGGTCATTTTGGATTGGACAAGACATTGGAACAAGTGAGAAGGCTTTACTTCTAGCCTAGGATGCAAACTGATGTCAGGAAATTTGTGGAAACTTGTAGCATTTGTCAGAGGGCAAAAGGAACTTCATCTAATGCAGGCCTCTATCAACCACTTCCAATTCCACAAAGGCCATGGGAGTGCATCGGTATGGATTTTGTTTTGGGTCTTCCAAGGACTCAAAGAGGATTTGACAGTGTGTTTGTGGTTGTTGATAGATTCAGTAAAATAGCTCACTTTGTGCCATGTAAATGTACCAATGATACTTCACGTATTGCTAGACTGTTCTTCAAAGAAATAGTTTGAATTCATGGTTTGCAATTGAATATTGTCACTGACAGAGATCCTAAGTTTGTGGGACATTTTTGGCACACTTTATGGAAGAAATTGGGCACTCAATTATCTTTCACGTCAGCATATCACCCTCAGATGGATGGACAAATTGAGGTGGTGAATAGATCACTAGGTAATCTTTTGAGGTGTTTGACTAAACATCATGGAGAAGCATGGGATATGATCATTCCCCAAACAAAATTTGCATATAATGACTCTATTAATAGGATCATAGGAAAGAGCCCTTTTGAAGTTGTATATAGGATTCATCCCAGGGGAATTTTGGAGCTTAGGGATCTCCAGAACATGGAGAAAAGGAGTGCACAAGGAGAAGATTTTGTAGTCAGCATGAAGGATATACATGATGCTGTAAGGGACACTATCTAGAAGAACACAAGGAAATACAAAGAGAGAGCTGATCAGAGGAAGAGGGACATACAATACAAGGTCAGAGATTTGGTGATGGCTTATCTAAAGAAGGAAAGACTTCCTAAGGGGTAGCCAACAAAGCTTCTTATGAAGAAGATAGGTCCATGCAAGGTTATGCACAAATTTGGGCCTAATGCATATGAAATTGAACTTCCTCCAGGTTTAGCAATATCACCCATTTTCAATGTGGCAGATTTGTTTCTATTCAATGAAGCCAATGCAGCAGAGATAGAAGCTGAAGATGTAGAATAGATTTCTGATCTTCCACCCAGCCAACCAATTCAGTTGGAATGTATTTTGGACACAAAGGTTCAGAAGAAGACTAGGCATAAAACCTACAAGTAGTATCTGGTCAAATGGTGTGGTTTACCTCATGAGGATGCAACCTGGATGAGTGAGGAAGACATCATCAAGCATGGGGTTAATATTTTAGGCTTGGTTCCTCAAGGGACTTGAGTTCTGTTAACCCCAAGAGTATGGTGTAGGGGCACCTAACACAAGTCATTTAAGTTCATGTTTTGTTTTAAATCATGTTGTAATAAGGTCTATTCGACCAATGCATGTAATTTCAATTTGTAGGCCCCAAGTACTTAGGTTGTAATTGTCAAATTAAAATAAGACAGTGGGTTTTCTCCCAGCCACTTGGAGATAGCTAGTTTTGCTCCCAGCTGCTTGGAGATAGTTAGTTTTGCTCCCAGCCACTTGGAATCATTCTCCCAGCTGCTGGGAATAGGGTTGTAGTTCTTCTAGGTGAATCTATAAAACCCAAAGATAGGAATAGGACTAGGCATGATGATCAGTATTGTAGTCAGATCGATTGAATGTAATCAAGCATTGTTAAGGAGAATCAAACTATTTTTGTGTTGTCAATTTTGTTTCCCATCCTCTATAAATATGAAATTGCATAGTGTAGTTTTCTTTCCCTTCTATTTTTCCATTGCTGCAGTATCTCGATTTGAAGCATTACACTGATAAGATTTCTGTCAAAATCAGTGGAATGGCTTCATTGTATATATATTTGTTTTCATTTCCTATTTGTTTCATTGTTTTGACGGTGCAGATGTTCTAGTTCGCAGGTCACACACAGTAGTTCACCTAGCATTTTGTATGTGCTAGGGTTCAAAGAAGGCAGACTGTGCATTGGAAAATTAGCATAGCAAACCCTAGGTGGCCGATGGTAAATGCCTCATCAGTGAACGAAGAATAGCGAAGGTTCATTGGAAGGGATCTGTGAGTCGACGACTATGGAGTAAGTCTCGTCAAAGGAGCTAGACTATCGGCGCATCGACAAAGGAATGTAAGTTCGCCGAAAGGTGGAAGTCAAGACTGGTGGTAAGAGGTTGCAGGAGTCTGCCGAAAGTTGAAGTCACAATGGGGTCAATGTATATCGGCATATTGGAAGGATGAACAAAGAGTTCACCATTGATACAAGCAGTGACCAAATGTAGTGGTGAATCGGTGCATGTAAACCGGTGATAACAAGTCAAGTGATGTGTATGAGTTGATCTGTTTGTCCGCTTTTGTTGTGCACTCTGCATTAGGAATAGTCTTAGGGTAGAAAGAAGGAGCCATTGAACATGCTATTTATTTTGTTAGCAAAAACCTGCAGGGAGCTGAGTTTAATTATACAGTGACAGAAAAGGTAATACTGGTAGTAATCTATGCCCTCAACAAATTCAGGCACTACATAACAGGCTATCAAATCTTTATGCACATAGATCATGTATCCATTAGGTATCTCATAACCAAACCCCTGATATCAGGTAGATTAGCAAAATGGGTGTTACTAATGCAATAATTTGACATTACCATTGTGGATAAACCAGGGAAGGCCAATGTTGTTGCAGACTTTCTTTCAAGGCTGACTACATTAGAGGACAACCAAGTCATTGACAAATTTTTCAATGATAAACACTTGTTTTCCAACCAAGTCATTGATGAATTTTTCCCTGATGAACACTTGTTTTCCATCACTATACAAACACCCTAGTATGCTGACATAGCTAATTATCTAGTCATAGGGAGAGTCCCTCCTCATTTCTCTCCAAAGGAGAGAAGGGTGCTCATTGAAAAGTCTTTTCCTTTTTCATGGATTGCTGGATATTTGTTCTACACTAGACTAGACCAAGTCATGAGGAGATGTGTGAGGGAAGATGAAACATATGATATTTTGCATGCATGCCACAATGAACCATGTGGAGGGCATTTTGTAGCCAAGAGGATAGCAATGGAGATTTTAAATATAGGTTAATATTGGCCAACACTCCACAAGGATGTAGGGAGATATACAAGGAAATGTGATAGATGCTAGAGGATGGGACAACCAACCAAAACTGATGAGATGCCCCTTTACCCTCAACTAGTGATCACTCCATCTGATAAGTGGGGATTAGATTTTGTAGGACCCATTGATCCTCCATCCAATGGTGAATCCTATATCTTAGTATGCACTGATTATGTAACCAAATGGGTAGAAGTTAAGGCCATGAAGCATGCAAGAGATAAAAAGGTTACAGAATTTCTTGACCAAGAAGCTCAATTCACCTCAACCCTAGTTGCAACACTAGTCAATGAGTACAACATAAGGCACAAGAAATCTACTCCTTATCACCCTTCGGCCAATGGCCAAGTTGAGGTGACTAACAAGGAAATTAGAGCCATTATAACCAAAATTGTGGCTGTCCATAGGAAGGATTGGGCAAATAGGCTTCCAGAAGCTGTTTGGGCCTATAGGACAACCTAGAAAACAACCTCAGGCTTCACCCCTTTTGAGTTGATGTATGGAAAGATAGCTATGATGCCCATTGAATTTGAACATAAGACTCTTCAGACTGCAATAGACTTGGGGATGGATATCTCTAAGGTACAAAAGGATAGAATCATGCCACTCAATGCTTTGAATGAGATGATGAAAGTAGCCTTGCATCACACAGAGGTAGTGTAGAAAATAGAGAATAAAGTGGCATGGCAAATTCATCAAAGATAAGAAATTCTAGCTAGGTGACTGGGCACTGCTCTATGAGCCAAGGTATCAGGATAATATAGGAAAATTGCAGACAAGGTGGCTAGGACCATATGAGGTTGCTGAAGTTTTCCCCAACGGTGCAGTTCAACTCACCACCATTGACCCTGTCAGATTTAAGCTGCTCGTGAATAGTCATCGCCTCAGGTTGTATCGCAAGCCAACTTTAAAGGATGAATTCCTACAACAATTCACTCAGCATGTAACTCCTAAACTTTCTACAGCCAAAGGCAGTAGATCTAGTGTCACTCCTTCTGGCTAACCAAGCTACAACACTCATCATAATAAAGAATTCCACTTTTGTGAGGGTCCACTTCTTCATTCATTCACCCATCCACCCATCCATATCCATCATTCTATCTTCTATCACATTGCCATGATCTCACTGCATTCCACGTCACTTTATTTTACTCCATTTTCATTCATTGTTCAATGAATTTCTTAAAAGGTGACCGATACTTGCTCCATCATTTTTTCAACTGATCTTCCAAAAATCAAGGCAGATGCACATCAATTTGTTATCTCTTACTTATCTTTTAGTATATTCATTTAATTACTATAAATTAATGTCAATGTTCTCCATAGCATGTAATTATTCCCTGCCCTATCTAATCAAGCATCATCATTCTGCATGTGAGGACACATGCTCAAATTTGGGTTGGGGGGAGTGTGAATACCATGTCCACATGTCAGTCCATGTTGGTTTACACTAGCATGTCAGCAAAGTTTAAAATTAAGTAGATTTGAATTCTGAGTGAGATGACAGCTCACAAGTGTGAGGTGATAGCCTTCATTGATTACTCTTTACTACCTTTACTACTCTTGTCATAATCTTGAGTCCCCAAATAAGGAAAATTCAGATGACATTAGCGTTGGAAATTGAGCAGTGTTGCAGGAAGGTGAAGTTTAGCTTTCAAATAAAGATTGCAGGAAGAAAAACTTTGTAGAGTGATTGTTTATTTTTAGACAGCTAAATAATGGGAGGTGGGTTAATTCGAAATGAACACTCAGTTCATGAAGTATTACTATTAGATGCACCCAGCCAGGTCAAGTTTAGAAATTATGGGTGGTTAGATTATTTCCTAAAGCTGAATGGTTTTAATGAAGATGTTGCATTGGAATTTGCCCAGACATTGTCTAAAGGTAAGGCCATGGTAAAAGGGTTAGAGGTATTGGCTACTAAAGAAAGGATTGCAGAAGTTACAGGGTTAGCTGCTGATGGTGAAAATTACCCTATTTCCAGAGATGCTAGGTCATCTAGGGTTGAAAATTTTAGGTACTACCAGTATGATATTACTGAAGAGAGATAGAGATGGAGTAGATTGGATAGACAACAAGGGTTCTATTGGGATCCTAATTTACGCACTACAGAAACTGATATAGGATATCTAGCAGTTGCAAATTTCAGGGCATTGACCAAACAGAAGAACAACCCTTCCTCTACTGGAGGACCAACAAAGTCTTAGGTTGGGGGGAGTGATGAGTCTAGTTTATGACTCAATTTTTTTAGAATTTATTATCCATTTGTTGTAGTTTCATGGACTTTGATACCTAGATCTTGATCTTTTTATGATATTTCCTCAAAACCATAGATATTGGGGATAGACTATTTCCTATAATCTTTCAATGACATTGACATGCTATATGATTTATCTATGTTAATTTTACATGTGGATTAATGAATGTTACTCTAAGATAGTTACAGATATGCAATTATTGTGTGTACTAATATTGTTATGCAGATATAATTAGTAGCCTATAAAATCAAGGAAGATTCTGTCAGTTGGTCACTCGCCATCAAAGTCAACAAGGTGGTCATTCAAATGTCAAATGGAGGGAAGATAACTACCTTGTAACTGGTCTTAATTGCTTATTGAGCGAATATAGGAGTTACTATTATGCTAGATCTGCATCAAAGCGAACATGCTTGACCAAATTCCACGCATGCATAACCTCTCCACTTTCTATGCTTTCCCTTAAGTGGTGTCCTCCTAATCTGTTGGAGTTGACCACCTTGTTAGGTAGTTGGTTTGTAGTTCTTCTTTCTATAAATAAGATTTAGATGCTCCTTCTAAGGGGTTGATTAATTTGACGTTGTACTCACATTATTAAGTTTTTCAGTAATACAATTATGTTGCTCATTTGTACTCATGTTTTCTAATAAATAAAATGAAGTTATAAGTTTGCATCTTTGAGTTTACATTTGTCTTAAGGGATATTCATCCAAGGGGGCCCACTTGGTGAGCATTCCATCCTTTAGTTTGGTTGTTATTTTCTGTGAAGCAGTGAGTTAAAATCTAGCATTATATGTTCCTACAGCCACTAGAATTCCATTATGTGTTTGTTCCTGCAGCCAAAGTAGACAGAGTAGTTTCCTATTTGTTTGCCCAGATTTTCATTTTCTGTCATGCACTTCAACTTAGTATAGTTGTTGGTTGATGTTCAACATTTATGATATTTCATTCCAAGTAATTTACTTTTAGCATTATGTCTTTCTTAACCGTAGAATGAATCTAGCTACTTGTTCCTAGTGCACATACTATGCTGACCCATTTCAAGTTCACATCCCTAGGTTGACAAGTTAAATACACATTCATAGTGATTAAGATAGCTATTTAGGTTAGATGTCCAATCTCTGAGTCACAGCTTTATGGGCTTAGTTGCTAAATCATTGTAGGAGACCAACATAGACTACCTTCACTGAGGGGGTAAATATGTAAGCACAAAAATCACGCACAGCCTCCATGAGGACCCCTATGATGATTTTAATCCTTGTCATGTACATGTAAGTGTGAATTAATATCCTCGAAGAAACAAACCTCTTGATGATGTGTCTTCCTCCTAGTCTTGTGTCATTTTCTTCTTTGTCATTTTCCCGCTCTCTTTGTTGTTGAAGCTTTTCAACACTTTTGTGACACTTGTCGATTTGCATTTTTAGAGCTTTCAACCCTATTCCTAAGCCTTGTGAGCATCTTGTAGGTGAGTTTTCACCTTTCATCTATGTTTTTCATCCTCTGTACACCCTAGAAGCCTTCTAGAGGTCCCCCCTATCCTTCTCCAACTTTTAATTTTCTAGTTTCACTCATCCAATCCAAATCTCCCCCTATTATTTCTAGATCTCCCTCAAGATATCCTACAGTGCAAGTGGAGATTTAGATTCTTGCACATGATTGACTTGTTTCTAGAGGCAGAACACCTCCTTTTTCTCTTTGCTATCATCTCCCATCATGTAGTTCCTCCAAAAACCCTTTTTTTCCCCAGATCTCCCCTAGGCAACCTAGGGTCACCCGAGGTGACCCTACTAGCAAAATGGGTGACCTTGTCGCATTTCCAACCTCAAAAAAGCTTAAGTTTCTCACTTAAAAAAGCTCCATTTTTAATCATTTTTCTTCCAGTTCACATGATTTTTGATGCCTAATATGGAGTTCACTATTTCATACACCCACACATGCATAATTATCTCCATTTGATTTGAAATTAACAACTCAATCAATCTCATGCATCCTTCCAACTCCAATTCTTATTTAGTGATAAGCTATTATTGATTTATCACTCCTTAGTTAGCTGAGTTCACTGGGTAATCAATATAGGTCACTCTCTAATCAATCATTGTTAACTCATCAATCAATTGAGTTAACTTCTCAATTAATCCCATTCTTCCAACTTATAAATACCCCCCTCCCTCAAGCACAAAGGGAGACAAATTCATTGTGCACATAGCTCTTGCCAATTTTTGCTCTCTAATTCAACATTCTAATGCTCTCACAGGACAAAGGTACCTTTTATTGTATTCATTGTTAAACCAAGCATCATTACGCTACTTCAATCAATGCCATTGTGCTCATCAAAAGCTCTCATTGATCTCTTTCAAGATTCAACAAGATTCTTTTACTTCTTTGTGTTGTCTTGTCATCAAGAGGTCTACCCGCTTCTTCAAGAGGATTTGAGGTTGCCAACATCAAGGATTTCTAAGGGTAATGGAGTCACACAAATCTTCATTCTTTCAAGTTCCCTTATTGCTTTATTCAATTGATAGTAATTAGAAAATCAAGATTTCTCTTGGGAATAGTAAATCTTTACTTTTTCCTTGATAGATTAGATCTTTCATGTTAGAATAATTCTTTTCAAATTCCTACATCTAGACTATTTGTAGAAGCAATTTCTCTTCCTAGATTAGTTGTTTCAAAACAATAAAGAACCCAAAATCATAGATTAAAATTGCATTAGGAAAATTCATATTAGCTTGCATTTCATATTTCAATTATAGAAAAAGCATCTTTATTTCTATAAAATACTAAAAAAGCACAAAAACAATTTTTCATTTCATTTAGCTTTGCATGCATATAGAAACCCTAGAAAAGATAGATAACTTGCAAACCCTCGATACCATCATGAGGTAAACCATGATAAAATGATTCAATCAAACCCTTGATCACATTACAAGCTAAATACGAGTAAAAAATACAACCAAACCCTAGGTCAAACCCCTAATTCTAGTTAAGGTTGGTCATCACAGATTTACCTCTATCTTGGCTCATGAATGTGCCTAGGAGTGAGAGGAGAGTGGGTGAGGGCTATCCTCAATGAGATTGAAGAAATAAATCCATGACAACAACAGGAGACATTTACTTTACCACAACATGATCCATTTGTCCTCTTATTAATAGAAGAACAAAGACAACTCTGAATACAATGAGAACTCATTCAATGAACTGAAAGACAAGAGGACATAAATGAAAGAAACCGCTTACCCACACAAAGGTGGAATAGAAGAAACCCCAACATGAGAAGAGAAAGTAGTGACCCTTCAGGTCATAGGGTTATCTCTACAACAACTTCCATCAAATGAGACATTCAACTTAGCACACAACAACAAAGGCCACAGAACTTGCCAAACCCTCTCCGTGAAGTCCAGCTCTCCAATGAGTTAGACCTTCACCGTGTCTCACCTCCTCTTGACTGGCTACTTCCACGAGAGCAAGAGTGATGTGCGAGATCACCCTGTGCCAAGGAGGGAAGGGTCTGTGTGCATGCTGAAATATGACCTGATAGCCCCAGGCAACCATAGTCATGATTTTGAGCGTACAGGGACACAACTTTTCAAACACTCTTTGAGATATATTTACTTGTGGATATTCTTGTTTGAATGCTTGAAAACATTCACTTTGTGTTGTATCTATAAAATATTTTGGATGAGGATACTTTTTGCCATCTTCACCTATTACTTGTATAGTATCCCTTCTATTAGAGGAAACATGAGAGTGGTTGATCCAATATTCAATGACTTGTTTCTTAACATCTTCTAGGATTCTATCTTTTCTAGGAACCTTGACAATATTTACCCAATTTTTTTCTATGTTTTCATCAAGCTTATTTCTCTTTGAAATATATCTATGATTAGTGATAAATTTTTACTTGAAATCATAGTTTTCAATGCCCTATGTGCTGCACTTAAATCACTTGTTTTACTTGTACTTTGAATAGAGTTCAGAGCTTCTTGCAATTTTTCAAATATTATGCTTTTTGTTAAATTTGTTTTTTTCTCCCTATTATCAACCCCTAGCAACTCCAAAATAAGGGTTATTTCTTTTCACCTAAATAACTTAGCAATAATTGTGCTCTTCCAATCAGAGATTTGTCTTCAAAAAATTCATCCCAAATTCTTTTGGAATGAAGTTTTATTGTACTATCAGGTAACATTTCTTGGGGTGAAACCTTATTGAAAAGCACATCTTCATCTAAATATGCTAGATTTTCCATATCCTTAAAATATGTTCTATTCTTAATTTCCTCCTTGGTCACAATGTTTTATGCACCTTGTTCAATTTCTTCTTCAATTTGATCAAACCCAAGATGTTCTTCCTCTTGTTCATTAGTAATTTGAGCTTGTGCTTCTTGACTATGTTCAACCAATCTTTCTAAGGTTGAATTTCTCTCAATTCTTTTTCTTAGATTTTTTATCTTCATTAGACCTTCTTCTATAAAAAATCCTTGATATTCCTTTTGCTTCCCATTATAAATTACCTTTTAATTCAAGCTTGCACAAATATGTATTTGTGAGGGAAAGGTCAACTAAAAAAAACCCTAAAAAAAAATCTAGACCATTTTTTATTTTCAAGTTTGTCTTATGACGTGAGGAAAGAGCATATGTGGATATGGAATGGGGAAGTTCACATAAACCACACCATTTCTAATTTCTAGGATCATCTTACGAAGCTAGGAAAGAGCATATGCGGATATGGATAGGGAAGTTCACATAAACCACACCATTTCTGATTTCCAAGATCGTACTACAATGCGAGGAAAGAGCATACATAGTTATGGATGGGGATTGTTAATTATATAAATTTAACTTTCTTTTTTGTTAATTTGTATTGATTTATTTATTACTAATCTAGGAGTTTTTTTGTATAGTATTTGTCAAGTTTTAGAAACCCTAATTAATAAAAAATTAATGAAACCACACCGTTTCTGATTTCCAAGATCATCTTACGACATAAGGAAAGAGCATATGCAGATATGGATAAGCAAGTTCACATAAACCACACCATTTCTGATTTCCAAGATTATCTTATGGCGCGAGGAAAGAGTATACGCAGATATGGATGGGGAAGTTCACATAAACTTAAGTTTATTTTTTGTTATTTGTACTGATTTTTTGTTATAATCTAGGAGTTTTTTTAGATAGTATTTGTCAACTTTTAGAAATCCTAATTCACAAAAATCAATGAAACCACACCGTTTCTGATTTCCAAGATCGTCTTACGATGCAAGGAAAGAGCATATGCGGATATGGATAAGGAAGTTCACATAAACCATACTGTTTCTAATTTCCAAGATCATCGTACGACACAAGAAAAGAGCATACACAAATATGGGTGGGGAAGTTCACATAATTTAAGTTTATTTTTTGTTAATTTGTATTGATTTTTTTATTATTAATCTAGGATTTTTTTGTATAGTATTTGTTAACTTTTTAGAAACCCTAATTAACAAAAAATCAATGAAACCCTACTTTAAAAAATCAAACCCTAGTTTAAAAAAATTAAACCCTAATAAAAAATTCAGTTAAACTCTAAACTAGTATTTTAAAAAAATTAAACCCAAATAAAAATTGAATTAAACCCTAAAATATAAATTAAAAAAAAATTAAACCTAGTTAAATAAAAAATTAAACCTTAAATAAAAGATTAAACCCTAATAAAATTAAATCAATTATAAAATAATAAACTTTATTATTGTTTATTAGAAAAAAATATACCCTTGTAAATTTTTTGTCTTGTATTTGCCCTGTAAATTCTCTCTATCCACTATCGTGTCCTAATGCTATCCTGACCCTATTATTCTGTACTATACAGAATCTACATTAAAAAATAATTATTTATAAAACTTAAATTAAAAAAAGGAGTTCGAGTGGTAAGGTTCCATCCTCATTAAACTTGCCCTTCATAATTACGGGCGTAACCTTACTGGGAGGAACCATACCACCCGGTAAAGTTACGCCCATAATTGCCTATGTGGCATCCTATGTAGTACTTAAAAAAAAGAAACATCTTCTGCTATTAATTTATGCCATTATAATACACTTTTTAAACAATTGATGAATACCCTTTTGTAGTACTCAGAACGTAGATTGTAGATATATGTTTTCTTTCATATTTTGATTTTTTTTATTATATATTTTTTTAAATTTATTGTAATAATTAGGTTTTTCCTATCGAATATGAAGTTGATTAGAAAATAGATATCAATAGGAAAAACATATTAAAATTTTGAAAATTATATGGTTCACCAGAGAATGGAATCCTCTCCAAGAGGGGTTTTTTTTTTTTTAAATTAATGTAAAAAAGTTGACATCCCATTGAAACTACTATGTTCTGATTAAAATTGACTTTAAAAAAATTTAAAAAATATATTTATCAATTTTTTTTTCCATGCACAAAATATTTGAGTTGACTAATTAGGAAAAAAAATTATTTTTTTCTATATTTTTCTTGACGTCCCATCAATGTCACTCTTTTTAAAAAATATGAGCAATTAAAATTCATCAAATTAAATTTAAAAAAAAAATATCCATCTATTTTAAAAAAAATTAAAAAAATATAAGCATAAACTACATTAAAAATTCTACATTTCATTAGTTTATTTCATTTTAAAATTCATAACATACATATGATTTTTTTGATGTTTAAGTTGGGAAAATATGTTTGTGTTGGCTGTTCTCTTATAAAAATGTGACACAGTTCTGAACTTTCACCCTGTAGTGATCGCCGACCTACACATATGACTGACACAACACCTTCACAGCAGATTCCATCACAACTTGATACTGGTATTGTGCCACCTTACCCAACAAGATCATTCCAAGGACTTTTGTTTAAGGATAACATTGCGATGAATCTTGCTAATGACGAGGTATATATTAAATTTTGTGTTTAATCTAGTGTAATTTATTTTTTAAATAAATAATATATTTAAATTATAAAATTTAGTTTTGTGCATCATGTGTGTTGACTATTATTTAATCAATCTTACATCAGGGACCGACTAGAGTGGTGTTAGGACATGACACTATGCAGCAGCCACCAGATGTTGTTGAGGTTGGATGTGAGGTAAAGTATTTAATTGTATAAAATTTGAGCATGTACTTGAGATTCCATATTTTTTAATATATAAGTTTAGTTGAATAGAGATAATTTTTATGTTTAGGGATCTACACATGACTCAGATATTCATAGATGGATGAGATTAGATACACAGGGTTTAGGACAGGGATCAACACAGGGCTCAAGATAGGGCTCAGCTCATTATTCTAGTCTTGAGTTGAGTGAGGCCCATTCTATCCATAGGAGGCATGAGTCATGATGTTGCAGTTAGACATTCATATTCTTTGTTATGTTTGCCCAAACTCTCATGATGTTGCCGTTAGACTTGATGTTATTGAGTTTACATGTTGCAGTTAGATTTGATGTTGTTGAGTTTACATGTTGCAGTTAGACTTGATGTTCTTGAGTTTACATGTTTAGTTATTTCTTTATATATATGATATGAATATGCACATTTAGATGTTTAGTTATAGATGTATGGATGTTTTCCTTCATATACGAGTCCAAATTTGGATAAAATCAAGTTTTAACTTATAGTTTAAATGTGTATATATGTTTACTTGTAGATGCATATAAATTTACTTATACTTGTGAATATATTCACTTGTACATATACATATAGTTGAAACTTACTACATGTATGTATAAATTATATGTAAATTTAAATTGAGTTTTATGGAAAAATATCAATGTATTTTTGAAATGTTTCTTATTTTTTTCTTTTTTTTAATGTGAATGTAAGATTATTAACTTTAAATTTACAATAGAGTTCGGTCTAATATAGAGCCTATGATGAATCTATTCTACTTTATCCATATTTTCCTCCACTCTTGTAGATGTGATGTTATTAAGTAGCTACAAAACATAAATTTAAGCATGAAATTACCGCTCTATTATACCTTTAACATAATGTTAAACATGAATACTCATTCAAAAAAATTGAGCATGACATCACCACTCTAATGCCTATTCATTAGGTCATTGATATGTTGGTAAAAAGATAAAGAATTAAAAAAATATGCTCTACAAATCTAGTGAAGAAAAGACAATTTGGACATCATGGAAATTAATTTAATAAGAACCAAACTTAATATAAGTTCAATCATTTGGTATATAATATAGGAGTAATTTGTGTTGTAACTATTATAAGAAGAAATTTGAAAGACATTTTTTCTTAATGATTGAGAAATGATGTCAACACCCTAGGCATTGATAGGAATAGAAAACAAAACATTTTCTTAAAAAATCCTTAGATCAATTCCATTATTTGTAAATTTCAAATTAGTCTCTCATTGGATGTGTCCACTACATTGAATTTGATAGTTTTGTCACATATTTTTATATGGCTAATAAAAATTAAGAAAACTTTGAATTATTCTCTTTTTTTTTGGGTTTCTAATGACTTCTAATATCATTGACAAGATTGTTCAAGTCTATATAACATGTATAAACACCCATCTAGAGGACAATAGAAGGATTTGAGTTGAACTGTATTGGATTAGAGTAAAATTCATAGGTTCAAATGGCTATCATAGGTAAAGTGTAATATTGAAAGTATGTAATTGAAATTAAGTGGTGGTGAATAAAGTTAAATACTCTAATGTGGGCACCAAACATATATAACTCCGAACTATTTATAGTTTCTGAATAATTTAAAGATTTAATTTTTCTTTAAGATCAGTATATAAACATAGTCTTTATTCTAGGATAAGATCATCTCTACATAATATTATTAGGAAGCCAAATCCATGATTCCATCAAGTATAAATGCTAATCAATTAAAAACTATTTATAATTATTTAGTTTGTTCAATGTCCTTGATAATTCATTCCTTGTTTTATTTTTTCAACAATATGATATATATGTCAATCAATTTTACTGAATAAAATAGAAATTAATATTTTTTATTTTTTATTTATTAAGTTATAACAAATAAAAATAAAATCAATGAATTCAAGATTGAATTTCAAATGTCATTTGGAGTTTAATTAGAGTTAAATCTTGATATAATGGTCAAAATTGCAATCCTTTATAGGCTAAATTAGACCTCTCTCTATTAGCTCTTCCACTTGTCTATTTAATTTTGCACTCATGTTAGGACTCATCATGTGAAAAGTGTCTTACTAAGCAAGCTAGAACTTGGATTAAAACTCATTTAGTAGTCACAATCTAGGTTTTTTATATAATAATAAACTTTAAAACTATTATGTTAAAAACACTTTAAAAAATATAGTATGGCTTGAAGGGGGTGTCACATATATATGTTGTAATTAGGCACTCTTGATTACAATATTATATTCAAATTTGGTTATGAGGTTAATATTGAAAATCATACAATTAGAAACAGTTTTTAAAATAAATAGAAATTAAAAGGAAATTATTTTTGTATATTTAACATTAAACATATAAATAAACATAAACATTAAACATAACCAATATTATGATGACCAAGAATGTTCAATAAAATACCTTTAAACTCAATATGTGTGATACTACAACCAAGTAGAAGAGATTTAAACTCAAAATGTGTGAGACTTACAAACATGTTAATTTGTGGATAGGTTTTAAAATATAGTCTTCAAACCCATATTGACATAGAAATTACTGCAACCAATATAGTATATAATGAAACTAAATTGTATAGCATAGTCCCTCAAAGTACATGGCTCAAATTCATTTATATGTACTAATTAATACAACTATTACATACAATGATCAAAGAACTTCAGTGAACTTGTGCATGTGTAGGAACCTCTAGAAATTGAACATTTTATTGTGAACATATTTCATACAAATTGATGCATGCAATATGTAATTTAAATACATTTAACTTAGTTCTTGGTACATAAAATCTGGATCCTCTCTATCCTTTATTATCTCTAAATTTTTTCCATGGTCTTCAATACTCAACTTCCATTTTTGTTGGCTACATCCTATTTTTCGCAAAGTTTCCAATTTTAACCATGTTACTATAACCAAGTGACTATAATGTAGAACCTTTTGTCCTAGAAAATAATCAACAAATATAATACCACTTTTATCTATCTTCATTTGTTGATAATAAGTACCTTCAGCAACTACAAATCCTATGGGATACTCTTGTCCATCACCATCTATCACAGATTCTATCAACTTGCATTTTGGTTGCGTACATCTCAGTAGATAGTAATCTACACCTTTAGTATTATTGGGATCTATAATGACAGCAAAGATATCTCCTACAACAAATACATAGATTCAAAATCAATTCAAATATAAGTAGTTACTTAGACAATTTAGACAAAATTTCACTATTTATATAATCAATATACATGTAAATAGTTTATTTACCTACAACAATTAGATCGGATACATGTTCAAAATTAGCTGAATATAAAGGATCATGGAGATCTATATTATCATCTTCATAAGGAGACATTGAAACTAATTGTTTCATCTCCCATTCTGAAACATATCCATCAATAATAAGTTGACATTGTAGAACCTTTACATTGTTCTCAATGCAATCAACACAAAAAGTTGATTTTTCTCTAATTTGGATTGCAAGTGGTTTACTATGTCTAGTTCTCATTACTTGATAAAGTCTTTTAATATCGACAATCTTTTGACAATTGTAGGGATTTGATCAATTGATATCTCCAATAATGGAAATTTAAATTTGTATGAACAAAAAATGTACATGTACTAAACATAAATAAATGTAGAGTTACAAGAATTACAAGAAATACCTTTGACTTCCCACAAACAACGTTTGGTACTTATTGAGCCAAATTTTCCTTCATGAGCCCCAAAATGAGTCTTACACCATTCAACAACTTCTTTTGCACTACAAATGGTGTTACCAGCAAGCTCATGTTGGCAAAGTGTACACTTCACGCATGCACTAGCTCCGTCACGCTTGCCTTTTCTATGTCCAATTTCAAAAAAAATCCACACAAATTTTATGGAATGTCTCGCATGTTGTTGGCTTAACCAATTAAATGCTTTAGAGGATTTGAATTGTCCTATAAAGTAAACAAATGAACATTAAAAATTGTTTAAAAGTTGGAATAATTTAAATTTTTTTTAAAGATTTAATAAATTCAACACTTACCAACACATCCATTTGACCAAATCCAGTGACTTGAAGCATATATACCATGTTGTCTCAGATCACCAAAAAACATTCAAAAACAATGGGCTACATAGCTTCTATCATGACCAGTATCATCACTGATATAAAAATGAACCTCTTTGATAATATTCCATTCATGTGGGCTACTTTGTACACCATCCAGTTACAACTCAGCATGTCTATAACAAAGATGTACGAAGATTGCAACCTGCTATGAATGATAATATTGACTCTAAATCTCTGTTTGAGGACTAAATGTATAGTTCTCAGCAAAATCCACAACCAAAAGAATACAACCTTGTGGAAAATAATTCTTTGACTCAGGAAACTGATTTTCCTGCCATCGTGCACCATGACAATGTTGGATGTGCAGATATATGAGACTATAAAATTTATTCAAAAACACATTGTGGGGTAATTCACTTTCTTTCATAACATTTTTTTCAATTCCACTCTTGACTTGGTTTTGCATTTCTCATATTCAAATATCTTCCACATAATTTCCATTGATTGATCAATATTTTCAATTAGAGGAAGCTTCTTCAAATCTCCACAATTTTCACAATTATTCTTGATACATTACGCATTGAATTCATCAAAACCTCTATTCTTTCACATAAGAGGGACTTCATAAATTATGTTGTACTTGCATAGATGATAACATCTAGATGAGTCATTGCCATAAATTCTATATACTATTGAAGGTGTAGATGAAATTAAACTTGATTTCGACAACAAGTTTCATGCACTTTATTTATGCATACAAAATAGGGACACAACCTTTCTTGAACACCCTTTGAGATATCTTTACCTATGGAGATTCTTGTTTGAATGCTTCAAAACATTCACTCTGTGTTGTATCTATAAAATGTTTTGGATAATGATACTTTTTTCCATCTTCATCTATCACTTGTATAATATCCCTTCTATTAAAGGAAACATGAGAGTGGTTGATCCAATATTCAATGACTTGTTTCTTCACATCTTCTCGGATTCTATCTTTTCTGGGAAACCTGACAATATTTAACCAATTTTTTTCTATGTTTTCATCAAGCTTATTTCTCTTTGAAATATATCTGTGAACAATTTTACTGGATCTATGCAGTAACTTTCCAATTGCTTTCACATGTCACACCAGTGATAGTTTTCTACTTGAAATCATGGTCATCAATTCCCTATATGCTAGACTTAAATCACCTGTGCTACTTGTACTTTGAATAGAGTTCAAATCTTCTTGCAAGTTTTCAACTATTATGTTTTTTGCTAGATTTGTTTTTTTCTCCCTATTATCAACCCCTAGCAACTCCAAAATAGGGGTCATTTTTTTCACCTAAATAACTTAGCACATAATTGTGCTCTTCCAATTAGAGATTTGTCTTCAAAAAATTCATCCCAAATTATTTTGGAATGAATTTTTATTGTAGTATCAGGTAACATTTCCTGGGGTGAAAATTTACTAAAAAGAACATCTTCATCTAAATCTACTAGATTTTCCATATCTTTAAAATATGTTTTGTTCTCAATTTCCTCCTCAGCCACAATGTTTTCTACACCTTGTTCAATTTCTTTTTTGATTTGATCAAACCCAAGATGTTCTTCCTCTTGTTCATTAGTAATTTGATCTTGTGCTTCTTGACTATGTTCAACCAATCCTTCTAAGGTTGAATTTCTCTCAATTCTTCTTCTTAGATTTTTATCTTCATTAGACATTCTTTGATAAAAAATTCTTGACCTATTCCTTTTGTTCCCCATCACAAATTACCTTTTAATTCGAGCCTGCACAAATATGTATATGTGAGGGCAAGGTCAACTGAAAAAAATCCTAAAAAATTAAAAAAATCCACACCATTTTTTATTTCCAAGATCGTCTTATGATGCGAGGAAAGAGAATACATGGATATGGACTGGCAAAGTTCACATAAACCACACAGTTTCTAATTTCCAAGATCGTCTTACGAAGCAAGGAAAGAGCATACGCGGATATGGATAGGGAAGTTCACATAAACCACACCATTTCTGATTTCCAAGATCATCCTACAATGCAAGGAAAGAGCATACACAGGTATGGATGGGGATTGTTAATTATATAAATTTATGTTTATTTTTTGTTAATTTGTATTGATTTTTTTATTACTAATCTAGGTGTTTTTTTGTATAGTATTTTTCAATTTTTAAAAACCCTAATTAACAAAAATTCAATGAAACCACATCGTTTTTGATTTCCAAGATTGCCTTACGACGTGAGGAAAGAGCATATATGAACATGGATAAGGAAGTTCGCATAAACCACACCATTTCTAATTTCCAAGATCATCTTACGATGCGAGGAAAGAGCATATGCAGATATGGATGGGGAAGTTCACATAAGTTTAAGTTTATTTTTTATTAATTTGTATTGATTTTTTTATTATTAATCTAGGAGTTCTTTTGTATAGTATTTGTCAATTTTTAGAAACCCTAATTAGCAAAAAATTAATGAAACCACATAGTTTCTAATTTCCAAGATCATGTTACAACGTGAGAAAGCAGCATACACAAATATAGATAAGGAAGTTCACATAAACCACATTGTTTCTAATTTCCAAGATCATCTTATGATGCAAGGAAAGAGCATACGTGGATATGGATGGGGAAGTTCACATAAATTTGAGTTTATTTTTTGTTAATTTGTAGTGATTTTTTTAGTATTAATCTAGGATTTTTTTGTATAGTATTTGTCAATTTTTAGAAACCCTAATTAACAAAAATTCAATGAAACCCTACTTTAAAAAATTAAACCCTATTTTAAATTAATTAAACCCTAATAAAAAAATTCAATTAAGCCCTAAAATAGTATTTAAAAAAAATTAAACCCTACTTAAATAAAAAAATTAAACATTACTTAAATAAAAGATTAAACCATAATAAAATTAAATCAATTATAAAATAATAAACATTATTATTTTTTATTTTAAAAAAATTACCCTTGCTTGTAAATTTTTTGTCTTGTATTTGCCCTATAAATTCTCTCTGCTTGTTGTCATGTCCTAACACTATCGTGACCCTGTTATTCTGTACTGTACGGAATCTACATTAAAAAATAATTATTTAGAAAACTTTAATTAAGAAAAGTAGTTTCAGGCACAACCTTTTAGGGCGGTAAGGTTCCACCCTCGTTAAACTTGCCCCTCATAGTTACGAGCGTAACCTTACCAAGCAAAATCATATTGCCTAGTAAAGTTACACCTGGAACTGCCTATGTGGCACTCCCCCCCCTTTCCAACAGTTTTTAAAAAAATCATCTTCTGCTATTAATTTTTGTCATTAAAATACACTTTCTAAAAAATTGACGAATACCCTTTTGTAGTACTCAGAACATAGATTGTAGATATATTTTTTTTTCATAGTTTGATTTTTTATTATATTTTTTTAAAAATTTATTGTAATTAGGTTTTTCCCATTGAACATGAAGCTGATTAGAAAATAGATATCAATAGGCAAAACATATTCAAAAAAATTGAAAATTATATCATTTACTAGAGAATGGAATCCTCTCCAAGAGGGTATTTTAAAAAAAAATTAATGTAAAAAAGTTGACTTCCCATGGAAACTACTATGTTCTGATTAAAATTGACTTTAAAAAAATAAAAAATATATATTTATCAAAAATTAAATATTTTTTTTCCATGGACTAGATATTTGAGTTGACTAATTAGGAAAAAAAATTAAAGAAGAAAAAATAATTTTGCTATATTTTTCTTGACATCCCATCAATGTCACTTTTTTCAAAAGATATGAGCATTTAAAATTCATCAATTAAATTTAATAAAAAAATATCCAACTATTTTAATATTTTTAAAAAAATTTTAAGCATAAACTACATTAAAAATTCTGCATTTCATTAGTTAATGTCATTTTAAAATTTATAACATACATATGACTTTTTGACGTTTAAGTTGATAAAATATGTTTGTGTTGGTCGTTCTCTTATAAAAGTGTGACACAGTTCTGAACTTTCACCCCTATAGGCTTCTCTAATTGGGTAGATGGAGGGATGGGGATGTTGAACACCCGGAATGCTAAGAGGGGGTGAATCGGTATTCTTTGAAACCACTTAAGAATTTAAACATTCATTTTGCATAGCATATTTAATTTGTAGTAAGAAACGAAAGCATGAAAGCAACCATCAAAACATATAACACATAAACACCAAATTTTTACGTGGAAAACCCAAAAATAAAAAAACCATGGTGAGGATTAGCTTGTGCAATATATTATAATGCAACTAGTACAAAAGGTGGACTCACTATCCAAAAGAGAAGTGCTCACTATAGGTGGCTCACTGTCAAAAATGAACTGCTAGTAATGCATCTAACTTATATTGAAGATACAGTTCCACTGAAGCTCATAATACTAACTTAACACACATTATCTTCACCACAATCTTATCTAATCCTTCTCTGCATCATATTTTGCTCACAAAAACACACACACACTTAGTTCTTTTCACATCCCCACTCACTTCACACAAGAAATAAATCTTGTTTATATACCACATTCAAGAAAAACATCAACCAGGTCGGTATGATAGATGTACTGTGTGACTTCTTGACCTGTCAACCTAAAACTCAACCGTATATGCTCTATGGAGAGAGACAAAGCATGTAGCACATTCAGATAGGTAAGCATAACCTATAATTACTCCTATAACATTATTCCATACATGACTTAACTCCGCACAAGCTCAACACCTTTGGGTCAGCACCATTGGTGAAGTAATCAATACAATGAAGTAATCAATACAATAAACCAATTGTTAGTTCAAAACTCAATGAGTGAACCACCAAAATGCTGACCAATTAGAGAGCAAATATCTCTGACATTTGTAAACTTGTCCTCAAAACTACATAGAAAAATATTCATCTGTGGTGGAATGTGGAGCATTCCAATACACCACTAATATTGTCATTATAGAGTTCGATGCTCTATCAACTCTATCTTTCACTACGGAGAGCTTCAAGACCTAAAAATTTGGATTTAGACTCCTTTAGTATACACCATAAATACCTTATAAACGCATAGCAAGATTCTTTGTAGCGGAGCAATCCAGACTAAAATATTGTGATCTTGTCTTAGGTTCTATACTACAAATACCTTAGGAAAAACTTTAGCAATTTGCATTTAAGTGTGGAACACCAAAATGGAAGGATATCAATGTATTCATAGAGGGACTACACAATACACTTAGATATATCATGCTTAGGTGTATTTTCCTCCACATAACACTTAGCAACTTCTCTAGACCAACACAACTATATATTTATACTTTGTTTCAATCAATGACAACACTATTCACTATCATACTCATTAGTCTCTTCATCATCATGCTTATGTTGCCAACAATATGCCCATTTGTCATTGATGGCAACATACACCAAAACGTCTCCCTGTTGATGAATATTTTTACACCTGCACAATAGAGTTAAAATTCACAAAGGAACCTTAGTTGTCTTAGAAGATATGAAGAATTCGCTAAGAATTCTTAATCTCAAGTTTTTGTATGGTTAGGTCTTGACCGTGTTGGATAGGTCAGTAGTTTGTTATGAAGCTGTTTGTTCAAGGGGCCTTATGTGACTTAAGTGTTATTGTGACGACTGGACTTGCTCAAATTATGTAAACAACAAAAAATTACAATGAAATATGTGGTCCTTTGCATATATTTACCATTCTCTTACAAAGCTTTGCATGAATTTCAATAAACATGCTCTGTATTTCTATGAAAACTATTAAAGATCTTCAAAATTCACAATTATTTATTTGGATCAATAAAAATTCACTTTAGATAACTGCGTGCATGCTAATTATTTAAAGATTTGGATAAAAAAGTCAAAAGATAAGGTTTAGAAAACTTGATTCCTTCATAATTATTTCTCTGCTACTTATGTGCATAAGTTGGATTAGTTGTAACACTTCAAAGGAGTTAAATTCATATACGTTTCATCAGAGCAATATCACAAATCAACATACAAAATTGCAATCATTAAAGGAAATATATACAAAAACACCTAAATCTAATTACACTCTAGAATAGATGCAGCAATTAGATGTTTGTATTCATTGATATACGAAAGCCATTTCAAATTTACAATGCATTTAGACTTCAAAGCCTTTGAAAGTATCAACAAACTATAACAAACTTACAAACCATTTCCAGATACAAAGGGAAAACTAGACATTCCACATTCTCTCCACTGTAGATACATGCACCATGCTAACTTTAATCCCTATGCTCAAAGTATTTTCATACAAACTACTTCTCTTGTAAATTCACTAGTAAATTCCTATACCAGCCATGTGTACAAAATATACATATCAAAGCCCCTTATATAGGCTTAAAAGCCTCCTGCTACAGTCACAAAACTACCAATAGTTCAAATTTGAATCCCCATCCATCTATCACTTCAAAATATCTAAAAGAATATTCCCCAAGGCACAAAGACGCCTTTAGAATCTTTTAAAATATTTGACTTAACTTGACCAAGTATCAATACAAAGAAAAAATAACCAAATATAACATGTAACCAAAAAAGAAACAACAACCTAATCACTATCACTATCGTCTTCTATCTCCATATCCTTATTCTTGTTGCTCATGTACTATGTAAACTTTGTAGTCAAAGCAGATATGGAAGTACGAATGGTCCTCTAAGAAGTATCCCAGGTGTATTGCTGCATTTCAATGCTTGTCCTTAATTCCTAAGCTTTGTTCTCCTTATCTTCTCTCCTTTTATGATATTTCCTAATCTTAGAACTTAACTTCATCATGTTCTCCATTTCTTCTTCATCCAAATGATTAACAAGATCATCAATGTAGGGCTGAAAGTTATCTCATAATTCTTCCACAATTGTATCTGCATCAAATACCTGACTCTGATGGCATGGATGCTTAACTAGATCTTCCACCATGTTCATGTGTTTCTGCAAAAACATTTGAATATTATTTTCCATTTCCTATATATTGGCCAAATATGACCTCAATATCCTTTCCTCATACTTGAGCTCCATCTTCATTTTTGGGACCTGAAATACAACTTGCATTGTTATGATACCTTCATTTACCAAGGCCTGAGTATGTCCCTCCAAAGCCTTGACTTTCTTTAACTCATCCCTGTTTTGCCTTATTCTTTCTTGACACTTTTGCACAATGAGTGCACAATTATTTTTCTCAGTCAAGGTGATCTTCTCCAATTGCCAATGGCAATTCTTATTACTTCTTCTCCTTAATGAATGAATGAGCTAACAAAATTCTCTAACATATTAACCTCATGCTTCTTATTTTCTATTCCCTTTATTTGTTCCTTAGAAAGAATAGTTAGCTCTAGATCTAACTTTGGCATACTTTGCGTAGGATCAAATATCCCCTGAATAAGTTGTTCGTATTGGGCAATTTGCACCTTCAAACTCTTTATTTTCTATTGGTCCTTTCTCAATCTACTTGTAGTAAACTCAGTCATTTCTTGAAGCTCTTCAATGTGCTTCTCCCTGTTCACATGATCGAGATCCACACTAATCACCTTGTATTCATTTGCACTTATTTCTCCTTTCTCCTTATCTACCTAGGGAAATGCTATTTGCACTATCCTTCCACCAGAGGAATCCCTCTTTATGGTAGACACAATACTTGCCTTTCTTCTACCTCTTCTCCTGGCTTCACTAGCTAATAAGGTTGTGGTGTCAATTGGTGCCACCTCAACTGTGGTGTCTTGTCTTATCTCAGATCCTAACCAAGCAGGCACCTATTTATTTGTATTTGTAGCTTCCTCATTCAATAATTCTTCTTGATCTCCCTCTATAAGTACTTCCTCTTATTCATGCTCTTGCTCTTCTTGTTGTTGTTGTTGTTCATGTTGTTGCTGTAATGGTACCTGTTGTGGAGGGATCTGTTGTTGATGCGAAGGAACCTGCTATTGTGGAAGTTGAACATTTTCTATATTCTGTTGTTTTTCCTCATTAGGTACCTCAGGATTAGGACCTTCTTATGGTGAATCTTGGATTTCATCCTCCCCTTGTTCCTCCATCTCATCTATAGACTTACTCTTTTGATTGGCTTCTCCTTGCTCATCCCATGCCTTTTTCATATCTACATTGTCTTCTTCCCTGGCCTGATTCTTCAATATTTCTTGGACCGCTTCCTTAAATTCCTCCATGAGATCTCTCAGTACTATGTTCTCAAAAGGATCAATAATATTAATATTCTTTATTGCTTGCTTGGAGAGTAGAGGAGACTTAGGTCCTTGTTTGTATTCTTCTTCTTCACTACTCAATTCAAGGCTATCCTCACTATCTTCCTTATCACCTTTTTTTTCATCTCCCTCTAGCTCTCAATTTGGTCCACATCTACTTTTTCAACTTTGGTAGATGGTTGAGCTTTAGATGTCTTGGCTGCCATCATTTCTTCAAGCTTTTCTTGTTTAACTTTAATAAACCCCTGCTATTTCTCTTGTTGGGTTTGTTCTGTAGCTGCACGAGTCTCCAAAGGTATTTGTTTGGATGCTTGCATAGACATTATAGGTGTGAATGGTGATTGTGATATCACCTCTACCTATATTAAACCCTGTCATTTTGAAGTAGTTACCACATCTAATGTAGATGCCCCTCCTTTAGTAGATATAAATGTTCCCTCAGGTATTACCAATGTTATCCCTAATGCAAAAGGATCCATGATTGTAGCTCTGGTGTTAATTTAAGCTATTCTAGCTTCCAACACCCATCTCTTTCTTTTTAGAAAATCATCAAAATCTTTCTCATTTTCTTGACTTCTCTTCTTACCTTTCTTGTAAGTGATAGTCACTCCTTTCTCTTTCAACTCTTTTATTCTTTCTTTTATCCACATATCGGAGTATGCAAACACTGAATTTGAGACATTCTCTAGTGAAATTTCCTCAAGATGATTCCAATCAGGTCTTGAATTTTGGGACAACTGATTCACCCCCCTCTCATTTGTCCGGTCTAATTCCAACAATTGGTATCAGAGCCAAGTACCTGTAAAAGAAGCTTGACCTCTTGAGGAGATCTAAGATGTCATCTTATAAGAAGGAAAGTCCAAGATTTGATGGAAAAAATTACTCCCTCTGGAAGGTATGCATGCAGTGTCATCTGGAATGTATGGGTGATGTCTTTTGGTTAATAACCAAGAATGAGTATAAGATTCTGAAGAATGGACCTTCAACTATAGACGAACTCAGAGATGATGAACACAACATTCAAGCCAAAGAAGCATTGTTGAGTGCCCTATCTAATACTGAATTGGCAAATGTCTTGGATTTGAAAAATGCTCATGAAATTTGGAATAAGTTGGAAAATATGTATGAAGGTGACAAATATGTTAAATGTGCCGAGATACAAAGCTTGAAGGGTAAATATGAAATATTGGTAATGAGTGAAGATGAAAACATTACTTCCTACATGCAGAAAGCAAATGAACTTGTGACCGGTATTAGAAATGCAAGTGGAGTATTGGAAGAATCAGAAATTGTTGCCAAAATGCTCAGATCCTTACCTGCAGCTTACAAGCATAAAGCTGCAGCCATTGAAGAAATCAGGACAGTAACAACTATCACAAGGGATTAGTTAATTGGTAAGCTTTCAACATTTGAAATGAGTGAGTTTCATGATTCTCTCCCTAAGTTTGAATCTACATTTAAGGCTAGTGTGTATGGAAAGCAAAGATATGATCCATGTGAAATTTATTCATGAAGATCAAACAGATTTGTGAAGATAAGGAGGGATCTTGAAGATGATGAAATTGAGACTGTAGATCTTGAAGATAATGAAATTGAGACTGTAGATCTTGAAGCTCTTATTTCCAAAAGAATGTCAAGAGGATCCGGTAAGTATGAAGGAAAGTTTCCACTCAAATGTTTTTCTTGTAATAAGATTGGTCATTTTGCCTCAATATGTCTAGAGAGGTTTTCAAAACCAAACCCTAATAGATATAAAGGTCAGAAAAAATGTTACTATGTCTAAGAAGCTGGAGAAGAAGGAGTCACAGATGATGAGTCTGATCATGGAGGTTCCACTAAAGGTGATTGGGTGTTCATTGCTATCAAGAAAGAAGATCTGGTGTCTACTGAATCTGCTACATGTGCAAATATAGAAAGTGCCTTGGCTACTCAAGTTGTTGAAAAGGATGAATGGGTGATCAATAGTGGATGTTCTCATCATATGACTGGTGATAAAAGCAAGTTTGTAAGCTTTGAAAAATATGAAGGTGGGTTTGTAAAATTTGGAGACAACTCAGCTGGTAGCATCCATGGTAGAGGATCCATCTCTTTTGATGGTAAGAATAACACCAATGATGTTCTGTATGTGGAAGGACTAAAGCATAATCTTCTTAGTGTTGGATAGTTGGTTGACAAGGGTTATGATCTTCGAATCATGGAAGGAAAATGTAGAATCTTGGAAAGCTCCAGAATTGAAATTGCATTTGGTACTCAAACTAGAGGTAACATGTTTCATTTAAGTAGTTCTGGAAAAATTTGTTGGATTGCTCAGTCAGATCAAAGTTGGCTATGGCATAGGAGGATGTGTCATGTAAATTTTGATAACATTGTCAAGATAAGTTCTACTCATGTTGTAAGAGATCTTCCAAAACTTATGAAACTTGATAATATGTGTAGAGAATGTCAATTGGGCAAACATAACAAAATTTCATTCAAAAGTAAAGAACAATTTTAAAGTGAACGGTTGGAACTTGTGCATACTAATCTATGTGGTCCTGCTAGAATTAAGAGTGTGGAAGGAGACATATATTTTATGTTGTTGATTGATGATTACTCCTGGATGATGTGGGTAACCTTCATAAAAGAAAAATTAGAAGCTCTTGACAAATTCAAGGTATTCAAGGGTATGGTGGAAAATGAGATTGGTGTGAAGATAAAGTGTCTGAGATCTGACAGAGGTGGAGAATTTACCTTGGGTGAGTTTGATTCATTCTCTACAAAACATGGAATAAAAAGACAATTATCTACTCCTAGGACTCCTCAGTAAAATGGAGTTGTGGAAAGAAAGAACTGGACTATTCAACAAGTTGCCAGGACTATGATTTTGGAAACAAATGTTCCTCAAGTCTATTTGAGAGAAGATGTAAGTACTATTGTCTACACTCTTAACTAGGTGCAGATCAAAGGTAATTCAAGTAAGACACCTTATGAACTATGGTTTGGTCATCCTCCTATTGTAAGATACTTTAGATTTTTTGGTAGTAAGCACTATATCAAAAGAGATGAGGATCTAGGCAAATTTGAAGCAAGAAGTGATGAAGGAATTTTTCTGGGTTACACTACTTAAAGCAAAGCATACCGGTGCTTTAGTAAGAGGTTGAAGAAGATTTTTGAAAGTGCTAATGTCAGAGTTGATGAGAGAAAAGAAGGACATTTCAGGCCTTGCAAACATGATTTAGATGATCAAGATGAAAATCCAAGTCAAGAAAGGCAAGTGCAATCTCATATTCAAATCTAGATTGATCCAGATAATCTAGTAATTCAAGAAGATAGTGTAGAAGTTGAGGAACAAGCTCAAGAAATAGAAGCTCAAGCAATTCCCAAAACTCCCAGGTATGTAAGGATGAATCATCCTAAAGATCAAATCATAGGAGATAGAAATAAAGATGTTCAAACTAGGAGAAGAGTTCTTGAAGATCAAGAAGAGATTTGTTTGATTTCAAAGATTGAACCAAAATCAATAAGTGAAGCCTATAATGATGAAAACTGGGTAAAAGAAATGGAGGAAGAACTAATGCAAATTGAAAAGAAACACACTTGGGATCTTGTCTCTAGACTTGAGGACAAAAATTTCATTGGAACTAAATGGGTCTTCCGGAATAAACTAAATGAAGATGATGAAGTTGTAAGAAATAAAGCAAGGTTGGTATGCAAATGATATTCTCAAGTGGAAGGAATTGATTTTGAAGAAACTTTTTCTCCGGTGGCAAGAATAGAGGTAGTCAGATTGTTTCTTGTTTTTTCTACTTATAAAGATTTCAAAGTCTATCAGATGGATGTCAAGGTAGCATTTCTAAACGGAGTGTTAGAAGAAGTCTAAATTGGTAACTAGAAGGATTTAAGTTGTCTGATCAGAAAGACACAATCTACAGATTGAGGAAAGCATTATATGGACTCAAACAAGGCCTAAGAGCCTGGTATGTAAGATTAGATAAGTATCTGCTAAAGCAAGGGTTTAATAAAGGCACTACTGATAGTAATCTTTACTTCGATTGATCTTGAGAATATTCTAATTGTTGAGGTATTTGTTGATGATATCATTTTTGGTGGAAATGAGAGCATGTGCAGAACATTTGCTGATTAGATGCAAAGTGAATTTGAGATGTCCATGTTTGTCGAGATGAATTTCTTCTTAGGGCTGCAAATCACTTAGTCGGATAAAGGTATCTTTATATCTCAGTCTAAATATGTGAAAGAATTGTTGAAGAAGTTTGGAATGGAAGATTCAAAGCCAGTAGGTACGCCTATGGTAACCGGATGTAAGTTGAGTAAATATGATGACTCCCCTAAGGTAAATAAAAAAAAGTATAGATCAATGATTGGAGGACTTCTCTATTTGAGTCAAACCAGACCTAATATCATGAATGTAGTTGGGCTTGTCGCTAGATTCCAAGCTGATCCTAAGGAATCCCATGATGTAGCAGTCAAGAGAATTTTTGGATATCTCAAAGGGACAATTGATTATGGATTATGGTATCTAAAGGATAATGACTTCACTCTTCATGTATATATAGATGTTGATTGGGCAAGAGATGTGGATGACAAAAAAAGCACTAGTGGTGGTGCATTATTCTTGGGAAGTAGATTGGTTTCTTGGTTGAGTAAAATGCAGGAGGCAATTTCCCTATCTACAGCAAAGGCTGAGTATATAGAAGCAGCAAACAATTGTACTCAAGTTCTGTGGATGAAGCAAATGTTGAAGCACATCAGAATTGTGTTTGAGGAGCCTGTCACAGTCTTTTGTGATAATTCAAGTGCAATAAGTATCTCAAAGAATCCGATGTTGCATTCAAAGACAAAGCATATATCCATCAAGTCTCATTTCTTGAGAGAGAAGATAAATGAGAATGAAGTCAAGTTGCAGTTTGTGTCTTCAAAGGATCAGATTGTGGATATTTTCACTAAGCTTCTTCCCAAGGATACTTTTGAGTATCTCAAAGAGAAGTTAGGGGTTATTACCCCTCCTGATTAGAACTAAGATGCACTAAGGTGCATCAGTCCGGTGGAATTCATAGTCACATCTTGTGATCCAGATTGATGTTAAGAAGATACTACTCAGGGGGAGTAGTTAGTATGAAATTTTGGGATCAATCTAAAACAAAAAGGGAGAAAAGATTGTAAATATGTGCCCTTTTCCATTGATGTCAAAGGGGGAGAGAAGTTCTTGTGAAAAACTAGTTGCTAATGAAAGGAGGAGTAGTGAAGAAAGTGATTGCAGAAGTGATAAAAGAAAGGGGGAGAAGGTCTTGTCTTGATGGTCAAATACATTTTTCACATCATATGTTGCCAAATGACAAAGGGGGAGATTGTTGTAAATATATGCCTAAGTGGTGTTGTCATTGATGTCAACATATCCTCGTTGCCATTGGTGTCAACTATATCCTATTTTGCTGCCTATATAGAAGATTGGATTGTTGAGGATATTGAGAAAATTAATGAGTATCAATATCTGTGGACCATATGGATGAGTAGAGGATTGTCTGAAGAAGCTCCATTTAAGTTTTAAAGGGTTAGTTTGAAGATTTGAAGAAACTATGGCCATCTGAGTTGAACCAATTTTGCAATGTTCAAAAGAGACAGAGTAACAGGAAAGAGGTCTAAATTATTCTAGATATGTCAAATGATGATCTATGGATCTAGAGGCATGTTTGGGAAGTCAGTGTGTATCATCCATTCAAGTGGTTTGTGGTTTGGAGGTTTGCAAGCAATTTTTCTAATGTGACAGTCATGGTAGATATTGTTCTTGAGATTTCAGAGGAAGATACAAGTGATTCTGATAATTTAGAGGAGTGCAGATGTTTTTGTTGAATTCAATGTGCTTGTGGAGGTCTCTAGATCGTATGACTACTATGTTGGAGGTCCACATTGAAGTCTGAACTTGTCAAAGAAGATTTTTCTCTTAGTGTTGTTGTTCTTCCCAGTATTGGCTGACTAGATGATTCAAGCATGTTGCAGATGTTCTAAAAACAATTCTATGGAGCGTGGTGTGTTGATCAAGGAGGATTTGAGTCCCAGTTATGTTTGGCCGATAAATTAGTGATTCATATTAAGTTAGTTGTTTGTAGTGCCGACCTTGATGTTCATTCCAAGGTTGATGAAGTGTATAAATACTTGTTGATGAGTTGTGGAAAATTATCCTTGAGCGAAAATATAAATCCGAAGAAAGGATTAGAAGCAAAGCAGAGAAGAGAAGAGAAGGAGTAGAAGAACAAAAGTAGAGTAGAGTGAAGAGATAGTGAGGAAGACTTTGGAGCTAGAGCAGAAGTTTATGAGCATTCAATGAAATTGAACCAGGCATGAAGTAGATGTTATTTCTCTTCTCTACTCTACTTCTGATCCTTTCTTCAGATTTATATTTTCACTTAAGGATAATTTTCCACAACTCATCAACACGTATTTATACACTTGATTAACCTTGGAATGAACATCAAGTTTGGCACTACAAACAACTAACTTAATGTGAATCACTAAGCTATTGGCCAAACATAACTGGGACTCAAATCTTCCTTGATCAACATGCCACACTCCATAGAATTGCTTTTAGAATATCTGCAACATGCTTGAATCATCCGGTCAGCCAATACTGGGAATAACAACAACACCAAGAGGGAAATCTTCTTTGACAAGCTCAAACTTCAATGTGGACCTCCAACATAGCAGTCATACAATCTAGAGACCTCCACAAGCACATTGAATTAAACAAAAACATCTGCACTCCTCCAAATTATCAGAATCACTTGTATCTTCCTCTAAAACCTCAAGAACAATATCTTCCATGACTGTCACATTAGAAAAATTATTTGTGGACCTCCAAACCATGAACCACTTGAATGGATGATACACACTAACTTCCCAAACATGCCTCTAGATCTGTAGATCATCATTTGACATATCTGAAATAATATAGACCTCTTTCCTATCACTCTGTCTCTTCTAAATAGTGGAAAACCGGTTCAACTCAGATGGCCATAGTTTCTTTAAATCTTCATGCGAACCCTTTAAAACTTAACTGGAGCATCTTCAGAGAATCCTCTACTAATCCATATGGTCCCATACATTGATCCTTATTAATTTTCTCAATATCCTCAACAATCTAGTCTTCTATACAGGCAAAAAACAGGATACAATTGACACCAATGGCAACAAGGATATATTGACATCAATGACAACACCACTTAGGCACATATTTGCAACATCAAGCTTTGTCAAAACTTCCTTTGTTCTATGATATCCTGAGTACAAAGTATTTTCATCATCATATACAATTTCTTGTGGCACTTCAACTCCTCCCAGTGTTCTCATGTGATCCAGAGTTAATCTTTGATGAGATCTCTTCCTAACTTCAATTTCACTACCACAGTCTACCCAAAAATCCTCAATGTGAGGTTGATGCTTGAATTTTTTATCTATGAAATTATGAAGCCTATTTAATGGGTCAAAAGGTTAGACTAAATTAAACACTAGAAAACTATAATATAATAATTTAGCTTTTGATGTTTTGGCAAGATCCTCATTGAAACATTGATAACTCCCTATCACAAAGGGGAATTTGAGGTTACCCCTGTTATACCTAGTTTTATACATCTTATATCCATCAAGAATTTGCCTTGTGAATTCTAGTAGTACTACTTTGTTGGATGGATATCTCGGTAATCTAAGAGATTTTCCCTTGAATCCCTCATTTCTAATATATGTAAATGTAGAAAATTGAATATAGCAAGTACTATGCCATGTGATGGCATTCTTTGTTGTTTTAGACAATCTTTGGTCTTTTTCTCCTATCAAAATCCTCACCAGATACATAGAGAACACATCATTGACCCTTATCCAATTCTTTCCTACATTCTATGCTTGTAGGTCTGGGTAATGTTCATATACAATAGTTTGTCTGGGTCCACTTCCCAATGTGCCAACTCTTTGTATTCCATTCAGTTGCATTTTAGTAGCACATGAGTATACAATGTATGATGACATGAAGAATTTCTTGTGTTTATTAAATCTTATGGCCTATGCATAAATGGCATTATTAATTGCCAAGGCCCAATGTACATACCTTGTCTCCTCTCTAATGAATTGTATGACTGAGAACATCCAAGGCTCAAATGAAGCTACATCCTCTAACCCCATTACTCTTCTCAATAAGTTGACCATGATATACACTTCCTCTTTGAAATCTAACCGGTATAGATTTTTCGGCACTCTGGCAGCTACTTTTTGATTTTTGTTTGAGGGGTACCACCCATAAAATATGGCTCTTTTACATGTTGCCTCATCCTTCTTAAAATCCACATCATATCTATCTACATCCACCTCTTTCATTTTTCAAGTAGTCTTTAACCCAAAAGTTTCTACTATCCCATCCACAGACAAGTCTGCGAATACCACTCCATTATGTTTAACCTTCCTAGATTGAAAATCATATCTCTGTAAACACTCATTAACTAGGTCCCTAGCCTCCATTGCTTGAGGAAAACCTGTAGCTCTATACAACCCAGCATCCCAATATTTTTTATTGCCAAAGACGCGCCAGGCTCTTGGATTTTGTTCAATATTTCCTTGGAGTCAAAATCTCCAATCTTAGTATCCTGTGCCTTGTGTGAACAATATATGTTTGTAGGATAACCTCTGACTATAAATTTCTCCTTAATTATGGTTTCCTTCTTTTCAGCTTTTCTAGGTGTTTTCTCCACTTTCTTCCCTTTTGGTAGCATGCTGTATTTCGCAACCCATTGACTTTAAGAACGTTGACAAGAATTTACTATTCAAATTCCACACAGTCACCATTCCCAAACTTCAAATCACCTTTTGAATCATTTTTACCTCAGATCTATAAAATGCTCTTCAATTTCAACTCTTGAATGCAATTGTGATAATTAACATAGTCAAATTTCCTTTTACTTCCTTCGAATTCTAGGTTTTCAATGGTAGCTGTGCATTAAATGTTGTAATTAAGGTATACAACTCAATTCAAGTTTAACTTCCTTTTCAATTCATATTTTGAATCTTGTTTATGTTAATTCCCTGCACTTTTGAAGTCTATATCTCATCTACATGCACTTTTCTCTTTTACTTTTTTGTATATTTGGTTTTGTATTTCTCTATGTATATCTTATACATCATCAAAATATACAAACTTGGATTCCAGTAGATTTATAAAATGATTTGCAATTATTTTCGAATCTGGCTTTATATCTAAGTTTTTGTATCACTCCTTGTATTTCGCATCCAACATACATATGTGGGCCCCACTCGATGTACATAATGTTCAAACCTTTAATTACGTTGGGTCTTGTATATTTTCCTTTGTATATCACCATGTATATCATATACATGCATCGAAATATACAAAATAGATGATGTTGGTTTATATTTCGTTATGAATAAATGCACTATATTCCATATTTAATACTCAATTCAAATCCGCAAATGCATCTTTGACCTTTTGTATATTTAATACATGCATCCAAAAATACAAATGCGGAATCCAAAAATAATTCATTTTTGTTTGACTTTCCCTATCATGGCTGGTTTTGTATTTGTATATAAGATACATGCAGTTATACATACAAAAATACATACAAACATGTGCACTCAATTTTCATTTCTCAACTCAATTAAATTTTCCTTTCGGGTTTGGCATTGTATATTTACACCAAAAGAACATACAACAAATCATGTATCTAACATACAAATAAGATGTCCCTAACCTTATACATTCTTTTGAACTTATTTTGATGTCTGCCCATGTATATATTGCATTTGTATGTCTAATACATGTGTTATGATATACAAATACAACTACGAACTTTAACATTTTATACAGTTCACCTTAAAACGTCGTCGGGTTTGAAATTGAATATTTAAATGCATGCAATATACATTAAACTATGAATAAAGTAACCCGACAGACCAAAAACATAAAATATACATGCAAATAACAATGTATGTTAGATACACGTTGACCACCCTCAATTCAGCGTTGATTTTTCTTAAAACAAGCATAACTCTCAAAATATGCAGAATTTTCAAATGATTCAAAAGGCAACACTAGCTAATTTTTCATGCAGACTCTATTGGTAACCACCACTTATACCCAAATGTTGTGTGAATCAAATTTCAAACACCCATGCCATTTTTCCTATATCGCCAAGCAAGCAGAACCACACAAACAAAAAACAAACAGGGTCCTCATTTTGCTAGAGAGTAAAATGGGGTGTGTTGTGAACATCACAACACTCCCCCTTTGTCATCAATGGAAAAGGGACCACTTGTATATTTACAGATCAAAACTTCACCCGTATCTCAAAACTGATCTTGTTTTTCTATGTACATACTCCCCCTTATTGTTTTACTCCTATACTTTAATATGTAAATCAAAATATTATATTATCACAAAATTGTTTTCTTCTATCTTTCCGCATATGTACATGAAATTAGGATCTGAACCTTATTATTTGGTAGGAAGAATCTCCTTGTATATATTCTTCAGATGTAACTGTTGACCTATTTTCCTCTGTCCAGAGTTAAATAGTTCACCTTGTAAATTCCTTGAATATCCTTTAGAAAACGACCCTACAAAGCTTAAATCCTTTAATTATTTATGCTTTGCCTTGCCAAAAATCCCAAAATCTTTCTTGGACAATCCTTGAAGAAAACCCAGAAAAACCCAGAAATCCTTAAGCTTCAATTGTTTTCTATCGTAGAGATTTCTCAGTTTTATACTTAGCCATTTTCATGTATATGATGATGACATCATCCTTGTTTTGGGGGTTTTCTGTCATTTGGTCGAATTGTATCTCAGATACTTTTTTCCTTGTATCTTAGTCATGTACGAAGGTGAATGTACATCAGGTTCATTGTAGGTTATATTGTATGTATTTCTGTTTGTATATTGCATATACAATGCAATATATAAGAGCTTATGCAAAGAGTTGAGGTCCACCTTTGTATATGGGGCAATTGTATCTGCATATACAATCGCATTATACAATTGTATATACAAAGGGCGGGATACAAAAGGGAGGATGCAAAGTCAATATACAAGGGGGAGATACAAGAGTTGGGGTCCACCTATTGCATGTATATGTGATTGTATCTTTGCACATACAATCTTATATACAATGGCATATACAATCCTGAGATATAATCCCGAACCTGAAAGAATATGCAATTTGATTTATAAAGGGAGATGCGGTTGTATGCATCTTTGTATGTATGTTCGCATTGTATGTTTGCAGATACAAAGGGCATATACAAGGTCATATGCAAAGTCACATGCAAAGGTAGGTGAAATCTTTGTATATACAAGTAATTGTATGTAGTTTGGTTTGTATTTTTTGCACTGTATATGCGATATACAAAGGTTAGATACAACAAGGATATACAAGGCAGACCTGATTGGGAAATTAAATTTAGCAAGCTTAGCTTTGGGGTCTGCAGTTGTATGGTAAAGTGCATTGTATATGCCAATATACAAAGAAGAAAAGATACAATGCCGGACCTGTTTCAAAGTTTCATTCTGGTTTATAATCCTTTGAGTTCCGCATTGTATGTACATGCGATTGTATCTCATATACAATTTCGATGTACAAAGCACACATACAGGGGATTTCAGTGAGACAATATGTATTGGTGGCTCAGTTTGTGGTCTTTCCGACGGCCGATAAGGAAGATGTAATTGCTCAGCAATGGGTCTTAGGTTCTCAGCAACTAGTGGAGTGATGACATGTGGCAAGGGCATAGATGCAAAAGGTGATACAAAATGTAAAGGCCCGCTTTTGTATGCTGGCCTTTGTATTGTATATACAATTGCACATACAAAAGCATATACAAAAGGAGATTCAAAGACATGCAAAGTGATATACAGATGCAAGACGCAATTGACCGTAACTTTGACCGCCCATATCTCCCTCATTCTGGCAAATTTCAACATACTTCAAAAGGCAAATGTGCTTTTTTTTGCCTCCTCTTTCATCTGGCAAGCTTTGGGGAGGATAACTTCACTTTTAGAATTTGATGCAATGTCTGTATGCATACAAACGATGACCCTTTTGTAGCAAAGATAAATTGGACATCATGCATTCAAATTTGTAGTTTCAAACAAGGAATTTAGGGGCTGATTGTATCAGATGCAAGGCCTGATCATTCAGCAATTTCAAGTGAGTAGATGTCAGATTTAGAGAACTGAGGAATCTACCGTGCCATAAAACTTTGTTCGACGGTTTGCATCCTGCTTGTGTGCAATACAAATCTGATTCCTCACCTACCTTTTCCAAGTATTTGTAGCATTCATTGCTACAAATCAAACAACTTAGCTAGTTCACATTGATGACTAGAAAATATCTCTCATCTGCTCTATTCCTATTTTCCACGCCATAACTTCTGGTAGGTCAGCACTCCCTTCAGACATAGATATTTTCTGACCATGGGGCGAATTGATTGTAACTGACTTAGGTCAAAAATGCAAAATTCTATATATGCATAAACATGAGATGTAAAAAGGGTTGGAAGATTTAGTAATCTATGCTTCTAATTCCAAACAGAGCATTCCTCTATTGTAACCTTACTTTCTGATTAAATACATGCTAGTTATTTTACCTCTTCATGCTATTTTTACTCTGTGTGATCTAATGTTTAATTCCTTCTAATCATCTCTTGCTCCTCGCCTATGTTAAAATCATCTTGATCTGTGTATGTTTATTTGTTGTATCTAGTCATTTTGTGCATTTTCTCAGTTCTATGAGGGTTCTTTTATTCAACCTGGTGTATCACCTAATTTCGATTTATGTCTCCTTCTACCCCTTTTCCCCTGCAAGCATTAGCACTAGGTTTCGATATGTTCCTCTAAGAATTAGGCTCAGAGGTAGGAAGCTGACCTACTCCAGAGGTCTGATCTCAATTCTCAAGGTCCCACACTTTGAGATCATTCCCATTGTGTCATTAGAATGCTTGGACTCTCTCCAAGAAGGGTGCAATTCTATGTGACAACAATAACATTGCAGAGTCCCAATGCTTCTTGGTAGAGTTGAGTATTTGTAGCTACCCAATAATTTACAAAAACAATTCTTCTACTTCTTCAATTGATGATGGTGGAGTTGTCATCTGAACAACCTTATCAGCGCTACTATCTTGAAACTGAGAATTTCCCTCAACTAACTCATCTGATCCTTAATTAGTTCTCTTTGATTATGAAGTTTCTTGATGATTTCATAAGTCTTTTCAACTTCATCCCTTAGATCTCCATTGTTATCCTTTAAAGGCTCATATGTTTAGGAGATTTTAGCTATCTATATTTCAAAGACATCAATCTTGTCTTTTATATCTTTTGTAGTTATAGGCCATGATAAGAAAAATTGATAAATTACCTTATCTTCACCCAGGGCATTTTGAATACTCTTTACACTAATACCCAACAGATTTTGTGCCTTGGAACACTTTTCTGATAGATCTATTAGTCTCTTATTGCTAATATGTTCCATTACTTTCTTCTCAGCTTTGTTTTCTAAAGATGTAAAATGACTATTAAAGAACTCTAGTAGTTTCTTCATTTGTTGTACAGGAGTCAGAGAGGCATCCCTCTTGGTATCTGGAAACACTTTTTCAAAAACCTTTATTGCTTCCTCTAGAAGCTCATTTCCTTCTACTTGTGATTGTAATATTTCTTCTTGGCCAATAGCGTGAAAAATGGTTCCTAGTTGCAATTTCTTTAGTGGAGAGATATTGGACAAATTGATTTGTCCATCCATAGATGGCAATTAAAATAGTTGTGGGGATGTAATAGACTGAATTTATCTCTATTGATCCAAGAAGTGTCTAATGGAGTCAATTGGAGAGACTCCAGAACTCTCACCCTATGTATTTTTCTTCTCCTCTTTAGAAACACTGACCATGTGTGAACCTAAGATCTCTGGCAGACAATTTTCTTCCTATATCCCTTAACCTTCTTTATTCTCTACCTGATACCTAGAGGTTTCTGGAGGAATAGAGGCATTGTCCACAATGATTTTTACTTGTTCATTTTCCTTCAAAACCATCTCACTCTGTTCTCCTTTTTCTTTATCTTTCTTTTCCTCTAGATTCTCCTTCTTTTCTTCAACACTCTCTACATTCTCCAAAGGAGGATTAACATGTTCTATACTGATGTCTTTTGGAGGAGATGAGTTTCCAACATTCCAATCCTCTACATTGTTTTTTTTAATGTTTACTAGAGGAGATGGCACATTTTGTTCTGTTTGAATATCTTGTTTTGTACTCGTTGCTCCAGTCTCTTCATTTTTCTCAGAATTATCTTACCCATTTCTCTTTTCTCATAAGAAGATAATTCTTCAATGACAGCTGTATCAATTTTCATTTCTTTAAAGATATCTATTGTTATCTTCAAGGTCTCCTTTTCTAGACTCTTTATTTTCTCTTTTTCATTAGACATTAAGGTGTTCAATCTCCTTTTTGTTCTAAATTATTTGGCTAACCTTTGAATAGCCTTAGTCTTTTCTTAAGTAGAAATAGAAGGACAAATTTTCCCAATTGCCTTATTTCTCAATTCAGTATCATTATTCATAGCTTCATCTCTTTTCTTTGTTAACACACTAGCAAGATTTTCACATAATTGATCAATAATCTCTATTAAAGAAACATTGAAAGCACCCATATACCTGATCAATTATTGCTTTTTCAATGGTTGATTTGTCATTTAAGGATCTTTCATCATAAAGTTCTACTACTTCTTTTAGATTTCCATATTTTGTTATAGCACTAACATTAGGTTCAAGTTGTAGGGGTGCAAGACTTGATTTCCTTAACTTCTTTGTCTTTTCTTTGCCTTTCTCCTTTGAGTCTTCTTCCTTTTCAACATCTTCATTTTATCTTTTCTTCTTTTCCTTTCCTTTTCCCTTAGGGGACTTGACTCCTTTACCAAATTTCTCGTCTCTTTTTTTGAAGATGAAGCCTTCATTTTCCTTCTCTCTTCTTCACTTCTAGTATCAACACTATCAATTTTTGCTTTCTTGGTACAAGGATCTTCTCCAGAGGCTTGAGATGCTCTTTTCTTGCTCTGGACCAACTGAGGTCCTTCTTCTTCTTCCTCTTCTTCCTCATTATCATGACTGATATATCTTTTCCTTGTAGCTTTTTCCTTTAGTCTTCTCCTCTTGGGAGGCTATTGATGTATAGAAGCACTAGATGCTACTTTCTTATCTAAACATGTTGTAGGCATGGATCTGAAGGAGTTTGGAGCAACAGGAGAGGAGGTAGAGTTCCTAGTTGACCTTCTTATGCTAGGAGACACTTCTGGTGGAGCAGGTATGTGTTTTGATTTCTCCACAGAGTTCTTTGGTGATACTATCTCCTCTAATGTAGTCCTCATTTTCTCAGTGTTTTTCTTTATTTATTTCTCCTTGTGCTTCAAATGCACTTCAGTGGAATTTTCTTCATATGTTCCCAATCTTTCTATAGAGGGATCTCTTGGTTTGCTTAGCATTAGCTCTACAAGCCTAATGCCTATGTCTTCAACAACTTCATAGCTCATTTATGGAATCCAGACTATCTTGGGTTCCACTGCTTCCATGATACACTCATCTTTACTAACCATAAAAATGAATGTCATTCTTATATTTCTCTACAACCTTTTTAGGAATTCTTTCCCTTGCATGCATTTTCTCCTAAAAATTCTTAAAGAAACCCTAGAATGTAGTATTCTGGGTTTCTAAGTTGCCCACTCTTCTTAAATGATCTCTGATTTGTACTGCAACTGGAATATCTCTCAACCACACTATGTTCTTTGTTCCAAGAATATCTCTAAGAAAGTAAAATAGCAAGCATATGATTAGGGTACCATACTAGAAGGGGTATCGAGGTTCTTTGGTTTTCTGAAGGTTCTCCATTAACTGTTGTCTTAGGAGCTCACATAGGTCTATGTCTTTGTTTTCTTTCGTGATTTGATATGATGTATGTATTGCTATGGAAGAAACAAAGTTCTCTCTATTTGTGAATAAAATACTGTATCTAATCATCATTGAAGCATATTTTACTACATGATCTTCAATGTCATTTATAGTTAGAGCATGCTTGTCAAATTTTTCTCTAGTGAGCTTCATCACTATATTACTCTTTACGGATTATAGTGTCAAAATTGGTCTGGTGGAGCATAGCCCTATCATAACCCTAATATCTTCTTTTCTTATCATATGTGGCAAATCCAACCACATAAACTTGTCATGGATGCAACTCAACACATACTTGACCCAAGCATCCTCATAACAGAAAATAGGGAAGTTGTTCCACACATCCAGTTTCTTCTCTGTTGAAGCCTTCAATTCATGTTTTAGCTCAAAATCATCATCAATTATCTCATTCACCCGCACTTCTCTCAATTTTGCATGATTGAATTCTTCCATCTTTGTGTGGATATACATCCTCACACTCTCTGTGTGCATTACACCATATGGAACACTCAAAAAAGCACCATCCAAATCTGTCTCCATAGATTTGAAAGGATGTCATTTGAACTTAGGGTGGGGTCAGTCCACTACCTCTTACAAATTTTGGAGTAAACATATTCAAAATACTACTGAAAACTTAAGACATAATGCACATACCTTTTGATCGCTTTTGGTTAGGTTATTGTGTGCAAGAATTTTGAATTGCTTCACCTCATTCTTTCACTACTCTTCTCTTCTTTGAATGTTTGTTTGCAAATTATTTTTGTTTATGTGAGATTTCTTATAACCTCTTTCATAAAACATAAATCACATTCAATGCTCAGACTGATAAAGTTGTCAAAACTCTAACTATAGTACACTGTCACCTTCAATTTCTCCACAAACTTCCACAACATGATATTTTTCATCGATGTTTTCTCCAATGGATCAAGTGTGTTAAATGACACCTCATATCCATGTGCTAAAGGAATCAATACCATATCTTTAGTAGGGGATTTAAAGTTTGTCTATTAAAACTCCCCCTAAGAAAAAACTTTCTACTTAGTTTCCAAAGGAAACATTTGCACCAGAGACTGGCATAGTCTCATCCTTCACTTTATTTTCTTCTTTCTTTTTCCAGACCTTGTACATTTCTTTCTTCATCTCTACCAGATCAACATTCTTCACTGGATCACTCTTCTTTACCAGATCAACCTTCACATTCTTACTTCTACAAAATTTAGCAATGTAACCTAATTTGTTGCATTCGTAACACGACATTTTGAACAAGCTTACTTCCATTAATTAATCTAGATCTACGTTAATTAGGCTTATGCCCAAATCCATTACATGTATAATAGTAACCATTGAAAGATGAAAATGTCATACCCTTAGTGTAACCACTCCTCATCTGATTTTTGCATTCACTAGCTCTATGACCAATTCTTTAACATGTAAAACATTGACTAGAGAATGACTGAACATTCAGAGTACCTTTGTGTAGCTAGTTGTCTGATAGGTGGCCTCTTGAAGTTTTTCTTCTAGTTCTGGACATGTCTGTTACTACCCTTCTTGTCTTCAACCTTCTTTTGGTTATTGTTTGTCTTCTCAACATTGTTTGAAGTCTAATTTTCATTTGAACTTTCACCCTTTTCAAATCCTAACCTTTCTTTATCCTTAGGAGCCTTTTGATTTATAATCATGTTTCATCAAATAGTATGGAGCTATTCTTGAATTTGTCTTCTTGATTTTTTGCTTTTCCCAGCTCTGTCTTTAATACCACTATTTCTTGTTCAAGACTTGAGCATTCTTCATATTGTCTTTTTAGTTTTTCATTTAGGTATTCTTCAATTCTTTTTCATTCCTCAATTTGCATTTGTAGACTGTTGATTGTCTCATTTGATTGATTAATTTGTTCATTTACTTCCTTGTATCTTTCTTTGAACTTCTTATTTTTCTCTCTCAATTTCTTAATGAAATCATTTTCTTCTATAATATTTTCTTCCAGATCTTTGTTTTCACATTGAGCTTTTTTCAGATCTTCAAGGGCTGATTTGAGTTCTCCATTCATGTCAACTATGTTGTCTTCTTAAGTAAATCTAGAAATAGGGATTTATTCCAGCATGATAGGATATCTCCTAGTTGCCATGTGTTCAAACTTCAAGATCTTCCTCAAGCAATTAAGCTTCTTCCAAGGAAACAAGCTCTGATACCAATTGTTGAACACGTAAAATACTAAGAGTGGGGGGTGAATCAGTATTCTCTGAAACCACTTAAGCATTTAAACATTCATTTTACATAGCATATTTAATTTGTAGTAAGTATGGAAAGCATGAAAGAAACCATCAAAACATATAACAAATGAAGATCATATTTTTACGTGGAAAACCAAAAATCTGAAAAACCACGGTGAGGATTAGCTCACAATATATTATAATGCAACAGGTTACAAAAGGTGGACTCACTGTCCAAAAGTGAAGTGCTCACTACCAAAGGACTCACTATCTTGAATAGAAAGAGATAGAAGAAGGGGTGGCTCACTGTCAAATATGAACTACTAGTAATGCATCTGACTTATGTTGAAGATACAGTTCCACTAAAGCTGAAAATACTGACTTAACACACTTCATCTTCACCACAATCTTATCTTATCTTTCTCTGCATCAGATTTCACTCACACATATACACACAAACACTTAGTTCTTTTTTCATCCCCACTCACTTCACACAAGAAATCAATCTTGTTTATATACTTCACTCAATCAAAACATCAACCGAGTCAGCATGATAGGTGTACTGTGTGACTTCTTGACCTGTCGGCCCAAAACTCAACCTATATACTTTGTGGAGAGAACAAAATCATGTAGCACATTTAGATAGGTCAAAATAACCTATAATTACTCCCATAACTTTGTTCCATACATTACTTAACTCCACACAACATCAGGACCTTTGGGTCAGCATCATTGGTGAAGTAATCAATAAAATGAACCAATTGTTAGTTCACAACTCAATGTGTAGACCACCAAAATTCTTACCACTTGGAGAGCACGTCTCTGACATTAGTAAACTTGTCCTCAAAACCATAGAGCAAAATATTCATCTGTGGTGGAATGCGGAGCATTCCAATATACCACTAATACTGTCATTACAAAGTCTGATATGCTGTCAACTATATCTTTCACTGTAGAGGGCTTCAAGACCTGAAACTTTCTCCATTTAGACTCCTTTAGTATACACCAAAAATACCTTACAACTGTATAGAAAGATTCTTCATAGAGGAGCAATGTGGACTAAAATACTGTGATCATGTCTTAGGTTCTATACTAAAAATGCCTTAGGAAAAACTTGAACAATCTATGTCTAAGTGAGGAACACCAAAATGGAAGGATATCAATGTAGTCATATAGGGATTTAACAATACACATAGCTATATCATGCTTAGGTGTATTCTCCTCCACATCACACTTCTCTAAACCAACACAATTGTATCTTTATAATTTGTTACCATTAATGACAATACTACTCACTATCATGCTCATCAGTCTCTTCATCTTCATTCTTATGCTGCCAACAGGGGAATGTTTGGTGTTTAGGGATTTGGGATTCAATGGATGTGGTAGGATTATTGAAAGGTGTGGTAGGTGTTAGGGGAGGTGATGTCATCAATTACACATTTGGATGGATTTGGACTAGTGGGTTGCTTTGACTCCACAATTTTGTATTTATAATTTCACTCAAGATCCTTAGCTAGGAGTCCTTGGAGAAAATATGAGAAGGATGATTTGGATTTAATGGGAAAATTGGATTGGTGTAGGTGATTAGATGGTTGGATTGGAGGACAACAAGATGAAGGATTTAGATAATAATGTGATGTCATAGTTGGATGGGAGGTGGAGGAAACAAGGACCTCATGTAAGGATGGGTGGTAGGATGTGGATGAAGGTTGATATATAGATAGTGGGTGGAATGGATATATCTTGTCATGGGTGCCACAAGGATGATGATAAGATACACAATTAAGAGTAGTGGAAAATATTGTGCTAGTCAATTTTAGGTCAATAGGTGCTCTTGTGTTCATAGATGGGTGAGGGAAGTTTATAACATGCTTCCTATCAATGATGCCATCTAGGTTATATCTATTTCATATTTATATTGATCAACAAGACTATCATCATTGGATTCAAAGTAATTCAAAATGCTTGACATGGATTCTCAATGAGTTGAATTATGTTGTTTTGAACTTGATGACTTGATTATTTGGGATTGCTAAGGTTTGGGACTTTAGATTAGCTTTGATAACAAAAATACCTTAGATTTTGGATTTGAGAGGCTAGATTTATTGGTTTTATTGATTAATTTTGATTTATTTAGATTTTGATTAATCAAGGTCAATGATGCATGATGCTTGGTAATTATATTGAATTGATTTGGATTGGTTTTGATTTGGATTGATCAAGCTCAGGGATTCATGACACTTGATACAATTTGGATTGAGTGGGTTGGTTTGTATTGATCAAGGTCAAGGATTCATAACACTTGATACTTAAATTGATTGGGTAAGTTTGGAATGATTAGTGTTTGATTAGCCAAGGGCCCCTTGATGTTTGATTTGATGGATGGGTTTGATTGGGCTTGATTTAGCTTAGTTTCATATAAATGCCCTAATATGTCACACCAACACCCAAGTATTACTAAGATTCTTGTCTATGGAGTCACGTGGATATTCCTACAAGAACCTAAGTATGAACTAAGTTTCTCTTTTGGCAAATGTTTATCCCTACAAGCACGTATTCATCAATAGAGATGCTTGTCTATGAAAATAGGCCTCAAACTTTATGTTAGTGATTGGAATTGATGAGTTTTTAATGGATTTGATGGGGATTCATTATGAATTATGTATAAGATCCTTGGATGATGATGTTGTATGATAATGATGATGGATAATAGATGGATTATGATTAGGGTTGAATTATTGGATTTGGAGAGGGTTGAAAGGGTTAAGTCCTTAAACAATTTAGATTTTCAATGGATGATTCTTGGTTAATGATATTAAATTAGGTTTTGATTGAGATGGATGGATTATGGATTAGGGATTTAAGGATGAACTTAACTGGTATGGTGATGATTTAGATTAATGAGGGTTAATTGACTAGAGATTTAGTTAGGATTAGGATGAAATTTGATGAGATGAATAATGGATAAGATTAGTGATGAGGTTGATTAGGGATGTATAAGATTTGGTTAGAGGTTTTGATTGGATTGGTGAAGGGATGTTAATTAAGGATGATTCAACTAGATTAGGATGATGGATTAAACTAGAGTATTAAGGGTGAGATGAAATTTGATTAGAAGATGGATGATAAAGCTTAATGATGGGATTGATTAAGATAATGATGGTGATTAGGGAGATGGTTAAGGGGATTGGATGGATTAGGATTAGGACCTTGATTAGATTTGGGTAACTTGATTAGGATTACTAGGATAACTTGATTAGAGATGGATGATTAGCTTAAGGATTAGGCTCAAACAGTTGATTAAATAGTTGATTGGGATAATGATTCCTTAGGCAAGGTTGGAAGATTATGAGGATGATTAGTGGATAATTAGGATGAGATGGATGATTAGGATGAGCTGGATGGTTAGGATAATGGGAATTTGGATAATTTTGATAAGATGAGTTTTGGACCTTTGGGTAATTTATGAACAATGAATTTAAAACAACATGCACAAGTTTGCAAAAGATTATGATTCTTAGATTTTTTATTTAAGGGGAATTTACAAGGGTTAAAACAAATGAAAACAAACCAATCACATGATCAACCTATAATATTCAAGTGGGTCTACATAGACTTATAAGCCCACCTTGCTACCTTGATTTAAGTGTAATGTGAAAGTCCCATGATGAAGAAACTAATTACTTTTGATCACCCAAGATCATTCAAATGTGTAAAGATAGAATATAAATATCATACAAATCCATTTCTATAGGGAATAAGCACTTGCACATAGTGAGTAACTTTCTAGGCCTAACTAGTAGCCAATACCTTACAAGCATATATAGCTAAAAAGTCTTAAGCTAGGATGAACATGGGTTTTAGGGCCACCCTCAATATACATAAGGTAGTGAGGCCAATGTCTATGTGATGAGGGGTATGTATAATGGTGTGGCTCAAGAGAGTAACCTACTCTCCTCCTTTAGTTTGTGAGGAATAAATTTCTTGTAAGCTAAGACAAAAGTGACAAGTGTCCCCCAATGTGAGTCCTTCAATTCTCTCCCAAATTTGTATACCTCACTAGAGCACATAGTTTCAGGTCATCCCCTAAGGTGATAAAATATTTAGGTAGGCACACTAAGTGGGATGGGAACTAGGTGATTTTGAGCTCTAAGATTTCCTTTCAATGTGAAGATATAGCATACACACACTAGGTTCTTAGTTTTGAAATTGATAAAATATTGAGCAAGCCAAATATTTTGATCTCCAGGATCACCTAAAGGTGTAAGGAGAGAACATACACTTATGAATTGATCATAGACAAAGCACATACAATGATTAATTCCCCCTATAAAATTAAGTGTTCCTAATAGTTAGTAATAAATGATAAGTCCTTTGACAAGTGTGATACAAAGCATAAGTTAGTAGTTTGATATGTTGTCTTGGATAAACAATTCTTGTAGAAGAGGATGTTAGGGTACAAGTCACACCAAGAAATGATTAGTCCAAAGGGTTAGACTATATAAAATCCCAAGAAAAGTAATAAATGATTTTGCACATATAGATGCTTAAACATTTCTATGGAACCTTAAAAATTATATAAAGTCTTGTATATAGAAATAATTGAGGTATTTAAGTTTTACATAGATGATCATCTATGAAAATGCTCATTTATGCCACAAGAGCACTCATCCATTTAAAGAGGCACTGAAGTTTGAAAATAGGCCTAGAAATGCAAGATTTTAACAAAAATCTAACAAAAATGGGGGGTTAGACATGCATTGATAAAATTTTGGGATTTTGTAATGTCCCTTATGAAACTGTTTGTCACAAATTTCTAGAAAATTTTCAAAATTTTAAAATCAACATGAATCCAAGTTTTTTGATCACCCAGATCTTGATGTGGGCAAAGTGAGAGCATACAACCCAATTGTGGATGGAGTAAGTAATCAACTAACTAGTAATAGTGACCAATATATAGAGAAAACAAATGGTTGACTAGTAACAATGACCAATATAAAAAATCAACACCAAACTAGTGGATATAAATATTTCTTGGAGCAAGGAGTAGTTGATTCATATCAACAATGGTGGATAATGCAAATAACAATTGGCGGCTACACCATCAAAAGTTTTACAATGCTATTACAAAAATATTAAATGTTTTAGCAGATAACCTTCTAGAAATTACAAATGTAATCTACTTCAGAATTGAGATTGTTTTTGGCAGTAAACTGGACAAAAATTTACAATTTAATATCAACTAGATCTTTAAGCTGAGTTCCAAATTTTGTATCAAATACCCATTTCAATATTTATTAAGTAGATTCTTTATAAATATGGATAACTATAATATATAGCTCTAAATTTAAGAATATATCAAACCTAATATGCTACTGTTTACTATCAGATATATTTCAAAAAATCAAGAAACAACCTAAACAATTTCATACCAAAGTATACTTGCCTCTAGAGGTGGTACAACATTCCCCAAACTCAAGTTGCTTCTTTTAAACACATATATCTTTCCTTGAATCCTCACACAACATTTCAAACTTCTCTTATTCACTTCAAATCTGCCCAAACATGCTTGTTGTGAAAGTGACGGTAGCTTTTAGGAAACAGTTAACATCAAACATCCTTAAATATATGGTATTAATGTGTATGGGAATAGTACAGCTACCTTTAGGATGCTTTCTTCTTAAAAAATAATCACTTAAAATAAATCAATATTAATAAGATTAAAAATATTAGTAGCTACAACTCACACAAAACTCATACACACATACAATATTTTTTTTTGGTATTTTTTGGAATATAACAACACACCAATAGTATTGAAAACTCACACAAACAAACTGGAAATACAATTGATTTAGCTCACTAGAAATATCTAAATGAAATTTCACCAGTGGAATACAGGGGTTTTGTCCTCAATCCCATATACCTTTTGGGTTTTCATCCTTTGAGAAACCTTAGGGGTTTTCATCCTTTAGGCAAAGTTGGGCACAAAGCTCAAACTCAAATAACAAAGTTGAGCACAAAATATTACTTTCTACTTTTTTCTCGAAAACCAAATTTTAAATTACCTTTTGTAATTTTCCCACCCATCTAAAAAAAATAACTTAATATTAGAAAAAGGATTTTTTTCCCCATTTAGGAAGCTTGAAAATAATAATAAAGTGACCTTTTTACAAAATTATGGAAATTAATATATAGGTTGACTTTAATTATTATTTTTAAATTTATTTGCTGCCCCTACACTAAACTACGTAAAATACCAAAATATCTAATTAAAATATTTCCATGAAAACTACTAGCTAAAATTGAGTAGGAAATACAAAACCTCTAAAAATGAAGCGCTCCAAGGTTTGTGGACTTCTCCAAGAATCTTTGAATAATCTAAACATGTAGGAATTGAGGTAAACAAAAATGGGACATGACAAGTTTTCCCCACTTAGAATTACTTTCCCTAAAGCAATTGTAAGCTTCGATGCTCTAGAATCTATGGGCCTTCCCATGTTGCTTCTTCTATGGGAATATTCCTCCATCAAACCAAGTACTTAGTGATGCTTTTGTTTCTTAGCTTCCTTTCTCTCACATCAATCACTACTTTTAGAACAAGAACTAGCTTTCCTTCCCCATCCTATGGAGGTAACTCTACTGAAGTAATAATGTATTTTACAAGTGCCTTTTCAAGGCATGACACATAGAATACATTATGGATCTTACTCTCCTTAGGTAGCTCTAACTCATAAGCTACTTCACCAATCCTCTTCAAAATTTGGTATGGCTTGTATAAGTGAATCTTCAACTTCTCAGATCCACTTACCTTGAGAGAAGATTGCTTGTATGGCTACAATATTACAAACACCAAATCTCCAACCTCAAATGATCTTTCTATTCTATGACAATAAATGTACATCTTCTACTAATTCTATGCTTGTTGGAGGTTATTTTTGAGTGTTTTCAGAATTTCTTGGCTTTGACTCACTAAATCCTTGGCCCCTGGAACCTTTCTATCAGAAATAACAAGGTCAACAAAAGATTGAGTTTCATAACCATACAAAGTTGAAAATGGTGTCATCCTAATAGGCATGTGATAAGTAGTGATATAATAGTGCTCCCCTAGATGGAGCTATTTGATCCATGCCTGTTGATGACTAGAAACATAGTTCCTCAAGTAGACTTCCACCCATTTGTTCATAATTTTAGTTTGGCCATCTATTTGAGGGTGGTAGCTAGTGCTAGGTATAAGCTCAATTCCTATCAAATCTAAGAGCTCTTTCTAGAAAATCTCAAGAACTAACTATTTATGTCACTCATAATATTTTTGAGCAGCTCGTGCAGTTTAAATACTTCTCTAAAAAATAAATCAACAACTTGGGATGCCTTAAAGTTAGAAGAAATAGCAAAGAAATACACATACTTCATGATCCTATCCACCATAATGTATATGTAGTCTTTACCTTTGATTTTGGGAAGTCATTGATGAAATCCATTAATATTCTTTCCCATTTTTATTCTAAAATGGGTAGGGACTACAACAAACTAGCAGAAAATGTTTGCTTAGTCTTGTTCTACTTACAAACAACACATTCTCTAAGGTGCTTAAGGACATCATCCTTAAGTCCCTTCCATGAGAATATCTCACATATCTACTTGTAGGTCTTGAAATAAATTAGATGTCCATCCAAAGGAGCTTCATGAACAACCCTTAATATTTTACCTTTCACCTTTGATTCAGACACTAAGAAAATTCTTTCTTTGTAAAGAATGAGTTCATTGAACATTGTGTACCTATCATCCATCAACTTCCCTTCTAAAACATTAGTTGCAAGCTCATTCTTAGCATACTCTACTATAATTTTAGTCTTCCAATCAATTGAAATGTGAGAAATTGAGCACAATGTGGGTTTTCTAGACAATGCATCAGCAACAACATTTTTCTTTCTCTTAACATATACTTAATATCAAAAATGTATGCTTGAAGTTTACTCACCCATTTCTATTGCATTTCATTTAGGTCCTTCTAGCTTAGGAAATACTTGAAGTTGTTTTGATTAGTATATGACCACAAATCGACCACCCACCAAGTGTTTTTTAAACTTGGCCAATGCATGCATAATGGCCAACATCACCTTATCATAAATTGAGAATCATCTTTCCACCTCCTTGAGTTTATGACTCTCAAAATCAAGAGGTTGCTTATTGTACATAAGCATTGCTCTAATCCCTTCCCTAGAAGCATCATGCTTAAGGACAAAGGGAAGAGAAAAGTTAAGAACAAATAATATTTGACATGAGCTCAATACCTCTTTCATTTTGTCAAAGGCTCATTATGCTATCTCATTCCATGTAAAAGATCCTTTCTTTGTTAAATCTGTTAAGGGGGTAGCTAGTTGGGAGAATCCCTTAAAAAACCTTTTATAGTAACTATAGAGGCTAAAAAATCCTCATAGATGAGTCAATGACTTCAGGGAGGCCAATCCAGAATATCTTTGATCTTCTCCATATCCACTTGCACTCCCTTTACATTGATGACATGTGCCAAGTAAAGAATCTATGTCATAGCAAACTCACACTTCGACTTCTTCTCAAAGAGACTATGTGCTTCTAGAATTCCCAAAACCACATCAATATGTTTTAAGTGGTCCTCTCGAGTTCTACTATAGATGAGAAAGTTATCAAAGAACACAAGGACAAATTTCCTCAACTTTTTAATGAACACTTGTTTCACACATGATTGGAAGGTTGTAGGAGAAGTTGTCAAACCAAATGGCAGGACCAAATATTCATAGTTCCCATAGTGGCACTTGAAAGTCATTTTATGGATATCCTCCTCTTAGACCCAAATCTGATGGTAGCCTAATCTAAGGTCTATTTTTTAGAATAGACCACTCCATGAAGCTTATATATTAATTCATCAATCTTGAGAATTGGGTATAATTTCTTGATAGTCTTCTTGTTCAATGATCTATAGTAAATGTACATTCTCATTGTGCCATCTTTCTTCTTTATAAGAACTATAGATGAAGCAAAAGGACTCGAACTGGGTCTAATTTGACCCATGTTCAAGAGTTCCATGATTGCCTTTTCAATATCCTCCTTATGCCTCCTAGGATGGTGATAAGGAATTGTAATGATAGGATTGGTGCCCTCTTCCAACTCTATGACATGTTCAAACCCTGTATCTAGTGGTCACCCTTGAGGAATGTCACCAAAAACATTCTCATGATATCCAAAAAAATTTGCACCTCTAGATGATATTCCCTTTTGCCTGCTAGAGAGTTGGTCATAGACACAAGACATTGTGTAGCCCAAGCCACTTATCCATGAGAAAAGGTTCTCTGCATTATCTTTGTAGATACAATCCTTGGTACTCCATTCTTTATTTCATGAATTACTACTATCTTTCCATTAGATTGAAATTTAAGCTCCATAGTTTGGAAATTTCAAGTGATTTCCCCCAATGAATGGAGCCATTGAATACCTAAAACCATATCTATGTCTCCTGTGGTAACCATATAAAAGTCATCCTTCATGTCATATCCTCCCAAATTCAATTTTAACTACGAGATCTTCTTGGTGCACTCTAAGGTGAATCCATCACCAACCATAACTTTAAAACCCTTGAATTCCTCTATGTTTAGACCTCACTTGTCCACCAATCCTTTGTCTATGAAGTTATGAGTGGCACTAATGTCAATCAACATGGTGACTCTTTGTCCCTGCAAAACTCCATGGACTAATAAAGGATTGTACTTGGGAGTTCTATAAAACTTAGCAAGTGTACTTCAAAAGATTTCTTCTTCCTCTTGTGTCGTCTCTTCTTCTTCTTCTTCTTCTTCTTCTTCTTCTTCTTCTTCTTCTTCTTCTTCTTCTTCACTCTGAGGTTTAGGCTCATCAATTCCTGATTCATCATCAGAAACTACTTCAATGTAGTGCACTTTCCCTTTTCCAAGACATCTATGTCTTGACAACCAATGTTCTTTGCAACTGAAGAAAAGTTTATTTCTTCTCAATTCATTCCTCACCTATAGGCATTATCTTGATGGTAGAATTTTGGGCCTTAGCAGATTCTTCGAAAAAGACTCCTTGAGAGGGAAAGTCTTCTTTTGGATCTTGTTCTTTGACATGGAAGTTTCTAATGCCAATGCCCTCTTAGTTGACCATCCCTTTGGGAGATTATGTTAATCCCTCGATGAAGAGCATCACCAATCTCCTTTTTGAAATGTTAGGTAGCATCATAGAGAGATTTTGAAAATAAACAATGTAGCTTTCCACACTTCCATATTTCTTAAGCTGAGTAAGCTCTCAAAAATTCACTTTGGGGTCTATTCTATCAAACCTTTCAATGAGTCTTCTATTAAACTCATCATAGGTTTTAATGAGGTTGTACCCCTAAATGAGTAGCACATGTTACCACCATTCATGAGTGGTTCCTTCCAAGTGGAGAGTGGAAAATTTGATGGCCTCATCTTTATCCATAGGTCTCAAAGAAAAATAGGTTTCTAACTTCTGAATCTAGGCACACATTGTACACTTTTGCTCCCATCAAATGGAGAAAGTGGTAACTTCCCCAAGGCATGCTAGTAATCTCTCTAATGTGTTTGCCCGGTCTATTCTCTTATCTAGGTCCTCCTCTAGATTTCTTCTAACTAATGAAATTATTGAGAGACAACTAATTTTGGATCTCCTTTGGAAGAGATCGATACTCAACATAATAGGCTATAATCTCATCAACCATGGGAACTTGAGCCTCTAGTTTAGGTGGTTCTTCCTCCCTAGGAATGAATGTAGGTTGGAAATGTCTAGCAGTAGAATTGGTAATAGTTTTAGTGGAGTGGTTATTATGCATTGGTTGATTATTTTCCTTTGATGTACTAACTTCACCATCTTTATTTTGGGGCATATTCATATTTTGGTCTATCGTATGGAGTACCTATGCCATCATGTCCAACATAACGTCAAACTTTCTCTTAGTTACATCATGTGAATTTTCTTGAACAACTATAGGAGTCCAATGTGTAGCTCTAGCTTTTGAAAATGTTTTCCCTTCTAGGTAACTTTGAAATTGAAACTACTTTCTATATTGTCTTTCATAGTATCTCCTTTCTCTATCACTACCATTCATGGAGATGAGAATGCATGAAAATATTAGCTTCTAAAATCACAGGCTAGGAAGACCACTAGCTATGTTACCACTTTAATGTCCCTTATGGAACCATTAGCCAAAAATCTCTAGAAATTTTTCAAACTTTTACAGTCAACATGAATCCAAGTTTTTTTATCACCTAGATCCTGATGTGGGTAAGGTGAGAGTTGTTTAATATGAAAAGAGGGGTTTGGTAATGTCAAGGGTTTATGTTAAATCCTCCTTTCACATCAACATTCAAGAACATTCAATCAAGTAGAGGATTCTACTACAGATCTCCTGTCACTTGGAATAGAAGGGAAATTTGGAATTGTTTCAATTTGCTGTTCAATTAAGTCCAATTATGCTTAAAACCCTAATTCAATGGAATCATAAACAAATAGATGAATAATGGAAAATGCTTGCACACAGAGATATCAAATGATAATCAAATGCATACTAGATTTCGATATTCAGTGTGTGGAAATGTCGGGGACTAATGAGTAGGCACCCTAATCCAATGTACAACTTTTGTCAAGATCTGGGAAGGGTGTCTGCAACTTAATTCTACTATTCCAGAGATTTTACTATTGCAGGATCCGGAGGACTAATGAGTGGGTGCCCTAGTTTAGGTCCCTATTTTCTGCTTTCCTCTGCACTTATGACACTCTGTTCTACTTCCCTGTAACTCCACTTCTTTCACTTTCACAACCTATAACATGTAATCACAAGAAAGGGGGTTGGGGGTTGTGGTGTTTATAGGCTTGCCTTGGTCAAGCTCTGGAGAGACATTCTGTAGATACCTAAAAGTGTCCTCATGTTGCAAAACCCTAATTACTTCCACATTTTACCAATCTTCCCTAATTTGCCTCTATGGTTATATAATTGATTTTAATTAATTAATTAATTATCTAATCATTCACTATCCTAATGTCCCCTTTCATTAATTTAAACAAATAAAACATTTGTTTAAATATTCCATCACCTAATTGTCAAAATCCTCTTTCAAATGCATCCTTTCAATAAATTAAATAAATGGACAATTTTATTTAATTTAAAAATCCCATTATCCACCTCACCATTTATCTCAATTTTAAATTGTCTTTTGTCCTCTTGTGGTAGGAAAACCCTAATTGATCATAGCCTTCCATTTGGCTCAAAAGTCAACTCTCAATCCTGGCCATTCATTCAAATTAGGTTTTCTATAAAATCACTTTTTCCAGCTCATTTGGCTCTCTCTTGGTTCATTTTTCATCCCTTATGCTCTTAGAGACTAAAAATCTACTGCAACTCTTTGATATATTGCTATCCATATTCATGAGATTCTCTAGATGACTGCATAAACTTATAAATCTAAGAACACACTATAAAAGATGGAGGAGAACAATGAAGATTAATCAATGTTATCTTAGATTTATTATATGTTTTATTTTTGATTGCTTGATTTATAGGCTAGATTGTACTTTATTGGAGTTAGGTTTTGTTGTAGTTTCATTTCTACACGTTTGAAAATCCTAAACCCTAGCAACAAATGGTGAACTTGACGTGAACAATCATATAGTCTACAAATTTAAGGTTTTAAATTTTGTAGGTTTGTATGACACATAAGGTGATCAATGTTATGCCTATGCTTCTTCATGCGACACTTGAGCCGTACAACGTGACATGTACACCGAGTCTACAATGCATAAGATGGATTCTGCGATGCCTACGACTATGTCTAGGGCACAACTTCATCATTTTGTCATTTTGAAACTAACCTAGTCATTTTGTAGGATTCTAATGCTCTCTGTGCTTGGCTAACCCCCTGGTTTATGTTGCTTATTTCATTTGGGATTTTAAGAGCATTAGGGTTCCATACTTTAAGGGTTTGACATATTTGGGTTTATCCTAGTAATGTCTGAAAGCTTATTATCTTTCTGGCATTTAGGAGGCAACCTCACAGCCTTGGGGTTTGATTTTCTTTTCTCTAAAATGCATTTTTATTACCTATTAGGGTTTTTCTATCAAAATTGTGTTTGCAAATAACTGTGTGATGCTTGTGCAGAATAGTGAGACTTGAGCAGGTTTCTACGATGCTTAAGCTAAAATGCATGCACATATCAGTGTGATGTGGTTGCCTTTCTATGTGACAGTCGTAATCCCATGTGACACCTCTACCGCACTGCTTGCACAACTCAGTACGATGCTTTGGTTCTTCTGTGCACTGCTTACACTATTTTCTACTAACGTTTTTTCTTGCAGCGACTGTGCTATGCCTACACGACCCTGTACGATGCTTCAACCTTTTTCTATGATGCATGTGGTTGGTATTGAAAAACAAAGGGTTTTCTGTGATTTTTTTTTCCATTTGAATCTTTCTATTTTTTCAGCAAGCTCTAAGGTTTTATCTCTGTTACTGATATCTGTTGGCAGCTTGTGGCATTGGAGGGAGATTTTTGCCCTAATTACTAATTTGTTCATTGGGTTTATTTTTCATGTGTGTGGTTTAACTTATGAACATTTTTTCCAATTTGGATTAAAAAGATCACAACTTTGTTTGCAATTCCCACTCATTTGGGATTAAAATAAACCTCATTCATTTGGATAAAAAGAACCACAACCCTGCATTATTCACATTTCATGGGATAAAAAGAACAACAACTTTACATTCTCACACATTTGGCTAAAATGAACCACAAATCTTACATTTTATCACTCATTTGGGCTAAAATAAACTTGCATCTTCAATCATTTAAAAAGATAAAAGGAATTGCATCATTGCTTACTATGTTTGGTGATTTTTGTTAGGGTTGTGGAAAGGTATATGCTCATTGCACCATTGGTGATCTTGGGAATCAAAAAGCCCTCCACATCACTTACATAAAATCACACCACACTTAATAAAAAGATAAAATCAAAAGAACCCCCATGCGAGTGTGACTAAGTAAATGTGTATGCTCTCCCCTTGCATCTTAGTACAAACTTGGGGATCTAAAACATTTACTTGTGTTTCTTTTGTTACCCTTTAGAGTGGGCCTGCTCTTGAGACACATTCACAAGGATAACTCATTTACAAACCCAAGAGGTACTTTCATATGGTCCGCTATACAAATTAGGATAAAGTGAAAGCCAAGTCCCAACCGATATTAGTGCTTATTGTACAACGATATCTCAAAAGGAGGTGTACCTTTGTGTATATTAAAACTCCTAGTAGGGTTAATCAAAGCCTTTAGTGGCTTGCTGGATACTCGTAAGGTGTTGGTCCCCCAGATATTCACTATGAACCTTTGTTTAGTGGCCAAAAACCCTCTACTTGTTTGATGCAGGAGGTCGGAAGATAGACCTCTGGAGCCATCCCACACTCTCACAGTTTAAAGTGGAGATAACAAACTTCTTGAGATCTTAGGGTCTTGAGGAGTTTCAAGCTTAGTGTGCCCAAGAAGTGAGTGTCATGTAAGGGAGAGCCATTGCCACCAAGATTATAAGTTACTACTTTAAATAAGTGTGGATGGAGAAATCCAAGTGGGAACTTAGCAAGTATTGTCCTTACCTAGCCTAGGGATTGTGCTTGTCTTCTAAAGTGATTTCAAAAGCTCTGTCAAAAAAATTTCAAACAAACAAGAGACACAGCCAAAAAAATGACTGCTGAGTGTTTTCATGTTTGATGTGCTTTCTGATATCTCACAAAACCATCAAATAGATTTAGAAAAAACTAATTTTTAGGCCTGCTAAAACTGTTAAATGCATATGCTGAATAGTAAAATGGAAAGGAAACTTTCTTCAATGCATGAGACATAGTGAAATGCATCTATTGAATAGTGCTAAGCATAAGTCATACTGAAATGCATCTGCTAACTAGAGAAACACATAAGAATCTTTCTAAAACACATAAGAAATTATGAAACGCATGCACCCCACTCTGCAATGTCTCTGAACATTTCTGCAATGCATGTGCTTGTAAACAGATTGAAAATCTTAGGGGATCCTTAGAAACATCATTCTCCCAATCAAAATTTAGTTGCATCCATTTCAAAGACATTTCTTGGACCTGTTAGTATCCATCCGTTTAGGATCCATTTGCAAACCATTCATCATTTAGGTTTAGTTGCATATGCAAACCCATTTAGGATTAGACTTCATTTACCATATCATTTAGGCAACCTTAGAACCTTAGGATTTCAGCCTTAGATATCAATAGAGGATTTCAAAAATTGATCTCCCTAAGTTGAAACATAAGGAGAAATTGTCGAAGTGTGACTACCTCATAAGTACAAAATTGGACTAGAGGACCTTGGCATCATTCTCATTCCATTGATCATTTGGACCTAATACTCACTTGACTAGTTTAGGTCCATCTTCCAAAAGTAAATTCTCATACTCACAAGCTCACTTTAATCAAACCATTCCTCCCACAATTCCAAATTCCAAGGTCTTGATAAAGCCAATTAGTACTTTGAAAGTCATTAGTAGACAATAGTATCCTATTGGAGCTAAACTTTGTGAAGATTAAAATCATTAACCTCTACTATAGTCTTAGGCATATTTCCCTTAGATCATTGCATCACCATAGTTGCATCTCCATGAAATATCTCAAGAAACTACCAAAAACATATCTCCATTCCCACATTTTATTAGCATACACTCATTTTTAAATTTAGAAAAGACCAAAATATCCATGCATTTTCATCCTTAGTGTCATTAGGTACCATTGGGACATCACATAGTGTATTCTCACCTTGCATTATCACCTTATCCAAAATATACCAAAAACATAGCATAAAAACATTACATTCCCATCCTTAGGATAAATTCATTTTCCCATTGTTCTTAAACTAGCAAGGTCTTTTATGGTTGAAACACGGTTGCAAAGAAAAATAATGGGAGAAGAAACCTTAGAACAACCCCAAGATCCTCACACTGACACAATGAGATTCGGCACCCCTTCCAATGAACAACCCAACCAAAACATGGGGAACCCCTATGACAATCTCTTCTTGCAAGATGATGAACTCATGGTTACACTTGAAGTCCTTGAGGCCACATCACAAAACCCTAGAGTATTAAGGATCCTAGATGAAATGATTGTCGTACACCCACAAAGCTATCTTGTGCACCTCTTACAAAATGGAACCAAACTTCTTGAACGTGTTGACATAAATACCCTCGTAGTGAGACCCTCTAATGCTATCATGACAAGCTAAGGCTATGCCTCATCCTCTAATAATCTTATAAATCAGACCCAAGAACATGTCAACATACCTCTAAGGCAAACCTTGAATGAATCCATCATGGTAAACATACCTCCCCCTTTTGAGGACAACAACACAAATGTCATGACTCACACATAAAATCCTTTTATTTTCTCGACAAATCCTCAAGATCAAGCTAAGAGAACACAAAGGATACACATTGTGACCTTGCAAACCCAAACCCAAGGAGTTAATACCACATAAATGCAAACACGAACTTTGGGTCCAACTGCAATACCAACACAAACAATCCCAATGCCAACCCCCTCAACCAACATAACAACGTAACTAGCCAAGGTTTGAGTGTATCCTATGTCAACTCAAACCCCATAGATCAACTTGGAACCAACAACAATGTGACTAATGCCTCATATATTGATTCCTTTCAACAATAAGGGGATCCTAATGTTTCACTTCAAAACCTCAACACCACAAGTATGTCGTACCATTACTGATACATCAACCCTCACGTACCCTTCACAACCAACAACCAAAACCAAAACACGATACCATTACAAAATCACTACAACACAAACATCAACACCAACCCACTTGTTGGGAACATGGGAACTTATAACATGACAAACCCCTACTTAGACATGATTGCAAACACACTTAACACACCCATCAAAGCCCTCACCCAAGAGTTGAACAAGATAAAACAACAATTCTCAAGCTTACAAGTCTCGGGGACAAAGAAACCATACTCTATGGAGGACTTATGCCTGTATCTAGTTGAAAAAAGCATTTACATGCCTCCTTTCCCCCCAAATTTCACCGTGCCAAACTTTAACAAATATAGGGGAAAGGGGAGTCCCATTGAACATGTATGCGAGTTTCATATTGCTTGTCCTGAGCTCACCTATGATCATACCTACTTGATGAGACTCTTCCCAAGGAGCCTCACAAGGCAAGCTCTTGAGTGGTTTGCACATCTCCCCACGGGGTTACGAACATGGACTAAACTTGCATAAAAAGTTCATTTCACATTTTTCCTATAACATAGGGATAGACATAAACATCACCACCTTGTGCCAAATAAGACAAGAAGATGGAGAAACCTTTATCTCTTTCTTTCAAAGGTGGAGGGGCCTAGCAAGTAAATGCCCTTGTCACATTCCTAAGAATCAACTATTGCCCATCTTTGTAGAAAATCTCAACAAAGAGCTTATTCATCAATTGCAAATCCATTGTTGCACCTCCTTCGAAGAAGTGGTTGAGAAGAGAACAACCATTGAAAAATCTCTTATTTCCAAAGGAACAATAAAGATCTTTAATTAAAATCAAAATACCCAAAACATGCCCTACGACAAATACAAGACTTGGGCTCAAAATAAGAACGTCACCAATGATGGGGTGGTGGATGCCAAGGCATTTAGGGCTAGTCCCATTATCACACTCCAACCCCCTCCTGCGACAAACAACCAGTCGCATGTGCAACAACAACAACAACCACAACCACAACAACAATCAGCTAACGTGATTCAAAATAATCAAAGGAGAATGCCTCCTAGGAATAACACACCCCGACGCAATTATACACTTTTGACAGAACCAATTGAATCAGTTTTATAGAAGTTATTGCAAAACAACCTTATCCAATTGTTGAAAATTCAACAATATGACCCGACTTTTAAACCTCCATCATGGAATGACAACGACTTCTGTGATTACCATAGAATCAAAGGTCATAAGATGTAAAACTATTACAAATTGAAAAACACCATTTGGGACTTCATTGACATGGGTGTTGTAGGTGTCGATCATCCAGCTGGTTCCTCCAACACTAATCATACCATCTTTACTGACCCTTTGCAAAATCACGGATAAGGAAAAGCCTCTATGTTATGAACCAAACCACATGAGACTGTTAACTACAATAATGTTGCTTATGATTATACCATTAATAGCATCCATGTGTACAATAACAACATTTCCATGATTACCATCAAGGCCCACCCATAGTGTATCGTGATGACCTGAAACACCAAGATAACACTGCAAAGCACTCCCGTCAACCCTACCAATACATGCATTCCACAACCCAAAGGGCAATATAACCTTTTGGACCATCTAAAAAAGACCCTAGCTCAGATATCCATCATTGAATTGCTTTGCCTTTCACCTAAACATAAGGCCATTCTGGACAAAGCACTCCTAGAATCTTTCATTCCCACTGACCTAAATGTTAACCAATTCCAGACCATGGTTGGAGACTTAGCCACTATGAATAACATGTCCTTCATAGAACATGACTTACCTTCACACTACCCCAATCATACCAACCCTCTTCATCTAGAAGTCTTTATCAATAAACATAAAATTTGATGAGTCCTGGTAGACGGTGGAGAAGGATTGAACATCTGTCCTTTAAAATTAGTAATAACATTAGGCTACTCTGAGGCTTGATCCAACCAAAAGAATCATCATCAAGGCATATGACTATGTTGAACACTCCTCTAATGGAGTCATCACCCTACCTATAAGGGTTGGACCCACCACACAGGACACCATATTCCATGTCTTGGATACTAAGCTACTATACAACCTCATCCTTGGTCAACCATGGATCTACGCCATGAAGGTCATCCCTTCCACCTACCATCAATGCATCAAATTCCCCTATAACATCATGGAAATCACCATCCTAGGTCATCCTAATGCCTTCCAATACTGTAGCCACCTAAGAGAGGTACCCCAACATCAGGTGCCTATAAATAGGGGAATCTCACCATTCACTTCATCTATTTATGTTGACCCATCCGTATTATCCAGATCCACTACCACTTTCACTCTGTCGATCAACCCCAAAGTCCAAATCCAAGACAAAGGATGTGGTGAGTACAAGATGGAATGGTCATACTACTTTGAAAAATTGCCTGCATCACCCAAGTCTCAAGGAAAACCCAGTCCTATTTTGCTAAAGTAAACTCTCTTAGCTAGTCCCACCACATTGACAAAGTGGGGCAAACTCAATAAAAATGATGTTAGTGAAGACATATCCACATGGATCTATAAGGAAGAAGAAGAAGAGATTGAACATATCAAATTGCCCAGAGAACAATATGGTAAAGGATATGAATTCGTTAAAAAACAATGATATGATGAGCATAGTGGACTTGGACCCAATGGAAATGGATGTGCCAAGCCTCTTCAACTGACAATGTGGCCATGCAACAAAGGGTTAGGATATACCTCACAAAGAGACATGGCTCCACATACTAAGTTACTTCTATGAGGGGAGATGAGTACTTCCAAAGAAGTTGAGACATCAAGAGATCTGCCTGAACCTGTGCCCAAATCATCCACAATCGACTCACCTGGATCATCTACACCTAACCTCCCCAAAGGGACCGCATGGATCAATATCTTTTGGGATCCTGATAACACATCCATTTGTACCTTGACTCCCATGAGCATGAGTTACCTAAACACCGATGATGGCTTACCCTTAGTCCATCCCGAGTTAATTAATTGGGACCAACAAGATCCACCTAGCTTAGATTTATTCAAGAATGATAAAGTGATAGCCGAGTTCATGGGACTTCATGAAGGTTTACCTCTTGGGGATCATAAAATTGGGTACATCATGGACTTGGACAACTCTGCATACTTCAGAGAATCCACTCTGCCCTCTACTTGCAAAAGTGAAAATAAAAAAGAAAAAAATAGGTCTCTGGGTGAAAAATGAAAGGCGTCCTTAGATCATTCAAAAGTAAAAATAAAGGACGTATCTGAGGGTGAAAACCTCCCTGAGGCACCCAAGGATGGAGGCTTGGAGGTGTTTCCTATCACATAGGTGAAATCACCACTGTTAGTGGAGACAACTGTTGAAACCAACCTCGGCACCGAAGAAGTGCCCAAGATTATTCACTTTGTTGAGTCACTCACAGAAAAGGAAAAGCCCAAATTCTGAGATTTCTTCTTGGAATGGCAAGTCAACTTTGCCTGGTCGTATGTTGATATGCCTGGGCTTAACCCATAGTTTATCTTACATCACCTTCCACTGCTTCCAAATGCCAAAATTGTCAAGCAAAAACTATGAAAGATGCACCCGCAGATCGCATTACTAGTGAAAGCAAAACTAAAAAAGCTCCTTGATATTGGCTTCATCAAGCTAATAGATTATCTAGAGTGGGTATCTAATCTTGTCCCAATCATGAAACCTAATGGCCAGATCAAAATATGTGAAGCCTTTTGTGACTCGAACAAGGCGTGTCCGAAAGATGATTTTCCATTACCAAACATAGACATCATAGTCTACTTGACAGCCGAATTTGAAATGCTCTCATTAATGGATGGCTTCTCAGGACATAATTAGATATGAATAGCACTAGAGGATTAGCATAAAACAACTTTCACATGTCCTTGGGGCACATACTGCTGGATCATCATGCCCTTCGGTCTCAAAAATACAAGATTATGTTGACAACCTGCTGGCCAAATCAGTCACCAGAAACTCTCATCTGGATGTGTTAGATAAAATTTTCAAATGATTGGAAGAATACAAAGTGTGATTAAATCTAAGAAATGTGTGTTTAGTGTTACATAAAGCAAATTGTTGGGCTACATTGTTTCACACCGAGGAATAGAAGTCGACCTCACCAAGGTGAAAGCAATAATGGAAATGCCTCCACCCACTACCCTAAAATAACTACACAACTTACAAGGAAAGTTACAATCCATCTGGAGGTTAATTGCACAACTCGTTGACAAATGTCAACCTCAGGGATAACTTTAAGGAACACCCCCCTAAAAACACCTATAAAATCCTAGCGAATCCTAGCTAAGTGCTATAATTTTCCTAGCGAATCTTTCCTTTTTTTGAAAAAACTATTAATTTTTCTTGTGAATCTATGCACATTATTAAAAAAATTGTAAAATTGTGGAAAATCTTAGTGAAAATTCACTAATAAAATAAAACCAATGGCGAATCCTTCCTTTAAAAAATTACATATTTGGTTGATGCAATCCCCCATAAATTCTTTTTTTTTTTTAATTTTAAAGCAGGTGCCTGGGGACGATAGCCACCGGGATCAAGGTGGCAACGCCCCCTTGTAGGGGTTGAGGGGGCAGCACCCCCTCACAGGGTCTAGGGACAATGGCCCTTTTTCCATGTGCATCGTGTGGCCCAAAACAAATTTCGGGCCCCAGCAAGCCTTTTGAAAGGCACATGCCAAAAGGGTTGCATAATTTAACTACAACCATTTGATTAAAATGATAATCAATGGTAATGAGTCAAAGGTATATTCAAAGTTAAATTATCCCTAAAGTATATGAAAAACCACTTTAATAATGGTGATATTACCCCTCAAGTAATGACAAGAATATAATATTAATGGCGAATCTAATTAAGATTTATAATTATATTGAAAACTATTGGCAAATCATCTCTAATGATGCATAATTTACTTGGTGAAATAATTTAATTTATTGGTTTAAAAAATTAATTCTTTGGCCATTTAACCCATAAAAAATATATTTTTTGTAAAAATCAGGTGATTTAGCCCCTTGTTGGTTGTAATAGATTCGCCAATTTTGAATTCCTAGATTTGAACTATTCACCAATTGGTGAAGATTCACCACTAAAAAAATTGTTGGTCAACCTTTTCAACACTTACTCCACAAAGGAGTACAATTTGTATGGATAGAAGAGTGCCAAGAAGCCTTTCAAAAGATCAAAGACTATTTGTTATCACCACCAGTCCTTAGGCCGCCGATACTCGGAAATCCCCTTTTATTGTACATATCAACAACTAATTCAGTACCAGGGGCATTATTGGCACAAAATGATGAGGAAGGAAAGGAAAGGGTGATCTATTATATCAGCTGAACCTTAGTGGGATATGAACTAAACTACAGTCCTCTCGAACATGCATGCCTTGTCGTAATTTTTGCTACCCAAAAGCTGTGACATTACATGTTGAACCATAAGACAAAGTTGGTTGCTAAGATTGACCCACTAAAGTACTTACTCAATAAAGTAGCTCTGATAGGACGATTGGCCAAATGGGTTATGGTATTGAGTGAATTTGATATCAAATATTTTGATAAAAAAGAAATCAAAGGACAAGTGATCGCAGGCCAGCTCGCAGAACCACCTACACTAGCAGATCATTCGATGGCTGTCGATTTCCCTGATGGGTCAATATTCACAGTAGATGTACCCAAAATCTAGACACTATTCTTTGATGGCTCATGTATAAATCATGTTTCAGGTACGGGTATTCTATTTATTATTCCCCAAGGCATTTCAAATTGCTTTCCCTTGCATGAATAACATAGCAGAGTATGAAGCATTTCTTATAGGAATCTAAACGACTGTCACCTAGAAAATCAAAATGTTGCAAGTGTTTGGCGACTCACAATTAGTCATCAAACAAGTCAACATTGAGTACGACACCAAAGATGAAAATCTCAGACCTTATAAAAAAATGGTGGATAGCTTCAAGCTCTATTTTGATATAGTTCTCTTTGATCAGATTCCCAAGGTCTAGAATCGAGCAGCTGACACAATGGCAACCATTGGATCTCCTAGATATCCCAAGTAATGTAACTCAGTTTGAGTTCTTGGTGGAACAACTTTTGGTCCCCGCCTTTGACATCCCAGAATATGAGTTAGTTTGTGAAATTATTGGTCCCACGTCACCTTGGTACCATGACATTTACACCTACTTACATGACCACACTCTACCCGCTGACCTCTCATCCAACCAATGCAAATCCTTCATCTATCAAGCTACCAAGTACACTATCATCAATGACGCCCTTTATTGTCGAGGCTTTGATAATACCCTCCTGAGATGTCTCGACACTAAAGAAGCACAAATAACACTACAAGAAGTACACGAGGGTATATAAGGAGCTCACTTGAGTGGTCCTACCCTTGCAAAGAAGATCTATGAGCTAGTTATTACTAACCTTCCATGGAAAAGGATGCCTATCATTTCGTAAAGAAGTGTAGACAGTGCCAGATACATGGGGATCTTGTGCATGCACTAGCTTAGGACTTGCAACCACTTACTTCTTTGTGGCCTTTCTCTCAATGGGGACTCAACCTCATGGGAAAAATCCACCCCACCTCTGCCAATGACCATAATTTCATTCTCCTAGCCACCGAATATTTTACAAAATGGATTGAAGCCATTTCTATGACATACATTACTAACAAACAAATCACAAAGTTTATTCTCAACTAAATCATATGTTGGTATGGTGTTGCACAATCCATCATGACAGACAATGGCCGCCCATTCAAAAACTAAGATGTCCATGACCATTGTGAAAAATTCCACATTCAACACCACTTCGCCACCCCATACTACCCCCAAGGCAATGGTCAAGCTGAGGAATCAAATAAAACCATCATAAAAATACTCAAAAGGAGTGTCAATGACACTGGCGATAACTGGCATGTCCAACTTAACCCCACCCTCTGGGATTACTGCACCAACATCCACACGCCCACTAGAGCCACCCCATATTCCTTGGTTTATGAATCAGAACCTATCCTACCCATAGAGGTTGAGTTTCCATCCTTGAGAGTGTCACTTCAACACTTGGTCGATGGTGAAGAATATAGAGCATCCTGGCTATAGGAATTGGAGTTGCTAGATGAAAGGAGACAAAATGCCTTAACCCATTTATAGGCATACCAGAATCATCTCTGCCACAACTACAATAAAAGGGTCTGAGTCTGATATTTCAACATTGGAGACCTGGTTTTAAAAGAAAATCCTAAAATTTAGATGGAATAAGAAAATCTAGGAAAGTTTAAGCTGAATTGGCTAGGACCTTATGTCATTACTATAGCCTATGGGTTTGGTGCATATTAGCTAGCCACTCCTGAAGGTGAGTCGTTACCAGAACCCATTAACAACATGCACCTTTGGCGGTATTATACTTAAAAAATAAAAATTAAAATTAAAAAAAACCAAGAAAAAAGCAAAAAAATAGTAAAGGAGAAATAATTCATCCAAAATTGAAAACCACTTCGATGGCCCTTCGGAAAAGTACCATGGTGAAAACCTGGAAAATAGGTGCCATGTGTAGTTGATCTATACTCCATTATCTACCATTACTCGATTCCATCATTTGCAACAAACCATGCCCACTCTGTATCATGCTCCACATCCCACATCCACCATGAATCATACTATTTCTCCCATGGCGTGGAAATAAATTAGCATTTCATGTCTTCACATCCCCCTTGCCTCACCTTCATCCTAATATTATCATGCACTTGATCGAGGGCAATTCCTAATCCTGAAATTGTTGTTGGACACTTATGCTCAAAAATTCAAAAACATTCAAATATGCTCAAAAATACAAAAACATCCAAATATTCTCCAAAAATCCAAAAAACATTCAAATATTCTCAAAAATCCAAAAACATACAAAATCACAAAAAAATCACATAGTCAACCAAAAAAAACCCAAACAATAAACATTGTCAACAAATAAATTGAAATATGACACCTCTGAGCTTTCACGTAGACAAGACCATCTCTGATATGCCTCCGAGGCATTCCCATAGGTTTTAGGTCACACAACCCACATGGTCAAACTACGTCACCTCTGAGCTTTCATGTAGGCAAGGCCATCTCGATGTGCCCCAAAGGCACCCCCTTATGTCCTCGGTCAAACCAAGTCTGCCCTTTTCAAACTACATTACCTTCAAGCTTTCACATAGGCAAGGCCATCTTTGATGCACCCTCGAGGCACTAGGTCAGCCCCTTAGCACCCATCATGTCAAACCCCCATCATAAGCTGTCCTTTTGTGAGATGAACACTGAGTAGACAAAACAATCAAATCTTTTACAAGACGGCAAACATCCAAACAATCAAACAAGATAGTCAATTACACACCCAACACATCATCTCTCATCATTCCCATGGTGATGATCGAACATCACTAAGACCAACCAACACATCCCAATCACTTGTCTGACAACAAGCATGGTATATAGTCGAAACCAGGCTTTACGCCTCAGACGGCATATCTCATCTTCTAGACACCATCATTCCTCACAAGCCAATCATTGTCCCAACTTGTAAAACTCTTGAAACTAGGCCACATGTCTTATATGAGATGTCCTCTCCCTATCATCTACCTTATAAAGGAGGTCGCATTGCCAAAACCAGACTCGACGTCTTATATAACATGCTTCTTATCCTGAAACTAGGCATCATTAAACCTATCATAATCATTCAGACAAGCACATGTACACTCGATAAATGACCAAATGGTTGTTAGCTCTTTCTCATCCTTCATTTTGGATTTTTTTTCTTTGATCTCATTCCTAAGCTTCTCAAGGCAGTCCTTAGATGATGAAGAGAAGCAAGGAAGGGGTGAAATCTCTTTTCTTTGATTGTTGTTTGTGGTTTGTCTTGGAAAAAGGACAGGGGCAAATAAGTTCCTTGTGTGTGACTGGGATACTATTGGGTGTGAATCAAAACATCCCATGCATTGGAACAAATAGATACTTCCATGCATCAGGACCTATACGCCTAGAGTTTTCTCATCACATATTCTGACAAGGTGCCTTAATGACTTAGTCTAAGCCAAACAATCCTTGTCTATTTTTTGTGCCTATTTCACAAGGGACAACATTGTGTGCCTTGGATTTTGACATGCTATGGCATTCGTAGTCCTTTGATACAATAAGCACTATGATGATACACAGTAACTACATTAAAGAATCTCAAAATCTCTCATGGCAAAGTCTGAATACACTCTTCTCGAACAAATTCTTCATCCCTCATCCACTCCTTTGTCTTTCCCTCGCCTTTTCTTCTGATCTTCTTCCATCCTGCTATGACACACCAAAAAACAACATTAGATCATATAGCCTACATATGCATACAAGTTATTCCATTATACAACATCATCATCATAATCATCATAATAAGTCATCATTATCATAATCACCATAATCAGTTATCATTATCATAATCATAAGCATTACAATAACCATCACATCATCCTCATTTGCATAAAACCATACATATAACACATATGCATTTATCATATTCCCATCTACATCCATATATGAAATAAAATACCATTGCATAATATCATAAGCATCACATAAACATCATAACATCTAGAACTACATTATCATGAATCACAAATCATAACACATAGCATCATAATCATAATCACATCATATGTGTGATAGGTAAAAAATAAGGTTAATAAGATCAAGCATAGCCATGAAAACCTAACCCTACCATCATCAAAGAATCTAATCCAAATGAAACCAAAAGCATGCAATTCAAGCACAATATCACCTAGATTATGTGATTCCTTGTTTATGATGTGGATTGCTTCTTCAACAATGAACAATTATGAAGATAAAATTTGCCATGATGGATGAATGATAATGATGATAAGTTCAATGGATGCTATGAATGCTCGAGTGCTCAATATGCTCAGGATGATAATGTAGATGCTATATGAATGTTGGATAGATGTAGTATGGAATGAGAAGGTGTTTATATAGAACTCAACCAAAATCAATCAACGGTGGAGATTTGGTGGCTATGTGAATGGCTAAGATGAAAGGATAATTAGAGATGAATGTGTAAATGACAAGTGGAGGGAAAATAGGGCTTATATGTGCTTGTGTACATAAAAGTTACTACATGTGAAAGATATTAAATAAAAGGATGTAGTACCACTTATCTTTTTTAAATGAAAGAGGTACACATGTTGTTACATGAGATAAGTGATAAGATAAATTAATTAAATAAATAAAATTTATTTAATTAAAAATAGATAGAATGAAGATAATTAAATAATTAAAGATTGTTTAATTATAGCTTAGAGGAAGTAGCTAATGAATTAATTAAATAAATATACATTTATTTAATTAATAGAAGAAATAAATGGGTTAGGGACATTGTTCAAGTGTGTTAGACAAATGTAGATGATGTATAATGTGATGTTTGAATGCTAATGATAAAGAGTCAATTTTGGGTGTCTACATTTTGCCCCACTTTGATACAATGTTCGATAGAGCGTTGTGTCAAAGAAGATACGATATTCGTTCGATAAACAAGGTTATGCCCTAGTGTAACTGGCAGGTGATACCCCCTTGAGAGGTAAGCCAAGCTAACCAGGAAGAGTTGGTTTGGCTCACTATAGAAGAAAAGCTAGGATGCAGGGTTGACACGAAGAAAACAGGGTTTGGGTGGGAACAAATGGGATGATGTAGAAAAAAAAAGGCTTTGGCATAGAAGAATTAGGGTTTGGATAGGGCTATAAGTAGGTTCCGCAAAAGCAAATAGGCTCATTTGTGCTCAGTTGTGTTCAGAAACCTATAGAGATCTAGAACTCCTTAGAGTTGGTGTGCGATGAGAGTTGGAGAGCTATCAGGATGGTGATTCCACATAGAGATCATTGTGCCGAGCAAGTGAGGACACATGGACGACCATAGGGATTAGATGTACTAGTATGTATCAAAAATTTTGCTAAAAACGTGATTTGGATAGGCTAGAGGCATCATAAATGCACACATGTCATTATAAGTGACTAGGTCTTAGGATACGTAGTTCAGGTTGCTTAGGAGGGAAAATAGGTCACATATAATAGCTAGGGTCACTTTTAGGCGCAGCTTGGTTGCATATAGAAACAATAGGTCACTTCCAATCAGCTAGGCAAATGTATAGGCTAAATGCACATATAGATAGAATCAAATCGCTTATGGGCTAAAACTAAGTGCATGCATAGGTTCAACTTGCTTAGAAATAAAACATGCTCACTTAGAGGATACAACTCGCTTATAGGTTAAAGTTAGGTGCATGTAGAGGTTCAGCTTGCACATAGTCAAGAAGTGATTGCATAGGCAAAATAAGTCACATATGGATGAGATATAAGCGCATATGGTAAAATAGGTCACTTTTGATCAGCAGATAGGCGCATATGGAAAAATAATCGCTTATGGTAGAGAAAAGATAGGAGAACAATACATGATCAAATTTTTAGAGCATTTAAGTAGTGGAATGGACTAACATGATGACTGAAATGATGTAGGATATACTAACATGATGACTAAAATGATGCAGGATATACTACCACCTTTGTTATCACAAGAGCCACATCCAAGGGATTTGCGGTTAGTGAGATTGATGGATGCAGAGGAGTGGCTAGTGTTGGAGATCCTTGGGTTAGAGCATGTGTCAAGATTGGAGCTGATGCAGGCACATCGAGGACTAATGACACCAATGGTGGAGCAATGGATGAGCGAGCATAGTTCTTTCTTGTTGCCGACAAGGGAGGCTATGATCACACTAGAGGATGTGTTTCAGATTCTGCGGATTCCTTTAGATGGGGATAGAGTATATTATGATCTTGATATGGGTCTAGCTATGTTTAGGAGATTATTTGGGACACCAGACATTGGAGTAGAGGACTCAGAGATTCCTATGGCGAGGATGGAGTTATGTGACAGACTATAGTGAGTGGTAGTAGCGATTATCAGATGGCTGGTAGGAGATAGACGAGCGAGAGGTTTTCTAGTAGGATGGGGGACAGTGATGGAGGAGATGTACTCCTATGGGATGAGATATGCATGGGTAGAGTGTGTGCTTGGACAGCTCTAGCATTTCCTGCACGATTGCGCATATATGTTCGAGGCGAGTATGTCTGTAGGAGTTATAGTTTTACATGTGTGGGCTTATGAGCATATTCCAGTGACGAGACCAGAGGGATGGGTGGCTAGAGCAGTAGGAGAGCCTTATGCTAGGATGTATAGAGGAGCTTTGACATACCGGGAGTGTAGAAGAGTAGTGTACTGGTGGAGGAGGTTGGATGAGGTAGATATATTTGTATGGAGGCCATGGCTGGGATGTGAGAGATGGGATGAGGAGGATACTGAGCTTGTCTATGCTAGGAAGGTGAGATATATTTTTGGATGCGGCATATACATTATAGTGTGCTATTTGCCAATGAGGGTTTTGAGACAGTTTGAGCTACCACAGGCAGTACCAGTTGGTGATGCCATTTTTGGAAGGACTAGATAGGAGGTGTTTGATTGGGGGCTAGAGGTTGTGGTTGACATGGCTTTGGCAGAGAGAGAGGGGCTATAGCTAGTTATATGGTAGTGGGGATAGGGCACTGCAGATCTAGGTACACTGCCAGACTATGATGCATACTGGGTGACAATGAGACTGACGCGGCTAACACGGGTTGGAGAGATAGGGGAGATAGGGATGGAGAGACCAGTCAGGAGGAGACAACGACGAGCTCCAACAGTGCACACTGTTGTACCAGAAATGCCAGGGATACAGGTACAGGGACAGATGCTAGGATAGCCTCAAGGGCATATATTAGTGGGTGATGATGTTGGGATTCAGCAGCTATAGAGGAAGATCACAGAGGAGAGGATATGGAGGCAGTGGGATCAAAGAAGATTGAGGAGGGTGGAGTTAGATAGACACTAGGTAGCGATTGGCTTGTGGCATGCTAGGGCTCAGGCTCAGACATACCAGGCTCAGTTATAGTTGAGAGCACAAGCTGGGGATGGACAGGATGATGGTGCACTTGCTAGGGTGATAGGGGAGAGAGATGCAACTAGATAGAGTGAGCAGATGATGAGAGTAGAGAGAGATACTATTGTACAACAGGTCTAGATGATGAGAGCAGAGAGAGATGGTCTGTAGGTAGAGAGGGATATGACGGTGCAGCAGATACAGGGGATGACTAGTGAGCGGGATAGAGTAGTGACTGCATTGGGTACAGATGGGGCTACGATGTACTTGGCCACATAGTTGACACAAGTGCAGGTAGAGCTGCAGAGAGTACAGTGTGAGGCAGAGTACTATAGAGGCTTATACTATGGGGTCATGCCAGCAGAGTAGAGGCAGCCTAGCTTTAGGAGTAGGTCAGGTGGATCTCGATCGGTAGCCTCAGTGATGGGGCCACTAAGAGATAGGGGGACAGGTGCAGGACCCAACAGTGGTGGTCAGGGTGAGGGAGTTGCTAGTAGTCACTAGGGCTACCTTGTTTTATGTTGTATGATGTTGTATCATGATGAGGCCTAGAGCCGATTGTACATACATTCTTTATGGCTCAACTTGTATATGTAGACACTTGTATATTGACACATGTATATATATATATATGATGGTGTATTACTGATCTATATGATGTTGTAATGGATGCACTGTTGGTATTATGATGGTTATGCATGTTATATTTGTATGTTCATGGATTATGTATGGATGTTTATGCAAATGATATGAATGGAAATATATGATGAGGTAAATATGTAAATGGTAATGATATGATATGAAATGGACTTATGCATGTCTAACACACTTTTTTTGTAGGATAGGAGGTGTGGATGAAGGATGATAGAAATGATTGATCTTGGTTGAGGAATATATAGGTGAATAATAGGATGAATAGATGAGATGATAGGCACATTTTTAAGTAATTGCTCAAAATAAAAAGAAATGCAATCCTTATGTTTGATATAGCATGTGGATGTTATGCACCAGGGTATAGAAGACCAAGATGTCAAGATATCCAATGCAAAACTAGCATGCCACAATCTTGTCTAAACACATGAGGTCAAGATGTTGAGCCAACATGAACAATATATGAATAGCAACTAGTGTTTTGAGATGGACTTTGACGCTACAAGCAATGGGTTGAGCTTATCTCGACTACGCATAGTGACAACTTGTTGGTTATATGTATGGAGCTAGTCTTGACATAGAATAGTCTCAAGTGCATAAGAGACTGTTTAGCTTCTCAAATGCTAGAGATATTGATATGTAAGATGCTAATCCCAACACGTACAAGATACCAATATGCTTAGGAAGAGAATACAATCATCCCGCAAACATGGCATATGCAAGCAATATGACCATGCCCCATTCCTTACTTCATCGCAACATAGCAAGATATAGATAGATCAAGGTAGTCTTGATTAGGCATAGAAAATAGACAAAAGATAAAACAAAAGATATTGTCATCATGTTCTCTTGCCAAATTTAGGTGCTCATAGATGGATTTAAGCTGGGGCCTTGTTAAGAGGAAAGTTGCATCCAGTTGAAGGCTAAAGATGTTGATAAACTACTATAGCAAATGTTGGCTTAAGGCATGTAGACAAATAGCTTCTGGCTTATTCTTGATTGGTAAAAGTGCTAGAGCTTTCAGTATACACATAGTTTGCTTCCTACTTGAGCTGATCAAAGAGAAGAAGATGGAAGATGAGAGAAGATCAAGAAGATGGGGTGGATCATTTGTGCTTGAGTACTAGAAACTTCCTTCATACTCCAGACTACCTACATACCATGTATCCACAGGACCAAAGCACATTTATGATGAAGATGAGACATGATGAATATGTAGTTCTGGGTTTTATTGATGATGTATGTGATGAAAGATAGAAGAATGTGAGATGAAAGATTTAAGGATGATTAGAAGAAAGATGAAAGATAGATGATGAAGGTAAAGAGGCTATTGTCTTAGCCTAAATTAGAGTGCTTCCTTTGCATCTCAGATTGCCTACATACCTTGTATCCACGAGATCAAGGCTTTAACGATAGAGCTAGGATGTACTTCTCGCTTATTACGCTAGATGGGTGATGTTGGAAAACTCTAGTGATTGCTTGAATGTTTACGTTGGCGAATTGATTGCAAAGATATGAATCCTGGTCGCAAATTTGTTTTGCCACTTTTGTCGTTGGGCGAGTGCTATGGTTGAAGTTGAAAGTTCGCTATGTTGTGAGCTAAAGTGTTTGATGTTTTATGAGCTAGAGAGAGTGGTATCCACTTCCAAATAAGACTCAACAAATGCCCCCAGTGCAGGATGAGATTTATTATGAAGGAGCAATGATGAAGAAGGCATGCGGTCAAGATGCTAAGGTGCCAAAAGAGATAGTTATCGCACAATGTCTCAAGTATGATAGCTAGCATTAATAGAGGCAAAGATGGAAAATCTATTTATTGCGATGACATGTGGATTATGATATGGATTATGTAGGATGGATGGCAAAATATGCTAGGAAAAGTGATGATCAAACAAACCAAGAAGATGATGGAGGTTGGTCACTACACATAGTGCTTGTTTGCCAAGTTTTCACTATGGTACTTATCCAACGCATCTATTTACTAGGTTTTCACCGGAGGACAAATTTTTTATCTTATACTATTATTTTGTGTTATCCAAGTGCTACAAAGTGGTTTTCACTGTTGAATGTTTTTTTTTTGTAATAGCTAAGATTCAAGGATAAATTTTTTTGAGATGAATGTTGTTGACTGGTTCATCCAATGGATGCCTTTAGGTGTTGAAAGAGTATATGCACCTGATCCATAAACTGCTATGATGATGAAAGGACCAAGCCAATTTGGTTCAAACTTGCCCTGTTTCTCATGATGTCATTGATTCTTTTGATTCTATTTAAGAACAAGATCTCCAACTTGAAACCTACGTTCTCTAATGTTTTTGTTGTAGCTACAGCATAGACAGTTTTTATAGACTTGGAGATGGTTGAGTGCTATAAAATGCTATTCATCTAGAATCTCAAGATCATGGAGTCTAGATACTCGATATTATTCCTCTCAGATGGTATGTTGTAAGGATACTCACAGTGAGAGGATCTCAACCTCAATAGGTAAAATAGCTTCAATGTCGTACACAAGAGCATAAGGTGTGGCTCCAGAGGGATTTTTGATACTTGTTCTATATGCCCATAATGTAGGATGGAGTTGTAAATGCCAATCCCAACCAACTTCATTAACCATCTTTTTGAGAATTTTGATGATCATTTTATTAGAAGCCTTAGCTTGGTCATTGCTCTAAGGATAGTAAGGGGTAGAGAATCAATGTTGGATATGAAACTTGTTATAAAGATCTTTGACCTCTTGATTCTTGAAGGGACAACCATTATCTGTGACAATAGCTTGAGGAACTCCACAATAGTAAATGATATAGTGTAGAATAAACTTAGATATTTGCTTGCCTATGATATAAGTCATTGGTATGGCTTCCACCCACTTTGTGAAATATTCAATGGCGGTGATAATAAAATTATAACCATTTGATGAAGTAGGATGTATTTTACCTATGAGATCAAGTCCCCACTACGAAAAAGGCCATGGATTAATGATAGGCTGAAGCTCATGTGTTGGTGCATGTATTAAATCTCCATGTTTCTGACATTGTAGACATCTCTTTGCAAATTGTTGTGCATCTTTTTCCATGGTTGGCCAATAGTATCTTGCTTGTAGAAGTTTCTTAACAAGGCCTGGGCTAGTGGAATGTGAGACATAGACAACTTCATGTACATCACATAAGGCCACTTTTGCTTCCTCAGAATCAAGATATCTAAGAAGGATGCCATCAAGAGTCTGGTGATAAAGGGTGTCTCCCAAAATAGTGTAACGAGAGGCTCGACAGATAAAGGTTTTGCATTGGTTATTAGATAGTTGAAGTGGAAAGGTTTGATTATAGAGATACTCGTATAGATCCTCATACCATGGCGAATTGGGACCGACAATGTCACATATAAGCTCAGACTGTGGAACTTCAAATGCTAGAATCAAAAGATGTTTGACCAAAAACTCACATTTATGTGTATTAGATGGCATGTCTAGAAGAGACCCAATCATAGCCATGGCATCTACTGCTTTGTTCTATAGTCTTGGGATTTTCTCAAAAGTGATACTGTCAAAATACTTTTTAAAATCATCAACCATTAGCTTGTATGGAAGAAGCTTCTCATCTTTTGTTAGATATTCATCTAAAACCTATTTGATAACTAGTTAAGAATCACCAAAGACTTGTAACTATTTGATAGCCCATTGTACTGCCATGCGCAATCCTATGATTAAAGCTTCATACTCTGCTATGTTATTGGTACATGGAAATGCAATTCTGTATGATTTGGGTATACGATCTCCTTGAGGGGTAACAAACAATATGCCTACTCATCCATGTTGTGTGTACGATCCATCAAAATATAGTTACCACCGTGTTGGGGAAGTTAAATTGAATAACCCTTCATCAGGGAATTTGGGATACATTAGGTGAATATCTATGATGGGTGTTGTAGCTCATTGATTAGCGATGACTTGTCCTTTGATGGATTTTTGATCCACATATTGTATGTCAAATTCACTTAAGATCATGACCCATTTTGCTAATCATCCCATGAGGATTGCTTTAGAAAGAAGATATTTGAGTGGATCCAAATTAGATATGAGCTTGGTTGTTTGGTTCAGCATATAGTGTCGTAACTTTTGGGAAGCAAACACTAAGGCTAAACATTCTTTTTCCATAGATGAATAATTGAGTTCATATCCCACAAGAGTTCTGCTAATGTAGTAGATGGCTTGTTCTTTTCCTGAATCATCATGTTGAGCTAGAAGGGCACCCAATGTTGTTGTTGTTGATGATATATAGAGCAATAATGGGTGATTAAGCATAGGAGGTACTAACATAGGAGGTGTTGCCAGATATTCCTTTATTTTATCAAAAGCATGTTGATGCTTTTCATCCCACTTAAAAGGTTCACCCTTACGAAGAAGATGTTGACAAGGATGATATTTATCTGGTAGTTGTGAGATAAATCTACGGATGGACTATAACCTTCATTGTAGATTGCAAAGCTTCTTGAGATTTGTTGGCAGAGGCATTTCCATGATAGCTTTTACCTTAGCTGGATCGACTTCTATCCCTCATCGAGACACAATGTATCCCAACAGTTTACTAGATGTTACACCAAATACACATTTCTTTGGGTTGAGTCTGACTCAATACTTTTCTAATTGATCAAAGATTTGTGCTAATACCTGTAGATGTCCTTCTCTTGTCTTAGATTTTCCCAGGATGTCATCAACATAGTCTTCCATGATTGTATGAAAAAGGTCATGAAAAATAACTATCATGGCTCATTGATAAGTAGCTCTAGTGTTCTTGAGACCAAAAGGCATTACAACCCAACAATATGTACCCCATGGACAAATAAAAGATGTTTTATCTTGATCTTCTTCTACTATTCTAATTTGATTATATCCTAAAAATCCATCCATCAAAGATAGCATTTCATGTCCGGCTGTAAGATCTACAATGTTGTCTATGCTTGGTAGTGGAAAGTCATCCTTAGGACATGCTTTATTAAGATCTCTAAAGTCTGTGCAACAGCGAATTCATCCATTAGGTTTTACTACAGGTACCAAGTTTGAAACCCATTCTGGATAATGAATAGGCTTTATGAACTTTGCTTCTAACAGTTTCTAAATTTTTGTTTTGACCAATAAAGCTACCTGTGGATGCATTTTGCGCAATTTTTGTTTAATAGGTTTTGCATTAGGAGATACTGCTAAATGATGTACCACAAGTAATGGATCTAGACCTGGCATGTCAGCATAAGTCCATGCAAAATTTATAGTTCTTTTCATAAAAAATGATGTGAAGTCTCTTCTTTCTTGCTATGATAGTGATGCTGCCAAAAAAGTGGTCTTTGGATTCTGCTCTGTACCCAAGTTCATGTCTTGTGATTGTTCAACTAGCACAGTTGATTTCTCATGATAATCAGTGGCAACAAGAAGATCAAATCTCCCATCCTCAGGTGCCTCAGAGAGGTTTTCACCTTCAGATATGTCCTTTATTTTTACTTTTTCACGGTCAAGAGGCACCTTTCGATTTTCACCTAATGACCTATTCTGTTTGATTTTGTTTATTTCACTTTTACAACTGAAGGATTTGATACTTCCACCAAAATATGCTAGTTTAGGTAGGTCCATCATGAAACATGCTTTGTGATCACCCAATGGAATACTTTGTCGTAAGCCCATGAATTTTGTAATAGCTTCATTGTTTTCAAATGTATCTAACATCAGTGCCCCCTGTTGGTCCCAATCGACGAAGTCATGATATATGAGTGAAAGGGTAATGGAGGTATGGTTATGGCTGGAGGAAGTTGTGGACATGAAGATGGAGTTTTCTTGGAAAAGGTCAATAATATGAAAGGAGGAGTCATCGATAGTATCTAAACTAGAAGTCTCTCCTGCCAAGGAAGGTCCAGCGTCAATATCAGAAATACACTTAATGTCTTTGAGTCATGGTACCTCTGACTGATAACTAAGGCCTTGCTTATTAAACTTCTTAGACAAAATAATGGGTTCGATTGGTCCTTGTTCCTGTGATCCAAAATTCCACCATGTCCTTTGTAGCCCATGTTCTTTATGATGTGGAACCCATTGTTGTATCTCTCCACTTCCAGTTGGACTTGGTCATTTTCACCAAAGAATATCCAAGAGTCTATATCATCAATGTCTTCATCATCTAGGAATCCACCTTTAATGAATACGGTGGGTGGGGCTTTGATGACAGCGGGGGATGAAGTTGGTTTGGATGTAGATAGTTTACCATAGGATTTACGAGATAAGGGAAGGGTGCCAACACAACAAGATTCCTATAGTGTGTATTCACCAGGGCCATGTTCAGTGTACTTGATACAAAGATTGGAAGTGGTTTTGCTAGATGATGGCTTGAGTAGGTCAGATGGGTCTATATAGGATGAAGATAGATATGATTTGGTGTTGATAGGAATGCAGTTTGGACTCTGGTATTTAGCTTGAAAGGCACGACAAAATTCAAATGGATTGGGATCAGCTTGGATAGTAATCTTAACACCGTTGTGTGGAAATTTAAGACATTGATGCTATGTGGAAGGAACTGCCTTGAGGGCATGTATCCATGGATGACCAAGGATGATGTTATAAGGAAGGTCAATATCAAGAACCTGACAATGGGTTTCTGTGGTGACCGGCCCAACTTGGATAGGCAAGAAAATAATCCCTTCAGTATCTCACTCAACATCATCATATGCTCTGATAGTAATAACCTTGGAGGTGTCAACATCTTTCTTAGAATATCCCAATTATTTTATCAATTTCAAAGAACATATATTAAGACTAGCTCCACCATCTACCAAGATTCATTTGATATGGCGTTATTTAACAAACACTTCAATGTGGAGGGCTTCATTGTGTGAAGGATGAATAGAGGGCTGAAGATCTTTGTTAGAGAAGGTTAAATGACAAGGGACAGCAATACTAGCGACCATAGATTGGAATTGTGTGATATCAATATCATTGGGCACTGAAGATTCTTGTAAGGCTTTGTCAAGGATAGGTTTGTGAGCAGGGGATATGCGAAGCAACTCAAGAATGAATATGTGCGCAGATGTTTTGCCAAGGTGATCCAAGAGATTATAGTTAGAGAACAGTCAAGGAGGATGAACAAGTGCTCCTTGAATGGTGACTCAACCTCTTCAAGTGGTGACAGCGCAGTCAGGTGCTTTGCCTTGGATAGTAATGGTAGAAATGCGAGCATGGTCAATGCGGCCAATGGTAGATGATTCATAGTTGAACTGAATGGCATTCTCAACATGAGGATTACTTGTTTTGTCATGAGATGGAACTAGATTCTTGAAAGTCTCTAGATCATAGTTTGATGTTGATTGTTGTGCAAGTTGAGTTGTTGAAGAAGTAATTTTGATTAAACCTTGATTGATGCAATCTTGGATAACATGTTTTAAATGCATACAACCGTTTGTTTTGTGTCCTTTAACTTGATGGTAATATCAACACTCATTTTCTTTGTACCAAGGAGATTTGAAGAGTGGTTCACCATTGTGTGGTGCATCTGGTAACATAATATCATCCACTTGGAGAAGCTTTCAAAAGACAACGTCTGCTAATGGTGTAAATTATTGGCACGGATTGGAAGTTTGGCATTGTCGCATTCGTTGAAAAGGTTGTGTTGTTGTAGAAGCAGCTTGAATGTTGATGGGAGCTTTCATAGTTTATATGTTCTTTGCATCCACAACACCATCATTGACAACATTCTTATTTTTGTTCCAAAAGTGAGACTTATCGTTGGAATGTTGAGGATAGTCTTTGTTATTGCGAAAGATCTTGTTAGTTCCTCTAGCAATTAAAGCTCATTCAATGATGGTTCCTTTGGAAACAAGTTCATCAAAGGTGCTAGAACTTTGCATTTATAATTGAAATGACAGCTTGGGATGAAGATTTTGAACAAAGATATCGAGCTATTGCTTCTCAGGGATTTCCCATGATAGTTTGCTAGCCATATTGCACCATCGTTGAGTAAATGAAGAAAAGGCTTCACCATTGCGTTGTTTATTGTTGATAAGGTCATTCATGTTTACCTCATGTTCAATGTTAAAAGCAAAGTGTGATTGAAACTTATTTGCTAACTCTGCAAAAGACTTAATTCCCAGAGGTAAATGAGAGAACCATTCAAGAGCTTGTCCTGCTAAGCTTTGAGGAAATAGTCTCAAAAGATATGTATCGTCATAAGCAACATCATGACATGCCACAAAGAATGCTCTAAGATGGTCTTTCAGATTTGCTTTTCCTTTGTACTTGTCAAATTGTGGAATTTCAAAGTGTGGCAAAAAAGGTGTCATATGAAGAGACTTGTCAAATGGATAAGTGCATATGTTTTCTAGAGAAAATGTCTTCTTGTCTTGGCCTACCACTTGGTTGATCATTTGTTGAACATCCGCTGGAGATAATTGTTGTTGTTACAAAGGGGGTGAAACATGGTATGATGTATATTGAGGTTGCTATTGTGGGATATATGAAGCCATGACCGTTTGTTGAGGTTGCGTACTCACAATGTATCTCAAAGGATTGGTATGTGACACATATGTGGTTGTGGAATGCTGTCCTTGAGACACAAGTGGTGGTTGGTTATATTGTGACGAATGGGCACCAAGATTTTGCATCACATGCAAAGTGGAAGATCGATTGACACTAGTTAATGGTTGGGAAGTTGGAGTTGGATTTGTGACATGGTAAGTGATGGAAGGATTGGTAGATGCAAAAAGAAGGATGGACACTTGGGTTTGTATTTTGGACAACATGGGGATTGATATGTGTCATGTGTTGGGTGACAATAGGCAAGCCTTGGTATCATAAGATGAGTTGATGGTGTGCGAAGGATTGGAAGAATATGACAGAATGGATGCAAGCTGCTCAACATAAGTGACCGTAGTACTAGGATGAGCTTGAGAAATGATAGGGGGGTCACTCATGTCAATAAGACTAACATTGGGATTATATGGTGTAGTAGAGGGATTAGTAGAGATAGTGGAAAGCATATTAGCAATTGGTATATGAGATGTGGTATTCATATGGGATATAGCAAGTTGTGATGGTCGTGAAGCTTGGACTATTGGTGTTGTTGGGATAATTTGGGATGCTTGCATACTATGGGATATGGGGATAGCTTGTGATGTTTGGGGCATTTGTGCTTGGGCCACATGGACAGCTTGGGTTACTTGAGGCATGGAAACAGTCATGGTAGGAGGAGGAGTATGTTGAGGAACATGGAAAGGTGGAATGTTTAGGTTTTGTGAAATTAAAGGGAGCACATTGATTGGCATTATCAAAGGTTCTAGAGTGTACTCTGAGCATGCTGGATCCAATGAAGAAACAATAGGCAATGAAAGAGATGCGGTGGAAGATAGAGCTTGTGATATGGTAGGGGATGGTGTGACTATAGTGGATGGTCCCTTTGCAACAACAACAAGAGTGTTTGGATCATTCTCTCTAATAGTGGATATGTCAAAATCTCTTGGTAATTTAGCACCCATGCGAGAAGTTGCAAGAAGTAGTGATTATGCTCAGATAAAACAAGTCTCTCAACTTGATCCCACACATGGGTATCCTAAAATTCTGATAAGTCTTCTTGGGATTGTTCTTCAAAAGTCTCAAAAAATGTTTGAGATTACACTTGTTGTGAAGATGACTCTCCAATGGTATACCCATGAGGTGTAAACATATGAGGGGGCATACCAGTCGTAAATTGAGTTGCATCTTTAAGAGGTGTTGATCTAGATTATTGCATTTTATCTCCCATCTTAGCTTGCAATTTGGCTTCCATTTCAGCTTGCAATTTGGCTTCCATTTCAGCTCTATATTGACTCCTAGTTTGAGGCATGATGTTGATGTTGAAAACTCAAGCGTAGCTTGTTAATATTTTGAGATCCAAAAGAAAGATGATAGTTTGCTGGTTGCTTTATTGTTTTGCTTGGTTGCTGATTTGTTTGGTTGGTTGGTTTGCTTTGGTTGGTTGGTTGGTTGTTAAGTTGCTTGGTTGATTTGTTGTTGACTGGTTTTCCCTAGAGAATAGCTTACACACTCAAGGGAAATGTTGTTTGCTAAGGGGTTGCTATGTTACTGATGTTATTGAAGCTAAAGCTAGGAGATGATGTTTTGTTGATTGATCAAGTTGATTGTTTTGATATTTGGTTTGTTGGTTTGGGATCATAAAAAGATGAAAAGATCATGAAATTTGATTGATTGGTAAGCTCAAAGCAGGAGACAAAGTTCAGGTATCTGCTAATGATTAGAGATAGGTTTGAAAGCTAATGCTGAGGCTGAGCAAGCTAGATTTGTGGCTAATTTGGCTGAGTCACTAGGATTTGCTGGTGTTAGACCACAGGTGACAAGTGATAGCTCAAATGTGACTCAGAAAATGCCAAAGGAGATTGGTAATATCTTAAATGCAGGCTGGTTTAGGTTCTGACAATAGGTTGCAGTGTAAACTAGAGGTGAGCCAAATTTTCACAGGCAATTGATGTTAACTCAAAAGCAATTTTTTGTTGATCAGAGGAGATGCAGTTTATACCAAAGGTGATAGATTGTTGTTTAAAGGCAAAGTGATTTAGGTAGAAAGTGGATGATTGTTGTTTAAAAGTGACTCTGTTTAGGAAGAAAAGGGGCTAACTATTGTTTAAAAGTGATTCTGTTGAGGCAAAAAGTGGCTCAACAGAATCATCATCTACCAAGCTACCAAGTACACTATCATCAGTGACACCCTTTATTGTCGAGGCTTTGATAATACCCTCCTGAGATGTCTCGACACTAAAGAAGCAAAAAACAATCCTACAAGAAGTACATGATGGTATATGAGGAGATCACTTGAGTGGTCCTACCCTTGCAAAGAATATCTACGAGCTAGTTATTACTAGCCTACCATGGAAAATGATGCTTATCATTTTGTAAAGAAGTGCAGACAATACCAGATACATGGGTATCTTGTGCATGCACTAGCTCAGGACTTGCAACCACTTACATCTTTGTGGCCATTCTCTCAATGGGGACTCAACCTCGTGGGAAAAATCCACCCCACCTCTGCCAATGACCATAATTTCATTCTCATAGCCACCAAATATTTTACAAAATGGATTGAAGCCATTTCTATGACATACATTACTGACAAACAAATCACCAAATTTATTCTCAACTAAATCATATGCTGGTATGGTGTTCCACAATCCATCATGATGGACAATGGCCGCCCATTCAAAAACTAGGATGTCCATAAACATTGTGAAAAATTCCACATTCAACACCACTTCCCCACCCCATACTACCCCCAAGGCAATGGTCAAGCTGAGGCATCAAATAAAACCATCATAAAAATACTCAAAAGGACTGTCAATGACACTGGCCATGACTGACATGTCCAGCTTAACCCCACCCTATGGGATTATTGCACCAACATCCACACGTCCACTGGAGTTACCACATATTCCTTAGTTTATGGATCAGAACCTATCCTACCCATAGAGGTTGAGTTTCCATCCTTGAGAGTGTCACTGTAGTAGTTGGTTGATGATGAAGAATATAGAGCATCCTGGCTATAGGAATTGGAGTTGCTAGATGAAAGGAGACAAAACACCTTAACCCATTTACAGGCATACCCGAATCATCTCTGCCATAGCTACAAAAAAAGGATCCAAGTTTGACATTTGAACATTGGAGACCTGGTTTTAAAAGAAAATCCTAAAAATTAGATGGAATAAGAAAAGCTAGGAAAGCTTAAGTTGAATTGGCTAGGGCCTTATGTCATTACTGTAACCTATGGGCCTGGTGCATATTAGCTAGCCACTCCTAAAGGTGAGTCATTACCAGAACCCATTAACAACATGCACCTTTGGCGGTATTATACTTAAAAAATAAAAATAATAAAAAAAGCAAGAAAAAAGCAAAAAAATAGTAAAGGAGAAATAATTCGTCCAAAATTGAAAACCACTTTGGTGGCCCTTTGGATAAGTACCATGGTGAAAACCTGGCAAATAGGCACCATGTGTAGTTGATCTATGCTCCATTATCTACCATCACTTGATTCCATCCTTCGTAACAAACCATGCCCACTCTGTATCATACTCCACATCCCACATCCACCATGAATCATACTATTACTCCCATGGTGTGCAAATAAATTAGCATTTCATGTCTTCACATCCCCCTCGCCTTGCCTTCATCTTAATAATATCATGTACCTGACCGAGGGCAATTCCTAATCCTGAAATTGTTGTTGGAGGACACTTATGCTCAAAAATTTAGAAACATTCAAATATGCTCAAAAATACAAAAACATCCAAATATTCTCCAAAAACCCAAAAAACATTCAAATATTCTCAAAAATCCAAAAACATCCAAAATCACAAAAAAATCACATAGTCAACCAAAAAAAAATTCCCAAACAATAAATAGTGTCAACAAATAAATTGAACTACGATGCCTCTGAGCTTTGACGTAGGCAAGACCATCTCTGATATGCCTCCAAGGCATTCCCATAGGTTTTAGGTCACATAGCCCACATGGTCAAACTACGTAGGCAAGGCCATCTTCGATGCACCCTCGAGGCACTAGGTCAGCCCCTTAGCACCCATCACGTCAAACTCCCATCATAAGCTATCCTTTCGTGAGATGAACACTGTGAGTAGACAAAACAATCAAATCTTTTACAAGATGGCAAACATCCAAAAAATTAAACAAGACAGTCAATTACACACCCAACACATCATCTCTCATCATTCCCACAGTGATGATCGAACATCACTAAGACCAACCAACACATCCCAATCACGTGTCTAACAACAAGCATGGGATATAGTTAAAACCAGGCTTTACACCTTAGACACCATATCTCATCTTCTACACACCATCATTCCTCACAAGCCAATCATTGTCCCAACTTGCAAAACTCTCAAAACTAGGCCACGTCTTATATGAGATGTCCTCTCCCTATCATCTACCTTATCAAGGAGGTCACATTGTCAAAACTAGACTCGAAGTCTTATATAACATGCTTCTTATCCTAAAACTAGGCATCATTAAACCTATCATAATCATTCAGACAATCACATGTACACTCGGTAAATGACCAGATGGTTGTTCACTCTATCTCATCCTTCATTTTGGATTGTTTTCTTCGATCTCGTTCCCAAGCTTCTCAAGGCAATCCTTAGATGATGAAGAGAAGCAAGGAAGGGGTGAAATCTCTTTTCTTTGATTGTTGTTTGCGGTTTGTCTTGGAAAAAGGACTGGGGCAACTAAGTTCCTTGTGTGTGACTGTGATGCTACTGGGTGTGAATCAAAACATCCCATTCATTAGAACAACTAGATACTTCCATGCATTAGGACCTATATGCCTAGAGTTTTCTCATCACATATTCTGACAAGGTGCCTTAATGACTTAGTCTGAGCCAAACAATCCTTGTCTATTTTTTGTGCCTATTTTACAAGGGACCGTACTGTGTGCCTTGGACTTTGACATGCTATGGCATTCGTAGTCCTTTGATACAATAAGCACTATGATGATACACACTAACTGCATTAAAGAAGCTCAAAATCTCTCATGGCAAACTCTGAATCCACTCTTCTTGAACAAATTCTTCCTTCCTCGTCCACTTCTTCATCTTTCCCTCGCCTTTTCTTTTGATCTTCTTCCATCCTGTTGTGACACACCAAAAAACAACATTAGATCATATAACCTACATATGCATACAAGTTAGTCCATTATACAACATCATCATCATAATCATAATAATAAGTCATCATTATCATAATCACCATAATTAGTTATCATTATCATAATCATAAGCATTACAATAACCACATCACATCATCCTCATTTGCATAAAACCATACATATAACACATATGAATTTATCATATTCCCATCTACATCCATATATGAAATAAAATACCATTGCATAATATCATAAGCATCACATAAACATCATATAAACATGATAAGCATCATAACATATAGAACTACATTATCATGAATCACAAATCATAACACATAGCATCATAATCATAATCACATCATATGTGTGATAGGTAAAAAATTAGGTTAATGAGATCAAGCATAGCCATGAAAACCTAACCCTACCATCATCAAAGAATCTAATCCAAATGAAACCAAAAACATGCAATTCAAGCACAATATCACCTAGATTGTGTGATTCATTGTTTATGATGTGGATTGCTTCTTGAACAATGAACAATTATGAAGATAAAAGCTGCTATGATGGATGAATGATAATGATGATAAGCTCAATGGATGCTATGAATGCTCGAGTGCTCAATATGCTCAGGATGATAATGTAGACACTATATGAATGCTAGATAGATGTAGTATGGAATGAGAGGGTGTTTATATATAACTCAACCAAAATCAATCAACGGTGGAGATTTGGTGGCTATGTGAATGGCTAAGATGAAAGGATAATTAGAGATGAATGTGTAAATGACAAGTGGAGGGAAAATAGGGCTTATATGTGCTTGTGTACATAAAAAGTAGTACATGTGAAAGATATTAAATAAAAGGATGTAGTACCACTTATCTTTTTTAAATGAAAGAAGCACACATGTCGGCTCATGAGATAAATGATAAGATAAATTAATTAAATAAATAAAATTTATTTAATTAAAAATAGATAGAATGAAGATAATTAAATAATTAAAGATTGTTTATTTATAGCTTAGAGGAAATAGCTAATGAATTAATTAAATAAATATAAATTTATTTAATTAATAGAAGAAATAGATGGGTTAGGGACATTGTTCAAGTGTGCTAGACAAATGCAGATGATGTGTAATGCAATGTTTGAATGCTAATGATAATGAGTCAATTTTGGGTGTCTACAATATGCATATAAGAAATAATAAGATCAATCAAAATAGGTCCATCTCATATATATATATATATATATAATCCAAAATGTGTCACAGTACAAGTCGAATACATCTACATGTGTCAAAAATGGAGCTCGCATGCTCAATCATATACCCAGAGCACACAGGCTCGATCAAAATAAATGTCTACATCAGGACTATCAAACTATCATAGATGAATCCTGCTATCCCTATGGGAGGACCCCTGTACTCTCATCCAGCCCTTGACTCAGATGGTCTATCATATAGAGAAGCCCACCTCTATGAATGCTCAACACTATTGTGTGTTATGTGAGATTGGGACTGGCTACCACTTTTGCTCTAAAAACTTAGATCCCTCTAGTCTACTGGCACTAAACTCTCGTAAAGACCCCTATAATACTAAATCTCCTGTGCCGACCTGATTAAAGCCTGTGCAAAATTTGCTAATGGTCCACTCAACATAGCTATGAGCTTAATGCTCTGCTACTTTGCCCTCTGTGCCCTGATCACAACCATATCTCTCTCGGCCATCCTCTGAACCAGTTGACCCTTTACCTCATACACACACTACTGCATGACATCTAGCTAAGCCTGTAAGTTTGCTAATTGCCCATCCACATCTCCTTTGCGAGCTCTGGCATCCCTCTCCTCCTCCTCTACCTCATCATCTCCAACCTCCACAATTGGTACATCTAACAAGGCATGCACCTTGATTCGCTCCTCCTCCTCATCAGCCTCCTCAAACTCCTCCTCCTCACTCTCCTCCATATCCTCCCCTTGCCACCAACATCCTCCATAGCTACATCCTCCTTTCCACCCCCCACCTACATCTCTCCTACAACTACAACCACCTATCCTACTGCCTCATCTCCCTCCTCCCGAATAGGGGCAAGTGCAACACCCCTACCCCAACCATCTCTCCCTCTACCTATATCTCCTCTACCTTGGCCTCCTCATCCCCCGTCTTCACCACCACCACCCCTACCACAATCTCCTCTACCTCTGCGTCTGTCTCCGCCTTGCCCCCTAAACTGGCCTCCCAGCCCTCGACCCAACCTCTCCACTGGTGTTGGCGTGTCAGGATGTAGATAAGGAATAGGCTTGTGTGTGGCCCACCAAGCATCATATGCTGAAGTTGTGTATGGATCTGCCACATCACAGTACTCCCACTGCAGTGGCTATAATCTCGCAATCTCATCTATAGCAGCCTACACTAGAATCATTGGTCCCCACACTGAAATCTCTCGCGTAACCCAGGAAAACTCTACAATGCTAGCTGGCTCATCCTGTCGCTCCCTAAACTACTTGAGTACCCAAGATGGTGGATGCCACTCTATAATGTGTTGTACCTAAATAGTCTGACCAATCAGATATCGAGTATGCTGGCAATATGGTAGCTTCTCATCATCCTCAATCCACCTCGGACATTCCATGTATGGCATCCAAGTGAATGTATCCATGTGATCAATAACATGTCTCTAGTATTCAACATCACCCATTCAAACCTATGGAAGTGTCCCAGTATAACCAAAAACATAGGGCAAGTCATCAAATATCTATCGATCCATTGGTGGCCTGCACACTACAATATGCTCTCATGTGCATATCATAAGCAAGGTCACACCACAACTAATGGGAAATTTGTTGTCATGCCGATTTGGGCATATAAGACCATTGATGCAAGTATAGATAACCACAATCAACCAATCATAATGATCTATCAGTGTGTCCCAAGGAATCTCATGCTCCTCGACTCCCAAACCTGCATCATCCTCAGTCTCAAATAATCAATGCAATGCAACCAATCTAGTCTCTAGACTATAGATCATCTGCTCCCCATGAATGTTTAACCACAGAATCTGCCACACATCAAGTAGAGTCACTGTGGCCTCTCCTATCAAAAAATGAAATGAGCTAGTCTCTGAGTGATACCTCTTGACTACTATAGTCAATAACCCTTAGTTAGCCTAAATCTCAGGCATAAAAGTGACACCGTATAGTCCAAGCATGTCAAGGATATCTCGCTTAGCCATCGACAAGGAATTACACAACCAATATCTAGTTGGACAACTCTCCTGTGTGTAAATGGGTGGCAAGCGTACCTGTATCCATGTAGCCAAGACACCACGTTAATCAAAAATCCCTAAATACAGTATTTACAGTCAAACAAGGGCAAGAATTAGGGCAACATCCACTATTTCTGGCTAGGTCGACTCATGCATCACAATGCTATTCTTAGGTATGGTGGATAAGCTCATGTGTCGCAATGCTCAATAGATATGACTCACCTAAGCCCATGTGTCACACAGTCTAACCAATGCATCACATTTTGATGCAGGAAGTACACTGCTCATCCTAAGCATCATGGTCAGCGGATGCATGCTGCCTAAGTGGAGGTGTCACACCCACTGGTGCATGCAGCTTCAAAAATGACATGCTTCTCACCTTGGTGTGGGTGTCACACCACCATGCGTAGGCAACACATGCGACAGTGCATGCAGCACAAAAAAGTGCACTGCATGCGTGCCCTATTTTCAAGCCCTAAAATCTACAAAAAAATGTAGAAATTGATAAGTCAGGATTAGACACAAACTAGTGCACCTGTCCCAGGGAGCCAACCATGCATCCGAACTAGCGATCCATGGTGCTAGTGAAGCAGTACAGGTGACAGCTCGACAATAGCTCTGCATGAAATCTCCACAAGCTCACTCTACTCTCTCTGAAAAGTCTAAAGCTCAAGTGCACAAATGAATATTATAGACCCTCTAAGGGGTATTTATAGAATCTTTTGACCTAGATGGGGCCCCTTTTCACTAAATTGACCAACTGTCAGTCTTCTTTCACACACTGGGTGCCTTTTATCGCTATTTTCTTGCTTCTAAATCACTTTGGGCATCCTGCACAACTTTTTAGAAAATTTTCCAATTTTTTTGGAATTTTTTAAGAAAATTTGAAAATTTTCCCAAGGGGGTATAGGACCATCACACTTCATTTGGAACACACTGGGGCATGTTTAGAGCACATTTCTCAATTTTTTCTTTGATATAATGTCGGATTCGACATTACATCAAAGAGGGGTAAAATGTAGACACTTAAAAATGTCTTGGGCCTGCGAGTGACATTTCCACACACATTTCACCTTAACTTCACATTCTTCTATTAACTAAATAATTTATTAAATTATTTAATTATTTCATCCCCTCTTATGCCTATAATTAAATTCCATTTATTTAATTATTTAAACTATCTTCTTCTAAATTCCTCTATAATTAAATAATTTAATTATTATTTAATTATTCATTAATCAAACACCCATATTTCCCTTCTAATTTAAATAAATACCCATTTATTTTAATTATTAACCTTACCCTAATTAAATATGTCCCCCCACTTATTTAATTAAATTCCCTCTACATTACCCATTCCTCACAAAAAAATTAAATAAATAACCACAATTTATTTAATTTTAAAACATCTCCCACCTCACCATTTCCTCCAATTTAAAATTATCTTTTCTCTTCTTGTGGATGGAAACCCTAAATCATTCTCAACCCTTGATCTTAGCCCTAAGTCAACTCTTCATCTCAACCCTCCATTCACATTTCCTCATCTATAAAACCACTTTTACCCTCTCATTTTTATCTCACCACTTGTGGATTTGACTTCGACCATTGTCAACTATTGAACTCGTATCCCATTTTGCAGACCTGTAAGTGTGAGTGCATTAGAATAGCTAGGTTAGATAGTAGCAATAGAGGAAATGCTTTAGTCAATCTAGGGTTTCTTGCTTTCATGCATAGTTGATTAGATTCTAGGTTGATTAAGGGCTCTATTGCATAGTCATGGATTGAATTTATTGTTTGTAGGGATGTATCAGTGTTTTTACCTGACTACACATTCAAGTCTTCTGAAAACTATTGTTAGCTAAAGAGTGCATATCCTAGTGAGATAGATGCAAAAACCAATTGATAAATGATTGAAAACACAAATGAATATCACCTTGATGGTGTAGCTAACATGAACATGAAGATCCTTCACATCATGAGAAGATGAAGCCAAATCTGCATAACAAACACAATAACAAAATAATACTGCTCTACAGCAATGAATACTTTGAAAGCTCTCAAATCATAAGGATGAAAAAAGCTCATAATCATTTTCTAGTTTACAAATGAATGCCTAAACATGCTTATATATGCAACTAAACAACTTGCTGCCAAGAAACTCATAATTCAAACTTGAGGTGTCAGCTTGGGACCTAATAACAGTCTCATAACCGACACACAAAAATAGGTCTTGGCCTAAAATAGGGCAGGACTAGGGTGCGGGTGCCCACGTCCTCCCCCTATTTCAGGTAGGATTCATGATAAACACATCCCCCAGGTCCTATTTTCCACGAAATGGGAGTTTTCTCATCAGGAGTCAAAATTAATATGCAAGATACTCTATTTATATATTCTGAGGATTGGGGAGCTAAACCTTAAGAGGGAAAAGCCCCCAAGGGGACATATTCTGACACAACATTTAGCACCCACTTTAATGTATGTATAAACGTGAGGCCAACACATGCATTAAAGTAAGGTCAACAAACACAATAGACATGCCAAGCATGGTGAAGACATGCCAATCACAATGAAGATAGTAATAGGCATACAAAACATGAAGAAGATAGTTACAGTCATGCAAAACACAGAGAAGACAACATTGAAGACATGCAACACATAGTGAATACAGTGAATGTAGTGATTTTTTTTTTCATTTTCTCATATGTGAAATGCAAGTGCAAGTACAAGGAATGTAAACACACAACCCAAATGCAAGAGGAGCTCATCACCACCAGTCTTAAAACTGCATAAGGGGCTACAAACATGCAATACAAATCTCAGAGTGTAGGAGGAGCTCATCACCACTAGTCTTGAAACTATACTTGAGAACAAACACGCCATACAAATCCCAAAGCATAGGAGGATCTCATCGCCACCGGTCTTGAAACTATGCTTGGGAACAAACACACCATACATACACACATGGAAGACATAGAGAAAACATGAAAAATAAGCAAAAGAAGAAACCTATTGCTAGGTTTGCAGCCATCTCAGGCCAATTACAGGCACACACCGATGATTGCACTTTGCCACAACAATCGGTAAAGACACGATTAAGGGTTAGGACTTTTAAAAAATTACAGGATGTGCAATCTCCTCTAGAAATACACCATCCCTGCCTTCTGCAAAAGGGCTTAAGATAAAAAGTGATATGCATGATTTCCCACTTCCATAGAGGGCTTAAATGATTAGAACATATTTCAAGTTTTACAAACACACTTTGATATCATCTAAATTAGATAGCTTACCTTATCTACCCCACCTTAAGGTGGTTGATATCATGTATTGATATCAAGCACATTAAGGTAGAGAGAAAACACACAAGGGAACAAGAGCTCTTACAAAGCCCATGCCCCCAGAGGTGACATGTACCTTGCAATCACCATATGTTCCCACAAACACATTCTTGCAAGAAAGAGGTTAGAAATATTTTCATAAGACAACAACCACATCATATGATAAAAGAAATTCATGATAAATTATCACATCAAGAAGCCAAGGTTACACTATGGATTCAAAAACTGAGTATAATGGTGGGGCTATACTGCAAGATCTCATAATCAAATGTAAACAAGGCGAGATTCAAAGATAAACAAAGTTCCCAGAGCAATTGTATTGTTATGTTTTGCAAGTGTGATAAGACAACATCAAAATATCACATGAAGTGATTCTACTAGCCAAGCATTAGATAATATATATATATACCAAACCCATCGTCATGATGGACTAGGTCCATTTTTTGATTTCTCTTTGAAGGGACACTTAGTCCATATTAGTTATTATTTGTTTTTTTCGTCATTCGCCAGCTAGGTAGAACCACTAGAGGAAGGTAAACAATAAATCAAGAGAGGAGAACAAGTGCCTTAGGAACAATCACGTAGGAGGGTGCCCCCAGGTCACCAACTACAACATTATGCCCTCAAGACACAACACACAACAATGAAAGTAGAGGGGAAGCAATATAGAAGAATGATGATACAAATAGAAGAAGGGTCACAATAGAGGTGGTCTCCCGGTATCCTTGACCTTACGAGAGAATCAAGGGTCATCCTAGGAGGCTTAAACAACATATAACACATCATGGGGGAAACACAACATGGAGGTAAAGGGTTAGAAATACTTACCTGATACAACCCAATGTTAAGAGTATACATATCTAGGAAGGGGCCATCCTTGAGAGAAACTATAATAATTTCTACAATGAATGTGTCTTAAAGATGGAGAAATATTTACTTGATTCAAAGGGATGCTTCCTGGCAGACAAATCTTATCTATCAGCCTAGGATATCTCACATGTTGTTTTGGTCTTGTTGAAATTATATTAACATAAAGTTTAGGATGATGAGAAGCTTTCTTTTCTTTAAAAGGATTATATCCAATGATGCTTAAGTAATGTCTTGAAGCAGATTCTATAGGTACTCAAATCCCTTGTTGATTTATACCACATCCATTACTTACATAGTCACAGTTGTTATAAAGGATTTTAAATCCTTGAATACAGAGGGATGTCAATTCCATAGAAGATGGTGAAGCCTCATAGGTCTCATAATTAGTAGTATAAGTGGAAGTATTTTCTTTATTTTCTACTAAGGAGAATTTAGATTTCTCAGGTGTTTCAAAAGATTGCTAAGATGAGATCGATGCTACTTTTGATGTGTCAAAGTTATTATGTTTATATTCCCCTATACAACAAGGATTAAAATCTAATGAACCCCAATCATCACTAAAAGTGCATTTGATGGTTGAGGGTCTTGTACAACATTATCTGTGGCAAGAGGTATTGTTGAATAACCTTGTAAGTTGTTTAATCACATATGGTTATAAACTTGTTTTTGCATTTTAACTTGTAAATAGTTATCTGGTTCAAGATCAGCGTCTATAGTGTGGTGTTTGTCTTCATAAATAAATTTTATTGATCTATGAAGGGTAGATGGAACTACCCCCATTCCATGGATCCATGTGGTCTACCAAGAATCATATTATATGAAAGTGAACTGGACATGATATGAAAAAAGGTATATAATGTCACAAGTCCAAGCACTATGGGTAAAGTTATAGTACCCAGGGATTGTCTACCAACATTATCAAAGCCACGAATATGAATCTTATCCAGTTTGATTAGAGATGTGTCAATATTGATTTTGTGTATTAAGTCAATTCGACAAACATTAAGAGTCAATCCATTGTCAATCATAACTCATTTTATCAACTTTTTATTTACCGTGATAAAGATTATAAGAGGATCATATTGGTTTTGGACTTCAATTAACGATAATTCATGTGGTTGAAAGAGAATATCCATTTTTGTCACATTCATACTATCTAATACCATTGCTATGTCATTCGGCTTAGCAGTAGATGGGACAATCACCTTTTGTAAATCTTCTTGGAGCATTCCATGGTATGTAGGGAAAGTTTGTATTAAATCCCAAAGAGAGATCTTAACCTAAGTGGCATGAAGCTATTCGACAAGATCATGTTCTTGACCACTTTTATGAGTAAGACAAGGTGGCAGAGGGAGCATCGATTGAGAACATGGAAGGGAGATAGGAACATCAGGTGATTCCTTACTTTGCATGTTATTATGGGTGTTGTATGTGTGAGCAATCACATTGTGGTGTGGTTGTTGCAACACATTTCAAACACCTTGATTTCTTTGAGTGATTTGTCTTGAATAGTTTAAAAAGTAATCCGGGGCTCAAGGTGGTTGTTGAGCACCTTGAATAGTAATCACTAGTTTTAAGCAAGAAGGTGCACTAGGTGCCCCCCTACAACCATATTAGGAATATTTCTACAAAGTCTATTAGTTAATATTGAATTAACATTGTTTCCCTCTCTATTATATGCAACATCTATCCCTAAAGGATTTAATGTGAGAGACCTTTTCTCATCCCCTAATGCTACATCTTGGCCAGGGAGAGAATTGGAATAAGAGGAAAGTACGGTGTTGTTAGGAAGGTTATGTGTTGTAACATTAATAGAGCTATCCGTAGGCTTCTCATCTAAGGTTCTAGGACATTCAACTATAGGACTAGAAGTGGGATAACTTATGGAAACATCATCATCATCATATATTTGAGATATTAATTCCAAAGAATTCAGAGGAGTTTCACACTCATCATTCACAATGTGTTTTATTAAATCTTCTACTACTGAAGGGTATTTATTCATGAGAGATATGAAGTTGTCAAAATCAGATACATAGTCAATGATTTCAAATCAAGAGAATTTAAATATATCCTTGTGATACATAACTTGTATATAGGTGAGAACATGAGGATTCATATTAAGGAATTTGTAGAACTTCTCAAAGTTTTTGATATATACATTAAAAGATACCAAAGAGCAATGAGGTGAAGATGCCATAATGAAATGTCTTGTTACATCAATGTCCAATAATATCTAATAAGACAAGACATGCAAAGTTTTAAGATACTTAAGGCACCCTAGTTGTGTGACTATTTTGATATTAAACACTTGTTTGAGCGAAAAGGGATAAAAGACACATGAAGTCCACAACAATCACAATGGATAAGAGGAAAGAATTCAACACAACAAGGCCTAATTTGTTAATTCAAAGAAAATGTATACAACCTTGGATACATTGAAATACACAATGTGTAATTGAGATAATGCAAGATTTCAAACAAGGTTATCAAATGATGTTAAATTTATGTTTTCAAATATATACAAGATCAAATTTAAAATATTTTTGATATAAATGTAAAAATTAAATGCAAAACTATGTATAAATATGACCTAAAATGCTTGATTTTTTCACTTTTTTCAATGCAAATGAGTAAAAGAAGAGGTGTTGTGAGGAAATTTATGATGGAAAGAAGATTATAACAGTAATATAAGTCAATTAGTGCAAAAAAATCCTCCACAGCATGCCTGTAATGCAAATCTAAAGAGTTGATAAGTCAAAGCCTAGTGAAAATATGCTAAAATATGCAAATTTTCACCAATTTTCAATGCAAATGAGTAAGGGAAGAGATGTTGTGAGGAAAGTTATGATGGAAAGAAGATTATAATAGTAATATTAGTCACCTAATGCCATAAATCTGTCACAACATGCCTATAGTATGAATCTCGAGAGATGACAAGTCAAACCCTAGTGAAAATACACTAAAATATGCAATTTTTTACAAATTTTCAATGTAAATGTCTAATAGAAAGTGATGTAGAATGTACAATGGAAGTGGACAAAATAGACCAAACAGATCAACTCATACACATCACTTGACTTGTTATCACCGGTTCACATGCACCGATTCACCATTACACCCGGTCACTACTTATATCTATCGAAAGATACATTCTCAATGTACTTTCTCGCATGCATTTACGACAAACATTGACAATATACATTCAAACACATTCGTCAGCTAGATTTCAATCATTGGAGAACACTAGGGTTTCCTCTGCCACTACTCCTATACGCCATTGCATAGTATGCCTTCACTGAACCCTAGCACATGGAGATTCTAGGTGATCTACTGTGCATGCTCAAACTTGGTCCTCTACGCCGCCAAACAGGAAAACAAAATAGGAAATGAAAAACACATATTGTACAATGAAGCCATTCCATTGATTTTGACAGAAATGTTATCAGTGGAATGCTTGACATCAACATTTTGCAACAATGGGAAAATAGGAAGGAAAGGAAACCTACAGTTACGCAATTCGTATTTACAGAAAATGGGAAACAAATTGATGACCCAGAAATAGTTCGATTCTCCTTAGCAGAGCTTGATTACATTCGTACAATCACAATATCATATCACTGATTACAATCTCAATCCCTAATCTCTATGCATTTGATTCATTTCTCTGGGTTTTTATAGACTCACCTAGAGGAACAACAACCTTATTCCCAACAGCTGGGAGAATGATTCCAAGCAGCTGGGAGCAAACTCCAAGTGGCTAGGAGAAAACCCACCATCTCATTTTCAATTTGACAATTACAACCTAAGTACTTGGGACTTACAAACATAAATTACATGCATTGGTTGAATAGACCTTATTACAACATAAAACAAAACATGAACTTAAATGCCTCATGGAAGCCACTTGTGTTAGGTGCCCCTGCACCATACTCCCAGGGTTAATAGAACTCAAGTCCCTTGAGGAACCAAGCCTGAAATATTAACCCCATGCTTGATGATGTCTTCCTCACTCATCCAGGTTGCATCCTCATTAGGTAAACCATGCCATTTGACCAGATACTGCCTGTAGGTTTTATGAATGGTCTTCTTCTGAACCTTTGTGTCCAAAATACATTCTAACTGAATTAGCTGACTCGGTGGAAGATCAGAAATCCATTCTGCATCTTCAGCTTCTGTCTCTGCTGCATTGGCTCCTCTGAATGGAAACAAATTAGCCACACTAAGGATGGGTGAAATAGCTAATCCAAGAGGAAGTTCAATCTCGTATGCATTAAGCCCAAATTTGTGTACAATCTTGCATGGACCTATCTTCTTCATAAGAAGCTTCATGGTCTGCCCCTTTGAAAGGCTTTCCTTTTTTAGATAAGCCATTACCAGATCTCCAACTTTGTATTGGACATCCCTTTTCTTCTGATCAGCTCTCTCTTTGTATTTTCCTGTGTTCTTTTTGATAGTTTCCCTTATAGCATCATGGATATCCTTCATGCTGACTACAAAATCTTCTCCTTGTGCACTCCTTTTCTCCATGTTCTAGAGATCCCTGAGCTCCAAAATTCCCCTGGGATGAAGCCCATATACAACTTCAAAAGGACTCTTTCATGTGCTCATATTAACAGAATCGTTATATGCAAACTCTGCTTGTGGGATGATCATATCCCATGCTTCTCCATGTTGTTTAGTCAAAGACCTCAAAAGATTACCTAGTGATCTATTCACCACCTCATTTTGTCCATCCATCTGAGGGTGATAGGCTAACGTGAAAGACAATTGAGTGCCCAATTTCTTCCACAATGTGCACCAAAAATGTCCCACAAACTTGGGATCTCTATCAGTAACTATGTTCAATGGTAAACAATGAATTTAGACTATCTCCTTAAAGAATAGACCAGCAATGTGTGAAGCATCATTGGTACATTTGCATGGCACAAAATGAGCCATTTTACTGAATCTATCAACTACAACAAATACACTGTCAAAACCTCTTTGAGTCCGGGGAAGACCCAAAACAAAATCCATACTAATGCACTCCCATGGCCTTTGAGGAATTGGAAGTGGTTGATAGAGACCTACATTTGATGAAGTCCCTTTTGCCCTCTAGCAAATGTTGCAACTTTCTACAAATTTCCTGACATCTGTTTGCATTTTAGGCTAGAAGAAAAGCCTTCTCACTTGTTCCAATAACTAGTCCAATCCAAAATGACCTCCAAGACTACTGTAATGTTTCTCTTTTATGATGTTCTCCCTCATAGAACACCTAGGTACACACAGTTGGCTGCCTTTGAACAGTAACCCCTGCTGTAGAAATAAATTAGAAAAATTAGAATGATAGGAATCTGAAAATTGTGAACAAACTGCATATATCTCCTTGAAGTCCTCATCATCTTCGTACATATTCTTGAGAGAATCTACTCCCACACTTTGCAAATGGATTTCCTGTATAGTGCACACTCTTTTGCTCAGAGCATCTACCACCTCATTGGCTTGTCCCTTGTTATGTTTGATGGAGAAAGTATACACCTAGAGTTGTTTGACCCACTTCATATGCCTGTGATTTAGCTTCTCCTACGAATTTAGAAAACTTAAAGCATGGTTGTTAGTATAAACAATGAATTCTTTGGGCAAGAGATAATGTCTCCATTTTTTCAATGCTTGGACCATTGCATACAATTCTAGATCATATGTGGAATACTTTCATTTAGCATCATTCAACTTTTCACTAAAGAAAACAACAGGTCTGCCTTCCTAACTCAAGATAGCACTAATGGCAAGGTTACCGGTATCACCTTCCACAGTAAACGACTTATTAAAATCAGGCAAAACCAAAATGGGTTTCTCTACTATTTTCTATTTGAGAATCTCAAAAGACTCATCAGTTGCTCTATTCCAAACAAACTTACATTTCTGTCCTCCTTTTATGGTATCTAGAATGGGTGCACAAACATGACTGAATCCTCTTATGAATTTCCTATGAAATGTTGCTAACCCATGAAAACTCCTTACATCACTTACTATTTTAGGTGCTAGCCAAGACAGAATAGCATTTACCTTCTGTGGATCCATTTTCAAATTGCCCTAGGATATCACAAATCCAAGGTATGTGAGTTCTTCCTTCATGAAGACACTCTTCTCCATATTGATCATTAGTTTCTGTTCATGCAACTTCTTCAACACCTGTTCCAAATGCTGCAAATGTTCTTCTTTTGTCCTGCTGAAAACTAGAATATCATCAAGATAGACAACAACAAATTTGCCAATAAAATCTTTCAATACCTCATTCATTAGACACATGAAAGTATTGGGAGCATTGGTCAGACCAAATGGCATCACTGGCCACTCATAAAGACCTTCATTAGTCTTAAAGGTTGTCTTCCATTCATCCCCTTGTCTCATCCTTATCTCATGTTATCCACTCTTGAGATTAATTTTAGAAAAATACCGAACTCTCCCAAACAATCCATGAGGTCCTCTATTCTGGGCATAGGAAACCTATATCTAATGGTGATCTTACGTATGGCTCTTGAATCAGTGCATAACCTCCATTTTCCATCCTTCTTGCGAGCTAAAACTGTGGGTACAACACATGGACTAAGACTTTTCCTCACCAGGCCTTTATCCAACAGTTCTTGTACTTGTTTAGCAATCTCCTCATTTTGATTAGGGGTCATTTTATAAGCTGGTTTATTAGGCAATGTGGACCCTGGGATAAAATCAATCTGATGGCTTATGTCTCTCATAGGGGGTAGTACATTGGGCATATCCTCCACCATGATACCGTTATATTTGTCCAACAATTCCTGGACTTCCTTAGGGACTTTTTCCTTGTTGTTTTCAGACAAATCAGAATTGTCTTTAGGCTTCAAAATCAGTGCATACCCCTTGGTTCCCTCTTCTATGGAGAAACTCTTTCCCACTCACTAACATGATACTTGAGCCTACATTCTTGTCTACACCTTCTTTTGGTAAAGGATCCATCTTATACTTTCTACCATTCTTAGTGATCACAAAAGGAATTTGACTTACCATCATGTTGGGCTTATACATCATACTACCAAGGTCTACCTAACAGTAAATGGCATGCATCCATGGGAATTATATCACACAAAATTTTATCCCCATATTCCCCTATCTGAAATTCTACCCAAGCTTGTTCATCGACCAAGACTTGTTGCCCTTTGTTCAGCCATGACACTTTGTATGGACTCATATGTGGCAATCTTTTCAAATTCAATTTCTCTACCATTTCCACTGAAACTAAATTTTTAGTGGAGCCAGAATCAACAATTACCTTACATCGTTTGCTGGAGACTTTACACAGAGTTCTGAATAGTGTCTTCCTCTATGGTGGTTCCTTGTTCTGTGGTACCTTCAGCATTGTTCTTCTCATCATGAGACTCTCTCCATCTTGTGTTGGAGCTACGCTTCCCATAGGTGAGTTCACACTCTGACAATCTTCCTCTTGAATTAGCTAGCTCCTTCTCTCTCCTCCATGAGAGCTTGAGGCTTTCTCTGGACACCTGCTTGCTGTGTGCCCAATTTGGTTACAATTATAACATCTTCTCGTGAAGATGTTAGGACCTCTACCTAGTCCACCAAATTTGCCTTTCCCATTGCGTCTCCTTCCTCTAAAACCCTCTCTAGAACCAGATTCTCCACTGTGTTCTTGTTGACTGGACTCTCCTTGATTCTTCTGGAACTAATTTCTACCACCAAAGCTATTTTTGCCCCTGAAATTCTTTCCACCTCTGCCTCTGTTCTACTGTTCTCCTTTTCTTTTTTGCTTCTCTTCTACTCTCAGCGCCACTTGGAAACATTTGTCCACTATTTCTAGTGTCAAGATGGTAATCTCATCTTGTATACTATACTTCAGGCCATTAATATACCTAGCAAATCTTCCTTTCTCATCCTCAGCATGTCCACACCTTAGAGACAATTTATGAAATTCCTCTGTATAGGTGGATACATCCATTTCCTTTTGCCTGAGGTTCTGCATTTTCCTATATATCTACACTTCATAATCCACCGGTAGGAACTGAGCCTTGATCCTCTCTACCATCCGACTCCAGGATGAGATCATGCTCTTGCGACTCTTCACCCTTTCTCCCTGGGTGTAGTTCCACCATGTGAGAGCAGTACCCTTCAATTTCATTTTTGCAAACTTGACTCTTCTATTCTCCGGTACCTCCTTGTACTCGAAATAATTGTTCAAAGCCTCAATCCATTTGATGACTTCTTCTGCGTCCATTTTTTGCTGAACATCAGAATCTCCATTCTTGATTCAGATGATTCCTTACCAAGTGATTTTATGGCTTCCAGAAATTGTTTCTGGTCTGCAAATATACTTGTCTGTTCTGGGGTTGTTTCCTCTTCCCCATCTCCTTCTTCTTCATCAGACTCCTCATCTGCTTTCTTGCCTTTTCCTAAGGTCTTCAACTCAGCCTGGAGTACTTCCTTGACTCCAGTCTTGATCATCTCCTCCATCTCCTTGAATTTCTTGACCACTTCAGTGGTCATTCCCTTTGGAGGCATATCTCTAGCCCCTCCTTTGTTTTCTCTGTCTGACATAAACATTCACAGACAATGCCAACACTTTTATAGACCTTTTTGTTGGCTTTGATACCAAAATGATGCAGAGCACACAATGGAAGCAAACAAAATAGACCAAACAGATCAACTCATACACATCGCTTGACTTGTTATCATTGGTTCACATGCATCGATTCACCATTACACCCGGTCACTGCTTGTATCTGCCGAAAGATACATTCTTAATGTACTTTCCCACATGCATTTCCAACATACATTCACAATATACATTCAAACACATTCGTTAGCCAGATTTCAATCATTGGCAAACACTAGGGTTGCCTCTGCCGCGACTCCTATACACCGTTGCACAGTCTGCCTTCACCGAACCCTAGCACATGGAGATGCTAGGTGATCTACTATGCACGCTCAAACTTGGTCATCTCTGCCGCCAAATAGGAAAACAAAATAGGAAACGAAAAACACATATTGTACAATGAATCCATTCCACTGATTTCGATAGAAATTTTATCAGTGGAATGCTTCACATCGACATTTTGCAATAATGGAAAACAGGAAGGAAAGGAAACCTACAGTTATGCAAATCGTATTTACAGAAAATGGGAAACAAATTGACGACCCAGAAATAGTTTGATTCTCCTTAGCAGAGCTTGATTACATTCGTACAATCACAATATCATATCACTGATTACAATCTCAATCCCTAATCTCTATGCATTTGATTCATTTCTCTGGGTTTTTATAGACTCGCCCAGAGGAACAACAACCCTATTCCCAGTGGCTAGGAGAATGATTCCAAGTGGCTGGGAGCAAAACTAACTGAATCCAAGTAGCTGGGAGACAACCCATGGTCTTATTTTCAATTTGACAATTGCAACCTAAGTACTTGGGACTTACAAACAGAAATTACATGCATCGGTCGAATAGACCTTATTACAACATAAAATAAAACACAAACTTAAATGCCTCATGGAGGCCACTTGTGTTAGGTTCCCTTGCACCAGAAAGGGTGTTTTAAAGAATTGAGGAGGGGAAGATGATTATAACCCTGATAACAGCCAATTAATACAGAAAAAGCCTTCATAGCACGCTTATGATGCAATTCTAGAGAGACGATAAGGCCAAATCTAGTGAAAATGCAAGGTTTTTAAACCCTAGACATGAAATTTGATGTAATGGTAGGAGGATGCACTCAAAAAAAACAAACTTTCAAACTTTGTAACCCTATCTTGGTGGGTTTCTCTCACAATTTCACCATTCTCCTAGTAGCCTTCCAAAACTGATAAAATGGCGATAACTTGCAGACCAAACCTCATATCCAAAATCTAAAACCTGTTTCAAGTACCCATTTGGAAGTTATTCAACATATGTAGAAATCAGGGGTGATTGTTTTGTAACACAGGGGTCAAATTTTGACTGTCTCGTTTTGGATTTAGGCCATTTAAGGCACCAAACAAGGTTTTTCTAGCACAATTTGCAAACTAGATCTCAAACCCACAAACCAATCATTGTTCTAGATACCCTTTTGGCAATTTAAAAACATAGCAAGAGTGTAGGTATGATTGTTTTGGAACAAACCCCTCAAAAAGTGACTGTCCCGCTGTCCCAAGGTCTAATTAGGCTTGTTTTGATAGGTCACTTTGTGATTTTTACAACCCAGACTTCAAACTCCTATACCACCAACCCAAACATGTTAAATATGGTTTGTACAAACATTTTTCATCACCAAAAACAATTTTATACAAACCCTATCACTTATGCATCAAAAACCTAGGTTTTCAAAGTGGTTTGGAGTAAAATGCTTCTAAAATGCTCAAAACAAAATGAAATTCAATGAGACCAAATTTTATAGAAACTAGATTCAATTCCACATCACCTCCAATCAACTAGAGACCTCTTCTAGACCATACAAGGCCATACAACCTCATGTAGAAGCAAATTACAATGAGAAAATGCAAAAAATTACACAAAATAGTCTTATTTCTTATTCAATTCTTCTCCAAACCCACACTTCTTCTTTACAAACGATTAAAATGGCCTTTTTAAAGGATTTACAACTTCCTACAACTAAATCAACTGATCCAAACTTTCTTTTAACCTCCTTGACCCTTCAACTTCTCTATTTTGCCTTTTTTTGCACTTTTTTGCAATTTTTACATTGACAACTTCTACATTGTTTGCAATATTTGAAAAATGAACTCCTAACAACCTCCTAGGACCTATTCCAAGCTTAAATTGGCTATTTATAGCTTATTACATCATGAGATCATCAATACTAAATCAAAAACCTAAGATTGCCTCATGGAGGCATGTACTGGCTAGGGTGCTCCTGCACCATACTCCCAGCCAAATGAAAACTCCAAGTCCACTTGGATTGAATGTAGCAACAAGTCTTCATCATTAAATTCTCCTCCTTGTAGTCATCTATGCTCTACTTCTTGAAATAGCTCCATTTTTTCTTCATCTTCACCTTTGGCTTTAGTTGGTCTATGCTGACTTGTCTCCACTTTGTCTTGCCTCTTTGAACCTGCTCCTTCATGCTCTGATGTGTCACAATCTCTGTCTCAACTCTTTCTCCTTCTTTTATTTGTTGCATCTTGACCTTTAGTTTGTTCCCCTTCCAAATTATTATCACAACAAGGAAGTGATACATTGTCTCTACCACAATACAACCATGTTTGTTCAACTCATTTTGAGTCTTCAAGACCAACTCAGTATCATGTCCCTCTAAGATCAGATCCTTTACCTCTGCTACAATGTCATATTTATGTTTAGGGATGGATGCAACCTCTATCTTCTTTTCTTTCTCTTCATATTCTTCTTCTTGTTTGGCTTGCTTCTCTCCTACCTCTATCAAAGGTTCTATCATCTTCATTTCTGATTCTAATGCCTTCATGTGTCTTCTTTTCTGTATTAGCCTTTGAATAGGCCATACAAGTCTTCTCTTCTTAATTGTCAAATGCCAACTTGTGGCTTGCCTACACAACTATTCCATCTTAGCCTCAAAATTTTCTCTCATCACTCTGAATTCCTCTAATGCTTGCCTCAATTATCTAATCTCTTGATCCATCTTCATTTGCTTTGTCTTTTTCTCTTTTCTCTTCCTCTCTTCTTGTTTCTTCTTCCTTTGTGAATCCTCAGCCTACTAATATCTTCTCAAAAAATCCATATTTTCTTCAAGAAAGTCCCTTTAGCCCTTTAACCTTGCTTCTTAACTTCTTTGCCTCACCTAGGTCTCTTCACTTTTCCTCTACCTAGTTTTTTGGCAACCAACCTGTACAAACACAAACGCACAACCACAAAATTCTCTTTCCCAAAACTTCTAAGCTCTGATACCAACTGATGCAGTGGCAGGAGAATTCACTCAAAAAAACTAAACTTTCAAACTTTGTAACACTATCATGGTGGGTTTCTCTCACAATTTCACCATTCTCCTAGTAGCCTTCCAAAATTGATAAAATGGCAATAACTTGCAGACCACACCTCATATCCAAAATCTAAAACCTATTTCAGGTACCCATTTGGAATTTATTCAACATGTGTGGAAATCAGGGGTGATTGTTTTGTAACACAGGGGTCAAATTTTGATTGTCCCATTTTGGAATTAGGCCATTTAGGGCAGCAAACAAGGTTTTTCTAGCACAATTTGCAAACTAGCTCTCAAACCCACAAACCAATAAATATTATAGATACCCTTTTGGTGATTTAAAAACATATCAAGAGTGTAGGTATGATTGTTTTGGAACAAACCCCTCAAAAATTGATTGTCCTGCTGTCCCAAGGTCTAATTAAGCTTGTTTTGATAGGTCACTTTGTGTTTTTTACAACCCAAACTTCAAACTCCTATACCACCAACCCAGACATGTTAAATATGGTCTATACAAACATTTTCCATCACCAAAAACAATTTTATACAAAGCTTTTATACAAACCCTATCACTTATGCATCAAAAACCTAGGTTTTCAAAGCGGTTTGGAATAAAATGCTTCTAAAATGCTCAAAACTAAATGAAATTCGATGAGACCAAGTTTTATGGAAACTAGATTCAATTCCACATCACCTCCAATCAATTAGAGACCCCTTCTAGACTATACAAGGCCATACAACCTCCTATAGAAGCAAATTACAATGAGAAAATTTAGAAAAATTGCACCAAACAGTCTTATTTCTTATTCAATTCTTCTCCAAACCCACACTTCTTCTTTACAAATGATTCAAATGGCCTTTTTAAAGGCTTTACAACTTCCTACAACTAAATCAACTGATCCAAACTATCTTTTAACCTCCTTGACCCTTCAACTTCTCTATTTTGCCTTTTTTTGTAATTTTTTGCAATTTTTACATTAACAACTTTTACATTGTTTGCAATATTTGAAAAATGAACTCCTAACAACCTCCTAGGACCTATTCCAAGCTTAAAGTGGGCATTTAGACCTTATTACATCATGAGATCATAAATACTAAATCAAAAACCTAAGATTGCCTCATGGAGGCATGTACTGGCTAGGGTGCTCCTGCAACAAAATTTTGCAAGAAAGCCCCTATGATGAAACACTAAAGTTATAAATAAGTCCTAATGATTGTTTTTAAAGGGTAGTTAAATTTAAAACAATATTTTGACTACAAACCTTAGCTAACAGAAACTAGGTTATACGAAAAAATACACAATTAAGCAAATTTTAACAATTTAAGCATGAATATGTAATGCAAGTGAATGATGAATGATTAATTTCTGTATTTTAAATCAGATCTAATGATAATGAAAAAAAACCAATTAAATTAAATACAAACTAATTCAAATTATTAGAAAATGCAAGCTAAAAATGCCAATTTTTTCAAAATTTTCAATTTTTTTGTAATTTTTCAAATGTAATAAGATGAAAATGAAATGAATGAATGAAATTCTGAAGTACAACACTCAGAAAGGTGCAAAATCCTCAAAACATGGGTTCACCAAAATGTTTAATGTAAAAAGAGGGGTTTGGCAATTTCAAGGGTTTATGTTAAATCCTCCTTTGACATCAACATTCAAGGATATTCAATCGAGTAGAGGATTCTACTATAGATCTCCTATCACTTGGAATAGAAGGGAAATTTGGAATTGTATCAATCTTTTGTTCAATTAAGTCCAATTATTCTTAAAACCCTAATTTAATGAAATCGTAAACAAATGGACGAATGACAGAAAATGCTCGCACACAAAGATATCAAATGATAATCAAATGCCTACCAATTTTCAAGATTCAATGTATGGAAATGTCAAGGACTAATGAGTAGGCATCCTAGTCCAATGTACCAAATTTTGTCAAGATCTAGGAAGGTTGTTTGTAACTTAATTCTGCTATTCCAAAGATTTTACTATTGCGGGATCCAGAGGACTAATGAGCGGGTACCCTAGTCCAGGTCCCTATTTTCTGCTTTCCTCTGGACTTTTGACACTCTGTTCTGCTTCCCTACAACTCCACCTCTTTCACTTCCGCAACCTGTAACTTACAATCATAGAAAAGGGAGTTGGGGGTTGTGGTGTTTAGAGACTTGCCTTGGTCAAGCCCCAGAGAGACATTCAAGTCTTTCAAACACTGTTGTCAGATAAAGAGTGTGTATCCCTATGAGATAGAGGCAAAAACCAATTGATAAATGATTGAAAACACAAATGAATATCACCTCAATGGTGTAGCTCACATGAACATGAAGATCTGTTGCATTGTGAGAAGATGAAGCCAAATCTACATAACAAACACAATAACAAAACAATATTGCTCTGCAACAATGAATACTTTGAAATCTCTCAAATCATAAGGATGCCAAAATCTCATAATCATCTTCTAGTTTACAAATGAATGCCTAAACATGCTTATAAATGCAACTAAACAACTTCCCACCAAGAAGTTCCTAATTCAAACATGAGGTGTCTGCCTGGGACCTAATAACAGTCACATAACCAACACACAAAAATAGGTCCTTGCCTAAAATAGGGTAGGACTAGGGTGTGGGCGTGGGCACTCAAGTTCTCCCCCAAATTTTAGGTAGGATTCATGATAAACACATCCCCTAGATCCCATTTTCCATGAAACTAAAGCGTTTTCTCACCAGGAGTCAAAATTAATATGCAAGATACTCTAAAAGCATTCTAAGGACCCGAGAGCTAAACTTTAAGAGGGAAAAGCCCCCAAGGGGACATTTTTTGACATAATAAGAGCATAAAATCAAATTTTGAATAGAGGAAGTAATCAGTTGACTAGTAACAGTGACCAGTAGACAAAGAAAACAAATGACTATCTAGTAACAATGACTACTATATGGAATCAATACCAAGATGGTGGATATAAATATTTTATATAGCAACAACCAGTGAATTCTCGCCAAAAATGACAAATAATAAAAAAATAACGATTGGTGGCTATGTCATCCAACATTTTACAATGCTATTACAGAAATATTAAAAGTTCCAATGGATAACCTTTCAAAAATTACAAATGTAATCTACTTCAGATCTGATATTGTTTCTAGCGGTAAACAACACAAAAAATTACAATTTAATATTAGCTAGATCTTTCTAGATGACTTCTAGATTTATATCAAATACCCACTTCAATATTTATTCAGTAGATTCTTTACAAATATGGCTAACTATAATGTATCTAGCTCTAAATTTTAGAATATATCAGACTTGATATGTTGTTCTTTACTATCAAATATATTTCCAAAAATCAAAAACTAAAATAAGAAATCAAGTTGTTCAACAACTTCATACCAAATTATGCTTGCCTCTAGAGGGGATATGACATTCCCCAAACTCAAGTTGCTTCTTTTAAACACATATATTTCCTTGAATCCTTATGCATCCTTTCAAACTTCTCATATTCAGTTAAAATCTGCCAAAACTTGTTTTCTATGAAAGTGGCGGCAACTTTTAGGAAACAGTTAACATCAAACAACCTTATAATATATGGTACGACTAGTTATGGGAATAGTATAGCCAACTTTAGCAACCTTTCTTCTTTAAAAATAATCACTTAAAATATATCAACATCAATAACATTAAAAATATTTGTAGCTACACAATTTACACACAACTCACACATACCATATATAATTTTTGGTATTTTCTGGAATATAGAAACACACCAATAGAATGGAAAACTCACACCAACAAATTGGAAATACAACCAATTCAACTCACTAGAAATCTCTAAATGAAATTTCACCACTAGAATAGAGGGGTTTCATCCTCAATCCCATATGGCTTCTCAGTTTTCATCCTTCGAGTAGCCTTAGGGTTTTTCGTCCTTAAGAAAAAGTTGGGCACAAAGATCAAACTCAAATAATAAAAGTTGTAGAAAGGATGGAATCCATTCAAATGAGCCCTCAACCTCCTTTTATAGGCTCAAGAGGGAAATAAAATATATATTTTTCTTTTTTCCCAAAAACCTAATTTTAAATTACCTTTTGTAATTTTCTCACCCATCTAAAAAGAAATAACTTAATATTACAAAAGGCTTTATTTGCCCCATTTAGGCAACACAAAATAATAATAAAGTGACCTTTTAAAAAAAATATGAAAATTAATATATAAAGGCTAACTTGAAGATTATTATTTTGAAATTGATTTCCTGCTCCCACACTAAACTACCAAAAATACCAAAATGACTAATTAAATTATTTCCATTAAAACTACTAGCTAAAATTGAGTAGGAAATACAAAACCTCTGAAAATGAAGCTCTCCAAGGTTTGTTGACTTCTCCAATAATCTTGGAATTCTTTAAACATGTTGGAATTGATGAGAACAACAATGGGACATGATAAGTACCCACTCTAAAAGTCACCCTCTATAAAAAAAACCAAGAGTTAGATTTTCCAAATTTTATGAAAATGATGATTTTGATGCTAAAATACAAAGGCTCTTGAGTATGTCACAACCATGCTTGTCCATAACAAAAATGTTCATCTGTGATCAGGACAAGAAAACTAATGTTTTTGTCTACAAGAAAGATGATTAGGGTGCAAAATAAAGGGGTTAAATCAATATAATAATATTAAGGATGAAAATCCCTTGCAAATATGCCTAAAATTTGCCTAAAATGATGGTTAGAAAGCCCAAAATGAAAGATTAAAAATTTGAGGATGCAAGCTCCCAAGCTTGTTACTAAGGCACTCAAGTATTCTATAGAGGCACTTGAGAATGCTACACCAAAACATAAGTAGGTATAAAGGTGCTTTTCTATGAAAAGACACTCTTAGGATTGAACATAAATGCTTGAATAGGTCACAAACACACTAGGCTAGACCCTACAAACTAGAAAGGGCTTAGAAACAATATAAGGAGATTAGGTAAGGTACATGGGATCTTTTTGTTCCTTGCACACATGCCCATTTTTCTTTAAAAAATGTGGACCCTCACCTTTTGTTTTTCTTTTTATTTAAGTCTCAGATTTTAGGTTCATAGTCTAAGGAGTGATTTTACTGAGTCCTTTGGATGGTTATTTTCATACTTTTAAAATTTTAGTTTCTTTGAAAAGATCGTGTTCAAGTTTTCTTTAATGGAAATATTTGTTTGAACCTTAAATATAAATTGTAGAGTTTTCATTGGGAGTAGATGTAGACTTTCCAATAGATCATGCATCCTTCTTCCTCTCTATAAAACCTTGCTTATACGCACATTGCAGACTTTTGGGCTGGATCTGGATGTCTTTTGTCATGGACCATTTTAATCCCTCTAGATCCCATTTTCCCAGAAACTAGTCCTAAATACTTCTTCATGTTGAAAATGTGGAACTTTAGAAATACTATTGGATTTGTAGAATCCTAAGATGCATCCAGACCTATGTTTTTTTCCAACATGTTCTATCTAGTTGGATAACTTTGTAGATCTAGTACATCTCATCCTCTCCTAAAGTTTGCAAAGTTTTGATTGCATCCTGCAAGTCTGACAAGGGTCATTGTACCTTCGAATTTTTCACACCCAAGTTCTGATTGTCTTACTATTTACTTGCACGTAATTAGTAGTTGATTTTACATAATCTAATGATTTGATGTTATGTGGAATGACATGATAAATCAATGATATCATGAGTTTATGATTATATGCATAGAATTTATGATTATATGAATAGAATTTATAAATGTGATTATATGTTGTTATGTTGAAAAATGTCCCCTTGGGGGCTTTTCCCTCTTAAGGTTTAGCTCTCGGGTCCTTAGAATGCATTTTAAGCATATTGCATGTTAATTTAAATTCCCGATGAGAAAACTCCAAAGTTTTATGATGAATAGGACCTAGGGGTGCTATAATGTTAATCCCTGCCTAAAATAGGGAGAGAGGACTTGGGCGCTCATGCGCTAGTCCTATGCTAGTTTAGGTCAAGACCTAAATCTAAGTGTTGGTTATGTGACCGTTATTAGGTCCTATGCTGACACCTTAAGATTGAATTACAAAATTGTAAGAGGGAATGAATGTATCTAAGCATATATATGTATGTTTAGGGATTCATTTGTAGACTAGATGATGATTATGAACTTTTAGCACACTTATGATTTTAGAGTACTCAAGATACTCATTGTGTTGTAGAGAAGTATTGTCTTGTTATTGTGTTTGTTATGTAGATTTGACTCCATCTCCTCATGCCAACATGAAGAGCATCTTCCTTCCATGGGATCTACACTACAAGGTGATATCTATTATGTATTCAATTATTTATCATTTGGATTTTGCCTCTATCAACCCACAAGGATACACAATCTTTATCTGAAACGGTGTTCAAAAGACTTGAATGTCTCTCCAGGGCTTGACTGAGGCAAGCCTCTAAACACCACAACCCCCAATCCACTTTTATGTGATTGCAGGTTATAGGTTGTGGAAACAAAAGAAGTGGAGTTGCAGGAGACTAGTGCAGACTATCAGAAGTGCAAAGAAAAGAAGAAAATAGGGACCTGGAGTCAAGCACCTACTTATTAGTCCTCCAGATTCCGCAATGGTGAAATCTATGGAATAGTAGAACTATGTTCCAAATAACATTCCCAGATCCTGACAAAAACTTTTACATTAGATTAGGGCACCCGTTCATTAGTCCCTGACTTTTCCACACACTGAACCTCAAAATCTGGTATGCATTTGGTTGTTATTTGATATCTCTGTGTGCGATCATTTTCCATAATTTGTCTGTTTGTTTATGATTTCACAAAATTAGGGTTTTGAGCATAATTGGACTTAATTGAACAATAAATCTACACAATTCCAAATTTCCACTATTCCAAGTGACAAGAGATCTATAGTAGATTCTTCTACTCAGTTGAATGTCCTTAAATGTATGTAGTGAAAAGAGGATTTAACCACACCTTACATAGAATTGAAAATCCCACTTTTTTCTACATAACATTTTGGTGAACCCATTTTTTTAGACTTTTTGGCAACTTTCTGAGTGTTCTGTGATATATTTGCATTCATTCATCTTATTGTATTCGAAAAACTATAAAAAATTTGAAATTTTTTGAAAATTTTGCATTCTAGGGTTTGAATTTTGACATAGTTTACATTAATTTAATTGCATTTAATTAAATTTCTGATCTTTGCATCAGATCTGAAATTCCTTTCTATTTAATTCATAATTTTCAATATTGCATTTGAAAATTTAAAAAAACATTGAAAATTTTGAAAATTTTGAAAAAAATTGGCATTTTTAGCTTGCATTTTGAAATAATTTTAATTAATTTAATTAATTTTCATTTAATTTATTATTTTTGCATTATATCTGATATTTATTTTCATTTAATTCATAATTTTTACATTGCATTTGAAAATTTACAAAAAACTGAAAATTTTTTGAAAATTTTGAAAACAATGGCATTTTAGCTTGCATTTTGACATAATTTGAATTAATTTGAATTAATTTTCATTTAATTTCTTATTTTTAAATTAGATCTTACCTAAGTTACAAAAATTTATTTTTATCATTTTCATATCGCATTTGAAAATTTACAAAAAAAATTGAAAATTTTAGAAATTTTTAAAAAATTGGCATTTTTGGCTTGATTTTCAAATAATTTGAATTAATTTGAATTAATTTCAATTTAATTTAATTTAATTTCTGATTTTTAAATTAGATGTGATTTAAATTACAGAAATTCATCATTATATAATTTCTTTCATTGCATTTTCATCATAAAATTGGTAGGGTTTGCTTGAAATTTTGAATTTTTCATATAACCTAGTAATTCCAAAAGCTAGGGTTTGTAGGTAAAATCTTATTTTCAGATTTTTTCTACTTATCTTTGGCACTCATTTAAATCTGATTTTGCATGTAGTGTTACATTTTTGTTTGTTTTTCATTTACAGTCACATATTTGCGTTTACACATTTTCAATTTCAACAAAACTAGCAATTTTCACTAAATTTTGGGTTATTTTGCATATAGGATTGCATTATAGGGTGTTGTGAAGGATTTTGTGGCTTTAATAGACTGATTTTAGACTTATTATTTTCTACCCCTCATAATTTTCCTCACAACACCCCTTCTACTAGGCATTTGCATTGAAAATTTGTGAAACTTCACATATTTTAGCATATTTTCACTAGGTTTTGGCTTATCGACTCTTTTAATTTGCATTAAAAGCATGTTGTGGAGGAATTTGTTGTACTAATTGACTGATATCTCTATTATAATCTTCTTTCCATGATAATTTTCCTCACAACACCCCTTCTACTAGGCATTTGCATTAAAAATTTGTGAAACTTCGTATATTTTAGCATATTTTCACTAGGTTTCGGCTTATTGACTCTTTTAATTTGCATTGCATGCATGTTGTGGATGATACTTTTTCATCATTGGACTGTTATTAGGCATATATGTTTCTATCCCTCTTTAAATTCTTCACAACACCTTCGCTTTCATTCATTTGCATTGGAAAAATTTGAAAAATCAAACATTTTAGCTCATTTTCACATATAATTTTGCACTTGTTTCTTGCATAACGTTTGAAAAAATTTTAAAATGTAATTTTACATTACTGATACAAGACATTTAATAATGGCATCTTCATGTCATTCATCTTTGAAATCTTTGCATGAGTATATCCTAGATTTTGAAAATTTCTCTAATTTCACTAATGAGAATCCTCATGTTCTAGAGCATATAGCTTCTGTAAGTAGTATTCATGCTTCTATATGTTCTACGTATGAGCTGAAATTATTTGTTATACACATAATTTTACTAGCTTCACATTACTCATAGAAGCATATCCTTTGATATTAAAACATTTAACTAAATTCATCTCTAGGAATACTCATGAGAAAGATGAGAGTGAAAATTCTTTTTCTGCTATTACTTTGAAATCAATAGCTAAAGAATATGATGATGATGATTCCATAGGTTATCCTACTTCAACTATTGTTGAATATCCAAAAACCTTAGATGAGAAGACTATGGATAGCCCTATTAGTGATACAACACCTAACCTTCCTAACAACATTGTACCTTCCTCTCATTCCAATGCTCTCCCTAGCCAAGATGTAGCATTAGTGGATGAGAAAAGGGCTCACATTAAATACTTTAGGGATAGATGTTGGGTGTAATCAAGAGGAAAATAATGTTAATTCAATCTTCACTAATAGACTTTGTAGCAATGTTCCTAAGATGATTGTACGAGGGGCACCTAGTGCACCTCCTTGCTTAAAACCGATTATTATAGTTCAAGGTGCTCAACAACCACCTCCTAAACCAGTGATCACTATTAGAGGTCTTCCATATTCTTCTCGACCTCTTGATTACATCTATAACGTTGCTAAACAAATAACACATCAATATTCACAACAACCTAGTCATGCTATGGTTGCTCATGCATATAACACTCAAAATAATAATAAACAAAAAAAACAACAACTGATCATTCTAATATATTTACTAGCTTCTCAAGCTATGCTTCCTCCACCACCTCATCTTACTCATAAAAGTGGCACTACTCCGGCTAAGATCTCTCTTTGGGATTTAATACAAACATCACCTACATACCATGGAATGCTCCAAGAAGCTTTACAAAAGGTGATTGTGCCACCTGCTATTAAGATGAATGATGTAGCAGCTCTATAAGATTGTATGCATGTGACAAAAATGGATATTCTCTTTCAACCACATGAATTACCATCAATTGAAGTTCAAAACCAATATGATCCTCTTATAATATATGTCCAAGTAGAAAGGAACATGATCAAGCGTGTTATAATTGATAATGGATCAGCTCTGAATGTTTGTGGTATGGATTTGTTACATAAGATTAAGGGCGACACATCTTTAATCAAACCAGATAGAATTAAAATTCATGGCTTTGATAATGTTGGTAGACAATCAATGGGTACTATAACTTTACCTATAAAGGTTGGACCTGTGACTTTGTCTACTCTTTTTCATGTCATGCCTGGTTCACTTTCATATAATATGATTCTTGGTAGACCATGGATTCATGCCATGGGGGCAGTTCCATCTACCCTTCATAGATCAATAAAGTTTATCTATCAAGACAAGCTCTACACCATGAAAGTTGATCCTAAACTGTATAGTTGTTTGCATATTGAAAAGAAAAAACAATTTAATAATCATACAAATCTAAATAGCTTATGAGTTGAGTCATCAATACCTCTTGCCATAAACAATGTTGTGCAAGACTCTAAACCATCGAATGCACTTTTTGGTGATGACTGGGGTTCATTAGATTTTAATCCTTGCAGTGTAGGGGATTATAAACTTAATAAACCTGACACATCAAAAGTTGCATCGATCTCATCCAAGCAATCTTTTGAAGCACCTACAGGATGTAAAGCATCCTTGGTAGATACTCTTACTTATACTACAAATTATGATACCTATGAGGATTCATCTTCTTCTAAAGAAATGGATTCTCTATATGGTCGTAGATTTCATATTTTGTACAAAAATAATGACTATGTAGGTAATAGTTGTAGTATAAACCAAGAAGGAATAAGAGTACCTTTACAAGTTGATGGAATTAATTACATAGCCGGTATAGGATACCGCTCCTTGAAACCCACCAAAGCCTCTCGTCATCCTAAACTTAATGTTCATGCAATATCAATAAGACCAAAATGACATGAGAGATAACCTAGAGATTTAGGCTCTTAACATTGGGTTGAATCAGGTAAGTATTTCTAACCCTTTACCTCTATGATGTGTTTCCCTGTGATGTGCGATGGAACCATATTAAATTCTTTACAGGTTCTAATGTTTTTCCTCAAGCTCATGTCATTAGGTTGATGAATTTCCATACTTAGGGTTCTTTGCATACTCGAGGAAACACTAAACCCTAAATCCCCATTACAAAGAATAATGTGATGGTCAAAATCATTGTATTTCTTCAGTGATTGCTTGTCTCTCATTACCTATGTTTTAAGTCACTATTGATGTCCCCCTTGAAATGTTGTCTGACGAGCCCCTCACCAAGTAATTACCTTTTCTAGCCTGTTCCTTGAAAATTTTTATTTTTTAGACACCAAGGTCCGGTCCTACTAACTCTCTTTTGACAGGTGGCAGTGTATGGTTTTATTTCTGCCATTCCATTAGTAATAAAATATTGACAAAATTAGCACCTATGGAATTGCAGGAGGGACAGCTAGTTGGTGACTCTCAAGGATGGCAGGTTGGTGGGTCCAAAACAAGAAGCAAAAGGGTTTCTTTATATTTCCATCATTCCACCATACTTCACCAAGAGGACCCTCTGAATGATCGCGGAATAAGGTGCCAGCCCATAAAATATTGTTTCCAATTATTGCGAAGGGAATGGTAGTTGGTCCTGTCTAGAGTAAAAGATAATTTTAAATGATTCTACCTTTTTGCCAAGCTTTATTCATAGCCTTGGATAGTATTTGTGGAATGGTAGAAAATTTTGACACATGGCATTCTAAAAGGCTGGGACTAATGCATTAAATAAAGCAAGAATATGATGTGTCATTACCCAATGGACATGGCGACTTGGAGAGTTATCATGAATTATGTGTATTTGATCCAATGGTTGTCTGCCATTCCACTGGGACCACATCTCTGGCTATATCCCTCACCTACAGAACTGTAGAATATGGTCTTAACTATACTGTAGGGGAGATATTTTCTCAAGATTTTGGTTGGGAGAACTATCCATGTGGCAAGTTATCATTAGAAAAAGCAAGCATTACTCTCCTACCTTATAAAGGACCAAATCAGTGTCATTCAAACCGAGCCAGCTAAGATCAGCATCAACGACTAGAATTTAAAAATGTGACAGGGAGATATGTTGGTGCTAATTTGATAGTGCTTCATTACAAACATTAACTACTCAGGCATGTGCAGAGTCTCCATCGCTACCACTACATAGGAATTTATTAACAGAAAGATTGGCTTATGCAGGCTCAACCTTTGGAAATTAGTACTTCTACTAGGATTGACATTTCATCTATTGTGTGATGAAATTTGACATAATGATAGTGCTAAGTTAAGGAAACCAAGACATTTAACCTAACATGATTCAGTGCAAGAAGTGATGTTCCCAATTATGTAGAATTATGAAATCCAATCTTTCTATTCATTTGTGGTAATCTTCACAAAAGATTTCCATTTATGAATGAAATGCCTTGAAATGAATGGAATTAATTGGACCAAAGATGTGTGGATGTATGCTGCATCCTGAAATTTCTATAAATAGTCAAGTGCTAATGTTACCCCATGTATTGTTTGAAATGTGCTGATAGTATGGCTTTCCCCTATTCATGTGTGTTCTATTTTCTCCCCTCTTCTATTGGGTATTCTTCCTTGTTCTTGTGGCTATCAACTTGTCCTTACAGAATTAGGAGACTTGGAGTTTTCTTCCTTTGAAATAAGTAGTGCAGGAAAAATTTGAGGATGGTAGCAGCATCCATTAAACCTTTGTGATTTCTTTTTCAGTCTCTTATCTCATTTGATAGCAGGTCTTGAGGGATGATCTGCCAACTCCAGTAGTTCCTTATTTCTGTGAGTTGGTAGATTCCCTTATGGGGTAGAGAATCTTCTTAGCTTCCTCTACCCCTCCCCTACATCTATTTTTCCTAATAGAGCATCATCTCTCGGTGTAGGGGGAATGCCCACCAGGATGATAGAGATAAGGGATAAGAAGAGAATTGTTGTTGTTGTTGCTATTCTCTTGTCTTAGCTCCCAATACTTTTGAAGCCAGCCAGGTGTGGATTCCCCAATTTCTGCTCAGTTGAAGTTGCATGAAACTTCCCAACTTGGAGGGCGAAATCACACTCGTACAATGGAACCCAGAAATAGTGAAGGAGGTTCAGTCATCCTGGGTTTCCTTTTGATATTGGTCCTTACATGTTTTCTCATCCCTTGGTGTGTGACTGAGAAAGGTAGAGAAGGGAATTCTCTCATTAAGTACTTTGATGGCATTTGAGGAGTGCCTCACTCTAACGACATTTGATAATGTATCCATCATCAAAGGCCTGACTCCTTTTCCCGCCAATATGGAAACTAAATATATAGTTGTGATTTAGTTACACTAGCCTCTTCTCGCAACTACATCTTTTGGTTACTAAGAATTTGTAACTACTTTTAACTTAAGCCTGAAGCTTGGTTGCTCCCTTATCTCTATAAAAGAGAATTCGGGGCTTGTAAAAAAACATTGGTTCGAGGTCATGTCTTCAGACTTAGTTTGAAATATGGGATCAATCTGATTAAGGAGGAATTGTAAATAGTTTATTTTCTGCAGTAAATTAGACATACATTTTGAAGTTTTAATTATGAGTTTTAAGATATCTTTAAAGAGCTACTACGGATGTGTTATAATTTGCTGAGCAGTTTATTTTACAAATTCTATTGAGTCTTTGGAGTATACTGTCTCCTACTTCATGTATACAATTTTACATTTATGAATATATTTGATTATGGATCAGGTTTATTCATCACCACAGTCTTTCCTGTGTTGTATATTTTTCTTGTACCATTCACTCAAGTAGTGAAATAATTGGCTGCGAGAGGATATAGAATGTATTTTGGGTTTACAAGGATAACTATGGTAAACTTCAAGATTAGTAAAGTGTTTTTATGTAAGGCATTATTATATCTTTACAGTAAACTGAGTTATATTATATCACAGTCCTCTTGGTTTTTATGTAAGTTTCTTGACTCTATGGCCCTTAGATAGGCACTAGTCTATTCTCAAATATTATGCTGAACTTACATCCTTTTAATCACCCTCATCATTATTTTAAAATAAATCAACACATTTTCCCTTCCAACAATAGGTGTTAGAAGTTAAGATTATTTTACATATTCCTCTACAAAGAAATAGAATAAAAGCTTAAGGAATTAGCCCATCTCTTTACTTTATCAGACATTCTTTGAGCAGTCTTAAAGGAACATATCTATCATTGGAGCAGTGTTATTGAGCAAATATTTCATGAAACCCCATCCATTTGAATTGAACACTGTCTTCCCCAATAGGGAAGGATATCCAAAAAAATAGGAGCACCCTCCTTGGTTTAATAGAGCCTAAAGTGCAAAGGGAAGAAGGATTGAAAACCGCTGTCTCATGTTCCTTTGCCAACCCCTCAAGGCAGGTCAGTTATTAGAGAATGGCTATCCTATAGATTTATGTATTTTTTCCTTGAGATCAGGTTGGGAATTTAAAACAACCAATAGATTGGTGACTCTACTGGGGACTGAGAGTAAAATATTATCAAATCTTACCCTAGAGTTTCTGGTGATAAGGACCAAAAAATGATGACAATGTCTTGTCCTAAAAATATATCTCGTTGCAAGTGCCAATACTCTTATAGCTAAAGATTAGGAGGCTTTTATCTAGCTGAGCCACTTATAGGTTTATGACTCTATTGAAAAAATGAAAGTGAAATCATGTTCTCTCCTAAAGGTCTTATCTAAATAAATTCCCCTGAGTGTTGAAGAGTCAGAGCTCAGATTATCATGTTCCTTACAAAAGAAGGATGGTGACTCTACTATGTTCTTTTCATTTAAAGTTATGATAGATACAAAACAAAGGCATCAAGATTCATATCTCAGAATGTTCTACATGACTCTACTATGAAACAAGATTTAGAAGTTGGATCCAGAAGAAAGTGATATGCTTTCAAGTTTTATTGCTCTATAAGTAGAGGTGGCAGCTCTATGAGAAAGGGATCTGGTAATGCAGTTTGGTGTTCTTAACTTTTCATAAAATCAAAACAAAATTTACACTGGTAGCAAAGGTGCTCTCCATGTATTTTACAAAAACTTAATAGAAATTTCCCTAGAAATTTAGAATATGTATACTCAGCAATCACACTTCTTTTATCAAAGTGAATTTGTCAGGGAAAGGTATAAGGCCATTGATTTCAGTAATATTTGTGGGTTTCCAAACCATGTACCAAATGAAGTTAGGAGTTAGATAACAAAGATCAATAATAACAGATCCAAAACAGCTAGCGGCCATTTGCAAGAATTTTGTGACTTAATGGGAGATTTTGAAATAGATCATGAAGATGTAGTCATAAAATTGTTTGTTCAAACTTTTAAAGGAGAAGTTAGAGATTGGTTTGCATGGTTACCCAATTAGTTTATTCTTTCATGGAAAGATTTAAAGTTTGTTTTTATGGAATAGATGTAGGTATATTGATTAAAGAACTCATGCAGATAGAGAAAGAAGATAAGGAATCAATCCTAGCTTTCAATCTAAGATTTGTCAAAATAGTGGGGGATATTCCTGAAAATGTCAGACCTAATGAGGCTATGTGTCTAATCATATATCTAGGTGCATTCAATGAAAAGGATAGTTATCAACTAAGAGATAGAAACCCTACTACTATGATGCAAGCATATTCTTTGGCCATGAATATAGAAAATAATTTGAAACATACAAAGATAAAGGGTTGTGAGTTGGTGGAAAATAATTACAAAAGGAAAAATGAATTTATTTGTCCCCCCATTTTCTAGGGAGGGGATGGATTGGGCAGTTCAAGTGGGCCCAAGCCATTACATAAAACTTAGCATATTAAAGGGGATTGGGATTACGACTAGAACCAAAGAGTTCAAAGTGTATATAAACCCATTGCTCATCCTTCCACTTATTTTTAGAATAAAAGGAAATCCTTGGAACCGTATGAGGTACCTTGTGAGATAACTAATCCCTAGATGCATAGAGAAATATTGATTATGGAGGTTCCTCTATCTTGTGAATGTGTAGCAAGTTGTGAGGATATGACCCCTATTTATGATAATGTGTATATTGTATCAAGTGATAAGGTCTCATCTCCTAGAGAAACAATTTCTCTTGAGTTTAAATGTTAGGGGGGAGTGGTCCTCACCAATAATGCAGAGAGTAGTGAGCACATAGCATAGTGCTCTCACCAAAGTTGTGATAGCTCTGAGTCAAACAGTGATGCAGGCTATCAGGATAGTGATAATGAAGAGTATGCAAACATGATGTATATAAGAGATAACCCACTCTATGATGAACCTATGAAATTATTAGTGAAAAACGATATGGAGTTATATGAATGCACAAATAGTCCACTCTTTGAAGAAAATTCAGAGGAGGCTAGTAAACTCATATCAATCCAACACACAAAAATATATGGGGGAACAAAAGCTTCATTAATAAATCATGGCCCAAGTCTTCATCCAAATGATGCTTCCAAAACCCATATTCGCCAGCAGAATGAATGGTTGATTCACGAGATGGAAAGAAAAGATAGAGTGTCAGATTTTGAGAAAGAAACTGAGTATGATTCTTTTAAGTTTGACATTGACTCAGTAGAGATTGAAAATTCCCTTGTCACCAACTATGAAATAGATTATGATTGCTTTTATTTTCCAAATATATGCAAAAGGCAAAAATCAGAGGAACATAGTTATCTCAAGGCGTTGGATACAATTGAACCAAATACTAACTTTCTTATTGATAGTGTATTTCAAACATCTATGGTTCAGAGTAGGGGGGGAAGTTTGAAAACAATAGTTGTCCTCAAGGTTATCCAAATGTTTATGACAGAAAAGGGTTGAGTCTCAATATAATTCTCAGAAACAACCTGATGAAGTCAATAGAAAACAAAATGTTTGACAGGGGCAAGTTTTTCTTCTTCTCTACATAATGGCCTGGGGCTATTATGTGTTTGGTCTGCTCCTCTAGAGTTCTCTTGTGATCTCTCTATGTTCAGGCTAAACAAACGTTCCCAATTAGATCCACTGATGGAACCATATTAAATATTTCACAAGTTCTAATATTTTTCCTCAAGCTCATGTCATTAGGTTAATGGATTTCCATACTTAGGGTTCTTTGCATACTCAAGAAAACACTAAACCCTAAACCCCATACTAAAGAATAATGTGAGGTAAACATCATTGTATTTCTTCAGTGACCGCTTGTCTCCCCTTACCTATGTTTTAAGTCACTCTCGATGTCCCCCTTGAAACATTGTCTGACTGGCCCCTCACCAAGTAATTACCTTTTCTATTGTGTGCCCTAAAAATCTTTATTTTTTAGACACCAAGGTCCGTTCCTACTAACTCTCTTTTGACAGGTGGTAGTGTATGGTTTTATTTCTACCATTCTGCCAGCAACAAAATATTGACAAAATTAGCACCTGCAGAATTGTGAAAGGAGTGACAGCTGGTTGGTGACCCTTGAGGATGAAAGGTTGGTGGGCTTAGAACAAGAAGCAAAAGGGTTTCTTTATATTTATGTCATTCTACCATACTTCACCAAGAGGACCCTCTCATTGACCGTGGAATCACGGAATAAGGTGCCAGCCCATAAAAAACTATTTCCAATTATTATGAAGGGAATGGTGGTAGGTCCTATCTAGAGTAAAAGACAATTTTAAATGTTTCCACCTTTCCACCAAGCTTTATTCATAGCCCCAGATAGTATTTGCAGAATGGCAAAAAAATTTGACACATGGCATTCTGAAAGGCTGGGACTAATGCATTAAATAAAGCAAGATTATGAGGTGTCATTGCCCAATGGACATGGCCACTTGGAGAGTTATCTTGAATTGCATGCCGTTGATCCAATGGTTGTCCACCATTCTACCGGGACCACATCTTTGGTTGTATCTCTCACCTATGGAACTGCAGAATATGGTCTTAACTATACTGTAGGGGAGATATTTTCTCAGGATTGTGGTTGGGAAAACTATCTAGGTGGCAATTCATCATTAGAAAAAGTAAGCATTGCTCTCTTACCTCATAAAGGATCAAATGAGTGTTCTTCAAATGGAGCCAGCTAAGATCAGGATCAACGGCCAGAATTTAAAAATGTGACAGGGAGATATGTTGGTGCTAATCTGATAGTGCTTCACTACAAGCAGTAACTGCTCAGGTGTGAGCAGAGTCTCCATCTCTACCACTACACATAAATTTATTAACAAAAAGGTTTGGCTTGTGCAGGCTCGACCTTTGGAAATCTGTGCTTCTACCAGGATTGACATTTCATCTCTATGTGATGGATTTTGACATAATGACAGTGCTAAGTTGAGGAAACCAAGACATCTAACCTGGCATGATTCAGTACAAGAAGTGATGTTCCTAGTTATACACAATTATGAAATCCAATCTTTCTATTCATTTGTGGTAATCTTCACAAGATTTCCATTTATGACTCAAATGCCTTGAAATGACTGGAATTAATTGGACCAAAGATGTGTGGATGTATGTTGCATCCTAAAATTTCTATAAATAGACAAGTGTTGATGTTATCCCATGTACTATTTGAAACATGCTAACAATATGGATTTCCCCTATTCCTGTGTGTTCTGTTTTCTCCCCTATTCTATTAGGTTTTCTTCCTTGTTCTTTTGGATATAAACTTGTCCTTATAGAATCAGGAGACTTGGATTTTTCTTCCTTTGGAATAGGTGGTGCAGGGAAAATTTCAGGATAGTAGCAGCATCCATTAAACCTTTGTGATTTCTTCTCCCGTCTCTTATCTCATCTTACGGCAGGTCTTGAGGGCTGATCTCCCAGCTCCAGTAGTTCCTTATTTATGTGAGTTGGTAGATTCCTTTCTAGGGTAGAGAAGCTTCTCAGCTTCATCTACCCCTCCCCTGCATCTATTTTTCTTAATAGAGAATCAACTCTTGGTGTAGGGGGAATGCCCACTAGGATGATATAGATAAGGGATAAGAGGAGAATTGTTGCTACTGTTGCTATTATCTTGGCTTAGATCCTAGTACTTTTCAAGCCAGCCAGGTGTGGATTCCCCAAGTTTCTACTTGGTTGAAGTTGCATGAAACTTCCCAACTTGGAGGGCGAAATCACACCCGTGCAATGGAACCCAGAAATAGTGAAGGAGGTTCAGTCATCCTGGGTTTCCTTTCAATATTGTTCCTTGCATGTTTTCTCATCCCTTGGTGTATGGCTTGGAAAGGCAAAGCAGTGAATTCTCTCATTAGGTAATTTTATGGCATTTGAGGAGTACCTGGCTCTAACAGCATCTGATAATGCATCCATCATCAAAGGTTTGACTTCTTTTCCCACCAACATGGAAACTGAACATACAGTTGTGATGCAGTTACACCGGCCTCTTCTCACAACTACATCTTTTGGTTACTAAGAATTTGTAACTTCTTTTAACTTAAGCTTGAAGGTTGTCTGCTCCCTTATCTCTATAAAAGGGAATTCAGGGCTTGTGAAAAAACATTGGTTTGAGGTCATGTCTTTAGACTTAGTCTGAAATATGGGATCAATCTGATTAAGGAGGAATTGTAAATAGTTTGTTTTCTGTAATAAATCAGTCGTACATTTATAAGTTTTCATTATGAGTTTTAAGATATCTTTATAGAGCTAATAAGGATGTGTTATAATTTGCTGAGCAGTTTATTTTACAAATTCTATTGAGTCTTCAGAGTATATTGTCTCCTACTTCATGTATACATTTTTACATTTATGAATATATTTGATTAAGGATTAGGTTTATTCATCGCCACAGTCTGTCCTATGTTGTATATTTTTCTTGTAGCTTTCACTCAAGTAGTGAAATAATTGGCTACCAGAGGATATAGAATGTATTTCAGGTTTACAGGGATAACTAAGTATGGTAAACTTCAAGATTAGTAAAGTGTTTTAATGTAAGGCATTATTACATCTTTACAGTAAACTGAGTTATATTATATCACAATCCTCTTGGTTTTCCTATACATTTCTTGACTCTATGGCCTTAGATAGGCACTGGTCTGTTCTCGAATACTATGCTAAACTTACATCCTTTTCATCACCCTCATCATTATTTTAAAAGAAATCAGCACATTTTCCCTTCTAGCAATAGGTGTTAGAAGTTGAGATTATTTTACATGTTCCTCTGCGAAGAAATAGAATAAAAGCTTAAGGAATTAGCCCATCTCTTTACTTTATCAGACATTCTTTGAGCAATCTTAAAGGAACATATCTATCATTGGAGCAATGTTATTGAGCAAATATTTCATGAACCCCCATCCATTTGAATAGATCACTGTCTTCCCCAATAGGGAAGCATACCCAAAAAATAGGAGCACCCTCCTTGGTTTAACATAGCCTAAAGTGCATAGGAAATAAGGATTGAAAACCCATGTTTCCTATTCGTTGGCCAATCCCTCAAGGAAGGTCAGTTATTAGAGAATGGCTATCCTACAGATATGTGTATTTTTTCCTTGAGATCAGGTTGGGAATTTAAAGCAACCAACAATGTGTTATATGTCATTTAGGCCTCATGGGATGACCCTTGATACTCTTGTAAGGTCAAGGATACTAGGTGACCACCTTTTTTGTGACCCTTCTTCTATTTGTATCATCATTCTTCAATATTGCTTCTCCTCTATTTACATTGTTGTGTGTTGTGTCTTATGGACATAGTGTTGCAGTTGGTGACTTTGGGGGACCCTCTTACATGACTGTCCCTAAGACACTTATTTCTCCCCTCTTGATTTATTGTTTACCTTCCTCTAGTGGTTCTACCTATCTGGCGATGACAAAAAACATATTATACTGATACAGACCTAGTGTCCCTTCAACGAGAAATAAAAAAATGGACCTAGTCCATACATGATGATCGGGTTGATATATATATATATCCGACGCCTGGTTAGTAGAATCACTTTGTGTGATATTTTGATGTTGTCTTATCTCTCTAACAAATCATAACAATACACCTACTCCATGCACTTTGATTGTTTTGAGTGTCTCTCCTTGTTGAAACACTCAGTTCTGAGGCACTTGAAGTATAACCCAATGGTTATAATCAGTTTCGAACCCATAGTATAGCCTTGGCCTTTGATGTGATTGTTTTCATACATAGCTTAATCTTGTTGTTTATCTTAGCATAATGTGTGTTTGTGGGAACATTCAACAATTGTAAAGTATATGTCACCTTTGCGGGCATGGGCTTTGCGAGAGCTCTTGTTCCCTTGTGTGTTTTCTTCCTACCTTAATGTGCTTGATATCAGTACATGATATCAACCACCTTAAGGTGGGGGCATAGAAAGGTAAGTTGTCTGATGATTTTGATACTAATGAAGTGTGTTTGTAAGCCCTTTATGGAAGTGGGATGTTGTATCTGCATGTGAGTGCACATCCTTATTTCTATATTGCAATCATTAAGCCCTCTGCAGAGGCGGGATATCATGCATATACTTTTATTTTAATCCCTTCTACGGAAGGCAGGGATGATGTATTTCTCGAGGAGATTGGACATCCTATCATTTTCAAAAAGCCCTCCGAGTAGGTGGGGTGGATCTAAGACTATCCTAACCCTTAAGCATGCCTTCAGCGATTGTTGTGGCAAATTCCAATCATCGGTGTGTGCCTGTAATGTCCCTGAGATGGTGGGGGCTTAGCAATAAGTTCCTTTTACATGTATTTTCCCCCTTGTGTGGCTAACCCCCACTTAGGCTTTGTATGGCATGCTTTCCCCTCTCGTGTATGTGTAGTGACATGCTCCACTTACACTTGAGGTTTTGTATGGTGTGTTTTCCCTTTGGGGTTATATGTTGCATTGCTACTTTCCATGCATTTGCATTCATATATACATGAGAAAATGAAAAAGAAATAACCACTACATTCACTATATTTGTTGTGTCTTCAATGTTGTCTTCTCCATGTTTTGTGTGACTGTAACTATCTTCTCCATGTTTTGTGTGCCTTTTAATGTACTCAATGTGTTTGGCGTGTTTGCTGTGTTTTTTGACCATACTTTAATGCATGTATTAGCCTTGCATTTATACATACATTAAAGTGGAGGCTAAATTTTATGTCAGAAAATGTCCCCTTGGGGCCTTTTCCCTCTTAAGGTTTAGCTCTTAGGTCCTTAAAATGCATTATAAGCATATTCCATGTTAATTTTAATTCCCGATGAGAAAACCCTAAAGTTTTATGATGAATAGGACCTAGGGGGTGCTATAATGTTAAGCCCTGCCTAAAATCGGGAGGGAGGACTTGGGTGCTTGCACCGTAGTCCTACCCTATTTTAGGTTAGGACCTAAATCTAAGTGTCGGTTATGTGACCAGTATTAGGTCCTATGCCGACACCTTAAGTTTAAATTATAAAATTTTAAGTGGGAATTAATGTAGAAGCATAAATAAGCATGTCTAGGGATTCATTTGTAGACTAGATGATGATTATGAACTTTTGGTGCACTTATGATTTTAGAGCATTCAAGATACTCATTATGTTGCAGAGTAGTATTGTCTTGTTATTGTGTTTGTTATGTAGATTTGACTCCATATCCTCATGGCATGAAAAGCATCTTCCTTCCATAGGATCTACACTACAAGGTGATATCTATTGTGTTTGCAATCATTTATCATTTGGATTTTGCCTCTATTCCATAGGGATAAACACTCTTTATGTGACAATAGTGTTCGAAAGAATTGAATGTCTCTCTAGGGCTTGATTGAGGCAAGCATCTAAACACCACAACCCCCAACCCACTTTTCTATGATTATAAGTTACAAGTAATGGAAGTGAAAGAAGTGGAGTTACAGGAGAGTGGTACAGACTACTAGAAGTGCAGAGCAAAGAAGAAAATATGAACCTGGACTTGGGCGCTCACTCATTAGTCCTTCAGATCCTGCTATAGTGAAATCTTTGGAATAGAAGAACTGTGTTGTAGACAATGTTCCTAGATCCCAACAGAAACTAGTCCATTGGACTAGGGCACCCGCTCATGAGTCTCTGACTTTTCCACACACTGAACTTCAAAATCTGGTATGCATTTGGTGTCATTTGATATCTTTGTGTGCGATCATTTTTCGTAATTTGTTTGTTTGTTTACAATTTCATGAAATTAGGGTTTTGAGCGTAATTGGACTTAATTGAATAATAAATTTACACAATTCCAAATTTCCACTGTTCAAAGTGACAAGAGATCTATAGTAGATTCTTCTAATCGGTTGAATATCCTTGAATGTATGTAGTAAAACAAGGATTTAACCACACCTTACATTGAATTGCATAATGTATATGTTATCATGATTATTTATTCATAATGAATATAGATTAACTAATGATACACTAATCCCAGCTTGGTGATTGTAAGTTGTAACAAGGAAATAGGTTTTCTACCCTCCAAGAAAGAGAGGGAGAGCATCATCAGAGAGAAGTAAATAGATGTATGGAAATGATAGATGGTTTCCATCTAATTCTTCTGCTTTCACCATTAGTGAACCCTCGTGAAGTTTGGTAAGATAAGTTTGACTTCTGGTATAAGTTGGTTATCAATTTGACGTCGGGTAGTTTAGCTTAGGTTTTGTCAAAAACCTAGTTGGGATAGTGCGACCATCAACAAGATATAGTCGATAGTCATTATTTCCTTAAGTGATGTGAATATAGTTTTTTTATTATATAACTAATTGTGTATTAGTGATTAATCTACTTCCTTATCGGTGATTTCCAATAATTTTATCATTTTCATAATCTATCTTTGTAGTGTTTACATAAAATAGAGAGAGGGAGAATATCTTGACCCTATTCTCATATTTCGATGAAGTTTAGAGACAACATAGGTATACATTATATACACCTTTGTTATGTTGATATATATATATATATATATATATATATATATATATATATATATATATATATAAGAGTAATAGTTTAAACTTTTGTTGTTGTCATTTGAGATTTTTATGGATGGTGGTTAAAAGCAAATTAATTCCACCATTTCAAGTTAGTAATTGAAGCTCCACTCCATTCTCTCCACCGCAGTAAAGAGGAGCTCTTCATTAAGAAAGAAGAGTGGTCTTAATGACCAGCCACTTTGCTTGTTAACTGATCGAATCATGGAGAATAAGGAGAAGAGGGATTTCAACTAGGAATCTTGGTAGTGAGGCAAGCTTGTAGCCTTTTAAAAATCTACATTGTCATTGTTAAGGCAGTGTGTGGACAATAGTTTCAGAGTAACTCAAAAATTAGAAATACTTGCCTTTACGAGAAAAGAAGGAAGAAAAAATATGTTATCACACAAAGAGGAGAACTCTAAGTCTTGATTACTAACGAAGATAGTACTAAGAGTAAATGTTCAGTTCTTATATCTGCAACAGTAGTGATCATTTGGGATACATGAAGGATACCAAATAGTGAAGGAAAGTTTGATCCCATCATTAAGAAAAGGAATGAAACCTTGTTTGCCTTCATTCACAACATGTCATTATCTTTCCATTGGAAAACTTTATTTATTTTGAGTTATATTACGAATGAATTTAGCTTTATTATTGTTAAGCATAATAGTAAGAAAATTTTAGATATGGTTGCATTTGTTTACTAGGCTGATAAGAATAGACTTGCCTTATATCTATATCAGGATGAGAAGATTAGTAAATACTATGATTAGATGGCCAATAGGTCTTCATTTCTATGCATATGTGGTCGATATAGTATGCATATTGTTCAATGTTGCTCTTTCTTGTGTGGCTGATACATTATGCTTATTGTTCATTTGTATGCTTATGTGGTCGATACAGTATTCATATTGCTTATTTATGTGCTTATGTAGTCAAAATATTATGCTTATTGTTGTTAGTACATATGGAGCAATAACCTTTATAATCAATATACTTCTGTATATGACCAGTTATATTTGATTGAACCTAGTTTTATTGAGCCACCATTGTCAGTTTTAGGATTGTGCCTTATTACTACCTTAATTAGCTAGAATGACTGAGAGTTGATGGAAACTATTGAGCATGGTAAACCTTTTCAACCTATAGGGTCTTGCTTGGTAGTAGATTGGGAGACGATTGATCTTAGTTTAAAACTACTATGTAATATTTTGTAAACCTTGGTAGAGAAAGGCTTAGTAGATTTTAACTTGGAATATTTTAGTTTAGCAGAGAAGCTAAGGAAGGTTAAATCTTCTTGTGGACATTCTACAACCCTGTGTAGACTTAGTAGTCAAAACCTAAGATCCTAATTAGAGATGGCTATTATCTCAAAAAGGTTTTATATTTATATGAGTTTTATTGATTATGATTATAAAGTTTTATCGTATCTATTTTCTTATCTTAGCATTTATTGAAAGGATATTGATATCATTGAGAATTATCAAAGTATAGAATTATGATATCACTTTTGTATATAACAACAAGGAGATAAATTCTTATGATATTTGAAGGATATCATGCATGAGTTCATAATCTATTCTAAAATGAAGAATGGTGAACTCAAGAAAACTTATGAGATTGAAGGTATTGTATTGTAGATATGATAGACTCAAACATATTTAGGTTTTATAATTGACCATTGTCAAGATTATTAAGTTATTCATAGCAAACTCATATTATTCATATTATGAATAATGAGGATTCAAATAGTGCCTAAATGGTCTAGGGAAGACTAGAGGGTACTATACTCATGATTGTATTATTATACATTCCTATCCTTAGATCATGAGAATTGAGATATTATGATAATTTGGGTTATAGAAATTAAAACCTAGAATTATCTAGAAGGGTTTTATCAAAACTTACAACTCTTAAGTCTATTATGACTTGTTTCTAAAGTTATGGTTAGTAAAAATTGGTCTAGAAAACCATAGTTCAAGAAAATGAAGATTAGTAAAAAGTCTAAATCGTACTTTGAAAGATTTTGAGATAAGGTTGACAACTTGATATTTAGAACAAGGGTGTTTAATCATTTTGAATCTTTGATAGAATGAAAAGGAGTCATAGACCCTGATAAATGCAAGAGTGTAACTAGGTACTCTCTAAAAATAGATTAAAATAATCTAATCTTACACAATGAGTATGTATATCCTAGATTAAGAATTAAATCTTAAGTCAAATTGACTAGGATTTGAGTTTAGACTAGACATTACATGTCTAAGAGTAACTAATCCAACAAGACAAAAATATAGGATGAGATAGTTATCAAGTTGAGTTGGAAGTGTTGGATTCAGGATAGACAACTAAGAGGGGGGGGTGAATCAGTTGTCTAAAACATTCTTGAATTTAAACACTTAAATCCACTTTGTAATTTAGTAGCATAATAATAATTCAATCATGGAAACACAATGCATTTAAATCAAGAGGAACAGCACAACAACACATAAGACACCAAGATTTTGATGTGGAAAACTCGGTTAAGGGAAAAACCACGGGGTGATTAACCCAAGATTGTATTCTCTATTAGAAGAATAGAAAGAACAAAATGGCACATGCCAATTAGGGCTCACTACCTGAGCACACTGCTCACAAGAGGCTCACTGCCTACAAGAGACACACTGTCTACAAAATAATAAGTATCACATACATGAATTGGAGAATAGCATCTTTACCATGCTTGAATTAGTTCCATTTAAGCCCAATACTTCTACTCTACCTTTCTCTCTCTTCCTTGCTACCACACACTCATCTCCACAAGAATACTTTTGAACTGACTTTACAATCCCTTATTTATACAAGACATCGACTTAGGAATAATCATCTAAGTCAGAAAACAACTACAAGATCATCTGTAGGATGTTTAACTCATCCGGTCGGCCAGTCTCAGGAAGAACACCATCATCCGGAAGTAGTTCTTCAATTCCCAGCTCAAACTTCAATGCGGACCACCAACACGAACTGGACACGATCCAAAGACCTCCACAAGCTTACATGAATCACCAAGAACATCCACACTTCATCTGCTTACTAAAATCCTTCTTTCCTTCATCCAGAACCTCAAGAACACAGTCTATCATCACTATTGTAGGAGTCAAGGACAACACTAGGAAGGGGGGTGAATCAGTGTTGTGTGAATTTTCAAATCTTTTTACAAACTTTAACTTTCAAAACACAAGGAAAGAAAGATATCATTGATTTGTCAAACACATATGCACATGACTGAGAATGCAGAAAGAGAACAAAACCTTATGAGTAAATCATACACACACAGAGAAAATCAACATACATTATGACACAAGATTTGCATGAGTGGAAAACCCTCCAGGGGTAGAAAAACCACTCTTCACTGGCTTTGTCAAAAACTCACTAATTACAATATTTAGAAGCACCAACTTCAAGGAGCACCAACCCCTAATTCATTTAGAAGCACCAACCCCTAATACAAAACAAATTGCAAAGTGTGCAAGAAGTGATTGCCACTCAATCTGATTTGCATCATTACTCAACATGTCTTCTTTGAATTTGCAATCATATTCAATCCAATCTGCTTATCAATTTCATGATCTCTGTATAATCAAATTACCTGATTCACAATACATTCTCAATGTATTCCTCTGCATTTCATCTTCAATACAAAACCTGATTTAGTTTATCTTTGCATATGGTCTTCAAACTTCATAAGAATCAATCTGTATCATAAGTTGTGTTTAATTTGCATATTGATTCACATCCATTACCTTATTTCATCATTGATCTGCTCACTCATTCATCCAATCAATCCATCAGCAATACCATTAAATATTAAATGACCTTTCATATTCAACTTTTCTTTGTAATTCAAAAATCAATTCATTTTCTTTTACAAAATGATCATCTAAAAAATAAAATAATTCTTTTTCTTTCATTGTCGTTTCTCCTCTGTATATACAATTCATTTTTCTCTCTTCATTCATCTTCTCTCTCAATCTGAAAAACTTTGCATGATGCTTCATATTCTTTTGAAGAAAATACATTTCCAATCCCATCATAAAATATTCTTTAACCTAAAAGAATAAAAAAATATGCAAATATATTTTCTTCTCTGCATCATTGATATTCTTCAAAAATATCATTCAAAAAAATCTTTCATTGGATCCTTATAAAACACTTGATCTGCCATAATTTCTTTCCACAAAAAAAATTATCTTTTTGTGCCAAAATAATTTCCATAAATATTTGCCTTACAAAGATTCCCAATGAAGTAAAAAAAAAAAAATAGAAATAAATCTTCCAACATCTCCTTGAAAATCTCCTTTAAAAAATCATGCCTCCATATTCCTTAAAAATTGGCTTTGTGGAGGGCTAAAAAATAGCTTAAAAAACATAATATTTAAATTCGACCTCATAGCCTTTACAAGCCCCAAAAAAAATTAAATATATAAACAAAAGCCATTTATATGACTTAATTCAGGCTCCCACCTTTTTGAATAAAACATATTAATACAAACTCTCCATTCGAATGAATCGGGCTCCCATTTAATTCGATGCGTTTTGAGTCCTTAAAAATATTTGAACATCTTTCCCTTCATAAAACATTTGATGCTTTTTCTATCCTTAAATCATGTTCATTTGAAAACAATTACCTTCACCACTGGTCTTACCTCCCATCGCATGCATTGAAGACCGATTAAAAAAGTTTTACAAGAGGAAAGGGCTGGTTGCCCGATGACACTTATACCCTTAACATTGCCACTTAAGTGGCTTTTACCTGCTCAACAAGTCAATGAGCAAATACAACATAAAGATGTTACAAAGTGTGACAAGCAGGAAATGCACTAGTAAAGTATATTGGAAAATCTTTTTAATTTAGGGTTTTTAATATTCTTTGAAGCACTTCAATAAAATACTTCAACAAATACTTTGACAATACCCTCATTATGATTTCACTTAGTTAAAAAGACACTGTTGTAGAGAGGTAAACTTCACCAAATGACCTCACAAAAATGAGTCTTTCAATATCAAACTAATCAACCTCAAGCCACAGTAGCATCAATGTCAAGACATGAATTCTAACTGAAGACATCATCTGAAATCACCTTGTATCATCATAGCATATAGTATCAAACCTTCTTATAAGAGCATCAACAATTGATATGATCAAACTAATCAAACAAGCCCTCTCATAAATATGATGATAAATAATAAAGTCCTGATCAAGTACCACACACAAAGTGAACCCTCCAACATAAATACATGATCTGCATTGCTCTTGTATTATTGAAGCATGTGAACTTTGTCAAACCAAGATCCATTGAAACATACATTGTGTTGACTTTTTCCCAGACTGGATGCTTATTCCCAGATTTCCCTACAAGGTAGCCATCAGTGATCAACAGGATCTCTGGGCCAGGGGGTCAACAGTATAGGAGATAGACTCTATATTTTATCTCCTCTTTTTCTTCAGGCTCTGCAAGACCTAGGGGGGTATTCCCTACTCAACATCCATGAGGATATGCATACAAGGCTGGGATGCTGACAGAAAGCAGATAGTTCTCCTGTAAGTAGACCAAAACTGAATGATAAGAGCAAAGGGGCTAGCTTTGGGCCTATTAGCAGTTGTAGACAGAGGACTGAGGATCCTAAACTAACTCTAATGTCCTAATGTTGGTTTTAGATTTTGCTTTGGAGTTTAAGTGTGGATGTAAAGCTGGATATGGTTATAACACAAAACAAAGCATGATTGGTGCCTATCCAGGGCCTGGAGTCAGTAGACATACACCTGTGAATGATCAGCATGAACAACTAAAACTGGATTTCAAGGGGATATGTGTGATACCTGCCTTACAGGCATCTCCCAATACAAAGTGTTAGGTTATCTCTACTTATGGTATCCCTACTGCAGTATATCCCTCCCAATGTTCAACCTGAAAACAGTTTAATCTACCCCTTGAGTAGAAGTTAAAAGATCAGACAGTCAACATAGGAATTCTATGCTCTAGAATCTAAACATTACCAAACATCCAGATTCAGAAGAAGAATACATGCAATACTGGAGACAGAATTAACACAACACATGCCAAACAGCATTTCTCATATAAGTTTAATCATGAAATCAGTGGGTTCATGCCAAAAACAAACAACAAGAGATACATAAACTCACAGGTAAGCTGTACAGAGCAACCAGATCAGCTTGTTATGCATTACAGAGCCAAAATCATCAACTTTCAACAACCTTTCAAATGAGCAAGACCACCTGCTTATAACAGCCAGGTAGGTGCTCAGCAATTAATTACATGGTTGACCAAAATTTCGCCAGATACACAGTATCAGGAAAATGGCGCTCAAACACAACCAGATTGGCACCCAAACTTGAATGCAGCAGGTGGGGGAGGAGACAGGAAGATTTCTTGAGCTTTGCGCCACTATCCGTTGATTGGCACCTCCAGTCGGGTACAAGATCGACCCACGCCATCGCCCATACCTCTGCAACAACTGCCATTAATGGCGCACCAACCCGTGGCCTTGGGAAGAACATCAAATCTGCAATCGCAACCATTTCCCGCCGAGATTCATCATCATGATGTTTGAAAATGCAGGATAACAATATCCCACATGCACCCCGCGATGACCTCAATAACGCTTTATATACTAGGTCATGAGCATATATCATGTCGGTGCTTTTGCTCCTGACGACACTAGTATATAACCTCATCATCATCATCCTCCAGCAGCATGATATCCTGTTGTTCGAAATATCACCCTGACGTCATCATGATATTTGAAATATAACCTTCATGACAATCGGCACAACCTGATCCTTCGGAGGAACATCCTCCTGCTGGGCTTATAACAAAAGTCTGGCCGATGAACATCCTAATGACGTCATCATCATATACTGCTGACGTCATCATCATATCTGCCTACTGCGCACCTCCTCATATCCAGATGACGTCATCATCATGTTTGTAAATATCAGGAGGTCTCTTCAAGATGATCACTTGTTAGAAATATGACCTCCGCGGACCTTGATGACATCATCATCATATTAACATCATCATGATATTCGGAAGACAACCGGATATTTGGAAATATCCTCCTGACGTTCCAACATCAGGTTGCACTGTAGCTCCTCTATAAGATCGGGGCGATAACTGAATATGATGATGATGCTTGAAAAGATCACCCCCAGTAGATAATGCGCGAAGCCAACAGGCGGATATCTCCTTGATATCAGCATCATCATGATGCTCGAGCAAACATATATCCGGGTGATATGAAAATATCACCCCTTCCTTCGGAATATCATGATGCAGATAGGCAGAAAGAAAAAGATCACCCTGATATACGGATGATGTCAGCATCATCAGGATGAGAAACAAAGAATAGGAAGTGATACAACATCATCAGGATGATATTGACTAAGATCATCCTGACGTTCAAAATATGATGACCCTAGTGAATATCGGGTCGCACTTAGAACTCTTCAACATCATCATCAGGATGATCATAACCGAGATCACCCGATGATAAAATATCACCCCGGTGAAATATCATGAAGGCAAAAAATATGATGACCTCCGCAAGCCGCAGGATGATAACTGGAAATATCATGATGATGACGACCCTTAGGAAAAAACAAGTTAGGTCGAACACTTAGAGAATAACCCCTTCAGGACATCGGGGCAACATCGTCATCATGTTTGAGCAAGGTGATATTCAGAAAATCACCGGATACTTGAAAAATCACCCTCGCAAACAACTGAGGGCACACTGTAGCTCACCAGTATCATCAGGATGATATCCAAACATCACCCGACAGTTGAAAAATGATGATGACGATGAGAAAAACAAGTCGACGAAGAACATGCTGATGAAGATCATCATCGAAGACAAGATGATGATGACGACCTCCTCCTCAGGAAAATATGATGCTGCAGTTGAAAAATGCTGAGGAGGTCCAACACTTAGAAAATTTGGGCAAGAAGATGAAGGCTTCAGATGAAGAAACCTCCTGATCATGACAAATCAACCCCAGGTCAAAATAAGTGCTAACAGTGGCTCCGAATGGGGACGTGCAGGTGAAAACCTGCAGCGAGAACCAGATCTCCGGGCCGACCTGACAAAAAGCCAAAAAACGCGAGCTATACAAGGCATTTACACTACATACATATTTTACAAATGTGCACAGCAACCAGATATTCATGTAAAGTAGAACTTAAGGAATTGGCCATGCACAGGCAATTCCAGAATTTCACCATCTAGGGCCTGGAGGAAATAAGAATCCTCCCCATGAGTATTGCAAACCTGATATGGGCCCATCCATAAGGGCTGAAATTTACCATGTTTACCCTTTTCCTGATCTTTAGCATTCCAAATAAGCACCAGATCATTGACTTGAAACTTCCTTTTTGTAGTTCTCCTGTCAAACTGATATTTCATATCCTATTGTCTTTTGAGATTGATCTGGTGGGCTCTCCTTCTGTCTTCATCCAATGCAACCAGCTGATTCACTCTTTCTGTCATGGGATCTTCAATGTCCTCATCATTTTCCTGAATGAACCTATAAACTGGTAGGAGATTGTTTATGGGCAGTCTAGCTGATGCACCATATACCAGCTCAAAAGGTGACTTCCCAATAGCCCTTTTCACAGTCACTCTGTCAGCCCATACTGCTAAATTCAACTTTGAGTCCCAAGCTCTTCTGTTCTTGTCCAGTATCCTCTTGACAATTTTCATGATGCTCTTATTGCTTGATTCTGCTTGACCATTTCCTTGTGGGTGATATGGTGATGTATATGACAGGTTTATCCCATACCTGTTGCAAAAATCAACAAACTCACCTGATCTGAAGCACATAGCATTATCAGTGATAATCTTAAATGGTACTCCAAACCTGATGATGATGTTCTCTAGTATGAAGTCTGTCACCACCTTACTTGTAGCTCTTTTAGTTGGAATGGCCTCAATCCATTTGGTAAAGTAGTCAGTTGCCACCAAAATCCAACTGTGTCCCCCACTTGATTTGTCTGCAATTTCCCCTATAAAGTCAATTCCCCACTGCTGGAATGGAGCATCCACAGGTACAGTTCTGAGGGGCAAAGCACCATTATATTTCAGCTTTCCTGAGAATCTCTGGCAAGGGTCACACTTCCTTACTAACCTTTGTGCATCTGAAAAGAGAGTGGGCCACCAATATCCTGCCCTAAGAATTTTATGAGCTGTTGTTCGGGCAGTATAATGGCCACCACACAATCCTTTATGCATGTCAATCAAAATATTGTTAGCCATGTTCTTATCCACACATCTCAGCAGTACACCATCAGGATTTTTCCAGTACAGCTCACCCTGAACAACAACATACCTGATTGCATGTAGCTTCAGAGTCCTCTTTTGATTGTCACTGAAATGGGAAGGACAATTCAGATTTTGCAAATAATAGACAATATCCTTGTACCATTCAGATCCTGATACACTTACATTCTCATCTTGGACTACATTAACTTGGCATGCTTCCAAGTTTGACTGTGCCATCATCTTGGCTAATCCTTGTCCCCTTATTAACTTAGTAACTTGTATGTCTATGTTGAATTCCTGCAGTTTGTTTATCCATCTGCACCTTCTTCCAGTCACCTCCTGCTGAGTGAATATGTCTTTGACTGCAGCATGAGGCACATATGCAATTATATATGACCCTACCAAGTAAGGTCTGAAACTTTTGATGGCTCTAACAAGTGCATATGCCTGCTTTTCCATAATGTCATATTTCAACTCAGAGGCCTACAGGGACATACTGAAGAAAGCGATGGGCTGTTCAAAACCATCTTCATTTTTCTGTAACAAACATGCAGCTACAGTATGAAAGGAAGCAAATGAAAACACTTGAAATGGCCTAGAAAAATCAGGAGATTTAAGAACAGGGGCCATCTTAATTGCCTCTTTGATATTCTGAAATGATTCTATTGCTTCCCTTTCCCAGTTGACAGTTGCATCCTTCTTCATCATCTTGGAAATGTTCCTTGTAGTTTCTGCAAAGTTAGGAACAAATCTTCTAACAAAATTTATTTGTCCAAAGAAGGACTGAACTCCTTTCATAGTTTTTGGCATTTGAATCCTGTCAATAGCTGCCACTCTCTCTGGATCTATCCTGACTCCATCCTTGGAAACAATATGTCCCAGAAGCTTTCCTTCAACTACTCCAAAGGCACACTTCTTTGGGTTTAAAGAAATGCCATATTCTAGTGCTCTTATGAAAATCTGTTCCAGATGCAAACAATGCTGCTCTTCCTTCTTTGAGTAGGCAGTCAGGTCATCCTGATATACTGCCAGGATTGAATCAATCAGCCCTGCAAAAGCAACATCCATTGCTCTTTGAAATGTAGCACCTGCATTTGTTAGTCCAAATGGCATTCTAACATACACATATGTTCCCCATGGAGTGGTAAAGGCAGTCTTATACTGTTCTGATTCCTTTACCTTTACCTGATTATATCCTGAAAATCCATCCATCATGGATAGGAGTTCACAACCAGTCACTCTCTGCAACATAGCTTCCATATTAGGCAGTGGATAGTTATCCTTCAAAGAGGATACATTCAAGTTCCTGAAATCCACACAAAGCCTAATATCACCATTCTTTTTCCTGACTGGGACAAGGTTAGACACCCAAGTTGAATGTCTGATGGGCACAATTATTCCAGCTTCCCTGAGCCTTTTGAGTTCTTCCTGCATCTTGGGAGCTAAGGTAGGATTTATAGGCCTTTGCCTCTGTCTAAATGGCTTAGCTTCAGGCTTCAGTGGGATCTCATGCTGGAATAAGTCTTCCCTATAAGCTTTTAGGTCCTCATATGACCAAGCAAAAACATGTTTATACTTTTTTAATAATGCAATCAGCATACTTCTTATGTGTGGTTTGAGCTGTTTACCAATATATACTTTCTGAGGGGCCTGAGATGTCCCCAAATTTATTTCTTCTAAATCCTCCTTATTTGTGGGGGATGTCTTTGTGACCATTTTGTCTCTACTGTCAAAGGCTCTTTCCAAAGCCACTAACCCTCTAGGGATCTTGTTAGTCTTCAACTGAATGATCTCTTTTCCCACTAGAGTCTCTTTTCCATCTACAGTTTCTACAAAAGCTTGGAAATCAATCTGTTGGTTCTCATATTCATCTATGCAGTGCAAAAATTTCAGCAAATCCCTATCATCATTAAAAACTTGCCAACTGCATATGTTTTCTGGTATGGCAGGCCTAATTTTAACTTCTATATCTGTGACACCTGACAAAGTGATGTCATCTGGTCTTATTGCAACATTGGCTAAGAAATCAGCCATAACATTTTTTGACCTTTCTACCCAGCCAATTGAAAATGCATCAAAAAGTTTAATGGTATCCCAAACAGCATGCTTGTATTGCTTAAGTCTTTTATTTTTTGCAGCATACTTATTTCTAATTTGGGATACAATCAGCTCAGAGTCCCCAAATACTCTTAACATCTTAATCCCATGTTTGAGAGCAATATTCAGGCCTAAGAGTAAAGCCTCATATTCTGCAATATTGTTTGTGCAATCAAACCTCAGCAAGAAAGAGAATTTGAGGAGCTTACCAGTTGGAGACAGGAAAACAACTCCAGCTCCAGAGCCTTCTTTTGCACAAGCTCCATCAAAAAACATGGTCCATAAGCCTTGCTGATCCAGCTCTTCAATGCAGATATTTTTCTTTTCATCTTCTGTATCATCTGAGACAACCTTGAAGTTATCACAGTCAGTATCCACAAAGCATACCTGTTCATTTGCTTCTTGGTCTTCCACTGTCTCTGATGAGCTTTGCTCTCTGCTTAGCTTGACATCCCTGCCATTCATTGGAATCATGGCATATGATAGGTCCAGCTGCATACTTCCACCAATTAGTGCTGCCCATCTTCTTGACAGCAACATACCATATTGTGGCTTGATGTCAACCACTGTTATATTCATCTTATATTTCTTTTCAGGAAATGCTGCCAGCTTGAAATCTACATCCTTCATGATTCCAATAACTGGTACCTCTCTGGCATCCATAGCATAACACTTCCCACATGCCTTGTCAATTTTTAATCCAGTTTGCTGCATGATAGCCAAAGGCATGACATTTGTGGATGCTCCAGAGTCAAGCATACAATTTCTAATTATTTTACCATTTATAACTAGGGAAACATAAAATGGTTCCACCTGTGAAGGACACTTTGTCATGGTCATTCCTAAATAGACTTCAGGAGTCTCATCCTCTTCATTACACATGACCTGTTTCTCACCCTGGGTCTGATCATTTTGTTTAGCTTGAAAAGGTACCCCTGAGATTAGGGATATTGTCCTATTCTTGATCTCTTCCACTTTCATGAGTTCCATAAGTGGAACAGAGACCTTTACCTGAGAGAGGATCTGGGCTATATCAAATGGAGCACAGTTTTGTACAACAGTTGTAGCTTGCTCCACAATCTTGCTTTTATCCTGAGCTGATTTAGTTTTCATTTTCATAGTTCCCTGATCATCATTCCTGTCTTGGGAACCTCTACTTTGATCTTCAGCCTGAGGGGTTTTGTTTTCTGGTCCTTGAGATTCAGGACCTGCTCTGTATCTAAAGTTCTGTTTATTATTTACCCACTGCCTTTTTTGTGGTTTAGTTCCTTTATGACCATGCACCAGCTGACCTGCAGAAATATCCTCTGGCTGATGTGGGCTGCCAACTTGATTTCTACCTCTGAGATTGTAGTTGCTTTTGACTTGAGCAACTACTGCAGCTGTGAAGGCTCTGATTTCCTCATCAGAAGGTCGTTGTAAGTTACTCAGAAAATTATGTGAGTTCTGAGCATACACATAGTTATCTTCATTATCTTCATCATATGGGGATTGTTGGTAGGCCTGAACCTGATGATCCGTCTTCTCATCAGCATCATACAGAGTGTATCCATTACCTATGGACATCATGTTAACATCATCATCCTGCACATGATGTGGCTCATTGCATTCATTACAAGATGTAGCATTATCATACAAAGATTGGGCAATCATGCACTGTGACTGTGAATATGGCATCTGACAAATTATACACCACGGAGCATCATCAGCAATATTTACAGTTTTCTTCAGGGGATCAGGAGTTTCCTTGGCATGTTGAGCCCTCTGATTTGTGTTGTTACGTGGATATACAGGCTTACCATCATGCCAATTGGTGTTATAAGGCATATCATGTAACGATGGCCTCTTTTCCTGCCTTTGATAGACTTGCCTATCAGGACCCATCCCTTTTTCACTTCTAGCTAATCTATAGCTCAGGTCCTTAACAACGTTTGTCAGTTTGTCTATCTTATCTTCAGGAGCAGATGTACTACCTTGAGTGTTCTGAGGCTTGTTTGGATTCTGTAGAATTTTTACATCATCCCTTCTATTTGTTTTGCCTGATGCTTTCCTATTGTTTTCAATATTTACTGCAATTCTGAAAGCATCCCTGAGAGTGGCAGGACCTTTATCTCTTAGTCCATATGCAGTCTTTGCATCAAAGGCATTGATGTACAAAATTATGCACATTGGTTCATTTGGCCTCATATGATGTGGCAATTTGTTCAACACTTTAGTAAATCTGGCATTAAAGTCTGCAACCTGCTCATTTGACCCTTTGGTGATGCTGGTGAACTCATTTACAAAGAAGCTAGGGTCAGTTTTATCACCATATTGCTCCTTGAATATCCTCTTAAAATCATCCCATGATGATATGCTCCGGTCAGGCAGATTCCTGTACCATTCTCTTGCCTCATCTATTAAGGATTGCATGAATGACTTCATGAAAATGTCCTCATGCTCAACCTCAAAATTATCCATGACATTTTGGAAGGCCTTTAGATGATTTTCTCCTGACACTGTATTGTTTCCTGAAAACTTAGGCACTTGCAGCCTCAGATGCTTGTCAATGGGGTTAGGATACCCAGGAATACCATCAAACACCAGCTGCCTGAATCTATCTAGCTGCATGGGCTGTCTGTTTGGCTGATTAATATTAATATTTCTGTTTGCATTTTGGTTTCCTGCATTGTTCAGTGGTATCCTAGCATCATTCACATTTTGTCTGTCATCATGATGCTGATGTTGCATTTCATATCTTTACTGATGTCTTTGCATATTTGCATTCTCTAGAGTAGGAACTGAATTATTTTGGGTAGTTCTCAAGGCTTGCACTTTCTGCTGTATATCATCTCTGATTTTCATGGCTTGTAGGTATTCTAGTTCTGCTCTTAGACTTTTGATTTCTTCAGCCAACTGTTCATCCTTAGGTCTGGAGGTAGATGGTCTCATACCATTTGGGTCATCATCTTCATCATCCCTTAGGGACTCTGCCTCTTCAAACCTTTCACTTGGGTCTAGAAAAGGGCGTTCTTGGAACACCTCTGACCTCATTCTCATACTACCACCCTGTTGCCTCTCATATGCACCTTGGATATCAGCTTCTGCACTTGAAAAATAAGGAGCATGCTGTCCTGATGGCCTAGGGTTATCTTGTACCTCATCACTTTTTCTGGGGGAGCTCTCATGACTAGCTGAGACAGTTCCCTTTCTTCTATACATCATCCTTTTTGTTAATGGTAACTCTTCAAATAGAGGATTTTGTTGGGATCTTCTCCCCTGCATATAAATTTTACTTTGACCGGTTGGGAGATTACTTCGGAGTCGCCACCTATTTCTAGGAACTGTTTTCTTCTGAAAACCAGGGTTCTTTCACAAGGTTCCCCAGCAGAGTAGATTACTGTTGTTGACTCAGATGGGTCACATATATATCACTGGAGATGATTAGATAGTACTTTTACTTCTCATTCCCCAGTAGAGTCGCCAATTTCTGTTGACTTTTTCCCAGACTGGATGCTTATTCCCAGATTTCCCTACAAGGTAGCCATCAGTGATCAACAGGATCTCTGGGCCAGGGGGTCAATAGTATAGGAGATAGACTCTATATTTTATCTCCTCTTCTTCTTCAGGCTCTGCAAGACCTAGGGGGGTATTCCCTACTCAACATCCATGAGGATATGCATACAAGGCTGGGATGCTGACAGAAAGCAGATAGTCCTCCTGTAAGTAGACCAAAACTGAATGATAAGAGCAAAGGGGCTAGCTTTGGGCCTATTAGCAGTTGTAGACAGAGGACTGAGGATCCTAAACTAACTCTAATGTCCTAATGTTGGTTTTAGATTTTGCTTTGGAGTTTAAGTGTGGATGTAAAGCTGGATATGGTTATAACACAAAACAAAGCATGATTGGTGCCTATCTAGGGCCTGGAGTCAGTAGACATACACCTGTGAATGATCAGCATGAACAACTAAAACTGGATTTCAAGGGGATATGTGTGATACCTGCCTTACAGGCATCTCCCAATACAAAGTGTTAGGTTATCTCTACTTATGGTATCCCTACTGCAGTATATCCCTCCTAATGTTCAACCTGAAAACAGTTTAATCTACCCCTTGAGTAGAAGTTAAAAGATCAGACAGTCAACATAGGAATTCTATGCTCTAGAATCTAAACATTACCAAACATCCAGATTCAGAAGAAGAATACATGCAATACTGGAGACAGAATTAACACAACACATGCCAAACAACATTTCTCATATAAGTTTAATCATGAAATCAGTGGGTTCATGCCAAAAACAAACAACAAGAGATACATAAACTCACAGGTAAGCTGTACAGAGCAACCGGATCAGCTTGTTATGCATTACAGAGCCAAAATCATCAACTTTCAACAACCTTTCAAATGAGCAAGACCACCTGCTTATAACAGCCAGGTAGGTGCTCAGCAATTAATTACATGGTTGACCAAAATTTCGCCAGATACACAGTATCAGGAAAATGGCGCTCAAACACAACCAGATTGGCACCCAAACTTGAATGCAGTAGGTGGGGGAGGAGACAGGAAGATTTCTTGAGCTTTGCGCCACTATCCGCTGATTGACACCTCCAGTCGGGTACAAGATCGACCCACGCCATCGCCCATACCTCTGCAACAACCGCCATTAATGGCGCACCAACCCGCGGCCTTGGGAAGAACATCAAATCTGCAATCGCAACCATTTCCCGCCGAGATTCATCATCATGATGTTTGAAAATGCAGGATAACAATATCCCACATGCACCCCGCGATGACCTCAATAACGCTTTATATACTAGGTCATGAGCATATATCATGTCGGTGCTTTTGCTCCTGACGACACTAGTATATAACCTCATCATCATCATCCTCCAGCAGCATGATATCCTGTTGTTCGAAATATCACCCTGACGTCATCATGATATTTGAAATATAACCTTCATGACAATCAGCACAACCTGATCCTTCGGAGGAACATCCTCCTGCTGGGCTTATAACAAAAGTCTGGCCGATGAACATCCTGATGACGTCATCATCATATACTGCTGACGTCATCATCATATCTGCCTACTGCGCACCTCCTCATATCCGGATGATGTCATCATCATGTTTGTAAATATCAGGAGGTCTCTTCAAGATGATCACTTGTTAGAAATATGACCTCCGCGGACCTTGATGACGTCATCATCATATTAACATCATCATGATATTCGGAAGACAACCGGATATTTGGAAATATCCTCCTGACGTTCCAACATCAGGTTGCACTGTAGCTCCTCTATAAGATCGGGGTGATAACTGAATATGATGATGATGCTTGAAAAGATCACCCCCAGTAGATAATGCGCGAAGCCAACAGGCAGATATCTCCTTGATATCAGCATCATCATGATGCTCGAGCAAACATATATCCGGGTGATATGAAAATATCACCCCTTCCTTCGGAATATCATGATGCAGATAGGCAGAAAGAAAAAGATCACCCTGATATACGGATGACGTCAGCATCATCAGGATGAGAAACAAAGAATAGGAAGTGATACAACATCATCAGGATGATATTGACTAAGATCATCCTGACGTTCAAAATATGATGACCCTAGTGAATATCGGGTCGCACTTAGAACTCTTCAACATCATCATCAGGATGATCATAACCGAGATCACCCGATGATAAAATATCACCCCGGCGAAATATCATGAAGGCAAAAAATATGATGACCTCCGCAAGCCGCAGGATGATAACTGGAAATATCATGATGATGATGACCCTTAGGAAAAAACAAGTTAGGTCGAACACTTAGAGAATAACCCCTTCAGGACATCGGGGCAACATCGTCATCATGTTTGAGCAAGGTGATATTCGGAAAATCACCGGATACTCGAAAAATCACCCTCGCAAGCAACTGAGGGCGCACTGTAGCTCACCAGTATCATCAGGATGATATCCAAACATCACCCGACAGTTGAAAAATGATGATGACGATGAGAAAAACAAGTCGACGAAGAACATGCTGATGAAGATCATCATCGAAGACAAGATGATGATGACGACCTCCTCCTCAGGAAAATATGATGCTGCAGTTGAAAAATGCTGAGGAGGTCCAACACTTAGAAAATTTGGCCAAGAAGATGAAGGCTTCAGATGAAGAAACCTCCTGATCATGACAAATCAACCCCAGGTCAAAATAAGTGCTAACACATTGTAACACCAATGATAAACAACCTAATTTACCTTAACCATATGAAGTTCATGATGAATACCTAATCAACCAGCTCCTAAACAATGAAGCATATGAAGCAATAACAAAACAACTGACAAGTGTCTTGATCAACAACTCATGAACACTTTGAACTATGAGATCCAAAACATCAACACATGTTATCAAGATAATGAACTCCATCACTTGTATCAACAATACCATTGATAATCAACACACCACATGAAAGAGATATACTGACAAACACTTATCCTGTCCAAATGAACAACTCCTGATTGATGTTCCTGATAGAGTGAACAATTGTGAAAGACATGATTCTGCAAAACCTATGTACAATAGTGCAAGCTCTTTTTGACATCAATGACAATCAGTCACCATCAATCTCCCCCTTTGTCATTGATGGAAAAACTTTATGATGCAATTTATCTTTCTGCCCCTTTTTGACATCTGATGACAAAGACTTAATAAACTCCCCCTTAGAACAACTCCTTTGAAAGATGTTATAGTATGATCATAACAATTTTAATCACATTGAATTATGAGCACTTTGAAGATATAAATTCTTGTTAACCTTTGAACAAGTAATGATTTATGATGATAACAATCCTGAAGCCAACATATGACAAACTTTGTTGAACATTATCAACTGCTATTGCTGATTCAAGACATACTTTTAACTTCCTTTGATGAAATACAAGATATCACCATCAATGTCATAGCTTCAAGAACTCTGTCTAAAACATATTAGTGAGGAAGATCATCAATGAAACATGTGAAATTATCACACTAGAAACTCCTTAATATCTCTAGTTTATCATCTTCTTTTGACACTATCTTCAAACCACTTGAAAGCTCCAAGACACATGTCATAAAACAAAACTCAACAAAGTAATAGATATGATCATCAAACTGACTCCTTGATATAATTTATATGAACTTGAATTTCATGCGAAGACTACACATTTCACCAGTAAAAATTAGTATGAATCATATTCCATGATGACATGAATAACACACAAGAGATGTCCTTGCCAAAGGCTTCCAACATGAACTATCATCCTGCAACCAATCTATTCTTGCAAACCCTTTTTGACATGAAAAGAATGAAGACCATTTGAATAAAAGAAGACTATTTGATGAATACCATCCTCCTGTTCTGCACAAGACACTTTTCACAACATAATGTCAATTCTAATACAAAACCACATCTAAAACATACTGTACTATACAAGAACTGCTGCCTCTTGACTTTGTCATTCAAACTAGCTCATCAAATAAGCACAACAAACAAACTACATCATCAAATTCTTCCTGCAACAACACTTTGCACAAATCAAAAGCAGACATAGTGCTATGAATTGAATTTTTCATTTTTAGCCACCTTAGCCAACACATGCTAATTTCTGATAAGAGCTTCTTGAGAACATCTTAAGCTCTTTGCCATGACAACCAAGATCACACTGAACTACAACACAATTTTTGTAAGTATCAACTTGATATGAATAATATACAAATAGGATCAAGGCACAACATCATCAAACTCTATGTAGAGAACTTTTGAAGTACTTATATGCATTATGAACCACTAAACATGTCACTGATCATGAACAACTGTATTACTAACATACACTGAAAATCAAAAACATTAGAAACTTCATTTCAAACATTATCAGGCAAGCATGACAAACAAAACAAGATCATCATATTGATAAACATCAACTGATCTCCTCCTGTAACTTCTTGGGGATAAAAGATAGAACAATGATAACTCCCCCTCACATCATGCTATCTATTATTCAACTAATAATGTAACTTGTGCCAGATGCACAAGTTTAGCTTCTGACTTCTCTTTACTTTCTTTCTGCTTCCACACTTTTATAGGGTCTTTCTTTCTCCAAAACTTTATACCTTCTTTTCTTTTAAACTTTTTCAAATTAGGTGAAGCATACATTCTGCAAATCTATGCTTTATGTCCAAGAGTGTTGCAATTATAACAAACTATGTTAAAATCATAATCAAATGAATGATAGTACCTTTGAGCACTCATGTTAAGCTTCCATGCAGGATCATACCTTCTATGCACTTTACAATTTCTTTGTATGTGTCCAAAATTATTGCACTAGTAACAAACAATATAAATATTCCTTCTGCAATCAACTGTTTTATGTCCAAAATGATTACAAGTATAACAATAACCATTAAATGAATAATTATACCTGTACATGTATGCTTACCTTACATAAATATTTCTTCTAAAATTTCTTCTCCTTTGATTATGCATTCCATCTTTGATATTTATTTCAGCTTCTAACTTCTTTTTGTCTTCAGGAGCACTAGCATGAAGATTAATTTTCTTTCTAGGAGTTTGTCTATATTTTGAACACTCTCCTTCTTCAAATCCTAAACCAGTAGTGTCATAATGATGCTTCTGTTTGCCCAACAGCTCATGCAACTTGTTTGAACTATATTCAAACACTTGATATTTCTTAGATAAAGCATTGAGACAATCATACTCTTTTCTTAGATTGATAATATCACCCACTAATTTCATATTCTCAATCCTTCTAACTTCAAGATTAGATTTTGAAACATCTGCTATCCTCTTTGCTTCCTCAACTTCGATCTTTCTATATGACAATCAATTTGTCGGATTCACCTGCTTGATTCTTCAAGTCAACAATCAGGTTTCTAGCATCTTCAAGATATGTAAGAGCTTTGTCTTTTAAATCTCTTTCTTGTTGTAGCTACAACATTAATTTCTAGTTCTCCTTCTTATAAATCTTGAGCTCACTAAGAGCATATATAAGCTCTCCTTCCATATCAATCTCACAATCTTGTTCATTATAATCCTGATCATCATCACTTATGATGTTAGCTTCTTCTAAATCTAATTGGGTTTCAACTTCTTCATGTGATTGCCTTCTTTCCTGGTCACTTTTATTAGACACCAAACTGTCCTCGTCTTTATCATTACCTTGATAAATTCTTATCAATTCTTTCCAGACATCCTGAGCTGTTTCACACTGCACAACTTTACAAGAAATATCAATAGATAAACCAGATAAAATAACCTTCTTGGCTATATGACTACATTCAAAAGCCTCTTTGTTATTTGTAGAGTTAGAATATCCATTCTCAACAGACATCCATACATCATATCCTAAAGAGGATAAATAGACTTGCATTCTCATACACCAAACTAAAAAATCTAAACCATTAAACAGAGGAACTCCAAAAGACTCTTTCACTAATTCAACATGTGAAGCATCTTTATTAATTGATTGAACATTAATACCTAAATTTGATATGGATGATGTCTTTTGTGTCTTTTGAAGCTTGACATTTCTCATGTTCTTATTTCTTCTGCACTTACCCATTGAACTCCACTACCAGGACCTACCCAAGCCTATTAGACTTCAAAAAGGGAACTTGGCTCTGATACCAATTGTAGGAGTCAAGGACAACACAGAGAGGGGGGGTGAATCACTGTTGTGTGAATTTTCAAATCTTTTTACAAACTTTAACTTTCAAAACACAAGGAGAGAAAGATATCATTGATTTGTCAAACACATATGCACATGACTAAGAATGTAGAAAGAGAACAAAAACTTATGAGTAAATCATACACACACAGAGAAGATCAATAGACATTATGACACAAGATTTGAAAGAGTGGAAAACCCTCAAGGAGTAGAAAAACCACTCCAAAACTGCCTCACTGGATTTATCAAAAATCTCACTGATTACAATATTTAGAAGCACCAACTTCGAAGAGCACCAACTTCAAGGAGCACTAACCTCTAATACAGAACAAGCTACAAAGTGTGCAAGAATTGATTGCCACTCAATCTGATTTACACCATTACTCAACATGTCTTCTCTGAATTTGTAATCATATGCAATCCAATCTATTTATCAATTTCATGATCTGTATATAATCAAATTACCTGATTCACAATACATTCTCAATGTCTTACTCTACATTTCATCTTCAATAAAAAACTTGATTCAGTTTATCTTTGCATATGGTCTTCAAACTTCATAAGAATCTATATAACAAGTTGTGTTTAATTTGCATATTGATTCACATCCATTACCTTATTTCATCATTAATCTGCTCACTCATTCATCCAATCAATCCATCTGCAATACCATTAAATATGAAATGACCTTTCATATTCAACTTTTCTTTGTAATTCAAAAATCAATTCATTTTCTTTTACAAAATGATCATCTGAAAAACAAAATAATTCTTTTTCTTTCATTGTCATTTCTCCTCTATATATACAATTCATTTTTCTCTCTTCATTCATCTTCTCTCTCAATCTAAAAAACTTTGCATGATGCTTCATATTCTTTTGAAGAAAATACATTTCCAATCCCATCATAAAATATTCTTCAACTTGCAAGAATAAAAAAAATATGCAAATATATTTTCTTCTCTGCATCATTGATATTCTTCAAAAATATCATTCAAAAAAATCTTTCATTGGATCCTTATAAAACGCTTGATCTTCCACAATTTCTTTCCACAAAAAAAATCATCTTTTTGTGCCAAAATAATTTCCATAAATATTTGCCTTACAAAGATTACCAATGAAGTAAAAAAAAAAAAAGAAATAAATCTTCCAACATCTCCTTGAAAATCTCCTTTAAAAAATCATGCCTCCATATCCCTTAAAAATTGGCTTTGTGGAGGGCTAAAAAATAGCTTTAAAAACATACTATTTAAATTTGACCTCATAGCCTTTATGGGCCCCAGAAAAAATTAAATATATAAACAAAAGCCATTTATATGACTTAATTCGGGCTCCCACCTTTTTGAATAAAACATATTAATACAAACTCTCCATTCAAATGAATCAGGCTCCTATTTAATTCGATGCATTTTGAGTCCTTAAAAATATTCGAACATCTTTCCCTTCATAAAACATTTGATGCTTTTTCTATCCTTAAATCATGTTCTTTTGAAAACAATTACCCTCACCACCGGTCTTATCTCCCATCGCATGCATTGAAGACCAATGCAAAAAGTTTTACAAGAGGAAAGGATCAGTTGCTTGATGACACTTATACCCTTAACATTGCCACTTAAGTGGATTTTACCTGCTCAACAAGTCAATGAGCAAATATAACATAAAGATGTTACAAAGTGTGACAAGCAAGAAATGCACTAGTAAAGTATACTGTAAAATATTTTTAATTTAGGGTTTTTAATATTCTTTGAAGCACTTCAATAAAATACTTCAACAAACACTTTGACAATACCCTCATTATGATTTCACTTAGTTAAAAAGACACTGTTGTAGAGAGGTAAACTTCACCAAATTACCTCACAAATATGAGTCTTTCAATATCAAACTAATCAACCTCAAGCCACATTAGCATCAATGTGAAGACATTAATTCTAACTGAAGACATCATTTGAAATCACATTGTATCATCATAACATATAGTATCAAACATTCTTATAAGAGCATCAACAATTGATATGATCAAACTAATCAAACAAGCCCTCTCATAAATATGATGATAAATAATAAAGTCCTGATCAAGTACCACACACAAAGTGAACCCTCCAACATAAATACTTGATCTGCATTGCTCTTGTATTACTAAAGCATGTGAACTTTGTCAAACCAAGATCCATTGAAACATACATTATAACACCAATGATAAACAACATGATTTACCTTAACCATATGAAGTTCATGATGAATACCTGATCAACCATCTCCTGAACAATGAAGCATATGAAGCAATAACAAAACAACTGACAAGTGTCTTGATCAACAACTCATGAACACTTTAAACTATGAGATCCAAAACATCAACACATGTTATCAAAATAATGAACTCCATCACCTGTATCAACAATACCATTGATAATCAACACACCACATGGAAGAGATATACTGAAAAACATTTATCATGTCCAAATGAACAACTCCTAAATGATGTTCCTGATAGAGTGAACAATTGTGAAAGACATGATCCTGCAAAACCTATGTACAATAGTGCAAGCTCTTTTTGACATCAATGACAATGAATCACCATCAACTGTCACAAAGGAATAATTGCTTGCGGACCTATAAACCATGAACCAATCAAGTTGACACTTCACAAAGACTTCCTCGACACTACCTCAAATCTGCAGAACAGGATAATGCATTTTCGGATCTCACCGGACCTGTCTGTATCACTCTGTCACCTCTGAACACCTACTGGAACTGGTTTTACTTGAGCAGGCACAACTTCTTTAGATCTTCATGTGGACCTCTAAAATATCTACTGGATCACCTTAAGACACGTCTACAAACCCTTTAAACCGTATCATCTAATCTTCATCTTATCTTGGACTTTTACCTTGTTGTTTTCACTGTTCTTCACTGTTCCTATTATGACCAATTTTCTCAATATCCTCAGCAAACAGTTCATCCAATCCTTATCATTAATGCAACAAGAGTATGTTGACATCAATGACAACATCGGTTACACCCATACTTGCAACAATCTCCCCCTTTGTCATTGATGGCAACATATGATGTGAAAAACTGTTTTGACCATCAAGACAAGAACTTTTCCTTACTATCACAACTCCCCCTATCAGCAACAACCATTCACATGTCTTTTCTTCCTTTCCTACTCCCCCTTTGATTAGAAACCACTTGTTTTTCACATGTCTTCTCTCCCCATTTGATATCAATGACAAAGGGCACATACTTGCAACTGCAATACTTCATAATCATACCAGCTGCTCCCCCTGAGTAGCAGCTCCCCAACATCAATCCAGACCACACGATATGACTGTGATATCCATCAGATTCGTGCACATCAGTACACCTTAGTTCATCACCGGAAGGGCAATAACCCCTAACTTCTCCTTGAGATACTCAAAAGAGTCCTTAGGTAGAGGTTTAGTAAAGATATCTATAATCTGATCATTGGAAGGCACAAATTCCAATCTGACTTCATTCTTGTTCACTTGCTCTCTCAAAAAGTGAAACTTGATGGATATATGTTTAGTCTTTGAATGCAACACCAGATTCTTAGATATATTTATTGCACTTGAATTATCATAGAAGATTGTGATAGGCTCCTCATACTCCACTCTTATGTCTCTTAGCATTTGCTTCATCCACAAAACTTGAGTGCAACTACCTATTACTGCAATATATTCTACTTCTATAGTGGATAGAGATATTGCCTCTTGTTTCTTGCTCAGTCAAGAAACCAATCTCTTCCCCAAAAAAAATGCTCCACCATTGGTACTCTTCCGGTCATCCACATCTCCTGCCCAATCCGCATCTATATATGCATGAAGAGAAAAATCATGATCTCTGGGATACCACAATCCATACTCAACTGTCCCTTTTAGATATCTAAAAACCCTCTTGATTGCCATGACATGAGATTCTCTAGGATCAGCTTGAAATCTAGCAATAAGACCAACGACATTCATAATGTCAGGTCTAGTTTGAGTGAGATACAACAGTCCTCCGATCATTGACCTATACTTTTTTTGATCAGCCTTGGGAGAGTCATCATCATTGCTCAACTTACATCTGGTTTCTATGGGAGTACTCATTGGCTTTGAGTCTTCCATCCCAAATTTCTTCAACAATTCTTTCACATAATTGGTCTGAGAAATGAAGATTCCTTTCTTTGTTTGAGTGATTTGTAGACCCAAGAAGAAATTCATTTCCCCAAGCATGGACATCTCAAATTCACTTTTCATTTGATTTGCAAATGTTTTACACATACTATCTCTTCCTCCAAAAATGATATCATCAACAAACACTTCAACAATCAAGATATTTTCATGATCAATTTTGAAATACAAATTACTATTAGCAGTACCTTTGTTGAAACCAATCTTCAGAAGATGTTTATCCAATCTTTCATACCAGGCTCTTGGGGCTTTCTTCAGTCCATATAGTGCTTTCTTCACTTGCAGACCATATCACCATGATCAGACAATTGAAATCCATCCAGTTGCTCAATGTACACTTATTCTTCCAAGTCACCATTCAAGAAGGCAGACTTGACATCCATCTAATACACTTTGAAATCTTTGAAGGCAGTAAATGCAATAAATAATCTGACTACTTCAATTCTTACCACTGGAGCAAAAGTTTCTTCAAAATCAACTCCTTCTATTTGAGAATAGCCCTTGCAGACCAATCTGGATTTATTTATGATTACTTCACCAACTTCATTCAGTTTGTTCCAGAAGACCCATTTGGTTCCAATCACATTCTTGTTTCTAGGTCTAGGAACAAGATCCCAAGTGTGATTTTTCTCAATTTGCATCAGCTCTTCCTCCATTGCTTTAGTCTAGTTTTCATCATTGCAAGCTTCATTCACTATCTTAGGTTCAATCTTTGAAATCAGACAATACTTATTTGAATCTTGAGCAATTATCCTTCTAGTTTGTACACCTTTTCTTTTGTCACCTATGATCTGATCTTCAGAGTGGTTCAGTCTTACATACTTTGGAACTTTTGGAATTTTTTGCACTTTTGATTCTTGATCAAGCTCATTAAAACTCATCTCTTCTTCCTGATTTACTGGATCAGTTTGAATGTGACTTTTAGAAGAGGCTTGAGCCCCTTGAATCAGAACACCATTCTAATCATCTTCATCATATTCATAAAACCTTGAGGGTTTTTCAATTCCTTCATCACCCTTCACATTTGTACTTTCTATCATATTTCTCAGTCTCTTGTTGTAACACCGGTATGCTTTGCTTTGAGTAGAGTAACCCAAGAATATTCCTTCATCACTTCTAGCATCAAACTTTCCTAGATCTTCATCTCTTTTAATGTAACATTTGCTACCAAAAAATCTAAAATACCTCATAGTAGGAGTGATTCCAAACCAAATTTCATAAGGAGTCTTACCGGTATTGCTTCTGATTTGAACTTGATTGAGAGTATAGACTGCAGTGCTGACAGCTTCTCTCCAATAGATCTGAGAAACATTTGCTTCCATCATCATGGTCCTAGATGCTTCCTGGATGGTCTAGTTTTTTCTCTCCACTACTCCATTCTGTTGTGGAGTCCTAGGAGCAGACAACTGTCTCTTTATTCCATGTTTCTCACAGAATTCTATGAACTCACTAGATGTGAATTCTCCACCTCTATCAGACATTAGACATTTTAATTTTAATCCGGTTTCATTCTCTACCATAGCCTTGAATATTTTGAATTTCTCAAGAGCCTCTGATTTCTCCTTTAGAAAAGTTACCCACATCATCTGGGAATAGTCATCAATTAGTAACATGAAGTATCTATCACCTTGCACACTCCTGATTCTTTCTAGACCACAAAGATCAGTATGAACTAAGTCCAATAATCTGGTAGAAGATTGTTCCTTGCTTTTAAATGAGACTCTGCTTTGTTTTCCCAACTAACATTCTTTGCACAAACAATTTGTAGGTTTCACCAGCTTTTGAAGATCTCTTACAGCCTGAGTATTGCTTATCTTGATGATAATATCACAATTCACATGACACATTCTCCTATGCCACAACCAACTCTGATCAACTTGATCAATTAAGCAACTTTTACCAGTACCAACCAAGTGGAAGATGTTACCTTTAGTTTGAGTACCAAATGTAATCTTTGTTCTGAAACTTTCAAAGATCTTGCATTTTCCAATCTTGAATCAAAGATCATAGCCTTTGTCCACCAACTGTCCAACACTGAGAAGATTGTGCTTCAATCCTTCAACATATAGTACATTACTAGTTTTGTTCGTTCCATCAAAAGAGATAGTTCCTCTTCCTCTGATTCTACTAGCAGAATTATCACCAAACTTTACCACTCCTCCTTGATACCTTTCCAAATCTATGAACTTGTTTTTGTCACCAGTCATATGTTGAGAGCATCCACTGTCAATGACCCAAACATCCTTTTCTTCAACTTGGGCAGCCAGAGCTCTTTCTACAACTTTATGATTGACAGATTTAGAGGACATTGGTTCTTCTTCCTTGATGGCAATAAACACCCAATCACTTCCAGATTTGTTTCCTGTCTCTGATTCATCATCTGTTACTCCTTCATTATCATCTTCCTCATGAACATAGTAACAATTATTTTGGAACCTTGATTTGTTAGAATTTGGCCTCAAAAATCTATTCGGACATCTTGAGGCAAAATGACCAATCTTATTGCAGTTAAAACACTTAAAAGGCAATTTCCCTTCATACTTACAGGATCCTCTTGGCAGTCTTTTTGCAATAAGAGCTTCAAGGTGAGTAGTTTCAGCTTCTTCTTCTTCCAGGTCTTTTCTTGCTTTTTCATACCATGAAAGTTTCCTTGAAGAGTTCTCTCCTAGATCAAACCTTTGTTTACTTTTTATAGAGGCACTGGCTTTGAATGTTGATTCAGTCTTTGGGGGGGCATCTCCAAACTCGGTCATTTCAAATGCATCTAGTTTATTAACTAATTGATCTCTTGTGACAATTGTATGGGCTCTGAATTCTTCAATGGTAGCAACTTTGATTTTATAAGAAGTAGGAAGGGATCTGAGAACTTTGCCAATAATCTCATCTTCATCCAAGACTCCACCAGCACATCTAATGCCATAGACAATCTCATTTACTCTTGGCATAAAAGTAGTAATATTTTCATCATCTCTTATCTTTAGATTTTCAAAATTCCCTTTCAGACTCTGTAACCTTGCACATTTAACATACTTATCTCCTTCATGTAGAAGTTCCATTTTTTGCCAAATCTCAAAAGCAGTTGGTAGGTCAAGAACATTTGAAAGCTTTAAATCAGATAATGCGCTTAGAAGAGCTTCTATAGTCCACAGATTATTTTTAGCATCTATGATTTCATTTGGGGATTTCGGACCACCCTGAGGAGGAGTATATTTTGTTGAAGCCATGTTCTAGTACTACATTCCCATACATTGCAAGTGACATTTCATGTGACTTTTCCAGAGATTAAAATTGGTTCCATCAAACTTCAGAGTATCCTTCTTGTAGGATGACATCCTGGATTTCCTCAAGCGGTTAAGCTCCTTTTAGAGGAACTTGGCTTTGATACCAATTGTTGGATTCAGGATAGACAACTGAGAGGGGGGTGAATCTATTGTCCAAAACTTTCTTGAATTTAAACACTTAAATCCACTTTGTAATTTAGTAGCTTAATAACAATTCAATCATGGAAACACAATGCATTTAACTCAAGAGCAACAACACATCAACACATAAGACACCAAGATTTTCACATGGAAAACCTAGTTAAGGGAAAAACCACGAGGTTATTAACCCAAGATTGTATTCTCTTTTAGAAGAATAGAAAGAACAAAATGGCACATGCCAATTAGGGCTCATTGCCTGAGCACACTGCTCACAAAAGGCTCACTGCCTACAAGAGACACACTGTCTAGAAAATAATAAGCATCACATACATGAACTGGAGAATAGCATCTTCACCATGCTTGAATTAGTTCCATTTAAGCCCAATACTTCTGCTCTGCCTTTCTCTCTCTTCCTCGCTTCCACACACTCATCTCCACAAGAATACTTTTGAAATGAATTTATAATCCCTTATTTATACAAGACATCGACTTAGGAATAATCATCTAAGTTGGCAAACAACTACAAGATCATCTGCAAGATGTGTAACTCATCCGGTCGGCCAGTTTTAAGAAGAACACCATCATCTGGAAGTAGTTCTTCAATTGTGAGTTCAAACTTCAATGCGGACTACCAATGCAAACTGGACACTATCCAAAAACCTCCACAAGCTTGCCTGAATTACCAAGAACATCCACACTTCATCTACTTACTGAAATCCTTCTTTCCTTCATCCAGAACCTCAAGAACATAGTCTGTCATCACTGTCACAAAGGAATAAATGCTTGTGAACCTTCAAACCATGAACCAATCGAGTTGACACTTCACAAAGACTTCCTCAACACTCCTTCAAATCTACAGAACATGATAATGCATTTCCGCATCTCACCAGACCTGTCTATATCACTCTGTCACGTCTGAACACCTACCGGAACTGGTTTTACTTGAGCAGCCACAACTTCTTCAGATCTTCATGTGAACCTCTGAAATCTCTACTGGATCACCTTAAGACACATATCTACAATCTCTTTAAACCACATCCTCTGATCCTCATCTTATCTTGGACTTTAACCTTGTTGTTTTCACTGTTCTTCATTGTTCCTATTATGAACAATTTTCTCAATATCCTCAGCAAACAGTTCATCCAATCCTTATCATTAATGCAACAAGAGTATGTTGACATCAATGACAACATTGGTTAGGCCCATACTTGCAATAGGAAGTGTATGAACACACAACTATGTTTATTGCAAATGTCTATATATAGAAATTTTGGGCAAAGTGATGTATTTGTCTTTGCATGCATTAGTCGGTTAATAGTACCTAGGTGGCATAACCTATCAGAAGGATCATACTTAGCTAAAAGTTTTATAGAGTTGTATGATCTATTGTGTTATGTAGGACACATCACTAGGACTCAAATGGAAACCTATTGGTTCTATATGTCTATACTCTTCATGAAGGGTAGGGTGAATTCCATGAAAGAAGGTGTTAGGGGGGACTGTCGATTTGTGGTTGAAGGTAAAGCACTCAGATGATGCTCTCCCTCTACAGCAGAAGACTCACTAAGACTTGTGTGATAGATATCAAGATTCTAGATGTAGTATTATTTATGTTGGGATGTAAAATTATTCTCATTTCTAAGTGCAATTTATGTATTGTAAATGTAAAGTGAAATGAATTCACTATGATTCTATCTTTGAATATGTTTTAATTTCAAGGTTGAAAAATATTACAAAAAAGACATGTATTTATTTCTTTGTATTTATGCAAATGATACAAAAAAAATTTCATATTAACCATCTTAATTTACTTTCTTATAAATTGTTGTGTAAATATGAGTAATATGAGAAGGCATGTTACATATGGTATTAGAGCGAATCGGGTTCAACACATGGACCTAGGTGCTCACTACGAGTAAACTTGTCAACATTTAGTAGAATGGCTAATGTTTGAAATTGGATTTATGCTAGAATGGCATGGAGAAGAACCAAGAAAACCATAGAAAGTCTATTCCCTAGAATTTGCCCAAGATAGTAGTTAAGAAAGTGGCATAATCCCCTTACATTTTCCCTATTTCATACCCTAAAACCCTGAAGTTGGTAAAACTTGTGTCTGGGGAGCTAAAACCCTAAGACTTTGAAGAGCCCATGTTATAATTTTGTGTTGACATATGATAGGTTGTTGTTTCAGGCTCAAATGATGATATAATGTCCTTAGCTTCATTCCCTACTAGTCCCGTGGGCTTAGTAGAAGGTTTTGTTGAAATGAACCTGACAACTGAGAGGGGGGGTGAATCAGTTGTCACAAAACTTGAGCAATTCTATACCTTTAGTTATTAAACACTTATGCACTATTTGTTATGATTAAAACACGAAAGCATAAACACAAAACCATAAACACATTTGCAAGATCATACACAAGTGACACTAGATTTTTATGTGGAAAGCCCTGTCAAGGGAAAAACCACTGTGGGAGTTAATCCACAAAATATATATGTAAACAACAATACCAAAAATTAGAGGGTCACTACCAATAGGGCTCACTACCTAGAGAAAGGATCACTACAAAGGGGTGGCTCACTGCCAAGGGTTTTGAACTAAGATGTTAGCATCTACTCCATGCCTGAATTTAGTTCCATTGAAGTGCAATATTCTTCTATTCTACTCTGCCTTTTCTCTTTCCTTACTTATCTTCACATCTTTCACACAAGGACACTTTTTCCTCAACTCAGTTGCAAGTATTTATACACTACATCAACCTTGGAATGATCATCAAGGTCAGCATTACAATCATCAACCATTGGAACAATCTCCAAGGTCAGCATTACAAACATACATAAAATAGGTCTAGACCTAATACAAAATTAGCTAAGGAAATGTAGTAAAGTTGTATGCGGATCACTCCATGCCTTAGATGGGACTCAAAGATGATCTTCCATGCCACAACACGCTTCTGTAATCTTCAAGAGATTTCTACAATCACTGGAATTAACCAAGTTAGCTAAGACTAGTTACACGCTATGGTATCTGGAAGTAATCTTCAAAAATGACCTCAATTAGTTAACATGAACTGATGCAAAGGTAGGAACATGATCAGGAGGCCTCCACAAGTACGTTGTAATCACTAGGAGCAACCGCACAAACTCTAACCACTTTATCCATGAGATTCTTCACACCGGAGCACATGAACTTCACTGTCTTCAACTATCATAAAAGAAGGATAGATTGCGGACCACCAAATCACAAACCATTGGAGTTGTAGGCACTTATCATCATCCCATACTTCCCTCTAGAATCAAAGAGAAAAGTGCTTTAATGTGGAGGAATGTAGAGAAAAATACTTTCTCCCTATCACTAGTGAATAAACATAAAAAGAAGGTTTTACTCTTGTGAATGTAACTCACTCAATTCTTCATATTGGAGGCTAAAACTTAGGATTTAGCATCTTTAGACATGCCTCTAAATAACTTCCAATCTATAGACCAAGATCTTCACTCTCTAATAAATGTGGAGCAGTCTTCTAGACTATTCTTCTGTATGCAACCGAATGTCTTCACTGTGATTCACTGTTTCATTTCTGATTCTTCCAGAGGGAATAATTTTCTCAATATCCTCAACATATAAAGCTTCTAACCAAATAACAAAATAGGATACAGTTGACACCAATGACATCAAAGTAATGTTGACATCAATGACAACACCAATCAAGCACATACTTGCAACAATCTTCCCCTTTGTCATTGATGGCAACATATGATGTGAAAAACTTTAACAGCCATCAACACAAGATCCTCCCCCTATCTCTTTACACATATGCACTCTTTCTATCTAAGTTTTTCAAATGATTTCTCTCCCCCTTTGACATCAATGGAAAATGACATGTACTTGCACTCTGCTGTTCTAATCCAATCTCTCTTCTAAACTCTCTTCATCTGACTACTCTCCCTGAGAAGTAACCCTTACAAGCATCAATCTGCATCTGAGGATGGATTTTACCTCCGAACTAATGCACTTTTGTGCATCTTAATTTAGATTAGGAGGGGTGATAACCCCTAACTTTTGTCAGAGATACTCAAAAGTATCCTTACACAGAGGCTTAGTGAAAATGTCTGCAATCTAATCTTTTGTAGATACATTGTCCAACTTGGCTTCATTCTTTCTTACCTTTTCTCTCAAAAAGTGATATCTTATGGATATGTGCTTTGTCCTTGAATGCATTACTAGATTCTTTGATATGTTTATGGCACTTGTATTATCACAAAAGATTGCAATTAGATCTTCATACAAAACTCATATGTCCTTCAATGTCTGCTTCATCCATAACACTTGAGTGCAACTACGTGTTGCTTCAATCTATTCTGCTTCTATAGTAGACATAGATATTGAGTCTTGTTTCTTGCTTAACCAGGATACCAACCTCTTTCCTAAAAAGAATGCACCTCCACTTGTACTTTTTATGTCATCCACATCTTCGGCCCAATCTGCATCAGTGTATGCACTGAGAGTGAAATGATTGTCTTTTGGATATCACAAACCATAATCCATTGTGCCTTTCAAGTATCTCAGTATTCTTTTTACTACCATCACATGTGATTCTTTAGGTTCTGCTTGAAATCTTGCCACAAGACAAATTGCATGCATTATGTCAAGTCTTGTTTGGGTCAGATAAAGTAACCCTCCAATCATAGATCTGTATCTTTTCTAATCTGCCATAGGTGAGTCATCATTTTAACTCAATTTACAACTAGTTGCCATGGGAGTGCTTACCAGTTTGGAGTCCTCCATCCCAAACTACTTTAACAACTCTTTTACATACTGTGACTGAGAAATGAAGATACCTTTATCTGATCGATTTATTTGCAAACCTAAAAAAAATTCATCTCACCAAACATGGACATTTTAAATTCATTTTGCATTTCCCCAGTAAAAACCATGCACATACCTTCATTGCCTCCAAATATAATGTCATCAACAAAGACTGTAACAATTAAGATTTGTTCATTATTGATCTTGAACTAGAGATTACTATTGGTAGTACCCTTACTGAACCCCAACTGTATCAGATACTTATCTAGTCTTGCATACCAGGCCCTAGGGGCTTGCTTTAGTCCATATAATGCTTTCTTTAGTCTACACACCATGTCTCCCTAATCTGATGACTAGAGTCCTTCTGGTTGTTCAATATAGACTTCTTCTAATTCTCCATTTAAGAATGCATACTTTACATCCATTTGATATACCTTGAAATTTTTGTAGGTTTAAAATGCTAAAAACATTCTTATTGCTTCAATCCTTGCCATTGGTGCAAATGTTTCCTCAAAATCTATTCCTTCAACTTGAGAGTATCCTTTGCATACCAACCTTGCTTTGTTTCTTACCACTTCACCATTCTCATTCATTTTGTTCCTGAAGACCCATTTGGTGCCAATTACATTCTTATCTACTAGTCTAGGAACAAGATCCCAAGTCTGATTCTTCTCTATCTACATCAGTTCTTCTTCCATAGCCATTACCCAATTTTCATCATTACAAGATTCATTTACATTTTTGGGCTCCACTTGATAAATCAAACAATAATTAACATGTTCATCAGCAACTCTTCTTTTGGCCTGAACTCCTTTACTCTTATCTCCTATGATTTGATCCTTAGAGTGATTTAACTTCACATACCTGGGTGTCTTATCAATGATATCAGGAGCTTGTTCTTCTTCTTTCTCTGATTTTTCTTCTTGTTGTACTACTACTTTGTTTGCAAGGACATCTGGTTCATCAGATTCATAACCACTTGACACCTTTTCCTTGGTTTCATCAATTTTGACATTTGCACTCTTAATGATCTTCTTCAACCTATTATTGTAGCACCAGTAGGCCTTACTCTTGGTAGAATATCCAAGGAAGATACCCTCATCACATCTTGCATCAAACTTACCTAGATCTTCATCTCTTCTGATATAACACTTACTACCAAAAAAATTGAGATATTTAATAGTAGGAACTTTGCCATACCACAACTCATAAGGAGTCTTACAGTTGTTACCTTTTACTTGGACTCTATTTAAGATGTATACATCAATGTGAATTACCTCTCTCCAATATGCTTCTGGTAGGTCACCCTCCTCATCATTGTTCTAGCTGCCTCTTGAACTATCTTGTTTTTCCTTTCAACTACTCAATTTTTGTTGTGGAGTCCTGGGTGTGGATAATTGTCTCTTTATCCTTTGTTCTTCATAGAAGAAGTTGAACTCATTTGATGTAAACTCTCCACCTCTATTAGACCTCAAGCACTTTATTTTCAAGTCTAGCTCATTCTCAACCATTGCCTTGAATGCTTTGAACTTTTCTAGGGCTTCATCTTTTTCTTATAAGAAGGTAACCCAAGTCATTCTAGAATAATCATCAATAAGCAACATGCAATACCTATCTCCTTGTAGACTTATTACTCTGGTAGGTCCACATAGATTTGTATGCATTAATTTCAATAGTCCATCAACATATTGGTCCTTGCTCTTAAAACTTATTCCTGTCTATTTTCCAAATTGGCACTCCTTGTAAAAAGTATCAGTAGGCTTCACAAGCTTAGACAAATCTCTTACAGCCTGAGTGGAACTTATCTTCACAATGTTGTCAAAATTGATATAACACAACCTTTTATGCCACAACCAACTTTCATCATTCTGAGCCAACAAACAATATTCATTAGTCCCTTTTAAATGATAAATGTTACCTCTTGTCTTCTTACCAGTTGCAATCACTGTTCCAGAGCTTCCCAAGATCTTGCATCCATTGTCCTTGAATATGAGATCATAACCTTTGCCACACATCTGACCAACACTCAAGAGATTGTGCTTTAATCCCTTCACATATAAGACATCATCAGTGTTATGCTTACCATCAAAAGAAATGGATCCTTTTCCACAAATCTTACTAGTTGTATCATCACCAAAGCTAATCAGTCCTCCATCATATCTTTCCAAACTTATGAACTTACTTTTGTCACCAGTCATGTGATGAGAGCATCCACTATCAATAACCCATTCATCTTTGTCTTCAACAACCTGAGCAGCCAAGGTACTTTCCACTAGTTTTTGTTCCTTCACATAGCTAGCAAGATTAGTAGTCATAGGTTCCTCTTTAATAGAAATAAACAAGCATTGATTTCCAGAAGTATTAGTATTATCTGGTTCACCATCTGATACTCCATCATCATCAAGATCTTCAACATAATAACATTTCTTTAGAATCCTAGGTCTATCTGGTCTTGGCTTGGGAACTCTTGTGGGCATCTAGAAGCATAATGACCAAATTTACCACAACTAAAACATTTGAAAGGTAATTTGCCTTTGAACTTACCAATACCTCTGGGTAGACTGTTAACAAATTTGGCTTCAAGTTCTTCAAGCTCATAGTCTGGTTCTACCTTACACTTTTCAGATCTGGGTTTCTGAAGTGTTGGCCTTGAAAGTAGTCTCTGTCTTTGGAAGTTAATCACCAAGTTCTCTCATTTCAAAGGCTCTCAACTTCCCTAGTAGCTGATCTTTTGTAATCTTTGTTACTATCATTATTTCTTCAATTGTAGCCACTTTATGGCAACAAGATTTAGGCAATGACCTAAGAATTTTGTTCACAACTTCAATATCCTCAATTTTTCTTCCTAAACTTCTAATGCTACTCACAAGTTTGTCAAACTTTTGTATGAAGGATGTTATGTTCTCATCTTCGCTTATCTTCAAACATTCATATTTTGCCTTCAAACTCTGCAACTTGGCACTCTTCACATAGTCATCTCCTTCATACAGATTCTTTAGCTTATCCTAGATTTCATAAGCAGTTTCCAACTCCATGATCCTTGTTACTTTGATGTCAAATAAGGTGCTCACCAAGGCATCTTTGGCTTTTATGTTCAACTTGAATTCCTTGATCTCATCTTCAGTTTGCAAACCATTCTTCAGTATTTCATACTTGTTTTCATTTATTTTCCAAACACTATAACCCAAGCAGAGGAGATGAGTTTTCATGTGGATCTTCCAGATGGAGTAGTTTGTTCCATCAAACTGTGGACTCTCCTTCTTATACGACATTCTGGATCACCCTCAAGAAGTCAAGCTTTCTTCTGAGGAACTTGGCTCTTATACCAATTATTGAAATGAACCAGACAACTGAGAGGGGGGTGAATCAGTTGTCACAAAACTTGAGAAATTATACACCTTTAGTTATTATACACCTATCCACTATTTGTTTTGATTAAAACATGAAAGCATAAACATAGAACCATAAACACATTTGCAAGATCATACAAAAGTGACACTAGATTTTTACGTGGAAAACCCTGTCAAGGGAAAAACCACGGTGGGAGTTAACCCACAAAATATATATGTAAAGCACAATACCGAAAATCAAAGGCTCACTACCTAGAAAAAAGATCACTGCTAAGGGGTGGCTCACTGCCAAGGGGTGGCTCACTTCCAAGGGTTTTGAACTGAGATGTCAGCATCTACTTCATGCCTGAATTCAATTCCATTAAAGCACAATATTCTTCTGCTCTGCTCTACCTTTTCTCTTCCTTACTTATCTTCACATCTTTCACACAAGGACACTTTTTCCTTGACTTAATTACAATTATCTATACACTACATCAACCTTGGAATGATCATCAAGGTCAGCATTACAATCATCAACCATTATCCAACAATCTCCAAGGTCAGCATTACAAACATACATAAAATAGGTCTGGACCTAATACAAAATTAGCTAAGGAAATGTAGTAAAGATGTATATGGATCATTCCATGCCTTAGTTGGGACTCAAACATGATCTTCCATGCCACAACACACTTCTGCAATCTTCAAGAGATCTCTGCATTCACTAGAATTAACCAAGTTGGCTAAGACTGGTTACATGCTATGTTATCTTTAAGTAATCTTCAAAAATGATCTCAATTCCTTAATATGAACCAATGCAAAGGTAGGAACATGATCAGGAGGCCTCCACAAGCACATTGTAATCAACAAGAGCAACTGCACAAAATCTAACCACTTTATCCATGAGATTCTTCACACCAGAGCACATGAACTTCATTGTCTTCAACTATCATAAAAGAAGGATATCTTGTGGACCACAAAATCACAAACCATCAGAGTTGTAAGAACTTATCATCATCATAGACTTCCCTCTAGAACTACAAAAGCAAAATGCTTTAATGCAAAGGAATGCAGAGTAAAATACTTTCTCCCTATCACCAATGAATAAACAAAAAAAACAAGTTTTACTCTAGTGAATGTAACTCACTCAAATTTTCATACTAGAGGATCAAACTTAGGATTTAGCATCTTCAGACATGCCTCTAAATAAATTCCAATCTGTAGACCAAGATCTTCACTCTCCAAGAAATATGGAGTAGTCTTCTGGACTGTTCTTCAGTATGCAACTCACTGTCTTCACTATGATTCACTATTTCCTTTCCAATTCTTCTGGAGGGGCTAACTTTCTCAATATCCTCAACATATAAAGCTTCTAACTAAATAACAAAATAGGCTATAGTTGGCTGCAATGACAACACCGATTAAGCACATACTTGCAACAAGTTTCCTATTTTTAAAGATAAATCTGGAGCTATTGTGGTATTGCATGTCCAACAAATTGTAGATTTGTTGAGGATGAGCTGGTGTGATGATGGTTGTATCGAAGTAGTGGGCTTGAAGTCTCATATGATGGACCAATTGTTACATACTTGTTTCATGTTTGATTACAAGAGCATAATGTGGAAAGGTGTGGAGGAATATTCCATATGCTGATGCGATGGTATGCCCGGTGATTGGTGGGACCCAATCCCAAGAGAGTGGAATTGATACCTAGCACGGGGGCATGGAGATCGTAGTGTGGGACACTCTTGGGCTTGTGATGGTGTAATAGGATGGCATGTGGCATGTTGATGGCCACTGATTTCATTCCAAATTATCCTCAATCAATGGTCCAAATTCAAATTCAGAATTTATACAAAGAGCAATATGGTTGAGGTGTGATTTGACAATTGGCATGTTTCATTAGCTAATCCTGATCTTTGAATGCATTTTGCTGACTACACCAGATAGTCATTGTTCATGTGGGACTTAATTCTAACACCATGGGCTATGATTCTTTGCTTTGGTAGTTGTATTATGATTTTCAAGTATTTTCAGCAATAAATTCAAGTGTACAAGGCCTATGGATAATTGAAATGGAATTATGCAGATTGATGGAGAGTGGAGGCTACTCGAATAATGAGTCTCAATCTATTCTCATTATAAATGAAGGCCTTATCATTAGTTGTCTACATTAGTTTTCAAAATGGCTACTCTATAAAGATTTTTCCCTTTTGTGTTTTTGTGAGTGTTTCTAAAGGAGTATGCCCCTATTTTCTTGGTTGCAAAATTGCTCTTTCAAAATTAAGGAGAAGGATGGACTTTGTTCAAAGAATGGGGGAGTTGGAAAGAATAAGAGTTTTTGGCTTTAGTGCCCTTGTTGCTTTCCTAAAACCATAGTTGAGTAATATTATCCTTGTGGGGAGGGGGAAAGGTTATCCATAAACTCCAATTGTATGTATATGCTTTTTGGGGGTGAGCTAACTAGGTAAAATCTCAATGACCTCGACTAGATTGGGAATTTGAGTGTTCAAGAAGAAGAGGGATATGACGCCTAGATTATGTAATTGATGGTGGAAGGGTAAGACTCTATTGATAGATTCAAAGAATTCCTTAGGAGGATGATGGTGTTATTTGATCATCTGCTGCTCCAACTACTCATGGTTTTCTTGATAGTTTCTAGACATGTGGTGTTTAATAATTGGAGATTGAAAGATGGGGAGTCATGGTGCCTTCCTAATAGCCTATCATATGGAACAATGAAATTGGTGTTATCTCTGAGAATTCTATAATCTTCCAGAGTGTTCTTAGGCCTCAGAATATTGTTGTCAAGAGAGTGGCACCAGCTCTAGGTTAGTTGATAGAAGGAAGTGGTTCTAAGCTCAGCCAATCAGAGAAAAGATGTAATTTCCTAATTGCAAGTATTTAATGCATTTTAACTGAAAAGTTGTACTACAAAAATTTTGAGCTGACATAGTTTTTCTATTTATAAAATTTAAAATGTCATAGTAAAGAGGAGAAAGAATGATCAGGTGGATATAGAATTGAGAAGGGATTTTGTTCTAGATTTTTGGATACAAGTTATCCACATCTTGGGGAGTATGTTTTGTAGCTGATTGGGTGCATTGTTAAGATTGTAGAGTAGAGATTCACCTACATATGAATAAATCCTTGTATCGTAATTTTCAATTTAGATTGAGTAATATGAATAACATTACATGTGTGTTATTTCTGCAATTGTCTCCTTGATTGTATGCATTTCTTTTGTGAATGAATGAATTGATGGTTCTGGATTTCACTTATGTACATTTGTTGTATTGAATGTTTTGGTTACTACTTCTGGTCAAGGATTACATTAAATATGCTTTAAACAAAACATAGGAAGTGATGTATTGCATTAGGGACTTTCGAAGAAGAGTTGCAGGGAATACCTTTTCTTGGGTGTATCATCGTAAGGCATTGGTACAAATATATCCTTTGAATTTGGAGTTCTATTTTCATAAAAGTAGCATTTGCATGAATGAAATTTGACTTTGATACCCTTAATATCTAAGCACTAGTTGAGAGGTTTACTTGCCCAAGGGTCCAGGAAGAATAATAATTATAAATAAGAGTCATTTTATATCCATCTTAGTTTTGTTGATAGTATATGATTCTTAGCATGTTCTCAAAATAAAACAATGAAGATAACCCAAGAATATTGTCAGTCTAGGATTAATCTTACATATCCTTGTGCATACATGAGGATATTCTGCCTGAATTAGTCAAAGATAAAATCTTTTGGTTGTAAATAAGGGAATACCCCCTAGGTGTGACATAACCTGAAGTGCAGGGGAGATAGGTGAAAATATCCCACTTTGTTGGCCAAGTCTCTTCTTGAAATCTGAGCATAGGAAGTAGAAAATCTTTAGGATTCATTGCATGTAGATTTGAGAACCAACAGAAATGGCAACTCCATTTGAGATATATTAGAATTCCATATTATCTTGGGTCATAGACTAGTAATGATATTCCCCTATTTTGTAGCTCAATCTCAAGAAGGTTTTCCTAGTTGAGCCACCAATAGAAATGGTTGAGTTGTCAAGTTGAATAGAGTCATTAGATAATTTGACTAGGTCATTCGGGTAAGGGTATGAAATTGCAAAGGATATGGAAACTCTGTTGGGACTAAAGGGGTTCAGTGATTTGTTTGAAATAGTTAGGATATGCTCTGAATTGATCATCAATAATTAGGGTTAGGGTTTTATGCTCTAAGGTCTAAATAACATGTTGAGGACTCTACTAGTGGAGCTGACCTAGGAAGTTAATTAATATGTCTTTTCCTCTTTAGGAGGTGGCGACTAGATGCATTTGGTTAAGCTAGAACACATTCCAGGTACTCTACTACGTTTCATGTTAAAATGAATTGCTTAATTATAGAAAGATATACATCTTTGAATTTGTATCAAATCCATTGATACCCAAATGTTATCCCTAGTGAAGTTAGAAAGCATTTGCCAAAATTTAGCAAAAGAGCATCCGAATCATCAAAGAAGCATTTGCATGATTTCTATGATTTAATGGAAAATTATGAGATTGAAAATGAGGATGTCATTATGAATATTTTTGTTCAGTCATTAAAAGAAGATGCTAGGGATTGGTTTTATGGATTACTATTATGTTATATCTCATCTTGGCTTAATTTTGAAATTGCCTTTTTAGAGCAGTTTGGTGAAAGAACCAATGTAATTTTATTGATTATACAATTCATGAATATCTAGAAGGATCAAAATGAGCTTGTGCCAACTTTTAATCTAAGATTATAAAAAATTCTCAATTATATTCTAGAATATATGAGGCCAAATGATGCATTGTCTCTGGTAGTTTATCTGGCAGCATTTGATGAAGAAATGAGTTACCTATTAAGAAGTAAGGAACTTGAGTCACTTTGCCCTACTTATGAGATTACAAGGGATATTGAGAATAGTTTGAAGTAGTCCATGCCAATAGGGCATATGTCTACAAGTATGGGTCATTATAAGGAATTTCATGCAAATGGGAAACCCAAGTTGGGAAGTTTTAATGTTTTTTCTATGAATAGTATGGTACATTAGAAGGCTAATTACAACTTTGTTATGATTGGGAATGATAAAATGAAAGTACATTTTGTAATAAGGAAGATGAAGGATGTGACCAGCCCATGAGAAATAAAGTTGCTAGTTGCATATATGACAAGGTAAAGGACATATATTGGATTGTGTTTTGCAGTGATGATCTGGGCAGAAATTAGGTAGGATAGATTAGTTCCCTACCATAATGCTGAAGATGAAAGAGAATTGGAAGTTTTCATTTTACATGAGAAAGATATGAATATAAATAGAAAAGAGGTGGAAGAAGACTCTCCAAATGTTAATTTACAATAGGATTTGAGTCACAATAGCTCTAGATTTGTGTATCATACTATGGAAGATGTTAAAAGGACACAAGAGTTGTGTGATGGATGGTTGTAGAGGGCTAGGAAAGAAAAATTATTGGCTGCTAAAGCAAGACAACACTTGTAGGGAGTCAAGGAACATTGCAATGAGATAGATCATGCAAGACAATAGAGGAAGTCATATCGTAGGTCGTTGTTTCTTCCAAAGGAAGAATGCATGGAAATTGAATAGGTGAAAGAAGAGTCTCAAGAGGTAAGTCAACAAGTAGAATTTGTAGATTTAATTGACCTTGATGATATAAACATGCACATTTTTGAAGGAGGTTTTAAAAAGATCTCTCAAAAAGTTTGCCATGATATAGTAATGGAAATGTCATATGAATATGAGTATAAGTGTCTACCTGAAAAGATAGTGGTGTCCTACACTAAAGTTGATCTCATGATAATAAATGAACAAAATCCTAGCACACATTTGTTGGCTACATATAAATCACTTGATTCAGAACTAGTATGTGGTGAATGTTGTTTGTAACATGGGTTATTAGATCTTTCATATGAATATTTTAGTCTTGATGTGGACATGGAAAATGAAGGTAAGACTTAAGATTCCAATTGCATAGATCAGTACCAAGAAGTTCAGACATTACATAGAAGTAATTTTTTCAACTCAAAATGTTGTGAACATGATATTGGTCATCTTGATGCATGTTTTTTATTTTTATCACTCACTGATGTTGTCTAGTTGACTTCTTACTGCAAAGTACATACTAAAATGATTGGAGGCATGATGATGTATTCTCCTCATAACAAGGGTGAGTATGATGCTCCTAGATTGAATCTAGGTTTGTCTATTGAAAAGAGGGTATTTGATAGAGGCAAGTATTGATTTCTTGTTTCTAGTGGCCTAAAGGCCACCAGGATAGACTTGCCGATTGATTCACCTTTTAATCTATCTCTAGCCCTTAATTGAAGTGGCTATAAGGCAAATCCCAAAGGATTAGGCATACGGTCTACACCCCAGAGTTTTGTGATTCTCGCCATGCCTACAAGATCCATGCATCTCCCACTAGAGTTGCTAGTGGAACCCCCATACATTTTCCCTGTTTCATAGCCTGAAACATTAAAGTTGGTTAAGTTTTTGTCTAAGGATATAAAACCCTAATCCTCTGAAGAGCCCATGTTATAATTTTCTGTTGACTTATGATAGGTAGTTGTTTTAGGCTTAAGTGATGATATAATGTCCTCAGCTTCATTCTCTATTGGTCATGTAGGCTTAGTAGCATGTTTCCTATTTTTAAAGATAGATTTGTAGCTATTGTAGTATTGCATGTCCTATAACTGATAAATTTGCTAAGGATGTGTTGGTACGATGATGGTTGTATGGAAGCAGTGGGCCTAAAGTCTCATATGAAGGACCAATTGTTACATGCTTGCTTCCTATTTGATCACAAGTGTGCACTATGGAATGGTGTGGAGGAATATTTCCTATGTTGATGTGATGGTATGTCTGGTGATTGCTAGGACCTGGTCTTAGGAGAGTGGAATTTGTGTCTAGTTGGGGAGCACGAAGATCATAGTGTGGGACCATCCCAAGCTTGGGATGGTGCAATATTATGACATGTGGCATGCTAATGGCCACTTATTTCATTTTGACTTGTAGTCAATCAATGGTCCAAATTCAAATTCAATTTTTTATACAAAGAGTAGTATGGTTGAGGTGTGATTTGATGGTGCAGTTACAGTAGGAGGGTTCATAGAATAAATTGTTCAGGCTGTACAACAAGAGTAAACACAATGAAAACAACTCAAAGATATGAAAAAAACATAGATTCAGTCATTCAGTATATAATAGAATTCAAATACAATCTACCTGGAATCATGTGGGCTTACAATTAGGGCTCATAGACCGGATTACAAAATATTGGAATATGCACAACATATAGCGTTCAAACTCCTTCATGCAAAAATCCAAACTATGAACTTATGCTAATGATCATAACTTGATAACTAACTAACTTCTTTCCTAAGGGTCTATTACATCAATATATATCATCTCCAGAATAATAGATTCCTCCACATCGGCCAAGGAAGGTCACAAACTCCAATGAAGATCTGTAACGTGTGTAGATGGATAGGTTGGACCTAAATGCCTAGAACACCTCCACAAATGAATGGAATGAAGTGTGGATCTTAGGGAAGGTTGGCCATGAACCAAAGATCATTGAATGATGTGTCATTAAGCTCCACAAGTCAAGGAATACTCTGCAAGTCTTCTCCTTCAGCTAATGTATCTGAGATTGTCAGGATGCTCTATTCTGAGAAAACAACTGATCTTCTAATAGCGATAACTTTCTTGTACTTAATCTAAATGCTCTAAATTCTGGATATGATGTAGATGAGTGAATCTAGGTGCTAATTCCAACTCCGCAATATGTGAAATGCAACTGTGGTAGAATGCATACCAAAATACAAAGGCTGCTACTGACTAAACTACCTATATTAAATTGAAAAATGAAAAGAAACAATCTAAACTGTAAACAAACTGAAATGTAAATATTTTTGGTTGATGCAAGATTGCTCTTGAACTAGGGATGCTCTTGTACCAGACCTTCAGGGTTATTGAAAAAGTGAGTCCCTCACTTTGTTGGGGCTAGGGGAGAACCAAGATAGTCCACCTCAGCCTGAGAAATCCATGATGAATCTTCTTCTGGTCTGCCTTTCCACTTCACAAGATATTTTTTGTATTGTCTTCCTCTAGTGATGTGTCCAACTTTGCTATCCAAAATGTCTTCAATATGCTCTGGTTCTTGTTGTTGTAACTATTTCTTCAAGTCTTCTTCCATGCTGTCACTAACCTTGGCTTCATGATACTAATATATGTCTGCAATGTTGAAAATAGGTGATATACCCAACATCTCTGGTAACTCCACTTCATATGCATTTCCTAAATCAAATTTTCTAAGTATCTTACAAGGTCCAAACTTCTTCATCTTCAACTTGTTATATGTCCCAACTAGATATCTTTCTTTTCTCAAGTACACCATCACTTCATCTCCAACTTCAAATTCCTTGTCTTCTTTTCTCATCTGTTTGCACCTTATATTTACTGTTCATATCCTCCAAATGCTTCTTCACCTGATTATGCACTGTCTTCATGTGATATACAAATTCCTCTACTTCTACACTTCTCTTTTCCTCCATACCAATGTCTCTCAATTTAGCAACTCCTCTAGGATTTACTCTAGTAACAATCTCAAATGGTGTTCTTCCCATACTCCTATTTACCAAATTATTGTATGTAAACTCTACTTGTGAAAGAATCAAATCCCAACTTCCATCTTTCTCTCCAACCAAGCATCTCAACAAGTTTCCCAAACTCCTATTCACTATCTATGTTTGTCCATTAGTCTATGGATGAAATGCTGAACTAAACTTCAAATCTGTCTTCATCCTCTTCCAAAGTGTCTTCCAAAAATATCCAAGAAATCTGGTTTCTCTGTCTGAAATTATACTCTTAGGTAATCCATGCAATCTCACAATTTCTTTGAAAAATAGGTATGCTACATGCACTGCATCAGTTGTCTTCTTACAAGGTATGAAACGAGCCATCTTCAAAAATATGTCAACCACTAGAAATATTGAATCATGTCCTCTTTATGTCTTTGGAAATCCCATTACAAAATCCATGCTTATGTCTTCCCAGGGTCTCTCTGGTACTATCAAAGGTGTATACAATCCAATGTTTCGACTACTCCCTTTTGCAACTTGACAAACTCTACAACTTTGCACAAATATCCTAACATCCTTATGTATCTGAGTCCAAAAGTAATTTTTACTCACCAAAGTTATTGTCTTATCAATGCCAAAATGTCCTGCCAATCATCCATTGTGTTTCTCCTTGATCAGATTATCTCTCATTGAACTCTTAAGTATGCACAATTGACTTCCTCTAAACAACATATCTTCCTGAATGAAATAATCCAGCCACTTACTCCTATCTATCACAACAGGTTCCTTACATGCTTTCCAAGGTTCTACAAAATTAGTGTAGATCCCTCATACATGTTCTTTAATTCATCAAAACCCAACACTTCAACTCTCATTTCTGTCAACAAGTTTCTTCTTCTACTAAATGCATCAACAACTTTGTTTGATTGTCCACTCCTATGCTTCAACACAAAAGTGTAACTCTGCATGAACTCTACCCATCTCATATGTCTCTAATTCAATTTACCTTGATTGTTCAAATACAAAAAATCTTGATGATCTGTATACAGTACAAACTCCTTAGGCAACAAGTAATGTCTCCACTTCTTCAAGGCCTAAATTATGACATAGAACTCTTGATCATAAACTAAATTTCTTCTCCTTGCATCATTCAACTTCTCACTAAAATATGCTATAGGTCTACCTTCTTGACTTAATACTACTCCAATCACATTTCCACTTGCATCACAACCAACTTGAAATACCTTATTGAAATCTGGTAACCCCAAAATAGGTTGCTCTATAGGGATAACTTTAAGGAACAAACCCCCCCCCCCCCCAAAAAAAAAAAAAAAAAACCTATAAAATCTTGGCGAATCTTAGGTAAGTGGCATAATTTTCTTGGTGAATCTTTCCTTTTTTTGAAAAAAAAATTAATTTTCCTGGTGAATCTATGGACATTAGTAGAAATTTAAAAAAAATCCCAGCGAATCATAGCGAATGATAGACAAAAAAATTAATTACAATGGAGAATCCTTCCTTTAAAATTTTACATAGTGGGTCAATGCAATCCCCCCATATATTCTTTTATTTTTTTATAATTCTAAGGTAGGGGCTTAAGGGTGGCCCAATTTCCTTTACATGCCTTCTTCTTTCTCTCTAGAAACTAGACATGTGCCTTCATCTCATAGCAACGCAGGGGATCTTTTGTTTTGACAAGATTCTTTTGTGAGGTCATGCTACCATTAGATATTTTATCCCTGTGGCTCTCTTCTCTACCCGACACCTGGTAGAGCATCCTTGATTGATTCAAAATCCTCGATCCTATGGTTGTAAGTCCAAGTGTCCTCGACACGTGGCATCATTGCATGCCTAAGCGACACAAAGTGAGCCATTTCTCTTTAGGCTCTCTGAAAGCAAACCAAACCTTCCATGTGGCACAATCACGTAGCCACGCATAGAATCTTTCCCCTTTTTTATGATTCTTGTACACCATTGTATGGTCGTTAGATCTTTATTGGCCCCACCTCCTTCCTTTATCATGTGACACTTGGCATGATCTACATCATTCAACCAAGTCAATGATCATATGGCTAGAAGGTCGTGACAAACTTTATAGATGTCCTTACCTCATAGCCATGTAGTAGGGATAATGATGTCACCTACAATGCTCTATGTGCTTGCAGCACATTGCCATTTGGCAACTTCAACCAAGACAAAGCACGTGCACATAATGATAAGGTTGTTCTTAAAAGGGGGTCACGCTAGGTTCATGACTAAAGTGGGCTCAAAAACTTAAACTTGATGGCTTACAAGGGGTTTATTGAGAAGGCATTGGAACACATAAAAATTAAATATTTTTAAAAATCCCAAAAATAAATTCCATGGATCGAATCCTATGGCCAAAAAGCAATTATGGGCTCCTTTATGCATGTGCCTTTTTAAAGGCATGCTGAGGCCGGAATTGCTTTTGGGCTGTGGGATTAGGATCTAATACCACGACCCAAAAGTAATTCTGAGCTCAGCATGCCTTTAAAAAGGCACATGCTTAAATGGCCCATAGAATTTAATTACAATCATTAGATTAAAATGGAAATCAATGGATATAAATAAAATATGGACCCCTATTCCATAATATAAGAAAGAATTTAATACACTAATGGCAAAATTGGTCCTCCTACACAGTAAACAATTTAATGCTATTGGCCAATATGTAGGTGAATTAAAACATGCCTCCAAAATTTTAGGTGAATCACCATTAGAACCATATAGAATACTGTGGCGAAAATAATAATTATAAATTCCTCATAAATTAATTGGTAGCAAATTGAAATGCATTTGACCTAAAATTTGAAAAATCTGGGTGAAATGGCCCCCCGCCATTTGCAATGTATTCGCCAAATCACAATTTGAAAATATAAACTATTTTCCAATTGGCAAAGATTTGCCACTAAAAGAATCCCTATTGCTCTGTCACTTTCTGCTTCAACAATTCAAAACTTTTATCTGCTCTTGATGTCCATTTAATGTCTTTCATGTCACCTCTCATTGTCTTTGTCATAGGGTTACATACTGAACTAAAATTTCTAATGAACTTTCAATATAAACTAGCCAATCCGTGAAATGATCTAACCTCTCCAATACTCTTCGGTGTAGTCCATTCAACAATTGCTCTTACTTACTTAGGGTCCATCTTCAATCCTTCTATAGAAATTACAAATCCCAACTATACCAACTCTTCCTTCATGAAACTACACTTCTTGATGTTTATCAGCAATTTCTCTTCTCTCAACCTCTACAAAACTTGTCTAATATGCCACAAATGTTCTTCTTTTGTCTTACTAAAAATTAGAATATCATCCAAGTATACAATCACAAACCTACCCAAGAATTTCTTCAAGAGTTCATTCATCAATCTCATGAAAGTACTTGGTGCATTTGTCAATCCAAAGGGCATCACTAGCCACTCATACAATCCTTCATTTATCTTAAAAGAAGTCTTCCATTCATCCCCTTCTCTAATTCTGATATGATGGTATATACTCTTCAAGTCTATCTTTGTGAAATATCTTGCTCCACTCAAACAATCCATGATATCATCCATCCTAGGTAAAGGAAATCTATAGTTAACCGTGATCTTGTTTATTACTCTAGAGTCAGTACACATTCTCCATTCTCCATCTTTCTTTGGTGCTAACACTACAGGTACTACAAAAGGACTCAAACTTTCTTTGATCAAACCTTTCCTCAGCAACTCTTGTATCTATTTGTTTGACTCTTCATTCTTTGTTGGTGTCATTCGATGTGTTGTTTTGTTAGGAAAACTTGTTCTAGGTATAACATCCATGTGATGACTGATACTCCTTATACATGGAAATCCTTCAAGAACATTATCTGATAAGATGTCTTCATATTCTATCAGCAACTTTGTTATCTCCTCCGGTTGTTCTCTTGTAGTCTCCTTCTTCAATGTTTTAGGCTTCTTAGGAATCAAAGCATAACACATATTCTCATGTCTCAAACCATCCAGAAATTTTTTTCCATCTACCAAACAGATTCTAGCATTCCCACATACTTTATTCTTAGGATCATCTTTTAAAGGAATCAAAGTAATTCTCTTTCCATTTGTTGTTATAGTGTATGTATTCTTTCTCCCATCATGTATAGCTTTTCTATCATACTGCCAAGGTCTACCCAACAAGATATGACAAACATCCATAGGCATAATATCACACAAGACTTCATCATGATAAGATCCAATATGAAATTTCACCAGACATTGTTCACTCACCAGTACCTTATGATCATCTTGAATCCATGCTATTTGGTAGGGTTTAGGGTCTTTCAATCTTTCCAACTTCAACTTAGTCACCATCTCTTCTAAAACTAGGTTATCTAAACTACCACTATCAATCATAACTTTACAACACTTACCTCCAGATTTGTATCTGGTTCTAAACAAACTTTTCCTCTGTAGTGGTTCCTCATTTGTTTCTACTTCAAATAGTGCTCTTCTCATCACAAGTGATTCTCCTTTCTCTGGTTTACTGACTAAACTATGTGATCCACTAGGTTCTTCTTCCACATAAGCTGCTCTACCACTGTTTGTTATTCTCTTGCTTGTACTACCCTGATTACATTCAAATGCTCTATGTCCTTCACCTCCACACTTGAAACAAGTACCTCTAAATGTTATCTTATCAAATCCTCTTCCCTCTCTTTTGTATCCTTCATTCTAGTATGCACTAGGGTTTCCTCTCTGGTAAAAATTTATGTCATCTCTCCAGTAAGCATTATTATCTATGTCCTCCTTCTTGAATGTGTTGTCAAACTTATTCTGCTCTGAATGTGATCTATCTCCTCCAGAAAATATTCTACCTCTTTGAAATTTACCTGTAGACACCCAAATTTGTCCCAACTTTGTTCATGTCTAGCAACACCTTGTCAAAAACATCACTTAGACATCATGTAGCATTTTGTCCTAAATCCCACTCTTAATCCCACTAATCTATTAGCCAAATAATTAAATAAATTTTATTTATTTAATTAAAATCCCATTCAATCCCATCCCTATCCTACTTAGCCAATTAATTAAATAAATTTTATTTATTTAATTAATTTCCACATCATATCCTAATTAATTCAAATATTTTATTTGAATTAAGTTCCCCACTATCCAATTAATTAAATAAATTTTATTTATTTAATTAATATCCAACTCATATCCCAACTAATTCAAATATTTTATTTGAATTCAGTTCCCCACTATCCAATTAATTAAATAAATTTTATTTATTTAATTAATATCCAACTCATATCCCAACTAATTCAAATATTTTATTTGAATTAAGTTCTCATTATAAGCCGACTTTCCAATTAATTAAATAAAATTTATTTATTTAATTAATTTATCTTATCATTTAGCTGACATGTGTGCCTTTTTTATTTAAAAAGATAAGTGGTACTACATCCTTTTATTTAATATCTTTCATATGTAGTACTTTTTATGTACACAAGCACACATGAGTCCTATCCTCCTTGACACTTGTCAAATGACTACAACTTCCTTGAAGAGTGGGATAACCTAATCAATCCTAGCCATCCACATCAATCAATTAGCTTTTTAATCTCAGTCGTCCATTGGAACCAAGCCTTTCCTATAAATCAACCCCCTCATAAGCCATTAGAATGCATTGAGCTTCAAGTAACATTATTCTGCCAAATTATCTAAAGCATGCATTGATCTTCAAGTATCCACATGCTGTTGAAATATCATTAGAGCCTTTGCATCCTTCATTCTAGCATCTTCATCTTAATGTTATGCTGCAGAAGTGAGCACCCAACATTCTTCTAACAATAATCCTTCAAAATTTTGCATGCTCATGCGAGGTGGAGAAGAGCAATGGAGATAAATCAAACATAGTGTGAAGATCGGTTTTAATTTACATTTGTTATTTTGATTTTCATGTTGTCTTGTGCTTCATTGTGCATTGCTAGGGTTTTATCATTGTTGATTATTCATTTTCCCTGATTTGCAATTTTACCCTAACATACATTTGGCATGCCCGGTGGGACTCACTTTGCCTGGTCTTTTTTGCAAGTTTTTGTAGTAAAAATTTGCATTCATATAACCCCCATTGTTGAGTTTTGCAGGTTTAATTAACTTTTGTTGCAGATTTGCTGTTTTTTCGACAAAACCCTAGGTTTTAAAGATTTCATCATATCTTCCAAATGGCTACAAATTTTTCTACAAGAATTTAGCAAAAGTTTGTCCATGATATAAGGAAGCTACAGCAAAAAAATTTTGGGTTTATCGCGATTTTTGCGGGATTTATCACGTTTTTATGTTTTTTCATAAAATCGCAATTCTGGACGCAAATCAGCGAATTTTTCAAAAATTCTTATATTTCTGGAAAGCCCTCTAAAAATTAATGGGGGTCTCTTCTTTGATTTTTTAATTTTCGAACTAAAAATCTATCGAAATAATCAAATCTAATTCAGCTATGCATCTAAAATTACAATTTTTCTTGCCTGATGAGCCTATTTTTTTATGTCTACATTATAATATCATTTTTTTTATGTTGTAGGTGATCATAAGGAGCTAGAGCAACATTGACATCAACATCTACAATAATTTGGATAGCGAATCAACCAGGTGCAATCATTTCATTTCTCATCTTTTCATCATTGTTTGTAAACACATTTGGATTTTGGGCATAAAATGAACAATTGTTTGCTATCACACCATTAAAAAATTGGGCTAAAATAAACCACTGTCTTTCATCACATTTGGATTTGGGCTTTAAAACAAACAAGTGCTTGCATTGTCTTCCACACATTGAATTTTTAAGGTTCATGAACCCCATGCGAGTGTGACCAAGTAAATGTGTATGCTCTCTCCTCGCGTCCCAACACGAACTTGGAGATCAAAAACATTTACTTGTGTTGCTTTTGTTTAGCCTTAGAGAGGCCTGCCTTGGTATCCACCCCAAGGGAACGACCTCAAGTGGTACTTTCATCCGGTCCGCTATAAAAATCAGAGGATAAGGCGAAAGCCAAGTCTAACCGGTATTAGTGCTCACCATACAGTGCTAACTCAAAAGGAGGTGTACCTTTGTGTATATTAAAACTCCTAGTAGGGTTAGTTAAAGTCTTAAGTGGCTTGCTGGATGCTCGTGGGGTGCCGGTCCCCCGAATTTTCACTAGAATCTCCTAGTGATAGTGGCCTTGCCTTAACTAGGCCTTGTTGAATTGTCTTCATGTGTTTGCTTAACCATCATCACATTCTTCCAAACTAAAACTTGCTTATGTGTCTTGTGTGAGTGATTCATGTGTGTATATGCATAATTATTTGTTTGAATATTGCCACATCAAGCTCTAAACACCCAAATACATAAAGACAAGTTATCCTACACATTCTTCGAACAACATCTAAATCTAATCCACATCATCCAAACAAGCCACATCATCATCCAAATCCCTAAACAAGCACTTGCTAAAAGGACTTAAGACAAACACCTGGTGACAACATGTCTACACTAGAGGACCTAGAAAACAAATTCCAAAGATTCCTCCAAAATCTTTATCAAGGATCACAACCCCTAAACCAAGACACCATTGAAATATTACAATTCTTCATCCAAAAAGCTCAACCCCACATAAGCCAATCACCTCAACTACAACACTTCATAACCCAAGTTCAACACCTTTTAGCCACTAGTCAAGCTCGACAAGTACATCAATCCTTAGCCAATCCATACCAACCTAATCCACCTCATAGCCACATGTCATATCCATCCACTTCCTATCAACCTAATCCACCTCATAGCCACATGTCATATCCATCCACTTCCTATCAACTTAATCCACCTGTCCACCAAGTCAATGCCACATCAACCTATCAACCTCCACCACAAACTTATCCAATCCCTCATACCACCATTCCAATGCACTACCAAGCCCATCCACAAAGCAATCAAGTGATATTACAAGAACAACATGCAAGTCCCAATGGCTCTTTGTACATAAATCAAGTAAGTCCAAGTACAACTTTTCAACAAGACCACCTAGCACCATTGATAGATCTAAATCCACCTTTCCAACAAGAATCATATCCAAATCCCAATGGCCCCTTGTACATAAATCAAAGCCTAATTTATCCTATGCAAGACTTAATTACTTTTGACAAGGGAGATACCAATCTAGAGTGGCCACCACCATCCAATCACATGCCAACACATGAGCCAATAAGTCCTATCCCAACACCACCATGTGATCCTATTCCTAGTCCATTAATCCATCAACCTTCCAAACCACTAAGCCCGTCATTACCTTCATCACCATGTCATTCTAATCCTTCACCAAAGGATGTGGCTAAGAGAGTTTTACAAAGAATGCTTGAAGCAAAACTCATTGAATTTCCCGAAGTCAAATCATGTGAAGAAAGTCCATATGATGAACATGATTATTGTGCATACCATAGGACCAAAGGCCATGATACAAGTACATGCCCCATGTTTTTCCCAATTGTTTACAAGGTGTATCAACATACAATGGTAAATCATGCCACATCATCCAAATTCCATGTGTCACCCCCATCTAGTCCAAATCCTAATCCATCAAACTCCATTATCCCTCCATCTAATCCTAATCGTAATCCAATGCCATCTACCCTTATCATCCATCCATTACATTGCTCATCCACTCATACACTTGCAAAGGATGTGATCCATTGGCTACTAGCTAGGAATAAACTACCTCCATGCCAAACACCTATCCTTGAGCCTATCCAAGAGCCCTCAATTAACATGCCTAGCCCTTCAAGCCCATCATGTGACATACAAGCCATCAAGCCTATTCAAGAGTCTTCTATCATTAATCCAAGTCAAGAGTCATCATGCCTTCATGTTGTTGACCAAAAGCCTTCCACTTCTCTTCAAGAAACCCAAGAGGTATGTCAAAGGTTTAATCCTAATCATGTGGAAACATTAAGCCCTAGTCCAACTCAAGATCAAAACACTTTCATTCAACCCATCCATAACATTTACCTTCTTTATGATCAAGATGATACCTGTGAAGAATCTATCCATGAGCACCTTGATCTTATCCATAATCTTATATCTATCCATGAGCAAGATATCCAAATTGCTCTTAATCATCCACCATCTAGCCCTATCCATAATGAGCAAACATCAACTTGTCATGATGAGACACTTGTCCCCCAAGTAAGCATAAAAGATCAAACAAATAACTTGGATCTTAGTGAACATAATCAAGATCCTAATGATCCTCCTTCCACATCCACCATCGATTCCACTTCAAATCCACTATCATGTCCTAGTGGTCTTACAACATTTGTCCATGAGTGTTCTTCCTTAGGACAAAAACAACCTCTATCCACTTCACCTTCTCCATCCAATAATGAGCTCAAGTCTAATGTTCAAAGCACATCAAGTCCCATAGTCAATCGCATCCTCCAAAACATGTACTACCAAGGCAAAGGTCTAGGCCTTTATGAAAAAGGTATTTTGGAGCCAAACCATGTCAAAGCTCCTCCATGCTCATATGGCCTTGGATACACACCCCAAGGTAAACAAGCTAAAGATGTTGGTAATCCCTTCATACATCCTAAATCTACCACTTACCATCATATATCCCACCATCTACCCAAAACATATGTAGCCAATCCACCTCCATCAACTTACAAACCCCAAGAGCATGTGACCATACATCTTCCACCATCTAATTTGCCTCCACTTTTACCAACTCCAATTATCCCTCCATCCACCTTGCCACCATTGCTTCCAACACCTAACATTCCTATTATTCATAAGTATCCTTACATCCCTAATCATGGCCAACAAAAGCACACATCGTTTAAGCATACAGCTTCCATCCACTCCACCCAACCCATGGGATTCAAAAGCAAAAATTTTGATGCCTTTATCTATAAAGCCAAAAATCCAACTAAAACTCCTAAGGACCCTCATGCCTTAGGGAATCAATGTGAAAAGTCTCTAAATCATCCATCTTTTAAGCAAAGTACATTCACACAGCTATCCAAGCCCATACATCCAAATACAAAGCCCAAAAGCAAAATGGTTTGGGTTCCTAAGAAAACAACTAGCAAGTCAAATGAGGCATCCTCATCCACATCTCAAGAATCCCAACCACCTAGATCCATCCAAAAGCCTACTTCCATCCAAAACTTTCATTCCCTTCAACAATCCCACAAGCAAAGAAAAAGCACTAAAAATACTAAATCTATGTGGGTTCCTAAATCACTTCATCAACCATCTCCTAAGAAAACATCCCCATTGCTTCCTACACCACCATCCAATCAAAAGCTTCAATGTTTATCATGGTGTGTACAACCATTGGTCATGGCTCCCTTCCACTCCACAGCACCTCCACATAACTACATCTCCCCATCTTCCATCCATTATCCTACATATCTCCCCCATGCTATCCCTATGGTCCATGCTTTTGCATAAACCTTTCATCCATATTCATTCCATAAGCCTATATAAATCCATACCATAAGCCACTAGCCTACCCTTCCATAATCCACATTATAATCCACTATCTACCTAATCCATCTCTCATCCATACAATCCCTTATCAACATCTATGAGCATAACATGGTCCATGCAAAGACATCATCCATCTCTAATGGGATACTATCAACCTTCATAGCACTAGCCACTTGAGTCCCTCCTATCCATTACCATGGTGAAAACCTGGCAAACAGGTGCCAGGTGTAATTGTCAACCCATCTAAAAAGAAAAAAAGTAAAAAAAAAGAAAAAAAAATCAAAAAAGTAAAGAGAAATCCCTTCGTCCAATGGTGAAAACCTGGTAAATAGGTGCTTTGGCTAAGTACCATGATGAAAACCTGGCAAACAGGCGTCATGTGTAGGTTGATCTTCTATGTCAATTACACTTGTGGGCACATTGTCTCATCCAACCTATCTTATCCTATCTTGTCATCCTACCATCCTTAGCCATTACATAAACATGCCTATCATGTTGAACCCATTTATCCATCCTCTGCCTTTTGATCTTGATGAAGACATAGGGGCAAAATGTTGAAACATGTTTGGATATTTATTGACATACCTCCTTTCCAAACCAAGTCATATCCGTTGACCATTTATCCATCTTATCCAAACCAATCTAATCATGTCATCCCTTGGTCATGAACTTTATCATGTAAAAATCCTAAGCATTACCACCTAGAATGGGGCAAGTTCTTCCTATGCAACATAGCCTTTGAAGATCACATCCTAGCTCCCTTATGATCCATCCACTATGGCATATCCTTATCACGAGCTTTCCATCTTATAGCTTATCCCCATCCATTTATCATGAGCTTTCCACTATAGCCTACCTATCCATTTTTCATGAGGCATGCATACATACCTTATATGGCCTATCCTCTTATCTATCCATCTATCATGAGCCTTTCATCCCATTTACTATGAGCCCATCCTTTTATCCATCCATCCTACATCCATCCTTGCACCTAGACTTGGTTTTCTCCCTTGTCATTGGTATCTAGCAAAAAGGCTACCCAAATTATAAATCCACTGGCATTTCCCAAAACATTCAAAAACACAAAAAAATCAAAATATTCTCAAAAATCTAAAAAATCAAATATCCCAAAAATCCAAAAAAAATTAAAATATCCCAAAAAAATCCAAAAAATCAACTATCCAACGAAAAATCCAAGCAATAAGACCAATCATCTCTCCAGTAAGCATTATTATCTATGTCCTCCTTCTTGAATGTGTTGTCAAACTTATTCTGCTCTGAATGTGATCTATGTCCTCTAGAAAATATTCTACCTCTTTGAAATTTACCTGTAGACACCCAAATTTGTCCCAACTTTGTTCATGTCTAGCAACACCTTGTCAAAAACATCACTTAGACATCATGTAGCATTTTGTCCTAAATCCCACTCTTAATCCCACTAATCTATTAGCCAAATAATTAAATAAATTTTATTTATTTAATTAAAATCCCATTCAATCCCATCCTTATCCTACTTAGCCAATTAATTAAATAAATTTTATTTATTTAATTAATTTCCACATCATATCCCAATTAATTCAAATATTTTATTTGAATTAAGTTCCCCACTATCCAATTAATTAAATAAATTTTATTTATTTAGTTAATATCCAACTCATATCCCAACTAATTCAAATATTTTATTTGAATTAAGTTCCCCACTATCCAATTAATTAAATAAATTTTATTTATTTAATTAATATCCAACTCATATCCCAACTAATTTAAATATTTTATTTGAATTAAGTTCTCATTATAAGCTGACTTTCCAATTAATTAAATAAAATTTATTTATTTAATTAATTTATCTTATCATTTAGCCGACATGTGTGCCTCTTTCATTTAAAAAGATAAGTGGTACTATAGCCTTTTATTTAATATCTTTCATATGTAGTACTTTTTATGTACACAAGCACACATGAGCCCTATCCTCCTTGACACTTGTCAAATGACAACTCCCTTGAAGAGTGGGATAACCTAATCAATCCTAGCTGTCCACATCAATCAATTAGCTTTTTAATCTCAGCCATCCATTGGAACCAAGCCTTTCCTATAAATCAACCCCCTCATAAGCCATTAGAATGCATTGAGCTTCAAGTAACATTATTCTGCCAAATTATCTAAAGCATGCATTGATCCTCAAGTATCCACATGCTGTTGAAATATCATTAGAGCCTTTGCATCCTTCATTCTAGCATCTTCATCTTAATGTTATGCTGTAGAAGTGAGCACCCAACATTCTTCTAACAATAATCCTTCAAAATTTTGCATGCTCATGCGAGGTGGAGAAGAGCAATGGAGATAAATCAAGCATAGTGTGAAGATCGGTTTGAATTTACATTTGTTATTTTGATTTTCATGTTGTCTTGTGCTTCATTGTGCATTGCTAGGGTTTTATCATTGCTGATTATTCATTTGCCCTGATTTGCAATTTTACCCTAACATACATTACCTCCTTTGCCTTTCTGTCTTGGATCTTGCATTTTATTCAGATTCTCTTCAACTTTCAGGGCAAATTGATATGTTTCTACCAAAGATGTCATCCTTACTAAACTTAGTTCTTCTTGAATGTTCAATCTCAGTCCATTGATGTATCTAGCCACTTTCTCCTTGATTGCTTCACTATGTCCTATCCTTATAATCATCTTATGAAATTCCTCAGTATACTCCCTCATAGATTTGTCCTTCTATCTCAGCCTCTGCAATCTTTTCAACAACTCCAACTCATAGTCAACAGGTATGAATTGATTCTTCAATTTTGTTACCATCCTGTCCCATTTTGTAATCTTTTCTTTTCCTCTTCTATTTCTTTCCAACTAAACTTCTTTCCACCATATAGCAACATGTCCTTTCAATTTTGTCTTTGCAAATTTCACTTCTACGAATCTTCAATCTCTTCATATTCAAAGTATTCTTCCATGTCATTTATCCAGTCAATCAATTCTTCAGGGTTCAAATTGATAGTATAATTTAGCACATCAACTCTAAGTCTCTTTCCAATCCTCAAAATAGCTCACAAAATCTTTACTTGATCTAATTCTTCTTCTTCATCACCTCCTAGAGTTTCACCAATTTGTTCAACAGATTGAAATTCTTCTTCGTCATCACTTTCAACATTAGGTCTCGGTGTCAATCCTCTTTGTCTCTCTTCTTCAATAGCATCCAATCAAATTCACATCATTTTCATCATTTCATCCATTCTACCAGCCATTGTTCCAATAGAAACAACTCTCCTTGGTAGCATTCTTCCTAGGATCAAGTGTAAACTGCCTCAAGTTTGGCGATCGGGCTACAAGGTGACAACTACCTCGCAATCAGTGATTGGTTGTGACACAAGTAACCTGCCTCAATTTGGTGATCTATCAATCACAAGATCTTATGGAATTCCTTTGCCAACTTCACTCAACTCACTCCCAAAGATTCAAACTTTCACTTTGATACCACTTGGTGCAGTCACGGTAGGAGGGTTCACAGAATGAACTAACCAGGCCATGCAGCAAGATTAAACACAATAGAAACAACTCAAAGATATGAAACAAACACAAATTTAGTCATTCAATTATAATAGAATTCAAATAAAATCTAGCTAGCATCATGCGGGCTTACAATTAAGGCTCACAGGCCTAATTACAGAATATTAGAATATGCACAAGATATAGCGTTGAAGCTCCTTCATGCAAAAATCCAAACTATGAACTTATGCTAATGATCATAACTTGTTAACTAACTAACTACTTTCCTAAGGGTCTATTACATCAATATATATCATCTCTGGAACAATAGATTCCTTCCGTCGGCCAAGGAAGGTCACAAACTCCAATGAAGAGCTGTAACGTGTATACACGGATAGGTCGGACCTAAATGCATAGAACACCACAAATGAATGGAATGAAGTGCAAATCTCGAGGAATGTTGGCCACAAACCAAAGATCATTGAATGATGTGTCATTAAGCTCCACAAGTTGAGGAATGCTCCACAAGTCTTCTCCTTCAGCTAATGTATCTAAGACTATTAGGATGCTCTGTTATGAGAAAACAACTGATCTTCTAATAGCGATAACTTTCTGATACTTAATCCAAATGCTCTAAATTCTAGATATGATGTAGATGAGTGAATCTAGGTACTAAGTCCAACTCTGCAAGATGTGAAATACAACTACGGTAGAATGCGGACCAAAATACAGAAACTGCTACTAAGTGAACTGCCTGAACTGAGCTGAAAAATGAAAGGAAACAAATTGAAATGCAAATTTTTTTGGTTGATGCAAGATTGCTCTTGAACCAGGGATGCTCCTACATCATTTGACAATTGGCATGTTTCTTTAGCTAATCCTAATCTTCAAACCCATTTTGTCGATTACGCCAGATAGATGTTGTTTGTGTGGGACTTAATTCTAACACCTTAGGCTATTATTCTTTGCTTTGGTAGTTGTACTATGATTATCAAGTATTTTTAGCAACAAATTCAAGTGTGCAAGGCCCGTGGATACCTGAAATGGACTTATGTAGATTGATGGAGAGTGGAATCTGCTTGACTAATGAGCCTCAATTTGTTCTCATCATAAATGAAGGCCTTATCCTCAGTTGTCTACATGAGTTTTCAATATGGCTACTCTACGAAGATTTTCCCTTTGTGTTTCTATGAATGTTTCCCGAAGGAGTATACCCTTTTTTTTCTGGTTGAATAATTCCTCTTTCCAAACTAAGAAAAAGGGTGGACTTTGGTCAGAGAATGGGGGTAGTTGGAAATAATGAGAGTTAGCTAGAACCATAGCTGAGTAATACTATTCTTGTGGGGAGGGGGAAAGGTTAGCCATAAACTCCAATTGTATGTATCTCCTTTCCAGGGGTGAGCCAACTAGGTGAAATCTCAATGACCCTGAATGGATTGGGAATTTGGGTGTTTTAGGACAAGAGACATCAATTGTCTCTCTTTCCCTACCTTCATTTGATGACCTTCATCAAGGACATTTACTGCGGAAGGACAGGACGCCTGGATTGCCTGATTGATGGTGGAAGGGTAAGACACTTTTGACAGACTCATTGAAGTCCTTCAGAGGGTGAAGGAATTATTTGATCATCTGCTGCTCCAACTACTTGTGGTTTTCTTAATAGTTTTTGGACATGTGGTGTTTAATAATTGGAGATTGAAAGATGGGGTGTCGTGGTACCTTCCTGACGGCCTATCATATGGAAGAAAGAAATTGGTGTTTTCTCTAGGAATTCTACAATCTTCCATAGTGTTCTTAGGCTCGGAATATTATTGTCAAGAGAGCAACATCAGCTCCAGGTTCGATGATAGAAGGAGGTGGTTTCGTTCAACCAATTTAAAGAGCAAAGATGTAATTTCTGAAGTGCAAATATTAAATGCATTGTAACTAAAAATTTGTACTACAGAAATTTTGATCTGACATAGAGTTTCTATTTATAGAATTTAAAATGTCATAGTAAAGAGAGGAGAAAGAGTGATCAGGTGGACATAGAATAGATAAGAGAATTATGTTCTAGGTTTTTGGATGCAAGTTATCCACATCTTGGGGAGTATGTTTCTGTAATAGATTGGGTGCATTATTAAGATTGTAGAGTAGAGATTCGCCTGCATATGAATAAATTCTTGTATGGCAATTTTCAATGTAGATTGAGTAATATGAATAACACTACATGTGTGTGTTTTCTGCAATTTTCTTGTTGAATGTATGCATTTCTTTTGTGAATAAATGAATCAAGGGTTCTAGATTTCACTTATGCACATTTGTTGTATTGAATGTTTTGGTTACTACTTCTGGTCAATGATTGGATTAAAGATGATTTAAACAAAATATAGGAAGTGATGTATTGAATTAGGAATTTTGGAAGAAGAGTTGTAGGAAATACATTTTCATGAGTGTGTCATTGCAAGGCATTGGTACAAATATACCCTCTAAATTTGGGGTTTTGTTGTCATAAAAGCACCATTTGCATGAATGAATTTTGACTCTGTTACTTGTAATAAAGCACCAGTCGAGAGGTTTACTTTCCTAAGGGTCCAAGAAGAATAACAATTATAAAGATGAGTCATTTTCTATCCATCTTAGTTTTATTGACAGCATAAGATTCATAGCATGTTGTCAAAATAAAAAAGTGAAGATAACCCAAGAATATTGCTAGTTTTAGATTAATCTTACAAATCTTGGTGCATACATGAGGACATTCTACCTAAATTAGTCAAAGATAAAATATTTTGGTTGTAAATAAGGGAATACCCCTAGGTGTGGTAGAACTTGAAGTGCAAGGGAGATAGGTGAAAATATCCCACTCTGTTGGCCAAGTCTCTTTTTGAAATCTAAGCATAAGAAGTGGCAAATCTTTAGGATTCATTCCATGTCAATTTAAGAACCAATATAAATGGTGACTCTACTAGGGATATATTAGAATTTTGTATTATCTTGGGTCATAGACTAGTTATGATATTCCCCTATTTTGTAGCTCATTCTCAAGAAGGTTTGCCCAATTGAGCCACCAATAAAAATGCTTGAGTTGTCAAGTTGAATAGAGTCATCATATAATTTGACCGGGTCACTAGGTTAAGGTTATGAAATTGCAATGGACATGGAAACTCTGTTGGGACTAAAGGGGCTTAGTCATTTGTTTGAAAGAGTTAGGATATGATTTGAATTGATCATCAAGAATTAGGGTTAGGGTTTTGTGCTTTAAGGTCTGAATAACAAGATGAAGATTCTACTAGTGGAGCTAACCCAAAAAGTTGATTAATACCTCTTTTCCTCTTCAGGGGTTGGTAACTCTACATTTGGTTAAGCTACAACACATTCCAGGTACTTTGTTATATCTGATGTTAAAATGAATTGCCTGATTATAGAAATATATAAATATTTGAATTTCTCTCAAATCCATGGATGCCCAAATGTTATCGCTAGTGAAGTTAGAAAGTATTTGCTAAAATTTAGTGGAAAAGAATTTGAATCAGTAAAGAAGCATTTGTAGGGTTTCTGTGATTTAATGGTAGATTATGAGATTGAAAATGAGAATGTCATTATGAATCTTTTTGTTCAGCCATTAAAAGAAGATTCTATGAATTGGTTTCTAAGATTACCGTTATGTTATATCTCATCTTGGCTTGATTTTGAAGTTGCCTTTTTAGAGCAGTTTGGTGAAAGAACCAATGTAGTTCCATTGATTACACAATTCATGAATATCAAGAAGGATCAGAATGATCTTGTGTCAAATTTTAATATGAGATTCTAAAAAATATGCAATTGTATTCTAGAATATATGAGTCCAAATGATGCATTGTCTCTGGTAGTTTATTTTGCAGCATTTGATGAAGAAATGAGTTATCTATTAAGAAGTAAGGAACCCAAGTCACTTTGCCATGCTTATGAGATTGTAAGGGATATTGAGAATAGTTTCAAGTACTCCATGCCGATAGGGCATATGTTTGCAAGTGTGGGTCATTATAAGGCATTTGATGCAAATAGGAAACCCAAGTGACAAAGTTTTAACGCTTTGTCTATGAATAGTGTAGACACCCAAAATTGACTCATTATCACTAGCATTCAAACATCGCATTAGCTATCATCTGCATTTGTCTAACACACTTGAGCAATATTCCTAACACATCTATTTCTTCTATTAATTAAATAAATTTATATTTATTTAATTAATTCATTAGCTATTTCCTCTAAGCTATAATTAAACAATCTTTCATTATTTAATTATCTTCATTCTATCTATTTTTAATTAAATACACTTTATTTATTTAATTTAAAATTCCTTTCATAAGCCCACTTTCTAATTAATTAAATAAATTTTATTTATTTAATTAATTTCTCTTATCATTTATCTCATGAGCCGACATGTGTGCCTCTTTCATTTAAAAAAGATAAGTGGTACTACATTCTTTATTTAATATCTTTCACATGTAGTACTTTTTTATGTACACAAACACATATAAGCCCTAGCTTCTCTCCACTTGTCATCTTCACATTCACCTATGTCTATCATTCAATCTTAGTCATTCACATAGCCACCAAATCTCCACTATTGATTGATTTTGGTTGAGTTCTATATAAACGCCCTCTCATTCCATACTAGATCATATAGCATCTACATTATCATCCTGAACATATTGAGCACTTGAGTATTCATAGCATCCATTGAGCTTATTATCATTATCATATTTCTATCATGGTAGTTTTTATCTTCATAATTGTTCATTGTTGAAGAAGCAATCCACATCATAAACAAGGAATCACACAATCTAGGTGATATTGTGCTTGAATTGCATGCTTTTGGTTTCATTTGGATTAGATTCTTTAATGATAGTAGGGTTAGGTTTTCATGGCTATGCTTGATCTTATTAACCTAATTTTTTACCTATCACATTTTGGCACACCCAGTGGGACCCACATCCTTGATTAAATTTGCTATTTGAAGTTATTTTTATGAAGATCAAATTTTCTAAGTGCTTACGGCAAGTTTCAGTCACTTTTGAACAAAAATCTATCATTGTCTGAATATACACATCACTTTTGAGCTGAAACTTGCCGCCTTTAGAATTTTCTAGATCACTTATAAGCAAATAGTGGTCACTTTCTATCTATTTTACATCACTTTTACACTAATAGTGGTCGCTTATGCATTTATCTAAATCACTTTTGATCTGACAATGACTGCCTTTAGCTAATCAAATTGCTTATTGTAAAACTAGGGTTTTTGTTGCATTCTGTTTCTCTTGGAGATCTGAGTCGCTTATGAGCCATAACCAGTCACTCCCTACTTTTTTGCATCGCTTGTGAGCTTTAACAATCTGTATCTGGCGCTCTCGGTATCTCTTACAATTTGTAACATTTCACTTGTGACAGAATATAGATCGCTTTTGATTGACAGTAGATCGCCTCTATTAAACTGTCACTTTTAGTCTGTATTATTTGTAGTTTGTTTTTCTTTGTTACTAATTGGGTATTTGTGCAGCATCTTATTGATTATCCAAGAAAAGGAGGTTATCAAACTACTAACATATCTATTGTAGCTTCGATCAGTCCAAGACTTGTGGTTTTTCACTAAATTAGGAACATTTGGGCTTGGTGCTTAAAACAAATCATTGCTTGGTCCATGCTAGATTTATCTTTTTTGATTGCTTGCATGTGATTGATTGTAACCCAAATTTAATAACAAAAGTATCCTCTCCCCTTGCCTATCAAATGGATCTTGGGTGTATGAGAGCTTGTTATTATCTTTAGAGGGCCTGTCTTCCTAGTGTGAGAAAGGATACAATCCAAGCAGTAACAGGCTAAAGCCAAGTCCTTCTGAACCGCTATATAAGAAAAGTGTTTGTGTCGAAAGCCACAAACAACGAGTGTTGTGTTATACCGACAGCCAACCTCCACCAAAACCCTCCAAGGCGTAACCCTTGAAGGCTAGGAGACTCTATAATGGAGAGTAGCACTGCCACATGTATAGCCACTCGAACGAATGCCCTTATTAGCAACTTTGTGTAGTAGCCAAAAACCTTCTATTTGTTGATGCAAAAGGTGGGACCTTTGAAGCCGTCCTGATTCACGTGGTTCTTAGAAGAGATAGCAGGGACAATCCTAAGGTTTGGTGAGGGACATGCCTTTTGGAAAACCCAGATCTTGGTATGCATGAGAAGTGTGTGTCATGGAGGGGAGCCGGTGCTACCAAGATCCTGAAGCTATCCACTTTGAATAAGCACAACCAGGGGATTCAATAAATACAGTCCTTTCCTAGCCTAGGTTGTACAAGTTTGTGATTGTTGTGAGTGTGAGTGACTGCAAATACTATTTTCTTGTCAAAAATCACAAATCAGACATATTTCCTGACAGAGACAGTCACTTTTGAGCTTAAACTACCTGCATACAGAAAAATGAATCACTTTTAAACAACAGTTAGTCATCTTTTGCCTCAACTGAATCTCTTTTAAACAACAGTTAGCTACTTTTTACCTCAACTGAATCACTTTTAAACAACAATTAGCCACTTTTTGCCTCAACTAAGTTACTTTTAAACAACAATCAACCGCTTTTTTCCTAAATCAGATCACCTTTAAACAACAATCTATTGCCTTTGGTCTAACTAGCATCACTTCTGATTAACAGTAAATCACTTTTGAGTCAACATTAATCGCTTGTGAAAAAATGGTTCACCTCTATTTAACACTATAACCTATTATCAAAACCTAAACTAGCTCGCATTTAAGCTATTACCAGTCTCCTTTGGCCTTTTCTGAGTCACATTTGAACTATTACTTGTCGCCTATGGGCTAATACCAACAAATCTTAGTGACTCAGTTGAATTAGCATTAGGTTTCAGACCTGTCTCTGATCATTAGCAGATACCTGAACTTTGTCTTCTGCTTTGAGCTTACCAATCAATCAAATTTCATGAGCTTTTCATCTTTTTGAGATCCCAAACCAGTAAACCAAACATTAAACCAATCAATTTGATGAATCATGTTTCGCTTGAGTGTATGAGCTATTCTCTAGGGAAGACCAACCAACAAAAAATCAACCAAGCAACTTAACAACAAAGCAAACCAACCAACCAAACAAATCAGCAATCAACCAACCAATAAACTATCCTCTTTCTTTTGGGTCTCAAAATCTTGACAAGCTAAACTTCAATTTTCAACATCAACATCATGCCTCAAACTAGGAGTCAATATAGAGATGAAATGGAAGCCAAACTGTGAGCTGAAATGGAAGCCAAATTGCAAGCTGAGATGGGAGCTAAGACGCAACAATCTAGATCAACACCTCTTAAAGACACAACTCAATTTACGACTGGTATGCCTCTTCATATGTTTACGCCTCATGGTTATACCATTGGAGAGTCATCTTCACAACAAGTGCAACCTCAAACATTTTTGGAGACTTTTGAAGAACAATCCCAAAAAGACTTATTAGAATTTCAGGATACACATGTGTGGGATCAAGTTGAGAGACTTGTTTTATCCAAGCCTAATCACTACTTCTTGCAACTTTCTCGCATGGGTGCTAAATTGCCAAGAGATTTTGACATATCCGCTATTAGAGAGTATGATCCAAACACTCCCGCTGTTGTTGCAAAGGGACCATCCACTATGGTCACACCATCCCCCACCATATCACAAGCTCTATCTTCCACCACATCTCTTTCATTGCCTATTGTTACTTCATTTGATCCACCATGCTCAGAGTCACTCTAGAACCTTTGATAACACCAACCAATGTGCTCCCTTTTATTTCACAAAATTTGAACATTCCACCTTTTCATGGTCCTCAATATACTCCTCCTACCATGACCATTTCCATGCCTCAAGTAACACAAGTTGTCCATATGGCCCAAGCACAAACACCCCAAACATCACAAGCTATCCCCATATCCCAGAGTGTGCAAACTTCCTAACCTATCCCAACAACACCAATAGTCCAAGCTTCACAACCATTACAACTTTCTATATCCCATATGAATACCACATCTCATATAGCAACTGCTAATATGCTTTCCACTATCTCTACTAATCCCTCCATTACACCATATAATCCCAATGTTAGTCTTATTTACACGAGTGACCCGCCTATTGTTTCTCAAGCCAATCCTAGCACTACAGTCACTTATGTTGAGCAACTTGCATCCATTCCATCATATTCTTCCAATCCTTCACAAACCATCAATCCATCTTATGCTACCCAAGGCTTGCCTATTGTCACCCAACACATGACACATATCAATCCCCATGTTGTCCAAAATACAAACCCAAATATCCATCCTTCTTTCGCATCTACCAATCCTTCCATCACTTACCATGTCAGAAACCTAACTCCTACTTCCCAACCATTAACTACTGCCAATCCATCTTCCACTTTTCATGTGGTGCAAAATCTTGGTGCAAATTCATCACAATATACACAACCACCGCTTGTGTCTCAAGGACAGCACTCCTCAACAACATATGTGTCACATACCAATCCTTTGACATACATTGTGAGTATGCAACCTCAACAAATGATCATGGCTTCATATATCCCACAACAACAACCTCAATATACATCATACAATGTTTCACCCCCTTTGCAACAACAACAATGATCTCCAACGTATGTTCAATAGATGATCAACCAAGTGGTAGGACAAGGCAAGAAGACATTTTCTTTAAAAAATATATGCACTTATCCATTTGACAAGTCTCTTCATATGACACCTTTTCCACCACACTCTGAAATTCCACAATTTGACAAGTATAAAGGAAAAGGAAATCCAAAAGACCATCTTAGAGCATTCTTTGTGGCATGTCTCGATGTTGCTCATGACAATACATATCTTTTGAGACTATTTCCTCGAAGCTTAGTAGGACAAGCTCTTGAATAGTTCTCTCATTTACCTCCAAGAATTAAGTCTTTTTCAGAATTAGTAAATAAGTTTCAATCACACTTTTCTTTTAACATTAAACATGAGGTGAACATGAATTACCTTATCAACAATAAACAACACAATGGTGAAGCCTTTTCTTCATTTACTCAATGATGGCGTAATATGGCTAGCAAACTATCATTGGAAATACCTAAGAAGCAACAGCTTGATATCTTTGTTCAAAATCTTCATCCCAATCTGTCATTCCAACTACATTTGCAAAGTGCTAGCACCTTTGATGAACTTGTTTCCAAAGGAACCATCATTGAACGAGCTTTAATTGCTAAAGGAACTATCAAGATCTTTCACGATAACAAAGACTATCCTCAAAACTCCAACGATAAGTCTCTCTTTTGGAACAAAAATAAGAATGTTGTCAACAATGGTGTTGTGGACACAAAGAACATACAAACTATGAAAGCTCCCATCAACATTCAAGCTGCTTCTACAACAACACAACCTTTTCAATGAATGCGACAATGACAAACTTCCAATCCGCGTCGACAATTTACACCATTAGTAGAACCTATGGAAGTTCTCTTTCGAAAGCTTCTCCAAGTAGGAGATATTATGTTACCGGATGCACCATCAAATGGTGAACCACTTTTCAAAGCTCCTTGGTACAAAGAAAATGAGTATTGCGATTACCATTGAGTTAAAGGACACAAAACAAATGGTTGTATACACTTAAAACATGTTATCCAAGATTGCATCGATCAAGGTTTAATCAAAATTACACCTTCAACAACTCAACCTACACAATAATCAACATCGAACTATGATCTAGAGGCTTTTAAGAATCCACTTCCATCTCATGACAAATCAAGTAACCCTCATGTCAGGAATGCTATTCAGTACAACTATGAATCATCTACCATTGGCCGCATTGACCATGCTCACATTTCTACCATTACTATCCAAGGAAAAGCACTTGACTGCACTGTAACAACTCAAAGAGGTCGAGTCACCATTCAAGGAGCACCTATTCATCCTCCTCGACCATTCTCTAACTATAATATCCTCGATCACCTTGGCAAAACACCCACGCACATATCCATTCTTGATTTGCTCCGCATATCCCCTGCTCACAAAGCTATCCTTGACAAAGCCTTACAAGAATCTTCGGTGCCCAATGATAAATTGATATCATACAATTCCAATCTATGGTCGCTAGCATTGTAGCCCCTTGTCATTTAACCTTGCCTAACAAAGATCTTCAACCCTCCACATTGAAGTGTTTGTTAAACAACGCCGTATCAGACAAATCTTGGTAGATGGTGGAGTTGGTCTTAATATATGTTCTTTGAAACTATAAAAATAATTAGGATATTCTGAGAAAGATGTTGACACCTCCAAGGTTATACTATCAGAGAATATGATGATGTTGAGCGAGATACTGAAGGGATTATTTTCTTGCCTATCCAAGTTGGGCCGGTCACTACTAAAACCCGTTATCAGGTTCTTGATATTTATCTTCCTTATAACATCATCCTTGGTCATCCATGGATACATGCCCTTAAGGCAGTTCCTTCCACATACCATCAATGTCTTAAATTTCCACACAACGGTGTTGAGATTACTATCCATGCTTATCCCAATCCCTTTGATTTTTGTCATGCCTTTCAAGCTAAATATCAGAGTCTGAACCGTATTCCTATCAACACCGAGGCATATCCATTTTTATCCTATATAGACCCATCCGACCTACTTAAGCCATCATCTAGCAAAGCCGCTTCCAACCTCTGTATCAAGTACACCGAACATGGCCCTGGTGAATACACACTACAGGAATCTTGTTGTGTTGGCACCCTTCCCTTATCTCCCAAATGTTATGGTAAACCTTCTCCATCCAAACCAACTTCATCCTCCACTATCATCAAAGCCCCACCCATAGTATTCATTAAAGGTAGATTCCTGGATGATGAAGACATTGATGACATTAACTCTTGGATATTCTTTGATGAAAATGACCAAGTCCAACTGGAGGTGGAGAGATACAACAATGGGTTCCACATCATAAAGAACATGGGCTACAAAGGACATGGTGGATTGGGATCACAGGAACAAGGACCTATCGAACCCATTATTGTGTCTAAGAAGCTTAATAAGCAAGGCCTTGGTTATCAGCCAGAGGTACCGTGACTCAAAGACATTAAGTGTATTTCTGATACTAACGCTAGACCTTCCTCAGCAAGAGAGACTTCTAGTTTAGATACTATTGATGACTCCTCCCTTCATATTATTGAACTTTTCCAAGAAAACTCCATCTTCATGATTTCCGTAGCTTCCTCTAGCCACAACCATTCCTCCATTACCCTTTCACTCGTATATCCTAACCTCATCGATTGGGACGAACAGGGGGGCACCGATATTAGATACATTTGAAAATGATGAAGCTATTGCAGAATTCACAAGCTTATGACAAGGCATTCCATTGGGTGATCACAAAGCAGCTTTCATGATGGATCTACCTAAACTAGCATATTTTGGTGGAAGTATCAAATCCTTCAGTTGTAAAAGTGAAATAAACAAAATCAAACAAAATAGGTCACTAGGTGAAAACTGAAAGGCACCTCTTGACCATGAAAAAGTAAAAATAAAGGATGTATCCGAAGGTGAAAACCTCTCCAAGGTGCCTGAGAATGGGGTATTTGTTCTTCCTGTTGCCACTAATTACCATGAGAAATCAATCATGCTAGTTGAACAATCACAAGACATGAACTTGGGTACAGAGCAGAATCCAAAGATCACTTTTTTGGCAGCATCACTATCAGAGCAAGAAAGAAGAGACTTCACAACATTTTTTATGAAAAGAGCTATAAATTTTGCATGGACTTTTGCTAACATGCTAGGTCTAGATCCATCACTTGTGGTACATCATCTAGTAGTATTTCCTAATGCAAAACCTGTTAAACAAAAATTGTGCAAAATGCATCCATAGGTAGCTTTATTGGTCAAGGCAGAAATTCAGAAACTGTTAGAAGAAAAGTTCATAAAGCCTATTGATTATCTAGAATGGGTTTCAAACTTGGTACCTATAGTGAAACCTGATGGACGAGTTTGTTGTTGCATAGACTTTAGAGACCTTAATAAAGCATGTCCTAAGGATGACTTTCCACTACCAAGCATAGACAACATTGTAGATCTTACAGCCGGACATGAAGCGCTATCTTTGATGGATGGATTTTTAGGGTATAACCAAATTAGAATAGCAGAGGAAGATCAAGATAAAACATCATTTATTTGTCCATGGGGCACATACTACTGGGTTGTAATGCCTTTTGGTCTCACGAATGCTAGAGCTACTTATCAATGAGCCATGATAGTTATTTTTCATGACCTTTTTCATACTATCATGGAAGACTATGTTGATGACATCCTAGGAAAATCTAAGATAAGAGGACATCTATAGGTATTAGCACAAATCTTTGATCGATTAGAAAAGTATCAAGTCAGACTCAACCCAAAGAAATGTGTATTTGGTGTAACATCTCAAAAACTGTTGGGATACATTGTGTCTTGACAAGGGATAGAAGTCGATCCATCTAAGGTAAAAGCTATCATGGAAATGCCTCCGCCAACAAATCTCAAGCAGCTCCGTAGTCTACAAGGAAGGTTATAGTCCATCTATAGATTTATCTCACAACTAGCAGATAAATGTCATCCTTTTCAACATCTTCTTCGTAAGGGTGAACCTTTTAAGTGGGATGAAAAGTGTCAATAGGCTTTTGATAAAATAAAGGAATATCTGGCAACACCTCCTATGTTAGTACCTCCTATGCTTAACTGCCCATTATTGATCTATATATCATTAACAACAGTAGCATTGGGTTCCCTTCTAGCTCAACATGATGATTCAGCAAAAGAACAAGCCATCTACTACATTAGTAGAACTCTTGTGGCATATGAACTTAATTATTCATCTATGGAAAAAGCATGTTTAGCATTAGTGTTTACTTCCCAAAAGTTGTGACACTATATGTTGAACCAAACAACAAAGCTCATATCTAATGTGGATCCACTTAAATATCTTCTTTCTAAAGCAATCCTCATAGGAAGATTAGAAAAATGGGTCATGATCTTAAGTGAATTTGACATACAATATGTGGATCGAAAAGCCATCAAAAGACAAGTCATCCCTGATCAATTAGCTGCAGCACCCATCACAAATATTCACCCAATGTATCTAGAATTCTTTGATGAAGGGTTGTTCAATTTAACTTCCCCAGTACGGTGGCAGCTATATTTTGATGGATTATATACACAACATGGATCAAGAGCAGGTATATTATTTTTTACCCCTCAAGGAGATTGTATACCCAAATCACATAGAATTGCATTTCCATGTACCAATAATATAGCAGAGTATGAAGCTTTAATCACAAGATTGTGCATGGCAGTACAATGGGCTATCAAACAGTTACAAGTCTTTGGTGAATCCCAACTGGTTATCAAATAGGTCTTAGATGAATATCAAACAAAAGATGAGAAGTTTCTTCCATACATGCTAATGGTTGATGATTTTAAAAAGTATTTTGATAATATCACTTTTGAACAAATCCCAAGACTATAGAACAGAGCAGCAGATGCCACAGCTATGATTGGATCTCTTCTAGATATGTCATCTAATACACATAAATGTGAGTTTTTGGTCAAACAACTTTTGATTCCAGCATTTAAAGTTCCACAGTTTGAGCTTATATGTGACATTGTTGGTCCCAATTCACCGTGGTACGAGAATTTATACGAGTATCTCCATAATCAAACCTTTCCACTTTAATTATCTAACACCCAACACAAAATCTTTATCCGTCGAGCCTCTCGTTACACTATTCTGGGAGACACCCTTTATCGCCAGAGTCTTGATGGTATCCTACTTAGGTGTCTTGATTCTAAGGAAGCAAAAGTGGCCTTACGTGATGTACATGAAGGTGTCTATGGCTTGCATTCCGCTAGCCTGGGCCTTGTTAAGAAACTTCTATGAGAAGGATATTATTAGCCAACCATGGAAAAAGATGCACAATAATTTGCAAAGAGATGTCTACAATGTCAGAAACATGGATATTTAATACATGCACCAGCACATGAGCTTCAGCCTATCATTACTCCATGGCCTTTTTCGCAGTGGGGACTTGATCTCATAGGTAAAATCCATCCTACTTCATCAAATGCTCGTAAGTTCATTATCACCGCCACTGAATATTTCACAAAGTGGGTGGAAGCCATACCAATGACTTATATCACAGGAAAACAAATATCTAAGTTTATTCTACACTATATCATTTGCCATTATGGTGTTCCTCAAGCTCTTGTCACAGATAATGGTTGTCCCTTCAAGAATCAAGAGGTCAGAGATCTTTGTAACAAGTTCCATATCCAACATCAATTCTCTACGCCTTACTATCCTCAAAGCAATGGACAAGCTGAGGCTTCTAATAAAACGATCATCAAAATTCTTAAAAAGACAGTCAATGAAGCTGGTTGGGATTGGCATTTACAACTCCATCCTACATTATGGGCATATAGAACAAGTATCAGAACTCCCACTAGAGCCACACCTTATGCTCTTGTGTACGACACTGAAGCTATTTTACCTATTGAGGTTGAGATCCCCTCACTGTGAATATCTCTACAGCATACCATCTCAGAGGAAGAATATTGAGTATCTAGACTCCATGATCTTGAGCTCCTAGATGAACAGCGTCTTATGACACTCAACCATCTCCAATTCTATCAAAATCATCTATGCCACAGCTACAACAAAAAAATTAGAGAACACAGATTTCAAGTTGGAGATCTTGTCCTTAAAGAGAATCAAAGGAATCAGCAACACCATGAGAAACAGGGCAAGTTTGAACCAAATTAGGTTGGTCCTTTCATCATCACAGCAGTTTATGGATTAGGTGCATATACTCTTTCAACACCTGAAGGCATTCCATTGGATGAACCAGTCAACAACATTCATCTAAAGAAGTTTTATCCTTGAATCTTAGCTATCCCCAAAAAAAAAAAACTCCATCCAATAGTGAAAACCACTTTGTGGCACTTTGGATAACAAAAAACATAATAGTATAAGATATATAATCCGTCCTCTAGTGAAAACCTGGTAAACAGGTGCCTTGGATAAATACCATAGTGAAAACCTGACAAATAGGTGCTATGTGTAGTGACCAGCTTCCATTATTTGCTTGGTTTGTTTGATCATCACTCTTCCTACCATATTTCACCATCTTATCCCACATAATCCATATCATAATCCACATGTCATCACAATAAACAACTTTTCCATCTTTGCCTCTATCAATGCTAGTTATCATACTTAAGACATTGTTGCAATAACTATCTCTTTTGGCACCTTAGCATCTTGATCGCACGCCTTCTTCATCATCGCTCCTTCATAATAAACCTCATCCCGCACTGGGGGGATTTGTTGAGTCTTATTTGGAAGTGGATACTGCTATCTCTAGCTCATAACACATCAAATACTTTAGCTCACAACATAGCAAACTTTCAATTTCAACCATAGTGTTCATCCAATGACAAACATGGCAAAAACATTTGCAACCAGGATTCATATCTTTGAAATCAATTCGCGCTCATCTAACATCCAAAAATCGCAAAACATCACCAACGTAAACATTCAAGAAAATAAGTTGATTCTTTCAACATCACTCACCAGCATAATAAGCAAGAACTACATCCCAGCTCTATCATTAAAGCCTTGATCCCATGGATACAGAGTATGTAGGCAATTTGAGATGCAAAGGAAGCACTCTGATTTAGGCTAAGACGATAGCCCCTTCTCTTCATCATCCATCTTTCATCTTTCTTCTAATCATCCCCCAATCTTTCATCTCACTTTCTTCTATTTTTCATCATATACATCATCAATAAAACCCAGAACTACATATTCATCATGTCTCATCTTCATCGTAAATGTGCTTTGATCCCGAGGATACAAGGTATGTAGGCAGTCTGGAATACGAAGGAAGTTTGCAGTACTCAAGCATAGATGATCCACCCCATCTTCTTTATCTTCTCTCATCTTCCATCTTCTTCTCTTTGATCAGCTCAAGCAGGAAGCAAACTATGTGTATACTAATAGTTCAAGTACTTTAACCAATCAAGAGTAAGCCAGAAGCTATTTATCTGCATGCCTTAAGCCAACATTTTCTATAGTACTTTATCAACATCTTTAGCCTTCAACAGGATGTAACTTTTCTCTTAACAAGGCCCCAGCTTAAATCCATCTAAGAGCACCTAAATTTGGCAAGAGAACATGATGACAGTATCTTTTATTTTATCTTTTGATTTATATTTTGTCCCTTTTCTATGCCTAATCAAGACTACCTTGATCTATCTATATCTTGGTATGTTGCGATGAAGTAAGGAATGGGGCATGATCTTATTGCCTTCATATGTCGTGTTTGCGGGATGATCTTATTCTATTCCTAAGTGTATTGGTATCTTGTATGTGTTGGGATTAGCATCTTAAATATCAATATCTCTAGCATCTGAGAAGCTAAATAGTCTCTTATGCACTTGAGACTATTCTATGTCAAGACTAGCTCCATACATATAACCAGCAAGTTGTCACTATTCATAGTGGAGATAAGCTCAACCCATTGCTTCTAGCATCAAAGTCCATCTGAAAACACTAGTTGTTATTCATATCTTGTGCATGTTGGCTCAACATCTTGACCTCATGTGTTCAAACAAGATTGTAGCATGCTAGTTTTGCATTGGATATCTCGACACCTTGGTCTTCTATACCCTAGTGCATAACATCCATATGCTATATCAAACATAAGGATTGCATATCTTTTCATTTTGAGAAATTACTTTCAAAATCTATCAATCATACCATCTATCCATTCCATCATAATCATATATAGTCCTCAACCAAGATCGATCAACCAAAGCCTTTTTTCTTCTACCTCATCCCATTTTTTCCCACCCAACCCCTTTTTTCTTCATGTCCACCTTGTGTCCTAGCTTTTCTTCTATCGTGAGCTAACCCAGCCCTTCTTGGTTAGCCTGGCTTACCTCTCGAGAGGGCATCACCTACAGTTACACTGGGGCATAACTTTGTTTATCAAGTGAATTATCGTATCTTCTTTGACATAATGCTCTATCGAACATTGTATCAAAGAGGGGCAAAATGTAGACACCCAAAATTGACTCATTATCACTAGCATTCAAACATCGCATTAGATATCATCTGCATTTGTCTAACACACTTGAGCAATATCCCTAACACATCTATTTCTTCTATTAATTAAATAAATTTATATTTATTTAATTAATTCATTAGCTATTTCATCTAAGCTATAATAAGAACAATCTTTAATTATTTAATTATCTTCATTCTATCTATTCTTAATTAAATAAATTTTATTTATTTAATTAATTTCTCTTATCATTTATCTCATGAGCCGACATGTGTGCCTCTTTCATTTATAAGATAAGTGGTACTACATTCTTTATTTAATATCTTTCACATGTAGTACTTTTTTATGTATACAAGCACACATAAGCCCTATCTTCTCTCCACTTGTCATCTTCACATTCACCTATGTCTATCATTCAATCTTAGCCATTCACATAGCCACCAAATCTCCACCGTTGATTGATTTTGGTTGAGTTCTATATAAACACCCTCTCATTCCATACTAGATCTATCCAGCTTCATATAGCATCTACATTATCATCCTGAGCATATTGAGCACTTGAGTATTCATAGAATCCATTGAGCTTATTATAATTATCATATTTCTATCATGGCAACTTTTATCTTCATAATTGTTCATTGTTGAAGAAGCAATCCACATCATAAACAAGGAATCACACAATCTAGGTGATATTGTGCTTGAATTGCATGCTTTTGGTTTCATTTGGATTAGAATCTTTGATGATGGTAGGGTTAGGTTTTCATGGCTATGCTTGATCTTATTAACTTGATTTTTTACCTATCACAAATAGTATGGTACCTAAAAAGGTTAATTACAACTTTTTAAAGGAATGATATCACCCCTGAGAAAAAAATGAAAGTACATTTTGTAATAAAGAAGATAAAGCATGTCACCAACCCCACGAGAGATGAAGTTACTAGTTGCATATATGACAAGGTAAAGGACATACATGAGATTGTGTTTTGTAGTGATGACAAGGGTTCACAAATCATGCAAGATAAAGTGGTTCCCTACATTAATATTGAAGATGAAGGAGAATTGGAGGTTTTCATGTTACATGAGCAAGATATGCATATAAATATAACAGAGGTGGAAGAAGACTCTCCAAATGTTAATTTACAATAGGATTTGAGTCACAATAGCTTTGGCCTTTTGTATCATACTATGGAAGATGTTAAAATTATACAAGAGCTATGTGATGGATGGTTGTAGAGGGCTAGGAAAGAAAAATTATTGGCTGCTCAAGCAATACAACACTTGTAGGAAGTCAGGGAGAATTTCAACTAGAGAGATCATTCAAGACAATAGAGGGGGTCATAAATTAGGTCCTTCTTTCTTCCAAAGGAAGAATGCATGGAAATCTAACAAGTGAAAGAATAGTCTCAAGAGGTAAGTCAACAAGAAGAATTTGTAGATTTGATTAAGCTTGATGACAGAAACATGCACATTTCCGAAGGAGATTTTTGAAAGATCTCTCAAAAGGTTTGTTATGGTATTGTAATGGAAAATTCATATGAATATGAGTATCAGGGTCTACCTGAATAGATTGAGATGTCCTACACTATAGATGACCTCATGATGATAAATGAAGAAATTCCTAGCACACATTTGCTGGCTACATATAGATTGCTTGATTCAGAACTAGTATGTGGTGAATGTGGTTTGCAATAGGGATTATTAGATCTTTCATATGAATATTTCAGTCTTGAAATGGACATGGAAAGTGAATTTAAAACTCAGGATACCAATTGCACAGATCAATACCAAGAAGGTCAGACGTTACATAGAAGTTAATTTGTCAACTGGAAATGTTGTGAACATGAGATTGATCAGCCTGATGCATGTTTTTTATGTTTGTCACTCATTGATTTTGTCTAGTTAATTTCTTACTGCAAAGTGCATACTAAAATGATTGGAGGCATGATGATGTATTCTCCTAATAACAAGGGTGAGTGTGATGCTCCTAGATTGAATTTAGGTTTGTCTTCTGAAAACAGGGTATTTGACAGAGGCAAGTATTGATTTCTAGTTTTTGGTTGCCTAAAGGTCACTAGGATAGAGTTACAGATTGAGTCACCTTATTTCTAAGGAGCTAAAATCCTATGCCTCTAAAGAGTGTATGTTATAAGTTTGTGTTCACTTATGATAGGTGGTTGTTTCAAGATTAAGTGATGATATATTATCCTTAGCTTCATTCACTACTAGTAGATATGCTGAGGATGCATTGGTACGATGATGGTTGTATGGAAGTAGTGGACCCAAAGTCTCATATGATGAACTAGTTGTTGCATGCTTGCTTCCTATTTGATCACAAGACTACATCGTGGAAAGGTGGAGGAATATTCCCTACGTTAATGCGATGGTATGCCTGGTGATTGGTGGGACTCGATCCAAGGAGAGTGGAATTGAGCCTAGCGCGTGAGTGCAAATATCGTAGTGTGGGACTAGGTCCTGGGCCTATGATGGTGATAGGATGACATGTGGCATGCTGATGGCCACTAATTTCATTCCAACTTGTCCTCAATCAATGGTCAAAATTGAAATTCAGATTTTTATATGAAGAGCATTATGGTTGTGGTGTTATTTGACAATTGGCATGTTTCTTTAGTTGATCCTGATCTTCAAATGCACTTTGTTGATTATGCCAGATATTTGTTGTTCATTTTGGACTTAATTCTAACAACATGGGCCGTTATTCTTTGTTTTGGTAGTTGTATTGTGATTATCAAGTATTTTCAGCAATAAATTCAAGTGTGTAAGGCCTGCGGATACCTGAAATGGAATTATGTAGATTGATGGAGAGTGGAGGTCGCTCACATAATGATCTTCTATCTATTCTCATTATAAATGAAGGCCTTATCATCAGTTTCCTACATTAGTTTTCAATATGGCTACTCTGCGAATATTTTCTCTTTGTGTTTCTATGACTGTTTCCCGAAGGAGTATAGCCCTATTTTCTTGGTTGAAGAATTTCTCTTTCTAAATTAAGGAGAATGGTGGACTTTGGTTAGAGAATGGGGGAGTTGGAAAGAATGAGAGTTTTTGGCTACAGTAACCTTGTTGCTTTCATAGATTATTATGTTATTCATAGTAAACTCATATTTTTTGTATTATGAGTAATGAGGATTCAAATAATGCCTAAATGGTCTAGGGAAGACTAGAGTGTACTATACTCATGTTTGTATTATTATACATTCCTATCCTTAGATCATGAGAGTTGAGATATTGTGATAATTTGGGTTAGAGAAGTTAAACCCTAGAATTAACTAGAAAGATTTTTAGAAAACTTACAACTCATAAATCGGTTATGACTTGTTTGTAAAGTTATGATCGATAGAAATTGGTCTAGAAAACCATAGTTAAAGATAATGAAGATTAGTAAAAAGCCTAAGTGGTACTTTGAAAGATTTCAAGATAAGGTTGACAACTTGATATTTAGAACAAGGGTGTTTAATCATTTTGAGTCATTGGTAGAATGACAGGGAGTCATAGACCCTGATAAGTGTGAGAGTGCAACTAGGGGCTTGTGAGGACCGCCCTTTTTACTACTATTGTTATGACTATTTACAGTACTGTTATTGTTACTTTCATATTTGTGGGATAGCAGTTCCCATAATTTGTCAGACTCTTTTAATTTATTATGTTTTCGGAAAAACTAATTGGGTGATGTTTGGATAAGTTTACTTTTCAGAAAAATGAATTAGGTGATGATGGAAAATTGTAATATGATTTTTAATTATGTTAAATTGTACTAGGGCATGAGAATGCATGTTTTATTTAAGTTGCTTCGGCTATGATGAATTTATGTGGTTACTGATCTTGTAATTGAGTGTGCAGGGATTACTAATCGAACCACAGATTTCGGAGATCATTCCACACCTTGTTATTTGTTATTCCCTGTTAAGCTGATCTGGTTCCACAAGGAACCAAGATCTCTTTGTGTTTGATGTCATGATGTAATGTGGTCTTTCGTATGGTCGAGTGGGTTAGGTTACCCTCAAGTAACATTATTTTTTATAATTTGTGTTGTAAAGAAATTGAATTTGAAATTTCCTTATTTATTTAAATTATGAGGCCCTTTTCTTGTGCTTTACCTTGACCAGGGGTGTCTTGTATGGGTTAAAGTTGACCCTGGGTTATACCCCATGGGTCCAGGGGCCCATTTGGCATGGGTAACCCTTGAGTAACCTCCATCTAGTCAACTTAACCTTCCCTGAAGTTAAGTGGCGAAAATTGGAGGTAGGAGGGGACATGATGGGTTGTACCAACACTCAACCCATCCCCTCTACTTTCCCCTAGATAAGAGATGCCATCCATTAGTGAAAGTCACCTCTTCTTTAGTGAGATTCCCCCATGTACTATGGGGACACCCATGTGAAGAAAGGAGAAAGAGGCATGGGTCACCTGTCTTGTTCCCATTTAACTCTTTTTTTTATTTCTCCCATGAGAAAGTGGAGTCACATGAGAGGAATAAGGAGTACCCTTGGGAATGGAGAGTGACATAAGCCACCTGGACAGAATAGTGGTTTTTGGGAAGGGTGAGGAGGTGACAAGTGTCACTTCCCCATTTCTCAAAATTAAAAGAAAGAGAATTTGGGTTATTTATTTTAAAATTTTGGGATGAGAGGGAGTTAGTTGAATTTTGGGAAAACTTTCATTTTTGCCTTACCAAAATAGAGAAGTTAGTTTGCAAGATAGAGAAGGGAAAGGGAGTTGGTGGCTAAGGTTGGAAGTGAACTCCGTGGACTCTGCAACAGCTTCATTCCAGGAGGGCTTTGCAAGGTTGGTCTGAATTTTACCTTTGTTTTTGTAGAACTGAAATGTGTATGAAATGTGTGTGAAATATGTGTTTAGATTTGTTTTCTGTGGGGTTCTTGTCGGGTTGTTTGACAGAGCGTCTCCCACTTGGGAGAAATGCTCATCAAGTTTGGGGTAGGGGAGGAGAGATCCTCCTCGGGTGCATACCTATTTCCATCTTTTGGGATGTTGAAAGCCTTGAGGGCATGTATCTGTGACTGTAATTTTGACTTGAGAGTCATATACAGTTTTCTTAAAAAATTGTGATCACACTTGGTTGAGACCAAGAGAAATTTATATTAGTTCATTTATCTGTCAGGGTGACACTCTGGAGTCGAGTGTGTCCACTCTCCTGCCCCTTATGAAACTCACTGTAGTTGAGTTTCCGTATTGTGTAAAATACCCACGGGTGTATGTGTGCTTTGGGATTGTTGTTGTTTCTGTTGTGAAGTGGAGTGTTTGAGTACCCAGGTGTGAGTATGGTCTCCCTAGCTCGGGGGTGACCCACTTGCGGGTCTACGGTAGGGAGGAGAGCTAGATGAGTGGTATTTTCTTCTTTGTTTGTCTTTGATACGCAGGTTTTCTCTTGGAGCTTCTGGTTGGCTATTTATGAAGAAACAGTTCATCTTCTTGTCATGAGAATTAGGCCTGGTTCATTTCATAGAGATGAAGAGAGAACACCTCTCTTGTTAATGTTGTAAATTATTGATATTCTGGGAGTGAAGAAAATCACCTCCCTGATCTTGTTATTATTGGACTTTTATTGGTTGTCATAAGTTATCAGTTGTATACTGTTTGGGAGGAGAAAGTTCATATCTGGGAAGTTAAGTGGTGGTATTCATGTTTGAGAAGCTGTAATATGAATGTGCTTAAATTTTAAGTTGATGTTTGCAAACTTTGTTCAATAGCAATTTTTGTGTTTCAAGTATTACTGAAAGGAAAAGTTCATTTTTGCAATCTAATCTGAGTTGTTTACATTTGAAAATTTGGAATTGCTTAACTAGTTGAAATGCTAGGTTTTATAGTTCAATGTTAAAATGGAAAAGACAGTTTTAAATGTTTGAGTTATTCTCCATATTTAGTGGATTCTGTTAATTTAGAAGGATTAGAGGAAATCTAGCATGTATATATATTCTGTTTGTAAATTTACGAAGTCTTAAATGTTTATGAAAATGGAAATATATACTTATAATAAGGGGATAGCTATTTACCATTTCTACCGATTAAGTGAAATTGGGATATATATATATATATATATATATATATATATATATATATATATATAAAATTGTTATGACATTATCTTTATAACAGGTTGATTTGGAAAAAAAAAAAAATGCATAAAGTAGTGAATTTGAGAAATTTAGGATTTGAAATTATATAAATACATATAAGAATATTTTTTCTATAAATAAATTTATAAATATATATAGAGATATATATATATTTCACATTTTTGAATAATTATCATTTTATAGAATAATAGAGAAATTGAAAGTAATTATCATTTTTATGAGATTGAATGTTGTATATCAATATAAAAATAGATATATATATATATATATATATGAAATATATATATATATATAAATATATTATCGTTGAAATATCTATATATATATATATATATATGAATATATATATATATATATAAATATATTATTATTGATAATAATCAACGAATAGCACCATAAGAATGACTGTCACAGTTTAAGCCGCGGAAGAAAACCCAGTCGTGGTTTACAATGGGCGGTGGGGAGAAATCCCCACCGCAGGCCCTCATTTATATATATGGAGGTGTGGAGTGGGGCGGAGCCCCACCCACACCCCACATCGTGGGATGTGGGTGGGGCTCCGCCCCACTCCACATCCCCCCCTTCCCCTTATGCCTCCCGCGGCCTGCACAGGCCCGCTGCTCTGCGGCCACCGCCGACCCTGTCCGCCGCTCTGCGGCCACCCCCGACCCTGTCCGCCGCTCTGTCACTGCGGCCACTGCCGCCCATGGCCGCCGTCGGTTGTGGAATTTAAAGCAACAAAAAAAAAAAATGTTAGGGCTTTGGCCCTAACATATGATTGGTATCTTGGAAAATAAAAACATTTTTTTATAGCTCTATATATAGGCATATATATATACTATATATGTCTATGTATATAGCTATATATATAATAAAATGATTATATATCTATCTATATATTTCTATGTATATATATATATATATATATATATACATAGAGATATATACATATATAGTGGTAAACCAAGTTCATCCTATACATAGACATTAAAATATATATTTATATATATATTATATATATATATATATATAATATCCATAGGAGTACATCTATGAACCATGTTATTGGGCCCTCGTTTAAAATCGTTATAAACTATGTCTCATGGACATAGAGAAAACAAAAAAACATAACAAATTATATTCACACAGTAGATGTTATTAAGTGTTGAGCACAACAACCAAAGAAGATATATTACCATGAACAGGGTTTTATAAAGTGGAGAGCCTCCTACATCTATTTACAACGTTAAACGAGTCACAATCAGTGGATTAATAGTCATTAATAGTAACAACAGTAATAGTAACAACAGTAATTATAAACAAGAGAAAATAAAATTATAATGTAAAAGAGAGTTCAGGAATATTCAGTGATACTCTGGAAAGAGTTTCTCGGAAGTTTCAACTATCAACGTAATCACCCGGAAAATGAAGAGGAAAATTATAGATCACCTTACTCAAAAGAACACTAGAAATAAACTTAAGAAGCCACCACTGACAATCCATGTGGCCATTTTAATCTCAACTGTAGCAAACGACCTCATAAGTAAACCTGTAAGAGGGTCCGAAGAAGAAAAACTAACATTGGAAAAAACAGAGGAGAAAATGCGCGACATTTCTCACATGGGATAAGAGAACTAAGTTGACGGACCCTTCTGCCAAATTTGCTTAGGAACAAGTTGACTAAGTATATACGAAGAGGAGGAACCTAGATCGGGGAAGATTAGGAGACCGAGTCCAGCGAAATAGTAAACCAGCCTTTGTGACCTAGATCATCCTGAAATTAGGTTTAATATCAACAATAGCTGCAGTGATAACCCTGATTGACGTGAATCATGAAGAAAGGTCAGGATGCACATAAAGAAAGCATAGAAAATGAAAGAGAGAGAGAGACCGAAATATAAACACACTAAATTAACTGAGAAATAGTTAAGGTAAGGGCGATAACGATACAACCAAAATTAAGAACTTGTGAAAAGGGAAGAGAGAGCAACCAAACCGCCTTGTTGAAAATGCTAAGTCATAGGAGGAGTATGTTTCAGGAAACAAGAGAGGAGACAGACAACCGTGCCTGGCTGAAAAATGACTAAATAGGGAGATCACTAGCCGGTTTAGTCGGAACAAGGTGTCGTGGGAAGTTGTTACTCTATCAGCGAACCACGTGCGTAAATGAGTGCAGCGTAATTCCCACTAACGCCGTAAGGCATTATGCTACCGAAAATTGCCGAGGGTTCGATTTAAGAACTTTGGTAATCTCACTCTTGCAATGACGTTAGCAGCGTTGTATAGACCCTCTTGTTGATCTGTATGCTTCTGGTTGCACACAATTGTACTTATATTCCGCTGAAGAGTGTAGTGTTTCGCCATGAGAGAACACCGTCGAGCATGCGTACGCATGCGAAGGGGGTTTTTAGGACAGTGTGAGAAAAGTTTTTCATATCTCATGTCATAATCACATAACAGATGTGGCTATGACACGTGCGATGTGTGTTGTGACCACATGGAAAATGTGGGCATGACAGGGCTTTCTAAAAAGATATTAAAATCATCTAATCTTACACAATGATTATGTATATCTGAGATTAAGGATTAAATATTAGGTCAGACTAACAAGGATTTGAGTTTAGACTGGACATTACATGTCTAAGAGTAACTAGTCCAACAAGACAAAACTATAGGATGAGATATTTATCAAGTCGAGTTAGAAGTTTGTGAACACACAACTATGTTTATAGAAAATGTATATATATATATATATATATATATATATATATATATATATAAACTTTGGCCAAAGTGATGCATTTCTCTCTAGATGCATTAGTTGGTTCATAGTGTCTAGATGGTGTAACCCATCAAAAGGATCATAATTAACTAAAAGTTGTTTAGAGTTGTATAATTGATTATGTTATGTAGGACATAGAATTAGGACTCAGATGGAAACCTATTAGTTCTCTATGTCTATACACTTTGTGAAGGGTAGGGCCACTTCCAGGAAGGAAGGTGTGCAGGGGACCAACGGTCTTTGGTTGGAGGTAAAGCACTTGGATGATGCTCTCCCTCTATAGAAGAAGACTCACTGAGACTTGTGTGATAGATATCAAGATTCCATATGCAATATTATTTATGTTTGGATGTAAAATTATTCTCATTGCTAAGTGCAATTTATGTATTGTAAATGTAAAGTGAAATGAATTCACTATGATTTTATCTTTGGATATGTTGTAATTTCAAGGTTGAAAAATATTCAATCAAAGACATGTATTTATTTATTTGTATTTATGCAAATGATAAAACAAATTCATGTTAACCATGTTCATTTAATTTCTTGTATACTATTATGTAAAGCTGAGTAATATGAGAAGACATGTTACAACATTTAATCATATTTATGTGTCAAATCTAGGGTTGTGTCCATGAAAGTCTGCAATAGGAATTTGACAATCAATAGTCCTTAACTAATCTAATGAATTGAAACTTTCCTAATTAATCAAACTCATGATTCTAACTATCTACTTTGAAGGAAAACCTGATCTAATAATTGAAATAGTACTTTGCTAGAATGATATATTTGATTATAAAAAGCTGAACAATCATTAAAATAGAAACAAGATTGAATTAATAGGAATCTAATTTGTTCTATGAAAGCATGAAAGAGTACATTAAGGAATTTGAAAAAACATAATAAAGAAAGGAATAATACTAGGCTCCCTTCTATCAGTGGGAGTGGACCCTTGCTCTACACCTTCAGATCTAAAGGATAAACAAAGATTTCAAAATAGAAATATAATAGAAATGCCTTCCTTAATCTAGTATTTTAAAAATAGAGTATATTCAAGAAGTATATGTTTTTGTTAAATCTAAATTACATAAAAAGAAGATAAAAACTATATCATATTCTATTGTCTCCATCAATATATCAGTTTGTTGTCGATATCATATCTTTGGAGTTAACCATCTTTTCTCTTAGTTCAATTTGAGATACAAAAGATATTTTAATCTAGAACTTAAACATACAACTACCTCTATAAAAGTATAATCATGCAGAACTTTGAAAGACTTAAGTGATATTGAAGGTGTCTTTAAATCTAGAGTTTGAATTTTAACAAAACAGGTCATGGAGGCCCTAATAAAAAGGGATTTAACTTTTCAAAAACAACAAACTATGATTTGGACAATACCTAGTGTTGAGCCTATGGTATTGTAATGCAATAAAATAAAGAAGAAATGAGTTTCTACAAGTAGGCAAACTCATTGGGAGTTGTGAATTTCCTCCAAAAACTAATCTTTATTCATTCCAATTCGAAATATATAGGCTTACATAAAATATGGTCACATTACCCAAGGAAAATAAAAAAAACTCTTGGAAGGTAAAAACTTTTTACAAAAGTTCAAAATTATGGAATTTTTTATCTTCCCCTTCGCAAGATCATAACTCCTAGCTATTTTGTTGGAATTTAAACTTTTTGCCTCTAAAAATGTCATTTACTAAGATGTAGAAAATATCAAAAACTAAGTTTTCGATATTTTCCCAAAAATACAACTCAAATGACCCTGGACCTGATCATTACTTCCCCCTTGAGAGGCAATGGGCCCCATTATATCTATGGTCTACAACAACTGAGGAAACTACTTTTTCAATTTGATCCCTGGTGAACCACTTGCATTGATGAGGAAGTTTACTTGCTTGAACCACACGGTATAGAGGAATATGTTGTCTTTTTAGTGTCATCACCAAGACATCATTGATCTTTTCTCCAACATGGAATTGATGAGGTAGACGATGTTGATCATGCCTTTCCTTGTACTTTTGCCTAGTGTGCCACAATATCTCTAGAGCTTGCTGCATTTTTTCAACAAACTTGGTTGTCATATGTGATGATGGAGCATCTGAGATTACTGATATTGCCACATCAATAGGAGCTAGTTGTTTATGTCCAAGACATATTTCAAATGGGTTATGCCCTATGGAAACATGTAGGGCATGATTGTAGTTGTGCTAAGTTTACCCATCTGTTTATGGATGGTGTTAAGACCTAAAATTGCACACCAATTTTTGCAAAATTTTAAGTTCCCTTAATAAAAAATTTAACTTCAACACAATAGTCCCGTCATGACTACCAACCACTAGAACCTATCCTCAGTTTGACTGCAATTCTTTCAAGGGATTTGCGAAAGGAATCTATGTCGTTTCTACCTCAAATCATAGAAATATGTGTAAACCCTCTTAAATCTAGTGGAGACAGAGATCCTGAAATAATTGAATAGGTTTTCACAGCTATATCATATGTCATGAAATACATGTAGAAGTTCTTGTAAAGACATTTCCCATGTGATTAACATAACAAAATACTTGCAGTATTATGACCGAGGATACATCCAAGAATTTACTATAGGGGCAACTAAGATACAAAATAAGATTCTAGCAGAGGCATCATCATGTGCTTTAAAAACCGTAGATTCTGATGGGTTGAGAATAAACTCAGAAAAGGAATTTTACAGAGAGAAGTTATATTTTGTCAAGTATAAAGGACTTTCTCATGGTCATAATCAACGGATCACTGAAAGATAGATTAGGAACGAATCTCAACAACAATAATGTTCCTATGGTTATTAATCAAAGAATTGGAAGTGGCACGGCCTATTCTTGTTGTTCTACCATCTACTACAATATCTAGTTGGGAAGATAAATTTCTGCAGTGTGACTCATTTGTAAATTTTGTGATTTATAATGGAAATCGTAATTCAAGAGAAGTTATTTGGAAGCAAGAGTTCTACAACGAAATTGGATGTGTGATGGTTCAGATAGCTCTCACAACCTGTAATATTGCAATTACAGATCTTGAGCATCTAAAACATTTAGAGTAGGATGCACCAATGGTATATGAATTCTAACGTATCAATTTACCTAAATCATTATGTCATATGGAGGAAATTCTCATTGATTTTTGACCGGTGCTTTTCAGCAAGGCACCAAACTATAGATCCTCTGAAATGTCCTATTTTTTTTCCCTTCCTGATGATGAAGAAGTCAGGTCAAATTATGGATACTCTTAGGCAAGTATGAAAAGATGATAATGCTACGGGCAGTTATGAAGAAGCTGGGCATGAAGAAATAAAGCTGGAAACATAGGGCAAAATATAAACATTATTGAGAAAACCCTAAAGTCACATATCAGAGAGATATGTGTGATCAGAGTGGGTTTTTCATGTCTCGCCGGTTATACAGGTTACCCTAATAAGGAGGACGATCCTATTCTATGATGTCCCTAAACTTGAAAATGCATGAAGCTTTTTAGACATGTTTCATTTGTTGATCACCGATATCCTTATGGCTGTTATGCTAAATGGTGCTGCTATTATGGATAGTAAATTACTTCTAAATGCAAGAAACGAGAGTTGTTCTTGGGCTTGAACTTCTGAACACCTTGATGCTATAGAATGCACCTTTAGCATATTATTAGTTTGCAAAACAAAGTTGACCTGACCCAGGAGAATGAAGCCAACAACCAGCACGAGGTTACCATTGCTAATGGAGCTTTGGTAGTACCAATATCTACATAACTAAAGTACATCATCGATGATGTATGAGAATACATAACAAACAAGATTCCTATTCCTCAGCATCATTTTACTGCTTCACCCAACATAATTGCAATCCGATCATTTGATGTGAATAAACTGGGTGCCGAAATTGATGAGATGGGGCGAGAAGAAGTATGTTTGATCAATGTTTTTGGTTCTGAGCTATTGGTGTATAACACGGACATGGTTTGGTTGAATGATCCTCTTCCATTTCCTACAGCACATGTTTTAACATCAAGTGATCAATTGGTGCCTATAGTATTAGATGACAGGCTAGAAGATTGGGGATGAGTACCTAGTCCACTTAATATTGGGATTTTTCCACTGGCATCTGTCAAATATGACAAAAAGATTAGCAAAAGAATGGCACGAGATGCTTCTAGTAGATGATTACTATTTGGGACCAAAATGGTTTCAACGAACTTATGCATAGGCATTTTTGACCTATCTGTTGATATTGAAAGTGGCCTTGTTTATGCTTTTGATAGTACACTTAAACTCGGCATTCTACCCGTAAGTATCTTTCGCAATGGTCATACATATTTTGTTCAGGCCTGACATGTGCAACTAGGTCTGGATCAGTATGCAGTGCATACTACATTCAGATTTGCAGGAATTAAAGGCAAACGCCATTGGTTGCGCGAAGCCAAGCTTTTTACTATGATTCACAATGGGGTTTCCTATCATTTAATTCTTCTATTCCTGAGGATCTACACACTGGAGGAGAATATTCGATTGGATCACATTTTTCCCTGGTTAACTATCAAATAAAGCTAATACGGAGTGCACCTACTGTTGCATATCTACTAAATGGAAAATTGGTCATGCCTCCATATGGTGCAGGTTTGACAGAGTTTGGTATGACATCCAGAGATATTTTCTAGAAACTCTAACACGACAACCTTTTAGGACCTATGGATCATGTGTTTGAGGTTAACGAATCTAAGTTAAAAGTTTGAAATATGTGATGAGGAGGGCGTTTATGGATATATTACAAGCACCATTAAAGGACAAACCAAAGGTTTGGTTAGCAGTTGTACCTGATTCTAAATCGATGGTGCTTGCGAAAGAAAAGTTCACTCTTCCATCGCCTACAATATTTGATTACATGAATGAGCCAATGTCCCATGAAATATGTTAATTACAGTGAACACAAAATATGCGTTTCCTTATAAGGTAGTTGCATTATTTCACCAAATGCAATGAACAAGTTTCTAGCCTGATAAGTTTGCATCTGCCAACATATTCCTAGCCGATGTTGAAGTATGAGCTTGTGGAAGAAGTCTATAATGATTGCCGAATATGCACCAAAATAAAATCATTGAAAATTTTTAGAAACTTTGAAACAAATGCATATGGCAGGTGTAAGACTAGAATCCATGACTTTCACCGAGATCTTTGCAGTTGTTTCCGAGCCAAGCAGATAGAAGAAACCCTAAAATGACATAGTGCTACAAAAACGCGATATCGGTGAGACTAAACGTATCGGAAAGAAATTTTTAATTCACTCCGAAGTTCTATGTCACACCGATGGAGGTTTTTATCGGTAGGAAATGGCATATCGGTGTGAAATATTTTGAAGCTTCTGATGTGGTTATGTCACACCGATAAGATATGTTGGAGCCCCATGAAAAATAAAGGAAAGTTATCAATGGAGAAATGAAATTATAAATAAAAAATGAAAATGAGGTATTCGGTAAATTTCACAAGTAGATAATAAAATGAGAAATATTTTCTCATTAAAAATATAACTAAGTGAAGATTTACTTTGCGAGAATAACGTGGTAAATAAAAATGCCCATGAAAATGGATTTCATTGATGGTAATAGAAGTTCAATCAGTTAATGAAACTACTTCGCCAAGCAGATGAAGTAATTCAAAGAAGTGAAGAAATATTTTATGTATATAAAGCCCGACGGATATTTTTCACCAAGGAGGAAAGAACGAGGCAATAATTTTCACCCAAATAATTATTTTGCCAAATAGAGGTGAAAACGCACACAGGTGAATGTGATGGTAAAATTTGCTAACAAAAAATTAAGATTTAAGTATTATTCTTCATTTTTTCATGAGAACACAGAGACAAGTTTAATTAATTAATTATTATATCTATGAAAGATAATTAATTAATTAATAAAGAGCTGCAAGGGACAGAGATGCAAAGGGTTGTAACCCTAAAAGTCACAACTCTAAATTTACAAGATATATATGAGTGATGTCAAATTGAGCAAGAAAGACATCAGTAGATTAGAAGAGAGTAGTAGGTTTAGGGTATCAGTAGGAAGTTATTTAATTCCACTCCACCCATTCGCCTCATCAAAACTGTTATATACACAATCATTTTTATTAATGGAACAGAATGCCTCAATTCAGTTATCTATTTTTAGTGTTCAGCTGTAATGTTAATATTAAATCCTAAATGTTGTAATGTTGTCTCCAGAATGGTTTTTCCATATTATTTAAATTATCGTATCAAGAATATTGTTGATTTATCTGGTCACATTTGCTGATTCAGTGTGTTCGAATTGGTTGGTTTCTATAAAGAAGTTGATTAGAATTGTCATAAGGTCTCTGCCAAGAGGTAAATCCTTTCTACAAAACAAATCTGGTCTAAATTCCCTTCTAACTAGAATTAAACATCTTCTCAGTTGTTCACAGTAATACGGGGAATATCATTGGGATAGTATAAGAAGAGCATTATAACTGACATTCTTGCACATTTGCATAAGGTGCAGACATCACATGTGCCTTACAAGCTCGAGTTAAACTGTGAAGTAGATCAACTTACCTCATACATCTGTTTCCATTAAATCTTCATCCATTTACTGACTCCATAGCCCAATAGAAGTAGGCACTAGTCATTACTATCCAAACTCATATTCAAAACATTTCTATTTCAAGTCAGTACATTAGGAATAGGATAACTTTTAGACTACATCTATTACATTTTATGCCATTGTGATAGATTTACTAATCCAATCAAATCATATAGTGTTCATTCTGCTTTAGTTACAAAGGTACACCCACCTAGGTTTGCAGGACCTGAAGTGTAGGGAGCTAATAGCTCTGTCAATTGGTCCAAAAACATTGCAAATCCAAACATAGAGTCTGGCATCCTCTTAGGGTTAGCAACCTGCATTTTTGGGAACCAACAAATTGGCGACTCTACTGGGGAAAACACATAGAGAAACTTGGTAGTGGACCATGTTATTAGATTCAGAAAATTAAAAGGCATAACTCTACTGGTGGAAGGAAAAACTCATAAAAATTGATTAGTCCTCTAAATAGAGGTGGCTACTCTACGCAAAATTCAAATATAGATTGGTAGACTCTGCTGGCAAGAACCCAGAAAGATGAAATTTTCCTCTTCTCACAAGAGGTGGCGACTCTGAAAATAAAATTGATGAAATATGAAAAAATATAACATACCCCCTTTAGATGCGTTCTTTGAAATAAGGAAACATGAAGGAGAATCTGGATATGAGTTGTTCATCAGGTTGGCGGATATCTATGAACATATACCTTTTCATCTCAAACCTAGGAAATCCTTATTCATTAAAATGTTCATGCTTGCTTATGTGCCTATGTCAACTAATTGGCCTGAATCATTAAAGCTAGTTACTCTAGACCAAGTGGTTCAATTGATTCATAGCATAGAAAGGACAAGGCCTGAGGATATTATCAATATTGAATCTGATGATATTGAATATGAAGAAAATGATGGACTAGCAACATACCAAGAAAATGAATACTATCCACCACCTGGACAGCAATATGCTCCACAATATCATCATCTACATATGCCACATCAAAATCTACACTCTCATCAACCCACCCAACAAAATGTTTATTATCAGCCTCCATATCAGACAAATTTTATCCCAGCCCACCCACCGCAATATATGAATCAGCAGTGTTGGGGGGAAGAAGAATATTGTTTTCAAAAGATGGGTATACCAGAACATGAACTCCAAGTGTTTCCAAACCCATCCTATCCTGAGGATGAAGTCTTTTTAGATAACCAGGGTGAATTTTTTCAAAATCTTGATCAAGATAATCTTCAAGCCTGTTCAGAGCCATTATATGATGATATATCACAAAAAGATGAAGAGGATGAAAGGTATTCAAACAGTCAGGGAGGCTTACATTATGATGAAGAATCTATAAATGATCATGTTGATGCAGTATGTACATCGAATGTTGAGCATTATAGTAGTGATGAAAAGAATGATGAAAATTTCAGTAAGATGGTTGATGAAGAAACATGTTCACTTGACAGTGAGCATACTTCAGAATTGCTCACCAAAGAATATCAACGATATGTACATAAAGATTATACCCAAATACTGTGTCCAGCGCATATATGTTTTGACAGTGAATCCATTCAACATGGTAAGGGTGATGAAATATATGAGGCCATATTTCCCAAGTCACATTTTTGCAAAGAAGAGACAGATAGTGGTCATGAGTTCTCTTATGACACTGATCCAGAGATAAAGATGTCCATTGAACCAAGGGAGGTTGAGGATTCCAATATGTATCATTGGCAGATTATTGACTCTCAAGCATGTGGGGAAGATGGATGTGATAAAGAAGAGGATATGGTGTTTTATGTTGGAGCCAGCATTGATGATAGCATGTGTCAAAAGCAGCTTGATCTATTCCATTTTCCATTTCAGTTAAAAGACCAGCATTTGGTGAATAACAATAGATATGATAAAGTAAGACATCCTACAAGATCTAACAATCAGGACTCCCTTATGTCATACAATAATGAAGGTGTTCAGATTGTGCCTGACTTCCAAATACCGAATACTATAGAACATACTTGCAGCATAAACTATGATGCATTAATGAACTATACAAATAGATCCAGTCAAGCAGATGGGGTGTCATTACAACATGATCATAACAATGTTTTTGATAGGGGAAAGACATGGATTTTCTTTTCTGATATAGTCTTTTGACCATATCAATTTTGGGACAAAAGTAGACTCTGTTACCCAATAGAGAAGGCACCAGTCTGCTCCCCAGAGATCTAGGATCTTGATATGCCCGCAGGGGGCATACATCCCCATACAGAGCCACTGTTGGGACCTAAAATTGCACACCAATTTTTGCAAAATTTTAAGTTCCCTTAATAAAAAATTTAACTTCAACACAATAGTCCCATCATGACTACCAACCACTAGAACCTATCCTCAGTTTGACTGCAATTCTTTCAAGGGATTTGCGAAAGGAATCTATGTCGTTTCTACCTCAAATCATAGAAATATGTCTAAACCCTCTTAAATCTAGTAGAGACAGAGATCCTGAAATAATTGAGCAGGTTTTCACAGCTATATCATATGTCATGAAATACATGTAGAAGTTCTTGTAAAGACATTTCCCATGTGATTAACATAACAAAATACTTGTAGTATTATGACCGAGGATACATCCAAGAATTTACTATAGGGGAAACTAAGATACAAAATAAGATTCTAGCAGAGGCATCATCATGTGCTTTACAAACCGTAGATTCTGATGGGTTGAGAATAAACTTAGAAAAGGAATTTTACATAGAGAAGTTATATTTTGTCAAGTATAAAGGACTTTCTCATGGTCATAATCAACGGATCACTGAAAGATAGATTAGCAACGAATCTCAACAACAATAATGTTCCTATGGTTATTAATCAAAGAATTGGAAGTGGCATGGCCTATTCTTGTTGTTCTACCATCTACTACAATATCCAGTTGGGAAGATAAATTTCTGCAGTGTGACTCATTTGTAAATTTTGTGATTTATAATGGAAATCGTAATTCAAGAGAAGTTATTTGGAAGCAAGAGTTCTACAATGAAAGTGGATGTGTGATGGTTCAGATAGCTCTCACAACCTGTAATATTGCAATTGCAGATCTTGAGCATCTAAAACATTTAGAGTAGGATGCACCAATGGTATATGAATTCTAACGTATCAATTTACCTAAATCATTATGTCATATGGAGGAAATTCTCATTGATTTTTGACCAGTGCTTTTCAGCGAGGCACCAAACTATAGATCCTCTGAAATGTCCTATTTTTTTTTCCCTTCCTGATGATGAAGAAGTCAGGTCAAATTATGGATACTCTTAGGCAAGTATGAAAAGATGATAATGCTACGGGTAGTTATGAAGAAGCTGGGCACGAAGAAATAAAGCTGGAAACATAGGGCAAAATATAAACATTATTAAGAAAACCCTAAAGTCACATATCGGAGAGATATGTGTGATCGGAGTGGGTTTTTCATGTCTCGCCGGTTATACAGGTTACCCCGATAAGGAGGACGATCCTATTCTATGATGTCCCTGAACTTGAAAATGCATGAAGCTTTTTAGACATGTTTCATTTGTTGATCGCCGATATCCTTATGGCTGTTATGCTAAATGGTGCTGCTATTATGGATAGTAAATTACTTCTAAATGCAAGAAATGAGAGTTGTTCTCGGGCTTGAACTTCCGAACACCTTGATGCTATAGAATGTGCCTTTAGCATATTATTATTTTGCAAAACAAAGTTGACCTGACCCAGGAGAATGAAGCCAACAACCAGCACGAGGTTACCATTGCTAATGGAGCTTCGGTAGTACCAATATCTACATAACTAAAGTACATCATCGATGATGTATGAGAATACATAACAAACAAGATTCCTATTCCTCAGCATCATTTTACTGCTCCACCCAACATAATTGCAATCCGATCATTTGATGTGAATAAACCGAGTGCCGAAATTGATGAGATGGGGCGAGAAGAAGTATGTTTGATCAATGTTTTTGGTTCTGAGCTATTGGTGTATAACACGGACATGGTTTGGTTGAATGATCCTCTTCCATTTCCTACAGCACATGTTTTAACATCAAGTGATCAATTGGTGCCTATAGTATTAGATGACAGGCTAGAAGATTGGGGATGAGTAGCTAGTCCACTTAATATTGGGATTTTTCCACTGGCATCTGTCAAATATGACAAAAAGATTAGCAAAAGAATGGCACGAGATGCTTCTAGTAGATGATTACTATTTGGGACCAAAATGGTTTCAACGAACTTATGCATAGGCATTTTTGACCTATCTGTTGATATTGAAAGTGGCCTTGTTTATGCTTTTGATAGTACACTTAAACTCAGCATTCTACCTGTAAGTATCTTTCGCAATGGTCATACATATTTTGTTCAGGCCCGACATGTGCAACTAGGTCTGGATCAGTATGCAGTGCATACTACATTCAGATTTGCAGGAATTAAAGGCAAACGCCATTGGTTGCGCGAAGCCAAGCTTTTTACTGTGATTCACAATGGGGTTTCCTGTCATTTAATTCTTCTATTCCTAAGGATCTACACACTAGAGGAGAATATTCGATTGGATCACATTTTTCCCTCGTTAACTATCAAATAAAGCTAATACGGAGTGCACCTGCTGTTGCATATCTACTAAATGGAACATTGGTCATGCCTCCATATGGTGCAGGTTTGACAGAGTTTGGTATGACATCCAGAGATATTTTCTAGAAACTCTAACACGACAACCTTTTAGGACCTATGGATCATGTGTTTGAGGTTAACGAATCTAAGTTAAAAGTTTGAAATATGTGATGAGGAGGGTGTTTATGGATATATTACAAGCACCATTAAAGGACAAACCAAAGGTTTGGTTAGCAGTTGTACCTGATTCTAAATCGATGGTGCTTGCGAAAGAAAAGTTCACTCTTCCATCGCCTACAATATTTGATTACATGAATGAGCCAACGTCCCATGAAATATGTTAATTACAGTGAACACAAAATATGCGTTTCCTTATAAGGTAGTTGCATTATTTCACCAAATGCAATAAACAAGTTTCTAGCCTGATAAGTTTGCATCTGCCAACATATTCCTAGCCGATGTTGAAGTATGAGCTTGTGGAAGAAGTCTATAATGATTGCCGAATATGCACCAAAATAAAATCATTGAAAATTTTTAGAAACTTTGAAACAAATGCATATGGCAGGTGTAAGACTAGAATCCATGACTTTCGCCGAGATCTTTGCAGTTGTGTTCGAGCCAAGCAGATAGAAGAAACCCTAAAATGACATAGTGCTACAAAAATGCGATATCGGTGAGACTAAACGTATCGGAAAGAAATTTTTAATTCACTCCGAAGTTCTATGTCACACCGATGGAGGTTTTTATCGGTAGGAAATGGCATATCGATGTGAAATATTTTGAAGCTTCTGATGTGGTTATGTCACACCGATAAGATATGTTGGATCCCCATGAAAAATAAAGGAAAGTTATCAATGGAGAAATGAAATTATAAATAAAAAATGAAAATGAGGTATTCGGTAAATTTCACAAGTAGATAATAAAATGAGAAATATTTTCTCATTAAAAATATAACTAAGTGAAGATTTACTTTGCGAGAATAACGTGGTAAATAAAAATGCCCATGAAAATGGATTTCATTGATGGTAATAGAAGTTCAATCAGTTAATGAAACTACTTCGCCAAGCAGATGAAGTAATTCAAAGAAGTGAAGAAATATTTTATGTATATAAAGCCCGACGGATATTTTTCACCAAGGAGGAAAGAACGAGGCAATAATTTTCACCCAAATAATTATTTTGCCAAATAGAGGTGAAAACACACACAGGTGAATGTGATGGTAAAATTTGCTAACAAAAAATTAAGATTTAAGTATTATTCTTCATTTTTTCATGAGAACACAGAGACAAGTTTAATTAATTAATTATTATATCTATGAAAGATAATTAATTAATTAATAAAGAGCTGCAAGGGACAGAGATGCAAAGGGTTGTAACCCTAAAAGTCACAACTCTAAATTTACAAGATATATATGAGTGATGTCAAATTGAGCAAGAAAGACATCAGTAGATTAGAAGAGAGTAGTAGGTTTAGGGTAGCAGTAGGAAGTTATTTAATTCCACTCCACCCATTCGCCTCATCAGAACTGTTATATACACAATCGTTTTTATTAATGGAACAGAATGCCTCAATTCAGTTATCTATTTTTAGTGTTCAGCTGTAATGTTAATATTAAATCCTAAATGTTGTAATGTTGTCTCCAGAATGGTTTTTCCGTATTATTTAAATTATCGTATCAAGAATATTGTTGATTTATCTGGTCACATTTGTTGATTCAGTGTGTTCGAATTGGTTGGTTTCTATAAAGAAGTTGATTAGAATTGTCATAAGGTCTCTGCCAATAGGTAAATCCTTTCTACAAAACAAATCTGGTCTAAATTCCCTTCTAACTAGAATTAAACATCCTCTCAGTTGTTCACAGTAATACGGGGAATATCATTGGGATAGTATAAGAAGAGCATTATAACTGACATTCTTGCACGTTTGCATAAGGTGCAGACATCACATGTGCCTTACAAGCTCGAGTTAAACTGTGAAGTAGATCAACTTACCTCATACATCTGTTTCCATTAAATCTTCATCCATTTACTGACTCCATAGCCCAATAGAAGTAGGCACTAGTCATTACTATCCAAACTCATATTCAAAACATTTCTATTTCAAGTTAGTACATTAGGAATAGGATAACTTTTAGACTAAATCTATTACATTTTATGCCATTGTGATAGATTTACTAATCCAATCAAATCATATAGTGTTCATTCTGCTTTAGTTACAAAGGTACACCCACCTAGGTTTGCAGGACCTGAAGTGTAGGGAGCTAATAGCTCTGTCAATTGGTCCAAAAATGTTGCAAATCCAAACATAGAGTCTGGCATCCTCTTAGGGTTAGCAACCTGCATTTTTGGGAACCAACAGATGGGATGTAGTAGACTTTGTTAGCATATTATCCATCATATCCCAGAGTGATGTTCTACTTTCATTTATCTATTTTTTCTTAGTGGTAGTGGTGACCATTTTGTCATGGATATTGGCTACAACTAACCTCTTATCCTTCGTTAGAATAAATGTTCCAATATGAACAATTGGACGTTCACATTGTTTGTTTGTAATCAAAGATACTGGTTGTGTAGGACTTACTTCAGGTATCTAATACTTCTTTTGGCCCAGTTTGATAATGACACAACGAGGTCTGAACTCATATACACCATGATGCTTGTACATATATGGGTGTCCCAATAATACTTCACACACATCTAAGGGTGCCACATCACATATGACTTCATTTTTGAATGGTTTGATAGAATAAGGTAAGCGACATTGCTTATTTACCTGAATATCTCATTCTTGGTTGCTTACCCATCCCACATGATATGGTTGAGGATGAGGTGTGGTCTGTAAGTTCATCCTTTTAGCAGTCTTAGAAGAGATCAAATTCTTTTGATTTCCACTATCAATGATGAAATGGAGGGCCTTACCATTTACCCACATTCGTAAGTGGAATAAATGCTCCTCATCTTCATGAGGCAAAATCCTAGTGGTGGAAAATATGGCATAGGGGTCAGCTTCAATTATTAGGTCATCATATCTTTGCTCAAAAGATTCTGCAGGCAATGGTTCATGTTGAGCTTCAGCTTCCTTTTCTTGTAATCTTGTCATCAACACCTTGGCAACTTGACAATCCTTTGTGTTATGTCTTGGACTTCTATGGAATTCACACATCTTCTTTCCATTATTGTTTGCTATTGATGATGCTTGTGAGGAGGGATCATTAGCTGTCTATTTTCCCATGAATTTGTTGTCACCTTCATTCTTTGAAAAATAATCCTTTTTTTCCTTTTGTTTAAATTTTTACTCAACCTTCACTGCATATTTGTAAGCAGTCCCTAAGGTCTCAATATTGAGAAATTCCATCTTTGTTTGGATATAATGATGAAGCCCACTGCGGTACTTCAAAATTTGACATTTTTCTGTATTAATGATGCCAAACTTTGTTGAAAGAGCATGGAACATATTAGTGTAATCTTGAACATATTAGTCTTTCTATTGGCAAAGCATCTACCACTCCATATACTTATCCTTGTATGAATTTTTAGGATAATATTCTTCCTTGATATGTTCCACAAACTCTCCCCAAGTGAGATCATCCTCTACTGCTCCATCAAACTCAATGTTTTCTCTATACAATAGTTTATTTTCCCATGATTGTTTTACATGATGCTTAGATTTGGGGAGAGCAAAGGTTATTTTTTCACCATTAGAGAAGTGATTCATAGAAAAATATCTTTCTAGTTTTGACAACCAATCATCAACAACATTTGAATTTATTTTACCTTCAAAATTTGGAATATCAAATTTTACATGTACCTTGAAAGGAGTGTGACCACCAAATGGCACTCTTCCTATGTTGGGTTGTTGCAGCAGATGAGAGAACTGATTCATCGTCTCCTCACATTTTTTTAATGCTTCTTCAACCATTGCCTTGAAAGTATTTGAATGATCATCCCATTCTGACATTTGTGATTGAGTGAACCTTAAAATAATATAATATGATGGATGTATGGAGGACTTAATCACCTTTCCAATGATATTTTGTTTGTCCAATTTCGACACCGCATGCAAAAGATATGCCCAAAACACTAATAGCAATGCTGAAAAGAAGACGTGGCTTCTGGTGAAAACAATAGGAAGTTGAGAAAAAAATTAGAAATAATTACATACACCTCTGAAAAGTTCTCTGAGTCATCTTTCCAGTGATATCTTGTTTTTGTAAAATGGAGTTCGGATGAGAAAGATATACCCGATTTCGTGAAACTGCTCTGAAAAGGCAAAAAAGAAACAAGCAAAATAGGGATGTGGATTTGTGATCTATTTTCTCAAATTTCATACACTCTCTATAAAAAATAAGAGATACCCATATAGGATTTCGATGCTGCTAACAAAACCCAAAAATATTTTGAGCTGAGATTACATCTTTTGAATTCTTGTTGCTAAAACCCTCTCTGATTTGAGAATAACCAAACGAACTTGGCTTTGATACCACTGATCTGGACAATACCTAGCACTGAGCCTAGGGCATTGTAATGCAGTAGAATAAAGAAGAAATAAGTTTCTACAAGTAGGAAAACTCATTGGGAGTTGTGAATTTCCTCCAAAAACTAATTTTTATTCATTCCAATTTGAAATATATAGGCTTACATAAAATATGAAGGGTCACATTACCCTTGGAAAACAAAAAGAACTCTTGGAAGGTGAATTTTTTTTACAAAAGTTCAAAATTATGAAATTTTTGATCTTCCCTTTCACAAGATCATAACTCCTAGCTATTTTGTTAGAATTTAAATTTTTCACCTCTGAAAATGCAATTTACAAAGATGTAGAAAATACCAAAAACTAAGTTTTTGATATTTTCCCAAAAATACCACTCAAATGACCCTAGACCTGATCAAACTATTAGAAGTCTCTTACTCATGTAAAATCAATGGAAAGTGAACTGTGTCCCCTTTGAACCATTGAAGTTATCTTCTCAAAAACCCTAGCCTTGATGTGCGAAACTCTATAGCTTTACAATAGTTCCGATGATTCTAGTAGTGAAGCATTTATAGAGATTCTATACAACTCTGGAGACCATTACAAGGCTCATTAGGACATAGCTTCAGAGGGCTTCATGATCACAAACCCTTCTTGTTCTGCTGCTTCAACTCCGAAGACCCTCCAACCATCCTGGATAATGTTGGAGTGCTATGTAGTCTATCTTCTAGTAAACTTCCGAGATCTAGTTAGGATCATCTTCGAAGTCTCCCAAAAACCTTTATCCACATGAGAGATAGATACATGTGAAACAAAAGAGACATTTATGGATAATTTTGTCAGTTTCAACTCCAAGACATGGGGCCTTTCATCATAATCATAACTTCAACATTTCATCTTTTATTAACATAATTAAATAATATTTCATAGCCTCCATAGTGCAATTAGCAGGACAGGTAATACATAAAAATGGAAAAAAAGGGAACAAAATGGTATGTTTGGATGAGTGCTACCTACCACTCATCAATGTCCTCATTTTTTACATTATCCTTCCATGTGTTTTTCATGAATTCATGATGTAGGAGCTATTTGGACCTACATTTTTATGCTCTTCCTGCCCTTGGTCTCATTTTTTTAGGATTGGTATACCCTTTTAAAACCTTAAAAGGCATTAAAATCTTGTTGTAATGGTCTTTGTGCATCCCACGTTATAATCTTCTATTGAATGCCTATTGGTTGTTCCCAATATCTTAAGTTGTAACTCAAGCGTCTTAAGTCATTCAAGTTACCAGCCCCCTCTGCTAGGTCATCAACACCAGTGCCCATTTTTTAGAACAACTTTATTGCACATGCTTTAAGTGAATTTAAGTTATGCATTGTTAGCATCCCATGTCAGCTATTGTTCATTTCCATTAGAGTTTCTTCCTTTGCTGAGTCTAATTTCATGTTCCTGTGGGACCGCAAATCATCCTCGTCAATCAACTAGCCATGTCTACTAATTATGGAAAGCATTTTGCATAAGATTAGCCTTTTGCTGGAGTGTCTGAACATACTCTATGAGAGAGAAAAGATGACATGGTGGTTCTTATGTTACAAACAATGTTTCACAAAAGTTTGTTTATTAGCTAAGACTGACTATAAGCCCCCACAGGATTGCGAGGGAGGTGATGTGGATTGCAATGTCCATAGTGTCCATGGTGTCTATAGCATTAGCAAAGTAAAGTATTTTTGAGGACCAAAGACTTCATTGCAGCCTCAAATTGCTCACTGCGAGACGGTGAAGATGCCACCGTGGCATGAAGGCTTCGAGTCATAAAGTAACACTAGTTTCTGCTAGGGTGAATTCGAAACTCAACGGTAATTGTTGATCTAAATCAATCTGCAGTAGAGATACAAAGTTTAGAAATGACTACCCACTCTCACACATTCAACATTAATGGCACCCTAGCCGGCTGTGACTCTTCTTCTATAGATTGTCTTGCATAATTGATGATACAAATTTAGTCTCCAAGCTCTACAGTTGCTCCGTAGCTAAGAAATCTTCATATTCTTGTATTCAGTGAGGTATTATGCCACCAATAAGAAGCTGAAGTCTACCATCACAAATAGTAAGTTCTCATCACTTATTCCTCTTTGTTAGGATTATTTCCATGAAAATTAAGGTGCCTGTGTGGTAACTGTTAATTGTGAATGCTTTAATTGTTCTAGGAATTGGTATTATAGAATTTAATTGAAAGTGCAATCGTAGATATACTTTGAGAAAGTGAAGAAGGGGTAAATCATAAAACACAACAAAAGAAATGGTACACAGAAAATAGAATATTTCTTTATTGATTTGGACAACTTATTACATTACAAAAGCTCAATTACAATCAGAGGAATCAATCCTCCATAGGTTGCAACACACTACAGCTAAACATCACTAGGCTTTGGGATCTTTTGCCTTTTATAACCCCAAATAAGCTAGGGTTTTATTTTCCCACCTATTCTTTACCCTACACTTTACCCCTTAACTCTACTACCACCCAGGGTTCCCAAAATAGTCATAAATAGCACTTTTTGGGAGCCTCCAGCTAAAATTTGAAATTTGCAACTCCCTCCAAAAGTAGGTCAACTTTCGGGAAGCATAACTTTTGACCCGAGTGTCCAATTGACAAATCATTTTAAGTGCTAGAAAGCTTGCGATGTGAAATATCATGCCAAAAATCCATAAATAGATTTCCATCAACTTTTCAAGACATTATGGGATGTTTTAGTGCCTCTTATCTCGTTTTAGAAAATTTTAGGGGCTTTTTAGAAAATGAAAACTTTAATATCTTTCATCTCACAAGTGATCTCTGCTTGATTCCTTCGCCAAAGGTCTTATATTTCAGTTATAAAGATTTCTATAAATTTTTGCTTCAATCCATGCCCAAATGCAAACTTTCCTGAAATGGCAATTAAACTTTCCAAAAATAGTACTTTGCTATTTTTAGCAGTTTGGAAAAACTGAAAGTCCTACATCATTATTCAAGAGATTAAGGAACCAGAAACACTAATTATGGAAAGAAATGAAAACAACTGCAATGATTTTGAATCAATTTCTTTTTTAGGTGATTCAAGATTGCCCTTACACCACTAGATGCTCATGCATCAAAAAGCCTCTAAGCCTAGGTATCACAAGCCCTAAAAACCCTAAAGCCTTGGTATAGTTAGTATAGCCAGTTCATCTCAAAGAAGTGGGAAGATGCTAGACAGAAAGAGAGAGGGAATTCAATGATGATATTTTGGCCCAATTGCCTAGGTGTTCCAAAAGACCCCACCAATAGCCAAGCTCAGGTATCCAGGAAGACAAAATTACTGATGTCCATGAAAGTTGCAGGGATGCCATCCTCCCAATTCATGGATATGCATTGTTTAGGTACCACTTCAGGAAGCCCCCTTTGAATAACCCTTAGAGATTAGGGTTATCCCAACTGGTAGCCCCCAATGTGTTCATAAATGTGGAAATGATAAAGGTATTATCTAGGAATTATGTCCCCGAGAAGAAAATCATCTATGTTGACAAAGGAGAAGTGCTTCTTTGACTGGACTAAGAATATATTTGTATTGTGTTCATGATGGACCCCAAATTACAAATGTCATTGGACTTAGGATCCTTGTATAGGGACTATCACATATTCAAGCATGATTTTAGGGTAAAGTGGCTTCCTTCTTATAAGCCAAGGGTTAATGGCAGATATGACAAATTCACAAATAGTGACAAGGAACTATACGGCTGTGACCTATTTGAGGACTACTTTCAGAAAACATATTTGGGTGTATGCTAATTAATTGGACAAGGACTGCAATGTTTTATGCATATCAATGCCATGGTGCTAACTACAAACATCCATAGATGGGAAGGTAACATGCATTATGATTATGCATCATTTATAGAGACAAAGATCAACCAAGACTTGACAAATGTGAAGAACAATATCTTTGTCATCCATTTTAGATGGTATTATTTGTTATACCGTATGTTTTTATATGCAAGGGGTACAGTGTGGAAGCCATCAATGAGGATTAGGTACTATGATTACCTTGGTAGACCATTGCTAGTCCAAGAATGGACTCTCATCTAGAATGTTCATTGCCCTAAGGCCTGTTACATTGTGCTTGAGGAATTCTTTGTAAAAGAGATATTCAGAGCACTTGGTCATCAAGGTTATAGATTAACAGAGAGAATTCAAATATTCTTGAGGCCAAACAACATGCATCCTGATCTAGGAATTAGCCATAACTAGGGTGATTGGTACCTCTATGATGAGGTTACTATGATTAGAGTATATGGATTTGAAGGTATCCCCCATATCTTACCAAGGATGGTTCCTAATAGATTGGTATTTTTGGAAGTCATGTGACAAATGAATGAGTCTGATAAGAATCATTTTAGGAACTACAAAAAGGCCTCCTTCCTCCCTAGGACCATTTCTTTTTGTGATTTTTAAGTCACCTAAAAGGAGGGACTAGAGTTGTTATCATCCAAATTGGATCACTACAAGCTGCCAAAGGATAAGACAAGGAGGTTTGATCCTGAGGGATTTATAAATAGAGACAAGATGGCTAATGACTCTGTTACTTATATACATGAATTTAGCATGCTTGAAGACCTCATCAGGAATTGTCTTTCAGATCAAGATAGTAGAAGAAGAATAGAGTTATGGAAAAGAATCTAGAAGGTAAAGAGTATCGGGCATGAATCTGACCCTTCATATAAGGGAGCTCTCATGGAAATCAAAGATCATGTTGAAAGTGTCAGGGTGATGTTGTAGAACCATAATGAACTACGTTCTAATTTTCTTGTGGTGCCTAAGAAGGAATACCCTTCTTCAACATCAGCTCCGTCCTCATCAAGATAGGTGTTAGATCTTGAATTCCCTGAAGTTGTTACTCCACTCCATTAGGTTTCTCCTCAGCCTTTCCTTGCTCTTAGTTTTTCAATGGATGAAAGTGAAGTGCCTAGGTCAGCAGTTGTAATGGAGGTAATGTAACCCCTTGTAGTGGAAGTGAGAACACCTCCTCTAGAGAGAATGATTATTAACTTTGAAGGTGTTGATAAATTGTTAGGTTATGTAAGGATATTGACCAGTAAGCAATTCATTCATGATGATTCTTTCATTAAACCTAAGGAATTTAGGGATTTTATCCTAAAGGTAAAGGGACAAGAGATAGGAAGAAGGATAAAGATGTTAACCCCTAAGAATAAAGAGAAAGCCCTTGCAGACTTTCAGAGGAAGGTTTATGAGGAGATGGATGGGATGACCCCACAAAGGGCAAGAGAAATTGTTAGGAAAAGCAGTTGTATGTTGTTGCTAGGATGGGATATATAATTTTCTATTGCATTTGATACTAGTAGGAGGCATGAGGATATTGAATTGAATAACATAGAGGAGATGGTACATAAGATGTACTTTACCTCTACATTTGATCTAGATTCAAATGCCTTAACTATATGGTCTATCTCCCTTAGTGGAAAGAAGCCCCTGGTTATTAATGATCCTAGTAAAATGATAGGGAGATTGATAGTACATAGGCTAGAGGAAACTAATCATATGGATGTTGTTGCCTTAACCACACACTTTACTATGTTCATAGAAGTTGCAGTCAAGAAGATGCAGGCATATATGGAAAAGCTAAACAAGAATATTTTGTTTCTGCAAAACCAATTGAATGTAGCCAGTGGTGTCCTTCCATAAATCACTCTTCCAATTTCCTCTGAAGAAGAAGAGAAGCTCAAATAGGAGTTAGCCAAGAGCAGAGCAGTAGAGGAAAGTTCTTTGAAGAAGGTAAAATAGGTAAAGATGGATTTTGTTTAGGGCCTACTAGATAGAAAATTGGAAAGAATAATGCCTTATGAATCAAGATGGAGACATGGGAAAGGAATATGACACACATGGTCTTAGCTTTCAGTATCCTTTTAGAACTGCAATTATGTAATGAAGATGCAATTAAACATATAATAGAATTGATTGGCACATTCAGAGTCACTAGGAGAATAGTGTGGAAGCATAAGGAGTTCTTTGAAGAGTTTGCTAAAGAATTGACATATTTTCAAAGGCTACAAGGGCCATACTTGCCACAATTTGTGAGGGAGGATAAGACACTAAAAGATCTTAATGTGTGGAAGAATGAGTGCTCAAAGCTCACCACCCCAATCATCCTTGAAATCAATAAGGATGAAGAAAGAATTCTTGATAATCTGATCTCAGCCCTGGATGAACTGTTAAGGCTCGAGTCTGAAATGGAAATGGTCATACCCTTAGTCACCCTTCCCATCAACCAAGAATATAAAAAACATTTGGGAAATGTATATCAATGGTTTCCATCTTAGCAGTAGCAAGGACATGTTTTTTTGAATTTTGTCATCTAATGAGCCAGTTGCTTCAACTTTTCTTTATATGAGGAGTCATCAGGTGAAATGGGGATGAAATGAGATGCATATGATTTACATTTCTTTTGGCAGGTGATTTACACTCATGACTATTCAATCATCATGAGGTAATGTATTTGTTTTGGCATGTAGTTGCAACTACCCAATGTGGGCAAAGTTTGTTTCAAAAAAAGATAAAACATATTCCTCGTACTTTGTGCCAACCTCAAAACATTCTAAAGGAGGGAAATATATTTTCTATTGTTGTTCATAAAGGATGCCATTGGCATATTCTTTCTCTAACAAGAATTGTACATGGTCTGATGCTTATTTCCTCACTTGTTTCTATAAAAGGGATTTCAGGGCCATTTGAAAAGGGTTTAAACTCTTCTAAGTTTGGGTTTTAGTTGTTCTAAGTTGCTAAGTGTGCTATATCAGGGGAAGGGGAAATGTTATGTATCAAACATACTCTATGTATCAATTTTTTATCAAAATGGAAAAATGAATACATGAAATCTGATTCTTATTGTCTCCATACGTTGTATTGAAATGTCTCAGTGAAGTTAAATAGAAAGTTTGTTTAATCTCGTCTCTATGTAATGACATAGCTTAGCTCTATTCTTTTAGCATTTTCTTAAGAAGAAAATTAAATTGCTAATTAATATGGATTAAGGAGTTATTCTTAATGCAATATATTGGATCTTCGAGTAGAATTTTAATCAGAATTCATACCATGACTATGTAAATGCAAGGCATTTGCATTAAGCATCTTGTGCTTGAAGTTCATGATTTATTTAATATGAATGTTGTATGAAATAAACTCTATACCCAGATAGGCACCAGTCAATAGATTGAGCTCTATAAAAAATGAACCATCTCTTTAATCAAAACCATTTTAATTTACTTAAGTGTTTTAGGAGTAGATTAGAAGTAGTATTTGTTCTCAATCCTCATTTGAACTAATTTTCCAAAGGATTAAGCCAAATCTGATAGGAGTCATTCATTTCCTTGGTATATTTTCATTGAGAACCATCTTCTTTATGAACAACATCTTGCATACGTTTGAAGAACACCCTTAGATGTTGTGTAGGTGTACCCACCTTCATCTTGCAGAACCAAAAGTACAAAGGATCTCAACTCTCTACTGAATCTTGTTCGTTGGCCACTGACCTTGAATCCTCAACCATAAGAAATATTGGCTAAATATTTAGAGGATTCTAGATAATCAGTTGGAAACACCAACAGGGGCTACATCACTACTTATCAAGGCACCTATACTACATTAATGACTGCTACCAAAGGGGAATTATGACATATTTCAAGCAATTTTCATTATCATTTTTTCAACTTTAAATCTTTTCTTCCTATTGAACACACCAGGATACTGAGAGGGGGGTGAATTAGTATCTAATCAAACTTCATGTCCTCTAGAGTAGATTACAACTTCAGCATTACAACATCTATAGAAACATGAAAGATTAACATAATGCACATCAACACATAACACCAAATATACATGGAAAACCCAAGAAGTGAAAAACCATAGTGAGGATTAACTCACAATATATGAAGCTAAAAATTACAACTTTATTTTAGGGATACAACCCAAGAAAGCTACTACTCCCTACTGACTTTGTTTTAGGGCTACAACCCAAGGAAGCTACAACTCCTTGCTAACTTTATTTTAGGGCTACAACCCAAGGAAGCAACCACTCCCTGATCTGAGAAAAAACTCAAATAAGATTATAGTATGACAATCCTTCTATCACCTAAAAACTGACATTGAAGTTCACACATTTGATGATTGCAATTTTACTTCTTCTAATAATTGGATCAATTAGGCACACTCTTCAACTCCTTCCTGTCACACAAATGTCTTCAATATGAATTAAGATAGCTTCTAACACATCTTCTTTTTCTCCTTTAGTTACACATCATAATGCATTCATTTAGCTCCTTTTTCTTGCTTGCAAACCTTATCATTCACATTGCAGTCACTCCTCACCTAACTCGATTTGATTTACAATTTATACATGATATTAATTTGATTACATTTCCTATCAGCTATAGACAACTGAAAAATACATTTACAAGTTGGATAGACTATACACAACATGAAACGTGTAGAGGACAAGTCCTAAACAAGACTACACGCTACACCAGTAGAAGACCCATGCCTTGTGGACATCAACACTTGCTTAACCAAGTCTAAAACATCCTTCACATCATCAAACATAAAGGAATTACATCCACACATTGCATTCATTTAAAAATAGGACAGCCTTAAGCAAAGACATATGAAACTTGAAGCATACCAACCATAGCAACTTGAAAAAATTGTGTGGTACTAGAAACAAGAAAGATCTTCATGAAAATCTTCTAGATGAGTCTATAGGACACATACAACATCTCCAAACACTCATTTATCTCCACACATCAAAGATTTTTTTCCATCCATCTTCAACCATAAATTTTGAGGACAACAAGTTATCTGGTACGCACTGCAACATATTGTCATTGAAAAACTAAGCTTGCAGATCACTAAGAAACTTGAAATTGAAAGAAAGCATGCAATGCACATCCATAATTATGTCCACAAAACCACAAAGGAAAACATTCATATCATGAAGAATGTGGAGCATTCGAATAGGCCTTTAACACTACCTTACTCTGTTAGAACACATGTCGGTACTCTATCATGCATAACTTTCATAGAAGAAGGACAAATGATATGAAACTTTGGAATTATCACCCTCACAACACCCTGAACATAGTTCTAGAACTACATAGCAATAACTACAAATGTAGAGGAATGCAGAGCATTCAATGACTATATAGAAAATGTCTTCTTTAAAACCAACACTATTTTCAAACTATCAAATACAAAACACCCTTTTGGTGATCTGATCATCTTTGTGCTTCTAATTACCATATTAATGTATTTTCTTGATGCTTCTAATTCCCATCTTAATCTGTCTTCTTGATGCTTCTAATTCCCATCTTAATATAACTTCATACTTAGCTCTGCATTGATCAAGGCATGACATCCAACCATGAACTTCAGTAACCTCATTATATTCAACATTGTATCCAACCATGAATTGTATCTTCTCTATTGGATAGGACATGACATCCAACTATGAACTATATCTTCTATATTGGATAGGACATGAAATCCAACCATGAACACCATCACAGATCCATGATAGTGTTGACATCAATGACAACCTTAGGAACCATATCTATAACAATCCCCCCCTTTGGCATTGATGGTAACACATACCTGCACATTTCTCCCCCTTCAACATCAAGGACAAAGGGAAACTTCTTCTTGCAATAACCAGACTCCTCCTATCATTAACAACCACTACCTACTCCCCTTGAGAGGTAGCCAACATCAGTCCAGGAAAAAGATATAACATGAATCACTCCCCCTGGACAGATGCACCAGTATGCATCTAGCAAGAAGGAGGAGCAATTGCCCCTAACCTCTGCCAAAGGTCCTCAATGGTGTGCTTTGCAAAAGCCTTTGTGAAAATATCTACAATCTGATACTTTGTTGGAACATATTCCAACTTTAGTTCCTTATCTGCAACCTTCTCTCTCAAAAAGTGATACCTGATTGCTATATGCTTGGTTCTAGAATGCATCACTAGATTCTTTGAAATATTGATAGCACTTGTATTGTCACACAAAATAGGAATAGGCTCATCATACAATACCTTGATATTCTTTAGGGTTTGCTTCATCCACAACACTTGTGTACAGTAGGATGCTACTGCAATATACTCTATCTTTGTAGTTGATAATGACACTAAATTGTGTTTCTTTCTCTTCCATGAAACCATTCTGCTTCCTAAATAGAAAACACTGCCACTACTCCTATCATCAACACAACTAGCCCAATCAACATCAATGTAGACACTCAAATCAAAGTCATTTCCTCTTGAATACCATAATCCATAATCTAGAGTTTCTTTCAAGTATCTAAATATTTTTTTCATAGCCTTCTCATGAGTTTTCTTGGGATTAGCTTGATAACCGCACATACTACATGCATAATATCACGTCTAGAAGTAGTTAGGTAAAATAATCCTCCAATCATAGATCTATAGGAAGTATGATCCACCTCTAAAGACTCACCATCCTTGCTCAAGTGACATCCAATGACCATGTGACTACTGACTTGTTTTGAATCCTCCATACCAAACTTCGTCAACAACTCTTTGACATACTTAGATTAAGAAATAAAGATACCATCATCTAGCTGAGTAATTTTAAGTCTAAGCAAGAAAGACATCTCACCAATCATAGACATCTCAAACTCTTCTTGTATCTCCTCTACAAACCTCTTACACATATCATCATCTACACCAAAGATGATGTCATCAACATATACTACAACTATCAACATCATGTCTCCTTCTTCCTTGATGTAAAGATTGTTATTTGTAGTACCTTTCTTGAAGCCTTGTTGAAGTAAGTACTTATCCAAACTAGCATACCAAGCTCTAGGTGCTTACTTGACACCATACAAGGCTTTCTTGAGTCTACACACCATATCTAGACCATATGATATATGAAATCCATCCAGTTGCTCAATGTAGAAATTTTCCTCTAGATCATCATTTAAAAATGCTAAGTTGACATCCATCTGATATACCTTGAAGTTCTTATGAGAAGCAAGGGCAAGGAACATCTTATTGCCTACATCCTAGCTACTAGAGAAAATGTCTCCTCAAAATAAATGCCTTCAACTTGTGAATGTCCTTTACATACTAATCTTGCTTTGTTCCTCACAACTTCACCTTCCTAATTTAGCTTGTTCCGGAACACCCACTTTGTTCCTATGACATTCCTATTGGCTAGACTAGGAACAAATTCCCATGTCTAATGCTTCTCTATCTAATCTAGTTCTTCTTCCATTTCTTTTATCCATCTATCATCTTTGCTAGCATCAACCAAGGTTTTGGGTTCTACTTTTGATAACAAACACAAGTTTACTTGCTCATATGTCCTAGCAAACCTTCTCCTTATTTGTACACCTTCTTTCTTATCTCTAGTGATCCAATCTATTGAATGGTTCTTCTAAACATACTTTTTTGGTGTCTTAGGCATCTTCTCTAGTTCGTGTTTCTTTTCTTCTTTCTCTTCTTCTTCTTCATCTTCAATGCATGGAAAGATATCAGATCCAAAGTCCTCTGAATCTTGTGAGATCTGAAACTACTCTTCATCTACTTTGACATTTTTGCTTTCAATCATCCTTCCTAATCTTTTTTTGTATCATCTATAGGCCTTTCTTCTGGTTGAGTAACCAAGAAAGATTCCTTCCTTACTTCTTCAATCAAACTTTCCAAGGTCTTCTTCATCTCTTATGATATATAATTTACTGCCAAAGATCTTGAAGTATTTGATAGTGGGAGGTCTTCCATACCATAGTTCATAAGGGTTCTTAGTTCTGTTGACCCTCAATTGTACCCTATTAATTAGATAGACAATAGTGTGAACTGCTTCCTTCCAGTACATGTCAGGTAGATTTGCATCCTTCAACATTGCCCTAACCATCTCTTGCATAGTCATATTATTCCTTTCCACTAGCTCATTTTGTTGAGGGGTCCTAGGGGCTAACAAATGTCTCCTAATACCATTATCTTCACAAAATTTATCAAATGCATTTGAAGTGAACTAACCTCCTCTATCTGACCTTAAACAATTGATGGAGGAGCATCCAGAAGCATTCAAAATGATTGGGATAGTTAACATTAAGTTGCAGAGTACCGAGAGAGAGACCTTGGAGATTACTGCATTTTACTGAATTTACATATGAGAGGCTGCAAAGATGGAATTATCATCTAAACATAATCATCTACATCATATCCAAAATTCAGATCATTTGGGTTCAATTCTGGAGAGATATCGCTATCAAAAGATTACCTGCTTTTACCTATTTTTGATAGAGCGGAGCCGACAGTGTTTACTAAAGTCTAATTGGCTTGTGGAGCAATTCCATGACTTGTAGAGCTGAAAGGAAAGTAAATATTGAAGAAATTCCTAATGTTGATTCAACTTTACCAATGAAATCGCCTCCTAGAATTTTGCATAGGAAGCCTAAGTTTCTAATCGATATCGATGACTGGATAAGATTCCCATGCGCACTTGCCAAAGATATATGAATAAGATATAGAAATTATTCTTTGAGAATTTAAATGAAACTGGAAGATGTCAATTATTTGTTGAATTGATAAGATATCTAAAATTTAGGCCCACTATGAAGATTCTTGGCCTAAGAACATTGAATTCCTTAGGTGAAAAATCAATTGTCAAGAATCTAATGAGTGCATATGAGAGTGTGGGTTCCACCTCATGAACCAAGGATAATAATGTCACATGACATGTCATTACATCGATAATAGTAAGGCAACACACAAAGAAAGGTCACCTCATTAGAAAGACAAGTCAAGCATTGAAAATAAGTAGAAAAACTCTAATGAGAGCCATTGGAAGATGTCAAAGAGTTGAGGACCCAAACACCAATGAATTGTGAGCATTCTCTAGGAGATTCCAACAGAAAGACAAAGTTGTTGTTGAAGCCTTGAGATCAATCATTGAAGAATTTTGGAAAAATAACACAAGGGTATCTCCTAATGCAAGAGATGTTGTGAGAAGGAGAAATGGTTGTCGAAACCGTGAGCCACATGCAAAGCATTTTTTGGATGTGACCCAAACATAATTTTTCAATAAATTTCAAGAGATGTATCCTCAAATTAAAATTTGTCAAAGGTATTTTGAAATGCTAAAACCTTTCTATGTCAAAATAAATCACACACACACACTACTTGTTTTTATAGATTACATATTGAATTTCCTAACCATTTTGATGTTTATCGGTCTATATATTTAGATTTGCATACTAACAATGTTTTGTAGGATTGTGGCATAAATGCCCACCAACTACTTCAAGAGACTTCATATCAACAAATTTATTTGAAAGAGAGGAAGGCCAAATATTCTACAAGAAATTATGCTTGGATGGCACATTTCAGCATCGCGGTGGCTTGCAACATATGCCAATATGTGAACATATGGAAAGCACACATGCGGTTGGAAATGAACTAGTAGAGTTCAACAAGTATAAAATAGTGGCCTACAATACAAAAGATGGTAAAGAAGAAAAGAGGTGTGATTTGGTTATTCAAAAGATTCCAGTGTATCAGTTTATGTCTACATTTCATGATAGTATAGTGTACGAGTATGCAAGGCATACCCATAGAGCTCGATGGTTTGACTTGCAATTCAAGCTATGCAATGACATGTTTCCACTTGGTACCATCATTTCAGTTGTTGACTTTGTAGAGAACTACACACTACAGCCACAAAATGAGGTGCAATCACAGTATTACAACTCTATGTAGGTTGATATATTTGTGCAAATAGCATTCATTCATGTAGAAGATAGCATAGAGGATGATAGGAAGATCTTGAGGGAATATAATTTTTATATTAGTGATGATCACACACATTCTATGGAGTTCATGCAACGTTTCTTTCAGATGTTCTACCATGATTTGGCCAACAAAAGTATATCATTTCATTAGCATATCATATTGTCAAATAATTGTGCATTACAATTCAAGAATGCACAAATGTTATATTGGATAAGCATGATGCATACGATGAATGGTGTTCAACATATGTGGAATTTTTTGAGGTTGGGCATGGAAAGGGGGAGCATGATGGTGTAGGATCATGTATCAAAAGAGCATTGGCATGAGAAGAGTTGAAGTACAAAGGCAATGCAAAGTTGATAGATGTGATATCTATTGTCAAATAGTGTAATGCTACAATGGGTCGAGGTAATGAAGGTAAATCTACAGTTCATAGATATTTTTGGTTGGTTGATGATACTAACATTGCAAAATATGATGACTATTGTACATTGACAGGATCAAATGAGATACACTCTTTTAGAAGCTCTAATGCAGGTTCATGGAGTATTCATTAGTGTCGGATGGCATGCTTTTGTTCTTCATGTACATATGAAGCTTGGTATGATTGTGAGTCAAAGGAGTGGGTTGATGATTAGTGTACAAGAGGCCTAAGACCGATTGACATGTATCAACCACCGACAGCACTACAAATCACAAAGATTGAATCATCAATTGATTTTGACCACGTTTTAGATCTAATTCAACAAGGTATTATCAGCATTCAAATTTAATAAATTCAATATGCCATCTTATTTTGTATTTTTTGTTGTATTGTTGACTATATTCATTGAATTGAATGCACATATCAATGTAGGGCATGTTTATGCAATTATTGCAGTTGAAGACAATGAAGAAGGAACAAATTATTTTTGTGTCGCTGTGTTCAGGCAAAAAAGAAATTAGATTCCCTTGTTATAGATGGAGAAAACATAGAGTACCCTACAAGATCAGTGGTTATTACTACAACATGGATTAGAAGGTACCCAGTGAAGAAGTTTGATGTGTGGTTGTTCGAGGAATTTGACATACATAGGAAGATTCTTCATTATTGCAACCTTATTATGGCTTCAAACATTCATTTGATCAAATATGGGGGTAGACCATTGAACATGACCTTGTGGAAGGTTTGTGAGTCTAATCATAAGGCAATACTTGACATAATAAAGAGTAGAGTAGACTGTGTTGGTTCATTGGATTAAATTAGTGGAATGACAGAAAGGTATGTTGTTTTTCTTTGCTATCCTCATTTCACCTTGTATATTTTAGCTACTCATTTTAGCTAAATAGTGTAATTGCTGGTGCAGGAGAACCTATCCCACAGTGGCCTACTTGAGGCATTTAGTTGGTTATGCTTAGTTTTATGTTTTCAATAAGGTCCTAAACAGACATTAAATGTAATAAGGTTTGAATTGACCATGCTTTTACTATTTTTTGATAGTTTGGTGGACAACTGTTAAGTTTGTTAGGTCAGTTGGGTCTCCTAGTCGCTTGGAGAAATATCAGTACTAATGTTGTGAGTAGATAAATACCCCCAGATCGGGTCATTTTAGGGGAGAGACATACAGAGAAGTTACATTGTGATGTGGGAAAGCAGAGTATTGTAATCGCATCCTTTGAAAGCAATAAAGAGATTATGTTTTGTGTCATTTTTCTATTTTGATCACACTATTTAATTAAATTACTATTCTGGTGGGTGTATGGATTCTTCATCCCATTCCTCTGGTTGACTCTATGAATCAAAGGAATAGTTATGTACAGTAGTTTAGGTTTTAGTTGTGTGTTATCTGTTTCTATTCGCATGCATGTCTACAGGATCGCAGACCAGAGATGTTGAAGAACCCTAGCATGGGTATGTGCTAGGTCGTGCAGGTTGTTAGAGTCTGGAAGATCATCTAGGAAGCAGATCGCGTCACCCTAGGAAGTTCAATGGATTAGAATGGTGAAAATCAGCTAAGTAGATCACATAAGGTGAATACGCATCGGGGTGACAATTGCAAGGTGTTGCCGATGAAGAGCATATCGGTGTGAGTTGGTAGATCAGGGTGACATTTCCATCGTGGGCCGACAATGTTATGTTTAGCTGATAAGCAAAGTTATCAGAGAGAGAGCAGCCATCAGGGAGACTTCAAGTAAGGTAACCGATAGACAGAGTGTTGTCGATAGGCAACCAAGGGTGATGTGTCAAGGAGACAATAGAGATCGGTAAGAGGGTTTGAAATGTTCGCCGATAGTCCATGTCTTGGTGATAGGAGATTAACACTAAGTGTATTGGTAAGAGAAGGATCAGTGAAGGAGTTAAACGTTGGGTCGATGGTAGAGGTTAGGCCGACGGAGGAATTGACATAGCGATTGGGGTGACAAACTGAAGGTGTCACTGATGAAGGGTATATCAGCATGAGGCACACCATCAGAGGAGGAGAAGAAAGCTACGCCGATAGTTATAAGTCTTAGTGAAATTGGTGTCAGGGATACATCGAAGGAAAATAGGTTTGGTCTTGCCGATAGGCCAGTGGAATGGAGCTTTACATGTACAATGCTGATTGCATGTATATATAGAGATCAAAGCATGATGACAAATGCATGCATATGCAGGAATATATGTGAGGGTTTTCGTAGGGGTTGACGTTACCTCTGCATCATAGTGGTATCAAAGCTTAGCAAAAGGTCTGGATTGTTTGTGTGTTGATTCTATCACTAAGAAGACAGAGTTAGAGGAGTGAGAGGTTGACAAAATGCCTCTGAAAGGTAATGGTATTGCAAGGGAGTTGCAGGAGATAAAGGAAAAACATGCTAGAGAGATGAGAAAGATGAAGGAGCTTGCTAAAGCACTTCAAGCAAGGCTTGCAGCCTTGGAGATGAACAAAAAGAGAGAAGTAGAAGACAACAAATCTGAGAAAGAAGATGATACTAAAGAATTTGAAGAGGTAGATGAAGATTTGAATGCTAAAGATCAGAGGTTTGCAAAACTATTAAGGGCAGTTCAGAGTAACAAGCCTAAGGTAAAGATTGATGTTCCTAGGTACACAGGAAGTTTGAATGAAGAAGAGATACTAGATTGGATTGCTGCACTTGATAATCACTTTGAATGTGAAGATGTTGCTGAGGATAAGAAGGTAAAGATTGCAAAGACCAAGTTAGGAGGTCATGCTTTGGTATGGTAGGATTATGTACAATCTGAGAGAAGGAAACAAGTAAAGTCAAAGATCACTTCATGGGATAAGATGGTAGCAAGGAACAAAGGTAAATTCTTGCCCAAGGATTATGAAATTTAGATGTTTAAGAAGCTACAATTTTTAAGGCAAAAGGAAATGGATGTGAAGGTATACACTAAGGCATTTTACAAGTTGAGTATGAGATCTGGTCATCATGAGAATGAGGTTGAAAAGGTAGCTAGATATTTGGCTGGTTTGAGATTGAACATACAGGATGAGTTAGTTCTAGCTAACCCTAGGAATGTGGAGGATTGTTATCAAATGGCAATCAAGATTGAAGAAAAGATGAATAGAAGACAAGATAAGTCCATGAGAGGAAGAGGATCAGCTCCTACAACAAGACAAGGCAATGAGAGTCAAGAAGACATTGGTAAAGGACAGGAATAGTTTGATTTCAGAGGTGGATGGAAAGGCACAAGAGGTAGATTTGGAGGTGGTAGAGGTTCTACTACATTTTTTGGTAAGTGTTACACTTGTGGTGCATATGGGCATCCATTCTTCAAATGTCCAACAAAAGCAACAAATTTAGAGGGAGAAAAGAGGGCAAATCTGGTCCAAGAAGCTAATAAACAAAGTGCAAGTAGCTCAAACACTTAGCAAAGTGTGAGGGAGACTCCTGATAATTATGGGTATCCAGAGGAGGGAGAAGCATTAATGTTAAGAAGGACAGTCTTGAAGACATCAAAGGATGTGATGCAAAGAAGAGCTCTTTTCAAGACCACATGCAAGAGCAAAGGTAAAATATGTAAGGTTGTCATTGATTCTGGCTCAACAGATAATATGGTATCTTAGGAAATGATGGATAAGCTAAATTTAGAAAGGATTCCACACCAACACCCTTACAAGGCATCTTGGGTGAGTGATAGTCAATCACTTTTGGTATATGAATAGGCATATGTTGATTTTCAAATTGAGGATTATCATGATAGAGTTTTGTGTGACATATTGCCCATGGAATGTTGTCACCTATTGTTGGGTAGACCATGGCAATTTGATAGGAGGGTACTGTATGATGGGTATGCAAATACCTACACCATCAAGAAAGATGGAAAAACTATTATGTTGATACCTTTATAGGAAGAAGCTGTAGCATAGAAGACAACAAAGATTATTTTGGTAGGTAAGAAGGAATTTGTGAAGATGCCTACAGCCCCAGGCATAATAGCAGTTGATGATATCTCAAGGAAAGGAGATCAAAGTTTGAAGAAAGGTTCAGTTTTGACTGACAAAAGTCAGCCACAGACCAAACAAGTTTATGAGAAGCCACAAATTGATTGGCAAGACAAGGATGTGATTGTAGTTGGGATTATTGTTTGTCCTATAAAAGTTGAAAGGAAGACAGATTTGAACATTGCAGAAGTTCAAGAAGCAATTCTTGAGGTTATTCAACTAGGTATTCAGATAGAGGTGCTGGTAAGACAACCTGACAAACACAAGGTATGTGTGAGAAGAGCCTACATTGATAGGCAGGAGGGTTTACTTGCAAGACAGCAAGTTACAGTTCAGAAATCTTGGAGCAGCCAAGAGACATCAGAGGATAAAGCTGGAACAGGTCAAAACACTGAGATGGCACAGAGTAAAGGTGGAATTCTTCCACAATCTAACTCATTGGACATGAGTTCTTTTTCTGTTGGGGAGTATGGTGCAGGAGCACTTATCCCACAGTGGCCTACTTGAGGCATTTAGTTGGTTATGCTTAGTTTTATGTTTTCAATAAGGTCCTAAATGGACATTAAATGTAATAAGGTCTAAATTGACCATGATTTTACTATTTTTTGATAGTTTGTTGAACAGTTGTTAAGTTTGTTAGGTCGGTTGGGTCTCCCAGCCGCTTGGAGAAATATCAGTACTACTGTTGTGAGTAGATAAATATCCCCAGATTGGGTCATTTTAGGGGAGAGACATATTGAGAAGTTACATTGTGCTGTGGGAAAGTAGAGTATTGTAATCGCATCCTTTGAAGGCAGTAAAGAGATTCTGTTTTGTGTCATTTCTCTATTTTGATCGCACTGTGTAATTGAATTACTATTCTGGTGGGTGTATGGATTCTTCATCCCATTCCTCTGGTTGATTCTGTGAATTGGAGGAATGGTTATGTACAGTAGTTTAGGTTTTAGTTGTGTGTTATCTATTTCTATTCGCATGCATGTCTCCAGGATCGCAGGCCAGAGATGTTGAAGAACCCTAGCATGGGTATGTGCTAGGTCATGCAGGTTGTTAGAGTCTGGAAGATCATCTAGGAAGCAGATCGGGTCACCCTAGGAAGTTTGGCGGATCAGAATGGTGAAAATCTACTAAGTAGATTGCATAAGGTGAATACACATTGGGGGGACAATTGCAAGGTGTTGCCGACGAAGAGCATATCGGCGTGAGTTGGTAGATCGGGGTGACATTTCCATTGTGGGCCGACAATGTTATGTTTGGCCGATAAGCAAAGTTATCGGAGAGAGAGCAGCCATTGGGGAGACTTCAAGCAAGGTAACCGATAGACAGAGTGTTGCCGATAGGCAACCAAGGGTAATGCATCAGGGAGACAATAGAGATCGGTAACAGGATTTAAAGTGTTCACCGATAGTCCATGTCTTGGTGATAGGAGATTAACACTAAGTGTATCGGTAAGAGAAGAAGGATCGGTGAAGGAGTTAAATGTTGGGCCGATGGTAGAGGTCAGGCCGACAGAGGAATTGACATAGCAATCAGAGTGACAAATCGAAGGTGTCACCGATGAAGGGTATATCGGCATGAGGCGCACCGTCGGAGGAGGAGAAGAAAGCTACACTGATAGTTATAAGTCTTAGCGAAATTGGTGTCAAGGACACATTGAAGGAAAATAGGTTTGGTCTTGCCAATAGGCTAGTGCAATGGAGATTTACATGTACAATACCGATTACATGTATATACAGAGATCAAAGCATGATGACAAATGCATGCACATGCAGGAATATATGTGAGGGTTTTCGTAGGGGTTGACATTGCCTCTGCATCAATTGCATTTGCATGCAAGATTTTAGTATGATGGAGGTAGGCATAATCCTTATGAAGTTTCCTTTGGAAGGAAAATAAGGTAGGTTTTCATGATTATTTGACAATGATATGTCCTTTATTTTCTATTTCATAATGTGTTTTAATGAGTTTTAATGATCTTACTATGAGTTGTAATTCATTTTAATGATGTTAATATTTCATAATAAGTCTTAATGAGTTTTAATGACAAACAAATAATACCAATGGTAAGTGCAACCTCAATTGATGCCCTACAAGACATTGGATCAAGTGAGAACACCTTTATAGTACTAAATTTTCATCTACCAGAAAGGTATTATGATTGAATTTTTACATTTGGCATCTCTTGGGGTCAAATGGATGGTGCCAATACATTTGGGTGGGAGATTAAATACTAGGGGGGATTTCTTTTAGGTGGAAAAGCCTCATTGTCATTCTTGGTTATATCAAATGCAGACAATCTTTCAAGAGCCCTAAGAAAAATATTGTCACAAACTTTGGATCGACTGTTCCATCAAACTGTGACACCTAGGAACATCTTCTTTGCATGTATAGGTGGAAAAGCCTCATTGTCATTCTTGGTTATATTGAATGCAGACAATCTTTTAAGAGTCCTAAGAAAAAAAAATGTCACAAACTTTGGATCGAGAAAAGCCTCATTGTCATTCTTGGTTACATCGAATGCAGACAATCTTTCAACAGCCCTAAGAAAAAAAATGTCACAACCTTTGGATCGACTGTTCCATCAAATTGTGACACCTAGGAATATCTTCTTTGCATGTATAGGTGGATTTTAGGCCCACCTACAAACACCTACCTTAATTTTTGCTAAGTCAATTACGTTTGCCTATGGTGGCAAGGAACGCATTGTTCCAAAATGCTTCGATTTCATGTAGTGGAAAGGTGCTACGAGTGACATTTTGCATTCCATTGCTTGTGGGGCTGAATGGACCTCACCAACGCATTTGGGTAGGTAGGTAAATACCATGAGAGGTCTTATTTTGTGTGCCAAGCACCCTAGTCGTTCAGGGTAGCAGGCTACCGACAAAGTCCCTTAAGATCCCTAAGACCAAAAAACTACCAAACTTGATGGAGTAGATCTTAGAATTCAGGGTAGCTAGGAATGTTTTGTTTGGACATATAGGTGCATATGGGGTCTATCCAAAATAACTCTCTCAGTTTTGGTCAACTCTAGTTCGTTTGACCATGTCAAAATCAAATGTAATCTTGTAAAATGCTTCAATTTCATGCAATGGAAAGGTGCTAGGAGTGACATTTTACATTCCATAGCTCATGGGGTTGAAGTGACTACATGACCATGTCTATGTGGGTGGGTAAATGCTAGGGGAGGTCTCATTTCATGTGCCAAGTGTTTCAGTCATTCTGGACTGCAAGCTACCAGCAAAGTCGAAAGGTGCTAGGAGTGACAGTTTGCATTCCATAGCACATGGGGCCGAACGAACTTTGCCAACATGTTGGAGTGGGTGGATAAATTTGAAGGAGGTCTCTTTTCATGTTCCAAGAACCCCAATCGTTTGAGGTAGTAGGCTACTGGTAAAGTCCCTTAATATCCCTAAGACCAAAAAACTACCAAACTTTGACAGAGCAGTTCTCAGAATTTGGGATTGCTGGGAATATTCTTTTTGGACCTAGAATTGTGTGTGGGGTCCATCCATAATAACCTCTCTCAATTTTTGTCAACTCTAGTCCATTTGGCAATGTTGAAATGAAATGCATTCATGTAAAATGCTTCATTTCCATGCAGTGGAAAGGTGCTAGGAGTGACATTTTGCATTCCATAGCTCGTGGGGCCGAACAAACTTCATCAATGCATTGGAGTGGGTGGTTAAATACCAAGGGAGGTATCATTTCATGTGTGAAGTACCCCAGTCATTCGGGGCAATGGGCTACCAGCAAAGTCCCTTAAGGTCCCTAAGACTAAAAAACTGTCAAACTTTGACAGAGTAGTTCTCAGAATTTAGGGCAGCTAAGAATGTTCCATTTGGACCTACAAGTGCACATGGGGTCCATCCACAATAACCTCTCTAGGTTTTGGTCAACTCTAGTCCATTTGACCATGTCAAAATCAAATGCAATCTTGCAAAATGCTTTAATTTCATGCAGCACAACATTGTCAGGTGCCATATTTTTTTTCTTCTCATCGTGGGGCCAAACCAACTGTACCAACACATTGGGGTGGGTGGGAAATGTTAGGGGAGGCCTCATTTCATGTGCCAAGCATCCCAATCATTTCGTGTTGTAACCTAGCGACAATGTAGAAAGATACTAAGACTAAAATTTTGCATTCCATAGCTCATGGTGTTGAACCAACTGCACAAACACATCTAAGTGGGTGGGTAAATGCTAGGGGAGGTCTTGTTTTATGTGCCAAGTGTTTGATTCATTCTGGGCTACAAGCTACTGGCAAATTTGAAAGGTGCCAGGAGTGACATTTTGCATTCCATAGCTCATGGGGCTGAATGGACTTTGCCAATGCATCAGAGTGGGAGGGTAAATTCTAGGGGAGGTCTCGTTATATGTGTTAAGGTCCTAGTTGTTCCGAGTTGTAAGCTATCAACAAAGTCACATTGTTGGTAGATTGTAGGCCAGAATAATTGGGATTCTTGGCACATGAAATGAGATCTCCCCTAACATTTACCCACCCATACTGATGCATTGGTGCAGCTGGTTTAGCCTCGCGATGAGAAGATAAAAAAATATAGCACCTGGCAAGGTTTTGCTACATGAAACTGAAGCATTGTGCAAGAATGCATTTAATTTTAGAATGGTCAAATAGATTTAAGTTGACCAAAACTAAAATTGGTTATAATTTGAGGACCCCACGTGCATCTGTAGGTCCAAACTAAATTTTTCCAGCTGTCCTAAATTTTGAGAACTACTCTGTCAAAGTTTGGTAGTTTTTGGTCTTAGGATCTTAAGTGACTTTACCGGTAGGCTGTTGCCCCAAATGATTGGGACCCTTGGTACACAAAATGAGACCACCCCTAGCATTTACCCACCCACACCAACGCATTGGCAAAGTTCATTCGGCCTCATGAGCTATGGAATGCAAAATGTCACTCCTAGCACCTTTCCACTACATGAAACTAAAGCATTTTGCAAGAATGCATTTGATTTTGACATGGTCAAACAGAGTGGAGTTGCCCAAAACTGAGAGAGTTTATTGTGGATGGACCCCACATACACCTATAGGTCCAAACAAAATGTTCGCAATTGCCTCGAATTCTGAGAAGTACTCTATCAAAGTTTGGTAGTTTTTTGGTCTTACGGATCTTAAGGGACTTGGCCAGTAGCCTATTGCCCCGAATGACTAGGGTACTTGGCACACAAAACAAGACCTCCCCTAGCATTTACCTACCCACCCTGACACATTGGTGAAGTTCACTCGGCCCCACGAGCTATGGAATGTAGAATGTCACTCCTAGCACCTTTTGACTTTGTCGGTAGCTTGCAGCCTGTAATGACTTAGTAACATGGTACATGAAATGAGACCTCCCCTAGCATTTACCTACCCACCTAGATGTGTTGGCATAGTCAGTTTGACCCCATGAGCTATGGAATGCAAAAGTTTAGTCTTAGCAACTTTTTACTTTGTCGATACCTTATAGCCCAAAACAAGTGGGATGCATGGTACACGAAATGAGACCTCCCCTAACATTTTCCCACCCACCCCAATGTGTTGGCGTAGTCAATTCAGCCCCATGATGAGTAGAATAAAAAATATGGCACCTAGCAATGTTGTGTTGCATGAAACTAAAGTATGTTGCAAGATTACAGTTTATTTCAACACGATCAAGCAGACTGGAGTTGACCAAAATCAAGAGAGATTATTGTGGATGTGTAACATCAGAAAATATCCCCTTGGGGGCTTTTCCCTAATAAGGTTTAGCTCCCAGGTCTTTAGGATGCTTTTAGAACATTTTAGTCCATATTTTGACATCCCAATGGAATGAGACCTAGGTTCCATGGTAAATTGGACTTAGGTGGACCCCTTGAGTTGTACCCTACCCAAACTAGGGGAGGAGGACTTGGGCATCCACGCCCTAGTCCTACCCTATTTTGGGGCAACCCTAATTTTTGGGTGTCAGTTTATGACTATTATTAGGTCCCTCTGTTGACACGGTAAGTTTGAATTTTAAAAACCTTAGCGGGAGTGTTTGTAGTTGCATATATAAACATGCTTAGGCATTCATTTGTAAACTAGATTTTAATTAGATAGCAATTGTGATGTTCATGCATTCTCAAGGTGATTCAAGGCTTCTATTGTGTTGCAAGAGTAGACTTGTATGTTTTATGTGTTGACATTTGCATATTTGAGCATCAATTTCCTCATGGCATGAAGAGCCTCTTCCTCCATGAGATCTTCACTACAAGATGACATAATATTGTGTTTTCATCATTGATTCATTTAGTTTTTTCCTCTGCCTCACAAGGGTATGCACTCTTTGTCTGACAACAATGCTAAGAGACCTAAGTGTCCTTTGGGGCTTGACTGAGGCAAGCCTCTAAACACCACAACCCCCAAACCAAGTCTTGTGATTGCAGGTTACATGTGTCGCATTTGGGAAAAGTGGAGTTACACGAAGGATTGGTAGGCATCAAGGATTTGGGATCTAAAGAAAAGCAATACACAAGAGCATTTCTAGGACTTAGGTGCTCACTCTACTGTCATCTGCATCCAAGTTTCTGGAAACAGAAGTTACAGGGTTGATCACTGTCAGAAGGAGGTCTAGATTCTGTGAATAAACTCACACCTGGGACTTGGACGCCCACTCTAGTGTCCCTGACTATTCCACTTTAGAACCCCCAAAATAGGTATTCTGTGATTTGGTATTTTACTCCTATCTGCAAGAGCTTTTTCCATCATTCATCAATTTATTGTCATATTTGCATAATTAGGGTTTTAATGGTTAATTGGGCATAAGAGAAGGAAAATTAATAATTAAATTCCATAATCCAATTTTCCCTACATTTGTAAGTGACCTAGGGTATGATAGTTCTCACCACTCGACCCTAGATCCTTGAATGTATAGAGGAAAGGCGGATTTAAACATCTAAACACTAAAACATTAACAAATCCAATTTTGCCCTAAACATTTTGGTGAACCTGTGTTTTTGGACTTAAATTGCAACTTTTTGAGTGTTTGTCTTTAGGTTTGGATTGATTTCATTCATTCATATAGTCATTCATTTTATTGCATTGCGAAAAATTCAAAAGAATTCAAAAATTTGGAAAATTCAAAAAAATTGCATTGTTTGGCTTACTAAATTGCATCAATTCTTTCTAAATTTTCCTAATTCATGATTTTTGCATCATATCTAATATAAACTACAGAAAAATACAAAAAATCAAAATTTTGCATTGCATTTTCATCATTTAATTGCTAGGGTTTTTTGGAAATTTTGACATTTTTATATAACCTAGTAATTCCAAAATCTAGGGTTAGTAGGAAAAATATTTTATCAGATTTTTCTACTAATTTTAGAGGCTCATTAAAATTAACATTTGTCTATATTCTTGCATTCTAGTGTAAATTTGCATTTAGAGTTAAAATATTTGCATTTTTGCATAGAAAATTTCAACAAAAACTAGCAATTTTGATGCATTTTCATTAAATTTGCATGGCCATTTTGCATGTTCAAGATTGAAAATCATTTTCAGATCTGAGAGTATTTAATTTCTATAAAAAATTAGACTTCAAAATATTCCTATAGCATTTTGTCCCAAGATCTCAAAACTAGGGCTTCAAAAACAACGATTTTCACTAAATTTGGCCTTATCGACTTTATAGACTTGCACCATAGGTGTGTTGTGAAAGGTATTTTGGAATTATTTTACTATTATCAATGTAATAATTTTGTTTCTCTCATAAAAATATTCACAACATCCCTTTAACAGGCTCTTGTCACGAAAATTTGGTGAAAAATGCAAATATGCAAATATTTTAACTCAAACTAGGTCAATCCAAGCGTCAAAATAGTCAAAATTATTATGGGTTTAACCTAGTTTGTACTCCAAGCATGTTGTGATCAATTTTATGGATTGAGCTGACTAATATTATTGATATTATTTGTTTTACCTCCTAAAATTCCTTACAACACCCCTTTTTCTAGGTCTTGGATTTGAAAAACCTTGAAAAATAGCCTATTTTTGCCATATTTTCACTAGGGTTTTACCTTAAGTGGCACTAAAAGCATGTTTTGTTGGGTATTTTGGCACCAAGTAGTTTTTATTACTGATATTATTTTCTATCCATAATCATTTTCCTCACAACACCCTTTGTTATGCTCTTGTGCATTGAGTTTTGGTGAAAAAAGTGCCTATTTTGACATATTTTCACTATAGTTTAACTTGGCATTATCTCAGATTTGCATCAAGAGTGTGTTGAGAAGAATATTTTTGCTGTTTTGGACTGATATCAGATAAATAAATTTCTACTCTTGACTGAAATCCTTACAAACACCCTTTGTTTCATTCATTAGCATTGAAAACATATCAAAAAATCACACAGTTTAGTCTATTTTTGCTTGTCTTTTGCACCAATTTTGAAAAGATTTCAAAATCTGATTTGGCATTGATAGGTTCCCTCCTACACCTTACATGAAAATAAAATCACTTGAGCCTAAAATTGTCTTTACACCTCATGATAGAACAACTGGAGACAAAGAAGGACCTCTTTACATCACTGTGAAAATAATAGAAAATCCTGAGGATGGAACTCTTATTGATTCTAATTGCATGACTAATGTTGCCACTGAGGAGTTCCTCTTTTCACATCAACTAATGCAAGGTTCTTATGACCTCTTGAGCATGATGATTAAGACACATAAGGGAATCTTTATCAAGCCTTTGGGTAAGATATCATTGTTAGTAACACTATTTGGAAAACATGTCGAACAATGGTTTGATGTTGTCCCTGTTTCTGACCTGTTTCGTATTAAATTAGGAAATCCTTGGCTAAAAGAAATGAAATCTATTCCTTCAACAATATACCATTGTCTAAAATTCCCTCTAGATGGTTGTATAATCACCGTCCCTCGCAACAAGTATAAACCTTTTGTTCATAAAACACATTACAAGTTGAATTACTTTTGGGATAAAACTAAAATACCTAGTCCTCCTACACAAGAAATGACAAAAGAGAAACAACCTACATGTGAAGAGAACTTTAGACCAAAAGGACAAGGTCCCTATGCTGAGGTTCCTCCCCTAAAATCCTTACAGGGATTGGGAGATCATTGTCAACAACAAAATGTTCCACCACAAATGAGGTTTGATCCCGGTGCTTCATCTTCTAATTTGCAAAAACCTATGAAAGAGCAAGGCCCTGTCTTACAAGAGATAAGTGGTCAAAGAAAGAGAAATAGAAAAACAAGAGAAAGAAGAAAAAGAAGGCAAGAATATGCTATAAGCCTTGTCTCTCAACAAGAAAACATTGATCCTAACATTCAAACAAACAACAATGATCCTAACGATGAACAACATGATGAACAGGATATGAATTTGGCTATGGAACCATATGTCCCACTATCCTCCAACATTAGGGAGTGGGAAGATGATGACGATAATTTGCTTATAGACGACCTCTAGGCTGACACGGGCCCTATAGGTAAGTATCTATAACCCTTTATCTCTCTCATGATGTGCTTCCCCCGTGATGTGTTATGTGTTGTTTAGGCCTCCTGCGATGACCTCAGATTCTCCCATAAGGTTTGGGATACAAGGAGACCACCTCTATTGTGACCTTCTTCTATTTGTATCATCATTCTTCTATATTACCTCTCTCTCTGATTTCATTATTGTGTGTTATGTCTTACAGACATAGCATCATGGTTGGTGACTTGGGGGCACCCTCCTACATGACTGTCCCTAAGACACTTGTTTCTCCTCTCTTATTTATTATTTCCCTTCCTCTAGTGTTTCCATGTATTGGGCGGATGACAACAAACATTTACACTGATACGGACCTAGTGTCCCTTTCGAGAGCAATCAAAAAATAGACTTAGTTCCTAATATGACTATGGGGTTGTTTATCTTATCTGACGCTTGGCTAGTGGAAGCACTCGTGCTTTCCGCATAGTGAATTTGATGATGTTTCTATCGCATTTACAAACCTTAACAATACTGCTACTCTATGTACCTTTGTTTGCCTTTGAATCTAGCCTTGGCGGTACTCAATTCAGAGAGCTTCATGATATAGCCCCATGGTTATCCTTGAACTTTGAATTCATTGTATAACCTTGGCTCTTTGTGTGGTTAATCATATGCATGATGTTGTTGTTTATCATGATTTTGTAGAGACAAACATATTTCTTGTAGGGATGTGTTTTTGGGAACATTTGGTGATTGTAAAGTACATGTCCCCTTCGGGGGGCATGGGTTTTGTGAAAGTTGGTGTTCCCTTGTGTGTTTTCTTCCTACCTTAACATGCTTGATATTGATACCTGATATCAACCACCTTAAGGTGGGGGCATATATAAGGTAAGTTGTCTGTTATAGATGTTAGTAATGTGTTTGACCTCAGATGCAAAGACTTGCGCCCCAGGGTAGTGTAGCATGCATCCTGATTTTGCTTGCAATCAATCAATCAATCATGTAAGCCCTCTATGGAGGCAGGATATCAAGCATATCCTTTTTCTTAAGCCCTCTATGGAGGTGGGGATGGTGTATTTCTCAAAGCAGATTACATCATCCTGTCATTTTCAAAAGTCCTCTACAGAGGCGGATAGCAATTCTATGACTAACTCAACCCTTAAGCGTGTTTTCGGCGATTGTTGTGGCTGTAAGGGTAAAAATGGGATAATCAAAGGAATATTAAAAACCCAAACATCAATAGAATATGAAGATAAAAGGAGATTAAAAGTAAAATAGAGAAGATACTCACAATGTTTTACCTTTCAATTTCCATTGTTTGCCTACTCTTTCTTGATCCTTTGGTGATGAAGATGACCCTCAAGAAGCTCACTTCCTTGCTTCAATTCCTCAAGAATGACAAGAAAAGATGGCTAGGATACTTGTTTGTGTTGAATATGAGCTTCAACACAATGTGAATGGATGATTTGATGAAGTGATATGCAATGGGGTGCCAATGGCGCGCTATAGTTCCTACAACATAAGTTTACTTGAATGATTTTAATCAAATGAAAGTATAGAGGGTTGTATTTATAGAGTTGTGTGAGAGAAGATCAATGGTGGAGAAGAAATGAGAAGATCAATAGAGGAGAATGTTCGAGAGAACATGCATGAATAGAAGGACATGTGTCATTCAAAAAGAAGCTTTGTTGAGTTAACTGCTTTCTTGATGAGGACGAGTTTTCATCTCTTAAATTAGAATATATTTTTCTAATTTAAGAGCTTTGTTGATAAAATAGATTTGCTTTAAATTAGTTAACTCGGCGTTTGCTTTTGTGTAACAAGAAGAATTTATTTTTAGAAGAAAATGATATAGATAAGAGTGGATGAAATATAAATTAAATAAATAAAATTTATTTAATTTATGTGCATCATGACTAAATAAATAAAATGTTTAATTTTATTTATTTTTAGAAGAAGGATGCAATAAAATAATTTAAAATTATTTAATCATTTGATGGAAAAAAGAAGAATAAGGAAATTAATTAAATAAATAGAATTTATTTAATTAATTATGGAGAGGGGAAGAAAATGAGATTTTTCATGTGGAGGGAAGAAGATTTGATAAGATAAGATTTGATTTGATTTTTTGATAAAAGAGGAAATGAAAGGAGATAATATAGGATTTAAAAAGATAGAAAGAGATTTGATTTTTTGCTTTAAAGAAATAAATCCTAAAAAAATGAGAGGAATAATAGATGAAATATCTAATTAAATAAATTAATTAGATATGCATGAGTTACAATTTTAGAAAGAAAGCAAGAGGATATTTTTAGAAGAAAGCAAATTAAATAAATAAATTTATTTGATTTATCTTGTGCAAGATAGAAGAATAAAATAAAATATTTAATTATATTTTATTTTAGAGACTAAGAGGATTTAAATAAATTTAAATGATTTATTTAAATTTGAAAGAATGCATGACTTAATTAAATAATTAGAAATTATTTAATTGTTTGGAAGAAATAAATTACATAAAGGTTTTTATTTAATTTTGACTTTAGAATAAGTAATTAAATATTTTTGATATTTAATTAACTTAGAGAAATATGAATTGAATAAATAAATTTAATTATTTATTTATTGATAGAGAAAATAGACATAAACAAATATTAAAAATATTTATTTGGACAGAGCCATGTCATTTTTAGGTGTATACATTTTGCCCCTCTTTGATGCAATGTGTTTTATCATGTTGTTTTAAAGAATAAGTTTTTCTAAAAAAATGATACATGCCCCAGTTTGCCCCTGGTACAAGTTTCACGACAGGATGCCCCCTCAGGAGATTAGACATGGAGAAGGTAGAAGGCGTGAGATAGACAATCTCACGATGAGATAGGTTGATAGGAGAAGAAATGGTTGGATGCAAAAGAAAGAGGTGAATGATACGTGATGCAAGATAAAATGATAACACACACAAGCGAGTAATCAAGTATGCACAAATGATACAAGAATAGGCAAGGTATTGCCCCTATCAAGCAGTAAACCAATGATATACTAATAACGATATACAACAGTGTTGTCATGGCAGGGAATGATAGATTCCTAGAGCAACACGAAGGACAGTGTCTAGTTTAAGGAAATGAAGCATGTCGTGTAAGACACATGTATTGGTATGATTTCGGCAATGCTATATCCTATATAAGACAAATGTTTGATTATAACTGATCAAGTTGGTTTACGACCAGACAAGGATCAAGACCATTGATTGTGATTGGATCATTTGACAATATTGACTTGACTTGATTTGTATGGATTTAAGGATAGACTTGCATTTTGATCACTGCTCAGATTGACGGCTAGAACTGTTGACGAGAGATATGAAGACAGATAGAAATTTGATCGATAGAAGAATGACTCGATAGAAGAAATCACAAGCTTTTATTTGTAAACATTGATACTCTGCATAGAATTTTTATTGCATGGGATATGGATATGGATATGGATACAGATATGAGATGTAATTGGATACATTATGGATATGGATAAGGAATGCTTTCTGGATATGTTATGGATATGGATATTTGTCATCTTGATGTTGCAAGTATTTTGAAGTGCTTATTTCATCATTGGGCTTTTATTATGTTGTAAGAAAATACAAGCATTGGGGTATAATTAAACTGAGACGACCTGAGTATTACTTACATGGATTTTGATATAGTAAGTTAATACAAGCATCTAGTCAAAATTGAATCTAGATGACCTGAGTATTTCTTGCATTTCAACAGACAAGGATTGCCCCTTTTCATGTTTAGACCTCTGAAGTCCTTGATGATCTTTTACTAATCATGTTGTTAGACAACAGTCATCACATTACTAAAGTTTGATCCACAAACAGTAGACAAAGAAAATGATTATGCCCCCATCATAACATCTCTAGCTTTTGGCATCCTCAAGTAGCATAGAAAGACATAATAACAAAAATCAAGACCCTTTAACTTAACCTTTTCGCAAAACATTCTTGCATTAGATGTGCTTTCTTGCCATAATTTAGATAAAATCATTGAGAGTGCTTTAGATACTTGCTTTCTTTGCTTTGGATAGGTTGATGTTTTGTGTCAAGGTTTTTTTTTTTTTTTTTGCCTTTGGGAAGTGTGCTTTACTGCGTGTGCTTGTCTAGTGAAAGGTATCACAACCCTTTATTGGTATCCTCTTAGAACATGTGGAATTCAAAAATCCAAATCTACAACCAGGGCAAGGAGTTTCCCTCAGTGAAAACTAAGGATCAACTTATTATGGATGACCCGACAAACAGACATGAAGAGACAGACCCTAAGGAACTGACCTAGTGCCTTAGGGGCTCATTGCTAAATGGCCTTACCTACGTGATGATGCAGAGGCAATGTAGTTCAGGGTGAACCCTGTGATACTGAGATATGGACTGGATGAGACATGATAGGGAATAGATATGGATCAAGTATGGAATAGATATGTACCGGATGAGACACGATAGGGAATAGATATGGATCAAGTATGGAACAGATATGGACCAGATTTGGAACAAATATGGATCAGATATGGACTAGCTATGGATCAAATATGGAACAACTATGGATCAAATATGGAACAGATAACACTGATGACAGAGGCTATGCTAGGCTGACACTATGGACAGGATACTGGATAAGAATTTTGGATAGCCTTAATGCTAGATACTGATGACAAGGGAAACACCATAGATAGGCAGATGTATGGGTGATAAAGAATAGAATGGGTAGGTAGAAGGAAACAAGGATGTGATCTCCAAGGACTATGTCGTATAGGAATAACTCAGGATTTGACATTTGACAAAGCTTAAGACGAAGGATGATGAAAGGATAAATGAAGGATTTGTGTGGCTTGGAGGTATAAGGTATGTCAAGAGACATCTAAAACATTTGTCAACATTGTTTCCCCAATCTTTATCAAGATCAAGAAAAATAGAGGAATGGAAAATTTGGATGGATGGACTAGACAGTATAGGTATATAATGGATAGAGGAATAGGATAGGAAATGGTATGAAAGGAAACTGGTAGGAGAAAAGTGATATGCTGATGAGACATGGTGCCCCCAAGTGTAGGTGACATAGAAGATCAAATTTACACATGACACCTGTTTGCCAGGTTTTCATCATGGTACTTATCTAAGGTGCATGTTTGCCAAGTTTTCACCATTGGACAAAGGGATATATATATATATATATATTTTGAATATTTAGATAGGAGAAGGTGGATATGGATAAGGAGAGACTCAAGTGTCTAGTTCCATGGAAGGTGGCAGTCCCGCTAGAAGGATGTTGTTGCATGGACCATGTCAAGTGTGATCATAGATGTTGGTAAGGATCGCATGAAAGTGAGATATGGAGATTGTAGATATTGGATAATGGAAGGTGCGATAGTGGATTATGATGTGAATTATGGATGGAAGGCTTATGCAAAAGCATGGACCATGTGAGTAGGATGGGGAAGATATATAGGATAATAGTGGAAGAAAGGGGACATGGAGTTATGTGTAAGTGTAATGAAATGGAAGGGAACCATGACCAACGGTTGCACACACCATGGTAAACATTGAAGCTTATGATGGGAAGGTGGTGTAGGAAGCAATGGAGATTTTTGCCTAGTGGATGAGTGATGTAGGCCTTTAGGGACCCACATAGACTTAGTATACTTCTGATTTTTGTTTGTCATGTGGGATGGAAGGATTTGATATGTGTGGATGGCATGGGAGAAAGTGGATGGTTGGGATTCTTGATAGGTGGATGCCTCATTTAACTTGAGGGCTTTTTTCTTAGGTACCCAAACCATTTTGCTTGTAGATTGTACCTACGAAGGTATGGACTTGGGTATATGCAACTTTTGTGTAGCTTCTGAGATAATTATTTGTTGCTTGGGGACCCACACCTTTTTCAGTTTGGCATTGAGGTGTGTGGGTGTATGCAGCTTTTGAAATGGATGTTTCTTTGATTCTTGGCTTTTGTATCCTAGGTCATGAGGACTCTTAGGATTTTTGACTTTATGGGTAGAGGCATCTAGATTTGTGCTTTTGAATCCCCTAGGGATGGTAGAAGTGAGGTTGATGGAAGCTCATTGTTTAGACAACATGTGCATTTTTTGCCCATGATTGGGATATTTAGAGGATTTATAGATGGATGGATAAGGTGTTGGAAGAAGTGGAGGTAGATTGGAGGGTGGAAGGTGTATGGTCACATGCTCTTGACAATTGTAGGATGATGGAAGTGGAATGGTGACATATGTTTTGGGGATATGATATGATGTACGATGGAAAGTGGTGGACTTAGGAGGAGTGGAGGAAGTACCAACATATTTGGATTGTTCATCTTGGGGTATGTATCCAAGGCCATATGATGGTGGAGGAACATTGACATGGATAGGTTCCAAAATACCTTGTTCATGAAGGCCTAAGCCTTTACCTTGATAGTTCATATTCTGGAGTATGCAATGGATAGTGGGATTATGTATAGGTGGAACAATAGACATGAGTTCCTTATTGAATGGAGAAGGTGAAGAGGTAGATAATGGTTGTTGTTCTCCTAAGGAAGAATATTCATTCATGAAGGTAGTGAGATGAAGGATACACGGTGGGGGATTTGTAGCTTGGTCAATAATGGATGGTGAAGGATCACTAGAATCTTGATCATCATTATGATCTTTAGGATCTAAATTATTGGGTTGATCCTTCATGTGCATTTGGGAGGCAAGTGTCTCATTAGAGGAAGTAGAAGTTGTTGGATCATGGATAGGATTAGATGGAAGATGGATAAAAGTAATGGAGGTTTCTTACTCACGTATAGGTATGGGATCAAGTTGTTCATGAACATCTTCTTTGTAAAAGGTAGTATCTTGATCATAGAGAAGGTATAGATTATAGACGGGTTGGAATTGGATTTATTTCCCATGTATAGGATCAAGTTGCTCATGGATAGATTCTTCATAGGTATTATCTTTATCATGGAAGAGATAAAGGTTATGCATGGATTGAAATTGGAAGGGGGTGTTTTGATCTTGATTTAGACAAAGAGTGGATGTTTCTACATGCTCTAAGGTGTGCTCTTGACATAGCTCTCAGTCTTCTTGAATGGAAGTGGATAGCTCTTGGATAGGCTTTACATGTTCTTGAGGGTTATTGACATGAAGATACAATAGCTCTTGACTTGGGTTTATGGTAGGAGGTTCTTCAATAAGCTCAAGGGGTTGCTGATTGCATAAAGGGGTTGTAGGATCTAACATGGCATTTGAAGAATCTTTGCTAAGGTCAAGGACTAGAATTTGAGGACATGGTTGACTCTCTGCTAATATTCCTTGGATCACATCCTTCGTAGGTGTAGGAGTACATGGAGGAGGTGATGGATGAGTGGATTTGGCTTTCTCCACATCTTTTCTTTTGTTGTATAAATTTGGAAAAACTCTTTTCCACAAATCATCTAAGGATTCTTTGGTTGTCGGTTTAGATGGTGGGGAACTTGAGGTTAGTGATTGTGTAGAACAGGTATGCTTTTGGATATGTGTCTTAGAAGATAGCAAAGGAGGACTAGTAGATGGGGTGGTATATGATTTCTGACTTGAGGTGGTGCTTGCCTTGTCATGAGTATAGGAAAAGGATATATGATTTTGGGGAGAGGTGTAGCTGGTACTAGCACGTTCAGCTTGCAAGATTGCCATTTCTTGTTGTAAGACTTGGATTTGTTAAGCAATTGCTATACAATCTTGGGGTGAGGGAGCTAAGTTTATTTGCAATTGTAGATATTGGAGTGTTTGAGCAATATTTTCTAATTGGTTCACCATCTCTACAGAAATTGACACAAGACCGGAAAAGCTTACTGTGATAGATGCACAACTACAAAGCAGGAATAGGTAGCAAAAGCACAGGAAGTTGGTACAAATGCGTAGTAGGTTGAGATATATGCGTAGCTCCAGAATGTATATGCGCAGCTCTAGTTTTCTGAATGCTTTTGTAAATTTTTTGACACGTTTTGCAAAATTTTTCTATTTTTTGTTCGAAAACTTGATTTTTTTGAGAATTTGATTTTCAATTTATGGGAAAAGACATAGTAAACACATAGAAGTTTTCATGACTTTTTATCTTTTGTTATTTTTTTGTATTTTGAACTTTTTTTGACACAAAAACAAGTACAACCTAAGCTAGATAGGACAGCATTTGTTGAATCCTCTAGCTGTGCATATTCAAAGCGTGTACCTCTAGGATCTGGTAGCACTGACTCCCCTCCACGGTAATCACTTCTCACGCATACCAGATCCAAATTTCCTTAGGCTTGTACCTCCACCGAACCATAGGATTGTCCCTACTACCTCTACTAAGAATCACATGAATCAAGGTCGCTTCAAAGGCTCCACCCTTTTTGTCAACAAATAGGGGTTTTTGGTATACTAAACAAGTGGCTAAGTAGTCAAGGCAACTGTTTGAGTGGTTACATGTGTGACAGCACTACTCTCCATTATGGAGTCTCCCAGCCTCCAAGGGTTACGTCTTAGAGGGTTTTGGGGGAGGTTGGCCGTCGGTGTAACACAACAGCACTCATTGCAAGAAACTTTTGCTTCAAGCATAGTTTATTTAAAGTGGATTGGTAGGGCTTGGCTTTAGCTTGTTTCCACTGAGAGTCATTCCCACTTGGATAGGTGTGCATCCAAGGGCAGGCCCCTCTAAAGGTTAAACAGATGGAATAACAAGTCTGGTGTTTTGGTCACTCAGTGAAGGGGAGAGCATAAGCCTATTGTCATTCAATAAACATAGAGAACATTAATTAATCCAATTCTAGTTAAAAGGAAAAAAACTAAATGGGATATCTACTTGTGCACTCACATATTTGTTAACTTTGAAGTATTTTCGAAGATAGCAATGTTCATTTTCCATTTGTAAGATAGCAATGATCTAGCTAGGAAAGAAATCAACAATGCAAAGATAACAGTGGTTGAGTTACTCTCCTCCTAGTTAAAGACTACGTGGAATTTGCATGCATTTTTTTTTACTTTTTCCCTTAATTAATCTAAGTGAATTAACCAATGCAGCTAAATGATCTATTCCAGCCTCTAATCTTGCAAGACAAACATTAGCTTAAACAAAAAAATCAAATGAAATCCTAAAACCACAGTGCAGAACAGAAGCGCCACTATGTAGGTTGAATGTATAGAAACAAAGCTTGTATGTGTCATTTTACAGATGCACTAAGATAGGCATCAAAAGCATAGGAATATGAGACAAATGTGTCATTTTAACAAATGCGTCGTTATATAGTATGAAAGCACTGTAAATCAAGGTATATGCGCCGTAGTTACACAGGCACCGAAACAGGAAGTGTATGCGATGTAGTGGTATGGATGCACCATATTTTCGTAGGCATCAGAGAAGAAGATAAAAGCACTGCTCTAGAGGTTGAATGTGCCGGACTTCTACATGCGTCGCAATAGGAGGTAGAACACCGATTAAGAGGATAAATGTGTTGGATGCACCTATCAGAAGCCTGTACGATAGTTGTACGGAACCTGTCACTAAGAAAACTTAGATTTTGATTAGATAAAGGGGCAAGAGCCCCACAGTGGGTGCCAAAATGTGAGGGTAAAAATGGGATAATCAAAGGAATATTAAAAACCCAAACATCAATAGAATATGAAGATAAAAGGAGATTAAAAGTAAAATAGAGAAGATACTCACAACCATTTATCTTTCGACTTCCATTGTTCGCCTACTCTTTCTTGATCCTTTGGTGATGAAGATGGCCCTCAGGAAGCTCACTTCCTTGCTTTGATTCCTTAAGAATGACAAGGAGAGATGGCTAGGATACTTGTTTGTGTTGAAGATGAGCTTCAACAGAATGTGAATGGATAATTTGATGAAGTGATATGCAATGGGGTGCCAATGGCGCGCTATAGTTCCTCTAGCATAAGTTTACTTGAATGATGGATGATCAAATGAAAGGATAGAGGGTTGTATTTATAGAGTTGTGTGAGAGAAGATCAATGGTGGAGAAGAAATGAGAAGATCAACGGAGGAGAATGTTTGAGAGAACATGCGTGAATAGAAGAAGGACATGTGTCATTCAAAAAGAAGCTTTGTTGAGTTAACTACTTTCTTGATCTAATTTAAGAGCTTTGTTGATAAAACATATTTGCTTTAAATCAATTAACTTAGCTTTTACTTTTGTGTGACAAGAAAAATTTATTTTTAAAAGAAAAATAATATAGATAAGAGTGGATGAAATATAAATTAAATAAATAAAATTTATTTAATTTATGTGCATCATGAATAAATAAATAAAATATTTAATTTTATTTATTTTCAGAAGAAGGATGCAATAAAATAATTTAACATTATTTAATCATTTCATGGAAAATAGAAGAATAAGGAAATTATTTAAATAAATAGAATTTATTTAATTAATTATGGAGAGGGGAAGAAAAATGAGATTTTTCATGTGGAGGGAAGAAGATTTGATAAGATAAGATTTGATTTGATTTTTTGATAAAAGAGGAAATGAAAGGAGATAAGATAGGATTTAAAAAGATAGAAAGAGATCTGATTTTTTGCTTTAAAAGAAATAAATCCTCAAAAGATGAGAGGAATAATAGATGAAATATCTAATTAAATAAATTAATTAGATATGCATGAGTTGCAATTTTAGAAAGAAAGCAAGAGGATATTTTTAGAAGAAAGCAAATTAAATAAATAAATTTATTTAATTTATCTTGTGCAAGATAGAAGAATAAAATAAAATATTTAATTATATTTTATTTTAGAGACTAAGAGGATTTAAATAAATTTAAATGATTTATTTAAATTTAAAAGAATGCATGACTTGATTAAATAATTAGAAATTATTTAATTGTTTGGAAGAAATAAATTTAATAAAGGATATTATTTAATTTTGACTTTAGAATAAGTAATTAAATATTTTTTATATTTAATTAACTTAGAGAAATATGAATTGAATCAATAAATTTAATTATTTATTTATTGATAGAGGAAATAGACTTAAATAACTATTTAAAATATTTATTTGGACAGAGTCGTGTCATTTTTAGGTGTATACATTTTGCCCCTCTTTGATGCAATGTGTTTTATCACATTGTTTCAAAGAATAAGTTTTTCTTAAAAAATGATACATGCCCCAGTTTGCCCCTTGTACAAGTTTCATGTCAGGATGCCCCCTTAGGAGATTGGATGGGGAGAAGGTAGAAGGCGTGAGACGGACAATCTCACGATGAGATAGGTTGATAGGAGAAGAAATGGTTGGATGCAGAAGAAAGAGGTGAATGATACGTGATGCAAGATAAAATGATACCACACACAAGAAAGTAAGCAAGTATGCACAAATGATACAAGAACAGGCAAGGTATTGCCCCTATCAAGCGGTAAACCAACGATATACAGATAACGATATACAACAGTGTTGTCATGGCGGGGAATGATAGATCCCTAGAGCAACATGAAGGACAGTGTCTAGTTTAACGAAATGAAGCATGTCATGTAAGACACATGTATTGGTCTAATTTTGACAATGCTACATCATGTATAAGATAAATGTTTGATTATAACTGATTGAGTTGGTTTACGACTAGACAAGGATCAAGACCACTGATTGTGATTGGATCATTTAACAATATTGACTTGACTTGATTGGTATGGATTTAAGGATAGACTTGCATTTTGATCACTACTTGGATTGACAACTAGAACTGTTGACGAGAGATATGAAGACAGATAGAAATTTGATCGATAGAAGAATGACTTGATAGAAGAAATCACAAGCTTTTATTTGTAAACATTGATACTTTGCATAGAATTTTTATTGCATGGGATATGGACATGGATATGGATACAGATATGAGATGTAATTGGATACATTATGGATATGGATAAGGAATACTTTCTAGATATGTTATGGATATGGATATGGATATGGATATGGCTATGGATATTTGTCATCTTGATGTTGCAAGTATTTTGAAGTGCTTATTTCATCATTGGGCTTTTATTATGTTGTAAGAAAATACAAGCATCGGGGTATAATTAAACCAAGATGACCTAAGTATTACTTACATGGATTTTGATATAGCAAGTTAATACAAGCATCTAGTCAAAATTGAATCTAGATGACCTAAGTATTTCTTGTGCTTCAACAGACAAGGATTGCCCCTTTTCATGTTTAGACCTTTGAAGTCCTTCATGATCTTTTACTGATCATGTTGTTAGACAACATTCATCACATTACTAAAGTTTGATCCACAAACAGTAGACAAAGAAAATGATTGTGCACCCATCATATCATCTCTAGCTTTTGGCATCCTTGAGTAGCATAGAAAGACATAATAAAGAAAATCAAGACCCTTTAACTTAACCTTTTAGCAAAACATTCTTACATTAGATGTGCTTTCTTGCCATAATTTAGATAAAATTATTGAGAGTGCTTTAGATACTTGCTTTCTTTGCTTTGGATAGGTTCATGTTTTGCATCAAGGTTTTTTTTTGGTTTGTCTTTGGGAAGCTTGCTTTACTGTGTGTGCTTGTCTAGTGAAAGGTATTGCAACCCTTTATTGGTATCCTCTTAGAATATGTGGCATTTAAGAATCCAAATCTGCAACCAGGGCGAGGAGTTGCCCCTAGTGAAAACTAAGGATCAACTTATTATGGATGACCCGACAAACACACATGAAGAGACAGACCCTAAGGGATTGACCTAGTGCCTTGGGGGCTCATTGCTAAATGGCCTTGCCTACGTGACGACGCAGACGCAACGTAGTTCAGGGTGAACCCTGTGATACTGAGATATGGACCGGATGATACACGATAGGGAATAGATATGGATCAAGTATGGAACAGATATGGACCAGATATGGATCATATATGGAACAGCTATGGATCAGATATGGAATAGATAACACTGATGACAGAGGCTATGCTAGGCTAACACTATGGATAGGATACTGGATAAGAATTTTGGATAGCCTTAATGCTAGATACTGATGACAATGGAAACACCACAGATAGGCAGATGTATGGGTGATAAAGAATGGAACAGGTAGGTAGAAGGAAACAAGGATGTGATCTCCAAGGACTATGTTGCATAGGAATAACTCAGGATTTGACATTTGACAAAGCTTAAGACGAAGGACGTGTTGGGATAGGAAAATTTAAAATTTTCTTGTATTCTTACTCATCCATATTGAACCAAATCATAAAACATTTCGCCCAAAATCAGAATTATAATTGATATATCCCATAAAAAATCTTATGACAAAACAATGTAATGGGCCTAAATTTCTTAATATCGGCAAGACTTTATATTAGCTATACCGATCCATGAGAAACTAGTTGAAATGGCTATTAGTGTGAAAACAAAGATTGGAGAGAAGATTTCAAAGAATACTGATGAAGAAAGTGGCACCGATGACCTTTCATCAGAGAGAAAATGCATGGTCACGCTGATCGCTGTAAGGAAAGACCATCAAAGAATACTCTGAAAACCTTCCCGACAGCGTAAGTCATACAAATGGAGGAGCTCGGTGAGACTCACCAATCACCCAATAGAGCAGAGGAACTAATGGTCATCAGCAGGAAATGAGTATCAGAATGAGAAATTAAGGAGCTTCTGACGCTCCAATGTCTCATCGATTGAAGAAAAGTGCTTCGGTATAACTTACACCGATAAGTGTGAAGAATAAGAACCATTGGCGAAGAAATCCTCTGAGATAACATTCGAAGTGATTACAATTAAACTCGACAGAATTGTTTGAGAAAAGCATACAAGCAGAGATTTGAAGCAGAAAACAGAGGAATCAAGATCCTTAAAAAACAAAGTGCATGTTGGTCAGAATGCATGTATACCAGATACAAAGGTGAACGGTCGAAGATTTTGTATATTTATTTGTATGTATGCAAGATACTAATAGTGAGAAGATACAAATGCATAAAACATACAAGACGATAGACAAAGCTATATGCATGTCGCAGAACCGAAAAGATTATGAAATGAGGTTTTATTGTTGCATGTTTTGTGCATTGTATGTATGTTTCAAGTTATACATTTCAATATACATACAATGCAGAACTCAAGAAAGGTTGAAATTTGGTTAAAATGATGCATCATGACTTAAAGTATATCGGAAGATGCATTGCACTTTATATACATCGCGGAACTGAAAAGTAAGTAAACTGTGGTTTATAAAAATGATAAGTCCGAAGAGGTGATACAAAGGAGTTTGTATGTATTCGGCTTTGTATCTAAAAATTGGATACAAGTATTGTTGCATTTCAGAAGATACAATCAGAAAAAGTGATGTGGGCTCCACCGTTTGCATATCGGGCTTGTATAAATAATGATGTATATCTTCAATATACAAGCCGATATAAAAGTCAAAAGGATGCAAATAAGAGATACAAACTGGATGCAAAAAGAAAGTTAAATACTAAAAATTCTTTGTATGTTCAAGGTGCTTGTATGTTTATAATATACATACTCAATATAAAAAAGAATAAAAAGCATCGTTGGGGATAAAAGGTAAAGAGAGGGTTTGTATAAGATGCGTTGTATGTGCGCTTATACAAGATAACATACAAATGACAATATACAAAGAAAATATACAAAACCAGACATAATTGGAGATTTGAACATTATATACATCATGTGGGGTCCGAGTTTGTATGTGAGAAATGTATGTATCCAATATGCAAAAAGATGTACAAAAGATGATACAATTTCAGACCCGATTAGAAAGTCAAATTTTGAGAACTTTGTGTGAAGTCTGTGCTTGTATATTATAATGCATTGTATCTAATACACAAAAGAAGAGATACAGTTGTGGATTGTATGTATATAAGATACATACAATGGCAGATTTGAATGCAATTTCAATTCATTTCATAAACCTGGTCGGGACCGCTCTTGCGTACAAAAGAAAATGTATCCAGTATACAAAAGATATGTATGCAAAAGGAGGGTGCAGGAAAATATACAAGGATGAATCTGAAATCTAATTTATTTTATCGACCTGATGGAGTCTGCACTTGTATGTGTGTTCCAAATGCATATACAAAAGTTGATAAATATGAATTTCTGATGCATATAAGTTTATTACAACTCTAAGATGGATTTGTTTGTTGCCAGACCAATATGAAGAGGGCCGTATAAAATAAAAATGAGATTTTGTCAATGTAAAAATTGATTTATTGCTTTCAGCAATGAGAAGAGTTGCAACTTATTCGATAGAAACTGTAATATGGAATACCTTGCCAAATGAAGATTAATGGATACAGCTCTTAATCAAATTCGTCTATTTCTTAATCCAATTATGTGAAAAGGTGTGAGCCACGAATAGTCATACTATTTCATCCTAAAGTTTGTTTCCCACACATATATATTAGGGAAAACAAGGATCGTCCACGAAATCATCAGCAGTAGAATATATACTTATAATTTACAATGTTTCTCAAAGACCATGTTGCATGTTTATTATTGAAGAAGTAAATTGAAGTTCTCTGATTTAGTGGTTCTATTCTAGCATCAATTATTTGTTAAGATTATTCAATTGTGTGGTTGTCTCCATTTTAGTATTTCCTTGTTATTCAAATTAATATATCAAGTATATAGTTAATTTGTCAATGCACATTTGTTGTATTTGTGTGATTGAATAAATTGGTTTCCATTAGAGGAATTAAAATCCTTCTGATCAATCACAATAACCTAGAAGTGTTAGTTTGGATTACTAAGAAGAACCATATATATAGGATTGCCATTCTGTCTCCAAGTTAATATTATCTATTATTCTTGCATATTTCATTCAATTGGTTCATTCAAGAAAGGATTAAATTACCTTCTGGTGAATTACAAGATATCTAATTATATTGGTTGGATTATTAAGAAGAGTTTGTCAATCATTTCTTTGCACGTTTATATAAGTTATAAACTAAAGTATTGTGCCAAATAGTTAGAGTTACTACCAACTATAAGCCACTAGTCTTAGTCTTCAATTTGACTCTGTTTACCTAACAAGGAACTGGTCTCATTTCAATTCATCACTTAAAACCCTTTTATTAGTTAAGCATAGTCATAAAATTCACCTTGATATTGCTTATACAATTTCTACCAACCATTCATCAGATATTAGATAAAGAATTCATTAGCAAGATTTCATCTATCCTACACCATTTGCCATTGTAGGTAGATCCATTTAATTATTCAATACATTTACATTTAGTCTGCTTTAATTTCCAAGGTTCACCCACCTAGGTGTAGCAGGACCTAAAGTGCAGGGAATCATCAAACCCTAAAGGTTGATTCCATCGCATTAGTTCAAAAATGTTGCGAATCTAAGCATAGAGCCTGGCATTCTCTTAGGATTAGCAACCTGCATTTTTGAGACCTAACAAATTGGTGACTCTACTGGGGATATAAATAAAAGACCTTAGTAAAAAACCATTCCTTCTATAGAGTCATTTAAGAAACTTTAATTTGGTAACTTTGCTGGCAACAAGAACCCAAAAAGATAAATTACAAACTTTTTCGTATTTACAAAATAGGTGGCGGCTCTAGTGACTGTTATAATATAAACTTGATGCCAAATGGATGGTAGGAGATCCAAGATAGAAGGCAAGAAATTGCAATCATCTCCACCAATTAGAAACATCTCCAAAAGAAATGGAAAATCAAATTATTCTCACCAAAATGATAACCAGGAGGCTCAAGAGGATAATGTAGAGCAAACTTTTGCAATTCACAATAAGTTAACACCTCTGCATGATTCAAATGAAAATCTCAACAGAGTAACTAATGATATATTGGCAAAATATAGACCTGATCCTTAAGAATAGCTTGAGTGTGAAGCGCAGTCCATGAAGGAAATTGATCAAAGACAAGCTAAATATGATTTCAAAATGTCATTACATCAGGGAGAAGGGGTAAAACATGGATTCTCAACTCAAGAAGTAAATGACAGCCCAAAGACTTCAGGAGGTATGAATCAAGCCCAACAGGATCTGCTTAGGCTCCAAGAAGAACTTGAAATGATCAAGATAGAGGAAACTAAGAGGTTGTTGCAACGAGAGATTCAACAGATAAAGAGTAGAGCTAAAACAACCCCCCCAAAATATGTACCTCCACATAGGGGAAACACTTCAAGGAATCCACAACAAAATCTACATCAAAATACAGGTGGTGCTTCAAATTCACAAGCATCCGAAAATCATTAGAATACTATTCCTAAAGTTCCTAGACCACCTCCCATGCACAATACCTCTCAACATATGGTTACTCCTTACCCACCCCCTGGCCAACAATATTATAGACCACAAAATCCTTACATAAATCCCCACATAAACCCACAGCAGCAATATGCCTATTATCAGCCTCCAGGTGGATATAATTACTATCCTAATCCATGACCCATGAATTTTCCACCTCAAAACCTCGCAAATATATGCAGCCAATTTGATCTGACTAGATATCAGTTGTATCTGTGAGGCCTACCTTTTTAATTCCTATTCATGTGACTATTTACCTTACTGTTGCTGATACATTTAGACTTGTCGGACTGTTGATCCTGAATTCCCAAACTATTAGACTTTATGATGTTATGGGAAAACTAATTAGGTGATGTTAGATAGATGCTTTATATTATGGGAAAACTAATTGGGTGATGCTAGATAGATGCTTATATTAAGAGAAAACAAATTGGGTGATGTTAGATAGATGTATATATTATGGGAAAACTAATTGGGTGATGTTTAGATAGATGCTTTATAATAAGGGAAAACTAATTGGGTGATGTTGGATAGAAAATTATTTTGTGATTCAATCTTGGGAATTAGAATCTAAATTGTAATGTGATTTCCTTAATGCTTAAGTAAATTTGTGATATTTTATACAAGTGTTTGTTCTTAATTTGCCTCAGATATTATTTATATATGTGGAAATTAACTTTGCAATTAAGTGTGTAGGTATTTCTAACAAACCACAGATACTGGAGATCATCCCACACTTGATGTTGTAATCCCTTGTGAAACTGATCTAGTTCCACGAGGAACTAAGATCAACTCTATGTATGATGAAATGTTGTAATGTTAATTTGCATGTGGTTAATTAGGTTAAGTCTACCCTCTTTTAATTTGAATTATAATTTGTGTTGTAAGAATTTTTGTCTTTGAATTACACTTTTAAATTTTAAATTTTTAGAGACCCTTTTCATGTGTTTTAACTTGACCCTGGGTGCTCTAACTAACCTAAACTTGACCCTGGGTTATACCCCATGGGTCTAGGGTCCTTTTTGACATGAGTAACCCTTGGTAGACCTCCATATGGTCACCTTAACTTAACACTGAAGTTAAGTGACGAATTTGGAGGCATGGGAGGGAGAGGATGAGTGGTACCAACACTCAACCCCATCCCTTTTCACTTCCCAAGGTTGGAGATGACTCCAAGACCCACCAATTGTGGAGGACTTGACTTCAAATCTCTCTCACAATTGGTAAGAGTACCCTTGGAGTTATGTGGTCCTTCTTGAGAGGAAAGGAAGGGGACACATGTGTTACTCTTTCCCTCTTTAACTCCTCTTTTCTCTCCCATATGTTGGAAAGAGGACAAGTGGTAAGGGGTGAGGGAGACTTTGGGGATGGGTGAGTGACATGTGTCAACACCCATCCCTTGGTACATGCTTGTAGTGGGGAGGAAGAGTGAGGAGGTGACAAGTGTCACCTCCCCATTACTCTAAGCTCATGAGATGGGCTTATTTTAATCCCACTTGGGATAGGGTGAGAGGTTGTTGAATTTTTAGAAATTTTAATTGTTTGAATTAGAATTTGAAAAAAAAGATAGAGGAAGTTTTGGTGGCTTATGTTGGAGGAGATTTTGGAGAAGCTCTACATCAACTTCTTCCATAATAGGGCTTTTAAAGGTTGGTTTTCAAGGATAAGGCCTTCCCTTTATATTTTAGTTGCTTGCATAATGCATATGTGTGTGTTTTACTTCCTTGAGTGTTATTGTTATTGTGGGAAAATTTAGTTGGGTGTTGTAAGAGCCTTTCCCACTTGGGAGAAGATGCTCAACAAGTGTGGGGTAGGGGAGGAGTGATCCTCCTCGGGGTCATTACCTTGTTTTGGGATGTTGAAAGTCGTGAGGGCATTATATGTGATTTTGAAAAAATTCAGACATGGCTTGAGAGCCAAAATATGGATACTTTTGGAAATTTTGTTAAATGTGTTGGCTTGAGGCCATAAGAGAAATTGTGTTGGGATATTTTGAAGGAGTGGCACTCTTGAGTTGAGTGTGTCCACTCCCCTACCCCTTTGAACTCACCTTAGTTGAGTTTGTGTGTTGTGTTTTTCTTATGGGTGTAATATTGTGTTTTTGGGATGTATGTGTGCCTTGTTGTGAAGTGGAATTGAGTTCCCTAGGTGTATGGATGACCTCCCTAGCTCGGGGGCGACCCTCTTGTGGGTCTACGGTAGGGAGGAGAGCAAGATGTGTGGTTTTCTTTCTCCTTTGTGTGATATGCAGGTTCCTTGGAGCTTAGTGTGAAGTTGAAGAAATTCCTTGTTCTTGGATAAATATTTTATTTTCCTTTACTCTTAAAGCTCATGAGAGAGAGCTTGGTCTTCTTATGAGATCTTACCATTGTTAGTTGTCAAAGAAGAGAACTTGGTTCTCTCTTTTGGTTGTAAAATTATATTCTTGAAGTTGTATGTTGGACATTTTTCATTGTATTGATAGTTAGAAATTGTTAGTTAAAATGTTGATTATTCAAGGATGAATTGAAGAAAAGTTGTTTATAAGTTAGTTCATTTTATGTCACATTGGAATATCAATTTGTTAAGTTGTGATTTTGTGGTTGTGAAAAAAAAGAAATTATAATTTGTTATCTTGGAAAGAATGAAAATTGGTTGTAGTTTTGGATTAGAGGCTTTTAATTAATTGCAAATATATTTAATTCCTTCCTTCAAAAATGTGTAGATATAAATCATATAATGAATATATTTATAAAAATGAGCTCCATACCTTATAAGACAATTTGAATAAAACAAAATACTTTTCTTGCTTATTGTTTCAAAAAAAAAGGGGGGGAAATTTGTAATTAAATTGAAGGAAAGTTATAGTTAAAAATATATAGTTATATTTAAGTGTGTGTTTTAAATGAATGTGTTACAAGAATTAAAAATAGCAAACTAATTTTAGTATTTTGCTTATTTCACTTGAGAATTTATTTTATGAATGTATATATATATATATATATATATACACACACACACATTGTTAATCTTATTATATTAATTAAACTGTATTTTGAGTGGGATCATGAAAATGATCTGTGTGTATCATATATATATATATATATATATATATATATATTGATTTTAAATAAGTTAGAATTAAAATTAAGAAAATGAATTTAAAAGCCACTGTAATCATTGAAGTGACTGTATTTTTTTTACGGTCTGCAATATGTATCAAGGGGAAATCATTTACATATGGTGGGGGGGTTCGAACCCCCCCATCACCGATCTATTGGTGTTGGGTGTGGGGAGGGGGATGGAGCCCCCACCCACACCCCATCATATGGGATGTGGGTGGGGGCTCCGTCCCCCTCCCCACACTCCCCTCCATCCACCGACCCCCGCGGCCTTGTTTCCCCCGCGCAGGCCTTGCCCAAACTGTCAGCAGTTCCCTGCCCTCTGCCGCCTAAGATCTCCACCCCGCGCCATCTGTAAAAACTGCCCACCACCACCACTCTGCCGTGGCTCCTCCTCTGCATCCCCCTCATAGCCCCTCCATTGACCCTGCCATAAAATAAAAAAAAAGGGGGTTAGGGTTTCAATATGAGCAAATGAAAATAAGAAATAAAATAATATTCATTTGTTTATATAAAGAAAACCAATTATTGTAACACAATAATATATATATATATATATATATATATATTAATAATTACTTGAAGCCATCTTATGCATTTCATAAGTGGCCATTTAAACTGCAACGAATTGAGAAGATGACAAATTGAGAAAATGAGAAAATGAGAGAAAAAGAGAGAGAAAGATAAAAGTGAAAACAAAGAGGAGAAAATGCATGAGTTCAATTTAGGTTAAAAGAATTAATCAAAATTTAATGTTCTTTTTAATCAATTGAGCAAAATTAATTACAGAAGTTAAGTAGATGTTGTTTGAATCTCGAATAGAAACCTTGCATACTTTTTCAAATGAGATTAGTACATCCTGTTACGAGATCTGATCTACCAATAAATTAGGAATAATGTAAACGATGTAGAGATAACTCTGATTGATAGAAAATGTGAAGGAGAACAAATTAATTTTAAATTTAGAGAACGATTAGGAGAACAAATTAATATTAAATTTTAGAAAACGTGAAGGAGAACAAATGTTCGGACTTTGTTGAATAATGTTTTAAATTTAGAAAATGTGAAGGAGAACAAATTAATTTTAAATCTAGAAAATGCGAAGGAGAACAAATAAATTTTAAATTAGAAAACGTGAAGGAGAACAAATTAATATTAAATTTTAGAAAACATGAAGGAGAACAAATGATCGGACTTTCATGAAAAATGTTCAATTCACTTAATCAACTATATTCCAATGTAATTAAGGAGATGTAAGAAATTTATTAAACCAAAACAAGAAGCCTCTTAATTTAGTTTTAGTACAATTAACCCTACTCACACCTGTGAGGTGTTATGCTACCGGATTTTCCTGGAATTTAGGGTTTAGTTAGGTTAGTAAAGTTTAGCCTTATTAGCAATGTTAACCTTGTCACGATGACCCCCTTGATGGCCTTCTTGCGATTAGTATACACATGTGTGCTTATTACCCTGCTTTGCAACTATTTTGTTTACGCCTTAAGTGTATGCCACCGAGCACACTTACGTGTGCGAGGGGGTTTCTAGGGAAGCATGGAAAATTTTTGATATTTTGTGTCATGAACACATGACAAATGTGGACATGACACGTGTGATGCGTGTTGTGACCGCATGGGAAATGTGGGCATGACAATATCCATATCCTATGGATAGTAATTGGAGAAATATAGTTCCTAAGTTCACTGGGAACAGTGCAATATCAGCTGAGGATCACATCAGAAGCTTCAATGCTTTTGTACAAGATATTGGTATGGACTGGGAAGATGTTAGAATGAGGTTATTCATGATGTCCCTGACTGAAGATGCAAGAGACTGGTTCAATAGCTTACCTGATGCCTCAATCAATTTGTATACACCTAAAATTGGCTCAGGTCGAATTAAGTAAATATTCTAATATTTATCTTAATTCATTATCCCACCTAAATTCTTCTAAATGTCTAATAATCCCACATCATTCAATTAAAATCCTAAAATCCTCCTAATGTCCTAAGTCCTAAAATCTACCTCACAAAATCCACTTCATCAATCCACCTCATCTCTTCCACCTCACCATGGTGAACATATAATTAAATATTCTTAATATTTAATTAGCTAATAGCCTCTATTCTCCACTCATTGAATTCTTAATTCAATTGTTCCCCACTATCCTCCACTATTGAATTCTTAATTCAATTGTTATCCTCTATTCTCCAAAATTGAATTCTTAATTCAATTGTCCCCCACTATTCTCCACTTATTGAATTCTTAATTCAATTGTTATCCTCTATTCTCCAAAATTGAATCCTTAATTCAATTGTCCCCCACTACTCTCCACTTATTGAATTCTTAATTCAATTGTTATCCTCTATTCTCCAAAATTGAATTCTTAATTCAATTGTCCCCCACTATTCTCCACTCATTGAATTCTTAATTCAATTGTTCCCCACTATCCTCCACTATTAAATTCTTAATTCAATTGTTATCCTCTATTCTCTAAAATTGAATTCTTAATTCAATTGTCCCCCACTATTCTCCACTCATTGAATTTTTAATTCAATTGTTCCCCACTATCATTCACTATTGAATTCTTAATTCAATTGTTCCCCACTATCCTCCACTAATTGAATTTAAAATTCAATTATCCTCCACTCTTCCCAAAAATAAATTTTTAATTCATCCACTATCCTCCACTCTTCCCAAAAAAATAAATTTTTAATTCATCCACTATGAATAAAAGATTCACTTTTATTCCTAGCCATTGATCTCATCTGTTGATCCTCACCCTCCATTCCTTTTTCAGAAACTCTATAAATAAAACTCTTCTCTAAGCAATTAAAAAAGAACTTCATCTTGCACAATAACTTTACTCAGATTTCTCTTCTTCTCTCTATTTCTAGTATCAAATAGGTATCAAAGCCATTTCTCCTTGTCATCTTGAGGAATCAAAGCAAGGAAGCAAGCTCTCTGAGGGCCAACCTTCATCATTCAAGATCAAGAAAGAATAGGTGAACAATGGAAGCCGCAGGGTAACAGGTGTTGTAAGTTGGTAATTTCTAATTTCAAGCTTGTTATTTGCATATTCTATTGGTATTTGGGTTTTTGTTTTCATTAATTGATCAATCTCATTTACACCATTAACGTTTTGGCGCCCACCGTGATCTAATGCCCATCTTGTTTGTGAGTGTTTGGCTTTGAAAGTTGTTGTCGTAGGATTCAGGTGTATTTTAGAGCACAGTTGGGTATCGACTCTCACAAATGGCCTCCTATGCATAAACCGAGCTCACCATTGAGTCCAGAAAGCCTTGGCAATAAGAAATCACATATAATTTCTCTAGTTTTTCTATTTGAAATTTTTTGAAAATTTTTTTACTTTCCAACGTTTTTTTTGCAAAAATAAAATAAAATAAAATAAAATTGCAAAAAAAAAAAATGACATTAGATTTTATTGTTATTTCATTTTAACCTTTTCACTTTAGGAAAATTAAAAAAAATAATAATAATAATAAAAAAATAAAAATAAAAAAATAAAACAAAAAAAATTTCGTCGAATTTTCATGCAAATTTTTTTTTTGAAACATCATAGAATTTTATGTAGATTCTGATTTTCATATCTATTTTTGCTTTCAACAATCATTTTTCATGAAAATTTTTAGATTATATGTTTTGCACCTAATCCTTTGACTTACAAAATTCTTGATTCAACTTTTGTTTTGGTGGACTACAGGTGGATATCACGAGACTGCTAATCCAGTTTGGTGCAAAAACATCCACTAAAAACCATCATTTTTCCTAAATGTTGAACACGATTGATTTAGGCATTATCATACACCTAACATAAGATTCCCATCTAGTTCTAATTAGGAAGGAGTAACCCATTGTTCGTACAATTTGCATCTAACTCTAATTAGGAAAGCACAAATGCATACATGCCAATATCACGTAGTCCATAACTAGGAAGAAAGTAATTGAACCATGGCTATATTTGCATTTTGCTATCTTCTTTAGTTAGATCATTGCTATCTATTTAAACACTTCAAAGTTAACAACTCGGGCTATTGTGGATTAAAATTGAACTCATCATTGCTATCTAGGTTAATATTGAACCACTACTATCTCGATTGACCAACACTTCAAAGTTAACAACTCGGGCTCTCGTGGATTAAAATTGCACTCATCCTTGCTATCTGGGTTAATATTGAACCACTACTATCTCGATTGACCAACACTTCAAAGTTAACAACTCGTGCTATTATGGATTAAACTTGAACTCATCATTGCTATCTTGGTTAAAATTGGACCACTGCTATCTTGCTACTCACTTCAATGTTCTGTGCTTGCCCAAGTAGATAGCTCATCTAATTTTTTTTATTTTTTTTTCATTTTAACTAGAGGAAAAGAACCACTGTCTACTGTGTTTTTGGGAATGATACCAGGACTATGCTCTCCCCTATCTTAGGTGACCAAAATGCCAGAAGTATCATTTTCGCATGTGTTTTTCCTTTAGAGGGGCTTGCTCTTGGATACCGCTTATCCAAGTAGGAACGACCCTAAGTGGTAACAGGCTAGACGCCAAGCCCTTCCAAGCCACTATAAATAAATTGTGTTTGGAGTGAAAGCTTCAAACAATGAGTGAAGTTGTGTTACACCGATAGCTAACCTCCCCCAAAACCCTCCAAGGCGCAACCCTTGAAGACTGGGAGACTCCATAATGGAGAGTAGTACTGCCGCATGTGTAACCACTTGAACGGTTGCCTGCATTAAAAACCCCTTGTTCTAATGGCCAAAAACCCTTGTAATCCATTTCTAGCCTAGGATCTTTGTGCTTGCTTTTGTTCCTATTAGTCCAAAACAGAGTCAGAAAAAACACAAAAATAATGAAAAAACTATAAAATATTCTTTGTGCTTGCTGTGTTTTCTTGCTGTTAATTCGTAAAATCAGATCAAGAAGACCTTTACGGTTCATTTGTGTTGACTTCCTGTGCATATGTACATTCCTGCTACACATCTGTTTCAGCACATCCACAATAATGAGTACTTGCACTATTTTTAAGGAAATAATTTTCCCTGTTTTGAATACCCATTTGAGCCTAGCTTCGCATTCAGAGATCAAATTCAACCTTGCAGTCAATCCTCATCCATTTCACCCAAATACCTCTCTTTCGTCAGTCATCCCATTCACCTTCTGTCAAAACCTCTCTTGTCCCAAAGTTAGTTTATTCCATATCAGTTTGACATAGGTCCCTTTTTTGTACCCTTTGTGAATTCACGTAAGCCTAGTAGGTCACAGAACCTTGCTAGTAGTCTCGTTGCATGACTAGTCCCTACATAGTAAGACAAGTATCGAGTACCCTTACTAGTGGCTATCATCTTGTGTCAATCGTCTTGCTTGAAGTCATTGAGAAAAAAAAAAAGCCTTTGTCCAATTCCCTTCTTAGATATCCTATTCACAACAATCTCAGTCGACACCTTGCCAAAATTTCTAGTCCCAGGCCACTTCATCTTGCATCACCTTGCATGGTTCTTACTAGATCTCAGTATAAAAAACAACTTGAAATGGCCGGCTCATCCAACCACACCGTCACCCCTCATGATAGTGACGAAGAATTTTCTCGCGAAGATTACCAAGAACACATCCAAAGTAGGAAATTCCAACGCACGTTAGAAAAGGTGCTCCATGAGGACCCTCATAAGTATTTCTATTATCTCGCTAATCTTGGAATTAAACTCCCCGCAGATTTTGATGTATGCACAATCCAAGAAAATGCGAAAAATGCTCCTGAAAAAGGAAAGAAAACCCTAGACTCAAATGCAGAGGATAGAGAAAAGAAAACCATGGAAGACATGAGGAAACAGCTTGAGTGCCTCAAACAAGAAATGTCAGATCTCAAGACGGGTACGAACACAAAAACTTACTCCTTGGAGGATATCGCACCATACTCCTTTGACAAAAGTCTAAACATGGCACCCTTTCCCTTTTGATTCGAAGTTCCTAAATTAGATAAGTATAAAGGGAAAGAGGACCCTAGAGATCATATTAGGGAATTCAACGTAGCATGCATTGAAGTAGCTCACGATGAGACCTACTTAATGAGACTTTTCCCTAGATCTTTGGGTAGTCAAGCTATGGAGTGGTTTTCACGCCTCCCACCGGGCATCAAATCTTTTGATGAACTTGTCAACAAATTTATCATGCATTTCTCTTACAATATCAAGCACGAGGTATCTATGCTAGATTTATGCAACACCAAACAAAAGAGTGGTGAATCATTCGCCACTTTCCTACAACGATGGAGACAACTAGCAAGTAAGTGCTCCTATGATATGCCTAAGAAACAGCTAATGGAGATGTTTGTCCATAACCTCAATAATGATCTTAGCTATCAAATACTCATACAATGCCCTACATCATTCTCCAAAGTCATTGAAATGGGATTGTTCATTGAAAAAGCTATGATCGCCAAGGGGCAAATCAAGTTATATAAGGACACACCTACCTCCAATTACTCAATGGATAAATCAAATTTTTGGACCAAAAATAAGAATGTGGTCAATGATGGGGTAGTAGATGCCAAGGCAGCAGCTCCCAAGCAACAACCCATATTCACTCTTAAAGGAGAAACAAACAATGGTACGCTCAATAAACCACCCTCTCGGGAGCCCCGACCTTGTTTCAGTTCAAATCCAAGGAGAAAATTCACATTGTTGGGTGAGTCACAAGAGTCCGCACTAAGGAAGTTGTTGGCTAACAATGAAATCTCTCTACCGCCAACAAGTGATTACGAGCCTATAGTCAAACCCCCCTACTGGAAGGACACAGACTATTGTGAATATCATCAAGGCAGGGGGCATACAACCAACAACTGCATCCACCTCAAAAATGTCATACAAGATGTGCTAGATCAGAACTAGGGAGGAACCCAACAACATACCTTTAATGAAACTCATGTTGCCTACAGGGATCCACTTCTTAATCACGACAGGCCGTATAACAATAATAACAACCATGGCCACAATAACAACCATGGCCACAACAACAACTACAACAACAATGGTAATAACAACAATCACAACAAGCCAAATCAGAATAGTGGGAATAGCAATGCCAACTATGCAAGTGTGCCATTTGACTATACCATCAATTGCCTATCCAAGTATGTCCTACAAATCAATGTCATCACATCCAACCACCAATCAGAACCTAATAGACCTAGTTGTAGTATCATTACCTGCAGTAGTAAAGTCATGCTCAATACCACCCCTCTAAGGTTGCCACTGCCTCAATCCAACTTCCATCAGTATAACGTCATAGACCAGTTACAGAAAACTCTGGCCCACATTTCAATCTTGGAGCTGTTGCGTCTATCTCCTTCCCATAAGGAGATCCTTGAGAAAGCCTTAGTGGAAACCACTGTCCCCACTAACCTGGCCCAAGAGAAGTTTCAGACCATGGTAGGAAATCTAACTTTCTCAAGCTCCATTTCATTTACTGAGCAAGATGACCTCTCTGTGTCTCAACCACATAACATCCCTCTACATATTGTCTCCTTCATACATAAACACTATATCAAGAGGGTTCTCATTGATGGGGGAGCTGGTTTAAATATTTGCATGTTAAAGCTAGTCCTTGCATTGGGGTTCTCCGAAAGAGTAGTTGATCCAAAGAAGAAAATTACTATAAAAGCATATGATGAGGAAGAGAGAACTACAAAGGGAATAGTAGTTCTACCCATACAAGTGGGACCAGTAATAAAAGATGTTGTGTGCCAAGTCCTTGATAGGGAGCTTGCTTATAATATTCTTCTAGGGAGACCATGGATTCATGCCATGAAAGCTGTCCCCTCGACCTATCACCAATGCATAAAATTCCCACACAACAGCAAGCAAGTCACCATCCAAGGTGACCCTGACCCCTTTCAGCATTGCAACTCCTTCCTTGCCAAACCTAATTACATCATACCAAACAATAGAGCATCTATATCCCTTATCCCACATCAAGACCATACCATTGAAGCCTCCTCATCAAGGCCCAAAGAGCAAAAAATTACCATAAATGAAAGTGGAATGGGAGAATACTCCATAGAGCACAGCCTCAATCTAGCCAAGATGCCCTTGTCTCCTCGATCTTTTGGCCAACCCAAACATTTTCCAAAGCCATCTGCACCTATAGGTCCCACAACTCCCTTTGTAAAATGGGGGACCTTATCTGATGAAACAAAAGAAAGAGATCTCCTACAGTGGCTTTATACAGAAGAAGAGAGCACATCACAAGAACCACCTAGGCTCCCAACAGAACTCTATGGGCAAGGTGAAACTATCCTACACAAAATGGGCTATGAAGGGCAAGGCCCCATCGGCCTTAGAAAAGAAGGCATCATTGAACCTATTCAACCTTCTTCATCCTCATTAGTTAGAAATACAAATGGTCTAGGATACAAAGGCAAGGGTAAAGCCAAGGAAAATGCCTATCTGGTAGAAATGATCCAAACACTCCAAGAAGACAGTGACACAGATTCTAATGAATATGAGTGGGATGAGCTAACAAAGCATTCCTATGATGACAAAGATGTCGATACCATCCAAACTTTTAGCCCCTACCATGAGGGACAAACGCTACCGAACAGACCATTAGAGTCTGATTTGCCCATCTCTGAGATTATACCTTTCAAGGAAGGTTCAAATTCCATCACAATAAACAACTTGGAGGAAGGTACCATCCTGAACACCACCCATTCCTATACTCCTAGCATATCCATTCACACCATCAATGAATCGAGCCTATCCTCCAATTCCATCCCCCTTGTACATCCTGAGCTTATTAACTGGGATCTGTGAGGAACTCCCCAACTAGACATGTTCCAAAACGATGATGCTTACATTGACTATATGAACCTTAGGGACCACCTACCCAAAGGAGATCATAAAGCTGGTTTCTCTATTGAACTTAATATCATGGCTTATTTCGGAGAGGGTGCCAAGCCTTCCAGTCACAAAAATATCAAAATAAAAACTAGATCTGACGGTGAAAACCATTTTACGGCAACGTCAAATCCCAAAACAATAAAAAGAAAAGATGCATCTGAAGGTGAAAACCCAACTGCGGCACCTGATGATGGAAGGCTTGACACTCTCCCCGATGACATGCATCAGGAGAAGTCTTAGATTGTTGTGGAACCTACAGAGCTAGTCAACATTGGTACAGAGGAACAGCCTAAGATCATTCATTTTGCTAAATCTCTTACTCCACCAGAAAAGACCAGGTTTGTACTGTTCTTCAAGGAAAAGAGGGGCAGCTTCGCTTGGTCATATACAGACATGCCAGGTCTAGACCCAAACTTGATTCTACACCATCTTCCATTAGACCTAGGAGTAAAACCAGTGAAACAAAAGCTCAGAAAGATGCATCCACACATAGCACTATTGGTCAAAGAAGAACTCAAGAAATTACTAGATGTAGGGTTCATCAGAGCTATAGACTACTCGGAGTGGATATCCAACATTGTGCCAGTGTCCAAACCAGATGGCTGAGTCTGACTATGCAATAATTTAAGAGACCTAAACAAAGCTTGCCGCAAGGATGATTTTTTATTGCCAAATATAGATATCATAGTCGACTTGATAGCAGGGCATACCATGTTATCTCTCATGGACGATTTCTCAGGGTATAATCAAATTAGGATAGCACTAGAAGACCAGCACAAGATAGCTTTCACTTGTCCATGGGGCACTTTTTGTTCAAACATCATGCCATTTGGGCTAAAAAATGTAGGGGCCACATATCAACATGCTATGACAACTATATTCCATGATATGATGCATGTAATAATGGAGGACTATGTCGATGACATCCTAGCAAAGTCACTCACACAAGAATCACACTTGGATGTGTTAGAAAAAGTCTTTCAAAGATTAGACCAATTCAAAGTCAAGTTGAATCCAAAGAAATGTGTGTTCGGAGTCACTTCAGGCAAGCTACTAGGTTTTATCATGTTGGCAAACGGAATAGAGGTGGACCCTGCAAAAGTCAAGGCTATCACGGACATGCCACCTCCTAAGACTCTTACACAACTAAGATCACTACAAGACAAGCTACAAGCAATCCACAGATTCATATCCTAGATGGCAGACAAGTGCCAACCATTCAGTCATCTCCTACACAATAACATTCTATTCAGATGGGATGAGAGATGTGAAGAAGCCTTCAACAAACTAAAAGAGTACCTCCTGAATCCACCCATTCTCATGCCTTCTATCCAAGGGAAGCCACTGATACTCTACATATCTGCTACACCTACAGCTCTTGGGGCTCTTTTGGCACAACAAGATTATGAGAATAAAGAAAGAGCCGTCTACTACATCAGCCAAACATTAGTGGGCTATGAGTTGCAATACTCGCAGATAGAAAAATCATGTCTGGCAGTAGTTTTTGCTTCCCAAAAAATTTGACATTATATGCTTGCACATCCAATCAAACTTATTGCAAAAATAGATCCATTAAAATACTTACTAAGCAAAGCAGCTCTCATAGGTCGCCTAGCCAAATGGGTAATGCTCCTAAGTGAGTACGATATTGAATATGTAGACATAAAAGCTATCAAAGGGCAAGTCATTGCTAATCAGTTAGCAGAGGCACCACTACAGGACACCACCCCAATGCAATTTGACTTTCCAGATGAATCCTTATTCAACATCTCAACACATTCCTGGAAGCTCTACTTTGATGGGTCCTACACCCACCATGGATCGAGGGCAGGAATCTTGTTTGTAACTCCTCATGGTGACACTATTCTGAAGTCTTACCGTTTGCTATTCCCATGCACCAACAACATAGCTAAATATGAAGCCCTGGTCATTGGTATCAAGATGGCAACCAAATGGAAAATCAAAGAGCTACATGTCTATGGTGACTCTCAACTAGTGATAATTCAGGTCAATGATGATTATTAAACCAAAGATGAAAAGCTTATCCCTTACAAGCGAATGGTCAATGACTTTAAGGAATACTTTGTGATCATCTCTTTTGAGAAGATACCTCAAATTGAGAACAAAGCAGCAGATGCCATGGCAACCATTGCATCCCTTCTTGAGATTCCAGAGAATGAGTCACAGTATGAGTTCTTAGTAGAGACTATTCGACAGCCAGCTTATGATCTTCCAGAGAACCATACCATATGCCTTTTAGTTGGATCTGATTCACCTTGGTATGGTAAGATTTATACTTATCTCAAGGACAACACCTTCCCACCTGACCTATCTTCAAACCAATGATGGACCTTTATACGCCAAACCTCTTTCTATACCATCATTGCTGATACCCTATACCGACGTGGTCTAGATGGTACTTTACTCTGTTGTTTAGAACAAGAAGAATCCATAACCACTTTGCAAGATGTACACAAAGGGATTTGTGGAACACACTCTAGTGGTCCTTCCTTAGCCAAGAAACTCATGCGCTTGGGTTATTATTGGCCGAACATGGAAATGGATTCATATTAGTTTGTCAAGAAGTGCAAGCAGTGCCAAATACACGGGAACCTGATACATGCACTAGCTCAAGAATTGAGACCTTTAATGACACCTTGGCCCTTTTGCCAATGGGGACTTGACCTTGTGGGAAAAATCCATCCACCCTCATCTAATGCCCACAAATTCATCATAATTACCACTGAATACTTTACCAAGTGGATTGAAGTCGTTCCCCTCACCACCGTCACAGGTAAGCAAATCTCCTCATTTATCCTGAATTACCTCATCTGTAGATACGGGATTCCTTCATCCATTATCACGGATAACGGAGGACCCTTAAAAAACTAGGATGTCCAAGAACTTTGTGATCGATTCAAAATCCAACACCGTTTTTCCTCACCATATTACCCCCAAGGCAACGGTCAAGCTGAAGCATCCAACAAGACCATCTTGAAAATTCTCAAGAAGACAGTCAATGATGTTGGCCGTGATTGGCATATCCAACTCAATCCTACTCTATGGGCCTATAGAACCAGTATACGCACTCCCACAGGTGCTACTCCATACGCCCTTGTCTATGGCTCAGAAGCTATCCTTCCCATTGAAGTTGAATTGCCATCTCTCAGGGTGTCGTTAAAAGGTCTCATATCAGATGAAGAATACAGAGTCTCCAGATTACAAGAACTAGAGTTACTGGAGGAAAGGAGACAGAAAGCGTTTGACCATCTCAAAGCATATCAACAAATGATGTCAAGAAGCTATAACGACAGAGTTCGCCCAAGAATCTTCAAAGTTGGAGATCTAGTCCTTAAGGAAAATCCCCGCAATCAACAAGATAGGGAAAAGAAGGGCAAGTTCGAACCCAACTGGCTGGGGCCTTATGTAATTGTAGCTACTTACGGATCGGGGGCATATCAGTTGGCAACATCCGAGGGTGAGTTGTTCGATGATCCAATCAATAGTATGCATCTTCGCCGATTTTATACCTAGGAGAACCCCAATGTAAGGGAGGCACAAAATACAAAAAAATCAAAACATCAAAAAAAAGTACAAAAAATATCAAAAAATCATAAAAGAACAAACAAAAATCATCCTGTGGTGAAAACCTGGCAAACAGGCACCTTGGATAGGTATCATGATGAAAACCTAGCACACAGACGTCATGTTTACTCTCTAGCTTCTCATGCAAATAAAAGCAAGTGATGAAAACCTGGTAAACAGGCATTACTTGTGATAAACCACCTTCTCCATCTTTGGGAAACCAATCACCTTGAGTTCATTCTTCCTTCACTCATGTCCCATTCGACCCATATATGTCCCATCATAAACTCCTGACAGTTACCTACCATGGCTTGCTACTCTATCTCTTTGTTGGCCTTGTCAACCAAGGTTTTGTCCCATACTGTATCCATCACATAAGCCTAGTATAGTGTCTCTCATTGGTTTTCCATGGTTCCAGTCCATGAACTACGTTGCCTTTGCGTCGTCATGTAGGTAGGGCCATATTCCTATGCACCCCTGAGGCTAGCACGGTCCCATCCGTCCCATTTTTTTGTCATCTTTCTTGTCATCTTTCTTCTAGTCCATCAACGGTCCATTAGGGTTTACCCCAAACTACGTTGCCTCTGCGTCGTCACGTAGGCAAGGCCATTTAGCATTGAGCCCTCGAGGCACTAGGTCAGTCCCTTAGGGTCTATCTCACCAATAAGGATTGTGATACCTTTCACCAGACAAGAGTACATAGCAAAGTACGCTCGTTGAAAATAGCAAAAATCTTGATGTAAAACATTAACCTATCCAACAACAAAGCAGCACACCATACTAAAATTCTCAAGCTAAATCTCATATCAATTATGGCAAGAAACAAACACATCTAAATGCAAGAATGTTTTGTGATTGGTTAGATTAACTTACAAAGTCTTGATTTATGCTATCATGCCTTTCTATGCTACTCAAGGATGCCAAAAGCTAGAGATGCTATGATGGGGGCATGATTATTTTCTTTGTCTGCTACTTGTGGATTAAACTTTAGTAATGTGATGATTTCTGTCTAACGACATGATCGGCCAACGATCATCGAGGACTTCGAGATCTAAACATGAAAAGGGGCAATCCTTGTCTATTGAAAAATCCATGTAAGTAATACTCAAGTCATCTCAGTTCAATTATACCTAGATGCTTGTATTTTCTTACAATATAATAAAGCCCAATGATGAAAGTGCTTCAAAATACTTGCTATATCAAGGTGACAAATATCCATATCTATATTCATACTGTATCTAATCAAATCTTCATATCCATATCCATATCTATATCATATCCAATTACACCTCATATCCATACCCATATCCATATCCATACCGTATCCAATTGCAAGTCTATCCTTAATCCATGCCAATCAAGTCAAGTCAATCTTATCAAATGATCCAATCACAATCAGTGGTCTTGATCCTTGTCTGGTCATAAACCAACTCAATCAATTAATCAATCAATTGTCTTATACAAGATGTTGCATTGTCGAAATCAGACCAACACACGAGTCTTACACGACATGCTTCATTTCCTAAAACCAGACACTATCCTTCGTGTTGTTCTAGGGATCCATCATTCCCCGCCATGACAACACGCCTGCCATGTTGGTCTAGGGATATATTGTTCCCTGCCATGACAACAATATCATATCAAATGTCTTAGATAGGATGTTATATTGTTGAAACCAGACCCAGAGTCTTATACGACAATTTCATTCCTAAAACCAGACATCATCGATCCATATCATTGGTTTACCACTCGACAGGGGCAATACCTTATTTGTGCTTGTGTCATTTATGCATACTTGCTTACTTTCTTGTGTGTGTTATCATCTTTTTATCTTGCATTCCATATCATTCATCCCTTTCTTCTGCATCCAACCATTTCATCTCCAATCAACCTATCTCATCGTGAGATTGTTCATCTCACGCCTTCTACCTTCTCCCCGTCCAATCTCCCGAGGGGGCATCCTATCATCATAACCTGTACCAGGGGCAAACTGGGGCATGTATCATTATCAGACTATTTATTCTTTGAAACAATGTGATAAAACACATTGCTTCAAAGAGGGGCAAAATGTATACACCTAAAATTGGCTCAGGTTGAATTAAGTAAATATTCTAATATTTATCTTAATTCATTATCCCACTTAAATTCTTCTAAATGTCTAATAATCCCACATCATTCAATTAAAATCTTAAAATCCTCCTAATGTCCTAAGTCCTAAAATCTACCTCACAAAATCCACTTCATCAATCCACCTCATCTCTTCCACCTCACCATGTTGCACATATAGTTAAATATTCTTAATATTTAATTAGCTAATATCCTCTATTCTCCACTCATTGAATTCTTAATTCAATTATTCCCCACTAGCCTCTACTATTGAATTCTTAATTCAATTGTTATCCTCTATTCTCCAAAATTGAATTCTTAATTCAATTGTCCCCCACTATTCTCCACTTATTGAATTCTTAATTCAATTGTTATCCTCTATTCTCCAAAATTGAATTCTTAATTCAATTGTCCCCCACTATTCTCCACTTATTGAATTTTTAATTCAATTGTTATCCTCTATTCTCCAAAATTGAATTCTTAATTCAATTGTCCCCCACTATTCTCCACTCATTGAATTCTTAATTCAATTGTTCCCCACTATCCTCCACTATTGAATTCTTAATTCAATTGTTATCTTCTATTCTCCAAAATTGAATTCTTAATTCAATTGTCCCCCACTATTCTCCACTCATTGAATTCTTAATTCAATTGTTCCCCACTATCATCCACTATTGAATTCTTAATTCAATTGTTCCCCACTATCCTCCACTAATTGAATTTAAAATTCAATTATCCTCCACTCTTCCCAAAAATAAATTTTTAATTCATCCACTATCCTCCACTCTTCCCAAAAAAATAAATTTTTAATTCATCCACTATGAATAAAAGATTCACTTTTATTCCTAGCCATTGATCTCATCTGTTGATCCTCACCCTCCATTCCCTTTTCAGAAACTCTATAAATAAAACTCTTCTCTAAGCAATTAAAAAAGAACTTCTTCTTGCACAATAACTATACTCAGATTTCTCTTCTTCTCTCTATTTCTAGTATCAAATAGGTATCAAAGCCATTTCTCCTTGTCATCTTGAGGAATTGAAGCAAGGAAGCAAGCTCCCTGAGGGCCAACCTTCGTCATTCAAGATCAAGAAAGAATAGGTGAACAATGGAAGCCATAGGGTAACAGGTGTTGTAAGTTGGTAATTTCTAATTTCAAGCTTGTTATTTGCATATTCTATTGGTGTTTGGGTTTTTGTTTTCATTAATTGATCAATCTCATTTACCCATTAACACAATTCAATAATTGATTTCCATAATTAATTTAAGGAGCATTATGGTAATCAATATGCCCCTAAATTTGCATTATATGAATTGATAAGTATCTAGAAATACCAAAATGAATCAGTGTATGACTTCAATCTAAAATTTTCCAAATTACACAACAAAGTACCACATAGATCCAAACTGTCTAATCCAACAACATTGAGCATTTATATGAAAGCATTTGATCCCAAGATGGGGTACGAACTTAGAAATCGATGCCCTACGACCTTGGCTGAAGCATAGAAAGTGGCCTTAACAATTGAAAACAATAGGAAAGTTGTAGGTATGGTTAGCAAGATGGATAACCCTAGAAATCCTCAGAACCCAAATGTTCAACAAACTAAACAAGAAGGTCAGCATAGGCATGAGAGGCCCAAGTTGCATGATATGTCGTATAATACCAATTGGAAAGATGGGAGACCCATTGATAATAGCAGAAAACAACATTATGGCAAGGATACCCCTAACCCTCTAAAAAGAAATATGGCACATATGGTAGAAGATAAACCTTGGTGTCTAGTATACAATTTACCACATTCACCTGAGTATTGTGAGGTGGCTAAAATAGTACAACAAGAAGAAATGTTATACAATTATAACAGAGACAATCACACTATAGACATGATGCAAGATACACCATATTTGTTGATTGAAAACTATTCTTCTACAGAGGAAGAGGGATATGAATATGATGTGGGAAACTAGAGACATCATATCAATATGGGAGAACAAGAAGTATTCTCAGATCAGGAAGATGGTTATGAGGAACCTACCTATTATAACAATCAGCCATATGATCAATGGAGAAAACCCACTGAAAATGAAAGAGAAGCTCTTACAATAGCTGCAATAGCTCAAGCTAAAAATGCTTATAACTTAAGGAATAGGACAATGAATGTTGAACAAGGAACACCTAAGAGTGTATTCATAAAAGATCAGAATTACAAAAAGAATAATGCAAAGTCATCATTCAAAGAACCAAAAAAGGGGGGGTAAGAGTAAAATGAAAGAAAAATCACAAAATCAAGAAAAAGAAAATATAAAGATAGAAAAGAATGATTAGACTATGGCTCATTCTTTTGACATTGCTCATGCAATATCTCAGGGAAAAATATCAGTTCCACTTTTAGAAATGATGAAGATAGAAAAACACAGGAATACAGTAGTTAAACTGATTTCAGATATACCAAGTCAAAAACATAAAGGATCTGAAAACATAACAAACAATGTTCATCAAGAAACATTCCAAATGCCTGAGGTATACCTAGGTGATACATCGACAAAGAATCCCTCAAGGTGGACCCTTTCTACACTACATTATAGATCAAAAATAGGATAGTGAGGAATTGCATGATTGATTCAGGTGCTGCCATGAACATCATGCCAATAGCAGTTATGAAAGAACTGGGAATGTGCGTTGATACTACATTTGGTAGGTGTTATGCAATGGATAATATATCCATCCCAGTCGTTGGTATTATGAGGGATGTGGAGATAAATTGCCTCATACCCTGAAGCAACTTATAACATTGATATTATTGTGGTTGACATCCCACCATATTATGGAATGCTTCTATCAAGACAATGGGCTGCAATGGCAGGAGGGAATGTCCAATTGGACTTATCATATGCCACAATACCAGTTGGAGGTAAAGAAATCAAGTTGTGCAGGGAGCCAAGGTATGAAAATATTATAGAATGCTTGGATCAACATCAAATAAATTTCTTTTGTGATACAAATTTGGGAGCCTTCAAGGTTGAGAAAAGTCAGCCAGAATTGTAGAATACTGATCCAATACATATTGAATCTAAGAAAGAAGAAAATGATGTATGGAAGATGTATTTTGATGGTGCATGCAACAAAATGGGAAATGGGGCCGGAGTAGTATTTATTTCACCAGGAGGTAAAACTTTCAAATACTCTTTTCTATTAATATTTGAATGCACAAAAAATGAAGTAGAGTATGAAGCATTGCTCATTGGTTTGAACATAGCCACCAAGCATAAGATAAAAAAATTAGCTGTATATGGTGATTCTGAATTGGTTACTTCCCAAGTAAGAGAAAAATACCTATCAAAAAATAAGATGTTGAGATAGTACAAAAATGCAGTATGGGATGATATTGAGTTATTTGATGTCTTTTCAATCAACTGGATTGATAGGTCAAAAAACATTATGGTAGATTATCTAGCGAATATCGCATTGAAAAGAGATGATGTCACATTGGGAGGTATTATAGGAGTTCAAAACTAGACCCACTATCCTAGACAATGTACATAATTGGCAAGTATTTGACAATGATGCTAATATAATCAACTTCCTTCATTGTGTTGACTATTATGAAAATCAAGAGATTGATTTCAATGCATTTGTAGACGAACATGATGGGAAGGAAACCCTTTTTGGTCAACAGATAGTTCAGTTGAAAACAAATAAAATACCTAAGGGACTTATAGCATTGGAAAAGGTATTCGATGGACATGATAGATTTAAAATGAAAGGCACACCAGTGGTGCAAAATGACCTTGAAGAGATTAATTTGCGGACACAAGTAGCCCCAAAGAATGTGTATATTGGAAAAAATCTTAACCCAAAAATCAAGAGCAGATTCATCAACTTACTTAGGAAGTATAGACACATGTTTGCCTGGTCATATGATGATTTAAAAGCATATAGAGAAGATCTATTTCAGCATGAAATACCACTAAAACCAAATGCTAAACCATTCAGGCAGAAACAGAGGCCTATCACTCCTGCATTAGCTCCTAAGATCCTTAAAGAGATTACAAAATTAAGAGATGGAGCTATCATTAAACCCATCATGCATTCTTCTTGGGTTTCTAATTTGGTGCCTGTTAGGAAATAGAATGGTGATATTAGATTATGTGTGGACTTTAGGAACCTAAACAAATCTTCCCTAAAAGACAACTATCCCCTCCCTAATATGGAAGCAATATTACAAAAAGTTACTGGATGTGAATTGTTGTCAATGATGGATGGCTTCTCAGGTTACAATCAAGTGAAAGTTAAAGAATCAAAGCAATTTAAGACTGCATTCATGACTCCATGGGGAACATATGTATATTTAAGGATGCCATTTGGACTCACTAATGCTGGAGCAACATTCCAAAGAGCAATGGATGTGGCCTTTGCTGAATTGATTAATAAAATCATGATAGTATATCAAGATGACTTGACAACATATTCCAAAAAGGTTGAGGATCATTGTGCACATTTAGAGCAAATATTTATTAAAGCCTTAGAATATGGGATTTCATTGAATCCTAAGAAGTGCCATTTCACAGTGATAGAGGGGAAGTTGCTTGGTCACATAGTCTCAAAAGATGGAGTGAGAATAGATCCTGAGAGAGTAAAAGCAATTGACCAAGTCCCTATCCCTAAAAATCTGAAAGCTATACAGTCATTTTTTGGCCAAATTAACTTTGTCAAGAGGTTTATATCAAATTTTGCAGAAATTATTGCCCCCATATCAAGGATGTTGAAGAAGAACTCAAAAGTGAAATGGACAATAGAAACAATAGAAGTATTTGCAACTATTAAAAAGGCAATCAAAGAAGCCCCTATTCTAATATCTAATTTTAGTAAGCCATTCCAACTATTCTCATTTGCCTCTTATCATACAATTGCAACAGTGATATTATAGAAAAATAATGATGGATATGAACAACCTATCTCATTTTTTACAAAATCCCTTCAAAATGCAGAGTTGAAATATGACATTGTTCAAAAACATGCATATGCATTAGTAAAAGCAGTTAAAACTTTTAGGCCATACTTGGTGGGAGCTGAAATCATAGCATGTGTGCGTAACGCTACAGTAAAGGATGTATTGGTCCAAACTGAAGTCACATGTAGAAGATGCAGATGGATCAACAGAATTCAAGAGTTCAATATTGAAATCCAGATTACTAAACTAGTGAGAGGACAAGGTCTTGCTAGGTTGATGGCTGAGAGTAATCTTGAAGCTTCTTAGATATGTAGTGCTAGTGATGTTGATAATACAAGTTCTAGCATTGAACGCACTCCATGGTATACCGACATTATATATTATCTAAAGCACATGAAATGTCCTAAGGAGTATGATGATAATAAAAGGACAATTAAATTACAAGCCTCAAAATATGTATTTATTGATGGAGATCTTTACTGGAAGAATAGGGATGGTATTCTACTATTATGCGTAGATGAACATCAATCAAAACATATCATGAAAGAGTTACATGAGGGCATGTGTGGAGGTCATTTCTCAACAAAGACTACAACCCACAAGATCTTGAGGGCTGGATACTATTGGCCTAAAGTTTTTAATGATTCATATCATTACACTAGGAAATGTGAAGCATGTCAGAAGTTCTCAAGAAAGTTGAAATATCAAGGAACATTGCCCTTGAAACCCATGCAGGTGGAGGCTCCATTCTATTAGTGGGGTATTGACTTCATAGGAGAAATTATGAAGAAGTCAAGTGGTGGACACAAATGGATTTTAGTGGTGACAGATTACTTCACTAAATGGGTAGAAGCTATCCCAACCAAACAAGCAACAAGCAGGGTCGTGATTAACTTTTTGATGGAAAATATTATATTCAGATTTGGCACTCTAGTAAGGTTAATCATAGACAATGGGATGTGTTTCAGGTCTCATGAATTCAAAAATTTCTGTAGTACACATGGCATCACTGTGTCCTATGCCGCCCCTTATCATCCACAAGCAGGCAGGTAGAATCCAGCAACAAAAGACTTATGAAAATCATAAAAAGAATGTTGGAGGGAAACAAGAAAGCATGGGATTCAAAGCTAAGAATGGCTATATGGGCTGATAGGATTACTGTAAAAAGAGAAATTGGGAGATCTCCTTTTGAACTAGTATATGGAACACAAGCGAGAATATCATTAGAAAACCTCATGCTAGTTTACAAATTTATTCTTTAGGAAGATTTAAACATTTTTGAACCAATGAAGGAAGCCCAAAGGCAGAATATTAAGTTACAATCACAAGTGAAATACCTCTTTGAAAAAAAGGCCAAAGATAGGAAGTTTGAAATAAATGATTTAGTACTAATGTGGAATGCTAGGTGCCAGAACAAAGGAAAGCATGGAAAATTTGAAGCTTTATGGTTAGGTCCTTTCGTTATAATTGACAAAGGAGGTGATGATTCCTACTATTTGCAAAACATGTCCAGAGAAGAGCAGGAATTGCCTGTGCATGGACAATATCTAAAGCCTTTCTTTTCATAATCATGCACAAAGAGGATTGAGTGTTGCCAGTGCATGGACGATTCTTGAATAATTCTCATAATACTTTTATTCCATACACAATAGTTTAGGGTAATCAAAAGGAGATTAGGACATGCTAGTACATGGACAGTCCTATGAATCTGTATAAAATATATATATATATATAATCTTTTCCATGTACAATAGTATAGGATCATCCCAATTCCCCATCATTATCACTTCCATCTCCCATTCTCATTAAATTGTCATCCCAAACAAATAAAACACATGGTCTACTCCCCCAAGAGATTCAAATTCTTGTTATACTCACAAGAAGTATACATCCTAGACAGAGCCACTGTTGGGACAGGAAAATTTAAAATTTTCTTGTATTCTTACTCGTCCATATCTGACCAAATCATAAAACATTTTGCCCAAAATCAAAATTACAATTGATATATCCCATAAAAAATCCTATGATAGAACAATGTAAAGGGCCTAAATTTCTTAATATCGACAAGACTTTATATTAGCTATACCGATCGATGAGAAACTAGTTGAAATGTCTATCGATGTGAAAACAAAGATTGGAGAGAAGATTTCAAAGAATACTGATGAAGAAAGTGGCACTGATGCCCTTTCATCGGAGAGAAAATGCATGGTCACGCCAATCGGTGTAAGGAAAGACCATCAAAGAATACCCTGAAAACCTTCCTGACAACGTAAGTCATACCGATGGAGGAACTCAGTGAGACTCTCACCGATCACTCAATAGAGCGGAGGAAACTAATGGTCATTGGTAGGAAATGAGTATTGAAATGAGAAACTAAGGAGCTTCCAATGCTCCAATGTCTCACCGATTGAAGAAAAGTGCTTCGGCGTAACTTAAACTGATAAGTGTGAAGAATAAGAACCATTGGCGAAGAAATCCTCTGAGATAACATTCGAAGTCATTAAAATTAAACTCGATAGAATTGTTTGAGAAAAGCCTACAAGCGGAGATTTGAAGCAGAAAACAGACGAATCAAGATCCTTAAAAAACAAAGTGCATGTTGGTCAGAATGCATGTATACCAGATACAAAGGTGAACGGTCGACGGTTTTGTAAATTTATTTGTATGTATGCAAGATACAAATAGTGAGAAGATACAAATGCATAAAACATACAAGACGATATACAAAGCTATATGCATGTCGCAGAACCAAAAAGATTATGAAATGAGGTTTTATTGTTGTATGTTTCATGCATTGTATGTATGTTTCAGGTTATACATTTCAATATACATACAATGCAGAACTCAGGAAAGGTTGAAATTTGGTTAAAATGATGCATCATGACTTAAAGTATATCAGAAGATGCATTACACTTTATATACATCACGAAGCCAAAAAGTACGTAAACTATGGTTTATAAAAATGATAAGTCCGAAGAGGTGATACAAAGGAGTTTGTATGTATTCGGCTTTGTATCTAAAAATTGGATACAAGCATTGTTGCATTTCAGAAGATACAATCAGAAAAAGTGATGTGGGCTCCATCATTTGCATATCAGGCTTGTATAAATAACGATGTATATCTTCGATATACAAGACGATATACAAGTTAAAAGGATGCAAATAAGAGATACAAACCAGATACGAAAAGAAAGTTAAATACTAAAAAGTCTTTGTATGTTCGAGGTGCTTGTATGTTTATAATATACATACCCCATATACAAAGGAATAAAAACCATCCCTGGGGATAAAAGGTAAAGAGAGGGTTTTTTATAAGATGCTTTGTATGTGCGCTTATACAAGATAACATACAAATGGTAATATACAAAGAAAATAAACAAGAGAATAACATACAAAACCTAACATAATTGGAGATTTGAACATTATATATACATCATGTGGGGTCTGAGTTTGTATGTGACAAATGTATGTATCCAATATGCAAAAAGATGTACAAAAGATGATACAATTCCAGACCCGATTAGAAAGTCAAATTTTAAGAACTTTGTGTGAAGTCTGTGCTTGTTTATTATAATGCATTGTATCTGATATACAAAAGGAGAGATGCAGTTGCAGATTGTATGTATATAAGATACATACAATGGTAGATTTGAAGGCGATTTCAATTCATTTCATAAACCTGGTCGGGCCCGCTCTTGTGTATAGAAGAAAATGTATCCAGTATACAAAAGATATGTATGCAAAAGGAGGATGCAAGAAAATATACAAGGACTGATCTGAAATCCAATTTATTTTATAGACCTAATGGAGTCGGCACTTGTATGTGTGTCCCAAATGCATATACAAAAGTTGATACACAGGAATTTCTGATGCATATATGTTTATTACAACTCTGAGATGGATTTGTTTGTTGCTAGACCAATATGAAGAGGGTCATATAAAACAAAAATGAGATTTTGTTGATGTAAAAATTGATTTATTGCTTTCAGCAATGAGAACAAGCACAACTTATTCGATAGAAACTGTAATATGGAATACCTTGCCAAATGAAGATTAATGGATACAGCTCTTAATCAAATTTGTCTATTTCTTAATCCATTTATGTGAAAAGGTGTGAGCCACTAATAGTCATACTGTTTTGGCCTGAAGTTTGTTTCCCACACATATATATCAGGGAAAACAAGGATCATCCACGGAATCATCAGCAGTAGAATATATACTTATAATTTACAATGTTTCTCAAAGACCATGTTGCATGTTTATTATTGAAGAGGTAAATTGAAGTTCTCTAATTTAGTGGTTCTATTCTAGCATCAATTGTTTGTTAAGATTATTCAATTGTATGGTTGTCTCCATTTTAGTATTTCCTTGTTATTCAAATTAATATATCAAGTATACAGTTAATTTGTCAATGCACATTTACTGTATCTGTGTGATTGAATAAATTGGTTTCCATTAGAGGAATTAAAATCCTTTTGATCAATCACAGTAACCTGGAAGTGTTAGTTTGGATTACTAAGAAGAACCATATATATAGGATTGCCATTCTATCTCCAAGTTAATATTATCTGTTATTCTTGCATATTTCATTTAATTGGTTCCTTCAAGAAATGATTAAATTACCTTCTAGTGAATTACAAGATATCTGATTATATTGGTTGGATTATTAAGAAGAGTTTGTTAGTCATTTGTTTGCATGTTTATACAAGTTATAAACTAAAGTATTGTGCCAAACAGTTAGAGTTACTGCCAACTATAAGCCACTAGTCTTAGTCTTCCATTTGACTCTATTTACCCAACAAGGCACTAGTCTCATTTCAATTCATCACTTAAAACCCTTTTATTAGTTAAGCACAGTCATAGAATTCACCTTGATATTGCTTATACAATTTCTACCAACCATTCATCAGATATTAGATAAAGAATTCATTAGCAAGCTTTCATCTATCCTACACCATTTGCCACTATAGGTAGATCCATTTAATTAGTCAATACATTTACATTTAGTCTGCATTAATTCTCAAGGTTCACCCACCTAGGTGTAGCAGGACCTAAAGTGCAGGGAATCATCAAACCCTAAAGGTTGATTCCGTCGTGTTGGTTAAAAAATGTTGTGAATCTAAGCATAGAGCCTGGCATTGTCTTAGGATTAGCAACCTGCAAATTTGAGACCTAATAGGATGATGAAAGGATAAATGAAGGATTTGTGTGGCTTGGAGGGATAAGGTATGTTAAGAGAGATCTAAAACATTTGTCAACATTGTGTTCCCAATCTTTATCAAGATTAATAAAAATAGAGGAATGGAAAATTAGGATGGATGGACTAGACAGTATAGGTATGTAATGGATAGAGGAATAGGATAGGAAATGGTATGAAAGGAAACTGCTAGGAGAAAAGTGATATGCCGATGAGACATGGTGCCCCCAAGTATAGGTGACATAGAAGATCAACTTTACACATGACGCCTGTTTGCCAAGTTTTCATCATGGTACTTATCCAAGGCGCCTGTTTGCCATGTTTTCACTGTTCGATGAAGGGATTTTTTTTTTTTTTGAATATTTAGATAGGAGAAGGTGGATATGGATAAGGAGAGACTCAAGTGTCTAGTTCCATGGAAGGTGATAGTCCTTCTAGAAGGATGTCATTGCATGGACCATGTCAAGTGTGATCATAGATGTTGGTAGGGATCGCATGAAAGTGAGATATGGAGAAGGTAGATATTGGATAATGGAAGGTGAGATAGTGGATTATGATGTGAATTATGGATGGAAGGCTTATGGAAAAGCTTAGACCATGTGAGTAGGATGGGGAAGATATATAGGATAATAGTGGAAGAAAGGGGACATGGAGTTATGTGTAAGTGTCCTAGAATGGAAGGGAACCATGACCAACGGTTGCACACACCGTGATAAACATTTAAGCTTATCATTGGAAGGTGATGTAGGAAGCAATAGAGATTTTTGCCTAGTGGATGAGTGATGTAGGCCTTTAGGGACCCACATAAACTTAGTATACTACTGATTTGTGTTTGTCATGTGGGATGGAAGGATTTGATATGTGTGGATGGCATGGGAGAAAGTGGATGGTCATGATTCTTGATAGGTGGATGCCTCATTTAACTTGAGGGCTTTTTGCTTAGGTAGCCAAACCATTTTGCTTGTAGATTGTACCTGTGAAGGTATGGACTTGGGTATATGCAGCTTTTGTGCAACTCCTAAGATAATTATTTGTTGCTTGGGGATCCACACCTTTTTCTATTTGGCATTGAGGTGTGTGGGTGTATGCAGCTTTTGAGATGGATGTTCCTTTGATTCTTGGCTTTTGTATACTAGGTCATGAGGACTCTAAGGACTTTTGACTTTATAGGTAGAGGAATCCAGATTTGTGCTTTTGAATCCCCTGGGGATGGGGGAAGTGAGGTTCGTGGAAGCTCGTTGTTTAGACAACATGTACATTTGTTGGCCATGATTGGGATATTTAGAGGATTTATAGATGGATGGATAAGGTGTTGGAAGAAGTGGAGGTAGATTGGATGGTGGAAGGTGTATGGTCACATGCTCTTAACAATTGTAGGATGATGGAGGTGGAATGACGGCATATGTTTTAGGAATATGATAGGATGTACGATGGAAAGTGGTGGACTTAGGAGGAGTGGAGGAAGTACCAACATCTTTGGATTGTTCATCTTGGGGTATGTATCCAAGGCCATATGATGGTGGAGGAACATTGACATGGATAGGTTCCAAAATACCTTGTTCATGAAGGCATAATCCTTTACCTTGATAGTTCATATTCTAGAGTATGCGATGGATAGTGGGATTATGTATAGGTGGAACAATAGACACGAGTTCCTTATTGGATGGAGAAGGTGAAGAGCTAGATAAAGGTTTCTATTCTCCTAAGGAAGAATATTCATGCATGAAGGTAGTGAGACGAAGGATATATGGTGGGGCATTTGTAGCTTGGTCAATAATGGATGGTGAAGGATCACTAGAATCTTGATCATCATTATGCTTTTTAGGATCTAAATTATTGGGTTGATCCTTCATGTGCACTTGGGAGGCAAGTGTGTCATCAGAGGAAGCAGAAGTTGTTGGATCATGGATAGTATCAGATGGAAGATGGATAAATGTAATGGAGGTTTCTTACTCATGTATAGGTATGGGATCAAGTTGTTCATGAACATCTTCTTCGTAAAAGGTACTATCTTGATCATAGAGAAGGTATAGATTATGGACGGGTTGGAATTAGACCTCTTTCCCATGTATAGGATCAAGTTGCTCATGGATAGTTTCTTCATAGGTATTATCTTGATCATGGAAGAGATAAAGGTTATGCACGGTTTGAAATTGGAAGGGGGTGTTTTGATCTTGATTTAGACAAAGGGTGGATGTTTCTACATGCTCTAAGGTATGCTCTTGACATAGCTCTTGGTATTCTTAAATGGAAGTGGATAGCTCTTGGATAGGCTTGACATGTTCTTGAGGGTTATTGACATGAAGGTACAATAGCTCTTGACTTGGGTTTATGGTAGGAGGTTCTTCAATAAGCTCAAGGGGTTGCAGATTGCATAAAGGGGTTGTAGGATCTGACATGGCATTTGAAGAATCTTTGCTAAGGTCAAGGACTGGAATTTGAGGACATGGTTGACTCTCTACTAATAGTCCTTGGATCACATCCTTCATAGGTGTAGGAGTATATGGAGGAGGTGATGGATGAGTGTATTTGGCTTTCTCCATAGCTTTTCTTTTGTTGTATAAATTTGGAAAAACTCTTTTCCACAAATCATCCAAGGATTCTTTAGCTGTTGGTTTAGACGGTGGGGAACTTGAGGTTGGTGTTGGTGTAGAAATGGTATGATTTTGGATATGTGTCTTAGAACATAGCAAAGGAGGACTAGTAGAAGGGGTGGTATATGATTTCTGACTTGAGGTGGTGCTTGCCTTGTCATGAGTATGAGAAAAGGATATATGATTTTGGGGTGAGGTGTAGCTAGTACTAGCACGTTTCACTTGCAAGTTTGCCATTTCTTGTTATAAGAATTGGATGTGTTAAGAAATTGCTATACAATCTTGGGGTGAGGGACCTAAGTTTATTTGCAATTGCAAATATTGGAGTGTTTGAGCAATATATTCTAATTGGTTTGCCATCTCTGCAGAAATTGACACAAGACCGGAAAAGCATACTATGATAGATGCACAGCTACAAAGCAGGAATAGGTAGCAAAAGCATAGGAAGTTAGTACAAATGCGTAGTAGGTCGAGATATATGCGAAGCTTCAGAATGTATGTGCAGCTCTAGTTTTCTGAATGCTTTTGTAAATTTTTTGACATGTTTTGCAAAAATTTTCTATTTTTGGTTTGAAAACTTGGTCTTTTTGAGAATTTGATTTTCAATTTATGGCAAAAGACACAACAAACACATAGAAGTTTTCATGATTTTTTATCTTTTGTTATTTTTTTTTATTTTGGACTTTTTTTGACACAAAAACAAGTACAACCTAGGCTAGATAGGCCAACATTTGTTGAATCCTCTAGCTGTTCATATTCTAAGCATGTAGCTCCAGGATCTGGTAGCACCGACTCCCCTCCATGGCACCTACTTCTCATGCATACTAGATCCAGGTTTCCTTAGGCTCATACCCCCACCGAACCATTGGATTGTCCCTACTACCTCTACTAAGAATCACATGAATCAAGGCCACTTCAAAGGCTCCGCCCTTTGTGTCAACAAATAGCAGTTTTTGGTATACTAAACAAGTGGCTAAGTAGTCAAGGCAACCGTTCTAGTGGTTACACATGCGGTAGCACTACTCTCCACTATGGAGTCTCCTAGCCTCCAAGGGTTATGCCCTAGAGGGTTTTGGGGGAGGTTGGTCGTCGGTGTAAGATAGTAGCACTCATTGCAGGAAGCTTTTGTTTCAAGCACAGTTTATTTAAAGTGGATCGGTAGGGCTTGGCTTTAGCTTGTTTCCACTCAGGGTCATTCCCACTTGGATAGGCGTGCATCCAAGGGCAGGTCCCTCTAAAGGTTAAACAGATGGAATAATGAGTCTGGTGTTCTGGTCACCCAGTGAAGGGGAGAGCATAAACCTATTGTTATTTGATAAACACAAAGAACATTGATTAATCCAATTCTAGTTAAAAGGAAAAAAATTAATTGGCTATCTACTTGTGCACTCACACATTTGTTAACTTTGAAGTGTTTATAAATATAGCAATGTTCATTTTACATTTATAAGATAGCAATGAACTAACTAGGAAAGAAATCAACAATGCAAAGATAGCAGTGGTTGAGTTACTCTCCTCCTAGTTAAAGACTACGTGGAATTTGCATGGATACATTTATTTTTTTACTTTTTCCCTTAATTAATCTAAGTGAATTAACCAATGTAGCTAAATGATCTATTCCAGCCTCTAATCCTGCAAGACAAACATTAGCTTAAATAGAAAAATTAGATGAAATCCTAAAACCACAGTGCAGAATAGAAGTGCCGCTATGTAGTCTGAATGCGTAGAAACAGAGCTTGTATGCGCCATTTTATAGATGCACTAAGACAGGTGTCAAAAGCACAAGAATATGAGACAAATGTGTCATTTTAACAAATGCTTTGTTATACAGTATAAAAGCATCGTAAATCAGGGTATATGCGTTGTAGTTACACAGGCTCCAGAACAGGAAGCGTATGCGCTGTCTTGGTATGGATGCACCATATTTTCGCATGGGCTAGAGAAGAAGGTAAACACACCTCTTTAGAGGTTGAATGCGCCAGACTTTTGTATGCATCGGAACAAGAGGTAGAAGCATCGGTTAAGAGGATAAATGCGTAGGATGCACCTATCAGAAGCCTGTACAACACTTATATGGAACATGTCACTAAGAAAACTTAGATTTTGATTAGATAAAGGGGCAAGAGCCCCACAATGGGCACCAAAATGTGAGGGTAAAAATGGGATAATCAAAGGAATATTAAAAACCCAAAAATTAATAGAATATGAAGATAAAAGGAGATTAAAAGTAAAATAGAGAAGATACTCACAGCCTTTTACCTTTTGACTTCCATTGTTCACCTACTCTTTCTTGATCCTTTGGTGATGAAGATGGCCCTCAGGAAGCTCACTTCCTTGCTTCAATTCCTCAAGAATGACAAGGAGAGATGGCTAGGATACTTGTTTGTGTTGAAGATGAGCTTCAACACAATGTGAATAGATGATTTGATGAAGTGATATGCAATGGGGTGCCAATGGCGTGCTATAGTTCCTCTAGCATAAGTTTACTGTAATGATGGATGATCAAATGAAAGGATAGAGGGTTGTGTTTATAGAGTTGTGTGAGAGAAGATCAATGGTGGAGAAGAAATGAGAAGATCAATGGAGGAGAATGTTTGAGAGAACATGCGCGAATAGAAGGACATGTGTCATTCAAGAAGAAGCTTTGTTGAGTTAACTGCTTTCTTGATGAGGACGATTTTTCATTTCTTAAATTAGAATATATTTTTCTAATTTAAGAGCTTTGTTGATAAAACATATTTGCTTTAAATCAGTTAACTCAGCTTTTACTTTTGTGTGACAAGAAGAATTTATTTTTAGAAGAAAATTATATAGATAAGAGTGGATGAAATATAAATTAAATAAAGAAAATTTATTTAATTTATGTGCATCATGAATAAATAAATAAAATATTTAATTTTATTTATTTTTAGAAGAAGGATGCAATAAAATAATTTGAAATTATTTAATCATTTGATGGAAAATAGAAGAATAAGGAAATTAATTAAATAAATAGAATTTATTTAATTAATTATGGAGAGGGGAAGAAAATAAGATTTTTCATGTGGAGGGAAGAAGATTTGATAAGATAAGATTTGATTTGATTTTTTGATAAAAGAGGAAATGAAAGGAGATAATATAGGATTTAAAAAGATAGAAAGAGATTTGTTTTTTGGCTTTAAAGAAATAAATCCTAAAAAGATGAGAGGAATAATAGATGAAATATCTAATTAAATAAATTAATTAGATATGCATGAGTTGCAATTTTAGAAAGAAAGCAAGAAGATATTTTTAGAAGAAAGCAAATTAAATAAATAAATTTATTTAATTTATCTTGTGCAAGATAGAACAATAAAATAAAATATTTTATTATATTTTATTTTAGAGACTAAGAGGATTTAAATAAATTTAAATGATTTATTTAAATTTGGAAGAATGCATGACTTAATTAAATAATTAGAAATTATTTAATTGTTTGGAAGAAATAAATTAAATAAAAGATTTTATTTAATTTTGACTTTGGAAGAAGTAATTAAATATTTTTGATATTTAATTAACTTAGAGAAATATGAATTGAATAAATAAATTTAATTATTTATTTATTGATAGAGGAAATAGACTTAAATAAATATTTAAAATATTTATTTGGACAGAGTCGTGTCATTTTTAGGTGTATACAGTGTCGAAGCTGAATCATCGATGTGTTCCTGTAATGTGCCTGAGATGGTGTTGGACCTAGAAATAGGTACACTCCATTGCTCGTCTATTGTGTTTTCTCTGTGTCTTCAAGTGTGTGTGTTTTGGCATGCTTATTTTGTGTGGGGTGTTTGTTGCCCCATATGCAGAGACTAGCACGCTCGGGTAGTGCTTCCTGCATTTTGGGAGGTTTTTATGTGTCTTGCATGTGTGTTGCCCCATATATATAGAGACCTGCACCCTAGGGTAGTGCATCTTGTATTATAGGAGGTTTGTTTACTTTCCAGTAGTTGCATTTGCATTAATGTGTCTTCTATGCATTGACTATCTTCTCCATATTCTGCATGACTATGATTGTCTTCTCCGTGTTTTGCGTGCCTATTACTGTCTTCTATATGATTGGTGTGTCTTCTCTGTGCTTGATGTGTTTGATGTGTTTGTGACCTTACTTTAATGCATGTATTAGCCTCCGGTTTATACATACATTAAAGTGGGGGCTAAATGTAACGTCAGAAAATGTCCCCTTGGAGGCTTTTCCCTCATAAGGTTTAGCTCCCAGGTCTTTAGCATGCATTTAGGACATTTTAGTCCATATTTTGGTATCCCGATGGAATGAGACCTAGGTTCCATGGAAAATTGGATCTAGGTGGACCCCTTGAGTAGTACCCTGCCCAAAATAGGGGGGACTTGGGTGCCCGTGCCCTAGTCCTGTTCTATTTTGGGGCAGCCCTAATTTTTAGGTGTTGGTTTGTGACTATTATTAGGTCACTTTGCTAACACAGTAAGTTTGAATTTTGAAAACCTTGGCTGGAGTGTTTGTAATTGCATATATAAACATGCTTAGGCATTTATTTGTAAACTAGATTTCAATTAGATAGCAATTGTGATGTTCATGCATTCTCAAGGTGATTCAAGGCTTCGATTGTGTTGCAAGAGTAGACTTGTATGTTTTGTGTGTTGACATTTGCATATTTGAGCATCAATTTCCTCATGGCATGAAGAGCCTCTTCCTCCATAAGAGATTTACTACAAGATGGCATAATATTATGTTTTCAGCATTGATTCCTTTGGTTTTTGCCTCTGTCTCACAAGGGCATGCACTCTTTGTTTAAAAACGGTGCTCAAAGACTTAAGTGTCCTACAGGGATTGACTGAGGTAAGCCTCTAAACACCACAACCCCGAAACCACGTCTTGTGATTACAGGTTACAGGTGTCGCATTTGGGAAAAGTGGAGTTTTAGGAAGGATTAGCAGGCATCAAGGATTCAGGATCTAAAGAAAAGCAGGACACAGGAGAATTTCTAGGACTTGGGTGCTCACTCTAGTGTCCTCCACATCTAAGTTTCGAGAAACAAAAGTTACAGGGTTGATCAATGTCAAACAAAGGTCTGAATTCCGTGAAGAAACTGGCACCTTGGACTTGGACACCCACTTCAGTGCCCTTGACTGTTTCGCTTCAGAACCCTAAAAATAGATATTTTGTGATTTGGTATTTTACTCCTGTCTGCAAGAGCTTTTTCTGTCATTCATCAATTTGTTGTCGTATTTACATAATTAGGGTTTTAATAGTTAATTGGGCATAAGAGAAGGAAAATTAATAATTAAATTCTCTAATCCAAGTTTCCCTACATTTGTAAGTGACCTAGGGTATGATAGTGTTCACCACTCGACCCTAGATCCTTGAATGTATAGTGGAAAGGTGGATTTAAACATATAAATGCTAAAATATTAACAAATCCAATTTTCCCCTAAATAGGACGGACCCCACGTGGACCTGTAGGTCCAAATGGAACGTTCCTATTTGCCCTAAATTATGAGAACTACTCCATCAAAGTTTGGTAGTTTGTTAGTCTTAGGGATCTTAAGGGACTTTGCCAGTAGCTTGTTGCCCCGAATGATAGGGGTGCTTAGCACACAAAATGATACCTCCCTTGGCATTTACCTTCCCACCCTAATGTGTTGGCAAAGTCCGTTCAACCTCACAAGCTATGGGATGCAAAATGTCACTCCTAGCACCTTTCCATTGCATGGAAATGAAGTATTTTGCAAGAATGCATTTGATTTCAGCATGATCAAATGGACTAGAGGTGACCAAAACCTAGAGGGGTTATTGTGGATGGACCCCACATGCACCTATAGGTCCAAACAAAATGTTCCCAGCTACCTTAAATTTTGAGAACTACTCCGTCAAAGTTTGGCAATTTTTGGTCTTAGGGATCTTAAGGGTCTTTGCAGTTAGCCTGTTGCCTTGAATGACTGGGGTAGTTTGCACATGAAATGAGACCTCCCCTAGCATTTACCTACCCACTCCAACGTGTTGGTGAAGTTTTTTCAGCCCCACAACCTATGGAATGCAAAATGTCACTCCTAGCACCTTTCCACTGCATGAAAATGAAGCATTTTGCAAGAATGCATTTGATTTGAGTATTTGAACTCTAACTATACTGGTTCCTTATTTTCTACCACCATTGCTCATGCATATCTTTCTATAGATATTAGACCATTTAATGAAGCCTTAGAAGTGTTCTGGGTTGGACATTTGTAAGATAACTGAAACCATAACAGAATCACAGAATTATATATGGTGTTCTCATTGCCCTGAGGATTGAACAATCAAGTAGTCCTTAGATTGATATGACCATTCTAAGCTTGACATGTGACTCCTACCATTTGTATATAACTATACATTTATAAAATGAGTGTTCTAAGATCTTTGTAGACACCCAAAATTGACCCTTTGCATCATTTGTCAGTTTGTCGCACCATTCACCTTGCATATGTCAATTTTGTCTAGCACACTTGAATCAATCATCTATTTTCTTCTAAATCACCCTCTTTCTATAATTAATTAAATAAGTCATATTTATTTAATTAATTCCATCTAATTCCTTCTATTATAATTATTTCTTCTATTTTTATTTATAATTAAATAATCTTTAATTATTTAATTATTCCTCTTATAAATAAATAAAATCAATATTTTATTTATTTATCTTCTCATCATCCTTATAAATTAAATAAATTTATTTATTTAATTTATGTTTATTCTCTAATTTTCTAAATTTAGCTTTTCCTCTATCATTTAAAAATAAATTAAATGAATTTATTTGTTTAATTTATTTTTATCTTATCATTTCCTTACCTTTTCACATTCTTCTATGTGTACAAGATAGGTCTTATCCTAAATCAAATATAAAAAATAATTTAATTGGTTCTAAAATCAATCATCCACATCATCCAATCCTTAAAATAGAAAATTATCTTATTTTAAGAAAAACAATTTTAGTACTACAAACAAACCAATTACAATCATTTAATAAAATCATTTTTTATGGACACATGTCTTGTACACATTCATCCAAGCTTCTTGTTTAATCTCAATTGTTCACATAGCCACCTAATCTCCACCATTGATCAATCTGAGAAGAGAGCTATATATACACTCTCTCATTTTATTCCAAGCCCCCATATCCCACACAATCATATAGCATCTAGATTATCATTGCATACATATTGAGTCCATTGAGCATCCATTTAGCACTTTGAGTGTATCATCTATCATCATTACATCTATGGCAACTATGGTTGTTCACTATTGAAAAGTAATCCACAATTCTAACCAAGGAATCAAGTAATCTAGGTGACATTGCTTTTGATTTGCATTCATTTTGTGTAATTTAGATGGATTCTTTGAAGGTGGTAGGATTAGGTTTGATTTGCAATGCTTTATCTTATTAACCTAATATTTCCTACTAACACATTCTAGCACACTAGGTGGGACCCACGTCCTTGATTAACATTTTCATTTTAAAAGTTGTTGTGAACTTTAGATACATCGAGCACATTTGATCCATATAGCATCACATTTGAATGGTGTTAATGAATAGATTTGTCACCTAACTCTATATTCTCACACTCAGAAGTGACAAATGTACTAATAGTTGAATTAGTCATAATGGTATTTCATAACTGATTCTCTGCTTATTTTACAAGGTGGCAACTACCTTTTAACATATACAATGGATTTAAATCTATATTTCTTTTAACCAGAAAGAAAAAAAAAAGGTAATGCTTTTAACTAGAAAGATTTGAAAGGAAATCCTACATTTCTACCATAACTGAAATCTCACAAAGAAGTTCAAAGACTTTGAAACAATCACTACATTGAACAAAGAATTGTATATCCACCACCATAAAATATTAATTCAAGGATAAACATTTCATGGTAATGAAGTGAAATGAACATCCAATACTCCAATATAGATAAGATAACCACTGGTAATATATTCAACATAAGAAGAATAACATTCAAACACCATAACAAAAAGTTTATGTTTTCTCGAACTTCACCATATGTTTATATATTGAAGTAACTGAAAAGTAAATAGTATAACAAAGTCTTTAATTTTATGAGAAAAAAAAAGTTTACCCAAAAAAGATCCATACTACACCTTCTACATAAATATTTATAGAGTCCACATAATAACTGTCTTGAAAGGAATGGTTCCTTGAGGACAACCGTTTTAAAATAATAAAGTTTTAAAATATGTTTTTGAGTCAAATTGAAAGAAATAGTATAAAATAGAAATAACTATGTGGCCACCCCTTCATCTTCCTTTGGGTCTTTGGTACTTTCACCATCCCGCTCCTCTAGCAAAGCTTCTTGTATTCCCTATACTTGGTCACAATAGAGGTGATGCTTTTACTGCCAAGTGTGGTTGTTATCTATAGTCTGGTTCTCAAATTATTCAACTTTTTACTGGCTTCAGCTAAGGTCTCATGGTTGTCATTATACATGGTCTTGAAACAATTAAGATATACCTGCATAAGACCTAACTTCCCCAATGATTCGGGTGCTGCCACAATAATGGGTTACACTTTCTGGAACATCCTGATTTTTGTTGAAATCACATATTTTTAGAAAATATAATGATTTAAGCCTCAAAAGGTTCTATTTAATGAATTTTAATTGAAGAGAGTTTGATCAAACCCTCTTAGATTCAAACCCCCTTGGATAGGACCCCACTAGTTTTAAACCATACTTATAATGGAGTCTCCTCCACACCTATCAAAATGTTGATAAAAAATTACTTTTGATTTACCTTTTGGGGGATCAAATGAATTCATTTATAATTTATGTTTTTGTAGTATGTAGTCCTTATTATAAGCTTCCAAAAAATATAATTTTAAATATATTTAATTTGATTATTATATTTATTTTTTATTTCTTGTGAATGTAGGTTTTTAACTGAACATCAAGTTCTCTGTTCTACACACATGGAAAATTAGTAAATTAGTGGAAAAAAATTCTGAAAAATGTCTATTCCCTAGGTATTTATGCCCTTGTTTCAACAAAAAAAATTTGAATTTCAATACATACAGAAAAAGTTATGTTTTACGAAATATGCCTATGTCTAAATTATAATTGCTTTGACTTCAAAACTTAATTAAAAACAGTATTCAACAAAACATTATAAAACCAAACGCATGCTCTATATATCAGTGTTACTAATCTAAATTCAAAAGAATTAGAATTTTATCCCCTATAGAAAAAAAGTTATGTGCTATGGAATACACATCACTTTAAAAAAATGTTGCTTACAATTAAAAACTAGTTATCAAAGGAGACACAATTTTTTTTACAATTTAACTTCAATTCTTTAAAAAAAAAATATTTAGAATCTACAAACAAAATCTCACAAATCACTAGTTCACATCATCTTCAAATTCCTAATGGTTTAGCGGCTATAGGTGTCACAAAGTGAAGATTTAGTTCAAAATATTGATTTCAATGTCAAGTTTGGCTAAAAAGTGTAACCCATTATTGTGGGATGACCCATTCTCCAATGATGATCTTGGCATCTACAATTTCTTTATTGAAAGTATCCTTAAACTTCTGAGTAAATTATTTCATGTCCAACAAGTTCTCCCCAAATTCATCTGTGATGTCAACCTTTAACATATTGTAGTTATTTTTTATTTCGACCATCACATTGAAGAATTGATGCAGTGCCTTGTTAATTTCCTCAATACGATTTTCATACATGGACAACTTTCACTCCAGTGAATCAGCCCAAGAAGGATCTATATCATGCAGTTCATTGATCTGCTTCTCCTTGATGAGTGTGAGGGAATCCATGGCCACTAACTCAGAGACCTCTTTAGAAAGCACATAAGTGCTGCCTTGATCTTTTCTTACTTGCTGAAGCTCATTAATCAATTCTTTTCTTTTATTGTGGACCTAATTATAAGACTGTACTGACCTTCTAAGTAAAAATATGGCTTCACAAGACAACTTCTTAATCCATTTAGTTATAGCTTTATCAAAGTTTGAATTTTTCTTTATTTGTTGCATTTTACTGGCATCAAGACTTGTAATGTTAGAGTTGGAAGCTTCATGAGATGTAGGTGTCAAAATAGACTAAATAAAATTGCTTAAAGAGAGGACTTGAGACTACAATTTTACGTTTTCTTTTCTTTCTTCTTTTTCTCTTTTGATCAAGGCATTTACAGAAAAGTTTGCATGATAAGCATCCTCCTCAAGAGTAGAAGGACCCAAATCTATATGACTTATCTTGTAATATGCTCCAATTATTTCATTCTCATTCATGTCTTTCACCGGATCAGCAATTTCCAACATTTGATGACTGGAACTAGTATCAGTCACCATTCTAGACATCCTCTTGGCCTTTTTGGGCTTCGAGGTACTCTGTAACAACTTAGCAACTATATCCACTTCAACTGCTATTGTGGGCACACTTTTTCTTTTCTTATCCACTGCTTTCTTTAACCATCCTAGGGAAGATGACACTGCACCAATATCTACATTGCTTGGAACAGTTTTATCTTGATTATTAATAGAAATAGAAATAGAAACCTCCTCGTCAGCTAGAGAAGAGGGAACTTCCAAAAATGGAGGAAAAGAACCATCATCAATAATTTGTTGGAAAATGGGATTAGAAACCACAAGCACAGATTTCACTTGGGCATTTTTATTTTTCAAAGTGGGCAAGGGAAAACCATCCAATTCACAAACTAATTTCAACTTCAAAACTTCTTCTGGCCTTTCACCATTACCTCTTGATTGTGAATTAATGTTAGATTGTAACACTTCTTATCTCCCAGAAGAAATATGCACACCAGAACTTTGCATAGACTTTTTCTCATTGGTCTTTAAATTTCTTTTCTCATGAGGAGAGCTAGCATGCCCACATCATTTTCTAGCCAACCAATCTTCAGTTCCTTTTAACACCACAATAGAACAAACCTTCAAATCCACCACCTCCTTCTCTAACCAATTAATATGGGGAAGAGGTTTTTAAACTAGGGTTTGATACTCAACATCAATTACATTATAATTCTCTACAACTCCATCTAGAATGTGTAGAGGGAGACCAAACACTTGAATCTAACTCAAAGTGTGTCTCATACAATTTCTCCTTTGAACTTCTTGGTCATCTATGTAGTCTTCCCATAAATTCTCCAGTCTTGAATGATGCTCGAAAGAGCCAGAGCCATGAAATTTCTATTTCACATAGTTTTTACTATCGAAATTGGCTCTCATCAACAAAGAATGGAAATTAAATTCACTAAGAGTCTGTTTTACTCCTTTAGCAACATCATTGGTTTTGGAAGAATAGGAGGACAGCGTAAGTGGAAAAAGCATATCCCCTCTTTCTCATACTTTGATATTTGATATTCACAACAGACATTTGTCTGCAAACTTCCAGAAAAACTAGAAAATCACTAGGGTACTGAGGCAATTTGGTTGGGGCCTTTTCATAATCCCCCACTCTCAGATATGTGAAACTATCAAACTGAATATAGAAACTCCCAAATTCCATAATCAAAGAAGTGGCCTAGGGGGCAATTTTTAGCTCAGGATTTCCATCCAATTTTCTTACAACAAACATCAAAAAGGCATTATTCACATGGTGGTAGTCTTTCATTCCAAATTCTTTAGTATGCTAGGGAAAATAAGTGTACACAAGTGTATCTGGTGTTAATGACCCATGTGGTCTTAACCTGGCCTAAACAACCTCTTGACTAGCCAAAATGTATACCAAGTATGAACGCATGTGGAAAGTAGAAGTTTGTTGAAACTTACAATTTCAGCCCAATTTATGAATTGACCCTCACTACATATTATCAGAATAAAACAACACATCCAATCCTCAAAGGAGTCTATGTTCGCACTTCCAACCACATGATGCAGCAAAGTAATGATATCAAAAATTTCATCTTTAAAATGAGCTTTTTTTAACTTCAGGGACAATTGGGACCTACCCCTTTTCTAGGCTTTATCCAGTTTCGTGCGATAGAGTTCCTGCACTAGTCTTTGTTTTCCCTGAAGAATTCCATTCCAATGGCAACGGACATGTCTTTGAAAGTCTTTCTCTCTGGAATCTTCAATGCACAAGAAATAGTCCCAGGATCAATCTTTACTACCATAGACGCATCTTTAGCTCTAATCTCTAGGGCCCCAGGGATGTATTTCCTTGCACACATAACTACTAAGTCTATGTACTGCATAGAGATGGGAAAACCTCTAGTGTGTGCTAAACCACTCTGAAGAATTTTCTCTACAAATGATGACTTATCATTCTATTGCAGACAGGACCAGAATTCCCCCAAGTCAATATGTCGAGCTCAGTATCCTTCACATTCGACCAACTACTCTCAATGCCAGAATGATGGGGAGTTCCTTAGTATTTGAATTTTTTCATAGCTATGCAAAGCACAGGTAAAAATGGCTAAGTACTGGAGCAGTAATTGTGGAGAGTAGGAGTAATGATAGCTAAATAACTTAGAAAATTTTTTGCCACCATGTATAAATAAACTTGTCATTATCTTGACACAACATGCTTTGAATGTTGAGTTGAAGTGGCATTAAATTCGTGCCTTGAGAAAACAATTCGTGAGATTTTCCCATCCTTCAAAATCCTAAAAGGATATTCTCCATACATATGGTACGCTTTATTAAATGAGTAAATTAATTGTCTTGAAACTTGGACTGCAACCTTGTTGTCGCAAAGTCGTGAGAAACTAAAACTTTAGAACCACAAGTCAGAGGTTTCAGAGTTTCAGAAACCTCTAACTTACCAACTATAGAAGACCACAAATGGGTTACAAGACTTCGGCAAGGAAACATATAGTCGGGAGGTTGGTGAGTTAAGAAACTTCAGAACTGGGCGACTTGGTTGTGAAAATTTAGGAACTAGTGACTAGGTTGTGAAACTCTAGAGATTAGCAATTGGGTTATGGAACCTTAGGAACTAGGAAGTTCAAAAGTTTTTTAAATACTGCAAAGGGGAAAAATGATACTTAAGACTTAGACAAATGGATGACAGACTTAAAACAATAAAATTGAATGACCTAGAATCAAACTATGGGGTAACAACTGGCTCTAAATAGGGACAAGGACTAACAGGATGCAGAGAATCTAGAACACAATGGCCAAAATTCTTATTCATTAGGCAATAGAGACACAACAATGAATAAAATAAACAAAACAGAAGGAAACTATAATACAAGGAAGGACTCAATATCATCACCAGTTAAACATTTTCAGGTCTTGCCCATTGTAGGCAAGTGGTAAAGGAGTACCATCTGGATAAGCGAGTAGGAAAGAATTATCACCAATAACTTGTCTAATATGAAAAGGCCCTTTCCATAGAGAATCAAACTTTTTGTGTGCTCCCTTCGGTTCTCTCCTTTTATCCCAAAGTAGTACAGAATCTCCAACAACAAAGTTCCTCTATTTGGCCCTTTTATCAAAGATTCTCTTGACCTTTTGTTGATGTTTAGCAATTTTATCCACAACCATCTATCTTTATTCCTCTAGTTTATTCAAATAGATGATTCTTTTCTCTATTACAGATTAAAACTGTTCATTTTCTATTACCTTTTGCAAATTTAGTGCTAAGAGCTCGAAAGGAATAGGAATAGCACTGTCAACTCCATACACTAGCTAAAAAGGTGACATGCCTATTGCTCTTTTATAGGTAATTTTGTCTACCCAGAGAGCATCATATAGTTTCTTGTGCCATCCCCTTCAATTCTCATCAACTAAATTTTAACAATAGAAACCAAATTTTGTTACTAGACTCACCTTGCCCATTTCCCTAGGGATAATAATCTGATGAATGTGCTAAGCTAATACCGTAATCATAGAAAAAGAGAGTGATCTAAAAATATGAGAAAGAACTGGCATTATAAGTAACAATCTTCTTTGGTACACCAAACCTTACTAAAATGTTTTCTTTTAAGAAATTACACACAACTTCAGACGTGGTTTGTTTAACTGGGATAGCTTCCACCCATTTAGTGAAATAATCAGTAGCAGTCAGAATGTGTGTGTGTCCAGCACTGGAATTGGGATTAACAAGGCCTATAAAATCTAAACCCCACTGTTGGAATGGTACATCTATTACCACTAGTTTTAGAGGCAATGCTGCAAGATGAGGTCTGCCAGTGAACTTCAAGCATTTTTCACATTTGGATACCCATTGATGAGAATCTATGAACATCTCAGGCCAATAGAAACATTGGCATAGAAACTTGAAAGTTGTTACTGAGGCTAAAAAATCCACACCGCATGCGTCATTACAAAAAACTTTTAACAATCTCTTCTGTTGTTCTTTATCAACACACCTGAGGAATGTCCCATCTATGCCTTTCTTGTACAGGTTCTCTTCCCGAAGAATATATTTACATATTTTGAGTCTCAAATTCCTTTTCTTTTTGGCTGATAAGTGTAAGGGGCACTCAGCATAAGTTAAGAAATAAGAGATGTTAGAAAACCATTCATCTGTTGTACTAGTGAAAAGAAACAAGGGTAGATGTTCCTCTTCAACAACTTTATTTTCTACAATCTTGTATAAACCCTTTCCCCTAACCAAATTGGTGGGCTTAATATCCACATCATACTCTTGAACCTTTGCTATCCATGATCCTCATTTGTTACACCCAATCTCCTGTCAAGTTAGGATACTTTTAACAATTGTTTCTGAGACAAAAATTGTAATATGAGAATGTAGGATATAAAACCTAAAACTCTTCAAGGCTTTTACAACAGCAAATGCATATTTTTCCAATGGAGAGTACTTGACCTCATACTTTTTAAGAGGAGTACTCATGAAAGAAATGGGGGCCTCGATACCTTGTTCATTTTTTGGCATTAAAGTAGCTGGCAAGGTATGCTTTGATGCATAACAATATGTAATGAAACTTCTTGTGAAATTGGGATGTACAATTGTAGGTGCACTAGCAATAGCAATTTTATGTCTTCAAAGGCCTGCTTTCCCTCACTACTCCATTTAAAAATGAGATTATTTTTCATCATATCAGCAATAGGCCTCATCAGTTTAGTGAAGTCAGGTACAAACCTTCTTTAAAAGTTTACTTGGCCAAAGAAAGATCTGGTGCTATCTTTGTTTGCTGGTAATCCCAATTGCATGATATCTTTTACTCTTTCAAGATCAACTCTAATCCCGTCCTTTGAAATGATGTGTCCCAAGAGCTTTCCTTCAGTTACAACAAAGATAGATTTTTTAGGATTTAAAGAGATCCCCTATTCTTTGCAATGCTGCAATACTATTTTGAGATCATGTAGGTGATTAGCTCTCTTCTTAGAAAAGACTGTCAAATCATCCAAATAGATAACAATGATTTTGTTCTTTAGGTCACCAAATGATAGATCCATAGCTCTTTGGAACATTTCTCCCATATTTATGAGGCCAAATGGCATCCTATTGTATGCAAAGACACCAATGGTAGTAGTGAATCCCATTTTATGTTAGCCCTCTGGGGCTACTTCAACTTGATTATAACCTGAAAACCCATCAAGCATAGACATCATTTTAGAACCAACAACCATATGCAATATATGATCCATAACAAGTAGCGGGTAGTTATCTTTCAAGGAGGCTAGATTCAAGTTCCTAAAGTCGACACAGATCCTTATTTCCCCATTCTTTTTTCTGATAGGAACTATATTAGCTACCCATGTGGAATGATGAATGGGATAAATAATTCTTGCCTTCAACATTTTATCTATTTCATTGAAAATACCTTCTGCTACCTTAGGGTTATAGTTTTGTTGTTTCTGCCTATAAGGCATAGCACTGGGTTTTAATGGAATCTTATGTTGCAACTCACCATTTCTGAATCTCTTCAAATCAGCATAACACCATGCAAAAACATCTTTGTAATGGATTAACAAAGAGATTAACTTTTCCCTCTCTTGAGGGGAACAACACTTTCCTACACAAACTATTTTGGGATCATCTTTCATGCCAATATTGACATGATCGAAATTAGTTGATGACTCAATAGAAACTTTACTCTTTTTCTTTAGATATTGATCACGTCTGTTGAATAAGTCTTCAAGAGAGACTAGGCCTTTAGGAATTTTATTGCCTTTCATTTGAATAACCTTAGATCCATTGCCATTAGGAGCATCAATATCACCTTCCAAAATATCATTACTCTTATCATCACTACCTTCAAAGAAAATGTTTGCAAAGGCCTCATCTTTTTCTAAAAATGCAATAATTTGTTTATCATTGTTGAAAACTTGCCAGTGATTCACATTGTTAGGCACATTACAATGATACAAAATTTCAATTCTATATGGTTTTTACTTGAAATCTGGATGTAGCAATAGGAAGGATGCAAAGATTTCCAATGAATCAGCCCTAGTACTGAGATCCCTAGGCATTACCTCTATAGAAAAAGCATCAAAGTCTTCAATGCAATCCCATACCCTATTTCTATAATGTCTCAGCCTACCATTTTTCACAGTGTATATCTTCCTAAATTGTTTGACAATCAGTTTTGCGTCACCCATAGCCCTCAACTGTTTTATTCCTTTTTTTTTGGCCAAAGCTAGACCAAGCAAGAGAGGTTCATATTCCATAGTATTATTGGTTTTTTCAAACTCCAGCTTAAAAGAAAAAGGAAATGTGTAACCATTTGGTGAAATTAAAACAACCCCAACACTAGACCCAGCATGAGAGCAACTTCCATCAAATTTTAGTGTCCACAGCTCATCAACTGAATCAAGGCAAATGAGGCTTGAACATTCCTCTTTTGTTGAGGTGCACATGTAGGTACCTAGTCTAGTTTCTACAAAAAGGATGTCTGCTCTTGGATCCCCTAATTTTAGCACTGTAAATTTGGCTTTAGGCTTTGGATTAAGACACACTTTCTTCCCATCTAAGGATATTAAAGCATGGGACTAGTCCATCTAGATTTCACCACCTAGGTCTCTACAAAAGCTTCTACTTAAGAGCATTCCATAACTAGTAGGGATATCAGCAACTAGGATGGTCAACTTCAATCTCTTCATTGGAAAAGCAGCTAAGGTAACTTGAGCATCTTTAATTTTCCCTATAATGGGAACTGGTGAACCGTCCATAGAGAAACACCTACCATGTGAAGAAGTGAAAGACAACCCTAGAGCTTTGGCCACTTGGGCAGGCATTACATTGTCAAAAGTTCCATAATCAATGACACAATTACTCAGCCTAAAACCAACTATATATAATGACACATAGAAAGGCTCGGGTTTTGTAAAGGGGTTTTGTTGGTCTAAGTTTTTGTCATCAGAATTTGAATAGTTTTGGTGCTCAACATGTACTTCATCTTTAATAGACACTTGGGCATTACACTGAGACGGTGAAGGCTCTTGTTTAATGTATATGACCAACCTATCTAGTTTAGAAGGATTGAGTCTAAGGTATTCATCTTGGGAGATCTAAATCTTTATGTTTTTATATGACTCAATTATATCAAATGAACTAGAAATAAGTGCATCAAAAGGAGGAATAGATGGTACCTCAGTTGATGTGATTTTAGGCACAATATTCTTAGGTTTCTTGGAGCTAGATGTGGCTTGTCTCAACATGATATACTTTGGAGTAGAGGATGATCTACCAACTTGTGCTTTAGTCTCTTGTCCCCTTTGAACTTGTTGTCCTCTTGTAAAGACCGCACAATTAGCATCAATCTCCATATATACATCTTCTCCTGCCTCAGTGTCTGATTCATATTCAAAGAAATTCATGCTAGCATCACTAGCTTGACTAGGCTTCTCCACATAAGGTATCTCGATATGTTCATTAGTTGAAAGAATTTGCATAAATCAAACCATTTCCAGATAGGTGGCTCCATCATCATCTAAAATCAAATGAAAGTTACACATCATATGATTATTCTTGCTAGTGGAAGGCTCATTCTCAATGGCTAATCTCTGGGTAGGACCAGTCAATGCAATGTTTTATTATAGTTTCCTTAAGGTACATAATCTTTTCTAGGTATATCCTGATAAGGTGGCTACTGGAAACCTTTAGGCATTTGTCTTTTCAAAGTGATAATATCATTAGCCAACCTTTGTATAATGGGATTAGTGGAATTCACTGCTGAGGATTTGCCAGTTTGAAGTTCCTTCTATTTTCCAGCAATAATCAAGTCATCTTCTATGGATATAGCCCTTTCTTGAGCTGCATCTAAATCAGATGCACCTTCTCTTTTGATGGTGAAACTAACGTCCAGTGGAAGAGTATTGATGAAAAAGCATTTTAATAAAACATCTCCAAGCCTCATGTCTTTAGGAATCCTATTGACCAGTTTGTTAAACTTTTCCACAAATTCTCTCATAGGCTCATGCACTTCCTTGTTCATAGAGGCTAGCTGAGAGACAAGGAATTGTTCATTCTCTGTAGATTTAAACTGACTTTCAAACTTGGATCTTAAGGTAGCCCAGTCTTTGATGGAACCATTTGGGAGGTGGTAAAGCCAATCAATAGTGGCATCAGTCAAAGATTCCACAAAGAGTCTTATGGAAACATCTTCTTGTTGCACAACAAGGATGGAAGAAGTACAAAGAAAGCTTGCATGTGTTCTTTAGGAGTGGCCTTCCCATCTCCTCTGAACTTAGGTATAATTTTCCCTGAACCCTTTGTCAAATCATGTAACTGAGCTCCTATATTGAGCAAACCTATTATGGCTCCCCATGGGATAGGTGGAGGTTGGGCCATGATAATAGGAAAGTTAACTTGTAAAGGAAGGACAATTTCATGCAAAAGGAGAGCTTGATAGGATGTACCTAGAGTACTGGTATTACTTTGTTTAGGAGGAGGTGATGGAGGTCTACTAACAGACTTAACCTTTTAGTTGAGTGGGAATGAAGAGAAATCAACAACCTCTAACAATTCAAAATCTTTGTCCCAAATTCCTTTCTTTCTATATGCCCTAGTATATCTCTTTGAAGATAGTTTTGAACAATAATAAGAATAAATAACATAGTCATCAACTTCACTTACTGATTGTTTCGTGGAAGATTTTGCTGCATGTTCAACTGGTTCCTCAGGTTAGCAGCCTGATTTCTGGGCAGATTGTTAGGAAGAGCTTGTACATGAAAGATTCTTTCTCTCCTAAGAACAGGTACGATGTTTTCTATAAAAATGATTTCTTGGGCATCTCCAAAATGCCTTGTGTTATCTCCTATAATCTCCCCAAGTTCTTCTTCTTCTTCTAATACTTCATTAACTTGGTTGTACTAAAAATTAGTTCTTCTCTATTGCCAAGCAAGTAACTGAAGACCAGTAATTACATCCTCTTTATCACCAACCAACAATCTATGTTAAGGAGAATGAGAGCATTGAGTCTTTGAAGAACCATGAATTTTAGTCCCAAAGCAACTCATTAACAATAAACATCCCCAATAGAGTCACCAAAAATCTCTTAGTGAACAGATTTGTCACCTAACTCATTATTCCCACACCCCAGAAGTGACAAATGTACTAACATTTGAATAAGTCATAATGGTGTTTCATAACTGATTCTCTGCTCATTTTACAAGGTGGCAGCTACCTTTTAAGATATACAATGGATTTAAATCTCTATTTCTTTTAACCAAAAAGCAAAGAAAAGGTAATGCTTTTAACCAGAAAGCATTGAAAGGAAATCCTACAATTCTACCATAACTGAAATCTCACAAAGAAGTTCAAAGACTTCAAAACAATCACTACACTGAACAAAGAATTGTATATCCAACACCATGAAATATTCATTCAAAGATAAACACTTCACATCAATAAAGTGAAATGAACATCCAATACTCCAATATAGATAAGATAACCACTAGCAATATATTCAACATAAGAAGAATAACATTCAAACACCATAGCATAAAGTTTATGCTTTCTCGAGAACTTCACCATATGTTTATATATTGAAGTAATTAAAAAATAAATAGTATAACAGAGTCTTTACTTTTATGAGAAAAATAAAGTTTGTCCAAAAAGATCCATACTACTCCTTCTACATCAATATTTATAGAGCACATAATAACTATCTTGAAAGGAACGGTTTCTTGAGGACAACCGTTTTAAAATAATAAAGTTTCAAAATAATTTTTTGAGCCAAATTGAAAGAAATAGCATAAAACATAAATAACAATGTGGCCACCCCTTCATCTTCCTTTGGGTCTTCGATACTTTCACCGTCCTACTCCTTTGCCAAAACCTCTCAAATCTTCATCATGGTCTTGTATTCCCTATACTTGGTCACAATGGAGGTGATGCTTTTACTTCCAGGTGTGGTCATTATCTGTAGTCTAGTTCTCAATTTGTTCAACTTTTTACTAGCTTTAGCTAAGGCCTCATGGTTGTCATCATCCCTGGTCTTGAAAGAATTAAGATATACCTACATAAGACCTAACTTCCCCAATGATTCTCTAGTGATGGTCTCAGGATCTGTGATTTCTTTATTGAAAGTATCCTTAAACTTTTGAGTAATTTCTTTCTTGTCTAACAAGTTCTCCACAAATTCATCTGTGATGTCAACCTCTAACATATTGTAGTTATTTTTATTTTGACCATCACATTGAAGTACTGGCACAGTGCTCTATTAATTTCCTCAATAAGATTTTCATACATGGACAACTTCCACTCTAGTGAATCAACCTAAGAAGGATCTATATCCTACGGGTCATTGATCAACTTCTCCTTGATGAGTGTGAGGGAATGCATGGAAACTAACTCAACTACCTCTTTAGAAATCACATAAGTGTTTCCTTGACCTTTCCTCACTTGCCGAAGCTCATTAATCAATTCTTTTCTTTTATTGTGCACCTAGGTATAACACTGTACTGACCTGCTAAGGAAAAATATGGCTTCACAAGAAAACTTCTTAATCTATTCTGTTTCAACTTTAGCAAATTTTATTTTTTTCTTTACTTATTGCATTGTACTAGCATCAATACCTGTAATGTTTGAGCTGGAAGCTTCATGAGATGTAGGTGTCATAATAGACTAAATAAAATTGCTTAAAAAGATGACCTGAGACTACAATTTTACATTTTCTTTTCTTCTTCTTTTGTTCTTTTGATCAAGGCACTTATAGAAAAGTTTGCATGATAAGTATCCCCCTCAAGGGTAGAAGGACCCAATTCTATATGACTTATCTTGTAATTTGCTTCAGTTATTTCATTCTCATTTAGGTCTTTCACTAGGTCAACAATTTATAACATTTGATGACCTGAAGTAGTATCAGTCACCATTCTGGACATCCTCTTGGCCTTTTTGGGATTCGAGGTATTCTATAACAACTTAGAAACTATATGCACTTCAACTTCTATTGTGGGTACACTTTTTCTTTTCTTATCCACTACTTTCTTTAACCATCCTGGGGAAGATGACACTGCACCAGTATCTACATTCCTTGGAACAATTTTATCCTGATTGTTAATAGAAACAGAAATAGAAACCTCCTCATCAACTGGAGAAGAGGGCATTTCAAAAAATGGAGGAAAAGAACCATCATCAACAATTTATTAGAAAATGGGATCAGAAACCACAGGCACAAATTTCACTTGGGCATTTTTCTTTTTCAAAGTGGGCAAGGGAAAACCATCCAATTCACAGACTGATTTCAAATTCAAAACTTCTTTTGGCCTTTCACCATCACCTCTCGATTGTGAATTAGTGTTAGATTGCAATGCTTCTTGTCTCCTAGAAGAAATATACACACCAAAACTTTCCACAGACCTTTGCTCATTGGTCTTTGACTTTCTTTACTTGTGAGAAGAGCCAGCATGCCCACATCATTTTCCAGCCAACCAATCTTCAGTTCTTTTTAACACCACAGTAGAATGAACCTTCAAATCCACCACCTCCTTCTTCAACCAATTAATACAGGGAAGAGTTTTTCAAACTAGGGTTTGATACTCAACATCAATTACCTCAAAATTTTCTTCAATTCCATATGGAATGTGTAGAGGGAGACCAAACACTTGAATCTGACAATTTCTCCTTTGAACTTCCTGCTCATCTATGTGTTGGTCATGATGTTAGTCATAAACAAGCATAGAATAAAAGTACACATTAACCTTTATTCATCTTGAAAGATACGATGAATTCAAAGAATTCATAATCCCAAGTCTTCAGTGATTAGGTCTTAATCGTCTGACGTTACTCAGAGGTTAATGTGAGTTGCTGTTTTCATTTTGGGGCCTTATGTGAAGTTCATCATCATGACAATACTCCTGCAAAGATTCTTTATAGAGAAGTCATTTTATACAATTATTTGATGAAATGACGCAGAAATACTTCAATCTTTGCATGATATTTTCAATTAAGCATGTTCTGTATTCAAATATGCTAAATATCTGCAATTATCTATGAGATGTCCACATATTTGTGTTATTTGCTTAAGATCATCAATTATCTGCAATTATGAGGGTGAAATGTTCTGAAATTTAAAAGGAATTGGAAGAAATGCTTCTAATTAAAGTTGAAGCTTTAGCTTTTGAACCACATATATAGTAGATACTGTCATGAAGAGAAGAAAACCAAACCATATTTTCACCAGGACATTTGACAGCTAGATATAGTTGATGCTAACTTTAGAGGAATTTGCATGAAGACAACACATGTAAGTAGACATGCACTCCAAGGGACGCAGCAGATCACCACATATGTCCAGAATTCATACACTGATTACTCAAGATTTAATATGAATTGTAATCGACACAGTCTTCTCATTCATTAAGCATGCAAAAATATAAATGTATACAAAAACTTTGAAATGAGCTCTGAATGTTTCAGCAGACAGATTTCAATTAATTTTCAAATATTTACAATGAGGCATTCCATCACCTTTTATAGAACAAGGTGAGGAATCCATTACAAAAAAGATCTACGATTTTGATTTATCGATGCATATCTATGGTCAACATTCTCTTTGACTTCGTCAAACATATCAAAAGTGGCACAAGTTGCTAGCTGGCAACTATCTGTATTACTTACACTTATATCTTTCTTTATGATGTATCCTCATCATGCTCCTTGTCTGATTCATGTGGATCATCATCATGTGCATCACTTTCTGAACTTTCATTATCCTGATGATGATGACGTCACATATGAGGCCGCATGCTGCTCCGGATTTGCTCATATAACTGCACAATTTTATCTATTTTTCTGCCATCTTGAGTCTTTGCTTTGATGATGGCATCCTTGTGTGCCTCATTTTTTTTTCTACTGCTATCTAGTTTGTCTTTCCTGTCTTGCAGCGTCTCTTTGTAATTTTCCATCTTGACTTTGATTCTCATCATTTTATCTATGACTTCTTCTGTCAAGTGGACAAGTGGATCATCTGCTACTGATTGGAAGTTGCCATGTAAAGCTTTGATGGCAAACTCTTCATCTTGATTTTCAACTTTCCCTTCCACTTTTCCTTCCAATGTTTCTAATATTTCTGCCTCAATAGACATTAAATCATGTAACTTCATGCTGATCTCTCTCAGTTTATTATTGCATCTTTTAAGCACTCCACATTCAAACTGAATGTCCTTATACCATATATCAATCAACAGGACGGTATTACTATTTAGTACCTATTTTTTGATAAGCAACTGAGGATTTATCCTCTTTATTTCTCCTAGGACGTCTAATACCTTTTCCAACCTGTAAGACCTTTTACCTGTCTGCATTTGGAATTTATCTACCTTTGACTTGGAGTCACTGAGAGTATTCCATCTCTTCAAAGAGGCCCTTACCATTTCTTCAACATCATCCAATGTGGATGACATCCATCTCCTCAGTATAGACGCCTCATGTTTCATGAGGTCCAATTTATTCACCTCTTCTTGAGAAATAGCAGTCAATGGGACTGCATGTTCAGCTGAAGTTTCTTTAGTATTAGTCAGCCTTCTTATGTAGGCATGCAACTGAGCAATGTGCTCTTTGTGTTGCTTATTTTTCTCCTTCTCTTTTTTCACCTTCTAAATTAAAGAATCAATAATATCTTTGCCCTCTTGACCCTCTTGGTCTTCATTGGAAAAACCCAGATCCACTATGCTAACCTAAAACTCATCTAAGGTAATTTTACCTTTTTCTTTCTCCACAGTAGGTACTACAATCTGTGCAGTCCTTCTCCTAGTTGTTGGATCTCTTTTGATGGTCGAAGTCATTCTGGCCTTCCTCTTAGGTTTTATTATATTCTTAGAAAACAAAGTAGATACGTCAAATTCTTGAATTTCAAATTCTACTTCTGTATTTACCTCTTTTTCCAACCATGGAGGTACCTGATCATGTTTCTATGCATCATCATGATGTTCACCTTTATCTCCTATTTCTGTTAACGGATGTGATGGAGAAGGTGATTTTCTTAGTTCTTCTTCATGATGCTCGCTTTGCTGTTGATCCTGTGGCACATTCTCCTGTTGAGGAACTTCTTTCTCCGGAGGAGCATCTTTCTGGGGTGGGGGATCTTGTGATGTATCTATATGTTGATCATGATGATCATGATCCTTTTCTGTCATTACCTCATCTATTTTCAACTCTTCCCCTTGTTGAGGTATATTTTCATCAATGGATATTGTGGCATCCTCCTTTGGCTTTTCTTTTTCTTGTTGCATATCCACTGCACTGGATATTGTGGAGTCTGCCTGAGGTGCTATCGTTTGTTTAGAAGCCATTATTTGTTCTGCACCTACACTATCAACTTCCTGAGCTGTAGCAGCAGGATCTTTAGATACATCCTTTTCATCAGCCCTCTTTTCTTGAACCTCTACTGTAGCAGGTTCCGCTGATGTATCTTGTGCGCTTGGTTGACTCATTTCTAAAGTATAGCTCTCTGGTTCCGCCATCTTCATTTCTTCTGCAGGTTGTTCTTTATCAGGTGATCCTACTAGATGTTTGGGATTCACATCCTGTTTCTCTGTCAAGCCTACCACTACAAGACTTGTCACCTATGCAATTAATGTATCTAGCCCTATTTCTTGGGCTATCCTCTTTGGGCTTTTTTCTTTTTTTGTTTCCACTTGCTTTATTTCCTCCAGTATAGTTTGAACTGGTGGAGTCTTGTGAGGGGTCATGTGTGTAGCAGAAGCAAGTGTTTCCATCTTTTGTGAGGTCACTTCCTGTACAACTTCATCATCAGACAAATTTATTGTCTCATCTAGCGAGATGTGACCTGCATTTGTCTGGGAAGTTTCTTTCATCTGCTCCTCTGCGAGCTCGATCTTGAACTTGACTATGGTAGGAAGTGGAACATTGTGCTGAAGTTCCCTGTGCACTTCACTACCTGCCCCTTGTAACAATGTAGGGGATTGTCTCATTTCACCCCTCATGGAGGTTCTCAGTTTGTTAGGTGGGGTAGACACCACCACCTGTGGAGACCTCCTCTTCCTTTTAAATAACAAAGGAGCCTCTTCTTCCTCAGGCTCTTCCTCCATGAGGACATCCTCTTCGCTTGGTTTTCTTGAGGATTGACCTTCTTCTTGGGTCTCAGTAATTCCAGCCTCTGCTATCTTTTCTTTCTTGGACTTTCTTTTGCTAGTCCATGGAGGTGATGCAGATCCTGATCTTGATCCTGATGCTGCTACCTCCTCAGCGTTGAACACTGCCTGTTCAATAATAACCCCTTTGGGTTCCTAATCTATTTTCTTGCCCCTTGGGGGTCTTTTGCTCTGTTGTTGTGGTGAAGGGAGCCTATCTCCCTTAGACTTCCTCTTCTCATTTATGAAGTCGTCATACTCTTCCCCAGGAATATCCTGGCCCTTCTTCTTGTTGTCCACTGTAATGGCAACACCTTTCTTCTTCAAAGCCTCTATTTGTTCATCAACCCAAGCTTGGGTTAGCTGTATGGTCCTGGCAATGAAGGGGTCCAAGGATATGTCTTCTTGTATGGTGAGGTCAGGTGCAGAGATGGTATCATTATATATTTTCTTCTGCTCATACTCATCTGCAATTATCCTGCCATCATCCTTCTTCAATTGTTGAGGGATGGGGATGCAATCAAAGGTTCTAATTTGATTCAATGTTAGCCTTTGATACCTTCTTCTCCTTGCCTCTGCTTCATCTTCACAGTCGGCCCAGAAGTCCTCTAGGTGCCTCTGATGAATAGGCTTTCCTATTTTTTTCTGTATCCTGCCATAAGGATCATATGGTCTTACCAGTGGAAAAGGCTCCAACCTCATTTTTTTCAAGGTGACCATCACCTTCTTGAATTTCTCTGAATCTGGGCACATGTACCAGCCAATGGTGAATGGAAACAAAATTGGTGGCAGCTTCTTTGCATCCTTGTATGTTTTCAATATTGTGGAGCTCTACCTTATGAACTCCATAAGTATCACTGCATCAGTGGGATACCTTGGCAACATGAGGGGAGGTCCTTCAAAACCCTCAATCCTCATGTAGGAAAATGTGGCAAATTGTATATACCAGGCTCCATGCCTGTAGATCATTTCCTGAGCTTCCATGCTTAATCTCTTTGTTCTATCCTCCTCCATGGTTCTGACCAGATGCATAGAGAATGCATCATTTACTAGTTTGTAGTCTTGGAGGTAATTGGCTATTTGCAACTGGGGATGATGATCCCAAACATGTACAGCATTTGTACCTGTAAGCTTTCCATTTGTAACTAGTGCATCAAATGTGCCTTGGTATGCACTGGAGTAGACAATATAGGATGTCATATAGAAAGCACAATTTGAACCTCCTAGGCTCATCAGCTGCTCATGCAGAGCATCACTTATTATTTGGCCCCACAATGGCTTGATGTTTGAGTATATGCACATCATGATCAGCCCATACATCCAATCTTTAAAACTACCAGCATCAGGCTGGCTTGTGACTCTGCTCAATAGTACAATCATGTACTAGTACTCCTCACTAAAATCATATTTGAACAAGTGCACAGGAAGTTTGGTGGCTATAGGATATGTGTTGTTCTTAGCCCTCCAGTGGTACATATTTTTCCTGGCTTATTTTTTGTTACTCTCATACTCTTTCTCTGATTTCTTCATGTCTACACTCTTGACCTTCTTGCCCAATGGCAGTCCAAATGTCCTGGAAAGACCTTTGATGGATAGGTCTACATATATCCTCCCATGCTTCATCACCTACCTGGTCTCTGGATTATAATTTTTGGCACACTCGATAACCAGCTCCGGAGACTCCATGGAGTACGAGAAACCGGTGGCATTCCACATCCCGGATATGAAAACTGCATCCAGCATAGGACTTCTATTTTTCTTGTCATTCAGCTTAACTGACCAGGCTTCCAAATTGGTATCCCCTTGATGGGTATCTGTAATGGCACCATATTTAAACAAGACGCCCCTCTAAGATGAGAGCATAGGCCTACTGAATTCAGCCTCACACTTAGCCAAGCTCTTGTCAGCCATGACTACCTACAATTAACAAAATCTTGTCTTACCATGTGTTCTCAGATGCATGCATATAACAATTTATCTTTATTATTCATCATACATGCTACATTCATTAGCATAAGACCATCATGAGGAGTGCATAAACTCAAATTTCAGACTAACCACACCATACCTGACTATTACAGAAACAACATGATGAGGGTTTCATTTACTTACCTGGTTATGTAGATTCCTTTATACCAGGGAATTCCCAGAAAATGCTCTTAATTCGGCTAATGATCACGCACCTTCAGCTGCTTGTAAACCTTGCTCGTTGTAGTATCACCTGTAGGAGGATAGAGAAGCTGGTGCTCTGTAAAAACTATTTCTTCACAAGGTAAATGTAAAATGGCATTAGATTTACCATTTAACCTTGTAATTAGGGTGAATTTAGGGCAAATCCTGACAAATTAGATTTTATTCATTGATTTTTTGTACAGAAAGTCAAGATTTTGCCAAGTGTTCCATCGGGTTTAATGATCAATGGGAAATACCAACCACCTTGGTGTGCATTTAATGCTAATGGTGGCAACAGGAGTGGGGTGATATCTAAACGGCAGGATGATATTCAAAAATATCAGGTAATGTTTAGATATCAGGTGATGTTCGCATCATTAGGCTGTTCTTTAAACGTCAGGAGGATATTTGAAAATATCAGGTAGTGTTTAGAAATGATGATGATGAGACAAATTTACATGTCTCTCCTTTCAGAATGTCAGGATGATGTCACCGTCATTTTATGCGAACATGATCATGTTTAGAAAATATCCTACCGAGAGGTAAATGTGATGATGATGTCATCATCATGTTATTCCTTCGTTTATCAGACTTGAATGGCATCATCAGGATAATGGCTTAGGGTGATATTTGGCGGCAGGAGGATATTGAAGAATATCAGGTTACATTTGGAAATATGATCCTTGCGAAATATAAGGCTGTATGATGGGTAAGGTTTACTATCATTTTAAGTTGACGTTCGGATATTTAGACCGCATGACTTATCGAGTGATGGACTTAGATCGGGATGATCTTTTGAAACATGACTGATGTTACAAAATATGATCCTCCTCTTGCAAATATCAAGTTTGACCAAAAATTTGACTGTTCATAACTTTCACATCCTAATGAATATCAGGGTGATGCAACAGGCAAACCTGCATGGAATTTAATGTTCTTTCTAAATATGACGTCATAGAAATAAAATATGAACTTTGACAAACTGACCTCATGATGACGACTTACCTCATCTTGATTCTACATGATGAAGCACATGACTTACTTTTACCAAACCGTCAGAAAGCAGACAACACAAGCCAAGCCAAAAAAGTTGGGTTCCTATTTTGCCAAGTCAAAATGGGGCATGTTGTGTAACCACACAACAACTTGCCACCAAAGAAAACAAACAAATTCCAATGATTTAAGTGATGTGATCACATTCATTCATAGTATTCTAATTCTTTCTAAGCATAAGCATCATGATCTTCTGAATGATAAAATTTCATCATGGTAACAAAGCTAACAAAGGATCAAGTGTGTGCAGACGATGAATTATCTTCATCTTGAAAGAAAGTTGAAAACATAAGTAACTGGTGTTAAACTACATAGTTGAAGATCATCCCTCATAGCCGACCTGGATAGAGCCTTGCTGCCAGTAGGCGTTCATAGCCCCAGAAAGGTTATCTATACAATCTCCGTAAATAGAGCCCCACTGCCAACAGGCATCTATAGCCCCAGTAGAGTTACTTAGATGGCCTAATTTTATTGTTTATATCTTTTTTTTTTATGTATATCTGATGTCATCATGTCAGCTCATTTGTACAAGATATAGTCACTTGTAGCTTTAGGTTGGAGATTGTATTGGTAGCAAGGGAGTCCCTTTAGATTTTTCACTTAACACCTATACTTGTGTGTTCAACAAACCCAAGGCTGTTAGGTATTTCATTGTGATTGATTCACTTTGACCAAGAAAAGGCACCCTGATGAAAGGATATCACAAACCTGATCATGATTACTTCTTAGGATGAATCATAACCTATATCTAAATTTGATCTTATCACTTGAATCCTAACAATTTTATTTATTTTATGGGGTGATGAAGTGCATCATCCTGACTTACCAAAACAAAAACTCAACAAACAAAACAGACCAAAAGAACACTGTACAAACAACTAAACAAATGTACAATATGATACATATGACTGTCATGAAATCACTCAGGCCTGGAAATAATGTTTGAGGAATTGTCCATTGACTGGCAATGGGACATCCTCACCTGTCAGGTTCTTAAGCCTATAAGAGTTGTCTCCTAGTATCTTAGAAATTTGGAAGGGACCTATCCATAATCTGTCAAACTTACCATGGTCACCTTTCCTTTCATGGGCTTTATCCCACATCAGGACTAAATCACATATCCTAAAAGCTTTAACTCTAGCTCTCTTGTCAAACTAGCATTTGACAATAGCTTGATGTTTTGCAAATTGGTCAATTGTTTGACTCCTTTTCTCTTCCAGGTGCATCAACTAAAGCAACCTAACTTCTTGCTTATTGTCTATGCCTAGGTACTCTTGGGCAAACTACAGTGTAGGAATTTTCAAATTTACAGGGAGGATAGGATCTACCACATATACTAGTTGGAAAGGTGAGTTTCCTAATGCAGTCTTCATTCTAGTTCTATCTACCCATAAGGCATATTTCAAAAATGAGTTCCATTCCCTAGGGTTCTCTATTAATTTTCTTATGATACTCAGCAAATTTTTATTGGTGGATTCTGCTAATCCATTCCCTTGGGGATAATAGTTGGATGAAAACTTGAGTATGATCCCATGATCAAAAGCCCAACTTGACAATTTAGTTGAAGTGAAAGCAGAACCATTATCACTCACCAAAGCATAAGGAGTTCCATACCTGGTGACAATGTTGCTTTCCAGAAATTTAATAACATCATCTACAGTACAAGTCTTGTTGCTGACAGCCTCAGTCCATCTAGTGCAATAGTCAGTAATTGTTAGTACATACTTATGACCTGAAGATGATGGAGGATTGATTGGTCCTATGAAGTCCATGCCCCATTGTGCAAATGGGTGTTCTTCCATCACTAGTTGCAAGGGTTGCGCAGCATATTTCTCTCTGTTGGTGGCAACCTAACATACATGACAACACTTAACATGATTAGCTGTGTCTTTAAAAATTGTAGGCCAGTAATATCCTGCTCTAAGGATTGCATGTGTTGTGGCCAAGGCTGATCCATGTACTGTTCCAAACTTGTCATGTAGTTCTAATAAAACCTTATTTGCTTTTGGCTTTTCTAAGCATCTCAGGTATATTCCTTCATAATTTTTCTTGAAAAGGGTTCCTCCCTTCATCATGTTTTTTTGGGATCTTAGCTTCAAGGCCCTTCTTTGTGAAGCTTGCATTCTTGATGGACACCTTCCAGTGATCAGGATGTGCCTGATATCTACATACCACTCTTTATTGTCTTTCTCATTGATAATGTACTACTGACTGGTGATGTTTGGGTCAATCTCGGATATCATTTGACTCAGAGCTTGTCCTCTTACCAGTTTCATTGGTGTAATTTTCATGTCATACTCTTGCAATACAATAATCCATTTGGATCTTTTTTCACCAGGCTCACTCTGCATCAACAGCATCTTCACTGCTGCATCTGGTACTACGACAATTACTTTGCTCCTCAGTATGTAGTGTCTGAGTGTCTTTACTGCTCTGACCAATGCAAGTGCTTGTCTCTCAACATCTACATATCTCAATTCAGCATCCCTGAAAGGACAGCTCATGAAAGCAATTGGTTTCTCTTCTTTCTCTTCATTTCTCTGAGTAAGCACTGCTGCAGAGGTGTGTTCTGAAGCAAATGAATAAATGTAGAAATCCTTTGTGTAGTCCAGACTGATAAGGACAAGAGCATCAGAAATGGCTTTCTTTATATCTTCAAATGTAGCTTTGGCCTCTGGTGTCCACTCAATTTGTGCATCTTTTTTCAACATGGCATTTAGTGGTCTAAGAATTTCAGCAAAGCCGGTGATGAACTTCCTCACAAAGTTTATCTTACCAAAATAAGACTTAAGTTCTTTCTTGCTTCTTGGAAGTTGTAACTTCATAATAGATTCCACCCTGTCAGGATCAATGATAATTCCATCTTCTGTGATCAGGTGGCCTAGTAACTTTCCTGTTGTCACCCCAAATATGCACTTCTCGGGGTTCAGTGATATTCCATACTCTTCACATTTTTTCAATACATTTCTGAGATCAGTTACATGGTCGCTCCTCTCCTTGGAGAACACTATTAAGTTGTCCATATAGATGACTATACACTTTCCTATTAAGCCTCTGAAGGCTATGTTCATTGCTCGTTGGAAAGTAGCTCCAGCATTTATAAGTCCAAATGGCATACGTCTATATGCAAATATCCCCCACTTTGTAGTGAAGGCAGTCTTTAGTCTGTCAATCTTGTCAACCATGACCTGGTTGTATCCTGAAAAACCGTCCAGAAAGGACATCATTTTGCCTCCATTAAGTATCATGCCACCTCCTAATGGAAATGGCCAATTGTCACAATATCCTATACAAGCTCAGGTACCTCAGGGTGCTGATTTATCTAGCAATAACCATGGATCCTCTTTCTTCAAACCTCAGACTGAAAATGTAGTGGCCAAGGCTCAAGAAGTAAAGGAGGAAATTAAAGAAATTTCTGCTCAACTGAGAAAACTCACCACAGAAGTGACACATTTGAGAAATCAAGGTTTTTATTCCCACTCAAATTAGAATAGAAATTATTCCAATGATAGACCAAATTATCTTGACAGAGGATACAATAACAACAATAATTTCAACAATAATGGTGGAAATAATAATAATCCTCCCAGACAACCCAGAGTATGGAACTCTAGACCAAATAATGGCTCATTACCATCACCCCTAGACAATCAGCCACCAGGTGAAGCCAAACAGACTACTAGAGTCAATCTTGCTCAAGCAGCCCTCACTAATTGGTGCAGGATCCACAATACAAATGCACATGCAGAATTAGACTGTCCACAATTTAGAATTGCTGCTAGCATCTTTCAGACAGAAGTAGCTAACACTTCTGGAAATTCACCTCAGGCAGAGGGAAATGAGATTGTTCCATGTGGATATGACTCAGCCTTTGTGTTAGAAACTTATACAAATCAACCTCATCATAGTTGTAACCAGGCACATGAAGAATCTGCCTTAACCTTTGAAACAAACTATGTTTTCCCCTTTGAGGATGAAAATGAGCCTGCAAGAGAACATGAGGAGGTACATGCATACCAGCAGCAATATTCTGGTAAGCGTAATTATAACTTGAGAAGTAATGCCAACAGACCTACTAGTCCATTGACATCATCTCTACCTCCAAACAACTTCAATACACCTCCTGATCCTAAAGCTAGCAATAATCCTAGGTTCCCCAAGGTAAATGCTCAATACTTGTCACCTCTAAACACAGGATCAAAGGTTGTAAATGCACCTCATGAATCTGACAAGTTGGTCAATTATCTAGCTGATGAAATGAAGAAAATTAAGATCAACCTTTCCCTATCTGAGTTACTAAAAAATCCTACCATCAAAAAGGCATTTATGAAGTCACTAGATGACTCTACTCCTAAAGAAGATAACCATCTTTCAAGTCAGTCCAGTGGCAAAGATCATGTTGCCAGAGATAATACGATCAAACCTAAAGTGATAGCTACTATCCAAGCTGTAGAGACCTCACATATGACATTATACAGAGATAAGAATGAGTCACCACCGTTCCTCCTCACCATAAGAATGTTCAGTAAGAACCTGCACAACTGTTTGGTGGATTCAGGGGCCTCCACAAATGTTATGCCCTTATCAATATGCAATGCTTTAGGACTACATCCTGCTAAATCCCTAAAGAAGGTCACTCAACTAGACAAAACAGAAGTAAGTGTAGTAGGGGAACTAACTCATATCCACATCCAATTAGCATCTGATCCTAGGATCCAGTATTACATTGACATTCAGGTAGTTGACATACCCGATACTTATGGGATGTTGATTAGCCAAGACTAGTCTAAAACGCTTAACGGATATATGTCCATAGATTTTAGTCACATGTGGTTGCCTTGGAAAGGTATACCTAACTAGATCAGGATTGATGTTGAGCCTAGAATGAAGCATATGATCACTAAGTACAACAGAACAAATGAAATTCTGTACGTAGACGTAGAGCCTGGAGTGTACTGCATCAGGCCACAGACTGTCAAAATAGAAGAGATCCTGATTCTTGACTTTCATCATCATCATGATGATGATCATCAGGAGGATGTACCAGTTGTAGAACCTGATAATGATCCTGAGAATGAGAACGAAATAGATCACTTTAGAAATTTTGAGAGGCATTTGTCTAGGCAGATAGAAAGATGTAAAATACTGAATATACCTGCTAATGATATCTTGCTTGATGATTGGTGCAGATTACACGATGAAACACATTTAGAAAGGACTTACGAAGCATGCTTAGACATGCAGCGAGGCATCATCATCATATTCTAAGGTAAGTTCTACATCTAATGATGATGATGATACTAATTCTTGTTTGTCTTCTACGGGAACAGAAGAGGTAATGAATCATGATGAAGATCATATCCTGAGAACAGAAGAAATTCTGGCTTATGACTAGATAAATGATGAGAAGAAAGAAAAGATCACCCCTGGGAGTGATTGTTTTATGGAGCCAGATTATGAATTGTCTGATGAAGACAAAGGTAGTGACCTGACTAAGTTTGCAGAATTTCTTGGAAAAGAAGTAGAAAAGATGACACAACAGCATAGATCTCCCCAAGAGGTCTTAATTAAAGGTTGGTGTAGGTTGCATGAGGCACCTCACTTAGAAATAACTTGTTCACTATGTTTAAACATTTTGAAAAGGCATATAACCGCAGATCCAGAGGATCATCCTCCTGCTGATGTGAAAGAGAAAATAGAAAAGTCATCAGGCTCACCAAAGAAGGGAAAGAAGAAACTTGAGAACGATGAGATCCCTAAGTTAAAGTGGATATCAGGTGGAGCAGCAGCCAGAGCTGCAAAGAAAAAAGAGGGTTCAGCTAAACATCCTACTGAAGATAAACCCTGGATCCTAAGGTTTGCTGGAGTAGGAATTGACCTCCTTGATCCATCAGGAAAATCCTATCTGGTAGCCTACAGATTACAGTTCCCCTGTACTAACAATGTAACAGAGTATGAGGCTCTGATTCACGGGATACTATTTGCTCATAAGAAAAAAGTAAAGATTTTGCATGTCTTCAGAGATTCAGAACTAGTTGTGAGGCAAGTAAGAGGAATTTACTCCTGTAACTATAGGAAGCTTTCTAACTACATACATCGTGTGTGGGACCTGATTGAAGACTTTGACGCCTTTAATATCACCCACGTGCCAAGGGAACAAAACCATAGGGCAGATGGACTTGCCTAGGCTACCAGTACATTGGAGCCACTATCCGTATTAGGTCTAAGGAGATTTTCAGTAGAACTGGTGTCAGTACCTTTAGTACTTGACAATGTGACCAACCTCCAGGTGTTTGATGATGATCAGCACATCTTGGATTTCATCTCAAATAGAGATGTATTTGATGCCCAAATCATAGATGAGAATGGTATGGAAGATCATGTCTGGGAAGAAGATGAAATATTAGAGTTGCCTAGCAACAGGATTCCCAAAGGTATGATTGAATTAGAAAGAGCCTTTGATTTGGATAATATGCTTAAACAGAAGGATCTGCCCAAGGCAGATGGAGGTCAATATTCACAAGTAAATATTGGACAAAATGAAGACAAGAGAAATGTACTGATTGGTAAGGTTTGCACACCAGAAGAGTTACAAGGAATAACTCAGGCCCTCAAAGATTACATACATGTAGTTGCATGGACTTATGATGAGCTGAAGACATATGACACATCTGTCATAACTCACACTATTCCTCTCAAGCCAGATGCTAAACCTTTCAAACAGAAGCAAAGGCCAGTCAATGCTTTGCTTGAGCCAACCAATAATTCTTGAAGAAGTCAAGAAGTTGTTGAGTGCCCAAATAATCTTTCCTATGAGGCACTCCACCTGGGTTGCTAATCTAGACACATACAGGTCACATCTCGCTAGACGAGACAATAAATTTGTCTGATGATGAAGTTGTACAAGAAGTGACCTCACAAAAGATGGAAACACTTGCTGTTGCTACACACATGACCCCTCACAAGACTCCACCAGTTCAAACTATATTGGAGGAAATAAAGCAAGTGGAAACAGAAAAAGAAAAAAGCCCAGAGAGGATAGCCCAAGAAATAGGGCTAGATACATTAATTGCACAGGTGACAAGTCCTGTAGTGGTAGTCTTGACAGAGAAACAGGATGTGAATCATGAACATCCAACAGGATCACCTGATAAAGAACAACCTGCAAAAGAAATGAAGATGGCAGAACCAGAGAGCCATACTTCAGAAATGAGCCAACCAAGTGCACAAGATACATCAGCGGAACCTGCTATAGTAGAGATTCAAGAAAAGAGGGCTAATGAAAAGGATGTATCTAAAGATCCTACTGCTACGGCTCAAGAAGTTGATAGTGTAGGTGCATAACAAATAATGGCTTTTGAACAAACAATAGCACCTCAGGCAGACTCCACAATATCCAGTGCAGTGGATATGCAACAAGAAAAAGAAAAGCCAAAGGAGGATGCCACAATATCCATTGATGAAAATATACCTCAATAAGGGGAAGAGTTGAAAATAGATGAGGTAATGACAAAAAAGGATCATGATCATCATGATCAACATATAGATAAATCACATGATCCCCCACCCCAGGAAGATGCTCCTCCAGAGAAAGAAGTTCCTCAACAAGAGAATGTGCCACAGGATCAATAGCAAAGTGAGCATCATGAAGAAGAACTAATAAAATCACCTTCTCCATCACATCTGTTAACAAAAATAGGAGATAAAGGTGAACATCATGATGATGCAAAGAAACATGATTAGGTACATCCATGGTTGGAAAAAGAGGTAAATACAGAAGTAGAATTTGAAATAAAAGAATTTGATGTATCTACTTTATTTTCTAAGAATATAATAAAACCTAAGAGGAAGGCCAGAATGACTTCGGCCATCAAAAGAGATCCAACAATTAGGAGAAGGACTGCACAGATTGTAGTACCTACTGTGGAAAAAGAAAAAGGTAAAATTACCTTAGATGAGTTTCAGGTTAGCACAGTGGGTCTAGGTTTTGCCAATGAAGACCAAGAGGGTCAAGAGGGCAAAGATATTATTGATTCTTTAATTCAGAAGGTGAAAAAAGAGAAGGAGAAAAATAAGAAACACAAAGAGCACATTGCTCAGTTGCATGCCTACATAAGAAGGCTAACTAATACTGAAGAAACTTCAACTGAACATGCAATCCCATTGACTGCTATTTCTCAAGAAGAGGTCAATAAATTGGACCTCATGAAACATGAGGTGTTTGTACTGAGGATTTGGATGTCATCCACATTGGATACTACTGAAGAAATGGTAAGGGCCTCTTTGAAGAGATGGAGTACTCTCAGTGACTCCAAGTTGAAGGTAGATAAATTCCAAATACAGACAGGTAAAAGGTCTTACAGGTTGGAAAAGGTATTAGACGTCCTAGGAGAAATAAAGAGGCTAAATCCTTAGTTGCTTATCAACAAATAGGTACTAAACAGTAATACCATCCTGTTGATTAATATATGGTATAAGGACATTCAGTTTGAATGTGGAGTGCTTAAAAGATGCAATAATAAACTAAGAGAGATCAGCATGAAGTCACATGATTTAATGTCTGTTGAGGCAGAAATATTAGAAACATTGGAAGGAAAAGTGGAAGAGAAAGTTGAAAATCAAGATGAAGAGTTTGCCATAAAACCTTTACGTGGTAACTTCCAATCAGTAGCAAATGATCCACTTGTCCACTTGACAGAAGAAGTCATAGATAAAATGATGAGAATCAAAGTCAAGATGGAAAATTACAAAGAGACGCTGCAAGATAGGAAAGACAAACTGGATAGCAGTAGAAACAAATATGAGGCACACAAGCATGCCATCATCAAAGCAAAGACTCAAGATGGCAGAGAAATAGATAAAATTGTGCAGTTATATGAGCAAATCCGAAGCAGCATGCGGCCTCATATGCGACATCATCATCATCAAGATAATGAAAGTTCAGAAAGTGATGCACATTATGATGATCCACATGAATTAGACAAGGAGCATGATGAGGATACATCATAAAGAAAGATATAAGCATAAGTAAAATAGATAGTTGCCAGCTGGCAACTTGTGCCACTTTTGATAGGTTTGACGAAGTTAAAGAGAATGTTGACCATAGATATGCATCGATAAATCAAGATCGTAAATCTTTTTTGTAATGGATTCCTCACCTTGTTCTATAAAAGGTGATGGAATGCCTCATTGTAAATATTCAAAACTTAATTGAAATCCGTCTGCTGAAACATTCAGAGCTCATTTCAAAGTTTTTGTATACATTTATATTTTTGCATGCTTAATGAATGAGAAGACTGTGTCGATTACAATTCATAGTAAATCTTAAGTAATCAGTGTATGAATTTTGGACATATGTGGTGATTTTTTGCGTCCCTTGGAGTGCATGTCTACTTACATGTGTTGTCTTCATACAAATTCCTCTGAAGTTAGCATCAACTATATCTAGCTGTGGAATGTCCTGGTGAAAATATGGTTTGGTTTTCTTCTCTTCATGACAGTATCTAATATACATATGGTTCAAAAGCTAAAGGTTCAACTTTAATTAGAAGCATTTCTTCCAATTCCTTTTAAATTTCAAAACATTTCACCCTCATAATTGCAAATAATTGATGATCTTAAGCAAATAACACAAATATGTGAACATCTCATAGATAATTGCAGATATTTAGCATATTTGAATATAGAACGTGCTTAATTGAAAATATCATGCAAAGATTGAAGTATTTCTACATCATTTCCTCAAATAACTGTATAAAATGACTTCTTTGTAAAGAATCTTTGCAGGAGTATTGTCATGATGATGAACTTCATGTAAGGCCCCAAAATGGAAACAACAACTCACATTAACCTCTGAGTAACGTCAGACGATTAAGACTTAATCACCGAAGACTTGGGATCATGAATTCTCTGAATTCATCATATCTTTCAAGATGAATAAAGGTTAATGTGTACTTTTATTCTATGCTTGTTTATGACTAACATCATGACCAACACTATGCAGCCTTCCCAGAAATCCTCCAAACTCAAATGATGCTCATAAGACCCAGAGCCATGAATGTTCTCTTTCACATAGTTTTTACTATCAAAATTAGCTCTCATTAACAAAGAATGGAAATTAAATTCACTAAGAGTTTGTTCTGCTCCTTTAGCAACATCATTTGTTTTGCAAGAACAGGTGGACAAAGTAAGTGGAAAAGCATATCCCCTCTTTCTCATACTTTGTTATTTGATATTTGAAACAGACATTTCTTTGCAAACTTCTAGAAAAACTAGAAAATCACTAGGGTACCAAGGCAATTTGGTTGGGGCCTTTTCATAACCCCCCACTCTCAGATATGTGAATCTATCAAATTAAATATAGAAACTCCCAAATTCCATAATCAAAATAAAATGGCACATTCAATCCTCAAAGGAGTCTGTGTTCACACTTCCAACCACACGATGTAGCAAAGTAATGATATCAAAAATTTCATCTTTAAAATGAGCTCTTTGAATTTTAGGGGCTATTGGGACTTACCTCTTTTTTTGTACTTTAACCAGTTCCGTGTGATAGATTTCCTGGACAAGTCTTCATTTTCCTTAAAGAATTCCATTCCAATGGCAATGGACTTGTCTTCGAAACTCTTTCTCTCTGGAATGTTCAATGTGCAGGAAATAGTCCCAGGATCAAGCTTTGCTACCATAGACTTGTCTTTAGCTCTAATCTCTAGAGCCTCAAGGATGTATCTTGTTGTACACGTAACTACTAAGTCTACACACTCCATAGAGATGGGAAAACCTCTAGCATGCACTAAACCACTCTAAAGAATTTTCTCTACAAATGGTGACTTAACGTTCTGTTACAAATGGGACCAAAATTCCCCCAAGTCCCAAGCTCAGTATCCTTCACATTTGACCAACTACTCTCAATGGTAGAATGATGGGGAGTTCCTTGGTATTTGAATTTCACCACAGCTATAGAAAGCACAAGTAAAAATTGCTAAGTAATGAACCAGTAATGGCAGACAGTAGGAGTAATGAAAGCTAAATAAGTTAGTGAAAATTCTGCCACCATGTATAAATAAACTTGTCTTTATCTCGACACGACGTGCTTTGAATGTTGAGATGATGTGGTGTTAAATCCATGCCTTGAGAAAATAATTCGTGAGATTTGCCTACCCTCTTAAAAATCTTGAAAAGACATTCTCCATACATATAGTATGCTTTATTCAATGAGTCTTAATTCCCTTGAAACTTAGACCGCAGCCTTGTTGTTGCGAAGTCACAAGAAATCAAAACTTTAGAACCATAAGTCAAAGGTATCGAAGTTTCAAAAACCTCCAACTTCCTGACTATAGAATACCACAAACATGTTACAAGACTTTGGTAAGGAAACATATAGTTGGGAAGTCGATGAATTAAGAAACTTCAGAACCGCATGACTTGGCTATGAAACTTTAGGTACTAGTGACTAGGTTGTGAAACTCTAGAGATTAGGGACTTGGTTATGGAACCTTAGGAACTCATGACTTAAAAAGGTTTTTAAAGATTGTAAAGGGGGAAAATGATACTTAAGACTTAGACAAATGAATGATAGACTTAAAACAATAAAATTGAATGACCCAGAATCAAATTATGGGGTAACAAATGGCAGATCATCGCCTTTGCATGGTTGTTGGTCACACTTGATATGCATAAAATCACTTTTGCATGATTGTTGGTCACCTTTGGTTCATAAAAAATCCCATATGATTGACAGAAGATCACCTCTGGTTATCTATGGTTTTATTGATGTTTTTCTATCCTTGTAGGGTTTTCTAGGGTTTTTAGTTCATTTTCTCTATCTAGTTTAGGTTGCAAGCTAGGTTATTTGCTAACCCTAAGTGTTTTGTGTCATCCCTAAGTTGGTTTATTTAGGGGTTTGATTTGTATTTGGTCTAATCACATCAATTAGCTAGATCTTTGTGTTTGTTTCACAGAATACAGGGTTTAATACAAGCCATTCATCTTCTAAGGTTATCAAATCTCTCATAATTATTTGTTGATCAATTACCCTAACCTAATTTTGATCTTTTATAGAATTTACAAGATTCAGTCTCCTTTGCTTGGCAAGTAGTCACATTGCATGATTCACGGTCACCTTTGCACGGTATAGACTTGCCTTTAAATGGTAGACAGTCACATCTGGTAACATCTAAATCACATTTGAGTAGTAGATAGTCACATATGGTAAAATATCATCACATTTGATTATCAGACAATTGCCTTTGATCTTTGTTCAGTCGCCTTTCGTTTTACATTGTTTCATCTTGATCATTTCTTTGGCATATAACATCTATTTGTGCAACATCTTATCACTTATCAAAGAAAGGAGGTTTAAAACTACTAATAAATCTGTTTGCAGGACTAATCGGTCAAATACATCATATTTTTCACTAATTTAGGAATATCTGGTTTTGATTCCTAAAGGAACATTGTTTGCTCTATGCTTGGTTTATCTTTTTTGTTTTCTTGTTGTGCATGTCTATAACCCTAAGTTAATAACAAAAGTATCCTCTCCCCTTGCCTATCAAATGGATCTTGAGTGTAAGAGAACTTGTTATTATCTTTAGAGTGGGCCTGCTCTTGAGACACATCCACAAGGAGAACTCATTTGTGACCACAAGTGATACTTTCATCTAGTCTGCTATATACATTAGGATAAGGCGAAAGCTAAGTCCAAACCGGTATAAGTGCTTATCATACGGTGCTAGTTTGAAAGGTGTACCTAGCATATATTAAAACTCCTAGTAGAGCTAGTTAGAGATTTTAGTAGCTTACTAGACACTCATAAAGTGTCAGTCACCTGGATATTCACTAGGAACCTATGTGTAGTGGCCAAAATACTTCTATTTGCTGGCATAGGAGGTCAGACCTCTAAAGCCGTCCCACATTCCCATAGTTCAAAGTAGAGATAGAAAACTTCTTGAGATCTTTGGATCTTTTAAAATTCAAAGTTTGGTGTGCCTCAGAAGTGAGTACCATGTAAGGGGGAGCCAATGCCACCAAATTTCTCAGCTCTCTTCTCTAAATATTGCGGTTGGAACAATCCAAGTGGGAATCCAGCAAATATTGTCCTTTCCTAGCCTAGGTTGTACAAAGTTTTGAGTGTTTTGCATGCATGTTGAACCCTTGTTGACACCAACTGATGTTCTTAATTCCTATGTGTCACAAGCTCCTTAAGTGTCTAACCAAAATTCATTGCAGGCCACCATATATCATGTATCTGAATCCACTCCACTCCCTTCTATAAGTGCAACTTCTTCGCATGTACCCCAAACACCTCAAGTGCCTAGCCAAAGTGTGTCACATGTTGCTACATCTTATGTGTCCCATCCTATGATATCTTCTTCCATGAATACATCCTCTTCCAATGTCACACATGAATTTCATACAAATCCAATTGTATCGCATGTAGAATCATCCTTACCATCTTCATCCATGAATCTAGTGCAAACCTCACAAGCATCATCCGATCCTAATATCTCCATTGTTGACCAAACTTTTGGATCAAAACCATACATTGATCATCTCCATTCACTGGGACCACAACCATCCACCCAACAAATGTCCTACGTCATTCCACCAATTGTATCCCAAGCTACATCTAATCATTGTTCTTATATATCCTATATCAATTCATTGAATGTATGTCAAGCCCCACCAACCTCTAATCCATAAATTTCATACATTAATCCTTCCTATGGTTCACATGCAATGCAAACTCAAGGTGCCAATCCATCTTCAAAAACCTACACCTTTCTACCAATGGATAATCATGATCAAAATACTTATATCACATCCCATACCATATCACAGCAACATTATCCCAACAACACTCTGGTGTATCAAACCCATCACCCAAATCACCATCATCCTATACAACAACAATAATCATCTCCATCTAATAATGATCAATGACTCATAGACCTAGAACATTGTTACAAATATGTGCCTAATCAGTGTTATCATTGATGTCAACATATCCTTGTTGCCATTGGTGTCAACTGTATCCTATTTTGTTGCCTGTTTAGAAGACTGGAATGTTGAGGATATTGAGAAAATTAATGAAGATCAATGTATGTGAACCATATGGTTGTGTAGAGGATTGTCTGAGGTAGCTCAAGTTAAAATTTGAGAGGTCTGAAGAAAGATTTTAAGAACTTATGGCCTTCTGAGTAAAACCAGGTTTTTGTAGTGTTCAAAAGAGAGAAAGTGACAAGAAATTGGTTTAGATTGCTCTGCAAATGAAACACTATGATTTGCAGATCTAGAGACATGTTTGGGAAGTCAATGTGTTTCATCAACTCAAGTGGTTCATGGTTTGAAGGTCCGCAAACAATCTTTCTAGTGTGACAGTCATGGCAGACAATGTTCTTAAGGTACCGGATGAAGATGTCAGTGATTCTGTTGATTTGGAATAGTATGGATGGTATTGCTAAATTCAATGTGCTTGTCGAGGTATTTGGATCGTGTGCCTACTATGTTGGAGGTCCACATAGAAGATTGAGCTCGTTGGTGAAGATTTCTTCCTCGGTGTTGTTGTTCTTCCTTGTCTTGGCCGACCAGATGATTCAAGAGTGTTGTAGATGATCTAAGAGCAATTCAATGGAGCATAGCATGTTGATCAAGGAAGATTTGAGTCCCAGTTATGTTTGGGCGACATCTTAGTGATTTGTATTAAGTCAAATTCTTGTAGTGCCAACCTTGATGTTTATTCCAAGGTTGATGAATCATATAAAGGCACGTAGTTGAGTTGTTGAAAATTATCCTTGTGCGAAATAATAAAATCCCAAGAAAGGATCAGAGACAGAGCAGAGAAGAGGAGGAGCAGAGGAACAAGAATAGTAAAGGATGAAGTGATAGTGAAGAAGTATTTGGGAGAAGAGTAGAAGTTTTGAGAGCATTCAATGAGACTGAACCAGGCATGAAGAAGATGCTATTTTCTTAGTTAATTATTTCTGTATTAAACATAAATCTCTGTAGGCAGTGAGTCTCTTTTGAGCAGTAAGCTCTGGGTAGTGTGCCCAAAGGAAAGTGCCTTCCCATTTTTAAGTACTTCTAACAAGGTATGAATCTTGTGGGTTAACACCCACCATGGTTTTCCCTTAATCGAGTTTCCACGTTAAAAATCTTGGTGTCAAGTGTGTTAATTATGTTTCTTCTCATGTGTTATTATTTTGTGCTTTAATGTTTACATCATTATTCTATTTGTAAGTTGTGAAAGAAGATTAAAATGAGAAAAGGTTAACTTTGTGGGACAACTGATTCACACCCCCCCTCTCAGTTGTCTAGCTTAATTTCAACCAACATCAATTCACTGATTGGTGTATGTGACGAACAAAGAAAATATTTTATTTTTTGGATGTATGTCCATACCCATATGACAAGTCACTGCAAATGTTACCTTTTCCTCCACACTTTGAGATGCCACAATTTGACAAATACAAGGGAAAAGGAGATCCAAATGACCATCTTTGAATATTTTATGTTTCTTGTCTTGATGTTGCCTACGATGACACATACATTTTGTGATTGTTCCCTCAAAATCTTGGGGGACAAGCCTTAGAATGGTTTTCACATCGCCCACCCAGTATCAAATCTTTCAAAGAAATTTCAAGCAAATTTGTTTCACGCTTTGCCTTCAATGTTGAACATGAGGTAACCATGAATGATCTTGTTAACAATAAATAACATAATGGGGAATCTTTTTCATCATTCATTCAATGATGGAGAAACATAGCTAGCAAACTCTCATGGAAAATCCCCAAGAAACAAGTGGATATCTTTGTGCAAAACCTTCATCCCAAGTTATCATTCCAATTACAACTGCAAAGTGCAACAACTTTTGATGAGCTCACATCTAAAGGCACAAACATTGAAAAGGCTTTAATTGCTAAGGGTGTTATCAATATTTTCAAAGAAACCAAGGACAATGCACAATCCTCAAATGATAAATCTCATTTTTGGAACAAAAACAAAAATGTTGTAAATGATGGTATTGTGGACGCAACGAACATTCAAACTATGAAACCTCCCATCCATATTCAAGTAGTAAACAAAAGCACACCATTTCTTCCATCAGAACAAATGACAACAAATCCATCCCTTAAGTGTCAATTTACTCCTTTGGGAGAACCCATTGAATCCACTTTGAAGAAATGTTTACAAGAAGGCTCGATAACACTACCTAAGACTTGACCATATGATGAACCACAATACAAGCCTAATTGATACAAAGATAATGAATATTGTGAATTCCACAGAGTGAAAGGACACAATACATCTAGATGCATGAAATTGAAACATGTGATTCAAAACCTCATTGATCAAGGAGCCATTAGTGTTTATCCACCTAAACAAACCTCAAACTATGACCTTGAGGTTTTTAAGATTCCACTCCCATCACATGATAAGGAAAGTACCTCTAATAAAGGGAAGAATATCCTATATACCTATGAGTCAATCACTATTGGTTGCATTGAACAAGCTCGCATATCCACCATTACCATAAGAGACAAAGAGCTTAATCATTCTAATACCACTTGTCAAGCCTCAATCACTCTCCAAGGAGCCCCTGATTGTGTTGTTACCACCAGTCAAGGTCATGTTACTATCCAAGGAGCACCATCTAGAATATGCCCAACCTCTAGCTATAATATCCTTGACCATCTTGGTAAGACACCTACTCACATTTCCATTTTGGAGTTGTTGCGTATGTCACCCACCTACAAAGCCATCCTTGATAAAGCCTTACAAGAGTCGTCGGTCCCTAATGATATTGACACTACGCAATTTCAAACCATGATATCTAGTATTGCATCACCTTGCCATTTGAACTTCTTTGACAAAGATCTCTTGTTGCTTGGACCATCCCATAACAAATCCCTCCATATCAAAGTTTACATCAACCAACGTCATGTCAAACAAATATTAGTACATGGTGGAGCTGGACTAAACATATGTTCTTTAAAATTAATAAAACTATTGGGATATTCTGAGGATAGTATTGATACTACTAAGAGCATAACCATCAAGGCATATGATGATGTTTAGAGAGATTTTGAAGGGATTATTTATTTTCCCATCAAGGTTGGTCCTATCATTACTGATACCAAGTGTCAAGTCCTAGACGTTGAATTTCCATACAATATTATCCTTAGTCATCCTTGGATACATGCCATCAAAGCCGTGCCATCTACATACCATCAATGCCTCAAATTTCCATACAACCCTCGCCGATCTAAATCCATTTTATTATTGTCGAACCTTTGAAGGAAAATATCAAGATCCCAATCATATCCCCATTAATGATGAAGCTCATCCATCCATATGTAGATCCATCCGACTTAAAAAAGCCCTTATCTAGTAAATACATCCCCACCATTCAAGCTAAATACCAAGAGAAAGGACTCGGTGAGTACACTTTACAAGAATCTTGTTGTGTAGGAACCTTGCCTTTGTCTCCTAAATCTTATGGCCAACCATCCATATCTAAAATTACTTCACCTGCAACTATTGTCAAAGCACCTCCTACCGTGTTCATAAAAGACGGCATGCTTGAAGATGAAGATATTGATGACATCAAATCTTGGCTCTTCTTTGATAAAAATGATCAAATGACTCTAGAAGTGGAGCGATATAACAATTGCTTTCACATTATAAATAATATGGGTTATAAAGGACAAGGAGGTTTAGGACCACAAGAACAAGGACTTGTTGAACCCATTATTGTTACCAAAAAGTTTAATAAGCAAGGTCAAGGGTATGGTACAGAGGTCCTGCCTTCCAAAGACATTGAGTGTATCCTTGAGGAAGTAGCAAAAGATTTTCCCGCAGAAGGAACTTCTAATATAGATGTCATTGAGGAATCTTCTTTCCACATAACTGAGCTATTCCAAGACACATCCATCTTTACCTTTTCATCAACCTTATCTGTTTCATACTCATCATTTGATCTTAAACTCGTATATCCTCACATTGTTGATCAGGACCAATAGGGGGCACCTATTCTGGATATATTTCAAAATGATGAAGCTATAGTAGAATTCATAGGTTTGAGACAAAGCATACCATTGGGGGATCCTAAAGTAGGTTTTATGATGGATCTACATTTGTTAGCATATTTTGGTGGAAGCATCAATTCCTTTAGTCACAAAAGTGAAATAAACAAAATCAAAATAGATAGATCACTAGGTGAAAACTGCAAGGCACCTCTTGACCACGAAAAAGTAAAAATAAAGGACATATCCAAGGGTGAAAACCTCTCCAAGGTGCCTGAGGATGGAGTTTTAACTTTCCTTTGACCACTAAATATCAAGAACAGTCATCATTGCTAATAGAGAAATCTCAAGAGATGAATCTAGGCACAACATAGAATCCCAAGATCACATTCCTAGTAGCATCATTATCAGAACAAGAAAGCAAAGATTTTGTGTTCTTCTTAATGAAAAGAGAAATCAACTTTGCATGGACCTATATAGATATGCTACGGTTAGATCCTTCCCTTGTTGTACATCATTTAGTTGTATCTCTAAATGCAAAACTAGTTAGGCAAAATCTTCGAAATATGCATCCTCAAATAGCACTTTTAGTCAAAGCAGAAATTTTGAAATTGTTAGATGCAAAGTTTATAAGGCCAATTTATTATCTAGAATAGGTTTCCAATTTAGTACCAGTCTCAAAGTTTGATGGTTGTATCTGATGTTGCACTGACTTCAGAGATCTTAACAAATCTTGTCCTAAGGATGGCTTCCCATTACTAAGCATAGATACTATTTTGGACCTCACAGCAGGACATGAAATGTTAACATTAATGGATGGATTTTCCAGGTATAATTAGATTAGAATTGCAGAAGAAGGTCAGCACAAGACTTCCTTCATATGTCCATGGGGTACCTATTGCTGGGTCATCATGCCTTTTGGTCTTAAGAACGCAGGAGTTATATTTCAGTGAGCTATGACAATTATCTTCCATGACCTTTTTCATACCGTAATAGAAGACTATTTTGATGACATCTTGGGAAAATCAAAAACTAGAGAAGGCCACCTACAAGTATTGGAACAAATCTTTGATAGATTGGAGAAGTATCAAGTGAGACTAAATCCAAAGAAATGTATATTCGGGGCAACATCCAGAAAGCTGTTAGGTTATATTATATCCTAATGAGGTATAGAAGTGGACCCCGACAAGGTAAAATGTATAATAGAAATGCCTCCTCCATCCAATTTGAAACAACTTCACAGCTTACAAGGTAGATTGTAATCCATACATTGATTCATTGTACAATTAGCAGATAAATGTCATCCTTTTTAACACCTTCTTTGGAAGGGAGAACCTTTCAAATGGGATGATAAGTGTCAACGAGACTTTAAAAAAATAAAAGAATATCTCACTAACCCTCTTGTGTTGGTGCCTCTTGTACCCAATTGACCATTGCTCTTATACATCTCCTCAACAATAGTAGCTCTATGTGCTCTCTTAGCGCAACATGGTGAATCGAGTAAAGAAAAATCCATCTACTATATTAGCAGAACTCTTGTTGGCTATGAACTTAACTACACAACCATGGAAAAATCATGTTTAGCAGTAGTGTTTGCTTCCCAAAAGTTGTGACACTATATGCTGAACCAAATGACAAAGCTCATATCTAAGTTTGATCCTCTTAAGTACCTTCTCTCCAAAGCAGTGCTCATAGGAAGACTAGAAAAATGGGTCATGATTCTAAGTGAGTTTGACATAGAGTATGTCACTAGTAGAGAAACAACAATATGTGACTAAAAAACTACTAAAAACTGGTTATAAATGACCAAACATGGTCATGTGACCATTGGTAGTTTATTGTCAGTCATTTATAATGTGACCAAATTGATGACTAAACCTTTTTTAGTCATTTATTAGTTATTTTTATTGATCAATTTGGTAGTATATTTATGTTAGATTTAGGACAGACAACTGAGAGGGGGGTGAATCAGTTGTCCAAAACTTTCTTCCAATTAATCACTTAAATCCTTTTCTTAATTCAGCAACATAATAATAAATCAATCATGGAAACATAATGTAATAATTCAAGAGTAGAAACACATTAACACATATGACACCAAGATTTTTAAAGTGGAAAACCTGGTTAAGGGAAAAACCATGGGGTGACTAACCCAAGATTGTATTCTCTGTTAAAAGAATAAAAGAACAAAATGGCACATGCCAATTAGGGCTCACTGCCTGAGCACACTGCTCACAAGAGGCCCATAGCCTACAAGAGACACACAATCTACAAAATAGTAAGTATCACATACATGAACTGGAGAATAACATCTTCACCATGCTTGAATCAGTTCCATTTAAGCCCAATACTTCTGCTCTGCCTTTCGCTCTCCTCCTCGCTACCACACACTCATCTTCACCATGCTTGAGTCAGTTCCATTTAAGACCAACAATTCCGCCCTGCCTTTCATTCTACTCCTCTCTACCACACTGTCATCTCCACCAGATACTTTTGAAATGACCTTACAACTCCTTATTTATACAAGACATCAACTTAGGGATAATCATCCAAGTCGGCATACATTACAAAGCAAATACATAAATACAACATGAATAATTACAAAAAGACTTCACGCGGATCAACACACTGTCAGCCACATAGATTTGAGACTTCAATATTCCTTTAGGAACACATCATTCTTCATAGAACATCTTCAAGATCATCCGTAGAATGTGTAACTCATCTAGTCAGCCAGACTTAGGAAGAACACCGTCATCTGAAAGTAATTCCACAATTACAAGCTCAATCTTTAATGCGGACCACCAACATGAACTGGACACGATCCAAAGACCTCCACAAGCTTGCCTAAATCATCAAGAACATCCACACTACTTCTGCTTATTGAAATCATTCTCTCCTTCATCTGGAACCTCAAGAACATAGTTTATCATCACTGTTATATTGGATTAGATGCTTGTGGACCTCCAGACCTCGAACCAATTGAGTTGTCAATTCACATTGACTTCCTAAACACTCCACCAAATCTGCAGAACAAGATATTGTATTTCTGGAACTCACCAGACCTATCTATGTCAATCTGTCACCTTTGAACATCTGCCAAAACCAGTTTTACTTAAGTGCCCATAACTCCTTCAGATCTTCATGCGGACCTCTGAAATCTTTATTGGATCATCTTAAGACACATAACTACAAACCCTTTGATGCACATCTCTTATCTTCATCTTAGCTAGGATCTTTACCCCATTGTCTTCACTATTCTTCTCTGCTTCTGATAGGACTAATTTTCTCAATATCCTCAGCATACAGCTCATCCAATCCTTATCATCAATGCAACAGGAGTATGTTGACATCAATGACAACATCGGTTAGGCCCATACTTGCAACAATCTCCCCCTTTCTCATTGATGCCAACAAATGATGTGAAAAATTATTTTAACCATCAAGACAAGAACTTCTCCTCACTGACGCAACTCCCGCTATCAACAACAACCATTCACATGTCTTCTCTTCCTTTACTGCTCCCCCTTTGATCAACAACCACTTGTTTTTTACATGTCTTCTCTCCCCCTTTGACATCAATGGCAAAGGGCACATACTTGCATCACTTTAGAATCATACCAGCTACTCCCCCTGAGTAGCAGCTTCCCATCATCAATCCGGACCACAAGATATGACTATGAGATTCACTGGACTAATGCACATTAGTGCACCTTAATTCAGAACTGGAAGGGTAATAACCCCTAACTTCTCCCTAAGATACTCAAAAGAGTCCTTAGGTAGAGGTTTAGTAAAAATATCTGCAATCTGATCCTTGGAAGGCACAAACTCCAATCTGATTTCATTCTTGTTCACTTACTCTCTCAAAAAGTGAAACTTGATGGATATATGTTTAGTCTTTGAATGCAACACCAGATTTTTTGATATGTTAATTGCACTTGATTATCACAGAAGATTGTGATAGGTTCTTCATACTCCACTCTGATATCTCTTAGCATTTGCCTCATCCACAATACTTGAGTGCAACTACCTGTTGCTACAATATATTTTGCTTTTGCAGTGGACAGAGATATTGCCTCTTATTTCTTGCTCAGCCAAGAAACCAATCTCTTCCCCAAAAAGAATGCTCCACCACTGGTACTCTTCTGATCATCCACATCTCCTACCCAATCTGCATCTGTATATGTATGAAGAGAGAAATCATGATCTCTAAGATACCACAAACCATACTCAACTGTCCCTTTTAGATATCTAAAAATCCTCTTGATTTCCATGACATGAGATTCTCTAGGATCAACTTAGAATCTCGCAACAAGACCAACAACATTCACAATGTCAGGTCTAGTTTGAGTGAGATACAATAATCCTCCAATCATTGACCTGTACTTTTTTCGATCAGCCTTAGGAGAGTCATCATCTTTGCTCAATTTACATCTGGTTTCCATGGGAGTACTCATTGGTTTTGAGTCTTCCATCCCAAATTTCTTCAATAGTTCTTTCACATATTTGGTCTGAGAAATGAAGATTCCTTTCTTTGTTTGAATGATTTGCAAACCCAAGAAGAAATTCATTTCCCCAAACATGAACATCTCAAATTCACTTTTCATTTGATTTATAAAAGTTTCGCACATACTATCTCTTCCTCCAAAAATGATATCATCAACAAACACTTCAACAATCAAGATATTTTCATGATCAATTTTGAAGTATAAGTTACTATTAGCAGTACCTTTGTTGAAACCAATCTTCAAAAGATGCTTATCCGTTCTTTCATACCAGGCTCTTGGGGCTTGTTTAAGTCCATACAGTGCTTTCTTCAACTTGCAGACAATATCACCATGATCAGACAATTGAAATCCATCTGGTTGTTCAATGTATACTTCTTCCAAGTCACCATTTAGGAAGGCAGACTTGACATCCATCTGATATACTTTGAAGTCCTTGAAGGCAGCAAAGGCAAGAAATAGCCTGACTGCTTCAATTCTTGCCGCTGGACCAAAAGTTTCTACAAAATCAACTCCTACTTGGGAGTAACCCTTGCAGACCAATCTAGCTTTGTTTCTGACTACTTCACCATCTTCATTCAGTTTATTTCGGAAGACCCATTTGGTTCCAATCACATTCTTGTTTTTAGGTCTGGGAATAAGATTCCAAGTGTGATTTTTCTCAATTTGCATCAGCTCTTCCTCCATTGCTTTAGTCCAGTTTTCATCATTGCATGCTTCATTCACTATTTTGGGTTCAATCTTTGAAATTTGACAATACTCTTCTGAATCTTGAGCAATCCTTCTTCTTGTTTGAACACCTTTGCTTTTACCACCTATGATCTGGCCTTTAGAGTGATTCAGTTTTACATACCTAGGAATTTTGGGACTTACTTGCACTTCTATTTCTTGCACAGGTTCATTCAAACTTATTTCTTCTTCCTGATTCACTTGATCAGTTTGAATCTGAATTTCAGAAGGGGCATGGACTTCTTGGATCAAAACATCATTCTGATCATCTTCATCATATTCATAAAACCTTGAGGGTTTTTTAATTCCTTCATCAACCTTCACATTTGTACTTTGTATGATCTTTCTCATTCTCTTGTTATAACACTGGTATGCTTTGCTTTGAGTAGAATAACCCAAGAATATTCCTTCATCACTTCTGGCATCAAATTTGCCTAAATCTTCATCTCTTTTAATGTAACATTTGCTACCAAAGACTCTGAAATACTTCACAGTGGGAGTGATGCCAAACCAGAGTTCATAAGGAGTCTTACCAGTATTGCTTATAATTTGAACTCAATTAAGAGTGTAGACTGCAGTGCTTACATCTTCTCTCTAGTAGATCTGAGGAACATTTGCTTCCATCATCATGGTTATAGATGCCTCCTAGATGGTCTGGTTCTTTCTCTCCACTACTCCATTCTGTTGTGGTGTCCTTGGAGCAGACAACTATGTTTCTATCCCTTGTTTCTCATAGAATTCTATGAAATCACCGGATGTGAATTCTCCACTTCTGTCAGACCTCAGACATTTTATGTTCAATCCAGTTTCATTTTCTACCATATCCTTGAATATTTTGAATTTCTCAAGGGCCTTAGACTTCTCTTTCAGAAAAGTCACCCACATCATCCGGGAGTAGTCATCAATTAATAGCATGAAGTATATATCACCTTGCACACTCCTAATTCTTGCTAGACCACATAGATCAGTATGAACTAAGTCCAATAATCCGATAGAAGACTATTCCCTACTTTTGAATGTGAATCTACTTTGCTTTCCCAACTAACATTCTTTGCACAAACTATTAGTAGGTTTCACCAGTCTTGGAAGATCTCTCACAGCATGAGTGTTGCTTATCTTGATGATATTATCAAAATTCACATGACACATTCTTCTATGCCACAACCAACTCTAATCAATTTGAACAAATAAACAACTTTTACCAGTACCAACCAAGTGGAAGATATTACCTTTAATTTGAGTACCGGATGCAATCTCTATTCTGGAACTTTCAAAGATCTTGCATTTTCCATTTTTGAATTAGAGATCATAGCTGTTGTCCACCAACTATCCAACACTGAGAAGATTGTGCTTCAGGCCTTCAACATACAATACATTACTAGTTTTGTTCTTTCCATCAAAATAAATAGTTCCTCTACCTCTGATTTTGCCAACAAAATTATCACCAAATTTTACCACTCCTCCTTCATACCTTTCCAAATCTATAAACTTATTTTTGTCACCTATCATATGGTGGGAGCATCCACTGTCAATGACCCAATCATCCTTTTCTTCAACTTGGGCAGCCAAAGCTCTTTCTACAATTTTATGATTGATAGATTCAGAGGGCATTGGATCTTCTTCCTTGATGGCAATAAATACCCAGTCACTTCCAGATTTGTTTCCTGTCTCTGATTCATCATCTGTTACTCCTTCATCATCATCATCTTCATGAACATAGTAACATTTCTTTTGGAACCTTGATCTATTAGGATTTTACCTTGAAAATCTTTCCGGACACCTTGAGGCAAAATGACCAATCTTATTGTAGTTAAAACATTTAAAAGGTAATTTCCCCTCATACTTACCAGATCCTCTTGGTAGTCTTTTTACAATAAGGGCTTCAAGTTGAACAGCTTCTGCTTCATCTTCTTCTAGGTCATTTCTTTCTTTTTCATGCCATGATAGTTTCTTTGAAGAGTTCTCTCCCGGATCAAACTTTTTTTTACTTTTACAGAGGCACTAGCTTTGAATGTAGATTCATTCTTGGGGGGCCATCTCCAAACTCGGTCAATTCAAATGTAGCCATTTCACCAACTAATTGATCTCTTGTGATACCTAAAAAGGATCTGAATTCTTCAATAGTAGCAACCTTATATTTGTAAGAATCAGGAAGGGATATGAGAACTTTGCCAACAATCTCATCTTCATCCAAGATTACACCAGCACATCTAATGCTACAAACAAGCTCATTTATTCTTGGCATAAATGTAGTGATATTTTCATCTTCTCTCATCTTCAGGTTTTCAAATTTTCATTTTAGACTCTGTAGCTTGGCACATTTAACATAGTTATCTCCTTTATGCAAAAGTTCCAGTTTTTCCCAAATCTCATGAGTAGTTTTTAGGTCAATAACATTTGTCAGCTCTGAATTAGATAGCACACTTAGTAGAGCTTCTTTAGTCTGAAGATTGTTTTCAGCATCTTTGATTTCATCTGTAGTTCTCAGACCATTCTGTGGAGGAGTATACTTCTTTGAAACCATGATCCAATACTACATTCCCATACATTGCAAGTGGCATTCCATGTGACTTTTCCAAGGAGTGAAATTGGTTCCATCAAACATCAAACTATCCTTCTTGTAGGACCACATCCTAGACCTCCTCAAGTAGTCAAGCTCCTTTTAGAGGAACTTAGCTCTGATAACAATTGTTAGATTTAGGACAGACAGCTGAGAGGGGGGTGAATCAGTTGTCCAAAACTTTCTTCCAATTAATCACTTAAATCCTTTTCTTAATTCAGCAGCATAATAATAAATCAATCATGGAAACATAATGTAACAATTCAAGAGTAGAAACACATTAACACATGTGACACCAAGATTTTTAATGTGGAAAACCTAGTTAAGGGAAAAACCATGAGGTGACTAACCCAGTATTATATTCTATGTTAAAAAAATAGAAAGAACAAAATGGCACATGCCAATTAGGGCTCACTACCTAAGCACGCTGCTCACAAGAGGCCCACTTCCTACAAGAGACACACTATCTACAGAATATTAAGTATTGCATACTTGAACTGAAGAATAGCATCTTCACTATGCTTGAGTCAGTTCCATTTAAGCCCAATACTTCTGCTCTACCTTTCGTTCTACTCCTCTCTACCACACTGTCATCTCCACTAGATACTTTTGAAATGACTTTACAACTCCTTATTTATACAAGACATCGACTTAGGGATAATCATCCAAGTCGGCATACATTATAGAGCAAATACATAAATACAACATGACTAATTACAAAAAGACTTCATGCGGATCAACACACTATTGGCCACACAGATCTAAGACTTCAATATTCCTTTAGGAACACATCATTCTTCACAGAACATCTTCAAGATCATTCGCAAAATGTGTAACTCATCCGGTCGGCCAGACTTAGGAAGAACACCGGAAGTAATTCTTCAATTATGAGCTCAATCTTCAATGTAGACCACCAACATGAATTGGACACAATCCAAAGACCTCCACAAGCTTGCCTAAATCATCAAGAACATCCACACTACTGCTTACTAAAATCATTCTCTCCTTCATCTGGAACATCAAGAACATAGTTTGTCATCACTGTTATATTGGAATAGATGCTTGTAGACCTCCAGACCTTGAACCAATTGAGTTGTCAATTTACATTGACTTCCTAAACACTCCACCAAATCTGCAGAACAAGATATTGTATTTTTGGAACTCATTAGACCTATCTGTGTCACTATGTCACCTCTAAACATCTGCCAGAACCGGTTTTACTTAAGTGGCCATAACTCCTTCAGATCTTTTTATGGACCTCTAAAATCTTTACTGGATCATCTTAAGACACATAACTACAAACCCTTTGATGAATATCCTCTGATCTTCATTTTAGCCAGGATCTTTACCTCACTATCTTCACTGTTCTTCTCTACTTCTGATAGGAGTAATTTTCTCAATATCCTCAGCATACAGCTCATCCAATCCTTATCATCAATGCAACAAGAGTATGTTAACATCAATGACAACACCAGTTAGGCCCATACTTGCAACAATTTAGTCATTGATTTAGCCACTAATTGTTGTAATCTTGTCACTTATTTAGTCATTTTTTATTCACTGATATATTTAGTCATTGATTTAGTCATTGATTACTATAATTTGGTCACTTATTTAATCAATAGTTTAGTCATTGATTGTTGTAAACTAGTCACTTGTTTAGTCACTTTTTATACACTAATTTATTTAGTCATTGTTATTTCCTGGTCAATTATTTAGTCATTTTTTATTCATTGATTTCCTTCCATTGGTAGTTTATTTAGTCATTAATTTTAATCATCATTTTGATCAATTTGGTAGTTTATTTAATTTTTTTTGTTCACTATTTTCTATCAACTATAGTATATTGATACATTGTTTATTAAACATCATATCACTAGTTGTAAAGAGAAACACAAGTCTTGAAAAAGCAATTCCATTGTCTTTATTAATTTGAAAAGAGTTGTTACATAAAATCTCTTAAAAAATAGTGACAAGGCAACTGTTGTTGTTACAAAAGAAGCAAGAACTAAAGAATAAAAGTCCTCTGAGAAGACCTTAAAATGAGAAGCCTTCAAATAGAAACCTTTCCATGAAGAGAAGTCTGCAATTCTTTGTAATCTGTTGCAAACACCTTGTAATCTTTGACAACATATCATAAAAAGTCTATATTCTACCTTCTCCAATTCATAGTCAAAACTAATTCCCTCAAAACCCTATGTCACCATGGTTTAAACCTCAATGAAGCCTTAATTGCAATCTTGACTATGCAGGGTTTGGATCTCACTGCCTTGCTATTTGTTGTCATCTTTATACATTGTAAACTTTACCTTAAAAGTGTTTGAAACCTCCAATGTATACCTCATTTCAAAAATCCCATAATGAGACTAATACACAACAAGAAGTCATTGTCTCAAAACCTTTAAGATTGTAAACTATCAAGTGAAACAAGGAACACACTGGGCACATCCAACATTCCTCTCAAGGTCCAACAAAATAGATGAAAAGCCAAGAAACAAAACATAATTACTAAGAATATATTATTCATTTGAGACTTGACTGCCACCTTTGCTCTACATATTGGAAGTAAGTTAGAGGTATGTCTAAGGATGCTACATTCCAGGTTTGAGCCATCCACATGAACATTTGAGTGAGTTGTGTTCATCAAAGTGAAACCTACTTTTTCTATAAATTCAGTTGGGACAGGAAGAAAGTATTCTGCTCCGCATTCCTTCGTAATAAAGTATTTGGATTTGTAGTTCTAGAGGAAAGTTTGGGATGATGATAAGTGCCTACAGTTGCAATGGCTTGGTAAAAATATCTGCAATCTGATCCTTAGTAGAAACATACTCTGACTTGACTTAATTCTCTGTCACTTTTTCTCTCAAGAAATGATATATAATGGATATGTGCTTTGTCCTTGAATGCATAACTAGATTCCTTGATATGTTAATGGCACTTATGTTATAACAAAATATTGCAATGGGATCTTCATACACAAATTTGATGTCTTTCAAAGTCTACTTCATCCATAACAATTGAGTGTAATTGCATGTTGTTGCAATGTATTCTGCCTCTGCATTAGACAGGGATATTGAATCTTGTTTCTTTCTCAATCAAGATACTAATCTTTTTCCCAAGAACAATGCACCTCCACTTCTACTTTTTTTGTCATCCACATCTTCGGCCTAATCTACATCAGTAGATGCACTGAGAGTAAAGTCATAGTCCTTAGGGTACCACAAACCATAATCTATTGTTCCTTTTAAATATCTCATAATTCTTTTGACTACCATCACATGTGATTCCTTGGGTTCTTCCTAAAATCTTGCCACAAGACATACTGCATGCATTATGTCAAGTCTAGTTTGAGTCAAATAGAGTAATCCTCCATTCATATATCTATACTTTTCTAGGCTACCATGGGTGAGTTATCATCTTTGCTCAAGTTACAACCAGTTATCATAGGTGTGCATACTGGTTTAGAGTCTTCCATCCCAAATTTCTTTAACAACTCTTTCACATACTTAGACTAAGAAATGAAGATACCTTTATCTGATTGACTTATTTGTAGACCTAAAAAGAAGTTCATCTCTACAAACATAGACATTTCAAACTCACTTTGCATTTTTCCAGCAAAAACTGAGAACATACCTTCATTGCCTCCAAAAATAATATCGTCAACAAAAATTGCAACAATTAGGGTTTGTTCATCATTGATGTTGAAGTAGAGATTACTATTTGTAGTACCTTTACTAAACCCTATCTGTATTAGGTACCTGTCCAACTGTGCATACCATGCCATGAGAGCTTGTTTTAATCCATAGAATGCTTTCTTCAATTTGCATACCATGTCCCCTTGTTCTGATGACTGAAATCCTTCTAGTTGTTCAATATAGACTTCTTCTAACTCTCCATTTAAGAAGGTGGACTCTACATCCATTTGATAAACCTTGAAATCTTTGTATGCTGCAAAAGCTAGAAATATCCTTATTGCTTCAATCCTTGCTATTGGAGCAAAAGTTTCTTCAAAGTCTATTCCTTCGACTTGAGTGTATCCTTTGCATACCAACCTTGCTTTGTTTCTTACCACATCACCATTCTCATTCATTTTGTTTCTAAAGATGCACTTTGTACCAATTACATTCTTGTCTACTGGTCTAGAAACAAGATCCCAAGTCTGTTTCTTCTCTATCTGCATCAATTCCTCTTCCATAGCCTTTATCTAATTCTCATCTTTGCAAGCCTCATCCACAGTTTTGGGTTCAACCTTAGAAATCAAACATAAATTTACTTGTTCCTCTGCAACTTTTCTTCTAGTTAAGATCTCTTTGCTCTTATCTCCTATGATTTAATTTTTAGAATGACTAATTCTTACATATATTGGAGTTTTGGTAGCACTTACTGGAGCTTGTTCTTCTTCATCTATGTTGTCTTCATGCTACACCACTTTTGAAACATCTAGATCATCTGACTCATATTCACTTGATTCTGAAGACCTTTCCTTACATTCATCAACTTTAACATTTGCACTTCCAATGGTCTTATTCAGCCTCTTATTATAGCACCGCTAGGCCTTACTCTTGGTGGAGTAACCAAGAAAGATTCCTTCATCACATCTAGCATCAAACTTGCATAAATCTTCTTCTCTTTTGATATAACATCTTCTACCAAAAACTTTGAAATATTTCAAGTAGAAACTCTACCATGCCACAATTCATAGGGAGTTTTTGAACTGTTACCTCTTACTTGAACTCTATTTAGGATATATAATGTAGTGTGAATTGCCTCTCTCCACTATGCTTCTAGAAGATGAGCTTCCTTCATCATGGTTCTAGCAACTTCTTGAACTATTCTATTTTTCCTTTCAACAACTCCATTTTATTGTGGAGTTCTAAGCACAGATAGCTATCTCTTTATTCCATTCTCTTTACAAAAGAAACTAAATTCATTTGATGTGAACTCTCCTCCTCTATCAGACCTCAAGAATTTGATTTTCAAAGCCATCTCATTTTCAACCATTGCCTTAAATGCCTTAAATTTATCTAGAGCTTCAACTTTCTCTTTCAAAAAGGTGACCCAAGTCATTCTAGAATAATCATCAATGGGCAACATGAAACACCTATCTCCCTACAAACTTCTTACTCTAGTAGGTCCACACAAATCTGTATGCACTATCTGAAGTAGTCCTCCAACTGATTGATCCTTGCTTTTGAAACTTGTTCTTGTTTGTTTCCCAAATTGACACTCCTTGCAAACTAGATTAGCAGGCTTCACAAGCTTAGGCAAATCTCTAACAATCTGTACAGTAATTATCTTCATGATATTATCAAAATTTATGTGACACAACCTTCTATTCCATAACCAACTCTCATCAGTCTGAGTGAACAAGCAATAGTTATCAGTTCCTTTCAAGTGATAGATATTACCTCTTATCTTCTTACCAATTGTAATGATTGTTCCAAAGCTTTCACTGATCTTGCATCTATTGTCCTTGAATCTTAAGTCATAGCCCTTGTCACACATTTGACCCACACTCAAAATATTGTTCTTTAATCCTTTCACATACAAGACATCTTCAGTATTATGCTTGCCATAAAAAAAATAGATCCTTTTCCCACAAATCCTACCAGCTGTATCATCTCCAAACCTAACCAGTCCACCATCATGTCTTTACAAACTTAAAAATGTACTCTTGTCACTAGTCATGTGGTGAGAGAAACCACTATCAATAACCCATTCATCCTTGTCCTTAATGACCTGAGCAAGCAAAGCACTTTCCACTGGTTTTTCTTCCTTCATACAGCTAGAAGAATTAGTAGACACAAGATCTTCCTTAATAGCAATGAACAAGCATTCATTTATAGAGGAACTACCATTTTGTGGTTCAACATTATCTAATACTCCTTCATCATCATCAAAATCTTCAACATAATAACACTTCTTTTGGGTCCTAGGCCTATTCTCATATCTTCTTCTATTTCTTTCAATTCTTTCAGGACATCTCGAAGAAAAATGACCTACTTTACCATAGGAAAAACATTTGAAAGGTAATTTTACATTATACTTACTGGATCCTCTTTGCAGTCTATCCACAAAGTTGGCTTCAACTTCATCTAACTCATCATCAGATTCTACCTTGTACTTTTCTGATCTGGAAGTACTTCCAGGAGTACTGCCTTTGAAGGTCATCTCAACTTTCAGTAGAGCATCATCTAACTCCCTCATTTCAAAGGCAGTAAGCCTACCAAGCAACTAATCCCTATTAATGATTTTTACTTGCATGAATTCTTCAATCCCGGCTACCTTGTGATAGTAGGACTTGGGCAAAGATCTGAGAATTTTCATAACAATTTCCTTTTCTTTGAGAGTTCCGCCTATGACTTTTATCCTTGTAACAAGTTCATCAACTCTTTGCATAAATGATGATATGTTTTCATCATTGTTCATCTTCAAGCTTTCATATTTCACTTTCAAACTTTGTAGCTTGGCTTCCTTCACAGAATCATCTCCTTTATATAGATTTTTCAACTTTTCCCATACCTTATTTGCAGTTTAAAGATCCACCACTTTTGTCAATATTGATTCAGTTAATGAGCTTAGCAAAGCATCCTTTGCCTTGATATCTATCTCATATTCTTTGATTTCATCTTCAATCATCGAACCATTTTGAGGTATGGTGTATTCTATTTCTACAACTTTCCAAACTTTGTAACCAAGAGAAAGAAGATGGCTTTTCATCCGAGCCTTCTAGAGAACATAATTCATTCCATCAAAATGTGGCGCTTCCTTCTTGTAAGACATTTTGGATCTTCCTCAAGCTGTTAAACTTTCTTCAAAGGAAATTGGTTCTGATACCAATTGTTGATATGCTCCAGACAACTGAGAGGGAGGGTGAATTAGTTGTCACAAAACTTAAACACTTTCGACAATTAAACATTCATCACTTATCCAAGAAAATAATGATTTAACAATGAGTGCATGGAATCAGAAACTTAACAACATCAAACACAAGAGACACCAGATTTATGTGGAAAACCCAAGGTGGGGAAAAACCATGAAGAGGATTAACTCTCAATATATATTTCAATCTTGAAATAATGATGTTTAGGTTTGGTCACTCCATGGGCCTAAACATACTGGCTTACTGCAATGAAGAACAACTAGGTCTAACAGGCTCACTGCCTCAACCCTAAACCTAACAAGATTACAATAAGGGTTGTTAAACCCTGAGGGCTATTAAACCCTACTAGTGGCTTACCACCAGACTTACTGCCATGATCAACACTTTTCTATTTTTGCAACTGAAGTATAATGATTCCCCTGCTATGCTCTTCCTCTACTCTGCTCTTCCTCTTCTTTCCTCTGCCTCTTCTTTGTTCTGCGTTTTGAACCTTTCTTAATATATTCTAATTTTCTCTCAAGGACACCTTTCCATGACTTAGCTAAAACTATTTATACACTACATCAACCTTGAAATGATCATCAAGGTCAGCAACACAATCATCAACCATTGGAACAATCTCTAAGGTCGGTATTACAAACTTTTACAAAATAGGTCCTAACCTATTACAACAAAGTGCAAGGGAAATGAAATGTAGATCACACCATGCCCTAGCTAGGACTCAAATATGATCTTCCATGCCATAACAAGCTTCCACAATCTTCCAGAGATCTTCGCAATCAATGGGATCAACCACGTCAGCCAAGACTGGTTACACGCTACATTATCTGGGAACAATCTTCACACACCATCTCAATTTATTAATGCGGACCAAAGTCTAGATAGGAACATGATTAGGAGACATCCACAAGCAATCTATAATCATCAGGAGAAACCACACAAACCTCAACCACTTTATCCATAGGAATCTTCTCACCAAAACACATGAACTTCACTATCTTCAGCTATCATAAAAGAAAGATAGCTTGCAAACCACCAAACCAAGAACCATTGCAACTGTAGGCACTTATCATCATCCTAGACTTCCCTCTAGAAATGCAAAGCCAAACACTTTATTGTGGAGGAATGCAAATTATAATACTTTCTTCTTATCCCAACTGAATTTACAGAAAAAGTAGGTTTCACTATGATGAATACAACTCACTCAAATCTTCATGCAAATGGCTCAAACCCATAATGTAGCATCCTCAGACATACCTCTAACTTACTTCCAATCTATAGATCATGATTTTTAAGAAGTAAATGTGGAGTAGTTTACCAGACTATTCTTCAACATACAACTCACTATCTGTACTGCACTTCTCTGTAACTCACTTGTTTCTTCTAGAGAGGCTAATTTTCTCAATATCCTCAACATACAAGTCTTCTAAACAAGTAATAGATTAAGATATAGTTGACACTAATGACAACAAGGATATGTTGACATCAATGAGAACACTGATTAAGCACATACTTGCAACACCCTATTGCTTATGTGCTCTTTATTGTCACTGATAATTAGCATCTACATCTCCCTCTCAATTCTTTGAAGTGTATATTCATAGATAGTAGTTACATTCTCTTAGCATAGTCACTTTAAATTGTTGTCATTATGGTAGTGTTTGTGTTCTTCATAGAATATCCCAAGCTCATGCATTATCGAATACAATCATCATCCATGTCCCCTCCATAATCTACAAAAGAAAATACAAGGTGATAATTTCAACTAGTCTATGCTCATAAAAGTAAATACAATACCAAATTTCACAAATAGTGATAGAAAGCTAGGAATAATGTTCACACCGTGAAAAAGTAAAGCATAACTATAGTCATGAGGGTTGTAAATCTGGTCCACTTTGACATAAGTTGCACCATGAGGTATCTATATGTTATTGGACCAAAATAAGAAACATAATAAGGAAAATTTCTACCCACAATATAGACAATAAGAGAACACTAATCTTCAAATATAAAATATCTTATCATCAAAACATCATACATCAGGTTGACAAATAGTCATCGTCAAGATAACCCTTCAACAAATAAAACTGAAAGAGATATTTTAGAAATAAGCATTATTTATGAGCTTCTCTCAACTCTAGGGTAACTATTACAAATGAGTGATTGTAGCCACCTTAATAATTCATCTCAAGAAATAAAGTACAAAGCTACATTACCTCATTAATTGCATTATCAAGAAGCTTTGCAATCGCTGCAATGATAAACAAATAAGAAGAAAATTATAATTTATCCAATTCATAGCACAAATATTATTGAAAACTAATCCTAATCTCTAATTCAAATAACTGTTAGAAAAATATGCAATGCATAATTGAGAATTAACACAATGAAATAGTAGTAAGCTGTACAAAATAGACAACACAGATTTACGTGGAAAATCTAATTTGTACTAGGAAAAACCACTGGAAAAGATCTCTTAATAATTTTATTCTTAGAAGAAATTCTTTGTTATAGAATTTTACCATGCATTTGCATTCAAGATCAATTGACTTTCGTTGACTACTTTACCAATGCTAGAATAAGATAAACTAACTTCACATACCAACAATAACTAATACATCTCATATACACAAAAGAAGAAATAGGTTAAGAATTCATAATGGATGAATTGGAGAATAGATTAAACAACAAACTAATCCATCTCATATACACAAAGAACAAAGTATGTTAAGAATTCCCAACGTAAAAAACATATCAATTTATAGAGCAACACATAAATATACACTCTAGTCATAATGCTTATGATCTAATCATAATGCTCATGCTCTAGAAAATACCATGGTTTTCCATATTCATTATTGTCATATTTTCTACATTTCAAAATCTCTAAATCAAAATCTATTAACAAACAATGCCTAAAGCCTTTTAAACCCACCAAAACACAAATTAGTATCTACCAACTTGCTATGGTTTCCTTGAGTATGTCTCCTAAAAGTGTAACTATAAGTTATAGCTTATAACTAATGGTGACAGAACCCACCAACAAACTTACTGAGGCATGTATTTAATGTTCAAACAGTCATCTTACTTAGAAGATTAGCATCTTCAAAACACATACATAAGTCATTCCCAATCATACTTATGCTATCTAAAGCATTATGTGCTTCCATCTTCACCTCTTTGAGAAATCATGAGTGTGTCCATTGTTGTAGGAAATTTAAATGTCATGTATCAGTTCAAAACGTTAAACTAACAATCTCATCCACTTAAGCAATTATCACTTCTTGAACTTCATGGAAATTTAAATTGTCATGCATCGGTTGATATGTAAGCATCACTCAGAGAGTTGTTAACCATGTTAAACTAAAACACAGGTTTGATATTCTCCATCTAGATTGGTCGGTTTATTAGTTATTAGTTTCTAAAAGCAATATTTAAAAACAATATGTACTTGTGTAAGAGTTTATGATAAGCCAATATCACCAATGGAAATTAAGGAGTTACATCTAAGATGATCTAGTGATGTGATTATAGTAATATTAGATATTATATATATCCAATCATTAGAAACCTTAAGAAGTTTCCAAGACTCTTTCTTGAAAAAAAAATGCACAATAATGTCTTGAAACCCAGACTACCTCAGATTTGATAATAGTTATCTTTCCTAAACCTAAAAGAGAATATCACATACAATTACAAATGGACGCTTTTTGTTGTTAGCATCAACCAAAAAGAAATGAGACTTCTCCCACCATTAATACCATGCAGTTTCCACAACACTTGGATTAAGTAATGCAGTCGTGCAGGATGAACCTTCTTAGAAATTCAAGGAAGACATTTGTTGAGTATTTCATTTGGCATGATTGTTGCCTCACCTGCTCCCTCACAACTCCATAAGGACCAGGGCATGAGAACATGGGGATGTGTGGATGCAGTCGTGCAGGATGAACCTTCTTAGAAATTTAGTGAAGACATCCACTGAGTATTTCATTTGGTGTGATTGATGCCTCACCTACTCCCCCACAGCCTCGCAAGGACCAGGGCATGAGAGCATAGGGATGCGAGGTTCTCCTTGCATCCCTGCACTCTCATTCCCTAGTCCTTGCGGGGCTATGGGGGAGTAGGTAAGGCATCAATCATACCAAATGAAATACTCAATAGATTCAGAAAAGATTTTGCAAATGAAACACCCAAGTTGACAATACACATTGCATAGTTAAAACCCTATGAGGCAATTTAGCCCTCGTAAGCAACCTCAATCACATAGCTTTTAAGATTTTCTTTAACTTTGAAGGACTTGAATCTGTATCTTTAAAAGAATTCAAGCACACCAACATATCGAGGAACTGGTACTTAGACAACCCAAGTTTTACCATAAAAAGTAGCCTTCAACCAGGCAATGATTTATATGAAAGTTTAACAAGACAAAAAAATAAATACTAAAAAGTAATCTTCACAGGCTTTATCTATGATAGTGCATTAAATTTCTATGCATCAAAAAATTAAAATCTACATCTACTCAGGTTCCTTGTGGTAGGCTATTATATCCTGTAGTAAGTAACAAAATACATTACACTTACCTAATCACGTCGATGATGCAAGGGGTTAATTAAATGGGCACATGGACTATATTCTCAAATAGAATGGATCCTGTTGTGATTTCATGAGAGAAACTAGTGCCCACATAACAATAGTAAACATGTAGCATTTAACTCCTACAAACCACCTAAGTTGTACAGAAGCTTTAGCCTTTAAGTATCACAGATGCAAATTAAGGTTGAAACATTTTTTTGTTTGTGCATCACCTTGAGGACTTCTGGGTCTCCAACAAAATAGAGAACTTTCAAGAGTTTACGATACAACTATGATATAAACTTGTGGCCAAGAAGTTTTGGCTTTTCACCTACTTCTATAGCAAGTAGAACCAAATCACTATAATTTGTAGAAAATTTTCATCGTCTACAGATAGAAAATGCTTAGAACTTAACCAAGCAACTAGTTCATATGATATGAGAGGAAAAAGGAGTTTGATGTTCAAAGAATCAAACATTAAAAGAAAAGAGAGCTTTTGGTATTCTAGATTTTGTAAGAAGTGAGCAAAGCTCCACAATAATGTCATTGGAATGGGTATAGTCTAATAGTATGCATTTTACCCACATCATAGTTGACCAGATAAAAGGAACAGGAATCATCTAACAACAAGTATTTTTTCACTAAATGGTTATTTCTCCTTATGAACTGGATAGTAGACTACATTAGGTAGAGGTAGTTTCAGCTAACAGTTTAATTCACCATGGCTTCCTCCTCTTTTCCAAGTCACAATCATTGTTGAGCATGCATACAGTCTATAGCTTTGTTTTATACTTAATTTATATTCTTTTAGAAAATATCTTGGAAGCATATAGTCTACAGCTTTATTTTATTATTTTATACTTAATTTATAAAATATATCAGAATCCATGTTTTAAAAGATAATATCATAAAAAAGGATATTACTGTTATAAATCATCAAAAATTCAATGTAAAGGTTTATTCAAAACTTTGCAGAGACACCCACCTTCTTATGCATATTCTAAGCTATATTATAGGCATAATAGGTTATGATTTCCACTTGGGATGAAAGGATTCAAACCTTTGAAATAACACAATCAAAACCTGCTGCTTTACCGCTTGGCCACGCCCCATTATTGTTTTATTTTAATCAAAAAACAAATGTTTTGCAATGTTTTATTGTAATTCATTGCAGCTGAATTCTTATCTGGTGCTATACGATTCTGCATAGAAAGACCAGAGGGACATAGACTCTTGAGTGAATTAGATATATAAGGGTAACATAAAAAGAAACAAGAATATACATTCATTGGAGTATTGGCCATAACCTCAAGGAAATTTTGGAAGCTCATAAAGGTCCATTTACAGGGGAAGGACATAGAGGTCTTTATGAGATCTTAACTACTTCATGGCATGCTCAATTAGCTCTTAATCTAGCTATGTTAGGATCTTTAACTATTATTGTAGCTCACCATATGTATTCTATGCCTCCCTATCCATATCTAGCTACTGACTATGATACCCAACTCTCTCTGTTCATGCACCATATGTGGATTGGTGGATTTCTCATAGTTGGCACTGCTACACATGTAGCTATTTTTATGGTAAGAGACTATGATCCGACTACTCAATACAACAATCTTTTAGATCGTGTTCTGAGACATCGTGATGCAACTAGAAACTAGAGTTGTATGCATTATATGTATAGCAATTAACCGGCCATGATCATTCAACACAACGATATGGACACGATACCAAGGCAAACCCATGAAAATACCCCTTTATCAGAAAAAGTAGACACTATGTAACTTTCTGCCATTAGAGAAGATTATGTTATGGAGTTAGATCTTTGTCTCAAAGGTAAACATTTATTCATTAATAGAAATAGAAAAACATCTATTAATAGAACAGTTTCAAAAATAGAATTGAGAAGCGGAGATATTTTATCATTTATATGTACCAATATACAATGTGGAAATTGGTCCCATTTATATCAAACAAAATAAAAATAATAAATTACTTTACAAAACACCTTAATGAATTAGGTATTTTATGAAGAAAGGCACGTCCTCTTATTTGGTCCTATTACTCATTTGATCTTATAATCTATCTTTGTAATAGAGAGAAATATTATTGAATATACTTTTGATATTTATTTGGAAAAGTAGTATGAAGGAAACAAAAAATTTTCCTTTCCTTTTTCTTTTGTACTACTTCTACACAAATTTTAGATAAGTAGATCTAAATTATCATTTGTCTCATAGGGACATAAATGTAGGATCAGTACCTAATAAAAAAAAAAGTGAAACTAATCACAATCTCTTACATATAAGGAACTTTATGTAGATAGAACATAGGTGTTATTAAAAATAGAACCTACCCCCTTTTTGTTTCAATTTATTTCTAATACGGTAGAAACCATTATTTACTAATACATAGTAAAATAAAGAATTAGAAATCGTAAAGGAAAAAAATTGATATAGAAAAGGAATCTATGTATGGTTGAGACAGAGCAGCATAATAATGCTCCATCTCCATATATTTTTGTTACAAGAATAGATGCATATTAAAGAATATTATGCTAAATAGCATAAGTTCGCTATATATGGAACTACTCAATAGCAATACCAAACCAAATACGACGAGTAGTTGGGTCCTGGGCCAAGCCTTGGCTAAACTTTGGAAATCTTGATGCCATAATACTTTTCAAATCCTCCTAGCCATTATCCTACTGCAATAATTCTTGCTAGGAAGAATACCCATGTTGTGGCGATTCCACCCAGAAGGTAATGAGCTACTCCTATAGCACGTCCTTGGACAATACTCAAGGCTCTAGGCTAGATAACAGTAGAAACTTTCAATTTATTATGGGCCCAAACAATAGATTCAATAAGTTCTTGCCAATATCCACGGCCACTAAATAAGAACATTAAACTAAAGGCCCAAACGAAATGAGCACCTAAGACCATATGCAGATAATGAAGAACCATAAGATTGGATTACTTGAGAAGCTTGTGCCCATAAAAAGTCATGGAGCCACCCGTTAATCATAATGGAACTCTGTGCAAAGTTTCCTCTTGTAATATGAGTTACTACTCCCTGATCACTTATAGTACCCCAAACATTGGACTACATTTTCCAGCTAAAATGGAATATTACTACCGAAATTGCATTGTACATCCAGAATAACCCTAGGAAGACATGATCCCAGGTAGATACTTGACATGTTCCTCCTCTACCAAGCCCATTGCAAGGAAAATGAAAACCAAGATTCACTTTATCGGGTATTAAACGAGAACTGCGAGCAAATAAAACACCTTTAAGTAATATTAATACAGTCACATGGATAGTAAATGCATGAATATGGTGCACTAAAAAATCCACAGTTCCTAATGTAATAGGTAACAAATCCACTTTGGCACCTACTGCTACCAAATCACCACCTCCTCAGGTTAAGCTGGTGCTTGCTGTTGCATAAGGAGCTATCAAACTAGGTGCTAAAGCATGAGTGTTTTGTATCCATTGAGCAAAGATAGGTTGTAATTGTATAGCAGTATCTAAAATCATATCTTTAGGACGTCCTAAAGCACTCATAGTATCATTATGAATATATAGACCAAAACTATGGAACCCTAATAAAATACATGCCTAGTTGAGGTGTGATATAATTGCATCATGATGCCTCAGAACACGATCTAAAAGATTGTTGTATTGAGTAGTCAGATCATAGTCTCTTACCATAAAAATAGCTACATGTGCAACAGCGCCAACTATGAGAAATCCACCAATCCACATATGGTGTGTGAGTAGAAAGAGTTGGGTACCATAGTCAGTAGCTAGATACGGATAGGGAGGCATAGAATACATATGGTGAGCTATGACAATAGTTAAAGATCCTAACATAGCTAGATTAAGAGCTAATTGAGCATACCATGAAGTAGTTAAGATCTCGTAAAGACCTCTATGCCCTACCCCTATAAATGGACCTTTATGAGCTTCCAAAATTTCCTTGAGGTTATGGCCAATACTCCGATTGGTCCTATACATATGACCAGCGATTAGAAAAAGAATTGCAATAGCCAAATGGTGGTGTCCAGTATCGGTCAGCCACAAACCCCCCATTACTAGGTTGAGTCCTCCATGAAAAGTCAAAAATTTTGAATATTCCGACCAATTCAAGATGAAAAATGGGGTCAATCCCTCAGCAAAACTGGGATAAAGTTCATCTAAAAGCTCACAATTTAAAATAAATTCATGAGGAAGTGGTATCTCTTTAGGGTCCACTCCAACATCTATAGGAATCTTATTTATTTATTGGTAAAAATAATATGCATGAGATGGAAGTTAGGAGTTCTCTAATCAATCAAAAAAATAACAAATTGTATGGATTCAAAGAAAGAAAGAAATGATCTATGTATAATGCTAATTGACAGAAAGAAAGTATTATAAATATAATAAAGGTATGGTAAGTATAAATAAATTTTGATTGTGAGAAACCTATTCTATATTATTTATATATATTATTATTTCTATATATTATAAATAATTAATATCCTTTTTAATAGTACGAGCAATAATGAAACAAAACTTGTCAAAACATGACAAATACATGATGACATTGTAATAATGATACATAAAGATATTGTGTTGTGTTGTTTACAAAACATGTTACGAGCAATAATGAAACAAAACTTGTCAAAACATGACAAATACATGATGACATTGTAATAATGATACATAGAGATATTGTGTTGTGATTGAAGATGAAGATTGGGTCAGAGATCTACCTCCAAGTAAGCCTTTACAATTGGAATGCATCTTAGATTCCAAAGTTGTCAAAAAGACAAGGAAGGGTGTGTACAAGGAGTACTTGGTCAAGTGGTAAGATCTTCCTAATTCAAAGGCTACATAGATGAGTGAGGTAGACATTTTGAAGCATGGGAAGACACTCCAATAGTTAGCAACTCAAGGGACTTGAGTTTTTCTTGTAGGGGGAGTATGGTGCAGGGGGAGTATGGTACAGGAGCACCTTCTCTGTGGTGTAGGAGTCAAGTTTTGTTTATGTTTTCAATAAGGTTTTTTAAGCCACATCATGTTTGTAATAAGGTTTTTTTATCAAATTGGTCACTAGACCTATGTAGACCATGTTTGGTCAAGTTTGATGTAATCACACAATGAAAATATGTAGTTTTCTTGTGAGAGGAGAAAACCAATGGCTAACTGACTTTCAAAATCAGTTTGTATGGTAGGGAGGGATGTAAACAAAGGTCTCAAGACTTTTATAGGTGAGGAGTTGGATGTAATGATAGGAATGAATGAATGAAGATCTAGATTTTTGGGTGTGTTGAAACATTGTTCTTTCTGAGTATTTCTTTGTAATAGTCATTCTGTACGGCCTGTATGAATAGGTGATTGCCTAAAACTGACTAGAAGTGTTCATGTATTGAAGTAGCTTTCATTTGGAAGTAGTTTGGTGTCTTGAAGTGTCATAGTCAGTGAGAAATTGTTCTTTTTGCAGAGACTAGTCTGAAACCCTAGAAACTAGGGTTTGGTGAATAAATGGACTATTATTCCTCTATCCACTGAAAGCAAGATTCTCATTTTTAGTGTGATGGAGGAATACAGTCTAAATTTTGTGTTTTCTGTGGTTTTGGTCAAACATCCAAGGATCCAAGGAGTTTGGGCATGAGTTGACTAGGCATCTATATGTGACTAGTCTTTGAAATGATAGGAAAAGTGTTGTTAATGGAGTGGCCAAATTAGTGATGATCAAGTGGTTGTAGAAGATTGTAAAACCCCTTCCATTCTATTGAGTTCTTGTGTTTGTGTACTTTTTGAATGTCTGTGAGTTGCAGAGTTACAAAAGTGTCATTAGAGTAACACAGCCCCTTGAGGAAACTTTTGGAAGTTACACCGATCAACAGTGTCAAACCGATAAGAGGTGTATTAGTGAAGAACAAAGGAAGTCTCACCAAAGAAACATACATCGGCCCATCGGGATAACAAACAGGGAGCTCACCGACAAAGGAAGTCTCACCAAAGTGTCAGGGGATAGTCAAGTGATACCAAACGTATCGGCACATCAGTCAATATTCATAAGTGCTCACCGATGAAGGAAGTCATGCCGAAGTGTCGGAGGTAGTTGAATGAAGTCAGGTGTATTGGTACATCGGCCAAGGTTTATAAGGGTTCACTGATGATCAAGGTCTTGCTGACAAGGTCACGACTAACCGCCACAGTTAAGGCAAGTGGGAACATAACCGCTATCGGGGTATCAGAAGGAAGTTAGAGGACGCCCCTGATAGGAGAAGTCTCTCTAAAGACAAAGTGAAGTTGAGCTATCGGGGAGAGTTGGGAGATCAGGAAGACAAATAGCAAGGTGGCCAACTGGGTATGTTTGGCCAATAGGAGTAGATCACCAAGACATAGGCCACCCTCTCACCGATCAAGTTTGTTGATCTGTTAATCGCTTCCACTATGCGCTCTGCATCATATTGGTATCAAAGCCAATATTTGAATTGGAGTAGTGTATTTAGATGAGGAGATAGAAACTAAGGCTAGCACAATGCCTCCCAAGTCTATGAGCAAAGAAGCCATCAAGAAGATGGTAGAGGAGATGCTTGAAGCAAGGTTAAAAGAAGAGAGGCCCAAGGGTAAGAGTAAAGAGGATGGAAGTGCTTCTAATGCAGAAGAAGAAGAAGAGGTAGAGGAGAGCCCTCAAGAACAATATATGTCTGCAGAACAAAATGCATTCTTAAATGCACTCAAAGGTGCTCATGGAGATAGTGGCGATCCAAAGATGGATGTTCCTACATTCAATGGGAAACTAGATGGAGATGCCCTCATGGATTGGATTGAAGCCATGTGCAACTATTTTGACTTCAAGGAGTATAGTGATAGTAAGAAAGTCAAGTTTGCTAAGACAAGATTAAGAGGTTCTGCCCTAGTTTGTGGAACTATATGCAAGGTGAAAGAGAGAAAGTTGGAAAGAACCCTATCACCAAATGGAGTAGAATGGTGGCCATGGCAAGAGACAAGTTCATGCCATCTGATTATGAGTTGTAGACCATTAGGAAGTTTAATCATCTCAGACAAAAGGATATGGATGTGGCTACATATACTGAAGAAATTCATAGATTGAGCCTGAGTCAATCACAAGGAGGAGAAAGAGATGGTGGCTAGATATCTCGATGGCTTGAGGTATAACATACAAGATGAATTCAGTATGGTAGTTCTTAAAACAATGGATGAGTGTTTTCAATTAGGCTCCAGGGTAGAAGAGAAGTTGAAAAGAAAGAGTGATCAAAACACCAGAGGAAGAGGTGGCAGAAATAATAGGGGAAGAGACAGTTTTGGTAGAGGACAATCAAGTAGAAATGAAAACCCAAGTCAACAAGAGTCTCATTCTGATGTAGAACATAGAGGTGGTGATTTTAGAGGTTGGAGAAGACCAAATGGAAGAGGTAGAAGTGGTGGTACAGGTAGAGGACCCAGATTTTTCACTGTAGATGCTATGGCTGCAATCAGGTAGGCCATATCATGAGCAAATGCCCTGAGAAGGCAACTAGTTCCCATGATGGTGTAAGAAGGAATCAGTTGTTGAAAGATGAGGATTGCCAATGTGTGAATTCACCCATTGGTAGTGCTACACCAGTCCTTGAAGGAGAGAACATGATGATCAAGAGGACCTTGATGAAGATGCCATTGAAACAAGAGCCCCCACAAAGGAAGACTCTCTTCAGAACCTAAGGTATAGCATATGGTAAACTTTGTAAAATCATTGTTGATTCAAGTTCTACTAAGAATGTGGTGTCTACTGAAATGGTAGAGAAGTGTAAGTTGAAAAGGTTGCCCCATGTTAGTCCTCATAAGATCTCTTGGTTGAATAAGAATCAAAATTACATGGTAGAAGAACAAACTTGGGTTGAGTTTGTGATAGGTGATTATAAGGACAAGGTACTATGTGAAATTATTCCTGAGGATGCTTGTCACATTCTTCTTGGACATCCATGGTAGTATGATGTGAAGGCACAACATGATGGTGAGAAGAACACATACCTCATCACCAAGAATGGAAGGAAGTTTAGGATGGATCCTATGCAAGAGTAGATTGGAGAGAAGAGTAATGACAGCAATGTCATGATGGTTAGTGGAAAAGAGTTCTTACACCTCATGAAGGAGAAAGATACCCAAGGGTATGCCTTGGTAATGAAGCCTAAAGATGAACCAGGTCAACAAGAGAAAAAGCAGAAAGAGATTCCACTAGAAGTGCAGCAATTGTTGGATAAGTACCAAGATCTTGTGGTAGAGGATACTCCTAACTCCTTACCACCCATGAGAGATATAAGTCATCAAATTAACTTGATTCCAGGTGCCACATTGCCTAATAAGGCTTCCTATAAATTGACACCACAATAGAATGAAGATGTGAGTAGACAAATTCAAGAACTCTTAGAGAAAGGACTAATTAGAAAGAGTCTTAGTCCATGTACAGTCCCTAGTGTACTTGCTCCAAAAAAATATGGGAAGTGGAGACTATGTACAGATTCAAGGGCCATAAATAAGATCACAATAAGGTATAGATTCCCTATGCTAAGGATTGAGGATCTTTTGGACTATCGTGGAGGGTCATGTTATTATTCAAAGATTGATTTGAAATCTGGTTATCATCAAATCAGAATTAGGCAGGGAGATGAATGGAAGACTGCCTTCAAGACAAATGAAGGTCTCTATGAGTGGCTTGTCATGCCATTCAGCCTTAGAAATGCCCCAAGAACATTCATGCGTTTGATGAATGAGTTACTTGTTGAATTCATTGGCAAATTTGTAATTGTTTATCTTGATGACATACTTCTTTTCAGCAGGACAAAAGAAGAACATGTGAAGCATCTTGGACAAGTGATCTAGAAGTTACATGAGAATAAGTTGATGATCAACCTAGATAAGTGTGAGTTCATGAAAACTAAACTTGTGTACCTAGTTTTTGTGATTTCTAATGGTTGTTTGAACATGGACCCCACAAAGGTTGAGGCCATTCTCAATTGGCCAACTCCTAGGACAGTGGGAGATGTTAGAAGCTTCCATGGCTTGGCAACTTTTTATAGGAAGTTCATTAGAGGATTGAGTCACATAAGTGCTCCTATTCTTAACACCATCAAGGGTGGCATAAAGTGCAAATTTCAATGGACAAAGCAAGCAGATGATAGCTTTGAATTGTTAAAGAAGAAAGTGGTTGAATTACCTACATTGGGACTCCCTAATTTTGACAAAGTTTTTGTAGTGGAATTTGATGCAAGTCAGCAAGCAATAGGTGCTGTTCTTAGTCAAGATGGACATCCAGTGGCCTTTTTTTAGAGAAGTTGAATGAGGCTAAACAAAGGTACTCTACTTATGACCTAGAGCTTTATGCAATGGTACAAGCTCTCAAAAAGTGGAGACACTATTTACTGCCCAAAGAGTTCATTGTTTTTACTGATAACCATGCTCTTATCTTTTTGAATAGCCAAGAAAAGTTGAATCATAGACATGTTAAGTGGATGGACCAATTGTAGGCCTATACCTTCACTATTAAGCATAAAAAAGGGTGTTGCCAACAAAGTGGCTAATGCTTTAAGTAGAAGGATGCTTGTCATACATGAAGTATAGATGGAAAGCATGGGGATAGATTGTTTGAAGGAGTTATACAAGGAGGATGCAGATTTCAAAGCTACTTATGAAGTTTATGCTAATTTGGCTAACACTTTTCATGGTGAATATTCAGATCTTGTGTTGTAGGAAGGTCTCTTATTCAAGGGCAGTTTGCTATGTGTTCTTAAATGTTCAATGAGGGATAACATCATCAAAGAGAATCACAATGGAACCTTAGGATGACACTTTGGGTTGGACAAGACTTTGGAACAAGTCACTAGATTCTACTATTGTCCCAAAGTACAATCGGATGTAAGGAGATATGTTGCAAGTTGTACCATATGTCAAAAGGCCAAAGGTATGTCTTCTAATGCTGGTTTGTACCAACCCCTTCCTATTCCCAACAAGCCTTGGGAGAGAATTAGTATGGATTTTGTACTTGGTCTTCCTAAGACAGCAAGGGGTGTGGATAGTATTTTTGTCATTGTGGACAGATTTAGTAAGATGGCTTATTTTGTGCCATGTAAATACACATATCATGCATCTCACATTGCTGGTCTCTTTTTCAGAGAAGTGGTTAGAATCCATGGTTTACCCCTTTCAATTCTCACTGACAGAGAATCCAAGTTTGTTGGTCATTTTTGGAGGACCTTATGGAGAAAATTGGGAACACAATTGTCTTTCTCATCAGCCTACCATCCCCAAACTGATAGTCAGACTAAGGTTGTTAATAGGTCCTTAGGAAACCTTCTAAGATGCCTTACCAAGTAGCATGGGTTGGCATGGGACTTGATTATCAGTCAAGCTGAGTATGCTTACAATGATTCACTGAATAGAAGCACTGGGAAGAGTCCATTTGAAATTGTTTATGGTTTCCATCCAAGAGGACCACTTGAACTCAAAGACCTACAAGGTTGGGATAAGAGGAGTGCTCTAGGAGAAAATTTTTCTGCCACCATGAAGGCAGTTCATGATCAAGTCAAAGTTCAGTTGGAAAAAATAGTCTCCAAATACAAGGATAGGGTAGATCTCAAAAGGAGAGATGTATAATTCAAGGTGGGAGATTTGGTGATGGCCTATCTAAGGAAGGAAAGAGTGCCTAAAGGACAGCCAACCAAGCTTCTGATGAAGAAAATGGGACCATTCAAGGTAGTGCATAAGTTTGGTCCAAATGCTTATGAAATAGAACTGCCATCTGGTCTTGGTATTTCTCCCATATTCAATGTTTCAGACCTATTTCCATTCAGACCTCCATTGAATGCCGAAGATAGATCAAATGTTGTGATTGAAGATGAAGATTGGGTCAGACATCTACCTCCAAGTAAGCCTTTACAATTGGAATGCATCTTAGATTCCAAAGTTGCCAAAAAGACAAGGAAGGGTGTGTACAAGGAGTACTTGGTCAAGTGGCAGGATCTTCCTAATTCAAAGGCTACATGGATGAGTGAGGCAGACATTTTTAAGCACGGGAAGACACTCCAATAGTTAGCAACTCAAGGGACTTGAGTTTTTCTTATAGGGGGAGTATGGTACAGGAGCACCTTCTGTATGGTGCAGGAGTCATGTTTTGTTTATGTTTTTAATAAGGCTTTTTAAGCCACATCATGTTTGTAATAAGTTTTTTTTGTCAATTTGGTCACTAGACCTATGTAGACCATGTTTGGTCAAGTTTGATGTAATCACACAATGAAAACATGTAGTTTTCTTGTGAGACGAGAAAACCAATGGCTAACTGACTTTTAAAATTAGTTTGTATGGTTGGGAGGGATGTAAACAAAGGTCTCAAGCCTTTTATATGCGAGGAGTTAGATGTAATGATAGGAATGAATAAACGAAGATTTGGATTTTTGGGTGTGTTGAAACATTATCCTTTTTGAGTATTTCTCTGTAATAGTCATTCTGTACAGACTGTGTGGATAGGTGATTGCCTAAAACTAACTGGAAGTGTTCATGTATTGAAGTAGCTTTCATTTGGAAGTGGTTTGGTGTCTTGAAGTGTCATAGTCGGTGAGAAATTGTTCTTTTTGCAGAGATTGGTCTAAAACCCTAGAAACTAGGGTTTGGTGAATAAATGGACTATTATTCCTCTATCCATTGAAAGTAAGATTCTTATTTTCAGTGTGATGGAGGAATATGGTGTAAATTTTGTGTTTTCTGTGGCTTTGGTCAAACACCCAAGGATCCAAGGAGTTTGGGCATGAGTTAACTAGGCATCTCTATGTGACTAGTCTTTGAAATGATAGGAAAAGTGATGTCAATGGAGTGGCCAAATTGGTGATGATCAAGTGGTTGCAGAAGATTATAAAACCCCTTCCATTCTGTTGAGTTCTTGTGTCTATGTACTTGTTGAATGTCTGTGAGTTGCAGAGTTACAGAAGTGTCATCGGAGTAACACAACCCCTCGAGGAAACTTTTGGAAGTTACACCGATCAACGGTGTTTGATCGATAAGAGGTGTATTGGTGAAGAACAAAGGAAGTCTCACCAAAGAAACATAGATCAGCCCATCGGGATAACAAACACGGAGCTCGCTGATGAAGGAAGTCTCACCAAAGTGTCAGGGGATAGTTGAGTGATACCAACGTATCAGTACATCAGTCAATATTCATAAGTGCTCGCCGATGAAGGAAGTCATGCCAAAGTGTCGGAGGTAGTCAAATGAAGTCAGGTGTATCAGTACATCGGTCAAGGTTCATAAGGGTTCATCGATGATTGAGGTCTTACTGACAAGGTCACGACTAACCACCACGGTTAAGGCAAGTGGGAACGTAACTGCTATTGGGGTATCGGCAAGAAGTTAGAGGATGCCATCGATAGGAGAAGTCTCTCTAAAGACAAAGTGAAGTTGAGCTGCCAGGGAGAGTTGGAAGATCATGAAGATAAATAGAAAGGTGACCGACGGGGTATGTTTGGCCGATAGGAGTAGATCACCAAGACATAGGCCACCCTCTCACCGATCAAGTTTGTTGATCTGTTAACCACTTCCACTGTGTGCTCTGCATTAGTCAGCCACAGACCCCCCGTTACTGGGTTGAGTCCTCCACAAAAAGTCAAAAATTTTGAATATTCTGACCAATTCAGGGTGAAAAATGGGGTCAATCCCTTAGCAAAACTGGGATAAATTTGAGCTAAAAGCTCATGATTTAAAATAAATTCATGAGTTTTTAAAGATGGTATAAACTACCTAAGGATCCCCCTGGTGCTACATCATAAGCACACTAAGAACAGAGATAATTAAAACCATAAACATATAGAGCAACGACTATAGAGGCCCAATCCTCATATTTGATCTATAATGTTTCTATTCCTTGGTAATCAAAACCCAAAGGTCTATGAGCTAACTTATGCTTGGCTAGCCAAGAAGATAATCGACCTTGCATTTGATTACTATTTATTGTCAAAGTATCTATATAAGGATTTGACATTTCTAATGGAATTTCAAAAATTGATTTCCTGCTTGTTACTTTTTATATTCATTGACTAGAAAACTCTCCTCTTTTAAAGTTTTTCAAAGGGTATGATATCTCTGAAATGGATTCAGATGTTTTGGGAGTTATCTCTAAAGTGGATTCAAATTGAGATTCATAAGATTGATGAAAAAACTTATCCTCCATATTTTCAGTATGAATACTGGACCCAATATGAAACCTATGTTTTCTAGTAAAATATCTCTTTCCTTGTTGAAACTCAGTCCTATCTTTAGATATTTCGAGTTATTTTTTCACAAAGTTTTATAATAGCATCTATAATAGCTTCTGGTTTAGGAGGACAACCTGGCAAATAGATATCCATAGGAATTAACTTATCTACTTTGTGAATGGTACTATAAGAATATGTACTAGACATTCCTCCTATAATAGTTGCTCTTTTTTTTCTTTTTTTATGAAAAACAATCCTTTTGTTCTTAGGGTTTCTGCACTTGTAGAAAAGAAGGCAAGACGTATTGCTTAGATCATCGGCCCAATACTAGATGTATCTTTCCCTCCAGGTAGTATGCCTAGAATTTACAATTCCTTGATGGCTACGGATAACGATACGACTGGTCAGCCAATAAGTGTTACTTGTGAGGTACAACAATTGTTAGGAAATAATAAGGTTAGAGTTGTAGCTATGAGTTCTACAGATGGTTTTATGAGAGGAATGAGAGTAATTGATATAGGAGGTCCACTTAGTGTTCCAGTTGGTGAAAGTACTCTCAGGAGAATTTTTAATGTTCTTGGAGAACCCGTTGATGATTTAGTCTTGTAGATGCTCTCACAACATCTCCTATTCATAGATCTACTCCCACCTTTACACAGTTGGAGACCAAATTTTCAATCTTTGAAACATGCATTAAAGTAGTGGATCTTTTAGCTTTGAAATATTTCTATGTTGCATTATAGGTAATATTATCATTATTTGACAAGCTTTGTTTCATTATTGCTCGTAACATGTTAACAACGCAACACAATATCTCTATGTATCATTATTGCAATGTCATCATGTATTTGTCAAGTTTTGACAAGTTTTGTTTCATTATTGCTCGTAACATGTTTTGTAAACAACACAACACAATATCTCTATGTATCATTATTACAATGTCATCATGTATTTGTCAAGTTTTGACAAGTTTTGTTTCATTATTGCTCGTAATATTAAAAAGCATATTAATTATTTATAATATATATAAATAATAATATATATAAATAATATAGAATAGGTTTCTCACAATCAAAATTTATTTATACTTACCTTACCTTTATTATATTTATAATAATTTCTTTCTGTCAATTAGCATTATACATAGATCATTTCTTTCTTTCTTTGAATCCACACAATTTATTATTTTTTTTTATTGATTAGAGAACTCTTAACTTCCATCTCATGCATATTATTTTTACTAATAAATAAATAAGATTCCTATAGATGTTGGAGTGGACCCTAAAGAGATACCACTTCCTCATGAATTTATTTTAAATCGTGAGCTTTTAGCTCAACTTTATCCCAGTTTTACTAAGGGATTGACCCCATTTTTCACCCTGAATTGGTCGGAATATTCAAATTTTTTGACTTTTTGTGGAGGACTCAACCCAGTAACGGGGGGTTTGTGGTTGACCGATACTACACACCACCATTTGGCTATTGCAATTCTTTTTCTAATCACTGGTCATATGTATAGGACCAATTGGAGTATTGGCCATAACCTCAAGAAAATTTTGGAAGCTCATAAAGGTCCATTTACAGGGGAAGGACATAGAGGTCTTTACGAGATCTTAACTCCTTCATGGCATGCTCAATTAGCTCTTAATCTAGCTATGTTAGGATCTTTAACTATTGTCGTAGCTCACCATATGTATTCTATGTCTCCCTATCCATATCTAGGTACTGACTATGGTACCCAACTCTCTCTGTTCACACACCATATGTGGATTGGTGGATTTCTCATAGTTGGCACTGCTACAAACCCGTTACATGAAATGCTCTAAATCTGAAACAAGCTACTCCTGAGAGGAATAAATGAATTCCAAAAATCTTAGGCAAATCTAAAGAAGGTTTTCCTATATGGGAATCACAGAATACATCTAGATCCTAATATACCCAATGCCAGATAGCTACTAAAAGCACAAGCCAGAAAACACAATATGTGCCCCAGCCACACCTTCATAACTCCAAATACCTAGATTAGATACAGTTTCTCTGGTTATACTCCATCCACCCCATGAATCCTTTATTCCTAAACGAGTCATAAAAGGTATAATGAACATACCTTGTCTCCACATTGGATCAAGAACAGGATCAGACGGGTTGAAAACTGCTAATTTGTAAAGAGCCATTAAATTGACCCAACCAAAAACTAGAGCTATATGCATTATATGTAGAGCAATTAACCAGCCAGGATCATTCAACACAACAGTATGGACATGATACCAAGGCAAACCCATGAAAATACCCCTTTATCAAAAAAAGTAGACACTATGTAACTTTATCGCATTAGAGAAGATTATGTTATGGAGTTAGATCTTTGTCTCAAAGGTAAACATTTATTCATTAATAGAAATAGAAAAACATCTATTAATAGAATAGTTTCAAAAAATAGAATTGAGAAGCGAAGATATTTTATCATTTATATGTACCAATATACAATGTGGAAATTGGTCCCATTTATATCAAACAAAATAAAGATAATAAATTACTTAAAAATGAGTCTTCTTCATTATTTGACAAGCTTTGTTTCATTGTCCATGCAAAATATCCCAGGGTTCCCTAGATTTGGATGCTATCACTTGGTAAGTTTCCATACCAAGGCTCAAAAAATTTAAGTCCGTAGCGACTACCGATTCCGCCATATCCCCTTCCTGTAGAAGGAAATCATAAAATAATGAATAATTGCATCCCATCAATTATTTCATTTGCATTAGCATTATACCCTTTCTGCATTTTTTATGCAATCTTTTTATTTATTTTTCCATCCTACATCACAAAAATATCCCTTGCTATATTTAGATCTTATTTAAATCATATTTCCTTTCTATTAAGTATAGTCTATGAAAGGATGAGAAATCAAAAAAAGTTTCTTCTTTTTTTTTTCAATAATACTGTTCCACCTAGGACGAAAGGATTCGAACCTTCGAAATAACAGGATCAAAACCTGCCGCCTTACCGTCGCTTATATATATATGATTTACTCAAGAATCTATGTCCCTCTAGTCTTTCTATGAAAAATTGCATAGCACTAGATAAGAATTCATCTGCAATGAATTACAATAAAACATTGCAAAAATTTTGATTTTTGATTAAAATAAAACAACAATGGGGCGTGGCCTTGACGAGTCTTCTTCATTATTTGACAAGTAGTGGATATAACAAAATATATCAGAATCCAAAGTAGCTATGGTCTATGGTCAGATGAATGAACCACTAGGAGCTCATATGAGAGTTGGTTTAACTGCTTTAACCATGGTTGAATATTTCTGAGATGTCAATAAACAAGATGTACTCCTATTTATTGACAATATCTTCCGCTTTGTCCAAGAAGGATTAGAGCTATCCACATTATTAGGAAGAATGCCTTCCACCGTGGGTTATCAGCCAACTCTTAACATAGTAAAATGTAGGCTTTATATATTTTTTCCACTTTTTAGATACATATTTTCCACACTAACACTTCCACATAATAACTCTACCAAAGGAGCTCCTATTAATGGAATGGCCTCAGGCACACCGGTCATAATTTTAACTACCCAATAACCAATTTGATCCCAGGGCAAAGAATACCCAGTTACACTGAAAGATATAGGTCAATACAGCTAGAATTACACCTGTAACCCAAGTTAATTCGTGAGGATTTTTGAATCCACCTATTAGATAAACACAGAATGCATGCAAGATCATCATTAAAACCATCATACTTGCCGACCATCGATGGACCGATCGAATTAGCCAATCGAAGTTCACTTCAGTCATTATGTATTGAATAGAGCAAAATACTGATCTACATAGGAGCTGTTAATATTTTGATTCTATTTACTGTGATGTTGATGAATAATCTAAAATATCCCAATTATGCCCCTCCCTGGACCATCAGAGATATCATCACTTCAATAGTTTGTACGAGTCTTTTTTGTTCCTTAATTACTATTATCTTGAACATATCATGGTTCAGAATATCTCTGACTCAAAAATTAGATAAAATGTTAGAACGAGATTTAACAAACAATATTCAACGTATTGGGGCTCATTTATCCACTTATTTTTTCCTCCCATTCAAACTTATTTCTATAATTCTTCTAGTTTCTCTTATAGGAGCTATTTAGCAAGTCTTCTAAATTTTTCTGACAATGTAGAGGTCAGGTAACCAATTCAAGTACATCTCTTGCATTAACAAACCCAAGAATCTGGGCAAAGTAAATTCAACTGAGCATTTATTACTAATTCCTCTTGCCTCTAATGGGTTAGCATGAGCCATTCCTGTGATAGCTAAGTTGGGTTGTAATTCGCGTATACGTCGTATTTGATTCAAATTATCTAGTTTCTCTACAATTCGTGGTATTGGTACACACATCTTTATACATGTATCTTGTAAAAGTGATAATTCAGTAGCTTGATATCATTTATCCATATATGGAAAACCAATTTCATGAACGATCATTCCACATATGATTAAGAATCTTGCTAGAGATACTTCTAATAGATTATCTCCCATGAAAAAGATAGATTTACCACATACCAAATCAAGATAATCCTTTAAACTTTCCCATATCCGTTCCTCCCTTTCCTCCAAACCTTGGGTCTTAACACCCAATACAGAACAAATCTTTTCAATCCAAGCACATGTTCCATCTAGACTAATAGGAAAAGGAGCTATATTCAATTCACATTTTTTGCGTCTTATCAAAGTTGTCATTGTCCAACTCAAAAATTAAGATGATTGGGCCTCTATAGCCATTGCTCTATATGTTTATGGTTTTAATTATCTCTGATCTCAGTGTGTTTATGATGTAGCACTAGGGGGATCCTTAGCTAGTGTATATCATTTTTGTCATTATGTATATCGATATTAAAAAACTGTCCATATTTCATAATTAAGATGTTCCCAAGAGGAATAAGTGAAGACTTGGTAAGATCGAGAGACTACCTCGAAAAGGCAGAAGGATTTGCCAAATTGGAGAAAGAGCTGATTCAATTGAAGAAACATTTGATTCAATCGAAGAAACATCTGATTCAATTGTGTAAATCTCTTATTATATCTTCTAAAATTCTTTTTAAAGATCTGATTCAATTGTGTAAACCTCTTATTATCTATTCTAAAATTCTTTTTAAAGATCTGATTCAATTGTGTAAAACTCTTATTATCTATTCTAAAATTCTTTTTAATAATTTGAAAATTGTTTATAATACTATAAAAAAGTATTTACAGGAGTATTTAGATTCATAAAGTCTATAATACTCATATGTATACATTTTTTAATAACATTAGTTTATTTTATGATGGTATTTATGAAGATACTTGCATTGCTTTTATTCCCACTTGGACTAAGACATAACTTTTACCAAAAAAATTTGTGTTAAATTAAGGTAAAGCAAAGTAAGAAACTAATAACTTTTACAAGTTAGTTATTATGGGTAGCTTTTACAAAGGATTAGATTAATGACGTGTACAATATTTTTATTCTTAACATAGATGCTACATAGTAAGTTTTAATTCTTCAAAAACTATAAAAACAAGTCAAGGTAGATTGACCCACACTAACACTTCTGCATAATAACTCTACCAAAGGAGCTCCTATTAACAGAATGGCCTCAAGCACACCAATCTCAATTTTGACTGACCAATAACCAATTTGATCCCAAGGCAAAGAATACCCAGTTACACTGAAAGATACAGTTAATATAGCTAGAATTACACCCGTAACCCAAGTTAATCCGCAAGGTTTTTTGAATCCACGTGTTAGATAAACACGGAATACATGCAAGATCATCATTAAAACCAAATATTTGAGGCATGTGAACTGTTTGGTAGTGGTGCAGGAGCACCTACCTGACAGCTGGCCTCCATGAGGCAGTTAGTTAGTTTTGAGTCTTGTTAATGTTTTCAAGAAGGTCTAATAAGACCAATGCATGTAATAAGGTCATGCTGACCATGTTTTACTATTTTTAGATAGTTTGTTGGGACAGCTGTATGCTGTAGGTCCGGTTGGATCTCCCAGCCGCCTGGAGAGATTTCCCAGCCGCTTGGAGTCGGGTCAGTAGTACTCGCAGGAAAACCTATTTATGCCTGAGGATCGGTTGGTATTACATATCATCGATCAGGCTTTGTGAGAGAGAGACAGAGTATTATAATAGCATCTTTTGAAATCAATAGAGATCCTATTGTGTTCATTTTCTGTTTGGTCTCCACTGTGTGATCGATTTGCTGTTTTGGGTGGTTTCATGGATTCGCTGATCCATTCCACCGGTTGATTCGTCGGATCGGTGGAATGGCGATGTACAGTAGGTTAGGTTTTAGTTTGCTTTCTGTTTGCATGCAGGTGTGCAGGATCGCCGTCGAGAGATGTTGAGAACCCTAGCATGGGTATGTGCTAGGTCGAGCTGATAGATTAAAGTCTGGAAGATCACCCTGAGAGTGGATCGGGTCATCCCAGGAGGATCGGCGAATTGAAATTTTGCTAAGGTTGGAAGTTTGTCAAAACGGCATCATCAGGATATTTCTGCGTGTATCCTGCAGTCGCTTTGGGCATCGTCATCCGGGTAGATGGAGATGAGCATGATGCTATCGATTGCATGAAGTGAATGAGCGTCGGGGTGATCATCATCAGGTGTTGCCGAGGAGGAGCGTATTGGTATAAGGTAGAAGATCAGGTTGATCGCGGGCCGAAAAAGTTAAGTTTGGCCGACAGCAGGAGGAGTTGCATATGACGTCATCATCATCAAGATATACGTCATCAGGATATTGCGGAGCAGCAGGATATTGAGGAGCTACATGTGACGTCATCGTCATCAGGATAATCGTCATCAGGATATCGGGGTGACGTAAGCATCGAGGGGACGATGCGTGGAGTTAAGGTTTGTCATCATTAGGATATATGGGAGGAACCGGATGTTCCATATCCTGCTAATGAACATGATGTTGAACATCATGATGCTGAAGATAGCGAAGGTTGAAGTTGTCGGTAAGGTGAACAGTGGACGTCAGGAGGATGTTCGCGCTTGCCGAACATGATGATGCTGCCGATAGTCGGATATGATGATGCTGCTGACATGCGAAAGGGCGAAGGCTTGTCTGTAGGAGGATATCGGTCGGTGACAGTAAATATGATGATGCTGACAGTGTTAACAAAAATATGATGATGATGATGATGATGATGGGTTGCGGACATCCATGCTGTATGTTAAGGTTATAGTGTGGATGCCTCTGCATCATAGTGGTATCAAAGCTCAGCAAAAGGTCTGGGCTGTTGTGTGTTGATTCTGTCACCGAAAGGATAGAGGTAGAGGAGTGAGAGGTTGATAAAATGCCTCCGAAAGGTAGTAGTACTGCAAGGGAATTACAGGAGATGAAGGAAAAACATGCCAGAGAGATGAGGAAGATGAAGGAGCTTGCTAAAGCACTTCAAGCCAGGCTTGTAGCCCTGGAAAAGAACAAAAAGAGGGAAGTGGAAGACAGTGAATCTGAAGAAGATGAAGATGCTGTTGAAGAGTATGAAGAGGTAGCTGAAGATCTGGATGCTGAAGACTAGAGATTGGAAAAACTGTTAAAGGCAGTGCAGAGTGATAAACCTAAGGTAAAGGTTGATGTTTCCAAGTATAATGGAAGTTTGAATGAAGATGAGTTACTGGATTGGATTGCTGCACTTGATAATCACTTTGAATGTGAAGATGTTGCTGAGGATCAGAAGGTAAAGATTGCAAAGACCAAGTTAGGAGGTCATGCTTTGGTATGGTGGGATTATGTACAATCTGAGAGAAGGAAACAAGGGAAGTCAAAGATCACTTCATGGGATAAGATGGTAGCAAGGATAAAAGGTAAATTCTTGCCAAGGGATTATGAAATTCAGATGTTTAAGAAGCTGCAATTTTTAAGGCAGAAGGAAATGGATGTGAAGGCATATACTGAGGAGTTTTATAAGTTGAGTATGAGGTCTGGTCATCATGAGAATGAGGTAGAAAAGGTGGCTAGGTACTTGGCTGGTTTGAGATTGAACATACAGGATGAGTTAGTTTTAGCTAACCCTAAGAGTGTGGAGGATTGTTACCAAATGGCAATCAGGATTGAAGAAAAGATGAATAGGGGACAAGATAAGTCCATGAGAGGAAGAGGAAACAATATGAGGGGAAGAGGAGCAGCCCCTACACAAAGGCAAACCAATGAGGGTCAAGAAGACACTGGTAAAGGACAGGGACAGTCTGATTTCAGAGGTGGATGGAAAGGTAATAGAGGCAAATTTGGAGGTGGTAGAGGTTCTACTACATTTTCAGGAAAGTGTTACACCTGTGGTGAGTTTGGTCATCCATCTTTCAAATGTCTAGAAAACAAGGGTTCATCATCCAGAAATGATAGAACAAATGACAAGAGAGTACAACTTGTGCAAGAAGAGAAAGTAGAGCAAACAGATAGAGTTCCTGAACTTTATGGATATCCTGAGGAGGGAGAAGCATTGATGCTAAGGAGAATTAGTTTGCAGGCATCAAAGGATCTGATGCAAAGAAGAGCTCTTTTTAAGACCACATGCAAGAGCAAAGGTAAAGTATGTAAGGTTGTCATTGATACTGGTTCAACAGACAACATGGTATCTCAGGAAATGGTGGATAAACTAAATTTGGAAAGGATTCCACATCAACACCCTTACAAGGCATCTTGGGTGAGTGATAGTCAATCACTTTTTGTCTATGAACAGGCATATGTGGATTTTCAGATTGGAGCATATCATGATAAAGTTTTGTGTGACATTTTGCCCATGGAATGTTGTCACCTACTATTGGGTAGACCATGGCAATTTGATAGAAGGGTACTGTATGATGGGTATGCTAATACCTACACCATCAAGAAAGATGGGAAAACTATTCTGCTGATGCCATTGCAGGCAGATGCTGCAGCATAGGAGGCAGCCAAAATCATTTTAATGGGAAAGAAGGAATTTGTGCAGATGCCTATAGGAGCAGGCATAAAGGCAGATGAAGACACTGCAGGAAAAGGAGTTGTTAAGGACAACAGGTTGAAGAAAGTTTTAGTTTTGACTGACAGAGGTCAGCAGCAGGTGCAGAAATAGGTTTGCAAACAGCAACCAGTTCAGAGGAATGACAAGGATGTTGTCATAGTTGGGACTATTGCTTGTCCTATAAAGGTTGAAAGGAAGACAGAGTTGAACAGTACAGAAGTTCAAGCGGCAGTTCAAACAAAGGTTCTGGTCAGACAACCTGACAAACACAGGGTATGTGTGAGAAAGGCCTACATTGACAGGCATGAGGATTTATTTGCAGGAAAGAAGCAAGTTACAGTTCAGAAGTCTTGGAGCAGTCAAGAACCAGCAGAGGATAAAGCTGGAACAGGTCAGAACATTGACATGACAAAGTGTAAAGGTGGAGGACTTCCACAACCCAAACTCATGGGACATGAGTTCTTTTCTGTTGGGGAGTATGGTGCAGGAGCACCTACCTGACAGCTGGCCTCCATGAGGTAGTTAGTTAGTTTTGAGTCTTGTTAATGTTTTTAAGAAGGTTTGATAAGACCAATGCATGTAATAAGGTCATGCTGACCATATTTTACTATTTTTAGATAGTTTGTTGGGACAGCTGTATGTTGTAGGTCCGGTTGGATCTCCCAGCCGCCTGGAGAGATTTCCCAGCCGCTTGGAGTCGGGTCAGTAGTACTCACAGGAAAACCTATTTATGCCTGAGGATCGGTTGGTATTGCATATCATCGATCAGGCTTTGCGAGAGAGAGACAGAGTATTGTAATAGTATCTTTTGAAATCAATAGAAATCCTGTTGTGTTCATTTTCTGTTTGGTCTCCACTGTGTGATCAATTTGCTGTTTTGGGTGGTTTCATGGATTTGCTAATCCATTCCACCGGTTGATTCGTCAGATCGGTGGAATGGCGATGTACAGTAGGTTAGGTTTTAGTTTGCTTTCTATTTGCATGCAGGTGTGCAGGATCACCGTCGAGAGATGTTGAGAACCCTAGCATGGGTATGTGCTAGGTCGAGCTGATAGATTAAAGTCTGGAAGATCACCCTGAGAGTGGATCGGGTCATCCCAGGAGGATCGGCGAATTGAAATTTCGCTAAGGTTGGAAGTTTGTCAAAATGGCATCATCAGGATATTTCTGCATGTATCCTGCAGTCGCTTCGGGCATCGTCATCCGGGTAGATGGAGATGAGCATGATGCTATCGATTGCATGAAGTGAATGAGCGTCGGGGTGATCATCATTAGGTGTTGCCGAGGAGGAGCGTATCGGCATAAGGTAGAAGATCAGGTTGATCGCGGGCCAAAAAAGTTAAGTTTGGCCGACAGCAGGAGGAGTTGCATATGACATCATCATCATCAGGATATACGTCATCAGGATATTGCGGAGCAACAAGATATTGAGGAGCTGCATGTGACGTCATCGTCATCAGGATAATCGTCATCAGGATATCAGGGTGACGTAAGCATCGAGGGGACGGTGCGTGGAGTTAAGGTTTGTCATCATCAGGATATATGGGAGGAACCGGATGTTCCATATCCTGCTGATGAACATGATGTTGAACATCATGATGCTGAAGATAGCGAAGGTCAAAGTTGTCGGTAAGGTGAACAGTGGACGTCAGGAGGATGTTCGCGCTTGCCGAACATGATGATGCTGCCGATAGTCGGATATGATGATGCTGCTGACATGCGAAAGGGCGAAGGCTTGTCTGCAGGAGGATATCGGTCGGCGACAGTAAATATGATGATGCTGACAGTGTTAACAAAAATATGATGATGATGATGATGGGTTGCGGACATCCATGCTGTATGTTAAGGTTATAGTGTGGATGCCTCTGGATCAGGTAGAATGCCTCAAAGAGATGTCATCTCATGGAATGCAATGATTGTGGGCTATGCACAAAATGGATTTTTTAAAAGGCTTTAGAAACTTTCAAGCAAATGCAATTAGTAGGTGTAAATCCAAATTTCACAACCTTTTCTAGCATCCTCCCTACCTATGCTAAAATGGGAGATTTGGAACAGGGTATGGACATCCATCATAACATAATGGAAGGGGGATTTTTGTCAGATATTATAGTTGGAAATGCTTTGGTAGACATGTATGCAAAATGTGGAAGTATAGATAAGGCACATGAACTATTTGATGGAATGGCTCAAAGAGATGTCATCTCTTGGAATGTAATGATTGTAGGATATGCACAAAATGGATTTGTTGAAAAGGTGTTAGAAATTTTAAATTAAATATAATTGGCTGGTGTAAATCCAAATTCCACAACCATTGCCAGCATCCTCCCTAATTGTGTCAAAATGGCAGCCTTGGAATAGGGTATGGACATCCATAAAAACATAATGAAAGGGGGATTTTATTCAGATATTATAGTTGGAAATGCTCTAGTAGACATGAATGCAAAATGTGGAAGCATAGACAAGGCGCAAGAACTGTTTGACAGAATGCCTCAAAGAAATGTCATCTCATGGAATGGAATGATTACAGCATGTACACAAAATGGATTTATTGAAAAGGCTTTACGAATTTTAAAGCAAATATAATTGGCTGGTGTAAAGACAAATTCCACAACTGTTTCCAGCATCCTTTTTGCCTATGCCAAAATGGGAGCATTAGAACAAGGTATGGACATCCATCCAAAAGTAATGGATAGAGGAATTTTGTCAGATCAAGTTTAGAAGAGTGTAAAACCTGTCCAGTGAACTCAGATGGCATATCAATGCATGCAATCCTATCCTTGGGAAAATGGTCTATAGACATACCCCAAACTAATCATAGAGAGATTAAATCTAAAACAAGGTAATATACATAGGACATACCTTGCATTTCACTTCACATGTGCTAAAAGCAAACTCAATAGTTATAGTAATAGCAATGCTAAAACTAAATATGTGGAATGCAGTTGTGGACATCGTGAAAAGCATGGCCATTCACTCCAATGGTCCAGTATACACAAGCATACATACTCTATAATACAACAATTAATTTAAAAACAAATCAAGATGTACATTATATGTCAATGCAATTGCTGGACCAATTTTCTTAAGAAGATAAATATACCTGTAACAATTTTCTTTAGAAGTTGAAGAAACCTGCAAAATACGACAACAGTGTATAGCTAAACCCACTAAGCGAGTAATTCGATACAAAAGATAGAATAATTTTCATCATAAGATAAGGCGCCTATGCCAATTCATTTCATAAGGGTAAGTAACCTGCAAAATATGACAAAATGATAAGGGTGTTAGGCTCACTTTCACAGTGTCGAAACAAAAGTTTCCTTCTAAAAAATAATTCAAAGAACAATTCAAATGAAGCATTCAATCCTTGTAGAGAAAAAAACCTTTAGAAGAAACAGAACATTGCACCAGACATTTATTTTGTAGAGATGTTTCAACAAAACATTTATCAATGATCAGTGAACATGAATCTAAATGGATATAAGGGAGTTAGCAGAGCCATACCTACCCTATACCATGACACAATAGGAAACTACTAGGAACTTCAAATTTCATCCACACGATATAAGCTACAAAAAAAATCAAAATTTGAAATCATTCAAGAGAGAATTTGTGAGAATTTGTGCATAAATTCTTCTTTATTGAATTTTGTGCATAAGTTTTTATGAAGGTTGTGGTGATGGAAAAGTAATCACAATTTGAAATCATTCAGGAAAGAATTTGTGCATAAGTTAATGGAAAGGTTGTGGTGATCAGAAGTAGCAAGTGGCTGATGGCTGTTGGGTGGGAATTAGTTCACATATCAAACAGGTCAAATCAAGTGCTACAACAATGCAGGGCATGCACTTTTTTCCCTTGTAAGGTTATCCATTCAAATTTTCCATTCAAATGATAAGGAATAACATGGTTAAAAAGAAGAAAACAACATACACTAGATATATATACATATGTAATACTCTAGAATGTTTTAGAGTCTGCCAAAAATTTACCCATACATGTGATATAGTCTTTCATAAAAATTGATTGTGTTTTAGGGCAAAAATGCATAAATATGGTAGACATCAAATTTAGCCCATGTATCTATACACTAGAAGACTTGAAATGTGTATCTATGCACATGCATTTGTATCTGCATGCAATTATGTGTGACATGTAGGACACAAACATGCATAGGTAACCACAATCACACCAACATGCATGTACATCCATGTGAACATGTGCACCACTATGCATCAGCCATGCATGGGTTTTAATTTGATAGTCATATGGCTGTGTATAATAGTTTTAAATTAAAATTAAATCAATTTTCTTTAAGCCTATATCAAATGAAAGGAGAATATGATTCTCTCTCTTTCTGTTGTTTTTGTAATTGGAGTTTAGTGTTTCAGGATTTAATTATGTGCAAGTTTTTTCCTCAATGTTTCAGATCATACTCCATGATCCATCATCAGGAGAAAGAGCAAGAGAAGAGAAAATGATAAATTTGCTTTGAATTGATTATGTAATAATTAAGTTTAAAGCTTTAGTTTGAGGGTTTCTCCAACTCTGATTTATTTTACTGTGAGGTTTAAGCCAAGGTTATTCTCTAAGCAAAGAAAATTAGTGTAGTTTTTGTTATAGAACATAAGTATCAGTTGCATTTTCTTAAAAGTTCGTAAGGCCTCTTCAACAAACCTAATGTCAAATGTTGAACATATGTTGTATTTGTATTGACTACCAATACCTATTGAATAATGAAAAGATCAAATGTGTACAAAATTATTATATAGTTTTCTCAAAAATCTTTTCAAATCTTTATAACTCTGTAATGATGCATGGTACAAATGGAGATGAAATATAGGGATGGTAGCTATACGATGAAATAACATGACCCAGGCTCATAAATCTCATATGAACACAATAATAAATATAAATAAAACTTGCAAGAAAATGAGACATCTGGACATCCACAGTTTTCCAATCAAGTGATTAAATTGATGGGTTATATAGACCCAATTGGTTTTATGTACAAGGGCATCTAGAAGAGTCAATTTTTCCAACCTAGAAGGCCCTATGAGAGCCATTAGGGTGCAAGACTCTGCGTATGCCATTAAACCTTGAAGAACAGTTTGAGTTTCACCACTACCAACAGATATTGTTACACTCAAATCTTTCCATGTTAGACTAACTGAAACATTAATGTCTTTTGAATTAGTTTTCTACTTCCACAATGCATCACTAAGTGGACTCAATCCCCCCTACCATCACGTAAGCCCTATTATTTCCTTGCTCAATTTCCAGTACAACATGGTTTTCAACAACAAAATCGGTCATTTTACACTTTTTTATCAACAAATAATCACCCTCTCAACAAGATAAAAAGATTCAGACCCAGAAACTTGTAGCTGCCATAAAATTGATCTTGCTCTATACAGTGATGAGAATGTATAGCCAAAATAGAGATTCATGTTATGATAAAAAAGAATCTTTTAACCACTTAGAGAGAGCTCATGTGAGTGAATCTGCTAAGTATGTGAGATTATTAGCTTGGTAGTGAAGACTTCTTTGTTGTTGCTTCCATGGAAGACTCCTTCAAACACAACGTGACATAATCCTAAACCTCCTTTGGCTCCTAAGCTTTTTCTATTTTCCTTTTGATTTTCCCTTTCAAAAAAAATGCGCTTGCTTTTAGCACTTAAAATTTTAACAATATGTTTTTTTTTTTCAAAAGTGTTCTTTGAAGACATATTTAGTCATATGACTAATTATTTAGAAATATGACTAAATATTTAGTTGTTTTTTTTACCTGATGATCAAATTAGTCATTTATTTAGTCATTTATAGCTGTGTTGCAAAAAATTAATAGAATGAGTAAAAATTTTAGTCCCGTGACTAAAAGTTTTAGTCGTGTAGTCATTTATTTGCCCAAATTCTACTAGTGTGTGGATCGAAAAGCTATCAAAGGACAAGTGATTGCAGACCAACTAGAAAAAGTGCCAATGATGGATATCCATCCCATTCATCCTAAATTTCCTGATGAAGAGCTATTTAACTTATATCCTTTAGTAGTTTGGCAGCTATACTTTGATGGATCATACACACAACATGGATCTGGAGCCAGAATTTGTTTCATCACACCTAAAGGAGATTGTATACTAAAGTCACACATGGTTGCTTTCCCTTGTACAAACAACATTATCAAGTATGAAGCTTTGATCACAGGACTATGTGTGGCTATAAAATGGGCCATCACACAGTTACAAGGCTTTGGAGATTCTTAATTGGTTATTAGATAAGTCTTGGATGAATATCAAACCAAAGACGAAAAGCTTCTTCCATACAAGTTGATGGTAGATGATTTCAAGAAATACTTTTCCAAGATCACATTTGAGCAAATTCCTAGGATAAAAAATAAAGCAGTAGATGCTATGGCTATAATTGGTTCTCTCCTATACATGCCTTCTAATGCACATAGATGTGAGTTCTTGGTTGAACAACTTTTGATACCAAATTTTGAAGTTCTGTAATCTGAGCTTGTATGTGAACTTGTTGGTCCTAACTCTCCTTGGTACAAGGATATAAACAAGTATCTCCATCATGGTACCTTTCCATTCCAACTATCCAAAGCCCAACATAAAAATTTCATCCGCCGAAGCTCTTGTTACAATATCCTTGGAGAAACCCTATACCACAAGAGCCTCAATGGTATCCTTCTTAGATGTCTTGACTCGAAGGAAGCTAAAGTTTCTTTACGCAAGGTACACGAAGGTGTCTATGGTTTGCATTGCATCAGCCCTAGTCTTATTAAGAAACTTTTGAGAGCTAGATACTATTGGCCAACAATGGAGCAAGATGCACAGAAATTTGCTAAACGTTGTCTACAATGTTAGAAACATGGGGACTTGATACATGCTCCAGCACATGAGTTACAACCGGTTACTACACCTTGGCCTTTTTCGTAGTGGGGACTCAACCTCATAGGAAAAATTCATCCCACCTCATCTAATGGTCATAAGTTTATCATTACCGCCACCGAGTATTTTACAAAGTGGGTAGAAGCCATACCAATGAATTACATCACCGACAAGCAAATATACAAGTTCATTCTCCATCATATCATTTGCTGCTATAGAATCCCACAAGCCATTGTGACTAACAATGGGCACCCTTTGAAGAACTAGGAATTTCATGACTTATGCAGCCAATTTTTTATCCAACATAGGTTCCCAACACCTTACTATCCTTAGAGTAACAGTCAAGCTGAGGCTTCTAATAAAACTATTATCAAAATCCTCAAGAAGACGGTCAATGAGGCTAGTTGTGATTGGCACCTACAACTTAATCCATCCTTATGGGCTTATCGAACAAGTGTCAGAACTCCCACTGGTGCTACACCTTATGCTCTTGTATATGGCACTGAATCTATCCTACCTATAGAGGTCAAGATCCCCTCATTGAGAGTATCCCTATAGCATCTCATTTCTAATGAGGAATACATGATATCTAGGTTAAATGATCTATAGCTATTAGATGAATGATGAATGACATCTCATGGCACTCAATCATCTCCAATTTTATCAAAATTGTCTTTGTCATAGCTACAAAAAAAAGATCAGAGAAAGAAGGTTCCAAGTAGGAGACTTTGTCGTTAAAGAGAATCAAAAGAATCAACAAGATCATGAGTAGAAAGGCAAGTTTGAACCAAACTGGTTAGGACCATATGTGATCACATCAGTTTATGGATCAAGAGATTACACTCTCGCAACACCTGAAGGCATTCCTTTGGATGAACCCATCAATAGTGTTCATCTGAAGAAATTTTATGCTTAATCTTTAGAATATCCCAAAAAAAATATTAAAAAAAAATTCAAAATAGTAAAGATAAATAATCCATCCTCTAGTGAAAACCTGGTAGACAGGTACTATGTGTATAACTAACTCTTATCATCTACTTGGTCTTTGTTTGCTATCTATCCATCCATAATATGCTTTATACGTACTATAACCACCTCCACCCATCTCCATAATAAGCTTAATCAACCCTAATAAGATCATTCCCTTTTCCATCCTTATGCTTACTGCTATCATGGTTTTTAGAAATTGTTGGATTTGACGTATCATTTTATCCATCATCCTTCTAGGTCTAGGTGGTCATCTCATCCTTTACCATCCATAATAAATTCAACCCATACTGGGGGCACTTATTTGTGCTTAGTTTTTGGAGTGGATACTTTAAGCATCATCATCTAGCACTACACCAATAAAATTTCATATATCATCAAACACTCAATCAATCTCATCAATCCATAATCTGATCAACCCATCCATCTTCATCATCATCACCATCAATAAAACACTAAATCAGAACTACATCTCATCTCTATCATTAAGTGCCTTGATCTCGTGGATACAAGGTATGTAGGCAATCTAGGATATGAAGGAAGTACCCAGATTCAGGCATGGATGATAGACCTCTTCCATCTTCCATCCTTCTTCTAACCATCAATCATCATCCATCTCTCATTTCTTCTATCACTTTCATCTATCTCCCACATCATCAATAAACACCCAGAACTACATATTATCATGTCTCATCATCTATTGTACTATGCTTTGATCCTGTACATACATGGTATGTACATAGTCTAGAATACAAAGGAAGTATCCAGTATGCAAGCACATATGATTCTTTCTTCCATCCCCATGTCATCTCTTCTATCGTCCACATTCTTCTCTTTGAGTAACTCAAGCAAAAACCAAACTATGCAAGTCGCGATAGCTCAAGCACTTATCAAATCAAGGATAAACAAAACCATTTGTCCACATGCCTTTAGCCAACATTTTCTATATCCATCCAACATCTCAGCCTTCAACAAGATATATCTTTCCTCCCAACAAGGTGCTATCCAAACCTATCCATGAGCAACCTCAATTTGGAAAGAGAACATGATGACTGTGTCTTTTGTTTTATTTTTTAATTTATCTTTTGTCCCTTTCTAATACTTAGTCTAGACTACCTTAATTCATCATATCTTGACATGTTGTGATGAAGTATAGACTAGGACATGGTCATTTTCTTTTGTATGTTGTGTCTGTGGGATGATCTTATTCTCCTACTATGCATATGGTATCTTGTCTGTGTTGGGATTAGCATCTTGCATATCAATATCTTTTGCATCTGAGAAGCTAAACAATCTCTTATACGTTAAGCCCGTTCTATGCTAAGACTATTTCTCATACATATAACCAACAAGGTATCATTATGTCTAGTGGAAATAAGTTCAAACCTTTGCTTGCAGAGTCAAAGTCCATCTCAGATCAGCTAATATTCATATCTTGTGTATGCTGGATCAACATATTGACCTCATACAATAGACAAGATTATATTACACTGTATGCATTGGATCCATCACCACCATGGTCATTATACCTTGGTGCATAATATCCATATGCTATATCAAACATAAGGATTGCAAATATCATTAATTTGTGTGCAACCATTGTCAAAAGTTGCATCCACTATCCATTATTCATTAATTCATTTATTGCCATTAACTGTTATAGCTCTCACAAGGATTGATCAAGTCTAATTTTCCTCCATCTTCATCATCTTCATTTTTATCATATTCATCCTATAAAACAAGTGAGTTAGACATATATCATTATATATAGCCATTCCTAGGTATTTTTCATAATCATTCATCATAAGCATTACATTATAAGCATCATAGTCATATCCATGTATCATTTATCATCTATCCATATGTATATCAGTACTATAAAAACATAAAAAGCATCATACATCATGCATCTATAATGCCATATATCACCATTCAAAATCCATCATATATACATCTGGGTCAATATACAAGTATCTCATCAATGTACAAAAGAATTGATATACAAATCTGGCTATCAAGAGCCATCAAAGAATACATATATTGGCTCGCAAACCTCATAATGATACAACATGATACATACTGATACAATATATACAAACAAGCTATCCGTGATGTCTTGGGTGGATGGCACTCCCTGAGGAAGCATCACCCTGATCCTCGCCTGCTCGTCCTACACATGTATCTCTATCATGTGGTGGTCCCATAATTGATCCCACCGATCTCAACCCATCTATCCTCCATGAGGCAAAAGCTCCTTATCTTCTCCTAAAATTGGGTTGTCTCTGATCCACTAGCACTTGTCCAAAGTATAAGCCCCTATAATACTCTGTCACCGCTTGAACTTATTTGCGTGAGCTCTCTAGCTAAAAACAATATCACCTGATCAGTACCCAATGCAGTTATAACATCATCTCTCTCTCCTATCAACCTCTATACTCTCTACATGGTTGCATCTCTCTATTTTGTGAGCCTTGCTAGCACACCATCATCAGGTACCTGTATTACTGGTGCTTCATGCAACTATGCTACCTATGCCTAATAAGCTTGCACCTGTCCCTGATCCTACCTCATGGTGACTAAGGCTTTATTCCTGTCTATTCTAAGGTATCTATGTCATGCCTTCAATCTAATCCTCTGCCCCATCTCTAGTTGTATCTATCTTCACAACTAAGCCTCACTATATCCTCCATCTCCACCACCTCCCGCTATCGCAACCTACTGTTGTGGTGGTTGAACCTGTAACAACCTAGGAACATGTCCTAGTCCCAACTGTTGTCCCTAGGCCTGAGCAACCTATGCCACAATCTATACCCTTGGATGCCTACTTTGTCCCCTCACCCTCCTCACCGGTCTATGTAATGCTACCTCTCCAATCTCCCTTGGAGCACTCAATCATGTCGGCCTGTGTATCAACCAATATGAGTCATACTCAGGAGTTATGCCCAGATCTGCCGGCCTCGTAATCCAATCCCACACTACTGGCTGCAAGCTCTCAAAATCTACTAGTGTTGTATCCACCACAACCTTAGGACCCCAATCTAGGATCTCTCGCTCTATCCGCCCAAAAACAACATCTCCAACTGGCTCACCCTGGCGCAAACCAAACTGTCGTAGAACTCTCTTTGGGAGATATCACTCAATCACATAAATAATCCACCCAAAGAGATATCAAGGCTTTCCAGCATATAATAACTCCAGTACATCATCATCCCAGCTCTCGTAGTCCCTCCATGGCCTCCATGTAAACTGGTCAAGCTCATCTAGTGTACGCCTCCAGTATATAGGCGCATTAAGTTGCCTTTTATGTCATCAACCCTCCATAAATATGAATATACAATTTGTCTAGGTTCTCTCTCTCTCAATCCAATCGGCCTCGTCACAGCAATGTGCTCATATGCCCAAACATGCAACAAAGTGACCCCAGCTGACAAACTCAAACCAAATAGGTAAGCACAGTAATGTAGATAATGATATAGCTATCCTAGTACACATGGGCCCCATGCATATCTCACCCCATACTCAAACATGCCCTCCATCACTGTCCCCCACCCAATAGGGAATCCTCTCACCCACCTATCTGGCACTAGGAACCAAATGATCGCCACTCCTAACCTCTGCAATCCATCACAGTGGTCCCTCATCCTCCACATGTGTATCTCATGCTGCTCAACCTCGATGTCTGGAGTCCCAAACAATCGATGAAAAGCATTAGGGCCCAGCTCTGGATCATAATCAACTTGGTCACCATGAATAGGACTCTGCAAAATATGCCACATGTCCTTCAAGGTAATGGTAGCCACGCCCATCGGAAATAGGAAAGAACTATGCTCACTATACCACTGCTCAACTATCAATATCATCAATGCTAGGTGTGCTCTCATAGAAGTAATATGCACAGCATGCTCTAGCCCAATGATCTCCAAAAGTAGGTCCTCGTCTACATCCAACTATCACACCAATCTTAAATTTGATGGGTGAACCTCTCATGACAACAATGGTCATAAACTAGCCTGCAATCATCGAACTAGCTCAGTATTCATGACTTTTTATAATCAAATCCTAAAACTGCATATAATTGACCAAAAGCGACCTGTGTTGCCATAGGCAATTTAGTTTTTCACCATAGGCAACACGTTTTATCAAAGGTGACCTTCAGCAACCCAAAAGTGATGTACTCTACCATATGTGACCGCATGTCGCTCAAACGCGACCTAATTCACCATAGGCGAGCCTCTGCCAACCAAAGGTGACTTTTCCCACCAAAGGCACATGCGCACACCCTAAAATCCCTAATTCAACCATATGCACATCGGTTAGACCAAATGTGGCGTGTCCATGTTCATATGCGACACGTTTTGCCAAAGGCAACTTTCTGCTACTCAGAGGTGCATGCCCTATTCCTATACGCCTTTGGTGGCACATGCCCCATTTATGACACTTTTGCACATTTAATGACACCTACAGAGAGAGTTTTTTCTATATACCGGTGCAGGAGCTCCTACTAGTCATCTGTATGTCCTCACCCTCTCCACTCGGTGATCCTCGCGTGGAATCGACATCCTCAAAGCTCTTGGAAGTCCTGGAGCACTCTAAGCACTCAAAGCTCTAGAATTCTCAAGGCAAAAAGCACAAATGAGTTGAACTAGGTCTTCCCAGCCTATTTATGAAGCCAAACCCTAGTTTTTCTTCTAAGCCTAAAACCTAATTCTTCTTTTTCATTCTGAATCTATCCCACCCAACCCTAATTCTTTGTGTCCTCCTAGTCTATCCTTGTCTTGCCATCTAATCACGAGTCAACCCAATCTTTTCTCGATCGCCTGGTTTTCCTCATGAGGGGGCACCACCCACCAATTTCACTTTGGTATAGCTTGTTTATCTTAACATATCAGTTCGTCTTCTTTGAAACAAAGCCCTAATGGACATTGTCTCAAAGAGGGGCAAAATGTAGACACCCAAAACTGACCCTTCACATCATTTGTCAATTTGTCACACCATTCACCTTGTATATGTCAATTTCATCTAGCACACTTGAATCAATCATCTATTTTCTTCTAAATCACCCCCTTTCTATAATGAATTAAATAAATCATATTTATTTAATTAATTCCATCTAATTCCTTCTATTATCATTATTTCTTCTATTTTCTTTTATAATTAAATAATCTTTAATTATTTAATTAAATTCCTCTTATAAATAAATAAAACCAATATTTTATTTATTTATCTTCTCATCATCCTTATAAATTAAATAAATTTGTTTATTTAATTTATGTTTATTCTCCAATTTTCTAAATTTAACTTTTCCTCTATCATTTAAAATAAAATTAAATGAATTTATTTGTTTAATTTATTTTTATCTTATCATTTCCTTACCTTATCACATTCTTCTATATGTACAACATAGGTCTTATCCTAAATCAAATATAAAAAATAATTTAATTGGTTCTAAAATCAATCATCCACATCATCCAATCCTGAAGATAGAAAAGCATCCTATTTTAAGAAAAGCAATTTCAGTACTACCAACAAACCAACTACAATCATTTAATAAAAGTATTTTTTATGGACACATGTCTTGTATACATTCATCCAAGCTTCTTGTTCAATCTCAACCATTCACATAGCCACCTAATCTCCACCATTGATCAATCTTAGAAAAGAGCTATTATATACACTTTCTCATTTCATTCCAAGCCCCCATATCCCACACAATCATATAGTGTTTAGATTATCATTGCATGCATATTGAGTCTATTGAGCATCCATTTAGCACTTTGAGCATATCATCTATCATCATTGCAGCTATGGAAACTATGTTTGTTCACCATTGAGAAGCAATCCACAATTCCAACCAAGGAATCAAGTAATCTAGGTGACTTTTCTTTTGATTTGCATTCATTTTGTGTCATGTAGATGGATTCTTTGAAGGTGGTAGGATTAGGTTTGATTTGCAATGCTTGATCTTGTTAATCTGATTTTTCTTGCTAACACAATCTTTATAACACCCTTCTCTATTTTTCTAGGACAACACTATCCTAATATGTGTTTACAGTGCATTACTAATGTAAACTTGCAACATTCCTTTGTACATACCCTTGGTCTAAGATTCAAAACAATATAACCTTTTCTAATAAGGACAATTTTATGTACCTAGGACGAAATTGACATGTGATTTGGCTTCCCATTATAGTCCACACTGTCCTATGGTTGTTACCTTACATGATATGTGAGTTTTGATTATCATGAATATTCTTTTCTTGATGAACAAGTGACTAGATTTGGGAGAAGACTTTAATGCCGTGATAATAGTCCCAAAGCTAAGTGATTGTCTTCTTACTGATGACTGCCACATTCTTGACTTTAAGACTAATTCATGATTGCATGCTTGTCCATAAGTGTACTATTTCATAGTTGGTCTATTGGCCTTGCGAGGGTTGTCTTTATGTGGGAATGACATGGTCGACTTGATGGGGTTGTCTTCCCTTCTTAATTTAGGATTTCTACTCTCTCATTATGAACACAACTGTCTCTTCATTATGACAGTCCTCTTCTTTCTTTCTTCTACACTCCCTATGCATGTTTCGAAAGGAGTTATATTTCCCATTTAGAGGCATCTTGTGGTCAAGTTAGGAGTGTTCAAACTATTCAGTCATCCTAAAGGTCCCTTAGATCTACCCTAAGACTCTCTACCAGTCATAAAGGTCTTAAAGTTAATCCTAGGTTATTTGGAATAAGATTTGAAACCTTTGAAAGGGCCATTCAAATGATTTGGCACCCAAATTTGAATTTGACAAGGAAGGAAAAGTGGTTCAAATTCTAATTCTTCATTACCTTCCACCCTTAATGTGAAGGCTAGAACATAAAGCTTAAACCTTAGCCTTAGCATATATCCCTCTTATCATTAATTTATGGCTTTAGGGGTGTTTCTAAATATGAGAGGTGCTTATTTGGTTTGGTGTTATCTATAAAGGGCCTACATGCCATGCTTATACAAGCACAAAAGAGTTTAAGTAAAGTGGTGGATTTTTTTCCATTCATGACTAGTTTATGGATACATTTCCACCTATGGAGGACACATTTCAATGCCTAAAACCTTAATCTATGCCTGCACATGTGTGAACAACATTCAGAGATGTATGTTATTCATTCTACCTGACTAGAGCCCATATTTCATAAGGGTTCTTGGAAAAAAACAAAGAGATAATGGACCTATCCATTATTGTCTTGACTATGACAACCATGATTAGAGGTCAAAATACATTGCATTTACATAATTTCATGCTATTTACATGGTGATTAACCTATTTGTGGGCTTGAACTAAAATAATATGGTGTTTTACTAATGTTCTTGAGTAGGTTTTGCTTCCAAAATGAGATATAGAGGACCTAGGGTTTCGTTGCCAATGGCAACTTACCAAACACTAGTGTCCATTATGTTGAAAGGGATATCTTTTTGTGTCTTTGGATGCATGCTTAATGCATGTGCTAGTAGTTGCAAGTCTAAAGTAATGAAGCTCCAAGCCATCAATGAGTTTGCATAAGGGTTTCAAGGGTTGGTTGTTGTGACAATCACAATAAACTTGGTACATTTCATGAAAGTAATTTGGTCACAAAGAAATAAGTTGTATGAAGGTTTTATGAAAAAGTTTGTTAAGGTTATCATGTTCTTATTGTTATAAAATTGAAAGTTGGAGATAAAGGAACTTTGAGACTATTATGATGCACAAAGTTACCCCAGTCCATAGATAATTATCTTGGTCAACAGAAGGGTTAGCATGGTTTCATTAAGTTGTCATCTGCCTCATAGGGTTATGCATCACTCATAAGATATCTTTAACACAATTGTTCAATACCAAAGCATTATGGTGGATTCTCAATCCCTTGATAGGCTACTAAAACAAGGCATGGTTGACTATCATACTAATTGGGCTAGTAAGTTAAACCTTATGGGCAGAATCTGTTAGTCAACATGAGAAAATGGCTTGTTCCATTATGAGGAAGTGTTTACATGTTTGAATCCTTAACTATGTATGATTTTTATAGGGATTTATCTAAAAGGTGATTGCATGTCTGGTCCACAAATCTTGAATGAAATAATCCACAATCCTCTTCCCAAGGGTTATGACAGTAAGGAAGACTTATAACACCATTAGAGGACTATATAGGGCATCAAGGGGGCATTACTAAACACACTCAGCCCATTGAGAGGACTACCATGGTTGTAAAAGAATAGTCAAGTTGAATGGTTTAGGACTACCTCTGTGCAAGAAATAGTGATTGTTACAAGGTGCCTAGAAGTTGATCAATGAAGGAACATCATCATCAACCATTCTTGTGAGGTTATAAAATCATATCATTATGTAGGTTTAACTGTTAACACAATCCTAAAACTAATCACTAGACTAAAATGTGTTAAGGGATAGTCTAGAGGTGGACAGTGGGATCTTTACTTAGTCATTTGGGATATTTGAGGGTTAGTGTAAGGGACTTAAACCATGACAATCACAGTGGGCTGTCTTTCTAATTATTAAAGTATCTATGATTCATGAGAAGGTGTGATCATTAATTTTATAAGGATATAAAAGATATGGTATGAACCTCCCTTTCCATTTGCTTTTTGAACACTATCCAAAAGTGCACCTAGGTATGAGCAGTGAAGACAGTGTGAGGATCTCTAGGGGATATAAATGAAGAAGATAGTCATAATAGTACATTAGCATCTTGTATCTTTTAAATTTCAATGTGGCCCAAATATTGTCAGGAAGATTGATATGAAAGTAATGGGATATAGGTTGTCTCCTCCAGGTCAGAGTTCCTAAATCCATGCATGCAGTTCTAGCTCATGATTTCCTCTTTTGAACCTGACAAATATTTGTGTAGCAGGGGTATTTCTACCATGGCTGCTAGGACGCATTGCTTGTGACTGTGTATTAAGAATTATCTTTTCTTCTCGAATCCATTCAGTGCATTGTAAAGAGGAAGGATGTCAAAACACATGGGTGTGTAATGGCAACTTGATGGGATACCTAAAACTTTCACTACATCTACCAAAAGCACATAAAAAATTTGATAGTCATAGGACTGTAGGAACAACAAAAAGTATTTTTCTCCATATGCATTGACTAACAACCATTTCAAGAGATTCCTATACTCATAATCCTTGAAGCCTTGTTAAAATGAATGGAATGAAGGTGATAAAGTGGTCCAAGCACCACCATTGGAGTTGTGAAATAGTTGGATATTAAGGAAATAGGTTTTTATGAGGTATGGGACTATCATAGCTGCATGAAAGTCATAATGTTTAATTGTAATATTCAATATTTACAAGATCTTCCTCATGGAGAGGATGGTGGAAATCAGGATTCTATCTCCTTGAGCTAGAATGCAAATGAAGATACTCTAACCTTCATCTTGGGAAGCAAAGGGCCTAGTCAAAACAACGAAGGGCAGACTTGACTGTCATATAACACATAAGCCCCATGTTTTTGTTGCCACCTAATTCTTTGTTTAAACTTGACTATTTGGACATCCCAAGAAGTATCTTTCTATACAGTGTTGTCATGGGTCTAAGGTGAAGGGCAGTTTTCTCATTAAGAGGAACAACATTATGTGGAAGGTTTGTCTTGTCACAATCTTTTTGCTTAAGATATTTCCATGGATCCATGTTATTATGTTGAGGGTTGGGACATAGTTATTATCAAGAATTAGGGATCCAAGGTCATAATGGCAATTTCTAAGATTGTTGTCTAGTAATTCATGTTTGTTAGGATAGTAAAGGTTAGGATTAGTCACCTTACACTTCGTTTTATCATAAGTGACCCACATGATCATAATGTTGTATGAACTTGTCACTTAGGCTTGGGAGGTTATCATCATTGCATGAAAAGAACTTGTCAAATATGATCTTTGGAAAAATGTATGGACAGCCATGAAAGCATAAAGGATATAGGAATTTTTTCACATGTTGTAATTGCAGCTGCCCTTGTAGACATGTATGCAAAGTGTAGAAGCATAGACAAAGCACGTGGACTATTTGATATAGAATACCACAAAGAGATCTCCTCTCATGCGATGCAATGATTGAAAGATATGCAAAAAATGGATTTGTTAAAAAGACTTTAGGAACATCCAAGCAAATGCAATTGGCACGTGTAAAGCCAAATTCCACAACCTTTGCTAGCATCCTCCTTATTTGTACCAAAATAAGATCTTTGGAACAATATGGATAGCCATCAAAGCATAAAGGATATAGGAATTTTGTCACATATTGTAATTGTAACTACCCTTGTAGACATGTATACAAAGTGTGGAAGCATAGACATGGCATGTGGGCTATTTGATACAACACCACAAAGATATGTCCTCTCATGGGATGCAATGATTGCAAGATACACAACAAATAGATTTGTTGAAATGACTTTAGAAACTTTCAAGTAAATGCAATTGGCACGTGTAAAGCCAAATTCCACAACCTTTGCCAGCATCCTCCCTATCTCTACCAAAATAGGATCTTTGGAGTAGTGTATGGACAACCATCAAAGCATAAAGGATATAGGAATTTTGTCAGATGTTGTAAGTGTAGCTGCCCTTGTAGACATGTATGCAAAGTGTGGAAGCATAGACAATGCACATGGATTGTTTGAACAAACACTCAACCATGAAAATTGGAAGCATAGACAAGGCATGTGGATTATTGAAAAGGCTTTAGAAACTTTCAAGTAAATGCAATTGGCACGTGTAAAGAAAAATTCCACAACCTTTTCTAGCATCCTCCCTATCTGTACCAAAATAGGATCTTTGGAACAACGTATGGACATCCATCAAAGCATAAAGGATATAGGATTTTTGTCACATGTTGTAATTGTAGCTTCCCTTGTAGACATGTATGCAAAGTGAAGAAGCATAGACAAGGCACATAGACTATTTGATATAATACCACAAAGAGATGTCCTCTCATGGGATGCAATGATTTCAAGATATGCAAAAAATGGATTTGTTGAAAATACTTTAGAAACTTCCAAGCAAATTCAATTGGCACGTGTAAATCCAAATTCCACAAACTTTGCTAAGACTTTATAAACATTCAAGAAAATACAATTGGCAGGTGTAAAGCCAAATTCCACAACCTTAGCCAATATCCTCCTTGCCTATGCTAAAATGGACATCCATCAAAGGATAAAAGATATGGGAATTTTGTTAGATGTTTTAGTTGCAACTACCCTCAAAGACATGTATGCAAAGTTTGGAAGCATAGACAAGACACGTGAATGGTTTGGCATGATGCCTCAAAGAAATGTCACCTCATGGAATGCAATGATTGCAAGATATGAACAAAATGGATTTTTTTATAAGGCTTTAGAAACTTTCAAGAAAATGCAATTGGCAGGTATAAATTCAAATTCCAAAAGCTTAGAAATTGTATCTTTGGAACATGGTATAGATATCCATCAAAGCATAAATGAAATTAGGAATTTTATTAAATGTTTTAGTTGTAACTACCCTATGAGACATGTATGCAAAGTGTGGAAGCATATACAAGGAATGTGAACTATTTGACATGATGTCTCAAAAAAATGTTGTCTCATGGAATGCAATGATTGCAAGATATGCACAAAATGGAGTTTTCATAAGACTTTAAAAACTTTCACAAATGCACAAAAGAAAATTTCAACCAAATGCAATTGGCAAGTCTAAAACCAAAGTGCACAACCTTATCCAACATCCTCCTTGCCTATGCCAAAATGGGATCTAGGGAACATGGTGTTGACAACCATCAAATCATAAAGGATATAGGAATTTTGTCATGTATTGTATTTGTAGATACCCTTGTAGACATGTATGGAAAGTGTTGAAGCATAGACAAGGTGTGTGAACTATATGACATGATGCCTCAAAAAAATGCACAATCTCATGGAATGCAATGATTGCAAGATATGAACAAAATGGATTATTTGAAAATGATTTATAAACTTTCAAGCAAATGCAATTGGCACATGTAAAACCAAATTTCTGTAATGATAATTAATCATCATATTAAATATTTAATATAAACTGTCATATTCATAATGTCATGAACATAACATCTAGTTTATATACAAAGCTATTTAGGCATGTCCAAACAAAGCCATACATGCATATACAAAAATATACATCGGCAACATACAAAAGTATGTATACAAACTTTTGTATAAATAGGAAACTAGTTTCTCCATAGGAAACTAGTTTTTGGGACATACAAAAAATGTCCCAAAACTAGTTTCCTATTGACTTTTATGAAATAATTGGCGACCCTTGCTTGACTGTGAAGATGGAAAGCCAAGTAGTGACTCATCCTCTCTCTGTCATCGAGTAAACCTCCCCAACAGATATTCATCCAGGTCCACTTGTTAATACAATCAAACAATATGCACATTAATATAGAAAACATGAAGTATATAACATCACATATGTAATCGATCACTTACTTCCATTCGATGATCACTCTCCATCATCTTTTCTATCTCTTCATCTATAATTTGACGGATTGGAGTTGTGACCTTCTATGAGAAGCATCAAGAAGCAAAATTGACTAAACATAAATATCATTTATGTACATCAAATGACATGAGATAAAACAAGAAATACAAAATTATGACATTTTCATGTTATTGGCTCATACCTTGGTCAAAGGATTTGAAGATATCATGGTTGCAGCAATGCCTGCCTATGTTGACTCATGACGATGAGGAGAAGTCTTCATATTCAACATATGAAAATAGAGTTCAAGATTATTCGACCAAACTAAATGCGTAACATTATTTAAATGCATAATGATTAGAAATGGTTAAATTTACCTCAGTATAAGTGGTGGTTTTGTGTCTAGGGGACCAAGGAAATCATGGAGGTGTTGGTGAAGCTCCCTGTTGAAATCATCAAATTGTCACAAAATAATATTACCATTGATATATGTACAATAATTATAATCATGTGATAGATTACATACTTGCTAACTTGACCTCCTCTCATAACCCGCCAATGGATGACTAATGAAGGCAGGATGAAGGCTCTGACCCTAGAATTTCATTGCACAGATAATTACATACATTATTTTTGACTTATAATATAGATAGTCATATAAAATGAGTTACAAATTTCAAATAACAATATATTAAATCAAGACGAAACTTGTAAAAAATTACCTGAGAGTCAATACCAACTGTATGTTGTAAGAGATCATCGGTGAGAACAATCTCATCCAATATGGATGTCTCCATCATTGGATTTTGCCCCTACGTTGTAGCATCTTGTTGAGAGTCTTGTCATGCATCCTTCGTCCCATAATCACATAGGTTCCCACATGAACTGCACAAATGTGGGGATAAATGACACCTACTGCTCTCACTCTCATCGACCTAGGTAAGATCATCGGTATATTGTGCTAGAGACTGTGTGAGAGTAGTCAATGAATTTAATGTCTCCACCTCAACACTCTCCTTCAATGTTGAAGGGAGTGACACACATTCTAGCCTCAACAGGGGTCTAGGTACAAGGTTTTCATCTTGCTGAGCCCCCTCTCTATCTTGGGCAGAGCCACCACCTCTACACTGGAACTCTTGAATGCCAAAATAATTGGGAATCTTCTTGAGGATGAACTCGTAATGGAGTTTCCTCAAGAAATATTATGGAACCTCATTGTTGTTGCATGTGCACTCATCAAAGACCATGTACCATCCATCCCAAAAGTTTTGGGATATTTCTTCATTCCTACACCAATGAATAGGGAACCATTTGCAAGTTCCTCCTAATCTTTGGCTAGTTTTAGAATTAATCAAGTGTGCACATAATTGAGATTTTGTAATTTTTTCAATTTTCACTTGTTCATATGACAATTTATCGACATAGTATTGCCGACACCTCTCTCTATAGTCTTGAAATTTGGTGATTTGTTTTGTCACCGATTTGGTGTGGGAAACAATCTCATCTAATGACTTCACAAGCGCTCTCCTATGATTGGTGCTTGCACTTGGATTATTTAGCATTTCAATAAGAGTTTGAAGATGTCTTTTATTTTCTTCTATTTGTCCTAGGTAGTTTTCTTGAGTATCCCTTACATTGTGAGGACATGAAGGTGCTTTTTGAGGGTTTGGAGGGTTTGGGGGGTTATTTTGACCCTCCTCAGCTAGATGATTTGGGTTTTATTTTGCCTCATTAATTGTAAATGCAATATAAAAAACTAATCAAACATTGTAAAATTCAAATATTCTTCTCAAACTAACAAAAATTGGTCAAACCCTACCTTCTTCGACTGCTAGACCCTCCAAATTTTCTTCACGACTTCTTTGGTGGCGAGGTGGCATCATGAAAATGTTGATTTCTCTCTTACACTTGCTTGAAAAGACTTTCCTTGAATGCACTCACACTTTGATCCCTGTTTTCTTCTACAAACTCACTCTTTGGCTGCAGTTAATGGCAAAAATACCTATTTTCACTTTTAAAGCAATAGAAAATGCGAGCGTGTTATAATGCACTTGCGTTTTGTCTTGTTTTGGACCAAAAAGTTCCATAGTGGTGACTTTTTGGTCCCCCATATTTGTGCATACACCCCAATGACAAATTTAACCCAATATTCATGTATTCCTAGGTAAATTGAATGTTAGACAAAAGTGGGAGAGTTCTTGTTGTTAATGTTTGTTTTGATTATTGAAAATATTGTTTGAACCTTGACCTCATGGTGAAATTAGGGGTTTGTTTGATCACTTGGTTTCCATTTTTTTGAATGTTTTGGTAAGTTTATGAATTCAATAAAACTATATGCATGCATCTAGCTTTTTTATTGTTTTTTCAAAAAAATTAGTGAATTATTTATTATGAAAGGGAAAATGAATGCATGTAAATGATCTTTATTAATACAATCTAATCTATGTTTTGATATTTGTGTGGCTTGATTTTAATTTTCAATCTATTAAAATTTGCTATTATTCTAAGTACAATCATAGTTAAGCTATTCTATGAAGGAAAATAAAGATAATCTAAGAAATTTAAAAGAAAATATATTCTAAGAAAGAAATTTAAACTACATATCAAGAGGAAGACAAACAAAGTTTTACTTCCTCAAGAGAATGATTTATTATCTAAATTACTAAGAAATCATGAAAAAATGTATGAATTAGGGAGAAGTGACTAGTGATGAAGAAAAACCAAACCTCATCCATTTTTGACAAAGTACCCATCATTTACCTCTTACCCAACCTATTAATAAAGTAAATTATGTTTAAATTAAAGGATTATTTGTTATTTGAAGTAGAAAATTATGTTTATATGATTTATTTATTATGGACTAACCATGATGAAAAGTTCATAAAATTGTATGTGAAAGATGTAGTTTTTCCTCTATAGAATGCTATGGATACTCTTTTGGGAAGTATAGTGGAACTCTAAAATACCTCAATTGATGCAAAGGATTCATCTGTACATTTTCTATAGACACCTAAAATTTTCCGATCATTATCTGGTCCATAAATCGTTCGTGAACTTCCCTAAATCATTGTTTCTATCACATTAACTGAATAAACACATGTTTAGACAATTAATTAATTGATCCCCTTTCAAGCCGTGATTAAACAATATTTTATTATCAAAATCACTATTCACATACTATTCACTATTCACCCATACCTACATTGGTACCTCCGTCCATAGTTATCCCTATCATATATGATTTATTAATCATTTATCAATCTTCCTTTATAGTCCTAACATTAGATAATTTTTTATTTATCTAATCCTCTTTCCCTATCCCTAAATTAAATAAATATTTTTCATATTTATTTAATTCTCCTATTTTGTCCATTTTTATTTAAACGAACTAAACCTAATTACCCATCTAATTACAAGGTTGCATACTCCTAACCTTGGTCACCTAATCCTAATCCCTTGCATTCCTCCAAATGTAGAAAGGTATGGTCTTTTGTACATGACCACATGGGCCTCTTACAAAAGTATGGCCAAATTCCTTTGTACAAAGGTCCTTTTGTCCCCTTTTCTCCCTTTTCAATCTTGACCATCCCCTTCTTCCAAGATCACCTTTTCACCATTGATTTGTCCTCAATCCAAGGACATCTCCCCTCTACCAATCACTACATGCCACTTGGCAATCTCTCCTTGCTTGAGATCTATCAACAAATCTCATCAATTTATCCTTCAATCCAATCTTGGCCCTCTATCCGACATCCAAAAAATCTATAAATAGCATATCACCCAAGCCATTTTGAAGACTACATGAATTGCAAAGAAATATTGTCCATTTGACAAGCCATCTACATCAACACAACATCAAATCTCGCACATACACTAAAGCGAAGTTTGCATATGAGGAGATTTAGATAGTTTTCATTTCATGTTTACATGCTTGCATTTATGCTCAAGCTAAGGTGTATATGAGGTGAATGAAATAGGTTAATCTTGTTTTTGTCTATTTCTTAAGTTCAATTTCACATGCATACATTTGGCACCCCCAGTGGGACCCCAAGGATCCTAATCTAATATCATTTTCTTGATTAGACCTTGTTTTGTAGTTGTAGGTTATTTTTCAGCAGATGCGTTCCAGAATGGTGGATGCATTCTGATTCTTAGAAGATGTGTTAATTGTTAATATCACATTTTGTTTCATGTCTTGAATCCCTTTTTCATCATTTTTGTTGATCTTAAAGCTCTCAGATTTTTGACAGGGGGTCACTTATGTAGGCCATTATGCTTCTCAACTAATCATTTATCTAATTTTTTGCAGGTGTAACTTGTGTTTTTGTAGATTTTTCTAACCTCTTGTACCATCAACATAGTTCAACAGATTTGTCCTGAATCGATGAACATGTCCTGATTTTCAGTGGATGCATTTGATACTAATTTCATGCTTCTTCTCTTGCTATGAATATGTTTTTCATCATTTTTATTGATCTCTACTCTTGGATTTTTTTATACGGGGTCCATTTTATAGTGGTTTATAATGTCAAAATTTCCTCTAATCATGTAATTTCATCAAAAATATGATCATTTTCTTGGTAAATATATCTTTTCAAGTCATGAACATAGTTTGGTGGATCTATTCCTGAATCAGCATATGTGTCACCGTTTCTAGTGGATATGTATCAAGCCTAGTGAGCATTTTCATAGCATATCTCTATTTTGGTATATCTTACTATATTTTGGTGGATATGTCCTATGTTTTGGCAGATCTATTCTGTCATCATTTTCCTATAATTTTCTTCAAATATGTCTAATCTAACCCCTAAACATTGGAATCTTATGCATGTTCCTTGGCATCTAACATTGTTTGTGTAGGTCATGTTGGTACAAGACTATAAATCAACTACTAATATTGTGGTTTTGGTAGCTGACTTTTCGAAGAACCTATCTTATTTTGCACTAAATCTAGAAACATTTATTTTTAGGGTTAAAAGAACATTGTTTCCTTTATTTGGGATCAATCAAGGTGAATTCTCTCCCCTTGTACTTCGTGTGATCTTAGGGATCAGAATTCTTGATTTGATTTATTCTTGTTATCTTTTCTCATCCCAAGAAGGCTAGTGTGTGTATGCTCTCTCCTCACACCATTTGGTGATCTTGGAGGTCAAAAGCACCTATTTTCTCTTTACTCTAGGGAGCTGCCTTGGATTTCATCACCAAGGGGAGGACCTCAACCCTCGTGTTCCAAAGGAGTATAAAAATTTGTGAGAGAATCGAAATACACTCCCATTAGGGGACATTTGTCATTAGGGTAAAGCTTACAAGAGCTTTATACCTTGTAAAGAGGAGGAGACTAGGTTACCCTCTCGCACCATGCCATTAGACATACCCCTCATTTCATGGTCATAGGCCTTGCACACCTTGTTTGTATTGAGGATATCCCCTAGAAGCTTGTTCATCCTAGCTTAGACCTTTCGGTTGATCTTTGTAAGACATCAAATCCTCCAAAGGAAGGGAAAGGGTGAGCCTTTGTGCCACTTGATCCCTAATTATCTGCTTGAAATGATATTCCTAGTTAGGTAGGAATATTGAGAAGTATTGAGTGTGGGCCTACACTATGAGTCACTTCGACTAGAATAATATAGGGTGCTGTGCTTGACATGTACTCATCATTGAAACTCATGCACCACTTATACCAAATCAAATCAAAATACTTTGCATCTTGTCTATGTATTGTAAGATTTATTGCTTTCAAGTTGTCTATGGTCAAGCATCCATCGAGCCATCCCTAATCACCTATTAATCATCCAATCTTCTATTAGAACACAATGATAAATTGAGAGGGGGTAAATTGATATATCCCAAAACTTTATTCTAGAATAACTTTATCAGCCAAATCTTCTTAGTCTCTTAAACAAATGATAAAGCAAATTCATTTAAAACAACACAAGCACACAACCACAATACCATATTTACATTGAAAACCCTAGAAGGGAAAAACCACAGTGAGCAAGCTACTTGGATCTACTATCCAAATCCATCCTCACAAATAAAAACAAGATTTACAATATTATTTATGGGCTATAACCAAAAGTAAGTTGCAACTCCCTAAAATACAATACTATAACACTTAAAGAATGAGGCTACAACCTATGAACATCACCTTCAATTGACCTCACTAATTAAACACCTTCACAACATCCACACACTTCACTCTAACTCAAATCTTCACTTCCTCTACAACACAAACACTACTTCCTTCAATGCATATTCACATACAAACACACTCACTTTCACACTCATCCACATAACCTCGCACCCTCTCTCACACTCTTACATTTCACACCAAACAAGATCTTTCATTTATACCTTACAGAAATTAAAAAATCTTTCTGCCATGTCGACCAAGATGAAATGTGTATACATGAAATGTGCAATGACCATAACAAGTCAGCATCCAAAATATGTATAAATCCAATGCGGTTCAATCCAAATGATAACTGGGACCTATTTGTTCCTTAACACATTCTTCCAAGCTGATGCACAATTCAAAACATTAGGTGGGATCAACAAAACACTTGAGGTCAGCCTAGCAAACGCTTTTCCTTCCACAAAATAGGTCCAGACCAAAAGTGGTACCAGAGAGACCAATTAGCCTCATACAGATCATTTCACAAGCAACATAAGACTTCTACAAACCTTCTCAACATTCCTTCCTCCTAAATATATGATTTATTTCTAGCGTAAGCCAAACATATAATAAACCTAGTATCACATACAAACACTGAATAACCGGTCTTGAGATAGAGCATTGAAAAACCAACATGTGGTGTACTTTAGGACCAAAAACCTTAAATGAACAATCATACTAAATATATAAACTCATCCTCCAAGCATCAAATCCAAAAGATAAACTGCGGTGAAATGCGGTGGCTTTTTCTATCTCCTCCAGATAACCCTAATTAGTAGTATGATAGTTCTTTGTTCTACTGACTCCCAAAGACTTATGTCGTACATAAAAACAAATAAAATTTGAATATAACAATATTCTCATTTATAAATAACCATCCTTCAAACCACAGGACCTCATCTTCAAAGCTGGAGAAATGTGGAGCATTTCTCTAACACCTCCTGACTGCAATCATTTTGAACCTTTGTCTTCACTCTATGAGCTCTAGAATCTTTTGTGGTAATGTCCAAGCTCTGAAATTGGGAACATACAAACTTCATACTTATCTTTGAGAAACTTCCAAACCGCAAGGGCATACATTCAAATGCAGAGAAATGTGGAGCATTCTCCCAAACTACTTCAGTGCAAACTCCATTGCCTTGGACCTCCTAAATATTTATTTCAAGACTAAAGCAATGTCTTTCCTCAAGAAAGAAGAAATATAATATCCACCACACCAAAGACTTCATTCTCAACATCAAACACAACTCCTTCCAACAAAAAAAGAATCTTCACCTTAGCACATTGTTCTGCTCACAACTTTTCACCTCTGCATGAACTTCAAAAGATAGGGTACAACTATGTATAAATGATAATGATCCACTAAATATACAAAGTACATGATGTATTCATCATCTTACCCTTTACTTCACACTTACTCCTTTGTCTTCTTCTCTGATCACCTTAGCATATACTCATCACTGAACATCACACTGTTGACATCAATGACAACACATATGTAGCATCTTCCTCCAAATCACCTGAACTACACCCATTTCAGCGTATCCACCTCTGTTGTAGCATATCTATCATGTATTTTAGCAGATACGTTTGACCCAACAAAAGCCCATAACCTACCCACCTCCAATTTGCCAAATTTGTATCCATTTCAGTGGTTCTATTTGCTTTTCGATGAATCCTCTCTCACATCAACTTCCTTCAAAAATTTGTGTAGCTCCATTTTAGTGGTGCTACCCTTATTTCAGTGGATAGGCTTTGTGTTTTAACTGATTCATCCTACTTATCCAATTTCATCAAAACCATTAGTGTGGGTCGCATCCATCCCCCCACACCCTCCTATCATTGGGTTGGTTCTCCAAACACTGCTAAAAATCTCCCTCCCTCGTCATCAAACCCTATCATTTGAGCTTAATCTAATCCCTATCATTTGAGATTACTTAATTTCCCATCTTTGAGCTTAATCCCATCTTAACATTCTAATAACTTTCTAATCCACTATCCACTATTATCCCTAATCCATATCCTATTCCACTTTCCACTATCCTAATCATCTCACTACCATCCTAATCCAATTCTTCATCACCATATTAATACCATCTTAATCCTAATCCACTTTTCCCAGTCTAATTTCTTAATCCATTATCCAATCTTAATCCAATCCACTATCACTCATAATCCACATCACTATCCTCATCAAAATCCTCATCCTTATCATCTCCTCCTATCATTATCTCAATCCACATATCCCCCATCCCTAAGCATCTCATCCAGATTCCCCTAATCATAATCCCATTATTAAGCTTAACCCTTCATCCATTACCCTTCTTAATCCATATCATAATTCATTACATTATCCAATCATAATCACTCCATCTCTAATCATAAACCTTACCATCTACTCATCCATCCATTCCTAATCATCACCTAATACAATTATCCGTCATCCAAAATCAACCATTCTTTATTCTTCTATTCATTCCTAATCAAAATCCAATTCCAATCCTTAATCCAAAAATCATCCTTTGAAAAACCACAAATTTGGTTAAGGATTTAACCTCTTGCCACCCTCTCCAAATCCTAATCATAACCCATCCAATCTCATCTAAATCTTAACCATTTTCCTCCCAAATCATCCTTAATCAATCATCAAATCTAATCCAATCCAATCATCGAAAGGGCCCTTGGCCTAATCCAAAATTGATCCCAATCAATCCAAATCTGATCAAGTGTCATACATCATTGACCATGATTAATCAAAATCAAATCAACCCATCCAAGCATCAAGTGTCATATATCGTTAACCTTGATAATTCCAAATCAATTCAAAATCACCTTTAATGAAAATCCAAATCAAATTCATCAAGTTATCCTACATCACATTATCCCAAATCCAAACCAATCATGGATTCATATACTTTTGATGATGATGATAGTCTTTTTGACAAAGCTAAAAATCAAATCCTTCATGAAATCCTTGCAATTAAGCTTTCCATAAACTACACTCGCCCATCTCTAAGCATGCAAGAACCTTATGACCACACATTGGATAGCACAAGCTACACCCTGCACTTAATTGCATATCCTATGGTCATTCTTATGCTACTTCAAAGACAAGGGACTCCATTTTGTCCATCATCCCTAATCCATCACACCCTTCTTATCCTTACCTTGCTTATCCATATCCTTCATCTCCTTATCCACATCCATCATATCCATATCCACCATCTCCTTATCCACTAACTTCTTTGTCTACCTCATCATCCAATTTACCATCCAAATCTCCTACTAAACCCAAACCTTCCTTTTTCCAAGGACTCCTTGCTAAGAATATCAAAAAAATTTATGAAAACAAACTTATGGAGTCACGCCATTCCACTCCTCCCCAATCACCATTAATGTGTCTTTGACCACCTTGTCATCCACCTCATGCCCATTAAAACCAAATCACCATCTTCCTCCATCTTATCTGAAGTCTTATCCAAAGTATTGCCCACTTCTTCATCTACCATGTCCAAAGAGACAATTCAAATAATTGAAACTACATGCTCCTCCCCTATCACACAATCAACACAAATATGGCTATGTCAAGAGCCTAGTCCAAAGCATGTCAAAACATCCACCACCCTTCCTAATCATGATCCAAGTACCTCAAATAACCCTCCTCCCAATCCCATGCCATATCCTATTGATCCCCCATCATCCCCTACTGTTCATTTACCATCTCCTATCGATCCCTTACCATCGCTTATCAACCGCATCCCAAATCCACCATTTTATCCTCTTGGCCCCAACACCTTTGTTCATGGTGGTTCTCTTTTAAGAGAGGAACAACTTATATCCACCACCCATCCTCTCCCATCTAATAATGGAGCAGTGTCTTGTTTCTAAAACAATACACATCCCATCACACCTCGTATACTCCAAAACATGAACTATCAAGGTAAAGGATTAGGCCTTCACAAACAATGAATTTTTGGGCCTATCCATGTCAAACTCCATCCCCGGTCACATGGCCTTGGTTGCATATCCTAGGGAAAATAATCCAAACATGTTAGTACCACTCCCATGCCTCCCAAAATACATTCTTTGAACTCTAAACCCAGTGCATCTCATCGCAACCCCAAATCATATGCCATCATCCCTCCTCCTCCATCTTATTTCCTCCACCAATCCAGAAGGCATGCGACCATACATCCCCCATCTTATCCTATCCATAAATTCCACAATATAAATAATTTAGCATTATATTTGAATGCAACGTTTATGTTTACAAAAAGAAATAAAAACAATCCAAAGCTACCAACTAGCTATGAAGAAAAAGATTGTGCACAAAATGTCACTTGATGAATGATCTCTCAATTGACCTCATACATTGCTCCATTGTATGTTAAAAACATGAGGAACTCAATGAATGCAATCATCATCGGCATACTCATTGTGTTAGTAAAATAATTTGAATAAAAATATTGTGGTTTGTAGTTGTACCAAATTTACCTATTCAACTGCATATGTCTATGTAAATGTAAATGAATTTTGGTCTTTTATTTCAACCAGCAACAAAATTACAATGTCTCAACAAATTAAGCTTTAATGTAGTATAAGGGATAAAATGTAACCTTGTATTTATATACCTTTGTTTTATATTATTTTGAATATATATCGTATATAGTCATAAGTTTTAGTTTTATTTTGTGTATCAACTTACTTCTAGCTTGAATCTCATGACCCAATCTATGAACTAGGTCACACAACATGACATAGTCCACCCCATCCAAAATCCTAATGTTGAGCTCTCATGTCAATCCATTTTAAATATAGCGATTATCCTATCGATCCACACACCTAAATTTCAAGATGAGGGACTAAGGACATATATTTATAAGCATTCCTACAATAAAGAATTCATTACTAGAATACCATATGTGTCTACAATTGACAACATCCATACCTACAACTAGTCCCATGTTGAATGTACAAAAAAATTTACTACATAGCATCAAAATAATCATAATGCCCATAATGTTCAATTCTTCTTTTTGGTAGCTTGTTCAATTTGGGTGGTAACTTACCTATGAAAAATAAGGAATTTATAATGTATTGAAGTCTAGATTAGTACAAAATGAAAGTTTCCATTATTCTGTCAGGTTACACCTGAATGCATTGCATGCCTTACATAATTCACAATCCATAGAAACCCATAGAAAATAGAGGCATGCTTCCCCTCTAGCCCATCCCTTGTGTTCGTATTATTCCTTGTCAGATTATTATAGGGGCTTCCACTTATTATTAGATCGAAACCTCCAATTGAATTAATCATTTCATCAAGTCTTTATTAAAGGAGCTTCAAAATCATGAAGCTTAAACAAAATAACAAATGTAAATGAACATAGTACCGTACAAATCGATGAAGTCGTGCATCTATAATTACCGAGAGGTGAGACATAATTAACATAGATGGTCCAACCAACCACAAAACATGTATTGAGGATAGGACTCCTCAATGTATGAGTGGTGCTAAGTTGCCTTCCATGAAATTAGCTAGGGGTAGGTGACACCTCTCTAAGCATCTGACAACTCAAAGCACCATGTGAGAAATACACCTAACTATAAAAGGAAATATATATACACTAACACCCCCCCTTAAGCATATCTTAGGTGGGAACAATAGAAATGAGTCCTAGCTATGAGGCCTGGCGAGGTACCCATGTACAATGCAAATATAAAATTGGGTCCCACCCATGAAGCCTGATGAGGTACCCAAGTACAATGCAATATCTCATAAACAAAGAAAGATAGAAAACCCAGTGGAAAAAAAACTACCCTCCAAAAGAGAGAAAAGAAGGTGAAGAAGGCTAGAAAGCCCCCTCCCAAAGATAATGCTACTGTTGATGTAGACCACACCCCAAGAAGAGCTCATAGATGAATGAACTTGCTCTCAGTGAATGGTTTGGTGAAAATGTCAGCAACTTGCTCTGAAGATTAGCAAAAGACTAAGTCAATGATCTGACCATGAATAAGCTCTCAAACATGACACATATGACTCTCTATGTGTTTGGTTCACTGATTTTGAACTAGATTCCTACATATTTGAATGGTGCTCGGGTTGTCACAATAGATGACTGCATGTTGTCAGAAAGAAATACCAAACTCAGTAAGAATGCCTAAAGCCATATAGCCTCAGTAGTTGTGTTAACATCTCCCCTATACTTTGCCTTTGTGGATGATAAAATAATAGCATTCTTCTTCTTGCTAGACCAATTGATCAGACCTGAACCAAGTGAAATACTATAACTTGAAGTGGATTTACGATTCTCGGTATCACTAGCCCAATTTGAATCTATAAAACCAACCAAGTCAACCTTTGAACCAACTCTATAATGAATTCTGAACCCAAGAGTATCCTGAAGGTAGTGAAGGATCCTCTTTGTTTCTTTCTAATATAGCTCATGAGGTTCCTACATGAATCTTGAAACCATGCCAATTGCATATGAAATGTCTAGTTTGGTGTGGGTCAAATATATGAGACTGCCAACAAGTTGTCGATACAAAGTAGCATCGACCAATGATGTAGAACAAGTAGCCTCAAGATTGACTCTAGATAGAATGAGAGTAAAAGATGGTTTACAGGTAGTCATGTGAAATTGTGCCAGTAAATCAAGAGTATACTTATGTTTTGCAAGAGTGATTCCTGATCTGAACTGTGAAATATCAATGCCAAGGAAGTAGTGCAAAAAACCCAAGTCAGTCATGTCAAATCTATCCTGAAGTGCTGACTTCACTATTGTAATGGCTGATGAAGTACTCTCGGTGATCCAATGATCATCAACATATAGAATGTCTATCAAAAGTGAATCATCCTGTCATAATAGATACACATTAGGATCTAAATGGTGTCTAGTAAAACCTAAAGCGAGAAGGCAGGAATCCATCTTGGCATACCAAGCCCTAGGGGCTTGTTTGAGGCCATAAAGAGATTTCCTAAGTCTACAAACTAAGGATGAATGCTAAACAAACCCTAGTTGTTGTTCCATGCAGATTTCCTCTTCAAGGTCTCCATGAAGAAATGAACTCCTCGCATCCATTTGATGCACTACCCATCCATGTGTTGTGGCTATAGCAAGCGTGAGTCGAATCGAAGTCATCTTGGCAACAGATGCAAAGGTATCTGAATAGTCAATGCTTGCAACTTGTGAAAATCCTTTGGCAACCAATCATGCTTTGTACTTATCAACTAACCCATTTGCTACAAACTTAGTTCGATATATCCATCTACATCAAATTGTCTTCCTTCCCTTAGGAAGAGAAATCAAATCCCAAGTGTGATTTTGGATTAAGGAATCATATTCCTCAGCCTTAGCAATATCCCACTCAGGAATGCCTGATGCCTCTCTAAATTCCTGTGGATCAGAAGTAGAGGCAAAGAAGGAAAGAGCACCCCCTAAAAATCTGACTGAATCTCTCTATCATCTAAAGAACCTCGTACCCATGTATCTATCCTATGAAGTGATTGTAGAGCCTAAGATGTGGGCGAGTCAGGTGTTAAAATATCAACTTCCAAGGAAATCCTAGAACTTGATTAATCCTCATCACTGTCATCACTATCATAACTAGAAGAATACTCTGCCTTAGGAAGTTGTGAATGATCTAGATCATCAAAAGAATCATTAGGGTCTAATGAGTCTACAATATAAGGAGAAATGTTAAGAATAGTTTCGAGAGGAATTTCTTGAAACATAATACTTCTCTCAATAAACAACTCATGTGTGGTTGGATGGAGTAGGTGATAACCTCTCACACCATCTAGATAACTGACAAAGATGCAAGATTTGGATTGTGGATCCATTGCCTTGTGATTCTATTTTGGTATACGTGCCATGGAAGGAGATCTAAAGACCCTGAAATGATCAACTACAGGTTTCCTTCCTTTCCAAGCTTCAAAGGGAGTGATACCCTTTAAGGCTTTATGAGGAATTTTATTTTGAATATAACATGCGCAGTTGACTACTTCTGCCCAATACTATGGTGTTATGCTCTAGAATGAAGCATACAATTAGCCATCTCTTTAAAGGATCTATTCTTACATTTGATGACACCATTTTGTTGGGGAGCATAAGGAACTATGCATTGCAAATCTATCCCTCGGCTATGCAAAACTACTCAAAACAGTTGTTGACATACTCACCCCCATTATCAGTTCAGAGAAATTTGATTACCTTTCCTGATTGTTTCTTGGCAAGAGCTTTGAAGTCTTGAAAGAATTTGAAGACAGATTTCTACCTAAGGAAGTAGACCCAAGTGAATCTAGAGAAATTGTCTATAAAGGTGAGAACATACTTAGCCTTTGTAAAATATGGATGGGGAAAATCCCCTGAAACATCACTGTGTACAAGTTCCAAGACTTGTGTTGCCATCCATGATTTTCCTTTGTCAATATTTGCTTTAGGATGCTTCCCAAGGCACAACCCTCACAAAGACCTTTAGAAAATTTAGCTCTAGGCAACCTCGTAACCGTATTATGCTGACATAGTTGCTCAAGGTAGTGGTAGTTAAGGTGGCGAAACCACTTATGCCATAATTTTCTAACTTCATTTGAATGAGTTAGAAATGCATTGGGAGAAATATCTGGTACAAAGTTGGAGAAGGTATATAATCTGGATTGGTGATTGGCCTACCCTATAGCTAGCAATTTGTTGCTTTGCAATTCTCTGATCTCAATTGAATTTGGAGAGAAATGTACTCTCATGCCCTTCCCTAGATGAGTTATTTGACACATTGAGAGGAGATTAGTTGATAGTGAAGGAACACTTAGAACATTTGAAAATGTTCCTCCTTCAACTTGAACAGACCCTCTCCCTTTGACCAAAGCTAGAGTATCATAAAATTCTGGGGGGCTCTTTTAAAATGGTGCCGGTCAGTTGTCACTAACAGAAACGAAAAGTTCTGAAATAAAAATAATAATAATAAAAAAATCTGGGGACGTGTGGATAAGCGTGGGGACAGACTTAAATATCAACCCACTGGTTGTAAAGAATTAAATTCAACGAATGGGACTCAATAAAACATCCAGAAGCGGTTTTGCTCCAGGAAAAGATATTACTGTAGGCTATTAAATTATATGTTTTTTGGCTACTTCCCCCACAAATAAATGGCATCTGTTGGGAATGATGTTCAATGTTTGAATTGTATATCGACTGTGTGTTATCTTCTTTTATTTAAAAGGTTTTCTGTCTAACTTCTAAACCTCTTTTCAGGGATTTGTAAATCATATCTCACTATAATAGATGAAATTTTTTTCTTTATCCACCAGCCATACCTGCCTTTGTATTACCAGCTATATAAACAATTGCTATTGTTCTGACACTTGTATTAAGCATCTTTTCAGGGATTTGTAATCATACCTTAGTATAATATATGAAAATCTTTTCTTTATCCAGCAGCCATACCTGCCTTTGTATTACCAGCTACATAAACACCTGCTATTGTTGTTCTGTTACTTGTACTAAACATCTTTTCATGGATTTGTAAATCATACCTCAGTATAATATATGAAAATCTTTTCTTTATCCAGCAGCCATACCTGCCTTTGTATTACCAGCTACATAAACAATTGCTACTATTGTTCTGTTACTTGTACTGTTGTGCTGTCATAGGGTAATGTTTTTCATAATTTTATTTGGACTATGGAATACAGTTGGTACGCTTCACATCAATTTTTGGAAGGCTTGCGTATTTAAAATATCTGAACTTGATTTAAGCAAAGGTTAAGCAAGAAACGCCGGCAACTGGACGCTAAAGGGACTGGACAGAAATATTTTTTACTAGAGAAATGACAAAACAACATGTGTAAAATTATTATGATTCCTTTGGTTACGTGTATTAATAATCGTACATTTATTTTTGAGTGATATGTACTAAATGAGTAATATTGCTGGCCGAGTCAAGATATGACATTCTACAAGCAAGGCATACCTTATTCAATACTTACGTTATGAATCGCTCTAAACTAGCATAAAATAATATTGTAAATATATTCAAATTGATTTGAAGGGAAAAGGCCATATATGGTGTAAATTCGTTTGCCTTTCTCTTGTTATATTGTATTGTTATGAGGCTTAGGTGGTTCAATATTCTATGTAGTAGAAAATTGATGAAGAGAATAACAATATTATTGGACAGCTAAATTTTTATGAGTCTGACCTTTTGGATGGGAGTTAGATTTTATTTTGTTGTTGGTTTTTTAAGTTTTATTTATTTAATTATTTTTAAGTTTTTTAAATGTAATTGTATTTACTCGTTTTCATTTTTGTACTTTCATTTATTTAGTATAATAAGTTTTCTCATCTAGATTCAAGGTGGTCCTCAGAGGAAATTACTCTTCATGAAAGATGTGTTTATAGATTATGTAAAGGAAAACAAGAAATATAGGTAATCTAATTCACAATTAGAGAGAGGAAGACTTTTAGTAATAATATGTTGCTTTTATTCAAACATAAATGAAAAATGTCAATTAGATGTTATAAATAGTAAGGTTAGGAATGAGACTTCTCACAACTAAAAAGAGGTAACCCATCAAACTACATTTCCTCAACTATTTGGTTAAGTAAACTTCAACATGAAGGATAGAATGTCTATATACAATGTGAATAAGATCTGAGTGGAGAAGATGAAATAGTTCATGTAAAAAACCAATTGAAATTCCAACTACTTGATAGCTGAATTCTTCAATAGTTGGAGTTCCAATCACACAATTGTGTGGATGGCATGTTTGAAGCACTGTTAACTATGAAATGATTGCCAATAGGTGTGTTCATGCTTAAAATTGTAGGTCCACAATCCTCTAGTATTATCCTACCTTCAAGTCCAAGGAATTGTTTTCAAGAGGATAATCCATGGGTTGATCAACAGAGTGTGGATGATCATGGCCAACTATTGTGATTTGGTAAAATCACCTTCATCTTTAAGTTCTGCTAGGCCAAGGGGATTTTCCTTGAGGTCTCACCAACATGACAATTAAAGAGAAATAAAATATTAGACTCAATGCCTTTAAGTAGCCATGCCCAATATATTATGATCCCCAAGATTTGTCACTAGGATCATGTTTAGTATTGACTACATATGGACCTACAAGACCTCTAACAAGCATATGGTAACTCACTCTTTCCATGCAACAAAAGATAACTATAGTGGTATATTCCTGAGATGACTCCACTTAACATTTCATACACATGGAAGAGAAGGAACATGCTAGTATAACCCACAAAACATCTATCAACTTTAGGATAGTATAGAATATATAATAATTTTCATCAATTGGTCATACTATCATGGTGGAACCTAAACTCTTCCTAGAGCTAACAAGAGAGAAGATAAAATAAAGATGTTTGGCCTCTCGCCAACTAGATTGGTGCCTACTTCATTAGGCAATATAGTCACCACTGTGAAAGAGGATGAAGACATTCATGTGAATCAGCATTGGACCAAAGCTTGCACATGCATACACACTCACAAAATAAGTTAACCTACAAATTAGCATTCTTAGTTATCCCAAATAAATTAGAAATTTTCCACATGTAGCAAAGGGAGACCATTTTAAAATAGTTTGAAATGAATTATAATGTTGCAACATTAATCTACACTTTATTACATCAAACCAATAAATATGGCAAGAGAGAAACAATAACTAGGTTCAAAGATTCCTCTAAAACATTACAACCTACCATGGAGACATTCACTTATGGGAAAAAACCCTATTACACTATTATTTCTCCTAATTTGCAAACATATTTCATCATTGGATCCCTTAGACTACCTTGAGACACTTACAATCAAAAGTATTGCTTCAACAACTTACCCTTATTACAATTTACAATATTACATATATAGCAATATAATTTCACTAGGTAGGCTAGGTCAGAAAAAAAGAATGGGCAATATGTTTGCATGTCCACATATCACTTACATCATCTTCACATGGTTGTGTCGAAAAGACCCTTCATTTTCATCACTTGCAATGTGCAATTGACTCAAATCCATGCATCTATAAAATCTTGAGACATGTACTTGTTAGGATTTGTGATATTAACTTTGTAATCATAAGATTATGCATTTTAATTTAATATCTTAATAGTTGGTTATTATTTTATGTGACTCCAAGAATCGTGGAAGGGGAACTTGGACATCCCTCGTGAGGAGGAAATTTTTTATATTAAATATTATTTTCTAGGCACTTAGAATATTCTTCACAAGGTGGCATTTAGTGGGGAAGCTTAAGTTAGTTAATGATAGAATATAAGACAATAGGGCTATTATTAGTCAATCATAACATCCATGATAGTAATTATTGACAACATGTAAGAGGATATTTTAAATAACATACAAAGGAAATTTTGGAAAGACAAATTACAAATTAGACATAAGAATAAATTGTAATTTTTGGAAAATAGGGTAAAATGATTACAGGTTAGACATAAGAATAAGCTACAAGTGAATGATATGGTAAAAAGAATTATAAACTAACATATGAATTACCTGTCACTCATAAAGAAAAATAAGGTAAACAGATAACACATTCACAATATCTTTCATATTTTTCACCATCAAATAGAAACAAACTCTTACATACTTTGTATATGGCTACAACAAAAAGAAAATAACCATACTTCTCTTACCCCTAAAAATAATTTCTAGAGAGAGAGAGCAATCCCCCCTTGCAAAATGGAATTACCTCCTTTTTACAAATCTTTTCCCCACACAAGTAGTTTAAAACTACTTGTAACTTATTTTCACTGAACTCCAAATTATTTACCTTCCTTTATGAATTTTCTCATCTTACATTAATGAGAATTTCCTTTAACCGAAAATACACTTTGCAGATCAATTAATTCTAAAAGAATTAATTTACCTTAACTTCTCACCACAACTTACCCTCTTTTAATTATTTCCCTTACCATCATGGTTTTACCCCATTAAATCAATTAATTCTAAAAGAATTAATATGACATAATTTTTAACTTACCTCATTTTTTAAATTTTTAACCTCTTATAGTTGCCTTCTAAGGTAGATGACGAAGTCAGCAATTTTTATGTGGAGAATAACATGCATCTGATCAATTGGTTTCACTTTGATCAAAATTGCCACCCAATTATTTGCAGAATGCTATTGAAATGGTTACCCATGTTTTTTCAAATTCTAGGGGTAACACATATATAGTAGTTAAACTCAAATGTTGGAGGGAAAACTTTAAATATTTTATATCATATAATCATTAATGGGATGCAAATATTTTCCTATAAATAGATCCACTGGGATCACATGAGATTAGACTAGAGGTGCCCTCAAGATATGACACCATTGATGGAGACCACTGGGATGATCTAGGTCAAAAGAAACCAAAAAACTTCTTAAGAAACCACTTTAGGCTCACCCACCATGTAGCAAAACATTAAACACAACATTAGGCTAAAGAAAGAATATCTGAAATATATGAGGTTGTAAAGGGGTCAGTGCAAGATCATCATTGGCCAAACAATGGCAATAGGGGGAAAATTTTTGTTTTTACTTACTTGAAATTGTGAAAGGGATAGTTGACTTTTTGAAAGGGTGAACCAAAATATCCATTAGGAATGGATATCCATTAGTAATAGATATTCGTTCCTAACAGATATCCATTATGAGGAAATGGATATCCATTCCTGACACCTTTATACTCACAAAGAAAATTGCTAAATATGCCAACAAATTGAAAAGTGCATATAAAAGCAACAAGTCTAATTTGTGTGTGGTTAAAATAGTTGGAGTCCACTGATAAATATAGATTACAAAAAATTGGGCTTGTTGTGGCACATATAAGGGTGTGCCTAGTACCTATCCTTGCATGATGGAATGATCCATTCTAGAATACAAGTTTAAAAGATGCACTTGAGCTTGTGTAGATTCAAGGATTTTTTTGTTTCTCTTCATCATATGAGTGTATTTTTTTAGTTTTCCAATTTTATTGTAGTGTATATTTTTGTTCCATATTTAAAGAATATAGTGTTTTGAGGATAGAACACATAATTGCACTAGGAGGATGATGGTGTCAAAATATACTTTGTATTATAATATCACCTAACTATAGATAAGAGGCACATAGCTAAGAAACATTCTTACACATAGAGAGGGATAAGAGATAATCATGCATAGAATGTATTTGAGGACATAATGTATTTTGGGATGCATGTGACTTGCAATTTATTGTAATAAAGTTTGTGTTATCTTTGTAATTATGCATGATGTTATTAATAGGTTAGGTGATGCTAGGGGACATGCACCTACATATGTACCCATGTTGTGCACATTTTGAAATATACCAAGAGAGATACTAACATATCGATATGAATATATTGAGATATTTAAGTATTAATTTTTGGAAGTCAATTTTATGTGTTGAGTTTTCTTGCTAACTATTGGCATGTGCATGGGTAATTAGGAACTATGTGCAAGTTGGATGACATAGAGAAAAGCAGAGGGTAAGGGAATTAGAGTGCTTTGGGTAAGATTAGGAGTGATGCCGGTGCATATGGGTTGATAAATGATTAGTCATATGTTATTGTGCACAAAGGTGAATATGGCTAACATAATAGGGTTGAACTATACTACAATTCATTGTTAATAATTTTCAACAAAATACTCCAAAAGTGACTAAGAAATTGTGTATCCCACTAACATGTGATAATTTTTGGTAGTCCATGTTAAGTGCACAACCTCTTAAGAAAACAAATAAGTATTCTTCTTGCATAGAATAAAGTGGGCCATTTTAGAGAATCAATCCACAATAACAAAATGAAATCATTGCTTCTCTATGTGAGGCAACCCCAAGACAAAATTCATAGAAATGTCATCCCATGGTCCTTCAAGCACCAATAAGGGTTTATATAAACTAGTGTTTAGTTATCCACCTTTTCAAACTTTATAAAGTCTACATGTAGAAGCAAACCTATTGATTCCATTGCTCTATCAAATCCCAAATAATATTACTTACCAAACCACAAGTTGTGTCCCTTCCAATTGACCTCCCAGACCATTTTAATCCATTCCCTAGTCAACATCTCCCCCTAGACCCAATAGGACCACAATGTTGGATCTCCTTTAACAAAAATCTTCATCACAAAATCTTTACTTGCATTTGCTAGAATGTTGAGAGAAAATTAATTTGTTGAAATAGGGACTAACTACATATTCTTTTTCATTTCTTCAAACCCAACAATCACATTGATCATTTTAACAAGTGTTGTCTCCTACTCAAAGGATCAACCACAATATTGATTTTTCCACTCACATGTCACACTATAAATGTATAAAATTTTAAAAAATTGAGATCCATTTTGCATGCCTCTAGGATAAATTAGATTAAGAATTTATGTACTTATTTGTTTGATAGTCTATAAAAAAAGATGAATTCTGTATGCAATAGGTAGTACCTCTTCTATTTCAATGTATGACAATTGAATATAGTTCTTTATTATGAGTGCCTTATCTTTTTTTTGGCATCATTTAGTTTTTCACTAAAATAGGCAACTGTCTTTCCTTCATGACTCAACACTCTTCCAATTTCCACTACCAAAGCATCACAGTCAATGTTAAAGATTTTATCAAATTCTAGTAAGACAAGGATTGGAGCTTCCATTACCTTTCTTTTAAGTTGTTAAAATCTTCTTTCAGATACATGACTCCAAGTTAAGGGCTTCTCCCTAGTTCAATTGGTTAAGGGAACACTTATATTGTAGAAATTTGTAATAAATATCTCATAAAATTTTACTAAATCATTAAAGGTCCACACGTCTGTTATGATTTGAGGGAGAGACCATCCAAATATAGTTGTAATCTTTTTTATATGCATGCTCACTCCATCTGTTGAAATCACATTTCCAAGGAAAATCAACTCATCTCTACAAAATTTGTTGTTCTCAAGATTTACAAATAGCCTTTCTAGTCTAGGTGTATCAACCACTATTTTCAAATGTCACAGATGTTCTTTCTAGTTTTCTACTAAAAATCAAAATGTCATCAAAATAAATTATAATAAATTTCTAGTATAGGGTCTAAATACATAGCTAATGGTTTGCATAAAAATGGTGGGGACATTAGACATTATGAATGGCATAACAAAACATTCATACAAACTATTGACCCATTTTACTTTGCCTGAGTCAAATAGTTCACCTTGAACCCTCCTTGAAGTCCCTTTGAATATAGCCCTCTAGGCCCTAAACTCTTCAAATGCTAGTGTTCCACCTTGCTAAAACCCATAAAAACTCATTTGGAGAACCCCTACAAGAAACCTAGAAAAACCCAGAAACCTTTAGCCTTGTATGTTTCCATTTGCAGAGTTCTCCATCTTCATACTTGGTTGTTTTGGTATGGATATCTAATATCCAGATATTATTTTAATATCCGGACCTTAGATAAGTTCTGGATCCTTGTCAATATGTGGATCTTAGTAATATCTGGATATTATCTTAATATCCAAACCTTAACTAAGATTCTGAAATTTCTTGAATGTTCAGACCTTAGTTGATATCTAGATCTTTCTCAACATTCAGATATCTCCTAATGTCTGGATCCTTGCCAAATGTTTGGATTCTTGGCGAATGTCTTGATGATGTCATCTAGATCCCCTCTCCAATGAAGTTCTCTATGCCGATGACATCATCAGGACATTTCGGTATGGATATTTGACAAACTCTTGTCTTAATATCCTGACCCTCCCAATATGCAGTGACATCATCAAGATATGGACATTAGTTCTACGAGCATGTATATAAAGAAGCATCACGATATTAGGCTAATATCCAGATATCAAGTTAACATCCAAACATCAGGTATTCATACAGATAACGATATGAATGACCGTCGAGGCAAAATTCGACTGGTGCATCCAGATTTCAGGATTTTGCAACTATCGTGCTCAGTTAGGTTACATCATCTGGATATTAGAGAATATGAAGACCTCATGGATATTTATGGATATCCACATGCCCATTGACTACAACTTTGACTGCAAATATCTTCATCTTTCAGAAGAATTTCTACATGATCCAAAAGATAAGATTTTCTAGAATTTCCTCCTCTTCCATTTGGTGGAATTTTTGTGGAAAATCCACACTTTGAAATTATGATGCAAAATTCATGATCCGGATATGGATATGCATATCTGGATATCAGGATAAGTTGTTGATTGGGTAGGTGTACTCTGCATTCAATTCTATAGTCAGAGCCGAAGGAGGTTGGATGGAATAGTGCAACTCTTCAATGTTGAAGTATAGTTGCAGCTACATTTCAGATTTTTATTTGTATGGTAGGACTCTTTTGCATTCCCTCTTGAATGCATCTTTTAGTCTTGCATGCAAACATCCATTTGTAGAGGTCATAGTCTACCAGAGGTATGGGTTCTATTCTAGTTGTAGGAGGTTTCTGATCGGTGAATTGAATGGGGTATGGGCTGTCCCGGATTCCCATTTCTAGTTTCAACGTTGATTGTAGAGAGGAGGATTGATATAAATCTATGGTCTTGTAGTCTAAAAGGGGTTGTTGAGATTTTTTTTGGGTTGTTAGTCTTCCAAATGTTTTGTAATCAAACCTTGTAATGCAAGTACATGAATCTCTAGAATCTGATGCATTGTGCCTGAAACTAGGCCTTTGAAGTCATCTAGTTTGATTCAACAATGAATGTAATTGGTTACTTTGTGTCTATTCTTTGCTACAATTTGTTCTTCTCTGTAATGGTCATTTGAACTTCATGATCAATACACTTCTAATATTTTGCCTCTCTTGGTTTTTGTCTCTGTGTTTTATCTAAAATTATAATCTATCTTGTGAGTAAATCGCTCCTTTATAGGTTAGAGTTTTCTTTTCCAAAACCTCTGTCAGGATTTGATGAAGGGGGTAAATCATAAAGCACACAACAACAAAAATGGCACACAGAAAATATAATATTTCTTTATTGATTTGGACAACTTATTACATTATACAAGCTCAATTACAATAAGAGGAATCGATCCTCCACATCTTGCAACACACCACAACTACACATCACCAGGCTCTAGAATCTTCTGCCTTCTATAACCCCAAATCAGCTAGGGTTTCTATTTTCCCACCTATTCTTGACTCTACACTTTCCCCCTTAACTCTACTACTGCCCAAGGTTCCCAAAATAGTCATAAATAGCACTTTTTGGTGGCCTCCAACTAAATTTTGAAATTTGCAACTCCCTCCTAAAGTAGATCAACTTCCGGGAAGCATAACTTTTGATCTAGGTGTGCGATTGACAAACCATTTTAAGCACCAAAAAGCTCACAATGTGAACTATCATGCCAAAAATCTGTAAACAGATTTCCATCAAATTTTTAGGACATTATGGGATGTTTAAGTGCCTCATATCTTGTTTTAGAAATTTTCAGGGGCTTTTCAGAAAACAAAAAAAATTAATATCTTTCATCTCACAAATGATCTTTACCTGATTCCTTCACCAAAGGTCTTATAATTCAGTTGTGAAGCATTATGGCAATTAAACTTTCCAAAACTAGCAGTTTGCTATTTTTAGGAGTTTGGAAAAAAAATGAAAGTCCTACATCATTATTCAAGAGATTATGGAACTAGAAATACTAATTATGAAAAGAAATGAATACAACTACAATGATTTTGAATCAACTTCTTTTTGGGTGATGCAAGATTGCCCTTACACCACAGGATACTCCTACATTAGAATTGCAAGTCTATGTGAGTTTTTTAGGGTTGAGATCATTGTTGTGTTGATTCAGATCAGCTACTATGTATTAAATCTGATGCATCACCTTTTCCCTTTCTATTTCATTCTATCCCTTTTCCCTTGCCTACATTAGCACTAGGTTTAGTTAATTTCTCTAAGGTTTAGGCTTAGAATGAGGAACCAACCTTCTCTAGAGGTTTGATCTCATATTGCAAGGTCCAACACCTTGAGATCATTCCTATTGTGTCATTAGAATGCTTGGACTCTCTCAAAGCTGTGTGTAATTCTATGTGACAACAATTTCTAGCATGCCTAGTGGGACTCTTTGTTCTGAGCAAGAGCTAGAATAAGGATTTGGTGCCATTCCTGGTTCATTTATTTGCTGTGAAAGCATTCAACATGCACCTAATCTAGTTCCTACACAATCATTCAACATTTCATGCCTAGAGTAGAGATGAGGTGTTCTTCTAGAGGTAATTTCCAATTCATAGAACTCTCTGTTGTTGATAGGAGAAGAAGAAATAGACTGTCTAGATCCCCTGTGAGGATAAGTAGAAGTAATAATTCATCCCACTCAAGAGCTTGTTCTACTCCCCCTCTAGTCAATCTTTAGGTTAGGTTTCAATCTTCAGGGAGAACCTCACACATACCTGTAATCAACCTGAATATCCCTAATATGGCTAGAAGTATTCCATTGTTCCATTCCATGGGGACAGTCCTCTAGACCTAGCACAATATGATGACATCCCTACTTTAGCCTTAAAGGCTATTCCATTTTTTATTGGTGAGAACTCTACTACCCCTACTGACCACATTCAAGACATTGCCAGTGTTTGTTCAATCCACCATGTTAGTGTTAACAATGTGGCTATGAGACTTTTGGCCCCTTCATTCAAGGGAAAGGCCTTACAGTGGTAAAAAGGTCTCCAAGAAAATTGCATCCATAATTGGGATGATTAGGGCACAAAAATGTGCCATCACTTTGAATACATAAGTGACCATTTGTCACTAATGGAACAAATAGCTATGATCAAGAGAGCGCCCCATGAACATATGGTAGACTTCAACTACCGATTCCAAAAAACATGGGATGGAATTCCCTTTTTAGTGAAACCCTCTCCAAACACAACATTCATCTATTACTTATGGTCTTTGAATCTAGATATTGCTGTCATGATTCAGTCCATGGGTGGGACTGTATTACCTGATGCTTATAACACAACAATAAGAGAAGAAAATTGCCTGATTTAGGCAAGAAAGATTGCTCCAAGGCCATTAATGCCTCTATTTCTAGAGGCCCTTGTTATACAGCCTACTATGGCACCAATTCCTACTAGCTCTTATGTTGCTCCTATAATCACACCTTCAATTGAACCACTAGAAAATAAAGATGCCAAGGTAAGGATGTTGACTAATCAATTAGCACTAGAAAGGAGATAGAATGCACAATCAAATAGGCCCTATCAGCCCTCCAACCAAACATATCAACCCTTCAATCAGGGTTATCAATAGAACAAGCCACCATACCAAGGTAACATGCAAAGGCAAGGGTAGCCTAGTTATATCAAACTGTTAAATGATATTAACTCTAATGCAATAGGTTCCTATGGACCCCTTGTGCCAATTCAAAACAACCTAGCCCAAGATAGTAAATGGCGTTATCCTTGCAATTAGCCACATGACCAAAACTTGTGCCAGAGTGGACAGTTCAATCATGCTTTGACAGTGCAAGAGCAACCCACAATTTTAGAGAAGCAAGTTAGCACCATTCAGGGAATGGTTGAAGGTCAAGAACAAATGCAACATAATGCTACCTTGATGATCTGGACCCCGGATGACTATTGTGGTGTCAATCAAGGTGCTATCGCCACAACATTCAATACAAGAGAAAAGAGAAGAGCTATTAAAGATACATCAGTGCTAGCAATTGCCCATACTCCCATACTTTATGTGTCTCCAGCCTTTATAGAAAAGGAGAAAGTGCCTAAAATTCCTTCAAAGGAAGGAGATCAGACTACTGTAAGGGCAGATTTTACGCTAGTAGTGCCACTCCAATCTAATTAGCAATCAAAGGGTGATCTAATTATCACTAAAATATCACAAAAGGGCAGTCAAGTACCGTTTAGCATTGTGGATCAAACGAATAAGAAAAATTTGAATATTTTTATGTGGGATACTTTGCTAACTCTAGCCCAAAGGAATCTTCTCAAAGAGGCCCTAACAAAGTTTAGTCAGCCTAATGTGGAGTTGATAAAAGAAAAGATGGCTTCTCCAATAAACCAATGCCAGCCAAAGGAGGAAGCAAGCACAAGAAAAACTAGTAAACCCCCTCCATTTTATGTTTCCCTAATCATAGGTGATAAAATGTTGCACAATTGTATGATAGACTCTGGGGCAAGTACCTCTGTCATGCCTAAAAATATTGCTGATAGGTTGGGTATTAAGTATGATCCTATGAATAAGGGTGCAGTGCAATTAGATGGTACTGTTGTGGAGACAACCATTGTTTTTAAGGGTTTGGAACTCACTTTACATGCATGCACTGGCTACTCTATTTCACAAGATATCTCAGTCATTGACCTCCCTGCATACTTTGGCATATGCTTGTCTAGGGATTTCACTATTAAAATAGGTGGGTATTTATCTTCTGATTGGTCCCACATGTTTTTTAGAACTAGATATGGCACAAAGTAACTAATAGGGTTTAGCCTATCACAAATGATCATATAGAACCCTAATCTCCCAACCCAGCCAACATGAAGTGCACAGTCCATGAGTTGGAAGAGGATAATAGCAGTAGGCATTAGGCTGCAACCCCTATGGAGGAAATACCTAACATACTATTGGATGAGTGGGCAAATTGTTTTTAGTTTGACACCCTTGACAACATAGAGAATACAAGGCTGGGTACTTATTGTATCCATGAGGAGGTTGCTACTATCCCCAATCTTGACAAAGAAAAGTTAGACCAAAGTGAGATATGGCAGATGTACTTTAATGGCTCCAGAAGCAAAAATGGAGTAGGTGCTAGGGTTGTACTAATTTCACCCCAAAAGGAAACTTATTTCTCTTCATTTAGATTGCAGTTCAGTTGTACTAACAATGTAGCTAAGTATGAAGCTTTGATTCAGGGCATGCAACTGACACAAAAAAGAGGAAATAAAATTTTTACAAGTATTTGGTAAGAGTTAACTGGTTGTCCACCAAATCAGAAAACTAAGTGCTTCAAAGAATGACTTATTGAAGTCATATAAGCATAGGGTCTGGGACCTAATTGAAGACTTTGATGCCTTCAACATTCAGGCAATTCCCAGACAAAAAAACAAAGATGCTGATAGACTAGCCATAATTGGTACTCAGTTTGACATTCCTCAGAGTGTCAAGAAGAATTCAGATCAGCATGTAAAGATTATTGTGAGGCCTACTATGCTTGACAATGTGATAAGCTGGTAGGTATTTGAAAGTGATGAGCAAATTGTGAACTTTTTGCAAGATGAGGCAGAGTTTACTTCTAAAAATTAGTCAGTATTGCAAGAGCAATATGGTGACCAAGTGATAAAGTTGAAGACCAACAAGTTGACCAGAGGACTGATCACCTTGGAAAGCATATTTGGTGTTGATGATCAACCAAAGAAAGAGAAAGTGAACATGACAATAAGAAAAGGGGATTACGAAGAGGTAGAAATTACACAAGGTAGATTCCTAAAACATGGAAAGGTATGTAGTCAAGTTCAGAGGTAGGGTTTCATTGAGCTTTGTAATGAATTTAATGATTTGATAGTTTGGGATTATAGGGGTTTAAAATGCTTTGATCTTGGTTTAATCCAACATACTATTGATCTAGACCCTAATGCAAAGCCTATCCGCCAAAACCAAAGGCCAGTCAATCCAAAAATAGAACCATTAATGAGAAAAGAGCTATCCAAACTCATAGAAGCTAAGATCATTTATCCCATTAACTATTCCTCTTGAGTAGCCAGCTCAATTCCAATTAGGAAGAAGAATGGGGAAATTAGATTATGTGTGGACTTTAGGGATTTGAACAAGGCCTCACTTAAGGATCACTATCCACTCCCTTCCATGGAGTAGATTTTATAAATAGTAGTGTTGTGTGGTTACACAACACACCCCATTTTGTCTTAGCAAAACAGGGACCCAACTTTTTGGCTTGGCTTGTGTTGTCTGCTTTCTGGCGGTTTGGTAAAAATGAGTCAGGTGCATCATCATCATGAAGGTCAGGATGAGGTAGGTCATCATCATGAGGTTAGTTTGTCAAAGTTCATATTTTGTTTCTATGACCTCATATTTAGAAAGAGCTTGAAATTCCATGCAGGTTTGCCTTTTACATCACTAGAAAATGCGTCCATATGTGGAAGTTATGCACAGTCAAAGTTTTGGTCAAACCTGATATTTGCAAGAGGATCATCATATTTTTTATCCTCAGTCATGTTGTCAAGATCATCATGATCTTGGTCTATCACCTGATAAAAATCATGCAGTCCCAATATCCGGACGTCAATTTTGGGTGATAGTGTGTTTTATCCGTCAAATGGCCTTATGCTTTTCGCAAGCATCATATTCCGAATATCACCCGACATTTCATAATGTCCTCCTGCCGAGAAATATGATCTTTTGCAAATATCCTGATGACGTCATCCCAATCTGATAAATGAAGAAGCAAATATTAGGATGACATCATCATCACATTTCCCTTCGGCAGGATATTTTCCAAAACATGATCCGGTTCGCTAATATGATGATGACGTCATCATATCCTCCTGATCTCCTTTTGCATGATCATGATGATCACCCTATCTTTTAAGGGGGGGTGATACTCTCAGCAGCAGGATCATATTTCAAATCCTCCTATTTTCCTTCGACATGATGATGATGATGATGTCATTCTTTCCCCAATATACAGAAACGAAATATGACGGTGACGTCATATATAATATGGAGGATGATTGGCCTAAGGTATGTCATCGGTGGAGCTTGTTATTGTCTGCCCGATCTTATATATCTCCCCGATGGAAGTTGATCATCGGCCTAACTTTTGATATCGACCACGCTTTGTATTGTCTCCTCGATGGGAGTAGTCTCTCCGATATGGTTCCCCATCGCCATAGCTTTCGCTATCGGCCAAGTTCGTTTTTCTCTTGCCGACTGTGTTTGTCTCCCCGATGAAAAGGTTCATCGGCATAAGTTTTGATATCGGCCGAGTCAGGAAATCTCTCCCCGATAGTTGTTTTCTCACCGAAAAGGTGATCGACCTAACATATAGTGTCGGCCAAGTTCATAATTGTCTCGCCGATATATATATATCCTCCACCCGATGAAGAGTTCCTCATCGGTATAACTTTCGCTATCGGCCTTATCTTGAGTTATCATGCTGATAGAACATGTCTTCCCGATGGAAGGGCATCATCATGATTTTTGTCCATCGGTGTATGTTTTACCATCGGCCGAGTCTAATTTTGTCACCCCGATCATATGTGGTCACACCGATGCGAATATGATGTTGACCCGAGATGCATAATATACAAAGCCGGATTTGAAATAAATTGAAAAGTCATTATTTCCTTGTATATTTTGAGATACATGATCATATTTGGAACCCGATATACAAGAAAATGGGCGGGAAAATGAAGTGATGGAATTTCCAATCCATTTGAAGCCCGATTGCCTGTAGCTACACATTTTGAGGCCTGGTTAATAAAATGTTTAAATTCCTATTGTTTTTCAAATGATGCTGGACTTAATGTTTGTCTGTTTATTTGCAGGAAGTCATGATGCTGTTAGAGCTGTTGCTGAGCATTGTATGGTTGCACAAGGAGGCAACATGAACCAAAAGTGAGGAGGATATTGTCAAATATGCTGTTTGCCAGCTGGAGACCGAATCAAGTTAAAGATGTTGGAATATTCTGTGCCAGCTGTACATTTGCCAACTGGCGAAGCATGTGCTATTCATCTGGACCATTGATTGTTCTGGGAGGATCCTGATCCTTGGATCATTGTAACTGTTTTCTGGCATTTGTTCTATATAAGAGCTAGATCCTGAGACATGAAAAGAAGGGATAGATAAAAAAAGAGATACATTGGAACATCTGGCACATTAAGGCCAATTACTGTAGAATCAAATACGAGATTGGATTACTGAGACTAATGAAGACTGAATTGTTGAAATGTCAAGGTTCTTTCTTCAGATCACTGTAAATGTACCTGTTCTTGAGCATACTGAATGGATATGAAGTTTCAGATTACATCCAGATTGTAAATTTTACGTAAACTTCATGTTGATTTCTGGATATGTACTGGTGAATACTGTGTTCAACTAGAAGCGCTTTCATTTCATTACATGTTGTTGTCAACTTTTCCTTTGAAGATTTGCACTGGATCATGCAGATTTGTGGAATGTCCTGGTGAAGTATGATTCTAGTTTCCTTCTTTTCATTGCATGTATGGGAGCTTGTATGTGGATCAGTGATCTCAGTCAAGTAATTTTGGGAATCTCATTGTTTAACCCTTTTCCTTTTTTTAATTTCATAAATTCATCACCATAACTGCAAATCATGATAAATAACAAGCAGAAACAGAGAAATATGCTGACATCTCGTAGATAACTGAAAATCATTAGCATATTTGAGTTAAATGCATGTAGTATTGAAAATATCATGCAAAGAATGATAAATACTGGTATAAATCATGCAAATATCAGCCTGTAGGCACATTATTTGACTAAATTCACAGTGCAGAGGTAGAATTATTGGAGATTTATGTAGGGCAGACATAAATAACAGGATATTTGGAGGAATAATGATGAACTTTGCAGAAATACGTAAGGCCCCTGAACGGAAAACAGCAGCACACATCAACCACTGAGTAACGTCAGTAGATTAAGACCTAATCAACGGAGACTTGGGATCATGAATTCTCTGAATTCATCATATCTTTCAAGATGAGTAAAGGTTGTTGTGTAACTTTTATTCTATGTTTGTATATGACTAACAATCACCACCAACATAAATTGGCACTAGAAGGAGGGCTGAGCTGTTTCTCAGCAAATAAATCCTATTTAATTGAAGTGATATCCCCTGCCTTAGTATAGCAGCTTGCCCTAAGTCTTGTAATTAATCTACAGGCCCCCCACTTCTAACGCAACATAAATTGGCGCTAGAAGGAGGGCCTGAGCTGTGAATTTCTGGATTTCTACAAATATTGCATAAATGTTTTGGCATTTGAGTTAAATGGCTGCAAATATCTCTTATCTGAGATGTTTTGGTTGCACCTTTGCAAAGATCTAGCTCGAAACATCAAAGATTAGTTTGATTTTCTGGACTTTCAAGTTTTATTTTGAGATATGATAGATCTCATTGAAATTTCAAAATACTAAAAGGTTGAAAAATATAGTCTCATTTTGATGGATGTATATGAAGGCAATTGTCAAGTTAACATTCCTTTATTTCAGGAAACTTTGAATAGGCAGCTTTACCCTCACAGTTTGTCTAACTTTGGTTTATCTACCTGTTGCAGGATATAGCAGACTGTGGAACACAGCGAAATAAATTGTTTAACTTTCCTTACAAGGTTGGATTTATATTTGAAAGGACTAATATTCTTCTTGGATGTGTTCAGGGCCGAAGTCTGGCAGGAAAATAAAGAAATTTTGGAGCAACAAGCAGATGCAGCACCAGAAGTTATTAGTAGTTCAGACGCTGAAGTGGACTGCTCTGAAGATTTTGAATTATACTTGTCTAGAAACATACAATGTAGTCAAATATTAGGTTTACCCATTGATGATGTCTTGATTGAAAGCTAGTGCAGATTACATGATGAAGAGCATTCAGAGAGAGATTGTTACGCCTGCTTGATCATGTTGAAAAAGATTCTAAAAAATATAGTGGCTGAATCAGTTCTAGAAGGTAAAAAAGAGGAAACATCTTTCCTTGATTCATTCTATGGTGAGATTGATAGGAGTTCTCTACTTCCTAATACAAGTAAGGACCAGTCAGTATGCAGGTATGAATCTTTTGAAAATTTTAGAGAAGAAACCACTCATCAGGATAATATTTTTGATTCTGATCCTAATACTTTTGATAAAGAAGATGAAACATCTTTCCTGGAGTCATTCTATGGTAAAGAGAAGTGTAAACAGATAGTAGAGCAATTTAAATTCACTGCTGATGATGAAGTTCCTATAGTGGTAACTCAGAAAGTCATAGAAAAGAAAATAAATGCTGATTTACTACCTAACTTCTTTGAATCGAATGATCAAATGCAGGAATGTTACAGCTTAATGGAACCAGATCCTCTAATAGATAGAAGATGTGAATTATTTAATAAACAATTTCTGAAAGATGAAGATGTAGAAGACTTTGGAGTTGTTGTGCATGATCAGACGTCACTCCAGAAATATTTTGAAAATGAAATAGGGAAGTCTTCTTATCAGTTGAATGCCAATTCTCCTTTACAGTCAAATGATTTAGAAATGATAAATTTCTATATCTCAGGTTGTGATGATAAAGATACTTATTTAGCTGCTGATGTGCAGGAAATTGAAGAAAATATTGAGAAGTTTCCTGAACTGGAAGATAAACTGAACATCCAGAATGAAGGGATAAAGCTGGATAAAGATGAGGAATTAATACATCAAGAGTCATACATCCTTCAATTTGAAGTGAGACCAGGCATTGGGCTAAGCAATGAAAATATAGAATTAAATGGAGGACCAACTGCCAATGAAGAAGCATGTCCAACAGAATCAGAAATACACCAGGTTGTATTTCTCCTTTCCATAGTAAATGATGTTGATTACTATTTTGATTATGGAAATTCAAGAGATAAGACATGCATATGGATTAATCATGAACATGATGAGCTTCCTCAGTTGCTGATCATCAAGGGTTATTCTGTTGAATACAGTGAATTCAGAATATCAGAATATTTTTCAGAATATAAAGATAAATTCGCTAGGTTGAGAACCATAACTAATACCCTAATGCTCCTGCACAATCAAAAGAAGTATGCAAATACAGGTGTATTTGGGTCATTTGCTGGTTTTTGTTTGCCTAGTAGTGGTTGGTATATAATTTTGTAGGTTAGTTGTTTGTACAGTTTGCTTGTTTTGCTTTTTGTTGTTTCCTTTTCGTAGGTAAGTTGTTTGTACAGGTTGCTTTGTGTTTTTGCGTTGTTGAGCTTTTGTTTTGGTTGGGCAAAACTGGTGCACCTTGTTACTTAAGAACACTACATAAATTGTTAGAATTCAAAAGTTGAATATAAGTTTTTACATAGGTTGTAACTCATATCAGTGTAGGTATTCTTGATCAGGTCTGTGGTATCATATTCATCAGTACTACTTTTCTTGAGTCAAGGTGATCCTCACAATGACACACCTAACAGCCTTGGGTTTATTGAACATATCAGTGTAGGTGTTAAGTGAAAAATCTAAAGGTTGCCCTTGCTACCATTGCAATTCTCAACTTAATTTCAACAAGTGACCATTCCTTGTATCATGAAGCTACAACTGTTATATCTTAAGAATTAAATTCAAAATAAAAAATTAAAGTAAAATAATAAAATAGATTTTTTGAAAATCCAGATTAAGTCATCTAAGTAACTCTACCGGGGCTATAGACGCCTGCTAGCAGTGGGGCTCTACTTAGGAGAATTGCAACGATAACCTTGCCGGGGCTATGGACGCCTGCTGGCAGCAAGGCTCTATCCGGTTGGCTATGAGGGATGAACCAAACTATGTAGCTTAACACCAGTCACTGATTTATTCAACTCACTTTCAAGATGAGTATATGAATCACATGCACACAATTGATCCCTTATCAATTCATTGTTACATTGATGAACATGATACCAGTTAGAGAGGATTAGGATGCTCATGCTTAATAGGAGTTGGAAATTGATGTTTTAATTTATCCTCACCTTTTGAATTATTTGAATTTTGTTGTTTTCTTTGGTGGCAAGTTGTTGTGTGGTTACACAACACGCCCCATTTTGTCTTAGTAAAACAGGGACCCAACTTTTTGGCTTGGCTTGTGTTGTCTGCTTTCTGGCGGTTTGGTAAAAATGAGTTAGGTGCATCATCATCATGAAGGTCAGGATGAGGTAGGTCATCATCATGAGGTCAGTTTGTCAAAGTTCATATTTTGTTTCTATGACCTCATATTTAGAAAGAACTTGAAATTCCATGTAGGTTTGCCTTTTACATCACTAGAAAATGCATCCATATGTGGAAGTTATGCACAGTCAAAGTTTTGGTCAAACCTGATATTCGCAAGAGGATCATCATATTTTTTATCCTCAGTCATGTTGTCAAGATCATCATGATCTTGGTCTATCACCCGATAAAAATCATGCAGTCCCAATATCCGGACGTCAATTTTGGGTGATAGTGTGTTTTATCCGTCAAATGGCCTTATGCTTTTCGCAAGCATCATATTCTGAATATCACCTGACATTTCATAATGTCCTCCTACCGAGAAATATGATCTTTTGCAAATATCCTGATGACGTCATCCCGATCTGATAAACGAAGAAGCAAATATTAGGACGACATCATCATCACATTTCCCTTCGGCAGGACATTTTCCAAAACATGATCCGGTTCGCTAATATGATGATGATGTCATCATATCCTCCTGATCTCCTTTTGCATGATCATGATGATCACCCTATCTTTTAAGGGGGGGTGATACTCTCAACAGCAGGATCATATTTCAAATCCTCCTATTTTCCTTCGACATGATGATGATGATGATGTCATTCTTTCCCCAATATACAGAAACGAAATATGACGGTGACGTCATATATAATATGGAGGATGATCGGCCTAAGGTATGTCATCGGTGGAGCTTGTTATTGTTTGCCCGATCTTATATATCTCCCCGATGGAAGTTGATCATCGACCTAACTTTTGATATCGGCCACGCTTTGTATTGTCTCCTCGATGGGAGTAGTCTCTCCGATATGGTTCCCCATCGCCATAGCTTTCGCTATCGGCCAAGTTCATTTTTCTCTTGCCGACTGTGTTTGTCTCCCCGATGAAAAGGTTCATTGGCATAAGTTTCGATATCGGCCGAGTCAGGAAATCTCTCCCCGATAGTTGTTTTCTCACCGAAAAGGTGATCGACCTGACATATAGTGTCGGCCAAGTTCATAATTGTCTCTCCGATATATATATATCCTCCACCCAATGAAGAGTTCCTCATCGGTATAACTTTCGCTATCGGCCTTATCTTGAGTTATCATGCCGATAGAACATGTCTTCCCGATGGAAGGGCATCATCATGATTTTTGTCCATCGGTGTATGTTTTACCATCGGCCGAGTCTAATTTTGTCACCCCGATCATATGTGGTCACACCGATGCGAATATGATGTTGACCCAAGATGCATAATATACAAAGCCGGATTTGAAATAAATTGAAAAGTCGTTATTTCCTTGTATATTTTGAGATACATGATCATATTTGGAACCCGATATACAAGAAAATGGGCGGGAAAATGAAGTGATGGAATTTCCAATCCATTTGAAGCCCGATTGCCTGTAGCTACACATTTTGAGGCCTAGTTAATAAAATGTTTAAATTCCTATTGTTTTTCAAATGATGCTGGACTTAATGTTTGTCTGTTTATTTGTAGGAAGTCATGATGCTGTTAGAGCTATTGCTGAGCATTGTATGGTTGCACAAGGAGGCAACATGAACCAGAAGTGAGGAGGATATTGTCAAATATGTTGTTTGCTAGCTGGAGACCGAATCAAGTTAAAGATGCTGGAATATTCTGTGCCAGCTGTACATTTGCCAACTGGCGAAGCATGTGCTATTCATCTGGACCATTGATTGTTCTGGGAGGATCCTGATCCTTGGATCATTGTAACTGTTTTCTGGCATTTGTTCTATATAAGAGCCAGATCCTGAGACATGAAAAGAAGGGATAGATAAAAAAAGAGATACATTGGAACATCTGGCACATTAAGGCCAATTACTGTAGAATCAAATACGAGATCGGATTACTGAGACTAATGAAGACTGAATTGTTGAAATGTCAAGGTTCTTTCTTCAGATCACTGTAAATGTACCTGTTCTTGAGCATACTAAATGGATATGAATTTTCAGATTACATCCAGATTGTAAATTTTACGTAATCTTCATGTTGATTTCTGGATATGTACTGGTGAATGCTGTGTTCAACTAGAAGCGCTTTCATTTCATTACATGTTGTTGTCAACTTTTCCTTTGAAGATTTGCACTGGATCATGCAGATTTGTGGAATGTCCTGGTGAAGTATGATTCTAGTTTCCTTCTTTTCATTGCATGTATGGGAGCTTGTATGTGGATCAGTGATCTCAGTCCAGTAATCTTGGGAATCTCATTCTTTAACCCTTTTCCTTTTTTTAATTTCATAAATTCATCACCATAACTGCAAATCATGATAAATAACAAGCAGAAACAGAGAAATATGCTGACATCTCGTAGATAACTGAAAATCATTAGCATATTTGAGTTAAATGCATGTAGTATTGAAAATATCATGCAAAGAATCATAAATACTGGTATAAATCATGCAAATATCAGTCTGTAGGCACATTATTTGACTAAATTCACAGTGCAGAGGTAGAATTATTGGAGATTTATGCAGGGCAGACATAAATAACAGGATATTTGGAGGAATAATGATGAACTTTGTAGAAATACGTAAGGCCCCTGAATGGAAAACAGCAGCACACATCAACCACTGAGTAACGTCAGTAGATTAAGACCTAATCAACGGAGACTTGGGATCATGAATTCTCTGAATTCATCGTATCTTTCAAGATGAGTAAAGGTTGTTGTGTAACTTTTATTCTATGTTTGTATATGACTAACATCATCATCAACAAGTAGCAGGTGCTAAAAGGTTTTCACTCCTAGATGGCTACTCAGGCTACAATCAGATCCTTGTGAAAGAATTGGATCAGTACAAAACAACCTTTACCACCAAGTGGGGTACTTTGGCCTATGAAAAGATGCCTTTTGGATTGACAAATGCTGGAGCAACTTTTCAGAGAGCGATGGATCTAGCCTTCAAAGGCCTAATCAATGATATTATTCTAGTTTATCTTGATGATTTGACTATGTATTCTAAGCATGCAACTGACTATTTGTGTCATTTAAGAATAGTTTTTGAAAGATGCAGGGAATATGGAATATTATTGAATCCAAAAAAGTGTGTATTTGTTGTTCCAAAGGGCAAATTGCTAGGGCATGTGGTTTCCAAGGAAGGATTGGCCATTGATCCAGAAAGAACAAGTGCCATTTTGACTCTTCCTCTTCCCAATAATAAGAAAGGTTTGAAAAGCTTCCTAGGTAAGATCAACTTTGTGAGGAGGTTCATACCTGACTTTGCTTCCATAGCAAAACCCCTCACAACTATGTTAAAAAAGAATATTGCTTTCACTTGGTCTAAGGAAGGCAAAAACAATTTTGAAACTATCAAGTAGCCTATTGCTCAAGCCCCCATGCTAATAAACCCTAGTTGTGAAAAAGATTTTATTCTTTATGCCTTTGGAGGCTTGGAGGGTATATCAATTGTCTTGACACAACAAAATAAGGAGAAGCTAGAACAACCAATTACCTTCTTTATCCATCCTCTTGAAGAATATGAACTAAGGTATGATTTTATAGAAAAAAAAGTATTTACTATAGTGAAGGCCCTAAAAAAGTTCAAACATATGCTTTCTAGCAGCAAAATTCAGTTGATGGTGAACCACTCTGGTGTGAAAGAATTACTCTTGAGTAAAGATATCAATGAAAAGAGAGTCAAGTGGATCACAAAGGTATTGGACTATGATATCAACATCAACATTATTAGGCTAGTTCGTGGCAAAGGTCTATGTGAACAAATGGCAATAGATGTCAAGGACAAAGAGTATGTTGTATACGTCCAGGAATAGGCACAACCAGTTGAACCTCATACTACAACTGACTGGTATCATGACATGGTCACATTTCTACAGTTAGGTAGATGTCTAGATGGATTGGATTGGGCTAAAAGAAGGCATTTCAAACTCCAATCTATCCCTTATGTTATCATTGATGGTGTCTTATTTAGAAGAGACATCAATGGAGTTCTTCTTAGATGTATCACTCAGAATCAGACCTCTAGGGTCTTAGAAGAATTTCATAGTGGCCCTGCTAGTGGTCATTGTTCTCCAAGGACAACTATAACTAAAATCATGAGGGTTAGTTACTATTGGCCTAGTCTCTCCAGTAATACACATAGATGGATAAGGAAATGCAAAGAATGTGCATTATTTGCTGGAAAGAAGAGGCTGACAACTCTTCCCCTTCATCCAATCCAAACAGATCAACCTTTTGCTTAATGGGGTTTAGACTTCATTGGAGTAATTAATTCACCTTCTAGTGTTGGCCATAAGTGGATTCTCATAGCCACTGATTATTTCACCAGGTGGACAGAGGTAGTTGCATTAAGGGATGCCACAAAAGCATCCATTGTGGACTTCCTTGAGGGTATAGCTACAAGGTTTGGTGTGCCATCCACCATCATATATGATAATGACAAGGCCTTTATAGGCACAAAAGTTAGTGAAGGGGCACTGAAATATGAACTTTACATGAAGACCTCATCTAATTACTACCCACAAGGAAATGGTTTGGTTGAGTCCATGAATAAAAATCTGATCAGAATCATCAAGAAGATAGTAGAGGATAATCAAAGAACTTAGCACTCCAGGTTAAAGATTGCTCTTTGGTCTGATAGAATCACTCTCAAAAGAGTCATAGGTAAGTCTCCTTTCATGCTTGTGTATGGGAGAGAGGCAAGGGTTCCTTTATCATTGGAATTGCCTTCTCTTTAGTTGGCGTAGCAACTGGAAACAATGGAAGATGGTGCCATGACAGTTAGACTTGCAGAGTTGTTGGAACTTGAAGAGAAGAGAAATATTTCTATGAAGACCCTTGAAGACCATCAAGATTGAGTTAAGAGGACATTTAATAAAAAATCCATTGACAGAACATTCAGTGATGGAGATGTAGTTCTAAAATGGGATGCAGATAGGGATAAGGTTGGGATACATACAAAGTTTGATGCCATGTGGAGTGGCCCCTATATTATTACCATCTGCAAGAAAGCTAATGCATCTCAACTCTCTAGGATGAATGGAGAGATTATGGAAATCCTAGTTAATGGGATTCATCTCAAACCTTGGTTTTAGCATGGTTGTGAGGCCTTGTAGATAGGTTAGACATTTGCTCTCAATAAGTGGCCCTGCACTTGGTTGTATTCTCATTAGGAGGATACATGCTTGGTTTCTTTTGTTTTGTCTTGGTGGCATGCTCAGTTATTGACTCCCCTATACTTGTTACAATCCTCTTTTGACCCCATGCCCAATGGATGTTCAAGGCCACTAGTCTATTGTTTAGAAGGCAAACATCCCCATGAGTCGCCAAAATGTTGACCCAGTTTACTTTGCCTGAGTCAAATAGTTCACCTTGAAACCTCCTTGAAGTCCCTTGGAATATAGCCCTGTAGGCCCTAAACCCTTCAAATCCCAATGTTCCACCTTGCTAAAACCCCTAAAAACTCGTCTGGAGAACTTGTACAAAAAACCCAAAAAAACCCAAAAACCTTTAGCCTTCTATGTTTGCATTTGTAGAGTTCTCCATCTTCATACTTGGTTGTTTTGGTATGGATATCTAATATTAAGATATTATTTTAATAACTGGACCTTAGATATGTTTTAGATCCTTATCGATATCCAGATCTTAGTAATATCTAGATATTATCTTAATATCTGAACCTTAACTAAGATCCTGATATTTCCTGAATGTTCTGACCTTAGTCGATATCCAGATCTTTCTCAACATTCAGATATCTCCTAATGTCTGGATCCTTGCCAAATGTCTAGATCCTTGGAAAATGTCTTGATGATGTCATCTAGATCCTCTCTCTAATGAAGTTCTCTATGCCGATGACATCATGAGGACATTTTGGCATGGATATTTGACATGTCTTAATATCCCGACCCTCCCCATATGCAGTGACATCATCAAGATATGGACATTAGTTCCACGAGCATGGATATAAAGAAGCATCCAGATATTAGGCTAATATATGGATATCAAGTTAACATCCATACATCGGGTATTCATGCGGATGACAACCTAAATAAGCACTGAGGCAAAATTCTATGGGTTTATCCAGATATCAGGATTTTGTGACTATTGTGTTCAGTCAGGCTACATCATCTAGATATTGGAGAATATGAAGACCTCGTGGATATTTATAGATATCCACATGCCCATTGACTGCAACTTTGACCATGAATATCTTTTTCATCTTGAGGAATTTCTACATGATCCAAAAGACAAAATTTTCTAGAATTTCCTCCTCTTCCATTTGGCAGGCTTTTCGAGAAAAATCCACACTTTGAAATTATGATCCAAAATTCATGATCTAGATATGGATATGCATATCTGGATATTGAGATAAGTTGTTGATTGGGTAGGTGTACTCCTTATTAAATTCTATAGTCAAAGTCCAAGGAGGTTGGATTGAATAGTGCATCTCTTCAATGTTGAAGCATTGTTACAGCTACATTTCAGATTTTTAGGTGCACAGTAGGACTATTTTGCATTCCCTCTTGAATGTATCTATCAGTCTTGTGTGCAAAAATCCATTTACAGGGGTCACAGTCTGCCAGAGGTATGGGTTCTGTTCTAGTTGCAGAAGGTTTCTAATTGGTGAATTGAATGGGGTATGGGTTGTCCTGGATTCCCATGTCTAGTTTCAGCATTGACCGCAGAGGGGAGGATTGATATAAATTCTATGGTCTTGTAGTCTAAAAGGGGTTATTGAGCTTTTTTATGGGATTTTATGCTACCAAACTTTTTGTAATCAGACCTTGTAATGTAATAGAAGGAATCTCTAGAATCTGATGCATTGTACCTGAAGCTAGGGCTTTGATGTCTTCTAGTTTGATTCAACAATGAATGTAATTGGTTACTTTGTGTCTATTATTTGCTACAATTTATTTTGCTCTGTAATGGTCATTTGACCTTCATGATCAATACACTTCTAATAGTTTGCCTCTCTTGTTTCCTGTCTCTGTGTTTTATCTGAAATTATAATCTTTCTTGAGTAAAATGGCTCCTTTATAGGTTAAAGTTTTCTTTTCCAGAACCTCTGTCAGGATTGGAAGTCTGTGTGAGTTCTCTAGTGTTGAGATAATTGTTGTGTTTATTTAGATCAGCTACTACATATTAAATCTAGTGTATCACCTTTTCTCTTTTTGTTTCCTTCTATACCCTTTCCCTTCCCTTCATTAGCACTAGGTTTAGTTAATTTCTCTAAGCTTTAGGCTTAGAATGAGGAATCAGCCTTCTCTAGAGATCTGATCTCATATTGCAAATTCCCACACCTTGAGATCATTCCCATTGTGTCATTACAATTCTTGGACTCTTTCCAAGCTAGGTGCAATTCTATGTGACAACACAGACCAACCTTAGTCTTGAATATAGGCAGTGGCTTTTGCCAGCTATCCTTAATGATCAATTCACAATATAGCTTAGAAGAAGGCTAAGAAGATTTTGAATTAAACCAAAAGGCTAATGTGCATGAGAGGATTTTTTTGGTTCCATGGTGTAAGGTTTGATGATCTCATAGCCTTGAGCCATGACTATGACCTTTCACCACTAAAGATGAAGCTAAAGATGTAGGAAGGGATCCAAAAACTTGTACCACCACATGAAGGAACATGGAATCTCTAGATTTTTATATGACCTAAAATAAATGAGGAAATACTCACTATAATTTCTAGACCCTCCCATCTTGTACTAAATAGTGATCACTAATCTAGACTTCCTATTAAGAGAATAAAGTTTTAGTGAAGTGATTAGGTCTCTATTCTTCATATAGCTCAACCCATACATCTTAGAGAATGAGCATTTTAGGCAATACCCCTAGATATAATCATACATCCTTGTCCAATCATCTTTAAAATGACCTCTATGCCCCCAAAAATAGGATCTAATATCCAAAAATAGATCCTCTACTAGTTCTAAGAAACCTATTTTTGACCTTTTCCTTTTTTGGTTGCAATGTGACAGCTTGTACATGATCTCAGGGATAATATATTTAGATATGAAAATATAGAAATGCAAAATTAGTATTCTTTGGTGAACTTCTCTATCCAGTCTTTAAATTCTTCATCATTAGGCCATTCTATTTCCAAAATAGTTTTAATCTTGTTCATATTTGTGGCATATCTAGCATCCAAGGCAACCCTTACTTCCTTGACAATATTCTTAACCCTTTTTACCAGTATCAAGGCTTTATTCATTTCATTGATGATCAAAATAGGACCAACCTTATCCCCTTACAAAATAGGATTAATCCACATATGTATCAGATTCGTAAAACCACCTTTCTAGACACCTAGTTACTTTACCTACCCATTGGGATCTACGGCACTAGGAATTCCATAATTGATTGATCTTTGAAATCCATCTTCCTTATCCCTCAAAAGTTTTTGTAACTTATTAAGAAAGGTAAAGACAACACTCAACAACTTTGTCACCTGAAAGATAGTTGTAATTTTGTTTGAGCTCCTTAGATCATACTTGACATTTTTGTAAATAAACTTCATGACCATTATTCTTGGAATCCATTTAACATTTAGTTATGATAATTTGGGGCCCTTAAATTATGTACATACTTCATATATTTCCTCAAGTTATCATGGCATTCCCAAAGGTCATTTTTTAACCTTACCAAGTTGGACACCCTATCTTTGAGGATTTACTTAAAAAGATTTTGAACTTCTTGCTTTGATTAAGTATTCCATTACTTCTTCTCTTCCTACAAAGACTTGACCTATTCCACCAATATATTAATGTCTCCTTGGGATGAGGATCCTTCATGGGGAACACTTGGAGGGGGCATTACTACTCTTGAACTCAATGATTTGAGTTGATGCAAGTAATTTTTAGATTTATCTCTCTCCTCTCTAAGCTTGTTATTTAACCTTATGAAATCCTATTATATTAATGCATCATAATTCTTTTGTAAAATATTCATCACAACCTCACTAAACTAAGCAATATGAATTGCAAGAAATTCAATTTTAGGGGCAAGTGTGGCTGGCACTCTCTTAAAAATCAATTGACTAATCAATCCCTAAGGGTCATGAAAAATTTGAGGCTTGTCATGTTTAAGGGCAATAGCCATAATGCTAGGGTTTCATAGTTGGGGTAATATTCTGAACTTGAATAAAATTTTCTAGCTTGCTCTATATTTTGAAAAACATTCCCACCTTCATTATTCCTTCTCAAAGTGTAATTCCAATGATGAGGATATGTATCATCCAAGCAACAAAAAGAATCCACTCTCTCTCACCAGACTCCTAGCCTATTTTAGTGCAATGTTGTTGATATCCACCTCAAAGATTGATTCTCTTTGTCAAATTAGGATAATGGGCAAAGGCCTTGGTAAATTCTTGTCTAGTAGTTAAATCATTTCTAGCATCCAAGTTTTTAATTTGAGAATGAAATTCTAGAACTCTTATATTTTGGTGAATTGATCATCAGACATATATTTCTCACATGTCTTGGTCCTCACAACATTAACAAGATCTTCACCTTCAAGGTCTCCCAACACTGTGACATCATAAGGGGCACTAACCTAAAGTTTCCATGTATGTTCAGATGCCTTAATGGCTTTTATGATTTCACATCCCAAAGGGTCAAATTTGTCAAACCTCTCTATTTCACTATAGGGCATCAAAGGCTATTGGTGATGTATTTAATTTGTCCCATTTCTTATGGTATATCATAAGTTTCTTCTACTACCAACTCCTTACCCTTTGACCATCTTGACTCAAGAGTGTCACTCTACTATTTAGCTTCATCCCTAGTAATATGTGTGCTATAAATATCAAGGGAACCCATCGATGGTGCATGGACTTAAATTGCTTAAATCTTTGGGGTGTCATAATTAAAGTGTCAACATTATTCAACATGACATTCATTCTCTCAATACCTAGGTCTTGGATCTCCACATAGAATCCTTTAAAATTATGATCATTCTTCATCCTCCTTGCATCACACAATTTTACTCTATACCACCTTTTTTTTTCAACTCCTTTTCTACCTTATCCTTGCAATTCCTAATAAGATCTTCACATTCATCATATTGATGCTCAAAACTTTCCATGATAACCCACTTCTTGTTCATATGAATGAAACCTTTGGGATCATATGCTCTTAATTCTACATACTTCATATATTTTTTCATATGATGTCAAAGATTCTATCTTAACATTCCTTCCCAATATAGTGATGTCTGAGAATTTGACTTCAGAGGGCAGAATTCCTTTTCTCTTATGACTTCTAAAAATCTCATAGTTTACACTATTCATTTACCAAACTGGTTCTAGGTATGCGATCCTTGATAGGAACCAAATTAGCAACTTGTGGGACATGAAACTAGAGCCAAAAACCCAGATAACAATGTATCCTTCATGTAGGAACTAGTCTACCCAATTGGGTCTTTCTTGTTATCCAAAGGCCTAAATAATTCAAGGAAATATTATGGAATACTTGGTTTGTTTAAACCTAATCTCCTTAATATAGGTGTGATGAGGAAATCTTCAAAAATATAGTAGTGAGAACCAGAATTGTGCATCTCTAAGTGAGGAGTCCATAATTTCACAGACTTGAGCATCCCTCTTGGTGATTTTGGAGAAGTCATTTGTAAATCCAACTTGCTATCCCATTCTCTAGCCAATACATATAAATAAAGTCATTTTTGGCCTTTTAGGTAACGGATATCCATTTCTAGGAATGGATATCCATTTCCATTACCTAAAGGTTAAAATACTTCAATGTTGGATTCTAATGGATATCCATTGTATAAAACTAATATATGTTACTAATAGATATCCATTAGTAATAGATATCAGTTACCTTCACATATAATTGTTTAGCCTCAGGAATGCCTTAGGTTTAGGTTTGGGAATGTCAAGGTTGACTTTTCCTCTACTCTAACATGTTTAGAGGTTTTACTCTCTTTTCGTGACTGCACCCTTCATGCTGATGACTTTTTTAATCCAAATTTGATGAAATGAAAAGAGTTTATTTAGGAAATTGTTATCAATCTAAAAATATAGAATACACTTGATTATAATATTATTTAATAATTACTAATAATTTTCTACATAGAGTATGTCCAAAATCCTAATGGACACGCTGATTCAAAAACATCAATAACTTTCAAATTGTTTCACCTTTTTGAAATCTGAAAGATGCATCACACTCTATGCTTTTCTGGCTATAGTTTAAAAAAAATTGAATTCCATATTGTTTTGATCAAGTTAGGCTGGCTAGAAAAATACTTTTTATTTTTTTTAAAAAAATCTGTAGTAAAAAACTCATAACTAATTATTTTCTTTAAAAAATTCAAAAAAATATGCATCACATTCAGGTATGTGTGGGTTCCCACAAGAAGTTTGGTCCATATATAGGGGAAGTCATGGGCAAAGAAAAAATCTCAACAGGAATGGGTACCCACTTAAGAATGGGTACCCATTTGGGAATGGGTACCCATTAATGAATGAGTGCCCAAGCCTAAATGGACACCTATTTAGGAATGGGTACCCATTTCTAAACTCGTATTTGAATTTAAAAAAAATCCTTGCACGCTTATTTTTCCCATAGAAAAGGAATGAGTACAACGGGTACCCGTTCCTAAAAGATTAGGCTCAAGAAAGGCATGGTAAGCCAACCCCTAGTCTTGTACCTACAAGTACAAGTCCATATTCAGAGCAAGAGAAAAGACCAACTTTACCAATATGGCTGACGATGTTTTCTTTTTGACTTTTTTAACGAAATTAAAATCCATTATAGAAGATGATGTGTAGTTTTCAAATATGCAATTTTTTTTTCTGATTCAACTTGTTTTTCTATTTATTAATTAATGTATGAGTAAACTAGTCCCACAATTTGAAATGACATGTGTTTACATTTTTTTAATAACTTTTAATTTTTAATTTAAAAAAAAGTTATATGTCATCAATCTACACATCATTCTTTACACAATGAAAAAATAATTCATTTTATGATTAGTTTTGCTCAAATTATGTTGGCCATACACAAGGGGTTTTTAAAAACAATAATTAGGGTGAATAAAAAATTAATTAAAAAATGGACATTTGGAAAAAAATTACAAAAAAATATCCTCATCAAACTATTGCAAATATGTGCCTAATCGGTGTTGTCATTGATGTCAACATATCTTTGTTGTCATTGGTCTCAACTATGTCCTATTCTATTACTTGTTTAGAAGCTTTGTATGTTGAGGATATTGAGAAAATTGGCCCCTCTGGAAGATACAAGTGAGTTACAGTGAAGTGCAGTCTAGATAGTGAGTTTTATGCTGAAGAATAGTCTGGTAGATTGCTCAACATTTCTCGCTAGTTGAATATCTTGGTATGCAGATTGGAAGTTATTTAAAGGAAGGCTTGGAGATTCTAAATCCTAAGTTTGACCCTCCAGTGTGAAGAATTAAAAGAGTTGCATTCACCGGAGTAAAACCTGCTTTCTCTGATTATTCTCTGGTGACAGGGAGAAAGTATTTTGCTCCACATTCCTTTGCAATAAAGTATTTTTCTTTGTGGTTCTAGAGGGAAGCCTAGGATGATGATAAGTGTCTACAAATGTAGTGGTTCATGTTTTGGTGCTCTGCAAGCTATCTTTCTCTTATGTTAGTTGAAGACAATGAAGTTCATGTGTTTCGGTGAGAAGATTCCTATGGCTAAAGTGGTTAAAGGTTCATGTGGTTTCTCTTGATGATTATAATGTGCTTGTGGAAGTCTCATATTCATGTTCCTATCTTGACATTGGTCCATGTTAAGGAATTGAGATCTTGTTTGAAGATTGTTCACATATAGTGTAACGTGTAACCAATCTTAGATGACTTGGTTAATTCTTGTTATCGCAGAGACTCGTTGAAGATTGTGGAAGCGTGAAATGTGGCGTGGAAGATTGTGTTTAAGTCCCAGCTAAGGTGTGGCGTGATATGCATAAATATTTACTTCATTTCCTTTGCATAATGTTGTAATAGGTCAGGACCTATTTTGTAAATGTTTGTAATGCCGACCTTGGAGATTATTCCAATGGTTGATGATTGTAATGCCAACCTTGATGATCATTCTAAGGTTGATGAAGTGTATAAATACTTGTAATTGAGTCATGGAAAAGGTTTCCTTGAGCGAGAATGGGAAAATAAGGAAAAGGGGTGAGGAGATAAGGCAGAGTAGGGTAGAGCAGAGCAGAGGACCGATTGTACTTCAATGTTTTAATCTGAGACATGAAGAAGATGGTGATTGTGGCAGTGAGCCACCAGTAGGGTTTAACATCCCTTATTGCAATCTTTCTAGGTTTAGAGTTAAGGCAGTGAGCCTACTAGACCTAGCTATACTTCATGGCAGTGAGCCAGTATGTTTTGGGCCCATGGAGTGACCAAGTCTGGACATCATTTTTCAAAGATTGCAATATATTTTGAGAGCTAATCCTCTACGTGGTTTTTACCCATCTTGGGGTTTTCCACACAAAATCTGGTGTCTCTTGTGTATAATGTTGCATCTGTGTTTAATTTTTTGATTTCATGCATTCATTGTTATATCATAATAATTGTGGATAAGTGATTAATGTGTAAGTGAAGAAGGATTTAAGTGTTTGTGACAACTGATTCACCCTCCTCTCAGTTGTCTAGTGTGCATTTCAACAATCGATATTAGAGCAAGGTTCATCTAAAGAAATTCTAACAGCTTGAGGAAGATCTAAAATGTATTATAAGAAGGAAGCGCTACATTTTGATGGGACAAACTATGCTCTTTGGAAGGCAGGAATGAGAAGTCATATTCTTTGTCTTGGTTACAAAGTATGGAAAGCTACAGAAACAAAATACACCTTGGCTCATAATGGTTTGACGGTCTTGAAGATGAAATCAAGGAATATGAAGTGGATGTTAAAGCAAAAGATGCTCTATTAAGTTCATTGAATGAAACAGTACTAACAAAAGTGGTGGATCTTGAAACTACAAATGAGGTATGGGAAAAGTTGAAAAATCTGTATGAGGGAGATGATTCTGTGAAAGAGGCCAAGTTACAAAGTCTGAAGGTGAAATATGAAAGTTTGAAGATGAATGAAGATGAAAACATAACATCCTTTATGCAAAGAGTTGATGAACTTGTCACCAGAATAAAAGGTATGGGGGAACTCTTGGTGATAAGGAAGTTGTAATGAAAATTCTCATATCAGTGCCAAAGACCTATTGCAATTGAAGAATTTATGGAAGTAAAAGATGTTGATAGAGATCAGTTGCTTGGTAAACTTATAGCCTTTGAGATGAGACAGTTTGGTGATCCCTACCAAAAGTAGAGACTACCTTCAAAGCCAGTACTTTTGGGAAAACCTCTAGATCAGAAAAGTGCAAGGTAGAATCAGATGATGAGTTTGATGAAATTGATGCCAACTTTGTGGATAGACTGCAAAGTGGATCTGGTAAGTTTAAAGTTAAATTACCTTTCAAATATTTTTTTGTGGTAAAGTAGGCCACATTGCTTTCAGATGTCCTAAAAGAATTGAAAGAAATAGGAAAAGATATGAGAACAGGCCTAGGATCCAAAAGAAATGTTATTATGTTGAAGATTTTGATGATGATGAAGGAGTATCAAATAATGGTGAACCAAATAATGCTAGTACATCTGGTAATGAATTCTTGTTCATTTCTATTAAAGAAGAACTTGTGTCTACTAATCCTGCTAGCTATATGAAGAAAGAAAAACTAGTGGAAAGTGCTTTGGCTGCTCAGGTTGTTGAAGACAAAGATGAATGGGTTATTGATAGTGGCTTCTCTCACCACATGACTAGTGACAAAAGTAAGTTTGCGAGTTTGGAAATATATGATGGTGGATTGGTTAGGTTTGGAGATGATACAGCTGATAAGATTTATGGAAAAGGATCTATTTCTTTTGATGGCAAGCACAATATTGAAGATGTCTTGTATGTGAAAGGATTAAAGCACAATCTTTTGAGTGTGGGTTAGACGTGTGACAAAGGTTATGAACTAATCTTCAAGGAAAATGGATACAAGATTAGGGAAAGCTCTGGAACAATCATTGCAACTGGTAAGAAGACTAGAGGTAATATCTACCACTTGAGAGGAATTGATAATTATTGTTTGTTAGCTCAGACTAATGAAAGTTGGCTATGGCATAGAAGGTTGTGTCATATCAATTTTGACAACATTATGAAGATAAGTACTGCATAGCCTGTTAGAGATTTTCCCAAGCTTGTGAAGCCTGCTAATCTTATTTGCAAGGAGTGTCAATTTAGGAAACAAACAAGAACAAGTTTCAAAAGAAAGGACCAATTAGTTGATGGATTACTGGAACTAGTGCATATAGACTTATGTGGACCTACCAAAGTAAGAAGTTTGCAAGGAGACATGTATTTTATGTCTCTTATTGATGATTATTCTAGAATGACTTGGGTTACCTTTTTGAAAGAAAAATCAGAAGCTCTGGATAAGTTCAAAGCATTTAAGGCAATGGTTGAAAATGAGATGGATTTGAAGATCAAATGTTTAAGGTCTGATAGAGGAGGAGAGTTCACATCAAATGAATTCCATTTCTTTTGTGAAGAACATGGGATAAAGAGACAATTATCTACACCTAGAACTCCACAACAAAATGGAGTCATTGAAAGAAAGAACAAAACTGTTCAAGAAGCTGCTAGAACCATGATGAAGGAAGTTGATCTTTCAGAAGTATATTGGAGAGAGGCAATTCACACTACTGTATATATCCTAAAAAGAGTCCAAGTCAAAGGTAATAATTCTAAGACTCCTTATGAATTGTGGTATGGTAAAATTCCTACTGTGAAATATCTCAAAATTTTTGGTAGCAAATGCTATATCAAAAGAGAAGAAGATCTAGGCAAATTTGATGCTAAGTGTGATGAAGGAATCTTCCTTCGTTATTCAACTAAGAGCAAGGCCTACTGGTGTTATAATAAGAGGATAAACAAGATCATTGAAAGTGCAAATGTCAAAGTTGATGAAAGCAAGGAAAGGTCTCCAGATTCAAGTGGATATGAATCAAATAAACCAGATGCTTTAGAAGTGGTGTAGCATGAAAACAACTTAGATGAAGAGAGTTAAGCTCTAAAAAGCACTGCCAAGACACCAAGGTATGTAAAACTTAATCATTTTGAAGATCAAATCATAGGAGATAAAAGTGAAGGAATCCTGACCAGAAGAAGAGCTACAGAAGAACAAATAAATTTCTATCTGATTTCCAATATTGAACCTAACACTGTGAATTAAGCTTGCAATGATGAGAATTGGGTAAAAGCTATGAAAGAAGAATTGATACAGATAGAGAAGAATCAGACCTGGGATCTTGTTCCTAGACCAATAGACAAAAATGTAATTGGTACCAAGTGGGTTTTCAGAAACAAGATGAATGAGAATGGTGAAGTAGTAAGAAACAAAGAAAGGTTGGTATGCAAAGGATACTCTCAAGTTGAAGGAATAGATTTTAAGGAAACATTTGCACCAGTAGCAAGGATTGAAGCTATAAGAATGTTTCTAGCATTTGCATTCTACAAAGATTTTAAAGTATATTAGATGGATGTAAAGTATGCATTCTTGAATCAAGAGTTGGAAGAACTCTGTATTGAACAACTGGAAGGATTCTAGTCATCAGATCAGGGTGACATGGTATGTAGATTGAAGAAAGCTTTGTATGGATTAAAATAGGCCCCCAGGGTATGGTATGCTCGGTTAGACATGTATTTGATACAGATAGGGTTTAGTAAAGGTACTATAGACAATAATCTCTGCTTTAAGATCAATGATGAACAAATCTTAATTGTAGTAGTCTTTGTTGATGACATTATCTTTGGAGGCAATGAAGGTATGTGCACAATGTTTGCTAGAGAAATGCAAAGTGAATTTGAAATGCCCATGTTTTGTGAGATGAATTTATTTTTGGATCTGCAAATAAATCAATCAGATAAAGGTATCTTCATTTCTCAGTCTAAGTATGTGAAAGAGCTGCTAAAGAAGTTTGGGATGGAAGACTCTAAACCCATAAATACTCCCATGATAACCAGTTATAAGTTGAGAAAAAATTATGATTCACCTATGGAAGATCAGAAAAGGTACAGATCTATGATTAGAGGACTACTTTATTTGACCCAAACTAGACCTAACATAATGCATGTAGTTTGTCTTGTGGCAAGATTTCAAGCAGAGCCCAAGGAGTCACATATGATTGCAATCAAGAGAATTCTAAGAATTTGAAAGGCACAATAGATTATGGTTTGTGGTATCCAAAAGACAATGATTTCACTCTCAGTGCATACACTGATGCAGATTGGGCAGAGATATGGATGACAGGAAAAGTACAAGTCAAGGTGCATTCTTTTTGGGAAAAAGGTTGCTATCTTGGTTGAGCAAGAAACAAGATTCAATATCCCTGTCTACTGTAAAAGCATAATACATTACAACAGCATGTAGTTGCAATCAAATATTATAGATGAAACATACTTTAAAGGACATTAGAGTTATATATGACAATTCAATTGCAATCTTTTGTGACAATACAAGTGCCATAAACATATCAAAGAATCTAGTAATGCAATCAAGAAAAAAACACATATCAATAAGATACCACTTTCTAAGAGAAAAGGTGATAGAGAATGAAGTCAAGTTGGAGTATGTATCTATAAAAGATCATATTGCAGACATTTTTAGCAAACCTCTACCTAAGGATACTTTTGAGTATCTTAGAGAAAAGTTAGGGGTTATTACCCCTCCTGCTCTAAACTAAGATTCACAAGAGTGCATATGTTCGGTGGTGCTTCTTCAGTTCTAGATTGATGCTTTTAGGGCTACTTCTCAAGGGGAGTAGTCAGTGAGTTCAAAAGAGAAATTGAATCAGAGTAGAAGAGTGCAAGTATGTGCCATTTTCCATTGATGTCAAAGGGGGAGAGAAGTCATGTGAAAAACTTAGAAAGAAAGAGTGTAGATGTGTAAAAAGATAGGGGGATCTTGGTCAGAAAGAAAAAGTACAGATGTGTAAAGAGATAGGGGGAGAATCCTATCTTGATGGTTGTTGCAGTTTTTCACATCATATGTTGCCAGATCAATGACAAAGGGGGAAATTGGTGCAACTATGTGCCTAATCAATGTTTCTATTGATGCTAACATATCTTTGTTGTCATTGGTGTCAACTATGTCCTATTCTATTACTTGTTTAGAAGCTTTGTATGTTGAGGATATTGAGAAAATTGGCCCCTCTGGAAGATACAAGTGAGTTACAGTGAAGTGCAATATAGATAGTGAGTTGTATGCTTAAGAACAGTCTGATAGATTGGTCCGTATTTCTCACTGGTTGAATATCTTGGTCTGTGGATTGGAAGTTATTTAAAGGAAGGCCTGAATATTCTAAATCCTAAGTTTGAGCCCCGGTGTGAAGAATTAAGAGAGTTGCATTCACCAGAGTAAAACCTACTTTCTCTAATTATTCTCTAGTGACATGGAGAAAGTATTTTGCTCCACCTTTTTCAGCATTAAAGTATTTTTCTCTACAGTTCTAGAGGGAAATCTGCGATGATGATAAGTGCCTACAAATGTAGTGGTTCATGTTTTGGTGGTCCACAAGCTTTCTTTCTCTTATGTCTATTGAAGACAGTGAAGTTCATGTGTTCCGGTGAGAAGATTCCTATGGCTAAGGTGGTTAAAGTTCATGTGGTTTCTCCTGATGATTATAATGTGTTTGTGGATGTCTCCTATTCATGTTCCTATCTTGACATTGGTCTGCGTTAAGGAATTGAGATCTTGTTTGAAGATTGTTCTCAGATAGAGTAACTTGTAACCAGTCTTAGTTGACTTGGTTAATTCTAGTTATTGCGGAGATTCCTTGAAGATTGTGGAAGCATGTTGTGGCATGGAAGATCATATTTAAGGCCCAGCTAAGGTGTGGCATGATCTGCATACATCTTTACTTCATTTCCTTTGCATAATGTTGTAATACGTCAGGACCTATTTTGTAAATGTTTGTAATGCCAACCTTGGAGATTATTCCAATGGTTAATGATTGTATTTCCAACCTTGATGATCATTCCAAGGTTGATGAAGTGTATAAATACTTGTAATTGAGTTGTGGAAAAGGTCTCCTTGAGAAAGAATGGGAAAGTAAGGAAAAGGGGCAAGGAGATAAGGCAGAGCAGGGCAGAGTAGAGGACCGACTGTACTTCAATTTTTTAATATTAGACATGAAGAAGATGGTGATTGTGGTAGTGAGCTGCCAGTAGGGTTTAACAACACTCAGGGTTTAACAACCCTTATTGTAGTCTTTCTAGGTTTAGGGTTGAGGCAGTAAGCCTACTAGACCTAGCTATACTTCATGGCAGTGAGCCAGTATGTTCTAAGCCCATGGAGTAACCAAGCCTGAACTTCATTTTTCAAAGATTGCAACATATTTTGAGAGCTAATCCTTTGCGTGGTTTTTCCCCACCTTGGGGTTTTCCACGTAAAATCTAGTGTCTCTTGTGTATAATGTCGCATCTATGTTTAAGTTTCTGATTTCATGCATTCATTGTTATATCATAATAATTGTGGATAAGTGATTAATGTGTAAGTGATGAAGTGTTTAAGCTTTTGTGACAACTGATTCACCTCCCCCCTTCTCAGTTGTCCAGTGCATTTCAACACAAACTTCACTATACTACACATCTTTCCCAAGAAGTATTTAGAAAAATACTTTATTTAGGTCAAATTATGTTGGTCGTATATGTGCATGGTATGCTCCTAAAAAAGTGAATTTTAAAAAGTGGTTTTTGTTCAAACCTATGAAAAATTAATTTTTATCATCTCTATATTAGAATAAATTACATATTTGAAAACTAGATTCAAAATACTACATTTCATATTACTAGACATTCTTAAGATTTTATGTGTAAGTGCTTCAAATTTTGACTCCAACTAGGAGAAATTTGAATTTCTAGGGAAAACACTTCCACTTTTTAGTGAAAAAGTGGACCCAACTTCTTGCACTAACCCGTGTCCTTTACTTATATTTAAATATTTTTTTGATCATACTTTGGATGGCCGGATAGACACCCAAATTTTTTTGAAACTTTTAATATCACTTCATTGATATTCATTTTTCACCACATAAATTTAATTTTTTGGAAAACAAAATGGTAGCCCATAAAATACGTTCAATTCTCTACAAATTATGTTCTTACATATTTTTCAAATTGTGTAGATAATCCATTTAAATTTTTACGTGAAGTTACTTAAGTCTATTTTTTAGTATTTTCATTGCCACTTAGAGGTATTGTTTGGCCAATGATGATCCTACACTCACCCAAATATCATCCACAAGACTCAAGAAAGAAAAATTTATCCATACCTTGCATCAACATGCCAACTCCCAAGAAAGACCAACAACATACCAATAAATGGTGAAGAGAAATCCAACCACCAACTAGGTTGACCATAAGTGTTCAAACATTTGAAAATAACCCATGAACTTGAAATATAGGACCATGGTAGGTGAGATGAGTAGTGGATACAGGGGTAAGTAAATATTCAAAACCTATTTGAACAATAACCATCCTCATGGACAAAAAGAGCATCAACAACCAACACATACCATAAATATGTCAAACACACTAATATGATGAGAAACTACCTTGGACAAATAAATTATTAAGGGGTAAAAGCACAAAGCTGTGTCACACTTTCAGCCGATTTATCAATGTAAGTGAATTTAAGTATTTCTAACTAAAAATCAATTTTGGTCAAACATATGATCTGGTAATATTCATTCTAGCTAAGTTAGATATGTCCACAACTTTTCCAACTAAAATTGTTGGCTAAATGCATATGTAGCACCACTATGAGGCCAATTTACCAAAAAAAAAATATTATTTGAAAAACTTGATATTTCAACAACTTCTACTTGTGTAAATAACATTTTTTTAAAAATATAAAAATACGCTTTTGTAGATCTATAAGTTTAGTTTTCAAATATATATATATATATATAGTTTAATTATTATTTATATTTTCCTTTCTATTTTTACTAAAAGTAGGTTATTAGCACAAAACATTAGGTTGATTACCATGTTAAGGAAAAATAGTAAAACTTATTAAAAAAATAGAAAAAAATATGATGCACTAGATAAAAGAATCTATATCAAGATGGTATAATTTTTTTTCTATTTTAGATAAATAGTTAATATGAAAGTTGATGTCGAATAGAAACAACTACGTTTTAATATACACACATTTTATTATTTATTTAAAAACATATATTTATCAAAATTGAAAAATAAATATATCCATGCACTAAAGTTTCAAATTATAAATACACACAAAAAAATTAAGGAAAATAAAATAAAAATTACTATATAAAGATTGATGTCTCATGTAATTTCATTCTTTAGCATTTTATCAACAACTAAATTACAGTGTCAATTTATTGAAAAAATATTCTTGAATAATTTTTAAAAAAATTTCAAAAAATATAAACATAAAATATACTGAAAAATAAATATTTTATTAGTTTACATCATTTCAAAATTTAAAACACATATGTCACTTTTTAGTGATTCAAGTTTAAAAGTTGGATCAACATTGGCCATTTCCTTTATAAAAGTGTGACACAACTTTGTGCTTTTACCCTAAGGACCACAAATCCATCACTAATATTTCACTATTGAAGAGCTATAAATCTACCACAAAGATAAAAATCACCCTAATGAGTGCTATGGAAAGAACATGAGTGACTATAAGAAACATTGGGCACTAATTTTTTGATAGAATTACTAATGACTGAAGATAAAACACTACAAGAAAGGAATGCACTACTATGAAGATGTAAACATGTTGTAGAATGAATGAAATAAATTATGGTAATTGTAGAGTGGAGAAACCATCAAGAGGGACACAATCCACCACAAATCCATGGAACAAGATCATAAAATCAATAGGACCCACCACAAAACAAACTTACTTGTTGTAGAAAGGAAAGATCACTACAAAGGGAGAAACAAGGTTGGAAAGCATGGTAAAGTTATTATAATACTAGCTTATAGGAAAATCAAGTGATGAGTGGTTCCAACACAAGATGGGGAGGAACTATGTTGCAAAATAAGGTACCCCACAATAGGAGGAAAAGGCAAGGACCACAAAGCAATATCAAACAACAAAAAAGGGAAGAAAACACAATTACAAGACTTGTGGCATTCAACCAAGACAAAATAAGCCCTCAAACATACAACTAAATCAACATAGAGATAACATATCAAGTAGAAGCAATAGAATTAGTCAAATATTTAGGTGTAGGCCCATAGAACTCAAGTGGACAAAGTCTAGCTTTAGGATGAAATATGTCACAAAATAAATCAATGCACTTGTTCCCATTCTACCTATAATAGTTAGGAATGTAAAACAATTGAACCAATTCACCCGCTTTCCTTCTAATTCTTTCATGTTCCTAGACAATAGGCAAAGGATCAACACCAAGTGAACATCACTCGTAAAAAGCTTGAATTAAACTATCCCAAGAAGAAAAATAGCAATACAAAAAATTGCATATCCATTTCTTTCCATATTCACTTTGAGATTTAGCAAAATATCTCATCTACATATCCTCATCTGCAAAATGATACTTGTTCATAGAATCAAAAAAATCTTGGACATGTTCATCCCCTTGATACAAATCCATCCCATCAAAGTTAGACAACTATAGGTAAATCTCATCTATCATATATTCAAAATCATACTTTACCCATGACAACTTCAATTTATCATATACACCAATAAGGGGTATATTTGCAAGTCTAATTTCTTAAAATATGGTGACATGGTTCTTCATGGAAGTAGGCTAGGATTTGGATTACAAACTAGACTCAAGCAATCTGATTTGAATTTCAAGTTCCTTCTACTGCCTAACAAGCTCATTGTGCTAATGAATGGATGTTTAGTTTTGAGGTAGTAGAGCATACGATGAATGGCTAATTGAATAACAAGGAGAGGCATCATCATAAGAGTTATAGGCATCTACTTCATTGTACTTTCTAGGGCATGAGACATAGGAAGGTACATGTGAAGGAGAAACCTTAGAGTTATCATTATTCAACTAAGAATTCATGACTTAGCACATTCAATTGTACAAAGAATAAAAACCTTTCATAAAAGAATATATCTTTACTTTGAAATTACCCTTATTTGAATAAGGAAGAAGAAAATGTTTGTGTACCTTTATTACTAGCTATTGCAAGTTTGATTTGTATTCTTGATGTAAAAACAACAAATAGATAGTAGTAGCAAAATTTTGAATCTCGACAATAGATTTGCCACCAAGGCATAAATATTTTCAAGGTTTTCTCACTAGTAGAGTCTTCAATTTTCTCATAACCTAGGATATGTTCAATCTAAAATTGTCCCTAGAAGAGTCACCATTATGTTGGTGTAAGTTGATGGGTTTCCAACTACACACAAACAAACTGTAAATGTTGTATAATTTCTTTCAAATTATAGAGATGTCAAAGATATGGATCAAAACTAAATTCTTCCCATTAATGACACCATTATGTTGGTGCTCAAAAGAATAGGTCCACAATCCTAGATTATTATCCTACCTTCAATGCCAAGGAAATATCATCAAGAGGGTCACACATGGCCTTATTAATAGATTATGAATGATCAAGGCCAACTATTGTGAATGGGTAGAATCACCTTCATATTTACACTTTTCTAGGCCAAGGGGGTTTTCCTGAAGGTCTCATTAGTACAAAAATTAACAAGAATACAAAGATTAGATTCAAGGCCTTTAATTAGCCATACCTAATATGCTATGAACTGAAAGATTTGTCCTTAGATTCATGTCAGCATTGACTACATAAAAGCTTGCAATACCTCTAACAAGTAGATGATATCTCACTTTTGCCATGCAACAAAAGATATCAACAATTCTATATTTTTAGATGACTTCCACTTAACGTTATGTACACATGTAATAAGAGGAATACACTAATATGACCCACTAAAGATCTATTTTTTAGGACAACATACATTATATCATGATGTGCATCACTAGGTCATACCAACATGGTCTAACCTAAAATGCTCCTACAACTAACTATAGATAAGATTAAATAAAGATGTTTGGCCTCTCACCAACTAGACTAGTGCGTACTCCATGGGGAAATAAAGTTATAACCAGGAAAGATGATGAAGACACACTTGGAAATCAAGACCAAAACAAATCTTGCACATGCATAAAAACTCACAAAATAAGGAAACTTGCAAATGAACATTCTTAGTTATCCTAAAAAACTAGAAATACCCCACATGTAGCAAAGAGTGACCATTACAAAATAGATTGCAATGAATTATAATGATGAAAAATTAATTTACACTTCATTATATTAGTCCAACAAATGTGGCAAGAGAGAACTAGCAATTAGATTCATAGATTCCCTTAAAACATTACAACTTGCCATGGAGACATTACCTTATATGAAAAACCCTACTAGACTACACTTTCTCCATATTTGCAAACACATATCATCTTTCAATAGAATTGGGCATTCATCATTTGATGCCTTAAACAACCAAGATACACTTACAGTAAAAAAATTGGTTCAAAAACCAACCCTTGTGACATCGTATAGTCTTGTTTATGAAATAATCTAATTTTACTATGAAAACTAGGCAAAATAATAAGAATGGTCAACACATTTGTAGATCCACATATCACTTACATCATCTTCACATGACTATGGCACACAAACCCTTGATTTTCATTACTTGCCATGTGGAGTTGACTTAAATCCATGCATCTACGAGGTCCAAAGATATGCATGTTAGCATGGGTAGATTTAAAGATCACATCAAGTTTCAAGGGGTCCATTAGTGGTGGTTAGGTGTGATGGAAGGGAATGGGTGAAGTAATTAGTTGAGTTGTAGGAACCTGATGTGGAATTGAACGTTAGACATGGAAATGTCTATGGAAACTTGGAGAGTTAGCATGTAGAAGTGTGGAGGCAAATAAGGAAATCTAGAGGGAATTGTAGATTAGATGGATGTAGGAAACGTAGAAGAATTCCACAAGTCCATGGGAGGTCCATAAAGAAAACTTAATGGAATGTGGGGAAGTGGAGGATATCTAGAAGTTATGAAGAATCTCAGAAGGGTGAATTGGAGGAAATACAAAAGATTTTCGATATGGCAGAAATGTGAAAATGCAAGGGTAGCATGGATGTGAGGAACTTTGGAGAAGTAGAAGATGTCCACAAGAAACCCACAAATGCACAAAGAGGAATGTAAAGTGAAAGAGGCTTGTGGAAGTTCAACTTAGAAGGGGAAGTTAGACTAAAATAGAAGATGGATGATGGGCAATGGATACCCACAAAAAATAAGTTATTCAAATGTTTTAGGAAAATGTAAGGTCATCCCAGACATCTAAACTTCAAACTAAAATGATAAAAATTTAGAAGTCTAAGAAAATACCACAAATAGTCACCCTACAAAAGTTTACCTAATATTTGTGAACAATGTGGGGATCATTTGAACATCTAAACTTTCAAACAAAAGTGAAAAAGTGAGTGACATCTATGGGAAACCTACAATTCTGTAGGAAAGGAAAAAAGGGAAGGAAGTGGAAAAAAGAATTTTCTAGGATTACGAGGGAAGTCTAGACATCTGAACAAGGTCTGCAATTTTATAAAATGGAGAAAGAAACTAGGAATGTAAGAAAATGGGGAAGGCATGGACTTTTCTAAAAGTTTAGAAGCTCAAGGAAAGTTTACAAATGTGTAAGATGACGAGAGTGAAGAAAGTGAAGGGAAGTGGTAGATGGCTAAATTCTTTGGAAGTTTAGAAAACTTGTAAAATGATAGAAATTGAACATAGACAACCTTATACTTGGAAAAACTAAAAGAGGTTCAAAGTAGAATAGAACAGGGAGACATATCGGAAGACTTGCAATCCCTTGAAGAAAACCTCACCAAGGAATGGACTCAGACGATCAAGGAGGAGGAGGTTTACTGGAAGCAGAAGTCCAAAGTTCAATGGCTTAGGGAGGGTGATAGGAACACTTCATTCTTCCACCCATCCACCCTAAGGCACAGGAAGAGAAACACTATCAGGTTGCTTCGGGATGACCAAGGGAGGTTGTTAGAGGAGGACGGGGAGATTGGTGACCTGGTGACTAAGTTCTTTGATTCTTTGTTGGCTGATCAACTGTCCAATGTCCCCAAGGGGGACATGGACTCCCTATTGGAGGCCATTCCTACCATTCTCTCTAAGGATGACAATTACTTATTGACCAAGCCTATTATGTTTGAGGAGGTTAGAGTTCCTATCTTCTCCATGGGTGCCTTCAAAGCCCCTAGCCTGGATGGTTTCCCTCTGGTTTTCTTCCAAACCTTTTGGGAGATTGTTGGAAATGATGTCTTTTTGGTGGCCCAAGATTTCTTTTGGATTGGGAGACTCTTACAACAGTTGAACAACACCTTTATTGCCTTAGTGAACTGAAGAAGACTGATGCTAGGTCCATGACTGAATTTAGGCCCATCAATCTTTGTAACACGGTTTACAAAGTCTTCACCAAAATTTTGGTCCTTAGGCTACATTCCCTTTTGGACAAACTCATTGCCCCAAATCAGAAAGGCTTTGTCCCAGGTAGGCAAGTTCTAGATGTGGCCATCACCACTCATGAAATCATCCACTCTATCTACAGGAGCAACACCCCAGGTATGATCTTCAAGTTAGATATCTCCAAATATTATGATAGGGTTAGTTGGGACTTTCTATTAAGAGTTCTTAGGAAATTGGGGTTCAATGAAATAATCATCACCCTCATAAAAGAGTGTATATCTACGGCTAGATTCTCTGTGTTGGTCAACGGTTCCCCTAGAGGTTTTTTTCCCTTTGGTGGGGGCATTAGACAAGGTGATCCCCTGTCACCCTACCTATTTATTTTGATGGTTGAGGTTTTGGGTAGAAATGCTTGTAATCTATTAATACAGGGGACTCTCCGTGGAATCAAACCTACTTCAACAACACAGACTACGATTATTCAACAATTTGTGGATGACACTATACTGTTTGGGTGGGCCTCAGTGGTTGAAGCCAGAAAGTGGAAGGAACTTCTAAAGAACTATGAGAGGGTTTCAGGTCAGAGCATCAATTTTGAGAAAAGTCATATCTATTTCCTAAACACTCAAGAGGACCTTCAATAGAAAATAACCAAAATCTTGGGCTGCTCGAGTGAAAGGCTTCCAACCATTTATTTGGGCCTTCCCCTCACCACCACTAAGGTTGCTATGGATTTCTGGAAAGGGTTGGTGGAAAGAATTTAGAGAAAGTTGGCTGGTTGAAAGGGTGCCCTCTTGAGTCAGGCATGAAAATTTTATCTTCTCAAAACCTCTCTTCAGGGAATGCCCAATTATGCTTTAATTCTATTTAAAGTCCCCAAGAATGTGGTTGATAAGATAGAATAGATTCAAAAAAGATTTCTTTGGTCTGGGGTGGAAGAGAAAAAAAGAATTGCTCTTGTGGGATGGGAGAAAGTGTGTACTCCTAGATGGCAAGGGGGATTGGGCTTAAGAAGAATTCATTTGATGAACAGGGCTCTCTTATCCAAGATTGGGTGGAACCTTATAGAAGGAAGCCCTGTTTGGGGGGGAATCATGAAGGCCAGGTACCTTAATGGTGAACAGGGCAAAAGATTTCTCTTGGAGGTAAGCCTTCCCAAAGGTTTGGTCATATGGAATGGGACTGTAAAAACTTGGGGCATTCTTTGACAAGGTGTTAAATGGAGGATTGGTGATGGTAGGGAGGTTGATTTTTGGAAGGATAGATGGCTGACAGATAAACATCTGATTGATTTGGAGTATGGAAGAATTGTGGGCAGAGTTTATAAGGCCTTAGGCTTCAAAGTTGCTGACTACATAAGGACATATGACGGTTTTCGGAGTTGGAAGGTGGTTTCTATTTATGCTCAGGATGGCAGTGTGGAGATGAAGGTGGCTTTGAGTCTCCAAAGAGTTCTTGAAGGTTACAGACTCTCTCTCATTTCCAAGAGAGATAAGATGATTTGGGATAAGGACAACAAGGGCTTGTTTATGGTCAAGAGTGCCTATAGACTACTGTTAGAGCCAGGAGAGGCTAGAGTGTGGAGAAAAATCTGGAACCCTAAACTTCTTCCAAAGGTTAACTTCTTTTGGTGGACCTTGATGCATAATAGAGTTTTGACCCTAGAAAATATGAAGAAAAGAGGATTTCAAATACTAACTAGATGCATCCTTTGTGGTTCAAAGGAGGAGCCATCGGATCATCTCTTACTTCATTGTAGTTTTGCTTGGGAGGTTTGGGGTTTAACCCTCCAAAATCTGAACCTAAGCCGGTCCTTGAATGTTAATTTAGAGATGGTGGTTTGGGAATGGAAGCGCCTTTTTAACCTGGTGTTAATGATCTCTAAAGAACTATGGTCTCAAATACCCCCTCATTTAGTCTGGAGTTTGTGGAAAGAACGTAACAACATAATTTTTTGGGAAAAGTATAGAACTCCTTTAGAAGTTTTTCAGTGTTTCCCCAAACTGTTGAGTGAGAACATTAACTCTTGAAATTTTAAAGTTGCGGATCGCCCCCTGGGGAGAGAAGAATAGTGTATGATAAAAAATTGGAACATTGATCCCAACTCTTGCAGGGTGGACATTTCCAAAAGGTTAGCCAGAGAAAAAACCAAATGGACTTTACCTCAGCAAGGGTGGTTTAAGCTTAACTTCGATGGTGTTGCCAAGGGTAACCTGGGTGTTGCAAGTTGTGGAGGAATTATAAGAGTAGACACGGGGGTTTGTTTTGCTGCCTTCTCAAGGGGCATTAGTATTAAGAGCAACAATGAAGTGGAAGCCATGGCTATGCTCTGGGGAATTAAGCTTGCTATCTCCATGAACATCAAAGGACTGCATGTTGAAGGTGACTCTCAATTAACTATTAATACGGATCTGGGTTTGTCTTAGATCAGGTGGAACTTGGAGGACATTATGGGTGACATCAGGATACTCCTTAATGGGTTGGAGGAGTATAAGGTTACTCACATTTATAGAGAAGGAAATATTGTGGCTGATGCCTTGGCTAACGCGGGTAGCAGCAGAGATGGGTGGCATTGCTGGAGGAATATGACCAACCAGCCTCAAGAAATTCACAATCTTATTGTGCAGGATGGAAACAATCATGAAGCATAGGTGGCTTGTGACTTTGGTTACCCTCTGGTGTTGCCAAGATGTTGGAGGGGCTGAAGTTATCTCTGTTGATCAATTGAATAGTGGTCGTGATCTCATGGAAGGTAGGATCGGCGCTTTAAATTTTCAAATTGTTCTTGGCAGGATTGATAAGGCCTTAGACCATTGGTGGTCCCAAAGATTGACCAAGCCCAGGTGGAACGATATGGTTGCCTACTTGGAAGACAGGTATGAAGAGGAGGATGCTTTGACTTTTTAGAATGATGACAAAAGAATCAAAGGCAATGTGGCTAGGCCATGGCCCAGTAGACAGGCTTTAATCAATAAGAGCTAGGGGAGTGAGGTCCATGTGGATCTCAGGACTGACACTGCCCATTGTACTTTTTGGAGGTCGACGAGAAAGATGGGTTGGCAAGTTAAAAGACGTAAGGACATTAGTATTGGTGGACATCTGGAGATTAGATTCTACCACCTAAAATGGACAATGCATGGATATGTGGTAGGGATACGAAGGGCGGATGGGACTACAATCTTGATGGTTCATTATGGTTGGGCAAAGCTAGTGGCTGGCGTCGTCTATTCTCACATGAGGTGGAGGCCAATTTCCCCTCCCAAGGAGATGTATCTTGGTGGCAAAGATGTGGCATATCACATCATTTATTATATTGCCATTATTACACCATTACCACTTTGCTCTTCTCAATCATTTTAGAAATAAAATTGAGATTAACTTTCCTTTTTCTCTTCTCTCTTCATTAGATAATTCCATCAAGTTTGTAAGAGAGCTCAGGCCAAGAATGTTGCTCACCCGCTTATCCCCATCCATCAAGGTCTCATTCTGAGACTTTATCATTTCCACCTTGCTCTGTGTCCACCAAAACAAATCAAAGTTAAAATGCTTGAGGACCCACAACCGTGCTCTTTCCTCAAGGATAATGGTAAAGAAAAAATTAGTGTGGGGACCCATAAGAACCCCTCTAAAAGTGGCCCTTGTGATGTGGAAGTTAACCCTGCTAGGACCCCTACTACTGCTAAGAACAAGAAGTAGAAACATACCACCTCGGTGCCGAGGATTGCTAAGAGAGAAAGGGTAGAGTTGGAGGAAACTGAGACTAGCCTGAAGAAAAAACCTAAAGAGGGTAAAGGTGTTGCTGCAGTGGATGTGCCTGTGAAGATTGTTGAGCTAGATACTGGGCTTGATCCTAAGGGTAGCAGTGAAGGCGGAGGGGCTGTCAATCCAAGGATTCATTGGGCCAAACGGATAGCTAGTAAGCTGCTGGTGAACCCCCAAGGGATGGAAGTCTCTGATGATTCTAATTTTGTGGAGGAGATGATGGAGGAAGGCGGGGATGGAACCCCCACAGAGTCTATTCATGAAGTTGAGGGCACCAATCATTTCGCCTCTATGAATGAATCCAGTTCGGAAGGCTTGACTATGAGGGCTGCTGCTGGTCAAGACAGAAAGGGGAGCTGTGCTTTGTGTGACAAGAATGCAGAGGATATTTAGTACCTCCAGAAGAGAATGGAAATCCTGCAGAAGAAGTGGAAGGTTATGGCAGAGTTTGCGGCCAAAGCTCTGCACTGGGCTACTTCCATCTTCGTTGCGGTTAAAGATTTGGATGAAAAAGACAAGCAGGTGGGGATTGACAGCTTAGGAGATTATAAGGAGATGGTTGATTTCCTTGCTAAGTTTGGGATGACTGATAGCCCATAGTTCCTTGTCCTTGTCATATTTTTTCGTTGTCTTGTTTATGCTATTTTTCGTTAGTGATTTCTTGGTCTGTTGTTCATGTGTTGTTTAACTGTTGTTTATAGCTCATTAATGGCCTGATGCTTGGGGGGCAGCTTTGTTAAAGGGATTTGGACCCTCTTTTCCAGCTGAACTAATAAAAAACTTTATACTTGGAAAATTCTTAGATTTTTACAATTTCAGCACGTGACAAAAACATTGGGGAGGAAAGAGAACAACATCAAGTTAGGAATGACCAAGTAGGCACATTGAAGACTTTTTAGTTTAGTTATTAATGATGAGTAATGTAGGCCAAAGCAACAAAATGAACACATGGGTTAGGCACATTTACAATTGTTAAGGCCTATGAAAATGGGTCCCAACAAGGTGCACAAAGATGCATTAGGTCATACATGGTGGTGTGTGACAACATATTGACTTACACATAGGGTGTGCATGATTTTACTAAAGTTTAAATACTATTGCAAAGTACTACTAAGGCATGTGCATTCATGCAAAGTGCTACTAAGATGCATGCAAGGTTCTTTGAGTCTCATGCAACTACACTATGATTATTCATCCTTTCTTGAAAAGTGATGGAAACTAAACATGAAGTTGCTAAAGATTCTATGCATCTTTGATGAGATATTAAAATTGAACTCAAAGCTACTAAAGATTCTATGCATTTGATGAGTTGAGGAAAGTAAACACAAAGCTACCAAAGATTTGATGTGTCTTTCATGAACTACAGAAAATAAACATGAAGTTGCTAAAGATTTTACTAGTTTGATCAATTTAAATATCACCCTCCCTTAGCCACTTTGAACAAGTATTGTCAACTTCGGTTGATACATGTGGTAGTTCTCTATATGATCTCATCTCATGTAATTGTGCACAAGGGATTGGCATTCAAGTTTGAAGGACATTGAGTTGATGTTGGCTTAAGAAGAGGTGCATAGTATGGCTTAAGGAGTTCCACATTGAACATTACATGTAAACCTAAGTATTGGGGAGATCAAGAACAAGAGAGTTCTTAGTAGCTACATGTGGAATGGTGTATGTGCTTAGTATTTGTAATTCTTAAAAGGTGAAAAAGATTGAAAATTGTGTTCAAATTATAAATTATTATGAAAGAAAATGATGAATTACAACAATGTTCCAAATTATATATCGTCACAATCAATATATAGACATGCAATGAAATTATTGTCATACATTAATCCATAGAAATAAAGCAAGTATAAGGCTCATAATCTGCAATAATTCCTATATGCTTGTAACTATTGACAAAAACATCATCTATTGCTTATATGCTTGTAACTATTGACAAAAACATCATCTATTGCCCATATGCACCTCTTTTGTTCTTTTTAGTTAACGAACTCATTAATTTTTAGAAACATCCTTATTGTATATGTTGTACTTTGAAGTGTTGTGTTCAATTTTTTATTACGCCAAGAGGCGCTCTACATTCACATAGGGGTGGAGTTGAAGAGCTGAAAAATTCCAAGATTCCGTGTAATTTTATAAGATTCCAATCTAAAAAATAAATAAAAATAAAAGTTTTTATATGCATGGGATTATTAAGATGGATGATCATAATGAAATGCCACAATAAATACACCGCTAAATGGGACACCACTCTCAAAGATGCGCTTGCATTCTAGCTGCAAAATTTATAAAAAATAAAAAATAAAAAACCAATAATTTATAAAAAATAAAAAAATAAAAATAAAAAACCAAAAAGCAAAAAAAATTGGAAGATATCTCTTGGCGTACTTTAAATATAATTTTTTAAATATAAATATACTAGTAAGAACTACAATGACATTTCTCTATTGTGGCCTTGTGAATTTCGATTAATTAAATATTTTTATTAAAGCCAAAGTTTTTAGTTTTATGAAAGTTTGCCTTGTTGAGTGTGAAGTTAGAGTTTAATGAAAAATTAATTAAAGTTTTATGAAAGTCAGTCTAATTACAAGAGAATTTTGAGTTTAATTGAAAGAGAGTTAAAAGTTCTATAAAACTCTGTATGGCCTCTTACTCAACTACCGGCTATTGTCGTTGTCGGGTCCATAGATAGGATCGGACGGGGGATGGAGCGATAATTCTGCCGGGGGTTTGGTCTACAGCTGTTACAGTGAAGAGGGTAGGGCCGTAGGCCATACAGTTGAATGGAGAGGAGCATGACGCCAACCAGACATGGTAGATAGATACGCCGGGCCCACCACCTACAAGCTAATTTGTTGGCATCTGTCTAGTCGAAAGGGACTTTTAATTCTATGATATAAATGTCTATCTAGTTAAGACGAAGCTTTAAATTCTTTCTTAAGTGTCATTGAAAGAGAGTTTTGAGTGACCCAAAAGCTAATTTATTGACAAATTAAAGAGTGCTGGACAAACTATACATTGAACACAACGTTAAAATAATCTAAAAGGCCTCTAATCTCGCACCTATAAATACACGAACAACGCAGGCTTGATTATACAAGCCTTCACTTTGAAAAAGAAAAAGCTGAGGGAGCTTGCAGAGATTGGGATCATAATATTCAGGATGAAGTTATTCGTTATTGCAGTTGTTTTTAGTATTATGAATGCAGGTGTTTATGGAGCAGACCCTGATCCGCTTACAGACTTCGCCACAGGAGTAAAAACCTTCACCCTCCGTGATCTGTTCACTAATGGAGATGTTAGTGTCGACTCCGGAGGAGTACGCGCTGCCACTTCAGTCGCCAAGTATCCTGCAGCGAAGTAAGATTGTAAAATTACTATTATTATTACTATTCGAAACTCTATTTCTCTTGTAGTTGCAGTGACAGTGTGGCATTGCAGATCACAGGGCCTGGAATATGTGAGGTTCAAGATGGTTCCGTGTGGGGTAAATTTACCACATACGCATCCACGAGCCTCAGAGATGCTTACTCTTATCTCGGGAGGACCTCTTCAAGTTGGTTTTGTTGACACTCAAGGTAAAACATTCTCCTGCCTTGCTTCATTCATAACCAATTTTTGTTGTCGCAGAATCATTAAAGACATGCAGTATTAAATTAGGTCAAGCTTTCATCGATATTCTGCATCCTGGAGATGTCACCATATTTCCGAGGGGAACATTACATTTTGAGCTTAATGTTGGAAGTGAAGAAGCTAACTATATCTCTGCTCTCAACAGTCAAAACCCTGGTGTTCTGGTGAGGTCAATACATATATTTTCATGTCAGTGTTAATACCCTATTTGGAGGAGAATCATAATCCTTTACTGTTGATCATGGCAGTCAAGCAGCGTGTCAATATTGAAGCTTCCATTGAGAAGTGTGGCAACAGCCTTCAACATCACCCCACAAGTTGTAAATCAATTAGATTCAACGATATATGCCAGTGGAACGGGACTCAAGAAAACATCCAAAAGCGGTTGTGTTCCGGGGAAAGATATTACTGTAGACTTTTAAATTATATGTTTTCTCCTATTCCCCCACAAAAAATGGCATCTATTGGAGACGATGCTCAACGTTTGAATTGATATCATGTGTTTTATCTTCTTTTAAATACAGAGGTTTACTGTCTAATTTCTTAATCTCTTTTCAGAGGTTTGGAAATCATATCTCAATATAATCTGTATGAAAATATTTTCTTTATCCAGCAGCCAGTACCTGCCTTTGTATTGCCAATTACATAAATGATTGCTTGTGTTGTTCCGTTTGTGGTAGTGTTGTGCTATCATGTGCTTTTAACTAAAAAATTATTTGGATTATAAAATACAGTGCTTACGTCCTGAAAATATCTGAACTTGCTTTAAGCAAAAACAGGGACGCTAAAGAGATTAGGTAGAAAAAAATACTTTTAGGAGAGAAATGACAGCTTGTCCCACACAAGATACAATGTACGCTTGTCAAATAATTAGATCTTTTTTATGCGATAGATTTATTATGATGGTAGCGAGTTCTTCAAGTAAGGGACGCCTCGTCGATTACTTATGAATCGTTCTAAACAATCTATCCTTTTTTTTAATTGTGTTAAGCATAACAAGGATTAGAGTATAGGTAACAGTCAAAGACCAAAAGAATACATACTAACAGTAAAAAAATGCAACTAAAGTTGGTTGTAGAAACACTGCTGCTAAACAGAATTAGAGCAGCATAATGAGCCAATGCAGTCCAAAGAAGCACTTTCAAACCTCATTCCACTAAGCTCTGCACAAACTAAGCCACTGTAAGGAAATTAAAGTAGGGGAAACAACTTTCTATGCTAATTTTGAGGAGAGATATTATGCAAAACTTTTAAGAACTGATTTCATAGTTATAGAAATTTTGGAAATACATTCAAGACATAAAATAAGGTATGAGACACACAACATCAAATATACATGGGAAAAACCCTTTTGCGAGGAAAAAACCCCACACTCCAAAACTTGCACAATATATTATCAAATCTTAAAACATATAACAATACACTTGCAATGCAAGTTCTTATAGGAGTCTTCACCTCAAGGAATTTTGACAGCATATAGACTTTCAAACTAAACTCTCACAAAATGGCTATCTGAAAGCACCAATATATAGAATATTACATTGCATATGAGAACCTTCTAGAGATAAAGCATTTCATTTTAGAAACATATAATAAAATAGATAATGACACCTATCATAAATCTCATAATTATCTTGAATGCCAACTTATCTCTATCTCCATGTAAGATACTTCTCAAAATAGCTGGTTTACATGTATCATAAAAATCTTCTTTTCTTGGCTCGATCTGTTTTTATTTCCATGCAAGGTTGAGGTACTTTTGTTTTTATTTTTAAACCACTTTATTTCTAACATTCTCCCACTTGGCGAACACCTTGCTAGAGCCTATAGAAAATAGGTAACTAATTGATGGGGGCCGAAAGTCTCATTAATTTAGAACACCGTCTGAACTTCTATGTACTCATGGGCTTTGTTAATGCATCTACAAAATTCATCAAAGTTTCTACCTTCTCCAACCTTACCCTACCATCCTCGACCATATCTCTCATGAAATAATATTGTATATCAATGTGCTTGGTCCTAGCATGAAGTGTTGGGTTCTTCACTAAAGAGATTGCACTCTGACTATCACAATAAATTGTCACTGCACCCTATTTGAACTCTATATCTAAACATAACTTTTTGAGCCAAATGGCTTCCCTACAAGCATGAGTAGTTGCCATATACTCTACCTCTATAGTGGAGAAAGTGACCACAACCTGTCGCTTGTCCATTGAACTAATTGTACCACCAAATAATGTAAACACATAGGCATTGGTGGATTTTCTGCTATCAACATCACTAGGCCAATGTGAATCCACATAGCCTCTAATATCCAAGGAATGATGGTATCATGTTCCATGAAAACATATAGAGTACTCTGAGGTACCCCACAAGTATCTGAAAACTCTCTTTACTGCATCTTAATGTGCTCTTTCTAGATTAAACATGTATCGAGAAAGTACTCCCACTGTTTGAGCAATGTGTAGCCTTGTACGGACCATAGCATACATTAAGTTGCCAACTACACTATGGTATGGTACTCGACTCATGTCTTTCATCTCCGATGGGGATGTTGGACAATGCAAAATTGACAAATTTGTTCACATTGTACTAGGAGCACATAACAATCTACAATCCTACATATTAAATCTTCTCAAAATACTATCCACATACTTACTTTGGCCTAACTAAAGCTTTATGTTTTTTCTCTCTTTTAATCTCCATCCCTAGAATGTGTCTTGCTGAACCAAAGTCCTTCATTTCAAACTTTTCTAAGAGCTGAGATTTTAATTCTGCAATCAAACCCTTTCCCGTGCCAATAAACAATATATCATCAACATACAAGGCAATAACAAAGAAATGATCCCCATCAGATTTGAAATACACACAGTGATCAAATTTCAACTACACAAATCCCAAACTCAACACATATGTATCAAAGTTCTAGTACCACATCCTAGGACTCTATTTTAAACCATACATGAATTTTTGAACTTACTGACCATTTGACTTTTATCTTTTACCACATAGTGCTCTAGTTGTGTCATATAAATTTATTTCTCGTAATCACTATGAACAAATGTTATTTTCACATCTATTTGTTCGATCTCTAGATCATAAGCTGCTGCAATATAAGGTAGAAAATGAATGGATGTGATTTTAGCTATAGGAGAAAAGACCTCACCATAATCAACTCCCTAAACTTGGGAGTAACCTTTCACACCCAACCATTGTTTGTACTTCTCAATGCTATTGTCTGAACCCATTTTCTTTTTGAACACCTATTTATAGCTAGCAGACTTATATCCTTCAAGAAATGGTACTAGGTCCCATGTATCATTCTTTTTAAGAGCTACCATCTCTTCATCCATGGCTATTTTCTAGGACACTACATCATTCATACCAAGAGCATCTTCTACAAATAAAGGTTTATCGATGTTAGCATTCAAAGAAAATACATATCTCCAATCATCAGGAGAACACCCGTACCATTCTAGTGGTTGTCTACACCTAGTAGAGATTCAAACAAGCTCAAGCTCAGCTTCTTCTTCTTGAACTGATGATTTGGAACTTGTAGAGCTTTCCTCAACTTCTTATCTTTCTAAGGGCCCTGATTCAACTTTCTTAAGCATAGGTGAAATTTGAATCACATCTTTCTTTTCTTCTTTATGTTTTGGCTAATACATTGTAATAGAAGAAGGCTTCGTTTCTATAAAAATAACATTTCTAGAATAAATTACCTTTTGTGCAACAGGATTCTAAAGCTTGTATCCTTTCACACAATAATTGTATCTGATGAAGATACATTTAACAACCTTGTTATCCAATTTTGTATGCTTCTCCTTTAGCACATGTGGATATGCCTCAACCAAAAACTCTCAGATGTCTAAGTGAAGGCCTATGGTCCAACCATATCTCCATTAGTGTTTTATCAATAAGATGATGTAGGAGACCTATTTATTACGTAGCAGGCAATGGCTACAGCTTCAGTCTAAAACTTTTGTTCTAGTCTAGCACCACTCAACATGCTCCTGGCCTTCTCCATCAAGGTGCTATCATTCTCTCTGCAACTCCATTCTGTTGTCGAGAATATGGAGTTGTGTTTTGTCTTTGGATACCACAACCTTTATTAAAAATTTCAAACTCATTAGAGCAAAATTTACTGCCATTATCTGTCCTCAAACATTTAATCTTGTTTTTAGTCTGCAACACAACCATTACTTTAAATTCTTTGAAACAACTTAAAAACATTAGCTTTGCTCTTCAAAAAATAAACCCATGTCCTCCTACTTAAATTATCAATAAAAGAAACATAATATTTACATATTTACCAATGGAAGGTTCAACATCAACTGGGCAAAATACATTCAAATGAATTATTTCCAAAATACATGATGACCTATGAGAACTTGAGTAAAACTAAACATTGTTTTGTTTAAGATAAATATAGTGTTCACAAAAATCAAACTCTAGATTGCAATCATTCAACCCGTCAATGAGATTCTTGCTTTAGGGATGTTAAACCCTTCTCTCGAATGTTGCCAAGCCTTTGGTGCCAATGTTCTCTACAAGAACTTTTGTATTTGTAGACAAAGCACCCTTGGGTAACAAGAATGAACTACCATCCACTATAGGTGAAATGTCTCCTTTGCATAATGAATCATTTAAAGGTTTGGTCTTTACAAAAACATTATTGTACTCTATTGTGTATGCATTCAGTTTGAATAGTGTGCCAATCTTGACACCCATTGTAATTACCATAGCACCTCTCACCAATTTCGCACCTACATCAGAAAAGACAACCTAAACTCCCAATTCAATCATCTTACTAATAGATAACAAGTTTCTTGCCAATCCAAGAACATGCAACACACCTTTCAAGACGTTTACTCTACCATCAAGAAGTCTAATCTTAATATTTGCATGGCCAACAATTTTTAATGAAGAGCCATCATCCAGATACACCTTACCTCCATAAAAAATTTCATATTAAAAAAACCAATTTCAATTTGATGTCATGTGAAACAATGCATCTAAGTCTATTAACCATGCATTTTTTTTCACATGAGTTGCCAAAGCTGGTATAAGGGCCTCACCATGCTCTTTTTAAAACAAATTTTCAATCCCCATTCTCCTAGAGGTTCTTGCCATCTGAAAAATGCCTTCAAAAAGTGTTAGATTTAGGGCAGACAACTGAGACGGGCGGGGTGAATCAGTTGTCCAACACTTTCTTCTTTTTAAACACTTAACTCCACATTGTTATTCAGCAGCATAATAGTAAATCAATCATGGAAACACAATGCAACAAATCAAGAGCAGAAACACTTTAACACATGAGACACCAAGATTTTGACATGGAAAACCCGGTTAAGGGAAAAACCATGGGGTGATTAACCCAAGATTGTCTTCTCTGTTAGAAGAATAGAAAGAACAAAATGGCACATGCCAATTAGGGCTCACTACCCGAGCACACTTTTCATAAGAGGCTCAGTTCCTACAAGAGACACACTCTCTACAAAGAAATAAGTATCACCTACTTGAACTGGAAAATAGCATCTTCACCATGCTTGAATTAGTTCCATTTAAGCCCAATACTTCTTCTCTACCTTTTTCTCTCCTCCTCGCTACCACACACTCATCTCCACAAGGACACACCTAAAATGACTTCGCAATCCCTAATTTATACAAGACGTCAACTTAGGAATGATCATCTAAGTAGGCAAACATCAACAAGAACATCCGCAAGATGAGTAACTCATCCGGTTGGCCAATCTTAGGAGGAACACCTTCATCTTGAAGCAATTCATCAAATGCGAACTTGAACTCTAATGCGGACCACCAACATGAACTGGACATGATCCAAAGATCTCCATAAGCTTGTCTAAATCACCTAGAACATCCACACTTCATCTGCTTACTGAAATCCTTCTCTCCTTCATCTAGAATCTCAAGAACATAGTCTGTCATCACTATAACAAAAGAATAGATGCTTGCGGACCTTCAAACCACAAACCAATTGAGTTGACACTTCACAGAGACTTCCTGAACACTCCCTCAAATCTACAGAATAGGATAATGCAATTCCAGATCTCACCAGACCTGTCTGTATCACTCTATCACCTCTGAACACCTGTTAGAACTAGTTTTACTTGAGTGGCCACAACTTCTTCAGATTTTCATGCAGACATATGAAATCTCTACTGGACCACCTTAAGATACATATCTACAAACCCTTTAAACCATATCCTTTGATCCTCATCCTATCTTAGACTTTTACCTTACTGTCATCACTATTCTTCACTGTTCCTGATTGAGACTAATTTTCTCAATATCCTTAGCACACAACTCATCCAATCCTTATCATTAATGCAATAGGAGTATGTTGACATCAATGACAACACCGGTTAGGCCCATACTTGCAACAATGTCCCCCTTTGTTATTGATGGCAACATATGATGTGAAAAATTATTTTAACCATCAAGACAAGAACTTCTTCTCACTGTCACAACTCACCCTATTAGCAACAACCATTCATATGTCTTCTCTCCCTTTACTGCTTCCCCTTTGATCAGCAACCACTTGTTTTTCATATGTCTTCTTTCCCCCTTTGACATCAATGGCAAAGGGCACAAACTTTCAATTCCACCACTTCTGGATCATACCTGCTGCTCCTCTTGAGTAGCAGCTCCTCACCCTGAGTAGCAGCTCCTCATCATCAATCCAGACCACAAGATGTGACTATGATATCCATCAGATTGATGCACATCAGTGCACCTTAGTTCATCGCCGGAGGGGCAATAACCCCTAACTTCTCCTTGAGATACTCAAAAAAGTCCTTAGGTAAAGGTTTAGTAAAGATGTCTGCAATCTGATCCTTGGAAGGTACAAACTCCAATCTAACTTCATTCTTGTTCACTTCCTCTCTCAAAAAGTGAAACTTGATGGATATGTGTTTAGTCTTTAAATGCAACACCAGATTCTTAGATATATTTATTGCACTTGAATTATCACAGAAGATTGTGATAGGTTCCTCATACTCCACTTTGATATCTCTTAGCATCTACTTCATCCACAAAACTTGAGTGCAACTACCTGCTGCTGCAATATACTATGCTTCAGTTGTAGATAGAGATATTGCCTCTTATTTCTTTCTTAATGAAGAAACCAATCTCTTTCCCAAAAAGAAAGCTCCACCACTAGTACTCTTCCGGTCATCCACATTTCCTGCCCAATCCGCATCTGTATATGCATGAAGAGAGAAATCATGATCTCTAGGATACCACAGACCATAGTCAATTGTCCCTTTTAGATATTTAAAAATCCTCTTGATTTCCATGACATGAGATTCTCTAGGATCAGCCTGAAATCTAGAAACAAGACCTATAGCCTATATAATGTATGGTCTAGTTTGAGTGAGATACAACAGTCCTCCAATCATTGACTTATACTTTGTTTCATTAGCCTTAGGAGAGTCATCTTTGCTCAATTTACATCTAGTTGCCATGGGAGTATTCATTGGTTTTGAGTCTTCCATCCCAAATTTTTTCAACAATTCTTTCACATATTTGGTCTGAGAAATGAAGATTCCTTTCTTTGTTTGAGTGATTTGTAGACCCAAGAAGAAATTTATTTCACCAAGCATGGACATCTCAAACTCACTTTTCATTTGATTTGCAAAAGTTTTACACATACTATCTCTTCCTCCAAAAATGATATCATCAACAAACACTTCAATAATCAAGATGTTTTCATGATCAATTTTGAAATATAAGTTACTGTCAGCGGTGCCTTTGTTGAAACCAATATTCAGAAGATGCTTATCCAATCTTTCATACCAGGCTCTTGGGGCTTGCTTCAGTCTATATAGTTCTTTCTTCAACTTACAAACCACATCACCATGATCAGACAATTGAAATCCATCTGGTTGCTCTATGTACACTTCTTCTTCCAAGTCACCATTCAGGAAGGCAGACTTGACATCCATTTGATATACCTTGAAATCTTTAAAGGCAGTAAAGGCAAGAAATAATCTGACTACTTCAATTCTTGCCACCAAAGAAAAGTTTCTTCAAAATCAACTCCTTCTATTGGAGAGTAACCCTTGCAGACCAATCTGGCTTTATTTCTGATTACTTCACCAACTTCATTTAGTTTGTTCTGGAAGACCCATTTTGTTCCAATCACATTCTTGTTTCTAGGTCTAGGAATGAGATCCCAAGTGTGATTTTTCTCAATTTGCATCAGCTCTTCCTCCATTGCTTTAGTCTATTTTTCATCATTGCAAGCTTCATTCATTGTCTTAGGTTCAATCTTTGAAATCAGACAATACTCTTCTGAATCTTGAGTAATTCTCCTTCTTGTCTGTACACCTTTGCTTTTGTCAACTATGATTTGATCTTCAGAGTGATTTAGTCTTACATACCTAGGAACTTTGGGAGTTTCTTGCACTTCTGATTCTTGATTAAACTCATCAAAACTCATCCCTTCTTCCTAATTTACCGGATCAGTTTGAATCTGGCTTACAAAGGAGGCTTGGGCTCCTTGAATTAGAACACCATTCTAATCATCTTCATCATATTCATAAAACGTTGAGGGTTTCTCAATTCCCTCATCAACCTTCACATTTGTACTTTCTATTATCTTTTTTAGTCTCTTGTTATAACACCGGTATGCTTTGCTTTGAGTAGAGTAACCCAAGAATATTCCTTCATCACTTCTACCATCAAACTTTCCTAGATCTTCATCTCTTTTAATGTAACATTTCCTACCAAAAACTCTGAAATACCTCACAGTAGGAGTGATGCCAAACCAAAGTTCATAAGGAGTCTTACCGGTATTACTTTTGATTTGACCTCGATTGAGAGTATAGACTGCAGTGCTGACAGGTTCTCTCCAATAGATTTGAGGAACATTTGCTTCCATCATCATGGTCCTAGATGCTTCCTGGATGGTCCATTTTTTTCTCTCCACTACTCCATTCTACTGTGGAGTCCTAGGAGTAGACAACTGTCTTTTTATTCCATGTTTCTCATAGAACTCTATGAACTCACCAGATGTGAATTCTCCACCTCTATTAGATCTTAGACATTTCAATTTTAATCTAGTTTCATTCTCTACCATAGCCTTGAATATTTTGAATTTTTGAAGAGTTTCTGATTTCTCTTTTAGAAAGGTTGCCCACATCATCTGGGAATAGTCATCAATTAGTAACATGAAGTATCTATCACCTTGCACACTCCTGATTCTTGTCGGACTACAAAGATCAGTATGAACTAAGTCCAATAATCTGGTAGAAGATAGTTCCTTACTTTTGAATGTGACTTTGCTTAGCTTACCCAACTGACATTCTTTACACAAGCTATTTGTAGGTTTCACCAATTTTGGAAGATCTCTTACAACCTATGTATTGCTTATCTTGATGATATTATCAAAATTTACATGACACATCCTCCTATGCCATAACCAACTCTGATCAACTTGAACAAATAAGCAACTTTTACCAGTACCAACCAAGTGGAAGATATTACCTTTAGTTTGAGTACCGGATGCAATCTCTGTTCTGGAACTTTCAAAGATCTTGCATTTTTTATTCTTGAATTAGAGATCATAGCCTTTGTCCACCAACTGTCCAACACTGAGAAGATTGTGCTTCAATCCTTCAACATATAGTACATTACCAGTTTTGTTCCTTGCATCAAAAGAAATAGTTCCTTTTCCTCTAATTCTACCAGCAAAATTATCACCAAACTTTACCACTCCTCCTTCATACCTTTCTAAATCTATGAATTTGTTTTTGTCGCCTATCATATGGTGAGAGCATCCACTGTCAATGACCCAGTCATCCTTTTCTTCAACTTGGGCAGCCAGAGCTCTTTCTACAACTTTATGATTTACAGATACAGAGAATATTGGTTCTTCTTCCTTGATGGCAATAAATACCCATTCACTTCCAGATTTATTTCCTATCTCTGATTCATCATCTGTTACTCCTTCATTATTATCTTCTTCATGAACATAGTAACAATTCTTTTGGAACCTTGATCTATTAGGATTTATCCTTGAAAGTCTTTCTAGACATCTTGAAGCAAAATGACCAATCTTATTGCAGTTAAAACACTTAAAAGGCAATTTTGCTTCATACTTACCAGATCCTCTTGGCAGCCTCTTTACAATAAGGGCTTCAACTTGAGTAGTTTTTACTTCTTCTTCTTCCAGGTCTTTTCTTGCTTTTTCATACCATGACAGTTTCCTTGATGAGTTCTCTCCTGGATCAAACCTTTGTTTCCCTTTTACAGAGCCACTAGCTTTGAATGCAGATTCAGTCTTGGGGGGGTGATCTCCAAACTCGATCATTTCAAATGCAGCCAATTTGCTAGCCAATTGATCTCTTGTGACAATTGTATGGGCTCTAAATTCTTCAATGGCAGCAACCTTGATTTTATAAGAAGTAGGAAGGGATCTAAGAATTTTGCCAACAATCTCATTTTCATCCAAGACTCCACCAGCATTTCTAATTCCACAAACAAGCTCATTTACTCTTGGCATAAAAGTAACTTGATATTTTCATCTTCTCTCATCTTCAAATTTTCAAAATTTCCTTTCAGACTTTGTAACCTTGCACATTTAACATACTTGTCTCCTTCATGCAAAAATTTTAGTTTTTCCCAAATCTCAAAATTAGTTGGTAGGTTAATAACATTTGAAAGCTCTGAATCAGATAATGCGCATAGAAGAGCTTCTATAGTTCGCAAATTGTTTTCAGCATCTGTGATTTCATTTGGTGCTTTCGAACCACCCTATGGAGGAGTATACTTTGTTGTAACCATGGTCCAGTATGCCATTCTGATACATTGTAAGTGACACTTCATGCGACCTTTCCAGAGATTAAAATTGGTTCCATCAAACTTGAGACTATCCTTCTTGTAGGATGACATCTTACATCTCCTCAAGTGGTTAAGCTACTTTTAGAGGAACTTGGCTCTGATACCAATTGTTAGATTTAGGGCAGATAACTGAGAGGGGGGGGTGAATCAGTTGTCCAACACTTTCTTATTTTAAAACACTTAACTCCACATTGTTATTTAGTAGAATAATAGTAAATCAATCATGGAAACATAATGCAACAAATCAAGAGTAGAAACACTTTAACACATGAGACACCAAGATTTTGACGTGGAAAACCCAGTTAAAGGAAAAACCACAGGGTGATTAACCCAAGATTGTATTCTCTATTATAAGAATAGAAAGAACAAAATGGCACATGCCAATTAGGGCTCACTGCTCACAAGAGGCTCACTGCCTACAAGAGACACAATGTCTACAAAGAAATAAGTATCACCTACTTGAACTAGAAAATAGCATCTTCACCATGCATGAATCAGTTCCATTTAAGCCCAATACTTCTCCTTTGCCTTTTGCTCTCCTCCTCGCTACCACACACTCATCTCCACAAGGACACACCTAAATTGACTTCGCAATCCCTTATTTATACAAGACATTAACTTAGAAATGATCATCTAAGTCGGAAAACATCAACAAGAACATCCATAGGATGAGTAACTCATCCTGTCAGCCAATCTTAGGAGGAACACCTTCATCCGGAAGCAATTCATCAAATGTGAACTTGAACTCTAATGCAAACCACCAACATGAACTGGACACAATCTAAAGATCTCCACAAGCTTGCCTGAATCACCAAGAACATCCACACTTCATTTGCTTACTAAAATCCTTCTCTCCTTCATCTAGAACCTCAGGAACACAGTCTGTCATCACTGTCACAAAGGAATAGATGCTTGCAGACCTTCAAACTATGAACAAATTGAGTTGACACTTCATAGAGAATCCCTTAACACTCCCTCAAATCTACCGAACAAGATAATGCAATTCCAGATCTCACCGGACCTATCTTTATCGCTCTGTCACCTATAAACACTTGCTAGAACAAGTTGTACTTGAGTGGCCACATATTCTTTAGATCTTCATGTGGACCTCTAAAATATCTATTGGACCACCTTAAGACACATATCTACAAACCCTTTAAACCACATCCTCTGATCCTCATCCTATCTTGGACTTTTACCTTACTGTCATCACTGTTCTTCATTGTTCCTAATTAAGACTGATTTTCTCAATATCCTCAGCACACAGCTCATCCAATCCTTATCATTAATGCAACAAGAGTATGTTGACATCAATGACAACACCAGTTAGGCCCATTCTTGCAACAAAAGGTCATAAAGTATTCCCTACACAAACTCCCACTCAAACTATGCTACCAATAGTGATCAAGCCTTGTTACCACTTGTAAGGAAATTAAAGTAGAAAAAAAAAACTTCTTACAACAATCTTGAGGAGAGATATTATGTAAAACTTTTAAGAACTGATCTAACTGTTACATAAATTCTAGAAACATATTCAAGACATAAAATAAATAGTGAGACACACAACACCAAATATACGTGGGGAAAAGCATTTTAGAAGAAAAAACCCCACATTAAAAAACTTGCACAATATATTATAAAATCTTGAAACAGATTACAATACACTTGCCATGCAAGTTCTTACAGGAGTCTTCACCTCAACTCAATCTTGGAGGAATTTCGATATCATTTCAATAGCATATAGACTTGTGAACCATAAGTTCTCACAAAATAACTATCTCAAAGCACCAATATATAGAATATTAAATGCATATGAGAACCTACTAGAGATAAAGCATTCCATTTCAGAAACATCTAATAAAATAGATAATGACACCTATCATAAATCTCATAGTTATCTTGAATGCCAACTTATCTCTATCTCCATGCAAGATACTTCTCAAAATAGTCGCTTTACACTTATCATAAAACATTCTTTTCTTGGCTAGATTTGTTTTTATCTCCATGCAAGGTTGAGACACTTTTGTTTTTATTTTTGTTTATATTTTTAATGCACTTTATTTCTAACATTGAGAAGGGCCTTCCCTATCTAAGAAAGCCTTTGTTAGACGTACTATTACTTTCAAATGAGGATATAATTCAAGTACCACTTGACCAAGTAGCATGAATATCATTTTTCATCAAAATGTGTTGGATTAGAGTACGGTGAGGATAGGAGCCAACAAATAGTTTCTTATATTGGCTTCATGAAATGGAATAAATAAGGGTTTGTATCTTTGGGCTATTCTTAAACATTATTTAGTTTAATGGTCAAAAGTAAATTTTGTCTAATAAAATGCAATAATTAATCATCACTTTTTATTGTCGATGAGGTCTAAAATTGTTGTTAACTATTTGATTATTGAAGAGTGTTATATTAAAGTAGAGTTATATCAAGGAATATCTATGGAATGGCCATATGAGTATTATCTGTGTGGTTGCTAACATGGAGAAAAATAATTGTCATTTTATAAATCTTGAGGTACGTATTTGTTATACCAGAACATTAAGAATATAACCTTTCATCATATGTTGTCTTCATATGCATAGGATGGGGAGGAGAGAAAGGGAAAAGATAATGTGTTAGTACCCAACTTTGAGAAGAATGATATAAATAAATTGTTCATTGGTCTAACCCAATGCATAGTATAGTGTAAATATAGTATTTAGTATTATAAAATATTATTAAATAGTTGATAGTTTATTAGATTATGTGTTAAATATTGGATAGTTTTTTTTTTTTGGTTCTGAGTTATTTTATGTAACATTTAGTTGATTAGATAAATATTTGTATTTCTTGTCTATTCAGTAGAATTTGATGCATTGTTTTTGCTAATGGAAAGTGAGAGGGAGATTGCTAGGGGTTTTTGGCTCTGCAAGGGTTTTATTTTGGCCTCCCCATGTGTATTTCATATTATAGTATTGTACAAGAAATTCCTTGTGTTATCTTGCATTTATTGCGGCACATTATCATTCACTAGGACTAAGGGCAACGTTTTCCCTTTAAATGGCCTCAGTGTTTCATTCCTCTACAATTGTTGCTGTTGGAGTTGAAAGTTTGAGGTGAACACCAATGGCTCCTCCACTACCCAAGCGTCCCTAAAAAATTTGTTCCCAAGGTGTTTCACAAGGTACATCCCTTGATTCACCCCTTGATATTGTGCTTACAATACCAGAGTTTGATAATGGATGTAAATACTTTGAAAATTTTACCTTGATTGGGTATTTTGTGAGTAGAGTTCTACTTGAAAGTGTGCTTTGTGACTGGGTTAGCTTGGCCTAGTTCCCACATGGGATATGCTTCAACACAATGCAAAACCTCACTAATGGGTTTTTTCTTCTTCATTTTTTTTAAGTCAACCATGTTGAAGCTGTCCTTTCTTGGGGCCATGGTCAATCCACTCATCCCTCCTTGTGTATGTTGGAACTGAGACTTCTTTGACTCTAATGAAAAGTCCATTTGCATCCCTATTTGGGTGGAATTTCTTGGCCTATCGTTGTTGTGATGGAACTTTCTCAGCCAAATAGCTTCTTCTTTGGGTTTTGTTTTTTGTTTAGAACTAAAGAAGTTCTACTCAGCCCATCCCTAGTGACGTGTCTATGTTAGGGTGGACCTCTCCAAAGACCTCAAAGATTCTATTGATATTCAAATAGATCAAACCCATTACTCTTAATGGGTTCAATATATCAATCTACCCAATACATGCTATCGATGCCAATCATCTTTGTTGAACACACTAGGATACTAAGAGGGGGGTGAATTAGTATCTAAACAATCTTCAATTTTAACAACTTTAACTTATCTAGAGTAGATTAAAACTTAAGCATCACATCATTAATATGAAAATGAAAGATTAACACAATACACATCAATACATAACACCAGATATACATGGAAAACCCAAGAAGGGAAAAACCACAGTGAGGATTAACTCACAATATATGAAGCTCAAATAAGAACATTGTTTTAGGGCTACAACCCAAAGAAGCTACTACTCCCTGAATAACTTTGATTTAGGGCCACTCCCAAGGAAGTTACTACTCTCTAAAGACTTTGTTTTAGGGTCACTCCCAAGGAAGCTACAACTCTTTGAATTGAGAACACACTTACAAAAGATTACAGTATGATAGTTCTTCTACTGTCTAAAAATTGACATTGAATCTCACACCTTTGATGATTGCACTTTTGCCTCTTCACACTTTCTTCTAATGATCTGGTCAGTTAGGCATACTCTAAACTTGATCACTGTCACATATAAGTCTTCAAGCTGAATCTGGATAGTGTCAATAATTGCTCTTTCTCCTTGAGTCGTTCATCAACAATGCATTCATTCTAGCTTTTATTTGCTTGCAAATCTTTTCAATCAACTTCCAATCACACCTCACGTCAATCAATTTGATTCACTAATTATACATGATATTACATTGATTGCATTGCTTTTCAGCTAGATACAACATGAAAAATATATTTACAAGTCATCCAGATAACACACAATATGAAACGTGTAGAAGATAGGTCCTAAGTGAAACCACACGTTACACCAGTAGAAGATACATGCCTTTTGGACACCAACACTTGCTTAACTATGTCTAAAAAATCCTTAATAGCTTCAAGCACCAAGGAATTAAATCCATACACTCTACTCATTTGGAAATAGGACAGCTTTAAGAAAAACACATGAAGACTTGAAACTTATAATGGCCACATCAACTTGAAAACATTGTATGGTACTGGAAACAAGAAAGATCTTTGTGAAACTTTTTCTAGATGAGTCCACATGACTCATAAAACATCCCTAAACACTCCTTTTCCACTATACATCAAAGAATTGTGTTGTACATCTTTAATCATGAACTTTGAGAACAATCTATCATCTAGAACACATTGTTACATACTATCATTTGAAAAATTAAGTTGTGAACCACCAAGAACCTTAAAACTATAAGAAGCCATGTAATACATATCCATAAACATGTCCTCAAAACCATGAGGGAAATCATTCATTTTTGGAGGAATGCAGAGCATTCCAATAGGCCTTCATCACTATCTTACTGTGCTAGAACACATGTTGGTACTCTATCATGCATAGCTTTCACAGCGGAAGGACAAATGATCTAAAAACATGGAATTATCACCTTCACTATATCATTAACACAATTCCAGAACCACATGGCCATATTTGCAAATGTGGAGGAATGCATAGCATTCCATTGTCTTCCATAGAACATCTTCACAGAAGTAACACTATCTTCAAACAATTAACAAGAAAACATTCTTCCAATAATGCAATCATCATGAAACTTGGAACATACATGCTTTAGGACATCAGTAACATCAACAATACATCTAATCATCTTCATTCTTCTAATTCCCATATTAATATGAACTATATCTTCTCCCTTCTCTTGTTGGATGGGACATGACATCCAACCATGAACTGTATCTTCTTCTCTTGTTGGATGGCACATGACATCCAACCATGAACACCATCACACCACCATGATAGTGTTGACATCAATGACAACCTAGTGATAGTTTTGACATCAATGAAAACCCTAGGAACCATATGTATAACAATATCCCCCTTTGGCATTGATGGAAACATATATCTGCTTCTCTCCCCCTTTGACATCAAGGACAAAGGGAAACCACTACCTCAATCAGAGACCACATGACTTTTTCTTGTAGAAAAAAAACTCTCCCTAACATCAGCAACCACTACCTACTCCCTCGTAGAGGTAGCCACCATCAATCCAAGAACAAGATATAACATGAACTCCCCTTAGACACATGCACCACTATTCATCTAGCAAGAAGGAGGGGCAATTGCCCCTAACCTTTACCAAAGATCCTCAAAAGCATACTTTTCCAGAGCATTTGTGAAAATATATGCTATTTAATCCTTTGTTGGAACATATTCCAACTTCACTTCCTTGTTTGCAACCTTCTCTCTCAAAAAGTGATACCTAATTGCTATATGCTTGGTTCTAGAATGCATCACTAGATTCTTGGAAATATCGATAGCACTTGTATTGTCACACAAGATAGGAATAGGTTCATCATATAATACCTTGATATTTGTTAGGATTTGCTTCATTGACAACACTTGTGTACAACAGGATATTGCTACAATGCACTCTACCTTTGCAATAGATAAGGACACTAAATCTTGCTTCTTACTCTACCTTGAAACCAATCTGCTTCCTAAAAAGAAAGCACCACCAATTGTACTTCTTCTATCATCAACACAACCATCTCAATCAGCATCATTGTAAGCATTCAAATCAAAGCCTTTACCTCTTGGATACCATAGGCCATAGTCTAGAGTTCCTTTCAAGTATTTGAATATCCTTTTCACTGCCTTCAAGTCATTTGTTTTCTTGGGATTAGCTTGATATCTGGCAACCACACATATTACATACATAATATCAGGTCTAGGAGTAGTTAAGTACATTGTAATAGTCCTCCAATCTTAGATCTATAGATAGTCTAATCCACCTCCAGAGACTCGTCATCTTTTCTCAAGTGACATCCAGTAACCATGGGAGTACTCACTAGTTTTGAATCCTCCATACCAAACTTCTGCAACAACTCTTTGACATACTTAGCTTGTGAAATAAAGATACCACCATCTAGCTGAGTAATTTGAAGTCCAAGGAAGAAAGACATCTCACCAACCATAGACATCTCAAACTCTTTTTTCATCTCCTTTGTAAACCTCTTACACATATCATCATCTCCACCAAAGATGATGTCATCAACATATACTACAACTATTAATATCATGTCTCCTTCTTCCTTGATGTAAAGATTGCTCTCTGTAGTACCTTTCTTGAAGCCTTGCTAAAGTAAGTACTTATCCAACCTAGCATACCAAGCTCTAAGTGCATGCTTAAGACCATATAGAGCCTTCTTGAGTCTACACATCATGTCCAAATCTTCTATTATCTGGAAACCATCTGGTTGTTCAATATAAACCTCTTCCTCTAGGTCACCATTTAGAAATGTTGAGTTAACAACCATCTGATATACCTTGAAGTTCTTATGAGAAGCAAGAGCAAGGAACACCCTGATTGCCTTCATCCTTGCTATTGGAGCAAAAGGCTCCTCAAAATCAATACCTTCAACTTGTGTGTATCTTTTCCATACTAGTCTTGCCTTGATCCTTACAATTTCACCTTCTTCATTTAGTTTGTTTTGGAACACCCATTTTGTTCCTTTAACATTCTTATTTGCTGGTATCGGAACCAATTCCCATGTCTTATTCTTCTCAATCTGATCCAATTCTTCTTTCATGGCTTTTATCCATCCATCATCCTTGCTGGCATTAGCAAAGTTTTTGGGTTCCACTTTTGAAACCGAACACAAGTTTACTTGCTCATGTGTCTTAGCAAGCCTTCTCCTTGTTTGTATGCCTTCATCCTTGTCTCCAATGATCTGATCTACTAAGTGGTTCTTCTGAACATACTTTACTAGAGTCTTAGGCATCTGCTCTGGTTCTTGTTCCTTTTCTTCTTTCACTTCTTCTTCTTCATCTACAATGCATGAAAATATGTCAGATTCGTAGTCCTTTGATTCATATAAGATATGATACAGGTCTTCATCTACCTTGACATTTGTGCTCTCAATCATCTTTCCCAACCTCTTGTTGTAGAATCTATAAGCCTTGCTTTTGGTTCAGTAGCTAAGAAAGATTCCTTCATCACTTCTTGAATCAAACTTTCCTAGGTCTTCTTCATGTCTTTTGATATAGCATTTGCTACCAAAGATCCTGAAGTATCTAATAGTGGGAGGTCTTCCATAGCATAGGTCATAAGTAGTCTTAGTGTTATTGACCCTCAATTGTACTTTGTTAATTAGATAGACAACAGTATGAACTGCATCCTTCCAGTACATATCAGGAAGATCTACATCTTTCAACATTGCCCTAGACATCTCCTGGACAATCCTATTCTTCCTTTCCACTAACCCATTTTGTTGAGGGGTCTTAGGAGCTGACAAATGTCTCCTAATACCATTATCTTCATAAAACTTTTCAAATTCATTTGAAGTAAACTCACCTCCTTTATCAGACCTCAAACATTTGATCTTGGTATCTACTTCATTCTCAATCATAGCTTTGAACACTTGAAATTTATCAAGGGCATCTAATTTTTCGCTTAAGAAAGTAACCCAAGTTATTCTAGAATTATCATCAACAAGCAACATGAAATACCTCTCACCTTGTTGACTCTTTACTCTAGTAGGGCTGCATAGATTAGTGTGAATAAGCTCTAGTGGCTTTGAAGAAGAATACTCCTTGCTTTTGAATTTTTTCTTTGTCTGGGTTCCCATTTGACATTTCTTGCATATTGCATTTGTAGGCTTGATTATCTTAGGCATATCTCACATTGCATGAGTAGAATTGATCTTTACCATATTATCAAAATTATTGTCCCATTCTTTCATACCATAGCCAACATTCACTAGATTGGGCTAACAAACATGTTCTTCCATTTACCTCCTTCAAATGATAGATGTCACCATATGTCTTGATACCTTCTGCAACTAATTTTCTAGATGCTACCTTCCTAATTTCATAGCCATTGGCATGAAAGGTGAGATTATACCCCTTGCTGCACATCTGACTAACACTAAAAAGATTATGTTTTAGCCCTTTGACATAGAGGACATCCTCAGTCCTATTCTTCCCATAAGTACTTATAGCACCTTTTCCATAGATCTATGCTAACTCATCACCACCAAACTTGACAGCACCACCATCCCACTTCTTAAGGTTAATAAGCTTCCCCTTGTCACCAGTCACATGATTTGAGCATCCACTATCAATTAACCAAGCCTTGGCTTCTTCTCTTGCATGAAAGTCAGTCCATAAAACCATTGATCTTTCATTGTTCAGTTCTGTTTGCAAGGCATCAGTCTTTTCACATTTTCCAACATCATCTTTTTTGTTACCAACACTCAAGGCCATGAAAAGAGTTTCATCATTTGAATCATCATGATCCTCATCTTCTGAAGAATAATTGCTTTCTATGGAATATAGACTTCTCTTGAACTTGTCTCTTTTGTTACTACCTCTTGATTCTTTGAAAGGACATTTAGAAGCAAAATGACCAACCTTTCCACAATTGAAACATTTGAAGGGTAACTTACCTTTGTATTTTCCAGTGCCTTTATTCAGTCTTCTCACAAAATTTGCTTCAACTTCATCAGAGCTTTCATCTTCATCATCAACTTCTTCCTCTGTCTTCATATTGGCTTAGAAAACATCTTCTTTCTTTGGAGCAGCACTGCCAAACTCTCTCATTTCAAATGCAGTAAGAGAACCAAATAATTTTTCTATAGTGTATGTATCCAAGTTTACATTCTCCTTAATGGAAGATACCTTATGACTATAAGATTTGAGAAGTGATCTCATAATTTTTTTCACAACCTCATCTTCTTTCACTTCTCCACCAAGACCTTTAATGTCATTGACCACTTCATTCACACAGAGCATGTATCCAACAATGTCTTCATCCTCTAACATTTTTAGGTTATCAAAATTTCTCTTCAAGATCTACATCTTGGCTTTCTTTATTTTCTTATCTCCTTCATAAATAATTTTAAGTTTACCCCAAACTTCTTGAGTAGAACTACAACTCATTAGCTTTGGAAGTTCTGAATCAGCAAACCCATTCATGATAGCAAACTTTTCCTTGGCATTGTTATCATACTTCTTAACTTCATCTATATCTATAGGAATAGTAGCGAGAATAGTTTAACTAGACTTGATAGATTCCTAAACACCACACCCTAGGGAATTGATATAAGCTTCCATCCCTTAGCTTCCAAAAAGCATAATTTGTTTCATCAAACCTAGGTATCTTGTCAAATCCATTCTATGCCATCCCAAACCTTCCTCAAGTGGTTAAGCTTCCCTACGAGGAACTTGGCTCTAATACCAATTGTTGAACACACTAGGATATTGAGAGGGGGGTGAATCAATATCTAAACAATCTTCAATTTTAACAACTTCAACTTATCTAGAGAAGATTAAAACTTAAGCATAACGGCATTAACATGAACATGAAAGATTAACACAATGCACATCAACACATAACTCTAGATATACATTGAAAACCCAAGAGGGCAAAAACCATGGTGAGGATTAACTCACAATATATGAAGCTCAAATAACAACTTTGTTTTAGGGCTACAACCCAAGGAAGCTACTACTCCCTGAATAACTTTGATTTAGGGTCACTCCCAAGGAAGCTACTACTCCCTGAAGACATTGCTTTAGTGTCACACCCAGGGAAGCTACTACTCCTTGAATTGAGAACATACTTACAAAAGATTACAGTATGACAATCCTTCTAGTGTCTAAAAACTGACATTGAAACTCACACCTTTGATGATTGCACTTCTACCTCTTCACACTTTCTTCTGATGATCTGATCAATTAGGCACACTCTACACTTGATCACTATCACATATAATTCTTCAAGATGAATTTAGACAACATCAACAACTTCTTCTCTTTCTCGTTCAGTTTCTCATCAACAATGCATTCATTCTACCTTTTATTTGCTTGTGGACCTTTTGAATCAACTTGCAATCACACCTCACCTCACTCAATTTGATTCACTCTTTATACATGATATTTCATTGATTGCATTGCTTTTCAGCTAGATACAACATGAAAAATATATTTACAAGTCAGACAGACAACACACAATATGAAACATGTAGAAGATAGGTCCTAAGTGAAACCACATGTTACACCAATAGAGGATAAATCCCTTGTGGACACCAAAACTTTTTTAACTAGGTCCAAAACATTCTTAATAGCTTCAAACACTAAGGAATTACATCCTTACAATCGCCTCATTTGGAAATAGGACAACTTTAAGCAAAACACATGAAGACTTGAACTATAAAGGTCGTATCAACTTGAAAACTTTGTGCGGTACTTGAAACAAGAAAGATCTTTGTGAAACTTTTCCAGATGAGTCCACATGACTTATAAAACATCCCCAAACACTTGTTTTCCACTGCACATCAAAGAATTGTGTTTCACATCTTCAATAATGAACTCCTTGAACAATCTATCATCTAGGACACACTGCTACATGCTGTCGTTTGAAAAATTGAGCTGTGAACCACCAATAACCTTGAAACTGCTAGAAGGAATGTAACACACATCCATAAACAAGCCCTCAAAACCACAAGGGCAATCATTCATTTCTGGAGGAATGTGGAGGATTCCAATAGGCCTTCGTCACTAGCTTACTCTGCTAGAACACATTTCGGTAATCTATCATGCATAGCTTTCACAGCGGAAGGACAAATGATCTAAAAACTTGGAAGTATCACCTTCACTATATATTGAACACAATTCCAGAACAACATGGCCATATTTACAAATGTAGAGGAATATGGAGCATTCCATTGTCCTGCACAAAACAATTTCATAGAAGTAACACTATCTTCAAACAATCAATAGTAAAACACTCTTTCGGTAATGCAATCATCATGGAACTTGGAACATACATGCTTTAGGCAATTAGTAACATCAGCAATACATCTGATGATTTTCGTGCTTCTATTTCCCATATTAATATGAACTATATCTTTTCTATTCTCTTGTTGGATGGGACATGATATCCAACCATGAACTGTATCTTCTTCTCTTGTTGGATGGGACATGACATCCAACCATGAACTGTATCTTCTTCTTTTGTTGGATGGGACATGACATCCAACCATGAACACCATCACACCACCATGATAGTGTTGACATCAATGACAACCCTAGGAACCATATGTGTAATAATTTGATCATAAGATATGGGATTGCCCTTTGGCCACACTTGGCCTAAGTCCTCAGCTTAGCCTACTTCTAGGTTGACACCTCCAGCAAGAGAAGATGAAGGATGGTGTATTGTTGCTAGCTAAAAGGCTAAAAATGCTAGCACTAACAAACCCTCAGTTAATCCAATAGGCTTACAGGGTCAACTTCGATCCCATCTATTTCAAAGCTAGCTGACACTACTACGTCGAGTGTGGTGAAAGTTTCTAAACCTCTACTAGTGAGTTCAAATGTGGCTTAGCTACTAGCTATAATAGTTTGACAGTCTTCTCCCCTGCTCATTGTATTAATATAAATTTTATAAATGTATCAGATTGTGTCTCACATATGGATCATATGCTCAAATACAAAAAACTAGCCATTGAGGCCCAAAATAATATATAGTAGCATGTCAAATTGAGATCTGGTCAATGGAGAATGGTGAGTTTAATTTTAAAACATGTTAAAAATAAAAACTATAGAGAAACTGACCAAAACACTTTCATGATGCCGATTGTGTTGGTATGTGGTGACTGATCATGTAAATATTGTATACTCATAATGTATGCTTGCTGGGGTTTAGGGGTGTAGCCCTTAAAAAAATTGTTTTTCCTCTTTTTTGCATGTTCAGAGTTGGTAGTTAATTTGTATTAACTGACAAAGAAAAAACAACTTTGTAAAACCCTAATTCTAGAGGCTTCCAAAAAGCTTGATATAAGTAGCTGGGATGTATGTTGTGGGTGTGGAATTTGTGAGATTGTAATTTATTTTGTGTTGGATAATAAAATCATTGGATGGCTAAGTTTTTGTGGATATAGCCCATTTTGGGTGAACCATGTTAAAATTCTATGTTGATCTCTTTTGTGTTATTCTTCACTGTTATATTTGGGTTATTTAATTTGCATATAACTGTTAGTGTTTATTACTCTGATCTACCTGAACACTAACAGATTGTGCCCCTTCTAGTGCTTCTGTGAGTGGCACTATCAACATTTTTGTCTCTTTGTACACCCCCAGGGTAGTTTATTCCTCACAATTGGCAAGTGTTCTGAGGAGGTGAGGAGCTGAGTTAGGTGCATGCATCCTCAAGGATCAAATGGATATGAAGACATCCCTACATCTCACCCTCATTTTCGTGGTTCAAGATAAACTATGTCCATGCAAAGCCCTATCTAGACCACCTATGCAACCACAAGTTAAGCCCCTCTACATTTCCTTGAACATGCATTCCACCCCTAGTGAGGTTCTTAGAGTGTGTAGAAGGACAAAAATGCCTACCATTGCCTCCCCTTTTAGCAAGTCATAACTGCAAAGTGTAGTGTTCCATCATTCCATGTTAAAGGGGTAGTCAAAGACCAATCCAGATGCTATTGCATGGACATAGTGTCCATATTGAATCATATCCATAATATTCAAGAGAAAGGTAGTTACATTATTTGACCAATGAAGACATCTATCCTTAGATCATTCTAGCCACATCTATCCACAAATGTTACAAATTTCAAATTGATCCATTGTGCAATTAATGTCAAAGATCTAGTTCAAATCCACAATTTAAACCCTTCCTTTAATTATTGGCTCCCTTGGCATCATGGGAAAAGAGAGGCACCTGTTAATTTTGTCGTTCTCCATCCTTGATCCTACAAGAAAAAGACTTATGGGACAAGAAAAATTTGAGGCACTTTGATAAGAATGTTAGTGATTGAGAGAGGGAAGAGTATGAATTGATGGAAATAATCTAGCCATTTAACTATATTTCCTCTCTTGCACCCTTTTAATGTCATATTAAGGTATGCCTCACCATCAGCCGCTTCATAAATGGAAAGATTTGTTGTTAAATGTATATTATCACATCCAGATTTGGAACATAGGAATATTTACGCCTTTGGGTTGTTTCCTATCCATTAGTCTTTAATATTATTTTGTCATCCTTGTATTGGTGTGAATGATGGATCACTACGAAGATCTATGCTATAATGTTAACAGATAAAAGCATAAATTCTTGTAGATTATACTTGCTTGAAGTAAAGGCCCATTTCCTATACTTTCTTTGGAACAGTCATGAGATTTACATTCATGTTTAAACAATCAAAATGCCTTTCAATTTTTTGTTGTACTACTTTGGTGATTTACATATTAAATTGGAGGGGTGTGGGGGAGTTAGTGGTCTAACTGTAAAGTCCTACTTGTCAAGATGCCTTTCACGTGTCTCCACCTGTTTTGTATTTATGGAATTTGGTTATTCTTAAGAGCCACTTTGGATTCTTACAATCTTTGTGTTGTTGGTCTTGGTTAATTGCCATTAATTGTACTCAAATTCTTGTCGATTGGGCTATCCTCTCAGGTCTTGAATGTTCTTTTGGAGCCACATAATCAATTGGGTAGGAGGATTTCCCTAACATGGATTAATAGCACCTCCTCATTGGGTTGGTCTATGGCTTCATTGGCCAGAGTGTCAGCCACTCTATTCCCTTCCCTGTAGCAATGGTAGACTTGAAATGTGTTGAGTTTTTTCTATAAGGGATAAAGCATGTTGTAGTATATAGTCTATTCTTCAATTCTCCATTTTCCTTGACTTAATTTCCTTTATGATGTTTAAAGAGTCTCCCTCTATCTATAAATCTTTGTAATTGTTATCTAGTGCTAACTATAATCCATGAAGGAGCAACCATGCCTCTGCTTCATTATTAGTTCCTTTTGGGATTTTTGCAGATTTGGCCAATATTACTTGTCCCATGTGATCTTGGATTATACAACCCATTACCAACAATCTTGGATTTCCCCTACATGCTCCATCAAAATTTAACTTTATGTTGGAAGGCATTGGAGGGATCCATTTTACCTTATTTCTATCCACTTTCTAAGAATTGGCCTAAAAAGAAGCACAATTAGTAATGGATTCCAAGAATTTTTATTTCTTTAACATTGATTCATCCCAGCTTGTCCACTTTGTGTTATGGTTTACTAATTTGCTAGCTTTAGTCATGGTGACCTCTGAAATTGCTTTGTCTAATTCTTCACATACCTTATGCACCATCTATAAGAGTTTAGGATCAAATAAGCAATTATTGATTACAAGTTCAAAGTAATTTGATTAGTTGTTGGAAGAAAAACTCCTAGAAACTAGCATGAGTGGCTAGTTTAGTGGGAAACTTGATGACCCCTCAACTAACCTCCTAACAACCTTAATCACCCAACAACCTTAACATCTATCAAAATTGCATAAGGGAATGCCTAAGTAGGCTTATGCCTAAGTGTATAATATATATGAAATATATATACACTAACATCCCCCCTTAAGCATAGCTTAGGTGGGCACAAATGAAATGGGTCCTGACTACAAATCCCTAAGAGGTACCCATCTATAATGCAAATATGAAATTGGGTCCCAGCAACTAGGCCTAATGAGGTACCCATGTATAATGCAATCTCTTAGAAACATAGAAAGGTAGAAAACCCAGTGGGAAAAAACTACCCTCCAAAAGAGAGAAATTATATAGGTGAAGAAGTACTACTTTTTTCACTAAGTACAATATAAGATTCCCCCCATAGGAGAGAAAATGATAGAACATCTATGTGAACACCCCATAATACATATCTTGCTGTAGTGAGCTTGGATAGTCAACAAAGGATGCACATGTAACCTTCCAAGAACGCCAAACAATGTTGCTTCCCTTGGGAATAAATGAAACAACCTAAAGATGCAGGATATCTTCCCATGCAAGAAGATGTATGTATGATCTTGAATCATGCTGAAGCTAATCCAAGGATGATGGTGCCCATGTCGATCGCTTCAAAGAGTGCTCAGGTGTCCCCATGTTGATGCCGAAGGATGCCATAATCAAATTAGGTGCATGCCCAATAGATGAGGATGATGATGATCTAGAACCATGTGGAGGATGATGTAGAGCATGAATATCCAAAGAGGATAATAGAAATGCAACTTCATCGAAACTGTCATCAAAGAGAAGACTGATGTCCTCAACGTGTGCTTCCATGTCAGCAATGTAGGACTCTACAAATAGACAATTGATGTCAGGTAGAAATCTATCCCAATCAACAATGCTAGGAAGATTGATATCCTGTTGCAAAGAAGCACCAGAAGCTTTTGAAGAAGCGACTCTAGAATTTGATGAAGCAACAGTAGGAGTGATGAATTCTTCTATGTTAGTGGAACATTTTTTTTCGGTATCATGATTAGTGATGTGAGTTCTGATCAAAGCAGGATAATGTGGGAATGGAGAAACATTGGACTCTCCATATATCTCCCAGATTTTGATCTATAATACATACGGACAGCCAATAACCATGATGGCATACAAAGTGGCATTTGGAATATGTAAATTGATTAATCCACAAATATGATCATGATGATTAAACCATTTAGCCTTCTAAGATTGATTGCCAGGTTGAAAGTTAACTCCATATAGATACGGTATGAGATTATGGAACATGAGGTGTTTTAGGATGCCTTCACACTAGGACTTATAGTTTCCCATGGTTAGGTAGATTACAGAAGAGTGAGTTTCATATCCCATGATTTTAGAACATGTTAATTTCTTTAGACAAAAGAAAATTGACACATTTAGGCAACCCTTTGATTAGGTGACCCCCAGTTTTGGCACTTTATAACTTAGTGTTTTTGATAATGCAAGTAGGTACAATGTGTAGGAAATTAAAAAAAAAATAACATTTGCAAAAGACGGTGCTCAATTTCGAGCTACCAAGCAAAACTTATTACAAAATTAGTTTCCCACAAAAATAGCCTATTTTAATGCATTCATAGTTCAAATTGGAAAAATAACCTATGGCAAGAGGTAGCCTAGCTATCCAACTAGTTGTTGGAGTCAGCAAGAGATGAAGATTACAATGGTCTGATTGTGAGGAGGTATTGGCCTCTTGCCAGATCAGACCTCACCCTTCGTCTTCGTCAGGTGAAAATATAAGAATTTTTTAAAACCATTATTTCCTGAAAGAGCAATTTGTTAACTATTTGTAGTTGATAGTTGTTAATGGTTACAAAGAAGGTAACATTTAATGTTAAAGTAACATAAAATGTTATTGGTAACCTAAAATTGCTAGCTATATGCTTAAAGTTACAATAGATGATAATGTAACATATAATGGAGTGTTAGCACAAAATTTTAACAAGTGTCAATGAAAAGATAGAAAATTATCACCCATATAGTATGTTGTTAACAACAAATGTTAACACTGCATGTTACGGTAGCATAAATTCTAGCTCTAACAACCACTAACTAACAACCAAACTAACAACCACAAATAGCAAGACTCCAACACCAAACTAACAACCACAAACAACGGTCACATGAAGAAATCCAAGATTTCAACGCCAAATAACAACCACAAATAGCGGTCAGATGAGGAAATGCGAGACTTCAATGCCTTTCCTTCATATTGCAGGCCATCTCCTCTCATCAAATGAACAGTAGTAGGCTTAAGTTTTCAATATGCCAAAAAAGGAGAATGCTGCCAAATCGCATACGAGCCAAGTCGCAAATCTCTCCCACTCTAATTGAGAGCTCTGTATGCAATGGTTTCTTGGCACCCAAATTGCTGTGTGTGCAGTGAGCTAAGGATGCGTGCTAGGCGTACACCAATAGAGGCAATGGTGCCTTCTTTCGCTGCAGGGTCTTGCCAAAATAGGCCACGGTGGGCTTTATGGTGGTGTTGTGCCTTATGAACAAGCCGACACCTCTTTCAAGGCAAAGTTTGACCTTTTCCAACTTCAAACGCCTCCCTGCACTTGCAACGTCTTAGGGTCTGCAGATCAGCGGCTCTACAACAAGACTTGACACAAACGAACCAATAAAAACTTAAAAACTGCTTTGATACCATCTAAAATTTAGGATCAACTAAGCAATTACTAATTATTAGGCAAAAGAGTGAATACATATAGGAGACCAAAGGTAGTTGTTGAGAGAAAGACTCCTACAAATTAGTATGAGTGGCTAGTTTAGTGGGAGACTTGATGACCCCTCAACTAAAATCCTAACAACCTTAACCACCCAACAACTTTGACACGTGTCAAGATTGTATAAGGGCACACCTAAGTAGGCTTATGCCTAAGTGTTTAATATATATGAAATATATATACACTAACACCTTCAAGGCTTTCTTTCTGAAGATACAGAAATTTATATCCCTTCAGATATGCCATACTACCATGGATGGGTTCACTTTCCACAAGCATGTGAATGTTGAATCTGAGAATAGTATAGGCTAACTTTTAAAAAATGTTATTAAGGACTCCAGAAGAGGTGAAGCCCAATTCAATTGTTTAAATGGCCACTACTAGTATTCTCTACTAAAGTGAGAATGGATTAAGAGATGATCAAGGATCTCTTCTTGCTCTCCACACAGAACACAAGTCAAATTTGTTCTGATGTTCAATTTCTGGATTCTATCTTGGGTAAAGATTCTTTTGTGTAATGCAATCCATGTGAAGGCCTCAACTTTTTGTAGGATTGCATCATTCCAGCAGAGATGAGCTAGCCAATCTATCTTACTAGATGGTGATATTCTTTTGTACCCTTGTTTCGTCATATATGACCCTAAATTCTCCACTGTCAACTTATTATCCAACTTGATAACACTCATGTTATGAGAGAAATTCACTATAGGCTGAATTTGTTTCTCCCCAACTTCTTCTTGAACTTTTAGGAGCCATAATGCATGTGTAACTACAAAAGTGACAACAAAATACTCTTGTTCTATACATGAAAAATCAATTTAACTTTGCTTCCTTGAGCTCCATGTATCCAAATTTGAACCAAGTGAAAAATAATTACTATATGTGGAGTTTTGGTCATCGAAACTATCAATTTATTAGCCAATTTGATAGTGCTCATGTTATCAAAGAAAATCGCTACAGACTGAATTTGTTTCTCCACAATTTCTTCCTGAACTTCTAAGATCGATAATGCATGCGTAACTACAAAAGTGATGACAAAATACTCTAGTTCTATACATGAAAAAGCAATTAAACTTTTTTTCCTTGAGCTCTATGTCTCTAAACTTGAACCAAGTGAAAATAATTACTATATGTGGACTTTTGGTCATCCAAACTACGTTCCCAAATAGAATCACTAAAGCCAACAAGTTTAAACCTTTTAGAAGCATAGTAGTGAATACCAAAATTTGTAGTACCTTTCACATACCTCAATATCCTCTTAGCTACCTTAATATGAATTTTAGATAGCTATATCATTACCTTGGAAAAAGAGAAACTAAATAAGCAATTTGTTTGTCTAATGTGACTGGGAAGTGTCAAAATTCCAACAATACCTCTATAAGTTGTTTCATAAACTATTTTAGAACCATGTTCTTCACATAGCACAACTCCATGACCAATTGAGTGGAGACTAGCTTACAATAAACCATATTTAATTTTTTCAACATTTCCTTTGCATACTTTATTCAGACAAATGAAGATTCTATTGACACGTTGATGAACCTCCACTCATAGGAAATATTACACGAGACCTAAATCTTTCATTTTAAATTCATTCACCATAGCAATTTTGAATTCATCTTTCATCTTAGAATTGCTATCCATATGCAACAAATCATCAACATACAAACTTGCAATAAGGATATCATTACCTTCTTGCCTATAGTAAAGGGTAGGTTCACTCTTACTTCTCTTCAAGCCATTCTACTAAAAATGTCCATAATTCCTAGAATACCACACTCCTGGTGCTTGCTTGAGGTGATACAAAGCCTTCTTCGACTTGTAGACTTGGTTTTCTTTCCCATGCATTTTGAAACCTTGAGGTTGTTGTACATAGACTTCCTCTTCTAAATACCCATTAGAGAAGGCACTTATCACATCCATGTGATGTATGCTCCATTTTGTTTGTGCTACTAGTAAAACCACCATTCTCATAGTTTCTTGTCTTTCTACTAGTACAAATAACCCTTAATCTATTCCATACTTCTATGTGAAGCCTTTTGCAACTAACTAGGCCTTATATATGTCAACACCACCATCACTATTGTACTTAGTCTTGTAGACCCACTTAGTACCAATACGTTTCATGTCATGTGGAAGTTTCGTAAGCTTCAAAGTTTCATTTCTATGAATGGAATCCATTTCTTCTTGCATTGCTTACATCTAGACACCATGAGTACATGCATCTTCAAAACATGATGGTTCAAAATTAGCTTATGAAAGTTAAGAAAAGTTTATTGTCTCACCTAGCAAATTCTCTTCATGTGTTTTACTTGTAGTTATCTAATAAATTTCACTTAGGCTTCTTATCTTCCTTGAAGAACTGGGACTTAATGTTGGACTTGCACTTGGAATAAACAAAATAGATGAGGGGCTACTTGGTGGACTTGTAGTAGTGTGAACTTAAAAAACATTTGTTTAGCCAATTTGAAAAATAAATATAATAGGAAGGAAAAAAATACCACTTACAACGTATAATATCTAGAAAAATAAGTAACATACGGCACTTAACAAATACCATACAATGAAATTGTCTAACTGAAAATATAGACATTCACAGTATTTTTCATTATCTTCTCATTAAAAAAGAACAATGAGGTGGATGTTATATAGTTTTTAATGGTCTAAAACCAATAGTAAATAAATAAAAGCATGGGTAGTACTAAACAATAGTTCAAGCCCTATAAATAAAATCACTAAAAGTAAATTCACCTAAAGCTAGACATTTCTATGCATCTAAAAATATAACTCTAAAAACAGTCTTAAACTACTATTAATGTGCCGCTTAGAAGCATTTATCCAAGATGAAATCTATAAGAGGATCAAGGTCTACTCGTAACAACCTGCATTCATAGTACTAAGAACAACTACAATAACATATAACTTCATCCTAATAAATATCATCCCAATCTCTGCAGTAAATTAGTTTGTGTCTTAAGTGAAACTTGAAACTTGATCCCAAGTAAATGGACTTCCATAAAACTTAAATTTTGTTTTTAATTAAATAAAATTTTATAAACTTTGAAATTCCTTCTTAATTAGATAGACTTTCATAAAACTCTAAAACTCCCTCTCAACTAGACAAGTCTTTATAAAATTGGAAACTCCCTTTCAATTAGATTGACTTTCATAAAACTCACAATTCCCTCTTAACTGATTTCCAGCCAGACTTTCTCGACCAACAACTTTATGAGATATTTTTATCTTTAGTCGATAGGCTTTGTTAGTAGGATAATGATTGTAATGATTTGTCAGTCGTCCCGAATTGGAAGATTTTCCTGGCAGGGTTTCCCTCATCTACCAACTTTATCGGATAACTTTACCGCATAGACTTTGTAAGTAAGAAAACAACTGCACTGATTCGTTAGTCGCCCAGAGTAGTTAGACTTTGTGGTCAGACATTCCGTCGGTCAACAATTGTATCAGATGTCTACCACTGTCTGTTTTAAAACAAGCTACAACTTTCCGGATATCTACCGCCGCCTGTTCAAATTCTTCTTTTCAATAATTCCACATGTCTTCATACTTCTGTATTGCTTCCCACTTGAAAACGTCATATCGAATCGCATTCTTTCAATGTTTTTGATGAAAACTAAAGGAAAACTGTTTGGATGCTGTGGGTAGTACAAGTGCCAACAGAAAAATAGGTAGTTTTCCTTATTATAGCTCATGAGCTGTCTTCAACAAAGGAAAAACCATTCTTTTCCATGCACAAAATTGCAGCGACGAACACCTCATGATAAGATTGCTGTCGTTTTCGTTATGTGGCAATTCGAACTTGCAAGCTCTGTTTTCCAAGGTCACAGAATTAGCCACTCATTTAATAATATATCGATTTTAGTAAGGATTCAACATTTACAGGGATCTAACTTTTATTTTATTATTAGCCGATAGACTTTGTCGGGCGGAGAACGATTGTCAAAGACTCGTCACGTGGAATTCTAAGACTTTTTGCGATATCTAACTTCGAGATTTAAAATTTCATTATTTGCGATTAAACTTTGTTAGTGGGAGAACGATTGTCAACGATTTTAGGTGGACTTTCCCTCGGCCAACAACTTTATCCACATGTCCATTCCATGGTGACTAATATTTGTTCATAGAAAGCATTAACACATTTCCTCCATTTTTTTCTTTACATTCATTGTGTCATTCTTCCATGTGCCTTTTGGTAACGAAGCAAATCATTAGAGCATAAAATCCACTCTTCTCTTATATGCCTAACATTTAATTCAATATGATCTATTCTTCCTTGTCTCGCATAGTCACGTCTCTCTCTTTAATTTACTTATATTTTAATACTAGTATTGGATTATCTAAACATGTGCATTTTTAATCTCCTCCCCTGTTTACCTGTTCCATACTATGACCTTGGCCTCTTGCATTACATGAAACGATTTTTTAAGCTGTTTATAGCATGTTTCATTTCTTCTCCTTACTATACTTTGCCTTTCCTTGGGGCAATCTATCCCCTGTCCCTAGGATAGGGTATTACATGCTCCCCCTTTTGGGTAACTTTGGCTTCTCTTCTTGCTTATTATTTGCATATTTGTTTTACAAATACCTTCACATTGTGTACATGTCTTTCACATGGGGAAACCTCTTTTAATTATTAGGTGCATCTTCTTACATGTACATCCCTTATTCTATTAATTTATCACTTCTATTCTACCATTTCTCTTTCTCGCCTTTTATAATATAAATACAAAAAACACTAATCAAACAATCGAGGGTTCCTTTGTTTTAACTTTCAAAAAGTTGTACAAAAAAAGAATTTCATGCCTAAAAAGCTACTTGCATACCAAATAAAAGTGTTGTGGTGTACCAAATGCCAAATTTTCCTCCACAACTTTAAATAAAGAAACAAGAAATTTGGATTAAGAAATATTTTCCCATTGTTCTACAAACTGATAATATATTTGTGTAAAGTACAAATGACTATCAACAAGAAACACATGTCATAAGTGAAGAAGAAAAAAAAACAAAAATAAATGAAGAAAATATAAAGACACATGTTGGGATGATGATGATGATCCTCCAAGGTTCATTTATGATACATGGCCATCTTAAATAACTATATACCTATATTCCTTGTTTTAATCTCTTCTACTTATTGTACATTGGATTTTATGTAATTATGCCTTGCTTTTTGTATTTCATGTTTTGTCATTCCCCACTTGGAGAACTTTCCATTCCTTCTTACTTGGTGTGTTTTCCCTTATAGTTGTTTACATCCTCTTTTCTCATTACTATGTCCTTAAATGTCCTATTCTTGTGTATTACTCAAGTTTACCACTTTGATCATGTTTTCTTAATATTTCTCACTTTTATGCCTAATGCATCCCTATGCGTGTTTATTTTTACCATGATATTTATCTACTTATGATTTTCACGCTTATCTACTCTTGATTCAATGACCCATGCCTTATAAGATACTTATCACATGGTTATGATCTTGACTGTTCTTATGCTATTTTTCTACTTATTAATGAGCCTTCTCATTCCATTAACTCATATCTAGATGATCCCTATGTGCCTATGTTCAATTGTTTACAATTTAGGTTTCCATATTGTGCTTCTATTAACATATCATCCTATTACATTTGAGACACCATACTCTCCCCATTCTACTCGCACCTTCATTATCTAGTCATGATTTATGAAATATCCTAGTAGATTGGAGGCATCTTGCCTTCCCTATTCTCTATTGTGCTATCATTACTTAGCATTTTACATAGGGGAATTATGCTTTCCTATAGATCATTTTACACTCACATTACTAATTTTATTCTTACATCTATATAACTATATTTGTAGGGGCATTGTGCCTTCCCCTATCCTATTGTAAGTGTTTACATCCCTTATCATGTATTAAGAGCGATATAAGGGACACCATGCCTTCCCCATCTTACACTACATTACACCTCTATATCCATTTTCACCTTATAATTTACCTATTCATGGGGCAACTTTGTAATGTGATGCTTATCTCTAGTTCAAATACTATGATGCATATCATCCTATACGTTTTATGAGCATTTATATGATACATTTCTAACACTTATTCATTTACATTATTTACATGCTTACATGCTTGTCTATGATTATAATTACATTTCATGTACTATTTCCCCCTCCTTCAATTCCTTACATTTGGATGAAGTAACAAATTCAAGAGGGACCATATTTTTTCATTGATGCTCTTATGTTGAGATTATAGATAGTTACATGTGCCTACACAAAAAATTATCATTGCATTAAGACAATATTGATCACATGACATGGCAATGCCTGATATGCCATATCACTTTCCATATAAGTATAATTTTTCTATTTCTAAGCTACTCATTTTTATCATTTTTCGTAGATAGTTAAAGCAAGTTAAAAATTTGTGCCTAACTCACTTTTGACACATAAGCTACTCATTGCACATCTATTATCTATTTTGTAGATTTGTATGGAGCACATGCGACAAGAAGGAATACACACAAAGATATATAGTTGGGTCGATTACTTTACATCGACCTCAATATCCTTTTATGTCTAAATATTTAATTTCCATGCATGTTTGTAAGTGCTTATTTACTTTAAAATATACTTTCATTTAGGATTCGCATGCACCTCAATGTGAGGGTAAAATGTAATGCTCAAATTTGTATACCCATGCCAATTCCCTTTTAGTTTTGGGCTCATTTTGAGAGAATATGTTTATGTGATTAAACACTAACATCTAGCACACTCTTGTGCTAAATTTCACTCTCCCTGTTATCCTTTCCCACCCTTATTTACTTTCACTTTCACATATTCCCAATCATTCAACCCACCTCTAAGTCATCAACACCAATCCACTAATGTTCACATCATTATTATCTTCAATTCCCATACACTTGATCATTGTGTCAAATTTTACATTTTCCTATTGTGGGTTAATTATGTGATGCATGCGAATGATTCCACTTGACATGAATCTGACTCCAAATAAAAAATTTCAAATGTGGTAGACCAACTCCTATCCTTTCTTCATAGACATGTTTGTACAATTATTAAACATGTCTTGGTATTTAAAGACATTCATTTGAGAATAATTCATATTTGATAATCATTTGAAATCTTAGAACATTAAAAGAGCATTTAATATGAACATTTCAACTTGTAGTACTAAAAAGAATAGCACTTCCATTAGAACTCATATCCTAGATCATTTGCATGCTTTCTTGTTGTTTGCCAACATTTGCAAAGGTTGTAAATCCATCCATTCAAAAGGAGTTGGCTAAGGAGAACATCAATCCTCACAACTCAACAATCTCCTAAGGGTATTTCTCAATACCATTAGTCCTTAAGCACCACTAGACAACAAAGATTAGAGCAAACCAAGTTGTGGAAATACACATCTTAAGATCAAATTTATAGGTTAGAGCTTGGTTCCATACTATGTCAAATTGATCATAGAGTTGTAAGATCAACCCTCATAAAATTTTAGGCACGCACATAGTTTGAGGATAGTCTCAACTTCAAGGACAATAATTTCCTATACTATAACAATTTAACTCTACAAGTCATCAATAATCATAACACATCTTCAATTCAAGAATTAAATACATCTTTTTAAAACATTTACTTTTCTATATTAACATTTATTAAACAAGAAAAAACACAGATGATATAGAGTTCCAACATTGGGCATCGTCCGCAGTAAATGCCTTTTATTTGTAGGGAAGTAGGAAATAACATGTAATTTAAAAGTCTACAGTAATATCTCTTCCTGGAACACAACCGCTGTCGGATGTTTTCTTCAGTCCCATTCCACTAGCATATATCGTTGAATCTAATTTCTTTACAGCCTGTTGAGTTATGTTGAAGGCCGTTGCCACACTTCTCAACGGAAGCTTCAATATGGATACGCTGCTTGTCTGCCATGTGCAATAGAAAAGCATTAATGATGCTCCTGAAAATGGGGCATAAGCAAACTGACATGCAAATATATACATTGAATCTTACCAGAACTCCAGGATTTTGACTGTTGAGAGCAGAGATATAGTCAGCTTCTTTTTTGCCAACATTAAGCTCAAAATGCAAAGTCCCTCTCGGAAATATTGTGACGTCTCCGGGATGCAGAATATCGATGAATGTTTGACCTAATTTAATATGGCATCTCTTTAATGATCTGCAATAAATAATAATTGGGTGATGAATGAAGCAAAGCCCGAGGTCTTACCTTGGGTGTCGACAAAACCAACTTGAAGAGGTCCTCCTGAGATAAGAGTAAGCATTTCTGAGGCTCGTGGATGCGTATGCGGTAAATTTACCCCACATGGAACCATCTTGAACCTCACATATTCCAGTCCCTGTGATCTGCAATAGATCAATACTTTGTCACTGCAATGCAAGACAGATAGAATTTGAAATAATTATAATAATAGTATTAGATTCTTACTCTGCTGCAGGAAACTTGGCGACTGAAGTGGCAGCTCGTACTCCTCCGGAGTCGACACTAACATCTCCATTAGTGAAAAGGTCGCGGAGGGTGAAGGTTTTTACTCCTGCAGCGAAGTCTGTAAGAGGATCAGGGTCTGCTGCATAAACACCTGCATTCAGAACACTAAAAACAACTGCAATAGTGAATAACTTCATCCTGAAAATTATCATCTCAATCTCTGCAAGCTCGCTCAGCTTTCTATTAACTTTTTAACGTGAAGGGTTGCATGATCAAGCCTGCGTTGCTCGTGTATTTATAGGTGAGAGATTGGAGGCCGTTTACGTTACGTTAAATGTATTTAATTTGAAGTTTTCAGCTATCGATAGCTTTGCCAGGTAATTTTAGATCATGACCCGTCTCTAGAGGCTCAGGTAATCTTATCCATAAATTACCTTGTGGGTCAAATAAACTGGCTGTCAACACTGCTAACGAGCTAACTTTCATTAAAAAATTTAATTATCAAAGTTGTTCAAAATATCATCTATTTAAATAGTCAAAGGTCAATTTTGGCCAATAAAAATAAGACAAATATTTACCTAACATTTAATTCAATATGATCTATACTTCCTTGTCTGACATAGTCATGTCTCTCTTTAATTGACATAGTCATGTCTCTCTTTAATTTACTTATATTGTAATACTATTATTGGATTGTCTAACCATGTGCATTTTTATTCTCCTTTCCTTTTTACCTATTCCATTATATGAGCTCGGCCTTTTGCATTACATGAAACTATCTTTTAAGCTGCTCATAGCATCTTTTATTTCTTCTCTCTAGTATACTTTGCCTTTCCTTGAGGGCAATCTTTCCCCTATCCCTAGGATAGGGGCCATCATTCTCCCCCCTTGTTTGGTAACTTTGAGTTTTCTTCTTGCTTATCATTTGCATACCTTTTTTTGGACAAACACATTCACATTGTACACATGCCCTCCACATGGGCTAACCTCTTTTAATTACTAAGTGCATCTCCTTACATGTACACCCCTTACTTTATAAATCTATCACTTTATTCTATCATTTTTCTTTCTCGTCTTTTATAATATAAATAAAGAATACTAATAAGACAACCTAGTTTTCCCTTTTCTAACTTATAAAAAATTATACAAAAATAATAATTTCATGCCTTATCACTTTATGTGTATACTTTATTTGTTTACTTTATTGAAAATAGTAAGGAATGGAAAATTTCTAACTTTGTAAGGTCATTATGAAAATAGAAACCTTGATTTCAGAGTCTATCACGGCCTCAGTCAATAAGAACCATCAGGTGGGAAATCAATTTTCCAATAGGAAACCTAGGAAGACTTGGGAAATTTTCCATTCCTTATTACTTTGTGTTTTCCCTTATAGTTGTTTACATCCCCTTTGCTAACTTTTGTTATGCTATTTTTCTACTTATTAACGAGCCTTCTCATTCCATTAACTTGTCTCTAGACTACTCCTATGTGCCTATGTTCAATTGCCTAAAAGCTATGTTGCCATATTGTGCTTCTATTGACATATCATCCTATTATGTGTAGGACACCATGCTTTCCCCATTTTACTTGCACCTTCATTATCTAATCATGATTCATGAGATATCCTAGTACATTGGGAGCATCATGCCTTCACTATTCTTTATTGTGCTATCATTACTTAGCATTTTAAATAAGGGCATTATGCTTTCCTATAGATCATTTTACACTTGCATTTTTAATTTTATTCCTACAACTATCTAACCACTTTGTGGGGGCATTGTGCCTTCCCCTATCCTATTGTAAGTGTTTACATGTCTTATCTTGTTTTAAGATCCACATAAGGGACACCATGCCTTCCCCATATTACACTACATTACACCTCTAGGTCCATTTTCACCTTATAATTTACTTATACTTGGGGAAACTTTATACCTTGACATTAATCTCTAGTTCATATGCAATGATGCATATCATCTATACATTTTATGAGAAGTTTACATGATACATTTCTAACACTAATTACTTTACATGATTTATATGTTTACATGCCTATCTATGATTACAATTACATTTCACATACAATTTTCTCCCTCCTTCAATTCCTTACATTTGGATGTTGTAACAAATTCAAGACGGGGCATAATTTTCAACTAATGCTCATATGTTGAGATTATAGATAGTTACACGTGCCTACACAAAAAATTGTCATTGTGTTAAAATAAATCTTGATCACATGACATCACAATGCCTAATATGCCACACCACTTTCTATATAAGTATAATTTGTCTAACCCTAGACTCATTTTGAATAAGTTTTTCTTAGATTGTTAAAGAAAGTTAAAAAATTGTGCCTACTTCACTTGTGATACATAAGATACTCATTGCACACCTTTTGTCTATTTTGTTGATTTGTATGGAGCACATGCAACAAGGAGGAACACACACAAAGATATCTGGTTGGGTCCATTACTTTACATTGACCTCAATATCCTTTTCTGTCTAATTATTTATTTCCCATGCATGTTTGTGAGTGCTCATTTACTTTGAAATAGATTTTCATGTAGGATTCACATGCACCTCAATGTGAGGGTAAAATTTAATGCTAAACTTCGCATACCTATACCAATTCCCATTTAGTTTTGGACCAATCTTGAGAGAATATGTTTATGCAATTACAAATTGACATTTGGCACACTCTTGTGCTAAATTTCACTCTTCTATTATTCTTGTCAACCCTTATTTAATTTAACTTTCACACATTCCAGTCATTCCACCTACCTCTAAGTTATCTACACCAATCCACTCACATTCACATCATTATTGGCCTTGATACCCATACACCTGATCATTGTGTCAAATTTTACATTTTCCCTTTGTGGGTTATTTATGCCCTGCATGTCAGTGATTTCAGATGACATGAATTTGACCCTAAATTGAATTTCTCAAATTTGAAAGATCAACTCTTGTTCTTTATTCATAGACATTGGGATTCAATATGGTAGATGTTTTTATGATGATTTGCTATGTCTTGGTATTTAAAGACATTCATTTGAGTATAAATCATATTTCATAATCATATGAAATCTTAGAACATTAAAAGAACATTTAATAAGAGCATTTTAACTTGTAGTACTAAAAAGAATAGTATTTTTATATAAAACTCATATCGTAGATCATTTGCATGATTTCTTGTTGTTTGCCAACATTTACAAAGGTTGTAAAGCTAGCCATTCAAAAGGAGTTGGCTGAGGAGAACATCAATCCTCACAATTCAACAATCTCCCCAATGTATTTCTCAATATCATTAGTCATTAAGCACCACTAGACAACAAAGATTAAAGCAAATCAAGTTGTGGAAGGACAAATCTTAAGATCAGATTTGTACGTTAGAGTTGTGTTCCATACTATGGGGGATTGATCTAGAGTTGTGGGACCGATCTTCACAAAATTTTAAGTACACAAAGAGTTTTATGATAGTCTCAACTTCATGGACATTAATTTCCTATACTATAACAAATCAACTCTACCAGTCATCAACAATCATAACCCATCTTCATCTATCATGTCCTCTAGATGACTTATTTTTATTAACACCCACTTTCACATCCCTTGCTTGTGATATCTTGTTTACATTTACAGTGCTATCACACATTATAGAAACATGCCACACATGTTTTGAACCAACACATGTCATTCCTCCCCAATGCACACTCTAGTGTTGTTTTAGTATTGTCCCTTTCTATTGTAATGTGTTTCTTTTAAATGAGTAGTAATTATGTTTCTTGTCATGAGTGTTTTGCAAGACAAAAGTGCATAGAGTTAAAAGAGAAAATAAATAGAAGAAGAAAGATCAATAATCTCTCATATATGTATCCTTTATATTACTATACATTACATATATTTCATGATGTATTTTTACATTTTTATTCACTTTAGCACATTGTCTCACCTAGTTGTACTAGCTCACTAAACTAGGGGCAAAATATATGGTTAAAATTTGGCTACTACTTTGGAAACTCTTATATTTTTGTCTTCATTTTTGGGATAACTCTCTTCATCATGTCCTAGGACCCATTTAGAACATTTTAATCCCTTTTAATCAACAATGGGTTGATTTCTTGCTACATTTAAGCCTTACTTCATCCCTAAAATCTATCTTGAAGGTTTCAAATGCAAAATCTAAAATGACACTTGTGTGTGAAAATGATAGTGTCTTAGACATATCTTAATATCTAATGTTAGTTTATAGGTTTAATTTGAAATAATGGATTTTAACCTTAGAATAATTTACATGTAACCAAAAAAAAATTTATGGTCTTTCCAACAACATGGTTGCTCTCAAAATGTTAATTATTCTTATGAGGTTTATTTGGAAGGTAGTTCCTCATTCATTGCTATCTAAAATCATTTATATTTACTATGTTTTCATCCTCAACACATTATTTACACAAAATTAGAGCCCATATTTTGAATATTCTATAAACATGAAGCTTATAAACATCTACCATTCACTTCTCCCTTGTTGTCCCTCTCATATTGTATGTATTCTTCTTCATTTTGTGTTTATATTCATACCATTTATAATATGTCATATGTATTTCGTAGTATCCCTATTCTCTCTAATCTACATTCACACCCTTATATTTACTCCTAATTAGTGCATTATCCATCATAACCCATTGATCCTCTCATCAATCCCTCAGACAACACTATAGTTCATTACACCTAGGATTGCTCATTCTTTGTCATTTCTCTTTTATTTTGTAGTTCATAATTCTTAACTCAATGTTAATTTAGTCCATTGCTAAATATAAATTAAATTCAAAGTCTTTGTCATACATGAGTAGTTTATTTTTCATATTGATTTGAATTAGATTAGTACATAGAAATAATAAATACTTGGTTTGATAATATAAAGACAAAAAATCCTATTCAGACAACAGAGGTTTCCCATTTTCTAACATTCAAAATGTTATACAATTTTTTTTATTTCATGCCCCCAAAAATCTACTTGGATACCAAAGTAAAGTGTAGTGGTGCACCAAATGCCAAATTTCCCTCCACAACTCTAAGTAAAGACAAAAAAGATTGGATTAAGAAATATTTTCCTAATGTTCTACAAATTGATAATATGTTTGTGTAAAGTACAAAAGACTATCAACAAGAAACACATGTCATAGAAAAGGCAAGTCAAGAATGAAAAACAACAAGAATAAATGAAGAAAATATAATGACACATGTTGGGATGATGATGATGATCCTCCATGGTTAATTTTATGAGATGTGAGTGTTGGTTCCAAAAATAATTACAACCCAAATCCCTAAAACAATCAGCTAGGCCAGGGGTGTTAACAAGGTGATTAAAAGAAGTTTATCAACAAGATAAAAGTGATTTTGGCCAACTAACGGGAGTGGGTAGACTCCTCTACAATTCAAGCTCATCTTAGACTCTTGAGGGATATTTAAAGGGGTATACCTTAATAGGTATTGACTTCAAACTAGATGAAAAAATTAAAAAAATTGAACAACCAAACACAAATCATTTTCTTGGCCCCAAATCTGTCACTGAACCAAGAACAATTGGTTGTTATAAAAAACCCCTATATAGCTGATACAAGCAATCCTACAGAATGCGGATACTTATGGAATTACTACTGTGTCGAAAGATAGATATACTATTTTGTTTTTAAAATCCTGGGTGATCACATGCTACTTAGACTGGTGCTTATCCATTGGGCTACAAAGTTTCATATTTATCATGTGAAAACAACTTCAAGAAAATTTATGGCTGAATATTTGAATAATTAAATACATAATAACCAATATCAAATGATGAGAATGCTTAATAATCGAACGCCATACAACACTCTTTCATTTTTAATACTAAAATGACTATATACAATTTGAAAATGGATTAAGAATTGTCACATTCATTCAAATCAAATTTTACAATCATACTACTAAATGTAGGAAGAGAAATCCTAACCGCAATTAAGATTTCCTAAAAGAACACTTACAACAGTGGAGAAAAATATGAATTTAATATAAAAATTACAATGTATTAACATACGTTTCTGCTAATTTCCTCCCTGAAGAACATAAACTAATCTGATCTTTCACTAACTGCCTCTAGATCTCTATACTTGTTGAGACAAACTACCTAAATTGACCAACCTGTAATGCATCAAAAACACATGCATATATATAAATTTATCTCACTACATAATTCAAGGTGTTGCACTCAGTCAAAGAGTACACCCATGCTTCATTAAAATTGGCCCATGGCCTTGTCAGGAAATCTACAAGATGCCCCTACCCTGACAAGTCTAAAAATTGACAGAAGGAGGTTGCCCACACTCTTTGGGTACGTAGACCATTAAAGAGGGAAGGATGAATTTATGTTTTGGTACCTATAAATCCATTTCATCTATTGTATTCTCCATGAGTACTTGTGCATTGAATATTTTTACTATGTCAACCATCTGTAGAACCTTGACCTGTAACACATTAATGTTGAGTACAAACCTACAAGTTTCATCCTATAATCACAGTGTAAATTCAAGAAATCACCTCCCAAAGATTTTGCAACACTTTAAAAGTGTTGTCCAATTTTCACTTACAATGCCCTTTTTTAAATCTTCATGTACTTGAAGAATTCAACAAATTTACTAGGTTGATCTTCATCTTCATCACTATCAAGCCATTTGAATCTTGATTTTATTTCTTTCTACACTGGGCACCTTCTTTTCCTTATTAGCCTTTCTTCTAGTCTGCTAACTACATATTTAGCAAACTATAAAGTTTGCAAACTCTCTATTTATTTGATAGAAGCCCCTTGTTGCATTTCCCTTCCTTTATTCTCTTTGTCAGTGAATTCTTACTTTCGCGAACTAGAGAAACTATCTTTCTTTTCTTCCTTCGCCGCCTTGCCTTCATTATCAAAAAATCATCTTTATCAGGAACTTATTACCTTTGTTGCTTCCTTCTTCCTTTTCTCTTCTCTATTGGCAATTTTCCTCATTGACAAACTATCGATCATGCCTTTGCCTTTTCCATAGTCTTCTTTTCCTATTGGCTTTCCTTTATCAGTGTTTCACCCTATTGATGAACTTTCTTATTGGCGAACCTAAATGTTCAGAAACCTCCACTTTTTCTAATGAAGCAACTCCTTTTCTTTTTTGTCTTTTCTCCCTTAGTGGATCTTTCTCTAACTTTTACCCTTTGGTTACTTTATCGGTGAATCAACAAAACTACAAATGTACGAACTCAGTCGGTGAGTTCGACCGTTCATGAATTTTTCAATTTTCTGACAAAGCCTTCAGCTCCCCCTAAAACTTTCCCTTAGAAACTTTTCCACTTGCCTTATCTTTGTCTTCCTTCTTCTCCATCGAAGCCTCCCTCAGTCAGTGAAATTTCATCAGTGAAACCTCTGTTGGTGAACTTGGGGGGTTTGCAAACCTCCAACTTTGCCAAAAAGAATTTAGCCCTTCTTTCTCTATGCTTTAGATAAAAATTTCCCTTAGAAAAATTTTCCTTTACTTTCTTGTTGATTGTTTAGTGAATTGGGGAAAACACGAACCCATGAACTTGGTCGAACAAATTGATAGTTCACAAACTAGCTGTTTTGCCAACAAAGGCTTCAACATGAACAAATTTGATGAAGAAGACACCAAATTTATTTCACACTTCTCTTTTCTTCCTCTTTGTTAGAAAATCTACAAATCAGAAAAATCACAAACCCACGAACCTAATTGGCAAGTTCAGCAGTTCACAATTTTTCCAATTCACTGACAAAGGCTTTAAATGAACCAAATTTTCTAAGGAAGAAAACAAATTGACTTTGGGGGATTTTACTTAAAAATTTTCTTGAAGGAAACCCATGGAACATATCTCATCTCAAGGTTATAAATAATGGGTTTAAAATGCAAAGGTGAAAGTGGGGAATTTAATGGATTTTGGAGCAAAAAGATGCATGTTTGGGAACTAGATCTTTACAAGTGCCATTAATGAGCATCTTACATAACTATATACCTATGTTCCTTGTTTTAATTTCTTCTACTTGTTTCTTTGGATTTTATGAAATTTCCCTTGTTCGTTGTATTTCATGTTTTTCATTTCCCCACTTAGGGGAATTTTCCATTCCTTCTTACTTTATGTGTTTTCCCTTATAGTTGTTTACATCCCCTTTGCTCATTACTATTTCCTTACATGCCCTAATCTTATTTATTACTCAAGTCTATCACTTTGATATTTTTATTACTGTTCTCTGGTTTTATGCCTAATGTATACTTATGGGTGTTTATTTTAACCATGATATTTATCTACTTATGATTTTCATGCTTAGCTACTCTTGATTCTATGACCCATGCCTTATAATATACTTATCACATGGTTATGATCTTGAATTTTCTTGTACTAGTTTTCTACTTATTAATGAGCCTTCTCATTCCATTAACTTATCTCTAGACTGCTCCTTTGTGCCTATGTTCAATTTCTTACAAGTTATGTTGCCATATTGTGCTTCCATTGACATATCATCCTATTCTATTTGGGACACCATGCTCTCCACATTCTATTGGAACATTCATTATCTAATCATGATTCATGAGATATCCTATTAGATCAGGGTCATCTTGCCTTCCCTATTCTTTATTATGATATCATTATGTAACATTTTAAATAGGGGCGTTATGTTATCCTATAGATTATTTTGCACTTGCATTTTTAAGTTTACTCCTACATCTATCTAATCATATTGTGGGGACATTGTGCCTTCCCCTATCCTATTTAAGTGTTTACATGCCTTATCATGTATTAAAGATCCACATAAGGGACACCATGCCTTCCCCATCTTAAACTAGATTACACCTCTAGGTCCATTTTCAAATTTCAATTTACCTATGCTTGGGGCAACATTATACCTTGATGTTAATCTCTAATTCATATACTATGACGCCTATCATCTATACATTTTATGAGAATTTTACATAACTCTTATTAATTTACATTATTTATATGCTTACATGTTTGTCTATGAGTACAATTACATTTCATGTACAATTTTTCCTTCATTCAATTGCTTACATTTGGATGTTGTAACAAATTCAAGAGGGGGCATATTTTTTCACTAACACTCCTATGTTGAGATTATAGCTAGTTGCATATGCCTACACAAAAAAATGTCATTATGTTAAGATAAATATTGATTGCATGACATCACAATGCCTGACATGCCACACCACATTCCATATAAGTATAATTGTTCCAACCCTACTCATTCTAATCATTTTTCATACATAGTTAAAGCAAGTTAAAAATTTGTGCCTACTTCACTTGTGATACATAAGCTACTCATTCCACATCTTTTGTCTATATTGTAGATCTGTATGGAGCACATGCAACAAGGAGGAACACACAAAGATATATGGTTGGATCAATTACTTTGAAATAGATTTTCATGTAGCATTCACATGCACCTTAATGTGATGGTAAAATTTAATGCTCAAATTTGCATACCAATGCCAATTGTCATTTAGTTTTGAGCCAATTTTGAGAGAATAATTTTATATTATTACACATTGACATTTGACACACTCTTGTGCTAAATTTCACTCTTTCTGTTATCCTTTTCCACCCTTATTTACTTCCACTTTCACACATTCCCATTCATTCCACCTACCTCTAAGTTATCTACACCAATCCACTAAAATTCACATCATTATTATCCTTCATGCCTATACACCTAATCCTTGTGTCAAATTTTACATTTTCCTATTATGGATTATTTATGTGATGCATGTGAGTGATTCCACATGACATGAATTTGACCCTAAATTGAATTTTTCAAAATTGAAAGACCAACTCCATTCCTTTCTTCATAGACATTGGGATCCAATGTGGTAGATGATTAAATAATGATTTTCTATGTCTTGGTATTTAAAGGCATTCATTTGAGCATAATTCATACTTCATAATCATCTAAAATCTTAGAACATTAAAAGAGCGTTATAGGAACATTTAAATTTGTAGTACTAAAAAGAATGCTACTTGTAAAAAAACTTATATCCTAGATCATTTGCATGATTTCTTGTTGGTTTCCAACATTTTCAAAGCTTGTAAATCTAGCCATTCAAAAGGAGTTGCCTAAGGAGAACATCAATCCTCATGATTCAACAATCTTCCCAAGGTATTTCTCAATACAATTAGTTACTAAGCACCACTAGACAACAAATATTAGAGTACACGAAGTTGTGGAAGTACACATATTAAGATAAAATTTGTAGGTTAGAGCTTGTTTCCATATTGTAGAGCATTTTGGCTCTACATTTTGTCTTTTGAGTCAAGGCGGATCAGTATCAATCTAGTGTAGGAAGCACCAATTTTGAGTCACAAGTAGCTGAAAGTGTTTTGGCCCTTATCGGGTTTGAAATTAAGTTTGATCAGCCCGACCCTTTTAGAGAAAGGAGCCCACGGGAAGTAAACATGTGAAGGTTTCTCTCATCTCTAAGATTCGGCAGTTTTGGTAAAATTTTCCATTTGTACCAGGTTGCAAATTGTTACCAATTTTGCCTAAGGGTGGGCCCAGGTTTGATAAATGGAGGCTGGACGAATAAATAAAGAAGGGAGATTCCACTACTACCAGGTGCCATGCCCATGCTTCAACGTGAATGAATTTTTTGACACACCACAAATGATGCGCCACGCGGCCACGCGGCAAGCAAGACAAAGAGGTTTCAATAAGGTTGAAAGCATTGCGAATCTGTCAATCATAAGCGTAGGGGATCTGTTGATGGGAAAATGAAGAACGATATTTCAAGGTAGATAAAGACGCTGTAACATTGGAAATGAATGGAGATGAGCCACCAGACCCCTACACTAGCTGAGAAGATAGGAATATCAATTAGCCATAACTCAGGTCTCAATGGCTTGGAAAAGCATCAAAGGCACCGGTTGAATATCAAGGAGTTCTAGTAAGAATTCATTACTACAGTCTGGTGCCATCAAGCTTCACCAATAAAAAAGACTAAACAGTCAGAGCGATTTAATGATGTGCTACCAAAAGTAATTGCGGTGGATAATTCTCTCCTAGTGTAACATGTTAAGGTAGTTAGATTTATATATATAGGGTCGTGAGCCATTGTAATAAGTGTTGGGTAATGTTTATTCATTGTGGCAATTCTTAGACTATAGGAGAAGAATCAATAAGAGTTTGAGTCTTTGTGTACTCTCTTCAAGAACAGATTGAATGTTTTATGACTGTGCCTTTGAGCCTTTTGTAACTTGTTCTATGTTCATCAATGAAGAAGAAGTGATGTCATGTGCTTATTCGATGCCTATTGAGTCTTTATTTTGAGTTTAATATATTGATGTATGCCTTTGTATTTAGTTTAAATGAATGATGTTGGTAAGTAGTTTGAAATCATGCTCCTTCGAGCTTTTGGTAGCCATGAGTTAATATTGGAAGTTAAATAGGGGAGCATTGTTCCTTTGTTGCATCAATCAAAGTCTCATTTTCTGGTGCATCCCTTAGAATAGATTACATTTTAAGTTTCCCTCTTCTCTTTCCCCTCCCCAACATTATCGAAAGAATTAATGAGAATCTTATGAAGATGCAGCTTCTAAAATCCCATAGATTATGCTATGATTCACAAACTGAGTCCCACCGTCATAGGATTTCCTATTACTTTGGTGGTAGCCTATGTCAAAGATTGAATTCCTAGGTACGAACAAAAAAATGAATCAACAATATCTTTTAGCATGCTAGGTGGGACTCAAACCCACAATCATCTAATTAGAAGTTAGAGTGTATGAGTGAAAGGCCTATAACAAGATAATTTGCAGCAACACATCTAAGCCTCTTAGTTCCTCCACTTGTCATAGTTCCTAGAAGGACAATAGTACATCCAAACCCACCACTTGTTCATATGGCTCTACCAGTTGCTCCTAGGAACTTTGTAAATTGGAATAGTGGCATCCCATTGATTCTGCCAACCCCACTCGCAATATGGGACCCAATCCTGGCAACACCCTTAAGGCACTACCAAAATACACAGGGAAAGACTCAAGAACTCCTAAAGAACACCTTCAAGATGTGGATGATATTTGTACAGTTCATTATGTAACAAAGCAAAATGCCACCTTAAGGGTATTAGAATCATCGTTGAAAGGCAAGGCACTTGACAGTGTAGATCCTTTCCCTTGAATTTAGTAGGTCCATTGGATCAGTTGGGGGATCTTCTTTTTGAAAGGTTAAGTGAGAAAGGAAATAGATCTTCACCGCTATAACATCTCATCACCATTAAGTGAGCACCACAAGAAGCAATTACCAACTTCAACACCCTATTTCATAAAACTTGGCAATGGATTTTAGTGACCGCTCGTCCTCCCCCAAGTATAGCCATTGTCTTCTATTTGAAAGCTTTCAATTTAGACATAGCCATAATAATTCAATCCATAGGATGACAAACTCTCTCAGGTGCATATGACTTAGCAGTAAGAGACAAAAATAACCTTATAGATGCTAGTAAGCTTCCTCTTAGGTCTCATATGCTGGTGTTTCCTGAGCTATAATTACAAGAAAAAGAACCTAAATTTGAAGCCCTCCTATCGAAGACAAAGTTAGCTTCTTCTCTCTCTCCATATGCGTATCTCGCTCCCCAATCCCAAAGACCTGCGATACCAAATCCCCATGTTGTCTCAAAAATAGATGATATAAAAACTATCTTATGAAGCTTTTCAAATGAGGTCATTAACCTAAAGACACAACAAGGCTCATATCCAAGACCTCCCTATCAAGGATACTAAAATTTTAGGCCCCCATACTATCCTAATAGGTACCAAAACTACTAAGGAGTAGGTCCATCCAAACAATAGTTGGTGTCAGTTCCTACTCCTTTGCAGAAAATCCCTCCTAACCTAGTGTGTGAATTAATTCTAGGATAAAACAACATTGTAAAGGATTCAAACATGTGGTGTTTTCCCTGTAATGAAATTCATCCACCTAGAGCTTATCCATGGGGAAATCTCTATCAAATAGTACCATAGAAAAGGTAAAAAGGATTTCAGGGAGGGGCCCAAATCAAGACATCTTCATACCAATCACCAGGGGTACAAAACATTGTATTTGTGGGGTAAATGTAGGGAATGTCATTGTAGCAAGAAGAATAAATAGCTCCAGAACACACATTATTATCATGGATTGAAGGGGAAGACATTGTGTTTGTGAACAATCCCTCTACATCGAAGGCTCCACAAGTTAAGTCTGATTACTTCACACAATTGAAGAGACATATGGTGGGTGACCTGGAAGCTGTTTCCTAGCCCAAACAAACCTTTCAAAATAGACCAATCACTCCCACCATTTAGAGATTCAATTATGTGGTACCAATGTAGAATTGCAGAATAACAACACAGAGAAATGCAACCCCAAATATCCAAGCAAAAAAGATGAGATATTTAGGGTATGTCCTAAAGCCACAAATTCCTTTTGCACTCAACGTGGTGGAACAACTCAAGAAAGCCCCAGCTAACATCTTTTCTTGGGATGTTCTATCTATCCTAGAGAAAAAGACATGTCTCCAAGAAGTTTTGGAGAGACAGGAGGATACACTCCCAAAAAAACTAGCAACCACTAGGACATAAAAGGAACTAGTGTATTCATAAAACATAGTGCGGACTCAAATCCCCATGGTCCTCACAAATGTGAAGATAGAGGTAAGCAAGCCTAAACCCACACCCTTCTACTTGACGGTGATATTAGGCTTTAAATTGCTACATAATTATATGATAGACTATGGTGTTAGCAGTATAGTCATGCATAAGAAGGTAGTAGATTCCCTTCAATTAGAATATTAACCTTTATAGAAGGGAGTCATGAAGTTGGATGGGAAGCAAGTACAAATAGAATGGGTCATCAAAGATCTATCCCTCACATTATATGCTTGCCCAAATAAAACGTGCTTTAAGAAGTGGTAATCATTGATATCTCTCTAGCCTTCGATCTCTACCTATCATGTGACTTCATTTCCAAGATTGGTAGATACCTTTCAATAGACTGGACACACCTCATCCTCCAAAGTAGGTACAATTCTAAGATGAATATCTTATCTAAACCTCTCCAACAAGAACATATCACTCATCTCATACCATGTTGTCAAAGGATAAATATCCTTGAGAAGTAAGAGATAAATATCCTTGATCAAGAGGCTGCGAATAACAGCGAAACCAATGAAGATAAGGCACTCCTATTTGAAGCTATGCACACTAATTCCTATGGAATTTTTATTCCATAGGATTAGGGATTTATATCATCTATGATGCAGAACAAGTCATCCCAAAATGTGAAAATCTTTTGCAAAGCTTGATGCAAGATTCTAAAGAGTCCACATAGCTATGGAAAATAATTTTTGATGGCACAAGGTTCTCAAATGGATCTGGAGCCGATATATGCCTCATTTCTCCATAGGGAAAATGGTTTCTAAAGTCCTTCCACTTCCAGCTTAACTATACCAATAATGAGTCTGAGTATCAGGCAATAGTACAAGGTCTGCTCTTAGCAGAAAAGCTAAAAATCAAGTAGTTGTAAGTATTCAGGTAGTCTGAATTGATCATCAAATAGGTAAAGGAGATGGCTACAACTAAACTATCAGAATGAGTTTATACCATCATAGAGTATGGGACCTATTAGAAGGATTCAAGGCATTGAATGTGAAAGTGATCCCAAGGATTCAAAATAAGGAGGCTGATAGGATGGCATTGATAGGATCCCAATTCGATCCAACAAGAGACCTCCTAGGAAATCTAGATGTGGTCAAATTGATCATAAGGCCGGAAATCCTAGATAATGAAAACCATTGGCAAGTGTTTGAGAGTGATGATAAGATCACTTTATTCCTATGATAGTTACGAGAATTCATAAATCAATTGCAACCAATAATAAAAGAAGCTTATGGGGACTGGAAATCATGTATATGGGGTCCAACAAGCTTCCTAAAGGCCTTATAACCTTGGAGGGCCTTTTTGACTCAGATCATGACAAAGGAGATAAGAGGAAGTTCTCTACTGATAAGGGAGATTACATTTAAATTGAGGTACACCCTAGAAGAAAGGTGAAAGTAGGTAAGGTTACAATCCAAGCTAAAAGGGATACCTACTTGTAACCGTTTGCAATAAATATGATAGAGTAATGGCCTAGAACTATGAAGATATTAAATGATATGACAAAGAAATAGTCCATCACACCATTGAGCTAATGCCAGAGGTGAAGCTAGTTAGATAGAGACAAATATCTGTCAATCCAAAGGTATATCCCCTCATGAAATAAGAGTTGAGCAAGCAAATTGATTATAATATTATCTTTCCAATCAAGAAATCAACATGAGTCCATCACTTGGTCTCGGTAAGAAACAAAAATGGGGAAATAAGGCTATTTGTTGACTTCAAAGACCTTAATCAAGCATCACTCAAGGACCATTATCCACTACCTTCTATGGAGAAAACACTACAAATAGTCACATGATTAGAGAGATTCTCCCTACTTGATGGCTTCTCCAAATACAACCTGATATGGCTAAAAGATGAGGACCAGTACAAAAATGCCTTAACCACAAAATGGGGTACATTGGCTTATGCTAGGATGCCTTTTGGCCTCTCAAATGTAGGAGTGACCTTTCAGCATGCCATGGATATTAATTTCAAGGAATTTATCAACAATATCATTCTAGTGTATCTAGATGACCTTACCATGTTTCCCAAATTGGTAGATGATCATTTTGACCATTTCAAGAAAGTTTTCTAGAGGTTCCAAGAGTTTGGCATCTCCTTGAATCCAAAGAAATGCATTTTTTGAGTTTCCCAAGGTAAACTCCTAGGATAAATCATTTCATATGAAGGAATCTCCATTGACCCAAATTGAGTCAAAGCAATCATGGAGTTATCTCTATTGGTGAATAAGAAAGCAGTCCAATCTTTCTTAGGAAAGATTAATTTTGTGCAAAGGTTCCTTTTGGAATTTCTAGGGTTAGTGTGCCCTATCACCTTAATTTTTAGGAAAGATGTAAACCTAAAATGGACAACCTAAGGGAGATTGGCCTTTGGAAGAATCAAATAGGCAATATCTTTCACCCCAATGCTCATCCATCTATATTTCTTGAAAGAATTTATAATGTATGTATACAGAGCTGACCACAACATAGCAGAAGTGCTAATGTAAAAGGAGGAATCAACCAAGGGACAATGCCCTATTGAGCTTTCCATTCTTGCACCATGAATTTCTATGAAGCCAAGTATAATTTTGTTAAGAAACATGCCTATGCTTTGGTAAAAGTACTCAATAAGTTCAGACACCTAGTGTTGGGAAGCAAAATCATCATGTATGTAGTTCATCCCAACATATGAGAATACATCATGAAATGGGAGATCACTCAAAAAAGGGTCAATTAGATTAGCAAGATCCTTGAGTAGGATATTGAAGTAAAGCTAACCAAGTTGGTTCATGGTAGGGCCCTCTGCAAACATCTAACCCAGAGTCAAGATTCTATAGGAGGAGAAGAGAAAAAAGGATGAATCAATCTTGGTCTCTTACCAAGAAGAGTCCAAATCATGGATTCAAGATAGAGTATGGTTCATGGAAACATGAAGATACCCTAGTCAGCTACCTCCATTCGAAAGAAGATATTACACAATCTAGGGAGATAATTTCATCATAATTGGTGGTACCCCTTTTAGAAAAAGTTTTAATGGAATATATTTGAGATGTGTAGAAAGGGAAGAAGCCAACAAGATTGTATCCAAATTCCATTAGGGGCATTCAATGGATATTTCTTGGATAAGGTTACAACAGAAAATATAATTCATGTAGGATATTATTAGCCATCAATGTTTTCTAAGTAGCATCAATTGGTCAAAAGATGCCAACAATGCCAATTCTACATAGGAAAGATGAGAAATGTTGTGTTTCCACTCAAACCCATGATAGTGGAGGAAACTTTTGCTCAATGGGGATTAGACTTCATCAGGATGATAAATCCCATATTCAACGATGGACACAAATGGGTCCTAATGATGAAAGACTATTTTATGAGATGGAGTGAAGTAATAGCATTAAAGGAGGCCACAAAAAGGTAGTGTCCAGCTTCCTAGAGGATATTTTTGCTCATTTTAGATCCCCACATACTGTTATATTGCATAATGTGAAATCATTTATCGAATCCAAAATCTATGAATTCACCTTGAGAAATGACATATTTATGAAGACCTCCTCAAACTACTATCCATAGGAGAATGGATTGGTTGAGTTGACAAATAAAAATCTAATTAGGTTAATCAAAAGAATGGGATCAGAAAACTAGAGAGACTAGTATAAGAATCCTAAAACAACTTTATGGGTTAATAGCATCACTCCCAAACAAATTATAGGAACTTCTCCCTATAGTTTGGTAAATGGGAAGGATGCCATAATGAAAATATCAATTGAGATCCCCATGCTTTAGTTGATCAAATGAGGTGAGATTCAGTAGACCGATGCTATGGAGATCAGAATTGCAAAACTAATTACGTTGTAGGGAAAAAGAGAATAAACATTTTACTCTATGGTGAGTCAGTAGCAAGTAGTCAAGTGATGGTGTGATAAGAAATTATCAAATTCAAGTTTTTAGGTCAATGGCATAGTCCTTAAATGGGATTAGTAGGATTTGAAGCTAGGGAAACATGTAAAATTTGATTCATTATGGAGCGACACCTACAGGATTACCGCATGCAAGAAATATAATGCATTAGAGCTAGAAAATGATGTAGGCGAGCTCCTTGAGATTCCAATTAATGAAATTTATCTCAAGAATCATGGAATAAAGGTGAAAAGCCCCCTTGTTTATTGTCAGAATAAATTTTTATTTTATTTTGGTAGGTAATATGTTTTCCCACCTTTTCTTTAAAATACATGCAGTCGGTGCATAGCCACCAGTTGTAATTTTGTATTTAATGTAATTTGTGAAGAAAGTGCCAAGTGTTAACATTGTTACCAAATTTTGTCTACAGCCCAAATTGGTAGAGCTGGAGTACATTCAGTTCATTTTAGATGAGAAATTTTTTAACATTTTGCCTATTATCTTGTTTTGCATAGCTGAAGTGCTTAGTTATGATGCATGGTTATAACAAAGGAAAGGGACTCAGTTCATCATTTAAATGCTTTGTTGAGCATTCATCAATAACTCAATTTATTTTATTTCATTACAATGATTATTCATTTTACAAATGAGATACACAAAAAGGAATAAACATTGCATTGAATGAAAACATGATAGATCAAATGTCCCACACAAGTCATGGGAATAGCTGAGCCAGTACAAACATAGGGAATATACTATGCGTCTAAAAATAAGAAAAGGAAAGGGAATATCCATCATTGCCTATTTAAGGACTTGGTTTGATCTCCATTGCAGTTGGCCCTTCCTCGCTCCCGATCTTTGAGTGAACCTGTACATGAAAAAAGTTTTGTAAGAGCTCCGGATATGGTTTCCTATGAGCCTATCAACAGAGACATAATACACTGCCTAAGATGCACCAAGCTAGAAGATTAAATCATCCACATGCAAGAGAGCCTAAAGAAATGAACATCATTTAGATTCACTATTTTAGTCTAACATGTTTGTTTCATGTGCAGGTATGGGTGAAATCATGTTGTTATTTTTGAAGACATTTTAGCATGTGGTGTAAAGTGGGCTCCCACAAGGGTTGAGCCTAGCATGATGCCCCTGATTCTTAGGAGGGGATGGAAAAAGAGTACCAAATTCATCGAGTGCATGAGTTTGAAGCTTATTTCCCACCTATGATTTCTAATTCAAGTTGGATGAAATGAAAACCATTAATGATCATTGAGCTCTTCGCAAGGCTGATCAATGAAGTATGAAACTAAGTACAACAAGAGCCATAGAGTATCAAGTTGTTGATCAAATGCAATAGAGAGTCATAAGGAGATCATATGAGTGTGTTCATTTACACAAGGAACAACATGTATGATAGGAATAACATGTGTATCGAATGTTTTTGCCATTATAAGAGAAGTAAAGTCTTAAGGTTCATCAACACATGGCACAAAACTCAAATCATATGTTATCAAATGTACTATATAGCTTGTAAGTGCAAATAAGGAGGACAACATTATATTCTCATTGCTAATCAAGAAAATATAATATTCAAAGCAATATAAGTGCCATAAAACATCTCATCAACCATGATACGGTATAAATGTCATGATAACTTTCTCATTTGAAAAGAGAGTCATAAGCTACAAGTGCTATTACATGTGCAATGAAAACAAAATATACAACATTTAGAGGCTACAAGACAGACACCTCATTGAGAATCAACATTATGCCATGGTAAACATCCAATACATTGAATTTGATATCAAATGGAGAAAATCCCAAATGCATATATAACTATATGAGCATGAGGTTCATAAAAGAACAAGTGAAGTGGAAAATCAAAGATAGTAATCATGAAGGAAGCCCATGAATATTAATGATAGGAAGCAAATCAAAAGCTTCAACAGGTTGAATGGTAACATCATGAAACTCTGCAGGCATTTTGAAGGCCACAGTCAACCCCAAGAACCATAAGGAGTAATAAAGCAGTGAGAAATAAATGTAAATGCCACATTATATAAAACTCTATGTGTCTTGTGAGTATACAAATAGAGATAGCACAAAAGTATGTAAGGTTACAGTCAGGTAATGATTACAAGGATGGTCATCATCACTAAAAGAGAAGCAGTCATAGTTTTCATGATAGAGGTAGGCCATGCCATAGTAGAGTAAAGAAGACACAAGAATCTTTGAACCAATGGTATCACTGTCATTAATAAACAAGGCATCAAGATCAAGCAACTTTCTAATATGTAAAGGAGTAGCATTCAAAGCATAAGCAAGAGAATACTCAGGAAATATTGAAGAACATAGAGAACTTTTAGGAAAAAGTATGCCAAATGGAAAAAACTTCATAGGGTGTAGCACCTAAGAGGTAACAAATTATACTTAAGTGACGATCTGGATGGTCTTCTAGTAAATAAAGTTGTTCTTTGCAAATGGAGAACTTTGAGAGTTACCTTTTTACATAATAGAAAATAGAACAAAACTTAGTTTATGCCAGCCAAGTTCGCAGCCTGAGAGATTAGTTTCCCATGAAAAGGGCTAAACCCATGTAGTTTGCATAAGGAGAGTCATTGATACAAAGGAGATAGTAAATTCAAGCTTACAAAGGTTTCATAAACTCAGAAAAGATGAAGTATCATACATCATAAGCTGCGACCTACATAAGGTTTTACAATATTTTTGCAGAATATAAATGAAAATGATTGCACCAGACAAAGATTCTTTCTTTTGCAATGTCTTGAGCTCGTATTGAGCCTCATACCAATAGGGAAACCAAAAAAATAATGCAAAAATTGAAATACAAAGAGTTTACCTTGATTATGAGTGGAGAAATACATACAATAGGGTTGTGGGGTTATAACCTATTGTAGACACCTAAAAATGTCTCGAACACCAAACCGACTCCCGACATCCCTAAACACATCAATCTCCCTCCTATTCAATTAATTAAATTTTTATTTAATTAATTATCCCTTCCTCACCCAATTTTCCACCATTTTATCCCCAAAATTGAATTAATTTCATTAATTCAATAGTTCAAAACCTTAGCCAATGGATTTAATAAATATGCAATATTTATTTACTCAATTTCCCTCTCCTCACTAAATCCAATTAATTAGCTAAATCATGTTTAACTAATTAATTCAGCCTATTAATTGACCTATCCCTTCCCTAGACACTTAAATAGCTATTATTTAATTGCCTATCCTAGCCTACCCCATCCTAGCCCTAGGGTTAATTAAATAAAACCTATATTTAATTAATCCTAACCTCTGATTTGGGTGGTCAAACCTAGTTTAAAACACCCTTCCCCACATCCTCCAAATAAAAAATTGAAACAAATCCACATAAGTCAACTTTTTTATTTTAAAACATCCCACATCATAATTAATTCCTCTTACATCCCCATACCTCATTTATCTCCCCTTATCCCCAAATGAATTTTTAATTCATTTTACATTCCCCATATGAATCTTTAATTCAAAAATAATCTTTCACCCCCATGCTCATTTAATTCCTCCTTTCCCCAAAGTGAATAAAAGATTTACTTTTATTCCTAGCCCTCCATTCCTCCAAGATCTAATCTAGGCCCTCAACATCACATTTATCCTCCACCATTGATCTTCCAAATCAATCTCCACCATTGGATCAAAATCCCTTCCAAAAATCTATAAATAGAACCTCTCCCAAGCCATTTGGGGATCCAATTTTGAAGTAATGTTACCATGTCCAAATGTCCACTTGAGCTAGAATTATGAGTTGCATAATTAGGATATCATTTCACATTTAATCACTTATCTAGGGATTATCATGTCTTAGGAGCTCTTGGGTACAAGCTCTCCTCTCCCTTGATGAGAATGGGTCTTCTTGTTGAGGTATAGCTTTCTTGTGTTTTATGCATTTTATTTTCTGTTTCTAACTCAACTTGACTTCCTAATCTACACCTATATTTTGTTTTTATATTTCCTTTGAAGAAGCCTTAGAGATGCAGCCATGGATGACCAAGCATAGGGAATAAATAACAAAGAAATAGAGATTAAAAAGTGCATAAGAAGTAGCCATAGTCGTGGCCATGAAAGCCAGATTTTGCTTCATGAAATGAATAAAAATGATCAAATTTGCACATGAGGAGTCTTACCTTTTGTTTCCTATCACAATCTATGCAAGATCGAATGAAATTCATTAGAAATTACAGAGAATTCAAGTAGTTTTCCAAATCCAAACCCTACCCCATGGCCATGTCTGGGCAGAGCCTCATTTCCATCCAAAGAGTCAAAATGTAAATAATGCAAAAAGTTAGGGGTTCAAAGAGGTTTTGTGTGCCTTAATTTGAATGTGATTTTGATCACATTAAATTACATTTTCATTTTCCACAACTAATACCCCCGAGGGTATTATGTGTCCACCTTATGTGGTGCTTAGGCTTTGTGCCTAAAGTCCATTTACCACATTTGAAGGGTGGATAAGCACTAGAATGCATTAGTAATTTTTTGTAAAACCATATGGAGTGCAGGCCTTGAAGGCCTTTACTTTCAAATTATTTAGTATGCTTTATAATTTTAATTGATTTTTATAGAAAATCAAAGGTCAATGACGTATTATACTTGGCAGATAAAACCAAAGCCTTGTATTTTATTCCTTCACAAAGAATCAAATTAGGGTCAAATCAAGACAAGATATGGAGAATAAAGCTGCAAAGCATTGTAAATGATATTTTAAAGCAATATCTTATAAATTGCTTTAAAATATTGATTATTTATGTGGTTAGAACAAGTAAAGAAAACAATATCTTGTTTTTTTTTTTTTTTTTGAGTTTGCTTTCTTTTAGGCAGATATGGACAAAAATAGAGTCTTTTTGGGCAAACAAAGCATATTTTCTAGTGGGACCACCTTGGAGGGCTTTTTGGCAATTTCCTTCTTCAGTTTGGGAGACAGTTTGGCACAGTTTTTGAGGCTTTTTTATGGAGCTCAAAAATGGATCAGTATAACTATTTTTAGGAGCTTTTTCCTAGCTTTTCTAGAGAGATCATTCTGCAGGCATATATTGGAGAAAGCTAGCTCTTTATCAGGAGTTGATATCATTGTTTCTTCTCTCTTAAGGATAGGCAGAGAGTTTGTAAACATTTTTGACTCAGTTTTAGATTTTCATGTACTCCTTTTAGTTCAATACAATAGATTATTCCTATCTCACCTTTTTTGCCCCATATTTGTAGTTTCGGTTCGATGTTTCATTATGACTATAATATTCTGTCCTTTGTTATGTCTCATTGCTGTGAAACTATGTGCATAAATTCCATATGATTCTGGTTGAATGTTGTGCTCAAATTGAAACTTCATATAAATTACTTTTGAATCGTATGTTTTAGGTGGGGTTGTGAAGGATTATGTTTGAAGGGTTGTTTGTGGGTGAAAGTATTGAGAAAAGTTAGAATCAGGAGCATATTCTATTTAAGTTTGATTTCCATTTTAGTTTATCCTCTCACCTTTTCCCTCTGCAAATCATTTAAATTAGGAAAAAATCATTAGGAGAACCAACTCACTCTTGAGGTTCACTCCAAACATAGGCAGCCCATAGGCCTAGAAGTGTTCCCATGTGTCAACAGATAGTTAAGTTGAATAACTTAGCATAGGGTACATATCTGATTGATAACAATTTTTGGCACACCCGGTGGGACTGATTGGACTATTTCAGTCAAAATTTTGATCATTCATCACTGATATTTGTTGTGTGTGTCAATGATGTCAGTTGTTGGAGGTAGAAAATTAAACACATCTGATGACTCCAAATCAAGAACTACACAGTTTTTATAGATCAAGTGCTGGTATTTTTGAAACAACTAAGTTTTATTCTTATTTCTAGCTCTTCATATGAGTAAAAATGTCAAATTTTCATAGTCAGTATAAATATCCACCACCATACTATGAAAATTCCACCTATCTGTCTCCATATCAAACTGATTATGTTGCTACTTCTAATTCTATGGCTTTTCAGAATCAACATGCCCAACATAATTGCCACCCACCGACCCCTTCTTAGCCTCTGTTGTCTCTTAGATTTGCACCCTTGCTGAGTTGTAAAACTTGGCAATCTGGACTAACATGGAATCTTTCTAGGTCTGTGGGTCACCTGTGTTGGAAAGAACCTCTGGAGAAGGCCGGCTTCCTATCGATACTCCACCTATGCTGCTTGTACTAAAGTCTTTGCAAAGAAAAGGGTAAGAAGGATTGCATTAAAATGAAACCTACTGTCTAGGGTGATGCACCAAAAGATCATCAGAAAATACATAGAAATGACACACTACAGAACTAGTAATAATAAGAATCCTTTACACAACCTAGCAAATCATACACCTTGCACCATTACTTTGTAAGGAGGCTAAATAACAACAATCCTACAAAGGAGAAAGAGGTTTTCTCACTACCCAAAATTGATTGTTATTCCTTGCACATCTCACAACCTGCAAAAATATGTAATCCCTGCATAAAGGCACCAACATGAAATACAGCTCCAAGGACAAAGAACATCACAAAGATCTACACTAACACTAAGGACACACAATATCAGAAGAAATGGGAAGGTATAAACTGCTTATTACTACCAAAAAGGTGTTATAATGCTGTATATCTTTGAAAATGGGTTACAAGGCTGTTCACTTCTACAAAAGAACTCATAAAATTACAATATACAAAGTAGTGAATAGCAAGAACTCCTGAATAATGAACAAGGAAGAACACTATATACTTCCCAAAATAGCTATAAATAGATAAACATCAACCACCTCCATTCCCATGCATCTCATAAATCCCCTCAAAATATCTCCCTAAAGTCCTCCAAAAAGGGTTCCCAATGCATAAATGGTCAAGGCATGCCATCAGCTATCATAAAGGCACCTGAAAATGTCATAGAATGCCTTTAAATGATCTTTAAGGATTCTAACATAAGTCAGATCTATGTAATAACTCCCCTGCAGCATCATAAATATCTGAGATCTTCCCAATAAATGACAGAAATACACATTTTTCTGCATTTAATTAAAATTTAACTATGAGGTTTATAATTACACCACCTTAGTAAATGTTTTAAAATTCAAAATTATATAAACCTATGTAGAAAAATAGCATTTATGACATAACATTTAATTTTATCTCTAGATTATACAAAAACTGACATAAAAAATGTTTGTAACTCTTAGGCAAAATGACACGACTCACGTACACCTACACTACCTCACATCTCAAGGCCATGTCAACACAATGTTCTCACAACTCCTAGTCATTTCCATTTTTACACACATCTCATTATGCCCATACACGGTTCAAAGCGAATCATATCCAAAAAATAACACTTATGACTCCCATATGCACAACACCCTGCCTTGTGGCCACACTTCATCCACCTTGTAACTCCTAGCCAACATGCCTTGGCAAAATATACTATTTGGCCTTATGTTCTCATAATGCATACTTGACTTGGAAAAGATAAAAGGTAGAATATATGCCACGACCCCCCTTGTATCATCACTAGGTTTGAAGACTTCCAAAAGTCTTCACCACGGGCACAGTAAATTAGAAATGATTTTCTTTTTAGTTCACAAGTAAAAAAACCATAATGCCCATTCGAACACAACCAAATAGGGTTCGAAACCCTACGTTTTAGCATTTCACTGCAATTGTCATCAGTGCCGCAACAATGCAAGCATCTACTAGGGTTTGGGCATCCTACATGCACCATTTTCAGTCGATTTAAGGGGAATTTCGGCCAATTTTTGAAGGAAAATGCAAGGTAAGTTGTGTTCTTTCTGAGATTTGAACTTTTGCTGTATATCTGGGTGGATTTTGTGCCTTTCTGGCCACATTTTGACTGGCTTGTTGATGCATTTTTCTACTATTTCTCTTGGCCGACCATTATGACTGTGTATTGATTGCGTTCGAGGCCGTTCTGGGAGTTATTCTAAGAATTTTTTTGTGACTTTGGCAACAACATACAACAGAAAATAGAGGTAATCACTTTATAGTAGATACCAATTCATTTTTCTTTTGATTCTTACCTGAATCTGTTGCCAGAGGCGCGATTTTGACTACATTTTTGAGCATATTGTGTGAAAGGGGTTCAAAGGGTTTTCATTTTTTCCTTGTATCTGTATTCCTTTGGCTCGAATGAGCACAACACATGATATAAAACTTGAAAAACCTACAAACAGACATCTCTGTGTTGTAAATTTGAAAAACTGTATTTTTCTATGTGCTGCTTTGACAGAAGACCTGAAAGAACTTTATTTTCTGAACTTGCTTGCATATTTTTGCCTTGCTAAAGCGCAATTTTAATGCATTTCTATTGATTTTCTGGGCATTCTTTATTTTCTCTGTGACTATGACTTTCACTGCCAGAGGCCATGACCTGGGATTTTGTGAGTATTTTCTTAAAAAACAAGTTGAAACCTTAGATCTTTCCTGTTTTCTACATTTCTTTTGCTGTGAACAAGCCCCAACCTTGACAAAAACTTGGAAAAATGACATATATGCCTTGCTGCAACTCAAAATCTGTATCTTCTGGGTGGCTGTAGCATGATCTTGAAACTCCATTTTCTGGGCATTTTATTTGGGATATTTTCAAGACAAATGGAGATAGCTTTCATATCTGTTTCACTCAGCTTTTCTTTGAAACCTTCACTCCATTTTCATACCTTTGTTATAGCAGTTGCATTTCCTCCTATTTCATCCTTACTTTTGCTTCCAAATGAAGTATTCTTGCTTTTAGCTTTAACTATTTTTTTGTAGAATTGTAGGAGATGGTTTAATTAATCTGGTTCTGCCTCTTCATTTGATATCACAGAAGAGTCCTTAGTTGGGCCATTAGAACCCTGAATCTTATTAACAGATTGCTCTTTTCTTTTGCAATATATTTTTTAGATCTGTACTATCTGAGCTTTTATCCATATTATCTGTAGTAAAAGGGATGTGGTCGTACAACAACAATAATTTCTTTTGGTAGTTCAAAACCTACTTGAACTGTGACTCTTGAATAGACTACACTTGGCTTCCAGACTGAGGTGGAATCATAATTTGTTGTTGAAAGCAATATGTTTATGACCATCCTAGAACATAATACAGAACATAAACTATGGCCAAAGATAGAGGATACATAATAAAACCAATGGCACTCATCCAAAGTCTGAATGTGGTCTAGATGCTGCCCATTAGTCCTGTCACTATAATTACAACTAATGTTACCAATACCTCTGCTGAAAAGTTCCAATCCAATCCTCGAACATAGACAATAGCCAAAAAATCTCCCATGCACAATGTGTTGTTCATTGTCACCGCACCATATATTGATGTTCGTAGCCAAAGGCATTGCTAAGAAAGAAACAAAGAAGGGAGGGATGTTTGTGGCATTAGAAAAGTTGTCAACTGCATCCACAAGTGGATAAGAAATGACACCTACTATCACTGCACCTCCCAAAAGTAGCAAAACAACTTTCAAATAGACATTGGATTTATTCTCAACAGTTTTAGTTTCTTCATCATTATCCATTAAAGCAACTAGTTCCTCCTTACTCTTCTTGTGAAAATCAGGTACAATTAAGTCACAATTTTATTGATCAACACTATTAGCTACAATTTGAATCCATTTACACATGCCTTTTGTAAATCCTTCTCTAGTAAGTTGATCATCTGGATTATCAATAGCCAACTCTGACATTACTCTATTCACAGTCCCTATAATTTCATCTTCTAATGCATTAATTTCAAATCCAAGAATGAGACCACATAACTTTCCTTTTGTCAAAACATCATCTCCATCAGCATCAAGTTCTTGGAAAACTTTTTCAATGACTTCCTCATTAGGTTCACCATTATCCTTAACAAGTCCTTCATAACGCTTATGATGCATAGCCAGAATGGATGATATGATATGTCTATATTTTTAAAAAAACCAATTGCCTTTTCTAAACCCAAGGTTCCATGATAACAACAATAATTTCTTTTGGTAGTTCAAAACCCACTTGAACTGTGACTCCTGAATAGACTGCACTTCGTGTAATGACTTTCAACACAGTCATTGTGATAGACTTGTCTCCTCTTGCATTTGTTACAGTCATTAAGAGACTGTTGTTTGACTTTTGTAACAGTTACTAGGACTGTCATAGTCAGGACTATTCCTTTGAACTACTCTAAAATTGTTGTCCCTATGACAGTCATAAAAGGACTGCTCCCTTAAGATGTTTGCTGCCTTCTTTCTTTATTGCCATATAGGCTTCAAAGTCTCTTGTTCTCTGTTTACCTCATGTCAGAACTCTCACAACTGATATCTTTATGATAGTCATCCATTGACTATTTTCATAATTGTCTTTACATTTTAGTGATTATTCTACCAACTCTGCATCTTGTTCATTTCTTGTAGCTCTCTATGACTAATGACTGTCTCCCTACCTGGCAGTTCGTCCTGCATTTGTTTATGGCATATGAAATGTTCCATAAGGATTATGAGCTGGGCTTAACCCTTGTGGGAGCTACATTTCCTTCCACTCATAATGTAACTTGATGAATCAAATAGAAACATAATTACACATGTATCTGCACATGAAGAAAACATGTTAAGAAAAACATGGATCTGCAATCGATATACATGATTTGTCTTCTCAAAAGTTTCTGTGACATCTTAGCTCTTTTATAAATGTATAGTTTGTCTTTTTCATTTTGTAATGAAACAGTTAGTCTCACGGCTTGTGTGAGATCTTATACACTTATTTTTTCAATACCAATTGCTGATCTTACAAAAGATTTGTACAATTTCTTAAGTCTGAAAAACTTCTGAATGTAACAATACAATTTAATCTCAATTTGTATCAAATATGTGCATGGATATAACGCAGCAGAAATAAAATGTATCTTTTCTCTCCTTAAAAACTAGAAGCTCTACCTGATTGAGCTAGTAGTTAAATTTAGGTAACATTTTTGGCAACATCTACTATATGTTTGCCTACTAAACATCAGACCAGTTGCCTGAAGCTTAACCATTGGGCATAGTGTCACACGTACTTAGCAAAACCTTGAAAAACCCTTTCTTTCTGCAACTGACCTCCAACTACCATCTCTTCTAAACCATCAATTGCATGGATATGGTTGGTAACGGTGAATAAAAATCCCTGTTACTGATGATATGCATTTATTTGATGAGTTAGAAGGAATAACCAACAAGAACACCTCTTTTTGCAAACTGCTATGATTTATTACAGCTCTATGAGGGAGATAGGCATGATGTGCGATAGTGAATACACGTATTCACTGTTTCATATGATGGTTGTCTATCCATACAGCTATAGTACATTAAAATAGTTTCAAACCTTGCACATAACCAGGCCCAAGAAAAACTAACTAACCTGTGCACAACAACACTTAGGGAAATGAAAACTGCCTCTAATCTAGTGTGTAGCAACACTTATTTAACATCAAAAAACTTAACCTACCCTACGTCTAACCAGCAGAGGTGCTGCTCAAACATGACCATTCACTGGTTCTTTGAAATAGCTTTCCATCCTCAACAACTTACAATATCTCACACGCTCATAAGTAGCATCAAGGAGGTAAATAATTGACAAAAGTATTATCAACAGCTGAAATGAGCTTTGGAGAAGGAAAACAAGTCCACCTACCTCATAATTTTGATCATACTTGTTGTTCTGAGGCATATAGGCAGATTGAACTTGATGTTCCTTGGTTTCAATCTTCTCCTCAGGTGTGAACATGACTGATAACACTTTGTTAGGCCTGACTTGAGCTAGATGTCTGATAGGACATCCGTTTGAATTGATGAACCTTAATCTCCCTTTACTAGCTTCTAGCTCATGTATTGCTGATTCCTCATCTTGCTGATTGGAATGCCCCATTTGTAGTGTAGCATTTCCTTCCTCCAAATATGTTGTTTCACCTTCTATCTCAATTTCAATCTGATGTGGAAGAGTTGGTTCATATGGATGAAATGGAGGAATGCCTGCCTCTTTGATATGAATAGGCTAATTGCATGCTGCTGGCTTATAAGATACTAGCCTATCATTGATGTTAGAGCAAAAAACCTCAATGATCCTTGGAAACATGTTCTCATCTAGTTCATGACTTTGCATTGAATCTAGATGAGTTTTGTCATTCTGCTGCTTGAAAACAGGCACTGATGCTAGTACGCATATGCCATCTTTATTCTCATCTACATAATCAAGCAATTCCTCAAACAAAATAGCTAAATCTTGAAATTCAACATCAATTTCCTTCTCCAAAACATGTGCAACCTAATCGTGTCTGCCATCTAAGTTTGATAGAAAGGATTCAAGATCATTCCAAAATGAATCCTCATGTTCATTTTCATCTTTCAGCTACTCCAAGACTTGACTATCACATTGATTGTCTTCTATCAACAACTGATCAGATTGTCTAACTGTTTCCTGCTCATTCAACTCGATAAAAGAAGGGAGTTCATCGAATAAAAACATGAAATCATTGTTTTTGATACCTTTTTCAATCTTTTCAACTTGCTGTCCTGACTGATCATGTTCACTTTTTTCTTGCAAGATGCCTAATTTTTTCTCTTCTTTATCACATATAGGTTCATGAGAAATAGGTTCTTCTTTTATCTCAGGAAACTCATTCTTTTGTCTACTAAACTAGCTATCTTGATAGATAATAGGTCCACCTGGATAAAGGTGGATAGTAAAAGAACAGGAAGCTAATTCAACAAGGAAACCTGAGGAATTGGCTTGGTCTTTTGTAGACATATAGGCTGTTCTTGTTCAAGTATAGGTTCTTTCAGTGGATGAGACCCTCGAAAACTTGGAATATTCAATTCGGGAGGCTTAGGGGACTCACCTTGCTTGAAGCTTGGTATTCTAAACTTGGAAAACTCTTCTTCAAAGAATGGATTCAGAAAAAAAATAGCTGATTGAGTTTCCAACCTTTGAAATGGAGCCAACAACAGCCTCCTTTGCTCTTCTTCTACTAGATGAATGCTAGAGCATGGTCCTGTTTGTATGTTTGGTGGAGGGTCTTCATAGGGTGAAAAAGATGGCCCTTTCCAACTTGGAACCTTAAAGGTAGAAGGCTGCCTAAAACTTGGAATTTCAAACATTGGAGAAGGTTTATTGGTAGGCTTAGCTTGATTTATAGTGCAGATTTGCATGAGATTAGGAAGAGGAGAAGAGCTTTGAACCTTAGGCTCCCGAACCTGAGCCATTAATTACCTTATTTGCTCTTCCTTGGCAGCAATCTACCTACTCAAGCATTCCTCTTTATACATTTGTGCCTCCACCTCTCTCTAATGAATATGAGCTTGATAAGCAAGCTCTTCCTGCTGCATACTATATTCCTGCTCTGTTGTGATAGTCTCAAATTCCCTTTGCAAGTCTAAAGCTACCTCCATGATACTGATGTTGTTAACATCTTGAGGCTGATTCAAAGGGTAGTTATGCTGGTCATGAGCAAAATGAACTTCCTACAAATGGCTATAGGCATGGATAGGTTGCCAGGAAAGCTAAGCAGGGGTGGGAGGGTAGCAAGCATGATGGATCTGCTGGCTATTTGCAATCACAGGGCAATTTTGGACAAAACTAGCATTATGGTTACCTTGATATGGTTGATAAGAAGAGGTATGTGCAACATTCTCATGAAATGGAGGGTGATAAGGCATATTCCCATGAAACATAGACATGTCTATCACCCAAAAAGCTGGAACATCAGAATAGAATACATTTTCTTGATTAAAACCTGAATCATACCAGCACTTGAACTGCTGAAACCAATAGATAATTTCTCTAGAGTCACCAGATGTGTAAAGAAAATACCTCTAAAAGGCTGAAACTACTACTGTACACACTGAACAATAGTAACAAAATGTATAAAATGGACTTTACAATCCCACTGGGCATGCCAAAAATTGTTGTCTCTCATATTTGCACCCTTGCTGAGTTGTAAAACTTGGCAATATGGACAAACATGGGATCTTTCCAGGTCTGTGGTTCACCTGTGTTGGAAAGAACCTCTGGAGAAGGCTGGCTTCCTATCGATACTCCACCTACGCTACTTGTACTAAAGTCTTTATAGAGAAAAAGGTAAGAAGGATTGCATTAAATGAAACCTATTGTCTAAGCTGATGCACTAAAAGATCATCAGAAAATACACAGAAATGACACACTACAGAACCAGTAATAATAAGAATCCCTTACACAACCTAGCAAATCATAATCCTTGCATCATTACTTTGTAAGGAGGCTAAATAACAATAGTCCTACAAAGGAGAAAAAGATTTTCTCACTACCCAAAATTGATTGTTATTCCTTGCACATCTCACAACCTGTAAAAATATGTAATCCCTGCATAAAGGCACCAGCATGAAATATAGCTCCAAGGACAAAGAACATCACAAAGATCTACACTAACACTGAGGACACACAATATCAGAAGAAATATGAATGTATAAACTACTTATTACTGCCAAAAAGGTGTTACAATGTTGTATATCTCTGAAAATGGGTTACAAGACTATTCACTTCTGCAAAAGAACTCATAAAATTACAATATACAGAGCAGTGAAGAGTAAGAACTCCTGAATAATGAACAAGAAATAACACTATTTACTTCCCAAAACAGCTGTAAATAGATAAGCATCAACCACCTCCATTCCCGTGCATCTCATAAATCCCCTCAAAATATCTCCCTAAAGTACTCCAAAAAGGGTTCCCAATGCATAAATGGTCAAGGCATGCCATCAACTATCATAAAGGCACTTGAAAATGTCATAGAATGCTTTTAAATGATCTTTAAGGCTTCTGACATAAGTCAGATCTGTGTAATAACTCCCCTGCAACATCATAAATATCTGATATCTTCCCAATAAATGACATAAATACACATTTTTCTACATTTAATTAACATTTAACTAAGAGGTTTATAATTACACCACCTTAGTAAATGTTTTACAATTCAAAATTATACAAACCTATGCAAAAAAATGGCATTTATAATATAACATTTAATTCTATCTCCAGATTATGCAAAAAATGACATGAAAAATGTTTGTAACTCCTAGGCAAAATGACACGACTCACATACACCCGCACTAACTCGCATTTCAAGGCCATGTCAACACAATGTTCTCACAACTCCTAGTCATTTACTTTTTCACACACATCTCATTATGCCCATACACGGTTCAAAGCAATACATATCCAAAAAATAACCCTTATGACTCCCATATGCACAACACCCTGCCTTGTGGCCACACTTCATCCACCTTATAACTCCTAGCCAACATGCCTTAGCAAAATATACTATTCGGCCTTGTGTTCTCATAATGCATGCTTGACTTGGAAAAGATAAAAGGTAGAATATATGCCATGGCCCCCCTTGTATCATCACTAGGTTTGAAGACTTCCAAAAGTCTTCACCCTAGGCACACTAAATTAGAAATGATTTTCTTTTTAGTTCAAAAGTAAAAAAACCACAATGCCCATTCGAACACAACCAAATAGGGTTCAAAAACCTACCTTTTATCATTTTGACTTTGGCATTTCACTGCAATTGTCATCAGTGTTGCAACCATGCAAGCATCTGCTAGGGTTTGGGCATCCTACATGCACCATTTTCAGTCGATTTAAGGGGAATTTCGACCAATTTTTGAAGGAAAATGCAAGGTAAGTTGTGTTCTTTCTGAGATTTGAACTTTTGTTGTATATCTAGGCAGATTTTGTGCCTTTCTAGCCATGTTTTGACTGGCTTGTTGAAGCATTTTTCTATTGTTTCTCTTGGCTGACCATTATGACTGCGTATTGACTACGTTCGAGGCTGTTCTGGGAGTGATTCTAAGAATTTTTCTGTAACTTTGGCAACAACATATGGCAGAAAACAGAGGTAATCACTTTACAGTAGATACCACTTCAGTTTTCTTTTGATTCTTACCTAAATCCGCTGCCAGAGGCGTGATTTTGACTACATTTCTGAGCATATTGTGTGAAAGGGGTTCAAAGGGTTTTCATTTTTTCCTTGTATCTGTATTCCTTTGGCTCAAACGAGCACAACACATGATAAAAATCTTGGAAAACTTGCAAACAGACATCTCTGTGTGTTGTAAATTTGAAAAACTATATTTTTCTGTATGCTGCTTTGACAGAAGACCTAAAAGAACTTTATTTTCTAAACTTGCTTGCATATTTTTGCCTTGCTGAAGCGCGATTTTAATGCATTTTTGTTGATTTTTTGGGCATTTTTGTTGTTCTCTGTGACTATGACTTTCGCTACTAGAGGCCGCGACCTGGGGTTTTGTGAGTATTTGCTTAAAAAATGAGTTGAAACCTTAGATGTATCCTATTTTCTACATTTCTTTGGCTATGAACAAGCCCCAGTCTTGACAAAAACTTGGAAAAATGACATATATGCCTTGCTGCAACTCGAAATCTGTATCTTCTGGATGGTTGTAGCATGATCTTGAAACTCCATTTTCTGGGCATTTTATTTGGGATCTTTTCAAGACAAATGGAGATAGCTTTCATATTTGTTTCACTCAACTTTTCTTTGAAACCTTCACTCCATTTTCATACCTTTGTGATAGTAGTTACATTTCCTCCTATTTCATCCTTACTTTTGCTTCCAAATGAGGTATTCTTGCTTTTAGCTTTAGCTATTTTTTTGTAGAATTGCAGGAGATGGTTTAATTAATCTGGTTCTGCCTCTTCATTTGATATGGTAGAAGAGTCCTTAGTTGGGCCATTAGAACCCTAAATCTTGTTAGCAGATTGCTCTTTGCTTTTGCAATATATCTTTTAGATCTGTACTATCTGAGCTTTTATCCATATTATCTGTAGTAAAAGGGATGTGGGCTTAAAACAACAATAATTTCTTTTGGTAGTTCAAAACCCGCTTGAACTGTGACTCCTGAATAGATTGCACTTGGCTTCTAGCCTAAGGTGGAATCATAATTTGTTGTTGAAAGAAATAGGTTTATGACCATCCTAGAACATAATACATAACATAAACTATGACCAAAGATAGAGGATACATAATAAAACCAATGGAACTCATCCAAAGTCTGAATGTGGTGTAGATGCTGCCCATGAGCCCTGTCACTATAATTACAACTAATGTTACCAATACTTCTGCTGAAAAGTTCCAATCCAATCCTCGAACATAGACAATAGCCAAAAAAACTCCCATGCACAATGTGTTGTTCATTGTCACCACACCATATATTGGTGTTTGTAGCCAAGGGCATTGCTAAGAAAGAAACAAAGAAGGGAGGGATGTTTGTGGCATCAGAAAAGTTGTCAACTGCATCCACAAGTGGATCAGCAATGACACCTGCTATCACTGCACCTCCCAGAAGTAGCAAAACAACTTTCAAATAGACATTGGATTTATTGTCAACAATTTCAGTTTCTTCATTATTATCCATTAAAGCATCTAGTTCTTCCTTACTCTTCTTGTGAAAATTAGGTACAATTAAGTCACAATTTTATTGATTAACACTATTAGCTGCAATTTGAATCTATTTACACATGCCTTTTGTAAATCCTTGTCTAGCAAGTTGATCATCTGGATTATCAACAACCAACTTTGACATTACTCTATTCATAGTGTCTGTAATTTCATCTTCTAATGCATCAGTTTCAAAACCAACAATGAGACCACGTAACTTTCCTTTTGTCAAAACATTGTCTCCATCAGCATCAAGTTCTTGGAAAACTCTTTCAATGACTTCCTCATTAGGTTCACCATTATCCTTAACAAATCCTTCATAATGCTTATGATGCATAGCCAGAATGGATGATATGATATGTCTATATTTAAAAAAAAACTAATTGCCTTTTCTGAACCCAAGGTTCCATGATAACAACAATAATTTCTTTTGGTAGTTCAAAACCCACTTGAACTGTGACTCTTGAATAGACTACACTTAGTGTAATGACTTTCAACACAGTCATTGTGATAGACTTGTCTCCTCTTGCATTTGTTACAGTCATTAAGAGACTGTTGTTTGACTTTTGTAACAGTTACTAGGACTGTCACAGTCAGGACTGTTCCTTTGAACTACTCTAAAATTGATGTCCCTATGATAGTCATTAAAGGATTGCTCCCTTAGGATGTTTGCTGCCTTCTTTCTTTATTGTCATATAGGCTTCAAAGTCTCTTGTTCTCTGTTTACCTCATGTCAAAACTCTCACAACTGATATCTTTATGATAGTCATCCATTGACTATTTTCATAACTGTCTTTACATTTTAGTGATTATTCTACCAACTCTACATCTTGTTCATTTCTTGCAACTCTCTATGCCTAATGTCTGTCTCCCTGCCTGGCAGTTTGTCCTGCATTTGTTTATGGCATATGAAATGTTCCTTAAGGATTATGAGCTAGGCTCAACCCTTGTGGGAGCCACATTTCCTTCCACTCATAATGTAACTTGATGAATCAAATAGAAACATAATTACACCTGTATCTACACATGAAGCAAATATGTTAAGAAAAACAAGGACCTACAATCGATATACATGATTTGTCTTCTCAAAAGTTTCTGTGACACTAACTGGTTTACTGCATTTGAAAAACAAATTGTATATTTATAGATGTATATCATATGATGTTTGATGCCTCGTCATTGCTCTAACACCAGTTTTCCAAAATTTTATGCAGATAACTAGGGGTAGCAAGGAGACAGGAGCTGGATGCGGGACACGCAGACCATACAACACGACACAAGACACATCAACAACATGAAGGCTCGTCATTCAGGAAATGGTGAGTCACCCTACCTCATATGCATATTTTCTTTTTAGCTCTTTTATAAATGTATAGTTTGTCTTTTTCATTTTGCAATGAAACAGTTAGTCTCATGGCTTGTGTGAGATCTTATACACTTATTTTTTCAATACCGATTGCTGATCTTACAAAAGATTTGTACAATTTCTTAAGTCTGAAAAACATCTGAATGTAACAATACAATTTAATCTCAATTTGTATCAAATATGTGCATGGATATAATGTAGTAGAAATAAAATGTATCTTTTCTCTCCTTCAAAATTGGAAGCTTTACCTGATTGAGCTACTAGTGAAATTTAGGTAACATCCTCCTTAGTAGCCATACACAAGTAGCCATAATGCTAGTTTTAGTCTAAATACCCAAGATGCTTATCACATACCCATTCCTACCCATTATCCATCCTAGCCTTCATGTGCTCAAAACTAGCTCATAGATAGTGATAAGGCAGAGATTGTAAGCATAAAGGATACACTGCTTCACTTCATGAAATAATTAGAGGAGATCAAGAAGAAGCATGAGTATAACATACACTAGAAGGAACTAGCTTTTCAAGCCTACCAACATGACTAGGAGTTGGAGGCACAAAGAACACAGTTTGAGTAGGAGATAGCAGCGAAAGAAGAGTAGATGGAGTTTTTTCTCACTCAAACACACAGGCATCAAGTTGAAGCAGCTCCTATTGTTCCAGGATAGCTGACTTAGGAAGTGGTTCATAAATATAAATTTCTGAGTTTTAGATAGAATGAGCCTCTTAATGTTCCTAAAGTAGAGATTCTGAGCTTTAGGTAGAATAAAGTTCTAGATCCCTCAAGGCAGCCTCTTAATCCTAAAATACACAGTTTTAGAAGCCCTCACCCCTTGCTAGTTGAGGAAAATAATTATGTTCAGCCCAGTATAGTTGTAGATCAGCCCCTTGAGCATCATTTTTTTCTCACAAGAAATCCAAGAAGCTCCTCGAGTTTACCTACTTGAGAAATCTAATGGTGAACCTTTTGATCAGAATACCTTACTCTTCATTAAGGAGCTTCAAAAGGTAAATCCATTGCATTCAGCTTTCGAGGTTTACCATTTGTAGTATCAGAAAATTGAACAAGAAAAGACTCCTCCTGATGAATCTATCAATGTTTGCACTAAAGAGCTTCCTTGTTTTGTAGAAGATGATTTTTTTTTTCAAAAAATCAACTAGCGCAAGAGGCTGATTCACATGGAAAGGTTGCTACTGTTGTTCTCCCAGCTGAATATTAGCATGATGCATGTGTAGAGGAAGTTGATTCAGGCTTGATACTGAACCCTTTGCATTTTGATTCATTTGAAAAATTTTCTAATGCTATTTATAAGATGAATCAAAACATGATACAAAGATTGGAAGGTGAAAGTCTTCAGTTACAAAGACATATTATCTAGGAGAATAAACTAAATAAAGAAGAGGATTCAGTTTCTTTGTCTGATCAGATGCCCGCTTATGTTGGTGATGATGAAGATAGCATGCAGGAATCCAACTTACTGGCTAATTTGGGACAGCCAGAAGATATTGCAGAAAATGATGAACTGCTATTTTGTAAAGGCAGTAATGAGATTGAGGCCTCAATTCAGCAAGGAGACAGTTTGGTCTCCAAATCTAGTATGCTTGTCTCACATGAAGATCCTGACTACCAGGCTGAATATGAAGTTAAATCAGATCAGATTCTCCATGATGATGAAGCATCTAGTTTGTTCTCAGATCTCCCATTATACTGCAATGAAGAGGCTAACATGAATGAGACTAAGGTAGCTTGCCTTGAAGAGCAATCAAGTGGGCCAACTAAAAATGATCAACCTTTTAAAGATAATTTTATGCCTGATTGTTAAGATCCTGACTATTCGGCTTGTAGAGAGCTTGCCACACTGCTAAATTCCTGTAGTGACCAAATGCCCAGTTCTGAGCAGCAAAATGATGAAAGCCATTCTGACGAGGGAATGGTTAGCAAGCAGGTAAATGAGAACATCCTTATTTTGGATAGTCAAGAAATTGATATTTAGGCAAACATTTTTCAAATTGAGAAAAAGCATGAAACTACTTTTCAAGGTATGGCTCTTGATACTTTTCTAATTTCTCAAGAAATCCATTCGGAAGATACCTCAGAGCCTATTATAGACCAAGAAAATAATGGTGGGTTTGATGACATTTTGTGTACTAATATAATTTATGAGTTTTGTGCAAGGTGGTGTGACATGTTTTTGAGTGATCTCAATTAGAAAAATGAGATTGAAACAGTGAGTAACCAGCAAGGAACCAATAATAAAAGTTCAAGTTACATCCTTTCAAGAGGTTACCCCATTAGGGATTTAGCTGATGAGGTGACCAACAAGTTTCAAAGGATTTTCAGTGCCCCTGACAATGAGATTGCAGTTGAGAAACAATAGATCAACCTTGCCCATTCATGGCAAATCAGAGGTATGTTTGAACAAAATCAATGGATTCAAACCTTTGGTTGTAATCTTTAGGTTGCAGTATAGCAATTTATAAGGTGTGTTCTTGTTTTTCACTCCTTATTGCTAGTTTGTAAGCATGTGAGGCATCCTCGGTTGGTTTGGAGTGGGAGTTATTTCACCTAATCAGTGAATAGTTTTGTTTGACTAGCTTCTTTGGCTAGTTAGAGTAGGTTAGAGTTAGTGTTTTCAGTCAATAAGTGCTTTATGCACATTCTTTTCAGTTAGTTTTTGTTTCCCTAAGTGTTGTTGCACATGTTCTTTAGCCACCAGGGCCTTTTTGTTTGCTTTCAGTTTGGTTTATTTTAGTTTTCTACTATTGTTTGGAGTAGTTTGAAGTGTTGCGTTTTAGTTTTCTAAGTTTGAGATGAGCAGAGTATGACTCTATGCCCAATGGATAGTTGAAGCAATTGGTCTTGGTGCTTAGCAGGCAAGCATGTAGCAGAAGTCGCCAGAAATGTTACCAAATTTTCTCTACAACCCAGATTGGTAGAGTTGGAGTACATTTAGTTCATTTTAGATGAGAAATTTTTTAACAATTTGCCTATTATCTTGTTTTGCATAGTTGAAGTGCTTAGTTATGATGCATGGTTATAACAGAGGAAAGGGATTCAGTTCATCATTTAAATGCTTTGTTGAGTATTCATTAATAACTCAAGTTATTTCATTTCATTACAATGATTATTTATTTTACAAATGAGATACACAAAAAGGAATAAACATTGCATTAAATGAAAACATGACAGATAAAATGTCCCACACAAGTCGTGGGAATAGCTGAGTGAGTACAAACATAGGGAATAAACTATGCATCTAAAAATAAGAAAAGGAAATGGCATATCCATCATTGCCTATTTAAGGACTTGGTTTGATCTTCATTGTAGTTGGTCCCTCCTCACTCCTGATCTTTGAGTGAACCTGTACATGAAAAAAGTTTTGTTAGAGATCCAGCTATGGTTTCTTATGAGCCTATCAACAGAGACATAATACATTGCCTAGGATGCACTAAGCTAGAATATTAAATCATCCACATGCAAGAGAGCCTGAAGAAATGAACATCATTAAGGTTCACTATTTTAATCTAACATGTTTGTTTCATGTGCAGGTATAGGTGAAATCATGTTTTTTTTTAAGACATTTTAGCATGTGGTGTAAAGTGAGCTCCCACAAGGGTTAAGCCCAACATGATTCCCCTAATTCTTGGGAGGGGATGGAAAAGGAGTACCACATTTACTGAATGCATGAGTTTGAAGCTCATTGCCCACCTATGATTTTTAGTTCAAGTTGGATGAAATGAAAACCATTAATGAGCATTGAGCTCTTCGCAAGTCTAATCAATGAAGTATGAAACTGAGTACAACAAGAACCATAGAGTATCAAGTTGTTGATCAAATGCAATAGAAAAGTCATGAGGAGATCACATGAGTGTGTTCATCTACAGAAGGAACAACATCTATGACAGGAATATCATGTGTATCAAATGTTTTTTCCATTATAAGAGAAGTAAATTCTTAAGGTTCATCAACAGGTGGCACAAAACTCAAATCATATGTTATCATTACTATATAGCATGTAAGTGCAAATGAGGAGGAAAACATTATATTCTTGTTGCTGATTTTGAAAATTTAATATTCAAAGCAGTATAAGTGCCATAATATAGTACATCATCTCATCAACCAATGTATAATATAAATGTCATGATAGATTTTTGGTTTGAAAAGAGAGTCATAAGCTAAAAGTGCTATTACATGTGCCATGAAAAAAAAAAGATACAACATTTAGAGGCTACATGATAGCCACCTCATTGAGAATCAACATTATGCCATAGTAAACATCCAATACAATGAATTTGATATCAAATGGAGAAAATCCCAAATGCATATATAAATATATGAACATGAGGCTCATAAAAGGACAAGTGAAGTGCAAAATCAAAGACAATAATCATGAAGGAAGCCCATGAATATCAATGACAAGAAGCAAATCAAAAGCTTTAACATGTTGAATGGTAACATCATGAAGCTCTGCCAACAATTTGAAGGTCATAGTTAACCCCGAGAAGTATAAGGAGTAATGAAGTAGTGAGAAATAAATGTAAATGCCATGTTATAGAAAACTCTATGTGTCTTGTGAGGATAAAAATGGAGATAGCACAAAAGTATGCCAGGTTACAGTCGGGTAATGATTACAAGGACAGTCATCATGACTAAAAGAGTAGCAGTTATAGTTTTCCTGACAAAGGTAGGCCATCCCATAGTAGAGTAAAGAAGACATAGGAATCTTTGAACCAATGGTATCACTGTCATTAATAAACAAGGCATCAAGATCAAGAAGCTTTCTAATATGCAAAGGAGCAACGTTCAAAGCATAAGCAAGAGAATACTCAGGAAATATTGAAGAACACAGAGAACTTTCAGGCAAAAGTACATCAAATGGAAAAAACTTCATAGGTTGTAGCACCTAAGAGGGAAAAAATTATACTTAAGTGACCATTTGGATGGTCTTCTAGTAAATAAAGTTGTTCTTTGCAAATGGATTACTTTCAAAGTTACCTTTTTACATAACATAAAATAGAAAAAAACTCAATTTATGTCGGCCAAGTTCATGGCCTGAGAGAGTAGTTTCCCATGAAAAGGGCTAAACCCACATAGTTCACATAAGGAGAGTCACTGATACAAAGGAGATAGTAAGTTCAAGTTTACAAGGGTTTAATAAACTTAGAAAAGATTTAGAATCAGACATCATAAGCTGTGGCCTAAAGAAGGTTTTACAATATCTTTGTAGAATGTAAAACAAAATGACTGCAGTAGACAAAGATTCTTTCTTTTGCAACATCTTGAGCTCGTATTGAGCCTCATACCAATAGGGAAACCAAAGAAATAATGCAGAAATTGAAATGCAAAGAATTTACCTTGATTATGAGTAGAGAAATGCATACAATAGGGCCGTGGGGTTTTAACCTATATTTTGTTTTTACATTTCCTTCGAAGAAGCCTCAGAGATGCATCCATGGAGGCCCAAGCATAGGGAATAAATAACAAAGAAATAGAGATTAAAAAGTGCATAAGAAGCAACCACAGTTGTGGCCATGAAAGCTAGGTTTTGCTTCATGAAATGAAGAAAAATGATCAAATTTGCATAGGAGGAGTCTTACCTTTTGTTTCATGTCACAATCTATGCAAGATCCAACAAAATCCATAAAAAAATGCAAAGAATTCAAGTAGTTTTCTAGCTCCAAACCCTACCCCATGGCCGTAGCTGGGCAGAGCCTCATTTCCATCCAAAGAGTCAAAATGCAAATAATGCAAAAAGTTAGGGGTTCGAAGAGGTTTTGTGTGCCCTAATTCGAATGTGATTTTTATCACATTAAATTACATTTTCAATTGCCACAACTAATACCCCCAAGGGTATTATGTGTCCACCTTGTGTGGTGCTTAGGCTTTGAGCCTAAAGTCCCTTTACCACATTTGAAGGGTGTATAGGCACTAGAATGCCTTAGTAATTTTTTGCAAAACCATATGGAGGGCAGGCCTTAAAGGCCTTTACTTTCAAATCATTTAGTATGCCTTATAGTTTTAATTGATTTTTATAGAAAATCAAAGGTCAATGATGTATTATACTTGGCAGATAAAACCAAAGCCTTGTATTTTATTCCTTCACAAAGAATCAAATCAGGATCAAATTGAGATAGGATATGGAGAATAAAGTTGTAAATAATTGTAAATGATATTTTAAAGCAATATCTTATAAATTGCTTTAAAATATTCATTATTTATACAGTTAAAACAAGTAAAGAAAATAATATCTTGTTTTTCTTGAGTTTTCTTTCTTTTAGGCAGATATGGACAAAAATAGAGTCTTTTTGGGCAGACAGCATATTTTCTAGTGGGACCACCTTGGAGGGATTTTTGGCGGTTTCTTTCTTCAATTTGGGAGACAGTTTAACACATTTTTCTAGGCTTTTTTTTGGAGCTTGAAAATGGATCAATATAACTATTTTTAGGAGCTTTTTCCCGGCTTTTCTAGAGAAATCATTCTACAGGCATATATTGGAGAAAGATAGCTCTTTCTCAGGGGTTGATATCATTGTTTTTTCTCTCTTGAGCATAGGTGGAGAGTTTGTAAACATTTTTGACTTAGTTTTAGATTTTCATGTATTCCTTTCAGTTCAATACAATAGATTACTCCTATCTCACCTCTTTTGCCTCATATTTGTAGTTTTGGTTCAATGTTTCATTATGACTATAATATTTTGTCCTTTGTTATGTCTCATTGCTATGAAACTATGTGCAGAAATTCCATATGATTCTGGTTGTATGTTGTGTTCAGATTGAACCTTCATATAAATTACTTTTGAATCGTATGTTTTAGGTGGGGTTGTGAAGAATTATGTTTGAAGGGCTATTTGTGGTTGAAAGTATTGAGAAAAGTTAGAATCAAGAGCATATTCTATTTATGTTTGATTTCCATTTCAGTTCATCCTCTCACCTTTTCCCTTTGTAAATCATTTAGATTAGGAAAAAATCATTAGGAGTACCAGCTCACTCTGGAGGGTCACTCTAAACTTAGGCAACCCATAGGCCTAGGATTGTTCCCATGTGTCAATAGACAGTTAAGTTGAATAAGTTAGCATAGGGTGCATATCTAATTGATAACAAACATTTCTAAATGGCACTTTTTGAAAGAGATCTCAAGAAAAGATAGTGTGACTATCCATAGATTAGGTATTAATGTGTCAAAATCACCACTAATCTAGCAATCATTTTAAGATCATTTGAATGAAAGAGACAAGGTATTTCCTTCGCATGGAATGATGGTTTCAAGTGTGTGAAGTGGCACCAAAATTGGTAATATAAATGTGTCTGACAAGGTAATTAATTTCATCCTTGTAGTCTCATCTTCTATAAATGAAGGGCAAAGCTCATTGAGGAATTTTATTCTTAAAACCCATCAAAACTCTATTACCTCCATGCCATTAGGTTTTAGTTCTCCCTACACAAAAATGTGTTAGTTTTATTACATGTAAACCTTAAGGGGGGTGTTATAATAAATTAAGGTTTACATTTATTAGTTTAATAAATAAATGTTGGTTTTATAAGTTTGGGAATTAGTTATTCTCGTAGTAGTTTTTAAGAAGTTATTGTGGTTACTTGTATGGTAATATGTGGCTTTATAAGCCAATGCACTCAAATGTAAAATCATCCAAAGACAATAATATATTATTCTATGTTTTATGTTTTGCTGTGTTAAAATGGTTTGATCTTGTTATCAGTGTTTGTGCTCACCATTTCTCAATATGGTATTAGAGCAAGTTAGAAACCCTATTCCTATGTGTTAAAAATATGTAGAACAAGAAAGTGTGAGTGTGAGAACTGTTTCAGACATGGCTGTGTCCAGTTTTGAGGGCCCTTTCCATTTGTATTGTTTCGAGTTTGGGCGTGGAAATTTGAACATGTAGAAAGGCGTTTGGAGGTGAATAACTGTATAAGGGTGGATGTATTTTTGCCATGTGATGACATTTGAAGAGGGTTGAATAGAAGGTATAACCAACACACTTTCTTTTTCTGTTATGTTTGTGGAAAGTGAAGCATTAATTAGCATTGTTATCTAATCCATCTGTTGATTGCCGGCATAAAACCCTTAGTCTCTTTGTCACCATCTAACATGCAATAAGGCAGGATTTTGCTGTGTGCAAGATTCACCTTTGTGTGGAGGCAGTGTTATTAACAGTTCCTTACCATGGCTGGTGGTTTATGGTATGAAATTGGTAGTTTGGTTTGTTTGACCCACATTTATTTCTTAGTTGGTCCTTTCATTTTGTTGTGGTGTTGATAGAAATATTTCATGTCATGTGGATGTGCATTGTTAATGAGATGTGAGTCAAGAAAATATTTAGATTAGTTAAAAGATTAATGGGAAGAAGTGTTGGCCAATTTTTTTGTTAATGGTGTTAAGAGGTATAAAGTAGTTATAAGGTTTAAAAAAGGAGAGTGAAGATCCATGGTTAGAAGGTGTAATAATTAAGAATGGTTCTTGTTCTCAACGTTAGTCAGTAGCACCGCATAGAGCATCTACTAATGAAGGTTCGAGAAAAGTGAAGATCCATGGTTAGAAGGCATAAGAATTAAGAATGGTTCTTGTTCTCAATGTTAGTCAGTAGCACCACATAGAGCATCTACTAATGAAGGTTTGAGAAAATCTATTCAGTATCATGCAATCTTTTTGTACCATGGATGGAAACAAATTGCTTGTTCCTACTAACATATATTTGGAGGCTTTCGAGGATTGTAGTACTTCCTCTGGTGCAATCTTTGGAGAGTAAGGACTAAGAGAGTCATATTGGAGGAAGGCAACATTAGAGGATGGAGGATTTCCCATCATCTCAAGTTAGCATCTTGCTTTGAGATGATGTTTTGCATGAGAAGCATTTTTTGTTTTGGTTGTTTTGCTTTTCTTTGTTGATGTTGACAGATTTGAAGAATGTATGTTTTGTGAAGATTTTATTCTAGAGACAGGTTTGGGATTTGGTGTTGAGCTCAATATGGATTATTGTCCAACGAGCTTTAGAGTATATGATCAAGAATTATACCCTTTTGCGGTCACTAGACAATGATAGAGATTTGTCGTATCTCTTAGGGATTGTTGTCAAATAATTCAAGACTTTGTAAATTAAGAGTTTAGGACTAAAGAGCTCAAGAACATAGCTTGAGCTATGCCTTTCTCAGGGTAGACAAGACAACATGGTGGAGCCCCGCTTGGTTCAGGATTTGTTCTTTCAGAGAAGATCTTCTATAAAATATGTATTCATATTATGTAATTAGATTTGTTGAGTATATTAGAATTCAGGGGGGTCCCTTGGTACTATTGCAAGAACAATGTAATAAAGGGGGGAATGTTAGTTTTATTACATGTAAACCTTAAGGTGGGGTGTTAGAATAAATTAAGGTTTACATTTATTAGTTTAATAAATAAATGTTAGTTTTATAAGTTAGGGAATTAGTTATTCCCATAGTAGTTTTTAAGAAGTTATTGTGGTTACTTGTGTGGGAATATGTGGCTTTATAAGCTAATGCACTCAAATGTAAAACCATTCGAAGACAATAATATATTATTCTATGTTTTATGTTTTGCTGTGCTAAAATGGTTTGATCTGGTTATCAGTGTTTGTGCTCACCATTTCTCGATAAAATGTATCCTATGTTTGTAAAGATACCCATGTAAAGAGCTCAAAGTAGGAAACAATGGAGACAAATTTGATGAAAGAGGTGGCTAGTAGTGAAACCTCAAGAAGAAGGAGAACTCTACCAAGGAAGCTAGACTCTACGCATCAATTATTAAAAAGCAATCCGTATGTAGTTGCACCTACACAGCCAAAATTAAAGCCTCCTTAGGTGAAATGACTAGAAAAGGGAGCTCACAAAGAGTCCTCTCTTGTCTTCAACCAAGTAGACAATCTCTTTGACACAATGCTATCTAAATCTATTGAGTCCCTTAGAGAGGGCACAGATGCCTGAATGTGTCAAAAGGTAAGGACCAATCAAGTGGAGACATTCATGATCAGGGTTTAGAGTTTGACCCTAGCCCAATATATGGTTCCAATAGTCCATCATTGCTATGAAATAATAAAAGCATGTGCCAAGTGCTATGACTCCAGCAATGGACTATTCATGGAAAGAGATTGTAAATTGAGTTCTCCCCTTCTACCAAAAGAGACATGCTAAGGATTGATCATGATCCCACATCCCTCTTCTATAACATCAACAAGTTATGGAATATTTGGGACACCAGACAAAATCAACTAGGTTTTCTAAATAAAGAGCTCCATCGAGAGGAAAACAATATTGTCATGCTAGCTATCCTCATAGCCCTATCCTTGTTCACGCAAGATGTACAAGATGCTTGATCAATGATGGTGTTTCTCTTTAGCCTTGAGGATGACTATAGAATCCATGAATACTAGTTAGGAACCCTCTTTAGGCTGAAGACTATCTCCAAATTCTATGGTTTCTAGCTGGACTTTTCAGAATCCATTGCCAATGATCTATGCTTTTAGGTAGTCAACTTTCAAAATAAATGGGTTTTCAGGTATTCCACCATTCCCTTCCATTTAATCTTGTTTTAAAAGCCTCATTTCTTTTAGTCATATATGCAACTTGCCACCTGTGACAATTTAGTGGACCTCAAGAATGTCATCCTGGTATGAGCATGGAATCATATCTTGTCAGATACCTCTAAATTCTATAATTTTTTTGAACACCTCCTCATGCATGTGCTAATTGACCTCAATCAAGAGGATCAACCTTTTAGGTTGAACAAAACACAACTAAATATGCTAACCAATAATAGGGTTCCATGTGACTAGTTCATTGGATCTCATGATAAATGGTCTGAGTGCATGGTCTCAAGGAAGAGAACTTCAAACTACCAAGGTTCCGCACATAAGGGATTCTTTCACTTGAGATAATCTACCAATTGGATGTCCTAGAAGTATCATATGGATCTAAGAAGAAAAATAAGGCCTTCTACAACCTCCCTTTATCCAAAGGAGGGGTAACAATGAATAAAAAAGGCATAGAACACCTAATGATAATGAAATGGGTCCACCTTAGGCTTGATATTATAGAAGATAAATGGTCCTATGATCGAGATGGATTCATGGCATCTTGGTTTGAGAAAAATAAGACTAAAGGCACATTTTATCATGAGAGCCAACCATCAATCAAAGGTAAGAGATAACTTTGAACAAAATCTCCAGATCTCTATGTCAAGTCAGATGATTTCCCATCTAAGCCATGTGCTACATATGAAATGTTCTATATTGCAATGCATACCTACAACCCCTCTAAGCTAATGACCCATGGCCTTAGGCAGACCCTCAAAAAGAAAGAGTGGAGTGAAGAAAAGATTAAGGAATATTAGAAATTGTAGAGCCTAAAAAGTCATTTGGGGCTTTGGAAATTGAAAAAACTTGGGATAATCTTTGGGATGAAGCATATGATTCACTTGCATCCTCATATGCCATGAGTAAGATTGACAAGTAAGAACAACCACATGATCTATAGAGGAAGGTGATACTGAAACACCTTATGAGTCTGAGGCAAGTAGTGACTCATTGGAAGTAGTTTTTGAGCCTCCTCCCAAAGCAAGCCTTAAGGTGTGGCCCCCTCAACTAGATATCAAGTGGAACGACAAAGCTCTCAAACTTCCACCCAGTTGTTCCATTCAACTATAGAAATTGGGAACCTTGGGGCAGAAATCATCCAAGCCTTTCTAGTCGCACAACAAACATATCAAGAAGCAAGTCGAAAGGGGAAGGAACCTTTGGAACAATTTCCCCTAAGTACTACATGACAGGTAGCCCCTCTCTCCACCACATAATCATTGCTAGTGAATGTTGTGCAAATTCAAGAAGTAACAGAGGAGACTAGCCTATTGTAGTGTCATAAATTATCATCTTTGACAATTTCATACTAGACTTAACATTTGCATGTTTAGCTTGTGTTTTTATCCCTATGTAGGAAATATCCATTTTAGGACTTGATTTTGGCTCATGATTAAGTCTCTTAGTGGTGGGCCTTTCAAGGAAAAGTAGGTCTAGGACACTAGCACCCAAGCACCAATGTCCTACCTCTATGCCCTAGAATTTGAATATGTCAGCCTTACTGGCCTTGTGTATTGCACCATTTCAGACTTATTTCATTTGGGCCCTTGGAAAGTAATTAGAATGCATATATATACAAGCCTCTCTCATTCATTTACTCATGATGAAAATATAGCTAATGATTCTCTATGATAAGGCTCTCTAACAAGGAATTGATATCTTTATCTACAGGCTCTCTATTTGTGTAGATTATTGTTGTGTGTGTTGGTGACCAAAATTACTAGTTCAAAAATGCTCCATTTTGCCCCAAATTTCACCTGAATCCCACTTGAACCTATAGTTTATAACTGATTAGAGACATATTTCATAGTTTTTCATATGTGTTCCTTCTAAAGAGTACAAGGGAAAATCCCAAAAAATGACTAAGTCAAGAAATTCTAAGTGTTTCCTTGTGTTTTATACCTTCATCAAAGTTTTGGAGTTCAGAGTTCATGTCTTCTATCTTGCCCTATCAATCAGCTCTAAAATCAGGCTCTAGAATTTATCTAAGTGTGGTAGACTTCAGAGTTTCAAGCATCATTCCTTCCTCCTTCCATTTGGAAGGTGAAAGGAGGAAGGTCTAACAGCTGACCCTCGACAAATATTCTAAGGCATTCTACCATTCCACTGAGCCTTTTGGGTGGACCCATGGTAGGCTCGTAGAACTGTGGAAAGAGGACACATAGCAAGTTTTTACAAGTTGCAGGGGAACTTAAAGGAAGGTTACCTTGTGATGTGTGCCACCATCTGAAGTGTATATGTTGTTTTGCAAGCCTTCATTTGTTGCTTTATCTCATGATCACAAAACCACAGGAGGCTTCCACATGGACAAAGGACAAGGGGCAAGGAGAAGGGCTCATGTTCGATTTCCACTTCTTTTCCTTCAAAATATTTCCAAGTGTTTTGGGGAGTTAGACTTTGAACTTTTCTTCTTCCTTCTTCCTTTCTTTTGGAAGGAGGAAGGCCAAAGGCCCAAACTCCAGCCTCTACTAAACTATTGTAAAAGTAGCTAAGTCTTCAAAATTATGGGCCTCAGACTTTCTCTCTTCTTCTTTCTCTAAGAGTGATAAGACCACAGGCCTAAGACCTGATCTCCATTGATTTCTCAAATTAGCTAAGTGTTGTAGAGGTGGAGGTTAGGTTCTTTTTCCTTCCAAAGAACAATGTAGTGGTGAAGACCTAAGCCTTGAAGCCCGATGATTTACCTTCTCTCAAACTTTGAAGATTTTCACCTTTCTAGGCTCGATCAGTGGAAGACCAACCAAAGGAAGTCTGATATGTTGGGGCCTGACCCTTTTGCCTTCCAGGAGCATTTTCTACTAGTCATAACATGATCGGACTACTTAGCGACCCTCTTGGTCATCATTAATGCTTCTTTAGAGCCTAATTTCTCTTGGAAGATGGATTCCTCGCCTCCCCATGCTATTGTAGCCTCATTTGCATTAAATTTTGGTACCCAGGGCATGGGCGGACACACTTCTTTAGTAGATTTTGTGGGCAGAGCCATGTGGGCATGCTCCAAGGTCATAGAATGGAGTTATTGTAGTATGGGTCACATTAAATGTTGTAGCAGTTGCTTGTTGACTAGTTTTTTAGCGTCCATAAGCTAAATTGCTATATATACACATTTCAAAAGCATTCTTAGGGTTGGTTGCTGAGCCAATTGTCTGGTTTGGGAGCACTTAAGAATTTTCTTTGGCACCAAAATACATTCTATCTAGTTTCTAGTGTAGGAAGGTTGTGTAATGAAGATCTATATGGATTGGTATGTCTCCATGGGAGTTTGCAATGGTTTTGGCAAATGTATAATCTTAGTTTTATGTTTTCCCTTGCCATATTTGCTAACATGATTGTAACTAAGATTTGGAGGTGTGTGGCAACACCCAATTTAATACAAGGCTTTGCATTTGCCATTTCTTTGTTTCTCATGAGTCATTGTAGTTCTTTCCTAGATTATTAAGTATGTCCATTGCATAAAGATCCATTTATGATATTGTTTAGTAGAAAAAAGGTGGATGAGGGTTTTATAAAAGATATGCCTAGATCCTCCTTTTAGTACACATTCAAGGATAGTTAATCGAGTTGAATCACAACTTTTGCAAGGGGATTGACCTACAAATTTGTTGTCACTTGTAATGATAGGGAAATTTGGAAATTAATGTTTAATGTGTTAATTTAATACCCAATTATGCTCAAAACCCTAATTATACAAAATTATAAACAAATGACTAAATCCTGATAAATTCTCGTGCACAGAGATGCTAAATGGAGATTAGATACTGACTAGTTTTCGAAGTTTGAGATCCTGAACTATCAAGGGAAAAGGGACTAGCATCCAAGCCCAAGGTAGGATTTTCTTTGGGATTTTCTAGACTCCTTCTGCTACTAATGATCCCTATTTTAGAGGTTTTCAGCTCTGCAAACTTGGAGGGCAAAGGGACTAGCGTCCAAGCCCTGATAGTGTTGTTTTCAACTTCTTTTCATTAGATCTAGAATCTTTATCCTCTAACACACTCCTCTACAACTCCACTCCGTGAAACTCAATATGTACCAACTACAATCACAAGCAGAGGGTTTGGGGATTGTGGTTTTTAGGAGCTTGCCTAAGTCAAGCCCCAGAATGGCATTCAAGCCTTCCAACACTGTTGTTTGATAAATAATGTGCATCCTTGTAGGATAGAGGCAAAAGCAAATTGATAAATGATTGATTCAAAGATAAATAGATATCACCTCAGAGGTGTATCTCTCATGGAAGAATGAAGCTCTTTCATGCCATGAGGAGATGGATTGATGAAGCCAAATCTGTAACAAACACAATAACAACACAAGTCTCCTCTACAAACAATGAAAGCCTTGAATATCCTTAGCATAAGATCACAAGTTTGCATTATCCATCTAGTTTACAAATGAAGTCCTAAGCATGCTTATATATGCATTCCCACTCTAATTTTGTAATTCAAACTTAAGATGTTGACAAGGAAACCTTTTAATGGTCACAAAACTAACATTCAAATTTAGGACTCCGCCAAAATAAGATAGGCCAAGGATGTGGGTGCCCAAGCCACAATTCCTATTTTGGGTCAAGGTCTAAGCTCTGCAATGTCTCTCAAGCCCCATTTGATATGGGTTTTAGGCCATTTTGTCTTGAGAGTTAAATCTAACATGCATAATGAAAAATAAGGGATGTAGGAGCTAAACTTAGGAGGTAAAAGTTCCAGGGGACACTTTACGACATAACATTTAGCCCCCACTTTAATGTATGTATGATCTTATGACCCATACATGCATTAAAGTATGGTCAAAATACAACAAACATGCCAAACACTTGAAGCTAATGCATAAACAAAGATTGAGGAACCATTTCTAGCCCCCAAACATAGGTAGACATTAGAGAAAACACATCACAAATGTTGGTGTTACCAACTAATTGTTTGAGTTTCCCTAAAAGTTTCTATATTTTATGCTTAGGATTCTCAGGTTAGTGGCCAACAAACATGAGACAATTGCTTGTTCTCCTCTGCACTTTAGGCTTTGCTAAACCTAGGGGGGTGTTCCCTTATTTCAATATCAATATGACAAATCCTTATTTCAACTAGATATTGACACTTAAAGAAGATATGTTCCCTTGGATGCAAACCAAAACTGTATAATTGCTTCAAAGTTGGCTAGCTTTGGAAATTACTTCTTTGTACAGCTCAGAGAACATAGAACTAAACCCTACTCCTAATTACTAACAATTTGATTGTTCTTTTGTTATATATATGATTGTTTGATTATGTGTGATTTGTGAAAATAAGCCCATTTCTGATCGGTGCCAATCCTAGGGTTTGGAGTCAATTCCTTACATACAGAATACTTCTCATAAACAAAACAAACACACAGGTACAGAGGATTTGTTATGTTCCTACCTTACAGGTAACAATCCAAGAATGAGTATTTCCATCAACTCTTCTTACAAATATCCCTATTACAAAACACCTCTCCCCATGATGCAGAGCCACATATAATCTATGCCTGCATTACCCCAAAAACCCTAACATACCATCCTAGACATATGCACATGCACCACTTTACACCTTGACCTATCGGACTTCACGATGGTCTGGCTCCTTTCCTTGGTGGTTTCTCAAACCCCCTTTCAACCTGCACGACCTAGCACATACCCATGCTAGGGTTCCTCAATGCATCTCCGACCCGATCCTGCAAACTTGCATGCAAATGAACAAAAAATATGAATAAGAACCTAAACTACTATACATAGCCATTCCACCAATTCAAAGAATCAACCAGTGGAATGGATAAACGAATCCATACACCTACCAAAACTATGAGTCAATTACATAGTGCAATCGAAATAAAGGAATGACACAAAACAAAATCTCTTTATTGCTTTCAATGGATGCGATTACAATACTCTGTTTTTCCACAGCACAATGTAACTTCTCAGTATGTCTCTCCTCCTAAAATGACCCGATCTGGGGGTATTTATCTACTCACAATAGTAGTACTGATATTTCTCCAAGCGGCTAGGAGACCTAACCGATCTAACAAACTTAACAGCTATCCAACAAACTATCTAAAAATAGTAAAAGCATGGTCAATTCAAACCTTATTACATTTAATGTCCATTTAGGACCTTATTGAAAACATAAAACTAAGCATAACCAACTAAATGCCTCAAGTAGGCCACTGTGGGATAGGTGCTCCTGCACCACCCCATATCTAACTCAGAGCATTTTAATCTATTCCTTGAATAGAAGCAATAAACCAAACATGCAATATAGTAAATGTGTATTCAAGAACTCATAAACTCTTAGTATCCTTATTCAAAAGAGAAATGCAAACAACACATGAGACAATTAATGGAAACACGTGTTCAAAGGCATTTTCATATATTACAATTTGAAATTGGTAAAAGTTCTCATAGAGGAAATACATTCAATATGCAAGAAATTGAAACTTACAACTCAGAATATAGACAACTTCTCATAATTGCTCTGTATTTCACTTATCAAAGTTTTGTAAATCTTCAATCTCTTTTCAAAGTGGAACAACATGTTCTTTTATATACACAAGAACATGTTTCCTTAAAACTCGTTACCAACTGTTGGTTACAAATATTACATTACAAGCCACCGCCATAGGCATTGGGAAAGTAATCCAAATTACATATGAAAGAGAAAAAAAATTCAACTTAGAGATGCCAAAAACTATTGGAGATACTTTATCCCAATGATGAAGACAACCTATCATATGATTGGATCTTTGTTCACCCTGGACACATTTATCCATACTTCTGCACCCAAGTTGCACATGATTTCTCTGATGGCCATGGTAAAGGAATCAATTTTGTTATTTTTTCATTATGCCCTGCATACCTAGCATCCAATAAGATCTTTCACTCCTTACAAAATATCTCAAAATTCAATTCCAATACATGTAGCCTATCATATGTAGAACTCAAAATTTTCATATTTGGATCACCATCTACACAACTTTAAAATATGAGTTGGCCAACTATATTTTAAAAATTAGCCTTCCATTTATCCAAGCTTTTCATTTGTCCATCATCATCTACTATGCTTGGCATGAGCTTTTTATCTATCTTTTCAATTGATTGTCTTTTCTCCTTCCAAACCTTATCCAATTTTAGTTGGAAAGCCACTACTTCTTCTAATGAAATTAACATATCGCAGGTTAATTTTATTTCCGGTGGAGCATCAGGGGCAAATCTTGAGCACTTATGAATTTCTTTTATTTCTCCAATTCTAGGTATCCATACCTTACTTATGTCTTTTAAGCTCTCTTTATCCTTTTCATTTTTCTCTTGAGCTATCCTCAAATTTGAATAAGATTTCCATGTATCATCAACCCTGGATGTAATCTTGGAAAACCTATGGTTACTCAAATTTGTAACCATTTCCTTGACAATGTTCTTCTTCTCATCCTTTAAACCTTTTACTTCTTTCTTCAACTCTTTAATCTCTGAGAGAAATGCATCTCTGTCTGTTGGGAAGGCTTCTGTATTATCCACAAGAACTGAATCACTTTGAGTTGAGGTGCCTAGAGACAACAAAATCCACCCCTTATACTTATGTAGCTCTAACATTGCCCATCCATACTTCAACAAAAGATCATCATAATCCTTCTACAATTTATTTGTGACAACTTCAACAAATTGAGTTGTATGAACATTCAATCTTGCAACTTGAGGATCTGGAGTATATGATACTCTCTTTATTATCACTTCCCTTGGAATTTCACCTAATCCTACGCTTGGCTTATTATTATTTGGGGCCAATTCCCATATTGCCATAGTCTCAAATTTAGGGTTCAATCCTGCGCCAGAGAGTGCTTTATCTACCTGATCATCTAAAATATTTGTGCACATCATTATGATAGTATCAAATGTAATTGCATCTGTCAAAGTCCAATGAGGGAGTAGCAATAAACTACTCTTTTCTAGTAAGGCTCTCCCTTCATCAAAAGTAATTTTGTTGATATCTTGGCTCACTTCACTAAGTACCCTTTGTGTTATTTCCTCATATTTCTCAGGATCATCTCCTCTTTTTGCCTCTTCCACCTTCCTCTAAAATTCTTCATTTCTCACTCTTAGCACTGTAACTTTAGAAAATGTCCCCTTGGGGGCTTTTCCCTCATAAGGTTTAGCTCCCGGGTCTTTAGTGTACATTTAGGACATCTTACTTCATAATTTGCCATCTCGATGGAATGAGCCCTAGGTAACATGATAGATAGGACCTAGGAAGAAACCTTGAGCTAGACCCTACCCAAAATAGGAGGGAGGACTTGGGCATCTGTGCCCTAGTCCTACTCTATTTTGGGGCAGTTCCAGTTTTTGGGTGTCATCTTGTGACCATTATTTGGGTCCTATGCTGACACGGTAAGTTTAAAGTTATGAATTCTTGGCAAGAGTGTTTGTAGTTGCATAGAAAAGCATTTTTAGGAATTCACTTGTAAAATAGATGATTATTGTGAACTTTAGACATTCTCAAGGTGATTTATGGCTTTCATTGTTTTGGAAGAGCATATTTGTGTGGTTTACGTGTTTGTGTTTGTAGATTTGAGCATCCATTTCATCATGGAATGAAGAGCATCTTCCTCCCATGAGATCTTCACTACAAGGTGACATTATATTGTGTTTTCATCATCATTTCCTTTAGTTTTTTCCTCTATCTCACAAGGACATGAACTCTCTATCTAACAACCATGGTTAGAGACTTATGTGTCCTCCAGGACTTGACTGAGGTAAGCCTATAAACACCACAACCCCCTCCCAAAGTTTTCATGGTTGCAGGTTATAGGTTGAGGAGATGGACAAAGTGAAGTGGCAGGAAGACATCTTGGAGTGTCAGAATTGCAGAACAGGAAGAAAATCTGCCCCCTGGACTTGGGCACCCGCTCATTAGTCCTCCAAGTCTCGTGGTGAGAACATCTCTGGAACAACAAGAAAGAGTTGTAGACTGAATTCTTAGATCTGGAAAAGAATATAGGCCTTGGACTTGGACGCCCACTCCTGTGTCCCCAACTTTTCCACCTCAGAACCTCAAAAATAGGTACTCTATGATTTGACATTTTACATCTCTCTGCAAGAGCTTTTTCTGTAATTCATCCGTTTACTATCACATTTGCAAAATTAGGGTTTTAATGGTCAATTAAGAATAAGAGAAGGAAAAATGATAATTAAACAACCTAATCCAAGTTTCCCTACATCTCAGAGTGACCTAGGGTATTATAGTGCTTTTCCACTCGACCCTAGGTCCTTGAATGTTAAGGGTGAAAGGAGGATTCAAATATCTAAACAACCAAAACATTCAACAATTCCAATTTTACCCTAAACATTTTGGTGAACCTATGTTTTTTGAATTAATTACAAATTTATGAGTGTTTGTCTTCAGATTTGGGTTGATTTCATTTATTCATATAGTCATTCATTTTATTACATTGAGAAAAATTCAAAAAAATTGAAAATTTTGAAAACTTAAAAAAAATTGCATTGTTAGGCTTGCTAATTTGTATCAATTCTTTCTAAATTTCACTAATTAATGATATTTGCATCATATATGATATAAACTATAGAAAAATACAATAATTCAATAATTTGCATTACATTTGCATCATTAATTTGCTAGGGTTTTGTAGAAATTTTGACAATTTTCATTAAATCTAGTAATTCCAAAATCTAGGGTTAGTAGGAAAAATCTTATTTCAGATTTTTGTACTAATTTTAAAGGCTCATTCAAATTAGAATTTTCTTTTAGTCTTTCATTTTAGTGTAAATTTGCATTTAGATTTAAAATATTTGCATTTTTGCATAGAAAATTTCAACAAAAAACTAATAATTTTCATGCATTTTCATTATATTTGCATTGGTATTTTGCATATTAGGGATTGGAATTAATTTTCAGATCTGAGAGTATTTCATTTCCATCATAAATCATAATTCAAATAATTCATATAGCATTTGTGTCAACATCTTAAACCTAGGGCTTCAAAAATAATGATTTTCACTAGATTTGGCCTTAGCGACTCTCTAAATTTGCACCATAGGTGTGTTGTGAAGGGTATTTTTGCATTAATTGGATTTTATCAAGGTAATAATTTTCTTTCCCTCCTAATAATCTTCACAACACCCTTTTAACGGGCTCTTGTATTGAAAATTTGGTAAAAAATACACGTTTTTGCTATTTTTGCGCTAGGGTTTGGCCTAGTTTGCACTATAGGTGTGTTGTGACAATTTTTTTGGATTGAGGCAACTGATATCATTGCTTTAATTTTCTGAACCTCCTAAAATTCATTACAACACCTTTTTTTTCTAGGTCTTGGAGTTGAAAAACCGTGAAAAATAGCCTATTTTTGCTATATTTTCACTAGGGTTTAGCCTTAAGTGGCACTAAAAGCATGTTGTCACAAATATTTTGGAAATAATTGGCTTTTATTACTGATATACTTTGTTTTCCATCATCATTTTTCTAACAACACCCTTTGTCATGCTCTTTTGTATCAAGATTTGGTGAAAAAACTGCCTATTTTGACATATTTTCACTATATTTTGCTTGACATTATTTTAGATTCGCATCAAGGGTGTGTTGTGAAGGATCTTATTTATGTTTTGGACTGATATCAGACATATAAATTTCTGCCCCTGATCAATTTCCTTACAACACCTTTTCTTTCATTCATTTGCATTGAAAAAAGTACAAAAAATCAAACATCTAGGTCATTTTTGCATATAGTTTTGCACTTGAATTTTGCATAAAGTTGGAAAAGCTTTTCAAAAATATGATCTTACATTGGAATGGCACCTTCATGTCATTTCTCAATGGTATCTTTGCATGCATTTATCAAAGATCTTGATTTTGACCAATTTTTAACCCTCATGAGTGAACATCCTACGATATTAGAAAGCTTAACTTAGTTCTTCTCCATGAGTAGCAAGGAAAAGGCTGATGATGATCCCATAGGTTATCCTACTTTGCCTATAGATAAATACTCAAATGAGAAGACTAGGAATAGCTTTAGTAATTCCACTATTGTCCCTAGCCAAGATGAAGCATTAGTGAATGAAGAGCTCCCTTTAACAAAGAACATTCCATGGGTAAAAAATGAGCATCCATTTAACAATAATCAAATTCCTACCTCTGTGGATCATCCCACCAACCTTCTTCCTTTAGTTGATTGTTCACACACCTTGGATTTCACTAAGAAAGAGAAGAGCTTTAATGTCCCTCCTTTGTTTGAATATCCAAGCCATTTGGACATCACTAAGAGGATAGACAATGAGTATGCTAGTAAGCTTCAACAAGAAAACATTCCATCTAGACAAATGATCTTTGATCCTAGTGCTTCATCCTCTACAACACAAAAATCCATGACAAAGCAAAGCTCTATGGTAGAAAAACTATGTTGTAAAGCACAACAAATTCAAAATGCAAAAAGGAGAAAGAGAAGGCGACGAGCTTACCTTGCATCTCAACAAGAAAACACTTATAAAAAAAAATGACCCTAACAATGAACATGATGAGCAAGACATGAATTTGGCTATGGTACCTTATGTCCCACTTTTGTCTAACATTAGGGAGTGGGATGATGATGATGATTTTCTTGATGATACCGACTAGTGCAACAGAGCCCTACAGGTAAGTATCTCTAACCCTTTATCTCTCTCATGATGTGCTTCCCCTGTGATGTGTTATGTGTTGTTTAGGCCTCCTGGGATGACCTCAGATTCTTCCGTAAGGTCTGGGATACCAGGAGACCACCTTTGTTGTGACTGTCTTCTATTTGTATCATCATTCTTCTTTATTGCCCCTCTCTCTGATTTCATTTTTGTGTGTTACGTCTTATGAACATAGTGTTGCAGTTGGTGACTTAGGGGCACCCTCCTACATGGTTGTCCCTAAGACATTTGTTTCTCCTCTCTTATTTATTGTTTCCCTTCTTCTAGTATTTCTATCTAGCTAGTGGATGACGAAAAACATTTATATTGATGTGGACCGTGTGTCCCTTTTGAGAGTAATAAAAAAATGGACTTAGTTCCTAATATGACGATGGGGTTGTATATTTTATCCGACACTTGGCTAGTAGAAGCACTCGTGCTTTCCGCATAGTGCATTTGGTGATGTTTTTTATCACATTTACAAACCTTAACAATACTACTGCTCTGTGCACCTTTGTTTCTCTTTGAATATAGTCTTAGTGGTATTCAATTTGGAGAGCTTCATGATATAGCCCCATGGTTATCCTCAGACTCCAAATTCATTGTATAACCTTGGCTCTTTGTGTGGCTAATCATATGCATCGATGTTGTTGTTTATCATGATTTTGTAGACACTAACATGTTTCTTGTAGGGATGTGTTTGTGGGAACATTTGGCGATCATGAAGTACATGTCACTTCAAGGGGCATGGGCTTTGTGAGAGCTTGTGTTCCCTTGTGTGTTTTCTTCCTACCTTAATGTACTTGATATCAATACCTGATATCAACCACCTTAAGGTGGGGGCATATATAAGGTAAGTTGTCTCTTCTATATTCTAGTAAAGTGTGTTTGAACAATCTTGCAATCTTGAAATCTATTGTGTATACCTCCTTTTCACCGTAAGGCATCTCCGTGATGCGGGTGGGGTTGTATACTTTTGAGCTCGTACCTCCTTTTCACCATAAGGCATCTCTTTGACATGGGTGGGGTGGTATGCCATGCTTCCTTTTCACTGTAAGGTATCTCCGTGATGCAGCTAGGGTTGCATTTTCAAAAGTCCTCTGCGGAGGTGGGGAGCAGTTTTGTGACTAAATCAACCCTTAAGCATGTTTTTGGTGATTTTTGTGGTGAAGCCCAGTCATCGGTGTGTGCCTGTAATGTGCCTGAGATGGTGTTGGACCTAGAAATAGGTACACTCCATCACTTTTTTGCCATGTTGTCTTCGTGTCTAAAGACTAGGATGATGAGTGCTTCCTACATTTTGGGAGGTTTTGTGTGTCTTGCATGTGTGTTGTCCCATATATGCAGTATAAAGACTAGCATAATGAGTGCTTCTTTAATTATGGGAGGTTTTTTTACTTTCCAATACTTGCATCTACATTTCATATATATGAGAAAAAGAAAAGAAAAGAAGTCATGTATGTCTTCCATGCATTAATGTGTCTTCTATGCATTTACTATCTTCTCCATGTTCTGCATGCTTGTAACTATCTTCTTCGTGCTTTGTGTGCATGTTACTATCTTCTATGTGATTAGTGTGTCTTCTCCGTGCTTGGTGTGTTTGTTGTGTTTGTGACCATACTTTAATGCATGTATTGGCCTCATGTTTATACATACATTAAAGTGGGGGCTCAATGTAACATTGAAAAATGTCCCCTTGGGGGCTTTTCCCTCAAAAGGTTTAGCTCCCATGTCTTTAGTGTGCATTTAAGACATCTTACTACATAATTTGGCATCCAAATGGAATGAGCCCTAGGTAACATGACAAATAGGACCTAGGAGGACACCTTGAGCTAGACCTTGTCCAAAATACGAGGGAGGACTTGGGTGCCCACACCCTAGTCCTGCCTTATTTTGGTGTAGTCCCAGTTTTTGGGTGTCAGCTTGTGACCATTATTTGGGTCCTATGTTGACACGGTAAGTTTGAATTTATGAATTCTTGGCAGGAGTGTTTGTAGTTGCATATAAAAGCATGTTTAGGCATTCATTTGTAAACTAGATGATCATTGTGAACTTTAGGCATTCTCAAGGTGATTCAAGGCTTTCATTATGTTGCAAGAGTAGATTTGTGTGGTTTATGTGTTTGTGTTTGTAGATTTGAGCATCCATTTCATCATGGAATGAAGAGCATCTTCCTCCCATGAGATCTTGACTACAAGGTGACATTATATTGTGTTTTCATCATCATTTCCTTTGGTTTTTGCCTCTGCCTCACAAGGGCACACACTCTCTATCTGACAACAGTGTTTAGAGACTTAAGTGTCCTTCAAGGCTTGACTGAGGCAAGCCTCTAAACACCACAACCCCTTCCCAAAGTTTTCATTGTTGTAGGTCACTGGTTGAGGAGCTAGACAAAGCAAAGTGGCAGGAAGACATCTTGGAGTGTTAGAATTACAGAACAAGAAGAAAATCTACCCCCTAGACTTGGGCGCCTGCTCATTAGTCCTCCAAGTCATGTGGCAGTAAAATATCTAGAAGAATATGAAAGAGTTATAGACTAAGTTCTTAGATCTGGACAAAAACATAGGCCTTGGACTTGGGCACCCGCTCCTGTGTCCCCAACTTTTCTGTCTCGAAACCCTAAAAATAGGTACTCTGTGATTTGACATTTCATTTCCTTTGCAAGAGAGTTTTCTGTAATTCATCTGTTTACTATCGTATTTGCAAAATTAGGGTTTTAATGGTCAATTAAGCATAAGAGAAGGAAAATTGATAATTAAACACCCTAATCCAAGCTTCCCTGCATCTCACAGCGACCTAGGGTATGATAGTGCTTTGCCACTCGACCCTAGGTCCTTGAATGTTAAGGGTGAAAGGAGGATTCAAATATCTAAACAACCAAAACATTCAAGAATCCTAATTTTACCCTAAACAAGCACATACCCCTTAAATTCAGGGGTGGTGACAGGCATCATCCTCGAAAAACTATGCACAGACAAGCACTCTAATGTCCTCTATATCAATTTGGTCACTAGAAAGTGACATCCCGAACCTATTATCTAGATTGGAAGAAGGCTATATTCTTTTAGGTGAATTCACATGTTGAGACACCCCTTGTTTTTGCCCGACTCCACCCTCATTAGTCTCCCCCTCTAAGTTTAAAATTAGAACTTCATCCTCTTGCTCGAGATCAAAAATATTCAATTTCTTAGTTGGAGGTGAATCAAGAGACTCGTTTCCTCTTCTATATGGCTTGACTGGACTCCTTGGATCTCTTCCATATGTAGGTCTTCCTTCACCTGCAGGAGCACTTTCAATCAGAGTTTTTGCATTGGTTGAAATTTTCTGAATTCTTATTATTGGGTCACTTTCCTCTGTACAAGCCCCAACATATGTAGGATTCAAATTTTTTCTCATTCTTTCTCCTTGCATTACTGCTCACCACATCTTCCTCAGAAAATGAATTTCATCTAGAGTGGAGAAGCTTCTTACCACATCCTCATCAAATACAACCTGATGGATTAATTGTGGCCTCTTGATACCAAGTCTTACCCTATTAATGAAACCTTCTGGATCAAATATCCTTTGGTCCTCCAACCCCATCTTGTAAGCTTTTGGTATTGAATCAATTTGATCTAGAGTATCTTTGTTTGTAGCCCATAAATTAGATAACTTGGTAACAGTAGGGAAAAATGACCCTTTCTTCTATAATCTCAGGTGCTCCTTATTTGATTCATTCAATTACTAGATAATATCCAATTATGCAATCATCCTTGGCACATATTTTGGCAGTATATGTGGGGAAACCTTGCTCCCATAAATTCTAATGCATGTAGAGTGGGTGTGTAGGAACCAATCTCCCCTATTATGCTGAATTCCCAGCTCAAGGGTTCTATCCAATGGTATCATAAAATCTAATACATCCCTTGGAATTCTTTCACATTTAGGCTCCCAAAAGTTTAGCAGTCTTCTCACAAAATGCTCTTCAAAAATCACATAGTTTGAACTTTCATAGTGCATATCTAGAAAATGAGTCCATAATTGGATAGGGAGAAGAGTACCATCCTATTCTTATTCTCTCACACACAGATCTTGATGCCACAACCCTGTTCCAACATACAAAAGCATGTGGCACAAAATAGAATACCACATGAATTCTACTTTTACATCTACAAAATAAAGATTATTCTTAATTTTCACTAGTTGTTCATGCATTTTGTCTACTACAAAAGTTACATAATCAAACCCACAATTGTTGAAATATCATGTATATCTATAGCCAACATCATCATAGGAACATGGATTTTGTCTATTGCATATCTCCCTAGCAGTTGGCACAAAGTATGATGAGTTTTTACAAAATAGTACATGAAATGAGAGACTTCAAAAGGATCATCTTCACTTGCTGAAATCTTTATCAACTTTCCATCAATCCCCCTTACTTTGTGCTTGGGCAATTTAAAGGTTCTGCATGCATTCCAGGCCTTCTTGTATTCACCCTATAGAATTTTGAAATCAATCTTGTTGTTAGAAGAAGGGTTTAGGCCAAACACCTTTATGATGAATGCCTTTGTTGTACTGATCATGACTTCATTATTCCCTACCCTAATAACCCTAGAAGCAGGATCATATCTCTCTGCAACAACCCTTACTAGATTAGGATGTACAAATACATTAGGGCACATCAATTTTTCCACATGCAAATTCTAGGCATTACAAAAAGGGGCTTTGTACTCCTTCCTATCATTTCAATGTTTAAATAGAGTCTAGCCATGAACAGACAACTTAGCATCCTGACATCCAGAACACAGATCTAACAATCTATCATTGGGCCCACCTATACCGTATGCATTCACTAGCCTTCTTGAATACCTAGGCAATTGTTTCATTAAATCCTCATCTAGACTCTTCTTAGAAGTCAAGGGTTGGCTTGCTTAGCTCATCTTTGGAATAGTTTTCTACCAAACTAGGGTTTTTCTTCTAAGAATACTCAAAATCCTTCAATCAAAGTAGTAGTTCAAGTCAAGAAAACATAGAAGGCAAGAACAACTTTCTATTTTGGTTGTAGAAGTATGAAATTGCACTGTCTTCCGATTCAATTGCTCACCATGTGCAGGAATTCTTTCTTGTGTCTGTGACAATGCTAATAAATCCTTAATCTTTGATTTTAACTGAACTCACAAACTAGGGCTTGTTACATAAATGCATGTATTTTTAGCTATTACTGTGAATTCATGATGCAGGGGAGCTTTCCAATGACTAGATAAGAAATTTGAATTTCAACTATTTATATGATCTTCATACTGTGAAATCGACGGCTCAAAATCAACTGCTAGATTTTAAAATCCAAGCATTTATGTGAAAAGTCATCAACCAATCAGATTATTCCATCTCAAATGTGCCCTTTTTGTTGACTTTGCAACCTTTTTGTCTTACATGGCCACATGGCATCATATCGCAGTTACATAGTAGAAAGTGGGCCACCTCCATTTCGCTCCACAGATGCATGCTAAAACTTCCACGTGGATTTCCACTACACAAACATTTTTCTTTCCTCTGAGAATTGGCTACATGTCATCATCTCATAGTTGTGCAGAGAATCTTTCCTACTGACAAGATTCTCCTATGGGGATGCCCTACCATCTGATCTTTTATACCTGTAGCCCCACTACTTCATTTAATCCTTCGACACCTGGCAACATCTTGTTTGTTCAAAGGGGATGTCAAAGTTATGGCCATAGGCTATACTATCTTTAACACTTGTCTTCATCTCGCAGCTTCACAGTGAAGACATGACATCAGCTTCAACATTGTGTGGGCTTGTGATAACTTGCCAAGTGGCACGTTCAGACCCCTACGAAGACATATGTCTTAGAACTTTATGCGCACATGACTTTGACAGGTTATAAAAGGTAACTTTAGACTAGGGGCCAGTCAAATCATGATATTAAAGACATAAGGTTATAACTTAACTAACTGGGAACCTAGGCTAAGTAGTCAACAATGAAATAGAACATAAAGTAAAACTCAACCATAAGACTTAGGGTTTTTAGGAAAATAGGGAATGTACTTAGGAAACTGACTCAAAACCCTAAAACCTAGGCAGGTAGCACTAGCAGACACAACAATCACAATAAAGATAGTAACAAGAATGCAAGACATGGAGAAGATAGTATTGAAGACAATTCACGGAGAATACACTTGATATTTTATTTTTTCATTTTCACATATATATGAATGCAGATACATGGAAAGTAAAAATGCAACACACAATCCCAAAATGTAGGAGGGACATTTCACCACACCCTTGAGACTACATATGGGGGAGAAGATACACAAAAGAAATCCCAAAGTGTAGGAGGGGGAGTGTACCACACCCTTGAGAGGACACTTGAGAACAAGCACTCCATACAAAACCCAAAGCATAGGAGGGGCATTACACCACACCCTTGAGACTATGCTTGGGAGAAAACACACCATATAGAGCCTGAGTGTAGGAGGGGCATTTTTCCACAACCTTAAAACTACACATGGGAAAAAACACATAGAAGACACATGGAAAACACAAGCATCATATAGCATGCCAAGGACATACTATATGTCTAAAACAAAACAAACAAGGTGATGGAAGGAGCTTATTGCTAAGTTCACGCCATCTTAAACACACAACAACTGCTAAGAACATGCTTAAGGGAGGAATGTCTCAGATCAAACCCCACCTACTCAGAGGACTTTTGAAATAAAAGGGATGTGCACTAGCTCAAGATATACACCATCCCTACCTCCACAGAGGGCTTTTGAATAAAAATATACGCACTAGCTCAAGAGATATGATATCCCACCTCCATAGAGGGCTTTTGAATAAAAGGATATGCATGAAATCCCACCTTTGAAGACGGATTTTGATTGCAATATAGAATAAAAATGTGCAATCATGCCAAAGATACAACATCTCGTCTCTGCAGAGGGCTTACAAACATGCTTAATTAGTACCAAAATCATCAGAAAACTTACCTTTTTTATGCCCCCACCTTAAGGTGGTTGATATCATGTATCGATATCAAGAATGTTATGGTAGAGAGAAAACACACAAGGGAACAAGAGATTTCACAAAGCCCATGCCCCCAATGGTGACATGTGCTCACAATCACTGAATATTCCCACAAGCACATCTTAGTCTAGGAAAACATGAAATCTATGCATGAAAACAAAGATCCCAAGGCTACACATATGGGTTTGAATCTAAGTATAGTCATTGGACTTATACTGCAAGCATCTCAGAACTGAGTGTAACAATAAGGTGAGACACCAAGACAATCAAAGTGCATGGAGTAGACATATTGTTATGATTTGTTAGCAAAGATAAGACAACATCAAATATCACACGGAGTGATTCTACTAGCTAAGCGTCAGATATATAAATCAACCCAGTCATGATGTATGGGTAGGTCTATTTTTTCTTGCTTACTGAAGGGACACACGGTTGGTATCAGTTATTTGTTTGTTTTTTGTCATCCATTGAGTCAATAGAATCAATAGAAGGTAAACAATAAAACAAGAGAGGAGAACAAGTACCTTAAGAACAATCATGTAGGAAGATGCCCCCAGGTCATCAACCGCAACGATATGCACCTAAGATACAACACACGACAATAAAAATAGAGGAGAAGAAAGATACAAGAATGACGATACAAATAGAAGAATGGTCACAATAGAGGTGGTGTCGCAGTATCCTTGACCTTACAAAAGTATCAAGGGTCATCCAAGGAGGCATAAACAACACATAACACGTCATGTGGGGAACACAACACAAGAGGGGAGGTCAATAAACAAGTAAATGATGCTACGACATAGGTGACCACTTGGGTTAGAAATAATTACATGTACTTGATCTTCATCTTTACCTTGATGGTCAAAGCTTTATCTCTTCTTCTTTCTTCCACATTTTCTTGAGTTCGTGAAGGGACAAGTGTAGGAGATTTCAATGGAAAGGTATCTATTACTGATGGTGTAGAATGTGTTGATATACACTAGAAAACTAAGAGGGGGGGTGAATTAGTTGTCCCAAAAACTTAAAAACTTTTTACAATTAAACATTCATCACTTATCCACAATTATTATGATTTAACAATGAGTACATGAAATTAGAAACTTAACCACAGATACAACATCAAACACAACAGACACCAAATTTTATGTGGAAATCCCCAAGGTGGGGAAAAACCATGGAGAGAATTAGCTCACAAATATATATTGCAAGCTTTACAAAAATGATGTTTAGGCTTGGTCACTCCATGGGCCTAAACATACTGGCTTACTGCCATGAAGAACAACTAGGTCTAGTAGGCTCACTGCCTCAACCCTAAACCTAGCAAGATTAAAATAAGGGTTGTTAAACCCTACTGGAGGCTCACTGCCAGGCTCCCTGCCACAATCAACACCTTCTTATGTATATGATTAAAGTACAATAATTCCTCTTCTCTTCTTTGCCTCTATTCTACTCTTTTTCTTCTTTCCTCTTCCTCTTCTCTGCTCTGCCTTTTGGACCTTTCTTAATATCTTTCCATTTTTTCTCAAGGACACTTTTTCCATGATTCAACTATAAGTTTTTATACACTACATCTACCTTGGAATGATCATCAAGGTCAACATCACAATCATCAACCATTGGAACAATCTCCAAGGTTGGTATTACAAAAATTTACAAAATAGGTCCTGACCTATTACAACATTGTGCAAAGGAAATAAAATGTGGATCACACCATGCCTTATCTAGGACTCAAACATGATCTTCCATGCCACAACATGCTTCGACAATCTTCCAGAGATCTCCGCAATCACTAGGATTAACCAGGTCGACCAAGACTGGTTACATGCTACATTATTTGCCAACAATCTTGAAACACAATCTCAATTTATTAACGTGGACCAAAGTCTAGATAGGAACATGATTAAGAGACATCTACGAGCATGTTATAATCATCAGGAGAAATTGCATGAACCTTAACCACGTTATCCATTAGAATCTTCTCACTAGAACATATGAAGTTCACTGTCTTCAACTGTCATAAATGAAAGATAGCTTGCGGACCACTAAACCATGAACTATTGCAAATGAAGACACTTATCATCAACCTAGACTTCATTCTAGAACTGTAGAGAAAAATTCTTTATTGCAGAGGAATGTGGAGCAGAACTCTTTCTTCCTATCCCAACTGAACTTACATAAAAAGCAGGTTTTACTCTAGTGAACACAACTCACTTGGATATTCATGTGGAGGGCTCAAACCTAGAATGTAGCATCCTTACCCATACCTCTAACTTGCTTCTAGTCTGCAGACCATGATCTTTAAGAAGTAAATGCAAAGTAGTTTACTATACTATTCTTTAGCATACAACTCATTGTTTGTACGGCACTTCTCTGTAACTCACTTGTTCCTTCCGAAGAGGCTAATTTTCTCAATAACCTCAACATATAAGTCTTCTAAACAAGTAATAGAATAAGATATAGTTGTCACCAATGACAACAAGGATATGTTCACATCAATGACAACATTGATTAGGTACATACTTGCAACAATCTCCCCCTTTGTCATTGATGGCAACATATGATGTGAAAAACTATAACAACCATCATGACAAGATTCTCCCCATTTCTCTTTACACACCTACACTCTTTATTTCTCCAAAATTCTCCTCCTTTCTCGTACACGTCTACACTTTAAGTTTTTCACATGACTTCTCTCCCCCTTTGACATCAATGGAAAAGGGCACATACTTGCACTCATTTGCTCTGATCTAATCTCTCTTTCAAACTTTCTGACTACTCCCCCTGAGAAGTAGCCCTAAAAAGTATCAATCTAGACCTCTAAGCACATCTGGACTAGTGTACTACTATGCATCTTAGTTTAGAGTAGGAGGAGTGATAACCCATAACTTTTCTCTGAGATACTCAAAAGTATCCTTAGGCAGAGGCTTGGTAAAAATGACTGCAATCTGATCCTTGGTAGAAACATACTCCAACTTGACTTCATTCTCTGTCACCTTTTCTCTTAGAAAATGATACCTGATGGATAGGTGCTTTGTCCTTGAATGTATCACTAGATTCTTTGATATGTTTATGGCACTTGTGTTATCACAAAGATTGCAATGGGATCTTCATACACAATTTTTATGCCCTTCAAAGTCTACTTCATCCATAACACTTGAGTGCAACTACATGTTGTTGCAATGTATTCTACTTCTATAGTAGACAGGGCTATTGAATCATGTTTCTTGCTCAACCAAGATACTAATCTTTTTTCCAAGAAGAATGCACCTCCACTTGTACTTTTTCTATCATCCACATCTTTGGCCCAATCTACATTAGTATATGCATTGAGAGTAAAGTCACAAGCCTTAGGGTACCACAAACCATAATCTAATGTACCTTTTAAACATCTTAAAATTTTCTTGACTGCCATCACATGTGATTCCTTGGGTTCTACTTGAAATCTTGCCACAAGACATATTGCATGCATTATGTCAGGTCTGGTTTGAGTCAGATAAAGTAATCCTCTAATCATAGATCTATACTTTTTCTGGTCTGCCATGGGTGAGTTATCATCTTTTCTCAACTTACAACTAGTTATCATAGGTGTGCATATTGGTTTAGAGTCTTCCATCCCAAATTTCTTTAACAACTCTTTCACATACTTAGACTAAGAAATGAAGATACCTTTATTTGATTGACTTATTTTTAGACCTAAAAAGAAGTTCATCTCTCCAAACATAGACATTTCAAATTCACTTTGCATTTGTCCAAAAATACTAAGCACATACCTTCATTGCTTAAAAAACTACAACAATTAGGGTTTGTTCATCATTGATCTTGAAGTAGAGATTGCTATCTATAGTACCTTTACTGAACCCTATCTGTATCAGGTACATGTCCTACTGTGCAAACCATGCTCTAGAAGTTTGTTTTAATCCATACAAAACTTTCTTCAATCTTCATTCCATGTCACCCTAATCTAATGTGAAATCATTCCGGTTGTTCTATATAGACTTCCTCTAAACCAACTCTCCATTTAAGAAGGGAAACTTCACATCCATTTGATAAACCCTAAAATCTTTATATGCTGCAAAAGCCAAAAACATCCTTATTGCTTCAATCCTTGCCATTGGAGTAAAAGTTTCTTCAAAGTCTATTCCTTCAACTTGAGCATATCCTTTGCATACCAACCTTGCTTTGTTTATTACCACTTCACCATTCCCATTCATCTTGTTTCTGAAGACCCACTTTGTACTAATTATATTTTTGTCTGCTAGTCTAGGAACAAGATCCCAAGTCTGATTCTTCTCTATCTACATCAATTCCTCTTCCATAGCCTTTATCCAATTCTCATCTTTGCAAGCCTCATCCATAGTTTTAGGTTCAATCTTAAAAATCAGAGAGAAATGTACTTGTTCCTCTGTAACTTTTCTTCTGGTTAAGATCCCTTTTCTCTTATCTCCTACAATTTAATCTTCAGAATGATTGATTCTTACATATCTTGGAGTTTTGGTAGCACTTACCAGAGCTTGTTCTTCTTCATCTGGGTTGTCTTCATGCTGCACCACTTCTAAAACATCTGGATCATTTGACTCATAATTATTTGATTCTAAAAACCTTTTCTTACATTCATCAACTTTAACATTTGCACTTTCAATGATCTTATTCAGCCTCTTATTATAGCACCAGTAGGCCTTGCTCTTGGTGGAATAACCAAGGAAGATTCCTTCATCACATCTAGCATCAAACTTGCCTAAATATTCTTCTCTTTTGATATAACATTTGCTACAAAAATCTTTGAAAGATTTCACAGTAGGAACTCTACCATGCCACAACTCATAAGGAGTATTTGAACTATTACCTTTTACTTGAACTCTGTTTAGGATATATACAGTAGTGTGAATTGCCTCTCTCCAATATGACTCTAGAAGATGAGCTTCCTTCATCATGGTTCTAGTAGCTTCTTGCACTATTCTATTTTTCCTTTCAACAAATCCATTTTGTTGTGGAGTTTTGGGCGCAGATAGCTGTCTCTTTATTCCATGTTCCTCACAAAAGAATTTGAACTCATTTGATGTAAACTCTCCTCTTCTATCAAACCTCAAGCATTTGATTTTCAAATCCATCTCATTTTCAACCATTACCTTAAATGCCTTGAATTTATCTAGAGCTTCAACTTTCTCTTTCAAATAGGTGACCCAAGTCATTCTAGAATAATCATCAATGAGCAACATGAAATACATATCTCCTTGAAAACATCTTACTCTGGTAGGTCCACACAAATTTGTATGCACTAGCTCAAGTAGTCCTCAAACTAATTAGTCCTTTCTTTTAAAACTTGTTCTTGTCTATTTCCCAAATTGACACTCCTTGCAAATAGGATTAGTAGGCTTCACAAGCTTAGGTAAATCTTTAACAATCTATGCAGTACTTATCTTCATAATATTATCTAAATTTATGTGACACAATCTTTTATGCCATAACCAACTCTCATCACTTTGAGTCAACAAGTAATAGTTCTCAGTTCCTTTCAAGTGATAGATGTTATAGCTGTAGATATCAGAGTTAGTGAGTTATGAGTTCCTTAAATAGAAAGAGTTGTGTAGGTGCAAGTGTAGGTGGTGTTAAGGTACTAAGATGAGTATTGGTGGTTGTGCTTCCTTCCCTACTTGTTTCCATCCCTCATTCTTCATTTCCTTCATTCCCTGCTTCCCTCCATCCTTCGATCATCCTTGTTGGATTCCTCTGATCTTCTTACCAATTGCAATGACTGTTCCAGAGCTTTCCCTGATCTTACATCCATTGTCCTTGAACCTTAAATCATAGCCCTTGTCACACATCTAACCCACCCTCAAAAGATTGTGTTTTAATCCTTTCACATACAAGACATCTTTAGTATTGTGCTTGCCATAAAAAGAAATAGATCCTTTCCAACAAATCCTACCAGCTGTATCATCTCCAAACCTAACCAGTCCACCATCATATCTTTCCAAACTCACAAACTTACTTTTTTCACTAGTCATATGGTGAGAGAAGCCACTATCAATAACCCATTCATCCTTGTCCTTAATGATCTGAGGAGCCAAAGAACTTTCCACTAGTTTTTCTTCCTTCACATAGCTAGAAGAATTCGTAGACATGGGATCTTCTTTAATAGCAATGAACAAGCATTCATTTATAGAGGAACTAGCATTATCTGGTTCACCATTATCTGATACTCCTTCATCATCATCAAAATCTTAACCATAATAACACTTCTTTTGGGTCCTAGGCCTCTTCTCATAGATTCTTCTATTTCTTTCAATTCTTTCAGGACATCTAGAAGCAAAATGACCAACTTTACCATAGGAAAAACATTTGAAAGGTATTTTGCCTTTATACTTACTAGATCCTCTTTATAGTCTATCCATGAAGTTGGCTTCAACTTCATCAAACTCATCATCAGATTCTACCTTGTACTTTTATGATCTGGAAGTACCTCCACGAGTACTAGCTTTCAAGGTCATCTCAACTTTCAGTAGAGCATCATCAAACTCCCTCATTTCAAAGCTAGCAAGCTTACCAAGCAGCTGATCCATGTTAAACTTTTTTACTTGCATGAATTCTTCAATTGCAGCTACCTTGTGACATTAGGACTTGGGCAGAGATCTGAGAATTTTCATAACAACTTCCTTTTCATCAAGAGTTCTACCTATGATGTTTATCCCTATAACAAGTTCATCAACTCTTTGCATAAAGGCTGATATGTTTTCATCATCATTCATCTTCAAGCTTTCATATTTCACTTTCAGAATTTGTAACTTGGCTTCCTTCATAGAATCATCTCCTTCATATAGATTTTTTAACTTTTCCCATACCTTATTTGCAGTTTCAAGATCCACAGCTTTTGTCAATATTGAGTCAATTAATGAGATTATCAAAGCATCCTTTGCCTTGATATGTATCTCATATTTTTTGATTTCATCTTTAGTCATTAGACCATTTAGAGGTATGGTGTATTCTATTTCTGTAGATTTCCAAACTTTGTAACCAAGAGAAAGAAGATGGCTTTTCATCTGAGCCTTCCAAAGAACATAATTTGTTCCATCAAAATGTGGCGCTTCCTTCTTATAAGACATTTTGGATCCTCCTCAAGATGTTAAACTTTCTTCATAGGAACTTAGCTCTGATACCAATTGTTGATATGCACCGAACAACTGAGAGGAGTGAATCAGTTGTCCCAAAAACTTAAACACTTTTTGCAATTAAACATTCATTAATTATCCATAATTATTATAATTTGACAATGAGTGCATGAAATTAGAAACATAACCATAGATACAACATCAAACACAAGAGACACTAGATTTTACGTGGAAAACCCCAAGGTGGGGAAAAAACCATAGAGAGGATTAGCTCTCAAATATATATTGTAATCTTTAGGAAAATGGTGTTTAGGCTTTGTCACTCCACGGGCCTAAACATACTAGCTTACTGGCATGAAGAATAGCTAGGTCTAGCAGTCTCACTACCTCAATCCTAAACCTACCAAGATTACAATAAGGATAGTTAAACCCTGAGGGCAGTCAAACCCTACTGGTGGCTCACTACCAAGTTATTTGCCATGATCAACACCTTCTTATGTCTATGATTGAAGTACAATAATTCCTCTTCTCCTCTCTACCTCTATTATGCTCTTTCTCTTCTTTCCTTTTCCTCTTCTCTACTTTGCCTTTAGGACCTTTCTTAATATCTTTCCATTTTCACTCAAGGACACTTTTTCCATGACTCAACTACAAGTATTTATACACTACATCAACCTTGGAATGATTATCAAGGTTGGTATCACAATCATCAACCATTGGAACAATCTCTAAGGTCGGTATTACAAACATTTACAAAATAGGTCTTGACCTATTACAACATTGTGCAAAGGAAATGAAATGTGGATCATGCCATGCCTTAGATGGGACTCAAACATGATCTTCCATGCCACAACACACTTACACAATCTTCGAGAGATCTTTGTAATCATTGGGATTAACCAAGTCGGCCAAGACTGGTTACACGCTACATTATTTGGGAACAATATTCAAACACAATCTCAATTTCTTAACACAGACCAAAGTCTAGATAGGAACATGATTAGGAGACATCCACAAGAACATTATAATCATAAGGAGAAACTGCACGAACCTTAACCACTTTATCCATAGGAATCTTCCCACCATAACACATGAACTTCACTGTCTTCAACTGTCATAATAGAATGATAGCTTGTAGATCACCAAACCATGAACCATTGCAACTAAAGGCACTTATCATCATTCTAGACTTCCTTCTAGAACCAAAAAGCAAAATAATTTATTGCAGAGGAATGTGGAGTAGAAAACTTTCTTCCTATCCCAACTAAACTTACAAAAAAAGCAGGTTTTACTCTAGTGAACACAACTCACTCAGATCTTCATGCGGAGGACTCAAACCTAGCATGTAGCATCCTTAGTCATACCTCTAACTTGGTTCCAGTCCATAGACCATGATCTTTAAGTAGAAGTAAATGTGAAGCAGTTTACCAAACTGTTCTTCAACATACAACTCACTATCTTTACTGCACTACTTTGTAACTCACTTGTTCCTTTCGGAGAAGCTAATTTTCTCAATATCCTCAACATACAAGTCTTATAAACAAGTAATAGAATAAGATATAGTTGACACCAATGAAAACAATGATATGTTGACATCAATGACAACACTAATTAGGCACATGGAACAAAATGAATATCATAGTTTTCTATGTCAATCAAATGGCATAATGTAGGAGCTAGAAAGATACCCATTTTAGTTAAGTGAGGTAATGAAGGAACCTGAAAAATGCCCATTTCAAATGGTTTGTAAGGCGTTGATATACCCTAGTTTCTAAAAACAACATGTTCATTTATGTTTTCTGTATTACTGGTAGGTTCCAAGGTATGTGAGCAGTTAGGGTAGGGGTATGTGATCCATTTCTTTGTTTAAGTTGTAGCTGAGAAGTATTTGAAGATTAGTTGTTGAATTTTTAGTGTCAATAGGTTGAAGAAGTTGTTCACATAGGGAATCTACATCATCTAATATTTCATCTTGGCCAGGGATAGCATGAAGAGATGGCAGGGTAGTCTTAAGGAATGTTTCAATGATGTCTTCTTGTTCCAATAAATCCTCACCAAGTGAGGTTATCTGGGTACAAGTCTTTTAATTATTAGATGAATCACCTAGGGCTATGTCAGCTTCATACATCTCAGAAAGGATGTCCATTATGTCATCATGAAATGTAGGGAGAAAAGGAGGGATGTCTTCATCATTGTCTTTTGTAGAGATGAAATCAATAAGATCTTCCAAGAGTGAATGGAAAGTACCCATGATAGTGACAAAGCTTTCAAAATAGGATATAGAATGAAGAATATCACAACTAGTTTTTATGAACATGTCAATATCATAGATGTATGCTATTTGGTGTAAGACTCAAGTGGATATTTATTAGTGAATTTGTAAAAAATATAAATGTTTACAATATATTCAAATAAATCTTCCAAAGATGAATGACAGGAAGAATCCATGATAAATGCAAGAAAATAAATTATGCAAAATTATGTATGTTTATGACCTAAAATGCTTGATTTTTTCACTTTTTTCAATGCAAATGACTAAAAGATGTAGTGTTGTGTTGAAATTGCAAAGGGGAAGTGAATTAAATCCTTATTATCAGTCACATAATGTAGAAATATCTTTCACAACACACCTACCATGGTTATCTAGATGAAGGATGAGTCAAAATCTAGTGAAAATACAAGGATTTTAAACCCTAATTGTGAAGTTAAGGCATGGGACTGTGCAAAATGATGTATGAATGAAGTCTAATCAGATTTATGATGTAAAATAATTCATGTCAGATCTGAAAAATGATGTCAAAGTGATATAATGCTCAATGCAAGTGCAATTTTAAGAAAATATGAGTAAATATGCTAGTTTTTGTTGAAATTAACTGTGTAAATCCAAAATTTGAAATGTAAATGCAAAAACAAACTATAATGAGACACTACAATAAAAAATTAGATTTCAATGATTGTTTTAAAAGAGTAGTAAAATCTGAAAGAAGATTTTAACCATAAACCCTATTTATTGCCAAGACTAGGTTATATGAATAACACATAATTTTAAGCAAAATCTAACAATTGAAGCATGAAAATGCAATGCAAATGATTATAAAATGATGTAGCACTATAATTTATATCAGATTTGATGTAAAAATCAGGGATTAGATGAAATGCAATGAAGCTGATGCAAACTATGCCCTAATGCAAGCATAGGATACCAATTTTTTTAAAATTTTCAAATGCAATAAGATGATAATGAAATGAATTAAATGCAAATCTGAAGTACAACACTTAGAAAAATGCAAAATTCAATAAAAACACAAGTTCACCAAAATCTTTAGTAGAAAAAAAGGGGGATGAGGGTTTTATGAATGATATGCCTAGATCCTTCTTTCACTACACACATTCAAAGACAATTAACCAAGTTGAATCATAGCTTCTATAAGAGGATTCACCTACAGGTTGGTTATCACTTTTAATGATAGGAAAATTTGGAAATTAATGATTAATGTGTTAATTTAATACCCAATTATGCTTAAAACTCTAATTATGCAAAATCGTAAACAAAGAGACGAATCTTGACAAATGCTCACACACAAGATGCTAAATGGAGATTAGATACTGACAAGTTTTCAAAGTTTGGGATTCTAAACTTTTGGGGGCAAAGGGGCTAGTACCCAAGCCTAAGAAAGGATTTTCTTCAAGGGTTTCTAGACTCCTTCTACTACTAATGATCTTTGTTATAGAGGTTTTCAACTCTGCAAACTTGAAGGGAAAAGGGACTAGAATCCAAGACTTGATAGTGCTCTTTTTCACTTCTTTTTTTCAGATCTAAAATCTTTATCCCCTACCACACTCCTCTACAAATCCACTCCACAAAAATTGATACCTATCACCTATAATCACAAGGAGAGGGGTTGGGAGTTGTGGTGTTTAGGAGCTTACCTAATTCAAGCCCCAAAATGGCATTCAAGCCTTCCAACACTATTGTTTGATAAAGAGTGTGTATCCTTGCAAGATAAAGGCAAAAAAAAATTGATAATGATTGATTCAAACACAAATAGATATCACTTCAGAGGTGTATCTCTCATAGAAGAATGAAGATCTTTCATGCCATGAGGAGATGGATTGATGAAGCTAAATTTGCAAAAAATAAACACAATAACAACACAAGTCTGCTCTACAACATAATGAAAGCCTTGAATATCCTTAGCATAAGATCACAAGTTTGTATTATCCATCTAGTTTATAAATGAAGTCATAAAAATGCTTATATATGCATTCCTTCTCTAATTTTGTAATTCAAAGTTAAGATGTCAGCAAGAAAACCTTTAAATGGTCACAAAACTAACATTCAAATTTGGGACCCTGCCAAATTAGGGCAGGGCAAGGGTGTGAGCGCGCAAACCCTAGGGCCTATTTTGGGTTAGGGTATAAGCTCTACAATGTCTCTCAAGCCCTATTTGACATGGGTTTTAGGCCATTTTGTTTTAGGAGTTAAATCTAACATGCATGATGAAAAACAAGGGAGTTGGGAGCTAAACTTAAGAGGTAAAAGTTCTAGGGGACATTTTATGACATAATAGATATATATGTAAATATATTTTTAGTTTTGTTGATCCTCTAATGTGTATTTTCTTTCCTCCTTGCATTCTATGACTCTGTTGTCCAATGGAGTAGGCACCAGTCCATATTGGAGAAGGACCAATCACTCTTTAAAATCAAACAAATTATTCACATTTAGTTTAAGGGAAAAAACATCTTTCATATGCATGTACATTCACATAGTTGAATCAACTATATAGGGGTTTTATGACAACCAGTCGTTCTTGACTTAGATAGCTTTAGGGTAAAGATGATGAGTTGGGTTTGGTTGTCTAGTTATTTTGAGTTGTTCATCTAGTTTTGATATCAATACCTACTTAGGTATACCCCTTGGAATATCCCTCCAGAGTTTAAGATGAGCTCAAAGTGTAGAGGAGTCTACCCACTCCTATTAGTTGGCTAAAATCCCCCTTAACTTGTTGATAAACCTCTTCTTATCACCCTAGCAACAATCCCTAGCCTAGGTGATTTAGGAATGTTTTAGAGTTTTGGGTTGCAGCTATTTTGGGAACCAACATTTTGGCACCATTGCCAGGGAAGTTTAGTGCTGGGTTTTAAAGACTTGAAGACTCTACTGGTGTGAGCAACCCAGAATCAGTTTTGAAGCCTTAATGATTCTCACACTTCAAGGATTTCCTTATTGAGTTAGGTGGTAACTTTGTTGTCAAAGAAAACAAAGTATTGTTGTTGTGTACATGTTTCAAAGAGATTTTAGTTGGTTAAGGTATGTGTTTTTCTTCCATCTTTGACCATGGTTTCTTTCTTAGTAAAGAAACATGTTATTTTCTATCCTTTTTCCTACACAAGTGGTTTGTAGTTAGTCATGGTGAATTGGTATGAACATGGACACCCTAGGAAGGATTCTTCCTATGCATCTTCTTATGTTGCAGACCCTAGGAATTATATGGCTTTTGACCATCCAGACAATGCATTTTCCAATCATGGCCCTACCAGCTATACAAACCTAGATTTTTTTGAACCCTTGCATAATCAAAATGAGTCGACTAGGCTACAATATGAAATTGAAAAGGAAAAATAGTTGCTTGAATTTCTGTTGTAGTAAGAAAAAGAATTAGAGAGCCAAATCAGGCAACATCAATCTAGACCTTAGTCCAATCCCCTTCCTACTATTCCCATTTTCTCATTTCCTTGGCCTCCCCTATTGCAAATAGAATACATATAGACAGTTGGACCTCTCATGGGTCAGTTATGAGAAGAAATCCATGCCTAGGAAGATTCACTATTAGATGCCATTATTTGATGTGTGTGAAGTGTATGATGGGAGGGCACACATTGATGCATTTTTAGACTTCATGGATAGATTTCATTTTGAAGATGAAGATATGTGGATGGTATTTTTGTTAGATCTCTATGTGGAATAGCATGAAAGTGACTAGCTAGTTTCCTTGACTAGTATTTTGATTCCTAGTATCATTTGGTGGCTACATTTGATGACTAAGCAAATAGTCTAGACCCTATTTTTCTTGTCCAAGAACTAGAAAATATCATAAGGCAAGAAGCAGAGTCTAGCATGAATCTCAGCCATAGATTTGTGGTGGCCCTATTGTTGTCAATTAGGATTACAACACTAGACAAGTCAAGCTTAACTATCCTGTTGAAACATGGAAACCCTCTCAGATTGCGGGTGATCTATTTTGAGAGGGAATCTCCAGAGTGAACTAGTTCTCCTTATGATTTTTTCCTAATCTAATGACTTGTTTGGGAAAAAAGGATGAGAGAGGATAAACTAAAGTAACTAACTGAAAATGAAATCTAAGGTGATGCACCAATACTAAAATCCTATTAGATCTTACTGACAATCAAACTACAGAGGATTGATCTTCACAACACTTTAATTTCACCCAATTCATAAATATTTTGCATGAAGGATTGATTAAGCACAACATGTGACCTGAATTAAAAAAAATTGCATAAGATATCACAAAACCAAGACAAAAATAGGGGATAAATGTTTATCATAGTGTAATATCAAATTAGTCTTGCAAAAAAGTGAGGCAAAAATGAAGAAAAAATATTGTTCTATATCTGAAGGAATAATGAGTACATGGATTGAATACAACACTCTTGATGTGAGAGGAAGACTCTGGTATCTCTACACTCTGATCTCTACTCTACTGTAAAACTCTAACTGGAACTACTAAAAAAGAAATGTATCTCTGACATATATGCTCTAAAATCAATCTCCCCCTGAAATCTAGAAAAAAGCTCCTAAAAATAGACGTCCAAGTCCATTTTTGAGCTCCTCAGAAAAGCAAAAATAAAAGCCCTCAAAAAGAGTCCAAACTATCAAAACATGATGCCAAAAGATCCCCTCATGTGACCCCACCACAAATATGCTTTCTTCTACTCATGAGATCTCATTTTTTGTCCTTATCTGCCTCCAAACTAAAACAAATCGAGAAGGAATATTTGATTTGTCTTATTAGCTTTTAACTGCCTAAAAATAGTTTAAGTTTTAAAGCAATTTATAAATGATTGCTTTAAAACAAAACTTTACAACACTTGGTAGTTTTAATCTACTCCTATTCGATTTGATTTTTACAAAAAAAAAATCTCTATGGTTTATAATTTTGCCATTTTGTAATTACAATGTTTGATTTTTCAATAAAAAATCATAAAAATAATGTAATCTCTAAGGACATTGCAAAAATAGTTGTCTCACCAAAAATGAAAGGTTTGCATATATTCCTAAGGCATGAAGTCCATCCCTATCTCCAAGGGCTATGGGATATGGTATATCACATGGTGACTTAGCATGTTTTGAGGCATGAAATATCTTGAGGGAGCCATAGCTCGACCTCACTCGATGTCATGAAACCTAGGCAACATTGTTATGGTGACTTAATACCACAGAGGTATTAATCTGAGCCATAAAAAAGGAAAATAAGGTGACAAAAATGTCAACATTCGATTAGGGCTCAATGAAACCCTATTGATAAAACCAAAATTTACCCTATTTTTTTGTATTATTTGCAAAACACATCTTTTGGTAACAAGGGCTCTGTGGCCGATAATGAAACCCTTAGGGTTTCAAGCTTGAAAACTGGATTTAGCATTTCCTGGGCTCAACCTCCATGAATCTCTACAGAAAAAGAAAAGGTAACTCTTTCTGAGGCAAATGTGACTCTTTTCCTTCATTTCCTTTCATTTTGTGATGTGAAAATGGCTTTCATAGCTGCGACCTATGTATACACTGATGGTTTTGTTCACATTTGTTCACTCTGTCACTGCTTTATCTATACTTAGCCACCACTACTGCATTTGTGAGAGGGAAAAAATAAAGCAAAAAGACAACTTTCAGCTCTACATCCTTTTGTATTGTCTCCATACACAGGTAACTTTCATATCTAACACTGTATGTTTCATTTTTGTAGCATTTTTGTGTATTCTAAAGCTAGAACCCCACAACCATATTTTTAACCTTTTGTAGCTTTATTTACTAAATGAAAGAGAAAAGGGTTTCTTTGTATGGCCGTGGTTGTAGATACATTTCATCTCCATGTATTTGTTTTGTCTAAAACCCTAGGGTTTGACTGTTGTGAAAGAAATATATACTTCACTTTCTCTAAACATGGTTGTAACTGTATACTCCTACATAGTCCTTGTCTTTCTATGGCTCGAAACGACTCAACATAACTCTGTATCATTTCTTGCTTTCTGTATATGATGCATCTGAAAGGTGGCAGTTGCAGCTGTATATATATTTCTTAAACATTTTTTGGTTTCAGCTACCTGTATGCATTTGAGTAGACATATAACAAGATTCCTCTTCATGAGGTCATGACATTTTCTTTACACATCACTCTGAGATTCTCTTTTGATATACATTTGTAACTGTGTCATGGGGCCGCAGCTAACAAGACATATCTCTACATTTTTTTGTCATTTGCTCTAGCCGTGACTTCTGATGAATTTTCCTGTGCACAACATTTTATCTCTTAGATACACATACTTCGTTCCTATAGAATTATCCACTGCTTCTAAAGTAAGACACATACAATCTGGCAATATATATCACACTATAATGAATATGCATTTCTCGCTCCATCATTTCAATGACATTTACTTTCTTCATTATCTAATATAGTTACTTGATACTGCTGAGGTATATGGAGATTGGGGTTTCCTACACTATTGTCATGATGAAACATAACTGCTATTTTTATTATGTCTTTGTACCTTTTGAGGATAACACCATTTATATATCCACCTACCTGAAATGATCATGCAATCTATAGCATATATATGTGATGTTGGTTTAGTACACTGCCCCTTTTCATACATCCTACATAGTGTGGCATCTCTCATTGGCTATTTAATTTATGGAAATCTTTATTGATGACACCTGTAAATTATTCACTTCACTGTAGCTTTATGATCATTTCTATCATTGATGTATTCCTTCAAAACAAACTTAGATTTGTTCACTTGACCTGTAGATGCTCTACTCCACACTATAACAACATTTCATTTGCCCCTATCATGTGGCACATCATGTTCAGTGGTAAATACATTTGGCACTTATTTCACATGTCATTATAAATGACAGTGGCTTTCCTTTACTACATATTGACAAATGAGATACATGACAGCGTGACTGTTCATTTGCTTTATGACAAGATGTTCATTTGTTCTATAATACATATTCTTTACTAGTTGTTCCATTTGTCTTTCTCTTATAGCGCTATCTACTATAATTCATCTTGGTTTCTCCATGATATAAGATCATCTCATGCTCAAAAGTGATAGCTCCATATGATGAATGTATCTCATTTCAACATAAAGGTGACATGGCAGCTTAAGTTGTTCATTGATGGTTGTCCATTTGCACTTTTTAGTTTATTCAAATCATGCATAAAATGATATTTGTTTCTGATATTATGTTATGACCAAGACAGTTATGTATTGCTGCATGATATTGTCCATTGGCAATTATTTGACATTTGAATGATGAAAATGTACTTGATGATCTTAATGTCTCTGCAAATACCATGAAAGATAGATAAATAAAACACCCATGAATTCCATTTTCCAAATGACAGTTGAAGCAATCATGATAGTTGTTTTGTGCATTAAATGTCATCCCTTTTGTAGTTTAGTTCAACTTTATAGTTCCATTTCATTTCTTGATTTGCAATCATGAATGTGTCTTGAACCAGAAATCAATGCATATGACTACTTCGATACTCCTTCAGTTTGTCATGCAATTAAAGTGATGTGAATAATGATTCTTTCTTTTTCCATTCATCCCTTCTGAGATCAAGGGGAAGAAACATGTTGGGCTCAACCCTTGTGGGAGACCACTTGACACCACATTCTAATGTCTTTAATTAGCTACATGACTTATCCTATACTTGCACATGAAACAAACAAATTAGAATAAAAACAATGAAGTTCCATTATTGTCTCCTTCTCAGTTCTTCTTGCATGTGGATGATGACCATTGATCAACACATTATAAACAAAGTGTTAAGCCTCTTCTAATAGGATATAGGAATTTCATAACCAGAGCTTCTAACAAGACCCTTCCCACATTTTTGCAGGTTCATGTCGAAGATCAAGAGCAAGACAGAAGACAACTTTGAAGATTGAAAACCTCCAAGGCAATGATGGCTATGACTTTCTCTTTTCTTATCATTAGATGCATAGTATTTTCTTTATATCTACATATGTTCAGCTATACCCATGGCTTGTGTGGGATATTTGATATGTCATTATTTCTTTCAATGCAGTGCTTATTCTTTTATGCATTTCAACTTTGTAAATGACTAATCATTGTGGTGAATGAAATACTTATCTCTCTTGAATGTTTTGTAATGCAATGAATGATCTGAAATCTTTTCCTTTGAACAACTAAACTGCAATTAATACTGAAACACAATAACTATACAAATAAATCATAAAAGAAGAATGCTAACCTTCACCCTAAAAATGAACTTGTCACATTGGCTCTGCCAATTTTTGAGCTGTGGTGAAAAAATGGTAACATTTCTGGTGATTTCTACTATATGCTTGCCTGCTAAGCATTGGATCTATTGCCTTGAATATCCATTGGGCATTGAGGCATACTCTGCTCTTCTTATACTCAGAAAACACTATAATTCAGCTCTCCAATAGTTTAAACAACAACATAAAAGTGAAAACAAACTAAATTGAAAGCAAACTAATAGGCCCATGAAGGCCAAAAGAACATGTGCAACAACACTTAGGAAAACAAAAATACTGAAAGCAAATGTGCATGAGCACTTATTAACTGCAACTCTACTCTACTATATACAAAGGTAATACTTGTCCTTAGAGGCAATGCTTGATGTGGATCCCATTAACTAGGATAGACAGCACCTCTCCACTTAACTTGTACAACTGAAATGCATTATTTTCTTTGCACTCTATGATAACATAAGGCCCATCCCGAATTGCATCGAACTTGGAATGCTTTCTAGATCTACTTCTTAATTCATTCCATTTGAACACCAAATCACCAACAATGAAGCTCCTCAGTCTTGCCCTCTTATCAAAAGTATTCTTCATTTGAGCTTGATGTATATCAAGATTCCTCAAGGCTTCCTTCTTAGTTTCTTCTAGTTCCATGAGATGAGCTAGTCTGACTACTAAAGGTTGTTCCTCTAGCAGCTCAAGTTCTTTGATGAAAGTCAATGTGGGTAATTCAACTAAAATAGGCAACCCAGCCTCTTTGCCATAAGTAAGTACATATGGAGAATAACCAGTAGCTCTCTTGGGTGTAATTATGTCAACCTAAAGAGCCAACTTTAACTTCTCGTGCCATGTTCTCTGGTTGTCTTCAACAGTCTTCTTGATGATTCTTATCAGGTTTTTGTTGGTAGATTTAGCCCGCCCATTACCCTGTGGGTAATCGTTAGAAGAGGTATTCAAAAATATATTACTTCTAACTGACCAATCTAAAATTCTCAATCCAATGAAATCCAAACCATTATCCGAGATAATTGAATCTGGTGTATTGAATCTTGATACCAGATCCTGATAGAAATTTAGGACAAAAGATTCATTTGCTTCTTTCAAAACAACAACCTTAGTCCACTTGGTGAAATAGTTTGTGGCAGTCAATATCCACTTGTGGCCTACACTTGAAGGTGGATTTATTGGTCCTATGAAATCTAGACCCCATTTTGCAAATGGTTGTTCAACTTTAATAGGATGTAGGGGTAAGACAACAAGCCTTTTCTTATGTGCAAATAATGAACACTTCTCACATCTTCTCACCTGAGAAAAATCATCCTTAAACAAGTCAGGCCAGTAATAACTAGCCTACATAATCTTCAAAGCAATTGTTCTAGCTGCAAAGTGACCTCCTGAAGGTCCATTGTGAAACTCCTCTAATAGCTTATCAACTTGATCAGGTCCAATACACCTCAGAAATACACCATTAAAATCTCTCCTATACAAGATACCATCAATGATAGCATAAGGAGTATCTTGTATCCTAAAATACCTTCTTCCTGCCCTATCCAAACCTTCAAGGCATTGACCAAACTATAAATAGTGCATCATCTGCTGCACCCAGCTGTTTGTAGGAGATGGTACAGTGGCTGGTACACTATTATTCAGTACTATTTTTGTTTCCTCTTCATGTTCTTAACTGTGATCTTCACTTTTAGCAAGCTGCTTGCATAAGCCTTTGCCCATAATTAGCTTGGTTACTTTGATATCAACATCAAACTCCATAACTTTGGTTATCCAACTAGCCCTTTTATCATTTATATCTCTGTTAAGTAAAAAACTCTTAACAGTGGGGTAAGCAACCATTAATTGAATTTTGTTATTGGATAGCATGTGTCTAAATTTCTTGAGGCTCCTAACAATAGCAAAAACATGTTTTCCACAAAAGAATACTTTACCTTGTAGTCATGCAATACCTGGCTGAAAAATGCCACTGGCTTCTCTAAACCACCATCATTTTGCTAGCATAACATTGCTGAGATGGTGTCAACTCCTCCAAAAGCATATAAAATAAAATCTCTCACATAATTAGGATTAATGGGTTTAGAGGCAGCAGCGAGGGCTTATTTAATCTACTCGAAGCTTTTTTTTCCCTCCTTAGTCCAGTTGAATGGCACATTCTTCTTCAACATGGTAGTGAGAGGTTGTAACAAAGATGCAATGTTTGGAATAAATCTTCTCACGAAATTAATTTTGCCAACAAAGCTATGCAAGCCTTTCTTGTGTGCAAGAAATGGTAAATTTAGAATGGCTGAAACCCTCTCAGGGTCAATAGAAACACCCTGCTTTGAAAGAATATGGCTGAGAAGTTTACCTTCATGAACTGAAAATATGCACTTTTTGCGATTCAATGAAACTTCAAACTCTCTGCACCTTCGAAAAATCTACTTCAAGTGGTAAAAGTGATCATTCGTATCTTTGGAAAAAATAGTTATGTCATCTAAATACACCAACACTATTCTGTTCATAAGGCCATGAAAGGCCATGTCCATTGCTCGTTGGAAGGTTGCCCATGCATTGGACAAACCAAATGGCATTTTCTGATAGGCCATAGTACCCTACTTGGTTGTGAATGCTATTTTATATTGGTCCTCCTCTTTAACCAGAATTTGGTTGTAACTTGAGTAACCATCTAACAAGGAATATCTATCAGATCTTGAAACAATTTGCAATATTTATTCCATAGAAGGAAGAGGGTAGTGATCTTTCAATAAGGCCTAATTTAGATCATGAAAATTGACACAAAGCTAGATTTCTCCATTCTTTTTTCTAACTGGGACCAAATTGGAAACCCAGGAGGTATGTTTTATCAGGGATATGATGTTTCTCTCAATCAGTTTGTTTAACTCAACCTTCATTAAATGCCCAAGGTTTTGATTGAGGGGTCTCTGTTTCTACCTAACAGGCTTGGCATTAGGCTCTAATTCAATGGTATGCTGGGACAAACCAAGGTCAAACCCTCTTAAGTCTTTATACTCCCATGCAAAAACATAAGAAAATTCTTGACATAATTGAACAAATAACTATTGTCCTTTAGTACATACATTTCTAAGTTTCAGTAGTTTGTCCTTGAAAATCTTTATGGTCTCATAATATTCTTGCTTGACTGTCATGCTGCACTTGTCCTTTTTGAACTGATCATCTGTGTTAAACATTGATTCTAATGTCACCAGTCCTTTGGGCAGCTTATTTGATTTCAGTTGTACAATTTGATCTTCAAATTGTTGCTGGTATTTAGGCTAATTATCAGTTGCAAATTAAGCTTCTGCACTTAAAAAACTTAAGATTTGTTCATCACTGTCAAAGACTTGCCAAGAAACATTACTGTCAGGTACAGAATGCTTGAGAACTACTTTGACATATGGCTATACTTCAATATTCTGAATCTGATTAGGAATCTCAAATTGAGATCCCAAGGCTACAAGCTTATCTGCATACTTATTTTGGTTTCTAGGAATCGAAAACAGATTAAATGCATCAAAAAATTCAATTGAATCCCACACTCTATGCTTGTATTTTTTTAGCAGATCATTTTTAGTAGCATTCAGATTCCTAACCTGATTAACGATCAATTCAGAATCACCATAAACATGGACAGATTTGATACCCTATTTTTGGGCCAACTCTAAACCATGGATTAGGGCCTCATACTCAGCTACATTGTTTGTGCAGCTGAAAGCGAACCTCAAGGCTGGATAGTACTTATCCCCTTTAGGTGAAATCAACACATTACCTCCACCAACACCTATCCTGGTCCTAGATCTATCAAAGTACAACTTCTAAAGCTAATTTTGTTGTTGTCCTGATTGATTTTGGTCCTTAATCAGATTAGGAATCACTACATCAGGTTCCTGTATCATATAGATTCCTAATCCTACCTCATCCATGTGATGAAAAGGGTCACTTTCATGATCTTTAGCTGCCCAATCATCTAAATTTATGTTTTCTATAGGTGCATTGGGATCTAGGGTCATGTGTTCATCCTTCTACCTGCGGGCGATGTATAGATTAGCATTTATTAGGCTAGGAACATAGGGCTCAACATGGCCTTTTGCAAGTGGTTTGGATTGTATGGTTACTTTTGTACCATATCTTGTTCTGAAAAACAAGTGGGACAAATTAGAGGACAGAAACCCACCCAATTTGGCAATGAACTCACTAGAAAGGCATATTGCAAAACTAAGTGGCAGATGAATAATGTAAATGTCCTGATGGATTGCAAAATTAGGATAAGCATGCAGTGTAAGAGTCAAATTTATGATTATTCCTGTAGTACTAAGTGCAGACCTATCTAACTAGACTACTCCATCTGCAAGGGGATCATAAACCAATCCTAATAAATTAGTTAGACTTTTGGGCATGACTAAACTACTTGCTCCTGAGTCTACCATGCAATTATGAACAAGTTTATCACTAATAATGAGACTTAGATAGAAAGGAGGAGGTTTTACCTCATTTGCTAGCTGTCCACTCTTGATTTCTGGGTTGTTGGAAATTACAACTTTAGCCTTTTCTTGACTAGAATGTTTAGAAATTGAAAGTTCAAGCAAGGCCTCTTGCAACAAATTCTTTTGACCGGGAATGTGCAAGGCATCCATAACTGACATACTCACTGTAGCTTTCTTAAGATGATCAACTATGTTGAAAGAAACATGATTTACCTTCTATTGTCCTTTTACAGCAGCAACATCAATTTGCCTTTGTGAAGACTATTGTTGCACCTTGGGTTGATCCTTTACTGGTACAGTTCGATCCCTTTGTAGAATTTGTACTTTTTGTTGTGATACAGGGGCAGTTTGTGATAGAAAGGCTTGATTTTTATCCTTCATAGGCTGCTATTGTACCACTGCAGCTTGTCGATTTAGATTTACAACCCTCTATTTTGACCTTGTCTTGGCTAAAACAGGTGTATGTTGCTGATTTTGGCTTTGAGGGTAATTTATACCACAAAAATCACTCTCTTGTCAGTTCATCAAGGCCACATCAACATTATTTCACTAAACTAAAACTTCACCATAAACACCTTCTAAATTTGCATAACTGTTCTGCACCATAATTGCCTGATTTCTTACACTATTTGTGCACCTAGCTTGATTATGGGGTTGGTGACATGGATAACACCAGTCACTATCTCAAACTAAATTGTTTTGAGTAGGCACAAGCTCCCTCATGGTACTGGTAGCATTCAGATTGTAAGATTGGAAGGGTCAAGGGTTGTAGTTTCTTCCTTGACCCTGAGGATCAGCTTGAAAAGGCTGCCTATACTGCTGATTGGGCTAATACGGGGCTTGGTAAGGCTTAGTTTCTTAGCCAATCTACTTTTTAATGTTAACAAATCTATTGCCAAATGTTTTTCCCATGGACTGAATCATGCCTTTCAACTCTTGGATTTCTTGGAGATGAGCTGGGGTATGGTTTTCTTGGGTTGTTGGCTGATGGGTTTTTGTTGGAACAGGTGAGACAATAGCCAAAGGAGGCACTGCTATTGGCATAGATGGCTGTATTTATGGGAAAATAGGTAAGGGAGGCCTCAAGACTATCTTCCCTGTCTGAATAAGGTAGTTTTATGCTCTAACACAATCTCAAAAGAATCAAGAAGGGTGGTTCCTCCCATAGATTGGATCATTACAGAAATTTTACTATTTAAAGCTTTAAGATAAAACAAAAATCCATGCCTTGGTAGGGGTTTTACTATTGTGGGGATTTTGTCCTAGGTCCTTTGAAATTGGTAGTTGAAATCTGCCATGTGTTTGTGGGGTGCCCTTTTGATTGTGCTCAATTTCTCTAGCAATGAGAGGTGGTCAGACTTGTCTTAGAAATGTTTGTGAAGTCCATCCCCCAAGTCATCCCATGATGCTATTGAGTTCTCTACAAGAGTTCTAAACCATTGCAAGGCTTTCCCTTTTAATGATGCAGCCAATAGTCTGATTGCTACATTCTCTTAGGTGACATTGTGTACAGAACAAAGAGTTGCCACATCTTGAATGTGCTCAGCAGCTTTAGTATGGTCTTCTCTGGTGAAATATGGCAATCCTTTAAGGGATGCAACTAGAATATCATCACCCTGAGCTAGTTCTAGTGGGATGCCTCCATTAAAGGTGGCAAATACAAATTGCCTAGCCATTATGGGTATCTGCAGTACCAGCATCAGACTTCTACTCCTTTGTATTAAAGTTGGGGGTGTTGATTTTGATCTCCTTACTGAACTGACTATTCTACTCACTGATCTACCTCTTCTTCTTGGTGGGGACAATTGTAAGTGTTTAGAAGGATTAGAACTGGATCTAGTTTTCTTAAGCTGATAATACTAATTTGCATGCAAGACCAGAGAAAATGAGTCACCAGTTATACTATAAAAGCCTCCAAAGGTTGGAATACTACTGCAAATACTAGAACAATAGCTATGAGGGTATGAACTTCTCTAAAATCACTTTTAGAGTCCCACTGGGCATGCCAAAAACTATTGTCAATCAGGATTGTACCATTAGTCAAGTCAAGCTTAACTATCCTGTTGAAACATGGAACCCCTCTCAGATTGTGGGTGATCTATTTTGAGAGGGAATTTCTAGAGTGAGTTGGTTCTCCTTATGATTTTTTCCTAATCTAATGACTTATTTGGAAAAAGGGATGAGAGAGGATAAATTGAAGTAATAATTGAAAATGAAATCTAAGGTGATGCACCAATACTAAAATCCTATTAGATCTTACTCACAATCATACTATAGAGCATTGATCTTCACAACACTTTGATTTCACCAAATTCATAAATATTTCACATGAAGGTTTGATTAAACACAACATGCAACCTAAAATAAGAAAAAAACTACATAACCTATCACAAAACCAAGACAAAATTAGAGGATAAATGTTTATCACAGCGTAATATCAAATTAGTCTTGCAAAAAAGTGAGGTAAAAATGAAGGAAAATTGCTGCTTTATATCTAAAGGAATAATGAGTACATGGACTGAATACAACACTCTTGATATGAGAGGAAGATTCTGGTATCTCTGCCCTCTGATCTCTACTCTATGATTTAAAACTCTAACTCGAACTACTGAAAAAGAAATGTATCTCTAACATATATGCTCTGGAATCAATCTCCCCCTGAAAGTTGGAAAAAAGTTCCTAAAAATAGACCTCCAAGTCTGTTTTCAAGCTCCTTAGAAAAGAAAAAATAAAAGCCCTCAAAAAAAGTCCAAACTGTCAAAACATGATGCCAAAAGATCCCCTCACATGACCCCACCACAAATCTTCTTTCTTTTGCACACGAGATCTCATTTTTTGTCCTTATCTGCCTTCAAACTAAAATAAATTGAGAAGAAATATTTGATTTGTCTTATTATCTTTTAGCTACCTAAAAATAGTTTAAGTTTTAAAGCAATTTATAAATGGTTCCTTTAAAACAAAACTTTACAACACTTGGTAGTTTTCATCTATCTCCTATTCGATTTGATTTTTTGCAAAAAAAAAATCTCTATGGCTTATAATTTTACCTTTTTGCAATTACAATGTTTGATTTTTCAATAAAAAATCATAAAAATAATATAATCTCTAAGGACATTGCAAAATAAGTTGTCTCACCAAAAATGAAAGGTTTGCATATATTCCAAAGACACGATGTTCATCCCTATCTCCAAGGGTTATGGCATATGGTTTATCACAAGGTGACTTAGCATGTTTTGAGGCATGAAATATCTTGAGGGAGCCATAGCTCGACCTCACTTGATGTCATGAAACCTAGGCAGCATTGTTATGGTGACTTAATACCACGAAGGTATTAATATGAGCCACAAAAAAGAAAAGAATGTGACAAAAATGTCAACATTCGATTAGGGCTCAATGAAGCCCTAATGACAAAAACAAACTTTACCGTACTTTTTCACATTATTTGCAAAACACATCTTTTGGAAACAAGGGTTCTGTGGCCAACAATGAAACCCTTAGGGTTTCAAGCTCAAAAACTAGATTCTCTAGCATTTCTTAGGCTTGACCTCCATGAATCTCCATAGAAAAAGAAAAGGTAACTCTCTTTGAGGCAAATGTGACTCTTTTCCTTGATTTCCTTTCATTCTGTGATGTGAAAATGGCTTTCATAGCCATGGCCTGTGTATACACTCTAATGGTTTTATTCACATTTGTTCACTCTATCATTCCTTTCCATGTACTTGGCTGCCACTACTGGATTTGTGAGAGGGGAAAAATGAAGCAAAAAGCCAACTTTTAGCTCTGCATCATTTTTCATTGTCTCCATACATAGGTAACTTTCATATCTAACACTGTATGTTTCATTTTTTTGTATTCTGAAGCTGGAACCTCATAGCCATATTTTCAACCTTCTGTAGCTTTATTAACTAAATGAAAAAGAAATGGGTTTCTTTGTATGGCTGCCGTTGTAGATACATTTCATTTCCATGCATTTGTTTTGTCTGAAACCCTAGGGTTTGATTGTTGTGAAAGAAATATATACTTCACATTCCCTAAACACGGCTGTAACTATATACTCCTACACAGTCCTTGTCTTTCTATGGCTTGAAACCACTCAGCATAACTCTATATCATTTCCTACTTTCTGTATATGATGCATTTGAAAGGTCGCGGTTGTAGCTGTATATGTATTTCTTAAACACTTTTTGGTTTTAGCTACCTGTATGCATTTGAGTTAGACATATAACAAGATTAATTTTCATGAGGTCTTGGTATTTTCTTTACACATCACTCTGAGCTTCTCTTTTGATATGCATTTGTAACTGTGTCATGGGGCCATAGCTAACAAGACATAACTCTGCATTTTTTTGTCATTTTTTCTGGTCATGACTTTTGATGAATTTTCCTGTGCACAACATTTTACCTTTTAGATACACATACTTCGTTCCAGTAGCATTATTCACTACTTCTGAAGTAAGACACATACACTCTGCAAATATATCACACTATAATGAATATGCATTTCCAGCTCCATCATTTCAATGACATTTGCTCTCTTCTTTATCTGATATAGTTACTTGATACTGCTGAGGTATATGGACATTGGGGTTTCTTACAATGTTGTCATGATGAAACATAACTGCTATTTTCATTATGTCTTTGCACCTTTTGAGGATAACACCATTTATATATGCACCTACCTGAAATGATCATGCAATCTGTAGCATATATATGTGATGTTGGTTTAGTGCACTATCCCTTTTCATACATCCCACATAGTGTGGCATCTCTCATTGGCTATTTAAGTTGTGGAAATCTTTATTGATGACACCTATAAATTATTCACTTCACTGTAGCTTTATGATCATTTCTATCATTGTTGTATTCCTTCAAAACAAACTCAAATTTGTTCACTTGTCCTATAGATGCTCTACTCGACAATATATCAGCATTTCATTTGCACCTATTATGTGGCACATCATGTTTAGTGGTAAATACATTTGGCACTTATTTCACATATCATTATGAATGAAAGTGGCTTTCCTTTACTACATGCTAACAGATGAGATACATGACAACTTGACTATTCATTTGTTCTGTAATACATAGTCTTTACTAGTTGTTCCATTTGTGTTACTCCTGTAGCACTGTCTGCTATAATTCATTTTGGTCTCTCCATGATATAAGATCATCTCATGCTCAAAAGTGATAGCTCCATATGATGAATGCATCTCATTTCAACATAAAGGTGACATGGCAGCTTAAGTTGTTCATTGATGGTTGTCCATCTGCACTTTTTAGTTTATTCAAATCATGCATAAAATGATATTTGTTTTTGATAATATGTTATGACCAAGATAGTTATGTACTGCTACATGATATTGTCCATTGGCAATTATTTGACATTCAAATGATGGAAATGTACTTGATGATCTTAATGTCTTTGCAAATAACATGAAAGATAAAAAAAATACTTGTGAATTCCATTTTCCAAATGACAGCTGAAGCAATGATGACAACTATTTTGTGCATTAAATGCTGTCCCTTTTATAGTTCAGTTCATCTTTATGGTTCCATTTCATTTCTTGATTTGCAATCATGAATGTGTCATAAACTAGAAACCAATTCATATGACTACTTTGATACTCCTTCAGTTTGTCATGCAATTAAAGCAATGTGAATAATGATTCTTTCTTTTTCCATTCACCCCTTCTAAGATCAAGGGGAAGCAACATGCTGAGCTCAACACTCATGGGAGCCCACTTGACACCACATGCTGATATATGTTTAATTAGCTACATGACTTATCCTATACATGCACATGAAACAAACAGATTAGAATAAAAACAATGAAGTTCCATGAGTGTTTCCTTCTCAGTTCTTCCTGCATGTGGATGATGATCATTGATCAATGCATTTTGAACAAAGTGTTATGCCTCTTCTAATAGAATATAGGGATTTCATAAGCAGAGCTTCTAACAAGACCATTCCCACATTTTTGCAGGTTCATGTCAAAGATCAAGAGTAGGACAAAAGATAACTTTAAAGATCAAAAATGTCCATGACAATGATGGCTATGACTTTCTCTTTTCTTATCATTAGATGCATAGTATTTTCTTTGTATCTATATATGTTCAGCTATACCCACGGCTTGTGTGAGACATTTAATATGTCATTATTTCTTTCAACACAGTGCTTATTCTTTTATTTATTTCAACTTTGTAAATGAATAATCATTGTGGTGAATGAAATACTTATCTCTCTTGAATGTTCTGCAATGCAATGAATGATCTGAAATCTTTTCTTCTTTTGAACAAGTGAACTGCAATTAATACTGAAACACAATAACTATGCAAATAACTCATAATAGAAGAATGTTAACCTTCACCCAAAAAATAAACTTGTCACATCAGATCTGCCAATTTTTGAGCTGTGGTGAAAAAATGGTAACAACTGTCTCACATTCCAGAAAATTTTTGACCTGATCTTCCTATTTGCATTGAAATGTATTTGAAAGCTTATGATGTTACCTTAAGCTCAAGTTCTATTTGGGAGGAATTCAATCTAGTGGGTATGCAAAATGCATATATGTTTAAAAATGCAAAGGCATTTGCTAATGAACAGGTTGTTGTAGATAGCAAGGATGTGGATGTTTCATTTGATCTAGACATGATATCAAGTGGTGATTGTGTGTGTGAAGAAGGGTAGAAGAAGATGCTGGTGCAGTATATGATAGCAATTCAAATGAAAAAGGTAGTGACTATACCTACCTTCGATTGGATCAGTCATCGATAGATGATAAAAGTGAGAAAATCAATGGTGATCTCTAATTCAGTGGTGACACATATGACCTTGTTACTTGTAGTATTGTAGACCACTTGGAAGGTATGTATGCAAGTGAAACATTGAATGATTCAACTTGTGTAGTTGATTATATAGAGCATACATATATATTGATGAAGTAAATAATGATGAAGAGATGAGCATAAGGGATAATGCCCTTTATGAAGAGCATACAAGTCCATCAGTTAGCAAAGTTTGGGATTTTCATTGGTGCATGGACAGTCCTCTTTTTGAAGATGATTTTGGGCTTGGTGAATTTGAGCTATCATCTTTGGAGGAGGAGAGTTTTATGTAATATGATATGGTTACCTATGTACAACAAGTGGACAGAGAGGGAATACAAAATGTTGTTAAGGGTGAACAAGATGCTAGTCTCTTGTTTGATGTTTTACCCTTATTTACCCCCGATGATAATATTGAGTCCATTGACACTTGTTTACATGAGGATGATGTGGATTATGCTTCAAATGAACATCATGAAGGCAGTGCTACAACTACAAGTGATTTTGAGGTAATTGTTTCCCACCGTTTAAGGTAAATTTTGTAAGAGGGTTTGATTTGATGGTTTATGTGAGTCCTCCTTTCACCTTAAACATTCAAGGACTTTAGGTCAAGTAGAAATCTACTATTAGGCCTGCAGTCACTTGGAATGGAGGGAAAAATAGAATTGTGTAGATTTGTTGTTCAATTATGCCCAATTATGCTTAAAACCCTAATTATGCAAATTCAGAAGCAAACAAACAAATAACAGAAAATGCTCGCACATAAAGATACTAAATGATAATCAAATGCATACCAGATTTTGAAGTTTGGAAAGTGGAATAGTCAGGGACTAATGAGTGGGTGCCCTAGTCTAGTGCCATAGTTTCTTTACAGAATTCTGATCTCTTTCTGACACTGATCTACACTGTGACTTTTGTTTTTGGGAATTTCACTGCAGAGGACACAGGGACTAGTGCCTGAGTCTAGGAAAAGCTCTAGAGTCCTACTTCTTTCCAGATCCCAAATCCTTGATGCCTACTGACCTTCCCTACAACTCCACTTCTTCCAGATGTGACACCTATAACCTACAATCACAAGGAGTGTGGGAGGGGGTTATGGTGTTTAGAGGCTTGCCTCAGTCAAGCCCTGGAGAGACATTCAAGTCTTCCAAACACTGTTTTTAGAGAAAGAGTGCATATCTTTGTGAGATAGAGACAAAATCCAAATGAAAAATGATGAAAACATAATTGATACCACCTTGTAGTGAAGATCTCATGGAAGAAAGATTCTCTTCATGCCATGAGGAGATGGATGCCAATCTGCAAATACAAACACAATAACAACACAAAGTCTACTCTACAACACACAATGAATTCCTTGAATCACCTTAACATAAGACATAAGTATGCAATGTCCATCTAGTTTACAAAGGAATGCCTAAACATGCTTATATATGCAACTACAAACATTTCTACCAAGAATTTTGTAATTGAAACTTACTATGTTGGCTTAGGACCTACAAATCGATACTTAAAAATTGGTCCTAACCTAAAATAGGGTAGGACTAGGGTGTGTGTGTCCAAGTCCACCCCCTATTTTAGGTAGGATTTGTCATAAGTGCATCCCCTGAGTCCAAATTGCCATGGAACTTCAAGGTTTTCTCATCGGGAAGTCAGATTAACATGAAAGATGCTCTAAATGCGTAAACATGACCTAGGAGCTAAAACTTAAGAGGGAAAAGCCCACGAGGGGACATTTTCCAATGTAACATTTAGCCCCCACTTTAATGTATGTATGAACACAAGGCCAATAGATGCATTAAAGTACAGCCAACAAACATAGTAAACACTCCAAGCATGGAGAAGACATGCCAATCACAGAGAAGATAGTAATAGGCACGTAAAACACAGAGAAGATAGTTACAATCACGTAAAACATAGAGAATACAGTATTGAAGACACTGAATGCTGAGAAGATAATAATGATTTTCTTTTTCTTTTTCATTTTCATATATGAAATACAGATGCAAGTATAGGAAAGTAAACACACCACCCATAATGTAGGAGGGACACATCGCCACTAGTATTTAAACTGCATATGCGGCAACACACACGTAATATATGCCAAACAAAACAAGCACGCCATACAAATCCCAAAGAATAGGAGGGACTCATCGCCACCGGTCTTTAAGCTATGCTTGGGAACAAACATGCAATACACACACACTTGGAAGACATAGAGAAAACACGCTAGAAAAGTGATGGAGTATTCTTATCTAGGTTCATCACCATCTCAAACATATTACAGGCACACATCGATGATTGAGATTCACCACAATAATTGCCAAAGACACGCTTAAGGGTTGATTTAGTCACAGAACCACTCCCTGCCTCGCAATGAGGACTTTTGAAAATGATAGGATGTGCACTCTCCATGAGAAATAGACCATCTAAGCCTTGACAGAGGGTTTAGGATAGAAAAGGGATGCGATATCCCCACCTCGCAATGAGGGCTTAAATGATTGATTTCAAACAAATCTCTGAGTGTAGGAGGGACTCATCACCACCAGTCTTTAAGACTACACCTGAGAACAAGCACATTGCTAGCATCTAAAATAGACAGCTTACCTTATATATGCCCCCACCATAAGGTGGTTGATATCAAATATCGATATCAAGCACATTAAGGTAGGAAGAAAACACACAAGGGAATATGAGCTCTCACAAAGCCCATGTACCCTAGAGGTGACATGTACTTTATGATCACCAAATGCTCCCACAAACACATCCTTGCAAGAAAAGTGTTAGTGTCCAAATATTCATGATAAACAACAATTCATATGATCAATCACACAAAGATCCAAGGTTATACTATGAATTCAGAGATCGAGGATAGCCGTGGGGCTATATCATGAGAATCTTGGAACTAAGTGTCACCAAGGTGAGATTCAAAGACAAACAAAGTGCACAGAGCAGCAATATTGTTAAGGTTTGTAAGTGAGATAAGACATCACCAAGATCACATGACAAAGTGCATAGGGTGATTCTACTAGCTAAGCATAGGATAATATATATCAACCTCATCTTCATATAGGAACTAAGTCCAATTTTTGATTTCTCACTAAAGGGATGCTAGGTCCGCATCAGTATAAAATGTTTTTTCTCATCTGCCTGGTAGATAGAAACACTAGAGGAAGGGAAATAATAAATTGAGAGAGGAGAAACAAGTGCCTTAGGGATAGTCACATAGAAGGGTGCCCCCAAGTCACCAATTGTAATGCTATGTCCATAAGACACAACACACAACATTGAAAATAGAGTAGAAGCAATATATAAGAATGATGATACAAATAGAAGGGTCACAACAGAGGAGGTCTCCTGGTATCTTGGACCTTACAATAGAATCAAGGGTCATCCCAGGAGACCTAAACAACACATCACATATCATGGGGGAAACACACTACGAGAGATAAAGGGTTAAAGATACTTACCTGGTAGGATCATCAAACTAAATTTTAGAGCCTGTGAACCTCTTGGAAAGGTACTCAATCATGTTTTGCATGAAGATCGAGTCGTTCTTATGAGAGTCTTACTTATTGTCAGAAAATTCATGTAATGCTTGTTTCTCAAATCCTTGTGTAAGTGAGACCTTTTATTTCTTATGAGGAGGAGAACCACTATTATTTCCAATTGATGATAATTGTCTGACTCTTTTCCAATTTTTAGTGAGTTTTCATTGTTAATTTCATCTATCATAGTAACAAAAATTATCCTGTACTATCTCGCTCTTTTGCTTTGGTATAGTTGTCTGTATCGATTGTTTCATTTGTTTTTCTAATGCATTTTGGTTATCTCTTGATCCTTGTAAGGATAACAGAGGAGGAACCTTAGCATTAATTCCTTTTCTGCATGGGCAAGGTGGGTTATCCAACTTTTCCTTATCCACTTCTCTTATACCCATGATGTTATCATATTCCAAATAATCATCATCGACTACTTCCACTAAGCCATGTTCCATCATATTTGTATCAGTATTCTTAGGGAAAGGATTAGTAAAGATTTGTAAATTCTGATTCAGTGGAGCAACTAACTTATTTCCATTGTCATTCACACTTGATACCTGCATCACATTCAAACTGACAAGGTCTTGTATTTCATGTTTAAGACTCATACATCATTTCGTATCATGTCCTTGTGTCTGGTGATAATGAGAAAAGGCATTAGCATCAAAATAAGGTCCTTGAGGTTTGCTAGGATCCAAAGGATTAATTGGGGGAAGCTTTATAAGATTATTACTCATAGCTTGAATCATGGTGGAATGATTAGACTCGTATATCAGAGTAAACTTTCTTTGCTGATATGGTGCCTTCTTCAGATTTGTAATAGCAAGCACATGAGAAAAGTTATTTGAATTCAGTCCATTAATCTTGATGAAATTCCTATTATTGTTCTTCTTAAAGTTGTTTTGCGATGGTCCACCCATGGATTGACTAACTTGAGATGATGAGTTTTGGTTTTCATACTAACTAGATGAAAATTGATAATCATGAAGGGTGGTGCATAAATGTGGAAAGGAGTTATACATCATCAAGAGAATCTTACCATAGATGTTAGGTTGTAGGTTTGTGATAAACAGCTTCTGAACATCCTCATCTTTCATTTGATATTGAATTTGTGCATAAAGAGATTGATACTGACTAATAAACTTAGTTAACTTCTCTTTTGGACCTTTTTTGCAATGAACTAAATCAATCAAGGAAACTTGAGGTCCAATATTTGCTTGAAAATGTTGTAAAAATTGATCAACCAACTACAAAAAGGAGTGTAATGAATTCAGAGGTAAAGAGCAAAACCATTCTAAAGTAGTATCTTTGAGAGATCACATGAAAAGTTTTTCTAACAAGTCTGCTTCAATGTAGAAATCACTACACATAGCTATGCATGCTGCCACATGAGTATTAGGATAATCTTTTCCACCATATTTTTCAAAGCGAGGGGTCTTAAACCTTTTAGGCATAGGAGTTCTCAAAATTGCATAGGATAGGGGATTATGGGCATGATAAGTTGGTATATTAGGTTGTGATGAATTTGTCAAATTTGTCACTTTTTGTTGTAAAGTGGACATGCCCTGTAGAAGTTGGTTTAGGATGGCATCATTGGGAGATGCGGTTTGCTGCGAGGAATTAGAACCAAAGAGAGGAGGTGATTGACAAAGGAGTGTGAAAAAGGGTATTGTGAGGAAAATGATGATGAAAAACAAGTTATAACAGTAATAACAGCCACCTAATGCCAAAAAATCCATCACAACATGCTTATAGTGCAACTCAAGGTCAAACCCTAGGGAAAATATAGCTAAAATATGCAAATTTTCAACAAATTTTCACTGTAATAAGCCAATAAAGAGGTGTTGTAAAGAATTTGAAGAGGGGCTAAAGATCCTAACCCTGATAATAGCTAATTAATGCAAAAAAACTCTTCACAACACGCCTATGATGTAAATCTAGAGAGTTGATAAGGCCAAATCTAGTGAAAAATCTAGGTTTTCAAACCCTAGGCATGAGGTCTTAGTCCAAATGAATGCAAAATGTTATATGAATATTTTGTAATCTAATTTATGGTGAAAAATTAATTCCAATCACATCTGAAAATTATTTTGAAACCCTACAATGAAAAATTGATGAAAAATGCTAGTTTTTTTGTTAAAATTTTCTATGTAAAAATGCAAATTTATAGTAAAATGCAACACTACAGACAAATTTAAATTTGAATGAGTGTCTAAGATTAGTAGAAAAATCTGAAACAAGATTTTACGTACAAACCCTAATTTTTGAATTTACTAGGTTATATGAAAAATTCAAAATTTCCAACAAAACCCTAGCAATTTTATAATGAAAATGTAATGCAAGTGATTGTAATTTTTTAAATTTCCATAATTTAGCTTAGATCTGATACAAAAATTAGAATTTTAGTTAAATTCAAATCAATTGATGAAAACTTAATGAAAATGCAAACCCTAGATTGTAAGTTTTTTCAAAATTTTCAATTTTTTTGTAATTTTTCAAATGCAATAAGATGAAAAATGAAATGAGTGAATGAAATGAATGTAAATCTAAAGAAAAACACTCAACAAGGTGGCAAATTTATTAAAAACATGGGTTCACCAAAATGTTTAAGGTAAAATTTTTAATAGGGTTTGTTTTGATGGTTTATGTGAGTCCTCCTTTCACCTTAAACATTCAAGGACGTTAGGTCAAGTAGGAATCTACTATCAGGCCTGCAGTCACATGGAATCTAGAGAAAATTAGAATTGTGTTGATTTGTTGTTCAATTATGCCCATTTATGCTTAAAACCCTAATTATGCAAACTTAGAACCAAACAGACAAATAATAGAAAAGGTTTGCACATAGAGATACTAAATCATAATCAAATGTGTACTAGATTTCAAAGTTTGGAAAGCATAATAATCAGGGACTAATAAGAGGGTGCCTTAGTCTAGTGCCATAGTTTCTTTACAAAATCTTGATATCCTTTTGTAATGCTTTGATATTTTCCAATTAAAGATTCGAAATAATAGCATTGAGAATCTCTCCCTATCACTCTCTCTACCTTCCCATACTTAGTCAAATTTGAGGCCAAGAAGAAAAAGACAAAATAGGGAAATGGACAAAATCAAGATGAGGACAAAATAAGGATAAAGACAAATTAAGAGAAAGATAAAGGAAGTTTAACAAATCATAATAATGATATTTTCCAAAGAGGTTGATCCATGAAGAGGCATTCGTCTCTCTAAAAGACGCGTCCATTTCCAAAGGACATTGATTGCAAGAGATATATAATCACCACATAGATCACTTGCCAATCATCATTGGAGAAGCAATTCAATGAACATCATTCAAAGGAGTAAAACATTAAAGATACATTGAACACACACACACACACACACACACACACACACACACACACACACACACACACACACACATATATATATATCACCATTGCCAAGAAAGAATAAGTCAGATCAGCATACAAGATTCCTTGAATATATAGCAATCATAAATATCAAGCAAGAGCATTCAGATATTCCCGTGAACAACATAATAAGAGTTGTATCTGCATTCTATTAAGGATATCATTGGATCGTACTAGCATTATACAGCTTGAACATACAGGTATGATAGTATATTAATATTTCTTTGCATAATTAGATTTCCTTTGAATACTGTTATTCTTAGAAATCGATTCTATATGTTGTAATATGATTATAATGAAAGTACTATAGCATATAAGTAATCTATAATGAAAGTACTGTAGCATATATGTAATCTGATATAGGTATCATAATGAAAAGGTTGAAGCTTACATCAGTCATATATATCATAATGAAAAGTGTTATATTGAACACATTAACTTCCTATGGGAAGAATAAGAATGAGATGCCTAGAGGCCATTCATGGGTATTTAGAGGCCTTTGTCACATGTCATATAAGGTACCCATAGTACAAAGGATATTAATCACATACAGGGCTTTGTCACATGTGATATAATGTACCCATAGTGCAAGGGTTGTGATTTAGTGGCCTTGGCTACCATGATGTAAGGCATCATAAGAGTACCAAGGAGTCTCATAGAGGCCTTGACTCTAAGAGTACCAAGAGTACTACATGAGTCTAATGATAGGAGACATTAGAGCCCCATGGTGGATAGTGGCAAATCTCATCTCATCTCTCTCATAGGATGTTAATGAGTAACACATGGAATATAGATAGTAAGTATGAAATATATATTGATAAAGATCATGACTAAATGATAGAACATGTGAAATGTCATGATAAAGAATATGAAAATCATATTGATAATGAGCATAAGAGGAACATGTGAGATATAAATGATAGAGAATAATCATAAAATTAGTGATAGTGATATGTATTGAAAGTAAGTAATGATGAATTAAAGATATGAATTGACATTTGATCATAGAAATGATAAAAGTAATGTTCCTATGTGAATTATATATGTGGCTATAATTGCATTCTAGAAGGTATAGTATACTAATGTTCTCTTTTTGCAAGTTGAAATTTGTGAACAAGGTGAGGAAATTTTGATTTGTGACAAGGGGACATTACACCTTCTGACACTAATCTGCATTGTAACTTCCATTTTTAGGAATTCCACTGCGGAGGACACAGGGACTAGTGCTCAAGTCCAGGAAAAGCTTCAGAGTCCTTTCTAGATCTTGAATCCTTGATGCATGTTGACTTTCCCTGCAACTCCACTTCTTCTAGATGCAATCCCTGTAACCTATAATCACAAGGAGTGTGCGAAGGGGTTGTGGTGTTTAGAGGCTTTCCTCAGTCAAGCCCTAGAGAGACATTCAAGTCTTCTGAACACTGTTGTCAAAGAAAGAGTGCATATCCCTATGGGATAGAGACAAAATCCAAATGATAAATGATTGAAAACACAATTGATATCACCTTGTAGTGAAGATCTCATGGAGGAAAGATGCTCTTCATGCCATCAAGGAGATGGATGCCATATCTGTAAATACAAACACAATAACAACATGAAGTCTGCTCTACAACACACAATGAATGCCTTGAATCACCCTAACATAAGCCACAAGTATGCAATGCCCATCTAGTTTACAAATGAATGCCTAAGCGTGCTTATATATGCAACTACAAACATTCCCGCCAAGAATTTCATAATTGAAACTTACCGTGTTGGCACAAGACCTAAATAATGGTCACAAATTGACACTTAAAAATTGGGCCTGACCTAAAATAGGGCAGGACTAGGGCAAGCGCACCCAGGTCCACCCCCCTATTTCAAGATGGATTAGTCATAAGTGCATCCCCTAAGTCCAAATAGCCATGGAACTTCAAGGTTTTCTCATCGGGAAGTCAGATTAACATGAAAGATGATCTAAATGCATAAACAGGACTCGGGAGCTAAACCTTAAGAGGGAAAAGCCCCCAAGGGGACATTTTCTAATGTAACTCCCACTATAAAGACTATGTCACAAATGATTTTCTAGAGCTTTGTTTGGGGCAGTTATCTCTTATTGATGTGGATCATGTTGAGAGCATGTTTTTGAGCTCATTGGTTGGGCCTAATAACATTGAGGCTGGGTGTTCTTGCATGGGTCATGTTTCTAATCTGTAGGGTGAAGAGAAGAAAATCATTATCAATTTTCTTAGCAACAAGTTTTACACAACAATATGTTTCATGGATTTCAAAATAGAGAGGCAACTTAAAGATTGTGAGTCTTCACTTGAAGTGCCTCAAATATCAAATCTATGTGCTAATGGTGAAGATTTAAATCTGAGGCATGCCTTTGATTCCATCATGGAGGAGTGCATTAGCATCTATAGTGCAGTTGGGCCACAAGAATTAGAACAGTCATATGACATGGACCATCATGAAACAACGCTTGGGATGGATACATATCAACTTGATATTTTTCTTCATGTTGTTATTTATGCAGACCCATAAATGCATCATGCTAACATGGAACTTAAAGGTGAGTATCTCTATTTGGATTAGCATGATGATGAGTCATATTATCTATAGCTACCTTGCCCTAGTGAAATTTTTTTCCATCTTCATCATGATGATATGAATGTTTGTATTTTGTATGTGCATGCATATAAAATGCTTTTATTGCTGATGTTGAGTGATTAGTGTAGCAAAGGGTTGAGGGAGATCAGCTCCTTTAATAGGCTTATCTTTGATAGAGGCAAGTAACTTCACTAGCTTTTCTGCACTGGTGGCTTGCAATGTCCCAAAATTTTGATACAATCATCTTTTGACTATATTTTGTTTTATAACTATGTTTTGTGTTATGTCCCTTTGTGTGTTTTGTGTTTTGGTCTACTCAGAGATATTCTGTGGTTCTCACTGTGCCAAGTTTATTACACATCCCCAACCAGAGCCAGTGTTGTTGCCAAAAATTATAAGCTCCATAATGCCCCATTTTGCCCCAAATTTCATTTGAATCCCACTTGAACCTATAGTTTATAACTGATCAGAGACATCTTCCATACATTGTCATATGTTTTCCTTTTGAAGAGTACAAGAGAGAATCCTAAAAAATTGAAAGGAAGCTAGGTGTGCGGAAATTGCCTCCTACACTAATCTAATGAGGAGAGGGCTATGTAAATTCAAATTTATCCTAACTATTACAGCAATGTTAAACCATTAACATGAGATATTTTAGAAAAACACAAGAACCAGAAAGTAGACAGAAGAAGAGAGACAAAGATTTACAGTGGGGAAACCCTTATCGAGTGAAAAACCCCACACTTAGAAACTTGCACAATGTATTAACAAATCTGAAAGTTGTTTACAATACACTTGCAATGCAAGATTCAATGGTCTTCAACACTTGTGTCTAGAGTTGATAGCATAATAGTACCTATAAACCTGTGATACAAACTCCATCTCCAAGCACCTGTTTAAATAGGAAATATAAGGCAATATTGGACCTTTCTTGGAATGGGCATCCAACATGGCTTCATGGACTAAAACCCATGACCAAGGACACTTGGTCAACATTGTAGAATGTGCCTAACACTTGTCCATAGCTCCCATCCCAAAGAGGTCACCTATTTCCAAAATGGGCTATGAAGAATGCTCTTACAACACACGATTGTCATAGAATCTGTCATAGCTGTTACAACTTATAGCTGTAAGAGAATCTATCATACACATGCTATAAATATCATATTCTATTATAACATGTCATATTCCACCTTGGGGTGCCCAAATATGCCATATTCAAAGATGCTTCATGACACATGTCATCCCCTATCTTATAACCTTCTATTTTTGACTCTTACATGTCATAGATTCGTCATAGGAATCCGTCATAACCATTTCAGTCAAACATTCCCTTACACAACATGGAAGATGCCGACACATGGAAAAATGCTCCTACCACAAAGTGGGACACCTATCTCCTCATGTGAGGACAAAATTACAAGTTGTCATATTCTATGTAGGATCAACATATCACCATGCCACATCCCACAATATGACAATATGGAATTTACAAGTATTTACAACATAGGCAATTAAATAATAAATGTATTTACATTACAAATGTAAGGAATTACCAAGGTTGAGACACCTTAATTCCCAACATTCTTCCACTTATCGAACACCTTGTAAGAGCCTATAGAAAAATAGGATTTAACTGCTATAGGCTGAGAGACCCATATACTCCGAACACCATCTGAACTTCTCTTTGCTCACTGGTTTCATCAATGCATCTGCAACATTCCTCAAAGTATCTACCTTTTCCAAATTTACCTTTCCATACTCAACCATGTCTCACACGAAGTGAAACTAAACATCAATAAGCTTTGTTCTAGCATGGAAAGTTAGATTCTTCGCAAGGCAAATTACACTCTGACTATCACAACTAATCATGATGTGACCTGCATCAACACCAATATCTAAACACAATCTTTTAATCCAAATGGCTTCCTTACAAGCATGAGTTTTTGCCATATACTCAGCTTCTGTCATGGACAAAGCAACACCAGGTTGTCACTTACTCATCTAACTAATAACACCACCAAATAGTGTAAACACATAAGCACTGGTGGATCTCCTGCTATTAATGTCACCTGCCCAATCTGAATCCACAAATCCATGAATATCAATAGAATGTGAAGGTCCTAAAACATTACCATGATAGAAAATGGAATACTCAGAAGTACCCCTCAAATATCTAAACACTCGCTTAAGTGCATCCCAATGAACCTATCCAGGATTAGCCATAAATCGACTAAGGACTCCTACTGCTTGGGCAATGTCTGGTCTTGTGTAGACCATAGCATACATCAAACTGCCAACAACACTAGCATAAGGTACTCTGCTCATGTCCTCCACCTCACTAGGAGATTTTGGACAATCCTCAATAGACAACTTTGTCCCCAAAGAAATGGGAACACACAATGGTCTACAATCTACCATGTTGAATCTGTCCAACACGATCTTCACATACTTACTCTGGCTTAACCAAAGTTTTCTGTTGGTTCTGTCTCTTCTAATTTCCATTCCTAGAAGGTGCCTGGATGCCTCTAAATCTTTCATTTCAAACTGAGATAACAACTGAGATTTAAAATCATAAATCATATTCTTACCCTTCCCAATGAGCAACATATCATCAACATACAGTGCAACAATGAGAATATGATCACCATCAAATTTATAATACACATAGTGATCTGATTTCGATCTCACAAATCCAACTGACAACATAAAGGCATCAAACTTCAAGTACCATCTCCTAGGGAATTTCTTCAAACAATACAAACACTTTTTAAGTTTGCAAACCAAATTTTCTTTACCTTTCACCATGTAATGCTCTGGCTGTGACATATAGATTTCTTCCTCCAAGTCACCATGAAGGAAAGTTGTCTTCACATCCATCTGTTCTACCTCCAAGTCATAAGCTATTGGGAGAGACAAAAGGAATCAAATGGATGTCATCTTTGCAACGGGAGAGAAGATCTCACCATAATCTATACCCTCCACTTGTGAATACCCCTTTGCAACCAATCTAGCCTTATACTTCTCAACACTGCCATCTGCACCAATTTTCTTTTTGAACACCCATTTGCATCCAACAGGTTTTCATCCAGGAGGCAAAGGCACCAAGTCCCAAGTTTGATTCTTTTCTAAAGAAGCCATTTCTTCCTCCATGGCCTCCTTCCAGGAACCTACATCTTTCATATCCAAAGCCTTTGACACAATTCTAGGTTCATCACTATTAGTGATTAAAGCATAAGCACAACTAGAATCAAGCAATGTAAAACCAAACCTTTCAGGTTGCTTTCTTATTCATGTAGACCTCCTCAAAAGCCAAGGTTGAGGTTCAGCTTCTTCATCTAAGCTTTCAAAGCTGCCAGAGCTTTCCTCATCATCAGGCCCAATATTGTCTTTTGTTTAGTCTTCTCAGGGGTAGGAGGAAACTAAACAACATCCTCTTTCTTTACTATTTATTCTAGCTACAAAATAATGGAAGAAGGTGTAAGATCTCTGAAGATGACACTTCTGCTATACAACACTTTTTTAGCCACAGAGTCCCAAAGCTTGTATCCTTTCACACCGATACCATAGCCAATGAAGATACACTTAACAGCCTTGTTCTCCAACTTTGACCACTTCTCCCTAGGAACATGTGCATATGCCTCACAACCAAAAACACGAAGATGCCTTATCGAAGGTTTTCTACCAGACCACACCTCCATGGGTGTCTTTCCAACAAGAGCTAATGTAGGAGATCTGTTTACCAGATAGCAAGCAATGGGAATAGTTTTAGCCCAAAACTTTTGTTCTAGGCCAGCTCCACTAAGCATACTCCTAGCCTTCTCCATCAGTGTCTTGTTCATCCTCTTTGCAACTCCATTTTTCTGTGGGGTGTATGGAGTTGTCTTATGTCTTTCAATCCCAAGTTCCTTGCAATACTTATTGAATTCTATAGAACAGAACTCACCACCGTTGTCAGTTCTAAAACATTTAATCTTTTTACTAGTCTAATTTTCAGCAAAGGCTTTAAACTCCTTAAACTTGCTATAGACTTCAGATTTACTTCTGAAAAAATAAATCCATGTCCTTCTACTATAATCATCTATAAAAGATACAAAGTATACAGATTTTGATAAAAAAGGAACATTAATAGGACCAAGCACATCAGAATGAATAAGGTGCAACACACCAAAAGACTTATGAGAACTCGAGTAAAACTAAACACAGTTTTGTTTTCCATAAATGCAATGTTCACAAAAGTAAAACTCAAGATTACAAACATCTAACCCCTCAACGATGTTCTTATCTTTCAGGGTATGCAGACCCTTCTCACCAATGTGGCCAAATCTCTTATGCCATAACATTGTCTTTTCAACAGGAAGTTTAACTTCTAATGCACGATTACAACCATCAAGACTAGAAACAACAGATTTCTTCACTGCTTGTTCAGATGGTGGGGATGAAGTGACTGCTGCCCTCTTCCTTGAGTTAGAAGAACTATTGCATTGTGAAATGTATGCCTCCAGCTGAAATAGAGTACCTCTCCTAGTACCCTTAGCAAGCACCATAGCTCCTCTAGTCATCTTGTATCCTTCTTTCAAAAAGACAACTTGCACACCTACATCATTCAACATACTTACAAAGAGCAGGTTCTGTGCTAAGCCTAGGATGTGCATAACCCCAGAGATCCCCTTCACTCGACCATGAGGGAATCAGATAGAGACTCTTTAACGACTAACAATCTTCAGATGAGAGTCATCACCCAGATACAACTTTCCACCATCAAACTCCTCATACTTAGTGAACCAGTCTCGATGCAAGGTCATGTGGAATGATGCACCAGAGTCGATTAGCCACATATCATCAGATGCATGGGTTTCCAGGGCTACAATGAAAACATCACTGTCATCTTGTGACTTGTTAGAATCTGAATCAAGAGCTTTCTTCTTCTTCTTCTTCTTCTTCTCTTCTTTGCATTCCTTTCAAAAATACCCAATTTTGCCACAGTTCCAACAAAGAGCCTTGGACTTTCCAGGAGATTTGGATCTCCCATGGGATTTGGATCTACCCTTCTCATCTTTCTTGTCCTTCTTCTTCCCTTTCTCCTTGGGTCTTCCACGAACTACAAGGGCCTCTTTGGCTACCTTAGAAGACTTTCTCCGCATCTCTTCAGACAACAGTGAAGAAAACACTCCATCTATTTTGAATGTGGATGTGGTGCTTCCAATTGCCATGACAAGACGATCCCATGAGTCTGGCAAAGAACAAAGCAGGGTCATAAACTGATCCTCCTCCTCCATCTTTACACCAATAGATGTCAATTGTGTAACCAGCATGTTAAAAGCATTCATATGTTCAGCAATGGATCCTCCATCCTCCATTCGAAGGGAATACAACTTCTTTCTTAGGAAAAGTTTATTAACTAGGGATTTGGCTTGAAACACATCCCCTAACTTCTTCCAAAGTAGTTTTGCAGTAGTCTCCTCATGGACATTTAACAACACAGAATCAATAAGACTAAGTCTTATGAGACCCTTAGCCTTCCAATCCTTGAGATCCCACTCATGTTGTGACATTGTACCTAGTTTAGTTCCATTAACACTTTCCCAAAGGTATCGGTCAACAAGCATGTCTTCCATCTTGAGCTTCCACAACTCAAAATTACTGCCATTGAACTTCTCCACTTCAAATCTTCCAGATGTGCCTGCCATCTCCTTGCTGCAATTAGATATAGAATGCTCTACACAGACTCCCACTCAACCTAAAATTAGCTCAAAAAACCCCTACCCAACAACTAGGACTAAGGGTGATCAAGTTCTGATACCAACTTAAAGGAAGCTAGGTGTGCGGAAATCGCTTCCTACACTAATCTAATGAGGAGAGGGCTATGCAAATTCAAATTTATCCTAACTATTACAGAAATGTTAAACCATTAACATGAGATATCGTAGAAAAACACAAGAACTAGAAAGTGGACAGAAGAAGACAAACAAAGATTTATGGTGGGGAAAACCCTTATCGGGTGAAAAACCCCACACTCAGAAATCTGCACAATGTATTAACAAATCTGAAAGTTGTTTACAATACACTTGCAATGCGAGCTTTAATGGTCTTTGAAACTCATGTCTGGAGTCAATCCAGCAGCATAATAGTACCTGTAAACCTGTGATAAAAACTCCATCTCCGAGCACCTGTTTAAATAGGAAATACAAGGCAATATTGGACCTTTCTTGGAATGGGCATCCAACATGGCTTCATGGACCAAACCCCATGCCCAAGGACACTTGGTCAATATTGTAGAATGTGCCTGACACTTGTCCACAGTTCCCATCTCAAAGAGGTCACCTATTTCCAAAATAGGCTATGACAGATGCTCTTACGACACTTACGACCATCATAGAATCTGTCATAGCTGTTACAACTTACAGTTGTAAGAGAATCTATCATACACATTCTATAAATAGAATATTTTCTTACAACATGTCATATTCCACCTTACGGTGCCAAAATATGCCTTATTCAAAGATGATTCATGACACATGTCATCACCTATCTTATAACCTTCTATTTCTGACTCTTACATGTCATAGATTCATCATAGGAATCTGTCATAACTGTTTCAGTCAAACATTCCCTTACACAACATGGAAGATGCCAACACATGGCAAAATACTCCTACCACAAACTGGGATGCCTATCTCCTCATGTGAGGATAAAATTACAAGTTGTCATATTCCATGTAGGATCGACACATCACCATGCCACATCCCACAATATGACAATATAGAATTTACAAGTATTTACAACATAGGCAATTAAATAATAAATGTAAACATTACAAATGTAAGGAATTACCAAGGTTGAGACACCTTAATTCCCAAAAAAAATGACTAAGTCAAAAAATTCTAAGTATTTCCTTATGTTTTTTAACCTTTGTTAGAGTTTCAAAGTTCAAAGTTCATGTCTTCCATTTTGCCCTATCTATCGGCTCCAAAATTAGGCTCTAAAATTTGTCTAAGCGTGGCAGACTTTGGAGTTTCATCCTTCCTTCCTTCCTCCTTCATTTAGGAAGGTGGAAAGAGGAAGGTCCGACAACTGACCCCTGAGAAATATTCTAAGGCATTCCACCATTCTGTTGAGCCTTTTGGGTGGACCCATGGTAGGCTTGCAGAACTGCAGAAAGAGGACACATGACAGGTTTTTACAAGTTGTGGGGGAACTTAAAGGAAGGTTACTTTGTTCCATGTGGCATGATCTAAAGTGTTTCTACTGTTCTGTAGGCCATCATCTATTGCTTTATCTCATTACCAAAGAATCGCTAGAGGTCACCATGTGGACAAAGGATAAGTAGTAAGGAGGAGGGCTCGAGTTTGAGTTTCACTTCTTTTCCTTCAAAATATTTCCAAGTGTTTGAGGGAGTTAGACTTCAGACTTTTCTTCTTCCCTCTTCCTTTCTTTTGGAAGCAATAAGATTGAAGGCCTAAACTCTAAACTCCACTGAACCTTTGTAAAAGTGGCCAAGTCTTCAAAATTGTGGGTCTTAGACTTTCTCTCTTCTTCTTTCTCTGGGAAGTGATAAGGCCAAAGGCCTGAGACCCAATCTCTGCCAATTTCTCAAATTGGTTAACTATTGCAAAGGCAAAGGTCAAGTTCTTCTTCCCTCCAAAGAAAAATGTAGTGGTGAAGGCCCGACCCCTGAAGCCTGACGATTTCCCTTCTCTCAAACTTTAGAGATTAGGGTTCCCTCTTTCACCTTTCCAGGCTTGATCAGTGGAAGACTGATCAGAGGAAGTCCATTATGTCAAGGTCTGACACTTTGTCTTCTAGGAGCATTTTCTACTATTCAAACATGACGAGACTACTTAACGACCCTCTTGGTTGCAATTAATGCTTCTTCATAGCCTGATTGCTTGTTGAAGATGGATTCCTTGCCTCCCCATGCTACCATAGCCTCATTTGCATTAAACTTTTGTACTTAGGACATTGGCGGACACTCTTTTTCAGTGGATTTCATGGGTAGAGCCATGTGGGCATGCTCCAATGACATAGAATGGAGTTATTGCAGTATAATCAATGTTGAAGTTGTTGCTTGTTGACAAGTTTTCCAGCATCCAAAAGCTAAATTACTATATATACACATTTCAAAGACATTCTCAGGGTTGATTGCTAAGTCAATTGTCTATTCTAGGAGCACCTAAGGATTTTCTCTAGCATTAAAACACATTTTGTCTAGTTTGTTAGTGAAGGGATGTATTCAGCATAGTGTAGTAAGGCTATGTAAAGTGGATCTATATGCATTGGTATGTCTCCATGGGAGTTTGCAATGGTTTTGGTGAATGTATAATCATAATTGTATGTTTTCCCTTGCAACATTTGTTGGCATGATTGTAACTAGGATTTGGAGGTGTGTGATAGCACCCAAGTTAATACAAGGCTTTTTATTTTCCATTGCTTTGTTTCTCATGAATCATTGCATTTATTTCCTAGATTATTAAGTATGTCCATTGCATAAAGATCCATTTATGATATATATGTGAATATATGTTTAGTTTTGTTGATCCCCTACTATGTATTTTCTTTCCTCCTTGCATTCTATGACTCTGTTGCCCAATGGAGTAGACGTCGATCCATATTGGAGAGGGATCAATCACTTTTTAAAATCAAAAAAATCATTCACCTATGGTTTATGAAAAAAACCATTTTTTTATGACAACCTGTCATTCTTGACCTAGTGAAAACTTTGGGGTCAAGATGATGAGATGGGTTTGGTTGTCAAGCTATTTTTAGTTGTTCATCTAGTTTTGATATCAATACCTACTTAGGTATACCCCTTGGAATATCCCTCCAAAGTTTAAGTTGAGATTGAAGTGTAGAGGAGTCTACCCACTCTTGTTAGTTGGCCAAAATCCCCCTTAACTTGTTGATAAGCCTCTTCCTGTCATCGTGATGACAATCCCTAGCTTAGGTGATTTAGGAATGTTTGAGTTTTGGGTTGCAGCTATTTTTTGAACCAAGAGTGTGTACTAACCCTTTTTGTAGATTTTGGTGGAAGTCCCTTCCTCTTTTATTTTCTCCTTGTGGTGGTTTGATAGTGACATCATCCCATCAAGGATTTTGTGTTCATGGTAACATCATTCCTTTATGCTTGCTACATTTATCTTTTATTATTCAAATTTGTGTTTTCCCTCCTAAGGCAGCCACTCTTGATCTAATCCTTGCTTTTGTGGAGGTGGTAACACCATTCATGGGATTTGACTTAGGCAAGCCACTAAACAACACCAACATTTTCCATCTTTTATGTGTGCAGGTCGAAGATGAAAGATCTGACAGAAACATACAATAGAAAGATGAAGATACAGGTGTAGGAAGTGTCTCAAAATTTTGACAGCCCAAAAACCTAGGACATCCACGTTCTTGGGTGGCATATTCCTCTAGATCTTGCCCCTATTTCTGAGAGTGACACTCAATAGCCCTGCTCTACTCAGTTTAGGCCCTAGTTTCTAGGTTTTCTACCCTGACATGTTAGTAACTTCTATTTTGGTATATTTCATCATATAAACCCTAAATCTAGCCCAATTAACTCAATCTTTGCATTTACATCAAAGGGACATAACCCCTATAGCTTATCTGTTCTTTAGGACTATAGCCAATCTTGGTTTGTGTTCCAATGTTTGATTTAAAGGATTGACCTGGCTAGTTGAATAGTGATTTGGTCTCTCTTTGCCATTAAACATTTTGGTGGACCCGCCATGAAATTGATGTTCCATTCCTTAAATATGGTAAAAATAAAGTATTTCCTATGCCATTGTATTCTTTTGATCTTGCTCCTACGACCACTCCTAATAATGAGGACATCTTGGCACAAGAGGACAAAATCATTAATACATTTCTTAACATCACTCTACTGTCCCTTCATTCCTATGCTCTCTCTTCAAAAGATGAAGCATTAGTTAATGAAGAGCCTTTCCTCACATTGAATCCCTCGAGGATGGATGTTGAACATACTAAAAAAGACAATAATGTAAATTCCATCATCATCAATAGACTTATCCCACCCACTAAGGAGATGTTGATAAGTGTAATAATGTTCAAAACATTCCTAAAATCATTATGCATAAGGTGCCAGACCCACCTCCTATTTCCAAACCTATGATTATAGTTTGAGGTGTTCCAAACCCTTCTCAACCTCCTAGTTACATTTTCAACTTTGCAAAACAACTTACTCAAAACAACCAATGTGTTCAAAATGTGTCATAACAACCTCATTATCATGTAGTTTCTCACACATAAAACACCCCAAACAACAAACAAAATAAGCAAGCACCAAGTGTGCCCACTTCTCTTCCACCTTCTCAATTGTTTCTTCCCTTGCCTCCTCATCTTTCTCAACATACTAATAGAGAATACGATCTTGTAGAGCATCTCTATTCTAGTTCGGCTAAGACCTCACTCTACGATTTAATACAAACCTCACCTACATACCATAGATTGCTCTAGGAGGCTCTACAAAAGGTAGTCATTACACCTTATGTTAGACCGAATTATGTAGCTTCCCTATTTGATTGCATGCATGCGACAAGTCTAGATATCACTTTTCCACAACATGAGTTACCTCCCATTAGAAGTACAAAACAAATATGATCCTCTCATGATATTTGTCATCATTAATATAAATGGCATAAAGTGTACTATGATTGATAATGGATTAGTCCTTAATATTTGTGGCATAGACCTATTACATAAATATGGTGTAGATGTTATGTCATAAAATGTCTCCCTAGGACTTTTACTTCCTAAGTTTAGCTCCTGGGTCCCTTGTTTTGCATCTTGCATGTTAAATCTGACTCCCAAGACAAAATGGCCTAAAACCCATGTTAAATGGGGCTTGAGGGACATTGTTGAGTTTGACCCTACCTTAAAATAGGACCTAGGGGCTTGGGAGCTCCCACCCTAGTCCTACCCTATTTTAGGTGGGTCCCAAATTGGAATGTCATTTTTGTGACCATTAAAAGGTTCCATTTCTGACATCTTAAGTTTGAATTATGATATTTGTAGAGGGAATGCATATATAATCACGTATAGGGTTTCATTTGTAAACTAGAAGGTGATTATGATACTTTGGCGAACTTATGATTGTAGAGCAAACTTGTCTTGTTATTGTGTTTGTTATGTATATTTGGCTTAATCTTGTCATGTGTTGAAGGATTTTCATCTACATGCAAGCTACACCTCTGAAATGATATCTATTTATGTTTGAATCAATCATTTATCAATTTTTTTTGCCTCTATCCTACAGGGATATGCACTCTTTATCAAACAATGGTGTTGGAAGGCTTGAATGTCATTCTGGGGCTTGACTGAGGCAAGCTCCTAAACACCACAACCCCCAACCACTCTCCTTGTGATTGTAGATGACAGGTATCAAGTTTTATAGAGTGGAGTTGCACAAGAGTGTTGCAGAGGATAAGGATTCTGGATCCAAAAGAAAGAAGTGGAAAAGAGTATTGTTAGGGCTTGGGTGCTAGTCCCTACGCCCTCTAGAGTTGTAGATCTGAACAAGGATTATCAGTGCCATAAGGAGTCTAAAAGCCCCTAAAGAAATTGCCACCTTGGGCTTGGGTGCTAGTCTTTGTGCCCCTAACTATTTAGTATTCTGAACTTTGAAAAATGTTCAGTAACTAATCTCTGTCTACTATCTCTGTATGTGAGCATTTATTAGAATTCATCTTTTTGTTTCTGATTTTAGATAATTAGGGTTTGAAGCATAATTGGACATTAAATTAACACATTAATCATAAATTTCCAAATTTCCCTATCATTACAAGTGAAAACCAACCTATAGGTGAATCCTCTTGCACAATTTGTGATTCATCTCAGTTAAATGTCCTTGAATGTGTGTAGTGAAAGGAGGATCTAACTAAATCACCTATAAATCCCATATTCCCCCTTTTTCTACATCACATTTTGGTGAGCCCATGTTTTAATTGAATTTCACACCTTTTTGAGTGTTTTATTTCAGATTTGCATTTCATTCATTTCATTATTGTTATCATATTTTTCTTGACCACAAAATATTCTATTTCTCTCCTTCTATCAGAGAAATCCGGCTAGAAAAAGCCTAAATAGAAGGAGAAAAGGCTTAAATCCTTCAATTACTCATGCTCTTCCTTGCCAAAAATCCCAAAATCTCACTTAAAGAATCTTTGCCACAAACCCAAAAAAACCCATAAATCTTTTAGCTTTAAGTATTTTCCATCATAAAGATTTCTCAGTTGTATACTTAGCTATTTTTCATGTATATGATGATGACGTCATCCTTGTTTTGGGGTTTTCTATCATTTGGTCGATTTGCATCTTAGATACACTTTTCCTTGTATCTTGGTCATGTACAATGTTCCTATTCATTGGGTCCTTTGTATATATTTGTTGTATGTATTTTGTATATACAAAGGCCATATGAATTGGCGTGACATGTCCATCAGTGGATTAAAACTTAGTCTCTCAGATGGCCGATGAAATATACAAGGGGCAGACATACAAAGGATCTTCAGTGGGACTTTGCATATCGGTGACTTGGCTAAAAGTCTATCCGATAGCTGATGCATTTGAACATACAAAGGGGGAGATACAAAAGGTGGGGTCCACTTTTGTGCAAAGGTGATTGTATCTCATATACAAGTCGCATTGTATATGCGATATACAAGGCAATGATACAAAGGAAAGATGCAAAGGGGATATACAAGGGAGAGATGCAAAGCCCAGACCTAAAAAAATATGCATTTTGGTTTATAAAAGCATAAGTGATTGCATGCATTCTTTGTATCTATGTCCTCAATTGTATATTTGCACATATAAAGGTCATATACAATGAGATATACAAAGGTCAGATGCATTGTTTGTAGGTACAAGTGCGATTGATTGTATGTTTTGCTTGTATATTCGCATTGTATAATCGCATATACAAAGGCAATATACAAAGGGAAAACATACAATTCAAACCCGACTGGGGAATCAAATGTAGCAGATAATCATTTTGGGATCCGCATTGTATATTTGCATATACAGGGTCAAAAGGTGCATACATACAAGAAGATATACAAAGGGTCACACAAAGGGGATTTTGGCGAGATTTAGTGCATTGGCTACTCAGTTTAAAGTCTTTTTGATAGCCGATAAGGAGGGTGCAGATGTCCAGCAATGCTTCTCAGTTTTAGCTCAGCGACAAATCAGGTGTTGACATGTGGCAGATTCATACATACAAAGGCAGTTTAAAGACCAATTAAAATGCCAAAGCAAAAGGCACATACAATGGACATTTCAGCGAGACTTTGTGCATCATCAGAGGGATGAAAGACTTAGCTGATAGGAGAAGTCTCACTGATGATAAGGAGTTGAATGACTTGGTGTGAGTCCCATGGTATCTCGTTGAAGAGAAAGTAAAGATAGTTATCGATGTAAGTTTGATCAACAATAAGACTTGGTAAAGCCTGTCTGATGACAGTTGTCTGGCCGATCGAATGTATCAGGAGCTTGTTTGTTAGTCTTACCGACGGTGGGTAAATTACAACCCTTTCTTGCATAAAGTCAACCTAGCAGTGTAAAATGCATATTCAAGTGCAAATGCAAAGCGATTTACAGATACAATATGTAGTTGACCACAACTTTGACCACCCGTATCTCCCTCATCCTGGTGAATTTCAATAGGCTTCAAAAGGCAAAAGTACTTATTTTTGCCTTCTCTTTCATTTGGCAAGCTTTTTAGGGAAATATTTTCACTTTCAAAATTTGGTTATGGATTTGCATGCTCGATCGACTAGATGTTTCAGCGACCATTTTGACATATGTAGATGCAGATATTTGTTACATTTATGAGTGCAGGTCGATGATTCAACAACTCACATTGAAGATTCAAAATTATCTTCCATCTGCCCCTATTTTAGATATTTTTATGCCATGAATTCTTGCAGGTGGATGTCCCTTCAAGCGTAGATATTTTCTGACAAGCCTATGTGACAGCATTTTCTAGAATTCATTGGAACTAACTTAGGTCAAAGTAGAAATGCTATGTATGCATTGGCATGAGATGTAAAAAAGGTTGGGAAAATTTAGTATTATGTCTTTCTATTTCCAAACAGAGCTTTTTTCTACTGTAACTATGCCTTCTTATTGAATATATGCAAGTTATTTTACCTCTTTTATTGATTTTCTAGTTTAGTGTGAATCTGCATATGATTGTCTGTGAACATTTTGTTCCTCTCAACCATTTTTTATTTCTCACCTCTGCTAGAATCATCTGAATCTGTGTATGTCTACTTGTTGTATCTAGTTATGTTGTGCATCTTCTCAGTACTGTGAGTGTTCTTTTATTCAACTTGGTGAATCACCCTTTATTATCAAGTTTTCTTGTCTCATCTTTCATTTTTAAAAGCATTCCTTCTCCCTTTTCCTCTACAAATCTAGTAGATTTTAGGTGATAACTAGTTAAGGAAGCTAGCCTTCTCTAAAAGTCTGATCTCTATTCGCAAGGTCCCACGCTTCGAGATCATTCCCATGTTTCTCTAGATTGCCAAGTTTTACAACTAGACGAGGGTGCAAATCTAAGAGACAATAGTTTTTGGCATGCCTGGTGGGATTGAGGAATTAGAAAATAGTTCAAATACTACTTTTTATTGCTAGTTATGATGTGCAGCCAGTGATTTTCAGACCTGTAAGAGGTTAAAACCTGCATATCTGGTGACTCTGAGCTTTAGTTTAGCAAAACTAATATATTTCTGCTTATGAGAAGAATACAAACCAGAAGCAGTTCTTCATCTTTTGAATATTTGCAATTATCCCCACCTAGGAGAAGAGGGATAATAGCTGAGAAACCTAAGAGGACTCGAGACTATTCTAGGAGAGCCAAGTCTACTCCTCCCACTGTTGGAACTCATACTGTCCTAAGAATCCTAGTTACAATGATTCTTGCAGTCAGAAATTAGTCATTTGTTGCATTTCACCAAGGCAACGCACTAAATTTAGCTCAGCATGATGATATTCCTGTCTCTGCCTTGAAAAGTTTGCCATACTTTAATGGTGAAAATTAGACTACTTTGGCTGAACACATAAAAGACATTGCAAACCTGTGTGTTGTCCATCATGTGACAGAAGAGAATGTTGCAATCAGGTTATTAGCAGCTTCTCTCAAAGAGAAGGCTTTGCAGTGGTTTAGAAGCCTACCAGTGAACTCCATAGAGTCATGGGATCATTTGGGAGAGGAGTTGTGTAGCTTCTTTGAAGACAGATCAAACCATCTGTCATTAGTTGAACAACTGACTACAATAAAGAGAGCTCCCCAGGAGCAAATGAGGGATTTCAATTTCTGGTTTCAAAAGACATGGAACATAATTCTTTCTATGGTAAGGCCTTCATCACAATATGCATTTCTATATTTTTTGAAAGCTCTTAATAGTGACATTTTAGTAATGATACAATCAATGGGAGGTACAAATTTACCAGATGCATATGAAATAGCTATTAGAGTAGAAAATAGCCTGATTCAAGCTGGGAAAATAGCACCTAGACCACCAATGCCCATTTTTCTCGAGATTCAAGCTTCAATGCCTTTGCCAATCCAATATTTTGCCCTTTTACCTGCAGCAGTAGCATTGCCAAGTACTTCCAATTCTGAAACTACTATTTCTAGCTCATCACAAGAGTTAAGAGAGATAAAAGACAACCAACAAAAAATAGAGAACATCATGCAAACTTTTGGGAATGAGCTGGTGAATATCAAAAAATAGCAGTCCCAGAATAGACAGCCTTATCAGCCACATAATCAAGGGAAAAACTAGCCTTATCAAGATAATAGGTCACCTTACCAAAGCAATTACCAGGGTGCTAGGCATAATGTGAACTAGAGGCCTTTCCAGCCTTACAATTCTACACCCATTAATGTAGTTAGTGACCTTGTCCCTGTTCAAAATAACCTTGCAGCTGAGTATGAATGGTGTCTTTCATGTAATCAACCACACAGTCAGGCAACTTGTCCAAATGGAGTGACAAATCAGGCTCTAATGGTGTAAAATGGGGTAATTTCATAGCCAAACACACCTAATGATGGAACTGTACAGCAAGAAGAGCAGCCTCAGAATGATTCTACCTTCCTAAACTGGTAGGAAGATGAGTTCTGTGGCATAAACAAAGATGATACTTCAGTTACAGCAAATACAAGAGCTAAAAAGAGGGGTTATGAGATAGATCAAGCAACAAACAAAGGAAAAGGATTTGCTAATCCTTCTACATCCCAGATTCCCCATATTTTGCAAAGAAATACTCAAGCAACTGCAAGGGAACAACCTCATTTGCAAGCCGATATTGCTGCTACAAAGTCACATCAGAAGGTAAACATCACTCCACCTTTTAATATCATTGAAAATATGAAGAAGATGAATGTGACAATGTCTATGTGGGATTCCCTAGCCATCCCAGGTCAAAAGGACATGTTACAATTTGCCTTGTCTGATTTAAAAGTGTCAAATGATGCAACTGTTGAACCAACTAGGGTTGTCCTGACCAATTCATCCCAGGGCAATAGCAAACAACCAAACATGAGTGCTAAACCACTTCCATTTTATGTGTCATTAATAATAGGAGACAAGTTAGTACATAACTACATGGTGGATAGTGGTGCAAGTAGTTCTGTTATGCCAAAACAGATTGTAGACCAATTAGGATTGAAATACTAGCCCCTTACGAAGGGTGTACTCTAGCTAGATGGCACAGCTGCTAACATTGTAGGTGTGATAAAAAATCTAGGTCTCACCTTGCATACCTGCCCAAATGTTTCCATTTCCCAAGAGGTGTTCATCATAGATCTACCGCCTTATTTTGCCATGTGTTTGTCAAGGGAGTTCACAACCAAGATAGGAGGATATTTATCCTCAAACTAGTCCCACATGTTTTTTAGGACCTGATATGGCACAAAAGTGACCCTAAAATCTGAATTGCTTGCCAAATATCACCTAGAACCTTATGTCCAAGTACTGTTAATGCAAATTGCATTATATCTGATGATCCTGAGCTTGTTGCTACTCAAGAACTACAAGCTGAAATTATACCAAAAGTGCTGCTAAAGGAGTGGGCCATACAAAATATTGTAGATGATCCTAAGGGACTCATTCAAGAAACTGGTATGGGGGTCTACATGCTGCACGAGCCTGAAACAATAATTCCAAACCTTGTAAAGAATGCAAAACATTAGATAGAACAACAAGATGAGGTATGGAAAATGTACTCTGATGGCTCTAGGAATAGGAATGGATCTGGTGGTGATACAATGCTTGTGTCTCCACAAGGTGACATATATTACTCTGCTTTCCATTTTGCTTTTTCATGTACAAATAACACTGCTCAATATGAAGGGTTGATTCAAGGTTTGTAGTGGGCAAGGAAGAGGAAAATTAGTTGTTTGCAGGTGTATGGGGACATCGAACTCATTGTAAATCAAGTGAGGGGACTGCATTTTACAAAGAATGATACTTTGAAATGTTATAAACATAGGGTATGGGATATGATTGAGGAGTTTGATGCTTTCAATCTAATCTCTACTCCAAGAAATCAGAACTATCATGCAGATAGGTTAGCTGCAATTGGGGCTCAGTTCAATATCCCCAATGATATTCAAAGAGAAAAGCTACAACCTCATGTGAAAATAGTTAATAGGCCCTCTATCCCTAACAATAACATTCATTGGTAGGTTTTTGAGAGTGATGAGCAGGTTCTACGTTTCCTATTAGAAGAGGATGAGTTCTCTGTGATGAATCAGAACAAGCTCGAACAATAATATGATAATGATCAAATTGTTCAGTTAAGGACTAATAAGCTGCCCAAAGGATTAGTAACCTTAGAATCCATTTTTGGTACTGATGATCAGCTGAGAAAGGGCAAAACCAACATGTAGGTCAAAGAGGAACATTACGAGGAGCTAAAAATTTTTAAAGGTAAGCTTCTCAAAATTGGTAAAATCTGTTCACCTGAGGATAGGAGAGCTTTTATTGGTCTTTGTCAAGAATTTGAAGATGTGTTTGCTTGGGATTACTTAGACCTAAAAGGATTTGACCCTCATATTACCCAACATACTATAGAGTTAGAACCAAGTACGAAACCTATGAGGCAGAAACAAAGACCTTTAAATCCAAAACTTGAGCCTCTAATGATTAAAGAATTAACCAAGCTGATCGAGGGAAATATCATTTTTCCAATCAAGCACACATCTTGGGTCTCGAATCTTGTCCCTATGAGAAAAAAGAATGGAGAGCTTAGGCTGTGCATTGATTTTAGAGACCTTAATAGAGCCTCCCTGAAGGACCATGACCCACTGCCCTCAATGGAGCAAATTCTACAAGTAGTGGCTGGTTCAGAAAGATTCTCCTTACTTGATGGATATTCTGGTTATAATCAAGTATTAGTCAAGGAGGAAGATCATTTTAAAACTACTTTTACCACCAAATGGGGCACCATGGCCTATTTAAGGATGCCTTTTGGTCTGTCAAATGTTGGATCTACTTTTCAGAGAGCTATGGATATGGCTTTCAAAGGTTTGCTTTATAAATTGGTACTTGTGTACCTAGATGACATCACAGTTTTCTCTAAGGATGCATCTGAACATTTAACCCATCTGAAACAAGTATTTGAGAGATGTAAAGAGTTTGGGATATCTCTCAATCCCAAGAAGTGCATTTTTGTTGTGCATGAAGGCAAGCTTTTAAGACACATTGTGTCAAAAGAGGGCATTACCATTGATACAGAATGGATAAGAGCTATCCTAGAGCTGCCTTTACCTAGTCACAAGAAGGGACTGCAAAGTTTTATTGGCAGAATTAATTTTCTGTGAAGATTTATACCTGACATTACAAATTTATTTAAGCCATTGACCTCTATGTTGAAGAAAAATATAGTTTTCAGTTGGACAAAAGAGGCCAAACTCAGCTTTGTGTCCATAAAAGAAGCGTTATCGGCTGGATCAACTCTGGTAAATCCTGATTTCTCAAAAGCTTTTATTTTGTATGTTTATGGTGGTCTAGATATAATTTCTACAATTCTGGTACAGTAGCAAAGTGAAGGCTTTGAGCAGCCAATCGCTTTCTTTAGTCAAGGACTGGAGGAGTATGAACAATGATATAGTCTCATTGAAAATCATGTCCTTGCAATGGTAAGGAGTCTAAAGAAGTTTAGGCATCTTATTTCTAACAATAAGGTGCATTTGATGGTTGCTCACCTTGGCGTGAAAGAGTTTCTATCAGGAAAGGATGTCAATGAGAAAAGGGCTGGATGGATTACCAAAGTCATGGAATATGATGTAGATATCAAGATAACCAAGCTCGTCAGAGGTAGAGGAATCAGGGAACAGCTTGCTACTGGGTCTAAAAATGAAACAGACAAGGAAGAAGAGGTGCTTTTGACCATTGAAAATGAGCATCAGAATGATACAACAGCAGCTGGAACAGGTTGGGTTAATGTCATGACTCATTTTTTGCAAACTGGTGAGTGTCCAACAGATTTAGATAGAACCAAGAGAGGATATTTTAGACTGTAGTCTATTCCATATGTTTTAATTAATGGCATCCTTTTCAAAAAATATGTTAATGTTGTGTTGTTAAGATGCATTGATAATGATCAAACTGACAAGGTGCTGCATGAGTTTCATGATGGAACAGTAGGGGGTCATTTTGCCCCAAGGACTACCGCTTGGAAAATAATGAGAGCTAGATGTTACTGGCCCGACTTATTCAAGGATGCTCATGCATGGGCCAAAAAATGTGTAAAATGTGCCATTTTTGTAGGCAAAGAAAGGATGCCATCTTTACCTCTATAGCCAATTCAAGTAGAACAACCCTTCATGAGATGGGACATTGATTTTATAGGTCCCATTAACCCACCATCAAGTGCAAGCCACAGGTGGATACTTACAACAACAGACTATTTCACAAGGTGGACTGAAGCAGTGGCATTGAAGGAAGCCAGTGAGAATGTTGTTTTGAACTTTTGTTATGATTTGGTATTTAGATTTGGAGTGCCTGAGTCAATTATCTCAGACAATGCTTTAGCCTTTGTTGGATTGAGGATAACTGATTGGGCAGTGAAGAATGGAATCTATTTGAGCACTTCATCAAATTATTACCCACGAGGTAATGGTTTGGCTGAATCCAGAAATAAGAATCTCATAAGGATTATCAAAAGATCAATGGAGGACAACCAAAAAACCTGGTACACTAATCTAAAATCTACCTTATGGGAAGATAGAATAACTCCCAAGAGGTCTATTGGAAACTCTCCATATATGTTAGTTTATGGAAAAGAGGCAAGATTGCCTATGTCTATGGAGCTGCTAGCACTTGATATCATGAATCAACTGGAGATGTTTGAAGAAGAAGACCCCATGGCTCTCAAATATGCTCAACTTATGGAGCTTGAAGAAATGAGAGATAAAGTTATGAAAGCAATGGAGTCTCATCAGCTTCGGACAAAAAGAATTTTTGATAAGAAGGCCACTCCCAAAATTTTTAGGGAGGGTGATATGGTACTTAAATGGGATGAGTTGGAAAGCAGGCCAGGGAAACACTCCAAGTTTGACAGCATATGGGGTGGTCCATTTATCATTACTGGATGTAAGAAGCATAATGCATTTCAGTTATCAATCATGGATGGAGAAAATTTGCATATCCCAATCAATGGGATACACCTGAAGAGGTGTTTTGAGGTATGACTTGCCTTGTAAAGTAGTAGATTAGGTTTCTTGCTTTCAATAAGTGCTGTTGCACAATAGTTTAGATCCCTTTTTGTTTTCCCTAAGTGCTGTCTAGCACAGTTAGATGTGTTGCTTTTAGCATTTTGTTTTGGTTTTGGTCTTCCAAGTGTTCTTCATTGCTGATATGCTGAGTTATTGAGGTCAGGATTGATCTTCAAAGATATTCTTATATCTCTGTATGACCCTGTGCCCAATGGATAAGGTCTGGGCATCTGATTTAATGTTTTAGTAGGCAAACATCCCTGAGAGGTCACCAAAGCTGTTTTCATATTTTGCTTGACCACAAAATATTCTGTTTCTCTCCTTCTATCAGAGAAAGCCAGTCAGAAAAAGCCCAAATAGAAGGAGAACATGCTTAAATCCTTCAATTACTCATGCTCTACCTTGCCAAAAATTCCAAAATCTCAACTAAAGAATCTTTGCCAAAAACTCAGAAAAACCCATTAATCTTTTACCTTCATGTATTTTCCATCGCAGAGATTTCTCAGTTTTATACTTAGCCATTTTTCATGTAGATGATGATGACGTCATCCTTGTTTTGGGGTTTTCTATCATTTGGTCGATTTGCATCTCAGATACACTTTTCCTTATATCTTGGTCATGTGCAATGTTCCTATGCATTGTGTCCTTTGTATATATTTGTTGTATGTATTTTGTATATATAAAGGCCATATGAATTGGCTTGACATGTGCATCAGCGGCTCAACTCATAGTCTCTCCAATGGCTAATGAAATATACAACGGGCAGACATACAAAGGATCTTTGGTGGGACTTTGCATATTGGTGATTTGGCTAAAAGTCTCCCCGATAGCTGATGCATTTGAGCATACAAAGGGGGAGATACAAAAGGTGGGGTCCACTTTTGTGCAAAGGTGATTGTATCTCATATACAAGTCACATTGTATATGTGATATACAAGGCAATGATACAAAGGAAAGATGCAAAGGGGATATACAAGGAAGAGATGCAAAGCTCGGACCTAAAAAAATATGCATTTTGGTTTATAAAGGTAGAAGTGATTGCATGCATTCTTTGTATGTATGTTCTCAATTGTATATTTGCACATACAAAGGTCATATATAATGTGATATACAAAGGTCATATGCATTGTTTGTAGGTACAAGTGCGATCGATTGTATGTTTTGCTTGTATATTCGCATTGTATAATCGCATATACAAAGGCAATATACAAAGGGAAAACATACAATTCGGACCTGACTGTGGAATCAAATACATCAGATAATCATTTTGGGGTCTGCATTGTATATTTGCATATACAGGGTCAAAAGGTGCATACATACAAGAAGATATACAAAGGGTCACATATAGGGGATTTCAACGAGACTTAGTGCATCGATGACTCAGTTTAAAGTCTTTCTGACAATCGATAAGGAGGATGCAGATGTCTAGTGATGCTTTTTAGTTTCAGCTCAACGGTAAATCAGGTATTGACACGTGGCAGGTGCATACATACAAAGGTGATTCAAAGATCGATTAAAATGCCAAAGCGAAAGGCACATACAATGGACATTTCGATGAGACTTTGCGCATCATCAGAGGGATGAAAGACTCAGCCAATAGGAGAAGTCTCACCGACAGTAAGGAGTTGAATGACTCAGTGTGAGTCCCATAGTATCTTGCTGAAGAGAAAGTAAAGATAGTTATCAATGTAAGTTTGATCAATGATAAGACTTGGTAAAGCCTATCTGACGATGGTTGTCTGGCCGATCGAATGTATTGGGAGCTCATTTGTTAGTCTTACCAACGGTGGGTAAATTAGAGCCCATTCTTGCATAAAGTGAACCCAGCAGTGTAAAATGCATATTCAAGTGCAGAGGCAAAGTGATTTACATATACAATATGTAGCTGACTGCAACTTTGACCACTCATATCTCCCTCATCCTGGCCAATTTCAACATGCTTCAAAGGGAAAAAGTGCTTATTTTTGCCTTCTCTTTCATTTGGCGGGCTTTTTAGGGAAATATTTTCACTCTCAAAATTTGGATCTGGATTTGCATGCTCAATTGACTGGACATTTCAGCAACCATTTTGACATATATAGATGCAGATATCTGTTGCATTTATGAGTGTAGTTTGATGATTCAACAGCTCACATTGAAGATTCAAAATATCTTCCATTTGCCCCTATTTTAGATATTTTTATGCCATGAATTCTTGCAGATGGACGTCCCTTCAAGCGTAAATATTTTCTGATGGGCCTATGTGATAGCAGTTTCTAGAATTCATTGGAACTAACTTAGGTCAAAGTAGAAATGCTATATATGCATTGGCATGAGATGTAAAAAAGTTTGGGAAAATTTAGTATTCTATCTTTCTATTTCCAAACAGAGCTTTCTTCTAATGTAACTATGCCTTCTTATTGAATATATGCAAATTATTTTACCTCTTTTATTGATTTTCTAGTTTAGTGTGAATCTACATATGATTGTCTGTGAACATTTTGTTCCTCTCAACCATTTTTTTTTCTCACCTCTACTAGAATCATCTGAATCTGTGTATGTCTACTTACTATATCTAGTTATATTATGCATCTTCTTAGTACTGTGAGGTTTCTTTTATTCAACTTGGTGAATCACCCTTTATTTTCAAGTTTTCATGTTTCATCTTTCATTTTTAAAAGCATTCCTTCTCCCTTTTCCTTTGCAAATCTAGTAGATTTTAGGTGATAACCAGTTAAGGAAGCTGACCTTCTCTGAAGGTCTGATCTCAGTTCACAAGGTCCCACACTTCAAGATCATTCCCATGTTTCTCTAGATTGCCAAGTTTTACAAATGGGCGAGGGTGCAAATCTGAGAGACAACAATTATCATCTTATTGCATTTGAAAAATTACAAAAAATTGAAAAAATTGGCATCCTAGGCTTGAATTTTTGACATAGTTTATATTAATTTCATTGAATTTCATCTAATCTCTTATTTTTACATCAAATGTGATATAAATTACAGCATTACATCATTTTATAATCATTTGCATTAATTTTTCATTATTAAATTATTAGATTTTGCTTAGAATTGAGCATTTTTCATATAACCTCGTCTTTGCAATAACTAGGGTTTGTAGTTAAAAACATGTTTTAGATTTTACTACTCTTTTAAACACTCTTTTAGGACTGATTTCTGATTTTAGTTTTTCATCATAGTGTGTCTTTGCATTACATCTCAAATTTTGCATTTTCACATAGTCAATTTCAACAAAAACTAGCATATTCATTCCTCTTTCCTTAAAAATTACACTTGCATTGAGCATTATATGACTTGTAACATCATTTCCAGATCTAAGATAAGTTATTTCACATAATAAATCTGATTACATTTCATTCATACGTCATTTATGCATAGTTGCACGCTTTAATTTCACAATTAGGGTTTAAAATCCTTGCATTTTCACTAGATTTTGACTTATTCTTTATCTAGATTTGCATGATAGGTGTGTTGTGAAAGTTATTTCTGCATTATTGGACTTATAATAAGATTATAATTTTCTTCCCTTCATCAATTTCATTACAACACTACATCTTTTAGACATTTACATTGAAAAAATGTGAAAATTGGCACATTTTTAGTTACACAGTGTGTATTTCAACACTATGTGTTTGTACACCTTTTCATATCCTTCACTTAAATTATTTAAAAATAAAAATTGGGCCTTTTTGTGTTTTAGTCTTTTACACTCATCCACTCTATTTGTTGTGGACTTTGTGTGTCCTTTAGTACCCATTTCCCTCAAACAAGTGCTTGGGTGTGAAATACTCTCACATCTAGGGTGTGTTAATTATCATAAAACTTCACAAGATTTTTCTTACTAGACCATATTTCATATTGATGATACAATACATTTCATGATGGTGTCTTCATGTTATTCTTCTTTGAAACCTTTGCATGAGTATATCCTAGATTTTGAAAAATTCTCTAAATTCACTAATGGGAACCCTCATGTTCTAGAACACATAGCATGCATATATGATATTGATGTTTCTAAATGTTCTACACATGAACTTAAATTACTTTGTTATTTACATGATTTTGATAGTTTCACAACACTAATCGGAGTATATCCCTTGATATTAGAAGATTTAACCAAATTCATCTCTAGGATTCCTCATATGAAAGATGAGTGTGAAAATTCTTCTCCCATTAATGCCTTGGAATTAATAGCTAAAGTATATGATGATGATGATGATTTGATAGGTTATCCTATTCCTCTTATAGTTAAATTTTCAAGAACCTTGGATGAGGAGACCATGGATAGCTCTAATTTGGTTGTAAATTCAAGTCCCTTAGACATCACTAATGATACAACACCTAACCTTCCTAACAACACCTTACCTTTCTTTCATTCCAATGCTCTCACTGGCCAAGATGCAACATTAGTGGATGAGGAAGGGTCTCTCACATTAAATTCTTTAGGGTAGATGTTGGGTATAGTCGAAAGGAAAACAATGTTAAATCAATCTTCATTAATAGACTTATTCCACACACTAAGGGGTTACTTGATAAATGTAGCAATATTCCTAAGATGGTTGTGTAGGGAGCACCTAATGTACCTTCTTACTTCAAACTGGTGATTATCACTCAAAGAAATCAAGGTGTTCAAAATGTGTTACAACAACGACATAACAATGTGATTTCTCACACATACAACACCTGTACTAACAAGAAAAGTAAGAAAGCACCACATGTGCTTCTCTCTCTTCCATGTTTTCAACCCATGCTCCCTCCACCACCTCATCTTACTCATAAACGTGGTCAAGAATAAGATCTTGTCGAACAACTTTGTGCTACTCCAACTAAGATCTCTCTTTGGGATTTAATACAAACATCATCTACATACCATGGAATGCTCTAGGAAGCTTTACAAAAGTTGATTGTACCACCTTCTATTAAGTCGAATGATGTAGTACCTCTTTTAGATTGTATGCATGAGATAAAATTGGATATTTTGTTTCAACCACATGAATTACCATTAGCCAAAGTTCAAAACCAATATGATCCTCTTTTAATCTTTGTCATAGTAAATAAAAAGTCGATAAAGCAAGTTATGATTGACAATGGATCAGCTCTTAATCTTTGTGGTATTAATTTGTTATATAGGATTAAGGTTGATACCTCTTTAATTAAACCAAATATAATTAGCATTCGTGGCTTTGATAATTTTGGTAGACAATCCCTAGGTACTATAACTTTACCTACAAAGGTCACACCCATGACATTATCCACCCTTTTTCATGTCATGCCTGGATCGATTTCATATAATATCATCCTTGGTAGACCATGGATCCATGCCATGGGGGAAGTCCTATCTACCCTTCATGGATCAATAAAGTTTATTTATGAAGACAAGCTCTACAATGTGGAAGCTAATCCTGAATAGTCAGATAGTTGTTTACACATTGACATGCAAAAACTAGTTAACATTTGTAAAAGTTGAAACAACTTACGACTGGATACATCAATGCCTCGTATCACAAATAATGTTATGCAAGACTCTAAACCATTGAATGCAATTTTTAGTGATGATTGGGGTTTATTAGATTTTACTCCTTCCAGTCCATGGGAATATAAACTTAATAACTCTGACACATCAAAAGTTACATCGATCTTATCTAAACAATATTTGGAAACACCTAAGAAACCTAAAGTCTCCTTGGTAAAAAATAAAGACAACACCCTTACTTATACTACAAATTATGTGACCTATGATGCTTCACCATCTTCTAAGGAGATGACATCCCTCTATGGCCAAGGTTTTAAAATCCTTTATAACAATTGCGACTATGTAGGTAATGGTTGTGGTGTAAATCAACAAGGAATCAGAGTACCTTTACAAGTTGTTGGAATTAACTACACAACTAGTATTGGATACCGCTCTTTGAAGCCCACCAAAGCCTCTCATTATCCTAAACTTAATGTTAATGCCATATCAACAAGACTAAAACAACATGTGAGATATAGTTGCTTTCAAGAGTGGCCTCCTCCTTGTTATATATGTATGTTAGGGTAAAATTGCAAATCAGGGCAAATGAATAAACAGCAATGATAAAACCCTAGCAATGCACAATGAAGCACAAGACAACATGAAAATTAAAATAACAAATGTAAATGCAAACCGATCTCCACGTTATGCTCGATTTATCTCCATTGCTCTTCTCCACCTCGCATGAGCATGCAAGATTTTGAAGGATTATTGTTGAAAGAATGTTGGGTGCTCACTTCTGCAGCATAACATTAAGATGAAGATGCTAGAATGAATGATAGATGAAGGATGCAAAGGCTCTAATGATATTTCAACAGTATGTGGATACTTGAGGATCAATGCATGCTAATGATAATTTGGCAGAATAATGTTACTTGAAGCTCAATGCATTGCTAATGGCTTGTGAAGGGTTTGATTTATAGGAAAGGCTTAGTTCAAATGAATGGTTGAGATTAAAAAGCTAATTGATTGATGTGGATGGCTAGGATTGATTCGGTTATTCCCACTCTTCAAGGGAGTTGTAGTCATTTGACAAGTGTCAAGGAGAATAGGGCTCATGTGTGCTTGTGTACATAAAAAGTACTACATATGAAAGATATTAAATAAAAGGCTGTAGTACCACTTATCTTTTTAAATGAAAGAGGCACACATGTCGGCTTAATGATAAGATAAATTAATTAAATAAATAAAATTTATTTAGTTAATTGGAAAGTCAGCTTATGATGAGAACTTAATTCAAATAAAATATTTGAATTAGTTGGGATATGAGTTGGATATTAATTAAATACAATAAAATTTATTTAATTAATTGGATAGTGGGGTTAGGATATGATTGGGAAATTAATTAAATAAATAAAATTTATTTAATTAATTGGCTAAGTGGGATTAGGATGGGATTGAATGGGTTTTAATTAAATAAATAAAATTTATTTAATTAATTGGCTAATGGAATAAGTGGGGTTAAGAGTGGGATTTAGGACAAAATGCTACATGATGTCTAAGTTAATGTTTTAACAAGGTGTTGCTAGACATGAACAAAGTTGGGACAAATTTGGGTGTCTACATTTTGCCCCTCTTTGAGATGATGTTCGAGATGATAAGCTTTGTGTTGAGTAACATCATTTCAAAGAAGCTAAGGTATGGATAGAGGAAAAAGATAGTGATGATGGAAAGATATGATGATGATTATGATGATGATGGAAAGATAAGATGATGATGATGATGATGATGGAAAGATGATGGGATGATGATGCCCCCTCGAGAGGATATGCGGGTTGGACAAGCACGGGTATGCTCTCGAAAGGAAATGGCTTAGACTATGAAAGATAAATGATAAGGTATGGATAAAAGAAATGAAGGATGCGTTATGCTGCAATAGAAAGTGAGCAACCATGATGTTTGATATAGCACTAGATGTTATGCACCAAGGTATAAGGACCAGGGTGACGATGTGTCTCATGCCCCAGCATAATACAACGTTGTCAAGATACAAGATATGAATATTAGCTAGATTGATATCGATATGATGCAAATGCAAGATAAAATGATAGCACACACAAGCAAGCAAGCAAGCATGCACAAATGATACACAAACAAACAAGGTATTGCCCCTGTCAAGCTGTAAACCAATGATTAATTGCTGATTGTTTTGCTGATAATGATGATAGTTGAGAGTGTTGTCATAGTGGGGAAAGCTATATCCCTAGATCAACACAAGTTTGTTTGCTGAGTTGGTTGGCTAATTGGCTGATTGATTTGGCTTACAACAAGGCTAGGATCAAGACCATGGATTGCGTTTGGATAATTTGGTTTGATTGATTAACTTGATTGGTATAGATTTAACGATGGGCTTGCATTTGGATCATTGCTTGGAATGGTTGGAAGATGATGAAATGTTGGATGAAGATTGATTTGATGAAGGATGGATGATTTGTGGCGGATTGAGTTGCTTTTGATTTGCTGAAGTGATTGGATTTGTTTTGATGGTTGGCTTGGTGTGCTTTGGTTTTGATGTTTGTGCTTTGGTGTTGATGCTGATGATTGATAGGATTTGTTTTGAATGATGATAGTGATGTTCTTTGGTTGTGATGTTTGCTATTATTGGGTTGATTGTTTTGACGATTGGATTGTTTTGAATAATGATAGTCATGGTGTGATGATTAGAGTGTCCACTCAATCTAAGCATAAGCAAGTTTTCTCAGTGTGCTCAAAGGATGTAAAACAAACAAGGTATTGCCCTTCTCAAGTCATAAACCAATGATTGATTGATGTATTGATGATGATAGTGTTGTCATTGCGGGGAAAGCTATATCCCTAGATCAACACAAGGATGTGAGAATGCTATATCCCATTGATAATGATTGATGATGATTGATTGGGCTCATGACAAGAGAAGGTTCAAAACCTGTTGATTTGATTGGATAATGTCCCTTGATTGATTGGCTTGCTTGATATGGATTAATGTGACTTGGATTTAAGATCATTGCTTAGATGGATTAGATTGATATGATTGGAAGAGATGATTGATTGAAATGGATGAATGAATGTTATTGATAGGAAGAATTGATGATGATGATGAGTTGATTTTGAGTGAATGTTTATGGAATGGATTGTTTTGGATGATGTGATTGGTTTTATTGCTTGGATTTTTCGTTGGATATTTGATTTTTTGGATTTTTGGAATATTTTGATTTTTTTGGTGTTTTTGGATTGTTTTGATTTTTTTTTGTGTTTTTGAGGAATATTTTAATTTTTTTGTTTTTTGAATGTTTTGGGACATCAATGGATTTACAATTTTGGTAGCCTTTGTGCTAGATACCAATGACAAGGGAGAAAACCAAGTCTAGGTGCAAAGGATGGATGAAAGGATGGGCTCATAGTAAATGTGACGAAAGGCTCATGATAGATGGATGGGATGGAAGACTCATGATAGATGGATAGATACAAGGATAGGCTATGGATTGGAAAGCTCATGATAAGCAGATGGGGATAAGCTATAAGAGGGAAAGCTCATGATAAGGGTACACCATAAGGGAGCTAGGATGTGATCTTCAAAGGCTATGTTGCATCAGAAAAACTTGCCCCATTCTAGGTGGTAATGCTTAGGATTTTACATGACAAAGTTCATGACCAAGGGATGACATGATGGATTGGTTTGAATGGGATGGATAAATGGTCAATGGATAGGACTTGGTTTAGAAAGAAGGTATGTCAAGATATATCCAAACATGGTTCAACATTTTTGCCCCTATGTCTTCATCAAAATCAAAAGGCGGGAGGATGGATAAATGGGTTCAATAAGATAGGCATGTTTATGTAATGGCTAAGGATGGTAGGATGACAAGATAGGATAAGATAGGATGGAAAATAATAGAATGGGATAGATAGTTTGGAAATGGATAGGTTGGATGAGACAATGTGCCCCCAAGTGTACGTGAGATAGAAGATCAACCTACACATGATGCCTATTTGCCAAGTTTTCATCATGGTGCTTATCCAAGGTGCCTGTTTACCAGGTTTTCACCGTTGGACGAAGGGATTTATCTTTACTTTTTTTTTGTTTTTTTGCTTTTAGATGGGATGACAATTACACATGGTGCCTATTTGTCAGGTTTTCACCATGGTAATGGATAGGAGGGACTCAAGTGGCTAGTGCTATGAAGGTTGATAGTGTCCCTTTAGAGATTGATGATGTCTTCGCATGGACCATGTCATTATGCTCATCGATGTTGATAAAGGAATGCATGGATGGAAGATGGATTAGGTAGATAATGGATTATGATGTGGATCATGGTAGGGTAGGCTAGTGGCTTATGGTCTGGATTTATATAGGCTTATGGAATGAAGATGGATGAAAGGCTTATGTAAAAGCATGAACCATAGGGATAGCATGGGGGAGATATGTAGGATAATGGATGGAAGATGGGGAGATGTAATTGTCTGGAGGTATTACAGAGTGGAAGGGAATCATGACCAACGGTTGCACACACTGTGATAAACATTGAATCCTTTGATTGGATGGTGGTGTAGGAAGCAATGGAGATGTTTGCTTAGGAGATGGTTGATGAAGTGATTTAGGAACCCACATAGATTTAGTATTCTTAGTGCTTTTGCTTTGCTTGTGGGATTTTTGAAAGGAATGGAAGTTTTGGATGGAAGTAGGCTTTTGGATGGATATAGGTGGTTGGGATTCTTGAGATGTGGATGAGGATGCCTCATTTGCTTTGCTAGTTTTTTGCTTAGGAACCCAAACCATTTTGCTTTTGGGCTTTGCATTTGAAGGTAAGGGTTTAGATGGCTGCTTAGATGTGGATGAGGATGCCTCATTCGCTTTGCTAGTTGTTTGCTTAAGAACCCAAACCATTTTACTTGTGGGCTTTGCTTTTGGGGGTGTGGGCTTAGATAACTTTGTGAATGTACTTTGCTTTGAAGATGGATGATTTAGAGACTTTTCACATTGATACCCTAAAGCATGAGGGTCCTTAGGAATTTTAGTTGGATTTTTGGCTTTATAGATAAAGGCATCAAAAAATTTTCTTTTGAATCCCATGGGGTGGGTGGAGTGGATGGAATGATTGGAAGCTTTATGCTTAAATGATGTGTGCATTTGTTGGCCATGATTAGGATTGTAAGGATACTTATGAATGATAGGTATGTTAGGTGTTGGAAGTAATGGTGGCAAAGTGGATGGAGGGATATTTGGAGTTAGTAAAAGTGGAGGCAAAGTGGATGGTGGAAGGTGTATGGTCACATGCTTTTGACATTTATAGGATGATGGAGTTGGAATGGCAACATATGTTTTGGGTATATGATGTGGTTTGTGATGGAAAGTGGTAGGTTTAGGATGCATGAAGGGATTACCAACATCTTGGCCTTGTTTACCTTGGGGTGTGTATCCAAGGCCATATGAGCATGGAAGGATATTGACATGGGTTGGCTCTAAAATACCTTGTTCATAAAGGCCTAGACCTTTGCCTTGGTAGTTCATGTTTTGGAGGATGCGATTGACTATGGGACTAGCTATGGTTTGAACACTAGACTTGAGTTTGTTGTTGGATGGAGAAGGTGAGGTAGAGGACAAAGGTTGTTGTTGTCCTAGGGAAGAACAATCATGTATAAGGGTGGTAATACCAATAGGACATGATGGTGGACTTGAAGTGGAATCGATGGTGGATGTGGAAGGAGGATCATTAGGACCTTGATTAGCATTGTGTTCACAAAGATCCAAGCTATTTGTTTGATCTTTTATGCTTACTTGGGGGACAAGTGTCTCATCATGACAAGTGGATGTTTGCTCCTTACGGATAGGGCTAGATGGAGGATGGATAGGAGCAATTTGGATATCTTGCTCATGGATAGATATAGGATTATGGATAGGATCAAGGTGCTCATGGATAGGTTCTTTATAGGTATCATCTTGATCATAAAGAAGGTAAATGTTATGGATGGGTTGCATGAAAGTGTTTTGATCTTGAGTTGGACTAGGGTTTAATGTTTCCACATGCTTAGAATTAAATCTTTGACATACCTCTTGAATTGCTCGAATGGAATTGGATGACCCTTGGATAGGCTCTTGGTCAACAACATGAGAACATGATGACTCTTGACTTTGATTAATGATAGAAGGTTCGCAAATAGGCTTGATGACTTGTATGTCACATGATGGGCTTGAAGGACTAGGTATGTTAATGGAAGGCTCTTGGATAGGCTCAAGGATAGGTCGACCACATGATGAGAATATAAGATTAGACATGACCTTTGGAAGTTCATTGGTAGGCTCATGAATGGGTGTTTGACATAGAGGTAGTTTATTCCTAGCTAGTAGCCAATGGATCACATCCTTTGCAAGGGTATGGGTGGATGGGAAATATAATGGATGGATGATAAGGGTAGATGGTGTTGTAGGCTTAGGACTAGGATTAGGTTGAGGGTTAATTGGATTGGGTGGATTAGGATTTGGACTAGATGAGGGTGACACACGGGATTGGGATGATGTGGCATGATTTCCCATTATAGGTAGGTACACCTTGTAAACAATTGGAACAAATATTGGGCATTGATTTGTATTGTGGCCTTTGGTCCTATGGTATGCACAATAATCATGTTCATCATATGGACTTTCTTCACATGGGTTGATGGGGGGAAGTTCAATGAGTTTTGCTTCAAGCATCCTTTGTAAAACTATCTCAGCCGCGTCCTTTGGTGAAGGATTAGAATGACATGGTGATGAAGGTAATGGAGGGCTTGGTGGTTTGGAAGGTTGACTAGAAGTAGGATCACATGGTGGTATTGGGATAGGACTTGTTGGCTCATGTGTCGACATGTGATTGGATGATGGAGGGTATTCATAAGATGAACTAGCTAGGTTGGTATCTCCCTTGTCAAACGTAATTAAGTCTTGCATAGGATAAATTGGTCTTTGATTTATGTACAAAGGGCCATTGGGATTTGGATATGATTCTTGTTGGAAAGGTGGATTTAGATCTATCAATGGCGCTTGGTGGTCTTGTTGAAAAGGTGTACTTGGACCTGCTTGATTTATGTACAAAGGACTATTTGGACTTGCATGTTGTTCTTGTAATATCACTTGATTGCTTTGTTGATGGGCTTGGTAGTGCATTGGAACGGTGGCATGAGGGATTGGATAAACTTGAGGTGGATGTTCATAGGTTGATGTGGCATTGATTTGGTGGATAGGTGGATTAAGTTGATAGAAAGTGGATGGATATGACATGTGGCTATGAAGTGGATTAGGTTGATATGGAGTTGCTAAGGATTGATGTACTTGTCGAGCTTGACTAGTGGCTAAAAGGTGATGGACTTGGGCTATGACGTGTTGCAGTTGAGGTGATTGGCTTATGTGGGGTTGAGCTTTTTGGATGAAGAATTGTAATATTTCAATGGTGTCTTGGTTTAGGGGTTGTGATCCTTGATAAATATTTTAGAGGAATCTTTGGAATTTGACTTCTAGGTCCTCTAGTGTAGACATGTTGTCACCAAGTGTTTGTCTTAAGTCCTTTTAGCAAGTGCTTGTTTAGGGATTTGGATGATGATGTGGCTTGTTTGGATGACTTGGCTATGAAGGGTTCGATGATGACTAAGCTATGTTTGGGATGAAAGTGATTGGGTTTGAATGTTATTGGAAGAATGTGTAGGATGACTTGTCTTTATGTGTTTGGGTGTTTAGAGCTTCATGTGGCAATATTCAAACATATGATTATGCATATACACACATGAATCACTCACGCAAGACACATAAGCAAGTTCTAGTTTAGAAGAATGTGATGATGGTTAAGCAAGCACGTGAAGACACTTCAACAAGTCCTAGTTAAGGCAAGGCCACTATCACAAGGAGGTTCTAATGAAAATTCGGGGGACCGGCACCCCACGAGCATCCAGCAAGCCACTTAAGACTTTAACTAACCCTACTAGGAGTTTTAATATACACAAAGGTACACCTCCTTTTGAGTTAGCACTGTATGGTGAGCGCTAATACCGGTTAGACTTGGCTTTCGCCTTATCCTCTAATTTTTATAGCGGACCGGATGAAAGTACCGCTTGAGGTCGTTCCCTTGGGGTGGATACCAAGGCAGACATCTCTAAGGCTAAACAAAAGCAACACAAGTAAATGTTTTTGATCTCCAAGTTCGTGTTGGGAAGCGAGGAGAGAGCATACACATTTACTTGGTCACACTCGCATGGGGTTCATTAACCTTAGAAGTTCAATGTGTGGAAGACAATTCAAACACTTGTTTGTTTTAAAACCCAAATTGAAATGTGATGAAAGACAATGATTCATTTTAGCCCAATTTTTTGATGTGAATTTGCAAACAATTGTTCATTTTATGCCCAAAATCCAAATGTGTTTGCAAACAATGATTAGAAGATGAGAAATGAAATGATTGCACCTGGTTGATTCGCTATCCAAATTGCTATAGATGTTGATGTCAATGTTGCTCCAGCTCCTTATGATCACCTACAACATAAAAAAAATGATATTATAATGTAAGCATAAAAAATAGGCTCTTCAGGCAAGGAAAATTGTAATTTTAGATGCATAGCCGAATTAGATTTTATTATTTCAATAGATTTTCAGTTCGAAAATTAAAAAATCAAAGAAGAGACCCCCATTAATTTTCATAGAGCTTTCCGAAAATGTAAAGAAATCAGAAAAATTCCCTGATTTGTGCCCAGAAATGCGGATTTATGGAAACAGTATAGTCGGCAAAGATCTAATTTTTTCGCACCATAAACGACCTCTAAATTAAATCCGAAATTTTTCTGCTGTAGCTTCCTTATATCATAGACAAACTTCTACTAAAATCTTGTAGAAAAATTTGTAGCCGTTTGGAACATATGATGAAATCTTTAAAACCTAGGGTTTTGTCCAAAAAGTAGCAGATCTGCAACAAAAAGTTAATTAAACCTGCAAAACTCAACAACGGGGGTTATATGAATGCAAATTTTTACTACAAAAACCTGCAAAAAAGATCAAGCGAAGTGAGTCCCACCGGGCGTGCCAAATGTATGTTAGGGTAAAATTGCAAATCAGGGCAAATGAATAAACAGCAATGATAAAACCCTAGCAATGCACAATGAAGCACAAGACAACATGAAAATTAAAATAACAAATGTAAATGCAAACTGATCTCCACGTTATGCTTGATTATCTCCATTGCTCTTCTCCACCTCGCATAAGCATGCAAGATTTTGAAGGATTATTGTTGAAAGAATGTTGGGTGCTCACTTCTGCAGCATAACATTAAGATGAAGATGCTAGAATGAATGATAGATGAAGGATGCAAAGGCTCTAATGATATTTCAACAGTATGTGGATACTTGAGGATCAATGCATGCTAATGATAATTTGGCAGAATAATGTTACTTGAAGCTCAATGCATTGCTAATGGCTTGTGAAGGGTTTGATTTATAGGAAAGGCTTAGTTCAAATGAATGGTTGAGATTAAAAAGCTAATTGATTGATGTGGATGGCTAGGATTGATTCGGTTATTCCCACTCTTCAAGGGAGTTGTAGTCATTTGACAAGTGTCAAGGAGAATAGGGCTCATGTGTGCTTGTGTACATAAAAAGTACTACATATGAAAGATATTAAATAAAAGGCTGTAGTACCACTTATCTTTTTAAATGAAAGAGGCACACATGTCGGCTTAATGATAAGATAAATTAATTAAATAAATAAAATTTATTTAATTAATTGGAAAGTCGGCTTATGATGAGAACTTAATTCAAATAAAATATTTGAATTAGTTGGGATATGAGTTGGATATTAATTAAATAAAATAAAATTTATTTAATTAATTGGATAGTGGGGTTAGGATATGATTGGGAAATTAATTAAATAAATAAAATTTATTTAATTAATTGGCTAAGTGGGATTAGGATGGGATTGAATGGGTTTTAATTAGATAAATAAAATTTATTTAATTAATTGGCTAATGGAATAAGTGGGGTTAAGAGTGGGATTTAGGACAAAATGCTACATGATGTCTAAGTTAATGTTTTAATAAGGTGTTGCTAGACATAAACAAAGTTGGGACAAATTTGGGTGTAATGTGATAGGTGAAAGTCAGGTGCAGCAGATCAGACATAGTCATGAAACCCTAACCCTACCATCATCAAGGAATCTAACCTAAGTGAAATCAAAGAACAATGCAATTCAAGCATAACTTCACCTAGACCGTGCAATTCCTCGTTTAAGATGTGTGGACTGCTTCTTCAACAATGAACAATTGCAATGCTGAAAGCTGCCATGATTGATGATAAAAGCTCAAGTGAATGCTCAAATGCTCAAGATGATAATGTAGGTGCTATATGATTGCTGTATATGATTGCTGGATCGCTGGATTGCTGGATGTTTCATATGGAGTGAGAGGGTGTTTATATAGGACTCAGCCAAGATCAATCAACGGTGGAGATTCAAAGGCTATGTGAAGGGCTAGGATTGAAAGTTACTAAATTTAGATTCCATTAATTGTGCATGTGAAGGATTGTAAATGAAAGTTGTCTTACAACACATGATTGACTGGACAAGTGTTGGAATGTGATAAATGATGAGGGCTTAATTCAAATAAAATATTTGAATTAGTTGGGATATGAGTTGGAAATTAATTAAATAAATAAAATTTATTTAATTAATAGGATAAAATGAATAAAATGGGATAAGACATGATGTGGAATTAATTAAATAAATACAATTTATTTAATTAATTGGCTAAGTGGATGAGAATGGGATTTTAATTAAATAAATAAAATTTATTTAATTAATTGGCTAATGGATTAGTGATTTAACAAGGTGTTGCTAGACATGGACAAATTTGGGTGTCTACATTTTGCCCCTCTTTGATACAATGTTCGATAGAACGTTGTGTCAAAGAAGATACGATATGCGTTCGATAAACAAGTTATGCCCCAGTGTAACTGGCAGGTGATGCCCCCTCGAGAGGTAAGCCAGGCTAACCAGGAAGGGCTGGGTTGGTTCTGGATAGAAGAAAAAGGCTAAAAAGAGGGCAGACGCGAAGGAAATGGGGGTTGCATGGAAGAAAATAGGCTGTGGCATAGAAGAATTAGGGTTTTGGGAAGGGCAGAGCTAGCAGGATGGTTATTCCACGCAGGGATCATCGTGTGGAGCGAGTGAGGACACATGGACGACCAGAGGGAGCAGGCGCACCGGTATGTTTCAAACTTTTCCCCAAAAGCATGTAATTAATAGCCTAAAAGCATAATTAATTCACACACGTCACCAAAAGCGACTAGGTTAGGACATAGCACATGTAGGTCGCTTATGTAGGAATATCAATCGCTTGTAGGAGTTTGGGTCGCTTATGAGCGTGGGTAGGTCGCATAGGGAAAAAGGGGTCGCATACCGTCGGTGGGAAAAACGTAGGCAAAAAGCGCGGAAACTGCAAAATGCGTCGCTTATGGCTAGAAAGGCTCGCTTAGAAGCAAATAGTGGTCGCGTCAAGTAGTTTGGCTTGCTTACGGATAGAAAAGGCTCGCATACGGTAGAAAGCGCACCTATAAGGCTAGAAGGGTCGCACATGGTAATAGAGGTCGCATATGGTAAAAAGTGAGGCGCATATAGGATTAAGCTCGCGGGTAGGCAAAAAAGACTCGCATATAGCATATAACATGCCTAGAAACTAAAGATGATCGCGTATAGTAATCGAGGTCTCTTATAGGCAAACATGAAGCGCATGAGTACGAATAGCTCGCCATTAGACAAAATAGAAGCGCATAAGGTAAAGCCAGTCGCTATTGAGCAGGAAATTAGCGCATGTGGTAAAGTGGACCGCTTATGGTAGGTTGAAAATAGAATAGCAAATAGAGAAGGAAATTTTGATATGGATGGCTAACCGAATGAATTGACAAGCGTAAATGGATGATGCAGGATGTACTACCGCCATTGTTATCACGAGAGCCCCATCCGAGAGATTTATGGTTGGTGAGACGGTTGGATGCAGAGGAGCTACTGGTGTTGGAGATCCTGGGCTTAGAGCATGTATCCCGATTAGAGCCAGTTCAGGCACATCGAGGGCTAATGATAGTGATGGTGGAGCGATGGATGAGCGAGCACAGTTCATTCTTGTTACCGACAGGAGAGGTGACCATTACCTTAGAGGATGTATTCCAGATTTTGAGGATTCCGATAGATGGGGATTGTGTAGATTATGATCCGGAGATGGGCCCAGCTGCATTCAGGAGATTGTTTGGCACACCAGACATTGGAGTAGAGGGTTCAGAGATTCCGATGGGGAGGATGGAGGAGCTCTGTGATAGATTACAACGGGTGGTAGTGGCTATCATTAGATGGCTAGTGGGTGATAGGAGAGCTAGAGGGTTTCCCGTAGGATGGGGGACAGTGATGGAGGGCATGTTCTCCTATGGCATGAGATATGCATGGGCAGAGTGCGTGTTGGGACAGCTCTATCATTACTTGCATGATTGTGCGTACATGTTTGGAGCCAATATGTCAGCAGGAGTGACAGTTTTGCATGTATGGGTGTATGAGCACATTCCGGTGACGAGACCAGAGGGATGGGTTGCTAGAGCAGTAGGAGAGCCATTTGCATGGATGTATAGAGGAGCATTGACTTATCGACAGCGCTGAGGGGTGGTATATTGGCGGCGGAGATTGGATGAGGTAGACAGATTTGTATGGAGGCCCTGGCTAGGATGTGAGCAGTGGGAGGAGGATGCGGAGCTTGTCTATGCTAGACAGGCGAGATACATTTTTGGACGTGGCGTGTATATTATAGAGCGCTATTTGCCAGAGAGAGCCCTGAGACAGTTTGGGGAGGCATAGGCAGTACCTGTTGGTGATGCCATTTTTGGGAGGATGAGGCAGGAGGTATTTGATTGGGGTCCAGAGGTTGTGGTGGACACAGCTTTGGCAAAGAGAGATGGACTGCAGCCAGTAGCATGGCAGTGGAGATAGGGTCCTACAGATCTAGGCACATTGCTAGAGTATGATGTATACTGGGCGACAGCTAGGCCGACTCGGTTGACACGAGATGGAGAGATAGGAGAGATTGGGATGGAGAGGCTAGTTCGGAGGAGACGATGACGGGCTCCACCAGCACAGGCAGTAGTGCCAGCTGCACCAGGGATACAGATGCCAGGGCAGGTGCCAGGTCAGCCTGCTATATTAGCACAGCCTCAAGCACAGATTGGAGTAGGAGATGATGTGGGTATTCAGCAGCTGCGGAGATGGATTAGAGAGGAGAGGAGATGGAGGTAGCGGGCACAGATGAGGTTGAGGAGAGTGGAGATGGATAGACATCAGGCTGTGATTAGTCTGCGGCATGCTAGAGCACAGGCATAGACTTATCAGGCTCAGCTACAGTTGAGAGCACAGGGAGGAGATGGCCAGGATGATGGTGCTCTTGCTAGAGTGACAGGAGAGAGGGACACAGTGAGACAGCATGAGCAGATGATGAGGCTTGAGCGAGACGCTGCGGTACAGCAGGAGCAGGCTATGAGAGCAGAGAGGGATGGTCTGCGAGCTGAGAGAGATAGAGCAGTACAGCAGCTATAGGGGATGACCAGTGAGCGAGACAGAGCAGTGGCTACCTTGGGGACTGATGGAGCTACCATGTACTTGGCCACACAGTTGACAGCGGTATAGGCAGAGCTTCGGAGAGTGCAGGGTGAGGCCGAGTATTACAGAGGCTTATATTATGGAGCTGTGTCGGCAGAGCAGAGACAGCCTAGTTTCAGGAGCAGGTCAGGGGCTTCGAGCTCACGGAGGTCAGGTGGATCGCGATCAGTAGCCTCAGTGATGGGGCCACCGAGAGATGGAGGACCAGGTACAGGACCGAGTGGCGGTGGTGGTCAGGGCGAGGGAGCTGGCAATAGTCACTAGGGCATACCTTGTGTACATTGTATCATGATGAGGCCTAGAGCCGATGTTGTACATTTCATTCTTTCATGGCTCAGCTTGTATTGTAGACACTTGTATTTTGACACACATGTATATATATATGGCAGTTTTGGCGATCTATATGATGTTATAATGGTTGTGATGTGGATATTATGATGGTTATGCGTGTTATGTGTATGGATTATATATGGATTATGGATGGATGTTTATGCAAATGGTAAGGAATAGAAAATGTATGAATATGTAAAAGGTAATGATACGAATAGATGTATGCATATAGGTAGATGGTAATGAAAGATATATATAATGGACTCATGTATGGCTAACACACTTGTTTTTTTTTGCAGGAGCGGGAACATGGACAAAGGATGATGGAAATGATTGATCTTGGCTGAGTATGATGGAATGGATAGATAGAATGAATAGGTAGGATGATGATGGCCAGCTTTCAAGTAATTGCTCAAAATGAAAAGAAATGCAGTCCTTATGTTTGATATAGCATATGGATGTTATGCACCAGGGTATAAGAAACCAAGGTGTCGAGGTATCCAATGCATAACTAGCGTGTTACAATCTTGTCTGAACGCATGTGGTTAAGATGTTGAGCCAACATACACAAGATATGAAGAACAGCTAGTGTTGGACTTTGACGCTACAAGCAATGGTTTGAGCTTATCTCCACTACACATAATGATAGCTTGCTGGTTATATGTATGGAGTTAGTCTTAACATAGAATAGTCTCAAATGCATAAGAGACTGTTTAGCTTCTCAGATGATAGAGATATTGATATGTAAGATGCTAATCCCAACACGTACAAGATACCAATACGCATAGGAAGAGAATAAGATCATCCCGCAAACATGGCATACGAAAGCTATATGACCATGCCCCAGTCCGTACTTCATTGCAACATACCAAGATATAAAGAGATCAAGGCAGTCTTGATTAGGCATAGAAAAGGGACAAAAGATAAATCAAAAGATAAAACAAAAGATACTGTCATCACGTTCTCTTGCCAACTTTTGGGTGCTCTTGGATAGATCAAGCTGGCGCCTTGTTAAGAGGAAAGCTACATCCTGTTGAAGGCTAAAGTTGGTGATAAACTGTTATAGCAAATGTTGGCTTAAGGCATGTGGACGAATAGCTTCTGGGATACTTTTGATGGGTTAAAGTGCTTGAGCTAGCAATAGACACATGGATTGCTTCTTGTTTGAGCTAATCAAAGAGAAGAAGATGGATGAGGAAGGAAGATGAAGAGGATGGGGTGGATCATCTATGCTTGAGTACTGGAAACTTCCTTCGTATTCCAGACTGCCTACATACCCTGTATCCACGGGATCAAAGCACATTTACGATGAAGATGAGACATGATGAATATGTAGTTCTAAGTTTTATTGATGATGTAAGTGATGAAAGATAGAAGAATTTGAGCTGAAAGATTGAAGGATGTTTTAGACAAAAGATGAAAGATGGATGATGAAAGGGGCTATCATCTTAGCTTGAATCAGAGTGCTTCCTTTGCATCTCAGATTGCCCACATACCCTATATCCACGGAATCAAGGCGTCAACGATAGAGCTTCATGTAGTTCTTATTGATGTCGCTGGTTGATTGGATGTTTGAGCAGGCGATGTTTGTTAAGATTGTTGGATGAATGTGGATAGATTGCAAAAATATGAGTCCTGGTTGCAAGGCGTTAAGTCATATTTGTTGTTGGATACGTGCCATGGCTGAAGTTGATAAGGTGTGTTGTGTTGTGAGCTGAGTGGTTTGATGTGTTATGAGCTAGAGATAACAGGATCCACTTCCAAATAAGACTTGACAAATGCCCCCAGTGCGTGATGAGGTTTATTATGCAGAAGTGACAATGCAGAAAAGATGTGGCCAAGATGCTAAAGTGCCAAAAGATATAGATATCACGACAATGTCTCAAGTATGATAGCTAGCATTGGCAAAGGATGAAGATGAAAGGCTATGTGTGGGATTGCGATAGGGCTTATGATTATGGCTTATACAAGATGAAGTGGGAAAAGATGATCAAACGAACCAAACAAATGAGGGAAGCTGGTCACTACACATAGCGCCTGTTAGCCAGGTTTTCACTATGGTACTTATCCAAGGCGCCTGTTTACCAGGTTTTCACCAGAGGATGGATTATTTATCAGATATTTATATATATATATATATATATTTTCTTCTTCTTTTTTTTTGTTTGTATTATTTTTATTATTTTTTTGTGATTTTTTGGCTTTTTGGGGGATAGCTGAGATTTATGGATAAAACTTATTGAGATGAACACTATTGACTGGTTCATCCAAGGGAATGCCTTCAGGTGTTGATAGAGTGTATGCACCGGATCCATAGACTGTTGTGATAATGAAAGGACCAAGCCAGTTGGGCTCAAACTTGCCCTGTTTCTCTCGATGTTGTTGATTCCTTTGGTTTTCTTTAAGGACAAGGTCGCCAACTTGAAATCTGCGTTCTCTGATCTTTTTGTTGTAGCTGCGGCGTAGCCGGTTTTGATAGACTTGAAGATGGTTCAATGCTGTAAGGCGGCATTCATCTAATAGCTCAAGATCATGGAGTCTGGATACTCGATACTCTTCATCTGAGATAGTATGTTGCAAGGATATGCGCAAAGAGGGAATCTCAACCTCGATAGGCAAAATAGCTTCAGTGCCATAGACGAGAGCATAGGGTGTGGCACCAGTGGGAGTTCTGATGCTTGTTCTATATGCCCATAATGCAGGATGTAGTTGTAGATGCCAATCTCGACTAGCTTCATTAACAGTCTTTTTAAGGATCTTGATGATTGTCTTATTAGAGGCTTCATCTTGACCATTGCTCTGAGGATAGTAAGGCGTAGAGAATCTATGTTGAATATGGAACTTGTTGCAAAGATCTCTAACTTCTTGGTTCTTGAAAGGCCGCCCATTGTCTGTGACAATAGCTTGAGGAACTCCATAATGGAAAATAATGTAATGTAGGATGAATTTGGCTATTTGTTTACCTGTGATATAGGTCATTGGTATGGCTTCTACCCACTTCGTGAAATACTCAGTGGCAGTAATAATAAACTTATGACCGTTGGATGAAGTAGGATGGATTTTACCTACGAGATCAAGTCCCCATTGTGAAAAAGGCCATGGAGTGACAATAGGCTGAAGCTCATGTGCTGGTGCATGTATTAGATCTCCATGTTTCTGACATTGTAGACATCTCCTTGCAAATTGCTGGGCATCTTTTTCCATAGTTGGCCAATAGTATCCTGCTTGTAGAAGTTTCTTAACAAGGCTAGGGCCAGCAGAATGCGAACCACAGACACCTTCATGCACTTCGCGTAAGGCTATTTTTGCTTCCTCGGAATCAAGACATCTAAGGAGGATACCATCAAGACTCCGGCGATAAAGAGTGTCTCCTAAGATGGTGTAACGAGAGGCTCGACGGATAAAGGTTTTGCGCTGGGTGTTGGATAGTTGAAGTGGAAAGGTTTGATGGTGAAGATGGTCATATATATCCTTGTACCATGACGAGTTGGGACCAACAATTTCACACATAAGCTCAGATTGTGGAACTTCAAATGTTGGGATCAAAAGCTATTCAACCAAGAACTCACATTTATAGGTGTTAGATGGCATGTCTAAAAGATATCCAATCATAGCCATGGCATCTACTGCTCTGTTTTGTAGTCTGGGAATTTGCTCAAAGGTAATATCCTCAAAATATCTCTTGAAATCATCAACCATTAGCTTGTATGGGAGAAGCTTTTCATCTTTTGTTTGATATTCATCTAGAACCTGTTTGATAACCAGTTGAGAATCACCAAAGACTCGTAACTATTTGATAGCCCATTGTACTGCCATGCGCAAGCCTGTGATTAAAGCTTCATACTCTGCTATGTTGTTGGTACATGGGAATGCTATTCTATATGACTTAGGTATACAATCTCCTTGGGGAGTGACAAACAAGATACTTGCTCCAGAACCATGTTGTGTGTATGATCCATCAAAGTATAGTTGCCATCGTGCGGGAGAACTCAAATTAAACAATCCTTCATCAGGGAATTCTAGATATATTGGCTGAATATCTGTGATGGGTGCTGCAGCTAATTGATCAGCAATAACTTGTCCCTTGATAGCTTTGCGATTCACATATTGTATGTCAAATTCACTTAAGATCATAACCCATTTTGCTAATCTCCCTGTGAGAAGGGCTTTTGAAAGGAGATACTTGACGGGATCCACATTAGAGATGAGCTTTGTCGTTTGGTTCAGCATATAGTGTCGCAACTTTTGGGAAGCAAACACTAATGCTAAACAAGCTTTTTCCATGAAGGAGTAATTGAGTTCATATCCCACAAGGGTTCTGCTGATGTAGTAAATGGCTTGTTCTTTTCCTGAGTCATCATGTTGAGCCAGAAGGGCACCCAATGCTACTGTTGTTGATGATATATAAAGTAGTAATGGACGATCAGGTATCAGAGGTACTAACACAGGAGGTGTTGCCAAGTATTCTTTTATCTTATCAAAAGCCTATTGACACTTTTCATCCCACTTAAAAGGTTCACCCTTACGAAGAAGATGTTGAAAAGGATGACATTTATCTGCTAGTTGTGAGATAAATCTACGGATAGATTGTAGCCTACCTTGTAAACTGCAGAGCTGTTTGAGAGTCGTTGGTGGAGGCATTTCTATGATAGCTTTTACCTTAGCTAGGTCCACTTCTATCCCTCGTCGAGACACAATATATCCCAATAGTTTTCCTGATGTTACACCAAATACACACTTCTTTGGGTTTAGTCTGACTTGGTATTTTTCTAATCGATCAAAGATTTGTGCCAATACTTGTAGATGTCCTTCTCTTGTCTTGGATTTTCCCAGGATGTCATCAACATAATCTTCCATGATAGTATGAAAAAGGTCATGAAAGATAACTGTCATAGCTCGTTGATAAGTAGCTCCAGCGTTTTTAAGACCAAAAAGCATTACAACCCAGCAATAGGTACCCCATGGACAGATAAAGGATGTTTTATCTTGATCTTCCTCTGCCATTTGGATTTGATTATAACCTGAAAATCCATCCATCAAAGATAGCATTTCATGTCCTACTATAAGATCGACAATGTTGTCTATGCTTGGTAGTGGGAAATCATCCTTAGGACAAGCTTTGTTAAGATCTCTAAAGTCTGTGCAGCAACGAACATGTCCATCTGGTTTTGCTACAGGTACCAAATTTGAAACCCATTCTAGATAATCAATAGGCTTTATAAATTTTGCTTCTAACAGTTTCTGAATTTCTACTTTGACCAATAAGGCAACTTGTGGATGCATTTTGCGCAATTTTTGTTTGACAGGCTTGGCATCAGGAGATACTGCTAAATGATGTACCACAAGTGAAGGATCTAGACCTGGCATGTCTGCATAAGTCCATGCAAAATTTATAGCTCTTCTAAGAAAAAATACTGTAAAGTTTCTTCACTCTTGCTCAGAGAGTGATGCTGCCAAAAAAGTGATCTTCGGATTCTGTTCTATTCCCAAGTTCATGTCTTGTGATTTTTCAACTAGCACAGTTGATTTCTCATGGTAGTCAGTGGCAATAGGAAGATCAAATCCCTCATCCTCAGGTGCCTCAGAGAGGTTTTCACCTTCAGATACGTCCTTTATTTTTACTTTTTTACGGTCAAGAGGTGCCTTTCGGTTTTCACCTAGTGACCTATTTTGTTGAATTTTGTTTATTTCACTTTTGCGACTGAAGGATTTGATACTTCCGCCAAAATATGCTAGTTTAGGTAAATCCATCATGAAACCTGCTTTATGATCACCCAATGGAACACCTTGTCTCAAACCCATGAATTCTGCAATGGCTTCGTCATTTTCAAATGTATCCAATATCGGTGCCCCCTGTTGGTCCCAATTGATGAGGTCAGGATATATGAGTGAAAGGCTAATGGACGAATCATGATGGCTAGAAGAGGTTGCGAAAAACATGAAGATGGAATGTTCTTGAAAAAGGTCGGTGATATGGAGGGAGGAGTCATCGATAGTATCCGAGTTAGAAGTCTCTCCTACCGAAGAAGGTCCAACGTCAATATCAGAAATACACTTAATGTCTTTGGGTCGTGGTACCTCCGGTTGGTAACCAAGGCCTTGCTTATTAAACTTCTTAGACACAATGATAGGCTCAGTAGGTCCTTGTTCCTGTGATCCCAAGCCGCCATGTCCTTTATAGCCCATGTTCTTTATGATACAAAACCCATTGTTGTATCACGCTACTTCAAGTTAGACTTGGTCGTTGTCATCAAAGAATATCCAAGAGTTGATGTCCTCAATGTCTTCGTCATCCAAGAAACCACCTTTAATGAATACGGTAGGGGGAGCTTTGATAACAGTGGAGGATGAAGTTGGCTTAGATGTAGAGGGCTTACCGTGGGATTTAGGAGATAATGGAAGGGTACCCACGCAATAAGACTCTTGTAGTTTGTATTCACCAGGGCCATGTTCGGTATATTTGATATGGAGGTTGGAAGCAGCTTTGCTAGATGAGGGCTTAAGAAGATCAGATGGGTTGATATAGGATGAAGACGGATATGCCTCAGTGTTGATAGGAATGTGATTCAGACTCTGATATTTAGTCTGAAAGGCACGACAAAACTCAAATGGATTGGGATCAGCTGGAATGGTAACCTCAACACCCTTATGTGGAAATTTAAGGCATTGGTGGTATGTAGAGGGAACTGCTTTAAGGGTATGGATCCAAGGGCGTCTAAGGATGATGTTGTAAGGAAGATCAATATCAAGGACTTGACAGCAAGTTTCTGTAACGACCGGCCCAACTTGAATAGGCAATAAGATAATCCCTTCGGTATCTCTTTCAGCGTCATCATATGCTCTGATGGTAATAACCTTGGAGGTGTCAACATCTTTCTCAGAATATCCCAATTGCTTGATAAGTTTCAAAGAACATATATTAAGACCAGCTCCCCCATCTATCAAGACTCATTTGATACGGCGTTGTTTAACAAATACTTCAATATGGAGGGCTTCGTTGTGTGACGGATGAATGGAGGGCTGAAGATCTTTGTCGGAAAAGGTCAAATGACAAGGGGCTGCAATGCTAGCGACCATAGATTGGAATTGTGTGATATTAATATTATTAGGCACCGAAGACTCTTGTAAGGCTTTATCAAGGATAGCTTTATGTGCAGGGGATATGCGGAGCAGCTCAAGGATAGATATGTGTGAGGGTGTTTTACCAAGGTGATCCAAGAGGTTATAGTCAGAGAGAGATCAAGGAGAGTGAGGAGGTGCTCCTTGAATAGTAACTCGACCTCTTCGCGTGGTTACAGCACAATCAGGGGCTCTCCCTTGGACGGTAATGGTAGAAATGCGAGCATGGTCAATGTGGCCAATGGTAGATGATGTATAGTTATATGGAATAGCATTTCCAGCCTGAAGGTTATTTGTCTGATCATGAGATGGAAGTGGATTCTTGAAAGTCTCTAGATCATAGTTTGATGTTGATTGTTGAGCAGGTTGAGCTATTGAAGGTGTGACGTTGATTAAACCTTGATCAATGCAGTCTTGGATAACATGTTTTAAGCGCATACAACCATTTGTTTTGTGCCCTTTAACTCGATGGTAATCACAATACTCATTTTCTTTGTACCAAGGAGCTCGAAAGAGTGGTTCACCATTTGGTGGTGCATCGGGTAGAATAATGTCTCCATCTTGAAGCAGCTTTTGAAGAATAACTTCCATGGGTTCCACTAATGGTGTAAATTGTCAGCGTGGATTAGAAGTTTGGCGTTGGTTTCTTCGTTGTGGAAAAGGCTGTCTTGGTGTAGAGGCTGCTTGAATGTTGATGGGAGCTCTCATAGTTTGAATATTTTTTGTATCTACAATACCGTCATTGACGACATTCTTGTTCTTGTTCCAAAAGCGAGACTTATCATTGGAATTTTGAGGAGAATCTTTGTTGTCGAGAAAGATCTTGATAGTGCCCTTGGCAATTAAGGCTCGTTCAATAATAACTCCTTTGGAAACTAGTTCGTCAAAGGTGCTAGCGCTCTGCAATTGTAGTTGGAATGACAGCTCATGATGAAGATTTTGAACAAAGATGTCAAGCTGTTGTTTCTCAGGTATTTCCCATGATAATTTGCTAGCCATATTATGCCATCGTTGGGTAAAAGCAGAAAAGGGTTCACCATTGCACTGTTTGGTATTGACAAGGTCATTCATGTTTACCTCATGTTCAATGTTGAAGGCAAAGTGTGATCGAAATTTGTTTGCTAATTCCGCAAAAGATTTGATGCCCGGGGGTAAATGAGAAAACCATTCAAGAGCTTGTCCTGCTAAGCTGCGAGGAAATAGTCTCAAAAGATACATATCGTCATAAGAGACATCAAGACATGCTACAAAAAAGGCTCGAAGATGGTCTTCCGGATTCCCTTTCCCTTTGTATTTCTTGAATTGTGGGATTTCAAAGTGTGGTGGAAAAGGTATCATATTAAGAGACTTGTCAAATGGACAGGCGCATATGTTTTCGAGAGAAAAAGGTTTCTTGCCTTGTCCTACCCTTTCATCAATCATCTGTTGAACATCTGCTGAAGATAATTGCTGTTGTTGGGAAGGGGGTGGAGTATGATAGGAAATATATTGTGGTTGCGGTTGTGGGATATGTGGAGTTGTGACTGTTTGTTGTGGTTGTGTACCCACAATGTATGTCAAAGGATTGGTATGTGACACGTATGTGTTGGATGATTGCTGTCCTTAAGACACAAGCGGCAATTCGGTGTGCATCACATGGGAAGTGGATAGTGGATTGAAAGTAGTAAATGGTTGGGAAGTTGGGATTTGATTTGTGACATGGTAAGTAATGGAGGGATTGGTAGATATGACAGAAACGTTTGGATTTGTATTTTGGACAATATAAGGATTGGTATGTGTCATAGGTTGGGTGACAATAGGAACGCTTTGGGTAGCATAGGATGGATTGATGGTGCGTGAAGGATTGGAAGAATATGACGACATGGATGTAAGTTGATCAACATAAGCAATCTTATTGTTCGGATTGGCTTGAGAAACGGGGGGATCACTCATGTCAATGAGACTAACATTGGGATTATATGATAGCGTAGAAGGATTAGTAGTTGGTATATGGGATATGGTATTTGTATGAGATGTAGTAGATTGTAATGGGTGTGAAGCATGGACAACATGTGTTGTTGGAATAGTTTGGGAGGTTTGCACACTATAAGACATGGGAATAGCTTGTGATGCTCGAAGTGTTTGCGCTTGTGTTACATGGACAGCTTGTGTTACTTGAGGCATGGAAACAGTCATGGTAGAAGGAGAGATATGTTGAGGGACATGAAAAGGTGGAATGTTGAGATTTTACGACATGAGAGGGAGCACATTAGTGGGCACTATCAATGGTTCTAAAGTATGCTCTGATCGTGGTAACTCAAATGAAGCAACAATAGGTAATGAGGATGATGTTTGCGATGTAATAGGAGATGATGTGACTATAGTAGATGGTCCATTCGTAACAACAGCAGTAGTGTTGGGATCTTGTTCTCTAATAGCAGATATGTCAAAGTCCCTAGGTAGTTTAGCACCCATGCGAGCAAGTTGGAGAAAACAACGATCAGGCTCAGATATCATGAGTTTCTCAACTTGGTCCCATAGATAGGTATCTTGGAATTCTGATGAGTCATCTTGAGATTGTTCTTCGAAAGTTTCCAAGGATGGTGGAGGTTGCATTCGTTGTGAAGATGACTCACCAATAGTGTATCCTTGAGGTATAAACATATGAGAAGGCATACCAGTTGTGAATTGAGTTGCGTCCTTAAGAGGTGTTGTGAATTGTTTCATCTCAGCTTGCAATTTGGCTTCCATTTCAACTTTCAATTTGGCTTCTATTTCAGCTCGATATTGACTCCTAGTTTGAGGCATGATGTTGATGATGAAGTTGAGCTTGTCAAAGTTTTGAGACCCAAAAGATGATAGTTGGCTAGTTGGTTGATTGGTTATTGTTTTGGTTTGCTGGTTTGGCTAATTCGCTTGGTTGATTTGTTTGGCTGAGTTGTTGTTGTTCAGTTGTTGTTGGTTGTCCCTAGAGGTAGCTTAAACACTTAAGGGAAAGATTGTTTGCTGTTGATGTTTGTTGGAGCTAAAGCTAAAGGATGTTGTTTGCTGAAGCTAAGGCTGAAGGATGTTTGTTGGCTGAAGCTAAAACTGAAGGTTGTTTGCTGATTGAAATGATTGGGTTGATGTCTAATTTGCTGGTTGGGGTCTCAAAAAGATGGAAAGCTCATGAGTTGTGATTGATTGATAAACTCAAAAACAAGAGACAAAGTCCAGGTATTTGCTGTTGATCAAAGAGAAGTTTGAAAGCTGATGTTTGAGACTCAAGCAAGCTAGACCTGTGGCTAGTTTAGCTGATGGATTAAGGTTTGCAGGTATTTTAGCTACAGGCGACTGATGATAGCTCAAATGCGACTCAAAGGATGCTAAAGGCGATCAATGATAGCTCAAATGTGATCTGGTTTAGGCTCGACAGAGAATGACAGTGTTAACCAGAAGCGAATGCTACGCCAGAGGCGACGACTGTTGGTTCAAAGGTGATTTCCTGTTAATCAGAGGTGACTCAGATATCCCTAGAGGTGACAATCTGTTGTTCAGAAGCGAGCTCGTTCAGGCATAAGGTGACTAACTGCGGCTTAAAGGTGATCTGGCTCAGACAAGATGCGATTGGTTATGATTCAAATGTGATTTGGTTCAGGCAGTAGGCGATCAGCTGTGGTTTAAAAGTGATTCTGTTCAAAAAGGTGATTAACTGTGGTTTAAAAGTGACTCTGTTCAGGCAATATGTGGGCAGCTGTTGTTTAAAAGCGACACAGTTCAAGCTAAAAGCAGATTACTACAGTTCAAAAGTGATGTCTGTGATCTTTGCGAGCAGTTTAGGTTCAAAAGCGACTATGTTTGTGTAAAAGTTATCTGATTTTGTAGTTTTTTAGCAAGAAAATAGTGATAACAGTCACTCACACTCACAACAAGCACAAACTGATACAACCTAGGCTAGGATAGGACAGTATCTGTTGAATCCCCTAGCTGCGCCTATTCAAAGCGGGTAGCTCCAGGATCTTGGTAGCACCGGCTCCTTACATTTACACACACTTCTCACGCATACCAAGATCCAAGTTTCTTATAAGGCTTGACCCTCTCCAAACCTTTAGATTGTCCCTGCTACCTTGGCTAAGAACCGCATGATTCGGGGCCGCTTCAAGGGTTTTGCCCTCTACGTCAACAGATAGAAGGTTTTTGGCTACTACACAAAGTTGCTAATAAGGGCATCTGTTCGGGTGGCTATACGTGTGGCAGCGCTACTCTCCGTTATGGAGTCTCCCAGCCTCCAAGGGTTGCGCCTTGGAGGGTTTTGGGGGAGGTTGGCTGTCGGTATAACACAACTGCACCCGTTGTTTGTGGCTTTCGACACAAACACTTTTCTTATATAGCGGTTCGGAAGGACTTGGCTTTAGCCCGTTACCGCTTGGGTCGTATCCCTTCTCACACCGAGAAGGCATGCCCTCTAAAGATAATGACAAGTTCTCATACACCCAAGATCCATTTGATAGGCAAGGGGAGAGGATACTTTTGCCATTAAATTTGGGTTACAATCAGGCGCATGCAAGCAATCAAAAAGATAAATCAAGTACGGAGCAAACAATAGTTCATTTTAAGCACCAAGCCCAAATATGCCTAATTTAGTGAAAAAAACCCACAAAGTCTCGGACCGATCGAACCTGCAACAGATATGTCAGTAGTTTGATAACCTCCTTTCTTGGACAAATCAATAAGATGCTGCACAAATACCCAATTAATAGCCAAAAATTGAACTGGAACTGAAACAGATTTGAAAACAATAGAACTTACCAGATGCGATTCACTGCTGATCAAAAGCGACCTCCATTATACTAGAGGCAAAAGACTGCGGGTCCTGTGCGACGCCGAAAATACCATATGCGACACCTGTCATCTCATAAGCGACATGTATTAGCCTAAGGTGATCAATTGAGGGTTAAATGTGACAAGTATCTGCAAAACACAGTTGACAGACAAAAACCCCAGTCTAACAGGTGATCACTGTAAATTCAAAAGCGACTCTAATTAATTCGAAAGCAGCTTCTGTAGACTCATAGGTGAAGCAGTTACACCCAAAAGTGACCGGCTGCGAGACAAAAGTGACCTGTATCTGCAAAAAAAGACTAAACCCTAACCTGCAAAGGCGATCATTATCAGTTCATAAGTGATACAGATCAGTGTAAAGGCGAGTACTGTTTGATCAAAAGCGATGCAAACATATGCAAAGGCGGCCACTGTTATGTTAAAAGCGACCTGATTATGTGTAAAAGTGGCGGCTATTAGGTCAAAAGCGGTAAATACAGTCAAAGCAGCTGCAAAAATCACAGGTGAGCATTTTAAAAACAAAAGCGATACCGTTTTACCTCAAGCGACGACTGTTCGTTTAAAGGCGATCCAGAGAGGAAAATGCGGCTTGTTCCAGCTTAAAAGCGGCGTAGAAATTTGGAAGCGGCGGATTTTCATTCAAAAGTGACCGGAATTTTCTGCAAGCACCTGCAAAATCTGATCTTCAAAGAAAACAACTCTGAAAAATGAAGTCAATCAAGGACGTGAGTCCCACCGAGCGTGCCAAAATGTGATAGGTGAAAGTCAGGTGCAGCAGATCAGACATAGTCATGAAACCCTAACCCTACCATCATCAAGGAATCTAACCTAAGTGAAATCAAAGAACAATGCAATTCAAGCATAACTTCACCTAGACCGTGCAATTCCTCGTTTAAGAGATGTGGACTGCTTCTTCAACAATGAACAATTGCAATGCTGAAAGCTGCCATGATTGATGATAAAAGCTCAAGTGAATGCTCAAATGCTCAAGATGATAATGTAGGTGCTATATGATTGCCGTATATGATTTCTGGATCACTGGATTGCTAGATGTTTCATATGGAGTGAGAGGGTGTTTATATAGGACTCAGCCAAGATCAATCAACGGTGGAGATTCAAAGGCTATGTGAAGGGCTAGGATTGAAAGTTACTAAATTTAGATTCTATTAATTGTGCATGTGAAGGATTGTAAATGAAAGTTGTCTTACAACACATGATTGACTGGACAAGTGTTGGAATGTGATAAATGATGAGGGCTTAATTCAAATAAAATATTTGAATTAGTTGGGATATGAGTTGGAAATTAATTAAATAAATAAAATTTATTTAATTAATAGGATAAAATGAATAAAATGGGATAAGACATGATGTGGAATTAATTAAATAAATACAATTTATTTAATTAATTGGCTAAGTGGATGAGAATGGGATTTTAATTAAATAAATAAAATTTATTTAATTAATTGGCTAATGGATTAGTGATTTAACAAGGTGTTGCTAGACATGGACAAATTTGGGTGTCTACAATATATGTTGTTGTTAGAATTGTATTGTGTTCGCCCTGTGTTGTGCTATGTGTTGTTTAGGCCTCCTTGGATGACCCTTGATACTCTTTGTCTTCATACATTACTTAGATTAAGAAGAGTGTGTTTGTGGGAAGATTGGGTGATCATAAGCACATGTCACCTTTGAGGGCATGGGCTTTGGGAAAGCTCTTGTTCCCTTGTGTGTTTTTTGTCTACCTTAATGTGCTTGATATTGGTACATGATATCAACCACCTTAAGGTGGGGGCATATAAAGGTAATTTGTCTGATGATTTTGGTATAACAAACCTTGTTTGTAAGCCCTTTGCGGAGGCGAGATGTTGTATCTCTGATGCAAGTGCACATCTTCATTCTATATTGCAATCATAAAGTGATCTACGGAGGTGAGATATCATGAATATCCTTTTATTGAAAAGCCATATGCAGAGGTGAGGATGGTGTATCTCTTGAGCTAGAGTACATCCCTTTTATTTTCTAAGTAGGCAAGCTTGCTGTATCCTCCCTTAAATGTGTCTTGGATGGTTGTTGTGGTATAAGACCAACTATCAGGTGTACCTTTAGAGTGCTTGAAATTGTGGGGGATTAGCAATAAGTTCCTTCCATCACCTTGTTTGCTATGTTTTAGACATATAGTATGTCTTCGGTATACTATACAGTGCTTGTGTATTCCATGTGTCTTTCATGTGCTTTCCCCCGTGTGTAGTCTAAAGTTGTGTGGCGATGAGTCCCTCCCTACACTTAGGTTTTTTATGGTGTGTTTTTCCCTGGTGTAGTCTAAAGTTGTGTTACGATGAGTCCCTCCCTACACCTTGGGTTTTGTATGGCATGCTTGTTCACAAGTATAGTCTAAAGTGCGTGGTGAAATGCCCCTCCTACACTCTAAGATTTGTACTACATGTCTTCTCCCCCATATGTAGTCTAAAGAGTGTGGTGAAATGACCCTCCTACATTTTGAGGTTGTGTGTTGCATTTTTACTTTCAATGTATCTGCATTCATTTATATATGTGAAAATGAAAAAGAAATAATCACTGCATTCATTGTGTTTTGCATGTCTTCAATACTATATTTTCCATGTCTTGCATGACTGCTATTATCTTCTTCATGTTTTGCATTCCTCTTACTATCTTCACTATGTTTGGCATGTCTGCGACATGTTTTCTCTAATTTCCACCTAACACTAGGGGCTAGAAAGAGTTCCTCAATCTTTGTGTGTGTATTAGCTTCAAGTGCCTAGCATGTTTGTTGTGTTTTAACTATACTTTAATGCATCTATGGGTCATAAGATCATACATACATTAAAGTGGGGGCTAAATGTTATGTCATAAAATGTCCCCTAGGAATTTTACCTCCTAAGTTTAGCTTCGAGGTCCCTTGTTTTGCATCTTGCATGCTAAATCTAACTCTCAAGAAAAATGTCTTGAAATCCATGTTAAATGGGACTTGAGGGACATTGTTGAGTTTGACCCTAACTTAAAATAGGACCCAGGGGCTTGGGAACTCAAGCCCTATTCCTACCCTATTTTAGGTGGGTCCCAAATTTGAATGTCAGTTTTGTGACTGTTAAAAGGTTCCGTTGCCAACATCTTAATTTTGAATTACGAAATTTGTAGTAGGACTGCATATATAAGCATGTTTAGGGTTTCATTTGTAAACTAGAAGATGATTATGATACTTTGGTGAACTTATGATTGTAGAGCATTTAAAGTTTCATTGTTGCAGAGCATACTTGTCTTACTATTATGTTTGTTATGCAGATTTGGCTTCATCTTCTCATGTGTTGAAGGATTTTCATCTACATGCAAGATACACCTTCGAGGTGATATCTATTTATGTTTGAATCAATCATTTATCAAATTTTTTGCCTCCATCCTACAAGGATACACACTCTTTATCAAACAATGGTGTTGGATGGCTTGAATGCCATTCTGGGGCTTAACTAAGGCAAGCTCCTAAACATCACAACCCCAACCCCTCTCCTTGTGATTGCAGGTGACATGTATCAAGTTTTGTGGAGTGGAGTTACAGAGGAGTGTTGTAGAGGATAAGGATTCTGGATCTGAAAGAAAGAAGTGAACAAGAGCACTATTAGGGATTAGGCGCTAGGCCTTGTACCCTCCAGAGTTACAAACGTAAAATCATCTGTATATGGATTATCAGTGTCAGAAGGAGTCTAGAAGCCCCTAAAGAAATTGTCACCTTGGGCTTGGGCACTAGTCCCTGTGCCTCTGACTTTTTAGTATCCTATACTTTGAAAACTGGCCAGTAGCTAATCTTTGTCTACCATCTTTGCGTGTGAGCATTTGTTAGAATTTGTCTCTTTGTTTACAATTTTGTATAATTAGGGTTTAAAGAATAATTGGACATTAAATTAACACACTAATCATCAAATTCTAAATTTCCCTATCATTATAAGTGAAAACTAACCTATAGGAGAATCCTCTTGCAAAAGTTGTGATTCAACTCGGTTAAATGTCCTTGAATGTGTGTAGTAAAAGGATGATCTAACTAAATCACCTATGAATCCCATCTTCTCCATTTTTCTACATGATAGTAGATACCTCCCTTATCAAGCCTAATACTCTTAATATCCATGGCTTTGATAATGTTGGTAGAAACTCACTAGGTACAATCACACTAGCTATTGAGGTTGGACATGTGACTTTTCTTATTTATATTATGCCTGATACTCTTTCATATAATCTTCCTCTTGGTAGACCATGGATCCATGCCATGGGGGCAGTCCCATCTACTCTTCACCTACATTGAATTTTGTTTATAACAAAAATCTCTATATGATTGAATTTGATCAAAATTTGGAGAGTTGCTTGCAAACTGAAGCGAGGCATCAACCCCCTCTTTCAAATTTGGTTCCTTCTTCAAAATCAAACCCACCATCCTTCACTGCTAAAAATAGTGATGATCAGGAGAGTGTTGATCCTTTAAGCACAATTTTTGGTGATGATTGGGCTTCGTTAGATTTTACACCTTCCTTTATTGGAGAGTACAAAATCCCTCTATCTAAACCTAAAATCCCAAAGGTAGATTTATTTTATTCTACACAACCTATTCCTTCTAAACAATTTGAATCTACCCTTGACAATGTGCCTTCTTTTTCAAATGCATGTCTTGGTGATGACTGGGGTTCTTTAGATCTTTATCCACTTGCGTAAGATACATCTAAATTTTACCCTCCTCACCATGGTAAAAAGAATGATCCTTCTACTTCTTCAACAAATGATAACACTTCTCATTTCAACAAGGCTTGTAATGTGGCCTCTGATCTTCTTACTGATTTGGAGACACATTATGGGCATGGATTCAAAATTCTTTCTAAGCATGGATATAATGGAAATGGTTTAGGATGCATGAAAGAAGGCATTAAGGATCCTATGAAACCACTACATTTGTCTAAAGTAGGATTAGGTTTCCAACCTTTTCCTACGTTCCCACCACCATCTTCTAAAGTGTCTATAGGTCCTTTTCAAAAATCAAACTCCTCTCCATAATGGAAAGGGTAAATCTTCCTACTCCACCTACATATGCACTTATATCTCAACAAGAGTGCATTTTGTTGAGCCTACTAAAGGACTTTGGATCACTCTTTCTCCTCTAACATGAAAAAATATTCCACAAAGTAGTCAATCAAAACCTGCTCTCTGTGCATATCATCGAGTGCTTGGTCATTCCACAAATGAATGCCAAGCCTTGCGTGACAAACTTTAGTAGCTTTGAACAAGGTACTGCTCTAGCACCTTGTACTGCACTTGATGTTGTCCCTTTAACATCTTGTCCTCCATACATTTATATTTCATGATATTGTTTGATTTATGTGGCACCTTGTTGTAATGCTTGACGTCATACCATGACTACACAAGCCATTGTATATCATGCCTATAGCATAACCGTGGTTTTCTCATTCTAGGAAAAACCCTTTGTCATAATGTATCATTTTAAGAAAACATATCATTTGGGCATGTGCTTCTAGAAAACTATCATTCTTGTTTTGCATATATCACTTGTTGTACCTTAAATATAATTGCTCCCTGATAGGGTTAACAATCACTTTAAGGTGGGGGCATACATCATGCTATGCATTTTTACTTTGTTCATGCACCACATGGATGGTCTTGATATCAAAACATTTGATCATTGTTGTAGCACCTTACTAGAGTTACTCAACAAACATCACACTTTGCCTAGCTTGTAATCTTAGATAGGTTTGACATGGAGCTCACCTAGTGATTTGGCAGTCCTCACTAGTCCATGATGTTTTCACTTGGCATGGAACTCACATAGTAATTTGATAGTCCTTACTAGTCCATAATCCATAAGAGCATTGCTCATGTAATCTTTTTCTTTCACATTGATTGCTCACTTGTCTATCTATATGTCTTCTTTCCATTCTTCTATCTCCTTTTTAGAATTCCTCTATTTTAGTTACATCTTGGGGACAATGCATGTTAATTGAGATAATCTTTTAGACTGAGGTCTCTTTTACCTTACTGACTCACGATTTTTCCTTGTGTGCTTAGTTATTTGTAATGACTTCATACTTTATGATTTTGTCTTCCATGCAATCCTACATGTATGCTTCATGTGTTCTTTGTGTGTACTATGTGTCTTTCACATGTATTCCACATGTCTTTCACATTTATTCTTGATGTTTATTTTGTTTGTTATGTGTTTGCTTCATGTATTACCTGTTTGCTTTGTGTATTTTGTGTTTTCTTTGTGTATTGTGTTTTCTTGGTTTATTGCATGTTTTCGTCATGTATTACATGTTTTCTCCTATGCTTCATGTATTCTCTATGTATGCCTTGTGTATGCTTTGTCTTATCTCATGTTCTCAAGTATATGTATATGTGTATGTGTGTATGATTTATTCAATGTGTTTTGTGACTCATATCTCTAAATCATAGCAAAATTCTATGAGGGGTTTTTGGTTTCTCCATACTTTAGCATGAGCAAGATTGTAAGTTCCTACTCCTGCTAAAGTGGGGGCTAAATGTAGTGTCGTAAATTGTCACCTCTTACAATTTCACAATAGAATTAGAAGTTACATGTTTAACTTATGTTTTCATTCCTATTTAAAACATACCCATTTTAAGACTTGATTTGGCCTCACGATTAAGTCCCTTAATGGTGGGATTTTCAAGGAAAAATAGGTCCAGGACACTAGCATCCAAGCACTAGTGTCCTACTTCTTTGCCCCAAAATGTGAATATGTCATCCTTATTGGCCTTGTGTATTGCACCATGTCAGCCTTATTTAATTTGGGCCCTTGAAAAGTAATTAAAATGCGTATATGTACAAGTCTCTCTCACTCATTTACTCCTAATGACACTCTAGCTAATGATTCTCTATGATAAGGCTCTCTAACAAGGAATTGATCTCTTTATCTACAAGCTCTCTATTTGTGCAAATTATTGTTGTGAATACTAACCCTTGTTGCATATCTTGGTAGAAGCCCCTTCCTCCTTCATTCTATCCTTGTGGTGATTTGATAGTGACATCATCCCATCAAGCATTTCATCTTCATGGTAACATCTTTCCATTATTCTTTCTACATTTATCTTTTATTATTCTGATTTTCCTCTGCTCTCCTAGGGCATGCACTCTTGATCTAATCCTTTTTGTTGTGGAGGGTGGAACATCATTCACAGGGTTTGACTTAGGAAATCCCCTAAACAACACCAAAATTTTCCCTCTTTTATGTGTGTAGGTTGAACATGGAAGTTCTGATAGAAATGGGCGACAAAAAGACTAAGATACAAGTGTTGGAAGTGTCTCAAACTTTTGATAGCCAAAAATGACAGGACACCCATGCTTGGGTGCCATAGTCCTTCTAATCTAGTCCCTATTTTAGATAGTGACCCCCAACAACCCTGCTTTGCTTAGTTTAGGCCTCAATTTCTAGGTTTTTAGCCCTGACAGGTCAGTAACTTCTAATTTTGTATATTTCATCACAGAAACCTAGATCTAGCCCAATCAACTAGATACTTATAATTACAACAAAGGGATAGAACCCCTATAGCTTTGATCTCCTTCAGGACTATAGCCAAGCTCAATTTGTGTTCCGATGTTTGGTTGAAATGATTGACCTAGCTAGTTTACTAGTGATTTGGTCTCTATTTTCCAATAAACTCCTATCTCTCAAGAGACTATTGGAAAGGAGAAAAAAGAGGATTCAACTGCTAAAGGATTCCGATGAAGAAGAGGAATCTCATCTAGAAACAAGGCCACATATGAAATTGTCAATCATTGTTGCCATGTAGGTAAGTATTTTTTCTCCTTCTCTTTCTACTACTCAAATTGTTCCCACTATAACTACAACCACACCTCTAACACCCATTACCACAACTCATAAATCTTCCCCCTCTACCCCTCTTGTCACATTACCTTTTAGTTAGCCATTTAGGGTGCCGTAAGCTCTTTTTCCACCTCCATTTACCATATCACCATCCACATCCACTACTCCCAGCCTCCCATCATTCTCTCCATCCACACTTACCATTACCACTTCTTTACCTCAAGGGGCAGTCATGGTTCCTCATCAATAATAGATTAACTTCCCCTATGGACTCCCTCAAGTAGCCCCTTTCCATGGAGGGATAATCACTTCCCTTGCATCATATCACCAACAGATACAGAATATGCAACAAGCGCACAAGGATAAATTGCTAATGATTGCCCACTTGACACCTCTAATCAATAAGCCTCAGGAACAAATATGTGCTAAGGATTATTCCATCTAGGAAGTTTCTATGAACCTCTCTCAAGATTGCCTGCAAGATTGGGTGGAATTAATGAAAGAGAAACAAAATTTTTTCATGAGATATTTCCTCAAAACTAGCCGCCAGTTGGAGAAAAAACATGCAGAGCATACCTTGATCAAAGATACCTTAAATAAGTTTAGGATAGAATTAAAGGTGAAAGCTTAGGAAATAAATAGATTGGCCTAAGATAAACAAGAAATAATCACAAGGGAACCCTATGCATCATTGCAATCTTGTGAGACAAAACTACAATCAAAGCTTGCCAAGGTCAAATTGACAATAGATGGCTATAGGAAGAAATTAGAAGAAGCTGAGGAATGAGAGAAGAATAAAATAGAGGAGTTGACATAATTCCATAATGTCTCCTCTAAATTGTAAGCCTTGAACCAACTATTAAGAACTCATCTTGTAGCAATAGAGTCATGACTAGAAGAAGTCAAGGTAGAAATGAAAGATATGAACAATGTGCCACAAATGATTCAATTGATTAAGGACCTCTATGCATCATTTTGGACTAGAATAGCTAAAGGTGTAGCCAAAATTAAGGGAACACTCAAATTTATATCAATGGATCAGAAACTTGAGGTTTAGGTGAAGTCAGTGTTGGAAGAGACTATTCAAGTTCTTACTCCTAGGATGTCCCAAGCCCAAGCCCTTTTGTCTGTCAGAGTTAATGATCAATACACTACTACAACTAATGTGAATGGGGTGAAAAGTAGGAACAAGGTTTCTCTAAAATGTAAAACACAACTAGAAATTTTAGAGTAGGCTGTGAGTGGCATGAGGGGGCATATTGATTCATTAGGCCAAATGGGACAACCCTCTCCATTCTAAGATAATGGATATGTATTTGGTGAAGTAGAATATAAGGTGGTGCTTGCAATCAAAATAGGAGACTAGACATCTTTTTAGGGCTGCGTACAAACACCAAGCATCACATATGTGAAGATAGTTGTTTAGCCTCCAACTCAGCTGGAGCATGGATTAAAAGATATCACAAAAAAATGGAAAAGTATCTCCCATAAGAAGATAATTGAGCTAAGCTAAGTGTCTGAGGCACTGAGGAAGAAAATCTAGCTTTCAGAGGATGAATGTGCATCTTTGCAAACTACACTCAAGACTCTTTGAGGTTGTTTTTCTCTCCTTGTTTTCAAAAATTTGCTTCTATTTTTAAGATCTATGATTCGACATTGTAGTATGGGAAAAGAGAGTCATCAAATTAATGAACTAACTAGGTTAATCTTTCCTATCAAACATTGGAACACTAGCCTAAAAAAGGCTTTTATGCTTGGCTATATTCCTCAAGGGAGAGCCAAGCTATCTAGGCTCTATTCTTTCATTCTTGCTATGTATGAAAAGAGGGAAGATGGGATTGATGTATAGTTTATTTAGATCATCCTTTTACTACACACATTCAAGGACATTTAACCGAGTTGAATCACAACTTCTGTAAGAAGGCTTAACTACAAGTTGGTTGTCACTTGGAATGATAGGGAAATTTGGAATTGATTGATTAATATGTTGATTTTAGTCTGATTTATCTTAAAACCCTAATTATGCAAAATTGTAAACAAATGGATGAAACCTAGTAAATCCTTCTATAGAAATATACTAAATACGGATCAGTACATACCAAATTTTGAGTCCTAGAGTACAGAAAAGTCAAGGGCTAAAAAGTAGGTGCCGAAGCCCAAGATGTTTCATTTTTGGGGCTTAAAAATCTTTTTCGTCACTGATTGCAACCACTTAAGAGATTCTCTATGACATGAAACTAAGGGGCAAAAGATAGAGCACCCAAGCCTTTCTTGAGCTATTTCCTATCTTTTTCTTCAGATCCTAATTCCTAATGCTCTGCAACAGTCCTCTCCAACTCCACTGTGCGAGAACTAACACCTGTCACCTGTAATCAGAAGGAGAGGGGTTGGGGGTTGTGGTGTTTAGGAGCTTGCCTCAGTCAAGGACCAAAATGGCATTCAAGCCTTCCAACACCGTTGTTAGATAGAGAGTGTGCATCCGCGAAGGACAAAGGGCAAAACAAATTGATAAATGATTGATTGAAGCACAAATAGATATCACCTCAGAGGTGTATCTCTCAAGTAGATGAAGATCTTTCACAACATGAGAAGATGAAACCAAATCTGCAATGACAAACACAACAACACAATTCTACTCTCCAACACAATGAATGCCTTAAATGCTCTAAAATCAAAAGTTTGACAAAATCTCATAATCATCTTCTAACTTTTAAATGAAGTCCTAAACATGATTAAATATGCATTCCTTCTTTAATTCGTAATTCAAACTTAAGTTGTCGGCAAGGAACACCATTAATGTTAACTTTACCCACATTAAAATTTGGGACCCTGCCAAAATAGGGCAGGGCAAGGGTACAAGTGCCCTTGTCCTGGGACCTATTTTTTGACAGGGTTAAGCTATGCAATGTCCCCTATTGCCCATTTGTCATGGGTTTTAGGGCTTTTTGTCTCGAGATTCATTTCTAACATGCATGATGAAAAATAAGGGACCCAAGAGCTAAACTTAGGAGGTAAAAGTCCTAGGGGGACATTTTATGACATAACATTTAGCCCCCACTTTAATGTATGTATGATCTTATGACCTGCACATGCATTAAAGTATGGTCAAAACACAACCAACATGCCAGACACTTGAAGCTAATGCATACATGAAGATTGATAGATCCCAGTCTCATGTAAGCATTAGAAAAACTCATCGTAGACATGCAAAACATGTTGAAGGCAGTAACATGCATGGAAGACATGGAGAAGAAAGTATTGAAGACAGATAAAACATGGTGAAGACAAGAGAGAAGTCATGCAAAATACAATGAATATAGTTGATATAACATTTTCATTTTCATATATATAAATGCATGGAAATAAAAATTGCAACACACAAAACCCAAGAATGTAGAGGAGACTCATTGCCACACTGTTTACACTACATCAAGGAGAGAAAACATGCCATACAAAACCCAAGCATAGGGGAGACTCATCACCACACCCTTTACACTATGCGAGGGGTAAAACACACCATACAAAATTCAAGGTGTAGGGAGGGACTCCTCACCACACAACTTTAGAATATAGCAGAGGGAAAACATGCAATAGAAAACCCAAGGTGTAGGGAGGGACTCATCACCACATAGCTTTAGACTACACCAAGGGGAAAACACATGGAAGACACATGGAAGACATGAGTGCCATATAGCTACCAGAGACATACTATACGTCTTAAACGTGACAAACAAGGTGATGGAAGGACTCTATTTCTAAGTTCCCACCATCTCAAACATGCTACAGGCACACTTGATGGTTGGGCTTATGCCACAAAAACCACCAAAGACATGCTTAAGGGAGGATAGTCTCTGATCCAACCCCACCACCGCAAAGGAATTTTGAAATAAAAGGATGTGCACTAGCTCAAGAGATACGCCATCCTACCTCCACAAAGGGCTTTTGAAAATTCAACCCCACTTGCATCATAGAGACACCTTACAATGAAAAGGAATCATGTGCCGAAATTATACAACCCCACTTGCATCATGGAGATGCCTTACAATGAAAAGGAGGTATAATCAATAGATCAATGTATGTAAACATGCTTTATTAGTACCAAAATCATCAGACAACTTACCTTATATATGCCCCCACCTTAAGGTGGTTGATGTTATGTACTGATATCAAGCACATTAAGGTAGAGATAATACACACAAGGAAACAAGAGCTTTCACAAATCCCATGCCTCTAAAGATGACATGTGCTCACGATCACTGAATGTTCCCACAAACACATTTTCATCTAAGGAAAACATGACAGATAGGCATGGAAACAAAGAGGCCAAGGCTACACATATAGGATTGAATTTGAGTATAGCTATTTGGCTTATACTGCTAGTGTCTCAGAACCAAGTGTAACAACAAGGTGAGATACAAAACAATCAAAGAGCATAGAGCAGATGTATTGTTATGATTTGTTAGAAAGATAATACAACATTAAATATCATATAGAGTGATTCTACTAGCCAAGCGTCGGATATATAAATCAACCCCATCTTCATGTATTGACTAGGTCCATTTTTTCTTTTTTGCTGAAGGGACAAGCAGTCCATATCAATTAGTTGTTTGTTTTTCGTCATCCACCAACTAGGTAGAATCACTAGAGGAAGGTAAGCAATAAAATGAGGGAGGAGATCAAGTTCCTTAGGAACAATCATTTAGGAGGATTCCCCAAGGTCATCAACTACAATTCTATGCCCCTAAGGAATGACACACAACAATAAAATAGATGAGAGGCAAGATAGAAGATTGATGATACAAATAGAAGAATGGTCACAATAGAGGTGGTCACCCAGTATCCTTGACCTTACAAGAGTATCAATGGTCATCTAGGGAGGCCTAAACAACATATAACACATCACGAGGGAACACAACACAAGAGGAGATGCCACATAAATGAGTAAATACTGCTACGACATAGGTGACCACCAGGGTTAGAAATACTTACATATTGCAAAACTAAACTAGCTATTGTTGACAAGCAAATCACTGTCTTCCCAATTTAGAATGCTAGAGTAAAGAGGTACATAAGGTACAATAGCCCAAGTTTTATCATTATCCTTAAATTCTTCTTCTTTAAGCTCTTCTTTGTTTGGTTCAATGTTAGGTGGGATATTTTCTTGTTGAGGTGACTTTTGTTGTACAAAAGCTTGTCTTCTCTTCCTCCTGTCTCTTCCTTGTCTATTCCTTTTTTGTTTTATTACTTATATCTCGAAAAGGAGTCTCATGTTTTTCCATAGGCTTTTGTATCTCAGAGGAGGAAGCTAGCATAAATTTTATTTTCTTTGATGAAGTGCTTTGTTTTCCACCAGTACCTCTCAATCCTTGTAAGGATGATAGAGGAGGAACCTTAGGATAGATTCCCTTACCTTTCGATCTAGGAAGTTCTTTTAATGTGGGTTGTTCTTCTCTTTCTTGAATAGGAGGCCCAACCACTCTAGATAATACTTTTGCCTTGTATCATTTGTATGCTAAGAAAAGTTGATCTCTCCATGGCTTGGGTTCTCTATTAGGTCATGGCCAAAAGTAATCAAGAGTAAAGTTCTTTTGAGTAACCATGAGTTGCCATGTATTACGATGAATAGTGCACACTTATCCATGTAAGGGGAATTTTATGCATTTGTGAATCATTGAGGGGACAACCTGTTGGCAAGAGACATTGCTAGGATTCATAAGTGTTGTCATTGATGGCAACAAAGTATATTCCACACATCCACAGTACATAAATTACTCATACTAGAAGTCAGATTGAAGATAGGTTGGTCTGGTAGTCAAGAACAGAGCATAAGATAGGGTCTAATAGTTGGGTTCGGAACTCTGTGATGGTGAAACCCAACATGTTGTAGATTTGGATGAGTAATAAGGAGTATCTGAACTATTGTATTCTAGAGATTTAGCCTTTGGTGACAAAGCATGTGAAAGATATGAGCATCTGAGTATCAGACTCTAGTTAGACAATGCAGATAGAGGAAGAACTGGCCAACAGGGTATCAGACCTCAATCCAGATGTGCAGAATGTGTTGATCAAGTAACTTGAGATGTTATATGATTTTTACTGACATAGGTAATGATTCCTATGCCTAAGTTTTTGGTACGCATCATCAAACAAGTATGGATTCAGCCGACAGAACAGTAACTTGCAAATATCCTAAGTGTTCTTGTTGCCGACTAGAAAGTTTTTGGAAATCCTTGATGTGGATATATATACCCAATGGATTCAAGCTTGTGAAGGTGTGAAAGTGATACAATAATAAATTAAGTGTGAAGAAAGGCAGAGATAAGTGAGAAGGCAGTAATCCAAGCTCAGAATGTGACAGAAGAGTAATACTAAGCAGAGGAAGGATGAAATGTGCTAGATCGATATACTGTGCCTAACCAGAACTAAATTCTTACATGTGTGGATGTTGTTCATTAGTTCAAACACCTTGTTACCATCTGTAAGCTTTTGTAGACAATGAGTCTCTTGTAGGCAGTGAGCCTTTTGTGAGCAGTGTGCTCGGGTAGTGAGCCCTAACTGGCAAGTGCCATTTTGAACTTCTTTATTCTTTTAACAAAGAATACAATCTTGGGTTAATCACCCTATGGTTTTTCCCTTAACAAGGTTTCCACATAAAAATCCTTGTGTTATGTGTGTTGATTTCATTTCATCTCTTATGGTTGCTTATGCTTTCATGTTTTGATATATCACTGATTGATAAGATAAGAAAAGGAAGTAAAAGTAAGGAAATTTTGAGATAATTTATTCACCCCCCCTCTTAGTTATCTACCTTGTTTCCAACACAACCTTCATAGCCTTAAGCTATGGATGTCCTAATTTTATGCAGAAGAGGTTGGATGAAGGGATGCCATCAAATAATTATTCCACAGCTTTGTCATGTACAATGACCAATAAGGATATCTTCCCATAAGTAGGAATAAAAGCTCTAGTATGTTTCTTAATCATTATATCAATATGTTCATAAGATTATTGTGTCAACTCATGTGAAAAGAGGAACTCTTCCATTGCCACATTATTCATGCAGTTAGGATCTATAAGTGTTCCATGCACAAGAATCTCTATTACTTTCACTGTGATGTAAAGCGGTCCTCCAATGTCTCCAATTGTTCTATCATGAGGTGTGAATGTTATTTTAGGTTTGGGAGTCTTTCTTTTCAAATAAGGCCTAGGAGGAACCCTATAATTTTTGTTGCGATGAGAAGCCATTAAATGTGAGATTATTTCACCCTTTAAACACTTATTTGAGGAAAATGGGTCATGAAAGACACATAGGGTCCATAGAAAACCAAATGACTAGAATTAAATAATGCAACACACCAAGACAATAAGAGTGGTTTGTAAGTTTGTTTAAAGAAAGTGTATACAACCCTTAGCATTGAAATACACAATGTGTAATTAAAAACATGCAAGTTTTCAAGCAAAAGTATAAAATGATGTCAAATTTTTAAATGAGCAATGTATGTATGTGTTCAAATGAATTCAATATCAGATTTCAAAATATTTTCAACACCTATGCAAGGAAATAGATGCAAAACTATGCTTGCTTATTACCTACAATGCTTAATGTTTTTGCTTTTTTCAATGTAAATGTTCTAAAATGAAAAAGTAAGATGCAAATACATACAATGCAGAAACACTATAGTCCAAAATTAGATTTCAAAGAGTGTTTAAAAGAGTAGTAAAATATGAAACAAGATTTTAACCACAAACCCTAGTGTTTTCAAAGACTAGGTTATATGAAAAATGCACAATTTTAAGAAAATTCTAACAAATAAAGCATGAAAATGCAAGGTAAAGGATTATGTAATGATGTACTTCTGTAATTCATATCAGATTTGATGCAAATATTAGAGAATTAAGTGATTTAGATGAGATGCAATGAAAATAGTGTAAACTATGTCAAAAAGCAAGCCTATGATGCTTGATTTTTCAAAATTTTAAATTTTTTTGTAGATTTTCGAATGCAAAATGGTGAAAATGAAATTTATGAATGAAATTCTGACATATAATACTCAACAAGGTGCAAATTCAATAAAAACACGGGTTCACCAAAATGTAGTGTATGAAAAGAGGGAAGATCAGATTGATGGATAGTTTATCGAGATCATCCTTTCACTATACACATTCAAGGACATTTAACCGAGTTCAATCACAACTTTTGTAAGAAGGCTCAACTAAAGGTTGGTTCTCACTTGGAATGATAGGGAAATTTGGAATTAATTGATTAATATGTTAATTTTAGTCTAATTTAGCTTACAACCCTAATTATGCAAAATCGTAAAAACATGAAAGAAACCTGATAAATCCTTCTACAAAATAGACTAAATATAGATTAGATACATACCATATTTTGAGTTCTAGAGTACAGAAAATTTAGGGGCTAAAGAGAAGGTGCCCAAGCCCAAAGTGCTACTTTTCTGAGGGCTTCAGGATCTTTTCCATCACTAACTGCAACCACTTCAAAGATTCTCTGTGACATGAAAATGATGGGAAAAAGAGTTGGTGCCCAAGCCCTTCCTAAGCTATTTCCCACCTTTTTCTTCAGATCCTAGTTCCTAATGGTCTACAATAGTCCTCTGCAACTCCAGTCCACAAGATCTGACACCTGTCACCTGCAATCATAAGGAGAGGGGTTGGGGGTTGTGATGTTTAGAAGCTTACCTTAGTAAAGCCCCAGAAAGGAATTCAAGCATTCTAAAACCATTGTTAGATAGAGAGTGCATGTCCTCACAAGACAGAGGCAAAAAAAATTGATAAATGATTGATTGAAGCACAAATAGATATCACCTAGGAGGTGTAGCTCTCAAGTAGATGATCTTTCACAACATGAGAAGATGAAGCCAAATATGCAATAACAAACATAACAACAATACAATTCTTCTTTGCAACACAATGAATGCCTTGAATGCTCTAAAATCATAAGTTCAACAAAATCTCATTATCATCTTCTAGTTTTCAAATGAAGTCCTAAACATTATTAAATATGCATTCCCACTTTAATTTCATAATTCAAACTTAAGATGATAACAAGCAACACCTTCAACGGTAACTTTACCGATATTAAAATTTGGGACCCCAACAAAATAGGGCAAGGCAAGGGCACAAGTACCCTTCTCCTGGGACCTATTTTGGGACACAGTTAAGCTTTGCAATGTCCTTTACATCCCATTTATCATGGGTTTTAGGGTATTTTTTCTTGGGATTCATTTCTAACATGCATGATGAATAACAAGGGACCCATGAGCTAAACTTAGGGGGTAAAAGTCCTAGGGGGACATTTTACGACATAACAATTGTAAATGCAAAGATTTAACAATAGAAAGATCTAGGGTTACAATTAATCAATTGGACTAAGTTAACAACATAAATATTTTATAGAACAGATGTACAAAAGTAGAAAGTGGGTCTCATAAGATAACAGAGAGAGGAACCTCGCACCAAAAATTATAGTAGAATGTCAAGGACACTAGAGTTGGGTGCTGGTGCCTAGATGAGCATACAAGAGCTATAGGACCAATGGGCAGAAACCAGGAATAGATCTAGAAGGAAAGGAGGGAGAGGAAACTTGTATCAGAAGTAGGATCCAAAAGGTCAGGACACTAGCATTGGGTACTAGTGTCTTGAGGGTTTTGTCTAAATTTTTGTTGATGATCTCTATCACTCCTTACTATCAGAAACATCCATTGCAATCTACACACATAAAAGAGGGAAAATGGTTGTGTTGTATGGGGTCTTGCCTCAGTCAAACCTTGTGTTGGTGTTCCCACTGTAAGATTTGGCTATGAAGGTAGCCACCCAAGATCTAGGACTTCATAAAAGCACAAGAGATCATATGAGAGAATAATTCTATTCTATCACTAAATGCAAAAAAGATTGTTATTATTGTACATCATATGCCTTGCTTATAAACATAAGGATTAGATGTAGGATGAAGTAATCATATGAGAAGTGGCTTAATCCTATGAAATGAGACAACTAGAGAATAAGATGCCAACTAGTTGATAAGATCACATGTGTAGGCTAAGATCACATGTCAACCTAGAAATATCCAGACTTACCCTAATTAAACTTAACGTGTGAACATGTGTGAATAGGTTTAAATAATGACTAGTTAGATAATTCTATCTAGTTCACACCACAAGGGGTAAACCAGATAGGTAATAACCCTATTCACACAAACACCCACCTCCACAACAATAGTGATGATGATGATAGAGAAGGCATGTTCATGATGAAGAAAGGAAAAATAAATGATAGATATTGCAATAAACAAATACCATGAAATAGAGTTGCCATGAGTGTGAAACCCTTGTTGAATTGATGTCACAACATGAATCACCTACAAGAAGTTGATGGGGGAAGAATCTTTCTCAGATACCTGCAAGGGTTACTACATATAATAGTATAATAGTAATCTCTACAAATAGAGAGCTTGTAGATATAGAGAAGGGAGAGAGACAGAGAAAGAGAGAGCTTGTTAATAGAGAGATCATCCATGTAAATGAGGGAGAGAAAGTTGTTTATATATGAATCCCAAGTACTTATAGAGGGCCCAATTTAGTTGAGTTTGACAAGGTTCATCACATAAGACAAGGCTGACATTTAAATTAGATCTTTCAGTTCCAATCTAACAAGACACTAGTGCCCAACGCTAGTGTCCTAGTGGAATTTATTCTTGAAGTGCCAGTTGATAAGGGGCTTAACCTTGTTTCTCACAAAAGTAGTGAAATATGCATATATTAAGTAGAGATAAATCTACATACTAAACATAGTGCTAAACAAAGTGTGAAATTGTAACCGGTGATAATTTATGACACTATAGATGTGCACAAGCACCCTTCCCCAAGAGTTACCAAGAACTAATGGGAATTTTGGCTCTACATTTTTTTTTTGAGTTAAGGTGGATCAATGTCGATCCGTTGTAGGCAACATCAATTTTGGGTCACAAGTAGGTGAGTAGTATGTTGGCCCTTATCTTGTTTGAAATTAATTTTGATTGGATGGTGCCTTTAGAGAAATGACCCCATAGGAAGTAAACACATGGAGGTTTCTTGCATCTCTCAGCTTCAAAGTTTTTGATAGCATTTTCTATTTGTACCAAGATGCCAAGTGTTACCAATTTTTCCTAAGAGTGCACCTGAGTTTTATAAAAGGAAGTTCAAGGAAGAAATATAGAAGGGAGCTTTTGTTACTTCCATGTTTCATGCTCATGCTTCCCTATAAAAGAATATTTTGACAACCTCAAATGAAGCTCCATGCGGCCATGTGGCAAGAAGGCCAAAGAGGTTTTAATAAAATTTAAAGCATTACAAAGTTGTCAATCATACTTGCACAGGGATCCAACAATGGGGAAATTAAGAAGGATCTTTTGAGGTAGATGAAGAGTTCGTAACATTGGAAATGAATGGACATGAGCCACCAGACCCCTACGCTAGCTAGGAAGACACAAAAATATCAATTGGTCAGAACTCAAGTCTTAATGATTTGGAAAAACATCAAAGGTGGCAGTTGAAGGGTATGTGTAGGATCATCGCAGGCCAAACAGTGGCAATAGGAAAAAAATCACGTTTTTACTTAGCCAAATTCGTGACTTACCAAAGTTTGACTTTGAAATGGATATCTGTTTTGGTTTGGATACCAAACCAAAATGGATATCCATTCCAAAATACAAAACGGATATCCATTTTGAAAATAGATATCCATTTTCAAAATGGATATCTATTTTGGATTTCATGCCCCTAAATTGCTTTACCCAATCCTTCATATGATTTGATTCATGATACATGGTTTGAGAAGGATACACATGATATACCCTTACCCTCTAGTGATAAAATTATGAATGATACTTTATGTGGTGAAGCTACACCTTCGTTAATCCTTCATGACATTGTTATTCCTTGTGATGAAGATGTCCTTCATGTGATATGTTAGGACATAATGTAAAGTTAACATGGCATGAACTCTCTTGGAAGGGTAAGCATGGACTATAAGAACATTGAACTAGTTGGATCTATTAAGCTCGCCATTTATGAAAGAACCTTAAAGGCTAACCTTAATTAGGTAAGGTTATGTTTCAGTGTGGTTATTTGTGCAACAATGTGTAAATTAATGTTACCTAAGGATAAATCTAACTATACTAACATTTTAATAACCATGAGAGTTGGGACTAACAATTAGACTAAAAATTTGACAAACAATACAACTTCGACACATGTAGGACTTGGAAAATGGAAAAGAATATAATTAAATGTGGAAAACAATGAAAAAGTGGTATTAGTTGCACCTATATAGAGAAGTGGTTTAGAGGTTGGTTAGGGGAATTATTTAGGTTTTAGAGGTTTAGGGTTTATAGTATAAAGAGAGATAGAGAGAGGGGATTGATAGAGTTTGGGAGAGATAGAGGAGACAGAGGGGAGAGATAGGGAGATAGAGAGTGAGAGACATGTCCAGAGACATAGAGAGAGATAGAGAGAAAGGAGCAATAGGGAGATATAGAGGAGATATAGAGACATGTCTAGAGACATAGCGAGAGAGATTGAGAGGTAGAGGGACAAAGGTGATAGGGAGATAGGGGAGAGATAGGGAGATAGTGGTTTATGGTTACTTGGGTTTAGGGTTTAGGGCTTTGGGGTTTAGGGTTTCTCAGGTTTAGGGGTTAGGGGTTAGGGTTTAGGGTTATTATAATTTAGGGTTTAGGATTTATTATTTAGGGGTTAGGGGTTAGGTTTAGAGGTTTAGGGTTTTGGATTTAGGGTTTATAGAGAAAGAGGAATGATATGAAGATATAGAGGAGTCTGAAGGGAGAGAGGGAGATAAAGAGTGAGGGACATGGCCAAAGACATAGGGAGAGAGATTGAGAGGTAGAGGGACAAAGGTGGTAGGGAGATAGGGGAGAGATAGGGAGATAGTGGTTTAAGGTTACTTGGGTTTCGGGTTTAGGGGTCGTGGGTTTAGGGTTTAGGTGTTTAGGGTTTCTCAAGTTTAGGGGTTAGGGGTTAGGGTTTAGGGGAATTATTTAGGGTTTAGGATTTAAATTGTTTAGGGGTTAGGAGTTAGGTTTAGAGGTTTAGGGTTTTGGATTTAGGGTTTATAGAGAGAGAGGAATGATAGGGAGATAGAGAGAGGAGATCGAGGAGAGAGATAAGGAGATAGAGAGTGAGGCACATGGCCAGGGACATAGGGAGAGAGATCAAGAGAGGTAGAGGGATGATAGAGATAGGGAGATAGGGGAGAGATAGAGAGATATATGTTTAGAGTTGATTGGATTTAGGGTGTACCTAGGTTTAGGGTTTCTCAGTTTTGGAGATAGCTAGATAGAAAGAGAGAGGAGACAGATAGGGAGAGATAGAGGTGACAAAGGGGAGAGATAGTGAGATAGAGAGTGAGTGAGATGTCTAGAGAAATAGGGAGAAGGATTGAGAGGTAGAAGGATGATAGAGATAGGGAGATAAGGGAGAGATAGGAGATAGGGTTTAGGGTTTCTCAAGTTTAGGGTTTAGGGTTTAGGGGTTAGGGGTTAAGGTTTAGGGGCATTATTTAGGGTTTAGGGTTTATGGTTTAGGGGTTAAGGTTTAGAGGTTTGGGGTTTAGTGTTTCGAGAGAGAGGACCAATAGGGAGATCATATAGAGTGAGGGACATGGCCAAAGTATAGGGAGAGAGATTGAGAGGTAGAGGAATGATAGTGATGGGGAGATAGTGAGATAGGGAGATAGAGAGATAGAGGTTTAGGGTTTCTTGGGTTTAGTGTTTAGGATTTAGGGGTTTATGGTTTCTCAAGTTTAGGGTTTAGGGGTTAGGAAATAGGGGTTAGGGGTTAGGTTTAATCATGCATTAATACAGGTTGTTGAGTGAGAAAGGGGTGGTAAGGGTATGGTTGAATGGAGTAATTAGGTGATTTAATTGGTGATGACCTAGGTGAAGTGATGGGTAAGGTGTATTATGTGGGATTTCTAGAAAGTGTGATTGGTAATGGTGGGGATAGCTAAATGTCATCTTCTAAGGGTTCAAAGGTGAGGAAAGTGTAAGACGGGGATATGGGATAATCCATGGTTTAATTATTATTCAAGGGAGTGTCCTTATATAATGATTATCAATGATGGTGTCAATAGGGGGAATGGAGTCTATGAATTTAGGTATGGGAATGTGAGCTATGACATTGGAATTCTAGTATTAGATGAATAATGGAAAGTACCTAGGCACCTGTCTAGTGATGGAAGGAGTCACATGATCAAACGATGTTTGGGGAAGGGCTTTTATTAGGAAAGTAAGGATTTAGGTGATGGTCTAGAGTTTAGTGGAGAAGAATTTATGGAAAATTTGGAGGTCATTAAAATTAATATCCCTCCACCTCTATATCCCTATCTCTCCCTTATCTACCTCTTTCTATCATCCCTCCACAGGTCTCAATCTCTATCCCTATCTCTCTAGACATCTCACTCACTCTCTATCTCCCTATCTCTCCCTTTGTCTCCTCTATCTCTCCCAATCTATCTCCTCTCTCTCTCTACCTATATCCATCTCTCCCTATCTCTTGCCTCTCTTCCCCCTATCATTCCTCCATCTCACTGTCTCTCTAGACATCTCTCTAACTCTCAATCTCCCTATCTCTCCCCTTTGTCTTCTCTATCTCTTCCTATCTGTCTCCTCTTTATCTCTCTGTACCTAGCCATCTCTCCCAATCTCTCTATCTCTTACCTCTCTCCCCCTATCATTCCTATATATCCTATCTCTCCCCTCTATATTTCCCTCTCCCTTATCAATGAAGGAAATGGAAACAAGAAAACTAGGACTCCCTTTCTCAGGTTTAGGTTTTAGAGCTTAGGGGAATTATTTAGGGTTTATGGTTTAGGGGTTAGGGTTTAGGATTTGGGGGATTTATTTAGGGTTACTTGGGTTTAGGGTTTAGGGGAATTATTTAGGGTTTACGGTTGCATGTCAAAAGCAGTCTCTCTTTCTCTAAATCTGTAAACCCTAAATAATGGCCCTAATCCCTAACCCCTAACCCTTATCTACCTCTCTATAGATATCTCCCTCTCTTTATCTTTCTCTCTCTATAGACATCAATCCAATGATGTTAAGGATGTGCTAAATTGATTTGTCACCTTTAGAAAATAAATGACATCAATCCAATGATTGTCTTGGAATTTGAATAGGTATAGAAAAATGAGAGGTCGATTCTGAGTGTCACAAGTTTGATCTCAATTGTTGACACAAATATCATCTAATATGTATGTTAAACATGAAATGATTTGTTATAATTTACACCAAAACTACTTTCTTTTACAATTTTTTTATGACAATTATCTATTCAAAAATACCTTTGAAATACTATGAGATACCATAGTATAAGTAAATCATATAAAAATCAAATATATATATCATCATAATCCTATATAAATTTTGATAGTTTGTCCAAAATCTCTCCTTTCATATGATATAGTCTTTCTAAAATTTGGATTTTATTTTAAAGCTAAAATGCCTAAATACTAAAATGGTAAAATAAAAAGCAATGAAAACAATTGAGAAAAAGAAAACGGATATCCATTTTGAAAAACATAGAAAGCAAAAAAAGGGTCGTGTTTTTGCAAACCCGTGGCTTACACAATGCAATGTTATCTTTGAAGAACGGATATCAGAGGTGAAGAATGGATATCCGATCCAAAAAGGTATGATCTTTCACATTTTTTTTGTTTGTTTTGTATATTCAAGGAATTTTTTTGGTTTTTTATGCTAAGTGGGTATGTTTTATATTTTAATTAGGTAAAATGGATGCACAAAATGAAAACCAAAACCCTCCACCACCAAACCCTCCCCCTCCAACAATAGAAGAGAATATTCAAAGAAATATTGATCATATAAGTAGGATCATAGAAATGTATCACCGCCACCCTCGATTGTCTACAATGACATCAAATTTAGAGGGAATCATTAATCATGTTCAAACCTTGTCAACCAAACATGAATCATTTAGGCAATGGCAAGAAGCCAAGAAGGCCTAATATGATAACGGGTTGTCATATGATGAAGTCAAAGAATTAGAGATTACAAAAACTATGTTAGCCCAACACTTTGTGAATCCTAAAACTGGATTGCATGTTGATGTTCGTAAGCCCAAGTTTTCAATCAAATGGTGTATTCATGAGGGCATTAGTCAGAACTTTTGGGATCGTTGGTGGATGGTTTTGATAAACCACCCAACAACAATTTAGATGTACCTTTGTATTTCCTTCGTAAAATCTATGCAGAGTTTGTCATGGGTCAACATGTTAATTATTTTGATTTTAGAGAGTTTCAAGGAGTGGGTAAGGGAATGCCTCAAGATAGACCTGGGGAAATTAGACAAGTACAAGGTCCCTATATTCCCCCTCATGCTATCCCTTCTCCACCCCCAATGCAGCACCCAGACATTGTTGCAAATGCAACACAATAGGGCCTTAGTGCCATACACTCTTTGATCGAGCATGTGATTATATAGACATCTCAGTTTGCACAAGCACATGATGAAGGTGATGATATTGGATCACGTGGTTCTACTAGACCGTTGTCATCCACACATGTATGTGTGCCCCATCATTGCATTTCTTGTAATCATTTATGCTTAGGTCTTATTATGGAGAGTAGTGAGCCACCATTGAACACATCAGAGTATGATCTCCATTCATGAGATGAGGTAATGGGGTCCAGAACTCAAGTTGAGGGGTTAGGGACAAGAGTAGAAGCTACTGGATCAGTGAACTATAGAGAAGGAGAGATGCATGAGCAATCTTTTATGCAGGTAAAATTTAAAGTTAAATTTTATGGTCTATTCCATTTGAATATATAAACAAATTTATTAGTACTAATGTATCTATGTGGGATAACAGTTGATGACAGAGGAGGTGTTGATAGAAGTTCATCATGGAACTTTGTCTGCCATCCAATTTGGCTTGGACTTGCCAGTATAATTTGTTCTACACATCAATTTTTTTTTATGCATTTATTTCTTTGTGAGTAATTATATATTAATTTATATCTTGATGTTAATTTTACTTTATATTCAATCAAAAATGTGAATGATGTGGCATCTTTGCCAATAGTCTTTTCTCAAACTCCTGATTGACCCAAGGGACTATCATTTACATAATAGATTTCTCAATGCCAACAAAGGATGGAGGTAATTTGATTGAATTGTACTTTAATTAATAATTTAGAAAACTTAAATATTTGATTATAGTCATTTAGAGTCTTACATTCTTGTCATTTTGATAATTCAGAGTCCTTCTCAATTGATGTAGGAGGCCTTGATGGTGGTATGTGGTTGTTTTCTAGTAGATAAGTTTTTGTGTAGTGCACTCTAGATTGTTTGTGTGCAACACATCTAACCTTTTTAAATGTATGCATTTCCTATTTTGTTTTATAATTATATATTAATTTATTTCAATGTTACTTTTCTTTTATGTAGTCTCTTGAGAATGTGAGTGATGTGCCACCTTTGCCATCATGCTTCACTAGGACACCTAATCATCTTAAGAGAAAATCATTTGCAGAACGATTGTCTGAACAACAACATAGAGTCAAGGTAATTGAATTAAATTTTTCTAAATAATTGATAGTTTATCTAGCGGTCTTATAGTTGATTGTAGTGATTTAGATGTATGTTAATAAATGAAAGTTCTTAATTGTAGTAGATAAGAATCTATTTACTAACTTTAACTTATTTTTATTTACCATTGAAGAGATTAATCAAATTTGTGTTTTGACTTGTTAATGCAGGAAACTTTGCCTCCATCAATTACTAGACATTTTGGTGCAAAGAGGACACTTTTTAGGATCCATCATAGATTGAGGATCCATCACAGATTGAGGGTCGAGTGGACTTGTAGTATTTGATGTAGCTATTTGGCATGTAGATTGTATATGGATTTTGAGACATGGCAAATGCCACATTTTGTAAAAAAATATTTTGTGTTGGCATATTTGCCAAATTTTTGTATATGTCTATCATTATGGACTAGATTTTAATATATATACACCTTGATATACAATATAATTTAAATTCCTTATGTGCATGTCATGATACTTCCCATGATGCCATACATTATGACGATAGTTCTTTAGTCCATTGATGATATGTTTAGCATTGAGAATGGTTTTAGATCAATAGAATCAATATGACAAAATTCCTTATATGCCCTAATCAAGCATAGTAGCTTGAAATCTAATAAGGTCATGATAAACCATTTCATCATGTATTTAGTCTTCATCTTGTCAAATTTTGTAAATATGTCAAAGTTGTCATATGAAAAATGTAAAAAAAAATGCAAAAGTATGGAAGATGAATAGTCAAGTACTCAAAAGTCAGTTGGAGACTATTGGTTTCCCTCAAATCATGTATAAATATGCATAAACCTTCATGGAAAAGGCATTGGAGATGTATTGAAAACATTTTGAAGATGAATTGAAGACAAGGTTGAATGAAATTAATGTCAAGAAACTCTATTTTTGTAGATTTTACTATTTTCGTATTATTTCTTTGTTTAGTAAAGCCCTGTATGGATGTGTTAGGGCCTAAGAGAAATTGTAATTGAAAGCTGGTGGAATATACTTTCTTGTGTTTTAGGTGCCAATAAAGCCAATAACGACACTAGGGGACACATTATAAACATAAAAAACTTACATCTTGGGGGGAGGTGCCAATAAGGCCAATAAGGATACTATTTTAGTTGGGTGTGTGTGTGTATGCAAACCCCATTTATGGCCAAGAAGCTCTCTATTTACTATTATTCAACTCTCGTTGATAGGAGGTTGGCTCTACAACTATTGCAATTTGTGTATGAAACCTAGATGCCTATGAGATCATATATAAATGTATGCATGTATGTATGTAAATCCTATTTACGGTCAAGTAGCTCTCTATTTACTATCATTGAACTCTCATTGATAGGAGGTTGGCTCTCCGACTATTGCAATTCAATCCATTTGTAATGATGCCTCTATCATGTTGAGTTGGATCCTATCTCTACATCAAGTTAAAATCATGAAGATCACAACACCATACAATCCTCATTGGGCTATTAAAATGCACAGAACAATCATACAAGACAGTCATTCATGAAATTACTATGCAAAGAGGGTTTATAAGTTGCATTAGGGTTTGTATAAATGATCTAATGGATTTATAAGGTTGTCAAACACCAAAATGGATGATTTATATGAGTTTTGGGACTGTCATAGTCCATGTACAACTTGCCCTTTATGATTGTTAAAAAGATACACATGGCTATCCAAAAACTACCCTTTATGACTATCCTAAAACAACATCATGTATATGCTCATAAAAGCCATCAAACTCTCAGAATAAACTTGTCATTGGATAAGGAGTGGAAGGATAAAGTCACATTCCCAAAAACCTCTTAAAATTACATGTCTCCCCTTATGAAAACTAGGGTCTTTGCTGATACATTGTTCCGTAAGAGCAAAGTCACTTAAGATCCTAAGAGCAAACACCTTGCTAGGTGCCATTATTTTTGTTCTGCTCATCGTGGGGCTGAATGGACTATGCCAAAATGTTAGGGTGGGTAGGTAAATGCCAGGGGAGGTCTCATTTTGTCCACCAAGCATCCCAGTCATTCCAAGCAAGAGGCTACCGGCAAAGTCCCTTAAGATCCCTGAGACCAAAAAACTGCCAAACTTTGACGAAGCAGTTCTCAGAATTTGTGATAGCTGGGAATGTTGTGTTTGGACCTACAAGTGTACATGGGGTCCATCCACAATAAACTCTCTCATTTTTGGTCAACTCCATTCCGTTTGACCGTGCCAAAATCAAACGCATTGTTGCAAAATGCTTCAATTTGATGCAGTGGAAAGGTGCTAGGTGTGACATTTTTCATTCCATAGCTCATGGGGTAGAATGGACTACACCAATGCGCCAAGGTGGGTAGGTAAATACCATTGGAGGTCTTGTTTTTTGTGCCAAGCATCCCAGTCATTCCAGGCAAGAGGTTACCGGCAAAGTCCCTTAAGATCCTCGAGACCAAAAAACTGCTAAAATTTGATGGAGTAGTTCTCAGAATTCATGATAGATGGGAATGTTATGTTTGGACCTACAGGTGTATGTTGGGTTTGTCCACAATAACCTCTCTTGTTTTTGGTCAACTCCATTCTATTTGACCGTACCGAAATGAAACGTATTGTTGCAAAATGCTTCAATTTGATGCAGTGGAAAGGTGCTAGGTGTGACATTTTTCATTCCATAGCTTGTGGGGTTGAATGGACTGCGCCAACATGTCAGGGTGGGCGGGTAATTGCCATTAGAGGTATCATTTTGTGTGCCAAGCATCCTAGTCATTCCAGGCAAGAGGCTACTGGCAAAGTTCCTTAAGATCCTTGAGACCAAAAAACTGCCAAACTTTGATGGAGCAATTCTCAGAATTTGTGATAGCTGGGGATGTTCTATTTAGACCTACAAGTGCATGTGGGGTCCATCCACAATAACCTCCCTTGTTTTTGGTCAACTCCATTCCATTTGACTGTGCCAAAATCAAATGCATTGTTGCAAAATGCTTCAATTTGATGCAGTGGAAAGGTGCTAGGTGTGACATTTTTCATTCCATAGCTCGTGGGGTCAAATGGACTATGCCAATGCATCGGGGTGGGTGGGTAAATGCTAGTGGAGGTCTCATTTTGTGTGCCAAGTGTCCCAGTCATTCTGGGCAAGAGGCTACTAGCAAAGTCCCTTAAGATCCCTAAGACCAAAAAATTGCCAAACTTTGATGGAGCAGTTCTCAGAATTCATGATAGCTGGGAATGTTTTGTTTAGACCTACAGGTGCATGTGGGGTCCATCCACAATAACCTCTCTCATTTTTGGTCAACTCCATTCTATTTGACCATGCCGAAATCAAACGCATTGTTACAAAATGCTTCAATTTGATGCAGTGGAAAGGTGCTAGGTGTGACATTTTTCATTCCATAACTCATGGGGTTGGACGGACTATGCCAACACATCGGGGTGGGCAGGTAAATACCATTGGAGGTCTAATTTTGTGCGCCAAGCGTCCCAGTCACTCTGAGTTGTAAGCTACCGGTAAAGTCCCTTAAGATCCCTGAGACCAAAAAATTACCAAACTTTGACAGAGTAGTTCTTAGAATTCATGATAGCTGGGAATGTTGTGTTTGGACCTATAGATGTATGTGGGATCTGTCCACAATAACCTCTCTCATTTTTGGTCAACTCCATTCCATTTGACCGTGCTGAAATCAAACACATTATTGCAAAATGCTTCAATTTGATACAATGGAAAGGTGCTAGGTGTGACATTTTTCATTCCATAGCTTGTGGGGTTGAACGGACTGCGCCAACGCGTTGGGGTGGGCAAGTAAATTAGTAAATACTTGATTCCAGTTTACCCACCCACCCCGACGTGTTGGCGCAGTCTGTTCAACCCCATGAGCTATGGAATGAAAAATGTCACACCTAGCACCTTTCCACTGCATCAAATTGAAGCATTTTGCAAAAATGCGTTTGATTTCGTCATAGTCAAATGGAATGGAGTTGACCAAAAATGAGAGAGGTTATTGTGGATGGACCCCACGTGCACTTGTAGGTCCAAACACAACATTCCTAGCTGTCACGAATTTTGAGAACTGCTCCGTCAAAGTTTGGTAGTTTTTTGGTCTCAAGGATCTTAAGGGACTTTACCGGTAGCCTCTTGCCCATAATGACTAGGACGCGTGGTGCACAAAACAAGACCTCCCTTGGCATTTACCTGCCCACCCTGACGTGTTGGTGCAGTCTGTTTGGCCCCACGATGAGCAGAACAAAAAACATTGTTCCAGTTGAAAGTGCACTTTCAAGGTTGCTTGTGCAAGAGCTAGCGCCTCAACATCTAGGCATGCTTTTGGTGCTCTAGAAGCATGAACTAGCACCTCAAATACTAAGGCACTCATTCTAGGTTATTTATTCAATAATTGGCACCTTGTATTCATTATCAAGGTGCATATCCAAAGTCATAGAGATATGAAGTGGCACCTCACTAATCTAGGTGCACATTTGATGGTGTAGAGAGGTAGATGCATGTCCAAGTCATCATTTGATGCCTTCAATAACTATAAACCTTTGATGATGCATTTTATCCTTCCAATTCACTATCTAGCTTTTAGGCGCACATTTTAGGTTGATCAATCATAATCTAGCGCCCTAAGTACCAAGGCACACTTTTAGGTTACTTTGATCAAGGATTAGTACCTTCACTTCTAGGCGGAAGTTTGGAGTTGAAATACATCAAAATAACAAGTTTCTTCATCACTTCAAACATCTTTAACAATTTTAAGATCTCCAATGCATGATTGAATATCAAGAAACCAATGTATCATTTCATGAAGGTCTTGATGAGAAGAACAAAAAATATTGTTCAAGTTGACACATTCTCAATCATTGACCCAATGAAATTGATGCAAACATGCAATTTGTTCATGTTGTGCCATTATGTTGATGCAAACATTCTCTATCATTGATATTGTCACATGTTGTAAGCCATGTATGTGAAGATGTAAACATAGTATTGGTGACATGAGCAACACTACACATATTCTTAAGTGTTGTAAATATGCATCCTCTTATTTAATCATGTGTTTTAAATGAAGGAATGCAATGATTGAAATATGTGCACAAAATAGAATTTTTGATAAGGTTTAAAAGGAAATGTTAAGAAAATGCAATTGGTGGGTGTAAATCCAAAGTGTGGAAGCATAGACAAGGCATGTGAACAGTTTGGCATGACACCTCAAAGAGATGCTATCTCATGGAATGCAATGATTGCAAGATATGCACAAAATGGATTTTTTGAAAAGGCTTTAGAAACTTTGAAGAAAATACAATTGGAACGTTTAAAACCAAATTCCATAACCTTTGCAAGCATTCTCCCTACCTTTGCCAAATTAGGATCTTATATATACAAATATGCATAATGTCATGAAAATAATGTATAGTGTATATATCAAGCCATATAGGCATGTACAAATAAAACCATATGGGTATATACAACAATATACATCGATAACATACAAAAGTATGTTTACAAAGCCAAATAGGAATATGTAACAAAATGTCCCAAAATCAAATCTCCTATGGATTGCTATCAAATAATCTATGGCTCTTGCTAGGCCATGAAGATGGTGAACTAGTCAATGACTCATCCTCTATCGCTCATCAACTAGACCTCCTTGATAGAGATTTTTGAATTTCCACCTATTAATACAATCAAACAATGTGCACATTAATATAAAATTTAATATTCAAAATATATAACATGACATAAGTAATCAATCACTTACCACCAATTGGTGATCCATCTTGATCATTTGTTGTCTCTTTTCTTTTGTAGAGCTGGATGGGTAGGGGAGGTGACGTCCTGTGAGAAGCATGAACAAGCAAATTTAAGTAAACATGAATATCATAAATATGTACATTAAATGCTGTGCTTATTATAGGACTGTTCTAGGACTATTTTAGGACTGTTGTAGGACTGTTGTAGTTAAAAGTATCCTAGTAGACATGTATAGGACTGTTATAGGACTGTCATCTCATGGAATACAATGATGGCAAGATTACTATCAAGATTAGTATGAAGATTAATTATGACTATTATAGGACTTTTATAAGAATGCAAAGTAAGGAAGCATAGGCAAGGCACATAAACTATTTGGTGGAATACCTCAAAGAAATGAGAATTTTGTCAGATGTTGTAGTTGCAATTGCCATGTGACACATGTATGTAATATGTGAAAGCATAGACAAGGCACATAAACTGTTCGACAAAAGACATCAAATACATGTCATCTCATGGAATGCCTTATATAGAAAAAGGTACAAATGTGCAATATTAAGAAATACAAATGAGAACTAAAAATCATACCTCGAGTATAGTCAAAATAACCTACGATGCCATAGAAAATAATTTACGATGCCATACAAAATAATCTATGATGCCATGTAAAATAACTTTATTCGCAGTCCTGTATAGTCAAAAGCATGCATTATAGTTAAAGTAACAATATTTTTAATAAAACAATTCTAAAATATAGAAAAAACAAGAACAAGTTAAAATAAAAAATGTCATACCTATCCATCTGGAAGTTTAAATGCTAGTCAAGCATACCTAAGGGGTCATCTCTTACCTTCAAAGTATCCAATATTGCTTCATGATCAGTATTACTAATTGTCCATAGGTCTTTTGATTTTGGTTTTCCACAATGCTTTAGTAACTTGACATTTGTTGCTACAACTAGGTGAAAATACATCAATATGGTTTTATGCTTCTCAAAGTCTTCAAAAGATGGGATGCCATTCTTTTTAATCGTATATGTTCGTAACCAAGTCCCAGTAATAACAACTGATCCTGTATGATATGTGAACCCATCATCATCTATCATAAGTTGTGTTAGCTTTTTTTTCCCTTGTACACATCGTACCAACCAATAGTCTGACCTCTCTTCATTTCCATGCAGTGCAACAACTGTATAAACATGACCTAGCTGTACAAGGTCTGAAAGATGTTCATAGTCAAATGAGCTCTCCATGTCATTGATGGAAGATGATTGACCCTCATATAAAGGGATTAAATATTGTGGAATCCATGCATCTACCCACTCACTTGACTCACAATTGTTCCAATCACATTTAATACAACTTTGACAAAAACAAGCTAATTCTCATGTCTAAAGAGTCCATGTACTTGCATCTGAGCTTTGAAATGAATGCATCTTTGATGATTCACTGATTCTCTGACATTCCAATTTCTCTATCGCTATTCCATCATCAACCAACCAAAAGAACCTACGCACTTCAGAATCAAGAGCCACTCCTCATGACAATGCATAGTTATACCACTTAACAATGGAATTTGCATCACTGAATGTAGGACCACCTCTAATCTTTAGTTGATCTTTAAAAAGAGCTCTCTTCATGCATGCACCTACTCTATCATGTTCACCTTTTCCGTGCCCAGCTTCAAAAAAATTCCAAATATGAGGTATACCCTTCTCTACATGCATTTTGCTCAACCAATAGAAATTACAAGGATTCTTGAATTGACCAGTGCAATTATCTGACCAAATGAGATGTTGATCCATTCTAATATCTTTTTCTTGCAAGAACCCATAAAATTGTTGAAAACAATATTGCACAAACTCTGCTGAATGAGATCGATCATCACTCATGTAAAAATGATATTCTCTGACAATCGTCCTATTCTCTTCTGTACTCTCAGGGGCATGTCTGTATGTGATGTGAACAAAAATAGCAATCTGAATAGAATTGTAGTACTGGGATTGAACTTCATTTTGGGGTTGCAATGTATAGTTTTCTCCAAAATCAACTACAGAGACAATAGTTCCAATTGGGAAAGAGTCTTTACACATCCTAAACTATTGATCTAACCATTGAGACCTGTGGCTATGTCTGACATACTTGTAGAAAATATTTTTCTTAAAATCATCAATAAAATCAGCAATACTTACCTCTCTTACAATCAACTCACATCTAGAACCTTCACCTCCACTTTTCAAATTGTATTTCACTACCTCATATCTCTTTTTCTCAACCATTCTCTTTCCAAAATCATGCTCGTTGCCCTCATGAAAACATGATACAAACTTTGATAACTCACCACATTGTAAACACTTTTCATTTAAACAATCATTCTTGTAGAACATGCAACCATCATCTCTAATACATAGAAATAAATCCAATAAGTCCCTAGATGACTTTGGTAATTGAATTGCACCACACACCTATAACATTTTGTTAGTGTGCAAAGTAGAACGAATATTGCATAATAATTCATGGTACATAGAAAACTCTACATGGTATTTACAACAACATGTATTATGAACTTTAAGAGGAACACAATAAAATGGCTTAAGAGATTCAAATGCTCTTTGTGAGATTGTCATACCTAGGTGAGTTTCACAATATTCTTTGTACAATGTTGTTTGGCTACATTCCAAGTAATGTTTAGGATGTGGTGTGTGGTCTTTATCACCAATTCTTAACTTTACAACATCTTTTGCATTCGGTGATACCCTAGAGTTAGTGTGCCAAAATTTTTCAATTTCTTCCTTTGTGCTATCAATTAGCTTCTTGTCAACTTGTGGAATCCTACCACTAAAATCCCAAGTATCATTGGCAAGAGGACTATCTAGCCTTGATCTTAATGCTAGTGCTTTTGACAATGTTTTATGATTCAATCTTAAGTCAACACAAGTTTGCCTCATTAATCGAGCATTTCTTAATTGTTTTCTTACTATTGAGGTTGTTATTACTCTATGGGTGGTTCTTTTATCTTTCTCCTTGCTAGTCTTTCCAATAGAATTGAGTGCATTGAAAAGGCTTCTAACAATAATTTTATTCCAATCAGACCCTTTGTTTAACTGAATCTTTAATTTCTTTAGTAAAGGTCTAATTTTGTACATCTTTAATAATTGCACAAAAAGTTGGCATTGTTCGGTTAATGTTTTCTTCTCAAAGTATTCATTAGAGAGTTTTGTAGCCCACAACTGAACCGTTCGTGATGACCTCTTGCCTTCAAGTTTTTCTATTATGTTCTCATCAATTTCAAGTAACCATTTTGGGGTTCTTGGGTGTTTTCCAATTTCATCACAGTTATTCTCTTCCTGACAAATGTCCTCTCTTCTTATGAAATTTGGAGATACATTGATTGTTCTTGTTTCACCCATATTATCAACCTCAACAATTTTATCAACAAATGGATTATGGAGTGCAATTTCAACATCATGATGTTCATATCCACTTTCTTCAAGCGTACATCTTCGTTTTTCTTCTTCTTCTTTGTCCATGGTATTGCTATTATGAATAGGTGTTTCATAACATTTTTCAATATTTTCATTTGCAATATCATGGTGAATTTCATTATTATCTAACATTTCATTATAATCAAAATTAACATCTTCAATTTGCATGTCATTAGATGGTAAAGAAGAAGATTCACCTTGATGAGCATCCGCCAAACCCACTCTTCCAATCCTCTTCCTTTCCCTATCTTTTTCCCTAATTGCTTCAATTTCATCTAATGTAACTTTCCTCCTCCTTTTTGCTTTACGATGACTATTTCTCCCCATTAGGGGAACAAAAATATCACCCTTATGATTGTAACAAGAAAATTGTGTCTCCAAAAGTGCATAAAAATATTCCTTTCACTATCATAGCCAGAAATCATGAGTATTTCGACAACAGAGGGTCTCTGGTTGCGGATGTCGGGCCCAACAGTATTCCTTTTGTCTTTTTTCTGCATTTACAAAATGGATATATGTTTCTTAAATCCCAATTCTTTGCCAACGGACACTCTGCAATGTCCATATCACTACTACAAAATAGATATCCATTTTATTGTGTACATTTGGATTCTAGACTGGGGATTCATTTTATTATTCTATAAGCTTATGAATTACCATCTAATTTGAATGTTTACACACTAATCCACCCAGGTATCAACTTAATAAAGCTCTGGATATAAGCCATTATTTGATTTGAGTAATCTTACTTTGGACACATTTGTGAAGACTCCTAAAGAGCCTGGACATACAATTGTAAAGATGATATAGCCTCCATATAAGCATAAAGATGATATATAATTTTAGTTTGTTGAAGGCCATGTAAATCAGTCATTGATGAGGACTCTGCTACACCTAAAGTTGAGTCCTTTGTTTGGAACTTTGAAGCATGCAAAGAGGCAAGTGACTTGTAATACTTAAGTAAACACGAGTCTCAACATGATGTAGTTCAACTTGATGACATGTCTAAATATGACACATTTTAGTTTGTATTGCATGAGGACTTCCTTATTCATGCATATCAAATTTGTAATTAGGTATATTTTTCTGAAGTGTATGAGTTTAAGGCTTTCAATTTTTGTATTGACTCACTTGAAGAGGCTAGCAGCCATGTGAACATGATTAATATGGGATCCAAGAGTTATCCTTTTCCCATGCATTTGGAGTGGATTGTTGGCCCTTATGATTGTTTAAATCATGTTGGCCTAGCATTTGAATAGTTGCTTTGTGACATGGATGGGAATAGATAATGTATCGACTTTATCACACTTTAGGGTTTTCCCATTATATGCTAAAATGTTATGACTATCCACTTATTCTATTTTAGGCTATCATCAAATGAGGAGCTTCTAAAGGAAAAAATGTTGTCCCAAAAGAAGGCTCAATGTTATTCATAAAGACATTAGATTGTTAAAATACAAATTCAAGGGTAGATATTCCTTGGGCTATTTTAGTATAGAGAAGCAAAATTGCAATATATGACTATCCTAGGAATTAGAATGGTTGATCATAGGATATTCATGGCATTTTGATATTAATGGATGGATTGATGGATGTTTAGGGAGTTTAAGTTTAAATGTAATGTATGAGAATTCTTATTTATGAAGGATCTAATAGGTCTTATGTCTTATTTGCAGTCCATTCAAGAGAGAAATGAAAAGATACCAAGGACTATCATAAAACCTATTACAATTAGGTGCACCAAAGGATTGTCATCCAGGACCTTACCAATATGGGAAGTTATCAAAACCATGTCATGTTTAAAATTAAAGGCTTTATCACCTCTTTGTCCCTATAGGCCTATTAGAACAATAGGTCACATTTTATTCATATACCGGGGTTGAGAATAAACACTAAACATTTGTAGTTATGGCAAGTGTAAATGGAAATAGCTTACAACTTTAGACAATCTATCCTCTCCTAGATTGCACTGACTGAGTGGAAATTAAAAATTCCCTATCAATGTCCTTTATATATTGAAGGTATGGGTGAGAAAGGTAAACTTTGTATGTTGTAAACAAGGCTTCAAATGTAAAATATATTATGACAATAACGATAAGGACTGTTAGGCATGAATGCTATCACTATTATAGATTGTCAAACCAACCATAGGCTGCCATAATAGTACACTGCTGACTATCATACCTTTAGGCATGGTGCCATGAACCTTATGAGTAGAATGCATTGGTATTTGTGAGAAATGTATTGCTTATGTTAAGAATAAGTATTTATATTGTTTGAACATCATCAAAAGGTGGACTACAAATACAACTTTGTCAAAGGAAAAATTTAGTGGCAAAAATCTAACTATGAACTATTTTTCCATCCAAGCACAATCATGACCAACATCAAGGGATAGTCAAGGCATGGGTGTCTTAAGAAACACAATTGAAATTGTCCATGGATATTTGAAGTAATTCACAATATTCATGATCAAGAATCAACTCTGACTATCTCAACAGTGGTAAATTTGGCTTCAAGACAATAAAAAATGAGCTTAGGGATTCATTATCACCAAGTAATAAAGAAGAGTAATCGTAAGTGTCGACCTTCAATTTCATTATACAAGAGGATGAAGAAGGGGCCATAGTGTTTTCATACCATAATACAACATACAAAAGGAAAATCATGAAGTCAAAACATGTGCAAAGGGTATCCATGTTAAAGAGGAGAGTTGTGAATGGACGATGACTATCACTGTCAAAATAAGATATAGTCTCACTAAGGATAGTTAGGTGATTTGTGGATTGCCATGACTAGAAGGCATGAGAATCTTGTGTATGAAGAGGAAAGAAATATAAATAAAAGAAGATTGAAGGATTGTTGCACCTGGGTACAATGATCCTAAAGGATTGTCATGCTAAAAGGATAGTCAACAGTACAAAGATTCATATTTCAAGGCTATCCTTAATCTCATTCACATGGTCCTAATGTTGGTTTCATTTGCATGGAGTGAGCTGACACTATCAGGATTAATTGAAAAGGTGAAAGGGTTTGGTACCAAATTTGGTCACAAGTGTAAAAATTGCAATAAGCTTGAGAATATTGTTCACTAAACCTAGAACTATCACCAAGCAACATCCGTTTCATAATATGTGATCAACAAACATGTAAGAAAAATGGATATCAACCTTTTTTGTTATGCATGCTTGATAAGAACCCATACTTTTCACAAGGAGCCATGATTTTTTAACTAAATATTTTCATTAGAAATGGATAAAAAAATGTTCCCCCAAATGAGGAAACTAGATTGTTAATTAGAAGTCTATGTGTAATGTGATATGAAACAATAGATACACCTATAAATGACCAACTAACTTTAACTTCTTGTATTATTGTGTCGATGTTTCAAATATGTTACTTCTCTTCATCCAAAACCAATGGTACAATATTTTTCATGGATCAAGGAAACGAATATCTATTTTGAGTTGCTTTTACTGAAGCAAAACGAATATCTGTCTTTCTTTGGTACAAAGAAAGATGGATATCCATTTTGGTTGTTGACTTTTCATGGATTCTAACGTGTTTTCATGTTTCAGTCTCTTCTTCGAACTTCACCCTTCATGTTAACGACTTTTTTTTAAATGCAAAATTGATAAAACGAAAAGGGTTTATAGAAAAAATTGTTATCTTTCTAAAAATATAAGATTTATTTGGTTATCATTTTATTAAATAATTATTAATAATTTTCTATATACCGTGTCTCTGAAATCCTGATGGACACACTGATTGAAAAATATCCATAACTTTCAAACCATTTCACCTTTTTGAGATCTGAAACCTGCGTCACACTCTATGCTTTTCTAGCTATAGGTTAAAAAAAAATTGAATTTTGATTTTATTTTATCGAGTTAGGTTGGCTGGAAAATTACTTTTTAGTTTTTAAAAAAAGTCACAGTAAAAAAATCATAACTAATTATTTAATTGGAAAAAAATTTCAAATAAATATGTGTCACATCTGGACATGAGTCGTCTACTTATTTTGAAAGTTTCAATATATATATATATATATATATATATATATATATATATATATATATATAATATATACTCATAGTTAGGTTGGCTGGACAGACACCCACTTTTTATTTTTTTCTAAAAAATTTAATAGTTGTTCATTGAAATATTCAATTTTCACTAAGTAAATTTAGTTTTTTTTTAAAAAAATAGTAGCCTATAAACTAGATTCAATTCTCTACAAATTTTGTTCTTACATCTTTTTCAAATTCTGTAGATAATCCATTCAAATTTTCACATGAACTTGATAAAGTCTGTTTTTTGTATTTTCATTGCCACTTAGAGGTATAGTTTGGCCCATCATGATCCTGCACATACCCTAAATCTTTGAGAGTTCTGTTAAGACTTCAGTACTATAGTTTGGTGCCATCAAGATTCACCAATAAAAAGGACTGAACAATCAGAGTGATTCAATGTTGTACTCCGAAAAGTAATTGTGGTAGGTAATTCCCACTTAGTGTAGCATGTTAAGGTAGTTAGATTAATATATATAGGGTCATTAGCCATTGTAATAAGTGATGGGCAATGTTTATTCATTGAGCTAATTCTTAACTATAGGAGAAGAATCAATAATCTTTTGAGCCTTTGTGTATGCTCTTCAAGTGTAGATTTAATGTTTTATGCTCATCAATGAAGAAGTGACGCCCGATGCTTATTCTATGACTATTGATTCTTTCTTTTGAGTTTAAGATATTGATGTATGCCTTTGTTTTTACTTTCAATGAATGATGTTAGTAAGTGGTCTGAATCAAGCTCCTTTGAGCTCTTGGTAGTCATGAGTGAATATTGTAAGTTAAATAGGGAAGGACTGTGCCTTTGTTACATCAATTAATGTCTCATTTTCTGACACATCGCCTTAGAATAGATTTCATTTTATGTTTCTCTCTTCTCTTTCCCCTCCCTAACATTTTTGAAAGAATTAATGAGAACCTTAAGAAGAGTCAGCTTCTACAATCCCGGAGGTTACCATGTGATTCACAAATAGAGTCCCACAATCATAGGATTTCCCATTACTTTGGTGGTAGTCTGTGTTAAAGATTTAATTCCTAGGTACAAACAACAAAAACCATCAACACATACTATGTGGGATTGATGAATGCTTCATCTAATTTAATATGTCATCTCTTTAATGATCTGCAATAAATAATAATTGGGTGATGATTGAAGTAAAACCAGATGTTTTGCCTTGGCTATCGACAAAACCAATTTGAAGAGGCCCTCCTGAGATGAGAGTAAGCATTTTTGAGGCTCATGGATGTGTATGCGGTAAATTTACCCCACATGGAACCATCTTGAACCTCACATAGTCTAGTCCCTATGATCTGCAATAGAATTCTTTGTCACGACAATGCAAGCCAAATAGAGTTTGAAATAGTAATAATAATAGTAATATTACAATCTTACTTCGCTGCAGGAAACTTGGCGACTGAAGTGGCAGCACATACTCCTCTGGAATTGACACCAACATTTCCACTAGTGAGAAGGTCGCAGATCAGGGTCCACTCCATAAACACCTGCATTCATAACACTAAAAACAACTGCAATAGTGAATAACTTTATCCTGAAAATTATCATCTCAATCTCTACAAGCTCGCTAAGCTTCGTATTAATTTTTTAATGTCAAGGATTGCATGGTCAAGCCTGCGTTGGCAGTGTATTTATAGGTGAGAGATTGGAGGCAGTTTACGTTACGTTCAATGTATTTAATTTGAAGTTTTAAGCTATCGATAGCTTTACCACGTTAATTCACTAACCGCCCATAGATAAAGTAGCATGGTTGTACAAGAGACTTAACGGGGAGCAGTGAGCACAAGACACAAATGAACATGTATTATAAATAAAAAATCCTTTCCACATGAACATTGCCAACCTTATGAATTTATGACTATCGTATAGGCTATAAACTTTTAAGGAATAAGCTTTTTTATATATAACATGCTTAGATAAATGTATCAATAGAAATTGTATAAATATATATTTTATTGAATATTTTAATGGTTTAAAATTTATATATTTCTTTTCTAAATAAAGTGTATTGGATAGATATAAAAAAATAAACATTAAAGACTCATATTTAGAAATTGAAATTTATATATTAATTTAAATTTAATTTTTTTAAAAATAATTATTTACTAAATATATAAATTTATAAAATTATCAAATATTAATATCATTATTTTTTAATTTTATTGATATTTATTTTAAAAATTTAAAACATTTTAAATATTTAAATTAAATGATACAAAAAATATTAATTTTATTAATATTATAATTTTCACCATTATATAAATAATTACATTTTAAATTAAAATAATTTAAAATGATAAATTAAGATTGGAAATAAAAGGTAATTGTTGACCCATTTTCCTTTGTCCAAATTCAAATAGTTCACCTTAAATATTTCTTGAATATCTTTTAGAAAATGACCCTACAAAGGCTTAAATCCCACATTTTCGCATGCCTTGTCTTGCAAAATTTCCCAAAATCTCGCTTGGAGAACCCCTATAGAAAACCCAAAAAAACCCATAAATCTTTTGTCTTCAAGTGCCTTCCATTGTAGATAATTCTTAGTTTTATACTTAGTCATTTTTGTATGCATCTTTGCATGTATATTTGTTTGTATCTTTGCATATACAAGGCGAGATACAAAGGTGCAGATACAATCCAGACCTAATTGCTTTTTCGTGATATATTTGATAGCGGTTCAGATCCGCTTTTGTATTTGTATGTCAAGGGTACAAAGAATATACAAAAGTTGATACATGGAAAGGTGGAGATACAAGTCCAGACCTGAAGGAAAGATGCAATCGGTTTGAGAAGGCAAAAGTAGTTGTATGCGGTTTTGTATGTATGCTGTATTATATATGCAGGCTGATATACAAAGTCACATGCAAAAGTGAGGTGCAAAGCCATATATGAAGGGATATAAAATACGGATATGAACTTGTTTCAAATCTGTTTCATAAACATAATGGGGTCCACATTTGTATATTGAGATGCATGTATATGCGATATGCAAAAGAAAGCGATGGGGCCACAGATGGAGATCCAATGAAATGATGACACGTGTCCATGGTAGATGCAAAAGGCGATACAAAAGTTAAGGTCTGCTTTTGTATGTATGGCAATTGTATTATATATACATTTGCATATACAAAAGTAGATACAAAGGCAGATGCAAAGACATATACACAAATTTGAACATGCAAAAAAGTGAAAGGAAAGAAAATTGCATAAATGCATAAAGTGAACCTAGCAGTGTAAAGTGCATATACAATTGCATATGCATGATCAAATACAATTGCATATACAAAGCGATATACAAGTATAGGATGCAGTTGACTGCAAATTTTACTGCGGATATCTTCCTCGTCCTGAGGAATTTCTACATGCTCCAAAAGGCAAAAGTGCCTATTTTTGCCTCCTCTTTCATTGCATGGGCTTTCTGAGAGAGTATTCCCACTTTAAAAAATTAACCCAGACATGCACATCCAGGTATCAGAATGGCCGCCGACTGAAGATAAATATGCATTTTTGGTGACAAGACATCTCAGCAGCCAAATTAAGTTTTATGGAGATTCCTAAAACATAGAATCGATGAAATATGAAGAATTCAAAGGGGTCAGGGATTTAAAGTGTTGTAAAATCTTTGTCAAGGGGAAATCTGTCCCTAATGCCAGATCTAAGTCATGAAAAGGAAAAAGGACATGGGCCATACCACCCAAGTCCTTAGTGGTGGAAACTTTAAAACTGCTACCAGATCTTGAAACCTTGTTCTTCACACAGTTTTCTTGTATCTCTGTATTTTCTGGATCTCGCTTCTGTAAACTACACAGAAGATGATAGGAGAGGGTTTGGGGGTTTTGGTGTTTAGGGATTTCCCTTGGTCAAATCCTGAGATAGCATTCAAGCTTCCCAACATAGTTGTTTGATAGAGAGTGCATATCCTCATGGGGGCAGAGGCTGAAAACAAAGATAATAATGATGAATCAATATGATGATTGTTTAGTAGGAAAAAGGAAGATGAGGGTTGATAGGTGCTTAGATTAGATTCTCCTTTCACTACTAACATTCAAGGACATTTAACCGAGTTGAATCACAAATTTTACAAGAGGATTCACCTACATGTTGTTTGTCACTTGTAATGATAGGGAATTTTGGAATTTATTGATTAATGTATTAATATAATGCCTGATTATGCTTAAAACCCTAATTATACAAAATCGTGAATAAACAAATGAATCCCGACAAATGCTAGTAGACAAAGATGTAATATTCATAGTAGATACATATTAGGTTTTGAGATTCTGGATGCGGAAAAGTCAGGGGCTAAAGACTAGGCACCCAAGCCCAGGGTAGGAACTTTGTCAGGGATTTCTAGAAGTTGTGTACTATTTGTTGTGATGCTCACAACATGCCCCATTTTACTCCTTAGCAAAATGAGGACCCCTGCTGAAGTTGGTTTGCTTTGCTTGTTGGTGTGGTTTTCTTGGTGGTAAAGGGAAAAGGAGTTGAAATACAAACCTTGTTAGAAATAAGAGAAAATTTGCATTTGAGTATCTGGTCAAAGTACAGGTGAATGCCTTGTTGAAAATAAACAGGGATTGCTTTTCGAATTATTTGAAAATTCGTTGTATTTTGCAAGTTATTGAAATTTTGGATAAATGTACATTTGGAGGGTTTAGGCTTTGCATATACAAGGTTCTTGGTATACACAAAGTCGTTTCATGTGCAAGTCCGTTTGTATGTCAGGCTTTGTTTTGGTCGCATTCGAGAGGGTCATATTCCTTAGCATCAGGATCATAAAGTTTAAAGTTATAATGCATGACTTGATATTCCAATGTCGCCCTAAAATTCATATGATGCCGACATCCTTGCCGCCTTTTAATAAAGTCTGGATATGACGGTGATGTCACCATCATATCCCATTTGATAGGAAGGGTCATGTTTCTCAATGTCCTACATATTAATAATGTGCAGCGATTGGACCCAAGAAGGAATTAAATTGGAGTTGATACGTGCTGAAGTCTGCTATGCATATTTCAGTTTGTATATTTGGCGAAATAGAAAATGTACAAGTAAATATACAACAGATTATACATAGCGCAGATCTGAAGGGTTTATTATGGTTGGTATATTTGATGCATGTTTGCACTTGTATATTTGGCAGATGCAAAATATACATCGCACTTTATACAGAACGGAACTGAAAGGGTCATGAAACATAATATAAAGGTTGTATATTTTGGTTTGTATATTTCGATAAAACTAAATATATAATGAAATATACAAGCGTTATATACGGGCTGGAACCAAAACAGTTATGAAATAAAGTTAAGCTGTTGTATATTTCAGGTTTGTCTATTTGGCAAGTGTCAAATATACAACGAAATATACATACATTTTATACAACCCGAAACTGAGGAATTATAAAAGACAGTAAAGTCAATGTATGTCCCGCTTGTATATTTTTATATACAATTTGATATACATTACGCCTTGTACATTATGATTTGAGGGGTTATCGAATGGAGTTAAAGTAGTACATGTCTCCGTGTTTATATATATGTTTTGAAATGAACGTCACTTTACGCATACAAACCAGAACTCAAGAAAAGTGAAACACAGGAAATACATTGCATCGTGTCTGAGTGTAATATCAGGAAATGCATTTGATATTATACATCGCAGATTCAAAAGATAAATACAACGCGATTATCAGGAGGTTGAAGTCTGAACAAGACAAAGAGGTAAAATCAATGCGAAAAGGTAACAATGAAAGGGGAAAATAGACCCCACTAGATGTATATCAGTTTTGTATAATTGTAATGCATATTTGACATACAAGCTAATGTACATGGTCTGGATGTCAAGAAAAGTTCAATAATGGAAAGTCTTTGTATATCCCGGCGTTGTGTATACAATGCTGATATACAAAGAATCATATGCATCGCGGGAAACAAAAGAAAGGTAAGGGAGGAAATGTATAAAGTGTTTGTATATGTGCTTATACAATGGAATATACAAGCGGATATACAAAATGAAAGATACAAGAGAAATATACAAACAAGTATACATAGAAAAGCGATGTATACATAGAAACAACTAATGGTAAAAGTTCAAAAAAAATGCAAACACACTAATAACATCCGAGAGTTGTTGCGCATTGATTACTGCAATAAATTCATGCCGAAGAACCAAATAAAGGTAAATTTAACAAAGGTTAGGGCATTTTTTTATGTTGTCTTGCTTTCAAAATAGACTATTGAAACTAAAATTGCAGAGAAGAAGTTGTTGCTGTGATTAGCAGAAATTTACTAGAGCAGTAGAAAGTGACAGAGTTACAGTAGCTAAAAAGAGTAAAATAGTAAAAGTAAGATAATGGTAAACGGTTGCAGGAAATAGGTATTTATCCATAACGCTGTCTAATTTCAATTAGTTGAGAACTGTTAAATTCCAGTGGTTTCATTGCAAAATGTTGGCATTCATCTGAATTATTGTTTCAATTTTGAATTAGCTAGGTAAGAGCTTAACGAATGTAGGAATTAGGATAGAAGAGGGGAAAATGAACTAGGGTAAAAATATTAATTTACAGATGTTCATGGTAAAAACCCTAGGCATGTGGAAAAATGGGAAATTAAGACATATACGTTGCCCCAAGATGGCCCCAAAACAAAAGTAGGATGCAGAGGACAAAGAAAAGATAGAAAGAAAGCCTCGGAAGGAGATAGAGAAGCAGGAGCTGCCTCTGCACAGAGGCTATCCAACTTTGATTAGTACAAATGGAGTAGGGACAGATACCAATATTGGCATATATGATGCAGATGATGTCCTAAAAAAGATCACCGCTGCAGATGCCATGCCAGACATGAAGTACATTTGGGAGAGTGGGCTGTATAAGGCTGCGGGGTTCCCACTGGCAATGGAGGCCAGGGACTTGTGCTTGGATTACATAATTATGTATGATAACAAGATCAGGAAGGTTGTGTTATGTGATAGGGTAATCATTGACTTGATAGCAAAGGGGATTACCAGAACGTTTGGTCTGGAGATTACAGAGAAAATGAAGGACATTGACATTGATCAATACGTTGAGGATTACTGCACAAATGAAGGAGGGTGCAGAGGGAAGATCTTCTATAACTGGTACAATCCAGATAATAAACCCAAGGCTACAGCCAGAGTACCTAAAAACCTCCTGAGGATTCATTTTAGGGAGGAAATCTACTTGATGATCACTATGCTGAACAGGTTAGTTGGGGCAAGAGATGGCACCAGGTGTGAGCCCTAGATGTTTACAGTTATTGAAATTATAAGGTCAGAGCAAGAAGACCAAGAGAAAATCCACTGGGCTAAGGCCATTAGCACCACCATCTGGAAATAGGCCATGCTAAGACTGAACAAAAGCGCCCCATTTTATCTATCTTCTTATGTATTGTATGCATGTGCTACAGAGGTTAGGCCTCATATGCATGGAATTGAAAGGGTAGGCACCCTGGGAAGTGGTCCAGGTCAAAAATTAGTGTACGAGCACAACCCATTGTTGCAAGAAGAGAATGCCATGAAGAATTTTGCTTTGGTAAGTGATGTTTTTTACACCTATATGCTTAGGGTATTAAGGGAAGAGCCTGACAAAAGGTTGTCAAGGGATGCTAAATGTGCAATAGGATTACATAGTTCTTGGTTTATTCAATTTGAATGTCTTTCGTACATAAGAACTGAAGGTTTTGAGGGAAGGCCATTCATGCTTCCCAGGTATCCATCTAACAAGCTCATTGTCTTGGAGTTTTCAAGACAAAATCAAAGTATTTTCAAAATGTACAAGAGAAAATTTGGAACTGGTAATGTAAAGATGCCATGGGCAATTGGTAGATTCTCTTGCTACAATGAGGAGGTAGCCAGTTATTCTGAACAGGAGTTGAGGTATTTTGGTTTTAAGGAGTTTAATTTGGCAAAGAAGTTTGACCCCTTATGTAGAATTCAGACTTTTGTTGACAAAAGGTATAGGCATCAGGTCCACATTGAAGACTTTTGGGTTGACTGCAAGAATGACAAAGAAGTAAGAAAGAGAGCTCACAAGAGATTAACTCTAGAACAGATGAAATCCATTGGTCATATTTATGTACCTCCAGAGGTTCAGGAGGATGGTAGGCTTTTACATCACAGTTATAAACAGGCAAGGCTAGCTCCCATTACAGAGCCTGATTGGTCTAGGCCTTGGAATACATCTTTGGATGTAATATCTGAGCCTGTGATTCTATTTTCTAAAACATGGATAAAAGATAAGGTTAAAGAGCTTAAAGCTGAGGGCAAAGAGGTCACCTACCCACAGAAGGGGAGGAAGAGAAAGGTGGAGCCCACTGATGATATAGAATGCTTCTATGAGAAGAAAAGAAAAATAGCTAAAGCAAAGATAGTAGAAAGGGGTAATAATGCTACACTAATGGACCCCTATGCATTAGGAATAATAGTTGCTGTTGCATCTGAGACTTTTTTGGATGAAAAGTCAATAAGTCATGAAATGACTAAAGAAGAGGCACAAGCTGCTAGTGGAGCAGCAGGGCAATAGCCAATGAGGGCAATCCCCATCAATTTATCTAAGGGTGAGTCTTTGAGACCAAGGGATGTGATTGGATCACAGGAAGTTGGAGAGAAGATGGGCAACGTACAAGGTGCTTCCATTTCAATAGACCCTAAACAAACATTCATTAAGGTGAAAATAGAACTGGCCAGTGAAATGCTACAAGAGTCACAGACTCATGAGGCCAAGCAAAATGTAGAAATGGTAAACATTGTAAGTAGTGGTAGTGAAGAAGGAGCAATGTTTACAGGAAAGGAGATTAACATGGAGGAAGCCTCCAGTAGTTTCCTGAGTGAGGAGGAAGGGCCAAATGTGTAGGCAGAACCAGAAATAGAGCATAACATAGAGCCTAAAGAAGAAAAGGTACAAGAGGAAGTGGAGTCTATTGATCCTTTTGGTACCTTGGTCCCTCCAGAAATTATAAAAAATTTGCAGAAAGAAGCACAAAAACTTGAAGAAATGGAAGAAGAGAAGGCAAAAGAAGACACTTCAGGTGTAGATGCCTTGGGTATGTTAGGTATGTATGAAGAGTCAGGAGAGGAAGAGAAAGATACAAAAGAGGACTTCCCCATACACACAGGACCTGAAAATACAGAACAGGTTCAGACTGTGAAAAAGACAAATGAAAATCCACTGGAGGTTCCTGAAGAAGAAATTCTAGAAGAAGATCAGGAGGATGCAGTAGAATCAGGAGAGCAAGCTCCACAACAGCAGCAACAAGAACCTCTAGTGCAACAACAAAATCTAGAAGAGGAGCAACAACAAAGGCAACAACCTGGACAACAGCAACAATAAGAGGAAGCATGAGTGGATAAACCTCATAAAGAGGTGATCAATGAAGAAAGAGCTACAGAGGGCATAAAAGAGGTGCCTGCCTGTCTAAAAGGAGAAATAAGGAAGGAGAAATAAAAAATACATCTTGTCCCTATAGACATTAAGAGCCTGCTAGGCGGAAAAACTACTCCAAGAAAGGAAAAGAAAAAAGCTAGAACAATGTCTGCAATAAAGAGGGGTCCAGATGGATCCAGATCTTTAAACCTAGCCATATCACAAAAGGAGAAAGATAAAGGTGAAATCACCTTAGAAGAGTACAAGTTGTTGAATCTAGACCTTGGGCGTTCCACAAGAGAACAACACATTGCTGAGTGGGATGATATGCACCAAGTAACAGCAGAAATGTTGAAAAAGGATAAAAATAAATAGGAGGTTTTGAAAGGACATATTGTCCAACTCCAACAATTTATTCAAGGGATATTTGACCCCAATGCCACAGTACCTGATTTGCCCACCAATCTGGCAATTGTATCTCAAGAGGAGGTAAAGGATATGGCGAATAAAAGATTGAAGGCTAATATTTTTGATGAGTGGCTTGATGATTTTGTGAAGGAGGGAGAAAGAACAATAAAATAGGCTGTGAACAGCTGGGAAGTAGCTGCAATAGAAAAGAATAAATCTATGATGCTCATACATAACTGCTAAACTAGAAAAGAGGAGTGCAAGTCTGAGATTGAACAGTTGACAGAAATAGGAAAAAGGGCAGAAGAACTGATAAATGAAGGAGCACTCACTGTTGCATTGGCAAATAGATTGCCAGGAACAATCATGGATTTAAGATTTGAAAGGGAATATATCCTCAAGGATTGTGCAACAATTACGTAGGAACTAGAGGCAAAGGCAGAGGAGATGATCGAACTACATAAGAGAATCATAGAAAGATTCCTATTGAATGAATATGCAGGAATGTCAGCCTATGACTTGAAAGGAGCATTAGCTGAGTTCAAGGCCCTACTCGCGCCCTATATAACAAATCCTGAGGTAATCCTCAGCAAACAAATGATAGATGCAGGATGGAGGAAAGAGTCAAGATGAAGAAATACCAGAAAAGAACAAGGGATTCCAGTGACAAGGAGAAGGAATTGAAAGAAAAGATAACGATGCAAGAGTTTGTCTTTGAAAAGAGTCTAATAGGGGACCGCACCTTCATACAAAATGTAATTGATAACTTCAGAAAATACAAGAAACATGAGGAGAAAAGCAATCAGGAGTAAGAAATTTTGAAGGAAAATCAAACATAGAATTTTGGTAGGAAAAGGAGGCATAAGGTGGGAATCTTGTTTGGAAAGATCCCAAGAATATCCGTTGGAAGAAAAACTGCGAAGTGGTGGACTGGCAAGCGGTTCTTAAATGAAGGCACATCATTGGTCAAGAGGAAAAGGACCTATAACTGTAAGGTGGTTACAACCGTTAAATGGAGGTTGGAACCGTGGCAAGAGGAGAAATTCAAATGCTATATATGATGCATTGCTACTTGCATATTAGTTTACACAAGGATTTTAGCATTTTAGCTTAAGGTTTTAATTCTTTTTGAGAATTTTGAGTAGAATAGTTTTAGCTTAGAGGAGGTCGCTTGTTGTCTGCCTTAGGGAATGCGTGGAATGTCCAGCTTCCTTGATGTATCTGCAAAGCACTGTGAGTTTCAGTATATTTGATTAATACAGCTAAGAGTCATTCCTACATTATAAATCTTGTATGACTATGTTTCGAGTATGAGAGAATCTGGAAGTCTACGCCTATTTTCTGAGTGTCTTCTAGCTCTTCATTGCATTTAAAACATTTCCTCTTAAAGCTTGCAATCTTGAATGTAATATTTGTGAAAATACTCAGGGTACTTATATTTAATGATTTAGTTTGCTAGTTTAGTCAAGTTTACTGTATTTCCTACTATGTACATAACAAAACAATTAGATCCTTTGGTAGAATGAATGATGTTTAGATTAGATCTTTCTAACTTTTCCCAACCAATCTGAAATACATAGCTTCAATGTTTAAATCCAAAAGAGGTTATTTGACATTTGATTGAGTTTTAGAGAAATCAGTTGATATTTGATAATCTTCATAATTAGTTGAAAGGCAAAGTATGTTTGAATATAGATCATTTAAAGCTTTGAGTTACAGTAATGATCTTATGCAAATAAATGACTAGAAAGTTGATATTTGTATTAACTTGCATTATAAGAGTCTAGTAAGTCATAAACTCACTTTAAACTACGTAAGGCCCCTTGCATATTATAGCTTCATGATAACCTACTGAACGGTCAACAGGTCAAGACCTGACCAATAAGGAAACTTGGGATCAAGTAATCTTAGTTGATTTCTTCGTATCTTTCAAGATAGTTAGGTTCATTTATGAATTTTAACTTTTGTTATGAATGTGTAAAAACAAACATCAATAGTTTTTGGCGCTAGAAGGAGGGCCTGATAGAGGTTAAAGTTGTAGGTTGAGTGAAGCTAGCTAATAACAGTAGCCGAGTGACTAGGTCCAGGGTCAATCCTGAAGACATATTTGTGTAGTTACCTAATAGAAGACAAGGTAGGGGTCGTTTAATTTGGAGTCCTAAGGCATCAAATATCAGAGGTTCATCTGGAACACCTCCTGGGTCACCTTTTAACACTCATAGTATTGGCAGTCTTGACAACTCTTCATTTAGGTCCTTAGGTCTTAGCTCAGGTTCTTCTAGAAGTCCTAGCCCACCCAGAAGTCCAAGTATGCCCAAAAATTTAGGTACTCCCATAAGGCCCGGTCAAGCACAAGTACCTGCAATGGCATATTTTGCTGTCAACTCGCCCATATATTTTGTTAACTATCATGAAATGCCAATGAACCTTGAGAAAATATGTCCTAAGTACTAGTTACATCAAGATCTAGAGGATCATGTTAGAATATTTAAGGAAGCCTGCTTTAGAGCCCAGTTAGAACATGAAGATGTAGTCTGTAGGTTATTTCCTTATACCTTCAATGAGCAAGCATCTAACTAGTATGTAAACCTACCTAATGGATATGTTTCCTCGTAGGCACTTATGGAGGAGGCATTTCTATCTAGATTTAGAGGACCTATAGACCCTTCCACCCTATACCACAAACTGGCTACGATTAAGAGGGGCGAAGGGGAGTTGATAGATAATTTCAATGACAGATTTCAGAAGGCTTATTCCAGGATTGTGGCCCCATACATAGTAGACCCAGTTGCCTTGTTGGCCATGTACTATGTGGCCTTAGATCCATTAACCGCCATGTTTGTCAAGAGGAAGCCCATCATAGATACAATATCTAAAGCCTATAAAGAGGCAGCCTCCGTGAATCAAGAGATGAGGCAGACAGCGTATAATCCATTCCTCAATGGAGGGAACCTGGGAGTGGAAAATCAAACACAACCTTGGAATGGAGTTCCTTCGCAGAACACTCCATTGCTAAACCTAGTTCCAACATATGCTCCTGTATACAACCCGGCCCCAATCCAAGCTATAGTACCCTACACTGGTAGTACTATCAGTAAGAGTCAACATAGTCACCAGGCCTTCTTCCAACCGCCTCAGGATGCATTTATAGCAAAGGTAAAAGAAGAAAGAGAAGACATCAAAGAAATCATTGCACATCTAAGAAGATTGACCATTGAGGTGACAGAATTGAGAAATGAGAATTTCTACGGTAGGAATAACCAGGGGAACAATCAAAATTATAACCAGAGTTAGAACCAGCACTGTAGCCCCAATTATAACCAAAATTAGAATTAGGGTTATAACCAAAGTCAAAGTTCCCACCAGGGTCAGAATCAGAGTTAAAACCAGAATCATAACCAGGGACAACAGATGAATAGAGGACCTGTTGTTGATAACAGAGCCTGGGGTAACAATAATAGAAACCAGAACCCACCTAGGCATCCCAAAGAGTGGAACACTGGACCTAATAATGGCACCCTAGCTTCTCCATTTGAGAATATAGACAACCAGGACCCAAAACAAACAACAGGGATCCAAATGGCTAATGTGGAACTAAGAAACTGGTGTAGAATCCACAATACTAGTGCCCATGCTGAGTTAGACTGTCCCCAGTTTCATCTGGCGGCAAACATTTTTAATGTAGATGTGCAGTCCCCTACTTCTGAGTTCTTAGTTCTAAAAGGTAATGAGATAGTACCCTCAGGGTATGATACTGCTCTAGTCTTAGAAACTTTCACATTTAGAGAGGAGGAGAATGACCAATTGTGTGAGGATGAACCTTATTATTGTGAAAATCTATACCCTAAAACGGCTTTAGTGCTGAATGCTTTTCAGTTTCCATTTGAAACTGAAAATGAGGCATTGCCTAAAATAGAGGAGGTACAAGCCTTCCAGCAGTCCATTAAGAACCATACTTATAATCTCAGAAACAACACTAGGCCAGGAGGTCCTTTCACCACTTCTACTCCTTCGAACAACTTCAACACACCCCTGGATCAAAATGCAAGCAATAACCCTGCCACAGTAAAAGCCAACCAACATGTAAATAATGGTGCAAATAATGGAATGGTAGCACAGAAGGTCCAGACAAATAAAACTAAGATAGCAAAAACATTAGGATTGATGAGTTATTTATAAGAGGAAATCAAGAAAATCAAGGTCAGTGTACCCTTGTGTGAGCTATTAAAAAGCCCAGAAGTTAGAAGTGCCTTTATGAAATCTTTGGACTCATCTGTAGCAGGAGAGACTTCGAATGAGGTAGGTGTCCTTAGTAGAGAGGCATAGCCAAAGGACAAGGGTAAGAGGGTTGAGCAGCCTTCTAACACAAACGTAGTGATGTATGCTAATAAGAGGGATACTCCTCCTTTCTTGTTAACTATTAGATTGTGTGGAAAGAACATACACAATTGTATGGTGGATTCAGGAGCCTTAGCTAATGTGATGCCCCTAGGCATATGTAAAACCCTAGGACTGACTCCCACTAGGTCTGCTAAAGTTGTCACATAGCTAGACAAAACTGAAGTTAATGTGGTAGGAGAACTAATGCATATTCAGATGCAGTTAGCTTCAGACCCCAGGGTAAGCCAATTCATTGACATCCAGGTAGCTGATATACCTAACAATTATGGGATGTTATTGAGCAGAGATTGGTCAAAAATGCTCAACGGATACATGGCTACTGACTTCTTACATATGTGGTTACCATGGAGAGGTGTGCCTAATCAAATTAGAATAGAAGCTAAACCTAGGATGAAGCATATGATCACATAATATAATAGGACAAATGAGATATTGTGTGCCTCAGTGGAGCTTGGTGTTTACAGGGTTACTAACAAAGGGGTTTAGATTGAGGAAATATTAGTGCTAAACTTTGGAGAAAAGCTTGTTGGTAAAGAAACAAAAGGATTTGTTGAATCTGATGGAAATTCTTCTGAGGAAGAAAATAATGCATTGAACACTTTTAGTCGAGTCATCAGACAGGAAATGATAAAGTGCATTGAACAAGAGATTCATCTTCAGTGTAAGTTATACAAAGGCAAGTGCAGAGTTCACAACACATCGTACTCTGAAGAGAGTTGTGGAATGTGCAGGGACATTATTGAATATGAATATATAAGATGCACAAAAGTGATGGAATTACAAAAAGGAAGTGTTATTCTTAGTCAACCAAAGAAATATTTTCAAGATAACATGGAGGGTTTAATCCCAGAAATTGAAAAGGAGGTAAATGACAAAAATGTTTGTCATTCTGATCTACACACTGAGAGGATAAATAAACAAGTAGGTTAGAATGAACTGCATATGGATAAACAAGACAACACCGCACATGTAGTAGACAAGGGGAAACGTGTCAAAGGAAAAGGTCAAAAGAATAAGAGTAGCATGTGGATGTTAAAATGTGATGGGTCCAAGTCTAAACAGGGTGTAGGTGCAGGCATAGAGCTCATAGATCCTAAGGGTAAATCATATCTAGCAGCATATAGGTTACAATTTGCTTGTACTAACAATGTTGCTGAATATGAAGCCTTAATTTATGGCTTAGTCATGGCTATAAAGAAAGGGGTATGAATGATCAGAGTATTTTTAGACTCTGAGATAGTAGTCAGACAGGTCAGGAAGTTGTATGCATGTAATTACAAAAAAATGGTTTGCTATAGACATAGAATTTGGGATTTAATAGAGTCATTTGATGCTTTCAACATAGAGCATATCCCTAGAGAGCAGAACCATAGGCCTGATGCGCTAGCCATTACTGCTAGCACTTTAGAGCCTTTAACGTTATCAGGTTTGAAAAGGTTTGCTATAGAACTAGTAAATGTGCCTAGTGTGCTGGACAATGTAACCCATTTCCAAGTGTTTGAGGGAGACCAGCAAATTGTAGATTTTCTGACTTGCAATGAAGTATTTGAAACCCAAATTATTGATGAGTAGGAGAGGCCTGATGTATCCTGGGACGAGGAGGACATCATCGACCTAAAGAGTAATTTCTTGCCAAAAGGGGTAGTAGAGTTAGAGCAAATCTTTGACTTTGACGGAGTAATGAGATAGAAAGACTTACCCAGAACTAAAGGGGGTAAGTGTGAGATGTATAATTTAGGGACCGAGCAGAACCCTCAGAGTGTGCTAATCAGAAAAACTTGTCCTGAGAAGGTAAGGAATGAGGTCATAGATGTCCTGAAAGATTATAAGCATGTCATAGCATGGACATATGAGGACTTAAAGACATATGACACGTCCATTATAACACATGTGATACCATTGAGGCCAGATGTCCAACCATTTAGGCAGAAGCAAAGGCCTGTAAATGCAATTTTAGAGCCACTGATATTTGAGGAAGTGAAAAAACTGTTGTCTGCTAGGATAATTTTCCCTGTTAGACATTCAACTTGGGTAGCTAACTTAGTACCTATTAGGAAGAAAAGTGGTGACATCTGGTTATGCGTAGACTTTAGGAATCTAAACAAAGCGTCTGAGAAAGACAATTATCCTCTGCCCCCCATGGATGAGGTATTACAGGCAGTAAATGGAGCCCGAATGATGTCCTTTCTAGATGGCTTTTCAAGTTATAATCAGGTCCTAATTGATGAAGATAGACTAAAGACCACTTTTACCTGTAAATGGGGTAACTATGCCTATAGGAGAATGCCTTTTGGTCTGATCAATGCAGGTGCCACGTTTCAGTGAGCCATGGACATTGCATTCCGCGGACTAACAGGTAAGTGTATTGTGATTTACATGGATGATCTAACTGTGTATTCTAAGGATGTCTCTACTCACATTGAGGATTTAAGAAGAATACTTAAGAGATGTGAGAGGTATGGAATTTCTCTCAACCCTAAAAAGTGTGTATTTGGCGTAACTGAAGGTAAATTGCTAGGTCACGTCATTTCTGAAAATGGTATTGCCATTGATCCTGATAGAGTAGAAGGTATAAAAAAGTTACAGCTACCAAACACTAGAAAAGAATTAAAATCTTTTTTTGGTAAAATTAACTTTGTCAGGAAGTTCATTATAGGATTTGCAGAGATCGTACAACCGCTGAACGCCATGTTAAAAAAGGATGCAGTAATGGAGTGGACACCAGTGGCCAAGGCCACATTCAAAGATATCAAGGAGGCAATCTTTAATGCCCCTGTGTTGGCCAGTCCTGACTATACCAAGCCATTCTACATTTATTCATTTGCATCCTCACATTCGGCTGCAGCTGCACTGACACAGAAAGGAAAAGAGAATGAAGAAAAGCCTATCGCTTTTATGAGTGCACCCTTGAAGGATGTACAGTTGAAATATCTGGACATAGAGAGGCAAGCTTTTGCATTGGTAAGGGCCGTGAAGAAGTTTGGACACTATATACTACGCAGCCAGGTCAAAGCCATAGTGCCTGATGCAGCAGTGAAGATACTGCTGATGCAAAATGAGCCTGGTGAAAAGAGAGCCAAATAGATTACCGCGCTGCAAGAGTTTGACATGGAGATCCTTCCAATGAAACTAGTTAGAGGACATGCACTGGTACAAATAATGGCCAACACCGATCCAGATTTGATAAAGCAGCAGTATGTATTGGATTCCCATGATGCATCAGATTGGTATAGTGACTTGAGAGCCCTGTTGATATCTGGAAAATACCCAAACAGGATGAAAGCTTCTTAGAGGAGAGCTCTGAAAATTAAAGCACAGAAATATATGGTGCAAGGAGGTCTTCTATTTAGGAAGAACCATGAAGGAATTTATTTAAGATGTTTAAATAGAGATGAGGTAGACAAGGTGTTAACAGAAATGCATGACAAATATGGAACCGGGCATGGTTCCCATCTAGCTACAACACACAAAATATTGAGAGCGGGCTATTACTGGCCCACAATATTCAAAGACACTGAGAATCATATCAAGAGTTGTCACACATGTCAGACTACGGTAGACAAGGGAAGAAACCAAGCTAACCTGTTATAGCCTGTAATTGAATCAAGACCATTTGCACAGTGGGGCCTAGATTTCATTGGAGTCATCAATCCTCCATCTTTTGCAGGACATAAATTCATACTGACAGTGACAGACTATTGTACAAGGTGGACTGAGGCCACCTATTGTAAATTTTCCACGACTGAGGAAGTCATCAAATTCCTGGAAGAAAACATCATAACCAGGTTTGGAATTCCTTATTCATTAGTATGTGATAATGGCCCTGCGTTTTCGTCTTTAAAATTTGCTAAATGGGCATTTGAATATGGGATTGTTTTAAAGTTTTCTTTGAATTATTATCCTCAAGGAAATGGGCTAGCTAAATCAACGAACAAAATTCTATTGGATATAATTAAAAAACTTATTGAAAAGAACCCAAGAGAATGGCATACCTTGTTAAAATATGCATTATGGGTAAATAGGACCAAGGTTAAGACAGCTTTGGGCACTACACCTTATCATTTAGTCTATGGGACTGATCCCATACTTCCAGTAAACCTTAGAATACCAATTTGGAAGTTTGCTAACGAGTACTTAGGCTTTGATGATCACAAAGAAGCCAGGGTAATACAAATGCTGCAACTAGAAGAGAAAAGAGGTCAAGACATCAAGAAGTTTGCTAAACACCAGCTAGTAGTTAAGAGATGGTTTGATAAATGAGCAAGAGTCAAAACATTCAGAATTTCAGACTTAGTACTGTGCTGGGATAAAGCACATGAGAAGAAAGGTATCCATGGAAAATTTGACAAGTTATGGTTAGGTCCATTGCAAGTGTCAGAAATAATAGGGGACAACACTTTTAGGCTCAAAACCCTGACTGGAGAAGATGTGCCATTAGCAGTTAATGACCAACATTTGAAACATTACTTTCAGGCCTAGGGTAAGGGTTGTTTGTCTTTATTGTATCATACTGTAAATGTTTGTGCGGGTTTTGTTTTGGTTTTGTCTTTGTTTTGCTTTTCTTTCTTTGTTTGGTCTTGTTTTGTTTTGTTGTTCTCTGTTGCTTTTCCATTGTGTGTTTGTTTGCTTGTTGTGTGCCACTTCAACAGAGGTGTTTATTTTACTCTGGAGTATACAAGAGCAGATTAGCAACCACTGAAAATAGTATAAAATTTAGAGCATTAAGAATAATTATTTGAAATTTAAGCATAACTTGTTGTGACTGTCACGAATGTAGAAAGTTAGTTAACCTGTGAAGTTTTGTATTCAATAAGATTGGGTTGAGTATTCAAGGGAAGTTTCTCACAATGACATACCTAAAATCCTTGGGTTTGTTGAACTGACAAGTGTAGGTATTAGGTGAAAAATCAGAGGTCACCCTTGCTACCATTACAATTCTCAGCTTAATTTTAGCAAGTGACTACTCCTTGCATCATAAAGTTACAACTGCTATATCTTACTAAAATCTTAAATCTTTACCGAAATATAAATAAACAAATAAAATGGATTTTACTAAAAATCTAGGTTAAGCCATCTAAGTAACTCTATCGGGGCTATAGACGCTCACTGGCAGTAGGGCTCTACTTAGGAGAATTGTAACGATAACCTTGCTGGGGCTATGAATGCCTGCTAGCAGCAAGGCTCTATCTGGTTGGCTATGAGGGAATGACATCAACTAGGTAGTCTAATACTAGTCACTGGTTGGTTCAACTGATCTTCAAGATGAGGATAATTAATCACGTCCACCCACTTAAACTGAAAAGAAAAAATTCATGCACCTTATTGAATACATCACGTCTTAAGTTAAGTAATGATTTGCAAGAAAAGATAGTTGGAAATTATGGGTTTATTTCATTTTGTTTTCTTTAATGGTTTTAATTTAATTGTTTTGTTTGGTTGCTAGTTGTTGTGATGCTCACAACACGCCCCATTTTACTCCTTAGCAAAATGAGGACCCCTACTGAAGTTTGTTTTCTTTGCTTGTTGGTGTGGTTTGCTTGGTGGTAAAGGGAAAAAGAGTTGAAATACAAACCTTGTTAGAAATAAGAGAAAATTTGCATTTGAGTATCCGGTCAAAGTATAGGTGAATGCCTTGTTGAAAATAAACAGGGGCTTCTTTTTAAATTATTTGAAAATTCGCTATATTTTGCAAGTTATTGAAAATTTGGATAAATGTACGTTTGGAGGGTTTTGGCTTTGCATATACAAGGTTCTTGGTATACACAAAGTCGTTTCATGTGCAAGTCCATTTGTATGTCAGGCTTTGTTTTGGTCGCATTCAGGAGGGTCATATTCCTTAGCATCAGGATCATAAAGTTTAAAGTTATAATGCATGACCCGATATTCCAATGTCACCCTAAAATTCATATGATTCCAACATCCTTGCCGCCTTTTAATAACGTCCAGATATGATGGTGACGTCACCATCATATCCCATTTGATAGGGTCATGTTTGTCAACATCCTACATATTAATAATGTGCAGCGGTTGGACCCAAGAAGGAATTAAATTGGAGTTGATACGTGTTGAAGTCCGCTATGCATATTTCGGTTTGTATATTTGGTGAAATAAAAAATGTACAAGTAAATATACAATGGATTATACATAGCGCGGATCTGAAGGGTTTATTATGGTTGGTATATTTGATGCATGTTTGCACTTGTATATTTGGCAGATGCGAAATATACATCGCACTTTATACAGAACGGAACTGAAAGGGTCATGAAACATAATATAAAGGTTTTATATTTCGGTTTGTATATTTGGATAAAACCAAATATACAATGAAATATACAAGTTTTTATACGGGTCGGAACCGAAATAGTTATTGAATAAAGTTAAGCTGTTGTATATTTCAGGTTTGTATATTTGGCAAGTGTCAAATATACAACGAAATATACATACATTTTATACAACCCGGAACTGAGGAATTATAAAAGATAATAAAGTCAATGTATGTCCCACTTGTATATTTTTATATACAATCCGATGTACATTATGCCTTGTACATTACGAATTGACAGGTTATCGAATGGAATTAAACTAGTACATGTCTCTGTGTTTATATATATGTTTTGAAATTAATGTCACTTTATGCATACAAACCGAAACTCAAGAAAAGTGAAACACGGGAAATACATTGCATTGCGTTTGAGTGTAATATCAGGAAATGCATTTGATATTAGACATAGCGAATTCAAAAGATAAATACAACGTGATTATCAGGAGGTTGAAGTCCAAATGAGACAAAGAGGTAAAATCAACACAAAAAGGTAACAACGAAAGGGGAAAATAGACCCCACTAGATGTACATCAATTTCATATAATTGTAATGCATATTTGACATACAAGCTAATGTACATGGTCCGGATGTCAAGAAAAGTTAAATAACAGAAAGTCTTTGTATATCCCGGCATTGTGTATACAATGCTGATATACAAAGAATCATATGCATCGCGGGAAACGAAAGAAAGGTAAGGGAGGAAATGTATAAAGTGTTTGTATATGCACTTATACAACGGAAATTACAAGTAGATATACAAAATGAAAGATACAAGAGAAATATACAAACAAGTATACATAGAAAAGTGGTGTATGCATAGAAACAACTAACGGTAAAAGTTCAAAAAAAATGCAAACACACTAATAACATCCGAGAGTTGTTGCGCATTGATTATTGCAATTAATGCATGTCGAAGAACCAAATAAAGGGAAATTTAACAAAGGCTAGGGCATTTTTTTAATGTTGTCTTGCTTTCAAAATAGACTGTTGAAACTAAAATTACAGATAAGAAGCCGTTGTCATGATTAGCAGAAATTTACCAAAGCGGTAGAAAGCGACAGAGTTACAGCAGCTGAAAAGAGTAAAATAGTAAAAGTAAGATAACGGTAAACGGTTGCGGGAAATAGGTATTTATCCATAATGCCGTCTAATTTCAATTAGTTGAGTACTGTTAAATTCCAATGGTTTCATTGCAAAACGTTGGCATTCATCTGAATTACTGTTTCAATTTTGAATTAGCTAGGTAAGAGCTTAACGAATGTAGGAATTAGGATAGAAGAGGGGAAAATGAACTAGGGTAAAAATATTAATTTACAGAGGTTCATGGTAAAAACCCCAGGCATGTGGAAAAATAGGAAATTAAGACATATACGTTTTCGCAAGATGGCCCCAAAACAAAAGCAGGATGCAGAGGACAAAGAAAAGAAAGAAAGAAAGCCTTAGAAGGAGATAGAGAAAGAGGAGCTGCCTCTGCACAGAGGCTATCCAACTTTGATCAGTACATATGGAGTAGGGACAGATACCAATATTGGCATATATGATGCAGATGATGTGCTAAAAAAGATCACTGCTGCAGATGCCATGTCAGACATGAAGTGCATCTGGGAGAGTGGGCTGTATAAGGCTGCAGGGTTCCCACTGGCAATGGAGGCCAGGGACTTGTGCTTGGATTGCATAATTATGTACGATACCAAGATCAGGAAGGTTGTGTTACATGACAGGGTAATCGCTAACTTGACACCAGACGGGATTGCCAGAACATTTGGTCTGGAGATTACAGAGAAAATGAAGGACATTGACATTAATCAATACACTAAGGATTACTGCACAAATGAAGGAGGGTGCAGAGGGAAGATCTTCCATAACTGGTACAATCTAGATAATAAACACAAGTCTATGGCCAGAGTACCTAAAAACCTCCTGAGGATTCATTTTAAGGAGGAAATCTACTTGATGATCACTATGTTGAACAGGTTAGTTGGGGCAAGAGATGGCACCAAGTGTGAGCCCTGGATGTTTACAGTTATTGACTTTATAAGGTCAGAGCAAGAGGACCAAGAGAAAATCCACTGGGCTATGGCCATTAGCACCGCCATCTGGAAGCAGGCCATGCTAAGACATAACAAAAGTGCCCCATTTTATCTATCTTCTTATGTATTGTATGCATGTACTGCAGAGGTTAGGCCTCATATCCATGGAATTGAAAGGGTAGGCACCCTGGGAAGTGGCCCAGATCAAAAATTAGTGTATGAGCACTACCCATTGTTGCAAGAAGAGAATGCCATGAAGAATTTTACTTTGGTAAGTGATGTTTTTTACACCTATATGGTTAGGGTATTGAGGGAAGAGCCTGACAAAAGGCTGTCAAGGGATGCTGAACATGCAATAGGATTACATAGTTTTTGGTTTATTCAATTTGAATGTTTTTTGTACATAAGAATTGAAGGTTTTGAGGGAAGGCCATTCATGCTTCCCAGGTATCCATCTGACAAGCTCATTGTCTTGGAGTTTTCAAGACAAAATCAAAGTATTTTCAAAATGTACAAGAGAAAATTTGGAACTGGTAATGTAAAGATGCCATGGGCAATTTGTAGATTCTCTTGCTACAATGAGGAGGTAGCCAGTTATTCTGAATAGGAGTTGAGGTATTTTGTTTTAAGGAGTTTAATTTGGAAAGGAAGTTTGACCCCTTATGTAGAATTTAGACTTGTGTTGACAAAAGGTATAGGCATCAGGTCCACATTGAAGACTTTTGGGTCGACTATAAGAATGACAGAGAAGTAAGGAATAGAGCTTACAAGAGATTAACTCTAGAACAGATGAAATCCATTGGTCATATTTATGTACCTCCAGAGGTTCAGGAGGATGGGAGGCTTTTACATCACAGTTATAAATAGGCAAGGCTGGCTCCCATTACAGAGCCTGATTGGTCTAGGCCTTGGAATACATCTTTGGATGTAATATCTGAGCCTGTGATTCTATTTTCTAAAACATGGATAAAAGATAAGGTTGAAGAGCTTAAAGCTAAGGGAAAAGAGGTCACCTACCCACAGAAGGGGAGGAAGAGAAAGGTGGAGCCCACTGATGATATACAATGCTTCTATGAGAAGAAAAGAAAAATAGCTAAAGCAAAGATAGTAGAAAGGGGTAATAATGCTACACTAATGGACCCCTATGCATTAGGAATAACAATTACTGTTGCATCTGAGACTTTTTTGGATGAAAAGTCAATAAGTCATGAAATGACTGAAGAAGAGGCACAAGCTACTAGTGGAGCAGCAGGGTAACATCCGATGAGGGCAATCCCCATCAATTTGTTTAAGGGTGAGTCTTCAAGACCAAGGGATGTGATTGGAGCACAAGAAGTTGGAGAGAAGATGAGCAACGTATAAGGTGCTTCCATTTCAATAGACCCTAAACAAACATTCATTAAGGTGAAAACAAAACTAGCCAGTGAAATGCTGCAAGAGTCACAAACTCATGAGGCCAAGAAAAATGTAGAAACGGTAAACATTGTAAGCAGTGGTAGTGAAGAAGGAGCAGTGTTTACAGGAAAGGAGATTAACATGGAGGAAGCCTCCAGTAGTTTCCTGAGTGAGGAGGAAGGGCCAAATGTGTAGGTAGAACTAGAAACAAAGTGCAACACAGAGCCTGAAGAAGAAAAGGTACAAGACGAAGCGGAGTCTATTGATCCTTTTGGTACCTTGGTCCCTCCAGAAATTATACAAAATGTGCAGAGAGAAGCACAAAAACTTGAAGAAATGGAAGAAGAGAAGGCAAAAGAAGACACTTCAGGTGTAGATGCCTTGGGTATGCTAGTTATGTATGAAGAGTCAGGAGAGGAAGAGAAAAATACAAAAGAGGACTTCCCCATACACACAGGACCTGAAAATGCAGAACAGGTTCAGACTGTGGAAAAGACAAATGAAAATCCACTAGAGGTTCCTGAAGAGGAAATTCCAGAAGAAGATCAAGAGGATGTGGTAGAATCAGGAGAGCAAGCTCCACAACAACAACAGTAGGAACCTCTAGTGCAACAACAAAATCCAAAGGAGGAACAACAACAAAGGCAACAACCGGGACAACAACAACAACAAGAGGAAGTAGGAGTGGATAAACCTCATGAAGAGGTGATCAATGAAGAAAGAGCTACAGAGGGCATAAAAGAGGTGCCTGCCTGGCTAAAAGGAGAAATAAGGAAGGAGAAACAAAAAATACATCTTGTCCCTATAGACATTAAGAGCTTGCTAGGCGGCAAAACTACTCCAAGAAAGGAAAAGAGAAAAGCTAGAACAATGTCTGCAATAAAGAGGGGTCTAGATGGATCCAGATCTTTAAACCTAGCCATACCACAAAAGGAGAAAGATAAAGGTGAAATCACCTTAGAAGAGTACAAGTTGTTGAATCTAGACCTTGGGCATTCCACAAGAGAACAACACATTGCTAAGTGGGATGATATGCACCAAGTAACAGCAGAAATGTTGAAAAAGGATAAAAATAAATAGGAGGTTTTGAAAGGACATATTGTCCAACTCCAGCAATTTATTCAAGGGATATTTGACCCCAATGCTACAGTACCTGATTTGCCCGCCAATCTAGCAAATGTATCTCAAGAGGAGGTAAAGGATATGGCGAATAAAAGATTGAAGGCTAATATTTTTGATGAGTGGCTTGATGATTTTGTGAAGGAGGGAGAAAGAACAATAAAATAGGCTGTGAACAGCTGGGAAGTAGCTGCAACAGAAAAAAATGAATGTATGATGCTCATACATAACTGCCAAACTAGAAAAGAGGAGTGCGAGTTCAAGATTGAACAGTTGACAGAAATAGGAAAAAGGGCAGAAGAACTGATAAATGAAGGAGCATTCACTATTGCATTGGAAAATAGATTGCCAGGAACAATCGTGGATTTAAGATTTGAAAGGGAATATATCCTCAAGGATTGTGTAACAGTTATGCAGGAACTAGAGGCAAAGGCAGAGGAGATGATCGAACTACATAAGAGAATCATAGAAAGACTCCTACTGCATGAATGTGCAGGAATGTCAGCCTATGACTTGAAAGGAGCATTAGCTGAGTTCAAGGCCCTACTCGCACCCTATATAACAAATCCTAAGGTAATCCTCAGCAAACAAATGATAGATGCATGGATGGAAGAAAGAGTCAAGATGAAGAAATACCAAAAAAGAACAAGGGATTCCAGTGACAAGGAGAAGGAATTGAAAGAAAAGGTAATGATGCAAGAGTTTGTCTTTGTAAAGAGTCCAACGGGGGACCACACCTTCATACAAAATGTAAATGATAACTTCAGAAAATACAAGAAACATGAGGAGAAAAGCAATCGGGAGTAAGAAATTTTGAAGGAAAATCAAACATAGAATTTTGGCAGGAAAAGGCAGCATAAGGTGGGAATCTTGTTTGGAAAGATCCCAAGAACATTCGTTGGAAGAAAAACTGCCAAGTGGTGGACTGGTAGGCAGTTCTTAAATGAGGGCACATCATTGGTCAAGAGGAAAAGGACTTGTAACCGTAAGAAGGTGGTTGCAACCGTTAAATGGAGGTTGGAACCGTGGCAAGAGGAGAAATTCAAATGCTATATATGATGCATTGCTACTTGTATATTAGTTTACACAGGGATTTTAGCATTTTAGCTTAAGGTTGTAATTCTTTCTAAGAATTTTGAGTAGAATAGTTTTAGCTTAGAGGAGGTTGCCTGTTGTCTGCCTTAGGGAATGCGTGGAATGTCTAGCTTCCTTGATGTATCTATAAAGCACTGTGAGTTTCAGTATATTTGATTAATACAGCTAAGAGCCATTCCGACATTATAAATCTTGTATGACTGTGTTTAGAGTATGAGTGAACCTGGAAGTCTACGCCTATTTTCTGAGTGTCTTCTATCTCTTCCTTGCATTTAAAACATTTCCTCTTAAAGCTTGCAATCTTGAATGTAATATTTGTGAAAATACTTAGGGTACTTACATTTAATGATTTAGTCTTCTTGTTTAGTCAAGTTTACTGTATTTCCTACTGTGTGCATAGCAGAACAATTAGATCCTTTGGTAGAATGAATGATGTTTAGATTAGATCTTTCTAACTTTTCCCAACCAATTTGAAATACATAGCTTCAATGTTTAAATCCAAACGAGGTTATCTAACATTTGAATGAGTTTCAGAGCAATTAGTTGATATTTGATAATCTTCATAATTAGTTGAAAGGCAAAGTATGTTTGAATATAGATCATTTAAAGCTTTGAGTTACAGTAATGATCTTATGCAAATAAATGACTAGAAAGTTGATATTTGTATTAATTTGCATTATAAGAGTCCAGTAAGTCATAAACTCACTTTAAACCATGTAAGGCCCCTTGCATATTACAGCTTCATGATAACCTACTAAATGGTCCAATAGGTCAAGACCTGACCAATAAGGAAACTTGGGATCAAGTAATCTTAGTTGATTTCTTCGTATCTTTCAACATAGTTAGGTTCATTTATGAATTTTATCTTTTGTTATGAATGTGTAAAAACAAACATCAACACTATTGTTCACCACTATCCCAAAGGTTTTCAGCTTCAGAGACCCAGAGGGCTTTGGAACGGGTTCCCAAGCCCATAAAGTGCTTTTCTTCTTTCATCTAGATTTTATACTCTATGTCACAGCCTCCTACAACTCGACTTCCATAGAATATGACAGCTATCACCTGCTATCACAAAGAAGGGAGTTGGGGTTGTGGTGTTTAGGATCTTGCCTTAGTCAAGCCCCAGAATGTCATTTAAGCCTTCCAACACCATTGTTTGATAAAGATTACCTATCCCTATAGGATAGAGGCAAAAATATTGATAAATTGATAAATGATTGATTTTACACAAAAGATATCACCTCGGAGGTGTAGCTCGCATGTAGAAGAAAATCCTTCAACACATGAGAAGATGAAGCCAAATCTGCATAACAAACAAAACAACAATAGTGTGCTCTGCAACAATGAATGCTTTGAATGCTTTAAAATCATAAGTTTGCCAAAAGTTCATAATCATATTCTAGTTTACAAATGAAACCCTAACATGCTTCTATATGCATTCCCGCTACAAATTTCATAATTCAAAATTAAGAAGTTGGCAATGGAACTTTTTAATGGTCACATAACCGACATTTAAAATTTAGGTCCCAACCAAATAGGGTAGGACTAGGGTACAAGTGCGCAAGTCCTAGGCCTCTTTTTCAAGGAAGGATCAAGCTCAATAAGGTCCCCTTAGTCACATTTGACATGGGTTTCTAGGGATTTTGCATCGGCAGTTAAAATCAACATGCATGGTGAAAAACAAGGGACCCAAGAGCTAAACATAGGAGGTAAAAGTCGTAAGTGGACATTTTACGACTAAACATTTAGCCCACATTTTAATGTATGTATGAGCACATGACCCATACATGCATTAAAGTATGGTCAAAACACAACAAACACACCAAGCACTTGAAGCTAATCCATACACAAAGAATGAGGAACTATTTCTAGCCCCAGTCTTAGGTAGACATTAGAGAAAACTTGTCGTAGACACATCAAACATAGTGAAGACAATATCTGGCATGCAAAACATGGAGAAGATAGTAATAGTCATGTAAGACATGGAGAAGATAGGATTCAAGACACACAAAACACGATGAATACATTGAATGCAGTGATTAATTCTTTTTCATTTTTCATAAATATAAATGAATGTAGATACATGGAAAGTAAAAATGCAACACACAACCCCAAAATGTAGGGAGAGGCATTTCGCCATACATCTTTAAAGTAGATATGGGGGAGAAGACACTCAATACAGATCTTAGAGTGTAGGGAGGGACTCATCGCCGCACAACTTTTGACTACACTTTGAGAACAAACACGCCATACAAAACCCAAGGTGTAGGGAGGGACTCATCGCCACACATCTTTATACTACACTAGGAAAAAATATGCCATATGTTGGTGTATAACCTTTAATCCTAGGTGTACACACTAGCTTTAACCATAGTTAGGCATATTTTCCACATGTACTTTGAACTTGTCAAAGTAGTTAGCCATTTTGGAGAGGTGTCGACTTGCATCAACACCTCACACTATATTTGTGGGTGGTTACTCGCCACCACTTCATGTAGAGGATTCCTATCCTTATTTGGTGGATAATTGGGCACTCACACTTGCCTATTTATATATTCTTCATTTGTGAATACAATGGGTTGATTTCATTTGCAATCTTGTGCTTGTTTGTCTACTCCACGATCTTGGTAGTTTCTACATGGTATCAGAGCATTGTGATTAGCGTCAAGCTGTTTGTTCTCTGTTTTACGATTCACCCCTTCACATGCCATTTTCACACTGTGAGGTTTCATTTTTGTTTGGTTTTGTTATTCTTTAACTATGCTCTCGCTATGTTTGTTGTGGAGGTCAAAATGCCCATAGAGGACATCATTTTGTCACTCTAGAAAGAGTTCATAGAATGAGCTTCTTCGCCTGCTTCTAAATGCCCTTTGAAGGGATCGGTATAGTGACATGTACAAGCATTCTCTACCTTCATTGAGGAGCTCATGCCACATCAAGGACATTTCACATAGGCATGTCTTGTGTGCCTGCATTACGGGCTTGCTATGATCTGCAATGCCCATACAAAGGGCTCGGCAGAGATCGCAGACTAGCGCACTCCAATGGCTAAGAAATGCCCACCATTGGGCCTATAGTAGGAAGGTTAGGGTCAAGCATAGATGCCACACAAAGGTGTTTCCAAATCATCCTCTAAATGGCATGGAAATTGCCCTCAAACATCTCAGTTTTGGCCTTCCATAAGTCCCTCTAATAGCCTCTCAAATAGAGCAACGAGTCATTTTTTTATCTCAGTAATGTTGGTACTATTAATGTAAAAAATGTGTCAGAATGTTGATGTAATTAACTTGGGGGGAGGGGGTGATGTAAGCAGGGGAGGGGGAACCACCTTCAAATTTAAGCCCTTAGTCACATGGAGTTTTAGCCCCTGGTTGTGCACAGCCTAAGGAAACTTATTTTCCTCCTCTTTTCAATTTTTTTTCCCAAACAAATTTGCATTCAAATTTAATTTCTCAAAAATTGTAATTTTTTTTTGTTGTGGAAGGATTTTTTTGTGATTGCAAAAATATTTAAGTCCTATAACTTTTGCAAATCAACTTGAAATCGAGTGATTCCTTTTGCAAAAGTGGATGTTTTTTGGTCGCCAATCTAACTTGCCTAAAATTGCACTAAAAATATAAAGTGCTTATTTATGCTATTTTAGGGTGACTTAAAGCACTTCTTCGATAAAGTGTCAAATTTGGGGGGGGGGACACATAATTAAGGGGGTGTCTTATGTGTTGATCTTTCACACTTCCTAGAGAAGTGCTTTTGTGTGGGTCATGTTTCCTTTTCACTTCTTCACTTGCATTTCTTTAGTTCTTTATTTATGTATTTCTACAACTTCTATCTAAAGACTAAGCATCATGGAGTCTACTATCCCTATACCACCCATAAATCCTTTCAATTATCATGATTGGAAGATTAAAGTAAGTTTTGTGCTAAAAAACAAAGGTTTATATAGGATAGCTATGGGAACAGAAAAATAACCTAATGCAGGCAAAGAGGAAGAAAAGTTTTTCAACAAGTGTGACCAAGCATTTGGTTTTCTTTGTTTAAATCTCTCTCCTGAATTGTTGTTTCATGTTGAGAATTTGACTACACCCAATGAAGTTTGGGATGTTTTAAACAAATTATTTAGGAAAATTGATGAACTTAGAGGTCATGAATTGGAAAATCAACTCTTAGGTCTTATTCCTAGAAGATTCTCAACTTTAGAAGATTTCTTCACAAAATTTAAATCTTTAAAGTTTTAGTTAAAAGATTATGGAATTGACAAGAAAGAGGATCAATTAATCCTTTCTATACTTTCCAAACTAGGTGCAGAATTCTCTGTGTTTGTCTTAGCTTTCTATTCTACTAAAAGTGCTCTAGGAGCATCATGGAAAATGCCCACTCTAGATAGATTTATTTCTGATCTCAAAAGGGAGCAATAAAAATTAATTCAGATGGGTTCTTTGAAGTCTACTAAGTGGAGACCTTTAATTATAGGGAATGAAAAGCCTCAAAATTCAAAAGGAAAGAAAAAGAACACTAAAAAGGATAAGGATAGTAAGAAAGTTGATAAAATTGACAACTTCAAAAAGATTAACTCTTCTTAACAAAGTAAGCTAGTTACTAAGAAAGTTACTTGTGCCTTTTGTAAGAAATCAGGGCATGATGAACATCAATGCATGATGAAACAAATTGAAAATCTCTCGCAGATTCTTGAAAATAATAATATTGGGCTACTTGATTCTGTCAAAGCATCTTCATCAACTTAGGATAATACAAAAGATAAAGACAAATTAAAAGGCAAGGCCTTAGTTGCTATTAATTTGTCATCTCCATCATGGATTATTGATTTTGGTGCAATCCATCATATGGGTTCTTCTCAAGTTGTTTTTTCATCTTTAGAGCCATCCAAAATGTCTACAATCACCTTAGGTGATGATACTCTAGCATTGGTAAAAGGGAGAGGGTCTATTGAAGTTGAAGGAGGAACATTTTCAAATGTTCTAAGTGTACTTTCACTATCAACTAATATCCTTTCAGTGTATCAAATAATACACTTAGGGAAGGGTGTGAGAGTACATTTCTCTCCAAATTTAGTTGAGATAAGAGAATTACAAAGTAACAATTTGGTTGCTATAGGGGAGGCAAATCACCAATTGAGATTATATACCTTCTCCAATTTTGTTACAAATATTTCTCCAAAGGCACTACTAACTCATTTAGATGAAGTTAGTAAACTATGGCATGAGTGGTTCGTTCATCTTAACTACCACTATCTTGAACAACTACATCAACAAAAAATGGTTCATGGATTACCAAAAGTTAAGTTTTCTAAAGGACTTTGTGATGCACTTGGTAAACATCCTGAAGCAAAGTTTGACAAGAAAATAACATGGAGGGCAAAACAAGTCTGAGAACTTGTTCATAGTGATGTTTCAAGGGCTTTTCCCCATCCATCTTTTACAAAGGCTAGTTATGTTCTCACATTTATTGATGATTTCTCACAGTTTACATGGGTATACTTCCTTAGGCAAAAACTTGAAGTGTTTGAATCTTTTCAAGATTTCAAAGCTCTAGCTGAAAAACAGTCAAGGAAAGTCATTAAAGTTCTTTGAACAGATAATGGTAGAAAGTATGTCAATAATAATTTTGAGCAATGTTGCATAATAGAGGGGATAGATTTGCAACGCACATTTCCCTATACTCCTCAACAAAATGGTGTTGTTGGATGCAAAAATAGATCTTTAAAAGAGATGGCTAATTGTATGATTGATTCTAAAGGCATAACACCATCTTACTGGGCTAAAACAATCAACTGTGCATGCTACATTTAGAATAGATTTCATCATAAAGCCTTGAAGGTAATCACTCACTTTGAATCTTGGAAAAGGTGGAAACCAATAGTTGATCATTTTAGAGTCTTTGGTTCTCTAGCTATGGCACGCATTCCAAAAGAGCATTGCAAGCCTATGGATCCACAATCCAAACCTTAAATCTTTGTTGGATATCTAGATGGTGTAAAAGGCTATCGCCTTCTTCATCTAACCACATATGAGTTGTTCATTGAGAGAAGTGTTATGTTTCAAGAAACACCCCTTGAAACTATTCTTAACATTCCTCAACATACTATTATTTTCCCAGATCATGATAATACCTCTGATGATTAAGATCATTCATAACAGATTCCTAGTGCATAGAAAATAGTTCTTCTTCTTCTTCTAGTTCACAAATTGATGATAGTATTGAGAATTCATCTTCATCAAGTTCATCGATTGCATTAGAAGTTGACATTTCTACACCCAACTCACCATCATTTAGAAATCTATGCTCACCTCATAGAGTAGTGTCATGGGTATAGATTGTAGTAGATGACAGATAGATTTTCAGGGGGGTCACATGTCTTCTATGCTTCAGTATCTAATCCGTAGACATTTAAAGAAGCATCAGGCATATCTGAGTGGGATATTTCTATGAATGAGGAATATGATTCCTTGATTCGAAATCACACTTGGGATTTAACTTCTCTTCCTAAGGGAAGGAAGATAGTTTGATGTAGATGGATATATTGAACTAAATTTGCAATAGATGGGTCAATTGATAAGTACAAAGAACATTTGGTCACAAAGGTTTTTCACAAGTTACAGGCATTGACTATACATAAACACTTGCACCTGTTGCCAAATGAATTCGATTCGACTCACACTAGCTATAGTCACAACACATGGATGGGTTGTACATCATGTTGGAGTTCTTTCCCAAACTGGATACTTCTTTCCAGTTATCCCTACAAGGTAGCCATCATTGATCAACAAGATTTCTGGGCCAGGGGCCAACAGTGTAGGAGATAGACTCTATAAATATCTCCTCTTCTTCTTTAGGTTCTGTAGAACCAAGGGGGGTATTCCCTATTCAACATCCATAGAATATGCTTGTGGACTTACTAGGATGTTGACACAAAGTAGATAAATCCTCTCTTATGCAGACCAAAACTGTAAAATAAGTGTAAAGGGGCTAGCTTTGGACTTTACGCTCAGTTGTGAATTAGAGGATTTTGGTCCTAAAACTACTTCTAATATCCTAAAGGTTTATATTTGATGTTCAGATTTGTATTTTTTGTATTTGGATGCAAGACTAGGACCTTGGGTTATAACCTCAATACAAGATCAGATTGGTGCCAGCTCAGGGCTCAAAGTCAATAGACATACATATGTGAATGATTACCATAAACTTGAAATAATAACTGGGTTTCAAGGGGATTTTTTAGTGTCTGCCTTACAGATACTTCCCAATACTGAGTATTTAGTCATTCATACTTAATGATATCCCTATTGTAGCATACTTTTCCCAATGCTTAATCTAAAACATTTAATTTGTTCCTTGAACAAAGGTAAGAGATTAGACATTCAACAAAGAAAATCTATGTTCCAGAATCCCAAATAACCCTTAGCTATTTAGATTTAAAAGAAAAGATGCCCACAACTTGGAGACAAACAATTGAACACATGCAACTATGCATTTCTCATATAAAAACAACATGAAACTAGCAAAATTATGCATAAAACATTCAACATATGATTCATAAACTCACACGACACCAAAACAGAGCCACCAACAAAACTATATCTTATTACTCCACCAAAATTTGTCCAGTCTTCAACAACCAAAAAAATGAGTAGCATAGTTCTGATATACCCAGAACGTGCACTCAGCATTAATTGCATGGCATTTCAAAATTCTGCTAGATACAATGCACCATCAAAATGTTGCCCAAAACATTCAATGCAGTGGGAAGAAGAAGAGGGAAGGAGCAGTTGAACTTGGGAGACATGTAGCTGCCTGAAGATTTTCTCCTTTAAGATGGTAGTTGACCTGTCAATCAAGACCATGCCTTTGCAAACTTTGCCATTTATGGTCAACCTACCCACAGCTTCTGGAGATGCAGCAATTGCATGCTTTGCAATTCTTCCTGCCCAAAATACACAGGAAATCCTTCCGTTGAAGATTTTGAACAATGATCATCGATTTCCTTCTTCTTGCCAAGATCAACGCCCTGTTATCGCTCTAATAAGTCGTCAACCAATGAAAATGTGCCACGCAGTTGTCTTTTGCTTCTTTGACTTTTCACAACATGAACATACATTTTGCCTTTTTTTGCCTTTAAATATTTGCATATGCAGTTGTATATACACACAACTGCCTTTGTATCGCTCCTAACATGTGGCATCACCTAGTTGGTTCTCCATTGCTGAATATTTGTAACCTCATAGGTTATAGGAAAGACCCTGGACATGTCCGTCAATAGGCATTGTCCGAGCCATTGTATCCACTTTGCATCTGTGGTTGCATGAGAGATTATACATACATACAATTGCAACACATAGAAGGCTCAGACCCCAAATCATTATGAAACAAATTGAAACTACATTCGGGTCTGGCTTGTATCTCATTCATTGTATCTCACATTGTATATCACACATACAATGTGCAACATACAACCTACGGACCCCAACAACTTATCTGCCACAATCAATTCCTCCTTCGCGTCTGGGTTGTATATGCACTTTTGTATCATCTTTTGTATAGGCGCATGTAGATACAACCCTGGGACATACAACTGTGCGGGCCCACCATGCTTGTGAAGATCATTGACTTTGACCACAACCTGCTTTGTATATTTCTTTTGTATATGCCCATTGTATATCTGATTGTATATTGGGAATATACAATCCCAATATACAACTACAGACCTCACCCATTTCAAAAATGCAGTTAACTTTTCATCCGCGTCCACTTTTCCATATTTCACTTGTACATTCACTTGTTTGTGCAGTTATATATGAGATACCACATACAACACCCTTTATATACACCTGCGGGCCAGACCATTATTTTCAACTAGATTGGAACATCTTTGAATTCTGCCATTGTATCTTACCCATTGTATATCAAATATACAACAACACATACATACAATTACTTTGATACAATTGCAGAATATTCTAGGAATCTGTGATATACATCCACTTTTGCATGCCCAGAAATGCACATACAAGCCCGATATGTGTACAAAGATGCATACAACAGATTTCACTACCACACAAAGGGTTTTTGGACTTAGCATTTTTTCCTTCTTTTCTATTTTAGCGCAACGGGAGAAAGTGGTAATGCAATGCAAAGGGGCCGTTCAACCTATGAGTGCTAAGGCATGAAAATATAACTTAAATGATTGATGACCCACCATAGGAGGTCAACGACGAATTAAAAGATACAACGCAAGAGGCCAAGGGAAATAAAAACTAAGGCACTAAGAGTTTGAGGGAATAAAAATATAATCTTGCAGACTCAACTCAAAACCCTAACCCTAGGTGGGCACCAACATTGGCTCTAACTAGGGACGTGCAGGCGCAAGGCTGCAGCGAGAACCAGACCACTCCGGGACATACCAGACAAAATGCAAAACGCAAAACACCACCGACTATACAAGTTATGTATAGACTATTCACACCTAATTTACAATGTGCACACAAGATATTCATTCATGATAAATAACCCTTAAGGAATTTACCGTGCACAGGAAATTCTTGTAGTTCACCATTTAGGGCCTAGAGAAAGTAGGAATCTTCTCCATGAGTATTGCTGATTTGATATGGGCCCGTCCATAAGGGCTCAAATTTACCATGCTTGCCCTTATCCTGGTTCTTTGCATTCCAAACAAGGACCAAGTCACTTATCTAAAACTTCCTTTCTATAGACCTTTTATCAAACAAATAGTGTACCTTCTATTGTTTCTTGATATTTATCTTCTATGCTTCTCTTCTAATTTCATCCAATGCAACCAGTTGATTTATCCTTTGATTGATTGAGTCCTCAATCTTTTCATCATTTTCTTGTATGAATCTATAAACTAGTAAGAGATTATTCATAGGTAATTTAGCTGGTGCACCATACACTAGCTCAAAAGGTGACCTTCCAATTGCTTTCTTCACTGTTATCTGGTCAGCCCATAGTGCCAACTTTAGCTTTGAATCCCATGCCCTTTTGTTCTTGTCTACCATCCTTTTGATGATTTTTATGAGGCTTCTATTACTTGATTCTGCCTGACCATTTCCTTGTGGATGATATGGTGATGCATATGACAAATTATTCCCATAGTTGTTGCAAAAATCAACAAACTCACCGGATCTAAAACACATGGCATTGTTTGTGACCACTTTGATTAGCACTCCAAATCTGATAATAATATGTTCCAAAATGAAATCCATCACCACATTGCTTGTAGCTTTCTTAGTTGGAATGACTTCAATCCATTTAGTAAAATAGTCAGTAGCAACCAAAATCCAACTATGTCCTCCACTTGATCTCTCTGAAATCTCCCCTATAAAATCAATTCCCCATTGCTGAAATGGAGCCTTGACAATTATAGTTCTAAGGGGTAATGCACCTTCATACTTGAGTTTTCCTAAGAATCTTTGATAGGGATCACATTTTCTTACCATCCTTTGTGCATCTGAGAAGAGGGTTGGACACCAGTAGCCTGCTCTAAGAATTTTGTGAGTTGTTGTCTTGGCAGTGTAGTGTCCACCGCACACTCCTTTGTGCATATCACTTAAAATATCTATAGCTTGATTTTCATCCACACACCTAAGTAGTACACCATCATGATTCTTCCAATATAATTCTCCTTGAATAATGATGTATTTGGTAGCATGTAACTTTAAGGTCCTTTTTTTACTATCAATGAGATGGGAAGGACAATTCAAATTCTGCAAATAATACACAATATTCTTGTACCATTCATATTCTGACATGTTAACAACTTCATCCTAAATTACATTTACTTGGAATGCCTCCAAATTTGATTGTGTCATCATCTTAGCCAAACTCTGCCCCCTTACCAATTTTGTAATTTGTATCTCAATGTTGAACTCTTGTAACTTGTTAATCCACCTACGTCTTCTTCCTGTCACTTCCTGCCGAGTGAAAATGTCCTTAATTGCTACATGGGGCACATATGCAACTATATGAGATCCTACTAAGTATGGCCTAAAGCTTTTGACTGCCCTAACCAATGCATATGCCTTCTTTTCCATGATATCATATTTCAATTCAGCTCCTGTAATGACATGCTAAAGAAAGCAATAGGTTGTTCAAAACCATCTTCATTTTTCTATAATAAAGATTCATCAATAGAGTGAAAAGAAGCAAATGAGAACAACTGAAGTGGCTTAGAAAAATTAGGAGATTTCAACATATGATCCATCTCTATAACCTCTTTGATGTTCTGAAATGACCTAGTTGCTTCACTTTCCCATTTGATAGTTGCACCATTCTTCAACATTTTAGAAATATCCTTTGTAATCTCTGCAAAGTTTGGAATGAATCTTCTAACAAAGTTAATCTGCCCAAAGAAAGACTGGATGCCTTTCACTATTTTAGGAATTTGAATTATGTCAATTGTAGCAACCCTTTCAGGATCAATACTGACTCCATCCTTGGAAACAATGTGTCCCAATAGATTTCCTTCTACTACCCCAAAAGTACATTTCTTTGGGTTAAGTGAAATGTCGTATTCCAATGGTCTAATAAAAATTTGTTCTAGATGCATGCAATGTTGCTCCTCCTTTTTTGAATAAGCAGTTAAATCATCCTGATATACAGCCAAAATAGAATCAATCAATCCTGCAAAAGCAACATCCATAGCCCTCTAAAATGTAGCACCTGCATTTATCAGTCCAAATGGCATTCTTACATATACATAAGTCCCCCATGGAGTGGTGAAGGCAGTCTTGTATTGTTCAGATTCTTTTACCTTCACCTGATTATATCCTAAAAATCCATCCACCATGGATAAAAGCTCACAACCAATTACCTTTTGCAACATAGCCTCCATGTTAGGCAATGGATAATTATCCTTTAAAAAAGATACATTCAAATTTATGAAGTCCACACAAAGTCTTATATCACCATTTTTCTTTCTAACTGGGACAAGATTGGACACCCAAGTTGACTGTCTAATAGGCACAATTATTCCAGCCTCCCTAAGCTTTACAGGCTCTTCTTGCATTTTTTGAGCCAAAGTTAGGTTAATAGGTCTTTGTGTCTATCTGAATGGCTTAGCTCCAGGCTTCAAAGGAATCTCATGCTGGAATAAGTCTTCTCTATAAGCTTTTAGGTCCTCATATGACCATGCAGATACATGCTTATATTTTTTCAATAATGGAATCAACATACTCCTGATGTGTGGCTTGAGCAGCTGTTTGCCAATATATACCCTTTTGGGGGCATGGGATATCCCCAAGTTTATCTCCTCCAAGTTATCCTTATTTGTAGGAGACGCCTTTGTAACAAACCAGTCTCTATTGTCAAATGCTCTTTCTAAAGAAACTAACCCTCTAGGGATTTTATTTGTTTTAAGTTGAATTACTTCTTTCCCCAAAAGAGTTTATTTTCCATTCACAACTTCTACAAAGTTCTGAAAATCAATCTCCTAGTTCTTATATTCATCTATGTAGTGTAGGAACTTCAACAAATCTCTATCATCATCAAACACCTTCCAACTGCATATATTATCTAGTACTGTAGGTCTCATTTTAACTTCAACATTTGTAACATCAGATAGAGTGACATCATCCGGCCTAATGGCCACATTAGCTAAAAAGTCTGCCATGACATTCTTTGATCTTTCTATCCAATTTATTGAAAAAGCATCAAATAATTTAATTGTATCCCATACAACATGCTTATACTATTTCAACCTTTTATTTTTTGAAGCATACTTATCTCTCACCTGGGAGACAATTAATTCTAAATCTCCAAACACTTTTAGCATCTTAATCCCATGCTTCAAAGCAACATTTAATTCTAGCAGTAGAGCTTCATATTTTGAAATATTATTTGTGCAGGCAAACTTTAACAAGAAAGAGAATTTCAGAAGCTTACCTGCTAGAGACAAAACCACAACTCCAACACCAGAACCTTCCTTTGAACAAGCTCCATCAAAATACATAGTCCAGAGACCGTGTTGGTCAAGTTCTTGAATGCAAAAATCTCTCTCTTCACTTCCTCAATCATCTGAGACAATTCTGAAATTCTTACAGTCAGTATCCACAAAATAGATATGCTCTTCTGAATCTTGATCTTCAACTATTTCTGGTGACCTCTCTTCTCTGACCATCTTGACATCTCTACCATTCATTGGGATCACATCATATTATAAATCTAACTGCATACTTCCTCCAATCAATGCTACCCATCTTCTTGACAATAGCATACCATATTGTGGCTTTATGTCAACTACTATTATGTTCATTCTATAAGTCTTTTCTGGATATATTGCTAGCATAAAATCCACATCCTTCATGATTCCTATAACCAGTACCTCCCTAGCATCCATTGGATAGTATTTTCCACATGCCTTATCTATTTTCAATCCAGCTTGTTGCATGATAGCTTGATGCATAATATTTGTTGATGCTCCTGAGTCAAGGATACAATTCTTGATTACTTTTCCATTGATAACTAGGGAGACATAAAATGGTTCAATCTGTGAAGGGCATTTTGTCATTGTCATACTGAGATAGACTTCAGGGACTTCATCCTCATCAATACACAAGGCTTGTTTCTTACCCTGAGCTTCAACATTCTGTTCAGCCTGACAAGCTACTCCTGAAATTAGGGACAATGCTTTATTCCTAAATTCTTCAACTTTTATCATCTCCATCAATAGAATAGAGACCTTTATCTGGGATAAAACTTGAGTTATGTCAAATGGAGCATAATTTTGTATAATAATTGTAGCTTGAGCTATGGTTTTATTCTTATCATGAGCTGATCCAACGTTAATTTTAATGGCCTTCTGATTGTCATCCTTGACCTGAGAATTCTTATTTTGATCCTCATTCTAGGGAACTTCATTTTATGGTCTTTGAGAATCATGACTTGGTTTTTTCTTAGAATTTTTCTTATTATTATTCCATCGTGTCTTATGTGGTTCAACCCCTTTATGATTATGCATTGGTTGATTCATAAAAGTGTCTTTTGGTTGACGTGGATCACCTACCTGAGCTTTACCTCTAAGGTTATATTTTCTTTTGACCTGAGCCACTGCTACAGCTATCAGAGCTCTAATCTCTTCATCAGAAGGCCTTCTCAAGTTATTCAGAAAGATGTGTGAGTCCTGAGCATAAGCATAGTTATCTTCATCATCCTTATCATAGGAAATCTATTGGCAGACTTGAGTCCCATAACTCGTGCTTTCATTAGCATCATAAGAAGAATACTCCCTATTTGTGAACAACATATTGACATCATCATCCTCCACATAATGTGGCTCATTGCATTCATCACAGGAAATAGCATTATTATATAAAGATTAAGCAATCATACATTGCGATTGTGAATGAGGAATTTGACAGATTATGCACCATGGGGTGTCATCAACAATGTTAACAGCTTTCATTAAAGGATCAGGAGTCTCCTTAACATTTTGAGCTCTTTGATTAGTGTTGCTATTTGGGAGAACTGGTTTACCATTATGCCAATTAGTGTTATATGGTATATCATGCAATGATGGTCTCTTCTCTTGTCTTTGGTAAACCTGCCTTTCAGGACCTATCCCCTTTTCATTTTTAGCAAGTCTATAACTTAGGTACTTAACAATAGTTGTCAATTTATCCAATTTCTCTTTGAAAGTAGATGCATTACCTAGAGTACTTTGAGACTTATTATTCAGATTTTGCAAAATCTTTACATCATCCCTTCTATTTGTCTTACCAAATGCTTTCTTATTATTTTCAATGTTGGTTGCAATTCTAAAAGCATCCCTGAGACTAGTAGGACCCTTATCTCTTAACCCATAAGTTGTTTTAGCATCAAAAGCATTTATGTATAGTACCATGCACATTGGTTCATTAGACCTCATGTGAAGTGGTGATTTGTTCATCACTCTAATGAACCTAGCATTAAAATCTACAACAGGCTCATTTGACCCCTTAGTAATACCAGTGAACTCATTTATAAAAAAGCTTGGATCATTCTTATCACCATATTGTTCTTTAAAAATCCTTTTGAAGTCATCCCATGATGAGACACTCTAGTTAGGTAGACCTTTATACCACTCTCTAGCTTCATCAACTAAGGACTACATAAACAGTTTCATAAAAACATCTTCATGTTCAAGCTCAAAGTTGTCCATAACATTATGAAAGGCCTTCAAATGATCTTCACCTAACACAACATTGTTTCCTGAAAACTTTGGTATCTGAAGCTTTACATGTTTATCAATGGGATTAGGGCAACCAGGAATACCATTAAAAATTAGCTGCCTGAATCTATCCAACTGCATGGGTTGTCTACCAAACTGATTAACATTTGCGTTCCTATTAGCATTCTGATATCTTACATTGTTCAATGGTACTCTAACATTGTTTATATTTTGTATTTGATCATTCTGTTGATTTTGGACTTCATTTCTTTGCTGGTTTCTTAGCACATTTGTATTATCAAGGGTGGGAACTGAATTATGTTGAGCAATTTTTAGAGCTTGCACCTTTTGTCTCATATCATCTCTAATCCTCAAAGCCTACAAATATTCTAGTTCAGCCCTCAGGTTCTTGATTTCTTCAGCTAATTATTCATCTTTAGGCATAGAAGAGGATGGTCCCTTTCCATATTGGTCATCATCATCATCCCTTGGGGACTCAGTTTCTTCAAATCTGTTAGTGGGATCTAAGAAAGGGCATTCTTGAAACATCTCTGATCTCATTCTCAATCTATCACCCTATTGTCTTTCATATACATCATGAATTTCAGCCTCTGTGTTTCAAAAATAAGGTGCCTACTGCTCTGAAGATCTGGGATCATCTTAGGTATTATCATTATTTCTAGGGCTGAGAGAACCTTCAGGACCAGCTTGAATGGTCCCTTTTCTCCTATACATCATTTTTCTAGGTAATTCTTCAAGTAAAGGATTACACATGGATATTCTCCCTTGCATACAAAATTTCACTTTACTGGTTGGGAGATTTGTTCAGAGTTGCCACCTACAATTAGGAATTATTTTTTTAAAACCAAGGTTCTTACACAAAGAAGTTCCCCAATAGAGTCGCCAAATCTGTTGGTGTTCTTTCCCAAATTGGATGCTTCTCCCCAGTTATCCCTATAAGGTAGCCATCATTGATCAAGAGGATTTCCAGGCTAGGGCCCAATAGTACAAGAGATAGACTCTATAAATATCTCCTCTTCTTCTTTAGGCTCTGCAGAACCAAGGGGGGTATTCCCTATTCAACATCCATAGAATATGCTTGTGGACTTACTGGGATGTTGACACAAAGCAGATAAATCCTCTCTTATGTAGACCAAAACTATAAAATAAGTGCAAAGGGGCTAGCTTTAGACTTTATGCTCAGTTGTGAATCAGAGGATTTTGGTCCTAAAACTACTTCTAATATCCTAAAGGTTTATATTTGAAGTTTGGATTTGTATTTTTTGTATTTGGATACAAGACTAGGACCTTGGGTTATAACCTCAATACAAGGTCAGACTGGTGCCTATCTCAGGGCTCAGAGTCAATAGACATACATATGTGAATGATTACAATAAACTTGAAATAATAACTAGGTTTCAAGGGGATTTTTTAGTGTCTGCCTTATAGATACTTCCCAAGACTGAGTATTTAGTCATTCATACTTAATGATATCCCTATTGTAGCATACCTTTCCCAATGCTTAATCTAAAACATTTAATTAGTTCCTTGAACAAAGGTAAGAGATTAGACATTCAACATAGAAAATCTATGTTCCAGAATCCCAAATAACCCTTACCTATTAGATTCAAAAGAAAAGATGCCCACAACTTGGAGACAAACAACTGAACACATGCAACTATGCATTTCTCATATAAAAACAACATGAAACCAACAAAATTATGCATAAAACATTCAACATATGATTCATAAACTCACAAGACACCAAAATAGAGCCACCAGTAAAACTGTATCTTATTACTCCTCCCAAATTTGTCCAGTCTTCGACAACCGAAAAAATGAGTAGCATAGTTGTGATATACCCAGAACGTGCACTCAACATTAATTGCATGGCATTTCAAAGTTTTGCTAGATACAATGGACCATTAGAATGGTGCCCAAAACATTCAATGCAGCGGGAAGAAGAAGAGGGAAGGAGTAGTTGAACTCGGGAAACGTCTAGCCACCTGAAGATTTTCTCCTTTAAGATGGTAGTTGACCTATCAATCAAGACCATGCCTCTGCAAACTTTGCCATTTATGGTCAACCTACCCGCGGCTTCTGGAGATGCAGCAGTTGCATGCTTTGCAATTCTTCCTGCCCAAAATGTGATTGTGGATACATAGGAAATCCTTCCTTCGAACATTTTAAACAATGACTGTCGATTTCCTTCTTTCCACCAAGATCAATGGCCTGTTATCACTTTGAAAAGTCGTCAACCAATGAAAATGTGCCACACAGGTGTCTTTTGCTTCTTCAACTTTTTGCAGCATGAACATACATTTTGCCTTTTTTTGCCTTCAAATCTTTGCATATGCAGTTGTATATACATACAACTACCTTTGTATCGCTCTTGACACGTGGCATCACCTGGTTGGTTCTCCATTGTTGAATATTTGTAACCTCATCGGTCATCGGAAAGACCCTAGACATGTCTGCCACTAGTCATTGTCCAGTTAAGGAGCCATTGTATCCACTTTGCATCTGTGGTTGCATGAGAGATGATACATACATACAATTGCAACACATACAAGGCTCAGACCCCAAATCATTATGAAACAAATTGAAACCGCATTCGGGTCCAGCTTGTATCTCATTCATTGTATCTCACGTTGTATATCACACATACAATGTGCAACATACAACCCGCGGACCCCAACAACTTATCCACCACAATCAATTCCTCCTTCGTGTCCAGGTTGTATATGCGCATGTACATACAACCCTGGTACATACAACTGTGTGGGCCCACCATGCTTGTGAAGACCGTTGACTTTGGCCGCAACCTGCCTTGTATATTTCTTTTGTATATGCCCATTGTATATCTGATTGTATATTGGGAATATACAATCCCAATATACAACTATGGACCTCACCCATTTCACAATGCAGTTAACTTTTCAGTCGCGTCCACTTTTGCATATTTCACTTGTACATTCACTTGTTTGTGCAATTATTTATAAGATACCACATATAATGCCCTTTATATACACCTGCGAGCCCGACCACTATTTTTGACTAGATTGGAACATCTTTGAAGTCCACCATTGTATCTTACCCATTGTATATCAAATATACAATGACACATACATACAATTACTTTGGTACAACTATAGAATATTCTAGGAATCTGTGATATACATCCACTTTTGCATGCCCAAAAATGCACATACAAGCCGAATATGCATAGAGAGATGCATACCATAGATTTCACTAACGCACAAAGGGTTTTTGGACTTAGCATTTTTTCCTTCTTTTCTATTCTAGCATGACGGGAGACAGCGGTAATGCAATGCAAAGGGCCGGTCAACCTATGAGTGCTAAGGCATGAAAATACAACTTAAGTGATTGACGACCCACCACAGGAGGTCAACGATGAATTAAAAGATACAATGCAGAAGGCTAAGGGAAATAAAAACTAAGGCATTAAGAGTTTGAGGGAAAAAAATATAAGCTTATAGACTCAACTCAAAACCCTAACCCTAGGTGGGCACCAACACATTAGATGGATATGAAGAGTGCATTTCTTCATGGAGACCTTGAAGAGGAGATCTACATGGAACAACCACCAGGGTTTGTTTAGGATTCATCCTTAGTGTGTAGACTAAGGAAATCTATCTATGGTCTCAAACAAGCCCCCAGGGCTAGGTATGCCAAGATGGATTCTTACCTTCTATCTTTAGGATTTGCTAGATGCCATTCAGATACTAATGTGTATCTTTTGCAACAGGATGATTCACTTTTGATATTGGTTATATTTGTTGATGATCTTTTGATTATTGGGAGTACTTCATCTACCATTGCAGGATTGAAATCAAAACTCCAGGATAGATTTGACATGACAAACTTGGATTTATTACACTATTTCCTTGGTATTGAGATATCACAATTAGATTTAGGGATTGCTCTTGATCATCCTAAGCATACTCTTGATTTACTTGCACATTTTCACATGACTACTTGTAAACCATCTTCGACTCCCTTCCTATTTGGAGTAAAGCTTGAGACTTCTTGCCCTACACCTTTAGTTGATGCTACATTGTATTGGCAACTTGTAGGTAGTCTTATATGCTTAAAACATACTAGGCCTAACATATCATATGTAGTTGGTATAGTTTCCATATTTATGTAGGAACATCATGAGTTGCATTGGAAAGCAGCTAAGAGGATTCTTCTCAACCTTCAAAGTACACTTGAATTTGTGATTCACTACAGAATTGGTTCATCAGTTGACTTGGTTGGTTTTACAGATTTAGATTGGGTTGGTGATATTGAGTATCACAAGTCCACTTTTGGTTATAGTTTTTCACTGGGTTTAGGTCCTATCAGCTGGTCTAGCAAGAAGCAGAATGCTATTGCTATATCTTCTATAGAGGTAGAGTTCAGGAGAGCTGTTAACTCAGCTACTGAGGCCATATGGCTTCAAGGCATTCTTTCTAAGTTTGGCATTCCTTTCAGGAAGCCTACAATTATCTTTTGTTATAACCAGAGTACTATATAGAAATGTAAGAATCTAATTCAACATCAATGAACCAAACACATAGAGATTCATATACATTATATTCAAGAGCTTATTCATGGTCAGATCATCGACTAAGTCTTTTGCCAGTCTTCAAAGTAAGTTGTTGATATTTTCACCAAACCCTTTACCGAGAGCAAGTTCATTCATCTACAATCTCTTCTTGGCGTGCAGTCTACATTAGTAACATCATCTTTTGGGGGGGCTATCTAAGCCTTTCTTTATTTTTTCTCTCTTTTGGAGGATAGTTTTTTCCCACTAGATTTTCTATCTTTCTCTATTTCTAAGAGATTTGCATTGTACATGAATACCTTATCAGGCTTCATGCCTGAGACTCATTTTTTATAAACTCACCTAAGCTATGCTTAAGGGGGGGTGTTAGTGTATAAGCTTTAATCCTAGGCATATACACTAGCTTTAGCCATAGTTAGGCATATTTTTGACATATACTTTGAACTTGTCAAAGTAGTTAGCCATTTTGGAGAGATGTCAACTTGCATCGACACCTCATGCTATCTTTGTGGGTGGTTACTCGCCACCACTTCATGTAGAGGAGTCCTATCCTCGTTTGGTGGAGAATCGGGTACTCACACTCACCTATTTATATCTTCTTCATTTGTGAATACAATGGGTCGATTTCATTTGCAATCTCATGCTTGTTTGTCTAAGTACTCCACGATCTTGGCAGTTTCTACACCACACAAACCTAGGTGTAGGGAGGGACTCATCACCACATAGCTTTAGAATACATAAGGGGGAAGACGTACAGAAGACACATGGAAAACATGAGTGCTGTATAGCATGCCAAATACATACTATACGTCTAAAACACAACAAATAAAGTGATGGAAGGAACTTATTGCTAAGCCCCCACCATCTCAAGCATGCTATAGGCACACCTGATAGTTTGGCTTATGCTACAACAACCACCAAAGACATGTTTAAGGGAGGATACACCAACCCCGCCTACTTGGAAGACTTTTGAAATAAAAAGGATGTGAACTAGCTCAATACATACACCATCCCCACCTTTGCAGAGGGCTTTCAATAAAAGGATATCCATGATATCCTACCTCCGTAGAGGGCTTTCTAATTGAAATATAGAATAAATATGTGCACTCACGTGGAGATACAACATCCTGCCTTTGCAAAGGGCTTACAAACATGCTTCATTAGTACCTATATCATCAGATAGCTTACCTTTATATGCCCCCACCTTAATAAGGTGGTTGATATCATGTATCGATATCAAGAACATTAAGGTAGAGAGAAAATACACAAGGGAACAAGTGCTCTCACAAAGCCCATGCCCCCAAAGGTGACATGTGATTCATGATCACCGAATGTTCACACAAACACAGTTTCCTGCAGTAAAAGAGGTTAGAAATATTTTCATAAGATAAGAACCACATAACTTGATAAAAGCAATGCATGAAAATTATCACATCAAGAGCCAAGGCTATACTATGGATTTGGAAACTGAGTATAACTATGGGGCTATTCTATAGAGATCTCATAATTGAGTGTAATCAAAGTGCACAGAACAGCTATATTTTTATGATTTGTTACCAAATATAAGACAACATCAAAATATCACACGAAGTAATTCTACTAGCCAAGCATTGGATAATATATCTATTGGAAATAGTCGAGACAACTGAGAGGGGGGTGAATTAGTTGTCTCAAAATTTTAACCTTTTTTGCATTTAATCTTCTTTACCAACTTATAATCAGATCAATAATGTAAACATTAAAGTATGAATCAACAACACATGAGCATAAATAAACTTAACACACATAACACCAAGATTTTTACGTGGAAACCCAATTAAGGGAAAACCATGGTGGGGGTTAACTCACAAGATTCATACCCTGTTAAAAGTACTTAGAAGAAAAGAGAAGGCGCATGCCTTCAGGCTCACTACTGAGAGCTCACTGCTCAAGAGAGGCTCACTGCCTATAGAATTTATGTATAATACATAAAGAATTAACTGATAAATACCATCTCCTTCATGCCTGGTTCAGTTTCATTGAGTGCTCACAAAACTTCTGCTCTACCCCAAATACTTCTTTTCTAACTCTTTATCAAAACAACTCTTGTTCTTCTACTTCTCCTCTGCTCTACTCTACCTTCAATCCTTTCTTCAAATTATATTATTGTCGCACAAGGATAATTTTGTACAACTCATCAAAAAGTACTTATATGCTTCATCAACCTTGGAATGAACATGAAGGTCAGCACTACAAACATCTGACTTACTGCAAATCACTAAGCTATCAGCCAAACATAACTGGGACTCAAATCTTCATTAGTCAACACACCATGCTCCATAGAAATGCTCTTAGAACATCCGCAACATGCTTGAATCATCTGGTTAGCCAAGACTGGGAAGAACAACAACACCAAGAAGGAAATTTTCATTGACAAGCTCAAACTTCAATGCAGACCTCCAACATAGCAGTCATACAATCTAGAGACTTCCACAAACACATTGATTTCAACAAAAACATCCACATTCCTCCAAATCATTAGAATCACTTGCATCTTCCTCCGGAACCTCAAGAACATTGTCTTCCATGACTATCACTTTAGAAAGATTGCTTGTGGACCTCCAAACCACGAAGCACTTGAATGGATGATACACACTGACTTCCCAAACATGCCTCCAGATCCACAGATCATTATTTGACATATCCAAAACAATCTGAACCTCTTTCATGTTGCTCTATCTTTTCTGAATACTGCAAAACTTGTTCTACTCAGATGGCCATAGCTTCTTCAAATCTTCATACAAACCCTTCAAAGCTTAACTAGAGCTTCTTCAGACAATCCTCTACTTAGCCATATGGTCTACATATATTGATCATCATTAATTTTCTCAATATCCTCAACAATCCAGTCTTCTAGACGGGTAGCAAAATAGGATACAATTGACACCAATGGAAACAAGGATATGTTGACATCAATGACAACACTGCTTAGGAACATATTTGTAATAATATCAACCCCATCATCATGTATGGACTAGGTCCATTTATGCTTACTCGCTGAAGGGACACATGGTCTGTATCAGTGTTTATTTATTTTTCATCATCTGCTAGCTAGATAGAACCACTAGAAGAAGGTAAACAATAAATCAAGAGAGGAGAACAAGTGCCTTAGGTTTGTCATGTAGGAAGGTGCCCCCAGATCACCAACTACAATGCTATGCCCCTAAGGAATGACACACAACAATGAAAATAGAGGAGAAGCAATATAGAAGAATGATGATACAAATAGAAGAATGGTCACAACAGAGGCGGTCTCCTGATATCCTCAACCTTACAAAAGTATCAAGGGTCATCTAAGGAGGCCTAAACAACACATAACACATCACAGTGGGAATCATAACACAAAGAGAAAGGGTTAGAAATACTTGAAAGCACAACCGAACTAGTGGTTGTCATCCAGCAAATCATCATCTTCCCAATCTCAAATGTTAGAGGAAAGAGGTATGTAAGGTACCATGGCCCAATTTTTTTTATTGTCTTTATATTGTTCATTCTCAAGCTCTTCTTGGTTTGATTCAATGTTAGGTGGAATGTTTTCTTGTTGAGGAGCATTTCGTTGGGCAAAATCTTGTCTTCTCTTCCTCCTTTCTCTTGCTTGTCTATTTCTTCTTGTCTTGTTTCTTATATCTTCAAAAGTAGTGTCATGTTTTTCTATTGGTCTTTTTGTGTTAGAGGAGGAAACTTGTTCAAATCTCATTTGTCTTGATGAAGTTCCTTGTTCATGATGAATACCTCTCAATCCTTGTAAGGATGACAGAGGAGGAACCTCAGCATAGGGTCCTTTACCTTTTTCTCTAGGAAGTTCTTCTAATGCAGGTTGTTCTTCTCTTATTGTTTTCATAGGAGGCTCGACCATTCTAGATATAAGTTTTGCTTTGTGGGTAAATGCACAAAGTTGAGTTCACTTAAGGTGGAAGTTTTGGACTTTGACAAAAACCTGAAATCGGGAAAAGTGAAACATGATCTTGATTTTTATGAAATGGGATCCTATTTTGCTTTGGGACCCTAAGCCAAAAGAGGGATCCCATTTTCTAGAAATAGGATTCCATTCTAGAAACAGGATCCCATTTCATAAAGGGTTAAATATGAAAAACAAAACGAGATCTCATTTCTTAAAATTTGAATTTTAGGCCTGATTTTTTCTTTGTTATCCGGTCTGAGAAAAGGGTTGGGGACCCAAACCTAGGCTTTCGACCTAGTTTGACTTGCAAGTTGAAGGTCCTGTCAATGTCACAACAAAATAGTGACTTTGGGCATATGTCTGAAGACCTCTTTTATATATTTTTTTGACGAAATTAAAACCCATTATAGATGAAATAGTGTAGATTCCAAATATGTAATTTTTTTTACAATTGGATTACTTTTTTCTATTTTCAATTAATTTCTGATGAAACAAGTCCATAAACTTGAATTATCATGGTTTTTTAGTATTTTAATAACTTTTTATTAAAATAATTTCTTGAAAAACAAATTGTACAAAAATGTACTTTAGACAATTCTTGTCAATTTGAAAGAAAAATTTTAAAAATGATAAGTTTAGGTCATCTTATGCATGATGTACATGATGATTTTTAAAAACACCAAATATGGCCAATAAAAAATTAACCAAAAAAATAAATTCAATAATAAATTACAAAAAAATATGGAAAACATGTTTTAGTGCATTACAAATCTTTTCCCAAAAGGATTTTGAAAAATATGATTATTTAGATCAAAATATGGATGACGTACACTTGTATGGTATAGTAAAAAAAAGTGACTTTTAAACAGTGGTTTTTAGAAAGGTCTACTGAAAAATAATTTGTATCATCTGGGTATTCAAATAAATTACATATTCAGAAACTAGACTCTGAGTACTGCATTTCATGACTAGTGACTTTTTTCAAGATTCCATTTCTAAGTGCTTCAAATTTTAAGGTCAAATGTGACAAATTCTAAAAATCAGGGAAAGCACTTCCACTTTTTGGCCAAAAAGTGGACTCAACTTCTTGCGCACACCCTTGTATCATTTGTATTGTAGGAAAGAGTGGTCTCTTCATGGTTCAGGGTCTCTATTAGTTCATGGCCAAAAGTCATCAAGAGTAAAGTTATTTTCCATGACTATGGGCTGCCATGTATTACAATGAATAGTACAGACTTGTCCATGTAAAGGAAATTTTATGCAATTGTGAATAGTTGAGGGGAAAACATTTATAGCTTTTAACCATGGATGTCCTAGCTTTATGTGAAAAAGGTTAGATAAAGGGATAACATCAAATAACTGATCTACGACTTTATCATATATCGTAACCAATAAGGATATTTTCCCAAAGGTAGGCATGAAAGCTCTGGTGTGTGTCTTAATCACTAAATCTGAAGGTTCATAAGAATCTTGTGTCAAATTATGTGAGAGAAGCAACTCTTCGATTACCACATTAGTCATGTAATTAAGATCTATAAGTGTACCATGCACCAGAATCTCCATTATACTCACTATAGAGGAAAACTAATCCATTGTAGACTTAACATAATTTAGGGGTAAACCTATCTGAACAATCCACTCTATCATTGTACTTCCTTCATTAAATTATCAACCAAGGAGCATAAGCTTATGCTAGCACTACACTGTATGTACCTTTAGGGCTCATATTCTTCCTAAACTATCTTATCTAAACCTACTTAGGCTCTTCTACTCTACTAGAATTCAAAGAAATGTAAGAATAGTGAAAACAATTACATGATCTAGTGGCTATGGGTACCTTCATCATAAGCCGTAGATAACTATTAACAATAAAAAATTACAGAACTAATCCAAAACATTCAAAATGATAAGAGATCTAATGCTAACCTTTGGAGGACTTAAAGTAGACAAAGCATGCAGTTGTTCATGAACTCTACTACAGTAATTTGGCAATCAAAGAAATCTAAGGGACTCATGATGTATCCATATGCAAATGAAAAATAGATTTAACAATCAATGCATAAAGGAACAAGGAAATAAATGAAGTCAGGATTAGTACCTTGAATGGCCACCTTAGGGGATTGACTCACTTAACTAGAAATCAAATCTAATTTAGATTCTTACGCATCTTCACGACACAGTTTCATTCACTTCATATCATAAACAAAATCTCTTTTAGATTGTATTCAATAATGACATTCCTTAATAGAACATGTCTGGATCTTCCAATATAGAAAAATAGAGTAACAACTGAGTAACTAGAAAATAAGGTGACTAACCTAACATGTAACTCATCCCTCCTAACTTATATAGAAATGAGAGAGTTCTATGCAACTACTAACTAACTTCAACCATCAATCCATTCCTAGATACTAGGATACAGGTTTGAGATTGATTTATTAATCTAACTGAATAGAGGAAGCATAGTTTTATCCAAACAAGAATTCTTATGCAATGGTTCTCATGAAGATGCATTTGAAACAGTTTACTTCTCCTGAATTTATTTCTATCCATGATGGTTCACATTCATCCTCCAGCTGCTTGCATTTTTGGAGTCCTATCTTCACTTCCTTTAATTCTCATGTCTACAACTTTGCTGCAAAAGCTCATTTCCTTGATGACATATTCTTGCTACACAAGGGTTAATTCAGAAAATATATGTACACAAATATCCTTCATGACTAAACCATAGGATTCCATCTATATTACATGCATACTTCATATTTAAGTCATTCAATTGATTCACCATATTCCATATTAATAACATAGGTTCAAAGTCTTGCAAAGTATATAAAAAGACAACATATAATGATGATGATGTTGGTAAAGTATCTGGAGGATCATATGGAAAAGTTCTAAAAGTATATAAAAACAACATAAAAATAGGTCAATATTTTAGCCCATCATTCCCCCCAACTTAGTCTTTTGCTTGTCCTCAAGAAAAATCTTTGAATTAAACACCTAGGAGAGAAGATTGTAGTGCAATGTAATCTGCCTCAGGTCCATTATTTCTCTGACTCCTTCACCCTGCTTAAGATAAAAACCATTGTAACAAGAAAGCCTATCCAATTTGACTAATTTTACATTCCTACATTTGTCACCCTCTTCCCCTGTCCAGTGTGGTACTGGATAAAGGAGAATAGGAGGATGAAAAGTAAGTGGCAGCCATCCCACTCCTATTTTCTCTAAAATTTAGATATACTTGCACAATCTCTCAAACATATTCATAAAATTATGAAAAGAATGAGGCTCTTTCCTCTATAGTGCTAAGTTAGACTATTCCATCTATCTTGCATATACCTTAGACAATTTTGAAGCATAGGCCCTGCTAACTATTGTATCCTCCTGTGATCTTGCAGTCTTAAATCCATAATTATTTTTCTTGGACCTTTGTGTGAGAGGAGTGTTAACCATTGAGTGAGGATTACATCAGGATTCAATGCTTCCCTTTTAACCTGTAGTGTCGTTGTTTTCTCTTGTTCCTCATACTTATCCATCAATTCCCCTCTTAGCTTTCATTCTTGAGATAGGATAATAGTGCCCTAACTTGCAAATCTCAAAACATAAATGGAAAGGTTCCATTCTGTGTCCTCTGTCATTAAGTAGTTATGCAAACAATATTCACACAATTAGTCTTGCTCCTCTAAACTAACATCTTTAAAATAGTTATAGAAAATATGCCTTGAATGTAAGGCAAGCTGATCATTAATGAACCTATTAAACTAGAAACTGAGAAACTTTTCTTTTAGGAACAATGCATATGCCCTTGGTGGAGGTCTACACCCAATGAACTATATGGTCCTGTTAATTACCTCTGTTAGCTTATCCTCCAACCTTTTTATCACCAAATTCTTATCTTCTATTGATGCATTGAGATTTTGTTTTTCCTTCTCCCAGTTTTCCCTTTCTTGTTTGGATTTATGAGTGAGTTTCATTAATTTAAAACCCAAAGACAAAGTAGTGTGGTATACTGGAGTTCTTGTTATAGGAGGTTGTGGAGTGAGTACTTCATTTTCTTCAACATTTATTTTACTTACAACCATCTATGGTAATAAATTTAAATTAGCTCCATGGCCATAGGTCTAAATTCTCTCCTCCAACTCTTGTATTATTTTCTCCTTTTCTTTTTCCTTCTCTTATATCCTTTCACCTGCACTTCCAAGTGTTTTATTCTATCAAGAGATTCTTGCAGTTCTTTTCTTATGCTTCTATCCTCCAACAATTATTTTTCTTTCTCAAAATTCAAACCTTCATCATTATCATTCTCAGTTATATCAAAAATTTTCTTAGCAGAACTACTAGGAACTGACATTCCCATTTTCTTTGCAATAAATAAATCCTCTGAATCAGAATTTGAAGTTGAAGAAACATACCTTCTCTTTTTACCAAACACATTAACATTTTCAAAAGCATCAATAGAGAAATCCTCAGAAGCATCAGCAGGGACATCCTCAAGAGCAATTTCTCCTTTATCTGAATCTAAATTCACTAGTGTTGGATCATGATGCTGATGTCCTTCACCTTTTTCCTGCCCCTCTTCTTTAACAATTCTTTCCTTTACACTTTGCCTCTTCAATCTCCCTTAGCATCTGGGAGTTGCAGTCTCTTGTTTGACTTCATTTTTCCTTTTCTTTTTACTCCTCTTCCTCTTCTTTTCCCTTGCATCGTCTCCCTTCTTAGTGCTTTTATGCTTCTCAACACTTTTCTTGTTTCTCTTTTTCTTAACAGGTGTTGAATCAGTGCCTCTCATAGGTTTAGGTTTAGAATATGAGGGTTCCTCTATTGTTACTAGCCTATCCTCTAGAGTGTTGTCCTCTTGCTGCCCCTCTTACTTAGGCTCAATCTTAGGTTAAGGCTCATACTGGGGTTCATTCTCTGCTTCAGGTTCTTCCAACAGTGTTGTGATATCTATACATTGTTTAAAAGCTTCCCAATCAACCTGTGGGTGTTGAATTCTTAGGCTCCTATTTATCAATAAGGCTATTAAACAATGATGGGAGAATGTGGTGTCTGCTTGTTTCTTCTAGTATTCAGACACCATCCTTTTCAACATATTATATAGGAAATTTGGGACGTTGACTAGCTTATTATGGTGTATATTATTAAGCAACTTAAAATGCACAATATACAACAAATTATGCCAGCCATCATAGGTAATGTATTTAATGATGTATGAAGCACATTATCCCCATAAAAATGGAATGGATAATCTCTTTGTACCTTGTGTTGTCGAGTCCAAATGATCTCCTCGCTCACAAAATTCTTCCCTTGTTGCAGCTACATTAGCACGAGATGGATACTCAAACCTTGTGGAGTGTAATCCTGTGACTTGGGCAATGGCCATCTCAAAAGCATCCACAATCAATCCCCTGACCATTGCCTCATCATAGTGTAGTATGGTTACAAATTCCTTTACCATTTCATTATCATATTATGTCAACATCAAAAATTAGTCCAACCATCCTACTCTGGTAAAGAGTGGTAGCACCAACACATCTTCTAATATTTCTTTATGTGTAGATGGCTCTCATCAAACCGCATCACCCCCCATTATTTCTATGTTTTGCAACCTATTGAAGTATCAATTTCTACGAAACTACAATTCTACCACCTTGAAGAGAATCAATGTTTAGTTTACTGCCATTTTCTATTCTTTCACTACAACTTCTCGGGGTAACAAGTTCATATTTTGGAAAAATAGGGTAGGTTTACTATTTTTAGGAAATGGCATAGGATGTTCTATTTGGTATCTCTAAGATCAAAGATGGAAAAAATTAAAAAATTAAACCCCTCCCCCCAACTAAGGTGTGAAGTGACTTCACTTCACATGGCAATTGATATGAAAGGAAGATGATTTATTAAATGGAATGGTGATAAACATTTTCGCATGCATGAAATAAATAAAAACTAATAATGAATATAAAAAGAAAGTTAAGTTAATCATTGAAAGTTACCTTATGTACACACGTTATGGAAATAAATGAGCAATGCATCTTAGAATTTGATAACACGTACTCAGCATTTGATTTGATATGAGCAAGATGACATGCACGTAGATGAATGGTAAAGTGGTAGGGACTGCGGAGTCAATGTGATGTGACAACCCACAATGCTCTAATGAATAACTCTTGAGCTTGAGTTGACACTTTTGCAGTGGCCTTAGAGTTATTTCATAATGAATGAAGCAATGTTTGGAAGATATGGAATGAGCGGGAAAATAGTGTGCAAAGTACCAAAGTAGTGAATATATCTGTAGACATTTAGTTTCTACAGGTGCCTCCAGCATAGGCCCTGACTGAATGAGTACATATGCAATATGTCAGACCCCAACTATAAAAGGTCCCTCTGGAGTTAACTCTGGACATCTTGGATAGTGTGTTGTGTGTGCATGTGTATTATAAAGAAAGAAAAATCAAGTCTCAACGACAGGGGTTGAGTATTGCAACTCAACCTCTACATCACTCAATAGGATTGGTGGATCATCTTCTGATGGTGTATCATCTGGTGTCATAGAACCTTCATTAGGAGTGCCAGGAGTACCATACTGAGTGGCTAAAGAAACAAGAAAATTATCCTTCTGAAGTGGTTTCTTATACAATTTCATCTTGTTTCCATTTACTAGTAATGAAAACTGGACTTCATCAATGGTCTATAATTGGACTACACCATTAGGGAATACTTGTTTAATATCATATGGTCCTAGCCATCGAGATTGAATCTTTCCCTTGAAATCTTTGTATTTGGAATCATAGAGAAGGGCCCAATCACCAACAGTTAATTCTTTAGTCTTAATATACTTGTCATGCCATTTAACTCTTTGTTTCTGTACAACCTCTCTGTGGTGGATGGCTTCTAATCTAATTTCATCAAGAGAATTCAAGTGTTGTAGTCTGTCCTTCTGAGATTTTGCTAAATCCATCCCTAATTCTACTGCTGTCCTCAGGGTTTTGTATTCAAATTCTATAGGCAGGATTGTTGTCTTTCCATAGACCAATTCATAAAGAGTGAACCCTATAGTTGTCTTCCATGTAGTTCTATATGCCCAAACAGATTATGGTAATATAGAAACCCAATCTCTTATGTGAAGCTATATTGTCTTTGTCAATATGTTCTCAATTTCTCTGTTTGTGACTTCAAGCTGACCATTAGCCTGAGGATGGTAGGGAGTGGACTTCTTGTGTCTAATCTAATATTCTTCCACTAGTCTGGTGATTAAATCTGATGTGATATGTGGGCCTTGATTAGTCACTATCTCGTTTGGTACACCATATCTAGTGAAGATTTCCTCATACAAAAAAATTTCCACATTGCCTTCCCTAGCAAACTGCAAAGCTTTAACTTCCACCCATTTGGTTAAGTAATCAGTACATACAAGTATATATTCCTTGTTGTTTGAAGTAGGAGAGATAAGACCAACAAAATCTAGCTCCCACTTATCAAAAGGAGCTAATGCCATTTGTGGCTACAAATGCATTTCATAACTTCTTGTAGGTCTGCCCATCCATTGACACCAATCTGCTTCTAGTATACTTGACAACATCTTTATGAAGTGTGGGCCAGTAATATCCTATTGTCAATATTTTCAAGGTTGTCCTTTTGGCTGCAAAATGTCCCCCATAGGGTTCATCATGACAGGGCATCAATATATAAAATACCTCATCCTCTCTGATACACCTTCTCATAATGTTATATGGGCCAGTGTAGAATAGGAATCCAAAAATCCAAGAATAAGGAAAACATTTGTGAACTAGCTGTCTCTTCTCCCTTGGAGAAAAGTAACCTAGAATCTGCCCTGAAACCAAATAATTAGCTATGTCTGCATACCATGGAGTGTGTATAGTTAGAGAAAATAAGTGTTCATCAGGAAAAGAGTCATTAACCACCCCTTCTGATGATTGTGTAGGTAGTCTAGATAGAAAATCAGCAACTACATTAGCCTTTCCTAGTTTGTCAACAATTGTTATGACAAATTCTTGCAATAATAATAACTATTTTACAAGTTGGCCACCCACTATTGGCTTATTCATCAAATATTTGATTGTTGTATGATCTATATGTATGAACACTTTATAACTAGTAATGTAGTGTCTAAATTTTTTAATGGCATAAACAACTGCCAACATTTCCTTTTCTGTCACAGTGTAGTTCAACTCAGCTCCCTATATGTTTTTACTTACATAGTATATTGCATACTCTTTAGTTCCTTCTTGTTGGCCTAGGACTACTCCAATGGCAAAGTCTGATGCATCTGTGTGGATGTGAAAAGGCACTGTCTAATTTAGACCTCTAAGAATTGAAGCTTGTCTCAAGGATGATTTTATCTTTTCAAAGGAATTTTGACAGTCTAGTGTCCATTCAAATTCACTATCCTTTGTCAATAGAGTAAATAGAGGTGCAACAACTTTGCTAAAATCTTAAATAAACCTCCTGTAATAACTTGCATGTCCCAGAAAGCTCCTTACATCCTTCTATCTCTGTAGAATAGGCAGGGTAGAGATAATTTCAATCTTCTTTGGGTTAATTTGTATGCCTACACTTGAGATAAAATGTCCCAAGACTATCCCCCATGTCATCATCATATAACATTTTTCGTTGCTCAAAGATAGATTGTGCCTTGTGCATCTCTTCAAAACTTTATCCAACTTGTGTAAAGCTTCATCATATGTTTCACAATATGTGGTGAAGTCATTCATATAAATTTCCATGCTATCATGGGTAAAATCAAAGAAAATATTGAGGACTACTCTTTGAAATGTGGCTAGAGCATTGCCCAGACCAAAAGACAAGACAAAATATTCATAGGTCCCCCAAGGGAATGTAAATGTTGTCTTCTCTTGATCTTCTGGTACAATCTTGATTTAGTTATAGATAATAAAACCATCAAAAAATGTGAAATATTTCTTACTTGCTAAAGAATCAAGAACTTGATCAATGAAGGGCAATGAAAAGTGATCTTTCCTGGTGGTAGCATTTAGTTCTCTATAATCAACACAAACTCTCCATTTGCCATCTTTCTTGGGAACTATGACCAATGGTGAAACCCATTCACTGTCTGAAATGGGGTATATAAACCCTACATCTAAAATCTTTTGAAGTTCTTCTTTCACTATCTCTCTAAGAGTAGGATTCATGTGTCTCCACTCCTATCATATAGGTCTGTGGCCATCATCAATGTAAATTTTATGCATACACAAAGCAAGATTTATGCCCTTCATGTCATTGTAATCCCATGCAAATGATGTTGAGTGAGTTTTTAGTACTGCATGTAGGGATTGCTACTACTCATCAATCAATGCATTGTTAACAATCAACACTTTTCCTGGCTTGATTTCTGATGGCTTAGATATTTCTTGCATAGAGGACAAATCAAGGCCAGGTATTACTGGTAAGCATTGCTAGGGTAACAAAGTATGAGATAATTGAGATACCTCCTTTAAGGAACTAGTAGGTACTATGCTTTCTAAGGGATCTTGTAAGAAAGATAATTAGTCTTCCTACTGCAGGTGCCTTCTGCAATCATTTTGTATAATGTGAACAATCAACTCATCTTCATCTTGAATATCTAGTAAGGGGCTGCGTTTAGTAGTCATCAAGGTTTGCAGGGAATAGCTATCCTCATCTTCTAAGGTTGGCCAAATGATCTTCTCAAGCTCATGGTATGGTTGGGTTGGTTGATATAGAACCAATTTCTTGGTCACTGTCCCATTGGATATGATCATGTTACCAGACCTCCAACCTATAAATGCATATGTTGTGGCAAGCCATGGCCTGCTTAGTATAAGAGGATAACTAAAAAGATTAACCTTAGGCTGTAGAACTATGAAATCAATAGGGTATTCCTAAGAATCTAATGCAATGACCAAATCCTCAATGACTCCTTCAGGTTTAACTATAGACCTATCATCTAATTGCAAGACTGTCTGAGTAGGCCTAAGGTTGCTTAACTAGAGTGTCTGCATTGTCTCCTTAGTCATTACATTAATTGCAACACCTAAATCTATCAGAGTATTCTTAATCAAAGTCCCATTCATTTTGACATCCACCACAGGACTACCTGGATCTAAATATTTGGGAACAATTATATTCCCCAATATTATGTCAGCTAGGTTACCCAGAACATGAACTATCTTTGGGTCTATTCTCTTTCTTCTTGGTTTCTTTATGTAGAGATCTCGGATAGTCTTAGTGTAGATGTCAATATCTTTGATGGCTTGGATTAAGGTAATATTTATACTTATATCTTGCAATTGGCCTATGAGGTCATTTTCAGACTGTGCTATTTGGTTCTAGATACCTAAGCATTCAAGGACAAGAGGATTAGGATTTGAAATGGTCTAAGGTTCCTGAGTTGATTTAGGTTCCAAAGGTGGTTTATCTGAGGCTTCCTCTCTGGGTTCATCTTCAAGTTCTATAATTTGGGGAGATGAAGGGCCTGGAAGTTGCTTCCCTGATCTGAGATGAACATTACTTACTTCTACCCCATAGGTGGGGTATTGTATCACCTCATTAGTATAATCCTGTTGAATAGGGTTGCTGTTAGGATTAGGTGCAGGTTGGGCAAGGATCTGTGTAGGTCTAAGAGGTGGATTTTGAGGTGCTAATGGAGGCATTATGGCTGGCTGCTGTGGTTGAGATCGAATCATAGGTTGCTAGTAATTTGCATTTTGTTGCCATTGTTGGTTCTTATTCCATTGAGGCTACCATTAAGGTTGCTGTGTAGGCCACTAAGGATTATAGTTGGAACCTTGAAAACCTTGTTGGGGCCATGGGTTTGGCTGTTGTTGGTTCCAACCAGGTTGTGGAGTAGGCCATTGTGGGTTTTGCAAGAGATTTTGATTACTAGGCCATGGCTGAGTGTTCCAAGAAGAGAAATTTTGGTTTGCAGCAGGAAAGGGTGAACTAAAATTTAGTGGATTAGAGGGCATACCTTGTCTTTTCTGCCAAAGTCTCCTTTGAGCTATGAAGAACAATTGTCCATCCTCTCCTTCAAATGGCTGAAATTCTAGTCTTTCAACCTTATCTTTCTAGATACTTGCCACCCTTTTGCATTTACAATTGGCCTTCCTTTGCCTACAACTGGGGTAGTACTTAATAAGCATTGCATCAGCTTCTTCTTGTTTCTTCTTGATGTGAAGAGTGTCTAGCTATGTAGCAATATGGATGATTATGTCCTCCTTCATGTTGTACAAGTTACTAATTTCCACTTTTGAAACTCCATTGGTTGCCTTGTTTGTAATTGATGTCCTTTATCCCCTTGGTCATCTAGTGAAATTCATCAAATAATTTTGGCAAAATTTACAAATTGACTCAAAAGGTAGCTAAGAAATATCACCTTGCCCAATGAGATTCAAAGAATCCATGCAATCATCCTTAACCCCTCTCAAGAAAACCAGTTTTAATGATTCTTCAAAAAATCTTTTTTGGGGAATTTTCTTCAGAGAAAATTGGAAGCTTTCAACATAATATTCAAGTGGCTCCTCCTTTTGTGACATCTTGAAGATGTCATCTCTCCTCCTATCATGTCCTCGACAGTAATCTTCATATTTCTCCAATAATTTCTCCTTCATCGTATCCCAGTCTGGAATGACATCTTTTCCCAGCCCCCTAAACCATCTCAAGGCTGCATCCTTTAGGGTAGCAGGAATGAGTTTTAGCCTATGAGCGTCTAAGGTGTAGTCATAGCTCATACAAAAGATATCAAACTCAAATAGAAATGTATTTGGGTCCTCTGTCACCAAGCCATAGAAGACTGGTAATGCTGATGGCAGAATATTTTTCAGCATTGTAGCCCTCTCCTGATTAGTGATAGGAAACTCAAACATTGCTTGCTCTAGTGGATCCTCCATTGCAGCATCTGACATGGTTCTGAAGGTCCCTTCTATAGTTGTGGGAGAAGCTAATGAAGATATAGAAGGTGTTGATGAAAATGTAAGAGGAAATTCTTCTTCAACACTTTCTATTCTATAATTGATAAAGTTAGTTATTTCTTCTCTATCCTAAAAATTTGAAGGGAGGAAGTTGCCTCGGTTATCTCTATGCCTCCGCATATAGTGAATTTGGCTTTATATTCTAGTAGTCCTGCACAATGTTAGTATAATTTTTGGTGTTTCCTAAAAACTGAATTTATTAATCCTAATGTTGGAATCAAAATTTAAACTATGAAAGCATGTAAAAATGAGCCTATGAAGGTAGCACCATCACTAGCAATGGTTCCAAAAATGTAGAGGAAAACTAATGCGTTGTAGACTTAACATAATTCAGGGGTAAACCAATCTAAACAGTCCACTCTATCATTGTACTTCCTACATTAAATTATTAACCAAGGAGCCTAAGCTTATGATGGCACTGCACTGTATGCACCTTGAGGGCTCATATTCTTCCTAAACTATCTTATCCAAACCTACTTAAGCTATTCTATTCTGCTAGAATTCACAGAAATGCAAGAATAGTGAAAACAAATACAAGATCTAGTGGCTACAAGTACCTTCAACATAAGCTGTAGATAACTGTTAACAAAAAAAAATTATAGAACTAATCTAAAACATTCAAAATGATAAGAGAGCTAATGCTAACCTCCAGAGGACTTAAAGAAGACAAAGCATGCACTTGTTCATGAACCATACTACAGTAATTTGACAATCAAAGAAATCTAAGTGACTTGTGATGTATCTAAATGCAAATGAAAAATAGATTTAACAATGAATGCATAAAGGAACAAGGAAATAAATGAAGTGAGGATTAGTACCTTGAGTGGCCACCTCAGGGGACTGACTCACTTAACTTTAAATTAAATCTAATTTAGATTCTTACGCATCTTCATAACACATAGTTTCATTCACTTCATATCATAAGTAAAATCTTTTTTCGATTGTATTCAATAATGACATTCCTTAATAAAACATGTCTGGATCTTCCAATATAGAAAAATAGAGTAACAATTGAGTAACTGGAAAATAAAGTGACTAACTTGACATCTAACTCATCCCTCCTAACTTATACAGAAACGAGAGAGTTTTATGCAACTACTAACTAACTTCAACCATAAATCCATTCCTAGATACTATGATATAGGTTTGAGATTGATTTATTAATCTTACTGAATAGAGGAAGCAGAGTCCTATCTAGAAACAAGAATTCTTATGCAATAGTTCTCATGAAGAACACACATAAGTTGCATTTGAAATAGTCTACTTCTCCCAAATTTATTTATGTCCATGATGGTTCACATTCATCATCTAGATGCTGGCACTTTTGGCATGCTATCTTCACTTCCTTTATTTGTCCTGTCTACAACTTCACTGCAAATGCTCATTTCCTTAATGACATGTTCTTGCTGCACAAGGGTTAATTCAAAAAACATATGTACACAAATATCCTTCATGACTAAACCATAGGATTCCATCTATATTGCATGCATACTTCATATTTAAATCATTCAATTGATAATACCATCAACATATTCCATATTAATAACATAGGTTCAAAGTCTTGCAAATTATATAAAAAGACAGCATATAATGATGATGATGTTAGTAAAGTGTCTGAAGGATCATATGGAAAAGTTTTAAAAGTATATAAAAACAACATAAAAATAGGTCAATATTTCAGCCCATCACTCATAGTGATGTAAAGAGGCCCTTCATTGTCTACAAATGTTTTATCATGAGGTGTAAATGTTATTTCAGGTTCGGGGCTCCTTTTCAAATAAGGCCTAGGAGGGAACCTAGAATTATTGCTTCGGTGAGAAGCCATGTATATATGTTTTCAAATGAATTCAAGATCAGATTTTAAAAGATTTTTAATACTTATGCAAGTAACAAGTTCACAACTATGTATGTTTATGACCTAAAATGCTTAATTTTTTCACATTTTTCAATGTAAATGTCTAAAAGAAGTAGTGTTGTGAAGAAATTAATGAGGGGAAGAAAACTAAATGCTTATTTTTAGTCCACTAATGTAGAAATATCATTCACAACACACCTATCATGCAAATCTAGATGAAAATTAGTCAAAATCTAGTGAAAAATGCAAGGATTTTAAACCCTAATTATGAAATTAAGGCATGAAACTATGCAAAATGATGTATGAATGAATTCTAATCAAATTTATGATGTGAAATAGCTCAGAACAGATCTGAAAGTGATGTTACAAGTTCTACAATGCTCAATGTAAGTACAATTTTTAAGAAAAGATGGATGAATATGCTAGTTTTTGTTGAATTGACTATTTGAAAATGCAAATTTTGAGATGTAAATGCAAAAACACACTATGATGAAACATTACAATCTAAAATCAGACCTATAAGAGTATTTAAAAGAGTAGTAAAATATGAAACAAGATTTTAACCACAAACCCTAGCTTTTGGAAAAACTAGGTTATATGAAAAATGCACAATTTCAAGCAAAATCTAACAATTTATAGAATGATGTACTACTATAATTTATATCAAATCTGATGCAAAAAATATAGATTAAATTAAATTTAATAAAATTGATGCAAACTATGTCAAAATGCAAGACTAGGATGCCAATGTTTTTCAAAATTTTCAAAATTTTTATTTTTTTTGTAAATTTTCAAATGTAATATGATGAAAATTAAATGAATGAATGTAAATCTGGAGTACAACTCTCAACAAAGTGTAAAATTCAAATAAAACATGGGTTCACCAAAATATTTAGTAGGAAAAAGGAAGATGAGGGTTGATAGGTGCTTAGGTTAGATCTTCCTTCCACTACTAACATTCAAGGACATTTAACCAAGTTGAATCACAAATTTTGCAACAGGATTCACCTACAGTTTGGCTGTCACTTGTAATAATAGGGAAATTTAGAATTTATTTATTAATGTATTAATTTAATGCCTAATTATGCAAAATAATGAATAAATAGACGAATCCAGACAAATGCTCATAGACAAAGATGTAATATTCAAAGTAGATACATACCAGGTTTCAAAATTTTGGATGCAAAAAAGTTAGGGGATAAAGAGTAGGTGTCCAAGCCCAGGGTAGGAACTTTGTTGGGGGTTTTCGGAAGTTGTCTGCTACTGTTCACCACTATCTCAGAGGTTTTCAGCTTTAGAGATCTGGAGGGCTTCGGGGTGGGTGCTCAAGCCTAGGTAGTGTTTTTCTTCTCTAATCTATATTCTATACTCTCTGTCATAGCCTCCTACAACTCCACTTCCATAGAATATGACACCTGTTGTTTGCAATCACAAGGAAGGTAGTTAGGGGTTGTGGTGTTTAGGAGCTTGCCTCAGTCAAGCCCTGGAATGGCATTCAAGCCTCCCAACACTGTTATTTGATAAAGAGTGTATCCCTGCAGGATAGAGGCAAAAACAAATTGATAAATTGATAAATGATTTATTCAACACAAAAAGATATCACCTCAGAGGTGTAGCTCACATGTCGATGAAAATCCTTCAAAACATGAGAAGATGAAGCCAAATCTGCATAACAAACACAACAACAATAGTCTTCTCTACAACAATGAATGCTTTGAATGCACAAAAATCATAAGTTCACTAAAAGCTCATACTAATCTTCTAGTTTACAAATGAAACCATAAACATGCTTATATATGCATTCCTACTACAAATTTCATAATTCAAACATATGATGTTGGCAATGGAACCTTTTAATGGTCGCATAACTGACATTTAAAATTTAGGTCCCGACCAAATAAGGCAAGTCTAGGGCATGAGTACCTAATTCCTAGGCCCCTTTTTCAAGGTAGGTTCAAGCTCAATAATGTCCCCTTAGTCCCATTTGACATGGGTTTCCAGAGATTTTGCATTGGGAGTTAAAATGAACATGCATGATCAAAAACAAGGGACCTAGGAGCTAAACTTGGGAGGTTAAAGTCCTAGGGGGACATTTTATGACTAAACAATGATAAACAATAATGATATCACCTATGTTATGATCATTTAGGATGATGAAGATCCTTCAAATCCTAAGGTGGATAGATGATAGCTTCATGCTTACAACAAACACATAATAACAACACACAAATATACTCTAAAATCAAAATGAATGCTCTTGCTTGCTTTCCTTCAATATTTCAAGTTAGCTCTTTTTAGACCTTTTCAACCTAGTTACAAATGAATCTAAAAACATACTTATATATGCTTTTTTGCTCATAATCATGAAATTAAACCAAAAGAGCTGACAAGGAGAAACCTTTTGAAAGGTCCTAGGCTAACTAATACTTAATTTTGCCCTGACCAATTAGGAGGGACTTGGACAGTAGTGCCTATTAGGAATTTGCAGGTTTAATTAAACCAGTTCCACATAACCCAATAGGAGAAATAAGATACAGAAACAACCATAATGCAAAAGATCAATGAACAACCAAAAAGGAAACACAAGATATACCCTAGGAAAACCCTTTGCAGGGAAAAACCTAGCCTCCAAAAACATCCATGCTCACATGTATTATTCAACAATGAAATATAACAATACAATATCTAAGCCTCCATGAATACCCCTAAACCATTAAGCACCTCTAATGTAGACACCATGTGTACAAGTATGAATCCATACATCACCTACCATGCTTCACAATCTGCACTTACAAGAGAGCTCAATACAATGATAGCCTTTCACAAAACCCTTGTTCACCTACAATGAAATATCCAGTCAACCACAAAATAATAACATTGTGCTTGCTTTTATAATATAAGCTCACACATTACATTGAGAAAACCATGTGCCCCAAAACCATGGGTTACAAAAAACCACTTGACCCCACATTTGACTATTGGTACTAACTTTTCCCAATAAATCAAATAATACAAATAATATCCCACTGTTACAATACAACATAAAGCGGACCCAAATAATTACATAGTGTGATTAACAACATCACCTAGGTGCATCACAACTAAATAATTATTTAATTACAACATTATAAAATATATCAAATTATGCAATACTGTACAACACAATATCCCAACATTCTCCCACATGTTGTATACATTACATAAGGGTCAATACATGAAATACATCATCATAGGCAAACATGAAATCACATGAATCTACATAAAGCTCTTGTGCTCCATCAAGAAACCTGCATCAAAGCAAAGTGACCACCATCTCAAGAAAGAACTCTTGTCCTCCTCCAACGTGCCACCTATGAAAGAAAAGGAATGCGCCAAGGTAAAAATGCACCAATCCAAATAACACAAGCATCAAATCCAAGTGATAACATAAGGCTCCAAGCTGCTATCAAAGGTAAGAAACCCACATGACTAGAAATAGCATCCACAACATATGCTAATACATCCAACCATCCATACCTCATAGGTATCAACAACATCAATAAACTCATGCCATCAACATATCTGATCCATATACTATAATAACAAGCTCCATGTATCAAACCTGCCAATGAAGAACACATACATCCAGGAACTCCCACTACATGAGTAATGTCAAATCTGAAAATAGATCCAAGGCATACCAAGTCTATCAATCAACACTTGAACCAACGTGCACCTAACCAAAAAGGCAATGTAGTATCAAGAACGATCACAATGATCCACACATGCATGATAAATCACTGCATACTCTCTCACAACATGTCACCATAACTATCCAAAGTCTAACCATATCAACATGATCCTCTAGGAAATAGCCATAAGACAAAGAGAGAAAACCTGTAAATCATAATACCCTTCTACAAAACACCTCAAAGTGCTAAGCTGTGTCAAGGATGATCTCCTCTACAACCCCAAATGAAAAGCATCAACAACACCCAGCCATTTAATCTCATAAAATCAAATCAACATATATAACATGTAACCAACATGGATGTAAGCATCTCTAATCAAGGTAGACCAACTCATAACCATTCCATAACCAAGAATAAGCCCAATCACATCTCCTAAACTCCTCAAAATGAACATCATAAATCAAACCATATGAACAAGGAGATAACCATGCTAACATCCCTCAAATGAACCCTCCAGAACCAATAATTGTAGCTCAAGATCCATATCTATGAGAAGATGAAACATAAAACAAATACATCTAAAAGGATGGGCAATACCTCATAGATGATAAACTACCCAGTAGACCAAGAGTGGGGAATGAGAATGCTCCTCCAAGATACACCAAGCCACAAAGACTCTCTCCAAGAACAATCTCCTCTAGGTCCATAATGAACTCATGTCCACATCCAGGTGTAAGGCTTCTTAGTCTATCTGCTGAAACCTCCAAAGAGTAACTATCTCAATAGTGTCTTTAGTCAAAAGAGAACTCTAGCCTCACCTAAGTCTCCAAGTATCCATGAGCACCTGTAACTGACCAATACATGCCAAACTCCAAATGTAACATAGCACCATCATGAAGTAATCAATTAAATGATCATAGTACTCAATACCAAGAGAACAAACAAGACCACTGTCAAAGATCCTACTGTACATCTGCATAATCAAGAAGCCCATCATGACATCATGATCCAACCATCTCTTTGTAAGATCATATGCAACAAAGCATACAATGATGCATACATCCTATCTCAAGAGAACCTGTATCATGCCAAAATTCTAAACTAGTATCAAGAATCAAGACACAATATCAATACCTCTAAATGAAGGATAAACATGTCAAACTAACAAATCATAAACCGACACCTCAACCAAAGACTCAAATAACTCCTCCATGGTAAACCAAGATGTCAACATCTCAAATCATATGAAGCATCTCCTAACAACTGAATTGAAAATGTCAAAGAACTCTCAAAACCAAGAGCTCCTCCATGACACCAACATCCACTGTAGAAGATCATCCATCACGTATGATGAATCCAACATGCTACCAAATCTCCCACTGAACTGTGATACTGAGCTATCCATGACAACAAAATAACCATCTCCTAAATGAAGATTATCCATGCCTCCAAACCAATCAAGAAATCCCACTGTAACATCAACAACTCCTAAAAGGTGTAGAGAACCAAAAACTCTAAGAAAGAAGATAAAACCATCACTATCAAAAGCTAACATAGAACCATGTATCCAAGCTCTCAATGACATCATGATAAACATGCTACAAGTCCCAACAATCAACTATCTAGGAACTCTAATCATCCATCCTCTTATCCCAAAGCAATCATACAAATGTACAAATGACCACAGACAAGGCCAACTAACAAGGTCTGCATAAACACTGAATCAATCTGGTGGTTATAGATAGTCCACATCCGAGTCATCCCACTATAGCTAAATAGGTGATCAACCTACAAAATTATATAACTTGTAGATCCAAAACAATGTAACATGAAAACTCATCATCACACTAGTAAACTGCAAATTGAGATATCAAAGAAGAGAACCTGTAGACTACAAGACTCAAACACCAAATCAACTCTAGATTTGATTTACCAATAAGTCCACAAATGAGTAACCATAGTCAAGGAACTAATCAAGCATCTAGGGGATAAGAACAATCTGCTAAAACAACACCACAACACCACCTGTAATCATGAATCAAATATCATAGCGCATACCTATCAATCACATACATGATCATGTTGTGCTAATGCAAAAAGTATAGCTGCATATCCATGACACCATAATCATCATCATCATTGTACTTGTACTCAACTCCCACTCAAACAAGACTCCAAGTCTCACATGAGTATCAACCATGTCCTCAAACCAAAAGACAACTTGTACCTGTCACCATCAAAGTTTAGACTATGAAAAAGAAATGTAAACGTATATCAGGAAGCACCAAATCTGAAAACCTGCTATACCATGTGGATGGTCTCATAACAATATGCACTCCCACAAGTTTGTGCCAACAAACCATCTAAATGCACTCATAAATGGACTTTGAATCTTAGGCACCTACAAGTGATCAAACAAGTAAAACATTTTCTCTATAGACCAAACTGAAAATCTACACCATCCAAAATATAGTACACTATAAGAGCTCTCCAACACCTATCTGAAATAAAAAATCTAACTCAATATGCAAAAGTTATGAGCATAAAACTGTACTGGAGCAAAGCAGGCTTTAGACACTAAATTCTGACACAAATAGAAAAATCTGGTCATGAAACTTGTACCTCTATGTATTTCTTAGAGAGAGCTTTCCGACACCTATAAGAAGTCAAAAAATTGATACCATATGTGAAAGTTATGCCCCCGAAAGAAAAGGCACTTCTAGGGATAAAAATGGACCCCTAGTGGGCCTCTGTACCATGATGACATCATCACTGATGCAAGCAACTAACTGTATGCTTACTGGGTAGTTAGGTGGCTACTGACTATTTCTAGCTGACATCATCTCATTGTCTTTGACTAGCGGATTTCAAACTAGGTTTAAAAATTATTTAATGTCTTCACCTGCACTCTAAACATTATAGGGAGGCTTAAATATTATACGTTCAAAATAAAATATTTAATTACTGTCATACTTTCTTACCCACCGCCCACTTTGAAAAGTTTAACATTTTTTAATAAGAAATATATATATTTTGTTTTAATGCCCATACAGGCTAAAATCCCACCACCAAACCTTTTAAAAGGTTTAATAATTTTTTTAAGTTTAAAACCCCCGTGGGGGGTTGCCTTCAGCACCTTGGCCAAAATGCCGACAAGGTAATATGGGGACCAGCGGGGTTGACCAACATACATCAGTGGTACCCCATCGATACCTCTTCTACAGCGGGGAACAGGGGGGTGGGTATGGCAGTCTGCATACCACCTGCCCCCCTCAAATATTTTTTTTCTTTTTGATTTTCATATCTGCAATTTGATTTTTTTTTTTGCCTATAGTTTTTAATTTGTTTTATTAACCAAATTTTTTTCAAAAAACTATAGTGTGCAAGAATTTTGACTTTTCTAAAAAAAATTCCTCTACAACAAGAAATTCGTACGGTGTACCTGGGAGGGTCATTTTTTTTGCTTTTTCTTCTTGTGACCAAAATAGGTCAAATTTTATATGAATTTTTGTTTCTCAAGCCTCCTAGACTCAATGGCAAGGTCTATTTTGTCTCAGGAGGTTAGTTGTGAAATATTCTCCTCAAAACACTCATGAAGCCAACCCATAGAAATCCTCTTCAGTAATGATTTTGCAATCATTAGATCTGCAACATGCACAACAAATCTCCAATACCCAGAACCTCCAATCTACAATACAACCTATACAAAACCTTGTAATGCCTTTAATCCTTACATGTATTGCCATGGATTCTATTTTGCACCTGATCTACATGTACAAGGGTTATAGACATCCAGGGAGCTCACACCTCCCTCAACCATAAACATGGCTCTGGTACCAACTGTTAGGAATTTGTAGGTCTAATTAAACTAATTCTACATAACGCAATAGGATAAATAAGATGTAGAAACAACCATAATGCAAAAGATCAATGAACAAGTAAAAATGAAACAAAAGATATACCCTGGGAAAACCCTTTGCATGGAAAAACCTAGCCTCCAAAAGCATCCATGCTCACATGTATTATTCAACAATGAAACATTACAATACAATATCTAAGCCTCCATGAATACCCCTGAACCATCAAGCACCTCTAATGCAGCCTCCATGTGTACAAGTATTAATCCATACATCACCTACCATGCTTCATAATCTGCACTTACATGAGAGAGCTCAATACAATGACAGCGTCTCACAAAACCCCCATTCACCTACAATGAAGTATCCAGTCAACCACAGAATAATAACATTGTGCTTGCTTTTATAATATAAGCTCATACATTACATTGAGAAAACCATGTGCCCCAAAACCATGGGTTACACAAAACCACTTGACCCCACATTTGACTATTGGTACTAACTTTTCCCAATAAATCAAATAATACAAATAATATATCAATGCTACAATACAACACAAATTGACCCAAATAATTACATAGTGTGATTAACCACACTACCTAGGTGCATCACAACTAAATAATTATTTAATTACAACATTATAAAATGTATCAAATTATACAATGGTGTACAACACGATATCCCAATAGTGCCCAAGTCTTTTAGCCCCTTTTAGGTCCAGAATAAGTTAAGTGAAGGGCCCCTCATTGCAATTTTACATTGGTGTCAGACAATTTTGCATCAGGATGAACATTTCGAATATATAATGTAATTGCAGGGACCTAGGAGCTAAACAAGGGGGTAAAAAGACATGTGAGCACTTTTTAATCCATAACATTTAGCCCCCACTTTAATGTGTGTATGATCTTACGACCAATAGATGCATTAAATTATGGTCAAAGTGTTAGAAATGAAGGTGCAAACCACATAATGAAAATATGATTCAAACCTTATTATCCTCTAAGCAATGTAGAATCAATAGAGATTGCAACGGAAATAAAACCCATTACATAGAAATAGCATGCATCAATATCTGAACACATAACATAGTACATGTAACGTGGACAAAACCCTTTCAGGTAAAAAACTCCACCAAGAAAATAGGCTCCAAGTTGTATTATTTTCAAATATGAGATTACAATACATGCACTTCCTATGTTTCTTCAGTCCTTCAATTCAACAGCACCTGTGATACATGATACACAACCATAATACCATATCCTTATAAAATAGGTTGCTTCTAGGGAAAGACAAACCAACAAAATCTCCACCATCATATCTGTGACCTAATGATGAATGGTCTAGATTTACAATAATAAAATATAAATAAAATGTGGTTTCAGGGGCACTACCCCTGAACCCCTGCCAAGGAGTGTCGCCCCTAGACCCCCCACCAGGGGGGTGATCCCATGGACCCCTCATAGGGAGGAAACCCCTTTGTGACCCCCCGTCATAGATGAATTAGCGTCAAGGACTAGATAAAAATATGTAGCTGAAACAAGACCACTACTAGTGAAACCTTTCATCCCTTATGGGTGATTTACAAACAATATTAGGAGTAATTAATTTCATAGGATTTACAAGGTTGATGGCACTGTTATCAACAAAGTATGCACCCTATACTAAGCTACCAACTTAGCTACATGTTGACATATGGGAACACTCCTAGGCCTGTGGGTTGCCTAGAACTTGGAGTGAACCTCCAGAGCAGGTTGGTTCCCCTAGTAAATCACCCAATCTAAACGACTTTTTGAGGAAAGGGTTAAGAAGATAACTAAAAATTAAATTCTAAAAACCTAAGGATATCTTACTAGAATTTTATCTTGACTCACAATCAGCCACACAAAGCCTTTTATCCTCACAATTTCATTAAAACAATGCAATACATAAGTAATTCGCATGAAAGCTTGAAAGATAGAGGTTTGTATGAAGGACAAACACAATTTTTATCACAACTTCAACCCACTAACTAGGCTAAACATAACATGCAACCTGCATTACATGAAACATTCACACTCAATCCTGCAACAATGAGACATATGAAAAGGATTCTAAGGTTGAATCACAATTGGACGTCGGATCATTGATTAAAAAATGAATTAGAAAGTATGAAAGAGGAGAACTTTGCTGCTTTATTAAAATTGAAAGGAGTAGAAACTGAGAAACTAAGTACAAGATGTTTTCAATACTCTCTACAAGTGAACAAGAGAGAAAGAAACAATAATCAGAACTCTAACTATGAGAAAAAACTTAATTTTCTCCAATATATATCCTCCAATGCATCTCCAAGGAAAAAGCTAGGAAAAGCTTCTAAAAATAGTCATGCAAATCCATTTTTGAGCTCCCAGAAAAAGCAACCAAAAGAGCCATTAAACTGTATCCAAACTGATTACAAAAGCTGCCAGAAACTCCTCCAACATGGTCCCACCAAAAACACCTAAAAAACAAGATTTATCTACTCCATAGAGGCTTGATTTTATCCAAATTTTCCCAATTTTGCCCATAAGAAAGCAAACTCAAAACAGAAAGATTTTGTTTGCTTTACTTGCTTTAACTGCATTTTATAACAAATATTTAAAAGCAATTTATAGAATATTGCTTGAAATATTCTTTTATAATGATTTTGTAGTTTTATTCCCTAATTGACTTTATTTGATTTTTTTGCAAAAAATAAAATACAAGGCTTTTGATTTGAAATTTTGCCAAGTATATATATTCTATGACATTTGATTTTCTATAAAAATCAATTAAAATCCAAGGCATATTAAAAGGTTTTCAAAAATTAAAAGCCTTTAAGGCTGCCCTCCATTTGATCTGCAAATAGTCTCAAAGGCATATGACCTATGTGTTTATCCTCAAAAGGACTGAATGAACTTTCTAGCAATGTATATGCAAAGGTGATCAACTAGCCTTAAGGCATAAAACCTAGGCTTCAAACATGCAAAGGGACCTAATGCATAACACTCTAAGTTATGAGGACTAGGCATTTGTAAAGTGGTCAACAATAATACCACAATGGGTATTAGTCATGGCATAGAAAATGCAATCGATGTGATAAAATACCACATTCAAACCTAGGGCCAAAAGTAACCCTAAAACAAAACGACGACACCCTAGTTTCTTGGGCTCATTTCACATTTTCACTTTTGGAGATGAATCTTTGTGTTTTTTAGCCGCCACCATTGCTAGGGTTTGGATGACAAACCCTCGATTTCTGAGACATTTTTTGATGGATTTCGATGACTCTTCATTGAAAATGAAAAGTAAAATTCTCCTCTACACATATATGATCTATTTCACTATTTCTTGAGTAGAAAACTCGGCCTTTAAGCCGTGACTGTAGCTTATCTAATGCATTCTATTTACTCTCTGTTTGGTTCTCTTTGTGACCACATTCTTTTGTCTCTATATGAGGCCACCATGGATGATTTAACTGAGCTCTTCTGAAGGCAATAAAAATAAAAAATGAGTAAAAACCCACGGTTTTGTGCCCATGATTCTTCTCAAAAACAAAGGTAAGATTCCTCTTTGAACTTTGCCTTCACTTTGCATTTTCTTGTAGCATGAGGCGTGACATGGCATTAGAGGCCATGGCCAAATTGATATTTTTGAGTGTTTTTTTGAGATGAAATGAGTTTGAAACTTTATACTTTCCTTCTATTTCTGCCATTTTGCCTTGAAACCCTAATGGGTTTAACTTGTTATGAGAAAGAAAGATGTTTTCTCTCTATTACTGTTTGTGGCTATATATTTACCTATGTCTAGATCATTTCTAAATACTCCTTTGATTTCAGGCTTCTCCATCTGTGTCACCGTGATTTTGGTTTGAAACCCCAAATGGGTTTTAACTCATTGTGAGAAAAGAGACTTCCTTGTAGCCATGATTGTATCAATGTTAGTATATCTCTAAGTGTTTCTTTTAAAACCCTTATGAATTCCAAACTCATAATCTCTTCATGTATTTTCTTATGTTCCATACATAATGATAAGGGTTTGATATTTTGTAAATAAAATGTATTCTTTGACTACAACTTTCTTGAACTTGAACTGGGTTTTCTTTAATCATTTCCTATACTTTAAGGAACCCTTGTGGGTTTAAACCATGTATTTCCTCTAGTATCTAATCTTCATTATGCAAAATATGACAAGGGTTTTGGACTTCTATGAAGGAAAATACATTCTTTCTATATCTAAGAACCCACATAATATTTTTGACTTTACTTGCATCTTTGCTGAAAATGAGTCTGACCCATTATAGAAGAATGGAAATCTTGAAAAAGAAAACATTTCTACACTCTAGATTTTCTATACAATGGGAACTCGATCCACTTACTAAATGTCCAAAATAAAACTCATATTGCTCTTCATTCCTGGAAATGTAGAAGGACAAAGTTTTCTCTTTCTCTATATTGAACAATGGCTTGATCACTCATTTATGGTAAGGATGTTCATTTTTCACAATTGTTGTTATTGATATGATATGACTGAAGCACTTATATATCATTGAGTTATATTGTTCATGATTGAACTCACTTGGGCATACAAATACATTGAAGACTTCATAAAAACTCTTTTCTCATGCTAGTAACTTGGCATAGATCACTATAGTTGCATCTGTTTCATAGTTTTCAAACTGTTGTCCTTTCTTCTTGACAATGATTTTCACTCATGTACAAGACAACTGTTCTATTGCATTTGAATAATAACTTGATAATCTATGGCTCTTTTTGTTCCAATATTATGATTTGAATGCATACAAAGGACAATATGATGATATTGTGACAACAAACAATAGCAATGGATATTTTGATGTTGGTCATAACTGTACTCAGTTTCCTATTTCATTGATCTATTTTGGACAAGTTGTTCACCGCACTTGTATGGTTATCACCTCATCCTTTGAGCTGATGATCATGGAAGGGCAATGATCTAAAATTTCATGCATTCTATGAAATATTCTTTTAGTTGAAATGCTCCTTTTTGCACAACATGAATAAGTATTCCTATATCATTCCCCTTGAGATTTAGGGGCAGCATATTGAGCTCTACCCTTGTGGGAGCTCGCTTTGTACCACATGTTGAAATGTCTTCAAAATAGCAATATACCTTCTTCTATACCTGTACAGGAAACAAACATGTTAGTTTTAAAAAAAGTGAAGCTCAATGATGTTTCATTTCTTCAGGATCTCTTGCGTATGGATGATTTTATCTTCTGACTCAGTGCATCATAAAGAATGTATTATGTCTCTTTCTGATGAAGTACATAGGATACACCATATCTGGAGCTCTAACATATCTCCTTCCATCTCTTGCAGGTTCATCAAAGGTTGGAAACAAGGATCAAGGTGCAACAGGGATCAGATCAAGACCTCCACAGGCAATGATAGATATGCTCTATCTTATTTACTTCATTGCTTAAGTCTTTTGTAGATGCATAGTATATTCTTTCTAATGTACCTATTCAACGATTCCCATGGCTTGTGTGCAACATTTGATCTTTCTTACTTTCATTCAATGCAATCTTTATTCAATTTGTATATATCTCATTTATCAAATGAATAATCATTGTAATGTGAAATGAAATAATTTATATCTCTCATGAAATCTCTACAATGCAATGAATGATGAACTAAATCTCTTTCCTCTATTATAACATTGATAAAACTAAATCTTTCAAGAACCTTAACTATGCATAAACATTATAGCAGAAAATGTTAAAAATCTTTCATCTTAAGACAGAAAAGATGTATCATCTCTACCAATTTGAGTTGTAGGTGAAAAATTGGTAATAGTTCTGGCGACTTCTGCTACATGCTTTCTTTCTAAGCATCAAGACTAGTTGCCTTAACTATCCATTGGGCATTGAGTCATACTCTGCTCATCTCAAACTCAAAAAATTGAAACTCAACACTTCAAACCACTCCAAACAGCAGCAGAAAACCAAACCAAACCAAACTGAAAGCAAACTAAAGGACCTTAGTGGCTAGAAAACATGTGCAATAGCACTTAGGGAAAGAAAATAACTATAATAAATGTGCCTTGAGCACTTATTAACTAAAAACACTAATTCTAACCTACTCTAAACAGCCAAAGAAGTTGGTCAAACAAACCCATTAACTGGTTGGGCAAAGTAGCTACCTTTTCTATAGAATATATGATGTTTTACATGATTATGGACAGCTACATGAAAAAGAACAATGGTTGAAAGGCCACGAAATAGATGCACCACATCTTGAAGAACATATATAAGCTTACTAACCTCTTCGTATGGAATATAAACACTGCTACCCTAAGGTGGCAAAGTGACTTGAATCTGTTCATCTTTGACTGCACCTTCATGCTTGGGCTCAATCATGATAGGAATCTTCTTGTTGGCCTCCACTTTAGCAATATATCTAATTGGACATCCTGTTGACAAGACAAATTTTGAACTGCTCTTGTTGTTTTCACTCTTGTCAATTGCCTCCTTAACCACAACTATTTCTAGCTTTGCCTAAATCATGCCTTCAACCTCATGATCCTCCATAACCAAGCTATCCACATTTATTTGTTCATGGATCAGCATTCTAACAATGTTACTTTCATGCTCTGGCTGATCACAACTTGTCAACTTTGTTAGCTCAAATACATTTTCTTCATCAATACTAATAGTTAAAGGAAGTTCAACAAATAAATTAGTCAAAACCTAAGTTTCAACACCTTTTTTTGCCTCTTCAACCTGCTTCTCCACACATTCTCCTTCAAAAGATGATTGTTTGACATCTAAATTTGAAACAAAAATCTTGAGGTCATACCAAAACAAAACTTCATCACATTCCGTTTGGATTTTTTATGAAAGATGACTAACTTTTACCTTATTGTAGCTCTCAGTCAACTGTGTAAGTTCCATGATAGGCTTACCTTCACACCTTTCTACTTGATTCAAGACCCCCTGTCAGGTTTCTTAGCTTCAATCACCAACTCATCAGATTGTTGAGGATCCTCATGCTACTGTGAAACTACTACCTTTGGAATGAGCATGCTTTCCTCATTTGGATGAATAAAACTAGGTAGCTAATCAAACAAAGGGACTGATTCTTCCTCCTCATGCGGTGCTTTCTCCAATGAGACTTGGGCATTCAGTCTTTGCAAATGAAGACTTCAACCTTGTGACCTCTGTACTTTGCTTTCATTCATCTTATAAACAACATTAGAAGAGTTTTCAAATGAATCAAAATGCAAAGGATTTAGTGTCAAGCCCAAACCAACTTCCTCTACACATGCATTATACTCATATTCAGCTAGAGTTGGAGAACAAACAGTAGAAACCTCTTGCTTCACATCTAGTTTGTCTAATTGATCTTCTAAAAAAATTTCATCATCTTCCATAAAACAAGTAGATCAATAGTGAAAACATTGAAAGATTTGTCAGGAGAAGTCTTTTCTTGTTCGATCTTCTGCTACTACCAATAGTGAACTTCCAAAGCTGAATGTAGTGGGTTTACCTTTCTAAACTTCTCGATGAAGAGTAAGGTATTCTAATCAAAGGATTCACCCTTGGATTCCTTAGGTGGGGAAACTTAGGCAACTTCTTGGATTTCTTGCGAGCGAAATGTTGCTTAAGGGGCTGATCTACAACTATACTAGACTGAATATGATTATTTTCCTCATCTTGCAAGGGATGAAGGCTTTTGAAACTTGGTATTTCAAGATTAAGATGCTGGCTTGAGGAATCAACGACTTTATTCTTCCTAAAACTTAGAATCTCAACTTTAGGAACACTAAGAGGCTCATTCTGTCTAACACTTGGAAATTTATACTTACGCACCTCCTATTCGATAGGCTATTCCAAAATGATAGGATTTGCTTGGGCCTCATGCATTTGTGTTTGAGCAATCAGGAGCCTTATCTACTCCTCCTTTGTAGCTCTCTCTCCTACAAGGCTCTCCTCAAATTGTATCCTTTGTGCCTTTGATTCTTGCTGATAAAGATGGGCCTGATAAGCCATCTCTTCTTGTTGCTAATTATACTCATGCTGCCTCTTGATCTCCTCTAATTGTTTCATGAAGTAAAGAAGCATATCCTTTATGATTGCAATCTCTACCTTATGACTATCTGTGAGTTGGTTTTGAGTGCATGAAGGCTAAGATGGATATTGGGCAGGAATGGGTATGCGGTAAGCATCCTGAGTATTTGGACTAAAACTAGCATTATGGCTACTTGTGTATGGATGGTAAGGAGGCTAAGCAGGGGTGGGTGGGTAGTAATAATGTTGGGCATGCTAAATTTGAAAAGCCATGGAAATAGAAACAACAACATAATTGGTTTGATATGGCTAACATGGAGAGAGATAAGTGGCATTTTCATAGTATGGTGGTGGATATTCATACTGATATGAAAATTTGACATTTTTACTCATATAAAAGCTTAAAATAGAGTGAATAAATCATTTTTTGTAACATACTAGGCACTTCATCATACCGAGACCTGTAATCTTGAGCTCAGAGTCACTAGATGTGTTGTTTTCTTGTCACCAAAGCCAGGGATCACTGACATACACACCAAATATCAGTGATAAATGATTAAACTTTAGACTAAAAAAAGTCCAATTTGTCCCACTAGGCATGCCAAAAATTGTTATTAACAAAGTATGCACCCTATGCTAAGCTACCAACTTAGCTACCTATTGACACATGGGAACACTCCTAGGCTTATGGGTTGCCTAAAACTTGGAGTGAACCTCAAGAGCGGGCTGGTTCTTGTGGTAAATCACCTAATCTAAAAGACTTTTTGAGGAAAAGGTTAAGAAGATAACTAAAAATTAAATTCTAAAAACCTAAGGATATGTTACCAAAATTTTATCTTGACTCACAATCAACCTCACAAATCCTTTAACCCTCACAATTTCACTAAAATAATGCAATACATAAGTAATTTGCATGAAAGCTTGAAAGCTAGAGGTTTGCATGAAGAACAAACACAAGTTTTATCACAACTTCAACCCACTAACGAGGATAAACATAACATGCAGCCTGCATTACATGAAACTTTCACACTCAATCCTGCAACAATGAGACATATGAAAAGGATTCTAAGGTTGAATCACAATTGGACATCAGATCATTAATTACAAAATGAATTAGAAAGTAAGAAAGAGGAGAACTTTTCTGGTTTATTAAAACTGAAAGGAGTAGAAACTGAGAATCTGAGTACAAGATGTTTTCAATACTCTCTGTAGGTGAACAAAAGAGAAAGAAACAATAATCAGAACTCTAACTATGAGAAAAAACTGAGTTTTCTCCAATATATATCCTCCAATGCATCTCGAAGGAAAAAGCTAGGAAAAGCTTCTAAAAATAGTCATGCAAATCCATTTTTGAGCTCCCAGAAAAAGCCACCAAAAGAGCCACTAAACTACATCCAAACTGATTACAAAAGCTGCCAAAAACTCCTCCAAGGTGGTCCCACCAAAAACACCTAAAAAATAGGCTTTATTTGCTCAATATAGGCTTGATTTTATCCAAATTTTCCCAATTTCACCCATAAGAAAGCAAACTCCAAAGAGAAATATTTTGTTTGCTTTACTTGCTTTAACTGCATTTTATAACAAATATTTAAAAGCAATTTATAGAATATTGCTTTAAATATTCTTTTACAATGATTTTGCAGTTTTATTCCCTAATTTGACTTGATTTGATTTTTTTACAAAAAAAAATACAAGGCTTTTGATTTGAAATTTTGCCAAGTATATATATTCTAAGACATTTGATTTTCTATAACAATCAATTAAAATCCAAGGCATATTAAAAGGTTTACAAAAATTAAAAGCCTCTAAGGCTACCCTCCATTTGATCTGTAAATAGTCTCTAAGGCATATGACCTATGTGTTTATTCTCAAAAGGGACTTAAGGAACTCTCTAGCAATGTATATGCAAAGGTGATCAAATAGCCTTAAGGCATAAAGCCTAGTCTTCAAACATGCAAAGGGACCTAATGCATAACACTCTAAGTTATGAGGACTAGGCATTTGTAAAGTGGTGAACAATAATACCACGATGGGTATTACTCATGGCATAGAAAATTCAATTGATGTGATAAAATACCACATTCAAACCTAGGCTAAAAGGTAACCCTAAAACAAAACCGCGACACCCTAGTTTCTCATGCTCATTTCACATTTTCACTTTTGGAGATGAAGCTCTATGCTATTCAGCCACCACCATTGCTAGAGTTTGGATGAAAAACCCTCAATTTTTCAGATATTTTCTGATGGATTTCAATGACTCTTCACTAAAAATGAAAGGTAAACATCTCCTCTACACATATATGATCTATTTCTCTATTTCCTTAGTAGAAAACACAACCTTTAAGCCGTGACTGTAGTTTATCTAATGCATTCTCTTTATTCTTTGTTTAGTTCTATTTGTCACCACATTCTTTTGTCCCTGTATGAGGCCACCATGGATGATTTAATTGATCTCTTTTGAAGGCAATAAAAGAAAAAATGGTTAAAAACCCACAGTTTTGTGCACATGATTCTTCTAAAAAACAAAGGTAAGATTCCTCTTCGAACTCTACCTTCACTTCTTTGGATTTTCTTGTATCATTAGGCTTGACATGGCATTAGAGGCCATGACCAAACTGATATTTCTGAGTATTTTTTTGAGATGAAATGAGTTTGAAACTTTATAGTTTCCTTTTATTTCTGCCATTTTTTCTTGAAACCCTAATGGGTTTAACTTGTTATGAGAAAGAAAGATATTTTCTCTCTATTATTATCCCCAGCTATATATTTACCTATGTCTTGATCATTTCTAAATACGCCTTTGATTTCGAGCTTCTCCATCTGTGTTCTTGTGATTTTGGTTTGAAACCCCAAATGGGTTTTGACTGACTGTGAGAAAAGAGACTTCCTTCTAGCTGTAGCTGTATCATTGTTAGTATATCTCTAAGTGTTTCTTTTAAAACCCTTATGAATTCAAAACTCATAATCTCTTCCTGTATTTGATTATGTTCCATACATAATGATAAGGTTTGATATTTTGCAAAGAAAATATATTCTTTAACTGCAACTTTCTTGAACTCGAACTGGGTTTTCTTTAATCATTTCCTTTACTTTAACAAACCCTTGTGGGTTCAAACCATGTATCTCATCCAGTATTTGATCTCCATTATGCAAAATATGATAAGGGTTTTGGACTTCTATGAAGGAAAATACATTCTTTCTATATCTGAGAACCTACATAATATTTTTGACTTTAGTTGCATCTTTGCTGAAAATGAGTCCGACCCATGATAGAAGAATGGAAATCTTGAAAAAGAAAACATTTCTGCACTCTGGCTTTTCTGTACAATGAGAACTCGATCCACTTACTGAAAGTACAAAATAAAACTCATATTGCTCTTCATTCCTAGAAATGTAGAAGGACAAAATTTTCTCTTTCTATACTGAACAATGGTTTGATCACTCATATATGATAAGGATGTTCATTTTTCACAATTGTTGCTATTCATACGATATGACTGAAGCACTTATATATCATTGAGTTATATTGTTCGTGATTGAACTCACTTGGGCATACAAATACATTTAAGACTTCATAAAAACTCTTTTCTCATGCTAGTGACTTGGCATAGATTACTATAGTTGCATCTGTTTCATAGTTTTCAAACTACTGTCCTTTCTTCTTGACAATGATTTTCACTCATGTACAAGACAACTATTCTATTGCATTTGAACAATAACTTGATGTTCTATGGCTCTTGTTGTTCCAATATTATGATTTGAATGCATACAAAGGACAATATGATGATATTGTGACAACAAACAATAGCAATGGATATTTTGATGTTGGTCATACCTATACTTAGTTTCCTATTTCATCGATCTATTTTGGACAGGTTGTTCACTGCACTTGTATGGTTATCACCTCATCCTTTGAGCTGATGATCACGGAAGGGCAATGATCTAAAAGTTCATGCATTCTATGAATTATTCTTTTAGTTGAAATGCTCCTTTTTGCACAACATGAATAAATATTCCTATATCATTCCCCTTGAGATTCAGGGGTAGTGTGCTGAGCTCTACCCTTTTGGGAGTCCACTTTGCACCACATGTTGTGATGTCTTTAAAATAGCAATATAACTTATTCTATACGTGCACAAGAAACAAACATGTTAGCTTAAAAAAATTGAAGCTCAATGATGTTTCATTTCTTCAGGATCTCTTGCATATGGGTGATTTGATCTTCTGACTCAGTGTATCATAAAGAATGTATTATGTCTCCTTCTGATGAAGTACATGTTGTGATGTTCACAACATGCCCCATTTTTCTCCTTAGAAAAATAAGGACCCCTGTTGTGGCTTGCTCCCTTGTCTTTGTCCTCTGGGTGGTAATGGTAAAAGAGGTAGCATCAGTCAGTATGTAGGTGCTTCATGTTAGGTGCATTTGTGATCTTGAAGTCTGACCCAAAATTTCAAAGTATGAATCTTTTCTCAAGAAGCCTACCATGTGAAAGAGTGTAAAATTCTAAGCAAGTTTGACTTTTACATCACCCTGAAATTCGGCCAAATAGGAAGGTTATGTGTGGTCAAAGTTCTAGTCAAACCTGATATTCAGTGGGGGGGTCATATTTCAAATATCGATCACCCCCCTTCCCAAATATCACCCCCCTTCTCGAATATCATGCCCCTTCCCAAATATCAACCCCCTTCCCGAATATCACCCCCCTTCCTGAATATCACCCCCTTTCTCGAATATCACCCCCCTTCTCGAATATCCCCCCCTTTTCCGTGCTTCGTAACATTTAATTCGAGGTGGATTCCTGCCAAATGCGAACACAATAACTTCAACAGGGGAAATGCAAACAATATATATGTAGTTTTGTCAGTGGTTGTGATTAATGCACGTCTAACATTCTGACTAGGTATGAATGGATGAGGCGACTTAATGCGTATTTTTTTAATCCATTTTTTGTCTGTTTTGCAGGTTTGTAGATATGAAGCTGGTGAAACTTAATGGCGGTGACATCATGAAAGAGGAAATCGGATCTCAAAGGAAGCAAAAGGCGATAAGAATGGTGATGAGAAGAAATAGAAGGTGAAACTTAATGGCGATGACATCACAGAGGAGGAGATCAAATCTCAAAGGAAGTGCAAGAAGTCAAGGCCTTCAATGATGAAGACAAAATGTAGATGGAAACATTATTATAGCAAACAACAGAGGACATTTTGAGCTACTAGGGTTTCTAGAAGGGCAATATTACGCCCAAATCTAATGTGTGCCGATCAAAGATATTTTGGGTGGGATTTCTCCACCGTTGATGCTATAACTGGAGGTTTGAACCATAGTTTAACTAGGGTTTTGGAGTTGTATTGGGGATGGTCATAGCTATATATTTACCCCTTTACACTGTAAAAATTTACTCAGGGGCTACACAAAGATTTGTAGCAGCAGAGGTTTGTAAAACATAGCATTTAGAATAGAGGGACCCTTTAGTTTAGGAGTAGCAGGGGAACATCCTACTTCCTTACTGTATCTGTAAAGCTTTGTAAGTTTTCTGTAATTTGATTAATGAAGCTAAGAGTCATTCATACATTATAAATCATATATGACTGTCTGTTTTGAATACAAGTGATTCTGGAATTCTGCATCTATCTTCTGAGTGTCTTCTGGCTCTTCTTTGTGTTTAAAATAATATCTCTTAAAGCTTGCAATCTTGACTGTATGTCTGTGAAAATACTCAGGGATTACATTTAAGGTTTAATCTATGGATTTGATCAATTTGCTGGATTACCTATAAAGTGCATAACAAAACATTTAGATCCTATGGTAGAAGAATGAAGTTTAGTTTAGATTCCTCTAACTTTTCCCAACCCATCTGAAATACTTAACTTAAAACGCAGAAATTTAAAGGATATTGTCTCATATATGAAAGAAGCATGCATAGTTGAGTTGAAAGTGGGTAGTTTTCATAATATTGAAGAAGAGAAAAGCTTACAATAACATAAATCATACAGAGCTTTTTTAACACAGTAACAAGTTTATGCAAAAGGAATGAACAACATGCTGATATTTATGATCTTTTGCATAATCTGAGTCCAGTAAATCATCAAGAAACCCTAAATCACGTAAGGCCCCTTGAACATTACAGCTTCACATCAACCTATTGAATTTGCCCAACAGGTCAAGACTTGACCATATTAAACTTGGGATTAAGCAAATCTTAATCGATTTCTTCATATCTTTCAAGTCAGTTAGGTTCATTTTATGTGAATTTTAACTACTATTATGACTGTGTTAAAACAATCATCAATAGTTTTCTAGCACTAGGAGGGACCTTAGAGTTAGGGTTTGTTTCAAGTAGAGCTAGCTCATAATGGTAAAAGAGTGACTAGGTCTAGGTCTGGTTCAGAAGATATATTTGTGGAATTATCTGATAAAAGGTGAAGTAGGAGTCCTTTGATTTGGAATCCTGAAATATCACATGCAGGAAGTTCATCTAGAACACCTCTTGGATCACCTTTTAGCATCCATAACATTGTGAGTCCTGACAATTTTTTATTTAGATCTTTGAATCTTGACTCAGGTACTCCAAGAAATTCTAATCCTCAAAAAAATCCTAATCCACCAAAAAATCCAGGTATTCCCCAAGGTTAAGGTCAAGCACAAGTACCTGTAATGGCTTACTTTAATGCTAATTCTCCCATACATTTCACTGATTATCATGAGATGCCCAAAATCTTGAAAAGATATGTCCTAAATATCAATTACATCAGGATCCTAAAGATCACATTAGAATATTCAAAGAGGCATGTTTTAGGGCCATCTTAGAACATGAGGATGTTGTGTGTAGATTGTTTCCTTACACCTTCAGTGAGCAGGCCTCTAACTGGTATGTTAACTTACCCAACAGTTATATTTCTTCCTGGGACCTTATGGAAGAAGCTTTTTTGTCTAAATTTAGAGGACCCATAGATCCTTCCACCTTATATCACAAATTGGCTACAATAAAGAGAGGTGAAGGAGAGCTGATTGACAATTTTAATGATAGATTTGAAAAGGCTTATTCTAGGATAGTAGCTCCATATACAGTAAATGCAGATACATTGCTAGCCATGTATTATGTTGCCTTAGATCCATTAACCACTATGTTTGTCACAAGAAAGCCTAACATAGATACAATATCCAAAGCCTATAAGGAGGCAGCCTCTATAAATCAGGAGATGAGGCAAACAACTTATAACCCATTTCCTAATGGAGGAAATCTTGGGATACAAAATCAAGCACAATAATGGAATGGAGCCCCTACACATAATACTCCATTTTTGAATCCAATCCCTACATATACACCTGTGTATAATCCTGCCCCAATCCAGACCATAGCCCCTTATACTGGTAACACTGCCCATAATAATCAGGGTAATGGTCAATCTTTCTTCCAACCTCCTAGAGATACAGTTGTGGCAAAAGCACAAGAAAAAAGAGAAGAAATCAAATAAATCACTGCACAGTTAAAAAGATTGACCACTAAAGTAACACAATTAAGAAATGAGAATCTCTATGGTAGAGGCAACCAGGGATACAGTCAAAATCACAACCAAGGATATAATCAGAATTGCAATCAAAACTACAACTAGAGCCATAACGAGAATAATAACCAAGGTCAAAGCTCAAACCAGAATCAGAACTATAATCAACATCAAGGTCATAACCCAGGGCAACCAATGCAAAATAGAAGACATGTGGTAGATAACCAGGCCTGGGGTAATAATAACGGAAATCAAAATCAGCCTAGGCCACCTAAGACATGGAACACAGGACCAAACAATGGCACTCTAGCTTCTCCTTTTGAGAATATAGATAATGAGGATACAAAGCAAACAACTGGCATCCAAATGGCCAATACAGCACCGAAGAATTGGTGTAGGTTTCATAACACCAGTGCCCATGCCGAGCTAGATTGTCCTCAGTTCCATTTAGCAGCCAGTATTTTTAATGTAGATGTGTAGCCTCCCACTTCTGAGTTTCTCATTCCCAAAGGTAATGAAGTAGTACCCTCAGGGTATGATATAGCTTTAGTCTTAGAAACATTTACCTTTGCAACTACAGAAGAAAAGGAGGATCAATTGTTAGAGGATGAACCTTATTGTTGTGAAAATCTATATCCTGAATCAGCCTTTGTATTAAATGCTTTTTAGTTTCCCTTTGAAACTGAAAATGAGGTGTTAAATGAAACAGAAGAGGTGCAGGCTTTTCAATAGAAAAACAAGAACCACACCTACAACTTGAGGAATAACACTAGGCCAAGAGGTCCTTTCACTACTTCCACTCCTAACAATTTTAATACTCCCCTAGATCATAATGCCAGCAACAATCCTACCATACTAAAATCTAATCAGCATGCAAACAATGGAACAATAGCACAAAAGGTCCAAACAAGTAAAATAGAAACAGTAGAGACGATATGATTGATGAGTTACTTGTCAGAAGAAATAAAGAAAAATCAAGGTCAGTATACCTATGTGTGAATTATTGAAAACTCTAGGGATCATAAATTCTTCTATAAAATCCTTGGATACATCTATGAAAGATGAGGTTTTTGCTGGTATGAATGTTCCTAATAAAGATTCACAGCCTAAAGAAAAAAGTAAGAAAGTTGAGCAGCCTTCCAACACAAATGTAGTAAAGTATGCTAATAAGAGGGATGCTCCTCCTTTCTTGTTAACTATTAGAATGTGTGGAAAGAACATACATAATTGTATGGTAGATTCTGGTGCATCAGCCAATGTAATGCCCTTGGGAATATGTAAAACCTTAGGGCTAACCCCCACCAAATCTGCCAAAGTTGTTACATAGTTAGATAAAACTGAGGTCAATGTGATAGGAGAATTGATGAATATTCAAATGCAGTTAGCCTCAGACCCTAGAGTCAGCCAATTCATTAACATTCAAATAGTGGATATACCCATGAATTATGGAATGTTGTTAAGTAGAGACTGGTCCAAAACACTGAATGGATATATGGCCACTAATTTTTCACATATGTGGTTACCTTGGAGAGGCGTCCCAAATCAAATCAGAATAGAGGTAGAACCTAGGATGAAACACATGATAACAGAGTATAATAAGACTAATGAAATACTATATGCTATTGTTGAGCCTAGTGTTTATAGGATTACTAACAAGGGAGTGCATATTGAGGAAATCTTGATGTTAAGCTTTAGGGAAAAACCTGTCAGTAAGGAAACAAAATTATTCATTGAGTCTGATGGAAATTCCTCTGATGAAGAAAACAATGCCCTGAATAATTTTAGTCAGGTCACTAGGCAGGAAATGGAAAAGTGCATGGAACAAAATATTCTAGTTTAATGCAAGTTATACAAAGATAAGTGTAGGGTCCATGATAGGCCACATTCTGAAGAGAAGTGTGGAACGTGCAGGGACATTATTGAGTACCAGTACATAAAATGCACAAAAGGGATGGAGATCTAAGAAGGAAAGGTTAATCAACCAGAGAGATACTGTCAAAACAACATAAATAGATCAACTCCAGATTTAGAAAAAGGAACAAGGGACAAGGGTAGTTGTCTTTCTAATTTGCAAACTGAAAATATACATATGCAAGTTGATCAACATAAGTTACCTATGAATAAACAAGATAACACCCCACATGTGATAGAAGAAGTAAAACATGCCAAAGTACAGGGCCAAAAGAGCAAAGATGGCATGTGGACACTAAAATGTGACGGATCTAAATCAAAACAAGGTGCAGGTGCAAGTGTAGAGCTTATAGATCCTTAGGGTAGGTCATATCTAGTGGCATATAGGCTCCAGTTTTCTTGTACTAACAATATTGCAGAATATGAGGCTTTGGTTTATGGACTTGTTATGGCTATCAAGAAGAAAGTAAAAATGATCAGGGTATTTTCAGACTCTGAACTAGTAGTCAAGCAAATATCGTATGCATGCAACTACAAGAAAATGATTTGTTATAGACATAGGGTATGGGATTTGATTGATTCATTTGATTCTTTCAACATAGAGCATATCCCTAGAGAATTGAATCATAGACCAAATGCACTGGCAGTTGCTGCTAGTACATTAGAGCCCTTGACACTGTCAGGATTGAAACGATTTGCTGTTGAATTAGTTAATGTTCCCAGTATCCCAGATAATGTTACACATTTTCAGGTATTTGGAGGGGATCAGCAAATTGTAGATTTTCTAACATGCAATGAGGTATTTGAAGCTCAAATCATTGATGAACAAGAAAGGCCTGAGGTAACATGGGATGAAGAAGATATAATTAACTTGAAAAGCAACTTCTTACCCAAGGGAGTAATTGAGCTGGAATGTATTTTTGACTTTGATGGGGTAGTAAAATAGGACTTACCCAAAATTGAAGGGGGTAAGTGTGATCCATACAACTTAGGAACAGAGTAAAGTCCACCGAATGTGCTGATTGGAAAGGCTTGCTCTAAGAAATTAAGAAAAGAAATTATAGATGTTCTGAAAGAATACAAACACGTAATAGCATGGATGTATGAAGACTTGAAAACATATGAAACGTCCATCATAACTCATGTGATACCTTTGAGACCAGAGGTTAAACCATTTAGGCAGAAACAAAGGCCTGCGAATGCCATTTTAGAGCCTTTGATCTTTGAAGAAGTAAGGAAGTTATTGTCTACCAGAATAATTTTCCCAGTAAGACATTCAGCCTAGGTGGCTAAATTAGTACCTGTGAGAAAGAAAAGTGGGGACATCAGGTTATGTGTAGATTTTAGAAAATTGAATAAAGCATCTGAAAAGGATAATTATCCTCTGCCTCTAATAGATGAAGTGTTGCAAGCAGTGAATGGGGAAAAGATGATGTCTTAGATGGTTTCTCAGGATATAACCAGGGCTTAATAAATAGAGAAGATAGATTAAAGGCCACTTTCACTTGTAAATGGGGAAATTATGCATATAGAAGAATGCCTTTTGGTCTAATCAATGCAGGTGCCACTTTTTAGAGAGCCATGGACATTGCATTCCATGGATTATCAGGTAAGTGCATTGTTGTTTATATGGATGATTTGACTATGTATTCTAAAGATGCATCCACTCACGCTGAGGATCTCAGAAAAATACTTAAACGATGTGAGAGGTACATGATTTTTCTTAACCCTAATAAATGTTCATTTGAAGTAACAGAAGGTAAATTATTAGGACATGACATTTTTTAAAATTGAATATCTATTGATCCTAATAGAATAGAGGGAATAAAGAAATTGCAATTACCAAGTAGCAAGAAAGAATTAAAATCATTTTTTGGTAAGATTAACTTTGTCAGGAAGTTCATTACAGGGTTTGCAGAAATTGTGCAACCATTGAATGCCATGTTGAAGAAGGATGCAAAGATAGAGTGGATGCTAGTGGCTAAAGCTTCATTTGAGGATATTAAGGAGGCCATTTCTAACGCTCCTGTGCTGACAGGTCCAGACTACACAAAGCCATTTTACATATATTCCTTTGCATCCTCCCATTCAGTTGTGGCTGCCTTGACACAAAAGGGAGAAGACAATGAAGAAAAGACCATAGCTTTTATGAGTGCACCACTGAAGGATGCACAACTGAGATACCTTGATATGAAAAGACAAGCATTTGTGCTAATGAGAGCCATAAAAAAATTTAGACATTATATCTTGCATAGCCAGATCAAAGCCATAGTACTAGACGCAGCAGTAAAGATGCTACTGATGCAGAACGAGCCTGGAGAAAAAAGGACCAAGTGGATCACCATGCTGCAGGAGTTTGTTTTGGAAATCATTCTAGTGAAGCTAGTCAGAGGGCAAGCATTGGTACAGACAATAGCGAACACAGACCCAGATTTGATAAAGCAGTAGTATGTGTTGAATTCCCGTGACGCATCAGGCTGGTATGATGATATAAGCATTTTTCTAATATCAGAGAAGTACCCATGTAGGATGAAAGCTTCTCAGAGGAGAGCTTTGAAGATTAAAGCACATAAATATATGGTACAAGGAGGTCTTCTATTCAGGAAGAACCATGAAGGAATTTATTTGAGATGTTTAAACAGAGCTGAAGTGGATAAGGTGTTAACAGAATTGCATGATAAGTATGGAACTGGCCATGGTTCTCATCTAGCCACAACACATAAGATATTGAGAGCAGGCTACTATTGGCCTATGATGTTTAAAGATACAGAGAGTCACATTAAAAGTTGCCACACCTATCAGACTGTAGTAGATAAGGGAAGAAATTAGGCCAATCTATTACAGCTAGTGATTGAGTCTAGAACATTTGCACAATGGGTCCTGGATTTCATTGGAGTCATCAATCCTCCATCTTCTGTAGGACACAAGTTTATACTGATGGTGACTGACTACTGTACAAGGTGGACTGAAGCCACATGTTGCAAGTTCTCTACAACTAAGGTAGTTATCAAGTTCCTTGAAGAAAACATCATAACCAGGTTTGGAACTCCATAGTCGCTGGTATGTGACAACGGTCTTGCATTTTCTTCTTTGAAATTTTCTAAATGGGCATTTGAATATGGGATAGTTTTAAAGTTTTCTTCAAAGTATTATCCTCAGGGGAATGGGTTAGCTGAGCCTACAAACAAAATTTTATTAGACATAATCAAGAAGCTAATTGCAAAGAGTCCTAGAGAGTGGAATACATTGTTGAAGTATGCATTATGGGTAGATAGGACCAAGTTTAAGACAACCTTAGACAATGCACCTTATCACTTACTTTATGGGACTGATCCCATACTTCCAGTGAATTTAAGAATACAATTATGGAAGTTTGCTAATGAGTATTTAGGCTTTGATGATCATATAGAAGCTAGAATAATACAAATGTTACAACTAGATGAGAAAAGAGATCAGGCCATTGAGAAATTTGCCAAACATCAAGCAGTAGTCAAGAGATGGTTTGATAAAAGAGAAAAAGTCAAAACATTTAGGATATCAGACTTAGTGTTGTGCTGGGATAAAACATATGAAAAGAAAGGGCATCATGGAAAATTTGACAAACTATGGCTAGGTCCATTACAGGTCTCAGAAATAATTGGAGATAATACATTTAGACTCAAGACCTTGACTGGGGAAGATGTGCCATTACCAGTTAATGGCCAGCATTTGAAACATTACTTCTAGGCTTGAGGTGTGTTCAGTCAGTTTCTGTGTATCATAGTGTAAATAGTGTATAGTTTTTCTTTTTGCTTTGTTTTCTTTTTTTTTTCTTCTTTTTTTCTTCCTTTCCTTTTGTAGGTTAGTTGTTTGTACAATCTGCTTGTTGTGTTTCCTTTGTCATCTCCTCAGTAGGGATCTTTGTTTTACTTTAGAGTATGAAGGAGCAGACCAACAACCATTGAAAACAGTAGGAAATTCAGAACATTTAGGTTAATTGTTTGCAGTTTATGCATAACTTGTTGTGACTGTCATGAATGTAGAAAGTTATTTTACTTGTTAAACTTTGTATTCAATAAGAATGGGTTGAGTATTCAAGGAAGGTTTCCCACAATGAAACACCTAGAATCCTTGGGTTTGTTGAACCTACCAGTGTAGATATTAGGTGAAAAATCAGAGGTCACCCTTGCTACCATTACAATTCTCAGCTTAATTTCAGCAAGTGACCACTCCTTGCATCATGAAGTTACAAATGCAATATCTTATGAAGTCTCTATCAAATACATAAAAATATAAAATAATAAAATGGATTTTACTGAAAATATAGATTAAGCCATCTAAGTAACTCTACCGGAGCTATAGGCGCTCGCTGGCAGTGGGGCTCTACTTAGGAGAATTGTAATGATAACCTTGTTGGGGCTATGGATGCCTGCTAGCAGCAAGGCTTTATCCGGTTGGCTATGAGGGAACATCCTCACCTACGTAGGCTAATATTAGTCACTATTTTGTTCAACTAATCTTCCAGATGAGAATAATTAATCACATGCACCCACTTAAACTAAAAGGAAAGTTCATGCACCTTATTGAATACATTGAGTCTCAAGTTAGATGATGATTTGCAGTAGAGATAGTTAGGGGGTTATGAATTTATTTCATTCAGTTTTCCTTAATGATTTTAATTTGATTGTTTTGTTTGGATGCTAGTTGTTGTGATGTTCACAACACACCCCATTTTGCTCCTTAGCAAAATAAGGACCCCTGTTGTGGCTTGCTCCCTTGTTTTTGTGCTCTAGGTGGTAATGGTAAAAGAGGCAGCATCAGTCAGTATGTAGGTGCTTCATGTCAGGTGCATTTGTGATCTTGAAGTCTGACCCAAAATTTCAAAGTATGAATCTTTCCTCAGGAAGCCTACCATGTGAAAGAGTGTAAAATTCTAAGCAAGTTTGCCTTTTACATCACCCTGAAATTCAGCCAAATAGGAAGGTTATGTGTGGTCAAAGTTCTAGTCAAAGTTGATATTCAGTGGGGGGGTCATATTTCAAATATCGATCACCCCCCTTCCCGAATATCCCCCCCCCCTTTCCATGCTTCGTAACATTTAATTCGCAGATGCAGTAGGTGGATTCCCACCAAATGCGGACACAATAACTTCAACAAGGAAAATGCAAACAATATATATATGCAGTTTTGTCAGTGGCTGTGATTAATGCACGTCTAACATTCTAACTAGGTATGAATGGACAAGGCGACTTAATGTATATTTTTTTAATCCATTTTTTTGTCTATTTTACAAGTTTGTAGATATGAAGCTGGTGAAACTTAATGGCGGTGACATCATGAAAGAGGAAATCAGATCTCAAAGGAAGCAAAAGGAGATAAGAATGGCGATGAGAAGAAATAACAGGTGAAACTTAATGGTGATGACATCACAGAGGAGGAGATCAAATCTCAAAGGAAGCGCAAGAAGTCAAGGCCTTCAATGATGAAGACAAAATGTAGATGGAAACATTATTACAGCGGACAACAGAGGACATTTTGAGCTACTAGGGTTTCCAGAAGGGCAATATTGCGCCCAGATCTAATGCATGCCAATCAAAGATATTTTGGGTGGGATTTCTCCACCGTTGATGCTGTAACTAGAGGTTTGAACCATTGTTTAACTAGGGTTTTGGAGCTATATTGGGGATGGTCATAGCTATATATTGCCCCCTTTACACTGTAAAACTCTACACAGGGGCTACATAGAGATTTGTAGCAGCAGAGGTTTGTAAAACATAGCATTTAGAATAAAGGGACCGTTTAGTTTAGGAATAGCAGGAGGTCACCTGTGTCTGCAATAAGGAACGTGTGGAACATCCTTCTTCCTTATTGTATCTGTAAAGCTTTGTAAGTTTTCTGTAATTTGATTAATGAAGCTAAGAGTCATTCATACATTGTAAATCATATATGACTGTCTGTTTTGAATACAAGTGAATCTAGAATTCTGCATCTATCTTCTGAGTATCTTCTAGCTCTTCTTTGTGTTTAAAACAATATCTCTTCAAGCTTGCAATCTTGACTGTATGTCTGTGAAAATACTCAGGGATTACATTTAAGGTTTAATCTATGGATTTGATCAATTTACTACATTACCTGTAAAGTGCATAACAAAACATTTAGATCCTGTGGTAGAAGAATGAAGTTTAGTTTAGATTCCTCTAACTTTTCCCAACCCATATGAAATACTTAACTTAAAACACAAAAATTTAAAGGAGATTGTCTCATATATGAAAGAAGCATGCATAGTTGAGTTGAAAGTAAGCAGTTTTCATAATATTGAAGAAGAGAAAAGCTTGCAATAACATAAATCATATAGAGCTTTTGTAACACAGTAACAAGTTTATGCAAAAGGAATGAACAACATGCTGATATTTATGATCTTTTGCATAATCTGAGTCTAGTAAATCATCAAGAAACCCTAAATCACGTAAGGCCCCTCGAACATTACAGCTTCACATCAACCTACTGAATTTGCCCAACAGGTCAAGACCTGACCATATTAAAATTGGGATTAAGCAAATTTTAATCAATTTCTTCATATCTTTCAAGTCAGTTAGGTTCATTTTATGTGAATTTTAACTACTGTTATGACTATGTTAAAACAATCATCAATAGTACGTAGGATACACCATATCTGGAGCTCTAACATATCTCCTTCCATCTCTTGCAGGTTCATCAAAGGTTGAATACAAGGAGAAAGATGCAATAGGGATCAGTTCAAGACCTCCATAGGCAATGATAGATATGCTCTATCTTATTTACTTCATTGCTTTAGTCTTTTGTAGATGCATAGTATATTCTTTCTAATGTACTGATTCAACTATTCCCACAGCTTGTGTGGGACATTTGATCTTTCTTGCTTTCAGTCAATGCAATGTTTGTTCAATTTGTATATATCTCATTTGTCAAATGAATAATCATTGTAATGTGAAATGAAATAATTTATATCTCTCATGAAAACTCTGCAATGCAATGAATGATGAATTGAATCTCTTTCCTCTATTATAACATTGATAAAATTGAATCTTTCAAGTACCTTAACTATGCAAAAAAATTATAGTAGAAAATGTTAAAAATATTTCATCTTAAGATAGAAAAAATGTATCATCTCTGCCAATTTGAGCTGTAGGTGAAAATTTGGTAACAAGCTCCTTATTCCTAACACAAAGCACATCAAACATATTAGACACTAGAGCAAAGACATGTACCTTAAGTTTGGAGGACTGTCTCTAGCCCCCAAGCTTAGGAAAACATAAGAAAACACTTGACAATCACACAAAACATAGAGAAGACAATAAAGAAGCACATAATACACAAAGAATACATGAACTCAATCACACAATACACAAGGTATACACACAAAGAAGACATGATTAAGAAATTATACAACCATAACTAGGTGATGGGGCGAGCTCATTGCTGCACACCACCATCAAAGCACACAAAACACACAACATCCTAGTGGAATTTATAGACAGTCGTAATAACTCCTATTTCCTATGGGTTTTTATCCACAGAAGAAAATATTGAACACAAGTGTCCATACAAAAAATATGAGTTGATGAAAATCGCAAAAGATGCTCCTATACGTAGCAAGGCCTATGTTTATAAACTTAAAGCTCAAATTGGGTGCCCAAAATCCATGCACCATTTTGGTGGGAAAATAATAATTTAAAGTATGCTTGGGAATCCCACTCCTCGCACATGCCCAAAATTAGCCTATCTCTTACAACCACCAACTTGCATGTTCAGCCTATCATAACTATCCTAAATATTCTTAAAATAGCTTCTGGCAGTTACAAGACACCACTTTGGAGTCAACACCCCCAATTGTGCAATAATATTCAACATTTAATATTTTATTGCTCCCCAAATATTATAATTTCTTGAATTTATAGAAAACACAATAAAAATATTAACTTAAATATTTTTCCTTAATTTAATATTAGTCCACAGAAAAATAGGAATCAACTAATAAATCCACCAAAATTATTTTATTAATAAGGAGACATTAAAAACACCATTAATTAAAAACTATCAATGCCTAAAACCACACAATGTGTTTCATCACAAACAAACATAAATTCATACAAACATAAACATTTCACACCACCCAATATAGTTCATCAAAGATAAATTGTATGCATAGAAAGTTAGAAATTGAAAATACCAACTTCATTTAGGAAATAAAATATCATGATTAGGCCATTATCTATTGAGCTAGATTTGAGTGGGGGTAGTGCCACTAGTAAAGGGGAGGCTCTTAGAATCTTTAATAGTAAAAAATGGGATTGGCAATGAGATATGCCGCAACTAGCTTGAAAAAACTAGTGTTGTGGTTGATCTTTTCAATTTTGGCTTCATCATGGGGAATACTATGGAGGACGTCATAGTTGCATGTATACATTAAAATGGATCAACCACCAACTTTGGGCTGAATTTCACCTAGTGGCTTACTGAAGCCAATTTTGTGCCCACCACTCCTTCCACATGACTCAAACCATAAACCAGGTTGTCCTCATTAATCTTGTCCACAGGCTCTTTTATATAGTGGAAATCCATGTTGGCTTCATAAAAAATTCCATATCAGATTAGTAGTACCTCTCAGTGCCACTCTTAATTGTTTGGTAATACTTAAAGAACTTACTCATTTGAAAGTAAATGGTTGGATTTAAACATCATGTATGTTTGTACTCTGATTGGTCCCATTTAGTATAAACTTAGAGTAATTATTAAAAAATTGTTGACTGCATACAGTGTAGGATTATAAAACACTATTTATAAATATATGTGTTGTTATTTTTAGACTACCTTACAATTGACACATTTTCTACCCTGCAAACATGCATGATGTTTAAGCTATATGATAAACACATATCTTTCATGAAGTCATATAGAACAACAGTGCCCACACCTCCATCGCCTTGGAGAAGTGTGACACCTCAAAAGATCTCAGGTGCTTGCTTTGGCGGGAGGGTATGGGATTCCTTCACAGATGCTTTCTACAATCTCTTTTCCTCAAGTGAAGGTCTTCCATTTCCACACTAATGCTTCCCAACACTATCTTTATCTTATCTTTATATTTCCACTACAACTCTTCTATTATTCTCTTCATGGTGTGGTGTAAGAGGAGGATGGATGGTATTTATAGAGTTAACATGAGCTTTTAAATACGAACATAAATATAGATTATTGGGTCAAGTTATGAAAAATACAAATATTGAACTTAATCCTGTTGATAACTGAGAGGGGGGGTGAATCAATTATCTTGATTAATTTAATTTTCTGTTCTTCTTTAGCCACTAATATAGTATCAAAACACATAAGCTTAAATGAACATGAAAGCAGAAATAAACTCAGTACACATGACACAATAATTTTGACGTGGAAACCCTATTAAGGGAGAAAACCACGGGGTGATTAACCCAAGAATGTATTCTCTATTAGAAGAATAGAAGTACAAAATGGCACATGCCAATTAGGGCTCACTACCCGAGCACACTGCTCACAAGAGGCTTACTGCCTACAAGAGACTCACTGTCTACAAGTTATAAGAGAGTAACAAGATACTTGAACTCATGAGAAGCATCCACTTATGCTAGAGTTTAGTTCCAGTTTAGGCTCAGTGCACTGATCTACTACACTTCATTCTTTCTCTTCTTTGGTGATGTTGTCCTGTCACATGTTGGACCTGCCTTCCTGCCCTTTTGCTTTTATTTGCACATACATATACACAACATGCACACCTTCACATCCAAATCCATCTGGTATATATATACGCACAAAGGATTTCATTCTCTTTCTAGTCAGCATCCGGAATAGTTAATATTTTCCCAAACTCTAGTCTGTCGATTGAATCCTTGCTTACTAAATGATGCGAATCAAGGAGATACTTGTAGAAGTCATCTAACATGTCTGCCAATCATGGATGATACCTTAAGAACCTTGATCACTAACAATATCTCATCCGAAACAATTCTGATGCTCTGTTGATCAGTTCTTTCTCTATCCACTCTGTCAAACTGGACCTCAATACTTAGATTCTCATATCTCTTCACTCTTTTATCATCAGAGGTGCAATCCTTAGAATCTACCAGTCAAGGTATTCCTCTTGACTTTCCCAAGTCTGCACTTTACAAAGATAGTTCCTCTAAGAGATCTGGACCTGACTCTCAGACTTTGCTGCATGCTCTGTTCTTGCTTACCAGACCAAAGTATCCTTCAATCTGACTTCCAGTAATGATACACCATGTCCTACAGATGTGTGGAATGGTCTTTGTTGCCATCAATGACAACACCAATGAAGCCACAAAGTGTCTCTTGCCAACAATCTCCCCCTTTTGCATTGATGGCAACACTTAATGAAAATGACTAAGTGTTATACTGTACTCCCCCTTGGTTGATGCTCTGTTCTATTATACACTTTACCGGAGCTCCCCCTTAGCTGGAGTCCACATTTTTTAGTGCTCCTCACTCCCCCTTTGACATCAATGGCAAAGGGTAGGGTCCGCATACCAAAATTTTCCAAAAAATAAATCTATACTTGGCCACAAAAACATATATACAAGTTTTACTTACATATACTTAACTATATCTGCAAAAGTGGTTTTCAACTGTACCACTTCTGTTGCCCAACTCTTCTTCATCCAGTCCAAAATTTAGATGTGACCACTTAACAAGAATACAAAGGCTTCTACTCTCTTCAGATCTGTCGGATCACTGGTCCGGGCTGTGGTTTGAGCATCATTTAGGGCCTCATGCATTGCCTCTAACTTAGGGATAATGATCCCTCTAAGTTCACTCAACCTACTTATTCTATTTTTCTTCTCTTTCTCAAGCTTCTTAATTTCATTCAAGACTACAATAGTCTGACATTCTTGACTTATTATGGGAGATGAGAGAGGATCAAAACTTTGAGATAAGCTTAGTAGTTTATCTTCTTGCTCTTTTACTTTCTTCTCAACATCTTTGGTCACTTTGGGCCAGGATAAGCAAAATTTATACATATCTCCACCATCTTTAAGAGAAATTTCTAGGCTCTTAATTCCGATATCCATAACTCTCCTATCATTGGTTATTAGCCCTTGTATCTCTGATAATCTTTTTACCAAAAACTCCTTCTAGACTTTATCTTCTGCTGACTTCTCTAGGGAATCAAAATGTGTGCTAACACTATTAAATAGAGATTTGAGAGTACCAGATGAAGAGGCTGAGGGATCTTTCTGAAAAGATGGCATGATCTTTTCTAGTACACTGAATGCAGTTTCTATAAGCTTGTAGTCCTCCATGTGGGACTTTAGAAGTTTTTCTTTTGCCTTTGCTGAAGTAAAGGATGCTATCTTCATTGTTTGAACTGGGGAGAGAGAATCAAAGTCAAATGGTCCTTGAAGTAACTCTGGTTCATCAATCTCCATCATTTATTTTGTCAAGAAATCCTTGATAGTTTCTGCAGTGTCTCTTGCCAGAGACAAAGTTTTCTTTCCTTCTGCACTATCACTTGTGTTCTTCTCAGCTTGACCTTCTTCTCTTCCCTTCACTTCTTCTTCTTTCTCCTTTAGTTCATGACTAGTCTTCTCTTGTACTCTTTCTTTTTCTTTGGATCCAGAGTCTGTAGGGGAAGCCGGAGGAGAGAAGTTTGCTTGATCATGGACCTCCTCTTCTGGAGCAGAGGAATCTAAGTCCTTACCTTTTTCTTCACCTATCCCCTTTACCTCTTCTGCCAATGTCTCAGTAGATTCTTCTTAAACATCTGTAGCCGAGGGATCATCACCTAAGTCCTCTATAATAGGAATGTTGAATCTTTTGTATGCATTCCAGAGGATCTCTTCTGTCTTTTTTGCTACTTTGTTAGTTTCTCTAAGCATAAGCTGATTCATTCTAGTTTTGCTTCAGAACTCATCCTTGCAATCTTTGAAGATCATATTCATTCGCTTTAGAGTGATTGAAGGAAAGAGTTGAATGGCTATCTGTTCACGGATCTCAAGATCTTTTGCCCTAGCATTATTCTTTCTTATCTCTAATTCCTTCTCTAGGCTTTTGGGAATGAGAGATATGATTTCAATAAAAGCCTTATTGTATATGTTCAAGTACTTAACTGTGGCTTCCTCTAAGATCTTTCTATCTGCATCATTAGATGCATCATAGAATTATGTTATTGGTTGCAGGTTCCCATCCATAGTAACTGCTTTAACTACATCATCTAAGGACAGAGTGGGCCTTTCAACAAATTCTTCTACCATTTCTTCCTTGTCTTGACCTGTAGAAGATTCACCAAATACTTTCTTCTTCTTCTTCATTTTCTTTACCTCCTCATCTGACTCAGTTTCTTCATCATCCTTCTGACTGATGTAAGACCTTGTGGCTTTTGTATTAGTTCTTTTTTCTGCTTTACTAGATGATTTTGCTTTCGGTTTAGATGCCTCTGAGCTTTTAGTAGTTGCAGGTGCAGAGCTTTTACAAGATCTGGTCTGGGAGGGGGCTTTTACCAGAGCACTTTCTTTTTTTGCTCTTTCCATCTTTTCTCTGTGGGCATCAAGTGCCTCTTTTGAGATTCCATGCCTCTTGGCAACTTCTTCAACTTCCCTTCTCACTTTCCTCTTGATTTCAGGCTGTCTAAGTTCCACATGAACTTTTACACTCAGCTCTTGGAAGGTTCCAAACCTTTCTACCTTAGGGTCTTTGGGCTGGCTCAGCAGATGTTGGATATGCAGCTCTACAATTTTCTCATCTACGTCATACCCCATTGGCATGATCTAGACTATCCTTGGCTCCACTGCCTCCATTAGGCATTGATTAGTGTCTACCATGAAACACACTGTATCTTTATACTTCTCAACCAATGATTGGGGAATTCTTTCTCTAGTTTGCATCATATTTTGAAAATTCTTGAAGTAACCCCACAAAGTTGTATTTCTTGCCTTAGCATCCCCAAGCCCATGCAAGTAATCTCTGATTTGAATTGCAACAAGTCTGTCATTCTACCATACCCAACCACTAGATCTGGGCAGCTCATTCATAAAGTAGAAAAACAAACACAATATTAGTCCACCATATTTAAAAGAGTTCTTTTTGTCCCTTTTTTATCTTCTGTAAGTTTTCCATTAGTTGGCTCAGAAGGAGTTCACAGAGATCATAATCTGCATTCTCTCTCAACATCTCATAAGCAATATACATAGCAGTTCTAGATACTGAATTCTCCCTACTGGAGTGGTATATCTTATAGCCAATTATCATAGATGCAAACTTGATATCCGGATCAGTGATATCTTCTATGGTCATTGCTCTCTTATCAAATTTTGATCTGGTGGCCTCAGTCACAGTTTGGTTTTTAACAGATTTGAGAATAGGTAACCCTCCGGAAGAGTGTAAACCGATTACTGCCCTAATTGCATCATTAGTGATCTTGAATGGTCTATTCAACCATAAGAAGTTATCATGCACTCTGCTCAACACATACCAGACCCACTCATCTTCTTCAAAACAGGGGAAATGGATGTACTGACCAAAATGTTTATCCCGAATGGACTTATACTGAGGTTTTAGTTCAAATGAATCATCTATCAGTTCCTTGTGGTAGATGTCCATCAGCTTGGATTCACCAAAGTCTTCAATGTTTGCATGAATGTAAACCCTAACGTCTTCTACATGCAAAACCCCATGCAGAATGCTAGAAAATGCCCCTAAGGGATCCACTTCTAGAGATTTGTAGGGATGTTTCTTAAATTTGGGGTGAGGCCTATCAGAGATCTTTACAACATTCAGAGTAGCCATCTTAAAGATTCAAAGAAAGATTGATCAAGAGTAAAAAATTCCTTTTTACGCTTCTAGGTTTCACGGGATGAGCTGGATCGGGTTATTGGAAGAATTGTCTTCTGTGATTGATCTTTGAGAGACTTGAGACAATTTGTTTGTAGAGCTCTTTTTCTCTTCTTCTCGAGTGCAAATGTGTAAATGATGATCAAATGAACCCTTTTATCTCTAAGCAAACCCTAATTCCACATTGCAATAAATGTGCAACTTAAGTTATTCTGGTTGCTCTGTTCTCCTTGTCCTGAGAGATATTTCCAGATCACTAAGATGCACTTAAAGTTATTCTCTGTGGATATCAGAAATCTATCTACCTTTTACAATCATTCCATTTAGCCTCAGATCAACATACCTCAAATTTGAATCATGCTGGATCTAACTATGAAAATACTATTTTTATTGAATGACTATTTAACCAGATCAAACTTGGAAGATTAACCTGTTCAAAACTTCTTGTGGATCTTTCATCTCTTTACAAAAGCTTGTTTAGGTGTTCCTTTGTGAACCCTTTAATCTGCAACTTTCCTTGTGCCAATTCCGGCACCAATTAATTGGCTGGGGGAAAATGTTTTTCCTTGTGTCTCCCCCTGAGCCAGAGCTCACTTTTTAGTTTCCAGAAGGAATATTAGCACTAGATTCTGGTGCAGATCCATCCCCTACATTCTCTGTACTTCTCTTCACCTAAATCTTGTTCATCTCACTTTTAATTTCATCCGCATTTACTTTTCCTTTTCCTTTGTCTTGATTCTGGCTATGATGCACCGAACCCCTTTTGTCCTAATTCTTGCTTCTACAAAATTTGGCAATATGACCGGATCTATTGCAATTGTGGCAAACAACATTTCTTTGCATATTTGAATGATATCCCCTTGATCTACATTGATTAGCCATATGTCCCATTCTATTGCATGCAAAGCATTTACCATTGAATGAATTGTTTATTTGCATATTTCTGCATTCATGAGATTTGTGACCATACCTTTTACAGTTAAAACACTGTCCAGAGAAGGATGAATTAGTTTGATTTATTCTCTTTCTGCACTGATTAGCTTTATGACCAAAGTTATTGCAGTTGTGGTAGTATCCATTGAAGGATGGATATCTTTGAGCATTAGGTTGCCTTATCAGAGGTCTTCTAGGCTTGTTCCTTGGATTTCCTAATCCAAAATTCTTCTGACCGGATCTGGAGCTTTCACCTTTCTCATATCCCAAGCCACTCTTGTCATCTACCCTCTTTTGGCTTTCAAGAAGAACTTCAAGTTGAGGATAACTTATCTTGAATTTCTCTTTGTATTCATTTGTTGTTTGAAGATCCCTTTTAAGAGTGTCAATTTGATCCTCAAGTTTTTCTTCATTATCTCTAGCATCTTCAAGATCAAATTCAAGATGTCTGATTCTTCTATCCATCTTGTGGCAGTCTTCTGATTTCTCCTTGAGAGATTGTCTTAGATCATCTTCATTTTTTCTTTTCTCTTCAATTTCTTGAGTGAATTTTATAACTCCTGATTCCATTTCATGTCTTACCATAATGACCTCTTTTGATAACTTTTCACATAACTTGGTTTTCTCATTTAGGTCTTCATTTGTACCATTAGCTTCACCTTGACTTGCCAATTGCTAAAGTAGATCCTTTCTCTTTTTCATAGAGATACTTAGTTTCCCTTTTAGTTCATTTATGAAATCATCAGCCTGTTTGAGTCTTTCTTTCAATTCATTAACTTCGGAGTTGGATTGCTCAAGATCATCTAGGGTAGACTGAAGTTGTTCCCTCATACCATACACGTCCATTTGATTTCCCTGATCTTCCTCAAGCTGTTAGGCTCTGTTTAGAGGAACTTAGCTCTAATACCAATTGTTGATAACTAAGAGGGGGGTGAATCAGTTATCTTGATTAATTTAATTTTTTGTTCTTCTTTAGCCACTAGTATAGTATCAAAACACATAAGCTTAAATGAACATGAAAGCAGAAATAAACTCAGTACACATGACACACTAATTTTGACGTGGAAACCTTGTTAAGGGAGAAAACCATGGGGTGAATAACCCAAGAATGTTTTCTCTGTTAGAATAATAGAAGTACAAAATGGCACATGACAATTAGGGCTCACTGCCCAAGCACACTGCTCACAAGAGGCTTACTGCCTACAAGAGACTCACTGTCTACAAGTTATAAGAGAGTAACAAGATACTTGAACTGATGAGAAACATCCACTTATGCTGGAGTTTAGTTCTAGTTTAGGCTCAATACACTGATCTACTGCACTTCATTCATTCTCTTCTTTGGTGCTGCTATCCTGTCGCATGCTGGACCTGCCTTCCTACCCTTCTAATTTTATTCGCACATACATATACACAACATGCACACCTTCACATCCAAATCCATCTGGTATATATATATACACACAAAGGATTTCATTCTCTTTCTAGTCAGCATCTGGAATAGTTAATATTTTCCCAATCTCTAGTCTGTCGGTTGAATCCTTGCTTACCAAATGATGTGAATCAAGGAGATACTTGTAGAAGTCATCTAACATGTCTGCCAATCATGGATGATACCTTAAGAACCTTGATCACCAACAATATCTCTTCTGGAACAATTCTGATGCTCTGTTGATCAGTTCTTCCTCTGTCTACTCTGCCAAACTGGACCTCAATACTTAGATGCTCATATCTCTTCACTCTTTTATCACTGGAGGCTCAATCCTTGGAATCTATTAGTCAAGGTATTCCTCTTGACTTTCGCAAGTCCACACTTTACAAAGATACTTCCTCTAAGAGATCCGAATCTGACTGTCAGACCTTGCTGCATGCTCTGTTCTTTCTTACCGGACCAAAGTATCCTTCAATCTAACTTTCGGTAAAGATACACCATGTCCTATGGATGTGTGGAATGGTCTTTGTTGACATGAATGACAACACCAATGAAGCCACAAAGTGTCTCTTGCCAACAAATCCTCGGTTGATTATTTATTGAGATAAGTCCTAATTTTCTTGATCAGACACATTGAAAATGCACAATACTAAAAAATATTATCATATACTTTGTTATTCAATTGAGTAAACTGTGCTCCACTACTAAAAGTCACTGTTGTGGATATTTGTTAAAATTCTCCAAAAATCCATTTGTGTTATTGATTTGTTGTGATCTACACATGCAACATTCAACTACAAGACAACAAAGAACTTTGACACATAATAATTAAAAGCAACTGATCTATTGAAGCAACATAGTCATGTATGTTTAACACAAGTGATCTATTGAAGCAACACATATAGAAATGTGACTCTACCATATGAGAGTGGGGATCAAGAATTATAATTGAGATAATCAAATAAGGACGTTATACAACAGACACACCCATTAAGTACCTAAGGTTAAAATTTACTATATGATGGTTGAGTCACACAAGTACTACAATGGAAAACAATCCAACCATATTCCTAAAAAAATAAATAAGACCCCACAAATTATCACTAAAAACAACTGCAATAGTGAATAACTTCATCTTGAAAATTATCATCTCAATCTCTGCAAGCTCGCTAAGCTTTCTAATATTTTTTTAACATGAAGGGTTACATGATCAAGCCTGCATTGTTGGTGTATTTATAGGTGAAAGATTGTAGGCAGTTTACGTTATGTTCACTGTATTTAATTTGAAGTTTTCAGCTATCGATAGCTTTTACTAGGTAATTTTAGATCATGACCCGTCTCTAGAGGTTCAGGGACAACAATCTTATCTATAAATTACCTTGTGGGTCAAATAAGACGGCTGTCAATACTGCAAATAGACTTTCATAAAGAAATTAATTATCAAAGTTAGCCAAATCAAAATGGAGTGACCTCATTCCATTCTTAAAAATATTGAACAAGTTTATTCTTAAATATCATCCATTTTGACAATCAAACACCAATTGTGGCCAATAAAAATAGGACAAATATTTACCACTTTTTGTTGTGAATGAAGTGCAAAATTGCTAGATTGTTTCACCATTGAAGTGGATGATATTTAAGTAGAGTGTTTCAACACAACACTTAGCTATTACTAGTATAAGCATGGAAAGGTGCTGTCAAATGGCACATAGGCACAAATATTTATAGGCCTATTGCTAAATAGTATACATTTATATAAAAATAGACCTCCGAAGAAACTCTTAAAAGGAAAAACTTTTTTATATAATATAAATTATATAAATATAAATAAATATGAATAACTTAACTACATGAGTTAAGTGGGGAAACATGTTTCTATTATAATTCCTTAAAAAGCTCAAATTCACTTTTTGTTATATTATTTCTTTTGTTGATTTATTTTTCTTTAAAAAGTCTTTTATTTTTAAGTTATGTTTTTTATAAAGATAAGCAGCAAAACAAGGGTTCCGATCCCTAGTATAGAACAACCTAGACAACTCACAAAAAAGTCTCAGAAACCCAGAAATAGAGCATAAACCCTACATAAACAATAGATAGAGAACAGAAAAAAGAGCCACCAAAGAACAAAAAATAGCAGAGAATGAAAACCACTTGAGAGACCTAGTTAAAATGATGCCCCCAGTCTTCCATGAGGAAAGTATACATATTCTCATGGTTTTTCATTTTATTCTTCCCAATTCTATGTTTTTCATCTCTAGGTTTTGTAAAATAACCAAAGTGGTGGCTGAGTGGTGCATAACAAGGTTGTGAAGTGGGCAAGGATCTTGAAGTTGTTTTGCAACTCCATCAGCCTAGCTTTCATACCCACAAAATCCACAATGTCTTGAGAACTTTTCTCTCCTTCTTTGTTGGCTTCAGCATGCTCTTCCACAGGGTTGTCTAGCATCTCTTAATTTGAACAAGGAAGTTCATCTCGGGGAACAAGCTAGGCCCATCATCACCAATAGGAGCTTCCTCATCAAACACATTAGTTTCCTCCATTATCTCAGCATCCTCTTGGTTTCCTTCAACCTTGTCCTTCTAATCAGAGTCACTAGAAACAACCATCTCCTTGAGAGTGGAAGTGGGTTTACCAGCTAATCTGCTAGACCTTCTAGCAGTCAGTTTACAAATCTTCTGCCCATGAGAAGTAACATTTTCCTCTTTCCTAGTATCATCACTACCCCTTTCATCCTCTGTACACTTAGTCATCTCCTTCCCCTTCTCCATTATATCACCCTCTTTATTGAGCAACTTGCCAACATCAATAAACCTACATTTCTCCTCCTTATACTCAATAACCCCTTTTCTATTTTTTATCACCAAAACTAAGAGAAACATCCAACTTCCTCTTAGACACCAATTTAGTAGGAATAGCCTACCCAGGACCATCTTTAAGGGAAACCAAACTATTAGCAACTTCCTAGCTGAGGGGGCCTTTGGTAGACTTACGGGTTTTAGACTATTTTTGCTTGATGCTGACTTTTTTCTTGGTCACAGATGCCTTAGGATCAACCACATTCTCTAAACATATTTCATGCATGACTTCCCTAATCACAATATGATGTTTAGGTTTACCTCTAGCGGATGGAGTGGAGCTCACAAAAGGGCTATCAACCAAGTTAGCAACAATGGATTTAGGGGGATAGAGAGCTAGATGGAATTTGTAGAGATGAAAAATAAGCCCTTGATATAGTAGGATTAAGGGTTTCTTGAGATTTTTAGCATGAATCTCTATAACATATTTCATAAAGGCTTTGAGAGAGGAAAGGACATCAAATGGGAAACTAATCAAAAGATTATGATTGAAATGGTTAAGCAACACAAAGTGGTAGTGGTAAAACCTTTTGAAAGGACCTTCAAGTGTGAAATATTTCATTATCATAAACATACCTTGTCCCAAGGCTTTAGAGGCTTCCCATGATCAAACCTTCCTTGTAGATTAAACAAATCTTCTCCCTCCTTCAAGAAAATGGCAATATTTTTAGGGTCTGGGATTTTTCTTTGCCTCTTCTACTTCTTACCTTTGATTGACATGCCCGTAGCAAGTCCAATTACCTCCTCCAAAATTTCAAAACTCACCCCTCCAATACACACCTTACTGTTATCCCAAGAAATAACACACTGGATGGGTAAATTTTCATCATGCCATTAAGGTACTTCATAAAAGAAGCTACCCCCCTTCACAAAAAATGTTTCATATAGTCTCATTTCTTTTGAACTCCTCACAAGAGATGGCCTCACTCCTCATCCTATCCCCCCATAATGTCTTGAAACAAAGGCTTAGTAGAGGATGGCTGGATAATAGGAGAGATTTCACTGAAGGCAAGAAACAATTGATAAAAGTGACAAGTATTTCTCATGGAAATACAACTAATGTGTTCTCAAGATCAAGAACTTTGCCAGTTAGCATGAAAGAGAAAGATGCCTAAATGATTTAAGTTTACCTTATGTGAACTTAAATGATTGTACCATCTAAAATGGTCTTCATAATTGTTAAACACCGTCAACATTTTGAAATATCTCCACCCCATCAATCCTTGGTCCATGTGAATATAGTACTGAGTCAGCTCATCCGTCCACTTGACGTGTCTCATATCATTGTCACCCTAGCAACAACAAATCATGTCCCAAGGGTTTAAATTCATGACTCAGCCTGTCTTGTCCATCATTGGTTATTAGTTAAAGACAACTCCTTATGGAGGAGGCCTTGTAAGGCCTAGGGATATTCTCCACATGCTGCCAACATCTTTAATTGGTGAAATTTTAGCCAAGGTTAGCTAGACCATCAACAACACTATTTCCCTCATGGTAAATATTGGCAATTTCCTTATCGTGGAAACTCATCAAGAGACCTTTAATATCCCCAATGATGTCACCTAGTTACCAACCAGGGTTTGCATTGCCTAAGACAACATCACTAATGATTTTGGAATCACCTTCAACCTAAATTTTGTCTATTTTCATAGAAAGGGTGCTTTTTAAACCCTAAAGCAAATCCATTCCTTTAGCCACATTATTAGTCTGGCTTCCTAACCCTGTCACAACCCTAATTTTGACTATGTTTTAATTTTTACTTGTATGTAATTAGTAGATAACTTTGCATGGATTATTGATTTGATGTTTATTGAAAATGTCAGGATAAATCAAAGATTTCATGAGTTTGAGTTTATATGCATAGAATTTATAAATGTGATTATATTATGCCAAGATTATTTATTCATAACATTTATGGATTGACTAACAATGGACTAATCTCAATTTGGTGAATGCAAGTTGTAATTGGGAAATAGGTTTCTGCCCTCCGAGAAAGAGAGGGAGAGCATCATTGGAGAGAAGTGAATAGATGTATGAAAAGGACTAGGTTGTTTCCATCTAAGTTTTGTACTTATAATGTTTAGTGAACCCTCATCAAAATTGGTAAATTGTGTTTGACCTATTTGGTAAGAGTTGGGTTTTGACTTGACATTTGTCGATTTGACGTCGTCAACATCCATTAGCATTAGTTTTGTCAAAAAATTGAGTCAGTGTAAAATGACCATCGACAAGATATGGTCGATGGTGATTATTTTCCTTATGCACTATGAATATAGTTTATTTTATTATAACTATTTAAATTAGAGGTTAAATTATTTTATTATCGAAAATTTTTGATAAGTGTTCCGTTATGGTGACTCATCCATTCTATGGTGTTTTTGCAAGATAGAGAGGGGGAGAATACCTCAACCCCATTCTTGTATCTTTATGAATGTTGCAAAAAACATAAGTATTGGGTTCTTTTTACTTCACATTGTCGTTATGTTTATATATATATATATGAATTAAGGAGTTAGACCTAATGAGGAGGTCGATAAACTTCTTTATGAATGTAGCTAAGACTCCATGGTATTTCAAGGAACTTTTATGATAAAGTTGATCAACTCCTTTACTCACTAACAGATTTAGAGAGTAAGGAAGAGCAAATTAACCAACTTTTGTAGTGGTTTTTTATGACCATAATCTCTAGTAGTTGCATGCCTATGAGGAATTTTTGCAAGTTATGTTTAAGGAGAGAAGGATGCGGTTATGGCTAGAGATGCTATTAATCATCACAGGTTATTTCTCACTAGAGAGAAAGTAAGACTAAAAGAAGAAGTTTTTTACTGGAAGGACATTGATAGTGGGTAGAAGGAATTAAAGTTCATCATAGGAAAAAAAATAAAGATTGTGGAAACAACATCATTCGATCTCAATACATGTTTTCTCCTTTGTTTGAAATCTTTAAGAATACTTTAAGAATCTTAAGTTTCTTTCGGTTATGTAGATGTGAAATTAAGTTGACATACTTTGAATTTCTGTGTGTCTTATGGCTGACATTCTATTAGTGGATGTTTTTGTATGTCATATGGCCTATACCTTGTATGTTATATGGCCGATATCTCTGTATGTTATGTGGTTGATATCTCTGTATGTTATATTGTTGATATCTATGTATGTCATATGGTCGATAATTTTAAAGTATCTATGTGTGTTATATGCCTATAAGGCTTGATTATTTCTGAGTGCTATGTGGCTGATAGACTTAGATCATCTCTAGATGTTCTTATGGTAAATGAACCAAGTTAATCTCTATGAGTATATAAAGCAAGTAAGCTTAGTTAAATGCTATGTGTTTAAGGCTGATAGCTTACCGTGCACTACTATGTGAGTACATGACCGATAATCTTGTGTAAGATTGTGTAAACCAAAGGTTGAATAGCCTTTGTTCTCTATGGGGTATGATAAATATTAGCTAAGTGTTGTATTCTTTTAGTATATAGAGATAGATGTATCTCTATTTACTACCAAAGGATTATATTCTTTTATCTTATTCCATGAATGGAAACACATTGGTTTTTCTTTAGTGCATAATGTGTTTATCTATGTAGGACGAAGGGTTGTTTAACTATAGTAGTCCTAGCTAGCTATTATTGTAGTTAGTTAAACTATTTCTAAGTAATTTGTTAGACTCTAAGACATAGCATAAATGTTTGTTTATTGTGAGAGCTCAAGTTATCTATTACACACCTTTGCATTCAAGTCAACATGGGGTGCAATTGTTGTCTTCTTATTATTAAACTATAAAGATTATATATTTTTGTAATTAAATTGAGCCTCCAGAGAACTCAAATTGGACATAGGAGTCAAGAGCAGTAAGTAAAGATAGAGTTGAATCCTATTTATCTCTATAATACATTCAAAATTTATTGTTTTCATTCAAAGACTTAATGATAGGTCTCATTGTATTCTAAGTAAATAGGAATGATATTCAGTATCATTGTCTAACACCCATGATGTGATTCAAATTATTATATATGCACATTTGTATTATAAGAAGTATTTTTTTTTATGTGCAAGAATGATGTGCACAAGTACATAACCTTTCTATATCTAGAGTCAGTGGACAAAAGGAGACCATTAGGTCGAAACTTTATTTATTATTCTCTTTCGACTCAAAACCTATTTTGAAGAACAAAGTTGGTTAAGAGTATTTATACTATTGGGAATATTTATTAGATCTTATTTACGTGAAGATAGAAACTCATGTTCTATATTTTATGAGAAACATGAAGTTGAATAGAGCCTAAGTGGTCTAGAGAAGATGACTGGCTATTATAATCATTGTTAAGGGAAATTTGAATCAATAATGAATATGCAATGATAAACAATAGCAAATACCTAAAACTTAATAGAATAGTGAACTAAGAAGATTAAATCAAATAAGTAATGAACTAACAAATGCAAACCTTCCTTAGATCAAAACTTCCACTGTTGCCTATCAGAATCGTCCTTGTGTGTATGAAAAGGGCCCTCAGTGAGTGCACTTCTTTACTTTTTCAAGAATGTCGATTGTGAATGGCTATGGTAATGTTGCAATGAAGAGGAGCTTCACAACAATGATAGTAGTGCGTAGTGCATAGTAACAAAAGTGTGATCATAAGCAATGAAGGAATTGGTGCCAAAGGTGCACTGTAATTCTTGCAGAGTAACAATACTTAAAGCTTGGATGAATAGAATGGAAGAATGAGGTTCAATTTCTAGACTTGAGAGAATGAAGATCAATGGTATAGAAAGAATGAGAAGATCAACAGTTAAGAATAGTTGAGGAACGTGCAATGAATAAGAAGAAGACAAGTGTCACACAAAAGTTGTTTTATTTGAGTTAATCACTTTCTTTTCTAAAGATAAGACATGCTTTTCATAAATTAGAAAGTTTTTTTCCAATTTAAGAGATATTGATTAAAACAAGGTTGATTGAATAGATAACTCAACTTTAGATTTGCTTTTGCATGATTTGAGAGAAATTAAATAATAAATAATTTAATTTTGTGTGCATGGAGAAGAAGACTTATTTTTAGAAGATTTGGAAGATATTTGAAGAATTAGAAGATAAGAAAGGCTAATTAAATAAATAAATTTATTTAATTGTTGTGTATGATTTGGAAGAATAAATAAAATATTTGATTGTATTTTATTTTTGGAGATAGAGAGGATTTAAATAAATTTGATTTGATTGATTCAAATTTAGAAGAATGAATTTGATTTAATTAAATAATTAAAAATTATTTAATTGTTTGGAGGAATTTAATTAAATAAAAGATTTTATTTAATTTTGACTTTAGAAGAGATAATTAAATATTTTGATATTTAATTAACTTAGAAGAATGTGAATCATGTCATTTTTAGGCGTATACAATCATGTAATATTATTATACATTATTATATTTGGATAACAAGAGTCCTGATGTTATTTTAATTGGGTTAGAGAAGATAAACCCTAGAACCAACTGAGATGGGTCTAGTAAACATTAATCTCTCAAAATGGGTATTGAGATGGGTCTAGTAAACATTAATCTCTGAAGATGGGTCTAGTCCATGGATGAAAAATGTAGCTTGCAACGGGTACCCATTTTGAAAAAAATGGATACCCATTTAGGATTGGACTTCCAAAGCAAAATGGGTACCCATTTTCAAAAAAAAAAATTAGCCATAGGCATGTAAAAAAAATACTTTTTGAAAACGGGTACCTATTTCAAAATGGGTACTAGTTTTCAATTTTATTTATTTTTACATGTCTATGGTTAATTTTTTTATCTTTTAGAAATAGGTACCTGTTATTTTTAAAACGGGTACCTGTTTATAACAGGCACCCATTATTTTTAAAATGGGTACTCATTTATAACGGGCACCCATTTATAACTGGTACCCATTTATAATGGGCACCCATCATGAATGGGCATCAGTTTATAACAGGTACCTGTTTCTAAAATTTTGAAATTTTAAACCCACCAATTTGCATTGGTTTTAGGCTTGGAAAACCAAGCCTTAGCTTTAGACCTGCAACTAGGAGACCATGAAAACAACAAGAGAAAAAAAATGTATCACCACCATGGTTGACGACCGTTTTTTTAGAAAATTTTAATAAAATTAAAACCCATTATAAATCTCAAAGTCTAGTTTTCAAATATGTAATTTTTTTTACTATTGAACATAATTTTCTATTTATTATTTATTTTTCAAACAAACAAACTCATAAACTTGAAATAACGTAGGTTACTATTTTTTTAATAACTTTTGATTTTGGAAGCTTCTTGAAAAAAATTTTATGTCTGACCAAACTAGACATCATTCTCTACATGATGAAATTTTTTTTTAGTGAATTCATTAGTTTCTCAAATTATGTTGGTCATACATAAGGGGTTTTAAAAAATACTAATTAGGGCCATTAAAAATTAATAAAAATAAATATCTATCAAAAAATTACAAAAAATATCCTGACCAAAATTCAACATCTTGAGAATCTTTCCACAAAAGGAATTAGAAAAATATATTAATTTAGGTCAAATTATGTTGTCCATACACATGCATGCTTTTGCAAAAAATAGGGGACTTTTAAAAAGCCACTTTTTGTATATCCAATAAAAAACCAACTTGCATCATCTAGGTATTAGAAAAATTTACAATTTTGAAAACTAGATACAAAATCCTACATTTCTTATTTTTACATCATCTTAATATTTTATGTGGAAGTGCTTCAAATTGTCACTCCAAGTACAACAAAATTTAAAAGATAGGAAAAATACTTCCACTTTTTGGTCAAAAAGTGAACTCATCTTCTTGCACTTACCCATATCAAGATTCCAAATGTAGTATTCTTATGTTATAATGTAAAATTATTCTTATTGCCAAGAGCAAAACTTTTGTAAATGTAAAGTGAAAAGTTTTTCACTATGATTTATCTTTGATTATATTATATTTCAAGATTGAAAATATTCATAAAAGATATGCTTTTTATTTCTTTGTAATTATTCAAATGATAAAAATTCACTCATGTTTATCATGTTCTTTTACTTTCTAAGTAATTTTGTGTGTAATTCTAAGTAATATGAGATGACACATGTTACATATGGTATCAGAGCAAATCAGGTTCAACATATGGACTTAGGTACTCACTGCGAGAAAAATTACCAACATTTAGTACATTAACTAACATTTGAAATAGGTTTTATCTTAGAATGGCATGGAGAAGAACCAATAAAACCTATAGAAAGTTTGTTCCCCAACATTTACCCAAATTAGAGGTGAAGAAAGAACCTATTGAGGAAGTAAAACTGAAAGAGACATTAACTATGATGAGGGTGCCTGACTAGAGGATTTTGAGACTTTGCTTAATGCTCTTAAGCCTATTCGGCTAGAATGGAAATAATGAAACAAATTGGACAAGAAACCTATTATTCCTACTTGTGCAGTTAAACCAAGTAAACCTTCTACTAAATGTGACATGCCATTTAGGTGTGGTCGTGATGCCCCTATTTTAGGAAAAGAGGTGATAGAGGAGTACTTGCGTGTACATCCACCCTCTAACTTTATTTTACTAGATTTTGATGGGGAAGAGGAACCTGAGGAATATCCTTTAACCAATAGTGACATGTAGTCTTGTTGAGTTAATTATCTAAATAAGGTTGTATTTATACCCACAATAAACTATAATAAAGATGAGATTGTTTTGCATAAACCTGAGTTTTGTGAATGATTTTTTTTGATGAATTTTGAATTAATGAGATGCATTATTTTTAAATTTGAATTGATAACTTGATATGTATATCAGGTGTGATATAGAGTATCCTCATGGGTTGAACTTGAACAAATCTTGAAGATAGTCAAGGAGAGTCAAATCCTTCTAAAGACCCTATAGCTGAGTTGGATCAGATTTAACTATGTTGGATGAAACCAAGGAAAGGCTTGGAAACCTGGAACAGAAGGTTAGGGGTCAAGGTAGATTTGAAGGAGGAAAAGTGAACTCACATCAAGGAGATGATGAATATGTCCATGAATCTAGTTTTCATATCAAACATAGGGAGGATGTTGATAAGACTAAGTCTCAAGAAGAGAAGAGAAGTAGACTTGCCTCTGAATAGTCAAGAGATATGAAGAAAGTGATGCCACCCAAGTTTGATGGAATAGTAAGTGGTGATGTGATAGAAGCTTGGTTGAGAGAGATGGACAAGTATTTTGAGATCAGAAATTACTTTGAGATAACCAAGGCAGTATGGGGTGCCTACTAGTTGGCAAGAGAAGTGTCCACTTGGTGGATGAACAAGAAAATGGAACTAGGGTTAAGTTCTCTGAGCCTAACCTAGGATCAATTTATGGTCATATTTAGCCAGAGGTGGTTACCACATCTTTTCTTTGACCAAAAGCTAAAAGATTTTTAAAATCTAAGACAAGTAGATATGTTAGTGGTTGAATATTGGGAAAAGTTCACCCGTCTCCTAAAGTATGTGCCACAATATTAGAAAGATGAAAGGTTCAAAATAAGGAAATTCATCATGGGTTTGAATGCCCAGATAGGCAGAGAAGTGGATGTGCATGGTCCTACCACTATTGACCAAGTTTATGTGAAGGCAATCAAACAAGACCAAAAGTTGAAGTTAATTTCTGTATATCGCAAGCAGAATCACAAGAGGTTTAATAAGTCACCAACTTCTCAACCTTTCAAGAAAAGGAATAGAAAGCAGGATGTGACTAATAAAAGTGACAAGGGCTCCATAAATAATAGGGATGGACCTATAAATAAGAAAAAGAACAATGGTAATGTTTGGAGGAATGGCAGTGATTTAGGTAAACCTGCTAAGAAGCAAGGACCTCCTAGAGGAGGTTTCACTTGTGATGGAGATCACTATGCAAACCAATGCCCAACCAAGAACTAGGGAGTTCAGTAGTGTGGTAACGCATTACGCACTCAACAAGCAAATCTTCAATAAAGAATCCATGCGGCTTTGGATAATTGCTAGGCGAAGTACCAGATTACTCCCATTGAGACAACAGGTACTTTTATTGGAGTTCCTATTTCTATTTTAATTGATACTGGAGCAACTAAAAGTTTTATTTCTCCAAGAGTATTAAGTAAATTTCCTAGAAGAGCTAGATTTATGGCTAAACCTTGGTTAGTTGAATATGCTAACTAGATGAAAGATCAGGTAGAGTAGTTTTTGTTTGAAGCCAAGATTGAACTTCCTATTTTTTGACTGAGGTAAATTTTTTTGTAGCCCCCCTAGGTTCCTATGATGTTATCTTAGGAATAAATTGGCTATGGAGGCATAGAGCCAATGTTGACTATTTTGCAAAATAGTAGAGTGTCTAGACGATGTAGGAAACAAAGTATTTTGCAAGGCACTCAAAGTGAAGTCAAGATCAAACAAATCTCTACAATGCAATTGAAGAGGGCTGGTGAAAAGGTTGTCAACTTTTTGTAGTCAAAATGGAGAAAGTAGAAGAGGATCCTAGTAATCAAAGTGTATCTTTCGAGAGCTATCCTTTCCTTCAAGATTTTTAGGATATTTTCCTAGATGAACTTCTGAGATTACCTCCAAAGAGAGTTTTTGATTTCTCAATTGATCTAATACCTAGATCTGAGCCAATTTCAAAGGCACCATACCATATGACTACTACAGAGTTGATGGAATTGAAAGCCCAGCTTTAGGAGCTATTGGCTAAAGGATTGATTAGACCTACTGTATCTCCTTGAGGAGCACCTATGATCTTTGTTAAAAAGAATAATGGAACTTTGTGTCTACATATAGACTATCATATGCTCAACAAAGCAACAATAAAGAATAAGTATCCATTACCGTGTATTGATTATCTTTTCGATAAAATGCATGGTGTACAGTGTTTTCTAAGATCAATCTACAATCTAGATACCATCAGTTGAGAATAAAAGATGAGGACATTCATAAAACAACTTTAAGAACAAGGTATGAACATTAGGAGTTCACAGTTCTACATTTTGGACTTACGAATGCCCCTGCAACGTTCATGAATCTAATGACTAGTGTTTTCTAAGATTTCTTCGATAAATTTGTTTTGGTATTTCTAGATGACATTCTTATTTATTCTAAGAATGAGGAAGAACACTTACAACACCTGTGGTTAGTTTTGCAGTGGTTGAGAGAGCATAAGTTGTTTGGGAAGCTTTCAAAGTGTACTTTCTTTCAAAAAGAGATACAATATTTGGGACATATAATATCAACTGAAGGAATTATAGTCGACCCTACAAAGATCAAAGCTATACTTGAGTGGCCTATGCCAAAGAATGTGCATGAAGTGTGTAGTTTCATGGGCTTAGCTAGTTATTATAGGATGTTTATTTTGAACCTTTCTAAGATTGCAAGATGAATCACTTTGCTTCAGAGAAAAGGAAAGCATTTTGACTAGTTAGAAGAATGTCAGAAGGCATTTGATAAGTTAAGAGAGAGGTTGAAAATTGAACCAATATTAAAAGTTCCTAATCTGGAAAGTCAATTTGTTGTCATTACCGATGCCTTAGGAGAAGGCTTGGGAGGAGTGCTTATGCAGAATGAGCAAGTGGTAGCCTATCAATCCATAAAGCTAAGAGCATATGAGAAAAATCATGCTCCTCATTATTTAGAGTTAGCAGTAGTTGTGCATGCTTTGCAAGTGTGGTGACATTACTTGCTAGAGAAGCCTTTTGAATTGAAGTTTGATGATCAAGGTCTTAATTATATATTTTCGCAACCTCATATTAATGCTCGACAAAGAAGATGGTTGGTGTTGATATCTGACAATGACTTTGACATAAGTTATATCAAAGGCTAAGAGAACTGAGTAGCAGACGCTTTGAGTTGATGGAGGCATATCTCATCAATTGTCTATATCCACTCAAACTTCAAGAAATTAGTGCTACAACATTATGCAGGTGATGAGTACTATGAGCAAGTTAAACAAACTGTCATAGAGGATGGATGTATGTTCCAGATTTGGTAGAATTAAGAAACCTTGTGTGGAAGGAAGTTCATTCTGCACAATATTTAGGTCATCCAAGAGTAACCAAACTCCTTGCCAATGTAAAACCTCTTTATTTCTAGAAAGTAATGAAGAATGATGCTACAAGGTTTGTAGAAAGTTGTCTAGAGTGCCAAAGAGTCAAGGCTAGGCATCAGCACCCAGCAAGACTTTTGTATCCATATGATATTCTAGAATGGAAGTGGCAGGTCATTAACATGGAATTTATGCAAGGTCTCCCAATGTCAAGAAATAGACATGATTCCATATTAGAGGTGGTGGAAAAACTCACCAAGGTATCTCACTTTATACCCAGGAATATAATAGATGGAGCACCAGTCATAGCTCGTAAGTTTGTGCAAGATGTGTTTAGATTGCATTGAGTTCCTAAGAAGATTATCTCAGATAGAGATGAACACATGACCTCAAGATTTTGGCAAACTCTATTTTTAGTGATATGAACTCAACTCAATATAAGATCAACTTATCACCTTGAGATAGATGGTCAGACTGAGAGGGTAAATCAAGTTCTTGAAGATTTGTTGAGGATGTATTGCATGCATCAGCAATACAAGTGGGAAGAGAATTTACCACTTTTGGAGTTTTCCTATAACAACACCTACAATTCTTCTATAAAGATGTCTCCATTTGAAGCATTATATAGAAGAATATGCCAAACTCCTATAAGTTAGGATAAGCTAGAAGATAGGATTAAGATCGATCTAGAAATGTTGTCAGAAATGGAAGAATAGATCAAGCTGGTCAAAAATAGGTTAGTGGAAGCTAATGATAGACAAAAAAGCTACACTAATGCCGAGCATACACCAAGACAATTCTCAATTGGAGAAAAAGTTCTTTTGAGGTTAAACCTTAGAAAAGTTCCATAAAGTTTAGAAAGTCTTCCAAACTAGCTCCTAGATATGTAGGACCCTTCAAATTTCTCAAAGTGATCAATCTGGTTGCCTAAAAAAATGCTCTACCACCAGCTCTTACTAGGATTCATAATGTTTTTTCATGTTTCATATTTGAAAAAGTATATAATAGGTGATAATCATATTCTTGATTGGAATGCTTTATAGGTACAGGACCTAGGACTCATCATGATTGAGCCTCTGAAGGTGCTTGAAGTTCACAAGTTCCATTTACGTAATAGATATGTTACTCAGTGCAAGGTATAATGGGAAGATTGCCATGATTTTTATCTTAGATTTTCTCATTTGTTTTATGCTATTCAAATTTGAACAAAAACTTTATCAGATTATTATTTTGGATACATTGGATCATCAAGGACAATGAATCTTATGGGGGGAGATATGTCACACCCCACATTTTGACTATGTTTTACGTTTTACTTGTATGTAATTAGTAGATAATTTTGCATGGATTAACTATTTGATGTTTAGTAAAAGTGTTAGGATAAATAAATGACTTCATGAGTTTGAGTTTATATGCATACAATTTAGACGTGATTATATGATGTCAAGATTATTTATTCATAATGTCTATGGATTGACTAATGATGCACTACTCATAGTTTGGTGAATGCAAGTTGTAACAAGTGTTATATATGAAAATGTAGAAGAGGGATGAATGGTGTTAAAGTCTATCAAATCAAACTCTCCTTTCAAAATAACACTCAAGGATAACAATTGAGCCAAGTCACTATAAATGAATGAGGACTTAGCTATAGGTTGGTGTACTCAAGAATTATATGGAAAGATAGATTAGATTGATAGATTTGTCAAACCCTAATTATAATGAAATCGGGTATAGATAGACAAAATGCTATAGAAAACTAGATAGGAAAGCACTCAAGAAGGATCAGAAATATACCAGAAGTTGGACTTCCATAATTGAAAACTTTGTGGACTACAAGGTGGGTGCCCAAGTTTGATAGGGCAATATTTATGTAGATCTAGAGAAGTGAGGCATGTCAGATGATATCCTAATCCTAAGTTTGGGGTAAATCCTATCTAGAGAACTACGAGGCGGGCACCCTAGTCTAGTAGGTGTGAATATCAATAACTTTCTTCTAGATCCTACATCTTTATCCTTTGAATTTCTTCTTTGTACCTGCATTTTTCCAAATCCTACGCTTGTAACCTATAATCACAAAGAGAGGGGCTTGTGGGTTATGGTGTTTAGGAGCTTGCCTCAGTTAAGGCCTGGAATGATATTCAAGTCTTCTAACACTGTTGTTAGATAGAGTGCGTGCCTAAGGAGGGCAGAGGCCAAATCTAATGATGAAATGAAATGATTGAAACCCAAATTAATGTCACCTCAGAGGTGAAGCCCTCATGGAGATGAAGATCCTTCAAATCATGAGATGGATTGATGAAGCCAAATTTGTAACAAGCAAACACAATAACAACACAATTCTGCTCTAAAACACAATGAAGGCCTTGAAATTGAATGGAAGAAAAGTGCACAGAAAACACTTCCTACCCTCATCTACTGAGGAGAGATTTATGCAAATTTTAACCTTTTACAGTTATAGATTAAGATGCACATTAACAGGAAGGTAATAGCAACATTCAAATGCAAATAAAACTTAGAACACAAGATATACGTGTGGAAAACCCTTTCAGGTGAAAAACCCCACACTCCAAAACCTACAAAATGTATTCTCAAATCAAAAAGATGTACAACACACTTGCAATGTAGGTTCTTTTAGGAGTACACACTATCAATTCTCATTTGCATCCTATGACCTTTCACACTCTCCCACCACTTATAATAATCTTTTAGAAGCTTCCAGAAATTAGGGCTTTATAATGTCATTTTTCATTTTGTTGGTTAACAAAATTAACCACCAACGCATTTATTAAATAAAAGTCGTTTGAGGTTTCAAGGGCGCTGCCCCTGGACCCCGCAAGGGGCACTGCCCCTTGACCCCATCTTGGGGATACTACCCCCAAACCCCTATTAGTTATTCAAGGGGGAAACCGTGGTTGTCAAAGTCACCAAAATTTATTCTGCTACATGTACACAAGGTGCCAACTATGCCAACTCAAGATGGGATCTTACAACATAGTACTAAACAAATAAATACAACATTAGGAACTTGTAAAGGTGGAGACACCTTAATTCTCAACATAAATCTCTTTTCTCTATATCACAAGTTCGCATTATCCATCTATGTGTAAAATGAAATCATAAACTCACTTATATATGGTTTTCCTGCTAACATTCATAAATTAAATTAAAGAGGCCAATAGAGGGAACCCTTTTAAGAGGGCCCAAGTTGACATGCATTTATTTTTATCCTGACAAATCAGGCTAGACTTGGGCATGGGTGCCCAATTCCCAAGGCCTTAATTTGGTCTTGATTAAGGTTTAGGACATGCCCCTAAGTCCCATTTGACATGGGTTTCAGGGGAAATTTCTCTAGGATAAGTATTAATCTTGTAGAGTGTAAACACGGGGACCTAGGAGCTAAACTAGAAGGTAAAAAGGCATAGGGATACTTTTTAATCCATAACATTTAGCCCCCACTTTAATGTATGTATGATCTTACGACTCCATAAATGCATTAAAGTACAATTGAATAACATCAAATACATCAAACATGCCAAGGACATAGAGGTAAGGCATACCCAAAGGTTGGAGGACTATTTCTAGCCCCAATCTTAAGTAAGCACTAGAAAACACATGGAAGGCATGCAAGACACAAGGAAGATAGTAAGAAGCACAAAAAACATGTAGAGTACAGTGGAAGAATGCAATAGACAAAGAAGACATGAGAGCAGTCACACAATATGAGAAGAATACATTGATTTAACATCTACACAAATCCTAAACTAGGGGGTGGAGGGAGCTCATCGCTATGCACCTTTAGACCACCATAGACACGTAAAACAAAACCCAAAGTGTGGAAGGAGCTCATCACTACATGCAATTAGACCACACCAGGGGGAAGGCATGATAAACAAAAACCCAAGTGTGGATAGAGCTCATTGCTATGTGCCTTTAGACCATACCCGAGGGAAGACATGACAAACACATAAGGAAGACACACGGAATACATGAGCACCACATAATATATGCCATAGACATACTATATGTCTTATACATGGCAAACACAAGTGATGGGAAGGAGCTTATTGTTAAGTCCTAGGATCTAAAACATGCCAAACACACCTGATGGTTGAGCTATGCTACCACAACCACCAAAGACATGCTTAAGGGTGGATGACTCAAGACCCAACCCTGCCCCCACAGAGGACTTTGTATAAAGGGATGTGCACTAGCTTAAGAGATACACCATCCCACCTTCCATAGAAGGGCTTTGTATAAAAGATATGCACTAGGTCAAGAAATACGTTATCCCTCCTCGTGATGAGGGTTTTTTTCTTTCTTTTTAAAAGGATGTGAACTATCTCAAGAGATACACCATCTCGCCTCGTGATGAGGGCTTTCAAACATGTTTTGTTAGTGTTAAAATATAATCAGATAGATACCATTATATATGGCCCCACATTAAGGTGGTTAATCCTGTTTGTTGGTATCAAGAACATTAAGGTAGAATGAAAACACACAAGGGAACAAGAGCTTTTGCAAAGCCCATGCCCCCAAAGGTGACTTGTGCCACAATTGCCGAATGTTCCCACAAACACATTGATATGAATTTCTAATATAATGAACAAGAGATAAGGTTAGAACATCTTACTCTAAGATAATAACCAAATCAAATCATGAAAGCTATGCATTAATTATCAAGGACCAAGGCTACACTTGCGAGTTTGGAACTAAGTATAACCATTGGGCTTATACTGTAGATATCTCAGAACTGAGTGTAACAATAAGGTGAGATACAAAACCAACAAAAGTGCATATAAGTAGATTGAGAGTATTACAAAGGTCTGTTACGAAATAAATGACAGTACAATAGATCACATAGAGTGATTGTACTAGTCAAGCATTGGATACATATATCAACCCCATCTTCATATATGGATTGGGTCCATTTTTACTTTCTTGCTAAAGGGAAACATGGTCCTTATCAGTATTTATTTGTTTTCATCATCCACTGACTAGGTAGAATCACTGAAGAATGTAAACAATAAAAATCAAAGAGGAGAACCAAGTGCCTTAGGAACACCATGTAGGAAGATGCCCCCAAGACATCATTTGCAATGTTATGCCCCCAAGGAAAAACACACAACAATAAAAAGAGGAGAGGAAAGATAGAAAAATTTAGAAACAAATAGAAGAATGGTCACAATAGAGGTGGTCTCTCAATATCCTTGACCTTACAAGAGTATCAAGGGTCATCCTAGGAGATGTAAACAACACATAACACATCACAGGGGAACACAACACATAAGAGGAGGCCACGTAAGTGAGAAAAGATATGCTATGACAAAGGTGGCCTGAAGGGTTAGAAATACTTACCTATTTACATAACCGGACTAGCAGTTGTATTTGAGCAAATCATCTTCCTACCAATCTCGAATGCAAGAGGAAAGAGGTAGATAAGGTACAATTACACAACCTTTATCATTGTCTATAATCTCTTAAACCTTAAGCTCTTCCTTGTTTGTTTCAATATCTGTTGGTGGAATGTTTTCTTGGTGAGGTGTAGCTTGTTGAGCTAAGTCTTGTCTCATCCTTCCATCTCTTGCTTGCCTATTTCTTAGTGTTTTATTGGTGATGTTTGCAAAATTATTTTCATGATTTTCTATAGTCTTCAACATCTCAGAGGAGGAAGCTTGTGCTAAATTAACCTTTTGTGGTTAAATGTTTTTTTCTTTACGTGTATCTCCTGATCCTTGTAAGGATGACAGCGAAGGAACCTTAGTAAAGACTCCCTTACCTCTCATTCTAGGGGGTTATTTCACTTTAGGTTTCTCTTCACTTAATGTTTGTTCTATAGAAGGTCAAGCAAATTTTGTTATCAACTTTGATTTTATATCGTTGGTATCCCAATAAGATTTGATCTACTTGTGGTTGAGGAGGCTTAGTACGTTGTGGCCAAAAGTAATCGAGATTGAAGTTTTTCTAAGTAACCATAGGCTACCATCTACTATGGTCGATAGTATGCATGCTCCCATGGTGAGGAAATTTTAGGCATTTATGAATTGTTGAAGGGACAACTTTCATGGCCTTGAGCCATGGATGGCCTAATTTTATACAAAATAGGTCAAATGTAGGGATGATGTCGAATGATTGTTCTAAATCTTTATTGAATACTTTGATCAATAAAGTAGTCGTTGCTATGGCCAGGAAGAAAGCTCCAGTATGTGTTTTAATCATCATGTCTATGGGCTCATAAGATTCTTGTACCAAGTCATGTGCAAAGAGGAAATTTTCAGTAGATACATTAGTTATGTAATTAGGATCAATAAGGGCTCCTCTTGTAGGATTCCCCATTATTTGTACGATGATGTAAAGAGGTCCCTCAATGCTCCCAATTATTTTATCATGTGGTGTAAAGACTAATTCAGGTTCGAGAGTCTTCATCTTCATATAAAATCTAGGAGGGACCCTAACATTGTTGTTGTGATGAGAAGCCATGTATGTGAGATTGTTTCACACCAAAGCACTTGTTTGAGGAATTTGGGTATTGAAAGAAAAAAACACACAAATTTCACAAAAAACAAAGTGAGTAAGATGGAAATAGTGCTACGCAACAAGGAAACAAGAATGATTTGAAAACTTGCTTAAAGAAATTTGGATAAAGTGTATAAAAGTCTTAGTGTCGAAATACACAGGGTGTAATTGTAAAAGGTGAAATTTTTAAAGATAGGATGCAAAAGTATGCACTATGATCCAACACTGCACTTCAAAATCAGATTTGAATTAATGTTGAAAAAGAGTAGTAAAATCTGAAACTGAAATTTTGACTACAAACCCTAGCTTTTGCAAAGACTAGGTTATATGAAAAATTCAACATTCTAAGAAAAACCCTAGCAAATGGAACTTACAAATGTAGACTTTGATATGAATTAATTATGAATTACTATAATAAAGATTAGATCTAATGTAGAAATCAGAAAATTAAATCTTTTAATCACATGCAATACAAAATATGCCAAACTCTGCCTTAATGCAAGCCTAGAATGCTTTTTTTTTTCAATTTTTTCGAATGTATGCAAAATTTTCCAATGCAATATGATTAATATGATATAAATGAATGCAAGGACAGATTACAACACATAGAAAGATACAAAATGCTCACTGCTCTAGGTTCACCAAAATTTTATATATGAAAATGTAGAAGAGGGATGAATGGTGTTAAAGTCTATCAAATCAAACCCTCCTTTCATAATAACACTCAAGGACAACAACCGAGCCAAGTCACTATAGACAAATGAGGACTCAGCTATAGGTTGGTGTAGTCAGGAATTATATGGAAAGATAGATTAGATTAAGAGATTTGTCAAACCCTAGATCGAATAAGTCTCAAACCCTAATTATAATGAAATTAGGTATAGACAGACAAAATGCTATAGAAAAATAGATGGGAAAGCACTCAGGAAGGATTAGAAATATACCAAAAGATGGATTTTCATAATAAAAAACTTTGCAGACTATTAGTAACTTTATCAATCTTTATCCTCTGAATTGCTTCTTTGTACCTACATTTTGCCAAATCCCATACTTATAACTTGCAATCACAAAGAGAGGGGTTTGTGGGTTGTGGTGTTTAGGAGCTTGCCTCGGTCAAGGCCTGGAATGATATTCAACTCTTCCAACACTGTTGTTAGATAGAGTGTGTGCCCAAGGAGGGTAGAGACAAAATCCAATGACAAAATGAAATGATTGAAACACAAATTAATGTCACCTTATAGGTGAAACCCTCACAGAGATGAAGATCCTTCAAATCATGAGGAGATGGATTGATGAAGCCAAATCTGCAACAAGTAAACACAATATTAACACAATTCTTCTCTAAAACACAATGAAGGCCTTGAAATATCTTTTCTCTATATCATAAGTTTGCATTATCCTTCTAGGTGTAAAATGAAATCATAAACTCACTTATATATGTTTTTCTCGCTAACATTTGTAAATTAAATTGAAGAGGCCAATAGAGGGAAACCTTTTGAGAGGGCCCAAGCTGACATGAATTTATTTTTGTCCTAACAAATTAGGCTAGACTTGGATGTGGGTGCCCAAGTCCCAAGACCTTAATTTGGTCTTGATTAAGGTTTATGATAGGCTGCTAAGTCCCATTTGACATGGTTTTGAGGGAAATTGCTCCAGAATAAGTATTAAGTTTGGAAAGTGTAAACACGGGGACTTAGGAGCTAAACTAGGAGGTAAAAAGGCATAGGGATACCTTTTACTCCATAACAACCAAGAAACAAGTTTCCATCCTCTGAGAAAGAGAGGGAGATCATCATTAGAGAGAAGTGAATAGATTTATGGAAAGGAATAGGTTGTTTCCATCTAAGTATTGTTCTTATAATGTTTAGTGAATCGTCATCAAAATTGGTAAATTGTGTTTGACCTATTTGGTTAGAGTTGGGTTTTAAGTCGACAATCATCAATTTGACATCAAGATCCATTAGTGTTGGTTTTGTTAAAAAACTAAGTCAGGGTAAAATGACCATCGACAAGATATGGTCGATAGTCATTATTTTTTGATGCGCTATGAATATAGTTTGTGTTTTTAACTATTTAAATTAGAGGTTAAATTATTTTACTATCCATGATTTCTGATAAGTGTTCTGTTATGGTAACTTATCCATTCTCTAGTGTTTTTGCAAGATAGAGAGGGGTAAAATATTGTTTGCCCACAATTGTTGTTAAACCAAAAGGTCAACCTATCAATTTCTAATACAAGCGCCAGAGTTAATGAATCCATGGGAGGCAGTTAGTCCATGTCATGAATCCCACAGGGAACACTGACCATCTTCCAAAAAACTCACCCCCCAACATTACTCAGGTGGATTCAAACTTGTGACCTTTCACTCTAATACCAATTGTTGGCCCACGATTGCCTTTAAACCAAAAGTTTGACATGTCAATTTATGATACTAGCATCAAAGTTAATGAATCCATGGGAGGCAGTTAGTCCATGAATCCAATGGGGACCACTGACCATCTACCAACAGAGTATAGGCCACTTCTAGATTACCTTGACAAGATCTGATGATCCCTCCACCACTACCTAATCTTGAGCTTCTTTTAGTAGCCCCATCAAAATTCAATTTGTACCAACCTTGAGGGGGTGGATTCCATCTAGTGTTCACACGACCCAACATCTTAGAATTATCAAAGTTAGAAATATCAGTAGAGATAACCCAATCTCTTGCCCCTTAATCTCGATAAGGGTAGGGGGCTTTGAGGAGTTTTCAAGTTACAATTGGAAACATTCTCAATAAGTATTTTAGAGAAGATGATAAAAACTTCTTTAGTTTTTTTAATAGTATCTCTAAATATGCAGTTGTTTCTCTCCTTCCACAAACTCCAACCTATATGAGGAAGAACATGCCTCCATAGTACTCTAATCCTTAGTTGGGAAAAAGGGGGCTTTCCAACTCTCCACCACGTCAATCAAGGTTTCATTCATGATCAAGTCTAGATACTTAACTTTTTAAAGTCATACCCCAAAGTTCTTAAGCAAATTCATAATGGAATATTAAGTGAGAAATAGTTTCCTCCTCCTTGAGACATAACACACATCTGTTGGGCATTTGAAAACCCCTTTTCTTAAAATTATCAAGGGTTAGAATTTTGTTATGAGCAGTTGACCACCAGAAGAAATTAATTTCCGAAAGCTATTCCTCATATCTTGGTCTAACAATAGATCATAAGTAGTCTTGACCATGAACAAACCTCGGTTGTCCTAAGACCATATAATTTCATCTTGTCTTGGGAAGATGGGCATTCTGAAATTAGTAAGTCTTTATTGTAAAGACCTAATCACCTAATCCAGGTTGTTATTAGGGAAACAATCAACTAAATTCCTCCACTATCTAAGCCCCTGATTATACAAGATATAATTATCCACCCTTTCCCCAAAGAGCCTATTGGCAAGACGGACAAGATTGTTGTAGATCTCCTGATTTATGAGAGGTTGTTCCTAAATCCAAGAATCCTTCTAGAACCTAATTAGATTACCATTACGAAATTTCTATTTGATGCCCTTTGAGAGAATATTTCTAGACTTCAACATTTTATTCCAAATTATAGAACCTTTTGAAAGGCCCTCTTGATAAATAAATCTACCACCCTCCCCACTATGTAAATATTTAGCCTTCATGATACAACCCCAATCTTTGGTATCCTTCATAAAACCATAATCCACTTTGACAAGTAGAGCTTTATTCCTCAAGTGAATCTTTCTAATGTTGAGACCTCCCTGCATTTTGGGAAGAAAACATTTATCCCATTTAACCAGAGAAATTATTTTCTTCTCTTCTACCCCTGTCCATAGAAATGTTCTTTGAATTTTCTCATATTTTTCAGCTATACACATGGCCATCTTAAGAAGAGTAAGAAAATTAACTATAGGAATTTCTTGTAAAGAGGATTGAAGGACTTGATACTTACCACCTTGGCTCAATAAGTTACATTTCCATCCAACAAGCTTCTTTTGGATCCTTTCAAGGACATCATTCTAGAAAGTAGGGATCACTTCCTTAATAGTTAGAGGAAGACCTAGGTAAATAGAAGGTAAGAAGACATCAACACAACCGAGTGTATCTTAAATCTTCTCTTGAAGATCCAAATTGGTGTTGAAGAAGAAAATATTTCTCTTATCATATAATTAATACATTTCCCATAAGCCATGGCATACTCATTTAGCAATCATTTCCATTTCCTGGCTTCCACCATCGAGGCTGCCCCAAAAAGGATGGTGTCATCCAAAATTTGTTGAATAGAATAGGGATCAATAGTAGTTGTAGCCCTGATCCATTTTAACTCTTATCTTGTTAAGAGGTTCATAATATTCCTTCTGAATACCTCAGCCATTATAATGGAAAGGTAGGGAGATAAAGGGTCACCCTATCTAATACCTCTCCCCGAGATAAAGAAGTCATGAGGGATTCCAGTTTAACAAGCACTAAAAACTTAGTCGTAGTCACACTTTCCTTTATCAATAAAATGAGATTATCCTAAAAAGGAAATTTCTTGAGGACTTTAAACAATAAATTCCAAGAGACTCTGTCATAAGCTTTAGAAATGTCAAGCTTGAAGACCATACACAAGATATTACTTCTATCCATAGAATGAATTAATTCATGAGTAGAAATAGTTGCATCAACAATTTGTCTCCCTAGGACAAATCCTTTCCAATAACCAGCAATAACACCATCCAATAGAGGTTGGATTCTATACACCAAAGTCTTGGAAAAAATCTTGTAAATAGTATTGCAGAGACTTATAGGGTGAAAGTCTCCCATAGTAATAGGATCAAGCTTTTTGGTAACAAGGACAATAAAAGTCTTATTGATCTACTTGAGAATCTTACACATTCTAAAATGTCCCTGATAGCTACTGTAACATTAAATCCCATGATATCCCAGAACTCCTAGAAGAAGCCAAGGGGAAACCTATCTAGACTAGGAGCCTCGAACTTCCCCAAAGAGAAAACACCTCCTCTAACCTCTTCTTCAGTAATAGGTTTCAATAGGGCACAATTTGTTGGCAAGAGACACTGTGTGGCTTCATGAGTGTTGTCATTGATGGAAACAAAGTTTATCCCACACATCCACAACACATAGTATGCCTATACCGGAAGTCAGATTGAAGATTGTTTTGGTCTGGTAAAGAAGAACAGAGCATGCAACAAGGTCTGACAATCAGGTCCAGATCTCTCAGATGGTGTAACTCAGCAAGTTGTGGACATGGACATGTCAAGAGGAGTATCATGAATACTATATTCTAGAGATTGAGCCTTTGGTGATAAAACATGGAAAATATATGAGCATCTAAGTGTTGGGTTCCAGATAAGCAGAGCAGACTGAGGAAGAATTGACCGACAGAGTATCAGACTTCAATCTAGATGAGTAATTGATGTTGATAAACCAATTTGAGGGATCATACATTGTTGGCTGACATGATTGATGACTTAAATGCCTATGTTTTTGATACGCATCATAAATCAAGCATGGATTCAGTTGACAGATCAGTAATTTGTAAATATCTTGAGTATTCTGGTTGCTAACTAGAAAGTTGTTGAAATCTTTTGTGTAGATATATATATACCAGATGGATTATAGTATGAAGGTGTGTGAGTGTATAGATGTGATGAAATAAAGTATGAAGAAAAGTAGAGAAAAGTGTGGAAGCAGCAATACAAGTCCGGTATGTGACAAAGCAATAGCACTAGAGGAGAGGAAGAATGAAGTGCATCAGATCAGTATATTGTGCCTAACCGGAACTAAACTCTAGCATTTATAGATGCCTCTCATCAATTCAAACACCTAATTACCTTTTGTAAGTTTTGTAGACAATGAGTCTCTTGTAGGTAGTGTGCCTCTTGTGAGTAGTGTGCTTAGGCAGTGAGCCCTAATTAGCAAGTGACATTTTGTACTTCTTATTCTTTTAATAGAGAATACAATCTTGGGTTAGTCACCCCATAGTTTTTCCATTAACAGGGTTTTCCACATAAAAATCCTTGTATTATGTTTGATGATTTTATTTATACTCTTGTGATCATTTATGCTTATGTGTTTTGATGTTGCACTAATTATTAAAGGAGAAAAGAAAGTTAAGATATTTGAGATAACTGATTCACCCCCCCTCCCCTTCTCAGTTATCTGCCTTGTTTCAAACAATTGGTATCAGAGCCAAGTTCCTCTAAACAGAGCCTAACAGCTTGAGGAAGATCTGTGAATCTCAATGGATATGTATGGTATGAAGGAACAACTTCAGTCTGCCCTAGATGATCTTGAACAATCCCACTCTGAAGTTAATAACATGAGAGTATGGCTCAAACAAGTTGATGATTTCATAAATGAGCTAAAAGAAAAACTGAGTATTTCTATGAAAAAGAGAAAGGAACTACTTCAAAAATTAGCATGTCAGAGTGAAGCCAATGATACTAATGAAGATCTAGATGAGAAAAACAAGCTATGTGAAAAGCTATCAAAAGAGGTCATTATGGTAAGGCATGAGATGGAATCAGGGGTTATGAGATTCACCCAAGAAATTGAAAAGAAAAGAAAAATTAAAGATAATCTAAAACTATCCGTCAAGGAGAAAGATAGAGGACTGCCACAAAATGGATAGAATAATCAGGCATATTGAATATGATCTTGAAGAAGCTAGAGATAATGAAGAACAACTTGAGAATCAAATAGACACTCTTAAACAAGATCTTCAAACAACAAATTAATATAAAGACAAATTCAATATAAGCTCAGCCCAACTTGAACTTCTTCTTGAAAGCAAAAAGAGGGTAGATGATAAGTGTGGTTTGGGATATGAGAAAGGTGAAAGCTCTGGATCTGGTTAAAAGAATTTTGGATCAGAAAATCGAAGAAACGGGCCTAGAAGACCTTCGATAAGGCAACCAAATGCTCAAAGATATCCATCCTTCAATGGATACTGCTTCAATTGTAATAACTCGGTCATAAAGCAACTCAGTGAAAAAGGAGAATGAATCAGACTAATCCATTCTTCTCCGGACAATGTTTCAACTACAAAAGGTATGGTCACAAATCTCATGAATGTAGAAATATGCAAATAAACAATTCATTCAATGGTAGATGCTTTGCATGCAATAGAATGGGACATATGGCTAATCAATGCAGATCAAGAGGATATCAGTCAAATATGCAAAGAAATGTTGTTTGTTACAATTGCAATAGATCTGGTCATAGTGCCGAATTATGCAGAAGTAAAAATCAGGATAAAAGGGGTTTGGTGCATCATAATAAAAACAAGATAAGGGAAAAGGTAAAGTGAATGCGGATGAAGTTCAAAGGGAGATGAGAAAGATTTGGGTGAAGAAGAGTATAGAAAATGTTGGGGATGGATCCACACTAGAATCTGGTGCTGATATTCCTTTTGGAAACTAAATAGATGAGCTCTGGCTGAGGGGGAGTCACAAAGAAAAATAAATCCCCCCAGCAAGTCAATTGGTGCCTATATTTGGCACATGGAATGTTACAGATTAAAGGGTTCTTAGAAAAATATCCAAATAACCCTCAGTAAAAATATGAAAGATCCACATGGAGTTTTACAAGAGTTTAATCATCCAAGATTGATCCAGTTTGACAACCATCTGGTAAAACAGGATTTTCACAGACAGATCTAATATGATTCAGAATGGAAATACCTTGATCTGTGGATCCATGGCATGATTGGAGAAAAGAAGATACATTGTCAATCCTCATTGAAAATTATTCTAAGTGCAACATAGTGATTCGAAAAGATCTCTCTCAGAACAGGGCAACCGGATAACTTAAGTTCTGCATTTATTGCAAAAGGAAATTACAGTTTACGCAAGAATAAAAGGGTTCTTTCACTCATCATTTGCACATTTGCATTCGAGAAGGAGAAAAGAAGAGCTCTGCATCAAGTTTCTACAACTCTCTCAAAGATCAACTGCAAAATCCAATTCAACTAGCGGTTTGTTCTGGCTCTTATTTTAAACCCTAAAGCGTAAAAAGGTACTTCCATTATGAAAATTTCCCTCTAAATCTTTTTCAAAATGGCTACTCCAATGGTTGTTAAGATCATTGATAGGCCGTGCCCAAAATTCAAGAAACACCCCTACAAATCCCTAGAAGTTAATCCGTTAGGCACTTTTTCTAGCATTTCACATGGGGTATTGCACATAGAAGATGTTAGGGTCTACATCCACGACAACATTAAGGAATTTGGAGAATCTAAGTTGATGGACATCTATCATAAATAGTTAATAAATGAATGTTTTGAACTCAAACCTCAATACAAGGCCCTCTGGGATAAACACTTCAGACATTGTATCCAGTTTCCCTATTTTGCAGAAGATGATTGGTTCCAGTATGTCCTTAGCAGAATGCATGATAATTTTATGTGGTTAATGAGGCCCTTCAAGATAACAAAAGATGCCATTAGGGTAGTAACTAGACTGCACTCATCTGGTGGGTTACCTACACTCAAATCTATCAAGAATCAGACAGTAACTGAAGCTACCAGATCTAAGTTTGACAAGAGAGAAATGACCATAGATGACATCATAGATCCAGATGTCAAATTTGCCTCAATGATAATTGGGTATAAGATCTATCATTCTAGCAGGGAGAATTTTGTGTCTGGGACTGCAATATATGCAACATATTAGATGTTGAGGGAAAATGTAGATTATGACCTATGTGATCTTCTTTTAAACCAACTGTTAGAAAACCTGCAGAAGATCAAGAAGGATAAGAAGAACTCCTTCAAGTATGGTTGTTTAATATTGTGTCTATTCTTCTACTACATGAATGAGCTGCTCGGATCAAGTGGTTGGGTTTGGCAAAATGACAAACTAGTTGTAATACAAATTAGAGACTATATGTATGGACTTGGTGATGCTAAAGCTCAAAGCACAGCACTTTGGGGTTACTTTAAGAACTTCCAAAGCATGATGCAATCCAGAGAGAGGATACCTCAATCCATAGTTAAGAAATACAAGGATACAGTGTGTTTCATGGTAGATATTGATCAATTCCTAATGGTCGTAGTTGAGCCTAGAACAGTTTGGATAATGCCAATGGGATACGAGGTCAATGAGAAAATCTTGGAGCTACATATTCAATACCTATTGAGCCAGCCTAAGGACCATGAGGCAGAAAGGTTTGGAACCTTTCAAGAACAAAGTGTAAAAATACATGTTGAGCTAAGACAACCAAAGATAAAGTGGAAAGTTAGAAGGGAAGTTGAGGAAATTGCCAAAATATATGGCATATCAAAAGAGGCAATAGATGCAAATAGAGAGAAAGTTGAAAGAGTTGAGAAAGAGAAGAAAGAAGTAGAGAAAGGAAGTGCTCCAGTACAAGCCTCCTCCTAGATTAGATCCTCCAAGAGCTCTGCACCTGCCTCTCCTAAGAGCTCAAGAGCCACCAAACTGGAAGTCAAGATATTTGGAAAGGGAGAAAAGAGAATGAAAACAAAAGCCACAAGGTCTTACACAAGTCACAAGGATGATGAAGAAATAGAGTCTGATGAGGAAATTAAGAAAATGAAGAAGAAGAAGAAGAAAACATCTGGGGAATTCTCTGCTGGTAAAAACAAAGAAGAAAAGGCAGAAGAATTTGTTGAAAAGCCCACTCTTTCTGTTGATGATATCATCAAGGTAGTCACTATGGATGGGAACCTGATGCAGAGGTAAAGGTAATGGTTGTTGAAGTTCACACAATGAACTTAGATCTTCATGTTTTCTTTAAGAGGTTAACAAAGGTGTTTGTGAAGTCAAAGCCTACACAAGGCTATTACTAAGATTGACCTAGCCTAGGACCACTATCTAGTGTCCTCCTCATAGGCTACCCATCCCTCACCTTGCAGAGTCACTGCTAAATCCAACCTATCTGCACAATCCACCTTTTAAGAACTCACAACCTACTACCCACACCTCTATCAATAGTGTCCACATATGACTATTAACACATACTTGTCAATAAAACATGACTATCATGAGGTCTCTTACCAAAAAGGCTAATTTTTGTATTCCCCAGGGCAGTGGACAGTAACTATAGTAAGACTGTTCTAGGACAGTGTTTGAGGAAGGCTTAAATCTTAGGGATTGATTCAATCAACAATAACTTCTCAAAAGCCTCAAATGACCATTAGTACTTAATGCACACTAAATACCCAATGTGAACAAACAACCATTCACCCACATGCAGACCCATACTATGCTATACAAGATAGTGGACAGCAAATCTCTATATGACTGTCTTTTGATAGAGCCACAAAAGGCTTATTTCTTGTAGCCTTTAAGAACAACTAAACCTTGAATAACTTCCCAAACTTACAAATGACCCTCCAGACTTAGTTTATATTCAAACAACCATTGTGCATATGTACTCATCTCCAGACATGCAGGACTGTGCTATGCTGTCAGCGATTAGAAACAACAGACTGTTTTTTTTTAGATAAAAGGCCTAATTTGGGAGGTTGCATGAAGGAAATGTATCAAACTAGCATGCACATGATATTCCAAATAGTCATAAGACTTGTCATCACCATAAGACACCAAAACCAACATATATCTTCCCTTCCCTTTGACTGTCATTGGCATTTGCAATGCTATCCATTACTTCCAGCCAACTAGTCACTATTTTTGACTAGTTAGAGTCATACCAAGCACTTGGAAGAGGAGTCTTCAACCTACAGACCATGGAAAACAATAAAACCTAACCTAGTCTCCTCCATCCTTCTTAAAATGGGTGATACTTTCAGAGGATAGAGGAAAAATTCACCATTTTTGGACACAAACCCTAGTTAAGAGGGTTTCAAAATAGTTTTTGCAAATTGGATTGATTCTACCTTCTACAGGAGTGTCAAGAGCTCTAATTAGATGCAAAAGAAAGGTGTTTGGCAAACCTAACACATTTCCAAAATTTCAGTTCATGAACAGTCTGTACTAGGCCGTACAGAATGGTTGTCTATAACAAAAAGCAGAAAAACACAGTTTTTACCTTCTAAACTCCTCTCCTTCATTCATCCCCAGCATGTTTTTACAAAATAATGTTTATAGGAAGTTTTTCTAACCTTTCCACTTCCCTACTATCCGTACAACTGCCCATGAAAGGCAGTGAAACAATGGAAGTGGCTTTTTTTAATAAAAACACCAAGTTTCTAAAAGAAGCATTCCTATAAAATAGGCCTTACTAACATCATAATGGACTAGTCAATCTAAATGACTAAGTCTTTATTACAAAACATCAAAATGGCTTTCAAAGCCTTAGAGGAAAACAAAATAACATGAAAACCAACTAGGAAATAGCCAACAAAATGACTAAACTGGGGAGCTTCTGCACCATACTCCCCCTGTAGGAAGAACTCAAGTCCCTTGAGTTGCCAACTATTGAAGTGTTATGCCATGCTTCAAGATATCTACTTCAGTCATCTAGGTGGCCTCTGAATTTGGAAGATCCTTCCATTTCACCAAGTAGTCTTTATAGACACCTCTCTGAGTCTTCTTGACAACCTTGGAATATAGAATGCACTCCAACTGTAAAGGTTTGCTTGAAGGTAAATCCTTGATCCAATCAGCATCTTTAGCCACCACATCTGATCCACTTTCACCAGGCAATGGAGGTTTGAAAGGAAAAAGATCACAAACATTGAAAATTGGAGAGATACCAAGGCCAGATGGTAACTCAATCTCATATGCATTTGGACCAAATTTGTGCACTATTTTGCATGGTCCAATCTTCTTCATCAGGAGTTTAGTTGGCTGACCCTTTGGCAACCTTTCTTTCCTCAGATATGCCATAACTAAGTCACCAACTTTGAATTGCACTTCTCTTTTCTTCAAATCTACCTTTTCCTTGTACTTTGTGACTAATTTTTCTAGTTGCAACTTGACTTGATCATGGACTATTTTCATGGAGGAAGCAAACTCTTCACCAAGTGCACTCCTTCTATCCCAACCTTGGAGATCCTTTAGCTCAAGTGGACCTCTTGGATGAAAGCCATAAACTATCTCGAAAGGACTTTTACCAGTGCTCCTATTCCTTGAATCATTGTAGGCATATTCAGCCTGACTGATAACCAAGTCCCATGCCAAACCATGCTGCTCTGTAAGGCATCTTAGAAAGCTTCCAAGTGATCTATTAACCACCTTAGTCTGACCATCAGTTTGTGGATGGTAGGCTAATGAAAAGGATAACTGTGTGCCCAGCTTCTTCCACAAGGTCCTCCAGAAGTGGCCTACAAACTTAGAATCTCTGTCAGTTACAATGGACAATGATAAACCATGTATTCTTACTACCTCTCTAAAAAATAGACCTGCAACATGAGATGCATCATTTGTACATTTACATGGCACAAAATGAGCCATTTTACTGAACCTATCAACAATAACAAACACACTATCCACCCCTCTGGCTGTCCTAGGTAACCCGAGCACAAAATCCATGCTGATACTTTCCCAAGGTCTATTGGGAATGGGAAGGGGCTGGTATAGACCTACATTTGAAGACACACCTTTGGCTCTTTGACAGATTGCACAACTAGCTACATACTTCCTTACATCTGATTACACCTTTGGCTAAAACTAGAACCTTGTGACTTGTTCTAGTGTCTTGTCTAAGCCAAAATGTCCTCCTAAAGAACCATTATGCTTCTCCTTTATGATGTGGTCCCTCATGGAGCACTTAGCGACACACAACAAATTGCCTTTAAATAAGAGGCCTTCCTACAAAACAAAATCTACATACTCTCCATGGAATGTGTTAGCCAAGTTCACACAAACATCATAAGCCTCTTTGAAATCAAAATCTTCTTTATATAGCTCCTTTAAATAGTCAATACCCATGCTTTCTAACTGGATTTCATGAACAAGAAGCAACCTCCTACTCAATGCATCAGCCACCTTGTTAGAGACACCTCTTTTGTGCTTAATTGTGAAGGTATAAACTTGTAGCTGTTCCATCCATTTAACATGTCTATGGTTCAATTTTTCTTGACTGTTAAGAAAGCTTAAAGCATCATTGTCAGTAAACACAATAAATTCTTTGGGCAGCAAATAATGTCTCCATTTCTTAAGAGCTTGCACCATTGCATAGAGTTCTAAGTCATAGGTATAATACCTTTGCTTGGCTTCATTCAAATTTTCTGAAAAGAATGCCACTGGATGTCCTTCTTAGCTAAGAACAACACCAATAGCTTGCTGACTTGCATCAAACTCAACAACAAACACCTTATCAAAATCAAGGAGTACTAAGGTAGGTAACTTAGCCACCTTTATTTTCAACAACTCGAAACTACCATCAGCTTCCCTTGTCCATTGGAATCTACATTTGACTCCAACCTTGATGGTATTGAGGATGGGAGCACTAATGTGACTGAAACCTCTGATAAACTTCCTATAGAAAGTTACCAATCCATGGAAACTTCTCACATCTCCCACTATTTTTGGGGTAGGCCAACTAAGAATAGCCTCAACCTTAGAGGGATCCATTTTCAAACAACCATTAGAAATGACAAATCCTAGGTATACAAGTTTAATTTTCATAAACTCACATTTGTCTAAGTTGATCATCAACTTGTGCTCATGCAGCTTCTCCAACACCTGACCAACATGCTTCACATGCTCTTCCCTTGTCCTGCTGAAGATTAGTATGTCATCAAGATAAACAATAACAAATTTACCAGTTAATTCAACTAATACCTCATTCATTAGGCGTATAAATGTACTTGGCACATTGCTAAGACCAAATGGCATAACAAGCCATTCATAAAGACCTTCATTGGTCTTGAAAGTAGTCTTCCATTCATCTCCTTGTCTGATCCGGATTTGATGATATCCAGATTTCAAATCAATCTTTGAGTAATAGCATGATCCTCCTAGATAATCCAAAAGATCTTCAATCCTTGGCATTGGGAATCTGTACCTTATGGTGATCTTGTTTATGGCCCTGGAGTCTATGCATAACCTCCACTTTCCATCCTTCTTAGGAGCAAGTACACTTGGAACTGTACAAGGACTTCGACTCTTCCTAATTAGCCCCTTCTCCAGGAGATCTTGAATTTGCCTTGCCACCTCTTCATTTTGCTATGGAGTCAACTTGTATGCAGCCTTGTTAGGCAATGTAGCACCGAGTATTAAGTCAATTTGATGACTAATATGCCTCATGGGTGGTAAAGAGTAGGGAACTCCCTCTACCACAAGGTCTTTATACTTATCTAGAAGTTGTTGTACTTCCAATGGAATCTCCTTCTATTTTTGTTCTTGCTGATCTGTTCCACTCTTGGGCTTCATGACCAAGGCATACCCCTGATTGTCATTCTCCTTCAAGAGGTTTAGGAATTCTTTTCCATTCACCAACATGACACTGCTGTTATTTTCCTTCCCCCTGGGCTGCTCCAACAAAGGATCCATTTTGAATGCTCTTCCATTCTTGGTGATGACATAAGTGTTCTTCTCACCATCATGCTAAGCTTTAACATCATACTGCCATGGGCAGCCAAGAAGCAGGTGACATGCATCCATAGGGATGATTTCACATAGCACTTTGTCCTTGTAGTCACCAATTGCAAATTCAACCCAAGTTTGTTCCTCCACCATGAAACTTTGGTTCTTGTTTAACCAGGAGATTTTGTGAGGACTAATATGAGGCAGCCTCTTCAACTTGCACTTCTCAACCATCTTAGTGGATACCACATTCTTAGTAGACCCTGAATCCACTATGATTTTGCAAAGTTTCCCATAGGCTAGGCCTTGGGTTCTAAAAAGATTCTTTCTCTGAGGGGGCTCTTGCTTCAATGGCATCTTCAACATAGACCTTTTGATCATCATACTTTCTCCATCTAGAACAGGTGCAGCACTTCCCATTGGTGAATTCACACTTTCACAGTCATCATCTTTCACTAACTAATTTCTATTCCCACTGTCATGAGAGTTGCTGGCTTTCCCTGGGCATTTATTCATTGTATGGCCAACTTGGTTGCAGCCATAACATCTTCCAGTGAAGACTCCTGGTCCTCTACATCCACCATTTATGCCCCTGCCATTAGGCCTTCTCCAGCCTTTGAAGCCTCCTCTATGCTCTATCTCAGGTTGTGTTTCTTGCTGACTATTATTTTCAGTTTTGTTGAATTGTCCACAGCCAAAATTGCCTCTTCCTCTTTGGTTTCTGCCACCTCTACCTCTGGCACTTTGTTCACCCTTTCTTCTCAACTTTTCCTCTGCTCTGGAGGCCAATAAGAAACATTCATCCACTATCTTTGGTAACACTAAACTTATCTCATCTTGTAGATTGTATTTCAGTCCATTCAGGTACCTAGCCACCATCCCTTTTTCATCTTCATTATGATTGGCTCTCATACTGAGTCTATGAAATTCTTCTGTGTAGGCAGCCACATCCATATCTTTTTGTCTCAAATTCTAAAATCTCCTTATGATTTGAATCTCATAGTCAGGTGGCATGAACTTGCTTCTGAGCATAGCCACCATTCTGCTCCATTTAGTGATGGGACTCTTCCAAATCTTCTCCCTCTCACTCTGCATATAGTTCCACCATACAAGTACAAAACCCCTTAGCCTTGTCTTGGCAAACTTGACCTTTTTGCTGTCATTGAACTCCTTGTAATCAAATAAGTTGCACATAGCTTCTATCCAATCGGTGAGAACATCTCCATCCAACTTGCCATGAAAAGTAGGCACATCCATCTTGGGATCACCACTATCTCCATGAGTACCCTTAAGTGCATTCAAGAAGGCTTTCTGATCTACAGACATATCCTACTCCAGAGGATCCTCTTCTGCCTCTATTTCTTCATTTGTGTTAGAAGAACTTCCCTCTTCTTTGGTCTTGCCCTTAGACTTCTTCTCTTGTTGCAATTTTGCTTCTTGCAATCTTGCTTCAACCATCTCTTCCACCAACTTCTTGATGGCATCTTGACTCATTGTCTTGGGAGGCATTGTACTAGCCTCTGTTTCAATTTCCTCTTCTGACATACACTTGCTTCCAATCAAAATTTTGGCTCTGATACCAATATGATGTAGAGGTAAAGGTAATGGTTATTGAAGTTCACACAATGAACTTAGATCTCAATGTTTTCTTTAAGAGGTTAACAAAGGTGTTTGTGAAGTCAAAGCCTACACAAAGCTATTACTGAGATTGACCTAGCCTAGGACCACTATCTAGTGTCCTCCTCACAGGCTACCCATCCCTCACCTTGGAGAGTCAAGTTGCTCAATCCAACCTATCTGTACAATCCACTTTTTAAGAACTCACAACCTACTACCCACACCTCTACCAATAGTGTCCACATATGACTGTTAACACATACTTGTCAAGAAAACATGACTATCATGAGGTCTCTGACCAAAAAGGCTAATTTCTGTATTCCCCAAGGCAGTGGACAGCAACTACAGTAAGACTGTTCTAGGACAGTGTTTAAGGAAGGCTTAAATCTTAGGGATTGATTCAATCAACAATAACTTCTCAAAAGCCTCAAATGACCATCAGTACTTAATGCACACTAAATGCCCAATGTGAACAAGTAGCCATTCACCCACATGCAGACCCATACTGTGCTATACAAGACAGTGGATAGCAAATCTCTATATGACTGTCTTTTGACAGTGCCACAGAAGGCTTATTTCTTGTAGCCTTTAAGAACAACTAAACCTTGAATAACTTCCCAAACTTACAAATGACCCTCTAGACTTAGTTTATATTCAAACAACCATTGTGCATATGTACTCATCCCCAGACATGCAGTACCGTACTATACTGTCAGCGATTAGAAACAATAGACTATTTTTTTTTCAGAGAAAATGCCTAATTTGGGAGGTTGCATGAAGGAAATGTCTCAAACTAGCATGGACATGATATTCCAAACAGTCATACAGACTTGTCATCACCATAACACACCAAAACCAACATATATTTGCCCTTCCCTTTGACTGTCATTGGCATTTGCAATGTTGTCCATTACTTCCAGCCAACTAGTCACTATTTTTTACTAGTTAGAGTCATACCAGGCACTTCGAAGAGGAGTCTTCAACCTACAGACCATGGAAAACAATCAAACCTAACCTAGTCTCCTCCATCCTTCTGAAAATGGGTGATACTTTCAGAGGATAGAGGAAAAATTCACCATTTTTGGACACAAACCCTAGTTAAGAGGGTTTCAAAATAGTTTTTGCAAATTAGATTGATTCTACCTTCTACAGGAGTGTCAAGAGCTCCAATTAGATGCAAAAGAAAGGTGTTTGGCAAAACTAACAAGTTTCCAAAATTTTAGTTCATGAATAGTCCGTACCAGGCCGTACAGAATGGCTGTCTATAACAAAAAGTAGAAAAACACAGTTTTTACCTTCTAAACTCCTCTCCTTCATTCATCCCCGGCATGTTTTTACAAAATGATGTTTATAGGAAGTTTTTCTAACCTTTCCACTTCCCTACTATCCATACAACTGCCCATGAAAGGCAATGAAATGATGGAAGTGGCTTTTTTTTATAAAAACACCAAGTTTCTAAAAGAAGCATTCCTATAAAATAGGCCTTACTAACATCCTAATGGACTAGTCAATCTAAATGACTAAGTCTTTATTACAAAACAACAAAATGAATTTTAAAGCCTTAGAGGAAAACAAAATAACAAGAAAACCAATTAGGAAATAGCCAACAAAATGACTAAACTGGGGAGCTCCTGCACCAAAACCTGCAACCAGTAACAAAATTCTATGATGAATATAGTGATACTCACAAGAGGACTCTAGAAGAAGCTACAGTCAGGTATCTGAATATTTACAATAAAGCATTCATTGAAATTATTTCATTGATTCCCAAAAGTCTAGAGAAGGTACTTGAACTAAGAAAGGAGAATGCAAAAGAAAAAGACCTAGAGATTAGGGAATAGATAGAAATTTAGCTCTATCCTTCTATTAATCTCAAGCAAATGGACATGATCTTTAAGGACTGCAAGGATGAATTCCGGAGCAAAGAAAGAATGAATAAACTTATGCTTGGAGAAACTGACCAAGTAGCAAGAGAAACAAAAGACATCCTCTGAAATGCCTTCAAAAGATTTTATCTTCCTATTGTAGAGGAAATAGAAGAAGAACCTTCCACCATGGATGTTGAAGGATTAAATGCAGCCAATGAAGAATCTTCTGACAAAAATGTAGAAGGTTCAAAAGAGATAGATGAGGAGAAGTCTAAGGACTTGGATTCCTCTGTTCCGGAAGAGGAAGTTCATGAAGTGGTTAACATCTCTCCTCTAGATCCCACTGTAGACATTCCAGATTCAGGAGCTAAAGGAGAAGGAAGAAAAGAGGAGAAAGTGAGTCAAGAAGAGGAGGTAAAGGGAAAAGAAGAAGAACAAGCAGGGAAGACCTATGATGACAATTCTGAGATCCCAAAAGAAAAGAAGACTCAATCTCTAGCAAGAGACACTGCAGAGGCAGTGAAGAACTTCTTAAGCAAAGAAATGATGGAGATAGATGAACCTAAACTATTCCAAGGACCACTAAATTTTGATTCCCTCTCTCTAGTCTAGATAATGAAAATAGCATCTTTTGTTCAAGCCAAAGCAAAAGAAAAACTTCTAAAATCTCACATGGAAGACTATGAGCTATTAGAAATTGCATTCGGGATGCTAGAGAAGATCATTTCATATTTTCAAAAGGATCCTTTGACCTCTCCATCTAGTAACTTGAAATCTCTGGTGAACTCTATTAGCACTCATTTTGAATCTCTAGAGAAATCGGTAGAAGTAAAGGTTCGGAAGGAGTTTTGGGAAAAAGATTCACTGAAGTATAGGGACTCATTTCTAATGATAGAAGGACCCTAGATATTGGAATAAAGAGCCTTGAAAATGCTCTTAAAGATGGTGGGGACATGTACAAATTTTGTCTATCTTGGCCCAAAGTGATAGGATATTGAAAAGAAGGTGAAAGAACAAGAAGGTAAACTGTCAAGTTTATCTCAGAATTTTGATCCCCTCACTACATCCTTAATGAATCAAGAATGCCAGGCTATTGTCATTATAAATGAAATAAAGAGGCTAGACAAAGAAAAGAAGAATATAATAAACAGGATGAGTGAACTCAGAGGGATAATTATCCCTAAGTTAGAGGCAATGCATGAGGCCTTAACAGATGCTCAGACCATAGCCTGGACCAATGATCTAGTAGATTTAAGAAGGGCAGAAGCATATATATTTTTGTTGAGTGGTCACATCTCTATTTTAGATAGGATGAAGCAGAGATGGGCCACAGAGTTTGTACAGCTGAAGGTCACTTTTGCGGATATACTCAAGTATATGTAAGTATAACATGTATATTTACTTATGTGGCCATGTATAGGTTAATTTTTGCAAATTTTAGCGTGTGGATTCCGCCCTTTTCCTTTGATGTCAAAGGGGGAGTGAGGAGTAGTGAAAATGTGGAATCTAGCTAAGGGGGAGCTCCAGTAAAATAGTGCATATGACAGAGCATCAGCCAAGGGGGAGTTTGTTGCGACACTTAGTCATTTTTCACTAAGTGTTGCCATCAATGCCAAAGGGGGAGATTGTTGGCAAGACACAATGTGTGGCTTCATGAGTGTTGTCACTGATGGCAACAAAGTCTATCCCACATATTTGCAACACATAGTATGCCTATACCGGAAGTCAGATTGAAGATTTTTTTGGTTTGGTTATCAAGAACATAGCATGCAACAAGGTCTGACAATCAGGTCCAGATCTATCAGATGGTGTAACTCAACAAGTTGTGGACTTGGACAAGTCAAGAGGAGTATCATGACTACTATATTCTAGAGATTGAGCCTCCAGTGATAAAACATGGAAAAAATATGAGCATCTAAGTGTTACTCGCTTCCAGACAGGCAGAGCAGACTAAGGAAGAACTAACCGATAGAGTATCAGACTTCAATCTAGATGAGTAATTGATGTTGATAAAGCAATTTGAGGGATCATACATTTTTGTCCAACATGATTGATGACTTCAATGCCTATGTTTTTGATACGCATCATAAATCATGTATGGATTCAGTCGACAGATCAGTAATTTGTAAATATCTTGAGTATTCTAGTTGCCGACTAGAAAATTGTTGAAATCCTTGGTGCAGATATATATACCAAATGGATTCTAGTATGAAGGTGTGTGAGTGTACATTTGTGATGAAATAAACTGTGAAGAAAAGTAGAGACAAGTGTGGAAGCAGCAATACAAGTCTGGTATGTGACAGAGCAACAACACTAGAGCAGAGGAAGAATGAAGTACATCAGATCAGTATATTGTGCCTAACCAGAATTGAACTCTAGCATTTGTAGATGCCTCTCATTACTTCAAACACCTGATTACCTTCTGTAAGTTCTGTACACAGTGAGTCTCTTGTAGGCAATGTGCCTCTTGTGAGCAGTGTGCTCAGGTAGTGAGCCCTAATTGGCAAGTGTGATTTTGTACTTCTTATTCTTTTAACAGAGAATACAATCTTGGGTTATTCACCCCATGGTTTTTCCCTTAATAGGGGTTTCCACGTAAAAATCTTTGTGTTATGTGTGATGATTTTATTTCTACTCTTGTGATCATATATGCTTATGTGTTTTGATGTTGCACTAATTATTAAAAGAGAAAAGAAAGTTAAGATATTTGAAATAACTAATTCCCCCCCCTCTCAGTTATCTTCCTTATTTCCAACACAATTATCTTCATTAGTGAGTAGAGTAGGATTGTTGTCCAATAGCTTTTCAACAAGATCAGGGGTATGATTGATAGCCCGGTTTGATAGGAAGGATTTAAAATAGCTAGTAGCAAGCTTACCTATCTCCTCATTAGTGTTAACCTCCATACCTCTATCATCAAGGAGCTTAGTAATTGTGTTCCTTTTCCTATGTATCATAGCCAATTCATGAAAGAAAGTAGTACTCCTTTCTCCTTCCATCAGCCATTGTATTTTGGATTTTTGTTTCCAAAAGATTTCTTCCTTCTTCATAAGATCCTTCCACTCTTGAAGGAAAGAATTCTCCAATTGGAAAGTGTTATCACTCTTATCCCCATTGGCCATTTTATTTTGAATAAAACTCCATTTTATCTTGTGGATTCCTTTAGAAATGCTTTCCACAACCTCTTTTCCTCAACTGAAGACTCCATTTCCACACTAAAGCTTCCCTCCAACATCTTTATCTTATCTTTATATTTTGGCTACGACTCTTCTATTATGCTCTTTGTGGTGTGGTGTAAGAGGAGGATGGATGGTATTTATAAAGTTAACATAAGCATTGGAATATGAACAGAAATGCAAACTATTGGGTCAAGTTAAGAAAACTAGAAATGTTGAATCAATCTTGAGTTGATTGTTTATTGAGATAATTCCTAATTTTCTTACTTAGACGCATTGAAAATGCACAAGAATACAAAATATCACTATATACTTTGTTATTCAATTGAGTAAGCCATGACCCACTATTAAAAGTCACCATTGTGGATATTTGTTAAAATTCACCCAAAATCCATTTGTATTATTGTTTTATTGTGATCTACACATGCTAGATTCAACTACAAGACAACACAAAACTATGACCCATAATAAATTCAACTACAAGATAGCACATAACTTTGATATTGAAAAAAAATATCATTCATACTTGTGATAAAAGCAACCCAACTAACTATTTTTTTTCTTTTCTTTCTTCAGTCTCTTCTTCAATCTCCTTCACATCTAATCATGACCATAGGAAGAAAAGTAATTGCAAATTTTCACAACCTAGTTGGAAAAGCAACTCAGTAATTTTTTCATGAAAAGAAGAGAGAAAATAATCCCTTTTAATAAGAAAAAATCCCCTACATTCCCTCTTTATACCACTAAGTGGAAATTAAATTTCCATAAAGATTCGTAACTTCTAGTCAACTAAAATGAGAAATCTGATAAATGGAGAAATTATGATGATGCAAATGGCCTTCAATAAGAATATCTCAAAGAGATATTTTTTGACTTAATTTAGAATATTTTTTAGTATTTATTTGTTTCAATTACGCTTATTTATATTTATATATTTTATTTTTATTTTGGAGAACAAAAAAAGTTGAAGGACTACCAAATGAAGGAGTATTGAATGAATGTACATATAATGGTTTATTGGCCAAATTACACTTAGAGGCATAGCTACAATGGTAGTAATGGGTGGGGTGTAATGACATGATTTCTTAACAAGAAATGCTAAAGAGTTTGACATATAACAATAATAAAAACTATAAAATCTAGTTTTAAAATAACTAAAATAAAATAGAATAACTCTTAAGTATATAAACTAACTATAAAATAACTCTTAGGTAAATAATATAACTCTAACAATAACTTCCATTGGTATGCATCATTTTCAACTACCACTAGGATTCAACACCAAAATGATGGAAATGTTCAATGCAATTCAGTTAATGCATATGCATGCTCTAGATCTTGCCCCTCGATCTTCGATTGCCAACCCACCTAACCCGTTGGGCCCCTTGCGTCCTCCCAATGATATTTCCTTAGATTCTTAGGACCTATATTAATGATCTATTTTAATGTGTTGTTTAAATTAAGTTTTTACTATGTGCTCTTTAGAACTTATCTGGAGCTATTGGCCATTGTAATGCATTTTTTGTGTAGCTATATATGTTGCACTTGTTTCTTTTTGTACTAAAACTTTTAGTTTTGAGGATATTTTCCCTTGGGCTTTCAGGGCCCTCTATGATGTAAGGTTATCTTAAATATTTTAATATATAATATAGGTGTATATCACCTTTTTCTTATAAAAAAAATCTAATAATAAGTAATCTTATGAAAGTATTTAATATAAATATAAATATCATTTAGAGGCAATTAGAAATGGTATTCATAAATGAAGAAAATAAAATTGTGAAGTAAAATAGCTATGATTTATTGTATTGCTATTGGAAAACAAAATAGTTCTTCGATAAATTATTAAGTAGATAAAGTCGTAGTTGAAAATATTACATACTATTTTATTTATAAAGTTTATTACTTATTTACTAAAGTACATAAATATTTACTATTTTCTTTATCAAATGATATAATAATTTTAATAACTTTTTTGTTACCATTTTTGTTATACTATAAATAAAATTCTTCAAACTTGATAAGCCCATGGTGTAGTGGTCTAATTACAACATTCATGTGGTGGCCACTAAGATGCAAACTCCTATTGAGTTGTTGAGCTCATATGCCATGTGTGTTCACTGGGTTGATTTACTCACAGTATGTGTGCCTACAATGGGCTATTGTGCTCTTAGGTTATGTAAGGGGATAATGCCTTGGGGACTAAGACCCCCTAGTAGTGGTCTTGGCAATGAAGTCATTGGGAAGAGATCCCCCCGAAAGTGGTCTATCTAGGTATAGACAATAAAGTTAAAAAAGAAAGAACAATGTAAACAAATAAAAATAATTTTTAAATAGTTCTAAAGTAAAACTAGCATACCTATATTTCAAAAAATCTATGTAAAAGGTGTTCAAAAGTATAATTGTCGAGGCACCTATTCTTCCTAAATAGCAATCACCTCGAGAATGATATCTCTCAACATATTTACATAGATTTTTTGAAAGATAGGTATGCTAGTATTATTTTACTTAAACATCACACACTTTATTATATTATTTGATTTAAACATTACACATTTTAATGGTATTATTAACTTATGTCTTATCCTAACTAAAAAGTAATAAATAGTTGTCCTCTTTTTATTGATTAAAATTTAAGTTTGATTATTAAACTAAATAATATTTAAAAAATTATATTTTGTTAACTAAACTCGAATGAATTAAGTAAAACGATGTAGTCACAGAAGGAGCATTGGACAGCTATCCAACCAACCAAAACACATGCACACAAACAACCACAAATAGTAGAAGCTCACATAAACTACCATAACATTCTCATTGATATAAGCTTGCATGATAACCACCATGTTACAACCACATAACTCACCACAATAGGCCCTCTTACATGCTAGGTTGTGGCCATTTGATTACAATGAAATTCAAAAATAGATAATCACTACATACAATAACTAAACCATGGAAAAACTACTTCTACATCTTGCCAGATGAGCTACATAATGATATAAATTTTTAATTTTACCACTAATCTACTATAATGACACCCACTTCACTCCCTATATGCTTTCCTAGATTGTACTCCACATCATACTCCATGTACCTTTACTCAACTTCTTATACCTCACCCCTCACTACTGAAACTCACTCTATAACCTTCTACATAACATGTCTTCTATGATTTCTTGCAAATTCTCATAGCCAAATATTTATATCATCCTCAAGTCTTTAAAATGATCAACACTAGCCACAAGATGGCGCAAACCCCAAAACCACATGAAACATGTCATAAACAAATAAGAACAAACTTAAAAATTCAAATAGTTAAATAGTGGAGAACATCTACAGGCACACTACATACCTCCCCAATGGTTAACTACAACCTTACAAATATTCCTTTGTTGTTGCAAACTTCAAATAATTCTTTGCAACTAGAAACAATGCCAACTATGCACAAATATCAACCCATAGACACTCATGAACCAAATTAATTTTACTCATCCAATCATCTTCAAACCTTAGCACTAGATCAAACAACCATAAACATAACCACTATACAAACTGCAAATGCTAATTAAACAATGTAGTGAGATATGCTAACTTTCTTCACCACAAACTATTAACCACAAAGTAGCAGACACATAAACTAATGAACTAAACCACAAATTTAAGTTTTTGGACATGACACAAGATTGACACAATGCCTAGGGATGCACCTACATTAGACACTTGGGGTTAATAAAGAATGGGTCCCTCATTCTTTATGAAAGCTAGACCCTACCTGGAGATTCCAACTTGCTAACTCTATGACTGAATCTTTCCACTCCTTTAGATAGGCCTCAAGTGATCTACCCTAAGTACTTCGTTCATGAATGCTATTTGTTAGTCTACTCCACTAGTCATCCTCTATGTCAGTTGTTTTTAGCTTCTATTTAGTCATAACACACTTGCAATTTTCATCAATCAGTCCCTCACATCTATTGGCCTCCTTCCTACCCTTATGTTATTCTCTCTACTATCACATGTTCCTCAATACAACTCCTCATCCTCTTATTCATCTATCACGTGCTCTAGATGAATTATTTTTATTGACTCACTATCACATCCCTTCCTTTGTGATATCTCTTTTACCTTTACAGTGTTGTCACACATTATAGAATTATCACACATCTTTGGAATCAACACATTTCATTCCTCCCTAATGCACACTCTAGTGCTATTGTAATATTGTCCCTTTTTGTTGTAATATGTTTCTTTTAAATGAGTAGCAATTATGTTTCTTGTCATGGATGTTTTGCAAGAAACAAGTGAGGTGAAGTAAAGAATAAAGTGAAGAGAGAAGGAAGATCAACAATCTCTCATATATGTATCATTTCTGTTACTATAGATTACATATATTTCATTATGTATTTATACAATTTATTCACTTTAACACATTGTCTCGTCTAGTTATACAAGCTCACTAAACTAGGGGAAAAATATATGGTTAAAAATTGACTACTTTGGAAACACATGTCATAGAAAAGGCAAGTCAATAAGAAAAAATAACAAGAATAAATCAAGAAAATATAATGACACATTTTGGGATGATGATAATGATCCTCCAAGGTTTATTTTATGATTCGTGAGCATCTTACATAACTATATACCTATATTCCTTGTTTTAATTTATTCTACTTATTTCTTTGGCTTTTATGAAATTATGCCTTGTTTGTTGCATTTCATGTTTTTTCTTTTCCCACTTAAGGGAATTTTCTATTCCTTCTTACTTTAAATGTGTTTTTTTTGTTATAAATGTTTACATCCCCTTTTCTCATTACTATGTCCTTGCATACCCTAATCTTATGTATTACTCAAGTTTACCACTTTGATCATTTCCTTACTATTTCCCACTTTTATGGCTAATGCATCCCTAGGTGGGTTTATTTTTACGATAATATTTATCTACTTATGATTTTCATGCTTATCTACTCTTGGTTCTATGACCCATGCCTTATAATATACTTATCACATGGTTATGATCTTGACTTTTTTTATGTTATTTTTCAAGCCTTCTCATTGCATTAACTCATCTCTAGACTACTCCTATGTGCCTATGTTCAATTTCTTACAAGTTAGGTTTCCATATTATCCTTCCGTTGGCATATCATCCTATTCTATTTTGGACACCATGCTCTCCCCACTCTACTTGCACCTTCATTATCTAATCATGATTCATGAGATATCCTAGTAGATTGGGGTTATCTTGCATTCCTTATTCTTTATTGCACTATCATTACTTAGCAATTTAAATAGGGGCATTATGCTTTCCTATAGATCATTTTACACTTGCATTCTTAATTTTACTCCTACAACTATTTAACCATGTGGGGGAATTGTACCTTCCCCTATCCTATTGTAAGTGTTTACATGTATTATCATGTATTAAGATCCACATAAGGGACACCATGCCTTCCATATATTACACTACATTACACCTCTAGGTCCAGTTTCACCCTATAATTTACCTATGCTTGGGGTGAATCTATACCTTGATGTTAATATCTATTCTTATACTATGATGCCTATCATCTATACATTTAATGAGAATTTTACATGATACATTTCTAACACTTATTCATTTACATGATTTGTATTCTTCCATGTTTGTCTATGACTACAATTACATTTCAGGTACAATTTTATCCCTCCTTCAATTCCTTACATTTGGATGTTGTAACAAATTCAAGAGGGGTCATATTTTTAACTAACACTCCTATGTAAAGATTATAGATGGTTACATGTGCCTACAAAAAATATTCTCATTGTGTCAAGATAAATATTGATCACATGACTTCACAATGCCTGATATGACACACCACCTTCCATATGCATATAATTTTTCTAACCCTACTCATTCAAAGCATTATTCCTAGATAGTTAAAGCAAGTTAAAAATTTATGCCTACTTCACTTGTAATACATAAGCTACTCATTGCACATCTTTTGTCTATATTGTAGATCTATATGGAGCAAATGCAATAAGGAGGAACACACACAAAGATATATGATTGGGTCCATTACTTTACATAGACCTCAATATCCATTTTTCTATCTAATTATTTATTTCCCATGCATGTTTGTGAGTGCTCATTTACTTTGAAGTAGATTTTCATGTAGGATTTGCATGCACCTCAATGTGAGGGTAAAATTTAATGCTCAAATTTGTATACCCATACCAATTCCAATTTAGTTTTGATCTAGTTTTGAGAAAATATTTTCGTATGATTACACCTTGACATTTGACACACTCTTGTTCTAAATTTCACTCTTTCCCTTATCCTTGTCCACCTTTATTTAGTTCCACTTTCACGCATTTCCAATCATCCCACCTACCTCTATGTTATCTACACCAATCCACTCACACTTACATCATTATTACCTTTGATGCACATACACCTGATCCTTGTGTCAAATTTTACATTTTCCTATTGTGGATTATTTATGTGATGCATGTGAGTCATTCCACATGAGATGCATTTAACCCTAAATTGAACTTTTCATATTTGAAAGATCAACTTTGTGCTTTCTTCATAGATATTGGGATCCAATGTGGTAGATGTTTGAATAATGATTTGCTATGTCTTGGTATTTAAAGACATTCATTTGAGAATAATTCATATTTCATAATCATTTGCAATCTTAGAACATTAAAAGAGCATTTAGGAGGAACATTTCAACTTGTAGTACTAAAAAGAATGCTACTTGCATAAAAACTCATATCCTAGATAATTTTCTTGATTTCTTGTTGTTATTTGCAAAGCTTGTAAAGCTAGCCACTCAAAAGGATTTGGCTAAGGAGAACATCAATCCTCACAATTCAACAATCTCCCCAAGGTATTTCTCAATATAATTAGTCATTAAGCACCACTAGACAACAAAGATTAATACAAACCAAGTTGTGGAAGTACACATCTTAAGATCATATTTGTAGGTTAGAGCTTGCTTCCATACTATGTGGGATTGATCTAGAGTTATGGTATCAACCATCAAAAAATTTCAAGCAAACACAGAGTTTGAAGATAGTCTCAACCTCAAGGATATTTTTTTTGTATTAAATATATTACAATTGTTAAAATAAATAACAATTACATCATATCATGTTATATAACATACACTATCTTTATCCTTAATATACATCTATTCTATAATTGTTGCCCTATATACAATGCAACCTACATACAAAAAATATTATTTTTCTCTCTTTAGGTATATAGCATAAATTATAGTGTTTTGTATCATCTAACTAAGTTCCTTTATACATTTTGTATTGCTAGCAAATATTGGTCTCCCTGTATGATTCCCATCCCCACCATCCAATGTGGGGTACCACCACTATACTTCTTCATGTGATCTTATTATTTTAATTCCAACTTCATTGCTTTAATTGATCTTACCTCTCTTTCCTTGCATTCTTTTGTTATTATTTGCCACTGTTACCTCATTGTATTTCTTGTGAAACTCCTTAAGTTCTTTTTGGAAGGTTGGGTTTTCAATCTGGTTGTAAGTCCTTGTGTAACCATGATTCTCTTTATTCACTCTTGAATTGCCTTCATCATTAAGCTTCCGAACTTTGGCCTTTGAGATTTCCATGATATCCTTTACCTGCACAACAATATTGAAAATTGTGAGTCTTTTATTTAACTTAGTAAGTGGCCTCTTAACCCTAGTGAACTTCTCATCATTTCTTGCCTTCAATAAAAACCATAAAATCTCAGTTAAAATCTCAGTTGAAAGGGAAACCCAAAACAAATTATGTTTTTATCTAACTTATTCACATATCCTGTAACTATTTCCAGCCACTTCTCATATTTATTTACATCCCAATTAATCAGTCCAACACAAAATAGATTCCAATTTTCTTTTGCAAAGAAACATTCAAAAAATATGTGATTGATAGATTCATGTTTCCTACAGATAGAGCATAAATCAATGTTAGCATTGTCAAGTTTATAAGGTAGGTGTTGTAGAGTATGTAGCCATCTAAAGCAAGTCATTTTAGGCTCTAAAATATTAGACCATGTCACTTTGAGATAATTCAACAATTATTTTTTTTTCTAGGTTAACATTCCATTTGCTACTAATGTACTCAAGAATATTGTCATTGTTAGCTAACTCTTTATAAATACATTTAGCTTTAATATTGCACAAAGGAGTGCCATCAACCCATTTAAATCTTTTAAATTGTTCCTTATCTTGAATGCACTCAAGAGGAAATTTAAATCCTTTACTAGCTTCTCTTAGAATAGTGTATGTTCTCTAGTTAGACTGAGGTAAGTTATATTTATGACTTAGGGAGGAGCAATCAATGAGCTGGCCATTATGTAAGATTTATTAAAATTGTATACCTTTCTGATTCCATTTCTTGGTAGAGCACCCTTGAAATAAAGCAAGGGGCTTCCCTTTATACTCCAGGTTCCACCATATGGACTTGTTCTCAAATATTTTTCTTTTGTTATCTTGAATGAAATGATAGTTGATTACTTTGTCCTTGACCATTTCCCATGCCCTCTATAGAATTTTGAACACTATGGATCATGCAAGAGTTATAGCACACTTGTTGATGAGTATGTCACAAATAGGTAGTGAGTCCAATTTATTTGCATGCTTGGGCACAACAAGAACAATATTATTTCTAACTAGCACTTTCCATGGCTCTTCCCCTTTCAGAGCTCTAACAATCCACTTCACTGCTAGGGCAATGCCTTGTTTTTTTAGATCTTTAAGACCTAATCCCCCTGACACTTGTCCATACAACACCAATCCCATTTTACCAAATGTTTCTTCCTCTTACCTTTCCCATCTAACCACATAAAATATCTAATTTTTTCTGTATTTGATTCACTTGATAGCTGTTGAATAGCCAAACAGAGGCATAGTAAAGGCTATAAGAAGACAAGATTTTTTGGCATATCTAAATCCTGCCACTTAGGGACAGGAATTGCCTATTCCATCCATCCAACTTTTTATCAATTTTAGTCTTGATCCACATCCACATCTCTTTTAAATTGGGACTAATAGTGAAGGGAATCCCCAGATATTTGATTTGTTTATTTGGGCCCCCTCCCCACTGAAAGTCAATTTTATTATACCATACTGGAGGTGTATCAGTCCATCCAAGCGTGATGGATTTGGCATTAGACACATTTTCCCCAGAGGCAAGACAAAAAAAGTCAAGCTTCTTGATTAAATTTAACACATTCTCTTCTTCAAGTTACCTTAAGGACATTAATTCAACTCATAACCCATCTTCAATTCAAGAATTAAATACATCTTTTTAAAACATTTACTTTTATATATTAAAATTTATTAAATTATAATATTTACCAAACTCAAGTATTTAAATTAATTGTATGTTTATTCATACATTTAATTAATAAACTTACATAACTCATTAGGAAGTTTGATTTAACTTTACAATATTAAGACTTTAATAGAGAAACAAATAAAATAATCTTTTTCCTAAATTAATTGATTATATTGATTATATAGTTGCTTATTATCTGTCTTGGGGAGCGCATTAATAAGAAGAGTCAAGATTACATAAATATAGGTTGTATCTTGTATGAGCAAAACCACTCTACTTAAATATCATCATATTCAATAGTCAAACAATGAATAGTATGTTTCCACCTCATTTAGAGAAAAAAAAAATATACTAAATATTTGTCTTATTTATATCGAACTTTCTGAAATGATGTTTAATTATAACTGTATGACTCAAGCTTTGTCGTGTCTCCTATAAATTCTTTTGTTTAGTCTCTTTAGCGTCGGTTCCTTTCTTCAGTTTTACGAAAGCATGTTCAGATATTCAACTCATCCGAAATTAATATGAATCCTACCAGCTTGATTTTGTAACTCCAAAAACAACACTACACGACGATTAACTGAACAACAAAAGTGAGTGCTCATGTATATAATAATGAAAACGGAGGAAAATATAGAGATGATAAAACAAGATAAAACACAGATGATATACAGTTCCAACATTGGGCATCTTCCTCAGTATGTCTTTTATTTGTAGGACAGTAGGAAATAACATGTAATTTAAAAGTCTACAGTAATATCTCTTCCTGGAACACAACCGCTGTTGGATGTTTTCTTCAGTCCCATTCCACTAGCATATATCGTTGAATCTAATTTCTTTACAGCCTTTTGAGTTATGTTGAAGGCTGTTGCCACACTTCTCAATGGAAGATTCAATATAGATACGCTGCTTGTCTGCCATGTTCAACAGAAAAGGATTATGATGATCCTGAAAATGGGGTATAAACAAACTGACATGTAAATCTATACACTGAATCTTACCAGAACACCAGGATTTTGACTGTTGAGAGCAGAGATATAGTCAGCTTCTTTGCTGCCAACATTAAGCTCAAAGTGCAAAGTTCCTCTCGGAAATATTGTGACATCTCCAGGATGCAGAATATCGATGAATGTTTCACCTAATTTAAAATGGCATCTCTTTAATGATCTGCAATAAATAATAATTGGGTGATGAGAGAAGCAAAGCCCGAGGTCATACCTTGGGTGTCCACAAAACCAACTTGAAGAGGCCCTCCTGAGATAAGAGTAAGCATTTCTGAGGCTCGTGGATGCGTATGCGGTAAATTTACCCCACATGGAACCATCTTTAACCTCACATATTCCAGCCCCTGTGATCTGCAATAGAGTACTTTGTCACGGCAATGCAAGACAAATAGAGTTTGAAATAATTATAATAATAGTATTATAATCTTACTCCGCTGCAGGAAACTTGGCGACTGAAGTGGCAGCGCGTACTCCTCTGGAGTCGACGCTAACATCTCCATTAGTGAAAAGGTCGCGGAGGGTGAAGGTTTTAATTCCTGAAGCGAAGTCTGTAAGAGGATCAGGGTCTGCTCCATAAACACCTGCATTCATAACACTAAAAACAACTGCAATAGTGAATAACTTCATCCTGAAAATTATCATCTCAATGGCTGCAAGCTCGCTCAGCTTTCTATTAACTTTTTAACGTGAAGGGTTGCATGATCAAGCCTGCGTTGCCGGTGTATTTATAGGTGAGAGATTGGAGAGGGTTTGCGTTACGTTCAATGTATTTAATTTGAAGTTTTCAACTATCGATAGCTTTTACCAGGTAATTTTAGATCATGACCCGTCTCTAGAGGTTGAGGGACAACAATCTTATCTACAAATTACCTTGTGGGTCAAATAAAATGGCTGTCAACACTGCAAACGGACTAACTTTCATAAAGAAATTAATTATCATTCATTTTGACAATCAAACATCAATTGTGACCAATAAAAATAGGACAAATATTTACCACTTTTTATTGTGAATGAAATGCAAAATTGTTATTGACTGTTTCACCATTGCAATGGATGATATTTGAGTGTTCGAACACAACGCTTAGTTATTACCACTAGGCTTAAACAACACACACTAAGCTTTGACTTGCTTAGGTGGCTGGTGGGCCCTTCTCTTACTCTGTCTTGTTAATGTGTCAATAAGAGAAGGGGCCCACCAACCACCTAAGCAAGTCAAAGCTCAGTGTGTGCTGTTTAAGCCCAACTAATTATTACTAGTATAAGCACCTAAAGGTTCTATCAAATGGCCCATAGGCACAAATATTTATAGACATATTACTAAATAGTATACATTTTTATTTTTATTACATTACATGTAGTAGTTTGTGGATAAGGCTATAAAGACTATAAGTATTTTTGTCACTATAAATATTTAGTGTGCTTTGTAGTAGGGAAAACACTTCTACAAAGAAATAACCCATAAAAACATTTGAAACCAAATCTAAAAACTACTAAAAAATTAATGAATCCTAATTTTAATTTTAATAAAAAATTCAACTATAATTTTACAAATATAAATAATGGAATAGTATTAAATGAATAACCACATGTGAGAAAATATCATGGTCAAGTGGAAATTTCATAGTCAAATCCTTAAAATCATATCACAAACTTCAAAATGTCAATGGAATTAAATAAATATCTATATCATCTAAATTTGACTAGAATATTTCTTCTTCATAAATGGATGTAACCCACCATTCCTATCCTTTATGTCAATAGTTTTCGAAAATTTCACATTATGAAAATGTAAGAAATAGTTTTCAAAAATTTCACATTATAACAATGTAAGAGATTTTTAATTATTTTATACGAAGGAAACAATTTCAATGATGTAATAATTTTAGACATTTTATTTACATGCATGTTAAAGAAAGCTTACAATTGTATGCTTCAAAACAAAAATATGTATCTAAAATTCAATTTTTTGAAATCAAGACTTAATTTTTTCTGAAATAAATTGAAAAAAAAGTGTTATGCAAAGTAGAATGCTTGATGTGTGAAGGGATATCTTAATTTACTAACAAAATGTTAAGAGGAACCTTTGCTTAGTTTATCCACAAAACTAATTTCTTAAAACCAACATGTTTGGTGAATGGATTTCTTATATTTAGCTCCACTAGGAAATCAAGAGACTCAAAAGAAAAGTTGATAGTTTCAAAATAAGTTAATATATGGTACAATTTAGAAAATCTAAAGGAGAATATATTTTCATCATTAAAAACATAAAAGGAAAAAATCTTTTGATTAAGGTAAAAAAAATTACACAAGCATACAAGTTTCTCATTGAAATTCTAAAGGAAAATATCTTTTGAAGGTAGCAAGTGTGTTAAAGACAAAGGAAATTTTTTTTTGATTAAGGTAAATAATTACACAAGCATACATTTTTCTCATTAATGTTTTTTTAGATAAATGAAAATATAGCTTATTTATAGGTCATTCAAGAAACAACATTCAAGCCAAAGGGATTGAAAGTTTGAGAACTAATGTATGAACATTAACTTGTCTATACTAATCATATTGGTATTAGCAACATAATTTAAGGTATATATTTGAATGTTTAATGTATATTTATTATCACAATGTACTTTTGTACAAACACAATCTCTTTCATAAGTTTTTAAATACAAATTTACTTACCTTCTACTCATAGCTTTCATGATGAATGTCATCACTTTTATCACTTTCTCTTCTAGTAACTAGTTGCTCAATAATGTAAGATCACATAAGAAGAGTGACATGGATGGCTACATTGTTCTTTCTCGTTATGCTCCTCTTGGTGGCCTCTTCCCCATCAATCTCCTTTGTGCTTCCCCAACTGTGGTGTGTGTTCATTATGCCCTTAAACTTGGTCTTTGGCCTAGCTACATCAATCCTTTGTGCTATGCCCTAGATACACACCTGTTCAAACTCCTTGTCAGATTAGATACCAAGCCATTAGAAGTGTTTGATGCCATAAGATTTATGAGGCTCCATACAATAGATCTGGTTTCATGCCCTCCTTCAATGGCACTACCACCTTTCCACTCTCATCAGTCACTCCTCCACTTGAAAAATTGGACTCCAGTCTCAACTAATTTTGTGGTTGGCTTTGGTCAAGTTTTGTGTTGTTTCAATCTATCAGCTCTTATTGGGTTTGAGGATGATGAGGAGCCAAAAAAAACCCTAACATACATTCACCGATGTATATCTTCACATTACTCGCCTATCGGCAAGACTATGCACTATCGGCAAAACATAATGACTTTACTCCGATTGCATGCCTCATACTGATGTATGACCTTTGCATCATTTGCATATCGGCAACACTGCCTTCATCAGCGAACTCAAATCTTATTAATCTGATACACCAATGAACTTCGCACATACAACACTCGACCTGCTATGCCGGTTCCTTTTACTATCACTACCAATCACACTTTGTATCCAACTCAATGTATCTACATAATTCATATGCGCAACATACATTCAAAACTTGCAACCCAAACATACATTTGAAAGATGCAATCAAAACATGCATTCAGAATATACTTTGCAGAATATGCCTTCAATGAGATTGACCGCTGACTTCCCTCTATCTAACCTGATGTACATTCGCAATGTACATTTGCAACATGCATTTCAAATGTGCATTCGGTGAGACCAAATGTTGACTTCTTTGTATGCTGATTAGAAGCTCATGACTTTCTCTCTCCTTTGTATCTTAACTCAATGTACATTCATAGCATACAACTGCGATAACCATTTGCGAGATACACACAGACATGCAACTGTGAGATATACAAGAAATGAACTTGACATACATTAGCAATATACACACAGAATGTATATTCGCAGTGTATGTTTACTAATCTTGACATACAATGCCTCAATGCTTCCTGATATGCTTTACGACATACACACAAAACAGACCCTTGCGATACACACACAGAATGTATATCTGATATGCAAATGCGATATACACACAAATTGTATATCTAATGGAATAATGTAGAATTTCGCCGATTCGAACCGCTACAAACACTACAACTTCATAGATCTATTTCCTTAACAATCTAACATAGATTTTAGACTTTCCCAACCTGAGGATGCTAGGATCTTTCAATGCATCCCATACTCAATCATGTAAGGACGAAATCAAACAAACAGAAAAATAAAACAAAAACACTAATAGCCATTCCACCAATTTTGAAGAAATCTAACTGATGGAATGGGTTAAGAACCCATCTCGAGCTCAGGACAGTAAATCAATTGCATAATGAATTTGAATGCCAGAAAGATGTACAACACAAAATTTTATCATGCCTTTCAGAACATGTACATGTATAGATGCTCTGTTTACAACTGTAAACACTGTGATCAGACCTGAACTCAACTATAACTAATTGCAACTATCTATCATGATCACAATCGATCTGATCCTGGGGTATTTATCTATTTACCCTTGGTAGTACTGAATTGGCTCCAAGCAACTAGGAGACTAATCCAAGCGGCTGGGAGATCACAACCACCTAACAACCTCCTAACTATCTAACAACCTTCAAGATTACAGCTCAACAAATGTCCTTGGGACTTACAACATAAACCTAGTTACAAACTAAAAATAACATGCATTAGTCAAATAGAACTTATTACATTGAATGGTCTTTTAGGACCTTATTGGAAACACCAAAATGAACATTAAATAGTTAAATGCCTCATGGAGGCCACTGTGGATTGGATACTCCTACACCATACACCACACTGCAAAAAGAACTCATGCCTCATGAGTTAATGCTTGGGTTTAGTCCACCTTTACTCTTTGTTGTCTCATGTCTTCCCCATGATCTCTAAACTGCAACCTGCTTCCATGGAATCAAAGACTCCAGACCTATCCTTTGCTTGCCATTATGTTTTACTATCATCTCTATCTGAACACCTACATTATAAACCTTAGGTAATACGTCTTGTACTGCTGCGATGGTAGAATATGTTTGCCTTTCAACTCTTATTGGATCTAGAGGACAAACAATTGTCCCTACTATGATTGCATCCTTGTTTTTCCAATCAACTAGTGGCTGCTTGTAAACCTGCTCTTTGACCTTCTGCTAATCCATCTGATCTCCATCAGTCAAAACTAAAATCATCTTCCAACTTTGATGTCCACTCCTTGAGACATCCTCAACTATCTTTGTGTCTTCTGTATTGAGCTTCACAAACTCTTTCTTTCCTACCCAAATGATTTTGGTTACCTTCTTGGCTTCAGCATCCTCCTACAATGGCATCATCACAAAAGTTCTCCCATCCTTCTTAAAGGTGTAGGTATTAGCATATCCATCATACAATGCTCTTCTATCAAATTGCCATGGCCTACCTAAAAGTAGGTGACAACATTCCATGGGCAAAACATCGCATAAAACCCTATCCTGATATACTCCAATCTGAAATTCAACATATGCTTGTTCATATACCAAAAGTGATTGACTATTACTTACCCAAGATGCTTTGTAAGGATTTTGATGAGGAATCCTTTCCAATTTTAGTTTATCCACCATTTCCTGAGATACCATGTTGTCTGTTGAACCAAAATCTATTACTATTTTGCATACCTTATCTCTACATTTGCATGTAGTCTTGAACAAGTTCCTCCTTTGGCTCAAATCTATCTGCTTAGATGTTTGCAACACTATCCTTCTGATCATCAAACTTTCTCCCATTTATGATTCCAAATGTACTTCAGGAGTTGTCATACTCCCCTCATTCTCTTGCACAATTTGAACTCTCTTTTCACTTCTTCTTTCATTACCACTTGAAGTAGCACCAAACTTTTCAGGACACTTGAAGGATGGATGACCAAACTCACCATAGGTATAGCACTTTCTAAAAAATGTATTAGAACCTCTTCCACCTCTAAATCTGCCTCTTGTCCCTTTCCATCCACCTCTAAAATTAGACCGCTCCTGTCCTTTACCAATCTCTTCTAGATCCTCATTGACTTGTCTTGTTGCAGGGGCTAATCCTCTCCCCCTTATATTACTTCCTCTTCCCCTCATGGACTTATCCAGTCTCCTTTTCATCTTCTCTTCAATCTTGATTGCCATTTGATAACAATCTTCTACACTCCTAGGGTTATCCAAAACTAATTCATCCGGTATGTTCAATCGCAAACCAGCCAAGAACCTAGCAATCTTTTCAACCTCATTCTCACGATGACCAAACCTCATACTCAATTTATAAAATTCCTCAGTATATGCCTTCACATCCATTTCTTTTTGCCTTAAAAATTGAAGCTTTTTAAACATTTGAACTTCATAATCCTTGGGTAAAAATTTACCTTTGATCCTCGCTACCATCTTGTCCCATGAAGAAATCTTTGACTTACCTTGTTTCCTCCTCTCTGATTGTACATAATCCCACCATACTAAAGCATGACCTCCCAATTTGGTCTTTGCAATCTTTACTTTATGCTCCTCAGGAACTTCCTCACATTCAAAGTGATTATCTAATGCAGTAATCCAATCAACTAACTCTTCCTCATTCAGACTTCTAGTGTACCTTGGAACATCAATCTTTACCTTAGGTTTGTCATTCTGAACTGTCGTTAACAGTCTTGCAAATCTCTGATCTTCAAGATTCAAATCTTTATCTACCTCTTCATACTCTTTACCATCATCTTCTTTTTCTAATTCACTATCTTCCACTCCTCTTTTTTGTTTGTCTCCAAGGCTGGAAGCCTGGCTTGAAGTGCTTCTGTAAGATCTTTCATCTTCCTCATCTCTTTAGCATGTTTTTCCTTCATCTCCTGCAACTCTCTGGCAGTACCATTGCCTTTCAGAGGCATCTTGTCAACCTCTCAATCCTTCTACTTCTACCTTCTCAGTGACAGAATCAACACACAATAGCCCAGACCTTTTGCTGAGCTCTGATACCAATATGATGAGGAGCCAAAAAAAACCTAACATAAATTCACCGATGTATATCTTCACATTACTCGCCTATCGGCAAGACTATGCACTATCGGCAAAACAAAATGACTTTCCTCCAATTGCATGCCTCATACTGACATATGTCCTTTGCATCATTTGCATATCGGCAACACTACCTGCGAACTCAAATCTTATTAAGCTGATACACTGATGAACTTCCCACATACAACACTCTTCCTGCTATGCCAGTTCCTTTTACCGTTGCTACCGGTTGCACTTTGTATCCAACTCAATGTATCTACGCAATGCATATGCGCAACATACATTTGAAACTTGCAACCCGAATATACATTCGAAAGATGCAATCAAAACATGCATTCAGAATATACTTTGCAGAATATGCCTTCGATGAGGTTGACAGCTGACTTCCCTATATCTAACCCAATGTACATTCGCAATGTACATTTGCAACATGCATTTCAAATGTGCATTCAGTGAGACTGAATGTTGACTTCTTTGTATGCTAATTGGAAGCTCATGACTTTCTCTCTCCTTTGTATCTTAACTCAATGTACATTCACAATGTACATTCAGAGCATACAACCATGATAACCATTCATGAGATACACACAGACATGCAACTACGGGATATATAGGAAATGAACCTGACATACATTAGCGATATATGCACATAATGCATATTCGCAGTGTATGTTTACTAATCTTGACATACAATGCCTCAATGCTTCCTGATATGCTTTGCAACATACACATAGAAAAGACCCTTGCGATATACACATGAAATGTATATCTGACATGCAAATGCGATATACACACAAATTGTATATCTGATGGAATAACATGGAATTTCACTGATTTGAACTGCTGTAAACCCTACAACTTCACAAATCTATTTCCTTAACAATCTAACATAGATTTTAGACTTTCCCAACCTAGCACATGACGATGTTAGGATCTTTCAATGCATCCCATACCTGATCCTCTAAGCATGAAATCAAACAAACAGAAAAACAAAACAAAAACACTAACAGCCATTCCACCAATTTCGAAGAAATCTAACCGGTGGAATGGGTTAAGAACCCATCTCGACCTCAGGACAGGAAATCAATTGCACAATGAATTCAAATGCCAGAAAGATGTACAACACAGAATTTTATTATGCCTTTCAGAACATGTACAAGCACAGATGCTCTGTTTACAACTGTAAACACTCTTATCAGACCCAAACTCAACTACAACTGATTGCAACTATCTATCATGATCACAATCAATCTGATCCTGGGGTATTTATCTATTTACCCTCGGTAGTACTGAATTAGCTCCAAGCAGCTGGGAGACTAATCCAAGTGGCTGGGAGATCACAACCGCCTAACAACCTCCTAACTATCTAACAACCTTTGAGATTATAGCTTGACAAATGTCCTTGGGACTTACAACATAAACCTAGTTACAAACTAAAAATAACATGCATTGGTCAAACAAACCTTATTACATTGAATGGTCTTTTAGGACCTTATTGGAAACACCAAAATGAACATTAAATAGTTAAATGCCTCATGGAGGCCACTGTGGATTGGGTGCTCCTGCACCAGAGGATTGTATACTTTTGTTTAGGTTGTTGCTTTTCTATTACCATCTTTGGTGATGGTATTGCAATTATATTTTGATTAATATAGTATGGGCGCTTAGTTCACCTTTTTATTAAAAAAAATAATGCAAGATCACATTAAAGATTTTATTTTATATAAATATAATTATATGGACATAATTGAAAGGGAAATTATTATTGTAGGTACAAAGATTATAACATTATTTGGACAACACAATATTTATTTATGTAAATGTACAGCAAATAAATTGAATATTTATTACATTTTCTCTCAAAGATCAAGTTATAGACAACTATTGTAATCAATGCTTTTCATTTTTCCTATTCTTAACATAATTTGCATTTTCTATTTTAATGTGCTATTCAATATATTTAGTGGTGAAGGGATAAAGCTTTAGTAAGGAATTACAAATATTAAAAAATAGTATTTAGTTATATGATAGGGGAGAGGGGCCAATAGTCATGTTGGCTAACTTTGTGACCATGTAGCAGTTACATGGAATATCATAGGACCTCAAATTTTTTTAGAAATGTAATATGGACTCTTATCCATCTACACCTAAGGTTTGTAGGTGACATTCATGCAACATGTCTGGTGAGAACTATCCTTAAAATGAATCTTTAAAGATTTGACTAAAAATTTATCTTGGAATCCCTAATAGTTGAAGAAAATAATATCATTTTTTGTTAGAACAACATCATATTCTTATTTAATATATAACTTCTATGCAACCTAAATGGTTTCGATACATTTTGGTAACCATGAATCCTATTATCTCTAACCTTTTATCCAACACAAATGACGCAATAATTTTTTTAATACAAAATCATTTATTAATGGACTTGAGAAATTCCCAGGTTCAATAAAAGAGAATACAAATAGAGAAATGTTAAAAACAAGAGTGATCAACCAACACATGGATCACTGGGCCCTTAATAGAACATGTTGTACTTCACTAACCATAGAATAATCCCTTACCCTCTCATTACTCATACATATTGGTTTGTTGGAGGAAATTTACACCTTAAAATATTTACCATCAATACACATTATGAAATGAGTGGATTAGTTTGCTCCTGAGCATTTTCTTAATAAAATAAGGAATCTCTTGAAGCAGCTGCCTTAATTTCAAAAGTTTCTTTTATCTGGAGACACATTAGAATGTAGGGGAGAGGACCCAATAGTGGTGCACCCTAACTTCACACCTCTCAAAATCATAGGTGGCAATTTCGAATTACTCCAAAATTTTTACAGTAGCTTACTTGGCAACGCCCCTGTTTATAACTAAGGTTTCAGGGCCACATCATCAAATATGATGCCACATCAGCATGCTTTTTGTTGAGGTGTCAAATAGTTCCCCAAAAAACGGGTGGACCAATAGGTGTGCATTAAGACCTCCTTTGTTGGTGCGCTAATGTGGCATCACATGATTGGTTGTTTTTTAAATCTAAAGGGTACATTTCATTCAATTTTTAGTACTTATAGTAACACTAACAACCTTAAAGTCACAACTATTGGTACTAAACTTCAAAAAATATTAGGCCTTAAATCCACATATACTATCTCAACCATTGGAACTATCTCACTTATTGGGTCTTTTCCCCTATACAAATATAAATCAACAAATCAAGTAGCCTAATGTTTTGCACTGCTTTCATTGGGCGTTTCTAAAAAATTTCTCCCTGCTTTGAGCTATTTTTGAAAAAGGTTTTTCTGCCTGAAGTATTGTTATCTAAACAAGCTAAAGTCTTGCTTAATAGCTTTCAACATTAACAACACCTACAATCCTTCATAAGACATCTATTGCTTCGGTAACGATGGAATTTGGTCATTTTTTACATCCATGTAACATAGAGCGGTGTATCAGAATCCTTGACTTCTAGGTGAGGACACACATCACAATCTTCCAAACACCTACTCGTAAGGCCATGCAATTCCCACATGCGATCATTAATCAGAGCATTGAAATCCAGCTATAATTCATCGTCCACCGCAGCAGCGCCGTGTCTCCTCACACAATCAACAACTGCCTCAGTGAAGGGTAGAGGTAGAGGAGTAAAAGAAAAATAGCGTAGAGATAAGCAACTGAGAAATGAACAGCATATAACAAAAGAGATAAACTGCTTGTCTATCTGCAGGTCTATCTGTATATGCAAAAAAAATGATAAAAACAGGGTGCTCTGTTCGTAGTAACTTCAAACTTGTTTTTAGATTGTTGCAACAACAGACTTCGCTTCTTTTTGTTCTGTTCATTCATACTCCAAAAAAAACTTCCCAATGTAACGTATATCTTAACAAAAGAGAGGGAAAAATAAAATCATTTAAGTATCATTTAATTCTACAACGCGAGAATATTTGATTGAATATTACATAATCAATGTTGCCTTGAAGAGAAAGAAAGGGGATGAAATTGAGATGGAGGAAAAAGATATGGTACATGTGAGGGAGGAGGAGGAGATACAATGCTGGTGAGTGGTGAGTAGTTGGGATTATTTCCAACACTCCTCCTTAATCACAACTACTGCCATCTATGATGCTTAATTGATCTATTTGATAGACAACACTTTATTTCCCTAATGCCTTGGTGAAAATGTTTGCACATTGATCTTCAGACCTGCAAAATTCCAAAAAGATTTCTCAATTGTTGATTAGTTCTCTAATGAAGTGATATATTGTGTCTATATGTTTTCTTCTCTTGTGAAAAACTAGATTCTTTGACAATGCTATAGATGAGTTGTTGTCACAATAGATCTTTGTTGTCTCTTCTTGTTCTTGCCTTAGACCTTTCAAAACTCTTCTCATCCAAACTGCTTGACATGATGTGGCTGGTACATACTCTATTTCAACTTATGAAAGAGTAACAATTGGTTATTTCTTTGAAGCCCATTAAACTACACTTGTTCCAAAATGAAAAACATGACCAGAAGTGCTCTTCCTATTATCAATGTTTCCTACACAATCACTATCTGTATACCCTATCATCTTAAACTCATTTGATGTTGAGTACTAAATACCATAGTTCCTTGTTCCACACACATATATAAGAATATTTTTTCCTTCTTGCCAATGAAAAACTTTTGGAGATTCCATGAACCTTGAAATGAGACTAACTGCATACATAATGTCTGGCCTTGTGGCTACTAAATACATGAGCCTACCAACAAGCCTTTTAGACAAAGTTAGATCAATGTTGGCTCTTTTGTCATCTTTGCTTAATTTCAGTCTCGTGACAATTGGTGTTGGAACTGATTTGCAATTTGTCATATTAAACCTTTTCAGAGTGTTATTTGCATACTTAGATTGGGAAATTAATATACCATTACCATTTTGATTCACCTCAATGCTAAGAAAATACTTCATGAGGCCTAAATCAGTCATTTCAAATTCTTTTTTCATGTCTCCTTTGAACAAATCAATTGCTAAATCACCTGTGGATAACAAATCATCCACATACAAGCAAACAATTATGATCTTACCTTTCTCAGTCATCTTGGTATATAATGTAGGTTCGCTGTTGCACCTATTAAAGCCATTTTGCAAAAGATAATAATCAATTCTACTATACCAAGCTCTTGGCACTTGCTTGAGTCCATAGAGTGATTTTTTTAGTTTGTAGACTGTGTCTTCTTGACCCAAAATCTCATACCCAGGTGGATGCTCCACTTAAACTTCTTCTTCAAGTTAACCATTCAAAAAAAGTTGATTTCACATCCATTTGATAGATTGGCCACTTGTTTTGAGCTACTATTGCAAGTATTATTCTCACAGTGTTTAAACATGCTACTGGAGCAAATGTCTCATTGTAATCAACCCCGAGCTATTGTGAATATCCCTTTGCCACTAGTCTTGCTTTATGCTTTTGTACATCACCATTTTCATTTAATTTAGTTTTATAAACCCACTTCACTCCTATGACATATTTTCCTTTTGGAAAGCTTACTAACTCCCATGTTTGATTCATTTCAATTGCATCAATTTCTTCATCCATTGCATTTACCCATTTTTTATGTTTGATTGCATCTCCATAATGAATTGGATTTTCTACTTGTGAATAAAATGCAAAAAGAGAACTTAGACCAGCATTATTCCCACCTTCATTTTGCTCATGAATGTCTCTAATACCTCTAATTTTTTGTCTCCTCAAGCTTGCCAATGTAGGATTTGACATATCACTTGAACTAAACTTTATGGAATGTGGACTTGATGGTCCTGTACGTTGATTGCCACTTGTAGTTGTTGGAATATAATGGATCACTAAGAGGTGGGGTGAATCAGTGATCTAACAAAACTGGTTTATTCATCATCCTTATAAACACAATCAACACCACCATAAACATGAAAACACATTGTTGGAGTAAATGTATTCTATCATTTACACATGATTAAGCTTAACTTAGGCAACCAACATTTAATGCATCATTAATTAATAGATGCATAGCATATAGTTATTTAGTTAGTTTGTCGGTTAACTACCAGCTCTATTTTTCTTGCCTTTATAAGCAAGATCATTTGTATATTATTTCATCAAGCAATCTTCAGTTGATCATTGATCTCACATCATTTCCTTTTGCAAAGTTCTTGAGCATTCTCTTGTGGCATTTCATTTCATGTTGATCCATGGCTTCATGCTCATCCCAACATGGTATCAGAGCCTAAACTAGGAAATTTCCAGCCTGATTCAGAAAGGTGAACTTGTTGGAGAAGAGATTTAAACATGGAGGTATCAATCCATGGGGCATTGGCCAGTATACATACCTCACAAAAATTAGTCTCCTCCATTCACTATTTGGTAGCATTTTTCATTCTCACAAAGGCCTAAAATATTTTTTGGCACCATCTCATTTGGCATGTATTAGTAGCAGAAGCATTTTTTGTTGTTGTTTGCTTGAGTACATTTACAATGCAGCGGTCCACCATATTTGGGATGTGAGGAAGGTAGAGGTCATTTTTTGTGTTCTATTGGAAGCCTTGATATTTGAAGGCCTGGCACCATAAGAGCCACCAACATTGAAGCAAAGGAGGCTCCTATGAATGCAGGTGCGACGCCATAAGAGCCACCAGCATGTATGTCAAACACCTCAATTAAATCACTCCCCATCCAGCACCATGTCTTCAGATTTAAGGTGATTTTGATAGCCATTGATATCACTGGAAGCATTTTATAGTGCATCTTTTCCAAAAGTCTGTGAATTTATCAAACTTGGGTCATATATGCTTGTCTATGGCTCATAGATTCCAGGGTATAAACTATGAAGATAATCACACTTCCACATGGCTCAAATCTCCGTAAAGGTTTGAAGCCGCTACCTAGCCAACATCCTCTCATTGGCAAAACTATTTGACATTATACTTTCCAAAGTTTTTGATTAAATATTAACTAGGGTAGCACTACTGAAGGTGGGTCTGCATAGTACAATTGGAGTGTTATTTGGGATTTTAATCCCACATTGAACCCGTAGGTGTGTTTTGAGGCTTCATATATGCCAACACTCACATTGATAGTGTAAAGTGCTTGTGAAGTACTCATGCAAGGTGGTCATGTGGGTGACCAAGGGCTCAATATGGCCCTCTCTCTCATTGGGCTCCAAATAGGTGACAGGTATTGCCACAATAATGGGTTACACTTTCTGGGACATCCTAATTTTTACTAAAATCACATATTTTTAGAAAATATAATGATTAAAGCCTTGAAAGGTTCCATTTAGAGGATTTTAATTGAGGATGGTTTGATCAAACCCCTTTAGATTCAAACCCCCTTGGATAGAACCCTTCTAGTTTTAAACCATACCTATAATGGAGTCTCCTATACACCTATCAAAATGCTGATAAAAAACCACTTTTGATTTACCTTTTGAGGGATCAAATGAATTCATTTAAAATTTATGTTTTGTAAGTATGTAGTCCTTATATTATAAGATTCCCAAAATGTATAATTTTTAAATATATTTAGTTTCATTATTATATTCATTTTTTATTTCTTGTGAATGTAGGTTTTTCACTAAACATCAAGTTCTTTGTTCTACACACATGGAAAATTAGTAAATTAGTGAAAAAAATTCTGAAAAATATCTATGCCCTAGGTATTGATGTCCTTGTTTCAACCAAAAAAATTGATACATACAAAAAAAGTTATGTTTTACGGAATACGCCTATGTCTAAATTATAATTGGTTTGACTTCAAAACGTAATTAAAAAAATATATTCAACAAAACACTATAAAACCAAATGCATGCTCTATATATCGGCATTGCTAATCTAAATTCAAAAGAATCAGAATTTTAACCTTTGGAGAAAAAAACTTATGTGCTATAGGATACACATCACTTTAAAAAAATGTTGTTTACTATTAAAAACTAGTTATCAAAAGAGATGCAAAAAAATTTAGAATCTACAAACAAAATCTCACAAATCACTAGTTCACATCATCTTCAAATTCCTAATGGTTTAGCGGCTATAGGTGTTAGAAAGTGAAGATTTAGTTGAAAATGTTGATTTCAATGTCAAGTTTGGCCAAAAAGTGTAACCCATTATTGTGGGATGGCCTTGACCTTTTTTCCACGGAGGATATCTTTGGCATCCAAAGTCAAAATTTCTTGTTCCTCATATCATCGGAAAGATGATTTCGCTAGCCTTGCAGTGGTGCAGGTCTATCTGCCTAATTTCGCTATTAATTAGCATTTATTGCAGTGTGAAGTCAACACTTGTTTTTGGACTTTTATGCTCATCATTTTGTGGCTCACAGGGCTGAACCAGGATTTGAGGTTCGTACTCATAATTATCATATGTCGATGGTGAAAATACAAAGATTACTTTGGTCAAAGGGCTTATGGTCTACTTTGAATGAATAACAACCAGAACTCACTAGGGAAATTTTGAGAAATATATATATACTTGAATAAGTGTGATGAGGCGATGTGCTTAATTGCACTACATTTTTTAGATTCCTTGTTCTTCCACATTGAGGGGTGCACTACACCAAGAAAGGTATGGACTAAGCTTAAGGATCTTTTTGGTTTAGTTAGTGATATTAGAGCTATACAATTAGAAGCATAACTTGCATCTCTTTCCATTGATACATAATTTCCTTCTATTCAGGATTATTTGGTCAAATTCAAATCTTTACATTCTTAGTTGTTGGGTTGTGGAAAAGAAGAAAGTGATAGAGAATGCATATTCTTGATATTGTCTAAATTGATAGGTGACTTTTCTTATTCTTCCACTTCCTTTTATTCCACTATGAATTGGTTGGGTGAGCAATTTGTTATGCCATATTTTGAGAAATTTTGTCAGAGGTTGACTAAGGAACAATCAAAACTACATCAAACTGATGTCACTAAGTCTCATGCATTAGTTGCCTCTACACCTAAAAAGAAAGGTAAGAACAAGAACAAGTCTAAAACATAATCAAGTGATACTTCCACCACATCTTCTAAAGAGGCTAATCCTAAGAAGGAGAGACCTAAATGTAACTTTTGTACGAAAGTTGGGCATAGTGATCAAACTTGTTACAAGAAGGAAATTCATGAGTTCAAACAATTAGTCATGGAACATCATATTACCCCTCCTTCTTCATCTAGTCCGCCTTCTCCTTCTTCTACCAAACATGATGATAAGGATATGTCCCCTAGATTCAAAGGCAACGGTCATGCCTTGATTACTACTCATGCATCTAGAGATGTTGGATGGATTATTCATTTCGAAGCTTCAGTTCATATTTCTCATTCACCTAATCTTATGGTTCCAGGCACTCTTCAAGAGCCCTATCATTATAGACTTTTAACTACCAATAATTAGGTTGTTCATGTTGCTGCTATAGGTGATATTGATTTGGGTAATGGTTTGGTGTCTAATGTTCACTGCATTCCTAAGATAGCCTATAATTTACTTTAAGTATATTAGATTACTCAGGCAGGCAACATAGTTGAGTTTACCTCAGATTCAATGTTCATTCGACATGCTTCAGGTGAGTTGTTTCTAGTGGGTAGGGCTAATCATCAGTCCAAGGTATTTACATTTGATCACTTTATTGATGATGATGATCCTTATGTTCCTTTGACCACACCATCTAGTGTGAGGAGTAACTCAGTTCCTCATAATGGGTTTGTGGATCTACTCATGATTCCCCCATTACCTGCTACATCAAAGTCAAGATAGTTGACTCAATTGGTTCTTTAGATTTGAGTTCTTCTCTTGAGAAGGATGATCACAATGTTCAAAATCTTCCTTTGTGGGATGAGTATTTGGCAAGTATTTCAGACTTGTTTATGGAGTCTCATCTTGCAGATTTGGGAGACATACTTGAGGGGATTTCTCTCCGCTTTGATGATAGCATGACTGTTCCTTCATCTACATTTTCTTTGGAGACTAACATGGATGAGTTTCCTCATTCACTTGATTTGTCACATTTCTTGGTTGAGTTTGATCATGCTTATGTGGTGGCTTACTCGAGCTTGGTGACTCCTCCTCAGTTTTCAAAGATTTCTATTTGGAGACTTACTTCCTCCTATTAGTTAGACATGGAGTGGCTTCTTCATCATTTGATGGACTTGTTTCTTCCTAAGAGGTTATGTGTTTCTTGTAGACATTGCATCATCTTTTGTTTCTAGGCATCCTTCATCAGCATTGGAGCTCCTTCATTATGGGGGGGGGGATATCCTATTTCTCTTTTTACTTCCTATTGGGGGATTATTGATTATATATACATGATGTATGTAGTCCTTGGGGGGTATTAGTGAGTCCTCCATGCATCATCTTGTTTCTATTCTCTCTTTTCGAGAGGAGTTTTGTTCCACAGGGTTTTCTCCTTTTCTCCGTTTGTGAGAGATTGCATTACACTTTGCATTGTACATGGGTACCTAACATGGCCTAGTTGCCCCTGGGACCCATATTATGTAACAATGTCCCTAAGTTGCACTTAGGGGGGGTGTTGGAGTAAATGCATTTTATCATTTACACATGCTTAAGTTTAACTTAGGAAACTAGCATTTAATGCATGATTAATTAATAGGTGCATATCATATAGTTATTTAGTTAATTTGTCAGTTAACTGTCGGCTCTATTTTTCTTGCCTTTATAAGCAAGACCATTTGTACATTATTCCATCAAGCAATCTTTAGTTGATCATTGATCTCGCATCATTTCCTTTTGTAATGTTCTCAATCATTCTCTTGTACCATTTCATTTCCTGGTTGATCCATGGCTTCATGCTCATCCCTACAGACATAACATAGAGTAAGATCATAAAGATGGAACCATAACACAAGATGTAAAGTGCAAAACCCTAAACAAGGAAAAACCACTATCAAACCTCACCAAATTCTTTATTAGGTCTCACTAACCAAAATCTCATTGATTACATTGATGCTTCACTGGATAGGATCTCGCTGATCACATCAACTCCAATCTCAAAACAAGAAGATAAACATAGAGTACTGTATACGCCTAAAAATGACACGATTCCCTTCTAATTCTTCTATCAATAAATAAATAAACAAATTTATTTATTTGATTCACATTCCTCTAAGTTAATTAAATATCAAAATATTAAATTATCTCTTCTAATGTCAAAATTAAATAAAAGCCTTTATTTAATTAAATTCTTCCAAACAATTAAATAATTCCCAATTATTTAATTAAGTCAATTCATTCCTTCAAATTTGAATAAATCAAATCAAAATTTATTTAAATCTTCTCAATCTCCAAAAATAAAATAAATCAAATATTTTATTTATTCTTCTAAATCATGCACAACAATTAAATAAATCTATTTATTTAATTTGCTTTCTTATCTTCAAATTCTTCAAATATCTTCCAAATCTTCTAAAAATAAGTCTTCTTCTCCATGCATACAAAATTAAATAATTTATTATTTAATTTCTCTCAAATCATGCAAAAGCAAATCTTAAGTTGAGTTATCTATTCAATCAACCTTGTTTTTATCAATATCTCTTAAATTAGAAAAAAACTTTCTAATTTATGAAAAGCTTGTCTTATCTTTATAAAAGAAAGTGATTAACTCAAATAAAATAGCTTTTGTGTCACACTTGTCTTCTTCTTATTCATTGCACATTCCTCATCTATTCTCAACCATTGATCATCTCATTCTTTCTATACTGTTGATCTTATTTCCCCCAAGTCTATAAAAGTAACCTCATTCTTCCATTCTATTCATCCAAGCTTTAAGTATTGTTACTCTGCGGGAATTACAGCGCGCCTTTGGCACCAATTCCTTCATTGCTTGTGATCACACTTTTTACTACACACTACACACTACTACCATCATTGTGAAGCTCTTCTTCATTGTGATATTACCATAGCCAGTCTCAATCGACATTCTTGACAAAGAAAAGAAGTGCACTCACTAAGGGCCCTTTCTCATACACGGAAGGACAATTTTTGATAGGCAACCAATGGAAGTTTTGATCTAAGAAAGGTTTGCTTTGTTGATTCATTGCTTATTTGATTGAATTTCCTTAGTTTACTATTTCATTGATGTTTTGGGTATTTGATATTAATATTATTGCATATTTAATTGTTGATCAAATTTTCCTTAACATTTTTGGCACCCACCGTAGGGCCTAGCCCCAAATTTAACCCAAAAACTAAGTTTTTGTGTTTAGAAAGCCATACACATGAGGAAACAGTGCATACATCATTTCCTAACATGCATCTATTATCTGTCATGGCGCATCCACTCCTGCAGCGCATACATTCACTGTTTCAACGCATATACTATATGTTACGGTGCATTTGTTCACGTAGCGCATATATACATTGTTCCAGTGCTTTTACCCTCTGAGACAACGCATACATTGAATCAGCGCATATACACTTTATTTTTGTGCATTTACTGTCTATTTTAGCGCATATGTTTTACAGCGCTTCTGTTGACTGTTTTTGCGCATTCAGTCTCTGAATTGGTGCTTCTGTTGTAGGCAATGCTTTTAGGGTTTTCCAGGAAGATTTTTGCTAATGCTAATGTCTCTCGTAGGAACTCTCTTGATCTATTTTGTAGGCTAGGTTCTGGTTTAGTTTCATAGAGTTGCACTTGTTAGCTCACACTTCAAGTTCTAAAAGGATAGTAAAACGGATGCTCATGCAAATCTCACGTAGTTTTAACTAGGAAAGTGGTAATTGAATCATTGCTATCTTACATTGCAACATTACTACCTTTTCAAAGTTATTGCTATCTAGATAAAAACTGAAGTCATCATTGCTTTCTGGGTTAAAACTGAACCATTACTATCTCGATTAACCATCACTTCAAAGTTAACAACTCGTGCTACTGTGGTATAAAATTGAACTCATCATTACTTTCTGGGTTAAAACTAAACCATTACTATTTCCATTAACCATCATTTCAAAGTTAACAATTTGTGCTACGTGGTTAAAATTGAATTCATCATTGCTATCTTGGTTAAAACTGGACCATTGCTATCTTGCTATCACTTCAAAGTTCTATGCTTGCCCAAGTAGATAGCTCATCTAGTTTTTTTCATTTTAACTAGGGGGAAAAAGAACCACTGTATATTGTGTTTTGGGAATGATACCAGGACTATGCTCTCCCCTATCTTGGGTGATCAAAATGCCAGCCATATCATTTTTGCATGTGATTTTCCTTTAGAGGGGCTTACTCTTGGATACCGTTCATCCAAGTAGGAACGACCCTAAGTGGTAACAGGCTAGACGGAAAGCCCTTCCAAGACAATATAAATAAATTGTGTTTGGACCGAAATCTTCAAACAATGAGTGAAGTTGTGTTATATCGACATCCAACCTCCCCTAAAACCCTCCAAGGCGCAACCCTTGCAGGCTGGGAGACTCCATAACAAAGAGTAGTGCTGCCGTATGTATAACCACTTGAACGGTTGCCTTTATTAAACACCTTTGTTCTAGTGGCCAAAAACCCTTGTTAGCCACTTGAAGCCTAGGATTTGTGCTTGTTCTTTCCTTTTAGTCCAAAAAGAGTCAAAAAATCACCCAAAAAAAAACCCATAAAAAATTCTTTGTGTTTGCTATGTCTTCTTGCTATAATTTTAGAAAATTAGATCAAAGAGACCTGCTTGCAACCAAAGTACCAAAAACATTAGAAAAATTCCAAAAATTCCAAAAACATTAAAAAAAGCTAGAGCGGCGCATTCGTCCTATGTTCTGGCGCATCTGTGTCGACCTGTAGTGCATTTGTTTAGACCTATAGTGCTTTCATTATCTGTTACTGTGCATTTACATTTTACCAGTACAGCGCATATATCCCAACTTGCGACGCATTTGACAATTTCTATAGTACATCTGTATCGGCGCATACACGACAGTGAGCACTTGCACATTTTTCAAGAGAAAAATTTCACCAGTTTTGGATACCCATTTCAGTCTAGTCCCAAAATCAGAGATTAGGTCTTACCTTGCAATCAGTTTCCCGTCCATTTCACGTCAAAATTTCTCTTTCATTGGTCATCCCATTCATCTTCTATCAGGTCTTTTCTAGTCCAAAGTCAAAACTATCCCATATCAGGTTAGTATAGGCCCCTTTTTCATATCACTTGTGAATTCAAGTAAACCTAGTAGTCACAAAACTTTTCTAGTGGTCTTGGTGCACGACTAGTCCCTACATAGTAAGACAGGTATCGAGTACCCTTACTAGTGGCTACCATCTTGTATCGGCCGTCTTACTTGGAATCATTGATCAAGGAAGTCCTTTGTCCAAATCTTGTCATAAGTATCCTATTCTCAGCAGTCTCCATCGGCACCTCACCAAAATCTGTAGTCCCATTCCACCTTGTCCCACGTCACCTTGCATGGTTCTTACTAGATCTCAATACAAAAAACAACTTGAAATGGCCGGATCATCTAGCCACATCATCGCACCTCATGATAGTGATGAGGAAATCTCTAACGGAGACTATCAAGGAAGCATCCAAGATCAGAAATTCCAACACTTACTAGAGAAAGTACTCCATATGGACCCTCACAAGTATTTCTATCATCTTGCTAATCTTGGAACAAAACTCCTTGCGGATTTTGATATAAGCTCAATCCTTGAAAACATAGAAGATGATCATGAAAAGGGAAAGAATGCCATAGACCCAAATGCAAAGGATAAGGGAAAGAAAGCCATAGACCCAAATGCTCCTATGGAAGAAATGAGGAAACAACTCGAGAGTCTAAAGCAACAAATGTTGGATCTCAAGATGGGTACAAACACTAAAAACTACTCCTTGGAAGATATTGCACCATACCCCTTTGATAAAGGTTTAATCATGAAACCTTTTCCCTATCGATTCGAAGTTCCTAAGTTTGACAAGTACAAAGGAAAAGGGGACCCTAGAGATCACATTGGGGAATTCAACATAGTATGTTTAGAAGTAGCTCACAATGAAACTTACTTAATGAGACTAATCCCTAGATCTCTAGGCAGTCAAGCCATGGAGTGCTTCTCACGGCTTCCACCGGGCATCAAAACTTTTGATGAGCTAGTCAACTAATTTAACACTCACTTCTCTTACAATATTGAACATGAGGTCTCTATGCTTGATCTATGAAACACCAAGCAAAAGAGTGGTGAATCATTTTCCACCTTCCTACAAAGATGGAGACAACTAGCAAGCAAGTGTTCATACGATGTACCTAAGAAGCAACTAATGCAGATGTTTGTCCATAACCTCAACACCGATCTTGGCTAACAAATACAAATGCAATGCCCTACATCATTGTCAAAAGTCATCGAAATGGGATTGTTTATCGAAAAAGCCATGATCACCAAGAGGCAAATCAAGTTATACAAGGACACACCTACCTCCAACTATACAACTGACAAATCAAAGTTTTAGACCAAGAATAAGAATATTGTCAATGATGGAATAGTTGACGCCAAGGTGGCGGCTCCCAAGCAACAACCCATACTCACTCTCAAAGGAGAGGAAAACAATGTTACACCCAACAAACCATTCTCTCGGGAGCTAAGACCATGGTTCAGCGCAAATCCAAGGTGAAAGTTCACACCGCTGGGTGAGTCTCAAGAATCTGCATTACGGAAGTTATTGACTAACAATGAAATCTCTCTACCGCCAACAAGTGATTATGAGCCCATAGTCAAACCTCCTTATTGGAAAGACACTGACTATTGTGAATATCATAGAGGAAGGGGACATACAACCAACAATTGTATCCATCTCAAACATGTTATCCAAGATGTGCTTGATCAAAAACAAGGAGGAGCCCAACAACATACCTCCAATGAGACACATGTGGCTTATAGGGATCCACTTCTCAATCATGATAGGCCATACAAGAATAATAACAACCATGGCAATAACAACAACAACAACTGCAATAGGCCAAATCAGAATAGTGGGAATAGTAATGCCAACTATGCAAGTGTGTCATTCGACTATACCATCAATTGCCTATCTGAGCATGTCCCACAAATCCATGTGGTCACGCCCAATCAACAATCAGAACCTAACAAAACTGGTTGTAGTATCATTACACTTGGTAAAGTCACATTGACTACCATCCCTCCAAGGTAATCACCTTCTAAATCCAACTTTGATCAGTATAATGTCATAGACCAACTACAGTAGACTCCGGCCAACATTTCTATCTTGGAGTTGTTGCATCTATCTCCTTCCCATAAGGAGATTCTCAATAAATCCTTAGTGGAAACCACTCTCGCCACTAACTTGGCCCAAGAGAAGTTTCAGGCCATGGTAGGTAATCTGACCTCCTCAAGTACCATATCATTTACCAAGCAGGATGACCTCTCTATGTCTCAACCCCATAACACCCCTCTACATATCATTGCCTTCATCCACAAGCACCGCATCAAGAGGGTTCTCATTGATGGTGGAGCCGATTTAAATATTTGCACGTTAAAGCTAGTCCTTACATTGGGGTTCTTTGAAAATGCAGTCGATCTAAGGAAGAAGATTACTATGAAAGACTATGATGAAGAAGAGAGAACTATAAAGGGAATAGTAGTCTTGCCTATACAAGTGGGACCAATAATAAAATATGTTGTGTGCCAACTCTTAGATAGGGAGCTCACCTATAATATTCTCCTAGGGAGACCATGGATTCATGCGATGAAAGTTGTGCCCTTTACTTATCACCAATGCATAAAATTCCCACATAATGGCAAGCAAGTCACCATCCAAGGAAACCCTGACCCCTTCCAGCATTGCAACTCTGTCCTTTCAAAACCTGATTGCATCATACCAAACAATAGAGCATCTACATCCCCTACCCCATAGAAAGACCATACCTCTGAAGGTTCCTCATCAAGGCCCAAAGAGCAGAAAATCACCATCAAAGAAACTGGAGTTGAGGAATACTCCATTGAGCACAGCCTCAATCTAGCCAAGATGCCTTTATCTCCTAGATCCTTTGGTCGACCCAAGCATTTTCCAAAGCCATCTGGTCCTCCTATACCTCCCACAACTCCCTTTGTAAAATGGGGGACCTTATCCAATGAAACAGAAGAAAGAGATGTCCTACAATGGCTTTATACCGAAGAAGAAGAAGAGAACATACAACAGGAACCACCTAGGCTCCCAATAGAACTCTATGGGTGAGGTGAAGCTATCCTACATAGAATGGGTTACAAAGGACAAGGACTTATCGGCCTAAGAAAAGAAGGAATCATTGAACCCATTCAACCTTCTTCATCCTCATTGACTAGAAATACAAATGGCCTAGGATACAAAGGCAAGGGCAAAGCTAAAGAAAATGCTTGTTTAGTGGAAATGATACATACACTTCAGGTGGACAGTGACATAGATTCCAATGAATATGAGTGGGATGAGCTGACAGAGCATTCCTACAATGACAAAGAATGTGATACCATTCAAACTTATAGCCCCTACCGTGAGGGACAAATGCTACCAAATAGACCACTAGACTCTGATTTGCCTATCTCTGAGAATACAACTTTCGAGGAAGGTTCAAGTTCTATCACAATAAATAATTTGGAGGAAAGTACCATCCCGAACACTCACCCTACCAATACTCCTAGTATATCCATTCAAACGATCAACGAATCAGATCTATCGTCTGACTCCCTCCCCCTTGTGCATCCTGAACTTATTGACTGGGATCTACGAGGAACCCCTCAATTAGATATGTTCCAAAATGATGATGCTTATATTGACTACATGGAACTTAGGGACCACCTACCCAAAGGAGATCATAAAGCTAGTTTCACTATTGAACTTAATACCGTGGCTTATTTCTGAGAGGGTGTCAAGCCTTCCAGTCATAAAAATATCAAAATAAAAACTGGATCTGATGGTGAAAACCATTCTATGGCAGTGTCAGATCCCAAAATAGTAAAAAGAAAGGATGCATCCAAAGTTGAAAACCCAACTGTGGCACCTGAAGATGGAAGGCTTGACACTCTCCCCAATGACATGCACTAGGGAAGTCTCAGATTGTTGTGGAACCTACAGAGCCAGTTAACACTGGAACAGAGGAACAACCTAAGATCATTCACTTTGCTAAATCTCTTACTCCACCAGAAAAGACCAATTTTATACCACTCTTCAAGAAAAAGAGAGGCAACTTTGCTTGGTCATATGCAGACATCCCAAGTCTAGACCCAAACTTGATCCTGCATCATCTTCCACTAGATCCAGGGGTGAAACCAGTCAAACAAAAGTTTAGAAAGATGCATCCGCACATAGCACTATTAGTCAAAGAAGAATTGAAGAAGTTGTTGGATGTAAGGTTTATTAGAGCAATAGACTACCCGGAGTGGATATCCAACATTGTACCAATGTCCAAACTAGATGGCTGAGTCAGACTATGCAATGACTTCAGAGATCTAAACAAAGCTTGTCGCAAGGATGATTTTTCATTGCCAAATATAAATATCATAGTCAACTTAACAGTGGGGCATACCATGTTATCTCTCATGGATGGCTTCTCAGGATACAACCAGATCAAGATAGCACTAGAAGACCAGCATAAGATAGCTTTTACTTGTCCATGGGGTACTTTCTCTTGGAATGTCATGCCATTTGGACTAAAGAATGCAGGCACCACATATCAACGTGCTATGACCACTATATTTCATGATATGATGCCTGTAACAATGGAAGATTATGTAGATGATATCCTAGCAAAGTCACTCACAAGAGAATCACACCTGGATGTGTTGGAGAAGGTCTTTCAGAGATTAGAGCAATTCAAAGTCAGGTTGAACCCAAAGAAATGTGTGTTTGGAGTCAACTCAGGCAAGCTTCTAGGCTTTATTGTGTCAGCAAATGGAATAGAGGTGGACCCTGCCAAAGTCAAGGCTATCATGGACATGCCACCACCCAAGACTCTTACACAACTAAGATCGCTACAAGGCAACCTACAAGCAATCAATAGATTCATATCACAATTGGTAGACAAGTGTCAACCATTCAGTCATCTCTTGCACAAGAACATTCCATTCAGATGGGATGAGAGGTGTGAAGAGGCATTCATCAAACTGAAAGAGTACCTTATGAATCCACATATTTTCATGCCTCCTACCCAAGGGAAACCATTGATACTATACATATTTGCTACACCTAAAGCTCTTGGGGCTCTTCTAGCACAACAAGATTATGAGAATAAAGAAAGAGCCATCTACTATATTAGTCACACTTTGGTGGGCTATGAGTTGCAATACTCACAGATAGAAAGATCATGTCTTGTGGTAGTTTTTTCTTCCCAAAAACTATGACATTATATGCTTGCACATCTAGTCAAACTTATTGCAAAAATAGATCCACTGAAATACCTACTAAGCAAAGAAGCTCTCACAGGTCACCTAGCCAAATGGGTGATGCTCTTAAGTGAATATGACATTGAGTATGTAGACAAAAAAGCTATCAAAGGGCAAGTCATTACTGATCAGTTAGCAGATGCACCACTACAGGACACCAAACCAATGCAATTTGAATTTTTAGATAAATCTGTTAGATCTAGGGCACACAATTGAGAGGGGGAGTGAATCAGTTGTACAAAAACTTGCTTCTACTTCAAAAACTTGATTCTTCTTCTTTGTTATTTAACAACATATCAATTAACCATTTATGAAAGCATAAATCATGAACACAGAAGCAGATAAACATCAACACATTGAACACCAAGATTTTGATGTGGAAAACCCGGTTAAGGGAAAAACCATAGGGTGATTAACCCAAGGATTATTCTCTGTTAGAAGAATAAGAAAAAAAAGATGGCACATGCCAATTAGGGCTCACTGCCCGAGCACATTGCTCACAAGGAGGCACACTACCTACAGGAGACACACTATCTACAAGATGATAAGTTTTACAAAATTGAACTGGAGATTGACATCTTTACCATGTCTGGATCAGTTCCATTTAAGCCCGAGATACTTCTACTCTTCCCTTCGCTCTTTTGCTATACCACACTCATCCGCTCCATAACACACTTCGAAATGAATTCACAAACCCTTATTTATACAAGGCATTGACTTAGGAACAATCATCTAAGTCGGCAATCATCCACAAGAACATTCGCAAGATGAATAACTCATCCGGTCAGCCACCACAAGAATATTTCATAAACAACTCATCCGGTTGGCTAGTCTAAACAAGAACATCTTCATCTGGAGGTATATCTCTAATTCTAGGCTCTAACACTGATGCAGACTGACAACATAACCTCAACGTGATCCAAGAACCTTCACAAGCTTGCCTGAATGACCAGGTACATTCGCACTTCCTCTGCTTACTGGAATCTCTTCTCCTCTTAATTTGGAACTTCAAAAACATAGTCTGTCGCAACTGTCAAACTGAAACAGGTTCTTCTGGACCTCCAAACTACATACAAACCAAGATGACACATCACAAGGACATCCCAAACACTCCTTCCAATCCGCAGAGTCTGACAATGCACTTCCGGATCTCACCGGACCTTTTTGTAACACTCTCACTCTGGAACGCCTGCCAGAACCAGTTCTACTTGAGTGAACATAACTTCTTTATATCTTCATGCGGACCTCTGAAATCTTAACTGGATCATCTCAAGACTCATATCTACAAACCATTTAATCTGCATCCTCTGGTCATCAACCTATTGAGTACTTTTGCCTTCTTCTCAACACTATTCTTCACTTTTCCTGATTGAGACTAATTTTCTCAATATCCTCAACATACAGCTCATCCAATCCTTCTTACCAATGCAATATGAGTATGTTGACATCAATGACAACACTGGTTAACCTCATACTTGAAACAATCTCCCCCTTTGTCATTGATGGCAACATATGATGTGAAAAACCATCAAGACAAGAACTTCACCTTTCTGTCACAGCTCCCCCTATCAGCAACAACTCTTCACATGTCTTCTCTTCCTTTCTGCTCCCCCTTTGATCATCAACCACTTGTTTTTCACATGTCTTCTCTCCCCCTTTTACATCAATGGAAAAGGGCTCATACTTGCAATTCTAACACATCAGAATCATACCAGCTGCTCCCCCTTAGTAGCAGCTCCCCATCATCAATTCGGATCACAAGATATGACTATGATATTCACTGGACTGATGCACAACGGTGCATCCTAGTTCATCACCAGAGGGGCAATGACCCCTAACTTCTCCTTGAGATACTCAAAAGAGTCCTTGGAAAGAGGTTTAGTAAAAATATCTACAATCTGATCCTTGGAGGGTACATACTCCAATCTGACTGCATCCTTGTTCACTTGTTCTCTCAGAAAGTGAAACTTGATAGATATGTGCTTGGTCTTAGAATACAACACTAGATTCTTAGAAATATTTATTGTACTTGAATTATCACAAAAAATTATGATAGGCTCCTCATATTCTACTTTAATGTCTTTTAACATTTGCTTCATCCATAAGATTTGAGTGCAACTACCTGCTGCTACAATGTATTTTGCTTCAGTTGTAGACAAGGATATTGCCTCTTATTTCTTGCTTAGCGAAGAAACCAATCTTTTTCCCAAAAAAAAAGCTCCACCACTGGTGCTCTTCGAGTCATCCACATCTCCTGCCCAATCTGCATCTGTATATGCATGAAGAGAGAAATCCTGATCTCTAGGATACCATAGGCCATACTCAACTATCCCCTTTAGATATCTAAAAATCCTCTTGATTGCCATAACATGAGATTCTCTAGGATTAGCCTGGAATCTTGCCACAAGACCAACAACCTGCATTATATCTGGTCTAGTCTGAGTGAGATACAATAATCCTCCAATCATTGATATGTACTTGGTTTGATCTGTCTTAGGAGAGTCATCATCTTTGCTCAACTTGCATCCGGTTGCCATAGGAGTGTTCATTGGCTTTGAATCTTCCATTCCAAATTTCCTCAACAATTCTTTCACATATTTGGTCTGAGAGATAAAGATGCCTTTCTTTGTCTGAGTAATTTGCAGACCCAAGAAGAAATTCATTTCACCAAGCATTGACATTTCAAACTCACTTTTCATTTGATTTGCAAAGCTTTTACACAAACTATCTCTTCCTCCAAAGATGATATCATCAACAAATACTTCAACAATCAAGATTTTTCATTATCTATTTTGAAATATAGATTACTATCAGTAGTACCTTTGTTGAAACCAATCTACACAAGATGCTTAGCCAACCTTTCATACCATGCTCTTGGGGCTTGCTTCAATCCATACAGTGCTTTCTTCAACTTGCAAACCATATCATCATGATCAGACAATTGAAATCCATCTTGCTGTTCAATATATACTTCTTCCAAATCACCATTTAGGAAGGCAGACTTGACATCCATCTGATATACCTTAAATTCTTTGAACGTAGCAAATGCAAGAAATAATCTAACTGCTTCAATTCTTGCTACTGGAGCAAAGGTTTCTTCAAAATCAATTCCTTCTATTTGAGAGTAGCCTTTGTAAACCAATCTGGCTTTGTTTCTGATTACTTCACCAACCTCATTTAGTTTGTTCTGGAAGACCCATTTGGTTCCAATCATATTCTTGTTTTTAGGTCTGGGAACAAGATCCCAAGTGTGATTTTTCTCAATTTGCAACAACTCTTCCTCCATTGCTTTGGTCCAATTTTGATCATTGCAAGCTTCATTAATTGTCTTAGGTTCAATCTTTGAAATCAGCTAGCATTAATTTGAATTTTGAGCAATTCCCCTTCTTGTTTGTACCCCTTTGCTTTTGTCACCTATGATCTGATCTTTAAAGTGGTTTAGAGTTACATACCTTGGAACTTTAGGAGTTTCTTGCACTACTGTTTCTTGATCAGGCTTATCTAGAAAAACTTCTTCTTCTTGATTTACCAGATCAGTCTGAATCTGACCTTCAGGAGAGGATCGAGTTCCTTGAATTAGAACATCATTCTGATCATCTTCATCATACTCATAAAACCTTGAGGGCTTCTCAATTCCTTCATCAACCTTCACATTTGTACTTTCTATCATCTTTCTTAGTCTCTTATTGTAACACCGGTATGCTTTGCTTTGAGTGGAGTATCCCAAAAAAATTCCTTCATCACTTCTAGCATCAAACTTTCCTAGATCTTCATCTCTTTTGATATAACACTTGCTACCAAATACTCTGAAATATCTCATAGTAGGAGTTATACCAAACCAAAGTTCATAAGGAGTCTTACTGATATTGCTTTTGATTTGAACTCGGTTGAGAGTGTAGACTGCAGTGCTAACAGCTTCTCTCCAAAACATCTGAGGAACATTTACTTCCATCATCATTGTCCTAGAAGCTTCCTGGATGGTCTGATTCTTTCTCTCAACTACTCCATTCTGCTGTGGAGTCCTAGGAGCAGACAACTGTCTCTTTATACCATGCTTCTCACAAAAATCTATGAATTCACTGGATGTGAATTCACCACCTCTATCAGACCTTAGACAGTTCAGTTTCAATCCAGTTTGATTCTCTACCATAGCTTTGAAGATTTTGAACTTCTCAAAGGCTTCTGATTTCTCTTTTAGAAAGGTAACCCACATCATTCGGGAATGGTCATCAATCAGTAACATGAAATATCTATCACCTTGCATACTCTTGATTCTTGTCGGACCACATAGATCAGTATGAACTAATTCCAATAATCCGGTAGATGACTGATCCTTGCTTTTGAAAGAGACTCTGCTCTATTTACCTAGCTGACATTCTTTGCACAAATTGTTTGTAGGTTTCACCAATTTTGGAAGATCTCTTACAGCCTGAGTATTGATTATCTTGATGATGTTATCATAATTTACATGACACATCCTTCTATGCCATAGCCAACTTTGATCAATTTGGACAAACAAACAACTTTTATTAGAACCAACTAGATGGAAGATATTACCTTTTGTTTGAGTACCAGATGCAATCTCAGTTCCGGAGCTTTCAAAGATCCTGCATCTTCCATTCTTGAACCAGAGGTCATAACGTTTGTCCACCAACTAACCAACACTGAGAAGATTGTGCTTCAATCCTTCAACATATAGTACATTACCAGTTTTGCTCTTTCCATCAAAAGAAATAATTCCCCTACCTCTGATTCTGCCAGTAGAATTATCACCAAACTTTACAATTCCTCCTTCATACCTTTCCAAATCTAAGAACTTGTTCTTGTCACCTGTCATATGGTGAGAACATCCACTGTCAATAACCCAATCATTCTTTTCTTCCACTTGGGCAGCCAAAGCTCTTTCAACAACCTTATGATTGACAGATTCAGGGGATATTGGATCTTCTTCCTTGATCGCAATAAACACCCATTCACTTCCAGATTTGCTTCCTATTTCTGATTCATCATCTATTACTCCTTCATTATCATCTTCTTCATGAACATAATAATAGTTCTTTTGGAACCTTTGTCTATTAGAATTTGACCTTACAGATCTTTCCAGACATCTTGAAGTAAAATGACCAATCTTATTGCAGTTGAAGCACTTAAAGGGTAATTTTCCTTCATACTTACCAGATCCTCTTGCCAGTCTCTTTGCAATGAGGGCTTCAAGTTGAGCTATTTCTGCTTCTTCCTCTTCCATGTCTTTCCTTACTTGATCATACCATGACAGCTTCCTTGAAGAGTTTTCTCCTGGATCAAATCTTTGTTTGCCTTTCACATAGTCACTGGCTTTGAATGCAAATTCAGTCTTGGGGGGATCATCTCCAAACTCAGTCATTTCAAATGCAACCAGTTTGCTAGCCAATTGCTCTCTTGTGACAGTTGTATGGGCTCTGAATTCATCAATGGCAACAACCTTGATCTTGCAGACAATAGGAAGGGATCTGAGAATTTTGCAAACAATCTCATTTTCATCTAGAACTCCACCAGCATTCCTAATTCCACACACCAGATCATTTACTCTTGGCATAAAGGTAGTGATATTTTCATCATCTCTCATCTTCAATCTTTCAAATTTCCCTTTGAGACTTTGCAACCTTGCACTCTTGACAAACTCATCTCCTTCATGCAGAAGTTCCAATTTAATCCAGATCTCATAGGCAGTTGGTAGGTCAATAACATTTGAGAGCTCTGAGTCAGTTAATGCACTTAGAAGAGCCTCTTTAGTCCGTAGATTGTTTTCAGCATCTGTGATTTCATTCAGAGTTGTAAGACCACCCTGTAGAGGTGTGTATGCTTTTGTGACCATGGACAAGTATGCCTTTCCCATACACTCCAAGTGACATTTCATGCAGCCTTTCCAAAGAGTGAAGTTGGTTCCATCAAACTTTAGACTGTCCTTCTTGTATGACGACATTCTAGATCTCCTCAAGCGGTTAAGCTCTTTTTAGAGGAACTTGTCTCTGACACCAATTGTTAGATCTAGGGCACACAACTGAGAGGGGGGGTGAATCAGTTCTACAAAAACTTGCTTCTACTTCAAACACTTGATTCTTCTTCTTTGTTATTTAACAGCATATCAATTAACCATTTATGAAAGCATAAATCATGAACACAAAAGAAGATAAACATCAACACATTGAACACCAAGATTTTGACATGGAAAACTCAGTTAAGGGAAAAACCACGGGGTGATTAACCCAAGGATTATTCTTTGTTAGAAGAATAAGAAAAAAAGATGTCACATGCCAATTAAGGCTCACTGCCTGAGCACACTACTCACAAGAAGGCACACTGCCTATAGGAGACACACTGTCTACAAGATGATAAGTTTTACAAACTTGAACTAGAGATTGACATCTTTACCATGTTTGGATCAGTTCCATTTAAGCCCGAGATACTTCTACTCTACCCTTCGCTCTTTCGCTATACCACACTCATCCACTCCATAACACACTTCAAAATGAATTCACAAACCTTTATTTATACAAGGCATCGACTTAGGAACAATTATCTAAGTCGGCAATCATCCACAAGAACATTCGCAAGATGAATAACTCATCCGGTCAGCCACCACAAGAACATTTCGTAAACAACTCATCTGGTTGGCCAATCTAAACAAGAACATCTTCTTCTGGAGGTATATCTCCAATTCCTGGCTCTAACACTGATGTGGACCGACAACATAACCTCAACGTAATCCAAGAACCTTCACAAGCTTGCCTGAATGACCAAGTGCATTCGCACTTCCTCTACTTACCGGAATCTCTTCTCCTCTTCATCCGGAACTTCAAGAACACAGTCTATCACGATTGTCAAACTGAAACAGGTTCTTTCAGACCTCCAAACTACATACAAACCAAGATGACACATCACAAGGACATCCCAAACACTCCTTCCAATCCGCAGAGTCTGACAATGCACTTCCGGATCTCACTGGACCTTTTTGTAACACTCTGTCACTCTGAAACACCTACCGGAACTAGTTCTACTTGAGCAAACATAACTTCTTCATATCTTCATGCAGACCTCTAAAATCTTAACTGGATCATCTCAAGACTCATATCTACAAACCCTTTAATCCGCATCCTCTGGTCCTCAACCTATTGAGTACTTTTGCCTTCTTCTCAACACTGTTCTTCATTGTTCCTGATTGAGACTAATTTTCTCAATATCCTCAGCATACAGCTCATCCAATCCTTCTTACCAATGCAATATGAGTATGTTGACATCAATGACAACACTAGTTAACCTCATACTTACAACAGAATCCTTATTCAACATCTCAACACATTCCTGGAAGCTCTACTTTGATGGGTCCTACATAAACCATGGATCCGGGGTAGGAATCTTGTTTGTAACTCCTCATGGTGACACCATTCCGAAGTCTTACCATTTGCTATTCCCATGCACCAACAACATAGATGAATATGAAGCCTTAGTCATTGGTATCAAGATGGCAGCATAGTGGAAAATCAAAGAGCTACATGTCTATGGTGATTCTCAACTAATAATCAATCAGGTCAATGATGATTACCAAACCAAAGATGAAAAGCTTGTCCCTTACAAGCGGATGGTCGATGACTTTAAGGAACACTTTGTGATCATCTCTTTTGAGCAGATATGTCAAATTCAGAACAAAGTAGCAGATGCCATGGCGACCATTGCCTCTCTTCTTGAGATACCAGAGAATGAGTCATAGTACAAGTTCTTAGTGGAAACTATTCGACAACCAGCTTATGATCTTCCTGAGAACCATACCATATGCCTTTTAGTTGGATCTGATTCACCTTGGTACAGTAAGATTTACACTTACCTCAAGGACAACACTCTCCCACCTGACCTATCTTCAAACCAACGACGAACCTTTATACGCCAAACCTCTCTCTTTACCATTATTGCCGATACCCTATACTGACGTGGTCTAGATGGTACTTTACTTTGTTGTTTAGAATGAGAAGAATCCATAACCGCCTTACAAGACGTGCATGAAGGGATCTATGGAACACACTCTAGTGGTCCTTCCTTGGCCAATAAACTCATGCGTTTGGGTTATTACTGTCTGAACATGGAAACAAATTCATATCAGTTTGTCAAGAAGTACAAATCGTGTCAAATACATGGGAACCTGATACATGCACCAGCTCAAGAGTTGAGACCTTTAACGACACCTTGGCCCTTTTACCAATGGGGACTTGACCTTGTGGGAAAGATCCATCCACCTTCATCCAACAACCACAAATTCATCATAACTGCCACTGAGTACTTTACCAAGTGGATTGAAGTCGTTCCCCTCACCACCGTCACAGGTAAGTAAATCTCCTCATTCATCCTAAATTACCTCATCTGCAGATATGGAATTCCTTCATCCATTATCACGGATAATGGAAGACCCTTCAAAAACTAGGATGTCTAAGAACTCTATGACCGATTAAAAATCCAACACCATTTCTCCTCACCCTATTACCCCCAAGGCAACGGTCAAGATGAAGCATTCAATAAGACCATCTTGAAACTTCTCAAGAAGACAGTCAACGATGTTGGCAATGATTGACATATCTAACTCAATCCTGCTCTGTGAGCCTACTGAACCAGTATACACACTCCGACAGGTGCTACCCCTTACGCCCTTGTCTATGGCTCTGAAGCTATCCTCCCCATTGAGGTTGAATTGCCATCTCTCAGGGTATGGTTAAAAGGCCTCATATCAGATGAAGAGTATAGAGTCTCCAGATTGCAAGAACTAGAGTTGCTAGAGGAAAGGAGACAGAAAGCCTTTGACCATCTCAAAGCATATCAACAAATGATGTCAAGAGCTATAACCACAAAGTTCACCCAAGAGTCTTCAAAGTTGGAGATCTAGTCCTTAAGGAAAATCCCCGCAATCAACAAGATAGGGAAAAGAAGGGCAAGTTTGAACCCAACTAGCTTGGGCCTTATGTAATTGTAGCTACTTATGGATCAAGGGCATATCAGTTGGCAACATCAGAGGGTGAGATGTTTGATGACCCAATCAACAGTATGCATCTTCACCGATTCTATACCTAGGGGAACCCCAATGTAAGGGGGGCAGAAAAATACAAAAAAAAAATTAGAAAAATACAAAAAAATAAAAAATTAGAAAAATACAAAAAAAATCATCCTTTTGGTGAAAACCTGGCAAACATGTGCCTTGGATAGGTAACATGATGAAAACCTGGCAAACACACGTTATGCATACTTTGGGAAAATAAAAGCAAGTGGTGAAAACTTGGTAAACACACATTACTTCTGATAAACTACCTTCTCCATCTTTGGGAAACCAATCACCTTGTGTCCATTCTTCCTCATGTCCCATTCGACCCATATCTATCCCATAATAAAATCCTGACAGTAACCTATCATGGCTTGACACTCTATCTCTTTGTTGCCTTGTCAACCAAGGTTTTATCCCATATCACATCCATCATGTCAGCCTAGCATAGTGTCTCTCGTTAGTGTCCATGAACTACGTTGCCTCTGCGTCATCACGTAGGCAAGGCCATTTCTCAAATGTGCCCTCGAGGCTCCATTGTCCCATCCATGCCATGTCTAGTCCTATCTATCTGAGTCTACCTCTACTTTCTACCGCCTAGGTCTTATGTCCGTTAGGGTTTACCCCAAACTATTTTGTCTCTGCGTCGTCATGTAGGCAAGGCCATTTAGTAATGAGCCCCCGAGGAACTAAGTCAGTCCCTTAAGGTCTATCTCACCAATAAGGATTGTGGAATTCTCTCACCAAGCAAGCAAACGCAAGCAGAACCCACTCTTCAAGCAGAAATTTTGATGCAAGGCATTTTTACCTATCCAAGACAAAGCAAAAAAAACTCCTAAGGCCTTCTAAATGATTTTACCCAAATTATGGCAAGAAACAAACACACCTAAATGCAAGAATTTTTTGTGTTGGTTAGGTTAAAATACAGAGTCTTAATTTTCTGCTATCATGTCTTTCTATGCTACTTGAGGATGCCAAAAGCGAGAGATGCTATGATGGGGGCATGATTATTTTCTTTGTTTGTTGTTCCTGGATTAAACTTTAGTAATGTGAAACCTTGTCTAACGACATGATCGGCAAAAGATCATCGAGGACATCCAAGGTCTAACATGAACGGGGGCAATCCTTGTTTGTTGATATGCAAGAAGTACTCAGGTCATCTGAGCTCAATTATACCTCGATGCTTGTATTAAATTGCTAAATCAAAATCCATGTAAGCAATGTTCAGGTCATCTTGGTTCAATTATACCTAGATGCTTGTATTAACTTACAACATTTTAGAAAAGTACCAAAAAAAATTGCCCAATGATGAAATAAGCACTTCAAAATACTTGCACCGTCAAGATGTCAAAATCAAATCCATCCATTATACATCCATTTATACATCCATCCATCGATATCCCATGCAATAAAGGATCCAAACAATGCAAAGTAACAATACAAATTGAAGCTTGCAAATCTTTCTATCGAGTCATTCTTTCAAATCAATCTTCTATCTACCATTCTGTCATTTCTATGTCAATAGAGTACATTTGGACATCACAAAAATAGAGCATATAGTTACATATCATATCATATGAGATAGTCATTTACATGATTAAATCAGTTGCATACATAATAGAGTGCATTAGGTCATCCATATACAATCATCATATAGTGTCGAAACAAAAAAAAAAAAAACCAAAAACATAGATAAAGTGCATCACATAAGTTGCATAATCATATAGATACCATTTGCATTCACACACATTAGAAACATATCAAGTAAAGCATCTAAGTCTACATTAGGTCATATAGCATCACATAGCATCATATCAAAAATCTGCATCAGATAACATCTCATAACATCAAGTAAAACATCTAAGTTTGCATTAGATAAGCACATACATCGCATCATGCAATAGAAATGCATCATAAACTCATACATATAGAGAGAATCAAAATAGTTGCGTCGTCATATAAATATCATAAAATATGTGCAAATGTACAATATCAAAGTATCCGTCTTTGAATCAATGTCATATACAAAAAGTACATCCCAAACAGATGGTGATACATGTGAACCACTCTCCTAGTAGTGTCCCCTCCTCCACTGGCCCCAGACTACTGTGGGCCCATCATTGAACCTCTTGATCTTGACCCACCTACCCTCTGAGAAGGCATAGACTGGATTCTATAGCTCGGGGCCTTCTGACTAACTAGAATCACACCATGGTATAATCCTCAATTGTATTGTGTCTGAGCCTACACCCTAGCAAGCTCACCTTGTGCCTGTGCTAGCTGCCTCCGCACCTGTGCCAACTCTGTCTATGCCTGCACTAGCTGTGCCTATGCGTGCTACACCTGCCCAACCAAAACGCTACTCATCGCATCTGTCCCCAGGGCTGCCACTGTGGTATCCCTCTCCACCCGGATAACTCGTATCCGAGCATATGCCATGTCCCTCTCCCTAGTCAGTCCCGCAATGTACTCTGCATCTGTTTCTCGTTGAGCCTCAACCCTCCTGAGCTGTGCCTGCAACTGTCTAACTTATCCCCTCAATGTAGCTATGGTCCTCTCATGGACATCTGCCTGTGCATGTCCTTGCCCCTGGGACTGGGGCGCCTAGGGGGGTATTCCCTATTCAACACCCGTGAGAATATACTTGTGGGTTGTCTTGGGATGTTGATACAAAGCAAATAAATCCTCCTGTATGAAGACCAAAACTGTGGGATAAGTGCAAAGGGGCTAGCTTTGGGCTTATGCTCAGTTGTGAATTAGAGGATCTTGGTCCTAAACTACTTCTAATGTCCTAATGGTTGTTTTGGAAGTTTGAATTTGATTTTATGTTTGGATACAAACCTAGACCTGGTGTATAACCTCAACACAGAGCTAGCTTGGTGCCTATCCAAGGCTTGGAGTCAGTAGACATACACATGTAAATGTTCAGCATAAACATATCAAGATTAGATTTCAAGGGGATTTGTGTGATATCTACCTTACAGATACCTCCCAAGACAGAGTATTAAGTTATCTCTACTTATGATATCCTTACTACAATATATTCTCCTCAACACTTAACCTTACAACACTTTAATCTACCCTTTGAGCAGAAGTTAAGAGATCAAGCATTCGATATAGTAAACCTATATCCTAGAACCGAAGACACCCCATAGATATCTAGATTCAAAAGGAAAGTATATTCAATACAGGAGACAGATAACAAAACACATGCAGTATAGCATTATTCATCTAAAACAGCATGAAACCAATGAATCTATACATAATACATAAAACATGAGACTCATAAACTCACAAGATCTTCTACACAGAGCAACCAAAACCAGTTGTATCTTATTACAATGCCAGATGTGTCTAGTTTTCAACAACCATCAAAATGAGAAACACAACCTACTAAATATAGCAAGGAAGGTCCTCAGCATTAATTACATGGCAGATTTCAAAATTTGCCAGATACAGTACACATGAGAAGAATGGCGCTCACAAAAGTAAATGTAGTAGGCAGGGGAGGAGACAGGGGAGGCCTCGAGCCTTGCACCATCACCTGGGAATCCATAACTTCAAACGGGTAGTTTGACCATTCATGCCATCGCCCATACCCCTGCAACAACTGCCGTTAAAGGCTTCAACCACCTGCGGCCACTGGGAAATGCAGCAATAGTGTGTTTGACATCTCCCACCAAAATACATCTCCCAGATAATTCAAAATATGTAGGAACCAACTGTCCCACATGCACCACACAGAGACCTCGTAAGCACTTAATAAACACCGCCGTGAGCACACTAAGTGTCGAGCAATTTACCTTGCTCGATCGACGAACCCTCCGCTAGCGGTCACCATTCCATCTCCCACCTCTGTCGGTGTGACCTACACCATCAGAGCATCTGAAAACCCTCCTGCCGACATCACATGTTTCCCCGATGAACACCCTTGTTGGCCAAACACCAACTATCGGTGAATCACAAACCTATTGCGCCGATGTCAAAAGTTACGCCGATGACACCACTGGATCAGGGAGACCAACTCCATCGGCCAAACTCCAGCCTACCTCTCCGATCTCACAACTCTCATCGATGGACACACCGCTAAAAGCCTCACTCACTCGTAGTCAGCCAGACAAACCACATCAGAATAACATATCAATGCAGCACTGATAAGTGATGTCATTCCAATGGCATCTTCCATTGAGGTGACCCCCTCCCATGGGTGGAAGAAAAAATAGTTCTGCCGATATCACATGCTATGCCGATGGCAACTACATCGGCCAGATCAAACACATCGGAGGATCCAAAAGTTCCTTCGCTGATACACCAAGTCCCTCCGATTGTCACAAATTTTTTTTGATCTTAGGAAGGTGCCTACATATTAAGTACCGGAGACCTGATTGATTAAGCAGGCACCAACAGTGGCTCCGATTGGGGACATGCAGGTGCAAGGCTGTAGTGAGAACCAAACCTCCGGGCAGACTAGACAAGAAACAAAAAAGTACTAACTGTACAAGATATTTACAATATACACATACTTTTACAAATGTGCACAGAGGCAGATCACTTATGCAAAATAAAACATGAGGAATTGACCATGCACAGGCAATTCCAGCATCTCACCATCTAGGGCTTGGAGGATATAAGAATCCTCCCCATGAGTATTGCAAACCTAATATGGGCCCATCCATAAGGGTTCAAACTTACCACATTTGCCCTTATCCTGACTTCTTGCATTCTAGATGAGCACCCAATCATTTATCTGGAACTTCCTTTTTGCAGCTCTCCTATCAAACAGATACTTCACATTTTGTTGTTTCTTGAGATTGATTTGGTGGGCCTCCCTTCTACTTTCATCCAGTGCAACCAGTTGGTTTATTCTTTGTCATGGAGTCTTCAATCTCCTCATCATTCTCTTGGATAAATTTGTAAACTGGCAGGAGATTGTTTATAGGTAGCCTGGCTAATGCACCATATACCAGCTCAAAAGGTGACCTTCCAATTGCCTTTTTTACTATCACCCTGTCAGCCCATAATGCTAGTTTTAACTTTGAATCCCAAGCTCTCTTGTTCTTATCCACTATCCTCTTGATGATTTTCATGAGGCTTTTATTTCTTGACTCTACCTGACCATTTCCTTGTGGGTGGTATGGTGATGCATATGATAAATTTATCCCATATTTGTTGCAAAAATTAACAAATTCACCAGACCTGAAGCACATAGCATTATCTGTGACTATCTTGAATGGTACTCCAAACCTGATGATAATATTTTCTAGTATGAAATCCATCACCACCTTACTTGTAGCTCTCTTAGTTGGAATGGCCTCAATCCATTTAGTGAAGTAATCAGTTGCTACCAAAATCTAGCTATGCCCCCCACTTGACTTCTTTGCAATTTCCCCTATGAAGTCAATTCCCCATTGCTGAAATGGAGCCTCCACAGTTATAGTTTTAAGGGGTAATGCACCTTCATACCTTAACTTTCCTGAGAACCTTTGGCAAGGGTCGCATTTCCTTACCAGCCTTTGTGCATCTGAAAAGAGAGTGGGCCACCAATATTCTGCCCTAAGGATCTTATGAGTTATTGTTTGAGCAGTATAATGTCCACCACACACCCCTTTATGCATGTCATTCAAAATATTGTTAGCTTCATTTTCATCCACACATCTTAGCAGCACACCATCAAGATTCTTCTAGTACAACTCAGCTTGAACAATAACATACCTGATTGCATGTAGTTTTAAGGTCCTCTTTTGACTGTCACTAAAATGGGAAGGACAATTCATATTTTGCAAGTAATATATGATGTCCTTATACCATTCAGATTTTGATACATTGACATTCTCACTTTGGACCACATTGACTTGGCACACTTCCAAGTTTGATTGTGCCATCATCTTGGCTAACCCTTGTCCCCTTACCAATTTGGCAATTTGCATCTCTATGTTGAATTTCTGAAGTTTATTTATCCACCTGCATCTCCTGCCTGTTACCTCCTGCCGAGTGAAGATATCCTTGACTACTGCATGAGGCACATATGGCCTGAAACTTTTGACTGCTCTGAGTAGTGCATATGCTTGTTTCTCCATGATGTCATACTTTAACTCAGAAGCTTGTAATGACATGCTGAAAAAAGCTATGGGCTGCTCAAGTCCATCTTCATTTTTCTATAGTAAACATGTAGCAACAGTATGGAAAGAAGCAAATGAAAACAATTGAAATGGCTTGGAAAAATTAGGAGATTTCAGCACAGGAGCCATCTTGATTGCTTCCTTGATGTCCTGGAAAGATCTACTTGCTTCACCTTCCCAACTAACAGTCTCACCCTTCCTCAGCATTTTAGAAATGTTCCTTGTGGTTTCCACAAAATTAGGAACAGATCTTCTAACAAAATTTATTTGTCCAAAGAAGGACTGGATTCCTTTTACTATTTTTGGCATTTGGATCCTGTCAATGGTAGCCACCCTTTCAGGATCTATCCTTATTCCATCTTTGGAAACAATGTGCCCCAAGAGTTTCCCTTCTACTACCCAAAAAGCACATTTCTTTGGATTTAGAGAAATGCCATACTCTAGTGCTCTAATAAAAATCTGGTCTAAGTGCATACAATGCTGCTCCTCTTTCGTTGAATAAGCAGTCAGATCATCCTGATAAACAGCCAAGATTAAATTAATCAATCCTGCAAATGCAACATCCATTGCTCTTTGAAATGTAGCACCTACATTTGTCAGTCCAAATGGCATTCTCACATATACATAAGTTCCCCATGGAGTGGTGAAGACAGTCTTGTATTGTTCTGATTCCTTTACCTTCACCTGATTGTAACCTAAAAATCCATCCATCATGGATAGGAGTTCACAACCAGTCACTTTCTGCAACATAGCTTCCATATTAGGCAGTGGGTAATTATCCTTTAAGGAGGATACATTCAAATTTCTAAAATCAACACAAAGCCTAATATCACCATTCTTTTTTCTAACTAGGACAAGGTTAGACACCCAAGTTGAATGTCTGATTGGCACAATTATTCCAGCCTCCCTAAGCTTCTTGAGTTCTTGCATTTTTGGAGCTAAGGTAGGATTAATAGGCCTTTCCTTTTATCTAAATGGCTTAGCTCTAGGCTTCAATGGGATTTCATGCTGAAATAGGTCCTCTCTATAAGCTTTGAGGTCTTCATATGACTAGGCAAAAACATGCTTATACTTCTTCAGTAATGCAATCAACATGCTCCTAATGTGTGGTTTGAGCTGTTTACTAATGTATACCTTCTTGGGGGCCTAAGATGTCCCCAAATTTATCTCTTCTAAATCATTCTTGTTTGTTGGAGATGTCTTTGTGACCAATTGGTCTCTATTGTCAAAAGCTCTTTCTAAAGCTACCAACCCTCTAGGGATTTTTTTAGTCTTCAGCTGAATTACTTCTTTCCCCATAAGAGTTTTTTTCCATGTACAATTTCTCCAAAATTTTGAAAATCAATTTCTTGGTTCTCATATTCTTCTATGCAGTGCAAAAATCTTAACAAGTCCTTGTCATCATCAAACACTTGCCAACTGCATATGTTTTCTAGTACTGCAGGTCTAATTTTAACTTCAACATTTGTAACATCTAATAGAGTGATATCATCTGGCCTTAATGCTACATTGGCTAAGAAATTAGCCATGACATTTTTTGATCTCTCTACCCAGCCTATTGAAAATGCATCAAATAATTCAATTGTATCCCAGATAGCATGCTTGTATTGTTTTAATCTCTTATTCTTTAAGGCATACCTATCTCTAACTTGGGATACAATTAACTCAGAATCTCCAAAAACTCTCAACATCTTGATCCCATGTTTGAGGGCCATATTTAAACCTAAGAGTAAGGCTTCATACTCTGCAATGTTGTTTGTATAGGGAAACTTCAGCAAGAAAGAGAACTTTAGAAGCTTACCAGTTGGAGACAGGAATACAACTCCAGCTCCAAAGCCCTCCTTTGCACAAGCTCCATCAAAATACATGGTCCACAGACCCTGCTGGTCCAACTCTTGAATGCAAAGGTCTTCCTTTTGGTTTTCTTGATCACTTGAGACAACTCTAAAATTCTCACAGTCAGTGTCTACAAAATAGATGTGTTCTTCTGAATCTTGATCTTCAACTGACTCCTATGATCTTTCTTCTCTGATTAGTTTGACATCCTTGTCATTCATTGGGATCATGGCATATGACAAGTCCAGTTGCATATTTCCACCAATTAGTGCTGCCCATCTCCTTGATAACAGCATACCATATTGTGGCTTTATGTCAACCACTGTTATATTCATTTTGTAGGTCTTTTCAGGATATGCTGCTAGTCTGAAATCCACATCCTTTATGATTCCAATGACTGGTACCTCTCCAGCATCCATGGCATAGCATTTTCCACATGCCTTGTCTATTTTTAATCTAGCTTGCTGCATTATGGCCAAAGGCATAATGTTTGTGGATGCCCTAGAATCAAGCATAAAATTCCTAATTATTTTCCCATTGATAACAAGGGAGACATAGAATGGTTCCACTTGTGAAGGGCATTTTGTCATGGTCACCCCCAGATATACTTCAGGGACTTCATCCTCTTCATTGCACAAGACCTGCTTCTTACCTTGAACCTGAAAATTTTGCTTAGATTGACAAGGCACTCCAGAAATTAGGGATACTGTCCTATTCTTGATTTCTTCAACCTTCATCAGTCCCATCAATGGGATAGAAACCTTTACCTGAGAGAGGACTTGAGTTATATCAAAGGGAGCATAATTTTGTACCACATTTGTAGCTTGTGCTGTGGTTTTATTTTTATCTTGAATTGATCCGGCCTTAGTCTTCATATGGCCTCCTGACTGTCATTGCTATTCTGAGAATTTTTATTTCAATTTTCACCATGGGGAATTCTGTTTTCTGGTTCTTGAGATTGATGACCTATTTTCTGCTTAAAATTTTGCTTGTTGTTACCCCACTGTTTCTTTTGTGGTTCAACCCCTTTTTGACAATGCACTGGCTGGTTTGTGAAAGTACTCTCTGGTTGGTGTGAGTTAGTTACCTGAGCTTTGCCTCTGAGGTTATAGTTTCTCTTGATTTGGGCCACTGCTACAGCTATGAGAGCTCTAATCTCTTCATCAGAAGGTCTCCTCAGATTATTTAGAAACATGTGTGAATTCTGAGCAAATGCATAGCTATCTTCATCATCCTCATCACAAGAAACCTGTTGGCAGACCTGAATCACGTTATTTGTATTTTCATCAGCATCATGAAAGGGATGCTCCCTACTCGTGGACGTCATGTTGACATCATCCTCCTGTATATAATGTGGCCCGTTGCATTCATTGCAAGAAACAACATTGTCATACAATGATTGAGCAATCATGCATTGTGACTGTGAATGAGGCACCTAGCATATGATGCACCATGGAGTATCATCAGTAATATTTACATCTTTCTTCAAAGGATCACGAGTTTCCTTAGTACGTTGAGCTCTCTGATTTGTGTTGTTATGTGGAAATACAGGTTTACCATTATGCCAATTGGTATTGTATGGCATATCATGCAAAGATGGCCTTTTATCCTACTTTTGGTAGACCTACCTATCAGGACCTATCCCTTTTTCATTTCTAGCCAGTCTGTAACTTAGGTCCTTAACAACATTTGTCAGTTTATCAATTTTGTCTTCAGGGGCAGATGTACTACCTTGAGTATTTTGAGGCTTGTTTGGATTCTGCAAAATTTTCACCTCATCCCTTCTGTTTGTCTTGCCTGATGCTTTCCTGTTATTCTCAATGTTTATTGCTATCCTAAAAGCATCCCTGAGAGTAGCAGGACCTTTATCTCTTAACCCATATGCAATTTTGGCATCAAAAGCATTAATATACAATATCATGCACATTGGTTCATTTGGCCTCATATGATGTGGCAGTTTGTTCAACACTATAGTAAATCTAGCATTAAAGTCTGCAACCTGCTCATTTGACCCTTTAGTGATACTAGTGAACTCATTTACAAAAAAGCTAGGGTCAGTTTTGTCACCATACTGCTCCTTAAAAATTCTTTTAAAATTGTACCATGATGAGATACTCCGATCAGGCAGACTCTTGTACCATTCCTTGGCTTCATCAAGCGATTGCATAAATGATTTCATGAAAACATCCTCATGCTCAACCTTGAAGTTGTCCATGACATTTTGAAAAGCTTTTAGATGATCTACTCTGACACTATATTATTTCCTGAAAACTTTGGCACTTGAAGCCTTAAATGTTTGTCAATGGGGTTAGGATAGCCAGGAATACCATAAAAAACAAGCTGTTTGAATCTATCTAGCTGCATAGGTTGTCTACCAAATTGATTAGCATTAACATTTCTATCAGCATTTTGCTATCTCACATTGTTTAATGGTACTCTAGCATTATTTGCATTCTGTCTTTGATCATTTTGCTAATACTGGACCTCAATTCTGTGCTGATTTCTTTGCACATTTGCGTTTTCAAGGGTAGGAACTGAATCATTTTGAGCAACTCTCAGAGCTTGCACTTTTTGTTTCATGTCATCTCTAATTTTTACTGCTTGCAGATATTCTAATTCTACTTTTAAACTTTTGATTTCTTCAGCTAACTGTTCTTCTCTAGGCATAGAGGAAGATGGTCTCATTCCATTTTGGTCATCATCCTCATCATCCCTTGGAGATTCAACTTCTTCAAATCTGTCACTAGGATCCAGGAAAGGGTGCTCTTGAAACACTTCTAACCTTATTCTCAAAGCACCACTTTGTTGTTTCTCATATACATTTTGGATTTCAGCTTCTGTGTTTGAAAAATAAGGCTCTATCCTCTCTGAAGATCCTGGATTGTTCTGAATAAATTCATTTTTTCTGGGGCTAGGAGAACCATCTTGACTGGCTCGAACAGTCCCTTTTTTCTTATACATCGTTTTTATGGGTAACTCTTCAAACAGAGTATTACATTAGGATCTTCTCCCTTGCATACAAATTTTTTACTTTACTGGTTGGGATATTAGTTCGGAGTCGCCACATATACTTAGGAATTGTTTTCTTTTTAATCAGGATTCCTTTAAAAAGCAGTCCCCAGCGGAGTCGCCAATTTCTATTGGTTATTTCCCTAACTGGATGCTCATTCCCAGATTTCCTTACAAGGTAGCCATCAGTGATCAACAGGATCTCTAGGCCAGGGGCCAACAGTGTAGGAGATAGACTCTATTTTATCTCCTCTTCTTCTTCAGGCTCTACAAAACCTAGGGGGGTATTCCCTATTCAACACCCGTGAGAAGGTACTTGTGGGTTGGCTTGGGATGTTGATACAAAGCAGATAAATCCTCGTGTATGAAGACCAAAACTGTGGGATAAGTGCAAAGGGGCTAGCTTTGGGCTTATGCTCAGTTGTGAATCAGAGGATCTTGGTCCTAAACTACTTCTAATGTCCTAATGGTTGTTTTGGAAGTTTGAATTTGATTTTATGTTTGGATGCAAATCTGGACCTGGTGTATAACCTCAACACAGAGCTAGATTGGTGCCTATCTAGGGCTTGGAGTCAGTAGACATACACATATAAATGTTCAGCATAAACATATCAAGATTGGATTTCAAGGGGATTTGTGTGATATCTGTCTTACAGATACCTCCCAAAATAGAGTATTAAGTTATCTCTACTTATCATATCCTTACTACAATATATTCTCCTCAACACTTAACCTGAAAACACTTTAATCTACCCTTTGAGCAGAAGTTAAGAGATCAAGCATTCGATATAGTAAACCTATATCCTAGAACCCAAGACACCCCTTAGATATCTAGATTCAAAAGGAAAGTATATTAAATACAGGAGACAGATAACAAAACACATGCAATGTAGCATTATTCATCTAAAACAGCATGAAACTAATGAATCTATGCATAATACATAAAACATGAGACTCATAAACTCACAAGATCTTCTGCACAGAGAAACCAAAACTAGTTGTATCTTATTACAATGCCAGATGTGTCCAGTTTTCAACAACCATCAAAATGAGAAACACAACCTGGTAAATACAGCAAGGAAGGTCCTCAGCATTAATTACATGGCAGATTTCAAAATTTGCCAGATACAGTACACATGAGAAGAATGGCGCTCTCAAAAGTAAATGCAGTAGGCAGGGGAGGAGACAAGGGAGGCCTCAAGCCTTGCACCATCACTTGGGAATCCATCACTTCAAATGGGCGGTTTGACCATTCAAGTCATCGTCCATACCCCTGCAACAACTGCCATTAAAGGCTTCAACCACCTGTGGCGACCGGGAAATGCAGCAACAGTGTGTTTGACATCTCCTGCCAAAATACATCTCCTAGATAATTCAAAATATGCAGGAACCAATTGTCCCACATGCACCCCGTGGAGACCTCCTAAGCACTTAATAAACATGGCCACAAGCACACTAAGTGTCAAGCAATTTACCCTGCTTGACCCACGAACCCTCCGCTAGCGGTCACCATTCTATCTCCCACCTTCGTCAGTGTGACCTACACCATTGGAGCATCTGAAAACCCTCATGCCGACATCACATGTTTCCCCGATGAACACCCTTGTTGACCAAACACGAACTATCAGCAAATCACAAACCTATCGTGCCGACGTCAAAAGTTACGCTGATGACACCACTGGATTGGGGAGACCAACTCCATCGGCCAAACTCCAACCTACCTCTCTGATCCCACAACTCTCACCGATGGACACACCGCTGAAAGCCTCACTCACTTGTAGTCGGCTAGACAAACCACATCAGAATAACATATGAATGCAGCACCGATAAGTGATGTCATTCTGATGGCATCTTCCATCGGGGTGACCCCCTCCCATCGGTGTAAGAAAAAACACTTCTGCCGATATCACATGCTACATCGATGGCAACTCCATCAGCCAGATCAAACACATCGGAGGATCCAAAAGTTCCTTCGCTGATACACCAAGTCCCTCTGATGGTCACAATTTTTTTTGATCTTAGGAAGGTGCCAGCATATTAAGTACCTGAGACCTGATTGATTAAGTAGGCACCAACACCTGTTGTACCTGTGGTACCTGCTATGTGACCTGTGGTCCCTCCCCAACTCTTTGCCTCTGTCTAGGTTGACCTCCATCATCCCCACCTCCTCCCCCTCCTCCTTCGTCATGTCCTCCATCTATGCCACCTCTCTGTCCTCCTCTCCCCCTCCTCCTCCAGCCAACCTGGCCCTCGTCATTTGAGTCTGCCTCATCTATGTGAGGCACCAACACCCCAGGTCCTGAGTATCTCTGGAAGGGGTACACAGTAAACCAATCCTTGTAGTGCTGTGTCATCCCTGCATCTGCTATCTCCCTCCTCATGTCCCAGGCGACGTAGGGTGTCTACCGAAACTTTGATAAGGCCTCCTCATAAGATGTCATCGGTCCCCATCTGATCCTCTCAGCATGTATCTGTGCAAACTGAGCCTACCCTTGTGGCATGCCCTGCCTCCTGCTGAACTATCTCAGTACTCTGCCAATGATCTATCTCTCTAGTATGAATCATGTCCATCCTATTAACCATCTAGTTTGAAAGCAGTAGGGTAGCTCATCTTCCTCATCATCCCATGGCTTGCAGTCTAGATATGGTCGCCAGATGACCACATCTACCCCATCCAATGCATGTCTCTAGTACTCCAGCTTCCCCAGCCTATGCTGGGAAATCACCGCTGTGGAACCATAGTTGTATGCCTCTCCCCTCTATCTATTGAACACACATATCGGTCTCGTGATCGCTATTTGCTCCCATAGCCAAAACTCTAGTAGTGATACGCCTACAGATAGGCTCGTGCTCCTGTGATATACTACTTGATGCATATCGTGGTATAACTAAGCAAGTATATAGACACCCCAAGCATATTGGGTACCCTTTATCACCATCCTCTCCATAATCCTACCCCATCCAATGGGGAACCCATGCGATCTCCTGTTGGGGCATACAATGCCTCTGATCAGTCCAACTACAATCCCTAGGAAGTAGTTGTAGTAATCATGAATATCCTGCCAAGGGATGACCTATCCAACCAACTCCAGGTCATCAAACACTCACCTTCACTGAGCGAGTTCCGCATCTCTCTGTGGATCATACTCCACAAGCTCACCCTAAATCGGCAAGTGCAAAATTTAGTAGACATCCTCCAGTGTCATGGCCATCTCTCCAATAGGGAATTGGAATGTCCCATCCTCACTATGGAATCTCTCCATAGCAGCAGTCAGTAAGCCATGGTTCACCCAAACCTCAGGCATGAAGCATACTTAATCCAGTCCCATAGTGCCAAGCGCCTCTCTATCTATCTCAGTCAGCATGTATCTCTGCAACAAAGGCATGGGGAACTTCTCCCTCGACTGAAGCGTATCTCGTATATCCTCCTACAAGCACGCAAAGTAAGGCATCAACCCAAAGCTACAAGAACCATACTCAACATATTTATAGAACCATATCAACTAACTTAGCATTTCAAATTGATCAAAACAACAAACTACATCTCTTGACTAGATTCTTACAATCTTAGAGATAGATTATTGATTGACATGTCAAACAAGACACCAATCAAGTCAATTTCGCTAAGTGTTTTGCCTATCTATAACATATGCACCACAATAGGTGGTAAATGCGCTGCTTCTTAATAAAAGTGCCATTTCTTGACCCATGCGCCACTTCTGGCAAAAGTACTGCAAAAGCACATGCATGCGCCGCCCTATGCTACAAATGCGCTGCTCCTACGTATGCGCCACTACATACCATGCATGCGCCATCCTTTTCAATGCATTTGCTAATTTTGCAAATGCACCTTCCTAGAAATACATATGCGCCGAAAAAATACATATGCACCGTTTCACGCAACATATGCACTGCTCTGCATTTTTGCGCTTCTATCCAAACTAGCTTTCTCCTAGAATTAATTGCATTCAAACTTGACCCTAGGAGAAATTTTTTGAGATACATACCAGGGTCTTGCCTCTGCTGGCTGGTCGAATTGACGAACGCGCTTGAATCGATGCTCCTTGCGTGGAATATCCATCCTCGTGCTGACTGCTCTATGCTCTTTGCTCTCCAAAGCTCTCTGAAGCAAATCAAGTTAAGCCAAGTCTGCAAATGAATTTTCTTGTGGACCCTGCTCCTATATATAGCATGCAAACCCTAATCTAGCTAGGTGGTGATACGACTACTTCTCGCACCCAGTTTTTCCAATTTTCTTCCCATTTCTCTGAAACACGTCCTATTTTCTTCAAACCCAACGTTGTTTTCCCTTCGTCTTTGTGAGATCATACGTCTCTCGTCCTTCTTCCTTCTTTCCATCTAATCTCCCGAGTGGGCATCCTATTATCATAACCTGTACCAAGGGCAAACTGGGGCATGTATAATTATCAAACTATCTATTCTTTGAAGCAACGCCACAAACTGCATTGCATCAAAGAGGGGCAAATTGTATACGCCTAAAAATGACATGATTCCCTTCTAATTCTTCTATCAATAAATAAATAAACAAATTTATTTATTTGATTCACATTCCTCTAAGTTAATTATCTCTAAGTTATTTATTTGATTCACATTCCTCTAAGTTAATTATCTCTTCTAATGTCAAAATTAAATAAAATCCTTTATTTAATTAAGTCAATTCATTCCTCCAAATTTGAATAAATCAAATCAAAATTTATTTAAATCCTCTCAATCTCCAAAAATAAAATAAATCAAATATTTTTTTTATTCTTCTAAATCATGCACAACAATTAAATAAATCTATTTATTTAATTTGCTTTCTTATCTTCAAATTCTTTAAATATCTTCCAAATCTTCTAAAAATAAGTCTTCTTCTCCATGCACACAAAATAAAATAATTTATTATTTAATTTCTCTCAAATCATGCAAAAACAAATCTTAAGTTGTGTTATTTCTTCAATCAACCTTGTTTTTATCAATATCTCTTAAATTAGAAAAAAACTTTCTAATTTATGAAAAGCATGTCTTATCTTTAGAAAACAAAGTGATTAACTCAAATAAAACAACTTTTGTGTGACACTTGTCTTCTTCTTATTCGTTGCACATTCCTCATCTATTCTCAACCGTTGAGCATCTCATTCTTTCTATACCATTGATCTTATTTCTCCCAAGTCTATAAAAGTAACCTCATTCTTCCATTCTATTCATCCAAGCTTTAAGTATTGTTACTCTGTAGGAATTACAGCGTGCCTTTGGCACCAATTCCTTCATTGCTTGTGATCACACTTTTTCCTATGTACTACGCACTACTACCATCGTTGTGAAGCTCTTCTTCATTGCGATATTACCATAGCCATTCTCAATCGAAATTCTTGGCAAAGCAAAGGAGTAAACTCACTGAGGGCCCTTTCTCATATACGCAAGGATGATTTTTGATAGGCAACCAATGGAAGTTTCAATCTAAGGAAGGTTTGCTTTGTTGATTCATTGCTTATTTGATTGAATTTCCTTAGTTCACTATTTCATTGAAGTTTTGGGTTTTGATATTGATATTATTGCATATTCAATTGTTGATCAAATTTCCCTTAATAAGTACTACTCTATTTACAATGAAAACAAAGGTTATAGATAATTTCTATAACTCTTACACAAACACCTCATCTCTCCTAGATTGGCACAAAAGAATAATGCTTAAGGATCACCATACATCCAATCACAAAAGTACATGGTATCATAGGACAATACAAGAACTCTTGAACCCAACATATACTTAAACCTATATCAAGAATCCCTTCTTTACATAACTACTCTTTTATAAAGATACTCAAAACATTATGATGCTCCACCTTTACTCTCCTAGACTGGTATGCATACATTAAGGACACTTTTCTTTTACATGCTTATTGAAAGAATGAATAATCAACTCATTATAGAAGTTTACAATGGTATCATTTGATTATCCAGAAAGATATCCTATTCAAAATGATACTTTTGAAACATGGAAATTAGATGCATCCGTGATAACATACCTCTGCAATGCATCTCTATAATATCATTGATCTATTATTTATCTCTATTGAAAACATTCTGAAGGCTTAGACAAACTTCCTCAAACATTAACATATTTCAATATCTCCTCTGCAATTAACATGCTCTCCTACAAACCCTCTATCAATTATTCATCTGCACTCAATACATCATACCCTCCATTCATTCTTCCTTTTAGATTTACACTATCATTTCTATATCTCATTCATTGATACTATAAACCCCATACAGATCCTTATGTATAGACTGCATATCTGTCACTATAAAATCATTCACTATAACTGTATCACAGTGATACACATTCTACTCATAACACATATATTAATATCATTTCAAATATCACATCATCAAAACCCCTTTCTTCACACACATCATACTTCGAAAGACAATTACAAAACTGCCTTAATAAAAAATCTCTTGACTTACTGATGCAGGAGCATCCAGTGGTGTAAAGGCAATCTTGCATCACCCAAAAAGAAGTTGATTCAAAATTATTGTAGTTGTTTTCATTTCTTTCCATAATTAGTGTTTCTGGTTCCATAATCTCCTGAATAATGATGTAGGACTTTCAATTTTTTTCCAAACTGCTAAAAATAGAAAATTGCCAGTTTTGGAAAGTTTAACTGTCATTTTAGGAAAGTTTGCATTTGGGCATAGATTGAAGTAAAAAATTACAGAAAGCTTTATAACTGAAATATAAGACGTTTGGCGAAGGAATCAGGCAAAGATCATTTGTGACCTAAAAGATATGAAAGTTTTTGTTTTCTGAAAAGCCCCTAAAATTTTTCAAAATGAGATATGAGGCACTAAAACATCCCATAGCATCCCAAAAAGTTGAAAAGAATCTATTTACATATTTCTGACATGACAGTTCGCATCACGATCTTTCCGGTGCTTAAAACGGTTCGTCAATCAGACACCCGGATCAAAAGTTATGCTTCCCAGAAGTTGACCTACTTTTGGAGGGAGTTGTAAATTTTAAAATTTACCTGGAGGCCACCAAAAAGTGCTATTTATGACTATTTTGGGAACTCTGTGTAGTAGTAGAGATAAGGGGGAAAGTGTAGAGTCAAGAATAGGCATGAAAATAGAAACCCTAGCTAATTTGGGGTTACAGAAGGCAGAATATACTAGAGCCTGGTGATGCGTAGCTATAGTGTGTTGCAGCCTGTGGAGGATTGATTCCTCTTATTGTAATTGAGCTTTTGTAATGTAATGAGTTGCCTAGATCAATAAAGAAATATTGTATTTTATGTGTTCCATTTCTATTGTTGTGTGTTTTACGATTTACCTCCTTCATCACTTACACTTTTATTAGGGTTTTGTATCATCAAAAATAAGGAGTAGAAAATAGTTCAAAAAAACTGTTAACTTCACACAGCCCATATAGTCAAAAGGCCATCAATGTGCATGCTTACTATATACTCATTACCATTTGAATGCAAATTACATTTTCACTGTGGATTAGTCCTTTGGTACCCTTGGTAAGTTAAATATAACCCATTGATCTTCATTTGGCACTTGTCAAAGATTGTCCAACTGGATAGAACTAGTCTCCCTAGGACATGGGGCGAGTTTCACAAAATTTAATAACCCTTAATGAGGTCACTTAAGTGACCCTTAACCGACAACATCAAGTGAATGAAGAGTTAAAAGAAAAGTGAGCTCCGTCATCTAACTTTTATTTAAGCCTTTTGACACTTATGATTTATGACTTCAACTTAATATAAAACCCTAACTAGTTTTAGGGTTTAAGCCTACAGCTAAACACAAAACCCTAATCTAACACTAAATAAGTTTTGACTTAAATTGAATCCCCTTAAAAGCTTGCAGATAATCTCTAAAAAATAGATGATATAACATGCATTATCCCTTTGACAATTAGGGTTTAAGACTTAGGGTATAGATCACATATTTTGGCAAACTCTACTAACTTTTTGTTTTCACCAAACCTAAATCTTTAGAGGAACTTTGTAAGAAAAAGAGAACAAGAACTTCTCCAAGACACAAAATTAGATGAACTTCTTAACACCTGAACATCTTAACACCTTTTCTCAAATACAAATGTTACAAGCTACCAACTCATCATCACTAATAATCCAACTGAGATCATGTTATAACAATGCTAGTGCTTTTGACATCAACTGAGTTAAGCCCATCATCAAATAAGTACCTTTCACAAATACTTATCATTATCAATACCATGAACTAAGCATGAGCAATGACCATCAACATTATGACTGCAGTACCTTTAACATCTCCATTACTTTTGCATCAACTGAATACTTTCTTTTGTATTAAGGACATGAAAACATTAAAGGACACAATCACCTTTTAATGAAGCAACCCTATCATGAAGCATCAGTCTATCATAAAGATGACAAGAAAGAACAAATACCACTGCAACACCATTAATCATCAACAAGGATGAACTCCTAAATTGAACTCCTGAAGCATCGCAATGATCCATCAAGGATGAACTCCTGAAGCATGAACACCAACTCAAACAACACAACATCCTTAATGACAAACAATGACAAACATCAACTCAAAAAACTCCAACCTTTGACATAAATGACAAACATCAACAAACTCCCCCTTTGTCATTGATGGCAAAACTCTTTCTCTTGCAACTCAGCCACTCCCCCTTTGACATCAAAGACAAAGGGTTATGTACTCCCCCTGACTAAAAATATGTTTAGCAAAACATAGCATTGTCAAGGTTGTCAAATCATCTACATACCCGTTGTTAGTAGGTTCCTTCACTATATATCTACAATAATATCACTGTCAAAACAAATTACAAAGCAATGCCATTATACGAGCAAACTGTGATAGAGATAACACACATAGAGAAGGTTGTCAAAGCATCATGGTACTGCTCAAGAGTGAAAGAACTGAGACAAAACATCACTGGCACACCTTTTGCAGTAATATCACTATTTTTATGTTGCCATTGTTACTAAACCATTGTTACCCTACAAAAGAGATATATTTCCATGGAAAACAAAAGCAATGTCAAGGTCAAGACCTTTGTAGGAATAATACTTCATCATATGCTTGGACTGTATCGGATCCTTGATTGTCATTGTCACCATATTAAGGATAAGGTCAATTACACATGCATAGTGTAAACAAGGAATACTTGCATGGAGAATGAGCCACAACCACCTGATACACCTTGTCAGGGCATGAACATCAAATGTAAAACAAGGATCATAACTAACATTTTAACCAATAACATCAAACCACTGTCAACTTGAATCAAGACTGACATTATACTCATATCACTAGCAATATGAAATTATGCAAAGGAATGTCAAATAATAATTGCTTTCATTTGGAATCAAATGGACTTTTGACCAAATTCCTTAGGATGCGGCTCTGTCTTTAGATAGATTGTTCACCATCTACAAGTGAGAGTTTGAAACAACTAGACTAGAAGGAGTCACTAATGTTAGGGCACAAAACTCTATCACTATTATAATTTACACCCAATGTGATGCAAGTCCCTTTTTAAATCTTATCTTATGAACATCCCCTAAGATGTATTATAGTGCCTTGATAGCAAAGTAAAGAAGATGAAGAAATTTACTTTAAAACATTGACTCTTCTCTTAGACTATCTTACTATTGTATTATGTTTTGATGTATGTCCACAAAAACCTATCATAAAGACTACTTACCTTCTAACCTCCTACTATCTTCCATACAATATTAGCAACTATTTTGTACTTCCCCTATGATGGAGCTCTATCATTATAATGCCTATCCACTATCTTCCCTATGCTGATCAGTACCACTATCCTGATCTACATCTGTTTGAACATACCTTGCATCCCTGCATTGTACCTTGTCTGTTCTAATGACTGTCTAATTATAAGAATCACATCAAAACACTCTATGGTATATAATAGACTGATATCAGATGATGTCTGAACATATTGTACATATTGTCCACTATCTGATCATCCTGTCTTAATGGTGATGACTGTTTGAACTGCACTATGCCTATGAAATGCATAATGTTCTATGATCTTCTAATAATATTATCTTGCAACCTACCCAACTACTATTTGAAACAATTGTCAACATCATTTTGTTAAGACTTCTAGAACTTGACAACTTCAAGGAAAAACATTTTTAAAGGACAAATCACTATCAAGATATGAGGGAAATCACTTATACAGTATGTCCTTTACATATTTACAACCACATTTGTTAATAACAAACACTATCAAGACTGGTAAATGAAGATGATACTTTCAACTACTACATCTTATAGAAAATCCACTTTCAATTATGGTTTAATGTATTTTTTCACACCTATTTCCAAAATCATACTAGACCACATTTTATTGAGGCATTTTGTCAAAAAGGTCATATACCTTGTCTATTCTTACTAGAGCACTTTGCAACTACAAATTTTGATAACAATCCCCTTATTTTATACATTGATGGATGCCATACCCTATTCCAAAGTTTCCACATTTGTACATACTGATAAAGATTGCAAAGCTTGATTTTACACCTACCAAGTTCTACATCTTCTTGAAGATTGATTAGATATTTTCAACAAAACTATTTTGTATGAATCTTGCAACCATTAACAACACCCTAATGTCATTTTAAATATAATCGTCATGCAGAGATAGTTTCCTCCAGGCTAGTTTCAAGGACTTATGTTCTTTGAGTACCAAGGAACATTCATTAAACCACCAAAGATAACAACAAAAATGTAGTACTTTTCTAATGCAAAACTATCCACATTGTCCCATCAAAACTACACATAGTAACACCAAGAAATGCATGTGATCATTGAAGATGCTATTGTTTTGAGACATAGGAGTTTACAATATGATTCATATGCTATCAGGAACTAACACAATCATTGACACTACTCACCAGTGTACCTGATCTTTGAGGAAAGAAGCACTTGATTGCTCACAATGCTAATATATCTCCATTTTCTCCTTGACTGCTACAACCTCCTGATGATTGATCATTCTAACTTATGTTGACATATCCTCCTTATTTTCTCCTTGGGACTAAATGATAAAGCATTGAACATCTCCCCCTGACTTCATGCTACTCTTTAAGAAACAAGTGAAGTATGCACAAGACTATGGTCTTCTTTTTCTAGGCCTTGTTTTCTTCTCCAAACCTTTACAATACCTTTCTTTTGATTGGTCACAATATCTGTTTGCTTTCTATTTCAAGATGATTCCACCAACCTACTTCTATAGGACCTTGCTATATGACCAAGATTATTGCATTTATAACAAGTGATCTTGTAACCAATTAGAGGAATAACATAGTCATATCTTCTATTTGACAACTCATAAGAATTGTTATTCCAATTAACTTTTCTTGCATGCATCCAACAATCTAGTGCTCTATGACCAAATTTATGACAAGAATAGCAATAACCATGAAAATAAGAAGTGAACCTAGTTTGTTTTGTTGATTATCTTCTCTTTAGTCCTTGCTTGGGGCCATCAACTCTTTTGTATCCTTCTTCCTTCTAATTTGTAGGCCTTTGTGAAGAAGCACACTTGATTCTCTTTGTTCATATATTGCACCTTGAGCTTTTCCATCACTCTTCTTGGACACTGCAACATCTTTGTATATCCTTTCTCCTTCATATCCTATTCTAGATTTTTTTGACAATGACCTTTGCCTTAAAATCATTTTCTCAAACAACTTAGTGCTCTGCTTATTTTGAAAACTTCTATTCAACTCCTGATTTATCTTCTCTAGTTCCTTTCTAAGAGACACAATTTCTAACTAGTACCTTTCAGAATCCATCTCCTTGACCTTTAACTAACTTGTTATTTCTCCTTCTTTTCACTTAACTTATTCACCCTATATCTTTAAGTTCACAATCATTTTTGTTCCCTCTTCAAGATCTGAAAATGCTTTACACTTGATGTTCATTTCTTCTTGAAGTTGTAACCTTAATTTCTAGTTCTACCTTTTGAGTTTCTCGATTTCATTTAAGGCAGAAATAAGTTCACCTTCAAAACCAATTTCAAATTCATCTTCATCATATTCTTGTTCATATTCATTGACAATGTGGTCTTCATCTATTATGACATAACCTTTGCTTGCTTACTTTTCGCCTTCTATGTTAGACTTAACCTCTTCTTCACATGAGTGTCCCTTTTTTTTGTCAACACACTCAATTACAAGACTATCCACTATTTCAGATATATCACATAACTTGCTTGAGGTAGGTTGATCAACTTTTTACTTGTCACTAACCTTTTTCTTTTGTCCTTTTCATTTTTCCATAGTATTCCACCTCCAGAATCAACCCAAGTCTATTAGACTTCTCTAAGGAACTTACAACTCTGATACCAATTGTTGGAATACAATGGATCACAGAGAGGGGGGTGAATTAGTGATCTAACAAAACTGGTTTATTCATCATCCTTATAAACACAATCAATGCCATGAAAAACATGAAAAGACATAAGAGAGAGTACGATCATAAAGATGGAACCATAACACAAGATGTAAAGTCAAAAACCCTAAACAAGGAAAAACCACTATCAAACCTCACCAAAATCTTTATTAGGTCTCACAGACCAAAATTTCATTGATTGCATTTATGCCTCACTGGATAGGATCTCATTAATCATAGGATCTCACTGATCACATCAACTCCAATCTCAAAAAAAGAAGATAAAAATAGACTACTACTCTGTTTAAAATGAAAACACAGGTTATAGATGATTTCTATAACTCTTACACAAACATCTTATCTCTCTTTGATTGGCACAAAAGAATACACTGAATCTTACCAGAATACCAGGATTTTGACTGTTGAGAGCAGAGATATAGTCAGCTGCTTTGCTGCCAACATTAAGCTCAAAATGCAAAGTTCCTCTCGAAAATATTGTGACATCTCCGGGATGCAGAATATCGATGAATGTTTGACCTAATTTAATATGGCATCTCTTTAATGATCTGCAATAAATAATAATTGGGTGATGAAAGAAGCAAAGCCCGAGGTCATACCTTAGGTGTCCACAAAACCAACTTGAAGAGGCCCTCCTGAGATAAGAGTAAGCATTTCTGAGGCTCGTGGATGCGTATGCGGTAAATTTACCCCACATGGAACCATCTTTAACCTCACATATTCCAGCCCCTGTGATCAGCAATAGAGTACTTTGTCACGGCAATGCAAGACAAATAGAGTTTGAAATAATTATAATAATAGTATTATAATCTTACTCCGCTGCAGGAAACTTGGCGACTGAAGTGGTAGCGCGTACTCCTCCATTAGTGAAAAAGTCGCGGAGGGTTAAGGTTTTAATTCCTGAAGCGAAGTCTGTAAGAGGATCAGGGTCTGCTCCATAAACACCTACATTCATAACACTAAAAACAACTGCAATAGTGAATAACTTCATCCTGAAAATTATCATCTCAATCGCTGCAAGCTCGCTCAGCTTTCTATTAGTTTTTTAACGTGAAGGGTTGCATGATCAAGCCTGCGTTGCCGGTGTATTTATAGGTGAGAGATTGGAGGCGGTTTGCGTTACGTTCAATGTATTTAATTTGAAGTTTTCAGCTATCGATAGCTTTTACCAGGTAATTTTAGATCAGGACCCGTCTCTAGAGGTTGAGGGACAACAATCTTATCTATAAATTACCTTGTGGGTCAAATAAAATGGCTGTCAACACTGCAAACGGACTAACTTTCATAAAGAAATTAATTATCATTCATTTGGACAATCAAACATCAATTGTGACCAATAAAAATAGGACAAATATTTACCACTTTTTATTGTGAATGAAATGCAAAATTGCTATTGACTGTTTCACCATTGCAATGGATGATATTTGAGTGTTTGAACACAATGCTTAGTTATTACTAGTATAAGCACCTAAAGGTTATATCAAATGGCCCATATACACAAATATTTATAAACCTATTACTAAATATTATACATTTTTATTTTTATTACATTACATGTAGTAGTTTGTGGATAAGGCTATAAAGACTATAATTTTTTTTGTCACTATAAATATTTAGTGTGCTTTGTAGTAGGGAAAACACTTCTACAAAGAAATAATCCATAAAAACATTTGAAACCAAATCTAAAAACTACTAAAAAAATAATTAATCCTAATTTTAATTTTAATAAAAAATTCAATTATAATTTTACAAATATAAATAATGGAATAGTATTAAATGAATAACCACATGTGAGAAAATATCATGGTCAAGTGGAAATTTCATAGTCAAATCCTTAAAATCATACCACAAACTTCAAAATGTCAATGGAATTAAATAAATATCTACATCATCCTAATTTGACTAGAATATTTCTTCTTTGTAAATGGATGTAACCCACCATTCCTATCCTTTATGTCAGTAGTTTTCAAGAATTTCACATTATGGTAATGTAAGAAATAGTTTTCAAAAATTTCACATTATAATAATGTAAGAGATTTTTAGTTATTTTATACGAAGGAAACAATTTCAATGATGTAATAATTTTAGACATTTTATTTACATGCATGTTAAAGAAAGCTTACAATTGTATGTATCAAAACAAAAATATGTATCTAAAATTCATTTTTTTGAAATCAAGACTTATTTTTTTATGAAATAAATTGAAAAAAAAGTGTTATGCAAAGTAGAATGCTTGATGTGTGAAGCGATATCTTAATTTACTAACAAAATGTTAAGAGGAACCTTTGCTTAGTTTCTCCACAAAACTAATTGCTTAAAACCAATGTGTTAGGTGAATGGATTTCTTATATTTAGCTCCACTAGGAAATCAAGAGACTCAAAAGAAAAGTTGATGGTTTCAAAATAAGTTAATATATGGTACAATTTAGAAACTCTATAGGAGAATATATTTTCATCATTAAAAACATAAAAGGAAAAAATCTTTTGATTAAGGTAAAAAAAATTACACAAGCATACAAGTTTCTTATTGAAACTCTAAAGGAAAATATCTTTTTAAGGTAGCAAGTGTGTTAAAGATATAAAGAAAAAAATATTTTGATTAAGGTAAATAATTACACAAGCATACATTTTTCTCATTAATGTTTTTTTTTTAGATAAATGAAAATATAGCTTGTTTATAGGTCATTCAAGAAACAACATTCAAGCCAAAGGGATTGAAAGTTTGAGAACTAATGTATGAACATTAACTTGTCTATTTCTTATACTATTCATATTGGTATTAGCAACATAATTTAGAGAATATATTTGAATGTTTAATGTATATTTATTATCACAATGTACTTTTCTACAAATACAATGTCTTTCATAAGTTTTTAAATACAAATTTACTTACCTTTTACTCATAGCTTTCATGATGAATGCCATCACTTTTATCACTTTCTCTTCTAGTAACTAGTTACTCAATAATGTAAGATCACATAAGAAGAGTGATGTGGATGGCTACATTGTTCTTTCTCGTTATGCTCCTCTTGGTGGCCTCTTCCCCATCAATCTCCTTCGTGCTTCCCCAATTGTGGTGTGTGTTCATTATGCCTTTAAACTTGGTCTTTGGTCTAGCTGCATCAATCCCTTGTGTTATGCCCTAGATACACACTGGTTCAAACTCCTTGTCAGATTAGATACCAAGCTATTAGAAGTGTTTGATGCCATAAGATTTATGAGGCTCCATACAATAGATCTGGTTTTGTGCCCTCCTTCAATAGCACTACCACCTTTCCACTCTCGTCAGTCACTCCTCCACTTGAAAAATTGGACTCCAGCGTCAACTAATTTTGTGGTTGGCTTTGGTCAGGTTTTTTGTAGTTTTGTGTTGTTTCAATCTATCAGCTCTTATTGGGTTTGAGGATTGTATACTTTTGCTTAGGTGGCAGCTTTTCTGTTACCATATTTGGTGATGGTATTGCAATTATATTTTGATTAATATAGTATGGGTGCTTAGTTCACCTTTTTATAAAAAAAAATAATGCAAGATCACATCAAAGATTTTATTGTATATAAATATAATTACATGGACATAATTAAAAGGAAAATTAGTATTGAAAGTACAAAGACTATAACATTATTTGGACAACACAATATTTATTTATGTAAATGTACAGCAAAAAAATTGAATATTTATTACATTTTCTCTCAAAGATCAAGTTATAGACAACTATTGCAATCAATGCTTTTCATTTTTCCTATTCTTAACATAATTTACATTTTCTATCTTAATGTGCCATTCAATATATTTAGTGGTGAAGGGATAAAGCTTTAGTAAGGAATTAAAAATATTAAAAAATAGTATTTAGTTATATGATAGGGGAGAGGGGCCAATAGTCATGTTGGCTAACTTTGTGACCATGTAGCAGTTACATGGAATATCATAGGACCTCCAATTTTTTTAGAAATGTAATGTGGACTCTTATCCATCTACACCTAAGGTTTGGAGGTGACATTCATGCAACATGTCTAGTGAGAACTATCCTTAAAATGAATCTTTAAAGATTTGACAAAAAGTTTATCTTGGAATCCCTAGTAGTTGAAGAAAATAATATCATTTTTTGTTAGAACATCATATTCTTATTTAAAATATAACTTATATGCAACCTAAATGGTCTCAATACCTTTTGGTAACCATGAATCCTATTATCTCTAACCTTTTATCCAACACAAATGACCCAATAATTTTTTTAACACAAAATCATTTATTAATAGACTTGAGAAATTTCCAGGTTCAATAAAAGAGAATACAAATAAAGAAATGTTAAAAATAAGAGCTGTCAACCAGCACATGGATCACCGGACCCTTAATAGAACATGTCATACTTCACTAACCATAGAATAATCCCTTACCCTCTCATTACTCATACATATTGGTTTGTTGGAGGAAATTTACACCTTAAAATATTTACCATCAATACACATTGTGAAATGAGTGGATTAATTTGCTCCTGAGCATTTTCTTAATAAAATAAAGAATCTCTTGAAGCAGCTGCCTTAATTTCAGAAGTTTCTTTTATCTGGAGACACATTAGAATGTATACAACTATAAATCAACAAATCAAGTAGCCTAATGTTTTAGAAGCCTCTACCGCTTTCATTGGGCGTTTCTAAAAAATTTCTCCCTGCTTTGAGCTATTTCTGAAAAAGGTTCTTCTGCCCGAAGTAGTGTTATCTAAACAAGCTAATGTCCTGCTTAATAGCTTTCAACATTGACAACACCTACAATCCTTCATAAGACATCTATTGCTTCGGTAACGGTGGAATTTGGTCATTTTTTACATGCATGTAACATAGGGCTGTGTATTAGAATCCTTGACTTCTGGCTGAGGACGCACATCACAATCTTCCAAACACCTGCTCGTAAGGCCATGCAATTCCCACATGCGATCATTAATCAGAGCATTGAAATCCAGCTACAATTCATCGTTGTCTTCCACCGCAGCGGCCCCGTGTCTCTTCACACAATCAACAACCGCCTCAGTGAAGGGCAGAGGTAGAGGAGTAAAAGAAAAATAGGGCAGAGATAAGCAACTGAGAAATGAACAGCAGATAACAAAAGAGATAAAATGCTTGTGTTTATATGTATACTTCTAATCAAAACTCTTACAATGTATTGCACCAAATAAACAAGGAGCTGCAGCTCTATCTGTATATGCAAAAAAAAATGATAAAAACAGGGTGCTCTGTTCGTAGTAACTTCAAACTTCTTTTTAGACTGTTGCAACAACAGACTTCACTTCTTTTTGTTCTGTTCATTCATACTCTAAAAAAAAACTTCCCAATGTAACGTATATCTCAGCAAAAGAGAGGGAAAAATAAAATCATTTAAGTAGCATTTAATTCTGCAACGTGAGAGAATATTTGATTGAATATTACATAATCAATGTTGCCTTAAAGAGAGAAACAAAGGGGATGAAATTGAGATGGAGGAAAAGATATGGCACATGTGAGGGAGGAGGAGGAGATACAGTGCTGGTGAGTGGTGAGTAGTTGGGATTATTTCCAACACTCCTTAATCACAACTACTGCCATCTATGATGTCTAATTGATCTATTTGATAGACAACACTTTATTTCCCTAATGCCTTGGTGAAAATGTTTGCGCATTGATCTTCAGACCTGCAAAATTCCAAAAAGATTTTTCAATTGTTGATTAGTTCTCTAATGAAGTGATATCTTGTGTCTATATGTTTGCTTCTCTTGTGAAAAACTAGATTCTTTGACAATGTTATAGCTGAGTTGTTGTCACAATAGATCTTTGTTGTCTCTTCTTGTTCTTGCCTTAGATGTTTCAAAACTCTTCTCATCCAAACTGCTTGACATGATGCACTTGTGGCTGCTACATACTCTGTTTCAACTTATGAAAGAGTAACAATTGGTTATTTCTTTGAAGCCCATTAAACTACACTTGTTTCAAAATGAAAAACAGAACTGGAAGTGCTCTTCCTATTATCAATGTTTCCTACACAATCACTATCTATAAACCCTATCATCTTAAACTCATTTGATGTTGAGTACTCAATACCATAGTTCCTTGTTCCACACACATATATAAGAATATTTGTTCCTTCTTGCCAATGAAATTTTTTTGGAGATTCCATGAACCTTGAAATGAGACTAACTGCATACATAATGTCCGGCCTTGTGGTTGCTAAATACATGAGCCTACCAACAAGCCTTTTATACAAAGTTAGATCAATGTTGGCTCTTTTGTCATTTTTGCTTAATTTCAGTCTCGTGACAATTGGTGTTGGAGCTGATTTGCAATTTGTCATATTAAACCTTTTCAAAGTGCTATTCGCATACTTAAATTGGGAAATTAATATACCATTACCATTTTGATTCACCTCAATGCTAAGAAAATACTTCACGAGGCCTAAATCAGTCATTTAAAATTCCTTTTTCGTGTCTCCTTTGAATAAATCAATTGCTAAATCACCCGTGGATAACAAATCATCCACATACAAGCAAACAATTATGATCATACCTTGCTCATTCATCTTGGTATATAATGTAGGTTTGCTGTTGCACCTATTAAAGCCATTTTGTGAAAGTTAATAATCAATTCTACTATACCAACCTCTTGGCACTTGCTTGAGTCCATAGAGTGATTTTTTCAGTTTGTAGACTTTGTCTTCTTGACCCAAAATCTCATACCTAGGTGGATGCTCCACTTAAACTTCTTCTTCAAGGTAACCATTCAAAAAAAGTTGATTTCACATCCATTTGATAGATTGGCCACTTGTTTTGAGCTACTATTGCAAGTATTATTCTCACAGTGTCTAAACATGCTACTGGAGCAAATGTCTCATTGTAATCAACCCCAAGCTATTGTGAATATCCCTTTGCTACTAGTCTTGCTTTATGCTTTTGTACATCACCATTTGCATTTAATTTAGTTTTATAAACCCACTTCACTCCTATGACATATTTTCCTTTTGGAAAGCTCACTAACTCCCATGTTTGATTCATTTCAATTGCATCAATTTCTTCATCCATTGCATTTACCCATTTTTTATGTTTGATTGCATCTTCATAATGAATTGGATCTTCTACTTGTGAATAAAATGCAAAAAGAGAACTTAGACCAGCATTATTCTCACCTTCATTTTGCTCATGAGTGTCTCTAATACCTCTGATTTTTGTCTCCTCAAGCTTGCCAATGTAGGATTTGACATATCACTTGAACTAGAACTTGTGGAATGTGGACTTGATGGTCCTGCACATTGATTTCCACGTGTAGATGTTGGAATACAATGGATCACTAAGAGGGGGGGTGAATTAGTGATCTAACAAAACTGATTTATTCATCATCCTTATAAACACAATCAACACCATCATAAACATGAAAAGACATTGTTGGAGTAAATGTATTTTATCATTTACACATGCTTAAGCTTAACTTAGGCAACCAACATTTAATGCATCATTAATTAATAGATGCATAGCATAAAGTTATTTAGTTAGTTTGTCTGTTAACTATCGGCTCTATTTTTCTTGCCTTTATAAGCAAGATCATTTGTACATTATTTCATCAAGCAATCTTTAGTTGGTCATTGATCTCACATCATTTCCTTTTGCAAAGTTCTCAATCATTCTCTTGTGGCATTTCATTTCTTGGTTGATTGATGGCTTCATGCTCATCCCAACATGGTATCAGAGCATAAACTAGGAAATTTCGAGCCTGTATAGGAAAGGTGAACTTGCTGGAGAAGAGATCTACACATGGAGGTATCAATCCATGGGGCATTGGCCAGTATACATACCTCACAAAAATCAGTCTCCTCCATTCACTATTTGGCAGCATTTTCCATTCTCACAGCGGCCTAAAATATTTTTTGGCACCATCTCATTTGACACGTATTAGCAGCGGAAACAATTTTTGTTGTTGTTTGCTTGAGTACATTTGCAGTACAGCGGTCCACCATATTTGGGACATGAGGAAGGCAGAGGCCATTTTTTGTGTTCTATTAGAAGCCTTGATATTTGAAGGCCCAACACCATAAGAGCCACTAGCGTTGAAGCAAAGGAGGCTTCTATGAATGCAGGTGCAACGCCATAAGAGCCACCAACATGCAGGTCAAACACCTCAATTAAATCACTCCCCATCTAGCACTATGTCTTCAAATTTAAGGTGATTTTGACAGCCATTGATATCACTGGAAGCATTTTACAATGCATCTTTTCCAAAAGTCTGTGAATTTATCAAACTCGGGTCATATATGCTTGTCTATGGCTCACAGATTCTAAGGTATAAACTATGAAGATAATCACATTTCCACATGGCTCAGATCTCCATAAAGTTTTGAAGATGCTACCTAGCCAACATCCTCTCATTGGCAAAAATATTTGACATTATACTTTCCAAAGTTTTTGATCAAATATTAATTAGGACAACGCTACTGAAGGTGGGTCCACGTAGTACAATTGGAGTGTTATTTGGGACTTTAATCCCACATTGAATCCATAGGTGTGTTTTGAGGCTTTATATATGCCAACACTCACATTGATAGTGTAAAGTGCTTGTGAAGTACTCATGCAAGGTGGTCACATGGGTGACCAAGGGCTCAATCTGGCTCTCTCTCTCATTGGGCTCCAAATAGGTGATGCACGCTACCACAATAATGGGTTACACTTTCTGGGACATCCTGATTTTTGTTGAAATCACATATTTTTAGAAAATATAATGATTAAAGCCTTGAAAGGTTCCATTTAAAGGATTTTAATTGAAGATGGTTTGATCAAACCCCTTTAGATTCAAACCCCCTTGGATAGAAGCCCTCTAGTTTTAAACCATACCTATAATGGAGTCTCCTCTACACCTATCAAAATGCTGATAAAAAACCACTTTTGATTTACCTTTTGAGGGATCAAATGAATTCAGTTAAAATTTATGGTTTGTAAGTATCTAGTCCTTATATTATAAGATTCCCAAAATGTATAATTTTTAAATATATTTAGTTTCATTATTATATTCATTTTTTATTTCTTGTGAATGTAGGTTTTTCACTAAACATCAAGTTCTCTGTTCTACACACATGGAAAATTAGTAAATTAGTGAAAAAAAAATTCTAAAAAATATCTATACCCTAGGTATTGATGTCCTTGTTTCAACAAAAAAAAATTCAATACATATAGAAAAATTTATGTTTTACGGAATACGCCTATGTCTAAATTATAATTGGTTTGACTTCAAAATGTAATTAAAAAAAAATATTCAACAAAACACTATAAAACCAAATGCATGCCCTATATATCGGCATTACTAATCTAAATTCAAAAGAATCAGAATTTTAACCTTTGTAGAAAAAAACTTATGTGCTACAGAATACAAATCACTTTAAAAAAATGTTGTTTACTATTAAAAACTAGTTATCAAAGGAGATGCAAAAAAATTTACAATTTATCTCCAAAATTTTTAAAATATATATATTTAGAATCTACAAACAAAATCTCACAAATCACTAGTTTACATCATCTTCAAATTCCTAATGGTTTAGTGGCTATAGGTGTTAGAAAGTGAAGATTTAGTTCAAAATGTTAATTTCAATGTCAAGTTTGGCCAAAAAGTGTAACCCATTATTGTGGGATGACCCCGACCTTTTTTCCACAGAGGATATCTTGGGCATCCAAAGTCAGAATTTCTTGTTCCTCATATCATTGGAAAGATGATTTCGTCAACCTTGCAGTGGTGTAGGTCTATCCGCTTGATTTTGGTATTAATTAGCATTTATTGCAGTGTGAAGTCAACACTTATTTTTGGACTTTTATGCTCATCATTTTGTGGCTCACAAGGTTGAACCAGAATTTGAGGTTCTTACTCATAATTATCATACGTGGAAGGTGAAAATGCAAAGATTACTTTGGTCAAAGGGATTATGGTCTACTTTGAATGAATAACAACCACAACTCACTAGGTAACTTTTGAGAAATTTATATATAAGAATAAGTGTGATGAGGCAATGTGTTTAATTGCACTACATTTTTTAGATTCCTTGTTCTTCCACATTGAGGGGTGCACTACACCAAGAGAGGTATGGACTAAGCTTAAGGATTTTTTTGGTTCAGTTAGTGATATTAGAGCTATAGAATTAGAAGCATAACTTGCATCTCTTTCCATTGATACATAATTTCCTTCTATTTAGGATTATTTGGTCAAATTTAAGTCTTTACATTCTTAGTTGTTGGGTTGTGGAAAAGAAGAAAGTGATAGGGAATGCATATTCTTGATATTGTCTAAATTAATAGGTGTCTTTTCTTATTCTTCCACTTCCTTTTATTCCACTATGAATTGGTTGGGTGAGCAATTTGTTATGCCATATTTTGAGACATATTGTGAGAGGTTGACTAAGGAACAATCAAAACTACGTCAAACTGATGTCACTAAGTCTCATGCATTAGTTGTTGCAAGTGTGGGCCTAACCAATGTTGTCATTGATTTCAACATACTCCTATTGCATTGATGATAAGGATTGATGAGCTATGTGCTAAGGATATTGAGAAAATTAGTCCTAAACAAGGCCAGAGAAGAACAGTGAAGGCATTAAGGTAAAGATCCCAATTAAGATCAAGATTAGAGGAAGCACTTCAAAGGGTTTGTAGATATGTATCTTATAATGATCTAGTAAAGATTTCAAAGGTCTGCATGAACACCTGAAGAAGTTATGGACACTTAAGTAAAACCGGTTCCAGCAGGTGTTCAGAGGTGACAGAGTGACACCGATAGGTCTGGTGAGATCCAGAAATGCAATATCCTATTCTACGGATTTGGTGGAGTGTTCAGGGAGCCAATGTGGATTGACAACTCAATTGGTTTGAGGTCTGGAGGTCCACAAGCATCCATTCCAATATGACAGTGATGATAGACTATGTTCTTGAGGTTTCGGATGAAGGAGAGAATGATTTCAGTAAACAGAAGTAGTGTGGATGTTCTCGGTTATTCGGGCAAGCTTGTGGAGGTCTTTGAATTGTTTCTAGTTCATGTTGGTGGTCCGCATTGAAGATTGAGCTTGCAATTGAAGAATTACTTCCGGATGATGGTGTTCCTTCTAAGTCTGGCTGACTGGATGAGTTACACATCCTGTGGATGATCTTGAAGATGTTCTCTAAAGTATGTGTGTCCCTAAAGAAAGATTGAATTCTCAGATCTGTGTGGCCAATAGTGTGTTGATCCACGTGAAGTCATTTTGTAATAAGTCATGTTATATTTATGTATTTGCTTTGCAATGTATGCCGACTTGGATGATTGTTCCTAAGTCGATGTCTTGTATAAATAAGGAGTTGTAAAGTCATTTTGAAAAAAGAAAGGTGAGCAGTGTGTGGTAGAGAAGTGCGAAAAATAGAGTAGAAGTATTGGGCTTAAATGGAGCTGACTCAAGCATGGTGAAGATGCTATTCTTTAGTTCAAGTATGTAATGCTTATTATTTTGTAGACAGTGTGTCTCCTATAGGCAGTGGGCCTCTTGTGAGTAGTGTGCTCGGTTAGTGAGCCCTAATTGGCATGTACCATTTTGTTCTTTCTATTCTTCTAACAAAGAATACAATCTTGGGTGAGTCACCCCATGGTTTTTCCCTTAACTGGGTTTTCCACATCAAAATCTTGGTGTCATATGTGTTAATGTGTTTCTGCTCTTGAATTGTTGCATTACATTTCCATGATTGATTTATTATTATGCTACTAAATTAAGAAGAGAATTCAAGTGATTAATTGAAAGAAAGTTTTGGACAACTGATTCACCCCCCCCTCTCAGTTGTCTATCTTTAATCTAACAATTGGTATCAAAGCTAAGTTCTTCTAAAAGAGCTTAACCACTTAAGGAGATCCAAGATGTCATCCTACAAGAAGGATAGTCTGAGGTTTGATGGAACCAATTTCACTCTTTGGAAAAGTTGCATGGAATGTCACTTGCAATGTATGGGAATGCAATATTGGATCATGGCTTCAAAGAAGTATACTCCTCCACAGAATGGTTTGAGAACTGTAGATGAAATTAGAGATGCTAAAAATAATCTACGGACTAAAGAAGCTCTTCTAAGTATCTTGTCTGATTTAGAGCTAACAAATGTTGTTGACCTGCAAACTGCTTTTGAGATTTGGGAAAAAATGGGACTTCTACATGAAGGAGACAAGTATGTTAAATGTGCCAGGCTACAAAGTTTGAAAGGAAAATTCAAAAATCTAAAGATGAGAGAAGATGAAAATATCACTACATTTATGCCAAGAGTAAATGAGCTTGTTTGTGGCATTAGATGTGCTGGTGGAGTCTTGGATGAAGATGAGATTGTTGGAAAAGTTCTTAGATCCCTTCCCGATTCTTACAAATACAAGGTTGTTTCTATTGAAGAATTCAAATCTATTTCAGGTATCACAAGAGATCAATTGGTTGGTAAATTGGCTGCATTTGAATTGACTAAGTTTGGAGATGCTCCCCCAAGACTGAATCTGCATTCAAAGCTATTGCCTCTGGTAAAGGAAAACAAAAGTTTGATCCAGGAGAGAACTCCTCAAAGAAACTATCATGGTATGAGAAAGTAAAAAAAGACCTGGAAGAAGATGAAGCATAAGCTGTTCAACTTGAAGCCCTTATTGCAAAAAGACTGCCAAGAGGATTTGGTAAATATGAAGGGAAATTGCCTTTTAAATGTTTTAACTACAACAAGATTGGTCATTTTGCCACAAGGTGTCTGGAAAGATTTTCAAGGCCAAACCCTAACAGATCAAGGTTCTAGAAGAATTGTTACTATGTTCATGAAGATGATGATAATGAAGGAGTAACAGATGATGAATCAGAAATAGGAAACAAATCTAGAAGTGACTGGGTGTTTATTGCCATCAAGGAAGTAGATCCAATGCCCTCTGAATCTGTCAATCATAAAATTGTAGAAAAAGCTCTGGCTGCTCAAGTTGAAGAAAAGGATGATTGGGTCATTGACAGTGGATGCTCTCACCATATGACAGGTGATAAAATAAGTTCATAGATTTGGAAAGGTATGAAAGAGGAGTGGTGAAGTTTGGTTATAATTCTGCTAGCAGAATCAGAGGTAGAGGACCCATTTCTTTTTATGGAAAGAACAAAACTAGTAATGTACTATATGTTGAAGGTCTAAAGCATAATCTTCTCAGTGTTGGATAGTTAGTGGACAAAGGCTATGATCTCTGATTCAAGAATGGAAAATGCAAGATCTTTGAACATTCCAAAACAGAGATTGCATCCGGTACTCAAACAAAAGGTAATATCTTTCACTTGGTACTAGTAAAAGTTGTCTATTTGTTCAAATTGATCAGAGTTGGTTGTGGCATAGAAGAATATGTCATGTGAATTTTGATAATATCATCAAGATAAGCAACACTCAGGCTATAAGAGATCTTCCAAGATTGGTGAAACCAACAAATAGTTTGTGCAAAGAATGTCAATTGGGTAAATAAAGAAGAATCTCATTCAAAAGCAAGGAACAAACCTCTACTTGATTATTGGACTTAGTTCATACTAATCTATGTGGTCCAGCAAGAATCAGGAGTGTGCAAGGTGATAGATACTTCATGTTACTAATTGATGACCATTCTCGGATGATGTGGGTTACTTTTCTAAAAGAGAAAATAGAAGCTATTGAGAAATTCAAAATATTCAAGGCTATGGTAGAGAATGAAACTAGATTAAAATTAAAATGTTTAAGGTCTGAAAGAGGTGGGGAATTTACATCCGGTGAGTTCATAGATTTCTATGAGAAACATGGAATAAAAAGACAGTTGTCTGCTCCTGGGACTCCACAGCAGAATGGAGTAGTTGAGAGAAAGAACCGGACCATCCAGGAAGCATTTAGAACCATGATGATGGAAGCAAATATTCCTCAGATCTATTGGAGAGAAGTTGTAAGCACTGCAGTCTACACTCTCAATCGAGTACAAATTAAAAGCAATACTGTTAAGACTCCTTATGAACTTTGGTTTGGCATCACTCCCATTGTGAGATATTTCAGAGTCTTTGGTAGCAAATGTTACATTAAAAGAGATGAAGATCTAGGAAAATTTGATGCTAGAAGTGATGAAGGAATTTTCTTGGGTTATTCTACTCAAAGCAAAGCATACCGCTGTTACAACAAGAGATTAAGGAAGATTGTAGAAAGTACAAATGTGAAGGTTGATGAAGGTGTTGAAAAACCCTCAAGGTTTTATGAATATGATGAAGATGATCAAAATGATGTTTTTGTCTAAGCTCCCTCTGAAATTCATATTCAGACTGATCCAGTAAATCAGGAAGAAGAGATAAGTTTGAGTGGACCTGTTCAAGAATCAGAAGTGCAAGAAACTCCCAAAGTTCCCAGGTATGTAACACTAAATCACTCTAAAGATCAGATCATAGGTGATAAAAGAAAAGGTGTACAAATAAGAAGAAAGATTGCTCAAGATTCAGAAGAGTATTGTCTGATTTCAAAGATTGAACTTAAAACAATAAATGAAGCTTGCAATGATGAAAATTGGACTAAAGAAATGGAGGAAGAATGTGATTGGAACCAAATGGGTCTTCCAAAATAAACTGAATAAAGATGGTGAAGTAGTCAGAAACAAAGCCAAATTGGTCTGCAAAGGTTACTCCCAAGTAGAAGGAGTTGATTTTGAAGAGACTTTTGCTCTGGTGGCAAGAATTGAAGTAGTTAGATTATTTCTTGCTTTTGCTGCCTTCAAGGATTTCAAAGTATATTAGATGGATGTCAAGTCTGCCTTCCTGAATGGTGACTTGGAAGAAGAAGTTTACATTGAGCAACTAGATGGATTTCAATTGTCTAATCATGGTGATATGGTCTGCAAGTTGAAGAAAGCACTGTATGGACTCAAGCAAGCTTCAAGAGCCTAGTATGAAAGATTGGATAAGCATCTTTTGAAGATTGGTTTCAACAAAGGTACTGCTGACAGTAATTTGTATTTCAAAATTGATCATGAAAATATCTTGATTGTTGAAGTATTTGTTGATGACATCATTTTTGGGGGAAGAGATAGTATGTGCAAAACCTTTTCAAATCAAATGAAAAGTGAATTTGAGATGTCCATGTTTGGGGAAATGAATTTCTTCTTGGGTCTGTAAATCACTCAAACAAAGAAAGGAATCTTCATTTCTCAGACCAAATATGTGAAAGAATTGTTGAAGAAATTTGGGATGGAACACTCAAAACCAATGAATACTCCCATGGCAACTAGATGCAAATTGAGCAAAGATGATGACTCTCCTAAGGCTAATCAGAAAAAGTATAGGTCAATGATTGGAGGATTATTGTATCTCACTCAAACTAGATCTTACATTATGAATGTTGTTGATCTTGTTGCTAGATTCCAAGCTGATCCTAGAGAATCTCATGTCATGGAAATCAAGAGGATTTTTAGATATCTAAAAGGAACAGTTGAGTATGGTTTGTGGTACCCTATAGATCATGATTTCTCTCTTCATGCATATACAGATGCAGATTCTGCAAGAGATGTGGATGACTGGAAGAGTACCAGTGGTGGAGCATTCTTTTTAGGGAAGAGATTGGTTTCTTGGCTGAGAAAGAAATAAGAGGCAATATCTCTGTCCACTGCAGAAGCAGAATATATTACAGTAGAAGGTAGTTGCACTCAAGTACTATGGATGAAGCAAATGCTAAGGGACATTAGAGTGGAGTATAAGGAACCTATGACAATCTTTTGTGATAATTCAAGTGCAATAAACTTATCAAACAATCCAGTGTTGCATTCAAAGACTAAACACATATCCATCAAGTTTCACTTTTTGAGAGAGCAAGTGAAAAAAAATGAAGTCAGATTGGAGTTTGTGCCTTCCAAGGATCAGATTGCAAATATTTTTACTAAACCTCTACCTAAGGACTCTTTTGAGTATCTCAAGGAGAAGTTAGGGGTTATTACCCCTCCAGTTCTGAATTAAGGTGCACTATTGTTACCCCTCCAGTTCTGAATTACGGTGCACTATTGTACATCAGTCCGGTGGATCTCATAGCTATATCTTGTGGTCCGAATTAATGTTTGGGAAGTTGTTACTCAGGGGGAATAGCTTGTATGATTATGAATTGATGCAAGTATGTACCCTTTGCCATTGATGTCAAAGGGGGAGAGAAGACATGTGAAAAATAAGTGGTTGTTGATCAAAGGAGCAAGAAAGGAAGAGAAGACATGTGAATGGTTTTTTTTAATAAGGGGAGTTCTGATAGTGTGGAGAGGTTCTTGTCTTGATGGGTAAAATAGTTTTTCACATCATATGTTGCCATCAATGACAAAGGGGGAGATTGTTGCAAGTGTGGGCCTAACCGGTGTTATCATTGATGTCAACATACTCCTATTGCATTGGTGATAAGGATTGATGAGCTATGTGCTGAGGATATTGAGAAAATTAGTCCTAATCAGGGATAGAGAAGAACAGTGAAGGAATTAAGGTAAAGATCCCAGTTAAGATGAATATCAGAGGAAGTGCTTCAAAGGGTTTGTAGATATGTATCTTACGATGATCTAGTAAATATTTCAGAGGTCCACATGAAGACTTGAAGAAGTTATGGGCACTTAAGTAAAACCAGTTCCAGTAGGTGTTCACAGGTGACAGAGTGACATAGATAGGTCCGGTGAGATCTAGAAATGCAATATCCTATTCTGCGGATTTGGTGGAGTGTTTAGGAAGCCAATATGGATTGACAACTCAATTGGTTCAAGGTCTGGAGGTCCGCAAGCATCCATTCCAATATGACAGTGATGACAGACTATGTTCTTGAGGTTCTGAATGAAGGAGAGAATGATTTCAGTAAAAACAAGTAGTGTGGATGTTCTCATTGATTCAGGCAAGCTTGTGGAGGTCTTTGGATTGTTTCCAGTTCATGTTGGTGGTCCGCATTGAAGATTGAGCTCGCAATTGAAGAATTACTTCTGGATGATGGTGTTCCTTCTAAGTCTAGCCGACTAGATGAGTTACACATCATGCAGATGATTTTGAAGATGTTCTTTAAAGTATGGTGTGTCCCTAAAGAAAGATTGAAGTCTCAGATCTATGTGGCCGACAGTGTGTTGATCTGTGTGAAGTCATTTTATAATAAGTCATGTTATATTTATGTATTTGCTCTGTAATGTATGCTGACTTGGATGATTGTTCCTAGGTTGATGTCTTGTATAAATAAGGAGTTGTAAAGTCATTTCGAAAAAAGAAAGGTGAGGAGTGTGTTCTAGAGAAGTGCAAAAAATAGAGCAGAAGTATTAGGCTGAAATGGAACTGACTCAAGCATGGTGAAGATGTTATTCTTCAGTTCAAGTATGTAATACTTATTATTTTATAGACAGTGTGTCTCCTGTAGGCAGTGAGCCTCTTGTGAGCAGTGTGCTTGGTTAGTGAGCCCTAATTGGCATGTGTCATTTTGTTTTTTCTATTCTTCTAATAGAGAATACAATCTTGGGTTAGTCACCCCATGGTTTTTCCCTTAACCAGGTTTTCCACGTCAAAATCTTGGTGTCATATATGTTAATGTGTTTCTGCTCTTAAATTGTTGCATTGCATTTCCATTATTGATTTATTATTATGTTGGTAAATTAAGAAGAGAATTCAAGTGATTAACTGAAAGAAAGTTTTGGACAACTGATTCACCCCCCCTCTCAATTGTCTATCCTTAATCTAACATTAGTTGCCTCTACACCTAAAGGGAAAGGTAAGAACAAGAACACGTCTAAAACATAATCAAATGATACTTCCACCACCTCTTCTAAAGAGGCTAATCCTAAGAAGGAGAGACCTAAATGTAACTTTTGTACGAAAGTTGGGCATAGTGAACAAACTTGTTACAAGAAGGAAATTCATGAGTTGAAACAATTAGTCATGGAACATCATATTACCCCTCCTTCATCTAGTCCACCTTCTCCTTCTTCTACCAAACATGAGGACAAGGATACTTCATGGTGCAGGAGCACCTACCTGACAGCTGGCCTTCATGAGGCAGTTAGTAGTTTAGGTCTTGTTTGTGTTTCCAAGAAGGTCTGTTAGACCAATTGCATGTAATAATGTCACGCTGATCATGATAAGATCATGCTGACCAGGCTTTTGCTATTTTTAGATAGTTAGTTATAACAGCTGTCATGATGTATGTTCGGTGGGATCTCCCAGCCGCCTGGAGAGTTCCCAGCCGCTTGGAGTCGGGTCAGTAGTACTCATAGGGAAATCTTTATAAGCATGGGATCGGTTGATTGTAAATCATCGATCAGACTTTGCGAGAGTGAGACAGAGCGAGAGGAACATCATATTGTAGTTGCATCTTTTGAAATCGAATAAAGTATTCCTGTTTGTGTTCATCCTCTGTTGCATTCCATTGCTTGATCGATTGCTGGTTTGAGAGGTTTTCATGGATATACTGATCCATTCCACCGGTTGACTCATCTGATCGGTGGAATGGCAATGTACAGTAGGTTAGATTGTAGGTGGTTTTCTGTTTGCATGCAGGTGTGCAGGATCGCGGTCAAGAGATGTTGAAGACCCTAGCATCCTCATGTGCTAGGTCGAGTTGATAAGCTGACTGAGTTGGAAGATCACCCTGAGTTGGATCGGGTCATCCCTGGTGGATCGGCGAAGAGAGATTTCGCTAAGTGCAGAAATTCGTCAAGACGGCCTCATCAGGATATTTCTGCAAATATCCTGCAGACGGGTTAGACATCGTCATCCGGATAAGTGAAGGAGAGCATGATGTTGTCGATTGCATGAAGTGCGAGTTCGTCGGGGTGATCATCAGCAGGAGGAGCCGAGGAGCGTATCGGCATCAGGATCATCATATTGGGAGTGCCAAACATCTGCATATCGCGAGTAGATGCGGGAGAGAAAGTTCGGATTTTTGACTAAGTATTGAGAAGGTCATCAGGATATTGGGTGACGTCATCGTCATCAGGATATGACGTTATCGTCATCAGGATATTGAGATATCCCCTTGTGCGAGTTCATCCTGCTGTCGTAAGGTGCTAAGGTATCGGCGGAAGTCCGTAGCAGGAAGTTGTGTTAACATCATCATCAGGAGGTTTCGAAGAGAACCGGATAATTTATATCATGATGCTGTTGCTTGTATCATCGGGCAGTGGAGCGTCGAAGGCAAGTTGTTGAAGGTGATCGTCATCAGGATATTTGAACAACCGGATATTTGGATATCCTGCTGACAAAGGTGATATTGAATATCATGATGAAGACGTTAGAGTTCGGAGCCTGATGAACAGTGCAACCGGAGGATGTTTGCGCCCGCTGAACATCATGATGATGATGTCAGGAGGAAAGCGGAGGAGGTGAACAGTAGTCGGCAGGAGGATGATTGCGAGTGTCCGCAATATGATGATGCTGTTGGTTTTAAGAAACATGATGCTGACAGAGTAAAGCCGAAATATGATGATGTTGGTAGTTTTAGGGAATATGATGATGATGATGGCGAAGATGATGATGATGAGGTTGGTCTGCAGACATTCATGCTATATGCGAATGATATAGTGTGGATGCCTCTGCATCACTTCACCTAGATTCAAAGGCAACGATCATGCCTTGATTACTACTCATGCATCTAGAGATGTTGGATGAATTATTGATTTTGAAGCTTCAGTTCATATTACTTATTCACCTAATCTTATGGTTCTAGGAACTCTTCAAGAGCCCTATCATGATAGACTTTTAACTTCCAATAATCAGGTTGTTCATGTTGCTGCTATAGGTGATATTGATTTGGGTAATGGTTAAGTGTCTAATGTTCACTGTATTCCTAAGATTGCCTATAATATACTTTAAGTATATTAGATTACTCAGCTAGGCAACATAGTTGAGTTTACCTCAAATTCAATGTTCATTCGACATGCTTTAGGTGAGTTGTTTCCAGTGGGTAGGACTGATCATTAGTCCAAGGTATTTACATTTGATCACTTCATTGATGATGATGATCCTTATGTTCCTTTGACCACACCATCTAGTGTGAGGAGTAACTTAGTTCCTCATAATGGGTTTGTGGATCTACTCATGATTCTCCCATTACCTGCTACATCAGAGTCAAGACAGTTGACTCAATTGGTTCTTTAGATTTGAGTTCTTCTCTTGAGAAGAATGATCACGGTGTTCAAAACATTCCTTTGTGGGATGAGTATTTGGCAGGTATTTCAGACTTGTTTATGGAGTCTCATCTTGTAGATTTGGGAGACATACTTGAGGGGATTTCTCTCCTCTTTGATGACAGGATCACTGTTCCTTCATCTACATTTTCTTTGGAGACTAACATTGATGAGTTTCCTCATTCACTTGATTTGTCACATTTCTTGTTTGAGTTTGATCATGCTTATGCGGTGGCTTATTCGAGCTTGGTGACTCCTCCTTAGTTTTCAAAGATTTCTATTTGGAGACTTACTTCCTCCTTCTATCAGTTGGACATGGAGTGGCTTCTTCATCATTCGATGGACTTGTTTCTTCCTAAGAGGAGATGTGTTTCTTGTAGACATGGCATCATCTTTTGTTTCCAGGAATACTTCATCATCATTGGAGCTCCTTCATTATGGGGGGGATATCCTATCTCTCTTTTTATTTCCTATTGGGGAATTATTGATTGTATATACATGACGTATGTAGTCCTTGGGGGGTATTAGTGAGTCCTCCATGCATCATCTTGTTTCTATTCTCTCTTTTGGAGAGGAGTTTTGTTCCACAAGGTTTTCTACTTTTCTTTGTTTTGTGAGAGATTGCATTACACTTTACATTGTACATGGGTACCTAACATGGCCTAGTTGCCCCTGGGACCCATATTGCATAATAATCTCCCTAAGTTACATTTAAGGGGGGTGTTGGAGTAAATGCATTTTATCATTTACACATGCTTAAGTTTAACTTAGGCAACCAACATTTAATGTATCATTAATTAATAGGTGCATATTCTATAGTTATTTAGTTACTTTGTCAGTTAATTGTCGGCTCTATTTTTCTTGCCTTTATAAGCAAGACCATTTGTACATTATTCCATCAAGCAATCTTTAGTTAATCATTGATCTCACATCATTTCCTTTTGCAAAGTTCTCAATCATTCTCTTGTGGCATTTCATTTCCTGGTTGATCCATGGCTTCATGCTCATCCCTATAGACATAACATAGAGTAAGATCATAAAGATGGAACCATAACACAAGATGTAAAGTACAAAACCCTAAACACGGAAAAACCACTATCAAACCTCACCAAATTCTTTATTAGGTCTCACTAACCAAAATCTCACTTATTACATTGATGCCTCACTAGATAGGATCTCACTAATCATATCAACAACAATCTCAAAACAAGAAGATAAACACAGAGTACTACTCTATTTACAATGAAAACAAAGGTTATAGATAATTTCTATAACTCTTACACAAACACCCTATCTCTCCTAGATTGCAACAAAAGAACAATACTTAAGGATCACCATACATCCAATCACAAAAGTACATGGCATCATAGGACAATACAAGAACTCTTGAACCCAACATATACTTAAACCTATATCAAGAATCCCATCTTTACATAACTACTCTTCTGTAAAGATACTCAAAACATTACCATGCTCCACCTTTACTCTCCTAGACTGGTATGCATACATTAATGACACCTTTCTTTTACATGCTTATTCAAAGAATGAATAATCAACTCATTACAAAAGTTTACAATGGTATCATTTGATTATCCAGAAAGATATCCTATTCAAAATGATACTTTTGAAACATGGAAATTAGACGCATCCTTGATAACATACCTCTGCAATGCATCTCTATAATATCATTGATCTATTATTTGTCTCTATTGAAAACATTCTGAAGGCTTAGACAGACTTCTTCAAACATTCACATATTTCAATATCTCCTCTGCAATTAACATGCTCTCCTGCAAACCCTCTATCAATTATTCATCTGCACTCAATACAACATACCCTGCATTCATTCTTCCTTTTAGATTTACACTATCATTTCTATATCTCATTCATTGATATTGTAAACCCCATACAGATCCTTATGTATAGACTGCATATCTGTCACTATAAAATCATTCACTAGAACTGTATCACAGTGATACACATTCTGCTCATAATACATATATTAACATCATTTCATATTCTCTAAAAATATCACATTATCCAAACCCCTTTCTTCAGACACATCATACTTCGAAAAACAATTACAAAACTACCTTAATAAAAAATATCCTGACTTACTGATGTAGGAGCATCTAGTGGTGTAAAGGCAATCTTACATCACCAAAAATGAAGTTGATTCAAAATCATTGTGGTTGTTTTCATTTCTTTCCATAATTAGTGTTTCTGGTTCCATAATCTCTTGAATAATGATGTAGGACTTTCAATTTCTTTCCAAACTGCTAAAAATAACAAACTGCCAGTTTTGGAAAGTTTAACTGCCATTTTAGGAAAGTTTGCATTTGGGAACAGATTGAAGAGAAAACTTATAGAAATATTCATAACTGAAATATAAGACCTTTGGTGAAGGATTAGGCAAAGATCATTTGTGAGCTGAAAGCTATTAAAGTTTTTATTTTCCAAAAAGCCCTTGAAATTTTTTGAAACAAGATATAGGCACTAAAACATCCCATAACATCCCAAAAAGTTGACAAAAATCTATTTAAGGATTTCTGACATGATATTTCACATCGTGATCTTTTTGGTGCTTATAATGGTTCGTCAATTGGACACCCAGATCAAAAGTTATGCTTCCTAGAAATTGACCTACTTTTGGAGGGAGTTGCAAATTTTGAAATTTAGCTGGAGGCAGCCAAAAAGTACTATTTATGACTATTTTGGGAACCTTGGGCAGTAGTAGAGATAAGGGGGAAAGTCTAGAGTCAAGAATAGGCAGGAAAATAGAAACCCTAGCTGATTTGGGGTTACAGAAGGTATAATATTCTAGAGCCTGGTGATGCGTAGTTGTAGTGTGTTGCAGCTTGTGGAGGATTGATTCCTCTTATTGTAATTGAGCTTCTGTAATGTAATGAGTTGCCCAGATCAATAAAGAAATATTCTATTTTATGTGTTCCATTTCTATTGTTGTGTCTTTTATGATTTACCCCCTTCATCACGTACACTTTTATTAGGGTTTTGTATCATCAAAAACAAGGAGTAGAAAATAGTTCAAAAAAACTATTAACAACTTCACACAGCCCATATGGTCAAAAGACCATCAATGTGCATGCTTACTGTATACTCATTACCAGTTGAATACAAATTAGATTTTCACCATGGATTAGTCCTTTGGTTCCCTTGGTAAGTTAAATATAACCCATTGATCTTCATTTGGCACCTATCAAAGATTGTCCAACTAGATAGAACCACTCTCCCTAGGACATGGGGCTAGTTTCACAAAATTTAATAACCCTTTATGTGGTCACTTAAGTGACCCTTAACCGACAACATCAAGTCAATGAAGAGTTATTTAAACCTTTTGATAGTTACGATTTATGACTTTAACTTAATATAAAACCCTAACTAGTTTTAGGGTTTAAGCCTAAAGCTAAACACAAAACCCTAATCTGACACTAAAGAAGTTTTGACTTAAATTGAATCCCCTTAAAATCTTGTAGATAGTCTCTAAAAAATAGATGATATAACATGCATTATCCCTTTGACAATTAGGGTTTAAGACTTAGGGTATAGATCACATATTTTGGCAAACTCTACTAACTTTTTGTTTTCACCAAACCTAAATCTTTAGAGGAACTTTGTAAGAAAAAGAGAACAAGAACTTCTCCAAGACACAAAATTAGATGAACTTCTTAACACCTGAACATCTTAACACCTTTTCTCAAATACAAATGTTACAAGCTACCAACTCATCATCACTAATAATCCAACTGAGATCATGTTATAACAATGCTAGTGCTTTTGACATCAACTGCGTTTAGCCCATCATCAAATAAGTACCTTTCACAAATACTTATCATTATCAATACCATGAACTAAGCATGAGCAATGACCATGAACATTATGACCGCAGTACCTTTAACATCTCCATTACTTTTGCATCAACTGAATACTTTCCTTTGTATTAAGGACATGAAAACATTAAAGGACACAATCACCTTTTAATGAAGCAACCCTATCATGAAGCATCAGTCTATCATAAAGATGACAAGAAAGAACAAATACCACTGCAACACCATTAATCATCAACAAGGATGAACTCCTAAATTGAACTCCTGAAGCATCGCAATGATCCATCAAGGATGAACTCCTAAAGCATGAACACCGACTCAAACAACACAACATCCTTAATGACAAACAATGACAAACATCAACTGAAAAAACTCCAACCTTTGACATAAATGACAAACATCAACAAACTCCCCCTTTGTCATTGATGGCAAAACTCTTTCTCTTGCAACTCAACCACTCCCCCTTTGACATCAAAGACAAAGGGTTATGTACTCCCCCTGACTAAAAATATGTTTAGCAAAACATAGCACTGTCAAGGTTGTCAAATCATCTACATACCCGTTGTTAGTAGGTTCCTTCACTATATATCTACAATAATATCACTGTCAAAACAAATTACAAAGCAATGCCATTATACGAGAAAACTGTGACAGAGATAACACACATAGAGAAGGTTGTCAAAGCATCATGGTGTTGCTCAAGAGTGAAAGGATTGAGACAAAACATCACTGGTACACCTTTTGCAATAATATCACTATTTTTATGCTGGCATTGTTACTAAACCATTATTACCTTGTAAAAGAGATATATTGCCATGGAAAACAAAAGTAATGTCAAGGTCAAGACCTTTGTAGGAATCATACTTCATCATATGCTTGGACTGTATCAGATCCTTGATTGTCATTATCACCGTACTAAGGATAAGGTCAATTACACATGTATAGTATAAACAAGGAATACTTGCATGGAGAATGAGCCACAACCACCAGATACACCTTGTCAGGGCATGAACATCAAATGTAAAACAAGATCATAACTGACATTTTAACTAATAACATCAAACCACTATCAACATGAATCAAGACTGACATTATACTCATATCACTAGCCATATGAAATTATGCAAAGGACTGTTAAACAATAATTGCTTTCATTTGGAATCAAATGGACTTTTGACCAAATTCCTTAGGATGCAGCTCTGTCTTTAGATAGATTGTTCACTATCTACAAGTGAAAGTTTGAAACAACTAGACCACAAAGAGTCACTGATGTCAAGGCACAAAACACTATCACTATTATAATTGTACACCCATTGTGATGCAAGTCCCTTTTTAAATCTTATCTTATGAACATCCCCTAAGATGTATTATAGTGCCTTGATAACAAAGTAAAGAAGATGAACTTTACTTTTAAACATTGACTCTTCTCTTAGACTATCTTACTATTGTATTATGTTTTGATGTATGTCCACAACAACCTATCATAAAGACTACTGACATTATAACCTCCTACTATCTTCCATACAATATTAACAACTATTTTGTACTTCCCCTATGATGGAGCTCTGTCATTATAATGCCTATCCACTATCTTCCCTGTGTTGATCAGTACCACTATCATGTTCTACATCTGTCTGAACATACCTTGCATCCCTGTATTGTACCTTATTTGTTCTGATGACTATCTAATTATAAGAATCATATCAAAACACTCCATGGTATATAATAGACTGATATCAAATGTTTTTTGAACATATTATACATATTGTCCACTATCTGATCATCTTGTCTTAATGGTGATGACTATTTGAATTGCACTATGCCTATGAAATGCATAATGTTCTTTGATCTTCTAATCATATTATCCTGCAACCTACCCAAATATTGTCTGAAACAACTATCAACATCATTTTGTTAAGACTTCCAAAACTTGACAAATTCAAGGAAAAACATTTTTAAAGGCCAAATCACTATCAAGATATGAGGGAAATCACTTATACAGTATGTTCTTTACATCTTTACAACCACATTTGTTAAAAACAAACACTATCAAGACTATGGTAAATGAAGATGATACTTTCAACTACTACATCTTATAGAAAATCTACTTTCAATTATGGTTTAGTGTAGTTTTTCACACCTATTTTCAAAATCTTACTAGACCACATTTTATTGAGGTATTTTGTCAAGAAGGTCATATACCTTGTCTATGTTTACTAGAGCACTTTGTAACTACAAATTTTGATAACAATCCCCTTCTTTTATACATTGATGGATGCCATACCCTGTTCAAAAGTTTCCACATTTGCACATACTGATAAAAATTGCAAAGCTTGATTTTACACCTATCAAGTTCTACATCTTCTTGCAGATTCATTAGATCTTTTCAACAAAACTATTTTGTATGAATCCTGCAACCATTAACAACACCCTAATGTCATCTTAAATATAATCATCATGCAGAGCTAGTTTCCTCCAGGTTAGTTTCAACAACTTATGTTCTTTGAGTACCAAGGAACATTCATTGAACCACCAAAGATAACAACAAAAATGTAGTACTTTTCTAATGCAAAACTATCCACATTGTCCCATCAAAACTACACATAGTAACACCAAGAAATGCATGTGATCATTGAAGATGCTATTGTTCTGAGACATAGGAGTTTACAATATGATTCATATGCTATCAGGGACTAACACAATCATTGACACTACTCAACAGTGTACTTGATTTTTTAGGGAAGAAGCATTTTATTGCTCACAATGCTAATATATCTCCATTTGCTCCTTGACTGCTACAACCTCCTGATGACTGATCATTCTAACTTCTGTTGACATACCCTCCTTATTTTCTCCTTGGGACTAAATGATAAAGCATTGAACATCTCCCCCTAACTTCATGCTAGTCTTTAAGAAACAAGTGAAGTATGCACAAGACCAGGGCCTTCTTTTTCTAGGTCTTGTTTTCTTCTCCAAACCTTTACAATACCTTTATTTTGGTTGGTCACAATATCTGTTTGTTTTCTATTTCAAGATGATTCCACCAACCTACTTCTATAGGACCTTGCTATATGACCAAGTTTGTTGCATTTATAACAAGTGATCTTGTAACCAACTAAAAGAACAACACAGTCATATCTTCTATTTGACAACTCATAAGAATTGTTATTCCAATTATCTTTTCTTGCATGCATCCAACAATCTAGTGCTCTATGACCAAATTCATGACAAGAATAGCAATAACCATGAAAATAAGAAGTGAACCTAGTTTGTTTTGTTGATGATCTCTCCAGTCCTTTCTTGGGGCTATCAACTCTTTTGTATCCTTCTTCCTTCTAATTTGTAGGCCTTTGTGAAGTAGCACACTTGATTCTCCTTGTTCATATATTACACCTTGAGCTTTTCCATCACTCTTCATGGACACTACAACATCTTTGTATCTCCTTTCTCCTTCATATTCTATTCTAGATTTGTTTGATAGTGACCTTTGACTTAAAATCATTTTCTCAAACAACTCAGTGCTCTACTCATTTTGAAAACTTCTATTCAACTCCTGATTTATCTTCTCTAGTTCCTTTCTAAGAGACACAATTTCTAACTAGTACCTTTCACAATCCATCTCCTTGACCTTTAACTGACTTGTTATTTCTCCTTCTTTTCACTTAACTTATTCACCCTATATTTTTAAGTTCACAATCAGTTTTGTTCACTCTTCAAGATTTGAAAATGCTTTAGACTTGATGTTCATTTCTTCTTGAAGTTGTAACCTTAATTTCTAGTTCTACCTTTTGAGTTTCTTGATTTCATTTAAGGCAGAAATAAGTTCACCTTCAAAATCAATTTCAAATTCATCTTCATCATATTCTTGTTCATATTCATTGACAATGTGGTCTTCATCTATTATCACATAACCTTTGCTTGCTTACTTTTCACCTTCTATGTTAGACTTAACCTCTTCTTCACATGAGTGTCCCTTTCTTTTGTCAACACACTCAATTACAAGACTATCCACTATTTCAAATATATCACATAACTTGTTTGAGGTAGGTTGATCAACTTTTTGCTTGTCACTAACCTTTTTCATTTGTCCTTTTTGTTTTGCCATAGTATTCCACCTCCATAATCAACCCAAGTCTATTAGACTTCTCTAAGGAACCTACAACTCTGATACCAATTATTGGAATACAATGGATCATAGAGAGGGGGGTGAATTAGTGATCTAACAAAATTGGTTTATTCATCATCCTTATAAACACAATCAATGCTATTAAAAACATGAAAAGACATAAGAGAGAGTACGATCATAAAGATGGAACCATAACACAAGATGTAAAGTGGAAAACCCTAAATAGGGAAAAACCACTATCAAACCTCACCAAAATCTTTATTAGGTCTCACAGACTAAAATCTCATTGATTACATTTATGCCTCACTGGCTAGGATCTCATTAATCATAGGATCTCACTCATCACATCAACTCCAATCTCAAGAAAAGAAGATAAAAATAGACTACTACTCAGTTTACAACGAAAACAAAGGTTATAGATGATTTCTATAACTCTTACACAAACATCTTATCTCTCCTAGATTGGCATGAAAGAATAACAATTCAATATCACCATACATCCAATAACAAAAGTACATGGCATCATAGGACAATACAAGAACTCCTGAACCCAACAGATACTCAAACCTATATCAAGAATCCCTTCTTTATATAACTACTCTTTTGTAAAGATACTAAAAACATTACCATGCTCCACCTTTACTCTCCTAGATTGGTATGTATACATTAATGACACCTTTCTTTTACATTCTTATTCAAATAATGAATACTTTACAATGGTATCATTTGATTATCCAAAAAGACATCCTATTCAAAACAATACTTTTCAAATATGGGAATCATATGCACCCTTGATAACATACCTTTGCAATGCATCTCTGTAATATCATTGATCTACTATTCAAGTCTCTGTAGAAAACATTCTGAAGGCTTAGATAGACTTCCACAAACATTCACTTATTTCAAGATCTCCTCTGCAATTAACATGCTCTCTTTCAAACTCACTGTCAATTATTCATTTGCACTCAATACATCATAGCCTACCATCATTCTATCTTTTAGATTCACACTATCATTTCTATATCTCATTCATTGATACTATAAACCCCATAAAAATCCTTATGTACAGACTACATATATGTCACTATTAAATCATTCACTATAGTTATATCATAGTGATACACATTCTGCTCATAATACATATATTAACATCATTTCATCTTCTCTAAAAAACTCACATAATCAAAACCGCTTTCTTCACACACATCATACTTTGAAAGACAATTACAAAACTGCCTCAATAAAAAATCTCCTAACATACACTTTCATGAGGGTTTTGTATCATCAAAAATAGGGAGCAGAAAATAGTTACAAATAACTGTTAACAACTTCACACAACCCATATGGTGAAAAGGCCATCAATGTGCATGCTTACTGAATACCCATTACCATTTGAATGCAGATTAAATTTTCACAGTGGATTCATCCTTTGGCACCCTTGGTAAGTTAAATATAACCCATTGATCTTAATTTGGCATCCATCGAAGATTGTCCAATCGGATAGAACTAGTCCCCCTAGGACACGGGGCCATTTTCATAACATTTAATAACCCTTTATGTGTTCACTTAACTGGCCCTTAACCGACAACATCAAGTCAATGAAGAGTTAAAAGAAAAGTGAGCCCCATCATATGACTTGTATTTAAGCCTTTTGACTCTTTTGATTTATGACTTGAACTTAATATAAAACCCTAATTAGTTTTAAGGTTTAAGCCTACAACTAAACACGAAACCCTAATATGCCACTGAAGAAGTTTTGACTTAAATTGAATCCCCTAAAAAGCTTGTAGATAGTCTCTTAAAAAGTGATGATATAACATGTATTATCCCTTTGACAATTAGGGTTTAAGACTTAGGGTATAGATCACATACTTTGGCAAACCCCGTTAATTTTTTGCTTTCACCAAACCTAAATCTTCAGAGGAACTTTGTGAGACAAAGAGAACAATAAATTCTCAGAGACACAAAATAAGATGAACTTCTTAGCGCCTGGACTTCTGAACACCTATTCTCAAATAAAAATGTTACAAGCTACAAACTCATCATCATTAATAATCTAGCTGAGATCATGTTATAACAATGCTAATGCTTTTGAAATCAACTTAGTTCAGTCCATCATCTTGAACAAGTACCTTTGACAAATACTTATCAATATTAATACCATGAACTGAGCAGGAGCAATGAGCATCAACACTATGACCATAGTACCTATAACATCTCCATTAATTTTTCTTCAACTAAATACTTTCCTTTGCATTAAGGACATGAAAACATCAAAGGACACAATCACCTTGTAATGAAGCAACCCTATCATGAAGCATCTGTGTCATAAAGATGACAAAAAAGAACAAATACCAGTGCAACACCATCAATCATCGGCAAGGATGAAGTCTTGAAATGAAGTCCTGAAGCATGATCTTGAAACATGGCAATGATCCATCAAGGATGAACCTCTGAAGCATGATCTTGAAGCATGAACACAAACTCAAACAACACAACATCCTCAATGACAAACAATGACAAGCATCAACTAAAAACATCAACTCAAACAACTCCAACTTTTGACATCAATGACAAATGTAGATGGTGTTTGTTGTACATTTGAAGGAGTAGATGCTTGAATGCATGGGGTTGTCCTCACACTTTACAATGGTGTCATTTGTTGACCACTTTGTTGAGCTTGAATGGGTGTGGAAGGAGTCACATTTGATGGAATACCTGATGGTATAAAAACTTCTTTATCTTCTTGTGGTAAGTTTATTGCTATATTGATTGTTTCCTCCAAACTTCTATCCCATGCTTCATCTTCTATGAACTACACATCTCTGCTGATTATTACTTTCTTGGTTATTGGATTGTATAGTTTGTATGCTTTGGATTCATCACTATAACCAACAAATATACAGTTTTCTCCTTTGTTGTCTAATTTTCTTCTTAATTGATCCGACACATCTGCATATGACACACATCCAAATACTCTCATATGAGCAACACTATGTTTTCTTCTAGTCCATGCTTCTTTGGAAATCATATTATTTACACTCTTAGTTGGACACCTATTCATAATATATGTTGTGCAAGCTACACCTTCAACCCAATATTCATTTGACAAATGCTTTGCTTTCAACATGTTTCTTGCCATTTCCATAATTGTTATATTTTTTTATTTCAGCTACCCCATTTTTTGAGGTGTGTATCTAGTTGTGAATTGCTTGTGAATTCCATGGTCTTAGCAAAAATTAAGAAATTCATTTCAGATGTATTCCCTACCTCTATCCATTCTCAATGCTTTGATATAGTGCTAACTTTGCTTTTCAACAAGAGTCTTGAATTGATGGAAGAAATCAAGCACTTCATTTTTTCCCTTAGAAAGTAGACCCGTGTTTTACTTGAATAATCATCAATGAAAGTCAAGAAATATTAGCTTCCACTAATTGAGGGTGTTTGCATAGGTCCACATGTAAATCTGAATGCACAATTTCTAATGGTGCTTTTGCTCTAATTGAGTTCACGATTGGAAATGTTTCTACATGTTGCTTTCCCAAGATGCATCCTTCACATAACTTTTCTGGTTTCTCTACTAATGGAACACACTTTACCATACTTTTCCTATTGAGTAGGTTTAGACCTCCAAAGTTGAGATCCCCAAATCTTAGATGCCATAACCAATTTTCATCTTTTATTTCAACTTGAAGGATTGTTTGTGTGACTGCTGCAAGTTCTTCTTTAACCACTTATGTGTTCATTGTGGGGTGTGCTTGAGCATATTCCACATTCAAATCTGGCTTAATCTTTAGGGGAAACATTCTATTGTTTGTCATTTGGACTTTGGCAATGAGCTAGTTACTTGGAAATTTATCCAAAATAATGTATTGTTTGTTTTTGAAAAACACTTTATAGCCCTTTTGAACAACCTAACCAATGCTCATTATATTGTGTTTTAGACTAGGCACAAAATACACATCTGAAATATACTTTTTCTCCCCCTGTTTAGTTAGAATGTAGATGTTTCCTTTACCATAACCGACACTTTGTTGTCATTGCCCAATGTTACATCTAATTTTACATTTTCATCTAAACTTGAGAACATTTCTAGGTTCCCTATCATGTGATTGCTGCAACCTGAGTCTAAGAACCATACATTATTTTGGTTTTCTTGTGCTACATTGCATGCTATGAACGTATTGGCTTAATTTTGGTTTTCTTTTGTGAAGTTTGCATTTGGTTTGCTAAAATCATATTGCTTCTTTCTACATTTATTTGAATAATGTCCATACTTCTTACAATAATGACATTGAATTTGAGACTTGTTATACCTTTGACCTTATGGTTGATTTTGAGATGGGTTTAGGCTTGAGTTTTGACTCTTGCCTCTTCCACTTGAGCTTGATTGGCTGCTTCTTCCACTTCTATATGAATATCTTCCTCTACATCTGAAATTAGATCTACCTCTACCTCTACCATGGCTGATTGAAACTTGTGACTTGAATGCATGCTCCAATGAGGTGTTTGCTGACCTGTTTAGTCTATGTTCATGTGAAATGAGAGATGCATGGAGCTCGTCAACTAAAAACTATGAGAGATTCTTTGTTTCCTCTATGGCTACAACAATTGATTCAAATCCTTTGGGCAAACTCCTTAGAATCTTTTCAACCACTCTCCTATCTTCAAGTGTATCCCCATGAGATTTGATTTGATTTACTAGTCCAATAATTTGTGTGAAGAATGAATCTACTGATTCATTGTCCTTCATGTAGATTATTTCAAAATCCATTCTCAACATTTGTAACTTAATTGCCTTAACTTTTGTCATACCTTGATAGGCTGTTTGAAGTATATCCCATGCTTCTTTGGACTTTGTTGCTGCTCCAATCCTTGGAAAAATGCTCTCATCCACTACTTGAAATATGTAGAAGAGAGATTTTGAATCATTCTTTCTATTATCTCTTAATATGTCATTCTCTGCTTGTGTCAATGCATTGTATGCTACTATATCAGTTGGTTCTAGAAATCCATTCTCAACAAGCTCCCAAATATCATGAGAACAAAATAAAGCTTTCATGGTGATTGCCTAGTAGTCATAATTGTTGCCATTAAACTATGGAATTTGTGGCTTTGTTAAGCTTGTGTTTGTTGCCATTGTTGACTGTGAAAAACCTCTGCCTTCTTGAAAACCTCTGCTTGATAACTACCCTAAAAACCTTGCTTTAAAAGCTCTTGCTTGAAATACCTCTGACACTGATCAATGTGGCTCTGATACCAGGTGAAGAGAAGAGGCAAAGGAGTAATGGGAATTATAAGGCAGAGATAAACAACTGAGAAAAAAATAGAAGATAACAAAAGAGATAAACTACTTGTATTTATATGTATACTTTTAATCAAAACTCATACAAAGTATTGCACCAAATAAACAAGGAGTTGCAACTCTTTTTGTATATGCAAAAAAGAAAAATAGGGTGATTTGTTCATAGTAGCTTCAAACTTCTTTTTAGATAGTTGCAACAACATAATTCACTTCTTTTTGCTCTATTCATTCATACTCTAAAAAAACCTACCCAATGCAACGTATATATCAACTAGCAATTGCACCTTGGTGTGCAATAGGTATGCCGAGGAGTTACTTGGAAGTTCAATTTCCATGTCTCTAAGTGAATGATGATTGTTTTCTATCCCTATGTTCCATGTCATGATCTAGAATTGAGAGAGAGTATTTCAGGGCATTGAGAGCTTTGTGGTATTTAATAAATCTGATGAACTAGAACTTGTGATCATCCAAAGTCACTAATCGAGTATTTTTTTTTTTTTGCGGGATCACTTGCTATCTTTGCCATGGGTATCGCCACTTGCATATTACACAAGTGATTAGTTTCCCTCATCTAATAGAAATCATGGGCTCCTACTATTCAATCCTAGCATTTCATTCGATGCATGTAGGTAGTGAATGCTTTTGAACCTACATGGGTAATTTATCCATAGGTGTCACTTGTTGGAAAATGTTGATCCAAAAGAACAGACAAAAGTACAAGGTAGAATAAATGGGAATGATCATTTAAATGGTATAAGGTAAAAAGGAAGAAACATGTTATTCCTTCCATTCATCATATTCAAGTCAATTGGACAAACTTCTTGCATTGTCTATATTATTTTCAAGATTCTCCCACTTTTCTTGTGTTGCCTAGTGCAACTTTTCTATACATCTAAATGTAGTTGTTGATGGATCTCTTGTACATATACTTAAAATGACTTGTTGAAGGGGTTTTTACATTTACATTTTGCATTCTTTTATTGTTAGATGTATTTAAAGTGAGTGGCAAGCTAATTGATTGACTATTAAAGATGTGATTATACCTCTCAAGAATACAACCTTGAAGGTTTAAAGTGAAAATGACCATGAAAGTTTGAAAGTCGCATAACTTTTAGATCCGACGATGCTCATAAATCTTATCATATTGCATCATATTATGGTAATGTCCATTGTTGATCATCCAAGTCAAGCAATGGAGATTCACATCCATTTAAAATTGAAACTTTGAAACCTTCTGCTCAAACTGGTTACATTAACATTTTCAAAATAACTCTAAAAGAAGCTAAACTATATCATATTGAGTAATTTTTTGGTTTGCAACCTGTAAAAATGTTATATTATTTTTTTGTATATGGGAAACTTAAAGTATACATAGTTTTTAAAATTGAGTCATAAGAGTAATAAATAAGGGGGGTGTACTTGTAAGAGTAGTAAACAGGAAATTTTTATTTGTTTGTAATATTAGTATTCTCAAAAAGAGAGTATATATAGAATATTTGTATTATTTGTTTGGGGCTATTTTGATTTGTTGAATCATGGTCATCATTTGAAGATTGAAATCATGTAATAATGTGTGTTGTTGTTCTATAGTGATAAGTAAAGTTTGAGTAGATGATTTGGATTATGTAATGATGAGGCATGATGTACAATAGTTTTGATTATGTGTTTATGTGATCTAGTAATCATGTGATCAAGGAATATAAAGAGTTTGGTAAATGTTGTAGCATTCTAAGTGTAGCCATTTGTAATGTTTGTATCAAGAAAGTGATCAATGAGAATCAACTAGAGTTGAAGGGTTTTAGCATTTGTGTGTTTCTATAATTGTTTGCATGTATGATCAGTTTTCAGTAGTGCTTGCATTTCCATGCTAGAAGAGTGTGATACAACTATATCATAGGGATAGAGAGAGAGAGAGAGAGAGAGAGAGAGAGAGAGAGAGAGAGAGAGAGAGAGAGAGAGAGAAAGGAGAGAGATATATATGTGGAGAGAGAGGTAGAGAGAGAGAGAGAATGAGCGAGAGAGATTAAGGGTTCACCTCTTTTATTGGAATGTAAAGGGCATAATGTATAATGTATGCATGTATGTTGAAAGATGTGACTCCAATTGGTGCGAGAAGTAACAACGGTGATTGACCATGTGGTGTTGCTCCTTGAGGCCAGATTTGATGTTTGTTATCAATTGTGATTTTTTTGTATCTGCAGTTCCCTGTATGATCATTTAAGTAGTGATTGCAATTCCATGATAGAAGAGTGTGATACAATTATATCATATGCTTTCCATTGTTCAACAGATAAACTATCTAGTGTAGGGTGAGTCCCAACATGTGGGACCTGGAGTGTTGGACAATTAGAGTCAATTAAATCAACTACCAACACTTTAAATAATGGGATGAATTTTGGTGTACCCTAATTGTGGTTATAGTCAAACTCATGTTGGCCAAGCATGTCAAGCTCATTTAGTTGAAAAGGTAGACTTGGGTACAATCCTGATAAGACTTTACATTCGTCAAGACTATTTTCTTGCATCACATACTCTTTATCATAGGGAGATTCATCATCAATATCGGTTGATGGATCTAGAGGTGTATGATGTACATGCCATGGATGGTAGCTGGTAGATTTTCTTCCCATTGGTCTACAATATCTTTATCTGATGATCTTGGGTTCTCACATACAAATGCGATATATACATGAATTGCTCCTTCCCATACATTAGTGATATACATAGTGCTTGTATGTTCAGCGAACAACATGAACTCAACCCAATATGAACTCTTATGCATACATCATTTCACAGGATACACACAGAATGCTTCCTAATACAAATGCAGTATTTACACAAACTGTTTCAACATACAAATGTAGTATACTCACAAAATGTATATTTGTTGATACAACACAAGATTTATGTCGTTAATTATTATTTCATTTGGCAATATTTGAGCTTTTCTGCATATAATTTAACATCTATTTTCTACATCGCCAGGGATTTGCAGAGAAAAAGAGAGAGGAGAGAGAAAAAAGACAATTTAAAGAGATAAATAAATAGAGAGAGGTATAGATGAAAGAAAGACTAACTTTCATTCACTCATTTAGTGTCGACAATTTAAAGATAAGAGATAAATAGATAGATAAAGAGAGAGAAAGAGAGAGAAAGAGAAAAAGCAAGAGGGGGAGAGAAGATATACATATTTGTGATTCTATAAGGGAGCTATGCTTAGGGCAATGCAGATTTAAAAAGAAATAGAGAGATAGAGAGGGAGACAAAGACACATAGAGATCACTTTAGTGGAGATAAAGACAAATGCAAAAATAAATAGAGAGATAGAGAGGGAGACAAAGACATAGAGAGAGATAGGTAGAGAGATCAAGAGGGAGAGGGGAAGATTGATCTAGAGAGAGAGGAATTAGAAAATAGAGATAGAGTAGTAGAGAAATATAAAGATAAGAGATACAAAGGCAAAGAGAGATAAAGAAAAGAGAGACTAACTTTTGATTGGCCATTTTGTGCTAGCATTCCAAACTTGATACACACACACACACACACACACACACACACACACACACACACACACACACACACACACACACACACACACACACAGAGAGAGAGAGAGAGACTAATAGTTAAAGTGACATGTTTATTGTATGCCCTAGTAAATAAAACCAATAAAGTAAGTAATATAATTAGATTAACTTAAAAATTTAGTTTAGAAACAATACAAAAATACATGTTTTTAAATTGATAAAGAAGGTAAAAATATTTAGTTTCTATGGTATTGACTCTAAATTGTGGCTTTGAAGTTTAGGCTCCAAGTGCCACCCATTAGATTTAGGTTGATAAAATGGAAGTTGTTTGATTGCTCTCTAAGTAGCGTAGGTTTGATGTTATAAAGCTTCATTACTTCTTTCCAAGAAAATGATGGGCAAAGTCCTTTCTTGTTGATGGATCGATAAGGACCTCAATACAAGTTGATATGTAGGTATGGTGGATATCATATAATATAGAATTAATTTTCCCAAAGCATTTTTAGTGTTAAGCTATGTTGCCTTGTACCTCTAAAGTTGATATTGATACAATTTTTCGATGGTAGAAATGGGCCCTTCTTTTTGTCTCTCTCTCCCTCTCTGTCAATGTTTTTTTTTTTGTGATTATATGTTCTTGAATGTTGATACACTCTGAGGTCAAGTCCTCTTAAGGCCCATACAACCTTTGACCCTTATAATGATGTTTATGAGTTTATAATCGCATGCTACAACTTTTATACATGTCAATTCTTCATTGATAATTATTAAATTATTTCTATAACCCTTTGTTCTTTTCAAATTGAGTTCAAAAACTTATTGCATATGAAAGACCATCTTAACATTGAAAGAGAGAGACATACTATTATCCAACGTGAAAATATATTATATGTACATATATTTTAGTATAATATTATATTGTAAAACTATATATAGATTAAATGTACTATATATTTAATATTTATAGATTTTTATTATTTAGTTATATATGCTTTATATATGAAATAAGAATATAATAATTATATAATTAATATATAATATATTTATATAACATAGATTATTAAAGTATTTCTATAATATTATCATATTATTAAAGTGTATATTTACATTAATTATAATATATTAAATATTTATATATTTGTTATTTGATTATATACTTATTTTATATAAAATATATATTAAATTAAATAACAAATATATAAATATTAAATATACAATATTGTATATTAAAATATATATAATTATGAAAATTAAATATTTTTAAAATTAAATACAATATAATTAATGAATGATTGCATACTTATTATATAAATATAATGATTGTATAGGACTACAAATATTACCATAAATATTAAATTAGAGAACAAGGTAATTATGTACCATTACCTAAAAAAATAGACATACATTTTGTATAGATAAAGTCAATAGGCCATTTTTTCAATGACATTACACTCTAGCACTATTAATTTCTATTTAATTTTGGGCTATTTTGATGGAAAGTCATTAATACAATTGTACATATTGAGAAATGGCACACTCTTGTCCTAGGTTCATTATATATATATATATATATATATATATATATATATATATATATATATATATATATATGTATGTATATGTATGTATATGTATGTATATGTATGTATATGTATGTATATGTATGTATATGTATGTATATGTATGTATATATACATATATATACATATATATACATATATATATATACATATATATATATATATATATATATATATTTATGTATCCATGTAGATAAAAGTATAAATAAATCTATAGAAAGATGACATTGGCATGTGATATCATATTATTTTTTAAAATATTTGAATGTATATTTTAATATTTTTATATTAATATATAAAATTTTCATTAAAAAATATTTCATAATTCTAAATTTCAAATAGACATTTGATAAATAGTAAGACAACAATTGTAAAAAAAAAATTCCTATGGAAATTGCTTCCCAAATTAAAAATATTTATATTAGTGGTAACTACTTTCAGTAAAGTTTTGTTTAAAAAAGTGAAAAATACCAATGGGATTACCTATCAATTTTTGGACACCAATATCCGATGTTATACCGATGAGCTTCCTTCTATGTTATTGGCGTGAGAATACTCATTGCCAAGACAAAACCAAACATTGCCGATATTGAAAGTTATGCCGATGACCAATGTTATCAGAAAGACCACACCTTTCGCTGAGACAAATCCATCGAACTCTGATAGACCTTGTTATGCCGATAACCAAATGTTTCATTGGTGAAAGAACAACCTTCGGCAAGAACACTTTGAACTCAGCCGATCATTCAAGTTATACCGATGGCCAATGGCCATCGGGGAGATCATACCTTTCGGGGAGACAATTCCTAACATTGCCAATGATATAAGTTACGCCGATAGCCAACGGCTATTGGGGAGACTATGTTTTTCGGGGAGAAAACACCAAACTCAACCGATAAGGAATGTTACACCGATGGTAAAATTCATCAGTGAGAGACAACCTTTGGGGAGACAATTCCTAACATTACCGACAGGCAATGTTATACCGATGAACGCAAGCACTTGTATCCCTAGATATGTAAGTGGGAAATAATACTCACCATAGAGGGGGCTCCTACCTATAGCCAACCACAAGATGGCACGTAGTCCACTGTGCACAACTGAAACAATAATCTGCCAACACATTCATGCGATTGTGAGCCCACCCACATGCCAACATACTACACATCGACAAACAGCTTGCCACTTGAAAAAAGCAAACTGGTTTAAATAAAATCTTGTCCATCGCTAATCAGACAGATGATTTGGTCTGTAGTACTCTTTTGGCCGCAGAGTTTAATGACGAATAAATGCCCCTGGCCTTTCGAAAACGCGTGAGATAAATGAGAAATGCCCACCGTTGATGCGTGAACGGAATCGGAAAAAAACACCACGAAAAGAGAAAAGGCGGCAACGAAAATTTGGCAAAGAAAAATTGATGGTAAAATGGAAAATGAACGGTTGGATCTTTTTCAATCGTCTTGGCACTAATGTGGACAATTTTCAACCATAGATTCCAAAAGTCAACCCTCTTGTTCACAAAGGGAACGCCTTTGGTGTAATAAAAGAGAGGGAAAAATAAAAGCATTTAAGCAGCATTTAATTCTAAAAAAACCTACCTAATGCAGTGTATATCTCAATAAAAGAGGGAAAAATAAAAGCATTTAAGTAGCATTTAATTCTACAACGTGAGAGAATATTTGATTGAAGATTACCTAATCATTGTTTCCTTAAAGAGAGAAACAAAGGGGAAGAAATTGAGCTAGAGGAAAAGATATGGCATGTGTGAGGAAGTAGGAGGAGATGCGGTACCAGTGAGTTGTTGGAATTATTTCCAACACTCAAGAATATGCCCTGACCATTCCATAAACCTCGTAATAATATAATACGTCTTCTCATAAGTGATCTGTAGCATGATGTCATTATTGGAACCAACCCTACCCCTAACCCTAACCGAAGCTCGTTGCTTGGCTTTCTTTTCAATCACCTTCCACCTGGACTCGAAGCAGTTGCTTAGGGTTTTAGCTATGTCATGAACCATGTTGCCAGGGTAGTTGTATTTGAGGGCATTAGAGAAGGTGAGCCTAACGTCGGCCACAAATTCCTCTCAGCTTGGCCCTGATGGTGCCTAGATCCATGGGGGATTCTATCATTATGAAATAGTTAGGAACGTTGACCTTGGTGGGGTCCACAGTATTGTTCAAGACGTAGGTGTATTTGTGGGTCATGAGATGTTTTAGGAGGGCACTACATTTATTCATTGGGAAGGCTTTCTTGTCTTTGGGGCCGACCAGTGCTTAAATTTGATAGTTGTATAGCTGTATTTAAGGATTTTAGTTGTAAAATACAATAAAAATAAATATTTGACTGTATTGATATACAAGTAATTTATTTTAAAAACTGTAAGAAAAACAATTAATATGAAAATCTTACCGTATATATATATATATATATATATATATATATATTAATAGAATATATCCCAAATTTTTAGATTTGTTTTCTATGAGTGTAATTATATATTCATTCTAAATATATATCTTTTAGATTTGTTTTTTATGAGTATAATTATATATTCATTCTAAATATATATGTTTTAGATTTGTTTTTTAATAGAATAAATCCCAAATTTTTATATTTTTTTTATGAATATAATTATATATTCATTCTAAATTTTTAGTTTTTTTCTTTTATTTTTAAATTTTTTAATAGGAACTTCTATCATTAAGAAATAGATTTGTTTTTTATAGAATATATTCATTCTAAATTTCTAGTTTTTTGCTTTTATTTTTAAATTTTTTAATAGTAACTTCTATTATTTAAGAAATAGATTTGTTTTTTATAAATTTGTTTTGAATTGAGAAAGTTTCAGCTTTATATATAAAATTTTGACTTGCATTTAAAAAAAATAATTGTTACATAACAGGCAATATTGAAGACTAAACTGTAGGAAAAAAAATCCTTGACATGCAAGGTGGACTGTTAAATTTAAGCCTTGGGGCTGACTACCCTTGCGGTAAGAATCTACCATCTGGGTCGTGCTGTGGCATTGACTTTTCTCCATACCTCCTCACCTGGGCTTAAATTTGATAGTTGTATAGTTGTATTTAAAAAATTTAGTTGTAAAATACAATAAAAATAAATATTTAACTATATTGATATACTTGTAGTTTATTTTAAAAACTATAAAAAAAATAATTAATATGAAAATCTGATTTTATATATATATATATATATATATATATATATATATATATATATATATATATATATATATATATATATATATATATATATATATATATATATATATATTCTTTTTATTTTTAAATTTTTTAGTAGGAACTATTATTTAAGAAAAATTTCCAAATTTTTAGATTTGTTTTTTAATAGAATATATTCATTCTAAATTATATAATATATATATATATATATATATATATATATATATATATATTTTTAAATTTTTAATAGAAACATTATTATTTAAGAAAAAATTTCTAAATTTTTGGATTTTTTTTTAATGAATATAATTATATTTTCATTCTAAATTATATAATATATATATTTTTTCCTTTTATTTTTAAACTTTTTAATAGAAACTTCTATTATAAGAAAAAATTTCTCAGATTTATTTTTTATAAAATATATTTATTCTAAATTTCTAGTTTTTTCTTTTATTTTTAATTATTTTAATAGGAACTTCTATTATTTAAGAAAAAAAAATCTCAAATTTCTAAATTTCTAAACTTTTTTAGCACAACTCTTTAAGCTTTATATATATTCTTTTATTTTTTAATTTTTTAACAAGAACTTCTATTATTTTAAAAAAATGTCCTTACGTTTGTTTTTTTTAATAAAATATTTTATTTATCCTAGGCTTTTTCAACACAACTTTCTAAGCTGTAGGAAAAAAATTTCTGACAGGCAAGGTGGACTGCCAAATTTAAGCCCTGCTCCTCACCCACAATATAGGCTTTGCCTAAGCAAATTGCCAATAAAAAATTTGGAGGTAGCAGACATTTGTTATAGGACAAACATATAATATGAATTATTCCAATGCATGTATATTCCCACACTAGTAGATTTACACATACTAATAGTATTTGTCCACGTAACAATAATACTTGTTTAGATGAGCACCTTATTTTATATAAAGTAAAATACTATTTATCACACTTGTTAATGAATATATTTATGATTTTTTATAGAAAGAGAGTCTCAACCTAGTTTATGATTTGTTAAAAAAACTTTAATATTCAAAATTTTAATCAACATTTTGTAGGCATGGAAACTATCATAGGCATTTTAGATATTATGTATCTATTCTATAGAAGAATATTTGTCTTGCTAGTATTTTAGACTCTTTATGTTTCTACTTAGCTTCCCATTAGTTAGGTTTTAAGATATTTTGTGTAATTTTGTAACATAGTGAAACTTAGCAAAGATAATATAGATCACACAATATTCAAATACATTGGTTTTTCAATACAAAATTTTAACGTCAACATTCAATATTCTAAAACAAAAATTCCTTCATAAATAATATTTATGATTTGGGTTTACGTAAATGTACCATTAAGCACCATGAATGTTTCTTTTAGTACAACTATTTATCCTCTTATTTGCTATTTCAAACCATCATAGCAAAAATAATTACTAAAAACTTCCCTTACACAAAACTTATGGATTACGATCCTTTAACAAAGTAAATGCCCCAACACTAAAACATTTGGTAAACCCTAATTCAAAATAGAGAGAAGAAGATCAATTGTTGATGAACTTGGTAACAACCTTTGCACCCTCAGAGACTAAATCATAATCTTATTTTAAGTTATGTATTATTCTAAAAATTACATAGTATAATGCAATAATACACATAAATGGTACATAATGTAATAAGGCACATAAGAATGTATTATTCTTACAAAGTTAAAAGAAACATTACAATGGGGTTGGCCAAAAAAATATTTTCCAGTATTTTAAAAAGTCAGTAAAAATTCATAAATAATATTTTATTCAATAATTTATTTTTTTTAAAATATGCATCACATCCATTCATGTGCCCTTTACTTAAATCCAAATCTTGGAGGAAAAATATTTTATTTTACTCATATTTAGTTTGGCTGGAATGACACCTACTTTTTATGATTTGTTAAATTTTTTTGTAGTGTCTCTTTGAAATATACAACTTTCACCAAGCTAATTTTAAAATTTATTAAAAAAATTAGAATTATGAAAATTTCATTCAATTTCCTACAGTTGGTATTACTACTTTATTTCTAGATTGTGTTGATTACTCATTCAAATTTTGACTTGAAGTTTCATTAGTCTATTTTTAGCATTTTCATTGCCACTTAGGGGTATTCTGTGGTCCATCATGATCTCCTACACTCACCCTTTCAATGGTCAATCTATAAGAAGATATGAGAAACCTCCTTTGGACAAGGATAATATTTACTACTCACTAAAGGAGAATAGAAGGCATTGCATCTTGATTAGAAGTCATTTATAGAAAACAAAGAAGAAAAAGTGAGGCATCATTTGCAATGTCAATTGAAGGATTAGATAATGCTTGAGGAGACGAGAGTTGTTTGTTCTCGCCCAAAGAAGCATAATTATGGTTTGTAGAAGTGATTCTATAGAGTTTTTTCAGAAGCACTTTAGCATTGGGGATTCACTTAATCAACCAACGGAATAGAACATGCATTCAGGGTAAGTGCAAGAAGATGAGTCCACTTTTTGGCCAAAAGTGGAAGTGTTTTTCCTATTTTTCAAAATTTATCATACTTGGAGTAAACATATGAAGCATTTACACATAAAATATTAAGATGATGTAAAAATATGAAATGTAAGATTTTGTTTCTAGTTTTCAAATATGTATTTTTTTCTAATACTTAGATGATAAAAATTAGTTTTTATATAGGATGTACAAAAGTGGATTTTTAAAGTTCCTTACTTTTTGCCAAAGAATGCATGTGTACGAACAACATAATTTGACCTAAATGAAGATATTTTTCTAATTCCTTTTGTGAAAAGATGCACATGATGTTGAAGTTTGGTCAGAATTTTTTTGTAATTTTTTGATAAATATTTTTTTATTAACTTTTTTGGCCCTAATTAGTGTTTTTTAAACCCCTTTTGTACGAATAATAAAATTTGAGCTAAATTAATAATAAAACTAAATTATTCTTTTTTATCATGTTGAGAATAATGTGTACATTGGTCAAACAATGTTTTTTCAAGAAACTTTCAAAATCAAAAGTTATACAAAAATAGTAATGTATGTTATTTCAAGCTTATCAATCTCTTTGTTTAAAAATAATTTATAAATAGAAAATTATTTCCAATAGTAAAAGAAATTGCATATTTAAAAACTAGACTTTGTGATTTATAATGGGTTTTAATTTCATCAAAAAATTCAAAAAAAAAGTTGTTAACCATATTGGTGAAATCATTTTTTCTCTTGGTGTTTACATCGCATTGCACTTGCAGATCCAAAGCTAAGGCTTGGGTTTCCAAGCCTTTTCAAAGAGTAAAACCAATGCAAACCTGTGGGTTTGAAATTTTTAATTTCAAGTAATGGGTGCTCGCCTAGAAACAGGTACCCATTCAAAAAACGAAATGAGTGCTGACTCTAAACAATGGAACAAGCGCCCATTGTAAATGGGTACACATTTGAAATGGAATTGGCACCCATTTCTAATATATTCATTATTATTTTTTTTCATAAAAATGTAGTATGACCCTATTTCTGCAACTTTTCTTTTTACATGTATAGCCTGACAGTGATGATTTCTCCAATTTTTTTGTATGCAGGTATCATTACAATATCTCAACAAGGCATATTATATTAAATTTTTATAGGGATTCAATCATAAGGAGTATTTTTAGATGGAATGAAGTACAAGAACTATTTTTTAGAGAGATCAAGAAAAAGAATTATATTTTAGAAAAATCAATCACATTTAATACTGAACAAAGGATGTACATCTACTTGTACTTTAGAAATTTTAAGGATGGATCCAACTCTAAGTAAAGCAATATATATTTTTTATTTTACCAAGATATTTTGGTAATCATGGGATCAAATAAACATCAACAAAAAAGAAAAAGAAAAGTCATGACACTTGAAGAAATTAAATCACATCATGAGAAAGAGGCAAAATGACAAAGAGATAGGAGAGATAGGATTCGAGAAATAAGAATGTTGAAGCATCCAATTCAATGACTATTGAAGAGAATAACATTGAAGAAACCAAATGGATGAGGTGAATGTAGAATATGCAAATGTGGAAGACTTCATGAGTATGGAAAATGTGATTGTAGAAATAAATCTAGGTATGTCTTCAAATCCTTTGAATGATAATGAGACTAGTGATTTAAAGAGATATGGATATAACATTGTTGATATAAATTTTTCTATTAGAAACAACACAATAAAAACTAAAAATGAAAACCCAAGTGTATGAGTGAAAATGAAATGTTTTTTTTAATTGAAAGTAAAGTTTTAGATAATCTTCATGGTAAGATATCTTGGAGACAAACTCAAACCCATGCAAATAGATTGTATAATTTTTTTTTTTTATAGATAAACTTTGGGATTTCAATGTCAACTTGTATTGTAATTGATGAGAATGCCAAAAATGCAAAAAGTAATGACAAATTGGCATATTTGTAAAATCCTAAAACGTGGATGAATAAATGGAACAAGTTATTTCTAGTGTTGCTAATGCTATTGACTCGATTGGAAAAATGAGTCAATCTAAAGATAGGAACGTAGAACACAAATTTTAGACATGACTCAAATAGAATTATATAAAAAATTTCTAGATGATTCAGTTGTAGAAAATTTTAGCATAATTCAAAGATCATTTGAGAAATGTAAACCTTGGTATGTCAAGATTAATAAGAAAAAAATATCTTGTTGTTGTAAAACTCATGTGTAATTTCATTATTATTATTATTATTTTATATACATTTTGTACTTTGCATACTAGCCAAATTATGTAGGAATGTGGTATTAATATGCCACCTACAACAATTAATAAGTTTATAACAAGTTTACTTTGTGTTCAAAATAACTAATGGGCAAATTATTTTTTCAAAACTATGTGTTTTTGGACAATGCAGAATGAATGCATGAAAGTAGTTCACATGATTTTAGACAACAATTAGTAGATGTGGAGAGGTTTAACAATGTTCAATATCCATTAAAAGATGGAAAAATTGGAAAGTGTTGTGAATTAGTCATAGAACAAAGTAGTTTACATGCATTCATCATAGAGTTCAAGAATAAGATTGTGTATAAATATGTGAAGCACTCTCAGTATGCTTAGTGGCTTGATGAACAATTTCATAGATGTAAAAACATATTTTCAATTGTAGCTATACTTTTAGTGGTTGCCTTTGTAGAAAACTATACCCTTTCTCCACAAGATGAGATTTGGTCTCAATATTATAACTCAATATGACACTTTCCACTGAGATTCTTCTTTAAAAGTGTTTGGGTCCATATGAGGATGCATGGCAAGTTTTCACAACATCTAGGACTTAAACAAAAAGAGACTCAATGAACAAGAGCATGGTGAACACATGTCGAGTTATGCCACATTCAATAAAAGACTCACAGACACACATGGCAGGACAATGCTCCATATAGAAAACTTCACAAAAGAAACCTTTCAAATGAGCACCCTGCCAACAAGTCGCACTTTCCTCTACCATTTGGAGGTTTAAAAAAAAACTCTATATTAAATGCGGTGTTGACACTTAGCATTTTCCACTATATCTACAAAGACTCTTTATTTATTACCAATAGACGATGACATCACAACCTTTTCCTTTGCCCCTTTTATATTTGAAACTTAGAGACCTGACGTTACACCATGGGGAGCCTTAGTGCAAGCCAGGAGAGTTTTTAGTTTCAAAAAATTTCAAATAAGCACCACTTTGACACTTGGCGTCTTCCGCTGCCCCGAGACTCTTTAATCTTCAACATGCTCATAGCCCTAATGTGCCTCAAAATATTGATATTTAGAAGAGACCTATATATATATATATATATATATATATATATATATATATATATATATATATATATATATTAAAATGTAGAGTTTTAACTCTATAGTTCATGGCAAACAATAGGGACTCCATGCCTACATGGAGAGAACTGTAATCATCCAGCTAAAACAAAAGAAAACAAAACCAAAATTGCACTTCTCACTGTAGCCCATCAAAGCTTCTGTAAAGCAATCTGGTAGCCAGCCCATTCTGCCTTTGATGGAAACTCCTTCTAAAGGGCTTGAAAAGCTAGATCCAATTCAATTGTTTATTTGTGGGAAAAGGTCTATAGACTCTGCACCATTGCATGTAACTAAAACTCCATTTGAACTACTGGAAGCAGAACTAATTCCACTTTAGTGACACTTGATGAATCACTCAAAGTCTACAAAATAGTTTGATCATTTTGTTTTGTGACTAGCAGAGTCTTTATTTGGTCTTCCATCAACACTGTGTTGTTGTTAGGAAATGGAGAGGGAAGTCCTTACTGGACTAGATTCTCAATGTATCCCTTCATTTCAAGGACTCCTTGTTTCAAAAGATCCAATAATTTTTTGCACTTTGTGGCAGCTTTCTTGCAACTCAAAATTTTGATCACTTCAACAACAATTGTCAATTGGTCATTAATCCCTGCAGCTTCTAAAATTTTGTTAGAAGCATCGTAGAACTTTTGGAACAACAACTATGAGTCAAAAACCTTCACAGCTATTTAGGATAGGATCTTTTCAATAGAAAAGTCCACCTTCTCACAAAGCTACTGAGCTTTTGAGATAAATAAGTGCAGGTTTCAGCTAAGTCACATCATTAGATATTCACTGCCGGGAAGAAACATATAGCTCCATTATCATTGATAATACCCTAATATTTTGAGGTTGTTGGGTGAGCTCTAGGGTCAACTATTTAACCTTTTCCTACTCAGCTAGGTACTAGCTCTGCAAACTACTATTCTCATCCTTAACAGTCTTAAGATTCTGATGCCACTGGGTAACTTCTTGAGTTTTATCATTGTACTTCTTCTCCAAAAGACTCTTTTCTCTTTCCATTGTATACATCGAAGCTTTGGCCTGTGTCAGCTCAGTCTAAGTCCAGTCACCTTTGTTTATGAAGTTTGAAAGACTTCCTTGGATATAGTCTCTTTGATATCCTTAATTAGCTAATTGATTTCCTGGTCTTTGGCCTTATTTTCCATAGTCAAGTGGGTTACATTAGCCTTTGTCTAAGCTAATTTGACTTCTACTTTTTGTAACTTCTTAGAGGCTTTAATGAAGTCAGTGGTTACCATAGCTAAGGTTTCTTTCATTAGATATACCTTGTCCTGAGGTCTAAACTGGGTAAGGTCCATGGCCACAACATTCATTATATAGTCCTCAAGTTTCATTTGTTCAAATGATATAACCACATTAGGGGCAATATGAGTAATAGTCAAGGAATGTTGAGTGGGGTCATAGAGAGACCTTATTTGAGTAGCACTAGGGGCTCTACCTTCTTTCTTTGTTTGTTTCTCGTTCCTAGATTCCCTTACCTTTTTAGCAACTTCTGCATGACTTTGGAAAGCAGAGGGAGAGACTATCAGTCCACCAGCAAAAGGGGAACCTAATGGGAGACCATAGGGAATAGTTATCATTTGTTGGATTGGGCCTTGTACTGATGTTGCCCTCTTAGGTAATGATGGGGAAACTACTGGCAAACTCAATGTTTGTGAAACATCAAGAGATGTCGCATTGGGTGGAGGTGATAGGGATTGTAAAGGCATAGCAGAGGTGGTAGGAGACAATGGAGCATAGGGAATTTGGGCAGCCACTCCTTGAGTAGAAAGAGACTTAGAGAAAGAAGGAGAAGAGAAATTTACCTGGGTGGCTGTTGAAATTTCTAGAATATGCATGTGGGAAACATCTCCAATCTCCTCCTCTTCTTCTTCATATCCTTGAAGGATCAATTTGTGCCTTTTCCTAATGGGGTTGTTTGAAGGGTCCTCTGGTGTTTCTTCTATCATCGACTACTGTGATGGGACTGGTGATTCTACTACTCCTATATTCTATGGAATTTCCACTCTAGGGTCCCTAGATGCTGAAGCTGTTTGGACCATATGAGATGACAGTTGAGAAGTTTTCTATTGCTCCAATTTTCTAAGGGATGGTGGCCAACTGGAAGACTTTGGATTTCGCTCTACTGACTCACCACCTACTTCTTCATCTAATTTGTGATTCCTTGGGATATTACTTGTGTCAGGGATGGAGATTGGAGTCATATGAGACTCATCCCATAGGTTCTCCCATTTCTCATCTGTGTAAACTTGTTCAAAACCCCTTTCTAGCTTGTCGATCTCTTTCCTATATTTCCAATATGCAACAATTTTATCAATATCTCATCCTCTCTTTAATAGGGCTTGTCTTAATCCATGGGTAATGTTCTTATTTGGATCATATTTCTAGATGGGTGTGTAAAACATTTCCCATGGTTCAAGAGGCTCACTAGGATTATCACTTACCTCTATGTAGACATCTGGAGTGTCTGCTACTGGTGACCTCCTTTCTTCAAAAAATTGATGGCTTTCATGTACAAAAGAAGCATGAACTTTATTATTGGTAAGCCAAGAAGTCATGAAACTATCAGGGTCATACTTCCACTGATCCAAAACCATGACTAGCCCATAATTTGCTAGTTTCCTCATTAAGAGGTACTCTATCTCTCTCTTCAACAATGTGATGCCACCCTTAGACTGTAGGAGGTCATACAAGGCCTTTTTCCTCTTTTCCCCAAACTCACAGTCAATAATAGCCAATTGGCAAGACATTTCTAGGGCTAATACCCTACTTGTCGAAACCTTAGGGAGCAAGAAAGGCTCCTCTTTAAAACCATCAACCCTGACCATTGTAGAATGAGCCCCAAAGAAATAATCACAAGGGAATTATGAATTTTTTATGAGTCCTCTCACCCTTTTAGTCATTCTATTTTTAACCTCTTCCAGATCTAATTTCTCAATGAGTGGGGACACAAAATGCTCCACAAATTCATAGGCATCAGAGGTTTCAGATATTAAATGGGTCCATGTAGACATGGGGATTACTTTCTAAGAATCTACCTCAAGATCATATAGGTTCAAATGCATGTGGTGTAGGAAAAGTTGATAGTTCTGATACAAAATTAAATGGAAAAGATATGATGAATACCTGAATGTATGCATGTTTTAGAAATTTGTTAATTGATGGAACAACATGTAAGCTATATGGTCTGCACAATCAAACTTATACTCTTGCATCTATGAGACTATCTTGAGATGAAAAATAGCCCCAAGTTGTAAATTGTGTACATTTGCATCCTCACCTTGCCCAAAGATAAATGCCAGCATTAAACAGGCATCTTGTACATCTAAAGTTAATGAAAATAGCGCAAGGGGCAGAGATGGTAACTTGGTATTGTCTTCATCAAGACACAACTACCTATTCAAGAAGCCCCACTTCTTCTGCACTTGATACCAAACATTTTAGAATTTAGCCATATCATAAAAACTAGAAGATGGTTCATGTGACAAACCAAGCATGTCACGAATATCTTGTGCATGAATTCATATGACCTAGATGTTTTTTCCCTGAATAATCTTGGCATTAGGGTCAAAGTTAATTGCACACAACTCAACCAATTCTGGATATAAATAGACAAGAGGAACCACGTATTGAGCCAAATCAGAGCTCCAGATTCTCATACCAAAAGACTCAAACTTGCCCTGCTTTGCCTGGACAATTAATCTCGCATGTGCCCCTTCTCTTAGAGTCTTTGGGTTCTTGGAAATCCTAGGGTCAAAAATCCCATATGAATAATAAAAAACTAGGGAAGGGTCAACAACCTTACTGGTGTAGGAGCACCAAGAGGCTCATGAAGATTCTTGTTTTGGTTTTGATGTTGTCTCATGTTTTTATGATGTAATGAGGTCCATTGGACCATTTAATGTTGCAGTCAAATGTAGTCCCCCTTCATATGTCATCCCAATGTAATAAGGTCTTGTAATAAGGTGTATGTGGTCCAAGTCCATGGTAGTCATATGGTTTCATATGGTTGTAATGGTGGAGTATATCCCACTTTCATGTTTGAAGGGCATTCATGTCATGACAACATTGTTAGAGGAGGCCATATTAAGTTTGAGTGATTATGCATAGTGTTATGCATAATATATATACAAAGTGCAGTGTAGTTAAATGATAACAGGGGTAGTTGGACAGGTGTAAAGATAATTTTCCTACCTCCTTAGCGACCCCAACTGCCTACCAACTACTTGTACTAGTGGTGCACATGCTTAAAGATGCATGATCATGATTGGTGGTCATGTGGGTGAAGTTTGGAGAAGAAACCAATACAAAATTCTTAGTTTTCTATCATTTTCTATGTTAAATTCATGTTTCTGCCCATACCCTGTTCCTGTACAGGATAGTCATAGACTCTAATGATGTTGGTATGGTAGAGGGATGTGTTCAAACTCCCTTGCATCTTGTTTGAGTCTTTAAAACTATTCTACAACAGAGTTTAAGGCATCTTCCTGAAACTGGTTGTTAAACCCTACCTTAGGGTTTTGACAGGAATTATGCTTCTTTCACTCCATTCCACTGACTTGTTCCCCTCTTGATCAATGGAATGGATTTCTTTTTATTTTTTTTTGTGTGTTGTGAGAGTCTTCAGGCCAGAGAATTGAGTATGGTGGAATGTGCTTGAAGAACACCTAACAAAACCATGTGTTAGGTGCTGCCAAGAGAAACAACATAGTACAATTCATACACAGTCAACTGTGAGGCCTTAAACCCATGAAATCCTTAGTTTTTCCATGTCATTGATGTGTTCAGGTGGGTCAGAAAGTACTGTGACTCCATTAGAGGGTACTTGCTTTGTATTTTTGGGCTAATTGGGGCTCTTTGTAGTAGGACAGTCTTATTGAAAGTGGCACATGTTATAAAACAACCCACAGTGAGTCTTTGACATTTTATAGGGCATCCAAAAGGGTATCTCAAACATTGATGATCTTGTCTTGAAAGTGCCTAAATTGTAAGTAATCTTTTGACAGACCAAGGAATAGGGCTAGAAGGAGTTGGGGCAGCGTAAGAAGAAAGTGTCATGTGTGAAGTCCCAAGACCCCATGGGATGGTTTGTCTAGTGTATTCTAGGTGTCAATAAACCCTCCAAATGTTTGCCTCCAAGAAATTTGTTGGTTTGTGTCAAATATCAAGTAAGCCTTTGGTTTAGGACTATCAAACTTCATTAAAACTGACTATCTTCCCCTTGTCCTCTACATCATAGTGGTATTAGAGCCATAAAAGGTTATGTTAGTTAGTTGTGAGTAAGATCTGGTATATGTCAGTAGAGGAGAGTGAAGGAGAGGCTAGCAACATGCCTCTAAAAGGGATGACCACTGAGGTGGTTAAGAAGTTCAAGGAGATGGAAGAGAAGATTAAGAGTGGAGTCAAGGAAGCACTCCAAGATAAGTTGAAGGCATTGAGGATAGGGAAGAATTTAGATGAAGGTTCTGATAGAGAGGAAGAAAAAGAAGAGGAAGAAGAAGAAAATGAGGAAGAGGTAGAGATACCTGCAGATCATAAACACTTCCTTGAAGCCATCAAGGCAATTGGCAAAGATTCTTCAGAGGCTCGGATGGAGATCCCAATGTTTAGTGGCAAGATGAATGTTGGTGAAGTTATGGAGTGGATTGAGGCCCTAAATAACTACTTTGAATATGTTGGTAAACAAATTTGTCACTGTGAAATAACCTTTGAAAATGACTCGTTGCCCTTAGAGTGGTGACTAAATTGTCCCAACAGTTGGAGAAGCTGTTATTGAATTATTAGCTTTCCTCTGCATTTGAGAGGGGCAGCTCCCTTGTATGATTGGATTTTTGGTATTTTTGTGTACTTTTAACCTGAAAGTACATAAAGGAGAAAACACAAAACTAGGAAAAGATGACTAAAAGAAACCCCAACAGTAGATATACGAAAACCAATTGAGATTCCACAACTAATAACGATTACAAAAAGGGGTTATTACCAAATAGGTTGAAATGTGCAATGATGATGAAAGGAGTACAATAAACCTCAACATAAGAATAGATAGGTCTTACAAGCACATCCAAAACAAGATACCAGGAGATGGGTGTGTTTCATCACATCAATCACACAAATAATCAATGTATTACACATGTGCATAGAAGGATTACCAATTCAACATATGAGAAATTAGTAATAATAACATAAGAACACATTTAGAGCACACGAACTGAACTGCATTCTTCATTATCTTTGAAATTATACAATTCCAAAATCCTTTTTCTACATAGTGTAAACATAAAAGCTTTTTAAAATATCTCTAAAAATTTCTCCAAAGTTTTCAAGTTTTCCCTTTTCTAGAGTTCTCTCAAAAGAGTTCCCACCCATTACATGTCAAATAGCCTTGTATTTGTAGGCTTGTATTTGGTAACCACCTAGTAACCACTTTGTAACTACCTGATAACTACCTAGTAACTACCTTTGTTTTGAAATAACAATAAAATAATAAACCTTACTTTAAGTTACATTTTACATCACTTTTTAGAAACAAGGTTTATTTTCTAACTTTATATTACAAAGATTTACTTAAGTCACTTTCACAAAAAGGTAACTAGTTATGGATTTAACTAATTTACTCTCTATCTTTGTTAGCTCCATTTTGGTAGTTATCTCTTCAATTGTTTCTTGATATTTCTTTCCAAGTGCTTGAAATATGGTAGATGAAATCGATCTGCTAAGTCTGCATAATAATTGCCATGAAGAATCATATATGTATTGATGGGGATTCAACAAAAGTGGTAGCTTTGTATCCACTGGAATATCCATTTCAATAGAATCATGACACTCAATACTTGTAGATGTGGAGAGATACACTCAACAACCCTCTGAAACAATAGTGTAACAAGATATGTTCATTTTGAGTCCATTGTAGATACAGTTGCAAGTGAGACAAAAATATGTCTAGATGTTCCCTTTCTTCCCATGTTTACTCAAATTTCCTCTTCATACAACCTCATTAGAAAGACTACCTCCCTTCTCATCAAGAACAATACGTAAATCTTAGACTTCCACCTATTTCCATTGTTTATGGATATGATCTGTCTTCTTTGCGGCATGAGCATATGATCTTCTTTCCATAAAAATTCCAATGTTTGCACAAATGGCTTGGTATGCATTTTCCATCTTGTGACATTTTCCCACTATCATATAAAAATAGTCTCCATATCTACTTTAACTAATAAAACTCTTAAAGTAAGGTGTACAAATCACCTGATTAACCATTAGAGAAAGATCTTGATAATTATGCACCCATTTAATAAAACTATGATTTACTATAGTTTCACTTATTGATTGTACCACAAACTTCTCTTCTAGTTCATTTCCACTTTCAATACTCACTAGAGCAGGCTTGGGACTGAAATCCTCTACATGGATGGCTTCTTTCTCGATAAAGAAATAAGGAATGAAGTTTGGAGTGAGCAATTTCCTTGAATTTGGCATCCAAATAAGTCTAGATATATTCCCAAATGGCATAAGTGTAGGGTCCTATGACCATGGTGCCCTTCATAGGACTATAGTCAGCAAGCTCTACATTTGCTACCGTGCCCAAATACCACATATTGTAATCTTGGGAACACAGGTTTATGCCATCCTTCACTAGATCTAGAGTAAAGTGGGATAATGGCACTACTCTTCACCCTCGCTCTTGCCTGGCCGATTACATTTATTAGAAAGTTTCTAAATTTTTCTTCAATAAATCCATAGTGTGCATATCGTGCAATCATTCCTTTCCATTTGAGGAGATCTCTTCAAGGATGACTATTAAAAATCTTAGGCACTATGTTAATGCTTCCACAATGCTTCCAACTATACTATCTAACAAAAATATTTTACCCTTTACGTTTAAGTCAGTGTGACGAGAATAAGATAGGTGGAGTTTGCAATAACCTCCATCGTATATGCAATGTCCTAAAGTTTCGTTAGCAACCACAGCAGTACCGATATTTGGATATTAAATTAATGCCTGAAATCCTCCATTCTTCTCAAATATAGAAATCTTCTTAACTATGCCAAATGATGAAAATACCGTGTTTAAAAAATCAACTGTCACTGCATATTGCATATTTTTGATGGACGCAAGAAGAACATTACTCTCAAGCTCCTTTCTCTTTCCATCAGGTCTTATGGTAAACTACCCATCTATTGCAGAAGGGTTCACAGGAAGGTTGGGATTTGTGTAGTCTCTGCTTCGATGACCCTGAAATTTGACACTTAAGTCAGTGTGTGCAGAAAATGATATTCGCAGGTGACATGAAGTCATGTGATCTAGAAGCAAATATCTTGGAATGTTTCTTCCATCTAGGGCATTTCTTGCAGCAGTAGCAGTGTCTAGATCAGTAAACTACACCAGCGCCTGAAATCCTACACTCTTCTCAAACATAGCAATCTTATGCACAAAACCAAAGGCTGAAAAGACCAAATGCAAGACATCAATGCTGACATCTCCAGCCTCAACACCATCAATTGTCACTAATAAAATGTTGCTGGTAACATCCCCGGTGCTTTCATTGTTTACAATTTCTTGCCTATTTGAGTACTGCAGGTAAATGTTTTTGCCTCGTACCTGAGCCAGCTTTGATGATGAAGCATAATATGAAACCATTGCAATGGGGAGGCTGCGTGTATCGAAACTAGAGCTGACCCGCTGAAGAAGCCATTAAATTTGTTCTAGAGATGTTTACTTCTAATGCATAAATCTGTGCAGACAAATCGCAGAGGGATTTGAACCTTAGACGGCCATGGCACAGAAACAGACCCTTTTTCTTTTGAAAACCTCTTCCAATGCTTGTTTCTTCTCAGAAGAGGTCTTTCCCACTGGAGATAAGTATGAATACGCCACGTTAAAATATGTCAAGAGTATGTAAGCCGTAGGTGTATTGCCGTATGTATTTGTAGTGAGGCTCTAGAAGCGAAGGAAAGAGGAACGAAGAGGGGATATGAGTTGCTAGGTAGTTATAATAACTACCTATTCATCAGCCTTTTGAAAGCACTTCACAAATTAAATTCGCAACTATTAAAACCCTCTAACTTGCTCTTTCCACCAACCTTCAATTCACAACTCGTAAAAATTTATAACTTAAAAATTTATACCTTATCAAAAATTATAACCTGTTAAAATTTCTAACCACCAATTCTCAAGTTATAACTTTTCACAATCTCATGTTGTATCAAGTTAGTACAAACTGAAAGTACACCCCTACTTTACCAAAAGTGAAAGTAGATGTTCACTTAGCCTGAAAGTCAATGCCAACTTAGCGGAATTCAAAAGTTCACGCGAGGTTTTTCCAAAAGTACAAGTTGACGTGAATTTCCACTTTTTCCTAAGTAGGCCAAAAATAATTTTTTTAATGAAATCAAACTCTCCACTTAGCCAAATTCACAGGTGATAGCTTTTCAACTTAGTTGAATTTGTAACTTGCGAATTGTGCAGGTGTGAGAAATGGTGAAAAGTACATAACTTTCAACTGGAAAGTTAGATTGTAATGAAATCTTACCACATTGTCCATATTAACATTATAAATCTCTGTGCCAAACAATTTTGCTCCAGCCCTTACAGAAACCACAATTTTATTGTTTTTGCTAACCGCTTGCCAAAAAATTGAAAGTTTAAAATCTCTCAAACTATAAGACTTCTCGACCCGAAAAATTGCCACATTAGGTGAAATGGAGTCACGAACACTGTCATAAAAATTATTTCATACCATCTATCACAGATTCTCAATATTTAATTATTTTCATAAAACACTACAAACTGGACAAGTGTACCCAAGAAACTCAGTGAAATGATGAGTATCTTTGCTCCAAAATGATGTTGTTATGCAAAGTTCAATGTAGGGAAATAGATTGTGACATCTCAGAAATAAGTTATCTCAATGACTCATGGAGGAAAAATGTGACACTGGTGTTTTGTAATCTAAAGGTGACTCTGGAGAAAGGGTTCAAAGCATGGTTAGATTTGTCATTTTTAAATTTGGAAGTGTTGAGAACGAGGCCAACAACTGTTTCTAACTGGGGACAAGGACCTTGTGGACGTAGGATGAACCTAGAATCTCTGGAAAAGAACAGTGCCTTATCCATTGGGTGGGTAGAGTTAGAAGATAATACGATGTAAAAGGGGAACAAGGATACTCAAACGAGACAAAGGGACAAATGACAAAGACACACACAGAGATGAAGCAAAGGACAAAAACCAACTAAAACTAAAAGAAGACTGGCACAACCAAAAAACCTAGTTAACCTATGTACATGGTAGCTGACTCCTACCTCTAACTGCTTCCAGATGATCAAGTGAAGCCATTAACAGGTTGAGAAAAATAGTCACCTGTACAAAAAAGAGAGGTGCATGGATGGGGTGCCTATGAACTTAGTAACCATCTCAAAATGAAGAGAACAATAAAATGCATGGAATATGAGGGCTCCTTGAATAATACACCAAACAACCATTTCTCATCACAAGTATAGGAAGCCTATGGATTTTCATTTACACTTCTCTGTTCTTCATGCACTATACTAAGTATACTGATATTCTCTATCTGAATATATCTTAAATTATCTAGATCAAAAGAAATTGGATCCTGAATTAGACACCCCTTGTGCAAATTATGAGGTGAGGAGACCCTTTCAAGTGTAAATGATGAATTTAGTTTTTGAATATCAACTCCTACTTGCATATGACTATTTCTCATTATAAAGTCCCTCTCTTCCTTTGCAGCAAGAAACTCAAGTAATGTCTTATCAAAAGATCATGAAAAAATGAAGAAGACAACCAATTTGTATCTTGTGATTGACCCATAGAAGTGATTTTATCTACACCATATTCACCTGATCTAGCTTGTACAACTCCTTTATGAGTAACATCCTCTTTTATTATGGAATCATCTCTTGTAAAAGAAAATTCCTCCTCTTTTATCACAACTAACCGAGAATGCCCATTATCCAAAGATGGTACATGGGGAAGAAGAAGTAATGGATCTGCATTATACATTTTATCATCTTGAAAATCCTCTTGTACCATTAATGAGGAATAAATATTATTTTCATCCTTTATATGTGGTAAAGGAGAACGAGTCAGAACATGTAGTTCCTCATCAATACTTTGCATATTTACAATCTTGTGCATGCTCTCAAAAACATTTCTCACACTAGCTTCTTCAGCACTCTCATTAGCATCCAAAGGACAAGGAGATTTAGGCATAAACTTATTTCTAACCTCTCTTTGCACAGATTCATACCCAGTATCTTCATGATTTTATTGCACATTTGGAATAGTGGTACTCAATGCTTCATCTTGAGTAATACCTTTGGTTCTAGTAGTTGAGGATTCTTCTTCAATAGATGATAAAGAAGAAAGGATGACATCTTCTTCATGAATAAAATCATCAACAGGAGCACTAAGACGCCAATCTATGGTGGAAATCTCATGAGAGAGTTCTTTTGGTACCATTTCATTACCATTCTCCTCTTGTTTATGTTGCATGCATGTCAGGACAATGCTTTGTGACTCATCTTCATGTTCTTTTTTCACACTTTGGTCAAAAATTTCCTCGACTCCCTTGATCATTAACCATGACACATAAATCTTTCTCAGAGGTTGTAGCTATGGAACCAGAGCAAGTTGTTGCAAGAGGAGTGACATTCTTCAAAGAAATTGAGAACGTGTTATTGTGTTGACAGATCTCTTCTTCATTATTGCACACTTCCATACAATCTTCTTTTTCCATCTCTATCACTTCTTCTTTTTCTTCTTTCTTCAGTGGAGATGTCCTATTAGAACAAAATGTAATAACTTCTGCATGTTCTGATGAGTCTCTTTCAAACACTTTCTTCAATACAGGTTCATTTATAGGAAAAATCTTTGTCTCTTCATTGTTGTCCTCATCAGCATAGTTTCTTTTATCTTCTGGTACATGAATCTCCTTTGATAGGGGCTTATGATCACGAGTAAGAAAATGAATCTCCTCCCCATCCTTTTCTTCAATCTTCTGCAACGTTTGAAGCAAGGAAGGATGAACCTGGTTAGACACAAATTGCATGCTGCCATAGAAACTTTTCAAAAATTCTACTTGATTCAGGTTATCAAGAACTTGATTTTGTTGCGAAGATGATGCTGAAAATGGATAATCTTCATCACCACTATCACTGTCTGATTCAGGAAACTGCAAGTTATGCATCTGGGTTCTTCGATACCAAACCATTTTTCAAGATTCTTCTTTCAGATAGAGTCACCAACTTCTTTTCTAGATTTTTCTTTTAAGAATGAAAGGCACCAATGCTTTAGCTCGATCTGTCCCCAGTAGGGTCACCAAAAATCTATTGGTAAATAGATTTGTCACCGTGAAATAACCTTTGAAAATGACTCATTGCCCTTAGAGCAGTGACTAAATTATCCCAACAGTTGGAGAAGTTGTTATTGAATTATTAGCTTTCCTCTGCATTTGAGAGGAGCAGCTCCCTCGTATGATTGGGTTTTTGGTATTTTTGTGTACTTTTAACCTGAAAGTACATAAAAGAGAAAACACAAAACAAGGAAAAGATGACTAACAGAAACCCCAATAGTAGACATATGAAAACCAATTGAGATTCCAAAACTAATAACTACCAAATAGGTTGAAACGTGCAATGATGATGAAACGAGTACAATAAGCCTCAACATAAGAAGAGATAGGTCATATAAGCACATCCAAAACAAGATATCAGGAGATGGGTGTGTTTCATCACATCAATCACATAGATAATCAATGTATTACACATGTGCATAAAAGGATTACCAATTCAACATATGAGAAATTAGTAATAATAACATAAGAACACATTTAGAGCACACAAACTGAATTGCATTCTTCATTATCTTTGAAATTATACAATTCCAAAATCCTTTTTGTACATAGTGTAAACATAAAAGATTTTCAAAATATCTCTAAAAATTTCTCCAGAGTTTCCCCTTTTCCACAGTTCTCTCAAAAGAGTTCCCACCCATTACATGTCAAATAGTCTTGTATTTATAGGCTTGTATTTGGTAACCACCTAGTAACCACTTTGTAACTACCCGATAACTATCTAGTAACTAGCTTTTTTTTGAAATAATAATAAAATAATAAACCTTATTTTAAGTTACATTCTACATCATTTTTTAGAAACAAGGTTTATTTTCTAACTTTATATCACAAAGAGTGACTTAAGTCACTTTCACAAAAAGGTAACTAGTTATGGATTTAACTAATTTACTCTCTATCTCTGTTAGCTCCATTTTGGTAGTTATCTCTTCAATTGTTTATTGATATTTCATTCCAAGTGCTTGAAATATGGTAGATGAAATCAGTCTGGTAAGTTTGCATAATAATTGCCATGAAGAATCATATATGTATTGATAGGGATTCAACAAAAATGGCAGCTTTGTATCCACTGGAATATCCATTTCAACATAATCATGACACTCAATACTTGTAGATGTGGAGAGATACACTTGACAACCCTCTGAAACAATCGTGTAACAAGATATGTTCATTTTGAGTCCATTGTAGATACAGTTGCAAGTGAGACAAAAATATGTCTAGATGTTGCCTTTCTTCCCATGTTTACTCAAATTTCCTCTTCATGCAACCTCCTTAGAAAGACAACCTCCCTTCTCATCAAGAATAATACGTAAATCTTAGACTTCCACCTATTTCCATTGTTTGTGGATATGATCTGTCTTCTTTGCAGCATGAGCGTATGACCTTCTTTCCACAAAAATTCTAGTGTTCACACAAATGGCTTGGTATGCATTTTCCATATTGTGACATTTGCCCACTATCATATAAAAATAGCCTCCATATCTGCTTTAACTAATAAAACTCTTAAAGTAAGGTGTACAAATCACCTGGTTAACCATTAGAGAAAGATCCTGATAGTTATACACCCATTTAATAAAACTATGATTTACTATAGTTTCACTTATTGGTTATACCGCAAACTTCTCTTCTAGTTCGTTTCCACTTTCAATACTCACTAGAGCAGGCTTGGGACTGAAATCCTCTACATGGATGGCTTCTTTCTTGATAAAGAAATAAGGAATGAAGTTTGGAGTGACCAATTTCCTTGAATTTGGCATCCAAATAAGTCTAGATATATTCCCAAATGGCATAAGTGTAGGGTCCTATGACCTTGGTGCCCTTCATAGGACTATAGTTAGCAAGCTTTGCATTTGCTACCATGTCCAAATACCACATATTGTAATCTTGGGAACACAGGATTATGCCCTCCTTCACTAGATCTAGAGTAAAGTGGGATAATGGCACTACTCTTCACCCTCGTTCTTGCCTGGCCAATTACATTTATTAGAAAGTTTCTAAATTTTTCTTCAATAAATCCATAGTGTGCATATCGTGCAATCATTCCTTTCCATTTGAGGAGATCTCTTCAAGGATGACTATTAAAAATCTCAGGCATTCTGTTAATGCTTCCAACTATAGTATCTAACAAAAATATTTTACCCTTTGTGTTTAATTCAGTGTGACGAGAATAAGACAACTGGAGTTTGCAATAACCTCCATCGTATATGCAATGTCCTTCTAAAGTTTCTTTAGCAACCATAGCAGTACCGATATCTGGATATTGAATTAATGCCTAAAATCCTCCATTCTTCTCAAATATAGCAATATTCTGAACTATGCCAAATGATGAAAATACCATGTTTAGAACATCAACTGTCACTGCATATTGTATATTTTCGATGGACACAAGAAGAACATTACTCTCAAGCTCCTTTCTCTTTCCATCAGGTCCTATGGTAAACTGCCCATCTATTGCAGAAGGGTTCACAAGAAGGTTGGGATTTGTGTAGTCTCTGCTCTGATGACCCTGAAATTTGACCCTTAAGTCAGTGTGTGCAGAAAATGATATTCGCAGGTGGCATGAAGTCATGTGATCTAGAAGCAAATATCTTGGAATGCTTCTTCCATCTAGGACTTTTCTTGCAGTAGTAGCAGTGTCTAGATCAGTAAACTGTACCAGCACCTAAAATCCTGCACTCTTCTCAAATGTAGCAATCTTATGCACAAAACCAAAGGCTGAAAAGACCAAATGCAAGACATCAATGCTGACATCCCCATCCTCGACACCCTCAATTGTCACCAATAAAATGTTGGTGGCAACATCCCCGGTGCTTTCGTTGTTTACAATTTCTTACCTATTTGAGTACTGTAGGTAAACGCTTTTACCTCGTACCTGAGTTGGCTCTGATGATGAAGCATAATATGAAACTATTGCAATGGGCAGGCTACGTGTATTGAAACTGGGGCTAACCTGCTGAAGAAGCCATTAAATTTATTCTAGAGATATTTACTTCTAATGCATAAATCTGTGCAGACGAATCATAGAGGGATTCAAACCTTAGATAGCCATGGCACATAAACAGACTCTTTTTCTTCTAGAAACCTCTTCCAATGCTTGTTTGTTTAGAAGAGGTCTTTCCCACTGGAGACAAGTACGAATACATCGCATTAAAATACGTCGAGAGTATGCAAGCCGTAGGTGTATTTCCGTATGTATTTGTAGTGAGGCTCTAGAAGCAACAGCAGGACGAATGAAGAGGGGATATGAGTTGCTAGGTAGTTATAATAACTACCTATTCATCAGCCTTTTGAAATCACTTCACAAATTAAATTCGCAACTATTAAAACCCTCTAACTTGCTCTTTCTGCCAACCTTCAATTCACAACTCATAAAAATTTATAACTTATAAATTTATACCTTATCAAAAATTATACCCTGTTAAAATTTCTAACCACCAATTCTCAAGTTATAACTTTTCACAACCTCATGTTGTATCAAGCTAGTGCAAACTGAAAGAACAGCCCTACTTTGCCAAAAGTGAAAGTAGATGTTCACTTAGCCTGAAAGTCGATGCCAACTTAGCGGAATTCAAAAGTTCATGCGAGGTTTTACCAAAAGTACAAGTTGACATGAATTTTCACTTTTTCCTAAGTAGGACAGAAATAATTTTTTTTTATGAAATCAAACTCTCCACTTAGCCAAATTCACAGGTGATACCTTTTCAACTTAGGTGAATTTGTAACTTGCAAATTGTGCAAACGTGAGAAATGGAGAAAAGTACATAACTTTCAACTGGAAAGTTAGATTGTCATGAAATCTTGCCATATTGTTCGTATTAATATTATAAATCTTTGTGCCAAACAATTTTGCTCCAGCCCTTACAGAAACCACAATTTTATTGTTTTTTCCAACAGCCTGCCGAAAAATTGAAAGTTTAAAATCTCTCAAACTATAAGACTTCTCGACCTAAAAAATTGCCACATTAGGTGAAATGGAGTGACAAACACTGTCATAAAAATTCTTTCATACCCTCTATCACAAATTTTCAACATTTAATTATTTGCATAAAATGTCGCAAACTGGACAAGTGTACCCGAGAAACTTAGTGAAATTACGAGTATCTCTGCGCCAAAATGATGTTGTTATGCAAAGTTCAATGTAGGGAAATAGATTGTGACATCTCAGAAATAAGTTATCTCAATGACTCAAGCAAAAAAATGTGACACTGGTGTTTTGCAATCGAAAGGTGACTCTGGAGAAAGGGTTCAAAGCATGGTTAGATTTGTCATTTTGACACAAAAAAATTAAATTTGGAAGTGTTGAGAATGAGGCCAATAGAATACAAGGAAGTACCTGAGAACAAGAGCGTGAAGTTTGCCAAAACAAAAGTCAAGGGTGCTACCCTCACATGGTGGAATTACACCCAAGGTGAGAGGGTGAAGAGTGGGAGAAGTATGATCACTTCTTGGAGCAGGATGTCGGAGAGGACCAAATCCCATTTTCTACCAGCAGATTATGAGGTGTAGATTTATAGGAAGATTCAAAATCACAAGAAAAGGGACATGGATGTGTCCACCTACACTGAAGAGTTCCATAAGCTTACTCTCAGATGTGGGCAAGTAGAAGATGAGAAGGGAAAAGTTGCAAGGTTCATCAATGGCCTGAAATTCAGTATCCAAGATGAGATTAGTATTTTGACTCCTGAGACCGTGGACAAATGCTTTCAAATGGAATTGAGGGCTGAAGAGAAGTTGAAGAGGAAAGCTGAGCAGCAAAATAGAGGTAGAGGGGGCAGAAATTTCAGAGGTAGGGGCAGTTTTGGAGGTAGAAATCAGTTTCAAAGAAGCCAAGGGGAGTCTAGTTCTCAAGAACAAAGTGGAGAATTAGGTTCAAGAGGAGGCTTTAGAGGAAGGAGACCCAATGAAAGGGGTAGGTTTGGTGGACCAGATATAGGTCCTAGTGTCTTCACAAGGAGATGTTTCAATTGCAACAAAGTGGGACACCCAACCTTCAAATGTCCTGAGAACCAAGCCTCAAGCTCTCATGGTGGAGAGAAGGAACCAGTTGGTACAAGAAGATGATTGCCAAAGTGTCAATTCCCCAATCGGAAGTGTAGCCCCAGTCCATGATGGAGAAAGATTTATGATGAGGAGAACCATGTTGAAGGTGCCTCAAACACAAGAACCCCCTTAGAGGAAGACATTGTTTAGGACAACATGGAAGGCCTATGGTAAGATATGCAAGGTAATTGTTGATTCAGGTTCAACTGAAAATTTGGTTTCTATTCAGATGGTAGACAAGTTGAAATTGAAAAGACTTCCTCATGCTAGTCCCTATAAAGTGTCATGGTTGACTAAGGGACAACAAGTCTTAGTTGATGAACAATCATGGGTAGAGTTTGAGATAGGGGAGTATAAGAATAAGATTTTGTGTGATATAATCCCAATGGATGCTTGTCATTTGTTGTTAGGACATCCATGGCAATATGATGTTCAGTCCCAACATGATGGCAAGTCTAATTCTTTTGTCATAACCAAGAATGGTAGGAAGTATAAAATGGATCCTTTGTCGGATGACAGTGTGGAGAAGAATCTAGGGTCAAGTGTCATGTTGGTAAATGGAAGAGAGTTTCTTAACACCCTTAAGGAGGAAGGAACACAAGGGTATGCTCTAATTTTGAAGCCTAAAAACAGTCCTAATTTGCATGGTCCTAGTGACGAAGAAGTTCCCAAGGAGGTGCATAAATTGTTAGAGAAATACAAGGGTATCATGGTAGAGGAGATGCCTAATGAGTTACCACCTATTATGGACATAAGCCATCAGATTGACTTCATACCAGGGTCTACTTTGCCAAACAAAGCAACCTACAAGATGACACCTTCTCAAAATGAAGAGATTACCAAGCAAGTGAGAGAATTATTGGATAAGGGTTTGGTGATAAAGAGTCTTAGTGCTTTCCTAATAGTCCTAGCCCCTAAAAAAGATGGTAAATGGAGACTATGTATAGATTCTAGGGCTATTAATAAGATCACCATAAGATATAGATTCCCCTATGCCAAGGATTGAGGACTTAATGGACTGTTTGGGAGGGGCTAGATACTTTTCCAAGATTGATCTTAAGAGTGGGTATCATTAAATTAGGATAAAGCAAGGGGATGAATGGAAGACAACCTTCAAAACAAATGAGGGTCTTTATGAGTGGTTGGTGATGCCATTTGGCCTATCCAATGCCCCAAGTACTTTTATGCACCTTATGAATGAGGTGTTGCAAGATTTCATTGGCAAATTTGTTGTGGTGTACATTGATGACATTCTTGTTTTTAGTAGGACCAAGTAAGAAAATTTGCAGCACTTGGATCATGTTTTGAAGAAGTTGCATGATGAGAAATTGATGATTAATATGGAGGAGAGTGCCTTTTATGAAGGAAGAACTCATCTATCTTGGTTTTGTCATTTCTCAAGGTAGTTTGAAGATGGATCCGACTAAGGTAGAGGCTATTTTGTCATGGCCAACTCCTAAAACAGCAAGTGATGTAAAAAGTTTTCATGGTTTGGGAACATTCTATAGGAAGTTTATAAGGGGTTTTAGTCATATTTGTGCACCTATTTTGGATACCATTAAAGGGGGGCAGAAATGTAAATTTTCTTGGACAAAGGCAGCCAATGATTCTTTTGAAATTTTGAAACAAAAGGTAGCACAACAACCCATTCTTGTTTTGCTTGATTTTAATAAGTTATTTGTGGTGGAATGTGATGCTAGTAACCTTGCTATAGGGGCTGTCTTGAGTCAAGAAGGTAGACCAGTTTCTTTCTTTAGTGAAAAATTGAATGATGCCAAAAGAAAATATTCTACTTATGACTTGGAGTTGTATGCAATGGTGCAAGCTTTGAAAAAATGGAGGCACTATTTGTTGCCTAAGGAGTTTATTATTTATACTGATAACCATGCTCTTAGTTTTCTGAATTCATAGGAGAAACTCAATCACAGGCATATGAAATGGGTTGAACAACTCCAAGCATACACCTTTTCCATCAAACACAAGAAGGGGTAGGCCAATAAAGCGGTAGGTGCATTGAGTAGAAAGGTGTGTATGGTGCAAGAAATTCAGTTGCAAAGTGTGGGAATTGATTCCCTCAAACACATGTACAAGGATGATGAGGATTTTAAGGAGGTATATGAAGTTTGTTCACAATTTTTAGACTCTTATAATTCTGATTTTTCTGAGTTTTTGTTGCAGCAGGGGTTGTTGTTCAAAGGCAACCAATTATGTGTTCCTAGGTGTTCCATGAGGGAGAAAATCATAAAGGAAAAGCATTGTGGTGGTCTAGGAGGTCACTTTGGGCTGGATAAAACATTGGAACAGGTGAAAAGGTTTTATTTTTGGCCAAAAATGCAATCAAACATCAAAAAAATTGTTGAGAGTTGTAGTATATGTCAAAGGGCAAAGGGCACTTCATCTAATATTGGTCTATATCAGCCACTTCCTATTCCTAATAGGCCATGGGAGAGTATTAGCATGTATTTTGTCTTGGGTCTTCCTAGGACTCAAAGAGGTTTTGATAGCATATTTGTTGTGGTGGATAGGTTCAGTAAGATGGCTCATTTCTTGCCATGTAAATGCACTAATGATGCTTCACACATTGCTGGTTTATTCTTCAAGGAAATTATTAGAATCCATGGTTTGCCTCTTAACATTGTGACTGACAGGGATCCAAATTTTGTGGGCCATTTTTGTTGTACTTTGTGGAAGAAGTTGGGCACTCAATTGCAATTCACTTCAGCCTATCACCCTTAGATTGATGGCCAAACTGAGCTAGTGAATAGGTCTTTAGTAAATCTTCTTAGATGTCTTACAAAACAACATGGAGAAGCATGGGATATGATCATCCCTCAAGCTAAATTTGCTTACAATGACTCCACCAATAGAAGCACAGGAAGGAGTCCATTTGAGATTGTCTATGGGATTCACCCAAGAGGCATTCTTGAATTGAGGGATCTACATGGATTGGAGAGGAAGAGTGCTCAAGGTGAAGACTTTGCATTGGCCATGAAGGACATCCATGATAATGTAAGAGTAACTCTTCAAAAGAACAATGAGAAGTACAAGGAGAAAGCCAATGAGAGAAGGAGAGATGTGCAATACAAGGTTGGGGATTTGGTCATGGCACATTTGAAGAAGGAAAGACTTCCAAAAGGGTAGCCAACCAAACTCCTCATGAAGAAGATAGGTCCTTGCCGGATTGTGCACAAGTTTAGGCCCAATGCCTATGACATTGAGCTTCCTCAAGGCTTGGCCATATCTCCTATCTTTAATTTCTTAGATGTGTTTCCTTACAAGGGTGGTAATGATGTAGATTCAGAGGCAGATGTGATAGCAGTAGGAAATGAAGAATGGGTTAAGGGTCTCCCACCCAATCAACCCTTGAAATTGGAATGCATCTTGGACACCAAGGTCTTGAAGAAGACTAGAAGGAAAACTTATAAGGAGTTCCTTGTCAAATGGAGTGGCCTACCTACTGAAGATGCCACTTGGATGAGTGAAGAAGACATCTTGAAGCATGGGACTATAGTTGCTTCTCTACTTCCTCAAGGGACTTGAGTTCTTTTCCACCCCCGGGAGTATGGTGTAGGAGCACCAAGAGGCTCATGAAGATTCTTGTTTTGGTTTTGATTTTGTCTCATGTTTTTATGATGTAATAAGGTCCATTAGACCATTTCATGTTGTAGTCAAATGTAGTCCCCTCCATATGTCATCCCAATGTAATAAGGTCTATGTGGTCCAAGTCTATGGTAGTCATATGGTTTCATATGGTTGTAATGGTGGAGTACATCCCACTTTCATGTTTGAAGGCCATTCCTGGCATGAAAACATTGTTAAAGGAGGTCATATTAAGTTTGAGTGATTATGCATAGTGTTATGCATAATATATATAAAGTGCAGTGTAGTTAAATGATAACAGGGGCAGTTCGATAGGTGTAAAGATAATTTTCCTGCCTCCTCAGTGACCCTCACTGCCTACCAACTTATTGTACTATTGGTGCACATGCTTAAAGAGGCATGATCATGATTGGTAGTCATGTGGGTGAAGTTTGGAGAAGAAACCAATACAAAATTCTCAGTTTTCTGTCATTTTTTGTGTTCAATTCCTGTTTCTACCCGTACCCTGTTCCTGTACGGGATAGTCGTAGAATCTGATGATGTTGGTATGGTAGAGGGATGTGTTGAGACTCCCTTGTATCATGTTTGAGTCTTTAAAACTATTCTACAATAGAGTTTAAGGCGTCTTCTTGAAACTAGTTGTTAAACCCTACCTTAAGGTTTTAATAGGAATTATGCTTCTTTCACTTCATTCCACTAACTTGTTCCCCTCCTGATCAGTGGAATGGATTTGTTTTTGTTTTTGTTTGTGTTTTGTGAGAGTCTTCAAGCTAGATAACTGAGTATGGTGGAATGTACTTTAAGAACACCTAACAAAACCATGTTTTAGGTGTTGCCAAGAGAAACAACATAGTGCAATTCATACGCAGTCGACTGTGAGGCCTTAAAACCCATGAAATCCTTAGTTTTACCATGTCATTGATGTGTTTAGGTGGGTAAGAAAGTACTATGACTCCATTAGAAGGTACTTGCTTTGTATTTTTAGGCTAATTGGGGCTCTTTGTAGTAGGACAATCTTATTGAAAGTGGCACATGTTACAAAACAACCCATAGTAAGTCTTTCACATGTTGTAGGTCATCAAAAAGGGTATCTCAAACAATGATGATATTGTCTTGAAAATGCCTAAATTGTAAGTAATCTTCTGACAGACCAAGGAATAGGGCTAGAAGGAGTTGGGGCAGCCTAGAAGAAAGTGTCATGCGTGAAGTCCCAAGACCCCATGGGATGGCTTGTCTAGTGTATTCTAGGTGTCAATAAACCCTCCAAATGTTTGCCTCCAAGAAATTTGTTGGTTTGTTTCAAATATCAAGTAAGCCTTTGGTTTAGGACTGTCAAACTTCATTAAAACTACCTATCTTCCCCTTGTCCTATACATCATTTACCTTTACTCAACTCTTTCATTCTTGGGAGCTTGACTTTTGGTTGTGCCTTGGCTACAATGTATGGCTTGCTTTTCTTCCATTTGTTTAGCAATTCAAACAACCCCTTTCTCTCACCACCTTTTGAAGATTGTCTCTCCTCTACCATTTTCGCTCCTACTCAAAATTGACTGAGGCTCCTATTATCTTCACCACACACTTGCTTAGAAATTTGAAACTGCAACTACAACTTGAACTTTAAGGAGAATTCTACTATTGGTATTGTGAAAATAAGGAGTCAAGACTCTCTTTTAGAGTCTTCTGCTCTAATGTCACTAGTTAATATAACTTTTTAATGAGCTCATCATTTCATATTAAATGACCCTGAAAAATAGACACTTCAAAAGTGGCCAACTAGATCCTTTTATATTTATGATCATAATTCAAAAAAATTTCCATTAATACTTCTTCTTTTGGTGCCATTAGACTAACACTTTTAGATTTTCAGGCCCTATCAATAATTTTTGATGGAAAAGACACTTAGGAGATCACCAGAGACTTTAGCTACTAACATGTGTTCAAGGAACACTTATTGAAAGAGGTGTGAAAACAATCTCAAAGAAAAACAAAACTAAAGGGAAACTATACTAATTATAATACATGAGGCAGGATTAGATTCTATGTAAAAAGCTTCGAGAAGATCCCATTGACAAGAATCTCCAATGATTCTCCTTCCATTATTTCTAATTCATAAGCATTGCACTGCCTACAGTCCAAGTTATCTTAAAGGGGCCCGTCCACAAAGAATCAAATTTTGTGTGGCATCTTGGCTTCATGGCTCTTTGATCCCATTTTAAAGCCCAACTACCAACCTCAAACTCAGTCTTAGATGTCTTTTGATCAAACCAACTTTTAATAGTCTATTAGCAGTTTATCAAAGACTCATGTGCCAACTCCCTTTTCTCTTAGAGTTCCAATAGTTCTACAAGCCTTACTTGCATTGGGCCATTTTCTTCTATCTCAATCTACTTAATTAATTGTAAAGATTAAATCTCCATTGAAATGGGCATTACTGCACTTTTCCCATATACCAATTCATAAGGAGAGGTTTTGATCACTTGCTTTGGTGTAATTCTGTCTTCCCATAGGGCTACCTTCAAATACTTATACCATTCCTTTTGATGATCTGCCCCTATCCTCTTAATGAGTCTAATCAGATTTTTATTGTTGACTTAGCCAAGCCATTTCCTTGTGGGTAATAGTTTGATGAGGTTTTTAAGTAAATATCATTTCTCAAAGAAAATTCAAAAATATTTGACCCTAAGAATGCCTTAGCATTATCAGAAATAATAGTGTTGGGAAGACAAACCTAGTTGTAATTTATTCAAGAAAAATCCTAAATGACCTTCTTAGTGGCTTCTTTCAATCGGAGTACTTCACTCCACCTTATCAAATAATCTGTAGCAATAAGAATCCATTTATGTCTTGAATTTGAAACTAGATTAATCATCCCTATAGAATCTAGACCCCAGTGGGCAAAAGGTTTTTCCACAACTATAAGACTTAAAGAAAAGGCTGTGTTCCTTCTTTTTCCAACATAAAACTGACATGACTAGCATTCCTTGACTATTTTATGGCAATCAGAGAACATCATGAGCCAATAGTATCCTACTTGGATAATCTTGATGGCTGTAGTTTTTGTAGAAAAGTGTCCTCCAGACGTGTCATAGTGCATTTCATACATGATTCTATGAGCCTCATTTCTTTCCACACATCTGAGCAAGATCCCATCAAAATTCCTTTTGAAAAGAATATTGTTTACCAGAATAAAACTGGATCCTTGCTTCCTATAGTTTCTTTTCTTTTCCAGAGAAAGTAGACCAGGGTATTGACTAGTCTCCACAAAATGTATTATGTTATGAACCCAAGAGTCTAACTCACTCTATTGTGCCTTTAGTACAATCTCTTCAATATATTCTTCCTCTGCTGGAACCTCTGAATCTTGGGCAATATATTGACAAATTCCCCTTCCTCTTATCAATTTTGTTGGCTTAACCTCCACATCATACTCTAAAATCTTGTTGATCCAATTGGCTCTCTTTTTATTCATTTCTCCTTCCATTATGTACTCTCAGACACTTGAATGGGCCACGAATATTACAATCTTGTTTCTAGTTACTAAGTGCCTAAATTTCCTTAATCCTTTTACATTAGCATATGCTTTCTTTTCAAAAAAAATGTACCTAGACTCATACTCCCACAGTGTTCTAGAAAAGAAAGAAATAGGATGTTCTCCTTCTTCCACTTGATCCTTTTGAGTTAGAACAGTTGCTATAGTGTGCTCTCCTCCATATAAATACATTATGAAGTATTTAGAAAAATCTTGATTATGCAGCACTGGGGTAGTAGAGATTTCCCTCTTGATATTTTCAAAAGTTTGTCTCTCTTCGATTGTCCATTAAAAATTTAAATCCTTTTTTAACATCAAAGTAATAGGTCTAATTAATCCTACAAAATTAGATATGAATCTACTAAAAAGTTTAATCTTCCCTAAGAAAGACTGTACTGCCTTCTTGTTCACAGGTAGAGACAAATCTAGTATTGCTTTAACTCTATCTATATCAATGGAGATCCCATCTTTTGAGATTATGTGCACAAGCAACTTACCCTGAGGCACTCCAAACACGCATTGTCTTAGGGTTCAAGGAAATCCCAAACTCTTGGCATCTTTGAAATATGGCTTCTAAATGATCAAAATGATCTTTAGTAGATTTTGTAAATATAGTTAGATCATCTAAAATAATCAAAATAATCTTTTTTATCAATCCCCTTAATGTAATGTCAATAGCATGCTGAAAAGTTGCCCTAGCATTAGAAAGCCTAAAAGGCATATTTGTATATGTAAAAGTTCCCCACTATGTGGTGAAAGAAGTCTTGTATTAATCTTCTTTTACCAACCAAATTTGAGTGTAAACTAAGAAGCCATCTAGTAAAGAAAACCTTTAAGTCCCAACTATAGTATACAAGATCTTTACCATTGAAGGAAGTGGGTAATGATCCTTTAAAAAGGCTTTATTTAGGTTTCTAAAGTCAACGCATAGTCTAATCTCCCCATTTTTCTTCTTATTGGCACTAAGTTGGACACCCATGTTGAGTGTTTGATTCAAAAGAATATTTTAGACTCTAGCAACTTCTTCAGTTCCTCTACCATAATAGACTCAATCCTTGGATTTATTGGTCTTTGTTTCTAATGCACAGGCTTTGATCCTTTAGTGAGTTCAATAGTATGTTGAACTATATCCTTATTGTAACCATGAAAATCATCATAAGTCCATGCTATCACCCTGTCATATTTGTTACACAAAGATATCAGCCTATCCCTTTCTTTCTATGTAGTAATATTGCCTACTTTCAGTTTTCTTCCATTATTGACCTCAATCTCTGAGTAGTCATCCTTGCTAGCTACAAACTTCCTCTTGTCTAGACATGCATCATCAGGGTCAAAAATATTCTCAAGGGTTATTAGTCTTCTTGGAAGTTTATTTGATTTAAATTGCATTATTTGGTCACCATAGGCCTCTTCAATTTTAGGTTTCATATTGATTTGCAAATTCCCCAGACTACTATAAGAATAAAAGGATTTTAAGGTCACCATCAAAAACTTGCCAATTATCTCCGTTATCAGGGATAACAAGGCGAATGATAACCTTGACTGCTTCTTCATTCACCAACAGATCTTTAGCTAGGTCGAACTAAGATCCAATATGGGCCATTCTATCTACTTCAACATTCTGGGACCTTGGTATGACATCTATATTGAAGGCATCAAACTATTCTATTAAGTCCCATATATGGTGACGATATGATCTCATCCTCATATTTTTACCGCAACTGTTTCTCTGATCTATTTTACTACCAATTATGAGTCACCAAAGAATCTCAAATTTTTTATCCCTTTCTTTTTGGCGAGGATCAAGTTGTTTGCTAAAGATTCATATTTAGCTTCATTATTGTACATGCAAAATAGAAATGCAGAGCTTTGAGAATATTTTCCCCTTTTGGTGAAATAAGGTAAATGCCTACTCTCACACCATTCTTTCTCCTAGCTCCATCAAAATTCAGAGTCCAAATCATGGAATCCTCATTAAGATTTTCGTTTTCTTTTCTTGATTGACTCGTTATCTTAGGCATCTCAGGGTTTTCATAAAAAATGACATATGTTCTGAACCCAATAGAATCATAATTGCCAAAAGGGTCACTTTGCATCATATCTAATAGATGGGTCTCATCTTCTTCATTCTCCCATTTCTTCCACATAAACTCTTTCCTCTCTATTGATCATAGCATGAGATGCTTCAAATTTTGATGTTACTTCATTAGTAATATGTTCCTTACTTAATGGTTATGATAGTACTTTCATCTTTAAACCATACTTACTCCTCAAAATTAGATGTGACCAATCCAAAGACATGTATCCTCCAACTTTAGCTGTGAAATCTCTAGATAGGCATAAACCAAAAATAGGGGGAATATCAATGACCACCACATATTGCAATATAGTTATATTTGAATAGGTATACAATTGTAACGTAAGTTGTTTGATGATGCCTATGGTTGAGACTAATTTTCCATCTAACTGCATCACCCCTTTAGCTAATGGCTCATATTTTATCTTTAAAGCATATTCTATTTGCTTAGGCATAACTGTGGTGCTTGTACCTAAATCTATCATGGAATTATGTAGTAACTTCTTCCACACTATTAGGATCAAATAGAAAGGATTAGGCTTAATCTTACTCACCTCTTCTTTTGCATTCACCAGAGCATACCCCTTTGGCTGAGATGCTTTGGATTGATCTTTTCCTTTATCTGCTAAGCCTTCCTTGGTGCCAGTAATTCTAGGTTCACTCTGACATTCTAGAGCTTCTTGCAATAATACCTTCTATTCAGGGATGGCTAACATATCCCATAAGGATACATTAGCAGGAGCCTTTTTTAACTGCTCCACCACAGTCATTGGTTCTAGTGACTGTACCTTAGGGTAATAAGGATACCTCGTCCTTTCTGTCATTGGGTTAGAAACTCCTTGATTTTGAGTCGTCATTGAGGTATCCTATCTTACCATGGGGATATAGGAAGCTTGAACTGATGGTCCTTTTCTTGATTCAGTCATTACACTGGGAATGAATTTTAGTGTCTCCACCATCCTCCTCTTTGACCTAGTGTAATAATCAAATTGAATTGGGGGGTTCTTGGACTTCAATGCTTCATTCATGAACACCAATTCTTCTTCTTCAATCCATGAGAATAGTGCATGTTCAAGGGCGAATTCTCCTTCTTTATCTATAGACATGCCTTGCATTTGAGCTACTATTGTTGCATTTTGAACACAGGTGATTGGTATGGGTATGATTCTAATGATGGACCTACTTGGTTTCCCATTCATCTTTGTTTAGCCACCTTCTGTTGTAAATTTCCTCTGGGACAATCCTTGGGCATATGTGCATTATTACAAGGAAAGCAACATGCATTCATCTCTTCAACCAAGTTATTCTATCTCAAAACTAATTCTCTCCCTAGGTTAGCTGGGATAGTTTGTAATGGTGTTGGCACAGGGACAAGATGATTAGATGGCTGTGAAAAGTTTGGTCTTTGTGGGCCTTGATACTGATTTGACTGATATGGGGGTCTATTTCGTTGAAATCCCTAGTAGGGAGGCTTTTTATATGAGGTTTTCTACCTCTTAAGTTTAATAATTTCATTAGAAAAGGTTTTAAGAATGCTCCTGACATCATCCATTTTAGATGGAGAGGAAGATGATGCCAAAGTTGTTGGCCTCTGTGGTGTAGGAAATGTATACATAGAAATAGTGGTTGATGAAGCATTAGGGACTTCTTCATGAACATGAATTGATAATTCAGGGAACATAGGCATAGTGGGTCTTGGAGGTAATTTTCCAGCATCTATCAGATTATTTTCTACGTTAATAACTAACTCATATGTTGTAGGAAGGGTTTGTCCTCCTAATGACTAGATCCTAACTGAAATATCAGAATTGAAATCCTTAATGTAGAAGACAATTTCCATAGCTGCTGGTGGTCGAACAACAACTAGGATTCTTTGGTAGGTCTTCTAGAATCTGGTATTGAAATCAATTATGGCTTCTTGGGATGCTCTCTTGATAGTGATCAGTTGTTACAAAAGAGAGGACCTATCTCCCTTCTCACTAAATCTTTCAAATAGTTCCTCTCCTAGTTGGTCCCAAGTTTCAATGGAATTTGGTGCTAAAGATCGATACCAATTAAGAGCTCTTCTCTCAAAAGAAGCAGCTAGCAATCTCAGAGCAATATTTTTCTCTATGATGTAATGCACCGTGCACACATTAGCCACATCTTGTAAATGTTCAACTGGAGTCTTGAAAATTCTCTTGTGAACTTAAGTAATGCCTTTCAAGAATTAGCTGGAATTGGGTCCCATGTATTCGAATGTGTTGGAAGAATGAGTTGGTTACCACTGTTCTAGTTGACAAAATTTTGAGGTGGAGCTGGGGCACCCATTTGTCCTCCTGGGATATTTTACTGATTTGTCCTTCTTCTTGAGGTAGTCACCAATGGTGGCAACAAGAATCCTGGATTAGCAATAGATTAGCCTTGGGTAGTTGGTCTGCAACTCTAACTTCTGGTAGAACGTCTGCTCATGCACTTCTAATCAAGAATCAATAAATTTTGTCCCACTGGGCGTGCCAAAAAACTATTGATCTATTTTATTTTGCAAGTAATCACCAACAATGGGAAATTCCAAGAATGTGGGACATACTCTTGAAATAACCTTTAGATTTTAAAGAACCTAGTTCTTCTCTATGGGTTTCAAGGAAAAGGGAAGAAAAAATAAGATTATAAAAGAAACACCTAGAATCTGCTAAGGCAATGTGCTAGACATGTATTGTCATCCACACTAATCGCATAGTGATTGAACTTGTAGAATCTACTAATAAAACTAAAGAACATAAAGCATGGTTAACAATAATAGCATGTATATATCAGATTTATCAAAGGCTCATATAGAAAGTAAGAAACAAGAATTAGAAACACATCATGATTTGCATAGAACACCACTCTCTCTTCATTGTTTGACAGGAGAACAAAGTATATCAGGAAAAGTTTACACAAAATACAATATACAATCCTTGAGGAGAGACACTTGTTAAGGAAAGAAAATATGCTTCTAGTCTAACAGCTAAAACTCTCTGATTATTTCCTATATATCCTTCCCTAGTTTGGACTCTACTATTTAAAGCACAAAAATTTGAAGCTTCTCTATAGCCATTGAGATCCTAACGACCTGATAACCAGAACTCTAGTTAACTATCACTTTTATTGTCAAGCTCCCATGCTACAAATCCTTTGATAATCTTATGTCCCTATTTACATATCTCCTTGTAATTGATTCTATGAGTCTCAGATCTCTCTTTTGTATCACAGACTCTCCTGCCTCTTCCCAAGGTCAACACCTGTATCGAACAACCAATGTGGTGCAGTCACAGTAGGAGGGTTCACAGAATGAATTGTCTGGATTGTGTAGCAACTATTAATCACAATGGAAACAACTCAAAGAAATAAAGCAAATGCATATTTAGTCATTCAATATATCATGGAATTCAAATACAATCTGGCTGGCATCATGCAGACTTACAATTAGGGCTCAAAGACATGATTTCAAAATACTAGAATATGCACAAGATATAGCTTTGAAGATCCTTCATGCAAAATCTAAACTATCAATTATCACTATGTGAATCACTTCTTTCCTAGGGATCTATTACGTCAGCCAAGGAAGGTCATAAACTTCCATGAAGAGCTGTAACATGTGTACATAGATAGGTCAGACCTAAATGCATAGAACACTTCCTCAAATGAATGGAATAATGAGTGGATCTTCAGGGAAGGTCGGCCACAAACCAAAGATCATTGAATGATGTGTTATTAAGCTCTGCAAGGTAAGGAATGCTCCGTAGGTCTTCTCCTTCAGCTAATTGTCTAAGACTATCAGGATGCTCTACTCTGAGAAAATAGTTGATCTTCTGATAGCAATAACTTTCTGGTAACTGATCCAAATGCTCTAAATTTTGGATATGATGTAGATGAATGAATGTAGATGCTAAGTCTAGATCCATAAGATGTGAAATAAAACTATGGTAGAATGCTAGACCAAAAAGTAGGAATTGCTTTTGACTAAACTGCCTGAACTAAACTGGAAAATGAAAAGAAACAAACTGAAATGCAAATGTTTTTAGTTGATGCAAGATTGCTCTTGAACCAGGGATGCTCTTGCATCACAATGGTACAATAGAAATGGCCATTTGAAATTGAGACTCTAATAACATGCACCGTTGAGACACATGGTACCCTCCATTACATCTAGAAAAAGGCTCAAATGGGTACGTGGTAGGTCAGCACTCATTATACAAAACTTCAACAAAAGACTCCTCTGTTGAGCGCCCTGTTGACACTTGTCTCTTTCTATTGAGATTCTTGTTTAAAAGTGTTTGGGGCCATATGTGAACGTGTGATAGGTTTTCACAACATCTAGGACTTAAACAAAAAGAGACTCAATGAACAAGCATCTAGTGAACATGTGGCGAGCTCCACCACATTCAATAAAAGACTCATAGGGACAAATGGTAGGATGAATCTCCATATACAAAAATTCACCAAATAACCTTTCAAATGAGTGCCCTACCAACAAGTGGCACTTTCTGCTAACATTTCGAGGTCTCAACAAAAAGAAACTCTATATTAGATGTCATGCTGATACTTGGCATTTTTTGTTGTATCTACAAAGACTCTTTATTTATTACTAATAGATCATCATGTCAAAACCTTTTCCTTCACCCCTTTTATATTTGAAACTTAGAGACCTGACGTTGCACCATGTGGATCCTTGGTGCAAGCCGAGAGAGTTTTTAGTTTCAAAAGCTTTCAAATAAGCACCGCTTTGACACTTGGCATCTTCCACTGCCCCGAGACTCTTTATTCTTCAACATGCTCAAAGTCCCGACATGCCTCAAAATATTGATATTTAGCAGAGACCCTAACAATAATATATATATATATATATATATATATGTAGAGTTTTAACTCTACACCTGAAAACCAACAAATTCATTTACATCTTTCACCTGAAGAAACTTCACACTGGAGTACTTAACCAACTATATCATGCTCTGTCATCATTTGCAACTTAAGAAATGTACTTGTAGAGAACCAAACCATGGACCACTTGAGTTGAAGGAAAATATAGACTTTATCAGCACACATCCAGAACCACAACACCTGAAACCATTCTGCAGAGAAATGCGGAGCAAAATAATTTCTCCCAAACACACTGCAAACACTGTCAAACATTATTCTCAAACTGGTGAACACAAAATCCATTGCACAACAATTCAGAGCACCAAATTATGGATTTAGCACCTTCAAACACTTCTAAACAACTAATCCAAATAGCATACTCAAATCTCCAACACAAAATAAATGTGGAGAAAAAAGAACAACACTCTGTAAGCCAGAAGACTTCTTCCACACATTGTTTCCACAATTAATCAAATTTTGTCAAAAGCACTTGGAAACCCAACAATAGAAGCATATTCTCAACATCTTTAGCACCTTCTTAAAGTAAGAAAATCACTTTAACACAACAAATCTATCAAACAGTAACAACCTCATTAGAAGACAGAGTTGACACCAATGACAACACAAGCTTGTTGACATCAATGACAACACCAATTAGCACATACTTGGAACAATCTCCCACTTTGTCATTGATGGAAATAGATGATGTGAAAACCATCAAGACACAACTCTACACCAATCTTTTTTACTTACTTACTCTCCCCCTTTCTTTTGCACATCTTATTCTCACTCTCTGATCGCTCGTTGTTCTTTATCCCCCTTTATTTTTCACATGAACTCTCTCCCCCTTTGACATCAATGGAAAAGGGTGTCACAACTTTCCCTTTTCATGATACTACACATACTTACATTGTTCGCTACTACTTTGTAACATCTTTTTCTTTCACTACTCTAAATACTCCCCCTAACTACAACAATCATCATAACCACTACCTACTCCCTTGAGAGGTAGACATCAATCCTTAGTCCAAAAAAGAATGAACCTTGAAATACATAGGATTGATGCATCTTTTTATGCATCTAGTTCAAGGAAGGAGGGGCAATAACCCCTAAATTCTCCTAGAGATACACAAATGTATCCTTAAGAAGAGCCTTAGTGAATATGTCAATGACATGATCCTTTGTAGGCACATACTTAGGATTCACTTCATTCTCTACAACCTTCTATCCCATAAAGTAATACCTAATTGAAATATGCTTTGTCCTTGAATGCATGAACAAATTATTTGAAATGTTAACAGCACTTGTATTATCACAGAAAATAGAAATTGACTCATCATACAAAACATTGATATCCTTCAAGGTTTCTTTCATCTACAACACATGTGTGCAACAAGATGTTGCTACAATGTATTCTACCTCTGCAGTAGATAGAGATATTGAATCCTTATTTTTACTTAACCATGAAACTACTCTGCTACAAAGAAAGAATGCTCCACCACTTGTACTTTTCCTATCATCTACACAACCAACCCAATCTGCATTTGTATAAGCCCTTAGAGTAAAGTCAGTATCTTTTGGATACCACAAGCCATGATTAGAAGTGCAATTTAAATATCTGAATATTTTTTTCATTGCCATAACATGTGACTTTCTAGGATTTTCTTGAAATCTAGCCACAAGACAAAACACATGCATAATATATGGTCTAGTAGCAGTTAGATACAATAATCCTCCAATCATTGATTTGTAATTGCTTCAATCAGCCTTAGGAGATTCATCATTCTTGCTCAACTTACATCCTTTAACCATAGGAGTACAAACTAGTTTGGAATCTTCCATTCTAAAATTCTTTAACAACTCTTTACAATACTTTGACTAAGAAATGAAAATGCCTTTATCTATTTGGTAGATCTATAAGCTAAGAAATAAATTCATTTCTCCACACATTGACATTTCAAACTCTTTTTGCATCTCATCTGCAAAGCTCTTACACATGCCTTCATTTCCACCAAAAATTATGTCATCTACATACACTTCCACAATCAGAATTTGATCTCCACTTAATTTGATGTACAAGTTGCTATTTGCGTAATCTTTATTAAATCCTTACTATAATAAGTACCTGTCTAAGCTTGCATACCAAGCTTTGGGAGCTTTCTTCAATCCATATAGTGCCTTCTTCAACTTGCAAACTATATCTGGCCTATCTAACAACTGAAATCCTTCTAGTTACTCAATGTACACTTCCTCTTCTAGTTCCCCATTCAAGAAAGAAGAATTCACATCCATTTGATAAAATTTGAAATCCTTATGTGCTGCAAACACCAAAAACATCCTAATGGCCCCCATTCTTTCCACTGGAGCATAAGTTTCCTCATAGTCTATTCCTTCCACTTGTGAGTAGCCTTTACATACAAGTCTTGCCTTATTTCTTACCACTTCTCCATTCTCATTTAATTTATTCTAGAATACTCACTTAGTTCCAATCACATTTTTGTTCTCTAGTCTTGGGACAAGTTCCCAAGTCTGATTTTTCTCAATTTACATTAGTTCTTCTTCCATAACTTTGATCTAATTCCCATCCTTGCATGCGTCAACCACTATTTTAGGTTCAACTTTATAAAGTAAACACGAATTTACCTATTCTTCAGCAACTCTACTTCTTATCAATACACCTTTGTTCTTATTACCAATGATCTGGTCTTTAGTGTGATGTTTCTACACATACTTGGGGGTTTTAGGAGACTTCACCGAAGCTTCTTCCTCTTTAATTTGCACTTCCTTTTCTTTAGATTCTTCTTCTTCACTTGAAGAAGACTCATCTGATTCATAATCATTACTCTCTAAAATCTATTGTATGTCTTCATCAACCTTAACATTCACACACTCAACAATCCTTCTTAGTCTCTTATTGTAGCACCAGTAAGCTTTTCTTTTGTTAGAGTACCCAAGGAAAATACCTTCATCACACCTTGCTTCAAGCTTTCCTAGTTCTTCATCTCTTCTAATATAACATTTACTTCCAAAAACTTTGAAATATTTAATAGTAGGTATCCTTCCATACCATAGCTCATAGGGAGTCTTTGTGTCATTTGCCATTACTTGTACTCTATTCTATATGTAGACAACAATATGAATTGCTTTTCTATAGTAGACTTCTGGTAAGTCTTCTTATTTGATCATTGTCCTTGCTACTTCTTGAATAGTCCTATTCTTCCTTTCAACCACTCCATTCTACTGAGGAGTCCTAGGGGCAGATAAGTGCCTCTTTATACCATGATTGTCACAAAACATGTTAAACTCATTAGAAGTGAATTCTCCACCTTTGTCAGACCTCAAACATTTGAACTTCATATCCATTTCATTTTAAACCATTGCTTTAAAAGATTTAAAATTATCTAGGGCTTTTGATTTTTCCTTAAGAAAAGTGACCCATGTCATTCTAGAATAATCATCAATAAATAACATAAAATACCTATCACCTTGAAAACTCTTTACTCTAGTAGGACCAAAAAGATTTATATGTACCAATTCCAATAATCTAGTAGAAGACTAATCCTTTACTTTGAAGCTTCTTCTTGTTTGATTTCTAGTCTGACATTCATTACAAACAACATTGATGGGCTTTGTGATCTTTGGTAGATCTTTCACAGCTTGAACTAAACTTATCCTTACCAGGCTATCAATATTGATGTGACACAATCTCCTATGACATATTCAACTCTTGCTGATCTCAGTCATAAGGCAATAACTAGCACCAACTTTGAGATGATAAACATTTCCACCTGCCCTCTTTCCAGCAACAATTAATGTTCTGGAGCTTTTTATGATCTCACAGTCATCATCCTAAAACATAAGATTGTAACCCTTGCTACATGTTTGTCCAACACTCAAAATATTATGATTTAAACCTTTGACATAAAGAACACCATCAATGTTATGCTTTCCATCAAAATTGATTGAACCTTTTCTACAAATCTTAGCAACTTCATCACCACCAAACCTAACCAATCCACCATCATATTTTTCTAGTTTAACAAACTTACTCTTATCTCTATCATATGATTTGATCATCCACCATCAATGATCTAGTCATCTTTTTCTTTTCTGGCATGAAAGGTAGATATTACAGTGCCTTCAAGGTTAGTGCTTGCTTCTAAACCCTTTTCCTTCACATACTTTCTAGAGTTAGTAGAAACAACTTCATCTCTTAGGGCTATGAATATGCATTCATTATCATTATCATCCTCTTAATTAGATTCATCATTAGATATACTTGTATCTTCTCTGCCATAGTCACTTTTCTTAATAATCTTACCTCTGTTTTCCCTATTCTAAATTCTTAGAGCTCTGTTTGGACACCTTGAAGCATAATGACCTATTTTTCCACAACTGAAACATTTAAAAGGCAACTTACCACTGAACTTTCTAGTACCCTTTTTTATTCTTCTCACAAAGCTAGCTTCCACTTCATCAAAGTCTTCCAGATTTGATTCCACAATCTTCTCTAAGTTTTTGGCCTTAAAAATAGTCTCATCATTTGTAGTTCCACTAGTTGTGCCAAACTCTATATTTCAAAAGTAGTTAGGGTACCAAGTAACTGATATTTGGTAAACTAATTCAAATTCTATAATTCTTCAATGGTAGAAACTAGTATGCCTGTAAGCTTTAGGAAGAGTTCTGAGTACCTTCAATATCACTTCTTTATCATATATACTTCCACCAAGTCCTTTGTTGCCATTGACAACTTCATCCACCTTCTGTAAGTAGCTTGTAATGTTTTCATCCTTAGACATTCGCATGGTCTCAAAAGTGAGCTTCAAATTCTACATTTTAGCTTGTTTAACTTTATCATCTCCTTCATAAACACTTTCCAACTTTATCCAAATCGCATTAGCAATCTTCAAACTCACAACTTTCACAAACTTAGAATTAGTAAGACCACTAAAGGGAGCATGTTTTGCCTTACCATGTATTTCAACAGATTTGATATAATCTTTAGTACATTTACCATTCTCAGGTACAAAGAAATTAGAATTGACTGATTTCTAGATGTCATAACCTAGAGCAATTAGAAAGGCTTCCATGCTTACTTTCCAGAGAGCATAGTCTGATCCATCAAACAAGGGAATCTATTTCTTGTGCACCATCTCAAATCTACCTCAAGTTGTTAAGCTTTCTTCAAAGTAACCTTGTTCGAATACCAATTGTTGAATGCACAAGACAACTAAGAGGGGGGTGAATCAGTTGTAACAAAACTTCAAACCCTTACAAACATTTAGATCCACATTAACCTTTACACATGTTATGATGTTTAAGCATGCAAATCAAATAATTGAAACTAAATAATAACAACACCACACACATGAGAACTCCAGATTTACATGGAAAACCCTAAAAGGGAAAAACTACAGAGAGGATTAGCTCACAATATAATGTAGTAGAAATACTAAATTAGAAAGGCTCACTATCAGAGGGCTCACTACCCAAAAGAGAGAATGCTCACTGCAGGTGGACTCATTGTCCAAATCGACACACTACCCATTAAGAAAGAAATAAAGAAGAGAAGAATGTCTCACTACTAGTATTTGAACTGATACAGTTTCACCTAACCTATGTGTGGAGTTTAGTTCCAATGAAGCTCAATATCCATCACAACATAAACAACATCTTCGCAGCATCACTGAAAAATAGTAGACATATTTTGCTCACTGAATCCAGTAGCCTAACACATGAAATCTCTCACTACCCTAATCAAATTCACATCAAAAACATCATATCCATCACATGCATACACATCCATGGCTCCTTGACACTTATTTATACAATCACTAATCATGAAAACATTCTCAATTGTCAGCAACATAACCCATAAAATTCAAATTAGGTTTGGACCTAAACATTTCCACAGAGGAAAGGAATGAATGCATACCACAACATGCCTTAGTACAAACCTAAATTCACTCTTAAACACTTCATCACGCTTTCACTTTCACCAATTCACAATCATAAATAGTGTAAACAATCAAGTCGACCATCCTTGTGTTAACATCATGAACTTTTAAATGCATGCTTCCTCAAAATCACATGACAACATGTGGACCATGCACCAAGTTTGTACATGATCTAGAAACATCCACAACCACCTAAAAACCAACAAATTCATTTACAACATTGTTAACCTGAAGAAACTTCACACTGGAGTGCTTAACCAACTAAATCATGCTCTATCATCGTCTAGACCTTAAGAAATGTACTTGCGGAGCACCAAACCATGAACCACTTGATATGAAGGAAAATATAGACTTTATAAGCACACATCCAAAATTGAAACACCTGAAACCATTCTGTAGAGAAATTTGGAGCAAAATACTTTCTTCCAGACACACTATCAAATAGTGTTCTCAAACTAGTGAACACAACTTCCATTGCACAACAATCCGTAGCACCAAATTCTAGATTTAGCACCTTCAAAAACTTCTAAACAAGATATCCTAACCACATACTCAGATCTCCAACACAAAATAAATGTGAAGAAAAAACCCAAAAATCACTCTGTAAGCTAAAAGACTTCTTCGACACATTGTTTCCACAATTAATCAAATTTTCTCAAAAGCACTTGGAAACCCAACAACAAAAGCATATTCTCAATATCTTTAGCATCTCCTTAAATCAATCAAATCACTTTAACCCAAAAACTCTATCAAACACTAACAACCTCATCAGAAGACACAATTGACACCATGACAACACAAGCTTGTTGACATCAATGACAACATCGATTAGCACATACTTGCAATAGTGACAGCTTTGGGATCAAGTGTACAATTGGGTATGATTGTGTATGTTTATTAGTATTTCATTTTATGCCTCTAGGAATATCCCTCCTAGATCTAGCTGAGCCTAAAGTGTAGAGGAGTTTATCCACTCCTGTAGTTGGCCAAAATGCCCCTTAACTTGTTGATAAACCTCTTCCTTTCACCTTGACGACAATCCCCGGCGTGGGTGTTTTAGGAATGTTTTAGAGTTTTGTGTTGTAGTTATTTTGGGAACTAGCACTTCCATTCTTTCCAACCAGATTTCATGATTCTTCATCAAGGACATAAATACCATTAACTAGTATTCACCCACAAATAAATTTATAAAGAATGTAGTATGTTTAGTCAAAAGAAAATTGTCCAAAAATAACTCATAGAGGAAATTTTTGTCCTCATCATTACTCTATATGTACAATTTCATAAATTCATGTCCATCTTCTATGGACATGGCAATGTTAGAGATGACCAGTGAGAGTTTCTTCTAAAGGAATCATTCCTTAAGAAACATAGTTTAACTCCCACTTGGTGGCCTATAGGAAAGTATGTTTGAAGATAGGATAGCTACTATCATTACCTTTTCTTCTAATGTTTTTACCTTTGTACTTAATGTAAAAACAGCTCTGTGTAGTTGGAGCATTGTAATAGTACTAGCCAACTCGGTACATCTTCTCTCCCAATTTAGTAAAGACCTAGGGAAACTCACTTGGAATGACCTTAAGGAGATATCTATTTGAGTCCCTTGATCAACTGCAGGTGTGGGGATAGTCAATTTCTTAATCAGTTCTTCTTAGTTAGAAATTCTATTTTATCCTTTATCAACTCCTAGGATTGACTATCAACTTTCTCTATTAGGGTTGTCATCAAATAATGCAGTTGTTTCTATCTTTAGTATCCTGACAGATCCACACTTCCTTTTGTGACATCTCTGTATCCTTTTCCAAAATCTCTTTCTCTTTTTCTTTGATGGCCTTTTCTCCCTCATCTATTCCCTCCCTTAAGTTACCTGAGAAATCCTAAGCCTCTCTCTCTCTCTAAACCTTGAAACTCTAAACCCTAAACGCTAAACCATAACCCTTAAACCCTAAATCCTAAACCCTACATAATGAATCTATACCCTAACAAGTAATCCCTAAACCTCTATCTCCCTATCACTCCCCTATCTCACTATCTCTATTATCCCTCTACCTCTCAATTTCTCTCCCTATTGACAAGGGTTGTTGTACCTTGGCATTTAATCATATTTTATGTGTCAAATATAGGGTTGTGTCCATTGTTGTTTGGAATAGAAACTTGATAATCAACAGTCCTTAACTAATCTACTAAATTGAACTTCCCTAATTAATCAAACCAATGCTTCTAATTACTTGCTTGAAGGAAAACCTAGTCTAAGAACTAAAATAGTAATTTTCTGAAATTATCTACCTGATTCACAAAAAGTTGAACATTCATTAAAACATAAACAAGATTGCTTTAACAGGAATTGATCTATTTCATGAAAACATAAAAGACTATATTTAATAAAGCTTAAATAACATGATAAAGCAAGTATTATACTAGCCTCCTATCTATTGAATAAGTGGGCCCTTGCTCTACACCTTCAAAACTGAAGGCTAAACAAATATTTCAAAGTAAAAGTATAATAGTACTCCTTTTCTTAATCTAGTCTATCTGAAGTATATTATATTGAAAAAGTATATGTATCTACTGTAAAATGAATTACATAAAAACCTACTAAAAATCCATATCTTCTGCTACTGTCTCCATCAATATATCAGTCTATTGGTGATATCATATTTCTAGAGTTAACTATATTTCCTCTAGTTCAACTTGAGATATAAAAGATATCTTATTCTATAACTTAAACATGCAACTACCTATTAAAAGTATAATCATGTAAATCTTAAAAAGGACTTAAGTGACACTGAAGGTGTCCTTAAATCCATAGTTTGACTTTTAACAAAACAAGCTATGGAGGCCCTAATAAAAAGGAACTTAACCTCTCAAAAATAAGAAACTATTAGAAGTCTTATAACTCATGCAAAATCAAATATAAGTGTATTGAGTCCCTTTGGACCACTAGAGTTATCTTCTTAGACATCTTGGCCTTGATATGTGAAGCTTCATAGCTCCTTAGAAGCTACAGAGTTTCTCACAATTAAGTAGCATCAGAGACTCTGTTCAACTCTAGAGACCCTGTGCAGCTTCAGAGACTATTACAACACTTGTTAGAACATGGCTCCATAGGTCGTTATGATCATCAACCTTCCCATCCTATTTCTTCAACTTCAAAGAACCTCCAACCATGCTAGAAAATGTTGGAGTGTTGTGTAGGGTCCCTCCCACTTAGCTCCGCAGATAATTAAGATTGTCTCTAAAGTTCCCAAAATTGTCGTCTGCCTAAGAGATATATACTTGTGAAATAGAAAGAGATATTTCTGCATAATTCTATCAGTTTCAATTAAAACATAGGTCCTCTCATCATAATAGTAACTTCAACATTTCTTCTCTTATAAACATAATTAAACAAGACTTCATAGTTCCTATAGTGTAATTACCAGGAAAGGTTGTAAATAAAATTGGAAAAAGAGAGTAAAAATGTTTGTCTAGATGAGTGCTACCTACCACTCATTATTCTCCCCAAGCTTGAGGGTTTACAGGTCCTACACTACTCACAACATGGATTTTTTGAGCTTGTACAACCTATCTAAGAGGTTGTACTCTTGTTCATAGTTTGACCAAGTCGTGGTGTTTATATTGCCATTCGCTTTGAATTGATCAACTTGCTTCAACCATTCTTGAAACCTAGTATCTTCCAGCTATTTAGTCCACATGGGCAGGGGCTCAAAGATTAGGGGTGGCTTGAAGCAACCCCCGATCCACTCTTGCTTATATTTGTCTATCAATTTGGATATAGCCCTTGCCTTCTTCATGAACCATTTAAGGTTGGCTAGGGATACTATGTCCCTCATTTTATGATCTTGGGTGAGGGTATTCCACCTCTTCTTACAAATTGTCATAATTTGATTAGATGAAGTATTCATGAACAACTAAAATTCAATGGCACACTCCTATAGGTGGTGCTAGTATTGGGGAAGAATTTTTTCTTTTAGGGAATAGACTGGTACCCTGTAATGAGTTTCAACATCCATTGAGTTTGGGTAGTCTCTTTTGAGGAATAAGCTTGTACTTGCTATCTTCTCTATGTACTCCTCCATTCTCTCATTCCATATTTGATGGTTCCTCATTAATGACATGAATGTCATTAGCTGGCACTCTCCTACAAAAACATTGATGAAGAATGTGTGATCTTCAATAAATAAATCATGCAAATGCAACTCACAAAAGAAATTGTTTTCTTCATCCTTTCTTATCATATATACTTTGAGGAAGTCATTACCATCTTGTATTTTTTTGTTAATTCAGAGAGTACCAATGAAATCTTCCTTTGGAGGATCTGTTCTTGCAAAAACATTGAATAATTTTCACTAGGGGTCAACATGCAAGTATCTTTGATGAGAGAGTGGCCACTGTCATGACTTTTTCTTCTAGGGTCATTACTTTGTCAGTAATGATAGTGACTTCCCTCTGTAATTGCGCTATAACAATTGTACCTTCCAATTCCCTACACCTTCTTTCCCAATTGAATAGTGCCCTAGGGACATCCAACTGGAATGTCCTCAAAGAGATGTCTATTTGTGTGCTCTAATCATTGGTAGAAACTAGAACAACCAATTCTTGGATCAACTCTGCTTGATCATCAATTATATTGTTGACCTTTGTCAATTCCTATGCCTAATTATGCAATTTCCAACTAGGGTTGAGATCAAAATGATGTTGTTATCTCTAGCCTTGATAACATCAGATGTTTGGATGCCCTTCTCTGTTATCTTTACATACTTTTTCCTAACCTCGACCTCTTTTGCATCAATGACCTTTCCTTTTTCCTCCATTTTCTTCTTCAAGTCACTGATCTCTTGGTCTTTAGCTAAATCCTTCTCTTGCATGACCTTTTTAAGGTCTATGATAATCAGTCGTATACCGCATAGCAATTTTTTTTAGATTTTCAATCTCCTCCATCAACTGTTGTTCTCTTGAGATTTCAATATCTTCCTAGTCAGAGGGATGGGAGTAGCAACCTATTTCTAACCCCTCTGCCATGTCTATATCTAGTACCCCAACATCATCTTATCCTCCAACATTATCCTACTCTTCTTATTCCTCTACCCCTCTCATCTATGTGGCCTCTCTCTGTTCCTCTAGTTCTTTGTTTGTAGAAGACCTTGGGGCATGTGATGGACTAGCTTGCTCTTGAGGAGGGGTCATGGAGGTTCTAAAACCAACAAGTACATTAGCTAGAAGTGTAGTGTCCTTTTCTACCTAAATTGGCTATCTCTTCCATTTGCTCTCTAGATCACATGTTTTGTTTGTGTCTTTGGCATTGGTATTGCTTCCTCTAAATCTGAAGAGATGGTTTTGGGTTCACTAAGTATCACCTCTAGTGCTTTGGTAGTTTTAGGAATAGGGATCTCTATAGTGTTCTCCTCAGTCATCCTCTCCCTTTTTCTTCTTCTCAACATGGGAGGAATGTCTGTATTGGTGGAATCCTCCTTCCTTTTGTGTTTGTGTGATTTGGGAGTTTCTAGACACTCCTCTACTACTTCTTCCTCACCTACTTTCTTCTTGTGTTTTTGAGCTTTGGGAGTCTTAGTAGGCTCCTCTATTGCTTTTTATTCTTCACTTACAATACCTCTCATTTCATTGTTGGGATAGACTCCTCAACCAAAGTTAATTTCCTTTTTGCTTTGTGAGGTGTTTTGCAGGGCTATTCCACAGGTGTGGCTTCTGCATGCCCAAGTGCAATAGATGATTCCCTTAGAATCTCCTTCCCCTTTTTCTTCGTCTTAGTAGATGGGGAAGAGGTAGATGGAGATAGTCTCTCTTCTTCTATCTCCTAAGTGGAGGGAGGTGAGTCTACTATCATTTTCATGCCCTTTTTCTTGGACCTATGGGTATCATCAAGAAATGCTTACCATAAGGCCTCCCCTCCTCTCCTTGAGATAAAGTGGTGTTTGACAATTAAATGTATGAAACCATGATGCTTCAGAAGACCCTTCCCCTACTAGTACTTCTATGCTAATGTTGTGAGTGCAAAATATAAGAAGTTGGGCAAATTAATTCAATACTCAGGATGTGTATGTCCATGACTCAAGAAAATTAGCATTTTTATGATGGGCGGTAACACTAGTGAAAATTCCCCATCATATGTGAAATCCTTCATCAACCACATGGCCAAGGATTTCCATGGATGAGGAAGGGTGGTTCCAACTATCCCCTTCACTTCTTCCTTATTCATGTGTGTTTCAATTTTAGGATCATTATCTATAGAATTTTTTTTATCAAATCAGAGTATAGGGTTTTCAAATGATAGAACCTCTCACCTTATTCTACGAGGCTAGATATTCTACTAATGATGGTGGTAGAAATAGAGAGAGTTACTACTCGTACTTGTGTCTAGTTATTCCTCAAATTGGAGAGAAATCCTTCTACAATGTCTTCTTGACAGCCCTTGAATTTCTCCAAGAATTCAAGCCATCCAATAGCTCTTAAGACATCAATGAATGGCTAGTCTTGAAGTAGTCCTTCTGATGTCTCTGGTTATGACTTCTTTTTAATCCACATGCTACACTTTGAAGAAGATTTACCCCCTTTTCTCTTCTTCTTCCATTTGCAAACCCTTAGTTTTAACTATCTTCCCCTAAACCATTCTCATAGAATGGTTTTACCTCCATAGCTCGATGAGTGCCAAGTAGCACCCATGAAATACATCTTTTTACCTCTCTTTTTCTCCTTCTGGATCCCATCTTTCTTAATGTCTACATCCAATAGGATAGCAAGATTGTTCTAGATAATGATTAATTGAAGATAAATTACTTAAGATCATAATTTCTAATTAAAGGACTAATGTGCATGAAATTGATGGAAAAATGTAGAAAACTTCTCTCTTTTTGAATCAACACGTGTAGATGCTCAGAATAGAAATTTTGTGCATCTCCAGAGGTAGTCTTCAATGATCTCTAGAGACAATACTAGAATACCATGACACTAGAAGTTTTGAAGTAAAGATAAAAGCCTCTCCAGAGCTAAACAAGAAGGCCATAATGGTATCTCCGGATCTATAGACATATCTCCAGAGCTACAAACATATCTCTGGAGCTACAGACAGGGACATATATCTTCGGCGCCTCCTAAGAGTAGGGCATGTTTCCAGCATAAGCTGCCAATCAGGCACTTCTAGCAGTGATCGTGATACCCCTCTTTTCACTCAAATCATCACCTAAATGGTGAAGGGTCATCTTTAGTTAACTGTTGGAGTTTTTTTCTTTTTAAAGTTTTTGCAAGAGTTACTGATAAAACTAATTCAATATCCTTATTTTCAAGGCTTCGTTGCCCAAATGTATTAAGACTCACACTTGGAATTCTGAGTGGACTTCTGTTCCACTCAATCTACTTTTATTGCATGGTTATTTTTCCATAGTTAGACAGCTAGTATAATAAGGAGATAGATGTCATCTCATAGAAGAATTGGTAGATAAGATAAGTGATATGTCATCACTCATTTTATATATACTTATAGGAACAAAAGAAAAGATATACAATGATTGGATTATTCTAATTCTTGGTAATCTCAGTTTCTTTGATATCAATATTTTTCATGAATGCAAAGCAAATGGAATTGGACCAAATTTAGTTGTGATCTTATTCTTTTGTGTTGATTCCCTACTATAGCCTTCAGACCCAAGGGTGTGGAGCAAGGGCCCACTCTCACCACCAAAGTAGAAGGCTAGTACCACTATTTTGTTATTTCAAATTTTCCTGTGAAAAGTATTTATTGATTTCGATAGATAGATGCATGTTGCTATTTCTAAGATTGCTTTAAGTAACTTCCTGTTTAATTCTATTTTCAACATTCCTTAGATTCATTCAGTGTAGACGAATCAATTTCCTCAAATTAGTAGAAGTCGTTAAGATTTGCTAGGAAAGCTGGTAACTATAGAATCCCTAATTGCAGACAGCCGAGGACACAACCCCTAGATTTTGACATCTAAAATATGATTAAATGATGAGGTACAATGACACCTTGTCATTTTTGGTACCATAGGGGAAAGTAGTAGGGTGGCACAAGATCTTGTTGAAGAGAGAAACCTAGAACCTACTTTGGAAGCTGCACCTCAAATCAATAATCCCTTAGATCCTCCAAATCTTCCACTCACCGATTATATCTAGGAATTACAACAAAAGTTTCAGGCAAATCCTTTGATAGAACCTAATTTCCTAGAACCTCAGGGAGAAGAACCAGTACTAAAAATGGACAATGACAAACATGAAGAAGCAGAAAATCAAGCTCCAAGAACCTTCTCATATCCTATTGTTTTGGCTACTAGAGACAATGCTCCTATGAAGAATATCTCACTAGCACACTTGCCAAATTTTAGAGGACTTTCTTATGAGGATCCAGATCAATGTTTGTTTGAATTCAAAGTAGTCTGCCAAACTTATGATTATGGATCAGATAACCAAAAACTCAAACTATTCCCTTCAACCCTGAAAGATTCTATGATGAGATGGTTTATGGGTTTACCCCAGAATTCTATCCATTCTTGGGATCAGATGGAAACAAAATTTTTGGGAAAGTATCAAGATTACTGTAGATCTAGTAATAAAAATGAAGAATTGTTTAAAATTAGGCAAGGAGAGAAAGAGACCTTAGAGGACTATGTGGACATGTTTAATTTCGCCTTGAGAAGGTATGGCAACCTAGTAGATCACTCCTTCACCAGAACCCTATTGGTAAAAGAATTGGATAAAGAATCAAAACAGGCACTGGATCTAATGGGAAAAGGAAATATCAACAAAATGGATATACCTACGATAGAAGCACTCTGCAAGAACTATTCTAGAACCCAAGATGGAGTGAGATCATCCAAAACCTTTAAAGGGAAGAATGAAATAGGATAGTTAATGGAAGAGATTGCAAATCTAAAAATAGACATTTTGGTCCAATTAAATACCACATTGGATGGGATTCAAGCAAAAACTAGAATAGATAATCAAAATATAACAACTGAACCACTCTCCATCTATTGTCCTAGGTGTAGAAACAACCATCTATTGAGAGAATTCCCATTGGACAAATCAGAGATTTGTCAGATGTGTTATAGGGAACATCCTACCAGTTAGTGTAGTCAACTTCAAGCCTTGAAAAGATTGAGTAAGAAGAATGCCATAATGGAAGAAGAATTGAACTATGTGGGACAAAAACAAGATAGGAATTTCCCTTATAATCAGTATCCAAACCAGCCTTCTTATAGGGGTCCTTCTAATTGGGGAAATAATCAATGGAATCCAATTTGGAATGGGCCTCAGAATAATCCTCCTTAGGGACAGTAGGATTGGCAAAACTAAAATTGGCAAAGTTAGCCTTGGGGAAATCAACAGTGGCCAGCATAGTTTGGATCACAAAACATGCAACCTCAATGGGGTTCTCAACAGGGATATAATAAACAATACCAAGGACAACCTAGATGTTTCCAACCTCAACAAAAAGCTTTACTAACTAGACCCTCCAACACACAAGGTCAATCACAAAATGAACCAGTTAGCCAACTACCTTTACCAGCTTAGCCTATACCAAACCCACAGAATAAATATGGAGCAGCTATTTACATGATAGAGCAAGAAAATCTAGCTGGTATTAATGCTATATATTCAAATAATATCCAACTGCATTCTGGGAGAGCATTCCCAAGACCATCTCCTCCAACTATAGTTGAAGTAACCAATGATGAGGAACTTGAAAATTCATCCACTCAACTCCTGAAGAAGATTACTATCAAAAAAGTGCTAAAAGAATCATCCTTGGATAACTCTAAAGTTATTCCTAAAAGACCGACTCCAGAGAACATTCCCAAACACAATTCTGACAAGAGCTCTAGAGATGCTCTGGAGATGGAAAAACTAGCACCATACCCAGAATGGCTTAAACAGTATGTTCCCTAGAAAAAGATCTTACAAAAACAAGTTCAAACCAACCTGGAATTAGAAAATTTACAAGAAATCAAGCAACTAAACATCAAAATTCCTCTTCTCCAAGAAATCAGAGATGTACCAGAACTAAATTAGTTCATTAAACAATATTGTATCAAAACTTAGGGTAGGAAGAAAAACCTTCCTTCGACAATACAGGTGGAAGGAAAAGTAGTAGATCTGTTGATGGGATAAATGCTCCTCCCAAAATATGGAGACCCTGGAAATCCTATCATAACTATTTTCATCTTAGGGGTAGAAATTTCAAATGTTCTGGTTGATTTGGGAGCAACAATTAATGTGATGATAGTTCACACAATGGACAAATTAGCTCTATCAGGTATCCAATCCACAACTACAATCCTTCAACTTGCTGACCAATCAGTAGCTGTCCCAAAAGGAGTAATAACTGATGTACCAGTTGTAATAGAATCATGGGAATTTCCAGTAGACTTCCTAATATTAGAACCAAGAAACCAGAGAAATGCTTACCCACTGATTTTAGGAAGACCATGGCTGGCTATAGCAGCAGCATCTATTGATTGTCAAACTAGGGATATGGTCATTTCTAATGGGGTAGATTTAAAGAAAATATCTCTGTATCCTCCAGCTAAACCATCAATACATTATATAGGAAGAGTATGAGTGGATGAACTAGAGAACAATGACAACAGTGCCTCAGTAGCCATGATAACCATCAGGGAACATCTAGGAAAATTGGAGGAAGAAATCTGTTATGATACAACAAAAGACATTACCCACATCCTAATCAATGAGGATGTGATGAAGCTTGCCCAAGATTCTAAGAGAGAACTTCTTACTTCTTCTCATTGTACCCTTGCAAATATCATTCCTTGTGGAGAAACCTTTTATAAAGACCTAGCCACATTCCACATGTTGCTTCCACATTCTTGTCCCCTCAATACCATGACTCTAGTGTACAGATTAACTACATCTATGGATCAAATCACAAAATAGGTCATGATTTTATCAGGGAAAACACTTAATATCAATACTCGGTTAACAGCAAATCGGGAAGAAAAACTTATCCAACTTCTGATTTCCCATTCAATAGCGTTTGCTTGGGAATACCAAGATATGAAGGGAATACCTCCTAAGATCTGTACCCATCATATATACATTGAGGATATTAAACCCGTCAGACAACCCCAGAGAAGATTGAATCCGGCTTTAAAAGACATTGTTAAAACTGAAATAGAAAAATTACTGCAAGCAGGGTTTATATATCCAATCTCAGATAGTCAATGGGTCTCACCCCTTTTCATAGTGCCTAAAAAGAATGGGAAATGGAGGGTGTGTATTAACTATAGGGAGCTCAACAAAGCTACAAAAAAGGACTACTTTCCCTTACCATTCATTAACCAAGTACTGGACAACCTTGCTGGGAGGAAGTATTTTTCATTTCTAGATGGATTCAGTGGGTATAACCAAATTCAAGTAGAACCTGAAGACCAAGACAAAACCACCTTCACCTGCTCTTGGGGAACTTTTTCTTACAAAGTTTTTCCCTTTGGACTATGCAATGCCCCAGCTACATTTCAGAGACTTGTTTTGGCTATTTTCGCTGAACTAGCTAATGAATGAATGGAGGTCTATATGGATGACTTTACTGTGTATGGGGATAATTTTGAAGAAGCTCTCACAAACCTTGAGAAAGTATTGAAATGCTGTGAGAAAAATCAAATATGCCTTAGCCATGAAAAGTGCTTCATGATGGTGGAGGAAGGAATTGTTTTGGGACACCACATTTCAGCAAAGGGGATCAAAGTGGATCAAAACAAGATAGAAGTGATCACATAGTTGCCTTCACCCAAAAATTAAATAGATGTTAGAAGTTTTTTGGGTATTGCAGGCTACTATAGGAGATTCATAGAAAATTTTAGAAGAATAGTTGCCCCCATATTTACCCTACTTAACAAAGACACAGAATTTCTATGGACAAAAGACTGTCAATCAGCATTTGAAACCTTGAAAGGGAAGCTTACTGTCACACCAATTTTGAGAGGACCTAATTGGACTTTAACATTTCACATACAGAATGATGCTTCAAATGAGTCCATTGGGGCAGTTTTAGGACAAAAGGAGGAAGGAGAAAGTATGCATGCCATTTATTACATCAACAAAAACCTTATCTCTGCAGAAAGAAATTACACCACAACTGAAAATGAATTCTTGGCAGTCATCTATACTATAAATAAATTCAGGGATTACATCACTGGATATAAAATATTTGTACATACTGATCATGTAGCCATCAAGTACCTAATGAATAAGCTCATAGTGGATGCAAGGATCATCAGGTGGTTATTGCTATTGCAGGAATTTGATATTACCATAGTTGATAATCCAAGTAAGTTTAATTTGGTTGCTGATTTTTTGTCAAGATTGCATACAGAAGGAGAAAACCAACTAGTGGAGGACAAGTTCCCAGATGAACATCTTTTTGCTATCTCCTCTATTGTACCTTGGTTTGTTGACATAGCTAATCTTTTAGCTACAGGCTTGTATCCATCCCATTTTACCTCAAAACAAAAAAAAATGTTTAGTTAAAAAAAGTTTATCTTACAAATGGTTGAATGGTTTACTATTTAAATGTGGTCCTAATTTCATTCTACGCGGGTGTTTAAAAGCTGATGAAATGTTTGATGTGTTGAGAGCATGTCATGATGAACCATATGGTGGCCAATACTCCTACTACCAGACAGTCCACAAGATCCTCAGAGCTGGTTACTACTAGCCCTCTCTTCATAACGATACAAAGAAGTATGTGTAGCACTATGACCAATGCCAAAGGATGGGACAACCAACCTTTACCCAGGAGATGTTACTGCATCCTCAAGTCATGATGGAACCATTTGAATAGTGGGGTTTAAACTTTGTGGGACAAATTTCTCCACCATCATCAGGCAAGGAGTACATTCTTGTATGCACAGACTATGTCACTAAATGGGCTGAGGTTCAAGCATTACAATTTGCATGAGATGAAAAAGTTACTGATTTCCTTTATAATAAGATTTTCTTAAGATTTGGAGCCCCAAGATCAATAGTTTTAGATAGAGGACCTTAGTTTACTTCACAGGTAATCAAAGTATTCACAGATTTATATCAAGTCAAGCACAAAAAATCTTCACCTTACCATCCTCAAGCCAATGGGTAGGTAGAAGTAACTAATAGGGAACTTGAAAATATTCTGACAAGGACAGTAGCAATGAACAAAAAAGATTGGGTTAACAGATTACTTGAAGCAGTTTGGGCTTACAACACCACTTGGAAGTCCACAATAAAGTTCTCACCATATGAATTGGTTTATGGGAAAAAGCCCATTTTGTCTATAGAATTTGAACACCAGACACTTAAAACTATATTGAATGTTGGTCTACCATTGTCTATAGCTCAATAGAACAAAATTCTTTAGCTTAATGAGTTAGATGAAATTTTGACAAAGGCCATTCAGCAAACAGAACTGCTTTAGTATCAAAGGAAGCAATGGCATGACCAACACATCAAAAGGAGGACATTTCAGCAAGGTGATTGGGTTCTTCTTTATGATTCCAAATTCAAAGAGTTCAAAGGGAAATTACAAACTCATTGGATGGGTCCTTATCAAATAAAGGAAGTTTTTGAAAATAGAACAGTACTATTGGAACCTATTGATGGAAGCACAGACACATTCTTAGTAAATGGTCACCGAATCAGACTCTATAAAAGACCATCTTCTAAAGAAGAGTTTCTTAATGATTTGTGTTTTGGTATAGGGGATACCTCCTCTGTCATAGTGTTGGATTAAAAAAATAAAAATAAATAAATTAAAAAAAACAAGGGAACATTGAAAACCAGCAAATGGTGGCCTTCTAAAAAAAAAGAAGGTTGAAAACTAGCAAATGGCGGCCTTTAAAAAAAATAGAAAGATGGAAAACTAGTAAATGGCTATCTTTCTCAACCAAGGGAGTTGAAAACCAGCAAATGGCCATTCCCTTCTTCAAGACAGTTGAAAACAATCGATCTATAGAGGTGATCAGGTGCCAGAAGTTAGTCAAACGTACCTCCGGCGCTTCACAAACTAGGAGCACCTCTGGTGCTCCATCAATAAAGAGACATTTACAACAAAGAGGGAGGTGACCCACCTCTCTAGGAAATAAAGTGGAAACATCATATGATGAGGTCATCATGACTCATCCTCTACTTTATGATAGGAATAAAATAAAATTAGCATGCATTTCATTTGTAGGGGTATTTACAAAGGTGGTGCTGATGTCACCCAAGGAACGTGGATTCTTGAACCACTCAATGGAAATGATTACAATTTGCATACCAATGAAGTAGTCGGCGTCATCTCATGCCACCAAAAGCTACTCATGTGCCACGTCGCGTGCAGTCTCATAAAATGTCGCAGTATCTTTGCCGAGTACATCACCCATCATCATTAAAAATGATTCAGGTAATTCTATCTTAAATTAAGCATTAAATGGCAACTATCTTGTCTTTCTATTTTTGGGTGTCGTCATTATGACATGTCCTCCTACCATCATTTTCTTTTCCAAATTCACGCATGCAGCCATCTTTGCTGTATTGTCACCTTGCCTCTGGAGTGTCCTATCACTCTGTTGCATTTATGACCGCCTAGGTACTCTAACTACTCTACAAATCTTCCATAAGCCTAAGCTAAGAGACATAATAATCCTCATTCGAACTTCCAAAATACCCTGAAGAACAGAGTAAATTGAATAGTCCTCCGGAGCCTAGGGAGTTAAGAAGAAGGGAAAAACTATAGATAGAAGAGTGAGGAATTAGGCACAGAAGGTGGAACCAGTTTAGCAAGGGGGTAAAGAAGAAGTCTGAACCAAAGAGTGTTGTGGGTCTTTCGCAAGATGAAGCTGCAACAAACATTCTAGGAACTGTAGGATGGTTGGAATTTCTAGAAAAATTTGAAGGGTTTCAAGAGGATATCGTGGATGAATTCCTAAGAAATCTAAGGGACAATCAGGCAACTATCAAAGGAGTCTGAATCAATCTCACCGCAACCACTATCAATCATATTTTTGGGTTGCCGGAACAAGGTGAGAGGTTTTATCATCTAAAAACCTTATATACTGATTTGATTAAGAATTTCTCTGTTGAAGGTGAACCTACAATACAACTACATTCAAATAAAAATGAAGTCAAAGGAATTCTTAGGTCCACACTTCCAAACCCTTGGCAATCTGTAGCTACCTAGATGATGAAATATTTCACTTGTGATGGTCAATTTTCATTAGTTTTAGGACCAATAATAAAAATGCTGATTTTTCTAATGCATGGGAATGGACACCGTAAATTTAGCATAAACATTCCCAATTTCCTATATTTTGCCATCAGGGCAACTGTAGAAAAGTATCAGCGAAACAATGGTCCTATGAAACATCATGGCCTCATTTTTCTAGTAGTTAAACACCACTTCCTATCTCAAGCCAATGGGGAAGAATTATGGCAAAATTTTCTTGGACAAAATTCCTAGGATAGAGAACCAGAGAGGGCACAGACATGAGGTGAGGGTTCCTCTACCACCAAGAAGAAGTAGAGCCTTCAACCTCCTCCATAACTATTCAAAGAGGAAAGAAGTCCTCATAGGAGGCAACTTCATCTGCAGCTCCTGTTCCTAAAAAAAAGAAGAAAGGCAAAGAAATTAGAGAGTCTGCTCCTGAACAAACCCCATACATGACTCGATCAATTAGGAGAAAGATGACTCTAACTGAGGAATCTTTCCCTAAGGAATTAATAGGGGAGAAGTCAGGACAGAAAATAGAGAAAACCTGGACTGAAGAAACATTTCATGATTTAGATGAGATCCCTCTAGTCAAGAAGAGAAGACAAAGAGAAGTTTCACAAGCACCATCTGTCCATCTAGGGTCAAGTCTAAATTGAGAACCATCACATGCTCCGGAGACAAAACACATATAAACTCTTACTATTTCCTCTGATTCTGAGGCTGAGAGACCTGCTTCGGAGGCACCTACCCCACCTATGCTATGGAGAAGCAAAAGGAAAAGATAGCTCTCGCAGGCTAAGAAAGATACTACTCTCCTAGATGAGGTACTCCTGGGTTTTAGAACATATGAGGAGAAGGATGGGCCTTCATCAATGCCAGCAGAAGAAGAGGAACCCCAAGAGGACCCTTGGGACAAGGAGTATGCAGGAAAAGATGAAATAGGACAAATGGATGTGGTTGATAGAGCAGGGTAGATGGCCATGGAAAACCCTGATGTTCAGCAAACAGAAGCAAAAGAAGAAACTTTCCCTCACCCCTCTGATCAAGAGGATGTTGAGATTTCAAAAGAACAGCAAATGTTAGAAGAAATTGACAACCTAAAGAGACTACTCTGGGGGAAGAATCAGATTATTACTGACCTCAAGAAGGTCAGAATGGAGGTAGAAATGGAGCAAAAACAAGTCATCAAAAATCTACAAATAGAGCTCCAGAGAAAAAACTAGATCATCCAAGAGAAAGAAGCACAATTGGAAGCCTAGAAAACTGAGGCAGTCAAAATGTTGGATGGAAAGGAGACAGAGGCAGCACAGAGTGTTTCTGAGCTCACCATGGCTAGAGACAATGGCCTCATAATAATGGCAGCATTAATTGAGAAAATACAAAGTCAAGATAGATAGTTGACTTGGGCCAACAACAAACTAGATGATCAGGAGGAATATATTAAAAAGTTGGCTAGCCCAAAGGCAACCAATGAGCAGGAGATACAAATAGATCCATATGTGGGTCCAATCCCCATTGACATTCCTAAGGCCCTGTTCCATTGGGAGAAAAAATGTAGAGAATATGAGCCTTCCAAGCCTATGCTGCAATTACAAAGGGCAGTCACTGCCAAGACAAAAAGAATAGAAACTCTGGAAGGAAAAATCATTGAGATGGCCTCCCTTTCTTTTGAAATTCTATCTTGCAGGCCTCCAAGTGCCAACTATGCTATGTTCTTATAGGAAAGAGTCCTGCAGAGGAAATTCTCTTTAGTCCTATCTGACCTGGTTGAGAATACATAGATAGTCGAAGGATTCATGACAGCATATACAAGGAGTAATGATGAAGACAAGAATTTCCTATGTGAATTATATCTACATGGTTTCTGTGTTAACGATATAACTTTCATTCTTAATTATTTGATGGGGGAATGCCATCTTAAATCATTTATGTCCCTAATGAGGAATCATCAGATCTAGAATGAACGAATGGAAGATCATCTCAAGAAAGATACAAAAATAGGTCTCTTCATCATGAAGGAATGTCCCAATCCCAATGCTTTTAAGACCCAATTCAGGTCCTATATCTATCACCCTCAAAGTCAGAATATTTTTTTACAATTATACCTAAAAAGTTTGCAAGAGTGCTCCATTGATTTTGGTCTTTTCATGAACATTTTAGCAAATCCAGTACTTGCCATAGCAAATAAAAGATGGAATATTTTGACCTCGGAGCAGAAAATGAGAGAGGTGGTCACCCCTACAAACTTAAGATTATTTATGAGAAAAGCAAAGTCAATAGCCAAAATGATGGATAAGCATAAGAAGGAATGGATAGGTGGACGGTTCAGGCCCCCTCTCATAATTGAACCACTCCCTGTCTGGGCTGAATAGATGGAAGATGAGAAATTACAGGACTAGTTGAAGTAGGTTGATCAATACAAAGGCAATGGTAATACCATCTACACCACTTGGTCTACCTATGCACAAGATTATAGCTTGACTAATAGCTACTTCACCAGAATAAATCCAGATTGTGAGAAGCAGGAGGACCTACCAAACCTTAGGTATGGGGGGATGATGAGTGCCAAGTAGCACCCATGAAATACATATTTTTACCTCTCTTTTTCTCCTTCCTGATCTCATCTTTCTTAATGTCTGCACCCAATACGCTAGTAAGATTGTTCTAGATAATGATTAATTGAAGATAAATTACTTAAGATCATAATATCTGATTAAAGGACTAATGTGCATGGAATTGATGGAAAAATGTAGAAAACTTCTCTCTTTTTGAATCAATAGGTGTAGATGCTCGAAATAGAAATTTTGTGCATCTCTGGAGGTAGTCTTCAATGATCTCTGGAGACAATACCAGAATACCATGACACCAAAAGTTTTGAAGTAAAGAGAAAAGCCTCTCCAAAGCTAGATGGGAGTCTGGAGCATCTCCAGAGCTGAACAAGAAGGCCACAATGGTATCTTCGGAGGTACAGACATATCTCTAGAGCTACAGACATATCTCTGGAGCTACAAACAGGGACATACATCTTTGGCGCCTCCTGAGAGTAGGGCATATTTCCAGCATAAGCTGCCAATCAGGCACTTCCAGCAGTGATCATGATACCCCTCATTTCACTCAAATCATCACCTAAGTGGTGAAGGGTAATCTTTAGTTAGCTACTAGAGTTTTTATCTTTTTAAAGTTTTTGCATGAGTTACTGATAAAGCTGATTCAATATCCTTATTTTTTAGGGCCTCGTTGCCCAAATGTATTAAGACTCAAACTTGGAATTCTGAGTGGACTTCTGTTCCACTTAATCTACCTTTATTGCATGGTTATTTTTCCATATTTAGACAACTAGTATAATAAGGAGATGGATGTCATCTCATAGAAGAACTGGTAGATAAGATAAGTGATATGTCATCACTCATTTTATATATACTTATAGGAACAATAGAAAAGATATACAATGATTGGATTATTCTGATTCTTGGTAATCTCAGTTTCTTTGATGTCAATATTTTTCATGAATGTAAAGCAAATGGAATTGGACCGAATTTAGTTGTGATCTTATTCTTTTGTGTTGATTCCCTACTGTAGCCTTCAGCCCCAAGGTTGTGGAGCAAGGGCCCACTCTCACCACCAAGTCAGAAGGCTAGTACCACTGTTTTGTTATTCTAGATTTTGTTGTGAAAATTATTTACTAATTTTGATAGATAGATGCATGTTGTTGTTTTTAAGATTGCTTTAAGTAACTTCCTATTTAATTCTATTTTCAGCATTCCTTAAATTCATTCAGTAAGTAGACAGATCAATTTCTTCAAATTAGTAGAAGTCGTTAAGATTAGCTCAGAAAACTGGTAACTGTAGAGTCCCTAATTGTAGACAGCTGAGGACATAGCCCCTAGATTTTAACATCTGAAATATGATTAAATGATTAGGTACAATGACACCTTGTTAGATCTGTCTCTCTATTTTCATAGAATGACCTACATCTGGAGCTCTTTCTGCTTTCAGAGAATGATCTTACCTCTAGAGCTCTCTCTATTTTCTTAAATCTAGAGTTGGGAAATTTCTTTCTTTTCAATTTCACTGATGACTACTAAACTGGTCGAGTGGGAGTTATAGTTTGCAAATTTAGAATGAAACTTAATCATGTATGAAGGAGGGTTATGATACTCAAGAGCAGACGTGTAAGGTGGGTAGTTAAGGCTACATGCATTGGATTGAACTGGGAATAATGGTAGCATACGAACATCCAAGTAACTTGCATAAAATAGAAACTGAAAAGACCTGTCATAATTAGCTAATTTAAGAGAAATACTTGGATTACCATTTGTAATGATTAGATGATATGCTTGGGTTTTTCACTACTACCTCCATGATATATTATGTGATCCTACCTTTGTGTGTAGCCTTCCAGATTACTTGTCATAATGTCTGCATAACGTGGAATGTCAAATTGCTTTGATGATTGATGGGATTGCTTTGTGTCAGTGGATGACATTAACAATTAATGCAAAGATAGGGCTAACTGGTACCTGGGTGCAATGAGTGCTTGACATGTCCTTTTTGAAAGTGAGGTGTGTGAAGTCATGATGACTTCATCACCTTTCTGATGCCCCTTCTTTGACTTTGGAGAGGTTGGTTTTGGAGGTCAAAAACCTCTCTATCTATTGAAGTGTCCGAGGTGCTCCTAGTTGGCTTCGGAGTTGCTCCTAATTGGATCTGGAGATGCTCCTAATTGATTCTTGCATGAAAAAGAGAACTTTTATTTGTTGGTTTTTAGTTCCCTAGGTGAGAAAGACTACCATTTGACTAGTTTTCAATCATTCTCCTTTATTTTATTTTATTTTTTTGAGAAGGGCCACCATATTACTAGTTTTCAACCCTTCTTTTATTTTTTTTAATTTTTTAATTTTATATTTTTTATCCATTGAATCTTTTCAATTTGTGCTAGAGGGTGTGACCTCTGTCACATAACACAAGTCCTTGATAAACTCTTCTTTCATAGATGGTTGCTGGTAGAGGTTAATTCTGTGACCATTCACTAAGAATGTGTATTCCCCTCCATCAATGGGTGTTGTCTGGATTGTTCCATTGTCATAAACTTCTCTAATTTTGTAAGGTCCCATCTAATGGGGTAGCAATTTTTCCTTGAACTACTTAAAATTATAATCATATAAGAGAACCCAGTCTCCTTGCTAAAATGTCCTCCTCTTGATGTGTTGGTCATGCCATTGCTTCCTCTGATTTTGAATGAGTTTTGTCTATTGTATGGCTTCCATCCTGATTTCATCCAATTCATTTTGTTGAAGAATTTGATCTTAAGGTGCTATAGACAATGGCAGTCCAATGTCTAGTGCTATCTTGAGCATTTGTAATTCAAACTCTATTGACAGTATTGGTTTCTTCCCATAGACAAGTTAATAAGGTGAGAGCTTTTTTTTTTACTTCCATGTGGTGTTGTAAGCCCATACTGCTTCATGTAACCTACTGGCCCAATCTTTCCTATTCATTGCCACTATCATTGTTAAGATATTTTCTAGCTCTTTGTTTGTTAACTCCACCTGCCCATTTGCCTGGGGATGATAGGGTGAATACTTTTTGTTCTTGACCTGGTACAAATCTATGAAAGCTTGTATCACTTGAGAGGTAAATTGTGGACCTATATCTGAAACTATTACTCTTGGAGATACAAACCTTAAAAAGATTCTGTTATATAGGAAATTAACAACTTTTTCTTCTCTGGTAAATTGTAATTCTTGATCTTCTACCCATTTGGTCACATAATCCATTCATACCAAGATGTATTCCTTTCCTATAGATGTTGGAGAGATAGGCCCCATAAAATCTAGGCCCCATTTCTCAAATGGTTCTAAAACCACTTGAGGGTGAAGTGTCATTTCCTAGGTGAAAGTTGGTTGATCTATTATTTAGCATTGATCACATTACTTCACATACCTCTTCACATCTCTATGGAGAGACTACCAATAATAACCAACTCCAAGGATCTTGTGGATTGTACTTTGTGAGGAGTAATGTCCACCTGTGGGTTCATCATGACATGCCCTTAACACATCAAAAATATCATCATCTCTTAAACACCTATGCATTACAAAGTTAGGGCTAAATTTGAACAACAAACCATTCAACCACTTATAGGATAAACCTTCCTTTACTAATCTCTTTTTTTGTTTAGAAGTGAAATAAGAACGAAACAAGACTCTAGCCAAGAAATTTTCTATATTAGTAAACCAAGGTATTTTGAAAGAAACAACAAATAGATGTTCATCTAGGAACCTATCTTCCACTGGCTAGTCCTCCCCACCTGTATGCAACCTTGAAAAAAAATCAGCAACCAAATTTAATATTCTTGGAATAGTAATAGCCATCTAATGATTCTTGTACCTACCATAGGTTTTTTCATTAAATATGTAATGGTTGCATGATCATTGTGTACAAAGATTTTGTATCCTATGATGTAGTGTCTGAATTTGTTGATGGCATATATGACTGCCAAGAATTCTTTCTCAGTTATGTAGTTCTTCTCAGCAATGGTAAGTTTTTTACTTATGTAATAAATTTCATGCATGCCTTCTATTGGTGCCCGAAATTACCAGTTCCAAAATGCCCCATTTTGTCCCAAATTTTATTTGAATCCCACTTTAACCTATAGTTTATTGTTGCAAGTATGTGCCTAATCAGTGTTGTAATTGATGTCAACATATTCTTGTTGTCATTGGTGTCAACTATAACTTATTATATTACTTTTTTAGAAGACTTGTATGGTAAGGATATTGAGAAAATTAGTCTCTCTAGAAGAAACAAGTGAGTTATAAAGAAGTGCAGTACAAATAGTGAATTGTATGCTGAAGAATAGTCCAGTAAACTACTCTGCATTTGTCTCTTCTTGAAGATCATGGTTTGCAAATTGGAAGTAAGTTAGAGATATGTCTGGGGATGCTACATTTTAGGTTTGAACCATTCACATGAAGATCTGAGTGAGTTGTGTTCACCAGAGTGAAACCTACTTTTTTTGTAAGTTCAGTTGGGAGAGGAAAAAAGTATTCTACTCCGCATTCCTCTGCAATAAAGTATTTGGCTCTGTGGTTCTAGAGGGAAGTCTGGGATGATGATAAGTGCCTATAGTTACAATGGTTCATGGTTTAGTGGTCCACAAGCTATCTTTCCTTTATGATAGTTGAAGACAGTAAAGTTCACATGTTCCGGTGAGAAGATTCATATGGATAAAGTGGTTAAGGTTCATGTGGTTTCTCCTCATGATTATAAAATGCTTGTGGATGTCTCCTAATCATGTTCCTATCTAGACTTTGGTCCGCATTAAGAAATCTAGATGGTGTGTGAAGATTGTTCCCAGATAATGTAGTGTGTAACTAGTCTTGGCCGACCTGCTAGATCCCAATGATTGCAGAGATCTCTAGAAGATTAAGGAAGCATGTTGTGGCATAGAAGATCATGTTTGAATCCCAACTAAGGCATGGCATGATTTCCCCTACACATTGTTGTAATAGGTCAAGACCTATTTTGTAAATGTTTGTAATACTGACCTTGGAGATTGTTCCAATGGTTGATGCTAACCTTGATGATCATTCTAAGGTTGATGTAGTGTATAAATACTTGTAGCTGAGTCATGGAAAAGGTGTCCTTGAGTGAAAATGAGAATATATTAAGAAAGGTCCAAAGGAAGAGCAGAGAAGGGGGCAGAGGAAAGAAGAGGAAGAGAAGAACAAAGAAAGAGCAGAGCAGAGGAAAGGCAGAGCATGGAAATTATTATACTTTAGTTGCAAATAGAGAAAGGTGTTGATCATGGTAGTGAATAGGGTTTAGCAGCCCTTATTGTAATCTTGTTAGGTTTAGGGTTGAGGTAGTAAGCCTGCTAGACCTAGTTGTTCTTCATGGCAGTAAGCCAATATGTTTAGGCCCGTGGAGTGATCAAGCCTAAACATCATTATTTCAAGATTGCAATATATATTGAGAGTTAATCCTCTTTGTGGATTTTCCCCACCTTGTTCTTTTCCATGTAAATTTGGTGTCTCTTGTGTTTGATGTTGCATCTGTAGTTAAGTTTCTAATTTCATGCACTCATTGTTAAATCATAATAATTTTGGATAAGTGATGAATGTTTAATTGCAGAAAGTGTTTAAGTTTTTGTGACAACTGATTCACCCCCCCTCTCAATTGTCTGGCACATATCAACATTTATAACTGATCAAAGACATCCTTCATAGGTTTTCATATGTCTACCTTTTGAAAATTACAAGGTAAAAGCCCAAAAAAATGACTAAGTCAATAATTATAAGTGTTTCCTTGTGCTTTTACATTTGTCAGACTTTAGAGTTCATGTCTTATGTCTTGCCCTATCTATCAGCTCTGAAATTAGGCTCTAAAAATTCATCTAAGTATGACAAATTTTAGAGTTTCAAGCTTCCATCTTCCATCCTGCTTTCCCTCTTGGCTTCAAAGTCCTCCAACACTAAATTTGCCTAAGTGTTAAAATTTATCTAAGTATATCGAAGGTTGGATTTTGAGCCTTTTACCTTTGGTCTTCTATAAGCCAAGTGTTGGGGAGAGGCCATGAGGTCTGAAGTTTGACAAGTTTACTTCTTCCAATTATTCTAAGTATGAAGTGGGCAGTAGAAGGTGAAGGTTGGCTCTTCTTTCTTCCATTTTGGAAGAAAAAATGAGAAAGGTCTGATAGCTGACCCCTGAAAAATATTCTAATGCATTTTGCCATTATGCTGAGCCTTTTAGGGGGACCCATGGTAGGCTCATGGAACCATGGAAAGAGGACACATGGCAGGATCGGAAGGCAGGCATTTCTATTTCCTTCCTTCTTCCTTTTGGAAGGTGTAATACAAAAGTCCTGAAGTCTACCAAACTATTCAATAGTATCTATATTTGTCAGAGGCTAACTACCTTTTCTTCCTTCTTCCTTTTGGAAGGTGGAAGGAGGAAGGCCCAAAGCCTAACCCCCCAATGCTCTTCATTTGTCTAAGTATTTTGGGGTTAGGTGTTCTCTCCTTTTTGTTCAAAGTGCACAGTACAAATAAAAGGCCCGACCTCTGAAGTCCGATTTGTTAGAGGTTGACTTCGTGGCCTTTCAAAACTCCTCCAACCGCCTAGGCCTGTGCCAACTACTTCCAAGAATGTCATTAATGAAAAGTGGGTGGTTGCTAGAATAGTGTCTCCCATCCATGCTCAAGTACTAAATTTAATGGGAAGTGTAGTGTTTCAGTATCCAGTTTCTTTTACAGTACCTCAAGGATACAAAATCAATTTGAAGGGCATGGGCTCCTAGGAATTCTGTTGGTCTTTTGATAGAGGTCATGCACCACATTCAATGTAGAAATAGTTACTTGTTGACTAATTTTCCAACATCTAGAAGCTACATAGTAGGAGCTTAATTTCTATATATACACATTTCAAGGACATTGAATGGGTTGGTCACTGAGCTAATTGTCTGGTCTGGGAGTGCCTAAGGATTTTCTCCAAAATCAACACATAATTTGTCTAGTCTATTAGTGAATGGATATGTTCAGTATAGAGTAGGAAGGTTATGTAAAGAAGATTTGAATGTAATGGTATGTCTCCATGGAAGTTTGTAATGATTTTAGTAAATATATAATCACAGTTATGTATTTTCCTTTGCTATATTTGCTAGTATGATTGTAATAGATGTTTGGAGATGTGTGACAACATCTAAGTTAATACAAGGCTTTATATTTTCCATCCTTTTGTTGCATGGGAATCATTACAATTTTCTTTTGGATTAGTAAGTATGTCCATCATATGATGATCTATCTGAAGTCATATATGTCTAGTTTTGTTGATCCTTTACTATGTATTTCCTTTCCTCCATGTATTCTATGACTTTTTTGCCCAATGGAATAGGCACCGGTCCATATTAGAGAGGGACCAATCACTCTTTAAAATAAAACTAATCATTCACTTATGGTTTAGGGGAAAAACCATCATTCCTATGCATGTACATTCACACAGTTGAATCAGCTATATAGGGGTTTTGTGACAGCCATTTATTCTTGACTTATGGACACCTTTTGGAGTCAAGATGATGAGTTGGGTTTGGTTGTTCATTTATTTTTAGTTTTTCATCTGGTTTGAACTTAATACCTATTCAAGTATACCCCTTTGGAATATCCCTCCAGAGTTTAAGCTTAGCTCAAAGTGCAGAGGAGTCTACCCACTCCAGTTAGTTGGCTAAAATCACCCAAATTTTTTTGATAAACCTCTTCCTATCAACCTGATGAAAATCCCTGACCTAGGTGATATAGGAATGTTTTAAAGTTTTTGGTTGCAGCTATTTTGGGTCCCAATAGATTGGCACCATTATTGAGGATAGTAATGTGTTGGGTTATAAAGATATGAAGACTCTGCTCATGTGAGCAACCCATAATCAGCTTTGAATCTTTGAAGATTGTCATGCTTCAAGGGATTTCCTCATTTAGTGAGGTGGTGACTTTGTTGTCAAAAGAAACGTCTTGTTGATGTGTGCATGTTTCAATGAGACTACAACTGGTTAATGTACATGTTTTTCTTCTTACCTTGATCATGGTTTCTTTTTCAATAAAGGGACATGTTGTTTTCTTTCCTTTGTCCTGCACATGTGGTTTTTAGTTGGTCATGGCCAACTAGTATGAACATGGATACCCTAGGAAGGATTCATCTTGTGCATCTTCTTATGTTGTAGACCCTAGGAACTATATGGCTTTTGACCATCCTAATAATGCATTTTTTGATCATAGCCCTGCTAGTTCTACATACCTAGACTTTTTTGCACCCTTGCATGATAGAAATGAGACAACTAGGCTATAGTATGAAATTGAAAAAGAAAATCAGTTGATTGAGTCTTTACTGCAATATGAAAAAGAATTAGAGAGCCAAATTAGGCTACATCAATCCAGGCCGCACTCTGGTTACCCTCTTGTTGTTCCTAGTTGCTTTTTTCCTCACCCCCCCCTTATTGCTAATGAAAATACATATAAATAGTTGGACCTCTCATGGGTTAGTTATGAACAACAATCCATGCCCAAGAAGATCTACTATTAGATGCCATTATTTGATGGGTGTGAGGTTTTTGATGGGAAGGCACACATTGAGGCATTTTAAGACTTCATGGATAGATTTAATTTTGAAGATGATGATATCTGGATGCATTTTTTTGTTAGATTTCTATGTCGAGTAGCACAGAAGTGGCTAGTTAGTTTCCCTTACCAGCATTTTTCTTCTTGGGATCAATTGGTGGCTACATTTGAGGACTTTGCAAATAGTCTAGACCCTATTTTTCTTGTCCAAGAACTAGAAGATATTAGAAGGCAAGAAGGAGAGTCTAGCATGAAGCTCAGCCATAGATTTGTGGTGGTCCTATCTCACATCCCATAAAATTTCAAACTGGATCTTCCTATGTGTATTGACATGTATTTGAGGGCTTGTGCTATTACCTTAACCCTGAGTTCTATATGGGAAGAATTCAATCTAGTGGGTATGCATTAGGAATACCTATTCATTAATTATGTTGACAAAGTTAAGTGGGATATGATTGCAAAATCTCTATCCTCAAATGATGAGATAGCTGATAATGAATGGGTTGTTGTAGATAGTAGGGATGTGGATGTTTCTTGTGGTCCAGACATAATGTCAAGTTATGATTGTGTCTATAAAAGGATAGAGGAAGGTGATGGTGGAGTGTATGAAAGTGATTTAGATGAAAATAGTAGTGATTTCACCTACATTCAATTGGATCAGTCATCAATGGCTGATGAAGATGAGAAAATTAAGGATGATTTACAATCTAATGAAAAGAGTTATGACCCTATTGTTGGCAAGAGACACTGCTCCGGTATGGATTTGTATGTTGTCATTGATGGCAAAAAGGCTTAGAGATCATATCACCATGACAGGAAAAGATATTTTCAGAAGAACATATTAGATTCTAAGACCGGTTGACAAAAAATGGGTCAGTATGGAAAGTATGCAGAGTAGAGGACAGTAAGTTGGACAGTATCCCTCCGCAGATAATGATTTGACAATGCGGTTCATGTATGATGTTCTCAATTGTTTGATAGTGCTATGCCTTAGAGATTATGTTCTGACTTCCTCCAGAAGTCATCTTCAAGAAATGTCTAAGTCCGGGTAAGCAAAAGCTTAGCAAGATCACTGAACAGGGCATAGTGCAGTGGTCCACATTCCTCCGTGGATAAGTATTTTTTTATGCTGTTGTAAGGAGTCATAAACACTTGTATGAAGTGTCTTATTCCAGAGTTAAGAGATTTGAAGTCCACTGGAAGGTTAACTGCAAGTTGCTAAGTATCAGCATAGTGTTTGATAGAGTTTAACAGAGTCAGAGTTTGAGTTCTGATGGTTTGCATTTCTCCGCAAGATGATATAATGCCTTACGGTTCTAAGGGTAAGATTGGGAATATGTAAAGAGTCCTTGATATGATTTGGAAGGTGTTTTGAGATCCTTAGCAAAAGTTGTAAGTCAGCAAATGAAGTTGTTAAGCATGCTCTTCAGGAACAGGCCGACTGGTGAGATAAATCTTGATCCAGAGAAGGGATATTGTGTGAAAGATCTATTCAAGTATTTGAATGATTAGAGCTGACCTATATGAACACATTTGGGAGAAGATTTGGGTCTATGTGACACATAGTGCATTGGATTGAGTGACAAGGTACATCTTTCTATGTACACATTTCACTTCTTGGATGCTAACCTAATTATGGATTAAATCATGATGTGTATATATATAAGAGCAATGATCTTTGGTTGTGTGTGGTGCATGAGTAGAGGAGAATGTGTGTGATTAGACCATGTGAATAGAAGAGCAAAGTTAGAAGAGAAGCATCAAGGAAGACTTGGGATTTAGAATATAGTTGTTAAATGACTGCACCCTGGCTTAGTGGCAAATGCTTAAGCAGTACTTAGTTATTATGTATGATCTAATTGAAAGTAAGCTTCTATCATCAAGGCAATAAGCCAGTAGTGAGCCTTCAATAGGGTTTAAAAGCCCTCATTGTAATCTTGCTAGGTTTAGAGTTGAGGCAGTGAGCCTGCTAAATCTAGTTGTACTTCATGGCTGTAAGCCAGCATGTTCTAGGCTCGTAGAGTGATCGAGCCTAAACATCATTTCTATAAAGATTGCAATATATTTATGAGAGCTAATCCTCTCCGTGGTTTTTCCCTCTTTGGGTTTTCCACATAAAATCTTGGTGTTATGTGTCATGCTTTTGTGGATGTTGTTCAGTTGTATATTTTGCTTCTATTGGATTATTCTTCTCAAATTGGTTAAAAGTAAAAATACATGAAAATATTTATAAAACATTGATTCACCCACCCTCTCAATGTTCGTGACACTCAACAATTGATATCAGAGCAAGGTTCCTTGGAATAAGTTTAATAGATTAAGGAAGATCTGGGATAGTGTGATCATGGTAGCAAGAAGGTATGGAAATTATGAAAGATACAACCAACTAGAAGTAACTCTTATGGATCTTGAAAATTTTGAAGCAGAGGTTAGAGATCTAAAAGAAAATCTGAAGAAAGATGATGAATGGATCTTAAAGCTAAAGGAGCAAGTCAAGAAATTCAAAGATAGATACAAAGAAGTCAGTGACCAATTATTATCAGCAAATGAAGCCCTAAATGATTTGGAGGCAAAAGTTATAGAAAGAACAAAAGTAGAAGATGATCTAAACTTGATTGTGAAGAACAGATCAAAAGATTGTGTAAAACTTGAAAAAGAAATTATAAGTTTGAAAACAAATCTGGAAAAGGCCAGAAGTTTTGAAGAAAAATTTAGGATAAGTACTGCAAAGCTTGACGAAATGATTGCTAGCCAGAGGAATGCTGATGACAAACATGGGTTAGGTTTTGAAAAAGGAGAAAGTTCAAACTATGGACAAATGAGCATGGAGTCAAAGGAAAATAAAGGATATTAGCTCAGAAATCAAAGAAGAAGAAAACCTAGAAGCCCTCCAATCAGACAACCAAATGCTCAAAGATACCCATCTTTCAATGGTTATTGTAATTCATGCATTAAGTTTGATCATAGGGCTACTTAGTGTAGGAGCATGATAAATCAAAAAATTCCATCATTCTCCAGTTAGTGCTTCAATTGCAAGAAAAGTTGGTCATAGAGAAAATGAATGTAGAAATCAGATTAGGGAAAGTTTCAAAAATGGAAGGAATGAATAGTGATTCAAAGGTAAATGCTTCACTTGCAATAGGATTGGTCATAGAGTTGTTGTATGCAGAAGTAAAGTAAGTTATAATTCTATTAGGTGCAATACATGCTATAAAATGGGACACAGATCAAATGAATGTAGAAGTTCTATAAGAACTAATTTTCAAAATATCAGGAATAGTCAATCATTTAATGGAAAGTGTTTTGCATGCAATAGATTTGGACACATGGCTAATCAATGCAGATCAAATTTAATCAATCGAAGGAATCAAGGTGAAAAGAATGTGGTATGTTTCAATTGCAACAAATCTGAACATATTGCAAGGTTTTATAGAAGCAACAATATGAAGAGAGATCGCTATTCTGAAGGAAGGAAAATAGAGCAGAAAAGTGAGAAGGGAAAAGAAAAGGTTAATCTGATTGAAACAAAGAAAGAAATAAACAAGGCATGGATTAAAAAAGAAGCAATTGAAGTTAGGGATCAATCTGTACCAGTATCTAGTGCAGATACTTCTTGTGGGAAGTAAATTGAGAGCTATGGCTCAGGGGGAGCAGTGTTAAAAATTCAATCCCCTAGCCAGAATTTGGGTGCCAAAAGTAGGCACGAAGATGTATAATGGAATCTGATGTGACTCACCTTTTTAGAAGAAAAACTGGAAGAAAAGGGTCAATGCAACATATTGTGGAGAAATCCTAATCGCCTATGTTCTATAGTGAAAGGTTTTGGCAACTTTTTAGAAATGAGCATTTATGATGACTAGGTCAAGCCGTGTGGAGGATAAAAGGAGACTTGTTTGATTTCAAAATCACTTTGCATACAAGTGACCAAGGCAAACCAAAGAAAAAATCAAAACAACTACAGTACTCCCCAAAGAATTTCAAATCGAGATAAAGGAAACCATATATCAGCGAAAGAGGTATTTGCAACTTGAAACACTACTGTGAAAATTAAAATTATTCTAGGAAAATGATTACTCCTCATGTAATCGAGATAGGAAAAATGTCTCACCCCAAGTTCAAGAAACAATTCTTTAAATTTCTGAAAAACGATCTGTTAGGGGCATTCTCAATTACTCCACATGGGGTCATGCATATGGAAGATATCAAGGCATACATTCATACCAGTTTAGAAGAATATGATCATATGAAGTTAGGAAAACTATATTTGGATGGACCGACTACTACGGACATTGTGCTAAAAGATGATTACAATGTTCTAGGAGAAAAGAAACTTGACACCCGGTTGGATTTTCCTGCAATTTCGATCGATCCATGGGTCAAGCTTATTCTAAGAAGAATTCATGATGAATCTATATGGCTTGATGAACCCTATTTGATAACTAAAGAAGCCATTAAAGCAGTAACTGGTCTAAGCTCCTCTGGAAGGGTTCCGGGCATAAAGAAAATGAAGAACAATGTGGTAATGCAGCTAACATGAGCCAAACTTGAGAAGAATGGTCTTATAGTGAATGATATCAAGTATCCGGCTATTAGATTTGCATCAGTGATTATGAGATACAAAATATACTTCTCCAACAAGGAAAATTCTGTGTCTGCATCATCTATATACACAACATATGATATAATAAAAAACAATATGGATTATGATCTTTGTGAATTGCTCTGAAATGAACTTATGGTGAACTTGAAAAGGGTAAAAGAAACTAATCATCCTTTCAAATATGGAACATTGATTACATGTTTACTCTTTTACTTCCTAAAAGAGCTACCTGGTCTAGGAAATGTTATCTGGCTTGATCACATTCCTGTAGCTGCTCAAATAAGAAATCATTTACAGAGTTTGGGTAATACAGATATGCAAAATGAAATCATGTAGAAATATTTCAAAGATTTTCAATAAAAAATAGTAAGAAGGTTCTAGATACCTAAAAAAGTAGTGATAAAGTATGAAGAGGACATTGTATACATGGTGGATAAAGATAAATGCTTTATGGAAGCTGTGGAACCAAGAACTATATGGGTACATGCACTAGGTTATGAAGTTTCAGAAGATGTCTCAATTGAATGAGATGATACACTACTAAGTAAACCTACTGATCCTAAAGAGAATAGATTTAGAACTTTCTCAGAATTATCTTCCAAAATGTTGATGGAACCTGAGTAGTCAGAAAGAACATCAGATGAACAATTAAGTAAGGTAGAAACCAAATTAGGAGGATCCAAGTTCACAAGTACTCCAGTAGAATGGGCATCAAACACTCCAGAAAGGAAAGATAATAGATCTAAAGAGGAGAGACCAATATCTAGTCCCAGAAAAAGAATAAGGATCTCATCCATTACAGAAGCCACAATTGAAGGAGGAAAGAAAAAGAAAGTCTCACTTTGTGAAGAAAAGGTGACAAGAGACACTATTGCTTCAGTAAAATAAGTGCTAGAAAAAGAGAAACAAGATTGGGATAAATTGAAATTACTACAGGACCAAATAAATCTAGACACAATGTCTCTGACACAGAAATTTAAGTGGGCTTCAATTGCTCTAGCAAAGGTTCAATAAGAGTTGTTGAAATCACTTACTGAGGATAGTAAACTAATTGATGAAGCATCTAGGATTTTGGAGAAGTTGTTTCCTACCCACAAGAGGGATTCATCCATGCCCCCAGCAAGTCATTTGAAGGGATTAATAAATTTAGTAAGTAATCAGTTTGAATCTTTTAAGAAATCTGCAGAAACAAAAGTAATGTGGGAACTTGAAGGAAAAAGACTGGAAGAATTAAAGACAATGATATCCAAGGATAAGATTTCATTAGATAATTTAATATCCAACATTCAAAAAGCTATGAAAGAAGCTGGAGATGTGTACAAATTTTGCCTATCCTGGACAAAAGCTACTCATGAGATTTGAAGAAAATATCAAAGAGCTAGAACAGAAAATGATGGACATCTCTAACAAATTTGATCTGGCAATAGAATTAGTTAGAAATAAGGAAGTAGAAGTCATCTGCATTGACAATGATCTAACTAAGTTATTAAATCAAAAATATCAAATAAATAGAAGAACGGGACAACTACGGAGACTAGTCTACCTTGAACTGGACTCAATGACAAATCTTACTATAGAAGCTAGGGTAGCTGTACAAATAGACACACCTAATGTCAATAAGGCAGAAGCTTTAGCCTTTCTCTATAGTGGACAAATTCAAACTTTGGATAATGCTCAGAAAGGTTGGGATAATGAGTGCACATAGATCAAGAACTTATTCAATGACATTCTCAAATACATGTAATACAAAGAGGTAGATTGCACTTGTAAATATGCGGGTAAGTACATCAATTTTTGGGAATTTGATAAATTTTTGGTTCCAGATCAACACCCTTTGCCATTGATATGAAATAGGGAGAAGTAGATCAGTGAAAAATGGAAAATCATCTCAGGGGGAGCAAGAAAGTATAGTGTATATAGTAAGGGGGAGCAGTCAGGCATTTTTCACTAAGTGTTTGCCATCAATGCCAAAGGGGGAGATTGTTGGAAAGAGACACTACTCTAGTATGGATCTGTATGTTGTCATTGATGGAAACAAGGCTCAAAGATCCTATCGCCATGACAGGAAGAGATATTTCTGGAAGAACATATTGGATTCTAGGATTGGTTGACAGAAAATGGCTAAGTATGGAAAGTATGCAGAGTAGAGGACAGTAAGCTGGACAATATGCCTCTGTAGATAATGATCTAACAATGTGGTTAAGATATGATGTTTTCAATTGTTTTATAGTGCTATGCCTTAGAGATTATGTCCTGACTTCCTCTTGAAGTCATCTTGAAGAAACGTCTAAGTTTGGGTAAGCAAAGGCTTAGGAGGATTAGTGAATAGGGCATAGTGCAGTGGTCCGCATTCCTCTACAGATAAGTATTTTGTTATGTAGTTGTAATGAGTCATAAACACTTGTATGAAGTGTCTTATTTCAGAGTTAAGAGATCTAAAGTCCACCGGAAGGTTAGCTGCAAGTTGCTAAGTATCAACATAGTGTTTGTTAGAGTTTGACAGAGTCAGAGTTTGAGTTCTGATGGTCCACATTTTTTCGCAAGATGATATAATGCCTTGTGGTTCTAAGGGTAAGATTACGAATATGTAAAGAGTCTTTGATATGATTTGAAAGGTGTTTTGAGATCCTCAGTAAAATTTGTAAGTCAACAGATGAAGTTGTTAAGCATGCTCTTGAGGAACAAGTCGACTGGTGAGATAAATCATGATGCAGAGAAAGGATAGTGTGTGAAACATCTATTCAAGTATTTTAATGATTAGAGCTAACATATATAAACATGTTTGGGAGAAGATTTGGGTTCGTGTGACAAATAGTGCATTGGATTGAGTGACAAGGTACATCTTTCTATGTACATGTTTCACTTCTTGGATGCCGACCTAATTATTGATTAAATCATGATGCGTATATATATAAGAGCGGTGATATTCAGTTGTGTGTGGTGTGCGAGTAGAGGAGTGTGTGTGTTATGTGAGCATATGAATAGAAGGGCAAAGTTAGAAGAGAAGCAGTGATGAAGACTTGGGATTCATAATATAGTTGTTAAATGACTACACCTTGGCATAGTGGCAGATGCTTAAGCAGTACTCAGTTATTATGTGTGATTTGATTGAAAGCAAGCTTTTTTCATCAACGTAGTAAGCCGGTAGTGAGCCTCCAATAGGGTTTAACAGCCCTCATTGTAATCTTGCTAGGTTTAGGGTTGAGGCAGTGAGCCTACTAAATCTAGTTGTACTTCATGGCTATAAGCTAGCATGTTCTAGGCCCATGGAGTGACCAAGCATGAACATCATTTCTATAAAGATTGCAATATATTTATGAGAGCTAATCCTCTCTGTGGTTTTTCCCTCTTTGGGTTTTCTATATAAAATCTTGGTGTTATGTGTCATGCTTTTGTGGATGATGTTTAGTTGTATATTTTACTTCTATTGGATTATTCTTTTGAAATGGTTAAAAGTAAAAGTACATGAAAATATTTATAGAACACTGATTCACCCCCCTCTCAGTGTTCCTGATACTCAACACCTGTTTCTTGTTGTAGAATTGCAAACCACCTGGAAGGTATGTATGCAAGTGAAACATCAAGTGATTCAGCTCATGTGGTTGATTATATAGAGCATACATATATTGATGAAGCAAGTAATGATGAAGAGATAAGCTTAAGGGATAATTCCCTATATGAAGAACATGCAAGTTTGTCAGATAGCACAATTTATGATTTTCATTGGTACATGGATAATCCTCTTTTTGAAGATGACTTTGGGCTCAATGAATTTTAGATGTCAACTTTGGAGGAGGAGAGTGGATGGAGAGGGAATACAAAATGTTATTAAGGGTAAATAAGAGATTGGTCCCTTGTTTAGTGTGTTGCCCTTATTTGTCCCTGATGATAACATGGTCATTGGTAATTGTTTGCATAAGGATGATGTGAATTATGCTTCAACTAGACATCATGGAGGCACTACTACAACTACAAGTGATTTGGAGGTAATTGTTTACCACAATGAAGACCATGTCACAAATGATTTCCTAGGGCTTTGTTTGAGGCAATTATTTCTTATTGATGCAGATCATGTTGACAACACATTTTTGATCTCATTGGCTGGGATTGATAACATTGAGGCTTGGTGTTCTCACATGGGTAAAGTTTATGATTTGCAAGGTGAAGAGGAAAGAACCATTACTGATTTTCTTTGTAACAGTCTTTACACAACAGTGTGTGTCAAGGAATTTGAAACAAGGAGGCAACTTGAAGATTATGAGTCTTCACATGAAGTGCCTCAAATTTATGATTTACATGCTAATGATGTAGATTTAAATCTGAATCATGTCTTTGATTCAGTCATTGAGGAATACAAAAGCATCTATAGTGCAACTAGGCCACAAAAATTAGAACAGTCATATAGCATAGCCGAGTATGAAACCACACCTAGGCTAGATACATTTCAAATTGATATTTTTCTTCATGTTGATATTTGTGTAGACCTAGAAATGCATCATGCTAACATGAAATTTGAAGTTGAGTACTCCTATATGAGTCAACATGATGATGATATTATCTATGGCTGCCTTACCTTGGTGAATTTTTTTCCATCTTCAGCATGATGATATGAATGTCTGTATTTTGTATATGCATGAATACAAAATGCTTTTATTGCTAATGTTGGGTGATCAGTGCAACAAAGGATTTAGGTAGATCAACTCCTTTAATAGGCTTGTCTTTGATAGAGGCAAGTAACTTCACTAGTTTCTCTGCAGGGGTGACCTAGAGTGTCCCAAAAATTTGAAACAGTCCTCTTTTGACTATATGTTGTTTTGCAAATATGTTGTGTTCTGTCCCTTCATGTGTTTTGTGTTCTGGTCTGCCCAAAGATATTTGTGGTTCTCATTATGCCATACAAGTTTTCCACAAGTCCCCAACCAGAGCCAGTGTTGGTGTCCAAAATTACCAGTTCCAAAATGCCTATTTTGCCCCAAATTTCATTTGAATCCCACTTGAACCTATAGTTTATAACCAATCAGAGACATCATTTATATGTTTTCATATGTCCTCCTTTTGAAAAGTATAAGGGAAAAGCCTAAAAAAATGACTAAATAAAAAATTCTAAGTGTTTCCTTGTGTTTTTACCTTTGTCAGAGTTTCAGAGTTTAGAATTCATGTCTTATGTCTTGTCCTATCTATCAGCTCTGAAATCAGGCTCTAAATATTCATCTAAGTATGTCAAACTTTAGAGTTTCAAGCTTCCTTCTTCCTTCCTACTTTCCCTCTTGGCTCTGAAGTCCTCCAAGGCTAAAGTTACCTAAGTGTTAAGTTATTAAAAAATTCATCTAAGTATATTGGAGGTCGGAGTTGGTGCCTTTTGCCTTCGGTCTTCTATAAGGTAAATGTCAGGGAGAGGCCCTGAGGTCTGAAGTCTGATAGGTTTACTTGTTTTAGTTATTCTAAGTATGAAGTGGGTAGCAGATGGTAGAGGTTGGCTCTTCTTTCTTCCTTTTTGGAAGACAAAATAGGAAAGTTCTGACGGATCACCCCAAACAAATATTCTAAGGCATTCTACCATTCCACTAAGCCTTTTGGGGGGACCCATGGTAGGCTTGTGGAACTATGGAAAGAGGACACATGGCATGTTTAGAAGGCAGATGATTCTCTTTCCTTCCTTCTTCCATTTGGAAGGTGGAAGACGGAAGTCCCGAAGTCTGAATTTGACCAAAATATTCAATAGCATCTATATTTGTCATAGGCCAACTTCCTTTTCTTCCTTCTTACTTTTGTAAGGTAGAAGGAAGAAGGCTTGAGGCCCAACCCCTCAGTGCTCTTCATTTGTCTAAGTATTTCAAGGTTAGGTGTTCTCCTCTTTTCATTAAAAGTGCACAGTACAGAGCGAAGGCCCAACCTCTGAAGTCGAATTTGTTGGAGGTTGACTTCTTGGCCTTCAAAAACTCCTCCAACCACCTGGAAATGTGCCAACTACTTCTAGGAATGCTATTAATGCAAAGTGGGTGGTTGTTGAAATAGTGTCTGCCATCCATGCTCAAGTACAAACTTTAATGAGAGGTGCAGTGCTTCAGTATCTAGTTTCTTTTGTAGTACCTCAAGGATGCAAAATCAATTTGCAAGGCATGGGCTCCTAGAAATTTCACCAGTCTTTTGACAGATGTCATGTGCCACATTCAATGTAGTAGCATTTACTTGACTAATTTTCCAACCTCCATAAGCTGCACAATAGCTCCATCTTAATTTCTATATATACACATTTCAAATACATTCAAGGGGTTGGTTGCTAAGCCAATTGTCTAGTCTGGGAGCACCTAAGGATTTTCTCTGACATCAACACATGATTTGTCTAGTTTGTTAGTGAAGGGATATGTTTAGTATATAGTAGGAAGGTTATGTAAAGTAGATTTGAATGTAATGGTATGTCTCCATGGAAGTTTGTAATTATTTTGGTAGATATATAATCAAAGTTGTGTATTTCCCTTTGCTACATTTACTAGTATTCTTGTAATAGATGTTTGGAGATGTGTGACATCATCTAAGTTAATACAAGGCTTTGTATTTTCCATCCTTTTATTGCATAGGAATCATTGCAGTTCTCTTTTGGAATATTAAGTATGTCCATCATATGAAGATCTATCTGAAGTCATATATGTGAATATATGTTTAGTTTTGTTGATCCTTTACTATGTATTTCCTTTCCTCCTTGCATTCTATGACTTTGTTACCCAATGGAATAGGCACCAATCCATATTGGAGAGGGACCAATCACTCTTTAAAATCAAACAAATCATTCACCTGTGGTTTAGGTGAAAAACCATCTTTCATGTGCATGTACACTTGTATAGTTGAATCAGCTATATAGGGGTTTTATGACAACCAGTTGGTCTTGACTTAGTGACAGATTTTGGAGTCAAGATGATGAGTTGGGTTTGTCTATTCATTATTTTTTAGTTGTTCATCTGGTTTTGAACATAATATCTATTCATGAATACCCCTTTGAAATATCCCTCTAGAGTTTAATTTGATCTTGAAGTGTAGAGGAGTCTACCCACTCTTGTTAGTTGGCCAAAATCACCCAAAACTTATTGATAAATCTCTTCCTATCACCTTGATGACAATCTCTAACCTAGGTGATTTAGGAATGTTTTAGAGTTTTGGGTTGCAACTATTTTGGGTCCCAACACATTCCCCTTCTTTTTGTCCTAAGACTGCCCCTATTGATTCATTTGATGCATTTGTTTGGATGTGGAATGGGAGATTCAAATTAGGTCCCCTCAAAATAGGTGTGACTGTAAGTTTTTCTTTGATGGTCTCAAAAGTTATTTGGCAGCCTTCTATCTACTGAAATCTAGTGTCCTTGTTCAGCTAGGAAAACATTGGGGAAACTATCCTTCTAAAATTTTCTATGAACCTCCTGTAGTATTCTACATGACCTAAGAAACTCCTAACATTAGTTTGGTTTTTACATGGAGGTAATTTTATAATCACTTCTACCTTGTTTTGATCTACTTTGATTCCTTCTGCTTATATGTGATTCCCAAGGATAATTCCTTGTTCCACCATCATAAAACATTTCTCATGGCTTAAGGATAACTGATTATTCTCAAGACACTGTAACAATTTTTCTATATTCTTGAGGGCTTCTTCAAAGGTGTCCTCATAAATAGTAAAGTCATCCTTGTAGACCTCCATACACTCATTGGCTAGTTCAAAAAAATGGCTAAAACATCCCTCTGAAAGGTAGCTAGAGCATTACATAGGCCAAATGGAAAGACTCTATATGCAAAGGTTCCCCATGAGCATGTGAAGGTAGTTTTATCATGGTCTTCTGGTGCCACTTGGATCTGATTATATCCACTAAACCCATCCATGAATGAAAACTACTTTTCCTTGCTAGGTTATCTAGTATTTTTTCAATGAATAGCAAGGGAAAATAATCTTTTTTTGTGGCCTTGTTTAGCTCCTTATAATCAATGCATACTCTCCATTTCCTATTCTTTTTGGGCACTATAACCAAGGGTGAAACCCACTAGCTATCTGAGATAGGATAAATGAATCCAACCTGTAGAAAAAATTTTATCTCAATTTTTTGTAATGCTCTGTCTTTCTCTACCCCTAACCCCTAAACCCTAAACCTTATGTTTAACAAACCAAGATATTGAGAGGGGGATGAAATAGTATATAAACAATCTTCATTTTTAACAACTTCAACTTATCCAAAGTATATTTAAAACTTAAGTATCACAACATTAACATGAACATAAAAGATTAACACAATGCACATCAATAGATAACACCAGATATATGTGGAAAACCCTAGAAGGGAAAAACTATGGTGAGGATTAACTCACAATATATGAAGCTCAAATAATAAGTTTATTTTAGTGGTTATAACCCAAGGAAGCTACTACTGCCTAAGTAACTTGATTTAGGGTCATTCCCAAGAAAGCATCTACTCTCTGATGAATTTGTTTTAGGGTCACTCCCAAGAAAGCTACTACTCCCTGAAATGAGAACACACTTACAAAAGATTACAGTATGACAATCTTTCTACTGGCTGAAAACTGACAGTGAAACTCACACTTTTGATGATTACACTTCTGCCTCATCATACTTTCTTCTGATGATCCGATTAGTTAGGCACAATCTATACTTGATCACTGTCACATATAAGTCTTCAAGATGAATTCAAACAACATCAACAACTTCTACTCTTTCTCCTTCAGTCGCAAACCAATAATACATTTATTCTACTTTTTATTTGCTTGTGAACTTTTTAATCAACTTCCAATCACACTTATCCTCACTCAATTTGATTCACTATTATACATGCTATTACATTGATTTTATTGATTGTTAGCCAAATACAACATGAAAAATATATTTACAAGTCAGCCAGACAACACATGATATGAAACATGTAGAAGATAGGTCCTAAGCCAACCACACATTACACCAGCAGAAGATCCATGCCTTGCAGACACCAACACTTTCTTGAATATGTCCAAAACATCCTTCACAACTTCAAACACCATGGAATTACATCCGTACACTCTGCTCATTTAGAAATAGGACAGCTTTAAGCAAAACACATGAAGACTTGAAGTATAATGACCACATCAACTTGAAAACCTTGTGCGGTACTGGAAACAAGAAAGTTCTTCATGAATATTTTCCAAATGAGTCCACATGACTTATACAACATCCCCAAACACTCATTTGCCACCACACATCAAAGAATTATGCCACACAACTTCAATCATTAACCCTGAAAACAATCTATCATTTGGAACACACTGCAACATGTTATCATTTGAAAAACTAAGCTGTGGACCACCAAGAACCTTGAAACTACAAGGAAGCATGTAATACATGTCCACAAACATGTCCTCAAAACTGAAAGAGAAATCATTCATTTCCAAAGGAATGCAGAGCATTCCAACAGGCCTTCAACACTAGCATACTCTACCAGAACACATGTCGGTGCTCTATCATGCATAACTTTCACAGTGGAAGGAAAAATGATCTAAAAACTTGGAACTATCACCTTCACTACATCTTGAACACCAATCTAGAAATGTAGGGCCATATCTAAAAATGTGGAGGAATGCAGAGCATTCCATTGTCCTACACAAAAAATCTTCATAGAGACAACATTGTCTTCAATCAGTCAACAACAAAACACTCTTCTAGTGATGCAATCATCATGTAACTTGGAACATACATACTACAAGCCATTAGTAGCATCAAAAACACATTTGATCATCTTTTTGCTTCTAAGTCCCATCTTAATATGAACTATATCTTCTCTCTTTTCTTGTTAGATGGGACATGACATCCAACCATGAATAATATCTTCTTCTCTTGTTGGATTCAACCATGAACTATATTTTCTTCTCTTGTTGGATGGGGCATGAAATCCAACCATGAACACCATCACACCACCATGATAGTTTTGACATCAATGGCAACCTAGTGATAGTGTTGACATCAATGACAACCATATGAACCATATGTGTAATAATCCCCCTTTTGGCATTGATGGTAACATATCTATGCATCTCTCCCCATTTGACATCAAGGACAAAGAGAAATCACTGCCTCAATCAAAGACCACATACCTACACATTCTTTCTTAGGCCATGACTTATTCTTGCAACAAACAAGCTCCCCTTAACATTAGTAACCACTAACTGGTCCGCAGAGAAGTAGCCACCATTAGTAAAGGAACAAGATATAACATGAACTACCCTTGGACAAATGCACCATTATGCATCTAGCAAGAAGGATGAGGAGAAATTACCCCTAACCTTTGCTAGAGATCCTCAAAAGTATCCTTTGCCAAAGCCTTTGTGAAAATATCTGCTATTTGATCCTTAGTAGGAACATATTCCAACTTCACTTCCTTGTTTGCAACCTTCTTCTCTCAAAAATTGATACCTGATTGCTATATGCTTAGTTCTAGAATGTATCACTAGATTTTTGGAAATATTTATTGATAGCACTTGTATTGTCACACAAGATAGGAATAGGTTCATCATACAATACCTTGATATCCTTCAAGGTTTTCTTCGTCCACAACACTTGTGTACAACAAGATACTGCTGCAATGTACTCTGCCTTTGTAGTAGATAGGGACATTGAATCTTGCTTCTTGCTCTACCATGAAACTACTATGCTTCCTAAAAGAAAGCACCACCACTTGTACTTCTTTTATCATCAACACAACCAGCCCAATCAACATCAGTGTAAGCACTTAAATCAAATTCATTACCTCTTGGATACCATAGGCCATAGTCTAGAGTTCCTTTTGAGTATCTGAATATCCTTTTCACTACCATCTCATGTTTTTTCTTTGGATTGGCTTGATATCTATCAACCACACAAAATACATGCATAATATCAAGTCTAGAAGTAGTCAAGTATAGCAATTCTCCAATCATAGATCTATAGACAGTCTGATCCACCTCTAAAGACTCATCATCTTTACTCAAGTGACATCCAGTGACCATGGGAGTACTCACTAGTTTTGAATCCTCCATACCAAACTTCTTCAACAACTCTTTGACATACTTAGCTTGAGAAGTAAAGATACCACCAGCTAGCTAAGTGATTTTAAGTCCAAGGAAGAAAGATATTGTACCAATCATAGACATCTCAAACTCCTTTTACATCTCCTCTACAAACTTCTTACACATATCATCATCTCCACCAAAGATGATGTCATCAACATACACATCAACTATCAATATCATGTCTCCTTCTTCCTTGATATAAATATTGCTATCTGTAGTACCTTTCTTGAAGCCTTGTTGAAGTAAGTACTTGTCCAATATAGCATACTAGGCTCTAGGTGCTTGCTTAAGGCCATACAGAGCCTTTTTGAGTCTGTACTCTATATCCGAATCTTCTGATATCTGGAAACCATCTGGTTGTTCAATGTAAACCTCTTCCTCTAGGTCATCATTCTGAAATGTTGACTTAACATCCATATAATATACATTGAAGTTCTTATGAGTAACAAGAGAAAGGAACATTCTGATTCCCTCCATCCTTGCTACTAGAGCAAAAGTCTTCTCAAAATCAATACCTTCTACTTATGTGTGTCCTTGGCATACTAGTATTGCCTTATTCCTTACAACCTCACCTTCTTCATTTAGTTTATTCTGGAACACCCATTTTGTTCCTATAACATTCTTGTTTTCTAGTCTAGGAACTAATTCCCATTTATGATTCTTCTCAATCTGATCTAATTCTTCTTCCATGGCTTTTATCCATCGATCATCCTTGTTGGCTTCATCAAAGTTTTTGTGTTCCACTCTTGATAACAAACACAAGTTTACTTTCTCATGTGTCTTATCAAGCCTTCTCCTTGTCTGCACACCTTCATTCTTGTCTCCAATGATTTGATCTGCTAAGTGGTTCTTCTGAACATACTTTGTTGGAGTCTTAGGCATCTCCTCTAGTTCATGTTCCTTTTCTTCTTTTACTTCTTCTTCTTCTTCATCTACAATGCATGGAAAGATATCAGTTTTAGAGTCCTCTAGCTCATGTGAGATCTGATACAATTCTTCATCTACCTTGACATTTGTGCTTTAAATCATCTTTCCCACCCTTTTCTTGTAGCATCTATAAGCCTTGCTTTTGGTTGAGTAGCCAAGATAGATTCCTTCATCAGTTCTTGAATCAAACTTCCGTAGGTCTTCTTCATCTCTTCTAATATAGCATTTGCTACCAAAAATTTTGAAGTATCTGACTATAGGAGGTCTTCCATACCATAGATCATAAGGGGTCTTAGTGCTGTTGAACCTCAACTACACTCTATTAATTAGATAGACAACAGTATGAAGTGCATCCTTCCAGTACATATCAGGCAGATCTACATCTTTTTTGACATTTCCCTAGACATCTCTTGCATATTCCTATTCTTTCTTTCCACTACCCCATTTTGCTAAGGGGTCCTAGGAGCTAATAGATGTCTCCTAATACCATTATCTTCACAAAACTTTTCAAATTCATTTGAAGTAAACTCACCTCCTCTATCAGACCTTAAACATTTAATTTTTGCATCAAATTCATTCTCAACCATAGCTTTGAACACTTTAAATTTATCAAGGGCATCTAATTTTTCTCTTAAGAAAGTAACCCAAGTCATTCTAGAATAATCATCAATAAGCAACATTAAATACCTTTCACCTTGTTGACTCTTTACTCTTGTGTGAGGTCTACCTTTTCATTCCCTTATATTTGACTACTTTATTTTACTATTGGTTACACATGTTAGACTTATGGGACTGTTGATCCCGATTTGCAGGACTATTAGACTTTATGCTTTATGTGGATTTATTATGTTTAGCCTGATTACAATGTGATTGGACCTTGATATTGATTCACTGATGATGTTAGACATATGATTTACATTATGATGTTATTGGGATACTATTCTGGTGATTTTAGTTAGAAATTTATTATGTGATTTTATCTTGTGATGGATTTTTGAAATGCAAAATTTAGAATTTAATTATGAAGTGACTCTTTGATGTTTATATGATCATGTGATGAAGTGAGTGTATGTTTCACTTTGCTTCAACTATTATATATATGTGAAATTAACATTTCATTTGAGTGCACAGGTGTTTCTAACGAAGCCATGGATATTTGTAGATCATCCCACACACTGTGTTGTTTTCCATGTAAAGCCAATCTAGTTCCAAGAGGAACCAAGATCAACTATATTTGCATGATGAATTTTTGTAATGTTGTTGTGTGGTGTTGGTTGGGTTAGGTCTACCCTTCTTTTATTTGACTTTCGATTGGTGTTGTAAGTTGTAATGTCATTTGTATTTTATTTTGAGTTTTAATTTTTGAGACCCCTTTTTATGTGTTTTTACTCAACCTATGGTGCTCAAAATGGGTTAAAATTGACCCTGGGTTGTACTCCTAGGGTCTAGGGGTCATTTGGGCTTGTGTAACCTTAGGTAAACCTCCATTTGGTCACTTTAACTTCACCTTGAAGTAAAGTGACGAAAATAGAAGTTTGGGAGGGAGAGGATGAGTGGGTCAAACACTCAACCTCTTCATTTCCTCTTTCCTAGGTTGGGGAAGGCTTCAAGACCCCCTAATTGTGGAGGACTCAACTCCAAGCCTCTCCCAAAATTGGTGAGGGTACCTTGGGGTTGTGTGGGATTTCCTAGGAGGAGATGATTGGGGCACTTGTGGTACCCACTCCTCCTTTGGCTCCACCTTTCTCTCCCACATATGTGAGAGAGAGCAAGTGGATGGGAGAAAGACTTGGTGGAATCGGTGGATGACATGTGTCACCACCCTATTCCAAGAGTCTTACAAGTGGTTGTGTGGAGGAGTGAGGAGGTGACATGTGTCACCTCCCCATTCCTCAAGGCTCATGAGAAGAGCCTATTTTAATCCCTCTTGAAGAGAGGGAGGGGGTTGTTGAATCTTTTCTAATTTTTCAATTTTAGTGGCTTTTGGAGAAAAAGTTAGAGGAAAAAAGTGGGAGACTAAACTTGGAGGAGGAGATAGAGGAGCTCTACTCAAACATCTTCCATTTGGGCTTTATAAGGTTGGTCTCAAGGCAAATGCCTTTCCTTATGCATTTTATTTACTTGTATAATGTGTGTGTGATTTCCATTTTGTTTGTTTTTACCTTGTTTGTTGTGGAAAAATTAGGTATGGGAGTTGTGAGAGCCTCTCCATTTGGAGAAAATGCTCAACATGTGTGGGGTGGGGGAGGGGTGAACCTCCTCGGGGTCACATCCTTATTTTTGTGGGATTTTAGCCTTGAGGGAAATATGTGTATATGAACTTTTTGTGAAATGGCTTGAGAGCCAAGAGAGAGCTTGTGAAAATATGGTTTAAAGAGTTGGCTTGAGGCCTTGAGAAGAAATTGTTTTGGGAAGTTTGTCGGATTGGCACTCTTGAGTTGAGTGATGTCCACTCCCCTACCCCATTAAACTCACCTTGGGTGAATTTTGTTATGTGAAAGCCATGGGAGTATTTTTGTTTTGGTGTTGTATGCATTGTTGTGTTGTGATGTGAGCTTACCTTGTCTCAGGATGACCTCCTAACTCGGGGGTGACTCATGAGTGAGTCTATGGTAGGGAGGAGAGCAGTTTTTATGGATTTTTCCCCCTTTCCATGTGTGTTGTAATGCAGGTTTTATTGGTGATCTTTGGAGCTTGGGTGAAGGCTTATTTTGTTGGAGTGCAAGTTTGTTGTGTAGAAGAAGAGTTTTCACTCTTAGCTTGTATATGAATATTGTAATGACTATTGTTGTATTTTCTTTCATTGATATTGTATAAAAATTATTCAAATTAGAGAAAAGAAAATACATTATGTTGCTGATTTTTTATCATGGCTGAGAGAAAAATTTGGGAATAGAAAATATGTTATGTTGTTTCTACTTATTTATGCTCTTAAAAAAAAAGAATATTATAGTTGTTGGTTTTGTTTATGAGTTTGTAAATATGATTTCAAAAAAAAGTATATTGCATTGTTTCATTCAAAAAAAAATCTATATTGCTTACCTTTCCTTTCAAAAAAAATATGCTTGTTTGTCTCTATGAAATTTTCTTTGATGTATATGTTTATAAAAATGTAATTATATATATAAAAATATATATATAGTTGTATATATATAAAAAAAATGTTTATATTCATTTCTATAATATTTTTACATTATATGGTTGCTAGAAAAATGTAGTGAAATTGTGAAGACTGTGTATATATATATAGAACCTGTGTAACAAAGAAAACGAAATAAAATTATAAACGGCTCTGAGTGCTTTTAATATTTTCTGCCGAATGAAATAGATTTTTGTGGGCTTTAAAAATGTTGAATAGTGGGGTGGGGGTTTCAAACACCACCGTAGTCTCCTTGTATTCTATTTGGAGTGTGGGGTGGGGGTTCGACCCCCTCCCCACACTCCCGTCACCCTCCAAACCCCACACTTCCACCCGCCTTTAGCATCTGTAAATTCTATCAAAAAAATAAATGGCGAACCCTTGGTAATTCCATGGCAGCACCTATCCTTACACAGTCCACCATTTTTCCCTATGGTCGTCGGCCCTCCAGCACAACATTCTTTCTATGTTTTCTGTGATATATACACAATGTTATATATATACCCTCTATGGAATATATGTTGGATCTAGGGCATACAACTGAGAGGGGGGGTGAATCAGTTGTATAAAACTTCTTCTCATTCAAACACTTAATTCTCTGTTGTTAGTTAGCAGCATATCAAATAATCATCCATGGAAGCATAATACATAAACACAAGAGCAAATAAGCATCAACACATTGAACACCAAGATTTTGACGTGGAAAACCCGGTTAAGGGAAAAACCACGGGGTGATTAACCCAAGAATTATTCTCTGTTAGAAGAATAAAGAAAAATGAATGGCACATGCCAATAAGGGCTCACTGCCCGAGCACACTGCTCACAAAGAGGCCCACTGCCTACAAGGAGACACACTGTCTACAAAGTGATAAAAATCACAGTCTTGAACTGGAGAATGACATCTCTATCATGTCCGGATCAGTTCCAATTAAGCCCAACAGTCTCTGCTCTGCCTTTCGCACGTTTCTTCGCTATACCATACTCATCCTCACACCACACACTGAAATGAACTTACAAACCGTTATTTATACAAGACATCGACTCAGGAACAAACGTCTAAGTCGGCAAACAACCATAGGAGTATCCGCAAGATGAATAACACATCCGGTCGGCCATCACAAGAACATTCGCAGGATGAACAACTCATCCGGTCGGCTACACAGAGCAAGAACTTCATCCGGAAGAATAACTTCAATTCCGGGCTCTACCATTAATGCGGACCAACAACACAACCTAAACATGATCCAAGAACCTTCACAAGCCTGTCTGAATGTCCGGATACATCCGCACTTCCTCTGCTTACTGGGATCTCTTGTCTTCCTCATCTGGAACTTCAAGAACATAGTCTGTCGCCACTGTCATAATGCAAGAGGTACTTCCGGACCTCCAAATCATACACAAATCAGGATGACACATCACAAGGACATCCCAAACACTCCGTCCAATCTGCAGATTAGGATGATACAATTCCGGACCTCACCGGACCTTTTTGTGATCCTCTGTCACCTCTGGATACTTGCCGGACCCGGTTCTATACCGGCAGCCACAACTCCTTCAGATCTTCATGCGGACCTCTGAAATCTTAACTGTAGCATCTCAAGACTCATATCTACTAACCCTTTAATCCGCATCCTCCAGTTCTCATCCTGTACAGTACATTTACCTTCTTCTCATCACTGTTCTTCACTGTTCCTGACTGAGGCTAATTTTCTCAATATCCTCAGCACACAGCTCATCAAATCCTTCTTGTCAATGCAATATGAGTATGTTGACATCAATGACAACACTGGATAACCTCATACTTGCAACAATCTCCCCCTTTGTCATTGATGGCAACATATGATGTGAAAAACCATTAAGACAAGAACTTCAACTTTTCATATGTCTTCTCTTCCTTTACTGCTCCCCCTTTGATCATCAACCACTTGTTTTTCACATGTCTTCTCTCCCCCTTTGACATCAATGGCAAAGGGCTCATACTTGCAATTCTCATACATCAGAATCATACCAGCTGCTCCCCCTTAGTTGCAGCTCCCCATTAGTCCGGATCACAAGATATGACTGTGATAGCCACCGGACTGATGCACATCAGTGCATCTTAGTTCATCACCGGAGGGGCCATGACCCCTAACTTCTCCCGGAGATATTCAAAAGAGTCTTTGGGAAGAGGTTTTGTAAAGATATCTGCAATCTGATCCTTGGAGGGAACATACTCCAATCTGACTTCTTCCTTGTTTACTTGTTCTCTCAAAAAGTGAAATTTAATAGATATGTGCTTAGTCTTAGAATGCAATACCGGATTCTTGGAGATATTAATTGCACTTGAATTATCACAGAAAATTGTGATAGGCTTCTCATATTCAACTTTGATGTCTCTTAGCATCTGCTTCATCCATAAGATTTGAGTGCAACTACCTGCTGCTGCAATGTATTCTGCTTCAGTTGTAGACAGAGATATTGCATCTTGTTTCTTGCTTATCCAAGAAACCAATCTCTTCCCCAAAAAGAATGCTCCACCACTAGTGCTCTTCCGGTCATCCACATCTCCTACCCAATCTGCATCTGTGTAAGCATGAAGAGAGAAATCTGGATCTCTAGGATACCATAGACCATACTCAACTGTTCCTTTCAAGTATCTAAAAATTCTTTTGATTGCCATAACATGAGATTCTCTAGGATCAGCCTGGAATCTTGCCACAAGACCAACAACCTGCATTATATCTAGTCTAGTTTGAGTGAGATACAACAATCCACCAATCATTGATCTATACTTTGTCTGATCTGCCTTTGGAGAATCATCATCTTTGCTTAACTTACATCCGGTTGCCATAGGAGTGTTCATAGGCTTTGAGTCTTCCATACCAAATTTCTTTAACAATTCTTTCACATATTTGGTCTGAGAAATGAAGATCCCTTCTTTTGTTTGAGTAATTTGCAGACCCAAGAAGAAATTCATTTCACCAAGCATAGACATTTCAAACTCACTTTTCATCTGATTTGCAAAAGTTTTGCACATACTATCTCTTCCTCCAAAAATGATATCATCCACAAACACTTCAACAATCAGAATGTTTTCATGATCAATTTTGAAATATAAGTTACTGTCAGCAGTACCTTTGTTGAATCCAATCTGCACAAGATGCTTATCCAACCTTTCATACCATGCTCTTGGGGCTTGCTTCAATCCATACAAAGCTTTCTTCAACTTGCAGACCATATCATTATTATCAGACAATTGAAATCCATCCGGTTGTTCAATGTAGACTTCTTCTTCCAGATCACCATTTAGGAAGGCAGACTTGACATCCATCTGATATACCTTGAAGTCTTTGAAGGCAGCAAATGCAAGAAGTAATCTGACTGCTTCAATTCTTGCTATCGGAGCAAAAGTCTCTTCAAAGTCAATTCCTTCTATTTGAGAGTAGCCTTTGCAGACCAATCTAGCTTTGTTTCTGATTACTTCACCAGCTTCATTTAGTTTGTTCCGGAAGACCCACTTGGTTCCAATTACATTCCTGTCTCTAGGTCTGGGAACAAGATCCCAAGTATGATTTTTTTCAATTTGCATCAATTCATCTTCCATTGCTTTGGTCCAGTTTTCATCATTGCAGGCTTCATTTATTGTTTTAGGTTCAATCTTTGAAATCAGACAACATTCATTCTGATTTTGAGCAATATTCCTTCTAGTTTGTACACCTTTGCTTCTATCACCTATGATCTGATCTTCAGAGTGATTCAGTCTTACATACCTTGGAATTTTGGGAGTATCCAGCACTGCTGTTTCTTGATCAGGCTCATTCAAACCTATCTCTTCTTCCTGATTTACCGGATCAGGCTGACTCTGTCTCACCGGAGAGGATTGAGGTCCTTGAACACTGTCTTGGTCATCTTCATCAAACTCATAAAATCTTGAAGGCTTCTCAATTCCTTCATCAACCTTTACATTGGTGCTTTCTATCATCTTCCTCAATCTCTTATTGTAACACCGGTATGCTTTGCTTTGAGTGGAGTAGCCCAAGAAAATTCCTTCATCACTTCTAGCATCAAACTTTCCTAGATCTTCATCTCTTTTAATATAACACTTGCTACCAAATACTCTGAAATATTTCACAGTAGGAGTGATGCCAAACCAGAGTTCATAGGGGGTCTTACCAGTGTTGTTTCTGATTTGAACTCGATTGAGAGTGTAGACTGCAGTGCTGATAGCTTCTTTCCAAAACATTTGAGGAACATTTGCTTCCAACATCATTGTCCTAGCAGCTTCCTGGATGGTCCGGTTCTTTCTCTCAACTACTCCATTCTGCTGTGGAGTCTTAGGAGCAGACAACTGTCTCCTTATACCCTGTTTCTCACAAAAGTCAATGAATTCACCAGATGTAAATTCACCACCTCTATCAGACCTTAGACACTTTAGTTTCAATCCGGTTTGATTCTCCACCATAGCTTTGAAAATTTTGAACTTCTCAAAAGCTTCTGATTTTTCTTTTAGAAAGGTAACCCACATCATCCGGGAATGATCATCAATTAACAACATGAAATATCTATCACCTTGCAGACTCTTGATTCTTGTCGGACCACATAGATCAGTATGTACTAATTCCAACAATCCGGTAGAAGACTGATCTTTGCTTTTGAAAGAGACTCTGCTTTGTTTACCTAACTGACATTCTTTACACACACTGTTTGTCGGTTTCATCAACTTTGGAAGATCTCTCACAGCCTGAGTATTGCTTATCTTGATGATGTTATCAAAATTTACATGACACATTCTTCTATGCCATAACCAACTCTGATCAATTTGAACAAACAAACAACTTTTATTTGAACCAACCAGATGAAAGATGTTACCTCTTGTCTGAGTACCGGATGCAATTTCAGTTTCGGAGCTTGTAAAGATTCTGCATTTTCCATTCTTGAACCGGAGATCATAGCCTTTGTCCACTAACTGACCAACACTGAGAAGATTGTGCTTCAATCCTTCAACATACAGTACATTTCTTGTTTTGTTCTTACCATCAAAGGAAATAGTTCCCCTACCTCTGATTCTGCCAGCAGAATTGTCACCAAACTTTACCATTCCTCCTTCATATCTTTCCAAGTCTAAGAACTTATTCTTGTCACCAGTCATATGGTGAGAACATCCACTGTCAATAACCCAATCATCCTTTTCTTCCACTTGAGCAGCCAAGGCTTTTTCAACAACTTTGTGATTGACAGATTCAGAGAGCATGGAGTCTTCTTCCTTGATGGCTATAAACACCCACTCATTTCCGGATTTGCTTCCTAGTTCTGATTCATCATCTGTTACTCCTTCATTGTCATCTTCTTCATGAACATAATAGCAATTCTTTTGAAACCTTTGTCTGTGAGTATTAGATCTTGCAGATCTCTCCGGACATCTTGACGCAAAATGACCAATCTTATTGCAGTTGAAACACTTAAAGGGTAGTTTTCCTTCATACTTACCGGATCCTCTTGGCAGTCTTTTTGCAATGAGGGCTTCAAGTTGAGCTGTTTCTGCTTCTTCTTCTTCCATGTCTCTTCTTGCTTGATCATACCATGACATTTTCCTTGATGAGTTTTCACCCGGATCAAATCTCTGTTTGCCTTTCACATAGGCACTGGCTTTGAAAGCAGATTCAGTCTTGGGTGGATCATCTCCAAACTCGGTCATTTCAAATGCAGCTAGTTTGCCAGCCAGTTGTTCTCTTGTGACAGTTGTGTGGGCTCTGAATTCATCAATGGCAGCAACTTTGATTTTGTAGGCAGCAGGAAGGGATCTTAGGATTTTGCAGACAATCTCATTTTCATCTAAAGTTCCACCAGCATTTCTGATTCCACATACCAGCTCATTTACTCTTGGCATAAAGGTAGTGATGTTTTCATCATCTCTCATTTTCAATCTTTCAAATTTCCCTTTCAGACTTTGCAGCCTTGCACTTTTGACAAACTCATCTCCTTCATACAGAAGTTCCAGTTTAGTTAGGATCTCATATGCAGTGGGTAGGTCAATGACATTCGAGAGATCTGAGTCATTCAATGTGCTTAGAAGAGCTTCCTTGGTCCGCAGATTGTTTTCAGCTTCTGTGATTTCATTCAGAGTTGTCGGACCACCTTGTGGGGGTATATATGGTTTAGAGATCATAGCCAAGTATGCTTTTCCCATACATTCCAAATGACACTTCATGCGACCTTTCCAGAGAGTAAAGTTGGTTCCATCGAACTTTGGACTATCCTTCTTGTATGACGACATCCTGGATCTCCTCAAGCGGTTAAGCTCCTATCAGAGGAACTTGGCTCTAATACCAATTGTTGGATCTAGGGCATACAACTGAGAGGGGGGGGGGTGAATCAGTTGTATAAAACTTCTTCTCATTCAAACACTTAATTCTCTGTTGTTAGTTAGCAGCATATCAAATAATCATCCATGGAAGCATAATACATAAACACAAGAGCAGATAAGCATCAACACATTGAACACCAAGATTTTGACGTGGAAAACCCGGTTAAGGGAAAAACCACGGGGTGATTAACCCAAGAATTATTCTCTGTTAGAAGAATAAAGAAAAATGAATGGCACATGCCAATAAGGGCTCACTGCCCGAGCACACTGCTCACAAAGAGGCCCACTGCCTACAAGGAGACACACTGTCTACAAAGTGATAAAAATCACAGTCTTGAACTGGAGAATGACATCTCTATCATGTCCGGATCAGTTCCAATTAAGCCCAACAGTCTCTGCTCTGCCTTTCGCACGTTTCTTCGCTATACCATACTCATCCTCACACCACACACTGAAATGAACTTACAAACTGTTATTTATACAAGACATCGACTCAGGAACAAACGTCTAAGTCGGCAAACAACCATAGGAGTATCCGCAAGATGAATAACACATCCGGTCGGCCATCACAAGAACATTCGCAGGATGAACAACTCATCCGGTCGGCTACACAGAGCAAGAACTTCATCCGGAAGAATAACTTCAATTCCGGGCTCTACCATTAATGCGGACCAACAACACAACCTAAACATGATCCAAGAACCTTCACAAGCCTGTCTGAATGTCCGGATACATCCGCACTTCCTCTGCTTACTGGGATCTCTTGTCTTCCTCATCCGGAACTTCAAGAACACAGTCTGTCGCCACTGTCATAATGCAAGAGGTACTTCCGGACCTCCAAATCATACACAAATCAGGATGACACATCACAAGGACATCCCAAACACTCCGTCCAATCCGCAGATTAGGATGATACAATTCCGGACCTCACCGGACCTTTTTGTGATCCTCTGTCACCTCTGGATACTTGCCGGACCCGGTTCTATACCGGCAGCCACAACTCCTTCAGATCTTCATGCGGACCTCTGAAATCTTAACTGTAGCATCTCAAGACTCATATCTACTAACCCTTTAATCCGCATCCTCCGGTTCTCATCCTGTACAGTACATTTACCTTCTTCTCATCACTGTTCTTCACTGTTCCTGACTGAGGCTAATTTTCTCAATATCCTCAGCACACAGCTCATCAAATCCTTCTTGTCAATGCAATATGAGTATGTTGACATCAATGACAACACTGGATAACCTCATACTTGCAACAATATACACAATCTTGTTTTTTAAAAAAATACATCTCTGGTTATTACCAGAATGAGTATGTATATATATATGAATGTATATACATTTTAAAAAAATAATATCCTCATAAATAAGTGTATACAAACGAGTATACCTCTGAAGCTTCAATCATGGCTTCTCCTTCTCTTTAACCTGCAACAAAAAAAAAGTAGAAGAAAAAATGAGAGAGGAAGAAGGAGAGAAATGAGAACGAAGGATGAGAAATGTTTTGGAGGCTAGGGTTTCTTCTTACCTCTCATAAGGATATTGTTTTTTTAATGGGTTGGCTTTTAGGACAAGAGAGGGATTTTTTTAAAAATGGTTCTCTTTATTTATTTTGTTTTTCCCTTTTCCCTCTCTTGTTTTGTTTTAAGTTGGGGTTTTTATTTAATCAAGTGGTTTGAAAAGTTTTATATGTTAGGAGGGAAAATTAAAATTCATATATTTGGGGTTTTGGAAGTTATTTTATTAATGTCAATTGGGAGGCCTCTTGTAGGTATAGAGATTTAGTTAGAGTAAATTGCAAGAGGTTTTAATTTAAATTATCTTTGTGGTGGAAGTAAATTATTTTAATTAAATTCTATCCCTTAGGTTATATTGTTTTGGTTTAAATCAATTGAGAATAATTTTAATACAAGTGGACATTAGTTTATAAAATTAATATTTAAATATTCTTTTTATTAATTTATTTGTGATGTTTATTTTAATTTTAGCGAGAATTAAATAAATTAGTCATTTAACCATCTAGTAAACCTAGTGAAATTTTGACCAGAAAATTAATTAATTAGAATAAACCCTACTCACGCCCGTGAGGCATTATGCTACCAAATTTTTCTAGAATTTAGGGTTTGGCTAAGTTAGTAAATTTAACCTTGCATAGGGTTAAATTATTGTTTTTGCCAGGGTTTCAACATTATGTTTTGGTATTAAATTTATTCTTATGTATTAGAGTTAGGCTTTTGATTTTGACTTATGTCAAAATCCCTTCATTCACTTAGGTAAACCTAGGGTTTTGATCGTTGATCCTAACCCTATTAACGACATTATTCATGTCACCTCTACCCACCTAGTTGGCCTTCATCACATAAGAGAAATGCGCATGTGATCGCATTACCCTGCTTTCAACTGACATGTTTACGCCTTATGCGTGTTGCCATCAAGCACGCTGATGCGTGTGAGGGGGTTTCTAGGGAAGCATGTAAAATTTTTAATATTTCATGTCATGACCACATGACAGATGTGGACATGACACGTACATTGCGTGTCGTGACTGCATGGGAAATGCGGGCATGACATCTTGTAGGGCCACACAAATAAGTATGAATCAGCTCTAATGGCTTTGAAGAAGAGTGCTCCTTGCTTTTGAAGTTTATCTTTGTTTGCTTTCCCATTTGACATTCCCTACATACTGCATTTGTAGGCTTGATTATCTTGGACATATCTCTCACTACATGAGTAGAACTGATCTTTACCATATTGTCAAAATTGTTGTGTCCCATTCTCTTATGCCCACTAGTAGAGAATAGCAATATATAATTGAAAAAAATACTACAAACTACTTATAAATGACCAAACATGGTCACATAACCATTAGTAGTTTATTGCCAGGCATTTATAACATGACCAAATTGATGACTCAACCATTTTTAGTCATTTATTGGTTGTTTTGATCGATCAATTTGGTAGTATATTTAGTCATTGATTGTTGTAATCTGGTCACTTATTTAGTCATTTATTTTTCACTGATTTATTTAGTCATTGATTATTGTTAACTGGTCACTTATTTAGTCATTTTTGTTCACTGATTTATGTCCATTGGTAGTGTATTTAGTCATTAATTTTAATCATCATTTTGATCAATTTGGTAGTATATTTAGTCATTTTATTCACTGATTTAACACTGGTCATATATTCAGTCATAGTTATTCACTAATTTTTGTCAATTGGTAGTATATTTAGTCATATTTATTCATTGTTCACTGATTTCTGTCAATTGATAGTATATTTAGTCATATTTATTCATTCTTAATGGTTTTTGTAAATTAGTACTATATTTAGTCAACTTAATTATTAATTGACGTCAATTAATAGTATATTTAGTCATTTTAATTGACTGATATTTGAGGATTTAAATATAAAACACAAAAATACACATCATAATCATCAATTAATTGCATACAATATAAAGATAGTCGTTGAGAAGGCAAAATCAATGAATTTTATTAAAAGAAAGTTATTCCTATATCTTGCACAAGTCTAAAATATCTATCTTGCTTGAAAAATGCTTAGAAATAGAGTATTACAATGTTTATTCTTAGTCACAAGACTAGAAATCTGATCGAGTTACAATACACAAAAATGACAAGAAAGAATTAACTTCTCCAAGTTTACAATGCTTTGCCAAAAAGTGAACTGTCAGTAACTGATTCTCAACTAGCCTAACTATTGCCATAGGTCATCTAATCCACCCCATCAGTCTAGCACTTATCCTTGACTACAACCAAAGGAAATACACTACCATATGTAGTCAGGTCTATGATAGAATATTCATTATAATGTGAAACATGGATTAGATCAGGCTTCATTAATGAAACATCACTGTATTCTTGTGTCTTGTACTGTCATCAGCACTACTTTCTAGATGATTGCCCTGCAACTTTCATATACTTGCCTTTTAATTAATGCTAATTGTTGATGCATAAATTTGTGGGTTTGATCCATCACCAACATTAGAGATTCTAAGAATGTGGGATGACTCTTAGAATAACCTCCAGGCTTTATAGAAGCTGGCTCTTCTTTTTCAATGGTGTTTTGGGAAAAGGGAAAGAGAAACAAGATTATAGATACAATATGAAATAACTTCTAAGGTGAAATGCCAGACTTATGTTTGATTCAATAATCAAAATTGTGACTAAATCTTTATGATTCTTGCTATATTAAAGAGCAATGAGCATGATTAATATAAATAGGTTATGAATAGATTTAAACCCAGAGGCTAAACTTAGAAAATTTGAAATAAACACACATAAAAATATCACCAAATAGCACAAAACAAAGGTTTTTCATTAATAGATTTAGTAGAATACATAAGGCACAAAACATGCATAGATCTATGATGCTTTTCTTTTGAAACAACTCCAGAGGCAAAATGATATATTCCAGTCACACCACAAAATCTCTTTTCCTATATATTCTTCTCTCTACATATATTTATCAGTTATAGAATTCCCCTATTTATGAGGCTTGAGATACTACTAGCCATTAGGATTCTCAACCGCCTGCAAAACTGAACTGGGACTGGTCACGTGTAGGAAATCTTTTTGAATCTATATCTGCATCATCCTCACATTATGATTGGTTGACTCGTGCTGAACATATGGTTTTGTAACTATTGATACCATTGGGATAGATGGCCTCTTCCATGGGCTTCCAAATAGCTTCAAAAGTTGCTATGTGGCACTTTTGCGCTTATCAAGTTAGCCCCTCTCATATTTCTTTGAATGCACGCCATATTGACACTTGGTGCCTTCAGCTTCTCTTTACCTTAACTGATGCTCAGGACACATGGAAACACCCGCTAGCTTGAAAACTGGGACACGCAATAGGCTAGTGCTTCTTCTAAGCTACTTTGTTTCTTTCCTTCAAATGCCTGTCATTGTAACACTTGGCACTTTTTGTTTCTTTTGCAAAACAACCCTTAATATCTTGGGCCCACCATATTTTACTTTGATACTTTAATATACCGTAGAAAGAGTGACACATGGCAAGATCTGCTTCATTTACAATAGAGACACATGGCATATCCTGCTTGCATCCAAGCTACTTTATCAAAAGTTTTTCTCTTCCCGCCGTTGCGACACATGGCGCACTCCACCCATCTTATAAACTTTGTGAAACCAAAAAGGTAAAAGAACGTGAGACAAACATGTGGCATACTCTATGATTTTCAAATCTTCCAACTTGAAAGAAGATATTTGGCACTTTCCATAGCAACTAGACATTGTGCCGGCTTCTTTTGATTACCACGGCACATGGTGCATTCATGCAGCTTCCATGAACCTTCGTTTCTTTAAAATCCTGTCATGTGACACTAGCGATTCTGCGTGGGCTATGACTTGCAATACAAAACAGATTACGAGGCTGATAATATATAAGTATTTTGCCACTGTGAACTAATGCAACAAAATGTAGAGTTTTAACTCTATAGTTCTTGGCAACTCACTCAGGACTCTGTGCCTGCATAGAAAGAACCTGAAAAGTATACAGAAAGATCAAATATTTTGAAATTGCACTGCCACAGCCTAGAAAATTACAACTTTTGCAAGGCGGCTTGATACCTAGACCACTCTGAGTCTGACAAGCCCTACCTCTTCTGTAAAGCCTAGAAAGGAAGATCCAAATTGATAATGTCCTTATGAGAGAAGGACTGGAGAATTTGCACCATTGAATGCAACTAAAACTTAAGCTAGTTCATGGTAATGGGAAATTATTCCACATCCCGCACACTTGACAAGTCACTCAGACTTTGAAAAATAGTCCGATCATTTTGCTTCAACAATAGGAGTGCCTTGATCTGGTCAGTCATTACGACTGTATTATCATTCGCAAAAGGACATGGGAATCCCATCTGCACTAGTCTCTCAATATGCCCTTTCATGCCTTTGATTCCTTCCTTCAGAATATCCAGAAGTGTCTTGCATTTTGTCGTAGCCTCATTGCAACTAAAAACTTCATCCACTTTTTCAGCTGGAGTCATTCTATCACCCACCCCGACCACTAGCATAGCTTCATTAGTCACATCATAGAACTTTTGTAACAAGAGTTTAGAATTAGAGACTCTCAAAGAAACAATGGATAAAGTAGCTTCAACTGAAGACTCCACTCTTTCACATAGCCATTGAGCCTTAAGAAGGAAACTGAGGGCAATCTTAAGCTGTGTCACCTCATCAGAGATTCTCTGCCATGTTGATACATATAGCTCCTTGACCATTTCTAACACTCCAACATTCTGAGGCCTCTGACTTAGCTCAATGGTCAGTTGCTTAGTCTTCTCTTGCTCAGCCATGAATTGAGCTTGATAGGTGATGCAGAGTAAAAACTAGTTAACAGATAAAATAGGTTGAAGAATCCTTTAAAGCCCACCAAATAGCCTTTACAGAGTATATCGGCAAGACAAGGTAGAAGTCACACCGAAATATCCATATTCTTGCCTATCGGCAAGATGTTATTCTATCGGTGAGTTCCTTGAATCTTCTGCCGACGCTATCGGTCACACCGATGAGCGTCTAACTCCTGCTTCTCCATCGGCAACACTTCATAATGATCTCCCTGATCGGTGAGAACATAAACTATTGGTTACCGCTCAAAACTTTACGCCGATATACCTTCTCACTCCGATGAGCCTAGCACATAGCTATCGGCAAGACTTGGACTGTCGGCTGCACATTTTCTACATCCCCCAACAACACGCCTTTCATCGATGAGCCATCCATCGGCAAGACTTCTCACTTCTCACCCCGATCGGTGAGAGTTCCTCCCATCGGTCCAAAATGACTTTCCTATGCCGATGGCCTTACTCACACCGATATACTTCGCTTCTCTTTCGTCGGTCTGACATAGACTATCAGCGTAACTTAATCCTCATCGTCCAATATCAAACCTTACACCGATGCACATCCTCTGCTTTCCCTTTGTCGATGTGACTAAGATCATCGGTGGGACTCTTTGCCCACCTTCCGACAATACAACTCTTACCGATAACTCAACATAATGTTTCATCTTTGGTAAGACATTACTATTTGTCACCTCGACACAAACACGATCGGCAAGATTAATGTTATCGGTTTAATGCACCTTTGTCTACCCGATAGACATAGTCAATCTGATGACTTCTCCATACATTGCTCGACTTATTCTTCCGGTCCTCCTTACCATTTCCACCAGTCAACCTTTATATCATTTAGAATGCATCTTTCTACCAAATACAACAGCGACATTCAAAAGGAAGATACACACGAACTATATTTGCGATATACACCGGGGATGCTTTCCACATACATTAGTTGTATACACTTACAGTGCATAGTTCCTCTCCACAGCTCATGTAACCGAACAAAACACACAGAACTACAAAAACCCTCAAAACAGAAAAATAAAACAAACTACTCTACACGGAGGTCATTCCACTGGTTTCGAAGAAACCCACCAGTGGAATGACTCCAAACGATGTCTTCTGCGGATTTACACTAGAAATAGAATTTGTATTCCTTCCCAAAGTTAGTTTACAATCTTCTCTCTCTCTGTCTGCTTGTTCACTTCTCTCTATTTCTACACGAACAGAGACCAACTATATAAAGACTCATACATTGGCAGTTACAGACGGTGGAAGGCGAAACCGTTCCTCAACCACCCTGCCAATCGGTTATATTCTACTTGTTCGGTTACAATCTCTTTCAATTCGTTTACAATCTGGAATGACACGTATACAATCGTTCAATATGGCTCAAAGGCTTACAACATAACATTTGGACACAATAGAAAATACGAGGGATCCTCTAGATCCTCAATGTCTCGAGGTGCTTCTGCACCATACTCCCAGACTTGAAAATTTTCCATGTCCCATGGAAATGCTCAGTGAAAATCCTACAATATCTTTTGGCTTTGATGTCTTCAATACTAACTGGATGCCTCTGCTGCTTTCTCTTCATCCTCAACTGTGCCTTCTATCAATGGAGTTTGACTGGCTGCTCCAAATGCAACAACTGAAATCCACTCCTTCATGCTACACCAACACCTCTGTCCCTCACCTAGGAGTCCTCGCTTGCCTCTCTCCCCAGGACTTTTGGCGACACCAACTGGACCTCCTTCTCAGGCCCATGACAGATCTCTTATCTGCCTACTGTAGCGAGTGAATCTGCACCTGCAACCGGAAGTAAGCAAAATTCTTTTCTAGCACACTTTCTTTTAGCTTCTTGCTTCTTCTGCCTATGTAGTGACAGAATACCAATACACAAATAGCCCAGTCCTTTCGCTGAGCTCTGATACCAATTTAATGCAGAGTAAAAACTAGTTAACAGATAAAACAGGTTGAAGAATCCTTTGAAGCCCACCAAATAGCCTTTACAGAGTATATCGGCAAGACAAGGTAGAAGTCACACCGAAATATCCATATTCTTGCCTATCGGCAAGATGTTATTCTATCGGCGAGTTCCTTGAATCTTCTGCCGACGCTATCGGTCACACCGATGAGCGTCTAACTCCCGCTTCTCCATCGGCAACACTTCATAATGATCTCCCCGATCGGTGAGAACATAAACTATTGGTTACCGCTCAAAACTTTACGCCGATATACCTTCTCACTCCGATGAGCCTAGCACATAGCTATCGGCAAGACTTGGACTGTCGGCTGCACATTTTCTACATCCCCCGACAACATGCCTTTCACCAATGAGCCATCCATCGGCAAGACTTCTCACCTCTCACCCCGATCGGTGAGAGTTCCTTCCGTCGGTCCAATATGACTTTCCTATGCCGATGGCCTTACTCACACCGATATACTTCGCTTCTCTTTCGTCGGTCTGACATAGACTATCAGCGTAACTTAATCCTCATCGTCCGATATCAAACCTTACACCGATGCACATCCTCTACTTTCCCTTTGTCGATGTGACTAAGATCATCGATGGGACTCTTCGTCCACCTTCCGACAATACAACTCTTACCGATAACTCAACATAATGTTTCATCTTCGGTAAGACATTACTATTTGTCACCTCAACACAAACACGATCGGCAAGATTAATGTTATCGATTTAATGCACCTTTGTCTACCCGATAGACATAGTCAATCCGATGACTTCTCCATACATTGCTCGACTTATTCTTCCGGTCCTCCTTACCGTTTCCACCGGTCAACCTTTATATCATTTAGAATGCATCTTTCTACCAAATACAACAGCGACATTCAAAAGGAAGATACACACGAACTGTATTTGCGATATACACCGGGGATGCTTTCCACATACATTAGTTGTATACACTTACAGTGCACAGTTCCTCTCCACAGCTCATGTAACCAAACAAAACACACAGAACTACAAAAACCCTCAAAACAGAAAAATAAAACAAACTACTCTACACGGAGGTCATTCCACTGGTTTCGAAGAAACCCACCAGTGGAATGACTCCAAATGATGTCTTCTGCGGATTTACACTAGAAATAGAATTTGTATTCCTTCCCAAAGTTAGTTTACAATCTTCTCTCTCTCTGTCTGCTCGTTCACTTCTCTCTATTTCTACACGAATAGAGACCAACTATATAAAGACTCATACATTGGCAGTTACAGACGGTGGAAGGCGAAACCGTTCCTCAACCACCCTGCCAATCGGTTATATTCTACTTGTTTGGTTACAATCTCTTTCAATTCGTTTACAATCTGGAATGACACGTATACAATCATTCAATATGGCTCAAAGGCTTACAACATAACATTTGGACACAATAGAAAATACGAAGGATCCTCTAGATCCTTAATGTGTCGAGGTGCTTCTGCACCAATAGGCACTAATTTGATTCTACTCTTTCAGTAGCTCTACTGCAACTAAGACACCTCTTGCATCTTATCTTGATATTTCTTCTTAGCAAGGGTCTTTTCCTGCTTCAATGTGTTTGTGATGGCCTTTGCCTGTGTCAGTTCAGTTTGAAAGTTTGCAACTTGAGTTTGTGCCACCTGATATACTTTTAAAGACACAGTAGACTACAAATCTTTGTTCAGAGTCTCAATTTCATTGTTGCTAGCCTTAATCTCTGTAGAAAGGCCATCAAATGTGGCTTTCACCTTTTCCAAATCTATTTCTATCTTTTACAGATTCTTTGTTGCTTTGAGATAATCGGCTCTGACTGCTGCAAAAGTCTCATTCATTAACTCAACTTTATCTTGGGGCCTAAAGTGGGCTAATTCTATAGCTTGTGCATTCATGGTATAATCCTCTAGCTTCATCTGCTCAACAGGCTTGACTACATTGGGAGTCAAGTGAGTAATAGTTAGGGATTACTGGATGGGATCAAAGAGTGACTTGATATGAGGAGTAGCAGGGCTTTTGCTTTCTTTCATCTTTTTCTTCTCTCTTCTAGCTTCCCTCGCTTTCCTAGCAATGTCTACTTGTGGTTCAAAGGTGGGTGGGGAGGCAATGAGTCCTCCAGCAAAGGGGTAACCTTGTGGTAGGCCATAAGACACCTCTTGCATCTTATCTTGATATTTCTTCTCAACAAGGGCCTTTTCCTACTTCAACATGTTTGTGATGGCCTTTTCCTGTGTCAGTTCAGTTTGAAAGTTTGCAACTTGAGTTTGTGCCACCTGATATACCTCTAAAGACATAGTAGACTACAAATCTTTGTTCAGAGTGTCAATTTCATTGTTGTTAGCCTTAATCTCTGTAGAAAGGCCATCAAATGTCACTTTCGCCTTTGCCAAATCTATTTCTAGCTTTTGCATCTTTTTTGTTGCTTTGAGATAATCGGCTGTGACTGCTACAAAAGTCTCATTCATTAACTCAACTTTATCTTGGTGCCTAAAGTGGGCTAAGTCTATAGCATGTGCATTCATGGTATAATCCTCTAGCTTCATCTGCTTAACAGGCTTGACTATATTGGGAGTCAAGTGCGTAATAGTTAGGGATTCTTGGATGGGATCAAAGAGTGACTTGATATGAGGGGTAGTAGGGCTTTTTCTTTCTTTCATCTTTTTCTTCTCTTTTCTAGCTTCCCTCACTTTCCTAGCAATGTCTGCTTGCGTTTGAAAGGTGGGTGGGGAGGCAATGAGTCCTCCAGTGAAGGGGTAACCCTGTGGCAGGCCATATGGGATGGTTGTAATTTGTTGGCTAGGGTCAATATGGGGAAAAGCCCTCTTGGGCATGGATGAGGAAAACAAAGGCAATGAAATGGCCTGTGATGATGTTAAGGCCAGTGAACTAATAGTAGGAGCAAAAGATTGCAAAGGCATAGTGGAGATGGCAAGAGGCAGGGAAGAGTATGTAAATTATGTTGCCACCCCTATTAAAGAAGAAGATGAAGAAGGAGAAACAGGAGGAGGAATACTTACCTGGGCCGCCACTATAGTTGTGAGAACTTGTTGCTATGGGGCCACCAAGACATCACTCTTAGTTTCCTCATGTGACACTAGCTTGCACCTTCTTTTCAGGGGCCTTCCAACTATGTCTTCAGGGTTTTACTCCTACGATGCCTTGTCTATTGATATGAATTTTTGTTGAGAAATTGCTGCTCCAAGACCCCCCGATGTCGAAGCTATATGAGTCTCATGACATGGCAATTGTACAACTTTTTGCTTCATGATAACACTGAGAGGTTGAGGCCAAGGAGTCCTAGGAGCTTGTTCTGTTCCTTTCTTTGTCTCCTCTGTCTTTTCTACCTCTTCCAACTCTTCTAAATGGCCTGAAAGATTTCTTGTGTTTGGACTCGATATGGGAGTCATATGATAATTGTCCCATAGTCTCTCCCATTGCTCATCTATGTGAACTCTCCCAAAAGAGTGGGTGAAATCAATAATTTCTTGTCTATAATTCTAGTAGGCTACTATCTTTTCATTGCTCTAGTCTTTATTCTTGAGTGTTAGTCTCCAACCATGTGTCATGAGCCTCTTAGGGTCATACTCCTCCTGGCGAGTGTAGAAAGTTTCCTATGGCTTAGGGCCTTCATTAGGTAGATCATTGAGCTCTATGTAGAACTCTGGAGTATCTTGTTGTGGCGACCTCCTCTACTCCCAGAAAGGATGACTCTCATGAATGAAACTAGTGGAGACCTTATTACTCACTATCCATGATGCTAAGAAACTGTCTAGATCATAGTTCCATTTATCCTGAGCTATCACAAAACCATAGGCTGCCAGCTTTTTTAACAGGGGATTTTTAGTTTCTCTTTTCTTTAACTTTAACTCCTTAGTCCAAGGAATATCATAGAACTTATTCTTCTTCTTCTTCTTCTTCTTCTTCTTCTTCTTACCTTTATCAATAATTGATAGCTAACGGCCCACTTCTAAGGCTGCAACTCTAGGAGTTAAAACTTTTGGGAGCAAAACGGGCTCACCAACAAAACCATGAAGCCTAAAATTGTGAAATGGGCACCAAAGAAATAGTCACAAGGAACTTTGGAATTAAATAAGAAGCCTTTCAAGCTATTTGTCATTCTATTCACAACTTCATATTCCAATTGTTCAAAAATAGTCCCACAAAACACTAAGCAAATTCATAAGGGTCTGAAGTTTCTTAAAGGATGTGAGTCCATGCTGGCACTGGAACGGTTTTTCTACTACCTACTTCAGGGTCATACATATCTAGATGCGTATGCTACTGGAAGAATTGATAATTTTGATACAAGATTAAATGGAAAAGATAGGCTGAGTACCTGAAAGTTTGTACCTCAGAGAAATTGGATAGCTGCTCACTGATGGCCTGGGAGATATGTTCTGAGAAGTCAAATCTATACTCGGCAGACTTGTCTATTTTTTTGAGTCTAAAAATGGCTACCAATTTCTAGTCATACACATTTTCATCTTCACCTGACCAAAAATGAAAGCTAGCATGGAGAGGGCATCCTACACATCAGCGTTGAACCGACCTTGAGTCGTGGGTAATGCGGGTAATTGGATATTGTTGTCATCTAGGTGCATCTAGTATTTAGAAACCTGAGTTTATTGTTGACACCACTGCATATATTTTAGCAACTTGGGTATGGTGGTGAAAGTAGCATTCCAGTCGTGATATAGGCCCAACATGTCCCGAATTGCCTTAGGGCTTATCTAGAGCATGAAATTTATATTTTGAATTATTGAGGTCTGTGGGTCATAAATATTTGCACACATCTGGACCAACACAGGATAAGGGTGAACTGTAGGGACCAAGAACGGAGCCAACTGGGAGGTCCAAATCCTCATGCCAAAAGTTTCAGATTCTCCCTTCTCTATTCATTGAAGACATCTTATATGTGTCCCTTCTCTCAAATTCTTTGGATTTTTGGTCATCTCGATGTCAAAGATGTTGTCTACATAATCATCTATCTATGTAGGGTCAGCACTTCTCCCTTTCTCCAAGGCTCTAGTCCTTGGGTAATTGATTCTCAGCTGCACCTTTGCAGATGCATAGGACTTACTGTTCTTCCACTTCTTTGGTAAATCAAGCAGACCTTCTTGTGCTGACTGCCCCTGCATTTCTATATCTCTTTTTGAAAGGCTTTAGAACTGCAACTAGACTCAATTGTCAACTTGAACTTCTAATGGATTTTGAAACTTCTTTGACGCAAGCAGAGGAAATTTGAGAGATTTTGAAACAAGAATGGCAACTGCAAACTATTGAGATACTTAACTAATTGGCTTGGCAGTGGCCTTAATAATGTATTAAATGACCCATCATTTCTAATTAATGACACTAATAGATGCGTCAAAGTGACTATTAGTGTATCATTCCAAATCTGTAGACGATTATATGCCAACTTAGAATTAAAGGTGACAATCTTTCGAAATGATTGGTTATCTTCCTTGAAGTATGAGTACTACCTAACAACTTTGAGGAGTGTGCAACTATCAGATATAGAGGCCAATGTGTTGTGAACATGTGTTCTCGGAACACTTATTAAAAAGAAAGTGAGAAAATCAAAACAGGGAAGGATTGAAACTTAAAAGAAACCTAATTAACTATGATACAGGGTTAGAAATTGAATTTATGTGAAGTGTTTCAACAAGACCCCATTGAGAGGAATCTCTTTAGGTTCTCCTTCCATATTTTCCAACTCAAATTCATTATGTTGCTTGCGGGCATGAATCTTAAAAGGGCCAGTCCATAGTGAATCAAACTTGATGTGTCACCCTAGCTTAGAAGCTTTTTCATCCCATTTCAAAACCAAAGACCCAACTTCAAATTTTGGTTTAGAAGTCTTTCGATCAAACCAACTCTTTATGGTATGCTAACGATTCATCAAGGATTCATCTACCAACTCTCTTTTCTCTTGTACTTCTAGTAGTTCAACAAGCCTCACATGCATTGGGCCATTTTCTTCTATCTCCAATTGCTTAATCAACTATAAAGCATGGATTTCTATATTTAGTGGCATAACTGCATTCTTGCCATAAACTAGTTCATAAGGGGACATCTTAGTCACTTGCTTCAACATAGTCCTGTCTGCCCATAGTGCTAAATTGAGATACTTATGCTAATCTTTCAGATGATCGACTCCTATTCTCTTGATGAGTCTAATCAGATTCTTATTTGTAGATTCTACCAAACCATTACCTTGTAGATAATAGTTGGATGAAGTCTTCAAATATATGTCACTTTTTAAAGAAAACTCTGACAGTTTGGTACCCAAAAATGCCTTAGCATTATCTGATACAATATTGTGGGGTGGACCAAATCTTGTAGTTATTCCTTCCAGAAAATCTAGAATTACCTTCTTAGTGTCTTCTTTAAGTGGGACTACCTCGCTCCATCTTGTAAAATAATCAGTTGTAGTGAACTTATCCATTTGTATCCCATACTTGAGATTGGATTGATCATTCCTATGAAATCTAAACCCCACTATGCAAAAGGTTCATCTACAATTATGGGACTCAAAGGTAAAGCTGCATTCCTTCTCTTTCCAACATAGAATTGACAAGCCTAACACTTCTTAACCATTTGATGACAATCTATAAACAATATGGGCTAGTAGTAACCAGCCTATGTAATCTTGATGGCAGTAGTTTTTGCTGAGAAGTGTCCTCCTAAGGCTCCATGATGGAATTCATGTAGTATCCTTTGATCTTCATCTTTTTCAACACACCTTAGTAGGAACCCATCAAAATTTCTTTTAAATAGAATGTGATCAATCAATAGAAAATAACCTCCCTATTGTCTATAGTACCTTCTTTTATCAAGGGAGAGCAGACTAGGGAAGATACCAGTCCTCATGAACTATATTCTATCATTAACCCAAGAGTCTTGATTAGGTTCTTCTAGTTTTAACATAGTTTCATCCCATGTTTCTTTTAACATTGATGTCTCTGTGTCTTGGACAATATGTTGGTAGAGTCCTCTTCCTCTAACCAATTTAGTAGGCCTCACTTCCACATCATATTCAAGGATCTTGGTTATCTAGTTAGCTCTTTTTTTCTGCAATGGCTCCCTCCATAATGTATTCTCTAGCACTCGAATGAGCTACTAATATCAAGATTTTGTTTCATGTTACCAAGTGTCTAAATTTCTTAAGTGCTTTAACTATGGCATAAACTTGCTTTTCAAAAAAATTAAACCTGGATTCATATAATCTTAATGTCCTGGAGAAGAATGTGACTAGATGTTCTCCCTCTTCTTTGTCATCTTTCTGAGTTAGGACAGCTACAATACTGTGCTCGCCTCCATACACATACATTATGAAGTGTCTAGAGAAATCAGGATTCTATAATATTGGGGTAGTGGAGATAGCCTTCTTAATTTATTCATAATCCTCCCTCCCTTCAGCTGTCCACTTAAAGGCTAAGTCCTTCTTCAACATTAGAGTAATAGGCCTGACCAACCCTACATAATTAGATATGAATCTACTGACAAAACTGATCTTCCCTAGGAAAGATTGGACTACCTTTTTATTGAGAGGTAAGGATAAGTTCAGTCTGGCTTTGACTCTCTCTAGATCAATAGAGATTCCATCTTTTGAAACAATATGCCCTAGAAGTTTCCCTTGAGGTACACCAAAAATGCACTTCTTAGGATTTAAAGAAATCCCAAACTCTTGACACCTCTAAAAGATAGCCTCTAAATGCTCAAACTTATCTTCGGCATTTTTTGTAAATATAGTGAGATCATCCAAATAAATTAGAATGATCTTATTTATGAGCCCCTTAAACACTATATCCATAGTGCACTGAAAAGTGGAGAGACCAAAAGGCATCTTGGCATATGTAAATGTTCCTCATTTGGTTGTGAACATTGTCATGTGGTCATCCTAATCTGCCAGCCAAATTTGATTGTATCCTGAAAAACCATCAAGCAGAGAAAATCTTTCTGATCTAGCTACTATTTGTAAGATCTACCCCATGGATGACAGAGGATAATGATCCTTTAATGAAGCTTTATTTAAGTCTCTTAAGTCCACACAGAGCCTAATATCTTCATTTTTCTTTCTTACTGGCACTAAATTAGATACCCAGGTTGAATGCTTGATTGGGAAATTAATTTTAGACTCAAGAAGCTTTTGTAACTCATCCACAATTAAAGGTTCAATTCTAGGATTTACTAGTCTCTGTTTTTGGTGAACAGGCTTTGATCCTTTAGTAAGCTCTATAGTATGTTAGATAATGTCTCTATTATAACCATGGAGATCATCATAGGTCCATGCAATCACTCTATCATATTGGTTACATAAAGAGATTAACTTCTCCTTTTCCTCCTGAGTGGTGGCATTACCTACTTTCAACTTCCTTCCTTCACTGACCTAAATTTCACAATAATCTTCTTTACTTGGCATGAACTTTCTCTTATCTAGGATTGCATCATCTAGGTCAAATAGGTTTTCTAGAGTTATTAACCCTCTCGAAAGCTTATTAGATTTCAACTGAAAGATTTGGTCACCATATGCTTCCTCAATCTTAGGTTGCAACTGATCAGAAAATTCTCTAGACTGCTGTAAAAACAAAAGTCCCTGAAGGTCATTGTCAAAAACCTGCTAGTTTTGAACATTATCAAGGATTGCTGGTCTGATCATGACCTTTATTGCCTCATTATTGATAAGCAAATCTTTAGTTGGGTCAAACTGAGAGCTAATTTGTGCCATCCTATCTACTTTAGTATTCTGAGCTCTAGGTACAACCTCTATATTACAAGCATCAAAGCCATCAATCAAGTCCCAAATCCTATGGTGATATGACCTCATTCTCACATTTTTTGCCACAACCTTCTCTCTAATTTGTCTTACAACTAGCTCTGAATTGCCTTTGACTCTTAGATTTTTATTCCTTTCTTTTTGGCTAACATAAGTCCATGTACCAAAGATTCATAATCGACATCATTATTTGTATAAGCAAACTAGAAGCATATGGCCCTGAGAATTTTTTCTCTCTTTGAAGAGGTGAGATAGATACCTACTCCTGCACCAATCTTGCTCCTGGTTCCATTAAAGTTTAATGTTTAGATCTCAAAGTCTTTATTAGAATCTTCTTTTTCAACTATCTCTTGACTCATTAAGTTTGGTATTTCTTGATCTTCCTCAAAGATTACATAAGTTCCTAAACTAGTACAATCATAGTTTCCAGAAGGGTCACTCTACATCATAGACATCAGTTGTTTTTTCTCTTCTTCATTTTGATCATGTTTAGTCCATTCCCCTATATCTTCAATAAAAGCTCTATCCTCCCTATTCATCATAACATGAGACAATTCAAACCTTGGTGATGTTTCTTCAGTGATATGTTCCTTAGATATGGACTCAGATAGAACCTTCATCTTTGTCCCATACTTAGTCCTCAAGATCAAATGTGACCAATCTAGTGACATATACCCTCATATTTTAGCAGTAAAATCTATAGATAGGCATAATCCAAAGACCAGGGGAATATTAATGATCACTACATCTTGCAAGATAGTAATATTTGGGCAAGTATACAGTTGCATTGGGAGTTGTTTGATGATTCCTATGGTTTGGATAGACTTCCCATCTAATTGCATAACCCCTTTAGCTAATGGTTCATACTCTATTTTTAAAGCATTAGCTACCTATTTAGGCATGACTGTGGTACTAGCCCCTGAGTCTATCATGGAGTTATGTAATAGTTTCTTGCCCACTATAAGGGTTAAATAAAATGGGTTTGGCTTAGACTTACTTACCTCTAGTGGGACATTTATGAAAGCACCTGTCTGCTGAGGTGGAGCATCTTTATTTTGAGCTTTTCCCTTATCTATGCCTCCTCCTTTTGGGTTAACAGCTTTGGGATCCATCTGAGACTACAATGCTTCTTGTAACAATGATTTTTGTTCAGGAATAGCCAGCATATCCCATATCAACACATTTGTAGGGGTTTTCTTTAACTATTCTACCATATTTATAGGCCCCAACATTTGTGTCTTAGGATAGTAGGGATATCTTTCCCTCTCCATCACTAGGTTGGAGGTTCCTTGATTTAGAGCTACCATTGACACTTCTTGTCTGGCAATTGGAGCATGTTGGCTTTGGAATGGAGGACCCTTAGTTGCTTCATTGGAGTTAGTTTCACGCTATTCCACCATTCTTCTCTTCGACCTAGTGAAGGAATTAGATTGTACCATCGGCATCCTGGAGGTAGATGTTTCATTTACAAACACTGAATCTTCTTCTTCAATCCATGAAAATAGGGCATGCTCTGGGGCAATTTCTTCTTCTTGTTCAATGGACATTCCTTGCATTTGGGCCACTATTACTACATTCTGAACGCCAGGTGACTGATATGGAGGAGTAGTAGACACAACAACTTGACCCTCCATTCTTCTTTGCTCTTCTATCCTCTGTTGTAAGTTGCCTCTAGGACAATCTCTGGGCATATGTGCATTGTTGCAAGGGAACCACCAAGCATTTGACTCTTCTGCAATGTTATTTTGTCCAGGAACCATTTCCTTGTCTGGGTTAGCTGGGACAACTTGTAATGGTATAGGTATTGGAACCAACTAGTTTGATGGTTGGGGGTTGTTCGGCCTTTGTGCTCCATGGTATTGGTTTGGCTGATATAGGGGCCTATTCCCTTAGAATCCCTGGTAAGGAGGTTTTGGGTAAGTAGTCTACTGCCTCTTTAGATTAATAATTTTATTTGAAATGGTTCTAAGAATATTCTTGACATCATCCATTTTAGATGGAGGATAAGAGGGTATTGATGTAGCAGGCTATTGTGGCTTTGCAAAAGTATACATAGACACATGAACTGATGGAGTATTAGGAGCTTCTTGTGGCAGTGGGATAGAAATCTCTAGGAACATAGGCATCGGAGGCCTTGGAGGCAATTTCCCAGCATCTATTAGACTATTTTCAGCTCTTTCAGCTAATTCGTATGCTACTAGTAGGGTAGGCCCTCCTAAGGACTGAATCATTACCAAGATATCATAATTAAATGCCTTAAGATAGAGTACAATTGCCATACCTACTGATGGTCTAGCTATGGTAGGGATTCTATCCCAAGTTTTCTGAAACCTAGTGTTGAAATCTATTATAGCTTCTTGGGGTGCTCTCTTTATGGTGATTAGCTATTGTAGAAAAGATGATCAGTCACCCTTTTCACTGAATCTTGCAAATAAGGCATCTACTAGTTGATCCCAGGTGGAGATAGAATTTCAGGCCATTGACCTATACCAATCTAGAGCTTTTCCCTTGAAAGAGGCTACCAATAATCTGATAGCAACATTTTGTTCCAGAATGACATGCACAACACACACATCTCAGACATCTTGGAGGTGTTCTCCTAGAGTCTTGGACTCTTCTCTTGCAAACTTGGGTAATGCTTTCAAAGCATTAGTTAGGATTGGGTCCCAAGTATTTGGTGGCGTGGGGAGAACAAGAGGGCTTCTGTTGTTCTAATTTGCAAAGTTCCATGGTGGATTTGGAGGAGCAGTGACTGCCATGGCTATTCCTAGTGATCTAGATGATTGTTTTACCCTTCTTCTTGGAGTGGCTAATAAGGGTGGCAACAGGACTCCCAGATTAGAAGCTAACTATGCTCTAGTGGTTGGTCCATAGCTCTGACTCCTTCCTAATTTCTGGCTCATGTGAATTTGATCAAGAATCTAGAAAAGGTCCCACCGGTCATGCCAAAAACTATTGATGTATAAATTTGTGGGTTTAATCCATCACCAACATGGGAGATTTTGAGAATGTGGGATGACTCTCAGAATAACGTTAAGGTTTTATAGAAGCTGGCTCTTCTTTTTCAATGGGGTTTTAGGAAAAAGGGAAAGAGAAATAAGATTACAGATACAATATGAAATAACTTCTAAGGTGATACGCTAGACTTATGGTTGATTTAATAATTAGCATAGTGACTAAATATTTATGATTCTTGCTATATTAAAGAGCAATGAGCATGATTAGTATAAACACGTTATGAATAGATTTAAACCCAGAGGCTAAACTTAGAAAATTTGCAATAAAGACAGAAAAATATCACCAAATAGCATAGAACAAAGGTTTTTCATTAATAGATTCAGAAGAATACATAAGGCACAAAACATGCACACATCTATGATGTTTTTCTTTTGAAACAACTATAGAGGCAAAATGATATATTCCAGTCACACGACAAAATCTCTTCTCCTGTATATTCTTATCTCTACATATATTTATTAGTTATAGAATTCCCCTATTTATATGAGGCTTGAGATACTGATGGTCGTTAGGATTCTCAACCGCTTGCAAAATTGAACTGGGACTGGTCATGCATAAGAAATCTTTCTAAATCTATATCTGCATCATCCTCGCATTATGATTGGTTGACTAGCGTTGAACATACGGTTTTGTAACTATTGATACCATTGGCACAGATGGCCTCTTCCATGGGCTTTCAAATGGATTCAAAAGTTGCTACATGGCGCTTTTGCGCTTATCGGGTCAGTCCCTCTCATATTTCATCAAATGTGCACCATATTGACACTTGGCACCTTTGGATTCTCTTTACCTAAACTAATGCTCAAGACAAGTGGCAACACCCACTAGCTTCAAAATTGGGACACGCGACAGGCTAGCGCTTCTTCTAAGATACTTTGTTTCTTTCCTTCAAATGCCCATCATCATGACACGTGGCACTTTTTGCTGCTTTTGTAAAACAACCCTTAATATCTTGGGTCCACCATATTTTACTTCGATACTTTAATATACCGCAGAAAGAGTGACACACAACAAGCTCCACTTCATTTGCAATAGAGACACGCAGCATATCCCACTCACATTTGAGCTGCTTTACCAAAAAATTTCCTCTTCCCACCATTGCAACACATGGCACACTCTGTATAGCTTAGAAAATTTATGAAACTAAAAATGGAAAAGAACGTGAGACAAACACGTGGATACTCTACAATTTTCAAAGCCTGCAACTCGAAAGAAGACATTTGGCACTTTTCACAGCAACTAGATACTATGCCAACTTCTTTTGATTACCACACCACGTGGCGCATTCGCGTAGCTTCCCCGAACCTTCATTTCTTCAAAATCCCGCCATGTGACACTAGCGATTATGTGCGGGCTATGACTTGCAATACAAAACAGATTACCAGACCAATAATATATAAGTATTTTGCAATTGTGAACTGATGCAATAAAATGTAGAGTTTTAATTCTACACTAACACTGCAATCCTCTGTGCCTTTGGACATGCCACTAAAACCATGTTTACCATGCCTGTATTCCTAGGAACCATTGACCATTGCCACTCACCATGAACATATTACCTCTATGGACTCATTATCTCTCTATTATAGAATAGTTGCCCATAAGTATACAAAATTTAGAATTTCATTTGTAGAATGTCATAGGTTTATGAAACTGTCATATTCCTGCAACTATACTACCGTGTAGAATATATGCCTTGTAATAATAGCTTTATTAGTGGTTCTCCTTTTTTTCTATTTAAGACTTCTATAAATTTATCTACTGGTTGCTTCCAAAGTCTTGATGAAATGCTAACATCGTCACCTTATGACTGTAATCTTCCTCATTGATCTTTATGCATTGCCAACTACCCTTCCTTTCTTAAAAACTAACACACCACCCTTCATCACAACAGCTTAAGACTCATCACACTTTGTCTATGGCATGAACTATTTACTTTATCTCTTGCTCACTATCATTTATGCTCCTTGAGTCTTCATGATTGTCTTCATGATGACATCTCATATATGAAGCTCTCTCATTTATGCTCCTTGAGTCTTCATGACTAAGTGTTGATCGTGTCCCATATATGAAGCTCTCTCCTTTAATGTAGCCAACAATAACCCTAGAATCTTTTCATAAAGGCATATAAGGTAGTGATGATAAATGTTTAGGGAGGAAAAGCAACATAAAATCAAGTCCAAAAAACCCATAAGACTTAAATATGTGTCTTTGCTTTGAAAAATGTGTTACAAAATGTGTTTCTTAGTGCTGTGACTAAGAAAACTGAGTTACAATGGCTTTTTTTCTTATATAGCTCCAAAACAGACAAAAAACACTAAGATCCCTGAACAACACATTCAAACTATTGCATAAAGTAGTGGGCCAAGCTGTCTAACAGTTAGTACATGATAAACATCAACTATGTCATTTTTTTAAAGATATTTTCGTGGTCACCATGTGAAGGTCCCTTCCTTCTCTTTCAGATGGATAGCTCCATCTATTTTGTCTTCATCAGCAAGGGGTATGTTACTTGTGACCTTTAAAATATTTACATTTGCATCTCCTGTTCCTTTCAGTTTGACTCCATGTACAATAGATAGTGAGTGAATCCACCCAGTGCCCATAGACATAGCACCATCACTAGGATCCAACACCCAAACTTTATCCCCTTCTTAGAGTTTATCAATATTAAATGTCTACAAAAACAAAAAAAATACACATTATATTGAGATATAAAACACACATTATATTGTTTTTGATAGTTGTATGTAATGTCTTATGTCTTGGAACAAATTAGTTTTTGTATGTGCTTTTTTTGATTCTGTTGAATAACAAAGAAGCAATGTTTTACTTTGAAAAAAAAACTAAACCATTGTGAGGTACAAACAAATGGAGGGCAAGACTACAATAGTGCTAGACTATACGAGTGCTCCAGAAAGAGACATGGATTGGCAATGAAGTCCCCCCATTTGAGGACCATGACATCCCCAAACACAATGCACTAATGCATAGTCAAAATCTATTTATGCACTTTATTACAACTAAGCTCTAAGCTTGCATATGTAAGTTATATGTTCTCCTATATACTAGCTAATTACACTTCACTACTATTCTAACCAACTTCTATCAAATAGGTAATGATTACCCTTATTTACATAATAAAAAACTATTACTTACTCGAATAGTACTTACTTACATGTGGTTTCATAGCACTCACCTCATGTTCAGCATGACTACTACTATGAATATCATGTGCATGCTCATCAAGTTCATCATCATAATTATCACTATCAACATTGACATGAAGTTGTATAGTTTTGTAGAGAGCTCTATTAACAGGGCCTTTTTCTTTTCATTTTGTTTTCATATAATTGCTCTACATGTGGTTTAATCATCATGTAAAAATTAATATAAGTCAATTAAACAATGCAAAAGCTATAAATTTTTGTCCAAAAGAACATTCTAAGCATGAAGAATTAATGACAAAACATTGAGACAAATTAACTTACAACTTAAAGAATGCAAAAGCTATATTTTTTTTCCAAAAGAACATTTTAAGCATGAAGAATGACAAAACATTGAGACAGATAATTGACAACTATTATATTACCTCAAATTCAGCATAACTATGAGGACTATGCTTCACATTCTTGTCCAGTTCATCATAGTCATCACTATGAATATCTGCAGCTCTGTTGACATCATGAAGGCATTTTTTGTTTCTTGCTGCTTTGAAAAAATTGCTCTACATGTGGTTTAACCATCATGCAAAAAAATATACAAAGCATTAAATAGTCAAGTAAAGAATGCAAGCTATAAATTTGTCCAAAAGAACATTTTATGGATCACTCAACAATAAAGAAACTAGGTTGGATTCTCCTACACTCAGATTTCAATAATCTACATATTAAGAGGCATTTGTATACAGAATTGCCCAACAAGAAGAAATGAGATCAATAGAGCCTTTTACCTCATCTGAATCTGTGGATTTATGGTCATTCCATGTAGAAACTATAGGGTTAACAGAGGTAACCAACTGTAAAACTTGGTGATTGAGACTATATATGCAATCCAGTACATTTTGGTACCCTTCATTTGAGTTGACATGATCTGGAGAGGTTGATCCTATTGGGCATGTAACATATAGCTGTGAAATCTCTTTTGATGAACTAGATTTCCACTTCATCCTACTCTTAGATTTACTAGGATCTGGTGCTGCCATATAATTGATAATATCTTATGCACCTACTTCTCTATTACTATTTTCAACCTAAAATACAATGTCAATTTCAACATATAGTCAGTTCAATAAAAAATCAAAATAAATAACACAATGTAAATTGAACCAAAAAGCCATACACTTACTCCAAATTTGTCCATTTTGGCCTGCAACCCACCTTGGCCAAATGTATATCCAGCCCTCATATTATCTCTTACTCTCTTGATTTTGTTACTCTTTGCCAAATATTCTTCAGAATGCATAGTTTCTTTCAATGCCTCCCACTGTTTGGGACATAGAGTGGAGTCTAACCTCTCTTTTCCCTCCATGATTACTTTTCTACAATTGTATCTAAGATTGTTTATCAAAATTCTCATCTTTTTCTTGTAATATTTTCTAGAGATTTGTCCGCCAGTAGTCTCAAAAGCATTTTCCATTTTTTGTATAACATTTTCTATAGAACATGGATCTTGCTCTGCAAAACTTGATTTGCAAATATCCAAATGGGCCCTACATCTTACACCCAACTCAGAGGCCAACTTTGCAGCATTTGACCCAATGGGCTCACCATCTCTCGATACCTCAAGTAAGAATGGATTCTTGCCCTCTAATTTTCTTAGTTTTGCATTGCTCTCTATATATTTGTACAAATCTTGACTCAATCTTTGTCTTTTGACAAAAGCATCTGAATCTTCTATTAAACCACTACTAGTATTTTTGGTTGATTGACAAGTTCCATCAAAAGTTCTAGATGCAACAGGTGCACTCTGAGGCACAATAGATGCAAGCGGTCTCTCTCCATGACTTTCATTAACTAGAACTTCATGCTCCTTGGCCACATCAGGTGTGGCATTAGTAGGTAGATCATGAGTACTAGTCTCCACAGATTTCACTTCAAACACATCCTTTAATCTTGAATAAATCATCTGCAGACATGCTATTCCTTTAATGCTCTGATGTTTTTCAATAATCTCTTAGACATTGTTCTAAGAGATCATCACTATGTGCTATATCAGGTTGCACATGATCACGATGTGCTATATTAGGCTACAGATCACCATGTGCTATTTCAGGCTGTACATCAGCATATGCTATATTGGGTTACACATGATCATCATTGCAGCTATTGTTTTCACCAGTTGCATTTGTTGAATCACAAAAGTGGTGGCTTCTACGAGATGGTGGCACTATATCTTTTCTTTCCTTTTATTTTTCTCTGCATTTTCTTTGCACTCTTTTTGTTGCCTATAAAACAAAAAAATAATATCTTATTATGTCTTATATACATAAAGCTCTTTCCTATAAAATTTCATTAAACACTATTAAACAAATAATATACTACTTAGTGGATTTACAAATTGCCTGTTTGTCAAACCAAGTCTCATTAAATATTCATTATTCTTGGCCACTTTTTCTCTATGAAGGCGCTCAAAATCTATCAATGAAGTTTCAACATTATGATCACTATCATCTAATTTGTGCCTTACAGCCCTTCTCTTCATTTCCTGAAGTCCAAATAAACAATAATGTATAAATCAACAACTTGAATCAGTAAAACTTTACTGAGTTTATAAGTTGATAACTGTTGACTTTCCAATCTGCTGATAACTGCAAATGAAAACTTAAAATAGAATTCATTTTATAGATTAAAAAGAATTTGTAGTCAAAAACCAAGAAGATGTTTACAATTACAAGTATCAGACAAACTTTCCTTAGGGATATATTCACAAGAAAAGAACTCATAAAAACATAACACAAGCAGGTTGAAGGAAAAACATAGTCTAGTTTATCATGAGGTGTGTTAGAACCATTCAAAATTTCACATAGTCCCACTCTGTTTCATACATTTTCCTTCCATAAGTCCATTATTAGGTATTCATATTCCTTTTAGAATTGTTCCAGGAGTCATTTATGAGCATCTCATATTAGGTCTATGTGAAAGAAATTTATATTTTTGACCATTGATGTGTTTTTGTCTCTTATTGTAGACCCGTAGTACATGCAAATAGCCTTGGCAGGTGTGCAACAATTAGAGGATGTGAATACACAGTTACCGCTTCCCCGCAGCATGCAAAAAAATTAGTTGTGATGTTGCGGTATAAACTCAAACGACACATAATATGTTACCACTCCCCCGCGGCAGGTAAGGAGATGACTGGTGGCAATGCAATAGGAAGGAGTCAAGATTAAGTGTTCATCGTGCCCCCGCAACGGTTTCAAGTCGAGCCTGCAGTGTTGCAGCATAAGGAATTCAAGTAACCGGTAATGCTACATATCGCAGCCCCATGATGCTGATAACTTCGATTGGTGGTAATGCGGTAAACAACGAATAGGAGACCAAAGGCTCCTGCGGCACCGTGATGGTTAGGCCAAAGCTTGGCGGTGGTATGGTAAAAGACATAAGGGATAACATGTATCCCACCATCTGATGGTGGTGTGCAACAAGGCTTGTAGGGTGGTGGTAAGTGGTGAAGATGAACGTAATTGTCCAAGAGGTCCCATAGTCCCGTGATTGCCCTAATCTAGTCTTGAGTTGATGCGGTAAGGAATTAAATGTTGAAATGACTTTAGTACTGCCCCACAATGGTTATCATTGATGCCTATAGGATTCCAATTTTTGAGGAAAGGATTGCAAGTCTTAAAATACTCGCCCAACCATTGGATTATATCAAATCAATAGTATGTGTTTGAAAAGAATTAAATGCTGAGATTTGTTGATTTCGTGGCACAAACCAGGTTAATGGTGAAATGACTAGCTTCATGGCACAATAAAACTTGGGATTTCTTTGTATTTCTTCCTTCTAGTGAATTTAGCGTTGATTGCAGAAGGTGAATTCAAGCTTTGTGTGCTCTCCTCAGGCATTTTCTGACTAGGTAAGTCTACCCTATCACTCTTTGCATAAAAGTTGGTATTTGGTTTGTGCTCTTTTTTCAACTAGTCTAGTAAAGCAAGTAAAATATCAAAATCCTAGTTTGTAGAGGCACTAAAATATGGTACCTAAAAAATCTAAGTCTTTGAGTAAGAGCACTGACCTCCCTGCTCCCAAGAAATGATCACTTCAACAATCATTGTTGGACATCCTACCAAATTCAGTTGACAAGGGGTCTAAGAAATTGTTCAAGGATGTTGCAGAAGGATGTTGGGATGCCACATGTTGGGACAGTAAAAATTTAAAATTTTTGTTGTATTCTCACTTCACCATATTTGAGCAAAATCATAAAACATCCCAAAACCATAGTAAAAAATCTATCGGCAAGACTTTGTGTTCCTTATGCCGATACATAAGAAATCAATGAAAAATTACTATCGGCGTGAGGGTAAAGGTCAGAGAGAGATTTGTAAAAGTTGCTGATGGAAGAAGTAATACCAATGGCTTTTTAATCGGTAAGAGAATCAAGCAGTCACACCAATTGGTGTGACTGATAGTCATCGGGTGGTCCTTTAAAAACTACCCCAACGGTATATATCATAATGATGAAGCATTTCAGCAAGAGTCTCACCGAACATCCTATGGGAATGAAGGAAACGATAACCATCGGCAAGAAATAAACATCGGGATGAAAAATTGATGAGTCTCTGATATTCCAGTGTCTTGGCGAAACAACAAAAAGTGCTTTCAGTGTGAGTCACACCGATACACATATCCATCAGCATGACACAACATATCGGAATGAAGTAATTATGTCTTACCGACTCACAAGTCACAGCGATAAAAGGTGTCAGTGACACTTTGAAAGGGTCTCCCCGATAAAGAATATAAAGTGGCCACCGGGGAGATAATTGTGATCGGATGATCTAAAAAGGATTACTCCAATGGTATATCTCACTCTGATGGAAATAGGATCACACCCTTTGATAAGAAATTTAACCATATCGGTGAGACATTAAGATAGTCCTTCCGATCCAGAATATAGAAGATTATTGGGAAGATGACGAAGCTCGGGGAAACATAAATGTGTTATCTCGATGGTATTGATCACCCCGATAACATATTGTTGTCACATATCGGTGAGACTCTCACCGATAGTTGTATCGGTAACACTCACTATATCAGAAGGAAATTTAAATCACATGGCGATGAAAGAAGTCATGCTGATGCTTGTGCCTGCTCCGATATGATTCAACATAGTATCAGGAAGACAATTGAAGTTATTACAAGGAGTGCCATTGAGCTTACTGATTCCCATCATGATCAAGAGTACTTGGACCATCTAGCTAAAATTTACTTATGGTTGAATAGAGCTTAGTCATAGTTATGTAATGGTTGTTAATCTTGTTAAATTCCCAAAAGACTTATTGAAGAGTTATATCTCTTCATAGAAATATCTGTATAAGTTCAAACAATTGGTGCTGAAAAGACATTAGCAGTAGGATATATACAGATATATAATCTACAATGTTTCAAAAAAGACCATGTTGCATATTTTATTTGAAGAAGTAGATTGAAGTTCTCTGATTCAGTAGTTCTATCTTAGTATCAATTGTTTGTTAAAGTTACTCAATTGTGTGGTTGTCTCCAGTTCTGTATTTCCTTGTTATTCAGATTAATATATCAAGCATATATTTAATTTGCAATACACTTTTGCTATATCTGTGTGATTGAGTAAATTGGTTTCCATTTGAGGAATTAAAATCCTTCTGATCAGTCACGATAACTTGGAAGTATTAGTTTGGATTACTAAGTATAGCCATATAATTAGGATTGCCATTTTGTCTCTATATTGATATTATCAGTCATCTCTTGCGTATTTCACTCAATTGGTTCCTTCAAGAAAGGATTAAATTACCTTCTGGTGAATAACAAGGAATTAGATCATATTGGTTGGATTATTAAAGAAGAGTCTGTCAATCATCTCCTTACATGTTTATACAAGTTATAAACTAGAATTGTGCCAAACAATTAGAATTATTACCATTAGAAAACCATTAGTCTTAGTCCTTCATTTGACTCTGTTACCCAACAAGGCACTGGTCCTATTTTTAATTCATTATTTAAATCCTTTTTTATACAAATCTCTACAAATCACTCATTAGGCATTAGATACAAAATTAGTTAGCAAGCTTTTCATCTATCCTACATCCTTTGCCATTGTAGATAGATCTAATTAGTCCATACATTCATATTCAGTCTGCTTTAATTTCTAAGGTTCACCCGCCTAGGTGTAGTAGGACCTGAAGTGTAGGAAATCATCAAACCCTATAGGTTGATTTCATTAAGTTAGTTCAAAAACGTTTCTAATCTAAACATAGACCCTAGCATCCTCTTAGGATTATCAACCTGCATTTTTGAGACCTAACAAATTGGTAACTCTGCTGGGGACTTAAATAAAAGACCTTAGAAACTAATCATTCCTTTTATAGAGTCATTTTAGAAATTTTGATTTGGTAACTCTGTTGGAAACAAGAACCCCTAAAGATAAAACACAAACTTTTCCTATTTACTAAATAGGTGGTGACTCTAGTTACAGTTATAACAAAAAAGTCTAATATCAAATAATTCGTAGGAGATCTAAGATGGAAGGCAAGAAATTGCAGTCATCTCCACCACTTAGAAATATTTCCAAAGGAAATGGAACTTCAAATTATTCTCACCAGGATAATAATCTGGATACCCAGGAGTATAATGCAGAGCAAAATATTTTAATTCACAACAAGTTCACACATCTACATGATTCAAACGAAAATCTCAGTGGAGCAACTGATGATATTTTGGCAAGATATAGACCAACTCCTCAAGAGCAGCTTGAGCATGATGCACAGGTCATAAGGGATATTGATCGAAATCAAGCTGAACATGATTTCAAGATGTCATTACATCAGGGAGAAGGGATAAGATATGGATTCTCAAATCAAGAAATAAATAACAATTCAAAGAATCTAAAACATATGAGTGAAGAGAAACAAAAAGTGCTCAGGCTCTAGGAAGAAGTCAAAAGGTTCAAGATATAGGAAGAGAAAGGGTTGTTGCAGCAAGAAATTTAACAGATGAAAAGTAAAGTTGAAACAATTCCCCCAAAATATGTACCTCCATATAGAGGAAACAATTCAAGAATTCCACAGCAAAACACAGGTGGAATTTCAAATTCACATGCACCTAGAAATCATCAAAATACCATACCCCGAAACCCTAGACCACCTCCCATACATAATGCATCTCAACATATGGCAAATACTTACCCACCCCCTAGCCAACAATATTATAGACCACAAAATCCCTACATGAATCCTCACATGAACCAACAACAGCAATATGCCTATCATCAGCCACCAGGTGGATATAATTACTATCCTAATCCACCACCCATGAACTTTCCACCTCAAAACCTTGCAAACATATGTAGCCAATTTAATTTAACTAGATATTAGTTGTATCCATATCCTATGGATAGTACTTGGAGAAATATGGTTCCCAAGTTTACTGGAAATAATGCAATATCAGCTAAAGTTCATGTCAGAAGTTTCAACGCTTTCTTGCAAGATATTGGTATGGACTGGGAAGATATTAGAATGAGGTTATTCATGATGTCCCTCACTGAAGATGCCAAAGATTGGTTTAATAGCCTAACTGATGCCTCAATCAGTTCAATAACTGATTTCCATAATCAGTTTAAGGAATAGTATGGCAACCAGTATGCCCCTGAGTTTGCATTACATGAATTGATAAGTATATAGAAGTATCAAAATGAATCAGTATATGATTTCAACCTAAAATTTTCCAAACTATATAACAAGGTACCACATGGAGCCAAGTTATTTGATCCAATAGCACTGAGTATTTATATGAAAGCATTTGACCCCAAAATAGGGTACGAGCTTAGAAATCGGTGTCCTGCAACCTTGGCCGAAGCACAGAAAGTGGCCCTAACCATTGAAAACAATAGGAAGGCTGTAGGAATGGTTAGTAAGAGAGATAACTATAGAAGTCCTCAAAATCAAAATGTTCAATAGACTAAACAAGAAGGTCAGCATAGGCATGAAAGGCCCAGGTTGCATGATATGCCGTACAATACAAATTGGAAAGATGGAAGACCCATTGATAATAACAAAAAGCCACATTATGGCAAGGATACCCCTAATCCCCTGAAAAGAAACATGGCACATATGGTGGAAAATAAACCTTGGTGTTTGGTGTGCAATCTACCACATTTACCTGAATATTGTGAGGTAGCTAAGTCAGTACAACAAGAAGAAATGTTATACAATTATAATAGAGATAACCACACCATAAATATGATGCAAGATACACCATGTGTGGTAACTAAATATTACTCTTCTACAGAGGATGAGGGATATGAATATGTTGTAGGAAACCAAAGGCATCATGTCAACATGGGAGAATAGGAAGTGTTCTCAGATCAAGAAGGTGGTTATGATGAACCTATTTACTGTGCCAATCCGCCATATGAACAATGGAGGAAACCTACTGATGATGAAAGAGAAGCTCTTACTATAGCTGCAATAGCTCAAGCTAAAAATGCTTATAACTTGAGGAATAGGACAGTAAACATTGAACAAGGGACACCAAGGAGTGTATTCATAAAAGATCAAAATAACAAGAAGAATAATGCAAAGTCATCATCTAAAGAACTAGAAAAGGGTGGTAAGGATAAGACGAGAGAAAAATTACAAAATTAAGAAAAAGAAAATATAAAGACAGAAAAGAGTGATCAGGCTGTAGCCCACTCTTTTGATATTGCTCATGCAGTATCTTAGGTGAAAATATCAGTTCCACTTTTAGAAATGATGAAAATTGATAAATATAGGAATACAGTCGTTAAGCTAATTTCTGATACACCAAGTCAAAAACATAAAGGACATGAAAATAGAACCAATAATGTTCATCAAGAAACATTCCAAATGCCTAAGGTATACCTTGGTGATACATTAACAAAGAATCCCTCACAGGTAGACCCTTTCTATACTACATTATTGATAAAAAAAATAGGATAGTGAGGAATTGCATGATTGATTCAGGTGCAGCTATAGCAGTTATGAAAGAATTAGGAATGTGGGTTGATACTACATTCGGCCAATGTTATGCAATGGATAATAGATCTATCCCAGCAGTTGGTATTATGAAAGATGTGGAGATAAAACTTGCCTCACACCTTGAAGCAACTTACAACATTGATACTACTGTGGTTGACATCTCACCGTATTATGGAATGCTTCTATCAAGGCAATGGGCTGCAATGGTAGGAGGGAATGTCCAATTGGACTTATCATATGCCACCATACCAGTGGGAGGCAAAGAAATCAACCTGTGCAGAGAGCCAAGGTATGAGAATATTATAGAAAGATTGGATCGGCATCAAATAAATTTCTTCTGTGATACAGATTTGGGAGCCTTCAAAGTTGGAGAAAGTATGCCAGAGGTGCATAATACTGATCCAATACATACTGAATCCATGAAAGAAAATGATGCATGGAAGATGTATTTCAATGGTGCATGCAGCAAAATAGGAAATGGAGCTGGAATAGTTTTTATTTCACCAAGAGATAAAACTTTCAAATATTCTTTTCTCTTAACATTTGAATGCACAAACAATGTGGCAGAGTATGAAGCTTTGCTCATTGGTTTGAACATAGCCACTAAGTACAAAATAAAAAAATTAGCCGTATATAGTGATTCTGAATTGGTCACTTCCCAAGTGAGAGAAAAGTACCTATCAAAAAACAAGAGGTTGAAACAATACAAAAATGCAGTCTGGGATAGTATTGAATTATTTGATGCCTTTTCAATCAATTGGATTGATACGTCTAAAAATATTATGGCGGATTTTTTAGCAAACATTGCATTGAAAAGGGATGATGCCACATTAGGAGGAATTATATCTAGGTTGAATTCAAAACCAAACCTACCATCCCAGACAATATACATAACTGGCAAGTGTTTGATAATGATGCTGATATAATCAGTTTCTTACATTGTGCTGATTATTATGAAAATCAAGAGATCGATTTCAATGCATTTGTAGAAGAACATGATGGGAAGGAAACCCTTTTTGGTCAAGAAATAGTTCAGTTAAAAATAAATAAGATACCCAAGGGACTTATAGTATTGGAAAAGGCATTTGATGGACATGACAGATCTAAGATAAAAGATACATCAGTGGCACCGAATGACCTTGAAGAGATCAATTTGGGGACACAAGCAGCCCCAAAGAATGTGTATATTGGAAGAAATCTTAACCCAAAAATCATGAGCCGAATCATCAATTTACTCAGGAAGTTCAGGCATGTATTTACTTGGTCATATGATGATTTAAAAGCATATAGAGATGATCTGTTTCAACATGAAATACCACTAAAACCAGATGCTAAACCATTCAAGCAAAAACATAGGCCAATCAATCCTACCTTAGCTCCTAAAATGTTAGAAGAACTTACAAAATTAAGGGATGGGGCTATCATTAAACCTATTAGACATTCCTCTTGGGTATCTAATTTAGTTCCTGTTAGAAAAAAGAATGGTGATATCAGATTATGTGTGGATTTCATGAATTTAAACATGTCTTCTCTTAAAGATAACTATCCCCTCCCCAATATGGAAGTAGTATTACAAAGGGTTACTGGATGTGAATTGTTGTCAATGATGGATGGCTTCTTAGGTTACAATCAGGTGAAAGTCAAAGAATCAAAGCAATTTAAGACTGCATTCACCACTTCATGGGGAACATATGTATATTTGAGAATGCCATTTGGGCTCACTAATGCTGGAGCAACATTCCAAAGAGCAATGGATGTAGCCTTTTTTGAGTTGATAAATAAAACCATGATAGTGTATCAAGATGACCTGACAGCATATTCTAAAAGGGCAGAGGATCATTGCACACACTTGGAGCAAATATTTATCAGGGCCCTAGAATATAGGATCTCATTGAATCCTAAAAAGTGCCATTTTGCAGTGACAGAAGGGAAATTACTTGGCCACATAGTTTCTAAGGATGGAGTGAAAATAGATCCGGAGAGGGTAAAAGCAATTGACCAAGTCCCTATTCCTAAGAATGTGAAAGCCATACAATCATTTTTTGGACAAATTAATTTTGTTAGGAGGTTTATATCTAATTTGGACGAAATTGTTTGCCCTATATCAAGGATGCTAAAGAAAAACTCAGAAGTAAAATGGACAACAAAAATAATAGAAGCATTTGCTACTATTAAGAGAGCAATCAAAGAAGCTCCTGTCTTGATATCCCCGGATTTCAATAAACCATTCCAATTGTTTTCATTTGCATCTTACCATACAGTTGCAACAGTGCTATTACAAAAAAATAATGATGGATATGAACAGCCCATCTCATTTTTTAGCAAATCCCTTCAGAATGCAGAGTTAAAGTATGACATTGTTGAAAAATAGGCATATGCATTGGTAAAAGCAGTAAAAACCTTTAGACCATACTTGGTGGGAGCCAAATCATAGCATATGTACCTAATGCTGCAGTCAAGGATGTATTGGTCCAGACCAAAGTCACTGGTAGAAGATGCAGGTGGATCAATAGAATTCAAGAATTCAATATTGAAATCCAGATCACTAAACTAGTGAGAGGACAAGGCCTTTCTAGGTTGATGGCTGAAAGTAATCTCGAAGCTTCCTAGATATGTGGTGCTAATGATGTTGATAATGCAAGTTCTAGTATTGAGCATACTCCATGGTATTCTGACATTATATATTATCTAAAACATATGAAATGTCCTGAGGGGTATGATGATAATAAAAAGAGGACACTTAAATTACAAGCCTCAAAATATGTATTTGTTGAGGGGGATCTTTACTGGAAAAATAGAGATGGAGTTTTACTACTATGCTTAGATGAGCATCAGTCAAAACATATCATGAAGGAATTGCATGAAGGCATGTGTGGAGGACATTTTTCAGCTAAAACCACAGCCCACAAGATTTTAAGGGATGGATACTATTGGCCTAATGTTTTTAATGATTCATATCATTACACTAGAAAATGTGAGGCATGTCAAAAGTTTTTAGGTAAATTGAAGTATCAAGGAGCATTGCCTTTGAAACCCATGCAAGTTGAGGCTCCATTCTATCAGTGGGGTATTGATTTCATAGGTGAAATTGCAGAGAAATCAAGTGGTGGACATAAATGGATTTTAGTAGCAACTGATTATTTCACAAAATGGGTGGAAGCAATTCCAACCAAACAGGCAACCAGTAAGGTGGTGATTAACTTTCTAATGGAAAATATTATGTTTAGATTCGGTACTCCAGTAAGGTTAATTACAGATAATGGAATGTGTTTTAGATCCGATGAATTTAAAAACTTCTGTAATACACATGGCATCATTATGTCCTATGCTGCCCCCTATCACCCACAAGCAAATGGACAAGTAGAATCAAGTAACAAAAGCCTCTTGAAAATCATAAAAAGAATGTTGAATAAAAACAAAAAAGCATGGAATTCAAAATTGAGGATGGCAATATGGGCTGATAGGATTACTGTAAAAAGAGCAATTGGGAGATCTCCTCTTGAGCTGGTGTATGGAACACAAGCAAGACTACCATTAGAAAATCTTATACCAGTATACAAATTTATTCTCCAGGAAGACTTAAATATTCCTGAACCAATGGAGGAGAGGTTGGAACATCTTACAGAGCTTGATGAAACAAAGAGACTAGCTGAAAGGTAGAATATTAAGCTACAATCACAAGTCAAATACCTCTTTGATAAAAAGGCCAAAGATAGAAAGTTTGAAATAAATGATTTGGTACTAATGTGGAATGTAAGGTGTCAAGACAAAGGGAAGCATGGAAAGTTTGAAGCCCTATGGTTAGGTCCTTTTGTTATCACTAGCAAAGGAGGTGATGACTCTTACTACTTGCAGAATATGTCTGGAGAAGAGCAAGAATTGCCTGTACATGGGCAATACTTGAAGTAGTTCTTTTCATAAACATGTACAAGGAGGATTGAGCATTGCCAATGCATGGACAACCCTCAAACAATTCTCAAAAATATTTTATTCCATGCACAGTAGTTTAGGAATCATTCTCGTTCCCCATCATTTGTCACTCCCCTTTTCCATTTTTCATAAAATCATCACCCCAAATGAATAAAAACATGTGGTCTACTTCCCTAGGAGATTTGACTCTTTGTTATACTCATAGGGAGTATAGATCCAAGACAGAGCCACTGTTGGGATAGTAAAAATTAAAAAATTTTGCTGTATTCTCACTTCACCATATTTGAGCAAAATCATAAAACATCCCAAAACCATAGTAAAAAATTGATGCATCCCACAAGATGTCCATGGCTAAGCAATGCAAAATTACTTAAATTTAAAGCTATCGGCAAGACTTTGTGTTGCTTATGCTGATACATAAGAAATCAATGAAAAATTACTATTGGCGTGAGGGTAAAGGTCGGAGAGAGAGTTGTAAAAGTTGCCAATGGAAGAAGTAATACCAATGGCTTTTTAATCGGTAAGAGAATCAAGCAGTCACACCGATCGGTGTGACTGATAGTCATTGGGTGGTCCTTTAAAAACTACCCCGATGGTATATATTATAATGATGAAGCATTTCGGCAAGAGTCTCACCGAACATCCTATGGGAACGAAGGAAACGATAGCCATCGACAAGAAATAAACATCGGGATGAAAAATTGATGAGTCTCCAATATTCCAGTGTCTTGGCGAAACAACAAAAAGTGCTTTCAGTGTGAGTCACACCGATACACATATCCATCGGCATGACTCAACATATCAGAATGAAGTAATTATGTCTTGCCGACTCACAAGTCATAGTGATAAAAGGTGTTGATGACACTTTGAAAGGGTCTCTCCGATAAAGAATATAAAGTGGCCATCGAGGAGATAATTGTGATTAGATGATCTGAAAAGGATTACTTTGATGGTATATATCACTCCGATGGAAATAAGATCACACCCTTTGATAAGAAATTTAACCATATCGATCAGACATTAAGATAGTCCTTCCGATCCAGAATATAGAAGATTATCAGGAAGACGACAAAGCTCAGGGAAACATAAATGTGTTATCCTGATGGTATTGATCACCCCGATAACAGATGGTTGTCACATATCAGTGAGACTCTCACTGATAGTTGTATCGGTAACACTCACTATATCAGAAGGAAATTTAAATCACACGGCGATGAAAGAAGTCATGCTGATGGTTGTGCCCACTTCGATATGATTCAACATAGTATCAAGAAGACAATTGAAGTGATTACAAGGAGTGCCATTGAGCTTACTGATTCCTATCGTGATCAAGAGTACTTGGACCATTTGGCAAAAATTTACTTATGGCTGAATAGAGCTTAGTCATAGTTATGTAATGGTTGTTAATCTTGTTAAATTCCCAAAAGACTTATTGAAGAGTTATGTCTCTTCATAGAAATATCTATATAAGTTCAAACAATTGGTGCTGAAAAGACATCAGCAGTAGGATATATACAGATATATAATCTACAATGTTTCAAAAAAGACCATGTTACATATTCTATTTGAAGAAGTATATTGAAGTTCTCTGATTCAGTGGTTCTATCTTGGTATCAATTGTTTGTTAAAGTTACTCAATTGTGTGGTTGTCTCCAGTTCTGTATTTCCTTGTTATTAAGATTAATATATCAAGCATATATTTAATTTGTCAATACACATTTGTTGTATCTGTGTGATTGAGTAAATTGGTTTCCATTTGAGGAATTAAAATCCTTCTGATCAGTCATGGTAACCTGGAAGTATTAGTTTGGATTACTAAGTATAGCCATATAATTAGGATTGCCATTCTTTCTCCATATTGATATTATCAGTCATCTCTTGCATATTTCACTCAATTGGTTCCTTCAAGAAAGGATTAAATTGCCTTCTGGTGAATAACAAGGAATTAGATCATATTGGTTGGATTATTAAAGAAGAGTCTGTCAATCATCTCCTTGCACGTTTATACAAGTTATAAACTAGAATTGTGCCAGACAATTAGAATTATTACCATTAGAAAACCATTAGTCTTAGTCCTTCCTTTGACTCTGTTACCCAACAAGGCACTAGTCCTATTTTTAATTCATTATTTAAATCCTTTTTTATACAAATCTCTACAAATCACTCATTAGGCATTAGATACAAAATTAGTTAGCAAGCTTTTCATCTATCCTACATCCTTTGCCATTGTAGATAGATCTAATTAGTCCATACATTCATATTCAGTCTGCTTTAATTTTCGAGGTTCACCTGCCTAGGTGTAGCAGGACCTGAAGTGTAGGAAATCATCAAACCCTATAGGTTGATTTCGTTAAGTTAGTTCAAAAACATTGCTAATCTAAACATAGAGCCCGACATCCTCTTAGGATTATCAACCTATATTTTTGAGACCTAACACCGCAATCCCTATCTCTGGATGGAATCTTTTTTGATATTTTTGTGGAAAGAAAGATGGATAGGGACCAGTTGGAAACCCATGGAATTTGGATTTGGCAAAGGTTGTGGTACCAGATGTATTTGTTGTTGTGGATTTGATTAGAACATTGGCATAACACTATCACTTACCCACCAAAACAATCAGACTACCAAGTTGGTCACCATTAGTGGCTGTGGATAGGAACGCAATCATAGACAGCTTCATGTTGAGCAAGCAAGCCCTCACACAAGTAGATCTGTAGAAGAGTGAGTAGGAGTATAATAGTTTGAGGAAAACACACATAAGGGATGAGGTGCCCATGCACATGAGGAAAGGGGAAAATAATAGAAGAATTGAAATTCCATCCATTGCAATTGAACCTTTCTCTGTTGTAGATTTTGCTGTCTATTTCAAAAGAACATATTTTCCTTTGTGTCAGGTGTTGGATATTGATGCCCAAGGTAGGATGCCTGTTAGTCTAATGATGATAGCCATGAGAATTCAAAATGTAGAAGCTAATGTTGAATATGATTTTGCAACATTCATTGAAAAGAAACTGCATGATGGATTTTTGAAAATAAGAGAAAATAAAAATCCCATAGATTTCAAATACTACTCTTTGTTATGTCATTTGATTTTGTATCAAAATAGAAGGAAGTGGCCCAACAGAATGGATCTGAGCATGATTGATGAAAACAAACAAAGATTGCCAACACAATGCTGGTGTTACAAATGGGATAGCCATTGCAAGAATTGTGACTATGTCGTGTTTCGTGATGATTTCTCAATTAGAATAATTAATTCTCTTTGTAGCTTTTCTCCTAGATTGACAAAAGAGATCACAAAAATGTTGAGGCCTCTTACCCATAGGCTAGAACACGGTCATAGTCATAACTATGCTAATTGGTTTTTCTTGCCAGTTCATACTATAATCAGGGTATATGGGTGTACTCAGCCAACCCATGTGTTTCCCAAATTTGTGCCAGATAGAATTACATTTCTTGAATTCATGTGGTAAATGATGTGGATGGAGAAGGATGTAATGAAGAAACATAAGAAAGGCACATTTCTTCCTGATTCCATAGTGTTTGGTGATTGGTCCATTGGTTCTAATACTTTAGAGGATTTGCAAGCCTATTTGAAGGATAAAAATGCTTTGAAACTAGGTGTAGAGAGGGTTTGTGATCAAGAGGGTCACATGAACTTTGTCAGACAAACCATCTGTTGATGATTGTTTTTACACATCCATAACAAAAGTTAAAATTCATAAATGAACCTAACTATCTTGAAAGATATGGAGAAATCAATTAAGATTACTCAATCCCAAGTTTCCATATGGTCAGGTCTTGACCGGTTGGATAGTTCAGTAGGTTACTATGAAACTGTAATATGCAAGGGGCCTTACGTGATTTAAGGTAATTTGACTACTTACTGGACTTAATTTATGCAAATCATTACAAATATCAGCAAAATTAATATCACTCTGCACAAATCACTTACTGTATATCAAAGCTTTGAATGATTTATGTTAAAACATGCTTTTCTGTTCAAATATATATAAAGATTGTCAATTATCAACTCAATTGCTTTAAATTCCTTCAAATGTTTAGACAATCTCTTTTAGATTTCTACGTTTCAGCTAATTATTTCAAAGTTTGGGAAAAGTTAGAGAGAATTCAAATTCAATATTACTTGCTACAGGATCTAAATGTTCTGTCATGCACATGGTAAGAATTACAGAAAATTCAATTAACTTAGCAGATCAAATCAATAAATGCAAATGTCCTGAATATTTTCACAAACAAGCATTCAAGATTGCGAGCTTTAAGAGAAATTATTTCAAATATAAAGAAGAGCTAGAAGACACTCAGAAAATAGACACAGACTTCTAGATTCATTCATATTCAAAACACATAGCCATTTATGGTTTACAATGTAGGTATGACTCTTAGCTTTATTAATCAAATTTACCAAAACTTACAATGCTTTACAGATACAGTAAGAAAGCTGGACATTTCCACGCGTTTCTTAATGCAGACACAGGCGACCTCCTCTCTATAAAAAAAACTCCTATTCAAAATCTCAGAACAAATTACAATCGCTATGCTAATTTCTACAAATCCCTGTGTAAATAATATACAAGTAACCATGTCTCTTATATAGAATTTGAACTTTCAAATGGCCACGGTTAAGATCCTTCTATTTTTGATCAACAGTGTATTCTTGTTTCTAACAGTCTGCCCAAAATATCTATTTGGCTTCTTTATCCTCGCTCAAAGGATGCCATTGGAATCTTTATAAAATAAGATTCCCTTTTCTTTTCGTTGACTCTTTCCCACCAAGGCATTTTCTTAACCTTTTCTCAAAAAACCTTTACACCTATTTGCCTTCTCACTTTTTCAAATATTTTCTGAAATTGTCAATTACACCTTCTACAAAGGTGCAGTCCGCTCATGGACTTTTTGCCAAAATATTCTCTTGCATCACCACCCCTTCTTTCAACTTCTTCTCTTCATTTTCTGAGCCTTCTCTTTTATTCTTGTATTTGTTCATTTTAGCCCGCTCTTCCATTAATGTATCTATCATTTCCTTACTGAGAATTGCATCAGGATTTTCTATAGAGGGTGTGAATATGGCCTTGATTTCTGTTATGGCCCTTTCTTCATCATATGCTGGCATCTCAACACACTCATGATGTATGAGTCTTTCTATAATCTTCTTATGCATTTTTATCATGTCTTCTACCTTTCCCTCCAACTCCTGCATAATTGTTGTACATCTTTTGAGGTTATCTTCCTCAAAGTGAAGCTCCATTATTGTTCCTGGCAATTTATTCATCAATGCAACACTAAGTGCTCCTTCATGAATCAATTCATCTGCTCTTCTTTCCATTTCTTTCAACTGCTCAATCTCTGACCTGCATTCCTTTTCCTAGACCTGGCAGTTATGTATGAATATCATACATTTATTCTTCTCTTCTAAACCTATCTTCCAGCTTTCCACAACTTGCCCTATTATTTGCTTTCCCTCTTGCATGAAATCAGTAAACCACTCATCAAAAATATTAGCTTTAAACCTTTTATTTTCCATATCTTTTATCTCTTCTTTGGATACTACTGCTAGGTTAGTTGGTAAATCAGGAACTGTGGCATTGGGATCAAATATCCCCTTAATGAATTGTTGCAGCTGGACAATATGTCCTTTTAAATGTTCCAATTTATCTTTATCCTTCCTTAGGATATCAGCCGTTACCTGGTGCATATCCTCCCATTCATGGAGGTGTTGTTCTTTGGTTGAATGCCCAAGATCAATATTTAATATCTTATATTCTTCTAAGGCTATTTCACCTTTTGCCTTTTCTTTCTGTGGTATAGCTAGGTTTAGAGTTCTTGATCCATCTGGACCCCTCTGGATTGCTGACATTGTCCTAGCTTTTCTTTTCTCTTTCCTTGGAGTTGTCCTTTCTCCTAATAAGCTCTTAATATCAATTGGAGCTAACTGTATTTCTTTCTTTTCCCTCCTTATTTCTCCTTCCAGCCATGTAGGAACCTCTTTTGTTCCCTCTGTAGCTTTCTCTTCATCAATTACCTCCTCATGAGGTTTGTCTGTCTCTACTTCTTTTTGTTGCTACTCCTGTTGTTGTTGTTGCTCAGGTACCCACTCTGGATTTTGTTGTTATTATTGATCTTGTTGTTCTTCTTCTGTAATTTGTTCCTGCTATAATGGAGGCTCTTGTTCTTTTGACTCAACTTCATTTTCCTCCTCTACCTCAGTATCTCCCCTTTCTTGATCTTTTTCTTCAAGAGCCCTTTCTGCTGATGATTCTTCCTTTTGATCATCTCCTGCCTGCTCCTCAGGTTTATTCTCATCTACCTTTTCTCCTGCCTCTTTGTCTTCAGGCCTTTTAATTTCTTCTTCTGATTTGTCTATGTTTTCCCTCTGTGGTTGTTCTATATGTACTGGTGAACTGGCCTTTACATCATCCTCTTTTACTTCTTCTTCTTGATCTTGCATGATCTCTGTACTTTTCTCTTCTTCCCCTGGCTCACCATACATGTTTAGCATGTTTAAGGCATTTGTACCTAAAGTTTCTTGTTTTGTTTCTTCTTCTACTATTTCTCCCTCAGTTTCTTCAATTTTATGTGCTTCTTCCTGCACATCCTTAATGATTTCAGGTGGGACCAAAGTACCAAAGGGATCTGTTGATCCTGCTTCTTCTTGTATTCTTTCCTTTTCTTGCTATGTTCCATGTCTAATCTCCATTTCAGCTTGATTGCTGGGCCCTTCCACTTCACTCAGAAAATCACTAGAATCCTCTTCTATGTCAATTACCTTTCCTTTATACATTGTTTCTTCTTCACTATCACTACTTTCAATGTGTATAGTCTCCACAGATTGTTTGGCTTCATAGGTGCTTGACTCTTGCAGCTTTTCTCTCGCCAATTCTATTTTTACTTTGATGAATGTTTGTCCTTGTGTCAAAGGTGTAGATGTACTGGCTATATTTTTTATCTTTTCACTCACTTCTTGTGCTCTAATTATAACAGCTAGCTTAGAAGTCTCACCCTTTGACAAACTGATTGGTATTGCTCTCATTACTGTTTGCCCTGCTGCCTCTTTTTCAGCCTGTGCCTCCTCTATACTCACTTCATGACTAATTGATTTTGCATCAACAAAAGTGTCTAATGCCACTGCTATCATTATCCCCAAGGCATATGGATCCATCAATGTAGCATTTTTATCCTTTTCTACAATTTTGGCTTCAACAATTTTTCTCTTCTTTTTTTAAAAACATTGTAGGTCCTCAGTAGGCTCTGCCTTTCTTTTCCTTCCCTACTCTGGGTAGGTGCCCTCTTTGCCTTCATCTTTGAGTTCTTCAATTCTAACCCTTAGCCATGTTTTTGAAAATAATATTATTGGTTCAGATACCTCATCCAGAGATGTATTCCGTGGTTTTGACCAATCAGGCTCTGTAATAGGAGCCATCCTTGCTAATGCATAGCTATGATGTAATAATCTATCATCATCTTGAACCTCTGGGGGCACATATATATTCCCTATAGATTTCATCTGCTCAATAGTCAATCTTTTGTGAGCTCGTTTTCTTACTTCCTTGTCTTTCATGCAGTCAGCCCAGAAATCCTCAATATGTATCAGATGTTTATACTTTTTATCTACAAAGTTCTGAATCCTATGGAAGGGATCAAACCTCCTTGTTAAGTCAAATTCTTGGAAACCATAGAATCTTAATTCTTTCTCAGAATACCCTACAACATTTTCACTGTAACAGGAATATCTACCAATAGCCCAAGGCAATTTCACATTTCCCCTATTAAATTTTCTCTTGTACATCCTAAAAACATTCAAATTCTATCTTGAAAATTCTAACACAATTAACTTGTTAGATGGATATCTGGGCAACATAAACAGTTTCCCTTTAAAGCCTTTAGTTCTTATATAAGTGAAATGCTCAAACTGTATGAACCAAGAACTATGCAAACAAATTACATCCTCTACCCTTTTGGATATTCTCTTGTTAGGTTCCTCATTTAAAATTCTTTCCAAATAAGTATAAGAAACATCATTCACTAAAGCAAAATTCTTCAAAGCATTCTCCTCCTGTAGGACAGGGTAGTGTTCATACACCAACTTTTGATCAGGACCATTTCCCAAACTGCCTATTCTTTCTATTCCATGAATGTAAGCTCTGATTTTTGCAGCACAGGAATATAATACATAAGAAGACATATAAAATGGCAACATCTTCTGTTGTCTCTGCATAGCTTGCCTCCAAATGGCTGTGCTAATGACCTTAGCCCAGTGGATCTGCCCTTGCTCTTTTTCTCCCATTCTTATGAATTCTATAACAGTGAACTTCCTAGGTTCACATTTTGTACCATCTCTTAATCCAACTAGTCTGCTCAGCATAGTGATCATCAGATAAATCTCTTCTTTGAGGCATATCCTCATCAAGTTCTTTGGTATCCTAACCACAGCTTTAGGCTTGTTTTCTGAACTATACCAGTTATGAAATATTTTACTCTTACATTCTTTCTCATTGGTTTGGAAGTCCTCATTATATTGGTCAATGTCAATATCACTCATCTTCTCAGTAATCTCTAACCCAAAAGTTCTTGCAATGCCCTCTGTGGTTAGGTCAGCAATCAATCTATCATACAACATTACCTTCCTTGTAGATGGATTGTATAAATTCACACAATCCAGACACAAATCTTTGGCCTCCATTGCTAGTGGGAAACCTGCAGCTCTGTATAATCCGCTTTCCCAAATACATTTCATATCTTTTGGCGCATCTGCAGTAGTGATCTTCTTTAGCACATCTTCTATGTCATAATTCCCAATATTCGTGTCTGCGCCCATTCCACTTGTACTAATCAGTGATGGATAACCCCTATGAATGGGCAATTCCTCTTTCTCTACTTCTTTCTGGGGTTTTCTTTCTTTCTTCACCTCTTCCCCTGTATCCTTCTTCTATTTAGGGGCCATCCTGTAGAAACATACTTCTTTTAATTATCGTTTCAATTTCTGGTTTAGGGTTTTCACCATGAATTTATACTTTTACAATTTACCCTAACTCATTTTTCCTTTCTGTTTTAACCTCTAAATTAATTAAGCTCTATTCAGCTAATTAACCATTAAAATAGTAATTTGCCCAAATGCATACATTTCAATGAATATTACTGAAATAAGAGTATTAAACCAACTGAAAATAAATAGCGTTTTGGATAAATACCTATCATTTGTGACTGTTTACCCGTTGACTTACTTTACCGTTTTCACCTTTATCCAGCTACTGTAACTATTGTCACTCTGGTAAATTTTGTTTAACTACTACAACAGCTCTCTTTTCTACAATTTTCACTTAAAATAGTATACTGAAATCGAAATAACATAAAAAATGCCCTAACCCTCATTAAATTTCCCTTTGTTTGAGTGTTAATTCACATTAATTACAGCAATTAATGCATTACACTCTCAACCTTTATTATAGTGTTTATGTTTTTCAAACGTTTTACCGTTAGCCTGATTAAACATGCATACTTTCTCCTTTGTATATTTCGTTGTATGTTCCCTTTGTATGCCTTCATTGTATCTCCAAAATATACAAACACTTTTTATACATACAATCAACTAATGCTCTTTTACCCTTTTAACCATTTTCCGTACATCTTTGTATCTGTGGCTTTGTATATCTCACTTGTATATTCAGTTGTATAAGTGAACATACAAACCCCACATACATTCACTTCGTTACCCTTTCTCTTTTCGCAATACATTGATTCTTTGTATATCGGGAATGTATATTATAAATATAAAAATGCCAAATATACAAAGACTTTATCATTTTTAACTTTTGCGACAAATCTGCCTTGCATATGTACAACTGCTTGTATATCACAAAATATACATGGTTATTATACAAGCAAACATGTACCTATAGTGGGGTCCACCTTACCTCTCAATAATGTCTTTCCGTGATGCCTTTACTTCCTTTTGAACTTTCAGACCTCAAACTACTATGAATCATATTGTATTTACCGTTGGCTCCGCAATGTACATAAAACGTTGTATATTTCACCTTGTACATTCTGAAACATACAATAGTTAAACATTATTCCATAATATCTTCGGTTCTAGTTTGTATAAAGTGTAATGTATATCGCGTTGTATACGAGAAACATACAAGGCGAAATATACATTGACTTAATGGCCTTTGATAACTTTTTAGTTCCATGCTTTGTATATAAACTGCATCACCAAATATACGTTAAGTCCAAAATGCATCATTTATATCATATTCCAATCCTCTTTTAATTTCGCGTTGTCTATTTCACAATGTATGTCTCCTGATACCTTATATGCAAACCCAAAATATACAACAATTATTCGTTATTTCATACCCTTTTTGATTCCGCCTTGTATATAAATGCAATGTATATAACTGAACATACATATACAAAGTGCAAAATATACAAAGACTAAGTCAAAGTTAATACCTTTTCAGTTCCGCGCTATGTATAACCTGATGTATATTTTGTTTGTATGTCTATCACTTGCCAAATATACAAGCCCAAATATACATAGCGGATTTCAATATTCATTCATGCTAATTTTGACTATTTTCGGGGCCTAACTTGTATATTTAAAATAAAGCATTAACCAAAAAATGTATACAAGTAACAACATTTTCAAACCCGATGACCTCTTTTTGTGACTAACAGATAGACCCAATATACAAACGCATTTGTATATGAAATGACTTTGTACATACAAAGAACTTTGTATATACAAAACACAAACCTCTGATTATACATTTACCCAAAATGCTTATAACTTGCAAAATATGGCAAATTTTTAAATGATTCAAAAAGTAACCCCTATTCATTTTTAACAAGGAATCCATCCATAGTATGCACTGGTACTCAATGTTATTTTCTCTATTTTCACCAAGGTTTGTACTTGCAATTACCTTTTTGCCTTTACCACCAAGCAAGCCCACACACAGAAGCAACCAAAAGCCAGCTACAGCAGGGGTCCTCATTTTGCTAGGGAGTAAAATGGGGCATGTTGTGAGCATCATAACACCATCCTCACAAGAATGGGAATATCCCATCAAATCAATTTTGATGAGGATGTGATCAGAAATCTTGTCACCTTTCAAGAAGTGTATAATAGGGTAAGAAAATGGGAGATTTTGAAAAGGATTGAGGATGATAGGAGAAAACAAAATCCTAATTTTGTTGGATTCTTTGTTGAAGAGAGGGACCCTTTGAGAAGAATAGATCTGATATTTGACAATTTTTAAAGAATATATATCAAGTTTGAGAAGCAGCCTTCAAAGGCTACCAAGTTCAATGTCAAAAGACCACCAGGAGTTGTGATTCAAGAGCCTGCACCAGATGCAATATCACTATAGGATCCAGGTCATGTCCCTGATTCACCACCTACCAAAAGGCAAAGGATTGAGGATGTTTCTCCACTGGTTCCATATGAATTGAGTGAAGGAGGGGGTGACAATGATGAAGTGGCTAGTATCCTAAGAAATATGGAAGATGAAGGAGAAACAGATCAACCACTTGTTGGCCAAGAAACAAAAGCACACAAACCATAGGCCAGAATGGCCGAACATGCACAAGGGGAGCTTGAATTAGAAGAAGATGAAATAATTGTGGTTTCTATGAGATTTATGGAGGATTATGATTCATTAATTCCCCTAAATTCAAAGATTTTTGGCTTAAGATGAAGATGAAAGAATTTCAATAACAAGTGGAAATAAATAAAATGGGTGTTGATGAATCTCAGCATGACCAAATTGTTTCACAAACTTTCAAGAATATGAAAATAGATGAAATAATTGTCACCCCTAATGAGGCTAGATAAATAGTATTAAGGAGCAACATATTGATCATTCCCGAGCTTGAGTTGAAGAAAATGTTTTTTCTAGACCAAGTCAGGAACCAAGATGACCCCATGCTAGTTTCTAAATTTGACTATGAGGAAGGTGTCACTGGTCATGGTTACAATCCAAAAACAAAGACTTTGGTAATATGGGCAACACAAAAGAAAACCAACAAACCAAGATTACTTGATGTGGTCCAATAAATAAGGTGAAAAACTATGGTCAAGACATTCCAGGACACATCAGAAACTGAAGCAGCTACCCTCACTATGCATAATGCAATGTTTACATGAGTTGTTGTTGTAAAGCTAGATCAAAGATTGTTTGATTATGAGAGAACTCAGATGGAGATGAATGATGAGGTAAATAGATTGTATCTTGAAAATGTAAACCTGAAAAAATAACTGAAGGGTGAGAGTTCTTCTTAGATTCAAGCCATTGTGCCAATTCAAACACCTATGCCACAAGAGACTGGTGATACCACAATGACTGCTAAAGAATTCAATGTTTTGAAATTGAACTTGGAAAAAGAAATTGAGAAATTGAAAAGCCAAAATGAGAAAACAAAGAATGAGGCAAAATTGAAAAATCTTGAAGTGTTTAAGAAATTTTTGGAATATATAGTGAAAATGGTTGTCAACATAAGTTGAGAGATGTGCATGAATGCTATTCTTCCTTGTCTTATGCCATGGAATGATTGAAAGTAATTTTTTCTATTTTAGATTCCTTGTATCAAAGATGGCAATCAACACATCACACACTGATCACTCTATGTAAAGTTCTACAATGGAATCAAGATGCTCCTGCAACTATAAAGCCAATAGAGAAAATGGTCAAGATGATATGGATGAGTATCAATATGTGAATGGTGAGAATCAAAGAATGTAGGCAAAGATTGATTCTTTTGCCACTTTCAAACACCAGTTCATTTCATCAATCCTAACAGAGAATGAAAAGATCAAGGATTTTGATGTGTGGAAGGATGAATTTGGTCATATAGTTTCTAAGGTCATGGAATTTTTGAAAAAGGATGAAGATATCAATATTCTTAGCTTCAACATCATTCTGGACAGAGTAATTGATTTGGATGCTGGATATACAAAGTTTGTAAATGATGTCAAAGCATTGCTGGACAAAAGGTGGAAGGATCACCAGGCCAACTTGCTCCAAACTCAAGATTATAAGTGGCCTAGTGATTTTACCATGTTTGAATGGTAGGAGAAGTATCTTTGAGCTGATGAATAGACATGCTATACATGTAGGGGAGCAACAAGCATCATGGCCTCATGACTACAAACAAAATATACCAAAGGGAGCAAGAGTATTTGGCTCCCCCAGAAGAAAAGGGCCTTGAAGATGTTACAGTGGAAGAACTGCGCCTTCAAACACTCTATCATGGAGAGGGGGACTTTGCCAGATTGTGATGATCACAAGTTTCCTATGTTGATTAATGGGCTACAAGTGTATTGCAAGTGATCTGGGCTTCCAATCAATATTGTCTGCTTTCTCTATTTTCTCTTAATTATGTTTTAAGCAAAATTAATGTTTAGTTTATACGAAGAGGCAAGAATTTTGAAAAGATGCCATATTTTGTAACGGTTGAAGCTTGTTTCATTTTTTATAAAATAGAAACCAAGACTAAGTTTTGATATCATCATAGGCATTTATAGAAACATATATGAGGAGACTTATGTTATATTGTAATATCTATTTGAAGCAATCAATAGAGAAGAAGATTTAATCTGGTGCTCAAATTCTAGTTAAGATATCTAAGAGATCATTCTTTGTTTGTAATGAGGAGTCTTAGTTCACCTAATGTTAAGATATCTATATGTATTATTAAATCATAGATGTTCATCATTGTTTCCTTCACACAAGCATATTCAATGCATGTGGAGGCTAGAACCTGTATTACAAACTAAATCTATCATCTAGAAAACATATACGACATAGAAGAGATTATATTCTAACTAAACAAAATTAATTTCAACCAAAGTAAGAAAACTAAGAAGAATGATTGAACCTAACTTTAAATGCACTTCAAATCAGTAGTGAACATCTCATGTTTTGTATACAATGTACTAGTAGAATAATGATGATTACATTCAGAAATGTATCAGTAACACAATAGTGAATAAGCATACCCATACTTAGATCTTTATCACATTCAATAATAAATTACACCATACATATAACCAAATTTCAGGTGACAAGCTAACCTCTTAAGGTGAAAGGCTAATTAAGGTGATAAAAGATCATCATATTCATCTGCATTGCCAGCAAGATCAGAATCCTGATCACTCATGTCTACATCTGCTTGATTTTCTTCCTCATCCTCATCTATGACATGCTACTCATTCTCTCTCCCAATCTCTTCATTGGTAATCAAAATCTCTTCTTCAAACACTCCATTGTCGTCTTCATCAACTTCTTCAAATTTTTCTTGTAAATTAACATATTACCCATTAAGCATTATATCAACAAATTCCATGAATTTTCATTTGGAATGAGACTCTATTTGAATGACATACGAGCATCCTAGGCTTCCTACATCATCAATTAGAAATGATTGGTTAATTTGAAGAGGGGAAACATACTACTCATCCATCTCTGATAAAAAAATGCCCTATATTTGCACGTACAAATCCATACTCATCAAATTGTACTGCGGATGGTCGGATCCACTTACATTTTAATAATATAGGACTATTTTCACCCAAATCCACTTAAATAATTTCTTGGATGAATCCAACATAAAATTTCTTCTCAATTTCATGAAGAAATTCAACACTAACAACAAAATCACAATTTGTCTTTCCTTTGTATTTTTCTTCCACTCTTAAATGACTACCATAGGCCCACATTCCACTAAAACACATAGCCCATACATGTGGAGATTGTGAAAGCTCACTTTCCTCCATTGTTACATCTTGACCTTCTTCTTTTGCATGATTGATTGCATTAGCAATCCATTCTTCAAATTTTGGAAAAGAATCACCTCTAATCAAATCATGATGTATGCGCTTTTGAGGCCGATATTGCATCCAAGTTTGATTCTCTTCTTCATATTTTCTACATAGAATATTAACATACAAATAGTAAGATTAACAATATAAATGTGTAAATGCAATTGAGTAAATAAATTATACCTATGCCACTTATCAAATGAAGTTGTGTTTTGAAGAATATAGGCATGTATCACACTTCTTTCTTGATGTGATAGCTTGAAGCGACATCCATTGCCTTCTAATACTTCACCTACAACTCGTTCATCTTCGTCATCATCCCATACATGTCGATTGACATTTTTTAAATCCTTCATATATTCTGTGTAAAATCCCATGGCCTCTTGCATTGAATATCCCTCATACATGTTGCCTTCCAGTTTTGCCCTAGTACAAACATTTTTTTTCAAAACCTTCATATATCGTTCTATAGGATACATCCATCTCGTTCTTACTAGGCCACAATTCTCTAGTTCATATTCTAGATGTATCAAAAGATGCATAGAAATGTTAAAGATTGTTTGTGGAAATTCCTATTCCAATAGACAAAGGACTTCAACAACCTCCTCTCTCAAACTATCAAAGTTTGAAGGATCTAATACATGTAAACTCATTCTCTTTAATATTAGGCCCAACCTTATAACTACCAATCTTGGCCCCTTTGCCAAACTTGATATATTTACCACAATAGGTAAAATATTATTGATTATGACATGATAGTCATGGGTTTTGAGGCCTCTTAAGCCATTAATGTTAGTTTGGCTTCTAATACTACTACTTACATATCTAGTGGGAAAACAAGTCTGAGACAACAACTATAAGAATTGTACACGTTCCTTTGTCCAGACATAAGGAGCACTAGGTTTTCTATTTTTTTCATCAGCACATTTTTCAACCCAAAGATTTCGATGAATCTTTAGTTGTCAAAAGTCTTCAAGTGATGAAATAGTATCAAAAGAACCAAAAAATTTTCTATAATAGCATAGGCTGTATTTTTCTCAGTATGCATAAAGTCAATAGTATGCCTAATGGCTATATCCTTAAAGTATGGCAACTTATAGAATATGCACAACCATTTTACACTGCTTTCACTACATGGATCATATCTATTACTAGTAATCCCACCATTTTCAATAAATGGCATTCTTTTTTGTCCATTCTCAACAATGTAATTACTTGCTATTAGCAATGGTGCTTCGTGATTCTCTTCCTGACCATTCAAACGTGTTTTTTGTTGATGATATGGATGATCCATTTTAAGGTAAGCATGATGTCCACAATAATTACACTTACACAAAATTCTTGAGTGCCTCACAAAATAATTAAAGTTGCAAGTAGGACATCCATGGTATCCATGAACACTGAGACCATACAATGTGCCATATGCAGGAAGATCATGAATCATAAACAATAATGAAGCTCTTAAAGTGAGTTTGATTGAATGGCCATCCCTTAAAGATTGAATTACTTCAATTCCTTTCCACAATTCCATTAGCTCATCATTTAATGGCTCTAGATAAGCATTAATTGTATCTAAAGTCACACTTTTCTTTCCTAGTATAATCAATGATAGCATTAAGAAAAATGGTTTAGTTGCTAACCATGGAGGCAAGTTATAATTTATTTAAAATATTGGCCAAGTTGACCATTTAGTACTTTGATCTGAGAATGGGTTCACCTCATCTAGAGCCAAACCCAACGTTATATTATGAGGATCTTGAGAAAAATCAAGCCATCTGTTATCAAATTCCATCGACGTCTTAGAATCAAGCACATGTCATTATTTTCCATCAATGCTCTTATTTTGGGCATTCCATTGCATAAGTTTAGCAATGTCTCTGCACCTATACATTTGGAGTAATTGTGGGATTATTGGAAAGTGGCGAAGAACCTTTCTACGAGCCATAGCTGATTTTAACCCTTGTCTATACCTCACTTCATGACATTTCAGACATTCACTCTCACTTGCAAGATTATTGTGAAATAATACACAACCATTGACACATGTGTGGATGTTTTCATACTCTAATCCTAGCTTAGTGATTTTCTTTTTACATTGAATTTGTTTTGTTAGCAATGTGGAGTTAGGTGGTAACAACAAACTTAATAATGCCAATAACTGATCTACACTCTCATTTGTCCAACCATGAACCACTTGCAAGTTAAGAATTTGAAGGATTGCTATGGATAAGTGCAAGAAGATGGGAGGCCAAAAAGGGGTCTTAAGTGGCCACTTTTTTTCTGAAATCAAGAAATACTGGTCTTGGATGAGAAATTGAGCATAGTTACACTCAAAATTTGTAGATGCAACCAAAACAATGTTTGTAGTGCTCTGAGTCTACTTTCTAAACTACTATTTTTAAAAAAAAATGGCATAGATTAAGGGGTTCAAAAGAGGAAGCTACAGAAATTGGTGTTGTTTCTGTCAAAAAAATATAACATAGCATGTTTTGTGGCTCCCTCAAAAGGTCAACTTTTTTTTGGTATTTTTAAAATCACTTCAGTGAGAAATTAGCTAATAGCATGTAGTCTATACCTGATTTTTTTGATAATTTTTTGATGAATATTTCACTTTTTACTAATTTTCAAAGTGGACACATCCTAAAAAATAGAATTTTGGCCGTGCTACCCCTATAAATTTTGAAAACTAATTGAAAATCATTTTTTTCTTTTTTTAATATTTGTACAATGGAGTCTAGTTTCTAAATATGTAATTTATTTTGAAATTTCAATGAATAGTTAATTTACAATGAAAAAAGACCAAACAGTGGTTTTTGCCCAAAAACAGACACACAAACAAAAGAAATTAAAGATGAAAGTCTTAACATTGTTAAAATGTGAAAAAAATCACATCGTCAAATAGCTAAGAGAAAGCCTAACATTACCCAAGTGTTTGATTTGTTTGACCTTGAAACACGTGCAAATCTGAGGGTTAGCACGAACGAAATTATGTGAAATCTTGAAGAATATGGAAAAAACACGTCTGTGGCTATTCAAAAGGCACTCCAAGCCTTTGGGTTGGAAATCCAAAGAAAATCTCAAGCCCAAGGCTTGAGATTCCCAAAAAAAAACATAACGTGAGTGTGTTATAACACGCACACATTAGAACTGGGTCGCGTTATGTTTTGCTTTGCATTTTTCCTTTTTCTACAAAAGTTTGTGTTGTTTGTCATGTTTGAAATAACTCACTTGCGTTATGTTCCCCTTAAATTTTTTTATGTTCAAGGCTATTAATCATGTCTATATGTATGTATGCCTATATGCCTATATGTATGTGTGTATGTATGTATGTATGTATGCCTATATGTATGTATGTATGTATGTATGTATGCCTATATGTATGTATGTATGTATGTATGTATGCCTATATGTATGTATGTATCTATGTATGCCTATATGTATGTATGTATAGTGTCGAGGGTAGAGGAGGGTAGAGATGGGAGTGATCTAGATAGGGGAGGAGAGGGGTGGATAAGGATTAAGTGATTAAAGTTTAAGGTTGAGGGTTGAGCATTTAGGGATAGGATTTAGAGTTTAGGGATAAGGGATTAGAGTTTAGGACCTTGAGGGATTAGGGTTTAGGGTTTAGGGTTGAGGCTTTAGGGATAGTGTTTAGGGTTAAGGGTCAAGAGATTAGGGTTAAGGTAGAGTGTTGAGGGTAGAGGGATTAGGGATAGGGTTTAGGGTTGAAAGTTTAGGGTTGAGGGATTAGGGTTTAAGGTATAGTTTAGTAGTTCTTGTGGATAGAGCCAGTAAACAATGGGAGATTATTTTCCTGTTTCATAACAATATACCTCCCCTAAGTGTGGGGTGGATAGCAAGAAATGTAGATGTACCCTAATGCAAATCTTTTCTCATAATGATCATCCTTCTGATTTCAACTGTTAATTACTCACTCTAGATGTACCATACATAAAGCTTTTCTCATAGTGTGTACACCTATTGGCATAATGAACCCCAGATGGGCCAAAAAAACATGCCATATAACATTACTAACATTAAAAAAGTTCATAGCCATTTTTCTGACATATTCTTGCAACTCAAATATCTTTAAGAGAAGAGTGTCAAAAATGATGGGTTTAACAACCTAACATAAGGCAAAGCAGTTTTGTTGGGTTTAGGGATAGGGTTTAGGGTTTAGGGTTTAGGGATTATGGTTTAAGGTATAGTGTCGAGGGTTGAGGGTTTAGGGATAGAGTTTAGGGTTGAGGGATTAGGGTTTAGGGTTGACGGATTAGGGTTTAATGTTGAGAGTTGAGAGTTGAGGGTTGAGGGTTTAGGGATAGGGTTGATGGTCAAGAAATTAGGGTTAAAGTAGAGTGTTGAGGGTAGAGGGATTAGGGATAGGGTTTAGGATTGAAAGTTTAACGATTGAGGGTTTAGGGTTGAAGGTTTAATGATTGAGTGTTGAGGCTTTAGGGCTGAGGGTTAAGGGATTGGGGTTTAAAATATAGTGTTGAGCATCGAGGGTTTATGGATAGGTTTTAGGGTTGAGGGATAGGGTTTAGGGTTTAGGGATAAGGGATTAGGGTTTAAGGTATAGTGTCAAGGGTTGAGGGTTTAGGAATAGGGATAGCATTTAGGGTTTACGGATGAGGGATTAGGGTTGAGGGATTAGGGTTTAAGGTATAGTGTCGAGGGTTGAGGGTTTATTGATAGTGTTTAGGGTTGAGGGTTGAGGGATTAGGTTTTAGGGTTGATTGATTAGGGTTTAAGGTATAGTGTTGAGGGTTGAGGGTTTAGGGATAGGGTTTAGGGTTGACAGATTAGGGTTTAGGGTTGATGGATTAGCGTTTAATGTCGAGGTTAGGGTTAGAGTGTCGAGGGTATAGGGATTAGGGATAGGGTTTAGGGTTTAAGGTTTAAGGATTGAGGGTTGAGGCTTTAGGGATGAGGGTTTAAGGCTTAAGATATAGTGTCAAGTGTTGAGGGTGTAGGGATAGGGTTTAAGTTCTAAGGGTTAAGGGTTGAGGGATAGGGATTAGGGTTTAAGGTATAGTGTTGAGGGTTGATAGTTTAGGGATAGGGTTTAGGTTTGAGGGATTAGGGTTTAGGCTTGATGAATTAGGGTTTAATGTTCAGAGTTGAGGGTTGAGGGTTGAGGGTTAATGGTCAAGGAATTAGGGTTAAATAAGAGTGTTGAGGGTAGAGGGATTAGTGATAGGGTTTAGGGTTGAAGGTTTAAGGATTTAGGGTTGAGGCTTTAGGGATTCAGGTTAAGGGATTAGGGTTTAAGATATAGTGTCGAGTGTCGAGCATGTAGGGATAGGTTTTAGGGTTCAAGTTTTAAGGGTTAATGGTCGAGGGATTAGAGTTAAGGGTTGAGGGATTATGGTTTGACGTTGAGGGTAGAGTACGTTAAGGTTTGAGGGTTAAGGGTTTCGGGATAGCGTTGAGGGTCGAGGGATTAGGGTTAAAGTAGAGTGTTGAGGGTATAAGGATTAGGGATAGGGTTGGAGGGTTTAGGGATAAGGGATTAGGGTTTAAGGTATAGTATCAATCCCATTGAGGGTCTAGGAATAGGGATAGCATTTAGGGTTTAGGGATGAGGGATTAGAGTTGAGGGATGATGGATTAGGGTTAAGGGTTGAGGGATTAGAGTTTAGGGATAAGGTTTAGGGTTGAGGGTTGAGGGATTAGGGTTTAAGGTATAGTGTTGAGGGTTTAGGGATAGGGTTTAGGGTTGAGGGATTAGAGTGAAGGGTTGAGGGATTAGGATTTGATGTTGAGGGTTGAGGCTTTAGGGTTTAGGGTTTAGGGATAGGGTTGAGGATCGATGGATCAGAGTTAAGGGTTGAGGGATTAGGGTTTGAGGTTGAGGGTTGAGGGTTGAGGTTTGAGGGTCAAGGGTTGAGGGTCGAGGGATAAGGGTTAAAGTAGAGTGTGGAGGGTATAAGGATTAGGGATAGGGTTGGAGGGTTTAGGGATAAGGGATTAGGGTTTAAGGTATAGTATCGAGTCTGTTGAGGGTTTAGGAATAGGGATAGCATTTAGGGTTTAGGGATGAGGGATTAGAGTTGAGGGATGACGGATTAGGGTTGATGGTTGAGGGATTAGGTTTTAGGGATAAGGTTTAGGGTTGAGGGTTGAGGGATTAGGGTTTAAGGTATAGTGTTGAGGGTTTAGGGATAGGGTTTAGGGTTGAGGCATTAGAGTGAAGGGTCGAGGGATTACGATTTGACTTTGAGGGTTGAGGCTTTAGGGTTTAGGGTTTAGGGATAGGGTTGAGGTTTAAGGGATTAGAGTTAAGGGTTGAGGGATTAGGGTTTGACATTGAGGATTGAGGGTTGAGGTTCGAGGGTCAAGGGTTTAGGGATAAGGTTGCGGGTCAAGGGATTAGGGTTAAAGTAGAGTGTGGAGGGTATAAGGATTAGGGATAGGGTTGGAGGGTTTAGGGATAAGGGATTAGGGTTTAAGGTATAGTATTGAGTCTGTTGAGGGTTTAGGAATAGGGATAGCATTTAGGGTTTAGGGATGAGGGATTAGAGTTGATGGATGATGGATTAGGGTTGAGGATTAAGGGATTAGCATTTAGGGATAAAGTTTAGGGTTGAGGGTTGAGGGATTAGGATTTAAGGTATAGTGTTGAGGGTTTAGGGATAGGGTTTAGGGTTGAGGGATTAGAGTGAAGGATGGAGGGATTAGGATTTGACGTTGAGAGTTGAGGCTTTAGGGTTTAGGGTTTAGGGATAGGTTTGAGGGTCGAGGGATCAAAGTTAAGGGTTAAGGGATTAGGGTTTGACGTTGAGGGTTGAGGGTTGAGCTTCAAGGGTCAAGGGTTTAGGGATAGGGTTGAGGGTCGAGGGATTAGGCTTAAAGTAGAGTGTGGAGGGCATAAGGATTAGGGATAGGGTTGGAAGGTTTAGGGATAAGGGATTAGGGTTTAAGGTATAGTATCGAGTCTGTTGATGGTTTAGCAATAGCAATAGCATTTAGGGTTTAGGGATGAGGGATTAGAGTTGAGGGATGACAGATTAGGGTTGAGAGTTGAGGGATTAGGGTTTAGGGTTAAGGTTTAGGGTTGAGGGTTGAGAGATTAGGGTTTAAGGTATAGAGTTGAGGGTTTAGGGATAGGGTTTAGGGTTGAGGAATTAGAGTGAAGGGTCGAGGGATTAGGATTTGACATTGGGGGTTGAGGGTTGAGACTTTAGGGTTTAGGGTTTAGGGATAGGGTTGAGGGTCGAGGGATCATAGTTAAGGGTTGAGGGATTAGGGTTTGACATTGAGGGTTGAGGGTTGAGGTTCAAGGGTCAAGGGTTTAGTGATAGGGTTGAGGGTCGAGGGATTAGGGTTAAAGTAGAGTGTGGAGGGTATAAGGATTATGGATAGCGTTGGAGGGTTTAGGGATAAGGGATTAGGGTTTAAGGTATAGTATCAAGTCTATTAAGGGTTTAGGAAGAGGGATAGCATTTAGGGTTTAGGGATGAGGGATTAGAGTTGAGGGATGACAGATTAGGGTTGAGAGTTGAGGGATTAGGGTTTAGGGTTAAGGTTTAGGGTTGAGGGTTGAGAGATTAGGGTTTAAGGTATAGAGTTGAGGGTTTAGGGATAGGGTTTAGGGTTGAGGAATTAGAGTGAAGGGTCGAGGGATTAGGATTTGACATTGGGGGTTGAGGGTTGAGACTTTAGGGTTTAGGGTTTAGGGATAGGGTTGAGGGTCGAGGGATCATAGTTAAGGGTTGAGGGATTAGGGTTTGACATTGAGGGTTGAGGGTTGAGGTTCAAGGGTCAAGGGTTTAGTGATAGGGTTGAGGGTCGAGGGATTAGGGTTAAAGTAGAGTGTGGAGGGTATAAGGATTATGGATAGCGTTGGAGGGTTTAGGGATAAGGGATTAGGGTTTAAGGTATAGTATCAAGTCTATTGAGGGTTTAGGAAGAGGGATAGCATTTAGGGTTTAGGGATGAGTGATTAGAGTTGAGGGATGACGGATTAGGGTTAAGGGTTGAGGGATTAGGGTTTAGGGATAAGGTTTAGGGTTGAGGGTTGAGGGATTAGGGTTTAAGGTATAGTGCTGAGGGTTTAGGGATAGGGTTTAGGGTTGAGGGATTAGAGTGAAGGGTTGAGGGATTAGGATTTGATGTTGAGGGTTGAAGCTTTAGGGTTTAGGGTTTAGGGATAGGGTTCAGGGTCAAGGGATTAAAGTTAAGAGTTGAGGGATTAGGGTTTGATGTTGAGGGTTGAGGGTTGAGGTTCAACGGTCAAGGGTTTAAGGATAGGGCTGAGGGTCGAGGGATTAGGGTTAAAGTAGAATGTGGAGGGTATAAGGATTAGGGATAGGGTTGGAGGGTTCAGGGATAAGGGATTAGGATTTAAGGTATAGTATCGAGTCTATTGAGGGTTTAGGAATAGGGATAGCATTTAGGGTTTAGGGATGAGGGATTAGAGTTGAGGGATGACATATTAGGGTTGAGGGTTGAGGGATTAGGGTTTAGGGATAAGGTTTAGGGTTGAGGGTTGAGGGATTAGGGTTTAAGGTATAGTGTTGAGGGTTTAGGGATAGGGTTTAGGTTAAGGGATTAGAGTGAAGGGTTGAGGGATTAGGATTTGACTTTGAGGGTTGAGGGTTTAGGGTTTAGGGTTTAGGGATAGGGTTTAGGGTTTAGGGATAGGGTTGAGGGTTTGGAATCAATCAGGAAGTCTTCAGGAGACTTTGTGGAAGTGGATTGGTAATCGCTTGATAGAACCCCTGCTATTTATGCTTGGATAAGGATTTATCACAAACTAGAACTTCTGCTTCCAAAGAAGATATGTCTTTCTTCCTCGATGGGCATTTTCTATCAAGAACTTGATTATGTGGGCTTTCCCCTTCATTGTTATGCCTATCATATGGCAGAGCATCTGGCAAGCTCTTGCAAGAAACATGAAAAGTTCTCCCTCAAAAACCTTGTGATCATTCAAGTCTGAAGGGGAAGGTCTGGAAAAAGAAATGGATCACCAAAGAAATGAAGAATTTCTTATTTCTTAGACACCATCAGTGGTTTTTCTCTGATGCAGAGGACCTACCAAGATGGAAAGCATTTAAATATTATATGATCTCCAAAGGAGAATCTCGTAATTCTCCCAGAATGTCATCCTTTAGCAAGGCGGGACCAAGTGGCTTGGCTCTTCCAGTCATGGATCCTCCCGTATTTAAGAGGAATTGTACGGCTTGGAAGTGTCAATTGATGAAGCACAGGATGTGGTCATCCCTACTTGTGTTAAGGAAGATAATGCACAGGTTGTGATCAATCTATAGTAGGACAAAATGCGAGTGTGTTATAACATGGTTGCATTTTGTCCTGCTATAGAAATGGTAAAAAAGTGTTGACCCCCATGATCCAGGCCCACATGCTCTATTTTCATACCAATTCTGCACGTGCTCTGACAAAAAAGAAGTGCTTTCATGTTGTTGGGAAGTTCACATGCACATTTGACACATTCTACCACCTTTGCATGATCTTTCCACCACCTTTTCTGCTTTGCCAACTTGAGAAGGAGGAAATAACATAGTTTTCATACCAAGTTTGATATATATCTATTCAAGTTTCAATTTTTATAGTGTTACAATGTTAATTGTGATTCAATTTTAGGAATTTAACATTATAGATTGGTTAATAGTATTGTTGTTAGTAATTATATTTGAGTGTTATGCAATTTAACATTGAAAACAAAGCAAGTGGTGAAAAATTCAAATTGTTGAGGAGTTTGATGCAAGAAGAAAAAAACACTACATAATTGAGTACTCTCTCCATTTGAATCTTCATTTTTTAGATATGTCAAGTCTTTACATGCATGTTCTTTACATTTTCCTTAATTCTATTGGAATTACTTTATCATGCTTTATCGTACATGTTTAGAATAGACACATTCCCAATCAAGAAAGCAGCTTGCAATCTCACATGATGCCATGTATATTTTCTACACTTGGGCTCTTTAATAATTATGTGTAATAAACAGACCTTAACATACCATGATGTCAAACTATACAAGAATAAATCCTTACAACATAATAAGAATACAATCCCACTATTATCTTGTATTCATTTCTTAGGAAGTAATATTGGTCTCTTTATCATGCTACAGACAAATTCTCCATCATGCCAAGGAAACGATGAAGAATTAAACCAACATAGGAAGAGATAGAAGCTAAGAATGCAAAGAAAGTGAACTTCGTGAGAAGAGGAAATTGGACATGATAAATGAAGACATGCCAATTAAAGAGGAACCACAACCATCACAAAGAGATATGGTATTGGTGGCACAAAGAGAACGAATGAAAATACTTGGTGCTATGAGAGATTTGAATACCATAGTTGGAGACACGTCCTCTACCGCAAGTCAACATATAGGGACACCATCTACCACATCTCAAGTTGAGAGTACATCATCACTCACATGTGATGAAGGAGGTATGCCATTGTTCCCACATCAACCTCAAGGTATGTCATCTATTCCATCTTCGATCAAAGGTATGCTATCTAGCCCATCTCATTTAAATATTGATGAAATTCCTAATGTTGAGATGAATTTACCTAATTTAACACCACCTAGAATTTTGCATAGAAATCCAAAGTGTTTGATTGATATTGATGAGAATATTTTGCAGCCAATGGAAGGTAAGATTCCAAAATGCACTTGTAGAAGATATGCTCATAAGATTTGGAGATTGTTCTTTGAAAAGTTAAATGAGACTGCAAGATGTCAACTATTCATTGAAATGATGAGAAGTATAAAGTATAGGTCCATCATGAAGATTCTTGGGTTGAGAACATCAGAGGCTTCAAGTAAAAAATCTATTGTCAAGAATCTAATGAGTGCGTATAAGAGTGTGGGTAACACCTCACGCACAAAAGATAGTAATGCAACATGGTGTGTGATTACATTGACTATAGTGAGTAGTCAAATGAGGAAAGCTCGTCTCATTAGAAAGACGAGTCAAGAATTGAGATTTAATAGGAAAACTTTATCAAGAGCCGTTGGAAGACACCAAAGAATTGAGGACACTAATGCCAAGGAATTATGGGCATTCTCGGGGAGACTACCACGAAAAGATAAACCAATTGTTGAAGCATTGAGATCACTAATTGAAGAATTTTGGAAGAATTACACAAGGGTAGCTCCGAATCAAAGGAATCTGGTAAGAAGGAGAATCGGTAGTCAGAACCGTGAGCCACATCCAAAGCATTTTTTGGATGAGACTCAAACACAGTTTTATGGTAAATTTCTAGAGAAGTATCCTCAAATTAAAATTTGTCAAAGATATTTTGAAATGCTAAAACCTTTCTATGTCAAGATAAATCACACACGCACTACTTGTTGTTGTAGATTACATATTGAATTTTCAAACCATTTTGATGCTTATAGGTCTATATGTTTGGATATGCATACTAACAATAATTTTCAAGGTTGTGCCATATGTACCCCACCAACATCTTCAAGAGACTTCATATTAAGAATTTTATGTGAAAGAGAGGAAGGTCAAATATTCTACAAGAAATTATGCTTGGATGGCACATGTCATGGTTGATAGATGATACTAACATTGCACCATATGAGGACTATTATACACTAATAGGACCAAATGAGATGCACTCTTTCAGAAGCTCAATTGCAGGTTCATGGAGTATCCATATGTGAAAGATGTCATGCTTTTGTTCTTCATGTACAATTCAAGTCTGGGATGAGTGCGAGTCAAAGGAGTGGGTTGATGAATGACAGTTAAGTTATCTTAGCCCACTTGACACGTATCAACCCCTGACGACACTAGAACTAACACAGATGGAATCATCAGTTGACTTTGACCACATATCAGATTTAGTTCAACCAGGTAATATAGGGCACGTATATGTATCTAATTTCATCTAGTTTAACTACGTAATGTCATCTTACTTTGTAGTGTTTTTGTAATGTTGACGAATTTCATCTAATTTGCTACATATCAATGTAGGGCACATATATGCAGTTATTGTAGATGAAGATAATGAAGAGGGAATAGATTATTACTTATGTCGTTGTGTTGAGGCCAAAAAAAATTGGAGGCCCCTATTACAGATGGAGAAAACATCGAATACCCTACAGGCTTAGTGGTTATTACTGGAACATGGCTTAGAAGGTACCCACATAAGAGTGTTAATATTTGGTTATTTTAGGACTTTGACATGCATCAGAAGATTCTTCATTACTCGAACCTCATTGTAGCATCTAATGTTCATTTGATAAAGTATCGGGGTAGACCTTTGAACAAAATCTTGTGGAAGGTGCGTGAGTCTGACCATGAAGCAATACTTTACACAATAAAGAGTAGAGCAGACCCAGATGGTTCATTGGATTAATTTGTAAGTATTCACATTTATTTTGTAAAGTCATTCTATATTGAGTTGTAAGTATGCACATTAATTTGTAAGGTTTGTCTTTTTTTATTTCCTGCTGCATTTTTACACATATACACATTTTTACATCATCATGTTATGTATTTTTGGTGTCCTACTCCTAATCTGACCAAACTAATAGTTCCAACGTGTCTAGATGGGTGTGTTTAGGCTAGGCATTATTCTATTTTTCACCCAAACATGTCAAAACAGTCCAAGCTACATTGTACCGACGATGTCCCTCAATAGTCCAAAGTGCAAAAAGGAAGCAATCTTTGACTAGATGTTACTCAAAAATCATGTCACTTAGAAATATTTCATCTGAGGGAACACGATCATGTAGAGAGCCTCTACAATAACCTCTCTCAGTTTTTTGTATCTCTGAGGCATTTGCCCATGGTGAAAGGTTTTCTGCTGCCCCAAAAATCATCAGAAGGAGGTAGTGTAAAGTTACAAAGGGGTGTAACTTTTGTCTTGCTCCTGATGCAATGAAACTGATAGTTCCAACGCATCCAGATGGGTACATTTATGCTAGGCATGGTCCTATTTTTCACCCAAACATGTCAAAATAGTCTAAGCTACATTGTACCATTGATATCCCTGAAGAGTCCAAAATACAAAAAGGCAGCAATCTTTGACAAGTTGTTACTCAAAAAATGTGTCACTTAGAAACATTCTGTCTAAGGAAACACAATCATGTAGAGTGCCTCTACAATAACCTCTCTCAATTTTTTATATCTATGAGGTATTTGCCCATGGTGAAAGCTTTTCTGCTGCCCCAAAAATTGTCAGGAGGCAGTGTAAAGTTGCAAAGGGGTGTAAATTTCATCCTGCTCCTAATGTGACCAAACTGACTGTTCCAACGTGTCCGTATGGGTACATTTATGCTAGGCATGGTCCTATTTTTCACCCAAACATGTCAAAACAGTCCAAGCTACATTGTACCGACAATATCCCTGAAGAGTCCAAAGTGCAAAAAGGTAGCAATCTTTGACGAGATGTTACTCAAAAATTGTGTCACTTAGAAACATTCTGTCTAAGCCAATGTGATCATGTAGAGTGCCTCTATAATAACCTCTCTCAGTTTTTTATATCTCTGAGGCATTTTCCTGTGATGAAAGGTTTTCTACTGCCCCAAAAATCGTCAGAAGGAGGCAGTGTAAAGTTGCAAAGCATTGCTAAGAAATCCTCAATACTCAAACACTCCAATGAACTAAAGCAACTTCTTCTTAGGTGCAAATGTAAGGGTACACAAGGGGGAAATGGCACCTAGATGACTTAGTGCATTTCTATGACTTCATTCACATGTTTAAATGTTTGAGAAACTCTCCTTTACTAAGCACTTCTCCTCATGTCAATATTAATCTTTATACCTCCTAGGCGCTCAATTAGGTGACATCATTAGATACAACTTACCCTTAGGTGCCAATGTAGCTTCTTCAATCCATCACCCTTCTAGGCACTCAAATTTGAGGTCTTGGACTTGTATCTTATTCCTAGGCACAATTGGATGATATTCCTTAATCTAGGTGCTCATGATGGTGGAAAATTACATGAAGGGGCACCTAAGTCCAATTTGACTTTGTATTTGATATTTTATGACTCCAATTGACTAGGAATGGCTCAATTTCTAAAGTGCTGACTCAATAATGTAAGTTTAAGGTCTTTTCCTCCTAGGCGCCAATTAATGAGTTCACTAGATGCAATTTCTCCTGGACTTGAAGATTTTTAAAGAACTTGAAGCTTGGATGGATGTCTTCGAATGTTCGATGAAGAAGAGTTCCAACTTGAAAGGTCCTTTGAAGTGTAGATATTGATGATAACACTTTCCCTTATATGTGAAGTAGATGACTTCTCAAGGAGGCTTGAATGTATCAGAGGGACTTGAAATTGAATGGATGTCTTTGGAATGCTTGATGATGATGAGAAGTTCCTTTGGAGCAGCTACATGCTGATCTTGAAGCGATGATTGATGAAGAATCTAGTTGATACTTGAAGATGAATGGAACTTGAAGTGATAGATGGAAGTCTTCGAACATGATGCAACTGGTGATGTCGTTGATGAAGAAGACTTGAAATATATCTTGTTGTGACCTCTTGGAGCAACTACCTCTTGAAGTGGTGTTTCCTTGGTAGTGATTACTTCCACTTAACTCTCTGGCATGAATGAATGTGAAAGGCTCCTTTGGAGCAACTACATGATGACTCTAGGCGACTCCAAGCTCTTGCTCCTACCTTTTCCTTCAATCTTCCTACAATACAAACCAAGAAACACATCAATCCTCATGATAAACATTTTATAACACAAAGGAATCCTCTTTAAACATGGAATAATCTTACTACAAATCTAGGCGCATATATAGGTAAAAAGAAGAGCAAAGGGTGCCTAACACAAGTTGGTCCATATTTATCACTTTAAATGATTTCAAACAATTGTAATGGCTTAAAGAGGTCAATCTCCCTTAAGAGATTCATTCAAAAGGTGTTTTTCAATGCAATTTCTCCCTTAGGCACCAAAATGGGTTTGTACTGATGGAGAGTGTTCCTAGATTTAAATGTCTTTATACTTGTAATTTTACAATTCTAAATGATGAGATATGTCTTAGAATGAATTCTATCTTTCAAGTGCTCACTCCAAAAGGTCATCTCATGCAATTTCACCCAAGGCGCTCATTGAGGTGTCCTCAGAGGCTAAAGTGCGCCTAACGCAATTGCCTTTATCTTTATCATTTTTGTGCTTTCAACAATTAAAAATGACCTAGAGTGATCCTTTCTCCCAAGGCACTCACCTATTGATATGAAATCAAGTTATTTCCCTTAGGCGCAATTTTAGGCTTGTATGGGTGAAAAGTGCACCTTACATCCTTAGGTGGTTCTTTCTAATTCTCAATGATTTCAATCAAATGCCAAGTGTCTAAGGAATCTTTTGTCTTGAGATGATTAAATTTTGAGGTTCAAATCCCTTCCTCAATTAAGGCAAAATTTAAGGGTTGTATAGATGAAAGTTGACTTCAACTTGGGTGCTCATTTGAGTTTGGAGGAGCTAGAATTTGTGCCTAGATTGGAGATAGATATTTTGGCTTATTTGATGATGGTCTCAAGTCTCTCTACCAAGGCACATTTTGATGATGTTCTTATTTAAACTCTTATGAAGACTATCTCATCCCTCAGCGCTCATCCTCATGATTTTCATGCACTTAGACTTCAAGGCGCCAAAACTGGTAGGAAAATTCACAATGAGCACCTTTGCTCTGGAAGAATTTTTTATTGATCATTAGGCACACTTTGGAGTTGATATGTACTTCCTTTACTTCCATGTACTCAATTCATCATAATTATTGTCAAAGACTTCTCCAAGTTGATTGATAACATGCTTGTTGATGTTAAGATCCTTCATTCACTCCTGCTTAGATCTAGGCACTCATGATGGTGGGAAATTACATGAAGGATGCCTAAGGTTCAAGATAGGTTCTTTCCACTCATCTTAACTTTCAATCATTGTAGTTAATCTCAAAAGACATTATCCAAAATGAGAAACCTCCAAGATTTGTCATTGTAAGTTGATTTCATCCAAGGCGCCAAAACAAGGTTCTTTTGAAGGCAAAGGGTGCCTATGCTTATGGGGCTCAATTTGATGTGTTTATTGAAAGCTCAAGGTGAATTGATGCTTATTGAAAATGCCACTTAGTCCTTCATTTGCATTCTAGGCGCCATTTCCTATTGACTTATATACTCTTCATGCTAGGGCACCATAATGAAGTGGTTTAGACAATAGGTATGCTTCACTTACTAGAGGCTTGTTCTCCTTCCACCTTAGGCACACTTTTATGGTGGAATAGGTGTCAATGGGTGCCTTGTCTTAAATGAATGCTCTCTCCAAGTTGGCCACCCTTTTGAGGCTTTATGAGTTGCAAATTGTGCCTTAACCCTTCATGCTTGTTGCTCAATGTCTGAATGTTTAAGAAAGTCTCCTTTAGGCACTCATCTTAATGACTTTTTCTCAAGGAGCAATCATCCTAATGACTTGGATATTCATCCTAGTGTTTCAGGATATCAGGCTACCAGACTTAGTCATTTTCAGGATCTCAAACATAAAGAATAACATGATGATTCATTTTTTTGTATTGCATATAGTTGATATTGTATGCTACTCATAAAGAATATTAATATTTTCTATTCAACATGATGATTCATTTTTTTTTTAAATACAACTTTTATCTTTTAGTTCTAAAATGAGGTTTAGGTGATACTTGAATAACAATAGCTAGCTTATTGGATCAACAAACATCCTATGTAATACAATTGGACTTTAAATATTTGAAGTAGCTATCTACAAATATCCATTCAAACGTGGATTTATAATGCAAGTATGGATGTCATCAATAAAAAAGACTTGTATTAACCAAATATCCATATAGGCATATATCAATAGCTATCGATATAAGTATAACATATATACAATATATCCATATAGGCTTACAAGAATGCCATATAGGCATACAATGTCAACTATATACAATACAAAATATATGTCCACAAATGCCATCTAGGCATACAACAAAGGAACACAATAAAAAGTCATTCCCCTCTGGCTGGTGAAGAGAATAGATCACGGGCAGCCTTTGATCTTCTAAGGGATGGAGACGCACATGTGGGTGGTCTACTACGAACCCAAGGGCTACTCCTCCTATTTAGTTCTTCCTGCATCTTTAGCTGTTACAATAAAAAGTATAGACATTAATATATAGAAATTACATGTTATAAAAAATGAAACATTTAACAAAATAATCACTTACCACTACCATATAATCTATCTCCTCACTTGCCTCAGTAGCAGGAATAGGCTATGGTGATGTCATGTCCTATAGAAACCATCCAGATAGAAATTAAACTTCAAATCAATAATCTTTTGATTTTTCAAAAATAGACAACTATAACAATGAATGTAAATTGAAATTTACTAATCTACCTCATACCCCTATCAATGCCATGGAGCTATGAATTGCAGAGGTCACACCATGCTCCATTGCCCTATGAACATCGAGAGGTGTCTCCGCAGCCTGCATCATCTGGAAATAAAACAACATTATTCAATTACAAAAACTATAATAGTGATGCAAATCATGGCTCCTAACATACACACACATTCATCTAAACATGGAAGTACACACAATAAAGCACACAAGTCACATACAAAAATCTAGTAAGTACAATTCATTCATTAAACTGTTTATCTTATTACCTCTGTGAAGCTTTGAAGTGCACCACCGCTGGCAGGTGTTGCTGTGAAATCTCCAATATTAACCTATTCAACATCCAAAATTAGATATTAGAATATCATTCATATAATGATGCTATTCACATGTAATATTTATAATTGTTTACTACTTACATACCCTGACGGTAGATGATCTAGTGTAATATGCAGGTGTAGAACCACTGAGAACTACATCAACACTATGACCCTAAAATTTCATTAAAATCATCAAACTAAATTAGTTAATCTTCCATTTCAAAAATGAAATTTAATAAATTAAATTCAATAAACTTGTTAATATTTACCTGAGTATCAAGGCTGAAAGTCTCACTCAGGAGGGTATCTGTCATCACCATCTGCTCAACTGCAGATGTAGCCTGTGCACCTGCGTCCTGACTATCCATGGGGTCAAAACCACAGGCTGATCCACAAGTCTAACAAGCATGGGGTGGGACCCTACTCCTCACACTATCTCCCAACCCACTCTATGCTGCAGGACTAGCATGCTTTATGATGCTCTAGGTCAAGGCACTAATGGACTGAAGTGTATCAACCTTAACACTCTCCTTCATAATGGAAGGGATAGAAACATGCTCATGGGCTGGTCTGCTGATTACTCATCTCACTACCTACTGTGGGTCAACACATTCCCCTGGTCTATCTTGTGCTGACCCCCCACCTCTACCTTGAAGTCCCGCATATCAAAATAGTTTGGCACTTTATTGAGGACAAACTCGCAGTAGAGTTTCCTCAAAAAGTATTGTGCGACCTCATTATTATTGCATGGAGGATAGTCAAAAACCATCCACCACCTTTGCCCAAAATTGTCCCTTATCACTTGTTTGTTGTACCAATGGATAGGGAACCTCTTGCATGTAATGGGTGGAGGTTGATTTGTTTGTGGGTTTGTGAAAATTGAACACAAGGCTAATTTTGTAATTTGTAATTTTTTCACATCTTGGTATGACAGCTTGTCTGCATAATAATCTCTAAACTCTCTCCTCTAATCCATCCAACTAGTTATTTGCTTGCTAATTGAATCTACATTTGATAACATAGATTCAAGAGATTCAACAAGCGTGGACCTATGCAAGGTTGAAGTGGAAGGATCTTTCAACCTTGCAATTATATCTTCAATTTCTTTTTTGTTGTTTTTAATTTGCCCCATTATATTTTCTTGTGTTCTAGGGGCATGTCGAGGAATGGATGGAGGAGGTTGTTGTTCCATAGGATTTTGAGGAGGAGGAGGAGGAGGAGGTGCATTAACATTTCCTAACAATTGACAAAATATACATCAAAAATCAACTCAAACCCACCTATTTAGAAATAAATTCAAACAAAAAAACAAATAAAACTCACTCCTTTGGCATGCTCGATGTCACAGCAGCATTTTGGCGACGAATCAACAAGATTTAGGTGTTGAATTGTCTTTTTCAAAATGCGAGCGCGCTTCCTAGGGTTTGCAAGCCGTAGGGATAGAGGAGAAAAACATAAATAAAATGAGATGACAACCTTTTTTTTTATAGTAGTTCATAATGTGCTTGCATTATGGTTTGGTTTTTATGGTTTGGTTTTGATGAGCCTTAGGCTCGTCATTACCAAACCATAATGCGAGTGCGTTATAACGCACTCGCATTATGTATTATTTTTTTTTTAAAACCATTTTGCCACTTTTTGGCCCCCCATCTTTTTGCACTTACCCTTGTCAAATGACTTAACTTTCAATTAGCACACACAAGATTTAAAGTATCCTCCATTGACTTGGTCCAATCATCGTCTAGACACTCATTCAACATTCTATAAACTTCAAACCCTTCATCTAACATTGCTACCTCTTCATCTATGTTTGGTGCCACTTCATCTATGTTTGTTGCCTCTTCATCTCTCACACTCTGCAATTCTATCATATTTTCATAATAATTGTAATCCCAAGGGCTTATACAACTATGCCCATATCTTATCATATGTCAAAGAATTAGGTTATTTTTTCTCACCTTTCCACCAGAACAGTCTTTACATGGACATGGATATTTGTACATGTCCCTCTCATTGGCTACTCTCTCATCAAATGCATGGTATTGATCTGTAGTCAACCTTCGACGTTGATCCATCTATAATGTTCTACACATAGTAATAAAAATCTATTAGCAATAAAAATCTAGCTTTCGAATGCATTTGGTTTGGTAGAATTGCATCAAGTTTTGTGTGAGATATTGTATTTTTGGTGAGTGCGGGTCTAAACCCTACCTAGGGTTTCTAGTGAGAAAAATTTGATCATGGGTAGAGTTTCCACCATCCAAAAATCCTAAAAATTGGTGGAAATCTTTGTCCCACACCTATCCACATCCCTGTAAGAGGACAACTCATGACTGGCATGTGTGAAGAAGATATGATTGATTGTGTGTGCAGATTTGCTATGAGATAGTCCTAAAACCCTAGGTTCTTTGTTGCTTTGAATAATCTATGCATTGTATCTCAATGGAGGGGTGAAGAATCATAGTGGCATGTTGTTAGGTCCTACACAAGCTTGGGAATTCATATGACAAGTGTCCTTACATTCATTTGTAGTCATCACCTTGAATGCACCTAGTGGGAGCATGACCTAAATTACATAAATCATTATGTTAATCACTTGGTTAGGTCATGTATGTTTGGAAACCCCTAAAAGATGTTGTAATAGGTCTGAATAAACCAAGTTGCCCATATTCCATGTTGTCTTCAATGATTGAGTGTCACTAGGGTGTTGTTTCCATGTTTTAGGCTTAGGAGCAAATTGTCAAGAATGAACAAGGGTGCAAATTTGCATCAAGTGTATTAAAACTTTGTTTGGGATGTGTCAAGGTTATTGTGTGTGTCTGTCCTCTACATCATGTTATGCCTCTACATAAATCTCCATGGTTAGTTTTGTGCATTTTTTACTTGTAGGATTCTCACAATTAGTGAAAAAGGTAGAGTTCATGAAGGAATGGAAAAGATGCGTAGAGCCTTTGAATTATACTTGTACTATGCAATGACATTGAATCATTTAGCAAACCATTTTTCTTCACAGGGCAGCATTTTCTTGTGGAACAGTTGATTGAGATACCTCTTGTTTCAACTCACCACCCTCTCATGAAATCTCATTCATATTATAATCTTGCACAATCTTATCATAGTAAAGGTGATTATGACATGGCTGCTACTACATGGCATCAGTCAAGGAAAGATAGAGGCCACATGATTTTGTAGATAGATTCAATTGAAGCTAGGAGATCTTAAGAGTTGTCTCTCAAATTTTGAAAAGGTTCTGGAGGTCCACCCTAAGAATTGTGAGAGCTTAAAAGATATAGGCCATATATATGTTTAGCACGGGTAGGTAGAGAAGGCTTTGGAAATTTTAAGAAAGGAAACTCACATAGATCCACATGATGCCCATGCATTTATCAAGATGGGTGAGTTATTAATATCATCAGACCCCAATACAGTCTTAGATTCTCTTAAGACAGCAAAGTCTCTTCTAAAGAAGAGCAAAGAAGTAGTACCCATTGAATTGGTAAACAACATTAGGGTTCTTCATTTTGAGCATGATGAACTAGAGTTAGCTCAACAAAGTTTTATGGAGGCATTAGGAAATGGCACTTGGGTTGAACTCATAAATAAAAGCCTCAATGCCAATTATGTAGTTTTTCCTGTGCTCCTTAAAGATATGGAATTCTTCCATCGACTAGAAGAAGGTGGTGTTTCACTTGAGATGCCATGGGATAAAGTCACAACACTATTTAATCTTGCTAGGTTGTTTCAATAGCTACATGATACTAAAAAAGAAAATCTTTTATACAGGATAATACTGTTCAAGTTTCCTGATTATGTGGATGCATATCTACGTCTTGCAGCCATGGCTCAGGCTCGAAATGAGATCCAACTAAGCCTAGAATTGATTTGGGATGCAATTAAGGTGGATGAAAACTCATCAAATGCTTTATCTATGCCTGGAAAATGGAACTGAAAATAGATGGTTGGCTTAAAGAAAAAGAAACAATTAAAGCTGCACAAAGTATATCAGATGCAAAAAATCTTATCTTGACACTTCACTTGGAAATTGGAATTATTTTGCAGCTATTTGCAATGAGAGGAGGGATCCAAATATGGAGGTACAACATCTTGAGAAGGATAGAGAGCTGTATTGTAAACTGTTGGCACAGAGACTAGGAAATGTTTATGTTGCAAATGGGGCAGCCATTGTGCTAGCTGAAAGGGGTCAATTTGATATTACAAAGGAAATTTTTACACAGGTACAAGAAGCTGTAGAAGGAAACATCTTTGTTCAGATACCTGATGTGTGGGTAAATCTAGCCCATGTTTACTTTGCACAAGGACAATTTGTACTTTTGATGAAAATGTATCAAAATTGTTTGAAAAAATTCTCTTTTGGCACTAACACCCAAATTTTATTATATTTAGCTAGAACACATTCTGAAGTAGAATAGTGGAAAGATTGTAAAAGAACATTATTAAGAGCAGTACATTGTAACTACTATAAGTTGCCAATCACAAATCTATAGATTTTGTGTTTATAAATGTAATAAGGCTTTCGAATTGCCTCTAAATTCGCTGCAGAGGGCCTCACTGACTTCAAATTCATTGCAACAAACTCTGAATTCCTTGCTTGCCTTTCTAGAAGTCTCTAATTTGTCTCCTCTTTATCACCCATGCAAGTAGCTACTATAACTCAAAACACCTTAGTGCAAAGTAGCTCTAGGAAAGTACTTTCATCTCTACATTCCTAACATTTTGTTTTATGGTGAGTCCACCACAAGCAGCTCTAAAGGGTCAGAGATATTCCAATTGTGAAGAGCATGTTAGAGTGCCTGCAAGTGGAGAGTGTGATGGTGATGGTGATATTCAATAAGGAGTTGGAGATTTGAGTGTAAATAGAAGGAAGATACATAACAGGGTATGATGGTGATGCAGATAGTGAAAAATGTTGGAATGAATGTGAATAGTGAATCGCAGCAATGCATCCCACCAATAATTTCTTGAAAAGTTCTCTTTAAAATTTTAACTAATTTGTATTTGGGTGACTAAATATTTAGTCATTTTATTTCTGTGACAATAATTTTTTTAGTCAACGACCAAATTAGTCATTTGTTTACTCATTTATAGCTAAGTTGCAAAAAATTAGTAGAGTTGTGATTAAAATTTTTAGTCACTTGGTCATTTATTTGTGAAAATTCTACTAGTGGCCATAGCCAACACTCACTAGACTGAGCCAACAAAGATGTTCTTCCATTTACCTCCTTCAGGTGATAGATATCACCATATCTCTTGATACCTTCTGCCACTAATTTTTTGGATCCTGAATTCCTGATCTCACAACCTTTGGCATGAAAGGTGAGATTATACCCTTTTCTACACATCTAACTAACACTAAGAAGATTGTGTTTTAGCCCTTTCACGTAGAGAACATCCTTAGTCTTATTCTTACCATCAATAATTATAGCACCTTTACCACATATCTATGCTGACTCATCACCTCCGAACTAGACAACACCACCATCACATTTCTCAAGGTTGTTAAACTTCTCCTTGTCACCATTCATATGACTTGAGCATCCACTATCAATTACCCAAGCCTTGGATTCTTCTCTTGCGAAAGGAAGTCCATAAAACCATTGATCTTTCATTGTTTTGATTTGTTTGCAAGGATTTAGGTCTCAAAAACGTAGGTTATTAACCCTAAGAGGATGTCAAGCTCTCTTAACGATTTTGGCTAATGAAACAAGTCTAATATGATTGAAAGCCCCCTTCTCTTTAGGTTCTTCCAGGGCTAGGTGGGTGTACCTTGATAGTTAATGTAGATTTATATGACCTAAGTGATCTACTCATATTAGCATGTAAGTGTGAGATGGATATAAGGTTGAAATTTATTCCTAATGATAATGTTTGAAATTAAAAAATGTAAATAAGGTTTTGAAATGTTGTTTTGCAGTGACCAATGCCTAATTCTATTGGGTTAATGGGGTCAAGATTTGTGTGATTTGCAGATTTATCTTATTTGGCTTAACTCTGACTATCTGGTACCTTTAAAATATTTACACTTTCTATAAATGTGCAAGAATATTGGTTATTAGACTCTTTTTAAAAAATCTAATTGATATTTCTCCAAATTATTGTGGTTGTCTGAAGGGAATTTAATTCTACTTTGAAGGAAACCAAATAAAATGATTAATTTAAAGGGTTTTAGCTCAGGGTAGAGACCAATAAATGTGAATCACTTAGATGGGCTTAAATCACCTTAATATAGAAACCAGCCAAGCATACCACATAGAGACAACAAATGTGCCTTGATAAATCGAATTGATTTAAATAACTGGAAAAATTCAATGTGGAGATAGTCAAACAACTCATAAGATTGAACATCGATAGAATAGTAGAACACCATAGATATATCCACATATTTGAAGCATCTTGCCCATTATATTATTAGAATATCATAAAAGTTTTGTAGCTTGGTTCCGAAAATATGACTGAAGGCAATATTATAGTATATAATAATTGTTCTATAAATGATGATGATAAAAATAGGCCTTGGTTTCCCTTATATATATAAGGGAAGCAACAAGCTTCAGGATGAAACAACATGACTATTCATGAATTACACCTTTTGATATAACTAAAACATAATTAAGAAATAGATAAGATGGGCACAAGTATTTGACTATGATCAGAATCTATTAATCACCGTGGAGCACTCGTGACCGCTAGCCTGGCAAGGTCCTCCTCTCCAATGTTGTAGTATCTACCAAATATGTTGTGCTCGTTATTATTGCTAAAGCAATACATCACAAAATATCAACAAAATTTCATTCTCATTTTATCTGACCCCTTCATGCTACTCTGGTAATAAAAAAAATTATGTTAGAGATGTGATCAATGTACTCCTTAGCGGTGTAAGTATCTGCAGAGATTATATCACTCATGACTGATTCCAGAGTGAAAATCTTGTCAAGGCATCTATGTGTGTTTTCTACTACTTTGTCTTCATCATTTATCTTCTCAAGAGCTATTGGTAACAATTGAATCAATTCATCCTTCCAACTATCTTTCTTCTATAAATTGCCTTCAGAGTCAAAGAAACTAGGAAATGCCATATCCAGATGTTGATCAAAATCACCTAAATCTTCTACTAACAGAGTATTGAATCTTTCATGCTCACTGATTAGGTTAACATATTATTTAAACACTTGTTCCTTAACATTTGTTTTGGCTTTTAATTCTTCCTTCTTCTCCAGCATTCTGAGGTGTGGTCTCTTATGCTCTTGGTAAGCATTGTGCGTCCTTTTATGCAATTCCCATATCCTGTCACTATTCCCCATCATTTTCTCAAACCTCTTCTTGATCAGTTCTGAAGCTATGTTATATTTAGCAGCTCTCATCTCAATTTCCAATTGGTCACTCTTCTTTCATAAATTTTCTACTTTGATCTTCCAATAGTTGGCATCAGCTCTTGCCTCTACCACATTTTTATCAACTTCTAAATAAGGTGAATAGCTTCTTGATAATGTTGGCAACATATCTTTATAAGTGGCAACCTCTTATTTTAATTTTGCATTCTCTGCCATGTATGCATTATTTTTTCTAACCAGTTGCTCAATTTGAGCTTTTGTAAATTTAGCAACATTCACATTCAAGTTACGAGTCTCAAGAGGATCTGTACCCCAACTTGTTGGATCATGAGATAACCAAACACTTCATTTGGATTATCAATGATTTGAGGTCTCTTATTTGGGGGATATATTTCCCAAATTAGCAATGTTGCTTGGTCAAGATCATATCCAGGCCCTGTTTTGATCTTATCCAGAGCTTTAATGCTTAGCTGCAATTTTTTATCTTGATTTCTTTTGAAAGTATCAAAAATAATGGGAGATGTAATATCCCATCAAGCGACTAGCATAACCTCTGCTTCTTCAAGCAATCTTCTTCTCTCTTTTGGAGTCATGGTCTCCATTGCTTTATCAATTTTTGTATGAAGTTCTTGTAATACCTCAGCCTGTACATCTGGAGTAATATCTTTCATCTTTTCTCTAGCCTATTTTCCTCTATACTCTACAGGAAGGCTTTTAATTCAGTGGTTTTGATAAAGTCATTATCTAAAACAAATTTCTTACTTGCCATGTATCTTATGTCCTCTAACAACTCACCATTGGTTTCCAAGTTGACCTTTTCTCTATCCTCAGGAGGTTCATATTTTTCAATTAGAGGCTCAAAGCTCTACACATATTCATCTCCTATATCAAATTCTTCATCCTCTACATTAGTGGTATCAAAAGAGAAACTAATGTCTGGTGTAGGTTGTGGGGAAACATGACTCAATGGTATCTTAAACTTAGCTTGTGTCTCTTTGACAAATTTTCCTTTTCTTTCAAAAACATGAGGAGGAACATTCATATACAAATCTGATGCATGTGCAATTAGCATATCCAAACTTTCAATAGGATCATCAACATTTAGAAAAGCTCCAAGTTATAAGTGGTGTTTTTGGCTACCCTCCAAGCCTCAGCCAACATTAATTTATGATACAAACTTCTTCTTTCAATGGATGCGTTCTCATCACAATTTCTAATCAAATCATCATCAACAAATAGAACATGGTGATATTTTTTATTTTTTACTTACTTTGACACCATTTATGAAATGTTCTGGGTCAAAGTTTTCTCTTGTATTTCCTGATGGCAATCTGAAATGTTCTAGTTTTTTATCGATCAATTGATATCCTTTATCAGAAAGAACTGTAAAATCTCCAAAACACAAAGTACCAAGCATAAATGATTGCTTTTTATGACTTTTAAGATGAATAAAATCTGAGTAGGCTAATTGCCTCACGATCTCCAAATAGGCAACTCTATCTGGACAAGTTTTTGGTAACAAAAAAGGTTGTCCTTCATCCCAAGCACTCTTATCTTAGTATAATCCTTATAAACATACCAGTCACCCCAATTGTGACTAAACTTTCCCTTTTCATTTCTATCCTTTGGCCTTAGAAACCTCTATATTTCTATTGACAAATTGTGATCACATGGATGACCTAGCAGTTTATATATAGGTTGTACAAAATACTCTTCAAAATAGGGCTAGTGGGATCTCTCACACCTGCTATCCCATATAGCAGTCCACATTTGTACAGGTTTAATATCTCCATTTCTATCCAAATCCCTTACTTTCAAACACTCATCCCACAAACACATGTTATGTCCCTCATACAATATAAGATGCATATGCAAAGAGTAATGTCAAAAATTGCTACCCCAATTTTTTATAGCAATTAATTCATTGTGAAGGTCATTGGCAAGGTACTCGGTATAGTCTAGGTATCATGCATCTTGACTTTGCACATCTGCAGTCAAGACCATTGGTGCAACTTACATGAACAGGGAGGCTTCCATACCAAGCAATTAACATATAGAATAGTAGGTACATTTGAAATATTCCTCAAACAATTCTATAGAGTAAGATGGATCCTCAACCCCTGAAATACCCTAAGCCTATTCCCCTAATCTTGAGGCCAATGCAAAGGTAATCTCCATCTTTTATATTTATTACTCATATTGTAATACTCATTCAATATGTCTCTGATTCTGAATTTCACATCAAAACTAGTGTCCAACTGGAATACCATTGATATCTAATCTTTGGTAATAGGGATAAAACTAGACCCATTATTTAATTCAACTAGGCAATTATGCGGATTGTTGTTTTTGACCATTGCTTTCAACAATTCCACATTGACAAACATATTTGGCACTATAAGCTTGCCCAATTTTAATCTCCATGGATTTGAGACAGGTTTATGCCTATGAATTTTCCTATAATGATATAGAAAAAGATCAAATCCCCTCATTGGAGTCCATATGTCTCCTACATGTTTGTATATATCTTCTAATTTTTTAGCTTGGGGATTTAACTCGGCATTTCTCCTAGATCTATGTCCTGACCTTGGGCATTGCTCTATTAAATCTTGGTTTAAGTGCCTTTCCTCTAGTTTTTGCCTTTCACCCTTAGGGTTTTCAACTATTTCTTCCATCATATAATCTTTTGCAAAAGAATTCCTACTTTTGTGAATGCAATTCAAACAAGTAAGCTATAAACTTCAAGATTTGAATACTTATTTGGATATCTTCTTTTGGTTCTTGAATTATGACTTTCGCTACGTCCTGCCCTTGCTCAACGTGTTTTCTTAATGGTTAAAATTCTCTCAGGATTTGCCTAGATATACCTAGCTCTATGCATTAATGGTTTTTCATGGTAGATTTCATGTCATCGAAGAGACATTTAATTTTTTGAATAAGGGTCGTTTGATCACCGCTAAGCATGTATTTTCATTATTTTATTGAGATGATCAATTCATTGAGATGTCATTGATAATTTTTTATTCTTTTATTACCTTCAATATTCTAGAATGACCTTGGATTTTATTACCTTCACTATGTTGTTCATCTTTTCGAAGGGACTAGAGATCACCTTTCTTCGATATCCCAAAGTCATCTCGAAATGTCCTCAATGTTATTTTTTAATTCATAATCGTTGGTGGCTTATCGGTGGGACTAAGAATTTTTGTCACCCTGATACTCCAAAGTTTCTTTTTGAGATGTTTGATTTATTATTTATTACTTTATCAGCGGGACACATTTCGGTGTCACACTGATATTCATTGATCTCCTCGATATTCCTTTTATGTCTTCAGAATATCAAAGAGACTTTGGAAGACTCACTCGAACACTCTGATCTATTAGTCCCTTCAACTTTTTGATGTCATCCTGATATGTTGCTGAGTTATGTATTTTGCCTTTCTGATCATTCGGATTATCGAAGAGACTCCAAAGTGAGTCTCCCCGATCCCTTGATATTTTACTTTTTGCTTTATTGAAAGAGACTCTAAGGGGAACGTAATGACATGGAAGTACTTTTCTGATATGATTTTTTGTTTTTAGGGTTAAAATGATAAAATATGAACTTATTAGGGTTGAGCAAGGAAATTTTAAACTATATCTTGGAGATAAGATGATGGCTAGAAATGGATTTTTATCAAATTTTTTAGGGTTAAAAATATGTTCCAACAGTGGCTTTGACTGGGGATGAATGGCCATGAGGTCATTACAAGAATTCAGAAGGTACTCTCTAGGATGTAGATTAATGGTGGTGGGGAGGGTGGGAAATGGAAATCCTAACCTACTGTGCATGGAAAAAGAAAAAAATTCAAGAGAAGTATTTCAGGAATTGTCCATGCACTGCCAATTCCTGTACTGCACCACTCATATTCTATAGGTAATAAGAATCTTCACCACATTTACTAGTGATTATAAATGGGCCCATACATAATGACTCAAATTTACCATGTTTTCCTTTGTCATGTCCTCTGGCATTCCACATTAGTACCATGTCATTCACCTTGAATTTCCTTTCCTTAGCCCTTTTATCAAATAAGTATTTCATCTGTAATTGTATTTTTTTCATTATGTTCTTGAGCTTGGGCCCTTATTTGATCCAGTTTAGCCAATTGCTCCATTCTCTCTTCCATGGGTTTAAGAACATCTATGTCTTCTTAGAGAATAAATTAATAAAGTGGCAAAAGATTATGTATAGGAAGCCTGGCTTGAGCACCATACACCAATTCAAATGGATATTTTCTTGTACTCATTTTTATAGTAACACTATTTACCCACAAAGTCATTTTCAATTTTGAATCCCATACCTTTTTGTTATTTTCTAACATTCTTTTAATTATTTTTAGGATGCTTTTGTTGCTTGATTCTACTTGCCCATTGGCCTGAGGATGATATGGGGAGGCATATGAAATTGTTATGCCATAAGACTCATAGAATGTTTCAAATTCATCTGATCTGAAGTACATACCATTGTCTGTAATGAGTCTCACCAAAACTCCAAACCTAGTGATGATGTTTTCTAATAGAAAATTAACTACCACTTTACTAGTTGCTTGTCTGGTTGGAATTGCTTCTATCCATTTTGTAAAATAATCTATGGCTACTAGGATCCATTTGTATCCACTACTAGATCTTTCTGCAATCTCCCCTATAAAGTCAATTCCCCATTGAAGAAATGGAGCTTCAACTTGCATTGGTATTAATGGTAAGGCTCCTTGGTAGTTTAATTTACTAGAGAACTTTTGACAGGCTTCACATTTTCTCACATATTTGTGGGCATCCTTAAAAACTTCATGCTAGTAATAACCTGCTCTCATTATTTTATGAGTTGTAGTCTTTGTTGAGAAATGTCCTCCACATACACCTTCATGTATTTCTTGTAACATCCTCTCAGCTTGTGTTTTATCCAGGCATAGGAGTAAAGTACCATCTCTATTTTTCTAGTATAAATCTCCATCCATGAATACATATTTTGATGCAACGACTTTCAAAGTTCTCCTTTGACAGTCATTCAGGCCTTGAGGACATTTCATGTTCTTGAGATAATACATTACATTGGTGTGCTAAGGTGTATGCTCAATGCTTGCAATAATATTATCCTCCTCTTGTATGTTGCAAACTTGTGCATCCTCCAAGTTTGATACAGCCATCAACTTGGCTAGACCCTGACCTCTAACAAGCTTGGTGATTTGGATATCAATGTTAAATTCTTAGATTCTATAGATCCATCTACATCTCTGTCCTGTTACTTCATTCTGAATAAAAACATCCTTCACTACAACATTTGGTACATAGGCTATCACATGAGCTGCAACCAAATATGGCCTGAATGCCTTCATTACTTTCACTAGGGCATAGGCTTGTTTCTCAATAATGTCATATTTCAACTTTGCCCCCTGAAGTAATTTACTAAAAAATGAGATGGGTTGTTCATATCCTTCTTTATTCTTTTGCAACATCACAACCACCACTATATGAAAAGATGCAAAAGAGAATATTTGGGATGGCTTATCAAACTCTGGGTATTTCAATATAGGGTCCTCTTTAATAGCTTTCTTAATGGATGTAAATGCATCAATAGCCTCTTTATTCCAATCCACCTTTGTACCCTTCTTCAACATTTTAGAAACTGGCTTCATAATTATTTTAAAGTTTGATATGAATCTTCTAACAAAATTTATTTGTCCAAAGAAGGATTGAATAGCTTTCACATTTTTTGGAATAGGAATTTTGTCAATAGTCTCTATCCTTTCAAGATCAATTCTTACACCATGTTTTGAGACTATGTGTCCTAGTAGTTTTCCTTCTATCATAGCAAAAAGGCACTTCTTTGGATTTAGGGAAATACCATATTCTAGAGCCCTGATGAAAATTCTCTCAAGTGTAAACAATGGTCTTCTTCTTTTTTAGAGTATGTTGTAAGATCATCCTGGTAAACCACCATTATTGTGTTAATCAAATTAGAAAAAGCTACATCCATGGCCCTATGAAATGTTGCCCCAACATTTGTAAGGACAAATGGCATTCTCACATAGACATAAGTACCCCAAGGTGTTGTAAAAGTAGTCTTATACTATTCTGATTCTTTAACCTTTACCTAGTTGTACCCAGAGAAGCCATCCATCATGGACAACAATTAACATCCTGTCACTTGTTGTAACATGGTCTCCATGTTTGGAAGGGGGTAGTTATCTTTTAGTGATGAAATGTTCAAATTTCTAAAATCTACGCACAATCTTATATCACCATTCTTTTTTCTTATAGGTACCATGTTCGATACCCATGAAGAGTGTCCAATTGGTTTGATAATACCTCCCTCTCTAAGCTTCATAAGTTCTTGCATATTAGGTGTCAGTTTAGGGTTTATAGGCCTTTGCCTTTGTCTGAATGGCTTGGCATCAGGTTTCAATGGTATTTCATGTTGAAATAAGTCTTCTCTGTATTCCTTAAGATCATCATAGGACTAGGCAAACACATATTTATACTTTCTGAGTAGGGTTATAAGCATTTCTCTGATTTTTGGGCTGATCATTTTCCCAATGTAAACCTTTTTAGGAACTATCTTTGTTCCCAAATTCATCTCCTCAACATCCTTGAGATTGACTGTTATAGGCTTCAAATTATATCTATCATGTCCATCACTCTCTCAAGGGCTACAAGGTTTTTGGGTATCTTGTTTGTTTTGACTTGGACCACTTCTTTCCCAAAAAGGGTTTCCTTGCCATCTATTTCTTCCACAAATGCATTAAAAACAATCTCTTGGGATTCATATTGATCTACACAATGAAGGAACTTAATCAGATCTTCATCATCATTGAATACTTGCTAATTATAAATATTATTAGGAATTGTTAGCTTAGTCTTGAATTCTACTTTTGATATTCCTAATAATGTAATATCATCTCTTTTTAGGGCCACATTTGCTAAAAAATTGCCATTATGTTTTTGAACCTTTCTATCCAGTCTATAGAGAATGCATCAAAGAGTTCAATGGTATCCCACACAACATTTCTATATTGCTTCAATCTCTTGTTCTTTGATGAATATTTCACCCTGATCTATGAGATAACTAATTTAGAGTCTCCATATACTGCTAGTAGTTTGATTCCATGTCTCGGGGTGATGTTCAAACCCAATAGCAATGCCTCATATTCAGCAACATTGTTAGTGCATTCAAAGGTCAGCAAAAATCAATATTTGAATCTCTTTCCTGATGGTGAAATGAATACTACTCCTGCGCCATTTCCTCCTTTACTACATGCACCATCAAAATACATTCGCCACACACCATGCCCATCTAATTGAGCCTCTGTTTCTATTGGTTTAGTGTTTTTTAACTTAGGCTGTGATTTTTCAATCTTGAAACTCCCAAGATCTACATCACAAAAATAATTCATCTGATTTGGGTCTAGAATTTCTATTATATTTTCATATCTTGGCTCTCTACACAACCTTATTTCCTTCTCATTCACTGGTATTGTAGCATATGATAAATCAAGTTGGACATTTCCTCCTACTGTAGCAGTCCATTGTCTAGATAGTAACATATCGTAGTATGGTGGAGTATCTATTATAGTTATATCAGTTCTGTACGTAGCTTCAGGACATGAGGCTAACTTCAGTTCTACATCTCTCATGATTCCAACAACTGGAACAAATCTGTTGTCCATTGTATAACATTTAACATATGTTGTATCTACCCACAAGCCTAATTCTTTCATCACTCCTATTGGCATGATGTTTATGGCAGCTCTAGAGTCAATCATAGATTTTCTTAATAGTTTGTAATTGATTAGGAGTGTTATGTAGAATGGATCCACTTGGGAAGGGTTCTTTGTTATGGTGTCACCAAGATAATTTTTTGGAGTTCTCATGACCTCTTGTCCAAGATTGTTTATTTTATTTTCTAGCCCCTCTTTGTTTTTGTTATGACTTTACTGATTTGGTACATTAGAAATCAACTTGAGAGCATTGTCCCCATATTGATCTATTTTCATCATTTCCATTAATGGTACTGATATCTTGATTTGGGAAAATTCTTGTGTTATATCAATGGTGATCATTTCTATTTTTTCTTTATTGGGCATTTTTTCTTTAGATTTCTGCTTATTGTCATTCTTCATCTTACTGTACTCAATCTTGGATGTTTCCTTATGTGTATTTTTCTGAGTTTATCCTTTCTTCTAATTATCTGGGACATCCCTCTTATGATTTGGTTCTTTGATGAACATGCCTCTGGGTGTTCCCTGATCTGCATTTGTGGTTCTATTTCCTAGATTATAATTATTTTTAGCTTGAGCTACTACAATAATTGTAAGAGCTCTGTTTTCCTCTTCTGTAGGTTTTCTGAGCTAGAACTTTGGGATCATATTGGATGTATAAGTAGCTCGTTCATCATCATCTTGATCAGAGAAAACCTCTTGTTGAATCATGTTAACATTATACCTCTGGTTGCTCACATCATATTCAAAACCATCTTCTTCAAAGGATGAGTACTCTTCATCAATTAAGTGATGCCTCATTTCCAACATATTTACAATATGATCATCCATGTCCTGATCATAAGATATTTCATTTTCTTGCAATTATTGGCCTACCACACAATATTCAGGTAAATGGGGTAGGTTGCATGCCATGCACCATGGTTTACTTTCCACTACATGTGTCCTATGTTTCTTTAAGGGATCAGGGGTGTCCTTACTATAATTCTACTTCTGTCTGTTATCCACAGGCTTTCAATCCTTCCAATTAGTGTTATAAGGCATGTCATGTAACCTGGCCATTCATTTCTATAATAATTTGCTTGCCTAGTTTTGTGGTTATTAGGACATTGTGGGATTCTAATGTTTTCCCTTTTTCCAAGTTTTCCAGCAGCCCTCCTATTGTTTTCAATATTCACAGTGGTGTTTTGAGCTTCTGCAAGAGTCATAGGAGCTCTATTATGTAGTTCATATCTAGTTTTAGGGTCAAAAGGCTTCATGAATAAAGTAAGGCCATGCCATTAGGAGGTTTCATTTCAGGTGAAATTTTGTGGTATAATTTTGAAAATCTCTGGTTGAAATCCACTACTGACTCATTATAATTCTTTGAATACTTGTCAATTCATGTATAGAAAAATTTGGATCAGTATAACTACCATATTGTTCTTTGAACCAGTCTTTGAAATCTGTCAAAGAGCTAATTGAAGCATTGAGTAATTTTTTATACCAACCCCTAGCATCTTGAATTAGAGATAACATGAATAATTTCATAAGGATATCTTCATATTGTACATCATAATTGTCCATGACTGTCTCAATGTTTCTGATATGTTCCTCTACTAAAATGGCATTATTTCTAGAAAACTTTGGAAGTGCATTTCTTAAGTCATTATTAATAGGATCAGGGAAAATTTGGTACCTAGATAAATCTAGCTGTCTATATCTATTTATATTAAGGGGTCCTTGCAAGTTTTGGTTTGGTTGATATTGTTGGTGGTAATGGTGAGGTGGATGATGTATATTATGGTGTGGATTCATATTTACATTTTGTTGGTGGGGTGGAACATGCTGCTAACCAGGAGGTGAATAAGTATTAGTCATATTTTGGGAAGGATTATGGACATTATGTGTTCTTGGATTTTGTGGTGGAATATTTTGTTGCATAGAACCAATATTTCTTGGATTATGTGGTGCTTTTGAAGTATTTGAACCATTTGTATTCTGATGTGATCCTTTCAGATTGCTTGTCAGAACATGCCCACTTTATTTATGGGGAGGTACATACTTAAAGCTATTTGTTGTACTTCTAGACCTTATTTTCTACAATTCTTGTTTTATCCTTTCCTCCTCTTCTTTTAATTTGGATAGCTCGAGTTCCTCTTGTAATTTATGTAATTCTTGTTGTACCTTACTCTTATTCCGTATGTCTTTTGGTGGACTATCATGGGTTTCTGTGGATGTTATTTGATCTATAGACTCATATTGAATCTCTCCACCCTGTTGTAATGACAATGTGTAATCATATTCTTCCTGATTTTGTATTATTTCCCTTTCAATCTGAGCCTCATATTCAAGCTACTTTTGAGGGTCAAGTCTGTACTAATCTAGAATATCACTGAATCTATTATGATCAGACTGGGCATGATAACTCTTGGATTGGAATTCATCTGATTCATGCAGGGGAGTGAAGCTGTTATGTGTTATTATAGGTTGTTTCAAAGTATTCTCTTGGGCATTCTGGTTATTAAGACATTCATACTGGTTTGATATCCTAGTTTTCTTAGTAGGGGCCCTTAAAGGTGGGGAAGATTGCAAATTTTTACCATCAGTTTTGGATCTCCTACCATCCATATTGTATGAGACTATAATGCTTCAACACATAACATATCTAAAATTTAGAGTAGAGTCGCCACCTCTCTTTGGAGAGGAATGATTTTATCTTTTGAGTCTTTTCCACTAGTAGAGTTATGATTATTTTACTTTCCCAACTCTATTATGATGGTCTTCTACTAGGTTTCCTTATGTTGTTCACCAGTAGAGTCACCAATTATGTTAGGTCTCAAAAACATAGGTTGTTAACCCTAAGAGGATGCCGAGAACTATTAATGCTTTTGGCTAATGAAGCAGGGCTAATATGATTGAAAGCCCCCTTCTCTTTAGGTTTTACCAAAACTAGGTGGGTGTACCTTGCTAGTTAATGTAGATTTGTATGATCTAAGTGATCTACTCACATTAGCATGTAAGTGTGAGATAGATATAAGGTTGAAAGTTATTCCTAATGCTAATGTTTGAAATTAAAAAATGTGAATAATTTTTTGAAATGTTGTTTTGTAGTGACCAATGCGTAATTCTATTGGGTTAATGGGGTCAAGATTTGTGTGATTTGTAAATTTATCTTATTTGACTTAACTCTAACTATCTGGCACCTTTAGAATGTTTACACTTTGTGTAAATTTGAAAGAATATTGGTTATTAGACTCTTCTTTAAAAAGACAATTGATATTTCTACAAATTATTGTGGTTGTCTAAAGGGAATTTAATTCTACTTTGAAGGAAACCAAATAAGATGATTCATTTAAAGGGTTTTAACTCAGGGTAGAGACCAATAAATGTGAATCACTCAGATGGACTTAAATCAACTTCATATAGAAACTAGCCAAGCATACCACATAGAGACAACAAATGTGCCTTGATAAATCTAATTGATTTAAATAATTGGAAAACTTCAATGTGGAGACAGTCAAACAACTCATAAGATTGAACATTAACATAATAGTAGAACACCACAGATATATCCATAGATTTGAACCATCTTGCCCATTATATTATTAAAATATCATAAAATTTTTGTATCTTGCTTATGAAAATATGACTGAAGGCAATATATAGTCTATAATAATTGTTCTGTGAATGATGATGATAAACATAGGCCTTGGTTTCCCTTATATATATGGGAAGCAACAAGATTTAGGCTGAAACAACATGACTATTCATGAATTACACCTTTTGACATAACTAAAACATAATTAATAAATAGATAAGATGGACACAAGTGTTTGACTAAGATCAAAATCTATTAATCACCATGGAGCACACGTGACCGCTGGCCTGACAAGGTCCTCCTCTCCAATGTTGCAGTATCTAACGAATATGTTGTGCCTGTTATTATTGCTAAAGCACTACATTGCAAAATATCAACAAAATTTCATTCTCATTTTATCCGACCCCTTCATGCTCCTTTGGTAATAATCAAATTTATCTTAGAGATGTGATCAATGTACTCCTGAGTAGTGTAAGTATCTACAGAGATTATATCACTCATGACTGATTCCATAGTGAAAATCTTGTCAAGGCATATATGTGTGTTTTCTACTACTCTATCTTCATCATTTATCTTCTCAAGAGCTGTTGGTAACAATTGAATGAATTCATCCTTCCAACTATCCTTTTATAAATTGCCTTCTGAGTCGAAGAAACTAGGAAATGCCATATCCAGATGTTGATCAAAATCACCTAAATCTTCTACTAACAGAGTATTGAATCTTTCATGCTCACTGATTAGGTTATCATATTATTTAAACACTTGTTCCTCAACATTTATTTTGGATTTTAATTCTTCCTTCTTATCCAACATTTTGAGGTGCAGTCTCTATTGCTCTTCGTAAGCATTGTGCATCTTTTTATGCAATTCCCATATCATGTCACTATTCCCCATCATTTTCTCAAACCTCTTCTTGATCAGCTCTGAAGCTATGTTATATTTAGCAGCTCTCATCTCAGTAGCCAATTGTTCACTCTTCTTTTGGAAATTTTCTACTTTCATCTTCCAATAGTTGGCATCATCTCTTGTCTGTACCGCTTTTTTATCAGCTTCTAAATAAGTTGAATAGATTCTTGATAGTGTTGGCAACTTATCTTTATCAGTGGTTACATATTGCCTTAATTTTGCATTCTCTACCATGTATGCATTATTTTTTCTTGCCAGTTGCTAAATTTGAACTTTTGTAAATTTGGCAACACTCATATTCAAGTCAGCAGTTTCAAGAGGATTTATATCCCCAACTCATTGGATATTGAGATGACCAAACACTTCATTTGGATTATCAATTATTTAAGGTCTCTTATTTGTAGGATATAGTGCCCAAAATAGCAATGTTGCTTTGTCAGGATCATATCCAGACCCTGTTTTGATCTTATCCAGAGCTTCAATGCTTAGCTATAATTTTTTATCTTGATTTCTTCTGAAAGTATAAAAAAAAATGGTAGATGTCATATCCCATCTAGAGAGTAGCATCACCCCTGCTTCTTCAAACAATCTTCTTCTCTTTTCTAGAGTCATGGTCTCTATTGCAAGTTATCAGTTTCTACTTGAAGTTCCTACAATACCTTCACCTGTACTTCTGGAGTAATATCTTTCATCTTTTCTCTGGCATGTTTGCCTTTATACTCATACAGGAAGGCTTTTAATTCAGGGGTTTTGATAAATTCATCATCTAAAACAAATTTCTTACGTTCCATGTATCTTATGTCTTCTGACAACTCATCAAGGGTTTCCATGTTGACCTTTTTCTCTATCCTCAAGAGGTTCATATTTTTCAATTAGAGGCTCAAAGCTGTGCACATCTTCATTTCCTATATCAAATTCATCATCCTCTGCATTAGTGGTATGAAAATAGAAATTGATGTCTAGTGTAGGTTGTGGGGAAACATGACTCAATGGTACCTCACACTCATCTTGTGTCTCTTTGAAAATTTTCCCTTTCTTTCAAATACATGAGGAGGAACATTCATATACAAATCTGATGCATGTGCAATTAGCATATCCAACCTTTCAATAGGATCATCAACATTTAGAAAAGATCTTATTAAGTGGGGTTTTTGGATACCCTCCAAGCCTTAGCCAACATTATTTTATGATACAAACTTCTTCTTTCAACTGTTGTGTTCTCATCACAATTTCTGATCAAATCATCATCAACAAATAGAACATGGTGATATTTTTTAATTTTTTACTTTGACACCATTTATGAAATCTTATGGGTCAAAGTTTTCTCTTGCATTTCCTGATGGTAATCTGAAATGTTCTAGTTTTTTATTGATAAATCAAGATATCTTTTATCAGAAAGAACTATAAAATCTCCAAAACACAGAGTCCCAGGCATAAATGATTGCTTGTTATGACTTTTAAGATGCATGAAATTTGAGTAGGCTAATTGCCTCATGATCTTCATATAGGCAACTCTGTCTCGACAGGTTTTTGGTAATAAAAAAGGTGGTCTATCATACCCAAACACTCTTATCTTGATACAGTGCTTATAAACATACCAATCACCCCAATTGTGACTTAAATTTTTCTTTTCATTTCTATCCTTTGGCCTCATAAACCTCTATATTTCTATTGACAAATTGTGATCACATGGATGACCTAGCCATTTATATACAGGTTTTACAAAATACTCTTCAAAATAGAGGTAGTGGGATCTCTCACACCTACTATCCCATATAGCAGTCTACATCTGTACAGGTTTAATATCTCCATTTCTATCCAAATCCCTTACTTTCAAATACTCATCGCACAGACACATGTTCTATCCCTCATACAATATAAGATGAATAAGCAAAGATTAATGTCAAAACTTGCTACCCCCATTTTTATAGCAATTAATTCATTGTGAAGGTCATTGGCAAGGTATTCGGCATAGTCCAGGTATCATGCATATTGACCTTGCACATCTATAGTCAGGACCATTGGTGCAACTTCCATGAATAGGGAGGCTTCTAGACCAAGCAATTGACATACATAATACTAGGTACATTTGAAATATTCCTCAAACAATTCTATAGAGTAAGGTGGATCCTCAACTCCTGAAAACACCCTGAGCCTATTCCCCTCATCTTGAGGCCTATGCAAAGGAAATCTCCATCTTTTGTAGTTATTACTCATATTGTAATACTCATTCAATAAGTCCTTGATTTTGTATTTCATATCAAAACTAGTGCCCAAATGGAATACCATTGATATGTAATCTTTGGTAATAGGGATAAAACCAAACCATTATTTAATTCAACCAAGCAAGTCTATGGATTGTAGTTTTTGGCCACTACTTTCAACAATTCTACATTGACTAACACATTTGGCACTATAAGATTTCTCATGTTTAATCTCCATGGATTTGAGACAGGTTTATGCCTATGCATTTTCCTACAATTATATAGAAAAAGATCATATCCCCTCATTGGAGTCCATATGTCCCCTACATGTTTGTATATATCTTTGAAATTTTCAGCTTTGGGATTTAACTCGACATTTCTCCTAGATCTTTGTCCTAACCTCGAGCATTGATCTATTAAATCTTGGTTTAAGTGCCTTTCCTCTAGTTTTTGCCTTTTGCCCTTAGGGTTTTCAGCCATTTCTTCCATGATATAATCTTATGCAAAAGAATTCCTACTTTTGTGAATACAATTTGAACCAGTAAGATGTAAACTTCAAGCTTAGAGTACTTACTTGGATATCTTCTTCTAGTTCTTGAATTATGACTTTCATTGTGTCCTGCCCTTGCTCACTATGTTTGCTTACTAGTTAAAATTCTCTCAGGATTTGCCTAGATATACATGGCTCTATGCATTAATAGTTTTTCATGGCAGCTTTCATATCATTGAAGGGATATTTAATTTTTTGAATAAGGGCCATTTGATAACCGCTAAGCATGTTTTGTCATTATTTTATCAAGATGATCAATTTTGTTGAGTAGTCTTTGATAATTTTTTATTCTTTTATTACCTTTGGGATTTTGGAATGATGTTGGGTGGTGTCACGCTAAAATCCCCTCCTAGAAAAGTCTCTTTGATATTCATAAGTCTCTTTGATATCCCTTTATTCACTATGTCATTTATCTTTTCAAAGGGACTAGAGATCACCTTTCTTCGATATCTCGAAGTCATCTCGAAATATCCTCAATGTTTTTTTATTTTATTCATAATCACTGGTGGCTTATCGACGAGATTAGGAATTGAGTCACCTCGATATTCTGTAGTTTATTTTCTAGATGTTTGATTTAATCTTTATCACTTTATCGATGGGACACATTTTGGTGTCACGCTGATATTCATCGATCTCCTCGATATGCCTTTTATGTCTTCGAAATATCGAAGAGACTTTGGAAGACTCACTCCAACACTCTGATCTATCAGTTCCTTCAACTTTTTGATGTCATCCTAATATATCGTAGAGTTATGTACCCTTCTGATCATTCGGATTATCGAAGAGACTCCAAAGTGAGTCTCCCCAATCCCTTGATATTTTACTTTTTTCTTTATCAAAAGAGAGTCTAAGGGGAACCTATGAACATGGAAGTACTTTTCTTATATGATTTTTTGTTTTTAGAGCTAAAATGATAAAATATGAACTTATAAGGGTTGAGCAGGGAAATTTGAAATTATATGTTGGAGATAACATGATGACGGGAAATAGATTTTTATCAAATATTTTTGGGTTAAAAATTTGTTCCAATAGAAGGTATTAGTCTTCTCACATGTTCTAGCATCATCCTTTGTGTTACCAACACTCAAGACCATGAAAAGTGTTTTATCATTTGAATCATCATGATCCTAATCTTCTAAAGAATAATTACTTTTTATGGAATATAGAATTCTCTTGAACTTGTCTCTTCTGTTACTACCCCGTGATTCTCTAAAAGGACATTTAGAAGAAAAATGACCAACCTTTCCACAATTGAAACATTTGAAGGGTAACTTACCTTTGTATTTGCCAATGCCTTTCTTCAGTCTTCTCACAAAATTTGATTGAAATTCATCAGAGCTTTCATCTTCATCAACAAATTCTTCTTTTGTCTTCATACTGGTTTTGAAAGTAGCTTCTTTCTTTGAAGCATCACTGCCAAACTCTCTCATTTCAAAGGTAGTAAGGGAACCGAATAATTTTTCTATAGTGTAAGTATCTAAGTCTACATTCTCCTCAATGGTAGATACCTTATGAATGTAAGATTTGGGAAGAGATCTCAGAACCATTTTCACAACCTCATCTTCTTTCACTTCTCCACCAAGACCTTTTATGCCATTGACCACTTCATTCACCCAGAGCATGTATCCAGCAATGTCTTCATCCTCTGACATTTTTAGGTTCCCAAACTTGCTCTTGAAGATCTGCATCTTGTCTTTGATGCAGAGGAAACGCAACAGAAGCTTACAAATAGGATGGAAAAGCCATTAATCCACTAACATGTTAAAATCCTGGACATGCAGTATGTAATACCTATCGGCTTATCATCATCATCATATTTCTTGCTAACACAGACAACATCATCATATTTCGAAGAGGCATGAAATATCCTCCTGCTAACTACTGTTCACTTCCTTATCGCCTTTCGCCTTTTGCCTGTCAGCAGCATCATGATACTCGACGAACACAATTATCCTCCTGATGATCACTATTCACTTAGCGCCAAACTCTATCGGCAGCATCATGAGGTTTAGCATCATCTTCACCCTTCGTCAGTAGGATATGAAATATCCGGTTCCTCTCATATATCTTGATGACGATATTCCTTATGCACCTTTTCTTCGATGCTTACGTCACCCTGATATTGACCTTCTTTAAACAAACAGCATTAGGATATGACTTATCAGGTCATATTGAAACATGCTGATGATGTTAACCAAACTTTATGCCTATGATTTACGCCAATGCCAAAACACTTAGCGACAGCAAGATAAACTTGCATAGGGTGATATTCGCAATATCCTGATGACGATGACGTCACTTGCACCCGATGCTGATGTCAATGCACCTGATGATGATGTCAATAGGATATAAGACACTTATATCCTCCGCAACATGATAATGAATATCCGGTGATCTTTTCAATATCCTGATGATGACCTTTCCGGTCCTTAGCCAAAAAGTGAACTTTCACTTCTGCATGCGATAGCGATATGCGGACGATGGATACACACGAAAGGTGATCTTGACGATGATATATACACTGAGTATATAACTAACCTATATCATCCTGATGCACTTGAGACATGCAATTTTTGCCAACTTCAGAACCTGATCCTGATAGCGATATACTCGTAGATGATGATACGATTCACTCCGTCTGGAAAAGCACATGCAGATCCCTGTATATCCGTCAGCTGCATGCAAACTCACAGAACCGCACAATTTTACAAAGAAAACATGATGATCGGGCCCGATCACCTTCAGATCAAAACTTAACAGTTTATCTTCCTAAACCCTAGCACATGAGGATGCTAGGTTGATTCATAGCATGCTACCAATCGATCTCCCACACAATGAAATCCATAAACAAAAAACTAAAATACAACCTAAACTAACATGCATGACCATTCCACCGATTCACAGAATCAACCGGTGGAAGGGTTGAAAGTATCCATTAACCTGTAATCAGAACAGAAATCAAAACATAAACAACTAATAAACCAGATAATGCAATTGATGAGATCTTATTTAGATGAAACACAAATGTCCTGTTTCTACAATACTATCGAACAACAATGTTTCACAATGTCTGGACTGATCTCTGGATCTCACTCAATCACCAGTACAACATAACATAACTACTACTCTGATCTCAAACCCTAACTGATCTGAGTTATTTATAGCACTATCCTACGAGTACTACCAACTCGGTTCGCAGCAGCTGGGAGCTTCCAAGCGGCTGGGAGAGGACAGCTCAGACAACCTGATAATGAACTCTAACTACCTGCACATTCTCCTAGGTGGATCAAACACATACGCATTGGTCCAATGGACCTTATTACATTATGAAGTCAAACATGCTAAAAAAAGACTAATGTCCTGTCATGCGGACAATGAACCTATATCCTATCTTGTAGGGGTGCTCCTGCACCATACTCCCCAGAAGAAGAAATCTCAAGTCCACTTGAGATGAGAGTATGGAGATCTACACCATGGTTCTGGATCTGCTCTTCAGTCATCCATACTGCTTCAGAATTAGGTTTTCCCTGCCAAGATACTAGATACTCCAAGTACTGTTTGTTCCAGGTCTATTTGACCACCTGAGTGTCCAAAACCTTCTGCAACTGTGGAGGATCATGCTTGGGAATGTCATCATTGACTGTATCCTGGAGGAGTTCCTGGTCTACATCTGGATTAGACTTGTAGGGAGTTAAATCACATACATTGAATATAGGGGACAAACCAAGATCAGGGGGAAGTTGTATCTCATAAGCATTTTGTCCATGCTTGTGCAAAATCTGACATGGTCCAACTTTTCTCTGCATGAGTTTAGTATATTTGCCCTTAGGAAGTCTGTCCTTCTTTAAATGAACCCATACCAAGTCGCCAACATCAAACTGTACATCCTTCTTCTTTTTATCAGCATATTCCTTATACTTCAAGGTGGTTTGTTGCAGTTGGGTCTTGACTTGATCATGAACTTCTTTGATGGCTTCTGTAAAAGCTTCTCCTTCTGCACTAACAGGGTCTACTGTAGGTAGATCTCTCAATTCCAAAATTCCTCTTGGATGCACACCATAAACTATCTGGAAAGGTGATTTCCCTGTGCTCCTATTGACAGTATCATTATAGGAAAATTCAGCTTGAGATAGAATATTATCCCACTTTTCTCCATGTTGTTTTGTCAAACATCTAAGCAAATTTCCTAAGGAATGGTTCACTACTTCAGTCTGTCCATCTGTTTGAGGATGATATGCAGAGGAGAAAGACAAATTTGTTCCAAGTTTCTTCCAAAGAGTTCTCCAGAAGTGACCAATAAACTTCACAGCCCTATCTGACACTATGCTCAATGGCAATCCATGGATCCTGACAATCTCCCTAAAAAACAAATCTGCAATGTATGAAGCATCAGCAGTGGTTTTGCATGGCAAGAAATGTGCCATTTGGCTGAATCTATCCACTACAACAAAAACACTGTCAAACCCTTTCCTTGTCCTTGGTAAACCCAAGACAAAATCCATACTTATGCTTTCTCATGGTCTGGAAGGAATGGGTAAGGGCTGATATAAACCTACATTAGTCGTCCTGCCTTTAGCTTTCTGACATATCACACATGTCTCTACAAACTTTCTGACATCTGATTGTAACTTAGGCCAAAAGTAATGTCTTCGGACCAGATCAAGAGTCTTATCTAGACCAAAATGACCTGCCATAGCTCCACAATGTTTCTCCCTAATGATGTTTAACCTCATAGAACACCTTGGAATACATAACTGTCCACCTTTGAACAACAATCCATCCTGGATCAAAAATTCAGAGAATTCAGCATGATAGTTCTCTCCAAAAGAAGTACATACATGATATATCTCCCCAAAATCTTCATCAGTCTCATACATGGTCTTTAGTGAATCAATGCCAACACTTTCTAACTGAATCTGGTTGACTGTTAGAACTCTCCTGCTCAAAGCATCTGCAACTTTATTCTTGACTCCTTTCTTATGCTTCAATGTAAAAGTAAAAGCTTGTAAGGTTTCTACCCATTTCATGTGTCTGTGGTTTAGCTTTTCCTGGCTGTTTATGAAACTCAGAGCCTGTTTATCTGTGAATACTATGAATTCCTTTGGCATCAAGTAATGCCTCCATTTCTTGAGTGACTGGACTAAAGCATACATTTCCAAATCATATGAGGAATACCTCTTTTTAGCATCATTGAGCTTCTCACTGAAAAATGCAATAGGTCTACCTTCTTGGCTGAGTACTACTCCAATGGCCATGTGACTGGCATCACATTCCACCTGAAAGATTTTGTTAAAGTCTGGAAGTGCAAGGACTGGCTGCTGTGCCACCTTCTTCTTCAATGTTTCAAAAGAATCATCTGCTCTTTGAGTCCAAACAAATCTGCACTTCTGTCCTCCTTTGATGGTATCAAGCATGGGTGCACAAATATGACTAAACCCTCTTATAAACTTCCTGTAGAAGGTTGCTAACCCATGGAAACTTCTGACATCATTCATAGTCTTTGGGGTTGACCAAGACAATATGGCACTTACCTTCTCCTTATCTATTTGTAACTTTCCTTGTGAAATGACAAAACCCAAATATGTGATCTCCTCTTGCATGAACGAACACTTGTCTAAATTTATCATCAGCTGCTCTTCATGTAACCTCTTAAGAACCAAATCTATATGTCTGAGATGTTCTTCTTTTGTGTTGCTGAAAATTAGAATGTCATCTAGATATACTATGGCAAACTTACCAATGAACTCTTTCAAAACCTCATTCATCAACCTCATAAAAGTACTAGGTGCATTAGATAAACCAAAAGGCATAACCTTCCACTCATATAACCCTTCATTAGTTTTGAATGTTGTTTTCCATTTATCTCCTGGCCTAATCCTGATCTGATGATATCCACTCTTCAAATCTATTTTTGTAAAATACTTAGCACCTCCCAAACAGTCAAGTAAATCCTCTATCCTAGGGATTGGAAACCTATACTTGATTGTGATCTTGTTAATAGCTCTGGAATCTATGCAAAGCCTCCAAGTACCTTCCTTCTTTGGTGCTAGTACAGCTGGTACTGCACATGGACTTAAACTTTTCCCAATCAGACCTGAATCCAATAATTCTTCAATTTGTCTGGCTACTTCTGCATTCTGTTCTGGAGTTAGCTTATAGGTTGCTTTGTTTGGAAGTGTTGACCCTGGAATTAAGTCTATGCAGTGACTAATATCCCTGACAGGTGGTAGGGATCTTGGCATTCCCTCTGAGATGATACCTTTGTACTTATCCAATAGCTCTTGGATAGCTGGGTCTATGAACCCTTGCTTCTTCTCTTCCTTGACTTCTTGCTGCTGTTCTTTATTCACCCTCATACATGGGATTAGGGCATATGCAACTGCACCTTCTGCTGCTACTTCTTTCATGAACTGTTTACCTTCCATCAGCATTACCTTCACCTCTTTTCCTTTAGATTTCTCCTCCTTCTCCGTCAATGGTAGTAACTTTATAACCTTACCATCTTTAGTGATTGTATAGGTGTTTCTAACACCATCATGTTGTGCCTTCAAATCATACTGCCATGGTCTACCAAATAAAAGATTGCAAGCATCCATCGTGGTAATGTCAAACAACAACTTATCCTTATATGCTCCAATCTGAAATTCTACCCAAGCCTGCTCTTCTACAATTGTCTGCTGACCTTGGGTAAGCCATGAGACTTTGTATGGGGATGGGTGAGGCAATCTCCGAAGCTTAAGCTTTATCACCATTTCTTCAGACACAAAATTTTTAGTAGAACCAGAATCAATCAAAACTTTACATGCCTTACCTCCTGCTTTGCAAATAGTCCTGAAAAGAGACTTTCTTTGAGGGGATTCTTTGTCAGGTACCTTCATGGTAGTCACTGTTCTTCTCATCATTAGAGACTCTCCACTTTCTGGGTATCCATAATTATCAGGAGCATTCACACTCTGAAAAGCATTAGAGCCTGTCATACTTTGATTATCAGGTTCTTGGATCAGATTTGTTCTCCTTTCTCCTGTTGAGCTTGTGGCCTTTTCTGGACATCTACTGGCTATATGGCCTTCTTTGTTATAGTTATAACATCTGATGGATCCTCTGCCCTGGGATCTTCCTCTAAAAGGTCTTCTACCTCTGAAGTTTCCTTGCTGACTATAATTTTCCCCCTGGTTCTGACTATTGTTTCCCTTACTATTGTCATGACTGGATTCTCCTTGATATCCATGTCCATGTCCTCTACCTCTAAAAGGACCTCTTCCACCCCTTTGTTGTCTTCCTCTTCCTCTATTGTGTTGTTCTTGTTTTCTCTTTAACTTCTCTTCCACTTTCAATGCCAACTGAAAGCATTTCTAAACTGTATCTGGATTATGCAGACTTAAATCTTCCTAAATGTTGAACCTCAATCCATTAAGGTATCTGGCTACCTTCTCTTCTTCACTTTCCTTTACCTTTGTTTTCATACAAAGTTTCATGAATTCTTCTGTATATGAGCTGACATCTAGCTCCTTCTGCTTCAGGTTTTGCTTCCTCTTGTGTAATTGGATACTGTAATCCAATGGGACATAAGCTTCCTTTACTAACGCCTTCATTTTCTTCCATGTAGTGACTCTACGCTTTCCTTCCTGTACTCTATCATCTTGGACGAAATTCCACCATGTCAAGGCAGCTTCTTTCATTTTTGACTGGGCTATTTTCACCCTCTGTTGTTCTGGTATCTCCTCTGTTTCAAAGAAATTGTTCAAGGAGTCTATCCACTCCATCACTAAATCAGGTTCCATCTTTCCTATAAACACTGGCAAATCCAATTTCACATCCATGGTTCTCCTCTCCATGGCCTTGAGGGCGTTCAACAATGGTCTCTGGTCTGCAGGAACGACCTCCTCGTTCCAACTAGGGATCTCTTCTTCTTCCCTATCTTCTTCTCTACCAGAACCTACTCTGTTCCTCAACTTCTCTAACTCATCCTTCAATTCCTGATTCTGAGCCTTCACGGCCTTGCTCTCTGCAATCTGTTTCTTCACCAGAACTGCCAACTCAACGTTGGTCATCCTTGCCGGAATCTTAGATGTTCCTTCTTCATCTAACATCCTGCTATATCCTGATCTTTTCCAGAAGATCCTTCCTTTGCTCTGATACCACTATGATGCAGAGGAAATGCAACAGAAGCTTACAAATAGGATGGAAAAGCCATTAATCCACTAACATGTTAAAATCCTAGACATGCAGTATGTAATACCTATCGGCTTATCATCATCATCATATTTCTTGCTAACACAGACAGCATCATCATATTTCGAAGAGGCATGAAATATCCTCCTGCTAACTACTGTTCACTTCCTTATCGCCTTTCGCCTTTCACCTGTCAGCAGCATCATGATACTCGACGAACACAATTATCCTCCTGATGATCACTATTCACTTAGCGCCAAACTCTATCGGCAGCATCATGAGGTTTAGCATCATCTTCACCCTTCGTCAGTAGGATATGAAATATCTGGTTCCTCTCATATATCTTGATGACGACATTCCTTATGCACCTTTTCTTCAATGCTTACGTCACCCTGATATCGACCTTCTTTAAACAAACAGCATCAGGATATGACTTATCAGGTCATATTGAAACATCCTGATGATGTTAACCAAACTTTATGCCGATGATTTACGCCGATGCCAAAACACTTAGCGACAACAGGATAAACTTGCATAGGGTGATATTCGCAATATCCTAATGACGATGACATCACTTGCACCCAATGCTGATGTCAATGCACCTGATGATGATGTCAACAGGATATAAGACACTTATATCCTCCGCAACATGATAATGAATATCCGGTGATCTTTTCAATATCCTGATGATGACCTTTCCGGTCCTTAGCCAAAAAGTGAACTTTCACTTCTGCATGCGATAGCGATATGCGGACGATGGATACACATGAAAGGTGATCTTGACGATGATATATACACTGAGTATATAACCAACCTATATCATCCTGATGCACTTGAGACATGCAATTTTTGCCAACTTCAGAACCTGATCCTGATAGCGATATACTCGTAGATGACGATACGATTCACTCCGTCTGGAAAAGCACATGCAGATCCCTGTATATCCGTCAGCTGCATGCAAACTCACAGAACCGCACAATTTTACAAAGAAAACATGATGATCGGGCCCGATCACCTTCAGATCAAAACTTAACAGTTTATCTTCCTAAACCCTAGCACATGAGGATGCTAGGTTGATTCATAGCATGCTACCAATCGATCTCCCACACAATGAAATGCATAAACAGAAAACTAAACTACAACCTAAACTAACATGCATGACCATTCCACCGATTCACATAATCAATCGGTGGAAGGGTTGAAAGTATCCATTAACCTGTAATCAGAACAGAAATCAAAACATAAACAGCTGATAAACCAGATAATGCAATTAATGAGATCTTATTTAGATGAAACACAAATGTCCTGTTTCTACAATACTATCGAACAACAATGTTTCACAATGTCTGGACTGATCTCTGGATCTCACTCAATCACCAGTACAACATAACATAACTACTACTCTGATCTCAAACCCTAACTGATCTGAGTTATTTATAGCACTATCCTACGAGTACTACCAACTCGGTTCCCAGCGGCTGGGAGCTTCCAAGCGGCTGGGAGAGGACAGCTCAAACAACCTAATAATGAACTCTAACTACCTGTACATTCTCCTAGGTGGATCAAACACATATGCATTGGTCCAATGGACCTTATTACATTATGAAGTCAAACATGCTAAAAAAATGACTAATGTCCTGTCATGCGGACAATGAACCTATATCCTGTCTTGTAGGGGTGCTCCTGCACCAGTCTTGCTTTAGTTTTTTTATCTCCATCATAAATGTTTTTAAGTTTATCCCAAACTTGAGCAAAACCACAAATTATTACCTTTGAAAGTTCTAAATCAGCTAATCCACTCATAATAGCAAACTTTGTCTTGGCATTGTTATCATACTTCTTGACTTCACCTGAATCTGTAGGAATAACAACAGGAACTATGTAACCAGAATTGACAGAGTCCCAAACACCACACCCAAGAGAATTAATATAAGCTTCCATCCTTAGCTTTCAAAATGCATAATTTGTTCCATCAAACCTAGGAATCTTTCCAAATCCATTCTTTGTCATCATAGACCTTCCTCAAGTGGTTAATCTTCCCTCAGAGGAACTTAGCTCTGTTACCAATTGTTCAACACACAAAGCTCCTAAGAGGGGGAGTGAATTAGTATCTAAACAATCTTCAATTTTAATAACTTCAACTCGTCCAAAGTAGATTTAAAACTTAAGTATCATAGCTCATTAACATGAACATGAAAGCTTAACATAATGCACATCAACACATAACACAAGATATACATGGAAAACCCTAGAAGGAAAAAAACCACGGTGATGATTAACTCACAATATATGAACCTCAAATAATAATTTTGTTTTAGGGGCTATAACCCAAGGAAGCTACTACTCCCTAAGTGACTTTGATTTAGAGTCATTCCCAAGGAAGCATCTACTCCCTGATGACTTTGTTTTAGGGTCACTCCCAAGGAAGCTATTGCTCCCTAAAATGAGAACACACTTATAAAAGATTATCGTATGACAATCTTTCTACTTTCAGAAAACTAACATTGAAACTCATATTTTTTATGAATGCACTTCTATCTCTTCACACTTTCTTCTAATGATCTGATCAATTAGGCACACTCTATAATTTATCACAATCAAATATAAGTCTTCAAGATGAATCCAGATAGTATCAACAACTTCTGGTCTTTCTCTTTCAGTTGCACATCAATCATGCATTTATTCTACTTTTTATCTGCTTGCAAACTATTCAATCAACTTGCAATCACAGTTCTCCTTACTCAATTTGATTCACTATTTATACATGATATTACATTGATTACATTGCTTTTCAGCCATATACAACATGAAAAATACATTTACAAGTTGGCCAGACAACACACAATATGAAATGTGTAGAAGATAGGTCCTAAGTGAAACCACACAATACACCAACAGAAGATCCATGCCTTGCGGACACCAACACTTGCTTAACCTGGTCCAAAACATCCTTCACATCTTTAAACACCAAGGAATTACATCTGCACACTCTGTTCATTTGGAAATAGGATAGCTTTAAGAAAAACACATGAAGACTTGAAGTATAATGGCCACATCAACTTGAAAACCTTGTGTGGTACTAGAAACAAGGAAGATCTTTGTGAAACTTTTCCAGATGAGTCCACATGACTCATACAACATCCCCAAACACTCCTTTTGCACCACACATCAAGTAATTGTGCTATACAGCTTCAATCATTAACTTTGAGAATAATTTGTCATGCGTAACACATTGCAACATGTTGTCATTTGAAAAACTGAGTTGTGGACCACCAAGAACCTTGAAACTGTAAGGGATCATGTAATACACATCCATAAACATGTCCTCAATACTGCAAGGGAAATCATTCATTTCCAAGGGAATGCGGAGCATTCCAACATGTTTTCAACACTAGCATACTTTACCAGAACATATACCAGAAAGACAAATGATCTAAAAACTTTGAATTATCACCTTCACTACATCCTAAAGACAAATCCAAAATTGCATGAACATATCTACAAATGCAGAGGAATGTAGAGCATTCCATTGTCCTACATAGAACATCTTCATAGAGACACAACTGTCTTCAATCAATCAATAGAAAAACACTCTTCCAATGATACAATCATCATGGAGCTTGGAACATACTATGGCTAGGTAAAAATCAGGTCAATAAGATCAAGCATGTAAATTAAAACCTAATCCTACCACCATCAAATAATCAAATCCAAGTGAAATCAAATGCATGTAATTCAATAACAAGATCACCTAGATTGTATGATTCCTTGTTTGTGATGTGGATTGCTTCTCAACAATGAACAATTATGAAGATCAAAGCTGCCATGATGGATAGATGATAGTGATAATATGCTCAATGGATGTTCAAATGCTCAATTTGCTAAGGATGATAATGTAGACGCTATATGATGATATATCTGCAAAATAAGAATGAGTGGGTGTATATATAACACTCAACCAAAATCAATCAATAGTAGAGATTTGGTGGCTACGTGAATGGTTGAGATGAATTGATAATCATAGGTGATTGTGTATATGACAAGTGGAAAGAAAAGAACAAGGCACATGTGTGATTGTGTACACAAAAATCCTTATTTAATAAAATTAAGTGTGATAGTGTACATAAAAAGTACTACCACACATGTTTCAAATGAAAGATGCACACATGTCGGCATATGGTGAAAGGTGAAGATAAATGATTGGGATATGATGTGGAAATTAATAAAATAAATAAAATTTATTTAATTAATTGGAAAGTGGGATAGAAATAGGATTTAGATGGAATTTTAATTAAATAAATAGAATTTATTTAATTAAAATAGATAGAATAGAAAGATAATTAAATAATTAAAGATTATTTAATTATAGATTAGAGAAAATAGAAGAAAATAGATAATGAATTAATTAAATAAATATGAATTTATTTAATTAATAGAAGAAATAGGTGATTTAGAGAAAATGGAGAAATTACTCAAATGTGTTAGGCAAATGCAGATGATAGATAATGTGATATTTTGATACTAATGATAATTAGGTCAATTTTGGGTGTCTACATTTTGCCCCTCTTTGATATAATGTTTGTTAGAACATTGTGTCAAAGAAGATACGATGATTCGTTCGATAAGCAAGGTTATGCCCTAGTGTAACTGGTAGGTGATGCCCCCCAAGAGGTAAGCCAAGCTAACCAGGAAGAGTTGGGTTGGCTCACGATAAGATAACAGGCAAGAAACAAGGTTGACATGAAGAAAATGGGAGTTGGGTAGAATAAATTAGGATGGTTTAGAAGAAAATAGACTTTGGTATGGAAGTAGGGTTTTGCTTAGAAGAAATTGGGGTTTTAGAATTAGGGTTTGGCTCTAACACCCTTGTTTTGCAGGATGAAGATGAGAGAAATGCAGATGATGAGGAATGAAGAATGAAGATGAAAAGAGTGATCAATCTTAGTTGAGGACTACATAGGATAATGATAGAATAGTAAGACAACTTTGAAATAATTGCTCAAAAAGTAGAGAAATGGAATCCTTATGTTTGATATAACATATGGATATTATGCACCAAGGTATAAAAGACCAAGGTGTCGAGGTATCCAACACATAACTAGCATACTACAATCTTGTCTAGACGTATGAGGGCAAAATGTTGAACCAACATACACAAGATATGAATAGCGGTTAGTGTTCTCGAGATGGACTTTGACTCTTCAAGCAAATGTTTGAGCTTATCTCCACTACACATAATGATACCTTGCTGGTAATATGTTGGAACTAGTCTTAGTATAGAATAGTCTCAATGCACAAAAGACTGTTTAACTTCTTAGATGCAAAAGGATATTGATATGCAAGATGCTAATCCCAACACATACAAGATACCAATACGCATAGGAAGAGAATAAGATCATCCCATAGACACAGCATACGAAAGCAATACGACCATGCCCCATTCCGTACTTCATCGCAACATACCAAGATATGATAAATCAAGGCAATCTTGATTAGGCATAGGAAAGGGACAAAAGATAAATCAAATGATAAAATAAAAGATACTGTCATCATGTTCTCTTGCCAAATTTAAGTGCTCTTAGATGGATTAAGATGGTGCCTTGTTGTGAGGAAAGATATATCCTGTTGAAGGCTAAAGATGTTGATAAAATGCTATAGCAAATGTTGGATTGAGGCATGCGGACAAATAGCTTTTGGCTTATCCATGATTTGTTGAAGTACTTGAGCTTTCTCTGATATGCATAGTCTGCTTCTTGCTTAAGCTAGTCAACTAGAAGAAGATGGAAGATGAAAGAAAATGTAAGATGAAAGAAGATGGAATGAAGTGGATTGTCTGTGCTTGCATGATGGATAGATCCTTTGTATTCCAGACTGTCTACATACCCTATATCCAAGGGATCAAAGCACATTATGATGGTGATGAGAGCTGATGAATATGTAGTTCTGGGCTTATTGATAATATAAGTGACGAAAGATAAAAGAAAGTGAGATGAATGATTGGAGGGTGATTAGAGGAAAGATGAAAGATGGATGATGAGAAAGGTCTATCACCTATGCCTAAATTAGAGTGCTTCCTTCACATCTCAGATTACCTACATACCCTGTATCCACAAGATCAAGGCTTTGAATGATAGAGATGAGATGTAGTTCTTGTTCAATGTGTTGGTGGTTGATGATTGGATGGATTGATTAGATTAATGAGATTGATTGAATGGTGTTGGATGGTGTTATTGATGACGTGTGAGATGTTTGATGAGATGAGAGAGATGTGATTCAAATGCAAGATAAAATGATAACATACACAAGCAAGCAAGCAAGTGTGTACAAATGATTCAAAAACAAACAAGGTATTGTCCTTTGTGAAGCTGTAAACCAATGATTGATCGATCGATCGATAATATTAATGGTAACGATAATGATAGTGATAATAGTGTTGTCATTGCAGGGAACAATATATCCCTAGATCAACACAAGGATGTGGGAACGATATATCCCATTGATGATGATGATGATGATGATGATTGATGTGGTTTACGACAAGATTAGGATCAAGACCAAGGATTGCAATTGGATAATTTGACGAAATTGATTAACTTGATTGGTATGGATAAATGATGACTTGCATTTGGGTCATTGCTTGGATTCCTTTGATTTGATGATGATAAATTTGATGTGATTGATCAGGTTATGGATTGAATGTTTGATGATATATGATGTTATTGATGAGATTATATGGATTGGATTGATGTGATTTTGATTTGATTGATGAGATTGATTTAATGGTGTTGGATGAATGGGATTGATGGATTTATTTGATTGATGTGATTGGGTTGGTGAAGGGATGATTTGATTGATTGAATGGGATTGATGTGATTGGATTGGTGAAGGGATAATTTGATTGATTGAATGGGATTGATGAATTTATTTGATTGATGTGATTGGATTGGTGAAGGGATGATTTTACTAAAGGAATTGGATTGATTGTTTGGATTGATTCGATGAATTGATTTGAATGATTTAGTTTGATGAATTTGATGTGATTCGATTGATTTTATTGCTTTGATTTTTTATGGATATTTGCTTTTTTTGGATTTTTGGGAATATTTATTTTTTTGGATTTTTGAGAATATTTGATTTTTTATTTGTATTTTTGGGGATGTTTTTTTTTTTTTTTTGGGGGGGGGGGGTTTAAATGTTTTAATTTTTGTTTGTATTTTTTGAATGTTTTAATGTTTTTTGGATTTTTTTTTTAATGTTTTGATTTTTTTGGACTTTGTTTTTTAATGTTTTGATTTTTTTTGGAATTTTTTAAATATTTTGGGATGACATTGGATTTACATTTTGGGTAGCCTTTGTACTAGATACCAATGACAAGGGAAAACCAAGTCTAGGTGTAAGGAGGTAAATGGGATTGGATGAATGGATAAAAGGATGGGCAATAGTAAATGGGATGGCAAACTCATGATAAATGGATGGAAGGGAAGACTCATGATAGATAGATGGGATGGATAAAAAGGTTAGGTTGAATGGAAAGCTCATGATAAATAGATAGATATAAGGATAAGCTATAGTGGATGGATGTATGCATCATAAGGGAGTTAGGATGTGATCTCCAAAGACTATGTCACATGAGAATAACATGCCCCCAATCTTGGTGGTAGACTTAGGATTTTGCATGACAAAGCTTATGATGAAAGGATGACATGACAAATTGGATTTTACATGACAAGGTTTATGATAGGTGGATAATGATAGGATTGTTTGGAAAGGGTGAGGTATATCAAAGCATATTTCAACATTTTACCCCCATATCTTTATCAAGATCAAAAGGAGGAAGGGAGGATGGATAGACTCGATATGATAGGTACATGGGTGTAATGGATAAAGATGGTAGGATAGGATATGGAAATGGTAGGACATGATAGAAAGTGATATGATAGGATAGATAGTGTGGATTAGACAAGGTGCCCCCAAGTGTAAGTGACATAGAAGATCAACCTACACATGACACCTGTTTGCTAGGTTTTCATCATGGTACTTATCCAAGGTGCATGTTTACCAGGTTTTCACTGTTGGACAAAGGGATTTCTCTTTACTTTTTTTATTTTTTCTTCTTTTTCTCTTTTTTTTGAGTGGGATAGACTGACATTTACACATGGCATCTGTTAGCAGGTTTTCACCATGGTAATGGATAGGAGGGACTCAAGTGTCTAGTTCCATGAAAGGGGATAGTGTCCCACTAGAGAAGGATGTTATTGCATAGACCATGTCAGGTGTGCTCATAGATGTTGATAGGGGATTGCATGGATGGAAGATGGATGAGGTAGATAGTGGATTGTGATGTGGATTATGAAAGGATGGATGGATGGATAGGGGATAGTGGATAATGATATAGATTATGTAGGATTTATGCAAAAGAGGATGAAAAGTTTATGCCAAAGCATGGACCATAGGGATAAGATGATGAGGGATATATGTAGGATAATAGTTCAATGATGGGGTGATGGAGCTATGTGGAAATGTTGTGGAATGGAATGGAATCATGACCATCGGCTGCACACACCATGATAAACATTGAAGCTTTTGATGGGAAGGTGGTGTAGGAAGCAATGGCAATGTTTGCTTAGTGGATGGATGATTTAGTGATTTTGGGACCCACATAGACTTAGTATTTGTATGATTTTTATTTTTCATGTGGGATGGAGGAATTTGATATTTTGGAATAGAATGGCATTTTTGGATGGAAGGGGATGGTTAAGATTTTTGAGAGGTGGATTCCTCATTTGATTTGCATAGTTTTTTCTTAGGGACCCAAACCATTTTAGGTTTGGACTTTTCTTTTGAAGGTATGGGCTTGGATAGCTTTTTGAATGTACTTTGCTTTGACTTTTCACAGTTGTGCCCTAAGGCATGAGGATCCTTAGGATTTGTGGTAGGATTTTTGGCTTTATAGGTAGAGGCATCCAATTTTTTACTTTTGAATCCCATGGGATGGGTGGAATGGGTGGAAGCTTTATGTTTAGACAATATGTACATTTGTTGGTCATGATTAGGAATGTGAGGGAATTTATGGATAAATGGATAAGGGGATTGGATGGTAAGGCTATTAGGTGTTGGGAGAAATGGTGGTAAAGTGGATGGAGGGGTAATAGGGGTTGGAAGTAATGGAGGTAAATTGGATGGTGGAAGGTGTATGGTCACATGCTTTTGACATTTGTAGGATGGGGGAGGTGGAATGGAAACATATGTTTTGGGAATATGATGTGGTTTATGATGGAAAGTGGACTTAAGATGCATGGAGGAAGTACCAACATCTTTAGATTGCTTACCTTGGGGTCTGTATCCAAGGCCATATGAGCATGGAGGAACTTTGACATGGATAGGCTCCAAAATTCCTTGTTCATGAAGGCCTAAGCCTTTACCTTGATAGTTCATGTTTTGGAGGATGCGATGGACTATGGGACTAGGTGTAGTTTGAACACTAGACTTGAGCTCATTATTGGATGGAGAAGGTGAAGTGGTAGACAAAGGTTGTTGTTGTCCTAAGGAAGAACACTCATGGATGAAGGTGGATAGACCAATAAGATATGGTGGTAGATTTGTAACATGGTCGATAGTGAATGTAGATGAAGGATCATTAGGATCTTGATTATCATTGTGTTCATTTAGATCCAAGCTATTGGTTTGATCTTCTATGCTTTCTTGGGAGCCAAGTGTCACATCATGACAAGTGGATGTTTTCTCATCATGGATAGAGCTATGTGGGGGATGGATAGGAATAATTTGGATATCTTGCTCATGGATGGGTATGGAAGGAAGGATATGTGGAGGGATAACTTTTTGATCATGACATGCATAAAGTCTAGCTAAGAGGATCATAATGGTTTTCATGAGTTTGGTCAAGAAGGTCATCGTGGTTTTCATTATCATGGATAGGACCTTGATTATAAATATGATCATAGATAATATTGAACATGCTATGGATAGGATCACTTTTCTCATGAATAGGGTTATGCTCATAAATAATGTCGTGATCATAGAAAACATATGGGTCATGGATCGGTGAATCTTGGATATGCTTTGATCTTGATTTCGATTAGGGGTTGATGTTTCCTCATGCTTAGGATTATACTCTTGACACACATCTTGATGTTCTTGAGTGGAAGGGGATAACTCTTGGATAGGCTTGACATGTTCTTGAGGGTTATCGATATGAGGGTATAATGGTGCTTGACTTGGATTTATAGTTGGAGACTCTTCACTAGGTTTGATAGGTTCTTCATGGTCATCAACATGAGGATATGAGGGGTCTTGACTTGGGCTCATAGTATTAGGCTCTTGATTATGCTTGATGGCTTATAGATCACATGATGGGGCTATAGGATTGGACATGGTATTGGAGGACTCATTAGGAGGATCAAGAATGGGTGTTTGACATGGGGGTGTTCTATTCCTTGCTAGTAGCCGTTGGATCACATCCTTTGCAAGTGTATGGGTGCATGGGAAATATAATGGATGGACAATAAGGGTGGATGGGTTTGTAGGCTTAGGATTAGGATTTTGATTGGATGGAGGGATAATGGGATTGGGCATATTAGGATTTGGATTAGATGGAGAGATAGGAAGATTGGATGGATTAGGACTTGGACTAGATGGGGGTAACATGTGGGATTGGGATGATTTGGCATGTTTACAGAGGCTCTGTTGGTATATCTTATAAAGGAGTGGCCTAAATATGAGGCATGCATTTGTATTATGACCTTTAATCCTATTGTATCCACAATAGTGATATTCATTGTATGTACTTTCCTCACATGGTTTGACTTTAGGAAGTTCAATGAGTGTTGCTTCAAGCATCCATCATAAAATATACTCAACATTTTCATTTGGTGGAGGATTGGAGTCCCATGGTGATGAAGGTGATGAAGGGCTTGAGGGATTAGAAGGTGAAGAGACCAATGGAAATCCTAGCATTGGGATCACATGGTGGTGTTAGGATAGGACTAGTAGGCTCATGTGTTGGGATTTGGTTGGATGATGATGGAGGGTATTCATAAGATACTTGCTCTAGATTGGTGTTTCCATCATCAAAGGTTATTAAGTCTTGCTCTAAATGTGAACTTAAGGACACTTGATTTATGTACAAGGGATTGTTTGGATTTGTATGCACCTCTTGTCAAAACACCTTTTGGCCCTAGAAATGGTTTTGATAAATTTGAGGTGGATATTGTTGGGTAGATATGGCATTGACATGACATGAAGGTGAAGGTGATACTTGAGGTTGAGATAGAATATGAGGAGTTTGGCTTGTTGTGATATGATTCATTGTGATTGAAAGGGTTGATGATGTGTTGGTGAACAGATGTCATAGGATACTTGTTGTTGAGATGGAGATTGACATGGATAAGAGCTAACATTAGAAGAAATGGGATAAGTTGATATAGAATTGAGTTGATGAGTGGATAGATAAGATGGGATAGGTGCTAGATAGGATCGAGAAGATGCTTGTTGGACTTTGCAAGTGGCCAAGAGGTATTGTATATGTCCAAATTGGCTTGTTCAAAACATTTGAATCATATCTTGAATGCTTTGAAAGGTTCGCTCCTCTAAAGGTGATTGTCTTGCATGCATGTGGCGAAGCATATGAAGGATATTTTGGAGGTCCTCTAAGGTTGACATGATGTAGTTTTTGGTAGAATGTTTGTTGAAGGTTGTAAATGATTGGAATGTGATTTCTTAGAAGAGATTGATCATATTGATAGGATGAAATAGAACTTGAAAACCCTAGAGATAACAAGCAAAGCTCATGGATTTTAGATGATGATTTTGGGATGATGAGGTTGGATGATTAAGACTGCTGAAGAATAGTTAAGCAGCTTGATAGATAGATGACAGATACCCATGTTTGATGATCAGATTGAAGAAAAGATAGTAAATAAGATGGGCAGACTAAAAATGACCAAAGGTGATCTATGATAGCTCAAATTTGAGGCAGAATAGCTCAGAAGCGAGGCATGATAGCTCAAAAGTGATTTGGGTGGTTTTATGTGATAGAGTGTAGTGTTAACTAGATGCGAGTAGTTTTAGTGCAAAAGTGATTTTCTATTGTTTAAAAGTGATGCAGTTTATCTAGAAGCAAGCAATTTCAATTCAGAAGTGATTTAGGTTAGACAAAGGATGTGTTTTGGTGAATTTTGGCAAGAAAACAATGATTTCAGTCACTCACATTCACAAACATGTACAATCCTATGCTGGAAAGGACTATATTTGTTGAATCCCCTTGCCATGCTTATTCAAAGCGGATAGCTTCAGGATCTTGGTAGCACTGGCTCCCCTCCATGGCACTCACTTCTCATGCATACCAAGTTTTAAGTATCGAAAGGATCGCAAACCTTAGGATTGTCTCTACTATCTCTACTAAGAACCACGAGAATCGAGGTAGCTTCAAAGGCCAAGCCTTCTGTGTCACCAAATAGAGGGATTTGGGCCACTACACAAAGGTTTCTAGTATGGGCATCTGTCCAGGTGGCTACACGTGCAGTGATTTGCTCCGTTAATGGAGGTTTCCCAACCCAAAGAGGTTACGCTTAATGGGGTTTTGGAGGAAACATGCATCAGTGCTGTTGTTTGTGGCTTTCGACACAAACACCTTTTTTAATAGCATCTTGGAAGAGCTTGGCTTTAGCTTGTTACCGCTTGGGTCATACCCCTTCTCACACCAAGAAGGCAGGCCCTCTAAAGATAATAACAAGTTCTCATGCAGCCAAGATCCATTTGATAGGCAAGGGGAGAGGATACTTTTGTTATTAAATTTGGGTTACACACATACACAACAAGCAATTCAAAAAAGATAAAACAAGCACAGAGCAAACAATGGTTCCTTTTAAGCACCAAATCCAAATGTTCCTAGATTAGTGATAAAAATGATATGTCTTGGACCGATCGAAGGTACAATAGATATGTTAGTAGTTCCACAACCTCTTTTTCTTGGACGAACGATAAGATACTGCATAAATAGATGATTAGTAGCCAAGTAAAACCAAACTGTAAATGATAGAACTGAAAGTGACATAGTTAATAGAGGTGATCAACTATTGATCATGAGCGATGTGAATTCTACCAAAAGTGACTAGTTGTTAGTTGAAAGCAACGTAGAAATACCAGATGTGACCAACTATTGTTCAGAAGCGATGCAAAGCTGCCAGATGCATGAAAAATACCTATTTCTACAAAACTAGGGTTAGGATCATTAAAAAATGACTATCAGAGATTGCAAAGCCTAGAATATCAAGTCCAGTGGATGAAATATGATTAGATGGACTCCGTACAACCACAGATTGATAAATTAAAAACCCTAGAATGACGTTTTGATGAGATCTTACAAAACTAAGGGTGTTAGCTCAAAAAACCCCTAATCAAATTGATTGGTAGATGATATAATGATCAAAGACATGTAAAACATAGATTAGAAACCTTGATTGATCCATAAAAATCTAGCACAGCAACCTACAAAATCAAATGTTAACAAAAAACCCTAGATTTCCAAAAGCAACTAAAACAACTAGATGCGAGCAGTTTTCAATCAAAAGCAATGCACTGTCAGCTATAAGCGATTAATTTTCACTAAAAAGTGATGCAAAAATGCTAAAAGGGACTGGTTTTCACTTAGATGCGACTGGAAATTACCATAAGTGCTATGAAAAACCTGAACTTCACAAAACAACTTTTAAATGCAAAGTTAATCAAGGACGTGAGTCCCACCGAGTGTGCCAGAATGTGGATAGGTAAAAATTAGGTCAATAAGATCAAGCATGTAAATCAAAACATAATCCTACCACCATCAAATAATCAAATCCAAGTGAAATCAAATGCATGCAATTCAATAACAAGATCACCTAGATTGTATGATTCCTTATTTGTGATGTGGATTGCTTATCATTAATGAACAATTATGAAGATCAAAGCTCTCGTGATGGATAGACGATAGTGATATTATGCTCAATGGATGTTCAAATGCTCAATATGCTCAGGATGATAATGTAGACAATATATGATGATATATCTAGAAAATAAGAATGAGTGGGTGTATATATAACACTCAACCAAAATCAATCAACGGTAGAGATTTGGTGGCTATGTGAACAGTTGAGATGAATTGATAATCATAGGTGAATGTGTAGATGACAAGTGGAAAGAAAATAATAAGGCACATGTGTGATTGTGTACACAAAAACCCATATTTAATAAAATTAAGTGTGATAGTGTACATAAAAAGTACTACCACACATGTTTCAAATAAAAGATGCACACATGTCAACATATGATGAAAGGTGAAGATAAAAGATAAAATAGATAAGGGAAATTAATTAAATAAATAAAATTTATTTAATTAATTGGAAAGTGGGATAGAAATAGGATTTAGATGGAGTTTTAATTAAATAAATAGAATTTATTTAATTAAAATAGATAGAATAGAAAGATAATTAAATAATTAAAGATTATTTAATTATAGATTAGAGAAAATAGAAGAAAATAGATAATGAATTTATTTAATTAATAGAAGAAATAGATGATTTAGAAAAAATAGAGAAATTACTCAAATGTGTTAGGCAAATGCAGATGATAGATAATGCATTATTTTGATATTAATGATAATTAGGTCAATTTTGGGTGTCTACACATACATACTATAGGCCATCAATAGCATCAACAACACATTTTATCATCTTTGTGCTTCTAATTCCCATCTTAATATGAACTATATATTCTCTCTTTTCTTGTTATATGGGACATAACATTCAACCATGAACTATATCTTCTTCCTTTGTTGGATTCAACTGTGAACTCTATCTTCTTCTCTTGTTAGATGTGGCATGAAATCCAACCATGAACACCATCACTCCACCATGATAGTGTTGACATGAATGAAAACCCTATGAACCATATGTGTAACACCTTAAACATCTCTCTCTCTCTCTAATGTAGAGGCACTTTGATAGGAGAAGGATAGAAAACTAAACAAGGTTCTTACTACACCCAAAAGCCCAAATTCAAAAGTTAGTTTACAAAAGTGGGAACAACAGTTAGGGGATTTTATTTCTTCATGGAAAAGGTGTTTAGACATGTATTGGGACCCATCCCATTCATTGGTAAAGGCAAGTCAAACTTTTGGTTAGCACTTCCTTCACAAACCTAAGAAATGGCTTATAGCCCTTCAAAATGAGAACAATCTTAATAACTCTTGACTCAGACCTTCAAAGGAAAATCTTAGACAATTAGAAGATACCCATTATGACCCCCTATCACATATCCAAGGATGGGTATTGGTTTTTTGGATGATATGGCTCAACCTATAACTCTTCCTCATGCCTTAAAGCCCCAATTAGGCCAAAATTACAAAGAGACCCCCCTTAAATCCACACACAGAACTCAATCAATGGTTTGAACACTTAGAAAACATGACAAAACAAGGGATTTTGTGGGTTTCATCTTCCTACACTCTGCTGTTCCCAAAAATGCTTTTATGGTTCCCTCTTTGTGCCTTTAAACATCACCTAACACATGGTTTTGTTAGGTTTCCTCAAAGAAAACTTCTTCTCCTTAGATCTCCTGCCAAAAAAATATCATAGTATACTAGAACAGACCTACTACAACCCATTCCACTGATCAAAACTGAATCAAATCAGTGGAATGGCCAAAAATGCATAATTCTTACCAAAACCCTAGATAAGGCTTTCTTAAAACAGTTTTCAGGAAAATGAATCTTATTCTACTCTAGAATTGTTTGAAGATGTCAAAATAGAAGTAAATGAATGTTAACTCACTCTAGTTTCATGCCACCACCATGATCCTTCACAACCTATCCATACAGAAACAGGGTACGGACTGCAACAGCAAAATTATACAAAGAATGCAGAATTTCTGAGTTTTCACTATTGTTTCTCCTTCAAAAGACTTCTCCAAAAATTCTCTACCAAGTCCAAAGTCTTAGTAAGTTTATACAATGGAAAGAGAGGTATTTTGGTTCAATGGAAGGTGTATAACTATTCTTCCATCAGTGAACTGCCTGTCAATTTTAAAACAACACTTACTAATCATTGTTGCAACTGTCCTAATTAGGACTGCAGCGAGTTGTTTAGGTTTAATGAAGCCTTCAAAACATTTGGTAGCCTTTGACAAGGCTTTGACATCCCTTCTAGCACTTTGACATGCTTACAACCATGAGGACTACCTCCTATATACCTTTGGAAGGCTTACAAATGTGAGGAAACATATGACTGCCCCTAGGACTTCAAGCTTGCCTTTTACATGACAATAATATGTAGATATTTGGACATAGTCCTTATTACATGAATGGTCTTCTAGGACTTTATTGGAATCAACAAGACAAAAATGAACATTAAAATAAGTCATGAAGTTGAGTGCCTCATGGAGGCCACCTTGTGTTAGGTGCTCCTGCACCATACACCCCACCTAGAAAAGAACTCATGCCACATGAGTTGATTATTTGTCTTGCTCCACCTTTATCCTCTGCTGCCTCATTTCTTCCCCATGATTTCTGGACTACAACCTGCTTCCATGGAATCAAAAACTCTTTCCTAGCATTATAGGCTCTACTCACACTTTGCCATGAGTGAGTGCTTGCAACCAGACCTATACTTTTCTTGCCATTCTTCCTTACTGTCATCTCTACCTGAACACCTGCATTCAAAACCTTTGTTGATGCTTCTTGTACTACTGCTATGGTAGAATATGATTGTCTTTCAACTCTTGTTGGCTCTAGAGGACAAACAGTGGTCCCTATTATGACATCATCTCCTTTCCAACCAACTTGTGGTTGCTTGTAGACCTGCTCTTTGACCTTCTGCTGATCCATCTCAGACATCACCATCTAATCTCCCTCATGCGAAAATGAAACCACATTCAAACTTTGCACTTTAGCAACCCCAGTCCTTGAGGTATCCTCAACTTTCCTTGTCTCTTCTTCATTAATCTTCACAAACTCTTTCTTACTCACCAAGATGACCTTGGCTACCTTTTTTGCTTCAACATCCTCTTGCAATGGTGTCATCACAAAAGTCCTCCCATCCTTCTTGATGGTGTATGTGTTAGCACATCCATCATATAATGATTGCCTATCAAATTGCCATGGCCTACCTAAAAGTAGGTGACAACAATCCATGGGCAAAATGTCACATAAAACCTTATCCTTATATTCTCCAATCTGAAAATCAACATATGCTTGTTCATCTACCAAAAATGATTGACTATCACTTACCCAAGATGCTTTGTAAGGAGTTGATGATGAATCCTTTCTAGGTTCAATTTATTCACCATTTCCCTAGACACCATATTATCTATTGAACCAAAATCTATTACTACCTTGCATACTTTACCTTTGCTTTTGCAATTGGTCCTGAAAAGTGCTCTCCTTTGTGTCATCTCCTTGTCCTTGGATTTTTTCAACAGTGTTCTTCTTAGCATTAATGCTTCTCCATCATGAACCAGGGCTGCACTCCCAATTGGAGAGTTAACACTTTCATCTACCTCCTCTTCTTGTACATATTGAACCCACTTTTCATCCCTCCTTTCACTACCACCGAATGTAGAACTTTGTTTCATTGGACACTTGTATACGGTATAACCAATCTCATGACAATGATAACATCTCCTAGTGAAAACATTAGAACCTCTACCTCCACCTCTTATGCCTCTAAATCCCCCTCTAAAATCAGAAACTTGGCCCTTACCTCTGCTTGTGTCTCCTTGGTCTTCTTGGGTTGGTCTTGTTCCTCTTCCTCTATGTTGCTGCTCACCATTCCTCTTCGACTTCTCTTCAACCGTTAATGTCACTTGAAAGCATTTTTCCATGGTTTCATGGGTTAATAAACTTATCTCATCTTGAATATTAAACCTCAAACCATTTAGATACCTTGCCACTTTAACTTTTTCATCCTCCATGTACCCACAACAAAGAGTGTATTTGTGAAACTCCTTGGTGTAAGTAGCCACATCCAAATCTCTTTTCTTGAGATTTTGCATCTTCTTGTAGATCTACACCTCATATTCTGATGGAAGAAATTGGGACTTGATCCTCTCCAACATTCTGCTCCATGAACAGCTCATACTCTTCCCATTCTTTACCCTCTCACCTTGGGTGTAATTCCACCATGTAAGGGCAGCACCTTTGAGTTTAGTTTTTGCGAACTTAACCCTCTTATTTTCAGGAACTTCTTTGTATTCAAAGTAATTATTTAGAGCCTCAATCCACTCCATTACTTCATCAGCATTCATCTTCCCACTGAACATGGGAATCTCCATCCGAGCCTCTGAAGAATCCTTGCCAATTGCCTTGATGGCTTCAAGGAAATGCTTTTGATTAGCCGGTACCTCTACCTTTTCTTGCTCTTCTTCTTCCTCCTATTTTTCTTCCTCTTCATCTAAACCTTCATATATCCTCTTCCATATCCTCAATGCCTTCAACTCTACTTGGAGTGCTTCCTTGACTCCACTTTTGATCTTCTCTTCCATCTCCTTGAACTTCTTGACCACTTCAGTGGTCATTCCCTTTGGAGGCATATTGCTAGCCTCTCCTTCACTCTCCTCGGCTACATATACCAAGCCAACAATAGAACCTTTTATGGCTCTAATACCACTATGATGTAGAGGCACTTTGATAGGAGAAGGATAGAAAACTAGAAAAGGTTCTTACTACACCCAAAAGCCCAAATTCAAAGGTCAGTTTACAACAGTGGGAACAGTAGTTAGGGGCTTTGATTTCTTCATGGAAAAGCTGTTTAGACATGTATTGGGACCCATCCCATCCATTGGAAAAGGTAGGTCAAACTTCTAGTTAGCACTTCACAAACCTAAGAAATGGCTTGTAACCCTTCAAAATGAGAACAATCCTAATAACTCTTGACTCAAACCTTCAAAGGAAAATATTAGACAATTAGAAGATACCCATTATGACCCCCTATCACATCTCCAAGGATGGGTATTGGTTGTTTTGGATGATATGGCTCAACCTATAACTCCTCCTCATGCCTTACAACCCCAATTAGGCCAAAATTACAAAGAGACCCCCCTTAAATCCACACACAGAACTCAATCAATGGTTTGAACACTTATAACACATTCCAAAACAAAGGATTTTGTGGGTTTAATCTTCCTACACTTTGTTGTTCCCAAAAATGCTTCTATGGTTCCCTCTTTGTGCCTTTAAACATCACCTAACACATGGTTTTGTTAGGTTTCCTCAAAAAAAGCTTCTTCTCCTCAGATCTCCTACTAAAAACTCATCATAGTATACTATAACATACCTACTACAACCCATTCCACTGATCAAAAGTGAATCAAATCAATGGAATGGCCAAAAATGCATAATTCTTACCAAAACCCTAGATAAGGGTTTCTTAAAATAGTTTTCAGGAAAATGAATCTTATTCTACTCTAGAATTGTTTCAAGATGTCAAACTAGAAGAAAATTAATGTTAACTCACTCTAGTTTCATGCCACCACCATGATCCTTCACAACTTGTCCATACAAAAATAGGGTACGGACTGCAACAACGAAATTATACAGAGAATGCAGAATTTTTGAGTTTTCACTATTGTTTCTCTGTCAAAAGACTTCTCCAAGAATTCTCTACCAAATCTAAAGTCTTAGCAATTTTATACAATGGAAGAAAGGTAGTTTGGTTCAATGGAAGGTGTATAATTGTTCTTCCATCAATGAACTATCTGCTAGTTTTTAAACAACACTTACTAATAATTGTTGCAACTGTCCTAATTAGGACTGCAGCGAGTTGTTTAGGCTTAATGAATCCTTCAAAACATTTGGTAACCTTTGACAAGGCTTTGACATGCCTTCTAACACTTTGACATGCTTACAACCATGAGGACTGCCTCCTATATACCTTAGGAAGGCTGACAAATGTGAGGAAACATATGACTGCCCCTAGGACTTCAAGCCTGCCTTTTACATGACAACAATATGTAGATATTTGGACATAGTCCTTATTACATGAATGTCTTCTAGGACCTTATTGTAATCAACAAGACAAAAATGAACATCAAAACAAGTCATGAAGTTGAGTGCCTCATGGAGGCCACCTTGTGTTAGGTGCTCCTACACCACTCTCTCTCTCTCTCTAAACCCTAACCCCTAAACCCTAAAACTGAGCAACTGTCAACCCTAACTACTAACACCTAAATGCTAAACTTGGGTAACCCTAAACAAAGCTATATACCTATCTCTCCCCTATCTCCCTATCTATATCTTCTCTCTACCTCTCAATTTTTCTCCCTATGTCTCTAGACATCTCCCTCACTCTCTATATCCCTATATCTCCCCTTTGTCCCCTTTATATCTCTCTATCGATCCACTCTCTCTCTCAAAACCATAAACCCCTAAAACCTAAACCCTAACTCCTAACCCATGAACCCTAAATCCTAAACCCTAAACCCTAAATAATGCCCCTATACCCTAACCCCTAACACCTAAACCCTAAACCTCTATCTTTCTATATCTCCCCTATCTCCCTATCCCTATTGTCCCTCTACCTCTGAATTTGTCTACCTATGTCTCTGGACATCTCCCTCACTCTCTATCTCCCTATGTCTACCCTTTGTCTCCTCTATCTCTCGTATTGACTCTCTCTCTATCTCTCAATCTCCCTCCCTATGTCTATAGACATCTCCCTCACTCTCTATCTCTCTATCTCTCCCCTCTTTCTCCGCTATCTCTCCTTATCGTTCCCCTCTCTCTATATGTCACCTCTCTCTCTCTCATACATTATAATGAATAGAAGGTGGTATTTGAGATTTTTTTGAAGTACAGGAAGTTTGGGTGGTGAGTTTAGAAGAAGGAATAGATTGTGTAGAGTAAACCAAAGCCATCTTCAGGATCTCAGGTTTAGATTGTGAGAGTTTATATTCTCCAATAAAGGAGGTTTTAAAATCTAGAAAACCCTAATCATCATCAAAAAATGCACGTGAAGGCAAATCACTATTCTGATCATCACTATTTTTTAGTAGCAGGAAATACTATGTCAACTTTTATTGCATAAGGAATCAAAGTTTTGAGAGATTTAGAAAGAGGAGGTTGAGATTTGGCTTCTTCTTATAAGTAACTTTGCAGATTAGGATCACCCTCAACTATATAAAGTTTATTGTTATAAATGAATTTCAAAGTATGATGAAGAGTAGATAGGACTACCCCCATGGAAAGAATCCATGGTCTACCAAGTTCAGAAGATTATATGAAAGAGTACCTAGCATGACATGAACAAGTGTAGGTAAACTCATAAGTCCTACCTCAATAGGTAGTGTGATTATACCTAGAGATTATTTACCAATGTTATCAAATCCATAGATATTAAGAGTTTTGGGCTTGATAAGAGATGTATCTACACCAATCTTATGCAATAAATCTATTCAACAAATATTGAGACCTGATCCATTATCTATTAGAGTATGTTTTATTCCATTTCTATAAATGATTACCAAAATCATAAGAGGATCATGTTGTTGTTGAACTTTGAGAGGAGGTAACTCATGTTGATGAAAGATGGTATCCAAACTCATTGCTTGAATACAATCTAATAGGGATGATACACCATTAGGTCTAATAGAAGGAGGAACAATCACCTTTTGTAGAGCCTAGTGAAGCATCCCGTAATATGTTGGTGATGTTTGTATTAATTCTCAAAGTGAGATCTTAGTCAAAGTAGCATGAAGTTGTTTGACAAGATCATATTCTCTGCTAATGGGTTGAGAAAGATGAGATGGTGGAAGAAGAAGAGGCTGAGAGGGTGGAAGAGAAGCATGAATAGTTGGTGTTTATTTTCTTTTTCTATTGTTGTGAGTGTTGTACATGTGAGAAACCACATGGTAATGAGGTTGTTGCAACACATTTTGAAAAAGTTAGTTTTTTTAATAGGTTGCTTTGGAAAGTGTAGAGTGTAATTAGGGAGTCAAGGTGGGTTTAGAACACCTTGAAAAAATATCATAGGTTTAGAATAAAGATGCACAATAATTTTAGGTTTTGTAGGTTCTTTTTGGGAATTAGAAACATAAATTGTGTTGATTTGGGTTTTTTATAATTATCCTTACTAATGAGTAAGGGGCTTGAAGATGCAACTAAAGGAGGAAGAGAAGAGGTCTTCACATATTTAGTGATATCCAAGGGACCTGAACATGCAACCAAAGGAGGAAGAGAAGAGGTCTTTGTTGCAAGGTGTGGCCCTTGGTCTCCTTGTTTAGCGCAATGCTGCGGTGGTTTGCAACAAGGGCTTAACTGCCTCCCATGCTTGTTAAGTCAAGTGGTTTTATTGGGCATTAAAAGGTTAATCTTTTGGTGAAACGAAAGCTAACAATTGGTATCAGAGCCGAGGTCACAGGTTCAAACCCTGCGCTTGCGCTGGGGGGGTTGTTGCAAGGTGTGGCCGTTGGTCTCCTTCTTCAGCGTAGTGCTGCAGTGGTTTGCGAGAAGGGCTTAACCACCTCCCATGCTTGTTAAGTCAAGTGGTTGTATCGGGCATTAAAAGGTCAATCTTTTGGTGCAACAGTAGCTAACAGTCTTCACATCCTTAGTGATATCCAAGGGACTTGAACATGTGACCAAAGAAGGAAGAAAAGAGGTCTTCACATCCTTAGTGATACCCAAGGGACTTGAGCATTCAACTAAGGGAGGATGAAAAGAGGTCTTCACATCCTTAGTGATATCCAAGAGGCTTGAATATACAACTAAGAGAGGAAGAAAGAGGTCTTCACATCATTAGTGATATCCAAGTGGCTTGAATATGCAACTAAGGGAGGAAGAAAAGACATCTTCACATCTTTAGTGATATCCAGGGGGCTTGAATATGAAACTAACAAATTAAGAACTAAGTCACAATCATATGCCTTGGATGGAACAACTCTTTGAGTGAAAGTGGATAGTGATGTAAGAAAAGAAGAGAACATGTTTTGGTTTTTGTTTGACATGTCTAAATGTTTTATTTTGCATATGTAATAGAAGTGTCTAATGAGTCTATCAGCTAGTGAAACACAACAAATGTAAAATACGCGGGGTTGGCCAAAATGTAAGATTTGGGAACAACAACAATAAATATGTATAATTGTTTTGCTTTCTAAACTAAATACATGAGATAAAAGAAGATATGCAACATGAATGTTTAATCACAATCATCAACTAATTAAACACAACTATAGATTTGAGAAAAGAAGGTTATGTGTAATACATTAGGTTCACTAAAATGTAAGATAGAAAAGAGAACCTAATCAATTATGAACTAACTAGATCAATAATTTATATTAGACATTAGAACACAATCCTACAAAGACTTGTGCACTTGGCTACAGTCCTCAAGGGAGATCCAAGTTGTTTGGGGCTTTGTTCATTTGTTGTAATGTTGGAGAATGATTTGAGAATAGAAATATCTAGGGTTTTAATTGACCTAATTGAAAAATGAACAAATTACAGGTTCTACAAATTGATTGTGCAAGAACAGAGGGTAGATCAAGAAGGAGCATAGCTATTTGAGCCTACATCTAGAAACTGGAGCCGATCTGGGAGGACTTGGGCACTACGCACCCTAGTTTTAGGGTTTTTGTCCTAATGAAACCTATGTGTGAAGGTATTTGTTGCTTCTTGTTATGGAGTAAAAAGTGGACACGTGTCTTTTTAACTCCTAGTTTCACTCCTAGGTCCTATTTGCTTCATAATACATTCTAATTGATCATCCAGAAAGAAATTTCCAAATGCCCATGACATTTTGGACCCTTGGGACCTTCTTTAACTTACCCCTAGGCTTGGGTTCCAACCACCCAAGTCTTCCCAAATTGCTTAGGGCTAATTAATAGCATGTCAGCTTGGACCCTTCCAAAATGTTCCTCCTTGTTGGCTTTTGTGATTTAAGTTACTAAATTTTAGCAGGAAAACATATATAAGTGAGTTTTTGACTTCATTTTAAAGATAGATAGATATTGCAAACTTATGATATTGGAGCAAAGAGTATTCAAGGTATTCATTGTGTTATTGTTGAAGATTTATGTTTGTATTTGTGTGTTTGTTTCATATATATGGCATCATCATCCATTTCCTTATGAGTAGAAGAGATTTCATGCTCCTAAGCACTTCATCTCTGAGGTGAAATCATTTCTATTTGGACCATTTGAATCATTTCATCATTTAGATTATCTTTAGCCTCTGCACTACAAGGGCACACTCTCTATGACAACGGTGTTGAGAAAGCTTAACTTCTAACCCAGGATTTGACTGAGGCACATCCCTAAACACCACAACCCCCAAACCTTCTCTTGTAATCTTGTGTGCAGGTCACAGGTATAGGTTTTTGGAAAAGTGGAGCTATAGGAAGGTAGTGCAAGAATTAAAGTTTTGGGATCTGAAAACATTTCTAGAATATCTCTCCAAATAGACTTGGGTGGATGGCACCCTAGTCTACAGGACTTCCAGGTTCTAGATCTAATCTTTGAGCATCATTTGCAACATATTCTTAGTTTTTACCTCTGGTAGAATCTCATTTCTAGACATCTGCAGTTTCTAAATTTATCCTATGACACCTAAGCATTCGAGAGATAGGTTTCAACTTCTTACTAATCATCTCTATACTTTTAATTTCTAGAATTTTGTTGTCAATCATCTGCTTCAAGCTAATTATCTTATAACTAGGGTTTTACACGTACTTAATATAGGGTTTGATAAAAGGCTTGATTGAATCACATCTTTCCTTGACAAACAAGAGCACAAAATCTATAGTTGAGTCCTCTTCCATCTTATAGTGACTTAAGCTCAGTTTTGTCCTTGAATGTTGTAGTGAAAGGAGGGTTTGATCTAGTGTACTCACATACATGCATTCATCTTCCTTCTCTCCCTTTCACTATTAAACATTTTGGTGAACCTGTAGCAATGAACATTGGCATCTTTCTGAGTGTTGAAATCAGTCTTTGCATTCATTCATATCATACTTATCATCCTTCATTCAAAAATCTTGCAAAAATTTGAAAAAATTGAAAAAAATAAGCATTCTAGGATTGCATAAAGGCATAGTTTTTCATTATTTCCTTGCATATCATTGGAAGCATTTGAAAATATGATTTTTACATCATATCTAAGATAAATTATGGCAATTAATCATTTCATGATATCACATCTTGCATTTGCATATCTCATTTGTAAGGGTTTTCTTGAAAATATGCATATTTCATATAACCTAGTTCTTGCAAAAAGCTAGGGTTGGTAGTCAAAATCTTACTTCAGATTTTTCTGCTCCTTTAAACACTCATTCAAATCTGATTTTGAGTTCTAGTGTTGCTTCATGGTGTGTTCTTGCATTTAAATTTCAAAATTTGCAATCACATAGTGTGTATTTCAACATTAAGGGTTTTGCACACTTTCTTCACACTTCTTTAAGAAAACTTTTAAATCATTCATCTTGCCTTGTTGTGTAACACTTTTTTTTTATCTTACTTTGTTTGTCATGAAATCCATGTTTTTTTCTCTTTGAAAACCCGATTTCCTTAAACAAGTGCTTTGGTGTGAAACAGTCTCACATACATGGCTTCTCATCACAACACTAATGCTATGGTCCCTCCTCAACTTTATAGGAAGAGGAAGACTCTTGAGCCTGAAATAACATTTACACCACATGATAGAACAATTGGAGACATTGAGGGACCTCTTTACATCACCACACGTATAAGTGGAAATCCTACAAGAGGGGTCCTTGTCAATTCTAATTGTATGACGAATGTAATTACTGAAGAGTTCCTCTATGTGCATGATTTGATAAAAGAATCTTATGAACCCACACATATGATGACTAAGACACATACATGATCTTTCCTCCCAGCTCTAGGGAAGATTACATTATTGATTAAAGTAGTAGAGAAAGCCCTAGAACAACCATTTAACATAATTCCTACATCTGACCTATTTCGTGTGAAACTAGGCCATCCATGGCTCAAGTCCATGAAAGTGGTCCCCTCTACAATTCATAAATGTCTAAAATTTCCTCACCAATGGAGAGTGTATGTTGTCCACCATAGTAGATGGAAGCCTATGGTCAATTACATAAATTTTAACCTAGACTACTTTTGGCCACAACCTACTGAGCCTCCTCAACCAAGAGAAGATCAATTCTTCCTAGGATACCAAAGATACAAAGAAAAATTAATAACAAAATTCATTGGACCTCTTATTTCACAAGTAGAAAGTAAAGAACAACCTAAGTTGAAAGAACCCCCTCAACCATGAGGTAAGGGAGTCTTTGCCGAGGTTCCTCTTCCACCATTCTTACATGGATTGGGAGATACTAATAAAGAGCAAAGCATTTCATCATAGAAAATCAATTTTGTACTAGCTTCCTCCTCTGAGATGTCGAAGACTATAGAAAATCATGACAATCCTTTTTGCAAACATTACTAATAAAACAAAAAGGAATAGGCAAGTAGGAGAAAGAAGGAGGAAGAGACAAGCCTTGGCTCAACAAGCAACACCTCAACAAGAAAACATTCCACCAACTAATATTGAATCAATGAATGAAGAGATAAATGTTGAAGATTTAAAGGGTGATGATTTAAGTTGGGCAATTGTCCCTTATGTATCTATTTCCTCTTGCATTTAATATTGGGAGGAAGATGATTTGCTTGACAACAACCACTAGTTCAGTTGTGTAACAGGTAAGTACTTCTAACCCTTTTTGGCCACATTTGTTGTAGCAACTCTTTGAGTTGCTCCCTAATGTGGCCTCCTCTTATGTGTTGTGTTCCCCTGTGTTGTGTTATATGTTGTTTAGGTCTCTTTGGATTACCCTTGATTCTCTTGTAAGGTAAAGGATACAAGGAGACCACCTCTATTGTGATCATTCTTCTATTTGTTTCTCTATTCTTCTACTTCCCTCTCCTCTATCTTATTGTTGTGTGTTGTACCTTGGGGGCATAATATTATGGAGGATGTCTTGGGGAATCTTTCCATGTTGTAAACCAAAGTCATTCTTGTCTCCTCTCTCATTTTTATTGTTAACATTCTTCAGTGAATCTACCTAGTCGACTGATGACAAAAACAAACAAATACTGGTAAGGAAGATGTTTCCCTTCAACAAGAAAGCAAAAGTAGACCTAGTCCATATATGAATATGGGGTTGATATGTGTGTGTGTGTGTGTGTGTGTGTGTGTGTGTGTGTGTGTGTGTGTGTGTGTGTGTGTGTGTGTGTGTGTGTGTGTGTGTGTGTGATACATGACTAGTAGAATTACTCCGTGTTGTGAAAATTTGTTGTAACAAACCTTTGCAATACTCTAAATCTGCTTCAACACACTTTGGACTGTTTTGTATCTCCTTGTCACTACACTTAGTTTTGAGATACTTGTAGTATAACCTCATGGCTATACTCAATTCTAAACTTGCAACTATAGCCTTGGTCTTTTATATGATCTAATATATGATTTATGCATAGCTTCTATGAATTGATTTGGTTGTTATCTTAGAGTAAGATTTTTTAACCAAAGCTTTTCTCTTGTTGATTATCTAAACAACTACTCTCTATGTGTTTGTGGGAACATTTGGTGATCGTGGCACATGTCACCTTTGGGGGCATGAGCTTTATGAAGGCTCTTGTTCCCTTGCATGTTTTCACTCTACCTTAATGCACTTGATACTGGTAAGTGGGATCAACCACGTTAAGGTGGGGGCATGTATAATGGTATCAACTTGATTATCTTTTGGACACTAACAAAGCATGTTTGAAAACCCTCATCACAAGGCGGGATGGCATATCTCTTGAGCTAGTGCACATCCTTTTAAGAAAAAATCCCTCACCATGAATCAAGATGATGTATCTCTTGAGCTAGTACACATCCTTTTAAGCAAAATCCCTCATCGTGAGGAGGGATGGTGTATCTCTTGAGCTAGTGCACATCCTTTTATACAAATTCCTCATCATGAGGTAGGGTTGGATCTTGAGTCATTCACCCTTAAGCATGTCTATGGTGATTATGGTAGTGTAGCTCAACTATCGCCTATGTGTTTGGTGTGTTTTAGATAGTGAAGTAGTGATGAGGTCCTTGCTATCTATTGCGTTTTCCATGTATAAGACGTATAGTGTGTCGATGACATGCTATGTGGCACTCATGTATTCCATGTGTCTTCTGTGTGTTTTATGTGTCTTCCTTGTGTGTTTTACATGTTTTTGGTATGGTCTAAAGTTGTGAGGCGATGAGTCCCTCTTCACGTTGTATGTGTTTTGCATTTACATGTGTGTTTTGTTTACTTTAGTTAGCATTTATATATAGATATGTAATTACTTAATCGTGTCTTCTCTTCATGAATTTTTCATGAATTATGTAACTATGTTCATGTCTTCTTCATGTATTGCATGCTTCACTATATTCTCTATGAATTGCATGCTCCCTTACACTCTTCATTATGTCTTGTGTGAAGTCTGCTAAGTGTTTTCTTATGTTTTTCTGAGCTTTGGGGCTAGTGATTGTCTTCCAACTCAGGGTGTGTTTGATGTGTTCGATGTGCTTTAATTGTACTTTAATGCATGTATGGATCGTAGGATCATACACACATTAAAGTGAGGGCTAAATTTTATGGAGTAAAAAGTGGACACATGCCTTTTTACCTTCTAGTTTAGCTCCTAGGTCCTACTTGCTTCATTATACATTCTAATTGATCATCCCGAAATAAATTTCCCAACACCCATGATATTTTGGACCCTTGGGACCTTCTTTAACTTACCCGTAACCTAATTTGGGCCCCTGGACTTGGGCACCAACAACCCAAATCTCTCCTAATTGGTCAAGGATAATTAATGGCATGTCAGCTTGGGCCCTTCCAAAATGTTCCTCCTTGTTAGCTTTTGTGATTTAAATTCCTAAATGTTAGCGGAAAAGCATATATAAGTTTGTTTTGGCTTCATTTTAAAGCTAGATGGATATTGTGAATTTATGATATTCAAGGAAAAAGCATTCAAGGCATTCATTGTGTTATTGTTATAGATTTGCATTGGTATTTGTGTGTTTGTTGCATATATGGAATCATCATCCATATCCTTATGAGTTGAATAGCTTTAATCCTCCTAAGGACTTCATCTCCAAGGTGACATCATTGCTATTTGAATCATTTGAATCATTTCATCATTTGGATTATCTTTAGCCTCTACCCTATAAGGGCACACTCTCTCTAACAACGGTGTTGGGAAATCTTGAATACTAACCCAAGATTTGACTAAGGCTAATCCCTAAACACCACAAGCCCCAAACCCCTCTCTTGTCATCTTGTGTGCAGGTCATAGGTATAGGTTTGGGGAAAAGTGGAGCTACAGGAAGGCAGTGCAGGAATTAAAGAGTTTTAGGATCTAAAAAAATGTCCTAGAATATCTCTCTAAATAGACTTGGGCAGTTGGAACCCTAGTCTATAGGGCTTCCAAGTTCTAGATCATATCTCTAAGCATCATTTTCAGCATATTCTCAGTTTTGACTTCTGGAATTGGGCGGTTGCCAAATTTGTCCTCTGATACCTCAGCTTTCAGGAGACAGGTTCCAACATCTTACTGATCATCTCTATACTTTTAGTTTGTGGATTTATTGAGTTGATCATTTGTTTAAAGTTGATTATCTTATAACTAGGGTTTGATAAAAGGCTTGATTGAATCACATCTTTCCTTAGCAAACAAGAGCACAAAATCTATAGTTGAGTCCTCTTCCATCTTGTAGTGACTTAAGATTAGTTTTGTCCTTGAATGTTGTAGTGAAAGGAGGGTTTGATCTAGTGTACTCACATACATGCATTCATCTCCCTTCTCTCCCTTTCACTATTAAACACTTCTATGTTCTTGTCTCTTGTCAGATTCATGAAACTTCTGATTTGGATTTGCATACACAAATATGGAAAATGGTACTACTGCATAGGGGCTTTCTTAAGTCAAACCCCATGTTGGTGTTCCCACGTCCACAATAGAAATTATAGATGTGATAGAGAGTGTGTGCTCACTGTTACCAATTTTTCATCTACAGCTCAAATTGGCAGAGCTAAAGCAGTTGTTCCCATTTTAAGTTGAAAAGTTCTTAACATATTTGACCATTGCATAGTTTAACGGGTTTGGAAAAGAAAGAGTTCATTTTTATGATGCCATGTATTATAATAGAAAAGGAAGCTTTCATCTTGTCACTAAATGCTTTTCAGCATAAAGGAGAGTCCATGAATTGTAAGGAATTGTTGTCATTCATATTACAATGTTTCATTTATTTTACAAGGGAGATATACATAAGATTGCATAAGTGTTGTGTTTATGTTCATTGGAAAGAAATGAATGATCAAATGTCCCACACAAGCTATGGAAATAGCTAAACTAGTACAAACATAGGAAATACACTATGCATCTAAAGATAAAGAATGGAAAAGAAGCATATAAGGAGAGGCATATCCATCATTGCATGTTTGAAGTCTTGAGTTGGTCTTCATTTCATCCTACTCCTCCTTGCTCCTGATCCTTGAGTGAACCTATATCATGATAAGAAGAATTCTTAGAGCTCCAGAAATGAATCTTCTTACGTGCCTATCGACATAAACATAATACATTGCATATGTTGTATTGAATTAGTTGACAAACATCCGATATAAGCAAGAGAGCCTGAAAATGAAACATCACAAGAGTAATGAGCTTTACTATTTTTTATCGAACATGTTATTTTACTGTGTAGGTATAGGAAAAATCATGTTACTGATCCATTTCTGAATATATCATAGCATGTGGTGCAAAAATAGGCTCCCACAAGGGTTGAGCCCAGCATGTTGCCCCTAACTCTCAAGAGGGAACGAGATAGAAAAATCATATCGATAATACTCAAATAAAAACATTTTCAGCTGAAGGAGTAACTCATCAAGTAATTGCAAGATCCTCAAGCTCATTGCTCATTCATGACAATCCAATCAAGTGCAATGAAGTGAGAATCACAAATGAGCAATGAGCTCATTCAAGGCTGTTTAAATAAATATACAGAGCTGAATAAAAATGCACAATCTTTCATGGAAGGAGTTCCATTTGCATACAAGGTTCTCATGCTATCATGGTATCACTTGATTCAATAACGGTGATAATCATATTTTGTTTTTATTGCTACTATATATCATGTTTTCTATTGTTCATGTTCAAGAAATAAGTAATGACAAAAGAGTACAATACAGTCTGAACGACAGCCAAGGATGCATCATGGAGCAATCAATACACAATGGGCAGCAACAAGACTTATCAAATAGCCAAGTATAGATAAGTAAAGTTGATGGGATAGTCATAAATGCATTGAAGCAGGCATCATAAATCATTTCCAAAGAATACCTCCTATAGGTATTACATGATGTTGCATATATTTTATTAGGAATTGATAGCATTGGAATAGATATAATGATTTCCCTGAAAGATAGAAATGTAAGGGAATGAATGGACAACAATAAAGTGAAATTGGTGAGAAATGGAAAGCATTGAAGCATTCCAAGTGTTCCTGTATAGTGATAGGATGATGGTCTACAGTAAGAGTGAACATTCTTCTAGGTAAAGTGTTCTAGAGAATGTAAATCTGCATATTAAAAATGTGCAACTTGAAGGGGTTGTATGCAGCAGGGAAGGGAGTGAGGCCTCAGTGGTTAGCTATTTCTACAAAATGCCTATGGATTTGGAATGGAGTCCTATCAACAAAGGGTCAAAACCCCATCATCTATAGAGAATGAGGCTAACTGACTAAATACTTAATGTCTGAAAGGAAGAAGACAACCTTTTTTATTTCTTCATAGAATACAAACATGAGAAATGTATTATTATAAGATGTGGGCAGCTATTCAAGCAATACAGGTAGCACTCAGAGCAAGCAAAAATCTCAAAGAAAGAGATTGTGTCAAGATACCATGGAAGAATTAGGTGTAGCAGCCTACAAGTCACCATGAGATCCTGTCAACAAGGACCCTCTAATAAAGTGAGCTCATGAGCATGAGAGATAATTACAGAGGTTTGAGACCTGTTAAAAGCCTAAGTCATTGTTAAGCAATGTATAGGTTATATAGATTGACAATAGAAACTTTACCTGAATCTATTTGAAATTTGTCTTCCTTAACTAAGTTGTAAATCAACTACTAAATATAGTATCTTTAGGTAAGAAGTTAGGATCTTTCCCTGAGCTTGTGAGAAGTCTTCATTAGTTAGAAGAACTTAGCATAAAGTCTACTCCAGAGAAGTCTCTTTTAAAAATAAGTGTATAGCTTAGCAACCTTTAAAGTCTGTGGATTGACAGGTCCCTGATCACAAAACTGGTTTTCCTACCAGGCTCCTTTTCTTCTTCATTATGCAACCTCAAATTGATAAATTTATCATTCACTCATGTGTTAAGAATATCAATCTCTGAAAAATATTGCCCAAGCCTTGAAACACTAAGGATTCACTATAATTGGCAGTTAGTAGAGATTGAAACCTTACCAATATCATTGAAGGTCATATGTTTGAGAGACTGTCCAATGCTGATGGGCATAAATGTTATATCTGGCATGGTAAAGCTTGAGAAACTGTCTATAAAGGATGAGTACCAGGAGAAGTTGGACAAGCTTCCAATTATTGCCAATCTAGTCTCACTTAAAGAATTTGAAATCAGAAAATATACTAAGAAACCAAAGGAAATACAAGGCTTCAAAAATTACATATCATTAGAGAGGTTAATTGCAGTAAATGACTGCAAAGTGCCAGCCATAAAAATTTTTGAGCATATGGTGGAAAGACTGTGAAGACTAGATCTCTCAGCACCATGCAACATATCAGCATTTGAACCTTGCCTTAAAACTATAAAGAAATGGCCACAAGAATGTATAATATGCGCAAGGATAGAGCATGGTTTGGAATCAGTTATGAATTCCTTTGCCTTTCCTAGTCTCATTTTGGTTGATTCATGTGTGGAGGAGATTGCTAGTGATAAATATAGAATTGTGTTGAGGTTAAAATGTGGGTAGAGGCATTCTTCCAATGCGGCAGTGATTGTGTGTTCTGATATAATTTACAATCCAGCATATTTCCTTCTAAGGTTGAAGGCCTTTCAGAAAGGGAAGTGGTTACATACTAAGTTGTTATGATGTATCTAGCAATCAAATGGATAATAAAGCGAGAGGAATGTTAGGAATGGGTGAAATATAATGAGAGTTTCATATTCCAAATACACAGAAGGAGATAAATGCATTCATTATCATGTTTGAATTGAGCTTGAAATGAGGAGAATATAGAGATTCGAAGGATAGAAGTTACCTTCATTCTTTGAGGTGAATACACATATGGCCACAGGTTTCGCCCATATATTTTCTCTAATTGTCTCCAACCAGTCAGCCATTTCGACCACAAAGCAGAGAAGGCATTAACAACAAAGATACAAAGACATATACATTAGAAAGTTTTAGATGGCCATGGCTTGAAATCCAAAACTTGTGTTTAAAATGAAAATTTTGGTTTGTTTTTGTGACAGAGAGGAATATACCTTGAATTTTTCTACGAAATCTTCAATGAAAGAGCATTGTAACAGCAAGAAAAGTAGGGTTTCGAGCTCAAACCCTAGCTCCCATGGCAGCGGCCAGAGGCAAAGCCTCTTCTCCAAAAGTTCAAAGTGCAAAATGAGGTTGAAAACGTAGGGGCTCATTTGTATTTTGTTTAGGTTTTCCTTTGTGCTCTAATTCAAATGGGCATTTTATCACATTGAATTAAAATTTAAATGCCTCAACTAATACCCTTAGGGTATTATTATTTAACCTTTGTATATGATGCCTAGGCTTTATGCCTTAGGATATTTTGCAAAAAATGGAGGATAAACCAAAACATTTAATGTGCCTTAGGAGCCTTCAAATTTTCATTGGAAAATAAAAAATCAAACTAGGTGAAGATGTATTGTACTTGGTAGAAAGTATCATTAGAATCATATAAGCCTCGTATTTTCACAAAAAAATCAAATAAAATCTTTTCCTTCCTTTGTGAAAAATTGGAGTTAAAATTGCAGAAATCATTGTAAAATGTTATTTAAAGAAATGTCCTTATAAATTGCTTTAAATAATTGTTATTTAGGTGCAGTTAAAGAAAAGCAAACTTATAGGAAAATCTTTCTTTTCTGAGGTTGTTTCCTTCTGGGTGAAATAGAGAAAAGCTACACAAACTAGACTTTCTATTTCAGTTTCTAGCAAAGCAAAGCCTAATTTTTAATGTCTTTTTGGTGGGATCACTTGATATGGAATCTTGACAGGTTTTACACTTAGTTTGGAGGGAGTTTGGGCACTATTATAGAGGCTTTTCTTTGGAGCTCAAAAATGGCATAGGAAGTTGCCTTTTTGAGGGATTTTTTGCTGAGTTTTTTCAATTCTCAATATTAGAAAGCATTTTGGCTATATATATGAGGAGAAAAACTCATTTTATGTAGTTCAAAATATTGTTTCTTCCTCTCTTGTTCATTTGTAGAGAGCTTTGTAAACACTTTTGTACTCAGATTTTGATCTAGCATATTCCTTCAGTTTTAATAAAATAGCAGAGCTTTCCTTCTCCTATTTTGTCTCATGTTTGCAGTATCAATTTGATATCATTGTCACCTAAAATACTGAATCCTTTTATGTCTTGTTATTGTAAGTTTGTGTACAAAATTTCATATAATTTAGGTTGTGTGATTGTGTTCAGTTGGAGCCTTCATACAAATTATTGTTGAGTTGTATGTTTCAAGTGAGATTGTGAGGGTTAAAGTTTTTTGAGAAATGGTTATGTGAGTAAAATCATCAAAATCAATTTAAAATTCTTGTGAATCATCCTTAGGTTTTAGGATTTCATTTTCAATTATCTTCTAAACCCTTTCCTTAGAAAGTCATTTAGATTAGGTGATCCGCTAGGGGAACCAGCCCGCTCTGGAGATTCATTCTCACTATAGGTCACCCACAACCTAAGAGTGTTTCCATGTTTCATTAGGATAGTTATGTTTAACTTGGCTAGGGTGCAATCCTGATTGATAACAGTTTTTGGCATGCCTGGTGGGACAGTTTGAACTCTGATGGTTTAAAGCTCATCATTTCATTGCTAGTTCTTGTTGTGTGCACCAACAATCTTAGCCTTTGGAGGCAATTTCTTCAAACACATATGGCAACTTTGAATTAAGATCTACTGGTTTTAATAGATCAAGCTCTGGTATGTTTCAAAAGACTAAGCTTTTATTCTTATTTCTAGCTCTTCATATGAGTAGAAATGTAAAATTTTCATAGTCAATATGTATACCCACCCCCATATATGAAAATACTGTCAACAACCTTCTTATTAACCATACCCAAGTAGCCACAATGCTAGTTTTAGTCCAAGTAACCCTATTACAGTAAGCTACCAGCTTACTCAAGATGCTTACCACCCATCCACCCTTACCCAATCTTCCAATCAACCTTAAAATTCTTAAATTATGGAGCTTAAAGACATTTCATTAGACTTCACAAAGTGGGTAGAGGAGATTAAGAGGTAGCATGAGTATAATCAACAGCAGAAAGAGCTATCTTATCAAGCGTATCTTCATGAGTAGGAGATGGAGGCCCAGGGGATATCGTTTGAGAGGGAGATGCTCATGAAAGAGAAGTAGATCAGACTTTTGCTCACTCAAACACATAGTCATCAAGTTCAAGAAGCTCCTATCATTCTAGACCAATCTATTCAAGAATAGATTCGTAAGCATAAGATTCCAAGTTTCAAGCAAAGTGAACCTCTTATCCCTCCCAAGGTTAAGATGCCCAGTTTTAGAGATCCTTTAGCATTGTAAGATCCTATGTTGGCACAATCTAAATTTGTTATGCTTCAAAACCAGCAAGTTGAAGAGCCTTTTTTTCCTCCAAGAAACTCAAGAAACTTCCCAAAGTCTCCAAATTCCAAGTTTCAGAAGTTCTGATTTTGCTCAGGAGCCTATTTGTAATCAAAAGTAGTCCTTTAATCCTTAGTCATATCAAGAAACTAAACCAAGTCATCAAACTTTTGAACAACCATGGAATCCTTCTTGGACTAAGTATCTTGGTTATAAAATGCCAAATCTTGTTAAGGCTACCCCTCCCGTACCAATCCAAAATCAAGAAGAGGAAAAGGGAGTAAAATCTGAACCAATCAAGATTCCATGTTGGTGTGGTAAACATGAGCCAAAGCTTTTAGAGCCCAAGACAATCAAAATTTCAAGTTTCAATCCAGCAGATGAAGGTTCTTGCAGTCCTTTTTGTGCCACCAAATCAAAAAAATTAGATGTGGAGCAAGACGTTGCCGCTGTTTGTGCTGCATTCCCAACTGAATATGAGCAAGATGCATATGAAGAGGATGTTGGTTCAAACTTGAAACCAAATCCTTTGCATTTAGATTCATTTGAAAAGTTTTCTAATTTTGTTTATAAGATGAATGAAATTAGAATACAAAGGTTACAAGGTGAGAGTCTTTAGTTGCAAAGATATAATGCTCAAATTTCATTGGAGAAAGCACCGCATGAGGAGGAAGAATCAGTTTCTTTGTTCAATCAGTTGCCTAGTTTTGCTGAGTCAGAGGAGAAAAGCATGCTCATACCAAAGATAATAGTTTTAGAACAACAAGAAGATCTTCAACAAGATGAGGAGTTGTTGATTGAAGCTAAGCAATCTAACAATGGGGTCTTGGATCAAGTAGAAGATTGTGAAAGTAAGCCTATCATGGAACTTACACAGCTGGTTGAGAACTGTTATAAGGTAATAAATAGTCTCCCTTCACAGAAAATGAGAATGATAATGAAGAAGACATGTTTTGCAATGACCTTGAGATTTTTATTTCAAATTTAGACATCAAATGGTCATCTTTTGAAGGAGAATGTGTGGAACAACATGTAGAAGAGGCAAAAGGGGGTGTTGTAACTTAGTTTTTGACTGATTTATTTGTGGAACTACCTTTAACTATTAGTATTGATAGAGAAAATGTATTTGAGCTAACAAAATTGATAGGTTGTGATCAGCTAGAGGATGAAAGTGAAATTGTTAGAATACTGATCCATGAGCAAATAAATGAGGATAGTTTGGTTGTGGAGGATCACAAGGTTGAAGACATGATTCAACCAAAGAAAGAAATAGTTGTGGTTGAGGAGGTAGTTGACAAGAGTGAAACTAGTAAGAGCCATTCCAACTTTGTCTTGTCAATAGGATGTCTAATTAATTATATTGCTAAAATGGAGGCCAAAAAGAAGATTCCTATCACGATTGAGTCCAAGCATGAAAGTGCAGTTGAAGAAGAACAGATTCAAGTCACATTACCACCTTAGAGTAGTAGTGTTTATATACCATACGAAGAGGTTAATGAGCTTGTATATGTTCTTCAAGATGCAGTACAACTGTTTCATGGCCTTTCATACATTGTTCATTTTCATGTAGCCATCCAAAATCATGTAAACCATCATATATTTTGTAGAAAAGGCAGCTACTTCACCCAACCAATGAATGAGTTTGTTTGACTTGCTTCTTTAGCTGGTTAGAGTAGGTTAGAGTTAGTGTTTTCAACTTAATAAGTGCTCAAGTCACATTTGTTTCAGTTATTTTCTTTTGCTAAGTGCTGTTGCACATGTTCTCTAGCCACCAGGGGCTTTTTTAGTTTGCTTTTTGTTTAGTTTTCCACTGCTGTTTGGAGTAGTTGCAGTCTAGTTTCACAATTTTCTAAGTTTGAGAAGAGCAGAGTTTGACTCCATGCCCAATGGATGACTAAGGCAACTGGTCTATATGCTTACCAAGCAAGCATTTAGCAAAAATTGCTAGAAATGTTACCAATTTTTCACCTACAGCTCAAATTTGCAAAGCTAAAGCAGTTGTTCCCATTTTAAGGTGAAAAGTTCTTAACATATTTTACCATTGCAAAGTTTAAAGTGTTCAGAAAAGAAAGAGTTCATTTTTATGATGCCATGTGTTATAACATAAAAGGAAGCTTTCATCTTGTCACTAAATGCTTTTCAGCATAAAGGAAAGTCCATGAATTGTAAGGAATTGTTGTCATTCATATTACAGTGTTTATGGACTTAGATTGTCCCATAAATATGCAGAGCTGAAAAAAAATGTACTATCATTCATGGATGGAGTTCCATTTGCATACAAAGTTCTTATGTTGTCATGGTATCACCTCATTGAATGATGGTGGTCATCATATTTTGTTTTTATTGCTACTATATATCATGTTTTCTACTGTTCATGTTCAAGAAACAAGAAGTAATGACAAAAGAGTACAATACAGTTAGCACGACAACCAAGGATGCATCATGGAGCAATCAATACACAATGGGCAGCAACAAGACTTATGAAACAACCAAGTATAGATAAGCAAAGTTGATGGGACAATCATAAATGCATTGAAGCAGCCATCAGAAATCATTTCTGAAGAATACCTCCTCTAGGTATTACATGATGCTGCATATACTTTATTGGGAATTGATAGCATTGGAACATATATAATGATTGCCCTGAAAGATAGAAATGCAAGGGAATGAATAGACAACAATAAAGTGAAACTGGTGAGAAATGGAAAGCATTCAAGCATTCCAAGTGTTCCTGCATAGTGACAGGATGATGGTCTACAGTAAGAGTGAACATTCTTCCATGTAAAATGTTCTAGAAAATGTAAATCTGCTTATTAAAGATATGCAACTTGAAGGGGTTGTATGTGGCAGGGAAAGGAGTGACGCCTTAACAGTTAGCTATTTCTGCATAATGCTTGTGGATTTGGAATAGAGTCCTATCAACAAAGGGTCAAAACCCCATCATCTATAGAGAATGAGGCTACCTAACTAAATACTAAATGTCCAAAAAGAAGATGACAACCTTTTTTATTTCTTCATAGAATACAAATATGAGAAATGCAGATTATAAGAAGATGTGGGCAGCTATTCAAGCAATACAGGTAGTACTCAGAGCAAGCAAAAATCTCAAAGAAAGAGACTGTGTCAAGATACCATGGAAGAATTAGGTGCAACAGCCTACAAGTCACCGTGAAACCCTATCAACAAGGACCCTACAATAAAGTGAGCTCATGAGCATGAGAGATAATTACAAAGGTTTGAGACCTATTAAAAGGCTAATTCATTGTTAAGAAATGTATAGGGTATAGAGATTGACAATAGAAACTTTACCTAAATCTATTAGAAATTTGTCTTCCTTAGCTAAGTTGGAAATAAACTACTAAATATGGTATCTTTAGGTAGGAATTTAGGATCTTTCCCTAAGCCTATGAGAAGTCTTAATCAATTAGAAGAACTGAGCATAAAGTCTACTCCTAAGAAGTCCCTTTCAAAAACAAGTTCGCAACTTAGCTACCTTCAAAGTCTGTGGATTGACAAGTGCCTGATCACAGAACTAGTTTTCTTGTCGGGCTCTTTTTCTTCTTCATTGTGGGTAAATGTACAAAGATGAGTCCACTTAAGGTGGAAGTTTCAGACTTAGAAAAAAATCCCAAAATTGGGTAAACCAAAACGGGATCCCGTTTTGCTTAGGTGTCCAAAGCCAAAAGCGGGATCCCGTTTTCTAGAAACAGGATCCCGTTTCTATAACAAGATCTCGTTTCATAAAATTTGAATTTCCAACCCAATTTTTTCTATAGGTTTTGGGTTAGAAAAAATGCTTGGGAACCCAACCCTTGGCTTTGGACCTAGTTTGACCTACAAGTTGAAGGTCCTGTCAATGTCACAACAAAATAGTGACTTTGGGCATATGTCTAAAGGCCTTTTTGTAGAATTTTTTGATGAAATTAAAAACCATTATAGATGATATAGTGTAGATTCCAAATATTAATTTTTTTTATAATTGGATTAGTTTTTCTATTTTTCAATTAATTTCTGATGAAATAGGTCCATAAACTTGAATTATCAGGGATTTTTAGTATTTTAATAACTTTTTATTAAAATAATCTTCTGTAAAAAAATTGCATGAAAACGTTCTTCAGACAATTCTTTTCAATTAGAATTTTTTTTTCAAAAAATGATAAGTTTAGGTCATCTTATGCGTGAAGTACATGACAATTTTTTAAAACACCAAAAATGGCCAATAAATTTTTTTTAAAAAAATATTCAATAAGAAAATACAAAAAAATATGGAAAACATGCTTCAATGAGTTACAAATCTTTTCTGAAAAGGATTTAGAAAAATATGATTATTTAGGTCAAAATATGGATGACGTACACGTGCATGGTGTTGATGGTGCTTTTAGCACGCAACAACACAGGTGTGATTGTTGGTTTCACACCTCTCTTGAAAAGTATCTTACCCTAAGTAAGACTACTCCAAGGATAATATAGCTAGGTCTTAGCTTGCTTGGAATTTCTCAGTTGGTATGTTCTAGCTGTTCCTACAAGGGGTCTTACATGCAATCTGCAAATATTTAGGTTTGGGGCAGCAAATACACATAAACCCTATTATAATTTTCAGCTGATAAACAACATAAAATGCTGTTGAGATTCTTAATCTAACAACTAACAATGATTTAAAAGAAAAAGGCAAAAGGTTAGGGTTTTAGAGGGATCATAAGTGACATTCATAATGCCAAGGTTATCTTTAGTAGACAAATATTCCAAAACTTTGAACCAACTTCCTGAGTTACCAAACTGAAATGGGTGTTACAATGCTGCAGAAAACGGTGCTATCTTCAATGGAGGTCAATAGATTTTCAGATTGCAGTCATTTGTTAAATACCCAATGAGCGGCGCAACGTAACTTGTGAAATGCAATTGAACTTTAGCATGAATAATCAGCCTAGATTAACTTTACACGGCTATTTACCATCAGCAAACAACTAAAAGTATGGACTTAGAATGTTCATCAAATACTTCAGCAAACCATGAATATTATGAAAGTACAACTAATCTAACTATGGGAGAGCAAGATGCGAACCATGAAAACCAAAAGATGAATCAACACAAGATACAAATTCTCAGATTCACTGTAGAAACTTGCTTTGTATTAGTTCAAATGGCATAGAGTCAACAATTCGGTATCAAAATCTCTCTCACAAACAAAGGGAATGGCAGCGCTTTATATAGAAAAGAAGCATACCGAGTTTTCAAATGAACAGTGGATATTAATTCAACATCGACAGTCCAGATTACATGGCATTTAATGAGATACATCAGTTTGTTACATTTTCAGATTTACCTTTGTCTTGTAGGAAAAAGACAAAATATAGCTTGCAAATACATTGAATCTAGACAAAATGGATACCCATTTGGTTGCACATGATGATAAGTCAATTTTCAAGGCCTAATAAAGCCAAAATAGAGTCACATAATGCTTGAAAACTTGGGCTGATGTGGATTCACGGGATTCCAAATGTTGACTGAATCAAAAAGGAGTATTTTGGTAAAGGTATATGCAACTAGATGCTTGCTGGACTGATTCTTGATGACTGGACTACTGGGACACATGTACACATGTCTTGGTGATCTGATCCAAGGTCATTTGAGTGGTATTTTTGGGAAAATATCAAAAATATAATTTTTGGTATTTTCTACATTGTAGTAAATTACATTTTCGGAGGCCTTCAGAGTGGAATGGGGGCTCGAAACTTGTCGGTAGCTTAACATTAAGTCTTAGTAGCTGGGCAGCTCAAACTAGACAATCAATTTATCTTTCCAACGAGTCCAAGAAGTTTAAATTCTAATAAAATAGCAAGGAGTTATGACCCCCGGACTGGATCACTAGGACATTGGACTGGATCTACAGGAATAACACTGATGTAGGCATGATCTTCAGTGTCTTCAACCTCGAAGGACTTATTTCCATCATCTCGGATATCATACTAACATCCCCTTGCAAGTGCAGTAGCAATTTGGTTGATAAAATGTCAATTTTGCATTTCTGGGTCAACTGGGTACCTCTATATGTTCATCCTTCCAAGACAGCTCCAGTTGGCTCCTTTGTGCTCTCAGACCTACAATAAATAAGACCAAGCATCAATTTCATCATAAACAAGTCATTTTCCATCAATTTGGAAGAAAACATGTCCATTTGTAGTCATAGATTAGTCAAAAATAGCTCATTGTCAATGCCACCTTCTTATAAACAACCTCTTGAATATAGTGATTTTCACATGATTTTTTGCATTTTTCATCATTTTTGAGTACCCATTTGGCCAATATGATGATTGGAGAAGTTTTTGGGGATAATAGAATCTATTTGCAAACTTTTATTTCATGTTTTTCTAGCCTTTTCTACAAAAAACGAGATTTTTGGGGTTGTCCGACCTTTGCGCTAATTTTGGGTCCATCCGAACTTAGCGCGGATTTTGGGTCCATCTGACCTTAGCATGGATTTTGGGTCTATTCGACCTTAGCACAGATTTTGGGGTTGTCTGACCTTTGCGCAGATTTTGGGTTCATCCGACCTTAGCGCGGATTTTGGGGTTGTCCGAGCTTTGCATGGATTTTGGGGTCATCTGACCTTAGCATGGATTTTGGGTCAAACTGACTAAAATGATGCTTCATGAGGTCAGTCGGTTCCATTTTTAGCACAGGTCTGTTTGGTCTCTTTTTAGCACTAAGGTCGGTAGAGGCTGTTTTGAGTGCTTTTTGCAGTTGGGGTCATTTTTAGCACCAGATTTTGAATTGGCCAGGGAGAAAGTATACTTAAAAATCTATTTAATTATAAGTTTGAGATAGGTTCCAGATCCATAGGATTTCATATGCAGATTCTAGAATTTTGAGGTTCCACCAGATTTTAGACTTAGCCATTTTTCAAGATTTTCAGGGTTTTAGACTTAGCCAAATTAGGGCTTCAGGGCCATGCGACAGGATGAAAGTATGTAAACCCCTTAGTGGAATTTGACATGATTTTGCAACTTTAAGACTAGAAACTAGGAATTTCAACATGAAACATCCTACAAAAGCACTTTCAAGGGCAATATCCAGTGACAGAAGATTTTAGAGAAAAGTGCAGTAACACCCAATTTTAGCACAAAAGGCAACAAATGACTATCTTTTAAGCACAAGACCACCCAAGACACCTCCAAATCAACCATGTACAACATCAAATGACTCCCAAACATGTAAAATACTCAAATCTGGAACAAATCCTGCACTCTAAGTACAAATTCACTTTCTCATCATCATAAGGCAAAAAGGTTGAGACTCCAAGCCAAAGCAGAAGAGGGGGTCTCCATTTGGCAAAATGGGGCGTGTGTGCAAGGCACAACACATGGTATAGTAAAAAAAATGACTTTTAAACAGTGGTTTTTAGAAACACCTATTAAAAATCAATTTGCATCATCTAGGTATTAAAAAAAATTACATATTTGAAAACTAGACTCCGAGTACTACATTTCATATTTACTAGCTTTTTTCAAGATTCCATCTTTAAGTGCTTCAAAGTTTTAGGTCAAATGTGACAAATTCTGAAAATTAGGGAAAACACTTCCACTTTTGGCCAAAAAGTGGACTCAACTTCTTGCACACACCCTTGTGTAACCTCAAATCGATCATTTATCATTCACTCATGTGTCGAGAATATCAATCTATGAAGAATATTGCCCCAGCCTTGAAACACTAAGGCTTCACTATAATTGGCAGTTAGTAGAAATTAAAACATTACCAATATCAATGAAGGTCATATGTTTAAGGGACTGTCCAATGCTGATGGGCATAAATGTTATATCTGGCATGGTAAAGCTTGAGAAACTGTCTATAAAGGATGACTTCTGGGAGAAGTTGGACGAGCTTCCAAATTTTGCAGATCTAGTCTCACTTAAAGAATTTGAAATTAGAAAATATGCTAAGCAACCAAAGGAAATACAAGGCTTGGAAAATTGTATATCATTAGAGAGGTTGATTGAAGTAAATGATTGCAAAGTGCTAGCCATACAAAATTTGGAGCATATGGTGGCAAGACTACGAAGACTAGAGCTCTCAACAGCATGCAACATATCAGCATTTGAACATTTCCTTCAAACTATAAAGAAATGGCCACAAGAATGTATAATATGTGCAAGGATAGAGCATGGTGTGGAATTAGTTGTGAATTCCTTTGCCTTTCTTGGTCTCAGTTTGGTTGATTCATGTGTGGAGGAGATTGCTAGTGATAAATATAGAACTGTGTTGAGGTCAAAATGCAGACAGAGGCATTCTTCTAATGTGACAGCAATTGTGTGTTTTGATATAATTTACAATCCATCATATTTCCTTCTAAGGTCGAAGGACTTTCAGAAAGGGAAGCAGGTACATATAAGTTTTTATGATCCATCTAGCAATCAAATGGATAATAAAGTGAGATGAATGTTAGGAATGGGTGAAATATAATGAGAGTTTCACATGCCAAATACACAGAAGGAGATAAATGCATTCATTATTATGTTTGACTTGAGCTAGAAATGAAGAGAATATAGAGATTCGAAGGGTAGAAGTTACCTTCATTCTTTGAGGTGAATACACACAAGGCTGAGAGTTTTGCCCATGTATTGTCTCTAATTGTCTCCAACCAGTTAGCCATGGTGACCACAAAGCAGAGAAGGAATAAACAACAAAGATACAAAGACAAATTCATTAGAAAGTTTGCCATGGCCATGTCTTGAAAGCCAAAACTTGTGTTTAAAATGAAAATTTTGGTTTGGTTTTGTGACAGAGAGGAATATACCTTGCATTTTTCTACAAAATCTTCAAAGAAAGAGCATTGTAATAGCAAGAAAAGTAGGGTTTTGAGCTCAAACCCTAGCTCCCATGGTGGTGGCCAAAGGCAGAGCCTCTTCTCCAAAAGTTCAAAGTGCAAAATGAGGGCTAAAACCTAGGGGCTCATTTGTTTTTTGTTTAGGTTTTCCTTTGTGCCCTAATTCGATTGGGCATTTTATCACATTGAATTAAAATTTAAATGCCTCAACTAATACCCTTAGGGTATTATTATTTCACCTTTGTATATGATGCCCAGGCTTTATGCCTTAGGATATTTTGCAAAAAATGGAGGATAAACCAAAACATTTAATGTTCCTTAAGAGCCTTCCAATTTTCATTGGAAAATAAAAAATTCAAACTAGGTGAAGATGCATTATACTTGGCAGAAAGTATCATTAGAATCATATAAGCCTTGTATTTTTCCAAAAAAAAAACAAATCAAATCTTTTGCCTCCATTATGAAAAATCAGAGTTAAAAGTGCAGAAGTCATTGTAAAACGTTATTTAAAGCAATGCCCTTATAAATTGCTTTAAATAATTGTTATTTAGGTGTAGTTAAAACAAAGCAAGTATAGGAAAATCTTTCTTTTCTGAGGTTGTTTCCTTCTGGGTGAAATAGACAAAAGCAAGGCAAACTGGACTTTCTATTTTAGTTTATAGCAAAGCAAAGCCTGATTTTTGGTGTCTTTTTGGTGAGACCACTTGATAGGGAATCTTAACAACTTTTACACTCAGTTTGGAGGTAGTTTGGGCACTATTTTGGAGGCTTTTCTTTGGAGCTCGAAAATGGCTTAGGAAGTTGCCTTTTTGAGAGTTTTTTTGCTGAGTTTGTTCCATTCTCAATATTAGAAAGCATCTTGACTATATATATGAGAAAAACTCAATTTAAGTAGTTCAGAATATTGTTTCTTCCTCTCTTGTTCATTTGCAGAGAGCTTTGTAAACACTTTTGTACTCAGATTTTGATCTGGCATACTCCTTTAGTTTTAATAAAATAGCAGATCTTTCCTTCTCCATTTTGTCTCATGTTTGCAGTATCAATTTGATGTCATTGTGATTCTAAATACTAAATCTTTTTATGTCTTGTTATTGTAAGTTTGTGTACAATATTTCATATAATTCAGGTTGTGTGATTATGTTCAGTTTGAGCCTTCATACAAATTATTGTTGAGTTGTATGTTTCAAGTGAGATTGTGAGGGTTAAATTTTTTTGAGAAATTGTTTGTGAGTAAATCATCAAAATCAATTTAAAATTCTAGTGAATCATCCTTAGGTTTTAAGATTTCATTTTCAGTTATTTTCTAAACCCTTTCCTTAGAAAATCATTTAGATTACGTGATCCACTAGGGGAACCAACCCGCTCTGGAGATTCATTTTCACTATAGGTCACCCACAACGTAAGAGTGTTTCCATGTTTCAGCAGGATAGTTAAGTTTAACTTGGCTAGGGTGTAATCCTGATTGACAACACTCACAATGAGTAGAGGAAAAACATATTATAAAGACTACAATAATGAAATAGAATTAAATAGAGTTATCATTAGCATGAAACCCTAGTTAAATTGATGTCAAAATCCACAAGTAGTTGAAGGAGAAGGAAGAAGCTTCCTCATAGACTTGCAAGGGTTAGTACATATACCAGTAATATTCACAAGTAGAGAGCTTGTAGAGAGAGAAATATATATCTTGTTAGAAAGAATCATCATAGAGAGAATCTACTAGAGAGTCATCCATTAGGTGTAAATGAGTGAGAGAGACTTGTTTATATATGAATCCCAATTACTTTTTGAGCACCCAATTGACTTAAGGCCAACAAGGTACATCACTTAAGTCATAATGCCAACATTGAGATATAACTTTTCAAGCCCAAACTGGTAGGACCCAGGTGCTAGGTATCCTAGTCTTGATGATTTGGGCTCTTTATGTTAGAGTATTTATCCTTGTATCTCAGAAAAGTAGTGGAAATTGCATATTGTAAACATAGATGAACATACAAGCTAAAACAAGTGTGAAACCTAGTGTGAAATTGTAAGAGGTATCAATTTTTCACACTACATTTAGCCCCCACTTTAGTGAGGGTACGAACTTATGCTCATACGCTCGCTAAAGTATGGAGAAAACAAATCTATTTGCCAAGATGTTGAAGCTATAGAATGTCGCTAAGTTGAGAGTTGATCTAGCCCCCAAGCTGAGGATTCTAGGAGTCTACAATGCTTAGATAAATAGGTAATACACACACAAAACATATAGCATGAATCATACATATACTCAAAGCATACATGGAGCATACATAAGGAATGCATGGAAAACATGAGGCATACATGAAAAACATGGAGCATACATGGAAAACACGAAGCATACATGGAAAACATGAAGTATACATAAAGCATGGATGAAGTACACACATAGAGTATATATGAAAAATAAAAGAATGAAGTGAGAAAAACACATAAGCAAATGAAAGAGAAATTTTGAATCACCAAATTAAATAGACCTAGGTGTGAAAGGTTGTCTCAATACCTTGCATTATCCCCAAAATATAACAAAAAATAAAAGAAAACCAAAAATAGAGGAATGTAATGAGTCAGTTGATTTCTTTAAAGAGAGAAGACATACAAATAGATGAGGGAGAAGTTGATATGAACAAAGAAGCATACATGACTCTGGCACTAGCTTTCTATGTCACTACGGGTCATGTAAGCTAAGATACCTTCATGGATCACTAGCTAGAAAGTTGCATTATACTAGGTGACCATGAATGCAACAAGATTAGGTCATATGAAGTACATAGGGTAGCAAGTTACATTATGCTAGGTGGCTCATCGACTATATGGATCATAGGCTAGCAGGTTGCATTATGCTAGGTGACCATATACTACTAATGCCTCAGGGAGCAAAAAAATGAAAAATGCCTTAGGGAGTGCATGTAAAAATAAACAATGCCTCAGGGAGCACAAAGTGAACAATGCCTCAAGGAGCACAAAATAAACAATGCCTCAGGGATCGTAAGATAAACAATGCCTCAAAGGGGTGTATTGATAACCACACTACAAAGGTCACTATGAAAAGCACTACCACAAGGGAGGCACATTAATAAGACAAAGCTCAGAAGGTGTGAATGAATAAAGGTGCATGTATCGATGCACATGTGAATAGGGATTGTATGCCCCACCCTAAAATATTTACATGTATAATATTCAAGTGTTTTAAGGTAAAGAGGGGAAAGTATAAGAGGAGGGGAGATCCTTAGAAAGAATACCTAGCCCTTGAACAAGTTGTTCCCCTACCCCCTAAAGTATGGGTGGGAACAACCATGGCGAAGATAATAATGTTGCAACTGAAAAATGGCGGATTCTGTTGCAATGTGATAATAGAGGTGGTTGAAGGTCATAATAATGGAGGCTCGATCATAATTATGTAGAGAAAAGAATGATATTCGAAGAAAGAAGAGGTTGTTGAAATAAGGGTAGACAACTGAGAGGGGGGTTGAATCAGTTGTCACAAACTTTAACACTTACAGTAATTTATCTTCTTTATCACTTATTAACAAATTAATGATATAACCATGAATGCATAAATCAACACACATAACATCAGGACTTTTACGTGGAAACCTGGTTAAGGGAAAAACCATGGTGGGGGTTAACCCACAAGAAATTATACTCTGTTAAAAGTATTACAAATGGGGAAGGCACATGCCTTCAGGGCACACTACCTAGACTCACTGCTCCAAGAGGTTCACTACCTATAGAGATGATTACAAGAATATTATAGAATTTTTGAATTGATGAATAACATCTACCAATGCAAAAATTCAGTTCCGGTTAAGCACAGAATACTAATCTTACACACTTCATCCTTACTCTACACTATTTTACTCTTCGGCCATAATCTGAGCTTAGATCTTCACCTTCACACTTCTTCCTACCCTTTTTCACACTTACACCATCATCACATGATAATCACTCCCAAAACACTTGAATCCATCAGTATATATATATCTGCATCAAGAGATTCAATCAACTGTAGTCGGCTTCAAGAAAACTTAGAACATTTATCAAGAACTCTACTATGTCGGATGAATCCATGCACAAACAACAACATGGACCAAAAATTGTGTTCTCAAATCATCAATCATGTCAGCCAATACCACTGGTTATCACAAATTACTTAACCAACAACTTTTCTTCATCTAGACCAACATCAAATACTAGGTTGGCATGTTCTTCTTCTGACTGTACTGACTAACTATAACCTGATACTCAGATGCTTATAACTTTTGAATCCTTCATCACTGGAGGCTAAATTCCTATATTTAGATAGTCCTAACAATCATTATTAATCCCTCAGATCTATAGCACACTGTGATTTACCACCAAAGAGATCCGGACCAAGATACTGGACCCTGTCACATGCTCTGTTTCTGACTACCCAAACTTAGACAAATCTTCACTCTGACTTCTGGTATGAACAAATTATGTAATGTAGATGTGTAAGATAGACTTAGTTGCCATCAATGACAACACTTGTCATGCATAACAGTGTCTCTTTCCAACAGTCTCCCCCTTTCACATTGATGGCAACACTTATTTAAAAATTGCTAAGTGTCAGAACAACTCCCCCTTACTATGTACACTTATGCTTTTCATTGTTCTCCAATGCTCCCCCTTTGTTGGATTCCTCATTTTTCACTCTTCTTCATTCCCCCTTTGACATTAATGGAAAAGGCTAAACTTTTTGGATGTAACAATTCCATAATCTCACATTCCTCCACAATGGAGTTTATATGCAATACAACTTTATAGCCATGAGTGAATATTGCCTTATGGTTCAGTAGTTCCAATATTTGTAATTGAGCATCAAACTTGACAAAATCCTCATACCAAGATTCACCAAAAAAAAAAATTTATGTACATGGGCATATATACAAACAACCCTATGACTTATTTACATAAGTTTGAACACATCACCAAAGAAATTCTTCAATAGCGCTAACTCATTGTCCCAACTCTTCTGCTTGCTGTTCAAAACTGAGATGTGACCACTAAATAAGAATACTTGAGACTCTGCTTTCTAGAAATTAGTAGGATCACTTGACTTAACAGTAGCTTGGGCTTCTGTCATGGTATTGAACGTTGCTTCCAACTTGGGGGAAATTAGTCCCTAGAGCTCACACATCGTTGTCTCAATGTCGTCCTTTTCCTTCATCAAATTGTTTATTTCTTTAGTCAAGGTGATTGTTTGACATTCTTTATTAGGAATAGTTTTTTTCTTTTTCTATTGTTGCAAGTGTTGTACGTGTGAGTAACCACATGGTAATAAGGTTGCTGCGACACATTTTCAACAAGTTAGTTGTTTTGAGTAGGTTGCTTTGGAAAGTTTAGTGTGTAATCAAGGGGTTGAGAACACATTGAACAAGATCATATTATCTGCTAGTTTCTTGAGAAAGATGAGTTGGTCAAGGAAGAAAAAGTTGAGAGGGTGGAAGTGAAGTAGGAATAATTTTGGTTTTTTTTCTTTGTCTATTGTTGCGAGTGTTGTATGTGTGAGAAACCACATGGTAATGAGGTTGCTTCGACACATTTTGAACAAGTTGGTTGTTTTGAGTAGGTTTCTTTGGAAAGTTTAGTGTGTAATCAAGGGGTCGAGGTGGGTTTAGAACACATCAAACATAGATTCTAGCTTTATAACGAAGAGGCACAACAATTTTCAGTTTCCCAAGTTCCTTTTGGAAATTGGAAACATAAATTGTGTTGGCTTGGTTTTTATAATCATCCTTAGTGATTTCCAATGGGCTTGAACATGCAATTAAAGGAGGAAGAGAAGAGTTCTTCACATCTTTAGTGATATACAATGGACTTGAATATGCAACCAAGGAGGAAGAAAAGAGGTCTTCACATCCTTAGTGATATCCAAGGGACTTGAACATGTGACAAAAGAAGGAAGAAAAGAGGTCTTCACATCCTTAGTGATATCCAAGGACTTGAAAATGTAACTAAGAGAGGAAGACAAGAGGTCTTCACATCCTTAGTGATATCCAAGAGGCTTGAATATGCAACTAATAGAAGAAGAAAAGAGGTTTTCACATCCTTAGTGATATCCAAGAGGCTTGAATATGAAACTAAGGGAGGAAGAAAAGAGGTCTTCACATATTTAGTGATATCCAAGTGGTTTGGATATGCAACTAAGGGAGGAAGAACTATGTCAAGATCATATGATTTGGATGGAACAACTCTTTGAGTGAAAGTGGATAGCGATGTAAGAAAATAAGAGAACATGTTTTTGTTTCTGTTTGACATGTTTAATTTTTTTATTTTGTATATGTAATGGAAATGTCTAATCAGTCTATCAACTGGTAAAACCTAAAAAATGTAAGATACACAGGGTTGACCAAAATGTAAGATTTTGGTAACCATAATGATAAAGATGTATAATTGTTTTATTTTTTAAACTAAATACATGAGGTAAAAGAAGATATGCAACATGAATGTTTAATAAAATTCATCATCTAATTAAACACAACTATAGATCAAAGAAAAGAAGGTTATGTGTAATACATTGGGTTCATCAAAATTTAAGATAGAAAAGAGAATGTGTAATACATTGGGTTCACCAAAATGTAAGATGGAAAAGAGAGCCTAATCAATTATGAACTAACTAGCTCAATCATTTTTATCAAACATTACAACACAAGCCAACCAAGACTTGTGGACTTGGCTACAGTCCTCAAGGGAGAGCCAAGCTATCTAGGGCTTTGTTCTTTTGTTGTAAGAGTGGAGATTGATTTGAGAATAGAAAGATATAAGGTTTTAAGTGACCTAATTGATAAAACTAAGAACTTACAGTTGTTACAAATGGATTGTGTAGGAATAGAGGATAGATTGGGAAGGAGCAAAGTTGTTGGAGGCTACAGCCAGAAACTGGAGAAGATATAGGAGGACTTGGGTGTTGGGTACCCTAATCCTAGGGTTTATGCCCTCATAAAACTTATTTGTGAAGGTATTTGTTTCCTCTATCTTCCTATCACTCATTAGGTGCTTCAAAAATTTTGATTCAGATCTACACATACAAAGAGGGAAAAATGGTTGTGTTGTATAGGGGCTTGCCTTAGTAAAACCTCATTTTGGTGTTCACACCTCCACAATAGCAATGATAGATGTGATAGAGAGTGTGTGCTCACAATTAGTAGAGGCAAAACATATGATAAATACTGCAATAATGAAATAGAGTTACCATGAGCATGAAACCCTAGTTAAATAGATGTCGCAATCAACAACTTGAAGGAGAAGGAAGAAGCTTCCTTGCAAACCTATAAGGGTTAGCACATTCAACAATAATCTTCACAAGTAGAGAGATTTTAGAGAGAGATAGATTTTTAGAGAGAATCATCACATCTATAGAGAGTCACCCATTAGGTGTTAATGACCGAGAGAGACTTATTTATACATGAATCCCAATTACTTTTTGAGGGCCCAATTGAGTTGAGATCAAGAAGGTGCATCACTTAAGTCATAAGGTCGACATTCAAATATAAATTTTTGGGGCCAAACTAGCAAGACCAAGTGCTATGTGCCCTAGTCCTTGTGATTTAGGCTCTTCAAATGTCATATGTCAGAGGATTTAGCCTTGTATCTCAGAAAAGTAGTGGAAATTACATATTGCAAATAGAGATGAACATACAAGCTAAAATGAATGCCAAACCTAGTGCAAAATTGTAAGAGCTATCAATTTTCTACATTACAGGAGGCTCACTAATAATCCATAACTAGCTTTTAAAAGAGGTATTCCATGTGGACGTTGTTAGACTTACAGCACACAATTGAGAGGGGGGTGAATCAGTTGTGCAAAACTTTCTCCAAATTACACACTTAAATCCTTTTAGTGATTAGCAGTATATTAAGCATGAGACATAATGCATTCAAATCAAAAGCAAAAACTCATCAACACATGAGACACCAAGATTTTGATGTGGAAAACCTAGTTAAGGGAAAAACCACGGGGTGATTAACCCAAGAATGTATTCTCTGTTAGAAGAATAGAAAGAACAAAATGGCACATGCCAATTAGGGCTCACTGCCTGAGCACACTGCTCACAAGAGGCTCACTACCTACAAGAGACACACTGTCTACAAAGAAATAAGTATCACATACATGAACTGGAGAATAACATCTTCACCATGCTTGAATCAATTCCATTAGGCTCAATACTTCTGCTCTTCCTTTCGCTCTTCTCTTCACTACCACTCGCTCATATCCACAAAGATACACACTTCAAAATGACTTCACAATCCCTTATTTATACAACGCATCAACTTAGGAACAATCATCTAAGTCGGCAAACACCTACAAGAACATATGCAAGACCTGTAATACATCCGGTCGGCTAGTCTCAAGAAGAACACCAATATCCAGTGGTTATTCTTCAAATGCAAACTCTAACTTCAATGTGGACCACCAACATGAACTAGACATGATCCAATGATCATCATAACCTTCCCTGAATCACCAAGAACATCCACACTTCATCAACCTACTGGAATTCTTCTCTCCTTCATTAGGAGCTTCAAGAACACAGTCTGTCATCACTGTCACAAAGGAATAGGCTCTTTCGAACCTTCAAACCATGAACCAATCTAGTTGATACTTCACAGGGATGTCCTCAACACTCCCTCAAATCCGTAGAACGGGATAATGAATTTCTGGATCTCACCGGACCTATCTGTGACACTCTGTCATCTCTGAACACCTGCCAGAACCGGTTCTACTTGAGCGACCATAACTTCTTCAGATCTTCATGCGGACCTCTAAAAACTTGACTGGATCATCTCAAGACTTGTATCTACGAACCCTTTAAACTGTATCCTCTAATCCACAACCTATTGAGGACTTTTACCTTCTTGTCATCACTGTTCTTCACTGTTCCTGATTGAGACTAATTTTCTCAATATCCTCAGCACACAACTCATCTAATCCTTCTCATTAATGCAACATGAGTATGTTGACATCAATGACAACACTGGTTAGGCCCATACTTGCAACAATCTCCCCCTTTGTCATTGATGGCAACATATGCATGTGAAAAACCATCAAGACAAGAACTTCTCCTAACTGTCACAACTCCCCCTATCAGTAACAACTATTCACATGTCTTCTCTTCCTTTATTGCTCCCCCTTTGATCAGCAACCACTTGTTTTTCACATGTCTTCTCTCCCCTTTGACATCAATGGCAAAGGGCTCATACTTGCAACTCCATCACTTCATAACATACCAGCTGCTCCCCCTGAGTAGCAGCTCCCTATCATCAATCCGGATCACAAGATATGACTGTGATATCCATTGGACTGATGCACATCAGTGCATCCTAGTTCATCGCTAGAGGGGCAATAACCCTAACTTCTCCCTGAGATACTCAAAAGAGTCCTTGGGAAGAGGTTTAGTAAAGATATCTGCAATCTGATCCTTGGAGGACACATACTCCAATCTGACTTCATCCTTGTTCACTTGCTCTCTCAAAAAGTGAAACTTGATAGATATATGCTTAGTCTTAGAATGTAACACCAGATTCTTAGAAATATTTATTGCACTTGAATTATCACAGAAAATTGTGATAGGCTCCTCATATTCTACTTTAATATCTCTTAGCATCTGCTTCATCCACAAAACTTGAGTGCAACTACCTGCTGCTGCAATGTATTTTGCTTTAGTTGTAGATAAAGATATTTCTGCTTGTTTCTTGCTTAGCCAAGAAACCAATCTTTTTCCCAAAAAGAATGCTCCACCACTGGTACTCTTCCTGTCATCCACATCTCCTGCCCAATTTGCATCTGTATATGCATGAAGAGAGAAACTATGACCTCTAGAATACCACAAACCATACTCAAATGTTCCTTTTAGATACCTAAAGATCCTTTTGATTGCCATGACATGAGATTCTCTAGGATCAGCCTGGAATCTTGCAACAAGACCAACAACCTGCATTATATCTAGTCTAGTTTGAGTGAGATACAATAATCCTCCAATCATTGATTTGTACTTTGTCTGATCTGCCTTAGGGGAGTCATCATCTTTGCTCAACTTACATCCAGTTGCCATGGGAGTATTCATTGGCTTTGAATCTTCCATTCCAAATTTCCTCAACAATTCTTTCACATATTTGGTCTGAGAAATAAAGATTCCTTTCTTTGATTGAGTAATTTGCAGACCCAAGAAGAAATTCATTTCGCCAAGCATTGACATCTCAAACTCACTTTTCATTTGATTTACAAAGGTTTTACACATACTATCTCTTCCTCCAAAGATGATATCATCAACAAATAGTTCAACAATCAAGATGTTTTCATGATCAATTTTGAAATATAAGTTACTGTCAGCAGTACCTTTGTTGAAACCAATCTTCAAAAGATGTTTGTCCAATCTTTCATACCAGGCTCTTGGAGCTTGCTTTAGTCCATACAATGCCTTTTTCAGCTTGCAGACCATATCACTATGCTCAGATAATTGAAATCCATTTGATTGTTCAATGTACACTTCTTCTTCTAAGTCACCATTCAAGAAAGAAGATTTGACATCCATCTGATACACCTTGAAATCCTTGAAGGCAGCAAATGCAAGAAATAATCTAACTACTTCAATTCTTGCCACGGAGTAAAAGTTTCTTCAAAATTGATTCCTTCTATTTGAGAGTAGCCCTTACAGACCAATCTGGCTTTATTTCTGATTACTTCACCAACTTCATTTAGTTTGTTCTGGAAGACCCATTTGGTTCCAATCACATTCTTGTTTCTAGGTCTGGGAACAAGATCCCAAGTGTGATTTTTCTCAATTTTCATCAACTCTTCCTCCATTGCTTTGGTCTAGTTTTCATCATTGCAAGCTTCATTTATTGTCTTAGGTTTAATCTTTGAAATCAGACAATATTTATCTGAATTTTGAGCAATTTTTCTTCAAGTTTGTACACCTTTGCTTTTGTCACCTATGATCTGATCTTCAAAGTGGTTTAGTCTTTCATACCTTAGAACTTTGGGAGTTTCTTGCACTTCTACTTCTTGATCAAGCTCATTTAGTCCTATCTCTTCTTCTTGATTTATTCGATCAGTCTGAATCTGACTTTTAGAAGAGGATTGAACTCCTTGAACCAGAACACCATCTTGATCATCTTCATCATATTCATAAAACCTTGAGGGTTTCTCTATTCCCTCATCAACCTTCACATTTGTACTTTCTATCATCTTTCTTAGTCTCTTGTTATAACACCGGTATGCTTTGCTTTGAGTAGAGTAACCCAAGAATATTCCTTCATCACTTCTAGCATCAAACTTGCCTAGATATTCATCTCTTTTGATGTAATATTTTCTACCAAAGACTCTGAAATATCTTACAGTTGGAGTAATGCCAAACCAGAGTTCATAAGGGGTCTTACCAGTATTGCTTCTGATTTGAACTCGATTAAGAGTATAGACTGCAGTGCTAACAACTTCTCTCCAATAGATCTGAGGAACATTTGCTTCCATCATCATGGTCCTAGATGCTTCCTGGATGGTCCGGTTCTTTCTCTCCACTACTCCATTCTACTGTGAAGTCCTCAGAGCAGACAACTATCTCCTAATTCCATATTTCTCACAGAACTCTATGAACTCTTTGGATGCGAATTCTCCACCTCTATCAGACCTCAGACATTTCAACTTTATTCCTGTTTCATTTTCTACCATAGCCTTGAATATTTTGAATTTACCAAGAGCTTCTAATTTGTCCTTTAGAAAGGTTACCCACATCATCCAGGAATAGTCATCAATTAGCAGCATGAAGTATCTGTCACTTTGAATACTCCTGGTTCTTGTCAGACCACAAAGATCAGTGTGAACTAAGTCCAATAATCTAGTAGAAGATAGTTCCTTACTTTTGAATGTAACTCTTCTCAGCTTACCCAACTGACATTCCTTGCACAAGTTGTTAGTAGGTTTCACCAATTTTGGAAGATCTCTTATAGCTTGAGTATTGCTTATCTTGATGATATTATCAAAATTCACATGACACATCCTTCTATGCCATAACCAACTCTAATCAATTTAAGCAAATAAGCAACTTTTACCAGTACCAACCAAATGGAAGATGTTACCTTTAGTTTGAGTACCGGATGCAATCTCTATTCTGAAACTTTCAAAGATTTTACATTTTCCATCCTTGAATTGGAGATCATAGCCTTTGCCCACCAACTCTCCAACACTGAGAAGGTTGTGCTTCAAACCTTCAACATATAGTGCATTACCAGTTTTGTTTCTTCCATCAAAAGAAATAGTTCCTCTTCCTCTGATTCTACTAGCAGAATTGTCACCAAACTTTACCACTCCTCCTTCATACCTCTCCAAATCTACAAACTTATTTTTGTCACCTGTCATATGGTGAGAACATCCACTGTCAATGACCCAATCATCCTTCTCTTCAATTTGGGCAGCCAGAGTTCTTTCCACACTCTTAAGATTGACAGATACAGAGGACATTGGATCTTCTTCCTTGATGGCAATGAACACCCATTCATTTTTGGATTGGTTTCCTATCTCTGATTCATCATCTGTTACTCCTTCATTATCATCATCTTCATGTACATAGTAACAATTCTTTTGGAACCTTGGCTTGTTAGGATTTTGCCTTGAAAATCTTTCCGGACACCTTGAGGCAAAATGACCAATCTTATTACAGTTAAAACACTTAAAAGGTAATTTTCCTTCATACTTACTGAACCCTCTTGGTAGCCTCTTTGCAATAAGGGCTTCAAGTTGGGCAATTTCTACTTCTTCTTCTTCTAAATCTTTTCTTGCTTTTTCATACCAAGACAATTTTCTTGAAGAATTCTCTCTTGGATCAAACCTTTGTTTACCTTTAATAGAGGCACTGACTTTGAATGCAGATTCAGTCTTGGGGGGGTCATCTCCAAACTCTGTCGTTTCAAATGTAGCCAATTTCCCAGCCAATTGATCTCTTGTGACAGTTGTATGGGCTCTGAATTCTTCAATGGCAGTAGCCTTGATTTTATAAGAAGCAAGAAGGGATCTGAGAATTTTACCAACAATCTCATTTTCATCCAAGATTCTACCAGCATTTCTAATTCCACAAACTAGCTCATTCACTCTTGGCATAAAAGTGGTAATATTTTCATCATCTCTCATCTTCAATTTTTCAAATTTCCCTTTCAAACTCTATAACCTTGCACATTTAACATATTGATCTCCTTCATGCAAAAGTTCTAGTTTATTCCAAATCTCAAAGGCAGTTGGTAGGTCAATAACATTTGAGAGCTCTGAGTCAGATAATGCACTTAGAAGAGCCTCTTTGGTCTGCAGATTGTTTTTAGCATCTGTGATTTCATTTAGATTTATCGAACCACCCTGTGGAGGTACATATGCTTTTGTAACCATGGACCAGTACGCCATTCCCATACACTGCAAGTGACATTTCATGTGACCTTTCCAAAGAGCAAAGTTGGTTCCATCAAACTTCAGACTATCCTTCTTGTATGACGACATCCTGGATCTCCTCAAGTGGTTAAGCTCCTTTTAGAGGAACTTAGCTCTGATACCAATTGTTAGACTTAGAGCACACAACTAAAAGGGGGGGTGAATCAGTTGTGCAAAACTTTCTCCAAATTACACACTTAAATCCTTTTAGTGATTAGCAGTATATTAAGCATGAGACATAATGCATTCAAATCAAAAGCAGAAACTCATCAACACATGAGACACCAAGATTTTGACGTGGAAAACCTGATTAAGGGAAAAACCACAGGCTGATTAACCCAAGAATGTATTCTCTGTTAGAAGAATAGAAAGAACAAAATGGCACATGCCAATTAGGGCTTACTGCCCGAGCACACTTCTCACAAGAGGCTCACTACCTACAAGAGACACACTGTCTACAAAGAAATAATTATCACATACATGAACTAGAGAATAGCATCTTGACAATGCTTGAATCAGTTCCATTAGGCTCAATACTTCTGCTCTGCCTTTTGCTCTTCTCTTCGCTACCACTCACTCATCTCCACAAAGACACACACTTCAAAATGACTTCACAATCCCTTATTTATACAAGGCATTGACTTAGGAACAATCATCTAACTCAGAAAACACCTACAAGAACATCTGCAAGACATGTAATACATCCAGTCGGCCAGTCTCAAGAAGAACACCAATATCTGGTGGTTATTCTTCAAATGCAAACTCTAACTTCAATGCGGACCACCAACATGAACTAGACATGATCCAATGATCATCATAACCTTCCCTGAATCACCAAGAACATCTGACTTCATCAACCTATTGGAATTCTTCTCTCCTTCATCCAGAGCTTCAAGAACATAGTCTGTCATCACTGTCACAAAGGAATAGGCTCTTCCGGACCTTCAAACCACAAACCAATCTAGTTGATACTTCACAGGGACATCCTCAACACTCCCTCAAATCTGTAGAATAGGATATTAAATTTCTAGATCTCACCGAACCTATCTGTGACACTCTGTCACCTCTGAACACCTACCGGAACCAGTTCTACTTGAGTGACCATAACTTCTTCAGATCTTCATGCGGACCTCTGAAAACTTGACTAGATCATCTCAAGACTTGTATCTACAAACCCTTTAAACTGCATCCTCTAATCCGCAACCTATTGAGGACTTTTACCTTCTTGTCATCACTGTTCTTCACTATTCCTAATTGAGACTAATTTTCTCAATATCCTTAGCACACAGCTCATCTAATCCTTCTCATTAATGCAACATGAGTATGTTGACATCAATGACAACACTAGTTAGGCCCATACTTGCAACAGACATATTATTCTATTATGAAAACATCACATGCTGATAGAGGATTTGATTGTTCCAATGCAGTAAGTTTGGATCATTAGGGCTACATGAGCCTAGCACAAAGGAAAAATTAATGTAGGAAATGAAATGATGCTAGGAAGTGCAAAAAAGGGTCTTAGGCATAAAATATTACAAGGTAACAGTCTAGGTTCTAGATTTGAGTCATTAACCAATGAGATAATTATACATTATTTTCAAATATTAAAACATTAGACTTGTAGTAGATGGCAAGGCCGTGGATGTGTATGATTTTGTAGAAGAGGTTGTTGAGAGGGATTATAGGGAATGAAGGGATGATTCTCCTCAACTACCCATTAGACCATAGAGGGATTGTAGTATTTGAGGATATGGGAAACCAAATTGTGAGGGTTTAGTACCAAATTGCAATTTTGAGTTAGGGTTCCAAGATTACGAGCTCCAAGTTTAGGGTTCAAGTTTGAAGACCTTTATGGTTGGGGTTTTGTATGTGTGGTTTTCAATGTTAATATTTGTTGGTTTGTGGTTATGAGCATAGGTTTATTTTGTTTGTAATGTTTAGTATTTTGGGTTAGATTTTAGGATTGGGGGTTCCACATTTAGGGTCCATATTTGATTATTGCTTCCAAGTTTATGGTTTAGGGTTTGGTATTAGGGGTTAAAATTTAAATGTTTAGGACCAATTCACAAATAAAATTTATAGATTACTAATTAACTAATATTAGCACATGTAAAAATAGTAAAAAACAATAAAAAAATACATGAATGCAATTTTAGCTTTTAGAACTAAATATAAATTAAAAGATAGTAAAAAATAATTAAAAAACACCTAAAAATGGAAAACCACCTACCAAGAAACACCTGGATATTGCGGTCATGAAAGCAAGAGGTCACGAAGGTGTGTTGGGGAGCTAGGTCGATTTGGGTTCCCATTTTGGTTTGCAGTTTCTATCTAGTTTCCCAACTGAACTATTGAAAATGAAATCACAGGTAGCTCCCTAAAAAATACTTTTCACGAGTGGGCACCCATTTAAAAATGGGAACCTACTCTATATAGAGGATCTCATATGTAATGGGTTCCCATTTAGGTTTGGGTGCTTGATCCTAAATGGGAGCCTATTACATAACATGCACCTGTTCCTAAGTAGGAACCCATTATTTTAAAAACAGACACTTATTCCTATTAGGTTTTTTTCTAGCCTACAAGACTTCCATGAAAAGTGGACTCGTCTCTGTGCTTTCACCCTTGTTACATTTTCATATTCTCTTATTATTTATACCCTATCAAGTAAGGGCACTTCCCACACCTACATCCAACTCAAAAGTAGTTTTGATTTCCATCCCATGCATTAAATCCTCAAAATCAACAACCTATATGAGCTATGATAAATATACCATCCTATAGAAAACATGATTCAAAGGAATTTATACATCTCAACCACCAAACCCTTTCCACACCAACTCTAGAACTGAATCCCCCTAATATATATCTAAACTATAGTGTACATATTAATAAAATGTAATATTAACTAATTTCGTTATTGTCAGTCTTAAAACATCATATCATTTATCATTTTTAAATTATTAGATTGTGTTAGTATACTTTCTTGTCACTTGTAATTCATTTTAGTTATAAATTTGTCATTTTTAGTGGATTTGGTCATGTGGGTCATTGGTTCTATAGCTGCTATGTCTAGATTAAGGTGATTTATTTGTTTACTTTATCAACTTACTGCTCCCATCTTTATATTTCACCTATACACAATTATTGGTCTATCTTTGCTTTTAGGTGATCTTACCCATTTGTCTTCATGTTTATATCTAATGGGTGATGTTATCATTTCTAATTTTCTAATGTTTATACTATATATGATACTATTTGGTGCTTACATGATATATCTATAATTATTTACTTCTCTGTCATCTTCCTTGAAGGCTTATTCACTCTTATGGCTTCATGTGCTTGTACAATTATATATATTGATGTATTATTGATGTAGGAGCATCCAATGGTGTAAGGGAAATCTTGTATCACCGAAAAATGATGATTTGTTTTCTATTCTTTTCAATTTTAGTATTTGCAGTTACCCATTTTCTTGAATAACGATTCGAAACCTTTAGAATTTCCAACCGGCTAAAAATAGCAACCTACTATTTTTAGAAAGTTTCCATTTGAGCATGAATGGAAACAAAAATTTACTCTAATCTCCAAATTGAAAACTATAACCTTTGGTGAAGGAATTGGCCAAAGATCGTTTGTGGGTTGAAAGATATTAAAGTTTCTATTTCTTTAAAAACCCTTGAAAAAGTTTCAATGTCAATTTTGAGGCACTTAGAGGCCTTGTACGGCCCCAAAAATTGGAATAACTAGAAGAATGGGTTACAAGGGCACAAATCTCTTCACAAAATTCCAACGCATCAAAGGATTCATTAATTGGACACCTGAATCAAAAGTTATGGCTCCCTAAAGTTGGGCTATTTTTGGAGGGAGTTACAAATTTTTAAATTTTGGCTGGAAGGCACCAAAATGGACTATTTATGATATTTTTTCAAGAATCTTTTGTTATTAGAGAAGGTGAAGAAAGTGGTGAGTCATGAAAAGGAGGGAAAATGGAAAACCCTATCAGATTTGAAGCTACAAAAGGCAAAAGGCTCTAGAATCCAAAGGAAAGAAGCTATAGTGTGTTGCAACATGTTTAGGATTTCATCCTCTAATTTGAGTTAAATTTCTATAATGTAATTTGTTTTTAGGTCAATAAAACAAAATTCATATTTTTGGTGAGCAATCTGTGTTGTTGTATGTTCTAGGATTTACCCCCCTCATCAAGTGGTATCAGAGCTAGGTTTCTGAGTGTGGAGACATGTCACCAAACATGAGGTAGTTTACACTAGGACTTGTGGTTGTGGGTTGACTAGAAAAGAAGAAGATTAGGATGCCTCCATGAAGAAACTGTATGGTGTTGTCATGGTACAAGGGTTCAAAGAATGAACTGTCCAAACCATGCAACTAGAGTAAACACAATGGAAGCAACACACATAGAGAATGCAATGGAAGATTCATATATTTAGAATATCATAGAATTACAATGTTCATATGTTGGCAATATGCAAGATACAATCAAAGGGCTCATAGGCTTGATTTCTGAGTTACAACAAATATGCAAGATAGGGCCTTGAAGTGTCTCCTAGAATGAACTTCTATATCTAAACTATCATAATTGCTAACTAACTCCCTAATACATCTAAGAGATCTATATATATCATCTTCAAGCTCAATGAATCCTCTGCGTCGGCCACAAGAGGTTGCAAACTCCAATGAAATATGTAACGTGTAGAAACGAGTAGGTCGGCCTACAACATATGGTATTGCTCTGCAAATGGATGAAACTTGGTGTGGACCTCAAGGAAGGTCTATTTGATCCTTATGTACCATGTATGATGCTCCATTAGGATTTACAAGTCAGAGAAGTGCTCTGCAAACCTTCTCCTTCAACTGACTGCCTAGATGCTATGTTATGTGAAAACTGATGATATTTAGATAGCGATAACTCTAAGGAAATAAATTCAAATCACTTTAAATCTAAATATGATGTAGATGACACTATGAAGATGCTAAGTCCTACTCCATGATCTCTAGTATGAATATGCGATAAAATGTTGAAACTGCAAATGACCGAACTGAACTGAAAATGAAAGAAAAGAAAGAATGCAAATATTTTGGTTGATGCAAGGTTTCTTTGTAATCTAGGACGCTCCTACATCAGACACCAGAGATTGTTGAAAAAGTGAGTCCCTCACTTTGTTGGGGCTAGAGGAAAACTAGGGTGGTCTACCTCAGCCTGAGAAATCCATGATGAATCTTCTTCCAACCTTCCTTTCCACTTGACTAGGTATTCTTTGTATTTCTTGCCTCTGGTACTGTGTCCAACTCTATTATCCAAGATGTCCTCTATTTACTCCAATTATTACTGTGGTAACTGATTCTTCAAGCTATCTTTAATGTTGTCACTTGATTCTCCCTCATGATACTCATATAAGTCTGCAATGTTGAATATAGGTGATATACCAAATTTCTCTGGTAACTCCACTTCATATGCACTCCTTGAATCAAGCTTCTTAAGAATCTTACATGGTCCAAAATTCTTCATCTTTAGCTTGTTGTATGTCGCTACTTTAAATCACTCCTTTCTTAGATATACCATTACTTCATCTCCAATTCAAAATTTGTTGTGTCTCCTTTTCTCATCTGCTTGCTCCTTATACTTACTATTCATCTCCTCCAAATGCTTCCTAACCTGATTATGTAATGTCTCCATGTATCCTATAAATTATTTTGCCTCTACACTTCTCTTAGTCTCCATACTGATGTCTCTCAACTCTGCAACTCCTGTCACAATCTCAATTAGTGTCTTTCATGTACTCCTATTAATTGAATTATTGTATGCAAGCTCTACTTGTGGTAGAATAAGATCCCAATTTCCTACCTTATCTCCTACTAAACATCTCAACAATTTACCCAAACTCCTATTTACCGCTTCTGTTTGTCCATCTGTATGTGGGTGAAATGTTGAACTAAACTTTAGGTCTCTCTTAATCTTCTTCCACAATGTCTTCCAAACATATCCAATGAATCTTGTATCTCTGTTTGAAATTATACTCTTCGGTAATCCATGCAATCTCACAATCTCCTTGAAAAATAGGTCAGCAACATGCACTGCATCATTTGTCTTCTTATAAGGAATGAAATGTGACATCTTTGAAAATCTGTCCACCACTACAAATATAGAATCATATCCCCTCTGTGTTCTTGGTAAACCTAATATGAAATCCCTGATTATATCTTCCCAAGGTCTCTCCGGTACTATCAAAGATTTATACAAACTAGTATTCTGACTACTCCCTATTGTTATATGGAGCCTAATCAGACTCAGAGGTTAGAAAATCCCCACTTTTAGGTTCACTATGTTTTATTATTTTATAAAGGCATCAACAACTATTTCTTTATTGACCGACATATAAAAACCCTAATTTTTCAACTGACATAAGTCTTGATAAAAAAGCTAAGGGTTAGGGTTTCCGTTGATATTGCTGTAGCATATTGTAGTGGTATTGAGTTGCATGAGAATGCTGGTTCTAATCGGTTCTATTTGCTCGATAATAATATTGGACTCTCTATTGGTGGATGTAGCTCAAGTTTTGGTGAACCACATTAAAATTGTCTCTCATTGTTTTATTTTTGTGTATTTTTCATTCCTCTATTTTATATTTATATGCATTTAATTGATATCTTTTGCATGCTATTCCTAACACTCCCCTTTATAATTTGACATATTCTGCAACTTTAAACAAACTTCCTTACATCCTTATATATCTGAGGCCAAAAGTAATGTTCACTTACAAAGCTACTATCTTGTCAATTCCAAAATGCCCTACTAATCCACCATTATGCTTCTCCTTCATCAAATTATATCCCATTGAACTCCTAGGTATACATAATTGATTTCCTTTGAACAACATATCCCCCTCAATGAAATAATCTAGCCACTTGCTTCTATTTGTCACAATAGGTTCCTTACATGCTTTCCATGCTTATGCAAAATCAAGATCCTCTTCATACATATGCTTCAGTTCCTCAAAACCTAATACTTCTACTCTCATCTCTATCAACAAGTACCTTCTTCTACTCAATGCACCTGCAACTTTGTTTGACTTCCCACTCCTATGCTTCAATACACATGTGTAACTCTGCATGAACTCTACCCATCTCATATGTCTCTAATTCAACTTTCCCTAACTGTTCAGATACTGCAAAGCTTGATGATCAGTATACAACACAAATTCTTTTGGCAATAGGTAATCTCTGCACTTCTTCAAAGCTTGAATTATGGCATAGAACTCCTAATCATAAACTGAATATCTTCTCCTTGCGTCATTCAACTTCTCACTGAAATATGCTACTGGTCTCCCTTCTTGACTTAATACTACTCCTATTGTATTTCCACTAGCATCACAATCAACCTGAAATACTTTGGTAAAATTTGATAATGCTAAGACTGGTTGCTCTATCAGCTTTTGCTTCAATAATTCAAAACTCTTATCTACTCCAAATGTCCACTTAAAGTCCTTCCTGTCACCTCTCATTGTCTCTGTCATTGGTGTGCATAATGAACTAAAATTTCTAATGAAATTCTAGTAGAAACTTGTCAATCCATGAAATGATCTTACCTCTCCAATGTTCACATGGGTGGACCACTCCACAATTGCTCTAACTTTCTCAAGATCCATCTTCAGTCCTCCCATAGAAATAAAAAATCCCAAATAAACCAATTCTTCCTTCATGAAACTACATTTCTTGATGTTTTTCAACAATTTCTCTTCTCTCAGCCTCTACAATAATTGTCTAAAATGCCACAAATCTTCCTCTATTGTCTTACTAAAAATCAAAATTTCATCTAAGTACACAATAACAAATTTACCCAAGAATTTCTTCAAAACCTCATTCATCAACCTCATGAAAGTTCTTGGTGCATTAGTCAATCCAAAAGGCATCACTAACCATTCATACAATCCCTCATTTGTCTTGAATGCAGTCTTCCACTCATCTCCTTCTCTGATCATGATTTGATTGTATCCACTCTTCAAGTCTATCTTTGTGAATACTTTGCTCCACTCAAATAGTCCATGATGTCATCCATCCTTGGAAATGGAAATCTATACTTAACAGTGATCTTATTGATTTCTCTAGAGTTTGTACACATCCTCCATTCTCCATTTTTTTGGTGCTAGTATTTTAGGTCCCACACATGGGCTTAAACTTTCTCTGATCAATCCTTTCGTTAATAGTTCTTGTATTTGTTTATACAGATCTGCATTCTTTGCTAGTGTCATCTGGTGTGCTTCTTTGTTAGGCAAACTAGCTCTAGGTATAAGGTCCATATGAAATATTGATACTTCGGATTGGTGGCAATCCTTTAGGTACATTATCTAATATGATGTCTTCATACTCTGCCAACAATTCAGTTATCTCCTCTAGTAGTGGTTCTTCTTCTTATCTGGTAATAGTCTTTGTACTTAGGTTTTCACACTTCTTAGGAATCAAAGCAAAACACATATTCTCATGTCTCAACCCATCCAAATATTTTCTTCCATCAACCAAACAGATTCTAGCATTTCCACATACTTCACTCTTAGGCTCATCTTTCAAAGGTATCAAGATATGTTTCTTACCATTTGTTGTTATAGCATAAGTGTTCTTTCTCCCATCATGTATAGCTTTCCTATCATACTGCCATGGTCTACCCAACAATAGATGACATACATCCATTGGCATAATATCACACAATACTTCATCATTATAAGATCCTATATGAAATTTCACCAAACATTGTTCACTCACCAATACCTTATGTTCATAGCGAATCCATGCTATCTTGTAGGGCTTCAAATGTTTCAAACTCTCCAGGTTCAATTTAGTCACCATCTCCTCTAAAACCAAATTATCAGTACTACCACTATCAATGATCGCTTTAAAACATTTACCTCTTGATTTGCATCTTGTCTGGAACAAACTTTTCCTTTGTGGTGCTTCCTCAATTGTCTCTGCTTGAAATAATGCTCTCCTCATGACTAATGATTCCCCTTTCTCTAGCTTTCCAAATGAACTAGGTGATCCAATAGGTTCTTCCTTTGCATAAGCTACTCTTGCACTAGTCTCTGTTCTCTTGCTTGTACTTTCCTGATGATCAAATGATCAGTGTCCTTCAACTTCACACTTAATACAAGTTCCTCTAAATGATCTCTTATCATTTAACCCTCTTTCATCTCTCTTGTAACATTCATTGCAGTAAGAATTATGTTTTCCTCTACTATTGCGGTAGAAACTTCTGTCATCTCTCTGGTATGAATTGTTATCTCTATCTTCCTTCTTGTATGAACTAATTTATTTTATTTGCTCCACATAAGGTCTTTCTCCTCTGGAATATGTTCTACCCCTTTGAAATTTACCTCCTCTACCTCTCTGTCTTTGCTCATGCCTTTTATTCAACTTTCAAGGCAAAATGATATGCTTCTTCTATTGTTGTCATCCTAACTAGAATTAGTTCTTCTTGAATGTTCATCCTCAATCCATTTATGTATCTTGCCACTTTCTCCTTTCTTGCTTCACTATGTCCAATTCTTATGATCATCTTATGAAATTCCTTAGTGTACTCCTTCATAGATTTCTCCTGAACTCATAGTCAGTAGGTATGAACTGATTCTTCAACTTTGTCACCATACTATCCCATTTTATAACATTCTCTTTTCCTCTCCTATTCCTATCCACTTGAACTTATTTCCACCAAATAGTAGCATGCCCTTTAAACTTACTTTTGCAAATCTTACTCTCTCTAGGTCTTCAATTTCTTCATATTCAAAGTATTCCTCCAAGTCATTTATCCAATGAATCAGTTCCTCAAGATTTAAATTTCCAGTGTAGTTTGATACTTCCACGCTAGGTCTCTTACCAATCTTAGAAATAGTTTTCAACATCTTTTCCTATCTGATTCTTCTTCTTCCAGGGCTTCTTCATTTTGTTTTAGCATATTAAAATTCTTCATCATCTCTTTCAGCATCATGTCTAGGGTTTTGTCCTCTTCTTCTATCTTCTTCTACATAATCCAATCAAACTTTCATTGTCCCCATCATCTCTATCATTTCTTCCATTCTCCCAACAATATTGGCCATAACAAGCATCCTTCTTGGCAGCATCTCTTCATAGGATCTGGTGTAACTAGCTCAATTCAGCGATCTAACTACAAGGTAGCAACTACCTCACAATTGACACTCTGTTGACAACAAGGGTAGAGTGCCTTAGGTTAGTGCTATATTCACAACAAGATCTTATGAAATGCCTTCACTTCCGAAAGGATTCAAAACTTCACTCTGATAGCACTTGGTGCAGTCATGGTAGGAGGGTTCAAAAAATGAATTGTCCAAACCATGCAGCTAGAGTAAACATAATGGAAACAACACATGTACAAAATTCAATGGGTGATTCATATATTCATATTATCAAATAATTACAATGCTCATATGCCAGAAACATGCAGGCTACAATCAAAGGGCTCACATGCCTGCTTTCCAAGTTATAACAAATATGTAAGATAGGGCATTGAAGTGTCTCTCAGAATGAAGTTTTGTATCTAAACTATCATAATTGCTAATTGAATCCCTAATAAATCTAAGAGATCTATATATATCATCTTCAAGCTCAAAGAATCCTCTGTGTTAGCTACAAGAGGTTGCAAACTCCAATGAAAGATGTAACATGTAGAAACAAGTAGGTCAGCCTACAACATATGGTATTGCTCTGTAAATGGATGAAACTTGGTACAGGCCTCAAGGAAGGTCTATCTGATCCTTATGTACCATGTTTGATGCTCCATTAGGCTCTGTAAGTCAAGGAAGTGCTCAGCAAACCTTCTCCTTCAACTAACTGCCTGGATGCTTTATTCAGTGAAAACTGATGATCTTCAGATATCGATAAGTCTCAAGAAACAAATCTAAATCACTTGTAATCTAAATATGATGTAGATGACACTATGAAGATGTTAATTCCCACTCCATCAGCTCTAGTATGATATGTATTAAAATGCTGAAATTACAAATGAATGAACTGAACTAAAAATGAAAGAAAAGAAAGAATGCAAATATTTTGGTTGATGCAAGATTACTCTGCAACCTAGGATGCTCCTGCATCACCATGGTGGTGGAAGAAACACTTTAAGAGAAGAGGGTTTTAGAGCCCTACAAAGGCAAATTGATGCATTGCAAGAGGAGTTGCAAATAGGGTTTCAACCAAGAAGAAGAGAAGAAAGTAAAGATGAAGTTGAAGAAAAACAACCACTTGGAGAAGAACAAGATGTTGTAGGAGATCTTGAGCAATTTAGGTTGTTGAGGGCCATTTCAAATATTGGAAAGAGGCCTAGGATTGAAGTTTCTACCTATTTTGGGGATCCAAATCTAGAAGAGCTTATTGATTGGATAAATGATATGGAGGAAGATTTCAAGTATGAAGAGATGGAGGATCCAGAATGGGTCAAGTTTGCAAAAACAATTTTGAAGGGCCATGCTAATATTTGGTGAAAAGAGGTCTATTTAGAGAGAAATAGAAGAGGAAAAGGAAATATTACCAAATGGGATAAGATCTGAGATGATGGACAAACTAATGAAGCAGTTCATTCCTATGGACTATGAGTTAGAGTTGTTGAAGAAGCTTGAAGGATTGAAACAAAGTAGCAAATCTATTGAGTATACAAAAGAGTTTTATAAGATTATTATCAGAATAGGCCATGCAAAGGACAAAAAGCAGAAGGTAGCTTGTTACATTAATGGGATGAGGCCATGTATTCAAGAGGATCTGAGCCTGTTTAGAATGACCACCATAGAAGATGCATACAAATTTTCTCTAAAGGTGGAAGAGAAGATGAATAAAAGATTTGAAAGAAAGTGAAGAGGAAAAGTTTATGGTGGAAGGATTGGTGGAAGATCATATGAAAGCCAAAATGATGATCAAAAGAAAAGTGAAGAATCAAGCACCAGTCGAAATTAGAAAGGAGATAATTCTTACCGCCCTTGTGACAAAAATAATGGTGAGAAAAGAGGAAGAGGAAGACCTTGACAAGGACTAGGAAAAGGAGGCTTTAGAGGAACGTATTTCCAATGTGGAGAAGAATGGCATCAAGCCTACGAGTGTCCACAACATCAAGGAAGGAAAAATAAAAGACCTGAAGGTAATGAACAAGTTGCACATGTAGATGAAGGCACTCAGTCTGAGAATTCTGAAGATGCTGAAAGAGGAGAAACCCTAGTTGTTAGAAGAACCTTGATAAATGAGGAGAAAGAACCATATTAAAAAGGAAGAGTTTATTCCACAAAAGGTGCAAGTGTGAAGGTAAATGTTGTGATATTATTATTGACAGTGGAAGAATTGATAGTCTTGTCTCAAATGGGATGGTTAACAAGTTGAAGTTGAAAAAGGGAATGCATCCACATCCATATCAGATTGCATGGTTGTAGAAGAATCATAGAGATTTGGTGAATGAGTAGTGTTTAGTCAAGTTGAAGATTGGAGAATAACATGATGAGGTGCTATGTGACATCCTACCAATGGATGGATGTTATATGCTATTGGGAAGGCTATGGAAGTATGGTAGGTGTGCTATCTATGATGACCAACCAAACACCTATTCCCTAATAAAGGATGTAGTTTGTCACAAGTTGAATCTGTTGAAGGAGGTGGAAGAAAAGGTATATAGTACTTCTAGAATTTACTTGGTAGATGGCAAGAGATTTTTGGATGATATGAAGCACAAGCATCAATGCTTTGCGTTGATTCCTAAGACCAACTAGGAGAAATGTGAATATGTATCAGCAAAAGTCTTAGATCTATTGGAAGAATTTTAGGACATTGTCTCTTATAATGTACCAAAAGGTTTAACACTAGTATGAAAGATAAGTCACCAAATAAGGAAACCCATAGAATGACCCCTACATAGAATGAAGAGCTAAACACACAAGTTCATGAGATGTTAAGAAAGGGAGTGATAAGGGAGAGCCTAAGTCCATTGCAGTAGTTGCAATACTAGCACCAAAGAAAGATGGAGTGGAGAATGTGTACAGATTCCTGAGCCATCAACAAAATTATAATCAAGTACAAATTTCCATTACTGAGGATTGATGATATTATTTATTTTTTGAGTGGATCCATGTACTTTATGAAGATTGATTGGAAGAGTGGATATCACTAGATCTGAATAAGAGAAGGAGATGAATGGAAGACATCCTTCAAGACTAAGAAGGACCTGTATGAATGGTTAGTCATGCCATTTGGGCTAACCAATGCACCGAGTACATTCATGCAGCTTATGAATGAGGTACTAAAAGAGTTTTTTGGTAAATTTGTCATTGTTTATTTAGATGATATTAAAAAAGATTTTAAGATTTATCATTGTAAGATCATTGAATGGCCTATCCCAAGGAGTGTTACAGATGTATGATTTTTTCATGGTTTGGCAAGTTTTTTAAGAAAAATTATCAATAATTTTAGTAGCATTTGTACACACCTTTAACTGAGACAATAAGAGCGGATAGAAAAATGTTTAAATGGAGTACAAGAGAAACTAAGAGTTGTGATACATTGAAGAAGAAAATCACAAAGCAACCTATTTTGATATCCTTTATCTTGGAGAATAGTCTAGAACTTTCAAAGTTTCCAAAAGGGCTAAAAGGGTTGGGACTTACTATTTTTAGTAACTCTACATTTGACCTTGGATTGACCCAAACTTTTTCCCAAAAGGTGTGGAAAGTCTACGTAAACATCTCGAGTAAGTTTCAACTCAAGATCATATCTGGATCGCGAGATATTAAAGTTTCTATTTTTTGAAACTGCTTCAAAAAGTTTGGAACTCAATTTTGAGGCACTTAGAGGTCCCTAAATATCTTGAAATTTGTCAGAACTGATAAAGTGAGTTACATCATGATATATCTCTTCACAATCTTTCTAATAGATTAAATGATTAATCAACCGGACACCTGGATCAAATGTTATGGCCTCCAGAAGTTGGACCACCTATTTTTGAGAATTGCAAGAATGTGTTGGACACTTAAAAGAGCTATAAAGGGGAGAGTTACATGTGTTGGTGTTTGATTTGGCACTGAAGTATGGTAAGCACAAACATAGATAATTACACCATTATTGCACAGCAATAATAAAACATAAAATTATATATTATTGTCTTCGGATGATGTTGCAATACAATACAATGGCTTTTTAAAGCCTTATTATTCCTGTATATAACTTCTTACGGGAAAGTAACTTCCCAAAACCTAACTTATAAACTAACATTTATTTAATATGCATAAACTAACAATGTAATACTATATGACTATTATGCCAACATTCCCCCCTTATTACAATGTTCTTGCAATAGTACCAAGGTACCCCCCCTGAATGCTAAAATACTCAACAAAGTTGATTACATAATATGAATACATATTTTATAGAAGATCTTCTCCCAAGGAACAAATCCTAAACCAAGCAAGGCTCCATCATGCTATCTCGTCTACCCTCAGAAAGACGTAGCTTCAAGTTGTGTTCTTGAACTTTTTAGTCCCAAGCTCTCAAATCACTGAGTCTTGAATTATTCGACAATGGACCCTAAGAGATACGACAGATCTCTTCCATGTTGTCTAGTGACCGTGAAAGGGTATAATTCAAGATCATATACTCTTTGAAGCTCGTTGGACAACAATCCATATTGAGCTCAACACCAAACCCCAAACCTGTCTCCAAAACAAAATCTTCACAAAACATACATTCTTCAAATCTGTCAGCTCCATCAGCATCAACAAAGAAAATCAAAACAACTAAAACCAAAAATGCTTCTCATGCAAAGCATCATCTCAAAGCGAGAAGCTAACTTGAGATGATGGAAAATCCTCCATCCTCCGATGTTGCTTGCCTCCAATATGACCCTGTTACATTTTAACCAACTGATGTCTTGGATGAGTCTTTGGAGGCCTCATCAGGAGTAGTATAAATGGCCCCTAAAGCACAAACAATGTTTGATGTAGCCATGATAAAATGAACAAGGTGTCGGATTCCACCAAAAGTGCACCTTTTACAATATAGTGTAAACACAAATATATCCTTATAACTCCAATGTTTTCCACCTTATTACTCCAAAAGAAAAAAATAAATTCTTTAAATATTTTAGATGTCCTTGATTTGAAAAGACTCCACTACTTATATCTTCCTTTCACACTTTAATTTTTATAGGAAAAATTAAATATTATGAGAAAAATTCTACTTATGTCTCCCTTCATACTTTGATTTTATGAAATATTCACATACTTCTTATTTCTTCACATCTCTCCTCCTTTTCTTTTTTAATTTATGCAAATCACTTTTCTTAAAAAAAATACTCCTTTAAAGCATAAAAAATCTCTCCCTTTTAAATCTTTTTACTGTTTTTACTCTTTCTTATTCTAGGAAATCTTTAACTTCTTCCTCTTTAAGAAAATAAAAAACATCACGTATCCTTTTCAAATGATCTTCAAAATGGATTTTATTTTAAACTTTTTTTTTTCTTACCTTCTCACACCATTCTTCATGGCTTCTTTCTTCAACATTTTTATTTATTTTTAATAGATGCGGTAGATGCACTCCAAGTTCACTGAAATAAATTAGCATCTCACAGCCTCTTCACAATCTTCATTGGAGCTTTCAAAAACATTCTTCTGTAGTATAAAAGTATACCAAAATCACCATGGTGGATATGAAAAAATATGCTGCAACAAACAAAATAAAATTAATTTCCTATCATAACCACTTCTCTTCTATCATGCATTTAGATTTTATCAAATTCTTTTCTAGCGCTGCATCAATTGATTATGACTGTGTTTGGGGAGTGGCATCTTGCAAGTCTCTACTTCCATTTCAGCACAACTAAAAACATTTCCATGGCTTCCTCCAAATGGTGGGAAGCATCCTTCACAACAAATCTCCAATAGTCAATAGCAACACAAACTTCTACGCTTGATATTTCTGTTTGGAATCTCTACAAAACCCCGCACTTATCTTTTCACAGGCACAAGAATGAAGTTTGCTCTGATACCATATGAATTATGGTAAGCACAAACATAGATAATTACACTATTATGCCAACAGGCACATCATTAGGCATCTTTGATTGGAGATAGTTTTGGCACCGCTTTTGGGTGGTTTTGGCTCATGCTTTTGTAATTATCATTGATGCTTTAATACTGTATTGTATCTCCTATATATCAGGAACTTGAGATGGAGGTTGTGTGTAAGAGTCTTATAGATTTTGAGTTACCTCTTGGATCTCTAGTTTGATATACTCCTGTGAAAGCTTTCTCTACAAGTACATTGTAATATTCTTGATTCCTTAATAATATATTGGGCTTCTTTGGAGTGTCGGGTTTTTTACCTGAATGGGTTTTCCCCACATATATCTTATGTTGTGAGTTTTGCATTTGAATGTTGTTATTATCTTTTTTTTAATGTGCATCTTAATCTGTAACTGTAAAAGTTAAAGTTTGTATAAATCTTTCCTCTGTAGATCAGTGTAGGAAACATTTTCCACACACCTTGCTTCCTTTCAGTTGGTATCAAAGCCTGAACACCTTTGGTTCTAATTGTTGGGTAGTGGGTTTTTTGAGTTGATCTTCATTTGAGTGGGAGTTTGTGTGAAGAATTTTAAAATTTTTGTTGTAGGAAAGAGATGGAGAGCACATCTGGGAGGTTTGAGATAGAGAAGTTTAATGGCAGTAATTTCAAGTTGTGGAAACTTAAAATGGAGGACATGCTTGTAGATCATGGTTTATGGGATGACATATCTAGTACAAAACCAATGGCAATGTCTCAAGCAGAATGGGATCTCAAATATCAAAAAGCTAAGGGTTTGGTAAGACTCTATTTGGTTGATTTAGTACTCTTGAATATCCATGAAAAGAAGACTTTAAAAGATCTTTGGAAGAAACTTGGAGATGTTTATCAGGGTAAATCCCTAGTGAACAAGTTATTCCTGTGAAAGAAATTGTATTCTCTAAGGATGGAAGATGGAGGATCTATCGATGATCACCTAAATACATTCAATATGCTTGTTGCCTAGTTGACCTCTATTAGTGTGAAGATGGAGGAGGAGGATCGATGTATGACATTACTATGTTCCTTACCAGATTTGTGGGACAACCTTGTTATGGACATTGGGAGTACCACTACCACCTTCAAGATGGATGAAGTGGTTTCTTTGATGTTGTCTGAAGAGATGCAGAGAAAGTCTTCTGAATTAGCTAAGGAGATTCTTGCAGTTTATGTTAGATCTAAAGAGAAGGGAAAGAAAAAGTATAAGAAGAAGGAAGAAAAAGGAATATCCAAATCCCATGGGAGATCTAAGTCTCCTAGAAAGTCTGAGGCTCTGTGTTGGAACTACGGAAAACCTAGTCACTTTTGTAAGGAGTGCAAGGAGGAGAAAAAGAAAAAGAAGAAGAACTATGATTCAGATTCTAACAAGTCCTCTTAGGATGGATGACAAGCATTTGTCACTACCTTGGCAATGCATGCATCTAAGGATGTGTGGCTTATTGACTCTAGTGCATCTTTTCATATGACCTCACATCAGGGTTGGTTTTTGAAGTATGAAAAATATGATGGTGGAAAGGTGTACTTGGGTGATGATTCTCACATGAAGATTGTTGACTGTTGAAGAGTCTTGATTTGATTCCTTGATGGATGAGTGAAGGGAATCAAAGGTATTTTGCATATCCCTAGTTTGACATGGAATCTTCTTTTTGTAAGTAAGTTGAATGATGTGGGTGTGCAGGTTATTTTCTTGAATGGAGGATGCAAGATGACTAGAGGATAAATGGTGTTGGCTAAGGGCGTTCAGATGGCACTCTATTTCATTTTGATGAATGTGTGGTTAAGTGCAATAGTGCCTTTATTTCAAAGAAGAGAGCTTCAGAGTCTTCATCCTCACCATTGGAACCAGTAGCAAAGAGGACTGTTGCATCTACTTCTGATGGTCATGCTTTCTGGGTACCTAAGGATGCTCATTCTATGGAGATGAAACTTCCAGCTAAGACAACAATGTTATGGCACCAAAGGCTTGGCCACATTAGTGAAAAGGGTTTGAGGACCCTAAAAAATAAAAATTTTGTTGAGGGTATGAATGACTGTAAACTTGAGTTTGATTTCTGCGAACATTGCATTTATGGAAAATAAAACCTTGTTTAGTTTTATTCTAGTTCTCATAAATCTTCTGAGGTGTTGGACTTGATTCATTCTGATGTGTTTGGTCTAGTTAATGTTCCTTTGATTCCAAACTCTATTTACTTTGTTTCATTCATTGATGACTATAGTAGAAGGACATTGGTGTATTTCCTTAGAAGTAAATTTGAAGTCTTTAATAAATTCAAAGAGTTCAAAGCTCTTGTAGAGAATTAGAAGGATACAAAGATTAAGTGTTTAGGGACTGACAATGGTGAGGAGTTTTTCTCAACAGATTTTGACAAGTTTTGTAAAGAACAAGGTATTGAGAGGCATAAGACAACTCTGTATACCCCTCAACATAATGGAGTTGTAGAGAGGATGAATAGAACGTTGATTGAGAGGGCAAGGAGTATGCTAAGTGGAGCTAGCCTTGAACAAAAGTTATGGGCTGAAGCTATTGCTACCACTTGTTATCTGGTTAATAGGTCTCCTACATCAGTGTTCATTGATAAGACACCTATTGAGGTGTGGTCTAGTAAAAATCCTTCATTGAGACACATTCAAGTATTTGGTTGTGAGGCATATGCACATGTGCCTAAGGAGAAGAGGTCTAAGTTGGAGAATAAGGTTGTGAAGTCTATCTTCATCGGTTATGGCATTGGTGTGGAAGGGTACAAGCTTTGGGATCTAGCGACTAAGAGGGTTCTATATAGAAGAAGTGTAATTTTTAGAGAGCTCAATCCTTCTTTTGTTGTCTTGTAGCAAGAGAAAGAAGATGAGAAAGATGATGTGGTTCAGCTTCCTTCCACCCCTAAGAGAGTTGAACCAAAAACATCTATTGGACCTGATAATGAGGAGAGCTCTAGTAGCTATGAAATTTTAGAAGAAGATGAAGAACCTCATCCTCAGTAATTGAGGAAATCCATGCGGATAAGGCAAAAACCTAATAGGTTTGGTTATTCATTGCATCATTCCAATTGTATTTTTTCTTTGATTTCTAACAATGATGATCCTAGAACTATGAAAGAGGCTATGGGTATGAAAGATGCAGGTTCCCAGAGGGAGGCCATGGAAGAGGAGATGGCTTCTTTGGAAAAGAATAATACTTGGGACTTGGTGCCTTTTCCTAAAGGATGAAAACCTATTGGATGTAAATGGGTGTTTGAAAAAAAAAATTGTGTAGATGACAGTGTTGAGAAATATAAGGCTAGATTGGTTGGGAAGGGGTATGAATCTCAGGTGGAGGGAATTGACTATGGTAAGATTTTCTCTCATTGCAAAGCTCACATCTATTCAATTCCTATTATCTCTTGCAGCAACGTATGATCTAGAAGTGGAACAAATGGATGTAAAGACAACATTCCTTCATGGTGACTTGGAGGAGGAAATCTATATGTCACAACTAGAGCACTATGTGGTGAAAGGTAAATAAAATCTAGTTTGCAAGTTGAAAAAGTCTTTGTATGGTTTGAAACAGTCTCCTAGGATGTGTTACGAGAAGTTCGATGCCTTTGTGTTGAGTATTGGATTTCTTAGATCAAAATCAAATCATTGTGTTTATTACAAGTTTGACAATGATTGCATTCTTATTATTGCATTGTATGTTGATTATATGTTACTCATTGGGAATGGTAAAAGTTTGATTTCTGATTTGAAGTCTCAGTTGTCAGCATAGTTTGAGATGAAAAATCCAAGGGCAGCTCAGTACATTCTTGGGATGGAGATCAGAAGAGATAGAGTAAACAAAAAGCTTTGGTTAGGCTAGAGTAAGCATGTTAACATTGTGTTGGAGAGATTCAGCATGATGGATTGTAGACCTTTGACTGTTCCTGTTACAATGGGGACAAAGTTATCTATTGTAGATTGTCCAAAGTATCCTTCTGAGATGGAGGATATGAGTAGATTTCCTTATGCTAGTGTGGTTGGTAGTTTTATGTATGCGATGGTCTGTACCAGATCAGACATTGCCCAAGCAGTGGGATCCTTAGCCAATTTATGGCTAATCCTAGATGGGTACATTAGGGTGTAGTGAAGAGAGTGTTCATATATTTATAGGGTACTTCCAAGTATTCCTTATGTTATCATGATTATCCTACAGGACCTTGACATTCTCTTTGTATTCAAGGATTTGTGGATTCAGATTGGGTAGGTGACATTGACAGTAGGAGATCCACCAGTGCTTATGTGTTCACTATGTTTCATGGTGCTATTAGTTGGATGAGTAAGCAACAAACTGTGGTTACTTTATCCACTACTGAAGTTGAGTACATGGAAGCAACTCATGCTTGTAAAGAAGCCATTTGAGTTAAGATATTGTGTTCTGATCTTGGGTTTGATGCAGGGAAGATTACTATTTGTTGTGACAATTAGAGCACAATATGTTTGGCAAAGAATCTTACTTTCCACATGAGGACTAAGCATATTGTTGTCTAGTACCATTTTATTCGTGATATGGTAGAGGATGGGAAGGTAAACTTGGAAAAAGTTGACATTTTGACGAATGTTGCAGATTCCTTCACAAAACCTATGAGCATAGAGAAGTTTAGATGGTGTTTAGAGTCTATGGGCCTCTCAGCCCCTAGAAATTAAATCATGGTGTTGACACTCCCTTTTCTCTTGAAAGGTGTTTGACAAGTGGGATAATGTTATGAAAAGTGTCTCAACCTTGCAACTTCGAAAGGTTACTATTCTTCCTAGTTTTGGTCTTTTTGATACCCTTTATCTTGAAGAATGGTCTAAAACTTTCAAAGTTTCCAAAAGGGCTAAAAATGGTGGGACTTACTATTTTTAATAACTCTACATTTGACCTTGGATTGACCCAAAAATTTTCCCAAAAGGTGCATAACTACTAAGTAAACATTTCGAGTGAGTTTCAACTTAAGATCATATCTTGATTGCGAGATATTAAAGTGTCTATTTTTTTATATTGCAAAAAAAAGTTTCTAACTCAGTTTTGAGGCACTTAGAGGTCCCTAAACATCTTGAAATTTTTCATAACCAACAAAGTAGGCTATAGCATGATAGATCTCTTCACGAGCTTTTCGGCGCATTAAACAGTTCGTCAATCAGACATTGGGATCAAAAGTTATGGCCTCCAGAAATTGGACCTCCTATTTTTGGTAATTGTAAAAACATGTTGGAGACTTCAAAGAGTTGTAAAGGGGAGAGTTACATCTATTGGTGTGTGATTTGGTACATCATCAGGCATCTTTGATTGGAGATAATCTGGGCACCACTTTTGGGTGGTTTTGGCTCATAGTTTTGTAATTACCGTTGATGGTTTGCTGTATTCTATCTCCTATATATCAGGAGCTTGAGATGCAGGTTGTGTATAAGAGTCCTATAGATGTTGAGTTACCTCCTGGATCTCTAGTTTGATATACTCCTTTGAAAGCTTTCTCTACAAGTATATTGTAATCTTCTTGATTCCTAAATAATATATTGGGCGGCTTTGGAGTGTGAGGTTTTTTACCTGAAAGGGTTTTCCCCACGTACATCTTGTGTTGTGAGTTTTGCATTTGAATATTGTTATTATCTTTTTTTAAATGTGCATCTTAATCTGTAACTATAAAAGTTAAAATTTTCATAAATATTTCCTTGGTAGATCAGTGTAGGAAGCATTTTCCACATACCTTGCTTCCTTTCAAGAGCAACCAAGAGTTTCAATACATTGAAGTAGAAAGTGAGAAAGCAACCTATTTTGGCACTTCCATATTTCAATAAGGTATTTCAGGTAGATTGTTGCAAGTATGAGGTTAACTAGTGTTGTCATTGATGTCAACATACTCATATTGCATTAGTAAGAATGATTGGATGAGCTGTGTGCTGAGGATATTGAGAAAATTAGTCTCAATCAGGAACAGTGAAGAACAGTGATGAGAAGAAGGCAAATGTACTCAGGTTGAGGATCAAAGGATGCGGATTAAAGGGTTTGTAGATATGAGTCTTGAGTTGATCTAGTTAAGATTTCAGAGGTTCGCATGAAGATATGAAAAAGTTGCGATCGGTCAAGTAGAACCGGTTCCAGGAGATGCTCCAGAGTGACAGAGTGTTGCAAAAAGGTCCGGTGAGATCTGAAAGTGCATTGTCCTATTCCACGAATTGGACAGAGTGTTTGGGATGTCTTTGTAATGTGTCATCCTAATTGGTACATGGTTTGGAGGTCCGGAAGCACCTTCTTCAGTATGACAGTGGCGACAGACTATGTTCTTGAAGCTCTGGATGAAGAGGAGAAGAGATTCCAGTGAGTAGAGAAAGTGCGTATGTACCTGATCAATCAGGTAAGCTTGTGAAGGTTCTTGGATCATGTTGAGGTTATGTTGTCAGTCCGCATTGGTGGTAGAGCCCAGAATTGAAGATATTCTTCCGGATGAAGTTCTTGTTCAGACTAGCCGACTGGATGAGTTGTTCATCTTGCAAATGCTCTTGTGGTGGCTGACCGGATGTGTTATTCATCTTGCGAATGTTCTTATGGTTGAGTGCCGACTTAGATGATCATTCCTAAGTCGATGTCTTTTATAAATAAAGGTTTGAGAATTCATTTCAAGGTATGTGGTGAAGCGGATGAGTGTGGCATAGCGAAAGAGTGAAAGGCAGAGCAGGTGTGACTCAGGCTTAAATGGAACTGATCCAGACATGGTAAAGATGTCATTCTCTAGTTCAAGGTTGTGATCCTTATGATCTTGTAGACAGTGTGTCTCTTTGTAGGCAGTGTGCCTCCTTGTGAGCAGTGTGCTCGGGCAGTGAGCCCTAATTGGCATGTGCCATTCATTTTTTCTCTTCTAACAGAGAATAATTCTTGGGTTAATCACCCCGTGGTTTTTCCCTTTACCAAGTTTTCCACGTCAAAAATATTGGTGTCAAATGTGTTGATGTTTATCTACTTTGGTGTTTATGCTTTGTGCTTTCATGATTGATTAATTGATATGCTATTAACTAACAAGAAGAATCAAATATTTGAAGTAGAAGCAAAGTTTTTGTACAACTGATTCACCCCCCCTCTCAATTGTGTGCCCTAGATCTAACAATTGCTATCAGAGCCACGTTCCTCTAAAAGGAGCTTTACCACTTGAGGAGATCCAGGATGTTGTCATAAAAGAAGGATAGTCTGAAGTTCGATGGAAACAACTTCACTCTTTGGAAAGGTCGCATGAAATGTCATTTGGAGTGTATGGGAAAAGCATACTTGACCATGGTCTCAAAACCATATATTCCTCCATAGGGTGGTCTGACAACTCTGAATGAAATCACAGATGCTGAAAACAATCTACGAACCAAGGAAGCTCTTCTAAGCACATTGAATGACTCAGATCTCTCAAATGTTATTGACCTACCAATTGCATATGAGATCTGGACTAAACTGGAACTTCTGTATGACGGAGATGAGTTTGTCAAGAGTGCAAGGTTGCAAAGTTTGAAAGAAAAATTTGAAAGATTGAAGATGAGAGATGATGAAAATATCACTACCTTTATGCCAAGAGTGAATGAGCTAGTGTGTGGAATCAGGAATGTTGGTGGAGTTCTGGATGAAAATGAAATTATTTACAAAATTCTCAAATCCCTTCCTACGGCCTACAAAATCAAGGTTGCTGCCATTGATGAATTCAGAGCCCATACAACTGTCACAAGAGAGCAACTGGCTGGCAAACTGGCTGCATTTGAAATGACTGAGTTTGGAGATGATCCCCCCAAGACTGAATCTGCATTCAAAGCCAGTGCCTATGTGAAAGGCAAACAAAGATTTGATCCAGGAGAGAACTCTTCAAGGAAGCTATCATGGTATGATCAAGCAAGGAAAGACATGGAAGAGGAAGAAGCAGAAACATCTCAACTTGAAGCCTCATTGCAAAGAGACTGCCAAGAGGGTCCAGTAAGTATGAAGGAAAACTACGCTTTAAGTGCTTCAACTGCAATAAGATTGGTCATTTTGCTTCAAGATGTCTGGAAAGATCTACAAGGTCTAATACTAATAGACAAAGGTTTCAAAAGAACTGCTATTATGTTCATGAAGAAGATGACAATGAAGGAGTAACAGATGATGAATCAGAAATAGGAAGCAAATCCAGAAATGAATGGGTGTTTATTGCCATCAAGGAAGAAGTGTCAATACCCTCTGAATCTATCAATCATAAGGTTGTAGAAAGAGCTTTGGCTGCCCAAGTTGAAGAAAAGGATGATTGGGTTATTGATAGTGGATGCTCTCACCATATGACTGGTGACAAGAACAAGTTCTTAGATTTGGAAAGGTATGAAGGAGGAATGGTAAAGTTTGGTGACAAATCTACTGGCAGAATCAGAGGTAGGGGAAGTATTTCTTTTGATGGAAAGAGCAAAACAGGTAATGTACTATATGTTGAAGGATTGAAGCACAATCTTCTCAGTGTTGGTCAGTTAGTGGACAAAGGCTATGATCTCCAGTTCAAGAATGGAAAATGCAGAATCTTTACAAGCTCCGGAACTGAAATTGCATCCGGTACTCAAACAAAAGGTAATATCTTCCATCTAGTTGGTTCTAATAAAAGTTGTCTGTTTGTTCAAGTTGATCAGAGTTGGTTATGGCATAGAAGGATGTGCCATGTGAATTTTGATAACATCATCAAGATAAGCAATACTTAGGCTGTAAGAGATCTTCCTAAATTGGTGAAACCTACAAATAGTTTATGCAAAGAATGTCAGCTAGGTAAACAGAGCAGAGTCTCTTTCAAAAGCAAGGATCAGTCCACTACCAGATTGTTGGAATTAGTACATACTGATCTTTGTGGTCCGACAAGAATCAAGAGTATGCAAGGTGATAGATATTTCATGTTGCTAATTGATGACCATTCCCAGATGATGTGGGTTACCTTCCTAAGAGAGAAATTAGAAGCCCTTGAGAAGTTCAAAATCTTCAAAGCTATGGTAGAGAATCAAACTGGATTGAAACTGAAATGTCTAAGGTCTGATAGAGGTGGTGAATTCACATCTGGTGAATTCATAGACTTTTGTGAGAAGCATGGTATAAAGAGACAGCTGTCTGCTCCTAGGACTCCACAGCAGAATGGAGTAGTTGAGAGAAAGAACCAGACCATCCAGGAAGCAGCCAGGACAATGATGATGGAAACAAATGTTCCTCAGATATTTTGGAGAGAAGCTTTCAGCACTGTAGTCTATACTCTTAACCGAGTTCAAATCAGAAGCAATACCGGTAAGACTCCTTATGAACTTTGGTTTGGTATAACTCCCACTGTGAGATATTTCAGAGTATTTGGTAGCAAGTGTTACATCAAAAGAGATGAAGACTTAGGAAAGTTTGATGCTAGAAGTGATGAACAAATTTTCTTGGGTTACTCCACTCAAAGCAAAGCATACCGGTGTTATGATAAGAGATTGAGAAAGATGATAGAAAGTACAAATGTGAAGGTTGATGAAGGAATTGAGAAGCCCTCAAGATTCTATGAATGTGATGAAGATGATCAGAATGATCCTCTGGTGCAAGGAGCTCCATCCTCCTCTGAAATTTAGATCCAGACTGATCCGGTAAATCAGGAAGAAGAAGTTTGTCTGAATGAGCCTGATCAAGAATTAGTAGTGCAAGAAACTCCCAAAGTTCCAATGTATGTAACTCTAAATCACTCTGAAGATCAGATCATAGGTGACAAAAGTAAAGGGGTACAAACAAGGAGAAGAATTGCTCAAGATTCAAATGAATACTGTCTGATTTCAAAGATTGAACCTAAGACAATTAATAAAGCTTGCAATGATGAAAATTGGACCAAAGCAATGGAGGAAGAGTTGATACAAATTGAGAAAAATCATACTTGGGATCTTGTTCCTAGACCTAGAGACAAGAATGTGATTGGAACCAAATGGGTCTTCCAGAACAAACTGAATGAAGTTGGTGAAGTAATTAGAAACAAAGCTAGATTGGTCTGCAAAGGTTACTCTCAAATAGAAGGAATTGATTTTGAAGAGACCTTTTGCTCTGGTGGCAAGAATTGAAGCAGTCAGATTATTTCTTGCATTTGTTGCCTTCAAAGACTTCAAGGTATATCAGATGGATGTCAAGTCTGCTTTCCTAAATGGTGACTTGGAAGAAGAAGTATACATTGAACAACCAGATGGATTTCAATTGTCTGATCATGATAATACGGTCTACAAGTTGAAGAAAGCACTGTATGGTTTGAAGCAAGCCTCAAGAGCATGGTATGAAAGGTTGGATAAACATCTTGTGCAGATTGGTTTCAACAAAAGTACTGCTGATAGTAATCTATATTTCCAAATAGATAAGGAAAACATCTTGATTGTTGAAGTATTTGTTGATGATATCATCTTTGGAGGAAAAGACAGTATGTGTAAAACTTTTGCAAATCAAATGAAAAGTGAGTCTGAAATTTCAATGCTTGGTGAAATGAATTTCTTCTTGGGTCTACAAATTACTCAGACAAAGAAAGGAATCTTTATCTGTCAGACCAAATATGCAAAAGAATTGTTGAGGAAATTTGGAATGGAAGATTCAAAGCCAATGAACACCCCTATGGCAACTGGATGTAAGTTGAGCAAAGATGATGACTCTCCTAAGACATATTAGACCAAGTACAGATCAATGATTGGAGGACTATTGTATCTCACTCAGACTAGACCAAATATAATGTAGGTTGTTGGTCTTGTGGCAAGATTTCAGGCTGATCCCAGAGAATCTCATGTCATGGCAATCAAAAAAAATTTTAGGTACTTGAAAGGAACAGTTGAGTATGGTCTATGGTACCCTAGAGATCAGGATTTCTCTCTTCATGCATACACAAATGCAGATTGGGCAGGAGATGTGGATGACCAGAAAAGTACAAGTGGAGGAGTATTCTTTTTAGGAAAAAGGTTGGTTTCTTGGCTAAGCAAGAAACAAGAGGCAATATCTCTGTCTACAACTGAAGCAGAATACATTCCAGTAGCAAGTAGTTGCACTCAGATTTTATGGATGAAGTAGATGCTAAGAGACATTAAAGTTGAATATGAGGAGCCTATCACAATTTTCTGTGATAATTCAAGTGCAATTAATATTTCTAAGAACCCGGTATTACACTCTAAGACTAAGCACATATCTATCAAGTTTCACTTTCTGAGAGAACAAGTGAACAAGGAAGAAGTCAGATTGGAGTATGTACCCTCCAAGGATCAGATTGCAGATATTTTTACTAAACCTCTTCCCAAGGACTCTTTTGAGTATCTCCGAGAGAAGTTAGGGGTCATGGCCCCTCTGGTGATGAACTAGGATGCACTGATGTGCATCAGTCTGGTGGATATCACAGTCATATCTTGTGATCCAGATTGATGATGGGGAGCTGCTACTAAGGGGGAGCAGCTGGTATGATTATAATGTGTTACAAGTGCAAATATGAGCCCTTTGCCATTGATGTCAAAGGGGGAGATAAGACATGTGAAAAACAAGTGGTTGATGATCAAAGGGGGAGTAGTAAAGGAAGAGAAATCATGTGAAGAGTTGTTACTGATAGGGGGAGCTGTGACAAAAAGGAGAAGTTCTTGTCTTGATGGTTTTTTACATCATATGTTGCCATCAATGACAAAGGGGGAGATTATTGCAAGTATGAGGTTAACCTGTGTTGTCATTGATGTCAACATACTCATATTGCACTAGTAAGAATGATTGGATGAGTTGTGTGCTAAGGATATTGAGAAAATTAGTCTCAATCAGGAACAGTGAAGAACAGTGATGAGAAGAAGGCAAATGTACTCAATAGCTTGAGGATCAAAGGATGCAGATTAAAGGGTTTGTAGATATGAGTCTTGAGTCGATCCAGTTAAAATTTTAGAGGTCCACATGAAGATATGAAAAAGTTATGATCAGTCAAGTAGATCCGGTTCTGGGAGATGCTCCGGAGTGATAGAGTGTTGCAAAAAGGTCCGGTGAGATCCAGAAGTGCATTGTCCTATTTCACGGATTGAACAGAGTGTTTGAGATGTCTTTGTAATGTGTCATCTCGATTGGTACGTGGTTTGGAGGTCCAGAAGCACCTTCTTCAGTATGACAGTGGCAACAGACTGTGTTCTTGAAGTTTCAGATGAAGAGGAGAAGAGATTCCAGTGAGTAGAGAAAGTGCGGATGTACCTGGTCAATCAGGCAATCTTGTGAAGGTTCTTGGATCATGTTGAGGTTATGTTGTCGGTCCGCATTGGTGGTAGAGCCTGAAATTGAACATATTCTTCCGGATGAAGTTCTTGTTCAGACTAGCTGACCGGATGAGTTGTTCATCTTGCAAACACTCTTGTGGTGACCGGATGTGTTATTCATCTTGCGAATGTTCTTGTGGTTGAGTGTCGACTTAGATGATCATTCCTAAGTCGATGTCTTGTATAAATAAAGGTTTGAGAATTCATTTCAAGGTATGTGGTGAAGCGGATGAGTGTGGCATAGCGAAAGAGTGAAAGGCAGAGTAGGTGTGACTCAGGCTTAAATGGAACTGATCCAGACATGGTAAAGATGTCATTCTCTAGTTCAAGTTTGTGATCCTTATGATCTTGTAGACAGTGTGTCTCTTTGTAGGTAGTGTGCCTCCTTGTGAGCAGTGTGCTCAGGCAGTGAGCCCTAATTGGCTTGTGCCATTCATTTTTTCTTATTCTTCTAACAGAGAATAATTCTTGGGTTAATCACCCCGTGGTTTTTCGCTTAACCAGGTTTTCCATGTCAAAAATCTTGGTGTCAAATGTGTTGATGTTTATCTGCTCCAGTGTTTATGCTTTGTGTTTTCATGATTGATTAATTGATATGCTATTAACTAACAAGAAGAATCAAATATTTGAAGTAGAAGCAAAGTTTTTGTACAACTAATTCACCCCCCCTCTCAGTTGTGTGCCCTAGATCTAACATAGATTGTGATTCTAGTGGTAGTGCTATGGAGTTGTTTTGAGTCAAGAAGGTAAGCCCATTGCCTATTTCCATGAGAAGCTTAATGATGCCTACAAAAAGTATTTGGTTTATGATTAGGCATTTTATGTTGTAGTTCAGGGTTTGAAGAAATGGAAGCATTATTTGTTGTCAAAAGAGTTTTTTTTATATAGTGATCATTAGGATTTGTAGTATCCTAATAGTCAAGGAAAGTTAAATCAGAGGTACTTAAAATGTGTTGACCTTTTGTAGAGCTATACTTTTTCTTTGAATCACAGGAGTGGTAAGTTCAATAGAGTTGTAGATGCCTTAAGAAAAGGGAAAAATTTGTTGATATAGATGAAGATAGAGGTTGTTGGGTTCAATAAACTAAAAAAATTGTACCCTAAAGATCTAGACTTTGTAGAGGCCTGGAAAGCTTGTTTTTGTTAGAAATGAAAGCAACACTACTTTAATGGAAATCTTATTCGAATAAATTTCAGCAATCTTTAAGTGTGTTTTAACAATGGAGATTGTAACAAAACATAAAACCTACTATAGAAAAGATATCAAACATGAAGAAATCAACACAATGACATAGTGTTTACATGGAGAAAACCCTTACAGGTAAAAACACTCCACCAAGAAAGAGGCACAAGTTTGTATTAATCTCAACAAGATTGTACACTACATCAACTACACAACTCTCTCCAGAAGTCTTCAATCTGGAAGCATCTCGGCAGCACCTGAGTACCTAAAATCTATATTGCAGTAACAAACACATGGAAAATACTTACAAAAATATTTTCCAACTCATCCTAGGAGTTCACCTTCTCTCTCCTAAGATTATCCAACCTATAAACATTAGTTACCATCTTACAAACATATTACACTTGTCCAAAAATAGCCATGCAAAGGTTGGGCACCCAAAACTAAATCTGGCCTCTTATAGCATCTTATGACATGTCATAATCATCATAGATTCCACAAAAGAGTATCTTCCAAGATAGGAATCTTGGGCTAAGTATAGTAAATATACAACTAACATATCCATCATATGCGTCATAGAATCTCAAAATCTTATGACAACTTGCATCTATCATAGATTCACTTACCAAACATTATGATAGTTGTCATAGATGCCAAAAATAGCATATTCCTCAAGGGAGCATGCCTACCCTCATTTGCTTTGAATTTTTACATTTGCCAATAGTAAAAGTCACTCTATAATTACCTCTAATTACTCTGAAATTACCCCTGCTAGTGAAACTAGTACATTTCCTCATGGATAATTACAAATTACATATAATAAATGGAATAAATACAATATTCAAATTTACAAGGTTAATGGCACCTTATCCCAATAGATTTGAGCCTATTACCCTAGATAGGATGAGATGGTTGGATTACATAATCCAAGATGGTATTTTGTTTAGAGGAAGGGAGTTGTGCATTTTGAGGAGCTCTATGAGAGAGAGCCTGATCAAGGAAAAGCATAGAGGAGGGTAAGAAAGGAATTTTCATCAATATAAGACCATTGTTCTTGTTAGTGAGAACTATTACTGGCCACAATTATACAAGGATGTTAGTAATTTCATGAAAAGTTGTAGAGTATACCAGATGCTGGCCAAGGGAGTTAGTTAGAATACTGGCTTGTATCAGCCACTACCTATACCAGAGTAACCATGGAAGGATATTAGCATGGATTTTGTTCTTGGATTGCCAAGAACACAAAGAGGGCATGATTCAATATTTGTGGTTGTTGATAGATTTTTAAAGATGGCACATTTACTTCTATGCCAAAAGATTATTGATGCTAGGCTACATGGTCTTCCAAAGAGCATAGTTTCAGATTGGGATACCAAGTTTGTTAGGTATTTCTAGAGGACCTTATGGAAGAAGTTGAAGACTGGGATGAAGTTCATCTCTACACATCATCCATAGACTGATGGAGAGACAGAGGTAGTGAATTGAATTTTGGGCAACTTGTTGAGATGCTTAGTAGGGGACAATCCCAAGGGATGGGATTTGATATTACCACAAGAAAAGTTTGCATATAACAATTATATCAATAGGAGTACTGGTAAATCCCCATTCCAAATTATATATGGGAGTATTCTGAGAAATGCTTTTACAATGAGAAAGATAGACAAAAGAGAGAAGAGTAGTGCTAAGTCTGAAGACTTTGTACAGCACCTGAAGAACTTGCATGAAAATGTATGATAAAACATTAATAAAATAAATTCTCAATATAAGGCTAAGACAAATCAGAAGTGGACGTTCAATAAATTCATGGTTGATGATGAAGTCATGGTTCACCTAAGGAAAGAAAGGCTCCCAGTGGGGACATATAATAAGTTGAAGATGAAGAAATTTGGACCATGCAGGGCCATGAAGAAGCATGATTCAGGAAATGCATATGAGGTGGAGCTGCCAACTAGAATCAACATTTTCCCCGTGTTCAAAATTTTTGATTTAATAAAGTATCATGAAGGTGGCATAAAGGATGTTCCAACAAAAGAATAGTGGAGTATCCTAGTACCTAGTTAAAAGGAACAAATAGAAGAAATCTTGGATAATCATGTGGGGAGAAGTACCAAGAATAGACAATATGAAAAATATTCGAATAAGTGGAAAGGAAGGCCTATAGAAGATTCTTCCTTGTTGTCTAAGGTAGAGGTTGATCATTTGTGTTTTCCTCAAACACCTGAGATGTGACAAGGTCACTTCTCAAATTACATTGGGTGTCTGATGCAGGATCATCCAATGGTGTAAGAGAAATCTTACATCACTAAAAATTTATGATTTTGTTTTTTGTTATTTTCAATTTCTGTATTTGTGGATACCCATTTTCTTGAATAGTTATTCAAAACATTCAAAATTTCCAACTGCCTAAAATAACAACCTGCTATTTCTAGAAAGTTTGCATTTGAGCACGTATGGAAACAAAAATTTACTCAAAGCTATGGAATTAAAAATATAACCTTTGGTGAAGGAATTGACCAAAGATCATTTGTGGGTTGAGAGATACTAAAGTTTTTGTTTCTTTAAAAACCCCTAAAAATGTTTCAAAGTCAATTCTGAGGCACTTAGAGGCCTCATACGGCCTCGAAAATGGGTTTAACTAGTAGAGCCAATTATTAAGGCATAGATCTCTTCATGGGATTTCCAAAGCATCAAATAGTCTATCAATCAGACTCCTAGATCAAAAGTTATGGCTCCTAGAAGTTGGGCTATTTTTGGAGGGAGACAAATTTTGAAATTTTGGCTAGAACATGCCAAAAAGGGCTATTTATGACCATTTTTTGAGAATATTTTGGTAGTATAGGAGGGGAAAGTGATGAGTCATGAAAAGGAGGGAAATAAAAAAACATTAGCAGATTTGAATCTACAGAAGGTAGAAGCCTCAAGAATCCAGAGGAAAAAAGTTGTAGTGTGTTGCAGCCTTTTGAAGATTTCATCCTCTAATTTGATTCTAATTTCTATAATGTAATTTTTTTAGTTCAATAAAAGAACATTCCTACTTTATGTGAGTAATTTGTGTTGTTGTGTGTTCTAGGATTTACCCCCCTCATCAATTCTCTACATTGATTATTACATGATGTCAATGATGCAACTTGGTCCTAGTTACTACAATGATATGTATTTATATTTAATAGTTTTTCCCTCTACAATTTCTTTAATATTTTTTATGCTACCAATTGAAGGGGTATATAATATTACTAATAAGATTTCATTAAATTGTGATTGTCATAAATTTACATGGGTTGTACACGTCACACTCACGATTACAATAGCCTAATTGATAGAGATTATTGGTTATAGTAACTAGTTAGATTTCCTACGTCAATATTTTTGGGGTTCGTTATATGTGACTAGTTAGATTCATGTCATCTTCGCTTCATGACACACTTACATTGATATTGTTGGCATTATTATTTAGTTAGTTAATATGTATATTTCAAATTTCTTGAAAGATGCTACTCATTAGATGCCACTTACCTTTTTAGGTTTTGAGAATGTATCAAAGAAATATTTGTATCCATTTATGAGTGTCTTAAATAATTTTACCTTTATGTCAACTTCTTCCTATAGTGTGACATGCATCTCCATGGTAGTTCATAGGAAAGTCAAAGTGAGGGAAATATATAATGGTCAAAATTGAATACCCTGCATTTTTCTCATTAATTTTGACCCAATTTGCCCTTTGTATAATAACTATCAAGCTGAAATCTTGGAAAATCGACATGAAGGAAATGATAAAAAAATGCAAATCAAACAAATACAAACCTCATATCAACTCACGATCCATTGATCGGGTTGAGAATGTCGCACCCATGAACATTCTAGCTTTACCCACAAGATTGATATGTTGATTACTCACGATTCAACAGCATAACGATAGGGTAGGGAGATTGGTAGATGAATGGATGGATGATGATAAGATAGATAGAAGAGAGATTGAGAGGAAAATTCGGTAGAGTAAGGATGCTAGAAGAAGATTCATTTCAAATGGCTCAAGAGAGGCTACCTTTATAGAAAAAGGCTGATTTGAATGGATGGATAGGATTGAGAGTTATTTTGAATGATATGGATGGTTGAGATTGATTAGGGTTGGATTAGGGTTTCCCACTCAAAGAGGGATTGTACTCACATGATAAGTGTGTGATGGAGAATAAAGGGAATCTAATTCAAATTTGAATTTGATTGACATGTGAAGGAATATTAAGTGGAAGATGGAAACATGTGACATGTGTCACAATGTGATGAAAGGTGAGGGAATAATTCAAATTTTCAATTTAAATTATGTGAGACATGTGAAGGGGGATTATTAACTAAGCAAATGGGATTTATTTAGTTAATTTGAATGTGATCAAGTGGGATTAATTAAATAAAGTGGGTTTATTTAATTAATTAGGAAGATGATTAAGATGGGATGAACTAGGACCTAGGGATAAATGGGATTAAGTGGGATGAGGTTAGATGACCTAGGACCTAGGGCAAAACACACAAGGTCATGTTGACAAGGTGTTGTGTCGAGACATGGACAGTTTATAGTGTCGACATTTTTCCCCTCTTTGAGATGATGTTGCGAGATGATAAGATTTATGTCGAGTAACATCATTTCAAAGAAGCTAAGGAAATGGATAGAGGAAAAGGATAGGGTGATGATGCCCCCTCAAGAGGATAGGCGAGTTGAACAAACATGGGTAGGCTCTCGAAATGAAATGGAATGGAAAAAGATAAAGGAATGGATAGATGAAGGGATGGATGCGTTATGCTGCAATAAAAGTGAGCAATCATGATGTTTGATGTTGCACTAGACATTATGCCCCAAGGTATAAGGACCAAGGTGATGATGTATCTCATGCCCTAGCGTAATACAACCTTGTCTAGATACAAGATATGGATATTAGCTGGGTTGATTCAGATTTGATGCAAATGCAAGTTGAAAATGATAACACACACAAGCAAGCAAGCAAGCATGCACAAATGATACAAAAACAAACAAGGTATTGCCCCTGTCAAGCTGTAAACCAATGATTAAGTGATTGATTGATGATGAGGATAGTGTTGTTATTGCGGGGAATGATATATCCCTAGATCAACACAAGGATGTGGGAATGATATATCCCATTGATGATGATGATTATGATTGATTGATTTGGCTTACGACAAGATTAGGATCAAGACCATTGATTGCAATTGGATAATTTGACTTGTTTGATTGACTTGATTGGTATCGATAAAGGATGTCTTACATTTGGATCATTGCTTGGATTGGATTGAATGGATGAAATGGAAGAAGTGATTTGAAGGATAGATAATGATGATGATGATGATGATGATGATTTGATTGAAGAATTGATTGATGAAGAAAGGAATGTTTTGAAAGACTGATGAATTGTTGAAGATAGGTGATAGAAGAAGATGAGAGATGGAAGAAAGAGGAATATCGTCTTAGTGAAGATTAGAAGAATGATGGAAGAAGTCTATTGCCTATGCCTGAATCTAGGCACTTCCTTCGTATCCTAGATTGCCTACATACCTGTATCTGTGGGATCAAGGCACGTAACAATAAAGATGAGATGTAGTTTTGATTTTGTGTTTTATTGATGGGATGATATGGATTGGATTGATCAAGTTATGGATCGATTGAAATTGATTAGATGTTTGATGATATACAATGTTATTTAATTTGCTTTTGATTGTTTGGTATGATTTGATGATTTGATTGGATTTGTTTGGATGGATTTGATGTGATGGATTGATTGATAGATGATTGATTTTGATGATTTGATTGATGATTGGATTTTGATTTTTTGTATATTTGATTGTTTTGTCTTTTGGGAATATTTAATTTTTTGGTATTTTTGAAATGTTTTGCTTTTTTGCATTTTTGGGATATTTTGATTTTTTTGTGATTTTGAAATATTTTGATTTTTTTGTGTTTTGTATTTTTGCATTTTTTTTGTATTTTTGTATTTTTGAACATCAATGGATATACAGTTTGAGTAGCCTTTATGCTAGATACCAATGACAAGGGAAACCAAGTCTAGGTGCAAGGGAATGAATGGGATTGGACCAAAGGATGGATGAGAGTGGATGGATGAAAGGATCATGATAAATGGATGGATAAAGGGATGTGTGATAGGTTGATAGGATGAAAAAACTCACAATGGATGTATGTATAAGAATGCAAGGATGTGATCCCCAAAGGCCATGTCTCATAGGAACAACATGCCCCATTCTTAGTGTAATACTTAGGATTTTTCATGACAAGTCTTATGACGAAAGGATGACATGATGGATTTTATATGACAAGGCTCATGATAGGTGGATAATGATAGGATTGTTTTGATGAGATGGAAAAATGGGTAATGGCAAGAAGGTACATCAAGAGATATTCAAAACATTTCTCAACATTTGCCCCCAATCTTTGTCAAGATCAAAAGAGGAAGGGAGGATGAATAGACTCGATATGATAGGTACATGGGTGTAATGGATAAGGATGGTAGGATAAGATAGTATAAGACATGATAGGATGGAAAATGATATAATGGGATAGATAGTTTGGATGAGACAAGGTGCCCCCAAGTGTAAGTTACATAGAAGATCGACCTACACATGACACCTGTTTGCCAAGTTTTAATCATGGTACTTATCCAAGGTGCTTGTTTTCTAGGTTTTCACCGTTGGACGAAGGGATTTATCTTTACTTTTTTTATTTTTTTATTTTTTATTTTCTAACTTTTTTGACTTTTGGATGGAAGAAGGTGGATATGGACAAGAGGGACTCAATTGTCTAGTGCCATGAAAGGTGATAGTCCCATTGGAGAGGAATGTCTTATGGATCATGTCAAGTCATTATGCTCAAGATGTTGGTAGGGTGATTGCATGAAAGTGAGATGGATAAGGTAGATAGTGGATTATGATGTGGATTATAATGGACTTATGCAAAAGCATGGACCATTGGAAGGTGATGGGGGAGATATGTAGGATAATGAGAGAATGATGGAGTGATAGAGGTATGGAAAGGAATCATGACCAATGGTTGCACAAACCATCATAAACATGGAAACTTTTGAGTGGATGGAGGTGTAGGAAGCAATGGCAATGTTTTCTTAGTGGATGGATGACGTAAGCATTTAGGGACCCACATGGACTTAGTATTTTTATGATTTTTCTTTGCATGTGGGATGGAGGAATTTGATATTTTTGAATGGAATGAATGGAAGAGGATGGTTGGTATTTTTTAGAAGTGGATGCCTCACTTGACTTGTTTGATTTTTGTTTAGGTACCCATATCATTTTATTTTTTGACTTTGCTTTTAGAGGTATGGGTTTGGATGGATTTTTGAATGTATCTTGCTTTGAACTTTTGGATTGATTTCATAAGGTATTAGGACCCTGGATGTTTGGATTTATATGTAGAGGCATCCAAATATTTATTTTTAACTCCCATGTGGCGGGTGAAATGTGTGGAAGCTTCTTGTTTATGCAATGCGTACATTTGTTGGTCATGACGAGGAATGTGAGGGAATTTATTGATGATTCGATAAGGAGGTGTTGATAGAAATGGAGGCAAAGAGGATGGTGGGATACTAGGAGTTGGAAGTAACAGAGGTAAAGTGGATGGTGGAAGGTGAATGGTCACATGCTTTTGACATTTGTAGGATGAGGGAGGTGGAATGGCAATGTATGTTTTAGGAATATGATGGGGTTTATGATGGAAGGAAGTGGATTTTGGAAGTGTGGAGGAAGTACCAACATCATTAGATTGTTGACCTTGGGGTGTGTATCCAAGGTCAAATGAGCGAGGAGGGATCTTGACATGGATTGGGTCCAAAATGCCTTGTTCATGTAGGCCTAAACCTTTGCCTTGGCAGTTCATGTTTTGGAGCATGTGATTGACTATAGGACTAGGTGTAGCTTGAACACTAGACTTGAATTGATTATTGGATGGAGAAGGTAAAGTGGATAATGGTTGTTGGTGTTCTAAAGAGGAACATTCATGAATGCATGTGGATAGGCTAAAATGATATGGTGGATTTGAAATGGGATCAATGGTGGATGTGGAAGGATGATTAGGATCTTGATCATGTTTCTTTAGATCCAAGTTATTTGTTTGATCCTCTATGTTTGCTTTGGAGGCACATGTCTCATCATGACAAGTGGAAGGTGTAGGATCGTGGCTAGGTGGAGAGGTCTCTTTGCTTTGAATAAATGCCATGAAATAGGGTGAGTGGTCAAGTAAGTTAACAAGACTTCCATTAGATGGAGCATGTAGGTCTTGGGTGTCTTGTTCATGAATACTTGTGGGGGCATGACTAGGACCAAGTTGTTCATGGATAGGTTCTTCATAGGTACCATCTTGATCATAGAAAAGATACATGTTATGGATAGGGTAAATGGACATGATTTGATCTTGATTAGATTTAGGGGCTATTGTTTCTTCATGCTTAGGATCGTTCTCTTGACATACCTCTTGACTTGCTTGAATTGAAGTGGAAGGCTCTTTAATAAGATTGATAGCTCATAGATCACATGATGGGGTTAGAAGACTAGACAAAGTGTTTAAGGACTCATGGGGAGGCTCAAGAATAGGTGTTTGATGACATGGCAATGTTTTATTCCTTGGTAGTAGCCAATGGATCACATCCTTTGCAAGGGTATGGGTGAATGGGCATTATAGTGGATGGATGATAATAGTGGAAGTTGAAGGCTTAGGATTATGATTTTTTGGATGGATAATGGGATTAGGATTTGGGCTAGATGGAAAGGTAATGGAATTAGAGGGATTGGTCTTATCCAAGACAATCTTACCACCATCTTCTAGGTTCTTGACCAATCTTTGAAATTGGACACAAGTGGATATGGTATGGCCCCTATACCTATGGTATGCACAATAATGATTTTCATTATACCCTCTAGGTTTAATCATAAATGGAGAATATGCTTTCAACGGGTATAGATCAATCAAATTTGCTTGGACTAGTTTCTCTAAAAGTATCTCCATGGAATCTTTTAATGAAGGATTAGTGGAACATGGGGATGAAGGGCTTGATAAAGGTGTTGGGTTAGGACTAGTTGGCTCATGTGTTGGCATATGATTGGATGGTGAAGGTGACTCAAAGGAGGCACTTTCTAGGTTGGTTTCTCCCTTGTCAAAGGATTTAAGAGCTTGCATACAATAACATGGACTTTCTTGATTTATGTACATAGGGCCATTTGGACTTGCATGTTGTTGTTGTAAGGACATTTTATTTCCATGTGGATAGGTTTGGTGATGACGTGAGATGATAGGATGTGTAGGTGAAAGGTTTTGTGAGGTGGATTGCTGTGGACATTGTTTGATGTTGGAATTTTGTTGAGAAAGCAGTTGGGATATGATGGCAATGGAGTTAGGATCATTGGATGGTAGACTTATGGAAGTACTTGCATTTGGGGTATTGTTAGGAATAGTGAGGGTGATTTGTGGTATGGATGTGGCATTCTTATGGAAAGATGTTGGATAAGGTGATGTGGAATGAATGTGATAAGTGGGTGGATTAGTTTGATATTGACCTAGGACTTGATGTTGTGGTGACATAGGGTCTTCTTTTTTTGTATATAGTTGGCTAAGTTGATGAAGTTGATTAAGCATTCATTTGGTGCCATAAGGATCATTCTCATAGGTTTTGTTTTGAAATGCCATGTCCATGTTTGCAAGTGATAGATGTGTAGAATTGATTGGATGAAGATTTGATGATGTGTAATGGCTAGAAATGATTAGGATTTTACTTGGATGATGAGGACTATGGTGATGATGATTAGGATGTCAAAGATGACTAAGATGATGAGATTGGATAACTTGAAGGAATTAGGATGAATGATGGTGAAATTATTAGGTTAGGTGACTAGGATGTGGGATAACAAGGTGGGATGACTTAGATTGTGGTGATTAGGATGAATGGATTGGGATGAAAGTGGTATAAATGAGAAATGTAGGTGATGATGTGGAGTGATTGGGATCAAATTTCAAGATATTAGGATGATTTGATTTGTTTTATTTTTGATGGATGGCTCTCTATGCTTGAGATAGACTAATGATCTCAAGTAAAAGGGTTGATTGTATTGATTTAATTGGATGACTTACTTAAGATAGACTAATGATCTCAAGCAAGTTTGGATAACTGTTGATGATGATCAACTAAGGTCTTGATTTTTGATTGGGTTGATTTAGATTAGGATTGGGATGAAAGTAGTTGGGATGTGATTTGGCTTGGAATTATTGGATAATATGTAATGACTAGGAAGATGACTAGGATTGATGTTGGTTTGTTGATGTAGAGTGATGAGGAAATGACTTGGATGTGGTTAAGAATGGCAAGATTGTATGAATTGGATTGATTAGGATGATGAAGAGGATGATTAGGAGTTGATTAGAAAGAAGGTGGTTTAGAATGATTAGGGTTATGAAGTGGCTAAGAATGGGTGATTAGGACGGACGTGATTGGATTTGATTGTGTTGGGAAGAATGAGTTGAATGACTTGTCTTGATGTGCTTGGTGTTTATCTTGAGTTGGAAATGTTCAATCAAATGATCACACATGTACAATCATGAATCACTCACACAAGACTCATAAGCAATTTTGAATTTTGAATTTGAAGAATATGATGATGATTAAATAAGCATACGTGGAAGACACATCAACAATTCCTAATGTCTAGTTTGAAATAGGGTATGGCCAATTAGGTTTTGGGCTATGTGTACATGAGATTGACTAGGAATTGAAAGAAAAATCCTACCACACAGCCAGGAGAAAGGGGTAACCTACCATTCACCTTCACTTCCCAAAGGTATAAAGTTCTTTGGGGCTTAGCCAAGAGTGACAAGATTCCAACTCCCAATGAGGGCATCTTTTGATTCAGCCTTGATTGAGGTCATCCCTTGGAGTGGTGTGTCTCCAAGTAGGCCTCCTAGGAAAGGGCAAACAAAAGTAAATCAAGTGAGATGTTTTTGATCTCCAAGATCACCTTGCAGTGTGAGGAGAGAGCATACACACACACACACTTGACTCACACTCGCACTTATAAATTAACCCTTAGAAAATGAAATGTGTGTGTGAAAATTGAATGTATAAGAGGTGTTTTTTATTCTCAAGATCACACGAAGTGCATGAGAAGAGCATACACACCACTAATCACATGCAACTTCACCAAGCAATGAAGACACTTGTTATTTTTAAATCCCAAGTCCAAATGTGTGATGAAGACACTTGTTGATTTTACACCCAAGTTTTTTGATGTGTGATCACAAGCAAGTTGTTCGTTTTAAGCCCAAAGTCTAAAGGTGTAATCAAATAAGATTAAAGATGAAAGATTAGAATGAATGTACCTAGATTGTTTTTGCTATCCAAGCTACTATGTGTGCTAATCCTAATGTTGTTCCAGCCCCGTATGGTCACCTGTAAGCCACAAAATTGAGAAAGATGCAAGTAGACTAGCCAAGAAGACTATTATGCGAAAATCAAGAATCTGATAAAATCTGATGAAAAATGATTTGATACAGAAAAAATGACTACATAAACAAATTCTAGATGAAATTATAAGCAATTTGAAAAAAACATTCATTGAAAAAGGATGAAATTTGCAAAAGTTATGCTTGATTGAAGTTTTCATGCAAGTTTGACTTTGACTGATAAAAATGTAGGAAAATGGTATATTCACCTAAAAATTTCAGTACATCTGCATAGTTTGCCCTGTTATCTTTCCATCGAGTCCTCATTTACATGATTTTGACATCATATGAAAAAGTTATGAGCGAGAGAAAAAGAACGCATCCTTTGGCATGTAGGAAGCACTAGGAGACCCTGACCATTTAGTTTGACTGCTGGCGGTTTAAATAAGGTGGTCACATGCTGAGAGTTAGGGCATCTGGCGGTTACAATTTATGTTGATGATTTAGTTTAGCAGTTAAGTTAACTGTTTATGCTGATGGTTAAGCTGTAGGCTGCTAGAGGTTTATAGGCACATGGTCACATGAAGTAGTGTATGTCTGGCAGTTAAGGGTGAAAGTTGGTGATTAAGGGCAAGTAGAGCCCTCAGTCATTCATATGACTGAGGGTTAAACCTTCATAAAAAAAAGAATATCCCTCGGTCAAAACAACCACCGGGGGCTTATGATCCAAAGGGTTTAAAGCCCAAATGCCCAAATGGTGGCGGACTATGGGTTAAGCCACTAAGGTGTAGGTGCTAAGGGCTTAAAGCCCAATATAGTCAACCAGGTGACGAAGAACCTAAGGCGGCAGTCAGACGAAGGATGCAAGCTGAGCAAGAAGCGACAACTTAGGGTAATAGCGGTGATAGAGAATCCAAAGGTAGCAATTGGGTAGAGGTCAGCTTCGAAACAAAGGTGATAGAGTAGAGGGGCGATGAGTTTGATAGAGCGGCAACACCAAATACTGGTAGTGACTAGGTTTTGGGCTAGTGGCGACAGAGCCATAGCAAGGAAAAGCTATGGTATTAGCAAAGATGATGGGGTAAGAGGTAGTTTCGGCAGGGGAGTGCTTGGATGTTTAGGGTTCCAATTGACAAGTGGAAGGCAAATTGCGACCGGGAAGAAGGAGATAAGGCCGAGCGGAGGGGACTGGTAAGGTTTGGACGGCTAGTGGTGAAGGGTAGGAAGAATTGGGGGTGATGGTTCAATAGATGCCGGGGGATTTGAACGCACAGAGGGAGGTCTTCCGATGGCGGCGGTGAGGAGAATTTGCAGGGTACAACCAGTTTAAAACCGACCAACTTAAAACCCTAATCCTACAAATGAAAACATAAACCTACAAGCAATGAACACATTGAACCTGCAAAACACCAAAATCAACCTACAATACAGAACCAGAGATTGATAATACACAAGGGTCATGGGATCCGTACTGTACGGACTTGTGGCCCTAAAAAAATTTCAAATTTTTTCAAAAATTCACAGTCACCAAAAATAGGCAAATTTATAGTCAAAAAACTTAGAAATAACGTCTTGATCGCGATGGTGGGGTTAGTTTTCTCCCAAGACACAACCTACAATAGCTCACCCCTAAAACATGCAAATTTTGACAACCTAGGGTTAGAGAAAAAGTAAAATTTTGACAACAAAATCTGTAAAAAAACTCATGATTAGATCTGAGGCTAGGCATGCCAAATGAATTTATCAAAAATTGACATGAAGGTAAATGATTACAAATGCAAATCCAATGAATGTAAACCTCATATCGACTCACGATCCATTGATAGGGTTGAGAATGCCGCACTGAAGAACATTCTAGCTTTACCCAAAAAGATGAATATGTTGATTACTCACGATTCAACAGCATAATGATAGGATAGGGAGATTGGTAGATGAATGAATGGATGATGATAAGATAGATGGATGAGAGATTGAGAGGAAAATTCAGCAGAGTAAGGATGCTAGAAGAAGATTCGCTTCAAATGGCTCAAGAGAGGCTACCTTTATAGAAAAAGGTTGATTTGAATGGATGGATAGGATTGAGAGTTATCTTGAATGATATGGATGATTGAGATCAATTAGGGTTGGATTAGGGTTTCCTACTCAAAGAGGGATTGTACTCACATGACAAGTGTGTGATGGAGAATAAAGGGAATCTAATTCAAATTTGAATTAGATTGACATGTGAAGGCATATTAAGTGGAAGATGGAGAAATGCGACATGTGTTGCGATGTGATGAGAGGTGAGGGAATAATTCAAATTTTCAATTTGAATTATGTGAGACATGTGAAGGGGGATTATTAACTAAATAAATGGGGTTTATTTAGTTAATTGGAATGTGATCAAGTGGGATTAATAAAATAAAGTGGGTTTATTTAATTAATCAGGAAGATGATTAAGATGGGATGAACTAGGACCTAGGGATAAATGGGATTAAGTGGGATGAGGTTAGATGACCTAGGACCTAGGGGAAAACACACAAGGTCATGTCGACAAGGTGTTCTGTCGAAACATGGACATTTTATAGTGTCTACAAAAGAAAGTAGCATTTTTGTACCTAAAAGTTGGTAAATTACCTTAGCTTTCACTAATCCTAATTTTCCATATCCCAAGGATCCATATTTGACTTACAAATTATTCATTTCCTACCCTAGTTCAAAATTGTTACATGAAATTGAACCTTTTTTAAGTTTATAACCTATACAATTTTAACTTCAAATTCAATTTGGGCTTGCATCATCCCCTAAAACTAGTCATTACCTACCAACTTGAACAAAAAAATATTTCCAATTATATTCTAGAATATAAAAACCTAAGAAAACCCTAATTTGTTATTATCATTGTTGACTTATAAGAGAACATCAATTAAAATGCTTAAATTTACATTCATCGTAATAAGAGCATAGCATCAACTTTACTTCAGCATCTATAGTAACACATTACTAAAGACATTACATGATTAGTTGTTGTACCTTTGGGCTTTGTTTACAAGTAGTTAACTTGGTCCACTTAAGAATTTTACTAGGGGAACATGACCGCCTCTTAGAAGTAAAACAAAGCTAACTTGTCTTGAGATAATAGAACCCCAAAAGAACCAAATTTGTTCACAAAATGATGATTTTGGAGAATCAAGACAGATTCTGCAATGCAATTTCCACCTAGGTCAATTTGGTGAATGAAAGTTTTTAACAGTTAAATTTTCTGATTCAAAAGTCATTATTGACAAATACCAAGGATTTAACACTTTTAACGAATCATTCTACATGGTATGTTAGAGTCATATTGGCATTTAAACCAAAGCTAGGTACATTCACTATAGATACATTATTCTAACCAATATAAGGTATTTTAAATATAACTAAAAAAATTAATACACACAAAAAATAAAAATAAAAAGCACAAAAATAAAAGAGAAAAATCAAAACCCCATTAAAATAAAAATAAGTTTGCATAAAACCTACAATATTTTAATAGGGTATTTTAAATATAATTAAAAAAATTAATACAAAAAAAAAAAAAATTAGCACAAAAATAAAACAGAAAAACCATAACCCCATTAAAATTTCTCTTTTTTATGAAAGAAACCTAACTCTTCCAAAATGATAAATCAGAGACAATCCTTTGCTCCTTCTAGCTCTAGAAATCCTGCATGTAGAGGGTTGTATGCTTGGAAAATCCTTAAGTTATTATAGAAAAACTCATCTTTGCTCCTTCTAGCTCTAGAAATCCTACGTGCAGAGGGTTGTATGCTTGGAACATCCTTAAGTTATTATAGAAAAACTCATCTGCATGCAATTTTTTTTTTTAATAAATAAATATATTTTAAGTTAGATAAATAAATATATTTTAAGATATTACTTAGAACATGGGAGAGATGACATATTCAGATCTTCTTTAGCATCTCTCCAGAGCTTCTTCCCTCAAACCTGCAATAGAAAATAGAGAAAATAATAGAGAAAAAGAGAATAGAGAAAAGGCAAAAAAAAAAATGAAATGAAAAGATACAATTTGAAGAATACATTTATTTTAGTAAGTCCTACAAAACCATTTCTTTCTAATAAATAAATCTACACCTTAAAAGTAGCTAACAATTTTCTATTTGGTGGATTGATTTATTATAACATTCCTTTTTAAATTAATTTAAGAGTGAGTAATAACATTTAAATTTATATTTAAAAATATTTTTTTTAAAAAAATCTCAATATATAATCATATTCCTAAATTTTAGTTATTATAACATGCATTTTTAAATTAATTTAAGAGTGAATGATAACATTTGAATTTATATTTAAAAATGATTTTTTTTAAAAAATTCAATATGCAATTATATCCCTAAATTTTAGTTTATGGATTATGACTTATTATGACGTGCTTTTTAAAATAATTTTAAATAATTTTCATTTAATGAAAACACTATTAGGGGTAAGTCGCCATGGAGAACCAACGAAATGAGTGTCTCTTTTTTGGTTGATGTAATAAATTTTTTGTTATTTATTTTTATTTAAAATTATTAGTTATTTAATATAACAAAAATATATATTCTTGTATGATATTTAATTTAATTTTTGTTTTACTATGCAAGCTTATATATGGTTGATTTTATTATGTTATTATTGTGAAATGAAATTAAGAGGTATTTAATTAATTGTTAATTAAATTAACTCTAAATGCTTATTTAAAACTTATAATTAAATTTGAGTTTAATTTTTTGCCTAATCACTCCAAGGTGTCATGGAGTTACCATATATGCATGTGTATGGGTGGGTATTACATAGGTGCACCAAGGATGAAGGATTTGATTTTGGAGTTGTGGGAGATGACATTTTGAATTTATTGTTTTATTTTGGAGTGGTTGATGAGGTCATTAATGATGGGAGATGATATTATTACGATGGAATTATAATTTTGATTAAAATTATAATTAGGGTTAGGGTTACAAGTTAGGTTAGAATTACAATTAGGATTATGGTTAAATTTAAGGTTCTAGTTAGGTTTAAAATTAAGGTTGAATTAGCATATATTTCTATAAAGATAAATATGCTAACCTTAACACTAATTTAAATCCTTACTATAACCCTAACCCTATTAGGGTTAGGGTCAAGATTAAAATTAGGGTTATTATTGGCCTAAATGTTAGGGTTATTGTTACAATTAGAATTAGGGTTAGGGTTTGAGTAAGAATTGCTGTTGGAATTATGGTTAGGGTTAGAATTAGGATTAGGGTTAGGGTTAGGATTATAATTAGGGTTAGGTTTTGGGTTAGGATTAGAATTAGGGTTATGACTATAAGTAGGGTTAATGTTAGAATTAGAATTAGGGTTAGGGTTACAATTAGGGTTAAGTTTAGTATTAAGGTTAGGCTTAGGGTTTCAATTACGATCAAGCTTAGGGTTACAATTGAGGTTAGGGTTAGGGTTTCAATTAGGATCAGGCTTAGGGTTAGAATTAAGGTTAGGGTTACTAAATTAGGGTTAGAATTAGAGTTATAATTAGGGTTAGGGTTAGGGCTAGAATTAGGGTTACAATTAGAGTTACAATTACAGTTAGGGTTAGGGTTATGATCAAAGTTACAATTAGGGTTAGGGTTGGATTTGTAGATAGAATTATGGTTAGAATTTGGGTTATAGTTTAAAGAAGGGTGACAATTAGAGTTAGAATTAGGGTCAAAAATAGGGTTAGGGTTATAATAAGGGTTAGGGTGAGATTTAGGTTTACGATTAGAATTAATGTTAGGGTTAGGGTTACAGTTAGGTTTGATTAGGGTTATAATTAGGGTTGGGGTTAGGGTTAGTATTATAAATAGAATTAGGGTTACTAAATTAGGGTAATCATTAGAGTTACAATTACGATTAGGGTTAGGGCTAGAGCTAGGGTTATAATTCAATTTAGGGTTAGCGTTAAAATCATAGTTAGAATTAGGATTAAGGTAAGGGTTAGAATCAGGGTTATTATTAGATTTAGGATTAGTGTTAGGGTTAGATTTAGGATTAGGGTTCTTATTAAAATTAGAGTTTCAATTAAGTTGTGTCACTATTAGAATTAGGGTAAGAATTAGAGTTAGAGTTAGGGTTAGGGTTCAAGCCTAATTATATTTTTTAAATATAGGTATGCTAGTAGCATCCGCAGCCACAAGTCTAATTACAACTATATTATATAATTATAAGGATTATTATAATTATATAATATAATATTATAATATAGATTAGATATATTATTAAAATATATTGTATAATAATTATAATTATATATTATATTATATGAAAAACATATCTAAAGTATGCCGAGAGATATCCTTCTCAAGGTGCCTATTTTTTAATCAATTTACTACACATAGGTGGAAATAGGCGCCTCAAAAATGATATCTCTTGGCATACTTTAGATATATTTTTTAAATATAGGTATACTAGTAGCATCTGCAGTGACAATCCTAATTCTAACTATATTATATAATTATTATAATTATTATAATTATATAACTAGACATATTATAATATATTATGTAATAATTATATATAATATAATATTATATAATATATATAATAATTATAATTAATTATATATTATATTAAATAATAATTATAATCATATTATATATTATATTTAGGATTAGAGTTATGGGTTAAAATTAGGGTTAGGGTTAGTGTTTAGGTTAGGATTAGGGTACCTATTTCAAAGGTTAGATTGAAATCTAGAATAACCCTAACCCTAATACTAACCCTGACCCTAATTCTAACCCTAACCTTAACCCTTACCTAGTCCTTATTCTAAGCCCAACCAAGTAATAATATTAACTCTAACCCTAATTGTAACATTAATCATAAAGAAGGATGTCATAACCCTAATTCTATCCTTAACTCTGATTATAAGGCCAACCCTTTGATTATATATCCAACCTAATTCTAATTCTAAGCCTTATTTTAACCCTAACCTTTATTGTAATCATAATATTTTTTGGTTATATATTTGCATTAATTAAAACCCTAATTATAACCAAACATAAATTTTTTCTTGATCGTAATTGTATCCCTAAACCAAACCCTAATTGCAATTCAAACCCAAATTGTAACTATAACCCTAACCCTTAACTTTAATTCTGACAATAATCTTAACCCTAACTATAACCCTAACCCTAGTACTAACCCTAACCTTAACTCTTATTAAAATTATTATGAGGCATATATTATATTTTTAGAATCTTAATAGCTTCCTCTATAAACCCTTTTCACTTGATTAAATGTAGTTACAAAAATGTCTATCAACTTGAAGGATGAAATTCTAAGGATAACACTAAATGGGTGGTTTTGCAAGTTTCTTTGGCAAGTTTTGTGACTCCCACTTACCCAAATATGAGGTAATCCCAATGCATTTTCGGAGGGAATCCGTATTTGAGTTAGAAATATTAATACCCCTTCCATCTAAATCTAAATATTAGTCAAACTTTTAGCCATCAAGTTTTTCCTCCATTGCTATTGTTTGACCCATCATGATTGTAGATTTTGGCCATCACACCAAAAGCACGTACTAGTAGTGGAGAGGGATCTCATTGTCAATATAGTCGCTATGCCAATACCCCCCCACATGATGGAGCCAAATACAACCACGTACCATGTGGGATTCATACCAACTACGTACCACATCAATAAATTAAGCTTACGTGGACAAAGGGTCGAGGGCTCGAGGGGTTTGAACTGATGACCTACGCTCTGATACCATGTAGATTTTGGCCGTCACACCAAAAGCACGTACTAGTGGTGGAGAGGGATCTCATCGTTGATATAGTCACTACACCAAGAATGATCTTGCACTCACCCTTATCCTAATTCTAACTATAACCCTAATTCTAACCCTTATCTTTACAACTAGGATTACAAATATATAAGATACGTGACTCTTCTTCTCAAATGTGTAATACACCCGATAGAATTTAAAAATAGTGCATTCCATACTCTACTTTATTCTACTTTGCTCTATATGTCATACTCTAATTCAGTATGATCTACGATGTTCTTATGCTATGCTTGGCTATATATGATTTAATTATGTGTATTTATATTAATAACATGCTGAAATTGAGTTGCTTTAAGATAGGTATGCCTATGTCCCTAAGTTATCACTATCAATCTACTATTTGACAAATGTATTCTATTGTTTGTAAATGAATTTTTATTACTGTGTAATGTTCTTAATAATTTTTTAGCTTAGATATCAATGATTTAGTTCCATTTAATGGTCGAGCACATGGGTTGAAGCAAACTCCTTGCCACTAACTCACTAAGTCCAACAAAATGAGCATAATCAATCAATTTATTAGAGGTAGACAAATTATATTATATTATTATTATTATTATTATTATTACTTTACTCCCTGTCCAATAATTTGATTCCATCCCCTTGATTTAATTAATTTTTTTTAAATTTTAAAGTGCAATCTATTTATGGATTTTAATAGTATAGTGAAAATAAATGTTTTACTTATATGTCTATAATATAATTTTGAAGTGTTTATATAAAAAATTCACATAATATTTTTAAAATATATTTAAGATCTGTAAATATATTATAAATATATTAAAAAAATTCTAAATTCAACTATTTAAAATGATCGTATAATTTGCATCCTAATCTATTTATAAGTTCCAATCCAAAAAAAATTAACCATAGTACTCTTCCTAAACATTTAAGAAATAAATATTAAAATTCTAATTTAATATTAGATAAATGTAAATAAGGATTTAACCTGCTCCTCTATGCTCATCTATAACAATTAACAAATTTCAATATTTTAATTAAAAATATAATAATTAAAATTCATTGCTATTTTTAGGAATTAATAAAACAACTTACTAATAAATTTCTAAAACTTTCTAAGTTAATTAAAAAAGCAAAAAGCATAAAATCTTTTCGTCCCACTTACCATTTCATTTTCTCTTAAGTTGATTATTTATTTATTTATTTTAAATTTTTAAAGTGCAATCTATTTAGTGGATTTTAATAGTATAGTGAAAATAAATGTTTTACTTATATTTCTATAATATAATTTGAAGTGTTTATATAAAAAATTTACATAATATTTTTTAAATATATTTAAGATCTCTAAAATATATTATGAATATATTAAAAAAAATTATAAATTCAACTATTTAAAATGATGATTCTATAATATAATTTTAAAGTGTTTATATAAAAATTTTACATAATATTTTTTAAATATATTTAAGATTGTAAATATATTATGAATTTATACAAAAAATTCTAAATTCAACTATTTAAAATGATGGTATAATTTGCATCCTAATCTATTTATATGGACCAAGAGTTTCAATCCAAAAAATTTTAACCATACCTACTCTTCTTAACATAGGTCTTAAAATTCTAATTTAATTAGATAAATATAAATAAATTATGGATTTAACGGCTTCTCTATGGTGATATATAACAATTAAGAAATTCAATTAAAATAATAATAATTAAAATCCATTACTCTTATAAAGAAAATAAAATTAAATTCCCATCTACATTTAAAATGTAATAAAAAAAATTAAAAATGGAATAAATAAATCCAAATATGAAGAATAAGCCAAATAATACTATAATATGAATTAATAATAAGAGTTTAATACTATCTAAATTTTAAAATCCGTTGCGGTAAAGGTTGTACACTGCAATTTATAGGGGGGCTACTCGATTCCTACAGTCTAAAAAAAGAGTTTAATACTATCTAAATTTTAAAATCAATTTATTAATGACATCACTCACTCTAATTTGAGTGAGCTACTTTTTAGGAATTAATAAAACAACTTACTAATAAATTTCCAAACTTTCTAAGTTAATTAAAAAAATGCAAAGCATAAAAGCTTTTCTTCCTACTTTCCATTTTATTTTCCATGTTATTTTAGAAAGAATCCACTGAAAATAAAAATATGTGGGAAAGGATGAAGAATCAGGCTTCTCTTTAGATTATGCCCCTTGGTGTTCTTCTTTTGAATTTGGATTATTCCCTTGGTTTGGAGAGCAAGAAATGGTTGCAAGTTATATATTTTTTTCTACAATCTGAGTTAATCTCAAGTGGGGTTTTCCACTTGAATCTATTGTATGGGATTTGAGTTAATTGAGAGAATTTGATTTAAAACAATTTACACAAAGAATAATAATTTATCATCTATTATTTTATGTTAACATTTATTTCTATGTCCATGCTAATGGTGTATGAGTAGTTACATTGTTTAGCAAAGCCTATTCGTTTTTTGGAAAGCTGTTAAAAGGGGGACTTCCTCGGAAGGTGCCGGGAGACTCCCATCCCACGCCCTCCATGGTTGTCCCTTAAGTGGGACATTAGCACACATTTTATATATATATTTATTTGTTTTTATATTTATAAACATAAGTAATAGTAAAATATATAATATATAATATGTTTAATAGATTATATAATATTATATTATATTATATATTATAATACTAATTATTATAATATATTATATAATATATATAATATTATATATTATATAATATATATAATATTATATATTATATAATAGTAGGTTGCATGGCTTGCTCTATTTTTCCATAACTGTCCAAAATCATAAATCTAATTAACTTTTTGTAAGGGACACCCTAAATTAAAGAGTGATCTAGAGAGAACATTAATTTTAAATGCTAAGCATTATAATTTTTTTTAGTTTTTTAGAGTATAATTTTTTTTTGTCTTTTCAGAATGGAATCTTATAAAATTTCATGGAATGTAAAGAATATTATGATGATATATATATTTGATTTTTATATGATTTACTTATACTAAAACATGTCATAGTATTTGAAAGGCACCATTGAATAGATAACTGTCATAAAAAAAATTGCTTGACAGGCAAAGTCGACTGTCAAATTTAAGCCCAGCGTTGTATTAATAGAGAAGGTAATTACAAGAAAAAGAGGCAACCAAAAAGAACACCCAAGACTATATTACATAGAAACTATAACAATAAAAAATTTAAAAAAAAAAAAAAAAACTCTAATCAGAATTAGTGTCATGATGTTCATCTGAAGGCGGCATGGGGAACGGGTGTCCTTGGAGCTCAGGCAGGACCAGGAGCTCTATCTGATGAATGCCACCGCAAAAATCTGAGAGCGTTAAAAACTTCCTTCACCCTGTCAGCAATTCCTATTGGTAGTTGAAATCTATGTGCATTAAGGGGTTGGATGAAGGCACTGTAACAGTCCAATCTGAGACCTCTCTGTACTCCGTTGGAGATGCACGCCACGTGGTGTGAACTCTGCAACAGATCTCTTTCGAAAATACCTCCAATGCAAGCATCCCCTCTTAAATATCATAAAGTACCAACGCTTCCCTCCACTTGTCAACGGTGAGAGACACATCCTTAATAAAGGCACACCCTACGGTATACGAATACTCTTGATCCAAAAAAATTGTTAAATTTAACTCAATCGCTTTAATGAATACTGGGCTTACAATCCGCACTGCGTTTGAAATTCATAGTCTAGTATTAATGTCTACTTAGTTTTAAAGTTTTGCATTCAAAACAGCTATATTTCTGAAAATACCAGGCGGCAATTTTCATAACATTATTTGATTTTAGAGGGGAAATTATCAACGATATTTTATTTCAATATCAAACGTCGATAATTGCCGTTTATCTCCATAAGGAACATACTGTTTTTTTACTATGCATTGATTAATTTTATCTCTCACTAGAATCCGTAAGCATGCAGAGGGGAGGTATGCTCTGACATAATAATTTCCAGAGCTATAATAAACAATCATCTCATTGATGGAGGTCAGACCAGGGCTTGAATTTTGGTCTATATATAAGCCCCCCATTAGAACCTAGTACAGTTTAACTATCTGTAAAATGATTCTGCATGCTGAACAAATCGAACTCACAGTATACTCTACTCAGGACAATAATGACAAATTTAAAACACTACAATTACTAATTCCTAAATGCCTCTAATAATGGAAGTTATGGACTGGAACGACTTAATTCAGAGTATTTTCCTTCACAACGGGTTGGCTATTTATTACAATCTGTTAACTCTTTTATTGAAATCAATCCAGATGTCTCAAATTTTCTTAATTAAAATAAATATTATTGCAGGTGAGTACTCTATATATTCTTTTCCTATGCTTTGTCTATTTCATCATTCAAAATCTGTTTGGGTGATTTGTCTAGGATACCACAAAGCCATGGTGGCCACTTTAGTTCTTGTTTTAGTTGCAGTTGGCATCATCAGTTCTAGTGATGGTGTTATGGCTAGGTCTAATCTCGGCATTCAAAGGGAATTACTACAGCAGAATGGTGACCACAACGGAAGGGTTACTCAACAGGCTGGAGATGGCAGTGGCAGTGGTTTTCCGTCCTCAGGTAAAATTCCTACATTTGTTGTTGATAATACAAGGGTGAACAACAGGTACCTTGCTTGACTCTTGGGCTATTTAAAATTTTTAATAATAAAAATTTGAAGGTTCGTTATTATTACCCATTAGTAATGAAAATTTGAAGGTTTAACCTGCCGTGTGTGCTGATATCGGGTCTACTGCACATAGTCTGAGAGGTTATAGGGGTTTGCCCTGTCAAAAAGTTGAGCTCTGGGTCACTGGGCTAACCTGCAGATTCCTCACTTGAAAAAAAAAAAAAAAACAAATTCTTTCATAGTGTCTGGCAGTTTATGGCAGTTTATGCAGGATATTAAAAAGCAGTATTTCTTATCAACCGGTAATTAAAATTTACTGGTTCTTTATATTGAGCATAAAGTACCAATAATTTAAACTCTACCCTTTGTACTTTATTACATTGTCTAATTCAAATAAAATCTGTCAAAACCCATTATTTCAGGTGGGGGTGATGGAGCAAATTCGGCATCTAGTCCAGTTTATGAATCAGATCCTCCTACAGACCCTGAAGGCTGTGGCATTGCTCCTTCATATGATCCCACCCCAATTCCTACACAGCCTGGGAGTGGTTCAGGTTCAACAGATCATCCCTCTATTCCAGACATCCCCATTCCTGGCTCTTCTCCAATTGATCCAGGAGCTGGTCATGGATCTTGCGAGTAAGTAAATCCTTAGTAAAGTCTTTATACCAGCAGTGAAACCATCATTTTGACTTATTGATTGTGTTTCTCTAACGCAGCTTCTGGAGCTCCAACTTTGGATCATGGCCACACATTTTGTCTACCATGTCATCAATTGTCTCTATATTTGGAAAGCCTGCATCCTCCATCTTCCCAAGTAGCATAACACTCCTTCAAGCATTGCAAAACAGAAAGAGTGATTCCTACAACTCCCTCCTCAAGCAGGCCTCTGCATCTCTTCTGAATGCATATGCTTACAAAAATTTTGAGTTCAGTCCAGAAGACGTCAAGAGAATGTTTGGAGCAGCTCTCAGCTCCCCAGAAGCCGCAGCAGCACAAGCGTCGCAGTTTGCCCGGGCAAACTTAAGGTTAAAATAATAGCTTTTCAATCAGTGTGTCTCTTGTTTTTTCTTTCAGCTTATGCTTCCATGTCTTACATGATCCCTCTAAGTTTCCTAGCCTGCAATCTTCTGTTATGATGTCTGTGTGTGCTTCTGTGTTTTAATATAAAACTAGTCGTTTACATATTTTGTACGCTATTTAAAAGGTTGGAATATGATTTGGGTCGATTTAATGAAATACATTTGTGTCAGTTGCAATGTACGTTCTGTTATTAAACACGAAACAACTTAAATCTATCACAATGTTTCCACTAAAATGTGAATATCCACAAGTGCAATCCTCTCTCTGTATGATTTATTACTTTAAGGTTTGATCAATTGAGAGAAGAAAATGATATCCATACCTTAAGTTCTATAACCTTAATATCTTAATGTCGTTGACATGTCGTTAGTTCAAAAGTTCTATAGTGCTGCTATCAAGTTTTGGGAAGATGAGGAGGGTTATTGAGTGGAGTAAGCTACTCATCTCAAAATTTAAAGGTGGGTTGATACATCAAACGTGAAAGTTCTATGATTAGCAGTCTATACATTGAAATGTATTGTGGGCTAAAATGACGATTATGTATTAAGTTATTTAATATTATTTTTAGATAATATAGAGTGTTTTTGGGTATAACTGAGTGCTTCTTGATACAATTGTGTAGCAGTTGTTAATATAAACTTTTTTACAAAGTTATATCCAAAAGCACTCTCTATCAATGTCATGAAATTTAGAAAGATTATATTCCATAGTTTCTAAACATATTCCCAACAAACAACATTGTATGGAAATAAAACATTTATAGTATAAATAAATGCAAAAACAATTAATAAATAAATTGTTCTAGAGATACGAGTTAAATGTATATGATTGAAACTCAAATAGAAGTAGAATAACAAAAGTAAATGAGTATCTTGATGTTTGGGAGGAAGAGACTAACTCACAAACAATTGTTACACAATTTCTTAAATTGGATCTAAGATGAACAAGTTGAGATAATTATCCCCTTTAAAATTAGAAATTATGTGTGAAACTAGGACAATTCAACACTTATGCCCCTCATCCTCATTTTTTTAATAGTTGACCCGAATAGTGCGATTCTAATTTCTACTTGGTATTTGACCATGTTGCCTCCAAATTTTATATACCTAAGAAGAAGTTTCACTTTGTGTGTAGCTTGTAATGAAATAATTGGTGCCATTGAGGAACACCATTGGAACTTGCTATGGTAGGCATTGGAGGTGACTTGTTCTCCTCTTTTTTCCTCATTCAATCCCTATTACTCTACTTAATTATCTTGATAAAATTGGAAGGAATAAGTATCAAGTGCAACTAATAGTATGCAGCTATGATGATTCAAAGTGTTTGAAAGTTTATTCTTTATATAATGGATGTCAGAGTGACCTATTGCAACAGGTAGGTATTTGGTGTTTTTTCATGTGTAACTAATGAGATTGATACAAAAGACTATGTTTTGAGTGTTGGGTGATCTTTATGATAGATAGACATGGTGGAATTGTTGTTATGGTCTAGATATCACCCTACAAAAAGACCAAGTGGTGATATCATTTTATATGTATCTTAGGTGTGTAATTTGAAATATTTGTCATGAGAGTCAATGCACAATTAGTAGTTGGAGTTGAGTTAGCTTGGACCAAAGGTAAATTATTAAATTTTAACAAGCAAGTTAACCTAGAGGTCCAATTCTAAGTTAATTAGTAACACACCAATGGCTTTGGACCTAGTAGATTAAATGGTAATATGAGAACTAGAAACATTTGGTATAAAGGGAGTATAGTGTATCTAATAAGTATAGACTAGGAATTATAAATTAACCTAGTCTATACACCTAATGCATTCTATGGCTAGGAATTATAAATTATTAATCTCAGTGCTATGATTAGATTCTAAATATATATTTTTGATAATGGACATTCAATTAATGATCAAGTAATATTAAACTAGATAGTATTGAGTGACTAATCTTTAAAAGAAATAGTTTATTCAACTAGTGGTTTCAAAATATTCTACCAAACCAATACATTTCCTACTAATCATGATATCATATTAAATATTCTTGATTTGTGTATATTAAAAAAACTATTTATTTAGAAATAGAGTCTCTTGTAGTTCCTTATAAAAACATGATGTCTTGAAAATTTTGTCTAATTATATATATAATAGCTAATAGGGACAAGGCCAAACCAATTAGAAGGGGAAATTTATTTCATCAAATATTTCACTAGTGAATAGTGATGATTGATGGGTAGACCAAGAGAGGAAATAATTAAGACACCATGTATTTATTGTGATCATAGTAGGAGGACCCAAGTCACTTGAATAAAAAACATAAATGAAAAGAAAGGATAGTGTGCCCAAAGTAAATAAGCTAGTGTTATATATGAGTTTTATGAAAATGGAGGTCTCTTTTGGAAAGCCATCAATAGCATAAAATATACCAATTATTGGAAAGTAGGAAGGCAAGTGAAAGTGTAGAAATGGTGAGATGCTAGATAAGTGGTGGAAATGACAATGTAGAACATTACTAGAAGGAGCTCCAACTAGAATAAGCAAAACCTTCACGTAGGTCAAGAAATCTATTGAATGATATTATTTTTGCAATATAAAAGAAATCTTGAACAAATAATCAGATGAGTTAATATGCCTCTCCATTTTATCAATTGGATATAAGAGTTAAAAGCCAACAAAACTAGTATATGTATTAAATAAGAAATGGTTGAGAGATGGCTACTAAAACTAAAACTTATGGGCATGGAGGTTGTGGAAATATAAGTGAACTATCAAGTAATGGAGAGATGATGAATCTCTACTAATTTATATGTTCATGATTGGTCAAGATAATGTTCAAGCCTATAAACATGATTCTAGTATGTGTGCAATTTTGTGTGAATGATTTAGTACCTTGAGGGCCTCTATGATGCAAAGAAATACTATGAATTATTGTATATTTGAGAAGGGGGGACAAGCTCAAAAATAAATGGGTGAGGGGGAACAAGCTAAGCTCAAACAAGTGATGGGGACAAAAGTCAACTAAAATGAGCAAAGGGGACAAGATCAACTAAGTGGGCAAGGAAAAAATGCTCATCATGTATTGATAGTGTCTATTTGAAAGTTCATTTGTGTTAAGTCATCTTTGTGTGTACATTTATGTTCTGATATTAGCATAGAGTTAAGACATGAAGAGTCCCACAAACCTAAGAATCCTATAAAATCTATCTTGAGAGGTATTTTGACTCCATAAATTATGTTTATCTTCTTGTCGATACACCATTCAAACTATTAAAATTCCTTACAATGGTTTACAATCTACCTTGATTCAAAGGTGATAAATGATCTAGGGATAAATGATCTAAATTTAGGTATTTGGTAAATCAGTTCAATGTTGAATTCTATAATTGACATGTGGTATCATCTAGTTGTTCTAGTCCTTCTAGGCATCATAATCTTGCTAAAACATATTTTGCCACTCCTTTGGACCAAAGGATTTTTGAAATCCTTATTTGTTTATTCTCCTAAATTTTAAATTTATGTAAGAAATAAACCCAAGAATTTTCACAAATGTTAAGACTTAAAAAAATTGACATAACTTGACTCTTTGGTCCAATATTTCATAGGTAATTATTCTTCAAGGTTCTGTAAGTTGGAGCCCTTCTAGAACTAATATTATCTAATTATATTTACAGGATTAACATGAAATTTTGAATTGGGATCCCCATAGATGTGATACTACATATAAGACTTACTTAACCATGTTATGTTGGGAAGTGAGGAGTCTCAATCTTTACAAGTTCCTAATGTTATATTTTTTTTCTAGTATTGTAATTTTCTATGCAAATCTTATTTTATCACTTTGTGGGAGTTGACATAGTGATGTGTCATCCTACATGGAAGGTGACTAGATGCAATTTTTGTCCCCATATGATGACGTAGGAATCATATTTTTTGGTAGAGGTATTTTTCTATGTGTCAACATCTTTTGGGTGTTGTAAGAGGTTTATGACATGTAAGAACTATGACAGATCCTATGAAATTGTAAGATCCCAAAAAAAAAGGGATGATACAAGTGTCTTTTACATGTATGACATAGTAAGAGGCATCTTTGACTTAGCCTATTTTTGGGGTGCCCAAGTTTTAGATATGATAAGTTGTAAGAGAATCATTTATTAATAGTCAGTTATGACAGATTCTCTTACAACTATAAGTGTTGTCATATATGTCAGATTTTATGATGATGTAAGAGCATCTAAAGTGAGATCTATTTTGGGCAAATTTGGGGCACTCAAATATGGATGGTTGTAAGAGGTGTTGGGACCTTAAAAAATCTAGTTCACAAAATACATTATTTTGCCCCAAAAATCCATCAAAATCATATTTGTGCCTTTGTCCCTTAAACCCATTTTTATTTTCTATTTTAGAGTAATCTTCCATGGATTTTCATTCAAAGAAATTCTAAGTAAAAATTCCCCAAAGTTAATATGTTATCTTCCTTGTAAAAAAATTTGCCTAAGGTGTTTCCTTAGTTGGTTAATTGGTTGATTCATGAACTACTAGTTTCATCGACTAAATTTGTGGGTTCACCTTTTTCCTAATTCCTTGATTTGCCAACAGAGTAGAGAGGAAGAAAAGAGAGCTTGAAGGATTGAAGGAAAAGAGAGAAAGTTTGAGTTCATGCACTTGAAATTTTGTCAATAGAGAGTTTTGTTGATGGCAACTTCATCAACAGTAGATGTGATTGCAAGAGGTATATTTTCTAAGGCTGAGAAAGAAAAAGTTTTGAATGAAGAATTGAAGTAAAGTTGGCATGGTGTCTTTGTTGGTGAAGTTGGGAGTTCGTGAACCACAAGGTTCCTTGATGGTCTGATTCACTGATATAGTATAGAAACATTTTCTAACCATTAGGTTCACTAATGGGAACTTCATCGTGGGGCATTTTTGCCGATTGAAAATGGGAATGTCTACCAGGGAAAGAAAGAAGGGTAGAGTGGAAAAAAATAAAGTAGGCTCATGGTTTGTAAAAGTAAAAGGATGCAGATGAAGGGGAATAGATGAAAAAAATAGAGAAGGCAAGCCTTTGTCAGAGAAAGTAATGGTTTGCAAACCTCCAGGTTCGTTGATAAGGTAGTTCTCTAGAGTGACAATTTGCTGATAGAGGCAAGACCAACCAAAGAAAGAATGAAAAAGACAAAGAATGAGATGGAAAGTGGATTGGTTTGCAAACCATGATATTTTCTGATAAAACAAGAAAGAAGAAAATAAGGACTAGTTAACACTAGGTTGAATTCACCAATAAAAGGAAAAAAGGAGATTAGAAGCAAAAAATCAAATGTTTAGTAAAGCAAAACAAAAATGTACTTTAAAATATTTTAAACTTAGTTTAAAATATTTTAGAAAGGTTGTAAAGGGATTTAGACAATGTTTTGGCAAACTGTTCTTCAAGCACCTATCTGCCTAAAAATGTGCCATGATTGAAGGATATTGTAGGTCAGCTTGTACTCAGAAATTAATGTTTAATAGGTCAAGCTTAGTTGCAGGTGGTTGAAATAGTAGATATCTTCAATGAAAAAGGACCAAAATTTAGTTTTGGGATGGAGTGTTTCAACAGCTAAATCCTTTTGCAGGCACTTTCATTCTAAAAAGATGCCAAGGTATGGGTGTTTCCAAATCTTCTGAAAGGATCTTTAGGCTAAATTTTAAGTGTTGCATGGCCAAATCCACATTTCTTTTTGACTAAGTTGTCAGTGCTTGGGGCTACGCATGAGCAGAATGTTATATATGCATGATTTGGTGACATTTGAAGGGGTTGGTTCTTTATTGGTGGCTAGAGGTTGCAAGTCTAGTAATGCTTCTAGGGCTCCCAATCATGCCATGTCTAGTTGTAGAGAAGTAATGAGTTGCTGAGATGAGCGAAAGATAATGTGCAGTATGAATGTGCAAAGAATGTCTCCATGGCAATTTGTATGTATTTAGGGTCTTTCCTCTTATCACATTTGTTGATAAGTTTGTATTGGACATTTGAAAATGTGACAACATTTTAAATATATTACAAGCCTTATTGTCATTTGTTCTTTACATTTGAATGCATGTAGTTCTATTATGGATTATTAAGCATGTTTGAAGTACAAAACCTCCAATCTGATATAGCATGTGCTTAGATCAAATTTTCCTTATTTCCCTCCCATTTGCTTTCTTTTCTACTATGTGAGACTCTGTGGCCTAATTGGATAGGCACTGAGATTAGCTTCATTAGACCAACCACAGACCTTTTAAATCAAACAAATATTAACTAATTGTGTAGGGGAAAAACCATCTTTCTTGTGCATGTACATTTCCACAGTTGAATTAGCTATATAGGGGTTTTATGATAGCCAGTTGTTCTTGGTTCAATGATAGTTTTTGGGACTAAGACAATGAGTTGGGTTTGGTTGTCCATTTATTTTTATTTGTTCATCTAGTTTGAACTTAATACCTATTAAGGTATACCCCTTTTAATATCCCTCTAGAGTCTAAGCTAAGCTCAAAGTGTAGGTGATGAAACCCACTCCTGTAGAGTTGGCCTTTAACACTCCATGTTATGTTGATGGATTGATTATACTTACACGATGACAACCCTAGCCTTGCAAGTGTGATTATGTCCTAGGAAGTGGAGTTGCAGTTTTGGGACACAACAAGAGATCTAAGGTAATATTGTACAAGTGTCACATGAGTCAAAAATGTGTTTGAAAAGTGTGGCACATGGATTTGGATGCCCATCTCATGTTACTTTCTCTAGAAGCTTCCTTCATACTTGTATCCTACTATAAATATAGATTCTTGGATTTGGAGTGGTAATGGTTCATTTTGTAGGTACCGTTATAATGTCAGAGTTACTCCAATATTTGACATTTATGTACTCCTAGAATAAATTGCATTGTAAGTGTGTTGTAATCATCCTTCGATTTAATAAAACATTGTACAAGTTCTGGAGTGTGGGTTTTTCACCTGAAAGGGTTTTCCCCACGTATATCTTGTGTTGAGAGATTTGTATTTGTATTTGGATCTTTTTATTACCTTTCTGGTAATGTGCATCTTAATCTATAACTATAAGAGATAAAATTTGTATAGGCCTTTCCTCATTAAATCAGTGTAGGAAATTGTTTTCACATACCTTGCTTCCTTTCTATTGGTATCACACTATGATGACCTTTGGTTCTAGTTTTTGGCTAGAGATTTTTTGAGCTGATCTTTCCTTGAGTGGGATCTTGTACAAAGGATTTTGAAATTTTTATTGTAAGAAAGAGATTGTAAGAACATCTGGGAGGTTTTATATAGAGAAGTTTAATGGAGGCAACTGAGTTGTGGAAACTCAACATGAAGTACTTATTGGTGGATAAAGATCTATGGCTCGTAGTATTTAAAACCATGCCATTGGGTCTGAAACAAGGAGATTGAGATCAGATGGATCGAAAGGCTAAGGGTTTAATAAGACTCTATTCGGCTTATTTTGTGCTCCTAAATATCAATGAAGAGAATATTGTAAAAGATCTTTTGAAGAAACTTGGAGATGTTTATCAGGCTAAATCCGTAATAAAAAAGTTATTCCTATGAAAAAAATGTATTCTCTAAGGATTGATCGCTTGAATACATTCAATATGCTTGCTTCCTAGTTGACCTTTGTTCCAATGTGAAATATGGTAGAGAAGGATCAATTTATGACATTACTACATTCCTTACTAGATTTTTGGGACAACCTGTTATGCACATTGGGAGTACCATTACCAGTGTCAATATGGATGAAGTGGTTTCTTTATTGTTATTTGAAGAAATGCAAAGAAAATCTTCTAAATCAGCTAAGAAGGCTCTTGTAGTTCATAGTGGATCTAAAGAGAAGGTAAAGAAAAAGGATAAGTAAAAGGAAGAAAAAGGAAGATCCAAATCTTGTGAGAGATTGAATTCTCCTAGAAAGTCCAAGGAGATCTACATTGGAATTGTAGAAAACCTGGTCACTTCTGCAAGGAGTGGAAGGAGGAGAAGAAGAAAAAGAAGAACTATGATTCAAATTTAGATAAATCATCTCAGAATGATGGAGAAGTTTTTTTGCTACCTTGGCAATGCATGCATAAGATGTGTGGCTTATTGACTCTGGTGCATCTTTTCACATGACCTCTCATCAGGGTTTGTTTTAGAAGTATCAAGAATATGATGGTAGGAAGGTGTACTTGGGTGATAACTCTCACCTAAAGATTGTTGACCAAGGAAGAGTCTTGATTCAATTCACCAATGGATGAATGAAGGGGATCAATGGTGTTCTACATATCCTTGGTTTAGCATGAAACCTATTATTTGTAGGTAAATTGAATGATGTGGGTGTGTAGGTTGTTTTCTCAAATGGAGGATGCAAAATGACTAGAGGAGCTATGGTGCTAGAGCTAAGGGTGTTTGGATTGGAACTTTGTTTCAGGTTGATGCATGTGTACTGCCATACAATAGTGAATTTATTTCAAATAAAAGAACTTCAAATTTTTCATCCTCACCATTGGAACTAGCAGTGAAGAAGATTGTTGCATCTACTTCTAATGGTCATGCTTTCTAGGTATGTAAGAGTTCACATTCTATGGAGATTAAACTTCTAGTTGAGAAGACAATATTATGGCACCAAAGGCTTTTTCACATTGGAGAAAATAGTTTAAGGACCCTAAAAAATAAAAACCTCGTTGAGGGTATGAAAGACTATAACCTTGAGTTTGATTTTTGTGAACATTGGATTTATGGAAAATAAAACCATGTTCAATTTTATTCTAGTTCTCACAAATCTTCTGAGCTGTTGGACATGATTCATTCTGATGTATTTGGTCTTGTTAATGTTCCTTTGATTTCAAAATCTATTTACATTGTTTCATTCATTGATGATTATAGTAGAAGGACATGGGTGTATTTCCTTAGAAGAAAATATAAATTCTTTAGTAGATTCAAAGAGTTCAAAGCTCTTGTAGAGAATCAGAAGGATAGAAAGATTAAGTGTTTGAGGACTGACAATAGTGGTGAGTTTTGTTTAGTAGATTTTGACAAGTTCTATAAAGAACTTGGTATTGGGAGGCACAAGACAACTTCATATACCCCTCAACAAAATAGAGTTGCAAAGTGGATGACCAAAACATTGATGGAGAGGGCTAGGAGTTGCTAAGTGGAGATAGCCTTGAACACATGTTTTGGGATGAAGTTATTGATACTACTTGTTACCTAGTTAATAGGTCTCCTACATCAACGTTCATTGATAAGACACATATGGAGGTGTGGTCTGGTAAAAAGCCTTCATTAAGACACATTTGAGTATTTAGTTGTGAGACATATGCACATGTGCCTAAGGAGAAGAGGTCTAAGTTGGAGAACAAGGTTGTGAAGTGTATCTTCATTAGTTATGGCATTGGTGTGAAAGGGTACAAACATTGGGATCTAGTGGCCAAGAGTGTTCTATGTAGCAAGAGTGTGATCTTCAGAGAGATCAATCCTTATGTTTCTCTAGACCTAGAGAAAGAAGAGAAGAAAGAGGATTTGATTCATATTCCTTCTACCCCAAAGAAAGTTGAACCAAAGACATCTGTTGGACCTAACGATGACGAGAGTTCTAGTAGCTCTTAAAGTTCAAAAGAAGAAGAAGAAGCTCAACCTTAACTTTTGAGGAGCTCCACATGGATAAGGAAGCAACCTGATAGGTTTGGTTATTTATTGCATGATTCCAATTGTACTTTTCTTTTATTTCTAACACTAATGAGCCTAGGACCATAAGGGAGGCTATGAGTATGAGTGATGCAGCTTCCTAGAAAGAGGCCATGGAAGAAGAGATGGGTTCCTTGAAGAAGAAAATACTAGGGATCTAGTGCCCTTGCCTAATGGATGTTAGGCCTATTGGATGCAAATGAGTGTACAATAAAAAGTTTAGTTCAGATGTAAGTGTTGAGAAATTTAAGGCAAGGTTGGTCACGAAGGGATATTTTGAGCTTGAGGGAATAGATTATGATTAGATTTTCTCTCTTGTTGAAAAGCTAGCATCTATTAGATTCTTGTTATCACTTGTTGTAGCATATGATTTAGAAGTTGAATAGATGGATGTGAAGACAAATTTTATTCATGGTGACTTGGAGGAAGAAATCTATATGTCACAACTAGAGTACTACGTGGTAAAAGGTAGAGAAAATATGGTTTGCAAGTTGAAAAAGTATTTGTATGGTTTGAAACAATATCCTAGGATGTGGTACCATAAATTTTACTATTTTGTGTTGAGTTTGGGATTTTTGAGATTGAAATCGGATCATTGTGTTTATTTTAAAATGGATAATGACTATATTCTTGTTATTGCATTATATGTTGATGATATGTTGCTCATTGGGAATGGTAAAAGTTTGATTTCTGATTTGAAGTCTTAGTTGTCAGCATAGTTTGAGATGAAAGATCTAGGGGCAGCTAGGTACATTCTTGGAATGGAAATTAGAAGAAACAAAGCTAACATAAAAATTTGGATAGGCTAAAGTATGTGAACACCATGTTGGAAATATTCATCATTGCATTGTGTAGACTATTGACTATTCTTGTTATGTTGGTGACAAAGTAATCCATTGCAGATTGTCCATAGTCTCCCTCTGAGATGGAGAATATGAGAAGAATTCCTTATGCTAGTATGGTTGGCATTTTAATGTATGCTATGGTCTATACAAGACTAGACATTGACCAAGCAGTGAGAGTTCTTAGTTGGTTTATGGATAATCCTAGACAGGTACATTGGGATGCAGTGAAGAGAGTGTTTAGATACTTTTAGGATACTTATGAGTATTCCTTAGGTTATCATGATTATCCTACAAGGGATTTGCATTCACTTTGTATTTGAGGATTTGTGGAGTCATATTAGGCAGGTGACATTGACAGCAAGAGACCCACCAGTGCTTATGTGTTCACTATGTTTGGTGGTGCTATTAGTTGGATGCTAAATGGCAACCTGCAGTCACTTTGTCCACTACTAAAGTAGAGTACATCAAAACAACACACATATGCTTGTAAAGAAATCATTTGGCTTAAGATATTATGTTTTGATGTTAGGTTTGATGCATGAAAGATTTTCATTTGTTGTGACAGTCAGAGTGCCATATGTTTGGTGAAGAATCCTCCTTTCCACATGAGGATGTCATGTCCCCTTTCCAAAATAATTAATTCATGGTCAATATTAACCCATCTTATTTTTCCATGGGTTAATTGGACAAGCAGAGGAAGAATAAATATTTAATATTTCTCAACTAATATCTATTTCAAGAGGACAATTAAATATTAAATTAAATATTTTGAGACTCAAAAAGGGGCATTGGGTTTGCTGAGGTGTCCATTTGCATGAAGATTTCAAAAATCTTGGTAAATCACAAGTGGCGGGGGATTTTATAATAATGTATGGCAGCTTATGACAACTTTCATACCCCAAAATAGCAAGAAATCAAGGAAAAATATGGGAACCTTGGATTTCCCTCTCTCCCACAAAATATTGATACAAAATATGCAATTTTGGTGATTTGGGGCTATTGTTGATTTGATAATTTTCTCTCAAACTTGCAGATTTGTAGATTGTGGCTTCAATGGACGAAAACCAATTGGGGTAAAGAGGCTTGTGGATGAAAACCCATGAGTTTTAGGTGGCCATAGGATGTAAACCCTTTGATCACAAAGAGTACCTTCATCCAGAGGTTGCACAGAGCTTCAAGGATTAAGTAGTTTCTGGCAGTGTCCATTGTTTGTGTGTGCAGGTCTTCTTGTGTTACCGTGGTAGTTCCAGAAGTGATGGGAAGAGTTGTTGTTTTTATTTCCTTTTGTTTTCTATGTAGTAGCTATAGACTTCCATTTTCTAATGTCAGAGATTAGTATTGGAAATTGTGGGTAGTGTTGTGTTGATTTTGGTTTTGTGGGTAAGAACACCCAATGTGTATTTCAACTTATTGTGAAGATTTGGTTGTGTAGTTGCTGCTGAGTTTTCTAGGTGTTTACTACTATTACTTTAATGGTATCAAACTATATTTTATGTACTTTCTATCTGAAAATAAAACAATATCAATTTTGGGTGTTTTGGGTGTATTTCGGTGATTAACGGTGTTGGTAATTTTTGTGGGTTTGATCATATTTGCTCCAGATTTGAGATTTTGATTGTTTTTTATGTTATGAAAGTTATAACAGTCCAAAATGATGTAAAATCCATTTAATATCAGTCAAAAATAGTTCCATTAATTTCTGGGCAAGTTTGTGTTAGTTTGGTGTTGTTATGTGCATGACTAGCTTGCTAGTCTCGGTGAAATTATTGTATTTTTTGGTGGTGTTAAAAAGATTTACTTTCAAATCTGATTTAAAGTTAAAATCTCAGTTTGGATCATTACAGTGGTATCAGAGCATGATCTTGCCATCCTGTAGGTTATTTAGATGATTGATGATACTGAGTGATAGAGAAATTAGATATTTGAGGAGAGAGCAAAGGAAATTGCAATTGGAGGAAAAAATGGCATATAGAAGAGGTGCAAAAGAAGATGATGCTTCAAGGAAATTTACTCAAATGGTTGAGACACAAACCAGACTTTCTGAAATGTTTGGGCAAATGATGCAATGGATCCAAAGCAACAACAACAACAACAACAACGAAAACAATGGTGGTAGTACTTTAGGTGAAAACAATAGTAATAATGGAAAAGGGAAGTAAATTGTGACATAAAATTTAGGGGCTGCAAAAAAACCCTTATTCCTACCTGAAGAGGAACCTGAACAAGTTGAGTCTACAACTACTAGTTTGTTCAATGCAGAGACCCTTAACAAATGGCATGGAGAATACAATGCATTAATAGATAAGATCAAGAATGATATGTCTTGGAGAGAATATGTAGATTTACTAAGAAGAGGTGAATCTCAAAAGAAGGCAAAAGGAAAAAAATAAAGAACTAAAACACAAGTTGGGTAAGTTAACCACAACTTTCCTTGATGGAAGTGAAAAGATTTCAGCTAGACCTTGGCTGAAAAAGATAGAGACATACTTTATGCTCAATCCCATGACAAAGAATGATGCAGTTCAGTTTGCCACTTTGTATTTGGAAGGAGAAGCCTATCAATGGTGGTACCATGGTCGTACTACTTTGGGACATGATCAGGTATAGACCTTTGGTGATTTTAAACAAAGGATTCTTGACAGGTATGAACTAAAAGAAAAAGAAGAATATTTCAGCCAATTGTCCAAAATTAAGCAAAAGAATTCAGTGAGTATATACCAGACTTTCAAAAGATTGCAGTGATGGTACCTGAAATATTAGAGAACAGAAGAGTACATCTATTCATCATAGGGCTCACTAAATCTCTTAGGGGGTTTGTCAGATCTTTCACACCTCTAACCCTGCAAGAAGCTATCAAGAGGGCTCTAACCCTTGAGCCATCAATTCCAAAGAATGCTTTCCCGCACTCCTCCAAACTAAACATATGACATCATAAGGGAGGATTCCAGAAGAAATCATTCCATGCACCTACACCTATACAAAAAGATACAACTCCTAATACTACAAAGAAGATGGATGAAGAAATAAGGAATGAGCTTAGGAGGAAGAAACTTTGTTTTTCTTGCAAAGAGCCTTGGGTCCCTGGACATAGGTGTTTGGGAAAAGGAAAAGTCTATTACATAGAGGCTGTCTCAGATAAGGATTCAGATCAGATGGTAATGAGGAGTTTCGTGATGTAGAGGATTTTGAACCTGAGATTGAAGAGGAGACTAAAAAAGAGGGTTCATTAGCTGCACTTTCAGGAGCACCAAGTAATCATCCTTTCAAGGTTCATGGAGTGTTAGTAGGGCAACAAAATACTATTTTGATTGATAGTGGGGTAACCCACAATTTTATTGATGAAGGGTTAGTAATGAAGAGAGGATTGAAGACTAAAGAATTTGAAGGGTTCAATCTAACTATTGTAGATGGATTCACTATTCCATGCACCAAAGTGGTCAAACAATTGAGCATCACTATGGGAGACTACAAGGTTTGTGATGATTTTTATGTTGTTGGTATTGGTGAAACTGATGTTGTCTTGGGTGTTCAATGGTTGCATTCTATTAGAGGACACTATCAGAAACATCAAACTATGGAGTTCAAGTTTCAATCAGAAGCCAAGGAGATTACTCTCAGAGGGATTTCAAATGGAGCTCCACGGGTGGTGACATCAAAGAAGATGGAGAGGACTTTTAGAAGAGGTCAAGTTACTTGGGCAGCCACTTGCTTGATCCGACTTTCAAGCTCTCCAAATTGAAAAGGTAAATTTCATTTTGAAATTCAAGAAATTTTAGATAAGCATAGCATTGTTTTTAGTGATATACCCCCAAGATTACCTCTAGATAGAGGGTTTTAGCATGTTATAGAGTTAGAAAAAGATGCCAAACCTGCTATAACTATGCCATACAGACATCCAAGGGGTTACAAGGAAGAGATAGAGAAGACTATCAGAGAGCTCTTAGATATGGGATTCATTAGACCAAGTTCTAGTCCTTTTGCATCATCTGTAGTTCTTGTGAAGAAGAAGGATGGCACTCTAAGGATGTGCATTGACTATAGAGCTTTGAATAAGAAAACCATTAAGAATAGATATCCCATACCAAGGATAGATGAACTTATTGATGAGTTGCATGGAGCTGTTTACTTTTCTAAGATTGATTTGAGATCGGGATATCACCAGATTCAGATGAGAGACAAAGATGTGGAAAAGACTACTTTTCAGTGTCACTATGGGCATTTTGAGTTCTTGGTCATGCCCTTTGGCCTCACTAATGCACCAGCAACTTTCCAATCATTCATGAACAAGGTATTTAGCAAGCAACTCAAGAAGTTTGTCTTGGTTTTCTTTGATGATATATTGATCTATAGTAAAACTTGGAAGGAACACTTGGAACATTTAGATACAGTTTTGGGTATTTTGGAGTGGCAATATTTCTATGCTAAGTTGTCCAAATTATGTGAGTTTGGACTAACTGAAAATCTTTACTTGGGATATGTCATAAGTTCTAAGGGTGTTCAAGTAGATCAATAGAAGATTCAAGCAATACTTGATTGGCCTCCACCTACAAATCTTACACAGTTGAAAGGATTCTTTGGGCTATGTTGCTATTATAGGAGGTTTGTAAAAGGTTTTTCTTAGGTTGTTGTTCCATTAACAATTTTGACTAAGAAGGAAGCCTTTGCATGGTCTGAAGAAGCTCAGAAAACTTTTGACAAGTTTAAGGAGGTAATGAGTTCATGCCCTGTGCTTGCTATTCCTAATTTTTCATTGCCTTTTGTAGTTGAATCTGATGCTTCAGGTGAAGGTGTTGGGGCTGTCCTAACTCAAAGGGGAAATCCAATTGCTTTTGAGAGTAGGAAGATAAACAATCTAGAAAAAACATATCACATTTATAACAAGGAAATGTTGGCAATTATGCATGCACTAGAGAAGTTTAGATAATATCTTGGGTGTGGGAAGTTTGTTGTGAAAAATTATCATAATAGTTTGAAGTATTTCCTTGATAAAAAAGATTTGAATGATTTCCAACAAAGGTGGGTAAGCAAGATGCAGGCATATGATTTTGAAATAGAATATATGAAGGGTAAAAGAAATGTGGTAGCGGATGCACTTTCTAGGAAGTCAACTTTGTGTTCATTATCTTCTATTTCTGTAGAGTGGAAAGATTCTATCATTGCTAAATATGTCAAAAATATTTTTGCATCTAATGTATTGGATGGTTTAGTAGAAGTTGATAAGTATACAATGAATGATGGGTTGATTTATTACAAGAACCAAATTTTCCTTGTTCCTGAATCAAAAATCAAGGAAAAGATTTTAAGAGCTTTCCCTGACACTCCCTTGGCCGGTCATCAAGGTTACTTCAAAACATGCAGGCAGATGCATGAGATATTTTCTTGGAAATTTATAAAAGAGGATGTCCACAAGCATATCAAAGAGTGTATGACTTGCCAAAGGAACAAAGCTAAACAATTTTTTCCTGCAAGTCTCTTACAACCACTTCCAATTCATGAATAGAAATGGGAGAGCATTTCCATTGACTTTATCACAGGACTTCCCAAAGTACAAGGTAAGGATTGTATATATGTGGTGGTGGATAGATTAACAAAGTATGCTCATTTCTTTCCCATCACTTCAGAGTTTAAGGCTCCTCAAGTAGCAGAGTTATTTTTTAAAGAGATATTTAAGCTACATGGTTTGCCAAAGAATATTGTTACTGACAGAGATAGTAGGTTCCTTAGATCTTTTTGGAAGGAATTATTTCACTTGATAGGAATGGAGCTCATGCAAAGCACAAGTTACCATCCACAAACATATGGACAAATAGGAATTTTTAACAAATGGATAGAGGGGTATTTGAGGAATTATGTTTCAGATCAACAAACTATTTGGGTCAAATGGTTGCACTTGGGAGAGTATTGTTACAATACATCACATCATATGTCAATTGGTATGCCTCCATTTCGAGCTCCTTATTGTTATGATGCACTTTCTTTTGCTGATTTGATATTTATAGATAGTAGAGTACCTGCAGCTAGTGATCTTATCAATCATAGCCAAGAGATCATAAGGTCACTAAAAGATAACTTGAGGCAAGCATAGAACCAACAAAAGATATATGTAGATATGAAGAGAATAGAAAGATTTTTTGAGGTGGGAGACTTCGTATTTCTCAGATTGCAGCCATATAAACAAAGCTCTTTGAAGAAGAGTGGGGCTGAAAGCTTAAGCCTAAGTTCTTTGGGCCTTATAGGATCATCAAGAAAATTGGTTAGGTAGCTTATGAGTTGGAGCTTCCTCCAAACAACAGGATACATAATGTATTTCATGTTTCTTGTTTGAAGAAGGTCCTTGGACAGCAAATTGTGTCTTCATTTGATTTACCACCTTAGGATGATAAAGGGAAGTTCATTTTGATACCTGAAAAGATCTTGCAAACGAGGGATAAAAGATTGAGGAATAGGAGCATTTCAAAATATTTGATCAAATGGAAGAATTTGCTGATGGAAGATGCAACATGGGAAGGACCAGAAATTCTTGAGCATCCAAACTTGCATTGCTTGAGGACAAGCAATTTCTAGGAGGGAGGACTTGTCATGTCCCCTTTCTAAAATAATTAATCAATGGTCAATATTAACCCATCTTATTCTTCCATGGGTTAATTGGGCAAGCATAGGAAGAATAAATATTTAATATTTAATATTGTCCAACTAATATCTATTTCAAGAGGACAATTAAATATTAAATTAAATATTTTGAGACTCAAAAAGGGGCATTGGGTTTGGTGAGGTGTCCATTTGCATGAAGATTTCAAAAATCTTGTTAAATCACAAGTGGCGAGGGATTTTATGACAATGCATGACAACTTATGACAATTGTCATACCCCAAAATAGCAAGGAATCAAGGGAAAAGTGTGGGAACCTTTGATTTCCCTCTCTCCCACAAAATATGCAATTTTGGTGATTTGGGGCTATTCTTGATTTGATATTTTTCTCTCAAACTTGCAGATTTGTAGATTATGGCTTCAATGGACGAAAACCCATGAGTTTTAAGTGGCCAGAGGATGCAAACCATTTGATCACAAAGAGTAGCTTCATCCAGAGGTTGCACAGAGCTTCAAAGATTAAGTAGTTTTTAGCAATTTCCAGCAATGTCCATTGTTTGTGTGTGCATGTCTTCTTGTGTTGTCGTGTTAGTTCTAGAAGTGCTGGGAAGAGTTGTTGTTCTTATTTCCTTTTTTTTTCTATGTAGTAGTTGTAGACTTCCATTTTCTAATGTCAGAGATTAGTATTGTAAGTTGTGGGTAGTGTTGTGTTGATTTTAGTTTTTTGGGTCAGAATACCCAATGTGTATTTTCGCTTGTTGTGAAGATTTGGTTGTGTAGTTGCTCCTGAGTGCTGTAGGTATTTTCTGCTATTAATTTAATGGTATTAGACCATATTTCATGTACTTTCTATCTGAAAATCAAACAATATTAGTTTTGGGTATTTTTGGTGTATTTCGGTGATTGACAGTGTTGGCAGTTTTTGTGGGTTTGATCATATTTGCTCTAGATTTGATATTTTGGTTTCTGTTTATGTTATGGAATTTATAAAAGTCTAAAATGATGTAAAATCCATTTAATATCATTCAAAATCAGTTACATTAATTTTTGGGCAAGTTTGTGTTAGTTTGGTGTTGTTCTGTGCATGACTAGCTTGTTAGTCTTGGTGAAATTATTGTATTTTTTGGTGGTGTTAAATAAATTCATTTTCAAATATGATTTAAAGTTAAAATCTCAGTTTGGATCATTACAGAGGACTAAGCATATTGATGTCCAGTGCCATTTTGTTTGTGACATGGTAGAGGATAGAAAGGTAAACTTGGTTAAAGTTGACACTTTGATGAATTTTGTAGATTCCTTGACAAAATTCATGAGCATGGAGGAGTTTAGAGTGTACTTAGAGTCTATGGGCCTCTCATCCCCTAGTAGTTAAATTCTATTATTCTATTGGCTCTTGAAAGGTGTTCAACAAGTGGGAGAATGTTTTCAATTGACGTGTCTCAACTTTTGGAAATTCCTAATTGTGTATTTATTTATTTTTTCCTACTATTGTAATTTTCTATGCAATTCTTATTTCATCACTTTATGGGAGTTCGGATGGTGATGTGTCATCCTACATGGAAGGTGACTAGATGTAAAATTTTCCTCATATGAGGAGGTAGGAATCCCATTTGTAGTAGAGGTATTTTTCCATGTGTCGGCATTTTTTTGGGTGTTTGTAAGAGGTTTATGATACATAAGAACTATGATAGGTTTTATGACATTATAAGAGCTAGAAATAGAAGGGATAAGACAAGTGTCATTCGCATGTATGATAGTGTAAGTGACATCTTTGACTTAGCCTATTTTTGGAGCACCCGTGTTTGGGATATAACAAGTTGTAAGGAAATTGTTTATTAATTCTCAATTATGATAGATTCTCTTACAGTTGTAAGTGTTCTCATATATGATAGATTTTATGATGATGTAAGAGAATCTATCATACCAATTTTGGGCAAATTTGGGGTGTCCAAGCATGGAGGGTTGTAAAAGGTGTAAGGGAATATTGTACAAGTTTGACAGGAGTCAAACATGCATTTGAAAATTGTGCCACATGGATTTGGATGCCCATATACTATTTCTTACTCTAGAAGCATCCTTCATGCTAATATCCCACTATAAATACAGGTGCTTGGATTTGTTGTGGTAATGGTTCATTTTGCAGGTACCGTTATGCTACTAGTGTTACTTCGATATTCAACATTTGTGTACTCCTAGAAGAACATTCATTGCAATTGTGTTGTAATCATCCTTTGATTTGATAATACATTGTGCAGGTTTTGGAGTGTGGAGTTTTTCATTCAAAAAGGTTTCCCCATGTATATCTTGTGTTGTGAGCTTTGTATTTGCATTTGGATGTTGTTATTACCTTTTTGTTAATGTGCATCTTAATCTATAACTATACGAGATAAAAAAAAATTCATATACCTTTCGTCATTAGATAAGTGTAGGAATTTTTTTCCACATACCTTGCTTCCTTTTAGTTTAGCTATAATTTTAAAGTTGACTATGATGAAGATATTGACCATTCTAGTGCTAAAGTGTAGAATTTTGTAACTAGTCGAACCCACAAACACTTATTAGGTAAGTCAAGTAGATTTTTAACAAGTTTCTTCCTCCATTGGATATGATATTTTTGACATGGTTTGGCCATAAATGTTTTTCATTCTAATTATACAAGGATAGTTACCTAGGATTCACTTTGAGCTTGGGACATGTGGCCTAATATTGTTTTAGTTAATCAATGGCTAGGATCTTCTTGAATAGATTGATGAAGATGATTTTTCTCAAAGCTCAATTATTTACTTAAAAAATTTAGATAGAATTCAACCTTCATTAGATTTTGAAAGGAAACTAGTCTAATGGCATAACTTAATAAAACTAATCTTTGTTAATTGACTATTAAGAATTATTAGAGTTGAATAAATTAATGGTCATTTTTGGCTCCTATTCACCAAATATTACTTGTAAAAGCAAGGGTATTTAGGTCTAGAAATTGTCATGATAAACAAGATTAAGTTTAGGACTTCAAGGAATTACCTCCATGATTTTTGTTAACTATTTGATTTAAAGACTTATTCAAAAACTTACATTGTATTTCATTACAACATTTAACTTTTTAGAGAACCTTATTGATTGATAGTATGAATACAAAGCATTTTCATTAAGAGATCAAATTGCCAATATGACTTGCTAATACACAAAACTCCAATTACATAGCCATAGTATGTAGGCCATTAAAACTAATTTGTAGGCTCTAAATTGTTTGATCCACTTACTCTAAGTCACTAATAATTAATTGAGTTAGATTCATTTGTTAAAGAATCACAAAATATCTCAAATTACTTCTTAATTATATAACAAATTTGTCTAAAATAGAGAATACATTTATACCCATAGACTAAAACTATGGGACCTCAAGCCTGAGAGGATTGAATTTTCCAATATACATCAAGTCATTTGGAAATCAAGATAAAAACTTACAACCATAGAATTGATAATCCTTATAATATACTTATACAAGCATGGAGTTGGTGACACCATAGACTTAAAATTGAAGTAATTTGATATCTAATCATATCTCTTAGAAACTACAAAACAACCCTAGTAAGTTACTTGTAGATTGTCTCACAATTAGTTAAAAAATTATTACAAGTTATAAGCTCCATTGTTAGTATTCTTAGGCAATTCTCTTAATTTAATTTCACAATTCCTAAATGGAATCTTCTGTTATCACTTCCTAGATTTTGAATAAGAATCTAAAGATCATCTTACACCCACCAAATATCTTATAGTCCATTGCTACACCTTCCTATAGGATACAATACAATAGTAGACCTAATTCCTATAGATATGGTGAGACAACATCATTTAAAATACATCCCAAAAAATAGTTATTATAGCTATATATTTGTTACACCTTTGAACATTAGTCAAGATTCATGACTATAATCAATATTACTCAATAACTAGTATAGAGAAATTAAATATCACTAGTTGTCACCAAGATGCAAATACCTTTTCTTGGAGGCCAGATCTAATTATCAATCCTACTTTAACACACATCAACCCTCACAAGAATGTACTTGTAGTCATAGGAGTGATAGTTCAGTATACAACCATTAGATATTTCTATAGTCATTCCAAAAATGATGGATCCCAAGCAACTCAATCAATTTTTTGGCACCCACGACTCAAGCAATCCAAAGCCAAATACTTGCCAACTACAACCCTTTACATATACATATACTTAGGACACAATAATCAAATTAATAGTACACTCAGGGCCTTATCCTACAAACTCCTTCTTGGAAGACCATAGATGCATGCGATGGGCACGATCCCCTCTACCTTACATGGTTCAATCAAATTCATCTTTTAAAGTAAAACTTATATGATTAATGTTGACCCAGATCCCATGTAGTACTATTAGCATATGGATTCTATGACTAGGCCTTGCACTTCTCCTACTGTACATAATCTTATTCCTTCTTATTTTGTCAAAGATGATTCCCCATACTCAACTCCTACTCAATAAGTTGACAATGTTGTTGATTCATCCTTAAATGCATGGCTTGGTGATGATTGGGGCTCCTTAGAATTCACCCCCATGGGCTTGGTGAATATAAGGTTAACCCTTCTCACCTAGACATTCTTGCATTCAACAAGGATTTGAATCTTGGTATTAGAACCAATCCTTCTCATCTGAATACTGGTACAATGTCTTCTCCAACATATCCATACGCTTCTCATATTAATAGGGCTAGTGATGTTCATTCTCTTTCTCTTCCTAATTTGGAGGCATGTTATGGGATCAAATTTAAAATTCTTTATAAACATGGATACAATGAAAAATGGTCTAGGCCGTATGGAAGGAGTTAAGGTCCCTATGGAACCTACACCACACTTAAATTATATAGTGGGCTTAGGTTACCAGCCTTCTCCTCTATCTACATCCACTCCTCCATTGTCTGAGGTCTCTATGACTTCCTTTTAGAAATCAAACCTTTGTCCACAACAAAAAGGGTTGGTTCCTACTCTACCTACTTCTTCTCTTCTAGCTAAACAAGAGTGTATTTTGTTGAGGCCACTTAAGGCCCACTCAATCACTCTTCCCCCTCCTACATGTAAGAAGTTTCCACAACATATTCAACAAACACTTCCTTTATGTGCATATCATCGAGTACTTGGCCATTCTACCAATGAATTCCATGTCTTGAAAGACAATATATAATAACTCCTTGACACAAATGCTCTCACTCTTCCATCTAATGAAGCACTTATTTCTTCTCTACATGACAAGTGATATTGAGGTTCACCTCTATCTGGTTCATTGTTTTTATTCTATCTTCTTGTGAGACTATTGTGTTGCTACCCACTATATGGCACTTGTAGCTTGCTTTGTATACTTGTTTCTAGTCATGGTGGTACAATCTCATGTGAAACCATGCTTTATTTTTGGTAACAACACAATATTATTTTTCATGGTTGTCCTCACCCTATTATGGGGGGTAGAGACAACTTCTTCTAGGGGTGAGCATTCCTTCTAAGGATCTTCCCTCCTATTTCTTCCCCTTTTCATTACCTTACATATCTACATATTATACATGCTAATATTTTAAAGAGGGGAATACTAGATCTCCTCTCATGTGCATCCATACATACACCTTGCTATATTTCCACCCCCTAAGGTGTAACTTATTAATTCACCATCGCTATGGCTTTGTTTATTTTATGCTCTCGTAAGTGTTCACCCCCTATGATGTTGGTGTTTGATAATCTCCCAGAGTCTTTGATTTTGATACAATCTCTGAGGTGTTGGTAGCATATGATCACCTAGCATAATATAGCTTGCTAGTCTATGATCCATGTACTCTATGAGCTACCTAGGATAATACAACTTTCTAGCCTATGTGTTTCATATGATCTACCTTTCTACTCCTATGGTCACCTATCATAACAAATCTTGCTAGCCTATGATCCATGAGGGTTTTGTGATTTACATGACCCCTACTGATAGAGAAAGCTAGTGCCTAAGTCATGTACTCTTCTTTGTCTATATTAATTGATTCCCTATCTATTTGTATGCATCCTCTCCTTGAAGCAATCGATTGACTCATTATATTCTTCTATCCCTATTTAAGAATTCCTCTATTTGTTGGTTTTCTTTACTTTTGTTGTATTTTGGGGATGATGCATGGTATTGAGAAAACCTTTCACATTGAGGCCTCTTTCACTTTGCTGACTCAAAATATTTATTTGTTTTCTATGTGTTTTTTCCCTCTTTGTATATTTTGTTTGCGTTTATATATATGTTTGTAATGCTCTAACATAGTGGTTTTATAAGTTTTTTTTGTTAATGTACTTGTTTTGTAGGTTCTCAGTTTGGGGTCTTGATACCTATACTTGGAGAGATATGCATCCTCTATAGTGTCTTTTTGGTGTTGTTATGTTCATTACTTTCACTTCTATCCTATTTACTTTAGCATACATATTCATGTAATGTAAGAGGCCTACTAAAGTTAGGGCTAAATGTAACGTAAAAAATTGCATACCCTTGCAATTTCACACTATATTTTTGCCTTCATTTAGTGTCCATTCCCTTAGTGTGATTGTAGGCTCATTTTAGCCCTGACATTAACCTTTTTCCTCCCATGGTGCTTAGGCCTTGTTTTCAGTGTTGGATTTTCATCAAGTTTTGTTGTCACTTTTGTTACATTCCCAATTTCTAACTAAGCTTAATTTTACTTTTTATGTGGTAAAATAGATAACTAATCATAGGTTAATGATTTGATGTTTGTGAAAAATATCAAGATGAGTCATTGATTATATGAATTATGATTAGTGCTTAGATTAGACATGATATTACATGTTGTTCAGATTATCTTATCATAATATTTTATGATTTATTGATGATATATTGATCATGGTTGTATGGCTATGAGTGTAACTAGAAACAAAATCTTCCTTCAAGAATGGAAGGAGAGTATCATCAAAGGAAGGGGATAGACATTTTGAAAAGACCAGTTTGCCATTTGAAGTCTCAATTTGATCATTATGTGAACCTTGCAAGTGATGGTATGTGTCCTATAGTTGCTATCTCAAGTTTATCCTAGATTCGACCATTATCAACTTGACGTGGAGAAAAGGTTTTCCAATGTCCACCTTTATCAATTTGGTCAGAAAAGTTTCTCAGTTTCCTTCTTAGCTTTGCTTAGTGTCTACACTTGACGTGAACAAAAAATGGTGACATTGGAGAAGGTCTCGACCCACTCTCGCACCTTAGCCATATGTCAAATATCAACTCGATCAAAATGGTGATGACACCCTTGAGTCGATATATGTGTAAATATATATTATATGTTTGTTACTTAATGACATAGAGGTAAAGATATTGTCATTTCTATTAAAATATTATTGTTTATCTCTTGTGTTACAATTTATTTTGTTATCTAACCTCATGCTCATGTAGGAGAGCATGTTTCCCACAATCCCTGAATCAATGAAAGAGTAGGGAATAGCCCACTTGGTCATGGGGGTAATTGGGGAAGATGGCCCTTGGCATGATCTCGAGGAGACTTTTGTGGAGATTAACCTACATCATGGGTTGGGGAAGAATCCCATACTCTTGAAAGAGAGAAGGGATAGTTCTCTTGTTAGTCTTTTTTTGAGGAAAGGTGGAATGTATGCTCAGTTGGGAGAAAATTGAGTGGGAATTTCATAGTTGAGGAAAGGTAGCTCACGAAGGAGCTGAAAGAAAATGTCAATAGCTGAGATAGAGGTACTAAGGAAACCTTGTAATGTTTATGTTCTTATCACAAATGGTATAATAAGTAATCTAGTTGTGTTGGCATGCACCACAGCATTGAGTGGGGCTTCATGCCAGCCAAGGCCAAACCCCTAAGTCATGCATGTTATTAAATTATGATTGATATAAGTTAGTTTCTAGAAAGAAACCTATCATTGTTATCTAGGTTATTTTCAATAGCTTTGTTATCACTAATGGAATCTTATCAATGTTATATCTTTGTTGTGCCTTGACAATCATGTTGCCATTATTCAAAGCTTACTATGGTTATTTCTTTTGTGTTTTGATATTTGCTATCTATGATCAAAACTTCTTATTGTTATGACTAGACTGTGCTTCGATAGCTATGTTGTTACTATTCAAAGCTTAATAGTGATATCCTTATCAAAGCTCTGATAGCTGTGCTATCATAATATGAAGCATGTTTTATTGAATTTGACTATGTATCGATAGCTCTACTATCGTATTCTTTTGATTATCATTTGGTTTGCCAAGGGAAAGAAAAGGTGGTGGTGAAGGTTGATAACTGTGTTATCATATTTCTTATGATTGTGTAATCATATTTCTTTATGGCTAGGTCATTATAGACATAAATCCTTAACCATACCACTATCGTCATTGCAAGAATGGTGAATATGAGATATCAGGGTTACCGACCCAACCCCATATTGTTAACTAATTTTAATGAATTATAAACTCTCTCTTATTTGAGAGCCAAAGAAGATTATTTAATATATGCCATAGTTATTGTATGCTTGTTCGCTATCAAAATAGTGTTATTACCACATTAATGTACCTAAGGGTGGTCAGCTAAGAAGAAGCCACAAGCAGTGGTACTCTATTGTAATTTGGTAGCTAGTGAGGCTATGTATTAAAATGAAGTCTTCGACCACTTGAGTTGGGTAACTCAAGGTAGAACTAATGTTCTTTATTGCATGCATGAACATTTCTAAAACCACTAGATATGTGGAAGTTAAAGAAACCCTCGGTTAGTAAGGCTGAATGATATAATGACTTTATGGTTCTATTTTGCAAGGACTCTAGTTAACCTTTGTGAAGGTAGAGAGTTCATGAGTCATGATATATATATATATATATATATATATATATATCTATATATATATATATATATATAGATATATATATATATATATATATATATATTAGTTAATAATGTTGATTTTTGAGTAAACCAAGTAAGGTTATTATTGAGGTCGATTAGATGAGAATCCTTGGCCGAGATGAGTTCCTTAGAGAACTTTCAAAATTATCACAATTCCTCGTGTTAATTCTAGTAATCAACTAATTATGAATACAAACTATTGCAATATGGAATAGGGTGATAGGTAGTCACAGTTTCCTAAATTGCAATTGGAACAAGAAATCTTGTATTGAACTCTAGAATTCAGAGTTAGTAATCTAGTCAGATGACATAAGGTTTACTTAATGTTATTGCTTATGTATATGTGTGTATTTATCCTAGCCTAAGGAATTACACCAAGTCAAATTGGCTATAGGAAGTGATGAATAGACAAGTTATGTCTAAAAACTCTGCAAGATGAGATAGCTTCTATGTTAAGTTAGAGTGTGTGAACAATCGACTACATTCATTGTGAAATTCTATGTATATTAAATCTTTGGCCAAAGTAATGCATCCATCTCTGCATGCATTAGTCATCTCACTATGCTCTAGATGGCCTAATGCTTCTAGTAGTGTCATACATAGTTAGAGTGGATCTATAGTTGTATGACTATGAAATATTATGAAGGACACAACACTAGAGACTCATATGGAAAACCTATTTGGTTCCTTATATGTATCCCCTTCACGAAGGCTAGGGTTTCTTCCATGTAGAAAGTTGTGCAGGGGATCGCCAGTCTATGGTTGGAGGAAAATCACTCAGGTGATGCTCTCCTTCCCAAGAAGATGACATGCCAAGGCTTAGGAAGACTGATATCAAAACTCCAAATGCAACATAATCTATTGTATGACTTGTTAGTGAAGCATTATATGTAAAACTTATCATTATTGCCATGAGCAAACAATATGATTGTATACTAAAAGGATTCACTAATATGTTATCTTTGGAATATGTTGTCAATTTTAGTTTTAAAATTAACTAGAAATGATATGCATTTTAATTATTAATTGTGAAATTATTTATTGTTAAACAAAAATGTGATTATGTTGATCATGACTATTTACTTAATGGTAAATTAAGTTAATTTTTTTTTGGGTAATATGAGTTGACATGTTACAACTTTTATGTTAGTCATGTGATATTCTAGTGTCTTGTTGTTTTTAAGCCCAAATTGTTTGGACACTAGTGCTCCACATGGATATCTGCAACACACTAGTGTCCCATGACATTTTTCTATTTTATGGCCATTTCTAATGGTTTTGCCACTTGTTTCTTTTTGCATGTTAGTGGTAACATCTAAAGAATCTTTCAAACAATTTATTTCCTCTTTCCTTTGCCCTCCTCTTATCATTTTTTGAATCTATCTTTTTTGTGATTACATTCCTCTTGGCTCTATCTTGGTTCCTTCTAGAAACTTCTTGTCTGCTCTAGATTTCTACAACTCTACCACTTGCTACAACCCTCTACCTTCAACTATCTTTCTCTCCTTGGCTTCTTCAAGCCCTTTTAAGGTGATATTGTTCTTGTTATTATTTTATTACAAGTATTTGTTTTTGTTGTGCCCCTAAGCACCTTGGGATTCTCACATCCTACCAGATTTCATTTAGTAACTATTCTTAGATCTAGACACAATTAGATTAAGAGCACACACATATTTTTATCTATTTGTCTTGGCTGATGTGGAGGTCAAAAGACCAAAGCAGGGCAAACCCCCAAATAACCTCAACCATTTTTCTTGTTTTATTTTGTGTGGGTTAAAGAACAAGATTTGAACGCATGAGAGTTTGTTCATTTCTCTCATTTTATCTTGTCATTCTATTATCTTTATTATCTTTCATTTAAATGCATTGTTTATATGATTCCTTTGTGTATTGTGTTACAGAGTTTTGATTCTTGTGTGCAAACTAGGTGAAATTCCAGACCCAGACCATACCATGTATAGTACAAATTTTTATTATTTTGTTGTCATACAAACAACAAGGCAACACATAGATGTCCTCTCGACACGTTGGTGTCCTAGATCAAGACTCTCATCCTTTGATGCTAGGTTCTTCTTTTCTTCCTCTTTCGTGTTCTGTAACTTATTTCTAGAATTCATACTTCTATGTTTAGTTAGTTCATGTTTTACATTCCATCTTGTATGTAATGTAATATAAAAAGTGAGGTGATCACTTTTTCTTCATTACAACTATGTGATTGGTATATTATTTATAAATAGCTTAAAGGGAAGTATATATTGTATTGATCAATACTTTCCATAATGGTATGATATTGATGTGGTAAAATACATAGGATGTTCTTACCATGCCATAGGGTATAATCTTCTTGAGCCAAATACTCTAATCCATTATATTTACTTTTCCTAAAAATAATATTAATTATTCAATTATCCATTATTAATTATCATTAACTAATTTAAGTTTAATTATGAGCATTTATATAACTAACTTAAATTAAGAATAAAAAAAATATTTTCGTTTACAAATTTAAAAAAAATAGAATTAAAGAAGCATTACCCTACTAAAATATTTTATTTCACCTTGTCAAAATCTATAATGCAATATAATGCAATGGTTGTCCAACTTTTTTATTAGCTCCGAGGCAGTCGATCAAGTTCTATAGTTGTATCTAAAGAAATATCTTTAGCTTTTACCTTTTGTTGAATGAGAAAATGCCTTAAGTATTGCATTTAATGTGCTAAATTTCCACAATTAATTTAAGTAATTTCTATTATCAATTGCGTCTCATTTATGTAAAGTAATTTTTTTAATTGATTCCACTTGTCTAGGATGTGATTTAGTTGTAGACATAAAATTCTTCACAATACAACGACAAAACATCTTTGAGATTTCCGTAACGAGCATTTCTACGCTTAATCCTCGACAAAAAAGAGAAAATATGGAAGATGGGCATAGGTGACAGCCAAGAATGCAATAAATTCAGGGAAGAAAGCAAACATTCTTGATAATTCACGATTAAATTGTCCGGGCGCTTTGGATTAGACGACTTACATGATGTCCCTTTGCCGCGTTAAGGAAACGTGACAAGAATATAGAAACATATTTTTATTGTTATCGACGGAAGGAGTGTAGGATAATAATCGAGTTGTTATAATTTTTAATTACAGTATATAATTGTACAGGTAAATGTAACCATTTTAGCAACAAATTAAAGCAAGTAAATGAGAAGAGCTCGTAAATTATAAATTGAAATGTATTTGATAATGGTAAGCAAGAATTTTGAAAGGGTTCAAACCCTTTTACAAGAGATAAAGCATTGAAGTCCAACGAACAACAAAACAACCAGCCCAACAAACAATACAAAGACAGAAGTCCAGCTGCAAAACTGACAGCATAGAGAAGATAAATCAAAATGTTAGTTTTAAAAGTAAAATGTGAATGAAAGGTATATTTAATTTTTAAATTGAAGATGGGATATATGTGCACATGACTTGCAAAGCCAATTTGTTGTAGTATATAAAATGAATGACTTTGGGATGTTCATTGTCCTTGAAACTTGTACATACCTAGAAATCTATGTGGATCTATCTTGTGTAGTGCAAATAGGTGTGCTTTTGATTCAACCAAATGCATATTTTTCTAATTCAATTTGTTACGATCCATGTTTTTGGTTGACATATAAGGATTGACGATATTTAAAAATAGATTAGGAAATTGTTGAATTGCAAGAGTGAAGTTTTCCTTAGTCAACTCATTATGGCCTTATGCAAGTGTTATTAGACAACAAGCAAGCATTCAATGGCTTAGATGTGAATTTTGACCAAGGCGAATTCTTATTAGTGCTTCAAATCTAAATGTTTGTAGGAATGCTCCATGTAATGTGAATAATGTTTATTATTTTCAAGTGTCTAGGATGTCAATTAATTGTAAAATCAATGTCTTTAATTACCAAGACATAGGGAATAGTTGTACAAATTTGTACTAAAGTCAACCTTCAATAGTTAAGAGGAAAGGACAAGTATTGGCAATTTGAAATTTGAAATGTTAAATTCGAGTCAAATTTGTGTCATGTAGAATCACTCCTATGAATTACAAGATTGACCTAGGATAAGGAATGTTAGATTTTGGATCATGAATGGATATTTAGAAGTGTAGGGCTAATAATGAAGTAAATGTATGGGATTAGGTGCATATAGTACTAGAATAAGACCAAATATATAGAAATACATATATGTTAGAATAAATGAGAATACATAGGGATCATAAAAGGAACTAAACTTTTCACAAAAGTACGCCACTTGTCACTATGTAATCATATTAAGATATTCCATCAAAATGAAGTTTGTAATGAATAAAACAGTATGATGTAAATATGCAAATTTCACCATTATAATAATATTGTAAATGGAAAACCACGACCTTATATAAATTATTTATCTAAATTAATTAATTAAAAAATATGTTGTAACTGATAATAAAAATTAATGAAATGCACCGTGATGCCCATTGGCGTTCACATTTTGTTGATATTTGGAATCCCTTCTGTTCATATTTTGTTAACATATAGAATAAAATTCTAGAATCAGCTTCACATGAGCACTGTAGTTAAACTCGCCAAGAAGGAAGAGATTATTGGAATTAAAAACATTATAGGAAGGATGACAATCAGAATGTAGGCCTATTTTGTTTGACACAAATCACAGCAATGGGTAACGCTTGCACATGTTCTTTCTGTGAGAAACAGAATGCTTATACTTTGCCGGGGAAGGAAGTTTTGAACGGCCTTGATGAATTAATTTGTTATATTGAGAAACGCTTATCAAACGCCATTGCCGCTGACAAGGTATGCAGAAGATATTTTTTACCTTATCAAATCCATTAATAATATGTTTATATTGTAACAGATGCAATAAAAGTCTTTCTTTTGTAGGCGGAAGAGAGCATGTCTGTAGTAGATGCCACCATTTCGGATCGAGTGACTTCTTCAATAAACTATGGAAGCGACTTGCTGGAGAACGTACTGAAACGTTGTAAAAAACATGCTTTCAAGGTATTAAAGTACCCTCTATGGTCAGCTCAATGGATTATGACAATGGCAGTTTTAAAATTTAAGTTTTTTAAAATGTCTGCAGATTATAAGTGACGAAACCAGGAAAGTAGTGGTGGATGTTCTGAAAGAATCATCCCATATCCATTTGGTAGCAGCCGGGCATTCCCTTGTCGCATATGTATTGCAAAGCATAGACGATGTTTCCATGACTAACAAGAAGGAAAGCGTTCAGATTTTACAGAACATGTATGACCTGGCTAAACATATCAAGCGAAGTAATGGACACATAGCACAACAAAAGCTGAATGATGCAGTTGATTTCATTGTGAAAGGATCATTTTTCTGTATTTCTCGAATAAAATCTAGCAACCTCTCCAGGTAACATGACCTCCAATTTGCTTATAAATGAAAGCTACAACAGTGCAATTTAAGGCGGATATTCATAAGATTCTAGTGTTTCAGATTTTTCTCTTCCGAGGTGAGTGTTGTGGAGATAAACAGTCTTAAATCAGAACTGGGTGAAAAGTATCGAGATCTGAAGTTACAAGCTGTAACTAAAACTTTTGAAGGAACCCCTACAGAGTTACCTCCCTCACAGGACAAGGATCCTGATGAAGGTAATTCTTTTCTTACTGCCGTTGATTGAATTTCAGAGGCTCCTCAATTATACAATTTGTGTGTCTACGTGCACTACCGTAGTTAAGTCTACTATTTTGTTTGCCACAATCACAGCAATGGGTAACACTCGCGCATGTTGCTTATACTCTACTTCTGCAGATGGCAAACAGATTGCTTTTGATTTGCCTGAGGATGTTTTGAGTGGCCTGGATAAATTAATGTCTTATATTGAGAAATGCTTGGCAAAACCCACTATCACTGACAAGGTATGCAGAATGCATTTTTCTGAATTTTTAAATTCTTTAATTTAATGTTTTTGTTCTAATGGTAAATGCAACAAAAATGCTTTTCTTTTTCAGGCGGAAGAGAACAGGCCTGGAGGAGATGTTACTGCTTCGGGTCGAGTGGCCTTCTCAATCAAGTATGGCAGCAACTTACTGGAGAATGTACTGACACATTGTAAAAAACATGCTTTCAAGGTATTAAAGTGGCTTTTTTTCGTTGATTTCAATGGATTATGACCAAGGCATTCTCTTAAAAGTTTCCTCCTTTTTTTCGTCTGCAGATTACGAGGGGCGAAACAAGGAAAGCTGTGATAGATGTTTTGAAAGAAACATCTCAGATCCATTGGGTAGCAGCGGAGCTTTCCGTTGTCGCATTTGTATTGAAAAATATAGGCGATGCTTCCACTAACAAGCAGGAATGTGCTCAATTTTTACAGTATATGTATGGCCTAGTTAAACAAATCAAGCAACTAAACGGGCCCATACCTCAAGAAAAGCTGCATGATGTCGCTGAATTCATTTTCAAAGGATCATTTTTCTGTGTTTCTCGAATACAATCTAGCAACCTCTCCAGGTAACATTTCCTCTAATTTGATTATAATGGAAAGTAAGAACACTGCAATTGAGTTGGGTACTGATTAGATTCTACTGGTACAGATTTTTCTCTTCCGTGGTGGAAGTTGAGGAGATAAAGCGTCTTCAATCAGAACTGGGCAAGAAGTATCGAGATCTGACGTTGGAGTCTGTAACTCAACTTTTCAATCTAGTACCTCTTGTGTTACCTCCGTCACAGAGGGAGCATCCCGATGCAGGTATTTTGATTTCTTACAGTTAATTGGACTCGTTATTTAGGCTTTGATACATAATGAAGCGCCTAGCAAGTTCAAACGCTCTCAATGATTTCTTCTACTTTATTTAAGCTACTTTCATTGATTTTGCAGTGGGATTCGATGACGCTGTGTCGAAGGTAACTGATCTATTGGCCATTGACGATGATGTATCAACGAGAGCCGTGGTGATTTATGGCATTGGGGGTATGGGTAAGACAACCTTGGCAAATGCTGTCTCCGGCTCTCTCGATCTCAGAGCCTACAAATACTGCCATATCATTATCAAACAGGACTGTTCTGAAACTGATGTAAAGGATCTTCAGGAGCGGATTTTGAAGGACTTGTTTGGCAAAAGATTGGATTTGCCGAATTATAAACGGGGTCAAGAAGAAATCTCTAAGGCCTTTAGAAAAGCAGCCAGTCAGCCGCTATTTCTGTTTATTGACAATGCGCTGAGAGGCAGTGATCTTGCCAAACTTCTGCCAGAGAATTTATCATGTATTCCGAAGCGTAGCAGAATGCTTGTGACCACCAGAATGCTGAACGAGACTGACATGTTTGACCAGCGAGATATTATTACACGCTTAGCGTATGGTATAAATTTTCTTCCACTCGCAGAGGCAAAGCAACTATTGTGCAAAAAAGCTTTAGACAGTCCCGATGAAACTTTTGACCCAAGCGTGGATATCGACGGTCTGCTGAGACTCTGTGGCGGCATACCTTTGGTGTTAAATCTTGTAGGCACAAGATTGAATAAACATCGTAATAAGCTCTCCGTCCTATATAACACCATTGAATTCTTCAAGGATTCGTTGGCGGAAGGCGAAAGCGAATTAACCGAAAAAGTAGTGGACATTGTGTATAATAGTTTGCAGGAGGATAGTTATAAAGACGCCTTTCTGGACATAGCAGCCTTCTTTTCTTACTGGGAGCAGCACATCGTGAGCTATATTGTGGGTGACGATGAGCTTGTGGCACTGGAAGACGCGGCACTGATAAAGATCTCCAATGGCCGAGTGGAACTTCATGATGTCGTTTCAACACGAGCAAGAAAATTGTCAGAATCGAATAGAATAACCGACCCGCAATCTCTGGCTGATATTATAGAAGATTCACAGGTATAATTTCACTCTGATATCTACTTTCTACATAATTTGTTAGAAGCGATTCTTAATGAATACAAGATAAATGCGGTGCATTATACAAGAAGTCTATTATTTTCTGTATACAAGTTTTTATGCCGGTTGTAACTTCTCTTTAGTGAAGGCAAAATAAACAAAACAAGTGATCTGCTGATCACAAACCAAACAATTATAAAAGCCCAGATTGCCTTAAGGATGAATAGGCAGGGCATCAATTTATAGAGATTGAGAATTACAAAGGACAACCACTATGCCAACCACTCAACCTGAAAGTCAAGGAAGGCAACTACCTAACTCAATGGGCCCAATGGGCATTACAAAGTTTTCAAAGATGGCTGCTCTACATGGTATTGACTGGTACATATGTCAAATATGGCTACTGCATATTATAATTGCTGTCATTCTCCCCCATAATGACCATTGGGAAGAACTTGGAGTAGATCTCTAAGTGTCTCGAACCTTTCATGAGCTAGAGCCTTCGTAAAGATATCTACGATCTGATAATCTGTACTGCAGTACACAATCTCTATCAATCCCTATTGAACCAACTCTCTGATGAAGTGATGTTGAATCTCAATATGTTTGGTCCTGCTATGAAACACAAGATTCTTAGTCATTTGTATAGTACTTTTGTTGTCACAATACAACAAGTAGTAGGTCCATTCTGTATCTGATGTAAATCCTCCAATAGTCATCTCAATCACACTGTTTGGCATGCTGCAAATGTTGCAGCTTTATACTCTGCCTCTGCTGTAGAAAGTGATACAGTCGGTTGTTTCTTGGACTTCCAAGAAAATTATGCAAAACCAAGACTAAAAGTATAACCAGAAGTAGACTTTCGATCATCTATGGAACCTGCCCAATCTGAATCTGTATAGCCAATCAACTTACTATCTTCTGAATGTTGAAATCTAAGACCATAACTCAATGTCCCTCTAACATATCTAAGAATCCTCTTAGCTGCACTCCAATGTGTTTGCTTAGGTTCTGACATGAACCTAGATACCAAGCTCACTGCATATGTGATATCTGGTCGAGTAGTAGTTAAGTAGATCAAACTACCAATCAACTGTCTGTATATAGTAGGGTCCACTCGATCTAACACATCCAAGTTAGACAACTTAAGTCCAACTTCAATGGGTGTTGCAACTGGTTTGCAACTATTCATCTAAAATTTCTGTAGGATGTCTGAAGCATATTTCTTTTGAGACACGAATATTTCACCTTTGTTTTGCCATTCTTCTATACCAAGAAAATAGTGCATTTGTCCCAAATTGCCATCTCAAATTCAGCAACCATAACTGCTCTAAACTCTGCAAACAAATCTGAATTGTTCCCAGTGTAGATAAGATCATTAACATAGAGAACTAAGAAAAAAATATCCTTAGCTGAGATCCTAATATAAAGATTCAGATCTGATTGACTTCTTAAGAAACCTTTCTACTGTAGGTATGAGTCTATCCTTGAATACCATGCTCTTGGTGCCTGCTTAAGACCATACAAGGCCTTCTTTAATCTGTAAACATAATGTTCTTTAGAAGGTATTTCAAAACCTCTAGGTTGACAAACATACACTTTCTCATCAATATATCCATTCAAAAAAGCACTTTTTACATCCATTTGAAAAACTACCCAACTCTACTGAGCTGCCAAAGCCAAAACCAGTCTGATAGTATCCATTCGTGCTACAGGTGCAAATGTTTCAGTGTAATCAATACCTTCCTGTTGAGTGTATCCCTTGGCTACCAATCTAGCCTTATGTTTATCAATCCTTCCATTAGATTTATACTTAGTTTTATACACCCATCTTGTACCAACAATTTCCTTACCAGAAGGTAGTCGAACCAAATCCCATGTGTCATTCCTTTCAATTGTTTATATCTCACTATTCATTGCTTCAACCCACTCTTCTTTTTCTTGAGCTTGTTCAAATGTTTTTGGCTCATTACTTTCCATGATTTGAGTCATCAAAGCATAATTCACTTTTACTTGTGATCTTGTTGTCATTTTCTCAAAGTTTGAATCCAACAAAAAAGTTGATGGATGATTCTTTTATGTCCTCCTTTGATATTTTTGATACTTTCTTGTTCCTGTACTAAAAGACTCGGGTTCATTTTCTTCTTCTTCTTCAACTTCATCAATCATTATCTCTTTTCCCTTGTTTCTATTTCCTTGGTATATTCTGCTACTTCATTGAAAATCACATCTCTACTTATAACAAGTTTCTTTCCTATTGGGTCATACAATCTATATGCTTTATTTTTTAATCCATACCCAAGAAAAATACATTTTAGGCCTTTATCCATCTAGTTTAGACCTTTTTTCCTTTGGTATGTGTGCATAAGCAACACACCCAAATACTCTCAAATGTTCGACACTTGGCTTTACCCCAAACCATGCTTGTTCAAGAGTCATCCCCTTAACTGCTTTTGTAGGACTCCTATTGAAAAGATATATAGTTGTGCAAATTGCTTCTGCCCAAAACATCTTATCTAAATTCTTCTCTTTCATCATACTCCTTGCCATTTCAACAATGGTTCTATTCTTTCTTTCAGCAACTCCATTTTGTTGTGGAGTGTAGGAAGTAGTGAACTCCCTCTTGATTCCATGATTTCTATAGAAATCTAGAAATTGATTTGATTTGTACTCACCCCCATTATCTGACCTTATCACTTTGATGTACTTACCACTTTATTTTTCAACCAAACTCTTGAATTCTACAAACTTGTCAAACACTTCTAATTTTGAAACCAAACAATATACCCAAGTTTTTCTTGAGTAATCATCAATAAAGGTTAGAAAATACTTTGATTTATTTAAAGAAGGTGTTTCCATAGGACCACACAAATCCATATGGATTATCTCAAAATGCTGCTTAGCTCTACTGGATTTACCAACTGGAAAGCTAGCTCTATGTTGTTTGCCAACAACACATTCTTCACACACTTCTTTCATATTTTCAATGAATGGTAGACCTTCAACCATTTTAAATCTCTTGAGGAAAATTAACCCACTAAAACTGAGGTGGCCATATCTTTGATACCAAATTCTACTTTCATTCATTTGACTAGACCTCAATGCTTGGTTTTCGTGGGTGAAATGGAGAGGAAACATCCTATCACCTGTCATTTTTGCTCTTGCAACAACTGCATTTCTTTTTAACTTGTCTCTTATTATGTACTCTTTTTCATCAAAGGTCACCTGATAATTTTGCTCTAACATTTGTCCAACGGACAATAAATTCTTCTTGAGGGCTGGAACCAACAATCTTCCATTGATATGTTTTACCTCACCATATTCTATTGTAACTGCAATAGTACCCTTACCTTTGGTTCCATGAGATTGATTATCTCCTAATACCACTGTACTATGATGTTTTTCATCTAATTTGATAAACAAATTTTTATTAGATGTCATATGTGATGACCATCCAAAATCAATGTACCATACATCATTCTCACTAACATTTGCATTGAAAGAAGAAATAAACAAATTTTGTCTATTTTCAACAGTATTGTGAGCATTTCTCTTTTCTTCTTCTCCTTGTTTACTCCAATATTCTGATGCATAATATCCAAACTTGTTGCAATGAAAGCATTGGACATTCTTTTTATCTCCCCCATTATTTCTACCTCTTCCTCTTCCTGTTCCTCTTTTTGTTCCTCTGAAGTTGCTACTTCTTCCTCTAAAACTATTACCTCTTCCTCTAGAATTATTAGATTCACCTTTGTATTCATTTTGATTTTGATTCTCGAAAAACATGTTTCTTTTACCTTTTATGCTTGCTTTAGAGGCAAATGCTTGTTCTAGACCTTCCTCATTACTCTTCATTCTTTCTTTAGTAGTTAACAATATTCCACTTAGTTCATCTATTTGCATAGTTGTGAGATCTTTGGAGATTTCAATTGTAGAAACCACATCATCAAATTTAGGAACTAAACTCCTTAAGATTTTCTCAATGACATGCTTGCCATCCACATTGTCTCCTAAAATTTTCATTTGACTAATTAGGCCTTCTTCCTTTGTTAGAAATTCATTTACACTTTCACTATCGACCATTTTTACATTTTCAAAAATTTTCCTCATAGTTTGCAATTTTGCAGTTTGTGCTCCTTGATAGATATTAGTGAGAATTTGCCATGCTTGCTTAGAATTACTAGCACCACTTATCCTAGGAAAAATAGCCTGATTGATTGCGCCTTGAATCAGAAATAAGGCTTCATTATCCTTCTTTACATTGGCTTTGTGTTCTCTTTTTTGTTGATCATTTAATGCATTAAATGCATTTGCGTCTAGTTCTACATACTCTACTTGTACAATTTCTCACAAATCTTTGAATTTGAGTAGGGTTTGCATTCTAGTACACCAATATGAAAAATTATCTCCTTCAAATACGGGAATTAACATGTTAGACATAACATTTCCTGCCATATTTGCCATAAGAGGAATATGCAAAGTAACCCAAAGGCTCAACACAAAAAAGCTACAGAGATCTTTGCAAATGGATACTCTCCCTGTCCTTTCAAATAAGACCCACACCAAAAATATTTTTATATTATTTTGTTTTGGTGTATAAGTGTCGGTTTCAACCAACAATGCACTTAATTACACATAATTCCCTTGTCACTTTTGCAAGAAAAACAAAATCATAATTTACAATAAAAATTACACTTTGTAAGGTAAAACCCCTTTACCTTATACAAAAGGCAATATAATATTTGAAACTTTTTAAAAAAACATTCTATTTCAATAAAAACAACTTTTAACTTTTTTTTTTTTAATAAAAAAAACTGTTAGTTTTTTTTTATAAAAAGACAACCCTCTTTTAAAAAATCTCACGTGGCCTTTTCTTTTAAAGCATAAGGCTTTAAAGCTCTCTTTAAGAGCTAATGCAAAAGATTTTTTTTTATTTTAAAAACAGAGGAAAAAGTTCTTCACGGCAACTTTTTTTTTTTAATTTTCCTTTTGACTTTTGCAATGCAGCCTTCTTCCAAGACCTGCATTCTCTTCACAAGCCTGCACCCTCTTCACAGGCACAGCAAATATGATGATGGAATACGGCGTTTCTTCACAGGGCCCGTCACTTCGAACACCTCCTCTTACATAGCAAAAAAATAATTTCAACAACTTTCTCTATCTTTTTCTTATATTCTGTTGTTCAACTCTACAACAGAACTGTCTATAGCTTCACTCTTGCAATGGCTCTTCTGGTGACTTGCTTTGTCTCACACTACTGCTGCACTTTATTCCTGCATAAAACAATAAACAAAGAGACCTAGCTCTGATACCAAATGAAGGCAAAATAAACAAAACAAGTGATCTGCTAATTACAAACCAAACAATTACAAAAGCCCAGATTACCTTAAGGATGAATAGGTAGGGCATCAATTTATAGAGATTGAGAATTACAAAGGACAACCACTATGCCAACCACTCAACCTGAAAGTCAAGAAAGGCAACTACCTAACTCAATGGGCCCAATGGGTATTACAAAGTTTTCAAAGATGGCTGCTCCACCTGGTATTGACTGGTACATATGTCAAATATGGCTGCTGCATATTATAATTGCTGTCATTTAGGAAGCATATTGGGAAGCCGTCTCACGGAGGGGTCTTCCTAAAGTATCTCAATGGTGATGTTGAAATTTTTTACAAGCATTTTAAAAATAAGGGGTCTCATGAATTTTGTAGTTGTAACTAGGCAGAAAACTTTAAGCTCCTAAATTTATGGAAGTTGGTGGTCTCATAAGGTTTCTAATTTAATGCTAATTGAGTTAGATGAGATTTTTTTTAAGAAGATTAAAATTCATCAAATAAAAAAAAATTCCTCCAAAATATTTCCTAAATTAAATGGAAGGAATCTTAAAAACTAGTAGAAAAATCCCTATGCTAGTAGAGGAAAGTTTTAGCCCCACCTCAAATGCACCAGCTCAAAATCAAACACTTAAAAAATAGCTTTAAAAATTCTAATTTATGCCATAACAATTCTTTTTGGGTTTCATGAGACCCCCTTCCTCCACAAAAAATAGATCCTCTAGCAGCTTCATGGGACCCCTTCTTTATTGTAATTTGAGACTTTGTACTTGCAGAGACTTGAGAAATTGAAAGGAATTTGGCTTCCATGGAAATTTCCCGATAAACAGGCATTCCAACTTCGGGCAGAACATCTAGCTAAGATGCAAAAGAGTTTAAGAGTTTTGTATCTTGCAAGTGGAACAAAAGTCAGTGGACTCTGCACTGGAAAATTTGAAAATCTAAGGTATCTGGTTGATTGCGGAGATTGTTCACCGATGGAGTTAAACCAGCTTCCAAGGCTGGCGATTTTCAAGGGATGCATAAATAGTGACGTGAGATTCTGTGACGTAAGTTCAGCATTTTTTTCTCTATCTATTGTTTAGAATAGAGATCTCAGATTTATTTTTCTTTCCACAGTTGATTTGATAAATTAACTGTGACTGCAGTTACCCGATTCTTTGCGTAGTTTAAAGTTGAATGATTTGGAATCCCCTGGGTTGGCTGAAAGCTTTGGCAACCTATGTCATCTGGAAGAGCTGGAATTATCACAAAAGAAGAATTTCATGACGATGCTTCCACACAGCTTTGGTCAACTTAGGTCTCTGCGTCGCCTAAAATTGTCCAGTTTTACAGAGCTCACTTCCTTGCCGGAAAGCTTTGGGAACCTCCCTGTATTAGAAAAAGTTGAGATCACAAACTGCCATAAGTTGAAGTATCTTCCAGAAAATTTCGGCCAGTTAAAGCTTTTGAAAGAGTTCGAATTAACAAACTGTGAGATGTTAACGAACCTTCCGAACTCCTTGGGTTGACTGACCAACTTGAAGAAGTTAGTTATACAAGATTGTACAAAGCTATCTAGTCTTTCTGATAATTTTGGATAGCAAAAGTCTTTGGAATATCTGAGAATTCGGGGCTGCCGAAATCTGCAGAGGCTTAGTGATGATTTCGGATCATTGACATGTGTGGCTGCAATAGACGCATCATGATGTCCTCTATTGGAAGGAAATGCAGTGAACCAAATGATTGAGTTGAAGAGCCTGGTCATGTTAAAGATAGCAGGAAGCCCCTTGTTGATAGAGCGCTGGGAAGAAATAAAGTAAGGATACCCTCTACTTGTACGAACATACAGTATACTAATGGAGTGGGATATGTACAGACATTCCCTATGGAGGGCATTATTTGACGAGGAGAGCAGATTTCTCAATGTTGATGGAGTGGTGAGAGGGTGGCCGTCCACCTTCTTGGCGGGTGAAGAAAAAATTGCTTTCCTGGTGACATGTTGTGATCTATGCTCCTCTGCAAATGAGAAGGCTTATGAGATGGTGAAGAAGAAAATAGCAGATCTTTCCTGTGAGGGTTTCCACATAATGTACATGGCATTAATGGAGCAAAGTGAGAAATGTGCTGGTGAGACTCTCCTCCACTTATCTCATGGCATCAACGGTGTTTCTCTTTGCGCTTGGATTGCTCCCCGCTACCAATGGAAGCATCTGTTTGGCTTTTCTGCATGTGTGATGGTGTCGCCCTGGCAGGACTACAATAGGTTTGTATCTGAGGGCTAGGAATTAGTGAGTGGTGTGCATACCTTCATTGCCCGTGCAGATATCTCTGCCAGAGAAAATGGCAAACTAGAAGTGCAAGACTTGAAGCTAATGTTCCCCAAAGGGGAGGACGAGGAAGGAGCAATGACTGATTTTGGAGGCGGCTTCACCAGTCTATACTCACGTTTGACTAATATTTACGCGCTTCTTGAATCATTTTAAATATTTTCCATGAAATTTGTTTTCCAGAAATGTAATAAATGAGTTTTTTTTTTAAATTTTAATGGGATTCGAGTTGAAGTCCACTCTAAATTTGGTGAGCTATATTTATGTTTATTTGTTGTATGATGAGTAAACACAGTTAAGGTGCTATCAAATGGTCGATAGGTGTAGATATTCCAAATATTATATATTTATATTTTTTAAAGTTAATATATGCATTGCTTAACAAAGTTATAAATATTTGTCTATCAACCATTTAGGGGCACGCTTGGATGTTGTTTATAGTGTCTTAAGACTCTCATTGGTATGATAACTTGAGAGATTTTGGATGAGTTTATATAAAAGAAGCAACTTTAAAGGAATTTTAATTTACCAACACTGATGATTATTTCCAAAGATACTAAAAAGTGTCACAATAAATATTAACCATAAGAATGTACATAAATTTATAATTATCTATTTAAGTCAATTTGTGCAAACAAAACATAGTTTTATTATTTTCTAATGCTTGAAGATGAGCTTCATTAGAGTTCAATACCCTATTGAAGTCATAGGAGCTCATTTATCTTTTGTTTGGATACAAGGGTTGCATTTTAGTGTGGTGGAAAAGAATAAGAATCCTTCTACAAATGTTACTTGGAATAATTTTAACTTCCAATAATGTTCTTAATAAAGATCTTATAAATGGGTCATATCTCTATTGTTAGGTTGTACCCATCCTAAAACTTATATTTCACCAAGTCTTGTTTTTAGGTTGGAAGTTGGTACTTCTTTTTAACACTGAATATGTTGAGGGGATCTACTTAGTCTAAACTTGAATATTGATTAGGGCAAGTGAATGGAAATGGGGGAACAAAAGGGAGTCAAAAGGTTTTTTTTTTCTAAAATCAACAAATATTGAATTTCGATGAGCAACTCAAGATGCACCTATGCTCAAAATTTGATAATGTGATAAGAATAAGATTACTAGTGCTTAGAATCTAGTTTTTAAATTTTATTTATTTTTTAAATTGTGGAGATTAAGAGGGTAAAATTTTGAGAGCAAACAAAATGATTATATTTTTGGCGCAAAAATATAACTTTCATTAACTTTTTCACAAATCCCTTTGATGAAAAGTTAGCTAACATCATTTATTGGTTTAAGTAGTTTTTCATATTTTTTTATTTATATTATTTTATACTCATTTGGAAAATGAAAAATTGAGCATGGTCTCCACAAATTTTAAGAAAAATAATCAAAATTTTAAAAAATTTAATGTGTTTAGAAATAAGCATAGACTGTGAAAATGTATTTTATTTCAAATTTGGATGAGCATATCAAAAATTATGTAGGAAAAATATCTATGTTTTTGTAAAAATATAAAAGCACTACTAAAATTAATTAGAGATAAAAAAAAGTTAATATATTTTGATTTTTTATGAAATACATGATTAAAAAGATAAGAAAAATCTTCAGGTTGTAGTGGTGGTCTTCTTAGAATGTTATCGCTTAGAGATTATCTTTAAGTGGTGTCTTTAGTTTGCAATTTATTTAAATCCTATAAATTGTGAATTCAGTTTTGAGGAAGGTGAGTTATTGGGGAATATTGTGTTCAAAGATGGAGTGAGGATAGATCTAGAAAGAGTCAAAACAATTGACCTTATCCCTCACCCCAAGATTATCAAGGGTGGCTAGTCCTCCTTTCAAAAAGTTAACTTCATTAGGTGGTTTGTTCCTAATTTTCTAGAAAAAATAGGGTATTTTTAAGATGGTCAAGTAAGATCAAATGTATCTTTTCCAAGTATTAAGGAGGCCCTCAAACAAGCACATGTTCTTGGAAGCCTTGATTACACAAGACTATTTCAATTGCTTTCCTTCACATCCTTCTACACAATTATTATTGTCTTTCTATGAAGAACATGTAAAGATGTGAAAAACCTATTACCTTATTTAGAAAATATCTCTAGGGTGTAGAGATGATGTCATCAATCATGGCGAATTATGTTAATGCATTAGTCAAAGAGGTCAAGAATTTGACCTAATCTCATCATTGCCAAGATTATTGTTTATGTGCCACATAACAATGTAGGACATCTTCACTTAACAAGAAACTTCTAGTAAAAGATGCATATGGATTAATAAAATCCCAAGCATTTGACATGTAGATGTAGACTACTAAGTTAGTTTGAGGGAAAGGTCTACCTATGCTCATGGTTGAGGCAAACTTGGAGGTGGCTGATGTAAATAATGTAAGTAACATTCTTGAGCCTATTCCTTCCCATTTGAGAGATGATCCATGTTATTGTGATATTGTGTACTACCTTGAAAATCTAAATTGCACCCACGTTATATGGTTGAGAATCACTAAATAACTCAAACTTGTAGCCCAAAAATATATCCTATCGCATGGAGAGTTAATGTGGAGAAATATTAGGGATGCTCTCTTAAAATGTGTGAATTGTCATGAATCCCTTACAGTAATGGATGAGTTCCATCATGGAGTCTGTAAGTGTAATTTCATAGGAAGTACTACTACCCACAAAATTCTTTGGACAGGTTATTGATGGCCTACAGTTTTTAGGGACGTGGACAAGAAGGTCAAAAAATGTGATTCCTTTTAGAGATTTTTAGGAAAAATAAACTATGCAACTACATTCCCCCTCTCTACTGTTTTAGTTGAAGATCCTTTTTAGTAATCAAGAATCAATTTATTAGATAAATAGTCAAGAAGTCAAGCAATGTCGTCAAGTGAATTCTTATTGTTGCCAATTATTACTTCATGATGTCAATTGATGCAATACCAATGATGAATGCTACTTACAAGGTGGTCATTGATTTCTTTCTCTCTTGTGTCATCACAATGTTCAAGGTCCAAAAAAGGATAGTTGTTTATTATACCATGTGTTTTAGACCCTGTAAGTTCTCTAAGTTATGCAACAAATACAGAATTAGTATACTTATTTCTCCCCTTATCATTTGTAGGGTAATAGACTAGCCAAGTCCAACAACAAAAACTTAATTAAGATCATAAAGAGGACCCTTGAGTTGAGTAGAAAGAGATTGGATGATAAACTCAGGTTTGTGTTATGGGTGGACATATTAACTTTCAACAAATCAATAGGTAGATGTTTGCTCAAAAATTTCTATGGAATAAGTGCATGTTTGTCGATAAGCCTAGAGATGCTTGTGTACTAGCTTCTACAAGAGGTAGATGGCTATGAGGATAATGCATTATCTCAAAGAATTAATGAGCTCACTAAGCTAGATGAAAAGAGGTATGTTACACATGAGAAGAACCTGATACATTAGGAGAAAATGAAATACCTATTTGACAAGAAGGCTATTCAGAGGTGCTTTCAACCAAAAGACATAGTCTCTTCTAGAATGCAAGATCATAGGATAGAGGAAAACATGGTAAGTTTGACCCTCTATGGTTGGGACCTTGTGTGATAGATGAATAGTGTGGATGAGGCATTTTCTACCTAAGAACTGTTGCTAGAGATGTACTAAAATTGCGCATCCATAGGCAACACTTGAAGCATTATTTTTCTTAGTGTAAGATGGGCCAAACTCTATACATATTTGTGTTTCTTTTTTCCATTTATGTTGTCATGATTCTTGTAAAATCATGATGAAGTGTGTTTTCCTATCTTTGGTTTGTTATATTCTATTTATCCATCCCTTGTTTTGTATGCGTTTTGCTAAATGTGTCTTTTTGTGCCTTTTGGTTTGTGTTCCAAAGTTGTATTTGGTTTCTTGCTACACCCACAAGGGATGCACATTTCCAACCAGAGGTAGTGTTGTTGGCTATGCCCACTCTATGATGTATCTTTTTGTTTTTCCCTGCACCCAATTTTGGGGTTTATTGCACTTGTATTGCTTCTTGCTTTCTGTCTTTGCACTCTTCACATGTCGTCCAGGTTTGGGCGTGTGTCCTATTAGTCGAAATTTGAAATGTCATGGACATGAAAATTTCAGTTACCATAATGTGACTAGTCAGGTCATGCATGTAATTTCTATGCAAGTATCATATTTGAGTTCATGTGGCCCCATGCCCTCTTGTAATTCTTTCTTGACTAAGTAGCTTTGGGTCCACAAATTACATATTCGTTGAGTCCGAATGATCTTGTATCATGTGTACAGCCTGGGACACTAATTAAATGGATTTTCATGCTTTTCTTCCATCCTTGATATGGGTTTCTCTATACTTGTGTTATGTCCATAAGTCTAATTTCCCTTTTTACAACTTGGTTGGTTATTCACATCCGATGTCATATTCATATTTGCCCCACTCCTGTCCTCGTTTTATTGAGAGTCCGATATCCCTATTTTTTCTGCAGCCAAATTTCATTTGCCTTGCATCCATGTTCCCCCAAACTCAATGAAATACAAAAAAATAGTTTGTAAATGGGTCTGGTGTGTATTGCTTGTGTGTTCCCAGGACCATACGTGTGGAGGCCTCCTACTTCCTTTAAATTTGGCTATGCAATTGTTTAAAGTTTTCAGGACAGACCTCTTTATAACTTTGAGCCAACTCATTGGTCAAGTGTGCACCCGAAGTAGATTTAAATCACCTGTTAGAAATATCTCGCATCCATTTCGTGGGCCTTCTACATCTTAATGTTTTCTCAAGCCGAATGGAAGTATAAAACAACAATGATTAAACAACAAATACAAAACCAAATACTTGTTAATACTTGTTATCCGTACTGGCAGAGAGGGGTGGTATGGTGTCTAGCGTTGAGGGATTTTGGAAGACCGTAGCACAAATGGAGCATATGGTTTGAGGATGGCAACATTACAGAAGAATTATGCCCAGTCATGAGAGAAATACGTGACAGAACGATGATGTGATGTATGAATTCAAATATATGTGCTATAATTTCATGTTTTTTGAAAAGCCTTAACCCATGAGAAGGATTCAGAGTGGTCATGGATAAGCATTCTTATCTACGGCTTGAAATTTTTATCATTGGCACATCATTTTGAAGGGGCACGGCCACATATCGAATGGTGCTACTCATAAGCAAACAAAAAAACTCAAATATTTGTCAAGTTTAAATCAGCAATCTAACACTAAGAACAGAATGTGCTCAAGGGTTATTCTTAAACATTATCTACTTCAATCATCAAAGGTTAATTTTGGCTAATAAAAATAAGAAAAGTATTTACCACTTTTTGTTGTGAATGAGGTGTAAAATTACTATTAAACTGTTTGATCATTCAAATGGATGATATTTACATATGTTTTGAAAGATAACAAGGACTGCAAGGACTGCAGCCATTTTAAGTAGGAAGAGCTTAAAGTGCCCATGTGTTGTAGCCAACACAACCATTGTTATCTAATACACCAATTGTTCTGGTAAAAGTGGATCCCACACATAAATAACTGGTAGTTAGACTGCACTTTATGGGAGGTGTTTTAAACATGGTGTCATGTGTTAACAGTATGCAGGTGAGAGTTGGCGTTCGTAGACTTCTTGGGCATAGGAGACGAAAAAATTCGTAGAAATTCAAGACTAGACATGAATTTTGCAAACAAATTTGAAGTAAAGCATAGTGTTGAACTTTGTAGCGTGGTGCATCTATTATGCAGTCTATAATTTGACATGGCAATGCTATGTCGACAGTGAAGGGGTGCCTGGTGTATGATTTGCCAGCTTAGGAACACACGAAGTACTTATCGCCTATCATAATGGAGACCCTGTAAAGCATAGTGGAGGAAACTTTAAATAAAGGAGGTGTGCAGCATTGTTGAATGCTGGCGTGGACATCCGTTACTACATATAAATATCTGATGCTAAAGCTCGTACAATTTATGAAAAAACATAATCATCTTGTATCTTGGCGTAAGAGTCAACCTGTGGAAAGGTATCATATGCTAGTTCTGTGTTAAACATGGCATAGGCCACCTAAAATCGTTGCGCTATATATGATTCCCAGCTTAAAGCCCTACTTGTATGGCCTGTGTTTTTCTTTTGCATCCATCATAAGCCAAATGATTCGCATGAAATGGGAAAGTGAATAGCGAAACGTGTAACTCCACACCGTTGGATTGGAAGACAAATCAACAGATGCCACATTCCTGGGGTATTGAATGAGATATCGCCATGAAAACAGTCCGGGACTCGTTGGTCAAGTCCCCTTCCTACGCTGGCCGCAACATTTTCACACAATATTCTATATTCGTGTGAGGAGAAACATGCGTTATTGGTTGGATGAAGGATGAGTTGGCGATGGGCCCAAGTTGGGGCGTGAGAAGCAATTTAAAAGTTTCAAAAAAATTATTGTCACCTAGATTATCTCGAAAGCCATAAGTTTTGTTTAGACATGATATCAAAGGACTTTGAAATGAGAGTGATTTCTTTTTTAATTATAATTATGTTGAGAGGCATTTTATAATGCTAGGAAGGCATGGAATCTCATGTCATGATCTTGTCTATGAAAAAAAAATATAGTTAACATATAATTTTAAAAAATTACAACTCTAAACTTAAAAATATAACTAACATAATATAAACATTCATTGAAAGAAACAATGTTGTTATTCTTGAAATCTTCGGAATTTATGACTTGGAAGAACAAATTTGATTGCTTGAACAATTTACCTATTGAAGATTTGACTAGAATGAATGGGAAGGGTGAATCTGCTAATGGAGATGGAGAACCACAATTGGTTTTAGATGGCCCCCCACAGTCCTAGGTTTATGGCTAGGAGGGATGCTGCCATGAATAAGGAAAATGTTGTCCCTACTCTTAAATAACACCTGCTTGGGAAGGGCAAAAATGTGAATGGCAATCTGGTCAAGGCAATCTTGTCCCTAAAACCCCTACAGGGTAAGGAAGCTAGGTGTGTGGAAACAACTTCATATGCTAACCTTGAGAGGAGGGTTTTGCAAATTTCTTTCAAACAGACCCAAACTTATTACAAAAAGAACAGAAACATATTCATAAACTAATAAACATATAACACAATGCGACCATAACATAGTGATTTATGTGGGAAAAACCCTTTGGACAAAAAAACTCCACAATCCAAAACTTGAACAATGTATTATCAAAATTGAAATAGATTACAACACACTTATAATGCAAGTCTTTACAAGAGTATATCACTAGCTTGATATTCAAGAGTATTATGGTAGCATTCCAACAGCACTGTGTACCTACAAATTCTCTATTCACAACTCTAATCCTTCAAATGACTCCTCAAGCATCCATTATATAGACATTGACAAACTAATAATAGTACCCAGCGAAAAGTAGCCTCTTACAACTGTCATGGAATCTATCATAGCTATCATATAATCTATCATAAGATATTCACCCAACTTGGGCACCTAGATTTCCAACAATAGTTGGTCTAATTAAGATGATTTATGAAACATGTCAAAGCTAGTTTAGATTCCTAATAACTCCCCCCATTTCTAGCTCTTATAGTCATCATAGAATCTCTAGAAATAGGTTCATATTTTATCAATAAATGAGGATCTATGACAACTTACCACTCATCATACAAGGCACTAACATGTGGCACAAGTGCCAGATTAAAGTCCAACACCTCATATTGGTGGAGCACAATTATTTAATAAAAAAAAATTATAAAATATGCCTAATAATTATGGGAAAATGTTAAATAATAAATAAATAAATTTAAGAAATTTGCAAGGTTAAGACACCTAATTTTCCAACATTCTCCCACTTGTCAAATATCTAACAAGAGCCTAGTGGTAACATATCATCAGCCTTATTACTTCCTAGTGATAAAACGAGTTGCTTACCTATTAATCATAGCGGATGCCTTGGAATCATGTCCGAGCATGGGAAGCGTAGGCAGCAGGCGGCTCTCACTAATTCCTACGGATGCAAATGCATTATTATCATTTTTTCCTATCAAGCGATCATTTTCCCCTTCTCCATTAACTCTGTGAATATCTGGTGCTGAGGTTTCTGTGCTACTGTCTGTAAGGCTAAGATGGGGGGAGATAGGATCCGAACAGAGCCTGTTTCATGCTGTGAGTTTAAAGACAATGCGGTGGTTTGGAACTACTGTAAAGAGGGTGGCATCAATTCCTACTTGGAATGCCTTAATGGCTATGATGAGAATTTATCAAAACAATTCGTGAGATCCTAGCATTATCGTAGAGTCACAGTGGGAAGAATTGGGTTTGAGATCTCCAAGAAAGTTATCGCTATGGCATCTGGTATGTCGACTATGGGGACCAAGCTGCAGAGAAAAGCTAATGTGGTCGATCATTCTAACCAAAAGCTTTTCCTTGGGGAAGGTGAGGAACTGGTTCCCTACCAGGGAGGGTTCGATAGGGCCAAGCTGTCGAAGCCATGGGATGCTATGTGTTTCCTGATAATGAAGTATTTTCACCCTGGAAGGGCGCTTTACTAGGTTTTACAACTATCATCTTCCTCTTTTGAATCATTTCAGATGTAATAGTCTCATTAGCTTCCCGTTTTATCTTCTGTCCTCCCTTGAGAATTCAGTTTTTAGGGTCAAAGCTAAACTGGTTAAAAAACCCTCCAAGCAACCTATTCCCCTGCATCACGGTCTCATCCTCTGTTTATATAATTTCCGCCTTGCTCTTGAGCCAGCTAAGCCTCTTCCATCTCACAGTGGAGAAAAGTCTGCCGACCCTGAGGATATTCCTGCTTCTGATGAGCCTTACCATTCCCCTAGTTCCCCTAAGTCTAAAGGGGTTTCCTTTCCTAATGATGATAGTCCTATGGTGACCGCTACCCATACCCCTCTGTCCAAAAGTACTGTAAAGAGTAAGAAGAGGAAATTTAAGGGGGTTGAAGCGAAGACTATGGGGTTTGCTGTGGGGACCCCTAATAATCCCTGTAGTACCCCTGTGGGTCCTGGTAGTAAACCTAATTTGGCTATTAAGGGCACGCAGGAGTTCTTTTCCTCAGGAGTCAGGAGGTCAGGGAGGATCGTAGGTAAACCTGCGCCTAAAGCCAAACTCATTGATTACTCAGAGTCGGCGTCGGATGAGTCCACTCAGGGTGGTGCAACCAAGGTTCTGGAGGTCCAGGAGATTTCAAAAGAGGCGGAAGGAAAGAATGAGAATCCTCAGATGGAGATTGATGGTGGTGCAGTTGGGGACTCTGCTGATAATGTTGACGAAGGTGGTAAGATGTTTGTGGAGGAAGCTGTTGATGAAACGGAGGAAGAAGTGAGTTATAGAAAGGACATTGATGCCCTGATGTGCTGCATTGTGAAGCTGGAGTAGTCTTTCTGCACCATGCTTAGGCGATCAGTTTTTTTAATCTCTCTGTTTTATAGGATCTTGGAGCTACTGCTGCAGCTGACAAGGATGAGAACTACAAAAAGTTGGATGATTTTATGGAATCCATGGCTAAGAGCTGGGAGAATCCTTCTTTGTAGCTCTAGTCTCTTTTATACTGTTGTTCCTCTGCTTTCTGCTTATTTTCTGTATCTGGACTGGTTGTTGTATAGGCTGTCTATGTTGTATAGGCTGTGACTGTTGTGAGGCATTTTTGTTCTGTTGCCTTTGGGGTTCCTTTTTGCTTTGTCAGGGTTCGGCCCCTTGTTTTTGCCGCCTTATGTTATAAAAAACATATCATCACAAAATCAACTGCTAAGGCCAAAATGCCCATAGACTCCACACACCATTTGAATATTTCTGTGTAATCATAGGTTTGGTTAATGCAACTACAACATTTATCAAAGTTTCTATCTTTTCTAGCTTCACCCTTTTATCATCAACCATATCTCTTATAAAATGATGCTAAACATCACTATGGTTTGTCCTGGCATGAAAAATTGAGTTCTTAGCAAGATAGATCACATGTTGACTGTCACAATTAACTGTAATTGTAGGTTGTTTCAACCCAGCATCTGAACACAATCACTTTAGCCAAATGGCTTCTTTATAGGCATGAGTTGTGTTGACGACAAAATTTGCACCTGATTGCGCACTCACATGCAAACCTACACCAACACGGGAAATCCTGCAAACATGGGACATGACTTGCAGGATGACCTCCGAGATTTTAGAATCCGTCTCTTCATAGGATATTTAGTGAGTTATGCCTCATACTTTGGGAGAAAAGGCAAGAAGGAGATTGAAAAGATATCCTAATTAAAATGGTGAAACGCCAAAGACAGAACGTTCCTATTAGCATATGACTGATTATGCATAGTATTTACAAACATGAAACGAGAGAAACATAGATGCAACAATGAAAAGTGAAAACACATAGTCATTAATTTGTAGAAAGTTTGAGAGTCTTAGATTTACAAATAGAGGTTGCATATGCCAAATAAGAACGCTGAAGAAGAGAGATTTAGAACAAGCAAAATAGAGCACAGAGTGACAATCTTCCATTCATGGGTGAATCAACACAAAGACATGAGAGGTTAAAACGACACAATCCATCAAGATTCATCTGATTCTTGGAAGCACCCACAAAGGCCAGAGCTTCTGCTGAGTAAAGGACATCCCTCCAATTCATCTTTGGATCATGTATATATAATAGCCCTGAGTCAGTGATCCTGGATGAGAATTACCTACCCCAACCACTTCTATTGAATCAGCATCAAAATGCACCAACCCACCACTTCTCAAATGCCTCATGAGTCACTTTGAAATCATATGGTGCATCATGAGGTCACCCAAGGAAATCAGATCTTCTAAATTCGATTAATGAGGCTCAACAACCTCTGTCAAATTGCATTGCACTAAAGGATCATTGGAGGAGACTGACTAATTTGAATGTTGCTTGGAGGGAAGCCAAACTACCACCTGTCCCCTTAAAGATGCATCTACGTCATCCCTGCAAGGCCTAGAGGCCTGCTAAATAATTAGTTTTGATTTATGGCACATCGAACTGCATTCATGGCTCAAGGCTCATGATGATGCGCAGGACCGTCAAATGCAACTGGCTCGTAATTGGACGGCTTGAGATCCTATTGCATTTTGGTGCATCCTCTTTTGATGTCTCAAAAGAATGCGACCCACCAACCAAACTGATGTGGCATGAATGAGCTAATGAAGCATGTTTTCAGAGTGTCAGGCCTGCTTCCTTTTGGAGTTGTGTGGCACTTCCACGTGGCTTCCTTTCGTGTTTCCTTTGGCCCTTCTTGTACGGCTCCTCCTCCATTTGAATCTAGCCATTGGATCCCTTAATGGCTCATCAAATAGCTCAGAGCCCTCTTGATGCCTCATAGAATCCAACAGCCACCTGTCAACAAGACGCAACGCCTAAGGAGAGCGGGGAAGCATCGCTGAGGAGCAATGTAGATGCGCCATGTGGCGGCCTTGAAATGGGACCAACACTTTCTTTGTTTTTACCAGGTCTCTCATTTAAAAAGAATCTAGGCCTACCTGTCTGCTGAGGTGGATGCAACCACCAATGGCGCACCATTCTTTGTGTTAGCATTGAGGCTCGTTTCAACATGCGCGGCGCTGTGTGGAAGCACTGGAGGAGTCTTGTGAATCACTTTCCTTAGAGTACCAGGGGCCCACCACATGGCTAAGTCATAGTTTCCAACTCATGGTGTATCATCCCTATCGTGTCAGGCTTGCTACTTTTTGGAGCTGCACGGGGTTGTTGCGTAGCATAGCTTGTAGTCACCACTCATTTGCTAAATATTTCAGCACTCAGGCCCGTCATTTTGACTCATCCGACTCCCATCTAATGACCCACTAGGACTCAAGAGCCAAACCTGCCATCCCTAAGGATGAGTATAATTGTGAAACATAGCACCCCCGAAGAGTCTTCTGCTTTTGATGAAATGGGTGCACCACTGGGCTGAGTCAACACTAGGGACCAATGGCATAACGTCTTTAAGCTATCAGCAGCGAAGCCTCAAGTCGTGCGCCAAGAGGACGCATGACACAAGAGACTCCACTAAAGTTTGAGTTAATGGAACAAAGGAGGGGGCCTCGCCCGAGTCTAACTCAACGGCTACAACCAATGGTGCAACACCTTTAAGTAGTCAATGCCTGCCACTACCTAGAGGCGCATGTGGCAAAATCCCTATTGTGCGGGTCAACTTCTTCAAAGCCTCCCCCTTTCCTTTGATGAGTCTCACTTGAAACCGGCCCCGCTGAAGATGACTTGGATGAACTCGTCCAATGGCACATTTCTAAATGGTTGTTAGAATTGACAACCTTTAGCAATGTGAAAAGGCTCCACATGGTACATGGCTCCCTAGGCATAATATTGACACCCATCAAAGATTCGAAAAATGCATCCATGCAATACAAACTTAGAAGATGATGCTGCCTAACTCAAATATGAAAGATACCACTGCAGGATGCCTCTAATTCATAAATAAATATAGATAAAAGGCCCTACAATTCTTGGTGACTTGTGACAAGGTGTGTCTGTACACGTTGAACCTAGATGAAAACCCTAAAGACCATTGGGCATCAAAGTCTAAAGGAACTTGCATCAACCTCTAACTGCTTCTGCCTCTGTAAATAAACTTTATTGAAAACAAGCAAAACTGAAACCAAATGTTGCACACCACAACTTATTTTTAAAAACAAAGAACTAACTAATGAGAACATGCCCATTCACTATAGTTGTAAAATAACTTCCCCTCCTTGTGATCAACTTTGAATTGATGAAAAACCAAATGAATTGTATAAAGAAATACGATAAAAACTTGTACTTATTTGCCTCTTTGCATTATGGAATCTCCTCATTCACTTTCTAATGCCATTCATGTTGTTCTGCATACTAATCTTCATTCGGTGTAAGGTGGGAAGGCAATACTAAACCTCAAAGCTCATGCTCTTGCTTTCATTTAGAGACACCTATTAACTTGACACTATTGGTGACTTCATTGGCATGTCCTTCCGCATGATTGTGGTCCAAGACAATGCCGAAAACTAGCTTGAATGTGGGCGATCTACCCATGACTATCTTGAATCTGATTGAAAATCCTCCTTGGATGAGGAAGGGAGTGCGATCGTTGCTTAAAAGCAACTCTTTGCTACTACAAATGTCCTCTATTGTGTTACTGCAATGGGATTTCAAGGGCATCTAAGGTCCCTCCTTACTTGTGTTCTCTTGGTGCTCATCTTAAATAGGATCTAAAAATAAGCTATGCAGTTGTTGAATGGCACAATCTCCTCCATCAAGAAGCCGATATCCCTGTTGGATAACCAAGAACAAATCTTCAATTTGTTCTTCATCATGCTCAATCTCCTTAGCACTATTCCCTACAAAATGTGGAAGCTGATCAAATAGGTCAATGCCATCATTTTATGTAGCCTCCAAGATAACATCCTTTACAACTTCCTCCTCTGAATGAGAAAAGAAGCTTTCATACTTCTTCAACAAGTGCCCTTCAGCTTCATTATCATCATAACATTCGTCATTTTCTTCTTCACTTGACTACATCTCCTCTTGATATTGTACAAGTTGCCTCTGTGCCTAAATCCTCTCAACATGCAAGTTTTACATTCTGCTTTCATTTATCTCATCAAAGGCAAGAGAAAAACCCTGAAATGAATCAAAGTCTAGAGGACTCAATATTAAGCATGAATCAACATTCCTCTCATGTGCATGATGCTCAAAGCTCTATTGCACTAGCTGATTATACTCATTTTCTTCTCTTCTCCCATATTCTCTATCCTAGTTAATGGATGTCTACAAGGATTATTTTCCTTTCTAGGGGTCTTAGGTAAGGGGTTCCCTTATCCCCATTTTTGTTCATAATAATGGCCAAGGCATTGGGATGATATATCCATGACGAAGGGATAAGAGGCAGATGGAAAGGCATCAAGGTGGCACCAAATGTGACTACAGTAACACATAATTAATTTGTTGATGATAATTTACTATTTTGAGTAGCAAGCAAGAGAGAACCAGAACTAATAAAAATGGCCCTCAACAAATATTGTCTTGCTTTGAGTAAACACATCAGCTGGAGGAAATTAGAGGTCTTCTTTTTGAACACAGACCTAAGGAAGAAAAAAGACATAGCACACAAATTTGGTTTCAAAATTAGTCAACTTTTAGGTAAATATCTTGACATCCCCTTTATTCGCCAAAGCATGTAAATCCACTAAGTGGGAATCTTTAATGTCAAATTATAATACAAAACTAGCCTCTTGGAAGGGTAAATGGCTTTCTTCTATACGAAGGATTTTTTATGCTTAAATCAATTATCTCATTTATTCCCATTTACTCCATGTCCTACCTCAAAATATCAAAGAAGATATGTGATAAGATAAATAAAAAATGATGAACTTCTTCTGGAAAGGCACATCAGAGAACAAGAAGTTCCCACTAATTGCATGGGACAAAATATTCTTCCCTAGAGAGGTTTGAGGTGTGGGCTTTCGCAGATGGCCAGCTTTTAACATGGCCTTGGCAGCCAAATTCATCTGAAACTTTACTCAAAATCACATGTAAAATCGGTCAAAATTCTCCAAAACAAATGCTTGGATTTTAATGACCTGATGCAGATCCTCACCACAAATAACCCTCCTTGTGGCTCAGCTATCTAGAACTTCATCACAAATAGCAAGAATTTTATTACTAAACACATCACAGGGGAAATACGAAATGGGAAAAGGATCTATTATGGTATGACTCAGGGAATGGGTACCCAAACTTGATTGAATTTCAAGATATAATGGAGGCAAAAGAAACTTTGGTCAATTCATGGGGACCACATGTGTGAGACTATGTTCACCATTCTATATAGGATGGAATCAAGGGATGGAGATGGAGATCCCTCTAGGGGATGGAGATTCCTGAGGATCAAAAAGTAAGGTTGGAACATATATTGGCATCTAGACGAACTTTCATTTCTGAAAATGACGATACTGTTAAATGGTGTGGGGTCCAATCTGGCAACTACAGTGTCAAAATGGGATACTCAGTGGAGGAGGTAGCAACTACTAAAACTAATTGGACTATCATCTATGCTAGAAAAAATAATTCCTACCTAAGGTAGGGGCCTTTTCCTGGGTGGCCTTTCAAAATTGAATTTTAATAGGAGACCACCTATGGAAGATGGGATTCTCAGGCCCACATAGATGCATTCTTTGTAAAGAAGAGAAGGAGACAATAGATCACATCTTACTGAGATAGAAGTATGCTAGAAAATCAGTGGAAGAAATGGAAAAACTTAAATGGTATAGTCCCTTGCCTTAAGACCTTCTATCGATGTTCAATTCTTGGCCAATTTTGTATAGGAAGACATTTTTTTTCAAGCCTCTGGATGATCAACCCATCGATCATAATATGAGAACTATAGAAAAATAGAAATAGAAAGATATTACAAGAAAAAGGTAATAGAGGAGGACATTTTTTAGAGGAAAGTGGAGAATGCTATTGTGAAGGTTTCTAACAACGTTGCTAGAAATAAAAAAATTAGGGAGAAATCATTTACTTCGTAAAACAAAGAGATAAGGAAAGCCTGACAGGGACTAGCAGTTCCCCCATTCATGGGGACTCTTGGGCTCATCTAAAAACTAATAATAGGGATGATGCGAGAAGGATCTATCCTAATAAAGGAGAGAATAAACTTAAATGAACATCCAGAGGCAATCCGGGATAATTTGGTGCCATATGCATCATTAGAGATCACGAAGTTGCATTGGTCGGAGTGGTAGCAAAGAAATTGGGGGTTGCTACAAAAAATGAAACTAAATTTCAAGCAGTCATTATGGGGCTCCAACTTTACCAAAGCCTTGGATTGCAAAGAATTCATATTGAGGGATATTCTCTAATAATCATCAATGTCATTGATTGTAGGCAAACATTGAACTAGAAACTCAATAACACACTTTCTTGTTGCAAAGAGGTGCTTAGCACTTTTGAGGAATTCAAAGTAAGCCATGTCTTCCAAGAAGCTAACAAAGTTGTTGAAAAGGTTGCTAATGTGGCTTTTGAATTGGAGTAGGATTATCATTTTGACAAGTCTCTACACACATGGAAGGATATCACCCTGATCTACCATTCCTTATTCCTTGTCTAAGTTAAATGAAGGAAATCATTGAAGGGTAAGTTGTGTCAAGGGTTTTAAGCTTCGCATGATCTAAGTACAAAACCATTATGTTTTCTTAGCATGTGTTATCATCAAGACATGTCACTTGGATAGCAATGAATTATTTTTAAGGCATTTTCCCCCATCAAATGGACAATGCATTTGAGGAAAATGGATACAACAATCCATTTGAAGGAAAAAAATGTCAAATCACATTTTGGGGGGAGGTGAGGGAGCTTAGATTGAAGAAGGTATTTTGGAAAAAATTAGTGGTGGGATTGCACGGTGTGAGAATGGTTTTGGGGGATTCCTTCATCTCTGCAATCCATCAGTACCATGTACATATGAATGTGTCATCCATATTTGTTAGGATTCTACTGGAATCGGGAGAACCAAAAGAGATTATCCAGGAGGTAGTTGAAACCCTCATAAAGCCATAATGTTGTTGTGGTTTAAAGAAGGTGGTGGATGATGCTATTCTAGGCTTGGTGTTTCTTTTTGACAATGGACCTTGGCCACTCATCATATCGCATTACACAGGGCCATGGGTGCCATTTATTGTAAGTGTTGTGAGTGAGGTTGACAATGCATGCAAGCATCGAGTGAAGTGGGGAATTGAGTCCCTCAAGGTTTTTTTAGGTGTTTTAGATGAGGTAGAGGTTGACTAGTCTTTTGTTGTGGACACGAATACCTCTAGCAGTGACAATGACAGTGTTGCAAGTGAAGGAGGTTTCTAGCATACATGTCCAAGCTTAGAAACAAATAATAATTAATAATGTATATGACATGTTGCAAAATTTTGTCATAATCCGGAATTAGTAGTTTAAACATTAGTGGCCTCCTATGGAGAATTATATATATATAATTAATTTTAGTGTTCTCCTATGGAATTTCCTAAAATTTATATAAGGTTTTTTTACTGTTAATATAACAGGATACAGCTTCATTAAGCCTATTTTATTGATTAAAAATTAATTAATTAGAAAGTAGAAAATATATAATTTACAATTTTCCCATTAATCTTATTATTTTATAAATGTATTTTCTCCCTATTTTATATCCACTATATAAAAATCTCTTATAAAATTTTTTTACATATTGTCTATAAAGAAGAGGATGAATATTTTATAGTGCTTTATTAAACACTGATTCAAATTTTTTTAACCTATTTATATTCTTTTAAGCTTTAAACTTAAAACATTATCAAAATGGAACTCGAAGGATGACAGATAAAAATTCCCCTCACACAAGAGGCAATCATTTCCAAATGGCCAATTTTCCATGTGGTAGAAAGAATTAATTCTACATTTCTATCAAAACAAGCCTTAAATCATTCCAATTTTATCAAAGGACAAATGAGACTTAAGACTGTGGCAAGGTAGTAACTGTCCAGATTCAGATCTCAATGAGAAAGAGGCCAGTAATTTGCAATATTTGGAAACGGTTAATGATTCACAAAACATGGAAGCTGTTTGTGAGCCGAATGGAGTGAGAGAGGGTTTGAATAGAACTGAAGAGGAGTTAAACATGGCTGGCAGGGGAGAGATGATAACTAGTATGATAACCGATAATACATATGATCTAAAAGATAAAGGTGATGCTATTAAAGAAGATGCCTCCAACGACGATATTTGTAAAACCCTAGAATTCCTACTCCCAGATGAAGTTGTTGAGGTTAAATTGCTGAATGTCGAAATCACTATGTTATTTTTTTCTTCTTAAGGGGTGTCCCTTCTAAGTTAGAGTTTTATCGTTGGGCTAAAATGAATTGGGAAAATAGGGTTGGGAAATGGAACCTTTAGGGGCTAGGGAAAGGGTATGTATCATGCACATTTAAACTAGTAGAGCATTCTCAAGTAGTATTATAGTATGGAATTTAGGCTTGGAGTTTTGATTTCCATTTTGAAGGGCCATCTAGATCTAGATATCCTATGTGGATTGAATTACCATATCTAAATTTAGTTTCTAGACCGTTCCTAGAGGATATTATGTCCCATCTTGGGAAAGTTATTTGGTGCAAGATTAATACAGATAAACTGGCTAGTCTAAGAGTACATCCTAGGATTTGTGTGGAAGTGGACTTGAACAAAAGGTTCCCTGGTAATATCAAGATGATTGGTCCTAGGTTTGAGCTAGAACAACCACTACTTTATTTAAATAATCCCAATGCATGTTTCTTTTGTCAGAAAGAAGGCCATTTAATAAGAGATTGTCCTTTAGGAAAAGAAGATATACTCATCCTCCCCCGTCTTCTACTATAGTCAATCAAGAATCCCCATCTATCTCTCATCCTTTGTCTTGCCATAAAGATCAACTAATCTCAATTAAATCTACAAATTCTTCCCCATCCTACCAAACAAATAAGGTCATGGAAGACACAACATCCAATGTTGCATCATCTTTCAAAGATGTAGTTATTACTAAAGGGTGGAGAGTGGTAAGAAAGAGAAGGGAACCTTCTGGTGCTTCTAATCCTTAGATTTCTCACTCTAATTCCCATGCTATACTTCCATCTCCTTCTTCCACCACTCAAGTCTAGGTCTCAAATAAGTCCATCTCTCTTTCACCATCTCCTTGGCATCTAGGTCAAGGTCTCCCTCCTCAATTCCTAAAGATAGATATAATGGAGATCACCCTATTCCCCTTGCCAATAAGTTTGATGTTCTGCCTCAAGAAGATGAACCTATTATATCATCTTTGTCATGAAGTGCAATATTCTATCCTAGAATGTAAGAGAGATTACTCTCCCTCACCAAAAGTTTAAAGTAAAAGATGTAATTATAAAATGGAGGCTTCATATTCTATTTTTGCGAGAAGTTAAAATAAGTGGTAGTTGGCTCAAAGCTTCACTATTTAATGCATGGAGAGATGTCGTATTTCTACATACATCTCATAGTTAGGGTAGATGAGGTACTATTCTTGGAATTTCTTCATGGATAGGCAAGTATATTATTGATAAAGGGGATGATCCCTCACATAGTTGTGTTTGGTCTTTTGCCTTTATCAATGGTCTTCTTATCGTATTTTGTTTTGCATATGCATCTAATAATTCTAAGGAATGTAATATCCTTTGGGAATCGATGTCCAATCATTTACAATGCTAATTGAATTTTAGGTGGTGATTTTAATATGGTTGAACACCACAATGATTGTAGTTGGTTTAATCACTCTAAACTCAACAATGAGGAATTTGATAAATGGTTGTTTTTCTATAATTCATTGGGTGTTATAGATCCCATCTTTGAAAAAAAATTAGTCATGCCAATTGTTGGCATATGTGGTCCAATGGTTGATTAGGGGGTGAGAGGAAATTAAGTAGACTCGATAGGTTTTACCCATCCCCTAAACAACAACTAGTTTAGGCAACATTGGGTAATTTGGTTCAAGTTGATTATTCTACAACCCTTTCAAATCACTTTCCTATTTCTGGTACTATATATGCTCTTAGACATCTAATTTCAACCATGCTCTTCCTTCTAAGTAGAATATTTCTCATCATAAAAATATAGAATGCATGGTTGCTCTGAAAGGCATTTGGGATTCTACCCCCAAGCCTCAAGAAGGGGAATCATGGATTGAATGGTGGTGTTCTAACATTACTCAATGCACTACATTCTTATGTACATTTGGTAAGAGAATGGCTTGGAGATATAAATTAAAAGAAGAGACTCTAAAAGGGAAATTGGAACATGCAAGCAAAAAACTTAATGCACATCCTAGTAACATGAAAAATCAATCTACTATTACTAAGATTGAGGTCCAGTTGCATAATTTTGATAACTATAGAGGTTGGGGGCTAAAATAAGAGCTCACCTTCATTGGATCAAAGAAGGTGACAAAGGCTCTAAATTCTTTTTTAATTGCCTTAATTATAAACATAAAAAGGAGAAGATTAATGCTATTAAAGATGATCAAAGATTCTTACATATAGATTCAAATGAGATCAATTTGATATTCCTGAAGTTTTATGAAAATATTTTTAGTGAGAATCATCATTGGACTGATATTCAAAAGACTTTGGAAGATATTGTTAAAGATTGTATTCCTAAGTAAATTGACCCTGGTTACAATTAATTTTTGGATTAGATGCTATCTCTAGAATATTTAGAGCATGCTCATTTTACTATGGCCTTTAACAAAAGCCAATGTTCAGATGGGTTAGTTGTGGAATTTTATCAAGCTATGTGGCCTCATATCAAAGAAGATTTTATATTTTCCTTATTTGGAGGCTTTTGCCAAAGGTTCCTTGGGTCATATTATTAATAGAGGCATTATCAAACTATTGCGTAAAGGGAAAAATGAAAAATTCATTTCTGAATGGTGAGATCAATTACTTTATTAAATACCTCTTATAAAAGTATAACCAAGGCTTTGGTTATGCGAATTAAACTAGTAGTTCAAGGCATAGTAAGAGATGAACAAATAGGCTTTTTTGGGAGGCAGATTTATTCTTGATAATTTAATTTTAGCTTGGGAGGTGAGTGAATGGGCTCAACAAATTGGTGAAAATGCATTAGAGGTCAATCTTGACTTTGATAAAGCTTATGACAGGATGCATTAGAGTTTTATCCTCAACATGTCACATTCGGTTGGTTTTGGTCCTAAAATATGTGATCATGTTCAAATGTTGTTCAAGGATGCTAATGCTCAATTAATTGTTGATGATCATATGTCAGATCCTTTTCCTCTACAATGTTCTATCAGACAAGGTTGGCCACTTGCTCATTTTTTATGTGTTCTTTAAGTTGATGCTTTGGGTTACCTGTTATAAAAGGCCAATCAATTGAATCTAATATGAGGCATTTATATTCCACAAAGGCTATTGCTATTAATTCTCACTTTGCTGATGTCAATATGCTTTTTTCACAAAATTTAGAAATAGAAATCAATAATACTCTTGACATATTAAATATTTATTGCTCAGTGTCAAGTTCCAAATTAGCTCATGAAAAAAAAGAGTTTCTAATGATTCCATCTGGTCCTATCCCCAATGGATCCTTAGTGAATGTAAAAAAATTAAACACGGTGAGATAACCAAATATCTTGGCATCCCCTTTGGGTTGGGTGTTTCTCTTCATGAGATATGGAAGTGATTTCTTCATAAACTTAAAATTTAACTGTTTAATTAGAGCAATAACTTTCTTTCATTTGTGGGAAGAATTCAGGTTGTCAATAGAATCTTTGTTGCATCTCATGTTAACTTTTCTTCATGCTCGATGCCATCAGACAAATGGTATGAGGATTTAAAAATGCTCACTCATCAATTTATTTGGTTCAAGTGGGATGGTAGTTCTAGTCTCAAATACACCACATGGTCTCTACAACATAGTAAAATGTGTACACCACCATTTTACACTTAGTTTTGCACTCGCGTGGACCTAAAATATTTACACTTGTCCATTATGATCTATTTAAATACCTTTTTGAGCATTAAGCATGTAATTATTGATCTCGATGCACAAAACCTAGAAAAGCAATTATAAGGTTGGATTAATGACACTTTAAGTGCCTTATCCCAGGAGTTTGGGGCTAACGGACCAGGGTAGGCAAGGGCCCTATCCCCTTTTTATCCTTGGTTTAACTAAGGGCTTGTTAGCTTGGGACCTCTTAAAAGGTTCCTAATGTTGGCCTCATGTGGTTTAATTCTCTAGAAATCAATGGGAATGCATATAAAAGTAAGTTATTCTATTCATTTGATTATCTCTAAGCTCTCTCTAACTTCTTGAAGGATTCTACTTCTCTCTCATGCTCTCTACTCTTCTCTAAATCTCTCTATTGTGGATTATTGTTGCAACACTAACATATTATAGGTCTTGTGAAAATATGTGGGCTACATAAACTTCTCGAGTCAAGTTGTGACACCTCTTCAAGCATGCTAGGGTTTCCATGCTCATGGTGACTTCCTTCCTTCATGCTTTGTGTTAGCATTCCATTCTACTATAGATTTGCCTCTACTCTCCTAGGGCATGTGGTCTTTATCAATCGTCATTGCTATTATGGAGGTGGAAACACCATTCACAAAGCTTGACTAAGGCAAGCTCTTAAATAACACCTATTTTGTTAGAAAAATATTTTCGTAGGACTTTTTCCCTCCTATGTTTAGCTCCCGAGTCCTTTAGAAAGCATTTTGATCATCTTGAATATTCATGTTAACTCTCGATGAGAAAACTGTTGTACAAATTATGCACATTGTTTTAAAGTTTTCAAAGATGGTACAGGTGGTCTTAATTCAGTTGGAATCTTTGGATCAAAGAGTTGACCTAGGTAAGAGATGCACAAATTGATTCAGCTGGAGGTTCTTATTCTCATGATTGAGGCATAGCCTGTTGAGAAAATAGTGCCCAGTCATATGAAGGCATGGTGAGAACAACTAAGATATGAAGGCTTTGTTCTAAAAGATATGAAGCTGCCACATAGAATCAAAAGGTATCAAAGTAGCATTAAAAAGACAAGAATGTTCATTATAAGTCAATCTAAGTAGTGACATCATTATAAATGGAGTTCAGTCCTTCCAAGGCACAACCTCTAGTGCCAGAGCATTCCGCTGCTAGAAAATAAGCCACAATCTTATATCGAGATATAGTAGGTTAAAGTGCAACCTTAAAAAGAGGCCATGATATAAAGAAAGGCATAGCCATAAGAATGGTGGCCGGATAAGGGGTTTGGTGTTGCATTCAGAGCTATATGGCGCAATAATATAAAAGGTTTAGAGTGTATGTCAGTGACATTGCAATGGGTGTATAGATGCCCCTTTATTGACACATCATAGGATAGATTATGTGGAAAAACTCACAGTAGTGGAAAAAGACATGTTCATATCAAATCTGGTGCAGGTTTCATAGAAGGATGGCCTTCAATATACATGATGTTGTGGCTAAGATACATTGACATAATCTTTCAAATTAGTATACTACCTTTGTGATATGAGGTGTTACTTCATAGGAGAGGCGCTTCTAGGGTAATGAGGGGTGGCTTGGCATAGAGGGTGAGTCATTAGTCTTCAATTTAAATACATATATCAGTGATAGGCTGTTCAATACAAATCAAGATACAAAATGACAATAGAGGCCCTTTAAAACATCAATGATGCTAGCAAAGGAGTGGTCATATTTAAGTATGGCAATATCTTGATTTAGGCTCGGTCATGATTAAAAGGTGCAGTCTCTTACCACACCAGTTTCATAGATTAGTGGCTATTATGAGAATGCCAACATCAGATTTGCAACACTAAGTCATTTCAAATGAGATAGTACCATCATAACTTTTGTCAGCCACTAATATGGTTCCTTTTCAATGGTCATTAGATGGAGATGGCGCTCAACTATATTAAATGCAACTTAAAGTATGAAGGCTTGACATAGGTATTCATGGTATAAGTCTTTAGAAGCGATGACATTTAGCCAAATCCAATGACAGAGGTAAATGCCCAGGCTCATGATTGAGGCCTCATCAATAATAGCATAAAGGTGCCATTAAATCAAAGCACAAGTCTTTTATCAAAGGCGTAGCAGTTTCTATTGGGGAGATAAGACGTGGTCTCCAATAAAAAACCAAGTCTTAGCCAATAATAAAGAAGCCACAAACATTCCAAATATGATAGCAGCTCCATGCTCTTAAGACTCAATGCTGCCATTGAAGTATGGCACACAGTGGATACCTATTTCCAGCATGAAGAGGATCAGCCTACCAGATGTAAAGGCATATCACCATGTTAAATCACACTGAGCCATCATAATATGGTGTAAGGTAAGATCACTCAATCTCAGCTCAGATGAAGGGGAACAGAACCCAAGGTGAAAGGAAACAACATCAAAGCTTGGCACGTGAGTATGTAGAAGGGGCACAGTTCATAAAATGCCATCATCAGAGTGAGACACAGTATCATGTGGTTAAAGTGCAGTCACCATTTGTAATCATATGAGGCATGTGTAGTTTGTACAAAATGCAAATAACATCAAAGGCACTTAGCTATTACAATAATGGCGCAGTCTTCAGACAAGAATCGGCCAAGAAATAGGGTTCCACGCCACAAATGAATAATGTGGAGAATATTGTACTGAAGTCAGGTATAGAAAGAGGCACAACCATTAAGATGCAGCAACGGTAATATAATAAAGGTCTGAACCATCTAAGGAATATGACACAGCTAAATGGTGGAACAGCTAGCATTTCAAGGCATCAATTTCATGAGAAGTAACTACGGCATCAAATAAAGTATGGCGAAAGCAGATACAGGACACAACCTTATAATAAAGGTTCTCAGCTAATAGTTTTAGCAGGATGGAAGCTGTGCCAAGAGGAGCATCTTATTCCACATGAGGGAATTCGGCACTAAAGTAAGAGAGAGCTCAATAGTGCTCAATTTCTATAACAGGGTCGACCTAACACCGGGAGCTGACATTTGATTGTTACAGATTCCTACTATTTTCAAGCTCTGCACCATCCATAATGGCTGCCTCGGCATATGAGAATAATATATATGTAATAAGTCCCAAACTCCAGTGCGGCATCAAGCAAGTCAGTGTATCTCAATAGTTTGAAGTCTTCATTTAATTGTAAGTGGCCCGTTAATGAAAGAACGTCGCCTAGGAATCTCACAGCATCATGCTTTAATGTGATACCTCCATTGAATTCAAAGAGAACTTCTATAAAGATAATCAGCCCTTAGAAGTAGTGGTATCATCTATTTTTAATATGAGACGGTCATTTTCCAAATGAAGGCATGGTATAAAGAATCTGTGTCAAATACTATTAGATGAATAAGTGCAAATCATTATGAATAGTGTGCATCTATAAGGAAGGACACCCAGTGTATCAAATAAAAGGAGATTCATACTATAGAGGGTTAAAGGATCTCAGCTCTTCGCTGCAAGTAATGAAATCATTATCAAGTGATAACTATCCATAGACATTCATCTATCCCATGAGATATGGAGTTGCCTGTCAAAGACAGGGTTCGGCCTATATGAAATGTATCACCACCATCGAAGCTACCTTCAAAAGTAAAAGTGCAATTTCTTCATGGGGCATAACACTTTAAAGGAGGCATGTTGACACTCATTTAGAGACACAGCCATTAAGGAATAACAGAATTGGTCACTTCAAGACGTTGTTGCTGCTACGAAGGTCGAGATGATACAGTCTTTAAAGATGAGGGACAGTTCATAACATAGTGTCAGCTTCAAGTCATTTCAAATTACATACACAGTGAGATGGCAACCATTATAATAAAGCTCTAGTAGAGAGGCACGGTTCTAAGCCAAAATGGAGCTTCTAGTTTTAAGGTAATAGCGGCCTATGCAAGTGAAGTGTGGTATCACAAGAAATGAAATCCTAGGTCTCTTCATAGCAGTTAAGACACAGAGATGAGTTTCACTAATACACAGTAACCGTAAGATCTAAAGCAGAATTAATGGCTCAGAAATAGTAGAAGCAAAGCAAGTTGTGGAGTCTTACACATGGAGACACCTGAAAAATTCAGAAAGCAACTAAAAATGATGCAGAGTGCACCACGTGGGAGCAATGCTGAACATATCAAAGAGAAAACTACGGAGGAGGCCACATGGTTGAGCCCAAGCACATGAGAAATAAGTGTTTTGTTTCATTTTATTAAATTGCATCATGTGTCACAGGAAATGTTTTAAGAGTCTTTTATTAATAAAAGTTTCTTATTAGATATATGATGGTGGGCCCATTATATAAAGATAAATGCTTTATTAAATTAAGGGAAAGAGTCTCTTGTTTTGAAGACACAACAAAATAATAAAGTGAGACTTTATTAAAATGAAAATTTTGACTTTGTAGGAGAGATATGAGAAGTGAAACCCTAAATGATTACGTAGCCACTTTATTTCTTTTTCATGAGCAAGCTACAGGTGTTAAAATGGTGGCAGGAGTTTTTTTTTATGCAGGCCATGAGACAGAAGCATATATTTCCAGCCATGAGACAACTAGTTAAGTTGCAGTTTCAGTTTCAGATTCAGTTATTTGCCAGATTGGTGCTAGATTTTGCGGACAGTTAGAGATATTTTGACAGATGAGTACCAGTTTCAATTCTGAAAGATCTTTAGAGGGTTTCATTTTTGGGGCTATAAAAGGCCAGATCTGGGTCAATTTCAGGAGTTCTTTAGAGTCTACATTTTCTATAGATCAGAGAGTTGGAGTAGCAAACGCATATGTTTTCCTTTTGCCTTTGCAGTTCTTTCTTCCAGGAGAATGTAATATTTTACTTTGTACAACAATTTTAGCCTCTGTAACCTATTATTGTTCAAATAATGAAAAGCTTTGTTCTGTGCATATGAGTGTCTCTATTTCTTGTTTCTAATTTCTTTGCTTCTTTTGCCTCTATTCGATCTGTTTACAAACTAGTTTTAATCATGCATTTTGCTCTTTAAAATTCCAGTTAAATCATTCAAGCTTTGACATTGTGCAAACTAAGTTTTAAATCCGGTGGATCACCTTAGATTTAGGCATTTATTTCTGTAAATCACATTTTCTTTCTAACCACTTCCTCAAAACCTCATTGAAGAATGAAAGAGCCAGCTTCCTTAAAATCTGGAGGTCACTCTGAGAAGCAATCCCACATTTCAGAGTTTCCCATGTTGATGCTGGATTAAACCCACAGATTTATGCATCAACAAAAACCATGAAGTTTTATGTCAAATAGGACCTAGGGGTGCTATTCAAATAAATATTGACTGAAATAGGGAGGGAGTACTTGGGTGCCCACGTCCTAGTCCTGCCCTATTTTAGGTAAGACCTAAATTCAAGTGTCGGTTATGTGACCATTAATTAGGTCCTATGCCAATAACTTAAGTTGGAATTATGAAATTCTTAGCGGGAATGTGTTTAGTTGCATATATAATCATGTTTAGGGATTCATTTGTAAATTAGAGAAGATGATTATGAAATTTTAGCACACTTCATGTGATTTTAGAGCTTTCAAGATATTCATTGTTGTAGAGTAGGCTTGTCTTGTTATTGTGTTTGTCATGTAGATTTGGCTTCATCTTCTCATGATGTGAATGATTTTCATCTACATGCGAGATACACCTTCAAGGTGACATTTATTTGTGTTTTCAGTCATTTATCAATTAGTTTTTACCTCTATCTCGTAAGGGTACACACTCTTTATCTGACAACTATGTTCAGAAGACTTGAATGTCTCTCCAAGGCTTAACTAAGGCAAGCCTCTAAACACCACAACCCCTAACCCCCTTTTCTATGATTGTAGGTTACAGGTTGCAAAAGTGGAAGGGGTGGAGTTGCAAGGAAGCATAATAGAGTGTTAGAATCACAAAGGAAAGAAAAAAGCAAGACCTAGACTTGGATGCCTGCTCATTAGTCCTCCAGATCCTGAAACACAGAAATCCCTAGAACAACAGAAATAAGTTGCAGACAATCTTCAGAGACCCGATAGAAACTGGTACCTTGGACTAAATTGCCCACCCATTAGTCCCCAACTTTTCTAGATATGGAATCTTGAAATCTAGTGTGTATCTAATTGTCATTTGATATCTCTGTGTGTGAGCATTTGTCATGATTTGTCCGTTTGTTTATGATTTTATGAAATTAGGGTTTTAAGCACAATTAGGATTTAATCAATCAATTAGTAAGCAAATTCTAAGTTTCCTCTTCATTCTAAGGGACACTAAATCTATAGAAGAGCCCTCTTGCAAGATATTATGGCTTCACTCGATTTATGTCCTTGAATGTTGTGGTGAAAGGAGGATTTAACCTTGAAATTGAAACCCCTCTTTTTCCACTAAAAATTTTGGGGAACCCATGTTTATTTGAATTTTGCACCCTGCTGAGTGTTGTACTTTAGATTTACATTCATCATATTCTTATTGCATTTGAAAATTTAAAAAAGAAATTGAAAATTTTAAAAAAATTGGCATTTTTGGCTTGCATTTTCAAATAATTTTAATCAATTTGCATTTAATTTGATTTAATTTCTATTATTTTCATTAAATATGATTTAAATTATATAAATTCATCATTTATTATTCATTTGCATTGCATTTTCATGCCTAGTTTGTTGAAAATTGCTTGAAATTATGCATTTTTCATATAACCTAGTTTTTGCATTAGCTAAGGTTTGTGGTTAAAATCTTGTTTTAGATTTTACTAGTATTTTAAATGCTCATTTAGGACTTATTTCTAACTATAGTATTTCATCATAGTGTCTTTCTTGCAAAATTTCATGTCTAGGGTTTGAAAACCTTGCATTTTCACTAGATTTTGTCTTGTCATCTCTTTAGAATTGCACTATAGGAATTTTGTGAAGTATATTGTTGCATTATTGGACTGATAATGAGCTTATTATTCACTTACCCTCTTAAAATTCTTCACAACATTTCTTTCTTTTTAGTGATTTGCATTGAAAAAAAATGAAAAATCAAGCATTTTGGACCTTAAACATATCTTGTTCCTAGGATTTGTTCTATTAGTTTGTGTATTGAGTGTTGTATACTTTTGCATGAGTCTTATAAACTACTTCCATAATATAAATATCCCTTTTAGAAGAAGTATTAGACTAATGGGTACTAGTGCTCCTGAAGAAAACTATATTCCTACCTCTAAAAATCTATTGAATACCTTTTTCACAAAAGGAGAGACACAAATTTTGCAAGATATCATATCTCCTACAGCTACAATGGAAGATCAAATATTTCATGATGTTGAGGACACTATTGAGGTAGTAACAAATATACATAATGAGCAAATGAACAAACTTGATAAAGAGTTACCCGATTTTCAAGCATTTATGGTAAATGAAAGGATAGCAGAAGAAGCTATACCTGTGATTCACAACATATGAGAATTGATAAAAGAAGGACAAGATGGTGTTAATGTAATTTGAATTTTAGCACATATAGTACATAATAATGTTATGTCAGTGACTGAATTTGCAAATGTTATTAATGACATGTCATCACTATCTCATACGCAAGTATCGACACCTATATCGACCACTGGAATGCCTACATTTACATCAACAATTTTAAATACTAATGGAAATGCTTGTAGTAATGCTACCACTAGTATTGGAGTATCTAATGACACTAATTCAAAAAATTACAAAGCTGTAGGATTCAATTATCAAAACTTAGCACCTAAGGTGACTTCTTTCATGAATAATTATTCCCAACCACCTCTCCATCCCACTTATTCTCAACCACCTCTTACATACAACTATTTGCAACCACCTTCCAGCTACAATTACTCTCAATGACCTTTCATTTCCACTCATAATCAATCTCCTCAAAATTTCATGCACACAACTTCTAATTCTCAAACCACATCTCCTAATGATGCCCTCATAAATCAACTCTTGCAAGGCATGACCTCTTTACAACAAAATGTGACAAGTTTGACAAATTCTTAACAACCTAATATACCAACTTATCATGCTTGTAATCCCTTATCTTATGCAATCTTGAGAACTCCTATGCCTAAGAAGTTTGAAACTCCTCCAATTAAAAAATATGGTGGAAAAGGTGATCCTAATACTCATGTGGCAGCATTCGCGGCTATGTGTAGTGATTTCTACTTTGAAGAGGACTTGTTAGCAAAACATTTCCTATGATCTTTCAAAGATAATGCTTTAGAATGGTTTTTCTCTTTATCTCTGAATTCAATACACTCTTTTTCGCAGCTAGTTGATCAATTCTTACAATATTTTCAAGCAAATATTGGACCTCACTTGAGTATTCTTGATTAATTTAGTTCATTGTAAGCAATGTCTGAAAGAGAAGTTAACTAAGTTTATCAGTCATTATCAAGCTTTGTATGCACAAATTAAATATTAGATGAAAATCAGGATGATCAAAAGGTGTTTATTACAAATCTACAACCTAACATCCGTGATAAGATTCTTTTGATGAAGTATAACTCTTTTCAACATTTATGCACAACCCTTTGTGATTACCATCTTTCATCTAGTTAGTATGAAAACCAAAACTCATCGGCTCAATTTGGTCAATCCATGAGTGGACCTTCACAAAACAACTTTAAGAGGAATAATAAGACTTTCATCAAGGTTAGTGGACAAAATTCAAATAACTTTGCATAGGTGTCCACTATCACTAATCCTAAGAGGACACCATTTTAGAAAAGACATTTTACTTCGATATCTGAATCCTATCATTCCATCATGAATTAAGCTGTGAGTAATAACCTCTTGAAGATTCCTTCAATTAAACTGTTGGATCCTAGTAGAATGCAAGGACCTTACTTTGATGCTAATACTTTTTGTCATTATCATCAACAACAAGGACATGTTACTAAATGATGTATGCATCTTAAACATGAAATACAAGACCTCATTGAATCAAATATTATACAGGTATCTTGTGTGAATGATAATGGAAATACTTTGGTTGCTCCTCCAAATTAGAACTTAAACAGATCTTTACTAATCCCTTTCCTAAGCATACCGATAATAACATGATGGAACAAAATACAGTGGAGGTATCTAAGATGACTATTTGGATTATGATGAAATAGTTGGTATGATAGAAGTGGATAAGGAAAAGCTTGATAACACACCTCGTCCACAAAGGAATGGTATATATGCTAAGGTTCCTGCTCTATTATCCCTTCAAGGATCGGGAGATAACTAAAATGCATTGGAAAGACAAATAGAACAACCAAAGCAAGTAATTATGACAAAATAAAAGATCGATACAGTGCAAGATAGTCCTTCTCCATATGATATATGGAATCAACAAAATAAGTGAGATAAAGATCGAAAAAGAGTAAGACGATTATCATCAATAGGAAATAATAGTGGTTCCCCTCCTCATAAGCAACAAAAGATTTCAAATTTATAAGGATTTGAAAAAAAAGCACCACATGTACATTCTGAGAACAAAGAACAATCAAGTATGAACCACTTAAACTTCACACAAAACTTGATGGAGAATCTCCCCAAGATGCTCACAAGTTCAAAATTTTAGTATGGTTGTACTGACAGGTAAGTATTTCTAACCCTTTACCTCTGTGTTATGTTTCCCCGTGATGTGTTATGTGTTGTTTAGGCCTCCTTAGATGACCCTTGATACTCCTGTAAGGTAAAGGATATTGGGAGACTACCTATACTGTGACTCTTCTTCTATTTATATCATCATTCTTCTATATTGCCTCTCCTCTATTTTCATTGTTGTGTTATGTCCTGGGGGCATAGCATTGCGGTTGGTGACCTGGGGGCACCTTCCTACATGATAGCCCTACAACACTTGTTCTCCTCTCTTGATTTATTGTTTACCTTCTTCTAGTGGTTCTATCTAGCTAGTGGATGATGAAAAAAATAAGACTCATATGGACCAAGTGTCCCTTCAGCGAGTAAGCAAAAATGGACCTAGTCCATACATGATGATGGGGTTGATATATATTATTTGACGCTTGGCTAGTAGAATCACTCTGTGTGATATTTTGGTGTTGTCTTATTGTACTAACAAACCATAACAATACATCTACTCTGTACACTTTGTTTATCTTTGAATCTCACCTTGGTTATACTCAGTTTTGAGATATCTGTGGTATAGCCCCATGGTTATACTCGGATCTTGGACCTATAGTATAGCCTTGGATCTTTATATGAATGATTACACATATTGCTATTTATCATGTGTAAGGACCCGACTCATCCTAAATCAAATAACATTAAACTTTGATTTCAAAAATATCAATGAATAAAAATTTTTATCTGACAGATGTAGGAAATGTGAAATTCTTCCAGAAGTGCTTAATGTATGCTATAGCAATGCGATGAAAACTTGAAAATCAAGTTCTTAAATGATCACCAATTTTAAATCTAGTGAAGAGAGAGGATATTACGAGAGAAGGTACATTATGTAAGATAACCTAGAAGAACAACAGATCAATTCATACCTTAAGTCATGCATTACATCCTGCATTCATTTTTGATAGCTTGCTTCTCCTCTAGTAACTGTATCCTTATCATCTGCATAAAATTAACTTAACAATCTCATGTTAACACAACTCAATAATCACTACTCAGAGATTTAAGATCACGATGCTAATTGGAGAACACCCTACATCCAGGGGACCTAAGTACTAGGGGCATCCTTCGCTGTCCAGACTGCCTACATACCCTGTATCCACGGGATCAAGGACCCCTCCTTAGGGTGTGACTAACGCGGGGAATACGAACCTGTAGTTCTATTTTGCACTATGTTTGGTGTAACTGTGAGCGGGTACCCAGCCCTTTCTAGGTTATTCCCTGCCCCAGACAGTTCTTCGTCAGCTGCCACCCACTCGGTGAAACAGGGATGGGAGTTAGTCCACTACCACAAACACCTAAAGGGGTGTTTGTCAGTTAGTCCTAGTGTGAAGGAATCCCTATAAGGTATCTACCCGTGAAATCTAATTTGCTTCCCCAAGCCAAATTAGATAATTATCGTGACTAAATCCATTCCTGATCCCCTAGTACTTTCACCATGATCTGCGAGGGTGAGGTGAGAATACATGATAGATAGCATTTCTAGATCGGCCTAGTTGCCCTATTCGACATTTCACATGTCCTCCCCGATCTATACTCACATGTCAGTAAGCCTCGTTTTCTATTAGTATGCTTGAAGTGTTTTCCAAATGAGCATCATGGTAAGAATCATCCTTTCTTCTTAATTAATCTTCTTAGTGGGATATCCAAGGAGATTTTCCCTTCCTACGGATTTAACTTTGACATGTTCCTTATTACTCCTTGACGATTTAGAGGGGCGGTGCCCAGACGTTGTTGTTGCAGCTATGTTAGGTGCGAGGTATTTGGTTCAATGCGATGGCATTACCCATAAACGTGACACAGAGGTACCGTAAAAACCGAACACTGCAAGTTGTTTGATTTTTTGGACATTTTTTAAAAGTTTACCTAGCTAATTGCGAGAAAAAATTTGAATAACTCAAAAGGGAACAATGAAAGGAATAAAATTCTTGATTGATCAATTCAAAACATTTGAGTAATCGAGAGATGTTGTTCTCCCCATAAAATTAAACCAATTATCACATAATAAGGAAAATGCTAAATTAATTCCTCTATTAGAAAGTACCATATAATAGTCATGAAAATGTAAATCACAAACTTTAATTTATATACAAACACTTAAGTCCTTAAACACTTATTTGTGAAGAAAACTTATATATTTAACTTCACAAGTCCCTCTCTTAACTTTTCTAACCCTATTAATAATCTATCCTTAATAATCCTAGCCTAAGCATGTTATGAACATATAGTCATATTTATGCAATTGGACAAGTGGTCTTTTTGTTATAAACAACTCCTCTAATGGAAGGTATTATTCCTGTATATATATTTTTGTTCCATGTAATATGACATAAATGTATGACTAATCTCATAATGTGAATTTATGATTTACTAAATTAGAAACTCACATACTAATGCTACTAAAGAATACATCAGGCAACTATAACTATTAAAAATATTTTCAATGACTTAGCACGCCTGACCATGAAAGACTAACTTAAGGAATGAAGCCTAATTTGACTCAATCCCTTGAATCCTCACTATTAGGGAGAATTTAAAACCAATAATAGGAAGTATAGAATATTGATTCATTCAACAAGGCATAAAATTCATATGCCTCTTCTCATAAGATTCAATCCCATATCACTTCATAATCGACTTAAGGACTCACCACTAATGGCTCAATAAATGCTCTTTAATTCTTACTCAATATTATGAAAACTTCTGTAATGTAAATATTTTAACAATTAAACTATTGGATAGTTCCACACCTCATTATGCATACTTGTTGAAACTAAAGGTTAGGATTAAATAGTTAATGTTAAATACAAGTTTCGCCTAATAGAAGTATGATTATCCTTAAACACATGTCTTATACTAACCCAATGGGTTTACATAGAATTGACTTTCTAACATATATGGCTTGTACAATATAATTACCATATATCACTACCATAATAAGATAATCCTTGATCACAACATAGTTTTTTTTGGATATTTCTGCAACATAGAATTTCCTCATTTACATAACATAATATAGACCAGGCTTGTACAATATAATTACGATATATCACTATCATAACAAGAAAATCCTTTGCCAACGACCCTCCTGTCTGCGCACAGCTGAAGCTTTGGAGCAAGGTATGGATTACTATCAAAGCATAAGGGTAAGGGGATTTTCAGCAGATATTATAGTTGGAAATACTCAGGTAGACGTATATGCAAAACATGGTAGTAGGGATCAAGAACGTGAGCTATTTATCAGAATCCCTCAAACGAATGTCATATTTTGGAATACCATGATTGTAGGCTCTGCACAAAATGGATTTGTTGAAAAGACTTAAGAAACCTTTAAACGAAAGTGACTGGCAGGTGTAAAGTCAAATTCCACAACCTTTGCAATCATTCTCCTTGTGTATGCTAAAATGGGTTTTCGAATAGGGTATGGACACCCACCAAAGCATAATGGAAAGGAGAATTTTTGTCAGATATTATAGTTGGTAGACATATATGTAAAAATGACGAAGCAAAGACCAGGCACGTTGATTGTTTGACAAAATGTCTCAGTGAATAGTCATCTCGTGGAGTACATTAATTTTAGGTTAAAAATGCATTTGGTGAAAAGGCTTTAAAAACAAATTCAAGCAAATGCAATTGGCAGGCGTGAAGTCTAATTCCACACCTTTACTGACGTCCTCCCTGCCTGCGCACAAAATGAAGCCATGGATCAGGGTATGGACATCCGTCCTAGCATAATGGAAGATAATTTTCTATCAGATATTGTAATTGCAAGCGACTTGGTAGACAGGCATGCAAAAATGTAGAAGCATAGACTAGGCACATGAACTGAAAAAGGAATTAGAAAAATGCAAATCGGCAGATGTGAAGTCTAATAACACAACCTTTGCTAGCATACACCAAAATGGGGCTATAGAAAAGGGCGTGGATAATCATCAAAGCATAAAGGAAAGAAGAATTTCATTAGATGTAGCTCCTATGCCCTGGTACTCATATATACAAATTGTAGAAATATGCACAGAGCACATGAACTGTTTAACCAAATGCCAGAGAGATCTCATCTAACGAAAAGCAATAATTGTAGGATATGTTCAAAATGGGTTTGTTGAAAAGGATTTAGAAACTGTCAAGCAAATACAATGGCCAGGCGTAAAGCCAAAATCCAAACCTTTGCCACGTCTTCCCTGCCTGTGCCAAAATGGGAGCTTCGATGCAGGGTATGGACATACATCAAGCATAAGTTTCATCTCATGTTGTAGTTGCAGTGCCTCGGTGCACGTGTATGCAAAATGTAGAAGAATGCACAAAGCACATAAACTATGTGATAGAATACCCAAGAAATGTGGTTTCATGGACTATAATGATCACAGGGTATTCACAAAATGGATCTGTTAAGACTTTTGAAATTTTGAAGTACATGCAATTAGCGGGTGTAAAGCCAAAGTCCATAACATCTGCCAACGTCCTTCACCTTTATGTATGCTAAAAGTAATAATCACAATCATATACATAGGGGATTGGTGCAAGGTTGGAGAAAATGGCTTGGAATATGAAGGCAGCAGAGTATTTTCTAGATGCAATACATTTACTTAATGTTGTAGCAAAATTATTTCTCTACCATCATAGTGAAAATTTAACACTTGCATTTGGATTATGATTATCCATCTAATACTAATCCTCAATATTTCATTGAAAAATCAATTACTACTCAAAAAAAAAATCTTTTTCAGACAATGAATTATTTGACAGAATTTCAAAACAAAGAAATTGTGAGAGGGATTAGTCTTATAGGATCCTCCAGCCATCTAGCCCAAAACTATCTCCAGCCCAAACCAGAAACCAGTCCCTTCTTCCTTACAATTCAAGGCATTTTATAGAAAAGTCCATGATCCTCCACTCTCTTTGTTTAATGGTAATGCATCCTCCACTCTCATTGTTTAATGATAATGCATCCTCCATTTTCTTTGTTTAATGATAATGCATCCTCCACCTTCTTTGTTTAATGATAATGCTTCATCCACTCTTGTTATTTTAATGATAATCTTATCCTCAATTAAAATAATCTTATCCTCAATTTTTTAATGGTGTCCATATTATTTGTGTTTTTTTAATTTTCAAATTAGAATGCAAAAATTGAGTTGTGACATCCTTCTCCCCTAATTTTATGCATCATCCCAATGCATATAAGGTCAAAACATATACATATAGATATAACCATCATTTACTATCAGTATGCTTGCCTACCTTCATAGTCCATCCCACAACAAAGTAGTCTATCATAGATTATCCTCTAAATATAATTGTTGTATCATCTAAACATCAGTGAAGTTAGAGTTCATAATTAAAATTCTACTAGGTAACCTGATTGAGCATATCCTTGTAGCTTGTCCTCGAGTCCGGAATGTTGAATGTTCATTTGAATTTTACTGTGTCTAGAATAAACACTTGCAATTCACTTTAAACTTCCATCATCAAAGATAAATCAACTTTTGAAGTGCGGTCAATAAAAGTTTAGGTTCATAGATTCTCCCTTGGTAATCCAGATCTTTATAAAAAAATTTAGTTACAGTTGAAGTTTACTCCAACATGTGCTCGAATCCAAGAGTAGAAATGCACCACTATAGATTAGAAGACTTATATTCTCTTAGTCAATCTGAGTACTTAGGAAATAGCCAATCCAGGCTAAAGTGTCCAAAACAGGACATACTAAAATAAAGCCAACCGAGCTCTTCTGTCCTTTGGGCAAACTAGTAAATGCAGTTCAATCACACTGTTATCTTCACTTTCAACTTCTAAAGAAACTTCTGCAACATCATGAAACATCACAAGGTTCAGGCTTAGATTTCAAGTTTTCATTTTCTTTTCTGCATGCTACAAGTGACTTCTCCAACTGATTAACATGTTCTTTGAATCCTGTTACTGTTCTCCTTTTTCAATTCTTTCAAGCCATCTTTTGTTCCTCTCTTTGTTTCGAACAACTTTGAATTACACCTTTTGATTTTGCACAATTCTCCAAAATAATGGCCAAATGGCCTACACTGGTCAAACGGATCAAATCTTTATCCAACAGCCATACGGGCTAAATAGAGCAGGAATCATTATGCTCCAATCTAGGATGCATAAACATAATAGCCAAACAGGCTAACGAGGACAAGAATCATTATGCTCCAATCTGGGATGCGTAAACATAATAGCCAAATGGGCTAACGAGGACAGGAATCATTAAGCTCAGGCTAGAGACTTTTGACTCCTTCGAGATCAATCCGGATCCATGAGTCACTTCCTGGAGACCACAGTCCACCCACGCACTATGCTGAGGATGTCAACCAGGGAATACAATATCAACTTGTGCACACCTCAGTATTGGCAAAGCTGGTACAAGTAATCCACCCCAGGGATTCTTCTGAGTACTAGTGACTTCCATTATTCTGATATCATATAGACATTACTCTTAAAATGAATTCATGCTCAAGCGCACACATCAAGACTCAAGTGAAAGATAACAATTCTAGTGATCATGCATGCTGATTTATCAAAAACTTCTTCCAAACTTTCCATCCATCTCTCTTCGCGACTGTCACATCAATTAGTGCCACCTTAGGGCTTGTTATCTAAAAGTAGTGATAGCATCCCAAAATTGATAATAGCTTCCCAAAATAGGAGTCCATGAATGTCATCAGTTTCTCAACAGTCAATAGCTGTCTCTAGTACTCATCATATAGTCTCAAGGATTTATGGAAGCTCCAAGGAAGTGCCAATAACAGAGGAGGACTTAAATGTTGATGATCAGGAGTGTAAGATGAGTAAAATCCATACTCTAAGAACACAACTAGAGATCTATAAAGAGTGCATAGAGGATAGAGAAAGCTGTGAATTTATGCGTAAATTGGAATATAGAAATGAGGAGATTCGTATACATCTTTTTTGATGTAAAGAACCTCCTAGGTCCATTTTAGCTTCCTCTGGGTCTTTATCTGATGTTGAATGGCACACATCAAAGAGGTCTCGGAAGACATCGACAAATGGTAGCTCAATTAACTTGAGAGTTTTCTGGATGCACAACTATGTATCAATTGAAGATGATGGTGTGGTGAAGGAAAATCAGAAGCTTCATAAAGGTACAATGGAATGGGTCAATGAATTGGCCACTTTAGTCGACTTGAATGTTTTCCTGGGGAATAGTCTGTGGGTTATGGATACTGAAGTTTATGAAAATCGAGATATTGCTGAGGAGTTATCAGAGTAGGAATGGAAAATGAGCAATTAGAGGAAGGATTCAAAGGGACACTTTTGACATCAACTGTCCCTGCTCAAGTGGTTGCAATAGATGAATGGAGGATATACTTGGAAAGGAAGTATGCCAAGAGGTCTCCAAAGCATGTTGTTGATATTTTGCCCCTTGTCTTTATCAAGATCTAAGGTGGGAGATATAGTGGATAAGATGTGTAAGGATATTTTGGATGTGGATGAAGGATACGGTTTTGCCCCCAAGTGTAGGGATACAAAATGAATGGAGAAGGGATTATGCATGATGCCCACAAGGGGGTTTCATCATGGTCTTCTTAGAACTTCCAAGTAACCGATAAATAAAGATGGTTTTCGGGGCCCTCTCAAGAATCCCTCCACACGTTTCCTAATACCTTGTGTTTTGTTTAAGGTGTTATCCTCCAAGAGGGAGATATGCAAGAAATAGACACATAGATCTTGGGGGATGGATGGATTATGATTGTCCATACCAGTCCCATCTGCAACCCCATCCTCACAATAGAATTTCCCTAGGTCACCTACTCCCCCATATAACCTGCCAGGGCCCTACCTATATATGGCAGTTTTACAGAAGTCACATTACTCCACACATGCCAGCAGTTGTAAAATTAAAAATGCCTCAAATCAAGAAGGATTAAGTGAAACAAGTCAATAAGTTAAATCCTCAATAAAACAAGCCAAGAAGAAGTGAAGATCAAAGACAACAACTATTGCAACATCCCAAGTTCAACAAAGAACAAGTCCTTGAAGCAAAAGGACCATCTCAAAATTTAAATAAAGAAATAAAATACTGTGGCTTAACACTTAAGTAAAATCTGTAACACAAGAATAACTAATGCAACAATCTCATAAAATTTGCACATTACAAGCACCGTGTAGCCTTACAACAAGACCACCTAAGGGGAGTACAGAACTTGGTGGACTTCTATCGCTCAAATAGCTGAATCATACAGTGGTCTTAAACCACATAAAGAATAATGATAATCGCCATGTCACGTTAAGCATTCACCACAAAACTTGAAGCAACCTTCTCGTACTCCTATATCAAAAATCCAAATGAATAGTCATATGACCCCATACAACCCAGGGCATGCCATTCTAAAAAGATTACAATGTGCCACAAGAGGAATTAGCCACGGAATATGATATTCACTTCACAAGTCTTACGGTTGTCATGTACCCAACTACTGTTGTCCCGTTACACATACCATTACTTACATCAAGCTATCCACTTCACCTTCTAGGGAGGGTTTCTATCCATGTTTATCATTAACTGGAGGATCATTAGATCGCAAGAGGGGGAATACTATTAGTCTTATGTCTTAATTATGACCATGCTTTAGGTTAGCGGACCTTCAGGCCTAGTGTCCGAACCAAAAGCTCTGATACCACATGTAAGGACCCGACTCATCCTAAATCAAATAACATTAAACTCTGATTTCAAAAATATCAATGAATAAAATTTTTGATCTGACAGATGTAGGAAATGTGAAATTCTTCCAAAAGTGCTTAATGTATGCTATAGCAATGCGATGAAAACTTGAAAATCAGGTTCTTAAAAGATCACCAATTTTAAATCTAGTGAAGAGAGAGGATATTATGAGAGAAGGTACATTATGTAAGATAACCTAGAAGAACAACATATCAGTTCATACTTTAAGTCATGCATTGCATCCTGCATCCATTTTCGATAGCTTGCTTCTCCTCTAGTAACTGTATCCTTATCATCTACACAAAATTAACTTAACAATCTCATGTTAACACAACTCAGTAATCACTACTCAAAGATTTAAGATCACGATGCTAATTGGAGAACACCCTACATCCAGGGGACTTGAGTACTGGGGGCATCCTTCGCCGTCTAGACTGCCTACATACCCTGTATCAATGGGATCAAGGCCCCCTCCTTAGGATGTGACTAACGCAGGGAATGTGAACATGTAGTTCTATTTTGCACTATGTTTGGTGTAATTGTGAGTTGGTACCCAGCCCTTTCTAGGGTTATTCCCTGTCCCAAACAGTTCTTCGTCGGCTGCCACCCACTCGGTGAAACAGGGACGAGAGTTAGTCCACTACCACAAACACCTAAAGGGGTGTTTGTCAATTAGTCCTAGTGTGAAGGAATCCCTATATGGTATCTACCAATGAAATCTAATTTGCTTCCCCAAGCCAAATTAGATAATTATCGTGACAAAATCCGTTCCTGATCCCCTAGTACTTTCACCATGATCTGCGAGGGTGAGGTGAGAATACATGATAGATAGCATTTCTAGATTGGCCTAGTTGCCCTATCTAACATTTCAGATGTCCTCCCCGATCTATACTCACATGTCAGTAAGCCTCGTTTTCTATTAGTATGCTTGAAGTGTTTTCCAAATGAGCATCATGGTAAGAATCATCCTTTCTTTTTAGTTAATCTTCTTAGTGGGATATCCAAGGAGATTTTCCCTTCTTTCAGATTTAACTTTGACATGTTCCTTATTACTCCCCGATGATTTAGAGGGGCGGTGCCCAGACGTCGTTGTTGCAGCTATGTTAGGTGCGAGGTATTTGGTTCAACATGATGGCATTACCCGTAAACGTGACATAGAGGTACTGTAAAAACTGAACACTGCGAGTTGTTTGAATTTTTGGACATTTCTTTAAAGTTTACCTAGCTAATTGCGAGGAAAAATTTGAATAACTCAAAAGGGAACAATGAAAGGAATAAAATTCTTGATTGATCAATTCAAAACATTTGAGTAATCGAGAGATGTTGTTCTCCCCATAAAATTAAACCAATTATCACATAATAAGGAAAATGCTAAATTAATTCCTCTATTAGAAAGTACCATATAATAGTCATGAAAATGTAAATCACAAACTTTAATTTATATACAAACACTTAAATCCTTAAACACTAATTTGTGAAGAAAACTTATATATTTAACTTTGCAAGTCCCTCTCTTAACTTTTCTAGCCCTATCAATACTCTATCCTTAATAATCCTAGCCTAAGCATGTTATGAACATATAGTCATATTTATGCAATTGGACAAGTGGTCTTTTTGTTATAAACAACTCCTCTAATGGAAGGTATTATTCCCGTATATATATTTTTGTTCCATGTAATATGACATAAATGTATGACTAATCTCATAATGTGAAGTTATGATTTACTAAATTAGAAACTCACATACTAATGCTACTAAAGAATACATCAGGAAACTATAACTGTTAACAATATTTTCAATGACTTAGCACGCCTGACCATGAAAGACTAACTTAAGGAATGAAGCCTAATTTGACTCAATCCCTTCAATCCTCACTATTAGGGAGAATTTAAAACCAATAATAGGAAGTATAGAATATTCATTCATTCAACAAGGCATAAAATTCATATGCCTCTTCTCATAAGATTCAATCCCATATCAGTTCATAATCGACTTAAGGACTCACTACTAATGGCTCAATAAATGCTCTTTAATTCTTACTCAATATTATGAAAACTTCTGTAATGTAAATATTTTAACAATTAAACTATTGGATAAGTTCCACACCTCATTATGCATACTTGTTGAAACTAAAGGTTAGGATTAAATAGTTAATGCTAAATACAAGTTTTGCCTAATAGAAGTATGATTATCCTTAAACACATGCCTTATACTAACCCAATGGGTTTACATAGAATTGACTCTCTAACATATATGGCTTGTACAATATAATTACCATATATCACTACCATAATAAGATAATCCTTGATCACAACATAGTTTTTTTTGGATATTTCTGCAACATAGAATTTCCTCATTTACATAACATAATATAGACCAGGCTTGTACAATATAATTATGATATATCACTATCATAACAAGAAAATCCTTTGCCAATGGCCCACCTGTTTGCGCACAGCTGAAGCTTTGGAGCAGGGTATGGATTCCTATCAAAGCATAAGGGTAAGGGGATTTTCGGCAGATATTATAGTTGGAAATACTCAGGTAGACGTATACGCAAAACGTGGTAGTAGGGATCAAGAAGGTGAGCTATTTATCAGAATTCCTCAAAGAAATGTCATATCGTGGAATACCATGATTGTAGGCTCTGCACAAAATGGATTTGTTGAAAAGACTTAAGAAACCTTTAAATGAAAGTGACTGGTAGGTGTAAAGTCAAATTCCACAACCTTTGCAATCATTCTCCATGTGTATGCTAAAATGGGTTTTCGAATAGGGTATGGACACCCACCAAAGCATAATGGAAAGGAGAATTTTTGTCAAATATTATAGTTGGTAGACATATATGTAAAAATGAGGAAGCAAAGACCAGGCATGTTGATTGTTTGACAAAATGTCTCAATGAATAGTCATCTCGTGGAGTACATTGATTTTAGGTTAAAAATGCATTTGGTGAAAAGGCTTTAAATACAAATTCAAGAAAATGCAATTGGCAGGCGTGAAGTCTAATTCCACACCTTTACTGACGTCCTCCCTGCCTGCACACAAAATGAAGCCGTGGAACAGGGTATGGACATCCGTCCTAGCATAATGGAAGATAATTTTCTGTCAGATATTGTAATTGCAAGCGACTTGGTAGACAGGCATACAAAAATGTAGAAGCATAGACTAGGCACATGAACTGAAAAAGGAATTAGAAAAATGCAAATCGGCAGATGTGAAGTCTAATAACACAACCTTTGCCAGTGTATACCAAAATGGGGCTATAGAAAAGGGCGTGGACAATCATTAAAGCATAAAGGAAAGAAGAATTTCATCAGATGTAGCTCCTATGCCCTGGTACTCATATATACAAATTGTAGAAATATGCACAGAGCATGTGAACTATTTAACCAAATGCCAGAGAGATCTCATCTAGTGGAAGGCAATAATTGTAGGATATGTTCAAAATGGGTTTGTTGAAAACGCTTTAGAAATTGTCAAGCAAATACAATGGCTAGGCGTAAAGCCAAAATCCAAACCTTTGCCCACGTCTTCCCTGCCTGTGCCAAAATGGGAGCTTCGATGCAGGGTATGGACATACATCAAGCATAAGTTTCATCTCATGTTGTAGTTGCAGTGCCCCAGTGCACATGTATGCAAAATGTAGAAGAACACACAAAGCACATAAATTGTTTGATAGAATACCCAAGAAATGTGGTTTCATGGACTATAATGATCGCAGGGTATTCACAAAATGGATCTGTTAAAACTTTTGAAATTTTGAAGTAGATGCAATTAGCGGGTGTATAGCCAAAGTCCATAACATCTGCCAACGTCCTTCACCTTTATGTATGCTAAAAGTAATAATCACAATCATATACACAGGGGATCGGTGCAAGGTTGGAGAAAATGGCTTGGAAGATGAAGGCAGCGGAGTATTTTCTAGATGCACTACATTTACTTAATGTTGTAGCAAAATGATTTCTCTACCATCATAGTGAAAATTTAACACTTGCATTTGGATTATGATTATCCATCTAATACTAATCCTCAATATTTCATTGAAAAATCAATTACTACTAAAAAAAAATCTTTTTCAGATAATGAACTATTTGACAGAATTTCAAAACAAAGAAATTATGAGAGGGATTAATCTTACAGGATCCTCTAGCTATCTAGCCCAAAACTATCTCCAGCCCAAACCAGAAATCAGTCCCTTCTTCCTTACAATTCAAGGCATTTTATAGAAAAGTCCATGATCCTCCACTCTCTTTGTTTAATGGTAATGCATCCTCCACTCTCATTGTTTAATAATAATGCATCCTCCATTTTCTTTGTTTAATGATAATGCATCCTCCACCTTCTTTGTTTAATGATAATGCTTCATCCACCTTCTTTGTTTAATGATAATGCTTCATCCACTCTTGTTATTTTAATGATAATCTTATCCTCATTTTTTTAATGGTGTCCATATTATTTGTATTTTTTTAATTGTCAAATTAGAATGCAAAAATTGAGTTGTGACATCATGATTATGTGGTTTCTAACACCTTTTTCTTGCAGGAAATTGGGTGTTTGTGGGAACATTCAGTGATCATAAAGTACATGTCACCATTGGAGGCATGTGATTTGTGAAGGCTCTTGTTCCCTTCTGTGTTTTCTTCCTACCTTAATGTGCTTGATATTGGTACATGATATCAACCACCTTATGGTGGGGGCATATATAAGGTAAGTTGTCTGATGATTTTGATATTGATAAAGTATGTTTGCATACATTGATCTATTGCATATACCTCCTTTACACTATAAGGCATCTCTGTGACGTAGGTGGGGTTGTATACTTTTGAGCATATTCTTCCTTTTCACTGTAAGGCGTCTCTGTGATGCAGGTGGGGTTGCATTTTAAAAGACCTTTGCGGAGGTGGGGATGGTGTATCTCTTGAGGTAGTGCACATCCTTTTTATTCTAAGAGTCCTCCAAGTAGACGAGGTTAGATCTGAGACTATCCTCCCTTAAGTGTGTCTTTGGTGGTTGTTGTGGCATAAGCCCAACCGTCAGGTGTGCCTGTAATGTGCCTAAGATGGTGGTAAACCTAGAAATAGGCTCCTTCCATCGCTTGTTTGTCATGTTTTAGATGTATAGTATGTCGTTGGCATACTATATGGTGCTCATGTCTTCCATGTGTTATCCATATGTTTTCTCTTTTGTATGGCATGTTTTCTCCCAAGCATAGTATAAAGACATGTGGCGATGAGTCCCTCCTATGCTTTAGGATTTGTATGGCATGTTTTTCTCAAGTGTAGTCTAAAGACATGTGGCAATGAGTCCCTCCTACACTCTGAGATTTGTATTGCGTGTCTATTGCCCCATATGCAATCTAAAGACATGTGGTGATGAGTCCCTCCTACATTTTGGGTTGTGTGTTTACATTCCATGTACTTGCACCTACATTCATTTATATATGAGAAAATGAAAAACAAATAATCATTGCATTCATTGTATTCATTATGTTTTATGTGCCTTCAATGCTGTCTTCTCCATGTCTTGCATGCTTGTTACTATCTTCTTCTTGTCTTGTGTGCTTGTTACTATCTTCGTTGTGTTTGGCATGTCTATGACGTGTTTTCTCTAATGTCTACTGAAGACTTGGGGATAGAAATAGTTCTCAATCTTCATGTATGCATTAGCTCTGAGTGCCTGGCATGTTTGTTGTTTTTGTTGACCATACTTAATGCATGTATGGGCCTTGCGTTCATGCGTACATTAAAGTGGGGGATAAATGTTACGTTGAAAAATGTCTCCCTAGGACCTTTTCCCTCCTATGTTTAGCTCCCGAGTCCTTTAGAAAGCATTTTGATCATCTTGCATATTCATGCTAACTCTTGATGAGAAAACCATAAAGTTTTATGACAAATAGGACCTAGGGGGTGCTATTAAGATGAATCCTTACTGAAATAGGAGGACTTGGGCACTCGTGCCCTAGTCATGTCCTATTTTAGGCAGGACCTAGATTCAAATGTCAATTATGTGACTGTTATTTAGGTCCTATGCTGACACCTTAAGTTTGAATTACGAAATCCTTAGTGGGAATGTGCTTAGTTGCATATATAAGCATGTTTAGGGATTCATTTGTAAACTAGAGAAGATGATTATGAACTTTTGGTGCACTTGTGATTTTAGAGCATTCAAGATATTCATTATTGCAGAGAAAACTTTTCTTATTAGTGTGTTTGTTATGTAGATTTGGCTTCATCTTCTCATGATGTGAAGGATTTTCATCTACGTGTGAGCTACACCTCTGAGGTGACATTTATTTTTGTTTTCAATCATTTATCAAATGGTTTTTACCTCTATCCCATAGGGATACTCACTCTTTGTCTGACAACAGTGTTCAAAAGACTTGAATGTCTCTTTGGGGCTTGACTGAGGCAATCTTGTAAAGACCCCAACTCCCTTTTTTGTGATTGCAGGTTACAAGTTGCAGAAGTGGAAGGAGTGGAGTTGTAGGGAAGCATAACAGAGTGTCAGGATTGTAGAGAAAAGAAAAAAAGTAGAACCTAGACTTGGGCGCCCACTCATTAGTCCTCTAGATCTTGAAACACAAAAATCCCCAGAATAGTAGAAACAAGTTGCAGACAATCTTCAGAGATCCCGACAAAAACTAGTACCTTAGACTAAATCGCCCACTCATTAGTCCCTAACTTTTCCAAATATGGAATCTTGAAATCTAGTATGTATCTAATTGTTATTTGATATCTTTATGTGCGAGCATTTGTCATGCCTTTTTAATTTGTTTACAATTTTAAGAAATTAGGGTTTTAAGCATAATTGGGCTTTAATCAATCATTTAGTTAGCAAATTCCAAGTTTCCTCTTTGTTCTAAGGGACACTAAATCTTTTGTAGAGCCCTATTGCAAGATATTGTGGCTTCACTTGATTTATGTCCTTGAATGTTGTGGTGAAAGGATGATTTAACCTTGAAATTGAAATCCCTCTTTTTCCACTAAACAACTCCCAACCATTTTCCTTCTTGTGTATGTGCATGTTAGAATAATATGGTTAGGAGCTATTTTTCAGGAAGAAGACTAAGCCTGCAGGTATAGGCCTAGCTAAAACATCAATTTATGCTAACCCTAATTAGGGTCAATAGCACCCAAGTGCCCTTGTCCTTGGTATTATGTCCCCAGATCCAAGTTCTCCTTTGATCCCTAGTCTTTGTGGTTCTTTTGGATTGTTTGTATCTATTTCTGATTGTATGTTATGCTCTGATCTTCATCAACTAGGGTTTCATGTCTTTGCTCTAGTTGGATTGATTAGATTGGGTTAATTTCTTCTCTATACATTTAAAGTGAAAAGATCAAGTAGTTTGTCTCTCCTTCAAGGCTAGAAGCCAAGCTTGGTTTGTGCCCCAATATTTTTGTAGAAGAGGGTTTGACCTAGTTTGATCTATTGAGGTAGTCTCTCTTTTCAACATTACATTTTTGTGAACCCATTGTTTCTTACACTTTGTAATCCCTCTTGCATCGGATCTGAGCTATTTTAAATCTTAGATATGGTTAGATTACATTCATTCATCATTTTTCATAGTTATATAGCTTAATTTTGCATCATTTCATTGATACGATTTGAAAAAACCTTACATTCTTAGGAAATCTACCTAATCTTCAACAGGTAGGGTTTGTAGATTAGTGTGTTGTTTGAGATCTTGTTGCATTATTGGGTTGATTAAAGGGATTTAATTTACTATACCTTGTAATCATTTCTATTTTAGGACTTTCTTGCATATTTGCATTGAAAAAAATGAAAAAGCAAAGCATTTTAGGCTTAGAAAAAAGGCATATCTATGCATTGTTTTCATTGCATATGTTGTAGATCATCATAGAAAGATTAAAATCTATGATTTTTTCATTAGATATGATTGAAATTACAGTAGTAATCATTTCATGGTGTTTCATCTTGCATTTAAAACTTTCATTTGCTAGGGTTTTGTTGAAAAAGTTACATTTTTTGGAAACCTAGTCAAAATTCAAAACCTACAGTTTGTAATCAAGATCTTGTTTCAGATTTTACTGATGTCATAAACATTTCAAATCTGATCTTTAATTACTGTAGCATGTTATGGATATCATTTATGTTAAAAAAGAATTGAAAATTTGTGGTTTAGGAAGTAAGCATTCAAATCTAGGGTTTTTTGTAATAAACCCTAGCTAGTCTTGCATTTAGTGCATCTTCATAAAAGTAAGGTTCTCTCAATCTTTGTTGAATTTAAGTGGATAAATCATTTTGGCACTTCTTTTGCACATACTCTCCATCCTATATTTACAAGACTTGGTTGTTGTTGTTACCAAGAATATCACATTTTTAGATGCCACTTCTCTTGCACTTGTAGGTCTTTTCTTGCAATTTCATTTTGATATTGGTTGTACTTGATTAATAAATTATACATTTCTACTCCATTTCATATTTGCATATAATAGACAAGAAATTTCATTATGGATTCTTCTAGTTTCTCCTCTTTGGTGTCTTTGCATACATATATCATAGATCTTGAAAATTTCTCTAAATGTACATCCATATGTTTTATATCACATAGCATCCATGTATGATATTGATCTTTCTAAATGTTTTGTATGTGAAATCCTTTGTTATATATATGATTTTGATATCTTCAAAACTCTTATGAGTATGCATCCTTTGATATTAGAGTCATTTCTCCTAACTTTACTAATTTCATCTTCATGAGTTGTCATGAGAAATATGATTATGATAGTTCTTCTTCTACTTCCACTAAAAGTCATGATTTGGATCCCTCCCCCAAAATTGTTCCCACTTGTGATGACATTTTGGTGCAAGAGGATGAAATAATCAACACACTCCTTAATATTGCTCTACCCTCTCTTTGTTCCAATGCTCTCCCTTCAAAATATGAAGCATTAGTGGATGAGGGGACCTCTCTCACAAAGGATCCTCCATGGGTAGATAATGGACATTGATCTCATCATCTTAAATCTTCAATATCTACCATAACACATGATTATTCCATGAGTCATCCTATTGATCATCCTCCTTTGGTTGAATGTTCACGTACCTTGGATGTCACTAAGGAAGTGAAGACCCTTGATATTCCTCCTTTGGTTGAATGTTAAAGTACCTTGGATGTCACTAAGGAAGTGAAAACCCTTGATCTTCCTCCTTTGATTGAATGTTCAAGTACCTTAGATATCACTTAGGAAGTGAATACCCTTGATCTTCCTCCTTTAGTTGAATGTTCAAGTACATTGGATTATCACTAAGAATGTGAAGACCCTTGGTATTTCTCCTTTGGTTTCATGTTAAAACCCCTTAGACATCACCGAAGATGCAATCATCAACAGTTTTCTTAACAACACTTTACCTTCCCTTCATTCCAATGCTCTCTTTTCAAAAGATGAAGCATTAGTGGATGAAGAGAGGTCTCTCATGTTAAATCCCTTAGGGATGGATGTTGAGCTTACTCAAAAAGAAAACAATGTCAATTCAATCATCATTAATATCTTATTCTGCCTACTAAGGGGATAGTGGATAGGTGTACTAATGTTCCTAAAATCATTGTGCATGAGGCACCTAATACACATCCTCATTTCAAACCAGTGATTTCATTTCAAGGTGATCTAAAACCACCTTGACCCTCGAGTTACATCTCAATTATGCAAAACAAATTACTCAAAGAAGTCAAGGTGTTCAAGATGTGTCACAACATCTCACAATTGCTCACACAGATAACACCCATAATAAAAGTAAGCACACACCAAGTGTGCCCATCTCTCTGCCACCTTCTCAACCTATCCTACCTCAAGAACCTCATCTTCCTCTATATATTGGTAAATAATATGATCTTTTCAAGAAGCTCCATGCTACTCCAGCTAAGATCTCTCTATAGGATTTAATACAAACATCACCTACATACCACAGAATGTTCCATGAGGCTCTACGAAAGGTAGTTGTTCCACCTTCTACTAGACTGAATGATGTAGCATCTCTGCTTAGTTGTATGCTTGTGACAACATCAGATATAGCATTTCAACAACATGAATTACCTCCCATAGAAGTTTGAAACCAAAATGAGCCTCTCATGATATCCGTCATGATTGGTAACATGAGGGTAAGATGTACTATGATTGACAGTGGATCAGGTCTTAATGTTTGTGGAATAGACTTGTTAAATAAACTCAATGTTGATACATCTTTAATTCAACCAGATAAACTCAAAATTCATGGCTTTGATAATGTTGGTAGGACATCACTTGGTACAATCACCTTAGATATTAAGGTTGGACTAATGACATTGCCTACCCTTATCCATGTCATGCCTAATTCTCTTGCATACAATCTTCTTCTTGGTAGAGCATTGATCCATGCCATGGGGGTAGTCCCATCTACCCTTCATTGTTTAATAAAATTCATCTTTAAAAGCAAATTTCACACAATTGAAGCCAATCCGATTCAGGAAGTTTTCTTACAAACATAAGTGAGACATCAAATTCCGTTAAGTGATTCGATCCCTTCTTTAAAAACCAAACCACTATTATCTGCTACTAACCATAGTGTTGGTCAGGATAGTGCTAGTCCTTCAAATGCATTTTTTGGTGACGATTAGGGTTTGTTAGTTTTTACACCCTCCTTTGCGGGTGAATATAAAATCTCACCCCCACACTCAAAGACCTCGAAGGTAAATAAAATTTCTTAAACACAATATAATAATACTACAATGTTTAAACTCAAGTTTAATGAGGATGGAATCTTTAAAATAGATGAAGATCTACCTTCTCCTATAAAAATGGTGGACATTTGTAATAATGTACCATCTAATTCTAAAGCATGTCTTGGTAGTGATGAGGTCTCTTTAGATTTCAATCCCCATAGGATGGTTGAACAAGGTTTGACCCTCCTCACCATGATGAAATGAATGTTCCTTCTTCTTCAACACATTTCAACAAAGATAATCATATGACCTCTCCTATTCCTTTGGATTTGGAGAAGCATTATGGGCATGGATTCAAAATTCTTTCAAAACAAGGATACAATGGAAATGGGTTACAATGTAAATAACAAGGAATTAAAGAACCTATGGAACCAACACCACACTTGTCTAAAGTAGGTTTGGGTTTCCAAACTTCTCCTATGTTCTCTCCACCATATTCACAACAAAAAGGATTGCTTCCTAGTCCCCCTATATATTCTCTTCTATCTCAACAAGTGTGTATTTTTCCGAGTCTACTAAAAAATTGCTTAATCACTCTTCCTACTCCAATACACAAAAATATTCAACAAAATAATAATTCATTACCTCATTATTGTGCATATCATCGAGCACTTGACCATTCCACTAACGAATGCCGAGTCTTGGGTGACAAAATTCAACAACTTTGAACAAGGATTGGCTCTAGCACTCCTCACCATGCTTGATGTGGTCCCTAGAGAACCTTGTCCTCCATCCATTTTATAATCAAGTTGGGGGAAGACAATTTGTTATAGACCAACTCACAAATGTGGTCCCTTCTTCACATTTGTGTTATGTTAGTATGTATTGTTATCCCCGTATTGTGATGTTTTGTTAGTTTACCCTTGACACCCTTAATTAGCACAAAGGTACAAGGAGTAAGAATGCATTGTGTCATTCCTCTAGATGTATCTTCATTCTTTCTATATGTCATGATGTGTAATTTTGTTATTTTTTCCTTAGATGATTTAGCAATCCTTTCATGTTGATTCAATTTATGTGTGTATGATCTTTCTTCCATCTATGTGGCACCTTATTGTAATGCTCAACGTCATACCATGACTACACAAGACATTGTATATCATGCCTATAAGAATCACCTTGGTTTGCTCATCTTGGGTGCAACCCCTTGACACAATGTAGTTTTTGAAACACATGTTCTTTTAGAAATCTCTCATGCACATTTTGTATTTCTTCCTCACTCTACCTCAAAGGCAATTGCTCCCTGATGGAGTTAGAAATCACTTTAAGGTGGGGGCATATATCATGCTTTGAATCCTTACTCTCTTCTTGCTTTCTAAATGCTTGTTAGTTATCTTTGTTATCACACTCTCTTGGAAAGGATTATGGCTAACTTGGAAATAAGATCTTGAGTCTATCTTGTTCTCCTAGGTTGAAGATCCTTGCATGTTTGGGAGAAGGGTTGTACCACCAACTTGAGTTTGGTAGTAAGGTTGCTTCATCTTCTTATTCTACAAGACTTCATGAAAATCCTCTTGTGGGAGGTAGCTTGGTGTATTCCCTTGAGTGGAGGCACTTTCCTTTTGAGATTGTGTGTATGATGTGTTTGTACTTCTCTTGTGATTTTTATTTCTAACTAACCCCTTAGCATTCTTCTTTATTGCATCTTGGGGAATGATTCATGGTGATTGAGACATCACTTAGATTGAGGTCTCCTTCATCATGCTGACTCAAGGTGTTTCGCATTATGTTCCTTGTATATTCTTATTCTCTATATGTTCTTCATGCCTCATGCATGCCTCATGTGTGTTCTCTCTATGTGTTCCTTATGTATGTCTCTTAACTGCTTCACCTGTATTCCATGTGAATTTCATGTGTATTCTATACATGCTCTATGGACTATATGTATACTCTGTGTCAAGCATGTATACTTTGTATATTGTGTGTATACCTTGTGTATTATGTGTATACTTTGTGTATAATATCAATGCTTTGTGTATACACCATGACATTTGAAGTGTATGCCTTGTGTATGCTTTGTCTTATCTCATGTTTACTAAAGGCTTCATGTTTGTGAGTGAATTATGTCATGAGTTTTGTGGGTTATGAAATTCATCATAGATTCCTAGGATCCTAAACTTGGGGGCTTGATTACCCATCAATTTTGGTGACATTATATGGCTTCTATGATCTTATGTGTTTGCAACCTAAGAATCCTAAGCTTGGGGGCTTAATCACTCCTCAATCTTGGTGGAATTCTTTGGACTTCTATGTCTTGTGTGTTTAAATCCATCTTTTAGTATGAGTTTGAATGTAAGTTCGTACCCTCACTAAAGTGGGGGCTAAATGTAGCATCGTAAAATGTGTACACCACCATTTTACACTTAGTTTAGCCCTCAATTGGACCTAAAATATTTACACTTGTTTATTAGGACCTATTTCAATACCCTTTTTAGCATTAAGCATGTAATTCTTGATCCCGATTCACAAAACCTGGAAAAGTAATTATAAGGCGGGTTTAATGACACTTTAAGTATCTTATCTCAGGAGTTTGGGAGTAAGGGACTAGGGTTCCCAAGTGCCCTTGTCCCCTTTTTAGCCCTGACCTAATTAAGAGATTGTCAGCCTCATAAACAAGTGTAAATATTCTCCAAAAATTCTCATGTGGTTTAATTCTCCAAAAATCATCAGGAATGCATATAAAAGTAAGTTATTCTATTCATTTTAACATCTCTTATCTCTCTCTAACTTCTCGAAGAATTCTACTTCTCTCTCATGCTCTCTACTCTTCTCCAAAGATCTCTATTGTGTATTATTGCTGCGACACTAACATATTGTAGGTCTTGTGAAGATCTTTGGGCCACATCAACTTCTTGAATTAGGTTGTGATGTCGCATCAAGCATGTTAGGGTTTCCATGCTCATGGTGACTTCCTTCCTTCATGCTTTGTGTTAGCATTTCATTCTACTATAGATTTGCCTCTACCCTCCTAGGGTACACACTCTTTATCAATCATCATTACTATTGTAGAGGTCGAAATACCATTCATTGAGCTTGACTAAGGCAAGCTCTTAAAATAGCACCCAACCATTTTCCTTCTTGTATGTGTAGGTTCAAAGAATAGGTTTTGAGAGCTAATTTTCGGGAAGAAGACAGAGCTTGTAGGTATAGACCCGATGAAGACATCAATTTCTGCTGACCCTAAATAGGGTCTAGGGTGACCAAGCATCCTTTTCCTTGATATTTTGGCCCTTAGATCCAGGGTCTTCTCTAACACCTAGTCTCTATGGTTCTTTTAGATTGTCTGTATCTATTTCTAATTGTCTATTATGCTCCGATCTTTGTCAACTAGGATTTCATGTCTTTGCTCTATTTTGATTGATTGGACAGGGTTAATTTCTTCTCTATACAACAAAAGGAAAAATCTCCTATAGTTTGGCTCTACCTCAAGGGTAGAAGCCAAGCTCAGTTTACGCCCCAATGTTTTGTAGAAGAGGGTTTGACCTAGTTTGATCTATTGAGCTAGTCCCTCTTTTCTACACTACAATCTCACTATACCCAACCTATAGGGGAATGAGGACTGGGTGTGAATGATCCCAAAACTCAAGGAATATGTTTAGCTACTAAATGGATCATTATAATAGTTGAAGGTGAAGAGCCATGGAAAATTTTGGTGTGGCACAAATTAAAATCTACTTCAATTAAAGGTAAATGGTAGGATGTTAGCTAGTTAGGTAAGATACTCCTTGCACCTTTCTTTTGTGTTAAGGCATCTCCATGCTTACAATAAATTTTGAAGGCATGGTAGAAGGTTTATCACTTCCTTAAGTGGAAGGAAGCATCATTATAACATGTTTACAATTTTTCCACTTCATCTTTTTGGTGGAATAAACATGTACAATACCATGGACAACCTTTGTCTATTGGTTTTCCCATACTAGCCTATTTTCTATTCAAAAAAGATGTTCGTCAATTTAGTGATCTTTGGGATTTTAATTCATTGAGATGGTCCCCATGGTTGGTTATTAAGGAATTCTTTCTTCTTAATAAGAATTTTGAAACATTTATTATTTTTGTTTAATCATTAGTCTCAGAAGATTTAACAATGAAGATATGTACCTTGGTTTAGTGTAGGTTTTTTAAAGATTGGCACTGGCTTTCAAATGATCATTTTAGTCACTTCCCTTAAAAGAAAATTTATCTTTCCTTACTTCCTCATATGGAAGTGAATCCAAGGCTGAATAAAAAATGGAAGTGTAAATTTAAAACTAAATTTTGGATTATATTAAGTGCTCAAATTTGGAAAACTAAAGCTAATGAAAACACTAAGATCATGGCATGGAATATCTTACATTACAAGCTACCTATGGAAGATAGGTTGAAATGTATTTTAGTCTAGCCTGTTAAGTTTCCCTTTTGTGATTACAAAGAAATTTCGAAGCATATTTTTTGGTAATGTCTATTTGTTAAAAAATAATTGTTGAACATCATTTAAACTAGAAGGAAGCTTTATTGGGATTTGGTTTATATAATAATTTGATAGCTGATTCTATTAAATAAGGTATTTTATTTCATTTATGGAAAACTAGATGTTTAGCAGTGTTCTCTAATGTTAACTTTAACAGTAATTCTATGGCTTTACTCTAATATCATCTTGCAGATCACATCTTTGTTTTCACCACTACAGGGTTTATCAAAGAATAATATGAAGATTGTTTATCAGCTCAATAAAACCAACTCTCAAATTTTACAACTTGCAAACACTAGAGCCTTGAGCACAATTCATTTGGAAAGGTTTTTGAGATGGTCATATTAGGAATGATTATAGGGATGGAATGGTCTTATCTCCAGCATTCTTTGCCCTGGCTTGAAGGCCTAGTTGTTTATCTATGACAGTTCTTTGTTTTGGTATCATTTGATACTGCTCTGAGCTTGGTGTCAGAGGTTCTAGTCTTCATTTCTTACTTGGTGGCTAATGCTTCTCCCTCAGAGTTTTTGGTTTTCATTCTGGTGGCTTTTTAGAGATAGATCCTCCGTTGGCTACAATATATTTCATGATTTTTCACAGCTTCACAGGGCCAGCTTCATAGTTCTGTCTTTGATGGTGGAGGTATGCAGGTTTGGTTGCTGGTGCTTCAGGGTTTTGAAGACCAACCTCTGGTCCTTTCAACTTCTATGGTGTTCTATTGCTTGGTGGCGTCTGTTCTTTTAAGTTGTTGTGCCTGGTAATAGCAGTTTTGGTGGTTGTTGCTGCTAGTGGTCCTTCCTGGGAGCCCTTGGGCTTGACTGTTTACTAGAGTTCTTGCTTAGGGTTCCACATTTTTGGTTGTCTTTAATAAAAAAATAGAGATTAGAAATATACACACAAATTCACACTATGATCTTTATTGATAGAAATGTTTATTTATGCAGATACAATGGTAGTCATATTGGAAGTCTCCAATCTCTACACTAACTACCCACCCTATAATTGCTCATACACCTACATCTAACAAACTATTAACAGCACATATACTCAAGCTATCTACATGCACAATAGCTGACTGTTACATTTATTAATGTTGGAGCATAATATTTATACACCCTCTTAATGCTACAACACTAAACTGACAATAACATAAAAAACAACAAAAAATACATTATTCAGAAATTGTTCCTTGAAAAATAGTTCTACGACCAATAAGACTTCTTCAAGCTACTCCTAGATATAGTTGCCTAACTATAATCCAAGTTCCCAACATCATTGGACACCATTTGCACATGAAGTGTCTCATCACCCTCTTAAAGGTATGATGCCAAACTTCCAGATTTCAGATCTGCCCTGAACTATTGGACATCAATCCTCACATGCATGTCTCATAACCCCATTGAAGTGTAGTTTCTCCGATCCACAAGCATCTCAGACTATTGAGTATCTATCTATGAAGTCATCAAACTCAACATGGTAGCCTTCTCTTTCTCATGAAAGGGACTCCTTTTCACAAAAAAAGCAATAACACTTTTCTCCTTAGTTTCTTTAAATTCGTTTCTTTTCCATGACAACTTATAATGAGCATGCTTCTATTTCTTCATCTTCATGCCCAGAAAATCTCTAGCTACCTAGAGGCACAAGCCTTCTAAGACTCTCAGCTCTGCATGGGGCTACATTTTCCTTCCCATCCTATGGCGTCTACGCTATAAATGCCATAGCCTTGTATCCCACCATGAAGAGAACTTCGTCTATCCTTTAGCAAGACCTATTGCTGAGCGGCTGCACAGAGTAGTGCAAAATCATTACTCTCATATTCTTGGGCACTCCAATGGTGGAGTCACACCCAAATTAGCTCTGATATCATAATAGAAAATAGAGATTAAAAATATCCACATTAATTCACAATGTAATCTTTATTGAAAGAAATGTTTATTTATGCAGATACAGTGGTATAGTCATATTGGAAGTCTCCAATCTCTACACTAACTACCCACCCTATAATTACTCATACACCTACATGTAACAAAACTGTTAACAACACATACACAACCTATCTATATGCACAATAGCTCACTGTTACATTTATTAATGTTGAATCATAATATTCCAAATTTCCAACAACCTTGTGTTATTTTCTAGAGATTTAGCCAATTCTGAGGTTTTAGAATCATTCTATAATGGCATTTGTCAGTGCTTAGATTTTGTTATCTTTAGGCTTCTATCGTAATGATTGTGCTGTTTCAGGCCAGTTTTCTGCTCTCTGGCCAAAAGCTGTTTTGTATTTGTTGTATTGTATATACTGTTTCCTTTTATAGTTGCTCCCCTCAGTATTGTCTATTATTAGTTCCTGCCTTCGGAAGGATTACTAATGCATCACTTGATGTAATTATTTCAATTTTTTAAAGCCAATAGGCATGCATGAACACAAAAATTAGAGCAAAATATTATAGTCTTTAATTTTTTAATCTATTTATTAAATGGGAAAATTTAATTTATGTTGTTTCTTATTGGTTGATGGTTGAAACAGTAAGTGTAAAAATTGAATTTTTTAATTTCAAAAAATAATTAATTGTCATTTCATTAAGGTCAAGTGGTGCAAACTGACGGTGCAGCTAGGCTTCTTGAATTTATTTCATTTGCAATGTTAATTAATGATTTTTAATCATCCTTACAAGATGACAGGTCATTTCTTGAACGAAGGTTTTCAATTAGTATGTGTTTTAGATCTCTGCTTCTCAATTTGTGTGGACTTATCTGTGCTTGAGTGCTTGAGTGAAGGACCTGAGAGTTGTGAAAGTGGGCATCCGGTGAACATTTTGCTTGAACCCTGTGAAGCTACATCTATGGTAAGCCTCTGTATGGACTTCTATTTCATAAATCTTTTCACTGTGAACAGAATCCGTGTACAATACCAGTGCAAATTTGAGTTATTTTAAATTTGAGTTTTTTTAAACATCATGTTGTTTCATCTTCTTACTGTAATCTTTCCACTACTATTTCGTAATTTCTATAATAGTTCTAAGTTATATAATGATAATGATGGTTATGATCATTATTTGTTGAGTTTTTTGGAGCAAGCTGCATATTTGGTAAATTAGCCCTTTTGTGGCTTATTTGTAGAGTTTTCTGGAGTAAGCTGCATATTTGGCAAATATGACCTTTTGTGGCTTATTTGTAGAGTTTTCTGGAATAAGCTGTAAATTTGGCAAATTTGACCTTTTGTAGCTTATTTGTAGAGTTTTCTGGAGTAAGCTGCATATTTGGTAAATTTGACCTTTTGTGGCTTATTTGTAGAGTTTTATGGAGTAAGTTGCATATGGTTTGTTTGTTTGTAACCTAGCAGTGTGCTGCCTATTTGTAGCTTTTCACTTGCACCTGGGCTCGTCCACCCCTCGCCCATCAAAATGGCTATGATATTTTAATATGTCTCATCCATATTAAAATAGTTGCCAACCAATTCATCACTCGCACCTAGGCTCATCCAGTTCAACACTTTAATACGTCTCATGCAGTATAACTGTGGGCATCCATGCTGCACACAGTGAGCTGGATCCAACATTTTGCCTGATTCAACTTACTATATCTTGAAGGAAACACACATTTCCCTTTCTTCCAGGTGTTTTTATAATTTTTATCATTGATTTTTTACATTTGTCACTGGAAACTTACGAAAGAATACATCTCATTCTTTTTATTTTAAAGCAGATGCTATACATGCAGAGCTAGTTTTTGTATGTTTTTATATAGTAAGGAGATGGGGCTGCTGGTAGAGATGGTGCATCTGAAGTTCTAGTAAAGCTTTGGCTGTGGATGCTGCTTGTACTTCTCCTATGGAGCTTTGAAAGAAACAGTTTTCACCCACCTTGTGTATGGATTTTTTGTGTGTGTAATTTAAATTTTCTCTTAGCGATGGGAAATTTACAGCAGAGGAATTTTGTGCCAGCAACAGAAAGTCTTCAGCAGAAGAGTTCTCTGCTAGTCGAGGAAAATTTACAGAAGAAGAAATTTCTATCCTCGATGAAAAATTTACAACAGAGGAATTTTGCATCAGTGGTGGAAAATTAGAGGAGAAGAATTTTCTTCCAAAGATGGAAAATTTATAGAGGGATTTTTTGTGAGTCGCAGAAAATTTATAGAAGGTATTTCTCTTAGTGATAGAAATGTTAAGAGAAGAAATTTCTGTTATTGATGGTGATGGCTATGGTAATGGTGTTGATGACGAGCTCTGAGAAATGGAAGACATTTCGGCATTACAAATTTGCAACAGACTGAATTAATCTATTTTTTCTAGTCTTTGCTTTTTCTATCCGTTGCCTAACAGTAGGACTAATTTTGAGATATTTATTTTAGTGCAGCAAATTTTGAGATGTCTGCATTGCAAGGATTGAGTCATTTTGCTTTTCTCTAGCCTACGCTGCTTTGTTTTGTTTTGCTGTGTTGTTGTGAAGGGCTCTTCGCTCTTCTTTGTCTCTTATCTGTGCTTTAGAATTTAAAAGAACAGTGCAAAGAATTGTTTTTAGTGGGAATTGGAATCTTCGCATTAATTTTATTTGAAGCAAGCCTTACCATCATTTTTAATAGGTTTGGGTGTTTTTTTGGGGTTTTTCTTTTTTTTTTGTTGTTGAATTTTTTTAATAGGTAAGTAAATTCTCAGTGTCTAACCACTTAATTTTTGTAGGGACAAGTTTTCCAAGGGTGTAAGCTAAATGTGCTAGTGCAGTGTGCATCGTGTCTCTATTTGGCTTGGACAAAGGAGAGGGAAAAAACAAAACCTCGATAGATTACATTATTTAATTGCTATTTTCTATTTAGATCATTTTTAAAGATGCTGGGGTTCTAGGGTTGGTTAAATGGTGCTTTGTTGCCTTTTATTCTAAATATAAACAACCCCAGACCTCTATGTTTTTTTCCCTGCAAAGTTTGTTGCATTTTAACATTGCAAGTATGAATTTCTATCACCATTTTATTGTAAAATTGCCTTGAGGGTATTTTGTTTGTTGTTCTAGTGTTACATATAGCACACAAATCTTAGTGGATTTGAAAGTCATCTTTAGGCATGCGTTAAAAACCATCCCATCAAAGCATCGGTAGGAAAGACTTTTGGTTGACCGATAAGCATATAGTCTCACCGAAGACAAAGCATATCGGTAAGAGCATCAGTATCAGAAGACAAGTTTAAAGCTATGGCGATGAGAGAAGTCTTGGCGAAGGAGGACACATCTGCATGAGGAAATTCTATGGTAAGACGTGGGAAGGTCGTTCCGACATCAGTTGTCTTGCCGATAGTAAAGAACAATGTATGTGTGGTTCGATGTTATTTGGACCTTAAGAAGGGGTTTTTTTAAAGCCGATTAAGTCTTAAGTCCCCTGTACTGTGGGTTGTGATGGGTATTTCACCCTTGTTTGAATTGGTTCCACTATGCGCTCTGCATTAACTAGCCTCTTCATCCCCTTTTATTTTCATAATTTCATGCCATTTGGGTGTCTGGATAGCTTCAAACTTTACCAATCTCATGTTGGCCTATTTTCTAGAATTTACAACTTTGAGGGGGTGCAATGGAGTGCCTTGGTTTTAATATTTCAACTTTATATGCTTTATAGAACTGTAACAGTCCTAAAAATTTAATAAAACTAGCCCTTTACCATAAAATAGAATAGGTATTTATATCTTCGCACACAGTTTTCCACAGAACTGTATTGATGGTAGTTTTGAAGTTTAGCAGATTTTGTAATCTGAACTTAAACATGTGGATTTTCTTGATTGCTATCTAATATTTTGGAAAATAAAAAAAAGTAAAATATCATAAACCTAACTTTCTAGGAACTTTAAGGGTTAGAGTCATCAACCAAGAATATAAAATTGATACTGTAGAATGCATGAATTTAAAGCCTTTATTGGTTTATAAAAATTGTATTTGTTGAAGAATTTGGGTTAACCCCATGAATGGTTTTTTGTCTAAAATTAGGGAAACAAGAGTTTTCCATGGCTGCTGAGGTAGTCCATTTGAAACATGTGACAATAACATTGTGTAATAATAGCCACTTATCTCCTGGAGTAGTCTACTAAATACTAAGATTATTTCTACCACATATAACTTCAAACTTGAATTGATTCTATCATGTTCAAGCAGATCTAAGTGCATTATACAGTAGTCTAAATTCATTCTAATTAATAAATTTAAATACTTTCAAACTCACATGATTAAAAGCTTCATTGTTTGTATACTTCCTAGAACATATCAGATCCATTTGCAGATGACTATGTGCTACTGTATGTTACAATTTTAGTAGAAGAAACTTACAAAGAAGTAGGAACATCGGTGTTTGCGTTATCACTATCTTCACTGTCACTTTCATTGAGCACATCCATGGTAGAAAAATAGTTGAAGCAAGGTAATTTGAAGCTTTGGTTTATAAGCGCATCCCGATCTGGCAGAGCCCACAGCCAACCTTAGGAAACTCTGCTTGCTGTTATTGTGATCCAGCAACTTCGCGTAATCTGCTAATTGTGTCCAAATTGCAAAGAACAGTCGAGAGAAATAAATGGTGATAGCCATATGTAAATTTCGTGGGCATACGATATTGCTCTTTCATTCTATTCCAGAGTTTAGAACAGCCTTGCTCGACACCTCATGGATTCTTCTGCACCACAGGATAGCTGTCACTTAAATAGAGTCAATGCTTTATGGTGTTTACTTGTTGCATATTTACAATTGGGGTTTCACAAACACCGAAGAGAGATGAGCCTAGAATAATTTCAGCCTAATAGACTTTTATATGTGAACAAGTAAGTTATCAGAATTGTCCCTGGCCCTTAAAAAAATTATATTTTGTAATTTATATATAAATCATAATTTTTATAATTTAATTATAATTTAGAATTTTATTATTTGTATATAAATTATAATTATAGAATATATTATTTATAATTTTATATTGATTTATATATAAATTATTAAATATATTTTATAATTTATAATATTATGTATAATTATAATATATTATATAACTTTAATTATAATAATTTATAATTTTTTTTAGATAGGAATTTTTTTGAGATTTTTTGTGATTTTCTCCATAAACCCTTGGCATCATCACATTTTTACTTATTTCAAAAAATCTCGAAAGACAAAAAGAAAATTAGTTCTTAATTCACCACAATCCTTACTAGATAAATACATGTTTCAAGGTGTTATCAATAAAAAGAACATAGAACTTAGTTCTCCGTGGGACATTAAAGGGCTTGTATAAAGAGGAGTTGAATCTCTTTAAAGCTTGGGTCCAAATCCCTCCTCAGCTACACTTTCATCATGTGATGCTAATTTCTACAGTTTTTAGGGACTTTGGTAAATCCTAGAAAATTTAGGAAGTGTGTCCTGGTTGAAAATACTTTTCAAATTCTAGCTTTGGGGTCAATTCAACATGTATCTAGGTTTTCAACTTAAGTTTGATTAAGTAGTTATGATCTTGACTAGTGGCACTATCTAACGAATGCCATACAAACAGTTATTTTTAGTTTATGATAAGATTTGTTCTTATCCAAGAATTAATTTTCACTTCTAGGAGGAACACATGCCACTTGAAGGTTGCTATTTTTAGTAATTTTCCATTTTCTACATCAAATGGCTATAAAATAGTTATATTTAAATGAGGAAATTTTATACTCTTGTTTGGCAATAAATACCCATTTTATAGTCATGTCAGCGCTTATTAGTTTTTTTTTTTCAGTTGCCTTAATTTTTTTTCTCTGATACATTGAGTCCATAGCTGGTGTGTTGTCTTTGGAATTGCATCATTAATTCAGATCATAGACTCTAGAAGAAAATAGTTTTAATATCCTTTCTTCATGGTTACCATATTAGTCACTAAAGCTGAGGCCAAGCAATTAAAGCTAAATTCTACATCCATGGTTAAAACATATATATATGATAAATGGATACCAATTTCTATAAATAATATTAATAAAAACATAATTGTGCAAATAATGTATTTACATTATGACTATATAATGTATTAATCATAATTGATCATAATTTCTAATCATAATTACTCAATTACTACATTATTTTTAATACATTTTTTCAAACACCTTGTTACATACTTTGCTCATAATATTATATCCCAATTATATTTAACTATTCACTGAAATAAATATAATAGTTTAGTTACATTATAATTATAATTAACTCTATAATAGTTGAGTCAAAATAATTCTTAGATTAATATAATACATATAATTAAAATTGGACAAATTGAATATTAATATAATATAATTATTATAACATAACAAATTAAGCTAGATAGGGTTATGTTTGACATTAGAATTAGGATTAAGGTTAGGGTTACAATCAAGGTTAAAAGCTATGAGTACACAACTTAATTATGCATCTAACTGTATATACCCATCCTTGTTCATATAATGCATAATTATAAGTCATAAGTTAATTAATTTAAATATATTAGTAATAATTTATAATATATTATTATTATAAAATATAATAATATCTTATAATTATATATATAATCCTAATTAGTATATGCTTGGATTTATTAAATCATTAAAAAAATCAATTTTGAACTTTAGCATTTGGCAAATGAATTTAATACTCTATTTCCATTGGTCAAATGAAATGTTAAATTTAAAGTTGATCAAATAAATCTCAATAATTATTATATAATTAATTCATATTTATTAAATCTTAGGAAAAAGGGTAAATATATTAACTAAGAATCTATAAAAGATTATAAAAACATTTCCAACTAGCAATAATTATCAAAAAAGTCCAAAGAATAAAATGCAATAGAGGTTTAACACCGATGCTTAACTTCCAAGAACCCAAGCAAATAGTAGAAACAATCGATTTAACAATCTCCAACTTTCGATTCTAAAGGAAGATGAAGAGAAGACATGCAGTCAAAGTTTCAAGAAAGATGAAGAACATGCTAGACAAGTGGTGCCAATCTTAAGAAGAGTCATGCAAGTTCCCATTATTCAGAAGAGACAACAGTGTCATGGAATCTATGTGATACTATATTCTTCCAATGTAGCTCATAAAGTTTCTCTAGAGCCATAATGATGGCCTAGGCCTCCATTTGAATAATAGTGTCAAAGCCTATAGTAAATACCTGATTCCACTCAACAAGTGTGCCAACAAAGAGTGAAACCTAGCCCTTCTGATCGGTCTTCAATGAGTCAAACATATGTAGATTGTTGAAAGCATTCTTCTTTATTTCATGTCCTTTAAATGTTGAAATTGTTGTACAGATTGATACACCAGGGGTTTTACAAACAATCGGATTCAAATACAATGGGGTTGTTCTTGCATTTCCAAATAGAAGCTTTCGATCCTTGGCACCTCACAACATTTACAATCTATCACAAGCACCGTCAATGATGTGCAATTTTGTAAATCTTGTATCATCTTAGCTTGTCAGTTCAAATAGTTCTAGTAGACAAGCTAGTACAAGTTAGGTTTCTAATTTTCATTTAGTTTCATTTAGTTTCTAGTGACTTCTACAAGTTAGCAGCTAAAGAACTAGTTTTGAGCCAAGTAGTGCTATTTTTTTTGACATATAATTGCAAAAGTATATCAAAGGTATATCATTCCACCTACATTCCAAGCGAACCACAATTGTATCTTTTGATCTTAAACAAAAAGAACCTTTACATAGAAAAAGCCATAAGGTCTGTCTAGATATTGCTAGAACGTACTAGCCTATTGGTTTTCACCAATAGTCCATAGGGCGTTTCTGGTTTTCCTTTCAAAAGTATTTCCATAAGAATGCATAATGTTCTAAAACTGTTATTTTATGGTTGTCTAATTTTTCAGAGCAACAACTAAAATCATACATTTTGGTGCAGCAAACATTTCAAAGCACATTGTGGCAAGTGACACATGAGTTATACAAATCGCATGTATGCAATTAGAACAAGTTGCAAATAACCACCCACATCACTGTTATTACAATTTATATAGCTTTCTAGAACATTGAAGAGATGGCTGCATCTATTTATGATGATTTCATGTTGGAATCGTGTTTCTATTGATTCAAGTGGTCGTATTATCCTTGTTGCTGATATTTGTGAAAAACACTGTACACTTTTGCATGTCACTTATATTTTATGTATTGGTCTTCCTGTAGTTCTTTGGTGCTAGTTAGCTATTATTGAGTATGGATGTGAAGACATACAACAATAGTAAATTGTCAAAAGTACTTCTAATAGTTTTCAATATTTTTTAGTTTGGATTTCTATAAGACTTGATAACAAGAAAACTAATAGTGGAATTATATTCCAGTGATAGCTATATGATTTGCAAGATTCAACAAGTAGTTATAATATCTTTTTTTGTGTATAGGTCAGCTTTGAAGAAATCTTTAAATTGCATGTTCGGTGTCCTAGCTCCAGATCTTGTTACAGTCTATCCATTTCTACTATATTTGTTATTTTTAGGTGTTATAGTTAAATTCAATATCAAAATATAAATAGATAACGTAGTTTGCAGGATGTAAGTAGCAAAATTCTATTAATGATTATACAAGTGACAAAACCACTTGGAGGCACATATTGTTTAACAATGTACAATACTTTTTCACTTTGTAAACAAATTAACACAATCCCATCAATATAATATTGCAATTGCAACTAGTTTACAATCCTTTAGACTTTTGTAGATCATTCTAATCCTTCACCTGCCTCTACAATCCAAGCACAAGCTTATCAAAATGTACTAAAACCTTTATTTCCAAGTCATAGTCAACTCTAGAAAATGTTATTGTCATCTATTCAAGTTCATTTGCTTCTTCATATCTCTTGTTTGTTTGTTTCTTCCATTGTTTTCAATTTATATGTTCAATATATTATTCATATATGCAAATTGCTAATTATTTGAAGCCTATGGCTGGGAGAATATGTGATGTCATTAGAGTTGTTCAAGGATTGTTCCTACACTATTTACACAACTACGTAACAATTATTTTTGCAATATTTAAACAATGGCTTGGCTATTTAGTATTTTAACACTGTATTTATTTATTTTTAAATGTAAACTTGTGATTTGAAATAACAAAACCAAATACAAAATGAATTTCAAAGTCACAGGTCTAGATTGTTTTCAGGTCAAAAGTTGCTTCTTATTTCAAATTTTAATAGACCTTTTGTAGCTATGAATGATCAGAACTGTCTACCAAATGGTGATTTCTGTTTCTTTATTTTGTGAACAAAATAATACAAGCAAAGGAATCTGACATTGCCATTGCCACTAGTTTTAAATCCTTCAAAATTTTCTTCTTCATTATAATGCCTTATTTTCTTGTACAATCCAAAAAATAACAATTATTTTCATTACATTTAAACAATGCCTTGACTACTTAGAATTTTACCATCGAATTTATTTGTTTTCAAATGTTTATTTGTGATTTGAAATAAGGAAACCAAATACAAAATGGATTTCAAAATTGCATATCGACATTGCTTTTAGGAAACAGCCTGCTTCTAATTTCAATTTGTAATATGCCTTTTGTAATTATCAATCATCAAAACTATCTAACCAATGGTTATGAACATATTATAGGTACACCATTTTTTTGATATTCTGGTATCAACAACATTGTCCTTGTTTGCAAAAAAAATGAAGAGAACAAGAGTACCAGTAGTTGATAAACAAAAACAGATCATAGATGTAGAGAAATACAAATTAGCAATTTAGACTGAAATTCTGAACATCGACTATTCATTGAGAAATGAAGGATTGCGTAGAACTCGCATATTTAAATACAATGTAGGGGATTGCTTATTTGACTCATTGGAGTTACTTCTTCATTCTTAATACACATCAAGTCAATTACGGAATGGAGCTATAGACCACTTCTTGAGTTGCTTCTCACAAGGTGATCCAGAAGCAATCACCTCATATAATTATGAACTGGATAATCGTACATTGCATGAACTGAACGGTGTACAAAATGTTGAAGAATACCTGCATAGAATGCATATTTCTGCAGTGCATTCTATAAATAATAATGAAGTTGGTCTATGGGGTGACTTGTTTTGTATCCGTTGGTTGTCAAAGTGGCTAGACATACAAATATGCCTTTGGTCAACTACTTCAGGAAAAAAATACTTGCACTTCAATCTGTCATCCCAAGGACAATCGTATTCTATCTTATTTCATGATACAAATCCCCTCCAAGGACATTTTGAGCCGCTTGTGCCTTATCTAGTACAAGCAAACAATGCTAGTCCATGTATCACATGTAGATAACTAAAACAATTTCAAAGCAGTAATCAACAACATCATGATGGTGATTTTATTAGAAAACAAAAAATTACAAATAGCAACACTACATCGCTTTGCAAAATCAAACAACAAATACGTGCTAATAATCAAATGGAAAATACAACCAAGAAAACTAGACACTCAGCATCACCAATAGAATTATTTCAAAAAAAAATTCAAGACACACCGATACATACTTGTGCAATTTGTCAGACATTGCATTTTAAGAAAAACATTATGGCTTTCAAAGAGAAAGAAAAGCAAACATATTATAAACTGACAAATCAAAATAACAATGTATTGACAAATTGCATTTGTTGCATATGCCATCAAACATTGAAACAATGCAAGCTTCCAAAATATTCAACACCACAACATATTCAAATGAATATAGCTTTACAATACGTAAAAATGCTTACGCAACTAGAAGAGCGCCTCGTTTCACTGAGAATTGCATTCGCACAAATATGGGAATTAGGTTACAAAAGACCCCAAATTGGATTGACTGGGTCCATCATTAATGTCCCAGTCAACATGAACATTATACAAAATGCATTGCCATGATCTACCGACGAAACATACACTATTGCAGTTGCCCTAAAAAGATGACTACAATATAATAATGCATATCATAAGGGAATGGTGTGATCAACTATTATAATGAAATCTTTGAACCAATTGAGCGAAACAACGTTGTACAAAAATGAAAAATTCCAATTAAATAAGCACTAGAGACAATCTCTTGAAATAGATGATGAAAGTGGCATAGTAGATGACCTTTGCACAAATGAAACAGGTTCATAATCTGATACAGATGAGCAAAATCCTTGTGAGACCTTGGTCCATGGATACACTGAATCTAAATGTATACATGAAATGCAAGACAAAATCATAGAAGTTGCACCAGTAGAAAACCATTATCCTATTGGAATCTTTAAAGACAAATACGCAGAAGAAATGAACTTTCCTACACTATTCTTTGGAAACCCACATAATGACGACATTGTCAAGAATTTCTCATATCAAAAAATTGCACAATGGGAACTACTTCATTCCAATAGACAATTTGCATATCATACAACTAATCTATTTTTTAAAATAGTCAAGATATTGATACATCAAGTTTTATCTACAATGTAGATAAGAGTACAAAAAGGTCAGTTAAAAGGAAGGAAACTAATAGCAAAAGATATCAAATGCAAACCTAACCTAGAGAAGATTCTCAAATCAGACATTGGATATGTTGACTTTAAAAGAATAAGAATATCTCTGGATTATTTACATCAATTAAAAAAAATGTGTTTGCAATGATTCGGCAACTTGGACCGCCTACATTTTTCCTTACATTTACTAGCGCTGAAAAACATTGGGAACACCTTTCAAAAGCACTTGAAGCCTTGCATAATAAATATTGTGCATCTTCACAACAAGAATACGACACAAAAAATGAGAAAAATATTTTCTATCTCATAAAAAAAGATCCTGTAACATGTGTACGCTATTATAAACATAGAATCAATGCACTAAAACAGTTGATATTTACAGATAGCTCTTTCTTCAGAGAGCTCTTGGATTATTTCTCTATAACTGAATTCCAAAATTGTGGTAATGAACATGACCACTTTCTTTTATGGATTAAAGACGATCCAATTTATGGAAAAGATTAACTTGCAAATATTGAACAATTTATTGACAAATACATCACTTGTAACACTGATGATTTGACTCCTCAAATAGCTATCCTAAACAGGCACCATCATACAAAATGATGCAGAAAATCAAAATGGCACTGTTGTAAATACAATTTCCCATTTCCACCAATGAAAAAAACTATGGTTCTCGAACAACTGAAAGAGAGTAATGAAATTATTGTTTCAATGGCAACAAAAATCTTTTCCATATTAGAACAATCTAATTATGACCAATTATTCTCCTTTCAAATGTTTCTACAAGACATCAATTTGAATGAGCATGATTACATCACAGCTATAAAATCAACAATCCATAGGCCTACAATTTTCTTAAAACAAAACCCTTCACAGATATGGAATAACAGCTTTTCAAAAAAAATACCTGAGCTATGGAAAGCAAATACAGATGCACAATTTGTGCTTAATGCATATGCTACAGCAATGTATTGTAGCTCATACATGACAAAAGTGGATAAAACAATGGCAAATACATTTAAAATAATTCGTAGGGACCATCAACAAAATAATATTGATGCTATAAAAATGATAAGCAGACTGGGAAATGCATTGCTAAATCTACAACAAATGTCTACACAACAGGCTATTCACATTGTACTATCACTTCCACTAAACTATAGTTCAAGAAAGTGTATATTCATTGATACAAGAGCTAATAGTGATCGAACTTTTGTTCTAAAGTCTGCAAAACAATTGAACAATGAACCAGATGAATCAGAAAATGTGGCTTGTAAATCTTTAATAGATTACTATTTAGCATGACTTGAAACACTTACACATATTTGCCTTGCACAGTTCGTATCAGAATATAGAAAAGATGGGAAACCAATGCACCGCAAAGCTAAACCAAATATTATACATTTTACGAATTTTAACAAACATGTTGACTTGGAAAATTATTGCAGAGAACATTTATTACTTTATGTACCCTTCACAATAAATGAAAAAACATTGAAGCATGGTTTCCATTCATGGCATCATGCTTATTCATATCATGAAAACACAATTAATACTAACCATATCAAATACAATTACCACATAAACTCTAAATGGGGCGATATTGACAAAGCTATAGATGAAATCTGTTTCGAAAATAGTCACATTCCAAATGAATCAATCATTTCAAATCAAAATCCACAGAAAGAAACATACAACATAGAAGGCGATATTGAAACGATAAAGCATAACAAATCAAAAACTCAATTCTCTAATGCATTTGAAATTGGAAAACATCCACATATTATGGACAATGTTGAATACTTCAATTTGAGACGAATGTTAAATAGTGAACAACAAGCAATTGTAAAGGACATTGTGTTGAAGAAATTCAAAAATAACAAAACTCGACTGCACTTGTTTCTAACAGGTGGAGCAGGCACAGGCAAAACTTTTACTGCAAAAGCAATATTTCAATCTCTCCTTCACATATATAATAACTCCATTGATAGTGATCCAGACAAACCAAAAGGCCTAGTAGTTGCTTATACATGAAAAGCAGCCTACAATATAGGTGGAGTAACATTACACTCGGCATTTTGAATACCTTTCAACAAATCAGAATTTGTTCCATTGAATACTGAAATCTTAGATACAATGTCAAAGCATTATCAGCAACTGCGTGTGCTATTAGCAGATGAGATTTCATTGGTAGGTGCAACATTTTTGCGTTGCATTGATAAGAAATTAAGAGATATAATGCAAATGCCAACCACATACTTTGGAAATCTTGATACAATTTTTTGTGGTGATTTATATCAAGCACAACCTGTACTAGATTCAGTTGTATTTGATAATACACCAACACTAACTGAATTAATGCCATACAACTTGTGGAAAGACAACATAAAATACTATGAGCTACAATCAACTATGCGGCAAACAGATGAGAAGTTTATTGCAATACTCAATAGAATACATGTAGGTTCACAAACAGATAATGATATAGAGTACTTGAATCAGACTTGTTTGCGCTCACCACCCATGGACCCAACATTCCCCTATCTATTTTATAGAAGGAAAGATGTTAATGCACATAATCAAAATATGTTGTCAATAGATCCAGGAGATCTAATTGTACTGAATGCAATTGATGAACATGATGAAAAATGCAATGAAATACATCTGTATAATCACACAATGTCTTTACCATCTCAAATACTTTTGAAACCAAACATGCTTGTAGAAATTTATGCTGGTAATTATGATACGCAAGACGGTCTAGTCAATGGGTCAGATGGAACATTTAAAGCATATACCATATCCAATGCTTTTGACATTGTTTGGATATAATTTAATTACCCAAACATTGGCCACTATCAACGTGTTAAATTAACACAATGTTATAGCAATGGTATTGATAAACAATGGACACCTATACTTTGCACCACAAGGCCAATCCAAAAAATCTCAAACAACAAGAAAATAACTATTAGAAAACAATTTCCAATTCAACTTGCTTGTGCTAAAACAATACATAGATCTCAAGGACTCACAATGCAAGGCTTGGCATTTGATCCTACGGCCATAGGGCAACATGGATTAACGTATACAACACTTTCCCAAACAAAAACAATCCACACATTATTCTTGTTAAAGCCTCTTACCAAGCAAAATTTCAAAATAAAAGAAAAAATAGTCCTTGAAATGTCTCATCTAAAATCAACAGCACACTAGCAATTTGAAAATGGAGATATCAAACATAAGACTAATTCAGAACTACTATTGTGCACATTAAATACTCGCAATCTACACCTGCATATTGAAGACATGATTAATGACACTAATATCATGGCATCTGATATCTTATGCCTTCAAGAAACATATATCCAAGACTCCCATACAAATAATCTTTTTAAAGATTTCAATTGTTACTCAACATATCATATACACGGAGTAATGTCTATAATCAAGAAAAACATATTAGTCTCTAAAACAATGCAACATTCAACATCATATACAGAAGCAATAACATTAACAATAAGCTCTATGAACAATCAAATTAACATATGTAACTTATATGCCAAGCCCAATGCTCCATTTGCAGATATTATAGCAATCACCAACCAAGTATTCTCATGTATTGATGAAAATAAAACCTTGTACCTAGTGGGAGATTTCAACATTCACATGTGTACAGAAAACTACAAAAAAAAATAGCTCCTGAATCATATGCAAAACCACAATATGCATTTCTTATTAAGCAGGTCTCATGCTCTATCTAGACCATTGATCGATCATCTATGGACTAATGCACTGACAAAAAAAACTGTAGTTTACAAATCGGAAGCATATTGGAGTGACCATCTTGCTACTTTTTTAAGATTTCGACCCTCTCAGAACATTCAATGTTCTTAAATATCTCAACTATTTTTGTTCAATAACATCCAAATCAACAAAAAACATATTTTGACAAATCCAATCTATATACAAACTACTGTTCAATCATGTATCATCCAATTTACTGACACAAAAAATCCAAATTTACAAATAAAAAGCATATTGCAGAAACAACCACACTGATTTTCCCTAATTTTAATCCTTTCAAAAAACTAAATATTCTTAAATATGCCATTTGTTTTAGTTCAAAAGCATCTAAACCAACACTCTCAAAATCTTGTCAATCAAATGAATAAATAAAAAAATCCCTAATGTCTACAAAGAAAAGACATATGTATTAGATAGCTTCATCATTTCAATACAATTTCATTTTCTTGTGTCTACAAATTGTCTTACTCTTTTATTCCATAGTACCAATTATATATATTCTGATATAACATTAGAACAACAACATATTTTCATTTTTCCTGCACAAATTTATGCAAATGACAAGTTGATAAAAAAATATAGGTTACAATGGACAATGCCAAAAGACCAGAAGCACAAATTGACACTATTAACCAACAACAATTGAAAAGGTAAACAATATTCTTTGGTTACATGTACACTGTACCTTATTAAAATTCTAGATTTCAACTAATTTTGTTTTGTTTTTTCCAGATCAAAAGTAAAGAATCAAAATCAAGTTTCAATTAAAGACTTGAATGCTTGTAAAGCAGGCAACATTTTCCAAGGTGATGTCATTGTGAAGTATAAAGATATACTAGATAAGACAAACAAGACACGTGAAGTACTTCGCGCAAACCTCACAGACACAAAAGGTGAAATGACTATTATGCTAAATGTAACTGCTGATCTCATTTCTCACTATGAAGACAAAATAATTCCAAGTTCAGGACTACCATATCCAACTTCCAGATTGCACCTAGAACAGATTATGATCGCGGAGATTACGACTGCGTACTAGTTCTAACAAAGTCCTCAATAGTGGAAATCATTCCATGAATTTGTATTGACTATAAATTCATCCCCAGCATAGCCATAAAACAATTGTTGGCAAGTACTGAATAATATGCTATAGGCACTATAGGTGTATTGGTCACAAGAGAAAAACAAATAGGTCTCCAATATATTGTTGATGTGCAAGATGGAGATTTAGAGTTTGACAAAGCCCAGGTACACTTTTCAAGGTTCCACATACTAGTTTTAACTTTAAATCATTTTGAAAATTTTATTTTATATGGTAACTACACTAATTTTAACAAGCTTCTCTCTTCCAACTCTTTATCATATCTTCCTAGCTCGAATGAAACTATGTTTCAGTTAACTCGAGACCACAACCCCTCATGACCCGCTCTATAAGTTCTCTCAAAAGTCTACCTGCATGCTGCACTGTAATAATCTTCATTTTTCTCCTCTCATTATTTGCAGACAATGGTTATCTAAAGTTAAACTTTAAGTCCTTTTAAGTTATTGTAATTTCTTGCTTGGGATTTGCATTGTTATAGAATTTGATTTTCAAGGTTATATGACTATTGAGATATCGGTATACATGGTTATTTTTATAATTGCATTCAGTGTCCTTTTGGCTGTAGCTGCTCTAAATGACCAGCACAATGAAGATGAAGCTTTTTTTTCTACCTATTGTTATGTCATAAAGACTGAGGTCTTTGCACGAGAAGAAGTGTTGTCTTTGGTCACTGTAATACTGGACACTATCTACTATATAATTGCATCTGCTGTTAAGAATTCAACTACTTGCATGCATGAGAATCATGATGCTTCTATGACACAACCACAGCCTGTACCATCAAATGCCCAACCTATTTTTGTGCCTAAAAATGTATACACCCAATATTATGAGAATCCCCAATACATTCATGCCTCACAGCAAATCACCCAACTAGTAGATCATAGACAGAGTTCAACTTGGAGGTGACGTCACTAAAATATGTTGTCTGTCTATTATCATAGCCTTAAAGTTGAAAACATGGTTGGAGTCTTCTTGACATATCTCAAGCAACTCCATGTTATTCTTAGTGATCTATAGGCCTTGATGGTCTCACGGAGCCATGAGTAATTGTCTACTTTGTTGATGTTGGGATTGGGACACGGATTGGCATTGTTGGTTCAAGTTTCAAGTTGAGTTGGGGTTGAAGTCGAAGACATGATATCCACATGAACACCCAATGATTACAACCAGCAATAATGAACAAGGGTAGGTGAACAACTGCTCACAAGGCTATTGATGTGCATCTTCTTCCATGTAAAATCATCTTTGCAAAACTAGCGATATGAAGTCCTTCCTACTACAAACTTCTTTCCCCAACAAATACCCTAAATATTATAATTTAGGGATCCATCCTAATGTCATAAGTCCATCATAATACTTGTCTCTTTCCCCCAACAAATACAAGGCTACAACCTTGATTTATAGTTTTTTATTATACATTATTTAGAGATTATATATTATTTATAGATTATATATTATATATTTTTAATATTTTATGTATATATAAAAACCATAAATGAAACCTAACCTGAAAAAGAAAAAAAATGTCTTGTATTGTGTACCTGAACTGGCAGCTTAGAATAATAGCTTAGATCAAAAACAACAATAGCAGAAAAAAAACTAAAAATAATTAATAGTCACAAGTTATTAAAATCTAAATAAAAATTGGTAAAGATAATTTTGAAAGATAAAAAGAGGCTAAGATGGAATACTAAACAAAAATTATTGAAATTGAGGCAAACAATTAATAAGGGCATTTATAAATAAATAATATGCCTTCAAAAAAAAAGAAAATGCCAACAAAGACGGAAAACAATTAAAGAATCTAGCAATTTTTACAAACATAAACAAGAGTACATAAGTCTCTTGAGTATATTCAAAACTTGGTGAAACTATGGAAGGAATACTGATGAACTTTGAAAATAGTAGTTTGTTACCCAAAGTTTTGGAAATCAAATATTTGAAAACTATGGAAAATTTATAAATGGGAGTACATATTGCAGATTGTATGATATGGTGTTATTTAGCCAGTGTAGTGTATATTGGTGGTTTGGCTTAGACTCCAAATGTACAAAAGATTTATCTGGGATAATTTTGAAGCAACATTACCAAAATGATTCAAATGAGGGCAAAAAATTAGTTGTTAAAGAGTAAATTAAAAGAACAAGATGAAGAAATTTATTGTTTATGAAACCATAGTAAATCTCTTTTTACTTGAGTTAAAGATCTTATAAAACCAAAAAAATAATTTACAAAAATGCAAATTCAACCTATTTGATTATGTTATCTCCACCAGTGGCGTTCACATTTTGACTAGGTTTTTGTCTCAACAATGTGTAATAGTTATATGTGTTGTTTCCAAGTGCTATTTATTATAACTCAATGATATACTAGCTAGATTATTCAATTGTCCTTCACACCACCATCCTAAGCCCTACAGTCAGGATCATTGGTATCAAAGCAGATTTATAAACACCCATGCATAGAAGTAGAAACAAAGACTGCAACTTGGTTCTATACAAGACTACCCAAACAAACACCACCACAAAACTAAGATGGTTCATTCCCAGAAGTAACATTTTGATGCCTCCTCAAATGCCCAACATCTCAAGGAGCCATGCATTGTACTATTTAGCCAATTCTGCAAGCTCATGATGCACTTGGATCCCTTGACTGTATCACCTTCTTTTGCCTCCAATGGCAATGCACCTATTCAACATCAAGCCCTTTCAAGGTCCAAGGCAATATTAACTTCCAATGTTCCAAGGCACTTCACTAACATATGAAAGATCTCCTACATTCTGATAAAGATGTACACATAGGTCTCACAATACTGGGAAGCTCAAGCATCTAGCGCAAGCAATACTTTGAGCCTATTAAATACGGTATAATGATGATATCAAATTCTTCACTGTGCTCCCCCAACTTCTCTCCCTTAAAACAAAGTAACCCAGGTAGTGTTTTATGCACATCAAATGACAAAGCTCTTTTACAATCCTAATCCGTTAGGGCTTGAGAGAACCAAAAACAAAAAATAGGATTTCACAGCGTATGACAAAAATTATATAACTTAATTTTGAAAGGGCAAAAATCGGTAGGACCTAAAACCGTCTCCGAACACTTAAGAAGCTAGGCCGATGTGTATTGAAATATGGTGAGCACAAACACAGATAGTTACACCATTATTGCACAACAATATTAAAACATAAAATTATATATTATTGTCTTTGGATCATTTTACAATGCAGTACATTGGCTTTTTAAAGCCTTGATATTCCCATATATAACTTCTTACAGGAAAGTAACTTCCCAAAACCTAACCAACTAATTATTTACTTATATTTATTTAACAATGTAATACTAGTATTATGCCAACATTCCCTCCCTTATTATATTGTTCCTGCAATAGTACCAATGGACCCCCCGTGAATGCTAAAAAACTTAACAAAGTTGATTACATAATATGAATACATATTTATAGAAGATCTTCCCCAAAGAACAAGTCCTAAACCAAGCGAGGCTCCATCATGCTGTCTCATCTACCCTCGGAAAGGCATAGCTTCGAGCTGTGTTCTTGAGCTCTTTAGTCCCAAGCTCTTAAATCACAGTATTGAATTATTTGACAATGGCCCCTAAGAGATATGATAGATCTCTGCCATGTTGTCTAGTGACCGCGAAAGGGTATAATTCAAGATCATATACTCTTTGACGCTCGCTGGACAACAATCCATATTGAGCTCAACACCAAACCCCAAACCTATCTCCAAAACAAAATCTTCATAAAACATACATTCTTCAAATCTGTCAGCTTTGTTAGCATCAACAAAGAAAAACAACCAAAACCAAAAATGCTTCTCATGCAAAGCATCATCTCAAAGTGAGAAGCTAACTTGAGATGATGGTAAATCCTCCATCCTCTAATGCTGTCTGCATCCAATTTGATATCCTTAAACTCTATCCATTTGCTTTAGACTCTTCAATAGCACAAGCATGTAAGTCTCTCAAATTTCTATCAATGATAGCATGGATGGCATCGGAACCACAAACATAATGTGTGCCCATTTTCAAATGTTAAAACCTTATCTTACCACAAAAATTAAATTTACCTCCAAGTTAATCTTTTTAAATACTTCCCCTTATTTCTCCCAATCCCTCAAAAGTAAATATTTTAAATACCTTTTCCTTAATACTTATGTCTCCTTTTTAAAAACTTTTCTCCAAAATAAATTGTAAATTTCTTCCTTAATTTTTCTTTTAACTTTCTTCAAACAAAATTGTTTTACTCTAGTTTCTCCAAAATAGCTTCTGTGCTTAGGCATCAATTTGTGGCCTCTATGCAATAAAAAAACACCTACTCCATATCGTTATCCAAAATTTTATTTTCTCACATAAAATGTTTGACCAAAAAAAATAACAATGTAAGATATGCCTTCTCTGAAAATCCTTACATAGTGCAGCAAACAAACCTTCTACGCAGATTTTAGAATTTCTTGTCTCTCTGCAACCACCAAGTTTATTCCAACATTCATAGTCTCCACAGCAACTAAAATGAAGGGCAAGAAACTCTTTCTATGGATCAAACAAACAATTATCCTCCAATAATAGTGCCTGCAACCATTCTCATGTGCTCAAATAGATTTTCCATGAAGAGATTTCCTTGTTGTATTCGGTGTACACCTGGTTTTCCATCTTTGAGTGCAACTTTAATATCAACCAGCTTGCATCTCCTCACAGCAAACAATTTCCATATCAATTACTTCTAAAAGATTACTTAATGCAGATTGAATGTAAAGGATGCAATTTCAGCACAGCAATGTTTTAAAAACTTTACACCATCGTCTCCTCACAGTAAAGAAAAACCATGAAAACCCTAAGTATCAAACAACAATACTCTCTCAACATCAGCAAATTCATTTGGACAACAACAAATTTGTTTGGACAGCGAGACTGAGAATGATATACGCCTCCATTTGAAATCGTAGATGCCTTTGATGTAGATTTTAACTTCCATTGGCTCTCCTCCAAACAAGCTTTCAACCTTCCATTTTAGAATGCACAGGCTCAGCCAAATACTTGCTCTGATACCATATTGAAATATGGTGAGCACAAACACAGATAGTTACACCATTATTGCATAGCAATATTAAAACATAAAATTATATATTATTGTCTTTGGATCATTTTACAATGCAGTACATTGGATTTTTAAAGCCTTGGTATTCCCATATATAACTTCTTACGGGAAAGTAACTTCCCAAAACCTAACCAACTAATTATTTACTTATCTTTATTTAACAATGTAATACTAGTATTATGCCAACAATGTACCGATAAAATCGACTCTATTTGACCACTCCAGATACTTTGGCGTGACCTCCTTGATCGGCGAGCACTCACAAGCCTTGGACGATGTGCCGATGGAACAATCCACTTTCGGCCCGACTTCAACTTTCGGCGTGACTTACTCCAAAGCTGCCGATACACAAAGTCTCTCCAATGGCCCTCAATATCAGTGAACCTTGACTCCTTTTCACCAGAGATATCCACTTCCAGTACTCACATGGGCCGAAGATGATAGTGAAAGAAGCCTTAGATAGTTTACAAAGAGACCAACTAGATGAAGAAGAAGAATAGGCCATCTCAATCAAAAGTGACAATGAAAAGGAAGAGCAAGCATGACTGCCATTTGCGTGTAAATTTTCAGCTTAGACATAATGTTTAAATATTTGCACTATTATTAATATTTGTAAAGTAATAGTTAAACACTATTGTTATGCATTTAAAAATTAGAATAAGTATAGATTAATATTCTTTTATCTCCCTAAACTTGTGAAAAGGGGAAATTATATAACTCTTTATGAGTAGTTATGAACGTGTGACTCTATAAATTGTAGATCATTCGATGAGAGAAGGGCTTTTTTTGGGGCCCTTGGAAAACTTTGCAAAGGTTGTAGAGAAAACTACTTTGGCCTGTACAATTGATAAATGAATAAAATGCAGATTTGAACTTTGTGTCTCAATTGCATTTACTATCACATTCTTTTTTATGTTGAGTGTGACTGTTCATTTCATAAATTGTTTCTGTACAATCTACAAATGTAGTAGTTAGTTTTATTTATATTTTTATATCTACTCATTGTATGTGACTGATTGAAGGTTGTCACACTTTGGTTGAATCCATGCATTCTATACTCTGTCCATTTTAGCCATTTTAATTTAATTTTTTTGCAAAACATTAAAAATCCAATTGCAACTTTGGAAAATGTACATATTTACAGTAAATCTAAGTTTTGGCTTTCAATAACACAGCCTCACCATCTTGAAGAAGAGTTTTTACCCCAACAATTGTTGTGATTTGATAATTACAAATCCATTTACCAACAAGTGCCTTTCCACTGCAAAGAGACTATAGTCAACTGGCACCTTCTGCTTGATACATAGTGTAGAACAATATATGGGTTAGGGTCGAGATCACAATTGAAAGCATTTAACCTTCACTAATAAAGGCCTAAATAAGCATATGTGCTAATGCACTAAGCTGGGCATAGCACACAAAAAGGACTCAGCACAAATCAGAACATAGTGTGAAAGGCTGCATTTTGCAAAACAAGACACATAGGCATAATGGTAATGGTGATGGCAATGTTGGGTTATAAACTGGAAAACCAAATGCAAGCCATGATATACAGTCTTTTTCAATAAAATGCAAGGTACTAGTATGATTTACAGGAGGGAATTTTAACCTTGTATTTGCAAAATCACTTTGAAGACACAGCAAGCCTTTTGAAAATGCTTGACAACAATTAAAGCTTGACTTCAATTATGGGTAACAAATTTTTTTTAACTTCTCTAGTAGAGTCTCAATAGGTTCTTTTGACATTCAAAACATCTCAAAACTTTCCATTGTATAATTTGATTGCGGATGCATTACATCTGGCCTGTCAACACTGTAGAGAAATGAATACGCTGGTCAATAGAACTACAGATATGCGGATTGGATTGATCAATCCAATAGGCAGTGGTTTTCTTGTTTCCAATAGCTTTGACAATGTAAACTGGCAAAAGATCCATGAAGCAGTTTCCTCATATAGGCCAAAACCATCTTGGATTTTTGGTGTGTGCATATAGGTAGCTGCATGTGTCAGTAACAAGACAGAAATGCCTTCAAGCCTCAACACAGAGCTGATATCTGCAGGAATGAACAATGGTCTGATGTCACGTGTCTAACTAAAATTCTAAAGATTTCATAACACCAGTTAATTGTGCATAAGTCAACAATTCACTCAGTTCGATACTTTTTAAAACATAGAGTAATGTATCTCTTCATAAATAGGTGACTACTTCAAATTGATTTTTTTCTTAAATACAAATGCGAAAATAAAAGGTCTTTGTCTCAGTAAAGCTTGAAAATAAAGCAAAAATTAGGAATTTAAAGTGGACAACATGTTCCAAATGCAAGAGGTACATGTACTTGTTTATGCTTCAACTGTCTCCTTTCTTGTTTAAATTGTTTCTAGTTCTTGAACCTACTTTCCAATTAACATTCATTACTCTTCTATAGTTTCATTTCTTACTTACACTATTTACACCTACAGCTGCAGATGCTCTAGAATTTTAAGGACCATTTCTTAAAAATCAAAGAACAGCTCCAAAGGAATGAATTTCCACTTATCCTTTTCAAAAATATTGTCAAACCGATGAATGCCAAAGACAACATGCTTCACACTTGCCAGTCAACATATATCGATGTATTAAATGACAAAAGGACCTTGGATCACTTAAACAGTTTGGTGCATTTAACATTTGAGATAACAACTCTTGAAATCTCCAATCTTTTCCCTGGCAAATCTAAAACAAAATTAACAAAAAAAAAATCTTCCTAACCAAACAATACTTCCATATGTATTGCAGGTATAAGGAACATTGAAAATAGCCAATGCATTTTCCAGTCCTTTCCATGCATTTTGCTTAAAATGCGATTATAAATTTGATACCTATGGAGCACTTGACAATGAAACTACCCAGTGTGATAGATGCAAGGAATAGGTCACCTATATCTACTTGCACTATCTCAAGACTATTCTGACAATAGACAACAAACAGACAATACATTGCTCATGCGCCAACAATATCATCCAGATGCTACTGCCAGACCTGCAACAGATCAGCTATGACAAGTACCTCAAAGATAAATCAGCAGTCATCTTCATGTTACAAGGCTTCAGCAAAAAAGGACAATTTACATTGAATAAGTCAAATGTCATCATTAATGCATGTTGTCCTAAAGAATGAACACAAAGCATACGAAACTACATTTTTGTTACATATATCTTATACACAATACCTCGTTAATGCTCTCTTTACTCTCTGAACTACACATTACTTTATCATTCTGCCTAATTTTATTATATTAAATATCTCATGATAAAATTTCCCTTCAAACTTATGTAATTGGTATTTTTGACTACAAAATCAAACCACTTAATCAAATGTGTCTTAAATTTTCTCTTTGTTACAAGCAAATATTAGAAAGCTTCTTAAATTCTCTCAAGAAAAATTATAATGCTGTAAACCTCTCTCTCATTATGCATACTATGATAATCTGCAGTAAAATCGTCTTCAACTTTCTTCAAAATGTCAAGGGAAAGTGAAAATGTTACATCTTTCTTTTCTTTTTATTGGATGCAAATATTTACACTGTTGTCTTGCAAAAACACTCAAATCTCATTTTTCTATGTTCCCAAATTGATGACTGCTACTTTAGATTCTGCATCTTTCATATCTTTCTTGGTTTTTTATGTATGTGCACATATGCTTATACAGATAGATAAACATTTGATGTCTTCTAGTAAAACCATTTGAAGGATTTCAAATCTATTGTATTCCCTACTCTCATCTGTACTCTATACATATTGATGCCACTTAGGTTTGTATATACTTGAAAGCTTGCTAAAGCCTTCCATGATTCAATTAATTTAGCCAATTGATGGTAATGCTTAATCTTTGACCCCATATTCTGTGCCAAGAGAGACATCTTGGATTTTTGGTGTGTGCATATAGGTACCTACATGTGTCGGTAACAAGACAAAAATGCATTCAAGCCTCAACACAGAGCTGATATGTGCCAACGGGTATACAAAAGACTCAATATTAATACCAAGTAACATTTGTCTGTTGTGATGTCAATCCTTCAAGAAATGCAACAAAAAACACCCAGGTTTGTGCTATTGAAAAATCCTAAACTAACTCAGTTCAGAATAAACATCATCTCAAGTCATTTTAGGAATGCAAAAAGAACTATGGTCCTTAATACATAATGAAATAATCTGTTCAGACTATCTTGTATCCAAGATTTCATTGCACATTTTTCATCTAATGCTTTTTCCTCTGTTCTCAATCTTCTATTTGATGGTCTGCGGACTAAATTGGACATATGAAATCATTACTTGCATGAGCTATTCTCATCTCATCGAGTTTTCCTTTCTGACAATATACTACAACAACATTCAACACATAAAGGCAGGAACATGACACATTGTGTCTCTTGTTGTATATTTACATTCTTATAAAATAAAAACCGTCAATGACTCCGTTTTTACATTGATCTGAAATTATATAAATATTAAAGGGTTTAATAGTAACAATTTATAAAAAACTTAGATAAAGGTTTAAAGTTCTTATTAATTATTTGACCCTATTTAATATTTAAATAAAATAGCTAAGAAAATTTGAAAGACTATCTAAATTATTTTAAATGACTTTTAATACGAGTTAGTTGAGTTGAACCGTAAATTGAATTTTATTCTTTATACCGGCTAGATAAAGTTGACTTTCCAATGATTTTTAGAAGATTTAAATATAGCACTGTAAGTGAACAAGTTTAAATTATTTACTTCAAATTTTTAAATTTAAACTAGCTAAATTCAAAACCAACATTTGTTAGTTTCAAAGCCTTTCAGCAATCAGCACATTCACATACAACAAAACTATATAATCAATTAAAAAAAAAAAATTAACCTATAACCATTAAATATTAAAACTCAATAAAACACGATCAATACCGAAATCGGAACAAACTTATCAATACCATACTCAAGTTAAGTTTTGAAAGCATTTTCATACCATGAACATAGACATTGGGCAACAAATGGGGTACAGCCTCATGAGCACTTCTTTCAAACAAAACTACAAGTTAATGCCAGGTGAATGAATGTTTTTCTTGCAGACATCTATGAACGTCATTTCCTTTTATCCACTTCACAGAACCCTAATCTTTTAAACGAAAATCACTGAAAGCAAATGCTGCCCTGCATGCTAATCTAATTCTAACTTCCACAATACACAGCACATAAATTGCCCTCATATTATAACCCTGATGGGTATCAATAAATGTTGTATGAACTTCCACCCATATAAGTTACCGTCCCACTCGCCACTGCAATCATACACAAAATGAAAAAAATGATTTTTTTGGGGTTTTCCTACTCACAAATATGTAAGAAAATGCGAAATGAAATGCATTTTATTTATGTTCACATTACCTGCAGTACATTTCGCTCAGGCCTTCGATAAGAAGCCTGAGCAGTTTGTTTGGCCTTAATTTGTACTGCTGCTTCTGGGGGGCCTCCTCTCCTGCTGTTCTCAGATTGGTCTAAACTGCAGTTACCGAATTTAACTCTATGTTTAAACTTCTCGAAAACAATAAAATTCTAAAACAATATTCGAACACAAACTTTAAATCTCACCGTTGTTGAGCAGCCATTACAGCCCTGTTTCGTAATTCTATACGTCTTTCTGCTGCTTCTTCTTCGTTCATTATTACTGCTCTTTCTTCCCTCCTCCTTTGAGTTTCTGAACTCGTAAACCAACTGAGGAATATTGATATTAAAGCCCCCATTGCAGGGAATGCAAAGCTGTTTATAACGCAGGCAATCAAGAAACCGGCTTATATGTGATAGAATTGTACAGGGAGGGGTAGAAATACAATCCAAGAACTTTAAGAGAATAGAACTTTTACGAATTGGACAAATTAGCCATGATAAAACAGGAGACTTTTTTCGTTAGTCTCGACGAGGCCAGGGTCAACGAGGACGGCAGTTCTTTTTCCAGACAGATCCATAAATAAATTAGTTGACCTTCACATTGACATATGTCTAATAAATATATAACTCCGCTGTCCGCACATCATTTTTATTTTGTTTACACAGGCTGCGCCATAGGTTAGCAGGATAAGCCTTGTAACTAGGCTGTTCTTAAATATCATCCATTTCAATAATCAAAGGTTAATCTTGGCCAATAAAAATAGGACAAATATATAACACTTTTTTATTGTGAATGAGGTGTAAAATTGCTATTGATTGTTTGACCATCGAAGTGGATGATAGAACAAATATATAACACTTTTTATTGTGAATGAGGTGTAAAATTACTATTGATTGTTTGACCATCGAAGTGGATAATATTTAAGTAGAATGCTGTAGTACCAATAGAAATTTAATCGAAGACTCTAAATATATAGGAAGCAATCTTATCATACATAGGGTTTTAAGATCATATCCCCTAAGGTGATATATCGTAAAATTAGATTGTAAATTTAAAATATTGAAATAAACTTGAGTTATCTATAAAAAAAAAAAATGTTCTTTGCTATTCTAATTTCTTCAGCTACACAATAAATCATAATTATATCTAAACTAAATATGTGTTGAGTTTAATAAATAGAAAAAAAAAATGGACATAGTTTTTTTGATTTAACGATTTGATGTTGTTGTTGTTGAGGATTATAACTAAAAAATCTAATTATTTATTTTCATATTTTGATTTTGTGAATGAACTTCTGTCTAATACTCAAATGACATGGTACTAGGCCACACAATGTGGCTTGGTACAAATGAAATTCCTACTATTCATTATATTCCTTATGATGCAAATCTATCTGTTATTGATGCAAAAATCTACATTGTAATCTTTCCTTGAGTACGAACAATGAAATAAAGAGTTGAGCTAAAAGCATAGTGGGATTTATCTCTTGTCCAAATGGAATACTATGGTTTTTGTTGCTAATAGTCAAATCACTTAGGTTGTGGAACCATGTATGCAAGTATGCTAGGTAGATAATGCAATGCCTAAAAATGTAATGTTAACATAATTCTTCAGATGCTTTTGTGTACTTTTTTTTTTGAATGCTTTGCAGTGATAACTAACGACATAGTACTCTCTATAAATACATGATCCTATTCACTCATTTTAAGTTTTTTGACACATAAACCAATAGGGTAATGATCAAATTTATGAAAAGCCAAGTTTGGAAGTGAGAGACATTAAATTTAAATCTGGTATACTAGGTTGTGTAGCATGGCCTAGTCCAATTATAAGGCCATGATATGTAGCCTAGTCTAGGCTAGGAAGGAAACTAGGAAATAAGATAGGTCATAACTAAGGAGGTGGATAAGGATATTTTAGGTAATAGGTTCAAGGTTGGGGTCAATTTATGCACCAAACAAGTCAAGTTGAGTGTTGTGAAACTGATGTAGGGCCATTTACAAATCAAACAAGCAACTAGTTAGTCAAACATGCAAAGTACACAATGAAAGACAAACAAGATGTTTGGAGATACAAGAACACATATTTTATTGATTTGCAAAATGCTTTAAGATTACAATGGGTATGTGCATAGAAACAATAGACAAAAGTGTTTCAAAAGCAGCGACCTTTTTCCTAAAATTAGCAACCTAAACTTCAATGACTAATTTAAGATTTCTACACTTAAAAATGAAGATGTGATAAGAACAAGATATTAAGTACTTTGATGAAAAATCATTGAAATGAGACATTAATTTGGATTGATCGTAGCCTAAAGGTACTAATTTGGTGTCCATTGTACCAATTTTGGCCTTCATTTTGTTTAATCTCTAGCTATTTTAATGTGTTTTACTATATTTGGCACTTTGATCTCATATCAATATGAAATATACCCTATGTAGAATCAGGTTGAAGCATTGGAGGAATTCAAATATGACAAAAAAATGCTTTGTTGCTACTTCCATGTGTCCTAGCTACTCCTTGATTATGCTTCCATTGCTGCCATGGTGGGTAGGGCGTCATCCCTTCTTTGTACCTCCTCTTCTTTCCTTTCCTTGCATACAACAACCTTATATTTTAGCATTGGTGATCTTAGATGGGAGCTCCCTCCCAATACAAGTTGTCCTAAGCCTCTCGCAATCAACAAATCAATTGTAGTTACCTCAAAAGCTTTTATGCCCAAGCTCAACTCCATGCCTTTGGTGGAGGTTCCTATAAAAATCATGGCTCATTTTCTAAAATCTTTTGTAGATCATGCCCTAATTGATCACTTTATTAGTCTTTGGTTGATCCCATTGGCACTAGAAAAGTGGATCTCATCAGTTTGGGGGTTAAAATCACTATTTTTGAGCTATCGTTATCTTGTTGGAGCTATTTCATAGTCATTTTTGAATCTAAAGAGGAACATGATGTCATATTTCAAGGAGAACCATGGTTTATGGGCTTAAGGGCCTAATTTTTTAACTTTTGGATTGCACCCTTCAACCTACAATAATATATTGTTGAGCAAGTTCTGGTATGGGTAAGACTTCCCTTTCTTCCATTACATCTTTGGAATAAATCTTTTCTAGAGATCATTGGTAATAAAATAGGTAGATTTGTAGATTGGATCCCCCCAAATCTTTTAATGTTGTATGTGCTTGCATTTATGTGTAGGTCAACCTTAAAAATGGTCTTCCTAAAGCTAATGGAATTAATGTTTTGGAGTGGGTACACACTTAGGTGCTTGATTATGAACACCTTCCCTTTAAATATTTGTGGTACCTCTTGCAGAACTATTAGCTTAAATCCTCTAAAAATTTTGTGATCACTCAAATTCTAACTCTTTCTAATCACCAAGTTCCTGATGTGGGCAAGATGAGAGCATACAAAGGTTAGAATGAGGATAGTTGAATAACTAAAAGATGTTGGTTGCAAGCCAATCAAATTATAATATAAGAAGAAACATAGAATTGATCAAGCCAAACTAGCTACATACATGTAGAAGTGTGTCAATGCCAAAATGGTGGACTAATTCACTCGATTTTGATTCACGCCAAATTAATAGGAAATGAAAGTAATGGGTCTAGCAGTGAATCATCTAAAATGCTACAATGACATGCTTGAAATCAAACTTCTAGTGATAAACCTTCTAGAATATTACAATGATGAAAGATAAACAGTTATCTCCAAATCCAAAAATTATATCAAACATAGACATTTAGTCAAATAATTGGAAAGAAAACTATAGATAATGTAAAATACCTTAGCTGATGTCAAACTCTAAAAAAAGTAACTTATTACAACAATGTGATAAACCCAAAATCTGATATAAAATTGCTATTACAGCTAAAACCAAATTGAAACTACTTTTTCTGAAGATGTACGACTACAAGGAACATCATAAATCTTCCCAGCACTGACTTGTAATCACCCAAAAGTAAAAATTGATTGGTATGACAGCTACAATAAATACTGTAATTTCCTTAACAGTAAATAAACTACTTAATATGTGCTATGATTTCCTAGTATAGCAGTTACAATACCATTCTGCGACTAAATAAACAAAATCAGCAGCTAAGGATAAACTACTTAATATGTGCTATGATTTCCTAGTATAGCAGTTACATTACCATTCTGCAACTAAATAAACAAAATCAGTAGCTAATGAAAGGTACGGTGGAGTTTTCGGAGACCAAATCTGATAGAAACAAGTTAAATAATATAAGATGTTTCTCCCTTGCAGCTTCCAATCTTAATAGGTTCCACTCAAAAGTCAAGCGAATGATTTGTTTCTTAATGTGATTCCCTAAGACTTCAAACATCTCCTTATTTGCTTAGTGTGGCCAGCTATTAAGTGGCGGCAAGGATTAGGAGATGAATGACCGAACATAAATTAATTTCCAAGGTTTAAACATCATTGGTAGGCTATAAACATTAGCTGCAACTATCAAGGTAAAGTCGACACCAAAAGGTAGCGACCCCAAGACTATATGATATGGCAGCTGACCCAATTTGTATCAAGGCTTCATCTTATCACTACAAATGAGGAACGACATGAATTAAGGCATTCGATGCCTCATTTGCTTGCTTAGAAAAGTATGGCTCTTTTTGGAAGGGTATGACTCTTTCAAGAGCCCTCAGCCTCTTCAAAATCATATAGTAAAATTTTCTTGCAAATAAGCATAAAATATATATATTAAAAATCTGTACATCTGGGAAGCCACAAAATCATACATACAAATTAAATTAAAAATAATATATTGATTTTTTATATTTTCTGAAATAAATTGAACCACATCACAAAAATAAATTGAACTACATACGTACAAATTAAATTAAAAATAATATCTTAAATTTTATGTATTTTCTGGAATAAATTGAAACACATAACAAAAATAAATCCTTTTAGCATTTTGAATGGGGATGTAGGGTTGCTAGTTTCCAAAGCAATCCCTTTCTCCAATAGGGGTAGGAAAATTCCTAGTACAAGTAGTACCTCACATTTACTAGATAGTCCCCCTTTTTTCTATCATTTAGATCACATCCTGAAGTCTCAAGGGATGAAAAAATTATCAATTGTGAAAAATGCCTACAAGATCATGCCCTCATTTATAGATTTTCAAGATTGTCGCCCAAGTTGTGTTACTTATATACCAAGATTTCAAAGCACTAGAAAGAAGGAATGGAGGAAGAAATTAACATTTTCCACTATGCCAAGGATTTCTTTATCCTTGAATTTGATTGTCTATAGGATAAGGAGATTGTCTTAAAAGTAGGCCCCTGAGAATTCTAGGGTGATTATTATGCATAAAGCCATAGTATCCATCCTTTGACCCTTGAACTAATTCTTTCTCCTTTGCCTACTTGTGCATTCGTCTACCATACCTACCTCTACAATTTTGGGAAATTAAAGGCCTAAAGGATATGGTAATGTTTTGGGAAGGCATCAACAATTGCATTTAAATAGAAACTATTTATTATGCCTATTCCATTTATGAACATATATGTGTGGAGATGGATATCTCCAAAGGGCTTCTTGTTAAGACTTCTTTAAAGGTAGGTAGTAGAAGATGGAGGCAACTTTTTGACTACGAAAGAATTACTTTTAGGTGTAGAAAATGGTACTCTACTAAGTATCTTAGTTCTCAATGCCACTAGAAGCTTGTTAATGAGCATGGAAATTAATCATCACAACTAAAATGGTCTATGTGGTGGCTGAATCTCATCATTAAGTTATCTCCACTACTGACATGCTTGTGATGGATTCTTCCATAACTCCTTCTAAAAGAATTCCCTTGGCTAAAGTTTCTTCTTCTCATGATTTGCACAATTTCTCAAGTGTTGGCCTTATTAGGACTTTACCTAAGCTGCACAAGGTTTCATCTATGCACAAAACTAGAATGGACTTTGAGGCTCTAACAAGTTTGATTGCAAAGCCAAACTTTAAGATAGAGGACATAAGTGGAGAAAACAAATTCCACCAAGCCAAAATTCCAATCTCTAACTAATAAGGAGTGGACCAAGGCAAAAAAAGAAAAAACACCCAGTAATAAACATCAAATGTTGTTAAGATCCTCCAAAAGTAATAAAAAATAGAAAGAACAAGTAAGAATTTATTATTTCGACACACACCTATTATTAAAGTTGACGTCAAATTTTGTGTTCAATTTTTTTATAAAGGATGTGGACTCCATACCCACAATTCATTTTTTTAAAAAATTAATACTATATATAATAATTAAATTTGATTATCGAAAGATGGATCAGTCGGGAGAGAATTCAAGCAGAGCAGAAGAGACACATGATGATCTCACACCAGTAGAAGACATCATCATTGAAGGAGACCACCCATATGGTCCATTGACATTATGGAGGAAAGTTACGAAGACATTGAGATGTTCTTAAATTCCACCATAATTTGTAGATTCATTGGCCCGAAGAAAACAAGGGAGCAGATCCGAACTTAGATAGAGGAAAATTGGAGATTGTGATGTGCATTAAAATTTCTACCGAAGGGTTTCTTAAGTGTCTCCTTCCTTTCTAAGGTGGATAGAGATAAAATTTTGAAGGGAAAGATCATGGAAAATAGATGAAACACTACTATATATATTCGTAAATGGATCCTAGATTTCAATCCTATTTAGTTTGATCCTTATGTTGGACCCAAATAGATTCGTCTGTATAATCTACCCTTGGAAGTTTGGTCAGAGGAATGTCTGGCGAAGATCAGAAGGTCATTGCGGACTTTGATGGTGATTGATACATAATTATTTGAGCATGACTCATACCTATATGCTTGAATACAAGTTGCTGCAATCAATAGATCTCTGTGGGAAATTATCCTCTTTTCTTCACACCGCAGATGGACCCAATCTTTGGAAGTCGAGGAACCAATTTAAAAAACAAAAAAATTGTAAGAGTTGAAATCATGCCTCCTCCCGATGTCCAAGAAACAACAGGAAGGATAATCAAAAGGTTATAAATGGGAAAATGACCTAGATAGGTACAAGTGAGATGGTCGAAAAAACTCCAAAGGATAGGTAGGCCATACAAGCTCCATTGATAGCCCCTGAGGGGCAAGTTTCTAGCCCATCCAGCCCGAGACCCACTGTCATGACCAAGTTCTCCTCCATTATTTTATTGCACAGTTTACCTTGGTGTAGGGGCACAAGGGACTCACCAGGATAGCCCTCAGGAAGCTAGTTGCACCGCACCTCCTGTCCATAGCCGACAATGCTGTGAAAGCCTTCAACAAGTGCCCCCAAGAACGACAGCTGGGGGAATGTTTTCGACATTGCCACCTTGTGAAATCAAGAAGTCCAGCAAGCTAAGTCCTCTTTAGGGAGGGAGTTAAAAGGGACAATATGGAAACTTTTGATTTCTTTGTAAATCATATGGCTCTCCCTCTCACTCACGAACAAAAGGGGAGAGCCACTAATTTCAGCTCTGGAGTGAGGTATATCCTCCATAAGCTGCACAAATAGACTACTAACAATATAATCTATTTTGATTTATGAATGAAATGGGAGCTGCCCCTTACAGCGTTTTATCTTTAAAAAAAAAATTGAATATAAATTAATATATTTTTTAAATATATAATTAATGATTTATCGATTAATCTTATAATTTTATAAAAGTATTTTCTCCATATTTTATATCCACTATATAAAACTCTCTGTACAAAAGTTTTTAACATTTTGTCTATATTGTCTATAAAGAAGAGGAAGAATATTTGACAGTGTTTTATAAAACATTGATTCGAATATTTTCAACTGATTTATATTCTTTTAAGCTTTAAACTTAAAACTTCATCAAGACGGAACTGGAAAGATGACAGATTAAAATGGTCCACACAAGTGGCAATCAATTGCAGATGGCCAGTTTGCCATGTGGCCGAAAGAATATACTGTAAAAATAAGCCTAAGATAACACTGTTTCTACATTGATCTGGAATTATTTAAATATTAAAGGGTTTAATAGTAACAGTAATTTCTAAAAGCTTAGATAAGGTTTAAGGTTCTTAATTATTCAATTATTTGATTCCATTTAATATTTAAATAAAATATTTAAGAAAATTTGAAAGACTTTCTAAATTATTTTAATTGACTTTTAATAAGACTGGGTTAAGGTTGAATCCAGTTTTTAAAGATCTAGGTTATATTAAATGGTCTTAATAAAGTTAATTAAAGTTGAGTTTCAAATGATTTTCCATCTCTTAGAAGATTTAAATATACAAGTTTAAATTATTTACTTCAAATTTTGAAATTTAAAATTACAAAATTCAAAACCTAACATTGGTTAGTTTCAAAGCCTTTCAGCATTTACCTCATTCACATACAAGAAAATTATATAATCAATTTTTATTAAAATAAAAAGAATTTACCTTTAACCATTAAGTATTAAAACTCAATGAAACAGGAATACCCAAATCAGAACAAACTTATTAATACCATACTCAACTCAAGTTTTCATAGCATTTCATACCATGAACATAGACATTGGGCAACAAATGGAGTACAGCCTCATGAGCACTTCTTCCAAACAAAACAAGTAGTTAAAGGTTGGTGAATGAACGTTTTTCTTGCTGGCACCATCTATGAACATCATTTCCTTTTATCCATTTCACAGAACCCAAATCTATTAAATGAAAATCCCTGAAAGCAAAAGCTGCTCTGCATGATAATCTAATCCTAGCTTCCATCATACACAGCACATAAATTGTCATCATATTATAGCCCTGATTGGTATCAATAAATGTTGTATATACTTCCATCCACAAAAGTTACCGTCCCACTCGCCACTGCAATCATACACAAAATGAAAAAAACAATTTTTTTTCGTTTTCCTACTCAAACAAATATGTAAGAAAATGTGAAATGAAATACATTTTTTATGTTAATACTACCTGCAGTACATTTCGCCCATGTCTTCCATAAGAAGCCTGAGCAGTTTGTTTGGCCTTATTTTGTACTGCTGCTTCACCTCCTCTCCTGCTGTTCTCAGATTGCTCTAAACTGCAATTACAGAATTTAACTCTATGTTAAAACATTTCGAAAACAATAAAAATTCTAAAATCATACTCAAACACAATGTTTAAATATCACCGTTGTTGAGCAGCCATTACAGATCTGTTTCGTAATTCCATCCGTCTTTCTGCTGCTTCTTCTTCGTTCATTATTACTTCTCTTTCTTTCTTCCCTCCTCCTTTGAGTTTCTGAACTCGTAAACCAACTGAGGAATATTGATATTAAAGCCCCCATTGCAGGGAATGCAAAGCTGTTTACAACGCAAGCAATCAAGAAACGGGCTTGTATGTGATAGAATTGTACAGGGAGGGGTAGGAAATACAATTCCAGAACATTAAGATAATAGAGCTTTAACGAATTGGACAAATTAGCCCTGACAAAACAGGAAACTTTTTTTCGTTAGCCTCGACGAGGCCAGGGTTAACGAGGACGGCAGAGCTCTTTGTCCAGACAAGTCCCTAAACAAATTAGTGAACCTTCACATTGACATGTCTAATTAATATATAACTCCGCTGTCCGCAGATCATTTTAATTTTGTTAACAATGGCCGCGCCATAGGTTGGCGAGAAGCATAAGCCCTGTAGCCACCAATAGAAATTTAATCGAAGAGTGCAAATATATAGGAAATAATGTTATCATACATAGGGTTTTAAGATCATATCACCCAAGGTGATATATCCTAGAATTGGATTGTAAATTTTAAATATTTTATTTCTAAGTTTTCTAGGCAGTGATTATTTAAATTCGATAATTACTAAAAATAATTTATATGTTAAAGTTTGGTTCAAGTTCTTTTTTTTTAATTTATTTATTTTTTGATGAAAATGCATATCTATTAATGAATGAGTAAATCAATAAAATACATAATCACAAAAAAGGGGCTGAGGGACACAAGGTCACCCCACAAAGTTCAGCGTCACAAGAAACAAAATCAAGTAAACAACATAAGCCGACTAAGCGGCAAGAGCAATCCCAGCAGGTGGCAGTGGAGGATCCTTATCCTCTGAGTGGCCCCAAATATCATGGGGGTCCGGGGTATCCTCATAAATAGACCAGCCATCCTCGACTTCTCCTTCTCCTTTGTTGTCATGCACTGGGTAAATAGCCAAGGCCAAAGTGGGGAATACTTTGGAAGAACCCGACCAACCAAAATCTTACCAACCACTAGCACTGCCAATATGTTGCTCAGCCTTTCCAGCGCCCCATGAAGAGCTGCCATGCGAAGGGGAGGCAGAGTGCTGCCGAGAAGCTCCACCCCACAAGGGAGAGGTAGAGCGCCGCCAAGTAGCTCCACCCCGCGGGGGGGAGGTAGAGCGCTGCCTAAGAACACCACCACCGCCAGAGTGGCGCCAGGACTGGGAAGGGGGGTTCTGAGAACGGCGGTCAAGAGAACTCCTGCCATGTCTTCATCCTCGAGAAGGGGAATATCCCTGAGAAGTGGAAGCATCAGGAGGGACCCAGGCTATAGTGCAAGGGGCATTGCCCCAGTGGGCCAGGAGCTCCTAGAGGTGAGAGACCTCCAAAACCACTTTGTTGGCTTGAGCTTGAATCTGAAGAAGCACATTATTGCAAATACAAGCTTTAGAGAACATAGAAATAGTGGTAGTAATAGTATGATGAGCAAAAATAGCAGAATTCCTATCCTTCCATAAGGAAAACAAAATCTCCCCTTAGAAAACATGCCATATTTGAGTAAATCTGAATGGACGACGAGGCCGATCTCCCAAAAGAATCATATGCTAGGAAAAAGGTTTTGGATGGAATGGCCCAAAAAAGTCATGAATCTAGTTCCAAAGGTTCTGGTCACCTCGGCAAAACCAGAAGATATGCTTGAAAGTCTTTGGCTAACCACAAAATGGGCACCAAGGATCAGCAACGCCTAAATGGTGGAGAGATCCAATTGGCAATCCTTGAAAGATCACCCACCATGCAAAATGAGCCAACTTAGGTTCAAAAAGTGCAAACCAAATAGTATGGAATCACCAAGTTGCCAAACAAAAGGTGAAGATTGCAAATGCCCCCTGTTGTTCAAAGAAGAAACCATTAACAGATGTGGAGATAACCAACAATAACCAAGCCATGGCTTATACCAACAAAAAGCAGTCTGAGGAGACCACAACCAATCCTTCCATCAAGGTTTAACAGAAAAAATACCAATCTTGTGAATCATATTCAATAGGAGAGATGACATGAGAATGTCAAAAGTTTCACGATCCAAACTGTTAGGATTGAATTGGACACATTATATGCTCCCATGAGTGTAAATTCATCGAGGCTCTAGGAAATAAGTCTTTGGGAGTGCGAATGCCCTGCTTGTGAAAATGCAAAGCTTGAACCCAAGGAAGCTTAGCAAGAGGTCGACCTTGAACTTGAATGAGAGGGCACCACCAAAGCTTGTAACAATTAAATGAAAGGCCTTCACGAAAACCAGAACCATTCCAGCGAAGGCATGGTTTGATGGTTTCGCAGGCCCCCCAAATGCTTTTGGCAACAAAAGAACTTTCAATATGAATAACTTCTTTCATAACAAGAAGGGTTTGAAAGCCAATTGCCTTCCAAGCCGGGTGGTGAACAGGGTAGCCTGAAGAAATACAGTATCGAAGCAACACTTTCCAGGCCTCATCACTAGAGACTGCTCACACAATCCATTTGGCACAAAGAGCCATACCTTGGTGATGAGTGGAAAGGAGCCCAAGCCCTCCAAAACCTCTCAGGAGGCAACGAAATTCCCAAGCAACTTTGTGAAATCCTCTATGTTGCTCTGAGGAGGCCCATAAAAAATCTTTGAGAAGCTTGTCCAACTTCATGTATGAAGCTTTAGATGGGGCCCAACAAGAAGGGTAATAGACATGAGTAGCTGTAAGAATATTGGAGCATACCTGAAATTTACTAGCCAAAGAAAGTGGCTTGGTAATCCAAAATGAGAGCTTTTTCTCAATTTGAGAGAGCACAGCATTCCAAAGATCCACAGAGGAGGCTTGTAAAGCAAAATGAATGCCTAAAAAGAAAAAAAATTCTCCATGATTGATCCACTTCCATTAATAGTGAAGGAGCCATTGAGGAGTCGGAAGAACAGATTGCCTGTAACGTTGAGTTTTATTCCAGTGAATTGTAGAGCTAGAAGCTAGGCAAAAAGTGCCAAGATAGTGAAGAGCTTCTTTGACATTTTCCTCTTCTTCAATTAGCGTAAGAAAGGAATCATCTGCAAAGTGACCATTCACGAGATGAGCTGAAGAATCAGGGAGAGCGATCCCTCTGACCCTTCCAAGAGAAATGGAATGAGCTAAAAGATAACCAAAACCTTTAGCAGCTAGGACATATAAAGAAGGAGCAAGTGGGCACCCTTGCCAGATAGAACGATAAAAGCCAAAAGCTTGAGATTGGCAACCATTAATGGTAATGCAAGCAGAAGCATTTCCAAAGAGCATTTTGACAGATTGAATAAACCAGGGTCCAAAGTTCAGAGCCTTAAGCATGGCAAGAATAAAAGGCCACTCAATGCGATCATAAGCTTTAGCAAAGTTGATTTTGAGGAAAAGGACCTATTGCCGAGACCGGTGAGCCCATTCCATACCTTCCCATATAGCAATAATATTCTCTAGAATGAATCTAGATTTAATGAAGCCTGTTTGCTCTGGGCAAACAATCTACACAAGTAGATGGCAAATTTTTAAAGCTAACGCTTTGGCAATGATCTTGTAGGAAACATTGAGCAGCATGATAGGATGCTAATTGCAGATATCTTCAGGGTCACCAGGCTTAGGTATGAATTTGATATTTCTTTATTAATTAAATTACCTAAAGATTGATTATGAAAGGCTTCCAGGTAAACTTTGTGCAAGTCAGGAACCACACAGTGCCATAATGCTTTATAAAATTCACAAGGAAAACCATCATAGCCTAGAGCTTTGTCATCTGCCATGGAAAAAGCGGTTTCCTTTAGGTCTTCAATAGTGAGCAATTACTCATAGAAGGCATGCTGAGTGTCTAAGAGCTTAGTAGGAACCACTTGAAGGCATTCCTACAAGGCTCTATCACGATCTAGAGAAAACTCTTGCGATTTGAAAACTTTCTCATAATGGAGGATAAAAGCTTGAATAATATCTGGCAACTCAGAAAGCACCATGTGCCCTTCCCAGATTTTCTCAATCCCTAGCAAAGAATCATGAGAGCGTGGAGCCAGGAAAAACTCCTTCAAAGCTCGGTCTTTGATTTTAAGCCAATGAAGGCGAACCTTAATCTGCACACCTCGCGCAACATAGCTATCAGGTACCTATTTTTTAAGCCACCCTAGCCTATAAAGGTTGAGAAAAAGGGTTGGTAGCAAGTTCTTCTGTAGCATAGTGAAGATCCCAGGTGGTGGCAAGTTGGGGGCCATAGATGCGGAGAAATGGAGCAGTGCAACAAATGGCATCATTCCACTAGTCAATCCAATTGGAATGCTGAGGTGGACAACATGCAATATTCCAAACCTGCTGGATGTGGGCCAATGAGGGTTGATGACTCAGTAGAGACGTGTTGAGAAAAAATTGCATTTTTGGGGTTTGAGAAAACCCCACTTGCCATTTAATGCCAAATTTAATAGGAAGGTGGTCTGACAGCGTGACCTATGGGAGAGGCATAACTGGCAATTGCTGACAAGACATAAAAGAGAAAAAAGATTGTGCTGATAGAATGGCACTATCAAGACATTTAAAAACTCTATCAAAACCAGCTCAGAAATTACTCCACATATGCCAAACAACCTGTTAATGGTGGCAGACGATACTGGGGTCATAAAGGCCCAATTTATTGTGCATATAGAACCACACCTCTATTTCTCCAACTGTCCATCGGAAAGGCAATAAACCTTCCTTGTTAGAGGCCATCTCTACCATATTAAAGTCACCGCACAAAACCCAAGTAGCTAGGGGGAGAGAATCTGCGATCCAATGCCAAAGAGAAGATCTTTCAACAACATCATTGGGAGCATAAACATTAATGAGTCCAAAAGAATGATTGTTGATCAACATGAGAATCCAACCCAGCCACATGGAGGGATCTGACCCATGATCTATGACACAAGATTGCCACCATGGCGCCAAGAGGGTAACAACCCCTCCATGTCCCACTTCATGACTGGAAGCAAAAACTAAAGAACCAGACCAAATAACTTGACATGCAGAAGAAAGCATGGAGGCTGTAATCTTAACTTCCTGAGACACAAAACATCAATACCAGGATAGTGCTGATGAGTATCCCTTACAGAATACTTTTTGGCGAGGTCAGTGAGACCTCAAACATTCCATGAAATAAAATTCATGTGTCAAAATCATGCATATTGTCCTCGTCCCCAAGAGAGGAGAAACGATTCTACAAGAAATCAGCCACATTTGAAGCCTGTCCATTTCACTTCTTCTCTGACATACCACTTCCCTCGTCCGCATGCCCAGAGGGGCTGTGCAAGTGGAAAAGGCTATGGGTATGAGTTGGAATATATGGGGTGGGTTGCGGAGGCTACACACCTAAACCTTGGCCTAGAGTTTCTACCACTAGGATAACTAAATTCTCCTTCCCATTTGCCAAAGGGTTTGAAGTTGGTGCCGAAGGATGATTAACAAGTTCAGCCTGTTTAACACCATTAGAAGGTGCAACTTTCCCTTTGCGGGAGACTGTGGTCCATTTGTCATCAGATTTGGAAGCTCCCTGGGAATTCAGAGGGTCAGCCACCTTAGCTGGGGACCTATCCCTCTAAACATTCAAAGGACAATCTTTAATTTTATGTTCTGATGATTGACACCGGAAGCAAGTATTGGGTAGGTTGAGGTAAAACACACGTTGGGTATGAGAAACCCCACCTATCTGGATATCAATAGTGTCCTTGAGGTCACGAGACAAGTCAACCTCTACACAGACCTATTTTTGGGGTTGAGCATGGAAAAATAGTCAGGCTCAACACAAACCACTTTACCCAAAGATTGGCAATGAGGGGCAGAAAATGCCAAAAAGGCAAAGGTAGACCAAGGAATTCAACCCAGACATGGACATAAAGTCTCTTTTCATTAGAAACTGTGAAATCACATCACCATGGTTGAAAAACTGAAAGAGAAGACCTTACATACCAGGGCCCATTCTGAAGAATGTCCTGGACATGGTTGACCTCAGCCAAACAAAATAAGAAAAAAACTTTGGACAGGTTTTGAACACTGTCAAGGCAGATCCCATGAGGGGTCCATGCCTTGGTGACCCAATCCCTAAGCATGCTTTCTGGGGGAACCCTCCCAACAAAATATCCTATTAAAGTATGCTGCTCAAGCCATTAGCAAGCATTATCAAAATCCTAAATAGGTAAAATAACATCTGCAGATTTATCAGTATGGATACCTTGTGAAACACCTTGGGTACAAATTTTTGGGGACATTTGTTCATAGGAGTCATTTTTCCAGATGCCAAAATGCCAACACCAGCAACAATAGCTGGGTTGAGGCTGACCGAGGCCATTATAAACTCAAAAAACTCCCACATGAAGTGCAGTATGACGCAAGACAAATGGTAGTAGGAAAAATGCACAGTGAAATAACCAGATGTTACATTCCTAGTTCTGCCTTTTTCATTTAAAAAATAAAAATAAAAGAAGTTTGGTTCAAGGTTAAAAAGTTAGAGGTTAGGTTTAGATTTTAGTTAATTAATAACAGTAATAAACTTGAGTTATCTATAAAAAAAAATGTTCTTTGTTATTGGAATTTCTCTTAGAATATAATGAATAACTAGTCTATTCACATGTGGTGAATATGTGTTGACTAAAGTTGTACAGTTATAGATGTGTCAATAGAAGTTGTAGAGGTATCACTAATTATTGTAATTGTGTCAATGAGTTTCACATAGGTGTTGTGTTAGATCCCTATTTTGTAGGGAGCTGTTAAGCTTCTCTCAAGTTATAAATGTAATCTTCTTTGTTGAATAAAATAGAATAATTCATGCAACAATTTTATTCTCCAATTATTTCTTCAACTACACAATAAATAATAATAATATCTAAACTAAATATGTGTTAAGTTTAGCATTTGATGTTTTATTGTGATTGAGGATTATAATTTGAATTCTAATTCTTCATTTTAGATTTCAATTTTGTGAATGAATTTCTATCTAATACTCAAATGACATGGTACTAGGCCACACAATGTGGCTTGGTTTAGAATGAAATTACTACTATGATGTAAAAATCTACATTGCTATCCTTCTTTCAATACCTAAAATTAAATAAAGAGTTGAGTTAAAAGCATAGTTAGATTTATTGTTTATCTAGAGGAAAGACTATGGTTTTCATTGCTAATAGTCAAATCACTTAGGTTGTGGAACAATATATGCAAGTATGCCAGGTAGCTAATGCAATGACTAAAAATATAATGTTGACATAATGCTTCGAATGCTTTTGTGTACTTTGATTTCTGAATGCTTTGTAATTATAACTAATGATATAGTACTATACATAAATACATGACTCTATTCACTTAATTCAAGATTTTTGGCACATATACCATTTCGGTAATGGTCAAATTTATGAAAATCCAAGTTTCGAAGTTAGAGACTTTAAATTTAAATCTAGTAGACTAGGTTATGTGGCATGGCCTAGCCCAATTGTAGGGCCATAATATGTATCCTAGTCTAGGCTAGGAAGGAAACTAGGATATGGGATAGGTCATAACTAAGGTGGTGGATAAGGATATTTTAGGTAATAGGTTCAAGTTTGGGGTCAATTTATGTACAAAACAAGTCAAGTTGAGCACTATGAAATTGATGTAGTGGCAATTACAAATCAAATGAGAAACTAGATAGTGGAACAAGCAAAGTACATAATGAAAGACAAACAAGACAATTGGAGATACAAGAACATATGTTTTATTGATTTCTAGACTACTTTAAGATTACAATGGGTATATGCATAGAAACAATAGACAAAGGGAGGTCAAAAGTAGTAACTTTTTTCCTAAAATTAGCAAAACCTAAACTTCGATGACTGAGTTGATATTTCTACACTAAAAAATGAAGATGTTATAAGAACAATATATTTATAACTTTGATGATAAATCATTGAATCAAGCCATTGACTAGATTGGTTGTATCCTAAAGGTACTAATTTGGTGTCCGCTGCCATTTTTGACCTTCATTTTCGTCAAATTTTGGTTATTTTTAGTGGGTTTTACTGCATTGGGCACTTTGAACTCATATCAATATTTCATTTACCCTTTGTAGCATCAAGTTGAAGCATTGGGGGAATTGAAATATGACAAGAAAACATGCTTTGTTAGTACCCCCACGTGCCCTAGTTTCTCCTTGATAATGCTTTAGTTTCTGCCATGGCAAGTAGGGATTCATCCTTAACTATACCTCCTCTTCTTTCTTTTCTCCACACACAACAACCTCATATGTTAACAATGATGATTTAGGGGGGATCTCTCTCCCAATACAAGTTGTCCTAAAGCTATTGCAATCAACAAATCTATTGTAATTGCCTCAAATGCTTTTATGCCCAAGGTCAACTCCATGACTTTGGTGGAGGTTCCTACTAAAAGAGTGGCTCATTCTGGGAAAGATTTTCTAGATCATTCCCTCATTGGACATGTCATTGGTCTCTGGTTGATCCCAATGGCACAAGAAAAGTGGATCTCATCAATTTGGTTGTTAAAATCACTATTTTTGAGTTATTGTTATGTGGACAAGGCTATTTCATAGCCATTTTTGAATTTGAAAAGAGGAACAAAATGTCATATCTCAAGGAGGACTATGGTTAATGGGCTTAAGTACCTTATTTTAAGACTTCTAGATTACACACTTCAACCTACAAGAAGATATTGCTGAGCAAGTTTTAGTACGGGTAAGACTTCCCTTTCTTCCATTATATCTTTGGAATAAATCCTTACTAGAGATCATTGGTAATAAAAATAGGTAGATTTCTAGATTGGATCCCTCCTAAATCCTCTAATGTTGTATGTGCTTGGTGTAGGTCAACCTTAAAAAGGGTTTTCCTAAATCTATCATGATTAATGTTTTGGATTGGGTAAACACTCAAGTGCTTGATTATGAACACCTACCCTTCAAATGTCTTTCTTGTTATGAATATGGACAATTCTCTTGACACTATCATCTTAATAAAGGACCTTCTCTTGGGAAAGACATGATGGGTAATGAAGGGTTCGAAAATGTCTAGAATAAGAAAAGGAATATAAGGTCTAGGAGTAGGAAACTAAAAGCTAAAGTTATTTCTCTTCCTCTTGAAATTTTAATAAATTTGTTTCTCTATCCTAAGATTTAGAACTTTCTTTTTCTAACTTAGAGGCCATGGATGAACCTCAAGATCAATAAAATTAGGAATCTTTTCACATTACCCTCTTAGATCATCAAACCTTGCCAAGTACCCTACCTAGAACACCTCTAGGCGATATAGATGAAATTATAATAACTAAAATAATTGAGGATGTTCTTGTCCATGAGACTAGATATGATCATATTCTTAGATTTTCTTCGAAGCCATGATGAAAACCAAATTAGGAAGTCAAAGCACAAGAAGAAAAAAGAAATGTTTCCACCAAAACCCAAGAATCTTTGTAAGGTTCCTTCAAAGGAAAGAAACCCAAAAAATGATTTTTCTCTTCTAGATTTGTTGGGGTTTGGGTGGTTCAATAAGGAAAAACTACATCAAATGTCTCATCCAAGACCATTCTCCTACTATAATAATTGTTTAAGAGACCAAAATAGACCTTCCTAGTGTGGTTCACTCATGAAAATCTATTTCAAATAGTTCTAAAGTGATTTCCATTTGTGATAATGATGCCTTTTATAGTAATGAAGCCTTTTGAGGCCTTCTCATGGCTTGGGATGCTAGCTAACTTAGCAAGATTGATGGTTATCTAAGTGAGTATTAGCTTTTTACTACTTTTGAGGTAGGGATATCTTCATTCACCATTTTAAATGTTTACACCCCAAATTATTCTATTAATAAGCAATAATGGTGGCTCTCCATCCTCTCTTACATTAAAAATCAAAGGCCTTGCAATTTGGTCTTGGTTGCTCATTTTAATCTTGTTATTTTGCCTTCTAAAAAAGAGGCAAATTGAGAATCCATGGTCTACATAGAATATGTTGAGGACATTACTTCCTTCATAAGGATTCATAATATCAAGCCAACTAAGCAGAAATTCACATGGTCCAATAGAAGATCTAGGGATTACTTCATTGCTAAACATTTGGATAGATTTCTAAATAAAGAATACATTATTACTCTTTTTCCATCTATCTCCATCAAAATAATTCAAGGTATAGTTTCTAATAACAAGCCAATTCTTTTAGACAATGGGTGCAACAAAACTAAGCACCCTATCCCATTAAAATACAATGTTGATTGGACCCATCTGCCTAGTTTCTCTTTAGATATGGAGTGTAGATGGGACTTTGGGTGCCTCATTAGTAATGCTCAGGATGTCCAGAAACTTAAGATCTCTAGATTAAAATATGATCTGATAAAATAATTAAAATATTACATTTCCTCTGGTATGCCAAAGAACTCCCTTTTGTTTAAGCTTGGGCAAATTGAAGAGAGCACCAAAACTATCCCTTTATTGATGCTCTCAAGCTTGAGAGAGATTCTCCCCTCTCTTAGATGTATAGAAAATCTTGACAAGAAGAACAACATTAGAGACTCAAATCGTGTATCATCTCACTTCATGAATGGGATTATAACACTAAATTATTCCACCTAGAATATCATCAATGATATAAATGGAATTCAATCAAGGAAAATGTTTTTTGATAATGGTAGTACTATTGTCAATCAAAGTATGCACCCATTGCTAATCTATCAACTTAGCTACCTGTTGAGACATGGGAACACTCCTAGGCCTGTGGGTTGCCTAAAACTTGAAGTGAACCTCCAGAGTGGGTTGGTTCCCCTGGTAAATCACCTAATCTAAAAGACTTTCTAAGAAAAGGGTTAAGAAGATAACTGGAAATTAAAATATAAAACCTAAGGATATTTTACCAGAATTTTATCTATTCACTAACTAGACTCACAATCATCCTCACAAAGCCTTTTATCCTCACAATTTCACTAAACAATGCAATACATAAGTAATTTTCATGAAAGTTTGAAAGCTAGAGGTTTGCATGAAGGCCAAACACAAGTTTTATCACAACTTTAACCCACTAACTAGGCTAAACATAACATGCAACCTGCATTACATGAAACTCCTGCACTCAATCTTGCAACAATGAGACATAGGAAAAGGATTCAAAAATTGAATCAAAATTGAATATCAATGCATTGACTACAAAATGAATTAGACAGTATGAAAAGGAGAATGATGTTGCTGTATTAAAACTAAATGGAGTAGAAACTGAGTATCTGAGTACAAAAAGTGTTTACAAGCTCTCTACAGGTGAACAACAGAGAAGAAACAATAATTAGAACTAAGAAAAAACTCAGTTTTTTTCTAATATATGCCTCTAATTTTTCCCAAAATAGAAAATAGGAAAACTCCGCAAAAATCTCTCCAAAAGCAATCCTCCAAGTCATTTTTGAGATCCATAAAAAAGCTTTAAAAATTGTTACTAAACTGCCTCCAAACTGAGTAGAAAAGCTGTCAAAATGTTACCCAAAGTGGTGCCACCAAATTCTCCTCAAAATCAGGCTTTACCTGGTCAGAAAAAGCTCCAATTTGCCATATTTTCTCAATCTCACCCAAAAGAAAGCAAATCTAAAAGCCATGATTTTGTCTACCTTTTCTCTACTTTAACTACATATAAATAACAAATATTTAAAAGCAATTTATAGAGATATTGCTTTAAATAATGTTTTACAAGATTTGCAGTTTTATTTTCTATTCTATCTGGATTTGATTCTCTACAAATAATACAAGGCTTTTGAAATTTTGCCAAGTATAATACATTATTTGGACACTTGATTTTCTATATAATCATAAAATGTTTGAAGGCATTATGAAAGGTTTGAAAAAATTAAAAGCCTCTAGAGCTTGTCCTCCACTTGATCTGCAAAAATTCCTAAGGCATAGTTCTCATTGCCATGGAAATACCTTCAAAAGGGACTAAATAGCCTCTAAGGCACATTGGGAAAAGGGACCTAAAGTATAAAGCCCTAACAATGAAACATGGAACATAATACCCTCGAGGGTATTAGTTGAGGCTTTAAAAAAAATAATTTGATGTGATAAAAATATCACAATCAAACATAGGGCAAAAGTGAAACCCTAAGACAAAACATACCAAGCCCTAACTTTTCGGGCTCATTTCACACTTTGCATTTTTGACGAGATAACTTTTCTTGGCCACCATGGAGGTTAGGGTTTGAAGCAAAACCCTCAATTCTCTACAATCGTTGAAGGATTTCCATGCATTTTTCGACAGAGGAATGGGAGGTAAGTGGTCTAAGTCACAAATATGATGACATTTCTCCATTTTATGCGGTATACTAAGCTTACAGGGCTACGGCTAATGCTACACTTTTATGATGTATTCCCTTTTGTTTCATTCCTTCAACACACTACATTTTTTGGCATGCTCGGTGGGACCGTTTCAACTTTCATAGTTCAAAGCTCATCATTTCATTGTTGGTTCTTGGTGGGTGCACCAAAAATGTCAGCCTTTGGAGACAAATTCTTCAACACATCTGGTGACTCCGGATAAAGATCTACTAGTTTTAATAGATCAAGTGCTCGTATGTTTCAAAAATCAATCTATTATTCTTATTTCCAACTCTTCATATGAGTAGAAATGTCAAATTTTCATAGTCAATATGTATACCCACCCCCATACTATGAAAATACCATCAACGTACCTTCTTACCAACCATACCGAAGTAGCCACAATGCTTGTTTTAGTCCAAATAACCCTATTACAGAAAGCTACCAGCTTACTCAAGATTCTTACCACCCATCTACCCTTGCCCAATCTTCCAATCAGCCTAAATTTTTTGAAATTATGGAGCTTAGAGACATGATTAAAGACACTTTGTTAGACTTCAACAAGTAGGTAGAGGAGATTAAGAGGTGGCATGAGTACAACATGCAGCAAGAGGAACTAGCTTATCAAGTCTATCTTCATGAGCAAGAGTTGGAGGCACAAAGGACACAGTTTGAGAGGGAGATGCTTGCAAAAGAGGAACAAATGAAACTTTTTCTTGCTCAAACACACATGCATCAAGTTCAAGCAATTCCTATCATTCCAGATCAATATAATCAAGAAGAGGTTTGTAAGCATAATTTTCCAAATTTCAAGCAAAGTGAACCTCTTATCCCTTCTAAGGTCAAGATTCCCAGTTTCAGAGATCCTTTACCATTGGAAGAGCCTATGTTGGAACAGTCTGAATTTGTTATGCTTCAAAACTAGCCACTTGAAGAGCCTCTTCTCTTCCAAGAAACTCAAGAAACTCCCCTAGTTTCCCAACCAGATAAATCTGATTGTCCTATCACCATTTGCCTTTATAAGGATTGACCTATTGTCTTAAAAAATAACTCATTCACCATGAAGGAAGCTAGGAATGCAAATTTAGTGCATATATCTATGAAGCAATATCAGTTAGAGTAGAAAAAGATTGAACAAGAAAAGATTTTCCTAAATGAGTCTTTGTTTGTTTTTACTGATGAGCTTCCTGGTTTTATTGAAGAGGATGAAAATGTTTTAGTATTTATCTCAAAGGATCAACCAGTGCAGAAGGATATTGATAACTATTTTGAGGTATCCAACTGGCACAGTGATGAGGAAGATGAAGAGTAGGAAGGTGTTAAACATTGTGGCAAGTTACTGAGTGAAGATCATCAATATGATAATAGAACCTTTGATCAAGAGAAAGGGAATAAAGATGAACCTGTTTTGGAGCCCAATAGGCTTAGTGAAAGATGTCATGAGGTAAAAGACATCCCCTTTTCATTAGAAAACTAGGAAAATTGTGAAGAAAAATTTCTTTTGAATGATCCTAAGGTCTCTGTTACAAACTTAGATAATGTGCAATAAATTGGTGTTGAACCTCAGTTTCTAGTTAATTTTTTGATGAGCTTCCTAACTTTGGGTATGAAAGTAAAAATGGCATGGCTATGCCAAGTTCTGATCACCACAGTGATGAGGACCATTTAGATAAGGTGTTGATCCAAGAACAGATATGTAAAAGCAACCTTGATTTGAATGATTAAGAGCTTGAGGAGGATCTATTTCTAGCTGAAATTGAGCTTTTCTACTCACACTTAGATGTTATGCCAGCATCCTTGGAAGAGGGTTATGTTGAAAAACAAAGGCAAGAGGTGGAAGTGGCTATATTCCTAAAGAAGTCACTATTTATGGAGCAGCCTAACCAACAGCCTGATCTTGACTGGTTGGAGGAGCTGCCTTTCTATTGTATAGAGGAGTTTGAAGCTGATGTGCCAATTGATGGTTTATTGAAAGAGGCTAGCTCATTATTTGAACACTTTCCTTCATTCATTGAAGAAGAGACTCCTGTTTTAGAGTGTACCTCCTTGAATAATAATGAGTATTTTTAGCCTAGTCCAACTCTTACTAAGAGTCTTTGACGAATTGATTGCTTTGATGAGCTATTAGCTACCTTAATAGACGAGGATGACCCATTGACTACGAAGGAGGAAGCAACATGGCAAGCTATCATACAAAGTGAAGGTGATACTATTGTTTCCAATCATTCAAATTGCTTTCTCTCTAGTCCAAAGCTTTCATGGGGATGTCCTAGTAGGCACCTGGCTAGGTTGCAAGCCAACAAGAGGGAGCAGCCTCTTAGTGACATTGATCCGGATCATCAAGGAGGGTATCAAGTTGAGCACAACTAGTCTAATTGCTCACTTGATTAGTTCGCCAAACAAGTCAGGTGGGTAAGTGACTCCATTTTCCTTCTCGGAAAGGTGTTGCAACATTTTGCTAGAGATTTGATTTTTCTCCACCTCTTTTGGTTGACTCACAAGCTTATGGATTATTGTAGATTTCAAAGGAAGGGCATTTATTTTCTTGAGCCAGTGAATGGGTTTGTTTGACCATCTCGTTTGGTTGGTTAGAGTAGGTTAGAGGTAGTGTTATTGTTAATAAGTGCTATTCACACATTCCTTTCAATTAATTTTTCTTTCCCTAAGTGTTATTGCACATGTTTTCTGGCCACCAGGGCCTTTTAGCTTGCTTTCAGTTTGTTTATGTTTGGTTTTCTATTTCTATTTGGAGTGGTTTACAGTTGAGTTTGAGAAGAATAGATTTTGATTCCATGCCCAATGGATAGTTAAGGCAACTGGTCTTAATGCTTAGCAAGCAAGCATTTAGTAGAAATCACCAGAAATGTTACCAATTTCTCACCTAGAGTTCAAATTGGTAGAGCTAGTTCATTAAGTTCTCTTTAAGATGAAAAGTTCTTAACATTTGTGTGCTATCTTGTTTTGCATAATTTAGAGTGCTTGAAAAGGAAGAGGGTTCAGTTTTATCATTAGAAAGAAAATTAGTTTATCATTCATTGCTTTGCAGAAGATTCATCATGGATAAGAGATATCTCATTTCATTACAATAATCATTCAATTTTACAAATGAGATACAACAACTGAATAAACATTGCATTGAATGAAAGCAAGAAAGATCAAATGTCCCACACAAGTCGTGGGAATAGCTAAACCAATACATCAGAAAAAATATACTATGCATCTAAGGAAGACTAAAGTAATGAAGCATATAAGATAAGGCATATCTATCATTGCCTATTGAAGTCTTGAACTAATCCTTGTTGCAGCTTACTCCTCTTTGCTCCTGACCTTTGAATGAGCCTGCAAGGGATGGAGAGAGATATGTTAGATCTCCATATATGATTTATCCTATGTACTTCATCAAACAAAGACATAATACATTCTTTATGATGCACTGAATCAGACAGTCAAATCATCCATATGCAAGAGAACCTGAAGAGATGAAACATCATTGAGCTTCACTATTTTTTAAACTAACATGTTTGTTTCTTGTGCAGGTATAGAAGAAGTTATGTTGCTGGTTTGAAGACATTTCAGCATGTGGTGCAAAGTGGGATCCCACAAGGGTAGAGCCCAGCATGCTGCCCCTGAATCTCAAGGGGAACAGAATAGGAATACATATTCATATTGTTCAAATAGAATACATTCATATGAAGGAGTGTCACATCAAGTGAGCGCATGAACTTCAAGTTCATTGCCCATCCATGATCATCAGTTAAAGAGATGAAATGATAACCATACATGAGTAGTGAACTTGTCCAAGCCAGATCAATAGTGTATGGAACTCAGTAAGGCATTATCAACATTATGTTTTGTGTTATTTCATTCATTGACTATTTCATTATCATCTATTTCGATTCAAGACATTCAAGAACATTCTAGTCTCATCATGTAGCCTTGCAGAGGAGGAAATAGTCATCAAATAGAGGCCATGATAGAATGTAGCCTTATTAAGTACTTACATGTTTAAGATAGCACTCTTGTGCTAATTAGAGTAATCCATGCATCATATGAAGCATAATCACAAATGAAAGATATCTCATTCAGGTCCTCTTCAGAGAAAAATAAGAGGATAGCAGTACAAAAAGAACAGGTATAGCTATAGTGATTAATGCCAAGTGAGTTCAATAATGAACAACATCACCCCATGATACATATTGCTTCAATCATGTGAGTAGCAGCAATTGTAAAAATTGAGCATCCTTATCATATATGAATGATCAAATTGATGAGTAATACAGATGGATAGCCATAGAACAACCACGATCAACTACAGGACAGTCAAACTGATACCATAAAGATACAATGCAAGTTTAGTACACAAGGATAGCACGAAGAAATCTTAAAAGTGCAGCCATCAAAGCTACAGGAGGTAGCACATGAAGAAATGCTATACATAGAATGTCCATGCCTCAGCCAGTGAAATGAAAGAGTTATTATCATTAAATATGGTGGTGCAAAGAGAAATGGCATGAGTGTTGTCATTACATAGTGCAGTAAGAGCAACAAAGAAAATGAGACTGTAATCTTTTTCTCATAATGTCATATCTCATCAAATAGTATTTCTTGCAAACCAGAAAGATAAATGAACTACTGAAGAGCAGAGATATCTCGTGGCTACAGTGAAAATCAAATCCAGGTTATTGTTCATCATGCATTCTTATTCATATAGTAATCATCCATGCTGCTATAGAATCAGTAATGAAGCCACATCCTTGCATAATATCAAAGAGAAGTTTGTCTTTTGCATTTACAGAAAGGAAAGAAAAATATAATTTCATTATCTTTTACATATAAAAATGGAGAAAAACCCAGTTCGTGCTGCTGCCTGAGAGTTAATTTTTTTTACAAACCCTTATCATTATATATTATGAGATCACAAATATAGAGGAGATAATGAGTTTTGAGCTCATAAGGGTTTGAAGAATACTCAAAAGTGTGAAATATACCAAATATAGTCGTGGCTTAGTATGATGTCATAGAAAAGTTAAACCCACTTGGGGTTTTTGTATAAGGTCTCAAATGCAGAAATAAAAAGTTTGAACTCATATAAACAAAAGAATGCTCAGAGATAAGAAGATTGGTAAGCATATGGCCGCGACCTCCAATAAGGAGAAAATATATAGAAGATTTTCCCATAAACCTTTCATAGAGTATAAGATGTAAGCATGTTCGACCAAGAAAGATACAGGAAATGAAGAAGTATTAAGATAAAAGCTTACCTTTCATTGTCTGTAAAATAATGCATTGAAATCACAAGATGGAGCTCGAACCAACTTCATAAATAGATCTTCATGGCAGCCTCAAACAATAGTGTGTCGACAAAATGAAATAAAAGGGAATGCATCAGAAAATTGTAGCCTTAGCCGCGGCCTTGTAAGACTAGTATACCTCATAAAATGGAGAAATGATATCACATTTGTGACTAAGACCACTTACCTCCCATTCTTCTATCAAAAAATGCATGGAAATCCTTCAAAGATTGCAGAGAATCGAGGGTTTTGCTTCAAACCCTAACCTCCATGGCGGCCAAGTAGAGTTATCTCTTCAAAAATGTAAAGTGTGAAATAAGCTTGAAAAGTTAGGGGTTGGTAGGTTTTGTCTTAGGGTTTCACTTTTGCCCTAAGTTCAATTGTGATATTTTTATCACATCAAATTATTATTTTTAAAGCCTCAACTAATACCCTCGAGGTTATTATGTTCCATGTTTCATTGTTAGGGCTTTATGCTTTAGGTCCCTTACCCAATGTGCCTTAGAGGTTATTTAGTCGCTTTTGAAGGTAAGTCCATGGCAATGAGAACTATGCCTTAGGAATTTTTGCAGATCGAGTGGAGGTCAAGCCCTAGAGGCTTTTAATTTTTTCAAACCTTTCATAATGCCTTCAAACATTTTATGATTTTATAGAAAATCATGTGTCCAAATAATGTATTATACTTGGCAAAATTTCAAAAGCCTTGTATTATTTGTAGAGAATCAAATCAAGATAGAATAGAAAATAAAACTGCAAGTCTTGTAAAATAATATTTAAAGCAATATCTCTATAAATTGTTTTTAAATATTTGTTATTTATATGTAGTTAAAGTAGAGAAAAGGTAGACAAAATCATTTCTTTTAGATTTTCTTTCTTCTAGGTGAGATTGAGCAAATATGGACAAATTGGAGCTTTTTTTGATAATGTAAAGCCTGATTTTGAGGGGATTTTGGCAGGACCACTTTGGGTAACATTTTGGCAGCTTTTCTACTCAGTTTGGAGGCAGTTTAGTGATAGTTTTTAGGGTTTTTTAATGGATCTCATAAATGACTTGGAGGATTACTTTTGGAGAGATTTTTGTAGAGTTTTCCTATTTTCCATTTTGGGAAAAATTAGTCATATATTAGAGAAAAATTGAGTTTTTTCTTAGTTCTAATTATTGTTTTTTCTCTCTTGTTCACCTATAGAGAGCTTGTAAACACTTTTGTACTTAGATACCCAGTTTCTACTCCTTTCAATTTTAATACTGTAGTAGAGTTCTCCTTTTCATACTTTCTAATTCATTTTACAGTCAATGTTTTGATATTCAATTGTGATTCAATTTTTGAATCCTTTTCTTATGTCTCATTGTTGCAAGATTGAGTGTGGGAGTTTCATGTAATGCAGGTTGTATGTTATGTTTAGCCTAGTTAGTGGATTAAAGTTGTGATAAAACTTGTGTTTGTCCTTCATGCAAACCTCTACCTTTCAATCTTTCATGCAAATTACTTATGTATTGCATTGGTTTAGTGAAATTGTGAGGATAAAAGGCTTTGTGAGGCTGACTGTGAGTCAAGTTAGTGAATAGATAAAATTCTAGAAAAATATCCTTAGGTCTTAGATTTTAATTTCCAGTTATCTTCTTAACCCTTTTCTGGGAAAGTCTTTTAGATTAGGTGATTTACCAAGGGAACCAGCCCGCTCTGGAGGTTCACTCCAAGTTTTAGGCAACCCATAGGCCTAGGAGTGTTCCCATGTGTCATTAGGTAGCTAAGTTGATACCTTAGCAACGGATGCATACTTTGAATGACAACAAGTACTCTTAATATAGTGAGGATATTGGGGTAGTCACCAATGCTCACTATGTAGTTCTATATCATAATTCTATGGGAGACCATGTTCCATGAGCTTGTCTTCTAAAAAATATTCCTAGTTTAATCTTTGAGGATGTAAAACATCTTCTTTGCCAAGAAATTACCATGGTGGAGCTCAAAGGGGTCATTTCCATCTCTATCAAGGATAAGGCCCCTAGACTTGATGGGTTCTATAACCATTTTTACCATTACTTTTTTGTCTTATTATAGATTACCTCCTTATTTTTGTTGAAGATGTTCACAATGAAGTAAACTCATTAGAGCCATCAACTTTACCTTCTTGGCATTGATACCCATGGAAAAGAACACTACCTCATTTAATATGTTTAAGCTTATTTCTCTATGCAACTCAAAGGATGATACAAGATTAACACTAAATTTTATCCAATAAAATTAAAAATTCTGTGTCCAATTATCTACAAGGAACAAGATGGATTTATATCTAGAAAACAAATTTATGACAATATTGTGATTGTTCATTAAGAAATTCATACCAATAGTAGACGAAGTGAGAAAATAATTACCATTAAACTAGTCATGGCTAATTATTTTGAAAGGTTTGATCTCAAGTTCCTTCCATTAGTCTTCCAATCCTTTGAGCTCCCTTTTGTTTCATATTATAACCCCTATTGTATAAGTTTGATAGACTATGATTAAAGAAACATAAGATGTGTGTACCAAAAAGAGTCAACAATATTCCTAAAACCTATCTAACAACACAAATAGAAGTAAATGGAATAGTATGAATTGGAGTAGCAATGAAATGAATCCGATAAATAGAACTTCCACAAGATGAATGTGCACACAAAGCAAGAGAAAAATTATCATAAAATGTATATTAATGTACAATGAACTCCTTGTATATGTAGGACATGGAGGAAGTGAGAAGGTGAGAGTCAAACACTGACTAACCCACCATGATGTGTGACACATGTGAAACACTTGGGACAAGTGTGAGTGCATGTGTCATGTGTCTGTGAGGTGAGATAACTAAACCACTAAGTGAACTTAAGCTAGTGTGAATTGGTCTACTAGACTAGGAACTAGATAAAAGTACACTATATGAACAAAGACTCTTTTCACACTAACACCCCCCTTAAGTGATACATAGGGAGAAAATCACTAAAAAAAAAGAGTCTCGGCAACATGTCCTAATGAGGTACTCATGTACAAAATGAAAGTCTCTCACAAATGGAGTAAAGGAGAAACCCCTATGGGAAAAACCCCTCTCAAAAAAAGAGATCTAAATACAAAGGACAACTTCCTTCACCCCAAGCATGTGTCACAACTCAAGATAGCGAGGCAATGCTAAAGGTTTAGTAAAGATGTCAAAAACTTTCTCCTGAGTAGAGAAATACTCTAAGGAAAGAACACCATCCTGGATAAGCTATCGTATGAAGTGCATGTGAATCTCGATATGCTTCATCCTCTAATGCTCAACTAGGTTGTGAGAAATGTGAGTGGCACATTGGTTATACAACCAAAGAATAGTAGGAAGATATGGTTGTAGACCAAACTCTGTCAAAAGATGTTGAAGCCATAATACCTCCTGGCCAAAAAGAACTACACCTCGATACTCAGCCTCAGCTTGGATGATAATGTAGTAGTTGTTTTCTTCTTGCAAGACAAAGAAACTGGTGTTAAACCAAGGTAGAAAACAAACCCATAGGTTAACTTCCATGAGTTAACATCACCTACCCATTCTGAGTTGGTGTAGCCTACTATCTGTGAAGCTCCTAGTGTGTACTAAATACCAAAATGTGTGGTGCTCTGAATATACCTCAAAATGTGCTTGGCTTCCTTCCAATGACTCTCATGAGGGTCATGTGAAAAATGGGAGTCAATTCCAACAAAAAAGGTTATATCCTGGTGAGTATGTGTCAAATATAAAAGACTACCAACTAACTATCTATACAAAGATGCATCAACACAAGGTGTTGTGCAAGTGGTAGTCAAAACAACACCAGACTGAAATGGTGTAAGAGATGGCTTGCAATTAGCCATGCTAAAATGATGAAGCATATCAATGGCATACTTCCGTTGGCATATAGAGATCCCCTTAGTAGACTGAAGAACATGAAGACCAAGAAAATAGTGCAGAATCCCAAGATCTATCATGTCAAAATGCTCCATCAAAGAGTGTCGAATATCTTGAAGCATGGATGAGGAACTACTAGTCAGGAGAAAATCATCTACATACAATACTGGAATCAAAAGGTCATCACCATGTGTCTGAATATAGATAGTGTGATCATAGTGGCAATGTGTGAAACCAGATGCAAGCAATAAGCTATCAGTCTTCTTATACCAAGCCCGATGGGCTTTGTTGAGATCATATAAAGAATGGCAAAGACTGCATACATGTGAAGAGTCCTGCACAAATCTTGGGTGCTGCTCCATGTAGATCTCCTCATGAAGATCATCATGCAAGAAGGCACTCTTCACATCCATCTGAAATACCTACCATCTCTGAGATACAACAATAGAAAGAACATGGCGAACAAAATCCATCTTGGCTACAGGGCAAAATGTCTCGAAGTAATCAATATCCTCAACTTGTGAAAAACCCTTAGCAACAAGACATGCCTTATATCTTTCAATAGAACCATTAGCTACATACATTGTGCAGTACACCACTTGCACCAAACCATCTTTCTTCCCTTAAGAAGAGGTACTAAATCCCATGCATTATTCTTCATCAAAGAAAAATACTCCTATGCCATAATTGAATCCCACTCTAGAACACCTGAAGCTTTTGAAAAACTTTATGGATCCAAGGATATGGCATGACTTAGAGGACTAGAGCTAGAAGTTTGTGAGCAAGTGCGGTGAAAAGTCATAGGATCACCAACATAAGATCCAACCTTCTGAATAGTACTGTGGGCCCATTTAGGCAAAACATGAGTTGGAGGAGGTAGAGGTGGTGGTGGATATGGTGGATTAAGACCAACATTTACTGGATCCTCAAGTGCTAAGGTATCCTCATGAGATGAAGAAGGCAGAGTAGGTAGTGAGGAAGAAGAAGTGGATGGAGGATCCATATGTGGAAAAGAGTCATTAAAATGTATATCTCGTCGAAAGGAGACATCTCGAGTAATAAGATCAAACAACCTATAGGCTTTCACATCCTCACAATAGCCAAAAAAGATGAATAGTTGACTCTTTTTCTACACGAACACCCTGAAAGTGTTAAATACATCACTTTTCTACTTGAGAAAGTACACCCATGTGCAATGAGAGAAGTCATCAATAAAAATAAGTACATACTTAGCTCCTAAAAATGAAGGAGTTGGAAATGACATGAGGTCACTATGAACCAACTAAAGTAAGGAAGTAGCACGATGGGATTTACCCTTAGGAAAGGGTTCTTGATGATGTTTGCCAAGCACACAATGTCGACAAATGTGCTCTATGCATGAAACCTTAGGGAGACCAAGTACCATCTCCTATGTACTCAATTGCTGAAGATACCTATATTTGAGGTGTCTAAACCTCTCGTGCTAAAGTTGACTCAAAGAGTTTGCATGGGCAATGTGTGATGAACCATTGGATTTATCAAAACTATGAAACATGTACAATCTAGAGCCATGATCTACCCTACCTAAAGCAATGATCTTCTCTGTATGCTATAAGTCTATGAGGTGAGACAACTAAACCACTAAGTGAACTTCAACTAGTGTGAATTGGTCTACTAGACTAGGAACTAGATAAAAGTAAACTAGATGAACAGAGACTCTTTTCACATGAACAATATGCATCCATAGGATTACATAAGGCTTAGAAATTTACAAGGAAACCCATTTTAGAAGAAAAATCAACACATACTTTTATATCTATATTATTCAGAATGAAGGATTCAATACACTAAGTTCTTAAAAGAGTCTTAATCTATAACATATTTCTTCTATAATTGATCTAATGTTTCACACCAATAATGTTTAATCCAATTCTAACCAGTTCAATCTATACATCCATCTAACCTTAGCACCTTCACACAAGATGATATATATAGACGTGCTCATGGGAAGATCAACCATCTAATTGTCAAACGAACATGTGGAAAACCATGAATCATGCAACTATATTTTGACCATATTGTGACATCAACATATCACACATATCACCAAATATGATGTCTCTAAATGGATAATCCCCTTGTAAACATATCTATTTTTGTGCACTATGGATGAATAGTTAAACCTTAAATATTGTTGATGAGTTGATGTTTTCATTATATAGCCACCACTAGTAGCTCTGCACTTGTGATAGCACACACAAGCATAATATCACTTTCAATTACTTATAGTAACGTGTTCCATCTTCTAGGATATACTCTTATTCTCGTATTGTGTCATATGAATTCAAACTCTACCGCAAGTGCTCTTGCATCATTGTTCATGCTTCTAGTAAATATTGTTTTCCATATGTAGTGAGTTCTTCAAGTGACTTATGTTTTCTATCACAACACCACCACATGTGGACCAACATGTATGATGTACCATATCACCTACTAGAACATCACCACATGTAAATTACCATGTCTATTATACTGCAACACTTACAACTTCACTACACATTACTATATTGAAGTATTTAGACAAACTCTTCCTACAAGGACTCTCTGTAGGTGAATATCACCTAACTCCCAATGTTCTCCCACTTGATGTTTACTACTAAAGATAGTGTGTTATTCAACACAAGAAATCAATCTCATGCTTGGGACTGTGACAAGCCTATTTCATCCCTACACTACATGAACTTGGTGGTACATATACGTTTTATCATAGAATCAACAATATTTACCTAAGTGTTAATTTTATCCATATAGACATTCTTTCTTTCAACCATCTCCCTCATAAAATGATATTATTGAACATCAATTTATATTTGATTTTATAATGGTAAATAAGATAACTAGCCCAATAAATTACACTATGTGAATCACATTTGACAACTGTATGACTCTTAAAACAAATTATTAATTTATATCTTAAACCATACTACTTCCTTACAAAAATGTGATGTGGCCCTACATTATAATTTAGTAGTGGTAGAGAAACTATTTTTTACATCTTTCTCATCTAATTGACTGCTCAACCAAACAAAATAAAAACATAACAATTTGTTGACCTCTAATTATCATACTTTCAATATTCAACGTCTACAGATGTCATTTGTTTCCCTCTACTGGGGGGAATCCCCAGAACTTGCAGAGAGAAAAGGAAATTGAAGGCAGTATTTTTATATCTCGTTAAGATATTCACCTTATTCAATTAAATTCAGAGCAGGGCTTGACATCTGGTTTATGTGCCATTGCTTACATTTAATTTTTAGACCTTGAGCACTTACAAGAAAGCCAATAAATTCACGCTACACAAATCTAAGCCTGGCAAATGATGGAAAGTTTACGTAAGATTACAGTCCAGTGAATATAATGTCTTTATAAAGTGGAAGGTCTGGACTGCAAAAACTCAATGCAGAGTGTGTGCTAGTGCATGTCCTGTGGCTTTTATTACAGTCTGCAGATATTTTAATTGAATTCTAGCCAGACGTCCGAAAACTTCTTAAATAAATTAAATAGTGTTAGAGGAAATGCTCTATATAATCCTTCCGTATGCTTGCTCTATTTCATCCTTCAAGATCTGTGTGCATGATTGTCGTTGTTTGAGGAAAAAGTCATGGCACCCACATATGCTATTGCTTGCCTTGCTTTTCTAATTTTTAGTGCTGCTGGTGGTAGTACGGCACGGATTCTGAGTAGCACTGCCAGTCCAAACGAATTAGGACAGCAGAAGGGGGAGGACGATGGAGATGGCAGTGAAGGGGGTTATCCATCTTCAGGTAAAATTCTTAAATTTCTTGATTTTGTTATACGTTTTCTTTGTATGCAATTGCTGGAGCTAATTGCAAAGGCTGCTGTTTTGAGGCCCGAACCAGGTGGCGGCTATGGATCGAACCCTCCTACAGATGCAGGAGGCGATGGCTCTTCTCCAACAGATGGCTCTTATCCTACACAGCCAGGGAGTGGGAGTGGCCCAACAGATCACATGCCAACGATTCCAGATATCCCTGGCTCTTATCCAACTCATTCAGCCCCCGGCTATGGATCTTGCGAGTAAGTAAATTGTTAGTACAGTTACTTTGTTGGATGTCTGAAATAACAAACAACAGGTCGGTTGTTTAAGTTCTTCCGTGACTGATGAATGAAAGTAAACAGCCTCACATTGTTTGTTATTTAGGAATTTAAATGCTCCAAATAACTATTTGGTGACTGATAGTTTAAAGTAAACAGCCACATATTATTTGTTATTTGAGACTTTAGATGCCTAAAAAATTCTTCGCTAAGTAATTTAAACTCTTCCGTAACTGATTTATTGCATTGTTTTAATGTAGCTTCTGGAGCTCTAACTTTGGATCATGGCCGGACATTTTATCCGCCATGTCAACAATAACCTCTATATTTGGGAAGCCCGGCTCTTCAATGTTTCCAAGCAGCATGACTATCCTCCAAGCATTACAAAACAGTAAGACCGATGCCTACAGTACTCTTCTCAAACAGGCCTCCGCATCCCTGCTCAATGCGTATGCACACAAGAATTTTCAGTTCAGTCCAGACGATGTCAAATCGTTGTTTGGAGCTGCTCTTACGTCGCCAAAAGCCGCGGCAGCACAGGCCTTCCAGTTCGCACGGGCAAATTTATCGTTTAAATAAGATCTCTCACTTGTTTTTCTGAATTTGTGTTATTTTCAGTACTTATAATCTTCGCTGTGAGCTTTGTGCGTTTATATTTTAATAAACTACCGTCTTATTAAATATATTTAAGCCTCTATAACGAGCAGTGACATTAATGGGTTTGATTAAAGTCTTTAATGTAGTACATACAATGATACAGCGCTTGGACTATTAGAAGTGTAATGGGTGAACTGATAGGATGAATCATTGATTGATTGCCCATCTTTTTGAATTGCTTTGAGCGTATGCTTAGAAATATATATGAATTTGCTTTGAGCCATGTGGATGAACATTTTTAGTTAAAAGGTCGTGAAGAATTAAGTAATTATGAGCAATTTCGTATTTTAAAGAAACGTCCGATTGCTCTATTACTATTCAAAATACTTTGTATTCCTTAGGTTGGTTTCAGACAAGCAAAAGAGCCGTGTTCATTGATGATATCATCATATATTGCGGCTCCAACTACCACTATATATGCATTATCATTTGATATGAATTTGATACTACGCCGCCATATGTCTGTACATGCACATCATTTTTCTTCCTCTCTTTACACCCAAAGTCGTCTTTATTTAGACAGAATAATTTCCATCCTCCTTTCAACGCAATCCATTTGCAATGTGAAATGAATCGAGGCATTTTTTTTTTATCAAAACAACACCTACAATAAAAGAAGGAAATTGCTGAAAACGTGTCAGCTAGTTGATTCTGAAATTACAACACCTTTCAACTTACATTTAAAGAAGAAAAGTGTTTAAAGCGTGTCAACTATTTCAGTATAAAATTACAATACGTTTCAGAGTAATTCTTTTTACGGAGAGTTTAATGCGAAACTTAGATTGTTTTTTCATTTGAAAGCATGAGTCTAAAATACCTAGCTTGTTGATGGAGTATTTTCTGTCAAATTTAAATTGTTTTTAAAATTCAGTTTGGAAGCATGAACCTAGATTAGTATCTATTCTGCTAAAAGTTAAGGACTAAGTGGTATCTAATCTACCGAAGTTGTTTAGGGCACAATTGTGACTTCATCCCTTATGGTATTGGAGGTCTTGCACTTAGCAAGAATTGATCCCTAGTGAACTCATTAATAACCATTCAACTTCATGAGAAAAACAAGGACCCTTTGCCCTTTCAAATTTTGAAATTATATTTCAATAGAAAATAGGTTTTTTGATGTCTAGCTAGTTTATTGGAATACCATTGACTTCACCACACAATGAACCATAGCATTATCTATTTTGAAGCTCTTTGTTTAAATGCCATACTTTTCACAATCTTATTCACCATAACAAAATTAATTTATACTTCTAATGAAATAAATGTAACCTTGTGTACAAAGTAGCTTATGATAATTTGTTAAATTACCCTAATAAAACAAACCTATATTAGAGCCATTGATCTTTGTTTATCTATTTGTACTAAATGAGAGCTCATAGGTGTAAAGACAATTACATTAGTATACAGAAAGGAAAATAATGATTGATAATGACATTTAAAACCAAACTCCCACATTAGATAGTCCTTAATTGGACCCTCCAATTGTAACTGAAATAACTAAATCACTAAAAATGAAAGTTGGTAAAAGTGATAAATAGACACAAAAGAAAATATCATTAAATTTTAAAATGGATGAAGTTAAGAACTACTACTTAATCCACTTAAAAATTTATATTGAACACGATTCTACTATCATTTATCACTCAAAATTTCATTGGTGCTCATGACTAAGAACCCTATTTTTATTGCTTGTGAGAGACTAAAAACCCTTGTTGTTTTCACTGTTAGTTATTGAAACCATATATATACCTCTGTGTGTGTGGATATGGGATATGATAGAGTGTGATCATGCATAATTGAAGTGTTGTTAGTATAAATAAACTTGTACATTATAGAGACACGTGATATTAGACAACAATTAAGGTACTCAAAGCTTGATTTGGCACACTTCCTTAGCACATCAACCATCTATTTCTCCACCTAGGATCATTTTAGACTATTTAAGCCCTTCTCTAGTCTAGGAAAAAGTTTATGTAACTTCACCAACCTTATCAAAATGTTAGGAAAAATATTGCAGTGGCTAAACCTCTAAAGGTGCACGTCCCTTATGTGTTTTTCACTTTTATCTATTCCAGGTAGAACCTCACATGATTTAAGTGACTTTTCACAATCTAGGTAGAATTATTATATGGTTGAACCATCATTGAAGCACATTGAATTTGATATATTGAGTGATAATGCAGATTTTTTGTGATGTCACTTTCTAAACACGAAAGTTGCTAAAAGTGATAAATAGACACAAAAGAAATTATCATTAAATTTTAAAATGGAAGAAGTTAAGAACTACTACTTAATCCACTTAAAAAATTATATTGGACACAATTCTACTATCATTTATCACTCAAAATTTCGTTGGTGCTCATGACTAAGAACCCTATTTTTATTGCTTGTGAGAGACTTAAAACCCTTGTTGTTTTCACTGTTAGTTATTGAAACCATATGTGTGTGTGTGTGTGTGTGTGTGTGTGTGTGTGTGGATATGGGATATGATAGAGTGTGATCATGCATAATTGAAGTGTTGTTAGAATAAATAAACTTGTACATTATAGAGACATGTGATATTAGACAACCATTGAGGTACTCAAAGCTTGATTTGGCACACTTCCTTAGCACATCAACCATCTATTTCTCCACCTAGGAACATTTTAGACTATCTAAGCCCTACTCTAGTCTAGGAAAAAGTTTATGTAACTTCACCAACCTTATCAAAACGTTAGGAAAAATATTTCAGTGGCTAAACCTCTAAAGGTGCACGTCCTTTATGTGTTTTTCACTTTTATCTATTCTAGGTGGAACTTCACATGATTTAAGTGACTATTCACAATCTAGTTAGAATTATTAAATGGTTGAACAATCATTGAAGCACATTGAATTTCATATATTGAGTGATAATGCCGCTTTTTTGTGATGTCACTTACTAAACATGAAAGTTGGTTAAAGTGATAAATAGACACAAAAGAAATTATCATTAAATTTTGAAATGGATGAAGTTAAGAAAAACTACTTAATCCACTTAAAAATTTATATTGAACATGATTCTACTATCATTTATCACTCAAAATTTCATTTGTGCTCATGACTAAGAACCCTATTTTTATTGCTTGTGAGAGACTAAAAACCCTTGTTGTTTTCACTATTAGTTATTGAAACCATATGTTCATGTGTGTGTGGGGGGATATGGGATATGATATAGTGTGATCATGCATAATTGAAGTGATGTTAGTATAAATAATCTTGTACATTATAGAGACATGTGATATTAGACAACCATTGAGGTACTCAAAGCTTGATTTGGCACACTTCCTTAGCACATCAACCATCTATTTCTCCACCTAGGAACATTTTAGACTATCTAAGCCCTTCTCTAGTCTAGGATAAAGTTTATGTAACTTCACCAACCTTATCAAAATGTTAGGAAAAATATTTCAGTGGCTAAACCTCTAAAGATGCACATCCCTTATGTGTTTTTCACTTTTATCTATTCCAGGTAGAACTTCAAATTATTTAAGTGACTATTCACAATCTATGTAGAATTATTATATGGTTGAACCATCATTAAAGCACATTGAATTTGATATATTGAGTGATAATGCTTCTTTTTTGTGATGTCACGTACTAAACACGAAAGTTGGTAAAAGTGATAAATAGACACAAAAGAAATTATCATTAAATTTTAAAATGGACGAAGTTAAGAACTACTACTTAATCCACTTAAAAATTTATATTGAACATGATTCTACTATCATTTATCACTCAAAGTTTCATTGGTACTCATGACTAAGAACCCTATTTTTATTGCTTGTGAGAGACTAAAAACCCTTGTTGTTTTCACTGTTAGTTATTGAAACCATATATATGTGTGTGTGTGTGTGTGTGTGTGTGTGTGTGTGTGTGTGTGTGTGTGTGTGTGGATATGGGATATGATAGAGTTTGATCATGCATAATTGAAGGGTTGTTAGTATAAATAAACTTGTACATTATAGAGACATGTGATATTAGACAACCATTGAGGTACTCAAAGCTTGATTTGGCACACTTCCTTAGCACATCAACCATCTATTTCTCCACCTAGGAACATTTTCGACTATCTAAGCCCTTCTCTAGTCTAGGAAAAAGTTTATGTAACTTCACCAACATTATCAAAATGTTAGGAAAAATATTTCAGTGGCTAAACCTCTAAAGGTGCACATCCCTTATGTGTTTTTCACTTTTATCTATTCGAGGTAGAACTTCACATGATTTAGGTGACTATTCGCAATCTAGGTAGAATTATTATATGGTTGAACCATCATTGAAGCACATTGAATTTGATATATTGAGTGATAATGCTGCTTTTTTGTGATGTCATTTACTAAAAATGAAAGTTGGTAAAAGTGATAAATTGACACAAAAGAAATTATCATTAAATTTTAAAATGGATGAAGTTAAGAACTACTACTTAATCCACTTAAAAATTTATATTGAACATGATTCTACTATCATTTATCACTCAAAATTTTGTTGGTGCTCATGACTAAGAACCCTATTTTTATTGCTTGTGAGAGACTAAAAACCCTTGTTGTTTTCACTTTTAGTTATTGAAACCATATATGTGTGTGTGTGTGTGTGGGGATATGGGATATGATAGAGTGTGATCATGCATAATTGAAGTGTTGTTAGTATAAATAGACTTGTACATTATAGAGACATGTGATATTAGACAACCATTGAGGTACTCAAATCTTGATTTGGCACACTTCCTTAGCACATCAACTATCTATTTCTCCACCTAGGAACATTTTAGACTATCTAAGCCCTTCTCTAGTCTAGGAAAAAGTTTATGTAACTTCACCAACCTTATCAAAATGTTAGGAAAAATATTTCAGTGGCTAAACCTCTAAAGGTGCATGTCCCTTATGTGTTTTTCACTTTTACCTATTCCAGGTAGAACTTCACATGATTTAAGTGAATATTCACAATCTCGGTAGAATTATTATATGGTTGAACCATCATTGAAGCACATTGAGCTTATGAATTTGATATATTAAGTGTTAATGCCACTTTTTGTGATGTCACTTAAACCATGTTTCTTATGCAAGTAGAATTCTTATATAGCTTTGTTATGTTTTTAGTTAAAGCTAGGTGGAAATTCATAAGAGTTAAGCTAAAAGAAGAATTTAACAAGACTTATTCCAAGTTTTATAATGTTGGTTGAGATTTCTTATGGCTAAGCCATCTTTGGTAGGCTTTTGTCTTATGTATTTTACATTTAAGTTGAGATTCAAAGTGGTTCAACAATCCTTGGTGGGAACCCTTGGAATTGTAACCACATATTCACTTAACTTGGAAAAATTATCAAGTAGATAAGCCACTACAAATGTGTGCTCAAGAAAAATTTTCTCTTTTTATAGTGTTAGGTGGAAGATGACTTCACTGATGCCACTTCCGCAAATTTGGATGAAACTTCTATGTACCTTTTCCTACTTACAAGTCTACGATGGAAATTTTCTCTACTTATGCCATCTTTTACAACCATTGCCAAGTGGAACTGTAAGTCATACTTGCCTAGGTAGACAAAACAACTATCTTAGCCATATTTCCATTCTTTCCCTTTTATTGTGATGCCTTTGACACTATCTCAAACATCATCATTATTCTTTGCTAGACTTATGGTGATTAACATCATCCTGTAACATTTATTAGCCAAAGAATAAACACTGTGACATGAAAACCTTGCAACTTGATCAAGAAGAACATAAATTAAATTAGATTGAAACACAAACAATGATCAATTTAATGACAAATGAGCAAAATAAGTACACAAACATTAAGTTTTGTAGGGGTGCAACATTATTCACCCTCCTCAACCTCCATTAAAGGTTCCCAAGACTTAAAGGACCAAGAATTCTCATCAAACTTCACATCTTATCTCTATAATGTTGAATATTGCGTACCCTAGAATTTTGACACTACAAATTGTACCTATTTTAGCATTCATGTTTATAGTATGTTTTATGACTCATTCTAACTAATATTGTAGCCTTTTCCCTAATCTATTCAGGTCAAATTTTATGTTTCTTTGTGTAGGGTATGTGTAGAAAGAAGCAAGGTAAAAAAATGACCAAAATTATTTTGGAGGTGACATAAAAGATATAGTGCTTATGTTATAAAAAGCATTATGCATTCACATTACAACATGAATGCATTGATGATTGATCATGTTGTAAATGCGGGCATATTTAGGTTCACCTAATTTAAGCCTAAACACAAGTGTGCTACACTAACATAAAGCCAAAAAAATGTAGTAGTCAAGAGCCACATTGGGTCGACTCATAATAGTGAGTCCCAAACTTGGGACATCGGATTTTTGAAGAGGAATGGCCATGAACATTGAAAAACACATTCATTTGAAGTACTAGTCATCATGACCTTCGAACAGAGGTTCTGAATGACCTTCAAATGAAGGTAGTGACATATAAAAAATAAAGTAAAATAATACCTTCATCCAAAGATTACCTCTGAATGAAGGTACCATCTTATTGGTTTTTTAATAAATGTTTTAAAGTCAAAATGATAGTTTCAAGTTGTCATTTCACTTTCATGAACTGTGCTAAAAATGATGGTCCGAACCCTACCTTTGTGAGAAAATGAAAATGAAAGACTATGAGAAAACTATATGCATATTCAACCTTATTGGTGACATGTGGCTTCAAATGAAGGTGGTGCTGATGTGGTGTGGCATGACATGGCATGGACAACAACTAGGGAAAGAATTGATCACAATTTTAACTAGGTATTTCTTAAAACCGCATGCAATTTGTGAATTAGAAACCCTAAACATGACTAGTTTGAAAACTGGAATTATATTAATTTAAAACCCTAAAACATGTTTTTGAAACCCTAAGTTGTAAATTCTAAACCCTATAATATTTATTTCAAACCTTAAATTACAAATGTAGAATCTATATTTTTTTATGTTTATTTCAAACCCTAATTTGTCTATGTAGCATCTAAATTTGTCTATGTAGAATGGATGTTATATAATTATGCAAGTTTAGAAATAGAAACTAAAATGTTGACTAGTTTTCATTTTTACCTTAGACCTATCTTGCTTATGATTCAAGCATTAAGATACTTATGTTTGCATAGTAATTTCACAAGATATACCATGAGAGGAACATGAATCTAATGAACTATATAAATAGAATTGTCATGAAATGTAGAGAAAACATCATGACAAGCCTCAACAACATTATGAACAACTAGAGAAGATGAAGCCTCATGACATAAAGCATGATCCCTACATGTGTCAATAAAAGGTTGGGTTACATCATTATCATCAATCATACAATAAATATAATCATCATGAATCATGTATACAAATAAAGTAAAATCCTCTAAGATAGATGGAAAAATACCAACAAGGTCAATGAAGGAGGAGAAGCTAGATAGGCATGCAAAAACTTACTTATGTATCATGAAGCATCACCTTGATATGGAATTGAATGCCACGTAATCAATGCTTAAAGTAAATGAATCAATGAAGCATGAAAATAACTTATAATCCTTGATGTATGCATTGAGATAATCCCAAGAAATACTCATAAGGATCCATGATACAAATCTAACAATAATGCACAATAAAAGGGTAGGAATCAAATAGATTGAAAACAAAAAAAGATCAAAATCTAAAGGAGAAATGATATGAAAGAGATATAGGGTCTTATATAAACTTTTAAAATTAGGACACTCAAATTTGAGAAATAAAATTAGTGATGATACCCTAAGAACCAAACAAGGGAAGGGAAGGGTAGGGTAGGGATCAAATATATATCACACAATAAATGTCCAAAACCTAATAGAGATAATGAATAACACATAAAAAAGGGTGGATCTAAACCATAATCAAATCTAAAATGAATAATAGGCAATAAAAAATAATACATTTGAAACCATAATGTAAAAGCAATAAACCTTGAGGACAAAAGTGTTGTGGTGGAGGAATGTCAAGTTCACCATTTAATGTAAGAGAATAAAACATCCCTCACATTAAAATCTAGGCTATGGAATTAAATAAAATAATTGGCCTATATTTTAGACATAAGATAGGAATTGTATACCTAAGTGGATCTACAAATAAAAATAAACAAAAAGAATAACTGCATACATTGGTGCTGATGAAGAGGAGGTGAATATCTATGTGACATATGATTGATACCTAAATTTTGATTTTAGAGCTTGGATGAGTAAACTAAGATTACTTAGATCTATATGAAGGCTAAAAATATTTGGGACTTGAGATCAATTATGTGCCTATATCTAAGTGACCTCTATACCTATGGATTTAATCCTAAAGCATGAATCTAAACCTAGGCCATCTAAACTATCAATTTATAATACTTGTGTACCTACAAACATAGATTTTCCCTTTTAATCTCAAACCTACAATAAAATACTAGTGGTGTTTTGGGACACAAATAGGGAGCTTATTGGGTGATGATATTCTTCTTATGACAAGCCCATAGATCTAATTCAATATTTTTTGATAATAGAGATGGAAAAATAGGAAAATGATGTCTTAGGCATTTCCCTAAATGAATATAGTTTAGAAATTAGAACTTCATATTCAACACTGCGAACAAAAGGTGACAAAGCAACTAGTATTAACATTACCAAATTTTGACAAAGTATTTTAGGTTGACGATGCTGGTGGGAATGCAATAGGAGTAGTGTTATGTCAAGAAGGGAGACCAATAGCATATTTTAGTGAGAAGTTAAATGATGCAAGGAGGAGATATTTAGTATATGATCAAGAGTTCTATGTCAATCCTTGAAGAAGTGGAGACATTAGTTGTTGTTGAAAGAATTTGTATTGTACACTGACCATCAAGCTTTAAGGTATTTGAATAGTAAAGGTAAGTTGAATTAGAGACACATGAGATGGGTAGAGTTCATGCAGAGTTATACATTTGTATTAAACCACCAGAGTGGAAAGTCAAACAAAGTTGTAAATGTGTTGAGCAGAAAGAAGAACTTGTTGACATAAATGAAGGTAGAAGTACTAGGTTTTGAGCAACTCAAGAACATATATGAGGATGATCTTGTTTTTGCAGAAGCATGGAAAGAATGTAGAGAACTAGTTGTGATAGATAGAAGAAAGTGGTTGGATTACTTCATTCAAGATGATATGTTGTTCAAATGGAATCAGTTGTGTATTATGTGGAGCTCAATGAGAGAGAATTTGATCAAGGAGAAACATAGTGGTGGATTAGCAGGACATTTTGGTATTGATAAAATAGTAGCTTTGGTGAATGAATATTATTTTTGGCCTCAGATATATAAGGATATAATAAGGAAGTTTGTCCAGAGCTGTAGAACTTGTCAATTTACAAAAGGTAGTAGTTAGAATACTGGATTATATAAACCTTTAACAATATCGGAGAGACTTTGGGAATATATAAGCATAGATTTCATACTAGGGTTACCAAGAACACAAAGGGAACATGATTATATGTTTGTAGTATTGGATAGATTTTCAAAGATGGCACATTTCATTCCTTGTAAGAAGATAAATGATGTTTTACATGTTGTTGACCTATTTTTTAGGGAGATTATGAGATTGCATTGATTACCAAAGAGTATAGTTTCAAACAGGGATACAAAGTTCATAGGATATTTCTGGAGGACATTGTGGAAGAAGATGAAGACATATCTAATGTTTAGTTCAACATTTCACCCATAGACAGATGGACAAATAGAACCGGTAAATAGGAGTTTGGGAAACTTGTTGAGATGTTTGGTAGGAGAGAAGGCATGAAATTGGGACATAATTCTACCACAAGTAGAGTTTGCATACAATAGTTCAGTGAACTGAAGTATAGGGAAGACACCATTTGAAATTGTGATCAGAGTACAACCTAGAGGAGTTGCAGAACTCAAAGACATCAATATGGAGAAGAAAAGGAGCGCATAAGTAGAATAATTTACATGATACATAGAAATAGTGCATAATCAGGTCCAGAAGCATTTGGAAGAGATGAACAACAAGTATAAGGAACACACAAATTAGAAGAGGAGACACAAGGAATTTTCTGTCCGGATGAAGTCATGGTATATCTCTAAAAGGAAAGATTTCTAGTAGGGACATACAACAAGCTGAAGATGAGGAAGTTTGATCCATGTAAGATTCTTAGGAAGTTTGTTTCAAGAAATACATATGAAGTGGAGTTACTGGAAGCACTTCGTATCTCACCAAATTTCACTATTGTAGATCTATATTAGTATCTTGGAGGAGAATCAAGTGACAGAACTAGAGAAGTTGGTTTAAAGGATTAAATACTGCATCAACAGTAGGAGAAGATAGAGTAGATTTTGAATAGTAGAGTTGGATGCAACACCAAAAACAAGAAGTACAAGGAGTACCTGGTTAAGTGGAAAGGAAGACCGGAAGAAGACTCATCATGGATTTCTTAGGTGTAGGTAGACCACATTGGTTTTCCTCTAGCCCTAGGAAAGTGAGGGACTTACTTTTTCAAAAAACCCCGAGTGTCTGATGTAGGAGCATCCCAGGTTGAAAGGCAATCTTGCATCAACAAAAAATTGTTGTTCTTTTCTTTTCTTGCATTTTAGTCAGTACAGTCTCAACATTTTTGCACTACATTTTACCACATGATCATTTCACATCTCACAACACAGGATAAAGACTCTTCAATGATCCATCTATATCATATCTAAAATTTAGGAGATTTACATTTGTCTAGAGAAAGTTATCGTTATCAATAGCTTATCAGGATTTTTTGTTCGGAGCATTCAACATTCAGTTTGATAATATGAAGTTTTCAGCCCCTTCCCATGACTTTTGGTACTATATGGAACATCTAACAAGGCATTATGGGACTAGAGGCACCTTCAACTAGAACAACAATACGATTCATCAATATTGGAGGTTTCACCATTGGATTTAGGTTGACCTACATGTTTCATCAAGCATCAGAATTTGGAACCTCTTGCGGCCAATGAAGATCACTCTAAGAGCTTGGAAAGGATATATAAGAATCTCTTAGACTCATTGGAAAGCAGTTAGAAGTTAGAATTTAGATCATTAGCGATTATGTAGGAGATAGTTCATTATTTTGGAGGGTAAATGTCCCAATTGTCATATCTTTCACATATCAGATTGTAATGGATTGCAATGCCCATGTGACAGGCCTATGAGCCCTACTATAGCCATTTATGATGTTGAATTAATGAAATTCCAATTTGATGTTTCAATTATTGTGTTTATTTTGATGAGTTTACTCTAAGACTATATGGCTGGACAGTCCTACTCTAGACCATCCATCCATTACTGCACCATTTCTATAAGCTTGTATGCATCATTATCTCCTTTTGGGTTATGTGGAATTGGTTATATTAGCCTGTAATTTCCTAGCACTCCCTAGGACCTCTTCATGTCCCCTTCCATTAGTTAAATCAATTAGATTTATTTAATTAATTTGTTTTTGGTACATAAGTTGTGGGACGAGGGGTCCATTCCCTTTATTATAATGAAAGAAAGAAATACAAAAGTCTGCCATGCAGATGAGAAGGCACTGAGAAGCCAAGAAATTATGAGAAAAGAGATCTAAAGAAACCTACAGAAAGAGAGGACTGTAGAAAATTTTTAGTCACAATACAACTTCACCCAAGGAGATAAGAAAAAACACGGATTCTTTAGAGGCAGATCCCTTTGCTTCTTCTAGAAGAAGAGAGCTTCCAGAGTCCATTGGGAACCAGCCTCAACCGCTTCCAAACCTTCAATGTGAAGCTTTTCAGCATCAGTCTTCCTCCCTGCCTTACATTTGGAACCACAGTCTAGTTTAATTTGCCACTAATAGTTTGAGAAATCCCAATTTTTCATGGCAGTTGTAAAGTAATATCTTTATTGCTTGATTTATTCGATGAACTACATGAAACATTTATATAGGGAGAAATGTAGTTAAGATCAGTAGTATATGCAGTTAAGAATTTGTAACTACATAACCGATAGTATAACAACTAAGCAATAGATATTAAACAAAATGTAATACTAATGCTAACATTCCCCCCCTTATTACATTGTTCCTACAAAAGTACCAAGGGACCCCCCCTAAATGCTAACATACTCAACAAAGCTGACTACATAATATGAATACATATTTTATAGAAGATCTTCTCCTGAAGAACAAATCATGAACCAAGTGGGGCTCCATCATGCTATCTTGTCTATGCTCAGAAAGGCATAGCTTCAAGTTGTGTTCTTGAGCTCTTTAGTCCCGAACTCTCAAATCACAGAGTCTTGAATTATTTGACAATGTTTCCTAAGAGATAGGATAGATCTCTATCATTGTCTAGTGAGCTCAACACCAAATCCCAAACCTATCTCCAAAACAAATCTCCACAAACCATACATTCTTCAAATCTGTCAACATCAACAAAGAAAAGCAAAACAACAAAACCAAAAACACTTCTCATGCAAAGCATCATCTCAAAGTAAGAAGATAACTTGAGATGATGGAAAATCCTCCATCCTCCGATGCTGCCTACTTCCAATTTGACCTTATTACACTTTCACCAACTGATGTCTTGGATGAGTCTTTAGAGGCCTTATCAGGAATAGAAAAGATGGCCTTGAAAGAATAAGCTATTTTTGACATATTTTCATTCATGATGATAATTTCAATTTGAACCAATGATAGACCCATACACTAATAAACCTTATATCTCCAAGATATTATTAAACATTCATCAAATTAAGCCTTTAGCAATTTTTACCTTATTACTTCAAGTAAAAGAATTTATAATTATAAATGATCTTTGCAAGTGTAGAACCATTCACCTCTAACAAGATAAGAGGTTCCCTTATTTTTCCATTTAAACAACACACTAACTTTATCACTTCTATTATCAAAAGTCATAAATTCTTCTATCTCCAATGAAAGACCTTTATTTTAAACTTTGCATCCAAACATTATCTTCCTTATTTCTCCAAAAATATTACTTTGCTAAATAAAATAAAAATTTAAATTTTTAATTTACTATCTTCTTGAGTTTTTACCCAAACAATATAAAACACACCACAAACAAGAATATGAAACCCTAATATGCCTTTTCTATGAACTCACAATTTGTGAACCATCCAAAGTGATTCAATCTTCTACAATGGAGGATATGCTTGCTCAATCTTCTTCAGTTCAACCTTTGATTTCCAACGGCTTGAAATACAACCTTCAAAGTCTTCACACCTAGAAAATAGCCTTCAAATAGCTTTCAACATGTGCATTTAATATGAAACACCTTCAAATTACATCATGCACAGAGAATAGAGTCACATCTTCCTTCACGATTCCTTTCCATCAAATCTACCATGCAAATAAAAATGTTTTACACAAATACAAACAAATTTAACACAATTTATCCATCTCCAGATCAATCTCTCAATTTCTAGTCTATGTGCCACTTCAAAGTATTTTGCAATTCCATCAAAAAAAAAATATCTTCAGAATTTCTGTTCTCTGCAACAACACAAATAAAATGATGAGATCTCACATTGACGCCTTGCTTTATCTTTTTACAAAGAGATCTATATGCAGCAGTAATAAGACTCCATGAGACACTGGAGATCCATGCTCAGGTGCTAAGAAAAGGATTTAAAACCAAGATCAAATTTTCTAAGAGAATACTTGTAGCACTGACTTCTTCTCTACCCATAAAACTTGAGAATGGACCGTCTCAAATTGCATCTTATGTTCACTCCCTCCCGCTTCACAGGCACCAAAAAATGTATGCTCTAATATCATATGAAGTAATATCTTTATTGCTTGATTTATTCGACAAACTATAGGAAACATTTATAGAGGGAGAAATGCAATTAAGACCGGTAGTATATGCAGTTGAGAAGTTGTAACTACATAACCGGTAGTATAACCACTAAGCAGTAGAGATTAAATAAAATGTAATACTAATGCTAACAGGTTCAAGTGTAAAGTCATCAAAATAATCAAGATTTTGATCTTCCAAATAATCCATGAAAAGGAAGGTGCCTTTAGAATCAGAGCCCTCCTCTTCCAACCCAGAAGGAGAGTAAGGTGGAATATCATGAGCAGGAATGATCGGATGGGGAGGGGTGGCCTCATGTTGATTCGGGACCAACCCAGAAACCTGAGGGGGTTTGAAAAATCTTCCATGATTTTGCCAGATAAACTTAGTATCTGAATGACCATCCTTCTTAACCCATTGCTTCAAAAACACATTTTGTGCCCTAGCTAAATGTTGCAGAGAGCAGGCATCAATTATGTGTCCTAACAAATTACAGCGGAAGAAGCGAAAAGGCAAACCCTCATAATTTAAAAATTGAGTCCAAACACTGTGAGAAGAAAGGATCTGGATGGAGTGAGAGATGGGTTTCAAGATATCCACCATGGTGCAAACCATATAGAATATGTGATCAGAAGCCACTGTGTTTGAATGAAGCTTGACAAAGGACCCCACCTAGTTAATCAAATTGCTAAGCATCTCCATATTACACAGAACAAGGGGCAAAGTGTAAAGCCTAATCCACATAGGAATACAGATGATCTTGGCCGTGGCCGTGGCTTGACTCTACACTAGCCCACTTAACTCTACTACCACCTAGGGTTCCCAAAATAGTCTTAAATAGCACTTTTTGGCAGCCTCCAGCTAAATTTCAAAATTTGCAACTCCCTCCAAAAGTAGGTCAACTTCTGGGAAGCATAACTTTTGATCTGGGTGTCCGATTGACGAACCGTTTTAAGCGCTAGAAAGCTCACGATATGAACTATCACACCAAAAAATCCATAAATGGAATTTTGTCAACTTTTTGGAATGTTATGGGATGTTTTAGTGCCTCATATCTCATTTCAAAAATTTTTAGGGGCTTTTCAGAAAACAAAAACTTTAATATCTTTCAGCTCACAAATAATCTTTACCTGATTCCTTTGCCAAAGGTCTTATATTTTTTTTATGTAACTTTTTGTAAGTTTTCACTTCAATCCGTGCCCAAATGCAAACTTTCCTAAAATGGCAGGTACACTTTCCAAAACAGGCAGGCTGTTATTTTTAGTAGTTTTGGAAAAACTGAAAGTCCTACATCATTATTCTGGATATTATGGAACCAAAAATAGTAATTATGGAAAGAAATGAAAACAAATACAATAATTATGAATTAACTTCTTTTTAGGTGATGCAAGATTGCCCTTACACCACTGGATGCTCCTGCATCAGACACCCAGGGTAATTTGAGAAGTGACCCTGTCACGTCTTAGATGTTTGTGTGAGGAAAACCCAAACAGTCAACCTCTACCTTAGAAAACCAAGAAGAATCTTCAACAGGCCTTCCTTTCCATTTTACTAGATATACTTCATATTGCTTGTTCTGAGTACTTCTTCCCACATGGCTATCCAAGATCTCTTCGATCACCTCCATTGAAGTAGATGCCGAAATACTCCACTAAGCTTTTGTTGGTCCATCCTCTGTTCCACCTTCATGATATTCTGATAAATCAACAATGTTGAAAATAGGAGAAATATTAATCCCGCTCGGCAGCTCTACCTCATCTGCATTTCTTGAATCATGCTTCTTCAGGATTCTACATGGTCCAAATTTCTTTATTTTCAACTTATTGTATGTTCCAATTGGGAACCTTTCTTTTCTCAAGTGAACCATGAATTCATCTCCTACCTGGAACTCCTTATACTTCCTCCTCTAATCTACCTTAGCCTTGTATTGAATATTCATCTTATTAATGTGCTTTCTCACCTCTTCATGCAAATTCTTCAGATGTTCTGCAAAGTCTTCAGCTTCAACACTTGTCTTTTCTCCTTTGTCTAGCTTCCTTAACTCAGAAGCATTTCTCAGGCTATTGCCATATACAATCTAGAATGGTGATTTACCAGTACTCCTATTGACAGAATTATTGTAAGCAAATTCTGCCTGTGGTAAAATCAAATCTCATCCCTTGGGCTTATCTCCTACAAAGCATCGTAATAGGTTACCCAAACTCATGTTCACCGCTTCAGTCTGTGGATGGTGGGAAGAACTAAACTTCAAATCTGTCTTCAACTTCTTCCATAATGTCCTCTAGAAATAACCAACAAACTTGATATCTCGATCTAAAACTATGCTCTTTGGTAAACCGTGTAATCTCACCACTTCCCTGAAAAATAACTCTGCAATATGAATAGCATCATTAGTCTTCTTACAAGGAATGAAATGTGCCATCTTTGAGAATCTGTCCACCACCACAAAAATGGAATCATGCCCTCTCTGTGTCCTTGGTAAACCAAAAACAAAATCCATACTAATATCATCCCATGGCTTCTCTGGTACAGGTAATGGTTGATATAGCCCTTTATTCTCACTCGTTCCTTTTGCCATTTGACACACTCTGCAACTCTGCACAAATTTTCACCAACAATAGCAATGGTCTTATCTCAACTAAAGTGTCCAGCCAATCCCCCACTATGCTTCTCCTTAATTAGGTTCTCCCTCATAGAACTCCTTGGAATGCACAACTGGCTTCCTCTAAACAACATGCCATCTTGGATTATGAAATCCAACCATTTTGTCCTATCCAAAGTAACAGGTTCTAAACAACCTTTCTAAGCCTCTACAAAATTTGGATCTTCTGGATACAAACTTTTGAGCTCATCAAACCCAACAACCTCTATCTTCATTTCTGTCATCAAATTTTGCCTTCTGCTCAAGGAATCTACAACTCTATTGGACTTCCCACTCCTATGCTTCAAAACAAAGGTATAACTCTGCAAAAGCTCAACCCATTTTAAGTACCTTTGATTCAATTTTCCTTGGCTATTAAGATACTATAAAGCCTGATGATCAGTATATAAAACAAACTCTTTTGGCAACAAATAATGTCTCCATTTCTTCAAAGCCTAAACTATTGCATAAAACTCTTGATCATAAAAAAAATGTTTTTTCTTGGCATCATTAAGCTTCTCGCTAAAATAGGCAATGGGCTTACCTTCTTGACTCAAAACAGCTCCTATACCACTACCACTAGCATCACAATCTACCTGAAATACCTTATTGAAATCTAGAAGTGCCAAAACAGGTTGTTCTACCACTTTCTGCTTCAATGTATCAAAGCTCTTGTCTTCTCCTTTAGTCCATCTAAACTCTTTTCTATCCTCTCTCATTGTCTCAGTTAGGGGTGCACAAATGCTACTGAAATTCTTGATAAACTTTCTGTAAAAACTTGCCAAACCATGAAAAGATCGTAACTCTGTAGCACTCTTTGGTGTCGCCATTCAAGGATAGCATTCACCTTCTTTGGGTCTATCTTAAGACCTTCCTCTGAGACAACAAATCCTAGGTATACCAACTCCTTCTTTACAAAACTGTATTTCTTCAGATTAATCGGCAACTTCTCCTCCCTCAGCTTCTCTAAAACTCTTCTGATATACATCATGGTGGCATTCACCTAGGGGGTTAGGGTTCTGAAATTGAGTTTGCAGGCTTATGTTTTTATCCCTTCAAACCCTTAGTGCCTTAGGTCAGATTGTTCCTTGACCCACATGCAATGTTTCACCATTTTTTCCGTCACTCTTCATGAAAATGCTAAGTTTTTGTATGTGCAAGTGCAAATGTATGTTGGCGGGCCCAAAAATGCACATCGGCTTTCAAAAAATGGTGAAGAAATGAATTATATGCATTTTGTATGCATATCAGGTTATACATTGTAGGTATATTCTATCACAGATTCCCGCTTGTATATAGGAGTTTGTATGTTGTTGTTGTATATTTGGATATACAATGGGTTTATACAAGCGGCGGATATCAAAAAAGATTCAGATTGGGCTAAGTTGTGGTCGGGTCCGTAGGTATGTGCAAAGGATTGCATGTATGTTTTGTTTGTATGTTTGAATATACATTCGCATTATGCAATGTCAATATACAATGGAAAACATGCAAGGAAAAGATACATTTGGTGGATTGTATGTTGGTAAGATGCATCGGCGGTGAAATACAAGAAGGCACATACAAGATAGGTTACGAAGCTGGGGCCCACTTCTTGTATATTGATGAATATATGTTTAAATATGCATTCCTAATATACAAGCCGGAATCTAGAGTGAACATGCAATTTGATTGATAAAGGATAAAGTCTACTGCTTGTATGTATATTTTTACTTGTATATGGGTGCTGCATATGCCAATATACATTCAAAAGATGCAAGCTGGACCCGATTTGAATCTCAAAGCACCTCATAGTCATTTGAGGTCCGTAGAATGTATATTGGATTTGTATGTGCAGCATACAACCCGATATACAAAGGAAAGACATACAACCTAGACACAGAGGAGGAATCAAATGCAATGAATGAAATTTGAGATCCATGGATTGTATAAAGTGCTTGCATGTTGGTAAGATGCAAGGGGCCAATATACAAATGGTGGGCCCTGATGACTCAAAGAAGTTGTTGTATGTACATGCATCCTACATATACAAATAATTGAAAGGCGATTGTATATGCATTTGAGCATGCATATACAAGGGCGACAAGGGCAAAATAGAGAGGGGAAAAGTCAACAATAGAGGAACAAGGTGCCTACATGGCATGATGTCATTGGTTGGTGACTATTCAGCATGTTTTGGAGCCATTGATCTCAGCAATAGGGAGGTATGATCAACGACCATGTTTTAAACTGCCTGCGATGGTTTTCTTTGCATCAGCAGTCATGTTTTGAGCAGGAAAACTCCATGGACATGCTATTGCAACTTCCAAGAGGAGCTGCGGGTAGCTGAAACATTAATGGCAACATACACAGGCATGGGCCGATGGTTGACTGGCCACCTACCAATTATATGTGGAAAACCCCCAAACGGTGGCACAGGGCTCGAGTCCAATTCCTCCTCACCATTCTTTCTACCTACTGCATTAATGTTTTGGGTGCCATTTTTGTGGTGCACTGTATCTAGCAGACTTTTGATTTTTGCCTTATAATTAATGCTGAGTACACCTTCTTGCTGTATAAGCAGACTGTGTTACTCATTTTAGGTGGTTGAAAACTGGACAAATCTTAGTGCTGTAATGAAATACAGCTGCGTTGGTGGCTCTATTTTCAGTGTTCTGTGAGTTTATGAATATCATGTTGTATGTTTTATGCATAAGTTAACTGGTTTCATGTTGTTTTATATGAGAAATGCTCTGTTACATGTGTTTAATTATTTGTCTTCAAGTTGTGGGCATATTTTCTTTTGAATAAGAATAGCTAAGGGTTATTTAAGATTCAGGGATATAGGTTTTCTGTATTGAATGTTTAATCTCCTATGTTTGTTCAAGGAACAAATTAAATGATTTAGGTTAATCATTGAGAAAGTATGTTGCAATAGGGATACTATCAAGTATGAAAGATTAAGCACTTAATTTTTGGGAAGTATCTGTAAGGCAGACACTAAAAATCCCCTTACAATCTAGTCAATGATTGAAGCTTATGATAACCATTCACATGTATATGTCAATTGACTCCAAGCCCTGGATAGGCACCAATCTGATTTTGTGTTGAGGTTACAACCAAGGTCCTAGTTTTGCATCCAAATACAAATCAAACTCAAACTTCAAATACAAACCTTTAGGACATTAGAAGTAGTTTTAGTACTAGAATCCTCTATCTACAACTAAATATAGGCCCAAAGCTAGCCCCTCGACACTTATTTCATAGTTTTGGTCAGCATAATAGAGGATTTATCTGCTTTGTGTCAGTATCCCAGTAATGTTCAAGGACATATCTTTTGGATGTTGAATAGGGAATACCCCCCTTGGTTCTGCAGAGCCTAAAGAAGAGGAGGAGATATCTATAGAGTCTATCTCCTGTATTGTTGGCCCCTGGCCCAGGAATCCTATTGATCAATGATGGCTACCTTGTAGGGATAACTAAGAATAAGCATCGAGCTAGGGAAAACACTAACAATTTGGTGACTTCGTTGGGGATATGCTTTATCAAAGAACCTTGATTTATTTTTTAAAAGAAATTAATTCCTAGTTATAGGTGGTGACTCCGAACCAATCTCCCAACTGATAAAGTAAAAATTTGTATGCTAGGGAGAAGATCCCTACATAATTCTCTGTCTAAGAAATTACCCAGAAAAATGATGTACAGGAAAAATGGGACTGTTCAAGCCAGTCAAGAGGGTTCTCCCAGAAGTAATGATAATATTCAAGACAATCCAAGATCTTAAGAGCAGACAATACCTTATTTTTCAAACACTGAGGCTGAAATCTAGAATGTATATGAAAGATAGTAGGGTGATGGATTGAGAATGAGGTCAGAGGTGTTTCAAAAGCACCCTTTTGTAGATTCCCCTGATAGATTTGAAGAAGCTAAATCCCCAAGTATTGATAATGATGATCAGAATGTAATGAAACCATCCTCTTCTATGCCTAGAAATGAGGAATTAGCTGAAGAAATCAAGAGCCTGAGGGTAGAATTAGAATATCTGCAGGCAGTGAAAATCAGAGATGACATGAGACAGAAAGTGCAAGCTCTAAGAATTGCTCAGAATGATTCAATTCCCACCCTTGAAAACACAAATATGCTAAGAAACTAGCACATAAACTATGTACAAGATTAGTATAATGATCAAAGGCAGAATATAAACAATGCTAGAGTACCATTAAATGATATAAGAAATCAGAATGCAAAAAGGAATGCCAATGCTAATCAGTTTAGTAGACAGCCCATGCAGCTAGATAGATTCAGGTAGTTAGTTTTTTATGGCATTCCCGGTTATCCTAATCCTATTGACAAACATGTGAGGCCGCAAGCGCCAAAGTTTTCAGGGAACAATACTATGTTAGGGGAGGATCATCTAAAGGCTTTTCAGAATATCATGGATAACTTTGAGGTTGAGCATGAGGACATTTTTATGAAATTGTTTATGCAATCCTTAGTTGATGAAGCTAGAGAATGGTATAAAGGCCTGCCTGACAGAAGTCTTTCATCATGGGAGGATTTTAGGAGGATATTCAAAGACCAATATGGTGACAAAATTGATCCTAATTTTTTCATAAATGAGTTCACTAGTATTACCAAATGATCAAATAAGCAGGTTGTCGATTTCAATGCTAGATTCACTAAGGTGTTGAACAAATTACCACATCACCTGAGGCCTAATGAACCTATGTGCATAGTGTTATACATAAATGCTTTTGATGCCAAAATAGCTTATGGGTTAAGGGATAAAGCTCCTGCTAGCCTTAGAGATGCTTTCAAAATAGCAACAAATATTGAAAATAATAGAAAAGCATCTGGTAAGACAAACAGAAGAGATGATGTAAAAATTTTGCAAAATCCAAATACTAAATATCAAAATACTCAGGGCAATGCATCTCCTTTTGAGGATAAATTAGATAAATTGACAACTATTGTCAAGGACTTGAGCTATAGAATTGCAAAAAATGAAAAGGGGATAGGTCCTGATAGACAGGTTTACCAAAGGAAAGAAAGGAGACCATCATTGCATGATATGCCATATAATACCAATTGGCATAATGGTAAACCCATTCTCCCAAACAACAACCCAAATCACAGGACTGAAAATGTTAAGGAAACCCTTGACCCTTTAAAGAAGGCTGTTAATATTGTTAATGACACCCCATGGTGCATAATATGTCAAATGCCTCACTCACAATCATAATGTATGATTGCTCAGTCTCTATATAATAATGATGTTTCCTGTAATGAATGCAATGAGCCGCATTGCATGGAGGATGATAGTGTCAATATGCTGTCTACAAACAGGGAGTATCTTTCTCTTGATGTTGATGTAAGTACAAATAATGAAATTCAAGTTTGCCAGCAGTTTCCCTATGATGAAGATGATGAGGATAATTATGCTTGTGCTCAGGACTCATACATCTTCTTGAATAACTTGAGGAAGCCTTCTGATGAAGAGATTAGAGCCCTCATAGCTGCGGCAGTGGCTCAAGTCAAAAGCAATTACAATCTCAAGGGTAAAGCTCAGGTAAGTAACTCACACCAACCAGAGAATACTTTTGCAAGCCAGCTAGTGCCTAGTCATAAAGGGACTGAACCACAAAAGAAACAATGGAGTAATAATAAGCAAAATTTTAAGCAAAAAATAGGTCATGATTCTCAAGGACTAGAAAATAGAACTCCCCAGGTTGAGGATAAAAACAAACATTTTCAGAACAAGAATGATAGTCAGGGAACCATGAAAGCTAAAGCTAGTTCATCTCAGGATAAAAATAAAACTGTGGATTAGGCTACAACTATTATACAAAATTATGCTCCATTTGACATTGCTCAAGTCTTGTCCCAAATAAAGATCTATGTTCCATTGATGGAATTGATGAAAGTCAAAGAATTCAGAAATAAAACATTGTCCCTGATTTCAAGAGTACCTTGTCAAGCTAATCAGAATATTGAGACTCAGGGTAAAAAACAAGCCATGTGTATTGATGAAGATGAGAGTCCTAAAGTATATCTAGGGGTGACCATGACAAAGTGCCCTTCATAGGTTGAACAATTCTATGTTTCCCTTGTCATAAATGGAAAAGTGATTAAGAATTGTATGCTTGATTCAGGAGCATCAACAAATATGATGCCTTTGGTTGTTATACAACAAGCTGGGTTAAAGATAGATAAGACATGTGGGAAATGCTACACCATGGATGCTAGAGAAGTACCAGTCATTGGAATCATGAAAGATGTGGATTTCAGATTAGTAGCATATCCAAAAAAAACCTACAAAATGAATATAACAGTTGTTGATATCAAGCCACAATATGGCATGTTGTTGTCAAGAATATGGGAAGCATTGATTGGTGGGAGTATGCAATTGGAATTGTCATATGCTATGATCCCTATGAATGGCAAGGATGTTAAGCTGATCAAAGAGGAAAGGTCATTAGAGATAGTTGAGGATCAAGAGTCAGAGGAGCATATATTTTTTGTGGATACTGACTGTGATAATTTCAAAGTTTTCTCGGATGAAAAAGGGGGTAAAGGGAGAGATATTTGCATTCAAGAGCTTGACCAATAGGGTTTATGGACTATGTACTTTGATGGAGCTTGTTCAAAGGAGGGCTTTGGAGCTAGAGTTGTGTTTCTGTCTCTAGCTGGTAAGCTTCTAAAATCATCTTTCTTGTTGAAGTTTGCTTGTACAAATAATATTGCAGAGTATGAAGCTCTGTTATTAGGATTGAATGTTACTTTGAAGCATGGGATCAAGATGCTCAAAGCATTTGGGGATTCAAAGTTAGTTGTTTCCCAAGTTAGAGATAAGTATGCATCAAAGAATAAGAGATTAAAATAGTATAACCATGTTGTTTGGGATATAATTGAATTGTTTGATGCTTTTTCAATAGCCTGGATTGAGAGATCAAAAAATGTCTGAACGGATTTTCTAGCTAATGTAGCCATAAGGCTAGATTATATAACTATGTCAGATGTTACAAATGTTGAAGTCAAACTTAGACCTGTAGTACCAGATAACATATGCAGCTAGCAAGTATTTGATGATGAAAAAGATTTGTTGAGATTTCGGCATTGCATTGATGAATATGAGAACCAAGAAGTGGATTTTAAGAACTTTGTAGAAATTTTGGATGGGAAAGAAACTCTCTTAGGGAAGGAGGTAATTCAACTCAAGACAAATAAAATCCCTAGAGAGCTGGTTGCTTTAGAGAGAGCTTTTGACAATAGGGACCAATTTGTTACAAAGGCATCTCCAACAAACAAGAATGACTTGGAGGAGATAAACTTGGAGACATCTCATGCCCCCAAAAAGGTATATATTGGCAAGCAGCTCAAGCCACACATCAGAGCTATGCTAATTGCACTACTAAAAAAATATAAGCATGTCTTTGTCTAGTCATATGAGGACCTGAAATCTTATAGAGAGGATTTATTTCAGCATGAAATCCCTTTGAAGCCTGGAGCTAAGCCATTTAGATAGAAACAAAGACCTATCAACCCAACCTTAGCTCTAAAAATGCAAGAGGAGCTTATGAAGCTTAGGGAGACTGGAATAATAATGCCCATCAGACACTCAACTGGGTGTCCAACCTTGTCCCAGTTAGAAAGAAGAATGGTGACATAAGACTTTGTGTGGACTTTAGAAATCTGAATGTATCTTCTTTGAAGGACAATTACCCATTGCCAAACATGGAAGCCATGTTGTAGAAGGTGACTGGCTGTGAACTTTTATCCATGATGGATGGATTTTTAGGGTACAATCAAGTGAAAGTAAAAGAATCTGAACAATTCAAGACTGCTTTCACCACTCCATGGGGAACCTATGTATATGTGAGAATGCCATTTGGACTAACAAATGCAGGTGCTACATTTTAGAGGGCTATGAATGTTGCTTTCGTATGATTGATTGAATCAATCCTTGCTGTATATCAGGATGACTTGATAGCTTATTCAAAAAAGGAGGAGCAACATTGTATGCACTTAGAGTAGATCTTTATTAGAGCATTGGAATATGGCATCTCACTCAACCCAAAGAAATGTGCTTTTGGGGTAGTGGAAGGAAAATTGCTTGGACACATTGTTTCCAAAGATGGAGTTAGGATTGATCTTGAAAGGATGGCTACAATTGACAAAATTCAGATCCCTAGAATAGTGAAGGGTATTCAGTCCTTCTTTGGACAAATTAATTTTGTTAGAAGATTTGTTCTTAACTTTGCAAAGACCACAAAAGATATCTCTAAAATGATGAAGAAAGGTGCAATTGTCAAATGGGAAGATGGAACAACTAAATCATTTCAGAGCATGAAAGAGGCTATAAAGATGGCTCATGTGCTAAAATCTCTTGATTTTTCTAAGCCCTTTTAGCTATTCTCATTTGCTTCTTTCCATACTATTGTTGCATGCTTATTACAGAAAAATGCAGAAGGTTTTGAACAACCTATAGCTTTCTTTAGCAAGTTATTGCAGGGTACTGAGTTGAAGTATGACATCATGGAGAAACAAGCATACACACTGGTTAGAGCAGTCAAAAGTTTCAGGCCATATTTGGTAGGCTCTCAGATAGTTGCATATGTGCCTCATGCAGCAGTCAAAGATATCTTTACACAGCAGGAGGTAACTAGAAGAACATGCAGATGGATAAACAAATTGCAAGAGTTCGACATTGAAATACAGATCACAAAATTGGTAAGAGGACAAGGTTCGGCAAAATTGATGACAGTCAAATCTAGAGGCATGCCAAGTGAATGTAGTTCATAATGAAGTTATAAATATGTCAGAATCTGAATGGTATAAGGACATAGTACATTATTTATAGAATCTAAACTATCCTTCCCATTTCAGTGATAATTAGAAGAGGACCTTGAAGTTACATGCTATTAAATACATCATTATCCAAGGAGAGCTGTATTGGAAAAATCCTGACGGTGTGCTACTCAGGTGTGTAGATGAAAATCAGGCCAGGGATATTCTGAGTGACATGCACAAAGGAGTGTGGGGTGGACACTATACTGCCCAGACAACAGTCCACAAAATTCTCAGAGCAGGCTACCGGTGGCTAACTCTCTTCTCAGATGCACAAAGAATGGTAAGAAAATGTGATCCTTGCCAAAGGTTCTCCAAAAAGATAAAATATGAGGGTGCATTACCCCTTAGAACTATAACTGTAGAAGCTCCATTTTAGTAGTGGGGGATTGATTTTATAGGGGAAATCTTAGAAAAATTAAGTGGAGGACATAAGTGGATTCTTGTTGCCACTGATTACTTCACTTAATGGATTGAGGCTATTCCAACTAAAAAAGCTACAAGCAAAGTGGTGATGGATTTCATTCTAGAAAATATTGTTATCAGATTTGGAATACCAGCCAAAGTGGTCACAAATAATGCAATGTGCTTCAGGTATGGTGAATTCATTGATTTTTGCAACAATTATGGGATTAATTTGTTACATGTGTTACCATATCATCCACATGGAAATGGTCAAGCAGAGTCAAGCAACAAAAGCCTCATGAAAATCGTCATAAGGATAGTAGACAGAAACAAAAGAGCTTGGGATTCAAAGCTGAAAATGGCATTGTGGGCTAACAGAGTAATAGTGAAGAAAGCAACTAGAAGGTCACCTTTTGAACTAGTGTATGGTGCAACAGCTAAATTACCTATGAACAACATCCTACCAGTTTATAAATTCATACATGAAAATGAGGAGGAGATTGAGGACTCAATGACTAAAAGAATAAATCAGCTGGTTGCACTAGATGAAATGAGAAGGGATGCACAGAAAACAAACATCAAGAGACAGCAAAAGGTAAAATATCTATTTGATAAAAGGGCCACAGAAAGAAAGTTTTGGGTAGGTGATTTGGTCCTTGTATGGAATGTGAGGAACAAGGATAAGGGCAAGCACAGTAAATTTGAGCCCTTATGGGTGGCCCCGTACCAAATTAGCAACACTCATGGAGATGATTCCTACTTTCTCCTAGCCCTAAGTGGTGAACTATTGGAATTGCCTATGCACGGTCAGTTCCTAAAACCCTACTTCTCATAAACGCTTATCTTATGTGCACACTGTAAACTAGATGTAAATATTTTGTACATGCCTTGTATAGTCGGTCATGTTTTGAGTTTGGTGTTTTGTCTAGTCTACCCGGAGTAGCTTGGTTCTCGTTGCAGTCTTGCGTCTACATGTCCCCAATCGAAACCACTGGTGGTGTTCACCTAGCGTTAGGGTTCTAAAATTGAGTTTGCAGGCTTCTATTTTTATCCCTTCAAACCCTTAGTGCCTTAGGTCAGATTGTTCCTTGACCCACATGCAATGTTTCACCATTTTTTCCATCACTCTTCATGAAAATGCTAAGTTTTTGTATGTGCAAGCACAAATGTATGTTGGTGGGCCCAAAAATGCACATCAACTTTCAAAAAATGGTGAAGAAATGAATTATATGCATTTTGTATGCATATCAAGTTATACATTACAGGTATATTCTATCACAGATTCTCACTTGTATATAGGAGTTTGTATGTTGTTGTTGTATATTTGCATATACAATGGGTTTATACAAGCAGCGGATGTCAAAAAAGATTCAGATCGGGCTAAGTTGTGGTCAAGTCCGTAGCTACGTGCAAAGGATCGCATGTATGTTTTGTTTGTATATTCGAATATACATTCACATTATGCAATGTCAATATACAATGGAAAACATGCAAGGAAAAGATACATTTGGTGGGGCCCGCGGACATACAAGGCGGATTGTATATTGGTAAGATGCATCGGCAACGAAATACAAGAAGGCACATACAAGATAGGTTACGAAGCTGGGGCCCACTTCTTCTATATTGATGATTATATGTTCAAATATGCATTCCTAATATACAAGCCAGAATCTAGAGTGAACATGCAATCAGATTGATAAAGGATAAAGTCCGCTGCTTATATGTATATTTTTACTTGTATATGGGTGATGTACATGCTGATATACATTCAAAAGATGCAAGCTGGACCCAATTTGAATCTCAAAGCACCTTATAGTCATTTGAGGTCCGCAGAATGTATATTGGATTTGTATGTGCAGCATACAACCTGATATACAAAGGAAAGACATACAGCCTGGACGCGGAGGAGGAATCAAATGCAATGAATAAAATTTGAGATCCATGGATTGTATAAAGTGCTTGCATGTTGGTAAGATGCAAGGGGCCAATATACAAATGGTGGGCCCCGATGACTCAAAGAAGTTGTTGTATGTATATGCATCCTGCATATACAAAGATTTGAAAAGTGATTGTATATGCAATTGAGCATGCATATACAAAGGCAAAAAGGGCAAAATAGAGAGGGGAAAAGTCAGCGATAGAGGAGAAACGTGCCTACATGGCATGATGTCATTGGTTGGTGACTATTCAGCATGTTTTGGAGCTGTTGATCTCAGCAATAGGTAGGTATGATCAACGACCATGTTTTAAACTATCGGTGATGGTTTTCTTTGCATCAACAGTCATGTTTTGAGCGGGAAAACTCCATGGACGTGCTATTGCAACTTCCAAGAGGAGCTGTGGGTAGCTAAAACATTAATGGCAACATACACAGGCATGGACCGATGGTTGATTGGCCACCTACCAGTTTTATGTGGAAAACCCCCAAACGGAGGCATAGGGCTCGAGTTCAATTCCTCCTCGCCATTCTTTCTGCCTAATGCATTAATGTTTTGGGCACCATTTCTGTGGTGCACTGTATCTAGTAGACTTTTGATTTTTTCCTTGCAATTAATGCTAAGTACACCTTCTTGTTGTATAAGCAGACTGTGTTACTCATTTTAGGTGGTTGAAAACTAGACAAATCTTGATGCTGTAATGAAATACAACTACGTTGGTGGCTCTATTTTGGGTGTTCTGTGAGTTTATGAATATCATGTTGTATGTTTTATGCATAAGTTAACTGGTTTCATGTTGTTTTATATGAGAAATGCTCTGTTGCATGTGTTTAATTATTTGTCTCCAAGTTGTGGGCATATTTTCTTTTGAATCAGAATAGCTAAGGGTTATTTAAGATTCAGGGATATGGGTTTTCTGTATTGAATGTTTAATCTCCTACCTTTGTTCAAGGAACAAATTAAATGTTTCAGTTTAATCATTGAGAAAGTATGTTGCAACAAGGATACTGTTAAGTATGAATGATTAAGCACTTAATTTTTGGGAAGTATCTCTAAAGCAGACAATAAATTTCCCCTTGAAATCTAGTCAATGATTGAAGCTTATGATAACCATTCACATGTGTATGTCTATTGACTCCAAGCCCTAGATAGGCACCAATTTGATTTTGTGTTGAGGTTACAACCAAGGTGGTGCAGGAGCACCAAGGGCTTAGAGCCCATGTGTATATAGTTTGCATTTTGTTGTGATGTTTTTAATTTTCAAAATAGGGTAGAGCGGGAAGAAGTTTATACGTCTGCAAAGTAAACCCATTAGAGTGAGCAAGCTCATCAGCGCAACGTTTTCAAGCTTTATCGATAGTTAAAGTCATACCGACAAAGGTATACCGACAAAGGCACATCGGCGTGAATAGACATATTGGGAGATAGTGAGAATGTCTGAACGATGTAGGGAATCACACTGACGAAAGCACATCGGCATGACAATAGGCAGCGGAAGAAGAGTGGAAAGTTATACCAATAGTATCAGCTGGCCGATGGTGCTAACCATCAGGGAGAGGTGACATATCGGCGAAGGGAGTTACGAATTGGCCGATGTTGAATGTCAAGCTGATGGGTTAGAATGGTCAGTGAGACATTGGTCTTCGGCGTAGGTATTGTTTGCTTCACCAATGGTTGTGGTTATTCTGATGAAGGCATTCTGTAGGCGTCGGTGAGACAAGGGCCGTCAGAATAAGTATCGAAGGTTTGTCTGATGCTGAGTAGTCACCCCGATGACATCAGCGGGAGTCTGAGGTTCAGTGTGACTTTTGAGGTCTTGTCCGATATGGGCTGTTACACCGATGGTGCTTTAGGACATCGGCAGGAGGACTTCTGTCGGCGTAGCTTAAAGATTTGAGGCCAATGCACAGTGGTCACACCGACGGAGGATGAAGACTTGGTATCGGTGAGACAAGGGACTATCAGAGTTCATGGTTGAATGTTGGCCGATAGTTTGGGTTGTGCCGATGGGGGTAGATAGGGGTTGTTGGCGGAAAAAGTGCCGACAATAGTTTACTAAGCCGTCAGATATATAAACTGCAGTGTCCGACTTGAATGGGTGCATGTGGGACTAAAAGTTCTCATGAATGTGAACTGTCAAGTGGTAGTTGGATAGAGCGTAATCGAATTGCTGGACAGTTGGAATACCAACCAGTATGGAAGTTGAACCGTCCTGTAACGGACATGAGCAAATACATAAGATGTAGCATTCTTTCTGTAAGGAGTTCAGAAGGAGAATCAAAGAAGAAAATTTTGATGTGTGAAGCATTTTGATGTAATCAGAATTTTTGAACATAAATAAAATACAGTAGTTCGATCATTAGTATTTCCTGTTCTGTTTTCACTTTATCATTCTGAAGTAGATTAGTCTTTTCTGTTTCTGCTATTTTGTTTTCTTTTGCCAGCCATGACTCTGTTTTGATGATTCTTCAAATCCCATTGTACAGTATGGAGGTCATCAAACAAAGCTATGCTCTTTGTATGTTTTTCTTTTGTGGGGTGGTCGGATCACTGGTTAGAGGCAATGCATGCTTGTTCTAGGTGAGCTCAATGAGGAGTCTGGCTAGATAAACAAGTAGGAAAAATAGATTTGCAGGGGTGGAAAAATAGAGGGAAGGAAAGTGAGCACCAAGCAGTCCAGACCCTTGAACAGAGTGAGAAGGGTGGGCAACAGGCTCAGAAAGTTATGTGCCATTTAGGCTGTATCTTGGAAGCAGTGAGGACAAGGTATGTGTCCCACACCAAGTAGAAAAGTAGAGTTTTCCATCTCTGCAAAGAGTGTGTCTTTTAGCACTTTGAATTGGTAAGAAGGCTAGTGTTGTCAAACAGTCTTGTACACCTACAGGATGCAGAGCAGGTAGCCTAGAGTCCTCCCTATCAAATTGGTATCAGAGCGGTAAGATTTGGGTTATTCCTAGATAGGAATAGAAGAGTTGTATGTCATCACCGAGTTCAAGTGAGTCTGTTAGTTAATCCAAGAAAATGGTGACTAATGCAGAGTTAGTAAAGAAAATTGAAGATCAAGAGGAGGAGAATAGACTCCTACAAGAAAGACTAGCAAAAATGGAGAGTAAGCTAGGCTTAATGTTGCAAAAGACTGAAGAAGTCAGCCAGAGAGTTAAATATTCTAAGGATAAGGGAAAAGGTGTATCTGTAGAAGATGAAGAGCCCACACCTAATCCTAAGTTGGAAGAAGAACCATTCTTGAAAGCTTTGAAAGCAATGAGTGGTAAAACATTGGAAGGAGTACCACTTTTCAGTGGGAAAATGGACCCAGATTTGGTCATGGAGTGGATAGAAGGACTTGAAAATCACTTTGAATGTGATGGTGTAAGCGAGGCACAGAAAGTAAAGGTGGCCAAATCCAGACTTAGGGGAGCTGCCTTAACCTGGTGGAAATTTGTGCAGACTGAAAGAGCAAAAGAAGATAAGAAGCCCATAGCTACTTGGAAGGGAATGGTAGCTAAAATTAAAGAAGCATATATGCCAGAAGATTATGAAATACAGCTGCACAGGAAGAGACAGAATCTGAGACAGAAGGAATTAGCTGTTAGTACATACACTGAAGAATTCCAAAAGCTATGCTTAAGGTCCAAAGTAATGGAGGATGAAAGCATAAAGGTAGCAAGGTACCTTAATGGTCTGAAGTGGAATATACAAGAAGAAATCAGTTTGTTGTGTCCTACAACAGTGCAAAAATGCTATCAGCTGGCACTAAAAGTGGAGGAAAAGAATAAGAGGAAACAAGACTCAAATAGCAGAGGAAGAGGAAGAGACAGAGATAACAGAGGACACATAGGAGGTTTTGGTGGAAGGAATGCTGACAATAGATCCCAAGCAGAATCCAAACTCATAAAGCAGAGTGGGGAGTCAAGTGGTAAAGGAAACCATAGAGGAAGAGGATCTAACAGAGGAAGGTCAGGAGGATCTGGCAGAGGATCCTATTTCACCAACATGAAGTGTTACAACTGTGGAAATCTAGGTCATCTGGCATATAGGTGTCCAGAAAAGACCACATCCTCTTCTCAAGGAGGTGATAAGAGGAATCACTATGTCCAAGACAATGCATCCAATAGCCAGTTACCTGAGGTCAATCTGAACTCAGAAGATGAAGATAACCTGATGATAAGGAGAACCTTGATGAAGGAACCAGTAAAGTCTGAACCAAGCCAGAGGAGAGCACTATTTAGAATCAAGTGCAAGATTTTGAATAAGGTATGTAAAATTATCATAGACTCAGGATCTACTGATAATATTATTTCTGATGAAGCAGTTAAGAAACTGAATTTGAAAAGAATTACTCATGCAAACCCATATAGAGTCACATGGTTGAATAAGGGTCAACATGTAGTAGTGAATGAACAAAGTTAGGTAGAGTTTAGTATAGGTGGCTATAAGGATAAGGTATTATGTGATATACTACCCATGGATGCATGCCATCTCTTATTGGGTAGACCATGGCAGTATGACCGAAAAGCAGTACATGATGGTGAGAAGAATGCCTATTCTTTTCAGAAGGATGGTGTCACCTATAAAATTCAGTCATTGGAAGATGAAGATGCAGTTCAGACAAAGAGTCCTAATATCTTGGTTGTGAGTGGAAAAGAGTTTCTGAATACTCTTAAGGAGGATGGTATTGGTTATGCCATCATAGTAAAACCAAAAGAAGGACAACAGGATAAGAAGACAGAGATTCCCAAAGAAATGTAGCCTATACTGGAGAAGTATAAAGGCATAATTAGTGATGGTACACCAGCTACATTGCCTCCACAGAGAGCAATAAGCCATTAGATAGACCTGATTCCAGGGGCATCTTTGCCAAACAAGGCACCTTACAAGATGACTCCAGATCAGCACAAAGAGATTTCTAGGCAAGTGCAGGAGTTGCTAGATCAAGGATTGATCAGGAAGAGTATTAGTCCTTGTGCTGTGCCCATAGTATTGGCACCCAAGAAAGGAGGATCATGGAGATTATGCATAGATGCCAAAGCCATAAACAAGATAACTATAAGGTATAGATTCCCAATTCCCAGAATTGAAGATCTCATGGACTGTATTGGAAAAGCAAAGTATTTCACCAAGATAGACCTTAAGAGTGGTTACCACCAAATAAGAATCAAGGAAGGAGACGAGTGGAAGATAGCCTTCAAGACCACAGAAGGGCTGTATGAATGGCTTGTTATGCCATTTGGTCTATCAAATGCACCCAGTACCTTTATGAGACTCATGAATGAAGTCCTAAAGGATTACATTGGTAAATTTGTTGTTGTTTTTCTAGATGATATTCTAATTTTTAGTCAGACCAAGGAAGAACATCTAAAACATGTAAATACTATTTTGCAAAAATTACATGATGAACAACTAACCATAAATCTAGAGAAGTGTGAATTCATGAAGTAGGAATTGGTATACCTTGGTTTTGTGGTGTCCCAGGGAGAGTTGAAGATGGACAAGTCCAAAGTAGAAGCCATATTGAGCTGGCCTACTCCCAGAGCAGCCACAGAGGTGAGAAGTTTTCATGGCTTAGCCTAGTTTTACAGAAAGTTTATCAGAAATTTCAGTGGAATATGTGCACCCATGTTGGATACAATTAAGGGTGGAATGAAAGCAAAATTCAGATGGACACCAGCTACAGATAGAAGTTTTGAAAGGTTGAAGAAAGAGGTAGCAACACAACCTATTTTGTTGTTGCCTAGTTTTGATAAGCTATTTACTATTGAATGTGATGCAAGTAATATAGCTGTAGGAGCAGTGCTATATTAGGAAAACAGAACTATAGCCTTTTTTAGTGAGAGGCTGAATGAAGCAAAGAGTAAGTACTCTTCGTATGACTTGGAGTTGTATGCTCTAGTCCAAGCATTGAGGAAGTGGAGACATTATCTCCTGCCTAAAGAATTTGTTGTCTACACAGATAACCAAGCTCTGAGTTTTCTAAACTCACAGGATAAGTTAAGCAGCAGGCATATCAAATGGATGGAGTACCTGCAATCTTATACCTTTACAATTAAGCATAAGAAGGGGCAGCTGAACAGAGTTGCAGATGCTTTGAGCAGAAGATTGCTCACAGTATAGGAAGTGTAGTTGAAGAGCATTGGAATTGAAGATTTCAAGAATCTTTACCAAGATGATGAAGATTTTGCTGAGGCATACAAGGTATGTCAAGATTTTGAGAATCACTTTCATAGTGAGTTTGTAGATTTCACCTTACAGCAGGGATTGCTATTCAAAGGTGGATAATTATGTGTGCCAAGAGGATCTATGAGAGAAAATCTCATACAGGAGAAGCACAATGGTAGTTTGAGTGGCCATTTTGGTCTGAATAAGACACTAGAGCTAGTCCAAAGGTTCTATTATTGGCCAAGGATGCACAGAGACATCAGAAGGTATGTAGAGCAGTGTATCGTATGTCAGAAGGCCAAGGGAACCACTTCAAATGCAGGACTGTACCAACCCTTACCCATTCCTTCTAGGCCATGGGAATGTGTAAGTATGGATTTTGTAGTTGGTTTGCCTAAGACTAAGACTGGTTATGACAGCATATATGTAGTTGTGAACAGGTTTAGCAAGATGAGTCATTTCATTCCCTGCAAAGTGACTCATGATGCCAGTCATATAGCACACTTGTTTTTTAGAGAAGTGATCAAAATTCATGGACTTCCAGCAAGCATTGTGTCTGACAGAGATGCTAAATTCATGGGGCATTTCTGGAAAACATTGTGGCAGAGATTGGGGACAAATTTGTCATTCAGTTCAGCATATCACCCACAGACAGATGGTCAGACAGAGGTGGTAAATAGGACATTGGGCAACCTGTTAAGGTGTATAACCAAAGAATATGGACAGAGTTGGGATCTTGTCATTCATCAGGCAGAATTTGCCTATAATGACAGTGTGAATAGGACTACTGGTAAGAGTCCATTCGAAATAGTCTATGGAATGCATCCCAGAGGTATATGAGAGCTCAGAAATATGGGAAACATGGAGAACAGAAGTGGACATGCAAAAGATTTTGCACAATCCATGAAAGAAGTGCATGAGCAGGTGAAGAAAACCTTGACAGAGAACACACAGAAGATCAAAGACAGAGTAGATGCCCACAAAAGGGATATTCAGTTTGAGGTTCATGATCTGGTTATGGTACACTTGAACAAAGCTAGAATGCAGAAAGGCACACCAACCAAACTGCAGATGAGGAGAATTGGTCCTTGCAGAATCCTGAACAAGTATGGTAACAATGCATACAGAATTGAATTACCAGAAGATTTGGCAATCTCACCAGTGTTTAATGTCCAAGACCTGGTGCAATACAGGGGTCCTCAGTCAGCAGCAAATGGATCCATTTCAGAGAAGGAATAGACAGTAAAAGATGTGACTTTGCCACTAAAACCCAAACTGCAGGCAGAGAGAATACTGGATTCAAGAGTACAAAAGCAGACCAGACATGGTGTCTACATGGAACATTTGGTCAAATGGAAATAGTTGCCTAAAGCAGAAGCTACCTGGGTTGCGGAGTCAGAATTCAAAAAGAGGGGCATTGATTTTGCCTCATTGTCACCGAAGGTGACATAGCTTCTTTCCGCACAGGGGAGTATGGTGCAAGAGCACCAAGGGCTTAGAGCCCATGTGTATATAGTTTGCATTTTGTTGTGATGTTTTGAATTTTCAAAATAGGGTAGAGCGGGAAGAAGTTTATACATGTGCAAAGTAAACCCATCGGAGTGAGCAAGCTCATCAGTGCAACGTTTTCAAGCTTTATCGATAGTTAAAGTCATACCGACAAAGGTATACCGACAAAGGCACATAAGTGTGAATAGACATATCGGGAGATAGCGAGAATGTCTGACTGATGTAGGGAGTCACACTGACGAAAGCACATCGGCATGACAATAGGCAGTGGAAGAAGAGTGGAAAGTTATACTGATAGTATCGGCTGGCCGATGGTGCTAACCATCGGGGAGAGGTGACATATCGGTGAAGGGAGTTACGAATTGGCCGATGTTGAATGTCAAGCCGATGGGTTAGAATGGTCGGTGAGACATTGGTCTTCGGCGTAGGTATTGTTTGCTTCACCGATGGTTGTGGTCATTTCGATGAAGGCATTCTGTAGGCGTCGGTGAGACAAGGGCCATCGAAATAAGTATCGAAGGTTTGTCCGATGCTGAGTAGTCACCCCAATGACATCGGCGGGAGTTTGAGGTTTGGTGTGACTTTTGAGGTCTTGTCCGATATGGGTTGTTACACCGATGGTGCTTTAGGACATCGGCGGGAGGACTTCTGTTGGCGTAGTTTAAAGATTTGAGGTCGATGTACAGTGGTCATGCCGACGGAGGATGAAGACTTGGTATCGGTGAGACAAGGGACTATCAGAGTTCATGGTTGAATGTTGGCCGATAGTTTGGGTTGTGCCGATGGGGGTAGACAGGGGTCATCGGTGGCAAAAGTGCTGACAATAGTTTACTAAGCCGTCAGATATATAAACTGCAATGTCTGACTTGAACGGGTGCATGTGGGACTAAAAGTTCTCATGAATGCGAACTGCCAAGTGGTAGTTGGACAGAGCGTAACCGAATTGCTGGACAGTTGGAATACCAACCGGTATGGAAGTTGAACTGTCCTATAATGGACATGAGCAAATACATAAGATGTAGCATTCTTTCTATAAGGAGTTCAGAAGGAGAATCGAAGAAGAAAATTTTGATGTGTGAAGCATTTTGATGTAATCAGAATTTTTGAATAGAAATAAAATACAGCAGTTCGATCATTAGTATTTTCTGTTCTGTTTTCACTTTATCATTTTGAAGTAGACTAGTCTTTTCTGTTTCTGCTATTTTGTTTTCTTTTGCCAGCCATGACTCTATTTTGATGATTCTTAAAATCCCATTGTACAGTATGGAGGTCATCAAACAGAGCCATGCTCTTTGTTTGTTTTTCTTTTGTGGGGTGGTCAGATCGCCGGTTAGAGGCAATGCATGCTTGTTCTGGGCGAGCTCAGTGAGGAGTCTGGCTAGATAAACAAGTAGGAAAAATAGAGGGAAGGAAAGTGAGCACCAAGCAGTCCAGACCCTTGAACAGAGTGAGAAGGGTGGGCAACGGGCTCAGAAAGTTATGTGCCATTTAGGCAGTATCTTGGAAGCAGTGAGGACAAGGTATGTGTCCCACACCAAGTAGAAAAGTAGAGTTTTCCATCTCTGCAAAGAGTGTGTCTTTTAGCACTTTGAATTGGTAGGAAGGCTAGTGTTGTCAAACAGTCTTGTACACCTATAGGATGCAGAGCAGGTAGCCTAGAGTCCTCCCTATCACAAGGTCCTAGTTTTGCATCCAAATACAAATCAAACTCAAACTTCAAATACAAACCTTTAGGACATTAGAAGTAGTTTTAGGACTAGAATCCTTTGTCTACAACTGAATATAGGCCCAAAGCTAGCCCCTCGACACTTATTTAACAGTTTTGGTCTGTATAGCAGAGGATTTATCTGCTTTGTGTCAGCATCCCAGTAATGTTCAGAGACATATCTTTTGGATGTTGAATAGGGAATACCCCCCTTGGTTCTGCAGAGCCTAAAGAAGAGGAGGAGATATCTATAGAGTCTATCTCCTATACTGTTGGCCCCTAGCCCGGGAATCCTATTGATCAATGATGGCTACCTTTTAGGGATAACTGGGAATAAGCATCCAGTCTAGGAAAAATACTAACACATCAAATGCTCATCCCAAGTCTTACTGAAAAATTAAAATATCATCCAGATAAACAATAATAAAAGTTTCCAAAAAGTCTTTCAATACCTCGTTCATGAGCTGCATGAATGTGCTTAGTGCATTGGTTAGCCCAAATGGCATGACTAACCACTCATACAAACCTTCCTTTGTCTTGAAGGTTGTCTTCCACTAATCTCCTTCTCTAATACGGATCTGGTGATACCCACTCTTTAGGTCAATCTTCGTGAAGTACTTGGCTCCACTCAAACAATCCATTATGTCATCCATTCTTGGAAATGGAAACCTGTACTTGATCATGATCTTATTTATGGCTCAAGAATCTGTACACATTCTCCACTCTCTATCTTTCTTTAGTGCTAGTACTGTAGGTACTGCACATGGACTTAGGCTCTCCCTTATCAGTCCCTTCCTTAACAACTCATGGACCTATTTGTTCAACTCTTTATTCTCTACTGGAGTCATTCTGTGGGCTACCTTATTTGGCAAACTAGCTCCTGATATCAAATCCATTTGATGACTTATCTTCCTTACTGGTGGTAAACCTTCTGGTACATTATCAGAGATAATATCCTAAAATTCTTCCAACATAACTAAGACTTCTGCTGGTACATCTTCACATTTCTCTTGACTAATCTTAGGGATTAATGCAAAGTAATGATGCTCATGCTTCATACCCTCCAAAAATTTTCTACCATCTACCAAGCAAATTCTGGCAATACTACATACCTTTTCTTTGACCTCCTTTAAGGTCTTCAGCTTATGGCAAACTCCATCCTTTGTTAGGGAATATGTGTTTTTACGACCATCATGGACAATGCTCCTATCATACTACCATGGCCTCCCCAATAGCATATGACATGCATCCATCAGTATGATATCACACAACAACTCATCATGGTAGTCCCCAATCTTTAACTTCACTAAACACTGCTCATTGACCAAAGCTTGGTGGTCCTTTTGCAACCATGCAATCTGATATGGATGTGAATGCTTTCTTCTTGTTAATTTCAGCTTGTCAACCATCTCCTCTAAAACAAGATTGTCAGTACTTCCACTGTCAATAATAATATCACAACACTTACCTTCACATTTGCACCTTGTGCGGAATAAACTCTTCCTCTGATTTGGTTCTTTCTCCTCATTCAAGAAGGTTCTTCTGACAACTAGGGTTTCTCCCCTTTCAACATATTTAGAACACTCAGATTGTGCATCTTCATCTACATGTACAACTCATGCATTACCTTCAGGTCTTCCTTCCTTGATGTTGGGACACTCATATGCTCAATGTCCTTCTCCACATTGGAAATAAGTTCCTCTGAAACCTCCTCTTCCAGGTTTGCCTCTTCCTCTTCCTCTTTACTCACCATTGTTCTAGTCATGAGGGCAGTAGGTATTATCGCCTCTTTGATTTCGACTGGTGCTTGCTTCTTCACTTTTCTTTTGATCTTCATTACGGCCTCCATAGGGTCTTCCACCAGTCCTTCCACCTTGACCTCTTCCCCTTTGCTTGCTATCAATTCTTTTGTTTAGCTTCTCTTCCACCTTAAGGGAAAATTGGTATGCATCTTCTATGGTGGTCATTCTGACCAGGCTCAGCTCCTCTTGAATACTCAGCCTCAACCCATTAATGTAGTGGGCTACCTTCTCCTTGTTGGGCTCTACATGGCTTGTCCTAATAGTAATTTTATAAAACTCTTCTGTATACTCCTTAACAAACTTGTTACCTTGCTTCAATCTTTGCAGCTTCTTCAACAACTCCATCTCATAGTCCACAGGAATGAACTACTTCTTTAGTTTCTCCACCATCTGATCCCATCTGGTGATCTTTCCTTTTCCTCTTATGTTCCTCTCTAATTGGACCTCCTTCCACCAAATATTGGCATGGTCCTTCAATTTTGTTTTTGCAAACTTAACCCGACCTGGGTCCTCCACATCTTCATACTCAAAATACTCCTCCATGTCATTGATCCAATCAATAAGCTGTTCTGGATTCAAATCTCTAGAATATGTAGAAACTTTGATCTTAGGCCTCTTTCCAATCTTTGAAATGGCCCTCAACAACCTAACTTCTGCACGATCTCCGGCAGCTTCGTGTTCTTCCTCAGATAGCTCTTCTTCAGCTTCATCTTCACTTTCTTCTCTTGTCCTCAGCTCAAACCCTCTTCATAGCTCCTCTTGCAATGCATCAATTTGACTTTGTAGGGCTCCAAAACCCCCTTCTATCAAAGCATTTCTCCCAACATGATTTCTTCATGGAGGCATCTTGGTCTCCACAGCAAACCCACAACCTTAGGTCCTGGTGCAAACTGCCTCACGGTCAGTGATCTATCTACACACTCAAGAACCTTTGCTCTGATACCACTTGATGAAGGGGGGTAAATCACAAAACACACAACAACCAAAATTGAACACAGAAAATAGAACTTTCTTTTATTGATTTAGGCAACTCATTACATTACAGAAGCTCAAATACAATCAGATGATGAATCCTCTACTGGCTACAACACATTACAACTTTTCCAACCTCAAGACTCTAGAATCTTCAGCCTTCTGTAACCCCAAATCAGCTAGGGTTTTTGTTTTCCCACTTGTTCTTGACTCTAGACTAGCCCCCTTAACTCTACTACCACCTAGGGTTCCCAAAATAGTCATAAATAACACTTTTTGGCGACCTCCAGCTAAATTTTAAAATTTGCAACTCCCTCCAAACGTAGGCCAACTTCCGGGAAGCATAACTTTTTATCCGGGTGTCTGATTGACGAACCGTTTTAAGCGCTGAAAAGTTCGCGATGTGAAATATCATGCCAAAAATTCATAAATGGATTTCTGTCAACGTTTTGGGACATTATGGGATGTTTTAGTGCCTCATATCTTGTTTCAAAAATTTTTAAGGGCTTTTCAGAAAACAAAAACTTTAATATCTTTCATCTCACAAATGATCTTTGTTTAATTCCTTTGGAAAAGGTCTTATATTTCCATTATGTAGCTTTTGTAAGTTTTTGTTTCAATCTGTGCCCAAATGCAAAGTTTCCTAAAATGGCGAGTAGACTTTCCAAAATAGGCAGGCTGCTATGTTTAGCAATTTTTGAAAAACTGAAAGTCCTACATCATTATTCTGGATATTATGGAACCAAAAACACTAATTATGGAAAGAAATGAAAACAACTACAATTATTTTGAATTAACTTCTTTTTGGGTGATGCAAGATTGCCCTTACACCACTGGATGCTCTTGCATTAGATCTTGGCAAAGGCCAGATCAAAAAAAGGAGATCATGGTGAAATGAAAAGACCAGAGTGACCAAAAAACCATGGTCCATTCTACAACACAAAATTACAATCCTCCACAAACATTAAAGTAATTAGAAAAAAGCCAAAATCAAGAGATTCAACAACAGGGGAAGACACATTACTCCAAGAGCTTTTGATCCAGTCAAGAATGGAGGCCATCGGAGGGTGCCTATGCAAGCAACATAGGATCACAAAGTGAATACCATAGTCCCCAACAACAGCATCAATACAGTTGTCAGAGATTCAAAAATCCATAGGCTCTTAAGAATAAAACACCTTAGAATCCCCAAAGGAGACACAAGCGCTGCCAGGCTGAGAGCCATCAACCACTTTCAAGGATGGAGGTGGAACAAGAGAAGCCACATGGTCAATAGAACAAGGATTTGATGGCAGAGCATGCTTGCAGCAAAAATTAGAGCATTCACGAAAGGGATTAGATCATTTCTTGCCCCCCTCCACAGGAACTAAGGGCACAACACCCAAAGCTGCACCCACAGAGTTTGCAGCCGGTGAAACCAAATTGAGGAGGGATGAGATGGAGCAGAGGATAGCTGGCTAGGAAGATTAGGGTTGGGGTTAGCCTTGCAGCCTTGCTCCAAATAGAAAGTGCTACACATGTGGTAGGGATTCGACTTGTTTTTGCAAGCTGAAATAGAAGCATTACCAGGCTCTATCGCCATCATACCATCCAGAGCCAAGCTGGGAGGATTGGAGGTGTGGGTGGGAGAATGGGGCCTCGGCAAATCCAAACACTCCATTGAAGAGCCAGACTGAAGTGCATATCTTTTCCTCCCCATGATACCTCTCATACAGGAGCCATCCTTGATGCCACCAGAGTTTTTCTTTCTCTGCACCTTTCGCTTTGGGTTTAAGGTGCTGCAAGCTGTGATTCTTCTCCTCCTTGGCCAAAGCATTGCCCTCACCATGCCTATGAATGGCAGCATCACCAAGGCTGCCTTCACACATCCTCAAAACTTTTTGCTTATCCTATTATATATTTCATATTTATTTAATTAATTTTAATCCCTTTTCCCCATCACTAAATTAATTAAATAAACTATATTTATTTAATTAATTTTATTCCTTCCACATCATTCCCATCTTATAATTAATTAAATAATTTGATTATTTAATTAATTATTCTCCACTTAACTTGCACAAAAATCTAAAAATAACTGATTCTTTCATCTACACTATTCCTTTTAAATTTCACCTCTTAATCTTAGTCGACCACATAAGGATAGGCCCTATCCTTCCCATATTCCTCTCATTTAATCTTGTCCATTCATACACTTTTAATCTCAACCAGTCATCCTTAATCCATGTCTTGATTATTTAAGGAGTTTAAAGCCTTTGCTAAAAATCAGACTGGTAAAAAGATTAAGTGTTTGAGAACTGACAATGGTGGTGAGTTCTATTCTATAGAATTTGATAAATATTGCAAAGAACTTGGGATTGAAATACATAAGACAACTCCATACACCCCGCAGCAAAATGGAGTTGCAGAGAGGATGAACAAGACACTGATGGAGAAGGCTAGGAGTATGCTTAGTGGAGCTAGCCTAGAATAAAAGTTTTGGGCTAAAGTTGTTCCCACTGCTTGCTATCTAATAAACAGACCTCCTACATTAGCTCTTGTTGGTAAGACACCCATGGAGGTGTGGTCTGGTAGAAAGCCTTCAATAAGGCATCTTCATGTTTTTGGTTGTGAGGCATATACACATGTGCCTAGGGAGAAGTGGTCAAAATTGGAGAACAAGGATGTTAAGTGTATCTTCATTGGCTATGGTGTTGGTGTGAAAGGATACAAGCTTTGGGATCCTGTGGCTTAGAAAGTGTTGTATAGTAGAAGTGTCATCTTCAAAGAGCTAACACCTTCTTCCATTGTTTTACAGCCAGAAGAAAAAAAAAAGAAAGAGGATGTTGTTCAGTTTCCTACTACCCCTGAGAAGACTGAACAGAAAGACAATGTTAGACCTGATGATGAGGAGAGCTCTTACAGCTCTGAAAGCTTAGATGAAGAAGCTAAACCTCAACCTTAGCTCTTGAGGAGGTCTACATGAATAAGAAAGCAACCTGAGAGGTTGGTTATGCATTTCTTGATTCTAGTTGTGATTTTACTTTGCTTACTAACAGTGATGAACCTAGAACTATGTCAAAGGCTTTGGATATGAAAGATGCAGGTTCCTAGAAGGAGGCCATGGAGGATGAGATGGCTTCTTTGGAAAAGATTAAAACTTGGGACTTGGTACCTGTGCCTGCTAGACAGAAACTTGTTGAATGCAAATGGGTGTTCAAGAAGAAATTTGGTGCAGATGGCAATGTTGAGAAGTATAAGGCCATATTGGTTGTGAAGGGGTATTCACAAGTGGAGGGAATAGATTATGGTGAGATCTTCTCTCCCATTGCAAAGCTAACATCCATTTGATTCCTGTTATCTCTTGCAGCAACTTATGACTTAGAGGTAGAACAGATGGATGTGAAGGCAACTTTCCTTGATGGTGATTTGGAGGAAGAAATCTACATGTGATAGCTAGAGCATTACATGGTGAAAGGTAAAGAAAATTTGGTTTGCAAGTTAAAGAAATATTCGTATGGTTTGAAGCAGTCTCCTAGGAGGTGGTACTTCAAGTTTGATGCCTTTGTGTTGTCAATTAGATTTGTGAGATCAAAATAGGATCATTATGTGTATTATAAGTTTGATGGTGATCATATTCTCATTGTTGCATTATATGTTGATGATATGTTGCTCATTGGGAAGGGTAAGAATATGATTTCTAATTTTAAATCTTAGTTGTTAGCATAGTTTGAAATGAAAGATTTAGGGGGAGACAGGTACGTTCTAGGAATGGAAATTAGAATAGACAGAACTAACAAAAAACTTTGGCTAAGCCAGAGTAAGTATGTGAAGACCATGTTGGATTGGTTTAGCATGGCAGATTGTAGACCATTGTGTGTTCTTGTTTCTTTGGGGACAAAGTTTTCTATTATTGATTGTCCAAAATCTCGTAGCAAGGTGGAGGACATGAGCAGAGTGCCTTATTCTATTGTTGTTGGCAGTTTGATATATGCTATGGTCTGCACAAGACCAGACATTGCCCAAGTAGTGGGACTCCTTAGTTGATTTATGGCTAATCCTGGACAGGTACATTGGGATGCAGTTAAGAGAGTGTTCAGATATTTGAGGGGTACTTCCAAGTATTCCATATGCTATCATGGTAATGTTATAGGACCTCTATATTTTATTGATATTCGTGGATTTGCAGATTTAGATTGGGCGGGTGACATTGATAGCAGGATATCCACCAGTGCTTATGTGTTTACACTATTTGGTGGTGCTATTAGTTGGATGAGTAAGCAACAACCTGTGGTTGCTTTGTCCACAACAGAAGCTGAGTATATAGAAGCAACTCATGCTTGTAAGGAAGCCATTTGACTTAAGAGATTGTGTTCAAATATTTGTGTTGATGTAGGTCAGATTACAATTAGTTGTGATAGTCAGAGTGTGATTTACCTACTTTCCATGCCATAACAAAACATATTGATGTACAGTTTCACTTCGTACGAGACATGGTAGAGGATGGGAAGGTAAATTTGGTGAAGGTAGATACTTTGAAGAATGTTACAGATGCATTAACAAAACCAATTAGCATAGAGAAGTTCAGATGGTGTTCGAAGTCTATGGGCCTCTCAGTCTATAGTAGTTAAATCCTGTTATTCTATTGGCTCTTACAAGGTGCTTAACAAGTGGGAGAATGTTGGGAATTAAGGTATCTTAACCTTGGTAATTCCTTGCATTATTTTGATTGTATTTATTTATTCATTGCCTATTATGTAAATTAATTGTAAATTCCATATTGTCATTTTGTGGGATGTGGCATGGTGATGTGTCATCCTACATGGAAGATAAAAACTTGTAATTTTGTCCTCACATGAGGAGATAGGCATCCCACTTTGTGGTAGAAGTAATTTTCCATGTGTCATCATCTTGGATGTTGTGTAACGGAATATTGACCGAAACAATTATGATGGATTCCTATGACAAAGTTATGACATGTAAGAGTCAGAAATAGAATCTTCTAAGACAGGTGAAGACATGTGTCAAGAAGCATCTTTGAAAAAGGCATCTTTGGGTGCCCCAAGGTGGACTATGACATGTTGTAAGAGAATATGGTATTTATAGCCTATGTATGACAGATTCTCTTATAGCTCTAAGTTATAATTGCTACGACAGATTTTATGACGGTTGTAAGAGTCGTAAGAGCATCTATCATAGCCCATTTTGGAAATAGGTGACCTCTTTGGGATGGGGGTTGTGGACTAGTGTCAGATACATGCTACAATGTTGACCAAGTGTCCATAGGCATGGGTTTTGGGCCATGAGGCCAAGTTGGATGCCCATTCCAAGTTAGAGCCAATTTTGCCTTGTATATTCTATATAAACAGATGCTTGGAGCAGGAGATATAGTATGTGATTGACAGGTACTATTATGCTTCTGGATTGAGTCCAGACATGAGTGTCGAAGACTATTGAAGCTTACATTGCAAGTGTATTGTAAACCATATTCAGTTTTGATAATACATTGTGCAGGTTTTTGAGTGTGGGGTTTTTCACCCGATAAGGGTTTTCCCCACAATATATCTTGTCTCTCTTCTTCTGTCTTCTTTCTAGTTCTATGTGTATTGTTACAATATCTCTATTATATGTTTCATGTTTCTATAATTGTAAAGATTAAATTGAATTTGCATAGCTCTCCCCTCATTAGATTAGTATAGGAAGTGATTTCTGCACACCTAGCTTCCTTTCAGTATCAATGGGACTTTCTTGGAACTTAACACTCCTCTCAATGAATAGCTCATGTGTGGTTGGATGTAGGAGATGATAATCTTTCACACATTCTAGATATCCTACAAATATGTAAGGTTTGGACTAAGGTTCCATTGCCTTGCAAGTCTGAGAAGGTATTCATGCCATAGCTCAAGATCCGAAGACTCTGAAGTGCTCAACTGAAGGTTTTCTTCCTTTCCAAGCTTCAAAAGGTGTAATACCCTTCAAGGCTTTGTCAGGAACTCTATTTTCAATATAACATACATAGTTGATAGCTTTTGCCCAGTACTATGTTGTAAGGTCCTTGGAGTGTATCATGCAATTTACCATCTCTTTCAAGGTTCTTTTCTTACATTCTGCAACTCCATTTTGCTGAGGGGTATAAGGAACTATGTGCTGCAATTTTATTCCCTCTGCTGTGTAAAACTGCTCAAACCTACTATTAACATACTTTCCTCCATTATCTATTTGAAGAACATTGATGACCTTCCTAGATTGTTTCTCAACAAGTGCCTTGAAATCTCAAAAGTGGTCGAAGACTTCAGACTTCTGCTGAAGGAAGTAGACCCATGTATACTGAGAGAAGTCATCTATGAAGGTGAGAACATATCTATCCTTTGTAAAAGATGGATGGGAAAAAGCCGTAGATACATCACTGTGAACAAGCTCTAAGATCTGTGTCACTCTCCATGATTTGCCTTTATCAAATCTCTCTTCAGGATGCTTCCCAAGGGAACATCCCTCACAAAGACCCTTAGAAAATCTGACTTTAGGCAATCCTGTAACCATATCGTGCTGACTAAGTTGCTCAAGATAGTGGTAGTTTAGATGGCCAAACCGCTCATACCATAATTTACTAAACCCATCAAAATGATTAAGAAATGCAGTAGGAGAAACATCTAGAACAAAATGTTAGAAGTTATACAACCTCAATTGGTGATCTGTGCTTCCCAATGCTACTAAGTTGTTGTTGTGCAACTCTCTGATCTTAACTAAATCTGGGGTAAACTGAACTCTCATGCCCTTGCCTACGTGAGTGATTTGGTACATAGATAGGAGATTAGCTGAAAGTGAAGGTACATTAAGAACATTAGTGAATATCCCCCCCTCCATTTCAACAGACCCTCTCCCAACAACTACTGCTAGAGTGTCATCACCTAGGGTGATGGTGGACATGTTGTGGGATTCTAAGGAAGTGAACTAAACCTGTGAAGAACCCATACGGTATGAGGCACCAGAGTCAATGATCCATGAAGATGCTGAAGAGAAAACTACAACAAGAGCCTTGCCCTTTAATTTCTCTTTACCTTTTGACTTAGAATTTTCAGGGGTGGATGAGGATACTTTGTAGGATTTAGGTACACCTATGTTGTTCTTCTATAAGCGATGAGTGAGGTGATCAACCTTTTTTTCATACACTTGTGCTCATCATGTCCTGTCTTCTTATAGTAGGAACACTGAACTTTGTCCTTTTTGTTGGGAATTAAGGTGTCTCAACCTTTGCAAGTTTCTAGCATTTATTATTTAATTGTATTTATTTTTTTCCTATTATTGTAATTTGGATGCAAATCCTGTTTCGTCACTTTGTGGGAGTTGGCACGGTGATGTGTCATCCTATATGGAAGGTGACCGCATGTATTTTTTGTCCTCATATGAGGAGATAGCCGTTCCACCTTGTGGTAGAAGAGTTTTGCCATGTATCGGCATCTTTCGAGTGTTGTAAGAGGTTTATGACGCGTAAGAGCTATGACAGAATCTATGACATGTAAGGGCCAGAAATGGAAGATTATATGACAGGTGAAGACAAGTGTCCGAAAGCATCTTGCATGGGGAAGTAGGCACCCAAGTTTGACTATGACAAGGTTGTAAGAGAATCTGCTATTAATAGACAGTTATGACAGATTCTCTTACAATTGTAAGAGTTGTCATATATGATGGATTTTATGACATTGTAAGCGCATCTGTCATACCTTAATTGGGTAAATTTGGGGTGCCCAAGTTGGGGGGTTGTAAGGGATGAAAGAGAATCACTTACAAGTGTCATACGCATGTTTTATGGCCTTGGAAATTGGGCCACATGGATTTGGATGAGTTCCTTGTGTGACTTTATTATTTTTTAACAACAATGTGTTCTTTTTAATGTATATCATTTGAGATGTGGAGGAGAGAAGTGGAGGAGATCAGAGGTGACAAAGTGAGCAGAAAACTATTTGTGGAAGTATGCTATGTTTTGCAACAGTTGGTTGCAGTTTGCAAATCATTGTGATTGTTCTTTCTTTTATATGTTTTGATTATAAGCCACACTTTTATGTAAGTGCTAATTGGTAGACTTTGAGTTACTTCGGTTGGCATTGCTCATACAGTTTGATTCCTAGGATGTATGTATATCTTTGGTAGATGTTTTTTCATTGGACTGCAGTATCAAAGGTCTTCAAATTTTTTGCACATCAATGGTTATTGATATGTTTGTTATCATGGGAGACGGTAACTTTGTGCAAGACAGTGGATTATATGGGGATGACAATTGTAGTATGGGTTGAATATGTCATGTGTAAAAGTTCTGTCAATGGTGGTTATTTAGTTGGATGTAAACAACTAGCTATGGTTGTTGCTCTAACTATTTTGGAGCTTACATGATCGATCTTGTTTTGAAGATGTTTGGACTTCAAAGTCATGTTTTGTTAACCATTTTGAAGTTGGATACATTGGTGTGTCTATGTGGCATTTAGTGTTTCATCATATTTTTGGCATTCTAATTTTTTTTTGTCATGTTGGTGATCACTTGGAAGATGTTACAGGTGCTTCTGTAAAGCTAGTGAGCATAGTGAAGTTTAGTTGAGCTGAGTATTTGGAAGCTACTCGTGCTTGCAATGAAGCCATTTGGATTAAGATATTGTGTTCATATATTGGTGTTGGTGCAAGACAGTTTACTATCTGTTGTGACAGTCAGAGTACGATGTTGCATATGCATTAACAAAACCAGTGGGCACAGAGAAGTTTAGATGGTGTTTGGAGTCTATGGGTCTCTCGGCCTATAGCAGTTAAACCCTATTATTTCCATTGGCTCTTGAAAGGTGTTTGACAAGTGGGAGAATGTTGGGAATTAAGGCGTCTCAACCTTTGCAAGTTTCTAGCATTTATTATTTAATTGTATTTATTTTTTGCCTATTACTGTAATTTGGATGCAAATCCTATTTCATCACTTTGTGGGAGTTGGCACGATGATGTGTCATCCTACATGGAAGGTGACCACATGTATTTTTTGTCCTCATATGAGGAGATAGGCATTCCACCTCATGGTAGAAGAGTTTTGCCATGTATCAGCATCTTTTGGGTGTTGTAAGAGGTTTATGACACATAAGAGCTATGACAGAATCTATGACATGTAAGGGCCAGAAATGGAAGATTATATGATAGGTGAAGACAAGTGTCCAAAAGCATCTTGCATGGGGAAGTAGGCACCCAAGTTTGACTATGACAAGGTTGTAAGAGAAACTGCTATTAATAGACAGTTATGACAAATTCTCTTACAATTGTAAGAGTTGTCATATATGACAGATTTTATAACATTGTAAGAGCATCTGTCATACCTTAATTGGGTAAATTTGGGGTGCCCAAGTTGGGGGGTTGTAAGGGCTGAAAGAGAATCACTTATAAGTGTCATATGAATGTTTTATGGCCTTGGAAATTGGGCCACATGGATTTGGATGAGTTCCTTGTGTGAGTTGCTTTAGAAGCTACCTCCATTTGTACTACTTCTCTTTATATACAGGTGCTTGGAGAGGAGATGTAAGAGGTGATTAACAGGTGTTGTTATGCTACTGGTTTATCTCCAGATATGAGTGTCGAAGACTCCTGAGAAGACTTGCATTGCAAGTGTGTTGTAAACATTGTTGTTTTGATAATACATTGTGCAGGTTTTGGAGTGTGGGGTTTTTTACCTGAAAGGGTTTTCCCCACGTTATATCTTGTCTCTCTCTCTTCTGTCTACATTCTATGTGTATGTACATTGCTGCAATATCTTTGTTGTTGTATTAAACATTTTGTAATTGTAAAGGTTAAAATGAATTTGCACCCATCTCTCCTCATTAGATTAGTGTAGGAAGTGATTTACTCACACCTTGCTTCCTTTCAATTGGTATTAGAGCTATTCTCTTTGGTCCTAGTTGTTGGATAGGGGTTTTGTGTACTAATTTTAAGTTGAGTGGGAGTCCGTGCAGAGTATTTTAAAATCTTGTTACAGGAATGAGATGGCAGGCACATCCGGAAGAATAGAGATGGGGATGTTTAATGACACAAATTTTGAGTTACAAAAACTTAAGATGGATTGTTATGGAGTAGATCATGTGGTTACATTTAGTATGATATTGATCTGGAGCTCTTGTTTGATAGTGTGGAATAACCGTCATGCATGGTGGTTATGTTCTATCATTCTATGGTTGTTTGTAGCAATGTATTCATGTTCGATGTTCATTCTTGGCTCCCTGATCACATGGAGAAACTTGGGTTGCCATGGCTATGGTTTGATGTACTTATGTTGGGTTCTTGGGTTTAGTCCATGGCATTGGAAGACATTGTTTTATTAACCCTGAATGCATGTAGGCTATGGAGTTAATCATTGGATGGTTTGAAAGCTTCTGGAACAACCTAGCTTCTCTGTATGCTTGTACACAGTGATGTTTGTGGAGTTGGCCTACAAGTAGGCCTAAAGTTCTTGGACCTCTATTTCATTTAGTTGGCTATACTTGTACGTCTCAGTTTCATATTGATTTGATCTGAGGGTTTTGTAGATGTTCCATTTCAAAAATCTATGGTTATGCTTATCTATGTTATTCCATTATTCTGGTTTAACTATATTGGTGATTTTCAGACCTATGTGTTTTCTAGATGATAAGTGGATATGGATCTGCATGTATGTCAGTGACATGGTGGTTTTACAGGTTTTACATGGTTAATCAAAACTTGTGGTTTTGTAAATCTGTAGACAAACTATTTTTTAGATTATGATTCCTTAAGAGTGTTTCTGGATGTATGATAGTTGCAGACTTGTATGTATGATTCGTGCATAATGTGAGGAGGTTTGTATCTTTCTCAATGTGGAGATGTTGGTATGTGATTTATCACTCATCATTTCTACAGTATATGCTTGATTAGTTCCTTGACTATGATCACTCATTTGTGGGCTTGTTGGCAAATTGAATCTAGAATTGATTTGATGGTTGAGTCATGAAGTCTACAGATTTTCTTCTTTGGTATCTCAGTTTGCAAGTTACTAATGTGTTGATGAGCTTGCATGTTTCAGGTTTTGGATCTAAGAGTTATGCAGTTTGTGGGCTGATAACCTATTTGATTGTAGTGGGATGACTCAAATGTGGACTGTCTTTATCCACAAGATTGATTCATTATTTATGCAGACTTTGTTAGTTGGCCATGTCTGTGGTCATTTGTGTATTTGGTATGTTGCTTTGAGATAAGAGGATGGGTAATTAGAGTGCATGGATAGTCAGTTATTGGGACTTATAGCATGTTTATATCTCGATGTCATGGATAGCTTGGTTACACAGTTTAGTGTAAGCTTTTGACAGTGATGATTTTATCTTCTTAACTTGGAGATTTTGGTTCTACGTTATTCTTTTGTGTTGTTGATATTGCATAGGACAATTGTTAGATTGTGTTAGAGCCATGGATGATCTTCATTGAGAGGATGGTTATCATGATGCCTTTATAAGCTTGGTATCACAGTTTTAGTGGGAGCTTCGGCAGTGATGTTGGATTCATCATAAGTGATGGATGATCTTCTGCAGTGGATATTGGTGTCATGGAGGAGCTCTTGGTTTTGAGAGTTCTTTGGCATTTTTAGTTTTGTTGCCAGGAGATGGTTATCTTCATATGTTTGGAGATGTTGACATCTTGATTGAGGCGTTAGGTTTATGATTTGTCAGTATGACATGTTTATCCTTTGTTTAGAGATGTTACTATGCCATGATTTACTCTTGATGCTAGCTTAAAGTTTTGGCATGATACAGATTCTCTTGAGACATGATGTATGCATCATTGTATGCTTTGTTGTATGTGATCTTCTTATGAGGAGATGGTTAGATCATGATGTCATGATGGCCTTGTTGATCATGCAGATGTGTAGTGGGAGTTCTGACAGTGATCTTGTTTGTTCTCTTTGGTTTTGAGTATTAATCATTTGCTTGAAGCTTCATGATTTTTTAGGATGCATTTGAAGTTTGGCATGTATTGGCTAATGGATGCTCATGGATACTAGAGAAACTTGAGGTGAGGCTTGAGATCTCTTGTTGTAGGGATCATGTGTTGGAATGGTTAAATTTCAGCAGAAAGACTGAGAAGCCTTCACTTGTTATGGACATGAGTTCATATTTGAACATGAGAGGAGATTGTTCTTGGAGAGAGGATATGAGACTCAGTGTATCTCAGTGGATCATTCTCATTCCCCACTCTTAGTTTACTCGGCATAAAATGATCTGATAAGTATTGCCCATGTTATTTCAGATTCATTTTGTTTTATGCTTTGATTTCTCATGGATATGAATCTTGAGCTATAATTATTGGTTCTGGAGGTTTCATTTGAGGGATGTTAGCATGGTTAACTTCTTGATTCATATGGTTTAGTTTATTATGTTCATTTATGAGCAGTTTAGGAGATGTGATTGGGCTTATTCCTTGTCATGGAATGATTATAAGTTTGATCTACCTTGATTAGAGAAGCTTACATCCATGATGATGTTTATTTTATCTTATGAGATTGAATGGTTGGGTGTTGTTAAGGCTTTTCAGTTGGGGTTTTGTAAAGGAGATCATACTTGGCACAACTTAACACTTGGTGTTGTTGGAAGAAGGACTTGATATGGTTTGCAGTTTCTCTTTATGGTCTCATATTTCTTCCTAGATGTTCTTATTCATCTAGTTTGATCACTAGGTTTTGTGGTCATCTATCATTGTTGTACTTTATTGTTTTTTAACAACAGTATGTGTTCTTTTTAATGTACATCATTTGAGATGTGGAGGACTTGGGAGAAGTGGAGGAGATCAGAGGTGAGAAAGTGAGAAGAAAACTGTTTGTGGAAGTATGCTCTATTTTGCAGCAATTGGTTGCAGTTTGCAGATCATTGTGATTATTCTTTGTATTATATGTTTTGATTATAAGCCACACTTTTATGTAAGTGCTGATTGGTAGACTTTGAGTTACTTCGGTTGGCATTGCTCATGCAGTTTGATTCCTAGGGTGTATGTATATCTTTGGTAGATGGTTTTTCATTGGACTGTAGTATCAAAGGTCTTCAGTTTTTTTGCACATCAATGGTTATTGATATGTTTGTTATCATGGGAGATGGCAACTTTGTGCAAGATAGTGGATTATACAGGGATGAGAATTGCAGTATGGGCTGAATATGTCATGTGTAAAAGTTCTATCAATGGTGGTTATTTAGTTGGATATAAACAACTAGTTGTGGTTGTTGCTCTAACTATTTTGGAGCTTACATGATCGATCTTGTTTTGAAGATGTTTGGACTTCAAAGTCATGTTCTGTTAACCGGTTTGAAGTTGGATACATTGGTGTGTCTATGTGGCATTTAGTGTTTCATCATATTTTTGCAATTCTAATTTTTCATTGTCATGTTGGTGATCACTTGGAAGATGTTATAGGTGCTTTTGTAAAGCTAGTGAACATAGTGGAGTTTAGTTGAGCTGAGTATTTGGCAGCTACTCATGCTTGCAAGGAAGCCCTTTGGCTTAAGATGTTGTGTTCATATATTCATTTTGGTGCAAGATAGTTTACTATCTATTGTGATGGTGAGAGTGTGATGTTGCATATGCATTAACGAAACCAGTGGGCATAGAGAAGTTTAGATTATGTTTGGAGTCTATGGGCCTCTTAGCCTATAGCAGTTAAACCCTATTATTTCCATTGGCTCTTGAAAGGTGTTCAACAAGTGGGAGAATGTTTGGAATTAAGGTGTCTAAACCTTTGCAAGTTTCTAGCATTTATTATTTAATTGTATTTGTTTTTTTCTTATTATTATAATTTGGATGCAAATCCTATTTCGTCACTTTGTGGGAGTTGGCACGGTGATGTGTCATCCTACATGGAAGGTGACCACATGTATTGTTTGTCCTCATATGAGGAGATAAGTGTTCCACCTTGTGATAGAAGAGTTTTACCATGTGTCGGCATCTTTCGGGTGTTGTAAGAGGTTTATGACATGTAAGAGCTATGACAAAATCTATGACATGTAAGGGCTAGAAATGGAAGATTATATGATAGGTGAAGACAAGTGTCCGAAAGCATCTTGCATGGGGAAGTAGGCACCCAAGTTTGACTATGACAAGGTTGTAAGAGAATCTACTATTAATAGACAGTTATGATAGATTCTCTTACAATTGTAAGAGTTGTCATATATGACGGATTTTATGACATTGTAAGAGCATCTGTCATACCTTAATTGGGTGAATTTGGGGTGCCCAAGTTGGGGGGTTGTAAGGGATGAAAGAGAATCACTTACAAGTGTCATACACATGCTTTATGGCCTTGGAAATTGGGCCACATGGATTTGGACGAGTTCCTTGTGTGACTTGCTTTAGAAGCTACCTCCATTCATACTACTTCTCTTTATATATAGTTGCTTGGAGAGGAGATGTAAGAGGTGATTAACAGGTGTTGTTATGCTACTGGTTTATCTCCAGATACGAGTGTCGAAGACTCCTGGGAAGACTTGCATTGCAAGTGTGTTGTAAACATTGTTGTTCTGATAATACATTGTGCAAGTTTTAGAGTGTGGGGTTTTTTACCCGGAAGGGTTTTCCCCATGTTATATCTTGTCTCTCTCTCTTCTATCTACAGTCTATGTGTATGTGCATTGCTGCAATATCTTTGTTGTTGTATTAAACATTCTGTAATTGTAAAGGTTAAAATGAATTTGTACCCATCTCTCCTCATTAGATTAGTGTAGGAAGTGATTTCCACACACCTTGCTTCCTTTCACTTTTAAGGTTGCCCTTGTTTGGATGATGTTTCTGCGTGACTTTTAGATGTCTCAAGTTTCTATTCTTTCTTTCTCTCTTGATCCTTTTGAGTGTTTTGTTTCTTTCCTTTGTTGTTTGTAGCCTATTGGTATTTACCATTTCCAGCTACTAGGGCCTAAGGTTTTGAGGACATCACAGTGCCCACGTGGATTAACTTGTCTTGCTCTCTGGTGAGATCAGTAATAAAATCATCTAAAGATGGCATTTTCCAAGTGGTTCCAAGAACTCTCTTGGTGGAATAGAATGTAGACACAAATACAGAGTAGTTAGGACCAATTTTGGAGAGAATTGAGAGAACAAGTTGGTCATCTTTTTTATCAATACCACATTCTTTTAACTACAACCTGACAGATTTAAACTTGGTAAAAAAGTCTTCTAGTGTGGTAAATGCACTCGGACTCAAATTGATTAACTCATTCTCTAGCTCATGACCTCTCATCTCATCTACCTTACCAAAGAGCTTCTCAAGAGTGAGCCATACCTCATTGGGTGTTGACAAAGATTCAACATGAAAGAGTAATTTGGAGAGATACTGAGACATAAACAACCAAAGGCCTGGTCACACTTCTTGAACCATTTCACTTTAGTGTTATCATCAGAGGGTTCTGTTTCAGTGCCCATTGTAACCCTGTATAACCCTTTGTTTTTCAACATAAGTTGGATTTTAGATGTCCAATAATGATAATTAAAAGGGTTTAAGGGTGAAATAGCTTGAGTAGAATCCATCATGCATTGTGATCAAATGTAGAAATGAAAGAGAACAACATGGAGACAAATCCTTGTAATTATAATGTGACCCCCCTGATTTTGGCACTTCATAAATAGTGCATGGGCAAAGAATGCCAATTACACAATTTTAAATGCTCATTAGTTTATTTTTCCAAAGAAACGTTTTGGACAAAAATAAAGTTTACAAGGAGGAGCAATGAAAAAAAACTTTGTAGAACAAGTTTAAATATAGTTTTTCTAAAAAAAATGGATTTTTTTTGAAAAAAGATTTTTTTTGAAAAAAGATTTTTAAAATAGATTTAAATATAGCTTTTTCTTTAAAAAAAACACTGGTTTAAAAAAGCAAAAAATAGCCCACAATTTCTGGAAAAAAAATAGTCAAAATGGAAGGCAAAAATACCTTTGTTTGCTTGAGTTTCCCAATAAACTATGAAATCTTCTATTTGAAACCTTGTTGGGCAAAAAGTGTACTAAAAATGGTAAAAAAATGTTGACTTGGGTGAATGGCACCTAATTCTGGGTCAATTGAGGATGTGGAGGGCATGAAAAACTACTGTAAGTAGTGTTTATGCCACCATGGAGTGTGAAGGACATGGCTGGAGGCATAACAAAGGGTCCAACGAGCATGTAAAGACAGACCATAGCCTCCAAAGGCCTGCATGCCTATTTTTAGCAAGCACATGGGCAGTAAAAGAGGCTGCTACCTACAAATAATAGGCTCAGCTCCTCAAGAACACCCCCCCACACACTAAAAATGCCTCCTGAAAAAAAAAATTTCCTCTTAAAAAGACACCCTCTGATGTTTGGCAAATGACGCCAACCAAAAAAAATGACCTCTATTCACCAACAAAGAAAAAAACATCCTCTGCAGTAAGAAGATGACGATGCAATAAGGGATTTCCTCCTCTAGAATAGGCTGCAACACCTTCCTCAAAGACCTCTACACAAAAATGCCTCTGGAAAAAAAAAAAAAAAAAAAACTCTTTTAGAACAGAAAAAAAACACCACTGAATGTTTTCCAAATTGATATTGTAAAAAACAATCAATGCTATGCTCAAGAATTTGATAGATGAAAGGGTCACAGTCTTTCCACACCCACTCTGATACCATGTAGATTTGAGCAAGATTGAATGGAGGATTGCAAACACAGAGATGAGTCATGAAGGATAAACAATCACACACTCAAAGATATCAAAGACACAAGCAATATACAAAGAAAACTGGATAATGTATTAGCTCACATGAATGAGTACATATAGGCTAGAGCCTCACTATGTTTAGATGTGCCATAAATAAGAAAGCAAGCCTAAGAATAGTAGTGGCCTAAAATTAGGCATGCAACTACTTAAAATAGGATAACCTAAGTTAGACACCTATTCTAAACATAGACATGCTAATAAAAGCACAAGAACACCTAAATTTAGCATAGCTAAATATAGTCGACCAAGTGAGCTTATCTACACTAATAGTATTTATGTTTGATTATATTATCTTTGTGTCGTTTTACCTCTTATCATTTTCTTGTCTTCAATAGTTGTGAAAAAGACTTATATATTGAATCAAAATGTCATGTTGGATGTCTTTACCAATTTGTACATACCTTTTTAGTTTGTAGTATTGTTCATCAATGCACATCTCTTTCTCCATGACATATAGGATAAAATTACTTCTTGATTATAATGATATACAAATAACTAATATCAAATGTTATCAATCCCTTAGCCATGTAAATTCATCCAATTTTTTTATCAAATTATTTTATATACAAGATAATTATCTAAAATTGGAGCCTTTACATATGACAATATCTTATACGCATGATAATGCAAATTATATGATACTCTTAGTTTTAGAGGTGATGATTTTCTTTAACATCCAAGAAAAAACATCATATATGGTTATAAGAGAAATAGTAATAAAGTTATATTTTAGGTGTTGCATACATCTTTCAAAAAATATTAACAATATCAAGGATTATAATAGTATATATCTATGAAGTTAGCTTCAATATGTATAGACATAGAGCACGATGGAGTCTAGCTCCTTTAGCTTTAGTATCTCATAAGATATGTTAGGTTTATAATTAGAGAGTTTAGTTCTTCAACTTTCATAGCTCTAGTGATGGAAGGATTTCCATTTATAGGCTCTTTGATATATGTGTTAGGCCTTCCCACTGCCATCTTACCATATTCCTAAGTCCTTGGGACCACATAAGTATGATATGAAATTGTTAGTTAAGTAAACCAAAGGGAGACAAGAAATCCAAATAACTTCATTGTAAATATTGCTACTAGATCTAAATGACCTAGGAAAGTTAGAAGCTCAATTATAAGAATGGCAATTTTTTCTTGAATGTCCATGCACTTAGTATTAAGTCAATTCAACCCAATTTAAACCACAGACATAACTATTTAACTACTTGTTAAGAATTATATTCTTTTTAATTATAATTGTAAATAGAAAAACGATGGTTAATCAAATGATTAATACAATATATTCCAAGAAGTTCATAATGAGTTATATTAAGGGGAACTCTAATTTTTGGCCTTGGGGAATACAAGGTTTAATGTTACATTCTAGAAAGCCAACCAATAAGTTCTACCTTCATATGGATAATGGATCCCATTAAGTAAGAACTCCAATCATCAAGTTGCCTTTGAATATCATACTGTCCATTGCAAGAATTGTAATGTATATTAAAGACAGAAATACATAAACTTATTTTAGGTTTCTTGTCTCGAGAGAAGAGACTACAACATTTACATTTTTTTATAATATGGTATGCATATGCATGGTTCAATATTAAAAATTTATTAAAAATTGAAATGATTGTGAGGAATAATGAAGAACACTCATAAGTGTGTTTTATACATTTAAATGCACCTTAATACCATAAGACATTCATTATAACTCTAATGAATATGAAGCAAGAGCAATTAAAGGATATATTGAAAGTCAAACATAGGTAACTTGAGAATGATGATGTTAAACCTATGCCACATGAATTATCAACCAACAAAATTATACATATATAGTAGAATAGAATAGAATTTGATTGTTAATCTTTCACAAATTATGTCATAGTATGAACAATCCTGGTACGTTGGAGATTAGTAGAGAGTGATATCTTGAGATGAAAAATTTTCATTGCCTTGTTAATTAGTTAACAAATTTGTGTGAATACACATATCACTACCCACTCTTTCTCTCACTCTCATCCCAAGGATGGTTGGTGCAAATTCACGTTGCAGTATAATAGATAGCTCTCTATTTTTCACAACTTATACCACAACCGTCTCTATTGCAATTTGGTTTCGAAGTCGAAGAGCATAGATAATTATTCTATGTTTATGACCTAGAAATATTGGCTCTTATTTATACTCATTAAATAAAGCATTGTGGTAAAATGTTATACAAATACCCTACCAACATTGAAAATTCTTTTTGTGAAGAAAGATTTGAACATGTCATTGAGCATCATGATAAGGACAATTAACTCATAAAAATGAAAAAGCTTTCAATTTTTTTATTAATTTTACTTTTTATTACTTCTTACTTTTGACATTTTTAATTAATCTTAGTATTTTTTATTAATGTTATTATTTTTATTAAACTTACTTTTTATTAGACTTTTTTTTATAAGTCATACGGATCTCACCTTATAATTAATATGAATTTCTTTTTATTAAACCTATCTCTGTAACATTTAGGAAAGGGTGCGACTCGCCTAAGGATATGACTCCACTTTTATGAAAATCTTAGGATACGAATAAGTAGTGGTAAGACGCTTCTTTTAATAAATCGACTTTTTCTTATTTTATATGTGACCTTATGTGATAGCTTAATTCGAACTAGTATCAACCATCCTTAATTTTTATTTGTTTGAAGATACAAATTTCCAATGACTCCTTATGAGGGAAGCAATTTTTATTTTATGAAGGAAGCAACTTTTATTTTATGAGGGAAGCAAATATTATTTAATTATGGTTTTAAAGACTTTTCCTTATATTATATGACGGTTCTTAATTAATGTTAGGATCGACCTACCTTAAGAAAGGAAGGATGCACCTTGCATTTATAAATGTTATGCCACTTTTAAAAAGATAACGACAATCTTATGATTTCATTTGAGGATGCAATGCAACTGCACTAAGGATGCACCTTTTTGAATTGAACTTTTGTTGAAATTTTAACCATTCTTAAATGGTCATGACTATTAAAGGCACAATATTCCAAGGAAATTTAAGGCATTTGAAACTTAATAATCCTCCTTTATGAAATTTAATATTTTTGAATTAAGGATTTGTAGGGCTCAAAACATTTGAATTACTTGACCCCTCTAAAAGACAGAACCTTGGGATTTTCTAGAGAATTTAATCTATTAAATAGAGCAATTTGATGGTAAAAATCTATCTTTTAAAAAAATGATTAGTAAGATTCATCATAATTTAAATAATTTGATATATAATGAACAAAAAAATCTATAGGAGTAATAAAAAAGATAATATATCAAAAGACAGTCAAGGATAAGGGGCAAAATGAATGACAACCTCACCTTTCAACCTAACACCACACAAAGAGAAGAGGACATTAGTGAAAATTTCATAAGTATGTTAGGAAAAATTAGTATGAAAACTCTCTTAGATATCACCTATAAAAATGATTAGCATTTCCTAACTCTCTTTTGATGAATTGATTTTAAACAATAGAAAAGGCACACCAGATGTCTTGCACAAATGACCTTGCACATGTGTTGATTGAATATAAAGATGTAAATTTCATTAAGTTCTAAATGTTTTCTAGTATAACCTATAAAAATGATTAGTAGAGCCTAATTTGCTATGTTACCATGTTAGAAATTATGATTTTAAGACACTAATTATTATAAACAAAATATAAAATAAATAAAATGAGAATTATACAAGCATAGATTTAACACATTACACAAGATATACATGGAGAAAACCCTTTTGAGTAAAAACCCCTATAAAACATCATTTTATTAAAACACTTATAAAAAATAATCTATTAAAAAATAGACTGAACCTGGTGAAACACTTCTCCTTATTTCCACATGCCCAATAACACTTCATACGTATACTGATAAAATTCACTATAAGTCTCCAAATTCCTTTACTCTCAAATGAAAGAGAACCTCCTTAAAAATAGAAGGGGTGGCAAAATTTTTGAAGGGGTGTTAGTCACACCCATTAAAAGAAACATTTGTAAATAATTAATAATCCAATAGCTATTATTAGATTATTAATTATTAGATGGTGTATGCTCTATAAAACATATAATAAACATAAGGTTTTATAACCTTATATTAGAATAATATATAAATGTTATAAGGGTGTGACCTCTAATAACATTATGTTCTAACAGTTGTGTCTATGAATCTATCCTCTTTGATGGTGTTTATTATTTGGCCGGTAGGCCATTCTATATCTGCACACATCTTGTAACTGCCAAAAAGAACTGGTAGTCGTAATAATTTTTTTTTTTAGTAGTCCTTCCCTAATAAAAAATAATTTCTTTTGGTAGTCCTTTAGTAAAAATAGGCCCAAAATCTTTGTGGTTTTAATTACCATGACTGATTTTGCAAATACACACCCAAAAAAAAAATATTTCTCTTGGTGGTTACTTTAGAATTCGTGGTGTTTCATTTATTTCCTTTGTTGTTACATTTTCTATTTGCTTTTTCAAAATTATATATATAACCCCTCGTTCCTACTTCAACATCACATCTTTAAGCTTTGGCTTTGTTTCTTGGGTTTTGGTAAATTTTCTTGGCTTTTCATCTATGTATGAATTTTTTTTTATGTTATTATATGTCTCCTTGCTCTGTTATTTGCATGCAGAATACAACAGGTGTTAAGTCAGTAATCATGTCTTCTTCAAATAACAGAAACTCTTTAGGCACAAATTCCAAGCCAGAACATTCCGTAGTAGCTCCTGCGCCAGATAAAAGCAAGGGCAAGGGAAGGGCACTAAGGAAAGAACTTCCAAGAGAAAGACTTGTGAGCAAGTTTCATGATCTGTTAATGCACAAAGTAAAGCCATGGGATCTTGATGCCAACAACTTCTATGATGCTCTTGTAAAGGCTCGCATATAGAGCTTGACAAAGAGTTGGATGCCATGGATGCAAAAGATGCTGCTCGCTGAATACTTTATTATCACTTGCATTACCTAGTTTTCTCAAGCATTTCCTTTCTAGTTTGTGTTTTTAGTACGCCTATAAGCCCCTTTTATTTTGTGGGGTGATGTGAAATTTTAGCACTAATTACTAAAATCGCAACATCAGGGGTTTCATTTTCTATGGCAGAATGTGATTGATTCAGGTTCCTTGCACTTTGTAATATCATTGTCTTTGATTATGATTATGGTGTAATTGCTTTTGTTCACTGTTATTCATAGTTTTACCAACCATGTGTTATCATGGAGCTCTATTCTTTTTGTTCCTCCCTCTTTTCACATGCTAAACTAACTCAGTTGAAATGACTTTGATTTGGCTATGGCTCAGGTCTTGAAAATTGATTTTGGTTATTTATTATTATGCCATGTATTTTTACGCAGTGAAGCAAGCATATGTTTATTGGGATTGTTCTCATTATCAACGAATGATTTTCTAAATTTCTGAAAGATTTTCTGATTTGTTTCAAGTGTTCTTCTCATTTATGAGGGAAAATCTTTCTAATTCTTTCAACCATGTAAAAACTTGAAGAGAGGTGCCCGAAGACTGATGAATGTCTCTGTTTTGGTGTTAAGTTGCTTAATGTCCCCTATTTTTGTTTAAAATCTGATTAGTTTGGAAAGAAAATTATTTTTTGACCCTAAAAGGGATTAGGCTCATGTAGTCATTGACAATTTTTGTTTTGAAGGAAGTTTTGAAAACTTCCTGTTAGTTTTTGTTTTTGAAGGAAGTTTTGAAAACTTCTTGTTATGGTTCCAAAGGAAAAACAACAAAAAGTATAATGGAAGAAGAGGAACAATTGGTAGGGGAAGGAGGTTCAATTCCTCGAACCAAGAGAAAACTAGAAAGGGTGAATAAGAGTGTAGATTGAAGCGTAGTGAAGAAAAATGAGAAGAGGAATGAATAGTCAATGACTGTAAGCCCATAACAGTGGAAGTTTAAGAAAATCCAGATGGAAGTTGTTTCTAAGCACGCAAGGAATTAGGAGAAATTGGTAACACATGTCAACCAAATTCAACATACAAATAAAGACTATTTTTTCTGTCTCATCTGTAATGTATGAAATCTAAGCTTGATCATTCAATAAAGTATTTTGAGTCCTTCTGAAGCTCTGAAGTTCTTGACGCCCTGTATGAGGTTGATGTCTTACACTAGATTTAGGTCTATTGATTGTTGTTAATGCATCTGAAACCGTGATCAATTTTTTTTTGTTACTGTATTAGTGTGGGTCTCCAGAGGCTACCTAGTTTCCATCAATTTCCCCTACATGAGATTTAGAAAACCTTAGAATTTTTAAGAAATTTTATGGGTTAAGGTTTTTGATGTATGTTAGGTTAGAATAGGCTACATGGATGCCATCATGGACATGATGCCGTAAGAGTCACTCACACAGTTAAAGAATTTACAACATATCCTGCGATCAGTGTATTCCATGAGATTATACTTGGATGATGTCTTTTGTTAAAAATTTGATGTTCCTTCTGTTAAAAATTTGACGAGCCTTCTGTATACTCCCACATTTTGCATACATGTCTATCAAGGCATTTGTAAAAACATTTGACAAACACCTGCTTTCAATTATTTTTTTGGTGTATCTTCATACCCTGTTTGAAAGCTCCCATTTGGGCACACACTAGGATGATGCTGGCAAATGTTGCCAAGTTTGGCTTTACAACTACGAAATGCATCTACTTGAAAATTTCCAAGGCTTTTCCAATGAACCCATTTTTCACATGTCATTTAAACATAGCATTCCATGTGACTACATTTTCTTGAGGCATTGAAAAGGCTTAAAGTCTCCTTAAGATTAACATTTTGTCCTATAACCATAGCATTCCGTGAGACCACATTTTGTTGAGACATTTTGTCAAACATTTTGCACACTATCTAAGTTTTCCCACATTTTGTGTACATGTTTAAAAGAGCATTCAGAACCACTTTTGACAAAGATTAACTTTTCATTATTTTTTGATGAATCTAAGTACCATGCTCCAAAGATCTCATTTTGGCACATGCAGGGAGCATGATGGTAAAGGTTGCTAAGTTTGCCTTTATACCAACCAATTGCATTTGATTTAAAAAATTGAAGGCTTCATTAACAATCCCATTCTCTACATACCCTGCAATCATTGTATTCCATGAGACAACATTTTGTTCAATCATATTGTTAAATAGTTCATGTGCCTTCTCTACGCTCCCACAATTTAGGAAACCTAAATTGTGCATAGCATTTAATCATCGCATTGCATGAAACCGCATCTTCAATATATGCATTTTGTCAAATAATTCATGTGCCTTTTGCATAATTCACATGCCTTCTGTATAATTCACATGCCTTCTGCATTCTTCCACATTTTGCATAGGCATCTATCAAGTTATTCATGACAATAACATGAGACTGAAATCCACATCTTACTATATTTCCATGGATCTATACTTAAAGTTTGTAAAATAATTTCTAATGTTCTATCGGAGTACTTCATTTCAATAGTGGTCTTAGAAAGATTACTCGCAATATATCAAGGTTTTTTGGGTGTTTTTAGCTCATTCTACTTAAATATCATCCACTTCCATGGTCAAATATTCAATATCAATTTTACACCTCATTCACAATAAAAGTGGTAAATATTTATCTTATTTTTACTACCACAATTAACATTTGACTCTCGAAGTGGATGATATTTAAGAATAGCCTCTTCAGCTAACCATATCAATCACAATCTGTATCAGAATTTTGAAGTTGGTTCTCTTAATTAAAACTTGGATATTAGTGCATCCTTGTTCATAGAAGAACAATCTACACTATTTGCAAAATAGGCACTCCCATTGTTACTTGAAAATTGATATCAGTCATTAAGCCCTTTTCATCTTGGCACAATAGGGTTGGATACCCACAACTAGCTATGCAAAATTATCTTTCAATGAATTATAATTGTACACTCTTTGAGCCACATTTTATAAAATTACTAATATGTTTTCAAAGACAATTGATTTTGTTAATCAATTGAGCATATCCCTACCAGACTATCAATTGTGTATATTCCTACCAGTAGAGAAATCAATTAGGAGAGTATGGATAATATTATACTAAATTTCCTTAAGGTAATTGAATTTGAGTTCTTCATTACTCTTTATACCAAATGGTAGTGAATTTATTTATGATTGATAATTTTGTGGCATATATATTTGTTTGTCTGATTTCATGGCATACCTTAGTTGTAGGAATGCTGATTTATCGAGTTTCATAAAAACTAAATATGAAGCCAAATTTACTCAATGCTTAACCAATCCAATTGTCACATAGATTTGATCATATTGTGTAGGGAAGTTATTGCCACTCAAATCTTGTACATCACACACACACATGCATGCACATAGAATGAATGCCAAAATACATTCACACACATAGTGAATGCCAAAATTAACTTTCGAAGCCATCCACACACAATGAAAGTCAAAGTTCATTTAAACATACAAAGTGAACATTCTTGAAGTTTGAAAGTAATTTTATACATATATTCATTCAAAGTGAACGTCAAAGTATTTTTATCAGGGTTAAGTTTCAAACACACGCCTACACACCCATTTTACACAAAGTGAATGTCAAAATTAACTTTTCACACACACACACACACACGAGCATGCACATAGAGTGAATGCCAATTTTCATTCAAAAACACAGTGAATGCCAAAGTTAACATTTAAAACCATGCTCACACACTAAAAGACAAAGTTCAAACACACAAAGTGAACATCATTGAAGTTAGAAAGTATTTTTGTACATATACTTCACACAAAGTGAGCATCAAAGTATTTTTGTTAGGCTTAGGGTTCAAACACACACACACACACACACACACACACACACACACACATAGATGCACTTCAAATAAATTGAATGCTAAAATGTACCTTTCACACACACACACACACACACACACACACACACACACACACACACACTTCAAATGAAGTGAATGCCAAAATTTACTTTTCACATAGATAGAAACATGAACTCCAAACAAAGTGAATGCCAAAATTTACTTTTCACACACAAACACACATGCACTTCAAACAAAGTGAATGCCAAAATTAACTTTTCACTCACACACACACACACGCATGCACATAGATTGAATGCCAACATTCAGTCACACACACATTGAATGTCATAGTTAACTTTGAAAACCACACACATTTTATGAAAACCAAAGTTAGTTCAAACACACAAACTTAACATCATTGAAGTTTGACAGTATTTTTATTCATATCCTTCACATAAAGTGAACATCAAAGTATTTTTCTTAGGGTTATGGTTCAAACACACACATACACATGCACTTCAAACAAGGTGAATGCCAAAAATAAATTTTCACACACACAGACATTGGCTATAGACAAAGTGTGTCAAAATTAACTTTTCACACACACACACACACACACACACACACACACACACACACACACACACACACACACGTGCATGCACATAGAGTGAATGCCAACATTTATTCATATATACAGTGGATGCTAAAGTTAACTTTCACAACCACACACACACAATGAACGTCAATGTTAGTTCACACACACACACACACAAGCACTTCAAACAAAGTGAATTCCAAAATTAACTTCACACACACACACAAACACATGTATTTAGACAAAGTGTACCAAAATTAACTTTTCACACACACACACATGTCCATGTACATAGAGTGAATGCCAACATTCATTCACACATACATTAAGATTATTGTTAGGGTTAGGATTAGAATCAGGATTAGGGTTAGAAGTAGGGTTAGTTTAGGGTTAAAGTTAAGGTAAGAATTAAGGTTATAATTATGGCTATGGTTAGAATAAGAATATCACAAATTATGTAGGATGCAAGAATGGTATCATAAATTTACATTATAGAGTTCATGTAAAATAATTTACAACATCCATCAAACACACATGTTTCTAAGGCATACTTCAAAAGGTACTATTTTAATAAGAGAGTTGAATTGCAAGTATTTTCTTCCATCTTTTTAAAATTATTCTTTAGAATTAAAATCATCAACTAATCAAATCATGATGATACATTACAAAGAATAGTTACACTATGCATATCAAAATGGCTAAAACATACAAAGAACAATTAAGTATGAATATCAAAATTATATAAATATATACTATTTTGTGATAGGCCTATAAATATTTGTACCTATCGGCCATTTGATAGCACCTTTAGTGCTTTTACTAGTTTGGTATTGCCTACTACTCTAGGTGCTCTTTTTTCTTGTTTCTGATGCACTCGTCTACTTCTCATTTTACTTGTTTTTTTCCTTACTAGCTTTTTCCACTAGCAAAGTTGTTCTTGAGCTTTTATTATGTAATATTTTCTTCATTAATATAAAGTTAGAGGGAAAAAAAAGGATAAACACGTCATATGCAATAAAAACCATAAAAAGGGATTAACACGTCTTATGCATGCAAAACCATCTAGTTATGACTAGACTCGAAAATGCTGCTAAAGATAATACTGAATTTTAAATCTAGATACATTTGTCCTTAACGTGGAAGAAAGACTTTGTTTGACACCTCCATACATGGCACCTTATGTATTTAGCATGGAAAAATTAAAAATTGTGGCACCTAAATACTTTTACATAGTTCTTCACCAGGGACAAAACAAAAACTTCTTCCCATTTTAAATGCCACCTTACCATATATATAAGGTTCCAACTAGTATGAGACAAAATCATGTGGAGAATAAAATGCATGCCCTCCCTTATAAGCCCTTACTTATACTTAGCTCTTTATAAATGAAGGGATAGAACAAAGTCTACGTGGGACTTCTCTGCACATAAAACATAAGATAGATGATGTGGCGCTAGTTCCTTATTTTATAAAAATAGACTTTGCCTTTAAATTTGGCGCCTACCTTTATCTATAGATTTTAATATTTGGTAAAACCATATGGGGAGCCATTCTTGTGGGTGCCCCCCCAACCTATACCCCATTTCTTATTATTTTTTAAAACTAAGACTAATCTTTTACTGAAATCTATTGTATCTTTTATGCTATGTGGCTTATGATTTTTAGAAGTGAGCCCAACACTTAAGTGTCATGTTATCGAAAGTGTTGGAAATTGGTCTATCAAATATTTTAGAGTCAAGCTAAAACATTGGGGGCTTATTTTGAAATAGTGACTCCAGATTTAGTTTTGTGTAGGAATTCAAGAGCTAGACGTTCAGAGTTGCTTTGAAGCCAATTGTTAAGTAGCAGCTCTAAGGTCAACTTTGTATGACTACTTCGAAGCTAAGACACTTTGAATCCATCTTTGTATGGGTTCTTTATGAACCACTACACCATAATATTTGACTTGTACAATGTCATATCACTCATTCATATTCTCGTCATCCAAATACAACTTGGAAATGAACTAGAAAGCACAAATCTTACATTTTGGAATGAAGGCCAACACACTCAAGGGAGAAGTCCAACAATATTGTAGGGGAAAAAATTAGAGATTGGGAAGTAGATGGTAAACCTCTTGACTACATGGTAACTCTACAACTCTTCCTAGAATTAAATACTTGACCCCTTAAGCACTCAAACTTGAAATTTTTTACTTTTAAGAAAAAAAATGAAGATTAAGAGGTGTGTGAAACATGAGATAAAGCACAATTCAACCATGAGGCCCATTGAACAAGATTCTTGGATTGATTATTTGAGGTGGGATGAAATGACTTAGGGCAACAATGAGGCACATAATCTAACTTTGGGTGCATGCAAGATTAGGTGCTAATAGGCCTTGCATTCTCTCATGGTCTAGTGATGCAACAAATGCCATATATTCTATAATATTAAACTAATAAATCATTAGAGGATCATGGTAGTATTCTTCTCTCTTGCATGTGTATACAAAGTTAAGTGAATTCACTCATAGGGATACAAAGTTCATATTATAATATGGTGCATATGTAGAAGTGTGTTTTATTCACTTATTGGAGGTCTTGTAAGTTTGCCTGCAACTAGTGCTAGCATGAGTCTAGTGACAAATCTTAGTGATTCACAACAACTTGGGTATGGTTGTTAAGACCTTTCTCTTAATCTTCTATTTCTTCTTAATTGTTATATCTTAAGAACATTAGAGAACACCCCATTGGCCTAGAAGAGATGAAATAAGAAGAGGTTGACGACTCTCATGAATTGGCCATCATTGCCATAGTTTGGTCATAAGTCTAACCCGTTATCCTACATTGAATTTCCCTAGCCTTAGGTTTTGTTATTGTCTTTCATATTTTTACAGATATATATTTGAAAGACAACATGTATGTAGACACTTGAAAATTTCTTGACCCCGCAAGCCACTTTCCCACATCCTTACATTACTAATTGACTCCTCCTTCAATTAATTAAATAAAAATCAATTTATTTAATTAATTTATCCTAAGCCATTCCTAGCCATTCATCCCAAATTCATCCCTAGGAATGAATTAATTCAATGAATTTATTATGTTAATCCTTAGACTATCATTGACAGTTACTTAAATAAATATTCTAAATATTTATTTGGTTAATTTCTCCATCCCCTAACATAGATTAATTAAATAAAACATTCTTGTTTAATTAATCTCCCCTAGCCTATGACCTAAAACTTGCCTAATTAAATAAATATCAATTATTTAATTAGCTACTCTAACCTACCTAACCCCTAGACCCAAATTAATTAAATAAATACTTATTTAATTAATTTTAATCACTAATTAACTCACTCGCTAATTTTCTATAGCTGCATTAAATAATTTAAACACTTGATTAAGTGGGTCAAATATTGATTAACCCATCTCCCCACACCCTTTGAATAAAAAGCAATTTTTTACTCAAAGGGGTCACATGACCCTTCCACCTCATCTTTCCTCTTTCATGTTAGAGCTATTTTTAATGCAAAGAGCTCACACATGTGTATGCCAAATAAATACATGTATCACATGTCATCCCATTCACCAATAAACTCAAATTTGTAATTCCACCTTCTCCCATGGAAACTAATTTTTTATTCCATCTCAAGTCTTAATCCTCATTAATGCAAAGCCTTCCCAAGGTGAATTTAAAATTCTAAAATAATCACAACCCTCCATTTTTTTTTATCAAGATCTAGCCCTCCATCTCATCTTCTCATCTCCACCATTGGATTTGAAGTTTGAAGCTCAACCCTTGATCTCAAATCCCTCCAAAATGACTATAAATACAAGCATAATCCAAGCCATTTTCATCTCATCTTCATTGAATCATTACCATGCCAAAATAGCCTCCCATCTCAAGTTTTATACATCCTTATTATGCCAAAATCTCTCCCAAATCTCTTGCCAAAATTCTCTGTTGTGTTCATATTGTGTTGAATTTTGAGAGCAATCCATATATTTTCTACTTGGGTATAGCTAGGAGTGACTTGGGTGCATCTCTCCTCCACCTTATCAAGAAGTGATGGAGCTTAAAGGCTTTGGAAGGTATAAATCTTGTGTTTTGATTTTCCTTTCATGTTGTTTAGTCTTTTTAATCTTTTTCATCTTCATTTGGCACACCCGGTGGGACCCCTGTCCATGTTACTAATCCTTTTGTGTGAGTTTTTTTGAAGATTCTATTGTGTAGGTCACTTTAGCACAGTCAGTTCATGTAGTCACACATTCGGTCTCTACAGTTGCACCTTTGGCAACTCTCTTAGTGTCAATGACTTTTTATTTGACCACAGTCTATTTTGCAAGTTCAGCGTAGTCGGTCCTCGATTTAGCACATTCAGGACCTCTATTAGAGTAGTCAGCCACTGTTTCAGTGCAGAAGGTTCCTATTCTAGTGCATACATCTTTTGTTTTAGTGTAGAAAGTCCTTGTTTCAACACCTTCAGCCTCTTGTTTAGCGCATCTGTTCATGGTAGCAGCAAATTTGTTTATCTCAAGATCACTTCTAACATCTGATTTTCACTGACTGTGTGTTTACAAGGTTTTGGTTTCTCATTTTACAGAGTTTATAGGCCTTAAGTCCCTAAAATATCACTTAAGCTATTGCATTTTTCAAAGGAACACTTAGGGCTAATCTCACCTTGTGTTTTTCTGCATTATTAACTCTATTTTTTAGCTACAAACTGCCTAATCACCTTATTAGACTAACCTTGAATGTGTTTTAGCACTTTTTGTGACCATTTGGTAGAAGAATAGTTTTGTTTTTGTGTAGGTTTGTTCCTTTGTGTTGGTTTAGCACCTTAGGTACCCAAAACAATGCATTCAACCTCTGCAACAGATAAACTGCAAGTATAATTCTCTTTTCTGTTATCTATGTTCTCTATTTTAGCACAATAGAGAACCATTTTAGCACCTTAGGTTACTGTTTTAGCCCCTTAGGATTCTTTTTTAGCACCCTAGGTTTATGTCTTAGCACGGTAGATCTCAGGTTTAGCACTTTTGAGCTTTCTATCATCGCATTTAGCTTCTATTTTAGTGCTTTTAGTCTGATAGAATCTGCAGGTTTTGACAAGGGTGTAACTTATTTTTGTAGGTATCAAAAATGTTTCTCCAAGATCCATTATCCAAACTACTAACATATTTTGTGTAGATTCATGACCAAAGTCTTATTTTTATCACTAGATTTTAGTTGCACTAAGCTTAAAGTAGGGGTTAATTTATCTTGTTTGTCATACTTGTATTTTCTTATAGACATATGCTCTCCCCAGCACCTTAGGGTGATCTGGGGGATCAAAAGTGTACTTGCAAACTTTCTTCATTTAGTTGTATCCCACGGGGTCACTCCTTTTACGTATGCTCTCCCCTTGCACTTCGTGCGATCTTGGGTGATCAAAAGCAAGGAGTGGTTTCTTCTTAGGAGACCTACTTGGGAATTTCATCATCCCCAAGGATGACCTCAACCATGTGTACTGGTGAGGTATTTTAAAGGGGACAAAAGGAAACTTGTACACCAATCTAGTCGCATTGTCATTGGGACAACCTTGGGGCCACTGGTGATTCCAGACACAAGGTGAAGTGGTGTTTTCTTAATCACTTATGCCACATCCTATCAATGGGCTAGTGTTCATGGTTTTAGCCTCACATACCTTGCATATATCAAGGACTCCTTAGAATCTTGTTCAAGCCTAGCTTAAGATCTTTAGCCATCATATCCATGGTGCATCGCTGTCATTAGAGGAGAAGAGCCCACACTATTACTGCCATTGTCTTGAGTTGGGGTAAACTTTGGGAAAGACATTTGTCTCCAAGGTAACAAGTGTAAGGTGGTCCATGACCTTGTAATCCCTATCCAAATAGGCAATGGCTAGATGGTATCAAGGGCGTGGAAATCAACATTTTCTAAAAGTAGATATTCAAATCGTACCTTAGTAGGTCCGTTGGATATGACACTCCTACTTGAATAATTTATAGGGCTTTTCTTGTGAAATGTGTCTTCTTTGTCAAAACCTGTAAAAGCCAACAACCCAAAAATTGAATTTCATCCTTTGAAGTCAAGCCATTATGTCTTCTTACTTTTTTAATTTCTTTCCAAATACTTTGGAACCAAAAAGATCAAAAAATTTCTACAAAATCAATCAATTTTAGCCCTTTGAATAGACAAATAGCACCTTAGGTTCTCTGTTTAGCAACATAGAGATCTTTGTCAGCACCTTGGTCTTATCTTTTAGTGTTAGAGGATTTTCTATCAGTTCCTTAGGGTTATCCTTCTCTGCATATGGTTCATCTGTTAGTGCCTTTGGTCGTCTTTTAGCAACTTTGGTTCTCATGTCCAACAATTATCAATCAACCTATAGTTGATCTTCCTAGCTTAACTTGACTATCCTTGTGACGTGGCAACATTTGAAAACCATCCCAAAATCATCCATCATCTATTCAAGTCCATCCTTTGTCAAAACTGCAATTATCCCATACCCTACCATTTGACCATGCTAGAAAACAACTTGATTTTCAGTTTGGACCTTTATCCCCTTTCTTAAACAATATCATCCAAAACCTTTCATCACAATTTCCCCGAAATCAAAATCCCAATATTCTTCAATCCATAATCAAAGTCCAACCCAATTACCCAAATCTTATCCAAACCCAACCAAATTGTCATCCAAACATTAATCAACACTATCCAAACCAAATCCAAAGCTCAATCAAATCAAATCAATATCTAAATCACCCTTAGGTTCTTTTATAAATTAGCCTTATCAACCTTAGAGTAAGTTATCTTAGGAGCTTAGACTACTCCTAAGTTACTGAATTCAAAGGATCCTATTTTGCTTGGAGGTCTTGTCTACCCCAAGTAAAATAATCCATCTTCCCTTTTTGCTTAAGTGTCTTAGTGTACCTTAACTAAAGAGAGGAAAATCCCTTTGAAATAAACAAAATATATATTTATTTGAGTCCTCTTTTGATTTGATCATCCTTTTACAATCACCGTCAAAAGCATATAAAGTATCCCTTCATCATTCATCCAAAATCATCATCAAAAGTATCCAATGTATCCATCAATCCTTCACCTAAAATCATTATCAAAAGTATCCAAAATATCCCTTAATCATCCATCCATTCAAATTATCCAAAGTATTGCTTGATCACTCATCCAAAAAACATTCACATGCCTTTATCATCAAATCATCCATTTAACCATCCATCTTTGGTCCAAACCTTTTGAAAATCAACTTCTAAGGTCATACCCTTCACACACCTATCATCCCAGAAACCAATCCATAGTTCTTCATTGCATGCCACAAACAAGGTCTCAATCTAGGAAGAACGAAGAAATGGAGCCATATAGAGTTGGGATGCCCCCTACCAATCAAAACAATGTCCCAATAAATCAACAAAAAACACCCTACAACAACAATGTTATGATAAATCCTTGGGGAAACCAACTACAACCATCCACTAGTAACAACACCGATCAAGAAGTTATAGACTTTATGCAAGATGCGGACTCCATGGATCTATTGGATGGAGTCCTCAAGTTGGATCCCAATAAGTAAATAGAATTCTTGATCCAAAATGGTGCTAAGGTACCAAACCAACCTTCCACATCCCAACCATCTTCATCAAATAATATCCCTAATACCTCAAAACCTTCATCATCCAACACCTCCACATCGACATCAACTATAACCACATGGACACTCCCTAAATTACCCTCAACATGCCCAACAATACAATTTACGCCAATTCTTCCACAAGTGTCCCCCAATTTGATGCGAACACCATCACCTTCATGATACAACTCTTCTCCCAACCACCATATAATACATCCAACAATCCATGTAACATTTCACAAACATCTACCTTTATGTACACACAACCCCCTATTTCGCAACCCCCTACATCATCATATATACAAAACACCAACCAAATGTTTCAACAACAACAACTACCACCAAACATCCTCCAACAACAACAACAACAACAAAATTCCCCACAACAATAACTACCTAACTTCCTCCAACACCTAATCCAACAACAACAAAAAAACATATCACAACCACCTACCCCTAATTTATCAAGCATTGTTCAAACATTAATCCAAAAGGTTGATGACATGCAACATGGGTTGTTACATGTGAAAAAAGTAGAATTATGACAACTAACATACACACTAGATCAAACTCTCTATCACAATAACATTCCAGGACAAGACTGAGCCAAATCAATACCAAAGAGAGGTAGACTTATCTATAGATCTTGTACTCAAGAGTGCTATGGAAAGATCTAATTTAATCAAGCCTTTTTATCAAACCCTAGGTAAATCATGCACAAAATCATAGTTCTATGATGATCTTATTACAATAGTAGATGTACAACAAATCTCCAAAAACCAATTATACAGGAAGGATCAGGAAGGTGATAGAACCTATGTCCCAGAAGTGAAGAAGTTAGACGACTATTTTAGGAGCGCTCAAGTCTTGAAAGGTTGAATCTTCAGAAATTGTAAACTAGAGAAATGTTGTAGAGACTACCCTGGTGCCAGATCTGAAGTATGCTAGGGCAGAAAGATTAGGGCTCCAGTGCCCAAGTAATGCACAGAGGAATATTTTTGAACTGTTGTTAGCTTCTTGAAACCTTGATCCTTGCTCAGTCTTCTTGTATCTTCATATTTCCTAGATTTCACACCTGTAGCCTGCACACAAGAAGAAGAAAAGCGGGGGTTATGGTGTTTAGGGACTTGCCTCAGTCAAATACCAGGATAGCATTCAAGCTTCCCAAAACTGTTGATAGATAAAGAGAGCATGCCCTTTTAGGACAGAGGCTAAACATGCAATAATAATATGATGAATCAAATGATGATAAACAATAATGATATCACATATGTGATGAAATCCTTAGGAGTATGAAGGCTCTTCAACTCATAAGGAGAGATAGATGATAACTTCAAACCTACAACAACACACACAATGACAATATAAATTTTCTTGAGAATCACAATGAATTCTTCGAATGCTCTTTACTCCATTGCTTCAAGCTAGATATCTCTATCTAGGTCCATAATGAATTCAAAAACACACTTATATATGCTTTCTCGCTAACATTTGCCAAATTAAACCAAAAGAACCGACAAAGAGAAACCTTTTTAAAGGTCCTAAGCTGGTCCATACATTTTAATTTTCCCCGACCAATCAAGAGAGACTTGGGTAGTGGTGCCCATGTCTTAGGGCTCCTTTTTAGTCTGGGGTAACATAAAATATTGGCCCCTTATTCCCAATTTACATTGGTTTTGGGAAATTTTGCATTGGGATGAATATTTAGAATGTATAATGTAATCATGGGGACCTAGGAGCTAAGCAAGGAAGTAAAAAGGCATGTGGCTAATTTTTACTCCATAACATTTAGCTCTCACTTTAATGTGTGTATGATCTTACAGATAGTACATGCATTAAAGTATTGTCAAAGAACATCAAATGCATCAAACAATAGAGTGAAGACACACCCTAAGTTTGGAGAACCATTTCTAGCTCCCAAGCTTAAGAAAATGTAAGAAAGTACTTTACAATAATGAAGAACATAGAGAATATAGTAGAGAAGCACACAATACATGAAGAAGATAGTAAAGAGGCACGTAATACATAAAGAAGGCATGAATGCAATCACACAATACACAAGGTATACACAAAAAGGAGATATGATTAAATAATTATAAAACCCTAACTAGGTGATGGGGGAGGCTCATCGCTATGCGCCACCACTAAAAAATGTAAGACATGCAAGGAAGACACACTAAAAATACATGGAATACATGAGCATTGTAGAGTATATTGTCGACATACTATACGTCTAAAACACATAAAACACAGGCAATGGGGGGATCTCATTGCTACACACCTCCATCTAAGACAAGCCAAACACACCTGACAATTGAGCTACGCTACCACAACTACCAAAGACATGCTTAAGGGTGAATAAATCAAGATCTAACCCTTCCTCTATAGAGGAATTTTTAAAAGGGTGTGCAACCACTCAATGGAATACACAATCCCACCTTCCATAGAAGGAATTTTAGAAACATACAACCCCACCTGCATCATGGAGATGCCTTACAGTGAAAAGGAAGCATGTGCACAATGTATACAACCCCACCTGTATCATGGAGATGCCCTACAATGAAAAAGAAGCATACACAACACACAAAACAAAGTATACAACCCCACCTACATCATGGAGATGTCTTATAGTAAAAAGGATGCATATTCAACACACAAAATAAACTATACAACCCCACATGCATCATGGAGATGCCTTACAGTGAAGAGGAAGCATACACAAACACACTTTATCACAATATCTAAGATATCCAAGCATTTTCCACAATATATGCCCCCACCTTAAAGTGGTTGATCTCGCTTGCTAGTAGAAAACATGTGAGGGAACAAGAGCTCTCACAAAGCCCATGTATCAAAGTGACATGTGCTTGTGATTGCCGATTGTTTCCAACAATCACAATAGAAACACATTAGTATTATATGCTAAAAATTAACAAACATAAAGTTATAAAATCTTAACTAAGATAAAAACCAAATCATCTTGTGAACAATTAATACAGAAATAAGGCAACATACCACTTAATAAACCAAGGCTACACTTGCAGGTTAGAAACTGAGTATAGCCATGAGGTTATACTTCAGGTATCTCAGAACTGAGTGTAGCTGCAAGGTGAGATACAAAAACATTCCAAAGTGCATAAAAGCAAATTTCGAGTATTGCAAAAGTTTGTTACAAGAATTTCACAACACAACACATGATCACATCACAACACAAAGTGATTCTACTAGTCAAGTGTCAATAACATATTAACCCCATCTTCATATATGGACTAGGTCCATTTTTGTTTTCTTGTTGTAGGGATGCACGTTCCTTACCAGTTTTTATTTGTTATCATCATCCGTTGACTAATAGAGCCACGGAAGAATGAAATCACGAAAAGTGAGAGAGGAGACAAAAGTGACTTAGGCTTACAACATGGGAAAATTCCCCCAAGACATCCTCCACAATGTTATGTCCCAAAGCCACCACACACAACAATTGCAATAAGAGAGGAGAATAGAAGAATAAAGAAACAAATCTAGAAGAAGTATCACAACAAAGGTAGTCTCCTTGTATCCTTAACCTTATAAGAGTATCAAGGGTCATCCAAGGAGACCTAAACAAACATTTAACACAATACGGAGGAACACAACACAACACACCACATACACATATAAATAGATCTATTTTAGAGGATGCCAAAATTGTGATCATCTTTGAGAGGTGCTCCATAAAGTGTGGTGGGATAGATGAGGGATTCATACATGTTTTATTTTCATTACCTACGTAATCACAGGATGCTTGTTTCACAAGATTGCTTATGTTTGAAATCTTTTGATGCTTGTGAGGAGGTGAATCATTACCTTTTCAACAGATGACTCACACCTTGCTCTTTTCCTTTCTTTTGCTTTTTTATTCTACTTTGTGTGATGAAATGAGATGCTTTTCATCGTTGCAACTTTCTACTACTTAAAGTGATTACATGTAGGCTACTCCAGTTGCATATCTTGTACATTTTGGTTATCTCCTGATCCTTAATGGATAACAAAGGAGGAAACTGAGCGTAGATACCTTTTCCTCATGGTCGAGGTAGACCTTCATTTTCTATCTTATCTACTTCTATTATGCAACTTATTTCATTGTAGTCAAGATATTCATCTTCATGCCCTACTTCATTCTATTGTTCCACCATGTTGTTGTCATTATGCTTAGGAAAATGATTAGTGAAGATTTACAGATTTTGATTTGGAGGGGCTACTGACCTTTTTCCATTGTCATTCACATTGGTCACCTATATTATTTTAGAATTGATGAGGTCTTGAATTTCATGTTTTAGATGCATACATCTTTCGATGTAATGCCCCACTGATCAATGATAGTGACAATAGATATTAGCATCAAATGAAGGTCATTACATCTTGCTATTGTCTAGTGGACAAGCAGGAGGAAGCTTTGAAAGATTTTTTTTACTTTTTGAGTCATTATTGAATGGAGAGAATCCAATAATGGAGTGAATTGTCTCTGTTGTTTCTTGAATTGAAATGGGCTCTTATTAGGTTTTGTAATTGTAGACACTTGTGATTGAAAGATATTTGAATGTTGCCCATTGATTTTGATGAAATTCTTATTATGCTTCTTAAATGATGTTGAGATGTTCCAGCTGTGGATTGACCAACAAGAGCTGATGAGTTATGATTCTCATACTGACTAGTTGAAAGTTGGTAATCTCGGAGAGCTATGCATAGATGCTGAAAAATATTATACTTCATCAACAATATTTTATCACATATGTTCAGTTGTAGATTCATAATGAATACTTTTTGAACATCCCCATCTATAATTAGATATAGTATTTTTGTAAAGAGAGCTTGATATTGATTGATGAATTCCATGAATTTTTCTTTTGGACCTTGTTTAGAATGGACCAAATCAATAAATAAGATCGAAAGTCTAATGTTTGCATGGAAATGTTGCAAGAATTGATCAACTAGCTGAGAACGAATGTATTGAATTAGGAGGTAGAGACCAAAACCATTCCAAAGTGGTATCTTTGAGAGAATGAGGAAATAATTTTGCTAACAATGCATCATCACAAAAGAAATCACTACACATTGTTGTGAATGCTACCACATGAGTATTAGGATCACCTTTACCACTATACTTTTCAAAGCGGAGAGTCTTAAATTTGTCAAGCATTTGACCTCTTAGGATTGTATAAGATAAAGGACTATGAGCATCATATTTTGGTAAAGTAGGTTGAGAGGAGGCATTAGTCAAATTTGTCACTTTTTACTGCAAGGATGACATATTTTACAAAAGTTGGTTTAGGAGTGTATCATTAGATGATGTGGCTTGCAGATTTGAGACAAGATTATTTGATGCTATAGTCATGAAATTTAGAAGTGGTTGGTAATAAGTGGAGGTAATGGGTGGTTGAGAATATTTATTCATGGGTATGGATACAAGAGGTGTTGACTTTTGATAATTAAATGCTATGGATTTGTAATTGTTCCTAGTAGATGTTCCCATGGTAGTGGTAGCATTACTACAAGCTTGTACATTGGTGGTGAGAATTGATGGTGTAAAGTGGATATTCTAGTAGTTAGTATGGGTGTAGATACTTGTGAGCTTATATACTTCGGTGGTGACATATTTTCTATGATATTTGCATGGCTAGTTGCCGAACATAATATTGTGATCCACTATGTGGGATATTCCACGAAGAATGTCAACACCTTCTTGTCCTTCTTGTGATAATACTCTTACACCATCAACAAGATGTATCACTTCTTGAGCTAGATGTACACCTCCTACAATTTGTTGGAAATCAACTAGTTGTTTGTCTAGTTTCTCGAGTTGATCTTTAGGCACATGTGTAGCTATGTCAATCACATCTTCAAAATCATGAAACGTTTGTTCTTCTGACATTTTGAAATTTTGCAAAGATATTTATTCACCTTTTGTAAAGTAGTTGTGTAATGGATTTTCTAATGTTTGCATATCATTGCTATTGAAAGCACTAGAACCCATTAGTCTACAACTTCTTACCAAGGTGTTAGTTTTAGAGTAAGGGGTTATGCAACTCATGCAATGTCTTATAACACTCAATAAACTAATCATAGATATTATCAATAAAATCATTAATAGAGTAGTTATACTTGCTGAAATAAACAATGTGTAATTGAAAAATTATGAATTTTTAAACCAAGAATATGAAATGATGCAAGATTTTCAAATGAATGATGAGAAATATGCTATGAATCAATGTAAGATCTGATTTGAACTATCAGCAAGATGCAAATGCTCAAAGTTATGGGTTCACCAAAATGTTAAGTGTGAAAAAGTAGAATGATGACAACTAGCATACACACTAGATCAAACCCTCTTTCACAATAAAATTCAATGACAAGACCAAGAAAAATCACTACCAAAGAGAGGTAGACTTAGCTATAGATCTTGTACTTAGGAGTGCTACAGAAAGATCTGATTTAATCAAGCCTTTTTATAAAACTTTAGGTCAATAATGCATAAAACCCTAGTTCTATAATGCTTTAATTACAACAGAAGATGTACATCAAATCTCTAGAAACCAATTGTATAGGAAGGATTAGGAAGGTGATAGAACCTTTGTCCCAGAACTTGAGATGTCAGAGGACTATTTCAAGAGTGCCCAAGTCCTAAAAGGTTGAATCTTCAGAAACTGTAAACTAGAGAAATTTTGTAGATACTATCCTGGTGCCAGATTTGAAGTCTTCTAGGGTAGAAAGACTATAGTGCTAGTGCCTAAGTCCTACACAGAGGAATATTACCAAACTATTGTCAGATTCTAAAACCCTGATCCTTGCTCAGTCTTCCTATATCTTCATATTTCTAGGATTTTGCACATGTAACCGGCACACAAGAAAAATAAAAGAGGTTTGGGGGTTATGGTGTTTAGGGACTTGCCTTAGTCAAATCCTAAGATAGAATTCAATCTTCCTAACACCGTTGATAGATAAAGAGAGCATGCCCTTGCATGCAGGTGCTGCCACAATAATGGGTTACACTTTCTGGGACAACCTAATTTTTGCTGAAATCACATATTTTTAGAACATATAATGATTTAAGCCTTGAAAGGTTCTATTTAAAGGATTTTAATTGAAGAGAGTTTGAGAAAACCCCCTTATATTCAAACCCCCTTAGATAACACCCCACTAGTTTTAAACCATACCTATAATGGAGTCTCCTCTACACCTATCAAAATGTTGATAAAAAACCACTTTTGATTTATCTTTTGGGCGATCAAATGAATTAATTTTAAATTTATGTTTTTTAAGTATGTAGTCCTTATTATAAGCTTCTCAAAAAGTATAATTTTAAATATATTTAATTTGATTATGATATTTATTTTTTATTTCTTGTGAATGTAGGCTTTTCACCGAACATCAAGTTCTTTGTTCTACACACATGGAAAATTAGTAAACTAGTGAAAAAAAATTCTAAAAAATATCTATGCCCTAGGTATTGATGTCCTTGTTTCAACAAAAAAAGAAAAATTGAATTATGATACATACCAAAAAAGTTATGTTTTACAGAATATGCCTATGTCTAAATTATAATTGGTTTGACTTCAAAACTTAATTAAAAAGAAATATTCATCAAAACATTATGAAACCAAATGCATACCCTATATATCAATTTTTCCAATCTAAATTCAAAAGAATAAAAAATTTATCCTTTGTAGAAAAGAAGTTATGTGCTACAGAATACACATCACTTTAAAAAAATGTTGTTTACTATTAAAAACTAGTTATATAAGGAGACACAAAAAATTTTACAATTTAACTCCAATTTTTTTAAAATATATATATTTAGAATCTACAAACAAAATATCACCAATCATTAGTTCGTATCATCTTCAAATTCCTAACAGTTTAGTGGCTATAGGTGTCAGAAAGTGAAGATTTAGCTCAAAATGTTGATTTCAATGTCAAGTTTGGCCAAAAAGTGTAACCCATTATTGTGGGATGACCCATGGCAGATGCTAAAGACAATAACAATATGATGAATCAAATGATGATAAATAACAATGATATCACCTATGTGATGAAACCCTTATGAGGATGAAGGCTCTTCAACTCATAAGGAGAGATAGATGATAACTTCAAACCTGCAACAACACACACAATGACAATAAAAATCTTCTCTAGAATCACAATGAATTCTTTGAATGCTCTTTACTCCAATGCTTCAAGTTGGCTATCTTTATCTAGGTCCATACTGAATTAAACAACACACTTATATATGCTTTCTTGCTAACATTCGTCAAATTAAACCGACAGAGCTAACAAAGAGAAACCTTTTTAAAGGTTCTAAGCCAACATACATTTGAATTTGCCCTGACCAATCAGGAGTGAATTGGACGGTGGTACCCAAGTCCTAGGTCTCCTTTATAGTCTGGGGTAAGATAAAATATGGACCCCTATTCCTGATTTACATTGGTTTCAAGAAATTTTGCATCAAGATGAATATTTAGAATGTATAATGTAATCACGGGGACCTAGGAGATAAACAAGGAGGTAAAAATACATGTGGATACCTTTTACTACATAACATGGGCATAAAAGGAAACAATACTCATTTGAAGATATTTTCCCATATACTTTTGATCACACTGTCCCCATGCCTCCCTTGCCTAAAAATTTTGAAACAACAAATTTTGACAAATACAAAAGGAAAGGGGACCCTAGGGAATTTTACATCATTTTCTTAGAAGTCTCATATGACAATAAAAGCCTTATGAGACTTTTCTTAGAAGCTTAGGAGGATAAGAAACCAAATGGTTTTCCCATCTTCCCCCAGTATCAAAACATTTCATGAACTTGCAAGGAAATTTGTCAATCACTTCTCATACAACTTTGAACATGAAGTATTAGTGATAGACCTTTGCAACACTAAACAAAGAAATGGAGAATCTTTTGCCACCTTCTTGCAATGGTGGATAAGTCTAGCAAGCAAGTTCCTATGGCCCATCCCTGAAAAACAATTGGTCACTATGTTTGTGACCAACCTTAACAAAGAGATGGGATTCCACCTCCAAATCCAATGTGCATCTACCTTTGAAGAGGTTATAGACAAAGGAACCACAATCTAAAGATCTCTCATAGCCAAGGGAGATATCAAAATCTATCATGAAAATAACAACAACAAAAACAACAAGAAGGTCAATAACAAAAGCAACAATAACAACAACACCAACACCAACACCAACACGAATAACAACCAACGATACGAAAAACCCCACTTTTTGCGTAAGAACAAAGATACCCTCAATGATGGTGTCACCAATGTTAAAAATGTCCAAAATGTACAAACTCCTACACCATCAAACCCATCCACAAGCAATAGCAACATCAGCATCCCTATAGGTCAACCAAGACAAACCAACCCACCCAAAAGAAGATTCACACCTTTAGGTGAACTGATTGAAAATGTCTTGAGAAACTTTTTGAAGGCTGACTTAATCCAACTCCCCGCCATTCGACCATATGATGAAAATCAATTTAAACCCTCTTGGTTTAATGCAAATGCCTATTATTAATACCATATGGTGAAAGGGCATAAGATATCTAATTGTATGAGGCTAAATAATTACATACAACACCTTGTGGATCATGGTGACATTACAATTGATGAACCTCCTAAAATATCACCCAATGAAAATATAGGAGCTTATAAGGATCCCCTTCCCAACCACAACAAAGGTAAAACATCCACATCCAATCATGCCTATAATGTTTGAACTCCATTGTGGGTTACATAGAAGAATTTCCTAACCATGTGGCAACTATTGCCATAGAAGGCAAAATGCCCAAGTGCTTCGTTACTACTCAATGCAATCACATATCTATCCGAGGAGCCCTAACTGATGACCAAGATACCACATCAACACCCACAAACCAACCACCCACCAACAAATACAACCTCCTTGAACACCTTAGAAAATCCCCAGCCAAATATCCATCCTTGAGTTCATTCATACATCACCTCTCCACAAAGAAGTCCTTAACAAAACTTTGATGGAGACACATGTTCCCAATGAATTGAATGTCAATCAATTCCAATCCATGGTGGGACACCTTTCATCACCTCATCATCTAACATTCTCTAAGCAAGATCTTCCTACCACTAGCACATCTCATAATGAGGACCTCCACATTGAAATCCACATACACAAACATACCATTAAACAAGTCTTAATATATGGTGTCTGTAGCCTAAATCTTTGCACTCTCAAACTAATAAAACAATTGGGATATTCTGATGTGGTCATAGACTCAAGTGAAATCATAGCCATGAAAAGATATGATGACACCGAAAGACTATCTGAAGGGACTATGAAGCTTCCAATTTAGGTTAGAAAAAAGATATTGGAGACAAAATGTCAAGTGCTTGATCTTGATTTCCCCTACAACATCCTCCTTGGCCCCCAATACTCCATGCCATGCAGGTTGCCCCATCTTGTTGCAAGTATGTGCTTATTGGTGTTGTCATTGATGTCAACATATCTGTGTTGTCATTGGTGTCAACTGTGCTCTTGTAGAGTTAGCTACTTTGTATTAGCTTATATAAGTGTTGAATACAATGAGAAAGTATTCATGACATTGAGTTTCCAAGAGCTTTTGAGAAAATTTGCTCTCCTAGTGGAAACAGTGTCTTGCAAAGTTTCCTAGCTTGTAGAAATGTAGTATAGTGTTTTGCTCTGCATAGTCTGTATATTGAATATCTTTGTCTGTGGATTGGAAGTTATGTTAAGGAATGTTTGTAGATGCTATGTTTCAAGTTTGAGCCTCTGGTATGAAGATTTGAGTGAGTTATATTCACCAGAGTAAAAACTATTTTTCTTTGCATTTAGTGGTGACAGGGAGAATGTATTCTGCTCCACATTTCTCCACATTTAAGTCTTATAGTGTGTGGTTCTGGAATTTAGTTTGTAATGATGTTATGTGCCTTCAACTCAAATGGTTAGTGAGTTGGTGCTCCACAAGCAATCTTTCTTTTATGATAGTGGTCGATAGTAATGTTCAAGCTCTCTGGTTTGAAGAATCTTAAGGATAAAGTGTTTAGAGGTTGTACAGATGTTCTTGGTGATTATAATGTGCTTGTGGATGTCTCTAGATCATGTTCCTACTCTTTGATTGGTTCGTAAAGTGTAATCTGGATTGTGCATGATGCGTGTTCTTAAAGGTCTCGGTGTTAACACTAGTTTTAGCTGACTTGGTTGTTTTCACTACTTGTGATTATGTTTTGGAATTTGTGATAGCATGTTGTTGCATGGAAAATTGCATAATTTGAGTCCCTTCTAAGGCATGGTTTGGTCCACATCCATTCTTCTTCTTCATAAATCTTTTTAGGTCCAGACTTATTCTAATGTATGTGTGTTTTCCGACCTTGGAGATTGTTCCAATGGTTGATGATTGTAATGCCAACCTTGATGATCATTCCAAGGTTGATGAATTGTATAAATATGTGTAATGAAGTTATGTAAAAGTATCTAAGTGTGAAGATGTGAAGATAAGTGTGAAGTGAAAAAGCAGAGCAGAGCAGAGGAGAATTATTATGCTTCAATGGAACTGAACCTTGGCATAGTGTAGATGCTACTATCTCAGTTCACCAACTCTAGTAATGAGCCACCCATCGGTAGTGATCCACCTTGTTGGTAGTGAGCCTCTTCTTTTGCAATGAGCAATCTAGGTAGTGAAACCTAAGGCAGTGAGCCTCTAATTTTTGGTATTGTTATTACATATTATATTGTGAGCTAACACTCACCATGGTTTTTCCCTTATTGGGTTTTCCATGTAAAAATCTGGTGTCTCATGTGTTGAATGTGTGAATGTGTTTAGGTTTTTGATTTCATGCTTTCATGGTTAAAATATAATAACAATGATTAAGTGGATGATGTGTTAATGGTTATGAATTATTGGTTACAACTGATTCAACCCCCCCCCCCCTCTCAGTTGTCTTGCCCTTTTCAACAATTGGTATCAGAGAGAGGGTTCCTCAGCAAAGAGCCTAACAACTCAAGGTAGATCCAAGATGGCACACAGGAAGGAGTCACCACAGTTTGATGGAATGGATTATGCTCTATGGAAGGTACGAATGAAGAGTCATCTCATTTCTCTTGGTTATGGTGTTTGGAAAATGACATAAACCAAGTACACTCTTCCTCCAAATGGTCCATCAGATGAAGACGAAGTCAAACACTATGAATAAAATGGAAAAGCTAGAGATGCTATGTTAAATGTCTTATCTAACACTGAGTTGGTGAAAGTTATGTATTTGGAGACTGCTCATGAGATCTGGGATAATTTGAAAAATTTATATGAAGGAGATTATTCTATAAAGAGTTCCAAATTACAAAACCTAAAGGTGAGGTATGAAGCCTTGAATATGAGTGAAGATGAGAACATAACAATCTACATGCAGAAAGTTGATGAAATTGTCAATGGAATCAAAGGTCTTGAAGGAACTATTAATGAAGATGAGGTTGTACTAAAGATTCTTAGGTCATTACCTAAATCCTATAGTCACAAGGTGGCAGCAATTGAAGAAGTTATGAGTGTGAAAAAGATTTGAAAGGATTAGTTACTCAAGAAGCTTACAACTTTTGAAATGAGAGAGTTTGGTGATGCCCTGCTGAAGACTGAGACTACTTTCAAAGTCACCACTTCATAGAAGACTTCAAGAACTCAAAAATATGTTGTGGAATCTGATGATGATCTTGATGAGATTGAAGGAAACTTTGTGGATAAAATGCAAAGAGGTACTGGTAAGTTCAAAGGCAAATGACCATTCAAATGCTTTTCTTGTGGTAAGATTGGCCACTATGCCTCCAGGTGTCCAGAGAGAAGAGAGAGAGGTAAGAAGAAATGCTATTATGTTAGAGATCTTGATGATGATGGTGTAACATATGATGAGTCTGATGATGCTAATACTAGTGCAAATGAATGCTTTTTTATTTCTATTAAAGAAGAACTTGTGTCTACTAATCTTGCTAGTTGTATGAAGAAAGAAAAACCAATGGAAGAGAGTGCTTTGTCTATTCAGGTTTAGAAGGATAAGGATGAATGGATTATTGATAGTGGATGCTCACATCACATGACTAGTGATAAAAGCAAGTTTATAAGTTTGGAAAAGTATGATGGAGGACTGATCAGGTTTGGAGATGATGTCGCTAGTAAGATTTATGGAAAAGGATCTATTTCTTTTGATAGTAAGCATAAGATAGATGATGATCTATATGTGAAGGGTTTGAAGCATAATCTTTTAAGTGTTGGTCAGATGTGTGAAAAAGGGTATGATCTGAGATTCAAGGATAATGGTTGCAAGATCATGGAAAGCTCCAAAATAGTGATTGCTACTGGTAAGAAGACTAAAGGTAATGTTTATCACTTGTGAGGAACTAATGATTGTTGTTTGTTGGCTCAGACAGATGAGAGTTGGTTGTGGCATAGGAGGATGTGTCGTATCAATTTTGACAACTTGGTGAAGATAATTTTAGCACAAGTTGTGAAAGATTTTCCTAGGCTTGTGAAGCCTACTAATACTATTTAGAAGGAATGCCAGTTGGGGAAATAGACAAGGACAAGTTTCAAGAGTAAAGAATAATTTTTTGTTGGACTAGTTGAGCTGGTGCGTACAAATTTGTGTGGTCCTACAAGAACAAGAAGTCTATAAGGAGACAAGTATTTTATGTTGCTTATTGATGATTATTCCAGAATGACTTGGGTTTCTTTCTTAAAGGATAAATCAGAAGCCCTAGAAAAGTTCAATTTTTTCAAGGTGATGGTTGAGAATGAGTTAGATTTGAGGATTAAGTGTTTAAGGTCTGATAGAGGAGGAGAGTTTATAACAAATGAATTCAATACATTCTATGAAGAATGTGGGATAAAATATAGTTGTTTGCTCCTAGAACTCCCTAGCAGAATGGAGTTGTTGAGAGAAAGAATGGGACAGTTCAAGTGGATGGTAGGTCAATGATGATGGAGGCTAACCTACCAGAAGTATATTGGAGAGAAGCTATACATACTGCTGGACCTACATTCAAAACAAAGTCCAAGTCAATGGTAATGGTACTACAACTCCTTATGAATTGTGGTATGGAAGAGTTCCCACAGTGAAATATTTCAAAGTTTTTGGAAGCAAATGTTATATCAGAAGAGATGAAGAGTTAGGAAATTTTGATGCTAGGAGTGATGAAGAAATTTTTCTTGGATACTCTACTAAGAGTAAGGCCTACCGGTGCTACAATAATAGATTGAGAAAAGTTATTGAGAGTGCTAATGTGAAGGTTGATGAAGACAGGGAAAGAATATCATATCTGAGTGGCTATGAATTAGATGAACCTAATACTACAATGAATGAAGCAAAAGTTAAACAAAAGGATAGTCAATTTGGAGAAAAAGCTCTGGAAAGTGATGTTAAGACTCCTGGGTATGTAAGGATTAATAATTCAGAAGATTAGGTAATTGGTGATAAAAGGAAAGGGGTACTAACAAGGAAAAGAGTTGTAGAGGAATAGGTGAACTACTGTCTACTTTCATAGGTTGAACCTAAGACTATAAAAGAGGCCTGCAAAGATGAAATTTGGGTAAAAACCATGGAAGAAAAGCTGATACAGATAGAGAAAAATCAAACTTGGGAATTGGTCCCTAGACCTGCTGATAAGAATGTGATTGGAACTAAATGGGTGTTCAGAAACAAGATGAATGAAAATGGAGAAGTAGTAAGAAACAAAGAAAGATTGGTATGCAAAGGATATTCTCAAGTTGAAGGCATAGATTTTGAAGAGAATTTTTCTCCTGTGGCAACGATTGAAGCAATAAGAATGTTCTTGGCATTTACAGCACACAAAGACTTCAAAGTGTACCAGATGGATGTGAAGTCTGCATTCCTAAATGGAGAGCTGGAAGAAGAGGTTTACATTGAACAACCAGAAGGATTTCAGTCATCAGACCAAGGTGACATGGTGTGCAGATTGAAGAAATCTTTGTATGGACTTAAAAAGCTCCTAGAGGCTGGTATGCAATATTGGATAAGTATTTGTTGTAATTAGGGTTCAGTAAAGGTACTACTGACAACAACCTCTATTTCAAATCAATGGTGATCAAATTTTGATTGTTGTAGTCTTTGTTGATGATATTATCTTTGGAGGCAATGAAGGTATGTGTTGTTGGAATTAGGGATGACAACAAAGAGGGGGGTGAATCAATTGTCTTAAGACTTTGATGCTTGCTGCAGTTAATTCTTCTTTACCACTTCTTAATAGATTAATGATGTACCTAAGAAAAGAAAGAATAAATAACACATGAGTAGAAACACAAATAACACACTTGACACCAAGGTTTTTAATGTGGAAACCTAGTTAAGGAAAAAACCACAGTGGGGGTTAACCCACAAAGATTATACTCTATTAAAAGTATTACAAAAGGGGAAGGCACATGCCTTTGGGTCACTTCCCAGAGCTCGCTGCTCAAAAGAGCCTCACTGCCTACAAGAATGATTACAAAAGGATTATAGATTGTTTGAACTGATGAGTAGCATCTGCCAATGCAAGAATTCAATTCCGGTTAAGGACATAATACTAATCTTACACACTTCATCTTTATTCTACCTTGTTTTACTGTTCTTCCATAATCTGGGCCTTAGATCTCTTCTCTTTCGCACTTTAATCTACCTTTTTTGCACTTACTCCATCATCACACCTCATTCCTTCACCAAAACATTCAAATCCATCAGCTATATATATCTGCATCAACAAATTCAATCAACTGTAGTCAACTTCAATAAAACTTAGAACATTTATTAAACACTCTACTCTATTGACTGAATCCATGCACAAATATCAATGTGGACAAAAAATTTGTGTTTATAGATCATCAATCATGTTGGCCAATACCACTGATTATCACCAATTGCTTATCCAACAACATTTCTACATCTAGACTAAGATCAAATACTAGGTTGCCCTGTTCTTCTTCTGACTGTACTGACTGATTGGAATCTGATACTCAGGTCCTTATAACTTTTGAATCCTTTATTACCGGAGGCTAAATCTCTATATTTAAATAGTCCTGACAATCCTTATCACTCCCTCAAATCCATATCACACTGTGAATTACCACTGGAGAGATATGGACCAAGATACCGGACCCTATCACATGCTCTATTCCTAACTACCTGGACTTAAACAAATCTTCATTCTGACTTCTGGTATGAACAGATTATGCAATGCAGATGTGCATGGTAGACTTAGTTTCCATCAATGACAACACCTGTCATGCGTAGTAGTGTCTCTTGCCAACAATCTCCCCTTTTGGCATTAATGGCAACACTTAGTGAAAAATGACTAAGTGTCGAAACACTCCTCCTTATTATGTACACTTGTGCTTTTCACTAATCACCAATGCTCCCCCTTTGATGGATTCCTCATTTTTCACTACTCTTCACTTCCCCTTTGACATCAATGGCAAAGGGTGGGGTCTGCAAACAAAAATTTACACCAAAATTCTACATACCAGGGTACATATGTACAAATAGTCTTTTAAGTCTTATTTACATAAACTTAAGTACATCACCAAAAATGTTCTTTAATTGTGCTAGCTCACTATCCTAGCTCTTCTTCATAGTGTTCAAAATTGATATGTGGCCACTGAATAGAAATGCTTGTGACTTTGTCATCCACAAATCAATGGGGTCACTTGACCGAGATGTAGTTTATGCTTCAGTCAGAGCATTAAACATTGTTTCCATTTTGGGGGAAATTAGTCTCCGGAGGTCACATATCCTTGTCTCAATATTGTCTCTTTATTTTATCAATTTCTTTATTTCTTCAAACAAGATGATTGTTTGACATTCTTGGCTCATCATTGAAACTGTTAGAGGATCAAAAGATTTGGATACACTAGATAGTTTCTACTTAGACTCCTTTATTTTATCTTCAATGTCCTCTATAACTTTAGGACAAGATAAGAAAAATTTATATACATTTCCTCCTTCTATAAGAGCATTCTAAATACTCTTTATAGTGGCATCTAGCACCATTCTATCTACTCCAATCAATCCCTTAAGAGTATCAAATCTTTTATCATTGAATTCCTTTTGAACCTTGACCTCTGCAGACTTCTCTAGAGATTCAAAATGAGAACTTACCGAGTTTATTAGATTTTTCAATTGGCCAGATGGAGATGTTGATGAATCCTTCTTAAAAGTGTTCATGATCTTCTCCAAGATTCCTGATGCTAGGCCAAGTAGCTCAATGTCTTCTATGTGAGATTTCAAAATCTCTTTTCTGGCTTTAGGTTGAGCAATGTAAGCCAAATTTATCTTTTGCACTGGAGATAAGGTATCAAAATTTATTAGACTTTGTATAATGTCCCGATCTTCATCAATTTGTTTGTCTCTTTCTAGAATTTCCTTTATTGCTTCTACAGTTTCTCTTGCCTAGAATGATGATGTATCTTTTTTATCCTTTTCAGACTGTCAACTAGGTTGTCCTGCTTGGGCTCATAATCAATCTTTGCTATCTCTTCCTCTTTTCTATTGTTCTCCTTGACCTTTTCTGCTTCTTTGTCCTTAGCTTCTTCTAATTCATGCTACACATTCTTCAATGAATTATCTTTAGTTTGATCATCAGCTTCAATATTCATCTTTGTATCTTCTTTGGATTGATCTAGAGGAGTTTGAATACATCCTGCATCATCAGTTTCATCTATCATCTTTTCATCTTCCTTGTTCATTCTTGCCTTTTCTGAAATAGAGGAGTCATCTAACTCAGTTTGCTGCTAATTGATCTTCAATTCTTCAATGTCCAAAATTGAGGAGTCAATCCCATCATCAATCTCTTCTTCAACAATAGGAAGATTGTGTCTTTTCAATGCATTCAGGAGAATATCCTGAGTATCTTTGACTATCTCATCTGTTTCACCAACCATGAGTTTATTCATTCTCTTCTTGTTGCTAAAGTTATCCTTCACTTCTTTGAATATCATGTTCATCTAATCTGGAGTAATTCGAGGGCACAAATTTATCAACACATGCTCCGTAATCTCAATGTCTTTACCTTTTGCATTTTATTTTCTTAACTCCAGAATATCTGCAAGACTTCTTGGAATTTCAGAAGTTATTTCAATCAAAGCCTTATTGTAGATATTCAAATATTTGACAGTTGCTTCCTCTAGGACCCTTTTATCAGCATCACTATAATAATCAGAGAATTCAATCATTAGTCTTAAGGTCCCATCTACAGCGACTGATGTGATGATGTCATCCACATAGAGAGTAGGCTTTTCAACAGATATTTCAGTCTTTTGCCTCTTGCTTTCTGTTTTGCTTCTTGATGTAGAGTGCCCAACAAAAATGCTTCAAAATAGGGGTGAATACCCATCAAACCCACAGTATAGAGAGATTAATGCTCAATCAGCTTTAAATACCCTTCTTAAGGTCTAAACAATACCAAAACACACACACATTCTTCACTATCGGCAAGACAACCTACCATTGGTGAGATTAAAATTTCATCGGCCAATAGGCCGATGCCACCATGACTCCGTCTTCTCGCTTCTGACAGACACCTCATTGTTGACTCCTATCGGCCAGACAGACTGCTATTGGCAAAGCCCTGACCAAGATCTTCTGATACGCCGATATACCAACTTAGTATATGCTTGGTGTGACTTGCTATTACTAGTGGACTAAAGTTTCTATACCCTGATTCACCGTTACGACCGGTCACTATTTGTATCCAATGAAAGCTACATTCTCAATATACATTCTCAACATGCTTTCTCAACATACATTCTCAACATGCTTTTGTGATATACATTCGCAATATACATTCGATGAAATGATATGAAACTTATGCCGATGTAAACCTCTGCAACTACACAAACACCAAACAACTTATACAAAAACAACAAAATCTCAATAGAACAGAAAATGATCTACTCCTAAGGAAGCCATTCCACTGATTTTGAAGAAATCTCAACTCGTGGAATGCTTCCAATCTACATTCTATGCAACAGAACCTTACTCAGATATACATGATAGAACAAAATTTCTTACTCCTTAGAAAATACACATACAAATCGATTCTCCATCTGTGTCTATTCTTTTTTTTCCCTTAACGAACATAGACTAACTATATAGACTCATGTCAGTAGTTACATAAGATGGAAGGTGAATTGCCCTACAACCACTTCTGCCATTCGGTTACACCCATTCAGTTCAGTTACAATCTTTAATGACATGTATACAAACTCAATGTTATGCTGTTACTTAGCCAAGTATGATTCAATATGGCACTAAGGCCTTACAAACATGACACTTTCGATAGAACAGAGCATGCATGGAATCCTCCTGATTCTTACATCTCGAGGTGCTCCTGCACCATACAACCAACCAACAAAGATTTCCAAGTCCCTTAGAAATGTACCTGCAAAACAAATCTACCTTTTCCTGCATCTCTATCTGGCTTCATCTTTCACTCTGTCTCTTTAGCTTCAGGCTTCAAATCTTCACATCAATGGAATAGTGACCAACCAACCAACAATGGAAAACTAGCATCAACATTTCAGAGCATCTTCAGTCTCCTTCTACTCCTAGCAATGGAGTACTCTTAGACTAATTAAAGCTTCAACGACTACAACACAATGCTCAATTAGATGTCCATCCTACACGCTGCTTCACAGACCCATTCCCCTCATCTAACAGCAAATCCTGGAGATGCACTACCACTCTCTCTCTCAGTGGCCTCACTATGCACCCTCTTCCAACTAAATCTCTATTGGTTAATGGTCTTGACAGACCACGTCATCATCTGCCCACACACTATAGGAATCCTATTCCTTCTCACAACTAGATGGCATGAGCATCTGCAATAGTCTAACAACTGCTGTCATCCTTCAAAATACTTCTTATGATCTCTATTTTCAAAATGGTCACCAAAAAAACATTTTTCTTTGACTCAGTTTCTGTTCAACTCTTCACCTACCTTCTCAGTGATAGAAATCAAATACACAACACCTCCACCCAGACCTTTCGCAAGCTCTAATACCAATATGATGTAGAGCGCCCAACAGAAACACTTCAAAATAGGGGTGAATACCCATCAAACCCACAGTACAGAGAGATTGATGCTCAATCAGCTTTAAATACCCTTCTCAAGGTCTAAACAATAGTGAAACACACACACATTCTTCACTATCGGCGAGATAAGATACCATCGGCGAGCTTAAAATTCCATCAGCCGATAGGCCGATGCCACCATGACTCTGTCTTCTCGCTTCTGACAGACACCCCATTGTTGACTCCTATCAGCTAGACAAACCGCTATCGGTGAAGCCCTGACCAAGATCTTCCGATACGCCAATACACCAACTTAGTATATGCTTGGCATGACTTGCTATTATCGGTGGACTAAAGTTTCTATACCTTGATTCACCGTTACGACTGGTCACCATTTGTATCTGACGAAACGTACATTCTCAATATACATTCTCAACATGCTTTCTCAACATACATTCTCAACATGCTTTTGCGATATGCATTCACAATATACATTCAATGAAACGATACAAAACTTACACCGATGTAAACCTCAGCAACTCTGCAACTACGCAAACACCAAACAACTTATACAGAAACAACAAAATCTCAACAAAATAGAAAATGATCTAGTCCTAAGGAAGCCATTCCACTGATTTCAAAGAAATCTCAACCAGTGGAATGCTTCTGATCTACATTCTATGCAACAGAACCTTACTCAGATATACACGACAGGACAAAATTTCTTATTCCTCAGAAAATACACATACAAATCGATTCTCCGTCTGTGTCTGTTCTTTTTTTTCCTTAATGAACATAGACCGACTATATAGACTCATGTCGGCAGTTACATAAGATGGAAGGTGAATCGCCCTACAACCACTTCTGCCATTCGGTTACACCCATTCAGTTCGGTTACAATCTTTAATGACACGTATACAGACTCAATGTTATGCCATTACTCAGACAAGTATGATTCAATATGGTACTAAGGCCTTACAAACATGACACTTTGGATAGAACAGAGCATGCATGGAATCTTCCTAATTCTTAAGTCTCAAGGTGCTCTTTCACCACTTCTGGAGGGCTTCTCCTTAGTTATCTTGGTTGTATTTGTACCTAAGGCCTTCAACTCTTTGATTTCAATATCAAAATCAGTTTCTTCTTCATCATTTTTCATGCTTTTATATGTCTAGGTGGCCTTAGTTTTTAGTCTTTTCCCTTCTTTTCTGGATGATTTTCCTTCCAATTTTATAGGATTGGCAAGTTTTGGGGGAACAAGGGTAGCAACAGAGCTTCTAGTAGTTCTTGATGTGGAGGAGGATTCTATCAGAATAATTCCGTGTTTCTTATCCTACTTCTCCTTCTCTGCTTTTTCAGATCTCTCCCTGAATTACCTCACAGCTTCCTTTGTGAGGCCTAGATTCTTTGCCAACTGTTCAACTTCTTTTCTTACTTTCCTATTGATTTCAGGTTTTCTGATCTTAACATGTAGTTTTACACTTAGCTCCTCATATGTCCCAAATCTTTCAATTGTTGTACTTTATAGTCACCAATGTTGTGTAGATGATCTCTGATTTGAATAGCAATTGGCTCATCATTAGTCCAGTGCACACCCTTTACTCTAGGTACCTCATTCATAAAGTAGAAAAATAAACATAGAACTAATGTATAATATTTAAAGGTATTTTTCTTATCTTTCTTGATTTTGTTCAATTTCTCAATTAGTTGGTTCTACAATAATTCACACAAGTCATAATCTATATTTTCCTTTAACATTTTGTATGCAACATATATCACCATTTCAGAGACAGAGTTCTCCCTGCTGGAATGATAAATTTTGTAACCAATTACCATTGAAGCAAACTTGACATCCAGATCAATACTATCATTGATAGTCATTGCCCTTTTGTCGAATGTGGCACTGGTTGCATCAGTTACAGTCAGGTTCTTTACAGATTTCAGCATGGGTAAACCACCGGTAGAATTTAACCCAATCATGATCCTGATAGCATCCTTTGTAATTTTGAATGGTTTCAATAGCCACAAAAACTCATCATGCATTTGGCTTAAAACATACGAGACCCATTTATCTTCATTGAATGTTGGAAACCCCATAATCTGAATAAAATGTTTATCTTGCAGTGCCTTATACTTGGGTTTAAGATCATGATTTTCATCCCTTAGATGACTCTGAAACAAATCTACAAACCTTGAGTCCCCAAATTCATCTATGCTCGCATGAATATAAACCCTAATATCTTCAACATGCAGCACACCATACGGAACACTTGAAAATGCACCTAATGGGTTGACTTCTACTGATTTGTGTTGGTGCTTCTTAAATTTGGGTCAAGGCCTTTCAGTAATATCAACGACTAAAACTATAGCCATTTGCAAAAGATTACAAGTTCAAAGCTTCACAGATAAATACCTTTTTCATGAAATTAGGGTTGGCAGGCAAATTTGCCAATCGCACTTCACATCCTTGAAATCTCATCTCAGACGCTATTCTTCTTTCTCTCTTCAAATGTAAAGTGATTCAAATGAAGAGTGAACAACCTTTTTATGCTCTGCAAAACCTAATTTGCGTTTGTAATAAATATTCTTCCCTAACACATCCAGTTACACTATTTTTGGATATAGTCAACCTTTAATTGCTCCACAAATTGTCATATCCACTTCTTTTCTTCTGAAAATCCTTTCAAATGATATATAATAACCTAAATTATTTTCTCTCATCATGCTAGATTCGGGCACCCACTTACTGGCTGGGGGAATTTGATTTTTAATGCTTCTCCCCCTGAGCCAGAGCTCCTAATTCAATTCCCAGAAGAATTGTTTGCACTAGATTCTAGTGTAGACCCATTACTATTGTTAATAACAATTTTCTTGACCCATGTCTTGCTCATTTCATTCTATATCTCATTCACATCAATTTTGTCCTTGCCTTTGTCTTGTCTCTACTCATCCGGTTTTCTATTTACTAGACCTCTTCTTTCATTATTCCTGCTTCTACATAATCTTGCAAAATGACCAGATCGATTACAATTGAAACACACAACATTTGTTTGGCTATTTGATTGATTTCCTCTTGATCTACACTGATTTGCCATATGTCCAAATCTATTGCATGTAAATCATTTTCCATTGAAAGAATTGCCATTTCCTCTATTGTTATAATTATTCATTATTACACTTCTGCATTCATTGGATCTTTGACCATACTTCTTACACTTGAAGCATTGACTGAAGAAGGATGGACCACTTTGATTTACTCTACTTCTGCACTGAGTAGCTCTATGACCAAATTTATTACAATTGAAATAATTTATGTTGAAAGATGGATACCTATGAGCATTAGGCTATCTTACTGGAGGTCTTCTAGGTTTCTGTCTCTCATTCCTTGATTGAGAATTTCTTTGTCCAAATCCAGAGCTTTCACCTTTCTAATATCCAAGACAATGCTTATCATCAACCTTCTTCTGACTCTCAAACAACACTTCAAGTTTAGCTGAGCTTATCTTGAACTTCTCCTTGTATTCATTTGCAACTTCTAGATCATGTTTGAGGATAACAATTTGCCTCTCAAGTTCTTCATTTTCCCTGGTTTCTTATAGAACAGACTCTAGATGGCTAGTTATTTTCTCCAATCTGTAGCATTATTTAGTTCTTTCTTTCAGAGATCGATTCAATTTTTCTTCAGTCTTCTTTTTTTCTTAAATATCCTTGGTTAGCTTCATCACCCCAGATTCCATTTTATGTTTTAGAACAACAACTTCTTTTGCTGACTTCTCAAATTCCTTTGTCTTTTGTTTCAGGGCCTCATCCATGTCATTGTCCTCATTCTATTTTCCTAGTTGAAGAAGTAGCTCCTTTCTCTTCCCATTAGATTTACTCAAATTTTCTTTTAAGATCTCAATGCAGTCTTCAGCATCTTTAAGATTTCCTTGCAGTTCTTTGACTTCTTCTCTAGACTCATCAAGACCATCTAAAGCAATTTGAAGTTGTTCTTCAAGGTTTTATGAATCCATTGTAACACCTTCCCAGATCTTCCTCAAGCTATTAGTCTTCTTTCAAGGAACCTTGCTCTAATACCAATTGTTGGAATTAGGGCTGATAACTGAGAGGGGGGGGAATCAGTTGTCTTAAAAATTTGATGTCTGCTATAGTTAATTCTTCATTACCACTTCTTAATAGATTAATGATGTAACCATGAAAAGAAAGAATCAATAACACATGAGTAGAAACATAAATAACACACTTGACACAAAGATTTTTAACGTGGAAACTCGGTTAAGGGAAAAACCATGGTGGGGGTTAACCCACAAAGATTATACTCTGTTAAAAGTATTACAAAAGGGGAAGACACATGCCTTCAGGCTCACTGCTCAAAAGAGGCTTGCTGCCTACAATAATGATTACAAAAGGATTACAGATTGTTTGAATTGATGAGTAGCATCTGCCAATGCAAGAATTTAGTTCCGGTTAAGCACAGAATACTGATCTTACACACTTCATCTTTATTCTGTCATGTTTTACTGTTCTGCCATATTCTAGGCCTTAGATCTCCTCTTTTGCACTTTAATCTTCCTTTTTCGCACTTACTCCATCATCGTACCTCATTCCTTCACCAAAACACTCAAATCCATTGGCTATATATATCTGCATCTACAAATTCAATCAACTATAGTTGGCTTCAATTAAAACTTAGAACATTTATTAAACACTCTACTCTGTCAGCTAAATCCATGCACAAATATCAACACGGACCAAAAACTTATGTTTCTAAATCATCAATCATGTTGGACAATACCGCTGATTATCACCAATTGCTTATCCAACAACTTTTTTGCATCCGAACCAAGATCTAATACTAGGTTGCCATGTTCTTCTTCTGACTATACTGACTGACTAGAATCTGATACTCAAATCCTTATAACTTTTGAATCCTTTATTAATGAAGGCTAAATCTCTGGATTTATATAGTCCTTCCAATCCTTATTACTCCCTCAGATCCACAACACACTATGAATTACAACTAGAGAGATCCGGACCAAGATACCGGATCCTGTCACATGCTCTATTCCTGACTACCCAGACTTAACCAAATCTTCATTTTGACTTTCGGTATGAACAGATTATGCAATGTGGATATGAAAGGTAGACTTAGTTTCCATCAATGACAACACCTATCATGCGTAGTAGTGTCTCTTGCCAACATGTGTAAGAGATTTGCAAAATAAATGCAAATAGAATTTGAGATGTCTCTACTTGGTGAAATGAATTTTCTTTTTAGGACTACAAATTACTCAATAAGAAAAAGAATTTTTTATTTCTTAGTCCAAGTATGTGAAAGAATTTTTGAAGAATTTTGGAATGGAGGATTCTAAGCCAATATGTATTCCTATGGTAACTAGCTGTAAACTGAGCAAGAATGATGAATCACCTAAGACTGATAAAAAAAAGTATAGGTCTATGATTGGAGGACTGCTTTATCTAACTCATACTAGACCTGACATAATGCATGTAGTCTATCTTGTGGCAAGATTTCAAGAAGATCCCAAAGAGTTACATGTGATGGCAGTCAAGAGGATCATGAGGTATTTGAAAGGCATTTCAGACTATGGATTGTGGTATCCCAAAGATACTGATTTCACTCTTAGTTCTTATACAGATGTAGATTGGACTAGAGATGCTGATGACAGGGAGAGTACAAGTGGAGGTGCTTTCCTCTTAGGTAACAGATTGCTTACATGGTTGAGCAAGAAGCAAGAATTAGTTTCTTTATCTATTGTAGAAGTAGAATATATTGTTGCAGCATATTATTGTACTTAAGTGCTTTGGATGAAGCAAACATTGAAGGATATAAGAGTTGTGTATGGAGAACCAATTTCAATCTTTTGTGACAATACAAGTGCTATAAACATTTCAAAAACTCTAGTGATGCACTCAAGAACAAAGGATATATCTATAAGGTATCACTTTCTAAGAGAAAAGGTAACAAAGAATGAAGTAAAGATGGAATATATGTCTACAAAGGATCAGATTATACATATTTTCACAGAACCTCTGCCCAAGGACACTTTTGACTATCTCAGAGAAAAATTAGGGGTTATTACCCCTCCTGATCTAAACTAAGATGCATGAGAAGTGCACCAGTCCAGTGGTGCCCAAAGTCTTATTCTTTGATCTAGATTGATGTTTTGAAGGCTACCTCTCAGGGGGAGTAGGTAGATGTTGCTGATATGAGTTCATGATAAAGAGAAGTAAGTATTGCAGAGTTGCTGAAAGAGTAATTCCAGATTGATCAGAGAAGTAGTTTGCAAGTATGTGCATAGAAAGAAGAAGTGATGTCCTTTGCCATTGATGTCAAAGGGGGAGAGAAAATCATGTGAAAAACTTAGGAGGAGAAAGAGTTTAGATGTGTAAAGAGAAAGGGGGGAGAAAGTAATCAATGCAAATTCTTGTCTTGATGGTTCTTATAGTTTTTCACATCAATGTTGCCATCAATGACAAAGGGGGAGATTGTTGCAAGTATGTGCTTACCGGTGTTGTCATTGATGTCAACATATTTGTGTTGTCATTGGTGTCAACTGGGCTCTTTTTGAGTTAGCCACTTTGTATTGGCTTATATAAGTGTTGAAGACTATGAGAAAGTGTTTAGTATGAAAATTGATAGTTTGTTTAAACTAGGTTAAATACTACCATTTCACCACTAAGCATTGGTAGGACAAAGGACAAGCTCGTGAACAAGCTTCTAATCACTTTGTCTGTCCCTTATGCTCGTGTGGTTATGAAACCTAAGGCCCTAATCAAGATTTTATAAAGTGTTTTCCTTTCAACCAAGTAAAACCCTAATTATGCCTTATATCAAAAATATATAGAAACTAATGAAGCAACTGGAAAAACTGATCACAGAAGTGCAAAGATAGACTTCCAGAGACAGTGTACCCAGATTTTGAGGGCTGCATAGACTAGGGCACCTGCTCCAGTGTACTGCAAGTTTCCAAACTAGAAAATCTTTTGCACAGTGTGTCTGTGACTACTAAAAGGCTTCTAGATCCTGGAATAAACCCCTGGTTGGACTAGGGCACCCACTCCAATGTCCTGTAAGTCTCAAAATCCAAAAATCTAAAAGTCTGTTGCGACTGTACCCACAATATCCTCCTTTCTATAGCTTCTTTCCACTAGAACATGTAAAAAATGATCTGCACATACAAAAGAAGGAAGATGTTGCAGCTATATAGGAGCTTCTCTCAGTCAAGCCCTGTCTTTGGTATTTCTATCTCAACAATAGCAAGATATAAAGATTTGCAGAAGTGTGTTTAAACCTAACAATGTGTATGCATAAAATCAAACCCTAGATGTCTCAATCAAGGGAAGATCAACAACTTGCTTTACATCAATAAATACATACAACTTCACCTCAAGGAGATGAGATAAATGAAGACTTGCATGAACAAGAAGGTGAATCAGCAATGTCTATGGAGGATCTCCAAGCTTGCTGTTGGAGGCTTCAACCCTTCTCCCGATCATGCAAAGGGTGTACAAACCCTAGGAAGAGCAAGATAGACTCAAGATCTTGATTCCTAATCTTCATCCATTGTCTCCAAGATAGCAAATAAAGAATACTTCAAAGAGCTTCAACAAGCCACTAATCTTTAATGGCAATTGCAGCAAAGTTTTGGCATCAAGATTACATAAGAATTGTGTGTGATAAAATGATTTGCAAATATCCTTTTATACCTAGCTTTAGGGAATTCAAATTTTGAAGTAACGTCTTGATATCGCGTGAAAACCAAGAATTTGAAAATAGAATCCTAAGGCACTCGGTGGGAATCGCCACCCCGCCAAAATTCAAAATCTCGCGAAATGGGGGAGGACTAGGGCATGGGCACCCAAGTCCTAGCCCCCAATTTCAGCTCAGATCTGTATTTTTGGGGGTCCTAGGGACCCAAGTTTAAAATCTCTTTCTAGGTTCTATCAATAAGTTACCTCAAAAAGTGAATAGACTGCTCCTAGACTTAGTCAATTAGGGTTTTAGGAAGGCCAGAAAAGAAAAGGTTGGACAGTCACCAAGAGTGAGGAGCTAAACTAAGGGAAATTGTACCATTCCATATAGGAGGATAATTTCTGACATTACATTTAGCCCCCACTTTAGTGGCCATATGACACTACGTTCATATGCAACTAAAGGAAAGTAAATACATCAATCATGAAAAGGATACCTAAAAGGATATTGTAGAGGAAGCCGAAGCTTTGTCACTGAGAAGGAAGGAGCCCTCAAGTCTACAATCATGCAAGACCACAAAGTTAGGAATCGCAACCTACAAAGGAACACTTGTTAGAGAAATCAAAATCAAATGAACAACCACCACCAATGAGTCAATACAAAAACACTAAGGGTGTTGAGTGATGAGGCAGGGAGGAAATCAAGGGAGACCTACATAGTCACAATTTTTGTAAAGGATTCATAATCCTCTGCCATAGAGTGAGATCATTTCTTTAGACGAAGGCAATGCTTCATAATTCTCATAATCAGTAGTATAACTCAAAGTATTATCCTTATTTGTCAACAAAGAAGTCTTATGTTTATCATTCGAAGCATCCAATGTGATCGATGCAATATTTGATGTTTTGAGGATGGGGTTTTTAAGTTTCTTTCTCCTGTGGAGGAAGATCCAAAATCTAATGAACCCCAGTCATCACCAACAAATGCATTCGATTGCTTGGGCTCTTGCATAACATTTTTAGAGGCAAGAGGAGCTGACAATTCAACTTTCAGATTGTTTAAACTCTTAGGACCAACAACATGCTTATGCACTTCCAATTGCAAACAATTACCAAGTTCAGGATCTAAATGGATAGTATGTAGTTTACCTTTAAATATAAACTTAATCAAATGGTGCAAAGTAGAAGGAACTGTTCCTAATGCATGTATCCAAGGTCTACCCAGAATCATGTTATAAGATAGAGAACAAAGCATTACATGAATCAAGGTAGACACCATCACAGGTCCAACTTGTATAGGTAGAGTTATAGTGCCCATAGATTGTTGTCCAACATTATCAAAGCCACAGATACTTAACGACTCCGGTTTGATAGAAGATACATCAACTTTAACCTTATGCAATAAATCAACACCACAAACATTAAGGGCTGACCCATTATCAATCATAACTCTCTTAACCAATGTTTTGTTGATTGTAATAAATATAACCAAAGGATCATACTGCTTCTGAACCTTAAGAGATGGTAACTCATGTTGTTGAAATGAAATGTTTGTTTTCTTTGCATACATACAATCTAGTAAAGTGGGAACATCATCTGGTTTAACAACAGGAGGAACAATCACCTTTTGTAAAGCTTCTTGTAGCATTCCATGGTAAGTAGGTGAAGTTTGTATAAGTTCCCAAAGAGATATCTTTGTAGGAGTAGCGCGAAGATGTTCTACAAGATCATAGTCTTTACCACCTTTATATGTTAAACGAGGTGCTTGAGGAAGCATAGGTTGAGAAGCTAGTAAAGATATTAGAACATTCATTTGTTGTGTACTTTGTTTGTTATTTCAAGTGTTATATGCATGAGCAACCATATTATGATTGGTTTGTTGTAAGTTTTGTTTCGCAATTTGTTTTACACAATCATAAATGTGATCAGGAGATTGAGAAGAGGATGAAAGACCTTTAACCATAAGCACAAGTTTAGACGGTGGTTGAACCACATTTGCACATAGAGTAACCACAATTTTTGGTTTTGCAATCTCTTCTTTAAGTTTAGGAACATAAATCACATTGACAATTTTTTGGAATAGTGATGGCTTAGAGGCCGTAGTGGAATGTTCAATCGAGATAAAGTCCTCGAGGGCTTCATCTAACATATCAAAGTCATCACGACTAAATGACTCATCATAAGCATGAAAATCTTGCAAAAAATAATTTGACATTTTAACATGCTCTATTTAAACCAAGATTTAAATGCACAATGATGGCCTTTGCAAATGAAATACAACTTTGAACAATAAATGCTAATTTTCAACTCTTTTAGTGAAAAGATAAAGAATGTAATCTACAATTTAACACATGTAATTTCACTAAAGAGGTTTTTCAATCCAATTATGCTCTAGAACAACAAGTTATTTCAGATCTGAAGTTTAAAAGGATGCAAATTCTTTAAAGGTCGGGTTCACCAAAATGTTTTGGGTGAAAATTGATAGTTTGTTTAAACTATCTTAAATACTACCATTTCACCACTAAGCATTGCCTTAGGTCAAGCTCGTGAACAAGCTTCTAATCACTTTGTCTATTCATTATGCTCATGTGGTTATGAAACCTAAGGCCCTAATTAAGATTTTATCAAGTGTTTTCCTTTCAACCAAGTAAAAGCCTAATTATGCCTTATATCAAAAATATACAAAAACTCATCAAGCAATTGGCAAACCTGATTATAGAAGTGTAGAGATAGAGTACCAGAGACAGTGTACCTAGATTTTGAGGGCTACATGGACTAGGGCACCTGCTCCAGTGTCCCGCAAGTTTTTGAACTAGAAAATCTTCTACATAGGGTGTTTGAGACTGCTAAAAGGCTTCCAGATCCTGGAATAAACCCCTAGTTGGACTAGGGCACCTATTCCAATGTACGTAAGTCTTAGAATCTAAAAATTTGAAAGTCTATCGTGACTATACCCGTAATATCCTCCTTTCTGTAGCTTCTTTCCGCTGGAACGTGTAAAACACAATCTGCACATACAAAAGAAGGAAGATGTTGCAGCTATATAGGAGCTTGCCTCAGTCAAGCCCCATCTTTGGTATTTCTACCTCAACAATAGCCAGAGATAAAGATTTGTAAAAGTGTGTGTAAACCTAACAATGTGTATGCATAAAATCAAACCCTAGATGTCTCAATCAAGGGAAGATCAACAACTTGCTTTACATCAATAAACCCATACAACTTCACCTCAAGGAGATGAGATAAATGAAGACTTGCATGAACAAGAAGGCGAATCAGCAATGTCCACAGATGATCTCTAAGCTTGTTGTTGGAGGCTTCAACCCTTCTTCCAATCATGCAAAGGGTGTACAAACCCTAGGAAGAGCAAGATGGACTCAAGATCTTCATTCCTAATCTTCATCCATTGTCTCCAAGATAGCAAATAAAGAATACTTTGAAGAGCTTCAACAAGTCACTGATCTTCAATGGCAATTGTAGCAAAGTTTTGGCATCAAGCTTGCATAAGAATTGTGTGTGAAAAAATGATTTGCAAATGTCTTTTTATAACTATCTTTAGGGAATTCAAATTTTGAAATAACGTCTCGATATCGGGCAAAAACTGAGAATTTAAAAACGGAATCCTGAGGCACTCGGTGGGAACCGACACCCCACAAAAATTCAAAATCCTGTGAAATGGGGGAGGACTAGGGCATAGGCACCCAAGTCCTAGCCCCCAATTTTAGCTTAGATCTACATTTTTGGGGGTCCTAGGGACCCAAGTTTCAAATCTCTTTCTGGGTTCTATCAATAAGTTACCTCAAAAAGTGAACAGACTGCTCCTAGACTTTAGTCAATCAGGGTTTCAGGAAGGCTAGAAAAGAAAAAGTTTGATGGTCACCAAGAGTGAGGAACTAAATCGAGGGAAATTGTACCATTCCATATAGGAGGACAATTTTTGATGTTAGATAAAGTATTCATGACACTAAGTCTCCAAGTGTTATTGAGAAAATTTGCTCTCCTAGTGGAAACTGTGTGTTGCAGAGTTTCTTGGCTTGTGAAAATGCAGTATAGTGTTTTTCTCTGCATATTCTATATATTGAATATCTGTATCTGTGGATTGGAAGTTATGTTAAGGAATGTTTTGTAGATGCTATGTTTCAAGTTTGAGCCTCTAGTATGAAGATTTGAGTGAGTTCTATTCACCAGAGTAAAAACTATTTTTCTGTGCAATTAGTCGTGACATGGAGAATGTATTATGCTCCGCATTTCTTCGCATTTAGTCTTACAGACTATGGTTCTAGAATTAAGTTTGTAATGATATTATGTGCCTTCAGTTCAAATGGTTAGTGATTTGGTGCTCCGCAAGTAATCTTTCTTTTATTATAGTGGCCGATAGTAATGTTCAAGTGCTCTGATTTGAAGAATCTTATGGATAAAGTGTTTAGAGGTTCTGTGGATGTTCTTGGTGATTGTAAGGTGCTTGTGGATGTCTTTAGATCATGTTCCTTCCCTTTGATTGGTCCGCAAAGTGTAATTCGGATCGTGCATGAAGCGTGTTCTTAAAGGTCTTAGTGTTACCACCAGTTTTAGCCGACTTGGTTGTTTTCACTACTTGTGATTATGTTTTGGAGTTTGTGATAGAATATTGGTGCGTGGAAAATTGCATTTGAGTCCTAGCTAAGGCATGGTTTTCTCCGCATTCATTCTTCTTCTTCATAAATCTATTTAGGTCCAAACCTATTCTAATGTATGTGTGTTTGTCGACCTTGGAGATTGTTCCAATGGTTGATGATTGTAATGCCGACCTTGATAATCATTCCAAGGTTGATAAATTGTATAAATATTTGTAATGAAGTCATGAAAAAGTATCTAAGTGTGAAGTGAAAAAGTACAATAGAGTAGAGGAGAATTAATGTGCTTCAATGGAACTGAACCTTGGAATAGTGTAGATGCTACTATCTCGGTTCACCAACTTTGGTAGTGAGCCACCCACCGGCAGTGATCCTCTTCTTTTGTAGTGAGCAATCTGGGAAGTGAACCTCTAATTTTTGGTATTGTTATTACATATTATATTGTGAGCTAGCACTCACCGTGGTTTTTCCCTTATTGGGTTTTCCACATAAAAATCCAGTGTCTCGTGTGTCTCATGTGTGAATGTGTTTAAGTTTTTGATTTAATGATTTCATGGTTAAAATATAATAATAGTGATTAAGTGGATGATGTGTTAATGGTTTTGAATTATTGGTTACAATTGATTAACCCCCCCCTCTCAGTTGTCTTTCCCTTTTCCACGCATCCAGCTTCCATCAATGCCTTAAATTCCCATATAATGGCATTGAGGTTACAATATATACAAATCCCCATCCTTTCCAATATTGAAATTTCTTGGAAGGACATGACAAAATGTTTTTCCCGTATAATAATGCCATCAAGCCATCCACCTCCAATCAAAAACCATCCACTAAATACATTGACCCATCAAATATCACATCCACCTCCTCACCATCACCTATCTTAAAGACCCAGATCAAAGCTAGTGACATAGGGTGGGGAGAATATGACCTACATGACACATTTTGTGTAGGGCAACTTCCACCATCCCCTAAAGCATTTGGTAAACCCAAGACAAAGGAAATCTCTACGGTCATCATCAAATGTAAATTGTCTCCAAACTTCAAGTGAAAAAACCTCATAGAACAAGATATCCTCGAAGATGTGTCATCATGGTTAAAAAGAGATGAAGATGAAGAACCAACAAATCCTATCCTACCTGTCGAGAAATATGGAAAGGGTCTTGACATCATCAAGAACATGGGTTACAAAGGACAAGGTAGTATGGGCCTTCATGAACAAGGCATTCTCGAGCCCATCCTAGCTACAAAGAACCCCTATCATCAAGGATTAGCGTATGGAAAACAAGAGTCTACCCCCATAGAACTTGAATTTATCTTAAGTGAGGTTGAAAGACCCTTTCATATAATTGAGCACACGAACGAAAATGATCATGAAGACTCTTTTAAGGACTTCTCCAAATTATTCTAATCTTCCATATGCACCATCTATAGCCTCTCAACCACACCATCACCATCCAATGACCTTCCACTTGTCTGTCCCCAACTTATCGACCAGGACCAACAAGGACCTCTGGTCCTAGATCTCGCACAAAATGATGAAGTAATTGCCAAATTGATGGGGGTTAGAGACCACATACCCCTAGGAGATCACAAAGTTGGGTACATCATGGAACTCAACACATCTACCTACTTTGGGGAGATGTCCACATCTCTTAGTCGCAAAAACATAAAAATAAAAAATTCATCCGCTAGTGAAAACCACCCCGTGGCACTTTCGGATGATACAAAAATAAAAATAAAGGATATATCTCCTAGTGAAAACCTTTTTGAGGCACTGGGAGATGAGAGAATAGACCTCCCTAAAGTCCTAGAGCTCTATCAAGAAAGATCACCAATCCTTGTGGAGGAATCCCAAGAAATGAACCCTGGTACCGAAGAATCACCAAAGATTACTTTTTGGGCCGCTTCCCTCACACCAATGGAACAAGAAGCCTTCCTGACATTCTTCAAAGCATGAAACCACAACTTCTCATGGACATATGCTGATATGTTAGGGTTAGATCTAGCACTAGTGGTCCATCATCTTGCAGTACATCCTGATGCGAAGCTAGTAAAGCAAAAGCTAATAAAAATGAATTCCCAAGTAGCATTACTTGTTAAAGATGACCTCAAAAACCTCTTGGATGTGGCATTCATCTACCCTATTTATTATCTAGAATGGGTATCAAACATTGTGCCTGTAGCTAAAGTCACTGGGGGCATTCGCATGCCCCAAGGATGACTTTCCTTTACCAAACATCGACATCATAGTTGATGTAGACACCCAAATTTGTCCATGTCTTGCAAGACCTAGTCAAAAACATTATTAGAGACATCATGTAGCATTTTGTCATAATCCCACTCCTAATCCTACTTATCCCATTAGTCAGTTAATTAAATAAATTCTATTTATTTAATTAATTTCCCATTATAATCCCATCACATCCTAATCACCTAGCCAATTAATTAAATAAATCCCATTTATTTAATTATTTCCCTTTCACATGTCCCAACTAATTCAAATAAAATATTTGAATTAGGTCCTCACCTTTCATCTCATTGCAACACTTGTCCACCTCTCAATTGAACCATGTGTGGCGGTACAACTTTCATTTAATATGCTTCACATGTACAACTAATAAGACCTAATTTTATTAAATAAATTTTTTTGTGTACATGATCACACATGAACTTTATTATCCTTCTTACACTTGTTATATGACTACAACTCTCTTGAAGAGTGGGAAAAGCTATTCAATCCTAGCCGTCCACATCGTTCATTTAGCCTTTCAATCTCAACCATCCATTCAAATCAGTCATCTCCTATAAATCAATCCTCTCACAAGCTATTTGATACATCCAATCTTCAAGTACCCTTATTCTATCAAATTTTAATATGCATTGAGTTGGAGTATCCTTATGCTATCAAAATCTCCCCACAATCTTTCATCCATTATCTTTTCATCTATCATCTTCATCTTAATGTTATGCTGTTGAATTGAGCAATCAACATATCAAATCACTCAATCAATTTATCTTCCATGCATCTATCATTCTATCTACTTAAGGTATTGAAGATTTGGGTCAAGGTAATGCATTTCATTGTTTTATCATTTGTATTTATGCAAATTTTTTGTATACATTTATGGTGAACCCGACGTGAACATGCTCTAAGGATCTAATCATTAGTTTTTGTTGCAAAAATTTGCATGCTTCCAACCCTAGTTTGTCAAGTTTTGCAAATTTATTACTGTAGGTGATTGCCTGGGCTGAAACTAGCCTCGCCATTACATCCAGGAGGTCATTTCCATGAATTTTGACTATAAACTTGTTGGGGTTTTGTCATTGGAAATTTTTTTTAGTTTTCACCCCTGCACAAGACCATACCATAGGATCCATACGGCCTGTGCAGGAGCTCTCGAAGTTGATCATCAGATTTTATTGTTTGATTGCAGGTCTATGTCTTGGTATATACTGGAAGGGATTTCATTTGGCATTATGTTAATTTTTGGTTGTGTTCAAATCTTTCTTGACCTGCTGTTAATACTCAATCGTAACCTTAGGTCTATCTTCTAATGTTGACCACCGAGCCTGTGAAGCCCTTTGCAATTCTTATTGTCACCAGTCTTAACATTGTCGCCACCTCTTTTGCGGGCCTTACTCCTAATCGCCACCCTCTACTCAAAATGACTATTGCTCAGTCACCACCACATTCTCCCGATTGCCATCTTATTTCCTCCTGACCGCTGCCCTTTTCAACTATCACCACCAAAATTTCTAAGTTGCTGCCTTTGCGCTTATGTCCTAGCACCATTCGTCGACCGTCAACACCTTCTACGCTTAGGTTTTCTTCCGTCGCCTCTAGAAACCATTCGACTGCCCTTCTTGCCGACTTCCATTTGTCCCCTTTGTCTAGTGGATTATTTGGTCACCATCCTCAGTGATGCCATTGTCGTTGGACTCCCATCGACCCCAAATCCAATCTCTACTCATATGCCTGTCGCAGCTTCAAACACCCAGCTAGCATGAAACCCTAACCACAACATTGACATTAAATGTTTAAACATTTAGGGTAGCACTTAAATTTTAGGGTTTAATATTTAATCTTTCCATCACTTCACATTTACATTGAAATAAAATTTAAATAAGGTCTATAGACTGGCACTTGGCATTTAGTTTATGGTGAAAATTTTGATTTGAATTTAATTAATCAATCTTTGATTTGATTTCCTTTTTTATTTTTAATCGACCTTATCCCTGGTCACATGGGTGACCAGGGGGCTATATAGCCACTAACCACCACAAGAATTAACTGCCAGATTCAAAACAATTCCATGTGACCAAATTTCTTAAGACACTAGTGGTTTTGTACAAGCAGTCAATTAACCTCTTGACCTCTACATATCCTAAAGGTGGCAGATTTTTTCTTTTCTCATAACTTGGTCAAAACAAGTTGAAATTGTGCAAACAAGGACTTGTTGGAAAGATGGTTTGACAAACTTCACAACGGTGTAGAAATTATCAAGTGATTGTGTCATGCTTTAGGCTTTTATCTTGGTCAAAGTCAAACTTGCATTTAAACTTCAACCGACTATAACTTGAGCAAAATTGATCCAATTTTGATGAAATTTTTGTAAAGTGCATGAATTTTTCTGAATTTTTTATTTATGCAATCCATTTAGCTGTATCAGGTCATCTTAGTAAGATTTCATCATACTTTTTTTTTCTATGCAAGTTTACTTGTTTCTTTTTTGATTTTGTGGCTTGTAGGTGAATTAAAGGAGCTGGAGCAGCATTTGGATCAGTCACAATAGCAACTTGGGAAGTGAAAATAAGTAACTGCACTCATTTCATCTTTCATCTCTTAATCATTATTTGCAAACACATTTGGATTTTGGGCTTAAAAAGAATATTGCTTGTGTTCACATATCAAAATTGGGCATAAAATCAACAAGTGTCTTCCATCACTCAATTTGACTTTCGGTTAAAAAGAACAAGTGCTTGAACTGTTTACACACCTCATTTTCTAAAGGGCAATTAACAACTTGGAGACACACCACTCCAAGGGACGACCTCAACTGAGGTGTGAATCGAAAGACACCCTCCTTGGAAGTTGATACCTTGTCACTCTTAGCTAAGCCCCAAAGAACTTTATACCATTGGGAAGTGAAGGTGAAGGGTGGGTTACCCCTTTCTCTTAGCTGTGTGGCAAGATTTTTCTTTCATTTCATTTCCTTAGTCAACCTTGTGTAACCTAGCTTAAGACCGATTGGCTAAACCCCACTTGACTAGCTCTATGGATTTTTGTTGTGTCTTCAAGTGTGTGCTTAAGCATCACATTTAATATTGAAAGAAAAATTTATCATTGTGTTTGGTGTGTGTGTTCATGCATTTAGATGTGAGATTTTGTGTTTGATATTGCCCAAGTCAAACTTCTAATAAACACTTGTCATATCATCCACATCATCCAATCTTGATCATACTAGTCACCTTCATCCCAATCATTTTCATCATAATCACTTCTTTCATACTAATCATTTCATCTTAGTCATCCAATCAAGCACATCCACATCATCATCATAATCTTAATCAAGCACTTGCCAAAAGGGTTTTAATCCTTAAACACGTGTGACACCATGCCAACATTAGAAGACATAGTACCCAAATTTCAAAATCTCCTCCAATCACTTTACCAAGCACCACGACCTATATGCCAAAAAACCATCCAAGGACTCCAAGACCGCATCCAACAACTTCAACTTCAAGCAAGCCAATCACCTCATATGCAGCAACTCATAGCACAAGCCCAATATTTTATAGCCACTTGTCAAACCCAACAAACACATCATCCTCTATCCATTCACTATCAACCAATGCCACCTTAACCTTACATGTCATTACCTTCCATTTCATATCAACCTAGTCCATCCACACATCAAAGCAATCGCATATCCACTTATCCCACTTCATACCAACCCAATTCATCCACCTATCATGTCAATTTTGCATCACCATACCCCATTTTTTCCAATACCAACCACCAAGCCTATCAATGGCCTCCACAACAAGACCATCAAGCACCATTGATAGACCTAAGTCCACCTTTGCAACAAGCTCTAATATCCTTTGATACTCATGATACCTTTGACAAGGAAGATACCAATCTAGAGTGGCCTCCATCATCCACCCAAATGCCAATCCATGAGCCTACTAGTCCTATGTTTACACCACCATGTGATCCCATTCCTAGTCCATTGATCCACCAACCTTCTAACCCATCAAGCCCTCCATTACCTTTGTCACCATGTTACTCAAATCCTTCCCCAATGGATGCGACTGAGATAGTTTTACAAGAGATGCTCAAAAGTAACGTCATTGAACTTCTTGAAGTTAAACCATGTGAGGAAAGTCCCTACAATAAATGTGACTATTGTGCATACCATAGGACCAAAGGCCATAATACAGATGAATGCCCCATATTTTTCCCAATTGTTTACAAGGTGTACCGATATAGAATGGGAAGACATGCCAAATCATCCCAATCCTATGTGTCACCCCCATCTAATCCAAATCCTAATACATCCAATCTCATTATCCCTTCATCCAATCCTAATCCTAATCCATCCAATCCAATTATTCCTCAACCTAATCATGATCATAAGCCTACAACACCATCCACCCTTATTTTCCATCCCCTATATTGTCCAGTCATGCATACACTTGCAAAGGATGCGATCCATTGGCTACTAGCAAGGGATTGAACACCCCCATGTAAAACACCCATTCATGAGCCTATAAAAGAGTCCAACACCTTGCCCAATCCTACCACCCCATCATGTGGTCCACAACCCCTTTAGCCTATTGAAGAGTCTCCAACTATACGTCCAAGTCAAGAGCCATCATACCCTCATGTTGATGACCATGAAGAACCTATCAAGCCTATCCAAGAGTCATCCACTTCCCTTCAAGAAACCCAAGACGTATGTCAAGAACATAATATAAAGCATGTGGAAACATCAAGCCCTTATTCTAATCAAGATAAAATCCCTTCCATTCCACCCATCCACAACCTATACCTTCTTTATGATCAATATATTATCTATGAAGAAGCTATCCATGAGCAACTTGATCCTATACCCATCCATGAGCAAACAATTCAAATCCAACCCATACATAACATGTATATTTTCTATGATCAAGATGATATCTATGATGAAGAAGATATCCATGAGAACCTTGATCCTATCCATAATCCCATAACTATCCATAAGCAAGATATCTAAATTGATCCAATCCATCCTCCATCTAGCCCTATCCATAATCCCACAACTATCTATGATCAAGCTCCCATAAATGATCAAGAACCCTTCTATGATCAAGAAGACCATGATCATCCTCTTAGTCAACTCTATGCATTCCATGGTCAAGAGCTTATCTCTCCACCTATCCATGATACACTAACTTCCACTTGTCATGATGAGACACTTTCCTCCCAAGAAAACATAGAAGATCAAACAAATACCTTGGATCCTAATGAGCATGATCAAGATCCTAATGATCCTTCCACATCCACTATCAATCCCATTTCAAATCCACCATCATACTACCTCACCTTCTCCATCCAATAATAAGTTCAAGTCTAGTTCCCAAACCACACCAAGTCCCATTGTACACCGCATCCTCCAAAAAATAAATTACCAAGGTAAATGCTTAGGCCTTTATGAACAAAGTTTTTTGTAGCCAATCCATGTCAAGGTCCCTCCACGCTCATATGGCATTGGATACACACCCCAAGGTAATCAATCTAAAGATGTTGGTACTTCCTCCATTCATCCTAAGTCCACTTTCCATCACAAACCACATCATATACCCAAAACATATGTGGCTATTCCACCTCCACCATCCTACAAATGTCAAAAGAATGTGACCATACGCCTCCCTCCATCAACTTTACATCCACTCCTTCCAACTCTTACTATCCCTCCATCCACTTTGCATCCACTTCTACCAATGCCTAATTATCCACTTATCCCTGTGTTCCCTAAAAATCCTAATCATGACCAACAAATGCATACATTGTCTAAACATGAAACTTCCACTCATTCCACCAAACCTATGGGATTCAAAAGTAAAAATTTGGATGCCTCTACCTATAAAGCTAAAAATACTAATGATCCTCATGCCTTAGGGCATCAATGTAAAGAATTCAAGAAAAATACATCTAAAAGGTTATATAAGCCCATACCTCCACAAGAAAAGCCCAAAACTAAAATGGTTTGGGTCCCTAAGAAAAAAGAAATAAAGTCAAATGAGGCATCCACACCTCAAAAATCCGAACCATCCCCTTCCATCAAAAATTCCCATTCCATTGAAAAATTTCAAAAATCCCACAAACAAAACAAAAATCATAAAAATACTAAGTCTATGTGGGTACCTAAATCACTCAATCACCCATCTTCTAAGCAAACATCTCCATTACTTCCTACACCGTCTTCCCATCAAAAGCTTCAATGTTTATCACGGTGTGTGCAAATGTTTGTCATGGTTCCATTTCATTCCACAACATTTCCACATACCTCCACCTCTCCATCTTTCATCCACTATCCTACATATTTCACCCCTCACCTTCCTATGGTCCATGTGTTTGCATAAACCTTTCATCCATCCTTTTCCATATGTCCTCCATAATCTAAATCATAATCCACTAGCCTACCCTACCATAAACCTTATAATCCACTATCCTTTAATCCATAATCCACTTCATAATCCACTATTCCCTATCCATCCTTGCATAAACCTTTCATAATCCACTATCCACTTACTCCATCACCCTTTCCTGCAATCCCTTACCAACATTGATGAGCATAATGACATTTGACATGGTTCATGCATTGACATCCCTCTCTAATGGGACTATCACCTTTCATGGCACTAGATGCTTGAGTCCCTCTTATCTATATCCATCTATCCTATCCAAATACCCCGTGAAAAAAATGAAAAATAAAAATCAAAATAGTAAAGAGCAATCCCTTCATCGAATGGTGAAAACCACCCTTGGTTGCGCCCTGGATAAGTACCATGATGAAAACCTAGCAAATAGGTGTCATGTGTAGGTTGATCTTCTATGTCACTTACACTTGGGGGAACATTGTCTCATCCATACCACACTATCATTTTCCTATCCTATCCTATCCTATCCTACCATCCTTATCCATTACACCCATATACCCATCCTTTTGTCCATCCATCCTACCTTGATTCTTGCATCTAGACTTGGTTTTCCCTTGTCATTGGTATCTAGCATAGAAGTTATCAATATTGTCATCCAATTCCATCCCAACACATTCAAATCCAATCAATTCCATCAAGTTAATCAAATTCATCAAATCAATCAAATCATCATTATCAAATCACTTCAATCCAAGTATTAATCCAAACGCAAGTCATCCATAATCCATACCAATCAAGTCAAACAATCTTGTCAAATTATCCAATCACATCAATGGTCTTGATCCTAATCATTTCATAAACCAAATCAATCAATCATCATCATCATCATCATCAATGGGATATATCTTTCCCACATCCTTATGTTGATCTAGGGATATATCATTCCCCACAATGACAACACTATCATCATCATCATCATCATCGATCAATGAATCGATCATTGGTTTACAGCTTGACAGGACCAATACCTTGATTGTTTTTGTTTCATTTCTGCATGCTTGCTTGCTTGGTTGTGTGTGTTATCATTTTATCTTGAATTTGTATCAAATTCATATCATTCTAGCTAATATTCATATTTTGTGTATGTTGGAATAGCTTTTTGCATTATCCATTGCATCTAAGGTCATATCATACCTTTTGTGCATTAGGCCTTCAATGCTCTAAGTTTTCTTCCCCATACGTCTAGACAAGGTTGTATTACATTGGGTACACAAGACACATCATCACCATGGTCCTTATACCTTGTTACATAATGTCTAGTGCTATATTAAACATCATGGTTGCTTACCTTCATTGCAGCATAACGCATCCTTCATTTCTTCTATCCATTCCCTTATCTTTCTTCCTTAATCAATCCATTTCTTTTCAAGAGACTACCTGTGTTTGTCCAACCCACCTATCTTCTCGAGGGGGCATCATCACCCTACCTTTCCATTATCATCCCATCCTTTTCCTCTATCCATAGCTTAACTTCTTTGAAATGATGTTACTCGACATAAATCATATCATCTCGAATATCATCTCAAAGAGGGGCAAAATGTAGACACCCAAATTTGTCTGTGTCTTACAACACCTAGTCAAAAACATTATTAGGGACATCATGTAGCAATTTATCATAATCCCACTTATCCCATTAGCCAATTAATTAAATAAATTCTATTTATTTAATTAGTTTCCCATCATAATCCCATCCCATCCTAATCACCTAGCCAATTAATTAAATAAATCCTAATTAATTAATTAATTCCCTTTCACATGTCCCAACTAATTCAAATAAAATATTTGAATTAGGTCCTCACCTTTCATCTCATTGCAACACTTGTCCACCTCTCAATTGAATCATGTGTGGTAGTACAACTTTCATTTAATATCCTTCACATGTATAACTAATAAGACCTAATTTTATTAAATAAAATTTTTTGTATACACAATCACACATGAACTTTAATCTCCTTCTTACACTTGTCACATGACCACAACTTCCTTGAAGAGTGGGAAAAGATATTCGATCCTATCTGTCCATATCATTCATTTAGCCTTTCAATGTCAACCATCCATTCAAATATGCCCTCTCCTATAAATCAACCCTCTCACAAGCCATTTGATACATCCAATCTTCAAGTACCCTTATTTTGTCAAATTTTCACATGTATTGAGTTGGAGTATCCTTATGCTATCAAAATCTCTCTAGAATCTTTCATCCATTATCTTTTCATCTATCATCTTCCATTTATCATCTTCATCTTACTGTTATGCTGCTGAATTGAGCAATCAACATATCAAATCACTCAATCAATTTATCTTCCATGCATCTATAATTCTATCTATCTGAGGTATTGAAGATTTAGATTAGGTAATACATTTCATTGTTTTATCATTTTGATTTATTCAAATTTTTCATATATAGTTGATCTAACAGTTGGGCGCAAAATGTTGTCACTTATGGATAGATTTTTTGAGTATAATCAAATCAGGATCACTAAAGAAGACCGACATAAGATGACATTCATTTGGCCATGGGGAACCTATTGCTGGGTTGTTATGCTCTTTGGCCTTAAAAACACAGGAGTAACCTACCAAATGGCCATGACTGTTATATTCCATGACTTATTCCACATCATCATGGAAGACTACATGTGGATGACCTATTGGGAAAGTTAAAAACAAGAGATCAACATCTATAGGTGCTAGCTAAAATATTTGACCAACTAAAATAATACAAAGTGTGCCTCAATCCAAAGAAATGTGTCTTTGGTGTAACCTTAGGAAAACTCCTTGGCTACATTGTGTCACAATGAGGCATAGAAGTGGACCCAGAAGGTAAAAGCAATAGTTGAAATGCCTCCAACAAAGAACCTAAAGTAGCTATGTAGCCTCCAAGGGAAGATCCAATCTACAATATGCTTCATAGCATAGATAGCCTATAAATGCCAACCATTTCAACATCTTCTCCACAAAGATGTGGCATATATATGGGATTAAATTTGTCAAAAGGCCATTTGAAGGAATATCTTGCTACACCTCTAGTTCTCATACAACAAAAGCAAGAACAACCCCTTTTACTCTACATTTCCACAACAGAGACAACAATAAGGGCATTGTTAGCACAACATGACAACAATGGAAAAGAAAGAGTCATCTATTATATCAATCGTACCTTAGTGGGATATGAGCTCAATTACACACCTATTGAAAGGGCATGCCTTACAATCATCTTTACATTTGAGAAATTAAAACATTACATGATCAACCATAAGACAAAGCTCATACAAAATATTGATCCCCTAAAGTACTTATTGTCTCAAGCAGCTCTTAAAGGATGCACAGCTAAGTGGGTGATGATCCTTAGCGACTTTGATATTGAGTACATAGAAAGAAAGGCCATTAAAGGATAGGTAATAGACGACTAGCTAGAAATGCACCAATCCCAACAAAACATCCACTTCTCTCTAAATTTCCAGATGAGTCCATCCTCATAGTGACACCTACAACATAATGGAAAATGTATTTTGACAGAGCATACACACATCGTGGATCGGGGGTAAGAATCTTATTTGTCACTGGGAGGGGAAAATAGGTTAATCCAAAAGATTATAAAAACCCAAACATCTATAGAATATGAAGATAAAAGGAGATTAACAAATTAATAAATGACAATACTTACACCTCTTACCTTGTGTCTTCCGTAGTTTGCCTATCTTTCTTTGATCTTGATCGTGAAGCCCTCAGAAGCTATTGCTTGCTTGCTTGTTGAAGATGACAAAGGAAGAATGGCTGTGATACTTATGTATTTGAAGATGAGCTTCAAATACAGTAATGGAGGAATGGATGAGAATGCTTAATGGAAGTGGGGGGTGCCAAAGGTACGCTTGTATTCCTGCAGCGTAAGTTTGCACAAATAAGAGATATGAAATGAAGAGAAGAAGGTTGTATTTATAGAAAAAGGTGAGGAAAGATCAATGGTTGAGAAGAAAAGAAAAGATCAATGGAGGAGACTTGTTGAGGAACGTGCAACAAATGGAAGAAGGACACATGTCATTTGAAAAGCAGCTTTGTTGAGTTAACTCCTCTCTTGATGAGGATGAGATTTTATTTTATTAAATTAGAATTTATTTTTCTAATTTGAGAGAAGATTTTCTTTAAAGGTTCTTTAAAACTGATTTTGCCTTTGTAACTTAGCTTTTGCTTTTATGTGACAAGAGGAAAATATTTTTAGAAGATAAGAATGCATAATTAAATGAAAGGAATTTATTTAATTATTTTGTAGATAATTGAGAGGAATAAATAAAATATAGAAATATATTTTGTTTTTGTGAAGATATTTGAAGAATAAAATAAAATATAAAAATATATTTTATTTAGTGGAGAATTTAGATTTTATTTAAATAAAATTTGCATTTTATTTAAATTTGGAAGAATAAGAGATTTTAATTAAATAATTAAAATTATTTAATTAGTTAGAAGAATGTAGTTGATGTAGATGAATTTAATTACTTAAATAAAATGTAATTTATTTAATTAAATGAGAGGAAGTGAATCAAATGAATAAATAAATGTATTTATTTATTGATAGAGGAATGCGAAGGTGAAATAAATATTTAAAATATTTATTTAAGTAGAGTCATGTCAATTTTAGGTGTATACATTTTGCCCCTCTTTAAAGCAATGTGTTTTATCACGTTGTTTCAAAGAATAAGAATTTTCTGACCATGATACATGCCCCAGTTTGCCCCTGGTACAAGTTTGACGACAGGATGCCCCCTCGGGAGATTGGACGGGAAGAAGGAAGAAGGCGTGAGATGGACAATCTCATGAAGAAGAAGGTGAAAAATGGGATAGGATGGAGAAAAACAGGAGATGGTTCAGAGAAAATGACATGGGAAGTAGCCACAGGGTCATGCAGTCAGATATGGATCACTTGCTACATAAAGGAGGTGGGTCCACACATTCTAATCATTTGTACACTTGTCCATAGTTGATTAGTCCTCTAGAGAGCTTAGGAGAGTATGGCAGCCAGACAGTTGGATATTCTGCGCGAGGAGCACCGATTTGAGCGGATTCGACGGTTCGATCGGCCAGTAGAGGCAGGACCCCCAATATGTAGTTCTTCAAAACTTGTCACAAGTTGATTTTTATGCGTATTAATGGCTAGGAAGACCAACTAGGACAGATATACTGAAACAACCTTTTTGCACATATGACCTCCAAAGTGGTGCATCTGTTGCATTGTGGCACATTTACACTGTAAAGTGGCGCATTTGATAATGTTGCGCTTTTGATCCTTAAATTGGCACATTTGTCATTATTGCGCATTTGAGCTATGAACTAGCACATACATTGTGCAATTGCGCATTTGAGTCCTGAATGGGCACATTTGCTATATTTGCGCTTTTGACATGAGAACTGGCGCATCTATCAGGAAATGGTGCATGTGACCTACGGATTTGCGCATGTGCCAAAACAGCGCATACAAGCTATGGATCGACGCATTCATGAGGAAGTGGCACATGCAAGCTCTAGATTGGCGCATTCATAGGGAAGTGGTGCATGTGATATGGATCGGTGCATCTGCCACCTGGATTGGTGCATTTGCACTAAAACTCAAATGACTTAACAAAATTAACCCAATTGGCACCTTGATCGATGCATCAATTGATAAGCGATCTCTGAGATTGCTGGGAATCTGGTCAAGAGATGATATGTTGTTTTGATTAATTTGATATGTCAAGTCATTAATAGGATAATTTGATTGTTATGAGTAGGCTTGCTTGGATATGGATTTCGTTGGTATGCTATGCTTGGATATGGACTTCTTTGACATTATGTGTTGTTTGGTTGCAGGAGGATATTCGGACTATCCTGACGTCACGAGAGCTATTCCCGTTGTCACTATTGCAGTGGTATATGTTGACTGAGATAGATCGCGAGGCTTTAGGTGCTATGGGACTGCACTATGTTTGCTTTATGCCTGAGGTTCACACGAACTGGGCTATGTTGATGGCAACGATGGAGCGATTCCACAGCAATGATGGTACATTCCATCTACTGATGGGGGAGATGACAGTTACTCTCGAGGATGTGTACCAGATTCTACACCTCCTGATTCAGGGAGAGCTGGTTGAGTACGAGTCGCAGTGGGACGACGGCTTAGAGGAGTGCAGATGCATTTTTGATGACCCAGATTTGGGGGGGAGGAGATTTTGTGGTAGGATATGCATGACTATTATGACTACTTCCCGGGCATAGTGGCTGGACTGATCGGTGGCGTGATATGCCCCGATAGGAGAGCGCATGGCTTCCTGATCGGCTGGGGGAGGGTGCTGGACAGTATGATCACAGATGGGACCCGATATGCATGGGGGGTGTGTGTGCTTGCACACTTATATAGAGACATGCACCAGGTGGTTTATCACAGAGGAGCCAGTTTATCTGTGGGTACGTCGCTATTGCAGTTTTGGTTGTGGGAGCACATTGCTATCACATGGTCGATATGCATTTTTCACAAGCAGAGGGGTGATCCCTATAGTTATGGCTATGCAGGTGTGATTTCCCAGCATAGGCTGGGGAAGTTGGAGTACTAGAGGCATGCTTTTAATGGTTTAGATGCAGTTGTCTGGCGTCCCTACATTGACTGCGAGGTATGGGATGATGAGGCAGATGAGATTCCATATTGCTTTCAGACACGGTGGCTCATTGGCAGGACTAGGTACATTCTGGAGAGGTAGATTGTCAGTAGAGTGCAAAGGTAGTTTGGCCGAGTCCAGGGCAGACCACAGGGAGAGGTACGCTTTGCCAGGACCCATGCAAAGAGGTACAGATGGGGTCCCGTGGCATCATATGAGGAGGCCTTGACAAACTTTCAACAGATTCCTCACATAGCTTAGCCCATGCAGAGGGAGATAGTGGATGCTGGCATGACGCTTGAATACCAGGAGTGGTTTGTAGCACACCCATTCCTAAGATATTAAGGGCCAGGGGAGGTAGCTCCTCGTATAGATGAGGGTGATTCAGATGGTGAGGGTACAACTAGTAGGAGGAGGGGAGGACGGAGGAGGAGGAGGCAAGATCAGGGAGATGATGGGAGACCGAGATAGAGGAAGAGAGTCAGAGAGGGGCTTGTGAGCCAGTAGGTAGTTGGACAGGCATAGGTCCAGGTGCCAGTTCAGCTAGAGGTAGCACAAAGACAGATGCCGCCGCCACAGCAAGTGGCACAGCCGATACAGGGATAGGGGCCAGTGTAGTAGGTGGCGTAGGCAGAGCATGCTCCACAGCCTAATATGCATCAGTAGGTTATGATTTCACTATAGAGCTAGATTAGGCAGCTGAGGGCTCATCTGAGAGCAGCAGAGTCACGGAGAGAGTCAGACGCAGCTCAGTTATTAGAGTTGTCAAGGGAGAGAGATGCAGCCTTAGCTAGCATGCAGGCTATGAGGGCAGAGAGAGATGCAGCCGTGATGGCCATGGGCACAGATGGGACATCCTATTTTTTGGTTTCACAGGTGCAGTAGGCACAGGCACAGGTGGTCTAGGTGTAGGGTAAGCTTACTAGAGCCCAGGCATAGGCTCAGTACTACAGAGGGTTATATCACAGAGCTGTGTCAATAGAGCATCATGCCCCTAGCTTCAGGAGCCAATCAGAGGCATTACAGAGGGTAGGTGGGTCTCGGTCTATAGGCTTAGTCAGGGGCCTATAGCAGACAGGGGGAGACAGAGGAGAGGCCAGTGCAGGGAGCAGTGTTCCCCGGCGGCAGGGTTAGGCACACCCAGATAGTTGTTCTATTTGTGATCAGATTTGTACCCATTTTTGATGGATGGCTGAGATAGCTGATATATGTACTTATTGTGCCCCGAGACATGTATCACCATTTGTTATGTTTTGTATACACTTATAATATGACTCTGAGAGATTGGACAGAGATTTGTACATTTGGACATGTTTTTGGTGATTATATGATGGTGCATTTGTTCATGCTCTGCATGCATGTGTTCTTATGTTTATATGCTATGGATGCAATCAATTTGGTGATGTACTTGTATGCATGATGCATATTAGATGGATGTTAGGATGATTTGATATGTAAATGTGTATGGATATGATTATGCAGCTCGATATGGAAATGTCTATGTTTTTTATTTTGTTGCTATTGATATACTGATGCAAATGTATGTGGATAACCTAATGTATGTATGCAAAATGATTTAATCATGTAACTGACTATCTCATGTGATGTGATATACAATCTATGCTATGTTTTTGATATGTCCAAATGTACTCAATCGACACAGGGGATGACATAGAAGGAAAAAGAGATGAAGAAATACTGACTTTCATTTGATATACTGCAGGATTGATTTATGGCATGGATGATATGGATTTGCTGGATATGAGATGGGTATGGATGCGGATTGTCATCTTGAGATTTTTGCAAGGTTTTTGCTTTCATCATCGGGCACATTTTGGTATTTTTCGCTTTTTGAAATGTGGCAAGAAGATACAAGCATCTAGGTATAATTAGACCGAGATGACCTGAGTATGTCTTACATGGATTTTGATATAGCAAGTTGATACAAGCATCTAGTCAAACTTAAATCTAGATGACCTGAGTACTTCTTGCATTTCAACAGATAAGGATTGCCCCTTTTCATGTTTAGACCTCGGAGAGTCCTCGATGATCTTTTATTAATCATGTCATTAGACAAAAGTCATCACATTACTACAGTTTAATCCACAAGTAGCAGGCAAAGAAAATGATTATGTCCCCCATCATAGCATCTCTAGCTTTTGGCATCCTTGAGTAGCATAGGAAGACATAATGACAAAAATTCAAGACCTTGTAAATTAACCTCTTGACAAAACATTCTTGCATTAGATGTGTCTTTTGCCAGAATTGATATAGAATCAGTCTTAGTGTCTTTGGTATGGTGCTCTATTTTAGGACAGATTGATTGTTTGTGCGTCAAGAATCTTGTTTGGGTGGCCTGTTTTTGCTGTGCTTGCTTGTCAAGTGAAAGGTATTGCAACCCTTATTGGTATCCTCTTAGAACAGTGGCATTCAAGAATCCAAATCCACAACTAGGTCGAGGAGTTGCCCCCAGTTTAGACAAGGATCAACTTATTTTGAGTGAGATGATAGACAGACACGGAGAGACGGACCCTAAGGGACTGACCTAGTGCCTCAGGGGCTCATTGCTAAATGGCCTTGCCTATGTGATGACGCAGAGGCAATGTAGTTCGGGGTAAACCCTAGCAGACCTAAGACCTAGGTGATGGAAAAGTGGTGCAGGAATAGCACGGACTCAGATTGACATAAGGACTAGACATGGGATAGATGGGACAGTGGAGTGGAGTGAAGAGGAGCCTCGGGGGCGCATTGAGAATGGCCTTGCCTATGTGATAACTCAGAGGCGACATAGTTCGACAATGGTTCAAAGGACTGGGTCAAGACGGATGATATGAAGGACACTAGAGATATGAAGTCAGAACAGATGGAGGAAATGGTTTGTCGTAGATAGCACCTGTTTACCATGTTTTCACCACTTGCTTTTATTTGCACAAGAAGCTAAAAGTACACATGATGCCTGTTTGCTAGGTTTTCACCATGGTACCTATCCTAGGCGCCTATTTGCCAGGTTTTCACCATAGGACGATTTTTTGTTATTTTCTCATTTTTTGATTTTTTTGTTCTATTTTTTATCACTTTTTCAATTTTTTTGGATTTTTTAAGGACTCCCTTACATTGGGGCTTTCAGGTATAGAACTTGCAAAGGTGCATGTTGTTGATAGGATCATTGAATAGTTCACCTTCAGACGGAGCCAATTAATATGCCCCCGATCCATAAGCTATGATGACGACGTAGGGACCTATCCAGTTAGGTTCAAACTTTCCTTTCTTTTCTCTATCTTGCTAATTTCTGGGATTTTCTCTTAGGACTAGGTCACCAACTTGGAATACTCGGGACTTTACTCTGTGATTGTAGCTTCTGGACATGTGTTGCTGATATGCTTTCAAGTGGTTAAAGGCCTTCTACCTCCGCTCTTTGAGCAGCTCTAATTCTTAGAGTCTGGTTACTCTATACTTTTCATCTGATATGAGACCTTTTAATGAGACTCACAAGGATGGGATCTTGACTTCAATGGGTAAGATAGCTTCAAATCCATAGACTAGGCAGTATGGTGTTGCACCTATGGGTGTGCGGATGCTTGTGCGGTAGGCCCACAGTGCAGGATTTAGTTGGACATGCCAATCATGGCCAGCATCATTGACAGTCTTTTTTAGGATTTTCAGGATGGTTTTATTTGATGCCTTAGCTTGGCCATTACCTTGTGGGTAGTAGGGGGTTGAAAAGCAGTGTTGGATATGGAATTTGTTGCATAGTTCCCTGACATCTTGGTTTTTGAAGGGTCGTCTATTATCCGTGATAAGGGACAAAGGGACACCATAACGACAAATGATATAGTTTAGGATAAATGAGGCAATCTATTTGCCTATGATGTTGGCTAAAGGTACAGCTTCAATCCACTTCATGAAGTACTCTGTGGCAGTGGTAATTAATTTATGGCCGCTTGAGGAAGGAGGGTGGATCTTGCCCACTAAGTCGAGTCTCCACTGATAGAAAGGCCAAGGAGTTGTTAATGGCTGTAGCTCCTGCGCTGGTGCATGTATCAAGTTCCCGTGGATTTGGCATTTCTTACATTTCTTTACAAACTGATAGGAGTCTTGTTCTATAGTTGGCCAGTAGTACCCTATGCGGATGAGTTTCTTGGCTAGGGTAGGGCCACTAGAGTGAGCCCCCGCATATACCGTCATGTATTTCGCTCAGGGCGGTTTGATATTCCTCACTATCGAGACACCTAATGAGAGTACCATCGAGACCTCGGTGATATAGGGCTACAATGGCATACCAGGATGCCTGCCAGATGAAGGTTCTTTTTTGGTTACTGGAGAGATCAGGTGGGAGGGTATTCTCTTTTAGATAGGCAAATATTTTACTAGAGAGAGGGGAATCGGCTCCTACAATGTGGCATATGATATGGGATTCTGGGGTATCGTATGCAGGACAGGAGACTAGCTCTACTAAGAACTCATATCATGTTTGATGACCTGGAATGTCGAGGAGAGATGCGATTGTAGCCATTGCATCTGCAGCTTTGTTCTTGATCCTTGGTATCTGTTCAAAATATATCTTGACAAAATATTCTTTGAAGTCATCTACCATTCATTTGTAAGGAATCAGTTTCTCATCCTTCATTTGGTAGTCATCATTCACTTGATTGATGACTAGCTATGAGTCCCCATAGACTTGAAGTTCCTTGATGTTCCACTCAACTGCCAGCTTGATACCGATGACCAGGGCTTCATATTCCACTACGTTGTTAGTGCAGGGGAACATTAACCTATATGACTTTGGGATAGTGTCACCATTAGGTGTGATTAATAAGATACCTGCCCCCGATCCATGCTGAGTGTATGAGCCATCAAAATACATTTTCCAGGTTGCTGTATTTATGTGGAAGATAGAGTCATCTGGAAATTCAAAGCTCAGAGGGCTGTCATCTATTAAAGGTGCTTCTGCCAGTTGATCTGCTAGTACTTGTCCCTTTATTGCTTTCCTATCTACATATTCGATATCAAATTTGCTGAGAAGCATGACCCATTTGGACAATCTACCTGTTAAAGCTGCCTTGTTGAGTAGGTATTTGAGTGGATCGATCTTCGCCACCATTTTAACAGAATGTGACAACATGTAATGTCTCCATTTTTGTGAGGTGAAGACCACCGCTAGACATGCTCTTTCAATAGGGGTGTATTGTAATTCATACCCGATGAGTGTTCGACTGATATAGTAGATAGCCTGTTCTTTCCCATCATAGTTTTGTTGTACAAGGAGAGTTCCCAGAGCTGTGGGTGTAGCTGAGATATACAGTATTAGAGGCTTGCCCTGAATTGGTGGCATCAATACCGGTGGTTTCATGAGATATTCCTTTAGTTGCTGAAATGCCTGTTCACATGACTCGTTCCATTTGAAGGGGACATTTTTGTCTAGCAGATGAGAGAATGGGTGGCACTTGTCTACCAGTTGGGAAATGAACCGTCTAATAGACTGTAGTTTGCCTTGTAGGGATCTTAACTGAGTTAGGTTCTTAGGAGGTGGCATCTCCATTATGGCCTTCACCTTAGCTGGATAAACTTCAATACCATTTGCAGACACTATGTAGCCCAGTAATTTACCTGATGTAACCCCGAACACACACTTCTTTAGATTAAGTCACACATTAAACTGTTCCAACATATTGAAGATTTTGTCTAAAACTGCTAGGTGTCCCTCTCTAGTAAGTGATTTTGCCAGAATGTCGTCGACGTAGTCTTCCATTATGGTGTGCATCATGTCATGGAAGATCGTAGTCATGGCTCTCTGATATGTTGCACCATCATTTTTTAGGCCAAATGGCATGACACACCAACAGTAGGTGCCCCAAGGACATGTAAATGTTGTCTTGTACTGATCTTTAGGTGCAATCTTTATTTGGTTATATCCAAAAAAACCATCCATGAGTGACAACATAGTGTGTCCTGCTGTAAGATCTATAATCATGTCTATGTTGGGCCGAGGGAAGTCATCTTTGGGACAAGCTTTGTCCAGGTCCCTGAAATCATTGCATATTCGTACTCTACCATCTAGTTTAGCCACAGGTACTATGTTTGAGACCCATTCAGGATAGTCTATAGGCCTGATAAATTTGATGTCTAGCAGTTTCTTTAGCTCTTCCTTTACCATGAGGGCCACATGCAAATGCATCTTTCTGAGTTTTTGTTTGACCGGTTTAGCTCCTGGAGCTAGAGATAGATGATGCATGATAAGATTCGGATCTAGCCCTGGCATGTCAGGATATTTCCATGCGAAGTTGATTTGCTTTCTCTTGAAGAAATTGGTAAATGATGGTTTTTCATGTTCTATGAGAGCTTTTGCCATGTGGATCATTCAGGGCTCATCTCCTATGATGACATTGATTGGTTCTTCTGGTTCTATTAATATTGACGATCTCTCTTGATGTGTAAGATTGGGGAGAGGGTCAAGCCTTCCATCCTTTGGTGCCTCAGAGAGGTTTGCACCATTGGATATGTCTTTATTTTTACTATTTTGATGATCTAACACTGCTGCGGAGCGGTTTTCACCGTTAGATCGTTCTTTTATCTTGATATTTTTATGACTGAAAGGCTTGGCACTCTCCAAAATAGGCCTTCTCATTGAGTTCAATAGCATAGCCAGCTCTGTGGTCTCCTGCAGGTATGTGATTTCTAAGCTCAAGATAATCGATGATGGCTTCGTCATTTTCAAAGGTGTCTAGCTCAGGGGTGTTGCTTTCAAGGTCCCAGTTGATAAGTTCAGGGTGTACTAAAGGTAAGGGATCATTAGGTTGGCCTGGTTCAATGGTGTTAATGGTTAGGACAAAATTATTAAAGGCACGGACAAAGTTTATGATGGTACCCTCTATTAGTGGATCCATCAAGGGGGGTATCATTCCTTCCTCACGATTTTCACTATTGTTGCTATGCGGGTCAGACTCTAGCGGTCTAGCCCTTGGACCTTGTCCCTCGTTGTCATGGGTTGGGTCGTACTCGTGGACAATGTCAATATCCTTTTTGTCACAGGACATCTCAGAGAGGCTATCCCACTCATACTCGTTAGAATCAGTTTCACTCCCCATTTGCATTCTCTAAATTTGTTCAAACAGAGTGCTAGTGGATGCTTCTGGTTGTTTGCCTTTGTTCTTGTTGGTTCTATTGTTTCTTGATGCTCTAGTGTACCCTAGCCCTGTAGTGTCTCAGGTTGTTAAAGTATGAGGTTGGATGGGTTCAGTGATGCCATCCTTTCTTGAATCAAGTGGACCATGTCCCTCATACCCCATTCTCTGTAGCATTTGAAAGCCTTGACCATATTGTGTCGTTTGTATAATGGGATGGTTATGTTGTGTTGAGGAACTACCTTCATCTTTGTATAGCCACCGTAGGATATCTTTTTCATCACTTTCATCTTCTAGGCTTCCCCATTTCACAAATGGTCCTTTGGTGGTTCTCTCTGCTTTGGGTGTCTTTAAGGTGGGTCTCCCATAGGATCTAGGAGATAGAGATAGTTGTGCCAAACAGAGGGATTGGGAGACCGCGTACTCACCCAGACCCTTATCTTGGAGTTGGAGTTTAGGTTGAGACACTCCTGAAGAGGAAGCAAGTGTAACTAGATCTACACGAGATGAAGAGGCGGCAGAAGCATGATTGGTGGGGATTACCACTTCTAGTTTGGGCTGAATAGAGTAGTATTGAAAGGGGTTAGGGTCACCTTGGATGGTGATCTCTTGACCTTCATGTGGGAACTTGATACATTGATGGTATGTGGAAGGTACTACTTTCAAAGCATGTATCCATGGTTGCCCAAGAAGAATGTTGTACGCTAGCTCCATGTCAAGGACTTGACAAGCTACATCTTTTACTATGGGGCCCACCCAGATTGGTAGGGTAACAATTCCTTTAGACATTCTTTCTTCCTCATCATAGGCTTTTATGGTGATCTTTCTTTTTGGATCGATAGCCTTCTCTGAAAACCCCAATGTAAGGATTAGCTTCAATGTGCAGATATTCAAACCAGCCCCTCCATCTATTAGGACTCTTTTGATCTTGTGTTTGTGTATGAAAGCTTCGATATGGAGGGAGGCGTTATGGGGTTGAGTGATTGACATATCATCCTTCTCAGTGAATGATAGGGAATGTGGTGAGGTGATGTGACCGACCATGGTTTGGAATTGTTCTTTAGCTAAGTTTGTGGGGATGGAGGCTTCTGCTAAGGCTTTGTCAAGTATGGACCTATGAGAAGGATACAGATGTAGAAGTTCTAACATGGAGATGTGTGCAGGTGTTTTTTGGAGTTGATCCATGATACTGTATTGACTAGACAGGGGAACGGAAGCTCCTCTAAGGGTGACCCTGTTACTACGGGTAGTAACATTGCAATCTGGATCCTTGTTGATAGTGATCACATTGATGTGTGACTCACCTTCTGAGATATGGTTAACATAGTCAAAGCTGACATTTGTGTAGTTTGCGTTGTTAGACCCACTGTTATTTCTGTTGGAAGGTCCTGTTGGAAGAGGATCCTTGAATGCCTGATGATCGCTGTTGGAGGTATGTCCGTGAGAATGTCTGTTGACAGATATTTTGTTTTTCTCTATTAAGTCTTGGAATATATGCTTGAGTGCAATACAATCATTTGTCTTGTGCCCCCTGTTTCGATGGTATTCGCAGAAATCATTGTCGTTTCACCAGTGGGGTTTGACCTTTGGTTCGTACACTCGTGCTGAGGGAAGCGTTATGAGATTGTTGGCGATTAGCTTCCGTAGGGCAGTTTCTAGTGACTCATCCAAAGGTGTGAACTTTCTCCTAGGCTGAAAGTTGGTGAACCTAGATTCGGTATTTCTTGGTTTGTCTTGCGTGGGGTTATTTTGAGGTGTTGATAGGTTGAAAATTGGTTGCTTAGGTGCCACATTTTTGGCAACTACCACCCTGTCATTCACAATTCTCTTATTTTTCATCCAAAATCTAGGTTTGTCATTGTTGGTGTTGGTACTAGGAGTGTCTTTGTAGAGCTTGATTTGACCTTTTGCGATTAGGGCTTTTTCTATGATGAGGCCCATCTCAATGACCTTGCTAAAAGAAGTAGGACATTGGATTTGGATTTGGTAGCTTAGGTCCGTTTGCAGATTATGGATGAACATTTCTAGCATTTGTTTCTCTGGCATTTGGTGTGGGCACTTGCTTGCCAGTTGTCTTCATCTCTGTAAGAAGGCGGCGAAAAATTCTCCTCCTTTCTGTTTGGTGTTACAAAAATCCAATATTGAGGTATCGTGCTCAATATTGTAAGAGAAGTGGGTTACAAATTTGTCCACAAGCTCATTGAAGGTTTTAATACTGGGTGGCAGTCTAGAGAACCATTCCATGGCTTGCCCACCTAGGCTTCGTGGAAAGAGTCGCATAAGGTATGTGTCGTTATGTGCGACCTCGAGGCAAGTAGCGTTGAATTCTCTGATGTGATCCCTTGGGTCACCCTTTCCTCGATATTTGTCAAACTTAGGCACCTCAAATTTTGAGGGGAAAGGTATCATAACCAAGGTCCTATCAAAAGGATATGGTGAAATATCCTCTAGGGTGTAATGTTTAGTTGATGCTCCCATTTTCATGTCTAAAATTTGTTGTTGTAGATGTATAAAAACCCAAACATCTATAGAATATGAAGATAAAAGGAGATTAACAAACTAATAAATGACAATACTTACACCTCTTACCTTGCGTCCTCCGTAGTTCGCCTATCTTTCTTTGATCTTGATCGTGAAGCCCTTAAAAGCTATTTCTTGCTTGCTTATTGAAGATGACAAAGGAAGAATGGCTGTGATACTTATGTATTTGAAGATGAGCTTCAAATACAATAATGGAGGATTGGATGAGAATGCTTAATGGAAGTGGGGGGAGCCAAAGGCGCGCTTGTATTCTTGCAGCGTAAGTTTACACAAACAAGAGATATGAAATGAAGAGAAGAAGGTTGTATCTATAGAAAAAGGTGAGGGAAGATCAATGGTTGAGAAGAAAAGAAAAGATCAATGGAGGAGGCTTGTTGAGGAACATGCAACAAATGGAAGAAGGACACATGTCATTTGAAAAGCAGCTTTGTTGAGTTAACTCCTCTCTTGATGAGGATGAGATTTGATTTTATTAAATTAGAATTTATTTTTCTAATTTGAGAGAGGATTTGCTTTAAAGGTGCTTTAAAACTTATTTTGCCTTTGTAACTCAGCTTTTGCTTTTATGTGACAAGAGGAAAGTATTTTTAGAAGATAAGAATGCATAATTAAATAAAAAGAATTTATTTAATTATTTTGTAGATAATTGAGAGGAATAAATAAAATATAGAAATATATTTTATTTTTGTGAAGATATTTGAAGAATAAAATAAAATATAAAAATATATTTTATTTAGTGGAGAATTTAGATTTTATTTAAATAAAATTTGCATTTTATTTAAATTTGGAAGAATAAGAGATTTTAATTAAATAATTAAAATTATTTAATTAGTTAGAAGAATGTAGTTGATGTAGATGAATTTAATTAATTAAATAAAATGTAATTTATTTAATTAAATGAGAGGAAGTGAATCAAATAAATAAATAAATGTATTTATTTATTGATAGAGGAATGCGAAGGTGAAATAAATATTTAAAATATTTATTTAAGTAGAGTCATGTCAATTTTAGGTGTATATAGTCACCCCTCAAGGAGACCGCATCCCAAAATCCTACAAAATAACATTTCCTTGCACAAACAATGTAACAGAATATGAGGCACTCACCACAGGTTTTAGTATGGCCATCAAATGGAAAATAGAGAAACTCATGGTCTATGGTGATTCTCAACTGGTCATAAAATAGGTCAATCATGAGTAGAAGACCAAAGATGACAAGATCCTATCATACAAATGGATGGTAGATGACTTCAAAGAATATTTCCATGAAATCCAATTTGAGCAAGTCCTGAGGATTAATAATAAAGCAACAAATGCCATGGCCACTATAGGATCTTTGGTAGACATGAGAAAAAGTATCCAGCAATGTGAGTTCATCAACAAAGAACTACATGTGTCAGCTTATGATGTTCCATAATCTAAATTAGTGTGTGACATTATTGGTCCCCTATCCCCCTAGTATCAAGACACCTACCAATATCTCCATGACAATATCCTTCCACCTGACCTATCTGTTGCAAGTATGTGCCTAATCGGTGTTGTCATTGGTGTCAACTGTATCCTATTTTTTTATTTGTTTAGAATCTTTATATGTTGAGTATATTGAGAAAATTTGCCCCTCCAGAAGAAAAAATGAGTTTCAGTAAATTGTAGTGAAGACAGTGTGTTGCCGATAAAAGAACAATGCAGAAGATTGCTCCACATTTCTTGTTGATTGAATATCTTGGTCTATGGATTGGAAGATATTTATAGGCATGTCTGAAGATGCTACATTCAAGAGCTTGAGCCTCCGGTATGAATAATTGAGGAAGTTTTGTTCACCAGAGTAAAACCTACTTTTTTTGTTCATTCACTAATGTCTGGGAGAAAGTATTTTGCTCCGCATTCCTCCGCAGTTATGTATTTCAGTCTGCGGTTCTAGAGTGATGTCTAGGATGATGACCTACAATTGAAATGGTTCATGATTTGGTGGTCTGCAAGTGATCTTTCTTTAGTGACAATTGATGACAGTTGAGTTCTTATGCTCCGGTTGGAGAAATCTCATGGTGCAAGTGGTTAGATGTTGTGTGGATGTTCCTGGTAACTACAACATGCTTGTGGATGTCTCATGATCATGTTCCTACCTTTGCATTGGTCCGCGAGGAGTATTTCAGAAGGGAAATGAAGATTGTTCCCAGATAACATAGTGTGAGCTCCAGTCTTAGCTGACTCAGATGATTCCACTAATTGTAGAGATTCATAGAAGATTGTAGAAGTGTGCAGCAACATAGAAGATTATATTTGGGCCCTTGCTAAGGCATGATGTGATCAACTTATAATTTTGTGTCTTCTCCTTAGCATAAGTTTGTATTAGGTCAAGACCTATTTTATATGTTTGTAATATCATCATTGGAGAGTGGCCCAATGCTTGATAAATGTAATGTGTTTGTAATGCCGACTTTGATGAACATTCCAAAGTTGGTGAATGATATATATACTTGTAATTGAGTCATGGAAAAGATGTCCTTGTGTAAGAATGTGAAGAGAAGGGAAAGAGTGAGAAGGCAAAGAAGAGCAGAGGAATTGTTTTGTGCTTCAATGGAACTAAACTTTGGCATGGTGTAGATGCTATCATCTCAGTTCAAACCCTTGGTAGTGAGTGTATTTGAGTAGTGAGCTCTAGGAAGTGAGCCTTAATGGTAGTGAGCCTCTAATTTTTAGTATTGTACTTTACATAATTATATTGTGGGTTAACCCGACTGTGGTTTTTCCCTTTATAGGGTTTTCCACATAAAAATATGGTGTCTATTCTTGTTGTTGTGTTAGAATTACTGATTCTGTGTTTCCATGTTCTAATCATAATAACAGTAAATAAGTGGATGATGTTTTAAGATGCAAAAATTGTTTAAGTTTTGTGACTACTGATTCACCCCCCTCTCAATAGTCTTGAGCATTTCAACAATTGGTATTAGAGAGAAGTTACTCGGAAGAAAGCTTGACCACCTGAGGCTGATCTAGGATGTCATATAAGAAGGAAAGTCCACAGTTTGATGGAATGAACTACTCCATCTGGAAGATCCACATGAAAACCCATCTCCTCTACAAATAACCAAAAATAATTATGAAATATTGAAGAATGGTCTACAAACTGAAGATGAGATGAAGCAAATTGAGTTGAACATAAAATCCAAAGATGCCTTGGTAAATGCCTTATCCGACACCAAACTAACAAAGATCATGGAGCTAGAATTTGCTTATCAAATATGGGAAAAGCTGAAGAATTTATATGAAGGAGATGAATATGTGAAGAGTGCCAAGTTGCAGAGTTTGAAGGCAAAATATGAATGTTTGAAGATGACAACATAACATCCTTCATGCAAAAGGTCGATGAACTTGTGAGTAGCATTACAAGTGTGGGAGGAAAAATTGAGGATATTGAAGTTGTGAACAAAATTCTTAGATCACTGTCTAAATCATATAGTCATAAGGTGGCTGCAATTGAAGAAGTAATGACAATGACAAAGATTACAAAAGATTAGTTGCTCAGGAAGCTGACAGCCTTTGAAATGAGAGAACTTGGTGATTAACTTCCAAAGCAAGAGACTGCTTTCAAAGCCAGCACTTCAGAAAGAACCCCCAGATTTGACAAGTACAAGGTGCAACTAGATTATGAGCTTGAAGAAATTGAAGCCAACTTTGTTAATAGTTTTCCCAGAGGTACTGGTAAGTTCAAAGGCAAACTACCTTTCAAATGTTTCAGTTGTGGTGAAGTTGGTCATTATGCTTCTAGATGCCCCACAAGAGTTCCTAAGCCAAGCCCTGATAGATCTAGGATCCCAAAGAAATGTTATTATGTTGAAGATCTTGATGATGATGGAGTATCAGATGGTGAACCAGATAATGCTACTACTTCTGGTAATGAATACTTGTTTATTGCTATTAAAGAAGAACCTATGTCTACTAATCTTTCTAGCTATATATAGGACGAAAAACCAGTGGAAAGTGCCTTGGCTACTTAGGTTGTTGAAGACAAAAATGAATGGGTTATTCATAGTGGATGCTCTCATCACATGACTGCTGACAAAAGTAAGTTTGTAAGTTTGGAAAGATATGATGGAGGACTAGTTAGGTTTGGAGATGATATAGCTGGTAAGATTTGTGGAAAAGGATCTATTTCTTTTGATGGAAAGCATAATACTAAAGATGTATTGTATGTGAAAGGATTAAAGCACAATCTTTTGAGTGTTGGTTAGATGCGTAACAAAAGTTATGATTTGAGATTCAAGGAAAATGGATGCAAGATCATGGAAAGCTCTAGAATAGTGATTGCAACTGGTAAAAAGACCAGAGGTAATATCTATCACTTGAAAGGAAATGATCACTATGGCTTGTTGGCTCAAACTGATGAAAGTTGGCTATGGCATAGAAGGTTGTGTCACATCAATTTTGACAACATTGTGAAGATAAGTTCTACACAGGTCATCAGAGATTTGCCTAAAATAGTAAAGCCTACTAATCCTATTTGCAAGGAATGCCAATTTGGGAAACAAACAAGAATAAGTATCAAGAGCAAAGATCAATTTGTTGAAGGATTACTGGAGCTAGTACATACAGATTTGTGTGGACCTACCAGAGTAAGAAGTTTGCAAGGAGACAGGTACTTTATGTTGCTTATTGATGATTATTCTAGAATGACTTGGGTTACCTTTTTGAGAGAAAAAGAAGCCCTAGATAAGTTCAAGGCATTCAAGGCAATGGTTGAGAATGAGATGGATTTGAAGATCAAATGTTTGAGATCTGATAGAGGAGGAGAGTTTACATCAAATGAATTCAACTTTTTCTATGAAGAGAAAGGGATAAAAAGATAGTTATCAACACCTAGGACTCCACAACAAAATGGAGTTGTTGAAAGGAAGAATAGAATAGTTCAAGAGGCTGCTAGAACCATGATGAACGGGACTGACCTACCAGAAGTATACTGGAGAGAGTCTATTCATACAACTATCTACATTCTAAATAAAGCTCAAGTCAAAGGTAATAGCACCAAAACCCCCTATGAGTTGTGGTATGGAAAAGTTCCTACAGTAAAATACTTCAAAGTTTTTGGTAGCAAATGTTATATCAAGAGAGAAGAAGATCCAGGCAAGTTTTATGCTAGATGTGATGAAGGAATCTTCCTTGCTTACTCCACTGATAGAAAGGCCTACTTGTGCTATAATAAGAGGCCGAAGAAGATCATTAAGAGTGCAAATGTCAAAGTTGATGAAAGCAAGGAAAGGTGTTCAGGATCAAGTGGATATGAATCAGATGAACCAGATGTTTCAGCAAGCAAAGAAGTGGTGCAGCATGAAGATAGTTTAGATGAAGAGGAAGAAGCTCTAGAAATTATCACCAAGACACCAAGGTATGTAAAACTTAATCATTCTGAAGATCAAATCATAGGAAGTAAGAACAAAGGAATTCTGACTAGAAGAAGAACTATAGAAGAACAAGTGGATTTTTGTCTAATCTCCAAGATTGAACCTAACACTGTGAATGAATCTTGCAATGATGAAAATTGGGTAAAGGCTATGAAAGAAGTACTGATGCAGATAGAGAAGAATCAAAATTAGGATCTTGTTCCCAGACTAGCAAATAAAAATGTAATTGGCACCAAATGGGTCTTCAGGAACAAGATGAATGAGAATGGTGAAGTGGTAAGAAACAAAGCAAGGTTGGTATGTAAAGGATACTCTCAAGTTGAAGGAATAGATTTTGAGGAAACATTTGCACCAGTGGCAAGTATTGAAGCAATAAGAATGTTTTTAGCATTTGTAGCCTACAAAGATTTCAAGGTATATCAAATCGATGTGAAGTCTGCATTCTTGAATGGAGAATTGGAAGAAGTCTATATTGAACAATCAGAAGGATTCCAGTCATCAGATCAGGGTGACATGGTGTACAAATTGAAGAAAGCATTGTATGGACTAAAACGAGACCCAAGGCCTGGTATGCAAGATTGGATGAATATCTAATACAGTTAGGGTTCGATAAGGGTACTACCGATAGAAATCTCTATTTCAAGATCAATGATGAACAAATCCTAATTGTTGCAGTCTTTGTCGATGAGATTATCTTTGGAGGCAATGAAGGTATGTGCATGGTTTTTGCTGGGGAAATGCAAAATGAATTTGAAATGTCCATGTTTGGTGAGATGAATTTATTTTGAGGTCTGCAAATTAATCAATCAAATAAAGGTATCTTCATTTCTCAGTCTAAGTATGTGAAAGAGTTGTTAAAGAAGTTTGGGATGGAAGACTCTAAAACGGTAAGCACTCCCATGGTAACTAGTTGTAAGTTGAGAAAAAATGATGACTCACCTATGGCAGATTAGAAAAGGTATAGATCTATGATTGGAGGATTACTTTATCTGACCCAAACTAGACCTGACATAATGCATGCAGTTTGTCTTGTGGCAAGATTTCAAGCAGAACCTAAAGAGTCACATGTGATGCCAGTCAAGAGAATACTGAGATATTTGAAAGGCACAATGAATTATGGTTTGTGGTATCCAAAAGACAATGATTTCACTCTCAGTGCATATAGTGATGCAGATTGGGCCAAAGATGTGGATGATAGGAAAAGTACAAGTGGAGGTGCATTCTTCTTGGGAAAAAGGTTGGTATTGTGGTTAAGCAAGAAACAAGACTCAATATATCTATCTACTGGATAACCATAATACATTGTAGCAGCATGCAGTTGCACTCAAGTGTTATGGATGAAGCAGACATTGAAGGACATTAGAGTTCTGTATGAAGATCCAATTGAAATCTTTTGTGACAATACAAGTGCCATAAATATATCAAGGAATCTAGTAATGCATTTAAGGACAAAACATATATCTATAAGATATCACTTTTAGAGAGAAAAAGTGACAGAGAATGAAGTCAAGTTGGAGTATGTATCTACAAAAGATCAGATTGCAGACATTTTCACCAAGCCTTTCCCTAAGGATACTTTTGAGTATCTCAAAGAAAAGTTAGGGGTTATCACCCCTCCCGCTCTAAACTAAGATGCACAAGAGTGCATCAATCTGGTGGTGCTTAGAGTCCCACCTCTAGATCCAGATTGATGCCTTAAGGGCTACTTCTCAGGGGGAGTAGTCCTAGAGTTTAGAGGAGAGTTAGATCATAGCAGCAGAGTGCAAGTATGTGACCTTTAGCATTGATGTCAAAGGGGCAAAGAAATCATGTGAAAAACTTAGAGAAGAAGGAATGTAGATGTCTAAAGAGATACAGGGAGAATTTTGTCTTGATGACTGTTACAATTTTTCACATCATATGTTGCCATCAATGACAAAGGGGGAGATTGTTACAAGTATGTGCCTAATCGGTGTTGTCATTGATGTCAACATATTCTTGTTGTCATTGGTGTCAACTGCATCCTATTTTGTTATTTTATTAGAAGATTTATATGTTGAGGATATTGAGAAAATTTACCCCTCCGGAAGAAACAGTGAGTTGCAATAAATTGTAGTGAAGATAGTGTGTTGTTGATAAAAGAACAGTGCAGAAGATTGTTTCGCATTTCTTATTGATTGAATATCTTGGTTTGTGGATTGGAAGATATTTAGAGGCATGTCTGAAGATGCTACATTCTGATCTTGAGCCTCCGATATGAAGAATTGAGGAAATTGTGTTCACCAGAGTAAAACCTGCTTTTTCTGTTCATTCACTAGTGTCTGGGAGAAAGTATTTTTCTCTACATTCCTCTGTAGTTATGTATTTCAGTCTGTGGTTCTAAAGTGATGTTTGGGATGATGATATGCACCTACAATTGCAATGGTTCATGATTTAGCAGTCCACAAGCGATCTTTCTTTAGTGACAGTTGAGTTCTTATGCTCTAGTTGGAGAAATCTCATGGTTCAAGTGGTTAGATGTTGTGCGGATGTTCCTGGAAAATACAACATGCTTGTGGATGTCTCCTGATCATGTTCCTACCTTTGCACTAGTCCATGAGGAGTATTTCATATCAGAATTGAAGATTGTTCCTAGATAACATAGTGCGCGCTCCAGTCATAGCCAACTCAAATGATTCCACTAATTGCATAGATTCATAGACAATTGTAGAAGTGTGTAGTGGTGTAGAAGATTGTATTTGGGCCCTTGCTAAGGCACAATGTGATCCACTTATAATTTTGTGTCTTCTCCTTAGCATAAGTTTTTATTAGGTCAAGACCTATTTTATATGTTTGTACTATCATCATTGGAGAGTGGCCCAATTCTTGATAAATGTAATGTGGTTGTAATGCTGACTTTGATGAACATTCCAAAGTCAATGAATGATATATATACTTGTAATTGAGTCGTGGAAAATATGTCCTTGTGTAAAAATGCGAAGAGAAGGGAAAGAGTGAGAAGGTAGAGCAGAGCAGAGGAATTGTTTTGTGCTTCAATGGAACTAAACTTTGGCATGGTGTAGATACTATCATCTCAGTTCAAACCCCTAGTAGTGAGCCACCTCTTGGCATTGAGCCACCCCTTGGTAGTGAGCCTCTTTGAGCAGTGAGCCTTTGATTTTTGGTATTGTTCTTTACATAATAATATTGTGGGCTAACCCCCACTGTGGTTTTTCCCTTTACAGGGTTTTCCACATAAAAATTTGGTGTCTATTCTTGTAGTTGTGTTAGAATTACTCATTATGTGTTTCCATGTTCTAACCATAATAACAGTAAATAAGTGGATGATGTTTTAAGATGTAGAAATTCTTTAAGTTTTGTGACAACTAATTCACACCCCCTCTTAGTTGTATTGTGTATTTCAAGGCTATCATCCACCCAACATCAAACATTCATCCGTTGAGCCTCTCGGTGACACATTATATTAAAAGTTTCTTGCTGGTACCCTTCTAAGGTGTCTCGATTCTCAAGAAGCTCAAACCTCCTTACAAGAGGTACATGAAGGTATCTATCGAGCACACTCTAGTGGACCTACCCTCATGAAGAAGATTCTAAGAATAGGGTATTATTGGCCAACATTGGATAATGATACACACCTATTTGTGAAGAAATGCCTTCCTTTCTAGCAACACAGAGATCTAATTCATGCTCCATCACAAGACCTGCAACCCATCACAACTCCATGGCCATTTTCATAGTGGGGGCTAGACCTCGTTGGAAAAATCCATCCACCATCATCCAATGCACATAATTTCATTATCATAGCCACTAAATACTTTACCAAATGGGTAGAAGCCATTCCACTCACCTACACCACTGGTATCTATATAGCCAAATTCATCCTCCACTACATCATATGTTACATTATGGTATCTCCCTCAATGGATCATCACTTACAATGGGAAAACATTTAAAAATCAAGAAATCTACACCCTTTGTTAGAAATTCCACATCCAACACCCCTTTTCCACTTGATATTACCGTCAAGGTAATGGTCAGGCTGAAGATTCAAACAAAACCATCCTAAGAATTTTGAAGAATATAGTGAATGAAGCTGGTTGTGACTGGCACCTACAACTTAACCACATCCTTTGGGCCTATCAAACCAGCTTTCATATCCCCATAGGAGCCATGCCATATTCCCTTGTATTTGGCTCTGAAGCCATCCTACCCATCGAGGTCAAGATCCCCTCTCTAAGAATTTCACCATAGAATCTCATTGATGGGGAAGAGTATCAGGTTGCACATTTGAACAATCTAGAACTCTTGGAAAAGAAGTGCCTCAATGCTCTTAACCATTTGTAGGCCTATCAGAATCACCTCGGAAGAAGATATAAAAAGAAAATCAAGACTCATCAATTTGAGATAGGTGACCTTGTTTTCATGGAAAGCCAAAGGAATGTATAGGAGCAACACAAGAAATGCAAGTTCGAACCCAATTGGTTGGGACCATTTGTGATAACATCTAGTTACGGATCAGGAGCTTACGATCTAGCAACACCTAAGAGGTAGCCTCTAGATGAGCTAATGAACATCATGCATCTCAAGAAGTTATACGCTTAACCCATCAGATATCCCAATAAAAAAATTAAAAAAAAATTAAAAAAATCAAGAAAAACCAAGTGCAATAAAGCTGTCCAATGGTGAAAACCACTTTGGTGGCACCTTGGATAAGTACCATGATGAAAACATATTTTAGCTGCCATGAGTAGTGGCCAATTCCACCATCTAATAAGTCCTCGCCTATACGAATCACTTCATACCACTTCCATCCCATGGCTTGTTATTGCAAACTTTCAGCATCAAACATCTCACCCTTCATCACCCACCCATGGAAGATTCGCAGATAAGTGGATCCTTGTATTCCCTCCTTGTATAGAAAAAAATCCAAACATAAAAATCCAAAAAAATCATAAAATTTAGAAAACACAAAAAATTGAGAAAAATACAAAATCCTAAAAACATTAGAAAATCCAAAAACCCCAAAATCAACATTAAAACACGCCATCCTACATCAACATCCAAAAAAGTCCAATCCCATCCCACATTATCATCACAAATCAGAACTACATATCATCACCACCCACATCTTAATGTGCCTTGAACTTGTGGATATACGATAAGTAGGTAGTTTGGAATACAAAGGAAGTATCTAGTATGCAGGTACGTAAGATGGACCCATTCAACCCCACTTGGATGGTCCCTATCCCTTGAGCTTACTCTTGATCCAAATGCAATACACTCACTAGGTATACTATGAAAGCATCATCTTTCACACAAAAATCATCAGTCATCAAATCAACTTCAACCACAACTTATGGCCTATATCTTTTTGCCCATCTTTTGACTTTATCCTAATCATCCATCAATCCATGCCTTAATGGATATATCATTCCAACAATAGGCAGAATCAATCAAATCCATACCGATCTTGGCAAGAGATACAATGGTTGCTTGATTGGTTAGTTGATCTTTTTGGTTATTTATTTTATCTTTTGTCCTAATCAAGGATCATTTCAAAACTACATTGATCTCACTATATCATGGTATGTTACAAAAATACCTCGAATGGGGCATGGTCATTGCTTTTTTATGTTGTTCTTGTGGGTTATTCTCATTACTCCAATTTGGTATTCATATCTTGTCAATTGTCAGGGCAATTCTAGCATATTGATCTCCTTTTGCATCTAAGGTTCATCATACCTTTTGTGTACTAACGGCTTATGCTATGGATTCCTCTCATTCTCTAGACAAGGTTGTACTACTGAGGGCATGCATGGGATCATCATATTGTTTGCGGGTCTAGTCCATGCAAAAAATGGATATACATCATCACTTTGGTCTTTCATACCTGGGTGAAAATATCCTCTTTTCTATAATAAACCTAGGATTGCTCTAAATTAGTATCAACACAATACTCATCCCAATCTGCCATCAACCCTTGTCCCCTCATCCATCCAACCATGTGGTTATTATAGAAACAATGTTACCTTAGCTTTGTATTAATGACAACAAAGACCTAACCATTTTTCCCACTCCAATCCAACCCATCCAATCCTAACTATCGAATCCCATCCCATAACCATCCTAACCAATCCTAACCTACTCAACCTAAAAGTAGAAATGTACGTCAAGTGACCAAGGAATCACCATCCCCAATCCCCCCATATATCCAAAATCCTCCACCCCTCAAAATGGCTCTAGCAACATATGTATCATGACCAGCATCCTCCATCCTACATACACAGTATCATCATTAGCATATAAATCACATCATACCATATCATAATCATTATCCACATCACATCATCATAGTATTATCCATCTCATAATGCATAAACCACAATCCAATAATGCATAAATCCATTATCCATAACCACCACACAATAAATATCCATCATAATCACAAAAAAATCATCATATGCCATAAATAAACATGATAACATCCCATTATCATATCATGTTATCTATCTATGCATAATCCATCCACATAATCCACATCATAATCTGTATAATCCACATTATAATCCACATAATCCATCTCATAATTCACATCATAATCCATCAAAACAACATCATCCATCATCATAACATCATATAACATCATCAAATCATTATCCATAAACATAAAAATCCATATCCATACATAAGCATAATTCATAAAAAAAACCATAAACATCGATAATCATCCATAAACATCACATCACGTCATAATACAACTATGCATAAAAACATAAATCATCCATAAACATCACATCATAAATGTATATCCATCATCATAACCATAGAAAGGCATATCCATAAACATCACATCATAACACATCCATAATGCATCCATAACATCATCATAACCATAGAAACACCCAAAATGCATCAATAACACAAATATCACTGCCAAAAATGATCATGATACAAAAATATGCCCATACGGCCAAAATACATATACAAAAATCAAAAGCCCTGAGTGAAACTCTCCTGTATAGAATGAATGGGAGAGTGAGTTGGAGATGCACATGGTGTTGTAGAGGTCCTTTCCCTATAGCTCCTACTGATTGTGAGGGAGGCGGGCCCATCAGTAGCTACTGAGGTGGTTGTTGAAGTCATTGCTACTGTGACAACAGCTGGTGCATGGAATGAACAGACTGCCCTGATCTCTGAGAAATAGAGTCACCTAACTGACTCTACTGACTATAGCTTGGCACCCTCTACCCCTCTAGCACAACTTTTTGATATGCCCCATAATAATACTTAGGTTGACTCCTCGCCTTAGCTAACTCCATCTATAACTAGGTGTAATTTTCCCACATCTAAGCCATCGATGTCCCCTGTCATGACCTATTTCTAACCCTCGAACATATTTTGAGTTCTGAGGTTGAATTGAATACTATGCATAACTAATTATTGTTTTAAAATGTCTAATTGTATGTATTTTATTCAAATCTTACTAACACACATAAAAGCCATTAAAATTAAATAATATATATAGTCTCATTAAAAACAAAATAATAAAAATAGTGATAATAATAAATAAATGATTTCCTTTTAAGATAATTTAAAATTTTAAATGAATAAAATAAATAAATTTAAAAGAGTACATTTCTAGAAACAACATTTATGAAGGTTCAACCACCATCTTCCAAGGAAATGTTTCAAGAATCACATGGGAGAATTCTTTTCCACAAATTAATGACAAATTGGAAAATTGGAAGAGGCATTAATTGAGTAGACTTGGAAAATTAGCAATTTTGAAAATTGGAAAAGAGGCATTTAATTTGCTAGACTTGATCCCAATGACCCAATCTTCCACCATGTGCTTAGACTTGACTCTAAAGTCTTCCAAAATTTCCACCATGTGTTGGAAAATGATGCCCTAGACAAGGACTAAATTTTCCTATAAATAGCATGGAGGTATGAAGGGAAGACACACACTTGGAGAGATTTCTTGGGCTAGATTACTGGAGCAATCTGTAAGAGCAACCCTTCCCTCCTTGATTTTGTTTCCTTTCCTTTATTTGCTCATTGTCAAGATGATAAGTTTTACTTTTTAGATTAGATGGAAAATCCTAAAGTATCTATTATTTATTTGATCAATTAGTGTTTGCATATAGAATTCAATTGGACAATTCAAATAATTGATCACATGCTTATCTTTTTAGATTTGGGTTCATTTTGATTGAATGAATTAAAATAATTATCAAATGGTTTGATATATTTTAAAACTAGTCTAGATTTATGCAAAAGAGATTTCATTCTCTTAAAAGTAAATTTCATAATTTTTATTTTGGAGAGGTCGCTATCATATTGCATTTGTTTGAAAAATTCTAAGCCTCTTCAACACATCCATTTTGTGCATATCCTAAAATCATTGCGAGTCTATGCTTCTACATCTTGCATACGCGTTTGTCAGGTCACTTGCAATTACAACATCTGGCAAAAGTCACCTTCCGTTATGTTGATGAATGTCCATACTCTGTTCTGAAGCTCCTATTTTGGTGCAGGCAGGCAGGCCGCTGCCAAAGACTATGGAATTCGGCTTTACATCTACCTATTGCTTTTGTTTGAAAGTTTCAAAGCCTTTTTAGCCAATCCATTTTGTGCATACCCTGCAATCATTATGTTCCGTTAGATGAAATCTCTTTGAGGCATTCTGTCATATAGTCCACGCGCTTGTCTATAATGCCATGCCTTGCAAATATGTCTACTAGAACTTTTCCAAATATAATATCTGACGAATATTCCCTCTTTCTGATCTGCTCTGGTGGATGTCCATAACCTATTCGAAATCCCCCATTTTGGCCTACGTAGGGAGGACACTAGAAAAGGTTGTGGAATTTTACTTTGCACCTGCCAGTCGCATTCGCTTGAGAGATTCTAAAGTTTTTGCAACAAACCCATTTTGAACATATCCTACTATCATGGCATTCCATGAGATTACATTTCATTAAGTCATTTTGTCGAACAGTTCACATGCCTTGTCTGTGCTTCAACATTTTGCATACACGTCTATCGGGGCACTTGCAAGTACAACATTTGAAAAAATTCCTCCTTCCCTTATGCTTTGATGGATGTCCGTGCCCTGTTTCAAAGCTTCCATTTTCAGATAGGCTGGGTGGACGTAGGCAAAGGTCGAGGAATTTGGCTTACGCCTACCAATTTCATTTGCTTGAAAGTTTCTAAAGCCTTTTCAGTAGATCCATTTTGTGCATAACCTGCAATCATTGTAATCCATGAGATCCCATTTCTTTTAGGCATTTTGTCAAACAGTTCGCGTGCCTTGTGTATTCTTCCACATTTTTCATATAGTCCACACTTTTCCTACATGTCTAGCAGCATATTTCCAACTATAACCTTTGATAAGAAATCCCCCTTCCATTTTGCTATGAGGAATACCCATACCCTGCTCCCACATGGGTACAGATAGGGAGGACGTTGAAAAGGGTTGAGGGATTTGGCTTTACGCCTACCAATTGCATTTGCTTGAAAGTTTCTAAAAAGCCTTTTTCAACAAATCCAGTTGTGAAATAGTTCTCGTGCATTGTCTATGCTTCCACAGTTTGCACGATTGTCTACTTGGTCACTTGCAAATGCATCATCTGACAATAATTTCCCTTCCGTTATGCTTTCATGGATGTCCCCGCATTATTTCTGGACAACCAAATGCTTTTGTCATTCATTAAGAAAAAAAAAAGGCACAGAGGAAAAAAAACCTTTGTAAGGCATACAAATAAATTTTGTCCCAATACATAACCATTAGTAAGAACATCAATACACCACCTATGAAAATTATAATGGTATGCATGAGCAAATTTAAAACAATATTCAATACCACATTTCTCTCTCGTAAGTTTATGTTATTGATTGATGTCTCACACTCTTATACCATCCTACTTTTAGAATAACTTTGGCATGCAAAGAAGCTAAACCACTCTCATGTCTGGGAAAATATTGGCAACATATAATATAATATATTCTTCAAACCAATTTTCAACATGTTCTATGTCTAACGCTTATAATTGTTGTTAATTGGCTCAAACCCAATAATTCCTTTCTTTTGTTGGTAGAAATGACTTTTTAACACTATCAACTTCAGTAAAGTACTAAAACTTATGAACTGGTAAGCCAAATACTAACCAAACTTGAAGTTTGTTTCCTTTAACTCTAAAGAAAAGAAAATGTTACAGTTGTACTTTAATAGATAGAAGCTGCAAACAATCTTGTAGATAAGTTTCATTGAAGACTGGCAATCAGCACATACTCAAAGGTACTTAACAACTCTAATCGTATCTCTATGGAGCATGTTTAACGAACCAAATGCAATTGTAAATTTTTCACTGAAGTGATAGAGAAATAATTCTCTTTCCTCTTTCCACAGCAGTAAGTAAGGGTGAAGACCCAATAGCTAGGATAATTCCAATGGATGAGATCGTATTTGAGACATTAAGACCCAATAGTTGAGATGGTATTTGTGCAGTTTAGAACAAGTAGTTGCAACTTCAAGGTTGTTTGTGTTGACTGTAGGTACTAATATTTGAATGGAATGTGTCCTTAGAATAGCTAAGAAATTATGGAGATATGTACTTTGCATGCACTTCTCTTGATTGATTACACATGATAACTATGTTCCTCTCCTATTTATGTCAATAAGAGCATGAGAAAAATCTTCAAATAAGTAGGGTTCAATGTCATACATAAATCGATGATTTCAACATGCATATCCATATGCTTATGGATTGCTAAAAATATTTAACAAACAATAATAACATCCTTTACCTTATAATAATTTATGATATGTAAGTTTTAAAGGCATTACTCCTTAATATCATGTTGTCATAAAACTTGATTTGACATTCATTGACTCAATTTTTTATTTCTATAAACCATATGAAGTTTAGATATTCGAATTTCAAGAGGGTTGAATGTTCTTCTTCAATGGGAAAACAAGTCTCTTATAGGCTGATAAGAGGTGAATTCTCAATTTCTATAAAACTTATCTCAACGCTAGTAGAGAACTTATATGACTCAAGATTAGTTTGATCTCATTGGAATTAGGTCATAAAAACTATTTGATAATTTAAAGCTTTCACAAAATATGGAGGCCCAAAACATAGAGGTGGTTAAAAGTTGACTTCAAGCCTTTGCCATGCCTTTGTCGAACTATAACTTGAAATCATCCATGTATTCTTTAGGAAGCCTCTTGTTTGAGAAGAGGTTTTGGGCAAGTGAGTTGGTATCTTCCTTCTCTCAAAATTGATTGAAGAGGGGTCAACCGAGTGAACCCAACTTTCAATTAACCTGAGGATCCAACTATTGAACCATGAATGAGTGAACAAAAGGCCACATTTTTAGTAGTAATGTTGTAGTTATTGCACATATTTATAATATTATTGATAGAAGCAAAAATAACATTGAACAATTCAAAGTAATTATGGAAACAAATAGTCAATTTTGATTAAACATCTCGACAATTGAACACGTATGAGTTTATAACTATTGAATTTATGTTAATATTTGAGTAGGATTAATTGTTAGTAAGTAATGAGAGTAAGCCAATTTTACTTTATAATGTTTGTATCCTTCATAAATAAATTTGTATGTAGAATAAGTTGTAAGGTTAAATCTATTAGATATTTGGATATGGGATTTGTTTAAGAGAATGAATTTTATTTAATGAATTTATTGAAATATTATTGAATTAGTAGTTTTAGTATGTTGATTTAGGAATCAATGATTCCTTGTTTGGATCTAGACTAAATCTTATGTACATTATTGATTGATGTAAGTATCTTTCTAGTTTTATGCTTTACAAAATTGATTTAATATCTTTCTAGTCCTAGTCATTTTGTATAAGAAAAAAAGATCAAGTATCTTTTCCATACTTTACATAGATTAGGTTTCAAAAAAGTATCTGTTATCAATTTATTTAATTTAGATTATGCAAGTTTTCCTTTCAATTGGCTAGGTAAACTTTAAACAAACATCCAAACATAAAACAAATCACAGTGTTTAGTTTTTACAATACCTCTGTGTCACGTTTACAGGTAATGTCGTCGTGTTGAACCATGTACCTCGCGCCTAACATAGCTGCAAAAAGGACGTCTGGGCACCGTCCCTCTAAATCATCAGAGAGTAATAAGGGACATGTTGAAGATAAATCCGTAGGAAGGGAAAATCTCCTCAAATATATCATTAAAAAGATTAACTAAAGTATGAGTCTATTGAAATAGTTGTATGGCGATTACCATATGAATTTCTAAGTATTGAGGGTAAGATGCTCATTTAGACAATAGAAAATGGGGCTTATTAAAAACATGAGTCTAAATCAAAGATGATATGTAAAATGTCAAATAAGATAACTAGTCCAAATTAGAAACCCTATCTGCCATATGCTCTCACCTTGCTTTGTGAATCTTGGTGATCAAAAAGCACTAGGGAATCGGGAACGGACTTAGTCACGAAATTACCTAATTTGGCTTGAGGAAGTAAATTAGATTTCATGAGAAGACACTTGATAGGAATTCCTCCACACTAGGACTAACTAAGAAACACCCCTTTAGGTGTTTGTGGTAGTGGACTAATTTCCTTCCCTATTTCACCGAGTGGGTAGCAGCCGACGAAGAACTGTCTGGGGCAGGGAATAACCCTAGAAAGGGTTGGACACCCTCCCACAGTTGCATCAAACATAGTGCAAAATAGAACTACATATTCGCATTCCCCGTGTTAGTTGCATCCGAAGGAAGGGGACCTTGATCCAATGGATACAGGGTATGTAGGTAGTCTGGACAGCGAAGGATGCCCCCTGGATGTAAGGTGTCCTTTTATAGTTTCTGTGTAGTGATTTCTAATTCGTGTTAACAAGAGATTGTCTAGTTAGTTTTGTGCAGATGATAAGGATGCAAGTCACTAGAAAGAAAGCAAGTTGTCATAAGTGAATGCAGAATGTAATGAAGAACTTAAAGACTTGATGATTTTAGAAAACTAAACTCAAGTTCACCTCATCTCTATAACATTCATTACGCACTTCTAGAATTAATAGAAAAATTTCACATTTTCTCCATCTTTTAGAATAAAATTTTTATTTCTTCAATATTTTTGAATTCAGAGTTACTATTATTTTGTTAAGGATGAGTCAGGTCCTTACATGTGGTATCAGAGTAGAGGCTCAAACACTAGGCCTGGAGTTCCGCTAACCTAAAGCAGGATAAGAATCAAGATATAAGGTTAATGATATTCTCCCTCTTGCGATCTAATGATCATCTAGTTATTGATAAACGTGGAGAGAAACATGCAAAGAAGAGGAAATGGTAAGGCCGTAGATAGAACCTCCCTAGAGGGTGAGATGAATAGATTGATAATGAGATGATAGTAGTCTGGTACATGACAACCGTGAGACTTGTGGATTCTCTTAATGGATATTTTCATAATGGCATGCCCTGGGTTGTGTGGGGGCATGTGACTATTCATGTGGATTTTTGATAAAGAAAGATGATAAAGTTGTTCCAGGTTGTGTGGGGAATGCTTAGTGTGACATGGTGATTTATCAGGTGGTTTGAGACCACTATACGGTTTATCTCTTTTAGTGATAGAAGTCCACCCAATTCCCCTACTCCCCTCAGGTGGTCTTTTTGAAAGTCTACATGGTGGTTGTAATGTGTAAATTTTGTGAGATTGTTGAATTATTTATTTTTGTGTTAAAGGTTTTACTTAAGTGTTAAGTTGACAGTATTTTGTTTCTTGGACTAATTAGTTGTTTTAATTTTGAGATGGTCCTTTTACCTCAAGGACTTATTCTTTACTAAATTTGTGGTGTTGTAATGGTTGATATCTTTGATCTTCACTTCTTCTTGGCTTGTTTTATTTTATTGAGGATTTGACTTATGGACTTGTTTTACTTAATCATTCTTTATTTGAGGCATTTTATCGTTGCAACTACTGGCATGTGTGGAGTAATGTGATTTCTATAAACTGCCTTATCTAGGAGGGGCCTTAGGTAGAATTGTATGGGGGATTAGGTGACCTGGAGGATTCTATTGTGAGGATAGGAGTTGCAAATGGGACTGGTATGGGATAGTCATAATCCATCCACCCCCCTAGATCTATGTGTGTGTTTCTTGCATACCTTCCTCTTGGAGGATAACACCTTAAATGAAGGTGAGCAAGATACCAAGAAACGTGAGGAAGGGTCCTTGAGAGGGCCCTAGGAGACCATCTTTCTTTTGTCAAATACTTGGCACTAAGGTATTAATGATATTGGTTTTATGGCTACCTAGACGAGTACTAGAAATTGATGGCATGGACTCCTAGTTTGGGAAGCTACTATCAATTTTGGGATGCTAGCACTACTTTTTGGATAACAATCCCTAAGGTGGCACCAATTGATGCGACAGTTGCAAAGAGAGAGATGGATGGAAAGTTGGAAGAGTTGTTGATGTGGCAGACTCTATAAATAGGCATGCATGACAAATAGAATTGTTACGTTTCACTTGAGTGTTGATGTGTGTGCTTGAGTACATATTCATTTTAAGTGTAATGTTTATATAATATCAGAATAATGGAAGTCACTAGTACTCAGATGAATCCCCAGGGTGGATTGCTTGTACCCGACTTTGTCGAAATTGAGGTCTGTACAAGTTGATATTATGTATTCCCTAGTGTACATCCTCAACACAGTGCTTGGGTAGACTATGGTCTCCAAGAAGTGACTCATGGATCTGTATTGATCCTGAAGGAGTCAAAAGTCTCTGGCCAAAGCATAATGATTCTTGTCCTATTAGCCCGTATGGCTTTTGTGTTTACCTATTGGATAAAGTTTTGATCCATTTGAGTAGTATAGGCTCGTTTGGCCATTATTTTGGAAGGAAAATTGTGTGAAATAAAAAGGTGTAATTCATAGTTGTTGGAAAAGATAAAGGAACTAAGAGAAGAGAAATATAATGCCCTTGAAGAAGAACTGAAAAATGCATAACGGAGAATGAAGAACTAGAAGTAGAGTTGACATTGTTTGAAGATATTCAAGAGAGATTTGAAGAGTTAGAAGGTGGAATAGGGGATCAGAGATCTAGAAGAAGGTTTGAAAGAATTGAAAAGAGAGAATAGTTTATAGAAGAGTGAAATAACAGTATTCAAAGAACATGTTAATCAGTTGGAGAAGTCACTTGTAGCATGTAGAGAAGAAAATGAAAACCTGAGATCTAAGCCTGAACCTTGTGATGTTTCTTGTGATACTAATGATTTGAGTGATGTTGCAGAAGCTTCTTTAGAAAGTGAAAGTGAAGATAACAGTGTGACTGAACTATATTTATTGGGAAGCAATAGGGTCTGTTAGACCTGGTTCCATATGAACCAGTTGCCCAAAGGATAGAAGAGCCCAGTTGGCTTATTTTTAGTATGTCCCATTTTGGACACTTTATCCTGGTTTAGCTATTTGAACTTCCTGAGTACCCAGATTGACTAAGACAATATAAATTCTTCTAAACTATGGTGGTGTATCATTTCACTTGGATTCTAACACATGTTGGAGTAAACTTGAAACGTAACTAGAAAATTTGATAATGATGGATTACCAAGGGAGAATCTATGAATTTTAATTTTTTTTATCAAACTTAGAAAGTTGATTCTAAGGTTTTTTATCTTTGATGATGGAATTTTAAAGTGAATTTGATCAAGGTCATGACATTGTAATAGCATCAAAGGAGGTTTTAAAATGAGAGAAAATTAAGGATATGAACAATAAGATCGTACAGTTGGACTTTGAGTTCGGTATGATTTTCATTATGATCAAGTATGGTCAAAGAAAAAGGAGAACAATAAATATGACCCTCTTATGCAGGAGAGAAACTAACTTGAAGGTGGATTAGAAAGATAACTCAGTATAAAGGAAGAAAATTATTTAATGACATTTTGGATATATTGACTTTGGATAGGATCGATTATAGCTATGAATATTTTATTCTCTATGAAAGGAACTGGTCAGAAACCAAAGTAAGGAACAAGTGTACTTAGCTTTATTGTGAATGGACTAAGGTAAGAGAATTCTTATATGGAAATGAATCTCCTGAAGAGATGTTAGAAAATAGTAATCTTTTGATCCTCACATTGACATGATAATGATTTGGCCTCTTGACACTAAAATTTGTTTTGGAAGACTTTCATTTGCTCTTGAGTATACCACTCTCATGATGAATCCATGAGAATGGGGATGTTTTAATTTAATCAGTTCACATGTGGAGTTCAAGATAATGACACATGTTTGATTAAATGGCTCCATTCTACTATAATTGTGAAGAAGTTGTATTATGATGATAATGTGCTTAATGATGTCACTCTAGCAAGATATATCTCTTCCTAAATTTTAGACACTTATTGACTTATTGTTGCATTTAAAAGGCTCCTAAAGATAATTACGAAGAAAGTACTTACATGATGAAGTAATGATTTAAAAATGGCATCTTTGGTAACTTATGATCACTACATGATTAATCTTAATGATTTATTACTTTAATTCACTTTTTATTGATAAATCAAAGTACTTTGTGATGAATTGCTACATACCAACATGACAATCTTAGAAACATGGCTAAACAACACCTTGATTAACATAGCATGATATGTGTAACAACCTCTACAAGTGTTTATCCTAGACACAGGAAAATTTCAATGAATGAGTATACTGGAATAATCAACATTCCCGACTAGAGGACAAGCTATAATGATATGCTCAGTCAGGTCTGAAAGGTTAAAGTAATTTCTTAAACTCACATTGTTATGATAATACAAGGATACTAGTAGAAGTTTTGATTTATGTTGAGCACTTTGGCTACCTTAATTTGCGAACTATAGTCAATGATGTTTTGCATCAGGACGATGCAAAGTTTTAGGGGGGAAGTATGTCATGACCCGCTTCTAACCCTCGAATATATTTTGAGTTCTGAGGTTGAATTGAATACTATGCATAACTAAAATTTTTTTTAAATGTCTAATTGTATGTATTTTATTCAAATCTTACTAACACTCATAAAAGCCATTAAAACTAAATTATATATATATATATATATATTCTCATTAAAAACAAAATAATAAAAATATTGATAATAATAAATAAATGATTTCCTTTTAAGATAATTTAAAATTTTAAATGAAAAAAAAATTTTAGAAGAGTACATTTCTAAAAACAACATTTATGAAGGTTCAACCCCCATCTTCCAAGGCAACTTTTCAAGAATCACATGGGAGAATTCTTTTCCACAAATTAATGACAAATTGGAAAATTGGAAGAGGCATTAATTGAGTAGAGTTGGAAAATTGGCAATTTGAAAAATTGGCAATTTGGAAAATTGGAAAAGAGGCATTTAATTTGCTAGACTTGACCCAAATGACCCAATCTTCCACCATGTGCTTAGACTTGACTCCAAAGTCTTCCAAAATTTCCACCATGTGCTGGAAAATGATGGCCCAGGCAATCTGTAAGAGCAACCCTTCCTTCCTTGATTTTGTTTCCTTTCATTTTTTTGTTCATTGTCAAGATGATAAGTTTTACTTTTTAGATTAGATGGAAAATCCTAAAGTATCTATTATTTGTTTGATCAATTAGTGTTTGCATATAGGATTCAAATGGACAATTCATATAATTGATCACATGCTTATCTTTTTAGCTTTGGGTTTATTTTGATGGAATGTCTTAAAATAATTATCAATTGGTTTGATATATTTTAAAACTAGTCTAGATTTGTGCAAAATAGATTTCATTCTCTTAAAATTAAATTTCATAATTTTTATTTTGGGGAGGTCATTGTCGTATTGCATTTGTTTGAAAAATTCTAAGCCTCTTCAACAAATCCATTTTGTGCATATCCTGAAATCATTGCAAGTCTATGCTTCTACATCTTGCATACGTGTCTGCCAGGTCACTCGCAATTACAACATCTAGCCAAATTCACCTTTCGTTATGTTGATGAATGTCCATACTCTGTTCTGAAGCTCCCATTTTGGTTCAGGCAGGTAGGCCACTGTCAAAGACTGTGGAATTCGGCTTTACATCTACCTATTGGTTTTGTTTGGAAGTTTCAAAGCCATTTCAACCAATCCATTTTGTGCATACCCTTCAATCATTATGTTCTGTTAGATTAAATCTCTTCGAGGCATTCTATTATACAATCCATGTGCTTGTCTATAATGTCACACCTTGCAAATATGTCTACCAGAACTTTTCCAACTATAATAACTGATGAATATTCCCTCTTTCTGATCTACTCTGGTGGATGTCCATAACCTATTTGAAAGCCCCCATTTTGGCATATGCAGGGAGGACACTGGCAAAGGTTGTGGAATTTGACTTTGCACCTGCCAGTCGCATTTACTTGAGGGATTCTAAAGTCTTTTCAACAAACCTATTTTGAACATATCCTAATGTCATGGCATTCGATAAGATCACATTTCATTAAGTCATTTTGTTGAATAGTTCACATGCCTTGTCTGTGCATCCACATTTTACATACATGTCTACTGGGGCACTTGCAACTACAACATTTGACAAAATTCTTCCTTCCATTATACTTTGATGGATGTCTGTGCCCTGTTTCAAAGCTTCCATTTTCACACAGGCTGGGAGGACATAGGCAAAGGTCGAGGAATTTGGCTTTACACCAACCAATTTCATTTGCTCGAAAGTTTCTAAAGCCTTTTTAGCAAATCTGTTTTGTGCATAGCCTGCAATCATTATACTCCACGAGATGACAGTTCTATTAGGCATTTTTTCAAACAGTTCACATGCCTTGTGTGTTTTCCACATTTTTCATATAGTCCATGTTTTTCCTACATGTCTACCAGCATATTTCCAACTATGACCTCTAATAAGATATCCCCCTTCCATTTTTCTATGAGGAATGCCCATACCCTGCTCCCATGTGGGTACAGATAGGAAGGACATTGAAAAGGGTTGGGGCATTTGGCTTTACGCCTACCAGTTACATTTCCTTGAAAGTTTCTTAAAAGCCTTTTTCAACAAATCCATTTGTGAAACAGTTCTCGTGCATTGTCTATGCTTCCACAGTTTGCATGCATGTCTACCCAGTCACTTGCAACTCCATTATCTGACAATAATTTCCCTTTCGTTATGCTTTCATGGATGTCCTTGCATTATTTCCGGATAACCAAATGCTTTTGTAATTCTTTAAGAAAAAAAAAGGCATAGAGGGGAAAAAAACTTTGTAAGGCATAAAAATAATTTTTTTCCCAATACATAACCATTAGTAAGAACATCAATACACCACCTATGAAAATTATAATGGCATGCATGAGCAAATTTAAAACAATATTCAGTACCACATTTCTCTCTCATAAGTTTGTGTTATTGATTGATGCCTCACACTCTTATACCATGCTACTTTTAGAATAACTTTGGCATGCAAAGAAGCTAAACCACTCTCATGTCTGGGAAAAGATCAGCAACAGATAATATAATATATTCTTCAAACCAATTTTCAACATGTTCTATGTCTAACGCTTATAATTGTTGTTAATTGTCTCAAACCCAATAATTCCTTTCTTTTGTTGGTAGAAATGACTTTTTAACATTATTGACTTCAGTAAAGTACTAAAACTTATGAATTGGTAAGCCAAATACTAACCAAACTTGAAGTTTTTTTCCTTTAACTCTCAAGAAAAGAAAATATTACAATTGTACTTTAATAGATAGAAGTTGCAAACAATCTTGTAGATACATTTCGTTGAAGACTAGCAATCAGCACATACTCGAAGGTACTTAACAACTCTAATCATAGCTCTATGGAGCATGTTTATCAAACCAAATGCAATTGTAAATTTTTCACTGAAGTGATAGAGAAATAATTCTCTTTCCTCTTTCCACAATAGTAAGGGTGAAGACCCAATAGCTAAGATAACTCCAATGGCTGAGATAGTATTTGAGACATTAAGACCCAATAGTTGAGATGTTATTTGTGTAGTTTAGAACTAGTAGTTGCAACTTCAAGGTTGTTAGTGTTGACTATAGGTACTAATAATTGAATGGAATGTGTCCTTAGAATAGTTGAGAAATTTTGGAGATATGTACTTTGCATGGGCTTTTCTTGATTGATTACACATGATAACTATGTTCATCTCCTATTTATGTCAATAAGAGCATGAGAAAAATCTTCAAATAAGTAGGGTTGAATGTTGTACATAAATCAATGATTTCAACAAGCATATCCATATGCTTATGGATTGCTCAAAATATTTAACAAACATCAATAACATCCTTTACCTTATATTAATTTATGATATGTAAGTTTTAAAGGCAAACCTCTGTAATATCATGATGTCATAAAACTTGATTTGACCTTCATTGACTCAATTTTTGATTTCTAGAAACCGTATGAAGTTGAGATTTTCAAATTTCAAGAGGGTTGAATGTTCTTCTTCAATGGGAAAACAAGTCTCTTATAGGCTAATAAGAGGTGAATTCTTGATTTCTATAAAACTTATCTCAACACTAGTAGAGAACTTATATGACTCAGGATGAGTTTGATCTCATTGGAATCAGGTCATAAAAACTATTTGAGAATTTAAAACATTCACAAAATATGGAGGTGTGAAACATAAAGGTGGTTAAAAGTTGACTTCAAGCCTTTACCATGCCTTTGTGAAACTATAACTTGAAATCATCCATGCATTCTTTAGGAAGCCTCTTGATTGAGAAGAGGTTTTGGGCAAGTGAGTTGGTATCTTCCTTCTCTCAAAATTGATTGAAGAGGGGTCAACCAAGTGAACCCAACTTTAAATTAACCTGAGGACCCAACTATTGAACCATGAACGAGTGAACAAAAGGCCACATTTTTAGTATTAATGTTGTAGTTATTGCACAAATTTATAATATTATTAATAAAAGAAAAAATAACATTAAACAATTCAAAGTAATTATGGAAATGGATAGTCGATTTTGATTAAACATTTTGACAATTGAACATATATGAGTTTATAACTATTGAATTTATGTTAATATTTGAGTAGGATTAATTGTTAGCAAGTAATGAGAGTAAGCTAATTTTACTTTATATTGTTTGTATCCTTCGTAAATAAATTTGTATGTAGAATGAGTTGTAAGGCTAAATCTATTAGATATTTGGATATGGGATTTATTTAAGAGAATGAATTTGATTTAATGAATTTATTGAAATATTATTGAATTAGTAGTTTCAGTATGTTGATTTAGGAATCAATGATTCCTTGTTTGGATCTAGACTAAATCTTATGTACATTATCGATTGAATTATGAATTGATGTAAGTATCTTTCTAGTTTTATGCTTTACGAAATTGATTTAATATCTTTCTAGTCCTAGTCATTTTGTATAAGCAAAAAGGATCAAGTATCTTTTCCATACTTTACATGCATTAGGTTTCAGAAAAGTATCTGTTATCAGTTTCTTTAAATAATATTATTCAATTTTTCCTTTCAATTAGCTAGGTAAACTTTAAACAAATGTCCAAACATAAAACAAATCGCAGTGTTCAATTTTTATGGTACCTTTGTGTCACGTTTATGGGTAATGTCGTCATGGTGAACCAAGTACCTTGAGCCTAACATAGCTGCAACAATGACTTCTCGGCATTGTCCCTCTAAATCATCATGGAGCAATAAGGGACATGTGGAAGCTAAATCCGTAGGAAGGGAAAATCTCTTTGGATATCTCATTAAAAAGATTAACTAAAGTATGAGTCTATTGAAATAGTTGTATGTTGATTACCATGCAAATTTCTAAGTATTGAGGGTAAGATGCTCATTTAGAAAACCCTTCAACTATCAATAGAAAATGGGGCTTATTGACAACATGAATCTAAATCAGAGATGATATATAAAATGTCAAATAAGGTAACTAGTCTAAATCAGAAACCCTATCTGTTGTATGCTCTCACCTCATCTTCATGAATCTTGGTGATCAGAAAGCACTAGGGAATTGAGAACAGACATAGTCATGAAATTACCTAATTTGGCTTGAGGAAGTAAACTATATTTCATTAGAAGACAACTGATAGGTATTCCTCCACACTAGGACTAACTGAGAAACACGCCTTTAGGTGTTTGTAGTAGTGGACTAACTTCTTTCCCTATTTTATCGACTGGGTGGTAGCCGACGAAGAACTATCTGTTGCAGGGAATAACCCTAGAAAGGGATGGACTCTCGCTCATAGTTGCATCAAACATAGTGCAAAATAGAACTACATATTCGCATTCCCCATGCCAGTCACATCCAAAGGAAGGGGGCCATGATCCTGTGGATATAGGGTATGTACCTACAGTCTGTACGACGAAGGATGCCCCCAATACTTAGGTCCCCTAGATGTAGGGTGTCCTTTTATAGTTTCTGTGTAGTAATTTATGAGTCGTGTTAACAAGAGATTGTCTAGTTAGTTTTGTATAGATGATGAAGATACAAGTGACTGGGAAGAAAGCAAGTTGTTAGAAGTGAATGCAAGATGTAATGAAGAACTTAAGGACTTGATGATTTTAGAAAACTAAACTCAAGTTTGTCTCATCTCTATAACATGCATTAAACACTTCTAGAATTAATAGAAAATTTTCACATTTTCTCCATTTGTTAGATCAAAAAATTTATTTCTTCAGTATTTTTGAATTCAAAGTTACTATTATTTTGTTAAGGATGAGTCGAGTCCTTACATCCCCGCGACTACCCTGTGTAACTAGGTAACTTTCTGCTGTAGCTGAGTAACTTGTGCCTTAGCCTACTACAACTTGGCCTCAGCACCCTCTCTGCATCATGGTCTACAGTCACATGTGCAAGTAGAGCTCCATCACCTCCTCCATCCCCCTGTAGCTCCCCCATCTAGTTATCCCTATAGCCTTTGCACCTCTAAGTGAACATTGTCCCACTCTCCATGGGTGGTATCTATCTCTGCCTACTACTGACAAACTTGATCCTCCAAGCTCCCCACCTAATCCCTTGAAGTATCTAGATGTCCTCCTCCTCATCCCCCCTCCTCTACCATACTCGGTGCCCAGAAGTAGATTCACTTGCACTTGAGGAGCCTACCACCCCCACCACAACTACTGCTAACACACAAATGGCTCCTCTCCCTCCATCTCCCCCATCATCTCCTCTGTCATCTCCATCCCCCTCCTCCTCTACCTCCTCCATAACATACTCTCTACCTCCACCTCCTCCTCATCTACCCTAGGCTAATATACAGGAAGAGTAAAACGTGTTGGTTGTACCTATGTCCAATATGCATCATAGGTTGGTGTAGTGACTACGTCCACTACTGCAGAATGCCAGCTCCAATCAATTTCCTATAGACCATCAAAATCAACTATCACCATAGCTAGGTCCATCTCTAGTGGCCACAATAATCAATCCCACTACACATGAGCAAAAATGATTGTCACCTATGACATGTCTTGATGCAACCTGAATTGTCACAATACCTGAGAGGGGATATAATGGTCCAAAATGTGCTCAGTCCTCCCTATGAGGTACCGAGGCTTCCATGTATATGGTAAATATGCATCATTGTCAATCCAATTCTCACACCCTATATAGGGTTACCATGTCACAACTATAAGCTCATCGTTCATTCGACTCCAAAATCACAGACTCCCCAACTGCTGGTGACAAAGAGTACCAATATACGCCATCACCCATGGCTAGAACTATCACCTAACATGCAGACACACTAGCCTCATGAAAACAATATGATCCCATGCCCATACATGCAGTAGTGTAATCCAACATCTGAGACTCACCCCCTCCCAATACACAACCTTATTCATCTCATGGTACAACTAAGCCAATAGGCATGACCCCTAGGCATATACTACACTGCGTGTCACCATTTACTCAATGTAATCTCCCCATCCCACAAGGAACCCCTGAGACTTCCAATCAAGCATCATAACTCCACTAATCAGGCCACACAAGTACAAGGCAAAATCCCTAGTCTCGCACGCATAGCAACATCACATGACACCTCCCATTGCTCTTGATCTGTGACCACTTGCCACAGAGCAAGTACTTGCCCAAGCATTGTCAACCCCATCACCACATCGAAAGCCACCCTTTCACCATGAATTGGGATCCGTAGGATCCTCCATACATCCTCAAGGGTGATAGTCATCTCACCTATGGGAAGAAAAAAGGTGCAGGTCTCACTCGTCCATCTCTCTACCAGAGCCATCATCATCACATGATGTGCCCTCAATTGGGGTATCTTTGAAAAAAAAGTCAACCCAACTGCTCGCAAGTAAATCCACTCTACCTGCACTAGTCTATCCCTACACTCCATCACTGGAGGTCATCATTCTCATGACTGTAAAGCCCGTAGCTCAACCTGCATCCAAGAAATCACACCAAATTAATCTTTTTTCATGAAACAATGCAAATGTGCTAATCCATTGACCTCTGGCACTAAACTAGACAATGATGGTAATCCATTTACCCTAGGCACTAATTTAGAGAACATCACTAAACTTTCTACCCTTTACACTAATCAAGAAGATTGTGCTTTAATAGAGCCCTTTGGTGCTGATCAAGATGATAGTTCTATTTCACTAATCTTAGGTGCTAATCTGCCTGGACAACCTAAAAACCCTAAAATCCAATGCTAAACTAGACATTCGTGCTAATCTACTAGCCTATTACGCTAATCAAGATGATTGTGCTAATAGACAAGGGTCTGCACTAATCAAGATGACCGCAAAAAACCCCCATAACCCTGGTGCTAATCTAGATGATTGCGTAAATCTATTTCCCTTTAGCTCTAAACCTAGCACCGCCTTAACAATAACATTTTGCACTAATCTAGCCTCAGGCACTAAACTAGCAACCTAATGCACTACACGGCTGCACGCTGGTGCTAAACCCCTAACCTACCTATTTTGAGCCCCATAAATACCCCGAAACCTAAAAATGACAAAGTAGGGTTAGTCAATATACCTGTGTGTTAGCCTCCGGTAGTCTCTGGTATTCTTGAATCCACTCTGATCGATGTTGGTGACATGGGAAAGATGGTTGCACCATTGCTCTTGCTCTTCCATCTCTAATCCAGTAAGCTTAGGTGTGCAAATGTGGCATGTTTGGCCTACTTTTGCCTATCTATAGCTGTCACATAAGCCCTAATTCGCCATTTCCTCTCCCCAAGCTAGAAATCTTACCCGTTTTCACCTATTTTTTCTTCTTTCAACCCTATTTTATGTCCTGAAACTCTTTTTCACCACGTTTCCCTTCTTTTCAAGATTTTTCCCAAAAAAAAAATTATTTTCACCCAATCTCTCGAGGGGGCATCCCTCATCCATTTCCATTCCTCTCGTCAGCTAGGGAAATTTTTTTTGATCTGTTGCTATTTCACACTAGGTCATGGTGCCACATCAAAGAGAGGCAAAATGTAGACACCCGAAAATGTCTTGACCCTGCAAGCCACTTTCTCACGTCCTTACACTAATAATTATCTCATCCTTTAATTAATTAAATAAAAATCAATTTGTTTAATTAATTCATCCTAAGCCATCCATAGTCATTCATCCTTAGCCATTTATCCCAAATTCATCCCTAGTAATGAATTAATTCAATTAATTTATTGCTAAACCTTAGACTATCATTCACAATTAATTAAATAAATATTCTAAATATTTATTTGGTTAATTTCTACATCCCCTAACCTAGATTAATTAAATAAATACCAATTAATTAATTACCTACTCTAATTTACCATTAAGGGCATGGTTCGGTGGTTAAGTCGCTTGATTGTAGTGGCAACCACCAGAGTTCAAACCCCTACTAAGTAACAAGCTCGCAGGCTTTACGCCTTCGCTGGGCCAACAAGCTCATGGGTTTGAAGTGTTCTTGCTAGGGGATGAGGTCCCCCATGTTGTGGCCTCGCTGGTTCATTTCTCCGGGCAAAAGCATTCACGTGGAACCAGAGAGCGTGTCGCACCAGTGTCACTGGTCATGTTAAAAAGTTTACCAGGTGCATTTTTTTTAAAAAAATTTACCTACTCTAACCTACCTAGCCCCTAGACCAAAATTAATTAAATAAATCCTTATTTATTTAATTTTAATCACTAATTAACTCACTCACTAATTTTCTATAGCCACATTAATTAATTTAAACACTTGATTAAGTGGGTCAAACCTTGATTAACCCATCTCCCCACACCCTTTGAATAAAAAAACAATTTTTTATTCAAAGGGGTCACATGACCCTTCCACCTCACCTTTCCTCTTTCATTTTAGAGCTCTTCTTAATGCAAAGAACTCACACATGTGTATGTCAAATAAACACATGTTTTACATATCATCCCATTCACCAATAAATCAAATTTGTAATTCCAACTTCCCCCATAGAAACTAATTTTTTATTCCATCTCAAGTCTTAATCCTCATTAATGCAAAGCCTTCCCAGGGTGAATTTAAAATTCCAAAATAATCACAACCCTCCATTTTTTTCAATCAAGATCTAGCCCTCCATCTCATCTTCTCATCTCCACCATTGGATTTGAACTTTGAAGCTCAACCCTTGATCTCAAATCCCTCCAAAATGCCTATAAATACAAGCATAATCCAAGCCATTTTCATCTCATCTTCATTGCATCATTACCATGCCAAAATAGCCTCCCATCTCAAGTTTTATGCATCCTTATTATGCCAAAATCTCTCCCAAATCACTAGCTAGAATCCTTCATTGAGTTCATATTGTGTTGAATTTTGAGAGCAATCCACTTATTTTCTACTTGGGTATATCTAGGAGTGACTTGTGTGCATCTCTCCTCCATCTTATCAAGGAGTGAAGGAGATTGAAGGCTTTGGAAGGTATAGATTTTGTGTTTTGAGTTTCCTTTCATGTTGTTTAGTCCTTTTAATTTTTTTCATCTTTAATGTCCTCTCATTAACTTCTGGGGAAAGTGTTCCTTTGTATGCCAACCACTCCTTTATTAACCTGTGAATGTGTTTGGGAGGAAGCCTATCATCTAATTCATCAAGATGCATTTTCATGTCAATAAGGTTAATAGTATTAGGCTCCTATCCCTCACCAACAGTCCATCAACCCTAAGCTCACTTATGACATCCTCATTTGACAACCCATTTATTATATTTATCATTAGATGGCATGTCATCATGTTTGCATTGTTAGAAAATGAAAGCAATACTACTCAAATGGAAATATGATAACAATATGTAAATGATCTCAAACAGTGTATTATCAAAGAGATTGCATTCAGAAATTAAATCACATCAAAGGAATAAACACCATAGAAGAATGACACAAGATATAACATGGATGAAACCTTTTAAGGTAAAAAACTCCACCAAGAAAAGAGGCTCAAGTTGTATTATCTTCAAAAACTAAATAACATAATACATGCACTTCCTTCTTCTCTCGAACCTTCAATCCAGCAGCACCTGTGTACAAAAAAATGTCATACTACAACATTTACGTGACAATATACTTATAGAAGTATTTTTCCTCCAATCTAGGTGTCCACTTTCTCTCTCTTGAGAATCTCCAACATGCAAACAATAAATGACTTCTTACAAGCTCATGACACTTGTCCAAAATAAGCCATGCAAAGTTGGGCACCCAAGGCCAAAAATGGTCTCTTACAACATCTTATGGTGCATCATAACTATCATAGATACCATTAGAAAGCATCTTCCCAATATGGGTGCCTAGAGATAAACATAGCATGTTACAACTAATAATTATCCGTCATAAATTGTCATAGTGTCATAGAATCTTATGACAACTTGCAGTTATCATAGATTCTCTTACATGCACTCACTAACTTTATGGCGTGTGTCATACATGCTCAAAATAACAGATTCTACCAAAGTGGCACCTACCCTCATTTACTCATGAGTTTTACAATTGCCAACCAAAAATGTCACTCCATAATTACCTTCAGTGAATCTGGAATTACCACTGCCGATGAAACTACCTCATTCCCTTATGGGTAATTACAAATTACAAATAATAAAATGGAATAAATACAATATTGGGATTTACAAGGTTAATGGCACCTTATCCCAATATTCTCCCACTTGACATTATACATTGTAAATCAACCCATAGAAAATTAAATGAAAAATAATCAGGCACTAGAAACAAGGCCCACAACTTCTCTACACCACACAAATTTCTCTATCATCACAAGTTTGGTCAATAAATCTACAACATTCCCTTGAGTGTATATCTTCAATAGCTCAATCTGTCCACTCAACCAAATTTTGAATGAAGTGATATTGAATATCAACATGCTTAGTCTGAGCATGATACATAGGATTCTTGACCAAACAAATAGCACTCTAGCTATCACAACCAATCTGAATGACTCTACAATCTAAACTAATACCTGTACATAGTCTTCTCAACCAAACTACCTCCTTAGAGACATGAGAAGCAGCCATAGATGATGGTGGACAAAGCAACCATGGGCTACCTTTTTCTCATCCAACTCATTGGTCCTCCAAATGAGTAAACACATAGCCACTAGTGGACCTTTGACTATCTAAGTCACCTTCCCAATATACATCAACAAATCATTGTATGTCCAAAGTTTTATCAACACCATCAGCACAAGAATAAACCAAACAATAATTAGGAGTACCTGCAAGATACTTAAGCACCCTTCTTGCATAATTCCAATGATGTCTACTAGGGTTAAACATAAATCTGCTCAAAACTCCCACTGCTTGGGCAATATCTGGCCTAGTGAAAACCATGGCATACATCAAACTCCCTACAATGCTAGCATATGTCACATTAGACATATCCTCAAAATCATTCTCATTCTTTGGACACATATCTAATGAATGCTTTAAATACCAATGGGTAAAGGAACTCTAACTGGGTTACAGTCCTGTAAACTAAATCTTTGCAAAATGGTATTCACATACTTTGAGACAACCAAAGCTTTATGTTACCTTTGTCCATCTTGATCTCCATACCCAGAATATACTTAGTACCTCCAAGATCCTTCATATCAAATGCACATTAAAGTTGGGTTTTTATCTCACTGATCATACACTTAGTATTGCTGAAAAATAACATGTCATCAACACACAAAGCAATGATCAGTATAGAATCATCAATACAATGAATGTAAACACAATGATCCTCCTCTCTTCTAGCAAAACCCAATTTCAAAACAAATGAATCAAACTTTTGATACCACATTATGGGGGATTGTTTCAAACCATAGAGAGACCTCTTTAACCTGCAAACCCAATGTTCTTTCCCTTTTACCTCAAAACTTATAGGTTGTTGCATATAAATTTCTTCCTCAAGATCTCGATGCAAGAACATAGTCTTAACACCCATTTGCTTAATCTCCTGATCAAAAGCTGGAACAATGGATAAAAGAAATATAATAGAAGTTAACTTGGCAACAGGAGAGAAAATTTCACCAAAATCAACTCCCTCTCTCTGGGAGTAGCCCTTGGCTACTAGTTTATCCTTATACTTCTCCAATGAATAGTCTGCACCAAACTTCTTCTTGAAGACCCACTTGCAACCTATCACCTTTCTTCCCTTGGGCAAATGAACAAGATCCCAGGTGTTACAAGAGTCTAAAGACATCATCTCCTCCTCCATGGCTAACTATGAAGACTCACTATCATCTACATGAATAGCTTCCCTATAGGATCTAGGCTCATTGTAAGTACTCAATAAAACAAATACACAATGGAAATTTGGTGGGCTTTACCTATCAACTGGATTTCGTTGTCTTGTGGATCTCCTCAAGGGTGGAGTAAGAGTCTCAACTTGTTCTTCTGCATGATCTTTTGCACCAACTTGTTATGTTACAATAGATTCTTCCTCATCAAAACTACTAGAATCTTCTTCTTCTTCTTCACCCTCCAATCCATCATTGTGTTCTTCATGAGGTGCATCTTCCTACTCTAAGTCAAAGTGCACTCTCTTCACCTTTTATTTCTCTTTTGGCTACTTAGGTTCAGAAATAGCTTTAAGTTCCCTGAAAATAACATCTCTAGAGAAAATATTTTTTCTTGTTAGAGGATCCCAAAGATTATAACCCTTAACATTCTCACCATATCTAATGAAGATGCATTTATGCTCATTTGGATCCAACTTAGATCACTTTTCCTTAGGCACATGAACAAAATCCTCACAACCAAAAACCCTTAATTGTGAAACAGAAGGTTTCTTACCTATCCACACTTCATAAGGTGTCGAATCAAGAGCCTTACAATGATATCTGTTAATCAAGTAGAAAGAAATACACATAGCCTCTACCCAAAAGCATTTTTCTAACTACGAATCACTCAACATACTTCTGTCTCTTTCCATGATTGTTTAGTTCATCCTTTCTGTAACACCATTCTGTTGTGGTGTATACGGAGTTGTCTTTTGTCAGATTATACTTGCATGCTTACTAAACTCATCAAATTCCTTATAGCAATATTCCCCTACATTGTTAGATCTTAATATATTTATCCTTAATTCCGATTGGTTTTCAACTAAGACTTTAAAATCCTTAAACTTAGTGAAAACCTCAGATTTGTGTTTCATAAAATAAATCCATGTAAATCTAGATACATCATCAATGAAGGTGACAAAATAATGAGATTTTTCGATAGAGTCATTATCCATAGGTCTGAACACATCTGTATGAATCATCTCTAAGTTCTTTTTTGTTCTATTTCTTCCTAAAGGAAATGATTTTTTGTTTTGTTTACCAAACACACAATGCTCACAGAAATCAAAGTACTCATTAGAATAAGAAAAATCATCCAAGAACTCTTTATTCTTAATAATTTCCAAAACATTATTACTTGTGTGGCCCAATCTATGGGGCCACAATATTCAAGTGTTTTCGAAATCCTTAGAAACATAAGAGGAATTATAAACTATAGTGGCATCTAGCCTAAATAAGGTTCCCATTCTCTTTCCCTTCACTACCACCAAGTTTCCTCTCACCAATTTGCAACCATGCTTATCAAAATGTTACATGCATTCCCAAATCATTCAACTTTGAAACTGAAATCATATTTCTAGCTAATCCATGAACATGCAAAACACCAAGGAGGGTTTTAATCCTCCCATGACTAAAACACAATAATACCTTGCCTTTCTTAACTATCAGATATGTAGAGTTGTCCCCAAGGTACACTTTACCTCCATCACACTCTTTGTATGTGGAAAACCATTCCTTATGCGTGGTCATATGAAACAAGCATCTTGAGTCAACCAACCAATGATTATTAGAAACAACACTGCATGCAAAAAGTAAAACATCTTCACCTACATTAGAGAACTTCTCAGAAGAGGTCTCCCACTATTTCTTTGGGTTTCTGCACTCCTTCTTGACATGTATCCTTTTACCATAGTTCCAACACTTAACTTTGTTCTTCTTTCCAGGAGTCTTAGACTAGCCCTTAGACTTGTCTTTGAACCCCCTCTAATCTCCTTTCAGTCCTCTTTCCTTAGACCTTCACCTGACATTAAGAGCATCCCCTGAACTATCTGAACTCTTCTTCCTCAATTCCTGTGCCAACAAAATTGCAAGAAGAGCATCCATCTTCAAATCTGCGAGGTTAGCAGTGATAGCAAGGATAACATTCTCCTAAGACTCAGGTCAAGAACAAAGAAGTAAGATACATTTGTCTTCCTCATTAACTTCAACATCTATAGATGCAAGCTAACTCAAAAACAAATTAAATGAATTAAAATACTCTACAACCAATTTACCCTCTTTCATTTTCATAGAAAATAGTTTATACTTCAAGTAAAGTTTGTTTACCATACTCTTGGCTTGGTAGATCTAACCCAAATACTTCCACAAGCTATGTGTAGTCTCTTGCCTTGTGACATTCAACATGACACAATCTGCAAGACACAATCTAATTGTATCTCGTGTCTTCATATCTAGTCTATCCCACTCATCTTGAGAGACATTGTTGGGATTCTTCTCTTTTAGAACAACCAACCACTGGTTTCTTTCTTCCATCAAATCTTCTATTTTTAGCTTCCATGGCTCATACCCCATATGATTGAACTTCTTAATGTCCAATCAAGAGGTTGAAGCAATGGTGGATGCAGCCATAATATCAACTCAATATATTCAAAACAAATACAACCAAATCTCCCACTGCAACTACACAACCTTCACACTACCACCCAAGAGTCAAATTTGGCTAGGATCTTATACCAAATGTTAGAAAATGAAGGCAATACTACTCAAACAGAAATCTGATTACAATATGTGAATGATCGCAAACAATGTAATATCAATGAAGATTACATTTGGAAACTAAATCACAACATAGGAATAAACACAATAGAAGAATGAAACAAGATATAACATGGAGAAAACCCTTTCGGTTAAAAAAATCCACCAAGAAAAGAGGCTCAAGTTGTATTATCTTCAAAAACTGAATAACATAATACATGCACTTCCTTCTTCTCTCTAACCTTCAATCCGGCAACACTTGTGTTCAAAAAATTGTCATACTACAACATTTACATGGTAATGTACTTATAGAAGTATTTTCCCTCCAATCTAAGCATCCACTTTCTCTCTCCTAAGAATCATTAACATGCAAACAATAAATGACTTCTTACAAGCTCATGACACTTGTCCAAAATCAGCCATGCAAAGTTGTGCACCCAAGGCTAAAAATGGTCTCTTACATCTTATGATGTGTCATAACTATCATAGATACCATTAGAAAGCATCTTCCTGATATGGGCACCTAGAGCTAAACATAGCATCTTACAACTAATAATTATCCATCATAAGTTGTCACAGTGTCATAGAATCTTATGACAACTTGCAATTGTCATAGATTCTCTTACATGCACTCACTAACTTTATGACATGTGTCTTACATGACTCTCTTACAATTGCCAACCATAAATGTCACTCCATTATTACCTCCAGTGAATGCGGAATTACCATTGCTGGTGAAACTACCTCATTGCCTTATGGGTAATTACAAATTACAATTATTAAAATGGAATAAATAAATTATTGGGATTTACAAGGTTAATGGCACCTTATCCCAACATGTATTAGAGGTTCTTGACATTCTTTTGCAAGAGGAATTTCCTAGCCCTACCCTCTAGGTCATAACATCTATGGGGTGCTTGATAAAAGTTTAAAGATCAAATTTTATCCTAATTGTTGAAATATACATGAAATTATAAGTCACCCCATGAGTTTAAATGGAGTGGAAAGCACACTTCCTAATTTTCTCTAACTTAAAATAGAGGCAATTAAATTTGATAACTAGAATTAAATCTCATACTTTTAAATTTTAGCCAATACATACTTGGGTAAAACATTAGGACCAATAAGAGTACCTTCAACCACCATAAGGGCATGCTTAGGAAAAATAAATCAAGGCACCAATTTGCTTGCACTAAGTTCTTCTACTAACAGTGGATTCATCCTACCCATGGGCTTCCTATGTACTTTCTCAAATACTATAGGGTAAAACATGTCACTTATAACCCAAATTTCAATTTCATACATGTTTCCATGAAGCTTTTTAAAAATGACAAGCACTAGGCTTGGAACCTAATCTCTAGTTGGTTAATAGAGGTAGGAATTGCATAGAATATCGAATTACATTGATAAGATATGAAGCCATATAAAAGTCTCCTCCTTTCTTGGCCTTCAAAAACTGATGTTTGAGAGTAGGGAAAATAATATTCTCAGAGCCTAGAACAACTTCCTTTTTGAAAAGAACATGTTAATGGAGTACTTAGCCAACCTATTGTGTGATGGCACATTGACTTTGGTCCAACCCAATCCTACAAAATATCTAATACATAATTTTATTTTTTCCATTGTTTGGCAACAACTATGTCATACCATATTGTTGGGTTTGGCAGGTGTAACATATCCTTAAAAGATTTTGGACTAACCATTATGATAGGTTCTTTGTCAACATTGCATATATCTTCTTGTTTAAGTGAACAATGAGTAAAAATGTCAACCAACAAATATTGGCACAAAAATGTGTTAAAATTTGTAATGGATCTATGTAAGAATGAAGTTGTAATTCTACCTATTATAATTACTTTACCCTCATCCATATGCCAATTCTTGGGAAAATGATATAGTGTGTTAAATTGCAGCTCTTTTACAGATATTGCAAAGTATCACTATAGTTTAGAGGTAGGTATGGTATATGTTATTATTCTAAGACTACCTAGATATAGTCTCCTAAAATGCCTTCTACAACTCCCTATAATTTCTATTTGTTGTAGCCTAAAGATTTCAATGGTTTGGACAAAATTCACCCAAACTCATGTAACAAACATTACATCTATTAGGTTTATGTTGAGATAGTTAATCCAATGAATTCATGTTTAAGTTTATTAGAACTTAAAAATCTCCTTACAGATTTGAATCATTATTAAAACACAAGTAGGTATCAAGAGTTCAAAAGATTGTGACATTAATACTCATGACCATTCACTGTCATCACCACCATTGATCCAAACTTCATATCTACATGTCTCCCTTGGATTTTCCAAGGAGTCAACCTACCATCATTCCAATGTAAAATATATACTAATATTGGTATTTTCTTAGGTTTATAACATTTTTGATCTTTAAGTCTTGAGTCTTAATTAATACCTCAAGGTGAGTTACAAATCCAAAACTTCTATAGGTTGGATTGGATAGGGACAAATGGTTTAGAAAAGTGTTTGGACTCAAAAATCTAACTTCCCAGATGCAAAGGTGTGACTATATCAAGTTTTTAAAATATCTTAGGTCCATTAAGATGACATGTTATTTTTAAGTGGATGCAAAATATAGTTATGTCACTTTAAATAAGACTTTCTACATCCAAAAACTCCCTCCACAAAGAAAATGTTAACATCTAGAAGTAAGACTATGGATATATTCTATTTGAAATGACTTTTGGTCTTGGAATTACATCATCATTTGAATTAATTGATATCTTTTATGAGGGATGAATGTGTGTTGTAAATCTAATCTTAAAAAAGAATAAGTGGCTCTCATGTTCATATTTCACTTGGAGACAAAGTTTAAGGAGTCTAGATATCAAAGGCCAAGCCCATGATGTTTTGAAGTGATTTCATGTTCAAATCTCATTCTTTAAAATAATGTCTTTTTTTTTTTTACTGTACTTGTTCTCAAGTTTGGATACCTAGGTAATTGGGAATATGCACATGAAGAATAGAATTTCGTCAACAACCTAGGCTTCTAACTTTTATTCCACAAATGTGAGTAATTTATAAACTAAAATAGTAAGGGTTCATAGATCTAAAAATATATCAAATTTAAAAACTTAAGAAACTAAGAGCGAGCAAGAAAATTTTGGTTTAAAATTATCTTGAATTTGGACTAAACTTGATCAAAACAAACCTCACATTGCTTACACTATTTCTAGACTCAAACTAAACATAGATTAGATTATAAAGATTAAACATGCATAAATAAATAAAAGGGGACCTATCATAATTATTCAAAATATGAATTAAAATATATAGGGGTCCCTAGTTACAAGTGGCATGTGTTGTTTGAGGAATAATAAATGCCTAAACAAAAATAAACAAATAAAAACTTAGCATTTGTTCTTACCAAGGATCTATATGCTTTCAACAAATCAACCCTTCTAGGTGTCCACGAAGCATAGCATTTATAGATATTTAGTTATTTTATTAAATTAAAACTAGAACAATTTTTTTTTCAATGTTTCAATTGCGCCCCTACTAAAACTCTTTAAAATTTGTTTGCTTTTAAAATAAAATATGTAAGCTAGAGTAGGTAGGTAAGCATTACGACACAGAAGTTGTCTAAATACAGATACCTGGAGGGAAGTACTTCCGTCAAACTCCAAGTTTTTCTGCCACGCCTTGAATTTTTCAAATAAGGACAATGATTCCATTGACTTGACCAAAGCGATTGAAATTTTTTTTGGAATCCTGTTACCAATTCAAATAAATCCCAGCTTTGAACAGACTTGTTGGTAAACAAATTTGTTTCTTTTAAATAACCTTTGTGAATAACTCCGTTTCGCCCTTGGTTCAGGAAAAACCTATTCACAACAATTGAAGAATTGCAGAACAATGTCGATTCCTCTCTGCATTTGAGAGGGGCAGCTCCCTCGTATGATGGGGTATATGGATTTTCTGGGGTTATAAGAACAAATTGAATAACAAAAAATAATAAAGAAATGAGAAGTAATCTTATTAACTCAAAATCCACACATTCAAGTAAAGATACCAAAACTTGACACGATAATCTTTTCCACATGCAACGTTTAAAGGAAAGCAAATGGCTATCATTGATGAAACATACGAATATCAACAACAACACATAAGATTGAATTGAACACACTTCCAAAACATTTCTCTATTTCTTTCTTACTTGAATAATACTATTCAAGTCCTTCATACAATGGCTTGTGAAAAAGTGGAACCCCTTGATTGAATTACAATGTTGTATTTATAGGCGAGGTTAGTAACCACTTAAGGTACTACCTTAAACACTTTTTGTAAGTACTTGGTATAACTACCTTTATAAGTGCACTAACTTTGAATAACTAACTTTCTTTTGTAAAGATAGTAACTTAGAGTAACTACCTAATTTAGGCACTTAAAATAACTACTTTGTAAGAAAGAGTTAGGATGAACATAACTTTACAGTTAAAGATAGAAAACTAGACTCGAACAAGAGAAACTCAATCATGAAAATTATTTACAAAACAAGCCAAAATCATGACTTGAGTCACACACAAACACATAAAAAATGGGAACTATACAATATGCAACAACTGCATTTATTCCATGCTTGTCGAAGTGCCATTGATGGAGCTGTTGATTCTGGAGACTGATTCTATTGACCGGATCCTTTTTCTTTAAACATTCTAAAAAGTTTGATAATTGGAGTAATAGATTTCCCCTTAGGAATTAGGATGTTAGCTATCCTCATCTTCCAGGTCTTCAAGTTCTTGTAGATGTTGTTCAACTCTAACACCATACTCGGTATTTGGAAAACATAAATCTTCAAAGAAGTATAGATATAAATCAATTTGTCCATTGCATTTTTATTGAAGACTTCTCTGTTGAAGAGTTGTCAATCAACCATGTCATGAGAACCATTTTGGATTACTTGCGAATCTCTCGTCAATGATGCACTCAGGAGGATGGCAGTGAGCTAATCCAGGAGTTTTACACATACTTGATCACAAGCAAGTATAAGTTTTTCTTGCTCTGTTGAAACTTGGTCAATGATTACCAATTTCCAACCTATGCTTTCCACCCAAATTTTTAGGTAGTTTTCCTCTGTACCAGGTAGGATCTTCTCTGTTACAAGGATGTTGACATCAATCTCCATTATCTTCATGAAATCCTTCATGATATCCTTCCAAGCGGCTTCTTCTTTCCTAACACTTTTCAAGTCTTTTAGAATGGCCTCCTTTTTTATTAAGGCCTCATCATGAACAACTTTTGCCTTAACAAAGAAATCAAATGCAATGGACTTGACTTTGTTTACCCTTTCCATAAACTTGATATTTTTGGAGGTTATCAATAGTACTTCTTTCAATCTCTCATTCTTGGCCCAAGATGATTGATTGGTGATCAACATTGAGTGGCATGGTAGAAGTGTTAACTATGGACTTCAAGTAGGAAGACAAATTCTACACTTGTTGCTTCAGCTGATCCTTTGACTGCTTCTCCTTTTCAGTCCTTTCCACTAGCTTTGCAGCTACCACATTGAAGTTTTGTATGTCAGTCTCATGAGTGGATGGACCCATATCAATCCTTGTCATAACAAAATCTGTAGGAGTAGCTTCATTTACATTTTTCTCGAAGATGGGTTGAGCTATCTCGAGGCACATATTTCTTGAATTCGAATCAGTCTTTATTCTTGAAGCCACCTTGATATTTTTCAGCTTCTCAGATCTCCTGAAAAGATCAGATACTATGTTGAATTCAAGAACCACTAACTCTTCTACCTTTCTTTTCTTCAACAGACTTTGTTCCAACCATGGGAGGGAAAGGTTTTCTAAGAGCTCATGTACATTACTTTGTTGGAGACTTTGTTGTTGAGGTACTGGTGAGGTTGCCCGCTCTTCAACTTGTTCTGTTTGACATACTGGATCCTTTGAGGAAGAAGGTTCCATAATTGAAGTAGGATGTTGTACTTCATGATGAGGGGATTTAATGAGAATTGAAGGTGACATATTTGGTATGCCGTCATCAAACCTTGAATCATCTAGGACTTCTACTGAATCTTGTTCTTTCTCTTCTCCTAAAGTAGAGCCTACTTCTTTATCCCTTGATCTTGATTTCTTCTTCTTTTGTCTGGGTTCATCTTCGCATGTGTTTTGGAGATTATTTCTTCTTGGGGGATCTTCATCTCCACCACTTCCTTGAGTATTTTGATGAGGAATAATATCCATAACTGGTGTATGAGAAGGAACTAATGAAGTAGGACTGTCTTGGTGGTCACTTCTTCTTCTTGATGTCTCATTTCTACTTGTTGGTTTTGTAGCAGTCATTTGAGCTATCTTCTTTCTGATCCAAGCTTCTGACTTCTTGATCATAAAACTGGTTCTTTCTCTGACATCTCTAACCTCTGGATCTGCCCAATTGGTAGTAGGAAGAGGTTGAACCTGGATTTCTTTAAAATAGAAGGGATCAACTAGATCCAATTCATCATCTTCAATACATTCAATGATCCATTCCAACTTGAAATCACAGATTTGTTTCAGGGTGAATCTCATCCAATCTCTTTTTCTGACTTCAAATTCATCTTCATAGTCTTCCCAAAAGTCTTCAATATTAGGGAAATGAAGATACCCAGGACCAAGCTTCAGATTATTCTTGACATAGTCTTTGCTATCAAAGGGGAACCTCATCTGGTACGTGTACAAATTGATCTTAGCTAGAGCCTTCTCCAGATTTTCTACTCTTGAGCTAGACTCACATCTATAATGACCAAGGCAAATAGGGAAGGCAACTCCTTTGTCCTTCTTATCTCTGCATTTCCTTTGGACTGACACTAGTTGTCTACAAATCTTGATCAAAACAAGTTTATCATCCACGTATCTTGGCAACTTATAAGGATAGCCATTGAATCCTCCTACTTGAAGGTAGGTGAATCTCAGAAACTGAATGAGGTAACTTCCGTACTTCTTTATCAATAGTGCTGCTTCTTTCGATATTCTGATAGTTGTATTTCTTTGAAGTAGCCTTACTGCTAGCATTGTAAAGGCATCAATCACTCATCTAAAATACACAAAACTTTCCTCTAACTGTAGCTAGTTGTAGAAGTCATAAACCTGTGTCTCCTGATTCAGAGCACCAGTGGTACTTAAACCTAGCCATGATCTCAAATTAGCAATTGCACATACCAAGTAGGATGACATGTGGAAGTGTTGGCTTGTCTTGAAGTGGACCAACTGATCATGTATACAATCACTGATAAGATGGACCCAATCAATGAACTATTTCCTAGCTGATATGATCACGATGAAAAGATACATCCACATCTCGAACTCAATTGGGTCTAGGCTACCTATCAATCTGTGGAGTAGGGCAATCAAATAGAAGATCTCTTTGATGAAAAGAGAGCGATGAAGTGTCTTGGGAAGTTGAGATTGCCCACATCTCAGTTTCACAATCCATTCTTTAGCCAAGTTGTTTAAACATTTGCTTTTATTGTCACTGAAATATTTGTAGGCTTTTTGCTTATCAACACGAATGAATTTCTCTTTTTATGGCAGCCAGAGAATGATGGCGATAGAAATCCCATCGAGCTTGGCCATCAGGTGTCTGTCAATAGTCCTGATCTCTCTAGCTTCAGGATTGTATCTCTTTGGACATTCTATTACCAACTTTGGGCACTGGATTGCTATAGGAAAGCATGTTGCATTCACTAGGCCACTTTCTGCTATTCTTCAGGACAACTTTGACTGATCTCCTTCTGTTAATGATTTTTGGATGTCTTGCAGGTTTATATGCCCCATTTTTGTGTCGAATACCTCCAAAAGCATTGTGTCAATCATTGGAGCATATTTGTAGTCTTGAGGTTTGTATTTCATGATGATGCTTTTACAAGTTCTACATTGTTATCTTCTTGACCAATTTTATACCTGCAACTTGTGTTTGCATAAAGCTTTTTGTCCTATTTGAATAGATTGCTTCTAGGTCTTTTCAAGATCTGTCAACCTTCGAGACACTGACCAAGATTGGCAATACTAGCCACCTAGCATGACACTCTTTTCTGCCTGAGCATTTACAACTACTACATCTGGCAAGAATCTACTTTTCATTATGCTTTATTGAATGTCGATACCTTGCTTCAAAAGGTCCCGTTTTGACACGGGCTGGGAAAAGATTGGCTGGCAGTGATCATGAAGTCTGGTTTTGCATCTACAAATTACATAAATGCTAGAAATTTTCTAAGGCCTTTTTCAACAAAAACCATTTTGTGCATATCAGTTTTGTGTGCATCCTACATGCATTGTGTTTCATGAACCTTGTCTGTGCTTAGACATTATGCATACATGTCTACCAGTGAACTGTGGATCATGGAAGGCAGTTTTACATCTGTCTATCACACTTGTTTGGAGGTTTCTAAAATCTTCTTAACAAACAACTATCTCATGAGATAAAACTCGCACTTGCACCCATAAGAAGTTCAAGGAATATGTTGACAGAAACAATCATTAGGTTAAGAAAATTTTCTAGCATGAATTCTTTTATACAGGGTGAGACAATTTTTAAAGCACTATAATGCCCACATATGAAGTAAGAGCTTTGAGGCATTTCGTCGAATAGTCTGTGCGCTTTGTCTCATACTCACACATTTTGGATGCATCTCTACCAGAGTCAAACCGTAGTATATGATAAAAATCCACTTTCCATTATGTTTTGCTGGGTGTCCATACCTCATTCGAAAGCTCTCATATGCGTAGGTGAGGAAACGGACAATGCTTCAATCTTAGTTTTACACATATGAATTGCATTTACTCAGAAGTTTCTAAAACCTTTACAGCAAACCCATTTTCTACATATCTTGCAATGATGGCAGCCAGGTATTGTGTATAACTTGCAATCATTATATTTCTGTTGCCTTAGTTATAGGTGCGACTACTGTAGAGGCAAATATGACATCTAACAAACCCTCTTCTATTGGCATAGGCAAGGATGAAGCTAGTACGAGTTGTTGAATTGGATTTACACCTGCAAATTGTATTCCATTTGACCACATTCCTTAAGGTATTCATCCAAACAGGTCACGTGCGTTGTAGAAGATTACACATTATGCATACATGTCTACCAGGGTGGTTGCAACTTATGATATCTAATAAAAATCTTCTCCTTTGATACATTGATGGATGTCCATACCTTATTCGAAAGATCCTCTTTTGGCATAGACTGAGAGAATGCTGGAAAACATTGTGAAACCGTCTCTTACACCTACCAAGCAGATTTGCTTGAGAGCTTCTAAAGCATTTTCAATAAATCCCTTTTGTAGTATCCTATAATAGTTGCATTCATTTTATAATGGCAATGTTTCCACATTTTGTAGATAGCCTTCATTCCTTTAAGTAATTAAAATAACTACTTCTTCCCTTAGTGATCAGTGTTTCAAACTGTTTTCAAAACTAGTTATTTTCACCAATGGCTTGTCTCCTATCGGCATTTTGAATGGCTTTTAAAACTTTGTAGGAGATGATTAAAACTTTCAAAACTAACTTGCATTTTTTTTTTAACGTTCTGAAAGCGTTCATCGGTAGTTTTGGAAGCACAAAAGGTTTAAATTTTAAAATGTAGAAATAGGGTCAACAAGACTTGAACCACAACATACGTTCAAATTAGCGTGTTTGATCTACTCACGAAAGCTTCTTACCAGAAAGAAAAACAAAAACGGTTCACAATCTCGTGGTACGACATAATCCTCTTGACGCTTTCCTAATTTTTCTTTTAAAGGCATGTGCATATGTACTCACTTCATCAGTTTGGATGATTTTACAGTGTTTCATTTCATCTAGCACCTTCTTTCAAACTGCTTGGAAACTGGTATTCCTACCATTTTCCCTCCTCTGTATCACTGCTAAAACCTGAGGACAAGTTGTAATAACTTTTAAATAAATAAAAATAAAATAATTCTTAAATAGTTTCAAAGTAAAATAAAATAACTCTTTTATGTAAATAAAAATAATTTTTCTATAAAGATATATTTAAAAAATTATAACTATAAAATAACTCTTTCTAATGTGTAAGTGCTATTTTTGTTAGTCCTTGAACATATATAAGCTATTCTTAAATCCATCAAAATTCTCCTTTTGTGTTATGCCCCGTGTCTCGAGATTGCCCTTGAACATTTGAAGAAACTCAAAAAACAAAAAATGGTTAAGTAAAGAGGCCGCGGAGAAAGAGAAAAGAATGAGATGGGAAAAGTTGACAAATACATGAAATTGCCAAAATGGTGAAATGAAAGAAGATGATATCAAAGAGGAATAAACAAAGTAATATTTTAAAATATTTTAAATACTCAAAACGTGTTTTGGGGGTGTTTTCATGTTTTCTCTTATGCTCGAGCTCGGCAACAAATTTCCTTGGTTGCCATGAATCCCCAGGCCAACCTTTTTGATGGCAGATGGAAACATGAATGTAACAGGTATAAATGGGTGTTTGAATTTATTGTACTGAGATTGATGGATTTGATGAGTAGGTGGTTTCGCCCAAAGAGGGCATTAAAGTCCGAGGTATATATATGCCAGTGTTGAGGATAGATTTTAGGGGGATCTCTTTGGCATTTTTTCAGACGACTTGTGTGCAAGGCAACTAGGGTTTCAAACATTGATAGTTGCAGATCTTCAGGCACAGTCATTGAAAGTGTATGGAAGTATCAATGTATATTCTGATATCTTTTGTAAATGTCTCCATTTTTGCATATATTCACTAAAGGAATTCTCGAATCTTTGTAGGGGTTTTGTGGTGTCATTGTAGTCACAATTTGAAGGATTTGTGTCATCCAATTGCTGACGTAGTGCAAGCTGCTTGAGTGTGAAGTTGCCATATACAACAAACTACGTGGGAAATTATTTCAATGTCATGGGAAGATCTTATATTGGAAAATTTGCTAGGACTGTCGGTAGAGGCGATTGATGAAGAATAATTGCCACATTTTTCATATAACTGTAGATAGATTTTGTAAAGAAAAAATCTATTGTTTTTTCTTGAAAAAGAAGGTGGTTGTCCTGAATGAAACAGACAACAAGCTACTACTAGAGTGTCTTTCGCTGCACCTAGGAGGGTGATTCTATTTTATGAGACCTGCATAGGCCGACAAATTTTAGAGGGTGATAGATTATTGTTGTGAATAATTTGCAGGCCCCTTTTTGACCGTCGCTGCTCCATTTTGAAGATCTTTCGCAGAGCGGATGCAACAAGTAGTGCCTACAAAAGGAAGTTTCTATAGCTCCCAAGTAGTTGCATAGCTTGTGTCTTTCCTTTTTAAAAAAAATAAAAAATAAATATATTAACTCAGAAATCAGAAAAAATTAGAAAAGGATTTCCAAACACCAACAATTATCAGTAGAGATTATAGAATAAAAACCCAAAGAGGTTTTCTACAATCCGGCCACCTCTATGAACTAAAGTAAACCAAAAAATATTAAAACATATAAAATCAAGGAAAAATAGACCAGAATTATCAAACCGAGTCATTGTGAAGGTAGCTTCTGTCTTGCTCGTGTAGCTTCTCCACCACTATTGTTGACAATTTCTGCATCAATTTTTGGTTAAAAGTTGGTAATTGCTACATCATTTCTTGGTTAAAAGCTGGTAATGATGTATCAAATTTATCTATTTTGTCTCTTTAAATGGAAAATTTATTGGACTCATATATAACTGAATCAAATAAGTTAGATGGAAGTTTAAGATGGTAACTTTAATGAAAAGGTACAATGTTTGGTCTATTGTAAATGGTACTAAGGCTAAACTAGCTATGCCTCAAGCCATTGTTCATGATTGAGAGAAAACATAATGCAAAGCAAAGATTCTCTTACACATGTTCATCAAGGATTCAATCATCCCTCATATATGGGACATCAATATGTCCACCAATATATGGACAACTCTGCAAGGTTTGTATGAAATTATAAACACAAATAGAATTTTATTTCTAAAGAGCAAATTACTTTGAATCTAAATAGAAGGAAATGAAAGTATCAATGGTTAATTTGTCAATGTTATTGAATTAAGGGATAAGCTTGGGGATATTGGTGAATAGGTTTTTAGTAGCAGCTTAGTTTTTGTTACTTTCAATGGCATGTTCAGTCAATATCAAGTGTTTATCACTAGTTTTGTTGCGAGGGAACATGCACTTTCATTTGATAACTTAACAGCTATACTTCTTCAAGTAGAAGAAAAGAGAAAGCAAGTGAATAGTAGACTTCAAACTGCAGATTCAACTTTTATGGCCAAGAACAAAAAGCCATCCAAAGGAAAATAATGGGCAAAGTACAATGGAGGTAAATCTAATGAAAAGAACTATAAAGATGGGGCATCATTCAAGTCAAATTCCAATGTGAAAAAAAATAAAAATTGTAAATATTGTGATAAAATTCTAGACACTTTGCATATGAATACAGGAAAAATAAATTTAATGTGTCCAAAAATAATAAACATGAAGGTAACTTTGTTAATGGAAAAGAAGTGATAAATTATGACCTCAATAATCTTAAGTTATTTATTTCAGAAGTATCTCTTCCTACTAAAATAAATCATTGTAATGCTTGGTTTATAGATTCAGGGGCATCTATTCACATGTGATGTAATAATGATTGGTTTAAAGTCTTCAATGAGAAAAGTGATTCTAGTAAAATCTATATAGGAGATGATAGATCTCATGATATAAATGGTGATATGAGTGTAATGGTTCCTAATGGACAAGTAAGAAAACTTGCAAATGTGAGGTATGTTCCATGAATTAAGAAGAATCTAATATCTCTTTTAGCAATTACATATCAAGAAGCTTAGAAGTTGAATTTGTGAAGACATGTTGCTAACTGAAGGACATACAAGATCACTATAAAGAGATAGCTAAAGGAATGAGAACAAGGGGCTCATACAAATTACATGCAATTGTATAAATTCATCAAGTAATGGAATCTACATGTGTGTCAATAGAAGAATTATGGCACATGGGGTAAGGTTACTTGGATCTTAGATATCTTATTTCTCTATGAAGAAAATCAATGGTGAGGTCTTTCATTTTTTAAGAATGAACATGTTAAATGTGATCGTTGTGCATTGGGTAAACAACATGGGAATGAATTTCCAACAAGGATAGATAAAAGACAAAGAAATCTTCTTGAATTAACACATACTGATGTGTCTGGTCTAATACAAACCAAGTCACATGGGGAGATTATTACTTATATTTTTTCATGATAAAACTACATACACATGGGTCTATTTTTAAAACAATAAAAGTGACATTTTTGAATGTTTTAAGGAATTTAGAACTACGGTGGAAAAACAAATAGCTCACAATATTAAGATTCTTAGATCAGATCAAGGGGGAATACACTTTAGATTTTTTTGTGGATTGTTATAGAGAAAATGAGATTATCAAACATTACATAATTCCTCATAGTGCTCAGCAAAATGGTGTGGTTGAAAGGAAAAATAGAACTATAGTTGAGTGTGCTAGAAGTATGCTCAAAGGAAAGAATCTACCTAACAATTTTGGGTTGAATTTGTAAGTACAATTATATATTTGTGAAATAGAAGTCCATCTTGTGAGAACCAAAATCAACTCACAAAATACTAGCACCGGTTGAGCCACGAGAGATGAACAATCACATGCCCTGCAAATTATAAAAATAAGAGTATGCAATAGAAACAAGAAGAGATGAAAGAAATAGTCAAATGAATTAACTTGAAATGATATGTACATGTATATAGCATAGAGGAAAAGCAACCACTGCCTATAATAGTGGTGAAGTAGCCTAAGAATAGGCATGCAACTCCACTAACTAAAACTGGTGGCATGTGGACTCCATGCAACTCTATGTGAAAAAACCACACCTAAGTAAGATTAACTCCAAATATATGATTAAACTATGTGACATATAAATATTCTAATAATATCCTACACTATCACCCCCACTTAAGCATAGCTTAGGTGGGTACAAAGAAGCTGGGTCCTAGAAACTAGGCTTGAGAGGTACTCAAGTATAATGCAATCTCTCATAAAGTGGAGAAAGGAAGAAAACTCAATGGGAAAAAACTTCCCTTCAAAAGAGAGAAAAGAAAATGAAGAGGACTAGAAGCCCCATGAAGATGATAACTTGACAAAAAGCCTAAAGCCATGTCAGATTGACTAAGATGATCTGCATATAGTAGTATTTGATGTTGGCCAAACTGCTAATACCACAAGAACCTCTCAAAGGAGAGAGAGAGAGAAAGCACCCCCATAGGAGATAGAAAGAGACTTTCTAACCTACACAATGAAGTAGCCCTTATGCCAAAAGAGGATGCCCATGTATGAATGCTAAAATGATCCATTTGTGGAAAATGACATTTCTCCCCTTAGGAAGAAACAACTCCAATGGTGAATGTTGAAGTAACTCCAACTCAAAGAAGCAAGGTGAGGTCGGAAGTCTTACGATGTACCCTATCTCAGAACACTACTCAAATGTCTTCATGATGATGTCAAAATGAGTCACAATCAAATCAGAAGTCCTAGGCCTAACTAAAATAAGTGACCTATCAAAATCATGTGGAAATTGATGAAGAACAGGATCCAAAGAAGTGATGTATGGATGTGGAATGTCGATGCATGCCATGTGGCTACAATGCAAATCCCACGAGATGTCCTCTTGCAAAGAATCTCTTGAAGCCCTTAGTGAAGCCTCTCTAAACTCTATAGGTGCAAGGACAAAAGAACTATTGTCAAAGAGAATGACAAGATCCTCAATGTTGTCATCAAGATTGAGAATGAGAGATTCTACAAACAAATCATGGATTTCTGATAAGATCATATCTCATTGATCAAGAGGACAAGTGTAAACTTGCTGGGGAGAATCTAAAGTAGCATGTGGAGAAGCCAAGATCTCTATCAAAGTGGTAGGTGGAGGTGGTAGAATAGCTACCAATGCTAGAGGTGTAGAAAGAGGAGAAGCAAGAGGAGATGTCTCTATGTTATCAGCACATTCAAGACTTTCCTAATAAGCAAGTTCCTCTTCAGTAAATCATCATAGAAGGGATTCTAAACATCATTAAGGGGAAGAAGTATGTCCGTAATGGGATCATCTAGGACTAGAGGTTCATTGGAAGGTCCATACATTTCCCATAGTGTGGTCTAGAGAGTGCGAGGGAACTCAATGTGTAATTTAGAGCCCACAAAGTGTGGTCCCCAACACTTAAACAAATTGATCCGAAGACATGATCATTTCTATTTCCCCATGCAGATTTTTGCCAGTATGTACTTGGTTCAAGAATAAGTCCATACAAATGTGGCAATAGATGAATCCATTGACAATGCTTTAGGATGCCATCATGCTAGGACTTGTATTTTCCTTCTTCCAAAGTAATGATAGAGGGATGATTTATTATATACATTATTGACTTAGATAGATTATCCCCTTAGCAAATTTGGAACTTTATGTGAGTTAATTAATTACAAAATGTATGTATAATCCTCCCAAGAATGATACATAAAAGGACACTTTATAAGTTGAGTACATGTGCATGAACAACCCCCCAATTATATTACAAAATTAAAAAAATTGCCTTTGCAAAATTAAATTAGGGATAATGTGGGAGACATTGACATTAGCGAATAGGGCACCAATGGGAGTTTGCAAGTCATTCTAGGGCCACTTTAGGGCTACCTTATGTAGGTCAGTTTAGGGCTTCCTTCTACAAGCCAGTTTAGGTGCCTTCTTTGCACAAGCCATAATTTCATTTTAATGCCTATTATAGATTTGATGCCTCACAACATAGGGGTAGAACATGGGTTTCAAAACAAGCCTCTCTCATCCTTTCCACACCCTGTAAATCTGAATTAGGCTTCAATCTCCCTTTTGTACCTCTCAAGGACTCTCACTCACTACTCACATAGTAGATCTATCCTTTCAATAGACCATGGGTAGTCAAAGATGCCTTCTCATGCTAGATCTTGACTCCTTTGAGCACCTATTGGGCTTGGGTGCCTTCAATGCGTGTGGGTCACCCCTAAAATGTGTTTCAACACTAGCTTCTTTCTTTTTCAAAGATAGATTGGTCTCAAGATGTTATGCTTCTGCATAATGCTATAGAGAACACAATATAGAGAAAAAATTGCATGCAACTTTGTTTCCAAAATATACAATATGAATTAGCAAACCAACAATCATCAACCAGAAAAAGCTCTGATACCATGTGAGAACCAAGATCAACTAGTAGAATGTTAGCACTGGTTGAGCCACAAGAGATGAACAATTGCACGCCTTGCAAATTATAAAAATAAGAGTATGCAATACAAACAAGAAGAGATGAAAGCAATAGTCGAATGAATTAACTTACAATGAGATGTACATATATATACTACAGAGGAAAAGAAACTACAGCCTAGAACTTGGTGAAGGACCCTAAGAATAGGCATGTAACTCCACTAACTAAAACTAGTGGCATGCAAACTCCATGCAACTCTATGTGAGAAAGCACACTTTTTGCAATCTTAACTCCAAATATAGGAGTAAACCATATGAACTACATGCATATGAATATTCTAATAATATCCTATAGTAACACAACCAAGTTCCTTGAGAATAAAACTCTCTATGAGGCTTCAATTGGTCATAAACCAAATTTTAGGCATTTGAGAGTTTTTGGAAGTAAGGCATTCTCTAATATTTCAAAACAAAATAGAAATGAACTTGATGTAAAGTTAATCAAATGTATTTTCATCAGTTATTGTGCTAATCATAAGGCTTTCAAAATGTAAATTCTTGCTACTCATAAAGTTGTTGCTACTAGAGATGTTATATTTCATGATTATGTAGATGATATTCAAGAGTTAGATGTCTAACTTCAAGGAAACCTTTGGAAGAAGACATTGAGAGTACAAAAATTATATATAAACAAGATGATGTTCAAAGTTGGATTGAAACAAGACCTAGTGGAGCTACTCTACCAAGCAGTGAAGCACTACAAAGATCAATGAGACAAATCAAGGCACCAATCAAGTATAAGGACTATGCTTTAGTGGCTTAAATAATGGCTATGGATGAACCTCTAAATTTTGAAATAGTTAAGAATCATAAAAAGTGGATGAATGCTATGCAAAAAGAATATGATTCAATTATGGAGAATGGCACTTGGGAACTAACTAAATTACTTGTAAATACAATTCCTATAGACTCTAAATGGTTCAAATCTAAGTTTAATGTTGATGGTAGTCTTTATAAATTTAAAGCTAGATTGGTTGCAAAAGGCTACTCACAAAAGGAAGGGATAGATTATGAAGACACATTTGCACCTATAGCTAAAATGAACATCATTAGACTTATGATTGTAGTTGCTACTAAACATAATTGGTATCTACATCAAATGTATGTTAAGTGAGATTTTTTGAATGGTGATTTAATAGAAGAAATCTATCTTGTTCAACCTGACAATTTTGTAAAGCATGGACAACAACATCTTGTATGCAGGTTAAAGAAAGAATAGTATGGTCTTAAACAAACACCAAGGTCATGGTATGTGAAAACTAGTAACCTACTTTTGAACAAGGATTTATCAAAAGTAAGAGTGATCAAATTTTGTATATAAATAAAGATAAGCATGGGAATGTTGCTTTGATTTCCTTGTATGTTGATGATTTAATCATAATAGAAAGTCCTATAGGCCTTGATCGATGAAATCAAAAGAGATGTATCATAGGAATATGAAATGAAGGATCTTGGAAATATGCATTATTATTTAGGAATTGAAGTATGAAGGGAAGATTGTAAGACTTTGACTACCCAAATTAAGTATGCAAAGAAATTGGTCCAAAGGTTTAATATGTATGACTGCAAATCAATATCTACTCTATTAGAACAAAATGTTAAGTTTTCTATTGATGACAATACAAAATAAATAAATGGCACTTTGTATAGATAGTTGGTGGAAATTTTGAACTACTTAACAACAACAAGACCTAATATTGAATATTCAATCAACATACTTTGTTGCATATGTGTTGTCATTGATGTCAATAGTGTGATGTTTAGTAATGGATAGGATTGATGTCAACAGTGCTAATGATTGGAAGTGGAAGTGATGATTAGTTGATGATCAGAGATACCAAAGGATAGTGATGACTAAGGAAGATTGTTGTAGATTGTTGTGAGATAGAGAAGCAAAGTTATGAGTATATGTTGAGGTGGTAAGAGAAGAAAACAAAGGAGTAATAAAGAGATGGATCAAAGAAGTTTCGAAGTAAAGGGTAAGATGATGAATGTCATGTACTATCATCTATACACAATTGCACCCTATCTTCTGAAGTTCATTGACAAAGGTTGTGCTAACATAAAGATTCTTGTTTTGATGAAAAGATTTGTGATTGTTGGTGTATGATGTTGTGAATGAAGTCTCTAGTATGGTGAATGTTGTATTCATTATTTCCTGATGAAAAGCATTACTTAAATTTTGAGAGAAAGATTCAGGAAGTCTAAGGCACTGGAAATTGCACTGAAGAAGCTCAAGAGAATGCTCTGCATTCCTCCATGTTTGAAGGTATGACCTTGCGGTTTGAGAGTTAGACAGAGACAAGTGTCAAGGTTGTATGTTTCTAATTTTAGAGCTTGAAAGTTACCGCAGAAGATTCTAGAGGTCACATAGTGAAGATAGTGTCAGAGAAATGCTCCGCATTAGAAGTTATGATGTTGCAGTAGGAAGAACAGTCAGATACAAATGCGAAGAATGATATATCCAAGTTTCAAATGATAAGGTGTACCATAGATGTCCTTTGGAGTCAGTAGAGCAAAGACATATCTTATTGCTGATTAGGGTTGTCTGGAGGAGAAAGTAAATTCCACTGCATTTCACCACATATTATCTTTTGGCTTTAATGTTTGGAGGATGAGTTTAGATAGTCTATATGTTTGTTCATTTTAGGTTCTAGGTGCTGAATTGCACCGCAAGTTGCTTTTTCAATGTTCTATCTCAAGGCTGTGTGTGTAGTGTTTGTGAGTGATGCTAGGTTTAGTGTCTGTTTGTTTGTGCCAGAAAGAAAACATATATTTTAGAGGAAGGAATATTTGAGAAGTCTTGTGCAAGTATTATGTTACTTGAGAAGTGATCCGCATGATGCTAATTGGTCTCTCCGGTACCGCTTTAGGTTTGGAGCTATTTTATGGAAGGATAAGTGTTTGAGCTGGGCTGACTTGATGTGTTTTGATGATCCCGCCAGATGTTTGGATATGTGCGCCAACATGGAAGAATGTGTTAATGAAGAATAGGTCTTGGTTATCACTTGGCTTGAACCACATTAGATTTCTACATCTTTTGGAATCTGACTTGGTGTGGCCATTACACATTTCATGTTTATCCGTTTCATCTTGGCTGACAAAGGAGAAAGATTTTGTTGTTTGCGGAAGATATAAATAAAAGAACTTGTTTGTTGTGGATTGGGTGATTGAGTGAGAGTGTGTGAGGTTAGTGAGTGAGCGTGAAAGTGAGTGAGTGTGTATGTGAAAATGTGTTGAAGACAATAGTGTCTACTATGCAGAGGAAGTGAAGATTTGAGTCAGAGTGAAGTGTGTGGATGTTGCGGAGGCGTCTGATTAGTGAGATTAGTTGAAGGTGATGTTAAGAGTTCGTAGCGTCATTCTGTAAGTGTTGTAGTATTGTATTCTAGGGAGTTGTAGCTTCCTTTGGGTTGTATCCTGTAAATAGTATTGTAATCTTGGTTTTATTTGTGAGGCTAGATTTATACAGTAGATCCAAGTAGCTTGCTAACCGTGGTTTTTCCCTTCTAGGGTTTTCCATGTAAATCTAGTGTTGTGGTTGTGTGCTCATGTGTTGTGCTTTGATTTGCTTAATTTGCTTTATCATTTGTTTAAGGGAGTAAGAAGATTTGATTGATAAAGTTAATTTTGAATAAAGTTTTGGCATATACTGATTCACCCCCCTCTCAGTATATTATTTTGTTCTAGAACATACTTAACCAATTCATGGCTAAACCTCTTGAGACTCATTGGGAAGTAGTAAAGAAAGTTATTCGATACCTACAAGGAACCATTAACTTTGGTAATTAATATACTAACCATTTGAGTGTTGAGTTGATAGGTTATTGAGATTCTTATTGGGCAAGTGATTAAGATGATAGAAAATCCACCACTGATATGCATTTAGTATAAGATCCGGCATTGTGTCTTGGAGCAGCAAAAAGCAACCATTTATTTCCTTGTCCTCTACGGAAGCTGAGTATAAAACATTGTACAATAATACATGTGAAGTTGTTTGGCTAAGGTGTATTCTTGAAGACATGGGAGAAAAGCAAGAAGGACCAACACCTATCAAGTATGACAATCAAAGTTCAATCAAATTGGCAAAAAAATCCAATGTATCATGCTAGATCAAAACATATTTCAAAACTCAACAACATTTTGTAAGAGAAAAGATCGTGTCACAAGAGATGGAGTTGATGTATTGCAACACAAATGACAACATGGCTGATGTGTTTACTAAGCCATTGGGCAAGATAAAGTTTGTAGAATGTAGCGATATGCTAGGAGTCCAAGAAATTCCCTTATTCATTAAGGGGGATTGTTAGAATAATGAATAACAAATCTTATGCATGTTGAGTACGTGTTGGCAAGAATTATAGACGTGTCAACTACAGTTATAGAGGTGTCACAAAGAGTTAGATTCATGTTTTGTAGGGAGCCGTTGAGCTTCAGTTGAAGCTATAAATTCTAATCCTTTTGTTGAATCAATTAGAGTCTTCTGCACCATTTTAGTTTTACAATTATTTTCACAGCTCATTTTGGAAATGTATACTAGGTACTGGGGCGAAAGAGGCATTGGATTTGGAAGGGAGAGCCAGGTTCCAGATATTGATGTCACAGCCACGGGCTTCAGGCTTCTCAGGACTTTCGGCTACACTGTATCTTCGGGTAAACATGTGTTTGTATGCAAATCATTAAAATGGTTTCTCGTTACAAGTTTAATCGAGTTTTTTATTTCCACAATTAGGTCGGTCTTAATCATAATCATTTCAAATGGCAGACGTTCTGCAAAACGTCAAAGGCGAGGCTGAACAACTCTGTAAGCTGTCTGGTAATGAAAACACCACAGGAGTAATCGCTATACTGAGCCTGTATAGATGTTCACAGGTTAACTTTCTGGGAGAAAATGTAATGAGAGAAATAGGTGCATTTGCAAAAGATTACTTGGCCAAATCCCTGCAAAGCAACAACTTTTTTCAGGCGAAGTCTGTCAAGGGAAACCTTCGCCAAGAGGTATTTTGAATTGCTACCTTCTGTGAAATATTAATCCGTGATTTATTACTAAACTGGATAAGAATTCTTATGATTCGCAATTTTGCTTCTTCTTTGTCCAGGTTGAATATGCTTTGTCTGCTCGATGGAATAGAAATATGCCAAGGCTGATGTTTAGAAATCACATAGAAGTGTTTAATCCCGATGACTTATGGCTGGGGAAGACATTACATCAGTAAGATACAATTTCTGATTATAAGGGTTTTATGAGTATAGTCCGATCGCATTTGTTTATATTTTAGATTGTCTCTAGTGCGCATACCGCTAATCCAGGTTGAAAAATATTGCATGCCGTACAGAATGCCAAATGCGAGCAACGACAAGTATTTAGAATTGGCCAAACTCAACTTCAACCGCATTCAGGCTATACACAGATCTGAATTAGAACATATTAAGAGGTAACATGGAGCAGTTAAAAAAGGGTCTGCATTTATTTTGAAAAAAAAACAGTCCCTGTTATGAAGGTAGCTCAATTGAGTGCAAGAAAGTTAATTTAATATGTGTTTTTGCGAACATCTTAGATGAAAGATATAAGATGGTATTATTGTATTCTTAAAGATGGTACAAGGATTGCAATTTCCCGCAGCTGGAATTTGTTCGTCACAGAGAATTAGCAACGTACTGGACCGCTTCAACGGTGATCTTTGAACTACAATATACCGATTGTAGACTCGATATGCAAAAACCGGGATCATGGCTGTTATCACAGACGACCTCTATGACAGATATGCAACTCTGCACCAAGCCAAGCTTTTCAACGAAGCTTTCGAAAGGTTGCCGCATTTAATCCCATCTCATCTTTATGCGATTAACGAATTCGCCAAATTAACTCTCGACTTTTCGGCTGCAGATGGGATCCATTGCAAATCCACCATCTACCAGAGAACATGAAAATAATTTTCATGGGCCTCTATAATACTCTGATCGATATATCTGAACGAGCGCGGGAAGTCCAAGGACGTGATGTGCTCCCTTACCTGCGCCGAAAGGTAACTAGTTTACCTTGACAGCCTCGCAATTTTTATGCATTTCGTCTTTCCCACTGATATTTTGCATTCAGCTGTGTGTTAATTTAGAGTGAAGCCTTTTTTCATTAATTCTTGTTTTCTTTTGAGTTATATGTTTGAAATCGCTTCAGATTTAAGCGGAGAAAGAAGGGAATTGTAGTCTAACAAGAATAATTTGTTTGTTGCGGGATTCAGTGGTTGGATCTCTTCTTCAGTTACACAAAAGAAAGAAAGTGGATGGAAAGAGGTTATTCGCCATCAATGGATGAATATTGGGAGAACGCGTCGATAGCACTGGGAGCAACAATCGTGACGTCAATATTTTCTACGGGAGATTCTTCCTGATCACATTCTCGACAAGTTTGATTTCCGAGCCGACTTTCTCGAACTCGTCAGTCTGACAGGACGTTTTGTTAACGACGTTAGAACTTTCCAGGGGAGCCTCGCCTCGCCTGCCTTCACTTTAACCTTTTTTGAACATGTTATAGGCCTAACCTACAAGTATTTTTACCGTGGTAATTTAGAGGGAAAGAGAGAGCGGTGAATTGGCTTCATTCGTACAATGTTACATAAATGATCACACTGGATGCACGGAAGAAGCAGCCCTAAATTTTCTGTACGGAATGAATGAAGACGCCCTTACTGAATTAAATTACCACTTTTTAATGCGTGCAGACATACCCAAGAGTTATAGAACAGTCCTTTTCATTGAAAGGTCTCTCTACGAACCGGTGTTGTAATAAATTCCTGTTATTATTATTTTATTATTAGTATTAGTTTTTGTGTTTGGGAATATTAATGTAATCAAAACTAGTTATTATTAGTATTGTACTATTAACCAATCATATATTACACATCATATATTATATTTTTTAACTTATAATTAATATATATTTTTTAGTATGTAAAATTTATAAAAATATATTTTAAAAATCAATTAATGACATTTTTATTGTATGTAATTTTTTTTTCTCTTATTCTAACTTCAAAGCATTTACTAATTAATTTTGTATAATTTTAATTTGTTAATATATATTTTAAATTAATAAAAGATAGATAATTGTCATATTATTTATTTATGGTAAAAAGGATAAATATATTAACTAAGAAATTAGAAAAAATTACAAAAGGATTTTGAAACAACAACAATTGTCACTAAAGGGCATATGATTCAGATTCAAGGAGGTTTTTCACCATGCCACCACCTCTATGAATAAGAGGAAACCACAAAGCCATCAAAGCATATAATACTAAGCAATAACAAACTAGAAGTATCAAACCAAATCATTATGAAGGAGCTTTAGACACTGTGAAGAATTAGCAAAAGACAGGGACCCCCATTTCGTGACATCCCAATTGTGATCATCATCAGAGGCCTATTAAGCCAAACAATCTACCACAACATTCCACTTTGTAGGAATATGAATAAAAGAAATGCAATCAAAGTTTCATAAAAGACAAAGAATATGCTCCACAAAAGAAGTTGACCTACAAGAAGACTCATGAAACTTTCCATTAGTCAGAAGGGAGACCAAAATCATGGGATCCATCTCACAAACTATCTTCTTCCAACCTAGCTTATAGTCTTTCTCTAGATCCATAAGGACAACCCAATCCTCCATCAAATTATTAGTGTCAAACCCCATTGTAGAAGAGAAAAAGAAGTAAACAAAACCAACACTATCACACCCAACTCCACCAATCCTTGTTACACCTGGATTTTCCCAAGAAGAACATTAGTATTGATTTAAAAAAATAATAATGGAGGAGGAGACCATTTACCTACTCTATTCACCTTACTAGAATATTTGGTCCTAGAACTAGGATGAGCAAGGCCAATAAAATGACCCAAATTAAATTGCTTCAAAATCAAAATATTAGAAAGAGTTACGACTTCATCCATATAGCACTTAACCAACAAAGTTTCTTTTATCAAGTCTAAAATCTTTTACTAAAGATACCCAAAAAACAAACTCTTATAGCCTTGGAAGATCTACGATTTCTTTCAAACCAATTTTGCTAAAGAACAAAGATGGGCCCTGTGTCATAGACTATAAAAAAAAAAAAAAGGGCAAAATAAGAGCACGACCCAATCTAACCCAAAGAATTGACAGAATGAATTTAAATATCCCGCACCAATTGCAATTAATTATGGTAACGAAGTGTAAGAATCATACGGAAAGACATGTAGCCTTTGATACCTTGTGCCATTATTAATCACTAGGTAGTGCACTAGAAATGAGTTTAACCTTGCAAAACTTGTTAGAAAGTAAAAAGGTACATTTACAAATGCGTCATTTAAAGTATTAAGATTAGATTTCTTCCTTACCCAATTAATGGTTAACACTTTGAACTCGTTCTTTTTGTTGTAAATGATAGATGTCCTATTGCCACAAGTGTATTTGGTCATTTAAGTTCTCAATGTCTATATAATTATAAAATATTTTAAAATTCATTAGTATAGATATTTTAAATAGATCTATTTTAAAAAATTATTTTATTTATTTGAGAGTTTTTTAATATTTATATTTTTATTTGATGGGTTATTATTATTTATTTAAGAGTTATTTTATTACATTTAAGAATTATTTTAGATATATGTTATATATTTAATTTACTTTATTTTACAATTTATTAGGTGTTTTATTTGTAGAACATCATATTATAGTGTAGATAAAAATAATTAAGAGACAACTATATATATTTAAAAAATTAAAGCTATAAAAACTCTTAACTAATAAAAATATCTCAACGTAATAAAATACAATAATTCTTGTGTAAATATTAAAATTTTTGTGTCCACATAATAAATAAAAAAATTAAAGTAAAATAAAATAACTAGTAAAAAACATCTAACTTATGCCTGCATTTTTTAGATAGATGTATTTAAGAAATCTATATTGATTTTGCCATAGAGCTATTTTAAATTAAAAGTTAATTTATTTGACTATAGAGTTATTTTATTCAGTATATCTTTTTTAATTTTAAAGTTAAGGTCCTTATATTAAAAGGTAAATGTCCAACCTTATAGCTTTTTAAAAAGAATATTAGACATACTCAAACTTAAAATTTTGAACCAATATAGAATTTTATTAAAATATATTTTAAATTATTTTAGTAAGATAAATAGCTAATGGGTGTTAAAATTTAAGTCATGCAATATTTTCATACTATTTAAATAATATTTAAAAATGAATCAATGTTACAGGGCTATAATCATTTTATTCCCAAGTAATGCTTTAGAAGTTAGATTTTTACAACTAACTTTATAATTCTTAGTGCTTCTTTAATCCTACAAAACACCTTTGTTTCCTCTAAATTTTCACATTATAAATATTCTTAACCAACAATATGCATTTACTACTCTACAAAATAAAACAAAATTAATTATATTATTACAATATTTCAAAGGAAGATATTAGCCACTACTAGCACTCGTTGGTTGTTAAAATTCTAACTTTTACTATAAAATAAAATGCTTCTTTCAAAAGTCATTCAACAACATTTTGTGTGGATATAGTGGGTATTGTATTTGTATATGATATGTGCCATAAATCTTAGCCCTTCATTGCCACTTGTTTCTAATAAATAATTCCTTTGTGAGTTTTATATTTGTAATGGTGAAAATTGTTAGTGTATATATATATTTCATATATTTGTATACACTTAGGCATAAGCCTACTTAGGTGTGCCTTATACAACCTTGACACATGTCTCATTGAGGTGTTAAGGTTGTTAGGCGGTTAGGAGAGGGGTCATCAAGTTTCCAACTAAACTAGCCAGTCATGCTAGTTTTGAGGAGTCATTTCCTTAACTAACTAACGACCTCTCTACACTATATGTACTTGACTTTGTTAATTTTCAGATCAGATATGCTGTTATGTTTAAATTGATTAGAACCTGATGTTGAATTCCTTATATTATTCTTGAGTACACTTGTAATTTTCTACAGTATATGAAGGATGATTAGAACTTGTGTTTGATTTCTAAATTGATTCCTTGTATTGTTTGTTGTCCATACCTCATGCCTTGATTCGATCTTGCATTTGTATTATGGGAGGAGGCACCTTTGTGGTAGGGTCACATCACTTCATCCAATGCCTCATCCGCTGACTAAATGGGTGATGGGCATTAATCTGGGGTGCCCGATTTCTTAGGGTTAGCCTTCCTTGTGTTATATGCATATTGTAACCTCCCGAAGCTACAAAAACATCAACACTCCCTCTTAGCTAGGGAGGTATTATCAACAACAAGGACTTCTTTGTCATGGACTCTCTCAGCATGACTTCCACAATGACTACATCCAATTGTGGGAAACACAACTTAGTCTTAGAGATGTGTACCATACAAGGGCTTTTACCTCATATTTCTCTGTCTCAAAGAAATATACGATACAAGGGATTTCACCTCATATTTCTCCATCTCAGAGATGTGTACTATACAAGGGCTTTAACCTCATATTTCTCCATCTCAGAGAAATATACAATACAAGGGCTTTCACCTCATACTTCTCCATCTCAGAGAAATATATGATACAAGGGATTTCACCTCATATTTCTCTATCTCAGAGAAATATACGATACAAAGGCTTTCACCTCATATTTCTCTATCTCAGAGAAATATGCGATACAAGGGATCTTAAGGATGCTGTGACTCCCTCTTTGTGAGAGCATCATCTTCCACCACACCAAGCTTGTCTCGGAAGTATGCAAACTTTACCCTAGGAAGAGGCTTGGTGAGGATATCAGTCATCTGATCATCAGTGCAAATATACTTGAGTTGGATTTCTTTCCTTAGCACCATTTCTGACCCTATCATACTTGATGCACCCAATGTACCAGACATTGGCTCTCCCTCTTAGCTATGAGTCCCAGACTTCACAACCCCTTGCAAGATCCCTACCTTGACTTAACCTAATTAAGTTGATCCATCCTTTCGATACATTCCTACAAAACCTTCCATGCTACTCAGACTTCTCATCCAAGTGCCACCACAACCACCTTGTCGCACCTTCTGTAGTACTAACTCCCAACTGAACTCTGCTCCAAGAATGCACATCAACCTCCAGTCGTCCTTGATCAAGGTTGCCTACAATGTTTGCCCTAGTGGAACACCTCTATCCCACACTTTGTTTCATGTATCCCTAGATACTCAGCCTCTTCATTCCCACCTCCAAGATGGTTCTACTGCAAACTTACTAAGTCTGCCTTGGTACCTTCCAAAGGCACCCCTATTTGCATTACTTCACCCACAGACTTTCCATTCAGCCTGATCTTGTCCAATGCAGGATTTTTTTTCTTTATGACTCGACCTCCTCTTGCTCTCTCCCACTTCAAGGCCTATCCGCCACCTAATTTACTCTACATATTCAAAACATTCTGCATTCTTGTGCAATATAACAGGAGGAACTAAACATGGGAGAGGACAAAATTAAAGAGGGCGAGGAGCATATTGTAACACCATGGGAAGTTGCAGCATCTAAGGAAGGAGCTGGCAAGTCTGCCCATGTTTTCCTTTGCCGTGGGATTTTCTTCGCTCACCAGTATTTCTCTTTTCTTCCAAACACTTTGTATCAGTACCCATAAATTGGTTTTGCACCTTAGGAGAATTTAATGGTGCCCTAATATTGAGTAGTCTCAAATTAAAATAGTATAAGTTGCCAACAATACAATGGTGGTGATGTTTTAATAAGTTGGGACTCTAATCTTTTGCCTTTGTTTGCTTTGGGTCATTTCGAAACACCTTGTTTGAATGATGGTAGATCATCTAATAATAATCCTGCATCTGTAATAGGCTATAAAAGCCTCTTGAAATTTACCCAAAAAACTCACTTCCAGACTACTTGCCTTGAACATAGATAATCTGCTTATTAAGAAACATAATTAGTAATGGTCCTAACTCTAAACTTGCTAATTATAAATCAATAAAATTTCTAGGGAATATCAGCAAGCATTATTGAGCATATCCAGTGATGATTACAAACCATGAAATGTCATTCACTGAAACAACTGTTCAAACATATTCTGATCTAACTTCAAATATATCTGCTCAGATGATGTAACTATTTAATGATGTAACTTTTGTTACTACAACTCTTAAACTCCTTTTCACAGCGACTTCAAAGACTTCAGTCCCTTTTTTGATAGACACTGGTGGCAATACTTGTCTTCTCTTGACAACTTTTGCTTTTAGATAGGGACGGCTACAATGTCCAAATAATCTCCTTTGATAGATATAGTCTCACACCAAATTGATTCTCCCTGGTTCTCTTGCTGGTTGTTTCAGCAGCTTCAAATCATTTTTCTGAATTTATCCTAACAGTATCGGTGCCTCTTATCTTTGGTGACCTCACTTTCTATTTGAAATATTACAACTTTATTTCCACAAAATGTCTTCCACAATCTGCCAAAACTTTTCAGTTATTTCTTTAGTGGCTATAGCCTCACAATTCTGCGATTCTGATTTTTCATTTTGGTAGCTTTTCTCAAATGGCACTCCTCTGTGCTTCTAATTCGCCTTCAATCTTTATTGGATCTTCTTATGCTCTGATACCATGTTAATTTTTAGATCAGATATGTTGTTATGTTTAAATTGATTAGAACCAGATGTTGAATTCCTTATATTATTCCTGAGTCCACTTGTAATTTTCTGCAGTATATGAAGGATGATCAGAACTTGTGTTTGATTGCTAAATTGATTCCTTGTATTGTTTGTTGTCCATACCTCATGCCTTGATTCGATCTTGCATATGTATTATGGGAAGAGGCACCTTTGTGGTAGGGTCACATCACTTCATCCAATGCCTCATCCGCTGACTAAATGGGTGATGGGAATTAATTTGGGGTGCCTGATTTCTTAGGGTCGGCCTTCCTTGTGTTATATGTAAATCGTAACCTCCCAAAGCTACAAAAAATCAAAAGACTTCTCCAAGATATTCAATGGCGGATTTGGTTAGTTTTGCATACATTATCATGCTTGTTTGTCGTCTTCTTGTTCATTAGGGAATCCTACATGGTATCAAAGCCTCATTGAACTCACTTGTTGGTTCATTTCGAAGGCGTCATTGAAATTTGCCATGGAAGAAACCCTTGTGAGGGAGTAGTAAGTTTTTGTGCAGGCTCGTCTTGGAGGCATAAATCTCTATTTTGCGCTACACTTGAATTTGTTTGGGCGATTGTGGAGGCAGTTTCTTCAATCTGGAGGTCGATAGATGTCATTGAAGGCTCTAAATCAATCTCTGTGGTGTGTGGTAGGATTGAGGTAGTTTAGAGCTGTGATAATAGGTGCTGCAGACCTCTAATTTGGTTGTTCGGCAGCGGTTCCTTGATCCCTTCTTGGCATGATTTTGTTTGAAGTGGTGTTGGCATCCTCTTGAATTGATTCCCCTATTGCTAAGGCAGCGATTCTTTTTTTGAAGCGTTTCCCATCATTGAAGATAACAGCTTCATGTTTTTTGAGAATCACTCATTATTGGAGTGAGCAGCTTCATACTGTTGCAGTGGCTTTATTCTTTTGTGTAAGGTTGCAGGCCTATGAATAAAGGGCGCGGGCAAGGAAAGACCGCCCTCTTTATAGCTGCAGGCCTGTTAAGAAAGGACGTAGGCAAGAAAAATCCCGGCACGCACAACAGAGGGCGAGTGGAAGGGAGGCCGACTATTTGAGAAGGCCATTAGGGATTTGCCTTCATAGATTGAAGCTCCTTTGCCAACATGGGAAGGTGTTTCCTTTGCATATGCCCTTAGGGGCATTTGCTCTGCTCATGCAGGGTTTACTTGTTGGTCAACTGTAAGTGTTTTCAGGAGGTTGGAAGATTTGTCCATGCAGAGAGACAAGATCCCACAGATCCATGTGAATCCCTCATGCCAATTTGTGAGGATCCGGCCTTGCAAACAATGGATGCTATTCTCTAGACATAGTGACCAACACTCAATCTCTGGTGAATGCCCCTTCGCTTTTTTCCTGGGCATTTTTTCTATGCCCTAATCCAGGCATTGTAAGTTGGGGTCTCCAATATTTTTTTTATTTGTGCAAAAGCATTTTTAATTTATGTTAAAAGCACTATAAAATAAAACAACAAAATAGAAAGGGGGAATTTATATTTGGGAAACATTGTTTAAGGTTTTTTTAAACAAAAGAACTCTCTGTATCTTCTTTTGTCGAGGACAAAGAGTGAGGCCCGGGTTTGCAGGAGGCCAATTCCCCCTCACAATCAAAACGTTTGTAATCTTCATTTCTTACCAATTCCAATGAGTAGTTGGAAGGCTAGGTTCACTCCAGGTTAAAGGCATTTTTTTTTTTTTTTCTATTGGGCATGTATTAAATTAGGCCATTTACGGGAAACTTGTTTGTATCATAACTTTTGATCGGCAGCTCAAAATCGAGCACCGTTTTTTGCAAAAGTTAATGTTTTTACATTTCCCATCTATTGGACCTACTTGAATTGTAAAATGCACTGAGTTATAAACTGCCAAAACTGGGGGTCACCTAACTAGGGTGTTGCCTGATGTGTTGAATTTCTTTTGTCTAAATGAATAAACCTATCTGTAATCATGGGATATGAAACTCACTCTTCTGTAATCAACCTAAAAATAGGAAACTAGAAGTCCTAGTGTGAAGGCATCCTAAAATATCTCATGTTCCATTATCTCATACCCTATCTATATGGACTTGTCCCTAAACCTGGTCAACAATCTCAGAAGGCTAAGTAGTTTAACCATCATGATCACATTCTTGGATTAATTAGTTTACATATTCCAAATGATGCTTTGTATTCCATCATGGATATTAATTGTCCATATGTATTATGGATCAAAATTTGGGAGATATATGGAGACTCCAATGTTTCTCCATTCCCACATGATCTTACTTTGATCACAACTCACATCCCTAATCATGATACAGAAACAAAATGTTCCATTGAAATAGAAGAAGTCATCACTTCTACTATTGCTTCATCAGATTTTAGAGTCACTTCTTCGAAAGATTCTAGCACTTCTTTGCAACAAGATATTTGTCTTCCTAGCATTGTTGATTGGGACATATTTGTACCTAACATTACTTGTTTGTTTGTAGAATCCTACATTGTTGACATGGAAGCACACATTGAGGAAATTAGTGTTATCTTTGATGACAATTTTGATGAAATTGTATCACCATTATCCTCTTCAGATACTCATGCTCTACATCCGTCTACACATGGTTTTGGATCATCATCATCCTCATCTATTGGGCATGCCCCTAATTTGATTATGGCATCCTTCGGCATCGACATGGGGATAACTGAGCATTCTTCGAAGACACCACAATGGGCACCATCATCCTTGGACCAACTTTAACATGATTCAAGATCATACATACATCTTCTCACATTAGAAGATATCTTGCATCTTCAGGTGGTTTTATTTCTTCCCAAGGGAAGGAACATTGTTTGGCATTCTTGGATCTACATCTACATCCTTTGTTGACTATGCAGCCTCACTGCAGTAGGAAATGTATTATGGGGGGGGTCTCATAGACCTTCTATAATTTTCTCTCCTATGGGGGAATCATATATTATACTTACTGAAAGAAGTAGTACTTCTTCACCTGTGTAATTTTCATGCATATTTTCTCTCTTTTGGAGGGTAGTTTCTTTCCCATAGGGTTTTCTACCTTTCTTTGTTTATGAGAGATTGCATTGTACACGGGTACCTCACCAAGCCTTGTTAGCTAGGACCCATTTCAATTGTGCCCACCAAAGCTATGCTTAAGGGGAGGTGTTATTGTATGTATTTCATACACTATAGGCTTAAGCCTACTTAGGGGTGCCCTTACCCAATCTTGACACATGTCTCATTGAGGTGTTAAGGTTGTTGGGTGGTTAGGAGAGGGGTCATCAAGTTGCCCACTAAACTAGCCACTCATGCTAGTTTTGAGGAATCCTTTCCTCAACTAACTAACTACCTCTTAACACCTATATGTACTTGTCTTATTTGAATATCAATCCACTTTGATTTGATACTTGTGCATTTGTCTTATTAGTTTTGATATTGATAAAGTGCCAAATCTTAGGGGGGTATTTGAATCTTGTATTTTTACCCATCGATGACGAAGGGTTATACACGCACTCAACTTATAAAGTGTCACTTTCATGTATTATTTTAGTGGGCTATACATAGGCATTTTGTAATCATTGAACTAACATAAAGTTAAAAAGGGGGTAAAAAATCTTAGTCAACTAATGGGGATAACGAGTCATCCATCTGTCATCACCTTGGAAAATAGAAATTTATAAATCTTGGCACAATGGTATCTTGGCGCACTACCGATGGATTCACCTATTGCCACATCTGAATGGACTTATTCCTAAACCAAGCACATATTGGCAAAAAATTATATGGAAAAATAAGAATAATCATGTTGTAGGATTAATTGGTTTAAGTGTTATGGACCACGCTCAATGGGTTCCTCTATCACACATCGACTGCCCTAGAGCTCTTTGGACCAAACTATGGGAAATGCATGGAGACCCAAATGAACCTCCATTCCTAGATAATCCCATTATAGACAAACTTAGATTTCCCTTGATGATGTTGATGATCATTTGTATGACGATGATACTGAAGAGGAACTTGCATATTGGGAAAATCTTTATTGTACTAATGACAAAGAGACATACCCACTTGCATCTCCTCTCTCTACACCTCCTGCATTGACATATATTCTGCCACCTCCTACTATTGCTTGATCAGATTCCATAGTCACTTCTTCAAAAGCTTCAAGTGCTTCTTTGCAATAGGATATCAGTCTTCCTAGCATTGTAGATTGGGACAAATTTCTACCTAACATCACTTGTCTGTTTGTAGAGTCTCGCATTGCTGACATGGAACCACATATTGAGGACATTAGTGTTCTCTTCGATGATAGTTTTGATGAAGCTGCATCCCCATTGTCCTCTTCAAGTATTCATGGTCCACATCATCCTACACATGGTTTCGGATTGTCATCATCCTCATCTATTAGCCATGCACCTGATTTGATTATGGCATCCTTTGGTATTGACATGGGGACACCAGGGCACTCTTCAAAGATATTGACATGGGTATCATCATCCTTGGATCAACTTCAACATGATTCAAGATCATACATACATCTTCTCGCATGGGAAGATATCCTGCATCTTCAAGTGATTTCATTTCTTCCCAAGGGAAGGAACATTGTTTGGCGTTCTTAGATTGACATCTACATCCTTTGTTGACTATCCAACCTCACTGTAGCAGGACATGTATTGTGGGGGGTCTTATAGACCTTCTATCATTTTATATCTATGGGGCAAATCATATATTGTACTTAGTGAAGGAAGTAGTACTTCTTCACTTGTATAATTTTCATGCATCTTTTATCTATTTTGGAGGGTAGTTTTTTCCCACTGGGTTTTCTACCTTTCTCCATTTATGAGAGATTGCATTGTTCTTGGGTACCTCATCAAACCTAGTTGTCAGGACCCAATTTTGTATTTACATTGTACATGGGTACCTCACTGTTAGGAACCTATGTTTAACCCTTCTCTTTACTTTGTTAGTATATTGTTGTTGGACGCATATGCTTTGTAAATCATCCCGTGAGTATATTGTATTATCCCACATTCATGGGGAGTAATAGTTGTTTAGATTAAACTTAGTATATAAGTACGTGTTGAGGCCAATGAAGGCATCCATGAATTTATTGTATTGAGCTTGCTCAAAGGAGGTTGCCCCCTCAAAGTGGCCTGCGATCAATAAATTCCTTCTATGTTCCTACTATTTATATATTTCTGTTATTTTGTGCAATTTTCATTATATTGTTGCAGGAGGTTCCTCTCATCTGGAATTAGAGCGCTTTCTTGGGCTCGCTGGGTGGAATTTCTAATAAATTTTTTTCTGCAGTGGCCTCCAGGCATTGTGATTATTGCAGTAGTTCTTTTTTTTGCATCTGTATTGTTCATTTCAATTGCAAGTACAGATCAGGGAATAATCCCTATCCGCTTAACTGTGGGAAGTGCCTGGGCATAGCCCTAAAACTCATTGTGAGGAGTACCACAGGAACCACGAAGTAGCTGGCCCATTGAGAGGACCTACCAGCAAAAAGGGCAATGGCCCCTACCTGATTGACTAGTTCCCATCCGTGAGGCAAACCAAGAGCTGTCATTTGTGGCAAAGCAGTTATCAATTTTTCCTAAGCTATGGAGTGAGGGGTAGTGCCCCAATACGCAAGCCGTTAGACAACATTGGTGGCCGAGTGACTCCCTTGAACCTTTAGGCAGCCAAACATACCTGGGGCCCATATCTATTGATAGCTGACAAATTATAGATTGAATCTATCTAGAGCTATTTGCAGATTGTTTCCAAAAAAAAAATTCACCATATCTTCTATTTTTTTGCCATATCTTCCTTACTTTAGCCTCGTTTCCTCTCAAAATTCACTGGAACCCCTGAAATTTCATTCTGCATATTTCCTTCCTTGAGGACCCTATCCGAAATTCCACTTATCAAAGCCATAAATCCCACATTTGTCAATTTTTAGGGTTTGCCATAACTTTGATTCTCACCCAATAGCCTTTAAATTTTGCCACAGTGTCCATTTCCTATTTTTGCTCCTTTGTTCCTCTTGGACAAATTTTCCCATTCTTTCACCCCGCTTTTGAAATCCCCATTTTCTACTTCCTTGTCCCCCAGAAAGTGTCCAAAACCTAGTCAAACCCTAATTACCTATCAGAGTTTTTCCCAAATCCAAAATTTCCTTTACTAAAATAGTTTATGTTTTTATTTTTCTACCCATTCCCAAAAAAAAAAATCTCCTAGTTATGGTTGTCACCCGCGCAGGAACAAAAAACATGGAAGATGAACTTGCAACCCTCAAAACCAAACACCAAGATCTGGATGAAAAAATTCTCGGCCTCAATCTTCAGCATTCAACCATGAACAATAGATGGCAGCCAGAGTCTTCTGCAGACACTGGGTTCTCTTCTTCCAGCAATTTTCATGGGCCGAAGCTTGATTTTCCTTGCTTCAATGGTGATGATCCAACTGGATGGATATACTGGACATAACAATATTTTAGTCTACATAATACTTTTGATGTCAACAAAGTCCCACTTGCATCCTTTCATTTGGAACATGAAGCCCTTCAATGGTTCCATTGGTACATCAAGGCTCATGAAGAGCCAAAATGGACAGATTTTTGCAAACTCATTTTCGAACGATTTGGCCCTAGTGCTTTTGATGACTTCACAGGAGCACTCACTAAACTTTGCCAAACTGGCACTATGAGAGAATATCAGATAGAATTTGATAAACTAGACAATCACACAGAGGGATTGTCTGATGAATTCTTTAGGAGTTGTTTTACTAGTGGTTTAAAGGATGCAATCCAATCTAAGGTTAAAATGTTCCGTCCCAGCACAATGATGGAAGCCCTAGGGTTGGCTAAGTTGGCGGAGGACAAGATCATAGCTCAATAGTGCTCCAAATCCAATTTTGTTCCATTCAAAAACATGGTTTCTCAAAGACCTCCAATCACACCAGCTCCTAGAACAACTCCTATCAAGCATTTGATTGAAGCAGAGATGCGGGCACATAGAGAAAAATGGATTTGTTATAATTGTGATGAGAAATTCACTTGGGGACATAGATGTGTTGAGCAAAAGCTCTATCTCTTGGATGTGGATTATCCGCCTGCAACTGAAGTTTATGAGGATGCTCAGGATACAATAGATGATCAAGTCGAAACTCAGCAGCTACCTATTGACCCTACTTCTTAGGAAGACCACCCAGAGATCTCATTCCATGCTTTAGTAGGAGTCACCACCCCACAAACCATGCAGGTCAAGGGTTACTTCAAGAAGCTCCCTCTTACAATACTCATTGATTTTGGTAGCACTCATAACTTTATTGACCCTCGGATCGCCAAACAGGCTGATTGTTTTGTCCATCCTTGCTCCAGCTTTGAAGTCACGATGCCAATGGGGGCATATTACCTTGTAAAGGGAAGTGTTGCAATGTGCATATCTCTATTGGAGATTATAACTTGTGCTCCGACATGTTTGCCTTGCCCTTAAGCAGATGTGATGTGGTTTTGGGCGCTCAATGGTTACGCACACTTGGACCCATCTTATGGGATTTTGCTAAACTTTGGATGTAGTTTTCAGACAATGGGCAAAAACACATATTGAAGGGCTTACAACTAGGGTCTCTCAGCATCATTAGTTCACATCATATGGAAAATCTCCTTAAGAAGAATTCACATGGTGTCATCGCTCAACTCCATTCCATTCATATGCAATCATCAACAGTCTCCACTACTCCTTCAAATCTATAATGAATTTTGGATAGATATGCATGTGTCTTTGCTAAACCAGTTGGATTGCCACCTTCACAACTAGATGACCACCATATTTAGCTCCTTCCTAGAAGCGTTCCTCCCAACATCAGGCCCTACCGCATTTCACCAAAAGACAAAGATTGAGATGCTCATTCGGGACTTACTAAAGCAAGGTATTATTCGCCCTAGTACCAGTTCTTTTTCTTCACCAGTTCTTCTTGTTAAAAAAAAAGATGGGTCATGGCGTCTCTCTATTGACTTCTGAGCACTTAATCACATCACAATCAAGGATAAGTTTTCGATTCTTGTTGTTGATGAGCTTCTTGATGAGCTTCATGGCGCTCATTTTTTCTCCAAGTTTGATCTTCATTCTAGGTATCACCAAATTCAGGTTCATGAGGATCATATCCCTAAAATGGCTTTCCACATGCATGATGGCCACTATGAGTTTTTGGTCATGCCCTTTGGCCTCACTAATGCTCCTTCAACATTCCAGGCATTGATGAATAAAATATTCTGGCCCTACTTGTGAAAATTCATTCTGGTCTTCTTTGATGATATCCTCATCTATAGTAAAACATGGGCTGAGCATCTCCAACATCTGTAGGAGTCAAGGACAACACTGAGAGGGGGGGTTGAATCAGTGTTGTGTGAATTTTCAAATCTTTTGCAAACTTTAACTTTTAAAACACAAGGAGAGAAAGCTATCATTAATTTGTCAAACACATATGCACATGACTGAAAATGAGGAAAGATAACAAAACCTCATGAGCAAAGTATACACACATACAGATGAAAACAATATGAGACATAACACAGATTTGCATGAGTGGAAAACCCTCCAGAGGTAGAAAAACCACTCCAAAACTGCCTCACTGGCTTTATCAAGAATCTCACTGATTACAATGTTTAGAAGCACCAACTTCAAGGAGCACCAACCCCTAATTCAAAACAAACTGCAAAGTGTGCAAGAAGTGATTGCTACTCAATCTAATTTGCACCATTCAAATCAACTCATCTGCAACATATATTCCACCTTTGATATTTTATCTTTTAATCATCTGATTCACTTGATCAGGGAAACATATCTCATTCATTACAAATTGGTTTTTCACATTTTATACATTCATCTGCATTTTCTTTTTAACATAATTTTCATAAAATTGTCTTCATCATTGATCTACTACCCTGCATGATGAACCACACAATCACCTGTATAAAAATGCTTTCAACACTGCCTCATCGGTCCTTACCCAAAACTCACAATTTCAATGCACCTGAAAAACTATTATATGTAAATTGAATGTCTTTTCACCTTTCGTCTTCTGTATGTTTCATTTCCATCAAATTATGAAGTTGTATCAATGCACCTGAAAAATTATTGTAAATAAAAGGACTCTTGATGTTCCTCTTCTTTGCAAAACAACATCCATCAATTTCCATTCTAAAAACATATCCCTCTTCTTTGAATGACTAATCATCTTCCTCTATTCTGCAAAATAATATCAAATTATCTTGACATAAAAAAAAATCATTTCATTTTGGAATTCCCTTCAATCTTTTGATCTTCCCTGCACAACCAATCTTAAAAATAAGATCATAAGAAAACACAACACCATTCATCTCCCTCTTGCTCTACAATCATTTCTCTGTATCTTCAAAAATAAATCAATCTTGTAATCCATTCACCTTCATCTTCAAAAAAATCTTCACTAATTTCTTCAATGGTATGGGAGAGAAAATAAAATGGATTCTCCTAAAAAATTGCTTTTAAAAAGCATCAACCAATTCCTTGATAAGCTCCTTGAAAAACTCCTATATTTTCCATATTGGATCTCATGCTTTTTTTAAAAGGAAAATAAAATAGAAATTAAAAAATTTCTAAATTTTAAATACAAAAACTTTTATCCACAAAAAAAAACTTTCAAAAATTTCATGCCCACATATATTTGTGATCCCTTCATTTTACATAAAGCATAGTTAATGCTTTTTTTTTAAATTCCAAAATTAACAAATGCTTTTTAAAGCATAAATCATTTCCTTAAAAAATTGGGCTCCAAAATATATCTTAAGGTATTTGACCATTTAATATTCTATTTGTTAAAGCATTCGATACTTTAAACAAAACATGCTCCTCCATGTGCCTTTCACTATAAAACAAATAGCCTCTTTGAAACATGTCCTTTGAAATTTTATCAATAACCATTGATTCATTTTAATACTGATTGCATCAGTCTAGCAGGGAGGTAGGGGCCAGTTGCCCCGTGGTCTTAAACCCTCTACCAGGTCAATACTAAGTGACTGACCTGCAACCATAGGTCAACTCTAATTCATAATAAAAGTGCAATAGTGAGAGTTATGTTAGAATATAAATGATTTTAAACCTTATTCAAAACCTTTGACCACATTAATATGTGTGATTTATCAAAAGCACTTCTTGATCACACAATCTTTAATTTAATGACATTGTATGCCATATTTCCATCAGGGTCTTCTCTGACCATCAATATCATGCTAACCACTGTATTTGCCAATATGCCAAATAAGAACAACTGTCTCCAACACAATAGGTTAGCATTGCACAACAGGTTAGCATTGCAAATAATACGTTGTCTCTGCATTAAAACCTTTGTCACCTGACCCAACCATTCTTTACCAATACAACATCATACCATTAGACCTGATGAAGTCTTAATCAACTGAGCTCCTTCAAAACAAGGCATAATAGAACCAAACCAACACCACATCTGAATTTGCCTCAACTATATGAAGTTCATGATGAATACCTGATCAACCATCTCCTGAACAATGAAAAGGGCAATTCAATATATGGTAGCTGAATGTGATACCTGCCAGTGCAACAAGGATGAAACGACACTCCTTCTTGGATTGCTCGAACCCTTGCCCATCCCTACATGGATTTGGATAGATATTTCTATGGATTTCATTGAGGGGCTCCCTAAATCTGGAGGGAAGATAGTGATCTTGGTTTTGGTTGATCACCTCTCCAAATATTGTTATTTTTGTGTCCTCAGCCATCCCTATACCACCTCCTCAGTCACACAAATTTTCATGGACCATATCTTCCATCTTCATGGCATCCCTTCTTCCATTGTCTCAGATCATGATGCAACTTTCACCAGTCAATTTTGACACACTGGCACCAAACTGAAGATGAGTTCAGGGTATCACCCACAAACATATGGTTAGACTAAAATTATCAACAAATGTTTGGAAACTTATCTTTGTTGCTTCACCTCAGAACAACAGCATCAGTGGGCAAAGTGGCTCCCTCTCGCTGAATGGTGGTACAATACCTCCTACCACACTGCATCTAAAATGACTCCATATGAAGCCATCTATGGTCAGGCACCACCAATTCTCCTTCCATACACCCCCAGCAGTTCACCAGTTCAGGTAGTCGACACGGTTCTCTAAACCTGAGATTAGATTCTTCACATTTTGTAGGACAATCTTCACATGGGAAGAAATAGAATGAAACAACAAGCCAATCAGCATTGTTCTAAGCACACTTTTCAAGTATGGTTTTTCTTCATCTACAACCATACAAGCTATCATCCCTAAAACTCAAAGGGTGTCATAAGTTGTCTCCAAAGTTCTATGGGCCATATAAGGTTCTTCAGAAGATTGGGTCAATTGCTTATAAATTGGAGCTTCCTCCTTCTTCCTGTGTTCATCCAGTATTTCATGTCTCTTGTCTAAAGAAAGTTCTTGGCACCAACATTAGAGACCAAACTCTTTTACCAAAACTGGATAACAAAGGATCCATCATTTTGGAGCCAGAGGCAATCCTCGATGAGTGCACTCATCAACTTCTCTCTCGATCCATCATAGAGGTATTAATTCAGTGGCACGGAATGCAACCAAAGGATGCTACATGGGAACCACTCCTTTAGATTCAACAACAATTTCCACATCTTAAGCTTTGAGGACAAAGCTTTTCTAAGAGGGAGGGGATGTTAGGAACCCATGTTTAACCATTCTCTTTACTTTGTTAGTATATTGTTGTTGGATGCATATGCTTTGTAAGTCGTCTCGTGAGTATATTGTATTATCCCACATTCATGGGGAGTAATAGTTGTTTAGATTAGACTTAGTATATAAGTATGTGTTGAGGCCAATGAAGGCATCCATGAATTTATTGTATTAAGCTTGGTCAAAGGAGGTTGCCCCCTCGAATTGGCCTACAATCAATAAATTCCTTATGTGCTCCTGCTATTTATATATTTCTGTTATTTTGTACAATTTTCATTATATTGTTGCAGGAGGTTCCTCTCACTCACCAAGATTTGTAGCCAGGACCCATTTTATTTGTGCCCACCTAAGCTATGCTTAAGGGGGGTGTTAGTGTATATATATATATAGGCATAAGCCTACATAGGTGTGCCTTATACAACCTTAAAACATGTGACATTGAGGTTTCAAGGTTATTAGGTGGTTAGGAGAGGGCTCATCAAGTTTCCCAATAAACTAGCACTCACGCTAGTTTTGAGGAGTCCTTTCCTCAATTAACTAACTACCTCCCTACACTATATGTACTTGACTTCTCCATGATATTAATGGTGGATTTGGTCAGTTTTGCATACATTTTCATGCTATGCATTATTTGCAATCTTCTGTGCTTGTTTGTCATCTACTTGTTCATTAAGGAATCCTACAAAAATTGCATACCATATCTTTTTTCCTTATGTTTTGGGTTCACATTGATTAGAGAGTATTTTATGAAATAACAAGTTGTAATGGTAAAATTTGATATATCCATGTTATTTCTCATTTAGTTTTGTGTCCACCTTCATACAATATCTTTTAATAAAATTCCATATCAACAAGTGGTGTATTCTTGTGTTAGGTTTGGTTTAGGCTTTGATCTATATACATATTCATTTACTCTCATTTTCATTCATTCCCACACATTCATCATTCACCCCTCAATTATTACAACCTATTCATGCCTATCTTATTTCATTTCCTCCTTGCTTGGAGACTACAACTTCATTGCCCAAGTTCATTTTTATGCCACATGAAATTGAACATCAAATTCAAATCCCAACTATCTCACCCCTTCCTATTAGCCACTATGAGCCAACTTGGTACACATTTATGGACCATGTTGCTATGTCTTGGCATTTAAATACATTCATTGTGCCATCATTTTGTAAGGTAGAATACAAGTGATTACAAGGAGAAAATTATTAGTGTACACTTTAATTTCTAAAGGGAAAACAATCAAATCTACATCATATGCATATAGGCAACCTGCACACTTGTGTATGATGTCATTTAATCTTTGCTTACTATTGTAATGTTGGTTTTCAATGATCAGAAATTTCTTTCATTTGTAAAAATTGGCAAAACAAGACTTACGTATGGAAATTCACTTCCTCCACCATCTTGTCAAATTCTTGCAAGGAATAAACATGTTATAAATCCTGTATCTACCTACCCATCCATTGTCACCTCTCAACAACTTACTCTTATAACTTCTTTCTACTTATATATATTAAAATGTGTCCTATTTACTATCATTGTAATGCCCCAAGTTTTTACACAAGGCATTAGTCGAACAAACACTGAACCAACAAATCTTTCATGTTTGCAAGTGTGATATTTACATGTCGCATTGCATTCACATTTGCGAAAGGTGTCGTAACAAGCACAACAACACCTAAGACAACATCACCATTGCACTAAGCAAGGTGACACAAGAAGAAGACTTCACTGAAGTTTCCTAAATATGTTGCACAAAGTTTGACTACGTTGTCAAACTCCAAAGAGGTCAATTTTCAAGACACATTTCACATTCACCAACATTCATGTTTGAGTCAAATCAAAGGGGCAAAAGTACTATTTTAGAGTACAATTTCAACAAATGAGAAGAACAGACACCATCAGGAAACTTGGCAGAGTGTTGAGACCAAGGGGAAAGTCACTGCCTAGGACACTAGTGCCGAGCACTATCATTATAGGACTCTAGTACCTAGTGCCTAGGTCTTGGGACTCCAGAACCTAGTGCCTGGGTCCTTCTGTACCCTATTCTAGAAATACAAATAGTCATAAAAATTGCCCAGATTTGAGCAGAACAACCTAGAACTTTACCAAAACACCTACGAGGCCTAAACGCATTAATAAACATCAAATAGGATTCATTTTAACAAAAAAAAATAGGGTGTTGAACCAATTATGTCCATATGTTAAAATGGACAAAAGCAATACAAAAGGCTACACATGTTCAACACCAATGTCGACACATGCCAAAAGAAAAGATAGGATCCTCACCACCTATGGGGGATGGATACAATCTAAAACAAACACATCCATAAACATCAAATACAACATCAAATAACTTTGTCTAAACATGCTAACATAGCTAGATTCTAACATGTAAAATCTATCAAAACATAACAACTTCCTCACAAACCGAGGCGTGGAAAAATACAAGACGATATCCAATAATTACAATATTCGAAGGGATTCATCCTAAACATAGATGAATCATAGCCAACATCATAAATCAACTCATAGCATTAATTACATATTATTACAAAGGTCTTAAAAGACCTACTTTACAAAGGTTACAATAGTCAATAATAATAATATACAAGAGCATAAACCACCCAAAATCCAACATGCTCTCCAAGGTGGAAGAAGACACAAAGCACAACATATTCAACCTATAAGAAGTTAAGGGAACAATCCAAAACCTGAAGATCATCATGAAGGACCAATGGGGAAATATTTCTTGCCTCCCAACCATATTGCCATCATCAAGTGCAATAGTTGTTTACGCAACTCTAAGCAACCCCCAAGATGTACAGAAGGTGATCATAAAAAACATGCTAGCATCATCTCACACAATCCAGGGTATACATAGAAACATATGGCATACATGCCAATCAATGTAGACAACACACATGGCACCACTACCAATACAATGCATACACATGTAACATGTGACACACTTGCCAATAAGAATAATAGAATGATATCACAACATTCAAGCATAAGGGAAATAATCACACCTTTAATGCACACCGAACGAGGCATAAATCATAGTCCATCATAGGCACATACAAGCATGAATTAGGCATCACACTGCACATGGAAACACATGGTAAACATCACACATCGAGTCAAGTTCCGACAGTGGAATAAGGAAGAGAGACCTCGGTAGTTAGGACAAGGAGTGTCAAATGAGAGCAATACTCACCTTGTGGAAAACATTAGGGCATAACCTCCCAATAGAAACTAGAAAATACACCAAAAACCTAAGACAACATCACCATTGCACTAAGTAAGGTGACATAAGAGGAAGACTTCACTGAAGTTTCCTAAATAGGTTGCACAAAGTTTGACTACGTTGTCAAACTCCAAAGAGGTCAATTTTCAAGACACATTTCACATTCACCAACATTCGTGTTTGAGTCAAATCAAAGGGGCAAAAGTACTATTTTAGAGTACAATTTCAACAAATGGGAAGAGCAGACACCATCAGGAAACTTGGTAGAGTGTTGAGACCAAGGGGAAAGTCACTACCTAGGACACTGATGCCTAGCACTATCATCATAGGACTCTAATACCTAGTGCTTGGGTCTTGGGACTCCAGCACCTAGTGCCTAGGTCTTGGGACTCCAGCACCTAGTGCCTGGGTCCTTCTATACCCTATTCCAAAAATGCAAACATTCATAAAAATTGCCCAAATTTGAGCAGAACAACCTAGAATTTCACCAAAACACCTACGAGGCCTAAATGCATTAATAAACCTCATATAGGATTCATTTTAATGAAAAGCAATAAGGTGTTGAACCAATTATGTCCATATGTCAAAATGGACAAAAGCAATACAAAAGGCTACACAGGTTTAACACCAACGTCGACACATGCCAAAAGAAAAGATAGGCTCCTCACCACCTATGTGGGATGAATACAATCTAACACAAACACGTCCATAAACATCAAATACAACATCAAATAACTTTGTCTAAACATGCTAACATAGCTAGATTCTAACATGTAAAATCTATCAAAACATAACAACTTTCTCACAAACTGAGGCATGGAAAATTATTAGATGATATCCAATAATTACAATATTCAAAGGGATTCATCCTAAACATAGATGAATCATAGCCAACATCATAAATCAACTCATAGCATTAATTACATATTATTACAAAGGTCTTAAAAGACCTACTTTACAAAGGTTACAATAATCAATAATGATATTGTACAAGAGCATAAACCACTCAAAATTCAACATGCTCTCTAAGGTGGAAGAAGACACGAAGCACAACATATTCAACTTGAAAGAAGATAAGGGAAACATCCAAAACTTGAAGATCATCATGAAGGACCAATGGGGAAATGTTTCTCGCCTCCCAACCATATTGCCATCATCAAGCACAATAGCTGTTTATGCAACTCTAGGCAACCCCCAAGCTATAGAGAAGGTGATCATGGAAAACCTGCTAGCATCATCTCACACAATCTAGGGTATACATAGAAACATATGGCATACACACCAATCAATGCACACAACACACATGGCACCACTGCCAATACAATGCATACACGTAACATGTGACACACTTGCCAATAAGAATAATAGATTGATATCACAACATTCAAGCATAAGGGAAATAATCACACCTTCAATGTAGACCGAACGAGGCATAAATCATAGTCCATCATAGGCACATACAAGCATGAATTAGGCATCACAATGCACATGCACACATGGTAAACATCATACATCAAGTCAAGCTCCGACAGTGGAATAAGGAAGAGAGACCTAGGTAGTTAGGACAAGGAGTGTCCAATGAGGGCAATACTCACCTCGTGGAAAACATGAGGGCATAACCTCCTCATAGAAACCATAAAATATACCAAGATTGATCTTTACACCCAAACCCAAGCATACTGGACACTTCACCAGGACATCTAGTTTGGTGTAGATGATCTTATTAAAAAATTTAATTACCCAATGTGTTTAAATGTTATCCTTGTTTAAAACATCCATTCACTAATTCCAATGACCTCTTTGGACCATGGTGCATGATGGAAGCCACTCCTTTCCTACCCCTAGATCTCTTCATAAACACCCATAACACCAATTTGACCAATTGGGCATGGCATGATTTACAAGGTGACAAAATCACAATTTGATAAAAACACAACATATTCTCAAAATATGCAAAACATCAATTCCCATGGGAGGCTAAACATCCCACATTAAAATTAATAAAAGAAAGGTTTAAAATTGAAATTTCATTTTTTTCTATTTGTATGAAAAAACAATAAAAACCCAAATTCACCATTGTTGTAAGCTTGGCTACCTTGAGCAATTTTCTCTCATGTTTCAAGCTCAAATGGAAATTTGACAACCTCCCATTATATAATATATGTACAACATCCCAATTGTGAAATAAAAATAAGGTGGGTAATCCTAGGTAAAATTTTCCATAACCCTATCTATTTTTACATGTTTCCAACCAAGAACACAAAGAAAAAATACATAAAACAACCATAAATTCATATATAAGTGTTCCTTGCCTAATCAGGATGCCATAGCAATCCACTAAATGTGGTGCATCGCAATAAAGAAAGCATACAAATTTAAAGCAAAGGAAAGATTCAAGAATCATACCTTTCCTACAAGCAATCCAAGGAGGAGAAGAGGGTTTTGAAAGAAAGCTTTGAACACAAACAAGCATCCACAATTTAAATCCACTCCACTTCAACCAAGAAATCCAAGAAATTCAACCTTTGTTTCAATCATGGAGAAAATCATTCTTTGCAACAAGACAAGGTTTGAGAGGAGAGAGCAAATGGAGAGGAAGAAGAATGAAATAAAATAACTCCTTTTTCCTTTTTAACACCCAAAAGCCCTAATTTACTAGTAAAAGCACCAAAGGTTCTATCAAATGGCCAATAGGCACAAATATTTATAGGCCTATCACTAAATAGTTTATATTTTTATTTTTATGGAAAGTCATTACATGTAGTTGTTGGTAGACAAGGCTTTAAATACTATAAGAAATTCATTTTTTTTTTTGCAAATAAAAATAATGGAGTGGTATTAAATGAATAAGCACATGAAGTAAATCATGAATGAACTAAATAAATTCTAAGCAATCAAGAGATTAGGTGAACCATGCAGTACCTAAATAATGTAGGACAATAAAAATCCATGTTACTAATTTCCTATCGACCAAGTATTGCACAAAATAACTTTTAAAAAACAATATGCATAAGTGTGTGTTTGAATCATCTATGTATGAAGTGATTGAACTAGCCTTTGTGTGAAGAGTGTGCTTTAACTTTGGCATATTTCAAATCGAGTGTTTACTTGTGTATGATTGAACTAACTTTGTGCATGAAGCATGTTTAAAATTTGGCACATGTTCACTTTCTATGTGTGAATTGTATGTTTTAACTTTGACATTCATTTTGTGTGAATTGTGTGTGTGAAATTTAATTTGGGCGTTCATTTTGTCTAGTGTGTGTATTTGTATTTGTACTTTACATTCACATATGACTACAACTCCTATCAACTAACACTACATGAAAATCACATCAAGTTAATAATAGGACGTAGTAGAATTCATTAAGTGAATCATAATATCATAAGGGTTTTGAAAATGTTTTTTTTTTTTTGTATTTTTTGAGAGAAAAATAAGCAAAATAAAAGTAGTTTGTTGCAAGATTCAAGCAAGTCATTCATTAAAGGGGATCAAATTGTTGATAATGTATTCAAGCAAGTCATTCATTGAAGGGGATCAAATAGTTGATAATGAACACACATGATTTTTTTTATCATTTGAAGTCATTTTTAAATATGAGGGTTCCTTATCTCTCCAAAAAGGTTTCCCTTTCTTTATACTAAATTATTTTTTAAATAACTAAACAAAGTATAATGTTAATATAAATAAACACTATTTTCATATATATCAATGTAAAATCTCTTATATTTATAGAAATTAATAAGGCACAGCCGTGGTGACCCAGGGAGTACACAAAATTCAATAAATCAACCTAACATAGTTTTGCAATTTTAAAAAGTAACTTAGTGTATAAAAAAGATATATTTTTAAAAAGTACTAAAGTAAAATTAAAATTTTTCTAAATTATAATAAAATTTATTTTATATTTGAAAAAAAAAATCTATAAAAAAACTTTCTAAATACAATAAATCAACCTAGCACAAATTTGCAATTTAAAAAAGTATCTTTCAACCTAACATAAATTTGCAATTAAAAAAAGTATCTTTCAACCTAACATAAACTTGTAATTTAAAAAAGTATCTTTGGTTCATAAAAGATATATATTCAATAAATCAACTTAACATAGTTTTACAATTTTAAAAAGTAACTTCAATGTATAAAATTAAATAAGAACTAATTTCAAACTAAACTAAATAAGAGAGAACTAAAAACAATTATATTTATTAAAGGATTAAAAAAAATTATAATGTTAATATAAATAAACACTATTTTCATATATATCAATGTAAAATCTTCTATATTTTTTCATAGAATTAAATAAGAACTAATTTCAAACTAAATAAAAATCTTAATTAATTTTTTTTTAAAGAACTCAAAAAAATTATTAATTTTAGAAGAATAATGAAAAAGATCAAATTAAATAAATGTAGAAATTTTATTTAATTTTAGAAAAATAATGGAAAAGATTAAATTAAATAAATATAGAAATTTTATTTAATTTTAGAAAAATAATGGAAAAGACCAAATTAAATAAATGTAGAAAATTTATTTAATTTTAGAAGAATAATGGAAAGGCCAAATTAAATAAATTTAGAAAATTTATTTAATTTTAGAAGAATAATGGAAAAGATAATGATAAGATAGATTATGGAGGAAAAAATTGAATTTAGAAAATTGGAAAGATCAATTATAAATTAAATAAATAAATAAAACCAATTTCAAACTAAATAAGATTAAATTTAAATCTTAACTAAACTTTTTTTTTAAAGAACTAAAAAAAATTAACCATCACCAAATATTTTTGGTTTTTATTTTTTATTTTGTCCAATGTCTTTTTTGGTTTTTATTTTTTAGTTTTTCCAATTTCTATTTTAGTTTCTATTTTTTATTTTTTCCAATTTTTATGTTTGGTTTATATTTTTATTTTTTTTCCAATTTCTTTTTGGGTTCCATAGTTTTTGTTTTCTTATTTTCAATTTCTTTTTTTGTTTTTATTTTTTATTTTTTCCAATTTCTTTTTTGGACTACACTCATGCAACTTTAAAAGAAAATGCAACTTATTAAGAATTTTGTGATTTGTCCATTTTATCATTCATTTTTTTTGGTTTTTATTTTTTATTATTTATTTAGTTTTTCCAATTTCTATTTTAGTTCCTATTTTTTATTTTTTCCAATTTTTATGCTTAGTTTTTATTTATTTTTATTTTTCCAATTTATTTTTTGGTTCCATAGTTTTTGTTTTCTTATTTTCAATTTCTTTTTTTGTTTTTATTTTTTATTTTTTCCAATTTCTTTTTTGGACTACACTCATGCAACTTTTAAAGGATTTTGTGATTTTTCCATTTTTTTCATTCAATTTTTTTGGTTTTTATTTTTTATTATTTATTTTGTCCAATTTCTTTTTTGGTTCCATAGTTTTTGTGATTTTCTTATTTTCTTATTTCAATTTCCTTTCTAGTTTTTATTTATTATTTATTTTGTCCAATTTCTTTTTTGGTTCCATAGTTTTTTAATTTTCTTATTTTCTTATTTCAATTGCCTTTCTAGTTTTTATTTTTCATTTTTTCCAATTTCTTTTTCGGTTCCATAGTTTTTGTGATTTTCTTATTTTCTTATTTCAATTTCCATTTTAGTTTTTATTTATTATTTATTTTGTCCAATTTCTTTTTTGGTTCCATAGTTTTTGTGATTTTCTTATTTCAATTTCCCTTTTAGTTTTTATTTTTTATTTTTCCCAATTTCTTTTTCGGCTCCATAGTTTTTGTTGGACTACCAAAAATTTGTGGGACTACCAAATTTATTTTTAGCAATTGGACAACCAAAAATTGGGACTACAAAATTTTTTTATTGCTAAAAAATGTGTGCACATATAATGGCCTATCGACCAAAAAATAGAATATAAAATTCACTTATAATCATTTTATTTCAATCAATAATGAAATAAGATATATTCATTTAATACATCATTTTAAAATATATCTAATTCATTTCATTGACCTAAACTAAATAATTTAATAAAATAACTAGTAACATTAAAATTAATTTAAAAATATTTCAACTTCAAAATACCTTTCAGGTAACACATTTAGTAATAAAAAATTAGCTAATGAACTTATCGCAACTATTCCAAATAGGTAATTGCCTTTTAGCTCAATCTCATTCCAAAAATTTCAAACACGCCATATCTAGAATTCCATTTTCTAATTTAATGCAATTCTACCTTTTTGACAGAAAAATATTAAATTTTGGAAATAAATTGAAATCACTCAAATTTACTCCTATAGAATAATATAATGCAATAGATATTTTCTCTAAGATAATTAATCATTATTTTAAATAATTTGAAAACACAGAGAACACATTTTTTGAGATCATTTCAAATATAAAGCAAAATGCTAAGTGTTGTCACTTTCTCTTACTAGTTCAAACCTTTTAAGGGCTTCACAGGGTCCTAAACACAGAACATTGAATGAGGGTATACCATTGTGAGGAAGAGGATAGGTAACTGCAGGGTTTGAACAAGACCCATCTACATGATACTCAAACTTGTGAAAGCAACAAAACCCTTATACCACTATTGTGAAGCCATGAAGACAAGGAAAATGTGGAAAACTATAATGCTTCAAGACCCCTCTCATATTTGAAACAAGAAACATAGTATAGAGAAAAGGAAAATTAGGGGTATTTGGGGGACATTACCATGCTACTCAGTTGATTTTGCTCCTTTTCTAGTAAAATATATGTATTTCTCTAGTTGACGGGGCACAAGGCTCCAAACCTTCATCATTTCCCGCACTCAAAAGGCATCCTGTCTTTCTTTAGAGCCCTAGGACCCCGTCAAAAAAATAAAGTAGATGTTATGGGCTTTCAACATGACTATCTTGAATCTCTACATCTCTAAGGATCTGCTGACCTGCAGATTGCTCCTCTAATATCTAAACCTTGGACAGTAAAGTCCTCTTAAACTCATCACATTTGCAACCTTCTTGGTATGATGATCTTTGGCTTTGTCTTTTCGCTACCTTCACATTTAACACCTTGTTCAGGAGCTCATACCACGTGAAAATGTCTGCATGGAGTAGAGACTACTCTTCTATTGACTATATCTTGATCTTTCTAAGATCTTTAGTTTATAAGGGTGCATCCACCACGAGAGATACCTGTAACAACTTGAAAAACCCTAAAGGAGAGGAACAAAACAAGGAGAAGACTAAACATAACCCTAAACATGCTGACCTAACCCTTGAAACCTTGGGTTTAGACATGCAAAACCAGGATTACTGCTTTGAAAAAACCTCCCTCCAACTCTTGTATGGGATTTTTGACAACATTAAGGTATTTTGAACATGGAAAACTGACTTCTTGACTCTTTGACATGAAAGTGCATTCATGTTACGTGGAAAATAACCTTTTTTGAGCCAAATAAGCAATTTTGAGTTGCTTAAACTTAGCACACTTGATTTTGGAGCTCAGAAATGATCTTTTGGACCTTAATGTTTATATTTTTTTCTTACTGACACTACAATAAGATACATTTCAAGCTTTTATAGAATGAGCATGATACAAAGGACCTTCTAAGATGTAACAAAACTTGTAAAGACTCAAAAGTCATGAAGAATACTCTGCAGATACTTTGCAATACATATTTTGGTCCAAAATGGAAAAATATAATAAGATTTTTGGCGACTTTTATTGATGTTTTGCCTGCTAAAACTGGGAGACCAGCTACCTAAAAATTCCATTGGGCTAAAGAGTCACCTGGGCTTGAAACAACTTAGAAAAACTTACAACACAACTTTGTTAGAACCTCACAAACAATAAACTAAAACAAAAGACTAGACAACAACTACCTAAAAGAAGACTCAAAACAACACCTAACTGATTGTGTTTCAACACTTATTGACATGAAGGAAATCTACTCTAACCTATACTAACCAATAGACAAAATTGTTCAATCAAAACCATTAACTAGTTCCTTGAAATAACTTTCTTTTCTTTGCAACTTGCAATGCTTCATATGTTTGTGAGTAGCGAAGAGGAGGTGAAGAAATTGCAGATGTTTAACTAGTTGTTGCAATGCCTCTTGAAGAGAGAAAACAAACTCACTTACCCACCTATGTTGATGATTCATGTTGTTGTTTTGAAGTGGATAAGGCAGCTGGATCTGGGCCACCTTTCAATAAGAACTTCATGCTTAGGTGCAAGCATGACCTATGATGCATTGCTGGCCTCCATCCTAGTTAGATGCCTAATAGGACATCCCCTTGAAACCTTTGGGCTGGTTGATTCCTTTTCTTCTTTTGGTGTGATGGTGTCCTTCATCTTACTCTCATAGTGTTCTTGTTTGACAAGCAACTGATTTGAAACTTCAAGGTTTTCTTCTTCTTCCTTCAAAGAACCCAAGAAAGTTGATATAATCTTATCATGGTTGTATTCTTCAAACATTTCCTCCTTTTGTTCATGGATGTCCTATTTCATGGCTAAGTTTGGACAAGAGAGAAGACAATTTAAATGACTAGAAATTGTATCATTACCTTCACCATGCATGATAACTTGCCATGTCAATTCCTCCTCCAAGGTCAATGGATCATCCTCTTGCATTCGGAAAACCAATGACTCATCAAAGCTATCATCTCTTGGAAGGATCATAGGAACAACTAGTTCAAGTTCAAATTTCTCATTCTTACCCAGAGAAACACACTTCGAATTGGGGTTTTCTTCTTCAATGAAGGAAGGCAAATCTTCTAATAATGAGGCAACCTCTTCCAACAAGATTTTATTTGTTATATTAGTCTCAAACGCTTCTTTACAATAGAAAGGAAGTTCCTCCAACAAGCTAGAACCTTGAAGATCAACCTTATGAGAGGTTTCTTGACTTGAAGGAATTGACTTCTCTTCATCAAGACTATATATTCTTCCTCTTGTTCCAAGTCCAACTTTTTTGATTTGATGGCACAAAAAGGGCTACAAATAGTTATTTCTTCATCATCTTCACTTGAAATATTCTCTTCACATGAATAGCCTTCATTTTCTTTCCATACAACGAGTCCTCCATTGAAGAGGGAGATGGTGGGAGGGCAAGAGAGTTCAGCTGATGATGTAAGATGAACATGCTCATTGCTAAGCTGAGTAAAAGGCATTATGGATTGCTCTTGGTTATGAATTGGATATTGGGTTGAATAAGCACTCCTAATACTTGGAATTTTGATTGTCTTAGATCCTACAACCTTTTCCTCTTCCTGATTTTAGATTGGTATGAGAGGAGTGGCCTCAACAAGGTTTGGTATTTTGAAATAAAGATGCTTGGTCCAAGAAGGCTTCCATGGTAGAGGAGTTTGAGGCTCTTTCATAGGTTCAATTTGGTTTTGTAGGATGGATTTGTCTAAAACTAGGAATAGAAGAGGATTTTTAGACTGTAGGTTCTTGCACTTGAGAAAGAAATTGTCTTATTTGTTCCTCCTTGGCAGGAATCTGCCTATTCAAGCATTCTTCTTCATACACCCTTCTATTTTCTGCCTCCTACTAATAACAAAGAACTTGGTAGGAAAACTCCTCTTGCTGCATGTTATAATCATTTTCTCTATCTATTTCCAACATTTTTTTGAAAATCCAGTAATATACTCTTGATGCTACCCAAACCAGTATCATTTTGGGACTGACTAGGGAGGCTATGTGATTGATTTAGAGCAGAATGGATTTCACAAGGTTTACTATAGGTATGGAGAGGTTGCAAAAAAGGATAAAGAAGAGTGGTATGAGAGTGCTCTTGCTGGTAATGATGACTGATTGAATAGCTTGTCTTTGCTGATTTTGGAATTGGTTTGAAGTGTAAAAGATTGATTTCTTTGGTCTGATCAAAGTGTCCATTTCATGAAAGGATGACTTATTATGATGGTTGATTTAACAGACCCTAAGGGATTGACCTAATGCCTCGGGGGCTCATCGAAGATGGCCTTTCCTACATGAAAGCTCAGAGGCGACGTAGTTCGACCATGCAGACTGTGGATGATTAGAAGAACTGATTCGAATGATATGATGATGTGATGGATTGAAGTGGTTTGAATGAATAGATTGATATGATGAGTTAATTTTATTGCTTGGATTTTTGTAGGATATTTGATTTTTTTGTGATTTTTGAGGAATATTTAATGTTTTTGTTTTTTTTGGGAATATTTGGATGTTTTTAGATTTTTGGAATATTTGATTTTTTTCGGATTTTTGGAAATGTTTTGATTTTTTGGATTTTTGGAATATTTGATTTTTTTGGGGTTTTTGAATGTTGTGATTTTTTTAGATTTTAACATGTTTTGATTTTTTGTATTTTTGGAATGTTTTTTTATTTTTTTATTTTTGACAATATTTTGTTTTTTTAGGATTCTGACATGTTTTGATTTTTTTTGTATTTTTGGAATGTTTTGGGAAATGGCATTGGATGACAACTTGAGTAGCCTTTTCACTAGATACGAATGGCAAGGGGAAACCAAATCTAGGTACAAGGGAATGAATGGGATTGGGTGAATGGATAAAAGGGGTGGGTGATAGTGGATGGAAGGAACGTATGCATAAGAGGGCAAGGATGTGATCTCCAAGGGCTATGTCGCATTAGAATAATGTGCCTCATTGTAGGTAGTATGATTGGGATTTGACATGACAAATCTTATGATGATAGGATGATGAGATGGATTGATTTGGAAAGGCGGAGGTATATCAAGAGATAACCAAAAGCATGTTTCAACATTTTGTCTCCAATTTTACCAAGATCAAAAGAGGAAAGATTGGATGAATGGATTCGATAGGATAGGTATATGCATTGGATATGTAAATGGCTAAGGATGGTAAGATAGGAAATGTTTTGGAAAGGGTATGATGAGACAATGTGCCCCCAAGTGTAGGTGACATAGAAGATCAATCTACGCATGATGCCTATTTGCTAGGTTTTCATCATGGTACTTATCCAAGGTGCCACCAAGGGTAGTTTTCACTGTTGGATGAAAGGATCTCTCTTTACTTTTTTTATTTTTTGACTTTTTTAACTTGTTTGACTTTTTTGACTTGTTTGACTGTTTTTACTTTTTTTGACTTGTTTGACTTTTTTGACGTTTTGAGTTTTGTGAATGGGAATATGGATATGAGGGACTCAAGTGTCTAGCACCATGAAATGTGATAGTGTCCCATTGGAATGGAATGTTGTCGCATGGACCATGTCAAGTCATTATGCTCATCGATGTTGGTAGGGTGATTGCATGAAAGTGAAATGGATAAGGTAGATAGTGGTCCATGAAGGGAATGATTGTGGATTATGATGTGGATTATATAGGGATGATAGTGGATTATGTAGGACTTGTGCAAGGAGGATGGATGAAATGTTTTATCCAAAAGCATGGACCATAGGGAGGTGATAAGGCGGATATGTAGGGTAATGAATGAAGGATGGGGAGATGGCATTATGGAAAGGAATCATGACCAACAGCTGCACATATCGTGATAAACATGGAATCTTGTGACTGGATGGAGGTGTAGGAAGCAATGGTGATGTTTACTTAGTGGATGGGTGATATAAGCATTTGGGTACCCACATGGGCTTAGTATTTTTATGATTTTTGCTTTTCATGTGGGATTTGCATAATGTGATTTTTGAATGGAGTGGGTGGAAGAGGATGGTTGGAATTTTTGAGAGGTAGATGCCTCATTTGACTTGCTTTTTTGTTTAGGGACCCATACCATTTTGCTTTTTGACTTTGCTTTTGGAGGTATGGGCTTGGATTGGTTTTTGAATGTATTTGACTTTGATTCTTTGCGTTTGTGTCCTAATGTATTAGGAGCCTTAGGATTTTTCACTTTATGAAAGGAGGCATCTGAATGTTTATTTTTGAATCCCATGTGGTGGGTGGAATGAGTGGAAACTTTATGTTTACATGATGTGTACATTCGTTGGTCATGATTAGGATATTGAGGTGATTTATGGATGATAAGGATGTTAGGTATTGGAAGCAACGATGGCAAAGTGGATGGAGGGAAATTAGGAGTTGGAAGAAGTGGATGTAAATTGGATGGTGGCAAATGTATGGTCACATGCTTTTGGCATTTGTAGGATGATGGAGGTGGAATGATGACATATGTTTTTGGAATATCATAGGGTTTGTGATGGAGAGTGGTTGATTTAGGAGGGATGGAGGAATTACCAACATCTTTAGATTATTGACCTTGGGATGTGTAGCCAAGGCCATATGAGTGTGGAGGTGGGACTTTGACATGTATAGGGTCTAAAATTCCTTTTTCATAAAGGCCTAAGCCTTTACCTTGGTAGTTCATGTTTTGGAGGATGTGATTGATAATGGGACTATGTGTATTATTGGATACTAGACATGAGCTTATTATTCAATGAAGAAGATGAAGTGGATAATGGGTGTTGTTGTCCCAAGGAAGAACACTCATGGATGAAAGTGGATAGACGAAGTGGATATGATAGTGGATTTGTAATGGAGTTGGTGGAGGTGGAAGGATTATTAGGAGCTTGATTATCATTGTGCTTTCTAAGATCCATGGTATTTGTTTGATCTTCTATGTTTATGTGTTCTTGGTAGGCACACGTCTCATTATGGGAAGTGGAAGTGGATGTTTGTGCATCATGAATGGGTGAGGTGGCAAGCTCTAGACCATGGAATGCATTAAGTTGGCTAAGTGGATCATCATGGCCTTCTTGATCATAAGTGGGACCATGATCATATATGGGAGCTTGATCATGAATAGGAGCAAGTGTATGGATGGGTAGAATAGAAGGGGTTTGATCTTGATTGGACAAGGGGTTAATGTCTCCATGTGCTTAGGAGTATACCCTTTACGTATCTCTTGTCTTTGAGTGAAAGTGGATGGCTCTTGGATAGGTTCAATATGTTGTGGACCACATGATGGGGTTGAAGGAATGGTCATGGTATTTGAAGGCTCGTTGCTATGATCAAAGATAGATGTTTGACATGGACACAAGTTGTTCCTAGCTAGTAACCTTTGGATCACATCCTTTGTGAGTGCATGTGCGGAAGGACAATATAGTGGATGGACAATGAGGTTAGATGATGTGGATTCATGATTAGGATTAGGAGTGTGGTGATAGAATGTACCTACAAAATGGATGAGGTAGACTTATGTTCCCCTTATCAAAGATGGCATGAGAATTTAAAGGCACTTTGTCTTGTTACCAAGGTGGACTTAGATAAGCTTGTGAATAGGCTTGGGGTGCTAGAACCTTATTCTCTAGGATTGTCATGGAATGATGCATGTCTTCATATCATTTTATGTCATCTTGCAGGATTAGGACCATGTTGACGAGTGCTTGACTAGGATGAATGATGATGGTTTGTAATGATTAGGATGAATGAGATGTGATTAGGATAATGATTAGGGTGACTTGGATTGGATGATTAGGGTATGGTCAGGGTTGTGATTAGGATGAGTTGGAAATGATTAGGATAATAGATTAAGGGTGAGGTAATTAGGATGAATTTGATTGAATGATGTGATTAGAAGGGGGATTAGGATGTGAAGTTTGAATTATTAAGATATGAGTAGGATGTGATTATGATATGACAAGGATGGTTTCGGTTGGAGATGTGTTGGAAGAAATGTTTAGAATGATTGGAATGAGGGATGACTAGGAGCATCTACTACCTTTCTCTTCTTTGTGCAACCATGTCTCTATCAAATGGGACTTGTGAATTGTGGGATGCTATGCAGACATTAAAGTAAGGTGATGAGGCCCTGACCATGATAGAGGCTAATGATATTAGTCTTCGAAAAGTCTAGCTCCAAGAGGGTACTCTCATCTACTAATGACCTTTCAAAGTACAAATTGGTTTTGTTGAGACCTTGAGGTATGGAAGAGATGATAGATTAGAGTGAACCCATGAGTTTCAGAATTCACCTATAAGGATGGACTTAAACTAGCCATGGAGTATTAAGCCCAAGTTTTGATTGATGTGAAAAGGTGTCAAGGTCTCTTGGTCCATAGATTTGTACTTGTGATACAGTCAAGCTTCAACAATTTCTCCCTATGTTTCAACCTTAGGAAGACTAATGTTTAGGGTCCTCTATAGATGTCAAAGGCTGAATGAGATTGAGTATGTAGTAGAATGAAATTGAATATGTGGTGGGTGAATAGGACCAATAGGTCTGTAAGGTTTTGACATGGTTGCAATTGGATTTGATAGGGAGGGTAGATGCTCATAGTTTTCCCTACGATTATGATGTGTTGTGATTGGGAATGATTGGGATGAAATTGATTGGATTGGAATGAATGGTTTGATATGATTGGGATGTAATTGATATGGTTAGGAATGAAAATGATGATGTGGAGTGACTAGATTAGATGACATGGATGGATTAGGAAGAAGATGATTGGATTACGAATGAAGATGATTAGGGTTTTGACTAGGATGGTTAAGACGATGCTGATTGGATGAGGATGATGATGTGTAATGGTTATGCATGATGAATTGGGTATGATTATGATGATTAGGCTATAATTGGGATGAGGTGGAATGATTAGAAAGTGATAAGTAGGCTATGATTGGGATGTGGTGGAATGATAAAGAATGATGACTAGGATATGACAAGGATGAGGTGGAATGATGAAGGTATGATGAATAGGATGAATAGGATAGGTTTAGGATGTGGTTGAATAAAGAGGAACATGATGATTAGGATGTTGAGGAAGGACAAGGATGATGATTAGGATGAATTAGGGTGAAATGGAAGTGACTTGGAATGAGGATGCTAAAGTGCAATGATGATGTTAGGTGACTTGGTCGGATTATGATGATGATTAAGATGAGGGTAAAGATGATGTGGAACAAGGAGATTTGAATGGCTTAGGTTGGTTAGGATGAATGAGTAGGATATGACTAGGATGATAAATAGGATGAATGGATGATTTGGGTATGATGTGGAAATGATAAATAGGATAATTAAGATGAGTTGGAATGATTAGAAAGTGATAAGAATTTTATTAGGATATGATATGATGTGGCTAAGGAATGTGATTAGGATATGATGAGTTGGAATGATGAATATGATATGATGTGGAATGGATGTGATGATTAGGAATGATTAGGGTATAATTGTGATGAGGTGGAATGAAGAAGATATGACCATAATGTGATTAGGAATGATTAGGCTTGATATTGTTTGGATGTGATTAGACGATGTGTAATGGTTAGAATGATGTGGATTGGATGACAAGGATGATGTGGAATGACAATAATGTAATTAGGATAAACAAGGATGATGTGGATCATGTGAATGATAAGGGTGATTAGATGATGAAGAGGATGTGGTTAGGAAGAATGATTAGGATATGAGGGTTGAATGGTGAGGGTATGATAAGAATATGATTAGGATAGGGTTATGATGACTTGGATGTGACTAGGATGTGACATGGCTAAGGATGGTGATTAGGATATGAAGGTTGAATGATGGATATGATATGATGTGGAATGGATGTGATGATTAGGAATGATTAGGGTAGGATGAGTTGGCATGATGAGGATATGATGATAAGATGGAATGAATGTGTGGTCAAGAATGCTTGGGATGATGATTAAGCAAGCACACACATCAATCATAGAAGACACTTGGCAATCAATTGGTTGTGTTTGATGACCTGTAATGTTTTGCAAACACTTGTAAACATGCACAATCCTAGGCTAGGCAAGGACTATACTTGTTGAGTTCCCACTTGGTTTTACCCAGCCGCGCCTACTTATGGTGTATAGCTCCAGGAACTTGGGGCACAAGCTCCCCCTTACAGTGCACTCACTTCTTAGGCACACCAAGTTCCAAGTCCTTTAGATGCGTAGATCTTAAGATACTTTGCTATCTCTACCATAAGCAACAAAAATGTGGGACGGCTATTAGAGTTTGATCATCTGACCTCTTGTATCAACAAGTAGAGGGTTTTTGGCCACTAAACAAAGAGGTTCTAGTGTATATCCGGGGGACCGGCACCTCACAAGCATCCAGCAAGCCACTAAAGGCTTTGACTAGCCCTACTAGGAGTTTAATAGACACAAAGGTACACCTCCTTTCAAGCTAGCATTGTATGGTGAGTGTTCATACCGGTTAGACTTGGCTTTCGCCTTATCCTTAATTTATATAGCAGACCAGATGAAATTATCGCTTGGGGTCGCAAATGAGTTCTCCTTGCAGATGTGTCTCAAGAGTAGGCCCACTCTAAAGGGTTACTCAAAAGTGATACAAACACATGTTTTTTAATCTCTAGGCTCATACTAAGACGCAAGGAGAGAGCATACACATGTGTTTGACCACACTTGCACATGTTCATTGACCTTTAGAATCAAATGTGTGTTGTGATTTATGCAAATGTTCTAAAGTGTTTTTGATTCCCAAGATCGCATAAAGTACGAGGGAAGAGCATACACACTTCACAACACAAACACAATCACTAAGCATAGCAGATAGTGATTCATTTTAAGCCCCAAGAATGTGTGAAAACAACAAGATTATGTTCATTTTAGTGCACCAAAATCTAAATATTCCTATGATAAGAAAACACATGCATATGAAAGAAATTGAATCCCTGCATCAAATGTGTTAGTAGTTTTAGATTGAATGTCTTTGACTAGTGAATTCCACAAACTGAAAATCAGACATTAGTAGCAGAAAATCACTATGACAATGCAAAAAGCATCAAATACTAAGTGAATGCCTCATTTTGCGAACCTTGAAGTCAAAATGGTCAAAAAGCAAGTATGATAAAAATCTAAAAATATTTGATCAGTTACAATGAAATAAATAGCAAAATTAGAAAATTTATGAAATTTCAAGCAGTTTGAAAACACATTTGATCAAAATCTGATAAAATTTGCTCAAGTTATGCTCGGTCAAAGTTTGAAATGAGGTCCAACTTTAACCAGAAATTCACTTGATAAAATTGTACCATTACTTGTCAAAACAGGTACCATTGCGAAGTTCATTGTGTCCTCTTTCCAATGAGCCCTCGTTTGCAAAATTTCAAGCCTGTATGCAAACGTTGTGTGAGTTTGAAAAAAAGACCCTATTAGGGCATGTAGAAGGCAAGGCAGGTTAGCGTAATTATTTAATTTGGACACTAGTTGTTTGCATACACTCGGTCACATGGGCGGTTAGGCTGCCTGGTAGTTTTCTAGGCAGTTAAGATTAAGCTGGTCCCTCGGTCATTCATATGACTGAGGGTTGGAAGGAACTAAAAATAAAATTTAAAGGGGAGGCCTTTTAGCCCCCGCCTCCCCATGACCAATGATTCCAAGCCCTAATCGACAGAGCCTAGTCGATAGGGTTTTCTTTTTATTTTTTGTTAAGGTTCAGTTGTCAAGGCTAGGCCAATAGCAAGTTGCTTGGAGGAGCCGATCAAAAATGACTTAGAGGGGCTGACAACTATCTTCAATGGCAACAAACCTTCGAATGGAAAGGGAGGACTATTTGAAGAGCTGACCGAAAGGTTTTGGATGGAGATTGTGGTGGAAGAGACCCTAAATAGTGGTGACTAGGGTTTGAAGTACAAGCAAGGGTGAAGTGTCAAAAATGCAATCGACAATGGGAACGCCGCTTGGGAGGAGGCGACTGGGAGATATGGGTCGTGGAGCAGGGTCGGGTAAATGGTGGCGGTGGTTGGAGTGTTGGGGAGTTCTACACATGGTGGTTGGCATAGAAGATGTCAATGGGTCTTCGATAGGGTAGAGGAATGTGAGTCGATGCTGGGGGAAATGGAAATTGACACCGGTGGTGGCAGGAAGTTACAACAAGAGGGAGGATACTGTGAGTAGGGTTTTAAGAAGCGGTGGATGAGCGGGGTCCGGTGGTGACTGAATGTCAAATGGAATTAACGGCTATATATCAGGTGGCCATTGATTTAAAGGGAGTAATGACCAGTGTACGAGGAGGTGGAGGGACGTAGTCAGCAGAGAAGACTAAGGACCGAGTTAGGGTTTATAATGATCAACCAAGATTCGAAGCCCTTTAATCCTGCAAAAACATAGACCTTCAACCTATAAATAGAGACACAAATGAAACCACCATTGCATATGAGAACACAAATCTGAGCTGAATCCAAAGATTTATGATATCAAATCTACAATGAGCAATATATCAAGTTGCAAATGAAGCTCAAAAATCATAGTGAATGATCAATACACAGACCAATATGTGTTGCAAGGTGTGGCCCTTGGTCTCCTTGTTCAGCGCTGCACTGCGGTGGTTTGCGACAAGGGCTTAACCGCCTCCCATGCTTGTTAAGTCAAGTGGTTGTATCGGGCATTAACAGGTCGATCTTTTGGTGCAACGGCAGAAAACAATTGGTATTAGAGCCAAGGTCACGGGTTTAAACCCTGCGCTTGCACTAGGGGGGATTGTTGCAAGGTGTGGCCCTTGGTCTCCTTGTTCAGCATTGCATTGCAGTGGTTTGTGACAAGGGCTTAACCGCCTCCTGTGCTTGTGAAGTCAAGTAGTTGTATCAGGCATTAATAGGTTGATCTTTTGGTGCAATGGTAGCTAATAGTATGGTGGGTCTGTACGGTATAGATCTATACAGTACGGCCTGCCATACTAAAAAAAATTTCAAAAAATTGATAGTAATGAAAACATAGAGTATTTTATGTCATTTTTCATCAAAAAGACCTCCCGAACTCAACGGTGAGGTCCATTTGAGCTCCAGAGGTCACCTGCAAAACTAAGCTTTCAGAAGTTGACTAAAACAAGTTGATTCATGTCAGGTTCACCATTTTGTTCTAGGGTAAAATTAGGTTTTATAGTTAAAAACAACAAACTATCAAACCCTAACTACAATAGAATGCAAGCAAGCTTAGAAAACAGTCAAATAAACATGAAAACTAGTAAAAATCTAAGCTAACATTGACTAACTTCTATTCTCCTCCTCGTCTTTCATTGTGTGCTCAAATTTGCAAGTTCATGCAACCATGTTGAGAAGCTTGTGTGTGTGTTAAGCAAGATTTTGGAGATTGTAGGCTAAGAGGGATGAAAAATGAGCATCACAGGTCAAAATGGGGATGAATGAGGTGTTTTATAGAGGAGACTGATTTGAATGGAGGGCTAGGATTGAGAGTTGAAAATGGAGGGTTGTGATCGATTAGGGTTCCTCTACACTAGAGGACAAAAGTGAATTTAAAATTCACAAATATGATGAGGTAGAAGATGTTTAAATTAAATAAACTTGGTTAGTTTATTTAATCCATTTGAAATGGACATGTGAAAGGGTTATTTAAACAAATGTTTTATTTGTTTAAAATAATGAAAGGGGACATTAGGATAGGAATAATTAAATAATTAGTTAAGATTAATTATTTAATTATAGAAGAAATATGGAAAACTGATTAGAAAGGATGAAATTGAATTAATTGCATAATTAAAATTATTTAATTAATAGTTGAATTATGGCATTTGTAGGAGAAAATTATCCTGTCACATTTGCAACAGGAGGACATTTTAAAGTGTCTACACACATATCTAATGAAAGCTTAGTACCAATGGGTAAAGGAACTCTAACTAGGTTACAGTCCTACAAACTAAATCTCTACAAAATAGTATTCACATATTTGATTTGTGACAACTAAAGCTTTCTGTTAACTCTGTCCCAAAATAGACCTTATAGCACCAAGATCCTTCTTCTCAAATGCACTTGAAAGTTGGGCTTTAAGCTCACTGATCATACCCTTAGTATTGCTGAAAAACAACATGTCATCAACATACAAAGCAATAACTAGTATAGAATCATCAACACAATAAATGTAAACATAGTTATCCTCCTCGCTTCTAACAAAACCCAATTTCAAAACAAATGAGTCAAACTTTTGATACCACATTCTAGGGGATTGTTTCAGACCATAAAGAGACCTCTTTAACCTATAAACCCAATGTTCTTTTCCTTTTACCTCAAAACCTATAGTCTCTTGCATATAAATTTCTTCTTCAAGATCTCCATGTAAGAATGCAGTCTTAACATCCATTTGCTCAATCTCCTAATCATAAGTTGTAGCAATGGATAAGAGAAATCTAATAGAAATCAATTTAGCAACAGTTGAGAATATCTCACCAAAATCAACCCCCTCTCTCTAGGAGTAGCCCTTGGCTACTAGTCTAGCCTTATACTTCTCCAATGACCCATCTACTCTAAATTTCTTCTTGAAGACCCACTTACAACCTATGGCCTTTCTTCCTTTGGGCAAATAAACAAGATTCCAGGTGTTACAAGAGTCTAAAGCCATCATCTTCTCCTGCATGGCTAGCTACCAAGACTCACTATCATCTGCAAAAATAGCCTCCCTGTAGGATCTAGGTTCATCATTAGTACTCAATAATGCATATACACAAAAGAAATCTGGTGGGCTATACCTGTCAGTTGGATTCCATTGTCTTGTGGATCTCCTCAAGGGTGGAGTAAGAGACTCTACTCATTCTTTTGTATGATCATCTGCACCAACTTCTTTTGTAACAATAGACTCATCTTCATTATAACTACTTGAATATTCTTCTTCTTCTTCACCCCCCAAATCCATCATTCTATTCTTCCTAAGGTGCATCTTGCTGCTCTAAATCAAAGTGCACCTTCTTTACTTTTTCTTCTTTTTTCTTTTGGCTGCTCAGGTTCAGAAATAGCTCTAAGTTCCTTGAAAATAACATCTTTAGAAAAGATAATCTTGCAGGTTAGTAGATTCCAAAGCTTAAAACCTTTGACATTATCACCATATCTAATGAATGTACACTTTTCAACCTTTGGATCCAACTTAGATCATTTTTCCTTAGGCACATGAACAAAATCCTCATAGCTAAAAACTCTTAAATGTGAAACAAAAGGTTTCTTACCTGTCCAGACTTCATAAGGTGTCAAATATAGAACCTTACAAGGAGATCTTTTTATCAAGTAGAAAGAAGTACACATAGCCTCTGCCCAAAAGCATTTATCCAACTGTGCATCACTAAGCATACTTCTGGCCCTTTCCATAATTGTTCAGTTCATCCTTTTTACAACACCATTCTGCTTTGGTGTATATGGAGTTGTCTTTTGTTTGATTATACCTGCAAGCTTGAAAAACTCATCAAATTCCTTAGAGCAATATTCCCCTCCATTGTTAGATCTTAATATTTTTATCTTTAAACCTGATTAGTTCTCTACTAAGAAGTTTGAATTCTTTAAACTTAGTGAAAACTTTAGATTTATGTTTCATAAAATAAATCCATGTATATCTAGATAAATCATCAATGAAGGTGACAAAATAACAAGATTTTCCAATAGATTTATTATCCACAGGTCTAAACACATCTGTATGAATAGTTTCTAATTTCTCTTTTGCTCTATTGCTTCCTGAAGGAAATGATTTTCTATTTTGTTTACCAAACACACAATGCTCATAGAAATCAAAGTGCTCATCAGAAAAAGAGAAACCGTCCAACAATTCTTTATTCTTAATAGTTTTTAATACATTATTACTTGTGTGGCCCAATCTTTGGTGCCACAACATAAAAGTGTTTTTAGAAGCCTAAGAAACATAAGAGGCATTACAAACTATAGTGGCTTCAAGCTTAAACAAGTTCCAAATCTCTTTCCTTTCGCTACCACCAAGTTCCCTCTCTCCAATCTGTAGCCATGCTTGTCAAATGTCACATGCATTCCCAAATCATTCAACTTCGAAACTCAAATCAAATTTCTTGCTAATATAGGAACATGCAAAACACCAGGGAGGGTTTTAGTCCTCCCATCGCTGAAAAATAACAATACCTTTTTGTTCCTAAAAATTAGATATGAAGAGTTATCACCAAGGTAGATATTACCTCCATCATATTCTTCATATGTGGAGAACCATTCCTTATGCGGGGTCATATGAAACAAGCATCCTGAGTCAACCAACTAGTGATCATTAGAAACAACAATACATGCAGAAAGTAAAACATCTTCATGTGCATTCGAGGACTTATCTGAAGCACCACTAGTAGAAAAATAGAAATAAATGACTAAATAAACTACCAAAAATTGGTCATGTGATCATTAGTTTGGTCACATGACCATTGGTAGTTTATTGCCGGTCATTTATCTCGCGACCAAATTTATGACCAAACAAATTTTAGTCATTAATTTGGTAGTATATTTAGTCATTAATTTAGTCATTGATTGTTGTTAACTGGTCATTTATTTAGTCATTGTAATCATTAATTGCCGTTAATTGGTAGTATATTTAGTTTTTTTTTAATTTATTATATTTATATTGTTTTGACTGAATGAAAAGTTTAATAAATATATAGTGCAAATTTAAATGGTGAAAACAACTTGCTTATTTAATAAATTTATGTTTCAATAGCATATTTTTAAAATAAAAGATAAAATATATTTAATAATAAATATGTTTAATTATATATTATAATTTATATATTCATCTGTAAAATTCTTATTTCACCTCTACAATAGAATAAAATATTGTTATTATCCTTAATTTTTTATTAAAGAAGTTGTAGGAGTACAATTAACACTGAGAGGGGGGGGGTAAAATAGTGTTAGTATAATAATTCAATTTTCTCACCTTTTACAAATTGTCAATGAACTTTATTATGAACTGAGATCAAATATTAACTTCACAATCATCAAATTGTTAAACACCAATTATTAATGTAGAGAAACAACACAAGAAGTTTAACTCAAAGATATACCGAGTGGAAAACCCTCCAGGGGTAGAAAAACCACTCAAACTGCCTCACTAGATTAAATGAAAAACTTCAAGTTTACAAATGTCTCACTAACATATATAGAGGTCTCATTAACCACAAGCCTCACTGGCATAGGAAGGTCTCACTGACCACAAGCCTCATTGGCATAGAAAGGTCTCACTGACCACAAGCCGTACTAGCATAGGAAGGTCTTACTGACCAATTCAATTGTCCTCATCAAAATAATGTGCAAGATATGATTGTTTCTCAATCTAATTTGCACCATTCATGACCTGTCATCTCTGAGCACACTCAAACCAATCAGTATACTAGTCTCATTATCTCTATTCATTCAATTCACAATTCATTCACCTGATTATCTCTGAATAACAATTGCATATTGTCTTCGTACTTGTTTTTATCCAAACTGTGTCATACAAGTTGTCTTCATATTCGTTCACATCCATTACAACTGTAAATTATCTTCATCATATTATGTTCATCTGCACACCCACACAATTCAAATCATTTGTAATGTCTTTAAAAATCATATGACCTTTCACATTCAACTCTTCTCCTGTAATACAAAAAATAACTTGACATTTCAAATCCCTCTCATATTTAATTTTTTTTAATTTGATTAACTTCTCTGCAAATATCAATTTCTTTCAATATTCCATTCATATTTTCTCTGTATACTTTAAAAATCTCTTTCAATCTTTTCATCTTCTCTTTCAAAAAAATCTTCAATAAATTTTTCCTTGCATCCATGAAGCACCAAAACAAGTAATATCTTTCCAAAATAAATATTCTTCAAATTCTTTTATTTTATCTTGAATTCTCTTTTTCTTCTCCAATCTGCAAAATATTAGTCTTCAATAATAATATCTTCATCCAATTTACCAATCTTCAAAGAATTCTTCAATCTGTGAAAATTATCTTCTTCACAAAATCCATCTACCCTTAAAAAATGAAAATCTCTTTTGTAGTTAGACTGACTCTTCATTTCTTATTAAAATAGAAAAAAAAGGATAAGATATTTTTTAAAAAATCTTTAAACTGTATCCAAAAATACTTCCTCTTTTGTCTTCAACTACCGCGAAGAGAATAGAAAGAAATCTCTAAAAATAGTCTTTAAATCTCATAATATTCTACCTTTTCTAAAGCTTCTAAAAATAGCTTTATAAAGCTTACCCTTGCAAACATTTAAATGCACCTCAATTTTCAAACTCACAATGGAGGAGTTAAGGTTTAAATATTGATCATCGATCTTTATATTTGTGCTTCATCAAAGTTTAAAAAGAGCCTTTAATTTATGTTTCCCACTCGAGCTCCATGAAGATGACTGGTGTAGCAGATTACACAAGGTGGAGAGGTCAGTTATCAAATGATGCAGAACCCTCGAAGACCTTACTTAAGTTATTTCTGACCTTCTGAACTGGTCAACATTGAAATATAAGAAAAGGAAGATGTTTATAATAAAAGACTCCTTGTATACACTTAGCATTTTGGAATTAGAGTTTCAAACATGATCCTTCTTAAGACAAACCCTAATTCTTTAGAAACAATATGATCATATATTTTCACTTCATTAAAAACATGACCACCCTTCAGAGATAACATTGAATTGTCCCTAAACTTGTCACCAGGAAGAATAAATCTTGACACTTATAGAAAGATATGAAGAACAAACCTTATCACTGATCAAGGTTTATCAATGATCCTATGATCCTGATTTGATCTGATGCAGACATGATGGACATGAGAAATAACTCTATTATGAAAGGATATAATCTTGATAATGAAACTTGGCATGAACTCCTTGTTGCAATAACTGATCAACTAATGATCTTACCACACTGATGATGCAATCAAGAACATACAACACTGATCACATTATGAAGTCAACATACATTGGTATGAAACCTACATTGCTTATAGAATATATATCTACATTACTTGAGATATAAACTATCTTGCGATCTTAATGATCTTCTTATCCTTACATCAACATGATCAATCAGAATGAAATCTCAACAAGATGAAGCTGCAACTTGATGAAGACACAATCCATGACAATTATGACATAGAGCATCAAATATTGTTCAACTGAGATCCATCTAAGATCCTCTTGTCCAACCTTTGACATTTTCACATAGTACATGAACATGAAGCAACTCCAAATAGAATCAATCATAATATAAATTCCTGATTATGCCAAAAGAATGACCTCTGCATTAGACCCATGTGGTCAACCTTTTTGACATCAATGACAATCAGTCACCATCAATCTCCCCCTTTGTCATTGATGGCAAAACTCCATAAATCATTCTTTCTTTCTCCCCTTTTTGACATCTGATGACAAAGACACAAATCTATTTGCTCCCCCTGTGTTGAAGTACACAAACAAATCACTGGAAATCACTGACAAGAATAACCATCACTGACCATTGTCATGACAGAATGAAACATGTATGTCAACAAAATACCACTTCTTGAAACAACACCAAGATGAAAAATGAAGATGAAAAACTGACATATCTCTGCTACCAAATACCAACTTCTTGAACATTATGCAAAGAAATCATAAACACATCAATACTCTTGATGAACAATATTGCAGGCAAAAATCGTGAAGACTCCTCAACACACAGTTCCCAACACAAGATGACATGGTGACCACTTTTGATAAGACCTTTTCAAATCTTCCATGATAGTGACAACTCAATCCTCTGATTAACTAATAAACTTGAAGAAAAACAGGGCACCACCATTAATTTCATAAACATCTCTAGATGTCATATCTTGAAGCACATACCTAATACCACTTCAAAACTAGAACCACACAATTTGCAAATACATCCCTGAAACATATTAATGATGAGAACCATCAAAGAAATATGTTAAATTATCACATCAAGAACACTTCCAAATGAACATAACTTGACATCCAGTCCACAATCTTCTTTTGGTACTATCTCCAATCCATATTCTAAAGCATAGATCATTATTGAGATCCTCTGATCTCATCTTTTGACAAGACGAAGAAAGACATATATGAACTTGACTCATGATGTTATGATGACTATTTTTGAGAAGAACAATTAATCTGCAACAACCTACAACCACTTTTTGACATTAAAGATAATGAAGATCATCTAAAAAGAATGAAGGCTATCTTGATGAATATCATCCCCCTGTTCCTGTACATGACACCTTTTACAACACCATGTCAAATCTAAAATATTCAAAACTATATCTGAAAATTATTGCAATCAACAAGAACTGATGTCTCTTGACTTTATCATTCAAATCAGGCAATCAAGATCTTCTTGCAACAACATTTTGCAAAACCAAATGCAGAGACAAATATTTGACTTCTTCCATTTTCAAGCTCATTAGGCAACATATGCAAACATTTGATAAGAGCACCTTGAGAACACCTTAACTAATTTTGAACTCCACAATCTCACTCACAAGAACACTCAACTTTTGTAAGTGTCAACATGATATGAAGAAAATATCTATCATTTATCATTATCAAACTCTTTGTACATTGAACCCCTGAACATCCTTTTAACATCTTGTATGCATATTGAACCAATGATCACCTGTATCATTGTCACACACTGAAAATCAACATTGTTAGCAATATCATCATCAACTTCAAGAAACTTTATTTCATAAGATTGACAAGATCACCATATCAAATGATCTCCTTCTAAAACTTATTGGGGATAATTGATATATCAAGAACAACTCCCCCTAACTTCATGCCATATGTCATGCCACTAATGATGTAACTTCTGCCAGATGCACAAGTTTAGAATCTAACTTCTCTTGACCTTGTTTTAATCTCCACACTTTCACTTCTTTCTTCTGTTCAAGTTTTCTCTTCCAAACCTTTTCAACCTTGTTCTTTTTCAAACATATTAAATCAGGTGATGTTGTTTTTTCATACACTCTGCAACTATATGCCTTGTGACCAGGAGAAGAAAAAAACAACATTATCATTCCTTATTGAAGCAAATTGATTTTTTCTACAATTAATTGCTTTATGCCCAAAATGATTACAAGTATAACAATAGCCATTAAATGAATAGTTATACCTGTACATGTATGCTTGTCTTATAGGAGCAATTCTTCTTCTTTGATTGTTCACTTTTCTTTCAGGAGCAACAGGTTGATCAATTTTTCTTCTAGGAATCTCTCTAACATTAGAGGATTGACTCTTTTCATAACCAAGTCTAGTACTGTCTCCATATAGTTTTTGTTTACCCAACATTTCATGTAATTTACTTGTGCTCTCTCCAAATTTCAAATTGTTTTCGAATTGCTTCTTAACATACTCAAGATCTTTTATTAATGAGACTATCTCTCCTCCAAGCTTTTGGCATTCAACTATCTTAGTTTCCAACTCAAACTTTGTTACTTCAGCTATCCTCTTAACTTCTTCAACCTCAATCTTCAAATTGATAATTAATTTGTCTGATTCACCAACTTGACTTCTTAAGTTCATAACCAGATTTCTTGCCTCTTGAAGATCTAAAACAACTTTGTCCTTGGATTCTTTTTCTTGTTTAATCTGGTCTTTTAATCTCCTATTTTCTTTACTAAGTTGCTTGATTGTATCCAGGGCACATAGAAGCTCTCCTTCAAAATCAACTTCACAGTCAACTTCATCCACAAAGAGGCATGTTTTTTCATCATTGATCTCAACAGAAAAAATATTTCTTTCATTTAATTCTTGTTCTCCATCATTCACAATAATTTCTTCCTTTTTATCAAAATTATCAACTGCAGGATTATTCTTTTTCAAGGGTAACATATGTAACATATCATTGCTAGGCTTAACTGAGGCTTGTTTTACCATCTTTTTATCAGTATTGTTCTTTTCTCCATTCAAGACCTTATTTCTATTCTTATTTCCCATGGTACTCCACATACAAGATCTACCCAAGCTGATTAGGCTACAAAAGGGAACCAATGCTCTGATACCAATTATAGGAGTACAATTAACACTGAGAGGGGGGGTGAATCAGTGTTAATATAATAATCCAATTTTCTCACCTTTTACAAATTGTCAATGAACTTTATTATGAACTAAGATCAAATATTAACTTCATAGTCATCAAATTGTTAAACACCAATTATTAATGTAGAGAAACAACACAAGAATTTTAACTCAAAGATATACCGAGTGGAAAACCCTCTAGGAGTAGAAAAACCACTCAAACTACCTCACTGGCTTAAAGGAAAAACTTCAAGTTCACAAATGTCTCACTGACATATATAGAGGTCAGTGACCACAAGCCTCACTAGCATAGGAAGCTCTCACTGACCACAAGCCTCATTGGCATAGAAAGGTCTCACTGACCACAAGCCTCATTGGCATAGAAAGGTCTCACTGACCACAAGCCTCACTGGTAGAAATGTCTCACTAACCACAAGCCTTACTGGTATAGGAAGGTCTTACTGACCAATTCCATTGTCCTCATCAAAATAATGTGCAAGATATGATAACTTCTCAATCTGATTTGCACCATTCATGACTTGTCATCTCTGAGCACACTCAAACCAATCTGCATACTAGTCTCATTATCTTTGTTCAATCAATTCACAATTCATTCACCTAATTATCTCTGCATAACAATTGCATATTGTCTTCATACTTGTTTTTATCCAAACTGGATCATACAAGTTGTCTTCATATTCATTCACATCCATTAGAACTGTAAATTATCTTCATCATATTATGTTCATCTGCACACCCACACAATTCAAACAATACGTAATGTCTTTATAAATCATATGACCTTTCACATTCAACTCTTCTCCTGCAATACAAAAAATAACTTCACATTTCAAATCCCTCTCATATTTAATTTTTTTTTAATTTGATTAACTTCTCTGCAAGAATCAATTTCTTTCAATATTCCATTCATATTTTCTCTGTATACTTTAAAAATCTCTTTCAAACTTTTCATCTTCTCTTTCAAAAAAATCTTCAATCAATTTTTCCCTATGTCCATGAAGCACCAAAACAAATAATATCTTTCGAAAAAAATATTCTTCAAATTCTTTTATTTCATCTTGAATTCTCTTTGTCTTCTCCAATCTGCAAAAGATTAGTCTTCAATAATAATATCTTCATCCAATTTACCAATCTTCAAAGAATTCTTCAATTTGTGAAAATCATCTTCTTCACAAAATCCATTTGCCCTTAAAAAATGAAAATCTCTTTTGTAGTCAGACTAACTCTTCATTTCTTATGAAAATAGAAAAAAAGGATAAGACATTTAAAAAAAATCTTTAAACTCTATCCAAAAATACTTCCTCTTTTGTCTTCAACTACCACGAAGAGAATAGAAAGAAATCTCTAAAAATAGTCTTTAAATCTCATAATATTCTGCCTTTTCTAAAGCTTCTAAAAATAGCTTTATAAAGCTTATCCTTGCAAACGTTTAAATGCACTTCAATTTTTGAACTCACAATGGAGGAGTTAAGGTTTAAATATTGATCATCGATCTTTATATTCGAGCTTCATCAAAGTTTAAAAAGAGCCTTTGATTTATGTTTCCCACTCAAGCTCCATGAAGATGATCGGTGTAGTAGATTACACAAGGTGGAGAGGCCAATTATCAAACGATGCAGAACCCTTGAAGACCTTACTTAAGTTATTTCTGATCTTTTGAACTAGTCAACATTGAAATATAAGAAAATGAAGACCTTTATAATAAAAGACTCCTTGTATACACTTAGCATTTTTGAATTAGAGTTTCAAGCATGATCCTTCTTAAAACAAACCCTAATTCTTCAGAAACAATACGATTAGAGATTTTCTCTTCATTAAAAACATGACCACCCTTCAGAGATAACATTGAATTGTCCCTGAACTTGTCACCATGAAGAACAAAGCTTGAAACTTATAGAAAGATATGAAGAAGAAACCTTATCACTGATCAAGGTCTATCAATGATCCTATGATCCTAATTTGATCTGATGCAAACATGATGGACATGAGAAATAACTCTATTATGAAAGGATATAATCTTGATAATGAAACTTGGCATGAACTCCTTGTTGCAACAATTGATCAACTAATGATCTTACCACACTGATGATGCAATCAAGAACATACAACACTGATCACATCATGAATTCAACATACTCTGGTATGAAACCTACATTGCTCATAGAATATGTATTTGCATTTCTTGAGATATAAACTATCTTGAGATATTAATGATCTTCTTATCCTTACATCAACATGATCAATCAGAATGAAACCTCAACAAGATGAAGCCACAACCTAATGAAGACACAACCCATAAAAATTATGACATAGAGCATCAAATATTGTTCAAATGAGATCCATCTGAGATCCTCTTATCCAACCTTTGACATTTTCACATAGTACATGAACATGAAGCAACTCCAAATAGAATCAATCATACTATAAAGTCCTTATGATTCCAAAAGAATGACCTCTGCATTAGACCCATGTGGTCAACCTTTTTGACATCAATGACAATCAATCACCATGAGAAGCTTGGGAATAGGGTCCAGTCCCCAAAAGAAGTATCATGTATTTGTTCAAAAGAAAAAAATAGCTAAATATAAGACAAAAGTTAGACAAGCAAAAATTGAACCTTGTCAATAGATATAGCAGATTCTATCAAAAGACACAATAGAGGACACTACATGATAATAGAGAGTATCAAAAGTCACTGAAGAAAATTTTGTTGACATTGTGTCCTGTTGTTGAAAGAGCAAGGAATATCTATGGCATTAACTGGAACATGCGCTTCCAATCTAGCTAAAGGCTGAGTCACAAATCTAAAAACCCTAAAATTAATGACAAAAGGGCAAGCCAAGACTGTGTGTAAAGGCTAGATTCTTGATGGTCCTCTTCCAAATCCACAAATCCAAAGCGTTACTCTAAGAACTGGGTGGTGGAATGCAAATGCAAAACAAGACCGCAGGCTTGCCAATGGCAATGAGAGATGCAGCTTCTACCAAGAAACTAGGAAGAATGTTGAGAGGGAGCCCTTGATTGGATGAAGAAGCCGCGGACTATTTGTTTGAAGCCAATAAAACAAACAACAATGAGATAGTTATGCCATCAAGAGCATAGCAGCAACTCCTCATCCCTAGCAACCATCACAGTGACCTCACAGTTGCACGGATAACACCAACACACCAAAGCAAGCATCTTCCCAACCACACAGATCTTTGGCCCTCTTTTCTGGTCCCTGGATCAAACTAATTATTATTCCCAAGGAAGAAAGACAATATAACCAAACCCTTGTTGGTAGTAAGCAAAGAAACAACTACCACACACGAAGCAGCCCCAGCCTTGCCCTCCCCCTCACTTCTTCCATGAAAATAGGTGGTACAAACCACAGAGCTAAAAAACATGACAGCCAATAACCAAAAATTTCTTTACCGCGTCAAGATAAAAAAATTGGCAGTCTTAGGTATCGCTGGATTTATGTACAATGATGATGGCATAATTGGATGCTGAAGAAACACAAAGGGAGTCATTGAGATGACAAGACTCCTGTAGAAACACCACAATTGATCTAAGATTATGCAATAATCTTTGCAAAAATGTCAATATAATGACAAATGGGCACACAACTACTATAAACACATGAATTGTTTGACAGGTTTAGAGGCCTCCTTGACCAGAGTGTGGGGTAAGGCACACATTTCCTGGTGCCGGTGCTATAGAAGCCCTTTGTGTTCGAGATCCCAATGAAACCCTAAACCATCAGTACAGTGACAGGCACCAAGGATCTCTAGATGGTAAACATTTCCTTAATCATAGTGAGTTCATCAAAACCTGTTGATACCAAAACAAGTCAGCATAATCTAACAATTCAACCTTAAACCCTAACCCCCTCTATCGATCAACCCTAGCCACTCCATTCAAAATCTGTCCTGCAACAAATCAAGGATGCCCAAATAAGCCATTTTCCCCAATCATAATATAACACCAAATAATTTCATCTAAAATCTAAACGCTTAGAAAAATCATTGCTTACTAGTACCAAAAAATCTACAAGCTGAAAAATCACATTGAAGAAAATGATATTCGTGGTACCCAAATCTACCACCTCTCATAATAAAAACTATGCATACAAAAAAAAAAGAAAAATCTTGATTATGTGTCACGTCTCTTACCATTTCTCTGTATCTTCACCCTTAATTGAGACCATTTTCCCTCCTTATTCTTCCCTCTTTCATGTGCTATATCTTAAGTTCAGTTTGTAATTTGGCTATTTGCCCACCCATTGTGCCTGCCTATTTTTGTTGCTTAAAAAAATTCAAAATGGAACCGAAATTAAATAAATTAAGATATATAAATCTCGGGCTTTTATACAATACATATTATTAAATATATTATAATATTATATTATATAATATTATATTATATTTATATTATAATACTATAATATAATATAATATTATATTTATATTATTATATTATATTATATTATTATATTATAATATTATCTAATATTATTCCGATAAGGGCATGGTTCGGTGGTTAAGTCGCTCGGTTGTAGTGGTTGCCACCAGAGTTCAAACCCCCACTGGGCCAATGAGCTTGCGGGTTTAGAAGTGTTCTTGCTAGGGGATGAGGTCCCCCGTGTTGTGGCCTCACTGGTTCATTGCTCTGGGCAAAAGCATTCACGTGGAGCTAGAGAGCATGTCGCACCAGCGTCACCGGTCACATTAAAAAGCTTACCAGGTGCATTATCAAAAAAATATATTATATAATATTATAATATATAAATATAATATTATTTAATAATATAATATAAATATAATATTATAAGATTATATTATATTATTTTATAATATAGTATTATATAATATTATAATATTATATTATTATTATTATTGTTTTAGACTGCAGGAATCAGGTGGCCCCCCTATAAACTGCAGTGCGCCTGGTAAAAAAATTTTCATGTGACCGGTGACGCTAGCATGACACACCCTTCAGTACCATGGGGACGGGGGGAAACTAGACCTCGTGACCTTCTTTACCGAAACAAAAATTTTCAGCCAATTGAGCTAGGGCCCCACTTGATTATATTATATTATATTATATTATAAATATTATATTATATTAAAATATAAATATTATATTATATTATATTATAATATAAATATTATATTATTATAATATATAATATATATTTAATAATAATATCTATCCAGTTTGTGTGACCAATTATTTAGTTGTGTTTTTTGCATGACTAAATTAGTCATTTATTTAGTCATTTATAGCTATGTTGTAAGAAATTTTGGTCCTCACTAAAAGTTTTAGTCACCTAGTCATTTATTTGTCATATTTCTACTAGTGCACTCTCCCACTATTTCTTGGGGTTTCTGCACTCCTTCAAATGTCCCCTTTTACCACAATTCCAAAACTTAACTCTATTCTTTGTAATAAGAGTCTTAGATTGGCCCTTGGACTTGTCCTTAACCCCTTTCTGATATCCCTTTGGTCCTCTTTCCTTAGACCTTCCCCTAACACTGAAAGCATCCCTTGAACTATCTAAACTCTTCTTCCTCAATTTGTGTGACAGTAGCACTGAAACAAGAGCATCCAACTTTAGATCCACAAGGTTAGCAATGATAGCAAGGATAACATTCTCACAAGACTCAGGTAAAGAAAAAAGAAGTAAGATACATTTATCTTCCTCACTAACCTCAACATCTACTGAATCAAGCTGACTTACTAACAAATTAAAAGAATTTAAATGCTCTGCAACTAATTCACCTTCTCATATTTTCATGGAAAACAATTTTCTTTTTAAATAAAGTTTATTTACCATACTCTTGGCTTGATATATCTCACCCAACCGATTCCACAACTTGTGTGCAGTCTCCTCCTTTGCGACATTCAACAGGATAGAGTTTGAAAGACACAACCGGATGGTTCCCCGTGACTTCGTATCTAGTCTATCCCACTTATCTTGAGAGACATCGTCAGGTTTCTTCTCTCTTTGGACAGCCAACCACTAGTTTCTTTCTTCCAACAAATCTTCCATTTTTAGCTCCCAAAACTCATACCTTGTTCTGTTGAACTTCTTAATGTCCATTCGAGAGGTTGATGCAATAATGGATGCAGCCATAATAACAACACAAGATCTACAAAATAAACACAACCAAATCTCCCACTGTAGCTACAACTTCCACATTACCACCCAAGAGTTAACGCTGGTTAGGCTCTGATACCAAATGTTAGAAATGAAAGCAACACTACTTTAATGAAAATTTGATTCGAATAAATTTCAGCAATCTTTAAGTGTGCATTAACAATGGAGATTGTAACAAAACATAAAACCCACTACAGAAAAGATGTCAAAAATAAAGAACTCAACACAATGACATAGTGTTTATGTGGATAAAATCCTTGTGGGTAAAAAACTCCACTAGGAAAGAGGCACAAGTTTGTATTAATCTCAACAAGGTTGTACAATACATCAACTACACAACTCTCTCTACAAGTTTTCAATCCGACAGCACCTGAGTAAGTAAAATCTATATTGCAGAAACAAATACATTTAAAATACTTACATAAATGTTTTCCAACTCATTCTAGGTGTTCACCTTCTCTCTCATGAGATTCCCCAACATGCAAACATTAATTACCATCTTACAAGCATCTTACACTTGTCCAAAAATAACCATGCAAAGGTTGGGTGCCTAAGACTAAATCTAGCCTCTTACAACATCTTATGATGCATCATAACCATCATAGATTCCACAAAAGAGTATCTTTCCAAGATAGGAACCTTGGGCTAAATATAGCAAATATAAACCTAACATATTCGTCATATGCGACATAGAATCTCAGAATCTTATGACAACTTGCAGCTGTCATAGATTCACTTACCAAACATTATGACAATTGTCATACATGCCAAAAATAGTATATTCTACAAGGTAGTACGCGTACCCTCATTTACTTTGAGTTTTTACATTTACCAACAGTCAAAGTCACACCATAATTACCTCTACCAGTGAAACTAGTACATCTCATGGATAATTACAAATTACATATAATAAATGGAATAAATACAATATTAGGTTTTACAAGGTTAATGGCACCTTATCCCAACACTCCTAACCATCACTAGGTCAAGGTCTCAAAACAATAAAACAAATCTCCAAAGGTGTACTAACTAGGTCAAAACCAACCATCATGCATACAAATTCTTTAAGACTACACCACTACATCCTCCAACTGCCACCACAATGAGAAGAGGCTCTAGCCGAAAGGCCCAACATCTCAAGCAAGTCAAGTCCATAAAGCTCAGGACCACAACTACGCTAGGATAACCTCTCAAGCTCTCAACTAAGCCTAAGGAAACTCACATGGCTACTATTTCCACTCTTAAGGAAAATTCCCAACACAAAAGTACACTCTCACTAGTCCTTTCTCAAACACTAGACTCACAACACTAGAACTCAAGGATCAAGGAAAAATGACTCAAAAAGGTTATAGGCACCACTGCCTCACCTACATCCATACTAAAAGCATGCCTCATCTCCATACATGTTTCTACTACATGAGGTACTTCATCACATTCCACTCTTAAAAGAGAGGATTTCTTTAACACTCTAGCTCTACACTACCAAAACTAGGATCACCCAAATAGGTTCTCAGAGGGAAGAATCAAAACCACATCCTCTAACAACATAAGAACTTCCATCAAGCAAGGCTTAGCAACCCATATTCTCACTAGGAACACATCTAAGGCGGTAATGACACCCAAAGCATAGGTGCAAGACTACTCTCAACACTACTTCAACACTCAACTCTCCAAGACCAAAAGTTAAAACAACACAACATGATCATGAATTCATGATTGAATAGGCAACACATGACTTCCCCATGGCATAAAAACCAAGTATCCATAAAATAGAATACATAGAATAGAAATTTCTTCACACAAGAATTGCATTCCTTCTATGATCAAGCTAGGAAACCTCCAAAACACTAAGGAAAAACTCTTGAAACAACCAAATTCACAAGGTTGAAAATTCAACAAGAGGAAGAAAACAAGTAAGATACAATAAATATATAAATAATACACACTTATGCACTAGCTAAGGCTCCATCATACCCTACACTATGTCAAAACATAAGTGTAATTATGGAACTCACATACAAAGGACACAACATCATACACTCCACTAATGCTAAAACACTAGGAGCATGGCATCATGTCCAAGACTAGTAGGAATGAGACAAGAAAGAACAACCATAGTTGGTGGAGTAAGTCAAAACTCAACCAAGTGTAATTACTAAAATCAAGATTCAATCCAAACGAGTTCTCTACATATCTCATTCACATAACAATAGTCAAAGAAAACATTTAATCTCATACAAGAATTCAATTCACATCATTCACTACTATCTAGGCATGACAAATACTCCATTGAACAAGATAATTCACATCAAGTTATCCATAGAAACACAAAACCATTCACAAACTTCTCAACACTTCACACAATATTCACTTGCATCCAATAACAAATCAAGGAATTCAATCTACCATAGTTCTAACAACACTCACACCAAGAACTAGTACATTCTTCACATTCTACTCCCTTATACAATCCATAAGAGGCCCATCATGAACATGATAGATAACATAACATGATACATGACCAGCAATTTAAAACTTTCAAGCATATCTGCCAATAATAACTAAATAAAAAATACTAAAGTGGAAGAAATTTGATTCCAACAATAAGGCATAAAATGAGCTCAACTTCAATAATAAATCAAGCATGACTATAAAGCTCATAAGATAAATAAATATCAAACTTCGATGGCTATATTTATTCATAAACAAGAAGAAAAATTCAATGTCATCCCTTATAACATTTAGTAAATTCACCAAAATAAAAAATTGGAAGTATCAAAATTCAAAAGTTCCACATCACATGAACTACGTGACTAATGCTAGCCACAAGCAAGGGAGTACAATGCTACACTAGACCTAGATTTAAAAATCCAAGGGGAGTAAGAGAACACACTCATGCACACCAAACAAATGAGTCTTTTCAAGACTCCAACTATATCAAAAAAATGAGATCATTTCTACTTAATCAAACAAACATCACTCACGATGCCAAGAAATAAAAGTTGAATCCAAAATTCAAGGGAATTGCAATCACCATCCAAAGATACACATAGTCTCACACTAGCAAACATCTAGAAACCAAGATTAAATTAGGACAAAATCAGGTTCACCACCCAAGATATCTACACACATCACTCTCACAACAAGAGTGGTTACCATTTCTCACCATACAGGGATTCACCAATCACATGGATAATGCATTAATACAACATTCTAATTCAACATAAATTAAAACAAGAGGGAGAATTAGGTTGGGGGTCAAGCTCTTTACCCAATGCTTCATCCAAAGATGTTAAATATCTCCACAAGAAGACGACAAGTATATCAAAAACAAGATGCACATATGCAAATGACTCTTTCACAACCCCTTTTCTTTTTCTTGCTAACTTTTCAAATAATGCAATGCAATAATCACACCCAGGTTACCACATGACTCATAGGGAAGAATGAAATTTGGGGACATAATTCATTACCCAAATGATCTATTGAAATTTGGGGACATAATTCATTACCCAAATGATCTATTATAGCAATGCAACATTTTCTTTCTTTCACCTGCTTAAACAATTCACACACAGGAACAATTTCTCAAGTAGACAATGCAAGATGCATTTCAAATCACCATACAAAGGCAATTAATAAATCAAATATGGCAAGTGGTAAGAGGGTATTCTACTCTTGAAACATAATATACACACAACAAGGTGCACAATGCAAGGTTCATATACAATAGCATTACCACAACAGCTTCCTCAAATATCACACATATGATAAAAAAATCATCTCTTTCACATACAAATGCATAACTCATAAAAGAGTACACCAATTTCAATCAACACTCAAGAACATGACATATCCTTTCACACAAAGGTTTCCATAACTCCACCATCAAAGTGGTCGCAAAAGCATTAACATGACCCTACGAAGGTAACTCAGGCACTCATACACACTACAAGGCTTCAAGCCAAGAATTCAGGATATCAAGAAGGAAAATCACACAAAAGCAACATCTCAACAACTACAAGGGTCTAAAAAACCCCACAACACTACATTCCTTCACTACACTCATGCAAGGAAGGCAGAAAAAAGCACATGCTACTCAAAACATGCAACCACACAACGACCCAACACATACTCAAACAAGTTGAGAAGAACACATACCCCAGAGCTCCCAATGTTGTAACATGAGCTCTGATACCAAGTGTAATGGCCCAAGTTTTCACCCAAGGCATTAGTTGAACAAACATTGAACCAAATTTTTTTTTGTGTTTGCAAGTGTGACATTTACATGTCGCATTGTATTCATGCATGCACAAGGTGTTTTAACGAGCACAACAACACCTAAGATGACATTACCATTGCACTAAGTAAGGCATCACAAGAGGAAGACTTCAGTGAAGTTGCTTAAACAAGTTGTACAAAGTTCGACTACGTTGTTAAACAATAGAGAGAGCTCAATTTCCAAGACACATTTCACATTCACCAACATTCATGTTTAAGTTGACTCAAAGGATCAAAAGTATTGTCTCAAGGTACAATTTCAACAAATGGGAAGAACAAACACCACTAGGCAACCTAGCAGTGTTGAGGCCAAAGGAGAAAGTCACTACCCAGGACACTAGTGCCTAGCATTGTCATCCTAGGACACTAGCGCCCAGCACCTGGGTCTTGGGGCTACAACTTTTGTTCTTCCCCTTTTTATACCCTACTGACACACATTGTTGAGATCATCCCTTAGGGTGATGAAATCCCCGGGGAGGCCTCCCAGATGGAAAGAAATCTAAGCACTTTTGATCTCCAAGATCACTTTACAACATAACGAGAGAGCATGTGCACTTAGACTCTTGGTATAACACAAAATAAAATAGAACTTAAAGAGTGCTTTTGATCTCTAAGATCACCTTTCAGTGTGAAGAGAGAGAATGCACACTCTAGAAGCTCCCAAACATGGAAAATAGAAGTAAATTTCCTTTAGAAAACTGAATCTTCCTATTTTAGTGAAAACATAGTCTTTAACATGTGGTACTATAAAATATATGTTAGTAGTTTTAAATTTTTTTATCTTTAGCATGCAATGCTACAGAAAAGATGTGTTAGTAGAAAATGTGAAATCATGTAAAAATAGAAAATTATGTCAAAACACAGAGAAATTACTATTCCACAAAATTCATTGTGATTTTCTATGCAATTAAAAAAATTGTTGAATTTTGATTTTGTTTGCAAAAGTTATGCTTGTTTGAAGTTTGAAAAGAAGGGATGAGTTTGAACCAGTATATCTATGAGTAATCTGGAAAAGTGATATGTGCCACTACATAGTGCTATAAGTCAGCTTTCCAATGCTTACAAGAACATGATAATCCAATACTATACAAAAAAGTTATATACGATTGAATAATAGCTATTTTTTTTGTCTCCGAGGGCTAGAGGTTCAACTCATGTGGTGGTTAAGATGAATCTAGTGGTTAAAATAAATTGGTAACAATTAATTCTAATTTGACCACATGCAAATAGTTGAGTTTTATGTCGTAGAACTAACCCCTGTAGTAGTTAACATTTGATATTGGGGTTTAAGTTTTAAGTCAATTTTCTGACAATTAATGTTAACTACAGTAACTTACACAATCGCTAACACTTCATTCTGACCACTAGAAGTTACAACTACAATTAAGGATTTGAAACTTTTCTATAGTAAACATCACTGTCAACAACGATGGCTAAACAAACTGTGGTTACAAGAATACACATAACACTACTAAATACCACTACAAATTATTAGCAACTAATGCCTAAAACTAAAACTATTGATGTCGTAGAACTAACCCCTGTAGTAGTTAACATTTGATATTGGGGTTTAAGTTTTAAGTCAATTTTCTGACAATTAATGTTAACTACAGTAACTTACACAATCGCTAACACTTCATTCTGACCACTAGAAGTTACAACTACAATTAAGGATTTGAAACTTTTCTATAGTAAACATCACTGTCAACAACGATGGCTAAACAAACTGTGGTTACAAGAATACACATAACACTACTAAATACCACTACAAATTATTAGCAACTAATGCCTAAAACTAAAACTATTAATAGTGACATCCTATTAACCAAACCATTAGCATTTGAATTATATGGTTACCGATGGATATGAAACTACTCACTGAACAAGTTATGTTTCGTCCAACAGACAAAGAAAAGACCTGTAGATACATGACATAGACCCAAAGACTAGTGGACAATGCGATAAACAACTAGAGGATAAAGTTTTATTAACCTATAAACAAATCCTTTAACATACATGCAAAAATTAAAACCAGGGAAAGAAGTCTTTGTATAGTGGGTAATGGTGATAGAACTGCGTAGAAAATAAATACATGGGTTGTATGGTATGACTGTATGACCGTACAAGGGAATAAGCCCAAAGTAAAAAAAAAATTGCAAAATTTTTTTATTATTGAAATATGAAGTGCTTTATATCAATTTTTGCCTATTGGCCACTCTGAACAGATGTTTTTTTTTTACCCTGAAGGACTCCTATAAAAGTGGACCCTCGAGATTTTTAAAAAGTATTCAGAGAAACCTACAAAAAGACAACACAAACACTTGCACATGAAGATTAACACGGACAGGGCAGTCCCGTGAACCATGCCAAGAAATGTGAACATAAAAAATGTCAAACCAAAATAAAGAATAAAAATCTTCAAGATTAAACCCTTATTTCATACCTAACTATCACCTTAGTTAGAGCATACAAATTGACAAAGAATAAATGAAAAACAATAAATTTCGCTCAAATCAACACTTGTTGTACCATGAGGGTAGTTTTTCTCAAATGTTGATAGATGTGGTTGGGTGATAGCACAATAGTGTGTTCCACTTTTTGGCCAAAGTGGGATGATAAAATTAGCATTTTTAGTATTTTTTAAATTGTATCAATTATAGGGATCAAATGGTCAAGAATTTAAGGATGATGTAAACTAATGAGTTGTGGAATTTTCTATGTAGATTCAATTTATAATTTTTTTGTATTTTTAAAATAATTATTTCTATTATTTAAAAAAAAAATTAATCATTTTTTTAGTTTTTCTACTATTTTTTGTTGAGTGACATTATTCCATATCACATAACTTTCACTCAAAATATTTTTTTTTCATGATTTATTGGAATTAGACCATTAACTTCACTATCTAGTGCATGGATATTTTTTTGTAATTTTTTTTTTATCATATATTAATTTTTGAATTAGTACTAACAAAAATTTTAGACCTATTTTAATCCATAACACATTTCTCTTAGCATATTTATCAAAATTAAGTTTTTATTTTGCAATTGAAATAAGGACATCTATATGTAGTTTGGTGCATTTTTTCAATATTTTTCTAATAATGTTTGTTATTTTTTCTAATGTCTTGAATACAGGTAATTGTTTTTTCATAATAGACTACATCTATTATAAAAATATATAATATTAAAGAAAACATATTACACATTATAATTTTTGGAAAGATATACTAAGGGCTACATGCTTACAAAATGAAATTTCTAGTTGATTCATTTGATACCTCCAAAAGTCAAGCAAATTTGATTTTTTGTCAACATTTTGATAGATGTGGAGGATACTCTGTCGGGGGTTTGATTTGAGCCTAGGGGGTTCTATCCAGAGGAATTTGATATAAGGGGAACTTGTACTGATAAAATAGAATCAAGGAAGAAGATCACTAATTAAAATTTTCAATACTCTACTAGTGAGTTGAACCTAGACCAATTTGTTTCTTTGGAAATCTAATGTGCTTCAAGGTATTCCTCTTTTGGAAAAGGTGGTGACTCTACTATTAGAAAAGAAGTTTTTTTTTGCTGCTACCTATTTGTTGTTGGTGTTCCATGAACACGTCTTAAGCTTGCAATAGTTGGTTAAAAAGGGACACATGTATTTCTTCCTCCCTTTTGAGATGTAGTATCTTTATTGTTAAAGAAAACCTTGTTTACAATACCTTAGTTCTATCCACTACATGATTGAATGCTCTAGTCATGGATTCATGGTTTATTAATGATCATCCTAGGGAAAATCCTTCATATACATCTTCTTTGCTTCAATCCCTAGATACTATGACGAAGCCGCTACCTATGACCACTCTAGTGATGCTTATATTCTTTCTATTCAAGTAGCCTTGTATCCTATGCAAACCCATGCATAAACCTACAAGCATCAATATATAATCACAATGAACTTGTTAGGCAACATAATGAAATTTAGAATCACATTAGGTTGCTTGAGTCCAAGTTACAAGAAAAATAAATTAACAATCCAATCAAGTTGCATTGAGTCTAGGTTGCAATCTAATGCTTGTTTTCCTACCATAAAAATCTATGTTTCTTAGTCTCCTATCATTCCTCTAGACACCATGTACAAACAAATAGACCTCTCCTAGGTTTATTACAAAATTTAAACTATGACATCCAAGGTCTTCAACCAGATGCCTAGATTTGATGGGTATGATATTCATGAAGGAAACAAATTTGTTGATGCATTTTCAAAATTTATGGAAAAAAGTTAGTTTGAAGATGAATACATGTGGATAAGATTTTTTTTAGGTATCTATATAGAATGACATGGATATGTATTGATAGTTTTCTATAACATTCCTTTGCTTCTTGGAAGGACCTTATGACCGCATTTGACAAAGAATATGTAAGTGATCGAGACCCTATTGTTCTTGTCCATGAATTTAAAAATATCAAAAGGCAAGAGGGAGAGTCTAATAGAGACTTTATCTATAGGTTTGTTGTTTTTATCTCCAAAGTTCATAATGTTTCTAGACTTGACATATCTTCCCACATTGACATATTATTTGAAGCCTATATGGTTGGTTTGAGTTCAATGCAGAAGGATTTAAAGCTTACAAGACTATAGCATGCTTATGAATGCTTAGACTCCCTTGAAAGAATGAGGAATGAATACATCACAAAATTATTATCCTCAAATTCAAGTTTTGATAGTAATGAACAAATTTCTATGAAGTGAATACAACATCTATTAGTATGATCATGGTCTTAGGAGGGCATAAATTTGTGATGGTGAATCATGCGACATCAATGCAAATGATGAAGATAGTTTATGCACCTACCTTCAATTGGATATGTTGTCCGATGGAGATAATAATGATGAAATACATGATGAATTTGAATTTGAAATTGAGGGTTGTGACCCTATAATTTGTGCTAGAAAGATGGACAAAGAGGAAGGTGTCTGCATAAATGAGAAGTCAAATGGATTAGTTTGTGATACTGATTAAGTGGATTGAGTACATGCATATAATGTCAATGATGAATAATAAATTAGTTTCTTGTTTGATATATTGCCCTCTTTTGTTCTTTTAAATGATGATGAAGCTACTAATATTTGTTAATGTGCCTACACCTAGTGATGAGAATGTTGAGATAAATGTTATCATAGATAGTGGTTTTTAGTTTTAAGACCTTGCCCTTGATTGATTGTGAAGATGGTCATCATGTGGATGCATATGACTACCTATTTCTTTGATGCAAGATTTTCTGTCTCCCACATGTAGATTATGCTTCTAGTGAGTCACAAGGATATTTTGTTGCAACGATTAAGAAAGAAGAAGATATGTGTCATCAGTTAGATTTCAACAATGAATATGACATAAGAAGTTTGTAGAATGAGCTCACATAGATAATTTGGAGAGATTGGTTCTAAACTTGAAGTCTCATAATGTTAACATTTGTTTGGTGGTTTGATTTGTGACTTGAGTAATGCTTATGATTTAGATATTTAAAATTCTATCAACACATGTGAAAGTGATGTATGTTAGCCAACTATTGTCCAAGAGCTTGATGTGAACACTCATGACTATGAATCTTTTCTTTGTGATGAACCTATCAAGTTTTCAATGCTCTATATGATAATGATGTGCTTGAATTTGAATCTTTTATGTGGGTCTAACATATATAAGTGAAATTGAAGTTGAGCTATAGTACTCTAGTGAACGTGAAGATCAACATGTTGCAGCCCAACTTGATGATGTGTACCTAAAATTGAGGCATTCCAATTTGGAATGCAAGATTATTTTCTTCCTTGTTCTGACCAAGGTTATAGTTGGGTATGCTTTTATTTTCCATGTGAATTGGACGTGTTCTCCTTTTACCTTGATTTATATATGGAGGTTAGGAGGTATGATAATGTTGCATCTATGGGTGGTAGTATTTTTCTTACATCCATGTGTATTGATGTTGACTTAGACTTTAGTACTTCCCCCCCTTATACCGCACGGACATGCATGGTATGGTGTGACATGGGTCATGCACTTATTATTTGTGGTTTCCTTGCAGTAGTAACTTTGATAGTGGAGTTTACCTTAACTTTTTGAGTAGTGTTCACAAGCTGATGCATGCATGTAAAGGAAATCATTTGCTATATCTAGTTGGTGTGTAGAATTTTGGTTTGATGGAGATCAACTCCTTCAATCAACTTATTTTAGATAGAGGCAAGTGGTATGTGATAGTTTTTTCATGGCCTTGTGCCCTAGATCTTATTTTCATGGTTTGATCTACAATTATCTCAAAGAATTTTACAACCATACTTCACAATTGTGTTTTGTACCTCCATGTCATTAGCTATATATGTTGTCTTGTGTACATACATTCTCTTTTGTGTTTTTCTTTCCTCCTCCCTCCTCATCCCTTTTTCCATTTTGGTCTACTCCTAGAGATAGTTGGATTCTTACTATGCCTATAAGAGACATGTGTCCCTAACCAAGGCTCGTGTTGGGACCCAATTCAAAAATTTACAAAATCATCTAAGTCCTTACCTATTTTATGCACTTGCCCTATTTTTCCCATCATAGATAAAAAATTATAAAAATATTTAATGGTCCCTCCACTAGTCAATTATTGCCTTGGAATTACCATTTTCCATCCCCATGTCCCCTTTTTATGTTAAAGTTGCTAAAATCTAAAAATATTTTATGTTTGGGAAGTTTTAAGTCATTTTTCTAGTGTTTTTGTGAATTTGTTGACTTTCTAGGTGCTACCAAACATTGTCCCTTCACCTCCCATCAAATTATTTCCTCATTTCCCACTTAAAATTTCCACCAAACTTCATTGGATCATTCTCTTCCTCTATGTCATTCATTTCTTCTAGTTTGTAGGTTTTTGACCTACTATCGGATGTATACTCATTCATATATTTTATCAACCTCATGTTCTATGTGAAGGTCTTGCTTATTTTTATCATGCCCTTAGTCTTTTTCACTTTATCTATTTCCTCCAATTTGTAGAATCTTGCTTAGCTACTAGACTTCAAACTTCAAGATCCGATATCCTATCTTCCTTTCCCCTTTCTTTTTTTGCAAACACCTATTCTAGCCTTTCACTTCGTTTTCCTATAATTTACAAAATTTTCCTTCTAAATCATATATGTTCACCTCCTATCCTATATTGACTTCTCACATCCTATTCCATAATCTTCCTCCACATTTCTTCCTTTCACCTTCCTTCCTATTTGTGGAGTCTCCTCTTAGAACTAGATATATTTCCACCTCCAATTCCCCTTCCCTTTTCTACACCCTTCGTCACCCCTTTCGTGGGAAATCTCCTACCTTCTAGATCTCATTCATTTAGGCCCTCCACTTTGTACATTTGATTCTAGGTCAAATTCCTACACCTTTGTATCTTCCATTTTCCTCTTTGTAGACTTTCCTCCTTTTACTTTAGGATGTTTCCCCTTCACCTCATATCATTTCTTAATATCTAGCTCTATAACTTTTTCCTACATTTTCCCACATCCCTCAATCATTCATTTTCATCCTTTGTAGAGGCATGATAACCTTTCATATTCCCTTCATTCATTACCCTTTGCTTCTCATATCTAGTTCCCACATTTAGTTTTGCATGTTTTCTCTGCATTTCTCCCATCCTTTCCTCTGGTCCAATGATGAATCCCCACATTTGTCCCAATGACCAAATAACTCATTCCCTTCCATTTCAAAATTTTTTCTCTTCCTTTATGACTTTATTCTTTCCACTTCCAATATTCAGTTCTCATGTCTAGTCCCACATTGAATTTCTACAATTTCTCTAAACCCCTTCTCTACACTCTTAAACACACTAATAGCTTCCTAGGTTGCCATTAATGACATGATTTGACCCCTACAACTTCTCAAATACATTTTCCCCTCCCAAACAATAGTTCTTATTTAAAGGGTATGATTCCAAATGTAAGTTTTGAGGGAAGGAAGACATAGATCACCATGAATGTGATAGTTGAGTTTCACCTACCAATTTCCTTTGTGCATATTATAGACCATTCAACCAAAGTGGGAAACATTTAAAATATGGATTGCATTCATTTTATTGACCTATATTAGTACATCAAATTCCCACAAGTGACCAAGGATGGAAAAAACTAATGCAATATATACATGTTTCAAAGATGTAAAAGAGGTTGGTCTTTGAACTAATTTTTTAATTGTAAGTGCTTTTAGAAGGATCCAGGGCATCAAACATTGAAATTTTGGTCTATAAAGGGTGAGAATACATTTTGTACATCATAGGAAGGGTTTTCAACATAGATATTTTGAAATGGTTAGTCTCCATGGTAGTTTGTAATGATCCAAGGGAATGCATAATCATAGTTGTGAATTTCCTCTTGCCACATTTGTTGGATGATTGTAATAAGTATTTGATGTAATTGTGAGAACATCTAATTTATTGAAAATATATTGTAATGGTCTCTCCTTTATTTCATGTGAGTTATTGAAGTTTTGAGATAGATTATTAAGCATGTGGACATTTCCATGTGGTGTTATTTCAAATTTGTATGTGAATTCACATCTAGTTCCATTTATGTTTTGCTAGATGTATCTACCTCTTCTTTACAATTAATGAATTTGTTTCCCAATGGAGTAGGCACTAGTCTAAATTAGTGAGATCAAACACCTCTTATTTAATCAATCCTCTCTATCCTTGTAGTTTAGAAGAAGATTAGGGTTCCAACATGCTTTCATTATTTATTTTTCCAAACCAAGAAATATCCTAAGTGACCTAAAGTAGTTAGAATGTTAGATAATCATGTCATGCATGCCTACACCTTGCACTTGTGTATGAAAAGTTAAGTTGATTTATCTTTAGGACATAATACTATTGTTATATATATTGGTGCATATGAAAGGTTGTAGTTATCAACTTAATAAGAGGTTTTATATGTAGTGAGGTAATCTTTAACCTAGTGACAAATACAAGGGTCAAGCATACATTGGGTATAGCTACCATTGTTTTATTCATGTTTCATCTTAATTGATTTAATACCCTATTAAGGATACCTTTAGGAACACCCTCTTGAGTCTAGTTGAGCTCAAGGTGAATGAGACAATTCCCACTCTTAGTAATTGACCTCTAATCACTCACATTATATTGATGAGATGATTGATTCACCTTCAAGACAGAAAGTCCTTGGACTTGAAGTGAGTTTCAATGTAGGAATACGAGAAATGATTTTAGGACCCAACACATTGGACCACCTTTCATTGTCAGTCCTTCACATTGGCAACAAATTCAAGACCTATCTCTCGAAAGACAAGTTCAAGTGCATGTAGAGAATACTCCACTCAACTAACCAAATTAGGAGATCTAGTACTCAAACAATGAAGCATAATTTTTATATGAATTAAAAGGTCCATTGATTGTCGATGATGATGTTGTAAATGAGACTTATAAGTACTATACTGAAAATTCAAAATTATATGTGTGTGTGTGTGTGTGTGTGTATAACATGAATTACATTTTGTTCATTTCATTTTGTTGTGAGTTAGGTGCTTTCTCTTTTCTCCTTTTTTGTCTCAACAAGAAGTTTAAGTTTCATATCTATTATTCTTGAGATTTAAACTGATCCTTACCTGATTGGTCATTTTCTTGTCTTAGTCACATCAAGTAATCCAATCCACCATAATACTTAGAACCTAATAGGTATATCCCCCAAATTATATTCAGTAAGGGGGAAGTATTAGAAGCTAGTAGGTACCAATTTGGTTGCGCTTAGCTCCTTATTGTTGGAAAAATCATAAATCATCTACATTTTATCAATAAAGAAAACATAAATATTGATCATGTTATTTAGTTGGTGATCAAAGTATTACAATACAGATTGCTATAAATCCTTTCAAATAGATAACTTCTCAAACCACCATATGTGAATAACTCCTAACTAACTACTAACTAACATATGTCACTAAGATTTATTAATGTAAACCTTAATACTCCAACACTAGTCCCCCTTAAGGTTTACATTACACAAATAGAACATATAACAAAACATACTGATTACACAAAACAAATACACATTTTTTAGAGGACTTTTCTTTGAAGAAAAAAATACTAAATTAGGTGTCCAACTCCATCAAGCTACCTCATAACCCTCAAAAGGGGTTAGTTCCTGAGTTGAATTCCCAAGTTCTCAAATTACCACCTCTCGAAACTCCTGAATCACATATTCCCCCAAATTATTTGACAACAATCCATGTTGAGCCACCCAAAATGTTCCATCAAATTGTCTCAAGACCCTCAGAAGGGTATAATTCCCTAGATCATAAACTCCTGAACTATATGGACAACAATCCATATTGAGTTCACCAAATCCCTTCCTATATTCAAAAGAAAACTTTGCAATATATTCATTCTTTCAATTTTTTCACCATAGAAAAGAAAGAATAAGAAAACACAAAAACTTATGCTTCTCAAACAAAACACCATCTCTAAGTGAGTAGCTCACTCAAGATGACAAAAATTCCTCTAGCCTCTAGTGCCTCCAACATCTAGTTTGACCCTATTACACTTTATCCATTTAATATTGCATGTGATTCTTTAGAGGCCCCGTCATGTGTAACAAAGATGTCTTTGAAAGCTCAAGCATAAGGTGATATGATAAAAAGTTTCATCTAAAACATCTCGAACCAAAAATTAATCTTACAAACCATCTATACAAAATGACCATAAATATTAATATTTCATCTCTCCAACAATAATGCACACTCTAACCAATGATAATCTCAATATTTCTTGAATAAAACAACATATCATTCCAAAAGCAAAACAAAACTCCTTATATCTCCCTTTAACTTTTTTCTAGAACACAATTCATATAACCCTTTCAAATGATACATAATACCAAAAATATACCCTTATTCCAAAATCTTATGCCGACAACATATAATGCAAATAGTAGGAATAAAATCAGCCAAGATAAAATAATCCTTACTCTAAATCTCAAATGTTTTAGTGGTGGCTTCTACGATTCTTTCAATCTTTCAGTGCTACAATTTGCACCCAAGGAAAGAGACCATGGTAGTGTCCAAATGCACTGTTCTAGATAGGATAGCTTTCATTGATTCACAAGAGTTGGTCTGGTTTTGAAGAGGAAAGACAACAATAGAAACCAAATAATAGTCACCAATAAGAGGGTCAAGACATTTGTAAGAGAGGTTCACCCTAGAAAGAATAGTAATAATGTTATTTTTTTAAATCTTCTATTTACATCTTGATTAAACTCCTCTACAAGTTTGAAGCGCCTCTATTTAATATGCATTCCATGTTTCTCAAATGCTTGGTTGATTCTTCTATGTTGGCAAAGGCACTTTATATCTAAAAGATCATGGATCGCCTATAATTTCATTCTTTAATTCTCCTACATTTTATCTCTAAACCCAAACTGGAATGGATTCCATTTCATATATGAAAGTAGAAGCACGCAATACTAATCAAATTCTGAATAATATTGTTAATGATTTGTATGCAGCATATGCCCTTTCGCATAACACTAAACTTCAGCCACACTTCACGCTGGTGCCTTGGAATTAATATGGAATGAATTGTTTCAATCCAAATTGATCCCTTAAACTTGGCAGCTTGAATGATTGACACATATTTTCAAAATGTTTTTCAAAAACATCTTTAAATGGCTTTCTATGTCTTCAAAATTGGATGCAACATTCAACTCACAGGGACAAACTTTTATATTGCTCTAATACCATATGTTGGAAAAATCAGAGATCATCTATATTTTATCAATAAAGAAAACACAAATATTGATAATGTTATTTAGTTGGTGATCAAAGTATTACAACATGGATTTTTATAAAGCCTTTCAAATAGATAACTTTTCAAACCACCATACGGGAATAACTCCCAACTAACTACTAACTAACATATGTCACTAAGGTTTATTAATGTAAACTTTAATATTCCAACATTTATTCACCTTGCCTAATCCTTAGGGATGAACCATTTATTTTTACTAGTATTGTGGGGTTATGTTAAGAGGGTCCCAAACTCCAAAAGGTTAAGAAAAGATAAAAGGAATGGAAATAGAAAATCATTACAGAATATATGTTCTCTCAAGCATAGACTTCAACAAAAACTATGAGGATAATATTAAAAAAAAAGAGTAAATAAGAAAAGCACACACACATAATTTAGGTGAAGCAACCAACATTCTTCCTTGCCTTCAAAAGACCATCCTTGCTAAGGACCTTTTATTTTAGCTTAGATTTGACCTATTGGTTGTCATAAATTGAAGTCTAGGGAGTGCTCATAAAGTTGGTTACTTGTCAATGTCTAAGTTTAATTCAATGGTGGGTCTAGATTTGGAATAGACGTTGGCCCTTAAAAAAATATTTCACATCATCCCTTTATTCTCTTCATTCCTACTTGATCTCCTTAGCATCCTATATCTATATAGTCTAGTGACCAATCTATGCATAGTCAACCTACAATCCTTTAACTCTAAAATCCCACAAAGAGATATCATAGTATCTATAGCATATCCACATTGTACAAGTAAAAATATGTATCAAAATAAAGTAATATGTGTGAACGTAATATCCAAGTGAATCCATCATACTCTAAATCTTCCTCCAAATTCTCCACCTCAAAAGTTTACAAAGTCCTCTAAATGTTCTCCTAAATAGGACCCCTAAAAAGAACAAGGTACAATGACTTAAATACAAGAGGAATCTTCCACTCATAGTGCACCAATATTATTTGATCAAATATTGTAAAAATAGAAGAGATTTTCCTAGCCTTTTGTGGACATTTTTTACAGTTGGTCTTAATGATAATTTGGCCTCCTCATCCAAAGAAAGCTAGGATAGGATCCTTTATCTCGAATTATGCACAAAGAATGAGACATCTAGAGAAGAGGTGCAAATCTCATCTTACTAGGTAACAAAGGTGTCCTTAGGCAAGTAAAGAAGGGAAGAGTTCCAAGAAGTGGCCAAGTTCTATGTTGACTTCTTGATATAAAAGATGGACAAGACAAGGCCATAAAAGATGAATTGAAGAAAAAGGTTATCAATTTAACCTCTTGCATTCAGTATCTCATAGGATCCATTGAATATTCTTCTACCATGCCTCCTTAATTTGTCAAGGCTAATGAAGAAGACATACCTTTAATTTGTGAATTAGGTAACATTGTTAGGGAAATTGGGGCATGGATTGAGGAGCTATTATCATTTGGATTTAAAGTCATTGAGAATATTGGCAATGCATATCATAAAATCCAAGATGAACTTAGTTCCATTAAATACCTAAAGAAGAAGTTGAATGCAAAATTGGAAGTCTTTTAATAATAATCCATAATTTATCGAGATGGCCAAGGTATAATTTCAAGTCCTCATTGTAGAGGGACTTCTTGATCATGGGGAACCTCATTTGTACAAGAAATGGAAAGAAGCATATAAGTATAGAAAGACGTCTAAAAAGTGGAAAATAAAAATTTATTGCAACATATGTCTTAGCCTAGAGTACTATTAGTGATAAGAAAAAACTCATTGAGGAGGTCCCATACCATTTCTATAATAAACAAGAAGAGAACAATACAATGGATGTTTTGTGAAAGTAATTCAAAGAAGTGGTGAAGAATGAATCTTCTAAAGAATCTAGATTCAATGCTTCATCAATTAGCCACTTCATGAACATAAGGTCATCATGTTAAGACTTTAAGAATAAATGGGTTGAATATGAGAAGGTACCTCAAAATTGTTAGAATTAAGGTGCCATCAACCTTGTAAATCCTATGTAATTAATTATTCCTAATATTATTTGTAAATCACCCTTAAGGGATGTAAAGTTTCACCAGTAGCGATTTTGTTTCAACAACATGTTTATATCTAGTCCTTGACACTAATTCATTCACAACAAGGGGTCGTAGGGGAGTTTCCCCCCTATGAGGAGTCTAGGGGGGTCATCCCCCTAGCGGGGGTCTAGGGGACCATGCGTCCCAGTAGGGGCTTGAGGGCAATGCCCCTGGAGCCAAATTTTATCATTGTAAATCTAGACTGTTTGTCATTAGGTCATAGATCTAATGGTCGATATTATGTCAGTTTTCTTGCCCTAGAAGTAAACCCCCTTTTATAAAGATATTTGTACTATATTTTTTATCAGAGTTGAGAGTAATAGGTGCCACTGGATTGAAGGCTGAAGGAGGAGGGGAAGTGCATGTATTGTGATCTCATATTTGAAGATAATACAACTTGGAGTCTCTTTTCTTGGTGGAGATTTTTACCCGAAAGGGTTTTCTCCATGTTACATATTGTGTTATGTGTTCAGTTCTTAATGCATGTTATTTCTATGTAGTAGGTTTTGTTTCTGTTGCAATCTCCATTGATTCTACATTGTTTAGAGAACATAAATAAGGTTTGAATTAGATTTCCATTGTGTGGTTTGCACCTTCATTTCTAACAAAAATTTCCCTAATATTTCCATCACTATGGATGTCTTAATCATGTATTCAGATGGCCTAGTCCAAGAATTAGTTTAAGTAACACTAGAGGTTTTCAGCTAGAACTTGCAAAAAGATCAAGGGTTCTAGAGAGATGTTGAGGATGATAAAGAGGATTTGCAAAGAAGATGGCACATACATATGAAAGTTAAATTTTGCCTCAAACATAATAGAAAATTGTAAAATTAAAAAATTGAAAGTCATGTGACTTTTCATATTCTTTCATAAATTTTATCTTATATGGTTTATTGAAGGGAAAATTTTTCATATTCCCTACCAATGAAACCTATACATGTAAAGATATGCCATTTGTAAGGGTTGGAAACCAAAATATTTAATTCTTATAATATAATTTAGCTTTTTGTATTCTTTCATCTTGGTTTCTAGTTTTTTAATTAATGAATGTTGTTATCTTGTACATTTTACATTAAATTCAAGAGTATGTGATGAATTTTAATTTCTTTTTTTCATATCACTAAGAGTTTGCTAATGGAAAATACTTTTTATGATTAATCTAAACACCTTGGTGTAGTTTTAACACAAAATACATGTCTTGCACTTCAACTCTAGGAGTTGTACCTTTAACATACATTTGGAATAAGAGATATACCATAGAGAAAGCTTCACAACTGATATTATCCAAAGTGGGATAGCACAAATCCTAATTAATAAACAAAGTGAATGGAAGGAATATAAACACTACCATTAAATCCCATTTCTAGCAATTTTTGCTAAATCTAAATGTTATTAGTTTCTCTAAAACTAAATTGTGCCTATTGAAATAAGTTTTAACATTTACATATTTAGTTTTCACTGGCTTAAAGGATTGTGCATACACCCATTCTAGTTGTATGAAATATTCTAGTTGTATGAAATAGTGATTAGCATAATTATGATCAGGCTTGGATTTAAGGCTCCTAAGCATGCTCTATAGAGGTGAAGTTGGGTGCAAGTCGAAGAAATTATAAACAATTATTAAGCCCCTAAAACTAAGCCAAAAAGGTGCTTTAAGCTTGATGATGCACTTTGTTTTATTTATTTAATGGAGGTTGAGTGCTAAGAGTTAAAATCTACTTATAGAGAAACAAAAGGGAATGTGCAAAAGACCTCAATTGGTCTTGAAGAGCAAAAATTAAAAAAAAAAACAATAAAAAGATGTTACAAATCTACATTACCTTCTGAAATATCCAAAAATAATGTGTAAAGAGAACTTATTTTCGACGTATATTGCCAAAGAGATAGCAATACTACTCCAAATAAAATGGTGTCTTTGATTGCGTATAGGTATATACACAATGTATATATAGCCACACATTAGCTAGGCAAAGCAAAAACATGGGCTCTTTAAAAAGAGATGAAGGTTTTGAAAATGAATTGTCAGCATTAGGGTTTTAAAAGTTTAAACCTGCTGTAACCAAAAGATGATAAAATATCATAATTTTTGATTGAAATTTTGAACAAGGAAAAAAATGGAAACACAGAAAATAACTCTGTCAAATAGTACCCATTTAATGTTCCTTGTTTAGATGAATATTTCCCATGACGCTATCCACCTGCTCAAATAAAATTTTGCTCCCAATTTTTTTACCCTAATGTTTTTAACAGAGGAAACTGTAAGTGGTAGTATGTAGGTAGGCAATGCAATAAGAAAACGTTCCATGAAACTTTTCTTTAATAGTATACGGTTGCTGATTTATAGCGGCCTTGGCGGCCTCTATCTTGCACGGTAGAGGAAGATCCAATTTCAGTGTGCATCCATTATTATTGTCATAACTCTCTGCCATTTGTTCAGTCACAATTTTCAAGTCCACGTTACTCACCTTCAACATGGAGTCAGATTGAATAACCATGCTTACATTTTCATAGCTCTCCTGAACAACTCCTTGCTTTTCCCTTTGTCCTCTGCTGTGCCTACTTCTCTTTGACTTGAATTTGTCTTCATGAAGCAACTTGTACCGTGTCATATGATCGTCCTCCCATATTACTGCATATCCTCAATCTGAAGGGTGTAAAATATTGAGACCCCTCTCCTTTTTAGAGTTTCCTTCTATTTGAGGACGAGGCAGACAAATCATCGACTCCCCTCTACGTTTGTTGAAATTTGCACTAAAACCAATTGCAGGTGGATAGATACATGCAACTTCAACTAGATTTTCTCGCTTACAGGTTTAACATGGATCTTAATCCGAGTAAATGGTCATTCATGTGTGAGAGCAAAATACATTGAAAGGTAATACATAAATGCATTCAATTAGATAACATATAAAACTAGGCTACAAACTTTTTGAATAATTGAAACTGGGCTACAACCTTTTTTTAATATTCTGGAAATGGGCTACAGTCTATATTACTAAAGCTTTATTTGTCAGCTAATTTATAAACGTATTAACTCTGAATGAAATTAAACACCTCGCGTGAGCAAGAGTAGCTGAAGGGTGATAGAACTCCTTAGGATCCGCTGAAGTTGTATGCTCATTGCTACCCACTCCCAAAACAGTTGATAATATTTGTAGGTGAAATTGTGTGAACCTTGGTCGCTTTACTTAACAAGTAGTTTAGCGTTTTCTTCCACCAACACCGGATACAAAATACAAGCAACGTTCAATATCATAATCGAACAGGGAACTCCTAATTTATGGTGCCGTTTGTATTTAGGATTTAATGCTCTTAAATTATTTCTGACAAAGGGGTTTTAATTTTAATTTACAGATTTATTTTTGTCTTGTTTAGGTTGGTTGGTAAAAAACGTTTTTTTGATAGAGAGTTCACAACTTTAAATCTAATAGGGGATAGGGTATGTATACCTGGCGTTGAAGCATAATTAGGTGCCTCCTTTAACACCATGGGAGTAAAAGGTAGTCCCATACAGGGCTTAAATATGATAGTTGTATAGCTGTATTTAAAGATTTTAACTGTAAAATACAATAAAAATAAATATTTGACTTTATTGATATACAAGTAATTTATTTTAAAAACTGTAAAAAAATAATTAATATGAAAATTTGACTATATACATATATCTTTTAGATTTGTTTTTTAATAGAATATATCCCAAATTTTTAGATTTATTTTTTTATGATTATAAATTTATAATTATATATTCATTCTAATATTTAGATTTGTTTTTTATGAGTATAATTACATATCCATTCTAAATATATATGTTTTACATTTATTTTTTAATAGAATATATCCCAAATTTTTAGATTTGTTTTTTATAAGTATAATTATATATTCATTCTAAATATATATCTTTTAGATTTGTTTTTTAATAGAATATATCTCAAATTTTTAGATTTGTTTTTTTTAATATAATTATATATTCTTTCTAATTTCTAAATTTCTAGTTTTTTGCTTTTATTTTTAAATTTTTTAATAGAAACTTCTAAAATAAATTTGTTTTTTATAGAATATATTCATTCGAAATTTCTAGTTTTTTGCTTTTATTTTTAAATTTTTCAATAGGAACTTCTTTTATTCTCTAGTATTTGAAGTCTATTTACAGGCCTTACGGAGAGCGTCATTCATGTCTCATGTGAAAGCACATTGTTTTACACTCCAAAAGAAAGACCCCACTTTGATATGCTATTAAGAATAACATACTCATGCTTAAAAATCAGGTGCCATCGAGGCGCTCTATGTAACAGCTCATTGCATCCAGTCAGACACACAAGTGGGGAGCAAACGTCAAAGAGAGATATATCGACATAATGGAAAATTTTGACAAACGAAGAGCCAAAGTCAAATAGAGATATCTCAGGATATAAATTTTCAAGAAAAGTTGCATCTAGCTGGTATACTACAGGCAAGCGGTATACTACAGGCAAGCACTTGAATCCCTTTCTACACGCATTAGAGATTAAAAAACAAAAAGAAAATGAAAAGCCCTGAATATATTTATACACAGAGATGAAATCCTAAAAGTACTTCATTTTTATTCTAATGTAGCTAGATAAACTGTGTAAAGATTTTTACTTCGAATCCTTGAAGGCATTTCTTTAGAAAATTGATACTTTGAAAATCTCAAATAATCACTATTTCATTTTAATTCTTTAAAGGATATATTTTTAAGGATAAACTATTTTTTATTCTTCGTAAACATCTTCAACAAACCCAAGTTTTAAAATTCCCATGGCCCACTCCATTTCTTCTTCATATGAGTCCACTACCCAGTGCCCACACACGACTGTGCAGAATCCAGATGCAGATGCACTTTATATTCACTTGGTAAAGCATTCACCGATTCGGGTTTTGAATTGAAAAAGCTCCAGCTTTATATATAAATTCTTGACTTGCATTTAAAAAAATTAATTGTCATGTGATAGGCAATACTGAAGACTAAATTGTAGGAAAAAAATTCCTTGAAAGGCAAGGTGGACTGTCAAATTTAAGCCCTGGTCCCATATGATACAAGTCACCTATAAACTAGGTAGTGAGGCATCATGGATTATAAAAAGATTCTATTTCCATTTCCATTTCAGTTTGAGTTTTTTTAAGACATACATTTAATTAATACTAGATGTACAAGTGAAAAGAGTGTATAAATAAATTCATGTGAAAGGGTGAATAAGACCCTAAAATTTCTAGTCAATAGACTTGTAGATAATAATTTTTTTAAATATTTTTAGTTAACAAAATTATATTTCTTAACTTTCATAGAAAAAATACTAGTATATTTATATTTAAAAAATTATATCTAAAGTACGCCAAGGGATATCTCTTTTCCATAGTTTATATGAAAAAAAGTGGGAAAAAATAAAAAATAGAAACCAAAAAGAAATTGGAAAAAATAAAAAATAAAAACTAAAAAAGAAATTGGAAATTTTTTTTAAAAAAATTTGAAAATAAAAAAATCACAAAAACTATGGAACCAAAAAAAATTAGAAAAAATAAAAAATAAAAACCAAAAAAGAAATTGGAAAAAATAAAAAATAAAAAATAAAAAATAAATTGGAAAAAATGAAAAACTAAAAATCAAAAAAGAAATTGAAAATAAGAAAATAACAAAAACTATGGAACCAACAAAGAAATTGGACAATTTTTTTTTTGCATTGAATCTTATTTACATGAATTTATTTATTTAAATATTTTATGATTTTTGTTTACACAATCTAAACGGGAATCTAGGGCGTAAAAACCTCCTAATTAATAACTAGTATATTTATATTTAAAAATATATATCTATAGTGCCCCAAGGGATGTTGAGGAGGCCCTACTATCTTATAACAAGTAGTCTGCTTATTTGACACTATAGAGGCAAGGGTCAGGCAAAGATAGTGGCAAAGCGAGAAAGATTGTGGTAGGGATAGGCCTTCATTAAGGGATGTCTTTTTTTCATAGTTTATTTGATTTTTTCACTTTTTTTCTTCCATTGTTTTTATTTTTTAATTTTCAATTTTTTTGGTTTGATATTTTTGGTGATTTAAAAAGAAATTGATAATAAGAAAACCACAAAAACTATGAAACAAAAAAAAAAATTGGAAAAAATAAAAAATAAAAACCAAAAAAGAAATTGGAAAAATAAAAAATAAAAACAAAAAAAGAAATTGGAAAAATAAAAAATAAAAACAAAAAATAAGAAATTAGAAAAAATAAGAAATAAAAACCAAAAAAGAAATTGAAAATAAGAAAATCACAAAAACTATGGAACCAAAAAAGAAATTGGACAAAATAAAAAATAAAAATCAAATTTTAAATTTTTTTTTGGTTTTTTTATTGGAATTTTTTTTAAAAAAAAAATTTTAGTTTGGAATCTTATAAAATTACACGGAATCTGAATCTTTGAGCTCTTCAACTCCACCCCTATTATGAATGTAGGAACGCCTCTGGCGTAATAAAAATCAAATTTTAATTTTTTTGTTTTGTTTTTAGATTGGAATCTTATTTTTTTTAATTTTTAGATTGGAATCTCATAAAATTATATGGAATTGGAATCTTTGAGCTCTTCAACTCCACCCGTGTTATGAATGTAGGAACACCTCTCACGTAATTAAAAGAATTTTGAACATAATAGTGTCTTCATAAATGTAGGTATTAATAAACATTTTATTTTACAGTAGAAGTTGAATTTCAACACCCCCACAACAGTAATTTTTTACAGCACCGGTTCGTATAGACACTCTTTAATAAAGTCTTTCAGGTCCACGACGGCATCTGTAAGGCTGTCTGCGTTCCTGTAAATCAATTGCATTACCCTAGCCGTGTCGAAAAGAATTGTTCTATAACTCTTGGGTATGTCTGCACGTATTAAGAAGTGGTGGTTCAATTCAGCAAGGGCGTCTTCATTCATTTTGTAAAGATAATCCATGGCTGCTTCTTCTGTGCATGCAGGGTGATCATTTATGTAACATTGTACGAATGAAGCTAATTCACCGCACTCTCTTTCCTTCTAAATCACCACAGTAAAATGCTTTTACGTTATAACATACCTACTCAAACGTGTGAAAAAAAACATGTAAAAATGAAGGGAAGCGAGGCTCACCCGGAAAGTTCTAATGTCGTTAATAAGACATCCTGTCAAACTGACGAGATTGAGAAAGTCAGCTCGGAAGTCCAACTTCTCAAGAATGTGATCAGGAAGAATCTCTCCCATAGAAAATATTGACGTCAAGATTGTTGCTCCCAGTGCTATCGACACTACGACGTTCTCCAAATATTCATCTACTAATGGCGAATAACATCTTTCCATCCAGTCTGTTTCTTTTGTCTAAGTGAAGAAGAGATCCAACCACTGAATCACGTAACAAACAAACAATTCTTGTTAGACAACAATTCCCTTCTTTCTCTATGCAAATCTGAAGTAACTTCAAACACGTAATTCAAAAGCGAATAAGAATTAATGAAAAAAGGGTTCACTCTAAATTAACACACAGCTGAATCCAAAATATCAGTGGGAAGGATGAAATTCATAAAAAATGCGACACTGTCTGTTAGGACTAAAAGTTCCAACTCAGATTTCAGAAAAGAGTAATTAACAACGCACAGATGTAATTAGAAAGCAAAAAGAAATAGACACCAGATTTATCGTGGTTCACCAAACTTGGCTACATCCACACTGAGCAGAGGAATTGTTATTAATAATGAATTGAGTTTTACAATGAGATATCAAGCATATATAATGCTTCATTATACATCACAAGAGGAATGTGAAAGGACAAGCAATTGGTGGGAAAATAATGTGTTCGTTGGTCTTCATTTGCTTACAATCTCCCACTTGAAGGTCAACGGATGTTGCAACTCGCCAATCATTCCCCTGCTCTAAACTTCTGATCACTTCTTCTTAACCAGACCAAGAGAAGTCCTGGCACATTCAAACTTCTCTTTGGGAACAACCTTAGTGAAGATGTCTGCCGGATTGACCTTTGTGTCAATTTTTGCAACTTGTAACTTGCCCTCTTCAACCACATGACGAATAAAATGAGCATGTATGTCGATATGTTTAGAATGACGCTGAGATGAATGATTATGAGCCATAAAAATGGCACTGCGACTATCACAAAACATAACATAGTCACTTTGTTGACATTTCAAATCACCAAACAACTATTGTAACCAAATCATCTCCCTAACACCTTCGGAAAGAGCCATGTACTCAGCTTCAGCAGAAGAAAGAGCAATAGAATGTTGCAGCCTTGAGACCCAACTAATGGCAGCTCCAGCAAACATAAAAACATAGCCAGTAGTAGATCTCCGTTTATCTAAATCTCTGGCAAGATCAGAATCAGTGAAACCTTGCAGCTGTACCTTATTGCCACCAAAACATAAAGCATAATTAGAAGCACCTTTAAGATACCTTAATATCCATTTGACGGTTTCCCAATGAGGCTTACTGGGATTGCTCATGAACCTGCTCACAACTCCCACTGCATGAGCAATATCGGAACGAGTGGAGATCATAGCATACATGATGCTACCAACAGCTGATGTATAAGGAACACCTTGCATAAACTCTTTATCCTCTTGTGTTTTTGGACACAAATCAGAAGATAAACGAAAATGGGCAGCAAGAGGAGTAGAAACAACATTTGCATCAGTCATACCAAATCTGTCTACAACCTTGTCAATGTATGCCTTTTGTGACAACATGATCTCTTTATTTTGTCTATCCCTAGTGATGGTCATTCCAAGAATCTTCTTGGCTGGGCCTAAGTCTTTCATAGCAAATCTCTTAGCTAATTGAGACTTCAATTCAGAAACAATCCTCATACTTGTACCGGCTACCAACATGTCATCAACATAGAGCAAGAGAATGACAAACTCACCATTAGGAAGTCGCTTATAATAGACACAAGGATCAGATTCACATCTCAAGAAGTTATGCTCAGTCATAAAGTGATTAAACTTGAGATACCATTGGCGCGGGGTTTGCTTGAGCCCATACAAGTTGTGCTTCAATCTACAATAAAGATGTTCTAGTCCCTATTTTTTAAATCCTTCCGACTACTCCATGTACAGCTCTTCATCAATGTCACCATGTAAAAATGTTGTCTTGACATCCAACTGATCAAGTTCAAGATCCCAAACTACAACCAAACCCAAAACTACCCAGATTGTGGTCATTCTCACAACTGGTGAGAAAATCTCATTAAAATCTATGCCTTTCTGTTGATCATACCCTTTGACAACCAGTCTAGCACGATAGCGCTTGTTGCCCCCATCTTCCTCTTTCAACTTGTATACCTAGTGGTTCTTCAAGGGTCTTTGATCAGGCGGAAGTGGCACTAAATCCCAAGTGTTATTAGCCTGCAATGAACTCATTTCATCTTGCATTGCCTCTTGCCATTTTGAAGAGTCAACTGCCTTGCAAGCTTGTTTATAGGTAGCTAGTTCAGGTTGATCAGAAATTAATAATTTAGGCTCTGCCTCCTCTGAATACAATAGCTCATAATCAGACAATTTGGAAGGACGTCTCCTCTCCCGGGTAGACCTCCTTAATTGAGGACCTTCTTGTTGCGAATTTGAGTCATCCAAATTCATTTTCTGTAACTGACTTTGAATGTTTACTATCTCATTTTGTAAATTACCTTTGTTCTGAGCAAGACTCTACCTCTGTATTTCTACAGTCCCCTGTGCCTGCATACTCCCTTGTGCAATTTCTTCCATGTTCTGCCCTAGGGGCAACGAATGAGTTAAACCAGACTGTATTGCATTTACTAGAGGCAGCGATGCCACCATTGAGGACCACAAATGGTGTTGACCAGGCTATGTTGTATTTAGAAGAGGCTGTGAACATGCCTAAGGAGGTTGTGTTGTATCTTGGGACAATCTAGACTGCATTTGACTAGTGGCTGGCAGTCTTGGACTTAATAGAGACTGTGTGATACTTACTGGAGGCAGCGTATGATCATTGAAAGGCTGTACGGGCAGTGAGGGAGGCTGCGTGGGCAGTGAGGGAGGTGGCGTTGGAAGTGCCAAAGGCACAGGCTGCGTTGAAATAGGGGAGGGCTGTGCATAATCTAAAGGCAACAAACTTTCATTTGGGGGCAACGGTGCACTAGTTAGAGGCTGCGTAGAATGTGAAGGGAGCTGGAAGCTAATTAAAGGCTGTGTGGAGGTATTAAGAGGTAGCAAGCAAGTGGTAGGAGACTGCAGAGAAACACTAACAAAAGAAATATTTCCCTGAATCATGTCATTTCCATTATCAAACAAATCAATTGATATGAAATCTTTTGAAAGTGTATTTTCTTTGTGCAAACCTAGGAAAACTCTTTCGTTGAAGATGACATCCTGATTGTGAGTGAACTTTTTGGCAACAGGATCCCACAACCTGAACCCATACTAATCCTCACCATACCTGACAAAAATGCACTTCTGCGATTTGGGATCCAATTTGGATCATTTCTCATGACGAATAAGAGCAAATGCTTCACATCCGAACACCCATAGATGACTATAAGAAATACGCTTGCCCAACCACCTTTCCTTGGGAATGTCAAGATTTAACCAAGATGAGGGAGCTCGATTAATGAGGTAAACCGCTGTGTTGCAAGCTTCTGCCCAGAACTCTTTTCCCAGTCCAGCATTGGAAAGCATACACCATGCTTTTTCCAAAATCGGTCTGTTTAACCTCTCCGCAGCCCCATTTTCTTGCGGTGTATAAGGAACAATTTTGATTCTTCAAATACCATTGTCAGCACAAAAACTATCAAACTCTAGTGAACAAAATTTGCCGCCATTGTCAGTTTGCAAACACTTGATATTATGCCCACTCTGATTTTCAACTAGAGCTTTAAAATTTTTGAACTTGCTGAACACTTCAGATTTTTTATTAAGCATAAAAATCCAAACTTTCCTAGTGCAGTCATCAAGGAAAGTCAAAAAATAATTAGAACCTCCAAGAGAAGTTACCTCGTCTGGCCCAAAAACATCTGAATAAACCAGCTCCAAAGGTGAGGTGTTCTTCTCATGACCTGTCTTTATGAAGCCGATCCGCTTCTGCTTGCCGTAGAGACAATGTTGGCAAAACTCTAAATCCATGGATTTCAACCCTGGTAATTGTTCTCTTTTGATCATGACTTCAAGACCTTTCCTACTCATATGTCTAAGCCGTTGGTGCCAAAGCTTGGTTTCACTATCCGTCAGTGTCATAGCAGCTCCCACTTGAGAGTCATTTTTAAAAACATATAAACTGCCCTCTCTATTTGCTTTAGCAATCTGCATGACACCTTTAGTAACCTTCCATGAATCTGGATAGAAGGTAGTATTGCAGCCTTGTGAGAACAATTGGGTTATAGAAATCAACTTCTTTTTCAGTTTTGGGACATGCCTAACATCTTGCAAAAGCCATTTGCTTCCATTCTTGGATTGTAGGAGAATATCACCTTTACCAATGATGTCCAATGAATTGTTATCCCCCAAGTAGACCTTCCCAAACTGTCCTCATTGATAATTTGAGAAGGCATCCGTACAAGAGGTGGCATGAAACGATGCACCTGAATCTAGAACCCATGAATCTGAAGTGGTTTCACTTACAGACAAAACCAAAATATTATCATCCTTGTCATAAAGAGCATTGACCTCGCTGTCTTTAACCTTCTCTTGTGCCTTCTTATAGAAATAACAATTTTTCTTGGTGTGATCGGGCTTGCCGCAGAACCAACAGTCACCAACTCTACCTCTAGATTTTGACCTCTTCACTGATTTTGATCTTCTTTTGTTATTGTCTTTGCCTCTATTATGAGGCCTTCCTCTACTAACAACAGTTAAGGCTTCACCAGAAGATATTTCTTGGTTCTTTCTACGCATATCTACACTAAGGAGTGTAGCTGCTACGTCATCAAAAACCAATTTTGTTTTGGCTGCAACTGAAGTACTTATGGCCATCACAACACCTTCCTAGTTGTTGGGTAATGAGCATAGCAGCAAGATTGCTTTAATTTCATCTTCCAACTTTATCTCCACTGAAGTCAGTTGGGTAAGTAAGGTATTAAACTCATTCAAATGGTTTGACATAATTCCGCCTTCTTTCATTTTCAGGTTATAAAGCTTTTTCATAATAAAAACTTTATTGGATGCTGAAGCCATCTCATACATTTTAGAGAGTTTATCCCACAACTCCTTCGAAGTCTTCTCCGCTGAAACATTAAACAATACATTGCTGGACAGCAAGAGGAAAATCGTAGCTCTTGCCTTCTTATCCATCTTTTCCCACTCTTCATTCGTCATTGAGCTTGGCTTCTTTGCTACCCCTTCAAGCGCGAGTGAGAGGTCTTGTTTTATCAGCAAAGACTCCATATGCACTTTCCACAGTCCAAAATTCTGACCGGAGAATTTATCAATCTTCAGTTCCTCCATGACTCAAAAATCCAACACCGATTTTTGCAACCAGCTATACCGTCATTGTACAACTTTGATACCAATTGTTAGGACTGAAAGTTCAACTCAGATTTCAGAAAAGAGTAATTAACAGCGCATAGATGTAATTAGAAAGCAAAAAGAAATAGACACCAGATTTATCGTGGTTCACCAAACTTGGCTACATCCACACTGAGCAGAGGAATTGTTATTGATAATGAATTGAGTTTTACAATGAGATATCAAGCATATATAATGCTTCATTATACATCACAAGAGGAATGTGAAAGAACAAGCAATTGGCGGGAAAATAATTTGTCCGTTAGTCTTCATTTCCTTACACTGTCAAGGCAAAGTAGTTACCTTTCGGCGCAGGTAAGGGAGAACATCACGTCCTTGGACCTCCCGCGCTCGTTCAGATATATCGGTCAAAGTATTATAGAGGGCCATGAAAATTATTTTCATGTCCTCTGATAGATGGTCGATTTGCAATGGATCCCATCTGCAGCCGAAAAGACAAGAGAGTTAATATGGCGAATTCGTGAATTGGATAAAGATGAGACGGGATTAAAAGCGGCGACCTTTCGAAAGCTTCGTTGAAGAGCCTGGCTTGGTGCAGAGTTGCATATCTGTCATAGAGGTCGTCTGTGATAACAGCCATGATTCCGGCCTTTGCATAATCGAGTCTACAATCGCTGTATTGTGGTTCAAAGATCACCGCTGAAGCGGTTCAGTACGTTGCTATTTCTCTGTGACGAGCAAATTCCAGCTGCGGGAATTTGCAATCCTTGTACCATCTTTAAGAACACAATAATACCATCTTAATATCTTTCATCTACGATGTTCGCAAAAAACACATATTAAACTAATTTTCTTGTGTTCAATTGAGCTACATTCATAACAGGGACTGCTCTTTTTTGTTTCAAAATAAATGCAGACCATTTTTTAACTGCTCAATGTTACCTCTTAATATGTTGTATTTCAGATCTGTGTATAGCCTGAATGCGGTTGAAGTCGAGTATGGCCAATTCTAAATATTTGTCGTTTCTCGCATTTGGCATTCTGCAAGGCGTGCATTCCATTGAACCTGGATTAGCGGTATGCGCACTAGAGACAATCCGGAATATAAACAAATGCGATCAGACTATACTCATATATAACCTTTATAATCAGAAACTGTATCTTACTGATATAATGTCTTCCTCAGCCATAAGTCATCAGGATTAAACACTTCTATTTGATTTCTAAACATCAACCTCGGCATATTCCTATTCCATCGAGCAAACAAATCATGTTCAACCTGGATAAAGAAGCAAAATTGGAAATCATAAGAATTCTTATCAAGTTAAGTAGTAAATCACAGATTAATATTTCAGAGAAGGTAGCAATTCGCATTACCTCTTGGCGAAGGCTTTTCTTGACAGCCTTCGCCTGAGAAAAGTTCTTGCTTTGCAGGGATTTGGCCAAGTAATCTTTTGCAAATGCACCTATTTCTCTCATTACATTTTCGCCGAGAAAGTTAACTTGTGAGCATCTATACAGGCTCAGTATATCGATTATTCCTGTGATGTTTTCATTACCACACAGCTTACAGAGTTCTTCAGCCTCGCCTTTGATGTTTTGCAGAACGTCTGCCATTTGAAATGATTAAAGATTAAGAACGACATAATTCTGGAAATAAAAAACTCGACTAAACTTGTAATAAGTAACCATCTGAATGATTTGCATACAAGTAACAAACACATGTATACCCGAAGATAAAGTGTAGAAGAACATCCTGAGAAGCCTGAAGCGCGTGGTTGTGACATCAATATCTGGAACCATGCTCTCCCTTCCAAATCCAATGCCTCTTTCGTCCCAGTACCTAGTATGTACATTTCCAAAATGAGGAGGGGTGAAAATAATCTCAAAAGTCTGGACTTTTATTGGCAATATGACAACAGAGGAGATAATATTACTCACTGGAACACATAGTCCAAGGTTTGTTTTATCTCAGTTTGAAAATGGCGTTCGAGCCCAAGACGTTCAACACTATCCACGGCTCTCAAACGCTCCGCTATATCCACTGGATACATGCCCGGCACTCCCATCCCAAACATTTCAGTTTTAGAATCCGATATTCTTTCAATTATACTTTAGGATGGTGTGAATATTAAATAAGACAATTACCATGGTCTCCAAACTTTGTAACAAGGCCCGTCAAGAATTGTAGGCATTTCTTGTCTCCTGTGTGCATATATACGCAAGCTGTAGATGCTGGCGAGCCTGAGAAAGACCCATCCTTGGATTGCAATTTCAAGACATTTTCCCAATCGACTACTTCTTGTATGCCTTCCAGACACTGCAACATTGCTGTGGGATGGGTGTGTAGCTTTTCAGCAGATGCTCTTGTTCACAATAATCTTATTGAATCAGTTACATCTTTTAGTTTATAAGTGTGCCTTAAAACAGGACACATCACAAATAGATAATAACAAAAGGTGGGGTAGAATTTCACTTTTTCAAATTGGATTACCGCTTTTCGTTTATTTGCTTGCTGATAGATAGCTCGTAAGGAAGATCCAAACCAAAAAGTTTGGCTTCGTTCAGCAGTGCAGGAAAGACCATCTGGAATCTCTTAGATCCATGATGACCTACTGCTTTAATTATTCCTTTTGTATTTCTCTTTAAGAAATCAAGCCCTGCCATGGCCCACAGATGGCCCACAAATTAAACTCTTCATAAATCTTGTTTTTTCAATTTTGGCTAATAAAAATAGGACAAATATTTACTCTTTTTTTTTTGTTATGAATGAGGTGTAAAATTACTATTAACTGTTTGGTCATTGAAATGGATAATATTTAAGTAGACTGTTTCAATTATGCCTCTAGTTTAATAGTTTAAAATATCTGAATGTAAACTATCTTTAGTAAAAATAATAATTAATAAAATATAGTTGGAGAATGTAGAAGAACATGCCCATAGGTCAATGGATAAAGTTGTTTGGTTCGTTGGCCCAATGAAGCCACAAATGGAAAGGCAAGGGAAAAAAACTGTAATTACCTCTGTGCACTTTTGTTTCCAACGCCCCAGAATGTGAGAGTAACTAGGCAGATAAGAGTATTGAGGAATTTATCACATGCTAAAAGCGATGCTTCTCTTCGCAGGAACCGTTCGGTAACTGATTTTCAAGAACGCAGTCCACCATTCGGGAAAATTGGGGTTCAGCGGAGCCATCAATGGCAGCCACTCTCGCTACCCACGCAGGATCGTATGCAGGCGGACTGATTTCCCCATCTTCCATCGAATTAAACAACTCTTTGATCTCTGCAATAATTTCCTCTATTCTCTTATCCATCGCATCCAATGGTGCCTGAAACAATAACACTCAATTACATTTTGAGATTGCCCAAGTTTGTTACATCTAACTGCATATCTTTTATTTCCTTTCGGAGCTTTTGGGTTCAACATTTTTCACGGAGAAACTGAATCTTAATAACTGCTGATAAATGTACCACTCAATCCATTTAAATTCAGGTCCCCAAAAATGTGCTCCCAAATGTCGGTCCATTTAAATTCAGCAGGGGAACTCGAATGAATGAATGAATTTAATTGCGTCCACAAGACTAAGCAGTTTAAGGGATCAAGAGTTGCAGTCTTAAGGCAATTTCAAATTCTTTTCAGATTGTTTTCATACAAAATACAGATAGATATCTTTGTTGATTTAGGTAGAGAAAACCAGTAACAGAACCTAGACATTTATCGTGATAAAATATTGCAAATTAACCAGACAATTATGCAACCAACTATATAAAATGCTGCAACAATATATCATATTCATTGATAAAAATCTGATACAAATAGTTTAAGATAATGAGCCCCTTCCAAACAAAATGCTAGTTCAAAATGCTTAAGTTAAAAATCTTGACAGCTACATCTAGGTCTGAACATACAGCAACTAACATATATTTCATTCTCCCAGAACAGACAATAAGAAGACTAGAAGAATCAACACAGCCAGCCAGTAGAGATAATGCTAATAATAGATTAAAAAAACAAATATAGGATAGAGAATACAAACAGTGGTGGAGGATAAAAGGATTGTTTTAGCGACTATCATTAGTTGGGAAAAACAAAACAACGATGAATTTTGAGGAAAATACATGGCACCCAATAATATATGAGGTGTTGTTAAGCATTAACACCTTCAATCTTCCTCTTAATACTTAACATGGAAACACCCATCATTTGCCTTAACCTCTCAAAATTTTCTTTTGAAATTGCCTTGGTATAATATCGGCAAGTTGATCACCAGTTTTGCAAAACCTCAACTCAATGTGTCTTTCAGCCACAAGATTTCTAATAAACTGGTGCTGGATATCAATTTGTTTGGTTCGACTATGGAAGACAAGATTTTTTGTGATGGCAATTTCTAATTTATTATCACAATAAATAACTCTTGGCTTATTTTATTTTGTAATGAAATAACTTGCACAAGAGAAAGAATATAATAGAAAATATGTTGCAAATACTTAATAATAATTCAGAATAACAAGCCACTTCTAGAGGCAAACCTTCAAATATCTCCAATGAAAATACAATTCGTGATATGATGATAGTAAACTTATCACTAGCTCATATATATACCTAATTATGCCATGGTTGCCATGCAGGCTGACTCAAATACTTAATTGTAACCTCTAGGATGACATAAATACCTATATATGACTATAATAATGATTATAGATCTTAATTAAAAGTTAAGGTAGCCAAAAGCTTACATCTCATAACAATAGGCACACCATAGTATTAACAACATAGCATGCCCCCCTCTTCAAAGAAGCATTGTTCTCAGCACTGATCAACTATGGATGGTTTTACACAAAATCTTCATTTCCCATGTAGCTTCATCGATTGGTGAGTTCTTCCATTTTATCAAATACTATATGATCTCCCTTGTCCACAACATATTTGTGTGTGTTTGAAGAATTACCCTAGGATCCAAAACTATTCTTTCCTCTTCACCAAGCATTGGTAACTTAGTCTATGCTACAAATTTTTTGCCTATAACCTTCTTTAAGCATGAAACATGGATAATTGGATGAATTTTTGTTGACATAGGTAACTTCAATTTATATATGCTAGACTACCAATCTTTTGTACACCTTATAAGCACCATAGTACTTGGGCGCAAGCTTGTTATCTTTATGTTGTTATTTTAGAGATATTTTCTTATATGGCGGTAAGTGAAGAAAGACCGAATATCCCACTTCAAAAGTCCTTTCACTATGGTGTTGATCAACCTACTACTTCATCCTATTTTATATCATTGTCATCTTCTCTCAAAGACTAGCAAGTACCTCTTGTTGATGGTGAAAGTGATCTTCAACAGTTAAAACCTTTGTGTATGCCCTCAATGAAGAGGTGATTGATGGTGGTTGGTACCCATGTACTACCAAAAATGGAGACATTTTGGAAGAAATATGGAAAGAAGTATTATACCACCATTCTTCTAGTGGTGGCCATTTCAGCCATCTCTCTTATTTATATGAAGAAAAACATCAGAGATACCCTTTCAAGCATTTGTTGACCACCTCAATCTATCCACCAAATTGGGGATGATATGATGAGCTACATGCAAGCTAAGTGCCCAAACATGAAAAAAAGTTAGTCTAAAAATTATTTGTAAATATAGGATCAAGGTTACTTACTATAACTTTTGGAGTCCCATGTAGTTTCTAAAGAGTATTCATAAAGGCTTTTTTCTATAGTGCTTGCTACCAATGGATGTGACAAAGCACATGTTAGCATTAGTATTACATTGTGTTTAATCTCTGCTTAGAGGTTATACTACCGGTTATGTAGTTACAACTTCTTAACTGCATTTCTCCGTATTTCTCCCTGTATATATGTTTCTTGTAGTTCGTTGAATAAATAAAGAAATAAAGATATTACTTCATTTGGTATCAGAGTGATTATGGATCTGGTCCCTGTTGAGTTGAAAGCGCCTCCCAACATGCATTGAAATGGAATCTTGTGGCTGTGTATTTGAAATCTGTTTATGATCTACCATATGTTGATGGTTGCTTCCCATAGTCAATGTCCAAGCATATGATAAAGAAGACATGAGAACAAACGAAGGCATTTGATTTTATTTGAAGAAGGTTAAAATCAAGGCAAGACGCATGGAGAAGAAGGCTGCGAGTGGAGACACTATTAAAGAAACTTTGAATGCCTTTGTTGACTGCCTGTAAGTTGCAAGTTTGCTGGAAAGTGAAAACCTTTGAAATGTGTTGTAGAAGCCTTTGCCCACTTACATCTGCTAAAGCATAAAGATTTTAATATTATATGTCACGCCATATGTTTTGAAGAGTACAGATCCGTAGAGACTGTTTGGAAAGTTTTAAGTGTGAAGAATGTTGTGTGAAGTCGTGGTTGTGATGGAAGGCATATGAAAGTCATTATAGGTCATTGTTATAAGAGGAGCAATGCCATAGAAGATAAACATTGTGAACTACTCATGATAGAGAACTCTTCTGGTGTTATAACAATGGGCAGCAATTAGGGTTTTGATCCTCCTTGCAGTTTAAACAAATAGTGAGTTTATTATTCTCTGCCAAAAGATTTACAATATACAATTATAATGAAAATATGGTTCAAGTATAAGGGTTATAAGGTTTAATATTATTTTAAAGTTGTATGTGAATATTTGATAAGGGGAGATATACGTAGTGGAGTTTTTCTTAAGTAAAGGGCATTTAAACTATTTAAGGAATTTTGGCTTTCTTGTAATAATTTTTAATTGGGAGAAAACATTGGAGTTATAAGGATATATTTGTGTTTACACTATATTGTAAAAGGTGTACTTTTGATGGAATCTGACACCTTGTTCATTTTATCATGGCTACATCAAACATTGCTTGTGCTCTTGGGGCCATTTATACTACACCTAATGAGGCCTCCAAAGACTCATCTAAGGCATCAGTTAGTTAAAGTGTAATAGGGTCATATTGGAGGCTAGCGGCATTGAAGGATGGAGGATTTTCCATCATCTCAAGTTAGCTTTTCACTTTCAGATGATGCTTTGCATGAGAAGCATTTTTGGTTTTGGTTGTTTTGCTTTTCTTTGTTGATGCTGACGGATTTGAAGAATGTATGTTTTGTGAAGATTTTGTTTTGGAGACAGGTTTGGGATTTGGTGTTGAGCTCAATATGGATTGTTGTCCAGTGAGCTTCAAAGAGTATATGATCAAGAATTATACCCTTTCATAGTCACTAGACAATGGCAGAGATTTGTCATATCTCTTAGGGTTCATTGTTGAATAATTCAAGACTCTGTGATTTGAGAGCTTGGGACTAAAGAGCTCAAGAACACAGCTCAAAGCTACGCCTTTCTGAGGGTAGATGAGATAGCATGAGGGAGCTCTACTTGGTTCAGGATTTGTTCTTTGGGAGAATATCTTCTATAAAATATGTATTCATATTATGTAATCAGTTTTGTTGAGTATGTTAGAATTCAGGGGGGGTCCCTTGGTACTTTTGTAGGAATAATGTAATAAGGAGGGGAATGTTAGCATTAGTATTACATTGTGTTTAATCTCTGCTTAGTGGTTATACTACCAGTTATGTAGTTACAACTTAACTATATTTCTCTGCATTTCTCCCAATATATATGGGTTATACTACCGGTTATGTAGTTACAACTTCTTAACTGCATTTCTCCACATTTCTCCCTATATATATGTTTCCTGTAGTTCGTCAAATAAATAATGCAATAAAGATATTACTTCAGCACAAAAGTGTGCATATTTGATGAGTTGATCAACAACCACCATCATGACATTTTTTCCTTCATATTTGGGAAAACATGTGATATTTAATCCATATATACCTCCTCCCACTGCTAACTTGGGATAGATAGGGGTTGTAGAAGACCTGGAGTCTAGATTGTCTCCCCTTTATTTTGTTGACATACCATGCATTTTGCTACAAATTTTTTAACATCCCGTTTTAGCCCATCCAAAAGAAATCTTACATGATTCTATGATAAATCTTTAGTAATCTAGAGTGCCCACATACTGGAGATGCATGTAGTTTTTCTAACACCTTAAAATTAAGGATTGAATCCTTCCAAAGGTACAACCTATCCTTGTACCACAAAACATTCCCTTTCCATGCAAATTTGTCTAACACACTTGAATCTTGTTGAAGTTTCTCAATGATAGTTTGAGTATCTATGTCCTTCTCCCACTCTTCTCTTGCCTCTTTTAACCAATCTCCTTGTACTATTGAAATAGCATATAATAGTGACTCTATGGGTTCATCTCACCTTGACAGAGCGTTAACCGCAACATTCTCCTTTCCCTTCTTATATATTATCTCAAAATCAAATCGCAACATCTTTGTGACCCATTTTTGTTGTTCCTCATATGAAAACCTCTACAAGAAATATTCAAGAGACTATCATGATCTATCTTTACCTCAAAGTGTCTTTCTATTAGATAAGGCTTCCATTGTTTGACTACATGCAAGATAGCCAACATTTCTTTCTCCTAAACTGGTTTCAATAAATTCTCACCTTTGAGTTGGTAGCTCTCAAATTTTATGGGTCTTCCTTCTTGCATGAGTAATCCTCCTATACCATGAGTTCTTTGTTTAGTTTTGTTTTTAGGTGGCTATTCCAATCCTCTAGCTTCTAGTATCCTAATCTGTTGGATCAAGGTGGCTATAAGATCTACATGGATTGTAACCTTTGTTATATCTCTTCCATGTTATGGTTTTTCTTGTTGATTAACTCCATTTGATTGTTCTACTAAAATATTCTCTAATTGTTCAATTTGACACATGATGTTCAAAGCTTCTTGAGCTTCCTTGGCTTCTTGTAAATATATTTCTAGATGACTCATTTCATTATCTAGTTAGGTGGCTATTTTAGTGTACATTGTTATAAGACTATTTATTGGAAGTATTTTTAACTCAACACGCACTCAATGTGCTCTACCCTAGTTGTAATGACCATGTCATATTACCATATCTTACTTCCATGTGGGATTGTCAAGTGTTAAGGAGTGATGAGGTTCTTATCTGTCATTGTCATAGTTAATGTCCTTGTAGTTGAAATAGTTGGAGATGGATGTCAATGTATTTGGTGGTACGTATCTATCAAATGAAGGTGTTACTAGTTCATTTGAGGGAATGTTTCCTTGAGTTTTATCTAATTCCATCATATTCAGGGGTGCCAAATGGAAAGAGAGGAAGATGAAATTCAAAAATATGACCCAAAAGGATTTTATCTTCACATCGGTTCATCAAAATATGTGTTGAATCTAGCATGGCAAACAAAAGTGAGGAAAATGAAAGGGAGACACAAAAATCTTATCTAAAGGATTTGTCCTTCATGTTAGGTTCAACAAAATATGTGTTTCTCAGAATCTTCCCAGACTTAATGCAGGTGAGTAAGACTCTGATATGGCATATGAACCATGTCCTTATAGTTGGCACCCACCCAACCACTCCCACTCTCGTGGTAGGAGCCAATTGAGTGGCAATAGAATCAGGGGTTATTCTACTCATAGGGAAGAAAAACATTGTGGATCATGGGTGAGTTGATTGTGTTGTGTGTTGATGTGTGTGGTTGTCAATTATGGTTGTAAAAATTGTTATGTTGATGTTGAATGGGTGTGGTGGTTGTGATTCCTGTATGACCTAGAGGGTCACTTTCTTTAAGCTTATTTTTTTCATTGAGGCAAAACCTATCTAACCTCCTTTGTTCTTATTGAATGAATTATTTGAGGACTCTTTGTTCTTGGTAGTGAAGTTCCTCTACTTTCCTCCTTTGTTCATTTTCTCATTATATGAGCCTTAAGATTAGTTCTTGTTCTTAGGCTATTTCCTTAGTAAGAATTACTAGGGGGATGATCTCATCTAAGACAAGCTTGACCTAATCTTCCCTTATACCTGGTCACATTGAACGTTAGGCAAAGGGGGAGAGTTTTTGTGTTTGTTTTGACTCGGGCCTCAAGATGAAATTGAGGGCTTTTCTTGATCATTCTCATAAATGCAACTAATCTATATGTATGGAAGCAATTTTTGGTTTTTCCCCAACTTTTGATGAATTAATTACTAATAAAAAGAAAAGATGAATGCAACTATATGACTTTTCATAATGCAATTTGATCTATGTTTTTCTATATTGTCATTTGATTTGACTATAAACTATTGAAATTTGTAACTATTCTAATACAATGGAAAAAATCTACTTTAAGAAAGTAATAAATTCTACCTATCAATATAAATATAAATAACATTTTACTATCTCAAGAGAAAGATCTTTTATCTAATTACTATGAATGTATAAAAGAACCTATACGAAAGGGGTACTAGTGCTAGGATTTTGTCCTCAGAAGTATTGTAGCAACTATCTCCTCCTTTGTAGTAGCAAGGTATTCCTCTTGGTAATAGGGATAAAAATGTGGACTTGGATGAAATTGATTGAGCTTTGAAGATATTACAAAATATAAGAAAGAGTATTGAGCATAGAATCTATTGAAAACTTAAAAGGCATGATCTTAGCAACTATTGCGAAAATGAAAAGGCTCATGTAGTCCTGCATAGAGCATAACAATGCTAATGTGGGCTACTTTGCATAACCTTGAACAATACATGAATTCAAGGATAAATTAGCCTCCTCAAATGAATAATAGAGGGAGATATTTATAAATCTAGAATCAACACCAATGGTGGTGGTGATTGGGTAGATAATTGGGATTGATTATGGAGTGATCTAGTTCTGATTGGAAAAAAATAGAGGCTAGAGGGGATATCACAAAAGATTTAATGGGAGATGACAAGATTATGAGTGAACAAAGGAGTGACTGAGAGTTCAAAATTAGTTAGGGAAGTCAAAGATTAGTTGTGCATGGAGTGACTTTCAATCAAAAGCAAAAAATGGAGGTAAACTAGGCTAAACTAGAAGAAATATCACATGTTAAAAGATGACTTGGTCACCCATATTCATAGGGCAGGTCTCATAGGCGAGGCTACACTTAAGTTGCATGGTCACCTAGGCAACCGTATAGGTCAAAGTGGGTCAAACAGGAAGCTAAAAGGTACACAAGACTTTGGAAAGTCAGTTTTAAAAGGTTGGGGAGGAATGATCAAGGGGGAAGAACACTAGGAGACATGTCACCAAGAAAGAAACTATTGAGACCTAACTATAATTCACACCTATGTGGTCGTGATTAGTACTTCTTTATCATGATCGAACTACCATGTTGGCTTGTGCACATTTTTCATACTTACATGTATAGAATAGGAATATCAAAAACATAAATTTGAGGGGTAAAAATGAAATTAGGGGTATATTATTGTTGGGAAAAGAACCAAACAAACAAAAGGAAGATGAACAAGGGAATAAAAACTAAACTAAAGAAATAAAACATGGTTGATATATATTGTTCTAAATACATATATTCTAATTTTGAAAGAAACACCAAACTTGTTGGTTTGTTTTTTCCTTCTACTACTACTGTGTACTATGGCTCTGTATTCTTTTTCTGCCCTATTCTATGCTTCTCCTTCTCAACTCATTAGTTGACTTTCTTTTGCCTTCCTTTGTGCATGAAAAAAATGTTATTTTTTCATTCCCTTTTTCTCTTTGGAGCTACTCTACTCTCCTTTGTTGTTCACTTCAAAAACTATTCCTATTGCATTCAAATTTCCTTCCTTGAGATGTTCATGTTTTCCCTTGCTTACTAAAAACTCAAAATATACAACTACCAATGTTAAAGATATTTTTGACCTTTCTCACAAGTTTACAACTAATCAACATTTAATATTTTAAATGGGTAGCAATTTGAAGGAGGATATCAGATCTCTAGAAGATTTCAAATAGACAAGAATTAGATTATTATTAATGTTAGTAGCTCAATATTATAAAGTTCAACACCCCCTCCTTAAGCTTGAGTCTCTTATCATGCATATACAATCATATTATATCTTTGGAGTTGTTTGGCAATCTCTTAAGATGATTAGTGATCTCCAAAGTGATCTTTTGAGTTGACTGATGATGTTTGGATCTCAGGTAATAACCTTCAAAGCTATTGTCCCTATGCCTATGATGCCTAAATTGTCTCTTAAGAGTTTGGATCATTCTTTTATAATCTTCAAAGCTATTGTCCCTATGTCTATGATGCCCAAATTGTCTCTTAAGAGTTTGGATCATTCTTTTGATAGCACCCTAGTAAAATATTAGCAAATTACTACTCAAATCTACAATACTAAAGCTCAATCTCTCCATGCTCTATAAACTCCCTTATAAATGATATAGATCTCAACATGCTTGGTTTGTCCATTGAAAAATGGGTTATTCATAAAGGATATTGAGGATACATTGTCACAATATATGGTTTTACCATATTCTTGTTCCTCGTTCAATTATGCTAGGATTCTTCTAAGCCAAATAGCTTGACATGCAGCTCCATTTATTACTATATAATCAACTTCTACTATGGAGAGACAAACTATGGGTTGCTTCTTAGATGGCCATGAAATGAATCGAAACCCCATGTGGAACACATATCCTAATATGCTCTTCATGTCATCTACACTACCTACTCAATCACTATCAGTACAACCAACCAATTCAAATTCAATTGATGTAGTATATAAGATTCCATAGCCTTTGGTGCCATTGACATATCTTAAGATTTCCTTTCTTGCTTTCTAGTGTGTATCCTTAGGTGTCTCCATGAATTTATAAATTAGACTTACTACATACATCATATCAGGCCTAGAAGCTATCAAATACATTAGGCTTTCAACCATGCTCTTGTATAAGGTTGGGTTGACTTCATTGCTGCAATCTTAATTACTTAATTTCAAACTTATGGCTATTGGCATTGGTGTAGGCTTGTTATTCAACATTCTAAACCTCTTTAAGATTTGTGCACAATACTTAGTTTAAGAAATGAATATGCCACAATCCATTTGTTCTACCTCAATACTAAGGAAATATTTCAATAAACCTATGTTTGTAATTTTAAATTCTCTTTTTATTACTTATTTTAAATTGACAATGAAGAGATCATTGTTTCTTATGAAAGTCAAATCATCTACATATAAGACAATAACTAAGATCTCACCATGACTTGACTTAATATAAAGTGTTGACTCACTACCACTTTTGTTGAAGCCATTGACAAGAAAGTATGAATCAATTCTACTATACCATGCTCTAAGTGCTTGCTTAAGCCTATAGAGTGCTTTCTTCAACCTATATACTTTGTCTTCTTGTCCTAGGACTTCATTGCCAAGTGATTGTTCCATATATATTTCTTCTTTGAGTAGTCTATTCAAGAAAGTTGACTTCACATCCATTTGGTATACCCTTAACTTGTGTTGGGCTACTATTGCTAAGAAAACCTACATGGTTTCCATCCTTACAACAGGAGGATATGCCTCATCATAGTCTCTTTCAGGTTACTATTTATATCCCTTAACAATTAGACTTTCTTTATGCCTTTCAATTCTCCCTTTAGCAATGCTCTTGGTCTTATAGACCCACTTAACTCCAATCACTTGTTTACCCTTGGGTAACCTAGCTAGCCCCCATGTTCTATTTATTTCTATTGCATCTAACTCCCCATCAATGGCCTTACACCATTTTTCTTCTTTTACAAATTCTTTAAAATGTGTTGGATCACTTTGAGAAAATAGATCAAAGTTTAGATTTTCATCAAAGTCATCATACCTTATATTTTAATAAATCTCCCTCACACTCTTTGTCTTTCTTCGCATTAGAGAAGGGAGTGTCAGATTTTAATTACTACTGGAGCAGCTTGACTACAAAGTATATTTTGATATTAATGAAGAAGGAAGTGCTATAGAAGTTTCAACTTGTTGATTTGTAACAGGTTCAAGTTGAATGCTGGAAATTCTTTTTTCATTTCCACCTTCATCATCATCTATGGGCACCATTATAGAGATAAACGTGTGGAGATTTCAATCATGCCATCCCATGATTCATTCCAATGAATTCAACATCCCTATTGATGACAATCTTCTTATTAATATGGTTATACATTATGTATGCTTTGGACTCTTCCCTGTAGCTTATGAAGATGCACTTTTCTCCCCTATCATCAATCTTTTACCTTGTCTCCTTTGGAAAAAATGTATATGCCATGCACCCAAAGTGTACTGTCCCTCACATAAATACTAATTTCTCTACTATCTCAAAAAATCCAACCAAAGATGCTAAGAAAGATTCATTTCAAGTGGAAAAGATCTTTTCTTTGGTTAAAGGTGTGAAACACCGATAATGTATTGATGAAAGTAGATTCAAAAGATACATTGTTTTGCAAGCGATAAGAAACATGTAGTGAAAATTTATACAAAAACTTTTCATCGTAGAGACCCTGTCATAGATATGCTTGGGCCCGAGAGCTAAAAATATATACATAAACCCTACAAAAAAATTCCAAGTGGAATGAAACATCACTTGGGGTAAGAACCACAAGCCTCAACTGGAGGTGGAAGAACAAAAAGTGGAACAGGTGACGCTAGAAAGTCTGGCAACTATGCCCCCCGGCTGCGTTATATAGTTTAATATATAGTCCCGCAACAACATATTTTTCCTCCACTATAGTTCCCACCCACCCGCCGCAGCCGGAGGCCCACACACAGCTGTGGAGAAGAACAGCCGGGCTCATTCATTAGATGCGATGCGGCCGGGTGCAAAATGGAGCAACCCCTCGACTTGAGACGCTTATGCTTATATAGCCGGGCCGGGGGGCGGTCGAGTCAACGTCGAACGGTTTACGTATATATCGTAGGCCGGCCGGCCGTCGCCGTCAATTAGATTGATTCGCCTCGGTGAGGTCGACTCGGGATCTCCTTTTCGCTGGTTTACCGGAAGAGCCGCGACCTCCTCTATTCACCGATCGGTGGGAAGATATTCCTAAGCTGGTGGTCATGGCGCTAAGTCAAGAGCACGCATTCGTAGGAATCTGATGGCACTATACATTTCTCTAACTTTGGCATCTAGTCTAGGGGGAATTGGAAGAGATGAGATTCAAGTGCCTTATTTAGAGCGTCAGCACATCCAGATCTGAGCCCCTTTTGAGCAACATGATAGACACATGCTGTAGCGAGAGAGGTGTGGAGCAATTTGATTGGAAATAGGCCACCTACTGGTGCATCACCAGATAACATATCATAGACATCCATGGCACCCTTAAACCTCTCGATGTTAATCAAATATTTATGAATGAGGCCAAAGCTAATCGATTCAACGAACTCCAAATCCCAAACTAGGTCCATGATGTTGGAGGGGAAAATCGATGCCACATCAGAGAACATCAGAACCTTGGAACAAGCCCTGAGCAGTGAATCTCCGATAATAATTCTGATGGAAAACTCAACATGTGGGAAATCATTATAAAAGAATTCCCTAGCTTCCCAAAGTGGAAAATATCTTGTCAATTTCATGATGGTTAAAATACTGCAACTATTATACAACCCCATGAACAGTTTCAAATTGGTTATGATTCAACTAAATTGTGACTTCATATGAATGAACCGAGCGATGGATCTTGCAATGCAAAATACATACAAGATTTTTTCCCACAATATTGTATTTGAAAATGAGCAAACTAAATTACAAATTAATGCCAACTCCCTATAGCCAAGTCTCCAGTATGCATAGCACGTGAATCGTGCCATTAAAGACCACATCTCCCTCCTGAAGCTAGAATGCCAAAATAGACCCCACATAGCCATGAACTAGATATGTGATGAATATGAATCAACGTGTAGATCTTAATTGCAGCGACCCCACTAATCATTTAATTCACCCTTCATAATGAAGCATTTCCCAAATTCATGGCCGATGCAAAGGTAATGGCTCCAATTGAATTTAATAATAGTCTTTAACTCAAGAATGTGGCATCCTCAACTTAGAACAGTGGGTCTCATGAATACTGGCACTTGCAAGCAGGATGCAGACTATTGCAAATACCTCCTAAATGCACCAATCTCCCTGACTATAGTATGAAAGCTAGATGCCTAGATTGACATATGGTGCAGCTAAAAAAACAATTCAATTAAATAGTGTGGTAAAGTTGGAGGCTATGATTTATCCATGACTTAATTAGCAATTTGCATGTCAACTCAATGCACCAGAACAATAATGATCTTCTCAAATACATTCATAAAGAAATCACAAACATTCTTGAGAAACGAATGTTGCAACTTAGATGGAACTATGTCCAATGTTTACAAATTTCCTTAAATCTGGTCATCCCTTCATAACCTCCTTTGATTATATTTTGCAAGCAAGTAGACAAGTGATGCTCCAATCATAAATGTGGTCAATTTATTAAATCTGCAATCTTCTCAAAACATCCAGAATCTACAAACAAACTATACTCACACTATATTCCCAAGATCTAGAAACCATAACATAATCTAAACTTCATACTCACTAAAAATTCCAAAACAAACATTAAAAAACTAACACTGAGCCTAAAGATGCCAATAAATTTGTATGTAATCCCTGAACTAGAATCACCAACTAGAGTCTGAGAGCTTTTGTTCCCAAATTCCAAGACCACAAAAGGTTTCATCCTTGGATTGAATTTTGAACACAAGCGCTTTGGAATTGAGAGAATTTAATTATTTCATGTCTGAATATCTTCTATATATTGAAAAATGGTGTGCATACACAGATTTAAATCATTGCAATTGCACAACATAAAACATATAATAATATATTATTGTCTTTGGATGATTTTCACATTGCATTACATTGGCTTTATAAAAGCCTCTTCCCTTTAACTATTTGATACCTACCTACATAACCTCCATACGGGAATGTAACTCCCACAAACTAACAAACTAACTATTGCTTTATTTACAAACATTTATTTAATATGCATAAACTAACTTATAAATGCAAATTTAACAATGTAATACCATCGTTACTATGACTATTATGCCAACATACCCCCTTATTACATTGTTCCTACAATAGTACCAAGGGACCCCCCCTGAATGGTAATATACTTAACAAAGTTGATTACATAATATGAATACATATTTTCTAAAAGATCTTCTCCTAAAAGAAGTGGGGCTCCATCAAATTGTCTCTTGACCCTTGGAAAGGTGTAGCTTCGAGCTGTGTTCTTGAGCTCTTAGTCCCAAACTCTCAAGTCATAGAGTCTTGAATTATTCGACAATAATCCCTAAGATATACGATAGATCTCTATCATTGTCTAGTGACCGCGAAAGGGTATAATTCTCGATCATATACTCTAAAGCTTGCTTGACAACAATCCATACTGAGCTCAACACTAAATCCCAAACCTGTCTCCAGAACATAATCTTCACAAAACATGTATTCTTCAAATCTATCAACAACAACAAGGAAAAGCAAAAAACTAAAGCTAAAAATTCTTCTCATGCAAAGCATCATCTCAAAGAGAGAAGCTAACTTGAGATGATGAAAATTCCTCCATCCTTCGGTGCCACCAGCCTCCAATATGACCCTATTACACTTTAACCAACTGATGTCTTGGATCAATCTTTGGAGGCCTCATCAGGAATAGAAAAGATGTCTCTAAAGTGATCTTTGACATATGTGCATCTATGATTAAAAGATGATAATGTCAATTTGAGCCAATGATAGACCCATACACTAATCAACCTTATATCTCCAAGATATTATGAAACATTAATCAAATTAAGCCTTCAACAATTTTTACCTTATTACTCCAAATAAAAATATAAAAACTCTAGAATTTCACAACCACCTTTGTTATATTTGACCATAACAAAATTATCACACTTTCTCAAAATTTAAGATCCCTCTTTCAATTTCTGACCACCACTTTAAAACAGAAACCAAAAGCAACTTTTTCTTACCTTATACCTTCACACTTCCAAATAATTGCCTTTCCCTAAAACTTTCTTTTGATTTGATTTTACAACCTAAAAAATTCTTCAATCTTAAAATCTTTGTGCACATAATCTCCTCAAAAGCAATGAATATATGAAGAATGGTACCTGAGTAGGGAAGGCTGCACACAGAATAATGCTCAACCAAAACCTATAAAAATAGAGAGACCACTACAATGGAACAATTCAGATCATCAAAGTGGCACCTTTTCTCTCTATGCCTGGTTGCACTTCATTTCAATAACAAACTGGTTCATGAGTGAAATCTATAAAAGGATTTTCAACGAGATCAAAATCTATATTTGCATCAGCAACGTGGAAGCTCCAAGAGTAGATGACACCTTCTATATTCAAATGAATCAGTCATGAACTTGTACAGATTGCCTTATTCCTTTTCCATGATTTTTCTTCAAGCTTTCTCGCTACTACACGATGAGTATCAATAATCTAAACAACCGCACCTTGCTTAAATCCTAATAACTCCATCGCCCTCTTTCAACTTGTACTAGTTATGTGAGCAATACCACCCATATGTACTTATTTCGATGTTGCAAGCACATGAATTTACTCTGTCATCTCAAACATAATATTACTATTTGGAATCACTATGAAACCTAGCACTCATCTTCTTACAAGCACAAGAATGAAGTCTACTCTAATACCATATTGAAAAATGGTGTGCATACACAGATTTACATCATTGTAATTGCATAGCATAAAACATAGAATAATATATTATTGTCTTCAGATGATTTTCACATTGCATTACATTAGCTTTATAAAAGCCTCTTCCCTTTAACTACTTGATAACTACCTAAATAACCTCCATACAGGAATGTAGCTCCCACAAACTAACAAACTAACTATTGTATTTTTTACTAACATTTATTTAATATGCATAATGCAAATTTAACAATGTAATACCATTATTACTATGACTATTATGCCAACACTATATCTATTTTTCCCTCTTTTATAGAATTGTTTAGTTCTTTTTTCCTCCACTACAAAAGATTCTCTCCTAATTTAGATTGTAACTCCCACTCCTTGAAAAATAATTAAGATATTCTTAGAAGTTGCAAATAGCCATAATTGCCCCCATTTGTAGCCCACTATCTAGAATAAAATAATAATAAGTTGTCCTTAATAATTTTTAAAATAAAAATGAGGACCAACATTTAGTTCCCTATAGAAAATAAAACAATACTTTAGAGGAAAAAAGGGGACATTACACAAATATTGTTAGGTGCTCCACATTGTATTTACTATTTTTCCATGCTTCTTGTGGAGTCCTCTTTCATATGGCCTTTGTGGGACATCTATTTAGAAAATATATTGTTTTTTCTACAGCGTCACCCAAAAATTTATTTGAAAAGTCACTTGGCCTTCAACATGCTTGCATCCATCTTCTGAATGGCTTTATTCTAATTTTTAGCAACTCTATTTTGTTGTGGAGTATATCTAGTTGTAAATTGTTTCTCAATGCCTTCATTCTTATAAAAATTTAGTTTTTTCTTGAGGATATACTCTCTCTCTCTCTCTCTCTCTCTCTCTCTCTCTCTCTCTCTCTCTCTCTCTCTCTCTCTCTCTCTCTCTCTCTCTCTCTCTCTCTCTGTTTTGAGGAATTTGAGTAAGTATCCACTTTCTTTCTCAACCAAGCCTTTGAATTGCTTAAATTTATTGAAGGCTTCGTATTTATGTTTCAAGAAACAAAACCAAGTCTTCTTGCTATAATCATCTATAAAGGTTATGAAGTATTAATTCTTAGATAGGGAGAGAGGTTCCATGGGGCCACATAAATTTGAGTGCACTAACTCTAATGGTTCTTTTGTCCTTCTAGACTTCCCCAATTGAAAGGTCTACCTATATTGTGTGCATAAGGTGAGGGCCTCACATTTTCTATTGATCTCTATGATTGTTGGAAGCCCTCTAATCATATCTTTCATGGAAAAAAAATTAGTCTAAAATAATTTAAATTCCCTACCTTAAATGCCAAAGTTTGGATGGGGTTTTTATGACTATATTGAAGGCTAATTATTGTGGCACTATTTTAGTCTTCATGTGCTTGTGAGGAGTAGCTAAAAACTATGCTGAAAATTTAATTTGTTAATTTCATGTTGTTTGGATTGTTGCAATTTTGTTCTTGCAACCATCCTTGTTAAGATTATGCACTCTCCATTTTCTAATATCCTTTTTCGACTAGTTGCCCATTACTCAAAAGATTATGTTTTATGTGTAGGCCATAATAGATGTATTGGATCACTTTTTTGTCAGCATGCTTGGTATAGATGATGATAAATCCTTTTCCCATGATCAAAACTTTTTCATTATTCCCCATATTATTCTCATACTAAATGTTCTTCTCAATGGAGGAAAATAATTTTGTATTGCCACTAATGTGGTTACTATAAGTTCTATCAAAATATCAAACCTCATTGCTTCTCAACTCAACAATGTTACACATAATGAATATGTTTGGAAATTGTTCATGTTCAACTATGTTTTCATTGGCGACATTTACACTTTGTTTTAATTGGTCACCTTGCATTTTTTGTATTTGTTATGTCATAAAATGTCCCCCTACGACTTTTACCTCTTAAGTTTAGCTCTCAGGTCCTTTATATTTAATCATGCACATTAAAAATGAATCCCAAAGAAAAATCCCCTGAAACCCATGTCAAATGGGGCTTAGGGGACACTTTTGAGTTTAAGCATGTCCCAAAATAGGACCATGGATAAGGGTACCTATGCCATAGTCCAAACCTATTTTATCAGGACCCAAATTTAAAATGTCTGCAAAGTGACTATTAAAAGGTTTCCCTTTGTCGGCCTATTCAATTTGAATTACAAATGTTTAGTGGGAATAAGCATGTATAGGACTTCATTTTAAACCTAGATGGATAATACAAACTTATGATCTTATGCTAAGGATATTCAAGGATTTTATTATGTTGCAAAGCAGTATTATGTTGTGTTTGTACTTGTTTGTTGCATATTTGTCTTCATCAATCCATGTATCCTGATGGCATTCAAGATCTTCATATCCCTGTGAGAGCTTTGTCTCCAAGGTGACATTTTTTTGTGTTTCAATCAATTTATTATATTGTTTGTTTTTGCCTTTGTACACTAAGGAAACACACTCTCTATCTAACAATGGTGTTGGAAGGCTTGAATGCCATTTTGGGGCTTGACCGAGGCAAGCTCCTAAACACCACAACCCCCAACCCCTCTCTTGTGATTGCAAGTGACAAGTATCAGATGTTATGAAGAGGAGTTGCAAGAGATCAGAGCAGAGTAGGAAGATTCTAGATTTGAAGAAAGCAACCAAAAACATGTCTAATTTTGTATTGTCAGGAATCTTTGAGTAGGTTGCAGTCTGTAGCATATTTTACCCTGAAACCCTTAGAAAAAGCACTACATTGGACAAGAGCACTGGCACTTTTGTCCCCGAAGTTTTTACCTTCCAAAATCCAAAGTCTTCTATGTCCCTAATCTATATTTAGTGTCTTCCTATGTGAGCATTTGTTGGGTTTCATCCGTTTGTTTATGATTTTGCATAATTATGGTTTTATGCTTAATTAGGCTCAGGTTTAACAAATTAATCAATAAATTCCAAATTTTCTTATCATTCCAAGTGACACCAAACCTTTAGCTGAGTCCTCTTGTCAATGTTGTGATTCAAATTGGTTTAATGTCCTTGAATGTATGTAGTGAAAGGAGGATCTAATCAAACTATCAACCTCATTAACAAACCCTCTATTTTCTACATAAAATTTTGGTGAACCCATATTTTTCAGAATTTTCGCACCTTGCTGAGTTTTGTACATCAGGTTTGCATTCATAAATTTCATCTTCATCATCATATATTTGAAAATCTTTCATAAAAATTGAAAAATTAGAAAAAATAAGCATTTTTAGCTTGCATTCAGACATAATTTGCACTATTTTCCTTGCATGTTATTGAAAATATTTAATTTTCTAATATTTACATCAGATCTGAGATAAATTGTAGAATTTCATATTTTCATGATCATTTAGCTTGCATTTGCATCTCTCATTTGCTAGGTTTTGCTTGAAATTTTGCATTTTTCATATAACCTAGTAATTTCAAACGCTAGGGTTTGTAATTAAAATCTTGTTTCAGATTGTACGACTCATGTTCACACTCATTTAAATATGATTTTGGACTTTATGTTTCATCATAGTGTGTTTTTCCATTTACACATTGTGTATTTCAACAAAAAGAGACATATTCATTCATATTTCCTTAAAATTTGACTTGCATTGAGCATCATAGGATTTTTGCATCATTTTGAAATCTAATCTAAGTTATTTTAAATATTAAATCTGATTAGATTTCCTTCATTCATCATTTTTCATGCTTTCATACCTCAATTTCATTATTAGGGTCTGAAAAATCCTTGCATTTTTACTACATTTTGGCTAATCTTTCATCTAGCATTGCAAGATTAGTGTGTTGTGACAAATTTTGCTGCATTATTGGAATGATTAAAAGGTTTTAATTTGCTTCCCCTCATCATTTTCCTAATTTCATTATTGTTGTTATATGGAGCCTAATCAGACTCGGAGGTTAAATTTACCCCAGTTTTATCGGCACAGTTTCCCCCCAAATTCCTACGGGGTCAAGGGGCAGCGCCCCTTGCGGGGGTTTGGGGGCAACGGGAGTTATTTTTCATTGGCAGACATAAAAAAATCCTATTTTTTTGTAACCGACAAAAGTCATGATAAAAATGGCTAAGGGTTAGGGTTTCTATTCATGTATTGTAGCATTTTACAACAATATTGAGTTACAAGGATTGTTGGTTGTAATCGGTTTGATTTACTGGATAATAATATTGGACTCTCTATTGGTGGGTGTAGCCTGAGTTTGGGTGAACCACATTAAAACTTGTCTCTCGCTATTATTATTTCTATGTATTTTCATTCCTCTATTTAATCTTTATTTGCATTTAGTTGATATCTTCTGTTGACTAACCCTAACAATTACATATTTGTGCATTTGCATTAAAAAAAGTGAAAAATTTGAGCATTTAGAAGCATAAGCAAGCATAGATTGGTGTTGTTTCATTGCATTCATCTTATATATTTTGCATTTCAGATATTGCATTCATATTAAAGCATATATTCATTTTTTATTTCACAATTTTGCTTAATTTCATATCATTGTGTGAAAATTCGCATAATCTTAATTACACAGTGTGTATTTCAACATTACTTGATTACACACCTTTTTCACATCATTTGACCAAAACTTTTAAAATCGTCAATTGGGCCTTGTTGTGTTGTACTCTTTCCTCCTATCCAATTTGTTTGTTGTAGACTTTGTGTGTATTTTTACCCGTTTCCTTCAAACAAGTGTTTTAGCTGTGAAATAGTCTCTTATCTATGGCTTTTCATCATAAAAACAATACTATGATCCCTCCTTGCCCTAATAGGAAAATGAAGATCCTTGAGCCTGATATTACATTCACACCACATGATAGAACAATAGGGAATGTTGAAGGCCCCCTTTACATTGAAGTTAGCATTATGAAGACTCTCATAAAAGGAGCCCTTGTTGATCTAAATGGCATAACTAACATCTCTACTGAAGAGTTCCTCTATTCAAACAATTTGATACAAGAAACTTATGAACCTACCGACATGATGATAAGAACTCATAATGGAGCTCTACTCCTGAATTTCGGGAAGATTTATTTAGTGATTTGAGTGTTTGACAAAGCCTTATCCAACAATCATTTGATATTATTCCGACATATGACCTCTTCCATATGAAACTAGGCCATTCGTGGCTCAAGGCTATGAAAGCTATCCCTCCAACACTTCACCAATCCTTAATATTTCCTCACCATGGGTCCATACAAACTATTTCCCATAGTCTATGGCAACCTAAGGTGACTCAGGAAAACATCATCCTTGACTACTTTTGGCCAAAACCTATGGAAGAACTTGAACATCAAAAAAACCAAACCTTCTTGGGATATTGGTATTACAAAGCACAATTACTATCTATATTGGTTGGCCCTCCTATTCAACAAGCAGTACCTAAAGAGCATTCTACATTACACAAACCCCTTAGACCAAAAGGAAAAGGGATATATGCTAAGGTTCCTCCTACATCATCCCTACAAGGATCCAGAGAAAACCATAGAAAACAATATCATGCATCACCACAAGTTAGTCACACATCTGCTTCTTCCTCTGAAATACAAAAACCTATGGAAAAACATGACATTTATTTCAGAGATATAAGCAATAAAACAAGAAGAAATAGGAAACCTAGAGAAAGAAAGAAGAGAAGACAAGCGTTGGCTCGAAACAATGCATCACCTCAACAAGAAAGCATTGAACCACCTAACATCAAAGTAAACCAAGAAGAGCCTAAGATCGATAAGGTAAAAGATAAGGAATCTAAATGGACACTTGTGCCCTATGTACCTCTCTCCTTCAACATTAGGAATTGGGAGGATGATTTTCTTGATGACAACTGCTAGTTTGGTTGTACATAGTTAAGTATTTCTAACCCTATTGGTCACCTTTGTCATAGCATATCTATGCTCTCTTATGTGACCTTCTCTTATGTGATGTGATCCCCCATGATGTGTTATGTGTTGTTTAGGCCTCCTTGGACGACCATTGATAATCTTGTAAGGTCAAGGATATTGAGAGACTGCCTCTGTTGTGATCATTCTTCTATTTGTTTCATCATTCTTCTATCTTACCTCTCCTCTGTTTTATTGTTGTGTGTCATGCCTTAGTGGCATAGTGTTGTGGTTGATGCCCTGGGGGCATCCTCCTACATGGTTTTCCTAAGGCACTTCTTCTCCTCTCTCATTTTATTGTTTACCTTCTTCAGTGATTCTACCTAGTTGGCAAATGACGAAAACAAACAAATACTGATACAGACCATGTGTCCCTTCAGCAAGTAAGTAAAAATGGACCTACTCCATATATGAAGATGGGGTTGATCTATATATATTTGATTCTTGACTAGTAGAATCACTCTATGTGATGTATCATCTTGTGTAATTTCTTGTGACTAACATTTTACAATCCACTCAATCTACTCTTGTACACTTTGATTGGTATCTCACCTTGTTGCTACACTTGGTTCTGAGGTACCTGCAGTATAGCCCAATAGTTATACTTAGCTTTGAATCCATAGTATAGCCTTGGTCCTTGATGTGACTATTTTCATTCATAACTTTTATGATATGGTTGTTATCTTAAAGTAATATTTTCTAACCATCTTGTTGTTTAGCACATCTTATTAATATGTTTGTGGGAACATTCAGTAATCATGAGCACATGTCATGTTACATCCCCTTTTTGAATTCAATATTACTATTTACTTTTTCTTAAATGATACAGCCATGTGGATATGTTTTAACATCATAGAAATGATGATATGATTAGAAAAGGGTAATTTTATGAAATTATGGATTTTTTTACTTGATTATGATCAATTTGATGTTATGAATTAAAATGTCTTTTCGATATGAAAATGAAATGATTTGATGTAGATGTGTTTTGATCAGAACATTGTTACTCAGACCACAAATTGTATGTGAGATTGTCAATGATAGGAATAGATGGAACATGTTCACCAGGAAGAGAGAAGAAGAGAAAGTATCTTTGAGAAAGAGAGAATAGACTTTGAAATAACCCATGGGTGCTTGCCACTGAAAATGATTATCAGGTAGATAAACCTAGATGCCTTGAGTTAAGCTTCAATTTCGGGCTAAGTCAATTTTAGACGAGATGTCGAGGTTTGCAAGAATAGGTCTTTCTTCTTTTCGTAAGTTGTCATTTTGAGTGCGGGAAAACGACATTGGTGTCATAGTACTCCGGATCATGTCATCAAATCTGGATGACCGATAAATTGTTAGTATGTATATAAATTTATATACTTGAGAACGAGTTGTAAGTCGTGTCTTGTTAGTGGTTCGATGCAAAAGTCAAAAGTTGTGCGTAAGTCGACCCCAAACCTTGTTTTGCATTTACATTGATTTTGTCATTATCGTCATAAAGCTCTACGAGCGTATGATGTAAACGTCTTCTTGTGAAATTTGACAGATGTTGAATTGTTTCTAATATGGGCTATTATCGTATAATAAAAAGGTTTAAATAATGTTTTAAATCTTGAGACCGTGGTGTGTAACACCTTTGGTCGTATTGTAAAGGAATATACTATATTATATTAGTTATATTTAAGTAGTCGTTTGGGGTAATTCTTTATTCTTTTACGATGTTAGTAATTGAGCAGTAGCTCAAAGAGTTTAGTCAAGTCTTTATTTATGATGTCTTGTAATTCGAAACAACCTTTTTTCTTTTGAGCTTTAACCCTTATGAATGGGTTGTCGGCTTATCCATTATTTTTAGTTATGCATTTGATTTATACTCATAATCAGTTATGAGTAGTGAGACATCTTATCCAAACTAAAAACTACCACCTCGCAAAGTGATTGAACTCCACTTTTCTGAGTAGTTGCGAATTTAGTGGGAAATCAAGCCTTTTCTAGGTAATGGTCACAGATTAGAGGAGATGGTTATGCCATGTAGGGTGGTTACCCAGTTGATAGGGCGTGATTTGGAGAGTGGGAAAAGTTAGTTGTTGATAGGAAGAACAGGATTTAGAGGAGAGGGAGTCAATTTTGGAGATGGGGGAGAAAATAGAGAAAGGAAGCAGAGAGGTGGAGAGCGAAAGAGGAAGTGTGAATGAGTAAGACAAGAGCAAGCTCTTAGAAGCCACTAGAGGTTTTCTTTAGGTTTTCCTTCATTCCTCCTCTACACTGTCATGGATAAACTAGAATGTTTATTTAGGATTGGCACCAGTTTGTTATTTGAAGGAATTCAGTAATGTCTCGATGATGTAATACATGGATTGTTAGCAACTTTAAAACCTATAGGTTGTCATTTCTTTCTAAACAGAAACAATGTTATTTGCTCTTGAATCACTCCACAGTCTTTAAACTCACAGCTATAGCAAATTTGTATCTCGATAGCATTATTGTTGGTCGGTTAAAACTGAAAGGAAGCTAGGTGTGCGGAAACGCTTCCTACACTAATCCATTGAGGAGAGGGCTATGCAAATTCAACTTTATCCTAACTATTACAGTGATGTTAAACCATTAACATGAGATATAGTAGAAAAACACAAGAGCCAGAAAGAAGACAGAAGAAGAGAGACAAAGATTTATGGTGGGGAAAACCCTTATCGGATGAAAAACCCCACACTCAGAAACCTGCACAATGTATTAACAAATCTGAAAGAATGTTTACAATACACTTGCAATGCAAGCTTCAATGGTCTTCAACACTCGTGTCTAGGGTCAATCTGGTAGCATAACAGTACCTGTAAACCTATAATACAAACTCCATCTCCAAGCACCTGTTTAAATAGAACATATAAGGTAATTTTGGATCTTTCTTGGAATGGGCGTCCAATATGGCATGTTGGACCAAAACCCATGCCTAGGGACACTTGGTCAACATTGTAGAATGTGTCTGACACCTGTCCATAGTTCCCATCTCAAAGAGGTCACCTATTTCCAAAATGGGCTACGCCAGATGCTCTTACGACACTTACGACCGTCATAGAATCTGTCATGGCGGTTACAACTTACAGCTGTAAGAGAATCTATCATACACATGCTATAAATAGCATATTCTCTTACAACACATCATATTCCACCTTGGGGTACCCAAATATGCCTCATTCAAAGAGGCTACATGACACATGTCATTACCTATCTTACAACCTTCTATTCTCGACTCTTACATGTCATAGATTCGTCATAGGAATCTGTCATAACCGTTTCGGTCAAACAATCCTTACACAACATAGAAGATGCTGACACATGGCAGAATATTCCTACCACTAAGTGGGACGCCTATCTTCTCATGTGAAGACAAAATAACAAGTTGTCATAATCCATGTAGGATTGACACATCACCGTGCCACATCCCACAATATGACAAAGTAGAATTTCCAATTATTTACAACATAGGCAATTGAATAATAAATGCAAACATTACAAATGCAAAAAATTACCAAGGTTGAGACACCTTAATACCCAACATTCTCCCACTAGTTGAACACCTTGTAAGAGCAAATAGAAATACAGGATTTAACTGATATAGGCTGGGAGGCCCATAGACTCCGAACACCATCTAAACTTCTCTATGCCCACTGGTTTCGTCAATGCATCTGCAACATTCTTCAAAGTATCTACCTTCTCCAAATTTACCTTTCTATCCTCAACCATGTCCCTCACAAAGTGAAACTGAACATCAATGTGCTTGGTTCTAGCATAGAAAGTTAGATTCTTTGCAAGGCAAATTGCACTTTGACTGTCACAACTGATCATGATCTGACCTGCATCAACACCAATATTAAAACACAATCTCTTAAGCCAAATGGCTTCCTTACAAGCATGAGGTTCTGCCATATACTTAGCTTCTGTCATGGACAAAGCAACAATAGGTTGTCATTTACTCATCCAACTAATAGCACCACCAAATAGTGTAAAAACATAAGCACTGGTGGATCTCCTGCTGTCAATGTCACCTGCCCAATCTGAATCCACAAATCCATGAATATCAATAGAATGCGGAGGTCCTGAAACATTACCATGATAACAAATGGAATACTTGGAAGTACCCCTCAAATATCTAAACACTCGCTTAACTGCATCCCAATGAACCTATCTAGGATTAGCCATAAATCGACTAAGGACTCCCACTGCTTGGGCAATGTCTGGTCTTGTGCAGACCATAGCATACATCAAACTGCCAACAACACTAGCATAAGGTACTCTGCTCATGTCCTCCACCTCACTAGGAGATTGGACAATCCTCAATAGAAAACTTTGTCCCCAAGGAAACAGGTACACACAATGGTCTACAATCTCCCATGCTGAATCCGTCCAACACGGTCTTAACATACTTACTTTGACTTAACCAAAGTTTTCTGTTGGTTCTGTCTCTTCTGATTTCCATTCCTAGAATGTACCTGGCTGCCCCTAAATCTTTCATTTCAAACTGTGCCAACAACTAAGATTTAAAATTAGAAATCATATTTTTACCCTTCCCAATGAGCAACATATCATCAACATACAGTGCAACAATGAAAATACGATCACCATCAAACTTATAATAAACACAGTGATCTGATTTCAATCTCACAAATCTAATTGACAACACAAAGGCATCAAACTTCAAGTACCATCTCCTAGGGGATTGCTGTTGGCATAATAGTATATAGTATTACATTGTTAGTTTATGCATATTAAATAAATGTTAGTTTATAAGTTAGGTTTTGGGAAGTTACAAGAAGTTACTTTCCCGTAAGAAGTTATATACGGGAATAACTAAGACTTTAAAAAGCCAATGTATTGCATTGTAAAATCATCCTAAAGACAATACTATATTATTTTATTATGGTTTAATTTTGTGTATGTTTGCTCACCATTTCTCAATAATTGATTCAAACCATACAAAGACTTCTTAAGTTTGTAAACCAAATTTTCTTTACCTTTTACCATGTAATGCTCTGGCTGTGACATGTAGATTTCCTCCTCTAGGTCACCATGAAGGAAAGCTATCTTCACATCCATCTGTTCTACCTCCAAGTCATAAGCTGTTGTGAGAGACAACAGGAATCGAATGGATGTCAGCTTTGCAACGGGAGAGAAGATCTCACCATAATCTATACCCTCCACTTGTGAATACCCCTTTGCAACTAATCTGGCCTTATACTTCTCAATACTGCCATCTGCACCAATCTTCTTCTTGAACACCCATTTGCATCCAATGGGTTTCCATCCAGGAGGCAAAGGCACCAAGTCCCAAGTTTGATTCTTTTCCAAAGAAGCCATTTCTTCCTTCATGGCCTCCTTCCAGGTTCCTACATCCTTCATAGCCAAAGCCTCTGATACAGTTCTCATCTTTCTTGTCCTTCTTCTTCCCTTTCTCCTTGGGTCTTCCACGAACTGCAAGGGCTTCTTTGGCTGCCTCAGAAGACTTTCTCTGCATCTCTTCAAACAAAAGCAAAGAAACCACCTCTTCTATTTTGAATGTGGATGTGGTGCTTCTGATTGCCATGACAAGATGATCCCATGAGTCTGGCAGAGAACAAAGCAAGGTCATACACCGATCCTCCTCCTCCATCTTTACACCAATAGATGTTAATTGTGCAACCAGCATGTTAAAGGCATTCATATGCTCAGCCACGAATCCTCTATCCTCCATTCAAAGAGAATACAACTTCTTTCTCAGGAAAAGTTTATTAACAAGGGATTTGGCTTGATACACATCCCCGAACTTCTTCGAAAGGAGTTTCGCAGTAGCCTCCTCATGGACATTTAACAACACAGAATCGGCAAGACTAAGTCTTATGAGACCCTTAGCCTTCTGATCCTTGAGATCCCACTCATCTTGAGTCATTGTAGCTGGTTTAGTTACATTCACACTTTCCCAAAGGTCTCGGTCAACTAACATGTCTTCTATCTTGAGCTTCCATAGCTCGAAATTACTACCGTTAAACTTCTCTACTTCAAACCTTCCTAATGTGCTTGCCATCTCCTTACTGCAATAAGATACAGAATTCTCTACACAAACTCCCACTCAACCTAAGATTAGCTCAAAAAACCCCTACCCAACAACTAGGACCAAAGGTGATCAAGCTCTGATGCCAACTGAAAGGAAGCTAGGTGTGTGGAAATGCTTCCTACACTAATCTATTGAGGAGAGGGCTATGCAAATTCAACTTTATCCTAACTATTACAGCAATGTTAAACCATTAACATGAGATATAGCAGCAAAACACAAGATCCAGAAAGAAGACAGAAGAAGAGAGACAAAGATTTACAGTGGGGAAAACCCTTATCAGGTGAAAAACCCCACACTCAGAAACCTGCACAATGTATTAACAAATCTGAAAGAATGTTTACAATACACTTGCAATGCAAGATTCAATGGTCTTTGACACTCATGTCTAGAGTCAATTCGGCAGCATAACAATACCTGTAAACCTGTAATACAAACTCCATCTCCAAGCACCTGTTTAAATAGAACATACAAGGCAATTTGGACCTTTCTTGGAATAGGCATCGAATATGGCATCTTGGACCAAAACCCACCCCTAGGGACACTTGGTCAACATTGTAGAATGTGTCTGACACTTGTCCACAACTCCCATCTCAAAGAGGTCACCTATTTCCAAAATGGGCTATGACAGATGCTCTTACGACACTTACGATTGTCATAGAATCTGTCGTGGCGGTTACAACTTACAGCTATAAGAGAATCTATCATACACATGCTATAAATAGCATATTCTCTTACAACACATCATATTCCACCTTGGGGTGCCCAAATATGCCTCATTCAAAGATGCTACATGACACATGTCATTACCTATTTTACAACCTTCTATTCTTGACTCTTACATGTCATAGATTCGTCATAGGAATCCGTCATAACCGTTTCGGTCAAACATTCCTTACACAACATAGAAGATGCTGACACATGGCAGAATATTCCTACCACTATGTGGGATGCCTATCTCCTCATGTGAGGACAAAATAACAAGTTGTCATAATCCATGTAGGATTGACACATCACCGTGCCACATCCCACAATATGACAAAGTGGAATTTCCAATTATTTACAACATAGGCAATTGAATAATAAATGCAAACATTACAAATGTAGAAAATTACTAAGGTTGAGACACCTTAATTCCCAACAAAAACTATGTCGTTATATTGTTTAGCTTCTAAAACATATGGATATGTGGAGAGCATTTAAGTAGACTCTATTTTGGCCGAAGAACTAGCTTTTTAGTTGTTCCAAAACTATAGTGGACTAACCCTAGTCGACATAGGAAGTATCCTCAGTTGGCCTTGTCATATTTAAAAATAACTTGTTTCATAAAAGACTTGAGAATGTGTTAACTGTCAGTAGGCGAGAAACATTAGTGTGGAATGTATGTTGATGTGTGAAGACTACTCAACATCCCACAAGTTCTAAATCTTTAGTTGGTTAGTCGACCATAGGGAGCATTCTACACTTTCTATGATTGATAACTAATTAAATTCCATTAAATCATTGTATATAGCTCTTTTCACTCTAAATCATTCAAACTGCTTTTTCTTCGAAGGAGGATGTAGAGTTAAGGAAGAGATAGAGTTAAGAAGTATATAGAGTTACTTTTGGTCTAAACTATCAAACATGTTAGATAAGGAAGTTTTAGGGCCGACACAATGAGTTTATAGCTATATAAACTTGCATGTATTTTCCTTGCAAATAGAAACAATATGAAAGGATTTCTAAATACCTAGTATGATAAAAGATTAAGCTATGTCGAAGATTTGATAGTTCAAAGAAGACCTTTAAGAGTATTTAAACTTTAACTCAGGGCCTTCGAGTATTTGAATTCTATAAATTGGTTTATTGTGAAATCCTTCCAAAAACAATATAGCTAAGTTTAGTGTCCACTCTTAAGGGAATAATTTAAACATTGGGCTGACTTAGAGATCAACTGATTAACTTATATTATTATCTGATTTATCGATAAGCTAGGAACCCATTCTTTTAACATATGGATGGAAATGTCTCCATAAGCTAAGAAGAGAGAAGTAAACCTCACTACCATGCACTTATGCATGATGAGTTTGGAACACCTAGAGGTTATCAAGGTCGTTATATTAAACTTATGCATAGGTAACTATAGGATTGCAATTAATTTGAGTCAAGTTGGGCTGGGTGAACTTATTACTTGCGTTGATACAACACTAATTATATTCAAATCCTTTGGCCAAGGTAATGCATTTGCCTCAAATGCATTGATAGTTCATCGTGACTGGATGGCGTAGCTTGTGGAGTGGTCATGCTTGACTAGAGGGTATCTAGGGGATTGCATGATAACAAGTTACGTAGGTCACAACACTAGTACTCAGATGGCAAACACCATTGGTTATCCTAAGTCTATCCTCTTGGAGTAGGGCAGGGCCACTTCTGGATAGGAAGGAGTGTGGGAGACCGACAGTCTATGGTTGAAGGTTAAGCTCCTTGAAGATACTTTCTCTTATATATTCCTGAGGCTTGCCGAGACTTGAATTTGGATGGTCGTCAATTGAGATGCAGTGACTTTGGTAAGTTTCTATTTTAAAAATATTCTAAGTAACTTTAATCAATATATTGTTTAATGTTGTAGATGGATATATTCTTTTTGTATAATTTATAATTTCATGATTATTGTTAGTCGATGGATGAACTACTTGGTTTTCTAATGAGAAACAAATTATTTTCTGTGTTAAACATAAAAAAAAACTATTACCTTGGGTTAAACTTATTTTTTAGGGTGAAAACTAAACTAGGTGTTACATATCAACTTGAGGGAATGGGCTTTGCGAAATCTCTTGTTTCCTTGTGTGTCTTCTCTCTACCTTAACATGCTTGATATCGATACATGACATCAACCACCTTATGGTGGGAGCATATATAATGATATCTATCTAATTATTTTGGTACTAATGAAGTGTGTTTGTCAGCCCTCTTCGCAAGGTGAGATGTTGTATCTCTGGCATGAGTGCATATCTTAATTTATATTGCAAGCAAAAAGCCCTCTCTGTGAGGTGGGATAGCATATCTTTTTATCAAAGAAACCCTTTGCGTGGGGCGGGATAAGGTATCTCTTGAGCTGGTGCATATCCTTTTATTCAAAATCCCTTCTGTGAAAGGTGGGATGGTGTATCTCTTGAGCTAGTGCACATACTTTTATTACAAAAGTCATCGACGGAGGCAGGGTTGGATCTTGAGACTATCCTCTCTTAAGCATGTCTTTGTTGGCTGTTGTGGCATAAGCCCAACCATCAGGTGTGTCTGTAGCATGTTTGAGATGGTGGGACTTAGAAATAAGCTCTTTCCATCACTTGTGTTTTCCATATTTAAGATGTATATAGTATGTATGTGGCATGCTATACGGCACTCATGTATTCTATGTTTTTTTTGTGTGTTTTCCCCCTTGTGTAATGTAAAGGGTGTGGTGATGAGTCCCCCCTACATTCAGGTTTTGTATGGTGTATTTTTTCCCTTGTGTAGTGTAAAGGGTGTGGCGATGAGTCCCCCCTACGCTTGGGTTTTGTATGGTGTGCTTTCCCCTCTGGTGTACTGTAAAGGGTGTGGCGATGACTCCCCCCTACATTTTAGGGTTTTGTGTTGTAATTTTATTTCCATGCATATATATATGAAAATGAAAATGTTATATCATTGTATTCATTGTGTTTTGTGTGACTACTTTGATGTCTTGAATACTATCTTCTCTGTGTCTTGCGTGCCTATTAATGTCTTCATTGTGTTTTGTGTGTCTGCGATGTGTCTTCTAGTGCTTACCTGAGACTGGGGGCTAGAAATAGTTCTTCAATCTTAGTGTATGCCTTATCTTCAAGTGTCTGGCATGTCTGATGTGTTTTTGACCGTACTTTAATGCATGTATGGGTTGTAAAATCATACAAACATTAAAGTGGGGGCTAAATGTTATGTCATAAAATATCTCCCTAGCAATTTTACCTCCTAATTTTAGCTTTCAGGTCCTTTAAATTTAATCATGCATGTTAAAAATGAATCCTAAAGCAAAATCCCCTGAAACCCATGTCAAATGAGACTTAGGGGACACTTTTTAGCTTAAGCATGTCCCAAAATAGGACCCTAGACAAGGGCACACATGCCCTAGTCCAGACCCATTTTGTTGGTACCCAAATTTAAAATGTCCACAAAGTGACCATTAAAAGGTTTCCTTTTGTCGGCCTATTCAATTTGAATTACGAATGTTTAGCAGGAATGCATATATAAGCATGTATAAGACTTCATTTTAAACCTAGATGGATAATGCAAACTTGTGATCTTGTGCTAAGGATATTCAAGGCTTTCATTGTGTTATAGAGAAGTATTGTGTTGTGTTTGTACTTGTTTGTTGCAGATTTGTCTTCATCAATCCATCTCCTCATGGTATGAAAGATCTTCATCTCCCTATGAGAGCTTCACCTCTGAGGTCACATCTATTTTGTGTTTCAATTAATTTATCATATCATTTCTTTTTGCCTCTGTCCACCAAAGACACACACTCTCTATCTAACAACGATGTTGGAAGGCTTGAATGCCATTCTAAGGCTTGACTGAGGCAAGCTCCTAAACACCACAACCGCCAACCCCTCTCTTGTGATTGTAGGTGACAGGTGTTAGATCTTGCAAAGAGGAGTTGTAGGAGTTAAAAGAAGAGCAGGGAGATTCTAGATCTGAAGAAAATGACTAAAAACATCCTTAATTGGACAACAGTGCCTACTCTTTTGTCCTCCAATTTTGCAGTGTCAGGAATCTTTGAACAGGTTGCAATCTGTAACATATTTTATCTTGAAACCCTAAAAAAAAGCACTACATTGGGCAAGGGCGCTTGCTCTTTTGTCCTCAAAGTTTTTGTGTTCCAAAATCTGAAATCTAGCATGTCTTTAATCTGCATTTAGGGTCTTCCTATGCGAGCATTTGTCAAGTTTCATCCATTTGTTTACGATTTTGCATAATTAGGGTTTTAGGCTTAATCGGACTAAGGTTTAACAAATTAATCAATAAATTCCAAATTTCCTTACCATTCCAAGTGACACCAAACTTGTAGCTGAGTCCTCTTGTAAAAGTTGTGATTCAAATTAGTTTAATATCCTTCAATGTATGTAGTGAAAGGAAGAATCAAACTATCAACCTTATTAACAAACCCTCTTTTTCTACATAACAATATTCACTTGCAAAATGGGTACATGTGTGAAAAAAAAAGCATTGGACATTACTTTTATCATACCTTTAGTTTGTGTTGCTACTGCTTTTCTTGTCGTGCGAGTTTTCTACAAGCTACTTGCTCCCTCTTGGTTGTTTCAGTTTACTTTTCTAAAGTAGCTTCTTGCTCTACCTCTTCAATTTCTACCTTTAGAGTCTCTTCCTCTCTCCCTACCTTACATTGGTCTAAGACTTAAAGGCTTTATCTAGGGAAGGAGTTGATCTATTCAATTGTTGTTAATGGGTTTGTAGTGAACCTCTCAACTCATCCACTATCATCTTTGAAAGGCATTTATCCTCTTCAATTGCAATGACAATCAATTCAAATCTTAAGGACAAACTCTTAAGGGTATTCTCAACAATCCTTTGAACTTCCATAGCTTCATTGTTAATCCTTAAATAATTTTTTATGCTAGAAACTCTTATATATAGAAATTTAAAATGGACTCACCATATTTCATGTGAAGGGTTTCAAATTCTCCCTTGAGCAATTGGAGTTTGACTAACCTCACCTTGTCAATCCCTTTACAGTAGTTTTGAATAATTTCTCATGCCCTCCTTTGAGCAATTGTCTACTGCTATTGTGGGGAATATGGCTTCTGCTATTGTTGCATGAATTAAACTCAGGGATTTTACATCTTTCATTCGTTTCTCTTTCAACTAGGTCTTTTGAGCATTTGTCAATGTTGTATAGGTTGTCTGGTTACTTACATTTATGAATATATTTACCAGAAGCTCCCACAAATCATTAACTACCATTATAGTCTTTATTTTCTTAACCCAAACATCATAGTTTTGTCCATCAAATATTACTGGTTTCTACTAACTCTTACTATGAGTTTCAACTATTATATAAATTTAGTTATAAATTTAGAGAAAAACTCTTACTACATAATAAAATCTAGATCTCTAGTTCTGATGCCAATTTGTTTGAAAAAGAACTAACAAACACAAGGAATAAGAATAGAGGAATACAAACTAAACTAAAAAATAAAACGGTATATATATATATTCTATTTTAAAAGCAAATACTAGATTATTTCCTTATACTATTGTTCTATACTATGGTTTTGTATTCTTCTACTGCCATGTTCTCTGCTCCTCGTTGTCAAATTTGTTGTTCTTTGCTTCTCCTTGTCAACTCTGTTGTTGACCTTTTTTTACCTTCCATTGTTCATGCAGCAAACCCTGCTTCTGTTGCATTCCCTTTTTCTCTTTGGAGCTACTATACTCTCCTTTCCTATTCACTTCAAGAAATATTATTGTTTCGTTCACTTTCCCTTCCTTGAGATACTCACATTTTTTCTCGCTCACTCAAAACTCACAAAATATACAACTACTAGCATTAAGGATTGTTTTCAACTTTCTCACAATTTTAAAACAAATCAACATTTAATATTTTAAATGGACAGTAGTGTGAAGGAGGATATTAGATCCATAAAATATTTCAAATTGAGAAGAAATAGAATATTAGTAATGTTAGTGCTCAAGATTGGAAAATTCAACACCGCACTCATTCAAATGTAAAACCTTTATAATTAAAAACTGTATCTTATTGATAATGTCTGCCCTAGCCATAAGTCATCAGGATTAAGCACTTCTATGTGATTTCTAAGCATCAATATTGGCATTTCTATACTATCGAGCAAATAAAACGTATTCTGAAGGAGTGAATGCTCAATGACATCAGTTTGCTTGATCACAGGTATAGTTGGCATGACCTAATTTACATGTTTTGTTTTTATTTTATCTCTCCTCTTCCATGCAACCATCAATTTGCATGAGAATTATTTAAAACAATCCTAGTTTTCTAGGTTTTGCATTCAAAATAGGATAAAGTCTTATCCTTTTACATGCTTCATGCATGTTAAGTTCTTTTTATTATTTCCATTTTTTCATAAAAGCATGTTGTCATAGCTCATATAATAGAATAATATTATTTAATGTGTAAAAGAAGACAACCAATTCAAAATAACCAAACTATTTTTTCTGCTTATGCTAATTGAGTAGTAATATATGAAAGGTTTACAGAGGGATATATATTATCAGCTTGTAATAAACAAATTATTTTTCTATTTAATGTTAGTATAGAGTTAGTGCTATTTATGATTCAGTTCTTTCAATTGGTATCAGAGTAGTTTATAGAAATTCTATTATGTAGGTGATAAGTACGAGTTAGTAGTTATCTCCAAATCATTATCACAATGGCTAATGGAAACAACTTACGATTCTTTATCTATTTACAAGAGACAACTATGAATATTAGAACATCAAAATGAAGACCCTACTATTGTCTCAAAATCTTTGATAATTAATGGAAGTAGGATATAATAAACCTACATATTAGAATGTTATCAATGCTTTGATAACAAATCAATGAATTCATTTGAAAGATAACAGAGAAAACAATTGATCTCTATTCACTAGTCTATTTGCATTGGATCTTTCTATTATCTCCATATTGTTGGCATGAAAAAACCAAAGGATACATGGGAGGATTTCCAAATTACATATCAAGGATCTACTAAAGTTAGATAAGTAAGACTTCAAACCTTTAGAATAGATTTTGGAAATTTAAGGATTAAAGAAGTTGAGTCCATTCAAGACTTTATCACAAGGGCTCAAGATAGTGTGAGCCAACTCAGGATTCAAGGGGAATTTGTAACAGAGTAGGAGATTATAGAGAAGATTCTAAGATCTCTTCTTCCAAAAGTTGATTCAATGGTGATAGCCATTGAAGAAAGCAATGATCTAACCATATTCAAAGTGAGAAAGTTGGTAGGTTATTGTCTCATGAGGAGCATATTCAACATTCTACGAAGAGCTTGGTGCAAGATTTCCATTCTATAGTAAGAATTATAGAAAGATCTATAACTCCTTTTTCTCAAATAAATAAATATCAAGAAGAGCCTTCTATTAATAGAGGACATGGAAGAGGAAGAGGAAATAATAGAGGAAGGGGAAGAAGTATTGTGGATCATAGAAGCATCCAGTGCATGTGTTGTGAACATTATAAACACTATGAGTTTGCGTATAGAAGAAATCATACTTGAATAAGTCAAGAGCGAACTATATTGAATAGTCTTTTGAAGATGCAAAAGACTCCACATGCTTTACATGTAACTTGGAAAAATAACATCATAAAGATGTGTGGCTAGATAGTAGTTGCTCAAACCATATGACAAGTAAATTTGATCTCTTTGTCCAGTTAGATGAATCTATGAGAAGTCAAGTAAAATTTAGTGATGATAAAGAGGTTCATGTAATGGGATAAGGTACCCTTTTTTTTAAGACTAAGAAAGGAGAAACTACTTATATTCATGATACTTTGCATGTGCCAAAATTAAAACATATTATTTTAAGTATTGGACAACTTGTAGTAAAAGATTATAAAGTTGTGTTTAGAGATAACTGCTGCAAAATATTTGATAAATCAACTAATTATCATCTTGTAAAAAAGGATTCAATGATAAAGAATAGGTTATTTCCTCTCAAATTTCTTTCCACCAAAATGCATGCCCTCAAGGAAACCATATATGATTCATGGTTATGTCACAAACATTATGGACATCTAGGTTTTCAAGTCCATTGAGTTTACTTCACAAGAAGAATATGGTCAAAGGACATGTAACAATTCAGGAAAAATAATTAATTTATTTAGCATATGCACTTGGGAAGAAACACTAAGACAAATTTCTAATGAACAAATCATGGAGGGAAAATTCTCATCTTGAGCTCATGCATGTTGACATCTATGGTGATATGCAAGAGTAATTCATGGGTAAGAATCTTTTTTTTTTTTTACTTTTATTGATAATTTTTCCCACCACACATGGATCTATTTTCTTAAGAAGAAATTTGAAGCTTTTCAATGCTTCAAGCATTTCAAAGCTATGGCTAAAAAGTAAAGTGGGTATTATCTCAAAATACTTAGACGAAATAGAAGACTAGAATTTACTTCAAAAGATTTCTCTAATTGTTGTAACAATTATGGCATCAAGATATATATATATCTTACTGCAACTTGTACCCCTAAAATAGTATTGTAGAAAGAAAGAACCATACCATTAGGAAAATAACATGAAGTATGTTGTAGTCAAAGAACCTTCCAAATTGTTATTGGAAAGAACTAGTGGCAACAACAATATACGTCTCTTCTTTTTGTTGAACAAAAGGTGCAAAGAGCACCCATATGAAACATATTAAAAAGGAAGAACAAAAAATACAGAGAGGGAGGCCCCGAAGTGGCCACATGGGGTGAGATCTGCAGCCAAGCCATCACAAGAAACAAGTAACAGGCCCGAGAAAAGAACGACAATCAGGGCCACGACACAAAAGATGGCGCCATAACTGCAATCATGGCACGGCCTATAAGAGCCCAACTGTCATTTCAAGAGAAGATGAGGTAAGATAGGGCCATGTAGATATGCAAATAACTGATATCCCCCGCACGGATACATGACATCAAGATGGCCATTGAGAATGGATGGAGAGTAGGAAATCCCCAAGAAGTGTGGATTTGAGTAGATCTTTTGACAAATCTGATAGAGAAAGTAGTCCAGCTGTAAACAGCCGGTGCATTGTAAATGACCGGCTGTACGGCTTTTTTGACGAGTGCGTCAGTCTATTGCACCTAATGACATTTTCGACTCAGTGCTTTTCAACCATTCAGTATTTGACCTGTCGTACAGTTTTCAACCAACCCGTCATTTACAACGCACGATCTGGTTAAGTCCTTCCGAAAAGGTAGATCTCTATAGATATGCAATTACTCTAAAGAAAGCCGTTTAACCACTGGACAGACAAGGGTCGAGCTTAAGGTATCCGTTGGAAGATTTGAATGACCAACTCATTTCTCAACCTCTCACCACGTAGACCCACAGGAAGTAGATTCAACAGCTAGGCCCAGAAAGAACTTCATGTGCTGAACACCACTAGTTCATGTCTCTAGAGCACCAAAACAGAACCAACAATCTCAGTCTATCATGAATCCAGCATCTAAAAAGAGAAGGAAATGTAAAATATCATAATCTGTTAACCAAAATCATGCCTTCCAAGCCAAATCTCCACCAATGGGGTCTTCCTACCACATCACTGAAAGACTAGGAACCAAGCTGTCCCTCGGCACCTACCGCAAAACCCAGGACAAAAGGAAGAAATAAAGACGAACTAAAAAGGGTCGTGCTAGAGGATGTCCATAAAAGTGGATATGAAGTGAAAAAATCCATTAGCATCCAAGACATAGAAGTTGCTTCTAAAAAACAATTCCCAACACCCAGCACCAACTGAGGGACAGAGATCTCGAACTATCATCCACCCATCGCCTTAGCAGAAAAGAGAGTCTGAAAACAGAAAATATCTTCCGAACAGAGATTTCCTCCATCCAAGTGTTCCAATAAAAAATCATTGGAAAATAAGGAACCAAACTGGAAGATTAAGAACTACAACCTGACAGACAAGAAATTTACCAACTCCACGTCAGGGAAAACACCCGGCGATGCAGCTTGTTGTTAGCGGCAAAGCTGCCTCTAAATAAAATGCAGATAAGGGACGACAAATTTCTTGGGAAGAGCACTCCACTCTCCTCGATCTCAAGGATTTTTCAATGGGGGTTTGAATGCCCACTGCTACCTCCTCTTCAATTTTGCAGCTCTTGATTCTACGACCCTTTTTACGTTGACCCTGGGAAACACTTACTGCTTTCTTTGCCAATTTTGTTTGGGAAAATGCCAAGCCTTGGAGGATTTAGAGGTATCGTCTCCTCCTGGAAAATATCCTCAGCAAGATCACCACAAATGTTGTTCCTTACTTTGAAGATTGCATCATCTAGGATGACACTCAAACCTTTGTCTGAGAAGTTTGTCTCTCCTACACCTGAAACTCTAATAAAGTGTAATTATTTTATAAGCCTAACACAAAGTAATAGATTGTAAGTTAGGATGTGGTTTTTGATGAAGTGGGAGTATGCAATGGCAAAAAGGTATTAAAACTAGCAGTTGCACAAATTTATGTGCAACGGAATAGCTGATAGGATCTATCAATATCTCATTATCTGTAATGTAATATCAAATAAATTCATAAAATTATAACAATAAATAAATATTGTTAAATATATTTGTAAACCAACCACACCTTGAAGATTAACCTATATGCAAGTTTTGAGTGCAACTATATTTGTTCAAAGGTAACCATTATATCTAGACCAATTTTTTTGTGTAGTTCTTCATTTACACATCTACAAAGAAAAATTGTCACGATGCTAATATGTTATACATTGATGAATGAAAATATGCTAGCATGAAATGGGCTTTGCAAGATAAGCTACACACAGGAAGCACATTAATCTTTTTTAACAAGAATTATTAAGACAATAACTATGTTGGAACTTCTTCAAACAAATTTCCTGTCAGACATCATCACATTACTTGGCCTGAGCTAGAAGCCATCATACATAAATGTTAAATCCACTATTAAATAATTAATATTAAAATTTCAAATGCACAACTTGAAGATCATACATAAATGTTAAATACACTATTAAATAATTAATATTAAAATTTCAAATGCACAACTTGAAGGCAACTAATCTCTAAAAAGAGCAGTTACTACCAAGGTGACCAAGGCAACCCATTCAAAACTATGGAAGTCAGAAATAAGATTACACCCATTATACAATTAGCATTGTAATTGAATATGGTAAGTATAATACAATTAAATCCTCGCATATGTGAGATGGAGATATTACACGAGGGTGATGATGCAATGCTTCAGATTCTCATCTTATAATATATAACCTGATTCACTTTGTCTACTGGTGGTGATCATCTCCATTACTAGCATTGGGTAGAAAAATTATGGTGGCCTGTACTTAAGTGGACTGCATTCATGGTGATGAAAATGCTGAGCATCTTTAGTATTTGCAGTGCTTTTTCTTCTAGACATGGCTTCACCCAACATGGTGACCATGTCTCTCATGGAAGGCCTGTCCCTTGGCACTCTAATGGTGCACAACAAAGCAATCCTCAGTACTAAAATCATCTCCTCTTTTACCGAATTGGAAGAGCCCGCAACATTGGGATCCAAAGCCTGTTCTATACCTTCCTTAACTCCATGTTTAGATCTCACCCACTCTACAATGTTCGTTCCCTCTCCAAATTCAAAAGGCTTAATTGGCCTCTTGCCAGTTAGAAGCTCCATTAGAACCACCCCAAAACTATATATATCACTCTTCTCATCCACCTTCAAGGTGCATGCATATTCTGCAATAAGAATAGTGATGATTTGGACATTAGCACCTTCACACTAATTTAAAACAGAGAATCTATTTATATACTTGGATAGTGCAGACACTTTTGCAGGATATGCAGAGGTGATACTATTGGGCTTATTATAGTTTTGGAGTGAATGAGTAACACAGAGATGGCGATATTGGGTTTTTTATGGTTTTACAGGACTGGGTACTAATTACTCCTATGGTTAGCCTTAACCGGGGAGCATTAGGTAAAAGATCTGGCAGTCCTGGTATGTCAATCCCCATGTCACTAAGATCCCCTGCACAATGGCAAATGCCTATTCTACATCCATGAATAGGCCTTTGCATAAGGTAATTAGTGGCACTGTAGAAGAGAGACTATTGGGCATAGTTACAAGGAAACTCTATTATAGGAACCCCAAGTGCATCCCCATCCCCATACCCACAATTTCTGGTGACTACATTTATATATAATATAGCCATCTTCTTAATCATTTATTTGTGTACTCTAATTTGATTGGCGATCCCATACCCACAATTTCTGCTGACTACATTTATATAATATAACTGTTATTAATCATTTACTGAATTTGACATCATATCAGCAAGAGATTTCCATGCCTCACCTGATGTGGAAGTGGGCATAGTTTCTATCGGCATGACTTTCTTCATCGGCATGTGATTCGTCATCAAAATTATAAAAGTCTACTATTTTGAAAAAGTATCACACACATTTCATCCAAGATATACAAATTTACTACACAAGTATCACACACATTTCATGTAAATTATAAATTCTTACAACATTTCTTTCATCCAAATCATAAAATGTTTACTACATGTTAACACAAACATTTACTGTTACGAAATATACACACTTCATCCAAACCATACAAGCTTATTACACATGTTCAAATACAAGTATCACACATATTGATCCTAATTATAAAAAGTTCATAAGTTCAAACATTTACCACACACATTTCTTTCATCCAAATCATGAATGTTTAACTATAAAAGTTTACTATGTTGAAACACAAACATACAAAGTGAAAGTATTACACACATTTCATCTAAATTATAAATGCTTACTACATTTCTTTCACCCAAATCATAAATGTTTACTACACATTTTAACACAAACATATGATTCATCTTCATTTAAACCATAAGAAATATACACATCATTGAAATCATAAAAGTTCACTACACATGTTCAAGAACAAACATACAAACAAATGAAATTTGAGTGACATTAAAACACAAATGTTAGGCACAATTAATCCATGCCATAAGAATTGAACACACTTGGCACAGTTAAAAAGAAACATGAGAGTGAATGTAAAGTTCAAACAAGACATATGTTGTGAGTGGCTATGATGTATTAATTGGATGACTTTGATGTATTAATTAGTGAACTTAAATGAATATAGATGTTTAAAAAATTAAGACACATCCACACATGTCTATTTGTAACTTTTAACTTTAAAAACCAATTTATAAATTATAAAAAAATAAAAAAATAGTCTTCCATCCTCCCACGCACATTTATTTGTAACTTTCAACTTCCCATGCATGAATTAAAATTAAAAAAATGTTAACAAGTTAAAACAAAATTCATTTGAACATAATCCATCTGTATACCATGAATAATTTAAAGAGAGTATTTCAAATAATTTAAATTCCTAATTACAATTATAAAAACATAATTTGTAGAAAAATAAAATAATATAAAATTAAACATAAAATGTATAAGTTTCAATACAAATTATAAAAATATAAAAACAACAATCTACTACCAAAAAAATTGAAATAGTAATAAAAAAAACTTAAACCTACCTATTGAGCTAAGAGCTTAAAAGTAACAACATTCAACGTTCAAAACCTATCAAGTGAAATGTGAAACAAAAACTGAAGTATGAAATCAGAAACTAAGTACAAATATCAAAATGAAACGCAGACAAGTCTGTTCAACCATAGTAAGAGATTAGATTAATGACTACACAATATACTCTATTCAAATTTCAATACAAAATAATAAAACAAAAATAAATCAATATATTTCAAGGTTTTAAATTAAGATGAAAAGCCTAAATGTTTGAACTAGGTGTGATGTCTTGGAAAAACTGGTCCCTTAAAAATTTTCCCCTAAATGTTAGATTATTTTGTAGCACTTTGAAGATAATCAAACTTCAAACCCTTACAAAGATTAACAATCCACCAAAACACTCTGTCCGTTAGGAAGATTAATAATCCATAGAAAACGTATATGCGTACAGCCTGAACTTGGCTACTTTCTAAATGCGGAGATGACATTTAACTGGATAAAATGCTCTACATTTTTGCCACACTACCAAGTGTTAGCTTTTGAATCCATTTCATTTTTTAGCAGATTCGAAATAGCTGTTTCATTTCTTCTATCTTTTGAATCCCTTTGGAGTAGACCCCTTTCATTTTTTCAAGCATTTGAATCCCTTTGTCGCATGCCCATTTCGTATTTTCAAACTTTAAAACTCTTTGGGCGCATACCCATTTCAGATTTTTCAAGCTAAATCTATTAATAATCATTTTAGCTAGAATCTCTTAGGAAGTGTTAAAAAAGTAATCTAGCCCTATAGTTTTTATTAAAAAGGAGTTTCCTTACTTAGGTACTAGTTTATTTATCCCTCTATTTATAGGGAAATCTACCTATTATTTGGTGCATTTTTAAAATTCGATTGGAAAATGAATTCAACCGAACAAACTTTATGAATGGCCATTGTTAATAAATATTTGAGACGTGTGGTCCCTCTATAGCTCAATCACTCATCCATTCCCTGTTACTACCTAATTGCGCGGGACATGTCCCTCCAATAATTGTACTCGCCATCCTCCAACTACCATTCCAAAAATGAAAAATAGAAAATGTTTTAAAAGTTTCTTATTTCAACGATTATCATGCTACCTAATATAAAATTGCAGCACTTGTGATAGATGTACTTGCATTACTTACTCTCCTTTCAACTCATACAGGAAGACAGCCTATCTAAGGACATCAATGGACAGACAATTTTGCAGCATGGATGAGTCTAAGTCCGCGTCTGCGTTGCTCCCCTCTGTGCCTTATGACATTGCCTGGTGCTGCCTCGCCAGGTTGCCTCATCGCAACAGAGCCATCACCTCCTGTGTCTCTCATGCCTGGTGCAATGCATCCAAAAACACATCTTGCATTAAATCTATTCGCCTTTCTCTCAATCTCCCAACTGAATATTGTATTTTCATTACACTCTTTGACAGCAGGATCGACAGAGACTACGTGCATGCCACTCACCACAACACAGAATGGTTGTTGCTCGATCCTCTCAACCTTTTACCCAATCCTCTCTATCTCTCTGGGATTTCTATTGACATCAATCTCTGTAGCGCAACCACGGATAATTAGCTCTTCCTACCACAAGTCCATCAGAACAAAGATGGGTTTTCTTCATACGATATCGGAGGAGGCCATTGGAAGTCAGTTCAACTGCGCCCTGGAAAATGATGCAAGAGATTTTGCTACGCTGAAATGAATGAGTTCGTGTATGTAAGTGGCGGGCTTCCAAAAGTGCTTTTCGGTACGACACTCGGAACGATCGGTGGTAGAAAAATAAAAGCAATGAAAGCTTCTGACATGATTTTTTTGCCCGCCTTGAGAACAACCGATGAGTTTCCGGATGGGAGGCTGACAATTTTCCGGCGGACGAGAGGCTGACAATTTTCTGGCAACTGAATATTTTAGCCAAACGAGTTTCCGGACGGGAGGCTGACAATTTTCCGGCAACTGAATATTTCCGGGAGCAAAAAGCTCCCATTATAAGCCTATCGGCTAAAAATACCAGTAATAATGTACATAGAAAATGATAGTGTCCCTCCTCTCCCTTCAAGTTCAAGTGGAAGTTCAAGTTCTACTAGCAGCTCAAGTTCACCAAGTTCAAGATCAATAGCACAAATTTAGGCGATAGTTCAAGTCCAACATCAAGTTTAAGCTCTTCAAGTAAGGTACAAATTTTAAATGAATTTTATGAGAGGAGTTGTAATATGAATCCAATTGTTAGTTTGTCTTTGCTTAGTCAAATTCAAGTTCAACCATCTATATATGAAGTGGTGAAAGAGAAAGTATGGAATGATGCTATGAATGAAGTGATGGAAGCAATTGATAAAACTAATACATGAGAAATTATTACAACTTTCAAAAGGTAAATAGGTGATTGGTGTCAAATAAATTTATAAGGTGAAATATCATGCTGATGGTTCTATGAAATAGCACAAGGAAATATTTGTTGCCAAGGGATTTGTACAAACACCTAGAGTAGATTATTTAGAAACTTTCACTCCAATTTCAAGACTTGATACCATCAATATTATATTGGTAATTTTTACACAATACAAGTGACTTGTATATTAGATAGATGTAAACTCAACCTTCCTTAATGGTTATATAGATAAGGAAGCTTTTGTAGAACAACCCATGGGCTATGAAACTCAACGCAAAGACTAGTAGGTTTATAAGTTGAAGAAATTTCTCTATAGGTTGAAGCAAACCCCTTGTGCTTGAGATACATAGATTCATAGTTATTTCTTAAATAAGGGATACAATAGAAGCCACTCAGAGCTAACCTTGTATGTCCAACGTGTTGGTAATGATATTTTCATTAATTTCTCTTATGTTGATGATCTTCTTTATATAGGTAACAAAAATTCTAATGAAGAAATTTTAGGCAAAAATGAAACAAGAATTTGAAATGTTAAATTTGGGACTAACGCATTATTTTCTTGGTGTGGAAGTGCCACAACACTTAGAATGTATATTAATTTCTCAAACCAAATATTTATCTAATTTATTGGAAAGGTTTAGAATGAATTCATGCACAACAATTGCAACTCCCTTAGCACTTGGTGAGAAATTAACCAAGGAAGATGCAAGTTCCAAGGTGGATACTACTTTGTATAGAAGTTTGGTTAGCAGTCCCCTATACCTCTATTGTCAATCAAGTTTGCACCCTTGCTAAGTTCACAAAAACTTAGCTACCTGTTGAAACATGGAATCATTCTCAGATGTGGATCTCCTATAATAAGAATGAATCTCCAGAGTAAGTTGGGTCTCCTTATGATTTTCTAATCTAATGACTTAGGTGGAAAAAGGATAGAAAGATATACTGAAAGAAATGAATCCTAATTAACTTAAAGATGGAATTACCTAATAGATCTTACTCACAAATAGTTTATTAAACCCTGACCCTCACAACACTCAAATTATTTAACTCATAAATATTTCACATGAAGGTTTGGAAAAACACAACATGCAACCTGAATTAAACAAGATTTTGTAAAAGAAAATCACATGCTAAGACAAAGCAAAGGATAAACTTTCATCACAATGCAACATCAGATCAACTTGGAAATACCCAAACAAAATATGAAGGAAAGATCTTTCTCAATAACTGAAGGAATAATGAATACAGTGAAATAAAATGAATACAACACTCTCGATGTGAGAGGAAGACTATGTCTCTCTACACTCTGATCTCTAAAACTGAAAAAAAAAACTAAAAACTGGAACTCCTCAAAAGAAGAAAAAACTGTGATATATGCTGTGAAAGATTCCCCTCCTAAAAGCTAGAAAAAGCTCCTAAAAATAGAGTCCAAGTCCATTTTCGAGCTACTTAGAAAAGAGGAAATAAAAGGTCTTAAAAAGAGTCCAAAGTACCAAATCATGATGCCAAAAGATCTCTTGATGTGTCCCCACCACAAAGTTGCTTCCTCCTGCTCATGAAATCTCCAATCTTGTCCTATATGACTCCAAATAAAACAAATCAAAAGAATATCTGATTTGTTTTATTCGCCTATAAATTGCCTAAAAATAGATAAGTTTTAAAAGCAATTTATCAACGATTGCTTTAAAACTAACTTCACAATATTGCGGCAATTTGATCTATATCCCTATTTGATTTGATTTTTTGCAAAAAGTAAAATAATATCTATCTCATAATTTCACCAATATTTTACAAGATATTACAATTGATTTTCTATAAAAATCATAAAAAATAATGAACATATTACTATTATTTTTGCAAAAAAAATCAAAGCCTCAAAGGCTAAAAACCATGGCTCTAATCCAAAAAATGCATGTCCATGTGTCAATCCCCTACCACCTCATCTCTATCTTCATGCCTTGCAAAATGCCACCTCACTGCCTATACAATTTCCATCATGTCAAACTTGACCCTTCCCATAATGCCATTACCTTGCATGCTTTTCATATCTTCATTTGTTCTTTGCTTTGACCTTCTGTGCATTTGAATTATATAAAGGAATTGAAATAATAATTAATGCATAAAGTGGGAGGTCCTTTGACTCTCGACCACATGCATAATTATAAGGCACTTTGATCATGCCATGAGTCAACCACATAGGAAATAAAGGCCTTGAAAAGGTTCTAAAGGCATAAGCCTTATCTGCTCATAATACTGTCCACCTTTGACTTTATACAACAAAACAACATATAATATGTTGTCGGCCTTTCCACTCCATGATTACTAGGAACCATCGATCACCAAGTGTGGACCACGATACTATATTGGATAAAGCAATTATGTTGTATTTGTAAAGTCAAAAATGAGGAGTGAAAAACACTATCAAACAAAACAATGACACAAACCCTAAAAGATACCTCATTTTCATTTTACATTCCTTTTATTGTTCACTCTACAACCTTCATGCTGCTAACTTGGGGTTTGATGGCTCTCTAGATTTTCTCTCCTTTCAATGGCCTCTATGGTCAAAATCTCACATTTCCTAAGTAAAATGACAGGTAAAAATACTATATGTATGATATGTGCAACTTTGACTGTCATTCTTCATTATTTTCTGTAGCTTGCTATTTCAAATAGCTATGGCTATTATAACTTCTTCACTCTCTGCAATCTTTGACATTCTTTCATTTCTTTCTCTTGTTTGAAACCTACAACTGTGACAAAAATGATAAAACTCCTCAAAAGAGGCTGCGACCAAGCTATTCTTCCTCCTCTGCAACTAAATGGTGAGTTCCTTGTTCTCTCTCTGCTATGGGCTCTTTTACGTCACTGTATATGCAAAATACGATGAGGCTTTCAACCTAATCAACTGGGTATCTTTGTATTTGACAAATCTATACTATTTCTATCATAGTTGCGATAGTGTAGATGGTTCTACTACTATTCTTTGTCATTTGATGTGAAAAACTTGAAGGTTTTTTTACTTCAAAATGAGGGTTTCATTTGAACTTTGCACAAGAACTCTTCTCCTCCACGGCCACACCTATAGATACTTCATGCCATTTTTTTTAATGTATCTACAAAAAGATAGAAGGTTTTGAAATCTTGACAAGGGTTTCACAAAACTACATATAAATGCCATCTCTGTGGCAAGGCCTTGGCATAGATACATTATATTACCATTTTCTTTCTGTAACTGCAAAAGGTGTTAGGGTTTACTCATTTTTAGATGGGTATCTCAACTTTGATTCCTCTCTATCACGGCCATGGGAGAAAAACACTATATTTATCTCTTTGCCCTTCTTTTCTATATGTTTCCTTTCACTTTTGTCTATGAAATAAGAGATTGTGTCATCTGGAAACTTGTCCTAATTTTGTAGCTATTATACTCTTTAATTTCTTGAATATGGAATTTAGTTTGACATTTTACTCTGCTTTGGCATAACTGAGTCACCTGTGAGATGCTCTTTATCACATGATGTTGGTCTTTCATTTCTCTTTCTAGCACTTAGAACCTTCTGGAGCATATACTACACATCATATGTCTTCTCTCTTGTCTTGAACATGGCACTGTATCCTTGACATTTTGATGATACCTATAGCATTCATTTGTCTCTTTTACGTGATGTATCATCTTTGACTATTCATGCACTTTGCATTTGTATAGTGCTGCAGTCAAAGCAAAAATAGTTGGCACTTTGCTTCACAAGTCATTATGAATGACAAATGGCCTCTTCTTTTTGTATAATGACAGATGAAGTATCAAACAGTTGGACTATCAGTGATCTTAGTAACAAGATGTTTATTGATCTGCAATATATGATATCTTGTTGATGCTTATGAACATTTGCATACTCTTGTCACTGTAGTATACTTATTTTGATGTCTTTGAACAAAATATGATAGCATTACTGAATGATGACACCATAGCATTGTTTCTTCATGATGCAAATGTATAAATTGATTGCTCTTCATGACTTGATATGATGAAATACTAGTTGATCTGCAATGCTCTCTTGACTAGTTGCTACATTTCACTATTTCAAATGACTTGCTCCTGTTGGAGGATAGAAAAGATGTCTCTCTCATTTATGAACAACCTTATTGTTAAAGTGCTTATGTATTGGAATTGAATGTTGCACTTCTATAGGTTAAAAATGCACAACTATATTTGATCATCATTGACACTGTGAGAGTCACTTGGAATCATAGGTCTATCTCATAGATGAGATACTATCCAATGTGGATTGTATAGTCCGTGTTGCTCTATTTCTTTCTCTTGTAGCACTGTTTGCTAGGGCTTGTTTGCTCTTTCATGAAGTAACTATTCTCATACTCTAAAAGCAATAGCTCCTTGTATCAATCATGAAAAGAAATAAGAACCTTTACTATTTCAAGATTGATGTCTTCTTGATTCAATCTATGTAATGCAATTTGCATTCTATTCCACCATTGTAGCATGGCACAAGCTGATCCATATATGCACTTATGATACTCTTTATTCAAAACATGCATACAAATGATTTCTATTTTCTAATGTTATGCTATCATCAAACAATTATATATAGTTGTATCATATTACTCACTGGCAACTTTTGACATTCAGCTGATGCAATGTATCTTAATATTTTCATTCCTCTCTGATGCATCAAAATACTATGAAAGATGTATAAATGAAATACCTGTGAATCTCACTTTCTAATGTCAACTAAAGTGATGATGACAGCTGCCATATGCATTAAATGCAGTCCTTCTTTCGCAGATTAGCTCATTTTCACGGTTGCATTTCATTCCTTGAACTATAATCATGACTATGTCCTAAAATAGAACTAATGCATATGATTTCTTTTATTATTCCTTTAGCTTGTCATGTGAATGTGAACAATGATTTTTCTCTTTCTATTCATCCCTTATAAGATCAAGGGGAAGCAACATGCTAGGCTCAACCCTTGTGGGAGTCTATTTAACACCACATGCTAAATGTCTTCAATCAGCTACATGACTTGTCCTATACCTACACATGAAAAAAATAGATTAGAATAAAACAATGATGCTCCATGTTTGCTTCTTTTGAGTTCCTTTTTCATATGGATGATGTTCATTTTATTAATGCACTATAATCAAAGTATTATGCCTCTTCTGATTGATAAAGGATTTTCATAACCGGAGCTTCTTACGGGGCCTTTCCCATATTTTTCAGGTACATGTTGATATTAGGAGCAGGACAGGAGGCTACTCAGAAGATTGACAAAACAAGTAAATGATGGCTATGTCTTTCCTCTATCATTTATTAGATGCATAGTATTTTATTTATAGCTGCATGTGTTCAGCTATAACCCATGGCTTGTGTGGGACATCTGATATGTCATCATTTGTTTCAATGCAATGCTTATTCCTTTATGTATTTCAACTTGTAAATGAATAGCCATTGCGATGAATGAAATACTTATCTCACTTGACTATTCTGCAATGCAATGATTGATCTGAAACTTTTCTCTTTCTTGAATGTTACATCCCTCTTTTTGGAATCGATTATGCTATTTACTTTCTTGCAAATTTTAGTAATATAATATGTTGTGGATGACATGGAAACTGATGATTTATTATACAAAGTTAGTTCTATGAAATTTTAGAATCTATTGATTATGATCAATGTGATATTGTAGACTAAATGTCCTTTTTGTTAAGTGAAATGATGTTTTGGATATATTATGCTTTGATTTGGAACATAGGTGCTTTGACCACAAAATTGTATCTGAGACTGTTGTTGCAGGAATAGGCGGACCATGTTCGACAGGAAGAGAAAGTATCTTTGAGAGAGAGTATAGACTCTAGAAATTAACCATGGGTGTTTGTTACTGAGAATGCCAAACAGGTAGATAAACCTTGAAGCCATCAATTTAGTCTTGTTTTTCGACTGGGATAGTTTAAGACTAGATGTCGATGTCTGAAGATAAAGTGTAACATCTTTTTCATAAGTCGTCATATAGAATCTTGGAATCGACGATGTCGTCGTAAGTCCACCATAGCAAGTCGACTTTTATAGACGATTATTATTTCGTTTATAAGTAATTAAATGAACCTACTTGTGGCGGATTCGTGAATCACGTCTCATAGTCAAAAGAGGTGAGAAGCCAGCTTTGTGCATCTAACGGTGTAGGAAACTTGTTTTGTGTTACGCTCAATCCATCGTGATTGCCGTAAAACACGTCGAACTTGTGTTGCAAATTTATTCTTTTTGAAAATTGACGAATGTCGATTTTGAAGCCATAGCGTGTAATAATTTGTTTTGGTCATTGTTGGGAATGAGTCTTTTTCTTCTAGCTTTGACTGTGAGATATTATTGATCTAACCTTGAGTTTCCTTATTAAGTTGGTCTTTATCTCTTTTTCTTTTCTGAACCAAAAGATGCTTTAGACATTTCTTAACCATCGCCTTGTCGAGCTTAACCCCACAATTCAGCTTTTAGTTGCTCTTGGAGAATTAGATGCCTTAATGTTCGAGTGAGGGTGGAGTTGTTATATCCACTTGCAGCCACGTCGCCATAGGAGCCTCCATCTTTTAGTGGTCGTGATAAGTGGGAAGTCAGGTTAAAAGACAGTTATGTCGACCCTAGTGTTTAGGCTTGTGATGGCTGAGAATTCAATGCAGAGATTCCTTTTCACCATGGCACAAGAGGGAGGTAGCTATGCGGTTGTGAAAGGGTGTAACCATTTAATGATTACAGATGCTCCATCATCATTGAGAGTGCGAAGGCATCGGGTTGCTGTGGGAATAAACGAAAGGAAACCGCAGTAATGAGGAGCCTTTTGCTGCGCTATAGGAGGTATTAGTTATGCAGTGAGGGAAGAGAGTGGAACAGAGGGAGATGAATATCTTTTTAATCCTTCATCGTGGTTAAGAGATGAAGTTTTAGAGGTTGGGAAAATGAGGGAGAGGGAGAGTTATTGAGTAGTCTGTCATAGTTTAGAATTGGAAATGGCAGAGATAACGATGGGATCCTCTTCGTTGTGGTCAGGCAGGAGATAGGAGATAGTTAATGAGTAGGCTGACATTGTTTGAGAAGGAAGAAAAATGACAGAGAGGAGGATCTTTTCATTGACAAGTTGGGCTTCATTGTGCACGACTGGCAAAGAAGAGAGAGTTTTGAAAACCTGAGGAGGCACAACTAGCTAGAGGGGGACGTGGATAGGTGTGTAGAGAGCTGGGAATCTGCAACAATCGCCAAGAACTTGCCACAGCAGTCTTCAACTCTGTCGATAGGTTTTCCCATTCTTTTCTTTTTCACAGTTTAAGTCAGTTTTTGTGTCTCTTCACTGCAAAGATAAAGTAATGCGTTTACACCAAATAGAATATGATGACAATGTCTTCTATTGCGATTTCTGTGTGAGGTTTATCCATAAAAAGGTATCATTACTGTGTTTTGATATTTGAAAACTCAGAAATAGTAGCATTGCTGTCTTTTAGAATACGTGAACTCAGAAACTGTATCATTTCTTGTCATGAACAACACCGTATGATGATAGAACACAGTTCTCTAAGGAACACACATCTAGGAATGAACACTATATGATGCAAAATGTAAACTACATTCTTCAAATGATTGGCAATGACATATGTTTAAAGAGTTTCCTTTAAGATGGTATTATCAACTTAGAACTGCCTTTGGTGCACTTGAAACGATAGCTCCACAATGAGAAAACACACTGCTCCATGTGCATGTTGTGTAGGAGTTCAAAACCACAGATTTAAAGCATGTTTTGACGTAAACTTTAGTGTGTTTGACAGCCGGAGATGTAGTTGTAACCAGCTAGTGTCTTATCCATCTTATATCTTTAGTTAGAGGTCAACCATGTGGTTGGTCATCTCTAATGTTGTAAGAAAGATTCCCAACCCCTTATTATCTTATATATGACTCTTATCTCTATGAACCATGTGAAACTATTTGACTTGGAAAGGGGAGTAGAAATTTAAAGTATCAGTTTTGGTCGAAAGCCATCATGGTTTTGTAATGAACAAGTAGGGTGGGAAAAACCCACATTTGAGTCTAGATTACATTACATGCGATGGTTCTAGTATCATTTTATTTTGTAGACTTTATGAGTCTAAAACCCTTAAATTCTGGGATAACGGGAAGTTGTTTTAGATACTTGAATATGTTGTACAAACATGGGAACCAAGTAAACAAGTTTGAAACCACTTAGGAGTGGGTGTTATTAAATGATGTTTTTACATGAATATGGGATATGAAACCATAAACTCGGGATTAGAGTAAACGTTGCGCCATGCGCTATTGCAGGAGAAAATCCTAAAACCTTGAGGTCATCGAGATCGACATTTGTTTAAACCTTACAAATAGGAAACTGTAAGATTTCGATCAGTTCAAGTCAAGTAGGGTGGGTGAACTAAGTTCATGCGTTCTTAGAATGCTATTCAAAAACAAATCCTTTGGCCAAGGTGGTGCACGATCCTCAAGTGCATCGAATGTTCACTGTGACTGGATGGCGTTTCTTGTGGAGAGTCATGCATGACTAGAGGGTATCTAGGGATCTGCATGATAACAAGACACGTAAGTTACAACACCAGAGCTCAGATGGCAAACACCGATGGTTATCCTAAGTCTATCCTCTTGAGTAGGGTAGGGCCACTTCCGATTAGGAAGGAGTGTGGGAGATCGACGGTCTGTGGTTGGAAGTTAAGCTCCTTGAAGATACTTTCTCTTCCAAATACTGAGGATTGCCGAGTCTTGAATGTGATGGGTTGACAATCGAGATGCATGCTAATGGCATGTTTCCAATATTTTATTTGTTTCAAGAAAATTTCAAATTGTTAGAGAACAAAATGTTTATTGTATATCATTTCTTTCAGTTTTATGAAAATGAGACCATGTTTATGTTAAAGTGAAAAATGTTATAATGGGTAATAGATAATTTTCTTTTGTATTTGATTACCTAGTAAAAAAAAAATACCTTTGTGAAAACCTAGTTTTTCTTGTTAATTCGGATATGGATGCTACATTGAACAACTAAATTGTATTTAACATTGAAACATAATAACTATGCAACTAACTCATAACAGAAGTAAATCAAACCTCTCTTAAAAAATGAAAATGTCATATTTGGTCAGCCAATTTTTGAGCTGTGGTCAAAAAATGGTAATATTTCTAGCGACTTCTACTATATCCTTGCCTAGTAAGTATTTGTCCTATTGCCTTGAATATCCATTGGGCATTGATTCATACTCTATCCTTCTTAGAAACTCAGAGAAAACTGTAATTCAACTCTCCAATAGTCAAAACAGCAACAGAAAATTAAAAACAAACTCTACTGAAAGCAAACTAACAGGCCCTGATGGCCAAAACAAAATGCTGAAAATAAATGTGCATGAGGACTTATTCACTGCAACACTAGTTTACTATATACAAAATAAATTTTTATCCTCAGAGATAATGCTTGAGGTGGATCTCTAACTGGGATAGACAACACCTCTCCACTCAACTTTGATAGCTAAAATGCATTGTTTTCTTTGCACTATGTGATAACATAAGGCCCATCCCAAATTGCATCAAATTTAGAATGATTTCTAGGCCTGCTCCTCAGTTCATTCCATTTGAACACCAAATATCTAATAATAAAGTTCCTTGGTCTTTCTCTCTTATCAAATGCATTCTTCATTTGGGTTTGATGCATGTCAAGCTTTCTCAAGGCCTCTTTCCTTGTCTCTTCTAGCTCCATGAGTTGAGCTAACCTAATCACTAGAGGTTGTTCCTTTAGCAGCTCAAGTTCCTTGATGAAAGCCAATGTAGGCAATTCAACTGAAACAGGTAACCAAGCTTCTTTTCCATAAGTAAGCACATATGGTGAACAACCAATAGCCCTCTTGGGTGTAATTCTATCAGCCCAAAGAGCTAACTTTAAATTTTCATGCCATGTTTTCTGGTTGTCTTCAACAGTCTTCTTAATGATCCTTATCAGATTTTTGTTGGTAGATTCAGCATGCCCATTACCCTACGGATAATAGTTAGATGAAGTATTCAAATAGATATTATTTCTAATAAACCAATCTAAAATTCTCAATCCTAAGAAAGCTAGACCATTATCTGAGATGATTGAATCTGCTATACCGAATCTTGACACTAGATCCTCATAGAAACTTAGGACAACATATTCATTTACCTCTTTTAACACAATAGCCTTGCTCCACTTGGTGAAATAGTCTATGGCAGCCAGAATCCACTTGTGGCCTGCACTTGAAGGTGGGTTTATTGGTCCTATGAAATCCAGCCCCCATTTTGCAAATGGTTGTTCAACTTTAATAGGATGCAGGGGTAAGGCAGCAAGCCTTTGCTTACCTACAAATAAGGAACACTTCTCACATCTTCTCACCCAAGAAAAAGAATCTTTAAACAAGTCAGGCCAGTAATAACCAACCTACATGATCTTTAAGGTAGTTGTCCTAGCTACAAAGTGACCTCCTGAAGGTCCATTGTGAAATTCTTCTAACAGTCTATCAACTTGATCAAGTCCAACACACCTCAAACATACACCATTAAAATCTCTCCTATATAAAATACCATCAATGATAGCATAATGAGTAGCTTGTAACCTGAAATACCTTCTTCCTTCCCTATCTAAACCTTCTGAGCATTGACCGGTCTGTAAATAATGCATCATCTACTATACCTAGCTATTTGTAAGAGGTGGTAAAGTGGCTGATTCATTATTGTTCAGCAGTATTTTAGTGCCCTCTTGACATTCTTGATTACACTCTTCACTTTCAGCAAGCTGTTCACATAAGCCCTTGCCTCTAATTAGCTTGGGCACTTTGATATCAACATCAAATTCCATAACTCTGGTTATCCAACCAGCCCTCTTATGATTTATATCTCTGTTCAGTAAGAAACTCTTGATGATGAGATGAGCAACCATTAAGTGAATTTTTTTATTAGACAACATGTCTCTAAATTTCTTGAGGCTCCTTACAACAACAAAAAAAATTTTTTCCACAAAAGAGTACTTTACCTCATAGTCGTGCAGTACCTAGCTAAAAAATGCAATTGGCTACTCTTAACCTTCATCATTTTGCTGAAATAACGTTGCAGAAATGGTGTCAGCTCCTCCAAAAGCATACAAAATAAAATCCCTCTCGTAATTAGGATTAATGAGGGTAGGGGCAGTAGCGAGGGCTTCCTTGATCTGCTCGAAGCTTCATTTTCCCTCCTTAGTCCAGCTGAATGGTACCTTCTTCTTCAACATGGTAGTGAGAGGTTGTAACAAAGTTGTAATATTTAGAATAAACCTCCTAACAAAGTTAATTCTACCAAGAAAGCTCTGCAAGCCTTTCTTATGTGCAGGTAGCAGTAAATCTAAAATGGAAGACACTCTCTTAGGATCAATAGAAATACCTTCTTTTGAAACAATATGACCAAGGAGTTTACCTTCATGAACTGAGAATATGCACTTTTCAGGGTTCAATGAAGCTCCAAACTCCCTGCACCTTTGAAAAATCTACTTCAAGTGGTCAAAGTGATCATTAGAATCTTTGGAAAAAGTAGTTATATCATCTAGATAGACCAACACTATTCTGTTCATAGGACCATGGAAAGCCATATCCATTGCCCTCTAAAAGGTTGCCCCTACATTGGACAAGGCCATAATACCCCACTTAGTTGTGAATGTAGTTTTATATTGGTCCTCCTCTTTGACTAGGATTTGATTATATCCAGAGTAACCATCTAGGAAGGAATACCTATCAGAACCTGAAACAGTTTGCAGTTTCTGTTCCATAGAAGGAAGAGGGTAGTGGTCTTTTAATGAGGCTTGATTTAGATCACAGAAATCAACACAAAGTCAGGTTTCACCATTCTCCTTCCTGACTGGGACCAAATTAGAAACCCAGGAGGTATGTTTTATTATGAAAATGATACTACTTTCAATCAATTTATTCATCTCAGCCTTCATTAAGTGTTCAAGTTTGGGATTGAGGGTTCTCTACTTTTACCTAATAGGCTTGGCATTGGGCTCTAACTCTATGGCATGCTACCTAGCCAAACCAGGATCAAAACCTCTCAAGTCTTTATACTCCCATGCAAAAACATCAGAAAAATCTTGACATAATTAAACAAAAGACTACTATTCTTCTCTAGTACATACCTTTCCAAGTTTCAGCAGTTTGTCTTTGAAAATTTCTATGGTCTGATAGTGTTCTTACTTCACTATCATGCTACACTTATCTTTTCTTAACTGATCATCAGTGTTGAACATTGATTCTAATGTGACTAGTCCTTTGGCTAACTTATTAGAGCTCAACTGAATGATCTGATCTTCAAATTGCTGCTAATATTTATGCTAGTTATCAATTGCAAATTAAGCTTCTGCACTTAAAAAACTTAAGATTTGTTCATCACTGTTAAACACTTGCCATGAAACACTATTGTTGAGTATAGAAGGTCTGACAACTATCTTAACATATGGCTATATTTCAACATTCTGAATCTGGTCAGGAATCTCAAATTGAGATCCCAAGGCTACAAGCCTATCTGCATACTTATTTTGATCCCTGAGAACTGAAATCAGATTAAAAGCATCAAAAAATTCAATTGAATCCCACACTCTATGCTTGTACTTTTTGAGCAGATCATTTTTAGAAACATTCAGATTCCTAACATGATTAACAATCAATTCAAAATCCCCATAAACTTGAACAAATTTGATACCCTTTTTTCAAGCCCACTCTAAACCATGGATCAGGGCCTCATATTCAGCCACATTATTTGTGCAGCTGAAAGTGAACCTTAAGGTAGCATAATATTTGTCTTCTTGAGGTGAAATCAACATATTACCTCCACCAGAACCCATCTTGGTCCTTGATCCATCAAAGTATAATTTCCAAAGCTGATCTTACTGATCTGACTGATTTTGGTCCTTAATCAGATTAGGAATCACTGCATCAGGTTCCTGTATTATACAGATGCCTAATCCTACTTCATCCATGTGATGGAAATGGTCACTTTCATAATCTTTAGCTACCCAATCATCTAAGTTTATGTTTTCTATAGATGCATTGGGATCTAGGTTCATGGGTTCATTCTGCTGCCCCCTGAGTGATGTATAAATTAGCATTTATTTGGTTGGAAACATAGGGCTCAATATGATCTTTTGCATGTAGTTTAGACTGTATTGTCACTTTCATGTCATACCTTGTTCTAAAGAATAAGTGAGTCCAGTTAGAGGAAAGAAACCCACCCAATTTGGCTATGAACTCCCTAGAAAGGTAAATTGCAAAACTAGGTGGAAGATCAATGATGTAAATGTCTTGTTGGATGGAAAAATTAGGACAAGCATGTAATGTGAGTGGAAGATTTTTTTATTATCCCTGCAGCACTAAGTGCAAACCCATCTAACTGAACTACTCCCTTTGCAAGGGGCTCATAAACTAATCCTAATGAGTCAGCTACACTTTTTGGCATGACTGAACTGCTTGCTCCTGAGTCTACCATATAGTTATGAGCAAGCATATCACCAATAATGAGACATAGATAGAAAGGAGAGGGTTTTACCTCTTTTGCCGGCTGCCCACTCTTGATCTCTAAGCTATTGGCAAGTACAACCTTGGCCTTCTCTTGACTAGAACACTTGGAAAGTCAGAGTTTAGCCAATGCTTCTTACAACAAATTCTTCTAGCCAGGAATGCGTAAAGCATCCATAACTAACATACTCATTGTGGTTTTCTTAAGATGATCAACTATATTGAAGGAAATAGGGTTTACCTTCTGTTGTCCTTTTGATGAAGTTGAATCAATCTACCTTTGTGAAGTCTATTGTTGCATTTTGGGCTAATCTTTCATTGGTATTGTTTGGTCTCTCTACAAAATTTGTACTTTCTGTTGTGGTATAGGGGTAGTTTGTGACAGATAAACTTAATTTTTGTCCCTTACAGCTTGCTATTGTACTACAACAGCTTGCTGATTAATCTGCAGCTCTTAGTTTCAACCTTGTGTTGGCTGAAACAATTGTACTTTGTTGATTCTAACCTTGTAAATAATTTATACCACAAAATTAGATTCTTCACAATTCATTAAGACTACATCGACCTTATTTTGCTAAGTTCAAACTTCACCATTAACTCCTTTCAAAATTGCATAGCTATTCTGAACCATGAGTACCTAATTTCTTACTCTATTTGTGCACATAGCTTGATTATGTGGTTGGTGACATGGATAACACCAATCACTATCTTGAGCTAGGTTATTCTGTGTGGGAACAAGCTCTTTGGAGGTGCTGGCAATATTCAAGTTGTAATCTTGGAAGGGTCGAGGGTTGTAGTTTCTTCTTTGACCCTGGGGATCAGCCTGGAAGGGTTGCCTATATTTCTAATTGGGTTGAAATTGGGCATTTTACTAATTGGGCTATTATTGATTTTGATAAGGCAAGTGTTTCTCCATATTTACCAGCTTATTTGCAATTGTCCTTAATGTATTTTCAAGCTCTGAGGTATTTTGGGTTTGAGCTGGAACAGTAGTTCCTTAGGCTGTTTGATATCCTATTACTGGAATGGGTGGGATAGTAGCTAGAGGAGGTACTGCCATTGGCATAGATGGCTAGATTTTAGGGAAAATGGGTAAAGGGGGCCTAGGGGCTATCTTCCCTGCCTGAATAAGTCAGTTTTCTACTCTAACAACAATCTCAAAAGAATCTAGAAGAGTGATCCGTAGATCATAGACTAAATCATTTCAGAAATTTCATTGTTTAAAGCTCTAAGATAAAACAAAAATGCATACCTTGGTAAGGGTTTTACCATTGTGGGAATCTTATCACAGGTTCTCTAAAATTGGTAGTTGAAATCAGCCATGTGTTTGTGGGGTGCCCTTTTGATGGTGCTCAGTTGCTCCAACAATGAAAGATGATCGGATTTGTCTTCAAAGTGCTTGTGCAATCCATCTCCTAGTAGATCCCACGATGTTATTAAATTTTTAGCAAGTCCTCTGAACCATTGTAAGGCTTTTCCCTTTAACGAAGTAGCCAAAAGTTTGATTACCATGTTTTCTTGAGTGACATTGTGCATGGAACAAAGAGTTGCCACATCTTGAATGTGTCCAGCAGTGGTAGTATGATCCTCTCTGGTGAAATAAGGTAGTCCTTTAAGGGCCACCATTGGAATATCATCTCTTTGGGCAAGTTGTAGTGGGCTACCTCCATTGAAAGCAGCAAATGCATAGTACCTAGCCATTATAGGTATCTGGACTATCGACACTGGACTTCTACTTCTCTTAACCAGACTTGTAGAACTGAATTGTTAAGGTGTAGACTTTGATCTTCTTGATGACTCAACTATTTTGCTTGCTGATCTACCTCTCCTCCTAGGTGTAGACAACTGTAAATAATCAAAGGGGTCTAGATTAGACTTGGTTTTGATAGGCTGAAATCACTAATATGCATACCAAACCAGAGGAAATGAGTCGCTAGGTATATTGAAAGCCTCCAAAGGCTGATAAAACTGCTGTATATAATAGAACAACAGCTATGAGGGTACAAATTTCTCTAAAAATGCTTCTAGAAACCTACCAGGTGTGCCAAAAACTATTGTCAATCAAGTATGCACCCTTGCTAAGTTCACAAAAACTTAGCTACTTATTGAAACATGGAATCATTCTCAGATGTGGGTCTCCTATAATGAAAATGAATCTCTAGAGTGAGTTGGTTTTCCTTAAGATTCCCTAATCTAATGACTTGTGTGCAAAAAGGATAGAAAAATATACTGAAATACATGAATCCTAATTAACCTGAAGATGGAATTACTTGACAGATCTTACTCACAAACAGGTTATTGAACCCTTACCCTCATAACACTCAGCTTATTTAACTCATAAATATTTCACGTGAAGGTTTTAAAAAACACAACATGTAACCTGAATTAAACAATATTTTGCAAAAGAAAATCACAAGCTAAGACAAAGAAAAGGATAAACTTTCATCACAATGCAACATCATATCAACTTGCAAATACTCAAACAAAATATGAAGGAAAGTTGTTGCTCAATAATTGAAAGAATAATGAATACAATGAAATAAAATGAATACAACACTCTTGATGTGACAGGAAGATTCTGTCTCTCTGCACTCTGATCTCTAAAACTTAAAAAAAATTGAAAAACTGGAACTCCTCAAAAGAAGAAAAAACTGAGATATATGCTGTGAAAGATTCCCCTCTTGAAAGGTGGAAAAAAACTCCTAAAAATTGAATCCAAGTCCATTTTTGAGCTACTCAGAAAAGCAGAAATAAAAGCTCTTAAAAAGAGTCCAAACTACCAAATCATGATGCCAAAAGATCTCCTGATGTGTACCCACCACAAAGTTGCTTTCTCATACTCATGAAATCTCCAAATCTTGTCCTATATGACTCTAAATAAAATAAATCAAAATAATATCTAATTTGTTCTATTAGCCTATAAATTGCCTAAAAATAGTTAATTTTTAAAAGCAATTTATCGATGATTGCTTTAAAACTAACTTCACAATGTTGTGGCAATTTGATCTATATCCCTATTTGATTTGATTTTTTGCAAAAAATAAAATAATATCTGGCTCATAATTTTGCCAATATTTTACAAGATATTACAATTGATTTTCTATAAAAATCATAAAAAATGATGAACATATTACTATTATTTTTGTAAAAAAAATCAAAGCCTTGAAGGCTAAAAACCATGGCTCTAATCCCAAAAGTGCATGTCCATGTGTCAATCCCCTGCCAACTCATCTCTATCTTCTTGCCTTGCAAAATGCTACCTCACTGCCTATACAAGTGCCATCATGTCAAAATTGACCCTTCCCATAGTGCCATTACCTTGCATGCTTTTCATATCTTAATTTGTTCTTTGCTTTAACCTTCCTGTGCTTTTGAATTATATAAAGGAATTGAAATAATAATTAATTCATAAAGTGGGAGGTCCTTTGACTCTTGACCACATACATAATTATAAGGCACTTTGATCATGCCATGAGTCGACCACATAGGAAATAAAGGCCTTGAAAAGGTTCTAAAGGCTTAAGCCTTATTTGCTCATAATACTGCCCACCATTGACTTTATAAAACAAAACAACATATAATATGTTGTCGGCCTTTCCACTCCATGATTACTAGGAACCATTGATCGTCAAGTGTGGACCACGATACTATTTTGGATAAAGGAATTATGTTGTATTTGCAAAGTCAAAAATGAGGAGTGAAAAACACTATCAAACAAAACAATGACACAAACCCTAAAAGGTACCTCATTTTCATTTGGCATTCTTTTTGTTGTTTGCTTTGCAACTTTCATGCCACTGACTTGGGGTTTGATGGCTCTCTAGTTTTTATCTCTATTCGATGGCCTCTGTGGTCGAAATCTCATATTTCTAGTGTAAAATGACATGTAGAAATACTATAGGTATGATATGTACAACTTTGACTGTCATTTTTCATTATTTTCTGTAGCTCTCTATTTCAAATAGTTGTGGCAATTATAACTTCTTCACCCTCTACAATCTTTGACATTTTTTCATTTCTTTCTCTTGTTTGAAACCTGTAACTATGACAAAAATGATAAAACTCCTCAAAAGTTCCTCCTCTGCAACTGAATGGTGAGTTCCTTGTTCTCTCTCTACTATGGGCTCTTTTACATCACTATATATGCAAAATACGATGAGAGTTTCAATTTAATCAACTAGGTATCTTTGCATTTGATAAATCTATACTCTTTCTATCATGGCCATCACAGTGTAGATGGTTCTGCAACTGTGCTTTGTCATTTGATGTGAAAAATTTGAAGGTTTTTTTACTTCAAAATGAGGGTTTCATTTTAACTTTGCACATGAACTCTTCTCCTCCATGGCCACACCTATAGATACTTCATACCATTTTTGTTTGACTGTATCTACAAAAAGAAAGAAGGTTTTGAAAACTTGACAAGGGTTTTGCAAAACTGCATATAAATGCCATCTCTCTGGCATGGCCTTCGCATAGATACATTATATTACCATTGTCTTTCTGTAAGTGCAAAAGGTGTTAGGGTTTACTCATTTTTAGATGGGTATCTCAACTTTGATTCCTCTCTGTTGCAGCCATCAAAGAAAAACACACTGTATTAATCTCTTTGCCCTTCATTCATGTATGTTTCCTTTCACTTCTGTGCATGAAATAAGACATTGTGTCATCTAGAAACTTGTCCTTCTGATTCTGTAGCTGTTATACACTTTACTTTCCTAAATATGGAATTTAGTTTGACATTTTACTCTACTTTGGCATAACCCAGTCACCTATCAGATGCTCTTTATCACATGATGATTATCTTTCATTTCTCTTTCTGGCACTTAGAACCTCCTGTAGCATATACTACACATTATATGTCTTCTCTCTTGTCTTGAACATGGCACTGTATCCTTGACATTTTGATGATACCTGTAGCATTCATTTGTCTCTTTTACATGATGTATCACCTTTAGTTGTTCATGGACTTTGCATTTGTATAGTGCTGCAGTCAAAGCAAACATTGTTGGCACTTTGCTTCACAAGTCATTATGAATGACAAATGGCCTCTTCTTTATGTATAATGACAGATGAGGTATCAAACAATTGGACTGTCATTGATCTTATTAACAAGATGTTTATTGATCTACAATATATGATCTCCTGTTGATGCTTATGAAAATTTGCATACTCTTGTCACTATAGATTACTTATTTTGATGTCTTTGAACAAAATATGATAGCATTACTAAATGATGACACCATAGGATTATTTCTTCATGATGCAAATGTATAACCTGATTGGTCTTCATGGCTTGATATGATGAAATACTAGTTGATCTACAATGCTCTCTTGACTAGTTGCTACATTTCACTGTTTCAAATGACTTGCTCCTATTGGAGGATAGAAAAGATGTCTCTCTCATTTATGAACAACCTTATTGTTAAAGTGACTATGTATTGGAATTGAATGTTGCACTTCTAGAGGTTGAAAATGCACAATTGTATTTGATCATCATTGATACTATGATAGTCACTTGGAATTATAGGTCTATCTCATGGACGAGATACTATCCAATGTGGATTGTATAGTCCCTACTATTCCATTTCTTTCTCTTGTAGCACTATTTTCTAGGGCTTGTTTACTCTTTCATGAAGTGAGTATTCTCATACTCTAAAAGAAACAGCTCCTTGTATCAATCATGAAAAGAAATAAGAACCTTTGTTGTTCCAAGATTGATGTCTTCTTGATTCAATCTATTGAATGCAATTTGTATTCTATTCCACCATTGTGGAATGGCACAAGTTGATCCATATATGCACTTATGATACTCTTTATTCAAAACATGCATACAAATGATTTCTATTTTCTGATGTTATGCTATCATCAAATAATCATATACAATTGTTTCATAGTACTCACTGGCAACTTTTGACATTCAACTGATGCAATGTATCTTAATATTTTCATTCCTCTCTGATGCATCAAAATAGTATGAAAGATGTATAAATGAAATACCTGTGAATGTCACTTTCTAATGTCAACTAAAGTGATGATGACATTTGTCATATGCATTAAATGGAGTCCTTTCATAGCTTAGCTCATTTTGACAGTTGCATTTCATTCCTTGAACTATAATCATGACTATGTCCTAAAATAGAACTGATGCATATGATTGCTTTTATTATTCCTTCAGCTTCTCATGTGAATGTGAATAATGATTTTTATCTTTTCTATTCATCCCTTCTGAGATCAAGGGGAAGCAACAGACACCATATGCTAAATGTCTTCAATCAGCTACATGACTTGTCCTATACTTGCACATGAAACAAATAGATTAGAATAAAATAGTGATGCTCCATGTTTGCTTCTTTTGAGTTCCTTCTACATATGGATGATGTTCATTTGATTAATGCACTATAATCAAAGTATTATGCCTCTTCTAATAGATAAAGGATTTTCATAACTGGAGCTTCTAACGGGGCCTTTACCAAAATTTTTAGGTACATGTTTATATTAGGAGCAGGATAGGACGCTACTCAGAAGATTGACAAAACAAGACAATGATAGCTATGTCTTTCCTTTCTGATTCATTAGATGTATAGTATTTTATTTATATCTGCATGTATTTAGCTAGAACCCACGGCTTGTGTGGGACATCTGATATGTCATCATTTCTTTCAATGCAATGCTTATTCCTTTATGTATTTCAACTTGTAAATGAATAACCACTGTGATGAATGAAATACTTATCTCACTTGACTATTCTGCAATGCAATGATTGATTTGAAACTTTTCTCTCTTCCTTGAACAACTGAACTGCATTGAACATTGAAACATAATAACTATGTAACTAACTCATAACAAAAGTAAATCAAACCTCTCTTAAAAAGTGAAAATGTCACATCTGCTCAGCCAATTTTTGAGCTGTGGTCAAAAAATGGAAACAACCTCACTACAACTAGACCTGATATTATGTATGTTGTGAGCATTATTCTTCAAAAATTTTGGCATTTGTTATTCTTCTACTAAAAAATGTGAACTAGTTGATTATACAGACTTTCATTGGGCTAGTTTAGTGGAGGATAGAAAATCAACATTTGGTTATGTTTTCTTAGTTGGATCTAGAGTTATATCTTGGAGTAGTAAGAAGTAGATAATTTTGACTCTTTCTTCAGTTGATGCAAAATATATTGCTTCTTTTGCAATAGGTTATCAATCCATATGGATTAGGAGGATCTTGGAAGATCTACACTTGTTGCAAGAACATCTAACTACTCTTTCTTATGATAATCGTAGAACCATTGCAATGACCAAGAACCTTGTATTTCATGCTAGGTAAAAACACACAGCAATCTACCATCATTTCATTTAAGATATGGTATAGGATGGGCAAGTGGAACTATAGTTTTATCCTACATCTGAGAAAATTGCTAATATCTTCACTAAAACTCTTCCAAAAGAATGTTTTGCAAATTTGAGACACTAGCTGGGGATCACCTCATTGATCATCAAGGGGGAGAATGAAGATATTGTTCATCCACATTTATCAAAAGATTATGATAAAATCTTATGTTTTAGCTATTTTTATTTAGTAATTATCCTTCTTTATTTATCTTTATTTAGTTTATTTTTTTACACTTTCTTTCTTAAAGCTTGTTGTAAGGGTATTAAATATATGGATGCAAATAGTCTATTACGTGAATGAGAGAAATACACACTTGCATTACTATTATTTATTTTATTTTATCTTAGTACTTTGTTAAATATTTTTTATATTCTAGTTTAGTGTAATAGATGTTTATTTTTCATTTCTTTAGTTCAACACTATCCATGAATCTCAAACACTCCACTATATCCACTAGATACATGCCCAACACTACCATACCAACATTTTAGTTTTAGAATATGATATTCTTTCAATAAGTCTATAGGATGATGTGAGGATTAAATACAACAATTACCATTGTCTTCAAAATTTGTTACAAGGCTTGTCAAGAATTGTACACATTTCTTGTCTCCTGTGTGCATAAAATGGTAATTACCTATATGCACTTTTGTTTCCAACACCCCAAAAAGTGAGAGTAATTAGGCAGGCAAGAGTACTGAGAGTAACAAGTCTTCTTGAAGGTTGACATGTTTTTTAGAGTAGATTCTTTACCTTTCATGAAATTTTGATTCCATCTCTTTTATTCATATTCCTAAAGAATGGAATGCTATTTTTGATTGTTTGGTCAAATGGGCCTCTAGTGTTAATCACAACTTCATGGAATGTGAGTATATCTTTGAATCCATCTTCACAATTTCTTTAGCTCTTTCATAATAATTTGGTTCAATTTTTCTTCTTTTTTCTTCCTTGGGATTGTTTATTTTGATGATTTCATAGTTACCTTTGGTTCCTAAGGTGGTGGGATTATGGAAAACCTTAAATTTTTATCCTCTTGACCTTAGTGATTACTATAACTATTTGGTAATATTTTGGTAATTCTTTTTCAATTATTAGTTAATACATATTTTATCATTTTTGATAAAAATATAAAATAAAATAAAATAATTATGAAATAGTTCTAAAGTACAATAAAACTAATATAGATAAAAATGTCCAAATATCACTATGAATTAAAGACATGTATGCTAGTTCACTCCAAATTATATTTTCAGTTATTATATTTATTATTCTATATTTTCCTTTTATTTGTTTTATGTAACTTATTTTTCTATTTACAAAGTACATAAAATCTATTACTAAAATATTTTTAAAATATTAAAATTTTACTTATTATTTTATTCCTACTTAAATCTAATTAGTATTTTATTTAATACCTATATACATAAAAATGTACTGGACATTTATTTTAAAAAAATATCTATTATTATATTTAATCATATAGTTATTTAAAAGTATTATTTGTTATTTTATTTACTAAAAAATATAGTGGTTTTCTATTTTATTTATTAAATTGCATAGTTATTTTATCAAAATTATAGTCAAATAGAAATAATAACTCAAGGTAGATGTATTTAAAATATCTATATTAGTTCATAAAATATAGTGTTAGAGTGTAGAAGAAAATGTACATAGGCCTATGGATAAAGTGATCATGCACAAATAAAATATGCTTAAATCAAACTTACTTTAACTTCAATGTAAAAATATGTGAATGTGAATGATCAGTTTGAGATATCCTTCTCGAGGCACCTATTTCCACCTATGTGTAGTAAATTTATTAAAAAATAGGTGCCTCGGGAAGGATATGACTCGGTATACTTTAGATATATTTTTTAAATATAGGTATACTAGTTGTAACTCTAGCCATAATTCTAAACCTGATTGTAACTTTAATGCTTACCTTAACTCTAGTTCTAACCCTAATTGTATCCCTAATACTAACCCTAATTCTAATTCTAACCCTAAAGTGTAAAATAATTGAATTGCATAGTTAAACAAAAAATAAGGATGACCTCTTTGCTTAAAGGTTGTTTTTGTTCACTATCCTTAATATAGATCTCTGAGTAGGCTCTTTGAAAATAGTATGAAGTATGTAGCTTCAAGCATTTATGAATCTATGATCATCCTTAAATAATTACTTTATGTGCCTTCTTTTGATCTTTAGAATGATATTACATTTTTAATATATAATACATTTTGAATACCCTAATCATATCATAACCCTAACCCTAATTGTAACTCTAATTCAAATAGGAACCCTAATCCTAACTCTAACCCTAACCCTAACCCTAACCCTAATTCTAATCATACTGTGATTCTACCCTAACTATAATCCTATTTTTAAATCTAACAACAACCCTATTTCTAACCCTTAACTTAATCATAATTCTAACTATGATTTTAATGCTAACCCTAACCTGAATTCTAACCCTAACTCTAGCCCTAACCCTAACCCTAACCCTAACCCTAACTGTAACTCTAATGCTTACCCTAATTTAGTAACCCTAATTCTATTTCTAACTCTAACCCTAACTCAACCCTAAACAAACCTAACCATAACCGTAACCCTAACATTAGTTCTTATCGTAACCCTAAATTTCACCCTAACCCTAACCCTTATTATAACCCTAACCCTAGTTTTCACTTTAATTATCATTGTAATTGTCACCCTTCTTTAAACTATAACCTGAATTCTAATTATAATTCTAACCCTAATCCTAACCCTATTTTTGTTTGCAATTCCAACCCTAACCCTAATTATAACCCTAATCATAACCCTAACCCTAACCCTAACTCTAATTGTAACCCTAACTCTAGCCCTATCCCTAACCCTAATTATAACCCTAAGCCTAATTCTAACCCTAACCCTAACCTTAATACTAAACTTAACCCTAATTGTAACCATAACCCTAACTCTAATTCTAACATTAACCCTAATTATAGTCATAACCCAAACCCCAACCCTAATTATAATCCTAACCCTAACCCTAATCTTAATTTTAACCCTAAGTGTAATTCTAACACTAATTCTTAAACTCAAAGTCTAACCCTAATTCTAACTATAACCCTAACCCTAACATTTAGGCTAACATTAACCCTAGTTTTAACCCTGACCCTAACCCTAATTCTAATCATAGTTCTAACCCTACTCCGAAACTAAACCCTATTTCTAGACCCTAATTGTAATAATTTGTAACCCTAATTCTAACTTGAACCTTAATTATAACCTGAACTATATCACTATCCATAATCCTAACCCTAACAACACCATTTTAGTAGAAACACCCTAATCCTAACAACATAATGTCATTCAAAATAACTCTATAATGAAATTAATTAACACTAAAATAAAAATGAAGAACATACAATGTATATTTGATGACTACATATGCATTAACAAACCTTTAATTGTTCAAGGGTAAGAGCTCTCTTGGCCTTTCTAAAAATCAAGTTTTATGATTTGATGAGTTTAGAAATTTTCCCTCACACTGTTTGAAAATCATGAGTTTAATGCTGCTCTAATGTGGTGTAACTTTAGTCCCACCAAGACTGCTTGGCTGGAGAATTTGTATCAAAGCACTGATTGGGTGTTGTAATAAAGAGGAGATTTTCTCTTTAATTCTCCCCCTCCTCTCTTCCAACATATCTTCGTCTTCCAACATATCTTCATCTGCTTCTTCAGCTTCCAAGCCCTCTTCGACCTTTCGTTCCTTTTCTTGAATTGAAACAATCTCAGCGTGAGGAATGAGCCTTTGTTGTGCAATTGCCTCATCTTTAACTTGTTTTTCTATCATATAAATGCCGAAGCCTGTACAAGAAATGGATGGCAATATTTGTAACGGTCATGGACAGGGCGGGCTAAAAATATATAATGCAATGCGAGACATTCATACCATCTGCCAATGCAGCTGTAAAAACCTTAATATTAATAGTTAAAGATAATTATTAGGCATACACATGTTATTGTCACGTTTATTATTATTAGTTTATTATTATTTTGGAATCTTATATGTTATTTTTTAATAAAAATCTTATAAAATTATACAGAATCTTGAAATCTTTCAGCTCTTCATCTCCACCCCTGTTGTGACTGTAGGAACACCTCTCCGTGTAAACATTCTTAAAAGACAATGTCTAAATGACTAATGAATGAAATGATTTTAATTACAATAAGGAGAGAAAAACATTAAAGACTTAACTATCACCTTAATATATGTTTTTTTTCTTTTTAAATTATAATTTTGTCCTTCTTAAGATTAATATATGTTTTAAAAAGAAAATTATAAATTACGCATTATTATAAATTATAGATTAATATATATTGTAAAAAGAAAACTATAAATTACTCATTCTTAAATTTAATATTTTTCTTTTGTTTCCCATCACACAATGTAATGGTTAAGTTGTGGAATTGTTGATATTGCCACTAAGGTTCGAACCCCCATTGGACCAATGAGCTTATGTGCTTTGAGCCCTAGGGGACTGGCCTTACATTCCTATAGGACTGCTCACGGACTTAAAAGACCATGTTGAGCCAATGATCACTCTAGTAAAAAAAAAATTTACTTATTTCAATAAATTACTAGCCTTAATGCAAGGCAGTTCCCTTGAATGATTAAAAAATATATATTTCTACTGTCACTATGTCTTTAAAAATAATTGTTAACATTAACAAATTAAAATAATTTCAAAATTACTTCTTTTATATAAAATTATAAAAATTACAAGGGCTTAAATTTTTAAAACTAACCACAACACTTAAAAGTAAAAAGAAATAGTAATTACCTCTGTGCAGTTGATTATTTCCAACGCCCCAGAAGGTGAGAGTAACTAGGCAGGCAAGAGTATTGAGAAATCTATCACATGCTAAAAAGCGATGCTTCTCTCCCCAGGAACCGTCCCGTAACTGATTCTCAACAATCCAGTCCACCATTTGGGGAAATTTCGCCACTAATGGCAGGCACTCTCGCTACCCACGCAGTATCGTATGCAGACGGACTTATCTCCCCATCTTCCATCGAATTAAACAACTCTTTGATCTCTGCAACCAATTCTTCTATTTTCTTATCCATCGCATCCAATGGTGAAAGAATCCAGTCCACCATTTGAGGAAATTGGGGTTCAGCGGAGCCATCAATGGCAAGCACTCTCGCTACCCACGCAGTGTCGTACGCAGACGGACTTATTTCCCCATCTTCCATCGAATTAAACAACTCTTTGGTTTCTGCAACCAATTCCTCTATTCTCTTATCCATCTCGTCCAAAGGTGCCTGCAACAATAGCACTCAATTAGATTTTGAGATTTCCCAATTTTCATACATTCAACTTCATATCTTTTATTTCCCCTCGGTGTTTTTGGGTTGAACAATTTTCAGACAAATTGAATCCCAGTAACTGCTGATAAATGTAACACTCAATCCACAGGTCACCAAAAGTTTCCTCTCAAATGTCGATCCATCTAAATTCGGCGGGGGAACTCAAATGGATTCATACTTCATACCTCCTCAAATGTTGCAATAGGATGAACATAACCTGGCTTCCCGCTCTTAGGATAGATTTTACGGTCGTATGCGGTATCGTTAAAGCTGCAATAATGACAGCATTAGATTATTTAACTCTCGAATAGTCTACAAGTTTAAACTCAAAAGTTGATAAAATAAATCGGAGGGTCTGTATTTTCTTATTGCCATTACCCTGAAGAGTTTTCGCATCCTCTCCGAGAAATGCAGCAGACGGCGTGTTGTGCCAAGCGGAAACAATTTAAAAAAACAATAATAATTAAGTTTTCAGCTCCAGGATTACAAGCAGTTAGAACAGAGCAGGATAAAAAATACCTAAACTCTTTGCGCGCGAGTAGTTTTTAAAACGCGAACAACCATGGGCTTTCTTTGAAATCCATCCTGGAGATTTCGTACTTGCCTTGGAACCCAAACTGAGCAACGGACACAAAATCTGGGCCATTTTTACAAATGAGACATCACCTTTACATTGAATGTTGAGTTTGAAAGGGATGAGAAGGAGAGGGTATCAAGGTTGGAGTGGATACACCATGGCGACTCTCAATTAGATTCCAAATCCACATGCATTTTGCAGGGCACGATGCAAATTTGGCCTCATTCCTTTCAGATTATTCAATTAGTACGAAGTGGGAAACTATGACTTCCTCATCGTTTTCGCTTCAAGTTGATCCATGCTACTCGCTTTGGTCAAATCAATTTATTTTTTATTGGATTAAAGCAAGAATAGAGTACAGTAAACAGACGTGCAAGCAGTCAAATAGATGACACTGCAAGCATAGTAAAAACAGCTGGATCAGATTTGCATACCATGTCATTTTTTGTTGGATTTATCTTTAAAACAATATGTTATTATGTGCCCATATATTGGGAACTTTTAAATAATTAAAATGTGATGTGATATATCCTTTTAGCATTAACGGAAAGGGATAACTTAATTAATATAATATTGGTAGTTTGTCTAGCAAGGGTTTGGGGATTGAGATGTATAAGTTTTTTAAATGAATTTTTTTTTGCAAGATGAAATATTTTAAAGATTTCATCTAGTTTTTTATGCCAAAGTTTAAATGTATCAAAGGATAATTAAACTAGATTTAAGTTAGATGTAAGTGTGGGTAGTGCCCTTGGTTGATCGAGTAGAAATAATAAGAGGATATAAACATATAATTAAGAAATATGATCATGGAATATCTAGTGAAAATAGGGAAGTATTTTAATTATATTAGTATATGTAGAGGTGGCATCAAAAACATAAATTTGAACGGTAGAAATAAAATTAAGAGTGTTTAATAGTACCCTACAAATACACATGTTACACCATTTATTTACTAAGTGAATCTCGGAGGGCCATTTCTTTTTTTGTTCTATGCCATTTTGAGATAGTAATTTAATACATTGACCCATCTACAAATAGTGTAGTTTTGTGCAAAATTGAAGCTCATTCTCCTAGCTTTCACTATTTATGTATTACCTTATGTTTATCCACATCTTATTATGAATCTACACATCTCCCTCTACAAACCACATTTATTGTCTCCTCCATGATCAAACATCCATTCCTTGCCTAGACTTCACCATTTCATCACCTGAGCTGATTTTTCTTGATATAAAATCAAATGCACATTTGCGGATTTGACCCTTGAATTTCTAAAATTCAAATTTAAAATTTTGTTAACTCTCATTGAACCATCCGGAGCTTACCAAAAAAATGTGTCATTAATTGTTGTGCACTTGTATTTAAAGGCATTAAACTGAATTCATTTCTTATTAGAAAAAATAAAAGTTATACCATTTACATTTAAGGAGCATACTAGGAATGTTTACTTTGGAGCACCTAAAACAAATATAGTAGATGTGACCCCTAAATTTCTAAAATTCAATATATTTTTTTTGTCAACTCCTACACATCTTTTGTGAGCTAACTAAACACATGTTCATGTGATTAATTTCTATTTACTTGAAAATAAAGGCATTCAATTGAATTTGTTTACCAACATTGAACATCATGCATATATCACTCATAATTAAAAAGGAGCATTGTAGGAACACTTGCATTGGAGAACCTAAAATGAATCTAGATATTCACAAAGATGCTAAGGATTGGAATAATCATAGAGTAACTTATTAAGTGGAAAAATTGCCTATCAAAGATGCTATCTTGTAAGGTGAAGATTTTGTGTAGAAGCATGAACAATTGATTTATGTTGAGGATAACACCTATATTGGGATATGTTGCCATGCCCACCCTTAATTGTACAATAAAAGTATTGGACATGAACACAAAAATAGGAAAATTTTCATTTTTTCTAAACACTAACTTCGAACAGTTGGAGGAAAAAGTTTACCTAATGCACACAAATCTCTTATTGATGTTGAGATGATAACTAGAGAGAAGCTATTTGTTTTCAATTGAACAATGAGAATTTGTGTCAATCAATTATACTAGAACTACCGAAGGTAATAAACACGAAACAAGTGGACTTAAATAGATAAATAGAGTTTCAATATGATTGAAAACATAAAGAATGACTCTATTAAGTCTACACGCTATTATAATAATATTAACACCATTCCATTCCTAAAATACTCATTTTGATATGGACATCTTCTAGAATTCATTCATAAGAGTACTCCATAACATAGGTAATATTATGCAAAATCTTGATAACATTAAATATCTAAACATGCAACTTTGGCATAATGGAAATACATTTATGATTGTAATTAACACTATATATATATAAACAACTACAACGATGTTTCATTTATTTATTATCAACAAGTTCATATCTTCTCGTATATACACATGTGAATATCATATCACTAAACCAATTCATATATATATATATATCAAAGTATATGCTGTACAATAGAATTATAAAAATTGAGTTTAAGTATGTAACATATATTATAAAAGAGAAATGATTGTCATATTGTTTGCTGTGTAAAGAGAGGTGACAACAATAAAAGAAAACACAGTCCATTGAAAAGGGGCCATGGCCTATGGCGGGCTTGGCTACGGCATGGCCCGGCCACAACCATCCCGAGAATGGGATGGGGAGCCGTGGCTCCCCACAACATCCACCATGGCCACAAAAATCTTTAAATTGAAACAACATTCATTCTTACTCTTTAATAGAGTAACTCCTAAGCAGGGTATGAAATTGTACCCACATATATATATATATATATATATATATATATATATATATATATATATATATATATATATATATAATATATATATATATATATATATATATATATATATATATATATATATATATATATATATATATATATATATATATATATATATATATATCAAAGTATATATTGTACAACAGAATTATAAAAATTGAGTTTAAGTATGTAACATATATTATAAAAGAGAAATGATTGTCATATTGTTTGTTGTGTAAAGAGAGGTGATAACAATAAAAGAAAACATAGTCCATTGAAAAGGGGTCACGGCCTGTGCCAGGCTTGGCTACGCCAAGGTCCGGCCACAACTGTCCGAAGAATGGGATGGGGAGCTGTGGCTCCCCACAACATCTACCATGGCCACCAAAATCTTTAAATTGAAATAACATTCATTCTTACTCTTTAATAGAGTAACTACTGTAATAAAATATATCAATGATATCCTTGTATAAGTAGGGTATGAAATTATACCTATATATATATGAAATTCATAATCAGAAAATCATCATTTTGATAATAGCATATTGTGAATATGATCACGACTAGTGAAGTTGTTCAGAAATTTCTTTCTCCGACCACATAGGTTTTCTAGAACAGAGTACTTTCACAACAGTAAACTAGAATCTTTAATATAAAAACCCTTCATTTTATTGAGCCAAAACAACAACAATTACATAATCAATATATTTGATTCAAATCCAATAAACTCTTCTTTCCAGAAAATGATGAACCATGACATAGTACCAACTTTCATACAAATATTTTTGCTCTTCCAACAAAACTCATTATGTAACTAGCTGTAAACCTGCACACACAACATGAGTAGTCCAGTCTTGCTCTCCTCCCAGACATAGGGCTTGGATTCTAAGCCCACCCCCAAGTGGGAGACAAATTCCAAATGCCCAAATGTTTTTTTTCAAAAGAAGCACAAATTTAAAACCAAATTTAACATAGGTTGACTCACACACAAAGAATCTTTTCCATATTCTTGTAGAGGGGGAGAAAGGGGATTCCTTTCCCTCTTGGGGATTAATCACAACAAATAACAATTTCTTTTATTTTTCAAATAATACCATCACAATAGAAATCTCCACAACCCTTCAAACCCTCACACCATCACAACCCTTCAGTACAACTCCTCTCATCATATCAGTATCATTTCCAACACAACCCTTCCATCAAAACACAATACACATCTCCATATTACAACCCTTCAAAACACCAAAACCCCCACATCCTCCATATTGCACAATAGCCACAACTTGAATCTCAAGAGAGGCTCCACACCTTCCTCAACCCCACACGAGGGAGGCTCTCAGCCCTCAAGTGAGATCAACTCCCTTTACACACCCGAACCCCAAATCACATGCACACCAACATTACAATAATAGTTCATTCAAAAAAAATTCATACAAATCTCCATTGTCTCACATAAACCAAAAATCACAACCATTTCCATCATTCACATATATTAAACAAGAAATAAAAAAATAATTTACCAAACCCTATCTTGTCTAACCAAGTTAGTAGTAGCCTAAGAAGTTGGGTTTTGGTCTAACAAATTCCTTTTTGAAACTAGAAATTTCCAACCACTATTCAATCCTTCCTTCCCTCACCATTATTTTTTAGTAAATCTAAGAATCTAATCTTCTTCCAACACAAAATTTGAACAAAGAGGAGAAAGGCAAGACCAAGCATGCAGGTACAACATCATGAATGAATCAATTTCCTCTCATAAAAATAAATTTCACACAAACCCTTCAACTTCCAAATGGAAATCCCAAAACACAATTAGAATAATATAATTTTTAAATAACCAATTTCAATAAAATAAAATAACATTAATATCAACTAATAAATTATATTCACCACACATTAAAGTTTAAGCAAATAAATAATTAAAATAAAATAACTAAGATAATAAACCCAAATATCCCCAACACACCACCACTAGGTTTTACTCAACAAAATCTAAAAGACAATTTAAATTGGGCATTTGAAAATGTCTCCAAACTAAAGGGATCTAGATTACCTACCTGCAAAACTCAATTTTGAACATCAGTATATCACAAAAAATATAACCGAAGCAACGAATAATTAAATACTGAATATCTAAAATATATAACATCAAATAATTTATTAAATTTCACAATTAAATTAAAATACTCATTTTTGCAAAAATTAAATGCATAATTGTAAACACTTCATAATCAAAATATTTTATTAAATCAAAGCATTTAATACCATCTATTATCCAAAATGTTGTCCATACACACATAGGTATATAAAAATATGCATATCTAAACACATAAATACATGAACCAGAAATAGTAGTATCAACCATGTCCAATCACAACCATCAAAATAGTCAACTATAAATAACATCACATCAATGTCTCAAGAATAGTGCTAGCTAGGCCTCACATCCTCCCCCTCTAAAATTATTCTTCCTCCTAGAAGCCATCAAAGAAATAAGGGAACATAGACCTCATTTGATCTATATTCTCCAATGTCGTAGAAGACTCATCATAGATATCTCATTGGACCTTGACCTAGTCCAACTATCGTCCTTGCAGGGCCAATGTTCAACGATCCTATATGTGAATGGGCACCAGTGTTAGCTATCCATCCTACACCACCTGTAAAGCATCCCACTGCAGAACATGAGATAAATCAGTTACATACTTCTTAAGCATAGAAACATGGAACACATTGTGGATATGGGACATACTGGGTAGCAATGCTAAGTGGTATGCAATAGGACCAATCCTCTCCAAAATCTCAAAAGGACCAACATATCTCGATGCCAACTTAGAGCCCTTTCCATAATGGATAGAAATCTTATGATGTCAAACATGCAAGAAGACTCTATCCACAACATGGAACTCTTGATCCACCCTCCCAGTGTTAGCATATTGCTTCTGTTGATCCTGTGCTATCTGCATCTGCTCAGGAATCTACGTCACCTGTCTCTCCATCTCGCAAACCAAATCAGGACCTACTGCAACACAATCCTCTAGTTGATCACAACTTAGTGGTGTCCTATAGGATCTACCATATAAAGCCTCATATGGTGCCATGCCAAGAAAACTATGGTGCCCATTATTATAGGCAAACTCTACCAGGTACAAGTACTCCTCCCATCGTGATTATTGATCCATGACATACATCTTGAGCATATCCTTCAAAACTTGGTTCACTCTCTCTGTCTTCCCATTTGTCTTCGGATGATAAGTAGTGCTAAAATTAAGTTGAGTACCAAATGCCTATTGTAGAGAAGTCCAAAAGGATGAAGCAAAAACAAGACCTCTATCTAAAATGATCCTCCTTAGAACACCATGAAGTCTAGGACAATATTGTACAAGAAAACCATGGCTACTGAAGCAGCATTGTAAGAAGAACTCATGAGAGAGAAATGTGCCACCTTAGTTATCTTGTCCACAATCACCATGATCACATCATGTCATCATTTAGTCATAGGAAGACCTACAATGAAATCCATTGATATCACGTCCCACTTCCATTTCAAAATCATATGAAGATAAAATAAACCAGCTAGATGCTAATGTTCTTCTTTCACTCTCTGACATTTGAGGCAGTGAGCAACAAACTCTGCTATATTCTTCTATATCCCTGCCTAGAAGTACAATTTCTAAAGGTCTACATGCATTTTCTTAACTCTTGGGTGTGTTGCATATGGTGCTTTGTGAGCCTCTACAAGAACCACCTCTCTAAGGTTCCCCAATGGAGGAAAATAAATACATCTATAGTGATGAAGCAAACCACCATCATCAAAGGAATACCCCTCAAACTTGTCCCTCAAGGCATCATGTAGCAAAAGCTCCAATATATGCCCCCCAAGGTCCGTCTTCAGTGTCAAAGAGAGCAAGTCATGTCTTCGCCTACTAAGAGCATCAACCACAACATTCTCTTTTCCCTTAATATACAGGATCTTAAAGTTGTACTTGCAAAGAAACTCCATCCATCAATGCTATTGTGCATTCAGGTTAGCTTGAGAAAATATATACTATAGACTCTAGTGATCCAAATGCAACTCAAATCTATGCCGAACAAGAAAATGGCACCACATTGTCAAAGCATGTACCACAACTGCAAGCTACAAGTCATGAGTCAAGTAATTAAGCTCATGAATCCCCAATTTGCAAGACTTGAAGGCAATCGCACATCCCTCCTGCATGAAAACAACTCTAATTCCCTCGATCAAAATAACAAAATCACCTGTAGGATCTGAAATCACCAAGATAGGAGCACTGGTGAGTTTCTCCTTTAGAATCTAAGAAGTTGTTATGCATTGCTTGATCCATACAAATTTCTTGTCTGGCTTCTAGAGAGAAGTAATTGGATGTGCATTTTTGGAAAAACCTTCCATGAATCTCATGTAGTAGCTGACTAGACCGATAAAACTCCTAGCCTTTACAACATTAGTTGGAGCAGGTCACTCCAAAATAGCCTGAATCTTAGAAGGATCCATGGAAATCCCATCTCTTGAAATAATATGCCCTAAATATTGGATTTCTATTTAGAAGAATTCACGTTTGGAAAGACTAGTTTAAAGTTAGTTTTCTCTAAGACACTACAAAACCTGCCACAAATGCTCCTTATGCTCTTCTACTGTGTAAGAATAAACCAAAATGTCATCCAAAAAGTGTGGAAAACACCATTCATTAAGCTCATAAAGACTTTTGGGGCATTGGTCAAGCCGAAAGGGACAACTGTGAACTCATAGTGATCATATCGTGTGTGGAATGTTGTCTTGTGGATGTCAGCTTCTGCTATCCTCAACTGATGATATCCTGATTTCAAGTCAATCTTAGAGAAAATCTTCACCCCTAAATATGGTCGAATAAATCATCAATCCTTGGTAATGGGCAATGATTCTTTACTGTGAGTTTATTCAACTATCTATAGTCAATGCAAAGGAGAAGTGACATGTCCTTCTTCTTTACAAAGATAATAGGTACACCCCAAGGAGATACGATAGATAAATATGACCTTTCTCCAAAAGTTCCTCCAGTTGCAACTTAAGCTCCTAAAGTTGGTTTAGTGTAGGATCATGGGGGTCCAAACTAGGCCCCTAAGTGGTAATACAAATTCAGAAAAATAGAGTTAGGCAACTTGACATAAAATTTGAATAGGTTATTAACATAATTTGAAAAATATGTAAGAATAGAATTTGTAGGAAATTGAATGTAGTTTCTAGACTACTAGTCCTTTTTTGGGAAAAAGTAAATCTATTTTATGAAAATTTGAAATTTCAATGCAGTAGTATGTCTATTTAAAACGTGTTTGTCTGACCACCATAACTTGATAAAAAATTTATGAAATTCAATTTTCTTTATCCTATAGTATGTGAAGCATAGAATGTTGTGCATGTTTTAGATTCACAAAATATGAAATAGTTCAAAAATTATACTAATTTTTCAATCAACCTATCAATTAGGACTTTAGTCGTAATGAATGTAGAAAATCAATAATAATTATCTATTAAATTCAAAATAAGGCATATCTTATATTGGTGAAAGCTGACAATTTTTCAATAAACCCTTTTCGTTTCATCAAATTCAAACAAAAAAAGTCATCAGCCATGGTCATCACATCACCACTTTTTTGACCCCCATGATCCTACATAGACCCAGCTCATGTGTCATCATTCCATAGGGAATAGGTTGTGCTCTTGGCACTAAGTTAATGTTGTTGGCCCACGATTGCTATTAAACTAAAAGGTCAACCTATCAATTTCCCATACAAGTGCTAGAGTTAATGAATCCACGGGAGGTGGTTAGTCTATGTCACAAATCCCATGGGGAGCGTTTACCATTTTCCAACAATCTCCCCCTCAGCGTTACCCATGGGATTCAAACCCATGACCTTTCGCTCTTATACCAATTGTTGGCCCACGATTGTTGTTAAACCAAAAGGTCGACCCATCAATTTCTGATACAAGTGCTAGAGTTAATGAATCCATAGGAGGTGGTTAGTCCATGCCACAAATCCCATGGGGAGTGTTGACCATTTGGAAACAAATATGAAAGTGAATCTCTCATGGTGGTGGCATCCTAGAAAGCTGAGAAGGAAAAACATCAGTGTACTCTCAAAGAATAGCATGATCATCCAATGAAGTCTCTGGCTTGTCCTCTGATCTATCACTAATACAAATGGCAAAGAATTGGCATCCTTTCTACATACAATGCTTAAGATGCATAGCTGAAATAGTTCGGAGTGAAACTGGTCTCTGAATACTTAAAATCTTCACCCTATTACCAACATCATCTAGACAATCAATAGATATGGTATGGCAATCAAGCTTAGCCTCATGAGCATTCAACTAATCCATAGCCAAAATCACATCATATGACCCTAGAGGAATCACCTTGAGATCTGTTAAAGTAGAAAAATCTCCAAGTCCTATTTGACAATCCTTAACCAAAGAACTAATAGCCATCCTGGCTCTTGAAGCTAACTCTACCTCCCAATTAGCATTTTGCTTAATAGCCACCATCCTGCACTTTTCACTACTGACTGGGATACAAATGAATCTGTATCCCTAGAATCAAAGAGTATATAAACAACAACATTACCAATCTTACTTGGAGTCTCAATGACTGAAGCCTGATGATCTGCCTATCAATTATCTATGGCTGTAAACAATCGATAAGTTTTACCCACGTCACCAACTGTAGGCTCAAAAGCTGTTGCTTGTTTTCCTCCTACAACTAAACTATCCTATATACACTCTTGAGCAATATGCCCCATAATTCCTCATGTGTAACAAGAACCCTTAGGTTTTGCTAGAGTCAGAAAAGCTAGTCTACTAGAGCTAGCTTAACTACCTCAAAAGCTGAAGAAAACTTGTGTCTCAAATTACTGCTTGAACCTCTTCGTCGAACCTTTATTGCTATTTGAACCTCTTTGTTGAACCTTTTCCTTGAACCTCTTCGTTGAACTTGTTCTTTGAACCTCTTCGTTGAACCTTATCCTTGAACCTCTTCGTTGAACTTGTTCTTTGAACCTCTTCGTTGAACCTTATCCTTGAACCTCTTCGTTGAACCTTTTTGGAGTTCATTTGGTAGGTTCAACAACTTTAGTTCAACGGTTCATTGGTTCGAGGATATGCGATGTTGGCATCGCTGTGACGAAGTGCTATTGGCAGGACCATGTTAAAGACCACCGATGACTTTGTACATGGTGACCATCGGCAAGACAAGGCCTATCGGCCAAACTTTATGGAGTTACTCCAATAGGAGTAGTCACTCTGATGGCATATGTATATCGGCAAGAGAATACCTGTCGGCATAGCCTAAAGGTGTTGGGCCGATGTACTGCGGTCATCCTGATGGAAGTTTTATTGGTATCGGCGAGACAAACCACTGTTGAAGCGAGGGCGAGATCTTTTGCCGATGGAGAGTGTCATACCGATGGTAACCTTGGTGATTGGGGAGACAATGCTCATTGGTGGGACGTGAAGTCTGAGGACCAATGGGAGTTGTTATGTCGATGGATTTGGAGGCTTGGTATTGTCGGCAACAAAATTTCTGACAATACTCTTTCGTCTGTTGGCGGTTATAAACTACAAAGTCCTCTACGACTTGGTACATGTGGGACTAATCATCTCACTGAAATGTGAACCGTTGCGATGGTTAGATGGAAGTGACGCCTAAGGAATTTGTTCTATCAATTAGAGAAGAAATGTGTAACGTCTCTTGTTCTTGCAGACTGGAAATAGAATGACATGTCTAGAGGTGTCATAGGTATTATGATGGTGAGACTTGAATAAAGGTTCATTCTGTAAAATGTATAGTGTGAAAAAAATTGTGCATGAAGTCGAGAATCAAAAGCCAGAGAAAGAAGTTGAATTCTTTATTTTGTAACTATAAATCTTACTGTAATAAAGATTTTTTTCTTGTGGTGGTGGGTTTTTTACCCGTAAGGGTTTTCCCACGTAATATTGTGTGTCTATGTTCTGAATATTGTCTATTTCTAGTTTCTCTCATGTACTTATCTGAGTTATTTAGTTTGAAAAGTGACTAGTCTACACTGTCCCCTGGGAATTAACATTAGGGAAGCTATTTTTCTGCACCTGTGCTTTCCTTACAAAAGCTCTGTTGGGTACAAGCTGGCCCTACAAACTATGTTTGTGGATTCTGGTCTCTCCTCTGAGGTGGATCTTGCCAAGACCTAGGTGGTCCTCCCTAAAAGGACTTGGCCTTCTGACCCTACTGTAGCTATTGTGGTGTTGACCTAGTAGGAAAGGAATTTGCTCTAAATCCACTCCTAGGAGGTATGGAAGGATGAGAGAAATTATAGTTTTACTGTGGTTGGTTCTAATAGAGATCTCTATTGTCATGATGCTTCTAGGCTGGATCTCTTTAGCAATTAGGGCTTTTTCTACTACCTATCTCAAGGTCGAGGGATCAGACAAATGCATAGGTCCTACAATACCATGGTTAAGACCTCTAATGAAGTGATTGACCATCAACTTTTCATCCTGAATATAGTCTATATATCGCAACAACTCCAAAAATCTGTTCTCGTATTGAGCTACTAAGAGGATCCTCCCTATTGGAGAACATGAAACTCATCAATTTTCTGCTACCAGAAGTGTTCAAAGATGTATCTTTTCTTGACTATTTTGAATAAGGTCTCCAAAGTAACAATATCCAAAGTCAAGCGCCCTTTTCTCTCCTCTTGACATGACCAAGTAGTAGTATAATCCTTGAGAAAATGAATCGTCAATCTAGTCTTATGGTTACTTTCATAGGTTTTGAGTGTTAAACACTTCTCAAGACTTAACAACTATGATTTTGCCATTATACCATTAATAGAACCAAAAAAGTGCTAAGGTTGAAGGTAAAGAAATTCCCTGATCTATTTATCTACATCAACGGGAGCAACTTGATCTACTAATGTAAAATGAGGAGGGGGTATATAATGTCATGATTCACCCATACCTTCCTCTATATGCTATGCTCTACCTCTATCAGGGCTTGTGCTACATTCTCAAAGAATAGAGTGGTGCTCATTTGAATTAGGTTGCTCTTGATTAAGATTTGGATTAGTAGTAGGTGGAGGAAGTCTAGTTGGTATGAAATCTACCAGATGCTATAGAGTCTGAAGTATCTACGGCCCATGATCAGCATGTTCCTCAAAATAATCTAATTCTGACAGCACAAAATGATTGTGCTTTCGATGAGGAGGCATTCTACAAATCAAGAAAATAAGGTTGCACAAATATAATATTTCCCCAGAGTTCCCAAAGTGTGGCAACCTAGGTTATGATACCTAATGTCATGCCCACCCTTAATTACACTAAAAGTATTGGACATGAACACAAAAATGGGAACAATTTCCTTTTTTCTAAATACTAACTTTGAATAGTTGGAGGAAAAAGTTTACCTAATGCACACAAATCTCTTATTGATGTTGAGATGATAAATGGAGAGAAACTATTTGTTTTCAATTGAAGAAGGAGAATATTGTTCTAATTAGTTATACTATAACTACTAAAGGTAATAAACATGAAACAAGTGAACTTAAAAAGATAAATTGAGTGTCAATAAGATAGAAAACATAAAGCATGATTCCATTAAGTCTACAAGCTATTATAATAATATTAACACCATTCCATTCCTAAAATACTAATTTTGATATGAGCATCTTCTAGAATTCATTCATAAGAGTAATGATAACATAGGCAATATTATGCAAAATCTTGATAATAGTAAATATATGAACATGTTATTTTGGCATAACAGAAATCAATTTATGATTGTAATTAACACAAGAAAAGGGATAATTATATCTATATATATAATTAAATAAAAACAACTACACGTTCGATGATTCATTAATTTATTATCAACAAGCTCATATATACCTGTATATACACATGTGAACATCGTATCACTGAACCAATTCATTTTCTATGCACGTACACACACACACACACATATATATTTATGTGTATGTATGTGTATATGTATATGTATGTAAATATATATTTACATACATATATTTACATACATATACATATACACATACATACACACAAATATATATATGTACACACACACATATAGATATATCTATATATATATATATAGATATATGCACACACACACACACACACACACATATATGCATATTTATATATCTCTACATACACACACACACACACACACATATAGTTAGTATGATGTAGATATACTTTTTTTTTTGATATAGTATACCCTAGTTTGGGACCAGGGACCCATCAAAACAGGGGCCGAGCCCACAGAGTCTTTAACAACAGTATAATAAAATAGAGAAGTATATTCTATATAGGGTGGGCAAATTACAATGGCCCCACCCTAAGTAATGTATGTAACATACTACAAACACTAAAAAACTAGACCATGAAACACAATAGCTTAGCTTATTTTCCATCCAGAATCACCACTCCCTCCTCGTCATAGGAACAAGTGTATAGGGGACACTCATGAGCCGGCATGGTAACATTCATTTTCGCAACCATCTCTTCAACCATCTTCTGTGTGTCCAAGACTCCCTGAAGAATATCATACAAATGACCCATCTCAGATTCATGAAACTCTATAGACTGAGCCACATTCTCAATTATATCCTCATGGGTCAGGATTGATGCCACTGCAATAGAAAGAAGCATAGCCACTGCCACAAACTAGACCATGCCAAATACATTCAACCACCCTTTGGAAGTCTTGGTATCCAATAATAGATTGGCCATTTCCTCTCTCACATTTACACCTTACTTCCCGTCTACCTCTTTTGCCACCTTCAGTAGTCGAAACAACCACTCCTTTACAATTGAATTCTTAATTTACTTTTCCACGTCCTTCATGAAACAGTTCATAGCCTCCTCTATCAAAATCTTTTTCATCCTATTTTAGGGAGTATATTTTTGTTTCATTCTCCCACCTAAGCTGTAACTAGTTCCTACTATAGGAATTTACCTCCTCCAAGATTCATAAAATGGGTGTTTGCCTTTGGATTTTTCACCTTCTCCACACTCCATAGCACCAACCGTGATGGATGAATGCAGAGAGAACCAAAGAATGTTTTAGAGAATGTAGAAGGAAAAGCCTCATAAAAGAGGCAATTGCCTACCTCAAAACACATGCCACCCCATCAATGCTAATTACAACACTATATGTCAATAGTACATTCTCACACTTCTCACACTCAAGCCTTGAAGGCCTCGCAATTTCATTATGAATCTGAATTACTGTGCCAATCCATTATCAGAGGGATGTACACACACACACACACACACACACACACACACACACACACACACACACACACACACACACACACACACACACACATATATATTATAAAAGAGAATTGATTGTCATATTATTCACTATGTAAAGAGAGGAGACAACAATAAAAGAAAACATAGTCCATTGAAAAGGGGTTGTGGCTTGTGGCAGGCTTGGCTGCACTAAGGCTCGGCCATGATTGACCCAAGCATGGGATGGGGAGTAATGAATGCCACAACATCCACCATGGCCACCAAAATCTTTAAATTAAAATAACATTTATTCTTACTCTTTAATATAGTAATGATATCCCTGTATAAGTAGGGTGTGAAATTGTACCAATATATATGAAATTCTTAATTAGAAAATCATTAAATTTATAATAGAATTAATTAACACAATACCTCTATGTTCCTATTATAATCTCCTGTATAATGCAGGTTTTGAATGCAACATTTGTATGAATTTTAAAACCAAAATCATGATATCATTTTGATAACAACAATCTGTGAATATGATCATGGCTATTGAAGATGTTTGGAAATTTCTTTTTCCAACCACATAGGTTTCCTAGAACAGAGTATTTTCACAAAAGTAAACCAAAATCTTTAATATAAAAACCCTTCACTTTATTGAGCTAAAACAACAATAGTTACATAATCAATATAATTGATTCAAATCCAATAAACTCTTCTTTCCACAAAATGATAAACCATGACATAGTGCAAACTTTCATACAGAGATTTTTTCTCTTCCAACAAAACTCATTATGCAATTGGTTGTAAACCTACACACATAATATGAGCAGCCCAGTCCTACTCTCTTCCTAGCCATAGGGCTTGGATTCCAAGTCCACCCCGAGCGAGAGACAAATTCCAAATTCCCAATTGAAATTTCAAAAGAAACACAAATTTAAAACCAAATTTAACATAGGCTAACTCACACACAAAGAATATTTTCAAGATTCTTGCAAAGGTGGGTAAAAGGGATTCCCTTCCCTCTTGTGTATTAATCACAACAAATAATAATTTCTAATTCTTTTTCAAATAATATCACCACAAAAAAAATCTCCACAACCCTTCAAACCCTCACACCATCACACCCTTCAACACAACTCATTCCATCATATCACTACCATTTCCAACACAACCCTTCCATCAAAACACAATACACATCTCCATATTACAACCCTTCAAAACACCAAAACCCCCACATCCTCCATATTGCACAATAGCCACAACTTCCCCAAGAGAGGCTCCACACCTTCCTCAACCCCACACGAGAGAGGCTCTCAACTCTCAGGCATGATCAACTCCCATTACACACCCAAACCCCAAATCACATGCATGCCTACATTGCAATAATAGTTCATTCAAAAGAAAATTCATAGAAATCTCCATTGTCTCACATAAACCAAAAATCACAACCATTATCATCATTCACATATATTAAACAAGAAATTAAAAGGAATGCCAAACACTCCTTTGGCTATCCAAGTTAGGATCAGCCCAAGAATTTGGGTTTTTGTCCAAAATATTCCTTATTGAAACCATAAATTTCCAGCCACTATCAAGACCTTCCTTCCATCACCATTATTTTCAGCCAATCTAAGAATCCAATCTTCTTCCAGCACAAAATTTGAACAAAGAGGAGAAATCCAAGACCAGGCACGCATACACAACATCAGGAATTAATCAATTTCCTCTCATAAAAATAAATTTCACACAAACCCTTCAACTTCCAAATGGAAATCCCAAAAGGCAATTAGAATAATATAATTTTTAAATAACCAATTTCAATAAACTAAAATAACATTAATATCAACCAATAAATTATAATCCCCCATACATTAAAGTTTATCCAAATAAATAATTAAAATAAAAGAACTAACATAATAAACTGAAATATCCTTGAGACACAACCATTAGGTTTTGTTGGGACTCAAAATAATGGCAACACAAAACTCTAAAACATTTCTAAATCACCTAGGCCATGGATTGTCATCAGGGTGACAGGAAGAGTTTTATCAACAAGTTTTGGGTGATTTTGGCCAACTAACAGGAGTGGGTAAACTCCTCTACTCTTCAATCTTAGCTAGACCTAGGAGGGACATTCTTAGGGGCATGAAATGAAATACAAATAAACATACACAGCCATACCAAATGTACACTTGATCACAAATTTGTCACTAGATCAAGACAAACTAGCTGCACATGCCTCTCATTAAGATGATTCAACTGTGCGAATGTACATGCACATGAAAGGTGGTTTTATCCTAAACCATCGATGAAAGATCTATTTAATTTAAAAGAGTGTTTGATCTCTTTCCAATATGGACCCATGCCTACTCTATTGGGTAACTGAGTCATAAGCAATAAAGAGGGAAAAAAAGATTGAACCAACACCAACAAAAGCTAAAATGTATTCACATACATTTCTCAGATTTTTCTTCACACATTGGACATACTTAATTATCTAGAACCGAACTACAATGACTCATATGCAATAAAGAAATGACCCAACAAAAAGCATACATGGATTTAAATGCTATCACACATTATCAAGTCTCTATTAAAATCGCACCAGAAAATGTGGTGAGAGAAAACATACAACTATGATTATACATTCCCCTAAATCATTACAAATGATCATGGAGATATATAGATGCATAAAATAGGCTTTACAATTCCATTCATATACTGCATCAAAAAACATTTCTTCATTTACTACACAAACTGGCTTGATTTGAAGCCCTGAAATTATCCTAAGGCACTGTAGACCAAACAATTGGCTCAGCGACCAACCCTAAAAACATTTTTAAAAAATGTATATATAGCAATTCATTTCTGTGTAGCTCCTAGGCATTGGAAAACTAGTCAAGAATAAACCAATGTTGCATTAAACTCATATGAATGTCCTCCATCAGAAGATCAACACTTTGGAAGGAAATCCCACACATTGACAACCTTGAAACTTGCAGGTGCCCATGGCTTGGAGTCCTTCAAGAATGAAAGTACCTATAGAAAGATTTGCCTATTGAGAAACTTCATCCTTGCATTTAATTATAGTCCTTTTGCATTAAACTCATCTACTATTTCATCTACCTACAACTGACAGGTCACCTGCAATCATGGTGTGTTTTCAAGCAGACAGACGCTTGAAATATGATTCACCGAAATTCTCGTGTAAAGCTCTTTACACTATTCTAAAATATTTTAAAACATGTTTAAAATATTTTAAACTATTACATTTATTAGTTGCTTTATAAAACATTTGGTTTTTATTTTAATTTTATGCCTCCAATCTCTATTTTTCTCTTAGTCAGAAAATCTTCATCTTCAAGAACCTCTGCACCTTCGTCATTTTCCTTCCTTTATCTTCTGCATCATCTTGGGCATTATTCTTCCTTATTGGCAAAATACTACTTTCTTGAACTTGGCTTGTCTTCTCCTTCCTGTTGGAAATTTCCCACTCTTTCAAACCTTTTCTTCTTGCCCTATATTTGCCTTATCGACAAATCTTTAATTTGACAAACTTATCTATTAGTCGACAGAATCTTATTTTCGGAAACTAAGATCAATGCCGCTTTTTTCTGCCCTTCTATTTTGCCTTGTAGGCAAAAATGTCATTTGTTGAACTCTCTTTATACTTTCTTTTTGACCCTATCAATGAAATGCCCTTATCAGCAAACTTGGCTATTCTCAAACTTAGCAAGTTTGGCCTTAGTCCTCTACCTTCTCCTTTATCGGCAAAAGGGCATTTTACCAAACTATCATGTTTTTGCCCATTCCACCTTAAATTTGCAAACTGCTGATTTTTTGAACTCTTCAATTGCTTGTCTTTTGCCCCTTATCAGCAAAATTAATCTTTTCAAAACCAATCCTTGTACTACCCCTTTTTCATATATCATAAAAGTTGCCCTTTATCGATCCTCTGACTTTTCTTCACTGTCGGTGAAAAGGCCTATCGGCGAACCACCACAACTCTGAACTAGATCCTTAGCTCCTCCATCTACCAATTTGCCAACTGAATACTTTCTTCCCCTTTACACCTTAGACAATTTTATCTTTATCAGCAAAATGAAACTTTTTAGAACCTTGTCCTTATTCTTTATACTTCACCTTTGTCGGTGAAATGGTTGTCGGGAGAACTCCCTATCGACAAACCATCAAGTTCTTGAACCATACCTTTCACCAACAGAAAATCCTTTTTCACCCTTTATTTACTTTGCCAACTGAATACTTTCCCTTCTCCCTCCATTGCCTTATCTATGAATCCACTAAAAGCCGAACTGCTGAAAAATTAGGATGTTTGGAAGAAGCCCAATTTGCCGATAAAGGCAAAACATGAAAAATATTCTAAGGGAAAGACCAATTTTTATTAATGAAAAAAGCACAAGAACTAGACTTTAAAGAAGCATAACTTCATTTGAAGGAATTTTAACATGGTTCAAAAGGCAAAGTTACTCAGAACTAAAAAATCTATCCAATGGTGACATCTGCTAGAAATTTTGCATAGGACTTCTGGATGTTTTGGGGGCAAAATGGGCACAATTGGAACTAGTTTTTCTAGGCTAGAATAGTGGCTCTAGTTGGGGAAGTGTGACAAGTAGTGTCACAGTGAGGATTCAGATCTCCAGCAGACCAAAAAGAAAAAAATGAATATGGAAAATACCAGAAACATATTTACAAACATATATATAGGAAAACATACAATCAAAGACTATATCAAAATTTTAGATCATTGCACACCAAACCTGCATAAAATATTTGCAACTACCTACCCCTATTAATTACAAGATGAATGAAGGAGCTAATCTCCCTTAAACCAAACTTGCATTTTTGACACAGTTGCAACAATTGAAGGCTACCCTCAACATGCACTAATATGCAACATATACTTGTTGAGCGAAGGTCAACTTTATCAATGAAATTATTACCATATGGTGGACATAAAAGATAGGTACCTGACCTATTCACATCCATATTATGCTTGTTCTAGGTGGTAAGTGGTGCAAAACTAAAATTTAGGTCAGCAACAAAAGAGAGAAATGAAGGTAAACCTCCATTAACATGTGCCATGCTATCATACCTACTGACCTCTTGATGCAAATTAAGGAAAAAATAAAATACCTCCAATTCACATGGCAAAACAAATTGTGCCTGATTACACTGCTGATCCATAAAACAAGGTATTTCACCTTGTAGATCAAACTAGAAAGACTCCAGCTTTGTCATATCCTCAAGTTCGGAAGGAACATGTAGATTTCTAACTTGGCATTCATGTTGCTACCCAATGTCATCATTATGTGTATACTAGGCCCAAATAAAAGATTCAAATTTGGGCACAACATCATTACCCACAACATTAGACACTTGACCTTCATTGCAAAGGAAACTTTCATACTTACAAGTGTCAAACTCTCGGATAATAGGCTTCTAGCATACACCACCTTCACATATGTTGATGTCTTGTTCCACACTTGGATCACAAACTTGATCCACATCTTCATCATCATCAGCATAATAATCATAATGCAGTTTTTCAAATGATGGATTGTATCCATCCCATTACCTTTCTGTTTCAACCTCAATTGGGAAACTCACTATATTATAGCTGCTACTACATATAGGTACTGTCCTCCTCCATACCATCACAAAGAATTCTATCACCTTCCTACATAACTAGATCATCAACAAAATGGTCATCATGGAGGTCACTTTTAGTGACGCCAGTAGTTCTAGGATCAACTAACTGGAACCAGTCAATGCACAAATCATCAGCAAAGGAATAAGAAGTGTCACTTGAAGCACATGACAACTTATCTTCCATGCAAACATCCTCAACACCATCAATCTCATCATTGTAAAAAGGGACAAAACCTGGGAGCTCACTAAACAAAACTCATCATTTCCGTCGCTCCCATGAATTGGCCCATCCAAATGCAAAGAAGTGCATATGCTGCTCTCATCGTTTGTATTTTCAAGACATGCTACATCAAACATCTCTTCCCTCATGTCCTCACTATCAGATTGCACCTGCCCAATATTACATTCACTAGCATCACAACCCATAGTAAGGTCTTCAATGTGAAACCCAACGCCTACACCTTCACTTGTCTTAGATCAGTTATCACTGGGTGCAAACCCACTACAGTCATCCTTAATTTTAGGTTGGGGATCATAATACAAAGTGATAACAGGTAAGTGCAGGAAGATGGGGGGCCAAAAAGTGGCCAAATTAATTTTAAAAAAAATTAAGCCATAACGCACTCGCGTTCTGGCTTGGTATAAATAAAAAAAAGGGTTTCCAATTTCATTTTCCTATTTTCTCCTCTCAACCCGCGGCTTGCAAACCCTCGAAAACATGCTCGCGTTTTGAAAAACACTATTCAACACAAAAAGTTTATCGATTTGTCGCCAAAATGCCACCATGATGTCGAGCACACCAAAGGGGTGAGTTATATTTGTTTTTTTGTTTGAATTTGTTTCTAAATAGGTAAGTTTTTGTTGATTTTTTATGTATATTTTATTAATTGTCAGGAAATGTTAATGCACCTCCTCCTCCTCCTCCTCCTCCTCCTCAAAATCCACAAAATCCTGAGGAGGAAATACCTACAGAACAACAACCTCCTCCATTCATTCCTCAACATGTCCCTGGAACACAAGAAAATATAATGGGGCAAATTGAAAACAACAAAAAGGAAATTGAAGATATAATTGCAAGGTTGAAAGATCCTTCCACTTCAACCTTGCATAGGTCCACGCTTGCTGAATCTCTTGAGTCTATGTTATCAAATGTAGATTCAATTAGCAAGAAAATAACTAGTTGGATGGATAAAAAGAGAGAGTTTAGAGATTACTATGCATACAAGTTGTCATACCAAGATGTGAAAAAATTACAAATTACAAAATTAGACTTGTGTTCAATTTTCACAAACCCACAAACAAATCAACCTCCACCCATTACATGCAAGAGGTTCCCTATCCATTTGTGCAACAACCAAGTGATAAGAGACAATTTCGTATAGAGGTGGTGGATGGTTTTTGAACATCCTCCATGTAATAATAATGAGGTCCCGCAATATTTTTTGAGGAAACTCTATTATGAGTTTGTCCTCAATAAAGTGCCAAACTATTTTGATATGCAGGACTTCTGGGGTAGAGGTGGGGGGTCAGCACAAGATAGACCAGGGGCATGTCTTGACCCACAGCGAGTAGTGAGATGAGTAATCAATAGACCAGCCCATGAGCATGTTTCTATCCCTTCCATTGTGAAGGAGAGTGTTGAGGTCGATACACTTCAGTCAATTAGTGCCTTGACCCAGAGCATCATAGAGCATGCCGGTCCTGCAACACAGAGTGGGTTGGGAGATAGTGCAAGGAGTAGGGTCCCACCCCATACTTGTCAGGCTTGCAGGTTAGCTTGTGGTTATGACCCCATGGATAGTCAGGACGTAGGTGCATAGGCTACATCTGCAGCTAAGCAGATGGTGATGACAGATACCCTCTTGAGTGAGACTTTCGGCCTTGATACTTAGGTAAATATTAGCAAGTTTATTGAATTTAATTTATTAAATTTTATTTTTGAAATACAAGATTAACTAATTTAAATTGATGATTTTAATGAAATTTCAGGGTCATAGCGTCGATGCAGTTTTCAGTGGTTCTCCACCTACATTTTTCACTAGATCATCTACTGTCGAGGTATGTAACTAGTAAACAATTATAAATATTACATGTGAATAGCATTGTTATATGAATGGTATTCTAATCTTTGATTTTGGATGTTGAATAGGTTAATACTGTAGATTTCACGGCAACACCTGCCAGCGGTGGTGGACTTCAAAGCTTTACGGAGGTAATAAAATAAATAGTTTAATGAATGAATTGTACTTACTAAATTTTTGTATGTGATTTGTGTGCTTTATTGTGTGTACTTCCATGTTTAGATGAATGTGTGTGTATGTTAGGAGCCATGATTTGCATCACTATTATAGTTTTCGTAATTGAATAATGTTGTTTTGTTTCTAGATGATGCTGGCTGCGAAGACACCTCCCCATGTTCATAGGGCAATGGAGCAGGGTGTGGCCTCTGCGATTCATAGCTCCATGGCATTGACAGGGGTATGAGGCAGATTAGTAAATTTCAATTTACATTCATTGTTATAGTTGTCTATTTTTGAAAAATCAAAAGATTATTAATTTGAAGTTTAATTTCTATCTAGATGGTTTCTATAGGACATGACATCACCAGGGCCTATTCCTACTACTGAGGCAAGTGAGGAGATAGATTATATGTTAGCGGTAAGTGATTATTTTGTTAAATGTTTCATTTTTTTATAACATGTAATTTCTATATATTAATGTCTATACTTTTTATTAAGTAAAGATGCAGGAAGACCTAAATAGGAGGAGTAGCCCTCGGGTTCATAGTAGACCACCCACATGCGCGTCTCCATCCCCTAGAAGATCAAAGGCTGCTCATGATTTATTCTCTTCACCAGCCAAAGGGGAATGACTTTTTATTGTGTTCCTTTGTTGTATGGCTATATGGCATTTGTGGACATATATTTTGTATTGTACATAGTTGACATTGTATGCATATATGGCATTCTTGTAAGCCTATATGGCTATTTTGTATATATGTTATACTTATATCAACAGATATTGATGTATGCCTATATGGATATTTGGTTAATACAAATCTTTTTTATTGATGGCGTCCATACTTGCATTATAAATCCACGTTTGAATGGATATTTGTAGATGGCTATTTCTTATGCATTTGCTCAAGATGTTTTGGCCAAATATGGACTACCCATAGGCCTTCTTCATAACTTTTTGAATCTTATTCTGTTGTAGATGATGGGAGCTTCAACGTTGAGATTGCTAGTCCTTGTTATGTTCAATTCAATTATCTTCTATATTATGATAAGACTATCACATGATGACTATGTGTGATCCAAAATGTCAAAGAAAAAACATACATAGTTGAATCCAAAATCACTCTTACTATCTTCATGGACTGTGGAAAACTCATGCCTACTATTATCATGTCCATTTTCATTAGAGTGTACTTTATGAAATAATAACTTGTGGTGTATTCTTGTGCTAGGTTTTGTTAAAGCTTCAATCTCTATCCATCTTCATTTACTTTCATTTACACTTATGTATAGTAAAATTTATCTTCTTTATTGTCATTGTCTTCACAAAACATTCAATAACCTTGTCCCAAGTATAACATTCAATAAATTTAAGAAAAGACCCCTAAAAAAGGTTAGAAAATCTTGATGAATCCTATCAAATATTTGATAAAAAAATATTTTCAATAGAAAATCTTTCCTTTAAAAATTTGCATAGTTGGTCAGCACACTCCCCCCATATATTATTTTGTTTCTTGTAATTTTGAAGTGGGAGTATGGGAGAAACATCCACTAATAGGGTCAAGGGATAGCACCCTCTCACGAGGTATTGGGATAGTGGTCATAACATGCACCTACCACGATACATGCGGGATTAAGGGGTGGAGCCCCTCACCACCAAGCACAACTCCACTATCCCAAAGACATTGTAGCACACACCGAGTAAACATTTTAAAAATATCCAACTTTAAAAATATAAGACTAAATGAAGAGTAAATTTGCACCTTATATTTGATTTTAATCGGATGACTATAATTAAATGTCATGGCACTATAAGCATGTGCCTTTTAAAAGGCTTACTAAGCCTGGAAATTTCTTTTGGGCCACACGATCATAATCTAATCATGCATTCCATAATAAATTCTGAGGCTCAATAAGCCTTTTAAAAAACACATGCTTATAGTGATGTGAAATTCAACTAGAGTAGTTTGATTAAAATGGGAATCAATGGGAACAAATAAAAGCCCTATCCAAAGTGAAAATAACCTTAAAAGTAAGGGGGAATTTATTAGTAGTGCTGATATTTCCCCAAAAGTAATGGTGGGAATATAATATTTGATGGAGGAGCATCTAGAGGTGTAAGGGTAATCTTGCATCACCCAAAAATAATGTTGAATCAAAATTATTGATGTTGTTTTCATTTCTTTTCAAAATTTGTATTTCTAGTTCCATAATTGCTTGAATAATGATGTAGAACCTTTCGTTTTTCTAAATTGCTAAAAATACCAAACTACTATTTTTGGGAACTTTGTATTTTGACACGTATGGAAGCGAAAATTTATAGGAATCTTTGTAATTGAAAACTATGACCTTTGGAAAAGGAATTAGGTAAAGATCATTTATGAGCTGAAAGATATTAAAGTTTTTGTTTCCTGAAAAACCCCTGAAAAATTATTCAAATTCAGGTTTGAGGCACTAAACGGCCTCGCATGACCCCAAAATGGGTGGAATTGGCAAAATGGATTTTTAACGCATAGAGCATTTCATGAGATTTCTGACTATTCAAATGGTTCATCAATCAAACACCTAGATCAAAAGTTATGGCTCTCAAAAGTTGACCTATTTTTGGAGAGAAATGTAAAATTCAAAATTTGGCTGGAGGCCACCAAAAAGGCTATTTATAATCATTTTTTGGAACCTTTGGTGGTAGTAGAGATAAGGTGGAAAGTGTAGAGTTAAGAAAAGGTAGAAAAATAGAAACCCTATCTGATTTGGGTTTACAAAGGCTAAAGATTCCAAAGTCTTGAGATAGGAAGTTGTAATGTGTTGTAGCTTGTGGAGGATACATCCTCTGATTGTATTTGAGCTTATGTAATGTAATAAGTTGTCTAAATTAATAAAAGAACATTCTTTTTTCTATGTGCATAATTTTGTTGTTGTGTGTTTTGTGATTTACCCCCTTCATCAAGTGGTATCAGAGCAAGGGTTCCTAAGTGTGTAGACAGATCGCCGACCATGAGGCAATTTGCACCAGGAATTGAGGTTGTGGGTTTGATGCAGAGATCAAAATGTCTCCACAAAGAAAATACATTGTGAGAAATGCTTTGAGAGAAGAGGGTTTTAGAGCCATACAAAGGAAAATTGATGCACTGCAAGAGGAACTGCGAAGAGGGTTTGAGCAGAGAGCTAGAGAAGAAAGAGAAGATGAAATTGAAGAAGATCTATTTGAGGAAGAACAAGAAGTTGCAGGAGATCTTGCAAAAGTTAGGTTGTTGAGGGCCATTTCAAAGATCAGAAAGAGGCCCAGGATCAAAGTTTCTACTTATTCTAGAGATTTGAATCTAAAACAACTTATTGATTGGATTAGTGATATGAAAGAATATTTCGAGTACAAAGATGTGGAGGATCCAGAATGGGTCAAGTTTGCAAAAACAAAGTTAAAGGGCCATGCCAATATTTGGTGGAAGGAGGTCTAGTTGGAGAGAAATAGAAGAGGAAAAGGAAAGATTAACAGATGGGATCAGATGGTCAACAAACTAAACAAGCAGTTCATTCTTGTGGACTATGAGATGGAGTTACTGAAGAAGCTGCAAGGATTGAAGCAAGGTAACAAGTCTGTCAAGGAGCATATAGAAGAGTTTTATAAGATTACTATTAGGATAGGCCATCCAGAGGCCAACAAGGAGAAGGTAGTCCATTACATTAATGGGTTGAGGCCAAGTATTCAAGAGGAGTTGAGCTTGGTCAGAGTGACCACCATAAAAGACGCATATCAGTTTTCCTTGAAGGTGGAAGAGAAGCTAATTAAAAGATTTGAAAGCAAGCAAAGGGGAAGAGGTTAAGGTAGAAGGACTTGTGGAAGATCCTATGGAGGCTTAAATGAAGATCAAAAGAAGAGTGAAGAAGGTAGAACCAGTTGAAATCAAAGAGGAGATAATGCCTACTGCCCTCATGACCAAAATAATGGTGAGAAAAGAGGAAGAGGAAGAGGCCGACTTGGGCAAGGACTTAGAAGAGGAGGTTTTAGAGGAACCTATTTACAATGTGGAGAAGAAAGGCATCAAGCATATGAGTGTCTGTAACATCAAGGAAGAACTAATAGAAGACCTAAAGGTAATACATGATTTGAACATGTAGATGAAGATGTGCCGTCTGAGCATTCTGAAGATGCTGAAAGGGGAGAAACCCTAGTTATCATAAGAACCTTTTTGAATGAGGAGAAAGACCTAGATCAGAGGAAAAGTTTATTCTATACAAGATGCAAGTGTGAAGGTAATTTTTATGATATTATTATTGGTAGTGGAAGCATTGACAATCTTGTTTTAGAGGAGATTGTTAACAAACTAAAGTTGACAAGAAGAAGGCATCCACATCCATATTGGATCACATGGTTGCAGAAGGACCATAGAGCTTTGGTCAATGAGCAGTGTTTAGTTAAGTTAAATATTAGGGACTACCATGATGAGGTGCCATGTGACATCATATCGATGGATGCATGCCATATGTTATTGGGAAGGCTGTGGAAGTATGTTATGTGTGTTGTCCATGATTGCCATGCAAACACATATTCCCTAACAAAGGATGGAGTTTGTCATAAGTTGAAGCCCTTGAAGGAGGTGGAAGAAAAGGTATGTAGTACTGCCAAAATTTTCTTGGTATATGGTAGGAAGTTTTTGGAGGGTATGAAGCACAAGCATCATTGCTTTGCGTTGTTTCCGAAGATTAGTCAAGATAAATGTGAAGATGTACTAGCAAAAGTCTCATATCTATTGGAAGAATTTCAGAATATTGTCTCTGATAATGTACCAAAAGGGTTACCACCAGAAAGGAAGATAAGTCATCAAATGGATTTGATACTGGGAGCTAGTTTTCTGAATAAGACAGCCCATAGAATGACTCCAGTAGAGAATGAAGAGTTAAATAGACAAGTTCACAACATGTTAAAGAAGGGATTGATAAGAGAGAGCCCAAGTCCATGTGTAATACCTGCAGTACTAGCACTAGAGAAAGATAGAGAGTGAAGAATGTGTATAGATTATTGAGCCATCAATAAGATCACGATCAAGTACATATTTCCATTTCCTAGAATGGATGACATAATGGATTGTTTGAGTGGAGCCAAGTACTTCACGAAGATTGATCTGAAGAGTGGGTATCACCAGATCTGAATCGGAGAAGGAGATGAATGAAAGACAACCTTCAAGACAAAGGAAGGTTTGTATGAATAGTTAGTTGTGCCATTTGGGCTAACCAATGCACCGAGCACATTCATGTGGCTCAGGAATGAGGTATTGAAAGGGTTTTTTAGAAGTTTTGTTATTGTTTATTTAGATGACATTTTGATTTTTAGTAAAACTTGGGATGAGCATTTGATGCATATTAGAAGAGTTTTAGAGAATTTGAGGGAAGAGAAGTTGTTGATTAATTTGAAGAAATGTAGTTTTACAAAGGAGTTGGTATACCTAGGATTTATTGTCTCAAAGGAAGGTCTTAAGATGGACCCATAAAAAGTGAGGGCTATCATTGAATGGCCTACACTAAGGAGTGCTACAGAGGTATGATCTTTTCATGGTTTGGTAAGTTTTTACAGAAAATTTATCATAAATTTTAGTAGCATTTGTGCACCCCTAACTGAGACAATGAGAGGGGATAGAAAAGAGTTTAGATGGACTATAGGAGCAACCAAGAGATTTGATACATTGAAGTAGAAAGTCATAGAGCAACCTATTTTGGTAGTTCCAAATTTCAATAAGGTATTTCACATAGATTGTGATTCTAGTGGCAGTGCCATAGGAGTTGTTTTGAGTCAAGAAGGTAAGCCCATTGCCTATTTTAGTGTGAAGCTTAATGATGCCAAGAAAAAGTATTATCTTTATGATCATGAGTTTTATGCTATAGTTCACGCTTTGAAGAAATGGAGACATTATTTGTTGCCAAAAGAGTTTGTTTTATATACTGATCATTAGGCTTTGCAGTATCTTAATAGTTAAGGAAAGTTGAATAAAAAACACTTAAAATGGGTTGAGCTTTTGCATAGTTATACTTTTTATTTGAAGCATAGGACTAGAAAGTCCAACAAAGTTGTAGATGCCTTGACCAAAAGACAAATTTTGGTGACAAAAATGAAGACAGAGGTTGTTGGCTTTGATGAACTTAAAAGTTTGTATCTTGAAGATCCAAATTTTGTAGAGGCTTGGAAAGCTTGTCTGGAACCTATTACTTTGGATAGGATAAAATGGTTATATTTCATAATCCAAGATGGCATGTTTTTTAGAGGAAGTTGGTTGTTCATTCTGAGGAGTTCCATCAGAGAGAACCTGATTAAGGAGAAACATAGTGGGGGATTAGCTAGTCACTTTGGTCGAGATAAGGCCATTTATATTGTTGGTGCGAATTACTATTGGCCACAGTTGTAGTAGGATGTGAGGAAATTTGTGCAGAGTTGCAGAGTGTCGGATGGAAAAAGGAGCAAGCTAGAATATAGGGCTATATCAACCATTACCTATACCTGAGAGGCCATGGGATGCTATTAGTATGGATTTTGTTCTTTGTTTACCAAGGACACAGAGAGAACATGATTCCATTTTTGTGGTGGTGGACAGATTCTCGAAGATGACACATTTCGTTGAACCTTGTAAGAAGACTAAAGATGTTGTTTATATTGCAGAGTTATTTTTCAGAGAAATGGTGAGACTACATGGTCTACCTAAGATCATTGTTTCAGATCAAGATACCAAGTTTGTTGGTTATTTATGGAGGACATTGTCAAAGAAGTTGAAGACAAATTTAAAGTTTATTTTTGTACACCATCTATAGACTGATGGACAAACAAAAGTGGTGAATAGGAGTTTGGGTAACCTGCTACGATGCTTAGTAGGAGATAAGCTCAAGGGATGGGATTTGATTTTACCATTTAGGCAAAATTTGCTTACAACAATTCTATCAATAGGAGCATAGGTAAATCACCATTCTAGATTGTTTATGGGAGTAGTTCAAGAAATGCTTCAGAGTTCAGGAAGATGGACAAGGGAGAAAAGACAAGGTTTGAAGCTAAAGACTTTGTAGAACACTTGAAGAGTTTGCATGAAGAGGTGAGAAAGCACATTAATAAGATCAATATTTAGTACAAGGCTAAGGCAGATTAGAGTAGGAGATATAAGGAATTTTAGGTAGGAGATGAAGTCATGGTTCACTTGAGAAAAGAAAGGTTTCCAATTGGAACATATATTAAGTTGAAAATGAAGAAATCTGAACCATGCAGGATTCTGAGGAAGCGTGATTCAGGAAATGCATATGAGGTAGAGTTGCAAAATGAGATCAACATTTCCCATGTGTTCAACATTGCTAATTTAATAGAATATCATGAAGCTAGAACAAAGGATGGGCCAGCAAAAGAACAGTGGAGTATTCTGACATCTACTTCAAAGGAGGAGATATAAGAGATCTTGGATAGCCATGTGGGACTTGAAGTACCTGAAATAGGCAATATGAAGAGTATTTGGTGAAGTGGAATGGAAGGCCTATTGAAGATTCTTCCTGGTTATCTAAGGTAGAGATTGACCATTTGGGGTTTTCCTCAAACACCTAAGATGTGATAGGGTCACTTCTCAAAATACCCTAGGTGTCTGATGTAGGAGCATCCAAAGGTGTAAGGGAAATCTTGCATCACCCAAAAATAATGTTGATTCAAAATTGTTGATGTTGTTTTCATTTATTTTCAAAATTTGTATTTTTGGTTCCATAATCGCTTGAATAATGATGTAGAACCTTATGTTTTTCTAAATTGCTATTTTTGGGAAGTTTGCATTTGGACACATATGGAAGCAAAAGTTTATATGAATCTTTGTAATTGAAAAATAATACATTTGCCAAAGGAATCAGGTAAAGATCATTTATGGGCTAAAAGATATTAAAGTTTCTGTTTCCTAAAAAACCCTTGAAAATTATTCAAATTTAGGTTTGAGGCACTAAATGACCCTGTATGGCCCTGAAAATGGGCAGAATAAAAAAAAAGTGGATTCTTAGCATGTAGAGAATTTTGCAAGCTTTCTGATGCTTCAAACAGTTTATCAATCAGACACTTGGATCAAAGTTATGGCTCCTAGAAGTTGACCTATTTTTGGAGGGAGATGCAAAATTCAAAATTTGGCTAGAGGTGTAGAGATAAGGGGGAAAGTGTAGAGTCAAGAAAAGGTGGGAAAACAAAAACCCTAGCTGAGTTGGGGTTACAGAAGGCTAAAGATTCCATAGTCTTGAGATAGGAAGTTGTAATGTGTTGCAACCTGTGGAGCATTCATCTTCTAATTATATTTGAGCTTATGTAATGTAATGAGTTGTCCAAATCAAGAAAAGAACATTCTATTTTCTTTGTGCATAATTCTATTGTTGTGTGTTTTGTGATTTACCCCCTTCATCAATATTAATGGTGAATATGATTAAGATTTGTAATTATATTATAAACTAGTAGAAAATTAGTTCCAATGATGCATTGTTTACTTAGTGAAACAATTCAATTTATTAGTTTAATAAAATAATTCTTAGGAAATTTAACCAATGTTAAATTATTTTTTTATAAAAACTAGGTGATTTAGTTCCCTTTATAGATTCAAGTATTCACCAAAAATAGAGGCCTTGATTTTAACTATTCGCATATTAGAAAAAAATCAATACTAAAAAAATCATTGTATGTTTCTTTGATGGAAACTAATCTTGCTTCAAATCTTAAAATGAATCCCAAAAAGAAGTTACCAATTTTTGAGAAAGGAATTGATTATTAGGCCAACAACTATGACAAAATATTGAGGGTGAAAAGTATGAACCATGTACAAAAATGTTTTGTAGAGAGTTGGTTGGACTATCAAGTGCATAAACATACTACTTGAGAAGGGATAGGAAATGTAGAATTTATGTCATTTTATATTTCACAGCATACTTCCTAGTTAATTCTATAGAGTGACATGGGATAGAATATCAAGGAATGTGTTGGCACTCAAATTTGTAGGCTCCACACTCATACATGCAAGAATAATCTTCAAGGCAAATGAAATTTGTCATCAAGAGGATAGGACTAGGACTCATCAATAAAGTGTGGACAAATAAGGCCTAGTTCATGAGAAAAGGAAGACTCTCCCATTTTAGGCATCTCCTAGGCTATGGGAAGTATTCTCTAATATCTTAAGACATGAAAATTAAATACAAATGAACACATAACAACCATATCTAAGTTGATATGAATCTCTAAGATTGTCACTAAATTCATGTTACTATTGGCAAATAGACTTACAAGATCTTCAATAACCAAATGGATACATAATTGCACACACACAAACTTTAACAATAATGTTACATCTCTATAGGTGAATCCCTTATCTAGGAATATAAATGTGCATTGAAGTAGAAACACACTAACATGATCCTCTAAGGATTTATTAGCTTAAACATTGCTTAAGAGATGGCATCAATTACTTCAATGGATCATAATAGTATGGAGAAACCTAATCCACTCCTAAGATAACAAGAATGATAATTAAATTGAAATATGTGTGGCATCTCATCATCTTGACTAATTCCTACTCCATTGACTGACTAAGTCAAAGCTTGAAGAAGGAATATAGCATCCTTGGAATCCAACAATAGAACAAGACTTGCATACAAATACAAATTAGAAATAGAAACATCTGTAACTAGACATGCTTCACATTATCCATCTCTTAGCTACAACAAACCACATGTATGAGGTAAGACCATTACAAAACCATTTGCAATGCACTAAAATGTTGGCACACATTAATCTAACTACTATTACATTAGGCCAATAAATGCGACAATAGATAACCAATAGCTATAATCAAACACTTCCCTTAATTATTGCAATCTATCATGGATAAATTTAGTTAAAAATATAGCTTGCATATATAAACTTCATCTAGCTCAAAAATTATGTTCTTATCCCTTCTAGAACTTGGCATGCATCACATGACTTCCTAAACCAACCTAAGATACTCACACATAGAAAATTGGCGTAGGGATCAACCCTTACAATAACTTACAAGTATATATAGAGCTTCTAGTTGACTTTTAGTCTTGAGGGCATCGGAGATTCAAATTAAATAAGCATTCTTACATCATGACTAGCCCACAGTGTAAAATTAAATCTTTTGTCATAATAACACACATTGGTAGAGAGGAGACCACACTTGTAAGAGTGAGGAGATCCATCTTGGATAAAAATTCCATACCTTGGTTAGGGGTAAGATCTGTTATTAGCTACATAGTCAAGCACAATCAAAATTTAGGCCTATAGGCTAAAATAGGATATGCATTTAATACAATTTGATATTCATTACTCTTATAGCCCTATAATTGTAGTAATAGTCCATGCACATGGCTATAGATATATCTAAGGAGGAATGAACCAATAAATGACACCCCAACCAAACTTGTCCTTTTAGTAACAAAGCCCCAAATAGTGTACAACTAACAAATAGAGGCATGTGATAGAGAAACAAGCAAATGCACATCTAGGTACAACATAATGAATTCATCCAAGCAAGGGTAAAAGCCTACAATAATTTGTAGAAACAAATGCAATGGAACCTTGTGAAGACACATAACTCATTGTAGCACATATGGCCTTTTGGAATAATAAATACCCTACTAACAAACAATCTCCACCTACAAATAAAAACCATGACTATGAATAGAAGAGTACCTCATGGATCCCACCACATACCTTAGGAGTTTCCTATACAAAGTGAGCCAAAGATATTTCATAGGAACTAATGAAGGAATACCCTAAAATTGACTATTAATATGTGACATACAAGGTCACATATGACCCAAAAATGTGCACAAAAATTACCAAGACAATAGAGTATCCATAAGGCATTAAGGGAAAACCATTAGTAAGAAAGAACAACTAGTATCTTCCTTAGATTCTTTTATCTCATGAATAGAATAAAAACTAGCATTCATGGCAGTATAGTTTATTAGAATAGTGTAAGGTAGATAACTATGTTATGACACTTATTTATATGAGAGGTCAATAGCCGTGATGATGTTAGAGCCTTACCTTTTAATGAACAACTTTGACTAATTGACGTGGGAAAGAGAAGTAGATAAATAACATGTTGAGTAGTCAAGAGTGACCACAATGGAGACTAGGAACCACAAAAGAGGAAATGTGGTAATCATAGATTAGACCATGCAAGTAAATGAGCCACCTTGCCAAGCCTATTGCAAACCACCTTAAGCTTCGAGTGCATTGAAGATAATCAAATGGTAGGTGATGATGAACATTTGGATCAACACTTATCACATGGTGCTAAGATATGATGCATGCCAATATGAATTATCCACTAGGTTTATTTATGTACTACTAATTAGCAAGTACTATCCGTTTGTATGAATAATAGTTATATAACACACATGATCTAGTGTTGATATAATGCACACCATCCTTGCTAAGAAAGTGCTATATGGCACTATGTAATATGCCATCATGGAGAAAGTACCACTAAATGGAAAAATGATTGGGTTTGTCCCTACTAGATGCAATGTATACTAGGCAACCACTTGTCATCATAAACACTTGGAATTAATAGGATTATACCATGCACAAAGAAAACATCTTTGGGCTCAGGTACATAAGGGTAAAGGGTGAACATTTTCAAGGAGATCTATCAAAAATAAATTAGGGGGGAGGGAGAGGATAAGTACACTACATATGACAAACGATGAGAGTTGTGTACTTAAAGGATTTCTCATCGTTTGTTACTAGTAGGGTGGCGATTATTGGAAGAAGACAAAGCAAGTAGAAAATCCCACCGTAGGTGGTATGCAGAGGATAGAACCAACATACAAAGAGGTATTTTCGGAAAAGACACACCTCTATGTGATATATAGATATGATATAGAATGTACATGTAAGCGAGTAGTAGAATAGGAATAAGAGTAATAGTAGAAGCATGAGATAAACAAGGAAGAGTATGTAAAAGGGAAGAGACTTAGACCTACCGGTATGAATGTATAATTACCCATTGAATATGAATATATATAAAGGAGACATAAGGGTTTTGATATGTTTATGTGTGTCTTATGAATTTTTTATGTAACTTATGTGGTACCACATACTACTATTCCTTAATGTTTATCTATAACTCTCCAACTGTATGATTGGGGTACAAATTGACTTTATAGATTTGATTGAAGACCGGATCTCTAGATTGGCTCCTTCCCATTTCTTGCCAACATTTGATTCCATTGCTAGGATGCTAGAAAAGATAGTGAAAGAATAGAGAGGATAAAATAGTAAAAAGGAAAATTGTGGAGTAGTGTAAAGAAAGAAAACTAAAGTAATATATAAAAAATTATGATCTACAGAGAAGACTATGATTTATGTTAAGTTAATACCCTTGTGAGAGGGGGCCAAGAACTTAAGGGGATGACAACTAGAAAAGGTGGAGGATCTAAAAAGTGTTAGCAATGAAGGTGTAAACCACACAATGGAAATCTGATTCAAACCTTATTAATGTCCACTAAATAATGTTGAACCAATGGAGATTGCAATAGAAATAAAAACCATTACACAAAAATAACATGCATCAAAAACTAAACACATAACACATTATGTAATGTGGAGAAAACCCTTTCAAGTCAAAAACTGTACCAAGAAAAGAGGCACTGGTCAAGTTGTATTATCTTTAAAGATGAGATTACAATAAATGCACTTCCTCTTCTTCTTCAGTCTTCAATCTAGCAGCACTTGTTACTCTCAACTATGATAAAAATGTAGTACAAATATCCTTATAAAATGAGGTTTCCTTCTAGGACAAGGAAAATGACATAATATTGACCATCAAATCTATGACCTAATGATGAACGGTCCTGATTTACAATGATAAAATTTGCTCCTGGGGTGCTGCCCTTGAGCCCCATTATCACCTCTCATCTGCTAACTCCTCTCAAAGGCTATCCCTCTCCACCCTCATGTCCTCCAACTCTCCTCACATATGGGAATAGATCAACAGTCAATGTACCCAACTGAGTACGAAGCACCAATATATGTGTTGGCTCAGCAAGCTTCTCCACATCCTCCTCATCACCACGAGCCCCCTCTCCTCTAGTCACTACTAACCATCACCTCACCTGTCAGCCTCCCCCATCTCCCTCCTCCTTCTCCCCCACCTCCTATTGTTCCTCCTCCCCCTCCTCCATCTACTCTGCCTTGGCCATATCCCATAGTGGTACTGACAAATACACCACCATGCTACATAATTATTTGTTGTACCAGCATTTGCCTCCCCACTCTCCACCCCAAGGCCACTGGTGTTAAGGCCTCAAAATTTGCAATAATGGTCCACACATCTATGGGCACCCCCCATCTAGGGGCCTCTCTCATCACCCATGGAATGACTGCCTCTAGCCGCGGCTCTAACTACTGCTCTCCAAACTAACATAGAACCTGCTCTAGGAGGTACCTATCCAAGATATGATTTGCACGCCCTAATATAAACCTCCACTACTGGGTATAAACCAGCTGATATGTGTCATCCTCTCAAACCTCGCAATCCTGCTACAGCCTCCTAATAACATTGTCTAACTCATCAAATATCTGCTGACAATACCAAATGCCTCTCAAGTGGTGGTGTTGAAATAGTCCACGATACTCAAAAACATAAGGTCTTTCTACTACCTGTGTCCTCATTGTAGTAGATCGATTCACTAAAACATGCTCCCATGCCTAGATGTACAGGAGCATAACACCACAACCCAAACTCCTCCCATCCCGATACACTACAACATCCATATCATGAAGTAGATGCGCAAGGACACATGGTCCCCATGGATATATTGTCCCACCCTCCATAATCATGTGAAGTACAATCCCACATCCCATAGAGAATCCTCATGATCACTGAACTAGTACCAATAATCTTGAAATCAACCCTACTATAAACAGGGACAAGTGATATAGATCTCTATTGAGTAGGTCCATCCACAACATCTCAGTCTTATATCCATCAAAGGGCACCTCATATGGTACAAACACCATCCTCACAAATCTTGCACCTATCCTGGTTATAAATGACTCTCTTTCCATGAATTAGAATCCTAAGAATTTGCCACATGTCCTTGAGAGTGATAGTGATCTCCCCCATAGGTAGTTGGAAAGAATAGTTCTCACTATGCCACCTCTCTACTAGGGGCTCATCATGGCCCGATGTGCTTGAATCTCTGGCATCCATGCCATGTACTTCAACCCTACTATCAATAGAAGTAGTGTATCCTACCCTATAAGACCCTCCTGTAACCACATAGTCAGTGGTTTATGCTCACTAGACTAGAGAATGCCTAACTCCTCCTACACTCATTATCCCATTAATTAGTTTCTTGACTATCATTCTAAAAGGGAAAAAGTGTCAAACCTTTGTGCGTAGGTACTAAAGGGCATGCATGTACTAAATCCCTAGAAAAATTCACTATTTTGTGCAAATGTGCTTGTACGTTCAAAATCGTGACTTCGGTTGCCTGGGGTTGTCAAGTCAAATTTTGGCATGCACACAGACCCTTCCCTCCTTGCCATGGGGTGATATTCCACATCACTTTTTCTCTTGTGGAAGTATCCAGTCAAGAGGAGGTGAGACATGGTGGGGGAAAAGATCATTGGAGAGATGGACTTCATGGAGAGGGGTCGGCAAGTTCTGTGGCCTTTGTTGTTGTGTGCTAAGTTGAATGTTTCAATCAAATGTAGTTGTTGTTGAGATAACCCTATGACCTAAAGGGTCACTAGTTTCCCTTCTCTTGTTGGGGTTTCTTCTATTCAACCTTTGTGTAGGTAAGAGATTTCTTTTGTTTATGTCATGTTGTCTTTCAATGCATTGAATGAGTTCTCATTGTATTTGGAGTTATCTTTGTTCTTCTCTCAATAAGCAGATAAATGGCTCTTATTGTGGTAAATTAAATATCTCTTGTTGTTGTCACAGATTAATTTCCTCAATCTTGTCACAAATAGCCCTCACCCACTCTCCTCTCACTCCTAGGCACATTCATGAGCCAAGATAGAGGTAGATGTGTGATGACCAACCTTAACTAGATTTTGGGTTTTGACCTAGGCTTTGGCTATGTTTTGTCTTGTTTTCACCTTGTGATGCGATTAAGGGTTTGATGAATAGTTTGATCATAGTTTACCTCGTGATGGTATCAAGGGTTTGCAAGTTTGTCTTTTCTAGGGTTTCTATATGCATGCAAAGCTAAATGAAATGCAAATGTTTTTTTGTGCTTTTTTAGTATTTTGGAAATGAAAAGTGCTCTTTAATCTATAAAAGGGAAATATGAATGCAAGCTAATATGACTTTTCCTAATGCAAGTTTAATCTATTTTTTTGGGTTTTCTATTGCTTTGAAGTAATCTAATCTGAAAAGGGAAATTGCTTCTTCAAATAATCTAGATCTAGGAATATGAAAACAATTATTCTAACATGCAAGATCTAACTATCAAGTAAAAAGGAAAGATTTACTATTCCCACGAGCAATTTTAAATTTTCAAATTACTATGAATTGAATAAAGTAATAAAGGAACCTAATAGAATGAAGATTTGTGTGACTCTACTACCCTTATAAATCCTTGATGTTGGCAACCTCGAGTCCTTTTGATGTAGCGAGAAGACCTCTTGATGACAAAACAACACAAAGAAACAAAAAGAAGCTTGTTGAAGCTTGAAAGAACTCAATGAGAGCTTTGGTTGAGCACAATGGCATTGAATGAAGTAGCATAATGATACTTGGTTGAACAATGAATAAAGAAAAAGACACCTTCATCGTGTAAGAGCATTAGAATGCTAATTTGGAGAGCAAAAACTGACCTGAGCTATGTGCACAATGAATTTTCCTCCCTTTGTGCTTGAGGGAGGGGCGTATTTATAGGTTTGAAGAATGGGATTGATTGAGGAGTTAACTCATTTGATTGATGAGTTAACAAGGATGATTGCGGAGTTAACAAGGTTGATTACCTAGTGAACTTAGTTAACTATGGAGTGATAAATCAATAATAACTTATCACTAAAGAGGAATTGGAGTTGAGAGGATGCCTGCGATTGATTGAGGTTTTTAATTTTAGATCAAATAGAGCTACTTATGCATGTGTGGGTGCATGAAATAGTCAACTCTATATTAGGCATCAAAAATCATGTGAACTAGAAGAAAAATGAATAAAAATAGAGCTAAAACAAGTGAGAAACTTGAGTTTTTCCATGGCTAGAAATATGATAGGGTCACCCCTTTCGTCAGTAGGGTCGATCGGGGGGCAACCCTAGGTTTCCCAAGGGAGATTCAGGCTAGATATGGTTTTCTGGAGAATTGTAAGGTGGTAAATGACATAAGAGAAGAAAAGGAGGGGTTCTGCCTCCAGAAACAGGTCAGTCATGTGCAAGAATCCAAATCTCCACTTGCACCTACAGAATCTGCCAAGGGAGATTTGGAAATAATAGGGGGAGATTTGGGTTGGTTGAGCAAAACTAAAAACTGAAAGTGGGAGGTGGATAGGGGGACCTCTAGAAGGCTTCTAGATGGTGCAGAGGGTGAAAAACATAGGGGAAAGGTGAAAACTCACCTACAAGATGCTTCCAAGGCTTAGGAGCAAGGTTAAAAGCTAAAAAAATGCAAATTGACAAGTGTCGCAAAAAGTGTCAAAAAGTGTCACAAACAGGGAGAGAGAGAAATAGACAAAGAGGAAACAACACAAGATAAGAAAGGAGACACATCATCAAGAGGTTTTCTGCTTAAAGGACATTATTTCATGCTTACGTGTACGTGACAAGGATTAAAATCATCATAGGGGTCCTCGTGGAGGATGTGTGTGATTTTTGTGCTTACATATTTGCCCACTTGGGGACGGTAGTCTACATGAAGGGTAGGTACCGTTCCTGAACTAGGCCTTACCTATTTGTCAATTTTCCACAATTGTACCTGTAAGAACTAGTATTAGTCAAGCATTTAAATATATCAAGACAAATAATGAAAACTAAAATGACAAACTTACCATGGATCGTTCAAGTTTGACTAGTTGCTTGCCTTTGTCACTTTGGACCTCTAGGAATGAATGCATGCAAAATGACGTATGAAAGAGATGCATAAAAGCAAAGAACTTATCTAAAAATAAAAAATGAAATTAAGCTAAGGGCAAATAAAGCAGAGTCAAATTGTGAGATCGAAGCGAAACGAAAACAGAATCGATCATGTGAGCAGTCATTGGAAAGGTATCATCGAGGAGATTGTAAAGATGGTTGCCTCCTCTTCAGCCATGGAGAATTAGGTATGCAAATAGTGAAAAACTCTTCTCTAAACCCTAGTTTGAATTTTGTGAAAAATCTCTCGAAATTGTTTGTTTTTGTCAATTTTTCTTGTTGCACTGTCTCTATTTCGTTGTTTAGACCAAGATAGGTTTTTTATTTTATGAAATTGGCTGAAAAATGAAATCTTTAGAGCAATTTTAGATTGAGGGATCTCCCTCTAGGGTCACCCCTTTTGTCAGATAGGTCACCCAGGGGAGATCCTTCAAAACACCTGGGTCGCCTGGGAGCAACCCTATTGGGTTGATTTTGACTAAAATTTCATGTTGTTTGACACTTGTTTAACTCTAATCTGACATTTTTTGGCTACTGTATCTGCCTATTTTTTGCAATTTTGAGGGGTTATATGCTTTTTTGTGTAAGGTTTTTCTATAATTTTACAATTTTTAGGGTTTTTTATGAGTTTACGAGATCTAATCTAAAGTTCTCTTCTGAGTTTATAGGATATGTGTATTCGATGGAATGCTTACAGAGAGTAGGGATGACTCTTAGGGATGTTTACTTTGTTGAGTAGTGAGGATCGTACCATTTTGAGGCGAGCAGGTCTAGGTAGAGTTTGTCATGTGCTTGTTATTCACCCTGTCTCATATATGCTGTGATATTTTGACCTACTGGGATGCAGACAAAAACACATTTAGGTTCTCACAGATATCTGGAGAGTGGACCATCACTCTGTATGATGTGTATTGTATACTTGGATTTCCTATGAGAGGACATCCTCTAGTCCTTCGAGGACAAGTCATCTTGGGCAAAGGGTGCTTCCATAATAATGAGTTGCACTTTTTGGGACATCTTGATTTTTTCTAAAATCACATATTTTTAGAAAATATAATAATTTAAGCCTTGAAAGGTTCCATTTAAGGGATTTTAATAGAAGAGGGTTTGATCAAACCCCCTTAGATTCAAAGCCCCTTGGATAGAACCCCGCTAGTTTTAAACCATACCTATAATGGAGTCTCCTCTACACCTATCAAAATGCTGATAAAAAACCACGTTTGATTTACCTTTTGGGGGATCAAATGAATTCATTTAAATTTTATGTTTTGTAAGTATGTAGTCCTTATTGTAAGCTTCCCAAAAAGTATAATTTTAAATATATTTAATTTGATTATTATATTTATTTTTTATTTCTTGTGAATGTAGGTTTTTCACCAAATATCAAGTTCTCTGTTCTACAGACATGGAAAATTAGTAAATTAGTGAAAAAAAAATCTGAAAAATATCTATTCCCTAGGTATTGATGTCCCTATTTCAAGGGGAAAAAAATGAATTTCAATACATACAAAAAAAAGTTATGTTTTATGGAATATGCCTATGTCTAAATTATAATTGGTTTGACTTAAAAAATTAATTAAAAAGAAATATTCAACAAAAAATTATAAAACTAAATGCATGCCCTATATATTGGTGTAACCAATCTAAATTAAAAAGAATCAAAATTTTATCCTTTGTAGATAAAAAATTATGTGCTGCGGAATACACATCACTTTAAAAAAATATTTTTTACTATTAAAAACTAGTTATCAAAGGAGACACAACAAATTTTACAATTTAACTCCAATTTTTTTTAAACAAATATATTTAGAATCTACAAACAAAATCTCACAAATCACTAGTTTGCATCATCCTCAAATTCCTAACGGTTTAGCGGCTATAGGTGTCAGAAAGTGAAGATTTAGTTCAAAATGTTAATTTCAATGTCAAGTTTGGCCAAAAAGTGTAACCCATTATTGTGGGATGACCCCAGAGTTTATGGGGGATAGTCACCTAGGGAATCAGATAGGGGTTCAACTCACTTCTATGCCTCAACTTTGCATCCCACATTTGAGGAGATTATTGATCGATTTGATTGTATCAAGGTTTTCATGATGCAAGGCCTTAGCTCTCTTGAAATGGTGTTGGACACCCGTCATTCATGGTATTGCGAAGGGCACAATTTATGCTTGGGGACCGGATATCTTGGCCATGGTTTACAGAGACATCTATTATATTTTGCAGTGAGGGGCTCTAGCTTTTAGCAACTCTTCTTTGGTCATGACATGGATATTTCAGTACATCAAGCCCTATCAGAAGATTATTCTGATTCCAGATAGATGTTTACCAAGAGTTGCTAGGTGGATGCATGTAGGTCACTTTGATGCTTCTTTACCCTCTGTTGCTACTCTTACAGATGAGGACATGGTCTTTTATCCTTATTGTTTTATGGAGGGATCCTGGGCCCGTGATGATGAGGTCAGAGAGTATTGTTGCAGGGTATCTAAGATTTCAAATCGTAATGGTCTAGTTGAGGCCCATCATGTTGATCGTGTTTCACAGCAATTTGGTGAGGACTTCCCTAAGGAGTTGTCCCCAATGTCTACTTGCTATAGGATTATTTAGGAGATGGGTTAGATTAGATAGAGGTCAATTGTTTGGACTCCTTTGACTACTGGAGTCTTCATTACTAGAGTTTCGAGAGGAGGATAGAGGGGAGGGAGAGGGGCTCCTTCCCGATCTCTCATTGTGGCTGTGGACTTAGAGTCTACTAACAAGGACTATGTTCTAGATGATGATGATTCATCAGATGAGGGATTTTCTAAGGATGTGCAGGATGAGGGTTTTGATGATATAAATGATTTAGACGATGGTCCTAATATCCCAAAGGGTCCTCATGTTGTTCCCCAAACTCCTCATTCAGATGAGGTGATGCAATAATTTCACCCTGATTGGCAGCCTAGTGATCCACATAAGTTTAGTTTGTTTGTTTTTCATACTTTTGTTCTTTCTCTTTTCATGAGGAACTGAGTTGTTCTTCTCTTTTGATTTTCTCTTTTAGGTAACATCAGAGAGTGGAGGGATTTTCTTCACAAGATTAGTGTTGGCTTAGCTTCTCCCTTCACTAGGATTACTCAAGACCATCTTTTTGATGATCCCGATGTGTCCCCCACTGCTGGGAAACACACATATTTTTTCTCTATCTACCATGGATGTCAGGAGAATGTAGACTTGAAGACCTAGGTTGACACCCTTAAGGGTGAGAATTAGGTACTCTGAGACATGGCTCGCCTTAGTTTTGGATGACAAGATGATAGTACGATGGGACCTTCATAGTCACATGCTCACAGTAGAGCACTTCACTCCCATAGGTCTCATGGAGTGATGATTGGTATTCATAGATAGAGGAGTTAAATTCCTTGACTTCCTTTCTTGAAATCGTGCCCCTTGCATGGGGAGCCTCTACTTCTTTTGAGAGTGTTTTGTCCTAGTTCTTTGATACCCTTTGTATATGTAAACTTTGGATGTATCTATGAAAGTTTATCCTTTTATGGTCTTGGCCTATTGGATTTGTACTCATCTCTTGTGCATGTTTGGAGGTTTGAGAACTTTTTGATTATATGTTTGACCTTTTCAACTCTTTAACAATGCATGTATGGCAACGATGACATGTTTTTGTAATTTTTTATGGCATATGTATGAGATGTAGTTCACGATATGATAATGTAGGAACATAAGAAATGCTGAAATGAAACATTTACATCTATGGAATGCCATGAGTTATGACATCGACTTTATTTCTTTAAGATTCCTTTTTTGATTTTGGCATGAATACAATGTGGAACAAACAATGTGACTTCTGTTAAATACAATTTTCTATTCAGGGGATTGTGAATTGTCCTGATATAAGAGACCTATTCAAGGCTGTGAGATAGGATTTAATCAAATCAAATGGGGAGTGGGAATGAAGATGGAGCATTTCTAATCTTGGCTTCACTAAAGGCTAAACATTGATCCTTATCTAGATAAGACAAATTGACAAGATTTCAACTTACATAAGTAGAAAAATTTAATAGGTGTTCACTAGACTTAGATCATAGATGACAAGTAAAGTAGACCTAGGGTAAAGAATAAATAGGAAAGAACAAGGGTCCCCAAGTAGAAGATGATCCTAAAGATTACTAGACTCTCAATTTTGCTCAACTAGTGCGTGTGTGTGCTTTGTACCTTTCTTTATCTATTAGAATGTCACTCTTGAGGCTTTGAGCTTAGACTAATCTCCACCCAAGAGTACAGACATTCAACAATCTTATCTCTTTCACTCTTTTTTTGTATCTCTTTTTTTTCTTTTCATTTTTTTTGTATTTTCCTCACTTGAGTTTTCTCAAATTTTTTGAATTTTTTGACTTTTCAATAAATGAATGCTTTTTGGAACTTTTGATATGAAATACTCTTATCTTATGATATGAATGCTTCTAGATTTGACTGTGATCAATTTTTTCCCTCAACATTTTGGATCATACTCTGTGATCTATCATTAGGAGAAAAAGAGTAAGAGAAGAGAATGAAAAAAATGATGGATCATGGAGTGTGATCCGAAACGTTGAGGGAAAAAATTGATCATAGTCAAATCCAGAAGTATTCATATCACAACACTATGGACTATGGAAAATTAATGAATTCAATACTCTTATCTCTCAATTCTTACTTTTTGACACTCTTGTTTTGATCACTCATTCTTTTTTTATTCACTCAGATTTTAGATTGCTTCCTTTAGAGTTTTGATTTTCCTGACATTTTTGTCCAAGAAAGATAATGGTCTGAGCACCACCTAAATCTTTTGTAATGTGGTTGGACTTCTCTAATACTAGGGAAGAAATGAGGTCTACTTGCAAGATTCCTTTAGACACTGTAGCTTTGAATACTGACTTTGTTTGGACTTAACATCTTGACTCACTAAGACTGGGATCAATGTAAAGCTAAGAGCTAGGTTTTGATTAGAATCACTGGGAATGAAAAGGGAATAATGGTGATTGTGAAAGATGGGGAATCTCTAGGTCCTGAAAGGATCATATATACCTAGGCAACATTAGACTCCTTACTAAAAAGAAAATAGTACAAGAGCAAGTCACTGACTGTAATGCAAGATGAATAGAATGATACTGAAATGCAAGAAACAAATTGTTTTTGACATTTTGATTTTTATTATTTTTTTTGTATTTTTATGTTTTATGATTTTTTTTGGTTTTGAGACATAATATTTCTTGAGGTGAAAGGCATTGACTATTTTTCCAAATTCCTCTCCCTCCATTGTGCACAAGAGATAGGTACCATTTCCAACATATTATTTGACCATGTAAGGACCTTTCTAGTCCTATGAAAAAGCTCTTTTCATCTTCTTTTCTTATTTATCGTGCTACCTCTTCTTAGGACAAGTTCTCCTATTCTGTAGGGTTTGTCATTTGAATCTATTGTTACCAACTCGGTGGTTTCTCTTGGCATTGTGAGACAAAGTAGGTCTCAAAAGGCTTGTTGGTGAGAAGGAGTCCAATACAGGACTCCATCACAATTCAATAGATCTGCTAATAGGTCAAATTGTTCTTGCATATAGATTTTCACATCTAGTCTCTCTTGGATTCTTTGTAAAACTTGGAACAACTCAAGGGGACTTTGTGGCTCCCTTTGCTCATCAGGAGGGATGAAGCTTATACTTGTCCTCCCATTTGGTTTTGGTCTTAAGTCCATGGCATACCTGATGTAACTCTTTGGTAACTCAAAACTGATAGGGTCATCAACACCGACTGTCACGCTCATCTTCCATTCTCTATGAAAGATACCTTCACTTTCTTCATCTTCATCAGGAAGTCTTTCAACCATTTTGATTTGTACCAAAGGTGCTTCCCACTCTCTGAGTTCATTTGATTGAACCGAGACAGAGGTGGTTGGTTTCTCTTGCAATTGTGTACCATGAACATTCTAGGTAGAATTCCTATGGCATTAGTTGATTCATTTTCAATAGAATGCACTTCTTCCATGGGTGTTAATGGTTGATATGAATCCTCTAATGGTGTGAGAGACTCATAAGATTCTATTTCTTCTAGTGTCTCGGGGACACATGATTCACTTAGTGGTGACAATGGAGTGTAACTTTTTGTTATGTCTTCCTCAACATCTGAGAAAGCATGTGGGTCTGTATTTCTTAGATCGAACATGGTTGTCTCAAATATTGGACCTTCAGTTCTATGCAATTTTTCTCCTGTGCAAGGGAAGAGTTTGTAGGCTTCTTGGATATCAATCATAAGTACCTCTAGAGGGAATTGGAGTGGTCCATCCCACACAAGTAATTCCATGATCTTCATTGTCTTCTCTTTGGGAACCATTTACTTTTGTTTTGGAAATGCCTCATTCTGTAAAGTTTTGATCTCTGTGGCATTTACAGTCTTTTATGGGATTTCTATTTGTTTGATACATATCGACTAAGGTGTAGGATTAGGGACAATCAATTTTTGGTAGGGGGTTCATAGTCTATGGGGATACCTATATGCTTGTTTGGTATGTTTGATTTTAACATACTTAAAGGTTCTAGATCTCCCTTTGTGACATATACTTTTCCTAAGTGCAAGAATCTAGCTTCCTAAAATATTGTGGATGGCACAACTTGTTGGCAAGAGACACTGTGTGGCTTCATAAGTGTTGTCATTGATGGCAACAAAGTCTATCCCACACATTCGTAGTACATAATATGCCTATATCAGAAGATAGATTGAAGAATGTTTTGGTCTGGTAAACAAGAACAGAGTATGTAACAAGGTCTAACAATCAGGTCTGGATCTCTCAGATGGTGTAACTCAGTAAATTGCAGACTTGGACAAGTCAAGAGGGGTATCATGACTACTGTATTCCAAAGATTTAGCCTCCGGTGATAAAGCATGAAAAATATATGAGCATTTGAGTGTTGGGTTGCAGTCAAACAGAGCAGACAGAGGAAGAACTAACTGACTGAGTATTAGACTTCAATTTGAATAAGTAAAAGGTGTTGATCAAGCCATTTGTGGGATTATACATTGTTGGCCGACATGATTAATGACTTCTATAACTATGTTTTTGATACACATCACAAATCAAGCATGGATTCAGCTGATAGATCAATAACTTGCAAATATCCTGAGTGTTCTTGTTGCTAACTAGAAAGATGATGAAAATCCTTTATGCGGATATATATACCAGATGGATTCCAACATGTAAGGGTGGATGTTAAGTATGTGAAGAAAAGTAGGGATAAGTGTGAGAACAACAATTCAAGTCCGGTATGTAATTGAATAACAACATTGAACAGAGGAAGGATGAAGTGCATCAAATTAGTATATTGTACCTAACTGGAACTGAACTCTTGCATTTGTAGATGCTTCTCATCAGTTCAAACACTTGATTATCTTCTGTAAGTTCTGTAGACAGTGAGTCTCTTATAGGCAGTGTGCCTTTTGTGAGCAATGTGCTCAGGCAGTGAGCCCTAATTGGCAAGTGCCAAATTTGTACTCCTTATTCTTTTAATAGAGAATACAATCTTAGGTTAGTCACCCCGTGGTTTTTCCCTTAGCAAGGTTTCCACGTAAAAATCCTTGTGTTATGTGTTGATTTCATTTTTTAGTTCTTATGATTTCCTTTGCTTCCATGTTCTGATAGAGCACTAAATGTTAAGATAAGAAAAGAAAGCAAGAAAGATAAAAGTTATAAAATAACTAATTCACCCTCCCTCTTAGTTATTTGCATTATTCGAATAATTGGTATCAGAGCAAGGTTCCTCTGAACAAAGCCTAACAACTTGAGGAAGATCTAGGAATCTCAATGGATGCATATGGTATGAAGGAATGTAACTTCAATCTGCCTTAGATGATCTTGAACAATCCCACTTTGAAGTCAATAATTTGAGAGAAAGACTGAAACAAGCTGATGAATTCATAAATGAGCTAAAAGAAAACTTAGTATTTTTGTGAAAAAGAGAAAGGAACTACTTCAAAAATTAGCCAATCAGAGTGAAGTTAGTGATGCTAATGAAGATCTGAATGAGAAAAATAAGAAATGTGAGAAGCTGTCAAAAGAAGTCATTATGGTAAGGGATGAAATGGAATCAGGGGTTATGAAATTCACCCAAGAAATTGAAGAAAAAAGAAATATTGAAGATAATCTAAAACAATCCCTCAAGGGGAAAATAGAAGACAGCCACAAAATGGATAGAATAATTAGGCATCTTAAATATGATCTTGAAGAAGATAGAGACAATGAAGAATAGCTTGACAATCAGATAGACACTCTTAAACAAGATCTTCAAACTACAAATGAATACAAAGAGAAATTCAAGATAAGCTCAGCCCAACTTGAAGTTCTTCTTGAAAGCCAAAAGAGGGTAGATGATAAGTGTGGCTTGGGATATGAGAAAGGTGAAAGTCTGGATCCAGTCAGAAGAACTTTGGATTAGGAAATCAAAGAAACAAGGCTAGAAGACCTCCATGAAGGCAACCAAATGCCCAAAGATATCCATCCTTCAATGGATACTACTTCAATTGAAATAATTCCAGTCATAAAGAAACTCAGTACAGAAGGAGAATGAATCAGAATAATCCATCCTTCTCTGGACAATGTTTTAATTGCAAAAGGTATGGTCACAAATCTCATGAATGCAGAAATATGCAAATAAACAATTCATTCAATGGTAGATGCTTTGCATGCAATAGAATGGGACATATGGCTAATCAATACAGGTCAAGAGGATATCAATCAAATAAGCAAAGAAATGTTGTATGTTACAATTGGAATAGATCCGGTCATATTGCCAAATTCTACAGAAGTAGAAATCAATATAGAAAAGGTCCAATGGAACATGATCAGAAACAAGATAAGGGCAAAGGTAAAGTGAATGCGGATGAAGTTCAAAAGGAGATGGACAAGATTTGGGTAAAGAATAGTACAAAAAATATTGGGGATGGATCCGCACAGGAATCCGGTGCTGATATTCCTTCCAGAAACTAAAAAGGTGAGCTCTGGCTCAAGGGGAGTCACAAAGAAAAACAATTTCCCCCAGCCAATCAGCTAGTGCCTAAATTTGGCACATTAAGTAAACATATGACACTATAGATTAAAGGGTTCTCAGAAAAACCTCCAAATAACCTTCAGTCAAATTGTGAAAGATCCGCATGGAGTTTTGCAAGATTTATAACCACTCAAGTTAATCCAGTTCCAACAGCTATCCAGTAAAGTAGAATTTCACAGACAGATCTGGTCTGATTTAGAATTGAAATGCTTTGATTTGTGGACCCATGGCATGATTCAAGAAAAGAAGATACATTGTCAATCCTCACTAACAATGATTCTAAGTTCAGCGCAGTGATTCAAGAAGAGCTCTCTTAAAATAGGGCAACCAGATAACTTAAGTTGTGCATTTATTACAAAAGGAAATTAGGGTTTACACAAGGATAAAAGGGTTCCTTCACTTATTATTTACACACTTGCACTCACAAAGAAGAAAAGAAGAGATTTGCAAAGAAAATTCTGCAATTCACTCAGATCAACTGAAAATTGAATTCAACCAGCGATTCATTCTGGCTCCTGCTTCAAACCCTAAAGCGTAAAAAGGTACGTCCATTTTGACAATCTCTCTTTGAATCTATTGCAAAATGGCTACTCGAATGGTTGTCAAAATTTCTGATAGGACGAGACCTAAATTTAAGAAACACCCTTACAAATCTCTAGAAGTTGATCCCTTGGGGGTGTTTTCTAGCATTCCGCATAGAGTATTACATGTAGAAGATGTTAGGGTTTATATCCATGCCAACATTTAAGAATTTGGAGACTCAAAATTGATGGACATTTATCACAAATAGCTAATAGATGAGAATTTTGAGCTCAAACCTGAATTCAAGGCCATTCGGGACAAACATTTTAGACATTACATACATTTTCCATGCTTTGCAGAAGATGATTGGGTTCGGTATGTTCTAAGTAGGATGTATGCTAATTTTATGTGGCTAATGAGGCCATTAAAGATAACTAAAGATGCCATCAGGGTAGTGACTAAATTGCATTCATCCGGTGGGTTACCTGCACTTAAATCTGTGAAGAACCAAATAGTAACTAAAGCCATCAGATCTAAATTTGACAAAAGAGTAATGACCATAGATGACATCACAAATCTGGATGTCAAGTTTGTCTCAATTATAATCAGCTAGAAAGTCTATCATTCAAGCAGGGATAATTTTGTGTCTGGCACAACAATCTATGTAGCATATCAAATGTTGAGGGAAGATATAGATTATGATCTATATGAGCTTCTTCTAAATCAGCTGATGGAGAACTTGCAAAAGATCAAAAAGGATAAGAAAAATTTCTTTAAATATGGTAGCCTAATACTATGTCTATTCTTCTATTATATGAATGAACTACTTGGATCAATTGGCTGGGTCTAGCAAAATGATAAACCGGTTGCAATTTAGATCAAAGATTACATGTATGGACTTGGTGATGCTCAAGGCCAAAAAATAGCCCTTTGGGGGTACTTTAAGAACTTCCAAAGCATGATGCAAGCCAGAGAGAGAATACCATAGTCCATAGTTGAGAAATACAAGGACACAGTTTGCTTCATGGTTGATACTGATCAATGTCTAATGGAGGCAGTTGAGCCAAGAACTGTATGGATAATGCCTATGGGATATGAATTTGATGAAAAAATCTTGGAGTTGCATATTCAACACCAACTCAGCTAGCCTAAGGACACTGAAGCAGAAAGTTTTGGCACCTTTGAAGAACTAAGTATTAAAATACATGTTAAGACAACTGGAGATGAAGAGGAAAGTAAGAAGGGAAGTTGAAGAAGTTGCCAAAAGATTTGGCCTATCAAAGGAGGCTGTAGATGCAAATAGAGAGAAAACAGAGAAGACTGAGAAAGAGAAACAAGAAGCAAAGAAAGGAAATGTTCCAGTGCAAGCCTCCTCCCGGACTAGATCTTCCAAGAGCTCTGTACGTGTCACTCCTAAAAGCTCAAAGGCTACTAAACTGGAAGTCAACCCATCCAGAAAAAGTGAAAAGAGAATGAAGACCAAAGCCTTAAGAACATATACAAGCCATAAGGATGATGAAGAAACAGAATTAGATGAAGAAATCAAGAAAATGAAGAAGAAGAGAACATCTGGAAAGTTCTCTGCTAGCAGAAATGAGGAAGAGAAGGAAGAAGAATTTGTTGAAAAGCCCACTTTTTCCATTGATGACATCATACAGGCAGTTACTATGGATGGGAACCTGCAGCCAGTGATTTGAGTTCTATGATTCATACAGTGATGCTAACAAGAGAATTCTAGAAGAAGCTACTATCAGGTACTTGAACATTTACAATAAATCTTTCATTGAAATTATATCATTGATTCCTAAGAGCCTAGAAAAGGTACTTGAGCTGAGAAAAGAGAATGCAATGATTAAAGACTTAGAAATCTAGGAGCAAATAATGATTCATCTTTACCCTTCTATCACTCCAAAACAAATGGACATGATTTTCAAAAACCGTAAGGATGAGTTTCAGAGTAAGGCAAGAATGAACAAACTCATGCTTGGAGAAATAGACCAAGTAGCAAGTGAAACTAAAGATATCCTTTGGAATGCCTTAAAGAGATTCAATCTTCATATTGTAGAGGAAATAGTTGAAGAACCTTCTACCATGGATGTTGAAGGATTAATCAATGAAGAACCTTCCAACAAGGATGTCAAAGGATTAAATAAAATAGATGAAGAGAAGTCTGAGGATTTAGATTCCTCTATTTCAGTAGAGGAAGTTCATGAAGCGGTAGACACAGGTGACATGTCTCCTCTGGATCCAACTGTAGCAATGACAAAAATTCTAGACTCTGAAGCTACAGGAGAAGGTAGAAGAGAGGAGAAGAAGATTCACGAAGAAGAGGTTAAGGGACAAGAAGAACAAGTAGAAAAGACTAATGATGAATGTTCTGATACTTCAAAAGGAAAGAAGTCTGAATCTCTAGCAAGAGACACTACAAAGACAGTGAAGAACTTCTTAGATAGAGAAATGATGGAGCTGGATGAACTTGAGCTATTTCAAGGACCACTAAATTTTGACTCTCTCTCTCCAGTTTAGACAATGAAAATAACATCTTTTGCTCAAGCCAAAGCAAAAGAAAAATTCTTAAAATCTCACATGGAGGATTGTGAACTGTTGGAGATTGCATCTAGGATGCTAGTGAAGATCATACCATCCTACCAAAAGGATCCTTTGGCCTCACCATCTGGTAACTTGAAAAACTTAGTAAATTTTGTTAACACTCATTTTGAATCTCTAGAGAAATTAGCAGAAGCAAAGGTCCAGAAGGAGTTTTTGGGGAAAAGATTCACTGAGGTGCAAGGACTTATTGCAAATGATAGGACTCTAGATATTAGAATAAAAAGCCTTGAAAATGCTCTCAAATATGGTGGGGACCTATTCAAATTTTGTCTGACTTGGCCTAAAGTGACAAAAGATATTGAGGAGAAAGTGAAAGAACAAGAAGAAAAACTGTCAAGCCTAGTTCAAAATTTTGACCCTCTTTCCTCCTCTTTAATGAATCAAGAATGCCAGGCTATTGTTATAATAAACAAAATAAAGAGATTGGGCAAAGAAAAGAAGAACATAATGAACAGAATGGGTGAAGTCAGAGGGATAATTATCCCTAAGCTAGAGGCAATGCATGAGGCATTAACAGATGCTCATACCATAGCCCGGACTAGTGATCTAGTAGACTTAAGAAGGGTAGAAGCATATGCATTTTTGTTGAGTGGTCACACCTCCATTTTGGATAGGATGAAGCAGAGCTAGGCCATAGAGCTTGTACAGTTGAAGACTACTTTTACGAATATACTTAAGTATATGCAAGTATAGCATATGATTTATATATACTTATGTGGCCATGTATAGGAAAACTTTTGCAACATTTTGGTATATGGATTCTACCCTTTGCCATTAATGTCAAAGGGGGAGTGAGGAGTAGTGAAAATTATGGAATCTAGCTAAGGGGGAGCTCTACTAAAATAGTGCAAAAGATAGAGCATTAGCCAAGGGGGAGTTACTGTGACACTTAGCCATTTTTCATGAAGTGTTGCCATCAATGCCAAAGGGGGAGATTGTTGGCAAGAGACACTGTGTGGCTTCATAAGTGTTGTCATTGATGGCAACAAAGTCTATCCCACACATCGGCAGTGCATAATATGCCTATACCAAAAGATAGATTGAAGATTGTTTTGGTCTGGTAAACAAGAATAGAGTATGTAACAAGGTCTGACAATCAGGTCCAGATCTCTTAGATGGTGTAACTCAGTAAGTTGTAGACTTAGACAAGTCAAGAGGGGTATCATGACTACTATATTCCAAATATTTAGCATTCGGTGATAAAGCATGAAAAAGATATGAGCATCTGAGTGTTGGGTTCCAATCAGGTAGAGTAGACAGAGGAAGAACTGACTGACAGAGTATCAGACTTCAATCCAGATGAGTAAAAGGTGTTGATCAAGCAATTTGTGGGATTATACATTGTTGGCTAACATGATTAATGACTTCTATGCCTATATTTTTGATATGCATCACAAATCAAGCATAGATTCAGCCGACAAATCAATAACTTGCAAATGTCCTGAGTGTTCTTGTTGCTGATTAGAAAGATGATGAAAATCCTTTATGCGGATATATATACCAGATGGATTCCAGCATGTAAGAGTAGATGTTAAGTATATGAAGAAATAAGGTGTGAAGAAAAGAAGGGATAAGTGTGAGAACAACAATTCAAGTTTGGTATGTGATTGAATAACAACATTGAATAGAGGAAGGGTAAAGTGCATCAAATCAGTATATTGTGCCTAACTAGAACTGAACTCTTGCATTTGTAGATGCTTCTCATCAGTTCAAACACTTGATTATCTTCTGTAAGTTCTATAGACAGTGAGTCTCTTGTAGGCAGTGTGCCTCTTATGAGCAGTGTGCTCAGGCAATGAACCCTAATTGGCAAGTGCCAAATTTGTACTCCTTATTCTTTTAACAGAGAATACAATCTTGGGTTAGTCACCCCATGGTTTTTCCCTTAACATGGTTTCCACGTAAAAATCCTTGTGTTATGTGTTGATTTCATTTTTTAGTTCTTACGATTTCCTTTGCTTCCATGTTTTGATAGAGCACTAAATGTTAAGATAAGAAAAGAAAGCAAGAAAGATAAAAGTTATAAAATAACTGATTCACCCCTCCCTCTCAGTTATTTGCATTATTCCAACACAACTTTCATCCTATCTATCCATAGTCTTCCAAGGATCAAGTTTTATCTCATGTCTTTGTCTATGAGATAGAATGTGGTAGGAATGGTTTTAGGTCCCAAGGTCATTGGAAGGGTAATCTTACCTATGGTGGTAGATTTTAGATTATCATACCCTCTTAGAGTATCTCATGAAGCAGTGATATTAGTGTGCCTATAGCCCATCCTCTCTAATAGGGAGAAAGGAACTATATTAACTATTGCCCCATCATTTATTGAGATCTGCTTGATGCATGTATTGTAGATCCATACTTGAAGATACAGTGCAGGGTCTCCTCTTTTGTTAACTCTGCCTTGGAAGGCATCTATTGTAAGTCAAAGAAGAACCTTGGATCTTTGAGTTCTAAATTTGGTGGACCAATGTCATAGTCTACATGATTGATTTGATCACTAGGTGGTGGGTGATTTGGTCGAGGTATTTTAGACCTATTGCTTTTAGTAATGCTGGGTGATGTGAAGGGGAGTTCTTGAGTAAGTCAATGAATGAAATGTGAGCATATGTCTTCTTAAATCTTCTATGAGCTCATAAGGTCTGATTGGAGCTAGTATTAGTTGTACTACTAAGATGATACCTTCATATGCTTCTATTTTCTCATTTTCATCTTTATTGTTTTCCTCTTCTTCTTCGTTGTGCATAATCTTGACTAATCCCATCATCCTAGCTTTTCCTTTTTGTCCTAGTTGCGGTGGGATTTTGGCATTACAACTTTGAGTTGTCTTGTTTTGATTCATTATTTCTATGTCTTTATGTGTGGGGAACGCATCCTGATAAATTTTCATGTCTGCATTTTGTGGAGCTATTTGAGCTTGATTTTGTCTTGTATCCTTTTTGTCTGGCATGACCTCCTGTGGGTTCAAGAACATTTCTATGAACAAACATTACTAGTCTTCTGGTAGCCTTGCTATGAATCTGTTATATTCTCTATAAGATTCTGTAATGAGCCCCCTTGTTCTATGAAAAGAACAAAACTGATTGAACTCGTATGGGGGTCTTTCATATCTTCCATCATTTATGTTCCCATTTCTGTTGCGGTTCCAACTTTGGTAATTGCTTTGAGACTAATACCCGTTGTTCCTAGGTTAGTCTATGGCATTTATGTTAGGAGCATAGTAATCTCTCCCATTATAATCATCTCTTACTTTCTTGATCAGAGGTCAATCTGTCACCCCATTTGTGGTTTCACTCCTATTGTTTTTAAGGATTTTAATGACAAAGGTGTTGTTTCATGTGTCTTTCTTCATCAACTTTTTGTTTGACCCATAGACTTTTCTACCACTGTTAATAGCGGCTTGGTCAATCCTCAAAGCACTTTCCAATGCTTCCTCATAGGATTTGCATGGAAATTTTTGAACGTCTTCTCTCATGTCCTTGTTAAGGGCATCTAAGAAGAGGTTGCATAGTTCTCAATGATCCATGTTTGGAGAACTAATAGAAGAGTAGAGGACTTGCCTCCATCAAGTGACAAAGTGGTCTATGGATTCATTTGGCTCTTGTTTCATTGTGAGAAATTCTCTAATCCCTATTTTAACAAGTTTGTTCATGTCAAATTCCATGACAAACTCTCTAATTAGTTGTCTAAATGAGTGAATTGAAGCTTTTGGTAAGCGATAATACCAGTCCAGAGCTATGCCTTCAAGATTTTTTGGAAAGATTTTTGCTACAATCCCATCCCAAGGGAGGAGTTCTCTTATCGTTTTGGTATAGGCTTTAATTTGGGAATTTGGATCTCCCTCTCCTTTGAACTTTGGCAGATCTGGCAATGGCCGAGGCAGCTGCACACTTCTTATGTTTTGATCGAGAGGCTCCTTCAAATACTCAAGATATATTCTGAGAAAGGCACTTTGAGATTGTGGGGTTGATAGCAATAACCCTGTAGCTTAGTTTTGATAACTTGTTGTTGGATTTCTTTGATTGTTTTGAATAGGTAGATTCCCATTAAGACATGTTTCATTGCTAGCATTTTATGAATAGTAATTAAGGTAGGGGAATTTTGAGATGCCCCCTGGTCCTGTTCATGAGATTTCTACCTTCATTCAGGAGCAGCTTGCTCTACTTCCAAGATTCTAATTCTTTGTACTAGCATTGCAATTAAATCTCCAGGAGTAGCAGCTCTAGGTGTTTGTTGGTTTCTAGTATTTTCTCTTAGAGAATTTTCTCTTTGCTCTTCTCGACAAGTGATCCTTAATGCCTCTTGAGCATCTTTGGCTTCTTGCAAGTGTTTTTCTAATTGTTTGACTTCTTCATCAAGATGAGTACTTGATGTGCTCATGGAAGACTGATTGGGTTGGTGTATTTCCAACCTTATCCTTCTAGCTTTACGTGGCACATTTGGTATGGCTAGATTGTTTTCCCAAGATGGGTTGTTGAAAGATAGAGAATGCCTGGGTTCTCTTTGATCTTGTTCATAATCATAATCTTTGTAGTCATAATAGTTGGTTATTGGTGCATTAGAATGCGATGGCACATACCTATCAAATGAAGGAGTTTCTAGTTCTCTTGAGGGAATATTCCCTTGGTTTAAGTCAGGTTTTATCATATTCAGGGGTACCATAGACACCACAAAACAAATGGAACGGATCATGATGTAAGTGACAAAAGCTGAAGCAGCCATGAAGGACAATGAAAGAATGTTTTGGAGCTTTTGTTAAATGTTTTGAAGTGTTTGAAATGTAAACTACCAAAACCAAAAGATTATGTATTTCATGTCAAGTTCACCAAAATACCTACACTCAAAATCTTGACTCTGGTTGCCTAGGGTTGTTGGGTTAGATTTTAGCATGCACACGAACCCTTCCCTCCTTGCCACAGGGTGATCCACCACATCACTCTCACTCTCATGGAAGTAGCCAATTGAGAGGAGGCAGGACATGATGGGGGGCTGGCTCATTGGAGAGCTAGACTTCACGGAGAGGGGTCGGCAAGTTCTCTAGCCTTTGTTGTTGTGTGCTAAGTTAAATTTTCTTCTGATTGTAGTTGTTGTTGAGATAACCCTATGACCTAAAGGGTCACTAGTTTCCCTTCTCCTATTGGGGTTTCTTCTATTCCACCTTTGTGTGGGTAAGCAGTTTCTTTCATTTATGTCCTCTTGTCTTTCAATGCATTGAATGAGTTCTCATTGTGTTTGGAGTTCTTTTTGTCCTTCTCTCAATAAAAGGACAAATGGGTCTTGTTGTGGTAAAGTAAATATCTCTTGGTGTTGTTGCAGATTGATTTCCTCAATCTCATCATGGATAGCCCTCACCCACTCTCCTCTCACTCCTAGGCACATTCATGAGCCAAGATAGAGGTAGATGTGTGATGACCAATCTTAACTAGATTTAGGGTTTTGACCTAGGGTTTAGTTGATCTAGGGTTTGGCTATGTTTTGACTTATTTTTACCTTGTGATGCGATCAAAGGTTTTATGAATCATTTAATCGTGGTTTACCTCATGATGGTATCAAGGTTTTGTAAGTTTGTCTTTTCTAGGGTTTCTATATGCATGCAAAGCTAAATAAAATGCAAACATTTTTTTGTGCTTTCTTAGTATTTTGGAAATGAAAAGAACCCTTTAATCTATAAAAGGGAAATATGAATGCAAGCTAATATGACTTTTCCTAATGCAAGTTTAACCTATGTTTTTGGGTTTTCAATTGCTTTGAAGTAATCTAACCTAAAAAGGGAAATTGCTTCTTCAAATAATCTAGATCTAGGAATATGAAAATAATTATTCTAACATACAAGATCTAACTATCAAGGAAAAAGCAAAGATTTACTATTCCCAAGAGCAATTTTTGGTTTTCTAATTACTATGAATTGAATAAAGCAATAAAGGAACCTAAAAGAATGAAGATTTATGTGACTCCACTACCCTCAAACATCCTTGATGTTGACAACCTCAAGTCCTTTTGAAGTAGCGAGAAGTCCTCTTGATGACAAAATGACACAAAGAAGCAAAAAGAAGCTTTTTGAAGCTTGAAAGAGCTTAATGAGAGCTTTGGTTGAGCACAATGGCATTCAATGAAGTAGCATAATGATTCTTGGTTGAACAATGAATAAAGCAAAAGGCACCTTCATCCTATAAGAGCATTAGAATGCTGATTTGGAGAGCCAAAATTGACAAGAGCTATGTGCACAATGAATTTGCCTCCCTTTGTGCTTGCGGGAGGGGGGTATTTATAGGTTTGAAGAATGGGATTGATTGAGGAGTTATCTTATTTGATTGATGAGTTAACAAGGATGATTGGGGAGTTAACAAGGTTGATTACCCAGTGAACTTAGCTAAATATGGAGTGATAAATCAATAATAACTTATCACTGAAGAGGAATTGGAGTTGAGAGGATGCATTAGATTGATTGATTTGTTAATTTTAGATCAAATAGAGTTAATTATACATGTGTGGGTGTATGAAACAGTCAACTCTATATTAGGCATCAAAAATCATGCAAACTAGAAGAAAAATAGGCAAAAATGGAGCTAAAACAAGTGAGAAACTTGAGTTTTTATATGGCTGGAAACATGACAGCGTCGCCCCTTTCATTAGTAGGGTCACCCCTAGGTCACCCAGGGGGCAACCTTAGGTTTCTTGGTGGAGATCCAAGCTGGACAAGGTTTTTATGGAGAATTAAAAGGTGGGAAATGATAGAAGAGAAGAAAAGGAGGTTTTCTGCCTTTGAAAATAGGTTAGTCATGTGCAAGAATCCAAATCTCCACTTACACCTACAGAATCTCTTGGGGGAGATCTGAAAATAATAGGGGAGATTTGGATTAGTTGAATGGAACTAAAAACTGAAAGTGGGAGATGGATAGGGGACATCTAGAATGCTTCTAGAGGGTACAGAGGATGAAAAACATAGGGGAAAGGTGAAAAATCACCTACAAGACACTTACAAGGCTTAGGAGCAAGGTCGAAAGCTCATAAAATGCAAATTGACAAGTGTCTCAAAAAGTGTCAAAAAGTGTCACAAACGGGGGGGGAGAGAGAGAAATCGACAAAGAGGAAACAACACAAGACAAGAAAGGAGACACATCATCAAGAATTTATCTTCGTAAAGGACATTATTTCACACTTACATGTATGTGAAAATGATTAAAATCATCATAGCGGTCCTCGTGGCGGTTGTGCATGATTTTTGTGCTTACAATGCCAACCCCAACTACATAGGTGCCGAAAGGTACATATGTGCTACTTATGCTTATGTTAGTACTAAAGTGCACAAACACGTTAAGGCCTTCCACGAATACACTAACTCATGCCTAAGCACTATTCCTTCCCACCCAAGCACCAAATGGCACATAAGTGCTAAATCCCTAAGCATAGGTGCCAAATAGTACACAAGCGCTAAATGCCCTTGCAAAAGTTCCCAATCGCGCAATTGCACTACCCTACCCATCATATGCTCTACGATTCTTGTAGGTACTAAAACATTCGATGTAGGTGCTATAATGTAATGCAAGTGTTGACCCTATGCATAGGTGCTAAACTGCCTCATAAGTGCTAACTCATTTTGTGCATGTGCTAGTCATGGCCCACAAGAGGTAATCCAATCATCAATTCCTTTGTACTAACCTAACCCTCATTAATGTGCATTTACTACACCCCAAGCCCACCCAAAATCAAAAACTAGGATACATACTACCTCACCCATCTCTGTTGGTCATCGATAGACTCACACCTGCTCCGTAGGATGAGAATCTCATGGAATACCTACCATCTCTCTGTTGCTTCGAGGTCATTATTACTCTCCAAATTAAAAGCTTAGGTGTACACAAATAAGATTTGTGGACCCTCTCATTTCTATTAAAATCCCTTCCCAACCCTAGTTTTCAAACCTTAACCATAGGGTTTCACCTGATGCGGTCATTTTTACTCCCTTTTTCTCATTCTTCTTCATATCAATTTATTTCTACACCCCTAATTCATAGCTCCCATCATTTCCTCTTTTTGAGAGCTTCCATGATCTCTTGAGAGGGCATACCCCCATCCCTCCTCCAATTAACTAGGGAAAAATTATACTTTCTTTGATATGACGCCATTCTTGCTAGGTCACAATGCTAAACTAAAGAGAGGCAAAATGTAGACATCTAGAAATGATTAGGCCGACTCCACCTTTTCTTCCATCTCACTAGCAACACATCGATGCCATCTTCACACTAACCCATTCCTCTTCCATCCATTTATCCAGTTTAATTAAATAAATTTGGATTTATTTAATTTAATTCATCCTTTCATCCATTTACCCTAATTAATTAGATTAATATCATTTTATTTGATTAATTCTATGTTTCATTTCCCCTTTTCCCTAATTAATTAAATAAAATTCATTTTAAATTTAATTAAGTAATCCATCATCCCTAATTAATTAAATAAGGCCCCTTTATTTAATTAATTCTAACATTAACATTTCCATATCCTAGGTCAACTAAATAAATTCCATTTTATTTAATTACCTATCATCCTCTAATTTGCCCCCATGATTAATTAAATAGATACCTATTTAATTAAGCTTAATCATCATATTCCAACTAATCATACCCTCTCACAATAAACTTGAATTTAAAATTCCTCTCACTAAAGGACAAAAGTCCAAGGTCAACTCTTTATCTAATCTACACCCTCCATTTCACCTCCATCTCTCATTGGACCATACCATCTCTTGCTCCTATTTGCCCTCAGCACCACAAGATCTTAGCCCTCCATTGTGAGGTAAAATCACATCTATCCATCATAAGCTAACTCCCCTCTACAAATATGAGTCCACATCTAAGAATTATCTACACCATGTTTATTTTCCTTAGCCATATACTGTCCATTTATCCTTTGCCTCCATTTTTGCACTATTATGCTACTGAGGTTTTGAGCAATCCACATTAGCAACTTAGTTGGACCATCATCTTTTGAGTATAGCTAGGACTAGTTCTTTGGGTGCAACAGTCTTCCACTCTATCAAGGAGTAGGCATGGTCAAAGATTTGAAGGTATAAACTTTGTTATTGTTTTTCTTTCTATTTGTGATCCTTCTCCATTCACCCATCTCCAACATTAAGTGTACTTAAAAGAATCTTTGAATTTCAATAATTTTAAATGGTGTCCTTGTAAATGTCAAAATCTATCTCAACTTCCAATATTATGCTTATCATCAATTTGTCACTTTTACAATTTTTTTAGTTGATCATTTTCATAGTTTAAAAAATCTAAATTTTCTGATTTGTTGAATTTGAAAAAACATTCACTAAGTCTTTGTTGATTGTATTTGAAAGATTTTAAAAGTATGCATAATAAATTTTATATTTTCCCTTAAAATTTATACTTCTTTTTTTCTTTGGTAATGGAGAGATTCACTAAGTGTTTTATGCATTTATTAGCTCATAGGCTATATTCTTGTTAGCCTTTGGCCATAAATTTGTCTCATGCCAAAAAACAACTTTTTAACTCCCCATTTAACCATTTTCATGTCACCCAAAATCAATAATGTGAAAAATCAAATCTTAGGAGTTAGGTCAACAGAAAAAATCAATAATATGAAAAATCATATCTTCCAACAAGTCAAATCTTCCCATCACCAAAAATTAAAAAAGAATCAAATCTAAATTACTAATATCATTATTTTCCTATTTGAAAACCTTGCACCTTTTAAAAATGGAAGGGCTAATAAATATTCCATAATTCAAATGCTATTATATCACAAGAATTGTATGAATGATGCTAAGCCTATGTCTGTTCTAATTTAAATTTAATATTTAATAGATTACATAGCGTTATGACAAGTGACAATAACAATGGTACCCTTTCTTTTCTTCATACCTCGTCACACCGACACAGGTGTCTTAGTCCTCCCTCCATAAACTAACCTACTTAAGATACTCTTCTAGCAATGGTCAATCACTAATTATTGTTTATTCACTTGTGAATTATCTTGTACAAAAAACATAATGCTTTAACATAAATTTGAAAAAGACTAAATGATTTTTTATTTATTAAATAGTTTATTTATTAAGATTATGTTTAATAAATATGATAATTAGGTAATTAATGTAAGTTGAGAATAGAAATCTTGAAATAATATAAATAAAAGTATTTAGTTGATTATATGGTTTTTTAATGAATTAATGGTAGTTGTATAGAAGGCTTCAATCTCTAAATTTAAAGCTCATTACACTATAAATAAATGGCAGAAAATTTTCTAAACTCTTCCTATCGGCATATTCCTTGAACCTCATATAGGGGCAAGTGCTATTAACTATCAAACTCAACTATGTGGCCTTAAACAAACTACTTCATTTTCTTGGACCATAAGATCTTACTTTTTATTGAAATTTAGCTTTTCTATAGGACTGAATTTCAACCATCTAGCTAAGAAAAAAACTTTTTATAAACTGGCACTTCATATCCTTTGATCTCCTATGGGAAAAATAAACCTCATGGCACTCCATTCCTACCCTTCCATATTCCTTAAATATTGACCCCTCCAAGAATTCTAATGCTCGTAAATTCAAATCTTATTCCTATTTTTTACCTATTTGAGGGGCTCCCAAACTAGATCGCCTTGTGCATTTAGAGGTTGGTTCTCATGATTTTTTGCATTGATTTTATCTCAAGATCCTTGAAGAGAAGAAGACTTTCATGTAAGAACTTATTGTCGCTCTACACCATCTAGAGGGCTTGTAGATACCCTAGAATTAGATGTTGACTTGTCTTTAGCCATAGAATGCATTAAAACCTTAAATCTGTACAAAAATATCAACTTATTTGAGAAATAAGGTTAATAAACTTGAGTTACTTTCTCTAAATGATGCAACACAACCTCATTTTTCCACCAAGACACCTTGCCAAATGATCTCTTTAATATGCTATGACATGAAGCAATCAAATGTTTGATACAAAATAAATTCTGCATGTAAAAGCCAACTTTTCATAATTGAAATGTTGCTTCCAAATATTGGTTTCTACTTTCAACAAATTTTATGCTAACAAACCTAAAGACAAATACATCTCTACCAAAATACAAGGAAAATTTTAATGAGCAAGATTTTAAGATTTTGAAGAAATGGAGACAAATTTCCTAGAGAATTTCCTATACTTTCCCATAATGATTAGAATCAAAAAATGAAGGGAAGATTGGCCAACCTTACTTGAACTAGAGGAACATCAAATCTTTATTTTAATGGGTTGAAATCTAGGTACTAAGGTTTTGCATAAAGAGAAGCATTTCAACAAATCCATGGTTTTTTTTGCTAAAATATTTTGTATATCCACCTTGGAAGAAAAATAACTATAAAAAACCTTTGTGCACAAGGGTGAATGTCAATTGAACCAGATAATAATGGATTCTATTCTTGATTTTCCCATTAAGACAATGCTTATAAACTCAACCAAAAAAAATCTTTTGTGAAGCTTAACCATACTCTCTATGGTCCCTTTCAATCCTTAAATGTATTAGATGAACCAAAGCTTCCTTTTCATTCTATAGTCACCATAAAAAATGACCTCCCAAATAAGTTGCTCACTTGAAGATCCATAACCAGTGATGCCTCAACACCATCTTTAATGATTGACCCAACATTATTCTAAAGTAGCAAATCACTATTATGTAATATTTGAGACCCATTCCACTCTTTCACTACCTCTCTTTCCTTTCTCATCTTCTAAGAATTGAGAGACCTTGCCACCACTTCTATTGACACCATCTTAGTAAAAAAATTTGGGTGTCCTCTAGAAGCAGCCATCTACATCCTAATTGTGACCAAGGATGTACACCTTGGGCAATGCACAAATACCCCACTCTATACACTCTAGGTCAGGGAAAATTTGAGATCTTGGAGGCATCAAAAAAATTTACAATTGATTTCAATAGTTAATAGATAGTTATCTTTTGTTTTAATCATAACCTTGAAATTGTAATTCAGAACCATAACTTTTTAAATGATTTAGAATGAAAACGATGAAATCTAAACTAGGTTACTCTTAGAATTTAGTTTCTCTATCTTGTATGCTGAAGGATCAATCTTGAGTGTCATAAATCTAACCTACCACAATAATTTAACCCACACTATACAAATTTGACCAATAACATGTATATTTCAACTAGTTGTATAATGAAATAACTTGTGAAAGAGAAAAATACAACAAAAAATACTTGGAACTATAATGATAATTACTTTCAAATAATCAATAATAATAAGCCACTTAAAGGTAGCAACCTCCAAAAATCTTCAACAAAAACAAAATTTGCAATATGATGCTTAACTACTACTCACTACCTCCTATATATATGCATTGTTAGGTAATATTAGTACTCTAATCTTAGTGAGGGCAACCTGGTATAACATATTAATATTTATAGACTAAAAAATGATTTAATTAATGATTATGTGAGCCATAGTTGGTTATCATATATCCCAATAAAAACATTGTCCTCAACATTGATCAATTATTTATACTTCTATGGAAAGTATTTATCTTCCCACTTAGCATCTTTGTTAGGAAAATTCATCCACTTAGCAAGTTACTCTATAAATTTCTTGGTCCTCAATATCTTTGTGAACTTCTAGATTTATTTCAAGTGCTTCAATATATGTGTTCCTAGCATGCTACTTAAAATGAGTGATATATCCATAATGCTCAATGACGGTAAATAAATTCAATTGAACACCTTTAAATTTTAGTACATAGTAATTAATCACATGGAAATGTCTTTGGTCAACTCACAAAAGCTAAGAAAGAGTTGACAAAAACTTGAATTTAAATTTTAAAAATTCAAGGGACAAATTTTGTAGATTTATTTTAGGTAATCCAATTTAAATATTACTAACATGCTCATTTCTAAATGAAAATGATATATCCTTGATGTTTGACTATGATAAATGAATTCGAGTGAATGCGTATAAATACAAGTACATAATAATTATGTCACACCCAATTTTTAAACTAATATATTTATTTTCATTATTTTCAAGAGACAAATAGTTAGTCAAAGAAAATATTATGATTATACTAATGATGTGAAATAAATTTGATTTATATTAATTTGTATGCAACAAATAATTGCTTATGATGTCATTATTGAAGATGTGATTAAAATGATGAATGGACTAACTACCGTCCTAAACTTGAGGTGGATGCAAGAACAATGTTGTTTTCCCACCATAAGAGGAGAGAGAGTATCACCATGGATAGGATGCTAGATCGTGTGAATGCAATGATCCTTATGTCATCAGGAAACACACACACACATACACTTAGTAGAGAGAAACCATGTTCTTTCTTGTCAAGTTGTATCATCATTAAGATGAAGGTTAAATCCTTTTTTTTTGTCATTTGATAGAAGCTTGGTGTAAGCCTTTTGGATTCCATATCAAGGTTTTTAATGGACTAAACATGTTTAATATTGTTGGTAAAGATCTTAATCAAAGAGTCCTTGTTGATAATTGTGCTTTAGTTGAACACAATTAGTGTTCAAGAGTACACAATATCGACATCTTTTAGTTGAGTATGTTATGTCTTTTTATTAAGGTACTATTATTTTTATTATGATTATTAAATATTATCATAGCTAATATGATTATAGTTATAAGATAAATCCCTTAGAATCTTTCCTTTTATGCTACTCAGCACACTCCCTAGATGCTAGGGGAGTGGGAGAGGGAATTGTCGCTCCATACTCTCCACTATCCCTGCATGCCAATTCCACGAGAGTGGAGAGAGAATCAAGGGGCAATGGAATTATTATTCCCTATAATCATTGCCAAGTGAGATAAGAAGGAAGTAAGGTCTCATGAGTAAGGGAGGAGAAGTAATGAAAAAGAAAAGAGGAGCTTGAGAGCATTGGGAGAACGAGAGGGATTACAGCAAGGAGAATGCAGATAAAGATTTGGACTACCTATCTTATAGGTAAGTCTTTTATACTTCATGGACTATGATAAATCTTGACTTCAAATAGTTTAGTTAATGTAGAAAGAAGATTTTTTTGTATGATCTGTTAACTATCGATCCTTATCAGATAGTCCATACTAGAAAGAATCATAGTGACTAATGCTTCTGTGTTAGAAGATTGATGCAGAGGTATTAAAAAATAGCTAAAGCAATCTCAAATCACCCACAAAGAACCCTCTAAACTACAACCTTCAAACCTTCCTTTCCTAGCTATCCTTAGCCTAGTAGCCCTATAAGTGCAGCAACTCAGAGCTTTTTGGTCATAACTTTCTTTATAGACCTGATATTCAAAATGTAAGCCCTGTTTGGGATACCCTTTTGGCTCTTATTAAACATATGTCAAAATGGAATTGGGTTTCTTTGTACGGACTAGGGAAAAAAAGACTATTCTTGTGCAAACCCTAGGACTATTACAAAACTGTTCTCAGTAAAAATGCCATAACTCACTAGAAACATAATGAAATCACATGCAACCAAAAGAATTGTAAACTACAAACAAATATATTTCCATCCATCTATTATATTCCTTGATATAAGGCCATACCATGTTGTACAAATGGAAATAATGCCTATAATGTTGGAATGCACATAAAAACAAGGTTTTCATTTATCAAAACTTCAAAAACAATGTATCTCCTACCTTATTTGAGTTTTGAGGGTTCCTTTATACAATTACAATCCATTCAAACTATGTAGAAATGGTTTCTTGATTTGTTTGTAAACGATTCTTGATTTTTGACACCTTTTACCTAAGTTACATGACCACTAACATTGACATTTTTGTAATTTTGAACCAATGAACATGTAACACCCAAAAATGGATCAACATGATCCCAAATGACCTTATTAGACTCTAAAACACTCAAAAAACCTAAAATCCAAAATGACAAAAATTATGCTTATGAGGCCCCTGATGCCCCCACATCATACACCCAAGGGGAAGAAAAATCAAGTCCCACTTGAGTGCAGGTCTGCAACAGTATATCCATGTTTGATAATATCAGCTTCAGACATCCAAGTAGCATCTTCCATAGGAAGACCCCTCCATTTGACTAGGTACTAAAAGTAGGTCTTCTTTCTTGTCTTCCAGTTCCTTTGCATGTGTGCATTATGTTCTTTTTGCTAGATCTCAACTACATTTGGTTCAACTGGTGCACTTATTCTTTTTGGTCCAACATGCTTCTTGAGCCAATGGCAACTTGGCACTATATATCCATGGTTTTGTGTAGGTCTCCTCATTCTAACTTCAGCTTTGACTGTAATTGGAGTTTTATGTTCTCTTTCATCCACTTTGTCTTCTTTACCTGCACAAGAAAGAAACATATTAAAGAAATCACATTCTTTGTTTTCATATTTCACTTCTTCATCCACCTCATGTTGTTTGCCATATATGATTTTCTCTTCATTATTCTCCAAAATCTTTGGCTTCACCTCAACCATACTTAGCCATTCATTTTCATTTTTGAATTGCTCATCCACTCTTTTATTCTCCCTGACATCAACATTCTCAACTCTCAGTTCTTCTCTTGAGAACCATGCTATCTCCTTATCCTCCATGACTATCTTATCTCTTTGGACTATGCTTGAGTCCTCTACAACTTCTTTTGTTGTCTCTTCTTCTTCTTCCTAAACATCACCCACTTCAACATCAACATCACTATTACTTTTATTAGTTTGAGCAAATTCAAAAGAAATTTCTTCCATTTCTTTTTTAATTGGGTTTTCAAACAACATGCTTTCAAAATTTGTTACCTCATCCATTACCTCATTTTCCTTCGCTTAATACTTTTCTACATCTTTATTCTCACTTAACAACAAGCTTTCAACTCATGTGCACTCAGCCTTCAAGGATGTTAATGCATATCTCTTCCCATCCTTTTCCAACTCATATGTGTTGTATTTCTTATTATACTTCATTGCCCTGTTATAATACCACAACCTTCCAAACACAATGTGACATACATCCAAATGCATAATATCACAAACTATTTCATCCTTATAAGGGCCTATTTGAAACTCAACTTTGCATTGCTCACTTACAGTCAGGTTGGTTACCTATTTGAAGTCAACTCATAGAATAGGGCGTAGGGTGTTGTATTCTTTTCAAACCCTATTTATCTAACATATATTTAGAAACAATATTATCCATGCAGTTATTAGAAATCACAACTTAACAACATTTACCTTTAGACTTGTAGGTAGTTCAGAACAATCTTTCCTTTAAAAACTTACTTGCTTTCTTGGCTGCCATTTCTTCCTCCACCATTTATTCCTCCCATAGGTTCTTTTTGACCTTGAACAATGTATTTAATAATGTGAATTCCCTTTGCCCATCTTTCTTATTATTAAGAGTCATCCTTAAACATCAAATCTCATTGAACCACGTTATCCAAAATAATTAAATCAAGTTTTCCAGAGAGATTTTGGCTCCATTACCAAAATGATGCAGAGGTATTATAAAATAGCTAAAGTAATATCAAATCACCCACAAAGAACCTTCTAACTTGCAACCTTCAAATCTTCCTTTCCTAGCTATCCTTAGCCTAGTAGCCCTTTAAGTGCAACAGCTTAGACCTTTTTGGTCATAACTTTCGTTATATACCTAATATTCAAAATTTAAGCCCTATTTTGGATACCCTTTTGGCTCTTATTAAACTTATGTCAAAATGGAATAGGGTTTCTTTGTGTGGACTAGGGAAAAACAAGACTATTCCTGTGCAAACCCTAGGACTGTTACAGAACGACTCTCCATAAAAATGCCATAACTCACTCTATAATGAAATTGCATGTAACCAAAATCATTGTAAAATAGAAATAAATATATTTCCATCAATCTATTATATCCCTTTATATGAGGTCATACCATGCCGTACAAACTGAAATAACATGCCTGCAACATTGGAATGCACAGAAAAATAAGGTTTATATTCATCAAAACTTCAAAAAAAAAAATCTCTTCTACCTTATTCAAGTTTTGAGGGTACCTTTATACATTTCCCATTCATTCCAACTATTTAGAAATACTTTCTTGATTTGTTTGTAACTGATTCTTGATTTTTGACACATTTTACCTAACTTACATGACCACTAACATTGGCATTTTTATAATTTGAACCAATGAACATATAACACCCAAAAATGGATTAACATCATCCCAAATGATCTTCTTAGACTCTAAAACACTCAAACAACCTAAAAGCCAAAATGACAAAAAATTATGCTTGTGAGGGCCCTGATGCCCCTACATCAAAGATCTAATCGGCCATGACTTAAATGTTTTTATATCTCTTTTGATAGAGAAGAAAAATAGCTTTGTAGGTAGAAAAATAAGGTCATGTCTTCAATATTAAACATAGATACTTGAATTCCAACTATATATATATATATATATATATATACAGAGAGAGAGAGAGCACTGTATAACATAGCTCACTGTATTACATATGAAGCTCACATACATATGGAGCTCATTGTATAATGTATTAGACTATGGGTCATTTGTGTTTTGTATACTAGGTCGTCTATGGACCATCCATATCCTATTTAATAGGTGGATAATGGCTAATTGTCATATTAGCTATGGCCGACTATAATATCTCATAATGTCCGACTATCATATTAGCTATGGCTGTCTGTTATAGTTGTAATGGCTGACTGTCATATTAGCTATGGTCGACTATCATATTAGCTATGACCAACTATTATAGCTAGTAATTGCCAACTGTCATAATAGCTATGGTAGACTATTATAATTCATAATGGCTAACTATCATATTAGCTATGGTTGACTATTATAATTCATAATGACCAACTATTATATCTTATTAAGGCTGACTAATTATACTTATGCTTTGGCCGATTGTTATACTTTACCTTGGCTGACTGCTATATCTATTCTTAGCTGACTGTATAGTCTTTTATTTGGATGAATGGGTTACATATTATACCCACAACATTAATTGCATTAATTTGTATTCATTAAGTGTGGCCAAGTGTGCTGAGTAAATTAAGAGCCTGGATAGGTGGGAAATAAAGTCGATAGGAAGAGTTTTACTTTTAACTAAAAACCAATTTTTGTCGTAGAAGTTTTATTATGGGCCAAATATGTACTTATAGAGACCTAAGTGAAAGTCGCTTATGTGAAACAAAACATTCATTCCATAGCAGTAGTTAATCGTGCAGATAGTGAGTGTTTCAAAAGGATTTAATAGAAGCTAGTTCTACATCTAAGACATTATGTAGAAACATTTGACATTAGATCATTGTCTTCAAGTATATGAAGAAGAATATGTTTCTACTAGTAGCCATTCTTGAGTTAATTTAAACTATGTAAACTCTAGTCTTTATAGAGGAATAACCATTTATCCTATTTTAGGCTGAGATTATCCACAAGAAAGGTAAGGAATATACTCATTATGGTAATGATAACTCATAATATGGATTACTTTATTAGTATGGTACCTTTTTGACATACAAAAGGAAGTGTATTTAATCTGATGGTATTTGAAACCATAGTTATCTTCGATAGATTATGAGTTGAATGATTATATTCTTGACTAAAATAGAAAGAATCTTTAACCTTAAAAATTCTATGGTGTAAATGTTAGAATTATGCTTGTATAGATATTACAATGAGCATGAGAATAAGTTGACAAAGTTTTGAGTAGATGACAAGATGTCATAGGCCCATGTTTGCAAGAATGCAAAGAGGGACTCAATATATGTTATATAGTCACCTACTTTCTCATCTCAAGACTTTTCAGAGTGACTAGTAGATAAGGATCATGATATATCTTTATGACCAGAATAGTATAAGTATGTTGAAGAAATTATTTATTTATATGATAGAGTAATAAGAATGTTGTCTCCAAGTTGAGAAAAGAGTGAGTGAACATACAACTATATATATGAAACTTTGGCCAAAGTAATGTAAAAGTCACTGGTTGCATTGTTGGTTCATGGTTTACCAGATAAGCTAAACAATTAGAATGGGCTATACATAGCTAGATCTAGACTAGAGTTGTGACTTGATTGTCCTTAGCTAGGACACATCACTAGTTCTCAGATGGCATACGGATTCAGTTGATTCTCATTATCTATTACCCTCATGAAGGGAAGGGTCACTTCCAAGAAGAAAGGTGAGTGGGGGATCGTCGGTCTATGGTTGGAGGAAAAGCACCCTGGTGATGCTCTCTCTCTCTTGCAATTGACTGCCAAAGACTTATGAAAAAGAACACATTTCTTATTTTGTACATGATATTGGTAAAAAAATTTAAAGTCATGAGAAATATGACCATTTTCTATATGTACAATTTGTAAGTTGCACATGAAGTGACCTTCTTTTGAAATATGTATGTTGTAATTAGATATTGTAAATCTAATTTATTATTCAGATAATTCTCTCTTATAAAAAAAGTTTAGCGTGATTATATGCTTAATAAAGATTTGAGTTTTTTGATATTCTAGTTGGGATGTTATACATGGTATCAGAGGTTCCGGGTTGAGTACTTGGACCTTGGAGCTCATTGTGAGGTTTCACAAAATTGGTAAGATATGCTAATGTTAAAATATATGTTCTTGTGCTAGAATGACAAGAAACATAAGGATGAGAAAGAAAGCCAAGAAAACAAAACTTAGTGAAATGCCTAAGATCACTATTAAGAAAGAGCCAATTCCTAAACTAAAGACTACTAATATAATAAGTTATGAAAAGGAAGCTTAGCTCATTGATTTCAAGACACTAGTTGATGCACTTAAACATATCCACCTGGAAAGGAGGAAACACCTTGAAAAGGAAAAAATTTTGTCAACCCCTACTATTATTAAGATTAGTAAACCATCTGCACATCGTGACATGCCTTTCAGGTGTGGTCAAGATGCACTTGTTATGAGTCTAGAGGTGTTGAAAAAGTACTCACAAGTACATCCACTTGCTAAGTTTGTGTTACTCAATTCTAACAGAGAGGAGGAACTAGAGGAATTTCCCTTGTCAAAAAGTGATATGTAGATTTTTCCTATCACAAACATTTTGGATTTGAATAAGGATGTAAAGATCTAGAAAGTGAATATAGTAAAAGTTTTGGATTTTTGAGTAAGAAAATGTTTGTGTGATGAATTTCTAAGTTTTTGGATTTATGAACTTGTACTTTTATGATAGTGTATCAAAAGTTTCATGTTTTTGATAAATTTATATGCAATGATTAGGTGTGGTATTGTTATCGGACATTCTAGAAACCAACCAAGAGGGAACCTAGATGGCCCAAATCCTGAGAAAAACCCCATGGAAAATTAGATCAAATTTTGTCAGTTTTAAATGAAACAAAAGGAATATTGGAAGCTATGGAATAGGAATTAGAGGGGGATAAACTAATCAAGAACAACACTCTGAAGGAAGAGAAGAATCCATTTTTCATGGTGAATCTAGAATAAATAATTAGGACTCACAAATCCATAACGAGTCGAAAACTCATCTTACTAGTGAGTTATCTTGAGATATGAAGAAAGTGATACCTCCTATGTTTGATGGAACAGTGAGTGGAGATGCAGTGAGGCTAGGCTAACAAAAATGGAAAAATATTTTGAGATAAGAAATTATTCTAAGATCACCAAGGCTATATATGGGAGCATACTAGTTAGCTAGAGAAGCATCCACATAGTGGATGAATAAGAAAATGGAATTAAGATTGAGTTCCTTGAGACTAACTTGGGATAAATTTGTGGTCATATTCAGGAAAAGGTGGTTTCCCCAACTTTACTTTGACAAGAAATTGACAAATTTTCAAAATCTACGTCAAGGAGACATGAATGTTACTGAATAGTGGGTAAAATTCACCAGGTTATTGAAGTATGTGCCACAATATCAGAAAGATGAGAGATTTAGGATAAGGAAGTTCATCTTGGGCTTGAATGCTAAGATTGGTGGAGAAGTAGATGTTCATGGACCCACAACCATGGATCAAATTTTTGAGAAACCCATCAAGCAAGGGAAGAAGCTCAAATCTATCTCTGTGTATCAAGAAAGATCTTGAAGAAAATTTAATTGGATTCATCCTTTGACAACCTTCAAAAAAGAGAAACATAAACTAGGAATCTAGAGGAAGGGACCATGGTAAAAGTTCCAAATTTAACAAAAATGGATCCAAAGATGGAAATAGGGATTTTAATCCCAAAAAGAATGATGATAATGCCAACTAGTCTTTTGGAAGGAGAGGCCCTCTTGGAGGATGTTTCACATATGGAGGAGATCATTATGCTAACTAGTGCCCCATGAAGAGTCAAAAAAATTCTTATGGAGGTAAACCTTTTCCTTTATAGCAAATGGCTTTTCAATAAAGGATTCATGCTACTCTTGATACTCATCAAGCTAAGTATTAGGTTACTCCTATTGAAACCATATGTACTATTTTTGGAACCCAATTTCTATTCTTATAGATATAGGAGAAACTAAAAATTTTGTGAACACTAGAATACTTGATAAAATGTCTAGGAAAGTTGGTTTTATGGCTAATTTGTGGACAATAGAGCTTGCAAACCAGTCAAGAGCTTGGGTAGAGCAATACTTGTTTGAAGTTAGATTAACCCTACCTACTTTTTCCATAGAGGTCAACCTTTATGTAGCACCTCTAGGATTATATGATGTCATTTTAGGAATGAAATGGCTATCTCAACATAAGGCCAGAGTTGATTGTCTTTCCAAAAAAGTAGAATGCATTGATGATGATGATGATGAGAATGTTGTCCTTATCAAAGGTTTTTAGAGAGAAACGAAAATTAGGCAAATTTCTATGACACAATTGAAAAGAGAAAAATAGAAAGGATGTCATATGTTTGTAGTTAAAATGGAGGTGGTGAAAGATGAAGAGAAGAAGGGATTAAATGAAAATACTTTCGAAGAGTACCCTTTTCTTCAATATTTTTGGGATGTATTTCCGGAAGACCTTCTAGTTCTATGCCCTATTGGTTAACAGTTTTGTCACTACAAAAACACGCTCTGATTCGCCCAATAGGAAGCAACAAAAAGACACCAACAAATGGAGTAATCGTTACAGATGCAATGATTATCCTCTACATTTGAGAGGGGTAGCTCCCTTATATGATGGGGGATTTTGGACCTTTAACCAAAGGTACAAAAGGGTAACAAAAGAGAGAAAAAGAGAGGAAAGGGAAAGAGGAAGAAATCTACCTGTGAGCATAAGCAACATAGAACAAACCCCTTGAAGGAAGATAAACTAAACTATAGAGGAAAAGCACAAAGTCTTCTAAAAGAGAGAGAATGAACAACAGCAAGGTACAAAGACCTTCTAAAACACCTGTATACCAAGAGTTGAGTAAAAGAGTTTATAATACTGAAAAGAACTAATTAAACATAGGAATAATTAGTTCTTGAGAAGAAAATTGCGGACATAAGAACAACTCTTCTATATTATTTCCAAATGAAAAAAGTACAAAGCCTCCTTATTACTCCATTACAAAACTCCCAACTCTACAGGAACATGAAATAATAAAACACCTTCTAGACTGATCGAGTCTGACTCATGCATCAAAGTAGAAGGGGGATCAGAGATCTAGTCAGCTAAAGATATAGAAAACAAAAATAGACATCTAGTTACTACACTCTTACATCATTTAAAGCTATCTCATCAGTTCTAAAGGTCTCCACAATGTTGTCATCTAAAAAATTTGTACCACATCTACCATTATAGCTTGATATATTTTTTGTTTCATAGCACCAACAAGTTGGAGACCAGTTGTAACACACTGAAATGGGTTATTGCAGTTACCAATACCCTATGACAACCATGAATCTTTAGAGTGCAACAATATGAACATAACCAGATGCATGGAAGATTGACTCACACGGGACTTTCCAAGACAAACAATACATGCAAGAATTGAGTTGACCATATGTGATAACTCAAAATAAAGGAATTTAGTTTAAAAATTTTCAAGGTCAACTAATGAAGGTAACAATAGGCTCTAATTGGGGACTGCTTTCTGTGACAGGAAGCAGAGAACTCCAAAATCTTAGGTGAAGACCAGTACCTTATCCATTGGACCAATAAAGTCAAAGGGAAATGATAGGAGACTCAAGAAAAGCCAAAAATGGAACTGAACCAAACAACGGACAACAAGAAATGAAATGAAACTTCCCAAGACACCTATGTACCCAGACTAGGTACAACACCACCTTTGCCCCAAAGACTATGCAAATCCATTAACTGGATAGGAAAAGTATATGCCAGTGTGAAATAGAGGTGCGTATTCATGAAGTATTTGCAAACTCAGCAACATTTTGAGAACCATTAATGCAAAACTAAGATTTATGAAGAACAAGGGCTCACTGAAATGTGTACCTAACAGCCACCTTTCATTAAAGACTTCCATAATTTTTGGAGATATCTTTTGCATATATTCTATGCCCTCAACTAAAATCTGATCTGAATAAAATCTTTCTGAAAGAAACTAAAAATTCATACCATGAAGAGTAGTCTTGTTGGGCTTGAAAACAATTTCCTCTTCACTTTCAGAATCTGATTCATGCTTTTCGAGTGGCAACTCTAAGTTTTCAGATTAGTCACCCAAACCATCTTTCTCCACAACCTGCAAGGGAGACACAACCACTTCTGCTCTATATAGAAAATAATCTCTTGACATTTCTAAGAACCATTTTGGAGTTCGAACAACATGAGGCTGAACATCCTCATTCAAAAAATCAGCATCATGTTCTCCATACTCATTCATACAATCATTCTTTATCCCATATTTGACAACTTCAAAATTAGCTTTGAAATGAGGTGATTCAAAAGTGAAATCATTGTTAACCTTTGTTTGCAGCTCTTCCTCTTCATGATTCAATGTGGGAACTTCAAGAGCTTCACACTCTAGCTGTAGATGGTTCATTTTTTTTTCCCATGTATCATTCCAACTATTCTCCTTATTGAAAATTTGTTCATTGGCTGCAATAGGAATTGTTAGACCACCCATATTTGAATTTTCAGCAGTAGAGCATTCTTGTTCAACACATGGTATAGGATAGAGCACATCTTCTTCACAAAGAAGGTCATCCTCTGAAGCTTCTAAAATTTTTTGAGGTTGCAAACCTTCATCAACCTTTGGCTACAATATTTCTCCTCTATCATCCTCATCATGAAACTTGAAAACCATACACTCTGGTTATGTATCAATCATCACTTCATTATCACTACCAGAACTTGAAAAGAAAACATCAGAAATGAAGCCTTCTTTCTGCAAATTGCATGATGAATCAATCTTTGAAAATGTGACTATGGATTGTGATTTATTAATATCACATTCTTCAAGCATGGGATCAAGTTTGATAGATACGACTTCTCCTCTTGCCTAGAGAAAATCATCATCAAGAGGAAAATTAGGTTAGGAATGCAATCTATCCATTCTCTCGTTAGGCTCTTCTTTATCTACTTTATCAAAAGTTAAATCAATATTATCAAAGATAAAAACCTCCATGTCTAGACTATGATTTAAAAACTTTTTTTTAGCCTCATAAGAAATACCTTCTATCACTTGATCTTTTTCATCAATATCAAAATTAAAGATTTTTGATTCAGGAGAAAATATAGAACCATTCATATCTTCTTTCATATCATCAGAGACACAAGTGGTTGCAGATGTTTCAACTTTAGTAATGTGACCATCCTCATCCAAGATTCCACATAAAAATTCATCATTCAATTCCTCTAGGAACCAATTTGGAATGAGAGTGACATTGTGTTCTTTTGATAGTACCTTTTAATTATTCTCTTCAAAAAAGTAGATGATTGTTCAATCTCACTCCTTTGTATGCATGTTGAGAAAGATTTGGTCTTTTATTTTCAGCATGGCTCAAAACTATTTCTTGTTGCTGATTGTGATTCCATGGCACTAACAAATATCTAGGTTCAACTAATGTTTGCACAAAATCTTGTTCACCACAAACATAGAAGTTATAAGAAACTTGATCTTCTCTCTCAAGTTTTTCTTTAAGAACTACTTGTAACTGATGAATCTTTTGTTCAAGGTTGTTGAGAAGATAAAACCTCTGATGCAAACCTTTGAGCAGTGAGTTGGATTTGTAATCGTTGGATGGATGCAACTTCTTCTTCTCTGCTTTAGAGATGCTGGCCTGGAGACTACTCCACAATGAAATAAGTATTTCATCATCTATAGCCAATATCTCTTCAATAGTTGGCATAGGTAGTCTTTTGGCTTTGGGCTGACTTCTTTGGCTTGCCTTGCATTGAACTATTTTCTGAGCTCTTCAAATAAAATAGAGTCACCAACCTCCTTCCAGTGGAGGTACCATTTAATTCTTGAGGAAATTAGACACTGGCACTTTGATTCTTTCCCCAATAGAGTCACCAAAAATTATTGGTTAACAGTTTTGTCACTGGAAAAACACACTATGATTCACCCAATAGGTAGCAACAAAAAGACACCAACAAATGGAATAATCATTGTAGATGCAATGATTATCCTCTGCGTTTGAGAGGGGCATCTCCCTCATATGATGGGGGTTTTTGGATTTTTGAGTACCTTTAACCAGAAGGTACAAAAGGGTAACAAAAGAGAGAAAAAGAGAGGAAAGGGAAAGAGGAAGAAATCTACATGTGAGCATAAGCAATACAACACAAACCCCTTGAAGAAAGATAAACTAAACTATAGAGGAAAATCACAAAGTCTTCTAAAAGTGAGAGAATGAACAACAACAAGGCACAAAGACCTTCTAAAACACCTGCATATCAAGAGTTGAGTAAAAGAGTTTACAATCCTAAAAGGAACTAATTAAACATAGGAATAATTAGTTCACGAGAAGAAAATTGCAAACATAAGAACAACAACTCTTCTATATTATTTCCAAATGAAAGAAGTACAAAGCCTCCTTATTACTCCATTACAAAATCCCAACTCTACAGGAATATGAAATAATAAAACACCTTCTAGATTGATCGAGTCTCACTCGTGCATCAAAGTGCAAGGGGGTAAGAGATCTGGTCAGCTAAAGATACAGAAAATAGAAATAGACATCTAGTTACTACACTCCTACAGCTTTTAAAGCAATCTCATCATTTCTAAAGGTCTCCACAATGTTGTCATCTAAAAACTTTGTACCACATCAACCACTATAGCTTGATCTATTTTTTGTTTGGAAGCACCAACAAGTTGGAGACTAGTTGTAACCCACTAAAATGGGTTATTGCAGTTACCAATACCCTATGACAACCATGAATCTTTAGAGTGTAACAATATGAACATAACCAGACACATGGAAGAATGAATCACACGGGTCTTTTTAGGATAAATAATACATGCGGGAATTGAGTTGACCATATGTGATAACTCAAAATAAAGGAAAAGTTCAAAAAGTTTCAAGTTTTAAAAATGAAGGTAACACCCCCGAAGATAGTTTTTGATTTTATAATTGATATCAGTCCTGGATCTGAACTAGTGTCCAAAGCACCTTATCGAAGGACTACTACTGAGTTGATGGAGTTAAAGGCTCAACTCCAAGAATTATTACAAAAATGATTGATTACACCTAGTGTGTCACCTTAGGGTGCGCCAGTGATCTTTATTAAGTAGAAAGATGGTACTTTACATCTTTGTATAGACTATCGTATACTTAACAAAGAAATGATTAAGAACAAGTACCCTCTATTTTGCATAGATGATTTTTTATCAAATGCGTAATGTTTCTGTATTTTCTAAAATCAACTTTAGGTCAAGCTATCATCAATTGAGAATAAAGGATGAAGATATTCACAAGACAACCTTTCAAACAAGGCATGGACATTATGAGTTCACAGTCTTACCTTTTGGTTTGACCGATGCCCTAGCAACATTTATGAATTTGATAAACAATATTTTTAGGGATTCTCTAGACATGTTTGTTCTAGTGTTTTTAGATGATATATTAATCTACTCTTGTAATGAGGAGGAACATCATAAACATTTATAGATAGTTATGCAATGACTCAGTGAGCATAAATTCTATGGAAAGCTATCCAAATAGACTTTCTTTCAAAAGGAGGTGCAATACTTGGGTCATATCATATCAGCTAAAAGAATTGCTATAGATCCATCAAAGATAAAGGCTATTTTAGAATGGCCTACTCCTAAAAATGTGCATGAAGTGTGTAGTTTTATGAGATTAATAGGATATTACAGGATGTTCATGTTGAACTTTTCTAGAATTGCTCATCCTATCACTTCCTTGCAAAGAAAAGGAAAGAAATTTGAGAGGTCTAAAAAGTGTGAAGAAGCTTTGAATATTCTTAAATAGAAGTCAACTTCAACACCAATCCTGAAAGTACTAGACACAGAGGGTCATTTCGTTGTTGTCACTAATGCTTCAGGATAAGGGTTAGGAGGAGTGCTCATACAAGAAAACTAGGTTGTAGCTTATGAGTCCAGGAAGTTGCAACCTTATGAGCAGAATTATGCCCCTCATGATTTGGAGTTAGCAACAATTGTGCATGCTCTCCAAGTATGGAGACATTATTTCTTGGGAAAGCAATTTGAACTAAAATATGATAATCAAGGTTTGAAGTATATCTTCACGCAACCTAACCTTAACACCTAGCAAAGAAGATGGTTAGGGCTCATCTCTAACTATGATTTTGAGGTTAATTACATTAAGGGTAAGGAAAATAGAATGGCTAATGCCTTGGGTCAAAGAAGGAACATATTGGCAATAGTATCAGTGCACTTTGATTTTATAGCTCATATATTGAATAATTTGTCTAAAGATGAATATTATGAGAAATTTTTGAAACCTTTAACAAAAAATCCTCAAGATTCAAGGTATGATGGATTTTATTTTGAACCTGATGGATTATTGAGATTCAAAAACAAAATATATGTTCTAAATTAGAGAGATTTAAGAACTATGTGGAAAGAAGTGCATTCTACATCATATTCAAGCACCTTGGAGTGGCAAAGTTGTTAGTTGATGTCAAACCCTTATATTTTTTGAAAAGAATGAAAAATGATACTGCAAGATTTGTGGCTGGATGCCTAGAGTGTCAACAAGTTAAGGCTGAACACCAACACCTGACAAGACTTTTGCATCCTCATGACATATCAAAATGGAATTGGCAAGTCATTAGTATGGATTTTGTCCAAGGATTGCCTATGTCCCACTATAAGCATGATGCTATTCTTGTAGTAGTGGATAAACTTACTAGGGTAGCTCATTTTATTCCTGGTAAACTTACAGATGGAGCACCCATCTTAGCCAAGAAGTTCAAGAAAGAAATTTTTAGATTGCATGGGTTTCTGGAAAAGATAATATTGGATAGAGATGCTCGAATAACTTCAAAGATTTGGCAAACTTTGATCTCATCTTTGGGAAAAAAACTAAATCTAAGCTCAACTTATCATCTAGAAACAAATGGATAAATTGAAAGAGTAAATCAAATACTGGAGGATTTGTTGAGGATGTATTACATAGATTAGAAGTATAAGTGGGAAGAGTATCTTCCACTAGTTGAAATTGCCTATAACAACTCTTATCATTCTACAATTAAGATGGCTCCATTCGAAGCATTATATGGAAGAAAGTGCCAAATTCTTATAAGTTAGGATAAGCTAGAAGATACGATTAGCCTTGGGCTAGAAATGCTTTTAGAAATGGAAGAGCAAGTAAAGATGATCAGAAAAATATTGGCAGAAGCAATGATAGATAGAAAAGCTATGCTAATGCCAAGAGAATACCCCAACAAATTTTAGTAGGAGATAAAACTTTCTCTTAAGAGTTAAACCACACAAAAGCCCAATTAAGTTTCAAAGGTCGTCCAAACTACCACGTAGATATGTTGGACCTTTTAAAGTCCTAGAAGTGGTTAATCCAGTTCCTTAAAAGATAAATCTACCACCAGCACTTACTAGAATGCATGATATATTCCATGTGTCATATTTGAAGAAATATATATCCGGATCTAATCACATACTTGATTGGAATGCTCTATAGGTACATGACCCAGGGGTAGTCATGATAGAGCCTATCAAAGTGCTTGAGGTGTGCAAGCTTTGCCTACATAATAAAGAGGTTACCCAATGCAAGGTTCAGTGGGACCAATATTCAGAGGAAAATGCTACCTAGGAAGATTATAAGGATATTTATCAAAAGTTCCCACATCTTTTTATATAGCATGATGTACAAAAAATATGTTTGAAATATTTTTTTTTGCTTGGACATAATCATCGAGGACGATGATCTTTAAGGGTACAAATATGTCACACTTCATTTTTAAACTAATGTATTTATTTTGATTGTTTTCAAGAGACAGATAGTTAGTTAGCAAAAATATTATGATTATACTAATGACATGAAATGTATTGATTTATATTAATTTGTATGCAAGAAATAATTGCTTATGATGTCATTATTAAATATGTGATTAAAATAATAAATGGACTAACTACTATCCTGAAATTGAGGTGGATGCAGGAATAGTGTTCTTTTCCCTCCGATAAGAGGAGAGAGAGTATCACCATGGAGAGGATGCTAGATCGCATGAATGCAATGATCTTTATGCCATCTAGAAACATGTATACACTTAGTAGAGAGAAACCATATTCTTTCTTGTCAAGTTGTGTTGTCATTAAGATGAAGGTTAAATCCTTTTTCTATCATTTGATAGGAGCTTGGTGTAAACTTTTTTGATGCCATGTTGAGATGTGTAATGGACTAAAAATGTTTAATATTGTTGTTTTAAAGATCTTAGTTGAAGAGTCCTTGTCGATAATTGTGCTTCAATTGAACATAATTAGTATTCAAGAGTACACCATATCGACATCTTTTAGTTGAGTATGTTGTCTTTTTATTAAGATACTATTATTTTATTATCATTATTAAATATTATTATAGCTATAAGATAAATCTAGAAGAATCTTTCCTTTAATACTACTTGGCACACTCCCTAGATGCTAGGGGAGTGGGAAATGGAGTTGTCAATCCATATTGTCCACTATCCCTACATGCCAATTCCATGGGAGAGGAGAGGGAATCAAGGAGCAATGCAATTATTATTCCCTATAATCATTTCCAAGTGAGATAAGAAGGAAGTAAGGTCTCGCGAGTAAGGAAGGAGAAGTAAGGAAAAAGAAAAGAGGAGCTCGAGAGCATTTGGAGAATGAGAGTGATTGCAGAAGGAGACTGCAGACAAAGATTTAGACTACCTATCTTGCTGGTAAGTCTATTATACTTTATGGATTGTGATATATCTTGCCTTCAAATAGTTCAGTTGATGTAGAAAGAAGAATTGTTTGTATGATATGTTAACTATTGATCCTTATTAGATAGTATGTACTAGAAAGAATTATATAGACTGATGCTTCTATTATGGAAGATCTGTTCAGCCATGACTTAAATGTTTTTATATCTGTTTTAATAGAGAAGCAAAATAGCTTTGTAGGTAGATAGATAAGGTCATGTTTTCAATATTCAACATAGTTACTTGAATTCCAACTATGCTTATGTAATATTGAGCCCCAATATATATATATATATATATATATATATATATATATATATATATATATATATATATATATTCAACATAGTTACTTGAATTCCAACTATGCTTATGTAATATTGAGCCCTGATATATACATATATATATATAGAGAGAGAGAGAGAGAACTCACTATATCACATTTGAAGCTCACATACATATGGAGTTCATCTTATAATGTATTAGACTATGGGCTGTCTATGGGCAATCTATATCCTGTTTAATATGTTGGTAATGGCTGAATGTTATAATTCATAATGGCCAACTATCATATTAAGTATGGCTAACTATCATATTAGCTATGGCCGATTGTTATAGTTAGTAATGGTCGGCTATCATATTAGCTATGGCCGACTATTATAATTCATAATGGATGACTGTCTTATTAGCTATTGCCAATTGTTATAATACATAATGACTGACTATTATATCTTATTAAGGCTGAATGATTACACTTATGCTTTGTTTGATTGTTATACTTTTCCTCGGCTGACTACTATATCTATTCTTAGCCTACTATATAGTCTTTTCATTGGCTAAATGGGTTACATATTATACCCACAACATTAATTGCATTAAGTTGTGTGCCTTAAGTATGCCGAGGAAATTAAGAGCCTAGCTAGATAAGAAATAAAATCGATGGGAAGAGTTTGACTTTTAGGTAAAAACCAAGTTTGGTCATAGAAGTTTTATTATGGGCCAAATGTGTACTTATAGAGACCTAATTGAAGGTCACTTATGTAAAACAAAGCATTCATTCCATAGCAATAGCTAATCATGAAGATAGTGAGTGTTTGAAAAAGGTTTAATAGAAGCTAATTCTAAGTCTAAGACATAATGTAGAAATATTTGACATTAGATCATTGTCTTCAAGTATATGAAGAAGAATGTGTTGTTACTAGAAGCCATTCTTGAGTTAATTTAAACTATGTATACTCTAGTCTTTATAGAGGAGTAACCTTCAATCCTATTTAAGGCTAAGATTAGTGAAAAGGAAGGTAAGGGATATACTCATTATGGTAATGGTAAGTCATAATATGGATTACTTTATTAGTATCGTACCTTTTTGACATACAAAAGGAAGTGAATTCAACCCGATGGTGTTTTAAACCATAGTTTTCTTTGATAGATTATGAGTTGAATGACTATATTCTTGACTAAAATAGAAAGAATCTTTAACCTTAAAAACTCTATGGTGTAAATGTTAGAATTACGTTTGTATATAGATTACAATGAGCATGAGAATAGGTTGAGAGGGTATTGAGTAGATGACAGGATGTCATAGGCCCATGATTGCAAGAATGCAAAGAGGGACTCAATACATGTTATATAGTCACCTACTTTCTCACCTTATGATTTGTCAAAATGACTAGTAGATAAGGATCATGATATAATCTTTATGACCAAAATGGTATAAATAAGTCAAAAGAATTATTTATTTATATGATAGAGTAATAAAAATGTTGTCTCCAAGTTGATAAAAGAGTGAATGAACATATATCTATATATATATATATATATATATATATATATATATATATATATATATATATATGGAACTTTGGCTAAAGTAATGCAAGTCACTCCTTGCATTGTTGGTTTACAGTGTACCAGATAAGCTAAATAATCAGAATTGGCTATACATAACAAGAGCTAGACTAGAGTTGTAACATGATTGTCTTTAGCTAGGACACATCACTAGTTCTTAGATAGCATATGGAATCAGTTGATTCTCATTATTTATTACGCTCGTAAAGGGAAGGGCCATTTCAAGGATGGAAGGGGAGTAGGAGACCGTTGGTCTATGGTTGGAGGAAAAGCACCAAGGTGATGCTCTCTTTCTCCTACAGTTGACTGTTGAATACTTGTGGACAAGAATATATTGTTTATTTTGTAAATGATATTGGTAAAAAGAATTAAAATTCATGAGAAATATGACCATTTAGTATATGTACAATTTGTAAGTCGCACGTGAAGTGACTTTCTTTTGAAATATGTATATTGTACTCGGATATTGTAAATCTAATTTATTATTTGGATAATTCTCTCTTATAAAAAAAATAAGTTTAGCATGATTATTTTCTTAATAATGATTTGAGTTTTCTAATATTCCAATGGGGATGTTACAAATAAATCACACAAATGTGTATTTGGTAAGCTCGTAATGGTTGGATCATAATCAACCAAAATTTAAATTTGAATTTTAGAAATTTAGGGGTCAAAGTTGTAAATGTGGAACTAATTTTTTATCTAGAAAAATTATCTATGGTGTTGAACGGTAAAGTATATGTAAGGAATGAGTATGTAATCATGGAAGATATAATAATTTTGGTTTATAAAGGGGGATGTATATAAATGGATAAGATGTTGATAAATGTATGGTAATATCTATCTATCTATCTATCTATTTGTTTGTGTGTGTAAGATAGGAGAATGAGTTTTCACTTTGGACAAATCAACACCAATTGACAATATGTAAATGTATTAAACAATTATCTCAAAACATGCACAAAATGAAATGGGTAATGGTGTGATGAGATTCACTTAGGAAACCAATGGCATAACACATGTGTCCATGGGGTACTAATAAACTTCCCCAATTTCATTTCTACCCCTCAAATATATGTTTTTGATAGTCTTAATAAATAATAAAGAATAAATGCTTTCTTGATGTTATTTGATGGACAACAAAAACATTTATACAAGGAGAAAAGCGGAAAAGCGGTTAGGAAGTTGTAAACTGCATAACTGCAGCATAATAACTGGTAACCGTTGTCCCACTATCTGAGCAGATATTAAATAATGTAATATCATTGTTATGCCAACAATAAACACCACTAATTTCATTTCTACCCTTTATGCTTTTGAAAGCCCCTTTACATACAGCAGTATAACTAAAGTACCTCCCTATTTTTACAAGGTGGGTATCCATTTGTCACATGTTTACATCCTCTTATTATTTCTACTCTATCAGCCAAGAGCATTGCCCACACCTACATTTGACTCAGCATTAGTTTGATTGTTATCTCATATGTTAAAGTCTTGGCACAAAAAACCTAAATGAAATATGCCAAATATGTCATCCTATAGATAAGTTTAATTTAAAAGACTTATACATCTCAATCCCCAAACCCTTGCTAGACCAACTCTATCAATGAATCCTACTAATAATAGATATCTTAATTATAGTGTACATATTTATCTAAATTATAACGTAAGATATCTAGTGATTCTTATAGGTAGGGTCGTGGAATTACCAAAAGGTGTGCAATAATTGGTATTAGGAAACTTGGGTAGGATTGTACACTGAATCTGCATGATCTTGGTGTGGCCATTATTTCATTTGTTAATTGTATCAAAATTGGGATTAAATAGGTGCTCCCAAGATTATGAGGCTCTGACACATTACAAGACTATGTACTTTAGGAAAAAAATATAGCTTCACAACCCTAACAAGACCAACATAGTGAATGACATTTCCTTTAATTGACCTATAGAAAGTGAACTAGAGAGAATTTGGAATGCCACTTATAAAGACCTCACGCCATTCACATATGCTTCTCAACCCCAATAACTTTTTTATTTTCATATTAATTAAATTATCACTTTCTCCTAATACACAATATATTAAATCACATTTTAATTATTTAAATAACGGGTATTATTTAAAAGGGAATCCCTGAAAAAATGACATGGTATGCAATTTTAATTTACCCAAAGCGAGTAGCATTGATCAACTTAAAGCGAAAACGTTAAGGAAGCCGTAGCTTTCCCATTTTGTAGGAATCGAATAATATATAAGGAATAAGGCCAAATTTGCGTTTGGAATCTACTTGAGATTTGGCAGGGTATCACCACTCCAACCTTGATAAAGGCCTCTTCTCCTGATGCCTTTCAAACTCAAGTCTCAATGTAAAGGTGATATCTCATTTCTAAAAATGGCCCAGATATTGTGTCCGCGGCTCAGTTTGGCTTCCAAAGCTAGTACTAAATCTCCAGGATGAATTTCAAAGAAAGCCCATCGTTGTTCGCCTTTTAGAAACTACTGGCGTCTAAAGAGTTTAGGTATTTTTTATCCTGCTCTGTCCTAGCTGCTTGTAATCCTGGAACTGAAAGCCTAATTATTATTGTTTTTTTCAATTGTTTGCAGCTTGCCACAACATGCCATCTGCTGTTGTTGTCGGAGAGGATACGAAAGCTCCTGAGGGTAATGGTTTATTTTATTAACTTTTGAGATTAAACTTGTCAACTGTTCCAGAGTTAAATAATCTAGTTCTGTCATTATTGCAGCTTTAACGATACCGCATACGAAGCGTAAAATCTATCCTAATAGCGGGAAGCCAGATTATGTTCATCCTATTGCAACATTTGAGGAGGTATTAAGTATGAATTCATTTGAGTTCCCCTGCCGAATTTAGATGGATCGACCTTTGAGAGCACATTTTTGGTGACCAGCGGATTGAATGTTACATTTATCAGTAGTTACTGACATTCAATTTGTTTCAGAAAAATGTTGAACCCAAATGCTCCGAAAGGAAATAATGATATGCAGTTAGATGTAGCAAAATTGGGAAATCTCAAAATCTAATTGAGTGTTATTGTTTCAGGCACCATTGGATGCAATGGATAAGAAAATAGAAGAATTGGTTGCAGAGATCAAAGAGTTATTTAATTCGATGGAAGATGGGGAGATAAGTCCATCTGCATATGATACTGCGTGGGTAGCGAGAGTGCCTGCTATTGATGGCTTCGCTGAACCCCAATTTCCCCAAATGGTGGACTGGGTTCTTGAGAATCAGTTACCAGACGGTTCCTGGGGAGAGAAGCATCGCTTTTTAGCATATGATAGATTTCTCAATACTCTTGCCTGCCTATTACTCTCACCTTCTGGGGAGTTGGAAAAAATCAAGTGAACAGAGGTAATTACCATTTTTTTCGGGCCAACCAACAAAAGAACTTTATCCATGGACCTATGTGTATTTTCTTCTACATTTTGGCATTATATTTTATTAATTATTCTTTTCACCGGGGATAGTTTAAATTCAGATATTTTAAACTAGAAAACAAGAAGCGTAATTGAAAAAAAAAGAGATTTACCCTCAAACAGATGAAGAGTTTAATTTCTGGGCCATATTAGGTCTTGATTTCTTAAGGAGAAACACGGAAGGAATGATTAAAGAAGCAGTAGGTTATCATGGATCTAAGGGATTCGAGATGGTGCTTCCTGCACTGCTGAATGAAGCCAAACTTTTGGGTTTGGATCTTCCTTATGATTTATTTGTCATCAAGCAAATAAACGAAAAGCGGGACTCCGAATTGAAAAAGTGAAATTCTACCCTATCTTTTGCTATTATCTATTTGTGTCTTGTTTTAAGCTATAAAAGATGTAACTGATTGAATAAGATTATTGTGAATTAGAGCATCTGTTGAAGAGCTACACACCCATCCCACAGGGATGTTGCAGTGTCTGGAAGGCATACAAGAAGTAATCGATTGGAAAATATCCTGAAATTGCAATCCACGGATGGGTCTTTCTCAGGCTCGCCAGCATCTACAGCTTGCGTATATATGCACACAGGAGAGAAGAAATGTCTACAATTCTTGACGGGCCTTGTTATAAAGTTTGGAGACCATGGTAATAGTTTTATTTAATACTCGTACCATCTTATGCATTATTGAAAGAATATCGGATTGTGAAATTAAAATGTTGGGATCGCAGTGCCGTGCTTGTATCCAGTGGATATAGTGGAGCGTTTGAGAGCCGTGGATAGTGTTGAACGTCTTGGGCTCGAACGCCATTTCGAAACGGAGATTAAACAAGCCTTGGACTATGTATTCCAGTGAGTAATAGTATTTCCTCTGTCATGATCAACTTTCCAATAAAAATTCAGTTGCTTCCAATTTATTCCATACTTTTAAAATTATTTTCACCCCTCCTCAATTTGGAAAGGTACATACTAAGTACTGGGGCGAAAGAGGCATTGGATTTGGAAGGGGCAGCCTTGTTCCAAATATTGATGTCACAGCCACGGGCTTCAGGCTTCTCAGGATGTTCGGCTACACTGTATCTTCGGGTATATATGTGTTTGTATGCAAATCATTCAGATGGGTACTAGTTACAAGTTTAATCGAGTTTTTTGTTTCCAGAATTAAGTCGGTCTTAATCTCTAACAATTTCCAATGGCAGACGTTCTGCAAAACATCAAATGCGAGGCTGAAGAAATCTGTAAGAAGTCTGGTAATGAAAACAGCACAGGAGTAATCGACATACTGAGCCTGTATAAATGTTCACAGGTTAACTTTCCGGGCGAAAATGTAATGAGAGAAATAGGTGTATTTGCAAAAGATTATTTGGCCAAATCCCTGCAAAGCAAGAACTTTTCTCAGGCCAAGGCTGTCAAGGAAAACCTTCGCCAAGAGGTATTGTGAATTGCCACGTTCTCTGAAATATTAATCGGTGATGTAATACTAAACTTGATGAAAATTCTTATGATTTGCAATTTTTCTTCTTATTTATCCAGGTTGAATATGCCTTGTTTGCTCGATGGAATAGAAATATGCCAGGCCTTATGTTTAGAAATCACATAGAAGTGTTTAATCCCGATGACTTATGGCTGGGGAAGACATTATATCGGTAACATACAGTTTCCGATTATAACGGTTTTATATGAGTATAGTCTGATCATATTTTAGATTGTCTCGACTCTCTAGTGTGCAAGCCACTAATTGAGGTTGAATGTAATCCACATCCTAAAGAATGCCAAATGCGAGCAACGACAAGTTTTGAGAGTTGGCGAAACTCGAGTTCAACCGCACTCAGGCTATACACAGATCCGAAATACAACATATTAAGAGGTAACATGGAGCAGTTAAAAATGGTCTACATTTACTTTCAAAAAAAGAATTCTCTGTTATGAAGGTAACTCAATTGAGCGTAGAAAAATTAGTTTAATATGTGTTTTTGCGAAGATCTTAGATGAAAGATATAAAAATGAGACTATTGTGTTGTTGAAGATGGTACAAGGATTGCAATTTCCTGGAGCTGGAATTTACTCGTCACAGAGAAGTGGCAGTATACTGGTGCGCTTCAGCAGTGATGTTTGAACCAAAATACACCGAGTGTAGACTCGATAATGCAAAATCCGGAGTCCTGGCTGGTATCACGGACGACTTCTATGACACCTTTGCAACTCTGCACCAAGCCAAGATCTTCAACGAAGCTTTCGAAAGGTCGCCACGTCTCATCTTTATCCGATTAACGAATTCGCCATATTAACTCTCTGGTCTTTCGGGCTGCAGATGGGATCCATTGCAAATCGACCATCTAACAGAGGAGATGAAAATAATTTTCATGGGTGTCTATAATACTTTGACCGATATATCTGAACGAGTGCGGGAGGTCCAAGGACGTGATGTGCTTCCTTACCTGCGCCGAACGGTAACTATTGATGTGCTGTGCTTCCCACTGATATTTTTGATTCAGCGGTGTGTTAATTTAGAGTGAATACATTTTTCGTTGGTTCTTGTTTGCTTTTGAATTACGTGTTTGAAATCGCTTCAGATTTGAGCAGAGAAAGAGGCGAATTGTACTATAATAAGAATAGTTTGTTTATTGCCGAGTGTAGTGGTTGGATTTCTTCCTCACTTTCACAAAAGAAAGAGAGTGGATGGAAAAAGTTATTCGCCATCATTAGATGAATATTGGGAGACCGCCCTAGTGTCGATATCACCGGGAGCAGCAAGCCTCACGTCAATATTTTCTACGGGAGAGATTCTTCCTGATCACATTCTCGAGAAATTCGATTTCCGAGCCGACTTTCTCAAATTCGTCAGTCTGACAGGGCGTCTTATTAACGACGTTAGAACTTTCCAGGTGAGCCTCTCTTCCCTTCACTTTTACCCTTTTTTAACAAGTTTTGAGTAAGTTAGTACTAAAAAGTATTTTACCGTGGTGATTTAGAGGGAAAGAGAGCGCGGGGAATTGGCTTCATTCGTACAATGTTACATAAATGAGCACAGTGGATGCACGGAAGAAGAAGCCCTAAATTATCTGCACGGAGTGAACGAAGACGCGCTTGCTGAATTGAACTATTATTTTTTAATGCGTGCAGACATACCGAAGAGTGTTCGAACACTTCTTTTCAACACGGCCAGAATAATGCAAGTGGTTTACAGCTACGATGACGGCTTTCTAAATGCCGCCGAGAATCTCAAAGACTTTATTAAAAAGTCTCTGTACGAACCGCTGCCATAATAAATCACTATTATGGGATGTTGAAATTCCAAATTTTACTGGAAAATAATGTTTGTTAGTAGATAGGTTGTTTTAAAGTGGACTTGCAAGTCCATAAATCCTCTGTAAATCTGTCTCAAGCTGTTAAATGGTTTTTTAAGTGGACTTGGCCTATGACCTGCCTGTAAGCTTTGACGTCTCCAAATATGCCTTAGAAAATATTTAAGTAGATGGAATGATATTCAAACCCCTGGTATTGATATGATATTCGTGGGTTTGATTTTCTTTTTAGGATCTGAATTTTTCAGCCATAGGACCTGTCAATCCACCTAACCCTGCACTCGAAATTAATCCATCTACATTGTTATTAGGATAGTCATGATTTTGATTGTGATTTGAATGCATTAAAGTAACTGCATATATTTGCATTGTTAGTGCTATCTCTTCCACGACCATAACTCTGTATATCTTTCCCACCGCCCAATGTATCACTAAATACATTCCAACTGATTTATTTTGCAACAGCTCAACAAAAACATTTGAAAGAACAACAGATTCATTCAGATTGGTAGCTGCTGGTTAAAAACATTAAGGGCAGTTTATTTTAACAACATTTCAAGGATAATAAGGTCGGGGATTCTGGAAAATAAATTATTTTCACGACGGGAGAAATTTTTTTTGTAAGGCTTTATTTGGCAGTTTTGCAGAAGGTTTTCTGAAGCCAATTTTTTCTCGGGTCTTCTGTGGGAATTTTTTAAAAATGTGTAATTTATTTTCCTAGCACTTGGCATGGTGGCCGGCAGGCATGGAGGCCGCAGAGATGATGAATCCAGGGACCGGGAGAGGGACAGGGAGTCGCTTTTTTCCTAAAAGAAATGGAGGAAAATGAACAGGGTAGGAATTAGGACGGGACTGCCACCGTGACAGGGAGTGGGAAAATGATAGGGTCAGGGAGAATATTTTGAAACCCAACTTTGTTCTTTAAACCAGAAAATTATAACAGTGGAAACAACACTTACAATGAATACTCATTTACAAATCACAACTTACAGTCATGAAGAAAAAACTCCATTTACAACAGCATAAACACAGAAATTCTATATATTATTCTCCACCTTACATCTCTACTCAAATTGAGCAATCAACACATTTACTCTCAATTTTTCCTGGCTTGTTACAAAAGCATAGGGCAGTCCTTTTAGAAGACTCAGCAAGCCCCAAAATAGACCAGCTATAAAAATAAACTACTAGTCTAAAAATAAGATAATCATGCATGATCACTATAAACTCTAAAAACAGCAGTGCTAAAAATACAATTTTTCATGCATTGAACATACATTCCAAAAAATATAAAAGTCTTCTTAAATAACTCTTTAAAAAAGACTCGCACTCATGCATGCAAGCATCACTTATCAACAAGGAGCACTCAAGAGACTATAGTCCTTCTAGGGCTTGGCATAGGGAAAAGGAGCATAAGGATCGGAATAGTGCTTGTGTTTTCGGCTACTCTTCCTCGCCATCTTGTGTTCACAGTGATAACAATTGTTGGTGTTAGAAATAAGCTACGAGTGGACCAACGATGGACTGGTCCAAGAGGGGCCAGTAGCTCAGTGGTAGAGCACTCCAGCAACGAATGGAAGGTCCTAGGTTCGAGTCCTAGCTGGTCCATGTCTCAACATAGTATCAGAGCTAGGTCACGGGTTCAAATCCCCTTGGGTAATGCTGAGGGGGGATTGTTGGCAAAAAAGGTTCAGCTAGAATGTTTTCCAAGTTCAGCTAGAAATTCAGCTAGAGTTTCAGCCAGGTTTAACTAGAATGTTTTCCTGGTTCAGCTAGAGGTTCAGCTAGAGGACCATCAAGAGGTTCAGCTAGAGATTCAGCTAGAGGTTCAGCTAAAAATATATTGCTGGAGTATTTATTTGCAGGGCAGATATATTGCTGGAGTGATTTGTTTGTAGGGTTGATATATTGCTAGAGTGATTTTTGTTTGCAGGGCTGTTATATTGCTAGAAATGCAAGTTGGAACAAGCTAGAAGTATTATTGGTAGTGCTCTCATGGCTAGAGTATTAAATATAAATGATCCAATCTCATATGAGAAAGCTAGAGGGAAGAAAGAATGGGAGCAAGCCATGAACGAGGAATATGCTAGAAGAATGCTTGGAATGCTAGAGGTGAACATTAAGGGGGCTAGTAGTATAATGTTCCACTCTAAATTATTCTAGCCAATCTTAAGGGGGATGTTAAGGATTAAGATTGTCTAGAAAATGATAGAATGTTTCTAGAGTTTTCCATAAGCTAGAACATTTATGAAGCGATTCTAGAAAAGAACATTCTAAGAGCTATTGTAAAATAGAACATTCTAGGTTTAAGAGTTTTTTAGAAAGCTAGAAGCTTCCAGGCTTCAAAAGTTCTATAGCTATATGTGATTGTAGAGAGTTGTTGGGTACAACATCTGGATAGCTGCTAGACACAGCAGCTGGATAACTGCTAGACACAGTGTTCTGGATGTGATATAATGAATGCTAGATGAATATAATTTGCTAAGTTATTCAACTCTGTTTGCCATGTGTTTTCTCTGTTCATTGGTGTTATGTTTTGCCCTGTCTTTTGGTGTTTTTGGGCCTGTTCTTTCAACAATTATAGCCACAGACAGGGAAGCCACAAGAATGCAGACGGTGAGCCCTGGGAACTTTCTAGCAAGAGTGTTTCTGAGGATGGTGATGGTGGCAATTGGGTTGCTGATTATGGACCAGGGTTTGACCACGAGTTAAGGTTTGAGAATAGTTAGTCTGTAGAAGGTGAAGTGCACAAGCTTGAATATATGAGTAGTAGTCCTCCTATTCAGAAAAGAGGAAATATTCTCCAATTGTGTGGGATTTCGATGTTAAGTTGACCTCTGTCGCCACTATTTAGGCGAGGATAGTGTAATAATTTAAGGTCCTCTATGAAGGTGTACATGCTCAATGGACATCATATTTTTGTATGATCACATATAGAGTTTTTTTATTTTATTTTTAGACTGTTTACTCCATGGAACTAGACTTCATAAAATTTATTATTTTCAAACTGTTTTGTGTGCTTTATTTTTAGTTTTAGTTTTAGACTATTGTTTTAAAACTTTATTTACATACAATATTGTGATTGTTGTTTTCTATATGAGAATGAACAACAGATTTAAGATTTTTCTAGTGAATAAAAATATAGTATTTTTCTTTCTTCTATTATGTTGATCACTCATTTCTTGAGAAGTATAGGAATGTGATAGATTTAATATTTTAGTTTAGTATAGTGTAAGTGTTAATTAATTTATGTTAATTGGTACCAGAGTAGGTTGTAGAAAATTTATTGTGCAGGTGATAGTTTCATCTTAACAATCATCTCCAAATGGCTAATAGCAGCATCTTCCCTTTCCAGTTTCTATTGTTTATAAAAGACAACTATGAATATAGGAGTATCAAAATGAAGACCCTACTATTATCCCAAGATCTATGGGAATTAGTAGAAGTGGGATACACAACCTATAGATCAGAATGTTTTGAATGCTTTGATAGAAAACCAACGAACTCAGTTGAAAGAAGAAAAAAAGAAGGACAATCAAGCTATCTTCACCATTTAATTTGCATTGGATATTTCAATCTTCCCATGTATAATTGGTCTGAAAAATCAAAGGATGTGTGGGGGGCATTACAAATTGCATACCAAGGATCTGTAAAAGTGAGATTGGTAAGAATTTAAACTTTTAGAAGGAATTTTGAAAATTTAAGGATGAAAGAAGCTGAATCCACTCAAGATTTTGTTACTAGGACTCAAGGTATTGTGAATTGGCATAGGAATCGAGGGGAAGTAGTAATAGAACACCAAATTGCAGAGAAGACTTCAAGATCTCTTCTTCCAAAATTTGATCTAATGGTGATAGCCAATGAAGAAAGCAAAGATCTAGCCACATTCAAAGTAGCAAAGTTGGTTTTTTACAATCTCATGAGTGTATGTAGCATTCTATGGAGAGTTTGGTACAAGCTTTCCAATCTATAGTGAGAATTGAAGAAATATCTACAACTCCTCTTTCCGAAATAAATAAATCTCAAGAGCAACCTTCTAATAGTAGAGGACATGGTAGAGGAAGAGGAAGAAGTTATGTGGATTGAAGAAGCATCTAGTGCAGATATTGTTAATTCAATATGGACATTATCAATCTGATTGTAGAAAGAGAAAATCTGACTTGAATAAGTCAAGGGCCAACTATATTAAAGAGTCCTTTGAAGATGAAAAAACACTCCACTTTCTTCATATGTGACTTGGCAAAGAAGCATCAAAAAGATGTGTGGTTCCTAAATAGTGGTTGCTCAAATCATATGATAGGTAAATCTAATCTCTTTATCAAATTAGATGAATCTATAAGATGTCAAGTAATATTTGGTGATGATAAAGAGGTTGATGTGATGGGAAAACATACTCTTGTTGTAAAGACAAAGCAAGGAGGAACTGCTTATATTCACGACACTTTACCTGTGCCAAAATTATAACATAATCTTGTAAGCATTGGGTAGATTGTAGAAAATAATTGTAAAGTTGTGTTTGAAGATAACTGCTACAAAATATTTGATAAATCAGCTAACTATCATCTTGTAGCAAATGTTCATGCCCTTAAAGAAACCACAAATGATTTGTGGTTATTGTATAAGCGTTATGGACATTTGAGTTTTCAAGGATTGAGTTTTCTTCACAAAAGGAATATGGTGAGAGGACTTCTAGCAACTTAGGTAAATGAAGAAGTTTGTTTAGGGTGTGCACTTGGCAAGCAACATTGAGATAGTTTTCTAGTGAACAAATCATGGAGAGCAAAAGCTCCTCTTGATCTTGTGCATGCTGTCATTACTACTTGTTTGGCCCTTGGGACTTAGAAAATGGCACAAAAGAATTCCATTGCCCGCAAGCTTCCTATTGTTGAGACATTGGGTTGTACAACAGTGGTTTGCTCTAACAAAACATGCACACTTACAACAAATCAGATGTCAGTTACTCAATTTGTAACCTCAGGTCACACTGCCAGTTCAATTCAAGAATTTCATGTGGAAGGAACAACATATAACCCCACCCATGGGAATATCTAAGATTGGCCTGCACATATGAGTGCAAATTTGGAAAATCTAGCAGAAATTGCTGCAATTTCCAATAATGTAGGAATTTCTTGTCAGAATCACAAGTTCTGTGCTACTGGAATGCCCACTGAGGTAGCTCTGAAAGTTCTTATTGAAAAGATGGGAATCTCTAGTTTGAAGGGGATGAACATTGGTAATGGTAGAAATGCTATTGCCAACTATACTATTGAGAATGGCATGGTAGAATTACTTTATTGTGATCAGTTCATAGAAAATTCCAAGAGGATTGGCTTCATTGGAGTTTGATTGAACCCAAAAATCTATGTGTGCTATTGAAAATGTATTAGAAAGAAGTGCTTTTCAGCAATTAGCAGATGGAACCATAGTTGAAATGGATGATGAATCTAGGGAATTACTCTTGATGAAGCTTTGCCAAACGAGTTCTAAGGCTTTGCGTTGTTTAGGCCTTGCATACAAAGAAGACTTGGGAGAGTTTAATTGAATCATCCTTCTCATGAGAAATTGTTGGACCCGGCTTATTATTCTTAGATAGAGAACAATTTAATTTTTTCTGGTCTTGTTGGATTAAGAGATTCTCCTCATGAAGAAGTTCATGAAGCAATCAAGGTTGTAGAGAAGCTGGTATTCGGGTAATGGTGATCACTCGTGATAACAAGTTCACAGCAGAAGCCATATGCCAAGATACTATTGTGTTTTATGGAGAGGATCTTAGTGAGAAAAGTTTTACTGGAAGAGAATTTATGGAACTTCCCTTGAGCAGGCGTCGTGAAGTTTTGGCAAAGCCTGGTGGCCATGTTTTCTCTCGAGCAGAACCTAGGCATAAGCAGGATATGGACATCTGTCAAAGCATACTAGAAATTCTTGTTAGATATTATAGTTCAAACTGTCATGGTAAACATAAATGCAAAATGAAGAATCATATACAAGTTGTGTGGTGATGGTTTAATAGAATTCCTCAATGAAATGTGGTCTCATGGTACATGATAGATGAATGATATGCACAAAATGGGTCTGTTGAAAAGGCTTTAGAAATTTCAAGTATGTATAATATGGTCATCAATCGATAATTGGATGTTGGGAAGACGTCTTCTCTCTAAAGGACCAAGAATCAATCATTTGGTTGAATTTCCCAATGTTGGAATAAATAGTAAGGTGCTGACCCAATGATATGATGCGGGTTCAATGTGAGCCAGTATGCCAGAGAAGAGACTTCAAAGCTAGCAGCTATAGAGTTGTGTTTACTATGAATTGATGAGAATGCAATGGGTAAGTGAGATGAAGTTCAGATTGATGAAAGATAAAGGAATTGGAAAAAGTTCGGTTGTTATTAGATTGAAGGTCATAAAATGATATATGACTTCTGTGGAGGAGAAAGATCATATCTACAAACAACGACAATTTATGAGAAATTAGAGAGATTAGATTGGGAGATAATGACATTTCATGATTGTATGGGAGTGGAAAAATGTGCAGTGTTTTCTTCAACTAGCCCTCTCTACATAATGCTTTGAGACTGAAATAAAATGGCAATGGCATTTATGGTTATAATCAAAGTGGGGAAATGTGCAAAGTTATTCAATTTACATCTATCATGTTGATGTTGCTAGTAGAAGGCATACTATGTCCACAATCCATATTTTGTATGTGCAAACACAGGAGTCTAGGATTTAGGTATACAGAAAAGATGTCAACTTTCAGCGAGGCTAGATCACCACAATGGAGTAGAACAAAGATAGAAAGTGACTTAGCCAAATTCACAATTTGAAAGCTATAGTTTTCAAAATCACCATTTTGGAAAGGTGACTTGTTTCACTTATTGTACTTAAAAGTTCAAAATTAGGTTTCCTTTCGAAAAAGGTAGTTACTTCAACTGGTTGGGAAGTAGTTACAAGTTGGTTACAAATTAGTTACTACAGAGAAGCCTATAAATACAAGGCTATTTCATATGTAATGGGGGGTCACTTTTCAGAGAGAACTTTTGCAGGGGGAACTTATGAAACTTCTTGGAACATTTTTGGTTTTACACATTGTATAGTTTACCTTTGAAATTGTATAATTTTGAAAAACTAATGAAGAATTGCATTTCAGTTCATATGTTCTTGATGTATTTTTGAGTTATGATTACTAGTTTCTCATATGTCAAATTGGTAATCTTTCTATGTATTTGTGTAAATCAAAGTTATCCATTGAAGCATGTAATTGGGGTGATGAAACACAACCATGTCTCGGTATCCTAATTTGAAAGTGTTAAGATAAATTATCTCTTCGTATGTTGAGATTTGCCATGCTTCTTCATCATTGTTGCACATTTGTCATTCATCATGGAGTTTAGGAAAGTAGTTTCTATCTTTGTGGTGAAATCCCCTCATACTTTTCAATAAGATTGTGAAACTCCTGTTGGTTTTTGTACATCTACCAAGAGGGTTTCTACATGCCCATCTCTCCTGTTATTTTATTTTTCTTCCTTTTTGTACTTTAAGGTTAAAAGTACACAAAAACCCACAAATAACCCTATCATACAAGGGAGCTGCCCCTCTCAAATGCAGAGGAAAGCTGTTAGTCCAGTAACAACTTCTCGAACTGTTGGGACAATTTAGTCACCACTTTAAGGGCAACGGGTCATTTTCAAGGTTATTTCACTGTGTTAAATTTGTTTACCAACAAATTTTTGGCGACTCTGCTAGGGATACGAGCTGAAGTGTTGGTGCCTTTTTATTCCTTAAGAATATACAGGTATCTCCCTAGAAAATAAGATTGGCAACTCTATCTAAAAGAAGGATCCTAAAAGATGGTTTGGTATTGAAGAACTCAGATGCATAACTTGCAGTTTCCTAAATCAGACAGTGATAGTGATGATGAAGATTATTCTTTTTCTACATCCTCTACTCAGCAAAATCAAGTTCTTGATGATCCTACGAAAATAGAGTTTTTGAAGAGTTTCTATGGCGGCATGCAATTTGCATCTAACCAGGTTCATCCTTCCTTTCTTTAAACATTGCAGAAGATTGAACAAAATGATCAAAAGAAGACTCATTTTCTTGCTCATGATTGTAATTTCCTATCAGAGGAGATTCATGCACCAAAAGATAAAAGAAATTATGATGAGATATATCATTTGTGTAATGAGGACAGAAAAGAAGAAGCAAAAGTGTTTCCTACAAATGAACCTGTATTTAATGCAACATCTTCTGATCAAAGGGTTGAAAGAGGCTCATCGGAACATGCATGTGCTAGAGAAGAAGAAGTTATTACATTTTCTCATGATAGGACATCTCCACTGAAGAAAGAACAAAAAGAAGTGATAGAGATGGAAAAAGAAGATTATACGGAAGCATGCAATGATAAAGAAGAAGTCTTTTTAGATGATGGCACATTCTCAATTTCTTTGGAGAATGCCACTCCTCTTGTGATGGCTTGATCTGGTTCCACAACTATATCTTGTGAGAAAGATTTCCCTAACATGGTTAATGTTCAAGGGAGTCAAGAAGAAATTTTGGACCAAAGTGTGAACAAAGAACATGGAGATGAGCCACAAAGCATTGTCCTGACATGCATACGACGTAAACAAGAGGAGAAATGGTAATGAAATAGCATTGCAATAACTCTCTCATGAGTTTTCCATCACAAATCGGCATCTCAACACTTCGGATGATGATTCTCTTTGTGAAGAAGACGTCATCCTTTCTCCTTTATCATTTATTGAAGAAGAGTACTCAGTGATTGAAACTAAAGGTAATAATCAAGACAAAGCATTGAGTACTTCCACTCCAAATGTGCACAAAGAACATAAGGATATTGGGTGTGAATCTACACAAAGGGAGGACATGGATGAAATCGGAAGTGTTCAAAAGGTTGGTGGAAAGCTACGTGTTATTTGTTCTTCATCAACTATAGAAGAGACTTTTCAAGGTGGAAAGATGCATAATACATATTCATTGTTTTCTCTTCTTCATATGCAATCCTCTGATAAAGCCTATAATGAGTTGGTAATGGTAAAGAAGGAGAAATTTTCTTTTGCATGTGATGATTCAATGATAAAGGAGGATATTATTCATAAGAAAGATCAGTCACAGGATATCGAGTTTTCTTCATTCCTTACTTCATATGAAGGATGCTTGGTTCATGGTTCAATTTTCTTTCATTCAAACTATGAAAAGAATCTTCAGATAGAGAAAATTGGTATGCTCGACATGATGTTAGAAGATATGATCAACACTGCACATGGCAATACCAATATGATTCAAAAGGACTCAAAAGTTTATGATGAGAAATGGTTGTTCGATGCACTATTCAAGGAGTCTTCACATTCCATGTATTTCATTTTTCTCATTATCCTGAAATATCTATTGAGTCTGCAGGTGCCTCATCCGTGCACATCTCTTTTTCACACAGGTGCCTATTTTTCTCAACCTGTTAATGGCTTCACATGATCATCTTGAAGCAGTTTGAGGTAGGAGTCACCTACCATATACATAGGTTAACTAGGTGTTTTGATTGTGTTTGTCTTGTTTCGGTTGTAGTTGGTTTTTGTCTTTTGCTTTGTCTTTGTGTGTGTCTTTGTCGTTTGTCCCTTTGTCTCCTTGTTCTCCTTGACCATCATGTTATATTCTGACTCTATTTGCCCAATGGATAAGGCACTGGTCACTTTCAGAAGTCTGGGTTCTTCCTACGTCCTTGACAGTCCTTTTCCTAGCTGTTGACCCCGTTCTACTATCCAAATTTTAAACTTTTCGCATATCAAATCCCTGTGCCAAGTCATCTTTTTGGTTACAATTTTACTGATGTCGTGCTTCTTGTGTCAGTTATGTCAATAACTGGTTATTATGACATCATTCTTTGTCTTGTCTCTCTCCATTGAAGCTTTGAATAGCAATATTATGCCAAGTCAAAAATTCACAGCTTAGTAATATTTTATTTCGCGTCCACTTTCATTTTATACTAAGCCCACATTAACTTTCATTTTTCGCAAAGTCCACTATGCGTTGGGTTTTACTCTTTGCAAAATTTGTGTCAATTTCTATCTTTCACTAAGTTCGCGTGACTTGTGAGTTTGGCTAAGTTGGATATTTTAGCTTTTTACCGATGGCATAATTTCTCAAGTTTGGAGAGATAAAAAGAATGAAATTCACTTTCACTTTTTACGAACAAGAATAACTTCACTCCTCCACCAAATTTTCCTACATGCATTGAAGGTGTTTTAATAATCTTGAAAATGTCAATTACGGGCATGCAAACTGTTCTAACTAAATTTTTCTAGAAAATCTCAATTCTTGGATGCATTGATTGCAAGATATGTTTCGGAGAAACTTTCTAATAGCTGATGTAAAGTCAAATTTCACAGTGAAGAGCATGACTTTGGAATATTTATAAAACATGTGGATCTTTTCAAATTAGCTCATAGAAATGTGGTTTCATGGGATGCAATGAACGTGAAGAGTGAATAAAAGAGAATTTGTTGAAAGATTTTAGAAACTTTGAAGAGAATGCATTTGCCAGTCTAAGTCAGACTCCACCAATTTGTCAGCATCCTCCCATCCCCAACTAACTGCATAAGTTATTCGAGCTCAAAGAAATGTCATCTTAGGTGATACAATGATCACAGTATCTGGAGAATAAGGGATGCATTGAAAATGTTTTAAGAAATCTTCAAACAAAATTCCTTTGGAAGATGTAATGTCACATTCTGCAATTGGTGCCAGTATCCTCCTTACCTTTGCCATCACCAATATGGGAGTTTTTACAACAGGTTATGGATATTCATCAAAATAATGTGTTTTCGTTCATTACAATGGTTGCAAGATATTTGCAAAATGGATATATCTAAATGACTTTAGAATCTTTCAAGTGAGTGCAATTGGCTATCGTAAAGCCATGCCAAAACCTTTACAAGCATCCTCCTAGTCTATAAAAAAATGGCAATGCATAGAACACAGGATAGATTCCATTTATTTGTTGAAAAAGGCTTTAGAAGCCCTCAAAGAAATGCAATCTGACCAAGAAAAAGTTTTGAGAGATGGCTATAGTATTCCACATCTTCTAGCTTGGGAACTTGTTCCAAGGGATATAGTTGAACTAATGGTGGGAGACAAGATTCGTACAGAAATGTGAATTGCATCCCTGAAAACATCAACCTTGAGGATGGGACAGAGCTCCCTCACTAGAGAGATTAACCCTGTTATTAAAAGCACAACCAATGTCCTTATGGATGACTATGAGTTTGCAAGCTAAAGAATGCATGGTTTTTGTAGGAACCACTATTGTCAATTGCTGTTGTACTTGCATTGTTTTGAGTATTGGAATGTCTACAGAAATAGGACAAATTCAAGCACAAATCCAGGAAGCTTCCTTAGAAGATGATGATACACCTTTGAAAAAGAAACTTGATGAATTTGGGGAATGTCTGACAAAATCCATTGGATTTGTTTGTCTTCTTGTGTAGATCATAAGCTATAAAAAGTTTTCTCTCATAGGATGTTGTTGATGGCTGGCCAAAGAATATTAGGTTCTCATTTGAGAAGTGTAACTATTATTTCAAGATTGTTGTTGCTCTGGCTATTGCTGCTATACCTGAAGGATTGCCTGCTGTCATTACTACTTGTTTGGCCCTTGGGACTCAGAAAATGGCACAAAAGAATTCCATTGCATGCAAGCTTCCTAGTGTTGAGACATTGGGTTGTACAACAGTGGTTTGCTCTGACAAAACACACACACTTACAATAAATCAGATGTCATTTACTCAACTTGTAACCTTAGGTCACACTGCCAGTTCGATTCAAAAATTTCATGTGCAAGGAACAACATATAACCCCACCCATCGGAATATCTAAGATTGGCCTGCACGTATGAGCGCAAATTTGGAAAATCTAGCAGAAATTGCTGCAATTTTTAATAATGCAAGAATTTCTTGTCAGAATCACTAGTTCCATGTTACTGGAATGCCCATTGAGGTAGCTCTGAAAGTTCTTGAAAATATGGGAATCTCTAGTTTGAAGGCGATGAACATTGGTAATGGTGGAAATGCTATTGCCAACTATACTATTGAGAATGGCACGGTAGAATTAGTTTATTGTGATTAGTTGATAGAAAATTGCAAGAGGATTGGTTTCATTAGAGTTTGATTGAATCTGAAAATCTATCAGTGTTATTGTTAGGGAGCTTTCTCGACAGAATCGTCTCCTAGTTAAGGGTGCTATTGAAAATGTATTAGAAAGAAGTGCTTTTCAAAAATTAGTAGATGGAACCACAGTTGAAATGGATGATGAATCTAGGGGATTACTCTTGATGAAGCTTCGCCAAATGAGTTCTAAGGCTTTGCATTGTTTAGGCCTTGCATACAAAGAAGACTTGGGAGAGTTTAATTGAATCATCCTAATAAGAAATTGTTGGACCCGGCTTATTATTCTTAGATAGAGAACAATTTAATTTTTTCTGGTCTTGTTGGATTAAGAGATTCTCCTCATGAAGAAGTTCATGAAGCAATAAATGTTGTAGAGAAGCTAGTATTCGGGTAATGGTTATCACTCATGATAACAAGTTCACAGCAGAAGCCATATGTCAAGATACTAGTGTGTTTTATGAAGGAGAGGATCTTAGTGAGAAAAGTTTTACTAGAAGAGGACTTATGGAACTTGCCTTGAGCAGGCATCGTGACATTTTGGCAAAGCCTGGTGGCCATGTTTTCTCTCGAGTAGAACCTAGGCATAAGCAGAATATGGACATCTGTCAAAGCATAATGGAAATTCTTGTCAAATATTATAGTTCAAACTGTCATGGTAAACATAGATGCAAAATGAAGAATCATATACAAGCTGTGTGGTGATGGTTTAATAGAATTCCTCAATGAAATGTGGTCTCATGGTACACGGTAGATGAATGATATGCACAAAATGGGTCTGTTGAAAAGGCTTTAGAAATTTCAAGTATGTATAATATGGTCATCAATCGATAATTGGATGTTGGGAAGACGTCTTCTCTTTGAAGGACCAAGAATCAATCATTTGGTTGAATTTCCTAGTGTTGGAATAAATAGTAAGGTGCCGACCCAATGATATGATTCGGGTTCAATGTGAGCCAGTGTGCCAGAGAAGAGACTTCAAAGCCAACGGCTATAGAGTTGTGTTTACTATGAATTGATGAGAATGCAGTGGGTAAGTGAGATCAAGTTCAGATTGATGAAAGATAAAGGAATTGGAAAAAGTTTAGATGTTATTAGATTGAAGGTCATAAAACCATATATGATTTCTGTGGAGGAGAAAGATCATATCTACTAACAACAACAATTTATGAGAAATTGGAGAGATTAGCTTGGGAGATAATGACATTTCATGATTGTATGGGAGTGGAAAAATGTGCAGTGTTTTCTTCAACTAGCCCTCTCTACATAATGCTTTGAAACTAAAATAAAATGGCAATGGCATTTATGGTTGTAATCAGAGTGGGGAAATGTGCAAAGTTATTCAATTTACATCTATCATGTTGATGTTGCTAGTAGAAGACATACTATGTCCACAATCCATATTTTGTATGCACAAACATAGGAGTCTAGGATTCAGGTATACAGAAAAGATGTCAACTTTGGGCAAGGCTGGATCACCACAATGGAGCAGAACAAAGATAGAAAGTGACTTAGCCAAATTCACAACTCAAAAGCTGTATTTTTCAAAACTACCATTTTGGAAAAGTGACTTGTTTCACTTATTGTAATTAAAAGTTCAAAATTAGGTTTCCTTTCAAAAAAGGTAGTTACTTGAACTGGTTGGGAAGTAGTTACAAGTTGGTTACAAAGTAGTTACTACAGAGAAGCCTATAAATACAAGGCTATTTCATACGTAATGGGGGGTCTCTTTTCAGAGAGAACTTTTGCAGGGGGGAACTTATGAAACTTCTTGGAACATTTTTGGTCTTACACATTGTATAGTTTACCTTTGAAATTGTATAATTTCAAAAATATAATAAAGAATTGCATTTCAGTTCGTATGTTCTTGATGTATTTCTGAGTTATGATTACTAGTTTCTCATATGTCAAATTGGTAATCTTTCTATGTATTTGTGTAAATCAAAGTCATCCATTGAAGCATATAATTGGGGTGATGAAACACAATCATGTTTGTATCCTAATTTGAAAGTGTTAAGATAAATTATCTCTTCGTATGTTGAGATTTGCCATCCTTCTTCATTATTGTTGCACGTTTGTCATTCATCATGGAGTTTAGGAAAGTAGTTTCTATCTTTGTGGTGAAATCCCCTCATACTTTTCAATAAGATTGTGAAACTCCTGTTGGTTTTTGTACGTCTACCACGAGGGTTTCTACATGCCCATCTCTCCTGTTATTTTGCTTTTCTTCCTTTTTGTACTTTAAGGTTAAAAGTACAAAAAAACCCATAAATAACCCTATCATACGAGGGAGCTGCCCGTCTCAAACGCAAGGGAAAGTTGTTAGTCCAATAACAACTTCTCCAACTGTTGGGACAATTTAGTCACCGCTCTAAGGGCAATGGGTCATTTTCAAGGTTATTTCATGGTGACAAATCTGTTTACCAACAATATTCCAGTTCAAAAGTGGAAGAAGTTGGATGTAAAATCCCAACTTTGTATCTTTGTGTAACATCCCGCTACATAACCCCGAAGGGTAAGAGCCAAAAGGGGACAAGATAATTTTTTTTTTTACATAAGCAAACAATGCATTATATTCAGTTATCAATATAATAGATTGACAACATTCATTTTAAACACCAAAACAAATGGTCCTAATCCCATCTGATGAAAAAACATGAATCCATAAGCATAAAATACAGGTGGATTCGATACCCACATCGAAATCCATAAAGTAATAAAGGAACATCACATTTCTTCTCATTCATTACAACAATTACAACTTCTCTCCTAAGAGAGTTCAATTCCATAACTACATATACAATTACAATGATATACAAGTATACTAACATAGTCCTGAGTATGGTACAAGGACTGAATGGTTACAATAGTTGAATGAAGTAATGGAAAGAGAGATCATCTCCAACTGGTGCTCCAAAACCTGTTCACTGGTCCCCAATGGTGGTGGCAAAGCCTCCCAACCATGTGGACTCCTAAGAGACCACCCCACCGTGCTCAGAGATAGTCACAAGGCCCAAATGGATGAATCAACAACAAGGGGGTACAAGATGGTCAACACTCACATCAGACACAAAGCAGACATGGAGAATAGTGCTTACAGTCAGAGTCATAAAATAGGTGTACTCATCTAAGTCATAAGTTAGGTACTACTCACGACTCCTAAGGTGTTAGATACTAGAGTGTAATCATATGGAGTGTCATCATATGTGCTCAAAGGGATGGCACACACGGGACCAAGTACCTCTTATACAGACGAGGAGACTCAATCATGCTCGAATCCATGTCCCGCAGACGGATGACTCCATGCCCCGTAGATGGATAGGCCTTCTCGTTGCATCCTTAGCCTTTACAAGTGCTCAAGGCCATGCACGAGGTTTAATCATCTTATTAGTGTTTTTACCCCAATGTTTTAGTTTTAGTTATCACTTATTAATGTAACTCTACTACTAGTTCCCCTGGCAGCCACTTGCAGGCCCCGGGCCCATAGAGAGCCACTCTAATAGACCACTCTAATGCCTAGACCTTGTTCATCTCATATGACTAAACGAGGCATACAAAAAGACTAAAATCCCTGAGTTAAAAATTTAAAATAGTTAAGATGAAAAATATGGTCTACAACACCCAAATTCTCGTGGACAGTTTAATTTGTTGACAACAGCCTTTTGCCAGTTTGATTAGTTTTGTAATAACTCCAATAACCCCAAAATCTGGTCAATGCATAGTCGTTACATCATTCTTGCAACTTACAGTTCAGATCTGTCCATCAGGTCCAACCTGCACTCACGTAGGTGAACCTGAGAAAAACACAGTCCATTTGTAGATTCTGATACGTTTATTTAAGCAAGACATAAAAATCTAGTAATTTTTCCAAGCATCTTCAGCCTAATTTTGTTTTGTTGTCTTCAGAATCCAGCTAAGTATTGAAATGTTATTTATTCAATTTCTGCATTTAATTTTAGTATTTAGTTATTCTAGACCTAGGTCATCATTCTGGGCTAAATTTGTTTATCATTGAGATCTACTTAATTCACCTGGGACATTTAGGTAAAGGTTGCATTTATTTCTTTACAAATAGTAACAGGCAGCATTCATCAAATGGTAAGCTAGGTTCAAACCCCCTCACTATAATAAGTTGCCCCATACTGCTGATAACATATAAAAGGCTACGCTGCAACAATTATAAGTTGTATTTGAAGCTGATACATGTTTATGGGTCTTGATGATTGCAAATCAAGGTTATCCCGCACCATGTCTAAGGCTTCCTGTAGCATCACCCAACAATTACCCTTAAAGGAAAATTAAAACAACCAGAATTTTCAAATAACAAAGTAAAACCCAAAAAATCAAATACAGATTGGATATTGAAGGCTTACTGATTCGTGTGCTTGCCCAAAAGAAAAGAGAGGCTTACGGGTGTCACTTCAATGCCTTTGGTGCAGAGCTATTACACTGCATATACTCCACCAAATTGCTTAGCAGTCCTAAAAACTAGTCTCCATTCCTGAAGGGCCCTTGCCAACGTTCCCTATTATTGCCTTTCCTTTTCCTTAAAATAGAGCATGCCCTCCATCTCCAAATCTCTTCTCTATAATCTTTCCTCTTTTCTACAAAAATAGTCCCTTTTTAACTGCCTCCAGAGATATTTCTTTGAGCATTAGTCTATTTTCTATCTTCCCCCAAATCGATGACTCATCTTTCCTTTATCTACGCTTGTTTGCCAACGATCACAATTTCACCCACCACCAAAGATATTTTCTGAATAAAATACTATATGAAGAAAGATGGAGGGAGGGGTGTGGATGAGAGGTGATAGCCACTCCACATCCTCCAACTCCCACTATACCAAATCCCACTATGATAAAGCCATCGGGAGCATTGTTACATCCTACCCCCCTTGGACTAGGCTTACTCTTGGAAGCCTATAAATACTAAGATGCAGCCAATGCACACACTAGGCCAAGAAACTCAATACAATCCACATAAAACTAAGGAGGAAAGTCTCAACAAATGGATTGGAAAACTACACATGACCATAAGGTAATCCAGACAGTAAGACCACAACATAGGAACACTACTCTAACTAAGTGTAGTGGGCTAGGGTAGGTTATAGGGCTTGTGACTATCTCTAGTAACCACTGTTGGGGATAATAAGAGTACGCTCAGGCCTCTGAATCCAGGCAAAGTTGGTACTCAATACCTGCAACACTCCAAGCACACGTCAAGGTACATGTGCATACATATATATACATCATATAGCCGAAACAACAACAATCATGTAAGCATGAAATCCATCATAAGTAATAATAATGTCCACATCATAATAGTATCAAGATTGCACATCATTGGTGCTAATACAAAATAATAACAAGATGCGTAATCCAAAATAAAATATACAGTCATCCAAGTCCATCAAGATAAGAAAAACATAAGACAAACACTGGGTCATTACATCCCGGAGAAGTCTGTAAAAAGATATGGATAAAGGTCTCTCATCCTCGTCGCATCTTCCCAAGATGCTGAGGACTCACCATCAGGATCCCAGTGGACCCTTACCTGCTCTATGTCCCGACCCCTGAGGGTCAACCTCCGATGTTGAAGGATGCATACGGGTTCCAAAGAAAGCTGCCCGTCTGCCTCGACCTGCAAAGCAGTCCAATCAAGAACATGGGTCACATCAGGAATATACTGTCTAAGAACTAAAACATGGAACACATCGTGGATGCGTGATAGACTCAGTGGTAATGCAAGGCGATAGGCAACAAGACCAATCCTCTCAAGGATCTCGAAAGGTCCAATGAAACGAGGAGCCAGCTTCAAGCCTTTCCCATAATGGATGGGGCTCTTCTATGGATGAACTCTCAAAAACATATGGTCACCTACCAAAAAGTGGCGATCCAACCTATGGGCATCAGTATACTTCCTCTGCTGATCCTGAGCTATAGCCAAATGCTCTCTGATCCGCACTACTTGCTGCTCCATATCCTGAAGCATCTCTGGACCCGAAATAACTCGATCCTCTAAGCGATCCCAACTCAACGAAGTGTAGCATGGCCTACCATACAAGGCCTGGAAGGGAGACATACTGAGAGAACTGTGATACCCATTGTTATAAGCAAACTCAACTAGGTACAAATAGTCCTCCCAACGAGACTGTCGATCCATAACGTACATCCTAAGCATATCTTCTAAGACTTGATTAACCTGCTCCGTCTGTCCGTCAGTCTCAAGATGGTATGCAGAGCTAAAATTAAGCTGAGCTCCCAAAGCATGCTAAAGAGAACTTCACAAAGTTGAAGTGAACACTGGATCACGATCAGAAATGATCGTACGAGGGATACCATGCAGATGCACAATATCCTCCATAAACACTCGAGCTACAGACACTACAGGGTAGGAAGATCTCATGGGTGAGAAGTGTGCCACCTTGGACAACTTGTCCACTGTAACCATAATAGCATCATGACGATGCGAAGACATAGGTAACCCCACTATGAAATCTAGAGGTATCATATCCCACTTCCATCCGGGGATGGAATGAAGCTGCAACAACCCTGCTGGGTGCTGATGCTTTGCCTTCACCCGCTGGCACTCAAGACATCGAGCCACAAAATCAGCAATATCTCTTCGTAAACCTGCCCAATGATACAACTATCGAAGATTGGCATGCATCTTCATGACACCCGGATGAGCTGAATAGGGTGCACGATGGGCTTCTGATAGAACCAAGGAATGAAGATCACCAAAATTTGGAACATAAATACGACTAAGATGTTGCAAAAGACCATCAGGGTTGAGTGAGAAACTTGCAAACCTACCCTCAAGGACTCTCCCAGACTCAATCTCTGCTCTTACCTCCTTATACCAAGTATCACTAGGAAGTGACTCCAAAATATGGCTCCGCAAATCCACTCCAAGAGACAAAAGTGAAATCTCATGTCTCCTCCTACTCAAGGCATCCACAACAACATTCTCCTTACCCTGAATGTAGCGAACCTCAAAGTCATACTCACAGAGGAACTCCATCAAACAGCACTACCAAGCATTCAAATTTGGCTGAGTGAAGATATACTGCAAACTATGATGATCACTATGCAATTCAAACTGATGTCCCAAAAGGAAATGTCTCCAACGCATAAGTGCATGGATGACAGCTGCTAACTCCAAATCGTGGGTGGGGTAATTAAGTTCATGATCCTTGAGCTTACGGGACTCATATGCAATCACTCGTCCCTCTTGCATGAGAACTGCCCCCACACCCTCCAAAGAAGCATCGATGCACACTACAAAATCACCTATAGGATCTGGCACTACCAGAATAGGTGCATTAGTCAGCCGCTCCTTAAGGGCCTGAAATGTTGACTCACACTGATCTAACCATACAAACTTCTTCCCTTTCCGCTGAAGAGAAGTGATGGGATGGGCTACTAGAGAGAAATCTCTCACAAATCGGTGATAGTAACCCGCCAATCCCATGAAACTACGAACCTCGGTCACATTCATTGGTGTTGGCCAATCCACAATAGCCTGAATCTTAGAAGGATCCACTGAGATACCCTCTCTTGAGATGATGTGGCCTAAATATCTCACCTTAGTCTAGAAGAACTCACACTTGGCCAAATTGCCAAACAACTGATTATCCTACAAGCATTGCAACACTTGCTGCAAATGGCCTTCATGCTCCTCCATAGTCCTTGAATAAATCAAAATATCATCAAGGAACATGAGAACAAATTGATCAAAATAGGTGCGAAACACCCCGTTCATCAAACTCATGAAAACTAATGGAGCATTGGTCAACCCAAAAGGGACAACCGTGAACTCATAATGCCCATAGCATGTATGAAATGCAGTCCGATGAATGTCTACCTCATGAATGCAAAGCTGATGGTATCCTGACTTCAGATCTATCTTGAAGAACACTTTGGCTCCCCTCATCTGATCGAATAAATCATTTATTCGAGGCAATGGGTATTGATTCTTCACTGTCACTTTGTTCAACTGGTGATAATCAATGCACAAGCAAAGAGATCTGTCTTTCTTCTTCATGAAGATGACAGGTGCACCCCAAGGGGATACACTAGGATGAATGAAACCCTTCTCCAGTAAATCCTCTAACTGCAACCGCAACTCACTCAACTCCTGAGTAGTCATGAGATAAGGTGCCTGAGAAATAGGCTCCGCACCAGGAATGAGATCGATACGGAAGTCTATGTCGTGGTTAGGCAGCATGCCTGGAATATCACTTGGAAAGACATCTACAAACTCCTGAAGAATAGGATGATCATCAAGAGATACCTCCTGAATTCCACCATCAACAGGATCACTAACTGAAATAGCAAACATTTGACAACCTTTCTGCATGGCACGCTTCAGCTGGATAGCTGAAATCACACAGAGAAGAATGGGTCTCTAAAGCCCAACTAACTCAACACGCTCTCCAACATCATCAACACACTGAACTAACTTACGCTAACAATCTATACTGGCTAGATGGGTCTCCAACCAATCCATGCCTAAAATAATCCTGTAGGACCCTAAAGGCAACACACGGAGATCCACTATGGTAGTGAAGGTGCCCAAATCCAACACACAACCACAAACAAAAGAGTCTATAGCCACCTTGGGTCTAGTAGCTAATTCAACTTGCCAACCAACGTCTTGCCTTGCCACCATGAGTCCACAATGCTCCACGAGAGAAGGAGAAATGAAAGAATCTGAAGCTCCTGAATCAAACAAAATAGATGTGGTAATCCCACATAACACACCTGAATACTCAACTACGGTGCCTTGATGCTCAGCCTGATGGTTATCAAATGCCGCAAAAACTCTATGTGAGCTGCCAGCCTCACCTACTGTAGTTTCTGAAGTAGCCTATCTCTGACTACCTCCAGCTACTAATCTCCAAGGAAACTGAGTAGCTATATGACCATGTTGCCCACAAGCATAACAACCACCCCTGCCGAAACCTTGGCCTGAAAATGGTGCACGTGACTGCTGGGATCCACCACCCCTAGAACTCTACTGAGCACTCTGAAAACTCTGTGATGGACCACTCCGCTGCCTACTCTAAGAGCGATGACGTGAATGATATCTAGCAAATGGAGTACCAGAATTCTGTCCACTCTACTGAGACTGAGCAAGCCTATGCCTCTGTCACTGACTATGTCTAGAAGGTGTAGTATGTGATCTAGATGGTCTAGCTCCCTGAGACTATGTACCCCAAGCAACTGATCCTAAAGGAGGGACACTACCAATCTAAACAACTGCCTAACCACCAAAACCTCTAGTCAAATTCTCCTCTATCAACCTTGCCTTCTCCACGGTAACCTCTAAGGTCTTTAGCTCAAACACACGAACACCACCACTGATACGGGCATTGAAGCCCCTGATGAAATATTGTACTAGCATCGGCTCATCATCAGAAATGCTAGCATATTGCTTCAACTCAAAAAAGTGGTGCTCATACTGATCTACTGTCATAGTCAACTGACGAAGTTCATGGAACTCATTAGCAGATCTCTATCGATAGTAGTCTAAAAGAAATCATGCATGGAACCTCTCTAAGAACAATCCCCATGACACGAAAGCAATGTCTAGGTGAAGTTTCTGCTCCTCTACTCTCCACCATGTAGATGCAAATCCTCTGAGATGCATAATGGCACATTGAGCTCTAGTATTGCTACTATAAGGATGCACAGCAAAGCATCCATCGAGATTGATCAACCAAGTCTCTACCTCGGTACCTGTACCAGAACCATCAAAAGTAGCAGGATGAGCCCTTAGAAGATCTCTCATGTGACCTGTAGTAACATTATCTCCATCCACCCTATCCCTCACAACAACTACTCTCGAATGATCTGGACTACGAGAACGCTCACGCTCAGCTCCAACATCCTGACCATCCTGACGAGAAGGGTGTGACTCTGCCTCATGAGATACCTCCTGACGAGGTCCTAATCAGTCCAAAATCTGTTGTAAAATAGCTAAAACATGAGCACCCCCAAGCCCTTCAGCTTGATTATCAACACGTCATTCCTGCTGACGCTCACCCTGATTGCCCTGATTACCTTGATTATCCTGATTATCCTGATTAGCATCATGCTGGGTGCTACGTCGAAGAATAGTGGCTATACCTCTAATTCTGCCTCTGGCTCTACCCCTAGGAGGCATCCTAAAGGAACAAAGAACACATCAAAATAGATCATCACAAAGATGACCTAAGCACCATCCTAAGGTATGAAAGCATAACAGCATGACTTTAGAACAATATAACAAGTTCACGCCACACATGCCAAACACAGTAAAACATAGAAGGCTCAAGTACGCCAAAGCTCCCAGTGTGTGAACCTGTGCTCTAATACCAGATGTAACATCCCGCTACGTAACCCCGAAGGGTAAGAGCCAAAAGGGGACAAGATAATTTTTTTTTTACATAAGCAAACAACGCATTATATTCGGTTATCAATATAATAGATTGATAGCATTCATTTTAAACACCAAAACAAATGGTCATAATCCCATCTAATGAAAAAACATGAATCCATAAGCATAAAATACAGGTGGATTCAATACCCACATTGGAATCCATAAAGTAATAAAGGAACATCACATTTTTTCTCATTCATTACAACAATTACAACTTCTCTCCTAAGAGAGTTCAATTCCATAACTACATATACAATTACAATGATATACAAGTATACTAACATAGTCCTGAGTATGGTACAAGGACTGAATGGTTACAATAGCTGAATGAAGTAATGGAAAGAGAGATCATCTCCAACTGGTGCTCCAAAACCTATTCGCCGGTCCCCAATGGTGGTGGCAATGCCTCCCAACCATGTGGACTCTTAAGAGACTACCCCACTGTGCTCGGAGATAGTCACAAGGCCCAAACGGATGAATCAACAACAAGGGGGTACAAGATGGTCAACACTCACATCAGACACAGAGCAGATACGGAGAACCGTGCTTACAGTTAGAGTCATAAAATAGGTGTACTCATCTAAGTCATAAGTTAGGTACTACTCATGACTCCTAAGGTGTTAGATACTAGAGTGTAATCATATGGAGTGTCATTATATGTGCTCAAAGGGATGGCACACACGGGACCAAGTACCTCTCATACAGATGAGGAGACTCAATCATGCCCGAATCCACGTCCCGCAGATGGATGACTCCACACCCCGCAGACGGATAGGCCTTCTCATTGCATCCTTAGCCTTTACAAGCGCTCAAGGCCATGCACGAGGTTTAATTAACTTATTAGTGTTTTTACCCCAATGTTTTAGTTTTAGTTATCACTTATTAATGTAACTCTACTACTAGTTCCCCTGGTAGCCACTTGCGGGCCCCGGGCCTGTAGAGAGCCACTCCAATAGACCACTCTAATGCCTAGACCATGTTCATCTTGTTTGACTAAACGAGGCATACAAAAAGACTAAAATCCCTGAGTTAAAAATTTAAAATAGTTAAGATGAAAAATATGCTCTACAAGACCTAAATTCTCGTGGACAGTGTAATTTGTTGACAATGGCCTTTTGCCAGTTCGATTAGTTTTGTAATAACTCCAATAACCCCAAAATCTGGTCAATGCATAGTCATTACATCATTCTTGCAACTTATAGTTCAGATCTATCCATCAGGTTCAAACCTGCACTCACGTAGGTGAACTTGAGAAAAACACAGTCCATTTGCATATTGTGATATGTTTATTTAAGCAAGACATAAAAATCTAGTAATTTTTCCAGGCATTTTCAGCCTAATTTTGTTTTGTTATCTTCAAAATCTAGCTAAGTATTGAAATGTTATTTATTCAATTTTTGCATTTAATTTTAGTATTTAGTTATTCTAGACCTAGCTCATCATTCTAGGCTAAATTTGTTTATCATTGAGATCTACTTAATTCACCTGGGACATTTAGGTAATGGTTGCATTTATTTCTTTACAAATAGTAACAGGCAGTAACAGGCAGCATTCATCAAATGGTAAGCTAGGTTCAAACCCCCTCACTATAACAAGGCGCCCCATACTCCAGATAACATATAAAAGGTTGTACTGCAACAATTATAAGTTGTATTTGAAGGTGATACATGTTTACAGGTCTTGATGATTGCAAATCAAGGTTATCCCACACCATGTCTAAGGCTTCCCGTAGCATCACCCAACCATTACCCTCAAAGGAAAATAAAACAACCAGAATTTTCAAATAACAAAGTAAAACCCAAAAAATCAAATACAGATTGGATATTGAAGGCTTACTAATTCGTGTGCTTGCCCAAAAGAAAAGAGAGGCTTACGGGTGTCACTTCAACACCTTTGGTGCAGAGCTATTACACTGCATATACTCCACCAAATTGCTCAACAATCCTAAAAACCGGTCCCCATTCCTGAAGGGCCCTTGCCAACGTTCCCTGTTGTTGCCTTTCCTTTTCCTTAAAAAAGAGCTTGCCCTCCATCTCCAAATCTCTTCTCTATAATCTTTTCTCTTTTCTATAAAAACAGTCCCTTTTTAACTACCTCCAGAGATATTTCTTTGAGCATTAGTCTATTTTCTATCTTCCCCAAATCGATGACTCATCTTTCCTTTATCTACACTTGTTTGCCAACGATCACAATTTCACCCACCACCAAAGATATTTTCTGAATAAAATACTATATGAAGAAAGATTGAGGGAGGGTTGTGGATGAGAGGTGATAGCCACTCCACATCCTCCAACTCCCACTATGATAAAGCCATCGAGAGCGTTGTTACACTTTGTGGGATATTTCAATGCAATAAAAGGTTATAGATTTTGTAATCCTAACACAAATCAATGAATTGTAAGTTGGGATGTGATTTTTTATGAAGTGGGAGTATAGCAGTGGCAAAAAGGTGTGCAACAAAAATATGAGTAAGTATGAACATAGAAGATGATAGTGTCCTCCTCTCCAAGTTCAAGTTCACAAATTTCTTCTAATAGCACAAATTTAGGTGATAGTTCAAGTCTAGTATCAAGTCCAAGCTCTTCAGAAAAGGTACAAAGTTTAAATAAAATTTATCAGAGGAGTACTAATATAAATATAGTTGTTAATTTTGTTTTTCTTAGTCAAATTCAAGTTGAACCCTTTATGGATGAAGTAGTAAAAGAGAAAGTATGGATTGATGCTATGAATGAAGAGATGGGAGCTATTGATAAAAATAATACATAGAAATTAGTTCAACTTCCAAAAGAGAAATAGGTGATTGGCGTCAAATAAATTTATAAGATGAAATATCATGTTGACAGTTCTATGAAACGACACAATACAAGATAAGTTTCCAAGGAATTTGCACAAGCACCTGGAGTAGATTATTCAAAAACCTTCGCTCTAGTTGCAAGACTTGATACCATCAAGATTGAATTGGTAATTGGTGCACAAAATAAGTGGCATGTATATCAGATGGATGTAAAATCAACCTTCCTTAATGGTTATATAGATGAGGAAGTCTATGTGGAAAAATCTATGAACTATGAAATTCTTGGCAAAGGATAGCTAGTTTAGAAGTTGAAGACATCTCTTTATAGGTTGAACCAAGCCCCTCGTGCTTGGTATGCAAGGATTGATATTTATTTCTTAAAGAAGGGATTTAGTAGAAGCCTCTTAGAGCCAACCTTGTATGTCAAAACATGTTAGTAATGATATTCTCATTATTTTCCTTTATGTTGATGATCTTATTTATATAGGTAACAACACAAGTCTTTTGGAGGAATTTCAAGAAGAAATGAAATAAGAATTTGAAATGCTAGATTTGGGAATCATGCATCATTTTATTGGTGTATAAGTGCAACAACAACTAGAAGGTGTTATCATTTCTTAAAACAAGTATGTAGTTGATTTATTGAAAAAGTTTATAATGAATTCATACACATTAGTTGCAACTCCTTTAGCCCTTGGTGAGAAATTAACCAAGAAAGATACAAGTTCCGAAGTAGATGCCACTTTGTACAAAAGTTTGGTTTGGAGCCTCATGTACCTCACTACAACTAGACCTGATATTATGTATGATGTGAGCCTCATCTCTCAATTCATGTATGATCCACATGAGTCTCATTAGCATGTTGCAAAAAGAATATTAAGGTATGTGAGTGGAACTCACAATTTTGATATTCATTATTCTTTTACTGCAAAATGTGAACTAGTTGTTTACACATATTCTAATTGGGTTGGTTCAGTTGATGATATAAAATCAACATCTAGTTATGTTTTCTCATTTGGTTTCAGATTTGTATCTTAGATTAGTATGAAGCAGACAATTGTGGCTCTTTCTTTAGTTGAAGCAAAATATATTGCTATCGTAGTAGTAGGTTGTCAAGCAATCTAGATTAGACGGATCTTAGAGGATCTACACTTCATTCAAGAACATCCGGCTACTATTTTGTGATAACAATAGATTTAAGTTGGAAAAATGTACCCTTGGGGTTTTTTCCTTTTAAGGTTTAGCTCATGGGTCTTTAGATTGCATTTAGAGCATCTTGCATGATAATTCAGACTCCCAATGAGAAAACCCTTGAGCCTTGTGACAAATGGGACCTAAGGGGGACTATTTTGATGATCCTGAAACAAAGATAAGGGGGTGGACAAGGGTGCTAGCGCCCTAGTCCAGCGCTATTTTGGGTTTATCCTAAATTCAAATGTCAGGTTTGTTATCGTTATTTGGGTCCAAGGCCGACACCATAAGTTTTAATTACAAAATTCTTGGTGGGAATCTTTATAGTTGCATATATAAGCATGTGTATGTTATCTTTTAGAAACTAGAAGATGATTGTGAACTTTGTGCATACTTGAGATTTTTGTGATATCATTGTGTTGTAGAGCATAGCATTGTTATTGTGTTTGTTTTTGCAGGTTGGATTTCATCTTCTCTTCATGGCATTGAAGAGTATCTTCCTTCCATGAGAGCTTCATCATCAAGGTGACATCTATTGTATTTTTATCATCATTATCATTTGGATTTTTGCCTCTATCCCACAAGGATACACACTCTCTCTAACAACGATGTTCAAAAGACTTGAATGTCTCTCTGAGGCTTGACTAAGGCTAGCCTCTAAATACCACAACCCCCTCCCACACTTCTTGTGATTGTAAGTTACATGTTGTGAAAGTGTAAGAAGTGGAGTTGCAAGAAGCAAGAGGACACTATGGAGATTCCAGATCCCGAATGAGGAGCCTGCCTAGACTAGGGCACCATCACTATTGTCCTTCACATCTGAAGCTACAAAAATGGCCTAGAATGTGATAATCAGGGTTTGCAGAGCTTCTGACATCCAGTAGAAGATCCCTTAGTGGACTAGGCTTCCATCAACATTATCCTCCACATCTGCATTGTTAGAAACTAAAGATACAATAGAGATCAGTGTCGGAATGAGATCAGGACTTTGTGGAATAATCTTGAAATCAACCCTGCTATAAACAGGGGCAAGTGATATAGATCTCTATCTAGTGGGTCCATCCACAACATCTCAATCTTATGTCCATCAAAGGGCACCTCATATGGCACAAACACCATCCTCTCAAATCCTGCACCTATCCCAGTCATAAATGACTCTCTCACCATGAATTAAAATCCTAAGAATCCACCACACATCCTCGAGAGTGATAGTGATATCCCCCAGAGGCAGCTGGAAAGAATAGGTCTCACTGTGCCACTTCTCTACTAGGGGCATCATCATGGCCTGATGTGATTGAATCTCTAGCATCTAGGCCATGTACCTCAACCCTACCATCGATAGAAGTAGCCCATCCTCCCCTATAAAACCCTCTCGTAGCTACATAGTCAGTGGTCTTCGTTCACTAGACCGAAGCGTACCTAACTCCTCTTGCACTCATTATCCCATTCATTGGTTTCTTGACTATCATTCTAAAAGGGAAAAAGTGTTGAACCTTTGTGTGTAGGTAATAAAGGGCACGCATGTACTAAATCCCTAGACAAATTCACTATTTTGCGCAAATGTGCTAACCCCAATTGCATAGGTGCCCAAAAGCACATATGTTCTACTTATGCTTACATTAGCACTAAAATGTACAAATGTGTTAAGGCCTTTTGCAAATGCACTAACTCATGGATAAGCACTATTCCTTCCCACCCATGTGCTAAATGGCACGTAAGTGCTAAATCCCTAATTGTAGGCATCAAATAGAGCATAAGCGCTAAATGTCCTCGCAAAAGTTCCCAATCGCACAATTGCACTACCCTACCCATCATATGCGCTACGATTCTTGTGGGTGCTAAACCATTTTGTGCAGGTGCTAAATCATAATGCAAGTGTTGACCCTACGCATAGGTGCTAAACTACCTCATAAGTTCTAACTCATTCTTTGCATGTGCTAATCGCTACCCACAAGAGCTAATCTAGTGATCAATTCCTTTACACTAACCTAACCCTCATTAATGTGCATTTGCTACACCCCAAGCCCACCCAAAATAAAAAAACTAGGATACGTACTGCCTCACCCACCTCTATCGGTTGCTGATAGACTCACACCTACTCTGTAGGATGAGAGTCTCATGGAATACCTACCAACTCTCTATTGCTTTGAGGTCATTATTACTCTCCAAATTAAAAACTTAGGTGTACACAAATGAGATTTGTGGACCCTCACATTACTATTAAAAGCCCTCCCCAAACCTAGTTTTCTAACCCTAACCGTAGGGTTTCACTCGACACAATCATTTTTGCTCCCTTTTCTCTCATTCTTCTTCCTATCAATTTATTTCTACACCTCCAATCCATAGCTCCCATCATTTCCTCTTTTCGAGAGCTCCCATGATCTCTTGAGAGGGCATACCCCCATCCCTCCTTCATACCTCCTTAAGTTAACTAGGGAAAATTATAATTTCTTTGATATGACGTCATTCTTGCTAGGTCACAGTGCTAAACTAAAGAGAGGGAAAACATAGACATCTGGAAATGACCAGGCTGACACCACCTTTTCCACCATCTCACTAACAACACATCAATACCATCTTCACACTAACTTAGTCCTCTTCCATCCATTTATCCATTTTAATTAAATAAATTCTGATTTATTTAATTTAATTCCCCCTTTCATCCATTTACCCTAATTAATTAAATAAAATTCATTTTAAATTTAATTAAGTAATCCATCATCCCTAATTGATTAAATAAGGCCCCCTTATTTAATTAATTCTAACATTAACCTTTCCATATCCTATGTCAATTAAATAAATTCCATTTTATTTAATTACCTATCATCCTCTAATTTCCCCCCATGATTAATTAAATAGATGCCTATTTAATTAAGCTTAATCACCATATTCCAACTAATCATACCCTCTCACAATAAACTTGAATTTAAAATTCCTCTCACTAGAGGACAAAAATCCAAGGTCAACTCTTTATCCAATCTACACCCTCCATTTTGGAAGATGCTATAGGGTTCAATCTAAACCCTCCATTTCACCTCCATCTCTCATTGGACAATACCATCTCCTGCTCCTATTTGCCCTCAACACCACAAGATCTTAGCCCTCCATTGTGAGGTAAAATCACATCCATCCATCATAAGTTAACTCCCCTCTACAAATATGATTCCACCTCTAGGCATTATCTACACCATGCTTATTTGCCTTAACCATATGCTGTCCATTTATCCTTTACCTCCATTTTTGCACTATTATGCTAGTGAGATTTTGAGCAATCCACATTAGTAGCTTAGTTGGACCAGCATCTTTTGAGTATAGCTAGGACTGGTTCTTTGGGTGCAATAGTCTTCTATTGTATCAAGGAGTAGGCATGGTCAAAGATTTCAAGATATAAACTTTGTTATTGTTTTTCTTTCTATTTGTGATCCTTCTCCATTCACTTGTCTTCAACATTAAGTGTACTTAAAAGAATATTTGAATTTCAACAATTTTAAATGGTGTCCTTGTAAATGTCAAAATCTATCGCAGCCTCCAATATTATGCTTATCATCAATTTGCCATTTTTACAATTTTTTTAGTTGATCATTTACATAATTTAAAAAGTCTAAATTTTCTAATTTGTTGAATTTCAAAAAACATCCACCAAGTTTTTGTTGATTGTATTTGCAAGATTTTAAAAGTATGCATAATAAATTTAATATTTTTCCATAAAATTTATACTTGTTTTTTTTTTTTTTTTAGTAATGGAGAGATTCACTAAGTGTTTTATGCATTTATTAGCTCATAGGCCATATTATTGTTGTTAGCCTTTGGCCATAAATTTGTCTCATGCCAAAAAATGACTTTTTAACTCACCCTTAAACTATTTTCATGTCACCCAAAATCAATAATGTGAAAAATCAGATCTTAAGAGTTAGGTCATCCGAAATTAATAATGTAAAAAATCATATCTTCCAACAAATCAAATCTTGGCCATCAGTAAAAATATAAAAAATCAAATCTAAATTACTAATATCATTATTTTCCTATTAGAAAACCTTGCACCTTTTAAAAATACAATATTCCATAATTCAAATGCTATTATATGACAAGAATTGTATGAATGATGCTAAGCCTACGTTTGTTCCAATTTAAATTTAATATTTTTTAGATGTAGCGTTATGGCAGGTGACTGCTACACAAACATTACTTATTATTTTAAAATGGACTCTTGCAGGGTTGTTTTAATTTTAATCCTTGATACTTTAAACCTTTATAAACTTATTTCGTATTGATTTTGTATTAATTTTTTTTCCTGATATTAAGCAAAGGACGCAATTATTACTATTTTTTTCAATAATATAAAACGTTATTTAATATAATATTCGCATAATATTCCCATATTAATATCCCGTCTACATAGATTTCCAAATTTTGTCTTTACTGAATAGAGTCGGCAATATAAAATGTTGGTCAGCTGCGCTTCATTCCAAATAACAATGTTACTCTTTCTCTTCTTCGTACCTCGTCACACGGGTGTCTTAGTCCTCCCTCCATAAACTGACCTACTTGAATATACTCTTCTAGCAATGGCCAATCACTAATTGTTTTTTCACTTGTGAATTATCCTGTACAGAAAATATACTGCTTGACATAAATTTGAAAAAGACTAAATGGTTTTTTATGTATTAATTACTTTATATATTAAGATTATAATTAGGTAATTAATTTAAGTTAGAGAATAGAAATCTTGAAATAATATAAAATAAAGTATTTAGTTGATTATATAGTTTTTTAATGAATTAGTGATAGTTGTATAGAAGACTTCACTCTCTAAATTTAAAGTTCATTACACTATAAATAAACTTTGGCAATATTTAGAGCCAATCTAGATATTAACTATGAAACTCAACTACATGGCCTTAAGCCAACTACTTCATTTTCTTGAACCATAAGATCTTACTTTCTTTTGAAATTTAGCTTTTCTATATGACCGAATTTCAACCATCTAGCTAAGGATTTCTTTTTTTTAAACTGACACTTCATATCCTTGGATCTCCTATGGGAAAAATAAACCTCACGGCACTCCATTCCTACCCTTCCATATTCCTTAAACATAGACCCCTCCAAGAATTCTAATGCTCGTAATTTCAAATCGTATTCCTCTTTTTTAATCTATTTGAGCAGCTCCCAAACTATCGCCTTGTGCATTTAGAGGTTGGTTCTCGTGATATTTTGCATTGATTTTATCTCAAGATTCTTTAGGAGAATCAGACTTTTGTGGAAGAACTAATTGTGGCTCTACACCATCTAGAGGGCTTGTAGATACCTTAGCATTAGACGTCGACTTGTCATTAGCGAAATAACCCATTAAAACCTTAGACCCGTACAAAAATATCAACTTATTGGAGAACTAAGGTTAAAAAACTTGAGTTACTTTCTTTGAATTATGCACCACAACCTCATTTTTCCACCAAGACACCTTGTCAAATGATCTCTTTAATCCACTATGACAAGAAGAAATCAAATGTCTGATACAAAATAAATTCTACTTGTAAAAACCAACTTTTCATAATTTAAATGTTGCTTCCAAATATTATTTTCTACTTTCAACAAAGTTTACGCTAGTAAACCTAAAGACAAATACATCTCTATCAAAATACAAGGAAAAGTTTATCGAGTAAGATTTTAAGATTTTGAAAAAATGGAGACAAATTTTCTAAAGAATTTCCTATATTTTCCCATAATGATTAGAATCAAAAAATGAAGGGGAAGATTGTGCAACCTTACGTGAAGTAGAAGAACATCAAATATTTATTTTAATGGGTTGAAATCTAAGTACTAAGGTTTTTCATAAAGAGAAGGATTTCCACAAATCCATGGGTTCTTTTCCTAAAATCTTTTATATATCCACCTTGGAAGAAAAAATAACTATAAAAAACCTTTGTGTACAAGGGTGAATCTCCATTGAACCAGATATGAATGGATTCCATTCTTGATTTTCATATTGAGACTGTTCATGTGTTAAGTTTTTAACAAAGGGATAATTTATTTTCCCGTAGGGTGGTTTTTCCTGTATCGAGTAGTTTTCCCACCCGTCAAATATTTCATGCCTTTAAAAGGCTTGTACACTATGTATTTTATCATCTCATTTTTTATATACTTTCATCTCTGGTGAAATAGCCTCTTCTGTGTTGCTTCTCTCTTTTGTGAAGGTTTTGTTTGGTTTGCAAATGTCTTGGGTGCTTTGCTACAATAGAGACAATGCTTGTAAACTCAACAAGAATTTATGGAATTTGTAGAGAATTGCATGGATTTCTCCATAACTTCTTTCAACTTGACCAACAAAATCTTTTGTGAAGGCTTAACCATACTCTCTATGGTCCCTTTCCATCCTTAAATGCATTAGATGAATCAAACATTCATTTCCATTCTCTAGTCACCACAAAAATGGCCTCCCAAATAAGTTGTTGAATTGAAGATCTATAACCATTGATGCCTCAACACCATCTTTAATGATTGACCCAACATTATTCTAAAGTAGCAAATCACTATTCCCTAATATTTGACAACCATTCCACCTTTTCACTACCTCTCTTTGCTTTCTCATCTTCTAAGAATTAAGAGACCTTGCCACCACTTTTATAGACACCCTCTTAGTAAAAACATTTGGGTGTCCTCTAGAAGAACCCATCCTTATCCTAATTTTGACCAAGGATGTACACCTCAGGCAATGCACAAAGCCCCACTCCATACACTCGAGGTAAGGCAAAAATTGAGATTTTGGAGGCCTAAAAAAAAATTACAATTGATTTCAATGGTTAATAGATAATTACTTATTGTTTTAATCATAACCTTCAAATTGTAATTTAGAAGCATAACTTCTAAATGATGAAATCTAAACTGGGTTACTCTTAGATTTTAGTTTCTCTATCTTGTATGTTGAAGGATCAATCTTGGTGCCATAAATCTACCCTACCATAATAATTTAACCCATACTATACAAATTTGACAAATAACATGTAGATTTTAACTAGTTGTATAATGAAATAACTTGTGAAAGAGAAAAATACAACAACAAATACTTGGAACTATAATAATGATTTCTTTCAAATAACCAATAATAATAAGCCACTTAAAGTTAGCAACCTCCAAAAATCTTCAACAAAAACAAAATTTGCAATATGATGCTTAACTACTACTCATTGCCTCCTATATATAGCCATTGTTAGGTAATATTAGGACTCTAATCTCAATGAGGCCAACCTAGTATACCATATTTATACTTAAGGACTAAAAATTGATTTAATTAATGATTGAGTGAGCCATATTTGGTTATCAGATATTCCAATACAAGCATTGTCCTCAACATTGATCAATTATGTATACTTCTATGGAAAATCTTTATCTTCCCACTTAGCAAGTTACTTTATAATTCTCTTGCTCCTCAACATCTTTGTGAACTTCTAGATTTATTTTAAGTTCATCAATATATGTGTTCCTAGCATGCTACTTAAATGTGAGTGATATATCCATGATGCTCAATGACAATAAATGAATTCAATTGAATACCTCTAAATTTAAGTACATAGCAATTAATCACACGGACATGTATTTGGTCAACTCACAAAAGATAAGAAAGAGTTTACCAAAACTTGAATTTAAATTTTGAAAATTCAAGGGACAAATTTTGTAGATTCATTTTAGGTACTCCAATTTAAATATTACTAACTTGCTCCTTTCTAAATGCAAATGATATATCCTTGATGTTTGATTATGATAAATGAATTCAAACTAATGTGTATAAATTCAAGTACATAATAATTAATCACACAAATATGTATTTGGTAAGCTCACAATGGTTGGATGAGAATCAACCAAAATTTGAATTTGAATTTTAGAAATTTAAGGGTTAAAGCTATAAATATGGAACTAATTTTTTATCTAGAAAAATCACCTAAGGTGATGAAATGATAAATTCTATGCAAGGAATGAGTATCTAATCATGGAAGATATAATAATTGTGGTTTATAGAGGGAGATGTATATAAATGAATAAGATGTTGATAAATCTATGGTAATATCTATCTATCTATCTATTAGTTTTTTTTTTGTGCATGCGTGCGCACGTGTGTGTGTGTGTGTGTGTGTGTGTGTGTGTGTGTGTGTGTGTGTGTGTGTGTGTGTGTGTGTAAGATAAGAGAATGAGCTTTGACTTTGGACAAATCTACACCATTTGACAATATGTAAATGTATTAAACAATTATCTCAAAATGGGTACAAAGTGAAATGGGAAATGGTTTGATGAGATTCACTTAGTAAACTAATGGCATAACACATTTGTCCATGGGAGTACTATGTATTGTCTCCTTTTTCCAAGTGATCACCTAACGGAGTTGATTAGTCTATTCTATTCTCGTATGCTAAGACAGAAGGGCTAGGGAATACCGTTCTATTCTTGTAGGCTAAGCCGAAAGGGCTAGGGGATAAACTAATTGGTTGAATATACCAATTAGGTTATTCCCTAAACCTTTTGGCTTAGACTACGGGAAGAGAATAGGCTAACTGACTCTGTTAGGTGATCACTCGGAAAAAGGGGACATTACATACTAATAAACATCCCCAATTTCATTTCTACCCCTCAAATATATGTTTTTGATATTGTTAATAAACACCCCTAATTTCATTTCTACCCTTTATGCTTTTGAAAGCCCCTTTACATACAACACTATAATTAAAGTACCTCCCTATTTTACCAGGTGAGTATTTTTTTGCTACATGTTTACATCCTCTTATTATTTCTACTCTATCAACCAAGAGCATTGTTCACACCTACATTTGACTCAAAATTAGTTTGATTCACATCTCATATGTTAAAGTCTTAGCATAAAAAACCTAAATTAGATATGCCAAATATGTCATCCTACAGATAAGTTTAATTTAAAAGACACATATCTCAATCCACAAGCCCTTGCTAGTCCAACTCTACCAGTTAATCCTACTAATAATAGATATCTTAATTATACTATCCATATCTAAATTATAATGTAAGATATCTACTGATTCTTCTAGGTAGGGTTGTGGAATTACCAAAAGGTGTGCAATAATGGGTTTTAGGAAACATGAGTGGGATTGTATTGAATCTGCATGACCTTGGTGTGGCCATTATTTCATTTGTTAACTGCATCAAAATTGGGATTACATAGGTGCTTCCAAGATTATGAAGCTCTGATACATTACAAGACTATGTACTTTAGAAAAAAATACAGCTTCACAACCCTAGCAAGCCAACATAGTGAATGACATTTCCTTTAATTGACTTGTGGAAAGTGATCTAGAGAAGATTTGGAATGCCACTTTAAACACCTCACCCCTTTTACATATGCTTCTCAACCCCAATAACTTTTTTTTTTTCATATTAATCAAATTATCACTTTCTCCTAATACACAATATATTGAATCACTTTTTAATTATTTAAATAACTCCAATAAATATACACATGATAAGGTATTATTTAAAAGGGAATCCCTGGAAAAATGACATGGTATGCAATTTTGATTTACATAAAGCGAGTAAGGAATATGGAATAAGGCCAAATTAGCATTTGGAATCTAGTTGAGATTTGGCAGGGTATGGCCACTGCAACCTTGATAAAAGGCTCTCCTCCTCATGCCTTTCAACTTCAACACTCAATGTAATGGTGATATCTCATTTGTAAAAATGGCCGAGATTTTGAGTCCGCGGTTCAGTTTGGCTACCAAGGCTAGTAGTAAATCTCCAGGATGGATTTCAAAGAAAGCCCATGGTTGTTCGCCTTTTAGAAACTACTCGCGTGCAAAGAGTTTAGGTAATTTTTTCCCTGTTCTGTCCTAGCTGCTTGTAATCCTGGAACTGAAAGCTTAATTATTATTGTTTTTTGTTTTCAATTATTTGCAGCTTGCCACAAAATGCCATCTGCTGTTGTTGTCGGAGAGGATACGAAAACTCTTGAGGGTAATGGTTTATTTTATCCACTTTTGAGTTTAAACTTGTCAACTGTTCGAGAGTTAAATAATCTAGTTCTGTTATTATTGTAGCTTTAACGATACAGCATACGGAGCGTAAAATCTATCCTAATAGTGGGAAGCCAGATTATGTTCATCCTATTGCAACATTTGAGGAGGTATTAAGTATGAATTCATTTAAGTTCCCCTGCCGAATTTAGATGGATCGACCTTTGAGAGCACATTTTTGGTGACCAGCGGATTGAGTGTTACATTTATCAGTAGTTACTGACATTCAATTTGTTTCTAAAAAATGTTGAACCCAAATGCTCCGAGAGGATATAATGATACGCAGTTAGATGTAGCAAAATTGGGAAATCTCAAAATCCAATTGAGTGTTACTGTTTCAGGCACCATTGGATGCGATGGATAAGAAAATAGAAGAATTGATTGCAGAGATCAAAGAGTTGTTTAATTCGATGGAAGATGGGGAGATAATGCTAGAGATGCACAAGATAAAGACAAGAAAAAGACATAGAATAGAGATACAAACACACTGGAGAAATCAGTATTCGAAGTTTTTTATTGATGCCTTTTCTTAAACAGAGCTGCTGGTGATGCCCTCATTCATACATACAAAACAGAGTATCAAAAACCCCTTTTTCATTTTCAAAACAGAGTGCCTTTTTTAGCGTTGAAAGAAGTTACTAGATACATGCCAAAATGAGAAGAGTCTAGATACATCGAAGAGAATAGAAGGAAGAAGAAGAGTGGAGTAAATGTGGTCGTTGGAGTAGTTGTGCTACAATGGCAGGGGAGATTACTGATGTAGCCCAGCTGGAGGTCGACATCTGCCAACACTCCCCCTTAATCTTCACTGCCATATATTTCTGCTATTCCAATTCCTTCCCGGAGATGCTCAAAAACATTCTTTGCAAGCGGCTTTGTGAAAATGTCTGCTAGTTGCTCTTTGGACCTGCAAAACTCAAGATATATGTCACCATTGTTCACCAATTCTCGAATAAAATGATATCAAGTATCAATATGCTTGCTTTGTTTATGAAAGACATGATTTTTAGATAAAGCAATGAATTTTTGTAGGTTCTTCTTATGGATGCCTCAAATTTGAAAGTACTCTCCTCATCCATACTACTTGGCAAGCTGCTGATGTGGCTGCAACATATTCCGCTTCAGCTGACGAGAGTGTCACAATTGGTTGTTTCTTTGATGCCCAAGAGATAGCACCCGATCCTAGATGAAAGATATACCCTGAAGTGCTTTTTCTATCATCCATGCTACCTCCCCAATCACTATCAGTATATCCAATCAGTTTGTAATCATCTGAAGATGTATACAAAATTCTGAAGCTCTTTGTTCCAGCTATATATCTTAAAACTCTTTTTCCATCTTTCCAATGTGATTCCTTTGATTTGTCCATGAATCTAGAAATGAGACTAACCCCATACATGATATCCGGTCTTGTGGTGGTTAGATACATAAGGCTACCAACTAATCTTTTGAATAAGGTTGCATCAACACTAGGACTTTTGTCATCCTTGCTAAGTTTTAAGCCCAATGCAACAAGTGTAGGAGCTGGATTCACATTTGTCATCTTAAATCTCTTCAACAAATCATTAGCATACTTGCTTTGAGATATAAAAATACCTTGATGATTTTGACTTACCTCTATACCAAGAAAATATCTCATGATCCCCAAATCAGTCATATCAAATTCTTTTTCCATGGCTGCCTTGAATGAGTCAATTGACATGTTACCTATGAATATCAAATCATCTACATACAAACAAACTATCAAGACTTCTCCTTCATCATTCACTTTGACATACAAAGTTGGTTCATTGCCACATTTGCTAAACCCATTGTTCACAAAATAAGAATCTATCTTGCTGTACCAATTTCTAGGAGCTTGTTTCAAACCATATAGTGCATTTTTTAGTTTGTATACTTTATGTTCTTCTCCCAAATTTTCATAACCAGGTGGTTGTTTTATATACACTTCTTCTTCTAAAATGCCATGCAAGAATGCTGATTTAACGTCCATTTGGTAAACCTTCCAATTGTTTTGAGTTGCTATAGATAGGACCATTTTAATGGTATCCAATCTTGCCATGGGTGCAAATGTTTCATTATAGTCTATGCTAGGCTATTGTGTAAAGCCTTTAGCTACAAGTCTTGCCTTGTATTTCTCCACTTTTCCATCAGCATTATACTTTGTCTTGTAAACCCATTTAACTCCAATCACATCCTTGCCTTTAGGAAGCTCTACTAGATCCCAAGTTTGATTCTTTTCAATTGACTAAATTTCTTCATCCATGGCTGCAATCCATTTGTCATCTTTAATGGCATCCTCAAATTAAATTGGATTAGCTTGTGTTAAGAATGCAAAATTTGAGCATAAATCTTCATTTTCAGCCTCTTGTATTTCATCATAAATCTCTCTTAGACTACGTGTCTTCTTTGAAGTGTTTATTGACCTTGATCTTAGTGTTGCAAGTGTTGGATTAGAAGACTCACTGCTGTTATTACTTGCTAGAGTAGTAGGATTTGGAATGGTAGGAGCCCTAGAAGGTGTTATAGGAACATTTGCTTGTGTAGTAGGATTCACAACTTGAGTTTCATTCTCTTCATTCTCTTGTGGAACACTAACTGCAATTGTAGTTGTTTTGTCTATGCTGCCATCCCATGCTTCTTCAACAAACTCAACATCATGACTTATTATCAGCTTCTTTGTGATAGGATTGTATAGCTTATATGCCTTGGACTGTTCACTATATCCCACAAATATGCACTTCTCTCCTCTATCATCTAGTTTATTTATCAACTCTTGAGGTATCAATGAGTATGCTACACATCCAAAGACTCTCAAATGTACTATATTATGCTTCCTTTTGCTCCAAGCCTCTTCTGGTGTTTTATTTATCACTATTTTTGTTGGACATCTATTTAAAATGTATACTAAACATGCAACCGCTTCAGCCCAATACTCATTTGGTAGATGTTTTTCTTTTATCATACTTCATGCCATTTCCATGATTGTTCTATTCTTTCTCTCAGCTACTCCATTTTGTTGAGGAGTATACCTCATTGTAAATTGTTTCCTTATGCTATTTTCTTTGCAAAAATTCTGAAAATCATTTGATATATATTCACCACCTTGATCAGTTCTCAATGTTTTAATATTGTATCCACTTTTTTTCTCAACTTTTTCCTTGAACTCCTTAAAAACAACAAATGCATCTAATTTGTTTTTCAAGAAATAAACCCATACTTTCCTACTGAAATCATCAATAAATGTCAAGAAATAAAGTCTTCCACTTATGGATGGTGTTTGCATAGGTCCACAAAGGTCTGAATGCACTATCTCAAGTGGATGCTTTGCCCTATAAGACTCCCCAATTGGAAATTTTTTCCTATGTTGCTTTGCCAATATGCAACTCTCACATGTTGTCTTAAGTGGCTCTATTGGTGGCAATCCATATACCATTCTTTTCTTGTATAACAGCTGTAACCCTTTGAAATTTAAATACCCAAGTCTTAAATGCCATAGCCAAGATTCATTTTTGTATGAAGCTTTGAAAGCTAATTCAGCAACCTTTTGCAATTCTTTTGGCTCTAAGAATAGTTCACTTTGGATTCTAAGTGGAAACATCCTATTTTTTGTCATTTCAACTTTTGCAATCAGTCTATTGCTTGGTTTCTTATCTAAAATCACACATTCATCATTTTCAAAGTATATTCTATATCCCTTTTGAACTAGTTGTCCAATGCGTATGAGATTGTGTTGCAATTTAGGAACATAATATACATCAGAAATATGCTTCTTCTCACCTTGTTTAGTTCTTACGTTGCTTGACCCTTTTCCCATGACTGAAACTCGGTGATCATTCCCCAATTTTACTTCTAATTTTACCGATTCATCCATTGTTACAAACATCTCTTTACTCCCACTCATGTGATTACTACAGCCACTATCTAAGAACCATACTTCTTTGGAACTCTCTTGTGCTACATTTCATGTTATCAATATGGTGTTTTGTTCACTAGTGTTGGGCTGGTTTTCATTTGTAAAATGTGCCTTTTGCTTATTCATGTCATATTGCCTTTTCCTACATTCTGATGCAAAATGCCAAAATTTATTGCAATAATGACATTGGATGTTGGATTTATCATACCTTTCTCCTTGAGGATGGCTATGAGAATCATTGCTGCCCCTTCCTCTTGGTGTAAAATGAGCATGTGGGCTTGATGTTGGTCTTTAGCTGTCAATTTGTGTATTTTCTCTTCCTCCTCTTGGTGTAAATCGTCCTCTACCTCTGCTGTGATTTGATCTCCCTCTTGTTCTGCCAAATGAAAGCTGAGTCTTGAATGCATTCTCAAATGATGATGTCCCTGATTGATTTAATCTTTGCTCATGTGCCAAGAGCGATCCCATTAATTCATCTACTGATAGCTGAGTAAGATCTTTGGACTCCTCAATGGCTACTACAATTGGATCAAACTTTGTGGGTAAGCTTCTAAGTATTTTCTCTACACCTTTTTGATCCACAATGGTTTCTCCATATGATTTAATCTGATTTACTATTGCCATTGCATGAGTGAAGAATGAATCTATTGAATCTGAGTCCTTCATTTGCAAGTTTTTGAAATCCCTTCTAAGAATTTGTAATTTTGCTGTTTTTACCTTGCCTGTGCCTTGGTATGCTATTTGCAAACTTTCCCATGCCTGCTTTGATCTTATGGCAGCGGCTACTTTTGGAAAGATTGATTCATCCATTCCCTGCTGAATAAAAAACAATGCTTTGGCATCCTTCTTTTTATTTTCTTTCAACAAATCCTTCTCAGCTTATGAAAGAGCCTGATATGCTTGTTGGTCTGCTAGTTCAGGGAACCCATTTTCAACCAAGTCCCAAACATCTTGAGAACAAAACAGGGTTTTCATTTTTATGCTCCAAAAGTCATAATTTTTGCCATTAAAAATTGGAATCTGGGGTTGTTGAATACTTCCACTTGTTCCTGCCATGATTTTTCAAAATAAAAAAATAAAAACTTTGCTTGTTTTAACAGCGAACTCCTCTTAGCCTGGTTAGTTTTTGTCTGAGTGGCTTTTTCTTCTCTTGGCAACAATCTACTTTGTATGTTTGGTGCTCCCTTAACAAGATCTGCCTGGATGGCTTCCTTTAGCTGTGACTCCTTGCTCTGGTGAACTCATCCTTGCCAAAACAGAAACCAATATATGCCAGCACTTGTTTGGTATCTTCTTCAGTCTTCTTCCAATCAATGACCCTTTCTTTCCACAATCTGCTAATTTGCAGCCACGTCAACACTCTTTAATTCCCTTGTGATCTGGTTCAGACTTTACTCTGGCTCTGATACCATTTTGCTGGAGATGCACAAGATAAAGACAAGAAAAAGACATAGAATAGAGATACAAACACACTGGAGAAATCAGTATTCGAAGTTTTTTATTGATGCCTTTTCTTAAACAGAGCTGCTGGTGATGCCCTCATTCATACATACAAAACAGAGTATCAAAAACCCTTTTCCATTTTCAAAACAGTGCCTTTTTCAGCGTTGAAAGAAGTTACTAGATACATGCCAAAATGAGAAGAGTCTAGATACATCGAAGAGAATAGAAGGAAGAAGAAGAGTGGAGTAAATGTGGTCGTTGGAATAGTTGTGCTACAGTGGCAGGGGAGAGTACTGATGTAGCCCAGCTGGAGGTCCATGTCTGCCAACAGATAAGTCCGTCTGCATACGATACTGCGTGGGTAGCGAGAGTGCCTGCCATTGATGGCTTCGCTGAACCCCAATTTCCCCAAATGGTGGATTGGATTCTTGAGAATCAGTTACCGGACGGTTCCTGGGGAGAGAAGCATCGCTTTTTAGCATGTGATAGATTTCTCAGTACTCTTGCCTGCCTAGTTACTCTCAATTTCTGGGGCGTTGGAAACAATCAAGTGCACAGAGGTAATTACCTGTTTTTTGGGCCCACCAACCACAAGACTTTATCCATGGACCTATGTGCATTTTCTTCTACATTTTGGCATTATATTTTATTTATTCTTGTTTCACCAGGAATAGTTTAAATTCAGATATTTTAAACTAGAAAACAAGAGGCGTAATTGAAAAAAAAAACGAGATTTACCCTCAAACAGATGATGGGTTTAATTTCTGGGCCATATTAGGTCTTGATTTCTTAAGGAAAAACACGGAAGGAATGATTAAAGAAGCAGTAGGTTATCATGGATCTAAGGGATTCGAGATGGCCTTTCCTGCACTGCTGAATGAAGCCAAACTTTTGGGTTTGGATCTTCCTTATGAGCTATCTGTCATCAGGCAAATAAACGAAAAGCGGGACTCCGAATTGAAAAAGTGAAATTCTACCCCATCTATTGTTATTATCTATTTGTGTCTTTTTTAAGCTATAAATGATGTAACTGATTGAATACGATTATTGTGAATTAGAGCATCTGTTGAAGAGCTACACACCCATCAGAGTGCAATGTTGCAGTGTCTTGAAGGCATACAAGAAGTAGTCGATTGGAAAAACATCCTGAAATTGCAATCCAAGAATGGGTCTTTCTCCGGCTCGCCAGCATCTACAGCTTGCGTATTTATGCACACAGGAGACAAGAGATGTCTACAATTCTTGACGGGCCTTGTTACAAAGTTTGGAGACCATGGTAATTGTTTTATTTAATACTCGTACCATCTTATGCATTATTGAAAGAATATCGGATTGTAAAATTAAAATGTTGGGATCGCAGTGCCGTGCATGTATCCAGTGGATATAGCGGAGCGTTTGAGAGCCGTGGATAGTGTTGAACGTCTTGGACTCGAACGCCATTTCCAAACGGAGATTAAACAAGCCTTGGACTATGTATTCCAGTGAGTAATAGTATCTCCTCTGTAATGATTTTTCCAATAAAAATCTGTTGCTTCCAGTAAAATCCAGAATTTTAAAGTTATTTTCGCACCTTCTCATTTTGGAAACTTATAATAGGTATTGGGGCGAAAGAGGCATTGGATTTGGAAGGGAGAGCCTGGTTGCAAATACTGATGTCACAGCCACGGGCTTCAGGCTTCTCAGGATGTTCGGTTACAGTGTATCTTCGGGTATTCATGTGTTTGTATGCATATGATTCAGATGGGTACTCATTACAAGATTAATCGAGTTTTTTATTTCCAGAATTAAGTCGGTCTTAATCTCTAATAATTTCAAATGGCAGACGTTCTGCAAAACATCAAATGTGAGGCTGAAGAAATCTGTAAGCAGTCTGGTAATTAAAACAGCGCAGGAGTAGTCGACATACTGAGCCTGTATAGATGTTCACAGGTTCATTTTCCGGGCGAAAATGTAATGAGAGAAATAGGTGCATTTGCAAAAGATTACTTGGCCAAATCCCTGCAAAGCGAGAACTTTTCTCAGGCGCAGGCTGTCAAGGAAAAGCTTCGCCAAGAGGTATTGTGAATTGCTTTCTTCTCTGAAATATTAATCTGTGATGTAATACTAAACTCGATGAAAATTCTTATGATTAGCAATTTTGCTTCTTCTTTATCCAGGTTGAATATGCTTTGTTTGCTCGATGGAATAGAAATATGCCAGGGCTTATGTTTAGAAATCACATAGGAGTGTTTAATCCCGATGACTTATGGCTGGGGAAGACTTTATATCGGTAAGATACAGCTTCTGATTAAACGGTTCTATATGAGTATAGTCTGATCACATTTGTTCATATATTAGATTGTCTGTAGTGCGCAAACCACTAATCGAGGTTGAATGTAATGTACGTCCTAAAGAATGCCAAATGCGAGCAACGACAAGTTTTTAGAGTTGGCGAAACTCGACTTCAACCGCACCCAGGCTATACACAGATCCGAAATACAACATATTAAGAGGTAACATGGAGCAGTTAAAAACGGTCTACATTTACTTTCAAAAGAAGTAGTCTGTGTTATGAAGGTAGCTCAATTGAGAGTAGAAAAATTAGTTTAATATGTGTTTTTGCGAAGATCTTAGATGAAAGATATTGTGTTGTTGAAGATGGTACAAGGATTGCAATTTCCTGGAGCTGGAATTTACTCGTCACAGAGAAGTGGCAATATACTGGACCGCTTCAGCGGTGAAGTTTGAACCACAATACACCGATTGTAGACTCGATTATGCAAAAGCCGGAATCATGGCTACTGTCACAGACGACCTCTTTGACAACTATGCAACTCTGAACCAAATCAAGCTCTTCAACGAAGCTTTCGAAAGGTCGCCGCGTTTAATCCCCGTCTCATCTTTATCCGATTAACGAATTCACCTTATTAACTCTCTTGTCTTTTCGGTTGCAGATGGGATCCATTGCAAATCGACCATCTAACAGAGGAGATAAAAATAATTTTCATGGGCCTCTATGATACTTTGACCGATATATCTGAACGAGTGCGGGAGGTCCGAGGACGTGATATGCTTCCTTACCTGCGCCGAACGGTAACTATTGATGTGCTTCCCACTGACATGTTAATTTAGAGTGAACACATTTTTCATTGCTTTTGAATTCCATGTTTAAAATCGCTTCAGCGAAAGAGGGGAATTGTAGTCTAATAAGAATGTTTGTTCCGGGGTGGAGTGGTTCGATTTATTCCTCAGTTTCACAGAAGAAAGAGAGTGGATGGAAAGAGGTTATTGGCCATCAATAGATGATTATTGGGAGAACGGCGTAGTGTCAGAAGCACTGGGAGCCACAAGCCTGACGCCAATATTTTCTATGGGAGAGATTCTTCCTGATCACATTCTCCACAAGTTTGATTTCCGAGCCGACTTTCTCAAACTCGTCAGTCTGATAGGGCGTCTTATTAACGACGTCAGAACTTTCCAGGGTATCCTCGCCTCCCTTTACTTTCATCCTTTTTTAACACGTATGAGTATGTTATAACCTAAAAGTAATTTACCGTGCTAATTTAGGGGGAAAGAGAGCGCGGGGAATTGGCTTCATCCGTACAATGCTACATGAATGACCACCCTGGATGCACGGAAGAAGCAGCCCTAAATTATCTGCACGGAGTGAACGAGGACGCCTTGACTGAATTGAACTATTACTTTTTAATGCGTGCGGACATACCCAAGAATGTTAGAACAGTTCTTTTCAACACGGCCAGAGTAATGCAAGTGGTTTACAGGAACGATGACGGCTTTTCAAATGCCGCGGAGAACCTCAAAGACTTTATTAAAAAGTCTCTTTACGAACCGCTGCTGTAATAAACTAGCAATTCCACTTGATGTGCAACGGGTAAGCTGATAGCTACATGGAATAAGTGTACAATGAAAATTTTAATTGATTGAAAAATCAAAATGAAACTTAGACAAATCAAAATGAAACTTAGACATTATTTTTCTCATTGAATATAGTGTGTAGTGCGAGGGGGGAAATACAATGTTAATTGTATTGTCTAATAATCTTATATTGATATTGTGCGTAGATGATCCTCCCCCTTCTTCTTGAGGGAGAGATGAGTAATATCTTGTATATAGACATATCACTTATAGCTAAAGCTCAGGGAGGTATGTGGATCTACATATTGCCACACCTACAACATTGTAGCAATTGTGATCAATATATCTTATGTTAATTGATGTTCTTTTGAGTGTTACACCGTGGGATTTATGGATTGTCAAAGTTCACATCATTATAAGTGGGAGTTGGCGATGACTACCATGAGTAAATAAAGGCTAAGTATGTTATCACCTTTATGGTATTGGAACTTGTTCATAGTGATGTTTCAGGGGCTTTTCCCCATCCATGTTTTACAAAGGCTAAGTATGTTCTCACCTTTATAGATGATTTCTCCAAATTCACATGGGTCTACTTCCTTAGGCATAAATCTAAAGTCTTCGATTTCTTTCAAGACTTCAAAGCTCTTGTTGAGAAACAATCAAAGAAAGTCATCAGGGTTCTCTGAACTGATAATGGAGGTAAGTATGTCAACAACCGTTTTAAGTAGTTTTTCATAGCATAGGGGATAGATTTGCAGTGCCCAGTTCCTTATACTCCCCAATAAAATGGTGTTGCCAAATGTAAGATGGCTAATTGTATGATTCACTCTAAGGGCCTAACAACACAGTACTAGGTAGAAGCAGTCAACTGCACATGTCCTCACAAAGCCTTGAAAGGTATTACTCCATTTGAAGCTTGGAAAGGAAGGACACCAACAGTTGATCATTTAAGGGTCTTCGGATCTCCTGCCATGGCATGTATACCGAAAGATCATTGTAAGGCAATGGATCCACAATCCAAACCTTGCATCTTTGTCAGTTATCTAGATGGTGTGAAAGGTATCGCCTACTCCACCCAACCACACATGAGTTATTTGTTGAGAGAAGTGTTAAGTTTCAAGAAAGTCCTCTTGACTCTATACTTGATATTTCTCATCATATTGTTGACTCACCAAACCCTGATGAATCAAATCATTCACAACAAATTCATGAGGCAACATATTCTTCTTCTTCTTCTTCCAGAACTATGACAGTGAGGATAGTGATGAGGATGAACATCTTCATCTAGTTCTAGGATTGCTTTGCAGGTTGATATTTCTGCACCCGATTCACCCACATCTCGGGCTCTATGGTCCCTTCACAAAATAGATACATGGGTATAGGATTCAGTAGATGGCAAACAAATACAGTCATATTTTCAGGGGGCACATGTATTTTTTGCCTTAGCTTCTAATCCACAAATATTTCAAGAGGTATCATGCATACTTGAGTAGGATATTTCTATGGATGAGGAATATGATTCCTTAATCCGTAATCACACTTTAGATTTGACTTCTCTACCTAAGGGAAGGAAGACAATTTGATGTAGATGGATATATCAAACAAAGTTTGCAATGGATGGGCCAGTTGATAAGTACAAATCATGATTGGTTGCCAAAGGATTTTCATAAGTTGTTGGCATTAACTACATAGAGACCTTTGCACCCTTCACCAAAATGACTCCAATTTGACTCACTTTCCATAGCCGTAGAACATGGATGGGCTATACATCATATGGATGTGAAGAGTGCATGTCTTCACAGAGACCTTGAGGAGGAGATCTACATGGAACAACCACTAGGGCTTGTTTAGGATTCATCCTTAGTTTGTAGACTTAGGAAATTTCTCTATGGCCTCAAACAAGCCCCTTGGGCTTGGTATGCCAAGACAAATTCCTACCTCCTAACTTCAAGTTTTACTAGATGTCATTCAAATCCTAATGTGTACCTATTATAGTAGGATGATTCAGTATTGATACTGGTACTATATGTTGATGATCTTTCGATCACCAAGAGTACTTCATCTACTATTACAACAGTGAAGTAATCTCTCTAGGATAAATTTGACATGATTGACTTGGGTTTATTGCACTAATTCCTTGGCATTGAGATTTCATAGTCTAATTCAAGGATCACTCTTGGACAACCTAAGTATAAGTTCTTGATTTACTTTCACAGTTTCACATGACTACCTGTAAACCATCTCTCACTCCCTTTCTATCTAGAGTCAAGTTTGAGGCTTGTTCTACATCATTGGTCGATGCTACTTTATACTGATAACTTATTGGCAGTCTCATCTATTTGACCCATACCAGACCTGACATTTCATATGAAGTTGGCATGGTTTTGAGATTCATACAGGAACCTTATGAATGACACTGGAAAGTAGCTAAGAGGATCCTTCACTACCTTCAGGGTACTATCAGGTTCATAATTCATTACAGAGTTGGTTAAGAGGTTTACTTGGTTGTATTTACAAATTCAAATTGGGCTGGTGATATTGAGAATCACATGTCCACTTCAGGTTATAGTTTTTCACTTGGTTCAGGTCTTATCATTTGGTCTAGCAAGAAGTATAATTCTATTGCTTTATCATCCATAGAGGCAAAGTACATGGAAACTATTAACACAACTACTGAGGCTATATGGATTCTTTCTAAGTTTGGTATTTCATTTTGGCTTCCCACAGTAATCCATTGTGACAACCATATCACCATTTAGATGTGTAGGAATTCGGTTCAACATTAGTGAACCAAACACATAAAGATTCACATGCATTATGTTCAAGAACTCATTCATGGTCAAATCATTGACTAAGTCTTTTGCCAGTCTTCAGAGTAGGTCACTAGCATTTTCACCAAACCATTTACTGAGAGCTAGTTCATTCATCTACAAGCTCTTCTTAGGGCACGATCTACATCAGGAGCGAAATCATCTTAGGAGAGGGGACTTTCTATCCTTCTTCACTTTCTTAAATTCTCTCTTTTAGAGGGTAGTTTTTGTCCACTGGGTTTTCTACGTTTCTCCGTTTATGAGAGATACACATGGGTACCTCACTAGTCCTAGTAGCTAGAACCCATTTTTATTGTGCCCACCTAAGCTATGCTTAAGGGGGGTTAGTGTATATATTTAATTTTCATACACTATAGGCTTTAATCCTAGTTAGGCGTTCACTTTATGCATCCTTGACACATGCCTGATTGAGGTGTCAAGGTTGTTGGGCAACTTGGGAGAGGTTTTGCCAAGTTTCCAACCAACTAGCCACCTCATGCTAGTTTCTTGGGAGGCAACTTGCCACCACTCATGGTTGAGGAGTTCCATCCTCAACTCACGTCTTCCTTCCCTTTGTCTATTTGTAGTCGCCTATTTGTACTCACCTATTGGCTATTATTCATGGCCGACTTCATACATTCCTATATTGTGTTCAATTGCAATATTATGTGCTTGTTTATTCATCTCTTATGTTCATTGGTGAATCGTTTAGTTATAACTTATTCTTGAATAAAGCTAAATCGGTTATATAACTTAGTAGCAATAACCGTACTTAAAAGAATCTTCGAATTTCAGCAATTTTAAATGGTGTTATTGTAAATGTCAAAATCTATCTCATTTTCCAATATCATGCTTATTATCATTTTGCCACTTTTACAATTTGTTTAGTTGATCATTTACATAGTTTAAAAAATCTAAATTCTCTGATGTGTTGAATTTCAAAAAGCATCCACCAAGTTTTTGTTGATTGTATTTGCAAGATTTTAAAAGTATGCATAATAAATTTTATATTTTCCCTTTAAATTAATACATTTTTTTGTGTGTAATGGAGATATTCACTAAGTGTTTTATGCATTTATTAGCTCCTAGGCTATATTATTGTTAGCCTTTGGCCAGAAATTTGTCTAATGCCTAAAACAACTTTTTAACTCACCATTAAACCATTTTAAGGTCACCCAAAATCAATAATGTGAAAAATCAAATCTAAGATACTAATATCATTATCAATAATGTGAAAAATCATATCTTCCAACAAATCAAATCTTCACCATCACGAAAAATCAATAATGTGAAAAATTAAATCTAAATTACTAATATAATTATTTTCCTATTAAAAAACCTTAAGTAAATATTCCATAAGTCAAACACTATTATATGGCAAGCATTCTATAAATCTAAGGCTACGTATGTTCTAATTTAAATTTAATATCTAATAGATATAGCCTTATGGGAACATAAACATTACTTAGTATTTTAAAATAGATTCTTGCATGGTTGTCTTAATTTTAATCCTTGATACATTTTGTCCCTTTATAAACTTATTTCTTATTAATTTTGTATTAATTATTTTTCCTGATATTAAACAAAGGGCGCGTTTATTACTATTTTTATCAATAATATAAAACGTTATTTAATATAATACTCGCATAATATTCCCATATTAATATCCCGTCTACATAGATTTCCAAATTTTGTCTTTACTGAGTAGAGTCGGCAATATTAGATATTGGTCAGCTGCGCTTCATACCAAATAACAATGTTACTCGTCATCTTCTTCGTACCTCGTCACACTTGTCTTAGTCCTCCCTCCATAAACTGACCTACTTGAAGAGATAAACTTCTAGCAATGGCCAATCACTAATTATTGTTTATTCGCTTGTCAATTATCTTGTAAAGAAAATATAATGCTTTACATAAATTTGAAAAAATTAAATGGTTTTTTTATTTATTAAATATATTTATATATTAAGATTATGTTTAAATAAATATGATAAATAAGATAATTACGTAATTAATTTTAGATAATAGAAATCTCGAAGTAATATAAATAAAAGAATTTAATTGATTTTATAGTTTTTTAATGAATTAGTGATAGTTGTATAGAAGGATTCACTCTCTAAATTTAAAGCTCGTTACATTATAAATAAACTTTGGTAATATTTAGAGATAGTCTAGATATTAACTATCAAACTCAACTACATGGCCTTAAACAAACTACTTCATTTTCTTGGACCATAAGATCTTACATTCTTTTGAAATTTAGCTTTTCTATATGACTGAATTTCAACCATCTAGCTAAGGAAAAATCTTTTTCAAACTTTCACTTCATAGCCTTGGATTTCCTATGGGAAAAATAAACCTCATGGCACTCCATTCCTACCCTTCCATATTCTTTAAACATAGACCCCTCCCAAAATTCGAATACTCGTAACTTCAAATCTTATTCCTCTTTTTTACCTATTTGAGAGGCTCCCAAACTATCGCCTTGTGCATTTAGAGGTTGCTTCTCATGATTTTTTACATTGATTTTATGTCAAGATCCTTTACAATTGATTTCAATGGTCAATAAATTGTTATCTTTTGTTTTAATCATAACCTTAAAATTATAAATCAAAAGCATAGCTTCTTATATGAATCGGAACTAGAACGATGAAATCCACATTAGGTTACTCTTAGAATTTAGTTTCTCTATCTTGTATGTTGAAGGATCAATCTTCAGTGCCATAAATCTAACCTACCACACAAATTTGACCCACACTGTACAAATTTTACCAATAACATGTAGATTTGAACTAGTTATATAATGAAATACTTGCAAAAGAGAAAAATACAACAAATAGTTGGAACTACAATAATAAATACTTTCAAATACTCAATAATAATAAGACACTTCAAGGGAGCAACCTCTAAAAATCTTCAACAAAAAAAATTGCAATATGATGCTTAACTACTACTCAGTACCTCCTATATATAGGCATCGTTAGGTAATATTAGTACTCTAATCTCAATGAGGCCAACCTAGTATACCATAGTTATACTTAGGGACTCAAAAAGGATTAAATTAAGGATTATGTGAACCATAGTTGGTTATTAGATATCCAAATACAAGCATTGTCTTCAACATTGATTAATTATTTATACTTAGATATGGTAAAATTTTATCTTCCCACTTAGCATCTTTGTCAAGAAAGTTCTTCCGCTTAGCAAGCTACTCTATAATTCTCTTGCTTTTCAAAATCTTTGTGAACTTCTAGATTTATTTTAAGTGCTGCAATATATGGGTTCCTAGCATGCTGCTTAAATGTGAGTGATATATCCATGATGCTCAATGACGATAAATGAATTTAATTGAATGCCTTTAAATTTAAGTACATAGTAATTAATCATGCAAACATGTCTTCAGTCAACTTAGAAAAGCTAAGAAAGAGTTGACCAAAATTTAAATTTAAATTTTAAAAATTCAAGGGACAAATTTTGTAGATTCATTTTAGGTACTCCAATTTAAATATTACTAGCATGCTCCTTTCTAAATGCAAATGATATATCCTTAATGTTTGATTATGATAAATGAAGTCAAATCAATGTGTATAAATGCAGGTGCATAATAATTAATCACACAAATGTGTGTTTGATAAGCTCACAATGGTTGGATGAGAATCAACCAAAATTTGAATTTGAAATTTATAAATTTAGGGGTCAAATCTATAAATGTGGAACTAATTTTGTATCTAGAAAAGTCACCTAAGGTAATGAAACTATAAAGTCTATGCAAGGAATGAGTATCTAATCATATAAGATATAATAACTGTGGTTTATAGAGTGAGATGTATATAAATGAATAATTGCTGATAAATATATGGTAATATCTATCTATCTATATATTAGTGTGTGTGTGTGTGTGTGAGAGAGAGAGAGAGAGAGCACTTTGAATTTGGACAAATCTACACCATTTGACAATATGTAAATGTATTAAACAATTATCTCAAAATAGGCATAAAATGAAATAGGAAATGGTGCAATGAGATTCATTTAGTAAACCAATGGTATAACACATGTGTCTATGGGGTACTAATAAACCTACCCAATTTCATTTCTATCCTTCAAATATATGTTTTTGATAGTATTTATAAACACCCCTAATTTCATTTCTACCATTTATGCTTTTGAAAGTCCCTTTACATACACCAATATAATTAAAGTACCTCCCTATTTTCACCAGGTGAGTTTTTTTATATACATGTTTACATCCTCTTAAATTATTTCTACTCTATCAATCAAGAGCATTGTCCACACCTACATCTGACTCAAAACTGTTCTAATTGTCATCTCATATGTTAAAGTCTTGGCACCAAAACCTAAATGAGTTATGCCAAATATGTCATCCTACATTAATTTTTTTTTTAAAACACATATATATCTCAATCCCCAAACCCTTGCTAGACCAACTCTAACAGTGAATCCTAATAATAATAGATATTAATTATAGTGTACATATTAATCTAAACTATAACGTAAGATACCTAGTGATTCTTCTAAGTAGGGTCGTAGAATTACCAAAAGGTGTGCAATAATGGGTTTTATGAAACTTGGGTAGGATTGTACTAAATCTACATGACCTTGGTGTGGCCATTATTTCATTCATCAAAGTTGAGATTAAATAGGTGCTCCCAATATTATGAGGCTCTCACACAATACAAGGCTATGTACTTTAGAAAAAATATAGCTTCACAACCCTAGCAAGACAACATAGTGAATGACACATCATTTAATTAACTTGTGGAAAGTGATCTAGAGAAGATTTGGAATGCCACTTATAAACACCTCACTCCCTTTACATATGCATCTCCAATAACTTTTATTTTTCATATTAATTAAATTATCCCTTTCTCCTAATACACAATATATTAAATCACATTTTAATTACTTAAATAACTCCAATAATACACATGATAATAACTAGCAATCACACCTTGGTGTACAATGGGTACACCGAAATTGGAAGTGTTTTCTTGGATTTGAATTCATTGATTCAATATGGTGGATCTTGTAGGTTTGCTAATGTTATGTATGATATAAAATGTATTGATTAAGATGAAAATAATTTACTTGTGTATGTAATAAGATTGAAAGGATGATAGCAATGGGTTGTAGCATATGAATAGTAGCAATCATACTTTAGTTACACAAGGAAACTGTGGAGGCCTACCAGTGCAACACCTGAGTTATAGATGAATGTTGGCAATGTCTCATGTAGTTTTGTGATGTTCATTGTATCAACAATAGTTTTTTTTAGGCACACAACTTTGATTGAAGAATATCATGACATTTCCTTGGAACATTTAAGGTGAGACAAAGGACATCACTTTCTATGGTGTTTGGTTTTTCTATAGCTTGATTTGTTTGGGTTATGAAATTTGAGATATGTGGATTATTTTGAAGGTGAGGTTTAACGTACATACACAATGAAGAGGAAGGTACAGATTTTGCACAACCATGTATATTATGAACAGTAATGTCTTTAGTAGTCAAAGATTGATGTAGAATTATAGAGCAAGCAAGTACATTGAACAATACCTATCATTTGACATTGCTTCTCATGCAAATTATTTATGCATACAAAACAAGCTTACTCTCAATAGATTGAAGTATATAGTGAAATGGGTTCGTATGGTACAATAAAGGGGACCTTTTGAGATACCATGGACACCATATTGACAACATTCTTCAACAACATCCCCTAAGCCCATATTTTAGAATCTCTTGCTGAGTGTCAATTTACATATAATAATATTTGGTGTCCTTGTTTGAATTTAAATACATGCCAAGAAACATTCTTTTTATCTTTGTATAAAATTTCCTTTAATTGGTTCATTTGAATGTGGCTTTGTTTTGATTGACTTGATCGTCGAATGGTTGTTGGTGTTACATCATAGTGGCTAATTTTTGTTTCTTGTTTAGAAGAATACCAAGCAGTCATAGAATGTGTTGCTTAAAATTTCTTAAGCAGCCTCGTGTTTGTGTTAATTTTATTTAACCCTGAGATATCCATGTACTTTGATTTTAACTAAAACATCAATCTCCTCATATAGTTTATAACTATTTATTGGGTCAATTGAAGCAAATTTAATTGGTGAAATATGTATAGTAAAATGAAAATAATGTAACCTATTGTAATGTTCATATTGAGAGAATGAATTATTATTATTTTTAAATATTTAAAAATAAAATATGTTTATAATAAAATTAAGATGTTCATAGGGTTTGTAATTGTAAATGATAATATGTATAATATTAAAATTAAACTTATAACATATAGAAAATGTTATATAGAATATGATAATATTTATTGTTAAATTGTATGTTTGGTATAATGAAAATTCTTTTTAGTATCGTATAGCAATATGAATGTTTATTGGGTCAATTAAAGCATATGTATTTGGTGAAATATGTATAACATTTTTTAACTCAAAGACAACTATTTCCACAAGGCTGACAAAATATAGCCATAAAGACCAAAACAAAAGGCTACAACTCAATTTTCTTAAGAGTTGTAATGAAAATCTATTCAGAGAAGTAATCATATAACAAAAGGGTTCCATGGGACTTAGATCTCTTCAATATGTATCATTGCATCCCAGTTTTTTAGTATGGTCGCCCTCATTTTACTTAAAATTTTAAAATTAGAAACTGCTCGATCTTTCTGTAAAAACTCTTTTATCTAAAGAATTAAGGGAATAGTTTTGGATGTAAAAAAATTAGGAAAGAGGCAATGCAAAAATATTGCAATGAAATAAATACACAGTAAAAATCTAATCATATCATTTAATGCCACTATATTTTATGAATTAAATTAATATGAAAGGCTTATCTCAAATTAAAGAGATATAGATAATATTCAAAATATTGGATCAAAGGGCAGAACACATGAAAATCTTTCAATGGCTTAGTTTCTATCCACCGATCCTACGAAAACCTATTTTTTAAATCAAAGCATTGATATTTTTTGGTAATATTATTGACCTAAATATGTAAGAATTAAGATAATATAATTGACCTAAACATATATATTGTAAATATAGATAATAACATCTATATAGAAATGTAACATGGTGACTTTCGTAGCATCTAAGACCACCCCATGCACCAAACTACACTTAGACTATGGTGCACACAAGTTTTATCCCCCTCTAGATTCAAATCTACGCATAGCCCTCCCTACTGAACTACAAGATCTTCACCATCAGCCCACTTAGAAGTGCTTGAGAACAAAACTTTTATGCCATATCAATTTCAGAGACTGTCTACATCCTTGACACTTGTGCAACTTAATATTGGGCTCTGTGATTAGAAATATATTAACAAACTCTGGGAAGGAAGAACAAAGTTTGGGTAGGTTTAAACAAAGAAGAAGAGGCAAAAATGAACAAAAACTTTTAGGCTTAAGTAATACATTTTAATTCCTTGACAATTGTGTAAAATTTTGCAAATTAATAGTGAGATTCATGTATTGTGAGGAGAAGGCATGCTAATTTCTAAAATGACTTTCTACATTTCTTTTATTCACCACCATATTCCACGATAGCCACAAAATGATCAATAAGCCAAGGGGGATTTCAGGGCATAGGTAAAGTACGTATAAATGTCATTAGAAATTAATATTCAAGATGAATAAAGACCAAAGAACATGGTGTGTGGGCATTAAATTTCACTTATAAGCATGTATAAACATCATTATAGATGAATATTCAAGATGAATAAAGGCCAAAGAAAATGGTCTATGGGCATTAAATTTTATTCCCTATGATGCCCAAGGTGATACCCTCGAGCACTAAATTTAGCTTACATAATTAACTTTTAAGTAATTTAGGTTTCACAACAAGTAAGAGTTTATTTTCAAGAGAGAATCAGTATTCATGTTTAACAAAATAAAAACAAGTCATTTAGAAAATTTGGAGTCTATTGCATTAGAAGGCTTTGTTGAACTTCCTCCATAGGTTTGGCAAAAATCATTTCCTATGAAATCTCAGAGCCCATTGATTAGGATATATCAATAAGGACTTGGTTAGCATGTATAAGGTCATAAAACTCCACTGTCACCGTATCCTCATGTTGGGACCAAATTTAGAAGCAAGCTTCTAGAGTGGTACTTTTGCCACCTGCTTGACAACTGTCTAAAAACTATTTATATGCTTTTATGGAAAGCAAGAGAAGCTTGAGCAATTATATTATGGTAGGGAAAGTGCATATTCAGAACAAGAATATCTCCTACACTTACTTGTTATACATCATGGAGGGATGGAGTATAGGTTGATGGTTCTAGAAATGAAGCTTTAATGCACCATCTTTGTGCTCGAGACAGATATAGAGGTTGATATTAAAACTTCGATGTTCTTTTATAGGCAAGAGCAGGCATTACTGAAGTTCATTTTCTACCATTTAACCTGGTTGACAGACATACAACACTTACCTATGTTGATTTTAATGGAAACTAACATTGGGCTAGGAAAGGAGCACCAATCTTTCCATCTTCGCTATAATCCATAGTTTCTAATTTATACTACAAATTAGAAGTTCATTAGAATTTTCATTGGTAACGCATTTGCTATAATAGAAGGGTGGAAGAATTAGAAGTTCATTTTCTAGCATTTAATGTAGTTGATAGATGTACAACACTTGTACCTATGTTGATTCTAATGGAAACTGACATCATGCATGCTAGCAAATGAGCACCAAAGCAAGTAGAATCCAATGTCTATTTTTATTAAAAAAAATAGTTCAAAGATTAAAAAAAATTGAAATAGGAAGTGCAACAATTCTATTACGAATTCGTTATGCTACCTTCTATATTTTAGAAATGAGATCTCATGAATAAAAACAATAAAACAAGTATTGAAAGAAGATGATGATTGCCATACCTATAATATAAGAGCAAGTCTGAAATGCAAGTAAAATTTTAGAGAATTTGAGATGCTGGGAAGACTATAATGCAAAGGAATTAAACATATAATTCTGCATGAAGAACTAAATGTTTATATTAGTGTTTTGTTTTTCCAGATGGTTGGCCACCCCTCTAAAGCATTAATGAATAAATAAGCCATACGTAGGTGGACAAACGACTTCCATGGCTCTGTACTTAATGGTTGCAAGTGCTTTCTTGGTGGTGGATGGAAGTTAATGACAACCAAATATCTACAAGAAAATATCTAGGACAATAAATTTGTAAGTGCAACAATAAATTCCTAAGTGCGTTGTTGTAAATTGGATGTCATGTCATCATGTCATATCATTAGACATGAATAAATAATCTTTGTGCAAAGGAGATTTTTCGTGATTCTAATGTAAAGTGGTAACATAAGCCCTAATTTCCAACTATAATATTTGACAACAATCCCCCTTCCATTAAACAAATCTCAAACAATATTTTGATTGTTTGATAAAGCTTTATAATATAAATTACAAACTTTGGATTATAGCATATGACTATGGTTTGTTCGGTGCTCACAAACATAAACCAAATGTAATTCTTTACAAATTTGTTCGGTGCTCGCAAACATAAACCAAATGTAGTTCTTTACAAATTTGTTTGGTGCCATTTTTAACAAAGGATCTAGGGTTTACTTATTTTGTCTTCATTCTATAATGAAATGTTAGGTTGAACAATCCTTATATTCACCTTTTAAAAGAAAAAAAAACAATGATAGGTAAGAGCTTAATCATATTTGTGGCCATATATTAGTAGGCTTCTAAAATTACTCCTTTTTACTTATTGAATTTAATTGGTAAGGTATATATATATATATATATATATAAGTTCAAAAAAAATGGATGTGAAAAAGTAGGAAAGTGCGAACAAGTAGGACAAAGCAAGCTTCGTAGATGCGATCGGAGGAAGTTTCAAAGGCGAAGAAGCGCCATGGAATGGGAAAGGGAATGCACCTTACACAGCGACAGGAGTGAACACAATTCCACTCAATAGAGAAAGAAGAAGCTATGCGGCAATCACCAAAGAAGGAGTGGCTCCGAAACAAGAAGAGGAATTGACAATTAATGTAAAGGAAAAAGTCGACAAAGATATAGACGCTCTGGAACGAACAACCATAATAGGAAGGGTCATAGGGTGAAACAGATCCAAGCAGCAAATTAAGGAATGGATTGGAGAACATTGGGAAAAGGTAGAGATAGTACATTTCTTCCCCAAACAATTCTTTGTTGTGGATTTTCAAGGGGAGAAAGAAAGGAATGCAATTCTGGAAGCAGTGCCATGGAAGATAGGGGCAGATTTTGTACATACGTAGAAATGGAGACCAAATTTCAACCCTAACAACTTTGATCCATACAAGGAGCCAGTCTGGATAAGATTATACAATATACCTTTCGAGTTCTGGTCAGGAGGATGCTTATACCAAATTGGAGACACCCTAGGGAACACAGTGGATTTAGCTATGGGAGATAGTGACTCAGTTTTTTTTGCAAGAATTAAGCTGATAGCAATTAAGAAAGTACCAAAGAAAATAAATTTGATTACTTCAGCTGGAATATGGGAACAAAATATTGAACTAGAAGAAAAGAAATTTTTTTGTTCTAATTGCGGTAGCAGAAGGCACATGGGAAATAGATGCCCTAAAAAATTAGAAAAGGATGAAGCCAAGACCTTGGAAAAAACTAAACAAAATGAGGACCCCCAAGCTATAGAGACACAAAAAAGGAATTGGAAAGAAGAAGCAAGAGTCTCGGCAGAATCTTCAAACAAGGAGGCCGCCTCACCTCAAGGGGGAAAATAGGCGGAATCTAAATTAGGAATGGATTCAGAAGACCCTACCCTAAACTCACTGAAGGAACCTGGTGAAAGAAAGGATACCCAAGAGCAAATCACCGCTCCTAAAGAGACAGAGGAAGGGGCGAATCAAGGCAGTTAGAATGATAAAGAGGATTCCAATCCGGAAGTGGTCTTGGAAACTTTGGAAGCAGTTGAGAGGCCAGGTGACGCTTGGTCAGAAGATGAAGGATTAGCAGAGGAGAGAGAGGAGATTGGTATTATTGATACTAGACACATCAGTCAGACCGGGGCAAGAGGAGCACGAGGACAGTTAGGATCAACAAGGAAGTTAGGAAGGAAGACCGATAAGGAAAAAAGAGAGGAGTATACAGCAGACCAAGGACTTTTGAGCGTCAAAAAATATATGTTGAGATCCAAGGGAGGAAGAACCTCCCCTGAGAAGCCATGAGAATACTGTCATGGAATGTTAGGGGCTTAAATGCCCCTAACAAAAGGCGCGCAAGTAAGCGCCATCTTGCTAAGATGATTACAGATGTAATCTTACTTCAGGAGACCAGGTTGATTCAGGAAGAAGCTACAAACTTTTTAAAACATTGCAGACCATTAACAGGTGTTTTTAGCGAACCTAGAGGCATAGCAGGAGGGGTCAGCTTAATGTGGAATCCTTCCAAAGTTGATATCAGGGAATTAGAGGTAAGTAAAAACTAGATTGTAGGGAAAGTCTTTGATTTTCATTCAAATATGACTTTTTGGATTTTTAGCATATATGGACCTATCAAGACAGAGGACAAAAGAGAAGTTTGGAGTAACATAATAAGAACAATTCGATGAATTGGTGAAGAAAGAATAATTTTAGGGGGAGATTTTAATGCTATTTTAAGCTTGGAGGAAAAATTAGGGGGACTAAGAACAGAAAATAGAGCTACCAAAGACTTTCAGGATTTTGTAGTGGAAGGGAACCTTTTAGATATTCCAGCTAAAGAAGGACAATTTACTTGGACTAACAGACGGGAAGGATTTACTAATATAGCTAAAAGACTGGACAGATTTTTATGCAGTACCAATTGGTTGGAATCAGATTTAGGGATAGAATCAAGCATACAACCCTGTTCCTTATCAGACCACTTTCCCATCAAACTGGAAATTAATTTATTAGTCAAACCTCGGAATTCATATTTCAAATTTGAAAAAAAGTGGTGGCGTAGAGAGGACTTGGTAGATCAGATTGGGAAATGGTGGCTAGAGATACATGGAAATGGAGGTTCGGTCAGCTTTGTATTCTGCAAAAGATTGGCGCATGTTAAAAAAGGTTAAGGGAATGGAATAAAGCAACTTTTAAGGACATTTTTGTAGAAAAGGAGAGAGTGGAGGGAGAATTAGAGGAACTTATTCAAAAGATAATTTTGCATGGAATGTTTCAAAGTGATTACAAGAAAGAGAAAGATCTGATGGCAGAATGGGATGAGCTTCTTGCAAGAGAAGAAGAATATTGGAGGAATAAAGCTAGAGAAGTATGGTTGGCCTCTGGGGATAAGAATACAAAAAATTTTCACAACTCAGTTAAAGCTAGGAGAATGATGAACAAAATATCAAAGCTCAGGAACAATGATGGAGTCATTTTGCAGAAAATGGAAGATATAGAAAAGGAAGTAGTGAATTATTTCCAAAATTTTTTAGCACTAGAGGAAGGCCTAGATTGGAAAGTTATTGGCCTAGCAATTAGTTGTCTTGATCAAATAATTACCGAAGAAGAAAAAGCTGATCTGGAGAAACCTTACACAGAGGAGGAAGTAAGAAAGGCAGCCTTTCAGCTTCATCCAGACAAAGCGCCAGACCCGGATGGATTCCCAGCTCTTTTTTTTAGAAGTGCTGGTCAATTGTGGGCAAAGAGGTTTGGAAAATCATAGAGGAGTTCAGAAAAAAGAATAAATTCGTAAACAAGATAAATAATATAGTAATTGCTCTCATTCCCAAAAAATCAGACTGTAAAATGGTGAGTGACTTCAGACCTATCTCCTTATGCAACACGGTTTATAAAATCTTGGCTAAATCAGTAGCTAATAGGCTCAAGCCAATATTGGGAAGAATAATATCAGAAAATCAGAATGGTTTCACCCCAGGTAGAGAAATAGTGGACATCATTATCCTAGTGAATGAAGTAATTCATTCGATTAATCAGAATCGGCAGAAAGGTATGTTAATTAAGCTCGATGTGAGTAAAGCTTACGATAGGGTTAAATGGAATTTCCTACTCAAAGTCTTGGAAAAAATGGGCTTCAGCAAGAAGTGGTTAGAAGGCATATTCCAGTGCATATCATCTCCAAGAATGTCTGTGGCAGTCAATGGTTCACTAAGCGGCTTTTTTGAAATCTCACAAGGACTTAGGTAAGGAGACCCTTTGTCTCCTTGCCTGTTTGTTCTAATGGCCGAAGCATTGGGAAAAATGATTCAAAAGTGTCAAGCAATGGGAGGCTGGAGAGGAATTAGGGTGGTCTGCAGTATAGAGCCAGTCACACATGCATAGTTCGCAGATGACACTTTTCTTTTTGGGGAAGCTACCTTGCAGAAGTAGAGGCCATCAAAAGGACACTGGACACATATACAAATCTTTTGGGGCAACTAATCAACAAGGAAAAGTCTAGAATATATTTTTTCAACACATCTAAATGATGGCAGCGACAGTTAACTTCTATACTGGGGTGTCAGGTGGACTCACTACCCACAAAGTATCTAGGGGCTCCTTGTTTTAATGGACTAAACAAATCGGTTTTATGGGAAGAAGTAATTGCTCAATCCAAAAACAAAATGGAAGCATGGAAAGGAAGGTGGTTAATGTTGGCAGGAAGAATTACCATGCTTAAAGCAGTTTTAGGAGCGGTTCCAATCCATTTAATGTCATGTTTCCAGGTTCCAAATAAAGCCAGAAGCAATTTGGAGAGCGGATGGAAAAGATTTTTGTGGGAAGGATCGAAGGAAGTAAGAAGAATTCCTCTTATTGGATGGAATAAAGCCACTTGTCCACTGGATAAAGGAGGAATGGGAATGAGAGAATTGAGACTCCAAAATGAAGCATTGGGAGCCAAATTAGTATGGAAGATGGTCAAGCAACCATAGAAACTCTGGTGCAGAATAATGCAAAGGAAATATTTAGACGAGCAAGATCCCATCAGAATTCTGACCATCGCTAATCCTGGTGGACGCTCGGCAGTTTGGAATTTTATCAAGAAAAGTAGACCTTTAGTTCTAAATCATCTCACGTGGAGCATAAACAAAGGAGACAAAGCAATTTCTGGATAGACTCGTGGGAGGGTTGGCTAGCGTTAGACACTCTAGAAGAACTTCAAGAATTAAAAGTACAAATGTTTCAAGACAAAGGGGAAAAGGTGATGAACTATTCAGAAGGAATAGATGAAGACGGGAAAGTCAAATGGGCACGCCCGATGGGATATAATGTCAATGAGGAAGTCAAAAAGAAATACTTGGAAGTGCTTAGCGAAAGAAGAGTTAGACTCAACAACGACGAAGATGAAATACAATGGTGTGGAGCCAAATCCGGTAACTACTCAGTCAAGCTCGGGTACCACATTTTAAAATTAGAAAGAGATAGCAATGCCATTAATAGCTGGCCCAAAAAGACAGTACTTCATAAGAGCATTTTAACTGGGGACAGATTACTGAAATTGGGAATAAATGGACCTAGTAGATGTGTGCTATGTAAACAACATGAGGAAACATTAGATCATCTGTTACTAGGATGCCAAGTAGCTACCGAAGTATGGAACTACTTCCTTAACCTACTAGGATGGAAAGGGGCTATGAACTCCTCAATAGTGGATTTCCTAAAGAGCTGGCCAATGTTACAAAAGAAAGGTTTTTGGGGCGGCATTTGGACCACCACCCCATCCATGATCACATGGCATATCTGGAGAGAACAGAATCAGAGAATTTTTGAAGAGAAAGAAATCTGCATAGACAAATTGATAAGAAAGACAGAAACAGGTTTGATAGAAATTCTAAATTCCAAAGCCCTTCACAAGGGAGGATGTAACTTCACCAGTTGGGACGACTATCTTATGAAAAAATGGACAGACCTGAAGATCCCAAGGGGATTAGGTGAAGGAAAGAAGAAGAGGAGTTAAGTTAGATGGTTGGCCCCTCCCAGCGGCAGACTCAAGTTAAATTTCGATGGAGCTTCAAAAGGCAATCCCGGACTTGCAGGATATAGTGCTATAATAAGGAATGAGAAGGGAAACCTTGTTTGGGCAGTGTCTGGCCAACTAGGAATAGCTTCAAACAACATAGCAGAATTAGAATCAATGGCAAGGGGAGTAATAGAATGTAGGAAATAAGGATGGGCCAACATAAATATTGAAGGAGACTCCCAGTTAATAATCAACACAATCCAACGAAGTAATGTAGAAAATTGGCTTTTAAAGAAAGGAATAAAACGTATCAAGGAGGACCTAAGGTTTTTAAATTTTTCCATCTCCCATATCTTTAGAGAAGCCAACAGGGCCACGGACCTCTTGGTGAACCATGGAGTCACGGGGGACTCACAAGAACTAAGTGGTGCGGACGCAGCAGAATGGACAGGTCTGGCCACGGTACTACAGTCAGACAAGGAGCCTTCGCAGGTGGGAGATGAACCACCATGTTCACATCTGACAGCGAGAGCTATGTACTTAGATGTCGAGGAGATCTAGGAGAACATTTACCGTGGCTGCCATGGCAGATATGGTCAAGATTCACAATAAGCATGGGACGGAACAAAGGCCAGCAGAAGATTTTGAGTTGGGGTCTGTCACAATAAGAGTTTGCTTTATAACCAAGGAAAGCTCTTCATTCCATTCCCAGAAATGGTGCAGATCATGGAAATAGAGTGTAGGTGTCTAGAGGAGGGGAAGGAGCAGCAAATAGGATGTTTGTTCAAACTAAAGGAGGAAGCGGCGAGGACAACGATCCTTCAAGTGATTGGCGGGGGTTCTTGGAGTGGAGGCCATGTTCATGATGGATGCGTATATCAACTTTTTTTTGCAAACATCTCTCTGATCATGGGAGGATCCTTCTACGGAGTAGCTTGGGGTGCCCGTCTGGTTGCTCAGGCCAATCATACTGTGATAATGGGATAGATTGATGATGTGAGCACTGATCGGGCAGAAGAAACACTGAAATCTGCCTATGCAAGAATGATCAGCTCAAAGAAAGCCAAGGACATGCTGGCAGTATACAGAGAAGGAATAGAAAACCAACATTTGGAGCCCTTCCGCAAGCTACTACAAGAGAACAAAGGTGAATTTACTGATGGACAAGTAGGAAGGTTGCTGGAGGCCGCAGACGGCATCATGATGATTATGTATGAAATTATGTAACCACATTAATACTTGGGGCCGAGGGAAGTATGGTGTAATCTCTAAAAGGCACTGATAGCCTTTAGATATGTAGAAGTTATATTCGGCATACTCATTAGAGTACTAGGCCATAAATAAATTTGGTTTATTTGACAGGCTTTATATTTCAAAGGGAGCCATCCCCATGATGGCATTTACCTAACAATATATATATATATATATATATTACTAAGATAATATTCTCTCTCTATATATATAAATCTTGAGATAAATGCATTCATTAAGATTATATATATAGCAAGTGATGCCTATGTTTGTATGCAGAGGATATCTAGATTCATGAATATAAGGGCTAAGAATTCTAAAGGTTGGAGAATCACACTTTAAGTTTTCCTTCTTCTAAATTTTTTTCAATATTTGACAATTACATGTGTATGTATGTACCAATAATTTATATAACTTAACATTAATTAAATCTATTTTTTAGAATTTAAAATAGATATAAATAAATTTATATATACATTTGTACATTTAAAATGTGACATACCTACAACAAACATACTAGACACGAATGCCTCCTTTGTTGCAGCTCCCAAAATGATTATGGAATATTAAATAATTATATTGTTATATTTGATTTGGTAACTTATTTTATATTTATCTTATATTTAATAAAATAAGAATATATTATATACCAATTAACTATTATATATTTATTAATAGTTCACTTGAAATCAAACAGTATATTAATATTCATCATAGTAAAGACCAACATCTCTTGTAATGCCTTCAAACATCTATTAATAGTTCACTTGTAATGCCTTCAAACATCTCTCTTAATCATATACAATCATCCCATATCACCTAGTTCAATTCCATGGGGCATTTTATGTAACAATGTTATGTTATTCATATAATTATCTTAAAACCATATAGCTATATGCTTAATGCAAATTAATACTTATTACTAGTGTTGATCAAATTAGCATCAGACTCTAGTAGCTAGGTATGTACATGACTATAGAGATTTTCTTGATTGAAACAAAAGCCAAAATTAATGCTCATATAAAGATTAAGGTGAACCTTCACCAATTCTCCCAAAGAATTTGGAACACGTACACCAGCCAAGTAACATATAGTGGTCAAAATCATTTAAATTTTGGCATTTTTCTTCATACTATTAATAATACTTGGAAACATAGAATATCCTAGATTATGAATTATTGCCATAAGCAAGTACCCACTTTTCCTTTTTGAATTTTAAGCCTAGTTTTGAGCATATATTCTTGTTGTATCAAAGTTCTTGTCCAAAGTTACCTTCACTGACACATTTCTTCCTACTTTGAACTCCAAAGAATATCACTTAATGGAGATATTTCTTAGCAAAAGTTGGCATGGAAAATTTGTTCACTACGAGAGTTACCAAAGCCAATTTTATAATGATATACAATAGTCAATTTGAATCATTCCCAAGTGTATGTAACAATAATTTATAAAACCTAACATTAATTTTATATATATATATATATATATATATATATATATATATATATATATATATATATATATATATATATATATATATATATATATATATATATATATATATATATATATATATATATATATATATATATGACATACCCATAACAAACATACTAGACAAGAATGTCTCCTTTGTTGCAACCCCTAAAATGAATGTGGAATATTAAGTAATTATACAGTTATATTTGATTTGGTAACTTTTTTTATTTATCTTATATTCAATAAAATAAGATCATATATTATATATCTATTAACTATATTATATATTTATCACTAATTCACATGAAGTTGGCCAATATATATATATAATTCACTATTATTAATATGCATAGGTGATGACTAATCCAATGCAAGTGAACCTAGGTGTAGTGCATGGACTTGAATGTAAAAAGGAAGCACACACATTTGAAGTGGCTACTAAGCAAAATATAGGGTTCTTGAAATCCATTAAGATTATTCAAATTAACATGGTTCATAAGGATAAAAGACAATCATCATTCACTTAAAGACATAGTAATTGAACTTCCACAACTCTTATGTGAACCCATTGCACACCAAGGTGCCCTTGCTAGTTTTACAAGCAACTGAAGTCTAGGTTAGCTAAATGTTTTCAATTTGGTAAGGGTGGAAGGTTCAAAGTATATGTGGGGTCCTCGATTTGTCATAGTATATGTAATTATTTTCGAGGACGATATAGAGAGGACCATGTAGAAATAAATCCCCTAAGCATGTCCATAGACACAAACATATACTATTGGACATGTCAAGCCCATCTAGTGATAAGAAACTTATATATACATACTAAGGTCAAATTTAGGGAAATATTAAAAATTAATTATATAATGTTAATATATGTGTTATATTTAATTTAAATATTTAACATGTGTATACATTTTTAATATTTGTATTCATTTTAATATACAGTATTATATATTTAATTTTAATAACTTATATATAGACTAAGATCTAACTTAGAGAAATATTAAAAATTAATTATATAATGTTAATATGTATTATATTTAATTTAAATATTTAATATGTACATACATTTTTAATATTTATATTCATTTTAATATAATAATATATTAGAAATTTATTTATATATTTTTTAATTAAATAAAATATACTTAATTATGAAAATAAATAATAAAAAATTCTTAAAACTTAGATATAAAATATACCATAAAAAAGCCTAGCGTTGGAAATCATAAGAAATGAAATGAACTTTTTTTTTAAACATCAGTATAAAATTCAAAAGAAGGGATGAAAATTTGAAAAGATTATTTAAAAATAATCAAAGCCACAAGGAAAAGGATTTTGTTTAATTACACTACAGGTATTTAAAAGGAAGTTTCAACGATTTTTTCCCTAATATTCGAACACAATAGAGATTTTGTTTCCCGAAAAAAATCATTCGTAAAGACTTGTCATATCGAGGGATAAATATCTACAGCCGGCGCTGATATTTATAGCTTTTTATTTAGGCCGAGGGTAATAACTATTAACGGGGAAGGAAGGGTGACGGAGCAGGAAAAAACGACGACGGCAAAAAACCGGCGGCGGAAAAATCCAACGGCGGTAGACGCTGCAATCGTCTTGCATGCCTCTGAACCAATAAACACCGTCGATCTGGCCGCCCCAGGCAACTGCGTAACAAAGGGAACGCCTTCGGCGTAATAAATATACACGGTATTATTTAAAAGGGAATCCCTGCAATTTTGATTTACCGGAAGCGAGTAGCATTGACCAACTTAAAGCAGAAAACGTTAAGGAAGCCGTAGCTTTCCCATTTTGTTGGAATCAAATAATATATAAGGAATAAGGAATAAGAATAAGGCCGAATTTGTGTTTGGAATCTACTTGAGATTTGGCCCGGTATGGCCACTCCAACCTTGATAAAGGCCTCTTCTCCTCATGCCTTTTAAACTCAAGTCTCAATGTAAAGGTGATATCTCATTTGTAAAAATGGCCCAGATTTTGTGTCCGCGGCTCAGTTTGGCTACCAAGGCTAGTACTAAATCTCCAGGATGGATTTCAAAGAAAGCCCATGGTTGTTCGCCTTTTAGAAACTACTCGCGTGCAAAGAGTTTAGGTAATTTTTATCCTACCCTGTCCTAGCTGCTTGTAATCCTGGAACTGAAAGCTTAATTATTATTGTTTTTTTCAATTGTTTGCAGCTTGCCACAACATGCCATCTGCTGTTGTTGTCGGAGAGGAAATGAAAACTCTTGACGGTAATAATTTATTTTATCAACTTTTGAGTTCAAACTTGTCAACTGTTCGAGAGTTAAATAATCTAGTGCTGTCATTATTGCAGCTTTAACGATACCGCATACGGACCGTAAAATCTATCCCAACAGCGGGAAGCCAGATTATGTTCATCCTATTGCAACATTTGAGGAGGTATTAAGTATGAATTCATTTGAGTTCCCCTGCCGAATTTAGATGGATCGACATTTGAGAGCACATTTTTGGTGTCCAGCGGATTGAGTGTTACATTTATCAGCAGTTACTGACATTCAATTTGTTTCTGAAAAATGTTGAACCCAAATGCTTCGAGAGAAAATAATGATATGCAGTTAGATGTAGCAAAATTGGGAAATCTAAAAATCTAATTGAGTGTTATTGTTTCAGGCACCATTGGATGCGATGGATAATAAAATAAAAGAATTGGTTGGAGAGATCAAAGAGTTGTTTAATTCGATGGAAGATGGGGAGATAAGTCCGTCTGCATACGATACTGCGTGGGTAGCAAGAGTGCCTGCCATTGATGGCTTCGCTGAACCCCAATTTCCCCAAATGGTTGATTGGATTCTTGAGAATCAATTACCGGATGGTTCCTGGGGAGAGAAGCATCGCTTTTTAGCATGTGATAGATTTCTCAGTACTCTTGCCTGCCTAGTTACTCTCACTTTCTGGGGCGTTGGAAACAATCAAGTGCACAGAGGTAATTACCATTTTTTTCGGGCCAACCAACCAAAGAACTTTATCCATGGACCTATATGCATTTTCTTCTACATTTTGGCATTATATTTTATTTAATTATTGTTTTTACCGGGGATAGTTTAAATTCAGATATTTTAAACTACAAAACAAGAGGAATAATTTAAACAGATGAAGAGTTTAATTTCTGGGCCATATTAGGTCTTGATTTCTTAAGGAGAAACACAGAAGGAATGATTAAAGAAGCAGTAGGTCATCATGGATCTGAGGGATTCGAGATGGTCTTTCCTGCACTGCTGAATGAAGCCAAACTTTTGGGTTTAGATCTTCCTTATGAGTTATCTATCATTAAGCAGATAAACGAAAAGCGGGACTACGAATTGAAAAAGTGAAATTCTACCCCATCTTTTGCTATTATCTATTTGTGATGTGTCTTGTTTTAAGCTAAGTGATGCAACTGATTGAATAAGATTATTGTGAATTAGAGCATCTTTTGAAGAGCTACACACCCATCCCACAGCAATGTTGCAGTGTCTGGAAGGCATACAAGAAGTAGTCGATTGGAAAAATATCCTGAAATTGCAATCCAAGGATGGATCTTTCTCAGGCTCGCCAGCATCTACAGCTTGCGTATTTATGCACACAGGAGACAAGAAATGTCTACAATTCTTGACGGGCCTTGTTACAAAGTTTGGAGATCATGGTAATTGTTTTATTTAATACTCGTACCATCTTAAGCATTATTGGAAGAATGTCGGATTGTAGAATTAAATTGTTGGGATCGCAGTGCCGTGCATGTATCCAGTGGATATAGCAGAGCGTTTGAGAGCCGTGGATAGTGTTGAACGTCTTGGGCTCGAACGCCATTTCGAAACGGAGATTAAACAAGCCTTGGACTACGTATTCCAGTGAGTAATAGTATATCTTCTGTCATGATTTTTCCAATAAAAATTCAGTTGCTTCCAATAAAATCCAGATTTTTAAAATTATTTTCGCACCATCTCATTTCAGAAATGTATACTAGGTACTGGGGCGAAAGAGGCATTGGATTTGGAAGGGAGAGCCTGGTTCCAAATATTGATGTCACAGCCACGGGCTTCAGGCTTTTCAGGATGTTCGGCTACACTGTATCTTCGGGTATACATGTGTTTGTATGCAAATGATTCAGATGGTACTCATTACAAGTTTAATCGAGTTTTTTGTTTCCAGAATTAGGTCGGTCTTAATCTAACTAATAGTTTCAAATGGCAGACGTTCTGCAAAACATCAAATGCGAGGCTGAAGAAATCTGGAAGCAGCCTGGTAATGAAAACAGCGCAGGAGTTATCGACATACTGAGCCTGTATAGATGTTCACAGGTTAACTTTCCGGGTGAAAATGTAATGAGAGAAATAGGTGCATTTGCAAAAGATTACTTGGCCAAATCCCTGCAAAGCGGGAACTTTTCTCAGGCGAAGGCTGTGAAGGAAAACCTTCGCCAAGAGGTGCTGTGAATTGTTAGCTTCTCTGAAATATTAATCTGTGATGTAATACTAAACTTGATGAAAGTTCTTATGATTTATAATTTTGCTTCTTCTTTATCCAGGTTGAATATGCTTTGTCTGCTCGATGGAATAGAAATTTGCCAAGGCTTATGGTTAGAAATCACATAGAAGTATTTAATTCCGATGACTTATGGCTGGGGAAGACATTATATCGGTAAGATATAGCCTCTGACTATAAAGGTTTTATATGAGCATAGCGTGATCACATTTGTTCATATATTAGATTGTCTCTAGTGCGCAAACCACTAATTGAGGTTGAATGTAATGCACATCCTAAAGAATGCCAAATGCGAGCAACGACAAGTTTTTAGAATTGGCCAAACTCGATTTCAACCGCACTCAGTCTATACAGAGATCCGAAATACAACATATTAAGAGGTAACATGTAGCAGTTAAAAAGGGTATGCATTTACTTAGAAGAAATATAGTCTCTAATATCTATTATGAAGGTAGAATTGAACGGGGAAAATTTAGTTTAATATGTATTTTTGCGAAGATCGTAGATGAAAGATATTAAGATGAGACTATTGTGTTTTTAAAGATGGTACAAGGATTGCAATCTCCTGCAGCTGGAATTTACTCGTCACAGAGAAGTGGTACTATACTGGTGCGCTTCAGCGATGATGTTTGAACCACAATACACGGATTGTAGACTCGATACTACAAAATCCGCAGTCCTGGCTACTATCACAGACGACTTCTATGACACCTATGCCACTCTGCACCAAGCCAAGCTCTTCAACGAAGCTTTTGAAAGGTCGCCGCGTTTAATCCCCATCTCATCTTTATCCGATTAACAAATTCGCCATTTTAACTCTCTTGTCTTTTCGGCTGCAGATGGGATCCATTGCAAATTGACCATCTAACAGAGGAAATGAAAATAATTTTCATGGCCCTCTATAATACTTTGACCGATGTTTCTGAACGAGTGCGGGAGGTCCAAGGACGTGATGTGCTTCCTTACCTGCGCCGAACGGTAACTAGTTTGCCTCAACAATTTTTGTGCATTTCGTCTTTCCCACTGATATTTTTTATTCAGCTGTGTTAATTTAGAGTGAACACATTTTTTATTGGCTCTCTGCTTCAGATTTGAGTAGAGAAAGAGGAGAATTGTGGTCTAAGAATAATAGTTTGTTTGTTGCGGGGTGTAGTGGTTGGATTTTTTCCTCAGTTGTACAAAAGAAAGAGAGTGGATAGAAAGAAGTTACTCGCCATCATTGGATCAACATTTGGAGAACGCCGTAGTGTCAGTAGGAATGGGAGCAAATGTCCTGACGTCACTATTTTCTATCGGAGAGATTCTTCCTGATCACATTATCCAGAAGTTAGACTATCGAGCCGAGTTTCCCAAACTCGTCAGTCTGACAGGGCGTCTTATGAACGACGTTAGAACATTCCAGGTGAGCCTTCCCTCGCCTCGCCTCCCTTTACTTTTACCCTTTGTTAACAAGTTTTGATTAAGTTATTACGTAATGTATTTTACCGTGGTGATTTAGAGGGAAAGAGAGCGCGGGGAATTGGCTTCATCCATACAATGTTACATAAATGACCACCCTGGATGCACGGTAGAAGAAGCCCTAAATTATCTGCACGGAGTGAACGAAGACGCCCTTACTGAATTGAACTATTACTTTTTAATGCGTGTAGACATACCCAAGGGATGCAGAACACTTTTTTTCAACTGGGCCAGAGTAATGCAATTCATTTACAGGAATGAAGACGGCTTTCTAAATGCCGCCGAGAACCTCAAAGACTTCATTAAAAGGTCTCTCTACGAACCGCTGCTGTAATAAATTACTGTTATGGGGGTGTTGAAATTCCAGATTTTATTTTAAAATAAATGTCTATTTCAAAAGTCAACAACACTTTGTGCGAATGGTAAAATTTGTATATCCATGTTATTTTTCATTTAGTTTTGTGTTTATTATAGAATATTTTTTAATCCAATTGCATATCAACAAGTGGTCTATTCTTGTGGTAGGGTTGGTTGAGGATTCAATCTTTGTCCATCTTCATTTACTTTCATTTAGACTTATATATACTTAAATTTGTCCTCTTTATTGTCATTGTTTCCACAAGACATTGACCAACCTTGTCCTAACTAAATTTATTCTCCTTTCTCACCTAATTTTGTTCTTTTGTTCTGTTACATATATTTCTTATTGTCTTCTACAATTTATCTTATTTGCCCTTATTGGTGGATACGTTTCTTTTTATGGAAGTTAATCTTGCCTCAAAGCTTAATATTAAGCCTAGAAAGAAGGTGCCAATCATGAGTAAGAAATTTATCATTAGGCCAACAACTAGGAGAAAATCTTGTGGGGAAAAACTATGAACCATATAAAACAATATTTCACAGAGAGTTAGTTGGGCTATCAAGTGCATAAACATACTACTTGAGAAGAGTTAAGGAAATGTAAGCATCTATTTAGTTTTATATTTCATAGCATACTTCGTAGTCAAGTCTTTAGAGTGACATGGGATGGAAGATCGAGAATTGTGTTGGCACTCGAAGTTGTAGCCTCCGCACTCCTAGAGGAAAGAATAATCCTCAAGGCCAATGAAATTTGTCGTCAAGAGGATAGGACTAGGACTCATGAACAAAGTGTGGACAACTAAGGCCTAGTTCATGAGAGAAGGTAAACTCTCCTCCATTTTAGGCATCTCCTAGGCTAAGGGGAGTATTTTCTAAGATCTTAAGACATGCAAATTAAATATAAATGAGCAAATAAGAACAAAGATTTAACAGCCATACCTAAATTTCTAATAATCTCTAAGATTGACACTAAATTCATGTCAATAGTGGCTTTGAATAGACCTACAAGATCTCCAATAGCCAAATGGATACACACTTGCACACATAAAAAAAAGATAACACTAATGTTATATCCTAATAGGAATCCCTTATCTAGGCATACACATGTGCAAAGTTGAAACACACTAACATGATCCTCTTAAGATTTATTATCTTAAAACTTGCTTAAGAGATGGCATCAATTACTTCAATTGATCATAAGAGCATTGAGAAACCTAATCTACTCCTGAGCTAACAAGAGAGATAGTTAGATTGAAATATGTTTACCTCTCATCATCTAGACTAGTTCTTACTCTTTTGAGAGACTAAGTCAAAGCTTGAAGAAGGAAGTGATCATACTTGGAATCCAACAATGGAAAAAGACTTGCATACACATAAAAATTAGAAATAGAAACATCTACAACTAGACATGCTTCACATTATCCATGTTAGAGCTACAACAACCCACATATATGAGAGAGGACCATTATAATGTTGCAAATATGTGCCTATGATGTGTTGTCATTGATGTCAACATATCCCTTTGTCAAAAATAAGGGAAACAGTGCATATCAATGAAATAGATTGCTCCACATTTCCAGAGGAATGAAGATCAAAGTACATGGACCATATGGTTGTGTAGAGGGTTGTCTGAAGTAGCTCCAGTTAAGATTTGAGAGGTCCGCATGAAGACTTGAAGAAGCTATGGCCATCTGAGCAGAACTAGGTCTTGCAGTGTTCAAAAGAGACAAAGTGATAGGAAATTAGTTCAGATTGCTCTGCAATGAAAAATTATGATCTATGGATCTAGAGGCATGTTTGGGAAGTCAGTGTGTATCGTCAACTCAAGTGGTTCATGGTTTGGAGGTCTGCAAGCAATCTTTTTAGTGTGACAGTCATGGCAGACAGTGTTCTTGAGGTTCCGGATGAAGATGCAAGAGATTATGATGTTTTGGAATAGTGGAAATGTTATTGTTTAATTCAATGTGCTTGTAGAGGTCTCTGGATTGTATGGCTACTATGTTGGAGGTCCGCATTAAAGATTGAGCTTGTTGTTGAAGATTTCTTCCTTGGTGTTGCTGTTCTTCCCAGTCTTGGCCGACTAGATGATTCAAGCATGTTGTGGATGATTGAAGAACAATTCTCTAGAGTGTAGCATATTGATTGAAGAAGATTCAAGTCCCAGTAAATGTTTGGCTGACACTATAAGGATTTGCATGTAATACTTTGTATCAAATTAAGTCTTGTAATTGTAATAGTTTGTTAGACCGACCTTGAAGAACAATTGAAAAAAGATGTTTATGAAGCCGACTTTGATGTTCATTCCAAAGTCGATGTCATATATAAATAAGTGAAGTAAAGCTGTCAAAAGTGAGAATCTGAGCAAAGATGTGGTAGAGTAGAGCAGAGTGTGGGAGTAGAGGAAAGGAGTTATACTCTTCAATGGGACTGAACCAGGCATGAAGAAGATGCTATTTCTCAGTTCATTCTTTCTATATTAAACATAAAATCATGTAGGCAGTGGGCCTCTTTAAGTAGTGAACTCTGGGTAGTGTGCCCAAAGGCAAGTGCCTTCCCATTTCTTTTAAGTACTTTTAAGAGGGTACAAATCTTGTGGGTTAATCCCCACCATGGTTTTCCCTTAACTAGGATTCCATGTAAAAATTCTAGTGTTAGGTGTGTTCATCTTGTTTTTGCTCATGTGTTGTTGATTCATGCTTTAATGTTTTCATCATTAATCTGTTTGTAAGTTTTGAAAGAAGATTAAAAGAAGAAAAGGTTAAAATTGTGGGACAACTAATTCACCCCCCCTCTCAGTTGTCCGACCTTATTCCAACAATTGGTATCAGAGCTGGTTCCTCTAAAAGAAGCTTGACCACTTGAGGAGATCCAAGATGTTGACTTACAAGAAAGACAGTTTGAGATTTGATGAAACAAATTACTCCCTTTGGAAGGTGCACATGCAATGTCATTTGTAATCTATGGGTGATGTCTATTGGTTGATAACTAAGGATGAGTATAAGATTCCAGAGAAAGGCCCTTCAACCATAGATGAACTCAAAGAAGCTGAATACAACATTCAAGCTAAAGAAACATTGTTGAGTGCCCTAACTGATACATAAATGACAAATGTCTTGGAATTAAAAACTACTCATGAAATCTGGGAAAAGCTGGAAACTCTTAATAAAGGTGATAAATATGACAAATGTGTCAAGCTACAGAGCCTGAAGGGTAGATACGAAAGGTTGATGATGAGTGAATATGAAAACATTACTTCCTACACGCAGAAGGTGAATGAACTTATGAGCGATATCAGGAGTGTTGGTGGAATATTGGAAGAATCAGATATTGTTGCCAAAGTGCTCAGATCCTTACCTGCGGCATACAAGCATAAAGTTGTTACCATTGAAGAAATCAGGACGGTGACAACTGTTACAAGGGATCATTTGGTTGGTAAGCTTTCAGCATTTGAAATGAGTGAGTTTGGTGATTCTCTTCCTAACTATGAAACTGCATTTAAGGGCAATATTTTCGGAAAGCAAAGATATGATCCAAGTGAAATCTCTTCAAGAAAGTTAACCAAATATAAGAAGGCAAAGAAGGTACTTGATAAAGATGAAACTGAGTTTGATGAACTTGAAGCCTTATTGCCAAAAGATTGCAAAGAGGATCTGGTAAGTATGAAGGAAATTTTCCTTTCAAATGTTTTGCTTGTAATAAGATTGGTCATTTTGCCTCAACGTGTCTAGAGAGGGTTTCAAAGCCAAACCCTAACAAATCAAGGGCTCAAAAGAAATGTTACTATGTCCAAGAAGCTGAAGAAGGTGTTACTGATGATGAATTTGGTATGGGAAGTAACTCAAGAAATGAATGGGTGTTCATTGCCATCAAAGAAGAAGATCCGGTGTCTACTGAATCTACTAGCTATGTAAATGTGGAATGTACCTTGGCTTCTTAGATTGAACAAAAGGATGAATGGGTGATTGATAGTGGATGTTCTCATCATATGACTAGTGATAAAAGTAAGTTCATAAGTTTGGAAAGATATGAAGGTGGAATTGTGAAATTTGGAGACAATTCAGCTAGTAGAATTCATGGCAGAGTGTCGATCTCTTTTGATGGTAAGAATAACACTAATGATGTTTTGTATGTAGAAGGATTGAAGCATAATCTTCTCAGTGTTGGTTAGTTGGTTGACAAAGGGTATGATGTTCAATTCAAGGATGGAAAATGCAAAATCTTAGTAGGCTCTGGAACGGTGATTGCATTAGGTACACAAACTAAAGGTAACATCTTTCATTTAAGTGGTACTAGAAAAAGTTGTTTGATTGTTCAAATTGATCAAAGCTAGTTATGGCATAGAAGAATGTGTCATGTAAACTTTGATAACATTGTTAATATAAGTACTACTCAGGCTATGAGAGATCTTCCAAACCTTATGAAACCTACAAATAACATGTGCAAGGAATGTCAGTTGGGCAAACAGATTAGAACTTCATTCAAAATTAAGGAACAGTCTTCAAGTGGATTATTGGAACTTGTGCACATTGATTTGTGTGGTCTTGCCAGAGTTAGGAGTCTGCAAGGAGAAGGTACTTTATGTTGCTAATTGATGACTACTCTCAGATGATGTGGGTCAATTGTTTAAGAGAGAAATAAGAGGCTCTTGACAGATTCAAGGTGTTCAAGGCTATGGTGGAGAATGAGATTGGTGTGAAGATAAAATATCTGAGATCTAACAGAGTTGGAGAGTTTACCTCTGATGAGTTTAATGCATTTTGTGAAAAGCACAGAATAAGAAGACAGTTATCTGCCCCTAGGACTCCTCAACAAAATGGAGTTGTGGAAAGGAAGAATTGGAATATTCAAGAGGCTGCTAGAACCATGATGATGGAGGCAAATCTGCCACATGTCTATTGGAAAGAGACTATGAGTATTGTTGTCTACACTCTTAATCGGGTGCAAGTCAAAGGTAATACTGGTAAAACACCTTATGAATTATGGTTTGGTAATGTACCTACTATCAAATACTTCAAAGTTTTTGGTAGTAAATGTTATATCAAAGGAGATAAGGATCTAGGCAAGTTTGATGTAAGAAGTGATGAAGGAATATTTTTGGGTCATTCTAACCATAGAAAGGCATACCGATGCTTTAACAAGAGATTGAAAAGGATTGTTGAAAGTACCAATGTCAGAGTTGATGAAAGTAAGGAGAGACCTTCTAGGTCTTGTGGATATGAATATGACTATGAAAGTCCAAATGAAGTCCAAACTCAACCTTAGATCCAGACTGGTCCGGAGAACCCAGTAACTCAAGAAGTTAGTAAAAATGTTGAGGAACAAGCTCAAGAATTAGAAATTCAAGAAACTCCCAGACCCCCCAGGTATGTAAGGTTGAATCATTCTGAAGATCAAATCATAGGAGATGAGAATAAAGGTGTTCAAAATAGAAGAAGAATTGATGAAGATCAAGTAGAGTATTGTTTGATTTCAAAGATTGAACCAAAAACAGTGAATAAAGCTTGTAATGATGAAAATTGGGTAAAAGCAATGGAATAAAAATTATTGCAAATTGAAAAAAATCATACTTGGGATCTTGTTCCTAGACTTGAAAACAAAAATGTGATTGGAACTAAATGGGTCTTTCGGAATAAAATAAATGAAGATGGTGAAGTTGTGACAAACAAAACAAGATTGGTATGCAAAGGATATTCTTAAGCAGAGGGAATTGATTTTGAAGAAACATTTGCTCCGGTGGCAAGAATTGAAGCAGTCAGATTATTTCTTGCATTTGCTTCTTACAAAGATTTCAAAGTTTACCAAATGGATGTCAAGTCAGCATTCCTGAATGGAGAGTTAGAGGAAGAAGTCTACATTGAGCAACCAGAAGGATTCCAGTTGTCTAATCAAGGAGATATTGTTTGCAGATTGAGGAAAGCATTGTATGGACTCAACCAAGCCCCAAGATCCTGGTATGCAAGATTAGATAAGTATCTGCTAAAGCTAGGATTTAGCAAAGGCACAGTTCACAGCAATCTTTATTTCAAGATTGACAATGAGCACATCTTGATTGTTGAGGTATTTGTTGATGATATCATTTTTGGTGGAAATGGAAGCATGTGTAAGAAATTTGCTAATCAGATGCAAAGTGAATTTGAGATGTCCATGTTTGGTGAAATAAATTTCTTCTTAGGTCTGTAAATCACTCAGTTAGATAAAGGTATCTTCATATCTCAGTCTAAGTATGTGAGAGAATTGTTGGAAAAGTTTGGAATGGAAGATTCAAAACCAATGAGTACACCTATGGTAACCAGATGCAAGTTGAGTAAAGATGATGTTTCCCCCAAGGCTGATCAGAAAAGGTATAGATCAATGATTGGAGGATTGCTCTATTTGACTCAGACCAGACCTGATATTATGAATGTAGTTGGACTTGTTGCCAGATTTCAAGTTGATCCTAGAGAATCACATGTTGTAGTAGTCAAAATAATTTTTAGATATCTAAAGGGGACATCTAATTATGGCTTATGGTATCCAAAGGATAATGACTTCACTCTTCATGCATATATAGATGCTGACTAGGTAGGGGATGTGGATGGTAGGAAAAGTACTAGTGGTGGTGCATTCTTCTTGGGAAGGAGATTAGTTTCTTGGTTGAGAAAAAACCAGGAGGCAATATCTCTATCTACTGTAGAGGCAGAGTATATAGCAGTAGCAAGTAATTGTACTCAAGTCTTGTGGATGAATCAAATGTTGAAGGATATCAGAATTATGTTTGAAGAGCCTGTTACAATCTTTTGTGATAATTCAAGTGCAATAAACATCTCCAAGAATCTAGTGTTTCATTCAAAGACAAAGCACATATCCATCAAGTTTCACTTCTTGAGAGAGAAGGTAAATGAGAATGAAGTCAGATTGGAGTTTGTTTCTTCAAAGGATCAGATTGTAGATATATTCACCAAGCCTCTGCCTAAGGATACTTTTGAGTGTCTCAGAGGGAAGCTATGGGTTATTACCCCTCCTGTTCAGAACTAAGATGCACTAGTGTGCATCAGTCTGATGGAATTCACAATAATATCTTGTGATCCGGATTGATGTTAAGGAGATACTACTCAGGGGGAGTAGTCAGTATGAAAATTTTGGAGATCAGTCTGAAACAAAAAGGGGGAGAAAAGATTGCAAATATGTGCCCTTTACCATTGATGTCAAAGGGGGAGAGAAGTCATGTGAATAACTAGCTGCTGATGAAAGGGGGAGTAGTGAAGAAAGTGGTTGCAGAAATGATAAGAGAAAGGGGAAGAAATCCTTGTCTTGATGGTTGAATCAGTTTTTCACATCATATGTTGCCATCAATGACAAAGGGGGAGATTGTTACAAATATGTGCATATGATGTGTTGTCATTGATGTCAACATATCCCTTTGTTAGAAACAAGGGAAACAGTGCAGATCAGTGAAATAGATTGCTCTACATTTCCAGAGGAATGAAGATCAAAGTACGTGGACCATATGGTTGTGTAGAGGATTGTCTGAAGTAGCTCCAGTTAAGATTTGAGAGGTTTGCATGAAGATTTGAAGAAGATATGGCCATCTGAGTAGAACCGGGTCTTGCTGTGTTCAGAAGAGACAGAGTGACAGGAAATTGGTTTGGATTGCTCTGCAATGAAAAATTATAATCTACGGATCTAGAGGTATGTTTGGGAAGTTAGTGTGTATCCTCAACTCAAGTGGTTTGTGGTTTGGAGGTCCACAAACAATCTTTTGAGTGTGAGAATCATGGCATACAGTGAACTTGAGGTTCTAGATGAAGATGCAAGTGATTCTAATGTTTTGGAATAGTGCGGATGTTATTATTTTATTCAATGTGCTTGTAGAGGTCTTTGGATCATATGGCTGCTGTGTTGGAGGTCCACATTGAAGATTGAGCTCGTTGTTGAAGATTTCTTCCTTGGTGTTGCTGTTCTTCCCAGTCTTGGCTGACTGGATGATTCAAGCATGTTGTGGATGATCTAAGAGCAATTCTCTAGAGTGTAGCATGTTGATTGAGGAAAATTCAAGTCCCAATAAATGTTTGGCCAACACTATAAGGATTCACATGTAATACTTTGTATCAAATCAAGTCTTATAATTGTAATAGTTTGTTAGACCGACCTTGAAGAATAATTGAAATAAGATGTTTGTAAAGCTGATTTTGATGATCAGTCCAAAGTCGATGTCATATATAAATAAGTGAAGTAAGGCCATCAAAAGTGAGAATCTGAACGAAGATTTGGTAGAGCATAGCAGAGTGTGGGAGTAGAGCAGAGGAGTTATGTGCTTCAATGACACTGAACCAGGCACAAAGAAGATGTTATTTCTAAGTTCATTCTTTCTATAATAAACATAAAATCCTATAGGCAGTGAGCCTCTTTGAGTAGTGAGCTCTAGGAAGTGTGCCTGAAGGCAAGTGCCTTCCCATTTCTTTTAAGTACTTTTAACAGGGTACAAATCATATGGGTTAACCCCAACCGTGGTTTTCCCTTAACCGGGTTTCCACGTAAAAATTCTAGTGTTATGTGTGTTTATCTTATTTCTGCTCATGTGTTGTTGATTCATGCTTTCATGTTTTCATCATTAATCTATTTGTAAGTTGTGAAAGAAGATTAAAAGCAGAAAAGGTTAAAATTGTGGGACAATTGATTCACCCCCCGTCTTAGTTGTCCGACCTAATTCCAACATATAAAACCATTTACAATTCACTAAAATATTTTGACACATTAATCTAAGTACTATTACACTAGGCTAGTAAATGTGACTAGAGGGAACCAATAGCTACACTCAAGGATCCCCCTTAATTGTTGCAATCTACCATGGAGACATTTAGTTACAAATATACCTTGCATAAATAAACTTCCTCTAGCTTACAAATTATGTTCTTATCCCTTATAGAACTTGGCATGCATCACTTGATTTCCTAAACCAACCTAAGACACTCACAACTAAAAATTAGCATAGGGACCAACCCTTGCAACATCTTAAAAGAATGTATATATAGATTTCAACTAATTTTTAGACTTGATAGCATGGGAGATTTAATCAAATAATCATACTTGCAACATGACTAGCCCATAGTGCAAAATTAAATCACTTATCATAATCAACACACTTTGGTAGATAGAAGACAACACTTGTAAGAGTGAGTAAATTCATCTTGGATCACAAATCAATACCTTGGTAAGGGGGAAGATCTCTTATCAACTACATAACTCAAGCGCAACCAAAATTTAGGCCAGTAGACTACAAATTAATATATGCATTCAATACACTTTAACATTTATTACTCATGTAGCCCTATAATTCTAGTAATAATCCATGCTCATGTCCATAGATCTATCTAAGGAGGAATGAGCAATGATAGCACACCCATGCATGTCCTTTTAAAAAAAAATACCTAAATAGTGCACAACTAGCAAATAGAAGTGTGTAATAAAGAAACAAGGGAGGTGAACATCTAGGTGCAACATATTTAATGCATACAAGCAAGGGGAAAGGCCCAAAATCATGTGGTGAAGACACATAACTCATTGCAGTACATATGGCATTTTGGAATAATAAATCCCTACCAAAAAACAATCTCCACCTGCAAATAAAAACCAAGATCATGAATATCAAAGAACCTCATGGATCCCACCACATAACTAATAGTTTCCTATACAAAGAGAGCCAAGGACATTACATAGGAACCAATGGAAGAAAACCCTAAAATTGATTATCAAGGTGCAACCTACAAGGTGATATATGGCCCTTGAAGAATATGCACAAAATTTACCAAGATAGTAGAGTATCCACAAAGCATAAAGGGAAAACATTAGTAATAAAGAAAAACTAGTATCTTCCTTGGATTCTTTGCTTTCATGAATACACCAAAAAACTAGCATTCTATGTAGTATAGTTGATTAGAATAGTGCAGGGTAGATAACTTAGTTATGACACTTGATTTCTATTAGAGCTCAATAGCCATGATGATGTTAGAGCCATAGTTTTTAATGAATGACTTTGACTAATCAATGTGGGAAAGAGAAGCATATAGATAGAATGTTGAGTAGTAAACAATGGCCACAATGGAGGCTATGCCTCACTAAAGAGGAAACATGATAGTCATAGTTTGGACCATGTAAGTAAATGACCTACCTTCCCAAGCCTATTATAAACCACCTTAAACATCAAGTGCATTGAAGGTAATTAGATGGACAACATTTGGATCAAAACCTAGGACATGGTGTTAAGATAGGATGCATGCCAATAATAATTAGCAACTAGGTCTATTGATGTACTACTAATTAGCAAGCACCATGTGCTTGTGTGAATAATAGTTATATAACACATATGAGCTAGTGTTGATATAATGCAAGTCATCCTTGCTAAGAAAGTGCTACATAGAACTATGTAATATGCCACCATGGAGAAAGTACCACCAAATGGACAAAGGATTGGTCCTACAAATACCAAATGCAATGCATAATAGGAAACCACTTGTCATAAAAAACACTTGGCACCAATAAGACCATGCCATGCATAGAGAGAACATCTCTAGGGTTGGGTGCATAAGGAAGGGTTAGGGGTGCACATTTTCAAGGAGATCTAACAAAAAAAAGTAGAAGGAAATGATCAATGGACAACACATGATAGATGATGAGAGTTAACCATTTTAAGGATAGCTTGTCATGTGTTACTAGTAGGGTGGTGACATGTAATAGTGGAGTAGTAAGAATTTATCATTAGTAGTGGATGCATTGTTGATCAAGGGCCAAAATACATGGCCTAATAGGTTGAGATATAACAAGTGATAGCGATTGATGACCATTTATTGCTTAAAGGTCAATGCATGTTGCCACTAAAATCTTGTCAGGACTCAAACTAAAGCTAGGAACATCAGGACATCAAGACATAAATATGGAGATGGAAAACACAAAGACCTATTAGTTCAATTGACATGTGTGAATATGAAAACTCCAAGCCAAGAAGGTGAACCCTAACTATAGAATAATGAAACCCTAATGACACAATTCTCAAATTGATAATAAACATAGGGTTACTAGAGCATGCAAGAAGCAAAAAAGTTGCAAAACCATGAGGGGTGTTGTTGTCACATTAAATTTCACCATGTTTGAACATTGTTCAAACATTCCAATGACATGATGGGAATGACCTTAAGGTGTGGGACCTTGCAAATTAGATCAGACCTCTAGAGAAGGATGGTTCATCTCTAAGCATAAATATTAGATAACTAACCTATTCTAACAATCACCAAGGAAAAGGGGAGAAGGAGAATACTAAAAAATCATAAAGATGATGCACCAAACAGGTTGTGGATTCTCTAAACTTGTCACTAAGCACAACAATAATCTCAAAGGTTGGAATAAATTCACACAGAGTAATAAAACTCAACAGAGGTTAGGGCAGAAAATTGAAAGGTACAAGAGGGATCATTCATCCACATGATAAGCATACAATATTCAAGGAAACGCAAGGCAAAAGTCTCTAAGAGAGGCAAAAATTAGTTCCTTATATTGATTATGAAGGCTAAAAGATCGTTACAACTCCTTTAAAGAAGGGAGGAAGAAGAAGAAGAACTAGAATGGGGAACCCCAAAGAGATTCAATACATGCAGAACAATAGAACACAATGGGAAAATTTTCAATTCATAGTTGATTCAAATGTGAAGACATGAGAGGTCACAAGACATAGTCCATCACATTCACTTGATTCTTAGAAACATGCATAGAGGCTCGAATCTCATTTTGACAAAGCTTCCACTAAGTAAAGAAAAACCTCTCTTTTCGCATCTTAAGGATATGCATATATAGAATTTCAAATAATATTGTAGCATCCTAACATGGCAAGAGTGGTCAACATGTTTGCAGGTCAGCCATGTCCATTCCATCATGTCCACATGGGTTGTTTAAAAAAAAAATCCTATATAAATGGAGTGTTCACCCATACCCTGGTACATATATCCATTAAATGAGGGTACTACAATAGTATGGGGTGTAGGAAATCCATCTAACACTCCATCAAGATCTGGAATGAGCACTAATGGTAGTCAAGAGAGTCACTAAGAAGTCATGTCATGTCTTGAAGTGTCGTAAGATTAGGAAGACAAAAACTTCGGGGCTGACAAATCGGGCTTCCAACAATTGATCTGTTATTTGTGAAAAGTATTAAAGGAAACCTTGAATCTTTGAAACCCCAAAATATCAAAGGGACACTATCAAGTTTCAGCAATGAAGCCCTTTTTGCGACATCTATCATTTTTAAAATAATCAGGAAATATATCCCAAACTTTGAAGTATAAAGAGAAACAAAAAGAAGTTGTTGGGATTTGATAGTCAGGTCTTCAACATTTATCTTTCAACAATTGGTATCAAGAACAAGAAACTCTTTGAACCCTAATGTCTAAAAGACTCAGCCAAATTAATAGGCTTTGACAAGTAGGCCTCTGCTAGATATTCTATCAACTTTGAGTAGGAGATCGAGAAACCTCCAAAGTCCAAACACTACAAAGAAATGAAGGGCGCAACCTTATCAGGTTGCAGCAATCAGGCCATCACTGGATTGATAATTGCTTGAAACAAGAAGAAACCACACCCTTTGAATCCACATTCCCAAAACATTTAAGAAAATGTGAAAAATCAGGGACTAAGAGTCAAGCCTTCATAAAAAACCTTCCTCTTTTGAAATGGCGCAAAAGACTTCCCTGATCTTTGATGTTGAAAAGGGAAAAAAGAATCCATAAAACTTTGAGGTTTGGGCCACCACCATAATATCTACCTTAAAAGTAGAAGAACAAGAACATCTCTGAACACTAAAACTTGAAAAAACATAAGACAAGGTAAACTTGTCAAACTTTAGGGTTTAGGCCTTCCCTAGATCATCTTCTACTAGAGAAGGAGAATAAGAACCTCTCTAATACTACGATCTTGAAATACTTAGACAAATATGGAATTATTGGGGATCAGGATCAGAGCCTTCATAAAATACCTTCATTCCATCTGGTAAAAGAACGACTACCATCCCAACCTCGCAATCCTAAAATAATTGGAAGAGTTACTTATTAGAGATTGGGGATTGAAGCCACCATGAAATGCATGCCACCAAAGACGAAGAAGGAGGGAAAAAGTCTTAGGGAGACATTTTCTGATGGAACATTTAGCCCCCACTTTAATGTATGCATGAATGCAAGGCCCATACATGCATTAAAGTACGGTCAACAAACACAACAAACATGCTAGGCACTAAGAGCTAATGTATACACAAAGATTGAGAACTATTTCTAGCCCCCAATCTCATGTAGACATTAGATAAAACACACCACAGATATGCCAAACACAATTAAGATAGTAATAGGCATGTAAAACATGGAGAAGACAGTAACAGGCACACAAAACTTGGAGAAGACAACATTGAATACACATGAAACACAGTGAATATAGTGAATGTAGTGATTATTTCTTTTTCATTTTCTCATATATAAATGAATGCAAATGCAAATACATGGAAAGTAAACACACCACCCAAAAAGCAGGAGGGACTTATTGCCACATGTCTTTAGACAACATATGAGGCAAAAAACATGAAATACAAATCTCAAAGTGTAGAAGGGACTTATCACCACATGTCTTTAGACTACACTTTAGAACAAACATGCCATACAAATCCCAAAGCATATGAGGGACTTCTCACCATATGTCTTTAGACTATGCTTGGGAATGAACATACCATACAAGAGGAAAACATATAAAAAACACATGGAAGACATGGAGAAAACATGACAAACAAATGATGGAAGGAGTCTATTGCTAGGTTCACCACCATCTCAGGCACATTATAGGCACACATGATGGTTGGGCTTCACCACAACAACCACCAAAGACACACTTAAGGGAGGATACACCAACCTCACCTGCTTGGAGGACTTTTAGAATAAAAAGAATGTGCACTAGCTCAAGAGATACATCATCCCTGCTTTTGCAAAAGGCTTAAAATAAAAGGATATGCACAATATCCCACCTCTGTAGAGAGCTTATTGATTGCAATATAAAATAAAGATGTGCACTCGCATGGAGACACAACATCCTACCTTTGCAAAGGGCTTAAAAGCATGCTTTATCAATATCAAAATCATCAGATAGCTTACCTTATTAATGCCTCCACCTTAAGGTGGTTGATATCATGTACCGATACCAAGCATGTTAAGGTAGAGAGAAAACAAACAAGGGAACAAGAGCTTTTGCAAAGCTCATGTCCCCATAGGTGACATGTTCTTCACAATCACCAAATGTTCCCACAAACACACAATTTCCTGCAAGAAAAGGTGTTAGAAACCACATAATCATGATAAACAATAATGCATGTAATCATTCACATAAAGGGCCGAGGCTATACTAAAGATTCGAAGACTAAGTATAACCATGCGACTATACCACAGAAATCTCAAAACTGAGTGTAACAAAGGTGAGATTCAAAGATAAACAAAGTGTATGGAGCAAATGTATTGTTATGGTTTGTTAGTACAATAAAACAACATCAAAATGATACATAGAGTGATTCTACTAGCCAAGTATCAGATAATATATATCAACCCCATCTTCATGTATGGACTAGGTCTATTTTGCTTACTCGCTGAAGGGACACTTGGTCCTATCCTTATGAATAGCAATACCGATATGATCAGTCCATAGAAGAAATTCTCCCTTAGGTACAAAAGAGGCCCCATTATCTTGATAATTATGCATTACAAGGTTCTGTGGCTACAAATCAGCCTATAGAGGTCATAGATCAGGTTCTTTGCCACTTTGATGTTCAAGAAGATCTGAGTCTCAATGATCAAGATACAAGAAAGAAGTGGTTCCAGTGTGTCCTTCTGGTTACCAACATCAGGAATATGTGGCAAGGTGTGATTCAAAGATTTTGTCAAGACATGAAGAAGATTTGGAAGATTCTTATGAGGGGAGACTTCTAGAAGCTGAAAAGTACTACATGAGGGGCTTTGAAGCTAAAAAGTATTAGGTCAACAATGATGCATAGCTTGGACCTTATCTTGTGGAAGAGGATGTAACAGAGTCTATTGTAGAGTCTACAAAGAATGAATGCCTTTATTTCTACAATGAAGTTTCACATCTGGAAGGAGATAGTACAAAGATACATGACCAACATGAAGGACAACAAGATGAGGATTTATTCTCAATTTTGCAACAAGGTTATCAGATTCTCTATGCAGAAGATCCTATCATTGAACATATGAATGGCTACTTTGCAAAGCTTGTTGAGGATAATCATATAGAAAATTCTAAAAAAGAGGTAGATGCCTATGCTGATTTGTTTTCAATTTTTGAAGATGGTTATTGTCTTCTTTTTGATGAAGATCCATAGATGAAAAGAAAGATTCATGATGATGAGAACCAAAGAGATATTTGTGAAATTCAAAAATCGCATACTGGATCTCATTCGACACCTTTCTTCTCGCAAGAGGGAATTCTGATCAGATTCAAGACCCTTATTGGCTATTCTATGACCTACAAGCCTAGCTTGGACACTATCATGAGTCATCATTCTATTGAAGAGCCTGCAAAAGAGATCACTGATGGAGTATTTTCAACAAGAGCTTTCAAATGCAAACAGAGGAATGAGCTTCAATGCTTTATTTTCCTGTCCCACCCTCCACTGAAAATAGAGCAACATTTAGAATAGTCTGATTGGTGTTTTCATATCAAGGATGAGCCTCTGGAGTGCAGAGAGGCAAGAAGGTACAAAATCTTGTTATATTTTTTCATGTATTTTGTCTAGTCAGTTATTAGTGCAATGTGGATCAACTAGAGCAACATTATCAGATATGGCAGTTATTTTTCTACTCCCATTAATGGGCATGTCCCTGTGTGTTTCATGTGCTAGTCATTTAGTTTTCTTTTTTAGAATAAGTTGTAGCATCAGCAACATTAGTTTTCAGATTCAGTTAGTTTTTTTTCAATAAGTGATGAAGGGGGTAAATCACAAAACACACAATAACAGATATTGAACACAACAAATAGAACTTTCTTTATTGAATTGGGCAACTCATTACATTACAGAAGCTCAATTACAATCACAGGATGAATCCTCTACTGGCTGCAACTCATTACAGTTTTCCCCAACCTCAAGACTCTAGAATCTTCAGCCTTCTGTAACCCCAAATTAGTTAGGGTTTCTGTTTTTCCCCCTATTCTTGACTCTACACTGGCCCCCTTAACTCTATTACCGCCTAGGGTTCCCAAAATAGCCATAAATAGCACTTTTTGGTGGCCTCCATCTGAATTTCAAAGTTTGCAATTCCCTCCAAAAGTAGGTCAACTTCCGGGAAGCATAACTTTTGATCCGGGTGTCCGATTGACGAACTGTTTTAAGTGCTAAAAAGATCGTGATGTGAACTATCACGCCAAAAATCCGTAAACAGATTTCTATCAACTTTTTAGGATGTTATGGGAAGTTTTAGTGCCTCATATCTCATTCTAGAAATTTTTAGGGGCTTTTCAGAAAACAAAAACTTTAATATCTTTCAGCTCACAAATGGTCTTTTCCTGATTCCTTCACCAAAGGTCTTATATTTCCATTATGTAACTTTCTGGAAGTTTTTTCTTTGTTATGTGCCCAAATGCAAACTTTCTAAAAATAGCAGGTACACTTTCCAAAATAGGCAGGTCGCTATTTTTAACAGTTTTGGAAAAATTGAAAGTCCTACATTATTATTCTGGATATTATGGAACCAAAAACACTAATTATGGAAAGAAATGAAAAGAACTACAATGATTTTGAATTAACTTCTTTTTGGGTGATGCAAGATTACCCTTACACCACTAGATGCTCCTGCATCAGACACCCAGGGTAATTTGAGAAGTGACCCTGTCACGTCTCAGATGTTTGTGTGAGGAAAACCCAAATAGTCAACCTCTGCCTTAGACAACCAAGAAGAATCTTCAACAGGCCTTCCTTTCCATTTTACTAGATATTCTTCATATTGCTTGTTCCAAGTGCTTTTTCCCACACGGCTATCCAAGATATCTTCTATCTCCTCCATTGAAGTAGATGCCGGAATACTCCACTGCACTTCTGTTGGTCCATCCTCTGTTCCACCTTCATGATATTCTGATAAATCAGCAATGTTTAAAACAGGGGAAATATTGATCCCACTTGGCAGCTTTACCTCATATGCATTTCCTGAATCATGCTTCTTCAGGATTCTGCATGGTCCAAATTTCTTCATTTTCAACTTATTATATGTTCCAATTGGGAACCTTTCTTTTCTCAAGTGAACCATGATTTCATCACCCTCTTGAAACTCCTTATGCCTCCTCTTCTAATCGCCTTAGCCTTATACTGAGAATTCATCTTATGGATATGCTCTCTTACCTCTTCATGCAAATTCTTCATGTGCTCAGCAAAATTTTTAGCTTCGGCACTACTCTTCTCCCCCTTATCCATCCTCCTCAATTCAGAAGTAGTTCTTGGGCTGCTCCCATACACAACCTAGATTGGAGATTTACCTATGCTCCTATTGACAGAATTGTTGTAAGAAAATTCTGCCTGTGGTAAAATCAAATCCCATCCCTTGGGCTTATCTCCTACTAAGCATTGTAGTAGGTTACCCAAACTCCTATTCACCACTTCTGTCTGTCCATCAGTCTGTGGATGGTGTGCAGAACTGAACTTCAAATCTGTCTTCAACTTCTTCCACAATGTCCTCTAGAAATAACCAACAAACTTGGTATCTCAATCTGAAACTATGCTCTTAGGTAGACCATGTAGTCTTACCACCTCCCTGAAAAATAACTCTGCAATTTGAATAGCATCATTAGTCTTCTTGCAAGGAATAAAATGGGCCATCTTTGAGAATCTATCCACCACCACAAAAATGGAATCATGCCCTCTCTGTGTCCTTGGTAAACCGAGAACAAAATCCATACTAATATCATCCCATGGCTTCTCTGGTATAGGTAATGGCTGATATAGCCCTGTATTTTGACTTGTTCCTTTTGCCATCTGACACACTCTGCAACTCTGCACAAATTTCCTCACATCTTGCTGTAATTGTGGCTAGTAATAATGTTCACCAACAATAGCAATGGTCTTATCGCGACCAAAGTGTCCAGCTAATCCTCCACTATGCTTCTCCTTAATCAGGTTCTCTCTCATGGAACTCCTTGGAATGCACAACTGGCTTCCTCTAAACAACATACCATCTTGGATTATGTAATCCAACCATTTTGTCTTGTCCAAAGTAACAGGTTCCAAACAAGCTTTCCAAGCCTCTGCAAAATCTAGATCTTCAGGATACAAACTTTTGAGTTCATCAAACCCAACAACCTCTATCTTCATTTCTGTCAACAAATTTTGCCTTCTGCTCAAGGCATCTGCAACTCTGTTGGACTTCCCACTCCTGTGCTTCAAAACAAAAGTATAAGTCTGTAAAAACTCAACCCATTTTAAGTGCCTTTGATTTAACTTTCCTTGACTATTAAGATACTACAAAGCCTGATGATCAGTATATAAAACAAACTCTTTTGGCAACAAATAATGTCTCCATTTCTTCAAGGCCTGGACTATTGCATAAAACTCTTGATCATAAACAGAATACTTTTTCTTGGCATCATTAAGCTTCTCACTAAAATAGGCAATGGGCTTACCTTCTTGACTTAGAACAACTCCTATACCACTACCACTAGCATCACAATCTACCTGGAATACCTTATTGAAATCTGGAAGTGCCAACACAGATTGTTCTATGACTTTCTGCTTCAATGTATCAAAGCTCTTGTCTGCTCCTTTAGTCCATCTAAACTCTTTTCTATCCCCTCTCATTGTCTCAGTTAGGGGTGCACAAATCCTACTGAAATTCCTGATAAACTTTCTGTAAAAACTTGCCAAACCATGAAAGATCTTACCTCTATTGCACTTCTTGGTGTAGGCCACTCAATGATAGCCCTTACTTTTTCTGGGTCCATCTTAAGACCTTCCTCTGAGACAACAAATCCCAGGTATACCAACTCCTTCTTTGCAAAACTGCATTTTTTCAGATTAATCAACAACTTTTCCTCCCTCAGCTTCTCTAGAACTCTTCTGATATGCATCAAATGCTCATCCCAAGTCTTACTGAAAATCAAAATATCATCCAAATAAAAAATAACAAAACTTCCCAAAAATTCTTTCAGTACCTCATTCATGATCCGCATGAATGTGCTCGGTGCATTGGTTAGCCCAAATGGCATGACTAGCCACTCATACAAACCCTCTTTTGTCTTGAAGGCTGTCTTCCATTCATCTCCTTCTCTGATTCAAATCTGGTGATACCCACTCGTCAGATCAATCTTCGTGAAGTACTTGGCTCCACTCAAACAATCCATTATGTCATCCATTCTCGGCAATGGAAATCTGTACTTGATTGTGATCTTGTTGATGGCTTAGGAATCTGTACACATCCTCCACTCTCCATCTTTCTTTGGTGCTAGTACTGCAGGTACCTCACACGGACTTAGGCTCTCCCTTATCAGTCCCTTCCTTAACAGCTCATGAACTTGTCTGTTCAACTCTTCATTCTCTGCTGGAGTCATTCTGTGGGCTGCCTTATTTGGCAAACTAGCTCTTGGTATCAAATCCATTTGATGACTTATCTTCCTCACTGGTGGTAAACCTTCTGGTACATTATCAGAGACAATATCTTGAAATTCTTCCAACATTTCTGAGACTTCTGCTGGTACATCTTCACATTTCTCTTGACTAATCTTAGGAATCAATGCAAAGCAATGACACTCATGCTTCATACCCTCCAAAAACTTTCTACCATCTACCAAGCAAATTCTGGTAGTACTATATACCTTTTCTTCCACCTCCTTCAAGGGCTTCAACTTATGACGGACTCCATCCTTTGTTAGGGAGTATGTGTTTGCACAGTCATCATGGACAGCGCTCCTATCATACTGCCATGGCCTCCCCAATAACATATGACATGCATCCATCGGTATGATGTCACACAACACCTCATCATGGTAGTCACCAATCTTGAACTTCACTAAATACTGTTCATTGACCAAAGCTCTATGGTCCTTCTGCAACCATGCAATCCGGTATGGATGCGGATGCTTTCTTCTTGTCAACTTCAACTTGTCAACCATCTCCTCTGAAACAAGATTATCAGTGCTTCCATTGTCAATAATAATATCACAACACTTACCTTCACATTTGCACCTTGTGCAGAATAAACTCTTCCTCTGATTGGGTTCTTTCTCCTCATTGAACAAAGTTCTTCTGACAACTAGGGTTTCTCCCCTTTCTGCATCTTCGGAGCACTCAAACTATGCATCTTCATCCACATGTGCAACTCGTGCATTACCTTTAGGTCTTCTATTCATCCTTCCCTGATGTTGCAGACACTCGTATGCTCGATGCCCTTCTTCTCCACATTGGAAACATGTTCCTCTGAAACCTCCTCTTCCAGGTCCTTGCCCAGGTCTACCTCTTCCTCTTCCTCTTTGCTCGCCATTATTCTGGTCACGAGGGCGGTAGGTATTATTTCCTCTCTGATTTTGACTAGTTCCAGCTTCTTCACTTTTCTTTGGTTCTTCATTTCGGCCTCCATAGGGTCTTCTGCTAGTCCTTCCACCTTGACCTCTTCCCCTTTGTTTGTTTTCAAATCTCTTATTCAGCTTCTGTTCCACCTTCAAGGAAAACTGGTATGCATCTTCTATGGTGGTCATTCTGACTAGGCTCAACTCTTCTTGAATACTTGGCCTCGACCCATTAATATAACGGGCCACCTTCTCCTTGTTGGCCTCTCCATGGCCTGTCCTGATAGTGATCTTATAAAAATCTTCTATATACTCCTTAACAGACTTGTTACCTTGCTTCAATCCTTGCGCCTTCTTCAGCAACTCCATCTCATAGTCCACAGGAATGAACTGCTTCTTCAATTTCTCCACCATTCAATCCCATCTGGTAATCTTTGCTTTTCCTCTTCTATTTCTCTCTAACTGGACCTCCTTCCACCAAATACTAGAGTGGCCCTTCAACTTTGTCTTTACAAACTTGACCCGTTCAGGGTCATCCACATCTTCATACTCAAAATACTCCTCCATATCATTGATCCAATCAATAATTTGTTCTGGATTCAAATCTCCAGAACAGGTAGAAACTTCGATCTTGGGCCTCTTTCTGATCTTTGAAATGGCCCTCAACAACCTAACTTCTGTAGGATCTCTCGCAGCTTCTTGTTCTTCCTCAGATAGCTTTTCTTCAGCTTCATCTTCACTTTCCTCTCTCCTTCTCGGCTCGAACCCTCTTCGCAGCTCCTCTTGCAATGCATCGATTTGTCTTTGCAGGGCTCTAAAACCTTCTTCCGTCAAAGCATTCCTCCCACCATAGTTTCTTTGTGGAGGCATCTTGATCTATGGAGCAAACCCACAACCTCAAGTCCTGGTGCAAACTGCCTCACGGTCGGTGATCTGTCTACACACTCAAGAACCCTCGCTCTGATACCACTTGATGAAGGGGGTGAATCACAAAACACACAATAACAGATATTGAACACAACAAATAGAACTTTCTTTTGTTGAACTGGGCAACTCATTACATTACATAAGCTCAATTACAATCAGAGGATGAATCCTCTACTGGCTGCAACTCATTACAGTTTTCCCCAACCTCAAGACTCTAGAATCTTCAGCCTTTTGTAACCACAAATCAGTTAGGGTTTATGTTTTCCCCCCTATTCTTGACTCTACACTGGCCCCCTTAACTCTACTACCACCCAGGGTTCCCAAAATAGTCATAAATAGCACTTTTTGGTAGCCTCCAGCTGAATTTTGAAATTTGCAATTCCCTCCAAAAGTAGGTCAACTTCTGGGAAGCATAACTTTTGATCCAGGTATCCAATTGACAAACCGTTTTAAGCGCCGGAAAGCTCACGATGTGAACTATTATGCCGAAAATCCATAAATGGATTTCCATCAACTTTTTGGGATGTTATGGAAATTTTTAGTGCCTCATATCTCGTTCTAGAAATTTTCAGGGACTTTTTCAGAAAACAAAAACTTTAATAGCTTTCAGCTCACAAATGGTCTTTTCCTGATTCCTTCGGCAAAGGTCTTATATTTCCGTTATGTAACTTTCTGGAAGTTTTTGCTTCATTATGTGCCCAAATGCAAACTTTCTAAAAATAGTAGGTACACTTTCCAAAATAGGCAGGTCACTTTTTTTAGTAGTTTTGGAAAAATTGAAAGTCCTACATTATTATTTTGGATATTATGAAACCAAAAACACTAATTATGGAAAGAAATGAAAACAACTACAATGATTTTGAATTAACTTCTTTTTAGGTGATGCAAGATTGCCCTTACACCACTGGATGCTCCTGCATTAGTAAGTCTCAGCTGCATACAGAATGAAGTTAGTTTCAAACATTCAGTCATGCTTAGTCTCAGTTGGTTTCAGTTGTGGGAGACATTTTTGATCTGGCAGTGTTTCGGCACCAATATATTTGGTCTGCAACTTTTATCAGTCTAGTTGCACATGGTTAGTTGTAGTTTGTCTTTAGAGTGATGGTTGTTTTTCAGTATTAGATACTTGACTCTATTTTCCCAATGGATAAGGCTTCAGGTCTTAAATCTAGAGATTCTAGGTTAGTAGTGAGTAGGCTCACTTTCCCAGTAAGTCTCCAAGAACTGTTGTGCATCTTTTTGCACATCATTTTGAACTTTTATATCACTATGAAGTTTCAGAGCATGCTAGTAGGATTCAAGATGAAGGTATGAATGAACAACCATATGGAATGTCTCATAGGCCAAGGGGTCTTAATGACAACGATACTAATTTTTAATGCAGATTTGAAATGAGGGGAGCTGCCATAACACAAAGGCCATTGTTTTAAGTGCATAATGAAGTAGAGGCTCACACAAACTAAGACATTGTAGCTTCAGTGATGATATAGGCATTTAAATGAGTCATAACCATGTTCTTAATAGTGCAGCTTACTATTAAAGATGCCATGATTGCTGCATGTTTCCAAGGCTCAGTCAAGGTGAAAAGTGAAATGCAAGTGCATTGTTTTAAGGCACTCAGCCTCTGAAGGAGACCTAGCCACAGATAATGGCGGCCTTTGATAAGATAGATGCAGTGCGGCCAAACTCTACGTTGCCTTTGAAGGCACAACATAGCAGTTAAATCATGAGGAGCGGCCTGTAAAAATATAGAGTTCACCATCAAAGATAAATAAACATGGAGTAGCCAAATCATGAGGAAGGCATATGATATATAGGCTCAATCATGTCCAAGTCATGGCCACTATATGGACCAAATATCAGCACTAAGGTATCAGTGTTAGACTTAATATAAGTCATGCCACATTCAATGAAAGGATCGGCCTTATAACAGGGACATGGTTTGAAGGTAAGGACACTTCAAATTGAGATCAGAAACTACATATGATAATGAGAAGCACTGCCAGTATCAAGTCACAATACAATGCATCCCCCACATAAAGGCATCCAAGATGGATAAATACGCTACCATGGAAGCTATCCATAACAATAGAGACTCAGCTATGGACAGATCAAAATCAAATCAATAGTATCACAGCCTATCTAAAATAGAGCTCAGTCATTCAAAAGAAGAGGTATCGCTAGCCATTTCATAAATCATGGAAGGCATTGTGAATTACAAGGAAGTTGCCACGATTGCTGCCTGTTACCAAGGCAAAGCGCAACATGACAAAAGAATAGATGAAGAGCATGGAAACCTTGCCATTGCTGATATAAAGCACCATGAACAATGATGACACATCCTTGAGGAAATTAATGCTGCTAAAATGAAGACATAGAGTATTTAAAAATGGTGCATCACACAGGAATGTAAGGAACGCAACAATTTGCAATCAAGGATTAGTTTCAATCCAACAGCTCGTGAATAGATGAAGGGAGGCACCAGATTCTTCCATGTGTCGGCACCCAAGGAAAGAGAGAGCAACTTAAAGATGATGCAGAGACTGCCAAATGGCACAAGTGTAGGTAAACAAGGGTAGTTCAAGAATCAAGCGGAAGTCAACACTTGGAGGCAACCGATCATGTTAGATAGAGACACAAGAATGAAGTGGAATGTTCCACGTGGGAGCTGTGATAGAAAGAAACTCAAGCAAGATGTGGAGGAAACCACATGGATAGGCCCGTGCACAGGAAAATAAAGTGTTTTATTTCATTTTAATAAGTGTATCAAGTGTTTCATGGGAGTCTTAAAAGAATCTATCTTTTATTAAATATTCAGTCTCTTGCATACGGTGGTGCCCCTTTCATAAAGCTAAAATGCTTCATTTCTATACATGCATAAAGTTCCCAGGATTTTTAAAAGCTACGGGAGGAGGTAACCAAATAGGTTCAAAAGAGTTTTATTAAATAAAATGTGACATGGTGGGACCCAAGGCAAGCTACAACATAATAAAGTAGAGGCTTTATTATATTTTAATGAATCACTTCTCACAGGAGATAGTAAAGATGAACCCTAAATAAATTGCAACCTCTTGTCTTTTTATGGCAAACAAAAGAGGAGAGTGGTGGGAGATTTTCTTTCTCACACAAGCACACAGATATTTTTCCAGCCATGAAAATGAAATGGAACAATTAGTCCAGTTGCATTTGCCGTTATTGACCAGATTTGGTGCCAGTTTTCACGGGATCTTCAGTTTCAAATATTTTCAGTTGCAAGGAGATTTTGGAGGCCATTGAAGATATTTTTGGGGTTATAAATGCAGATCCGAGCTTTAGAGTTGCAGAGTTCTACATACACTTTTTTAGATCAAAGATTTTATGCAGCCAACAGACAGAGTTTCTTCTTGCCTTAGCAATTCTTTCTTTCAGGAGAATGTAATATTTTACTTTGTGCAACAACTTTACCTTTGTAACTTGTTACTATTCAAATAATTAGATCATGTTCTATGCATATTTGGATATCTCTGTTTCTTTCTTCTAATTTTTCTATTTCTTTTGCCATTGCTAAATCTACTCACAAACTGGGTTTAATCATGCATTATGCTCTTTGATTTTTGGTTAAATCTATTAACATTGTGCAACCGAGTTAAGTTTTAAATCCGGCATATCGCCTTAGATATAGGCATTTATTTCTACAAAATCTCATTTTCTTTGTAACCTTTTCCCAAACCCCCACTGAAAGAATGGAAGAGCCAGCTTCCTTAAAATCTGGAGGTTACTCTGAAAAGCATTCCCACATTTCAGAGTTTCCCATGTTGCTGCTAGGTTAAACCCATAGATTTATGCATCAACAAGAGGCATAATGTGTCAACACATTATTGGTCTATTTCTAAGCTAATTAGAATTTTGGAAAAGGTGATATAGTTTGATCTATCAATATTGAGGTGATGCATGTAACTTTGACAATCTCAAAATGCTTTTAGATGAGCATTTTTTTGGTAATTAGCCAATAGTCCTGGAAAATTCAAGGACATCAAGAATTTGTCAAAGAGTCTCAAATTTTTTATTAGTTCTTTACTACAACATCCAGTGTACATGCACTCCAAACATATCAATTCACTACATAATAAATTATTTGGATTCATTCCAAATTCAAGATTGTTCTAGAAAGTGAAGACCAACTATTGGATCCTACCACCCAACCCTCACCCAAAGATAATTAGACTAAAACAACACCAACAAGATCCTACACCAAGTGATCACAAATAAATAAACACAAGCATATCACTAATATATTATGCACCCTTGGAATGTATCATAGAAAACTTGTGAGTGAGCAACATTTCACTTATAAACTACACACTTTAACTGATTATCATTGATGAGAGCCATTTATGTCCCATTTTATGCAACATTTTAGCCTTTTTTCATATACCTTTAATCCCATTCCCATATTCCAATTCCATGTCTTATCATCACATTTTACCATTCTACATTGCATATGATTAAATATATATGAGTGATATTTAATATAGTTTTAGGATTAAAATATGAAAAATAATTATTGATTATCTTTACTAATAATTGTTGTCATTTTAAGCCTTGGAAAACATATCTCACAACATGTAGATTTCTGCCAGACTTCCTATCACCTTCTTCATGGGACCCTTCCTATCACTTTTCTCACAAGAATACATCTTGTGCTTACTATTGTGGTTTTCCTATGTACCTAGCTTGAGTTTCAATAGAGACCATATTCAATTTTGATGTTGATTGAGCAGATTATTCAATAGCAGATTTTGGTTCTTCCTTCATGGTGATTCCCACATGTATTCTTCATCCACATGAATTCATTTCACATTTCAACCACTTCGTCCATCGGGATATTTGCTAAGATATTTGCATTACATTCATTTATGCAACCAAATATTTTTGTCACCACCTCATAAGTTGCCACTTCAGCACCATCGTATCCCAGATGGAAAGCCATGGTGAAGGAGGTGCTTGCAAGGCTGGTCAAAATCTATTCTTGCACATGGTTATAACAGTTAACGTTGACCTCCACTTGAGATTTGACATTGTTAGAAGGTACTTCTCCCATGATTCAGCAAATGGACTATCTCCCTCTTGCTACTACCATGTTGAATGAGTCATTCAGACTTATTAAGGGAAGATCTATGCAGATCTCAAGTGTTGTGCGATGGAGATAATTGCATAACTATTTATTTCTAGTTTCGTCCTTCATTATGTAACTTGTGAAACTATTGAATTTGTTGTTTTGCACATGTTGCTACTATGTTTTTGTTTATTGGCTGCAAGCCCAAAATAAACAATCTATATCATGTATGAATTTGTTATAGGCTGTATATATATAAGCAGTGTCAGTATACTTGTAGAAGGCAATTCTTTTATGTGTCGACCCCTAAGAAATAAACTATCATTTTGCTGAATAGTCCAACATAGAAATTTTGTGAATCTTTCTTCAATTGGCTGACTGGGAGGATGGGCACCCACTCTTCAACAGTCAATTGAATGTACATACTTTATTTTATTTCTGCAAGGTACATTGTGTGTGTACATTTTCTGTTGTTGTTTATGTTCTATAACATTCGAAATGGTATTTCAACTATGATAAATTTTGTGTGTTTATATTATAAAATAATTTAAATTGATTCTCATGCTTTTGATTTTATGAATTCAATGTTTTCAATGATTGGAGGTTAAGTTTCTATTTTTAGAATTTTCTACAATTTCTGTACAGTTCACGTCGCTTGAATAGAAGAGAATGGCACCTGTCGCCAGGAAGTGACAGTTCCTGTCGCTAGAACTAGTTTGATTTGCTGAAGGTTTATTTCCATAGGCTGCATTCATAACCACTCATCTCACGACTCTCTGCCCTTGTACAGATTGCCATGATACTTTCACAAGCATATGATCCCTGGATTGACACGTATAGACCAAACTAAAATTCATTATTAAACATCGAATCTATTTCACTCTTTGCCCAAGTTTTGGCCTATCAGTCACTATAGAAATTGATGATAATGCTCAATATCTTTACAAGCCAACTTGACCATGCATAAACAATGCAATGGATACAATCCAATCATGTAATCCACATTACCACATAAAGGAAGCACATCCACATTGCCAATTTAATTATAACAGAAGAAGAGACAACTTGCCAAGTAATTTTCAAGCTTCAAACCAATTGTGAAATTTCATAATTACTCCTAGATAAACAGTTGAGTTGCCATTTTGGGGGAAAAAATTTTCCATGTGAAAAGACTCCTATAGGAGTCCCAAAAAAGGCTTGAGATCAATTTTGAAGAACTTTTTTTAACACTTTAACCATTTAGATTCTAATCCTAATTTATCTAAAATTTGTGTTATTCTTGGCTAAGAGGTTGAGTTACCATTTTTTGGGACAAATTTAAATTTTTCCCATGTAAAAAGAGTCACGTATAGAAATCCCAAAAAAGGATCAAGATCAATTTTAAAGAACTTATTTTACCACTTTAACCATTGAGATTGTAATCCTAAGTGATCTAAAAACTACATTTAAAATAGGCAATAGTTCCAAGAATGAGAGTATAGAATTTAGTTCTAATAAATTATTAAGGATTTAGTACTAATAATTTAGTTTTAATTGTTAAGAGTTGGCTATGATTGGAGCCACCCAGGATCTAGGACTTCATGAAATCATAAGAGAGAATAATTCTATTCTACCAATGAATGCAAAAGAATACAAGATTGTTGTTACAATGTACATGATATGCCTTGCTTATAAAGACAAGGATGAAATATAGGATGTTGTAGTCATGTGACAAGTGTCATTATCCTATGAAATGTGACAACTATAGGATATGATGACAACTATCAACAACTACCAACAACTAGACACCACTAGACACATCTAGTAGACTCACTAAGTCAATTTAACATGTGTGAATTATGTGTGATGGGTGACTATTATTTAACTAATAAATAATTAAATAATATGAATTATCCATACAAGGGGGTAAGTGCACAAAGATGAGTGACTAAAAAAGGGTCTTAAGTTGCCACTTTTTTTCTGAAATCAGGAAACATTGATGTTGGATGAGAAATTTAAGATAGCTACACTCAAAATTTGAAGATGGAACAAAAACAAGAGTCGTAGTGCTCTAAATCTAGTTTCTTAACTACTATTTTTTTCCAAAAATGGTTAAGATTAATGGGTTCAAAAAGGGGAAGCACACAAATTGGTCCTATTTTTCTCAAAAAACATAACATAGCATCTAGTGTGCTCCCCCTAAAATGTTAACTTTTTTTAGTATTTCAATAATTGCTCTAGTGAGAAATTAGCTAACACCATGTAGTTTATCCCTAATTTTTTTGATAATTTTTTCATGAATAATTGATTTTTTAGTAATTTTTGAAGTGCACACATCCTAAAAAATAGAAATTTGAGTGTGCTCCCCTCTAAACATTTTGAAAACTAATTGAAAATCTTTTTTTTTAATACATGTAGAATGGAATATAGTTTCTAAAAATGTAACTTATTTCAAATTTTGATGAATGGTTAAAAAAAAAGTCAAAAATACTAGACATTGGTTTTTGACAAAAAAATGGACACACTAACAAAAGAAATTCAAGATGAAATCCTTAATGTACTCAAAATGTGAAAACAATTATATGGCTAGATAGCTAACAGAGAGATCAAGATTATGGTGGTATTTTTTTTGAGTTGTCATTGGAAAAAGTGTCATCCTGATGGGGAACATGCTCCAGATTATCTTAGAATTTTTCTAAAAACTGGAAAAAACACATCTAAGTATGCTTAGCATAACGTGCTCATGTTATACTAAGCAAAATTGGCTTTACACATGCCAATTACATTTGCTTGAAAGTTTCTAAAGCCTTTTCAAGAAATCCATTTTTTGCATATCTTGCAATCATTGCATTCCATTACAGAACATCTCTTTGAGGTGTTATGTCAGTCAATTGACATGTCTTGTCTATGCTTCCACACTTTACATACATGTCTACAAGGGAAGTTGCACTTCCTACCATCTCTCTCACTCTCTACTTCTCTCCCCTCTCTACCTCCTACCCTCTCTCTGATTCTCTACTTCCCTCACCTCTCTACCTCCTACCCTCTCTTTGAGTCTCTACTTCCCTCCCCTCTCTACCTCCTACCTTCTCTCTCACTCTCTTCTTCCCTCCCCTCTCTACCTTCTACCCTCTCTCTCACTCTCTACTTCCCTCCCTTGTATACCTCCTACCCTCTGTCTGAGTCTCCGCTTCCCTCGCCTCTCTACCTCCTACCTTCTCTCTCACTCTCTTCTCCCCCATGTCTACCTCCTACCCTCTCTCTCACTCTCTACTTCCCTCCCCTCTCTACCTCCTACCCTCTCTCTTAGTCTCTAATTCCCTCCCTTCTCTACCTCCTACCCTCTCTCTCACTCTCTTCTTCCTTCCCATATCTACCTCCTACCCTCCACACTCTCTACTTCTCTCCCATCTCTACCTCCTACCTTCTCTCTCTCACTCTCTACTTCCCTCCCCTCTCTACATCTCTACATCATTCTTCCCATCCAATGGAATTTCATAAACTATATTGTTTTCATTTCATCATCTCAATTTATATCCACATCCCTCTTTGCATGCACCCTAGTTTTCTTGTTTCCATGTTCTTTGTCAACAAGGGAGAGGAAAGGGAGGAAGAGGGAGAGAGGATGGAGATGGAGGGGAGAGAGAGGGGGGAGAGATCTAGGGTGATAAGGAGAGAGAGTCCTAGTTTTCTTATTTTAGAGGGAGAGATCTCAGGTTGGTTGGGTTTATGAGTTTAGGGTTGCTTAAGTTTAGGTTTTAGGGGTTTAGGGTTGCTCGGGTTTATGGTTTAGGGGTTAGGTTTTAGGGTCATTATAATATAGGGTTTAGGGGTTTTGGGAGAGAGAGAGAGAGGTTTAGAGTTGATCAAGTTTAGGGGCATTAATTAGGGTTTATGAGTTTAGGGTTGCTCAGACCTTTAGGGGCATTATCTCGGGTTTATGAGTTTCTACCTATGTTGCTCAAATTTAGGGTTTAGGGGTTAGGGTTAAAAGGGAATTATTTTATAATTTCCATCTTATCCTCCTAATCGTAACCCATTAGTCCACTCATCTCCTAATCCATCAATCCATATCTTCCATCCACCATATAACTCACCATCTAATCCACCATCAAACATTCTAATCTCTAATCCATCAACCCATGAACCCTTGAAAAGTTTTCTCCAAAGACTCTTTACAAAATCCAAAAATAAAAGAAAATATATGGAACCATCCAAATCCACTGATCTAATTTCAACTCCCTCTAACACTCCCAATTCCAATCCATCCCCTCATATATCCATTCACTCGATCCTAATCCTAACCCCACAACATCTTCCATCATTGTCCATCAACAATATGCATATACTAGTCCATCAACCCATGAAGCCATGAAGGATGTCACCCAAGGACTATTGGCAAGGAATCTTAGAAAAACATCATGTACGCAAATTCCTATCCTTGAGCATGTAACAAAGAACCTCCTAATAACATGGACCTACCATTCCAACACCATCATCCACTCCTATGTCTATCCATTTCATTGAAGAGTCTCCTACCATAAGTCCAAGTCAAACCCCATCATGTAGCCATGTTGTCAAACATCCAAATATTAATTATCTCATCAAAGAACCCATCACATCCATCTAAGAAACCCAATAGCCATGTTAAGAGCCTAGTCCAAAGCATGTGGAAACACCAACCACCCATCCTAATCAAAATCCAAACATCACATCTAATCCCATGTACTGGATCCCTTACCATCTCATGGTCAAACCATCTACATTGATCCCATCATTTATCCTCCAAAATCTCCTAGTGAACCCCCATCACCACCTCTTACTCCCCAATCCAATGACTATCAAAGAATCCCCACATAGCCTATCCATATCTAATATTGCGCTATCCATGCTTATCCTCCCTACATGATCAAGATATTATCTATGATTAAGATCTTATCCATGAGCAAGTAATCCACATCACTCCTATCCATCATCCCATTAGCCCTATCCATAATCATGTGCTAGTCCTATTCATTATCCATTAATATCCCATGATGAGTAACTTGGTGCCCAAGAAAACATAGATAATCAAACAAATAACTTGGATCCTATAATATTACATCCCAATGAGGATAATGATTTAATCAAGATCCAAAATTCTACATCCATTTCCCATTAATCCTCTATCATCCCCTATTAAACTATATGTTTAGGTGTTTAGCCTAGTTGCTCGAGTTTAGGGTTTAGGGGTCAGGGGAATTATTTGAGGTTTACATGAGTTTAGGGTTGCTCAAGTAAATAGGGTTTAGGGTTTAGGGTTGCTCGAGTTTAGGGGTTAGGGTTTAGGGTTTAGAGATAGATAGAGTGAGGTGACCAATAGAGATTGGGAGACCTAGAGAGATAGAGTTTTAGGGTTGCTTCTAGGTTTTATGGTTTAGGGGTTAGGGGTTTAGGGGTTTAGGGTTGCTCATTTTTTAGGGTTTAGGGGCATTATTTAGGGTTTAGGGTTTATAGTTTAGGGGTTAGGGGTTAGGGGTTAAGGTTTAGAGGTTTAGGTTTATGGTTTAGGTAGAGAGGAGAATAGGGAGATATAGAGGAGACCAAGCCTGGGAGAGATATCTCTGTCTCCTCTATCCCTCTCTCTAACTATACCTACCTCTCTATCTCTCTCTCCCTGTCTCTCTATCTTGCTCTCTCTTTAGATCCCCTCTCAATAACTCTACCTTTCTATCTCTCCCTCCCTCACTATCTTACTCCCCTTCTCTATCACTCTCCCAATCCCTCTACCTCAAATCTATCTCCCTATGTCTCTAGAAGTTGTATCTCTTGATCTCTTTCCCTATCTCTATCTCTCTGGACATATGGATCCCTATCTCTTAATCTATCCCTCACTACCTCTCTATCTCTCTCCCCATCCCTCTAGCTCTTGAAATCTCTCTCCCTATGTCTCTAGACATCTCTCCATCTCTTTTCCTATCTCTATCTATCTATATAACCCTATCTCTTAATATATCCCTTTCTACCTCTCTCTCTATATTTCCCTATCTATCTCTCGCTTGCTATATCTATCTCCCTATATCTCCCCTCTCTCTCTCTCTATATATGTATCTCTATCTTTCTCCCTCTATAGACTCCTTTGTTTATCCCTCTCTCCCTCTCCCCATCTCTATCTCCACCTATCCCTCTCTATCTCTCTATTTTCCCCTCTTTCTACATTTTTTCCTTTCTCTTACTTTATCTCTATGTCTCCATCTCTTTTTTGATGTCTTCGAGCTCTCTCCCTATCCATATCCATATCCCTCTCTATCTCTCCATGTCTCCTGGTCTGTCTCTATATATAGGATAGAGAAATAAAGAGAGAGAGACTCTCCCATGTAGATACAAGGTTACATTTGTCCCTCCTAGTATAGACAAGTTCTATTTCATGAACCACATGGATATTTGAGTCTAGGGATACTCTTGGACCATCACTTGATTACCTATTTGATGCACTACATGCATAGTTACAATATGTTTTATGTGAGAGCATGACATCCTAGACCATGATTTTGTCACCAACATTGAGAAGGTTATGATTTTTGCATGCATGAAGCTTTATGTTTTCATGCTTCCCAGAATGTGCTCGCATTATAATGCGAGCATGTTCTGGGAAGCATGAAAAATGGTAAAAACGCATGTGGGATCCATGTTTCAGATCCCACATGACTGTTATTCCTACTTTTCATGCAGTATATCATACAAGAAAATACTTTTCATGTTGTTTGACTTATTGAGAATCATTTTTATATCAATCCACCACCTTTTTTGTTTTTTCAACATAGAAGAACTGATTTTGCATGTTTTTGGAGAAAATTTGATTATTTAAACTGAAAGTTTCATGTTTCATGTGTGATATTGTTTCAAAGCTAATTACCATTGATAAATAGGTTGAATTTGATGATATATGTTTGGTTTTTTCCATAAATTTCACTAATCCTATTCTAAAGTTATATAGAATTCATAATCAAACTTGCACAAAAGAAGAATTTGAGGATTTTGAAGCCATATTTTGGAGAATTGGTCAACTGCAATATCAAATTCTAAGGTATGTTCAACTTATGTCTAGTTTAATTCACATATATATGTTCTTATGTTCTTTATGTATTTATGTCTTTATGTTCTTTATGTTCTAAGATATATATATATGTGTCTAGTCTAGGTATATTAGTTACTTCAATCAAAGAGACTCCAAATTCCTCATGTTTCCACCTTGTTTAGGCCCTTCATGCCTTCATTTCACCTATTTTTAGCTATACAAGAGAAAAACAATATCAAATACTTCATAAAATAATGTTAGTGAACAATTGTTTGTCATACTCATATTCATGATTAATAGAGCCAAAATTGATTCTAGAAGACTCTTAATTTTTGCCCTGGGATGATATAGAAGGATTTATTCCTTAATATGCATAGTGATTCATTCAATAGAACCATGTAATGGCTTGAATCTTAGATTATCCTATTCCCTCTATTATGGCAATCCTACTTGTCTCTATTAATCATTTAGACATAATTGTTAGGTGTCCCTTTGATAACTTCTCCATGCATGTTTCATAGTATGAATTCTCTTGGAGAAGGTTGGAGGATGTGGAGACTGTTGTTATATGGAGCCTAATCAGACTCAGAGGTTAAATTTTCCCCACTTTTATCGGTGCAGTCTCCCCCCAAATTCCTACAGGGTCAAGGGGCAGCGCCCCTTGTAGGGGTTTGGGGCAGTGCCCCTAGGACGGGGTCAAGGGGCAGCGGGAGTTATTTTTTCATTGGCCGACATAAGAAAACCCTATTTTTTGTAACCAAAAAAAAGCTTAATAAAAGCGGCTAAGGGTTAGGGTTTCTATTGATATTGTATTGTAGCATTTGCAATGATATTGAGTTGTAGGGATTGCTAGTTGTAATCAGTTTGATTTACTAGATAATAATATTGGACTCTCTGTTGGTGATGTAGCCCGAGTTTGGGTGAACCACGTTAAAACTTGTCTCTCGCTATTATTATGTCTGTGTATTTCTATTCCTCTATTTAATCTTTATTTGTATTTAATTAATATCTTCTGCCAGCTAACCCTAACAGAGACCTCTTTAGTATCTTGGGCTAGGACATTCCTTATGCACCTATTCATGATGATTTGTATGCACATGACAACAATATTTCAAAATTTCCTAATTGTCCCTTATTAGCACATGATGGTGGTTACCTTGATCAACTATATACCTTTCAATACCCTAAATTACAAGGATTGGTCTAATGATTTTTATGACAGTCCTAGGTATGTCTCCAAATATTCATGTTTACAAGATAGCTCTGGCTAATGTCCACTTGTTTCCAACTTCTAAGAAGTGTAAGAAACAATTCTAAGCATTATATTCATCATAAATAGTCACTTTTAGTCAATAGAAGCTAAAATACATCCATTTCCAATCATGGATTAGTTAAGGACAACTAGGTGGTAAATTTGTTGCCATTGGCAACATCACAAATTTGGTGTCTTATCTTGTCCTCCTTGATTTTCTCCATGGATCTCCATCATTGTCTTCATGATTCATATAATTCATCATGTCATAGTGGATTCATCATTCCATATTATCTAATCACAATAACCCTAGATGGCTATCCCTAGGACTACTCTATGAATTACACACTATGTATTTTAGCAACTTAGATTTCCCTCATGTGTGTTTCAATGGTTTGCATCGTTAGGACAGTCGTATGTGAAACTTATTGAACATAATTAAACTCCATCACACCACATCAAATGAAATCAAACTCAATCCAAATTTCATGAATATGACTATCCTTTTGAATAAGTCAGTTATGGCATGGCAATCCTTTATGAGCACTTGGTCAATCTTCTTCAAACTTTCACCTTTTGTCTATATTGAAAAATCTCTAAAATAATCCTCTTAGAACCTTATGAATAAAGTTATTATCATGTACATGAAGTGATCAATAGTAATTCTTGTCTCTAGAACTAGGTGTGATAGTCTTAGATAGTTAGGACTGTTATGACTGCCCTCATAGCTGTGACGGTCTTATTTGCATCTTAATATGGCAGTCATGTCTCCATGCATTGAACTTGTCTAGGATATCTTTCTGCAACACCCATCACTCTTTCATTCTCATTGAAAAGATCAAAAACACTCCTGAGCAAGGCATTTGTACCTATTCATGATATTCCTAAGTGTTGGTTATCACAACAGATTGTCTCCTTCTTCATATTGGCCTTTATGGCAATTTAGCTTATGCACATGATTATCTACTTGAGTTTGGCATTGCCATATTAATGAGCCTTGACTTCAATATTTGTCTCTTGGTATCCCTTCTTCACCCTCTACACTAATCCAAAGTATAATTTTGTCACTACTATTCACAACATATTTCATGAGACTATCTTCCTTTTTGACATTGTTGTGACAATTAAGGCATGACTAGGTTGTAGCTGAATGCCATCTCTTTTTAATTAAGATAGTCTTCTTTCTTATTTCACAAGCTTGTAGGATCTCATGAGTCACTTGACCCATAATTCACTAGAATAATCTTGAGGTGTGGAGAGATTTATTCATAGATAGGGTATTGACAATTTGTTAAACAATTTTAAAATGTTGCTTAAGATAGTCCAAATCATGGAATTTTGATAGGTTTCCTTTCACAATCAAATTTGAGATTGAGGCTATGGTTTTCTTCCAAATACCCTATATGTAGCCCCCCTGGTAGTAAAAACTAACTTCTTATTTACTGGAAATGGAAATTAGGGTGCAAAATATACACAGTATTGCCATTATTTTGGCAATCCCATATAGAGAAGGTGTTGGCAGTCACTAGTTAAAAATTCCCATCACCCCCATCAAAATATCCTCTCATCTCCCTAAAAATATCCCCTTCCTATCATGATCCTTGCACATACATCACTTAGGTCACTGTGGTAGGTCTAAGTTTAGAAGAAAATGTAGATTGGATTGTCTTTTGATTGACAATGTTGGTGAATAGCTATCATGTGCATAGTGGGCAACATCAGTCTTGTGGATAATAATAGGTGATCTTCCCTTGATAAACCATCAAATGAGAGATTTATTATATCCTTATTTTTCCATACTCATTACCACTGTACAAACATTAAGAATTCATGATTATAGGATGACTATCCCTAATACTATATTACACAATGTGTATTTTAACATTTTGTATTTCACCAATGTGTAATTCAATAAAAGCCCCAATTGCATATGAATTTCTCCTTAATGATCTTCCTATATTGAGTGCCCTCTATTCAAAAACTATTATGATTACTCCTAAAATATTATCATGTTGTCCTCATACGTGTGTGTGTGTGCTTCACAACTTATTGGCAGCCTTGCCAATCCAATAGAGTATAAATGGTTATGAAGATGTCCATTTTCAACTATTATGGAAGAGATATGCATAATTATCCCATCATTCTCAGTGATTTTAGTATGACAACGCTTTCCCTTACCTTCTAGTTGCCTTCATGATAATCCTTCTGCAAAGTTTAACATCTTGTGATCTTGTTGGCTAATTCCTTGATGCTAAATAGGCTCACCTTGGGTAATGTCTCATGACAATCATAAGGGTTAATGATAGTCATCTAGGGACTATCCTATGGATGTTGGTAATTCTTTATTGTAACATGATAACATGATCACATAAATACCTACCAAGTGTAATGATTATGACTAGCATCTTGATGATAGCATGTGTGAGTTTTGATCAAATCATAATAGTTTATTAAACACTTAATATAATCTCCATCTTTGTTTTGTAATAAGATTGGAGGTTTATAGGATGACATTCATAGCAGATTTGTTGACAGTCCCGTGAGCCTTGTATAGTTGTTCTCATTTTAGAGCTTAGACAAATACTTTAATAGCATGCAATATATTTAGTCCTCATAATGATTATCCTTACTAAGACAACATCTTGATGACCTCTTAGATCCACATTTAAAACTACTCGCAAAGGGATTCATTCAAGTCATGATTTTTGTCTTCACACGTCTTCCTCTAGACTTTGGGACAATGGTTATAACTTTTTTCATGGGTCAAGAAAATGAACTACATAATGATTTTTTAGAATTTATGAACCTTATGCATGTCTAGGACAACCTGGGCATCATAAAAATGGCTTTTCATCAAACCTACAACAGCCGTGAACATGAAGAACAAGTTGCTGATTTGGTTGAGAAAATGGGTATAAATCAAGCTAGCCTTTCACCACAAGGGGAGGTGCATAATATTTGTGCATTTGGATGAGTTCAAAAGTATTTTAAAGGCATCCATGATTCTTCCCTAGCCTAGGAAATGCTCACACATGAACATAAGCAAGAATTAGGGGAGTTTTCTCATGATCTTAATGTTGTCAATTCACGGAATTTGAGTGCTTTTTGGGGCAGGTTTTTGGTCTATCATATCTTTTAATGATTTTTGTCCTATTTATGATTCAACTTTGATAATGGTCTATCATATATTAATAAACAAGGACAGCGATGAATTTCATGAAATTGGAGCTCCTAAAGTGATGCAAATCACCAAACATAATAACTTATTTTGTATTTTTTCATTGTGACCATTATTCATTGTCATTATAAAGGTTCTAATTATTATTGTCTTATTCATCATGCTTATAGAAATTCTCATAATGTTGAGGAAATGAACAAATACTCTAACACTAGAAGAGCGTGAAGCTGAGAATGAGAGGAAAAGAGAAAGAATGAGGCGAATTCGAGATAGTAGGAAATTGTCAACCATACAAGAAGACATTCCACCATTGCCAATTGAAGAGGAACATGACACATCTAATGAAGCTAAGAGAGATGGAATTGGCAGCACAAAGGAAATGAATGCAAAACCTCCATTCAATGAGGAAAGTGAATCTCCAAGTTGGAGGTACTCCATCGTCCACAGGTCAAGTTGAAGGAACACCATCATTATCTTCTAGAATTGGAGACACTCAATATTTCAAGGGTGAAGTAGAAGGTACATCTACATTTTTATTTTCTACACCATCATTCACATGTCAAGTTGAAGGTACGTCATTTTCATCTTTTTCACCTCCAATTGAAGGTATGTCATATATCCCATCTCAAGTAAATATTGAAGAAATTCCTAATGTTGAGTCTACTTTACCAATTAAAATGCCTCCTAGAATTTCGCATAGGAAGCCTGAGTTTCTAATGGATATTGATGAGAATGTATTTAAGCCCATGTAGGATAAGATTCCCATGCACACTTGCTAAAGATATGCGAATAAGATATGGAAATTATTCTTTGAGAATTTAAATGAAACCGGAAGATGTCAACTCTTTGTTGAATTGATGAGAAATCTAAAATTTAGGCCCACTATGAAGATTCTTGGCCTAAGAACATCGAATGCCTCAAGTGAAAAATCAATTGTCAAGAATCTAATGAGTGCATATGAGAGTGTGGGTTTCATCGCATGCACCAAGGATAGTAATGTCACATAATGTGTCATTATATTGACAATAGTAAGCCAACATACAAAAAAGCTTGCCTCATTAGAAAGACAAGTCAAGCATTGAAAATAAGTAGAAAAACTCTAATGAGAACTATTGGAAGACATGAATGAGTTGAGGACCCAAATACTAATGAATTGTGGGAATTCTCTAGGAGACTCCCACGAAAAGATAAAGTTGTTATTGAAGCTTTGAGATCAATAATTGAAGACTTTTGGAAGAATTACACAAGGGTATCTCTGAATCAAAGGGATGTGGTAAGGAGAATCGGTAGTCGAAACCGTGAGCCACATCCAAAGAATTTTTTGGTAAATTTCTAGAGATATATCCTCAAATTAAAATTTCTCAAATATATTTTGAAATGCTGAAACATTTCTATGTCAAAATAAATCACACACGCACTACTTGTTGTAGATTACATGTTGAATTTTCTAACCATTTTGATATTTATCGATATATATGTTTAGATTTGCATACTAACAATGTTTTACATGATTGTAGCATATGTGCCCCACCAACTACATCAAGAGACTTCATATCAATAATTTTATGTGATAGAGAGTGTTGCTCGAAAATATGAACTTGAAAAATTTCAAAATTTCAGTGCACTCCTGTATATGTTCTTCAGGCTGCCAAAATGCAAAAACAATTAAATTTGAAAATCTAAAAGAGTTGATGTGAATCACTTTCATGGGCTTAATCCTAGATGTATCTCACCCAATCTGGCTAGTTTTTGTACTAAAATGTCTCACCGTTTACAAAATTTTAAACCTACAATTTTCCTGCCAGTGATTTGCAAGTTGAGTCAAAATTTGAGATCCTCATTGCTGGAACTTAAAATAATTCTGGGTTTTGCTCGGAGATGTCTAATATTCATGATGTCTGAATTTCATACAAAATGGAGCTTTTGTTTGAAAGTTATAGAGGTTTTCATCTTTCTAGCTGAAACATGATTTCAGGAAAAATAATTAAAAGCATTGTTATTGAGGTATTATTCCACATCATTTGATCAGTCCCAGGTGGTTTTTGGATGTTTAGAAGTACACATATTTCTTTTGATAAGTTTGCCAAGGTTGGAAAAATTAATAAGAGGGAGAAAAATTCATAAAATCACTATAAAGTTTGAAGAGACTTTATTAACGTCACTTTTCCATCGTGAATTTTGAATAAATGGAAACTTGTCAACATTTCCATAAGTTCAAGAACCCTCATGCCTCTGACTAAGAAAGTTCAGAAAAGTGTCGAATGCCAAACAACAAATAAGGTATTTTATAAGCATTGGAATTTCCTTAGTCAGAGATTTTGTTAGTTCATGAACACCAAAAACACCCGACTTCATGGTTCAAAAGTTCTGAAAGTAGCCGATCTCCCGACTCCTTTGTTGTCGAGAAATGTTAGGGTTTTCAAACCCTAGTTCTCGCTAGTTTCCTTTTATTGAAGCTCTTCTTGTCTATCAAGGATAATAACATGCAATCATGTTATGTGCTCAATGGTGATAAATGAGGCTATTTCGCAGAAGGAAAAGAACCAAGGAGTTCTCTGGTGAGCAGATAACGTATTGAGATTATGGGACACCGGGAATCATGTTAGGTATTCACAAATTAAATCCAGAAAAAGATGATAAACAGTGGAAGCAAGCTCTGTGTATCTGCCGTGATGAACATTTATGGATGTATCTTTCCCGTTCAAGGTTTTTACTGGAAGTTTCTGGTTACACTATGGATCAGGGGAGTAAGAAGTCTTCATTGGAATCTTGTGCAAATACTAATAAATGTCATGCAATAGTGGTGTTCTACGAAGCATAGAGGTCTCTAATGTTTCCTAAGAAGACAGAGGATGTGTCTATATAAGCTCCTGTAATGCACGTACATCAAATGCAAAGATCAGTTATCTTGTAATATTTGAGATAAAAGTTCAAAAGCAAGTTTCCAGTGACATGCATGAAACTTGAATCAAATTCTGGTATTGAAGAACTTAGCCATTTGTTGATGGATGCAAATAGAATATGGAATAGTCATGCTGGTATTGGACTTGCTTCTGAGAGTCTTGCTATAGATGAATTCCATACATGATCTTGTGCAATAAGATAACCAATGAACAATGGAGACCATTTTTCTTGTGAAGGCGGGTATGAAAAATGAAGAAGCATAGACAGTGCACTGATTGCAAGATTATGTTCAAAATGGATTTGTTGAAAAGGATTTAAAAACTCTAAAACAAATGTGATCGTGATAAGACTCCAACGGCATTTTCTAGCGTCCTCCCAGCCTGCACTATCATGAAGGCTTTCGGTCAGATATGATGTTTCTTTGAAAGAGTGAATAATATGTGGTGGCCAATAGCTGTGGTGATTTGCTTTAGGAAGGACTTCACCAGTCATGAATAAATGGGAGAAATAAGTTTACACTGGTATCTCAAAAGAACCGATAAAGACTACATCATCCATTGCTTCTTTTGTATTTGACTTTTCGAATCGAGAAGATTGCAGTAAATATTGTGAGTGCATAGAACGACAACACTAACATTATTTGGGAATGACGTTAGCACTACACTTGGTGTTACGGTAGGTCATCTGTGCGAGCTTCAGACAAGATATCGGCGCCCATTAAAAGTATGATTGAATATGGATTTTTAACAAATGTTGCAAACTACAGGTGCCCTGGTAGACCCATATGTATAATATGAACGTATAGACAAGGCGTCAGATTTTCTTTCTGTAGAGCATCATCTGGAGCTTCAATAGGTTAGATCTGCATATTGGACGTGTTCAACATTGAGTCAGGTACTGAGAATCCATATTCTAAAAAATGGTAGGAGAAGAATTCTAAGTAGCAGATCATTGTCAATGACAAGGTCTTCGATGAATGATAACAACGATTTAGAAGGTGATAGTGTGGAGAAAGGTGTAGAGAAAACTATGCCTCTATTGTTCAGCTCAATGCAATTATGATAGGTCTACATAATCCAAAATTGTTCCTGCCACAAGTGGTATTGAGAAAATCATCAAAATATAGGCACCTACAGCTAATCATTTGATGACACTTCCTGGTGGTGTTGAAGAGTAGATGAAAGACAATAAACATAAAAGAGAGTAGTATGCAGACACCTCTTTCCCAAGTGATGTGATTAAGCACATATTAAGATTAAGGAGGTGATGGGTTCAACTAGATTTTGAGATAAGTTATTCAAGATTAGATTATAAAGGTGAAGTTCCATAGAAGTACATCTAAATTGTAAAAGGACTTGTATTGATAGCATAGGGCCCGACCACTCAGCAGAGGTTATTGATAATGCTCTCAAATGAATATGTGCACTTAAATTTCCAACAAAAATAATGATATAAAGTGCATGTGATAATAGTGAATCCGAAGATCACAAAAAATGTATAAAGATTGGTTGGATAAAAATGCTTCAAGGGAATATTAAACCCAACCAATTTTGTCAGTATCCACTCAAATTATGTCAAGATGAGAACATTAAAGCAGAATTTCTGTTAAATATCATATCTGGGGATACTTCGAAAGGCACAAATGTCATTTGGTGAAAATAATTTACGAAGGCTATGACTTTAAATGAAAAGGGAGAAATTGATCATTTCAAGAAATAGTTACGAAAAAAAGGAGGGGTTCTATTTTTCCATTTACCTTGGCTTTCCAAGAGGCAGTTACGAAAGAAAAGAACTTTTATTTTTCTAGAGACAGTTACGGGAGGTGAAGGGTCTCCCAGGTTCTATTTATTTCTAAGGAAGCAAGAAAGAGGGATCTTTTCTCAACTACAGGGGAACAAGGAAGGAGGAAGCAGATTTTCTTTTTCAAGCACAGTTTGTTGTATCAGATGTTGAGTCTTTGAACTTATTGGAGAAATAAGGAAATTATTTCTGAATCTTTGAATTTATTAATATTCTCTTTGATTACAAATGACCTTTGTGTCTTTGTAATCATTCTTTAATATTATATTTGCTATGTCAGATTGTGTTGATGTTTTATTTCTAGAACTGTGGATTCAAGATTAAATCATCTTTTGAAAATTGTTTTTTGTTCATCTTTTCTTGCTTACCATTTGGGGTTGTGGGATAAGTGAACTGTGAGTCATTTAACCTTCATCCTTATGATTTAAAACTCATAATCACATTTGTTTTATAGTGATGCCCAGATGTTAGTTACCTTTCCTGCTTTCTAGTTAAAAGCATACCCCCTTTCAAGTTAGATAATAAGAGGGAGCTGTACCTCTAAATTTTAGAGGAGAATTGCCAATTCAATGGTAATTCCTCCAACTGTTAGTTACATTTTTGTCTTTCATTTCGGGCATACTGAGTCATTTTCACAACTATCTTGGAAGGACAAATATGTTAACCAATAGATTTTTGGCAACTCTACTGAGGAAAGAATCGAAGTACCAGTGTCTTCTTTTCTCATAAATTTAAAGGTGCCTCCCCAAGGATGGAGGTTGGTGGCTCTATGAAGTGGAAAGTATTTGGAAGCATTTGGTTCCAGCGAAGACCCTTGCTAATTTATTTTTCAGATTTGCATTATGGCATTGGTTTCTCCTCGGCCATGTGGAAATCACTTTGGACCTCTCTCTCTACCACAATATTCACTGTTGCCTGAAGGATCAAGAAAACACTTTCTAAATTTTAGTGGAGAAAATCATCAAGATGCAGAAAATCACATTTTGGCATTCACAGTTGCATGTGGCATTTTGTGGGTAAGTGAAGAAAATATTTTTGTCAGATTATTTATTGAATCTCTTATTGGGCCTGCAGTGGATTGGTCTCATTATTTAGAAGATAAGTGTATTACTAATTGGGACTCATTGAAGAGTAAGTTCTTGGGAAGATATAAAGGTCATTTTCATGAAGTTGCTCTGTTGTGTCAATTTTTCAACCTGCAGAAGAAAGAAGGTGAACCAATCAGGGATTTTGTGGATAGATTCAATTGACTGATCAAAAAGATTCTTGCCTCTATTCAACCAAGTGAGCAACTTCAACTTTCTACTTTTATTTACTATTTGCATCTTGATGTTCAATTTGAATTGAAATGGAGTAAAGTGAATGGTATGAAAATTGTGCACAACAAGAGGCTATGAAAATTGAAGATGATTTGATTTTAAGTGGTCTTTGGAAAGCAAATCAGGTTGTAAATAATTTGAGTAGTGAACCTATGAGGAAGTCTATTATGCACAAACAAAGTTTTCACTAGCCTCCTCTTGCTAAATGTCTCAATCTCACTATTTTTGATCCAAAGCACTTTTGTAGAGAAGAGGTAAGCAATGTAGAAAATAAACCTCATACTAAAAGAAAAATGGAAGCTTTCTATTTCCATTATGAAGAAGATAATGTTGAACCCATAAATCCCCCATGTGATGGAGAAAATGGACAATCCTTCCATGATGCAATTTGTAATGAAGGTAATGTAAATGATGTTGTTTTGTAGCCATGATAGCTGAATATGAAGCCTTTACATTACAACAGACAAATGTGTTGAGCCTCATATTGTTTATATTCCGATTTGGTGTCTTAATGTACCCAAGGATGAATTTTTATGTGGAGAAGAGGTTGTCACATCTAATATGTAGGATATGGATAGAGATGATGAAGTGTATCATGAAATTGTTGAGCCAAATCTCACAGAGAAAGAAGAGATTGTTCCAGTTGGGGGTGATTTTTAGCTTGGTCCACTTCCAATTTTGCATGAGACACATATGACTAATGATTGTTCTCCTAGTGATTCAACTGGTTGTTTTCAGGGATGGGATATTAAGCTGTCCACTATTGAAAGAGATGATTATATGCAAGAATGTGTTGGAACATATTTTACAAGTTGGGGTCCAAACTTTTTAAACAAAATAGTCATTTCCTCATGCAGCACCAAAGAAGAAATTTTATCTCATGATCTTTGTGTGGGATGTCCAATTCGGGGGCTAGCTTCTTTTTGTTTGAAAGATCAAGTACCGCATGGTGTCACACACGATGCTGGTAGTTATATGTTAGATAATGCTAATATGAGTCATCCAAGTGAAGAGGTATAGAATAAGGAATGGATTTTTGAGAACCAAATCATACCCAGAGGGTCTTCATATGATGCAGACCTTATCAATTTGATCAAGATGATTGCCAGTTGGTAGCTGGTTGCTTACAGGCTCTTCATTCATCAAGTATTATTTCATAGGGGCTACTATTTCTCCTAGCCAGTTAATGGATTTGCATGATTACTCTAGAGTCACTTAAGGTAGGGTCTTCCTACCGTGTACATATTAGGTGTTTTTGTTGGTTGTTTAGTTTCTTTTTCTTGTTCTACCCTGTTTTCGGCTCCTTTCTCCACTGTGCTCTTTGACTCTATTGCCCAATGGATAAGACACTGATCCACGCTTGAGATTCTAGATTCCTTGCTTCACCCTTTGCAATCCTTGTCCCCAATTAGAGCCTATTGTTGCTCGAAAAATTAAACTTGAAAAATTTCAAATTTTCAATGCACTCCTGTAGATGTCCTTGATGCTGTCGAAATGCAAAAATAATTAAATTTGAAAATCTAAAAGAGCTGATTGGAACCCATTTCATGAGATTAATCATGGATGTATCCCACCCAATTTGGCCATTTTTTGTACCAAAATGTCTCACTATTTACAAAATTTTAAACCTTCAATTTTCCTGCTGGTGATTTGCAAGTTGAGTCAAAATTTGAGATCCTTGTTGCTGGAACTTAAAAGAATTTTGGGTTCTTCTCGGAGATGTCTAATCTTCATGCTATCTAAATTTCACACAAAACAGATCTCTTGTTTGAAAGTTATGGAGGTTTTCATCTTTCTGGCTGAAGCATGATTTCAGGAAAAATAATTAAAAGCATTATTATTGATGTATTATTCCGTGTCATTTGATCAGTCCCAGGTGGCTTTTGGATGTTTAGAAGTACAAATATTTCTTTTGATAAGTTTGCCAAGGTTGAAAAAATTAATAAGAGAGGGAGAAAAATTCATAAAGTTACTATAAAGTTTGAAGAGACTTTATTAACATCACTTTTCCATCGTAAATTTTGAATAAATGGAAACTTGTCGGCATTTCCATAAGTTCAAGAACCCCTCATGCCTCCAACTAAAGTTATAAAGGTTAGAAAAGTGTCGAATGCCCAACAACAAATAAGGTATTTTATAAGCATTGGAATTTCCTTAGTCAGAGATTTTGTTAGTTCGTGAACTCCAAAAATGCCTAACTCCATGGTTCAAAAGTTCCAAAAGTAGCTGATCTCCTGACTCCTTTGTTGTTGGGAAATGTTAGGGTTTTTGAACCCTAGTTCTCACTAGTTTCCTTTTACTAAAGCTCTTCTCACCTATCAAGGACAATAGCATGCGACTAGGTTATGTGCTCAATGGTGATAAATGAGGCTATTTCATATAAGGAAAAGAAACAAGGAGTTCTTTGGTGAGCAGATAATGTATTGAGATTATGGGACACCAGGAATCATGTTAGGCATTCACAAACTAACTCCAGCAAAAGATGATAAACATTGGAAGCAAGCTCCGCCTATCTACAGTGATGAACATTTATGGATGTATCTTTCCCATTCAAGATTTTTATTGGAACTTTTTGATTACACTATGGTTTAGGGGAGTAAGAAGTCTTCATTGGAATCCTATGCAAATACTAATAAATGTCATGCAATAGTAGTGTTCTGCGAAGCATAGAGGTCTCCAAGGTTTCCTAAGAAGATAGAGGATGTGTCTATATAAGCTCCTGTAATCCACGTACAGCAAACACAAAGATCAGTTATCTTGTAATATTTGAGATAAAAGTTCAAAAACAAGTTTGCGGTGACATGCATGAAACTTGAATCAAATTCCAGCATTGAAGATCTTAGCCATTTATTGATGGATGCAAATAGAATATGGAATAGTCATGCTGGTATTGGACTTGCTTCTGAGAGTCTTGCTATACCCAAATTCCATACATGATCTTGTGCAACAAGAAAAGCAATGAATAATGGAGACCATATCTCTTGTGAAGTCCAGGGTATGCAAAATGAAGAAGCATAGACAATGCACTGATTGTAGGATTATGTTCAAAATGGATTTGTTGAAAAGGCTTTAGAAACTCCAAAACAAATGCGATCATGATAAGACTCCAATGACATTTGCCAGTGTCCTCCTAGACCACGCTATCATGAAGGATTTTAGTCAGATATGATGTTTCTTTGAAAGAGTGAATAATCTATGGCAGCCAGTAGTTGTGGTGATTTGCTTTAGGAAGGACTTTCCTAGTCACAGATAAATGGGAGAAATAAGTTTACACTAGTATCTCAAAGGAGCCATTAAAGACTACATCATCCATTGCTTCTTCCGTATTTGACTTTTCAAATTGAGTAGATTGCAGTAATATTATGAGTGCATAAAACGACAACCCTAACATTATTTGGGAACATCATTAGCATTGCACTTGGTGTTACTACATGTCATTTGTGCGACCTTTGGATAGGTTATCGCCGTCCATCAAAAGTATGATTGAATATGGATTTTTAACAAATGTTGTAACTACAGGTGCCCTGGCAAACCCATATGTACAAAGGTGATCCCACATTAGTGGGTTACACTTTTTGGCCAAAGTTGACATTGAAATGAAAATTTTTGAAAAAAATCTTCACTTTCAGACACCAATAGTTGCTAAACTGTGAGGAATTTGGAGATGATTTAAACTAATGATTTGTCACATTTTGTCTATAGATTCTAAATATATTTTTTTAAAATTTTTTGGAATCAAATTATATTTCTTTTTCTATCTCCTTCAATAACTAGTTTCTAACAGTAAACAACATTTTAAAGAGTGATGTGTACTGTGTAAAACATAACTTTTTTTTATGAACGATAAAATTATAATTTTTTTGAATTTAGATTTTTAACTTGATATCTAGAGGATGCATTTGGTTTCATAATGTTTTATTAAATATTTTTATTTTAATTAACTTTTGAAGTCAAACCAATTACAATTTAGACATAGGTGTATTGTGTAAAGCATAGCTTTTTTTGTATGTATCGGAATTCAAAAAAAAAAATGTTGGAATAAGAACATCAATACCTAGAGGACACGTATTTTTTAGAATTTTTTTTCTATATTTTCCTATTTTTTTGTATGTATGAAGTAGAGACCTTAATGTTCATTAAAAAACCTACATTCACATGAAATAAAAAATGAATATAAAAATCAAATTAAATATATTTAAAATTGTACTTTTTTGGAAGCTTATAATAAGGACTACATACTCACAAAACATAAAATTTTAAATGAATTCATTTGATCCCCCAAAAGGTAAATCAAAAGTGGTTTTTTATCAACATTTTGATAGGTGTAGAGGAGACCTCATGACAGGTATGGTTTAAAATTAGCGAGGTTCTATCCAAGGGGGTTTTATCTAAGGGGGTTTGATCAAACCCTATTCAATTATAATCCTTTAAATGGAACTTTTCAAGGCTTAAATCATTATATTTTATAAAAATATGTGATTTCAATAAAAAATAGAATGTCCCAGAAAGTGTAATCCATTATTGTGGCAGCACCCACTATAATATGAACGCATAGACAAGGAATCATATTTGCTTTCTGAGGAGTATCGTCTGGAGCTTCAATAGGTTAGATCTACATATTAGACATGTTCAACATTGAGTCAGGTACCGAGCATCCATATTCTGAAAAATGGTGGGAGAAGAATTCTAAGTAGCAGATCATTGTCAATAACAAGGTCTTTGATGAACGATAACAGTGATTTAGAAGATGGTAGTGTGGAGAAAGGTGTAGAGAAAACTATGCCTCTATTATTTAGCTCAATGTAATTATGATAGGTCCACATAATCCAAAACTATTCCTACCACAAGTGGTATTGAGAAAATCATCAAAATATGGGCACCTACAGCTAATCATTTGATGACACTTCTTGGTGTTGTTGAAGAGTAGATGAAAGCCAATAAACATAAAAGAGAGTAGTATGCAGACACCTCTTTCCCAAGTGATGTGATTAAGTACATATTAAGATTAAGGAGGTGACGGGCTCAGCTAGATTTTGAGATAAGTTATTCAAGATGAGATTATAAAGGTGAAGTTCCACAAAAGTATTTGAATTGTAAAAGGACTTGTATTGGTAGAATAGGGCCCGACCACTCAGCAAAAGTTATTGATAATGCCCTCAAATGAATATGTGCACTTAAATTCCCAAAAAAAGTGATAAAAAGTGCATGTGATAATAGTGAATTTGAAGATCACGACAAATGTATAAAGATTGGTTGGATAAAAACACCTCAAGGGAATATTAAACCCAACCAATTTTGCCAGTATCCACTCAAATTATGTCAAGGTGAAAACATTAAAGTAGAATTTCTGTTAAATATCATATCTAGGGATACTTTGAAAGGCACATATGTCATTTGATGAAAATAAGTTACAAAGGCTCTGAATTTAATTGAAAAGGGAGAAATTGATCATTTCAAGAAATAATTACTAAAAAAAGGAGGGGTTCTATTTTTTCATTTACCTTGGCTTTGTTAGGGTTAGCTAACAGAAGATATCAATTAAATGCAAATAAAGATTAAATAGAGGAATGGAAATACATAGAAATAATAACAGCGAGAGACAAGTTTTAACGTGGTTCACCAAAACTCGGGCTACATCCACCAAAGAGAGAGTCCAATATTATTATCTACTAAATCAAACTGATTACAACCAACAATCCCAACAACTCAATACTGTTGTAAATGCTACAATACAATATCAACAAAAACCCTAACCCTTAGTTGCTTTTATCAAGCCTTATGTTGGTTACAAAAATAGGGTTTTTTATGTCTGCTAATAGAAAAATAACTCTCGACACCTTTATAAAATAATAGGCAATTTTTGCTTCAGGGGTGCTACCCCCAGCAGCCCCCATTGGAGGCATTGCCCCCAGACCCCCGCCGTGGGATCCATCCCTGGGTCCCGCAGGAGGGGCTCTTACCCCCTATAGTCCCCCATTAAATAATTTTGGGGGAAACTGTGCCGATAAAAGTGGGGAAAATTTAACTTCTAAGTCTTCTTAGGCTCCATATAACAACAATCTCCCACTTGGAGACTGATCAGACTCCACACCATATCATCTCCCACTTGGAGACTGATGATAACACCATTGACCTTATAGCTCCCATTGGAAATAACCACCCTGGACTCTATTGTTCTGATTTTGTTTTTAGTCTTGAAGACCAACCGAAGCTGAAGAGGAGCTCAGCTTCTCCTTTGTCACTATCTTTGTAAACATATCCACTAGATTTTCATCTGTATGTATCTTTTCCAATCTTAACTATCCATCATCCAACACCGACCGAATGAAGTGATACCTCAACTGTATGTGTTTGGTCTTTGAATGCAAGGCAGAATTCTTTGCAAGATGTATGGCACTCTGACTATCTGTAAACAAATAACTATTAGCCTGTTGTTTGCCCAATTCTTCCATGAAAGATTGCAGCTATATCATCTCCTCGCTTGCCTCTGTTGCAGCTACATACTCTGCCTTTGTGGTGGATAAAGCAACCACCTTTTTGCAACTGTGAGATCCAACTCACTGATGTCCCACCTATAGTAAAGACATAACCTGTAGTACTCTCCCTAGTATCAATATCTCCTGCTAAATCTAAGTCTACATAACCTATTAAATCAGTATTAGAGCCCCCAAAACATAAGTGTTTATTGGATGTACCTCTCAACTATCTGAGAATCTATTTTACTGCATTCTAATGCTCCAATACAGGATGACTCATATACCTGCTTACGACTCCTACAGCATGTGTAATATCTGGTCTTGTGCATACCATTGCATACATTAAACTTCCTACAGGTGAAGCATATGGTACCTTGCCTATTTTTTCTTCCTCCTCTGGTGTCTTAGGACACATCTCCTTAGTCAATTTCAAATCACTAGGCAAAGGTGTGCTGACAGCTTTTGCATTCTCCATATGGAATCTATGCAACACCTTTTCAACATAATCAGGCTGAGATAGAGTCAATTTTATGTTCTTCTTATCTCTACAAATTTTCATACCAAGGATTTGTTTTGCTGCCCCCAAATCCTTCATAGCAAATGACTATGCTAACTGATGTTTTAACTCTCTTATGTGACCCATGTTAGACCCCGCTACAAGCATGTCATCAACATATAAACATAAAATAATGTAGTTGTCATTATCCAACCTCTTAAAATAAACACAATGGTCAGAATTACACTTGCTGTAGCCTTGCTCAGCCATAAAACTATCAAATTTCAAATACCATTCTCGAGGTGCTTGTTTCAAGCCATATAAACTCTTCTTCAATTTGCACACCAATTTCTCCTTACCGTTGACCTCAAATCGTGGGGGTTGTTCCATGTATATCTCCTCCTCTAAATCACCATAGAGAAAGGTAGTTTTCACATCCAACTGTTCCAAATGTAAACCTTTAGCAGCCACAATACTTAAAACAGTATGAATAGAAGTCATGTTGACAACTAGAGAAAATATCTCATCAAAATCAATGCCCTTTTTCTGTGCAAATCTTTTTACAACTAACTTGGCTTTAAATCGTTTCTTACCTCCATCTTCCTCTTTCAGCCGATAAACCCATTTGTTTGGTAAAGCCTTTTTACCTACAAGCAACTTACATAATTCCCAAGTCTGATTCTTCAGCAAAGAGTCCATTTCTTCTTTCATTGCAAGCTCCCACTGAACCTTTGTATCCACCTGCATACGTTCATCATACCCTTCTAGTTCACCAGCATCTGTTAACAAAATAGAATACAAAGAGGGAGAAAACCTTTTAGGAGGTCTACTTAGCCTTGTTGACCATCTAACATTCATTAGAGTTTGTGGTATTTCTTGTTGTTGTTGCGGAGCATGGGGAACTACTGGAACATCACTAGTTGGACTATCATCCAACACCACATAATCTATTTCTTTCTTCTCATGCTGCTGTAATTGACCTTTGTACAACACCTCATTAAATATAACATCCCTGCTTCTCACAATTTTCTGATTTTTAAAATCTCAAAGCCTATAACCAAATTCATCAATGCCATATCTAATGAAAGTACATTTATTTGATTTTGCATCCATCTTGGCTCTATTTTCATAATCTACATGTGTAAATACTTCACATTTGAAGGTTTTGAGAAAATAATAACTCACCTTCTTACCTGTCCATGCTTCCTCTGGAATACCACAGCCTAAAGGAACTGAAGGAGCTATATTAATTAAATATACAGTAGTGTTGACAACCTCTGCTCACATGTTTAAAGGTAGTCCAACATGCATTCTCATGGTCCTTGCACACTCCATTATTGTCTTATTCATGCATTCAGCCACTCCATTTTCCTGTGGATTCCCTGGAACCATTTTCTGCCTACAAATTCCATTAAATGAACAATAATCCTCAAATTCTTTGTTGCAATACTCACCACCATTATCAAATCTGAGACATTTTAATCTTTTACCTTCCTCATTCTCAACCAAACTTCTTCATTTCTTAAATGTTTCAAATACATCAGATTTCTACCTAAAGAAATAAATCCATACCTTCGTAGTTGTATCATCTATGAATGTAACATAATACCGAGAGCCACCGAGAGAAGATTCTTTAGCTGGTCCCCATACATCTGTATACACAAGCTCCAACTTTTCATCTTTCTTTTGCTTCCCATCCTTGAGAAAACTGACTCTCTCTTGTTTGCCATACACACAACTTTCACATAAATCCATATTAATACATTTCAAACCTGGTAAAACTTTTTTAGAATGAAGTACCTTCATACCTTTTTCACTCATATGCCCAAGTCTGTTATGCCACAGTGTTGTCTCAAAACTTGCAGTAACTATTTCAGTCTCTTCCTACAAACTTGCAGCAACTATTCCTGAACCTATTTATTTTTTCTCTGCAACAGCTAAAGTAGAAGGAACTGTATACACCTAAAACTGACATGACTCTACTTAAATAAATATTTTAAATATTTATTTCATCTTCATAGTCCTCTTTCAATAAATAAATAAATTTATTTATTTATTTGATTCACTTCCTCCCATTTAATTAAATCTCCACAAAATAAAATATAATTAAATATTTTATTTATTCTTCCAAACTATCTACAAGTAATTAAATAAATTTATTTATTTAATTATGCTTTCTTATCTTCTAAAAAAATCTTCAATATCTTCTAAAAATAAATTCCTCTTGTCATACAAAAGAAAAAGCTAAGTTAAAGCAACTGTAAAGAAAATTTGCTCTTAAATTAGAAAAATATATTCTAATTTAAAGAAATAAAAACTCATCCTCATCAAAAAAGTAGTTAACTCAACAAAGCTTCCTTTTGAAGGACACATGTCCTTCTTCTATTCACGCACGTTCTCTCGATCATTCTCCTCTGTTGATCTTCTTACTTCTTCTCCACCATTGATATTCTCTCACCTAACTCTATAAATACAACCCTCTTCTTCTTCATTTCATATCCATCATTCGAGTAAACATATGCTGCAGTAACCATAGCACGCCATTGGCACCCCCACTATCACATCCTTCATTATACATTTCACATTGTGTTGAAGCTCACATTATACAAAAAAGTATCCAAGCCATTTCTCTTTTTCCATCTTGAGGAATTAAAGTAAGGAAGCAAGCTTCCTGAGGGCTACATTCATCACTGAAGATCAAACGAGAATAGGCGAACAATGGAAATCATGAGGTAAAAAGGTTGTATCACTTTCTTATTTTAAATCTTTTTTTATCTGCATGTTCTATTGTGTTTTGGGGTTTGATATTAATTTATGATATTATCCACTTTTACCCATAACAGGAACAATATGACCTATACAAAGATATAATGTGCCTACTTTCACACCTTTTGTTACTACTAAGGTACCTCTTGAAACCTTCCAATTTTTATCAGTAAATGCAACAATGCAACCTTCATCAGCTAGCTGCCCTACTGAAATTAAATTCCTACTTAGCCTTGGAACGTGCCTTACCTCTTGTAATAGCCAATGATTCCCATTCTGCAACTTAATCTTGATTCTTTCCTTTCCAACAATCTGACAGGGTTCATTATCTCCCAAATAAACTAGCCCAAAATCCCCTTGGACATAATCAAGAAAATCACTTCTATAGGGCGTAGCATGAAATGAGGCCCCTGAATCTAAAACCCATGAATCATCAGGATTATCTAGGGAAAGAATCAAAGGATAGTCTTCAGATTTATTACTTACCACATTTGTCTCCTTATTTCCTTCTTGTTTATCTCCTTCTTTATTCTTCCAAGACTAGTAATCTTTCTTTAGATGACTTGGTTTCCTATAGTACCAGCAATCCTTCTATCCTCTGGATTGGGATCTCTCGTCCTTTGATTTTCTTCGTCACTTTCCATGACCTCTAAAACCTTTTCCTCTCTCCTTTGATCTGCCCCTGCTTTCTGCATTCAAAACACTACCTGATGTGGACCCTCCTGAGCTTTTCCGTCGCATTTTCTCGCTAAGGATAACGCCAACAACATCATCAAATTTTAAAGTATTTGAACTAGAGATAGAGTTACTTACAGCCATTACCAAGCTATTCCAGCTTTCTGGCAAAGAACATAAAACCAAGAGAGTCCTCACCTCTTCGTCAAATTTCACTTTTATAGAAGTTAACTAACTAACAATCGTATTAAACTCATTTAAATGATCTGTCATAGATCCACCTTCAATCATTTTCAGATTAAACAAACGCTTCATGAGAAATACCTTATTTGAGGCTAAGGATTTTTCATACAATTTAGCCAAAACTTTCATTAGTTCACTTGTTGTCTTCACTTCTGTTATATTGAGTGCCATAGATGGTGCCAGGCACAACCGAATGGTTCCCAGTGCCTTTCTATCCAAAAGTTGCCAATCCTCATCCATCATTCCTATCGGTTTCTTGGATACTCCTTCCAACGGCCTCCATAAATCCTTCTGATAGAGTTAATCCTCCATCTACATCTTCCATAACTGATAGTTCTGCCCATTGAATTTGTCTACCTTCAATTTACTCTCATCCGCCATTGCTCCCACTCAACCATGAGACCTTTCTGCAGATGATAATCAAACACAACCCTCTCTGATACCACTTGTTAGGATTAGCCAACAGAAGATATCAATTAAATGCAAATAAAGATTAAACAGAGGAATGGAAATACACATAAATAATAACAACAAGAGACAAGTTTTAATGTGGTTCACCCAAACTTGGGCTACATCCACCAAACAGAGAGTCTAATATTATTATCTAGTAAATCAAACCGATTACAACCAGTAATCCCAACAACTCAATACCGTTGCAAATGCTACAATATAATATCAATGAAAACCCTAACCCTTAGCTGCTTTTATCAAGCCTTATGTTGGTTACAAAAATAGGGTTTTTTTATGTCAGCTAATAGAAAAATAATTTCTAACACCTTTATAAAATAATAGGCAATTTTTGCTTCAGGGGCACTGCCCCCAACAGCCCCCACTAGGGGCGTTGTCCCCAGACCCCCACCGTGGGCTCTGCCCCTAGGCCCCCGCCGGGGAAATAAGCCCCTTGGGCATCACAGGAGGGACTCTGCCCCCCCTGCACTCCCCCGTTAAATAATTTGGGGGGAAATCATGCCGATAAAAGTGGGAAAAATTTAATCTCCGAGTCTGATTAGGCTCCATATAACAATAGGCTTTCCAAGAGGCAGTTACGAAAGAAAAGAACTTTTATTTTTCTGGAGACAGTTACAGGAGGTGAAGGGTCTCCCAGGTTCTATTTATTTCTAAGAAAGAAAGAAGGAGGGATCTTTTATCAGCTACATGGGAACAAGGAAGGAGGAAGCAGATTTTCCTTTTCAAGCATAGTTTGTTGTATCAGATGTTGAGTCTTTGAACTTATTGGAGAAATAAGGGAATTATTTCTAAATCTTTGAATTTATTAATATTCTCTTTGATTAAAAATGTCCTTTGTGTCTTTGTAATCATTCTTCAATATTATATTTTCTATGTCAGATTGTGTTGATGTTTTATTTCTGAAACTACGAATTCAAGATTAAATCATCTTTTGAAAATGGTCTGTTGTTCATCTTTTCTTTCTTATCATTTGGAGGTGTGGGATATGTGAACTATGAGTCATTTAACCTTCATTCTCATCATTTAAAATTCATGATCACATCTATTTTATAGTGATGCCCAGATGTTAGTTACCTTTCCTACTTTCTAGTTAAAAGCATACCCCCTTTCAAGTTAGATAATAAGTTGGAGTTGTACCTCTAAAATTTAGAGGAGAATTGCCAATTCAATGGTAATTCCTCCAGTTGTTAGTTACATTTTTGTCTTTCATTTTAGGCATACTGAGTCATTTTCACAACTATCTTGGAAGGACAAATCTGTTAACAAACAGAGAGGAAGGTCAAATATTCTACAAGAAATTATGCTTGGATGGCACATGTCAGCATTGCAGTGGCTTACAACGTATGCCAATATGTAAACATATGGAAATAACACATGTGGTTGTGTTACCTTTTGAGTCGCCCTTGTTTATTTATGTATCGGTAATATTTCTTGATCGAAAGCCAGTTTATCGTGCTATATTCCCGGTCATCCTTTTTTTTTTTTTCTCGTAAATCGGCTCCCGATCCTTCAATTTTTACCCGTGCGTCACCTTTGTAAACAAAGTTACTTAAGGGTTTGAACCTTTGAACCCTAACCATTCTCAAAGTCTAAAGTTCAATGGTTCAATGTGTCTGAAGTGTCATATAAAGCAAGTTGTTTTGTGTTTGCCTCAAGCGTCTTGGAACTTTCGGGTTGAACTTGAACTTCCGCTTGAACTCTTCCGCGGGGTTCAAAGGTTCAAGGTTCAATATTCATAGCCTTTTCATCCATCCGGTCGCGTAGTTACCTCATGTCATGTGTCGTTGAACTTGAACTTCCTGCTTGAACTCTTCCGCGGGGTTCAATGGTTCAAGGTTCAAGGTTCAATAGTTCAAAGTTCAAAGAGTTCACTATTTCATAACTCGCGACCTTATACTAGAAGCCGCGTAACTTTCTGTTGGTCTATATAACCCACGTGTCGTTGAACCTTCATATTGAACCATCGCGTTGAACCATGTTTCAAAGGTTCAATGGTGCGGAGATTTGATAAGTTTGGTCCCATCTGCTCCCGCGGTTTTCCAAGCCAAATTTAGCGGGAAAGTTGGAGGAGATTTTGTCAGAAACTCATCATAAAAGCGAGAGCTCTAATTTAACGGAGGCTACGGATAATTATTGTACCTCATGATGGCGCGACAACATTACTTACTATTAATGAAAAAATCAGAGTTCACGTCCCTTCAAATATTTTTGGCACGTATTGATCCGAGCGATAAACATTCATTCTGGTAAGTGCCATTGTTAGCCAAAAACAACCCAATTTTAGCAAGTGATCACATTGTGCGACGCGGAGGAGAATAGCGCTGGAAGTGTAAGGCTCTCGTTTTTCAAGTTTTCGCAGTGCTTTCAAATTTCCTGAAGGTGAGTTCTGTTTCCCCCTGTACTATTCCGAGTTCTTATACTGGAAAGAAGAACCCCTAGAATTTCTGTTATTTTCGAGATTCGAATTGCTATATCATAGTCTTCCCAATATGTCTTTGAAGTCTACATGTTTGGGGGATGAACACGGCCCCAGTCTTATTTATTCCCACCCAGAGTTTGGAGACACCGCATTAGTTCAGTATGACTTGGAGGAATTCATAGAAAGAACAAAGAACCCTGTCCAAACCCCCACAATGAAGAAGATTGTAGACAGTGGTTTAGTGGAAGCTGCAGCCTTTCCTCAGGCCATTCTATGCCCTGAATTGGTTCAAGAATGTATAAACAGATATGACCCCCAGAACAGATGTGTCAAAAATGCCAACGGGGATGTGCTGTTTTGTGTCAACAGACAAACCCTTATGTCTGTGATGAAGATACCGCATAAGGGGGCATATTCCAATCTCGACATTACCTCCTCCAATGGATATTTCTCAGAAAAGAAACCAACTTACAAGAGTGTGATAGCACGGAATTGGCTGCTAAAATTTCAGAAAGGTGGTTCAAGGCTGCCCAGACCCCTCACTAGAGATCATTTAATACAGGAGGTAAGGGATATTGTGGTGTTATTGAACAGATTGAGAGGCAATCAACATGCCTATTACTGGGAAGACTGGATGTATTTTTTTATACAAGTTGTCCTCCAGGGTGAACAATACTTGGATTGGGCCGAGATAATAGCTGACTGTCCGCATCAGAGCTTAAATAATCGTCTGGGCAACAGGGATTTCTTTATGTCTTCTTATCTGTTTTACTGTTTAGCCTCCACAAGAGATTGGTTTGACCTGCCTCATGAGCCTTTAGATGAAAGCAGCAAAGTTTATCAATATTACTCACAGTTGCAAAGAAAAAATTGTTATGAAAATTACAAGAGGATCAATGATGTCTTCACTGGGAAGATGACCTATGAATTGACAGGTAACCCAGGTAAGAGAATGACCAGTGAAGCAATGCAGCTAATCAGTATCTACGGTAGCTTTTTCATCCAATTCTCTGAGTTCACCTATATCAGAGTTGGGGGATTCGATGGCGAACCAACGAAGTTGCCCAGATATGTATTTGATCGTTTTGTACTAATAGAGGTATGTCGGCAATTGGCACATGTTCATAAAAAATTTCCATCAAAAAGGGGTTGTGGTATTTCTTTTCCTGTTGAACTTGGGCATTATTCATGCCTGTCAACTTCTGATGCTTTAAATCTGGGGGTGAACCTCAAGAGGTTCAATTTTCAATCCTTCACTGCTAGAACCAAATTCGACAGTAAAAGTTTTGTTAAAGATAATTTAAATTCTGGAACAGGGCACTCGCACCTTCCTAAGCTGGAGGATTATTGGATGGATTGTCCAGATGAATTTGAAGTTAGGAGAAGGTTATGGTGCAGGTTTTCTTTAAGACAAATAATTACCTTTAACTTAGACATGGACATTTCTGGAGTTCTTGTTGATGATGAAGAAGTGGTTGATCCACAATTTGAGAAGGTGGAGCACTTACCCATTCCAGAGGTGGACTGGAGCAAGAAAGAGGAGGACAGGATTGAAATTAAGACCCTCCCGGTGATAAGGAGGACTGAAAAATGGTTGAGAGAAAAGAAGCAACAGGGGTCTCAAGATAAAAATGTTCAACAATTATCTTCAGTGGTTGCATCACCACTTCCCCTGGATCCTTCTAATCAACCTCTTGCTATCTGTGGTGCAGGTGCTTCTGAGCCATCACCTGAAAAGAGCCCTGTCACCAAGAAATCCAGAAGGGTCCTCACAGATATTCTGCCTTCTCGTGTCACCAGGCTGAGAACCAAAGGTAAAAGGAAGAAGCCAGTTTCTGAGACAATAATTGTCGACTTAAATTCAGAAGAAGAAGCAGAGGACCCCATGGGGGACAGAGAAGCAAGCCCAACCAGAACAGAAGCAGTTGATACTGGTTCACAGTCAGAGGATGTTTTGGGTACTCCGGAAATGTTGATGATTTCAGATAAACCTTCTGATGGAGAAAAACTCAGGGAGACAACCCCGGCACCAAAGTGGCTAGAGAGCTCTATATCTGATAAAAAGAAGGTGGTTCCTTTCGTTCTCCCTCTGGAAGATATGGTAAGTAAATGTCTGGGGAAGACCCCCAAGTCCAAAAGACTTAAAACAGTATCCAGGATAGATATTGACCCAAGCACTGGTAACTGGAGCGCAGAAATAGCCAAACCAGTGACCGAGGAAGAGGTTCAAGATCCTACAGTGCATGATTTCACTGTGGAAAAGATAGACCTCGGTACTGCCTCCAGAGCTGCGGATGTACACCATCTCGAAGCTTCGACTAAAAGAATGGTCAATCGAACGATGAAAGATGAAAGGGACAAAAGAGAATTAAAACAAACTCTGCGTGCAATGGCAGAGTATATTGAAGCCATCAACAATCCTAACCCGCAGCCAATCTCACAAGTTCCCTTGTCTTTTGACCCAAAGTCACCCGTCAATCAGAAAATGTTAGATCAAGTTCATAGGAGCAAAATGGTCTCAAAAACATTTGATGGCTGGTTAGACAGCATTGAGCAAAGGGGAACTGAGTATATCCATGAACTCAAAGGCATATATGACCTGACTGCTACTACCATTGAAGATCTTAAAGCACAGGTTGCTGTCTGGGCTAAGGACGAAGGCAAGTGGACCAGTGTGATGAACCAAATAGAGGAAGTTCAGAAATATGGGCTGGAAAAGTTTTTGGCAGAGATGAAACTGACTGGTGTGGATGAGGATTTATTGTATGTGAACAAAAAGAATATCGAATGGAGGAACTCCATATCCCGACAAGCACGCTTTGAAGTCTCAAAGCTCATTAAGGAGATAACGGACTTCACTCAGTCATTGCAACGTGATTTACAGTGTATCGACGTAAAATACATGAAGGATGATGGAAAGCCTGAAGAAGATGTTGAAGCAGTAGCCCAATCCTTTAGGGATAAGATCCGTTTTGTTAAAGAGAATGATAATATTCTTATTGAGGATTTCTCCAGAATTTCTAAAGTCGAATCCCTGCTCTACCTCTGTATCGACGCACTCCCTGAACACAAGGAAAAATTCGGGAAAATGCGAAGGGAAAAGGAGGTCTGGAAATTGAGGATGAAGCATATAGGCATACCAAACTTTCCTAAAATTCAGGAGTTCGTGGCTGCCTTTCAGGAGTGGAGAACCCAGCATGCTTCCCAGGCTCTCGACAGCAAATCAGGGGATGCTGATTCATCGCCCCAGTCATAACCGCATCAGCTCTTTCTTTTTCAAGTCTTTAATTTATGTTATTTCTGGCAACTTTAATCTTTTACGATCAGTTGTTAAAACTAAATCCCGTATGGGTCAGAGTGATGTTAACTCTGAGTTTAATTTGCTCAAGGACATGGTTAAGACTTGGATATATATTTGTTTTTTTTAGAATTTCAAGAGGAGAGAAAGTGAGGGAAAGAAAAGAAAGAAAGGGGAATTCCAGAAAAACTGTGTTTACCTTTTTTTTTTTTTTTACATATATGATGATTGTTTGAAAAATTTTCGTCTGTGAATGAAAAGAGGAACGATTGCTGCTTATTTGGATCTGTGCGTCTAAATGTGTGAAATTTGATTTTCTGTGAGAAATCTTCTTTTACCCGGTAATTGCTCTTGTTTGAACAACTCATTGTGTGTGTTATTTTTCCTTACGAGTTCAGCAAATTTATATAAATATATTCATGTATTCGAAGGTTTTAAAGTAGAATCTGTGCATTCTATCCTACTACTGTATGAATTAATCGCATTCATGACATGGCTATGTATGGATGTTAGTCAGCCTTAGGCGTTTTCTGGTTAAAAATGCGATTTAGTTAGCTGAATAAGCTAAAATTCATTGAAAATCATAAAGGGAGCTGTACCTTAATTCAGAGGGGAACTAATTCAAAAAGTTCACCCATTTGTTGTTTAACTCATTTGTTCTTGAAAGAAGGGTATAGGGTCAGAGCAAGTAATTTTCAGAATAAGAGCAAATCTGTTAACCAACAGTTTTTGGCGACTCTACTGGGGAAATTAGACAAAATCATTAATTATTAATCGCCTGAATATGAAGCAACAATGGTGCTTCCACACGAAAACATAATTCCTGTTTTGCAACCCAATCTTGGATTTCAGGACGAACAGGAAGATATCATCGGTCAGTTGAATACTCTTGCTTGGCGTACTCGTCGAAATAGTGAAGATTACAGAAGAGCGAGCAGAGTGTTGGAACAAGAAGAAGAGTTGGCCGATAACCTGAGATTACTGTTACTCAGGCAAAGAAGAAGGCAGGCAAGAAACGCTGCAAGAAACCAAGCCCTTGAGGTACAAAGAAATTAGGAACAACAAAGAAATCAATAACTGCCTACCTAGTTCCAATATTATTTTAAGCTGGATTCTAGGCCCTACACCAGGTCTTCGAGAAGAGAGGGAGTTGAAGACCCTACCTTTCAAATATTGCAAAACCTTAATTTTCCTTATATCCCTACCCGTGCAAGAAAAGCAAGAAGTAGACCCCCTAGTCCTTCTAGGCCTGCTACTTCCCCTCTCTGCCAAGCTTTAACCCTTTCAGGCACTGCTATCCCCTTAGCTATAAATTTTCTACCCATGGCTCAACCTTGGGGAGCTGCCATAGGGCCTCTGAACCTAGGGGCCAACCTTAATCCATTACCTAAAAATGCAAGAGAGAATTTGCCCAGGTTCAATGGAGACGGTAAAACTTCACCAGAAGAACATTTATGTGCCTTTGCAGCAGCATGCAGTGTACTGGGTGTTCAACACCAGGACGTTGCCATAAGACTCTTTGTACAGACTTTGACCGACACTGCTGCACAATGGTTCTACCACCTGACTGATGCCTCAATTACCAATTGGAATGAAATGAAAATTGCCTTTGAAAATAGGTTCAAGAGTGCAGAGGACGAACATTACCTCCTTGCACAGCTGACTCAACTTAAAAAGGAGATTCATGAACCTATGAGGGAGTTCGTGGCCAAATTTAATAGAATTGTGAATAAAATCACTGCTACAAAAAGACCGTCTGGCGAAAATCAGAAATGTTTCTTTATTAACGCTATGCCTCCCGATATTAGCTTCCATCTCAGGAGAGGTGCAATTGCCGATTTGACAGCTGCACAAAACCTAGCAGTTGGATTGGAGGATGATCTCATCATGGCCGGCAAATGGAAGAGGGAGGTTCAGGTGCCAAATGCCCAATCCTCATCTTCTACGGACCCTATAGTGCAGAGGTTGGTTAATGATATGATTGCCTTAAAGAGGCAATTACCTAAGGCTGGCGCCCCTTTCCAGCAACCGTACCAAGATATGAGCAGAAGAAATTTGAATCAGCAAGCAAATACTGGTAGAACTTTACCCTTAACGGCAGCACAACCAAGACTGGCTATTGAACCTGCTCCTGGAAGAGGAAACATGTGCATTTTTCACTTGACTACTGACCATGATGGGAATTCTTGCCCAGAAATGCTCAGGTACACTCAGATGACTGCTACTCAAGATATGCTAGGGGAAGCCACAGAAGATGAAAGGAACTACGAGGAACCTGGCGGCTCTGAGATACACTTCCTTGAATATGAGTCTGATTCAGAAAGGGGAGGTGAAATATTGGTAACCCTTGAAGACCCTTCATGCGCGGTGCTAACTAGAGGTCAGAGGAATATGAAATCTTCTAATACTCAAGAAATACCTGGCAAAGGTAAAGAGCCCTTAACTAGAACTCATGATGCTAATTTGAAAGCTCAAGAAAATAAATTGCTACATAGAAATGAGCTAGATGCTTCCTTTGATATTGTAGACTTTTGTAAATCTGCAAAAATTCAAATTTCTCCTATTGAATATCTCAAGTTGAAACCTACTGAACTTGACAAATTAGTTAAACATGTTAAAGGTGGTCCTGCACAAACCGAATTTGCGAATCAATTGGAAGTCGATGCTGAATCCCCTATTGCTAGATTATTTACTTCCTCATCTGAGTCACCTTTGTCTGCCCCTAATACAACTCCCAATACATCCAACAATATTCCCTATAATGATTTGAAACCTAATCCTTTTTATGTGTCCCTGTATATCAATGGTCATAAACTTAGCAACTGCATTATAGATTCAGGAGCCTCTGATAATATTATGCCCTCCTCTGTAGCTAAAGCCCTAGGGTTATCACTTACAAAAACATTTGGAAGATGTTATTCTATGGACGGAAAACAGGTTTCCTTACTTGGACAAATTAAAGACGCACGAGTCGCACTTGCAGCTTACCCTGATAAGAGGGTGAAATTGACTATTCTGGTAGCAGATATCCCTGCCAGTTATGGAATGCTTTTGAGCAGGACATTTTGCAAGGATCTAGGTGGACAAATCAAGCTGGATTGGTCAGAGGCTACAATTCTAGTAGGAAAGCAGAGAGTGAAGTTGGAACCTGAGCCCAAGTGCAAGTTCACTGTCTATCCCTCTGATGATCCCAAGGCACAGATTTTGTTTGAAGAATGTGAATTCGGTAATTATTTCTTCTCTTCTGAACAAAGTTTCGAGGCAGAACCCAAGGAAGGATTAGTGCAAAGACCTGTACATTCTGATGATCTATGGGTTATGGAATTTGATGGCAGCTGTGCTACCGCTGGTTCAGGGGCTGGAGTCGTGTTAATCTCACCTGAAGGCGAATTGTTCTCTTATTCTTTTAAGTTAGAATTCAAAAATACCAACAATACTGCAGAATATGAAGCCTTACTGCTCGGATTGTTTGAAGCCAAAGAGAAAGGTGTGAAGGTACTTAAGGTAAAGGGTGATGCTGAACTAATTGTGAAGCAGGTAAGGGGAATCTTTTCTGTAAAGAATGAAAGACTAAGGCACTATAGAAATAGGGTATGGGATGAAATTGAATATTTTGATGCTTTCTCTATAGAAACAATTCCCAGGGATCTGAATTCCCGAGCAGATTCTCTGGCAGTATCAGCTTCTCTCCTTTTACCACATCCAGATTTCAAGAAAGATTCTTATAGGGTAGAAATGATATATCGCCCAAATGTCCCTGACAATGCCGAGAACTGGCAGGTTTTTGAAAGTGATAATCAAATTAGAAAATTCTTAGAAAACGTTGAAATGTTCCTGGGGACCTATTTTGAAGGTTCCGAAGCAGAGTGCAAAGAATTCAGTCCTGACCCTGGGATTAATTCAAGAGATGATATGATTCAATTAAAGGGAAACAAAATCCCTAAAGGGCTGGTTTCTTTGGAACATCTATTTTCTAGAAGAGATGAATATGTTAAAGGCAAGCTTTCCTCTATTCCTGATAAAGCAGAGGATTATGAGAAAATAAATATTGGAGATAAAGCCGATCCTAAGTGGATATCCATTGGTAAATGCTGCTCTTCGGAGGAAAAAAACAAATTGATCAAATTGCTAATTAGATATAAGGATGTTTTCGCCTGGTGCTATGATGACCTCAAAAATTTTAGACATGGACAGTTTCACCACCATATCCCTCTGAAAGCAAACGCAGCTCCATTCAGACAGAAGCTGAGGAATTACAACCCAAAAGTTGCTGAAGCCATCTTTAAAGAGATAGATAAGATGTTGAAAGCCAGAATCATCTATCCAATCCATCACTCCACCTGGGTGGCAAATATTGTTCCGGTCCGGAACAAAAATGGAGAAATAAGGATCTGTGTTGACTTCAGAAACTTAAATCAAGCCAGCCTGAAAGATAACTATCCTCTGCCTGTGATGGACCACATCTTGCAGACAGTTGCTGGGTCTGAAATGATGTCTATGCTGGATGGTTTTTCAGGTTACAATCAGATAGGTGTGGCTGCAGAGGATCAACATAAAACAGCTTTCACCACACCTCGGGGAACCTTTGCCTATAATCGAATGCCCTTTGGCTTGATCAATGCAGGAGCAACTTTTCAACGAGCAATGGATTCGTCTTTCAGGGACCTGAAGAACAGGATCATCGTTATCTACCTTGATGATTTAACTGTCTTTTCCAAAAATAGAGAAGATCACTTGAGAGATCTGGAGTCTGTCTTGCAAAGGTGTCGGAGCCACGGCATCTCACTCAACCCCAAGAAGTCAGTTTTCTGTGTGACTGAGGGAAAATTGTTAGGACACCTAGTTTCAAAAGATGGAATCAAGATCGACCCAGAGAGAGTCAGGGCAATTCAACAGCTTAGTCTCCCCTCAAACAGGACTGGAGTCAAGTCCTTCTTCGGTCAAATCAATTTCCTCAGAAGGTTCATCCCTGACTTTGCTGAGATTACAAAATACATTGTCGGGATGATGAGTGAGAAACAACCTTTCAAATGGAACGAAGCTGCTAGGAAGGCGTTCGAGGATATCAAGGAGGCTATTGCGAACACTCCCACTTTGGTAAATCCTAATTTTCAGAAGGATTTTATCATTTATTGTTATGCTTCGGAACACACCATGTCAGGAATTTTGTTGCAGAAAAATGAATTAGATCAAGAGGCCCCCATAGCCTTTATGAGTGTTCCCCTAAAAAAGCATGAGCTAAAATATTCTCTAGCCGAAAAACAAGCCTTCGCTGTGGTCAAAGCTGTCAAGCAATTCAGATATTATATACTCCATTCCCATTCAGTTGTATTTGTTCCAAATTTAGCTGTGAAAAGTATTTTGACTCAGCAGGAGGTGGGATTAAATAATAGAGCAACGTGGGTTGCTAAAATACAGGAGTATGATCTGGAAATTAGACCTACTAAGCTGATCAGGGGTCAAGGTTTATGTAAGCTGATTGCTGAGAATAAAGAACAAGAAGGGGAGGGACTCCCCACAGTCTTATTGGTAAGTTTACAGGATCCATGGTTTCTGGATGTGGCACATTATCTTACATATGGTGACTGTCCTAATCACCTGACTCCTAAAGAGAAAAGAAACTTGAAGCTGAAAGCTGCAAAATATGTTATTTGGGGAGATGTTCTTTACAAGAAAGGGTTAGATGGGACTTTTCTGAGATGTGTGGATAAAGAACAGCAGGATAAACTCTTGGGAGTTTTCCATAATGAAGCTTGCGGCGGACATTTTTCTTCTTCAGTTACAGCTTTCAAAATCCTCAGAAATTGTTATTACTGGCCAGGGATGTTCAAGGACGCGTATAGGTTCGTGGCTAATTGTGAGAAGTGTAAAATGTTCTCGGGCAGGCCACAACTTGCAGCTCTACCTTTGAGGCCTGTTGTTGTTGAAGAACCCTTCAAACAGTGGGGATTGGATTTTATTGGACCTATCTCACCCCCCTCAAGTGCAGGGCATACCCATATCTTAACAGCAACAGATTATTTCACGAAATGGGTTGAGGCAGCCCCTGTAAAAAGAACAACTTCCGAGGTGGTTTGTGATTTTCTCAAGGAGAATATTTTAGTTCGATTCGGTGTGCCCCAGAAGATTGTAGCTGATAATGCTACCAGTTTCTCCTCAGGTGAGATGACTTCCTTCTGTTATGAACATAGTATTTCTCTTTCTCATTCATCGGATTACTATCCCCAAGGGAATGGACAAGCTGAGTCCAGTAACAAAAACCTAATTGCTATCATGAAGAAATTGATTAATGACAACCCCAGGGATTGGCATAAGAAGTTATATGAAGCTCTCTGGGCTGACAGAGTAACCCCAAAGAGAGCGATCGGGATGGCACCATTTGAATTAGTTTATGGGATAGGAGCCCAATTATCATTACCACTGGAGCTATCTACAGCCAAACTGCAAAACGTAATTGAGGATCAGTATTTCCAAGATTCCCTGGAGAAGAGGATCATGTATTTAACCAAAATTGAGGAAGAAAGAAATGAACTGGTTGACCGAATCACTGTACATCAGGCTAAAGTTAAGGAAATTTTTGATAGAAAGGCAAGACCCAGGAAGTTCATGGAAGGGGATGAAATACTACTGTGGGACAAAAGGAGAGAACCGAAGGGCGCGCACAGCAAGTTTGATTCCCTCTGGAAAGGGCCTTTTAAGATTCACCAGGCATTGGGTCCAAATTCTTTCAAATTGGAATATCCTGATGGAACTGTTTTACCCCTGTCCTATAATGGACAGGATCTCAAGCTGTATCGTCTGTGAACAGGTTCCCCAGTTTTGTACATAGTCTTCCCTTTGTTTCTTTCTGTGTTTCTTTTCCTGTTTTTGTTCGTTCCCCTCCTGTTTCTTTCTTTCTTTCTTTTGTTTTCCTTTTCTGCGAAACCAGAGCCTCTGAGTTCTCTGCAATTTGCCATGAAATGCAGTCCCCAGTCAGAGCCAGTGTTACCTTTTGAGTCGCCCTTGTTTATTTATGTATCGGTAATATTTCTTGATCGAAAGCCAGTTTATCGTGCTATATTCCCGGTCATCCTTTTTTTTTTTTTCTCGTAAATCGGCTCCCGATCCTTCAATTTTTACCCGTGCGTCACCTTTGTAAACAAAGTTACTTAAGGGTTTGAACCTTTGAACCCTAACCATTCTCAAAGTCTAAAGTTCAATGGTTCAATGTGTCTGAAGTGTCATATAAAGCAAGTTGTTTTGTGTTTGCCTCAAGCGTCTTGGAACTTTCGGGTTGAACTTGAACTTCCGCTTGAACTCTTCCGCGGGGTTCAAAGGTTCAAGGTTCAATATTCATAGCCTTTTCATCCATCCGGTCGCGTAGTTACCTCATGTCATGTGTCGTTGAACTTGAACTTCCTGCTTGAACTCTTCCGCGGGGTTCAATGGTTCAAGGTTCAAGGTTCAATAGTTCAAAGTTCAAAGAGTTCACTATTTCATAACTCGCGACCTTATACTAGAAGCCGCGTAACTTTCTGTTGGTCTATATAACCCACGTGTCGTTGAACCTTCATATTGAACCATCGCGTTGAACCATGTTTCAAAGGTTCAATGGTGCGGAGATTTGATAAGTTTGGTCCCATCTGCTCCCGCGGTTTTCCAAGCCAAATTTAGCGGGAAAGTTGGAGGAGATTTTGTCAGAAACTCATCATAAAAGCGAGAGCTCTAATTTAACGGAGGCTACGGATAATTATTGTACCTCATGATGGCGCGACAACATTACTTACTATTAATGAAAAAATCAGAGTTCACGTCCCTTCAAATATTTTTGGCACGTATTGATCCGAGCGATAAACATTCATTCTGGTAAGTGCCATTGTTAGCCAAAAACAACCCAATTTTAGCAAGTGATCACATTGTGCGACGCGGAGGAGAATAGCGCTGGAAGTGTAAGGCTCTCGTTTTTCAAGTTTTCGCAGTGCTTTCAAATTTCCTGAAGGTGAGTTCTGTTTCCCCCTGTACTATTCCGAGTTCTTATACTGGAAAGAAGAACCCCTAGAATTTCTGTTATTTTCGAGATTCGAATTGCTATATCATAGTCTTCCCAATATGTCTTTGAAGTCTACATGTTTGGGGGATGAACACGGCCCCAGTCTTATTTATTCCCACCCAGAGTTTGGAGACACCGCATTAGTTCAGTATGACTTGGAGGAATTCATAGAAAGAACAAAGAACCCTGTCCAAACCCCCACAATGAAGAAGATTGTAGACAGTGGTTTAGTGGAAGCTGCAGCCTTTCCTCAGGCCATTCTATGCCCTGAATTGGTTCAAGAATGTATAAACAGATATGACCCCCAGAACAGATGTGTCAAAAATGCCAACGGGGATGTGCTGTTTTGTGTCAACAGACAAACCCTTATGTCTGTGATGAAGATACCGCATAAGGGGGCATATTCCAATCTCGACATTACCTCCTCCAATGGATATTTCTCAGAAAAGAAACCAACTTACAAGAGTGTGATAGCACGGAATTGGCTGCTAAAATTTCAGAAAGGTGGTTCAAGGCTGCCCAGACCCCTCACTAGAGATCATTTAATACAGGAGGTAAGGGATATTGTGGTGTTATTGAACAGATTGAGAGGCAATCAACATGCCTATTACTGGGAAGACTGGATGTATTTTTTTATACAAGTTGTCCTCCAGGGTGAACAATACTTGGATTGGGCCGAGATAATAGCTGACTGTCCGCATCAGAGCTTAAATAATCGTCTGGGCAACAGGGATTTCTTTATGTCTTCTTATCTGTTTTACTGTTTAGCCTCCACAAGAGATTGGTTTGACCTGCCTCATGAGCCTTTAGATGAAAGCAGCAAAGTTTATCAATATTACTCACAGTTGCAAAGAAAAAATTGTTATGAAAATTACAAGAGGATCAATGATGTCTTCACTGGGAAGATGACCTATGAATTGACAGGTAACCCAGGTAAGAGAATGACCAGTGAAGCAATGCAGCTAATCAGTATCTACGGTAGCTTTTTCATCCAATTCTCTGAGTTCACCTATATCAGAGTTGGGGGATTCGATGGCGAACCAACGAAGTTGCCCAGATATGTATTTGATCGTTTTGTACTAATAGAGGTATGTCGGCAATTGGCACATGTTCATAAAAAATTTCCATCAAAAAGGGGTTGTGGTATTTCTTTTCCTGTTGAACTTGGGCATTATTCATGCCTGTCAACTTCTGATGCTTTAAATCTGGGGGTGAACCTCAAGAGGTTCAATTTTCAATCCTTCACTGCTAGAACCAAATTCGACAGTAAAAGTTTTGTTAAAGATAATTTAAATTCTGGAACAGGGCACTCGCACCTTCCTAAGCTGGAGGATTATTGGATGGATTGTCCAGATGAATTTGAAGTTAGGAGAAGGTTATGGTGCAGGTTTTCTTTAAGACAAATAATTACCTTTAACTTAGACATGGACATTTCTGGAGTTCTTGTTGATGATGAAGAAGTGGTTGATCCACAATTTGAGAAGGTGGAGCACTTACCCATTCCAGAGGTGGACTGGAGCAAGAAAGAGGAGGACAGGATTGAAATTAAGACCCTCCCGGTGATAAGGAGGACTGAAAAATGGTTGAGAGAAAAGAAGCAACAGGGGTCTCAAGATAAAAATGTTCAACAATTATCTTCAGTGGTTGCATCACCACTTCCCCTGGATCCTTCTAATCAACCTCTTGCTATCTGTGGTGCAGGTGCTTCTGAGCCATCACCTGAAAAGAGCCCTGTCACCAAGAAATCCAGAAGGGTCCTCACAGATATTCTGCCTTCTCGTGTCACCAGGCTGAGAACCAAAGGTAAAAGGAAGAAGCCAGTTTCTGAGACAATAATTGTCGACTTAAATTCAGAAGAAGAAGCAGAGGACCCCATGGGGGACAGAGAAGCAAGCCCAACCAGAACAGAAGCAGTTGATACTGGTTCACAGTCAGAGGATGTTTTGGGTACTCCGGAAATGTTGATGATTTCAGATAAACCTTCTGATGGAGAAAAACTCAGGGAGACAACCCCGGCACCAAAGTGGCTAGAGAGCTCTATATCTGATAAAAAGAAGGTGGTTCCTTTCGTTCTCCCTCTGGAAGATATGGTAAGTAAATGTCTGGGGAAGACCCCCAAGTCCAAAAGACTTAAAACAGTATCCAGGATAGATATTGACCCAAGCACTGGTAACTGGAGCGCAGAAATAGCCAAACCAGTGACCGAGGAAGAGGTTCAAGATCCTACAGTGCATGATTTCACTGTGGAAAAGATAGACCTCGGTACTGCCTCCAGAGCTGCGGATGTACACCATCTCGAAGCTTCGACTAAAAGAATGGTCAATCGAACGATGAAAGATGAAAGGGACAAAAGAGAATTAAAACAAACTCTGCGTGCAATGGCAGAGTATATTGAAGCCATCAACAATCCTAACCCGCAGCCAATCTCACAAGTTCCCTTGTCTTTTGACCCAAAGTCACCCGTCAATCAGAAAATGTTAGATCAAGTTCATAGGAGCAAAATGGTCTCAAAAACATTTGATGGCTGGTTAGACAGCATTGAGCAAAGGGGAACTGAGTATATCCATGAACTCAAAGGCATATATGACCTGACTGCTACTACCATTGAAGATCTTAAAGCACAGGTTGCTGTCTGGGCTAAGGACGAAGGCAAGTGGACCAGTGTGATGAACCAAATAGAGGAAGTTCAGAAATATGGGCTGGAAAAGTTTTTGGCAGAGATGAAACTGACTGGTGTGGATGAGGATTTATTGTATGTGAACAAAAAGAATATCGAATGGAGGAACTCCATATCCCGACAAGCACGCTTTGAAGTCTCAAAGCTCATTAAGGAGATAACAGACTTCACTCAGTCATTGCAACGTGATTTACAGTGTATCGACGTAAAATACATGAAGGATGATGGAAAGCCTGAAGAAGATGTTGAAGCAGTAGCCCAATCCTTTAGGGATAAGATCCGTTTTGTTAAAGAGAATGATAATATTCTTATTGAGGATTTCTCCAGAATTTCTAAAGTCGAATCCCTGCTCTACCTCTGTATCGACGCACTCCCTGAACACAAGGAAAAATTCGGGAAAATGCGAAGGGAAAAGGAGGTCTGGAAATTGAGGATGAAGCATATAGGCATACCAAACTTTCCTAAAATTCAGGAGTTCGTGGCTGCCTTTCAGGAGTGGAGAACCCAGCATGCTTCCCAGGCTCTCGACAGCAAATCAGGGGATGCTGATTCATCGCCCCAGTCATAACCGCATCAGCTCTTTCTTTTTCAAGTCTTTAATTTATGTTATTTCTGGCAACTTTAATCTTTTACGATCAGTTGTTAAAACTAAATCCCGTATGGGTCAGAGTGATGTTAACTCTGAGTTTAATTTGCTCAAGGACATGGTTAAGACTTGGATATATATTTGTTTTTTTTAGAATTTCAAGAGGAGAGAAAGTGAGGGAAAGAAAAGAAAGAAAGGGGAATTCCAGAAAAACTGTGTTTACCTTTTTTTTTTTTTTTACATATATGATGATTGTTTGAAAAATTTTCGTCTGTGAATGAAAAGAGGAACGATTGCTGCTTATTTGGATCTGTGCGTCTAAATGTGTGAAATTTGATTTTCTGTGAGAAATCTTCTTTTACCCGGTAATTGCTCTTGTTTGAACAACTCATTGTGTGTGTTATTTTTCCTTACGAGTTCAGCAAATTTATATAAATATATTCATGTATTCGAAGGTTTTAAAGTAGAATCTGTGCATTCTATCCTACTACTGTATGAATTAATCGCATTCATGACATGGCTATGTATGGATGTTAGTCAGCCTTAGGCGTTTTCTGGTTAAAAATGCGATTTAGTTAGCTGAATAAGCTAAAATTCATTGAAAATCATAAAGGGAGCTGTACCTTAATTCAGAGGGGAACTAATTCAAAAAGTTCACCCATTTGTTGTTTAACTCATTTGTTCTTGAAAGAAGGGTATAGGGTCAGAGCAAGTAATTTTCAGAATAAGAGCAAATCTGTTAACCAACAGGTTGTAAATGAACTAGTAGAGTTTGGCAAGTATAAAACAGTGGAATATAATACAAAAGATGGTAAAGAAGCAAAGAGGTGTGAATATTGTATTCAAAAGATTCCAGTGTATCAGTTTATGTCTATATTTCATGACAGTATAGTTTATGAGTATGTAAGACATGCCCATAGAGCTCAATGGTTGGACTTACAATTGAAGTTATGCAAGGACACATTTCCATTTGGTAGCATTATTTCAGTCATCGACTTTGTAGAGAACTATAGTCTACAGCCACAGCATGAGGTACAATCCCAATATTACAACTCGACACAAGTTTCCATATTTATGCACATCACATTCATTCATGCGAATGATACTACAGAGACTGACAAAAAGATCAAAAGGGAGTATCATTTTTATATAAGTGATGATCACATGTGCATTCCACAGAGTTCATACAAGGTTACTTTTAGGTTTTCTACAATGATTTGGCTAGAAGGGACATATGATTTAGTCAACATATCATATGGTCAGATAACTGTGCATCACAATTCAAGAACTTGAGGAACTTCTATTCGTTGAGCAAGAGGCATAATATTATAGGTGTTTGACATATGTGGAACATTTTTGAGGTCAGGCATGGAAAGTGGGAGGATGATGGTGCAGGAGCATGTATCAAAAGAGCCATAGCACGAGAAGAGTTAAAGTATAAAGACAATGCAAAGTTGACAGATGCAAAATCAATCATCGAGTGGTGTAATGATTTGATGGGTCTAAGTAATGAAGGTAAGTCTTCGGTTCATAGATTTTTTGGTTCATAGATGATACTAACATTGCACCATATGAGGATTGTTGTACATTGACAGGATCAAGTGAGCTACACTCTTTCAGAAGCCTAATTATGAAAGGAAGCTAGGTGTGCGGAAAACGCTTCCTACACTAATCTAATGAGGAGAGGGCTATGCAAATTCAACTTTATCCTAACTATTACAGCAATGTTAAACCATTAACATGAGATATTGCAGCAAAACACAAGAACCAGAAAGTAGACAGAAGAAGAGAGACAAAGATTTACGGTGGGGAAAACCCTTATCGGGTGAAAAACCCCACACTCATAAACCTGCACAATGTATTGACAAATCTGAAAGAATGTTTACAATACACTTGCAATGCAAGCTTCAATGGTTTTTGACACTCATGTCTAGAGTCAATCCGGTAGTATAACAATACCTATAAACCTGTGATACAAACTCCATCTCCAAGCACCTGTATGTAAAGAGAAGTAGTACGAATGGAGGTAGCTTCTAGAGCAAGTCACACAAGGAACTTGTCCAAATCCATGTGGCCCAATTTCCAAGGCCATAAAACATGCGTATGACACATGTAAGTGATTCTCTTTCATCCCTTCCAACCCCCCAACTTGGGCACCCCAAATTTACCCAATTAAGGTATGACAGATGCTCTTACAATGTCATAAAATCCGTCATATATGACAACTATTATAGTTGTAAGAGAATCTGTCATAACTGTCTATTAATAACAAATTCTCTTACAACCTTGTCATAGTCAAACTTGGGTGCCTACTTCCCCATGCAAGACGCTTTCAGACACTTGTCTTCACCTGTCATATAATCTTCCATTTCTGGACCTTACATGTCATAGATTCTATCATAGGAATCTATCATAACTCTTACGTGTCATAAACCTCTTACAACACCCGAAAGATGGCGACACATGGCAAAACTCTTCTACCACAAGGTGGAACGCCTATCTCCTCATATGAGGATAAAAAATACATGTGGTCACCTTCCATGTAGGATGACACATCACCATGCCAAATCCCACAAAGTGACGAAATAGGATTTGCATCCAAATTACAATAATAGGCAAAATAATAAATACAATTAAATAATAAATGCTAGAAACTTGCAAAGGTTGAGACACTTTAATTCCTAACATTCTCCCACTTGTCGAACACCATGTAAGAGCCAATAGAAAAACAAGATTTAATTGCTATAGGCCGAGAGGCCCATAGACTCCGAACACCATCTCAACTTCTTTGTGCTCACTGGTTTCGTCAATGCATCTACAACATTCTTCAAAGTATCTACCTTCTCTAAATTTACCTGTCCATCCTCAACCATGTCTCTCACAAAGTGAAACTGAACATTAATATGCTTGGTTCTAGCATGGAAAGTTGGATTCTTTGCAAGGCAAATTGCACTCTGACTGTCACAACTGATCATGATCTGACCTGCATCAACACCAATATCTGAACACAATCTCTTAAGCCAAGTGGCTTCCTTACAAGCATGAGTTGCTACCATACACTTAGCTTCTATCACGGACAAAGAAACAATAGGTTGTCACTTACTCATCCAACTAATAGCACCACCAAATAGTGTAAACACATAAGCACTGGTGGATCTCCTGCTGTCAATGTCACCTACCCAATCTGAATCCACAAATCTGTGAATATCAACAGAATGCAGAGGTCCTGAAACATTACCATGATAGAAAATGGAATACTCATAAGTACCCCTAAAATATCTAAACACTCGCTTAACTGCATCCCAATGAACCCATCCAGGATTAGCCATAAATTGACTAAGGACTCCCACTTCTTAGGCAATGTCTGGTCTTGTGTAGACCATAGCATACATCAAACTACCAACAACACTAGCATAAGGTACTCTGCTCATGTCCTCCACCTCACTAGGAGATTTTGGACAATCCTCAATAGACAACTTTGTCCCCAAAGAAACAAGAACACACAATGGTCTACAATCTGCCATGTTGAATCTATCCAACACGGTCTTCACATACTTACTCTGGCTTAACCAAAGTTTTCTATTGGTTCTATCTCTTCTGATTTCCATTCCTAGAATGTACCTGTCTGCCCTTCAATCTTTGATTTCAAACTGAGCTGACAACTGATATTTAAAATCAGAAATCATATTCTTACCCTTCCCAATGAGCAACATATCATCAACATATAATGCAACAATGAGAATACGATCACCATCAAATTTATAATAGACACAGTGATCTGATTTTGATCTCACAAATCCAATTGACAACACAAAGGCATCAAACTTCAAGTACCATCTCCTAGGGGATTGCTTCAAACCATACAAAGACTTCTTAAGTTTGCAAACCAAATTTTCTTTACCTTTTACCATGTAATGCTCTAGCTGTGACATGTAGATTTCTTCCTCCAAGTCACCATGAAGGAAAGTTGTCTTCACATCCATCTGTTCTACCTCCAAGTTATAAGCTGCTGCGAGTGACAACAGGAATTGAATGGATGTCATCTTTGCAACAGGAGAGAAGATCTCACCATAATCTATACCTTCCACTTGTGAATACCCCTTCGCAACCAATTTGGCCTTATACTTCTCAACACTACCATCTACACTAATCTTCTTCTTGAACACCCATTTGCATCCAATGGGTTTCCGTCCAGGAGGCAAAGGCACCAAGTCCCAAGTTTGATTATTTTCCAAAGAAGCCATTTCTTCCTCCATGGCCTCCTTCTAGGAACTTGTATCCTTCATATCCAAAGCTTCTGATATAGTTCTAGGTTCATCACTGTTAGTAATCAAAGCATAAGCACAACTAGAATCAAGCAATGTAAAACCAAACCTTTCAGGTTGCTTTCTTATCCATGTAGACCTCCTCAAGATCTGAAGTTGAGGTTTAGCTTCTTCATCTGAGCTTTCAGAGTTGCTAGAGCTCTCCTCATCATCAGGTCTAACATTGTCTTTCTGTTTAGTCTTCTTAGGGGTGAGAGGAAACTGAACAACATCCTCTATCATTTCTCTTTCTTTTGGCTGCAAAACAATGGAAGAAGGTGTGAGCTCTCTAAAGATGACACTTCTACTATACAACACTTTTTCAGCCATGGGGTCCCAAAGCTTGTATCCTTTCACACCAACACCATGATGGTGACAAGTTGTCATTGATGTCAAAAGTATGTTCGTTGATGATGTAAAGTTGCCATAGCTATTGCAGGACATCAAGAGGAGATAGTTGTTTATTGTTTTGTCAGTTCACAGAAATGTGGAGTTGGTTTGGTATAGTGTAATGCTCAAGACAAGGTTGTTAAGTTGTGCTTCTGTCATCTTCATAAGTTGATATATCTAATGCATAAGATCAGGTGTTTTGATATGTTTGGTGCTGCTTCAAGTTCACAGATATAAGTTATGTCAAATACAAGACTCATGGTTATGATAGTCTTGTTTGATCTGCTTGATTGCTTCATTCATTGATGCTCACATATTATGGACAGGTGATATCAAAGGTTGAGAGGATCTTGATTGGATCTCAATTGAACAATGTTGAGGATAATCTTGTGCTTCAAATGTTGATCATACAAGAATTCAATGACTCATATTACAGAGAAGATACAATATCTAAAATGCATCATAGTGAGGAATCATGTTTTCTATTTCGTATTAGAATGTGGATGAATCATGCTCATCATCAGGGGTTGTTTCATTTATTGGTGTTGCTATAAGAATTAGGTCCTCATAGTGTGTGGTTGGTGTTGGAGTTGTGAATATAATGATAAGATTCATTGGATTAGTGTCTTGTGTGTTGTTGCAGTGACTGTTCACAATTTGTTGGAGTTGTGAATATAATGATAAGATGACATACAGTGGCAATGGTATGGTCTTCATTTGATCTTAGTTATGTTAGTTACTTCAAATGCTTCAAAAACATGGAGATGATATTATGTCAAGATGTCAAAAATTTCATTTTCTCAGAAGAAGTTTGACTCTCATTTCAAAAATGATTAACATCAAGAGAACAGATCACAACATCAAGAGTGATCACATCAGGAGAATAGATGTTAGACACAAGAAGGTATCAAAGGTTATATTTAATTAAGTTTGATGGAGTAATTAGCTTCATAATGGACTGATTTGGTACAGTCATGATCAAGTGAAAACTAGATCAGTTATATGTTTCTCCTCAGCAAAATTTGTATTAGGATTTTGTCAAAAATATGGTTTGATTTTTAAAATCCTAAGCAATTCATGTTTCCACAACATATGCACTTTTCTTATAACTCAAAAGTGACCTGTTATTATAGGTCATCACTTAAGTGATGACCTTCCAAAGGGATGTGAGGTCATTAAGTTCATTGGTCTTCTAAAGTGCTTCCACCGAAGGTCTAATTTTAAATGAATGTTGGGTGCCAAAAGGTAAGAGCATCAAATGCCTTTGAAACTTCATAAGGAAGTAAATATTTGGAGCGGTTTTAGTTTGAAGATTATTAAAAAAAAAGACCATCGAATATGTTATTCGATGAAAAAGCATCTAACAAGCTTTATAAAGGATGGGGCATGTTTTGTGCATTGTTTTCTTTAAAGTTTTTTTTTATTAAATTTCTTTTTTATTTGCCTTTTTAAAAGGCATAAGATCAAGGAGCTTTTATAGGAGATGGGGATGATTTTAAAAGAATTTTTTTTAGAAGATTTCTAAAAACAAGTTTTTATTCTATCCTCATAAAAATTGTTAAGAGGAAAGTTTTTTTTGTGTGAAAAGGATGAGGACAAAGTTTTTTGAAGAAAACATTTCCAGAAAGATTTTTTTGAGAAGTGAATTAGAATGGAAGACATTTTTTAAGGCAGATTGGATACAAAATTTTGAAGACAAATTTTTTTTGTGATTTGATTTATTCTTGCAGATTGATAAGAAGAAGAAGCTCAACAGTTTTGAATGTAAAAGCTTGGAAATTTTTATGGAGATTTATTTTTACAGATGATTTGTTTTTGAGATATAGAATATGGAAGATCTGAAGATTGTGAAGGAGTATTTTATTTTCTTATCAAGGAAGATTAAAGATTTATTGAAGATTTGTCTTATGAGAAAATATGGATCAGAGATTGAAGATTTATTTATTGTTTTATTTGCAATCAGAGATTGTTTTTTTGCAGGATATGAAGAGTCTTTTTGCAGGTTGTTGAATATTGAAAAAGTTTTAAGGGAGAAGGAATTTCAATGATCTTGCCAATCATGTCACAGAGAAGAAAATATATATATGTATATATGATTTTATTTTTGCAGAGATTGAAGGGTTTTGTACAAAGAGCATAATGACAATTTGGTTGAAGAAATTTGTAGATTGAAGGGTTTTGTGAATTAGAAGAATATGAAAGGGCAGTTGTATTTTATTTTGACAGAGATGGAACATACAGAAGATGAAAGGTGAAAAGACATTCAACTTGTATAAAAATGTTTTTCAGGAGAATTAAAAAGAGAGAGATGAAAGATACAGAGTTGTGAAGTGTTGTTGAGTGTATCCAGATGTAAGATTAATTTTGAACAGAATGACCATTTGATAGACATATGTTTTGTATTGAATGGAAACAGAGTGTCCCTCTGAACTTGTTTATTACTTCCAGTGAAGATTCAGTTTGCCAGTGAGGCCTTGTATTAGCCAGTGAGGCTTATAGGTCAGTGAGACCTATTTGTTTACCAATGAGGTATATTAGTGTTGGAAGTGGGTGCTTCTGTTTGGTATTGGAGTTGGTGCTCCTAGATACATATTGTAGCCAGTGAGGCAGTTTTGAGTGGTTTTTCTACCTAGAGAGGGTTTTCCACTCCAGTAATTCTTGTGTTAATGATATGCTTCTATGTGTGTTCTTGCTTCTATGTTAAGATTTATCTCTATGTGGTCCTGCTCATAATTTTTATTATCAAACTTATACATATATGTGTAATAGTTCATTAATGACTTTCTCTTTCTGAGTCTTGTAAATTAAAAGTTATAATAAGTTGCAAAAATCTACACAACACTAATTCACCCCCCCTCTCAGTGTTGACCAGACTTCTACATACCATAGCCGATGAAGATACACTTAACAGCTTTGTTCTCCAACTTTGACCGCTTCTCCCTAGGCACATGTGCATATGCCTCACAACCAAAAACACGAAGATGCCTTACTAAGGGCTTTCTACCAGACCACACCTCCATGGGTGTCTTTCCAACAAGAGCTGATGTAGGAGATCTATTAACCAGATAGCAAGCAGTGGCAATAGTTTCAGTCCAAAACTTTTGTTCTAGGCCAGCTCCACTAAGCATACTCCTAGCCTTCTCCATCAGTGTCATGTTCATCCTCTCTGCAACTCCATTTTGCTACGGGGTGTATGGAGTTGTCTTGTGCCTTTCAATCCCAAGTTCCTTGCAATACTTATCAAATTCTGTAGAATAGAACTCACCACTGTTGTCAATTCTCAAACATTTAATCTTTTTACCAGTCTGATTTTCAGCAAAGGCTTTAACTCCTTAAACTTGCTATAGACTTCAGATTTGCTTCTGAGAAAATAAATCCATGTCCTTCTACTGTAATCATTTATAAAAGATACAAAGTATATAGATTTTGATAATGAAGGAACATTAGTAGGACCAAACACATCAGAATGAATAAGTTCCAACACACCAGAAGACTTATGAGAACTTGAGTAAAACTGAACATGGTTTTGTTTTCCATAAATGCAATGTTCACAAAAGTTGAACTTGAGATTACAATCATCTAACCCCTCAATGAGGTTCTTATTTTTTAGGGTACGCAGACCCTTCTCACCAATGTGGCCAAATCTCTTATGCCATAACACTGTCTTTCTTGCAGGAAGTTTAACTTCCAATGCATGATTTCAACCATCAAAACTAGAAACAACAGATTTCTTCACTGCTCGTTTAGATGGTGGAGATGAAGTGACTGCTGCCCTCTTCCTTGAGTCAGAAGAACTATTACATTGTGAAATGCATGCCTCAAGCTGAAACAAAGTACCTCTCCTAGTACCCTTAGCAAGCACCATATCTTGTCTAGTCATCTTGCATCCTTCTTTCAAAAAGACAACCTGCACACCTGCATCGTTCAACATACTTACAGAAAGCAGGCTCCGTGCTAAGCCTGGGATGTGCACAACCTCAGAGATCCCCTTCACTTGACTATCAGGGAATCAGATAGAGACTCTTCCATGACCAACGATCTTTAGATGAGAGTCGTCACCCAGATACACCTTTCCACCATCAAACTCCTCATACTTAGTGAACCAGTCTTGATGCGAGGTCATGTGGAATGATGCACCAGAGTTGATTAGCCACACATCATTAGATGCATGGGTTGCCAAGGGTGCGATGAAAGCATCACCATCATCTTGTGATTTGTTAGAATCTAAATAAGGAGCTTTCTTCTTTTTCTTCTTCTCCTCTTTGCATTCCTTTCAGAAATGTTCGGTCTTGCCACAGTTCCAACAAAGAGCCTTGGACTTTCCAAGAGATTTGGATCTCCCACGGGATTTGGATCTACCCTTCTCAACTTTCTTGTCCTTCTTCTTCCCTTTCTCCTTGGGTCTTCCACAAACTGCAAGGGCCTCTTTGGCTGCCTCAGAAGACTTTCTCCGCATCTCTTCAGACAACAACAAAGAAACCACTTCTTCCATTTTGAATGTGGATATGGTGCTTCCAATTGCCATGACAAAATGATCCCATGAGTCTGGTAGAGAACAAAGAAGGGTCATACACCGATCCTCCTCCTCCATCTTTACACCAATAGATGTCAATTGTGCAACCAGCATGTTAAAGGCATTCATATGCTCAGCAACGGATCCTCCATCCTCCATTCGAAGAGAATATAACTTCTTTCTTAGGAAAAGTTTATTGACTAGGGATTTGGATTGACACACATCCCCCAACTTCTTCCAAAGGAGTTTTGCAGTAGTCTCCTCATGGACATTTAACAATACAGAATCGGTAAGACTAAGTCTTATGAGACCCTTATCCTTCTGATCCTTGAGATCCCACTCATCTTGTAACATTGTAGCTAGTTTAGTTTTGTTCACACTTTCCCAAAGGTCTCAGTCAACTAACATGTGTTCCATTTTGAGCTTCCACTGCTCAAAATTACTGCCATTGAACTTCTCTACTTCAAACCTTCCTGATGTGCCTGCCATCTCCTTGCTGCAATAAGATACAAAATGCTCTACACAAACTCCCACTCAACCTATGATTAGCTCAAAAAACCCCTACCCAACAACTAGGACCAAAGGTGATCAAGCTCTAATACCAACTGAAAGGAAGCTAGGTGTGCGGAAAATGCTTCCTACACTAATCTAATGAGGAGAGGGCTATGCAAATTCAACTTTATCCTAACTATTACAACAATTTTAAACCATTAACATGAGATATTGCAGAAAAACACAAGAACCAGAAAGTAGACAGAAGAAGAGAGACAAAGATTTACGGTGGGGAAAACCCTTATCGGGTGAAAAACCCCACACTTAGAAACCTGCACAATGTATTAACAAATCTGAAAGAATGTTTACAATACACTTGCAATGCAAGCTTCAATGGTCTTTAACACTCGTGTCTGGAGTCAATCCGGTAGCATAACAGTACCCGTAAACCTATGATACAAACTCCATCTCCAAGCACCTGTATATAAAGAGAAGTAGTATGAATGGAGGTAGCTTCTAGAGCAAGTCACACAAGGAATTCGTCCAAATCCATGTGGCCCAATTTCCAAGGCAATAAAACATGTGTATGACACATGTAAGTGATTCTCTTTCATCCCTTACAACCCCCCAACTTGGGCACCCCAAATTTACCAATTAAGGTATGACAGATGCTCTTACAATGTCATAAAATCTGTCATATATGACAACTCTTACAGTTGCAAGAGAATCTGTCATAATTGTCTATTAATAGTAAATTCTCTTACAACCTTGTCATAGTCAAACTTGGGTGCCTACTTCCCCATGCAAGATGCTTTCAGACACTTGTCTTCACTTGTCATATAATCTTCCATTTTTGGCCCTTACATGTCATAGATTCTGTCATAGGAATCTGTCATAACTCTTATGCGTCATAAACCTCTTACAACACCCGAAAGATGCCGACACATGGAAAAACTCTTCTACCACAAGGTGGAACACCTATCTACTCATATGAGGACAAAAAATACATGTGGTCACCTTCCATGTAGGATGACACATCACCGTGCCAACTCCCACAAAGTGACGAAATAGGATTTGCATCCAAATTACAATAGTTGGCAAAATAATAAATATAATTAAATAATAAATGCTAGAAACTTGCAAAGGTTGAGACACCTTAATTCCTAACAAATTACAGGTTCATGGAGTACCCATACATGATGGCATGCTTTTGTTCTTCATGTACAATTCAAGCATGGAATGAGTGTGAGTCAAAGGAGCGGGTTGATGAATGGCAGTTTAAGTTATCTTAGCCCACTTGACATGTATCGACCCCTGACGAGGCTGGAACTGACAGAGATGGAATCATCAGTTGACTTTGACAACATATCAGATCTAGTTCAACCAGGTAATATATCTACTTGCATAGTTTTCAAAATAAATCCTAATGTTATCTACTTTATAGTACTTTTGTAATGTTGACTAATTTCATCTAATTTACTGCACATATCATTGTAGGGCATGTTTATGTAGTTATTGCAGATGAAGATAACAAAGAGGGAACAAATTATTACTTGTGTCATTGTGTTGAGGCCAAAAAGAAATTGGAGGCCCCAATTACAGATGGAGAAAACATCGAATACCCTACAAGATCAGTGGTTGTTACTAGAACATGGCTTAGAAGGTATCCACATAAGAGTGTTAATGTTTGGCTATTTCAAGACTTTGACCCGCATAAGAAGATTCTTCATTACTCAAACCTTATCATTGCAACCAATGTTTATTTGATACAATATCGAGGTAGACTTTTGAACAAGACCTTATGGAAGGTGTGTGAGTTTAACCATGAGGCAATACTTGACATAATAAAGAGTAGAGAAGACCTAAATTGCTCATTGGATTAATTTGTAAGTATGCATAAAACTTTACTAGATGGTTACTTGTACTTTGTTTGATTGTATATATATTTCATATACGTTTTCTATAAGAATGTACATATTGTTTGATTGTATTAACAGGTGGGGTTGCATGAACTTGAAGTGTCGAAGAGGTCTACTCGATGGTAGAGAGAGGATGAGTCATGGATTGACTCTCCATCTTCACAGTCAAGCAAGGGCACCCAATTATTTCATAAAAGTCCATAAGAACTAGTTTTTGGGACATTTTTTGTATGCCTAGATGGCTTTGTATGTACATACTTTTCTAACTTACTGATGTATATTTTTGTATATATGGCTATATGGCTTTGTATGTAAACTAGATGTTATGTTCATGACATTATGTATATGACAGTTTATATTAATTATTTAATATGATGATCAATCATCCTTACATGAATTTGGTTTTACACGAGCCAATTGCATTTGCTTGAAAGTAAGGAATGCATAATTGTGAAGGTCTATTGGTTGTCTATTGTTTGATGATACCATTATGCTTTCAGGATATGTTGTTGGGTTTTGAGATATAAAGACACTTGCTTCTTCATAGAGTATGTGATGTGATGCACATATTTGTAGTGCTTAAAGACACTTTCTTCTTCATAACATGGCATGCTTTCAGGAGTTGGATTGGGTTGTCGTTCTTCCTCATGACAGGAGTTTGTTCATGTCTTCATGATTCTTTGTTCACATTCCATAGCTCATGGGGCCAAACAGTCTTCACCAACGCATCAGGGTAGGCGGGTAAATGCCAAGGGAGGTCTCATTTTATGTGCCAAGCACCCCAGTCATTTAGGGTAGCAGGCTACCAGCAAAGTCCCTTAAGATCCCTAAGACGAAAAAAACACCAAACTTTGACGTAGTAGTTCTTGGAATTCATGGCAACTGGGAACATTTTGTTTGGACCTACAGGTGCATGTGGGGTCCATCCACAATAACTTCTCTCAATTTTGGTCAACTCCAATCTGTTTGACCATGCCAAAATCAAATGCATTCTTGTAAAATGCTTTAGTTTCATGCAATGGAAAGGTGCTAGGAGTGACATTTTGCATTCCATAGCTTGTGGGGCCAAATGGACTTTGCAAACACATTGGGGTGGGCGAGTAAATGCTAGGGGAGGTCTCATTTCATGTGCAAATCACCCTAGTCAAAAATAGTGACACTTAGAAACATTCCATCTAAGGCAACGTGATCACGTAGAACTCCTCTACAACAACCTCTCTTGGTTTTTTATATCTCTGAGGTGTTTAACTATGCTAAAAGGTTTTCTACTACCCCCAAAATCATTAGAAGAAAGTAGTGTAAAGTTGCAAAGGGGTGTAAATTTCATCCCTTTGATTACTCCTCACACCCAAAGAAAACTCCTCAACCTCATTTTCATAGTGATTTATTTAGTCATAGGGTCTCTAAGATGGCATAATGATAGTCTTTCATGACTGTGATAGCAACATATACTCTTTTGAAACCTTCTTTGAAATTGACTTCTCACATTCACCCAGTAACTTCACCCTTTTGACACATCATGGCCTTGATAAGGAGCAATTTAGCATGGCCATACATCTTTCAAGGCAATCCCCCTATGGATAACAACCTTATGATTTCATGATAGTCCCTTGAGCGTCTATGCTTTTGATTATTTTATGCCTTCTTGACTATGTACGATCGTAGGGTTTGGAAAGATGCAAATTTATTGTTGAAATTCACAACATCTTGATGGTATTGTGACCATGATCTCTTCATATGACATGAGAAGAGCTATTCCATAACCTTGTTGTCCCATAACCTTGATTATTATGATTAGAAGCATGGAAACAAACCCTACAAGAAACAAAGCAATGATTAGATCTCAATATGATCACGAGATACCATATCATCTTTATTAGTCTAAATCATAAAATCTCTTTATTTATAAAGATTGATCCAAGGGTTTGGTGAGTTGCCATTGGCACCCAAACCCTAGGTCTTCATTAGAAATCCTTGAATGCTAAGTATTGCCATTATGCTTCTTTCTCATTAATTCTTACTAATTAGGGTAATCATATAGAAATATATAGTATCTCATGTATTCTTACAAAATGCATATGGGAATTTTATCAAATGTTGTAGTCGCATTAAATGATGCCTTAAAAAAATGTGGTCTATTGGAATTTTGAAAAAATGTTGTAGTTGGAACTGCCCTAGAAGACATGTATGCAAAATGTAGAAGTATAGAGAAGGTGAGTGAACTGTTTGACATGATGCCTCAAAGAAATGTGGTCTTATGGAATGGTATGGTTGTAGGATATGCAAATATTAGATTTATCGATAAGGCTTTAGAAACTTTCAAGAAAAACCAATTGGTGGGTGTAAAGCTAAAACCCACAACCTTTGACTACATCCTCTCTGTATAACAAACTAAAACTGTGTAACTAATGGATATGCAACATATTATATATGTTTAACATGTTCAAACTATGTAACTAATAGATGTGCAACAACTATAAACTAGTATAGAAGAGCAACATTATATATATACATATATATATATATATATATATATATATATATAATAAGAATTATAAACTGATTCAATTTGTGATGCATAAAAGATGACCAAACCACTGTCACTCCAAAATGGCAAACCACAGAAAAATTTGATTACTCCTAAATATTATGCATTTTAGTGTGGAGTGATGTCACACTTGATAGACAACACTGTGATCACTGTCACTAGATAATACCTCCTTCGCTAACTTTAAACTCAATTTCCAATGTTGCTTCAAATGAATGAAGAAATGCTACTTTTTATTGCAGCAACAAACAACCTAATATGCTAGACCAAGCAATATAGACTTGAAAGAGTTGCACAAAGCCACTCCATGGAACATGTACCATTAATCCAAATTAGTCAACTTAGTGAGAAACCATGCCAACATAGAACTGCAACAACACTACAATCTACAACAACACATATGCAAGAGAATATATCAAGCCTACAAGTCTGACACTGCAAGAGGATCATAAAGTTGTTGCCTCCAAGTCTGTAATCATCAACAAACAAAGGTCTGCTACCAAACAACACATCAAAAAGGTCAGCTTCTCCATCAAGATGCATCATGATGCTACATACATCTACAAGGTCTATTCTATTAGGATGTATGCAAAATGTGGAAGCACAGACAAGGCAAGTGAACTATTTGACATGATACAAAAAGAGTCTAGTACAACAACTATGTATGCAAAATGTGGAAGCATATGGGAATTTCATCAAATATTGTACTTGCATGGAATGATGACTTAAAGAAATGCAGTCTCATGGAACATGCCAGTATTGTAGGATATGCACAAAATGGATTTGTTGATATGGCTTTAGAAACTTTCAAGAAAAAGCAATAGGTGGGTGTAAATCCAAATTCTACAACCTTTGACTGCATCCTCTTTGCCTATGCCAAACTGATATCTTTGGAGAATGGTACATGGACATCCATCAAAGCATAAAGGATATGGGAATTTTGATAGATGTTGTAGTTGGAACTGTCCTAGAAGACATATATGTAAAATGTCAAAGCATAGATAAGACAAGTGAATTGTTTGACATGACGCCTCAAATAAACGTGGTCTCATGGAATGCCATGATTGCAGGATATGCATAAAATGGATTTTTTGATAAGGCTTTAGAAATATACAAGAAAAAGCAATTGATAGGTTTAAATGCCAAAATGGGATCTTTAGAAGAGAGTATGGACATCCACCAAAATAGATTGTTTGGAACAGCGTATGAAAAACCATCAAAGCATTAAGGATATAGGAAATTTGTCACATGCGGTAATTTTGCAATTGCCCTTGTAGACATGTATGCAAATTGTGGAAGCATAGACAAGGCACATGAACTGTTTGGCATGATGCCCCAAAGAAATGTCACCTCATTGAATGTAATGATTACAAGATATGAACAAAATGGATTTTTTGATAAGGCTTTAGAATCTTTCAAGCAAATGCAATTGGCAGGTGTAAAGAAAAATTCCACAACCTTAGCTAGTATCCTCCTTGCCTATGCCAAAATGGACATCAATCAAAGGATAAAACATATGGGAATTTTGTTAGATGTTTTAGTTGCAACTACCCTCAGAGACATGTATGCAAAGTGTAGAAGCATAGACAAGGCACGTGAACTATTTGGCATGATGCCTCAAATAAATTCACCTCATGGAATGTAATGATTGCAAGATATGAACATTTAATGGATTTTTTGATAAGCCTTTAGAAAGTTTCAATAAAATGCAATTGGCGAGCACATAAAGCCAAATTCCAAAAACCTTAGAAGTGGTATTTTTGGAACATGGTATAGACATCCATCAAAGCATAAAGGATATAGGAATTTTTTTAAATGTTGTAGTTGAAAGTACCCTACAAGACATGTATGCAAAGTGTGGAAGCATATACAATGAACGTGAACTGTTTGACATGATGCCTCAAAGAAATGTTGTATCATGGAATGCAATGATTGCAAGATATGCACGAAATGGATTTTTCATAATGCTTTAAAAACTCTCAATCAAATGCACAAAAATAAATTTCAACCAAACACAAATTTTGGCACGTCTAAAACCAAATTGCACAACCTTATCCAACTTCCTCCTTACCTATGCTAGAATGGGATCTAGGGAACATGGTGTGGACAACCATCAAAGCATAAATGATATAGGAATTTTATCACATGTATTGTATTTGTAGCTACCCTTGTAGACATGTATGGAAAGTGTGGAAGCATAGACAAGGCATGTGAACTATTTGAAATGATGCCTCAAAGAAATGCATAGTGCTAGAGAATGCAATGATTGCAAGATATGCACAAAATGGATTATTTGAAAATGATTTATAACTTACTTTCAAGCAAATGCAATTGGCACGTGTAAAAACAAATTCCTGTAATGATAATTGATCATCATATTAATTATTTAATATAAACTATAATATACATAATGTCATGAACATAATGTCTAGTTTACATACAAATCCATATAGGCATCTCCAAACAAACCCATACAAGCATATATACAAAAATATACATCGGTAATGTATACAAAAGTATGTACATACAAAGCCATCTAGGCATACAAAAAATGTCCCAAAAACTAGTTTCCTATGGACTTCTATGAAATAATCAGCGGCCCTTGCTTGATTGTGAAGATGGAGATCCAATATGTGACTCATCCTCTCTCTGTTGTCAAGTAGACCTCTTCGACAATTCAAGTTCATGCAGGCCCACCTGTCAATACAATCAAACAATATGCACATTACTATAAAAAATGTACATGAAATCTATATCACATATGTAATCGATCACTTACCACCATCTAATGATCACTCTCCATCATCTTGTCTCTAGCTTCTTTGTCTATAGTTGGATGGGTTGGAGTTGTGACCTCCTGTGGGAAGCATCAAGAAGAAAAATTGACTAAACATAAATATCATTTATGTACATCAAATGACATGAGATAAAACAAGAAATACAAAATTATGACGTTTTCATGTTATTGGCTCATACCTCGGTCAAAGGATTTGAAGACATCATGGATGCAACAATGCCTATCTACGCTGACTCACAAAGATGAGGAGGAGTCTCCACATTCAACATCTGAAAATCAAGTTCAAGATTATTCGACCAAAATAAATACATAACATTATTTTAAAAATGCATAATGATTAGAAATGGTTAAATTTACCTCCATAAATGTGGTGGATTTGTGTCCAGGGGACCAAGGAAACCGTGGAGGTGTCGGTGACTATTGAAATTGTCAAATTATCACAAAATAATATTACCATTCACATATCTACAATAATTATGATCATGTGATCAATTACATACCTACTGACTTGACCTCTTCTCATAACTTGCCAATGGATGTCTAACGGAGGTAGGATGAAGACTCTAACCCTGGAATTTCATTGTGCAGACAATTACATACATGTTATTATTAACTTATAATATAGATAATCATATAAAATTAATTACAAATTTTAAATAACAATATATTAAATCAAGATGAAACTTGTAACAAATTACCTGAGAGTCAATACCAAATGTAGTATGTAAGATATCATCAGTGAGAACAATCTCATCCAATGTGGATGTCTCCATCATTGGATGTTGCTCCTGCATCGCAACATCCTGCCGAGAGTCCTGTCGTGCATCCTGTGTCCCATAATCACACAGGTTCCCACATGAACTGCACAAATGTGGGGACACATGACACCTACTTCTCTCACCTTCATTAGCCTGGATAAGATCATTAGTATGTTGTGATAGAGTTTGGGTGAGAGTAATCAATGAATGTAATGTCTCCACCTCAACACTCTCCTTCAAATCTGAAGGGAGTGACCTACGTTCTAGCCTCAACAGGGGTACAGGCACACGGGTTTCATCTCGCTAAGCCCTGGGTCTATCTTGGGTAGAGCCACCACCTCTACCCTGGAACTCACGAATGTCAAAATAATTGGGAATCTTCTTGAGGATGAACTCGTAATGGAGTTTCCTCAAGAAATATTGTGGTACCTCATCATTGTTGCATGGGTGCTCATTGAAGACCATGTACCATCTATCGTAAAAGTTTTGGGATATTTCTTCATTCCTACACCAATGAATAGGAAACTTTTTGCAACTTTCTTCTAATATTTGGCCGGTTTTGGGATTAACAAAGTGTGCACATAATTGAGATTTTGTAATTTTTTCATTCTTGACTTGTTCATATGACAACTTGTCGCATAATATTGCTGACAACTCTCCCTATAGTCTTGGAATTTAGTGATTTGTTTTGTCACTGAATAGGTGTGGGAAATAATCTCCTCTAGTGGCTTTGTAAGCACCCTCCTACAATTGGTGGTTCCACTTGGATTGTTTAGCATTTGAATAACAGTTTGAAGATGTTTCTTGTTTTCTTCTATTATCCCTAGGTAGTTTTCTTGACTACCCCTTACATTGTGAGGAAGTGAAGGTGGGTTTTGAGGGTTTGGAGGGTTTTGGGGGTTGTTTTTACCCTCAGCTAGATTTGGGTTTTCTCTCTCCCCAATAACTGTAAATGCAATATAAAAACAAATCAAACATTGCAAAATTCAAAATTCTTCTCAAACTAACAAAAATCAGTCAAACCCTACCTTCTTCCTATGCTAGACCCTCCAAATTTGCTCAACAATGTCTTTGGCGGCAAGGTGGCATCATGAATTTGTTGTTCTCTCTTACACTCACTTGGACAGGCTTCCCTTCAACATGATAACGCTTTGAATTGAGTTTTTTTGCTATTGTTTCTCTCAATGGTCGTGGTTGTATGAGGAGAAATGGCATTTCTTTTGCTTTTAAGCAAACCAAAACGTGAGCGTGTTATAACATGTTCACGTTTTTTTTTACTTTTGGACCAAAAAGTCCCATGGTGGTGACTGTTTGGTCCCCCATCTCTTTTCATTCACCCAAGGGTAAACCGGTAGGTAATAACCCTACTCACACCAACACCCCCATTAAGTGCAACTTAGGGAGTAGCTGACTAAAATAAGATGAAAAGATGGATGATGATGATGAGTCCTGACCACTAGGCCATGTTAGGTACCCATGTACAAACAAATGTCAAGTGGAGAAAAGAAGAAATCCTCATGGGACAAAACTCCTCTCCAAAAGTGAGAATATATGAAACAAACAAAATGAAAGATGTAATGGAAGGAGGACTCAAGACCCCCCTAGAACTACATCCAACACATATGTATAATCAATTAACCCCCAGAGGAGAAAAAGAGTGAGACTATAGGTTCCCCCCACAATGAAGTAGCTCTTATGTCTATGGTGAATTCTTGAAGAAGAATAATGAAGAGAATCCTATACCTGCAAAAAAACATGTCTCCCCTTAGGAAGAAACCAATCCAAAGGCTAGTGTACAATAAACTCCATCTCCAAAAAGAGATATGAGGGAAGAAGTCTCATGATGGATGTTGTCTCTAAAAACTGCTCAAGTGTCCACATGTTAGAATCAAAGAATGACACAATGCAATGAGGTGTGACCAATCCAAAATCCTGGGTAGACTCATGAAGAAAAACCTCCAAAGATGAAGTAGATGGGATAATAGTTGTGTTGTAACTATCATTAAAGAGTAGAGATATCCCCTCAAGTGTGTCCTCCAAATCTGCAATATGAGACTCACAAAACAAGTCTAATATACCTACCAAGAAAGTATCCCACAAAGATGTGTTTGAAAGATTGGAATGATCCTGCTCTACTAAAGTAGATGTAACCATGTTGATGTCGATCTCTGAAGAAGCAAGAGGTTGAAGTGATTGAAGCTCAACACTAGTCTCATGAACCAAAGTGGGTGAAAGAACACCAAGGTTCAAGTGACCAAACTTCTACTCGAAAACCTGATTCACACTTGATGCATGAGTGTGAATATCAATCAATGGATCTACATCATCAGAAGAAGTAAAATGGGAGAATGTATACAAGCAAGATGCATTATTAGTCATCCCAACATCAATGATATCTCTACTCTTCAAGTCTCGTATGATCACAGAATCAGGAGTGAACTCAACTGTCTTCCCGACACCACAATGAGTGATTTGGTAGATGGAAAGGAGATTGGTTGTCGAGGAAGATACACACAACAAATTGTTGAATGTACTCTCACCAATAACAATAGTTCCTTTACCAGTTATATGCATGTATGTATTGTTACCCATCAAAATATGTGGTGAAGTACATGACTCAAATGAAGAAAACATCTCTTGTGAAGATGCCATATGATGAGAAGCACCAGAATCAAGAAGCCATATCTCTGACTAAAGACTTGTAGAAGAAAAGAGTGCTTGTCATTTTCCTTTGTCTGACCCATTTGTAATACATCTTGTCCCTGTCTATGTAGATGAAGATGGTGTTGAAGAAGAGGATGTAGTAGGTGATGTTGATGGCATTTTGATATTGTGCTTTTGAATAATGTGTGTCAACTCATCAATTTTCTTCTCATAACACTTATGCTCATCATGTCCTAGTTTCTTGCAATATGAACACTTTGGTCTCTCCTTCTTTGATGATTAATCCTTGTGAGAGGATGAGGACTTAGGTGATTTATTTGTCTCAGGTTTTCTTGCTCATTGTTCTTGAAATCCTTATTTTTTTGTTTCTTGCCTTTTCTAGTTGAAGCCTTTTCATCCTTTGTACCTTGACTAGCAAGAAGTTCTTGATGTCTAGAAGACTTCAATGTGCCCATGTGTACTAACTTAGCTTTCTCTCTTGTGAGTGATGTAGCAAACTCATCAAGTGAAGGCATTGTGAAATCTTTCTAAAGTGCATCCATAGTAGCATAAAAGGTAGAAACAAAAACTGAATAGTCAGGACCAAGGTTGGAAAGGATTGAAAGAATCAATTGAGTGTCCCGTTTCTCAATTATACATTGTTTGAGCTAAAATCTAAGTGAATTTATCTTTGTGAAGAAGTCTCGAATGCTTACAAAGTCAGTTGGATTCAAACCAATTAGTTCATTCTCCAATTTGAAACCTCTCATAGTATCTTGGTTACCAAAGAGATTTTCTAAGGTAGTCCATACTTCATTAGGTGTAGTACAAGATTCAATATGAAAAAGAAGATTAGGAGAAATAGACAAGCATAGTGTTCCATAGGCTTGATCACATCTATTGTACCACTTTCTCTTTTTTACAGCTGTTGTTGGTTCAATTTCCATACACATTGTTATTCTATGAATTTTCAAACTTCTTAAATGAATTTCCATTTTAGTTTTCCACTCATGATAGTTATATGGTGTGAGTAGAGAAAGTTTGTTTGGATCCATGATGCAAGAGTACAAAAAAGAACACAAGTACAACCCCCATTTTAGTCAATCAAAGAGATCACCCCCCCCCCAAAAAAAAAAAGAATGATTGTGGCACGTTATACTTAGTGCAATTTACAATTGTCCACAAGGGACCAAAAATGGGAAATCATCAAAATCTCTTAAAATAGAGATCTAAGGGAGATTACAATCACTCACACTGATTTATCGGAGCAAACAAATCCCTCTAAAATAAGCTTCACTTCCTCAAGTGTCAAAATGCCCAAGTTATCACTCAAAAGCCAAAAAACTAACAAATTGAATAAAATGAACCTAGTGATAAATATGAGAAAAGTGCATGGATGGATTTGAAGAGCTCATAAATACCTTTCCGATGCTACAAGAATTGTGAAAATCAGAGATTGTGGAAAAAAGTTGTGAGCTCGGAAGTAAAAAATAGAGATCTGTCTTCAAATTGTTGTATCTATCACCTGTACCAAAAATATCAGAAAACTACTAACCCCACTGCAAAGTGCTCTCTATCAAATTTCCAATGATATCTCATTTTCCCAATTTCACCTCCATGGGAAAAGGTTATGAAAAAAAAGAAAAAAAGCCCCTATTTAGGGCTTTGAGGGGTCAAAAGGGGCCCCTAGTGATGGAATATTCCTATCTCAACATTGGAATATTCTTGGTACAAGAAAAAAAATGGCCGTCAGTAGAGAAAACACTTGTATTGATAGGAAATTGCCCTATTTTTTTAGAAAATCTCCTGATTGAGTTTAAAACTGCTAATTGATGAGACAATTTATTGTCTCATCTATTAGCTAAATAAATGCATGTCTTTTTCTTAATTAGTGTTATTGTATGTATTAATGTTATTACATATTTTACCTTGTAATCAACAATCAGTAGATTGAAGAATAAATTGAGTCAAGTTGAAACGACAACAAACTTCCTAAAAAGAAGCATGAAAATAGAGAGTTAAAAAACATAGTCTCGATAAAATAGAAATATCTTCCTTGTTTCTCAACAAAATCTAGAATTTGAGAATGATCTGGAAAGCAAGGAATGAGGGGAACAAAACCCAGAAACCTTTTGATGTGATTTGTCAAAATAAAGGCGCAGTTTGCGATTGAAGTTGACTGAAATAAAACTGGCATGAAAAAAGCAGCGAAATTAGATGAAGAAGATTTAGTTTTCCTGCCCAAAAATAGGATCTCAGATCCACATTCTTGGTGGATTGATTGAGAATAAAAATTCTATAAATTCATTGTAATCAAGGAATCAATTGGGAAGACTTTTATGAAATAATATATTTCAGTATTTGAGCAACAATAGTTTGGATAGCTCCAGATAGCTTCATTTCATAGCAGTCTTCAAATTTCTTGTTCTTTACATTTCCAGTATTTCCCTTTACAAGTTTCTTAGGATAGATTTCATTCCAACATTTTCATTTACAAGCTCTTAGATTAGGTTTGATTCCAGCAATTTTTTTTCCAGCAAGTGTGTTTAATTCCAACAAAGTGTGTTTATTCTGTTTGTAGAAAAAGAATGTCATGCAAATGATTTCTTCTCCCTCTTACATATCGCCATGGACACTGCCTTGGATTGACATTTTTAATTAAATGATGAGGATTGTAGTGACCCTCATCATTTTTGGCGCCATTGCCAGGGAAAGGTGTCATTAGGGAGTTGCTATTGATCTGGTGACAGCAGCTCAAAAGAGAAAATTAGTTTGGTAGGTCTTTTTTAGGTTTATTACTTTAGAAACTCCCCCCAAAAACAATAGATCTAAAGGAAGAGGTTCTTGCATGCAAAGGTGATAGCTTTTGTGTAATCTCATCAACTAGAGGACCATGACTTCAAGCCGCAACAAGAAAAAGATTATTGTTTAGACACCTTCAAAGTCCAAGGAGGGTTGCCCAATCAAATATTTGAAGGATAAGGAGCTGCATCCAGTTATGCATGTAGCAGAATGTGAGGAAGGATTGCATGATCTTTCCTATCAGCCCATTCATCTACCCAAATCCTATATTATGGAGAAGGATAACATTTCAAAGGAAGGTGAAGCATCAGAGTTCAAATATTCAGTCATCTTCTCATGGTTTTCCTCTTCTTTCAAAATGTTGAATGCATGGATCCATCTTTTAAGAAAAGGATGTTATTTTCCACAACCAGTTAATGGTTTTGTGTAACCTATCTCTACATCAATAAGTAGAGTAGGATAGAGTAGGTTTCTTTTCTACAAATATGTGCTTTGCACATGCTATGTCTTCTTCTTTAAAACTCAAAAAATATGCATTTCTACATAAAAATTGCTCCCAAAAGCTTTTGCAAATTTCTTTGGGCATTTGGAGGCATTCTTTATCTCTCCATAGCTATCCATGGACTCTATTTCCATCATTAGAACATTCTAGATCTCTCCGGAGCCGTTAAAGGAGGAAAAATAGTTAGCTCTGGGGAGCTCTGGAGAGCCCCAGAGTAACTCAGAACTGACCATAGAGGAAAGATATCTAGCTCTAGATAGATCTAGAGTCACTCAGAACATCTTCAGAGCATCTCCAATGCACCCCTCAGAAAAATCTTTAGAGCAATTGCAATAAAGGTGAAGAAATTGCCTCCAAAAGCTCACTATGAGTTGCAAGAGGACTTGCAACACTTCAGGTGTGGGGGAGATGATGAGATAATTTATTGTCTCATCTATTAGCTAAATAAATGCATGTATTTTGCTTAATTAGTGTCATTCTATGTATTAATGTTATTACATATTTTACCTTGTAATCAACAATTAGTAGACTGAAGAATAAATTTAGTCAAGTTGAAATGCCAACAAAGTTCCTAAAAAGAAGCACGAAAATAGGGAGTTAAAAAATGCAGTCTCAGTAAAATGGAGATATTGCCCTTGTTTCTCAATGAAATCTAGAATTTCAAAATGATCTGGAAAGATGCGAATGAGGGGAACAAAACTTAGAAACCTTTTGAGGAGATTCATCAAAATAAAGGCACAGTTTGTGACTAAAGTTGACTGAAACAAAACTGGCATGAAAAAAGTAGTGAAATTAGACGAAGAAGATTTAGTTTTTCTCCCCAAAAATAGGATCTCAGATCCACATTCTTGGTGGATTGATTGAGAATAAGAATTCTATAAATTCATTGTAATCAAGGAATCAATTGGGAAGAGTTTTATGAAATAATATAGTTCAGTCTTTTAGCAGCAATAGTCTAGATAGCTCTGGATAGCTTCATTTCTTAGAAGTCTTCAAATTTCTTGTTCTTTACATTTCTAGTATTTCCCTTTACAAGTTTCTTAGGATAGATTGCATTCTAGCATTTTCATCTACAAGTTCTTAGATTAGGTTTGATTCTCGCAATTTGTTTTCCTGCAAGTGTGTTTATTTCTAGCAAAGTGTGTTTATTCTATTTGTAGAAAAATAATGTCATGTAAATGATTTCTTCTCCCTCTTGCATATTGCCATGGACACTGCCTTGGATTGACATTTTTAATTAAATGATGAGGACTACAGCAACCCTCATCACTAATGACTTTGTGAAAACTGCCTACTGTAGGCACAAAACCGCTTATATTAACTCAACGAAAACACTGTTTAATGTTAGAATCTATAGTTTTGATTAGTGAAAATCGCCTGTGAAGATCAAAAACTGCCTGTTTTAACGTAAACCACCTTGAAATGGTGAAAATTTCTTAATGGTGGCAGACGTGGCTTCATGTTTTGTGAGGGTAGATTTGGAGGTCCCACCGATGATATTACTAGCCGCCTATGGAAGGTATGAAATCCATCGAAAAGCTATAAACTAATAGGCGGTACTTTCGGTGGTAGTTTATACCATTGATGAAGTTTTAAATGATGTTGTTGTTAAATGTTTGGTGGCCTGAGTAAGATATGGCCACTGGGATTTGGAGGAAGCTGGAGTTAAGATTGTCGCGGTTTATATAACTTCACCATGACTATTGACTACTGCGGAAGGATGCATGTGGGTGGTTTAGAACTGCCACTATGGGTGGTGAAAATATCATCAACTGTTTAGTCTTCCAAACCACCAAGGATATTGTCGGGGATGATTTAGGCTTCCGCTAATCATCTGGGATGCTACTTGAAATGTAGCAGACTGCCGCTACTTAGATAAACTGCCAAGGGTTTTACATCTGTTGGTGATGTGATTTATATCTGATGTAGACTGTCATGGTCTAGGGGGCTAGGCCATGTGGTGCCTGCAAGATCTGCTAGTACCTGTAGTACTATAGATCTACAGGTATGACCAAAACTCCGTAGATGAAAAATCAATGAATAAAATATTAACCCATGGATTCAAAGATTTTACCTTGTGGATTAAAAGACCATCACCCGGTATGATGACATCAAACCTGATTCTGCATGTGCTAGTGGAATATTCCATGCAGAGGGAATATTCTTGTGAGATTCTGTATGGCAGAATCGGGTAAATTTTTTTTGCCTTTTGCTGCAATTTTGTTTGATTTTGACAAATTGACAGTTAATCATGGGGTTTTTGGGCCTCTTGAGCGTGATGGCAGGGTTAGATTTGACCCAAAGTGCTTCAAAAGATCAGGTACATGTTGGATAAGGCATGCACCTCCCAACTTCAAATCCTCATAGATTTGGCCTCCAATGTCTGATTGGACGAAACAAAAGGTGATCTTGACTATTTCAGACATCTTGAACATAATGGTGTGCTCAGATTTGCAACAACATGCACCAAAATGAACTAGAAATACAAGGACACAAAGAGGAAACCCTCACAAATCTAGTATTTCAATCAAGTCTTTCTGATTCTCTAGGTCATCATTCAATGCAAGAGAAGTGCATAATCAACTATCAAGATCCACCATGAATTGCACTCAAGATCTCTAAAAAATGACTAACACAAAGTGATTCTTCCTAGAGCTTTGATACCATGTTAGAGTTGGCTATAATTGGAGCCACCCAGGATCTAGGATTTCATGAAAGTACAAGAGAGATCAAATGAGAGAATAATTCTATTCTATCAATGAATGCAAAAGATTACAAGATTGTTGTTACAATGTACATGATATGCCTTGCTTATAAAAATAAGGATGAAATGTTGGATGTTGTAGTCATGTGACAAGTGTCATTATCCTATGAAATGTGACAACTATAGGATAAGATGACAACTATCAACAACTACACACAACTACACACAACTACACATAGCTAGACACAACTAGACACATCTCAACCTCCAAACCCTATAAAGATAAGCAGGTTGCATTTGTGAGGGTTTGAAGCATGGCATTTGATATGTGGTTACATGCTTATTCACATGGAGTGCATATAGAGAGCTTGATGCTTCAGTGGTATTCATGTAGACTCTACATATGTATTGTAATGTTTATTGATGAATAATACATGAGAGATGGATGCTTTTGGAGGCTAAGTTTTTCCCTCATGGAGGGTTTTCCCAGGGTATATCTTGTGTCACCTCTGATAGTATGATTGTCTATTCTTTTGCATATGGATTTCTAGTTACTATTTGGATATTAATCTCTCATTGGGTTATGAGGAAATAGTTTATATGGTTGGATATTTCCAACATTTAGCATCATAGCTTTGGTTGCTTGATTTGGGAAGAGAAATCACTATTTAATAACCCTAGATATGAGTGGATGTTTTGTGTATAGTGGAATCCATGGCTTTGCAGGAAAGAATGAAGGCATTTTCAAGGTTAAAAGGCTATTTGCAGACTTGAGTTGTTGCACCTCTAGGGTTTGATGGAGATTTGGCAAGTACATCTTTGATTTGGGCTCTTTCTATGGGGGGTTTTGGAGGTCAACTTTTGTAGGAAGCCTCCAAGGAAAAATAAACCCTACCATTGTATTCAGGAGGTCCCATAAGTGAAGAAAACATATAATTTGACCATATTCAGAGATAGAAAATGTTTACCTTATTTTGTGCCTTAGGGAATCTTGTAGAGAATCTTCAAAGATTATGTATAGAATCCATACAGTTTAGATTACAAGGCATCTACAGAGAATATTCTCTCCATACTACACTTGCATAGGTATGGTGTGCATATAAATATTTTAATAAAAAAATTTCCTTAGTTTGCAAATGTTTTTTAAATTAAAAAGAATTAATGAGAAATTCAAGGGGCGTGACCCTTGGTACGGGGTCCGTAGACCACCAAACCCAGGGAGTCAACCCCTAGTATGGGGTCCATAGACCCCTATACCAGGGGGTCCACCCTCCACCAACAGGCCTTGGCTAGGTAGCGGGGCTAGCGAGCTTAAATCCTAACCCTGGCTCGTTGGTCTAGGGAGTCCCGACTGATCCGACAAGGATAGGATCTGACCAGCAAAACTGACATTAAAAAATTTCAAAAAATTAAAATAAAAACCTTTTAAAAACCATTTCAATTCCTCCACCCAAGCGCTACCAGGGTACGTCCAGCATGCCACTGCCACTAACGAGCTAGTAGCCCACCACCCAACTGCCACCAAAGGGCCACCAGGGCCAGTTTTATAGCCTAATTGGGCATATTTTTTAGAGGGCATAAATTTTACCCATGATGTTGAAAGTTCAACTTATTATTGATGCAGGAGCATCCTTGGTTTAGGAGAAATCTTGCATCAACCAAAAATATTTACATTTCAAATTGTTTGTAGTTCAATTTGTTTCCTTTCATTTTCTAGTTCATTTCAGGCTATTCAGTCAATAGTAGCTTCTATATTTCAGTCTGCATTCTACCACAGTTACATCTCACATCTTGTAGAGCTAGACTTAGCATCTAGACATGTTTATCTACATCGTATCCAGAATTCAAAGCATTTGGATCAAGTATCAGAAAGTTATCGCTATCAGAAGATTGAATGTTTTCTAAGAATAGAGCATCCTGACAGTCTATGATAATCAGCTAAAGGAGAAGACTTGCAGATCATTCCTCGACTTGTGGGGGCTAATGACACATCATTCAATGATCTTTGGTTCATGGCTGACCTTCCTTGAGATCCACACATCATTCCACACATTTGTAGAGGTGTTCTACATGATTAGGTCCGACCTATCCGTGTACACACGTGACAACTCTTCATGGGAGTTTGTGACCTTCCTTGGTCGACATGGAGGAATCTTTTGTACTAGAGATGATATATAAGGATGTAATAGATCCCTATGAAGGCAATGAATCGCATAGTAATAGTTGATAGTTTAGATTTTGTGAAAAGGAGCTTCAAAGCTATATCTTGTGCATGTTTTGATATTCTATAATCAGACCTATGAGCCAAATTGTAAGCCCGCATGATGCCATCTAGAATGTATTTGAATTCTATGATATATTGAATGATTGAATCTACATTTGTTTTATATCTTTCAGTTGTTTCCATGTTGTGTTTACTCTTGCTACACGGCTCGACAGTTCATCCTGTGAACCTTCCTACCGTGACTACACCAAGTGGTATCGGAGTGAAGGTTTGAATCTTTGGGAGCAAATTGAGAAAAGTTGGCAAAGGAATTTCATAAGATCTTGCTATAGACAGATCACCAAATTGAGGTAAGTTACTTGTGTCGCAACCGATCACCGATTGTGAGGCAGTTGTCACCTTGTTAAACTTGTGTCCAACCACATACCTTGACAGCCTAAGACACTATAGGGCTAGGTTACAATGGTACAACAACCAATAGAGAAAATAAGCATAAAGGCAAACAACCAAAAACATCTGCTACTAATCTAGTTGATCAAATTCAGTAACTGCAAATGGGGAGTGACTAATTCCAATGAATATGAATGGGATAGCCTCTCTAAGCTATCTTGTGATAAGAAACATATCGATGTTATCCATGAGTATGACCCAACCCATACAACTGAGGGACAAGGTCCAAGGGCTAGACCGCTAGAGTCTGACCCACATAATAACAATAGTGAAAGTCGTGAGGAAAGAATGATACCCCCTTGATAGATCAACTAATGGAGAGTATCATCGCAGGCATTGTCCGTGCTTATAATGACCACCATAACACCTCTATCTTGACCATCAATACCATCAAACTAGACCAACCCAATGACCCCTTACCATTATTGCACCCTGAACTCATAGATTGGGACTTGCAAGATACTACCCATGAACTTGATACCTTTCAGAATGACGAAGCCATCATAGACTATCTTGAGCTTCGAGATCACATACTCGTAGGGGACCACAGAGCTGGCTATGCCATAGAACTCAATGACAAGGCCTATTTTGGAGAGAATGCCAAGCCTTTCGGTCTCAAAAATATCAAAATGAAAGAAAGATCTAATGGTGAAAACCACTCTACGGCAGTGCTAGATCATGAAAAAAGTAAAAATATAGATGTATCCAATGGTGAAAACCTCTCTAAGGCACCGAAGGATGGAAGGCTTGACCCTCTACCCAATCTTACACATCAGGAGAGATCTTCAATCTTGATAGAAGAAGTAGAGTTGATCAATGTCAACACAGGTGATAATCCTAGAATGATTCACATGGCGCGGTCTTTAACAGCACAATAAAAGCCAACATTCACTGACTTAGATTCAAGAGAAAACAAATCAACTTTGCTTGGACATACGTAGACATGCCAGGGTTAGATCTGAATCTCATAATGCATCACTTATCCTTAGTTCTGAGAGCTAAGCCAGTAAAGCAAAAACTCAGGAAGATGCATCCACATGTGGCCCTCATGGTGTAAGAAGAGCTAAAGAAACTATTGGATGTCAGATTCATCAGACCAATAGACTATCCTGAGTGGATTTCAAACATAGTACCAGTCACCAAACTAGATTATAGAGTCCGAATATGTAATGACTTCAGGGACTTGAACAAAGCATGTCCAAAAGATGATTTCCCCCTACCAAACATTGACATTATTGTAGATCTCACGGTAGGACACACCATGCTATTACTAATGGATGGTTTCTCTGGATACAACCAGATCAAAATTACACTTGAAGACCAACACAACACAGCGTTCACATGTCCATGGGGCACCTATTGTTGGTGTGTCATGCCATTTGGTTTGAAAAATACTGGCGCAACATATCAGAGAGCTATGACCACAATCTTCCACGACATGATGCAGACTATCATGGAAGATTATGTTGATGACATCTTGGAAAAATCACTCACAAGAGAAGGACACCTGGAAGTACTGGACAAAATCTTCACAAGACTGGAAGAGTTTAATGTACGCCTCAATCTAAAGAAGTGTATGTTTGGAGTTACATCAGGCAAGCTACTTGGGTACATAGTGTCTACCAATGGAATCGAAGTTGACCTAGCTAAAGTAAAGGCCATCTTGGAAATGCCACCTCCTAAGAATCTCACTCAACTAAGTTCTCTACAAGGAAAACTATAGTCTATCCAAAGATTCATTTCTCAATTGGCAGATAAGTGCCACCCATTTTCCCACCTTCTACATAAGAATGTCTCTTTCAAATGGAATGATTCATGTGAACAGGCATTTCAGCAATTAAAAGAGTATCTCATGAAGCCACCTGTATTAATGCCACCGATTTAGGGTAAACCTCTGCTATTGTATATCTCAACCACACCAACAGCTCTGGGAGCTCTCCTCATATAGAAAGATTATGAAGGAAAATAACAAGTGATCTACTATATCAGCCGAACACTTGTTGGGTATTAACTACAATACACACCAATTGAAAGAGCATGCCTCGCTATGGTCTTTGCCACACAAAAGTGGAGACATTACCTATTGTCACATTCGGTCAAACTAGTAGCAAAGATTGATCCACTCAAGTATTTACTCAATAAAGCAGCCCTTACAAGTAGATTATCCGAATGGGTCATGCTTCTCAGTGAATTCGACATCGAATATGTAGACAAGAGGGCAATAAAATGCCAAGTACTTGCAGACCAACTGGCAGATGCACCTCTAATAGATGACATCCCTTTGAGCTTTGAATTTCTAAATGAATCTATCTTTCACATAACCACAACAACCTAGAAAATGTGCTTCAATGGCTCATACACTCAACATGGATCGGAAGCAGGAATCTTGTTGATCACCCCTAGTGGAAACACCATTCCTAAATCATACAGATTACTCTTTCCCTACACTAACAACGTGGCAGAGTATGAGGCCCTTGTCATTAGCATCAAGCTAGCAGTGGAATGGAATATCAAAAAACTTCAGGTGTATGGTGACTCATAGCTGGTCATAAACCAAGTAAATGACGACTACCAGACAAAAGATGAGAAATTAATCTTTTACAAATAGATGGTAGATGATTTCAAAGAATACTTTGTCCAGATCTCTTTTGAGCAGATACCAAGGATTGAGAACAAAGCTACAGACCCCATGGCCATGATTGCAACTCTCCTTGATATTCCAAATAATCAATCATGTTACGAGTTCTTGGTAGAGCTAGTGTCCTGTTCTACATATGACACCCTCGAATCCCATATCATTTGCCACATTGTCAGAACTAATTCCCCCCTCTTTGGAAAAATATTTGCCTATCTTAAGAGAATACCCTCCCACCAGATCTCTCTAGCAACCAAAAATGAACCTTCATTCGTCAGGCCTCTTGGTATGCCATTGTCGCTAATACCCTATATCGCAAAGGTCTTGATGGTACTCTCCTTAGATGTCTCGATAGTGAGGAATATCAAACTGCCCTGAATGAAGTGCACGATGGTAAATGTGGGACCCACTCTAGTGGCCCTACCCTAGCCAAGAAACTCATACGCATGGGATACTACTGGCCGACCATGGAAGAAGATTTCTACCATTTTGTAAAGAAGTGCAAGAAGTACCAAATCAATGGGAACTTGATACATGCACCAGTACAAGAGCTACAACCATTAACAACTCCTTGGCCCTTTTGTTAGTGGGGACTCGACTTAGTCAGCAAGATACACCCTCCTTCATTCTGTGGCCATAAATTCATAATCACCGCCACCGAGTACTGTATGAAGTAGATTGAAGCTGTGCCCTTAGCCAATATCACAGGCAAGTAGATTGCCTCCTTTATCTTGAACTATCTCATTTGTCATTATGGTATCCCTTCATCCATTATCACGAATAATGGATGACCATTCAAAAATTAGGATGTTAGGGAACTATGTGACAAATTCCATATCCAACACCACTTTTCTACCCCTATTACCCCCAAGGCAATGGCCAGGCAGAGGCATCAAATAAAACTATCTTGAAAATTCTAAAAAAGACTGACAATGATGACAGCTGTGATTGGCATATCCAGTTAAATCCAGCATTGTGGGCCTATCGTACAAGTATCCGCACACCAACAGGTGCAACACCATACTCCCTAGTCTATGGATCTGAAGCCATCTTGCCCATTGAAGTTGAGATCCCATCCTTATGAGTTTCTTTAAAAGGTCTCATATCTGATGAAGACTACAAAGTGTCCAAACTTCAAGAGTTAGAGCTGCTCGAAGAGAGAAGGCAACAGGCCTTTAACCACTTAAAAGCTTATCAACAATGAATGTCCAGAAGCTATAACCATAGGGTAAAATGTTGAGTTTTCCAAGTCGGTGATCTAGTCCTCAGAGAAAATCCCAGAAATTAGCAAGATTGAGAGAAAAAAGGCAAGTTCAAACCCAACTGGCTAGGTCCCTATGTCATCATTGTAGTCTATGGGTCAGGAGCATATCAATTAGCTACATCTGAAGGCAAACTGTTTGATGATCCTATCAATAGCATGCAACTTCGCAAGTTCTACACCTAAAACCCCAATGCAAGGAAGTCCAAAAATTCAAAAAAAAAAGTGATAAAAAATAAACAAAAAAATATAAAAATAACAAAAAAATTGTCCTTTGGTGAAAACCTGGCAAATAGGTGCCTGGGATAGGTACCATGATGAAAACCTGGCAAATAGGCGTCATGTGTACTTTTAGCTTTTGTGCAAATAAAAGCAAGTGGTGAAAACCTGGTAAACAAGTGCTATCTATGACGAACCACTTCCTCCATCTATTATGACCTTATTTCTCTTGTGTCCATCATATCATTCATCTTGAACCGATCCTTGAACCGATGTCAAACTACGTCACCTCTGAGTTATCACGTAGGTAAGGCCATTCTCAATGCGCCCCCGAAGCTCCACTCCCCTTCTTTCCTGTCCATTCTGTCAAATATCATTTGTCCTGCTATCCATGACCATTTCTGCATCTTTGCCATCGCCTAGGTCCTAGGTCCATTAGGTTCACCCTGAACTATGTTGCCTCTATGTCGTCATGTAGGCAAGGCCATTTAGCAATGAGCCCCTAAGGCACTAGGTCAGTCCCTTAGGGTCTGTCTCTCCGTATCAGTTTGTCATGTCGCCCATAATAAATTGATCCTGTCTAAACTAGGGGCAACTCCTCAACCTAGTTATGGATTTGGATTCTTGAATGCTACATGTTCTAAGAGGATACCAATAAGGATTGTGATATCTTTCACTAGACAAGCACACACAGCAAAGCAAGCTTCACAAAAACAAAAATCTTGGCACAAGACATCAACCTGTCCAAAGAAAAGTAAAACATATACTAAAACACTCAGACTAATTCTATATCAATTATGGCAAAAAGACACATCTAATGCAAGAATGTTTTATGAATAGGTTAATTTACAAGGTCTTGGATTTTTGTCATTATGTCTTTCTATTCTACTCAAGGATGCCAAAAGCTAGAGATGCTATGATGGGGGCATAATTCTTTTCTTTGTCTGTTGTTTGTGGATCAACCTTTAGTAATGTGATGACTTTTGTCTAACGACATAATCATCAAAAGATCATTGAGGACTTTAGAGGTCTAAACATGAAAAGGGGCAATCCTTGTCTGTTGAAACGCAAGAGGTACTCAGGTCATCTAGATTCAAGTTTGACTAGATTCTTGTATCAACTTGCTATATCAAAATCCATGTAAGGAATACTCAGGTCATCTCAGTTTAATTATACCTAGATGCTTGTATTTTCTTACAACATTTCAAAAAGAGAAAAGAAATAAAAAGTGCCCAATGATGAAAGCAAAGTACTTGCGCTCTAATGATGACAAAATAACCACATCCATCCAATATCTAGAAATCCATTTCATCCATGCAATCCTGCAGAGTATCAAATGAAAGCCCATATTTATTTCATTCCTTTTCTTCTACCTATCTATATCACCTCTGTGTCAATTGAGTACATTTGGACATATCATATCACATGAGATACTCATTCACATGATTAAATCATTTGCATACATAATAAGTGCATTAGGTCATCCACATATATTTGCATCTATATATCATATCAAAAATCAAAAACATAGACAAATACATATAAAGTTGCATAATCATATCAATAACATTTCACATTGTTATTTTCATATCAAATCATCCTAATCCATCTAGTGTGCATCACATATACAAAGCATCATAAGATAGATTGCATCCATAGCATATAAACATAGAACACGTGCATGTAGAACATCAATAACTGCATCATCATATAAACATAAAACATGTCCAAATGTATAATCTATCAAAATATCTATCCATCTCTCAGAGTCATGTCATGAAATGTATACAAAGTACAAAAAAGATAATGATACATGTCTCAGGGCAAAATAATACATACCAGGCTATCTAAGCCATCAAAAATGTGTACATCAAGCCAAAAATTGGTACAAGTGTCAAAATCTGGCTAACCCTGCTGATGTGGAGCACTACTCCCTACACTGCGCTCTCCTCTATCACCCCCTGACTGCTGGGGGCCTCTCACTAATCCTACAGATCAAGATCTGCCTGCTCTCTGAGATGCCACAAACTGACTCCTGTAACTAGGCGCACGCTGGTCCACCGTTACTACCCTGTGATATAATCCTCTATAGTACTGAGTCTAAGCCTACACTTTGGTAATCTCACCCTCTACCTAGGCCAACTGTGTCTGTACCTATGCCACCTGTGTCTGTGCCTGTTGCACCTGTGCAACCAAAAAGCTCAAAGTACTATTTATACCCAGGGTTGCCACTGCTGCATCTGCTCTCCACTCTGATCGCTCGTACCCTCACCAAGGCTGAGCCTCACTCTCTAGAGATCTCTGATATCTGTCTTGTGTCTACATCTCTCCGAGACTCCGCTACTCTCAAGTGGGCCCTCAACTACCTAACCTGACCCTGTAATGCAACAATTGCCTACTGTTGTAAGTCAGGTTGTGGAGCCTACCCTCCCTATCCCTGCACTTGCTGCTGTGCCACCTACTATGGTGGCAACATCTGTCTCTGATGTGCCACCTGTTGTACTGGTACCTGCACCTACCCTGCAGCCTACGGCTGCGCAACATGCTGCTGACCCGAAGGTCCCTCCCTAGATCTCCTCCTCTGTCTCGGCCTACTTCCTCCTCCTCCATCTCCTCCTCCATCTCCACCATCATCTCCCTGACCTCCTCTCCCCCCTCCATCTCCTCCTCCTCCTGCTAGCTCCAACCTCATCATCTAAATCCTCCTCATCTATATGAGGAACCAACTCTCCAGGTCTTGAATATCTGGGAAATGGATGAGTAGTGAATCACTCCTCATAGTCTGGTGTCATACCTGCATCTACTATCTCCCTCCTCATAGGCCAAGATGCATAGGGGATCTGACGAAAGTCTACCAAGGCCTCCTCATACAATGCCACGGGACCCCACCTCAATTCTCTACATGGGTCCTCACAAATTGTGCCTGCCCCTATGGCCTGCCCTACACTCTACCAAACTACCTCTATACTCTGCTAACAATCTGACGCTCTAGTATGTACCACGTCCTGCCGATAAGCCACCTAGTCTGGAAACAATACGGCAACTCGTTGTCCTCATCCTCCCATACCTCGCAGTCTAGGTATGGGCACCAGATAACTAGATCCACATTATCTAACGCGTGTCTCCAATACTTGATCTTTCCTAGCTTGTGCTAGGAAATAACACCTACATATCTGTAGTTGTATGGCTCCCCTCTCTGCCTATGAAAAACACATATCGATTGCATGATCGCTATGTGCTCCCACAACCAAAACTACAAAAGAGACACACCTGCTAACAAGTTGGCTCTTCTGTGATACACAACTTGGTGTATATCCCTGTACAAGTGTGCTAGCATGCACACACCCCATGAGTATCGAGTCCCATTGGTAATCATGCTCTCCAACACCCTCCCCTAGCCAATCAAGAACCCATGTGACGTGCTATCGGGGCATACTACACCACCGATCAATCCCACCACTATCCCCAGGAAGTAGGCATAGCAATCATGAATGTCCTGCCATGAAATCACCTGCTCAACCAGCTCTGGGTCATCAAAAACGCGTCTACACTCGGCCAATCCAGAATCACACTGTGGATCATACTCCACCAACTCTCCCTAAATAGGGAGGTGCAGAATCTTGTACACGTCCTCTAAAGTGATTGTCATCTCCCCGGTCGGTAGATGGAATGTCCCATCCTCACTGTGGAATCGCTCCATCACTGCAGTCAACAAACTGCAGTTCACGCAAACCTCGAGCATGAAACAAATGTAATGCAGACCCATAGCACCAAGAGCCTCATGGTCCATCTCTGTCAGCATATACCACTACAACAGCGGCAAAGGGAACTGCTCTCGTGACATCAGGGTATCATGGATATCCTCTTGCAACCAAGCAAAGCATAGCGTCAAAGAAACTCATATCCAAGCAAACCTACTCAAAACAATCAAACTATCCTATCATTGACTTAACATATCAAATTAATCAAAACAATATATCATCTCTTGACTAGATTCTCAGCAATCTCAGAGATTGCTTATCAATTGATGCATCAATCAAGGTGCCAATTGGGTTAATTACGTTAAGTCAACTGACTATCGTAGTGCAAATATGCTGAACCAGGTGGCAAATGTGCCGATTCATATCAGATGCACCACTTCACCATGAATGTCCCAATTCTTGACATATACGTGCTGTTCTAGCACATGCACCACTTTTTGCATCACATGTGTAGTTCCACAATGGATGCGCCAATTCCTGGCCTATATGCGCACATTTATCATATGCACTGTAAGATCATTCAGATGCATAGGTTCCTGACATATGCGCCATTTCAGGATGCATATGCGCCGAACTATCTATCCTAGTTATTTTTCCTAAGCATTTATTGGCCTAATAAACGACTTTTAGCAAGTTTTGTCGAACTACATACCGGTGGTCCTGCCTCAAGTGGTTGATTGAACCGTCGAACTCGCTCAAACTGATGCTCCTCATGCAGAATATCCATATCTTTGTCGACTACTCTCGCTCCTCTGCTCTACTAAGCTCTCAGAGACCAATCAACTAAGGACAAGTGTGCAAATGAATAGGACTTGTGGACCTAGCTCCTATTATAGCAAGTGAACCATAGCTGACTGTGTGACAACTGTGACTACTTCCCATATCTGTTCCTCTAAGCCATGTCCTGTCTTTCTCCATTCTAACCCGCTTTCCACCTTCTTCTTCGTGAGATTGTCCGTCTCACGCTTTCTGCCTTCTTCTCGTCCAATCTCCCGAGGGGGCATCCTGTCATTAAACTTGTACCAGGGGCAAATTGGAGTATCTATCATTGTCAAAAATTCTTATTCTTTGAAACAACTTGATAAAACACATTGCATCAAAGAGGGGCAAAATGTATACACCTAAAAATGACATGACTCTGCATAAATAAATAGTTTAAATATTTATTTCATCTTAATATTCATCTATCAATAAATAAATAAAACAATTTATTTATTTGATTTATTTTCTCCCATTAATTGAAAAAATTACATTTATTTAATTAATTTCATCAATATCAACCTTATTCTTCTAAAAACAATTAAATAATTTTAATTATTTAATTAAATCATTCATTCTTCCAAATTTAAATAAAATGCAAATTTATTTAAATTAAATCTCAATCTCCAAAAATAAAATATAATCAAATATTTTATTTATTCTTCTAAATCTTGTACAAACAATTAAATAAATTTATTTATTTAATTTTGTTTTGTTATCTTACCAGTCTTCCAAAAATAAATCTTCCTTGTCATGCAAAAGCAAAAGCTGAGTTAACTGATTTAAAGCAACTTTGTTTTTATCAACAAAACTCTTAAATTAGAAAAATATATTCTAATTTAAGAAATAAAAGCTTATCCTCATCAAGAAAGAAGTTAACTCAACAAAGCATCCTTTTGAATGACACATGTCCTTCTTCTATTCATGCACATTCTCTCGAACATCCTCTACCATTGATCTTCCTATTTCTTCTACACCATTGATCCTCTCTCTCATGAGTACATAAATACAACCCTCTTCTTCCATTTCTATATAACAAAGCTTTCAAGTAAACTTATGTTGCAGAATCTATAGCCCGCCATTGGCACCCCAACCCTCACACCATTTATTATCTATTTCATATTGTGTTGAAGCTCATCTTCAACACAACAAGTATCTAAGGCATTTCTCCTTGTCATCTTGAGGAATCAAAGCAAGGAAGCAAGCTTCCTGAGGGCTACATTCACTATCAAAGATCAAAAGAGAATAGGCAAACAATGGAAATTGCGAGGTAAGAAAGGTTGTAAGTATCACTTCCTTATTTTAATATTCTTTACTTGTACATTTCATTGATGCTATTGGGTTTTTGTAATTCATTTTATTATCCCATTTTACCCATTTCAATTTCCTTTCATTTTCCAGTTTAGTCAGTAGCAGCTTCTATATCTCGGTCTGCATTCTACCGCAGTTACATCTCACATCTTGTGGAGTGAGACTTAGCATCTAGACATGTTTATCTACATCATATCCAAAATTCAGAGCATTTAGATCAAGTACCAAAAAGTTATCACTATCAAAAGATCGATTGTTTTCTCATAACAAAGCATCCTGACAGTATCTGATAATCATCTAAAGGAGAAGACTTGCATAGCATTCCTTGACTTGTGGAGCCTAATGACACATCATTCAATGATCTTTGGTTTGTGGCCGACCTTCCCCGAGATTTGCAAATCATTCCACACATTTATGGAGGTTTTATACATGATTAGGTCCAACCTATTTGTGTACACACGTGACAGCTCTTCATGGGAGTTTTTGACCTTCCTTGGCCAATGCAGAGGAATATTTTGTACCAGAGATGATATATAATGATGTAATAGATCCCTAGGAAGGAAGTGAATCACATAGTGATAGTTGATAGTTTAGATTTTGCAAAAAGGAGCTTCAAAGCTATATCTTGCACATATTCTGATATTTTGTAATCAGACCTGTGAGCCAAATGCTAAGCCCGCATGATGCCGACCAAATTGTATTTGAATTCTATGATATATTGAATGATTGAATCTGCATTTGTTTCATATCTTTGAGTTGTTTCTCTTGTGTTTACTCTTGCTGCATGGTCTAGACAATTCATCCTGTGAACCCTCCTACAGTGACTGCACCAATTATAGTCGACAGAAATCCCTTTCCGAGCACTACATCGTGATGTTGGAGATTTTTCCAAAATTTACCATTTTGATAGAGTTTTGCCAATTGGAAGTCAGATGTACATTTTGAGCTTTGGCCAGGCATAACTTGTGTATTCTAAATCAAATTTTAAACTTTTTATTGTTGTTGGAAAGGTATTTCTGAGGACTACATAGTGGAGTAGGTTTGAAGATGATATTCTAAGGTTTATTAAGTTTATTTCAATTTGAGCTATTTTTAGTCCCTTTGACTTATGGTGCTTTTGTGAGTTGATGAAAAATCAAATATGAGGTGATTTGGTGTTTGATTCATTGCAAACTTATAGTTTTATATCTGATTATCCTTTCTTGGTAGCATTATAGATGTATTATTGAATTTGCATGCTATATTGTGAGATCTACATGTTGTGCAGTGTTGTAGGTTGTCTATGCTTACATGTTGCATACATGACTTGGATGTGGGTTGGCTATGCCTATAGATGTTTCAATGTTGATGCAAATTCTAATTTTTGGCTTAGTTTAGTCAAGACAATGATAGAAATTCAGTTGATACTCCGCCACACTTGAAGATAACATTATGCAGTTCTGGTATGTGATTCTCATTTGTCTGATGATGTTATGTTCCAATGTTCAATTCTTGATTTCCTCCAAAAGTCATATGGTGAATTGTCTAAGTCCAGGTGAACCGAGTTAAGTCAGAAATAGTGTAGAGTACGTGAGTAATCTGGTCCACATTCCTCCGTTGATGAATATTTTAACTTGCAGTTTTGAGGTATTGAATACATATGTCATGAGCATCTAAATCTATAATTATAGAGCTTAAAGTTCATCGGATCACAATTTACAAGTTCTCTAGTGTCAACTTTCAGGTTGACAGTATTTCTCTATGACAGAACAACAGTTCTAAGATCTGCATTTCACTATCAAAGAATATTATGCTCTAGGATTCTGAAGGTTTGATAAGAGGTCCATAATGAATGCTGGTTATGAATTTCAAAGTCTCATATGGTTCGCATTGAAAGTTATGGTATGACAGTCAAGCTAGTTGTGTGTGCACTTAAGGGTTAAGATGACAGTCATGTTAGATCGATATGTGGTGAAGGTATATGATTGGAATCATTAATCTAAGTGATTCCAAAATAGGTCTAGACTCATATGAAGAGTCTTGCATGATTGATTAGGTCTGACTTGTTGTTTGGGCATAATAACAGACTGGCAAGGTATAACTTGAATATACAAGCTTCATCTTTTGCATGCCAACCTAGTTTCAGGAAATTCTTGATGCGGATATATATACTCGATAGGTTTCAACTTTGGAGTGATGAATGTGTGTGAATGAAGTGTGAATTCAATGTGTGTGCGATCTAAGGGAGTTTTGTGACCAGAAAAGGATAGTAAGGCAGAAGAACAGAGTATATGTGAAGTAGAGTAGAAAAAGCAAGGCATACATTATGAAGATATTTGAGTCTGTATATTGAGCTAAATGGAACTGCACCTTAGCATTATGTAGATATACTTGTAGCAATTTTCTTTTGGCAGTGAGCCATTCCTTCTCTATATTCTCTTCTCTTTTCTTTTGGCAGTGAGCCTATTGCAGTGAGCACTTCTTTCGATAGTGAGTCCTCGGGTAGTACGCCTTAAGGCAGTGAACCTTCATGTAATTCGGTATTGATATAATAATATATGATGAGCTAACACTCACCGTGGTTTTTCCCTTTTTGGGTTTTCCACATAAAAATCACGGTGTCTATGTGTTATGTTTGTGTGGTTGATGTTCTTATGTTTATTCTGCTTTCATGTTATTGAATTTGGTAATTGGATCAATGAACATGTAAAGAAGTAGTTTTGTAGAATAATGATTCACTCCCCCCCTATCATTATTCCTTGTGTTCAACAAGTGGGTGTTCAAATCGAAAGACTAGAGATAAGAGTAAGTTTGTCAAATTAGAAAGGTATGATGGAGGACTAGTTAGATTTGGTGATGATGCAACTAGTAAGATTTATGGAAAAGGGTCAATTACTTTTGATGGCAAGCATAATACAGATGATGTTCTTTATGTCAAAGGCCTAAAGCATAATCTTCTAAGTGTTGGACAGATGTGTGACAATGGATGTGAGATAAGGAAAAGCTCAAAAACAATAATTGTTGCTCGTAAGAAGACTCATGGTAATGTTTATCATTTGAATGGTACTAACAATTGTTGCTTCTTGGCTCAGAGAAATGAATGTTGGATATGGAATAGGAGAATGTGTCATATTAACTTTGATAATCTGGTGAGAATAAGCTCAACTCAAGGTGTAAGATACCTACCTAAGATTGTGAAGCCTACTAATGCCTTTTGTAAAGAATGTCAATTTGGGAAGCAAACAAAGACAAGTTTCAAAAGCAAGGAACAAACATCTACCGGTCTATTGGAGGTGGTGCATATAAACTTATGTGGTCCTACAAGAATAAGAAGTCTACAAGGTGATAGGTACTTCATGCTACTTATTGATGATTATTCTAGAATGACTTGGGTTACTTTTCTTAGAGAAAAATCAAAAGCCCTACACAAGTTCAAGGCATTTAAAGTAATGGTTGAAAATGAAATGGATTTGAGAATCAAGTATCTTAGGTCTGACAAGAGGTGGTGAGTTTAATTCAAATGAATTTAATGCTTTTTGTGAAAAAAATGGAATAAAGAGACAATTGTCTGCCCCCAGAACTCCTTAGCAAAATGGAGTAGTTGAAATAAAGGATAGAATAGTTTAGGAAGCTGCTAGAACAATGATCAAAGAAGCTAACCTTTAGGAAGTATATTGGAATGAAGCTATTCATACTATTGTCTATATTCAAAATAGAGTGCAAGTCAAAGCAAATGGAGCAAAGACACCTTATGAGCTGTGGTATGGAAGAACTCCTACTGTCAAGTATTTCAAAGTGTTTGGAAGTAAATGCTATATCAGAAGAGATGAAGAGTTGAGAAAATTTGATGCTAGATGTGATGAAGGCATATTTCTTGGGTACTCTACTAAAAGAAAAGCTTACTGGTGCTATAACCAAAGATTGAGGAAGATTGTTGAAAGTGTAAATGTAAAGGTAGATGAAGATAATTAGAAAACCTCAGAGTCAAATGGACACAAGTCAGATGGATTTGGTAATATAGAGAAAGTTTAAGAAAAAGACAAGGAAGTTCAAATTGAAGTGCAAGTTGTTCCACAAGAAGAAGCTCAAGTTGAAGAATAAGAAGCTCTAGAAAGAATTTCTAAAATCCCCAGGTATGTGCAAAGAAATCATTTTCAAGATCAAATCATTGGTAACAAGAGGAAAGGAGTATTGACAAGAAAAGGAGCTGCAGAAGCACAAGTAAATCTTTGCTTGATTTCAAAGGTTGAACCTAAGATAATCTCTAAAGCATGTAAAGATGAACATTGGGTCAAGGCAATGGAAGGAGAATTGATACAAATTGAAAAGAATAAGACTTGGTAACTTATCCCTAGGCCTGCAGATAAGAATGTGATTGGAACAAATTGGGTTTTCAGGAATGAGTTGAATGAAATTGGAGAAGTCATAAGAAACAAAGATAGACTTGTATACAAAGGCTGCTCACAAGTGGAAGGAATAGATTATGAAGAAACTTTTGCTCTAGTGGCAAGACTGGAAGCTATTAGATTGTTTCTAGCCTATGCAGCACATAAAGATTTCAATGTATATCAGATGGATGTGAAGTCTGCTTTTCTGAATAGTGAATAGGAAGAGGAAGTATATATACAGAAATCAGATGGATTTTAGTTATTAGATAAACTAGACATGGAATGGAAATTGAAGAAGGCATTGTATAGACTGAAGCAAGCTCCTAGAGCTTGGTATATAAGATTAGACATGTATTTGTTAAAACAGGGATTCAGTAAAGGGTCCGCAGATAGTAATTTGTATATCAAGGTAAGCAAAGATCAAATTCTAATCATTGAGGTCCATGTGGATGATATAATCTTTGGTGGAAATGAACGTATGTGTAAGAACTTTGCTAATGAGATGCAAAAAGAATTTGAGATGTCAATGTGTGGTGAGATGAACTTTTTCCTTGGGTTGCAAATTAATAAGACAGATAAAGGCATTTTCATTTCACAATCAAAGTATGTCAAGGAGTTGTTAAAAAAATTTAGAATGGAAGAATCTAAACCAATCTGTACTCCCATGACAACTAGTTGTAAGTTGAGCAAAGATGATGAATCCCCTAAGGCTGATCAGAGCAAGTATAGGTCTATGATTGGAGGATTGTTATACCTAACTGTTACTAGACTTGATATCATGCATACAGTTTGTCTTGTGGTCAAATTTTGAGAAGATCCTAAAGAGTCACATGTTATGGTAATAAAGAGGATATTCAGGTACTTGAAAGGCACTTCTGATTATGGTTTGTGGTATCCCAAGAACAATGATTTCAACCTAAGTGCATACATAGATGCGGATTGGGTCGAATGTGTAGACGATAAGAAAAGTACAAGTGGTGGTGTGTTCTTTCTTGGAGAGAGTTGTATCTTGGAAAAGCAAGAAGAAGGATTCAATATCCTTATCTACTACTGAGGCAGAATACATTGTAGCAGCATCATGTTGCACACAAGTGCTATGGATGAGACACACTCTGAAGGATATCAAAATTGAGTATGAGGATCTGATTCCTATTTTATGTGATAATACTAGTGCCATTAACATTTCAAAGAACCTAGTGATGCATTCAAGGAAAAAACATATTTCTATCAGATACCACTTTCTGAGAGAGAAGGTTGCAGAGAAAGAAGTGAAGCTTGAGTATGTGCCTATAAAAAATTAGGTTGCTGACATATTCACCAAAGCTCTTCCTAAGGACACATTGTTGCAAGTATGGGTTTAACTAGTGTTGTCATTGATGTCAACATACTCATTTTTCATTAATGAGAAGGATTGGATGAGCTGTGTGCTGAGGATATTGAGAAAATTAGTCTCAATTAGTAACAGTGAAGAACAGTGATGATAACAAGGTAAAAGTCCAAGATAGGTTGCGGATAAGAGGATACAGTTTAAAGGTTTTGTAGATATAAGTCTTGAGATGCTCTAGTCAAGTTTTCAGAGATCCGCATGAAGATCTGAAGAAGTTATGGTCGCTCAAGTAGAACCGGCTCCGGCAGGTGTCCGAAGGTGATAGAGTGACACAGATAGGTCCGGTAAGGACCAGTAATGCATTATCCCATTCTACAAATTTGAGGAAGTGTTGGGGAAGTCTGTGTGGTGTGTCAACTCATTTGGTTTGTGGTTAGAAGGTCCGCAAGTATCTATTCCTTTGTGACAGTAATGTTAGACTGTGTTCTTGACGTTTCAGATGAAGGAGAGAAGGATTTCAGTAAGTAGAGGAAGTGCGGATGTTCTTGGTGTTTTAGGCAAGTTTGTGGAGGTCCTTGGATCATGCTCAGCTCAGGTGTATGGTCCGCATTAGAATTGGGGTCCTAGAAATGAAGAATAACTTCTAGATGATGGTGTTCTTTCTGTGACTGGCTGACCGAATGAATTATACATCTTGCGGGTGTCTTTGTGGATGTTTGCCGACTTAGATGTTTGTTCCTAAGTTGATGTCATGTATAAATAAGGGATTGCAAAGTCATTTCATATATGGATTTGTGGAGATGAGGGTGTGGTAGTGAAGAGAAGATCGAAAGGCAGAGCAGAAGGTTTGAGCTTAAATGGAACTGACTCAAGCATGGTGAAGATGCTATTTACCAGTTCAAGTATTTGATACTTATCCTTTTGTAGATAGTGTGTCTCCTATAGGCAGTGAGCCTCTTGTGAGCAGTGTGCTCAGGTAGTGAGCCCTAATTGGCATGTGCCATTTTGTTCTTTCTATTCTTCTAATAGATAATATTATCTTGGGTTAATCACCCCATGGTTTTTCCCTTAACTGGGTTTTCCATGTCAAAATCTTGATGTTATGTGTGTTAATGTGTATCTGCTCTTAACTTGTTGCATTATGCTCTCATGATTGATTTACTTTTATGCTTGTGTGGAGTTGAGTATTTGATTTGGAAGAAAGTTTTGGATAACTGATTCACCCCCCTCTCAGTTGTCTACCCTAAGTCTAACAATTGGTATCAGAGCTAAGTTCCTCTGAAAGGAGCTTAACCGCTTGAGGAGATCCAGGATGTCGTCCTACAAGAAGGATAGTCTGAAGTTTGATGGAACTAACTTTGCTCTTTGGAAAGGTCACATGAAATGTCACTTGCAGTGTATGGGATTTGCTTACTGGTCCATGGTTACAAAAGCTTATGGTCTGACAACCCTAAATGAAATCACAGATGCTGAAAACAATCTGCACACCAAAGAGGCTCTTTTAAGCACATTATCTGACTCAGAACTCTCAAATGTTATTGATCTACCAACTGCCTTTGAGATTTGGAATAAACTGGAACTTTTGCATAAAGGAGACCAGTATGTTAAATGTGCAAGGTTAGAAAGTCTAAAAGGAAAATTTGAAATACTGAAGATGAGAGATGATGAAAATATTACCTCTTTTATGCCAAGAGTGAATGAGCTGGTTTGTGGAATTAGAAATGCAGGTGGAATCCTAAGTGAAGAAGAGATTGTTGGCAAAGTTCTCAGATCCCTTCCTACTTCTTATAAAATCAAGGCTTTTGCAATCGAAGAATTCAGAGCTCACACAATAGTCATAAGAGATCAATTGGTTGGTAAATTGGCTGCTTTTGAAATGGCCGAGTTTGGAGATGATCCTCCAAAGACTGAATCTACATTCAAAGCTAATGTCTCTGTAAAAGGAAAACAAAGGTTTGATCTGGGAGAAAACTCTTCAAGGAACTTATCATGGTATGAAAAAGCAAGAAAATACTTGGAAGAAGAAGCTGAAATTGCTCATCTTGAAGCTCTTATTGCAAAAAGACTACCAAGAGGATCCGGTAAGTATGAAGGGAAACTACCTTTCAAGTGTTTTAACTACAATAAAATTGGTCATTTTGCCTCAAAATGTCTGGAAAGATTTTCAAGACCAAATCCTAACAGATCAAAATTTCAAAAGAATTGTTACTATGTTCATGAAGAAGATGATAATGAAGGAGTAACAGATGATGAATCAGAGATAGGAAACAAATCTGGTAATGAATGGGTGTTTATTGCCATCAAAGAAGAGGAACCAATATCCTCTGTATCCGTCAATCATGAAGTTGAAGAAAAAGCTCTGGCTGCTCAAGTTGAAGCAAAGGATGATTGGGTCATTGATAGTGGATACTCTCACCATATGACAGGTGACAAGAATAAGTTCTTAAATTTGGAAAAGTATGAAGGAGGAATTGTAAAGTTTGGAGATAATTCTGCTGGCAGAATCAGAGGTAGAGGAACTATTTCTCTTGATGGAAAGAACAAAACCAGTAATGTACTATATGTTGAAGGATTAAAGCACAATCTTCTCAGTGTTGGACAGCTGGTGGACAAAGGCTATGATCTCAGATTCAGGAATAGAAAATGCAAGATCTTTGAAAGTTCTAGAACAGAGATTGTATCTGGTACCCAAATAAAAGGTAACATCTTTCACTTGGCTGGTACTAGTAAAAGTTTTTTATTTGTTCAAGTTGATCAGAGTTGGTTATGGCATAGAAGAATGTGTCATGTGAACTTTGATAATATCATCAAGATAAGCAATACTCAGGCTATAAGAGACCTTCAAAAATTGGTAAAACCTACAAATAGTTTGTGCAAAGAATGTCAATTGGGAAAACAAAGCAGAATCTCATTCAAAAGCAAGGAACAATCTTCTACTGGATTATTAGACTTGGTTCATACTGACTTATGTGGTCCGGCAAGAATCAGGAGTGTGCAAGGTGATAGATACTTCATGTTGCTAATTGATGACTATTCCCGGATGATGTGGGTAACCTTTCTGAAAGAGAAATCAGAAGCTCTTGAGAAATTCAAAATATTCAAGGCTATGGTGGAAAATGAGACTGGATTAAAATTGAAATGTCTGAGGTCTGATAGAGGTAGAGAATTCACATCCGGTGAGTTCATAGACTTCTGTGAGAAAGATGGAATAAAGAGACAGTTGTCTACCCCTAGAACTCCACAGCAAAATGGAGTTGTTGAGAGAAAGAACCGGACCATCCAGGAAGCATCCAGGACCATGATGATGGAAGCAAATGTTCCTCAGATCTATTGGAGAGAAGCTGTCAGCATTGCAGTCTACACTCTCAATTGAGTTCAAATTAGAAACTATACCGGTAAGACTCCTTATGAAATATGGTTTGGCATTACTCCCACTGTGAGATACTTCAGAGTTTTTGGTAGCAGATGTTACATTAAAAGGGATGAAGATCTAGGAAAGTTTGATGCTAGAAGTGATGAAGGAATATTCTTGGGTTATTCTACTCAAAGCAAAGCATACCAGTGTTACAACAAGAGACTGAGAAAGATTGTAGAAAGTGTAAATGTAAAGGTTGATGAAGAAATTGAAAGACCCTCAAGAATTGATGAGCATGATGAAGATGATCAGAATGGTGTTCAGATTCAAGGTATCTAAGCCTCTTCTAAGAAACAAAGTCAAGTTGATCCGTAAGATAGGAAGAAGAGATAAGTCTCAATGAGACTAATCAAGAGTTAGAGGTGCAAGAAACTCCCAAAATTCCAAGGTATGTAACTCTAAACCACTCTGAAGATCAGATCATAGGTGACAAAAGCAAAAGGGTGCAAACAAGGAGGAGAATTGAACCTAAGACAATAAATGAAGCCTGCAATGATGAAAACTGGACTAAGACAATGGAGGAAGAACTGATGCAAATTGAGAAGAATCACACTTGGGATCTTGTTCCTAGACCAAGAAATAAAAATGTGATTGGAACCAAATGGGTCTTTTGGAACAAATTGAATGAAGTCAGTGAAGTGATTAGAAATAAGGCCAGATTAGTTTGCAAAGGTTACTCTCAAATAGAAGGAGTTGATTTTGAAGAAACTTTTGCTCTGGTGGCAAGAATTGAAGTAGTCCGATTATTTCTTGCATTTTCTTCCTTTAAGGATTTCAAGGTGTATCATATGGATGTCAAATCTGCCTTCCTAAATGGTAATTTGGAAGAAAAATGTATATTGAGCAACCGGATGGATTTCAATTGTCTGATCATAGTGACATGGTCTGTAAATTGAAAAAGGCACTGTATGGACTGAAGCAGGCCCCAAGAGCCTGGTATGAAAGATTGGATAAGCATCTCTTGAAGATTGGTTTCAACAAAGGTACTGCTCATAGTAATTTGTATTTCAAAATTGATCATGAAAATATCTTAATTGTTGAAGTATTTGTTGATGATATCATTTTTGGAGGAAGAGATAGTATGTGTAAAACTTTTGCAAGTCAAATGAAAAGTGAGTTTGAGATGTCAATGCTTGGAGAAATGAATTTCTTTTTGGGTCTACAAATTACTCAAACAAAGAAATGAATCTTCATTTCTCAGTCAAAATATGTGAAAGAATTGTTAAGGAAATTTGGGATGGAAGACTCAAAGCCAATGAACACTCCAATGGCAATCAGATGCAAGTTGAGCAAAGATGATGACTCTCCCAAAGTTGATCAGACAAAATATAGGTCAATGATTGGAGGACTTTTGTATCTCACTCAAACTAGACCAGATATAATGCAGGCTAATAGTCTTGTTACGAGATTCTAGGCTGATCCCAGAGAATCTCATGTCACGGCAATCAAAATGATTTTTAGGTATCTAAAAGGAACAGTTGAGTATGGTCTGTGGTATCCTAGAGATCATGATTTCTCTCTTCATGCATATACAGATGCAGATTGTGTAGGAGATATGGATGACCGGAAGAGTACCAGTGGTGGAGCATTCTTTTTGGGAAAAAGATTGGTTTCTTGGCTAAGCAAGAAACAAGAGGCAATATCTCTATCTACAACTGAAGCAGAATACATTGCAGCAGTAGGTAGTTGCACTCAAGTCTTGTGGATGAAGCAGATGCTAAGAGATATTAAAGTAGAATATGAGGAACCTATCACAATTTTCTATGATAATTCAAGTGCAATAAATATTTCTAGGAATCCGGTGTTGCATTCTAAGACTAAGCATATATCTATCAAGTTTCACTTTCTGAGAGAGCAAGTGAACAAGGATGAAGTTAGCTTGGGGTATGTGCCCTCCAAGGATCAGATTGTAGATATCTTTACTAAACCTCTTCCCAAGGACTCTTTTGAGTATCTCAAAGAGAAGTTAGGGGTAATTGCCCCTCTGGTGATGAACTAGGATGCACTGATTTGCATCAATCCAGTGGATATCACAGTCATATCTTGTGATCCGGATTGATGATGGGGAGCTACTACTCAAGGGGAGCAGCAGGTATGATTCTGAAGTTGCAAGTATGAGTCCTTTGCCATTGATGTCAAAGAGGGAGAGAAGACATGTGAAAAACAAGTGGTTGATGATCAAAGGGGGAGCAGTACAGGAAGAGAAGACATGTGAATAGTTGTTGGTGATAGGGGGAGTTGTGACAGTAAGAAGAAGTTCTTGTCTTGATGGTTTTTCACATCATATATTGCCATCAATGACAAAGGGGGAGATTGTTGCAAGTATGGGTTTAACTAGTGTTGTCATTGATGTCAACATACTCATTTTTTATTAATGAGAAGGATTGGATGAGCTGTGTGCTAAGGATATTGAGAAAATTAGTCTCAATCAGGAACAGTGAAGAACAGTGATGATAACAAGGTAAAAGTCCAAGATAGGTTGCAGATAAGAGGATGCGGTTTAAAGGGTTTGCAGATATAAGTCTTGAGATGCTCCAATCAAGTTTTTAGAGGTCTGGATGAAGATCTAAAGAAGTTATGGTCGCTCAAGTAGAACCAGCTCTGGCAGGTGTCCAAAGGTGACAAAGTGACACAGATAGGTCCGGTGAGGTCCGGTAATACATTATCCCATTCTACAGATTTGAGGAAGTGTTGGAGAAGTCTGTGTGGTGTGTCAACTCGTTTGGTTCATGGTTTGAAGGTCCACAAGTATATATTCCTTTGTGACAGTAATGCCAGACTGTGTTCTTGAGGTTCTGGATGAAGGAGAGAAGGATTTCGGTAAGTAGAGGAAGTGCGGATGTTCTTGGTGTTTCAAGCAAGTTTGTGGAGGTCCTTGGATCATGCTTAGCTCATGTGTATGGTCCACATTAGAATTGGGGTCCCAGAAATGAAGAATAACTTCCAGATGATGGTGTTCTTTCTGTGACTAGCCGATCGGATGAATTATACATCTTGCGGGTGTCTTTGTGGATGTTTGCCGACTTAGATGTTTGTTCCTAAGTTGATGTCATGTATAAAAAAGGGATTGTGAAGTCATTCATATATGGATTTGTGGAGATGAGGGTGTGGTAGAGAAGAGAAGAGCGAAAGGCAAAGCAGAAGGTTTGAGCTTAAATGGAACTGACTCAAGCATGGTGAAGATGCTATTTACCAGTTCAAGTATGTGATACTTATCCTTTTGTAGACAATGTGTCTCCTATAGGCAGTGTGCTTGGGCAGTGAGCCCTAATTGGCATGTGCCATTTTGTTCTTTCTATTCTTCTAACAGAGAATATTATCTTGGGTTAATCACCCCATGGTTCTTCCCTTAACCGGGTTTTCCATGTCAAAATCTTGATGTTATGTGTGTTAATGTGTATCTGCTCTTAACTTGTTGCATTATGCTCTCATGATTGATTTGCTTTTATGCTTGTGTGGAGTTGATTATTTGATTTGGAAGAAAGTTTTGGACAACTGATTCACCCCCCCTCTCAGTTGTCTACCCTAAGTCTAACACACATTTGAGTTTCTTCAGGAAAAGTTAGGGGTTATTGCCCCTCCTTTGTTGAACTAGATGCATAAGGAAGTGCATTAGTCTAGTGTGGTTCGGGAGTCATTCTTTTCTAGACTGATGATGGAGGCTACCTCTTAGGAGGAGATTATAGTGATTCTCGAGAATGTTGTAGTCTAAAGGAAGCATTCAGGGCAGTTAAGAACAAGTGCAAGAATGTGAAATGGAAAGAGATGTGTTGTTCTTTGCCATTGATGTCAAAGGGGGAGAGAGTTCATGTGAAAAACTCAAAGAATAAGAAAGCATTAAGTGACCAGAGAAAGTTTAGATGTGTAAAGAGAAAGGCAGAGTTCTGATGCAGAGTTGTGTCTTGATGGTGGATCACGTTGTTCAATTTTTCGCATCATATGTTGCCATCAATGACAAAGGGGGAGATTGTTGCAAGTATGTGCTAATCGGTGTTGTTATTGATGTCAACATGCTTGTTTTGTCATTAGTGTCAACTATGCTCTTGTCTTGTTACTTGATTGTGATGAGTTAATTACTTTGTATTGTGTTGTATAAGTGCTGAAGATGATAATAATATGTTCATGATATTAAGTTTCCAAGTGCTTTTGAGAAAATTTGGTTCACATTGAAGACAAAGTTGTGAAGATGTATTCTGGTTTATAGGATACTGTCTGAGTCTTTGCTCCACATTTCTTTTGTACTGAAGATCGGAGGATGAGATTTAGAATGTTTTAGAGAAGTGTATGAAGATGCTAAATCTAGAATTTGGTGATCTGGACCGATTTACAATAGAATTTATGTTCACTAGTTTGAAGACTAAATTTGACAGAGTTTTTGGGTTGTGCAGAGGTATCTGCGGAGAAAGTATTTTTCTCCGCATTTCTCCATAGACGTGGTTAAGGTGCTGTGGTTTTGGACATATGTTTATAAGGTCCTTGGCTATCTTCATTCCAAAGGATTTATGATTTGGTACTCTAAAAAGCAAGTTATTGAGTAGCAGAGGTTAGTAGTGTTGATTTAAGTTATCTTCAAGTGAGTTTTGTTGTCTTCAAGTGAAACTTGTTGTAGCCAGATTTGTTGGCTCCTAGGTGATTTTATGTTGTTTGTGAATGTCTCTAGATTGTGTTAATGGTTGGTGCGTGATCTACAAGCTGTGATTGAGTTCTTGGAAGTGTGTGCCTAAGTATTCTTCGTGTTTGCAAAAGTTTTGATGACTTGGGTACTAACACTCTTTACAGATGTGTTTCGTGCATTATAGAAGCATGTTGAAGTGTGTGAAGATGTATTTGGGTCTGAGATAAGCCATGAAGTGTTCTACCTTCATTCATTTGTTTCGTAGTATTGTTTAGGTCTAGACCTAATTTGAATTATGTATGTTATCCAACCTTGAAGGTGGTTTCAAATGTTGTAGAGTATGTTGCTAACATTGATGTATGTTCCAAGGTTGATGATTGATATAAATAACTTAAAAGGATTCATGTGTTGGTGATGTTGGAGTTAGGTCAGACAACTGAGAGGGGGGGTGAATCAATTGTCTCACAAAATTAATCTTTTCTTCCTTTTAATCTTCTTCCTCAACGTACAAATAAATTAATGATGTAAACATTAAAACATGAAATAATAACTCATGAACAAAACATAATTAACACACTTGACACTGAGATTTTAATGTGGAAACCTGGTTAAGGGAAAACCACAGTTGGGGTTAACCCATAAGATTAGTACCCTGTTAAAAGTACTTAGAAGAAAAGATAAGGCACATGTCTTTGGGCTCACTGCCTTTGGTCTCACTGCCCAGAGATCACTGCTCAAAAGAGGCTCACTACCTACAAAATTTATGTTTAACATAGAAAGAATTAACTGATAAATAACATCTTCTTCATGTCTGGTTCAGTTTCATTGAATGCTCACAAAATTTCTGCTCTGCCCCAAATACTTTCTCTAAATCTTCATCCAAAACATCTCTTATTCTTCTGCTTCTCCTCTGCTCTGCTTTTCCTTCGGTCCTTTCTTCAGATTTTATTATTTTCACACAAGGATAACTTTCCACACCTCAACTACAAACCTTTATATGCTTCATCAACCTTGGAAAAAACATCAAGGTTGGCTTGACTTAACGCAGATCACTATACTATCAGCCAAATATATCTAAGACTTGAATCTACCTCCAACAACACGCCATGCTCTAGAGAATTGCTCTTAGATCATCTGCATAATGCTTGAATCATCCAATCAGCCAAGTCTGGGAAGAACATCAACACCAAGAGGGAAATCTTCAATAATAGTCTCAAGCTTCAATGCGGACCTCCAACACAACAGCCACATGATCGAAAGATCCCCACAAGCACATTGAGTTCAACAAAAACATCTGCACTCCTCCAAAACATCAGAATCACTTGTATCTTCATTTGAAACCTCAAGAACACTGTCTGTCATGACTGTCACACCAGAAAGATTGTTGTAGGATCTCCAAACCACAAACCACTTGAATGGATGATACACACTGACTTCTGAAACATGCCTCTAGATCCACAAATCATCATTTTATATTTCTGGAACAATCCGGACCTCTTTCCTATCACTCTATCTCTTCTGAACACTGTGAAACTAGTTCTACTCAGATGGACGTAGCTTCTCCAAATCTTCATACAAACCCTTCAAATCTTAATTGGAGCTTCTTTAGACAATCCTCTACTCAGCCATATGGTCTATATACATTGATGCTCATTAATTTTCTCAATATCCTCAACATTCCAGTCTTCTAAATAGGCAACAAAATAGGTTACAGTTGACACCAATGGAAACAAGGATATGTTGACATCAATGACAACATTGCTTAGGCACATATTTGCAACAATCTCCCCCTTTGTCATTGATGGCACATATGATGTGAAAAACTGATTCAACCATCAAGACAAGAAATTCTCCCCCTTTCTCTTATCACTTCTGCAACCATTGTCTTCACTGCTCCCCCTTTCATCAGCAGCTAGTTTTTCACATGACTTCTCTCCCCCTTTGACATTAATGGCAAAAGACATATTTGCAGTCTTTTCTCCTTATTATTGATTCAGAACAAACTTAAAAATTACATGCGAACTACTCCCCTGAGTAGTGCCTCCTTAACATCAATCCAGATCACAAGATGTGACTATGAATTCCACTGGACTGATGCACTCTAGTGCATCTTAATTCTAATCAGGAGGGGTAATAACCCATAACTTCTCTCTGAGATACTCAAAAGTATCCTTGGGAAGTGGCTTAGTGAAAATATTTGCAATTTGATCCTTTGAAGACACAAACTCCAACTTGACATCATTCTCATTTACCTTCTCTCTCAAGACATGAAACTTGATGGATATGTGCTTTGTCTTTGAATGCAACACTGGATTCTTTGAGATGCTTATTGCACTTGAATTATGACAGAAAATTGTAATAGGCTCTTCAAACACAATTCTGATATCCTTTAGCATTTTCTTCATCCACAAGACTTGAGTGCAATTTCTTGCTGCTGCTATATACTCTGCCTCTACAGTAGATAGAGATATTGCCTCTTACTTTTTGCTCATCCAAGAAACCAATCTCCTTCCCAAGAAAAATGCACCACCACTAGTACTTTTCCTATCATCCACATCTCCTGCCTAATCTGCATCTGAATATGCATGAAGAGTGAAGTCATTATCTTTTGGATACCACAAGCCATAATCAAGTGTTCGTTTGAGATATCTAAAGATTCTTTTGACTACTACAACATGGGATTCTTTAGGATCATCTTGAAATCTAGCAACAAGCCCAACTGCATTCAGGATATTAGGTCTGGTCTGAGTCAGATAGAGCAGTCCTCCAATCATTGATCTATACCTTTTCTAATTTGCCTTAGGGGAGTCATCATCTTTACTCAACTTACGTCTAGTGACCATATGTGTACCTACTGGCTTTGAATCTTCCATTCCAAACTTCTTCAACAATTCTCTCACATACTTAGACTGAGATATGAAGATACCTTAATCTGACTGAGTGAATTGTAGACCTAAGAAGAAATTCATCTCACAAAACATGGACATCTCAAATTCACTTTGCATATGATCAGCAAATGTTTTGCACATGCTCTCATTTCTACCAAAAATGATATCATCAACAAATACCTCAACAATCAAAATATTCTCATGATCAATCTTGAAGTAAAGATTATTGTCAGCAGTGCCTTTATTATATCCTATTTTTAGTAGATACTTATCTAATCTTGTATACCAGGCTCTTGGGGCTTGTTTGAGTACATATAATGCCTTCCTCAACCTGCAGACCATATCTTTTTGATCAGACAACTAAAATCCTTCCGGTTGTTCAATGTAGACTTCTTCTAATTCTCCATTTAGGAATGCTGACTTGACATCCATCTGATAGACCTTGAAATTTTTATAAGCAACAAATTCAAGAAATAATCTAACTGCCTCTATTCTTGCCACCGGAGGAAAAGTTTCTTCAAAGTCAATTCTTTCCACTTGAGAATATCCTTTGGATACGAACCTTGCTTTGTTTCTTACAACTTCACCATCTTCATTTAGTTTATTTCGGAAGACCCATTTAGTTCCAATCACAGTTTTGTCCTTAGGTCTAGAAACAAGATCCCAAGTGTGATTCTTTTCAATTTGCATTAATTCTTCTTCCAGTTCTTTTACCCAGTTTTCATTATTGTAGGCTTCATTGACTGATTTTGGTTCAATCTTTGAAATCAAACAAATCTCTTCTTGATCTTCAACAATTCTTCTCCTAGTTTGAATATCTTTATTTCTATCTCCTATGATCTAATTTTTGGGATGATTCATCCTTACATACCTGGGAGTTTTGGGATTTGCTTGAACTTCTATTTCTTGACTTTGTTCCTCAACTTCTGCATTATCCTATTGAGTTACTAGATTTTTTGGATCAATCTGGATCTGAATCTGAGTTTACACTTGCCTTTCTTGACTTGAATTTTTATCTTGATCATCTAAATCATATCCGCAAGACCTGGAATGTCCTTCTTTGCTCTCATCAACTCTAACATTAGCACTTTCAACAATCCTTTTCAACCTCTTGTTAAAGCACTGGTATTCTTTTCTTTAAGTAGAGTAACCCAAAAATATTCCTTCATCACTTCTTGCTTCAAACTTGCCTAGATCGTCATCTCTTTTGATATAGTGTTTACTACCAAAAAATCTGAAATATCTCATAGTCGGAGGATGACCAAACCAAAGTTCATAAGGGGTCTTAGTAGAATTGCCTTTGATATGCACCTAGTTAAGAGTGTAGACAATAGTACTCATATCTTCTCTTGAATAAACTTGTGGAACATTTGTTTCCATCATCATGGTCCTGGTAGCTTCTCTAATGGTCCGGTTCTTTCTTTCTACAACTCCATTTTGCTGAGGAGTCCTAGGAGCAGATAACTATCTTTTTATTCCATTTTTTTCACAGAATGTATCTGTAATGTCATAAAATGTCCCCTTGGGGGCTTTTCCCTCATAAGGTTTAGCTCTCAGGTCTTTAGCATGCATTTAGGACATCTTAGTTCATATTTTGGCATCCCGTTGGAATGAGGCCTAGGTTTCATGGCAAAATGGACCTAGGTGGACCCCTTGAGTTGTACCGTACCCAAAATAGGGAGGGAGGACTTGGGCACCCACGCCCTAGTCCTACCCTAATTTGGAGCAACAGCAATTTCTAGGTGTCAGTTTGTGACTTTTATTAGGTCCCTTTGCCGACACGGTAAGTTTTGAATTTCAAAATCTTAACGGGAGTGCTTGTAGTTGCATATATAAGCATGCTTAGGCATTCATTTGTAAACTAGATTTCAATTAGATGATGTTCATGTGATTTTAGTGACCTAAAGGTGATTCAAGGCTTCTATTGTGTCGCAAGAGGAGACTTGTATGTTTTGTGTGTTGATATTTGCATATTTGAGCATCAATCCCCTCATGGCATGAAGAGCATCTTCCTCCATGAGAGCATCACTACAAGGTGACATATTATTGATTTTCAACATTGATTCCTTTGGTTTTTGCCTCTACCTCACAAGGGCATGCACTCTTTATCTGACAACGGTGTCCAAACACTTAAGTGTCTTTTGGGGCTTGACTGAAGCAAGCCTCTAAACACCACAACTCCCAAACCAGGTCTTATGATTGTAAGTTACAGGTGTTGTATTTGGGAAAAGTAGAGTTGTAGGAAGGATTGGCAGGCATCAAGGATTTAGGATCTAAAGAAAATTTAGACACAAGAGCACTTCTAGGACTTGGGCACTCACTCTAGTGTCCTCTGCATTTGAGTTTCAGGAAATAGAAGTTACAGGGCTGATCAATGTTGGAAGGAGGTTCGGATCCCATGAAGAAACTGGTACCTTGGACTAGGGCACATGCTCCAGTGTCCCCAACTATTTTGCTTTAGAACCCTAAAAATAGGTACTTTGTGATTTGGTATTTTACTCCTGTTTGCAAGAGCTTTTTCTGTTATTCGTCAATTTGTTGTCGTATTTGTATAATTAGGGTTTTAATGGTCAATTGAGCATAAGAGAAGGAAAAATTGATAATTAAATTCCTAATCCAAGTTTCTCTATATTTTTAAGTGACCTAGGGTATGATAGTGCTAGCCACTCGACCCTAGATCCTTCAATGTATGGTGGAGAGGCGGATTTAAACATCTAAAATTTAAAACATTAACAAATCCAAATTTGCACCTAAACATTTTGATGAACCCGTGGTTTTGGACTTAAATTACAACTTTTTGAGTGTTTGTCTTTAGATTTCGATTGATTTCATTCATTCATTTGGTCATTCATTTTATTGCATTGAGAAAAATTGAAAAATTAGAAAAATAAAAAAATTGCATTGTTTGGCTTACTAAATTGCATCAGTTCTTTCTAAATTTTCCTAATTCATGATTTTTACATCAGATCTGATATAAACTACAGAAAAATCCAAAAATTTAAAATTTTGCCTTGCATTTTCATCATTTAATTGCTAGGGTTTTGTGGAAATTTCAACAATTTTATATAACCTAGTAATTCCAAAATCTAGGGTTAGTAGGGAAAATCTTTTGTCAAATTTTTCTACTGATTTTAGAGACTCATTAAAATTTTCATTTAACTGTATTATTGCATTTTAGTGTGAATTTGCATTTAGATTTAAAATATTTGCATTTTTGCATAGAAAATTTCAACAAAAACTAGCAATTTTGATGTATTTTCATTAAATTTGCATGGGCATTTTGCATGTTCAATCATGAAAATAATTTTCAAATCTAAGAGTAAGTCAATTTCATCATAAATCAGACTTAAAAACATTCGCATAGCATTTTGTCCCAACATCTCAAACCTAGGGCTTCAAAAACAACGATTTTCACTAAATTTGGCCTTATCGACTTGATAAACTTGTACCATAGGCATGATGTGATGGATATTTTTATACTAATTTGATTTTATCAGGGTAATCATTTTCTACACCTCATAAAAAGCTTCACAACACCCTTTTATCAGGCTCTTATAGTGAAAATTTTGCAAAAAACTACACATTTTGACTATTTTGCCCTAGGGTTTGACCTAGTTTGCACTCTAAGTGTGTTGTGACAAATTTTATGGATTGAGGTGACTGATATTATTGATATTATTTTCTTTACCTCCTAAAATTCATTACAACGCCTCTTTTTCTAGGTCTTGGAATTGAAAAACCGTGAAAAGTTGCATATTTTGCTATATTTTCACTAGGGTTTTACCTTAAGTGGCACTAAAAGCATGTTGTGTTGGATATTTTGGCACTAAGTGGATGATATTAGTGATATTATTTGTTTTCCATCATCATTTTCCTCGCAACATCCTTTGTTATTCCCTTTTGCATTGAATTTTAGTGAAAAAAGTGTCTATTTTGACATATTTTCACTATATTTCGACTTGGCATTAACTTAAATCGCATCAAGTGTGTGTTGAGAAGAATAATTTTTCTTTTTTGGACTAATTTCAGACATATAACTTTCTTCCCTTGACTAAAATCCTTACAACTCCCTTTGGTTCATTCATTTGCATTAAAAAAGTATAAAATTACAAGCATTTTGGCTGTCAATCATATCCTTCTCCTAGGATTTGTTCTCTTAGTTTGTGCATTGTATGTTTTGGTATAAGCTTTATGACATTCTATCCTAAAAATAATATCCCTTTGAGAAGAATTAAAATATTAATGGGATCTAGTGCTCTTGAAGAAGTTGGTACTTGGGACACCTTCTTTACAAAGGGAGAAACTCAAATTGTGCAAGATATTATACATCCTCCAACCACAATGGAAGAACAAACTTTTCATGATGCTGATAATACTATTCAGGCAATAGGATATGTATCTAATGAGAAAATAGAAAAATTGGATAAAGACCTAGCTAAATTTCAATCATTTATGGAAAATGAGAGAATAGCTGAGGAAGTTGTCCCTATAATTCATAATATAAGAGATTTGATAAAAGAGGGACAAGATGGTATAAATGCAATTTGTGGTCTAGCATATATTGTACAAACCAACATTATTCCAATGAACCAATGTGCACGAGTGATAAATAACACTTTATCACCATCTCATACTCAATTTTTGGCACCTATACCGACTACAGGAATATCCACTTTTACATCAACAATCTTAACAACTAATGTGAATTCTTGTAGTAATGCTACCATAGGTATTAGACAATCTAATGACACTAATTACAAAGCTGTGGGATTCAATTATCAGAATTTGATTCCTAAAGGGACCTCCTCTATGCATAATTGTTCTCAACCACCTATTACATACTCACAACCATCTTCCACCTATCATTATAGCCAACTACTATTAACATATTCTCAACCTCTACCTATTGTATCTCAGGCTCATTCGCCTCCTCATTTCAATTCCAATTCTTCACAACAAACTGCATCTCCCAATGATGCCATCTTAAACCAACTTTTACAGGGCATGACTGCTTTACAACAAAAGATAACAAACTTGACAAATTCTTCATAGCCTAGTATACCAACATATCATGCCTGTAATCCCCTTTCCTATGCAATCTTGAGAACTCCTATGCCTGAGAGGTTTGAGACTCCTCGCTTTGAAAAATATGGTGGAAAAGGTGATCCTAATATTCATGTGGCAGCATTCACAACTATGTGTAGTGATTTTTATTTTGAAGAGGATTTGTTAGAAAAACTTTTCCTGCGATCTCTCAAAGATATTGCTTTAGAATGGTTTTGCTTGTTGCCCCCAAATTCAATACACTCCTTTTCGCAGTTGATTGATCAATTTTTACAACATTTTCAAGAAAACATCAGATCCCAAGTCACTCTCATTGACTTGGTTCAATGCAAACAAGGTCCCAAAGAAAAGTTGACTAAATTCATTAGTTGGTACCACGGACTTTATGCACAGATTCAATATCAGATGAAAGATGACGATGTTCAAAAGATATTCATTACAAATCTACAACCTAATATTCATGATAATATTCTCTTGATGAAATATAACTCCTTTCAACATTTATGCACCACCCTTCATGATTATCAACTTTTGTCTAGTCAGTATGGAAACCAAAACTCATTGACTCAAGTTGGTCAATCCTTGGGTGGATCATCACAAAACAATTTTAAGAGGAACAATAATAGGAGTTTCATCAAGATCAATGGACCAAATACGAATGTGTCTACTATAAATAATCCAAAAAAAGCATCATATCAACCGAGAAAGTTTACTCTGATATCTGAGTCTTATCGTTCTATCATGAATCAAGCTATGAGTAATAACATTCTGAAGCTTCCCCCGATCAAGCTTGTTGATCCTAATAAACAAGAACCTTACTTCGATGCTAATGCCTTTTGTCATTGTCATCAGACACAAGGACATGACACTAAATGATGTATGCGTCTTAAACATGAAATATGAGACCTTATTGATTCAAATGTCATCTAGGTATCAGGTGTGAAAGATAATGGAAATAAGTCAGTTGCTCCACCGAATCAGAATTTACAAATCTTCACTAATCCTTTCCCTAAGCATACTAAAAACAATATGGTGGAACAGGGTTTAGTACAAGTAGACAAGGATGATTACTTGGACTATGATACTATCACTAGAATGATTGAAGTGGATAATCCACCTCGTCCATGAAGAAACAAAATTTATGCTGAGGTTCCTCCTTTGTTATCCTTATATGGATCGGGAGATAATCAAAATACATTAGAAAAGAAAGAACAACAGCCGATACAGATGAGTAAGATGGTATAGGATGATTCCTGTTACTATTCTAGAAAGATTCAACAATGAAAACTTGCTAAAAATTGGAAAAGAGCAAGACAACAATCAATAGTCAAAATAATAGTGGTCCTCCCCCTCATAAGCACCAAAAAGTCTCATTTACACAAGAATTTAAGGAGCAAACATCATATGATAACAAACAAGACTTTCATAAGAGCCACTCAAATTTTGCATTAAACATGATCAAGTACCTCTCCAAGAGGTTTGAGAGCTCCAAGATATAATATGAAGGCCCTATAGGTAAGTATCTTTAACCCTTTATCTCTCTCGTGATGTGCTTTCTCGTGATGTGTTGTGTTGTTTAGGCCTCCTAGGATGATCTCAGATTCTCCCGTAAGGTTCGGGATACTAGGAGACTGCCTCTGCTGTGACCTTCTTCTATTTGTATCATCATTCTTCTATATTGCCTCTCTCTGATTTCATTGTTGTGTGTTGTGTCTTACAGACATAGCATTGCGGTTGGTGACTTAGGGGCACCCTCCTATGTGACTGTCCCTAAGACACCTATTTCTCCTCTCTTATTTATTGTTTCCTTTCCTCTAGTGTTTCCATCTAGCAGGCGGATGACGACAAACATTTATATTGATGCGGAGCTAGTGTCCCTTTTGAGAGCAATCAAAAAATGGACTTAGTTCCTAATATGATGATGGGGTTGTATATCTTATTTGACACTTGGCTAGTGGAAGCACTCGTGCTTTCTACGTAGTGAATTTTATGATGTTTCTATCGTATTGACAAACCTTAACAATACTACTGCTCTGTGCACCTTTGTTTGTCTTTGAATCTAGCCTCGGTGGTACTCGATTCAGAGAGCTTCATGATGTAGCCCCATGGGTATCCTCGAACTCCAAATTCATGGTATAACCTCAGCTCTTTGTGTGGTTAATCATATGCATTGATGTTGTTGTTTATCATGATTTCATAGACACTAACATGTTTTTTGTAGGGATGTGTTTGTGGGAACATTTGGCGATCGTAAAGTACATGTCACCTCCGGGGGCATGGGATTTGTGAAAGTCAGTGTTCCCTTGTGTGTTTTCTTCCTACCTTAACATGCTTGATATTGATAATTAATATTAACCCCCTTAAGGTGGGGGCATATATAAGGTAAGTTGTCTGGTATAGATGTGAGCAATGTGTTTGACCTCAGATGCAAAGACTTGTGCCCCAGGGTAGTGCATCATGCATCCTAAGTTTGTTTGCAATCAATCAATCATGTAATCCCTCTGCAGAGGTGGGATATCATGCATATCCTTTTTCTTAAGCTCTTTATGGAGGCGAGGATGGTGTATTTCTCAAAGAAGATTGCATCATCCTATCATTTTCAAAAGTCCTCTGCAGAGGCGGGGAGTGGTTCTGTGACTAACTCAACCCTTAAGTGTGTTTTTGGTGATTGTTGTGGCCAAGTCCAATCATTGATGTGTGCATGTAATGTGCCTGAGATGGTGATGAACCTAGAAATACAGAAAACACCATTGCTTGGCTGCCATGTTTTCTCCGTGTATTCAAGTGTGTGTGTTTTGGCGTGCTTGTTTTGTATGGCGTGTTTGTTGCCCCATATGCAGAGACTAGTGCCCTCGGGTAGTGCTTCCTGCATTTTGGGAGGTTTTGTGTGTCTTGCATGTGTGTTGCCCCATATATATAGACCTGCACTCTAGGGTAGTGCACCCTGAATTATGGGAGGTTTGTTTATTATCAAGTACTTGCATTTGCATTTCATAAATATGAGAAAAGTAAAAGAAAAGATAACATTTCTGTCTTCCATGCATTAATGTGTCTTCTATGCATTGACTATCTTCTCCGTGTTCTACATGACTATAACTATCTTCTCTGTGTTTTGCATGTCTGTTACTATTTTGTATGTGATTCGCATGTCTTCTCCGTGCTTGGCGTGTTTGCTATGTTTGTGACCTTACTTTAATGCATGTATGGGCCTCGCATTTATACATATATTAAAGTGGGGGTTAAATGTAACGTTGGAAAATGTCCCTTTGGGGGCTTTTCCCTCATAAGGTTTAGCTCTTGGGTCTTTAGCATGCATTTAGGACATTTTAGTTCATATTTTGGCATCTTGATGGAATGAGGCCTAGGTTTCATGGCAAAATGGACCTAGGTGGACCCCTTGAGCTGTACCCTGCCCAAAATAGAGCGGGAGGACTTGGGCGCCAATGCCCTAGTCTAGCCCTATTTTGGGGCAGCCCCAATTTCTGGGTGTCGATTTGTGACCATTATTAGGTCCCTTTGCTGACACATTAAGTTTTGAATTTCAAAATCTTGGCGAAAGTGCTTGTAGTTGCATATATAAGCATGCTTAGGCATTCATTTGTAAACTAGATTTCAATTAGATGATGTTCATGTGATTTTGGCGACCTAAAAGTGATTCAAGGCTTCTATTGTGTTGCAAGAGTAGACTTGTATGTTTTGTGTGTTGATATTTGCATATTTGAGCATCAATCCCCTCATGGCATGAAGAGCATCTTCTTCCATGAGAGCTTCACTACAAGGTGACATATTATTATGTTTTTGTCATTGGTTCCTTTGGTTTTTGGCTCTACCCCACAAGGGCATGCATTCTTTATCTGACAATGGTGTTTAGAGACTTAAGTGTCCTCCGAGGCTTGACTGAGGCAAGCCTCTAAACACCACAACCCCCAAACCAAGTCTTGTGATTGTAGGTTACAGGTGTCACATTTGGGAAAAGTGGTGTTGCAAGAAGGATTGGCAGGCATCAGGGATTCAGGATTTAAAGAAAAGTCAGACACAGGAGCACTTCCAGGAGTTGGGCACTCGCTCTAGTGTCCTCTGCATCCAAGTTTTGGGAAACAGAAGTTATAGGACTGATCAGTGTTAGAAGAAGGTCTGGATCCCGCGAAGAAACTGGTACCTTGGACTAGGGCACCCTCTCTAGTGTCCCTGACTGTTCTACTTCAGAACGCCTAAAACAGGTACTCTATGATTTGGTATTTTACTCCTGTCTACAAGAGCTTTTCTGTTATTCATCAATTTGTTGTCATAGTTGCATAATTAGGGTTTTAATGGTCAATTGAGCATAAGAGAAGGAAAATTTGATAATTAAATTCCTAATCCAAGTTTCCCTACATCTGCAAGTGACCTAGAGTATGATAGTGCTCGCCACTCGACCCGAGATCCTTCAATGTATGGTGGAGAGGTGGATTTAAACATCTAAAATTTAAAACATTAACAAATCCAAATTTCCACCTAAACAGTATCAAACTCATTGGAGGTAAACTCTCCACCTCTGTGGGATCTTAGACACTTTATCTTCACACTAATCTCATTTTCCACCATAACTTTGAACACTTTGAATTTATCAAGAGCTTCTGATTTTTTTAAGAAGGTTACCCACATCATCCGGGAGTAATCATCAATTAGCAATATAAAATATGTCTCCTTGCACACTCCTAATTCTACTAGGACCACATAGATCAGTATGCACAAGTTCCAATCATCCACTTGAAAATTGTTCTTTACTTTTGAATGAAGTTTTGTTCTATTTACCCAATTGAAATTCTCTACACATGCTATCAGGTTTCACAAGTTTTGGAAGATCTCTTACAGCGTGAGTAGAACTTATCTTGACAATGTTATCAAAATTCGCATGACACATTCTCCTATGCCACAACCAACTTTGATCTGTCTGAGCAATCAAACAACTTTTTCTAGAACTACTTAAATGAAAGATGTTACCTCTAGTTTGAGTACCAAATGCAATTTCAGTTCTGGAGCTTTCCAAGATACTACATTTACCATCCTTCAATCAGAGATCATAACCCTTGTCAACCAACTGTCAAACACTATGAAGATTATGCTTTAGTCCCTCCACATACAGAACATCATTTGTGTTATTCTTACCATCAAAAGAGATGGATCCTCTACCATGGATTCTACTAGTTGAGTTGTCTCCAAATTTCACAATTCCACCTTCATTGTTTTCAAAGCTTATAAACTTACTTTTATCACTAGTCATATGATGAGAACATCCACTATCAATCACCCATTCATCCTTTTCAACAACCTAAGTAGTTAAGGCACTTTCCACATTTGCACAGCTAGCAAATTTAATAGACACCGAATCTTCTTCTTTGATAGTAATGAACACCCAATCATCTTCAATGGAACGTCCATGATCACATTCATCATATGTGACTCCTTCTCTAGCTTCTTGGATATAGTAACATTTCTTTTGACCTTTATATCTATTAGGGTTTGGCTTTGAAAAATTTTCTAGACATCTTGAGGCAAAATGATTGATCTTATTACAAGAAAAACATTTGAATGGCAACTTTCCTTCATACTTACCGGATCCTCTTGGTATTCTTTTGGCAATAAGAGCTTCAAGTTCTATAGACTCAATTTCATCATCTTCAAGATCCTTTCTTGCCTTAGCAAATCTGTTTGATCTTGCTGAAGAGCTTTCACCCAGATCATATCTTTGTTTTCCATATACACTGGCCTTAAATGTAGATTTAGACTTAGGAAGAGAATCACCAAACTCACTCATTTCAAATGCTGAGAGATTACCAACTAACTGATCCCTTGTAATAGTGGTCACTATCCTGATCTCTTCAATAGAAACAACTTTATGCTTGTATGCTGCAGGTAAGGATTTGAGCACTTTGGCAACAATCTCTGATTCTTCTAATACTCCACCAACATTTCTGATACCGGTCACCAATTCTTTCACTTTTTGCATGTAGGAAGTAATGTTTTCATCTTCACTCATTACCAATCTTTCATATTTACCTTTCAAGCTCTGTAGCTTGGCACATTTGACATATTTGTCACTTTCATACATATTTTCCAACTTTTTCTAGAATTCATGGGCACTTTCAATTCCAGGACATTTGCCAATTCTGTATCAGTCAAGGCACTCAATAATGCTTCTTTGGCTCGAATATTGTTTTTAGCTTCCTTGAGTTCGTCTAGAGTAGTAGGGCCATTCTTCATAATCTTATACTCATTCTTTGTTATTGACCCAAAGGCATCACCCATACATTCCAAATGACACTGCATGTGTACCTTCCAAAGAGAGTAATTAGTTCCATCAAATCTCAGACTTTCCTTCTTATAAGATGACATCTTGGATCTCCTCAAGTGGTCAAGCTTCTTTTAGAGGATCTGACTCTGATACCAATTGTTGGAATTAGGCCAGACAACTGAGAGGGGGGATGAATCAGTTCTCTCACAAAATTAATCTTTTCTTTCTTTTAATCTTCCTCCTCAACTTACAAATAGATTAATGATGTAAACATTAAAGCATGAAATAATAACTCATGAGCAGAAACACAATTAACACACTTGACACCAAGATTTTAATGTGGAAACCCAGTTAAGGGAAAACCACGATGGGGGTTAACCCACAAGATTAGTACCCTATTAAAAGTACTTAGAAGAAAAGAGAATGCACATGCCTTCAGGCTCACTACCCAAAGCTCACTGCTCAAAAGAGGCTCACTACCTATAGAATTTATGTTTAACAGAGAAAGAATTAACTGATAAATAGCATCTTCTTCATGCTTGGTTTAGTTTCATTAAATTTTCACAAAACGTCTGCTCTACCACAAATACTTCTATAACTCTTCATCCAAAACAACTCTTGTTCTTCTACTTCTCCTCTACTCTGCTCTACCTTTGATCCTTTCTTTGGATTTTATTATTTTTGCACAAGGATAATTTTCCACACCTCAACTACACACCTTTATATGCTTCATCAACCTTGGAATAAACATCAAGGTCGGCTTGACTTAATGCGGATCACTATATTATCTGCCAAACATATCTAAGACTTGAATCTACCTCCAACAACACGCCATGCTCCAGAGAATTGCTCTTAAATCATCTGCAACATGCTTGAATCATCTGGTCAACCAAGACTGGGAAGAACAACACCACCAAGAGGGAAATCTTCAAAACGGGCTCAACCTTCAATGCAGACCTCCAACATAGGAACCACATGATCCAAAAATCCCCACAAGCACATTGAGTTCAACAAAAACATTTGCACTCCTCCAAAACATCAGAATCACTTGCAGCTTCATTCAGAATCTCAAGAACACTGTCTATCATGACTATCACACTAAAAATATTGCTTTCAGATCTCTAAACCATGAACCACTTGAATGGATGATACACACTGACTTCCTAAACATGACTCTAGATCTGCAGATCATCATTTTATATTTCTGGAATGATCTAGACCTCTTTCCTATCACTCTATCTCTTCTGAACACTACAAAACCAGTTCTACTTAGATGGCCATAACTTCTTCAAATCTTCATGTGAACCTTTCAAATCTTAACTGGAGCTTCTTCAGGCAATCCTTTACTCAGCCATATGGTCTGCATACATTGATGCTCATTAATTTTCTCAATATCCTCAATATTCCAGTCTTCTGAATAGGCAACAAAATAGGTTACAGTTGACACCAATGGTAACAAAGATATGTTGACATCAATGACAACACTACTTGGGCACATATTTGCAACAGGTGAGTAAGTGTGCGAAGATACGAAGATAATAGTATTTATGTTGTAGGGTAGCAAAGGTGATCTATATTATGCTTCAATGGAGCTGAACTCATGTATGTTGTAGATGCTATCATATCAGTTCATAGTAGTGAGCCACCCCTCTTGGCAGTGAGCCACCCCTTGGTAGTGAGCCTTTTTGTAGTGAGCACTCTTTTTCGGTAGTGAGCCTCTTTTGTTATTCGGTATTTTTACTACATTATATTGTGAGCTAACACTCACCATGGTTTTTCCCTTTTAGGGCTTTCCACTAAAAAATCTAGTGTTCATGTGTGTATGGTGTTGATGTGTTTAAGTTTTGATTCTGCACTTCATGTTTAATCTTCATAATAGATTAAGGGGTTAAAGTAAGTGAATGTATATGTGATTTTGTTTAAAAGAATTTAAGGTTTTTGATACAACTGATTCACCCCCCATCTCAGTCATCTTGTGCCTTCAATAGGGACTAGCCCTACTACTCAAATTTAAGTATAAAATTCACTTATGTAGCCACATGGGATAGTGGGGTTACTATATTAAAAGCAAAACATAATAACAAACCAATTAAAAACTAGAAACCTCAGGACCAAATAGAACCATATATTCTTCAAGAGATTTCTTTTTGAATAAATAGTTCTTGGAGTAGATAGAACTCTATCAAGCTACCTCATAGCCTTAGTAAAGGTGTAGCTCCTAAGTTTAATTTCCAAGTTCCCAAATTCCACCTCCCCAAACTCCAAAATTATGAACCTCTTAAATTATTAGATGTGAGAAACCATGTTGAGTTACATCCACAATGTTCCATCAAGTTATCTCATGACTCATGAGGGAATTACCAAGATCCACAAACTCTCAAGTTAATAGGGCAACCATCCATATGAATTTCATCTACCTTACATCATTTCTTATCTTCAAAGTGTGGTCCTGTTAAAATATGTACTCATCATTAACAAATTCTTCACCAGGATTTTCAACAATGGAATATTAATTTTATTTGGTAAATCTTTGAGCTCTCCCTTGAGAACATCATTGGCTCAATTTCTATAGTTTTAGGTTGTGTGACTTATTTTATTGTAGTAGTAACATTTTATCTCTCTTATAACAAAATATTGCAAACTCTTAAGTTGCACAAGATTATAGATGGTTTGACAAAGAGTTTACAGACATTGTAAGGGTAGTTAAGAAACCATTACTATCACAAATAAATTTTATTCAAAGAGGTAATTAAAGGAAAAGGTTTCAAAATAAGAGCACAAAGATATTTTGGTGGTCAAAATAATTTCTATCATCCACAAGACTTTCATTTCAGATTGAACGACGATGTTTCATCAAATACAAGACACACAAGACTAGGCGTTGTAGGATATCAAGGTAGAGGGAATCAATTTTGAGGGGGCTCTTATGGAAAATACAAACGTAGACAAGAGAGATATAGAAACCCTAAACCACGGTTTCGAAAGTTAGTTCCAGTTTTTAGGGTATCTTCATCTCCAAAGATTTGGAAGTGAAAAGATGAAGCTGCAAAGATCAAATCTCATCTTGATATGCCATAGGATCTTTCCAACCTAGAGATTATTATACAGGAAGATATCATTTCCCCACATGTTCAGCATCTACAACAAAAATCTTTAATCGGTAAGGTATAGAATCTTTCTCCTACAAAAGAAGATTTATTTTCATGGGTAGATGATCATTGGGAAAATGTTGAAGACCTATTTGTCTTACATCAACTGAAAGGAGTCTTCATTGCCATTTTCCCAAATAAAGAGTCTAGAGATAAGATTTTAGCTACAAAATCTTGGTTCTTTCATGGATCAGGGTTGTATGTACAACCATGGATACCCAACTTTGATCCAAACCTAATCCAAGATACATTTATTCCTTTCTAGGTGAAATTCCATAAACTAACATTGGAATATAGAGACACAAAACTTATTTAGATCTTGGCCAATAAAATGGGTTTTTTTTCTAAGCCATGATATGTCTTTTTCTGTGATCTTGAGAAGCCAGTTTGGGTTTACATTTTAATGAATACCTCTATACAATTTCTAAATATGTATGTTTTGAAAACCTCTGAAGGGGTTTGGCTTCAAAAGTTTTCTTTAGAAGATCCCAATTCATTATGCTCTCATTGCACTAGATATACACACAGATCTAAAAATTGTCTTCAACCACAAACCCTTTTGGAGTGTGAAGATCCATAAATATCTGTGGAAAACCTAAAAAACCATGGTCCTAGTCCTTCCATCATGAATATGGGGTTCATGTGTCATCTCAAATCCCATCAAACCCAGAACCTCAGTTAACCCCCACACCTTCATCCTCTCTCTCTAAAGAGGGACATGAAGTAATGAATCAGGGGTTGATCAACATACTTTACAGTGCGGAAAAGAAGTCAGTGAATAAGGAACTAGAACAACACCCTTCTAAAAATAACTTACAGATCATTAGTCATTTTAAATTGGATCAAGGACTAAACTCTAGGCTAGCGGTGCTAAGCAGAGATAAGGATGTATCTTCTCCAGTAAGATCTGAGGGTTGTTTAGATATGGGGAATACAGAGACAATTTTTGAAGAGCTAGCCAAAAATACCATTTTAGAAGAGGTTGTTTGGTCTCCTCTCATCAAAATCCCAACTAAGAACTTGGATAATTTTGTTTTCCCTCAAATTGACCCTATGATTAATCATTTTGAGGAAGAACCCAATAATCCCAAACCTATGGAAATTTAGTACATACTCTACCATTGCATGAGACAATATTACTGAAACCTCCTTTGCTAGTTCAAAAAAATCCATCTTTTTAGGAGCTCCAAAACTCTATTTCGAACCTTGAAGAAGGAACAATTCACAAAATGGTTGATGACATTATGCTAAAGTTGGAACTAAGCTTATAGAAGATATCACTAATGAGGTTGCTTTGGAGGATGATGAATATGATTTTTCCCTACCAAGATCCATTGCCTAGTCCCAAAAAATTCAAATATAAAGATAATGGCACACCTTATATAGGAAGAGGAAGGAAATCTAAAAGTAAGAAAACTTAGGAAGAAATTATAGCCGGTATTCAATTTACCTTAGATAGAAACTTAAGACTGAGGAGAGCGTGTTACTCTCCTCAAGCTTAATATAGATCCTCTCATGGAATGTTAGGAGCATTAATTCCCATAATGAGAAATGCTTAATCAAGTGCCAAATAGATTCTTCAAAAGCATATATCATATTTTTACAAGAAACAAAACTATCAGAAAAATTGAGTGGAGAATTATTTTCAAAATAGCACAGTTAGAAATTTGAGATGGTGGGATATTTATAGACTTATGGGGGTCTAGCCATTCTATGGAATGAAAAATTTGTTTCTATCTCTATTGTTGCTTCTAATTCAAATTTGAGTCATAGTAACTAGATGTTCTGCTATGTAATGTCTATGATCCTAACTCGACAACCGGTAAGTAGAATTTGTGGAGAAACTTGTCTTCTCTCTTTTCTTCTATTTAGGACCAATTGGTTATCTTGGGAGGGGAATTTAATGCCATCCTTTCCTTGGAGGATAAATTTGGAGGAATAATACCTCCTTCTAAAGTTATGGAAGATTTTGGCCTTTTTGTCTTAGAAAATTTGTTTTTTGATTATCCTCCTAAAAATGGAAAATTTACTTGGACAAATAGGAGAAAAGATTTTCTCCTCATTATAGAAAGACTTGACAAATTTTTGTTATCCTCTTCTTGGCTTATACAAGAGCATTATTTTTCTTCCAATATTGTCTCTTTCTTTGGATCTGATCACTTCCTAGTAGAATACATTATGGAGGATTTAAAACTGTTTGTTCACAAAATCATGTTTAAATTTGAATCCATGTGGTTTAGGGATAACAATTTTTTGTTTGTTTTAAAATTTTGGTGGGAAAAAGCTTCTTTTATGACTAGTACTAAAATGTTTCGTTTTATCAAAAAACTTCAATTTCTAAAAAACCAGCTCATAATATGGAATAGTGAACACTTTAAGAACATCTTTCAAGAGAAAGCTTGAATCCAACAAGAACTTGTTTTAGTCAATAAAGAAATTATAGCTTTGGGACTGGGTTCCTCTAGATTTGAAAAATAAAAAGGTCTTCCTGGAATGAGTTTAGGAGAATTCTTGCTAGAGGATATTTATTAGAGACATGGATTGAAAGAGTTGTGGCTCAAGGAAGGTGATAAAAATACAAAGTTCTTTCATGCTTCCTCAAAAGTGAAAAAGCTTCAAAATTCCATTAAATTCATAAAATCAACTGATGGAAGGGAGATAAGTAGTCAAGTTGATATTCAAGAGGAAGCTATTCAGTTTTATAAGCTTTTGCTTTCCCCTCAAGTTTAAAGTTTGCATTTTGGTTCTCAATTGCTTAATTCTATCCCATATTTAATCTTTGAGGAAGACAATTTAATATCTTGCTCAAGCACCTTTTATCTAGATGAAATTAAATTTGTTGTGGCTTCTTTGTCTCCTGATAAGGCCCTTGACCCAGATGGTTTCACTGTAATGTTCTTTCAAAGATATTGAGATTTTATAGGCAGAGAAGTTTGGCTAGTAGTGGAAGAAGCTAGAAGAAATAAAAAGATTTTGAAAGAGATGAATAATACCCTCATGGTATTGATTCCTAAGAACTCTAAACCTTCTTCATTTATAGATTTCAGTCCAATCTCCCTTTGCAACACAATTTATAAAATTATCACTAAGGCTATTACTTTCAGACTTGCTAATTTAATGCCTAAAATTATTTCTGAAGAGCAAGGTGGTTTTGTGCCTAGAAAGGAAACTTCAGAGGGTTCAATACTTGTCCATGAAGTTCTCCATTCTATTAATGAGCATAAATTTAATTCTATGATGATTAAACGAGACATCTTTAAGGCTTATGATAAAGTGAATTGGGATTTTCTATGTTTAGTTTTGAAAAAATTCAGCTTTTCTCTTGCCTAGTGTAAGTGGATTTATGCTTGTATCTTAGTAGCCTCTTTCTCCATCAACCTTAATGGAAACAAATTTGGGTTTTTCAAATCCACTCAAGGTATAAGACAAGGAGATCCAATCTCCCCATTTCTCTTTATTTTGTTGGTAGAAGTTCTGAGTCGGGGTATATAGGCTTCTTGTGTTCAAGGTTTATGGAATGGCATCCTTATTCCAAGGGTCCATTTTTCCATTCCTCACTTTCTTTTTGTTGATGACACTTTACATTTTTGGAATGCCACTCTAAGAGAAGAAAAAATATTAAGAAAGTGTTGGAAGATTATTGTTTAGTTTCAGGGCAGAGTATAAACTTCAATAAATATAAGATCTTCTTCTTCAACTCTTCCATTTTGGTGCAATCTTGTATTAGTCATTTATTGGGGATCAAGTCTGAGTCTCTTCCTTCACAGCGTTTTGGTATTCCAATGTTCATAGGGGTAAATAAAAATAATTTTTGGTCTAGGATCCTTGATTCTATTGGTAAGAGAATTGGATAATGGAAAAGCAGATGGCTTACATTTTCAAGAAAATTGATCATGATAAAAGCAGTGCTTGCATCTATTCTAGTCTATATGATGTCAGTTCTCCACATGCCCAAAGGTATCATTTCTAAGGTGGAAAAAGGTTTGAGAAAGTTTCCTTAGAGAGGTAATATTGATAAGTCAACTAACAAAAAGATTTCCCTTGTCTCTTGGGAAAAAATATAATTAGTTAAGAAATATTAAAGCGCAGGACTTCAAAACTATGAACTACAAAATCAAGCACTTGGAGCCAAAATTGTTTGGCACATGATGGTTAAACCTGACCTAAAATGGTGTAAAATTATGAAAGATAAATATTTAGACTTTGATGATCCTAAGCGTATTTTTACTATCCTAAATCCTCCTAATGGTTCCAAAATATGGAATTTTATTGTTCAATGCAGGAAGGTTATCCTTCCTCATCTCACTTGGACTATAAAAAATGGTGAAAAAGCTCTTTTTTGGGATGATTTATGGAATGGATTTCCCCCTTTGAACTCCTTTCATGATTTGGCAGAGACTAAATCTATGTTGAGTCAATTGTGGGGCCTCGAAGTGAAATATTATTTCCATATCTGTGATGGTGTTGCTCAATTGAAAGATCTTAGTGAGGTACCTCTTCCTCCTAATCAAAAAGATTTTCTTCAGTCCTTGTTAGCTCAGAGGAAGATCTTTGTCTCTTTGAAGGATGTCATGTTAATTTGAGGACCCTCAAAACTGGGAATTACTCAATTAAGCTTGGTTATCTCTCTTTCTTCTCATCTTCGAGAAGAGGATAATTGGTCATCCTAGTTATGTTGGGGAAAGTTTAGACTTCCAAAGGTTGGAGCATTTGCTTAGATGTCCATTAAGAATAAAATTCTAGCAAGTAGCAAACTTTCAAGGATTGCGATAGCTAAACCTTTCAATTGCATCTTTTGTGACTCAATTTTTGAAGATAGTTCTCACCTACTATTACAATGCCCCTTTGCTTATAAATGTTGGTCTTGGTTATGTAATAAGCTTGGATGGTCTGGACCTCTTCTAGGCTCCATTTTAGCTCTCTTCAAGTCTTGGCCTTCACTTTTTTCTAACTCTATGTTTCATTCCATATGGCAATTATCTCCTTTAATTTTAATCTGGAATATTTGGTTAGAAAGGAATAGAAGAATTAAAAAAAAACTTCCTTTGCACAAAGTATTGTAAAGAATGAGACCTCTGTATCAGAGATGGTTATGGTTTAGGTTAACAAAGAACAAAAGACCAGTTTTTTTCAAAATGGGATGATTTGATCCTAAAAAATTGGCTTCTAATTAAGCCTTCTACTCCAAGATCTTTATCTGTGCATCCAAAAGTGGATAGTCCAACAAATTTTCTTGGATCCCTTCTACACCTGACTGGTATAATATTGATTTTGATGGCTCTCCTAAATTAAATCCGGGACCTTGAGGCATTGCTTGCATTGTTTGAAATCATTATGAGCAGTTAATCTTAGCACAGGCTTCAAAAGTTCTAGATGGCATGAATAATGAAGCGGAGGGTCAGGCATTGTTTTTGGGATTAAATCTAGCAAAGCATCTAGGCATCAACAAAGTTGTTTTTGAAGGAGATTCTTTATTAATTATTAATGCATTACAAAGAAAGGCCAGCTACAATTGGAAAGTTTTAAATATGCTAAACGTTGCTTGGGAGATTTTAGCTTGTTTTGATGACTTTATTTACACCCATACTTTGAGAGAAGGAAACAGAGAAGCTTGTTTTTTTTGGCTAACTTATCCCTTCAAATGGATTCTCATACTATTTCCTTTGATTCATCAAACTCCCATGAAGTGCCAAAATTGGGAAAAAATTTATCCCTTGATTGAGGAAATTGACCCCTAATTAAGGGAGTTGATTTTTTTGGTAACGTTGTGTTTCTTTTGGCAGGTGCTAATTTGTGTTTCAGTTTCCATCATGTACCTTGTGTACTCTGTGATGTCAGCACTATGGTGAAAAGACTGCTTCATCTATTTGTAATCCCTTCCCATGAGGCTTCATTCATTTCATATCCCGATCGCTTGCGTCTTTTTAGTGATTGGTACAGGGTTTGCAATTACTCCAACTCAGGCATTTATTTTTGTTAGATCAGATGAGATTTCACTTACCTTGTAATGATGCCATTGTCTTCTTAAACTGCCTATTTATGTAGTTTCTTTCAGCGCTTTGCCTATTTCTACTTAGTTCGTTCATCTACTACAGAGAATGGAGAGGCTCTCGTTAAATAAGCGTATGTTCATTTCAGTTATGAAATGGGAATCACCATTTGATGGTCCTATAGATAGAATTCTATTGGCTCAGGCGTTCAAGTTTCATAATAAATATATTGAAGGTGCCCTAATGGATGTTTGTGGCCGTGATCTGTTACAACAATGCTGACTATTCTACCTTTCTCAACTGATATCTCTGTTCTTATCTAATGCGATGTATTTGATACAAGATACATGGAAATTGTAAGGCACCTAGCTGATGTTTTTATGCAAGACTTTCTCCTTGGTGATGAGAAATTGAATGAAGCTTTAGCTAATTATGATCCGAATGAGAGTAATGCCTTGATTGGGAGTCTATTTTCTCTTTGATCCATTCGCAAGAATCTTGCTATCCATTATCTATATCATGTTGTGGTTCGTGGACTCCAAGACAACTGCACTGTGGTTGTTAAAAAATCAATTCAATCTCACATGAATGAGTTCGGCTGGCAGTTTGCGGATCAAGTTCAGGAATTTTTTTATGGTTGGTCTCATATGCTGCAAGTGTAACCTCCTCAACCACCTATGCCACCTCAACCAGATGTTGCTGGTGATGATGCTCCAATTGCTGATGTCAATCTTGATGGCTTTGTTGTTGCAGATTTGAATGTTGTGGATGAGAAAATCCTTTAGGATTACTGCTCTTTTATTTTTGCATTTATATGTATACGAGCTTCTTGTTTTGGGTTTTATTTACTTCTCTCCCTATGATAAACAGTCATTTTTGACATGGAGAGGAGCTAGTATTTTGTAATATGTAGCCCTATGGGTATTTTCATAATTTTAATATAAATCTATATGTTCTGGTACTTGTCACCTTTTACCTATCAAAAAAATATTCAATCTCTCTTATGTCTTTATCTAATTTTCTACAATTGTTTATTGAGTATAATGTCATCTTAGGTGATCCATTTTTGTATCTTCTGCAATGAATCTTCTCTTTTTATCTAAGAAAGCTGAAATCATATATTTTAAAGTGTTATAGGGAAGCTAACTAAAAGAAAAATAATAGTTCTGATTTAAGAAGGCGTAGATTTGGCATCCTCGTCATCTACCATAGCATTGAATTCTACTAATTGTCTAAGGAGAGATCTCAAATTACTTAGGTGGTGGCTAGACATAGTGATTTTGTTAGCCATATTGAATCTAAAAAGATGACGCTTTAGAGAAAATGTTGCATTAACCGCTTTTGCTTCAAATAGTTAATTCAGATTATCCCACATTTCCTTGGACGATTTTGCTAGATCTATATGATGTAATTCAAAATAAAATATAGTAAGACCAATAATAGATTTAGCTTTATCAACTCTACTCTACCAATCTAGTAATTTGTTTGCATTTGTAGGTGGTTTCTCATTCCCATTTATTATTTCGTACAAATTCTTGTTCATTAGTAGCATCTGGATTTTTACTTTTATGTGTGGAAATTGGGGCCATAATATTTTTTAATGGAATTTTCATTATAAAAACCCTATAAATTAAAAGTATTTTTTGAAACCCTTAGACACTAAAATCCCTTCCACATTTTTAAGTTTTTGGACTCCAAAAAAATTTGTAGGCAAACAATATATGATTTTAGAAATAGGACAAAATTTGAAAAATACCTAGAAATGTTTAGATCTGTGACTAGAAATGCCTCATTTGCTGTATACATCATGCCCTAACCTACCTATTACAACCCTTAAAATGTTTTCTTTCCATGTGATTGGTAAAAAATCACATGCCATTCCTTGGTGAAAAATGCAACTATAAAATGTCACCCTTCTACTTGCCCATGACTTATGATCCTTTTGCTCCCACCTATACACTTCCCATCTAATTCGTGAGACTCCTGTGTGTTAAGTAAATGAAGAAGATAAAAGGATTTATTTGTCACCAAATAGAAATTAGAAAACAGAGATAATATAATTCAGACACAACAAATATACACAGACACCAAGAATTTTGTGGTTTACCAAAATTGGTTACATCCACAGAAAAAGTAGGGTATTCCTCTCTTATTATTAACAACAACAAATACATGAAGTTTCATCAATCAATCAAATGTTTCAATCCCCAAATATATGTTGAACTTTGGAGGTTAGATGAAGAGTCCAAAATTAGGGGATACAAAAGGTTTATTTGACTGTGTGACTGTTGGATTTCATACAACCGAACAATCTCCCACTTGAAGTCCAATCCATGCTGCGAATAGCCACACACGGAGATGTCACCCACTTTTCTAGGCTTATTGTCACATGTTCACCAGACCAAGAGAAGCTCTGCAAAACTCCAACTTCTCATTTGAAACATCCTTAGTGAATGTATTGGCGGGATTGAGACTAGTATGAATCTTCTCCAACTTCATCGTACCCTATTCAAGAACACTTCGAATAAAATGATATAAAATATCTATGTGCTTTGTTTGTGAATGAAAGGATGGATTTTTTTCCAAATGTATTGCACTTTTGTTGTCACTATACAACATGAAGTCTTGTTGTCTACTACCCAATTCAAATAATAATCGCTACAACAAAAACATCTCCTTAGCTCCTTAATTGATGATAATATATTATGCTTCTGTAGTGGAGAGAGCCACCACCTTCTGCAATCTAGAAACCCAACTGATCGCTACCCTTGTAAAAGTGAACACATATCCTGTGGTAGATCATCTTTTATCCAAAACACCAGCCATGTCGAAGTCAACATATCCTTGCAATTGTGCATCTTCTCCTCTAAATCTCAAAACATGATGTGATGTGCCCTTCAAGTATCTTAGAATCCACTTTACTACCTACCAATGAATCTTACCTGGATTACTCATATACCTGTTGACCACTCCCACTGCATGAGCAATGTTAGGGCTTATGTAGAACATCATGTACATAAGGCTCCCAACAATAGAGGAGTAAGGCACTTTGTCCATGAATTCTTTTTCTTCCTGCGTCTTAGGACACATCTCATAGGATAACTTGAAGTGATCAGATAGAGGTGTGCTTACTTCCTTAGCAATCTTCATACTAGACCTATCCAAAACCTTCTTAATAAACTTTTCTTGTGACAATTTTTTTCCTTCTTCCTATCTCTGATAATTTTCATTCCAAGGATTTGCTTTGAAACACTCAAATCCTTCATTGAAAAATCTTTGCCAACTATTGTTTGAATTGGCTAACTATATCCATGCTAGTTCCTGTGACTAGCATATCATCAACATATAATAACAACTGCACAAACTCACCATTCTCCAAAACCTTATAATACACTCAAGGGTCAAATTCACACCTAGAGAAATCTTGCTCAACCATAAAAGAATTAAATTTGAGATACCATTGCCTTAGATCTTGTTTCAACCCACACAAATTTTGATTCAATCTATAGACTGAATCCTCTTTGCCTTATTTCTCAAAGCCTTCAGGTTTCTTCATGTACAACTCTTCTTCCAAATCATTTTGTAGAAAGGCTATCTTGACATCGAGCTGCTCTAATTCAAGATCATACACAGTTGCTAATCCAAGCACTACCTTGATGGAAGTCATTTTCATTGTTGGTGAAAATATTTTAGTGAAATCAATGCCCTTCTATTGATCATAACCTTTGACCACAAATATGGCCATGTATCTCTTCTTCCCACCTTCTTCTTTAAATCTATATACCGATCCATTTTTCAATACTTTTTGATTATGTGGAAGAGAGACAAAATCCCATGTGTGATTTGACAATAGAGATCCCATCTCATCTCTCATAGCTTCCATCAATTGTTTACAATCTTTGTCTTGACATGCTTCTTGAAACGTAGCAGGTTTAGCTTCACTTGAAATCAATAAGTGTTGAAGAAAATATTTGTATTTTGTAGAAGGTTCCCATTCTTTAAGGGACCTATGAACCTAAGGAATTAAATCTTGCATAATTCCTTCTTCAACGTGAGGTTCCGCAATGTTACTAGTAGAATACTCCTGGTATTGAGTGTTTGAAGAACTTCAATTTGATGGTAGAGTTTAAGGTAGAGGTTGCGGCAATAAAGGAGATCAACCTTGGCAAGTATATGGCGGTAGAATTTGTTCTTGTATATTTGGTGGTAGAGTGTTTTGTTGAGAGTTAGGCAACAGGGTATTTTGTGTTAGATTGGAAGATATATTTAAATTGGGCCACTCATGTATAAGTTGTGGCATGCTTCTTGTATTGGGTGACACATTTGGATGTGAAACCTGTGGAAGGTTTGTAGTATTTGATCCACTTCCATTTAATAGCAGATTTGTATTATGAGGCAATAGTGTTAGAGTGTTGGGTGGCTAATTTTGAATTGTAACCTAATGTTAGTTTTTAAACACATCACTTACATTTGTGATGTCATCCAAAGGCACATACTCATTTTCTTGGAGTCGTTGTTTTGGTAAACATCCCATTACTTTTTCATTGAAGATTACATCTTTGCTTCACATGACTTGTTTGGAGATGGGATCCTACAACTAATAACCATATTTTTCATCTTCATATCCAATGAAAATACAACTTTTGGACTTCACATCAAGCTTCATTCTTTTTTCTTATGGGATATGAACATAATCTTCACACCCAAAAACCTGTAGATGATTATAGTAAATCTTCTTTTCCAACCACTTCTCCTCGAGAACTTCAAAATCTAACTGAGAGAATGGACTTTAGTTTATCAAATACACTGTTGTATTTATAGCCTCTGCCCAAAATTGTTTTTCCAAACTAGTATTCGAGAGCATACAACGTTCTCTTTACAAAATGGTCTTGTTCAACCTTTCTGTTGCACCATTTTCTTGTGGTGTAAGAGGAACAATTTTAATCCTATGAATACTATTCTCTACACAAAATTGATCAAATTCTATTGAACAAAATTCACCCCCATTGTCAATTTTTAAACACTTAATCTTATTTCTAGTTTGGTTTTCTCCAAGTGCTTTGAAATTTTTAAACACACCAAAGACTTCAAACTTCCTTTTCAACATGTAAACCCAAACCTTTCTAGTGTAATCATATAAAAAAGTGACAAATTTAATTTGACCCACTAATTGATGTTACCTCCATGGAGCCAAATACATCTAAATGCACTAATTCCAATGGTCACAACTTCTTCTCATGTTCCTTGGTAGAGAATCTAGTCCTCTTTTTTTGTTGTATATATAATTCTCACACAACTCTAAGTCTATTTATTTCAGACCTAGAAGCTGATTTTTCTTGTGCAAGATCTCAAGACCTCTCTTGCTCATGTGATAGAGCCTTTTATGTCAAAGCTCTATTTTATTGTCCGCAACTTCTATTGTAGTTCCACTTCTATCTGACTCTCTAGAACATACAAAGTTCCTGATTTGCTTCCTCTAGCAATCACTAAGGCTCCTTTTGTTACCTTCCACATACTTGACTCAAATGTAATGCTACAACCTTGAGCATCCAACTGCCCAGATGAAATTAGATTTCTTTTAAGTTGAGGAACATGTCTAACATCCCTTAGTAGCCAGTTATTACCATTTTTCAATTTTAATATTAAAACATCTCATTTTCCAATAATATTGCAAGGTTCATCATCACCGAGATAAACTTTGCCAAAGTTACTAGCTTGATAATTTTTCAACTAATCCCTACACAAAGTGGCATGAAATGATGCTCCTGAGTCAAGCACCCAAACATCTATGGTAGCTTCTTCTATCGATAAAACAAGAGCACCCAAATCTTCTTCATAAGATGCATTCACCTCATTTTCTTTTGACTGATTTTAACCTTCTTGAATGACCAACAATTTCTCTTCATGTGGTCTTCCTTACCACAATACCAACAACTAATATTTTTGCCCCTAGAATTTGATCTTCTACTAGACTTTGATCTTCTTCTATGATTATTCTTACCTTTTTCTTGTGATCTTCCTTTGTTGTTGGTTACCAAAGCATCTCCTAATGAGGTACCTTGATTTTTCCTTATCATTTCCTCATTGAGAAGAATCCCAACAACATCATCAAATTTTAACACGCTTCCCTTCTTACCAGATATTGAGTTGCTAATAGCCATAACAACTCCTTCCTAGCTATGAGGTAAAGAACACAATAATAAAATTTCTTTGATCTCATCATCCAAATTGATGTTGACATAAATTAGTTAACTAATCAATGTGTTGAATTCATTCAAATGGTTTGAAACATTACCTCCTTCCTTCATTTTCAAATTGTACAATTTCTTCATTAGGAATACCTTGTTTGATGCATAGGCCATCTGATACATGTTGGATAGGCAATCCCATAATCCTTTTTTTAATCAAGACATTAAATAGGACATTGTTGGACAGCGAAAGAATAATTGTATCTACCACCTTCTAGTCTAATTTGTCCCAGTCTTCATCAAACATTGTAGTAGGCTTTTTCAATTTTCCTTCCCACATGATTGAGAGATCTTTCTAAATTAAGAGAGTTTCTAATTGCAGCTTCCACATCTTGAAGTTTTCGCTTGAGAATTTTTCAATCATCCACTTATCTGCCTCCAATTCTCCTCAATTCTCCTCAGCTCTGATACCAATTGTTAAGTAAATGAAGTAGACAAAAGGATTTATTTGTCACCAAACAACAATTAGAAAACAAAGATAATAAAATTTAGACACAACAAATATACACAAACACCAAGAATTATGTGGTTCACCAAAATTGGTTACATCCATGGGAAAAACAGGGTATTTGTCTCTTACTATTAACAACAAAAAATATATGAAGTTTCATCAATCAATCAAATATTTCAATCCCCAAATATATGTTGAACTCTTCAGGGCAGATGAAGAGTCCAGAAATAGGGGAGATAAAAGATTTAGTTGACTATGTGACTGGTGGACTTCACACAACCAAACACCATGTGCCCTCATGATTGCAAAAACCTTCTAAAAATGCCCATGAATTTTCTTGTTGTGATTGGTAAAACTCCTTTTTAGACCCACAATTTTCTACAAAAGTGGCTGCCACACAATTCTCTAATGCAGCATGATCTTCAAATGATGATTCTTCTCAATGGTGCTCTAATATCATAGTGCAAAATAAACAATAACACAATATAATATTATTAGATATTGGAGTGACGATTACAATGAGTTTTTTCTCTTTATAAAGATATCGAAAGATGTAACCCACAATTAAAGACGTGACACTTGTCCAGAACCCTAAACACTAATAATAGCAACATTGATACTATTAGAAACAAGATCTACTAATGCTTTGCTAATTACAATTTGGAGTGAAATGGAAGTCAATATGACAAGTACATATAGCCTTGAGCAACCTTGAGTTATTGGGAGTCAATCCCATAACTTAAGGAGATCTCAAGTAAATGTGGCAAGCTAAGTAGAGTGAAAGAGTTCGAAGGACTCTTCATAACTACCACACACCCAGCTGAGGTGTCTTATGCCATGTACATAAAATGAGGCTTCCGAATATGGCCAAATGAATGCCAAATTAAGCCAAATAAAATGTGTACACTAATACCCCCCCTTAAGCACAACTTAGGTGGGTGTAAAAGATGGGTCCTGGCAACAAGGCCTGATGAGGTACCCATGTACAAAAAAACTCTCATAAGTGGAGAAAGGTAGAAAACCCAATGGGAAAAAACTACCCCCCAAAAGAGAAAAAACAAGAAAGTGTACTAGACACTTTACAAAATACCTGAAGGTGATAATCCTGCTGTGAAGAATCTCTCGAAGCCTTTTGTGAAGCAACTCTGAACTCTGATGTAGCAACAGGTGATGATGACGTTTGTAGTGGAAGTGTTCGTGACACATCTCAATACAATGCGGGAAAAATGTTGAAGAATGATGGATTAGTGGAAGTGATCTTGACATATCTCTGTTGAAGTGTTGTTGGCACAACTTGGAAATGCACTCGACACACCTCTATGAACCCCCCCATAATTCAATATTTTTATCCCAATATTATTTGTGGCACTTTATAAATTAGTGCATGAATAACCCCCATAACTAAAAAAATGGAAAGAAAGTGTGGAAGTGTTCTAGACACGACTCAATGAAGTACTCTTGACATGATTCTATGGAAGTGCTCTTTGGCACAACTCTAAAATGTTCAAGGCACATTCTATACACCCCCCCAGATTTAGGATTAGGTGACTCCCTAGATTTGTGGCACTTCATAACTTAGAGTGTTATTACAATATAAATAGGTTAGATGCGTGGGAAATGTGAATATATTCACTTTTGCAAAAAGCGGTGCTCAATTTCGAGCTACCAAGCAAAAGTTATCACAAAAAACAAGTTCTCGCAAAATAGACCTATTTTAATAAACTGGCACTAATTAGCAAAAAAATGCCCATGGCGAGAGGGAAACTAGCCTTCCAATGACTCATTGGATTCGACAAAGAATGAAGAATACAATGGTTTAATTTTGTGAGGGGGAATTGGCCTCCTGCCAACCCGGGACTCACCCTTCGTCTTCAACAAGTGAAAATACAAGGGTTTTTAAAAACCATAATTCCTTGAAATCAATTTGCGCCAAAGTTTTAAATGCCCCTACCCTTGTTTTAACACAACAAATACCTATTTTGATAAAATTTTGAAAAGCCATAATTTGAAATGCTTTCAAAAACAAAATTAGGGCATTAGTTTGATATTTCAAGCCCAAATTTTTAGGGCAGAATAAGGCAGAAAATACAAAAAAAATAGGGGTGATATTGCAAATGTATTGTGTGACCACCTAAGAACTACAAGCTTCAAAGACTGGCAGTGTGACATGGCGAGAGCAAGGGAAATGCCTGAACAAATACAGATTGGTAAAAATCAAACGTTGACTAGAAGATTTGAGAGATCATTGACCTCAATCTGCAGGTTGTGAACCTCTATGGAGGCCGCATGCTTCAAGAAGGTTGTAGCCTGCTACTTCTAGGCCATGATCCTGTCAATGCAAACCGTCGACTCTGGTGTGGCAGCTTCTATCTGTTAGCATCTACTGCAACCAAGACTGCAATCATGAGACAACCAAATGGCGAGAGGAGATAAGACTGCCACATCAAACTGTGATCTACACTTTCAATGGAGACCTGATGGTGACATTGTGTGAAGATGATGAGTAGAAGAAAAAAAATAGAGTCCCGATCCAAAGGAGGATCACTCCAGGGAGTAGAATGTCTGAGAGTTGGCTGAGGACGAATTCAAAGCGCGCAAGCCCGAAACAAAGCATATAGAGGTGAAATGAATCAAGCCTCAAACAAAGCATATAGGGGCGAGACTTGCAGGTTTTGGAGAGGCCAAATGCCAAGCACAGGGATTTTGACCCTCTATTGGCTTCTAATAGGCGCCACACACCAAACGAACCTGACGAATCATACCTTCCTCAGTCACCTTTTTGGACACCACAACGCAAATTCTCCACTCTGCCCTCTATAGATCAGCCTCCACTTGCTGATCTTTGTGGGCACACGCACACAGATCGGAAGCTGATCCTCCAGATTAAATGTTGACCTTTGACAGAGAAATCTTTGACAAAAGAAAACCACTAGCAGATAAAGCGGCAGATTTGGAAAATGACTCAATCGAGGAAATAATGTTTGTACAGGCCAAATAGAGAATGAGTCCCTGAATGGGACATTGAATCTGTAAGGGCCCGAAGTGGACTCGAGATCCACAAAACACAAGTGGTCCCTGAATGAAACCCTCGACCCAAGAAGATGCAAGCAGGCTGAGAGGCCAGAAAATGAACTCCTAAATCTCAAAATTTTGGCAGAGATCTACAGAAAAGTTGATTTTGCAAAAAAAATTACATATTCAACAAATATCTGTCAAATAGGGGAATTTTTGCCTCTAATTGAACCAGCAATCTAACTTGTGTAGCTTTGATACCATGTTAGAAACAAGATCTACTAATGCTTTGCTAATTACAATTTGGAGTGAATTGGAAGTCAATATGACAAGTACATATAGCCTTGAGCAACCTTGAGTTATTGGGATTCAATCCCATAACTTAAGGAGATCTCAAGTAGATGTGGCAAGCTAAGTAGAGTGAAAGAGTTTGAAGGACTCTTCATAACTACCACACACCCAGCTGAGGTGTCTTATGCCATGTGCATAAAATGAGGCTTCCAAATATGGCCAAATGAATGCTAAATTAAGCCAAATGAAATGTGTACACTAATAGATACACCAATAAGTCACTATAGTGACTTTATTACAAAGATAAGCCTTATATTCTAACACAAATAAAAAGAAATGGATGGAGAAAAGGATTTAGTTTTGGGTCAAGTGTACCTTTAAAAAGATGAACCAAATGACCTAGATCGTGCCTCTATTTAAAGATGAACAAGTGTATTAACAATTTATAATTAGCCTTCAAAGAGGGAGTTTCTAAATTTTGTTTAGTTGTACAGTTTATAGCAATTAAATTTCAAACCCATTTCATCCTTCTTTCTTTATACTACACTGGATGGTAGCATCAGGCTTGAAATTGCTGGTCATCCTAGTTTGAATTTTGTAACATACCCTTTCATTTCACTCTCTCTATAATTCAAATACACTTATCCAAAAGTTTAGATAGTCCATTTGGTGTAACATTTCAATTGGGATGCTCTCTATCTTGATGAGATATAAGTTTTAAGGATTGACATAATAGGTTATTGGAATATTAATTTCTCCCCACCATAATACATTAATATGTCAATTTTTAAAGCAAGATCTAAATATAGGTTATTACATGTAACGGTTTTGTGACCACTCTGCCAGTGTAAATACATTCCATATGCACGATCATTTTTAGAAGATTCTATGTGACTGAAAATACCTCTATATATTGAGGTACCATGTAACAGTTTGAATCCTCTTCAATCAATTGATTTATGAATGTTGTAGCATTCTAGATTAGGACAAATTTTGTTTGTATATTTTGTGTTTCTGAATATAATTTTATGTTTGTGCATTTCATGCACCTCTTTAAAATTAGTATCAGAGCCAAGGTCACTGCTAAGTGAGGTTGATTTTATTTCCAAGAAAAACCCGGTTAAGATTGAGGGTTTGCAAGAAGAGAAATTGGAGCTGCATCATCTGTGGAAGAAAAGTCCATTGAGGTTTTCATCACCAAAGGAGTTGATTTTTTTTTTATGAAGACGATGTAGATCACAGAGATTGTAGCTAGAAGGAAGATAACAAGATTTTGAAAAATCTGAAGACATTGTAAAAGGAGGAAGGTGAGTGAAGTCATCAAAAAATTGCAGTGAAGTGCAGTAGCACCAGGTAACTTAATTAGTTTTTTTTTTCAAATGGGAAAAGTTGGTAAACAAGTTAAGAAAGAAAATGAAGGTTTATGGGGTGAAAATTAATTTTTGGAAGAAGAATTGATAAAAGTTAATGAAGAATTGATGAATGTTAAAAAAATTAATAGATAATATATAGAAAGGATAAAGGAGTTAGGAAAGGAAAAATATGAAAATTTATGTGAAATTCGTAATCTAGAAAAAGAATTGAAGAAAGTTCAAGATAGAAATGAAGAGCTAGGAGAATAGTTGAATTTGTTTGACAAGATTAAAAAGAAGAATGAAGATTTGGAAGAGCAGATAAAGAAATTAGAAGAGGAAAACAATTTCCAAAAAGATGAAATATCAAGGTTGAAAGAAGAAAATAGTCAACTAGATCAAACACTTGCATCATGTCTGAAGGAAAATGAATGTTTAAGGTTGAAGCATGCACTTTGTGATGTTTCATGTGATACATATGACTTTGATATAGCTGAAGCTTCTTTTGATAAAGAATGTAAGAATGAAGATGTTAATTTTTATGAATCTATAAATATTTCAAGTTGTAATGATAATGAAATAGGAAGTCCAAAGAATGTTGGTTTCAAGATAATGAAAAAAATGGGTTATGAAGGAAAATATTTCGGAAAGTTTGGAAAAGGAATTAGAGAGCCTATTGAACCTAGAGTGAGGCCAAAGCATGAAGGTCTTGGATATAGTAGAGGTAAGGAAAAGATAAATGATGTTGTAGGTAATATAGGTAAAAACAAGTTAATTCAAATGCAATGTTCTTATTTTCATAGGCAAGGACATAAGAAAGAAATGTGTTGGGATCTTCATCCTTGTAGAATTTGTGGACTAAAGAATCATTGTGAAAAGGTGTGTGGAATAAAAAGTGGAATAAATAATCTATGACAGATTGTATGCAAATGAGTTGTGGATGGATTGATGGATCAATTTGGGAACAGGTTACAAGTATTTTCAAGAAGTTGTAGAGGCATAGATATTCACATGTCAAAGAGAAAAAGAATTATGCAAGAAGTGAATGTTGGAGTTGTGTAGATGATTACTTGTTTTGACTCAAAGGAATTCATTGTCTGGAAATAGTGATTTTGCAGGAAGTGTACATCTATATTTCAAGTGATTTGAAGATCAGTTGGAGGTAAAGATGCATGAAGACACCAAGTAATCGAGGAAGAAATTGAATTCTTGTAGCAAAGTGCAGTAGCACGAGGAAGAGTACTCTCAAATATTCCAGAGATATTAAACAAATGGAGAAAACAAATTGGAGTTTTGCAAATTAGATGATCATTTGGCAAAGGAGAAGACAGATTTTGAGAATTGAAGATGCTGAAGCATTTTTGGTTGAAATTAAGTGGGAGTGTTGGAGTATTAATTTCTTCCCACCATAATGCATTAATATGTTAGTTTTTAAAGCAAGATCTAAATATAGGTTATAGCATGTTACGGTTTTGTAACCGCTTTGTTGTGTAAATGCATTCCATATGCACACTCATTTTTAAAAGATTCTATGTAACTAAAAAGACCTCTATACATTAAGGCACCATGTAGCAGTTTGAATCATCTTCAATCAATTGATTTATGAATGTTGTAGCATTCCAAATTAGGAGAAATTTTGTTTGTATATTTTGTGTTTGTGCATTTCATTCTCTGCTTTCACAGGTTACATAATGAGTTCAGATCTTGCAATCTTGTCTATCAATGGACAAGTGGAACCATGCTTAGAGAAGTGTAAATTATGCTGATAGCTACTGCTAAAATAGATCAAAGAATGCAATTTTTGGGATTGGAGAAGAGCTTCATGAGTGCAAGGAGTAGTGAATATTTGTAATAACCACCTTGGTTACTACTAATTTTTTTAAAAAAATTTTACACACCAAGTACTAACTTAATTGTCCAAGCATCTTCTATCTAATTTATAAGTGCCAAATTCAAAGACATACCAACTATAATCATGACATCAACTCTATGCCACAACTCATATACTTGTACTAGAATATTGTAAGCTCCCAAGGTGAGGGTCATCTTTAGACCTATACCTAAACCTTGAGGGTTCATTTGTAATAGCCCTGCCTACGTATCCCTTCATGGGAATCAGAGGCTCCATAGTTCATTCAACAATAATAGAGGCTTCATCCTCTCATTTGATATGAGATCTTTAATCTCACCTTTAGATCATTGTCTTTAAGTGAATCTTATGATTCCAAATCATTTCATATGCAATAGTATGATTGCAAATGAAATACAGTCAAATGTTGGTTTAATACCAACCTCAATGTATGGAAGCACACAAAACCATATAGTGACCAGCTCATATAAGCAGTACTTGTTCACACATAGTGATAGGCTCAAGCATGCATTCCTTGTACACAATGAGATTATCACTCACATGGTCACACATACAAGTGTGACTAGCTCATAGGTACAAACCCTATACACAAAGTGAGTAACTCATCTATATGACACATATAAACAATGTGACTAGCTCCTGCATATCACATATACATAGAGCAAATAACTTATGCATGCGTCACATACACCCAGAGTGACTATCTCATGCATACAACCCATACACACAAGGTGCTTAACTCACACCTAAATCACATTTATAGAATGTGAATAACTCAGGCAAGAAACACATATACACAATGTGACTAATTCACATATACATAATGTGACTAATTCACATATACACAATGTGAATAGCTTGTGCAGGCATCATGTGCATGTCATAGGTTTACATCGTGATCAAGTAGTAAAAAAGAATGGTTGCGACCATATTGCAAGCATCTTTCCATTTGTCTAATTCACTCGCTCCTAAGTCATCAAATATATCCCAGTCCAGAAAAGCAATGTTGATCTATTTTATGGTAAACCATAGGTTCCATCATTTTTCCTAATTTGCAACCAACTATGATGACAAGCAAGCGTCCCATACTACTTGTAGTCATCACCGGCAAGGGCTCAAGTGCAATAACACATAACTTATAACGTTCCTAATACAGATGCACACAATGATTGACTCATACATACATAGTGACCAACTAGTAATAGAAAGTGGATGTAACCTACTATATGCACCTTACCATTACCTGGTTCACTAACACATAAGCTTCCATCCTTTTCCTAGTTCACAACCAACTGTGATGACAAGCAAGAAACCCATACTACTTTTTGTCATCACTGGCTAAGGAGTAGGTGTAACAACATACATCACATGTGGCTATTAAAAAGATTTGAACAACTCGTTGAACCATCGAGTCGGTGGATCCTGACATCTATTGCCTCCATGCCACTAGCGAAAGTTAGTCCAACTTGGTATGGGGTAGCTCTTGGCATCTATCACATGCATGGTACTGGTGAAAGTCGGCTAAGCCCTATCATACCAAAGGGTAGCTCCTGGCATCCATCACCTCTGTGGTACTGGTGACAGCTAACTAACCCTAAGATATGATAGATAGCACCTAGTATCTGTCACCTCCATGGTACTAGTGACAACTTCCTAAACCACACATGTATCATAACCTAGATGGCTCTCGGTATCTGCCATCTCCGTTCTACTAGCGACAACTGGCTCATCCTAAGATACGATGGATAGCACCCGGCATCTGTCACCTACAAGGTACTGATGACAGCCAGCTATCTACACCTGTATTAGAGTCATTTTTGACTTGTGGGTCATGTTATGGCTAGTTATACACACAATAAGGATATCACAAGGATTCACCAACACTGGTTAGGGTGACTCAATTACATACCACATAGAGGTCAGTAAACCAATACACAGGGTCTTATATGTCCAGGGGTCTAAATTATAGGTCAACACTCAATAAATATATTGAGCCCACATGAGCTAGACTCTATCTAGTCACATATGCATAAACATATATACAACTCATAATGTAATATTAATAGCCATTCCATACATTCAGTTGTCACTTGGAAACACGGTATGCATAATACAAAAGTCAAACCCACAATAGCAATTTTAAACATTATTCTATATCTGAGTGCATAATATTTACATATTAACAATCACAAGTTTAGTATACAATTATCCATCATCTAGATGTAAAGGATAAATATCATACATAGTTGGTAATTCCCACCATCAATTGCCCATATGTTCAACATGCAAAACATTGCTTATTTTAGTCCAGACAAGTCCAAAGGCACCTTCATACATCACATTAGAGACAAACTATGATGATGGTGATCTAAAAGTTCATCCAAGATTGGGGCAAATTTAGAGGACCTAACCCAACAATCTTAGAGTAGAGGAGGTTAGTGCTGATAGAGTGTATTTTCCTGGCTCAAGCCTATATGGTGGGGATTTATTAATTAGATGGTAAGTTCACAATCATTTAATGTAGCTTTGGCCTTGAACTAAAACACACCAAAGAGGAAAGGTTGATAAAGTTTGGGAACGCCCCATACCTCAGAGTCATTCCCTAAACCCCTTCCCAATGGACTTGAAGTCCATGGGCATCCTTCACCCAAGAACTGCCTACATACTCGCTTCCAAATGGAATCGAAGTCACATGTAGTTCTCCTCACTTACTCTTAAGGGTTAAACACCTTGGTTCATACCCTCAAAGTTTTTTTGTCATCCCAATTTCATACTGACACTTATTATATCCCCATAATCAAATCCATACATAGAGATATGCATAATCAACATAATCAATATAAAATAAATCAGTCATATCCGAGCATAGGATGAGAGAAGACCAAATGTATTCATAGAGAAATAATTATGCAAAGCCTTATTATGACTCCAAAATGACATCCTACTATAAAATGATTCAATAATATCAATATCATAGAGATATCCAAGATTGTCATTCCCTAATAAATATATGTCAAGGATATCATGCATCATTCGGTACCTTGACGATAACACTACAAATGTAATTATCACCTACCACATGGATCCTGGAGACATCTTCTTACAATCAAGTACTCAGTACATAGTGTTGTTTATCTCTAGGGGAATAACATAACATTGTGTTCTATTATACGATGACCTCATTAACCTCACTAGAAGAGAGTTACATATTTGTAAGACACAGCTTAATGTATTGTTTCCATGAAATTTATCATCAAGAAAGGAAATTAGATTATTCAGGTATCTAAAACAACTATCTATAGTTAAGCTTGATCTACTCAAGGCATTTTAACCATAGTACCATGCCTACGATAAATCACTACATATGTTCCACTATGTAGACTATTTGATTATATAATTTTCCTTATTTATATAGAAGTCACATATACTTGCAACACATCTTTAATATTCAGCATCATGTAGCTAGCAAGCAAAGGGATAAAACAACAATATAAAGGCATGCTCTTTAAACTCACTTAGCCGACCAATCACTTTTCCAATAAGTACTAAAGAACTTCTAACCAAGGTCACCAAGGTCTCAATTTAGACCTCTCCACAATTATGATTCATATTTTAGCATAAACATGCTAGAACCCTTATAGGCTCATCTTATTAACACAAAGGCTAGAGAGAGAGTACCTACCAACATGTAACTTCATTTTCTTAGAGATTCCATTTGTGACCATCGTCATTAAACTTGATATTTACAAAGCCTAAGTAATCACTAATTTAAGTCTTTGCATAAACTCGATAGGACTAATAAGTAGTCCACCTAATTCCTTACCACCTTGTTCAAGTAATAATGGTAATAGAATATTATCTTAGTCCTAAAAACCATATTTTTCAAGATGATCACTTCATGTAAAATATAGTGCATTAATCTCTTATAAGGAGGCATTCATATCTAGTCCTTCAAACCATTATAGGAACATAAACGAGATGTTACATTATGCTAATCCTAATTGCCTCAACAAAAAGTTCCATCAAGATGCAAAGCCATGTAATGTCTTGCCCTTCTAGCTCAACAAGATTGATCCTCACCCTTTAGGCACCTTGTTACATGGTTGGCTCCCTTACCACTCCCATTAAGCACACAAGTTTGATGCACTTTGTAGTATCATATACATCAAGACACCACACATTCACAACCCAATTCACAAGGGATGTAGGCGTAACAAGATATAGATGATGTTATGATATAATAATCTCATTTTAGAAGGTCTACATCACAGGCTAATGTACAGATTATCCATATAACAAGTTCTTGATCTATAAGCTAGAAAAACACAACCATGAAACAACCAGCACTCATAAGAACTAGTATAATCCATTTCAACTATCATTTGCACTTACTATGACTAGGCTCATAGTTGGCAATAAAATTAATAGGTCAACGATTGTACTATAAGCCTTCTCTGTCACGGGGAGTGTTTGACAACACAAAATAACCCTAATAATTTAACAAGGCAAAATGAAATAATAACCCCCATCTAGCCAACTAAATAGATTGGTGTCCATAGATGAAAGTAGAACTTCTTTTCTAAGTATATTAAGACATATAAATCTTTACCGGATTATCAACTCAACTTATAATGTGATAACACACTTGTGGTATTTACATAATATACCCTCAATGGTCTCAACATGTAAATGGCCTTAGAACAATCATTAGTCATATCTACTTGTTTCTAATAAAGTCACTGATACACCTATATAATTGTATAGACAAGCCTTGCATTCAGACTTTAACTCCACTTCTTTCACCTAAATGGAATCTTTGACCATTCATCTATTTCATAGGTTCTTGCCAATTTGGACAATAATAAAATGTCACCAATATCGCACGTTGCCTAGTATGACGTGAGCATATTAAATCACTAAAATATATAAACTCACTATACCAAGTACAAGGCATGCTTCACATAAATTGCTCGAGTATCTTTCATGAGGGCTTTAACTAAGCTTAGAAAAGACATGCAAACTGTTTGAAATGTGAATGAGGAGATATTACCTGAAGTTTTACACAAAGCATAAATCAGTAGAACTAAATTACTTTTTAGTGGACTGAGTGCATGTCTCAGAATTAAATACCATTTTAGGAGAATAAGAGGAAGAAGGGGCACACTTATCTCTAGAAATGATGTGGAAGATATCTTTGATTTTAGGCGTTGAAAGTTGTCTTCCATTGCATTGGATACCATTATCTGTAGAATCATCCTCCATTTCCCAAAGTTTGAAGCTACCCTAGCCTGAAACTTGATTATACACAACCTGTGAAGCTATGGTCTTGCCAATACCAGTAATACCCCATATTCTAGCTTTAACCACATCTCTTGATGATTTCAGATTTAATTTCTGCAGGAAATCATTTTTAACAATGTCCACTCCCACTAGGTGATTCGCAACTTGTAACGTCTCTCGGTTAATCACGTCATTCACCACAATCTTTACTAACTGACCTTTGAAGCCTTCAGTTACACTAACGGACCACCCTGAGCGAGAGTAGATCAGGTGACAGCCACCTTCAAATGCCATATTGAGTCTGCATATCCTTTAGAGAATATAAGATGTGCATGACACTACTCTCGATTGCTCTTTTCAATCTTGACTAAGTTGAATCTCCCTTTTCCATGCTCTCGTCTCCTTATAGACATGCAGTCATGCAGATGTGAGAGCTTCAAGAGATGATCTGCCCAAGTATTTCCTACCTCCTTTTTCCCTTAAAAACTTAGAAACACCTCTTCTATCCTTTCGGCTTAGATGGATGTCTAGCCTCTTTCTATTGGGCCATTCTAGCTATGCTAGCGACTTCGTAGATTTTTATCAGGTATGGTGCCAATTCATTCTACAGAGCTCAACTTTGTAAATACTAAAACAGAAAATGAAAACCAAGAAAGAACAGCAATATCAAAACAAGAACTCAGAATGAAAGAAACAGATCAAGACACACAGAGCAATAAGATAGTTTAACGTGGTTCGCCAATGTTGGCTACATCCACAACGAAGGGTGATCTTATTATCCACAATACATCTCTCTCTCACTCTATTTTTCAGAGTATCCTATACATCACTGTATATCTCTGCAACACAGCAGCGTCTCACTTTTTGCATGCTCAAGACTTCACTCTCTAACCTTCTGCCAACCGACTTCCATCTAGAATCATAAACCATCAGAATGGAAGTAGTTACATGCCAAGAAAGGCATTGTGCATAAAGAGAAGTTACAAAGAATCTAGAAAAATGCAGAGGTGGCTGTTACAAGGAATAAATCTTTGTGTGGTTGTTACATGTGGGCTTCATACAGCCACATGCCCAACAATCTCCCACTTGAAGACCAATGGAAATGGCAATGAAGCTGCTCAGAGAGAGATCCCCTTTGATGAAAATCAGTGTCACAGAGGAACAAGACCAAGAGAAGATCTACAGAATTTGAACTTCTCTCGAGGAACAATCTTTGTTAATGCATCCGCCGGATTAACCTTAGTGTCAATCTTTGTGACCTGTAACTTGCCTTCGTCAATAAGATGGCAGATAAAATGGTAACGAAGGTCAATATGTTTTGTTCGACTGTGGAACGCTGCATTTCTTGACAAGTGAATAGCACTTTGGCTATCACAAAATAATGGAAAGACAGATTTTGGACAGCCTAGTTCTGTCAACAAACACTCAAGCCATATCATTTCTTTGGCTCCTTCCGAGAGCGCTATGTATTCAGCCTCTGTTGATGACAGAGCTACAGTTTGTTGCAACCAAGAGACCCAAGTAATGGCTGCCCCAGCAAATGTAAAGACATAACCAGTGGTAGACTGGTGTTTGTCTAAATCTCCGACCTATCAGAATCTACATAACCACGAAGCTAAAAGTCAGTACCTCCAAAACATAAACAGAAATGTGAAGTACCTTTCAGGTACCGAAGAATCCACTGAATTGCCTGCCAGTGAAGTTTGCCCGGATTACTCATGAATCTGCTCACAACAGCAACAGCTTGTGCTATGTCCGGACGAGTACACACCATTGCATACATGAGACTGCCGACTGCAGATGTATATGGAATAGACCTCATCTGTTCTTCTTCTTCCTGATTTTTCGGACACATAGCTGAAGATAGGCGGAAATGATCAGCCAAAGGAGTAGATACCGGTTTAGCATGAGACATATTAAATCTGTCCAACACTTTGGCAATGTAGCTTGCTTGGGACAACCTAAGTTCTCTTTTATTTCTGTTTCTGAATATGTGCATCCCAATTATTCGTTTGGCTGGTCCGAGATCTTTCATGGCAAAACGAAGATCCAACTATTGCTTCAGCTGAGCAATAATCTCAACACTAGTACCCGCTACTAACATATTGTCAACATAGAGCAAAAGGATGATGAACTCACCAGTATTGAGCTTCTTGTAGTAAACACAAGGATCTGATTCACACCAAATAAAGTGGTTATCAGTCATGAAGCGGTCAAATTTTAAATACCATTGTCTTGGAGCTTGCTTCAGCCCATACAAACTCTGCTTCAACTTGCAAAATAAATGCTCCTTACCTGGTTGAGCAAAGCCTTCAGGCTACTCCATGTATAAATCCTCATCAATATCTCCGTGCAAAAACGTTGTTTTCACATTGAGTTGCTCAAGTTCTAAATCCCAAATGGCTACTAAACCCAAGACATCATGAATGGTGTCCATTCTGACAACTAGAGAAAAGATTTCAGAAAAATCAATACCTTTTTGCTAATCAAACCCCTTGACGACTAATCTGGCCCTGTATCTTTTATTTCCTCCGTCTTTGTCTTTCAAGCAATAAATCCATTTGTTCTTAAGAGGCTTTCGATTTGGTGGAAGAGGAACCAAATCCCAGGTTTGATTAATGCTCAACGACTCCATTTCTTCGTTAATGTCGACCATCTAGTTCTGTGCATTTTCATGCTTGTAGGCTTGTTTATAAGTTGTCAGCTCTGCATAATCAGAGAGCAATAACTCATAGTCATCATATTTTGCCGGTCTCCTCTTCGCACGGGTAGACCGCCTCAATTGTGTACCTTGCTCTGGCTAGATATTGGAGTCCAGATTGAGTCTCTGTAATAAATGCTAAACATTATCAATCTCTGAGTGAAGAGGCCCCTAAGGAAAACTGCCCTGTCTCTATATTTGTGCACCTAGAGGGATCTACTCAGTTACACTGTCCTGCCACATAGTTCCTATCTGTGTAGTAGAGTGACCTTTATACAGGTCTAAATGTTCACCTGGTAAGGACGTGGTGTCTGAGCCTCCTCTATGCTGCGTTGAAAGTGGCAAAGGTAGCGTATGACCAATGGATTGCTACGTGGGCTCAGAGGATTTGATTGGCAGTGTTGAACAATCAATAGGCAGCATTGAAAGATACAAAGGTTGTGGTGAAGAGTTAAAAGGCATCGAATAAGCTTGTGGAGGCAGCGTTAAATCTTGTGAGGGCAGCGAAGGCTGCATAGAACTTAAATTAGGCTGCGTGGGACTGTGTATAGGCAGCGTTGATTTAGCAAGGGGCAGCGTCGGTCCAAAGGGAGGCTGCGTTGGCAGTGTGGAAGTCAGCATTTGACTTAGTGATGGCAACATAGTATCTTGGGAGGGCAGCGAATGAGGTAATAAAGGCAGTGAATGGGTGTTTGAATAATCCACTGACTGTGTGGAAACAATGGAAGGCATCAAACCTGATGAAGGCTGAGGTGGTAATGTGCATCCAACTGAAGGTAAAGTAGCTGAAGTAATAGGAGCTCCAGACATATAAGAATGTATAGTAGTAACAAGTGGCTGGGAAAGTGTAATGGTGGATTGCCTCACCTTTCCATTATCGAACAAATCCACATCAATATATTTCGGCACAGGTGAATTGCAAGGTTGCAAGCTTGGAAACTCCCTCTCGTTAAATACAACATCACGGCTACGAATTATAGTCTTTGCAATAGGATCCCAAAGACGAAAGCCAAACTGATCTTCACCATAGCCGAGAAAAACACACCTTTTTGACTTGAAATCTAACTTAGTTCTCTGTTCTTTCGGAATGTGAACAAAAGCGGCACAGCCAAACACCCGCAAATGCTAATAGGAAATACGCTTTCCAAGCCATGTCTCCTTAGGTATGTCAAAATCCAACCTGGACGAAGGAGCTCGATTGATTAAATACACAACAGTGTTACATGCCTCTGCCCAAAACTCTTTGCCCAATCCGGCATTGGAGAGCATACATCGAGCTCACTCAAGTATTGTGCGATTAAGCCTTTCAGCTACACCATTTTCCTGAGGTGTATAAGGGACGGTCTTGATCTATCGAATACCATGGTCTGCACAAAAAGAATCAAACTCCAAAGAGCAATATTCTCCACCATTGTCTGTTAGTAGGCATTTAATTTTATGCCCAATCTGGTTTTCAACTAAAGCTTTAAAAATCTTAAATTTTGAAAAAATTCAGATTTTCTGTTCAACATATAAATCTAGATTTTGCGAGTGCAGTCATCTAAAAATGTGACAAAATAATTTTCTCCACCAAAAGAAGTTACCTGAGTTGGACCGAATACATCAGAATGAACAAGTTCCAATGGAGTGGTTTTCTTGTCATGCCCTGTTCTCACGAAACTGGTCCGGCACTGTTTGCCATAAAGGCAATGTTCACAGAATTCTAAATCAATGGAGTTGAAGCCTGGAAGCTAATTGCGCTGAAGCATAACTTGAAGACCTTTTTGGCTCATATGACCAAGCCTCTTGTGCCATATTTCAGACCCACTGTCCATAGCCGGCAAGGCAGCTCCCACTTCACCAAAACAGTCCAGAATGTATAGATTCCTTGCTTCTTTCCTCTTGCCATTACTAAAAGACCTTTTGTAATTTTCCATGAGTCAAGAGAAAATTTAACATTGCATCCATTGCCTATAAGCTAACTGACAGAAATTAAATTTCTTTTTAATAGAGGCACATATCTAACATCCGTCAAAGTTAGTTTGTCACCATTTTTCTGATTCAATATTACATCTCCTTTTCCTAAAATCTCACATTCTTTATTGTCACCCAGAAATACCTTACCGAATGTGCCTTCTTGAAAATTTGTGAAAGCTTGACAGCATGAAGTTGCATGAAAAGAGGCACCGGAATCAAGGACCCACGAATCTGCATTTGTATCACTTGCTGATAGGACCAAAACACCATCACTTGTAGTGTTTGCTTGATTATTTGTGCTCACGTTGCCTTGAGCTTTCTTATAGTTCCAGCAATTTTTCTTATTGTGTCCAGGTTTTCCACAAAACCAACATGAACTGGTTCCGCCCCTAGACTTCGATCGTGGACCAGATTGTGACCTTCTCCGGTTGTTGAATCTACCTCTTTCATGGTTTCTTCCCCTATTGTTTATACTTACAGTCGTGAGAGCATCACCGGATGAGGGTTCCTGATGTTTCCTTCTCATGTCTTCGCTGAGAAGAGTAGCTGCAACTTCATCAAAAACCAATGTACTCTTGGCTGCTACAGAAGTGCTCACAGCCATGACAACACCTTCCCAGCTATGTGGTAAGGAACACAACAGCAGAATCGCTTTAATCTCAGGATCTAATTTGATGCCCACCGAAGCTAATTGAGAGACTAAGGTGTTAAACTCATTCAGATGATTAGACATAACCCCACCTTCTCTCATTTTCAGGTTATATAATTTCTTCATAATAAAACCTTATTTGACGCCGAAGCAATCGCATACATACTAGAGAGCTTTTCCCAAAGCACTTTCGTATTGATCTCATTTGAGACATTAAATAAAATATTGCTTGACAATGAGAGAAATATTGTTGCCTTCGCTTTCGAATCTAGTTTTTCCCAGTCTTCATCCGTCATAGTACCTTGTCCTTTGGCTTTCCCCTGTAAGGCGAGAGACAAGTCCTGTTTGATGAGAAGAGACTCCATGTGCACTTTCCAAAGACCAAAGTTCTGGCCTGTAAACTTTTCTATTTTCCATTTCTCCGAGTCATCCATTCTGATTGTTGTGTAGGTTCCCAAAAATTTTCACTATCTCCTGGACCGAGCTACAGACAAACTCTAATACCAATTGTAAATACTAAAACAGAAAATGAAAACCAAGAAAGAACAGCAATATCAAAACAAGAACTCAGAATGAAAGAAACAGAACAAGACACATAGAGCAATAAGATAGTTTAATGTGGTTCGCCAATGTTGGCTACATCCACAACGAAGGGTGATCTTATTATCCACAATACATCTCTCTCTCACTCTATTTTTCAGAGTATCCCATACATCACTGTATATCTCTGCAACACAGCAGCGTCTCACTTTTTGCATGCTCAAGACTTCACTCTCTAACCTTCTGCCAACCGACTTCCATCTGGAATCATAAACCATCAGAATGGAAGCAGTTACATGCCAAGAAAGGCATTGTGCATGAAGAGAAGTTACAAAGAATCTAGAAAAACGCAGAGGTCGCTGTTACAAGGAATAAATCTCTGTGTGGCCGTTACATGTGGGCTTCATACAGCCACGTGCCCAACAAACTCCCAGAGCACAGGTATCGTGGTAACATCTATTTGCCTAAGCCTCTGAACCTGAAAATCAACAACTTCCTTACTACCAGCAATGCCCACTCCCTTGTCTGTACAAATTCGTCTACCCTTAATGCTTTGGTGTATGACCATACCCTACGCCTTGTCCTCTCTGGCAGAGTTGTAGTAGTTGGTATCCATTCCCTGCCAAAGCGCCCATAATTGTACTATAAATTTTGTCTCCCCTCCTTTCAGGAATGGTCTTCCTCTTTATTGCCTCCATCAACCCACATTAACGAAATGTCTTTTATTTTTATTTTAACTTTTTGTTTAGTTTTACTGTGTACGTCTAGCGTGCCAGCCACGTCCTCCATTCGGGATGTGACAATATCGACAGTAGTTTGCCATTACTCAATATATCGACAGTAGTCTTCACAGTTTAACCAAAGCTCAAATAGTCCCCATATCCCTGCATTCTGGATATCATTCACATAATTCTCAGGAATTAAATTTCGAATAAGGGTTTATACAAAACAATAACATTATTTTAACATTTCTAGAGTTTTCAAGTTCTGTACAGAAAAGAATAGGAAACTTGAGCATCATATAGAGATTTATGGCATCAGTACTTTAGTCCTCCTAGTCTGCTATGCCTTCAAAGAGCTTGTATTTTTCAGACTTTTCTTCTTTCTGTAAAAATCTGTCATAGTCCTGGATAGTTTTTTGCTATGCTTTATTCATAAAACTTCCAGAATCTTAGAGGTTGCTCTGAAATTTTGTTGTTTTTTTACTACGTAAATGGGGGTTTGGTGGGTTGTCTACCCTTCATTAAAATATGACATTTCAAAAGCATTGTTCAAAACTTAGAAAGCAAATATCACCATTAGACTTGTAGCAGACCAAAACAAAGTACAATAAGTAAACAAGCTCCCTAAACCATCAACAGAGCTGGGGCATAAATTTATCATGAAGATCTGATTAAGTCAAAAAGCCAACCGCTACAATCAAACAAACAGAGAAAACGATCAAGTTAAAACATCATGAAACTCTAGCACAATGTCCCTATTTTAACATGCCTATAGTTTTCAAGTTTTGTACAGAGAAGTACAGGAAACTAGAGCATTCTAGAGAGGCTTATGGCATCAGTGCCTTGGTCCTCCTCGTGGACCTAGTCTACTATGTTGTTAAAGAGCTTGTATTTTTTAACTTTTTCCTTCTTGTAAAAAGCCTTATGATAGTCCTGGATTGTTGTTTACTAAACTTTACCCACACAACTTCTAGAGTCTCAAAATTAACTCTGCATTTTACTAATATAATTAAAAGAAAAGGTTTTGTTTATCAAAAGAAGTGTTTCTTTAAAGAAGTAACATTACTTTTGTTGTGTAAATGGGGGTTCTTTGGTTTCCCACCATTCATTAAAATAAGACATTTCAGGTACAGAGTTCAAATCTTAAAAAGCAATTTCCACCAAAAGAGTTGTGGAAAGCCAAAACAAAGTACAGTGTGTAAAATAGCTATTCAAACTATCAACAGAGCCGAGTCATAGACTTAGCAACAAATAGGTAGCAAAGACAAACTGCTACAACCACACTAGCATAAAGAATGATCAGGTTAAAACATCATGAAAATCTGGCACCATTAATGAAAGTATCCTTTAGCTATTACAGTATAAATTAATGAAATTATATGGGTGCCATTTTGGAAATGCAGGAATAAAATTGGATTCTTCATTCATTTTGTACCTTCAAACCAAAACTGTATTCCAGTTCTGGCTGCACCTAGAATGATTCTGGCTGTCCAAGACTCTGAATTTGAAATTTGAATTTTCACATTTTATGCCTAAAAATACTGAGATGCCAAGGAATCGAAAACCATACTCTGTACTTGGGATATGATAAATATGAATTGTCTTTATAATCTTCATTTCGCTCGTCTATGTGGTTGATGGCATGATAAACTAAATTTCCAAAATTATTATCTTGAGCATATTACCTTTGCTAAAGCTAAATCTTTAGTGCTGATTGCTTGAAATCTAAAAATGACTCAATTATTATAATTCATATATCTCTGAAAATATATGAAAACAATGAAAAGATAACATAGAAAACATGTTAGCATCTAGAGTTATAAATTTGATTTTTTTTTTCCTTTGAAGTGTAAAAATTTCCTCCTATAAGCTGAAATTTACTTCTTATAGCATGTACTACCTTGTGGATATCCCGAAGTCAAAGTGTGTAGTGAACATGGTTTCGAAGCATGAAAACATTCTGAAAACAAAAATCAGAGTCCATTGTGGGACCTTTAAGATCCTAAGGACAAACCTTGTTTGTCAACCACCCGACTAGGTTTGAGGAATTCTACTCTATCATATTAATGTCAGGGTAATGATTCTTCAGATTATCATATCCAGATTAAAGTAGGCTGTTATGAATACATATGACATATTACAGATAATCTTTTCACAGGCCTTCAAGCTTCTATAAAAACTCTGGCAAATTTTAGAATCGGTGTGACTAATCACAATCTAAGATCCATCATTAGGATGAAAATATGAAATAAAATCATGGAGTGTGATCCAAAATATTGATATAAAAATTTAGTACACAATTTTTCTAGAAATTTGTTTTCTCATATATAACTATCTTTATTTCCATTTTTATGTATTGTTACTACTCACTCATCGTGTTTCTATGTTATGTGTCCACTTGATGATTCTATTTATCCTTTCTAACACATTAATCATCTGTTTTAGGTGCTAAGATTATTCCAAATTTAACACAGAATAATCTAACAAACTAATTGGCTCTCACGTGGTCCATTGAACAGTGATTGTTGGAGAGGTTGCTAATTTTGCAGCCTATGCATTTGCTCCAGTTATTCTTTGTCGCCCGCTTAGGTGAACTTGACATCATTATTAGGTATACAGACATTTTTATGATCTGATACTTGTTTGTCCTTTGGACAGTTGTAAAATAAGCAAACGAAAAACTTGATCAAAAGTGGGATAAAAACTGAATGACATTTTTGCATGTTTGTGCAGTGCAGTACTTGCACATATTATATTGAGAGAGAAGCTACACATATTTGGTATTCTAGGTTGTGTTCTTTGTGTTGTTGGTGTTGGCTCTCAAAATTGTAAGTTCTAATTTCCTAGAGTTCTCTCTAAACACTAGTGTAATGGAGAAAATAACATAGGCAGAGAGACAACAAATTCATGTTTAGAAGGTGGACAACCTTGGGCCAATTTATAAGAGAGGGTAGCTCCTCATCTACTTCAGGCTCTATTTGTTGGGTTAAACTAGCTCTTGGGTTAGAGTTAGTGGATTAACCATAAGTGGTCTGAGCACATGGTTTTGTCCTAATTATATTGGTCCATGGTTTTGGAGCTCATAGTTTTGAGCCCATGGTTTTTCATGTATGGAAGTCTATATAATGGCTTGGTGACTCCATTGTATGTGTGGCTGGTTGAAGCCTCCGGGCTTAGTCCGATTGGGGCTGAGAGTTAATATGAAGATCTCCATTGCTGGTTTTTTCTCCGGTTTGGGCTTTTCTAGGGTAAATCATTTGTAGTGGTTTGTGTTCTTGTTACATACCTATGTTTGTTGTTTCTGCTGCATTCTTAGTTGTGTACGGGCTGTGAATTTTCTTTTATTTTTCAACAACTGGTATCAGAACCGTTGGAAATTGATGATGCCGCAGCTTAGAAGAATTTAATGTATATAATGCAGGTTTACAATGTGTGGAGATAAGGAAACATTTATTTTTCGATCTGGTATTCTTGCTGAAATAGAAGGTTTAAGCGTGTCTCAGCGCTCTGGCTCCTAGAAGAAGGCTGAGCAGTGCAAAATTGGTCTTGGTTGCTGCTATAGGCATGTTCCCTAGTAAAAGTCATTGTATCTAGTTGCTGCAAGTAAGGTGCTGCAGGTCCAAGGCTGGCTGTAGCAAGAACAAAAATATTTGTAATTGAGTTGTAAATTTAATACATGTATATGAGCTGATCACAGATGCCACGTGCCCAACACTATTAACCTGGGAAAGTGTTCCCTGAGGTCTTTTTACAGGACAATTAAAGAGAAATGAAGAAATACAACTAGGCCTTGACAAACAATGCCCAAATGGCAGTCACAAATGGACCTCTAAGGCCTCAAACAAAGCAAATCCACAACATGCCCCCAATTTTTTAAACTCGGGGACCCTTATTTTCAAGTTTTTGCTTTCATCCTCATTTTGTTAATCCTGATCATACTCCACGTTCTTTGTTTTACCTGATTAAAGTTTGTTATTTTTTCTCGTTCAGGGTTGCGGGATTCAAATATGCATCAAAGCGGTCTTATGAGGGGTTCTGTGTTATGTTCAAGTCACCACAAATGCATCAAGGAAAGTGGAGTTGAAATTTTAGTGATTTACCCTAAGCTAAATTCGTTAAGTTGGTCTCCTTAAGAAAGTTCAAACTGTCAAATGGTTTTTGCAAAATGCAATTTGACAATTCGGACCCAAAGTCCGAGCCCTTTGTCTTTTGAGGTTCTCTGTGTCAAGTGCAAATTACAATATGCACTCGAGTCCCCGAACCCTGAGCCCGTTTGATATGCTTGCGGCCCATGAAAGTCCAAGCCCAAAACATATAGTACATTGGACTTAGAAAGTTAAAAATGGAAGAAAGAGCAAAATGTTTTTGAAACCCTGAAGGTCGAGGTTTTGGGCATTTATGCCCTGTGTGTGGGTTGGGGTATAAGCACCGATCTGTTTCAGATCTCATTCATTTGTCTTCCTCTACATTCCTCCCACCAAATTCGAAACTGTTTCGGCTCCCGCGGCTATTGGCTTTACACATTCCAACTATTTAGCGTACATTTAGCATTTTCTTGTTTTCCAAGCTCCATCGAACTTTCATTTTCCTTCTATTTTCTGTTATTTAGTTTTGAACATTAGGATTGCAGAGATTAGATTAGGGTTTCTTCAAACTTTTGCAATGAAAATCGGATTATCATTTTGATGGATTTAGCTCGGGTTAGGGTTTCTGCATAATGGATGTTTTATTGTTGTTCAAATTGTCGATGAAAATAAATCCTGATTAAGGCATGTTTCTTTTAAATCCATAAAACATAAAATTATGTCCTAGGTATCCGGCCTTCTTAGCTAAAGTTATAAATGAGTAAAATTGACATTGTAACTCTGATTCTTCAGAACTTTGAAGTTTAGAACTCTAAAATCCAAACCCCCAAGATAACATATGAACCTAAATTTCGAACTTACATTCCAAATGTTTGAAAAATGGTAATAGATTTTGTCCATCCCAAAACTCCACAGTCCAAACAGTAAAACAACAATTGAAACTCTGACTTTAGACTTAAACAAAAAAATGGAATGCAAACCTTAAAATGGGGCATTCAGAGTTCAAACTCTAAAAATTAAGATAGCTTCTAGAGACTTTAGCCCGTGAAGTCCAAACCTCGAGATTTTTGGAGTATCAGACCTCTTAAACATCTTTGCATAGTGTCTACTGGGATGTTGAAACCTTGAGATGGGGAAGGACGAAGTCTTTTGGCCTATATCAAGCTTATAGCTTGATGTCTTAGGACTCCAAAACCCTAAACATACAAAGTTCAACTCTTTTATGCTTATATCTCGGTGTTTCATGACTTTAAAACCCCGAACCCATTGAAATTTAGCTCTTTTAGCCCATGGATCTATTGAAATACACAGGACAACTAAGAGGTGGGGGGGTGAATTACTTGTCACCAAAACTTAAACTTCTTATAACATCAATAAATCAATCAATTAATCAATGTAATTATGATTTAACTATGAAGGCATGAAATCTAAAACTTAAGCACAAACACACATGAGACACCAGATTTGTTACGTAAAAAACCCTATAAGGGAAAAACCATGGTGAGCGTTAGCTCACAAAATAAATATGTTATAGAAATACCAAAAATCAGAGGCTCACTGCCCAAAATGCTCACTGTAAAAGTTAGGGCTCACTACTAAAGGGTGGCTCACAGCTAAAGGTTTGTGAACTGATTTGATAGCATCTACTCCATGCCTGAATTCAGTTCCATTGAGGCGCAATACAACTCTTCTGCTATGCTCTTTTTACTCTTCTTTGCTTATCTTCACATTTTTGTACAAGGACATCATTTCCACGATTTCATTACAAGTATATACAATTCATCAACCTTGGAATGTACATCAAGGTCGGCATTACATTCATCAACCATTGGAACAATCTCCAAGGTCAGCATTACAAACATACATAGAAATAGGTTTAGACCTAAACAAAGTTAGCTAAGAAAAAGATATATGTGGATCATGTTATGCCTTAGCTAGGACTCAAATGCAATCTTCCATGCTACAAGATGCTTCCACAATCTTCAATGCATCTCTGCAAGTCGTGAAAACAACCCGGTCGGCCAAGACTTGGAGTTAACACTAAGTCTTTTAGGAACAATCTTTATCTACGATCCTAATTACTCTTTACAGACCAATCAAAAGGTAGGAACATGATCATGGGACATCCACAAGCACATTGTAATCACCAGGAACATCCGCACAACCTCTAACCACTTTGTCAAGAAGATTCCTCAAATTAGAGCACTTAAACAACACTATTAGCTATTGTCATAAAGAAAAGATCGCTTGTGGACCACCAAATCATGAACCATTTGAGTTAAAGACAAATAACATCATTCGAGACTTAACTCTAGAACCATGGGCCATAATACTTCAATGCGAAGGAATGTGGGGCAAAATAGTTTCTCCCTATCACCACTAGATGCACAAAAAACTAGTTCTTACTCTGGTGAATAAAACTTTCTCAAATCTTCACATCAAAGGCTAAAACTTGGAATATAACATATTTAGACAATCCTCTAAATGACTTCTAATCCACAAACAAAGATATTCATTCTACAAGAAATGTGGAGCATATTACTGGATTGTTTTTCTATAAACAAAGATACTCTTGAACACCCCATTTCCACTGGGAGAGCAAACTTTCTCAAAAACACTTAGAAACTTAATATCAGGATTGCTTAGTCATTATCTTCAATACTTACATAGGCCATTATAAAGCAACTAACTTAATACAAGAAAGCAATAGAACAGGATAATAGTTGACACTAATGACAACACAGATATGTTGACATCAATGACCACCGGTTAGGCACATACTTGCAACAATCTCCCCCTTTGTCATTGATGGAAACATATGATGTGAAAAACTATCAAGACAAGATTCTACATTGATTGTCTTCTCCCCCTTTCTCTTTATACATTTGCACTCTTTCTCCCCTTAAGTTTTTCACATGATTTTTCTCTCGCTTTGACATGAATGGAAAAGGGCACATACTTGCACTCTGCTGCTCTAATCAAACTAAAATTGCTCTTTCATCAGCACTGTAACACTTATCAAGAACACATATTAGGAACATCTAGCTACTCCCCCTGAGAGGTAGCCTTTAAAACACCAATCCAGATCAAAGAATGAGGCTTTGGACACCACTAGATTGATGCATTCCTATGCATCTTAGTTCAGAGCAGGAGGGGTAATAACCCCTAACTTTTCTCTAAGATACTCAAAAGTATCCTTAGGCAGAGGCTCAGTAAAAATATTTGCAATTTGATCCTTTGTAGACACATATTCCATCTTTACTTCATTCTCTGTCACCTTTTCTCTTAGAAAATGATACCTTATAGATATATTCTTTGTTCTTGAGTGCATCACTAGATTCTTTGAAATGTTTATAGCACTTGTATTGTCACAAAAGATTGCAATTGGATCTTCATACCCAACTCTTATGTCCTTCAATGTCTACTTCACCCAACACTTGAGTGCAACATGGTGCTGCAATATACTCTGCTTCTGCAGTAGACAAAGAGATTGAATCTTGCTTCTTGCTCAACCATGAAAGAAATCTATTACCTAAGAAGAAAGCACCACTACTTGTATTTTTTCTGTCATCAACATCTCCGGCCCAATCTACATCTATAAAAGCATTGAGAGTGAAATCATTATCCTTTGGATACCATAAGCCATGATCTGATGTCCCTTTTAAATACCTCAAGATTCTCTTAACTACCATGACATGTGACTCTCTAGGATCTTCTTGAAATCTTGCCACAAGACAGACTGCATGCATTATATTAGGTATGGTTTGTGTTAGATAAAGTAATCCTCCAATCATGGATATGTACCTTTTCTGATCAGTCTTAGGTGATTCATCAGTTTTTCTTAACTTGCAACCAGTCACCATTGGAGTACATACCAGTTTAGAGTCCTCCATCCCAAATTTCTTCAAGAACTCTTGCACATACTTAGACTGAGAAATGAAGATTCCTTTATTTGATTGAGTAATTTGGAAACCCATAAATAAAATCATTTCACCAAACATACACATCTAAAACTCATTTTGCATTTCTCCTACAAATTTCATGCACATACCTTCATTGCCTCCAAAGATAATGTCATCAACAAAGACTACAACAATCAGGATTTGATTATCATTGATTTTGAAATAGAGATTACTGTCTACAGTGCCTTCATTGATTGAGATTACTGTCTACTTTTCTAACCTTGCATACCAGGCTTTGGGGGCTTGCTTAAGTCCATACAAGGCCTTCTTCATGTTAGATTTAGGGTACACAACTGAGAGGGGGGGTGAATCAGTTGTACAAAACTTGCTCTTAATTCAAACACTTAAAACCTCTTTGTTATTTAACAGCATATCAATTAATCACTCATGAAAGCATAAAGCATAAACACTAGAGCAGATACACATCAATAAATGAGACACCAAGATTTTGATGTGGAAAACCTGGTCAAGGGAAAAACCACGGGGTGATTAACCCAAGGATTGTTCTTTGTTAGAAGAATAAGAAAAATAGATGGCACATGCCAATTAGGGCTCACTACCCGAGCACACTGCCTACAAGAGACACACTGTCTACAAAGTAACAAGTATTACACACTTGAACTGGAGATTGACATCTTTACCATGCCTGGATCAGTTCCATTTAAGCCCAAAAACTCCTACTCTACCTTTCTCCCTTCTCTTCGCTATACCACACTCATCCGTACCAAGGCACACTCCAAAATGAATTCACAATCCCTCATTTATAGAAGGCATCGACTTAGGAACAATCATCTAAGTCGGCAAACACCTACAAGATCATCTGCAAGACGTGTAATACATCCGGTCGGCTAGTCTCAGGAAGAACACCAACAACCGGTGGTCTTTACATCAAATCCAAACTCTAACTTCAATGCGGACTGCCAATAAGAATTGTGCATGATCCAAGGATCACCAAAACCTTTCTTGAGTCACCAAGAACATCCACACTTTATCAGCTTACTGGAATTCTTCTCTTCTTCATCTGGAACTTCAAGAACACAGTCTGTCGCCACTGTCACAATGAAAAAGGTACTTCTGGACCTCCAAACCATGAACAAATCTAGTTGTCACTTCACACTGACTTCTTCAACACTCCCTCCAATCCGCAGAATGAGATAATGCAATTCCGGAGCTCACTGGACCAATCTATGACACTCTGTCACCACTGAACATCTACCGGAACCAGTTCTACTAGAGTGACCATAACTTCTTCATATCTTCATGCGGACCTCTAAAATCTTGACTAAAGCATTTCAAGACTCATATCTGTAAACCCTTTAAATCGCATCCTCTGATATGCATCTTATCTTGAACTTTTACCTTAATGTCATCACTGTTCTTCACTGTTCCTGATTGAGACTAATTTTCTCAATATCCTCAGCACACAGCTCATCCAATCCTTCTCATTAATGCAATATGAGTATGTTGACATCAATGACAACACTGGTTATCCTCATACTTGCAACAATCTCCCCTTTTGTCATTGATGGCAACATATGATGTGAAAAACCATCAAGACAAGAACTTCTCCTTTCTGTCACAGCTCCCCCTATCAGTAACAACTCTTCACATGTCTTCTCTTTCTTTACTACTCCCCCTTTGATCAACAACCACTTGGTTTTCACATGTCTTATCTCCCCCCTTTGACATCAATGGCAAAGGGCTCATACTTGCAATTTTAACATATTAGAATCATACGAGCTGCTCCCCCTGAGTAGCAGCTCCCCATCACCAATCCAGATCACGAGATATGACTGTGATATCCACCAGACTGATGCACATCAGTGCATCCTAGTTCATCATCAAAGGGGTAATAACCCCTAACTTCTCCCTGAGAAACTCAAAAGAGTCCTTGGGAAGAGGTTTAGTAAAGATATCTGTAATCTGATCCTTAGAGGGCACAAATTCCAGTCTAACTTCATCTTTGTTCACTTGCTCTCTCAGAAAGTGAAACTTAATAGATATATGCTTAGTCTTAGAGTGCAGCACCGGATTCTTAGAAATATTTATTGCACTTGAATTATCACAGAAGATTGTGATAGGCTCTTCATACTCTACTTTAATATCTCTTAGCATCTGCTTCATCCATAAAACTTCAATGCAACTACCTGCTGCTGCAATGTATTCTACTTTAGTTGTAGAGAGAGATATTGCATCTTGTTTCTTGCTTAGCCAAGAAACCAATCTCTTTCCCAAAAAAATGCTCCACCACTGGTACTCTTCCGGTCTTCCACATCTCCTGCCCAATCTGCATCTGTGTATGCATGAAGAGAGAAATCCTGATCTCTATGATACCATAGGCCATACTCAATTGTTCCTTTTAAGTACCTAAAAATTCTTTTGATTGCCATGACATGAGATTCTCTGGGATCAGCCTAGAATCTCGCCACAAGACCAACAGCCTGCATTATATCTGGTCTAGTCTAAGTGAGATACAATAATCCTCCAATCATTGATCTGTACTTTGTCTGATCTATCTTAGGAGAGTCATCATCTTTGCTTAACTTGCATCTGGTTGCCATGGGAGTATTCATTGGCTTTGAATCTTCCATCCCAAATTTCCTCAACAATTCTTTCACATATTTGGTCTAAGAAATGAAGATCCCTTTCTTTGTTTGAGTAATTTGCAGACCCAAGAAGAAATTCATTTCACCAAGAATGGACATCTCAAACTCACTTTTTATTTGATTTGAAAAAGTTTTACACATGCCATCTTTTCCTCCAAAGATGATATCATCAACAAATACTTCAACAATCAAGATGTTTTCATGATCAATTTTAAAATATAAGTTACTGTCAGCAGTACCTTTGTTGAAACCAATCTACACAAGATGCTTATCCAACCTTTCATACCAAGCCCCTGGGGCTTGCTTCAATCCATACAGTGCTTTCTTCAACTTGCAAACCATATCACCATGATCAGACAATTGAAATCCATCCGGTTGTTCAATGTACGCTTCTTCTTCTAAGTCACCATTCAGGAAAGCAGATTTGACATCCATCTGATACACTTTGAAATCTTTGAAGGTAGCAAATGTAAGAAATAGTCTGACTGCTTCAATTCTTGCCACCGGAGCAAAGGTTTCCTCAAAATCAATCCCTTCTATTTGAGAGTAGCCTTTGCAGACTAATCTGGCTTTATTTCTAATTACTTCACCAACTTCATTTAGTTTGTTGCGAAAGACCCATTTGGTTCCAATCACATTCTTGTTTTTAGGTCTAGAAACAAGATCCCAAGTGTGATTTTTCTCAATTTGCATCAACTCTTCCTCCATTGCTTTGGTCCAATTTTCATCATTGCAGGCTTCATTTATTGTCTTAGGTTCAATCTTTGAAATCAGACAACATTCATCTGAATTTTGAGCAAATTTCCTTCTAGTTTGCACACCTTTTCTTTAGTCACCTATGATCTAATCTTCAAAGTGGTTCAGTCTTACATACCTTGGAACTTTGGGAGTTTCTTGCACTACTGTTTCTTGATCAGGCTCATTCGGACCAACCTCTTCTTCCTGATTTATCGGATCAGTCTAAATCTGACTTTCAGAGGAGGATTGAGCTCCTTCAATCAGAGAACCATTCTGATCATCTTCATCATATTCATAAAACTTTGAGGGCTTCTCAATTCCTTCATCAAGCTTCACATTTGTACTTTCTATCATCTTCCTCAGTCTCTTATTGTAACACCGGTATTCTTTTCTTTGAGTGGAGTAACCCAAGAAAATTCCTTCATCACTTCTATCATCAAACTTTCCTAGATCTTCATCTCTTTTAATGTAACATTTACTACCAAATACTCTGAAATATCTCATAGTAGGAGTGATACCAAACCAAAGTTCATAAGGAGTCTTACCGGTATTGCTTCTTATTTGAACTTGATTGAGAGTATAGACTGCAGTGCTGATAGCTTCTCTCCAAAACATCTGGGGAACATTTGCTTCCATCATCATTGTCCTGGATGCTTCCTGGATGGTCCGGTTCTTTCTCTTTACTACTCCATTCTGCTGTGGAGTCCTAGGAGCAGATAACTGTCTCTTTATACCATGCTTCTCACAAAAGTCTATGAATTCACTGGATGTGAATTCACCACCTCTATCAGACCTCAAACATTTCAGTTTTAATCCGGTTTGATTCTCTACCATAGCCTTGAAGATTTTGAACTTCTCAAAAGCTTCTGATTTCTCTTTCAGAAAGGTAACCCACATCATCTGGGAATGGTCATCAATCAGTAACATGAAATATCTATCACCTTGCATACTCTTGATTCTTGTCGGACCACATAGATCAATATGAATTAATTCCAATAATCTGGTAGAGGACTGATCCTTGCTTTTGAATGAGACTTTTCTCTGTTTACCCAGCTGACATTCTTTGCACAAACTATTTGTAGGTTTTACCAATTTTGGAAGATCTCTTACAGCCTGAGTATTGCTTATCTTGATAATATTATCAAAATTTACATGGCACATCCTTCTATGCCATAACCAACTCTGATCAACTTGAACAAATAGACAACTTTTATTAGAACCAACTAGATGGAAGATATTACCTTTTGTTTGAGTACCGGATGCAATCTCAGTTTCAGAGCTTTCAAAGATCCTGCATCTTCCATTCTTGAACCGAAGATCATAACCTTTGTCCACCAACTATCCAACACTGAGAAGATTGTGCTTCAATCCTTCAACATACAGTACATTACCAGTTTTGCTCTTTCCATCAAAAGAAATAGTTCCCCTACCTCTGATTCTACCAGTAGAATTATCACCAAACTTTACCATTCCTCCTTCATACCTTTCCAAATATAAGAACTTGTTTTTGTCACCTGTCATATGGTGAGAGCATCCACTGTCAATAACCTAATCATCCTTTTCTTCAACTTGGGCAGCCAAAGCTCTTTCTACAATCTTATGATTGATAGATTCAGATGATATTGGATCTTCTTCCTTGATGGCAATAAACACCCATTCATTTCTAGATTTGTTTCCTATTTCTGATTCATCATCTGTTACTCCTTCATTATCATCTTCTTCATGAACATAATAACAATTCTTTTGGAACCTTTGGCTATTAGAATTTGACCTTGTAGATCTTTCCAGACATCTTGAGGCAAAATGACTAATCTTATTACAGTTGAAGCACTTCAAGGGTAATTTTCCTTCATACTTACCGGATCCTCTTGGCAGTCTCTTTGCAATGAGGGCTTCAAGTTGAGCTATTTCTGCTTCTTCCTCTTCCATGTCTCTTCTTGCTTGATCATACCATGACAGCTTCCTTGAAGAGTTTTCTCTCGGATCAAATCTTTGTTTACCTTTTACAAAGGCACTGGCTTTGAATGCAGATTCAGTTTTGGTAGGATCATCTCCAAACTCGGTCATTTCAAATGCAGCGAGTTTGCCAGCCAATTGGTCTCTTGTGATAGTTGTATGGGCTCTGAATTCATCAATGGCAGCAACCTTGATTTTGTAGATAGCAGGAAGGGATCTGAGAATTTTACCAACAATCTCATTTTCATCCAAAACTCCACCAGCATTCCTAATTCCACACACCAACTCATTTACTATTGGCATAAAGGTGGTAATATTTTCATCATCTCTCATCTTCAATCTTTCAAATTTCCCTTTGAGACTCTGCAACCTTACACTCTTAACATACTCATCTCCTTCATGCAGAAGTTCCAGTTTAATCCAGATCTCATAGGCAGTTGGTAGGTCAATAACATTTGAGAGCTCTAAGTTAGTTAATGCGCTTAGAAGAGCCTCTTTGGTCTACAGATTGTTTTCAGCATCTATAATTTCATTCAGAGTTGTTGGACCACCCTGTGGAGGTACATATGCTTTTGTGACCATGGACAAGTATGCCTTTCCCATACACTCCAAGTGACATTTCATGCGACCTTTCCAAAGAGAGAAGTTGGTTCCATCAAACTTCGGACTATCCTTCTTGTATGATGACATCCTGGATCTCCTCAAGCGGTTAAGCTCCTTTTAGAGGAACTTGGCTCTGATACCAATTGTTAGATTTAGGGAACACAACTGAGAGGGGGGGGTGAATCAGTTGTACAAAACTTGCTCTTAATTCAAACACTTAAAACCTCTTTGTTATTTAACAGCATATCAATTAATCACTCATGAAAGCATAAAGCATAAACACCAGAGTAGATACACATCAACAAATGAGACACTAAGATTTTGACGTGAAAAACGTGGTCAAGGGAAAAACCATGGGGTGATTGACCTAAGGATTATTCTCTGTTAGAAGAATAAGAAAAATAGATGGCACATGCCAATTAGGGCTCACTACGCGAGCACACTGCTCAAAAGAGGCACACTACCTACAAGAGACACACTGTCTACAAAGTAACAAGTATTACACACTTGAATTGGAGATTGACATCTTTACCATGCCTGGATCAGTTCTATTTAAGCCCAAAAACTCCTGCTCTACCTTTCACCCTTCTCTTCACTATACCACACTCATCCACACCAAGACACACTCCAAAATGAATTCACAATCCCTTATTTATACAAGGCATCGACTTAGGAACAATCATCTAAGTCAGCAAACACCTACAAGATCATCCGCAAGACCTGTAATACATTCAGTCAGCCAGTCTCAGGAAGAACACCAACAACCAGTGGTCTTTACATCAAATCCAAACTCTAACTTCAATGCGGACCGCCAATAAGAATTGTGCACGATCCAAGGATCACCAAAACCTTTCCTGAGTCACCAAGAACATCTGCACTTTATCAGCTTACTGGAATTCTTCTCTTCTTCATCCGAAACTTCAAGAACACAGTTTGTCGCCACTATCACAATGAAAAAGGTGCTTCCAGACCTCCAAACCATGAACAAATCTAGTTGTCACTTCACACTGACTTCTTCAACACTCCCTCCAATCCGTAGAATGAGATAATGCAATTCCGGAGGTCACCGGACCAATCTGTGACACTCTGTCACCATTGAACATCTGTCGGAATCGGTTCTACTAGAGTGACCATAACTTCTTCATATCTTCATGTGGACCTCTGAAATCTTGACTGGAGCATTTCAAGACTCATATCTACAAACCCTTTAAACTACATCCTTTGATATGCATCTTATCTTGAACTTTTACCTTAATGTCATCACTGTTCTTCACTGTTCCTGATTGAGACTAATTTTCTCAATATCCTTAGCACACAGCTCATCCAATCCTTCTCATTAATGCAATATGAGTATGTTGACATCAATGAAAACACTGGTTATCCTCATACTTGCAACACTTCAATCTACACACCATGTCATCTTGGTCTGATAACTTAAATCCTTCTAGTTGTTTAATGTAGATTCTTCCAACTCACCATTCAAGAATGTAGACTTAACATCCATCTGATACACTTTGAAATCTTTGAATGTTGCAAATGCCAAAAACATTCTAATTGCTTCAATTCTTGCCATAGGAGCATAGGTCTCCTCAAAATCTATCCCTTCAATATGAGAGTATCATTTGCATACCAACCTTGCTTTATTTCTAACTACTTCTCCATTCTCATTCAGCTTGTTCCTAAAAACCCATTTAGTTCCAATCACATTCTTATTTGCAGGTCTAGGAACTAATTCCTAAGTTTGATTCTTCTCTATCTACATTATCTCTTCTTCCATAGCCTTCACCCAATTTTCATCATTACAAGCTTCACTTATAATTTTAGGTTCAATCTTTGAAAGTAAATAGTAGTTCACCTATTCTTCTGCAGCCCTATTCCTTGTCAATACTCCTTTTCTTTTATCACCAATTATTTGATCTTTAGAATGATTATCCTTACATACCTAGGAGTCTTAACCACACTTTTCAGAGCCTTTTCTTCTTCATCTCGATTGTCCTCTTGTTCAACTTTCTTCTCATTTGCCGTGGTAATAGGTTCATCTGATTCATAGACATTTAGATCTAATATTCTTTCCTTGTCTTCATCCACCTTTACATTAGCACTCTCAACAATCTTTTTCAACCTTTTTTTGTAGCAGCAGTAGGCCTTACTCTTGGTAGCATATCGAAGAAAGATTCCTTCATCACTGCTAGCATCAAACTTGCCTAGTTCTTCTTCTCTTCTGATATAACAAATTTTCTTCCAAAAACTTTAAAATATTTCACTGTAGGAACTCTTCCATATTGATAGGCTATCGTGAGGTACTAACACTTTAGTTGAAAAATATCAGTTTATCGACTGGGGTGGTGTCTGAGGCTATATGCAATAGGGAGTATTGTTTGGATATCTCATTTAGAAACAATTTTCTAAGTCCTTTGAAAGACTTAAACAACATATTAAACTAAAAAGCAGTTATATCCTACCCTAGAAAGCATTTGAACTCTATACTAGAAAGCATATAAATTCTACACTAGAAAGCATATAAAATCTATACTAGAAAGCATATAAACTCTATACTAGAAATCCATACATGCAACTTTACTCTGATCTTGAATGGTGACAAATTCTATACTGCACAAACATTCTAACTTTCATCTATTAGTAAACATCAGTTTTAAACTAAAGCAGATGCTCCGAAAATATTTAAACAAACAGAGCTTTAGAACTAACGCCTTAAACAACACACCTTGTAGGTTCACAACAAAAAACTAAACATAAGATAACTTGAGCTAAAATGAAACATCCACAGAAATAGAAATATTTATATACTCTACAATCCCGCAAGTGGCTAGCTTTTGGGAGAAATTTTTCTTTAACTTAGATCACATTTAATCATTCCCATAGCAACATGGTAACTCCATTCAGATCTTTATATCTCAAAATAAAATACTTAGAACAACATTATTTGCATTCATGGAAAAATTACAGTACATAACTCTTATTACTTTCAAAAACCAAAAAGATTGATTTTCATCCTTATATATATATATATATATATATATATATAAGGATGAAAATCAATCTTTTTGGTTTTTGAAAGTAATAAGAGTTATGTACTGTAATTTTTCCATGAATGCAAATAATGTTGTTCTAAGTATTATATATATATATATATATATATATATATATATATATATATATATATATATATATATATATATATGTTTTGAGCAACCAACTAAAACTGAACTATTTTCAAACTCCTAAATTTTAAATGGCGGTAAAATGCCACTTGAAAAAGTCTTATAATAGAAAAATAGAATCTTTAATTACTAATGTCTTTAAAACCTACAAAGGCTCTGAGTGGAGCCATAATGTCTTGGATAACCAACAAGAATAAACAGAACTAAAAAGAGTCTTCAATCAATGCAAGCCTAAAAATTTTGGTGCTCTCAACTTCCAGTGCACTTGACCTCAGTTGCATGAAGTCCACTTCTCCCATAGGACATGCATTAACCCTACACAATTACCTAACTGTACATACCATTATATCAACATTTATGAGATAATTTGAATCAATTTAGGAAATAAAGATTTATACAACATTTTATTAAAAATAGATAAATATTTCCTATAAAAATAAACAAATTGGCAAGGCTAGGGGATTGGGCAATGCAAAAAGGGTTATTTGTTTCATCAAAGAAATGAGGTTGTTTATACCTTATCATCCTCCCCTTCCTAACTTTGAGTAGGTCCTCCTGCTCTCTAATGAATCATTTGTCTTTCTGCATCTCTTTTCATGTTTAACTCATCAAACTTTGAACTAAGGTCATATATTTCATCTACCTCCTCATCAATATGGTCAGGGACTTTCATAAAGCCTTTCTATAGTTTGATTCTCATCTGCTAGGTATATAAGTCTCTAGGATCCTATTCTGTAACCACTAAGACTGCAGGGGGTGGCTGTAAAAGTAGTGGAGGCCTGTAACGCATCTCTATTGGTGCAGGAGCACCAAGATTTCGAGATTCTACTTGATTTTCAAGTTGTATTATTTTGTTCAATAAAGTCTTTTTCATGTTGTAATAAGGCATAATGCCATGTTGTAATGGACTATGTCCAAATAACTTGAATCTACTATTGTTAGGTTATTAGTCCTAGTTAGGATAATCATAGGTAGTTTGCAAGATGACTTTGAGTTTTAATGTTTTTATAGGATAGTCAATTAAATTTCTATGTTGTAAGCCTTTAAAAGGCATGTATTAGGTGTGTTGAAACCTTGTCCAAAGGTTAGTCAAGTGTTAAAAAGCATTTAAACCATAAAAAGCTAGAAAAAATAGTCTTTGCTGTCCAAAAAAGACAGTTTCCTTATTAATCTTTTAAAAACAGCAATTATAAGACAAGAAAGGTCGATGGTTTTAGGAATTTGGAGGGACCACTTCACTCTAGGCTATGTTTAAGGCTTGTATTAAGCCAAGGAAGATTGTATTGAAAAAGGAGATTGAATAGATTTGAGAGAAACAACAAGAAGAACCGTTTTTTTTTGCTATTCTGTGTTTTTTCTAATTTTCTGTGTTTTTTGTTACTGTTCACCAGCCATACACGCGACTGTACAGATGTATTATTGCCCAAGCTTGTAATGGATGGAAAGAGATTTGAAATACCTTTGATTTGAGTCTAGTTTGGTGTCTTGAAAATGATTTGGGTGAAAGATATCACTGTTTTACCAAAAACTATTTTTCTACTTTTTTTCTATTTTTTCACTCTCTTTGCTACAGTACCCGCAATTGTACAGATTTGTTATTTCCCAAACTTGTGATGGATGGAAAGTACTTTGAAGTACCTTTGATTTGAGACTAGTTTGAGATCTTGATGATGATTTGGGTGGGAGATATGGGCGATTTTCCTAAAACTATTTTTTTTTCCAGAATTGCTGTCACAGTTAGAAATTTGTTGTTTTTTGCCTTGATCCGTACTAGTATGGCTGAGGAGTAGTTGGTATTTATGATGGATTTTTAGGTGGTAGAACTACCTATCACTTGCAACTTGTTTGGGCCCTTGACACCCTTGTGTATCCCTACATTCATCCTTTATTTGAAAGAGTCTTAAAATCTTGAGTAGGGTATCTTTGAACAAACCGATGGGTATTCTTTCTTTTCATTGATCTTCTCCATTTGTGATTAATGGAATGAGATGTATGATAGTTGGCTCACATCCTTGTGAAGATTACAGGATAGAGGAATGGTGTATGGTGAGTGTGGGCATGGGAGAAACCTCTGCAGAACCATGTGTTAGGAGAGGACATCAATCATACCAAGAAGGTAGTGAGTTTTATTCATCATGTTGTTATTTGGTCATTGCAGGTATTAAGTGTTTGGTAGATTATTGAGTTGGTATGCTACAATGAAGTTGAACTTGTGTTGATAGAGACCACCCTAAGATGGATAGTGTGATTGTCCTGCTCTTGGAGCTATGAGATTGTGACTGAGGGATATGGTAGATGCTACTATCCTGCTGTCCTTGATGCTTTGCATCATTTTTGGTATCAGAGCTAGCTAGTAGATCCTTGAAGGTGTTGTGGATCTTTTGAAGAAGATAAGGTTTGTGAGAGAGTTGTGAAGATGCCTCCAAAGAACCAGATGGCAAGAGAGAATGCTGAGTTGAGAGAAGCCTTAGAGGCAAGAGAGAAAGAGCTGAGGGACAGAAGAGAACATGATGCTGCTAGAGACAGAGAGCTGAGGCGAGTAAGAAGAGAAAATGCAACAATCTTGGCTAGATTGGAAGCATTGGAGAAGAAACCTAGAGGGGATGAACAAAATGATTCAGAAGGAGATGAGGATGCTGATGAGAATCCTCCTGAGGATGAGTTAGATGCTGAAGAAAAGAAGTTTGTAAGATTGCTGAAGGCAGTCCAAGGAAGTGGAACTAAGGCAAACATAGAGCTACCTATCTATCAGGGGAAGATGGATAGTGAAGAAGTGTTAGGGTGGATAGATGCCCTGGAATTTTTTTTGAATATGAGGAGATGAATGATGAGAAAAAGATTAAGTTTGCAAAAACAAAACTGAGAGGAACAGCACTTGCCTGGTGGAGTAGTGTGCAGACAGAGAGAATAGTTAGAGGTGCATCAAAAATCACTTCTTGGAGTAGGATGAAGGATATGTTGAAGGATCAATTCCTTCCATCTGATTACTCTATTCAGACAAAGAGGATGAGGCAGAATCTGAAACAGAAGGACATGGATGTTCTATCCTATACTGAGCAATTTCATAAGCTTAGTATTAGAGGTGGGATGGAAGATGAAGAAGAGAAAGTGGCAAGGTACCTTAATGGGCTTAGGTATAACTTGCAGGATGAGATTGGGTTAGCAGTACCAAAAACACTTGGAGAGTGTTTTTAGTTAGCCATCAGGGCTGAAGAGAGAGTGAAGAGGAAACAAGAAAGGCAAGGAGGTTATGGAAGAGGAAACAGAGGTAGGGGCAAACCTACTAATGAAGTTCAGAATAGCAATGAGAAGGGTAAGGAGTTGTCTACAGAACAGAGAGGTGGACATAGAGGTGGAGGTAGATTTGGATCAGGAAGAGGAGTGTTCACAGGCAGATGTTATCACTGCAATGAGGTGGGACACACATCTTTCAACTGTCCTAAGAAGGATGGTGTTGACAAGAGAAAGGATACAAGAGTTCACTTGGCACAAGAGGAGAAGAAGCCAGAAGAACCAGAGATGTCATCAGCCTCTCCTATGATGGATGGAGAGATGCTCATGGTGGAAAGAGGTAAGATGTAGCAACCACCACAGGTATCTATTTTTAGAACTAATTGTTTGAGCCATGGCAAGATATGCAAGTTGATTGTAGATTCAGGTTCTCATGATAACTTAGTTTCTTGGGAAATGGTGAATAAGTTGGGGTTGAAGACTTTTGATCATCCCAGTCCTTACCATGTCACTTGGGTCAGTCAGGAGCAGCAGGTAATGGTCACTAAGAAGGCTTATGTTGATTTCACAATTGGTCCATATCAGGACTATGTTTTGTGTGATGTTATTCCTATGACATGTGGGCATGTAATCTTGGGCAGACCATGGCAGTATTCGAGAAGGACAATTCATGATGGGTATACTAATACCTATGTAGTGCACAAAGATGGTAAGAAGTTCCAATTGATTCCTTTACCTTGTGAGGAGAAGAAGGAACAGGTTACAATTTTCTTTGGAGAGAAATTGAAGTTGAATGTGCAGGTTCAGGTTGATTGCACACAGCAGACACAAATGCAACACAAGAAGGTGGATGACAGTCCTAGAGAGCAGCAGGCTTGGGACTTGAGTTATGTCAAAGTTGGAGACATTGAGTGTCCTATAAGGAGCCATCAGAAGGAAGATAAATAGCAGAAGGTGCAGGAAGGAATGAATCAGAGCCTCCAGTTGAAAAGAGCTGAAGCATTGCAGCAGCAAGGTCCTAGACAAGGACACCAAAACAAGTTTTATGGTTCTAACACTGTTTACAGGAGCCATGCAAGTTGGAGACAGCAAAAGATAACTCTGGGCAAGTTCATGTTTCCTAGTTTGAGGAACATTCCATCGAGATGGAAGATTGGTTGGAGCAGATCCCTTAACTCTTGGGACAAGAGTTTTCATTATGCCGGGGAGTATGGTGCAGGAGCACCAAGATGTCGAGATTCTACTTGATTTTCAAGTTGTATTATTTTGTTCAATAAAGTCTTTTTCATGTTGTAATAAGGCATAATTCCATGTTGTAATGGACTATGTCCAAATAACTTGAATCTACTATTGTTAGGTTATTAGTCCTAGTTAGGATAGTCATAGGTAGTTTGCAAGATGACTTTGAGTTTTAATGTTTTTATAGGATAGTCAATTAAATTTCTATGTTGTAAGCCTTTAAAAGGCATGTATTAGGTGTGTTGAAACCTTGTCCAAAGGTTAGTCAAGTGTTAAAAAGCATTTAAACCATAAAAAGCTGGAAAAAACAGTCTTTGCTGTCCAAAAAAGACAGTTTCCTTATTAATCTTTTAAAAACAGCAGTTATAAGACAAGAAAGGTTGATGGTTTTAGGAATTTGGAGGGACCACTTCACTCTAGGCTATGTTTAAGGCTTGTATTAATCCAAGGAAGATTGTATTGAAAAAGGAGATTGAATAGATTTGAGAGAAACAACAAGAAGAACCATTTTTTTTTGCTATTCTATGTTTTTTCTGATTTTCTGTGTTTTTTGTTACTATTCACCAGCCATACACGTGATTGTACAGATGTATTATTGCCCAAGCTTGTAATGGATGAAAGAGCTTTGAAATACCTTTGATTTGAGTCTAGTTTGGTGTCTTGAAAATGATTTGGGTGAAAGATATCACTGTTTTGCCAAAAAACTATTTTTTTTGCTTTTTTTCTATTTTTTTCACTCTCTTTGCTACAGTACCCGCGATTGTACGGATTTGTTATTGCCCAAACTTGTGATGGATGGAAATTACTTTGAAGTACCTTTGATTTGAGACTAGTTTGAGATCTTGATGATCATCTGGGTGGGAGATATGGGTGATTTCCCTAAAACTTTTTTTTTTCCAGAATTGCTGTCACAGTTAGAAATTTGTTGTTTTTTGCCTTGATCCGTACTAGTACGGCTGAGGAGTAGTTGGTATTTATGATGGATGTTTAGGTGGTAGAACTACCTGTCACTTGCAACTTGTTTGGGCCCTTGACACCCTTGTGTATCCCTGCATTCCTCCTTTATTTGAAAGAGTCTTAAAATCTTGAGTAGGGTATCTTTGAACAAACCGATGGGTATTCTTTCTTTTCATTGATCTTCTCCATTTGTGATTAATGGAATGAGATGTATGATAGTTGGCTCACATCCTTGTGAAGATTATAGGATAGAGGAATGGTGTATGGTGAGTGTGGGCATGGGAGAAACCTCTGCAGAACCATGTGTTAGGAGAGGACAACAATCATACCAAGAAGGTAGTGAGTTTTATTCATCATGTTGTTATTTGGTCATTGTAGGTATTAAGTGTTTGGTAGATTATTGAGTTGGTATGCTACAATGAAGTTGAACTTGTGTTGATAGAGACCACCCTAAGATGGATAGTGTGATTGTCCTGCTCTTGGAGCTATGAGATTGTGACTGAGGGATATGGTAGATGCTACTATCCTGCTGTCCTTGATGCTCTGCATCATCTATCCACTTAGTTTTGAGTTGTTGTAGAATCTATGTCAAAGCCTCAACTCTTTTGTGTGACCATCTAAGGTTGGTAAGGGAAATCATTTCTCTCCTTTTCAAATACATAGGCAGAGGGGTATATCTTTCTTCGTAGGCACTCCAAGCTCTGTCAATCAATGGTGGTCCATTAACCTTGAAGTCTTCAAAACAAATCCTAATACTTTCATTGTATTTCTCTTTCATATGTCCATAACTCTTAATTCTTTAGAACTAGGATTTAAAAGAAAAAGGTTTCCGATTAGGATATCTCATTTGTAATCCCACAGTCCTCTCTACATGGAGATATTCCCTAGTTCTCTCCTGCCACTGAATCTGATTTTGAATGTTTGACATAAATGCCCTTAATTGAACTTCCCTTACAAATAGATTGATGAAGAAATCATTATGTTTTTCAAGAAATAGATTATGAATGAAAAACTCACATTACAAATTTTCCTGCATAGGAGATGCTTCTTTAAATGCTTCTAGGAACTACTGATCATCTGGTTCATGTGGCAAGTTGCAAGAGATTTTTAAGATCTTCCATCTCAATAGATTCTCATTAAGGAACATGTAATACAATCTAGATGGTTTCCTACATGCCTGTAATAGTTCTCCAATTTTACATGCATCCATTTTAGCCTAATACAATCTATCATAATTCATTTAACAATACCATTTCTTTCTTAAGTCTAGCATTTTCAGCCCCAGATTGTTTTAGGAAATAGCATTGCTCCATCCACTTAATCAACATGGGAGGAATATGGACTTGAAACCATTCCATATTAGTTGGCTCAGTTTGAACCTCTTTTCACTCCATAGTTGGTCTAACATTGACTTCCTATAAATCTTGTTCCAATTCAACATTTCTACTCACAGGTTTATTTAGCTCCAATTTTTGTTTTTCCTGCTTCTCTGCAAATGTTTTCAGGCACTGTTCCAAATTGAAGGTTAAATTCTCAGTTTGTCTATCTTTTTCAGATAGACTAGTCAAACAATGTTTATCTTTATCTTCAATTTGTTGTAATTGGGATTGCAGTTCTCTAATGGTTTGATCCCTCTGTTCTAGAAGATCTATCTATTTCTCTATCTCTTGTTGTTGTCTATTTAATTGTTCCTCATTCAATTGTATTTTTTTTTTCAACTACATAATTTCTGCTTTTAATTCCTCTGTTTCAGGTGCCATATACTCATTTTTGTTATCCTCTGCATCTGTTGAAAGGGGGGAAATAAAAATTTATGTTTCATTGTCGGACACATGTCCTTCATTAATTGCTTCTAATAGACCTTGTTCGATATCTCCAACATTATTTAAAGGAGAAAATTGTCTCACATCAGGCACTATATCAATTCCCTAAATGTCTACTGGCTGCTATGATGAAGGAATTATTTCTACAACCTCATATTCATGACCCTCCTCTTCTCCAATTAGGACATAATTGAGCATTTGTTCACTAGTTTCCTCTTGTCCTTTCTCTCCTATTTCTTTTTGTTCTTCCCTAGATGGGTCAATTCCTTGTTCATATTCAGGGGGTTTATTGCTTTCCATAGTTTGGGTTACATTTACACATGTCTGAGATACATTCTCATCTAGCCAGGATACTTTTTCACAAGGCTACCTTTCTTGCCTCTTTTTATTGGATACATGGGGCAATTCACAAGATATGACATAGCTAGATTCAGTGGCCAACCATTTTCTCCTTCTTGGAGGAGGAGGTTTTTGCAGTTTCATTTTGGGCGTCTTATCCTTTTTACGAGGTTGAATATATTCATCCTATGAATCTACTAAATCCACATTTTCTCATATTTCTGGGGTCTCAGGTACATTATGTGGTTTAGGCCTTCCTTCAGGGTCTAAGAGGTTTACTAGATTTTTTGGCGCCTCACTGCCAAGAGCTTGTCTATCACCTTGAGGCATAGGGGAGAGTTCTCTCACATTTTGGGTTGCCATACTAGACGACTCACCTTCCTCAAATTGTCTCGAGGGTTCAGGGTTCCCAAATTTCTAAAGAAACTTCTATCATTTTGCATCTGGTTTTCTTTTCTTATGGAAATGATATTTGCAAATTAAATGAACAAGACCATGATATTTCAAAGGCCCAGACCCTATCTTGAACCACTCTATCATACTAACAAGGGAATCATGGAGGAAGGCGGGAATGTTAACCCTTAATTTAGGGTTTTTCAAGCCATGGTGTAGATGAATGAGTAGTTGAAGGGAGGACCAACTATAGTGGCACATTTCCCTTCACATGTGAAGTACTTAATAATCCATGCAACTTCTATTCACCATGGTTTTGCAATGGACATTGTGTGGAATCCCTTGTTTTGCCCTTGGGTGTTTACAACTAGTAATGGGTGAGGTTCCCCTTCTTGTACAAAAATTTCTATCATTTTCTGATACAAAATGTTTGTGGTTTATGACAAATTAACACCTTCATTCCCAATAAAAGATAATTTAGAGATAATTCGAGGAGTCACCTTGAATTTCTTCCCACGCACAATTGACTAGCTATTTGCAAAGTTCTTGACAAATTCCTTGACCAGCTGTGCATGGTGTCCCTTAAATTTCTTTATAAATTCCAGCCATCCCACCCTCTGAAATAGCTCTAAAATATTCCCTAATGCCAACAATTTATCTAGTGAAGCTAGGTCAGACTTGTATTTGGCTCCTCCCATTCTATTTCTTATTGATAATATTGCTCAATGACTACTAAAATATTGTGGCACCCAAAATGATAAAACTGTTCAAGAAACTGATAGGTAAATTAAAGAAAATGCAGGTTTTGAGGCCACTTGTACTTCTACAATGTTGACAAGACAAGAATTAATTCAGGGTACTTGGATTCTCAGAAGTTAATTTATACATTGCATGGGATAGAGTGAACGAGCCACCACCTTCTTCAGTGAAGAAACAGTTCACACATTTGCCAAATTTGGAAAAGAAAAAGGGTTTGTGCCAATTTATCTATTTTTATTCACAATAAATTATCTATCTAAATTAAAAGATGTACGTATCATCCATTCTGTTATTGATTTGAAAATCACTTGTTTTTGCTGATGTAATAGCATCCTAGGTGGCGATACCATTGGATTTCAATAGAATGAATTTATTATGACATGATAATGGGGAGGCTAAATTTATCATTTCAATAGGTCACCATGATAACACTATTTATTATGGTAGGGAATTACAAACTCATGATGGTTTAAACGTGGTGTATTGTGGGGGTGACAATCATGTGTTTTAAGAATGTAGGAACACTTACACAGAAAGAAATCACAAATTCACAAAGGTGGAGGAAGATATCGAAGGAATAGATATGCAGGATATGAACAAAATTCTGGAGCATCATCACAAGATGCATCCGAGATGAAGGAACAAAGTTTCAGGGCATTGTTGAAAGATGCAGCTGAAATGTAGGAACAAAGTTCTAGAGCATCATTGAAAGATGCAGCTAGAATGTAGGAACAAAGTTCTAGAGTATTGTTGAAAGATGCAGCCAGAATGCAGCAACAAAGTTTTGGGGCATCGCTAAAAGATATAGCTAGAATGTAGGAATAAGGTTCCAAAGCATCATTGAAAGATGCAGCTAGAATGTAGGAACAAGGTTCCAAAGCATCGCTAAAAGATGCAGCCAAAATGTAGGAACAAAGTTCAAAAGCATTGCTAAAAGATGTGGCCAGAATGCAGGAACAAAGTTTTGGAGCATCTCTAAAAGATGCAATTGGAATGTAGGAACAAAGTTTCGGAGCATTGCTAAAAGATGCAGCCAGAATGCAGGAACAAGGTTCTAGAGCATCACTGAAAGATGCAGCTAGAATGTTGGAACAAAGTTCCGGAGCATCACTGAAAGATGCAGCCAGAATGTAGGAAGAAAGTTCTGGAGCATCACTGAAATATGCAACCAAAATGCAAGAACAAAGTTCTAGAGCATCACTGAAAGATGCAACTGGAATGCATGAACATGACGAGGGTATGGATCTATTCAAAAAACAAGTTCTAGAGCATCACCAGGAGATGCACCAGAATTTGTAGCACTTCTTTAGAGATGAAACCCTATAAAATAGTGATAATATTTAGGCAAGTACAAAGATGAATATATGGATAAATGTTTCCTAAATGTACATACACACACAATTTTTTTTAATTCATCATATTATTTCTATCAAAGCAGAATCAACACATTGAGTTTCTCCTTGCATTTCTACCAGTTGAGTAAACTCCCCTTTGTTGACGGGTTTATGGTAGATCTTGAGTTGATGTCCATTGACTAAGAGAGTTTGAGAATCACCATCAATGGGTTTGAGTTGTACTACTCCATTTGGGAATACCTCAGAAATCTCATATGGACCCAGCCAATGAGTTGAGTTTACCTTTCTAGTCTTTATATCGAGAATCAAACAACAACACCCAATCTCCCTCATGGATTTCTCTTTCCATGATGTTTTTATCATGCCAGGCCTTTTGTTGTTGTTGAACTAGCTTAGTTTGATGAATAGCTTCTAAGCGAAGGTCATCTAGTTTACTAAGCTGTAAGACTCTCTCTACCTAATCCCAATCAAGGTCTAAATCTAACTCCATTATTGTTCGCAGAGTTTGAAGTTCAAATTCAATGGGCAGAAGAGGTTTCTTTCCAAAGACCAATTCATAAGGAGTAAGACTAGTGGTGGATTTCTAAGTTGTGTTGTAAGCCCAAATAGCTTCAGGCAATTTTCTGGCCCAGTCCTTTCTACCTAATGAAACTATTTTTGTCAGGATATTTTCAAGAGCCTCTCCCTATTAGTGACTTCTACTTGACCATTTGCTTGTGGGTGATAGGGTGACAACTTCTTATGGCTTACCTAGAAATGATTAGTAAAAGCTAACAAAACCTTAGACATAAATTGAGGTCCTTGGTTTGAGACAATTGACCTAGGGGCTCCAAATCTGAGAAAAATCTTGTTATACAGAAAGTTTACAACTTGTTCTTCTCTAGCAACTTTTGAAGCTTGGACTTCTACCCATTTGGTAAGATAGTCCGTACAGACTAAAACATATTCTTTTCCTTATGAAGGGGGATCTATAGGACCGATGAAATCCAATCCCCACTTTTCAAATGGTTCAAAAACCACCTATGGCTGTAGAGGCATTTCTATGGATGTCATAGGTCTTCCCACTCACTGGCATTCATCACAATGGTGAACATAGTTCTTCACATCCTTGTGCATAGAGGGCCAATAGTATCCTACACCTAAGATTTTATGGGAAGTCCTCTTGATAGAGTAGTAGTGTCCACCAGATGGATTGTCATGGCAAGCTTTGAGGATGCTATATGTTTCATCTGGTCTGACACAACATCGCAGGACCAAGTCAGGCCCATATCAGAATAACATGCCATTAATCCATTTGAAGTGAGCACTTTCCCGAATGAGGTGTTTCTTTTGTTGTGATGTAAAGTCTAGGGGAAGCTCAGAGGTGGCTAAGTAATTGGCAATGTCTGCAAACCAGGGTGTTTTAATGGAGACAGCGAATAAATTTTCATCTAAAAATTCATCCTGTATAGGAGTGTATAATCTCCATTATCTTGTTTTATCTAGGATAGAAAATCTGCAACTACGTTGAATTTCCCAAGCTTATCCTTTATGGTCACATTGAATTTTCTTGGAGAAGTAATAACCATTTGATTATTCTCCCATTTACTGAGGGTTTTTTCATCAAGTATTTGATAGTTGAATGGTCTGTGAACATAGTCACCTTGTATCCTATAATGTAATGTCAGAATTTGTTTATTGCATGAACTATTGCTAGAATTGTTTTCTCTATGGTAGTGTAATTCCATTCAATGGGGCTCAAGTTTTTGTTGATGAAATATATAGCATATATTTTCCTCCATACACTACTCCAATAGCATCATTGGAAGCATCAACATAAATATAGAAGGGAAGTTTCCAGTTAGGTCCTCGTAGGAATGGAGCTGAGACAAGCTTTCCTTTAATAATGTCAAAGGATATTTGACATTCTTTTTTCTAGACAAAATCCATGTCTTTTTGTAGAAGAGAGAACATGGGAGCTGCAATCTTATTGAAGTTTTTAATGAACCTCCAGTAATAACCAGCATGTCCTTAGAAACTTCAAACATCAGTTTGATTCTTTGGGTTTCCAGTTGTTGTATTACTTCAATCTTCTTAGGGTCAACCTATTGCAAGTATGGGCCTAACCAATGTTGTCATTGATGTCAACATACTCCTGTTGCATTAATGATAAGGTTTGGATGAGCCGTGAGCTGAGGATATTGAGAAAATTAGTCTCAATCAGGAACAGTAATGAACAGTGATGACTGTAAGACAAAAGTCCAAGATAGGATGATGTTCAGAGGATGCGGACTAAAGGGTTTGTAGATATACATCTGTAGGTGATCCAGTAGAGATTTTAGAGGTCCACATGAAGATATGAAGAAGTTGTGGCTGCTCAAGTAAAACCAGTTTTGGTAGGTGTTTAGAGGTGACAGTGTGTAACAAGAAAGGTCCGGTGAGATCCAGAAATAAAGTTTCCTATTCTGGGGATTTAAGGGAGTTCTGAGGAAGTCTTTGTAGTGTATCAACTCTATTGGTGCATGGTTTGAAGGTCCGCAAGCACCTATTCCTTTGTGATAGTTATGACAGACTGTGTTCTTAAGATTCTGGATGAAGGAGAGAAGGATTTCAGTAAGCAGAAGAAGTGTGGATGTTCTTGGTGATTCAGGAAAGCTTGTGGAAGTTTTTGGATCATGTCCAGTTCATGTTGGTGGTTCGCATTGAAGTTGGAGCTCGCAATTGAAGAGTAACTTCTATATGATGGTGTTCTTCTTGAGACAGGCCGACCAGATGAGTTATGCATCTGTCGGATGATCTTATGAATGTTTGTTGACTTAGATGATCATTCCTAAGTTGATGCCTTGTATAAATAAGGGATTTTGAAGTCAGTTTGAATTGGCCTTTCGGTGTGTAGATGAGAGTGTGGTAGCGAAGAGGAGAGTGAAAGGCAGAGCAGAAGTATTGAGCTTAATGGAACTGATTCAAGCATGGTGAAGATGCTATTCTGTAGTTCATGTATATGATACTCATTTCTTTGTAGATAGTGTGTCTCTTGTAGGCAGTGAGCCTCTTGTGAGCAATGTGCTTGGGCAGTGAGCCCTAATTGGCATGTGCCATTTTGTTCTTTCTATTCTTCTAATAGAGAATACATTCTTGGGTTAATCACCCCATGGTTTTTCCCTTAACCGGGTTTTCTACGTCAAAATCTTGGTGTCTTATGTGTTGATGAGTTTTTGCTTTTGATTTCAATGCATTATGTTTCATGTTTAATATACTGCTAATCACTAAGAGGATTTAAGTATGTAAATTAGAGAAAGTTTTGCACAACTGATTCATCCCCCCTCTCAGTTGTGTGCCCTAAGTCTAACAATTGGTATCAGAGCTAAGTTCCTCTAAAAGGAGCATAACTGCTTGAGGAGATCTAGGATGTCATCTTACAAGAAGGATAGTCCAAAGTTTGATGGAACCAACTTTGCTCTTTGGAAAGGTCGCATGAAATGTCACTTGTAGTGTATGGGAATGGCGTATTGGTCCATGGTTACAAAACTGTATGTACCTCCATAGGGTGGTCCGACAACCCTAAATGAAATCACAGATGTTGAAAACAATCTGCAAACCAAAGAGGCTCTTCTAAGCGCATTATCTGACTCTAAGCTCTCAAATATTATTGACCTATCAACTGCCTTTGAGATTTGGAATAAACTGAAACTTTTGCATGAAGGAGACCAGTATGTTAAATGTGCAAGGTTACAGAGTCTAAAAGGGAAATTTGAAAAATTGAAGATGAGAGATGATGAAAATATTACCACTTTTATGCCAAGAGTGAATGAGCTGGTTTGTGGAATTAGAAATGCCGGTGGAGTCTTGGATGAAAATGAGATTGTTGGTAAAATTCTCAGATCCTTTCATGCTTCTTACAAAATCAAGGTTGCTGCCATTGAAGAACTCAGAGCCCATACAACTATCACAAGAGATCAACTGGCTAGGAAATTGGCTGCATTTGAAATGATAGAGTTTGGAGACTACTCCCCCAAGACTGAATCTGCATTCAAAGCCAGTGCCTCTGTTAAAGGTAAACAAAGGCTTGATCTGAGAGAGAATTCTTCAAGGAAATTGTCATGGTATGAAAAAGCAAGAAAAGATCTGGAAGAAGAAGTAGAAACTGCTCAACTTGAAGCCCTTCTTGCAAAAAGGCTGCCAAGAGGATCTGGTAAGTATGAAGGAAAATTACCTTTTAAGTGTTTTAACTGTAATAAGATTGGTCATTTTGCCTCAAGGTGTCCGGAAAGATTTTTAAGGAAAAATCCTAACAAGCCAAGGTTCCAAAAGAACTGTTACTATGTACGTGAAGATGATGATAACGAAGGAGTAACAGATGATGAATCAGAGATAGGAAACAAATCCAGAAATGAATGGGTGTTCATTGCCATCAAGGAAGAAGATCCAATGTCCTCTGTATCTGTCAATCTTAAGACTGTGGAAAAAGCTCTGGCTGCCCAAATTGAAGAGAAGGATGATTGGGTCATTGACAGTGGATGCTCTCACCATATGACAAGTGACAAAAATAAGTTTGTAGATTTGGAAAGGTATGAAGGAGGAGTGGTAAAGTTTGGTGACAATTCTGCTAGTAGAATCAGAGGAAGAGGAACTATTTCTTTTGATGGAAGAAACAAAACTGGTAATGTACTGTATGTTTAAGGTTTGAAGTACAATCTTCTCAGTAATGGACAGTTGGTGGACAAAGGCTATGATCTCTAATTCAAGGATGGAAAATACAAAATCTTTGAAAATTCTGGAACAAAGATTGCATCCGGTACTCAAATTAAAGGTAATATCTTCCACTTGGTTGGTATTGGTAAAAGCTGCTTATTTGTTCAAATTGATCAGAGTTGGTTATGGCATAGAAGGATGTGTCATGTGAATTTTGATAATATCATCAAGATAAGCAATACTCAGGCTGTAAGAGATCTTCCAAAATTGATGAAACCTATTAACAGCTTGTGCAAGGAATGTCAGTTGGGTAAGCTGAGCAGAGTCACATTCAAAAGCAAGGAACTATCTTCTACCGGATTATTGGACTTAGTTCACACTAATCTTTGTGGTTTAGCAAGAATCAGGAGTATTCAAGGTGATAGATATTTCATGTTGCTAATTGATGACTATTCCCGGATGATGTGGGTAACCTTTCTAGAGGAGAAATCAGAAGCTCTTGAGAAATTCAAAATATTCAAGGCTATGGTAGAGAATGAAATAGGATTAAAGTTGAAATGTCTAAGGTCTGATAGAGGTGGACAATTCACATCCGGTGAGTTCATAGAGTTCTGTGAGAAACATGCAATTAAGAGACAGTTGTCTGCTCCTAAGATTCCACAGTAGAATGGAGTAGTGGAGAGAAAGAACCAGACCATCCAGGAAGCATCTAGGACCATGATGATGGAAGCAAATGTTCCTCAGATCTATTGGAGAGAAGCTGACAACACTGCAGTCTATACTCTCAATCGAGTTCAAATCAGAAGCAACACCGGTAAGACCCCTTATGAACTTTGGTTTGGCATTACTCCTACTATAAGATATTTCAGAGTCTTTGGTAGAAAATGTTACATCAAAAGAGATGAAGATTTAGGCAAGTTTGATGCTAGAAGTGATGAAGGAATATTCTTGGGTTACTCTACTCAAAGCAAAGCATACCGGTGTTATAACAAGAGACTAAGAAAAATGATAGAAAGTACAAATGTGAAGGTTGTTGAGGGAATAGAGAAACCCTCAAGGTTTTATGAATATGATGAAGATGATCAGAATGGTGTTCTGGTTCAAGGAGTTCAATCCTCCTCTAAAAGTTAGATTCAAACTGATCCGGTAAATCAGGAAGAAGAGATAGGTCTGAATGAGCCTGATCAAGAAGCAGAAGTGCAAGAAACTCCCAAAGTTCCAAGGTATGTAAGACTAAACCACTATGAAGATTAGATCATAGGTGACAAAAGCAAAGGTGTGCAAAATAGAAGGAAAATTGCTCAAAATTCAGATGAATATTGTCTGATTTCAAAGATTGAACCTAAGCCAATAAATGAAGCATGTAATGATGAAACCTGGACCAAAGCAATGGAGGAAGAGTTGATGCAAACTGAGAAAAATCACACGTGGGATCTTGTTCCTAGACCTAGAAACAAGAATGTGATTGGAACCAAATGGGTCTTCCAGAACAAACTAAATGAAGTTGGTGAAGTAATCAGAAATAAAGCCAGATTGGTCTGCAAGGGCTACTCCCAAATAGAAGGAATTGATTTTGAAGAAACTTTTGCTCCGGTGGCAAGAATTGAAGTAGTCAGATTATTTCTTACCTTTGCTGCCTTCAAGGATTTCAAGATATATCAGATGGATGTCAAGTCTGCCTTTCTAAATGGTGACTTGGAAGAAGAAGTGTATATAGAGCAACCAGATGGATTTCATCTGTCTGATCATGGTGACATGGTCTGCAAGTTGAAGAAGGCAATATATGGATTAAAGCAAGCCCCAAGAGCCTGGTATGAGAGATTGGATAAGCATCTTTTGAAGATTGGTTTCAACAAAGGTACCATCGACAGTAACTTATATTTCAAAATTGATCATGAAAACATCTTGATTGTTGAAGTATTTGTTGATGATATCATCTTTGGAGGAAGAGATAGTATGTGTAATCTTTTGCAAATCAAATGAAAAGTGAGTTTGAGATGTCTATGCTTGGTGAAATGAATTTCTTCTTGGGTCTGAAAATTACTCAAACAAAGAAAGGAATCTTCATTTCTCAGACCAAATATGTGAAAGAATTGTTGAAAAAATTTGGGATGGAAGATTCAAAGCCAATGAATACTCCCATGGAAACTGGATGTAAGTTGAGCAAAGATGATGACTATCCTAAGGTAGACCAGACAAAGTATAGATCAATGATTGGAGGATTGTTGTATCTCACTCAAACTAGACTAGATATTATGCAAGCTGTTGGTCTTGTTGCTAGATTCTAAGCTGATCCTAGAGAATCCCATGTTGGCAATCAAGAGGATTTTTAGATATCTAAAAGGGACGGTTGAGTATGGTCTGTGGTATCCTAGAAATCATGATTTCTCTCTTCATGCATATACAGATGCTGATTGGGCAGGAGATGTGGATGACCGAAAGAGTACCAGTGGTGGAGCATTCTTTTTGGGGAAGAGATTGGTCTCTTGGCTAAGCAAGAAACAAGAAGTAATATCTCTATCTACAACTGAAGCAGAATATATTGCAGCAGTAGGTAGTTGCACTCAAGTTTTGTGGATGAAGCAGATGCTAAGAGATATCAAAGTGGAGTATGAGGAACCTATCACAATCTTCTGTGATAATTCAAGTGCTATAAGTATATCTAAGATTCCGGTGGTGCATTCAAAGACTAAGCATATATCTATCAAGTTTCACTTTCTGAGAGAGCAAGTGAACAAGAATGAAGTCAAAATGGAGTTTGTGTCATCCAAGGATCAGATTGCAGATATATTTACTAAACCTCTACCTAAGGACTCTTTTGAGTATCTCAGGGAGAAGTTAGGGGTTATTGCCCCTTCGGTGATGATCTAAGGTGCACTAATGTGCATCAGTCTGGTGGGTATCACAGTCACATCTTGTGATCCAGATTGATGTTGGGGAGCTGCTACTCAGGGGGAGCAGTAGGTATGATTATGAAGTGGTGAAATTGCAACTATATTCCCTTTGCCATTGATGTCAAAGGGGGAGAGAAGACATGTAAAAAACAAGTGGTTGCTGATCAAAGGGGGAGCAATAAAGGGAGAGAAGACGTGAATGATTCCTGTTGATAGGGGGAGCTGTGACAGTAAGGAGAAGTTCTTGTCTTGATGGTTTTTCACATCATATGTTGCCATCAATGACAAAGGGGGGGATTGTTGCAAGTATGGGCCTAACCGGTGTTGTCATTGATGTCAACATAATCCTGTTGCATTAATGATAAGGTTTAGATGAGCCGTGAGCTGAGGATATTGAGAAAATTAGTCTCAATCAGGAACAGTGATGACTATAAGACAAAATTCCAAGATAGGATGATGTTCAGAGGATACGGACTAAAGGGTTTGTAGATATGAGTCTGTAGGTGATCCAGTAGAGATTTTAGAGGTTCGCATGAAGATATGAAGAAGTTGTGGCCACTCAAGTAAAACTGGTTCTGGTAGGTGTTCAAAGGTGATAGTGTGTAACAAGAAAGGTCTGGTGAGATCTGGAAATGAAGTTTCCTGTTCTGTGGATTTAAGGGAGTTCTGAGGAAGTCTTTGTGGTGTATCAACTCTATTGGTGCGTGGTTTGAAGGTCCGCAAGCACCTATTCCTTTGTGACCATTATGACAAACTGTGTTCTTAAGGTTCTAGATGAAGGAGAGAAGGATTTCAATAAGCAGAAGAAGTGTGGATGTTCTTGGTGATTCAGGAAAGCTTGTGGAAGTTTTTGGATCGTGTCTAGTTCATGTTGGTGGTTCGCATTGAAGTTGGAGCTTGCAATTGAAGAGTAACTTCTGTATGATGGTGTTCTTCTTGAGACAGGTTGACCGAATGAGTTATGCATCTGTCGAATGATCTTATGAATGTTTGTCGACTTAGATGATCATTCCTAAGTTGATGCCTTTTATAAATAAGGGATTGCATAGTCAGTTTGAATTGGCCTTTCAGTGTGGAGATGAGAGTGCGGTAGCTAAGAAGAGAGCGAAAGGTAGAGCAGAAGTATTAAGCTTAATGGAACTAATTCAAGCATGGTGAAGATGCTATTCTTCAGTTCGTGTATGTGATACTTATTTCTTTGTAGACAGTGTGTCTCTTGTAGGCAGTGAGCCTCTTGTGAGCAGTGTGCTTGGGCAGTGAGCCCTAATTGGCATGTGCCATTTTGTTCTTTCTATTCTTCTAATAGAGAATACATTCTTGGGTTAATCACCCCGTATTTTTTCCCTTAACTAGGTTTTCCACGTCAAAATCTTGGTGTCTTATGTGTTGATGAGTTTCTGCTTTTGATTTGAATGCATTATGTTTCATGTTTAATATATTGCTAATCACTAAGAGGATTTAAGTGTGTAAATTGAAGAAAGTTTTGCACAACTGATTCACCCCCCCTCTCAGTTGTGTGCCCTAAGTCTAACACAACCTTTATCCCTTCAGCTGAGATATGAAGTCCCAGCACTATACCTTGTTCTACCATTATTAGTCACTTCTCATGGCTTAGAGACAGTTGATGATCTTCACATTGTTGCAATACTCTATACAAGTTTTTGAGGCCTTCATCAGAAGTTGAACCATAGACTATGAAGTCATCCATATAGACTTCTACACAATTATTTACAAGTTCAGCAAAGATAGCCAGAACGACTCTCTGGAATATGGTAGGAGCATTACAGAGCCCAAAGGGAAGAACCCGACATGCAAATGTTCCCAAAGGACAGGTGAAAGTAGTTTGTCCCGGTCCTCCGCCGCCACTTGTATTTGGTTATATCCACTAAACCCATCCAGAAATGAAAAATACTTCCTTCTTGCTAGATTATCCAAAACTTGATCTATGAAGGGTAGTGGGAAATAATCTATGTAGGTTGCTTTGTTGAGTTCTCGGTAGTCAACACATACTCTCCATTTCTCATTTTTCTTTGGCACTACTACCAAGGGTGAAACCCATTTACTGTCTGAGATAGGATAAATAAATCCTACTTGTAAAAGTTTCTCATTTTTAGTTTTGACAATATCTTTGAGAGTAGGATTGAGTCTTCATTGTGGTTGATAAACTGGTCTAACGTCTTCAATATAGATGTGGTGGGTACAAACACTTGGGTGAATTGCTCTCATGTCTGTATAGTCCCAAGTAAAAACTTTGGACCTATTCATCAAAACATCAAACAATTTGAGCTCATCTGATTCTATCAACCAACTATTGATATTTAATGTTTTTCCTAGTAATAACATGATAGTCTTGGTCCTAGCGTGATTAGAGGTGACAATGTGAACTTCTTTTGTTAAAGTGTTGAGAGGACAACTATGTGGTATTGTTCTATGGAGTTTGACAATATCTTCAAAGAAGTGATCTATTTTTAGAATGATATTCACCAGGGGACAAGGTAGTGTTGTGAAGTTGGTAAAATATTTTCCTTATCGTCAATGTGGATTGGATGTCCCAAAATTTCTTCCACCTCTAAAATCTCTTCATCACCTGAGTCTAAAGAAAGGTCTTGGATGTTTCCTGATTCATCTTCTAATTCTTCACCATGCTGTTTAATAACTACCATAGCAAGTGAAGCTAGATTCTCTTGTTTGTCTGATTCATCAGCTGAAACTTGGTTATGCTCCGCAGGTTGAGCGGGGGGATATAGACTTAAATGTTTTCTATTGGGATCATGTGAAATGATCATTCCTCTTGCTCTGTAGTCAATCTTGGTTGCAACTGTAGCTAACCATGACCTACCTAATATTACTGGGTAACTGTCCTTGGGTGTGACAGACTGGAAAAATTGGAAGTCTACTAGATATTCCCAATCGTCAACCTTGACAGGGATGTTTTCTAAGGAACCTTTAGGGATGGCTATGGACTAATTTGCCATTTTTAATATGGTAGTTATGGGACAAATTAGTGAGTCCATGTTTTTCCATAACATCCATTGTCATAACATTAATGGTTGCTCCCAAGTCCACCAATGCATTACATATTGCTACCTCATTAATTGTTATTGTTATGAGTGGACTACCAGGGTCACCATATTTTGGGGTTAAGGTTTTTCTAACCAGAAGGTTAGCTAGATATCCATTGATGTGCACCATATTAATATGTTTCGATTTCCTTCCTAGTGTTTTAATGCATAATTGTTTAACTAATTGGTTTAGTTTGGGAATTTCGTTAATTGCCTGTAACAAGGGGATCTTGATATGGGGTCATTTAATTTCTTGCATCAAAGCAATTTCATTAGACAATGATACTTTAGAGGGTACCTAGGAATAGTTGCTTTGAGACATTCCAGAAAGGGTGCCTGAGTTTTGTTTCTTAGCATAGGATCTTTTTCTGAAGTAGGTGATGGTCACTTGGCGACTTCTTCTTAAGATAGTTCTATGGTAGGTGGTGGAGTTACTCAAAATTGTGTTGGGCATAATTCCTCTTGATTATTCCTAAGGTCAGGCTCTATAGGTACAAGAAGAGTCTCTGGTTCTATGTTAAGTTCCTTGTTTGGGTCTTTTATGACTTCAACATTGGTAGGTTGATTAAGTGTTTTTCTTGACCTTAGTTGAAGGTTTTCATAATAGATAACATTAACCCCTACCATGTTATCCTAATCAGTAGCATATACTGGGGCATTTTGATGTGTGTTCTTGGGATTAGGAACAGGTTGTGCCTGTAATGGTGGTTTATTAACTTGTTCATTTTTCTAAGGATTCTGGGGAGCCGTAAGAAGGTTTTGTTGTGGATTTGGTATTCATTTTGGACCATTATAGAATTGATTTGGTGGCTGGGTCCATTGTGGAGGTTGATTGTGAGGGTGCCATTGCTGATTTGGCCATTGAGGATTTCCCCAAGCTTGGTTCATCCATTTAGGTGGTCCCCAAGGTGGGTAAGATCCCCAACCAAGTGATGCTGAAGGCCAAGGAGTTGTCCACTATGTATTGTTCCAATTGTTTGGAGGTCGCCATGTAGGTTTGGAGTTTTGACCATAGGAGAAATTTCCTCCAGGTCTTTGACCCACAAAATTGATTTCCTCCTTAGTGTGAGATGGTTGTTTTTTAGAATTCTTAATTGCATTCAGGATGTCACATTGATCAGTGGCATGACTCTTTTCACAAATTTGGCAATTGTCAGCCTTATCCAAAGGGCATTATGTTAAGAAATGCTTGTTCCGACACCTAGGGCAATAGATAGATAAAGTATCAGGATTACATGTTTTGGCCTATATTCCATCCAAAGTAGTGTTCAACTGAACAAGAATGTCAGTCTTTAGATTAGCTATTTCCTCTCGCAGTTTACCTATTTCATTTGAACTCCTTAAAAGGCTAGATTTTTTGATACCTCCTTGAGTACGGGATAAATTCTGGCATAACTCAGAGAGATTACCAAGTTCAAATTGGGACACATCTCCCTTTCCCGTTAAATCTAAGCTTCTCCTAGCATCTTCATCAAGTCCTTTGAGAAATATGGTCTTTAGAATTTCCAGACTTATGGCTTCTTCACCACATCATTTGGTTAAAAAGATAAACCTATCAATGTAATCTTCCAGACTCTCATCTTCTTTTTGTTGTAGTTTGAACAATTCCTCTTTCCAATCACTAACTCTGCAATAACTCTAGTATTTATCTAAAAAGATGGTTTCCATTTCATCCCATGTAGTTATTGACCCAGAAACTAGTCCCATGAACCAACGCATTGCAGTGTCTCTCAGAGTGGAGGGAAAGAGTTTAAGTTTTTGGTTATTGTTCTTGTAGTTGTATGTTTGACACAAGACTTTGAACTCAAAGAGGAACTGGTCAGGATCTTCAAAGGAAAGTCCCCTGAAAGTCAGTAAAATGGATGGTGAAATGTTTTTCATTGGAGCATCATCATCTTCATTGAGAGCAATAGGGTAGGTAAAGATTTGTGCTATCAGTCTTCTCAAAATATCACCATCTATGTGGTTTTCTCTCCCATTGAGAGGGTCATTATGGTGATTATTAGCCATAATGACAAAAGGAATGTTCTCCTCCTCAAAGACTAGGTTGGTTGGCCGAATGACCAAATCCTCAAAGATTTGGTCAGCTAGTAGAACTTCTGGGGTATTCTGGGAGGTCTCAAGTTGATAATGCTCGATCAATTCTTAACTTAGTTCTTCAACTGAGACTTCTTCCTCCCTATTTATGGTTGGAACTACTATTGGGGGGGTGGGGTTTGGTATAAATCTTTTGTGTGGGCCTCATTTCCTGACCATGCAGAAAGAGAGGTATGGTGACATTTTTTGGGTGTTTACTACAAGAGGTTTCCAAGAATTTCCCTAATAACATTTAGAAAAGAATCACATCCTCGGCAACAGCCCCTATTAGTTGAAAAATATTAGTTTATCGACCGCGGTAGTGTCTGAGGCTATATGCAATAGGGAGTATTGTTTGGATATCTCATTTAGAAACAATTTTCTAATTCCTTTGAAAGACTTAAACAACATATTAAACTAAAAAGTAGTTATATCCTACCCTAGAAAAAATTTGAACTCTATACTAGAAAGCATATAAATTCTACACTAGAAAGCATATAAAATCTATACTAGAAAGCATATAAACTCTATACTTGAAAGCATATAAACTCTATTCTAGAAATTCATACATGCAACTTTACTCTGATCTTGAACGGTGACAAATTCTATATTGCACAAATGTTCTAACTTTCATCTATCAGTAAACAACAATTTTAAACTAAAGCAAATGCTCTAGAAACATTTAAACAAACAGAGCTCTAGAACTAACACCTTAAACAACACAACTTGCAAGTTCACAACAGAAAGATAAACATAAAATAACTTGAGCTGAAACAAAACATCCACAGAAATAGAAATACTTATCTACTCTACAATCCTGCGAGTGGCCAGCTCTTGGGAGAAATTTGTCTTTAACTCAGATCCCATTCAATCATTTCCATAGCAACATAGTAACTCCATTCAGATCTTTATATCTCAAAAGTAAATACTCAGAACAACACTATTTACATTCATGGAAGAATTGCAGTACATAGCTCTAATTATTTTCAAAAACCAAAAAGATTGATTTTCATCCATCCATAGTATGATATATATATCCATGTTTTGAGCAACCAACTAAAACTGAACTATTTTCAAATTCCTGAATTTTAGATGGTTGTAAAATGCCATTTGAAAAAGTCTTATAACAAAAAAACAAAATCTTTAACTACTGATGTCTTTAAAACCTATAAAAGGCTCCGAGTGGAGCCATAATGTCTTGGATAACCAATAGGAACAAATAGAACTAAAAAGAGTCTGCAATCAATGCATGCCTAAAATTTCTGGTGCCCTCAACTTCCAGCACACTTGACCTCAGCTGCATGAAGTCCACTTCTCTTGTAGGCCATGCATTAACCCTACATAATTACCCAACTCTACATACCATTATATCAACATTTAAGAGCTAATTTCAATCAATTTAGGAAATAAAGATTTGTACAACATTTTATTATAAATATATAAATATTGCTTATAAAAATAAACAAATTGGCAAGGCTAGGGGATTGGGCAATGCAAAAAGGGTTATTTGTTTCATCAAAGAAATGAGGTTGTTTATACCTCATCACATACCATAATTCATAAGGAGTTTTAGTACTATTACCTTTAACTTGAACTCTATTTTGGATGTACACAGCAGTATGTATAGCTTATCTCCAATACACTTCTAGTAGGTCAGCTTCCTTCATCATAGTCCTAGAAGCTTCATGAACTATCCTTTTTTTCCTTTCAACAACTCCATTTTGCTAAGGAGTCCTTGGTGCAGACAATTGTCTTTTTATCCCTTGTTCTTCATAGAAAATATTGAATTAATTTGATGTGAACTCACCTCCTCTATCAAACCTTAAGCACCTGATTCTTAGGTCTATCTCATTCTCAACCATTGCCTTGAAGGATTTGAACTTTTCTAGGGCTTCTGATTTATCTTTTAGAAAAGTGACCCAAGTCATTTTAGAACAATCATCAATAAGAAACATAAAGTACTTGTCTCCTTGTAGACTTCTTACCCTTGTAGGACCACAAAAATCTATGTGCACTAGATCCAGTAATTTGACATAAAATTGTTCTTTGCTTTTCAAACTTGTTCTTGTTTGCTTACCTAACTAACATTCCTTGCAAACAGTATTAGCAGGCTTTACAATCTTGGGCAAATCTCTCACAACCTATACTGAACTTATCTTCAAGTTGTCAAAAACTAATATGACACATCCTTCTATGCCTCAACCAACTCTCATCTATCTGAGTCAACAAATAGTAATCATTATTTCCTCCTAATTGGTACATATTACCTCTGGTCTTCTTTCTAGTTGCAATCATTGTTCCAAAGCTTTCCATGATCTTGCATTCATTATCCTTAAACCTCATATCATAACCTTTATCACACATCTGACCAACACTCAAAAGATTATGCTTTAAACCCTTCACATATAGGACATCATCTGTATTGTGCTTTCCATCAAAATAAATAGATCCTTTTCCACAAATCCTACCAGTTGCATTATCTCCAAACCTAACCAGTCCTCCACCATACTTTTCCAGACTTACAAACTTACTTTTATCACCGGTCATGTGATGTGAGCATCCATTGTCAATAATCCATTCATCCATATCTTTCTCCACCTAAATAGACAAAGCACTTTCTTCCACTGGTTTTTCTTCCTTTACATAGCTAGTAGGATTAGTAGATATAGGTTCTTCCTTCATAGCAATAAACAAGCATTCATTTGCACTAGTACTAGCATTGTCAGACTCACCATTTGTCACACCATCATCATCAAGATCTCTAACAATATAACATTTCTTTACAACTCTAGGTTTACTTTCAAATTTATTTCTACCTCTTTCAATTCTCTCTGGACACCTAGAAGCATAGTGATTGATCTTACCACATGAAAAGCATTTGAATGGTAAGTTGGCTTTGTACTTAACGGTACCTCTTTGCATTTTATCCACAAAGTTGGCTTCAAAATCCTCAAGGTCATCATTAGGTTCCACAACATACTTCTCAGCTCTCGAAGTCTTCTCTAAAGTACTAGCTTTGAAAGTAGTCTCTATTTTAGGCAGGGCATCACCAAACTCTCTCATCTTAAAGGCTGTAATTTTTCTAAGCAACTGATCTTTTGAAACATCTTTCACAGTCATGATTTCTTCAATTGCAGATACTTTGTGACTATAACCAAGATAAATGAGATGAATTTTAATTTGTATCTTCCAAAGAGCATAATCCATTTCATTAAATTACAGAGTATCCTTCTTGTGTGACATCTTAGGTCTTCCTCAAGCTGTTAGACTTTCTTCTGAGGAACCTTGCTCTGATACCAATAGTTGAAATACACATGACAACTAAGAGGGGAGGGGTTGAATCAGGTGTCACCAAAACCTAACTTCTTATAAACATCAATACATCAATCAATTAATCACTGTAGTTATGATTTAACCATGAAAGCATGAAATCTAAAACTTAAGCACAAACACACATGAGACACATGAGACACCAGATTTTTTACATGGAAAACCCTATAAGGAAAAAGCCATGGTGAGTTTTAGCTCACAAAATAAATATGTTATAGCAATACCAAAAGTTAGAGGCTCACTGCCTTAGGGCTCACTACCCAAAATGCTCACTACAAAAGTTAGGGCTCACTACCAAGATCAGCTAATTTCCAAGGGGTGGCTCACTGCCAAAGGTTTATGAACTGATTTGATAGCATCTACTCCATGCCTGAATTCAATTCCAACTCTTTTGCTCTACTCTTTTTACTCTTCTTTATCTATCTTCGCATTTTTACACAAGGACATCATTTACATGATTTCATTACAAGTATTCATACAATTCATCAACCTTGGAATGTACATCAAGGTCAGCATTACATTCATCAACCATTGGAACAATCTCCAAGGTCAACATTACAAACATACATAGAAATAGGTTTGGACCTAAACAAAGTTATCTAAGAAAAAGATATATGCGGATCACGTTATGCCTTAGATGGGACTCAAATGCAATCTTCCACACCAAAACATGCTTCCACAATCTTAAATGTATCTCTGCAACTAGTGAAAACAACTAGGTCGGCTAAGACTTGGAGTTAACACTAAGTCTTTTAGGAACAATCTTCATCTACAATTCAAATTACTCTTTGCAAACCAATCGAAAGGTAGGAACATGATTAGGGGACATCCACAAGCACATTGTAATCACCAGGAACATCTACACAACCTCTAACCACTTTGTCAAGAAGATTCTTCAAACTGGAGCACTTAAACAACACCGTCCACTACTGTCACAAAGAAAAGATCACTTGTGAACCACAAAATCATGAACCATTTGAGTTGAAGGCACATAATATCATTCCAGACTTAACTCTAGAACTACAGACTATAATACTTCAATGTGGAGGAATGCGGAGCAAAATACTTTCTCCCTATCACCACTGAACGCACAGAAAACCAATTCTTACTCTAGTGAACATAACTTTCTCAAATCTTTATATTAGAGGCTCAAACTTGGAATATAGCATATTTAGACATTCCTCTAAATGACTTCCAATCCATAGAAAAAGACATTCATTCTACAAGAAATGTGGAGCATATTACTAGACTATTTTGTTGTAAACAAAGATACTCTTCAACACCCTATTTCCACTAGGAGAGAAAATTTTCTCAAAAGCACTTAGAGACTTAATATCAAAATCACTTACTCATTATCTTCAAAACTTACATAGGCTAGTATAGAGCAACTAACTTAATACAAGTAAGCAACAAAACAAGATCATAGTTGACACCAATGACAACACAGATATGTTGACATCAATGACAACACTGGTTAGGCACATACTTACAACAAGATCCACATTTCCAACCTAGAAACTCTGAATTCATCTTGTAATTTCATTTAAGAACTTTGAAATTTTATAGTAATCCCATGGTCCCATGTGTTGCATAAGTAAATTTTCTACTTAAATTTAAGCAGCAAGGGTGGTCCCATTCTAATTTTTAATTATGTGAAAATGATAATTTATAATCTTTCCATATTTTAGTAGAGTGCTAAGGAATTGATAATATGGTATGGAAAAAGTGGGGTTGAAAATAAGTAGCAACAACATAATGGGAAAAATGCCACATGGCTCCATACAATTCTTTTCTTCCTTTTTACATTTCCCTCCAAATTTTACCTGCATAATTTTTTATTAATACAATGATTTCTGAAATCTTTTTTTTTTAATTATACAATTAAAAAATAAAATTTAAGATGATTGGAAAAAAATGACGTCTACCACGGGAGGAGTGAATGCAAATGTTGATGCAAGATTGATAGCGAGTGCGGGGGCACTCGGTGGGAAATCTTGGGCAGAAGTCATGGAGACAGAGCTGCCATTTCAATAGGTTAGAAGGGATGATCGCTTGTCAGGGGTAGAGGAGCCGCATATTCCCCAATGGGTGTTTGAAAATGGCAGATGGATGGACAAGTGTTTGTAAACATTTTAGCTAGTGGGGAGAAGGTATGATGAATGATCAACAAATTTCAAAAATAGGTATGGAGTGCGTGAAGCTTTTTGGAATAATCAGAAAAGGCTTCTCCCTGGTTTCTTTGTAGGTGCTTCTAGAGTGAATGCATGGAAATGGAAATTCAGAAGGCAAGAGTGGCACCCTACCTAGAAGAATTTTGAGGGATATCAAAGAATAGGATACAGATCGGTGATTCTCCAGGGAATAGGAGGGATCAATATGATGGAAATTAGAGAAACAAATAGAAGGATCAAGAGAATAATGTGAGGTCCCCGAGGATGCATTCCGTGGTCATACCAACAAATGCCCTAAGGCCAATCATAGGAAGATTAAATGAAAAGGTTTCTTCATCAAATGGAGTAGACATGGCTTCCCTAGGTTGAGGATTATGGAATGGTGGATAAGTAAATACGCTGACTAGGTAAGTGTGCGATCTTTGTTGAATAATTTTTTCATGGTTGTATGCTCATGTTTAGGGCGAAAAAGTAGGTTTCCTTAAAACAAGATTAAGTCTTATTTCTTCACTAACTAAGCATTGGGAAGATAAGAACCGAGCTTGGGATCAAACTACAAATTTCTTATGCATTCCCTAATGCTAATTAGGTTTGATAAGGTATTTAAACTAGGGTTTTACCAAGTGTTCTTATTCACTAATCATCAAACCCTAATTACACATTAGAATAGTAATTGATTGAATTTAGAGATAAAATAGATAGAACAAATCATAGAAATGCAAAGAATAAGGTTTAGAGGTCATGCCCCTGGAAACTAAGGGCTAACTAGACTAGGGCACCCACTCATTAGTCCTGCAACTTCTCATCTCTAAAACCTTCTATGTCAAGTGTCTAGTAACCTCCAGTAGCTCCCAGATCTTAGAGAATCTCCCCAGTTGGACTAGGGCACCCACTCATTAGTCCCAAAAGTGTCGAGATCTGAAACTCCAAAATTCCATGATGACTGTATCCACAATATATTTCTTTCTGCCACTCCTTTTCATCGTATTACATCACATATGATCTATACCTACAAAAGGAGGAGAAAGATGTTGCGGCTATATATGAGTTTGCCTCAGTCAAGCCCAATTTTTGGTATTTCTACCTCAACAATAGCTAGAGATAAAGATTTGCAAAAGTGTGTGCAAACCTAACAAAGTGTATGCAGAAATATCAAACCCTAGATGTCTCAATCAAGGGAAGATCAATAACTTTCTTCAATTCAATGAACAAACACAACTTGACCTCAAGGAGATGAGAGTGCAATTAAGACTTACATGAACAAGAAGGCAAATCAGTAATGTCCACAAAGGATCTCCAAACTCAATGTTAGAGGCTTCAACCCTTCTCCTAATCATGCAAAAGGTGTACAAACCCTAGGAAGAGAAAGATAGTCTTAAGATCTTGATTTCTAATCTCCATTCATTGTCTCCATGATAACAAATTCAAATAACTTTCAAAAGCTTCAACAAGGCATTGATCTTTAATGGTAATTTCAGTAGAGTTTTGGCATCAAGTTTGCATATAGATTGTGTGTGATAAAATGATTTTCAAATGTGTTTAAATATTTAACCTTAAGAGAGTCAAATTTCAAAATAACATCTTGATATCGCATGAAAACAAAAATTTGAAAATTGAATCTTGAGATGCACAACAGGAGCTGACACCCCACCAAGATTTAAAATCCCAAAAAATGAGGTATGACTAGGGCGTGGGTACCCAAGTCTAGTACCCATTTTCTAATCAGATCTGCTTCTACGGGATTCTAGGGACCCAAAATCCAAATTCCCTTTCCAGGTTCAATCAATAGTTATCTCAGAAAATGCATATTTTTCAACTAGACACAAGCCAGTTAGGGTTTCAGTAAGGCCAAAAATAAAGAGGCTAAAAGGACACCAAAGGCGAGGAGCTAAACCAGGGGAAATTGTATTGTTCCATATATGAGAACAATTTTTTATGTAACATTTAGCCCCCACTTTAGTGGCCATATGACACTACATGCATATGCAACTAAAGGAAAGTAAATGCATCAATCATGAAAAGGATACCCAAAAGGATATTGTAGAGGAAGTTGAAGTGTTGTCATAGGGAAGGAAGAAGCCCCCAAGTCTATAATCCTGCATGACCACAAAGTTAGGAACCACAACCTGCAAAGGAACACATGTCAAAAAATTAAAATCAAATCAACCTACAACCACCACCAATGAATAAATACAACAACACTAAGGGGGTTGAGTTATGAGATGTGATGAGGGAGATATATGCCCCCTTGTTTCTGCTTTCTTACTCCAAAAAGTAGAAACAAGGAGATATCTACATGCATCGATTTCAAGGAAAACTTGATAAGAAATGCATTGTGAGGGTTGTTTGAAATGCCCAAGAACAACACATTGGGTAGGATAAAGAGTGGACCCAAGATTCTAATGCAACAAACGATGTGAAAATATGAGTTCGATGACTCAAGATAGAGGCTCAAGAGTGACACTGTTCAATTTTGTACCTAGTTAGGGATATGAATTCTCATCCACTTACTTTATGTAAAGGGAGTTTTCACTTATCACTACTCATTCTTGTTTCTTGTTATTGTTTAGAGGAGAGAGAGAGAAGGAGAAGAGGAGGATAACCATGCCAAGAAGACACCCGTATCAGCCCCCACAACTGGAGATGCTCTGGGTCGGAGTGGCAAAGAGGTATTTCGAGGCTGAGGTACAGTCCTAATCTTATGCTTCTATCATCTTTAATTTTTTGTTTCAATTGTTTTTCTCATTTACCATGCCAAGGGGGATCTTAACAGATAGGTGTCCCTGGTAGGGGCGCCCTAGTCCTCCCAGGGTGCTAGAGTCCCACTAGGGTGCCCTAGGCCTTAGTCTCTCTAGAGTGCCAGTGTCCCTCTAGGGTGCCCAGGTTCTCCCAAGGCACCTGGGTCCATAGAGGACATGGGCCATAAGGAACATACACACATTGCTAGATCATATAGTGACTATTGGTTTGAGGATTAAAACTAATACTATTGCTTTCAATTCGACTTGCAGGACATCCCAAAGACACGAGAGCATAGAGGCGGTTGCTTGATGGCACTACTTTGAGAGTGCACTAGTACTATGACTAGCATAGAGAGGGGTCACCTGCAGGTGGTGGGCTTATGGTGGGTGCTTGATATGCCCATAATCATTGGTTTAGACAATCATGATATTCATTATCATGCTAGCCATCGCACTAGATGGGTAAGGCACTCACCTCCATGGGGGTCTCATTCACACTATTAGAGTGATGGAAGAGCATCAGAATGTATACGTGTGGAGGCGCAGTATGCTTACGCACCTCTACCATGACTTCAAATGGTACATCCATTATGAGATGTACAACCTAATGATCTGCACTTTTCTACAGGTTTGGGCTTTTGAGCACATTAGGTGCAGACAATCGACATGGTTTCCTATAGAGTCAACATTCACCCATCCATGCATTCATGCCTATCCACTAGTCAGATGTTGGAGACATAGTGATCTGTTATACTAGAGAGTTGTTTTTGATATACTACAACCCAGCGATATCATCTGGAGACCATATCACAGCTATATAGCATGGCCTGGCCAGTGGTGATAGTTAGCGAGGATGTAGAGGGATCAGTTGAGGGCTGGTCACCTCAATCACATTGTTTCTTGGTTCTACTTTGACAAGGTGGCACGACAATTCAGATGTGTACAAGATGTTCCTATGGTGCATCTAAGTTATGTGCGCACTATATGCACCACAATTAGGGCAAACAATACCCAATGACTGACGGTAGCAAATGTACCTCTGAGTGATGATGATGGTCCTAAGGATGCAGAGATGGTATTAGATGCAGATGGTGTTAGTTGCACCCAAGCATATCAAACTTGGTGGCATACAGCATGACCTGCTCCTATCTTTCCTCTCGGTCACCCTACAAGTGATTCTTTACCTTGGGCCGATCATGCTAGTGACATAGGGGTAGAGGGCGATGTGAGTGACTTCGTCAAATACTAAGATCTAGAGGAGGATGTGGAGGATGATGATGATGATGATGGGAGGAGGTTCCATCGCAGTACATCTTAAGGGCGAGACCACGACAGGACCAGTAGGAGGTGGACACGGACAAGGAGACCGAGCTGAGACCATAGTCTAGGGCTCATGGTCTAGTCCCTGTAGGTGTTGAGAGGCCTAGTCATATTGAGCGGGGGGAGATGAGTAGGCATGTGCCCCTAGCTACAGATTAGTCTGCAGAGCTCATTACACCTTCAGCAATTCAGGATCCATCTTGGTGAGATGGAGATCTAGGTTATACTTGTTTCATTAGTTTGATGTTCTTATGCTTATAATTGTTTATGATGCTTATGAGAGTCTAATATCTATCCTATTTTTTGTTTTGTAGTTGTGACAGATGCTTGGCGAGACTTTGTGAGTTGTGTCATAGTGGACATAGTACCTACAGATGTAGCTAAGCAGCAGATGCAAGCGGGATATTTGCCATGGCCATTCGTTAGGTGACATGTGGAGATATTTATTCCTTTCGTCAGATACAGGATGATTGTAGAGGCCATTCTAGAGTAGTCTACATGGGAGAGAGAGGAGTTACTTTAGAGTATCAAGCACATCGAGGCTGAGGTCCAAGAGTAGCAAGATCATGCAGTAGTGGTACCCACATCTGAGAGAGAGCCAGTCGTTAGTGAATTCTTGCTTCCTGAGTTATGTCAGGCGAGAGCTGATAGAGATAGAGCTCATATAGAGAGACACCAGTATCAATGGATGTACCTAGAGGCACATGACAAGGTGTTAGGACTAAGAGGTGAGATCAAGGAGTTACGGTCATGGAGTGTCTCTAGGAGCCGTTCATGATCCATAGCCACACATGGTAAGACCTCTATCATGCACACACCACGAGGTCCCGAGGGTACAGGTGACAAAAGTTTAGCTATGTGATGTATATATTATGTACTATGACATCCCATTTTGTTGTAAGGGATAATTGACTCAAATGTATATTTGAAACTGATGATGATATATATATGATGTTCTCTTTTCTATATTTGCAATGTTTTTAATCTATTACATGTGATTTTTTAAGATGCAACTAGTGATAAATGTTAAAGGCTAATATGGAAATGTAATTAATGCTAATGTGATATGCTAACAATTCTTTGCCGAACATATAGTATCAAGCACAGTGATTAAAAATTTCACATATAATCAAAATTCTATGCTATGTTCAGTCAATACGAAAGTGATCTTAATAAAGAATATACAAGCAAGATACAACAATGATTAACCAAGAAAAAGATGAAATGTTAAATGAATTAAGATAAAATAGAATATCTTGTTGAAATCAAAGCTAGTCTAACTAATAAATTTGCTTTATGAAATAACATTTAACATCCAATCTTAAGCATGGAATTTCTTGAGGTGTGTTGCCTTAATAGGTTCTTTAAGCAACGTACCTTATTCATCATCTAGTTTATATGCTCCTGATCCAAAGCCTTCAGTAACTATATAGGGTCCAAGCCAATTGGGTCTGAACTTACCTTTTTCTCCAGGAGGTGCATTCACATTGTGTTGATTATCATAAAGTACCAAGTCCCCAACGTCGAATGAACGTTGTATAACATGTTCATTGTATGATCGTTGTATACTTTTCTGATGGGCCCTAAGGTGCTCAAGAGCATTTATTTGTCTTTCATCAAGCATCTCAAGTTCTTGCAATCTCTTTTCATGTTTCGTATCATCATCAATAACATCTCTTAGGGAAACTCTCAATGAAGGAATTTCTAACTCTAAGGGCATTATTGCGTCTGTACCATAGACAAGATTATAAGATTTATTCCCAGTAGTTGTATGAATGCTTGTTCTATAGGCCCATAATGCATAGGATAACTGAATGTGCTAGTCTTTTTTATTTTTGTTAACAATCTTTTATAAAATCTACCCAATAATTTTGTTGGAAGATTCTACTTGGCCATTTGATTGATGATAATAAGGTGTAGAGACGCGATGTTGAATATGATATTTTTTGAGAAAATTCTTCATATCCTTGTTCTTAAATGGTGTACCATTGTCAGAAATGAGGGAGGAAGGTATTCCAAATTGAGAAATAATGTTATCTTGTATAAACTAAAAAATTACGTCAGCGGTCGTGGATTGTAAAGGAACAACTTTGACCCACTTCATGAAGTAATCAGTAGTAGTGATAATAAATGTATGTCCTTGTGAGGAGGGTGGATAAATTTTTCCAGTTAGATCCAAGCCCCAAATAGAAAATGGTCAAGGTGAAACTTGGGCATGAAGTTCCTGAGCGGGTGCTTGGATTAGGTGAATATGTTGTTGACATTGAGGGTATTTCTTGACGTAAGCAAAGGAATCTTGTTCCATGTGTTGCCAATAATATCCCATTCATAATAATTTTTGTACTAAGGACTTTCCTCCAAAGTGCCCTCCACAAGCACCAGATTGAGCTTCTTTTAAATCTATCGGGATCTCTGAATTACTTAAACATCAGAGTAAAACTCCATTGTAGCTTCGTCTATATAACACATTCGACAGGATGATGTACCATGCCGCATGTTTACATAGACAAACTTGGGTATTATTAGATGTTGAATTAGGAATGGTTTCATCATGCAAAATAATTGAATATATGGGAGAACCATTCGTTGACATTTGTAGTACCATAGAGTTCTAAGTTTGCAACTATGGGGTTGTCAATTGTCAATGTTTTAAGATTATGGATAATGAAAGTAAATTCCTCAAGAGAGTCATCAGGGGATAATAGGGAAGCTACGCTTACCATTGTATCCGCATGTAGATTGTCTTTCCTAGGAATAGTATTTATCAAAAATGATGCAAATTGTTTTAATAGAGATAGAGCAAATTCACGATATTGAGATAGCTTGTCATGTTTAGTTTGATATGATCCAATTATTTGTTGTATAATTAGCTATGAATAACCATATATAGTGATAGTTTTGATGTTAAGAGCAAAAGAGGCACAAAGTCCTAAATGAGGGATTCATACTCAGCACTGTTGTTTGTGCATGAGAAGTTTAGGTGATAAGACATAGGGATCGGCTTACTTACAGGGGGTATTAATGTAACACTAGCATTGAAGCCGGTTCGACATCTTGATCCGTCAAAATATAGTTCCCATTTATCATCTTTAGAAATAGCTAGAATTTGGTCATTGGGAAATGTGTCCTGATGTTGCATAGCAAAGGTGAAGGTGCTTCAGCTAAATGGTCAACTAACACTTGCCCTTTAATTGCTTTTTGAGAAATAAACTTAAGATCAAATTTAGTTAACAACATAACCCATTTAGCAAGGCAACACAAAAAATTGGTATTGGTGAAAAGATGTTTCAAAGGGTAAAATTTTACCATCACATGTATTTCAACATTTAGAAAATAGTGTCTAAGCTTCTGTGTTGCAAATACTAACTAAGCAATGCTTCTCGATAATAGTGTATCACACTTCATAATCGAGCAAAGTTTAGTTGATATAATATACAATGCATTCTTTGCCTTCAAAATTATGTTGTGCTAATAAAGCTGCAAGAGCATTACAAGATGCTGAGATATACAATAGAAAAGGTTTATCAGGGACAACAGGATATAGAACAAGAGGATTAGCTAGATAAGTCTTTAAATCTTCGAAAGATTTTTGACACTCAAAATTCCATTTAAATTTTGAATCCTTCTTCAGTAGTTACATAAAAGGGTGAGTCCTATCTGTGAGTTGTGAAACAAATTAGTGAAAGGCATGTATTTTCCCTTGCCAGCTATGAAGTTGAGATATGTTCTTAGGTGTTGGCATATTAACAATTGTGTCAATCTTTTTCGTATCCACCTCAATACCATAGTTTGAAATGATAAACCCTAACAATTTTCCACTGTCTACACCAAAAACACACTTATGAGGGTTTAATCGCATGTTGTATTTTCTTATTTTCTCAAAAATCTATTAGAGAGTCATGGCATGATCTTGGCAATGAATGGACTTCACCAAGATGTCATCAACATAATCTCTGAGAATATTGTGCATGTAATCATGAAAGATAAGGGTCATGGCGCGTTGGTAGGTAGCTCTTGTATTCTTAAGTCCAAACGGTATGACTACCCAACAAAATGTACCCAAGGTGTTATAAAATTTGTTTTATATTGATCTTGATTGTTTATCAAAATTTGATTATATCCTGAAAAACCATCCATGAAAGAGAATAATTCATGGCCAGCTATAGAATCAACAATCATATCAATGTTAGGAAGCAAAAAATCATCTTTCAAAGATGCAAAATTCAAGTCTCTAAAATTGGTGCACATTCTTATATAGCCATCGGGTTTAGCGATGACGATGATATTCAAAATCTAGGGTGAATAGTCAATAGAGTGAATAAAGCTAGCTTGTAGAAGCTTTTCTATCTCATCTTTGACAAGTAATGCAACCTTAGGATTCATCTTGCGAATATTTTGTTTAAAGATCTTAGCATCTGGTTTCAAGATGATATTATGTGTTACAATCTGAGGACCAATACCAGGCATATCTGAATAATTCCAGGCAAATAGTTCAAAAAATTCATGTAGTAACTTGGTCATTTCTTCTTTTTCTTCTATGTGTAAACAATCACCAATAGGGATAACATTTTCAGTGTTATCTTTCTCTATGAATACATCAACAGTCTTTCCATTAAGTAGAGTACAATGGTTTGGGAGATCAAGTGATTGTGGTAAGTCTTCAGATTCTTCCTTAGACTTTAGAGTAGTGTTTATCATGCTAGTAGATTTCCCAAAATATGCACTATTGTTCAAACAATAGGGTAATCCACATTTATGATGGTAACAGGAAATATTGTCATAAGCACCCAAGAATTCCATTATCACTTCATCCGTTGAAAAGATATCCAAATGAATCACTCTTGGAGGACAACTAGTGTCAATCATCTCAGGAAAGATCAAATTAAGTGTCAATATTGTATTCACATTAAGAGTAGGATGTCTACGGGGTTTAGATTCCTTGAAAGGATTATATCTAATGCTGCTTAAATAATGTTGTAAAGTGGATTCTATAGGGACTTTGATTCCTTGTTGATTAATAATGCAACCATTACCTACATAATCACAGTTCTTATAAAGGATCTAAAATCCTCAACCATAAATAGAAACCATTTCTTTGGAAGAGGGTGGGGCTTCATAGGTCTCATAATCTGTAGTGTAAGTAAGAGTATCATTTGAATTCATTACCAAAGATGCTTTATGCTTCACATTCAAATTTTGAGATGATATCTATGCGATATTTGATGTTTTAGGGATAGGTTTAATAACTTTATATTCCCCCATGGAGGAAGATGTAAAATCTAATGAACCCTAATTGTCACCAAAAAATGTATTCAATTGTTAGGATTCTTGCACAACATTGTCTATGGCAAGGGATGTTGACGAATCAACTTTCAAATTATTTAAAATCTTATGACAAACAACTTATTTTTGGGATTCAATTTGTAAATAGTTATTAGGTTTAGGATCAACATGGATAGTATGAAGTTTATCTTTGAATATAAATTTAATTGAACGATGTAGGGTAGAAGGAACTGGCCCCAATGCATGAATCCAAGGTCTACCAAGAATCATGTTGTATGATAAAGAACTAGGCATGACATGAATAAGGGTAGATACAATCACGGGCCCAACTTGTATAGGTAAGGTTATAGTGCCTATGGATTGTCTTCCAACATTATCAAATCCATGGATACTTATCATTTCTAGCTTAATCAAAGATGTATCAACTTTAATCTTATGTAATAAGTTAATGCCACAAACATTAAGAGATGATCCATTATTAATCATAACTCTCTTAGTGAATTTCTAGTTTATTGTAATGAAGATAATTAAAGGATCATACTGATTCTGAACTTCAAGAGATGGCAACTCATGTTGTTCAAATAGAAAGTCTATTTTTGTTGCATGCATACAATCTAATAGAGCTACTACATCATTTGGCTTGATAGTAGGTGGTACAATCACCTTTTGTAAAGCTTCTTGGAGCATTCCATGGTAAGTAGGTGAAGTTTGTATAATTTCCCAATGAGATGTCTTTGTAGGAGTAGCACGAAGCTGCTCAATGAGATCATAATCTTGACCAACCTTATGCGTTAAATGAGGTGCTTGAGGAAGGATAGGTTGAGAAGATGGTAAAGATATCAAAATTCTTGATTATTGTTTGCTTTGTTTATTGTTTCCAGTGTTATATGCATGAGAAACCATAGTATGACTAGGCTGTTGTGAATTTTGATGTGTTATTTGTTTAGCATAGTTGTAAATGTGATCAGGAGGTCAAGAAGAATGTGGAAGATCTCTAACAATGAGCACTAGTTTAGAAGGTGGTTTAACCTCATCTGAACATAAGGTGACCACAATTTTTGGTTTCACAAGTTGTTCTTGAGTTTTAGGAAAATAGATTGCATTTACAAATCTTTGAAACAACGACGGTTTAGGAGTTGTAGTGGAATGTTCAATCAAGATAAAGTCCTCAAGGGCTTCATCTAACATATTGAAGTAATCACAACTAAACGACTCATCATATACATGAAAATCTTACAAAAAGTAATCCGACATTAGAACATGCTCAAATTAACCCAATATCTAAATGTAAAATGATATTGTATGAACTTTTTGAAAATGAAATACTATGCAAAACACAAAGTTATAATTTCAAACTCTTTTAGTGAAGAGATAGAGAATATCATTCAAAATTCAATGTACACACTTTCACAAAAGAGGGTTTGCAATCTAAATGTGCTTTAGGACAACAAACTAATTCAGATCTGATGTTTAAAAGGATGCAAATTCTTTAGAACATGGGTTCACCAAAATGTTTAGGTTGAAAAAGTAGGTTTCCTTAAAACAAGATTAAGTCCTATTTCTTCACTAACTAAACATTGGGAAGATAAGAACTGAGCTTGGGATCAAACTATAGATTTCTTATGCATTCCCTAATGCTAATTAGGTCTGATTGGGTATTTAAACTAGGGTTTTACCAAGTGTTCTTACTCACTAATCATCAAACCCTAATTACAGCTTGTAATAGTAATTGAGTAAATTCAGAGATGAAACATACATAACAAATCACAGAAATGCAAAGAATAAGGTTTAGAGGTCATGCACCCAGAAATTGAGGGCTAACTAGACTAGGGCACCTGCTCATTAGTCCTGCAACTTCCTGTCTATAAAAAACATTTTGGTCAGGTGTCTAGTAACCTCCAGTAGCTCCCAGATCTCAGAGAATCTCCCCAATTGGACTAGGGTGCCTACTCATTAGTCCCGAAGGTGTTAGTATCTGAAACTCCAAAATTCTGTGATGACTATATCCACGATATCTATCTTTCTACCACTTTTTTTCATCATATTCCATTAAACATGATCTGTACCTACAAAAGGAGGAGAACGATGTTGTGGCTATATAGGAGCTTACCTCAGACAAGACCCATTTTCGGTATTCCTACCTCAACAATAGCTAGAGATAAAGATTTACAGAAGTGTGTGCAAACCTAACAAAGTGTATGCAGAAATATCAAACCCTAGATGTCTCAATCAAGGGAAGATCAATAAATTGCTTCAATTCAATGAACAAATACAACTTCACCTCAAGGAGATGAGAGCAATGAAGACTTGCATGAACAAGAAGGCAAATCAACAATGTCTACGGAGGATCTCCAAACTTGATGTTGGAGGCTTCAACCCTTCTCTAGAACATGCAAAAGGTGTAAAAACCCTAGGAAGAGAAAGATAGTCTCAAGATCTTGATTCCTAATCTCCATCCATTGTCTCCATGATAGAAAATTCAAATAACTTTCAAAATCTTCAACAATTCACTGATCTTCAATGGCAATTTCAATAGAGTTTTGGCATCAAGTTTGCATATATATTGTGTGTGATAAAATAATTTTCAAATGTGTTTAAATATATAACCTTAGGAGATTCAAATTTTGAAATAAATTCTTGATATCGCACGAAAATAAAAATTTCAAAACAAAATCCCGAGATGCATGGTCGAAGCTGATACCCTGCCAAGATTCAAAATCTCAAAAAATAGGGCAAGACTAGTGCGCAGGTACCAAGTCTAGTCCCCCATTTTCCAATCAGATCTACTTCTAGGGGGTTCCAGGGACCTAAAATCCAAATTCCCCTTCTGGGTTCAATCAATAGTTATCTTAGAAAATGCATATCTTTCAACTAGACACAAGCTAGTCAAAGTTTCAGGAAGGCCAAAAACAAAGAGGCTAAAAGGACACCAAAGGCAAGCCTGAGCTAAACTGGGGGAAATTGTACTCTTCCATGTACATGAGGACAATTTCTGACGTAATAGTTCAAACAAAGAATTAAAGGAAGAAATTTTCCATGGGAAACCTCTATTTTTCGAAGGCTTTTATTTTTACATTTTGGATTGGAAACCAAACTTTGATACCTTTTTACACTCCTTCAAAAAGAAACCACTGTGGATCAAATTGCCAAATCTACCACCAGAATTTTGGAATATTGAAACCCTCAAACTCATAGGGGATGAAATGGTGGGTTTTCTTGGGGTGGATTTAGATTTCTACCAAGGGAAAGGAGCAATGGAAAAAATTTGTGTGGAGTGAGAAGAAGGGATGGATTTGATGAGAGACTTGGAAATTGTAACAGAGAATGGGAAATGGACACAGAAAGTGGCTAGAGATCTAGAGTATAAAGGGTACATCCACGTTTATAAAGGGAGATCACCAATGGTAAGTCAAGAGAGTGGGGAAGAAAAAATGAGAAAGTAGAGGGAAGTTTCTAAGGACAATGGGGGGATCACAGTAGCAGACAAACTGGTGGAACCTTATGAACAAAAAAGGGTAGGGGTATTTTGAGAGAAGTGGCATTGCAAAAAAATACAAATGCATAGAATGATGGCATAAATGGGGGATGTTTCCCAAGAGAGATAGAATAGAATAGATTTGAGGACATTATAGATGTTAAGAAGAACGAAGTAGAAGGATTTTACCTACCTGGTTTGGGGGAAAATGACCCTATGGATAGGGAGAATCCAGTGACAGAGGCTGCCCTTCCAAAAGATTACCAGGGGCCTAGGTTAGATTTGACAAAAATGGGTTCCGAGGATGGAGGAAAGATCCTTCAGACAACTTAGTTGCAAAGAGAAGATCTGGACTCTCCCTCAAATCAAACCTGTAGAGAATTGAAAAACTCATTTGAGGAGAGAGTAGAGTAGGATTCGGGTTCAGAGGAGGAGAGTGAGTATGTTGAAGAGGAAGGAGAATTTTTAGAGGAAAGGATGATCGAGCAATCCTAGTCCAAAATCAAGAAACCAAACTTGGGACAAAAAGGGAAAAGGGGACGACAATAAAAAAAAAAGCTAGAAATGGCAAGGAATGAAAAGTGGCAGAGGAAATTGAGGAATGGGAAGGAAATTGTCCTTCTTGAGGAGCAATGAGGTCCCTATCATGGAATGTTAGGGGCATTAATGCCCCTAACAAATGGCACTTAATCAAGTGCCAAATTGATCAAACTAAAGTTGACTTAGTTATGTTACAAGAAACCAAGTGGAAGAAAACATAGAGGTGTAATAGAATGAAAAGTTAGAGACAATGGAGAGGGAACTTTTTGGAAGCAGATGGTGCTTCAGGAGGCTTAGGAGTTCTATGGGATCCTCTAAATTTGGAAAGGGAAGTGACTAATGAAAGACAATAGTGGCAGTTTGTAAAACTAAAAATTATGAAAGTTAATGTGGAAGTCTTTGTCTTTAATGTTATGGCCCAACATCCAATGTGAAAAAGAGGCAGTTGTGGGGAGAGCTCTCTGATGCTCTCCACATTCTAGATAGAGAGAAAGTAATTGTGGTAGGGGACTTTAATGCCACATTGGATAACACAAAAAAAAGAGGAGGCATTACTCATTTAACTCAAACTCAGTTAGATTTTCAACTATTTGTGGAAGCAGTTGAGAGCTATTGTTCCAAAAAATGGATTGTTTACTTGGACAAACAGAAGAAGAGGATTCACCTGCATTGCAGGAATATTGGATAGATACTTGATTGGAGGGGATTGGGGAAACCTGGCAATTATTCATGAGAGTAGCATCTTGTCTCTAACTGGATCAGATCATTTCCTAGTCCAACTGTAGCTAATCCCAAAAAGTCTGCCAAGAAAATGTCCTTTTTGTTTTGAAAATATGTGGTTAAGGGACGAAAACTTAAATGTAGTATTGGAAGGCTGGAGGAAAAAGGTTCAGGGGGGATCAGACCAATATGTTTGTGCTCTTCAAAAAGCTAAACCATGTTAAGAATAAGCTCAAAATCTAGAATAAGGAGCATTTCAAGAATATTTTCAAAGAAAGAGAAAAGATGGAAAGGGAGTTGATAGCCTTAAATGAACATGTGATAAAAAATGGAATGAATGGAGAAATCTTTGACAAAGAAAAAGAGCTAAAACAAAAATTAATGGAAATCTCAGCCAGGGAAGAAGTCTTCTGGAAGCATAAATCAAGGGAGATATGGTAAAAGGAAGGAGATATAAATACCAAATTCTTTCACTGGTCTTTCACTAGTCCTATATGGAAAATAGAAGTAAAAAGAAAATCTCTAAGAATTTGAAGGAGAATAATGAGACAACTCAAACAAAGGAAGAAGTAAATTTGGAAGCAGTAGTTTTTTTTGAATCCTTGTTAAATAAAGAAAATCAAGTTGATGATAGGGAAAATGAGAGGATTCTTCACAATATTGCTAGTATCATCAATGAAGCCTAGAATGAGATACTTTGGAGGAAAGTATCCTTGGAGGAAGTGAAATTGGTGACCTTTCAGCTAAACCTAGACAAAGCCTTGGGGCCGGACGGTTTCCCGACATCCTTTTTTCAAAAATTTTGGGACATTGTGGGAGTGGATATGATTAAAGCAATGGAGGAATCAAGAAGGAAAACCACAATATTAAGAGCATTAAGCCACACATATTTGGCTCTAATTCCAAATAAAAAGGAAGTAAAACAATGATTTATTATTGTCTGATTGCTCTATGCAATACAATATACAAGATCATAACTAAGTTGATAGAAAATAGATTGAAGGAGGTTTTGGCAGATGTGATTTCAATTGAATAGAGTGGCTTCACCCCGGGGAGATCAATAGTGGAAGGTATTATTGTGTCCCATGAATTTAGCTTGGAAGATGAGAACTACAAATATGATCGTTAAACTAGATATTCTGAAAGCATACGACCAAGTTGATAGCAATTTTCTACTGGAAGTAATAAGGAAGTTTGGCTTTATCCGTATAATTGAACTAAATGGGTGAGTAGTTGTATTGAAATGCCTTTGTTCTTAGTGCTTGTCAATGGCTCTCCACAAGGTTTTTCTCATCTAGCAGAGGGCTTTGGCAGGGAGATCCGATCTCCTCTTTTCTCTTCATCATCTTAGCAGAAGCATTGGGGAGAAGTATTAATAAAGCAAGAGAAGAGGGCAAGTGGAAAGACATGACTGTGGAAAATGGGATGGAGGTTGTAACTCACCAATAGTTTGTAGATGATACAATTTTATTTGGGGAATCCAATAGAAGAAAGGCTAGAAATATTAGGTTGATTTTGGATTCTTATTGTAGAGTGTCGAAACAATCAATCAATTGGAGGAAATCAGAAGTTTTCTTTTTGAACAGTCAACTTAGGCTTCAAAGAGACATTGCAGGCATTCTAGGACTAAGGGTGGCCAACTTCCTAGGTAGATTTCTTGGAGTTCCTCTATCCACAGGAATTAACAAGAAAGAGTATTGGGATCCTTTGTTGGAAAGTTGCAGAAAGAAGATGGAATCATGGAAAGGTAATGTTGGGTAAATATTTTGTCATTTAGCTAACTAACGGCAAAATGGTTATATCGCAACAGCTATGATGAGACAAAGTCTCTCCTCTCAGCAAGGGGAGGTTCCCTTCAGATAATAGATTATTTCTAATCAACAACTTTTAATACTTATATAAACTAAAACTATGCTTGGGGTGTTTCATTGCATCCTATTCTCTTTTTTCAGAATAGATGTTTCTCTCTTCAAAATGACAACTTCAAAGAAATGATATTTAATAACTCCTTAACTGAGACAAACCATAGAAACATAAAGTCTTCTATTGCTTGGCCCATTTCCCACAAATAAACTTGATTGAATTCAAATGTAGCTCAAAGTCTCCACTCTCACCCAATATGATATAACTAGCTTGAACACAATAGTTTACAGCACAAAGTCTTTAAACAATTCTATTCTCACAAATGTAAACATAAACTCCCATAATGAGAAAATAGCACAAAGTCTATTTAACCAGAATAAGAACACTTCTCTCAATTTTCAATAAAACTCCACAATTCCAGCAATGATTCAATATAATATAATACCAATGACATAAGAACACTGATATCATAAAACAATATGACCCAACTCAAAGTTTGATACTCAAACTGCTTGCTTATATTCATATTCAATTGAAAATTTGATAAACATGAAAAGTTCAAAGTCTTTATATGTTTTCCAATCCGGCAGAGTTTCTTTGCAATAGATAAAAGATAAGATTACAATAAAATCCCTCTTTATTTATAGGGAGGAGCCTAGAGCAAAAATAGGAAAATTTAACTACTTTGACTTATTCAAACAAAAGAGTCCTATTTGACTTGTGACTTCTTTTGTCTCACATGTAATTAAATTTGAGAAAAATACATGTGAGTATGTCCACAGCAAAATTCAAATTACATCTACAAGACTGAAAATAAACTAAGGCATTTGAAAAGGAACTTCAACTGCCACCATCATTCTTCTTCAAAACGTTTTTATACATAGTTTATATTACTACTATTTCACATACATTGGGCTTCGTTGTATTATCTGAGATGGTACGAACCCTGAGAACTGCATCATTGACCACCTTTATCACTTTCTCATGTTTTTCAAGATTATCCTTTAGATTTTCAAAGCTTGAGTAGTGATCATAAAGGCTATCCATTGAAACCACTGTAGGCACTTCATCTTCAAACTTCTTCTGAACCATCTTCTCGAAAGCATCTATCATCTCCTCTGCTGAGAGAAACTTGTGGCCTTCACCTCTTAGAGTGCATGGTAGTTCCTCTAACCTATGTAGAAATAAGACATCACTATCTTCACTATTTTCACCTACTTGGTAGAAGTCATCAAGTAAATCTTTTATCACATTGATGTGATGGGTAATAGATTCTTTGGTCTTAAGATAAGACTCTTAGTTTGAAATGACACCAATGGGAATCAAATTCTTTATTTTGATCTTCTTCATCTCAATACATTCCTCTAAACTCTCCCCTTGATCTTGAAGTTCTTGAGAAAGTGAATCAACAATATCATCTAGCTTAGCTTTTGTCTTTACCATTCCTTTCTTTCCACTGTGGTCTTCAATAGAACTCTTCCTTGTGCCAACAACCGTTCCACAATGTCACCAACCATTCTTCCTCTGGCCTGAACTTTCTCAACCTTTTGAATCAAAGGGTCTTCTACAGTCATTGCCATAGGTTCCACGATCTCAGATGATTTCACTATTTTCTGAAGGATAGCAGCAAGTTGTTTTGCCTTTTCTTTGTATTGCTCTTTTTCCTTCTTTACCTCATCATACTTCTCAAGCAATGAACTTGTTTTAGCTTGAAAATCTGCCTTGATACCTTCATGAGTTAACTTACCTTACTCAACTCTGGAGACAATATAATCATTCATATCAAAGGTATCTGTAGTAGTATCATCTGGTGGCTTAGCAATTTATGCATACATGACTCCTTTTTCATCAATAAGCTTAAAAATAGTTTTAGCATTCTTCTTCTGAGTCTTTGGTTTAATAGGCAATAATTTCTCAATATCAATTTCATTAGGTGAAATTGCTTGCTTCTCTCTCTTGGGAGTGTAGGCAGACAACCATGGAGGAAGTGTTGAGGCACCAATATTTGGAGAAGAGTCAATTACCTATTTTGCTAGATCCATGCTCACCCCTGTTATAGTAACAATAAGACTAGTGTGGGTAAAAACTACACTTGTGTCAAAACTTTCTCTAAACCATCTAGAAAATGCTCTAGAATAGTTTGTTCACCAATATCAAATGATGGGGAAGATAAACTTCGAATAGAACCTGAAGAATCAAGCACAGTCCCAAAACTTGTTCTTATAGAGGGAGGGGTATTATCAGAAGACACAAAAAATAGATGAAATAGGAACATTGGAAACTACTGGAAAAATACCAGAAACAAGAGCATGAGGTAGGGGTGTAAAAACTTGTGATTTCGGTGGAAGATCCTTCTGAGGGGTCTGTTGTGAATCACCAAGTTGTTCCTATTCTACATTCTCCTCTTTCTCTTATTCTCTGTTACTTTCCTCATGAGGTTTTTTAATCATTTTTGCTTGCTCAACATCATTAGTTTCCTCAACATCTTGTTTTTCAATCTCAATATTTTCAATTTCCATTTTATCAACATTTGTATCCTCAACACCTAGTTTTGTGGCAGTAGAAGTTCCTGCAACCTCCTTCTTCTTACCTCCTTTAGATACAAACTTAATTTTTGGTTTATGCACTTTAGAAGGAGTGTCACTTTTGTTCTTTGTTCAGTTTTCTACCTTTTTCCATGTTTGTTGCTGAATATCAGTTTCTAATCTAGTAAGAAATTCTTTCAGACTAATACCTTTACTTCCTAACCACACATTTGTATTGGATAGAATTGGCTGAAATCTTTTCCTAATTGAAGTTTCCTCTTTAACAGACCATTTGACTTGTGGTAGAGGCGAAGCTTCGATATTCTCAACATTGTATTTGGGATCCAAAGCATCCCCTTCATCTTTCATTCCCTCCAAAATATCTGCAAGAACCAATTCTTCAATTTGACTCAAGTGGAGTCTACAATAATCTAGCTTTCTGATCTCATTCTATGTTCTAAGATCAGCCCAAACATCTTCAACCATTGGCATATGAAAAACTGACCTTCTCTTGATCTTGTCCCGCACTCTTCTGTAATCAAAATGATCTCTTTTCTTGAAAGTCTTCATAGGGACCAGTTGCATTTCTAATTCAACTTATTTGGCCTTGGTAGGTGATTGAATAGAGTGCCTCCCAATTTCTACAGGAAACTTAATTCCTAACTTTTTTATCTCCATCTGCTTATTGTGTACAACAATCAACTACCTACATAGCTCCATTAGAATGATTCTATCTACCATGGAAGCATATACATATAGCCAGGATAGTATCCCAATCTAAGGTAAGTGAAAGTTGGAAACTGTAAAAACAAATAGCCAAAAGAGTTGACCACTTCCCAGGTCTCATCTGATACTATTTTCTGCTCAAGTTCATTATTCCACAAACACATGAATATTGAAAAGAAGAAATCATTAACTCAATGGAAATGATGGATTGATCCCTTTAGAGTAATATGTGGATAATACTCATAGACTGGAACCAATCTTCGATCACCAACTTGAGTTAAACCAGGAAAACTCCTCATATTTGCAGTGGCATACATAAGATATGAAGTCATAAAACTTGAAAGTTGTACTAACTTTCACCAATTGATCATGTAGAGCATTAATGATCTACTCTCCCCAGATGATTTTTTGTTGACCCCTGAGAATCACCTTAATGTATGTATACATCCATTCATGAAACTTAGATGAAGAAGGGAGACCTCTGATCTGACTCAGCAGTGTAATCAAATCACTTATCTCCTTGACAAAGTCACTTCTCGGGAGGTCTTTAGGCCACGTAGACAAATTGCTCTAAGGAGTCTTCAACCACTTACTATTGATATGTTTCTTTGTAGCTTCCACATCTTTATCAAACTCTTTTTGCTCCTTAGCAAAATCTATTTCACCAACATTCTCAATAGGAGGACACATAAAGATTTTATCAAGAAACTCTGCATCTAATCTCATGATCACATTTCCTTGAGAATTAGACATAGTGTTGGTATCTCTATTATAGTGGCTGGCTACCTGAAGAACAAATTACAGGTTATGTGCTGCAATAGGAAAAGAAGCAACTAGGTGAATGTTGTTGTCGATATTTTTCAACATATACTGAGGAGGATTGGGTTGCTTTGTTCTATCCAGAAATTCGGCCATGTCCACATGACCAATCTCTATATCTCTTATCTCGTCCACATTAGACTATAATGAAGTCACAAGGAAAACTCCTTGGTACTTGTACTTCATGATTTTAGCCTTTGAGGGAGAAGGTTCTAACATCAGCTTCATAGAGAGCATTAGAAAAGGTGTTGTCTGTAGATGTTTGATGAAACTACAAAAAACCATGATCTGACAATTAGGAAAAAAATGGACAAATTGGGGTTACTGTGAATTGATGATCATGAACATGGGAACATGCGTTGAAGGGCTTGAAAGCACGTAAGTCGAGGAAATAGGCGAAAGCGGGCCAATAGGTATTGCAAGGAAATATTTCCCAGTTTTAGGAAAAATTTAGGAAAATATGCATGGGTGGTCAAAATGACTTCTCTTGCATATGAGGTAGGTCTTTTATCATTCACGGTCGGCCAAAATGACTGACATTGCATAAAGGAGAAAAATTGTATTTGGTGTAGGGGCGGTCAAATTGACTGCCCTTGCATGAGGGAAAAATGCAAGTTTTTTCTATGTATTCTCAAGCGGCAAAAATGCCTACCAGGGCATATTGGAGGAACTATGTTTAGATGTACAGTCGGTCAAAATGACTGCTCATACACCTCATTGTCAAAAACTTAAACACATGTAGGAATGGTAATTTTTACCGCTAGAACATGTGAAGAATAATCATTAAGGATTTCATGTAGGGGCTGTGGTTTTAATTGCCCTTGCATATGGGAAAGTCTGAAAGAAAAGTGTATGTATCGACAGTTTTTACCGATATCACATCCAACGACAAACTCATAGGAGACAAGACATCGTCGGTAGAAGATACTAATGATGCATAGGTTAAAAATGAATTCTAAACCTAAGTTTACAAAAAGCAACAAAATTTGTTTACAAAGAAACTAGGTTTACAAATTTTGACAAAAATCTTCAATAAAACAAATATAAACAAAAACCCAAAACTATGAGGATCTAGGGCTTAAAAATAGTTCACAAAGGAAAGAACAAATGGAAAAATGATTCCTATGAGATTTTAAATGCAACAATAATATTGACAAAATACAAACATACATTTCATTTCATAAGAAAACCCTAAAAGAAGATGAAAAAAAACAAGGGCTTACCTGTTACAGTCATCTGAAACCCTAGACATGCCTACAAAGGCCAAAATCTACTCGAATATGCTTGCCTCAATAGTTTACATGATTAAATCAACTTCTGAGGGTTGATATTCGATCTAGAGAGAGATTTGAGAATGAGAGATAAACAAAATAAAACAAATTACACCCTAAAAAGGTTAAAAAAAAAGGGTATTAATAACGACACAAGTGCCATTAATGGCACTCTAGTTAACTTGATCCACCAAGACATGCTCGAGCGGTGAAATCAACCGATGATGCATATCAAGTGAATCAACATGCCTAAGTCTAGGAAAAGACTGCCCAAGCATATAGGACATTACAATTTGAAATATGTACAAGCGGGAAAAAATGTCACTTCAGCATATATGACCCAAAACACATGTATGAGCGGTATTTTCGACTGCCTCTACATGTGAATCTAAAATAACACAAGTATATGCAAAAGTGGCAAAATCAACCGACAATGCATATCAAAACAACAATAAACATGCAAGAGCAGTGGCTTTGACCGCCAATGCACATGAAACCTAAAAATTGTCTAACACCCTAAAATGGTCAAAATTGATAATTTAACAAGCTTATAACCTAATTGATTTTCACGAAGTTTAAGGAAATAACCTAGGGGAATGTTACCAGCTATTCTATGGTGTCAAATGACTTCACATGAGGCCAAGAAAACTTGCCTAGATTTGTGAACTTAGAGTGTAGGCTACGAAATGAACAAGTTTCATAGGGGTCATCCTACAAAATGAGCGCAGCTCATCCATGACATTGGGTCATAGAGTCAAGCTACCAAAACAAAAAGACATAAAAAGACTAAACAAAAATGAAAAATAAAAATACCAAAAACTATACAAATGTATAAATGAACTTATCTGATACTTCAAAGATTGATATGTTTCAGTGTTGTCCACTATGGGGCAGCAAGAACGGTGTTCCATCAAGATACTCCAGCAAGAAACTATTTTCACCACAAAATTGGTGAATGACAAATGGGCCTCTCCGTAGGGAATCAAACTTCCCATGCATTCCTTTTGGCTCCCTCCTCTTGTCCCATAACAAGACTTGGTCCCTAATTTGAAATTCTCTGGCCTTCGCCTTCTTGTCAAAAAGTTTCTTGACCTAACTTTGATGCTCAGCAATATGGCCTACTACCATAACCCGCTGCTCTTCAAGTTTAGTGAGGTACATTATTCTTTTGTTAATAGAACTTTCAAAAGTTCTATCTTCCACTGCTTTTGCCAACTTCAAAGTTGGCAATTCCAAAGTAATATGTATTTCTAGTTTCAAACCATATAGAATCTGAAATGGTGACATACCTATTACCCTTTTGGGGGTAATTATGTCCACCCATAAAGCATCAAACAAATCTTTATGCCAAGTTCTCTGATTATCCTCCACCAGTTTCCTGATAATTGTAACTAGATTCTTGTTGCTAGATTATGCCTAACCATTCAGTTGTGGATAATAGTCTGATAAATAAGAAAGCATGATTCCATATTCAAAACAAAAACTAGTGATCTCATTTGAAGAAAAACATGTAGCATTATCTGCTACGATTTTGTTTGGAACTCCAAACTGGGAAATAATATTCTCCTTGAGAAAATTATATACTACCTTAGAAGTAGCATGCTTAACTGGAATTGCCTCCACCCACTTAGTGAAGTAATCTATTATAGTGAGAACAAAATTGTGTCCCACAATCAAGGGTGGGTTCACAGCACCAATGAAGTCAATGTCCCATTGCTAAAAAGGTTCTTCAATCACAACTAGTTTAAGCGGTAGTGCAGCTAGCTTAGGCTTCCCAACAAACTGCTGACCGAGTTCACATCTACGTACCCAATTGTACGCATCCTAAAATAATGTGGGCTAATAGTACCTAGCCTACAAAATTTCATGAGCTGTTACATGTGCAGAAAAATGTCCTCCACATGCCAAATTGTGAAAAAACTCTAAGAGTTTGCTTTGTTGTGCTTTATCCACACAACGGAGAAAAACTCCATCAAGGCTTCTTTTATACAAACCATTATCCTACAAGACATAATTTGTAGCCTTTAACTTGATAGTTCACTTCTCTTTATAAGATAAATGAGAAGGACACTCACTTTACATGATAAAATAAGTGATATTGGAATACCACTCATCTGTAGTAGTAACAAAGAGAAAAGTTGGCATATCCTCAACCTCTTCCTCTTCATCTCTGGTTTCTTTTGGGAGATTGTCAGCAATTAGCTGACATAAACCTCTACCACACACAAGTTTGGTGGGTTTGATATCAAGATCAAAGTCTTAAATTTTGGCAATCCAATTGCTCCTTTTAGTTGCAAATTCTTGTTGTGTCAGGACAGATTTCATTGTTGTGTCTGGCACCAAAACAATAGTATGTGAATTTAGAATGTAAAACTAGAAATGCTTCACCACCTTTACCATGGCATAAGCATGTTTCTCCATATTTGAGTACTTAAATTCATGAGCCTTCAGTGGGCAACTCATAAACAAAATTGGAGATTCCACACCCTCTTCATTCTGTTGAACCATAATGGTTGAAAGTGTATGCTCAAAAGCATAACTGTACATTATGAAATCTTTAGTGTAGTTGGGACAAACTAGAACTGAAGCATGAGCTATTGCCCTTTTAATATCCTCGAATGCTACTTTACCTTCTGCATTCCAATGAAAAGTGGTCTTACCCTTCATCATATTGACAATATGACGAGTTTTCTCTACGAATTCTGGAATGAATCTCTGCGGAAAATTCACCTTCCTGAAGAAAGAGTGAATTGTAGTCTTACTAGCAGGCAAAGTAAGACTCTAGATAGATTTGACTCTTTCTGAGTCAATTTTTGTACCTTCTTTGGACACAATGTGACCCAGTAGTTTACCCTCTATAACCCCAAAAATTTATTTCTTAGGATTAAGAGAAATACCATTTTGACAACACCATTCCAGAACCTGTCACAAATGGTAGGCATGATCTTGACATTGTTTAGAGAAAATAGTCAAGTCATCAAGGTACACCACAATGAACTTTCCCATTTCATCTCTGAAGTCGAGGTCCATTGATCTTTCAAAAGTAGCGCCAGCATTAATCAAACCAAACGTCATCCTGGGGTATACAAAAGTGCCCCAAGGTGTTGTAAAGGTAGTCTTATATTGATCTGCTTCATTGACTTCTACTTGATTATAGTCTGAAAATCTCTAACATAGATAGCATCTCCAAACCAGTTACAGTTTGTAACACTTGGTCCATAATAGGCAAAGGGTAGTTATCTTTTAAAGAAGATTGGTTGAGATTTATGAAATCAACACAAATACAGATTTCTCCATTCTTCTTTCTCATAGGAACGATATTCGCAATCTAAGTGGAATGATGGATAGGAAAGATCATTCTATCTTTTAGCATTTTCTAGATTTCAAAAAGAATAGTACCTGATATCTTAGGATTATACTACCTTTGCTTTTGCCTATGAGGCAACGATCCTACCTTGAGAGGAATCTCATGTAGGATCTCCTTAGGTATGAAAGATTTCAGATCATCATACAAATATGCCAAAACATCAATGTAATGATGAAGAAGTGTAATGAACTTGATTTTCTCATTAGCAGTGCAACATTTCCTGATGTTAACCATTTTGGGATCTACCTCAGAACTCAAATTTACTTGCTCAAATTCCATAGATGAACTTGAATCAAGTTCTTGTTTTTGATATATCTATCATGCTTGTCAAATAATTTTTCTAGAGAAACCAAACCTTTCATAATCATATTCCCTTTTAGCTAAAGAATCTCCTCACCAGTCTGAGAATCTATTTCAGAAGCATATTCATGTAGTGGTGAATCACTACCTTCAAAATAGAGCTCATCAAAGTTATCTATCTTCTCTAAGAAAGCTATGATCTGATTATCACCATTGAAGACTTTCCAATGGTTAGCATTGTTTGGCACACTTGGTCGGAAGACCAACTCAACTATGTATTTATCACCTTAAAAATGTTTGTGAGGGACCATAAGGGTGGTAGAAATAGCTAATGAATCAGCACAATCATTAAATTCTCTGGGTACTGTAGAGATGTCGAAAGCATCAAAACCTTCAATGCAATCCCTAACATGATTTCAATAATTCCTTAGCCTTTCATTCTTGGTTTGGTAGAGATTTCTCACTTGAAAAACAACATGCTCAGCATCACCTCATGTATGAAGATTTTTAATACCTTTAATATGAGCAGCCTCCATTCCGAGTAATAATGACTCGTATTCAGTGGTGTTATTAGTATTGTTGAACTGCATCTTGTAGGAATGAGAGATATCACCTTGTGGAGATATTAGAACTACTCCAGTTCCAGATCCATTGGAAGAACAACTACCATCAAATTCTAAAATCTAAACATCATTTGAATTTACCTTTTTGATGTTTCTATGACCAGTAGATTCTTCTTCATCAAAAAAGGAAGAATCCAGCATCACTATGCTCTCATCTGAACTTTCATCTGAATTCTCTTCTAATTCTCCATCTAAATTATCTGAATCCTTGACTAATGAACTAGAAGTATTTTCAATGGACAAGAAATAATTACCCATTCCTGAAGACTCAAACAAAATTTGGGCTTTTGGATTTTCAGTTTGGATAACAATATATTTTGCTTCCTTCTCAGGAAGCAGTTTCTACATGATACCTTTAACATGTATCCTTACCTTGGATAAATCCATGTTTAGTTCTCCAGTCACATCTTTACAAAAACTATGTCCAAGCAAAATGCCATAAGAAGATGGAACATCACCAACTAGGATGGTCATCTTGATCCTCTTATCCAGAAAGGCCACAAATGCAAATTGGGCATCTTTGATTTGACCCAATGAAGGCACTTGCTTATTCTCCATTGAAAACATCTTCCAAAGGTTTTGGTCAAAGTGAGACCAAGAGCATCTGCCACCTTGGCAGGCATGACATTATCAGCAGGCCCGAAATCTATTATACAATTGCTTAGCTTATGGCCATTGACCAATAGAGAAACATAGAAGGTTCTATCTTCCTTGGAGCAACAAGGGGAGTAGTGACTAGGTTATTTTTGGTGGACCTATTATTTGAGGAGTCATGGGCAATTTTAGGAGAATCTTACCCTGTAGGGACAGTCTTGTTTTTAACATACTTAGCTAACTTATCAAATTGATCAGGGTTAGCTTGTAGATATTCTACCTCAGACATCTGGATTTTGGTTTTCCTAGCATGATCTATTATGTCAAAGAGCTGAAATGAATTAGATACAGAGGCAGGAAATCTTTCATTCTAGGGTTTAGTAGGGGCAGTACTAGTCTAAGGAACAGAAGTAGAAGAAACAGGATTGTTAGATGAACTTACTTGTTTATTGACAGTTGAGTCTTTTGACTGAAAAGGCAATGGAGTTCCTCATTTGGCAATTGAAACCATATGTTGAGGTTCCTCTATTAACTTTCCTTTATCAACTTGCTGATTCGATTGATTTTGGGACCTGGTAAAAATAGCATATGCTCCATCATATACTTCTCCTTCTTTTTCTGCTTCATCATGGTAATTCAAAAAACCAAGAGTAGAGTCACTAGCTAATTCTTCTTCTCATTTTGTAAAAAGATTAGCATTATTCTCTTGATCCAAATTAGGTTGAAAAGAATTGTCATGTTCCGCCTCATAGTAGCCAATTGCAAAGTTGACTGACGATGCTTCAATGGAAAGCTTCCCCTATGTTGGCAGAAGATGATTTTGTTTCCCTTGATTTCTTGCAGCATTGCCTTCATATGAATTGTTAGGGAACATCCTTCTTGGTATGTCCCTATAAGGAGTGGACATACCTTGGGACATTTGTTTTTTCAAAGCTAGCAACTCATTTGCTAACTTTTACACCATAGGATCTATGGTGTTTGTGGAAGAATTATCAGTAGAGGGCTGACCTCTATTTCTGTTTGAATCTCTTCTTATCTTACCTGCAAGGATAAGATCATCTTCAACCTCTGTATCCAATCTTTGAGTTGCAGGGAGATCGGCGGGACTAGTCCGCCTTAATAGAAAACTTACCTCAGGAAGCTAAGTGTTGATGAAGAAACATTTAAGATTCTCCGTTGTTGGTTGAGTGGTTACCAAAATCCTATTTGTCAATTTATTGAACTTGGCGATGAAATCTCGCATGGGCTCATGTGGTTCATTCTTCATCTGTGTTAGTTGAACTAACAAAGCATGTGCATCTTCCGTAGGCTTAAACCTAGCTTCAAACTTGGTTTTGAGAGTATTCTAGTTGGTTATGGTTTGAGCTTGGAGGTGGTAGAACCAATTTGTAGTAGCACCTTGTAATGTTTCTACAAAAAGTCTTACAGCCACATCTTCATGTTCCACCCTTAGCACACCACAAGCTATACAGAAAGCTGCAATGTGTTCATTAGGATGGACTTTCCCATTGCCATAAAATTTTAGGAAATTCTTCCTTGAACAATGAGGTAGTTCATGTAGTGGTGGCATTAAATTCAAAGGACCAAAAGTATTACCCCATGGGCCTTAAGCTGTCATTGTGCACTGATTGAAAGGTGGGATAACAAACCTTCGTGGAACTCGAACATATAAAACTCTATTAGTATTGGAGCTAGAAGCTTCACTTGGTATAGGTGACCTGGCACTGGTAGGAGGAAAACTCCTTGTTCACTGAAGTCGAGGTTGTGGAGGCAAAAGAACAAAGTTATTTTTCTACATTAACTCAAACACAAGATCAATAATACCTTGAGCTCTCTTACTTCGTGTATACCTTGAGTCTACCAGAATGCAATGTGCTCAACAAAGTTTTGAAACAACTTAAAACAATGGATGAGGACAAAATGCTTCAACTCAAAGTGTGAGGCTCTAAGTTGCACATTCTTCCCCAGTAGAGTCACCAAAAAACTATTGGGTGAATATTTTGTCGTTTAGCTAACTAACGACAAAATGGTTATATCGCCACAGCTATGATGAGATAGAGTCTCTCCTCTCAGCAAGGGGAGGTTCCCTTCAGATAATAGATTATTTCTAATCAACAACTTTTAATACTTATATAAACTAAAACTTTGCTTGGGGTGTTTTCATTGCATCCTATTCTCTTTTTTCAGAATAGATGTTTCTCTCTTCAAAATGACAACTTCAAAAGAAATGATATTTAATAAATCCTAAACTGAGACAAACCATAGAAATACAAAGTCTTCTATTGCTTGGCCTATTTCCCACAAGTAAACTTGATTGAATTCAAATGTAGCTCAAAGTCTCCACTCTCACCCAATATGATATAACTAGCTTGAACACAACAGTTTACAGCACAAAGTCTTTAAACAATTCTATTCTCACAAATGTAAACATAAACTCCCATAATGAGAAAATAGCACAAAGTCTATTTAACCAAAACAAGAACACTTCTCTCAATTTTCAATAAAACTCCACAATTCCAACAATGATTCAACATAATATAATACCAATGACATAAGAACATTGATATCATAAAACAATATGATCCAACTCAAAGTTTGATACTCAAACTGCTTGCTTATATTGATATTCACTTGAAATTTTAATAAACATGAAAAGATCAAAGTCTTGATATGTTTTCCAATCTGACAGAGTTCCTTTGAAATAGATAAAAGATAAGATTACAATAGAGGTCCTCTTTATTTATAGGGAGGAACCTAGAGCAAAAATAGGAAAATTTAACTACTTTGACTTATTCAAACAAAAAGTCCTATTTGACTTGTGACTTCTTTTGTCTCACATGTAATTACATTTGAGAAAAATACATGTGAGTATGTCCACAACAAAATTCAAATTACATCTACAAGACTAAAAATAAACTAAGGCATTTGAAAAGGAACTTCAGCTACCACCATCATTCTTCTTCAAAGTTTTTTTATACATAGTTTGTATTGCTGCCATTTCACATACATCGGGCTTCACTGTCTTATCTAAGATGGTACGAGCCCTGAGAACTGCATATTTCACCACCTTTATCACTTTCTCATTTTTTTCAAGATTATCCTTTAGATTTTCAAAGGTTGAGTGATGATCATAAAGGCTATCCATTGAAACCACTGTAGGCACTTCATCTTCAAACTTCTGCTAAACCATCTTCTAGAAAAGCACCTATCATCTCCTTTACTGAGAGAAACTTGTGACCTTCACCTGTTAGAGTGCATGGTAGTTCCTCTAACCTATGTAGAAGTAAGACATCACTGTCTTCACTATTTTCATGTACTTGGCACAAGTCATCAAGTAAACCTTTTATCACATTGATGCGATGGGTAATAGATTCTTTGGTCTTAAGATAAGACTCTCAGTTTGAAATGACACCAATGGCAATCAGATTCTTTATTTTGATCTTCTTCATCTCAATCCATTCCTCTAAACTCTCCTCTTGATCTTGAAGTTCTTGAGAAAGTGAATCAACAATATTATCTAGCTCAGCTTTTGCCTTTGCCATTTTTTCCTTTCTTTCCACAATGTCACCAACCACTCTTCCTCTAGCCTAAACTTCCTCAACCTTTTGAAACAAAGGGTCTTCTATAGTCAATACCATAGGTTCCACGATCTTAGATGATTTCACTATTTTCTAAAGGACAACAGTAAGTTGTTCTGCCTTTGCTTTGTATTACTTTTTTTCCTACTTTACCTCATCATACTTCTCAAGCAATGAACTTGCTGTAGCTTGAAAATCTGCCTTGATACCTTCATGAGTTAACTTACCTAACTCAACTCTGGAGATAATATAATCATTCATATCAAAGGTATCTATAGTAGCATCATTTGGTGGCTTAGAAATTTCTACAAACCTAACTCCTTTTTCATCAATAAGCCTAGAAACGGTTTTAAGCTTCTTCTTCTAAGTCTTTGGTTTAGCAGGCAGTAATTTTTCAATATCAATTTCATCAGGTGAAATTGCTTTCTTCTTTCTCTTGGGCATGTAGGTAGACAACCATGAAGGAAGTGTTGAGGCACCAACATTTGGAGAAGAGTCAATTACCTATTTTCCTGGATCCATGCTCACACCCGTTATAGTAACAATAGGACTAGTGTGGGTAAAGACTGTAATTGTGTCAACAACTTTTTCTGAACCATCTAGAAAATGCTCTAGAATAGTTTGTTCACCAATATCAAATGATGGGGAAGATAAACTTGGAATAGAACCCGAAGAATCAAACACAGTCCCAAAACTTGTTCTTACAAAGGGAGGGGTATTATCAGAAGACACAACAAAAATAGGTGAAATGGGAACATTGGAAACTATTGGAAAACTACTAGAAACATGAGCATGAGGTAGGGGTGTAGAAACTTGTGGTTCTGGTGGAAGATCCTTCTGAGGGGACTATTGTAAATCACTAAGTTGTTCCTATTCTACATTCTCCTCTTTGTCTTGTTCTCTGTTACTTTCTTCATGAGGTTTTTCAATCATTTCTGCTTGCTCAGCATCATTAGTTTCCTCAACATCTTGTTGTTCAATCTCAATATTTTCAATCTCCATTCTATAAACATTTGTATCCTTAGCACCTAGTTTTGTGGAAGTAGAAGTTCCTGCAACCTCCTTCTTCTTACCTCCTTTAGATACAAACTTGATTTTTGGTTTATGCACTTTAGAAGAAGGAGTGTCACTTTTGTTCTTTGTTTGGTTTTCTACCTTTTTCCCTGCTTGCTCTTGAATCTTAGTTTCTGATCCAGTAAGAAATTCTTTCAGACTAATACCTTTACTTCCTAACCACACATTTGTATTGGCTAGAATTGGCTGAAATCTTTTCTTGATTGAAGTTTCCTCTTTGACGAACCTTTTGACCTCTGGTAGAGGCAAAGCTTCAATGTTCTCAACATTGTATTTGGGATCCAAAATATCCCCTTTATCTTCTATTCCCTCTAGAATATCTACAAGAACCAATTCTTCAATCTGACTCAAGTGGAGTCTACAATAATCTAGCTTTTTGATCTCATTCTATGTTATGAGATCAGCTCAAACATCTTCAACCATTGGCATATGAAAAACTAACCTTCTCTTGATCTAGTCCTGTACTCTTCTATAATAAAAATGAACTCATTTCTTGAAAGTCTTCATAGTGATCAGTTGCATTTCTGATTCAACTGCTTTGGCCTTGGTAGCTAACTGAACAAAGTACCTCCCAATTTCTACAGGAAACTTAATTCTTGACTTTTTCAACTCCATCTACTTATTGTGTACAACAATCAACTTTCTACATAGCTCCATTAGAATGATTATATCACTAGGATATTGTGGAAGCATATACAGATAGCTAGGATAGTATCCCACTCTAAGGTAAGTGAAAGTTGGAAACTATAAAAACAAATAGCCAAAAGAGTTGACCACTTCCTAGGCCTCATCTGATACTCTTTTCTGCTCAAGTTCATTATTCCAAAAACACATGAATACTGAAAAGAAGGCATCATTAACTCTGCGGAAATGCTAGATTGATCCCTTTAGAGTAATTTGTGGATAATACTCACAAACTGGAACCAATCTCTGATCATCAACTTGAGTTAAACCAGGAAAACTCCTCATACTTGCAACAACATACACAAGATATGAAGTCATATAAAACTTGAAAGTTGTACTAACTTTCACCAATTGATCACGTAGAGAATTATTGATTTGCTCTCCCCAGATGATTTTTTGTTGACCCTTGAGAATCACCTTAATGTATGCATACATCCATTCATGAAACTTAGATGAAGAAGGGAGACCTCTGATTCGACTCAGCAGTGTAATCAAATCACTTACCTCCTCGATAAAGTCACTTCTTGGGAGGTCTTTAGGCCACCTAGACAAATTCCTCTGAGGAGTCTTCAACCACTTATTGTTGATATGTTTCTTTGCAGCTTCCACATCTTTATTGAACTCTTTTTACCCCTTAACAAAATCTATTTCACCAACATTCTCAATGGGAGGACACATAAAGATTTTGTCAAGAAACTCTGCATCTAATCTCATGATCACATTTCCTTTAGAATTAGACACACTCCTAGTATCTCTATTATAGTGACTGGCTAACTGAGGAACAAATTATGGGTTATGTGTTGCAACAAGAAAAGAAACAACCAGGTGAATGTTGTTGTCAATAATTTTCAACATATATCGAGGAGGATTGGGATGCTTTGTTCTATCCAAAAATTCAGCCATGTCCACATGACCAATCTCTGTATCTCTTATGTCGTCCACATTAGACTACAATGAAGTCACAGGGAAAACTCCTTGGTACTTGTACTTCATGATTTTAACCTTTGAGGGAGAAGGCTCTGATATCAGCTTCATAGAGAGCACTAGAAAATGTGTTGTTCACAGATGTTTAATGAAAAAATCCATGATCTCACAGTTAGGGGAAAAATGGGCAAATTGGGGTTACTATGAATTGATGATCATGAACATGGGAACATGTGTTGAAGGGCTTGAGATCACGTCAGTCGAGGAAATAGGTGAAAGCGGGCCAATAGTTATTGAAAGGAAAAATTTCCCACTATTAGGAAAAATTTAGGAAAATATGCATGGCTGGTCAAAATGACTACTCTTGCATATGAGGTAGGTCTTTTATCATGCACGGTTGGCCAGAATGACCGACATTACATAAGGGAGAAAAAACTGTATTTGGTGTAAGGGCAGTCAAATTGACCACCCTTGCATGAGGGAAAAATGCAAGTTTCTTCTATGCATGCTCAAGCAGCGAAAATGCCTGCCAGGGCATATTGGAGGAACTATGTTTAGATGTACAGTTAGTCAAAATGACCGCTCATACACCTCATTATCAAAATGCTAAACACATGTAGGAACGACATTTTTTACTGCTAGAGCATGTGAAGAATAATCATTAAGGATTTCATGTAGGGGCGGTGGTTTTAACCCCCCATGCATATGGGAAAGTTTGAAAGCAAAGTGAATGTATCGGTAGTTTTTACCAACATCACATCCAGTGACAAACACATAGGAGACAAGACATCATCGGTGGAAGATATCGATGACGCACAGGTTAAAAATGAGTTCTAAACCTAAGTTTACAAAAATCAATAAAATCCATTTACAGAGAAACTAGGTTTACAAATTTTGATGACAATCTTCAATAAAACGAATATAAACAAAAAACCCAAAACTATGAGGATCTAGGGTTTAAAAATAGTTCACAAAGGAAAGAACAAATGGAAAAATGATTCCTATGAGAGTTTAATGCAACAATAATATTGACAAAATATAAACATACATTTCATTTCATAAGAAAACCCTAAAAGAAGACGAAAAAAACAAAAAAAAAAAGGGCTTACCTGTTATAGTCGTCTGAAACCCTAGACGTGCCTAGGAAGGCTAAAATCTACTCAAATTTGCTCACCTCAATAGTTCACATGATTAAATCAGCTTCTAAGAGTTGATATTCAATCTAGAGAGAGATTTGAGAATGAGAGATAAACAAAATGAAACAAATTACACCTTAAAAAGGTTCAAAAAAGAGGGTATTAATGATGGCACAAGTGCCATTCATGGCACTCTAGTTAACTTGATCCACCTGTTGGCAAGAGACACTATGTGGCTTCATTGGTGTTGTCAATGATGGCAACAAAGACCATTCCACACATCCGCAGGACATGGTGTATCTTTACCAGAAGTCAGATTGAAGAATACTTTGGTCCAGTAAGCAAGAACAAAACATGCAGCAAGGTCTGATAGTCAGGTCCGGATCTCTTAGAGGAAATATCTTTGTAAAGTGTGGAATTAGGGAAGTCAAGACGAATACCTTGACTAATTGATTCCAGGGATTGAGCCTTCGGTGATGAAAGACTGAAGAGATATGAGCATCTAAGTATTGGGGTCTGGTTTGGCAGAGTAGACAAAGGAAGAACTGACCGATAGAGCATTAGAATTATTTCAGATGAGATATTGATGGTTATCAAGGTTCTTAAGGTATCATTCATGATTGGCTAACATTTTACATGACTTCTATAAGTATCTCCTTGATTCGCATCAATTAGTAAGCAAGGATTCAATCGACAGACTAGAGTTTGGGAAAATATTGACTATTTCGAATGCCGACTAGAAAGAGGATGAAATCCTCTGTGCGGATATATATACTAGATAGATTTGGATGTGAAGATGTGAGTATTGTATTGTGCTAAGAAAAGTAGAAGATCAGTGTGAAGGCAGTAAGACAGGTCCTGAATGTAACAGGACAACAGCACCTAAGGAGAGTAAGAATGAAGTGCAGCAGATCAGTATATTAGGCTTAACTAGAACTGAACCTCAACATGTGTGGATGCTTCTCATCATTTCAAGTATCTAGTTTCCTTGTATTAACTATTGTAGGTAGTGACCCTCTTGTGAGCAGTGTGCTCGGGCAGTGAGCCCTAATTGGCAAGTGCCATTTTGTATTATCTTATTCTTCTAACAGAGAATACAATCTTGGGTTAATCACCCCGTGGTTTTTCCCTTAACAAGGTTTTTCACATCAAAATCATTGTGTCATGTGTATTGATGTTATTTCCATTTCATGGTTATGTTTTCTTATTTAATTTAATGCTGCACTAATTGATAAGGAAGTTCAGAAAGCTAAAATAATTAAGATAACTGATTCACACCCCCCTCTCAGTTATCAACAATTGGTATCAGAGCCAAGTTCCTCCAAAAGAACCTAATAGCTAGAGGAAGATCTGGGAACTCAAATGGATGTGTATGGTATGAGGGAACAACTTCAGTCTACCCTAGATGATCTTGAACAATCAAACTCTGAAGTCAATGAATTGAAGGAAAGACTCAAACAGGCTGATGATTTCATAAATGAACTAAAAGGGAAACTGAGTATCTCTATGAAAAAGAGAAAAGATCTACTTCAGCAATTGGCAAATCAAAGTGAAGACAATGGTACAAATGAAGATCTGAAGGAGAAAACCAAGATATGTGAAAAGTTATCAAAAGAAGTCATTATGGTAAGACATGAAATGGAATCAGGAGTTATGAAATTCACCCAAGAAATTGAAGAGAAAAGAAAAATTGAAGATGATCTAAGACAATCTCTCAAGGAGAAGTCAGAAGACTGCCACAAAATGGATAGAATAATCAGGCATCTAGAATCTTGTTTTGAAGATGCTAGAGATAATGAAGAAAAATTTGAGGATCAAATTGACACTCTTAAAAAGGATCTTCAAACAACAAATGAATACAAAGAGAAATTCAAGATAAGCTCTGCTCAACTTGAAGTTCTTCTTGAAAGACAAAGAGGGTAGATGACAAGCGTGGCTTGGGATATGAGAAAGGTGAAAGCTCCGGATCTGGTCAGAAGAATTTTGGATCAGAAAATCTAAGGAACAGACCTAGAAGACCTCCGGTAAGGCAACCTAATGCTCAAAGATATCCGTCCTTCAATGGATACTGCCACAATTGCAATAACTTTGGTCATAAAGCTAATCAGTGTAGAAAGAGAATAAATTAGACCAATACATCCTTCTCCAGACAATGTTTCAATTGCAAAAGGTATGGTCACAAATCTCATGAATGCAGAAATATGCAAATGAACAATTCATTCAATGGTAGATGCTTTGCATGCAATAGAATGGGACATATGGCTAATCAATGCAGATCAAGAGGATATCATTCAAATATACAAAGAAATGTTGTTTGCCACAATTGCAATAGATCCGGTCATGTTGCCAAATTCTGTAGAAGCAAGAATCAGGACAAAAGGGGTCCGGTGCATCATAATCAGAATCAAGACAAAGGAAAAGGAAAAATGAATGTGGATGATGTTAAAAGAGAGATGAACAAGATTTGGGTAAAAAGAAGTACAGAGAATATAGGGGATGGATCCGCACCAGAATCTGGTGCTGATATTCCTTCCAGAAATTAAAAGGTGAGCTTTGGCTCAGGGGAAGACACAAGGAAAAACATTTTCCCCAGCCAGTTAATTGGTGCCTAAAATTGGCACATGGGAAGTTGTGGAATAAAAGGTTTTTCAGAGAAACATCTAAAGAAAGCTTGGCAAAGATATAGAAGATCCACAGGAAGATTTGAAGAGTCTAATCTTCCAAGATTGATCCGGTTTAACAGTCATCCGGTAAAATAGGATTATCATAGTTAAATCTGGTATGATTCAAATTTGAGGCATCTTGTTCTGTGATAGATCAAGTGTTTAGGGAAAGAAATATAATTTGTTATTAATCACCAAGGATTTCTCTAAGTATATCTCAGTGATCCGGAAAAGGATCTTTCTCAAAATAAGAACCAGGCAACTGGAATGACTTGAGTTGCGCATTTATTGCAATATGAAATTAGGGTTTTCCCAAAGATAAAAGGATTCATTCACTTGTCATTTGTACATTTGCATTCAAGAAGAAGAGAAAAGGAGCTCTGCAAAAAACTATCTCAAATTCTCAAAAGATCAACTGTTGAAGTCGATTCATCCAGCAAATTAATCCAGCTCATTCAGCGAACCCTAGAAGCGCAAAAGTTGTTTTTCGTTATTGAATATTTCTCTGTAAACTCCTTTGAAGATGACTACACCAAATGTTGTAAAGATCACTGATAGGTCACATCCTAAATTCAAGAAACATCCATATAAATCCCTAGAAGTTGATCCCCTAGGTGACTTTTTAAGCATTCCGCATGGGGTTCTGCATGTAGAAGATGTTAGGACATATATTCATGCAAATATTGAAGATTTTGGGTAATCTAAACTGATTGATATCTATCACAAGCATTTGATAGATGACTCATTTGAACTCAAAACTTAGTTTAAAGCTATCTGGGACAAGCATTTTGTACAATCCATTCATTTCCCCTATTTTACAAATGAAGAATGGGTCCAATATATTTTGAGCAGAGTGCATGATAACTTCATGTGGTTGAATGGACCATTTAAGATAACCAAGGATGCCATTAGGGCAGTAACCGGATTGCACTTACCTGATGGGATTCCTGTTCTCAAATCCATCAAGAATCAAATTGTGAATGAGGCTACCGGATCAAAATTTGACAAAAGAGCAATGACAATAGAAGACATCACTAATCCGGATGTCAAGTTTGCCTCCATGATCATTGATTATAAGATATATCACTCTAGCAGGGAAAATTCAGTACCCAGAACTGTAATCTACACTGCTTATGAAATGTTGAGAAAAAATGCAGATTATGATCTTTGTGAACTCCTTCTGAACCAACTAATGGAAAACCTTCAAAAGATCAAAAAGGACAAGAAGAACTCCTTCAAGTATGGTGGGTTGTTACTCTACTTGTTCTTCTACTTCATGAATGAGCTTCCTGGATCCAGTGGTTGGTTATGGCAGAAAGATAGACTAATAGCCATCCAAATCAGAGATTATATACATGGGCTTGGTGATGCCAAGGCACAAAATATAGCACTTTGGGGCTACTTCAAGAATTTTCAGAGCATGATGCAAGCAAGAGAGAGAATCCCCCCAATCCTTAGTTGAAAAGTATAAAGATACAGTTTTCTTTATGGTAGAAACTGATCAATGTCTAATGGAGGCAGTAGAGCCAAGAATAGTCTAGATCATGCCAATGGGGTATGAAGTAGATGAGAAAATTGTTGAGCTACATGTTCAACACATGCTCAATCAACCCAAGGATCCTAAAGTAGAAAGGTTTGGAACCTTTGAAGAATTAAGTGTGAAGATCCATGTGGAACTAAGACAACCAGAAATAAAAAGAAAAGTGAGGAGGCAAGTAGAAGAGTTTGCCAAGAGGCATGGAATCTCAAAAGAGGCACTAGATGCAAATAGAGAAAAGATGGAAAGGGCAGAAAAGAAAAAGGCAAAAAAAGAAAGTGCTTCAGTGTAAGCATCTTCTCAGACCAGATGAAACAAAAGCTCTGCACCTACCACTTCCAAGGGACAAAAGGCTTCAAAACTGGAAGCTCAGACATCCAGGAAAGGAGAGAAAAGAACCAAGAAAAAGGCAACAAGGTCTTACATAAGCCAAAAGGACAAAGAAGAGACAGAATTAGATGAGGAAGTAAAGAAAATGAAGAAGAAGAAGAAGAAAGTATCCGGAGAATCCACTACCTGTCTAGACAAGGAAGAAGAAAAGGTAGATAAATGTGTTAAGAAGCCCACTCTTGATGATATCATCAAAGCAATTACTGTGGATGGAAACCCTGAAACCAATAACAGAATTTTATGATAAATACAGTGAAGTTGATCAGAAGATCCTGCAAGATGCCACAATTAAGTATCTGAACATCTACAATAAAGATTTAATTGAGATCAAAAAGCCTTGAGAAGGAACTTGAAATGAGAAAGAATAATGCCAAAGAAAAGGACATGGAGATCTAGGAATAGATAGCCATTCAACTCTATCCCTCCATCACTCCTAAGCAGAAGAATATGATCTTCAAAGATTGTAAGGATGAGTTCCAAAGCAAAGCTAGAATGAATCAGCTTATGCTTGGAGAAACTAACAAGGTAGCAAAAGAAACAGAAGACATCCTCTGAAATGCTTACAAAAGATTCAACATTCCTATTATAGAGGACTTAGATGATCCCTTGGTTACAGATAATGAAGAAGAATCTACTAAAACAGTAGCAGAAGAAGTAAAGGAGACAGGTGAAGAGAAAGATAAGGACTTAAAATCCTCTACTCTGGAAGAGGAGGTCTAAGAAGCAGTAAATATCTCTCACCTGGTTTCCCCTGCAGACTCCAAATCCAAAGGAGAAGAAAGAGTAGAGGAGAAGGAAAAAGAAGATGATAGTATTAAGGCTACAAAAGGAGAAAAAACTCCAATAGAGAAGGCCACAGATGATAGTGGTAAAGGTACAGAAGAGGAGAAAATTCTGTCTCTGGCAAGAGACATAGCAGAAGCAGTCAAAGAGTTCTTGACCAAAGAAATGATGGAATTTGATGAACCGGAATTTCTTCAAGGTCCATTCAATTTTGATTCCCTCTCTCCGGTTCAAACCATGAAACTAGCATCCTTCACTCAAGGAAAGGCAAAAGAAAAAATTCCGAAGTCTCACATGGAAGACTGTGAGCTCATAGAAACTACATCCGGTGTTTTGGAAAAGATCATGCCATCCTTCCAAAAGGATCCTACAGCCTCCACATCCGGTAATCTAAAGTCTCTTGTAAATTCTATTAATACACATTTTGATTCTTTAGAGAAAGTCAGGAAAGAATTTTTGGTAAAAAGATTATCAGAGGTCTAAGGGTTAATATCAAAGGATAGGAGAGTTATGGATATCAGAATAAAGAACCTAGAAAATGCTCTCAAAGATGGGGGAGATATATATAAATTTTGTTTATCCTGGCCTAAAGTAACCAAGGACATTGAGAAGAAAGTAAAAGAGCAAGAGGATAAACTGTTAAGTTTATCTCAAAGTTTTGATCCTCTATCCTCTTCCATAATAAAACAAGAGTGTTAGACTATTGCAATCATAAATGAAATAAAGACACTTGAGAAGGAGAAGAAAAATAGAATAAACAGGTTGAGTGAACTTAGAGGGATCATTATCCCTAAGTTAGAGGCCATGCATGAAGCCTTAACTGATGCTCAAGCCATAGCCCAGACCAGTGATCCGACAGATCTCAAGAAGGCAAAAGCTTTTGCATTCCTGTTAAGTGGTCACATCTCAATTTTGGACAGGATGAAGCTGAGTTGGGCAATGGAACTTGTGCAATTGAAAAACACTTTTGTAGATATCTTAAAGTATATGTAAAGTGTAACCGGATAATATACTTATGTGATTAAGTATAGATTGTTTTTGGGAAATTTTGGTGTGTGGACCCTACCCTTTGCCATTGATGTCAAAGGGGGAGTGAGGAGCAGTGAAAAATGTGGAATCTAGCTAAGGGGGAGCTCTAGTAAAATGTAAAATGGAACAGAGCATCAACCAAGAGGGAGTGTAGTATAACACTTAGTCATTTTTCACTAAGTGTTGCCATCAATGCCAAACGGGGAGATTGTTGGCAAGAGACACTATGTGGCTTCATTGGTGTTGTCATTGATGGCAACAAAGACCATTCCACACATCCGTAGGACATGGTGTATCTTTACCAAAAGTTAAATTGAAGAATACTTTGGTCCAGTAAGCAAGAACAAAGCATGCAGCAAGGTCCAACAGTCAGGTCCAGATCTCGTAGAGGAAATATCTTTGTAAAGTGTAGACTTGGGGAAGTCAAGAGGAATACCTTGACTAATTGATTCTAGGGATTGAGCCTCTGGTGATGAAAGACTGAAGAGATATGAGCATCTAAGTATTGGGGTCCAGTTTTACAGAGTAGACAAAGGAAGAACTGACTGACAGAGCATCAAAATTATTCCAGATGAGATATTAATGGTTATCAAGGTTCTTAAGGTATCATTCATGATTAGCCAACATGTTAGATGACTTCTATAAGTATCTCCTTGATTCACATCAATTGGTAAGCAAGGATTCAGCCGATAGACTAGAGTTTGGGAAAATATTAACTATTTCAGATGCCGACTAGAAAGAGGATGAAATCCTTTGTGCGGATATATATACCAGATAGATTTGGATGTGAAGGTGTGAGTATTGTATTGTGCAAAGAAAAGCAGAAGATCAGTGTGAAGGCAGTAAGATAGGTCCGGAATGTAACAAGACAACAACACCTAAGGAGAGTAAGAATAAAGTGCAGCAGATCAGTATATTAGGCTTAACCGGAACTGAACCTCAGCATGTGTGGATGCTTCTCATCAGTTCAAGTATCTAGTTTCCTTGTATTAACTATTGTAGGCAGTGACCCTCTTGTGAGCAGTGTGCTTGGGCAGTGAGCCCTAATTGGTAAGTGCCATTTTGTACTATCTTATTCTTCTAACAGATAATACAATCTTGGGTTAATCATCCCGTGGTTTTTCCCTTAACAGGGTTTTCCACGTCAAAATCATTGTGTCATGTGTATTGATGTTATTTCCATTTCATGGTTATGTTTGCTTATTTTATTTAATGTTGCACTAATTGATAAGGAAGTTTAGAAAGCTGAAATAATTAAGATAACTGATTCACCCCCCTCTCAGTTATCAACACTGCCAAGATTGCTCGAGTGGCAAAATCAACGGACAATGCATATCAAGCAAATCAGCATGCATGAGTGGAGGAAAAGACCGCCCGAGCATATAGGACATTACAAATTGAAATATGTACAAGTGGAAAAAAATGTTGCTTCAACTTATATGACCCAAAACACATGTATGAGCGGCATTTTCAACCGCCTCTACATCTGAATCTAAAATAACACAAGTATATGCACAAGCAGTAAAATCAACCGACGATGCATATCAAAACAACAATATACATGCAAGAGTGGTGGTTTCGACTGCCAGTGCACATGAAACCTAAAAAATTTCTAACACCCTAAAATGGTCAAAATTGATATTTTGACAAGCTTATAACCCAGTCAATTTTCATGAACATCAAGGAAATGACCTAGGGGAATGTTACAAGCTATTCTATGGTGTCAAATGACTTTGTATGAGGCCGAGAAAACTTGCCTAGATTTGTGAACTTAGAGTGTAGGCTATGAAATGGACAAGTTTCGTAGGGGTCATCCTACAAAATAAGTGCAGCTGATTTTGAGGACAACAACTGGCTCTAACTAAGGAACTTCCTTCGATTGTTCTTTGAAACAATCAAAGGGAGTAGAATATAGTCTCTAAGTGCCTTCATCCATGGCATTCGGTCATAGAGTCAAGCTACCAAAACAAAAAGACACAAAAAGACTAAACAAAAACAAAATATAAAAACACCAAAAACTATACAAATGTACAAATGAACTTATCTGATACTTCAAGGATTGAAATGTTTCAAATGTTGTGCACTATGGGGCAGCAAGAATGGTGTTCCATCAAGATACTCCAGCAAGAAACTATTTTCACCACAAAATTGGTGAATGACGAATGGGCCTCTCCATAGGGAATCAAACTTCCCATGCATTCCTTTTGGCTTCCTCCTCTTGTCCCATAACAAGACTTGGTCCCCAATTTGAAATTCTCTGGCCTTCACCTTCTTCTCAAAAAGTTTCTTGACCTAACTTTGATGCTCAGCAATACAGTCTACTACCATAACCCACTGCTCTTCAAGTTCAGTGAGGTACATTATTCTTTTGTCAATAGAACTTTCCAAAGTTCTATCTTCCACTGCTTTTGCCAACTTCAAAGCTGGCAATTCCAAAGTAATAAGTATTTATGCATTCAAACCATATAGAAACTGAAATGGTGACATACCTATTAACCTTTATGGGGTAATTATGTCTTCCCATAAAGCATCAAACAAAGATTTATGCCAAGTTCTCTAATTATCCTCCACTAGTTTCCTGATAATTGCAACTAGATTCTTGTTGCTAGATTCTGCCTAACCATTCCCTTGTGGATAATAGTCTGATGAATGAGAAAGCATGATCCCATATTTAAAACAAAAACTAGTGATCTCATTTGAAGAAAAACATGTAGCATTATCTGCTACGATTTTGTTTGGAACTCCAAACTGGAAATAATATTCTCCTTGAGAAAATTACATACTACCTCAGAAGTAGCATGCTTAACTGGAATTGCCTCCACCCACTTGGTGAAGTAATCTATTGTAGTGAGAACAAAATTGTGTCCTACAATCAAGGGTGGGTTCACAGAACCAATGAATTCAATGTCCCATTGCTAAAAAGGTTCTTCAATCACAACTAGCTTAAGCGGTAGTGCAGCTAGCTTAGGCTTCCCAACAAATTGCTAACAGAGTTCACATCTACGTACCCAGTTGTACGCATCCTGAAATAATGCGGGCTAATAGTACCTAGCCCGTAAAATTTTATGAGCTATTACAGGTATAGAAAAAATGTCCTCCATATGCCATATTGTGAAAAAAACTCTAAGAGTTTGCTTTGTTGTGCTTTATCCACACAATGGAGAAAAACTCCATTAAGGCTTCTTTTATACAAACCATTTTCCCACCAGACATAATTTGCAACATTCAACTTGATAGTTCACTTCACTTTATAAGATAAATGAGAAGGACACTCACTATACGTGAGAAAGTAAGTGATATTGGAATACCACTCATCTGTAGTAGTAACAAAGAGAACAGTTGGCATATCCTCAACCTCTTCCTCTTCATCTTCGGTTTCTTTTGGGACATTGTTAGCAATTAGTTGACACAAACCTCTACCATGTACAAGCTTGGTGGGTTTGATATCAAGATCAAACTCTTAAATTTTGGCACTCCAATTGCCCTTTTTAGTTTCAAATTCTTGTTGTGTCAAGATAGATTTCACTTTTGTGTCTGGCACCAAAACAACAATATGTGAATTCAGAATGTAGAACTAGAAATGCTTCACTGCCTTTACCATGGTGTAAGCATGTTTCTCCATATTTGAGTACTTAAATTCATGAGCCTTCAGTGGGTAATTCATAAACAAAATCAAAGATTCCACACCCTCTTCATTCTATTGAACCAGAATGGCTGAAACTGTATGCTCAAAAGCATAACTGTACATTATGAAATCTTAGTGTAGTCAGGACAAACCAGAATTGGGGCTTGATCTATGGGCCTTTTAATATCCTTGAATGCTACTTTACCTTCCTCACTTCAATGGAAAGTGGTCTTACCCTTCATCATATTGACAATATGACGAGTTTTCTTTGCGAATTTTGGAATGAATCTCAGCAAAAAATTTACCTTCCCAAAGAAAGGGTGAACTGTAGTCTTACTAGCAGGCAAAGTAAGACTTTGGATAGATTTAACTCTTTCTGAGTCAATTTTGGTACCTTCTTTGGACACAATGTGACCCAATAGTTTACCCTCTATAACCCCAAAAACTAATTTCTTAGGTTTAAGAGAAATACCATTTTTGACGACACTGTTCCAGAACCTATCGAAAATGGTAGACATGATCTTGACATTGTTTAGAGAAAACAATCAAGTCATCAAGGTACACCACAATGAACTTCCGCATTTCATCTCTGAAGGTGAGATCCATTTCTCTTTCAAAAGTAGCACCAACATTAATCAAACCAAATAGCAACCTGCGGTATGCAAATGTGGCCCAAGGTGTTGTAAAGGCAGTCTTGTATTGATCTGCTTCATTGACTTCTACTTGATTATAGCCTGAAAAACTGTCTAACATAGACAACATCTCTGAACCAGTTACAGTTTGTAACACTTGGTCCATAATAGGCAAAGGGTAGTTATCTTTTAAAGAAGATTGGTTTAGATTTTTGAAATCAACATAAATATGGATTTATCCATTCTTCTTTCTCACAGGGACAATATTCGTAATCCAAGTGGAATGATGGATAGGAAAGATTATTCTATCTTTGAGCATTTTGTAGATTTCAGAAAGAATAGTACCTGATATCTTGGGATTATACTGCCTCCGCTTTTGCTTGTGAGGCAACGATCCTACCTTGAGAGGAATCTTGTGTTGGATCTCCTTGGGTCTGAAAGATTTTAGATCATCATACGAATACGCTAGAACATCAATGTAATGATGAAGAAGTGTAATGAACTTGAATTTCTCATCAGCAGTGCAACACTTCCTAATGTTAACCATTTTGGGATCTGCCTCAAAACTCAAATTTACTTGCTTAAATTCCATAGATGAACTTGAATCAAGTTGTTACTATTGTTTGATATATCTATCATGCTTGAAAATAACTTTTCTAGAGAAACCATCTCATTCAGAATCTTATTCCCTTTTAGCTGAAGAATCTCCTCACTAGTTTGAGAATCTATTTAAGAAGCATATTCACATGGTGGTGAATCACTACCTTCAAAATAGAGCACATCAAAGTTATCTATCTTCTCTAAGAAATCTATGATCTGATTATCACCATTGAAGACTTGCCAATGGTTAGCATTGTCTAGCACACTTGGTTGGAAAACCAACTCAATTGTGTATTTATCACCTTAAAAATCTTTGTGAGGGACCATAAGGGTGGCAGAGATAGCTAATGAATTAGCACGATCACTAAATTCTCTAGGTATTGCAGAGATGTCGAAAGCATCAAAACCTTCAATGCAATCCTAGACATGATTGCGGCAATGCCTTAGCCTTTCATTCTTGGTTTGATAGAGATTTCCCACTTGAAAAACAACAAGCTCAGTTTCACCTTGTGCATGAAGATTTTTAATACCTTTAATATGAGCAACCTCCATTCTGTTGATAACTAAGAGGGGGGGTGAATCAGTTATCTAAATTAACTTAACTTTTTGTTCTTCTTTTACAATTAAAGCAATATCAAATCATGTCAGCATACATAACAATGGAAGCAGAAATAAACTCAACACACATGACATAATATTTTTGATGTGGAAAACCCTTTTAAGGGAAAAAACCATGGGGTGATTAACCCAAGATTGTATTCTCTATTAAAAGAATAAGGTAGTACAAAATGGCACTTGCCAATTAGGGCTCACTGCCCGAGCACACTGCTCACAAGAGGCTCACTGTCTACAAGAGACTCACTATCTACAAGAGACTCACTATCTACAAGATACAAAGAAAGTAAAAAGATACTTGAATTGATGAGAAGCATTCACATATGCTAAGGTTCAGTTCCAGTTAGGCTCAATACACTGATCTACTGCACTTCATTCTTCCTCTTCTTTGGTGCTGTTGTCCTGTCACATACCGGACCTATATTACTACTGTCACACTACTCTTCTACTTTTCTTCATACAACACACCACACAACACACACATTCATACCGAAATCAATCTGGTATATATATCCGCACCAAGGATTTCATCCACTTTCTAGTCGGCATCTAAAAAACTTAGAATATTTCCAAACTCTAGTCTATCGGCTGAATCCTTGCTTACCAAGTGATGCGTATCAAAGAGATGCTTATAGAAGTCATCAATCATGTCGGCCAATCATGAATGATACCTCAAGAAACTTGATCACCATCAATAACTCATCCAGATTAAGGTCTGATGCTCTGTCGGTCAGTTCTTCCTCAGTCAACTCTGCCAAACAGGAACCCAACACTTAGGTGCTCATATCTCTTCACTCTTTCATCATCAGAGGCTCAATCTCTGGAATGTATTAGTCAAGGTACACCTCTTGACTTCCCCAAGTCCACACTTCACTGAGATACTTCATTTGAGAGATCCAGACCTGACTATCGGACCTTACTACATGCTCTGTTCTTGCTTACCGGACCACAACACTCTTCAATCTGACTTCCGTTATAGGCACACCATGTCCTGCGGATGGGTGGGATGAACTTTGTTGCCATCAATGACAACACTCATGAAGCTACACTGTGTCTCTTGCCAATAATCTCCCCCTTTGGCATTGATGGCAACACTTAGTGAAAAATGACTAAGTGTCACACTACACTCCCCCTTGGCTGATGCTCTGTTCTAATGTACATTTTATTGAAGCTCCCCCTTAGCTGGATTCCACATTTTTCACTGCTCCTCACTCCCCCTTTGACATCAATGGCAAAGGGTAGAGTCCGCACATCAAAATTTCCAAAAATTTAACTATACTTAGCCGCATAGGTATATATATACATGTTATACTTACATATACTGAAGTATATCTATAAAGGTGGTCTTCAACTGTACCACTTCTGTCACCCAACTCTTCTTCATCCTATCCAAAATTGAGATGTGACCACTCAACAGGAATGCAAAAGCTTCTACCTTCTTCAAATTTGTTGGATCACTGGTTTGGGCTATGGCCTGAGCATTAGTTAGGGCCTCATGCATGGCCTCTAACTTAGGGATAATGATCCCTCTTAGTTCACTTAACCTATTTATTCTATTTTTCTTCTCCTTCTCAAGTTTCTTTATTTCATTTATGACTGCAATAGTCTGACACTCTTGATTTACTATGGAAGAGGAGAGAGGATCAAAACTTTAAGATAAACTTAGTAGTTTATCCTCTTGCTCTTTTACTTTCTTCTCAATATCCATTGTTACTTTGGACTAGGATAAACAAAATTTATATATATTTCTGCCATCTTTGAGAGCATTTTCTAAGCTCTTTATGCCAATATCCATAACTCTCCTATCATTTGATATTAGATCCTGCACTTCGGAGAATTTCTTATCCAAAAATTCTTTCTGGACTTTCTCTTCTGCTGCTTTCTCTAAAGAGTCAAAATGTGTATTAACAAAATTTACAAGAGACTTTAGATTACCAGATGTGGAGGCTGAAGGATCCTTTTGGAAGGATGGCATGATCTTCTCTAATACACCAGATGCAGATTCTATGAGATCACAGTCTTCCATGTGAGACTTCAGAAGTTTTTATTTTGCCTTTCCTTGAGTAAAGGATGCTAGCTTCATGGTTTGAACCGGGGAGAGGGAATCAAAATTAAATGGTCCTTGAAGCAATTCTGGTTCATCAAATTCCATCATCTCTTTGGTCAAGAAATCTTTGACAGTTTCTGTAGTGTCTCTTGCCGGAGATAGAGTCTTCTTCCCTTCTATATTCTTAGAACTATCTCCTGGGGTCTTCTATGTTTGGTCTTTTTCCCTTTCCTTTACTTCTTTTTCTTGACTGGTTTGCTCCTTTATTCTTTCTTCTCCTTTAGATCTGGAGTTTGCAGGGGAATCTGGATGAGAAATATTAATTTCTTCATGGAATTCCTCTTCCAGAACAGAGGAATCTAGATCCTTGGTCTTCTCCTCACTTAACTCATTTGACTCTACAGCAACTACTTTTCTAGGATCTTTCTTAGAAGGTTCATCACTTATGTCCTCTATAATATGACTATTGAATCTTTTGTATGCATTCTGGAGGATGTCTTCTATTTCTTTTGCCACTTTGTCAGTCTCTCCGAGCATAAGCTGATTCATTCTATCTTTGCTCTGGAACTCATCCTTGCAATCTTTGAAGATCATATTCATTTGTTTCTGAGTGATTGAAGGATAGAGCTAAATAGCTATCTATTCCTAGATCTCAAGGTCCTTTGCCTTAGCATTGTTCTTCCTTATTTCTAGTTCCTTCTCTAGGCTTTTGGGAATTAGAGATATGATTTCAATAAATGCCTTATTATAGATATTCAGATACCTGACTGTAGCTTCTTGCAAGATCTTCTAGTTAGCTTCATTATATTCATCATAGAACTCAGTCATTGGTTTTAGGTTCCCATCCATAGTGACTGATTTGATGATATCATCAATGCGGAGAGTGGGCTTTTCAACAAATTCCTCTACCTTCTCTTCTTTGTCTTTGCCGGTATAGGGTTCACCAGAAGTTTTCTTTTTCTTCTTCACTTTCTTTATTTCCTCATTTGTCTCTGTCTCTTCATCATCCTTGAGGCTTGTGTATGATCTTGTAGCCTTTGTCTTTGTTCTCTTTTCTCCTTTACCAGATGATTTTGCTTCCAATTTTGATGCCTTTGATCTCTTAGCAATGGTAGGTGCAAAGCTCTTAGAGGATCTGGTCTGAGAGGGGCCTTCTACTAGAGTACTTTCTTTTTCTGCTTCTTCCTTTTCTTTCTCTGCCCTTTCCATCTTTTCTCTATTTGTATTAACTGCCTCCTTTGATATTCCATGCCTTTTGGCAAATTCTTGTACTTCCCTTCTTACTTTTCTCTTGATCTCAGGCTGTCTAAGTTCAACATGAAATTTTACACTTAACTCTTTAAAGGTTCCAAACCTTTTTGCCTTAGGATCCTTGGGTTGACTTAGAATGTGTTGAACATGTAGCTCTACAATTTTCTCATCTACTTCATACTCCATTGGCATGATCCAGACTATCCTTGGCTCTACTGCCTCCATTAGGCATTGATCAGTGTCTACCATAAAGCACATTGTATCCTTGTATTTCTCAACTCATGATTGAGGGATTCTTTCCCTAGCTTGCATCATACTTTGAAAATTCTTAAAGTAGCCTTAGAGTGATGTATTTTGTGCCTTGGCATCACCAATTCCATGCAAATAATCTCTGATTTGTATGGCTACTAGTCTGTCATTTTGCCATATCCAACCACTGGATCCGAGTAGCTCATTCATGAGGTAAAAGAATAGACACATTATTAGACCACCATATTTGAATGAGTTTTTCTTGTCCTTCTTGATCCTTTGTAAGTTTTCTAACAGTTGGCTCAGAAGAAGTTCGCAGAGATCATAGTCAACATTTTTCCTTAGCATTTCATAAGCAGTATACACAGCTATTCTGGATACAAAATTCTCCCTACTGGAGTAATATATCTTATAGCCAATTATCGTAGATGTAAACTTGATATCTGGATCAGTGATATCTTCTATGATCATTGCTCTCTTGTCAAATTTTGATCCAGTTGCCTCACTTATTGTCTAATTCTTGACAGATTTGAGAGCAGGTATCCCACTGGATGAGTGCAATCTAGTAACTGCCCTAATGGCATCCTTGGTTATCTTGAATGGCCTCATCAACCATATAAAGTTGTCATGTATTCTACTTAGAACATACCAAACCCATTCATCTTCTGCAAAATAGGGGAAATGGATGCAATGTCCAAAATGCTTGTCCCATATAGCCTTGTACTACGGTTTGAGTTTAAAAGCATCATCTATTAACTAATTTTGATAGATATCCATTAACTTGGATTCCCCAAATTCCTCAATGTTTGCATGTATGTATGCCCTAACGTCTTCAACATGAAAAACCCCATGCGGAATACTTGAAAAGGCACCTAGGGGATCAACTTCTAGGGATTTGTATGGATATTTCTTGAATTTAGGACGTGGCCTATTTGTGATTTTCACAACATTTAGAGTAACCATCTTTCAAAATATTTAGAGAGAGATTTTAAGAACAGAAAATACCTTGTACGCTTTTAGGGTTCTCGAAAAGATCACCGATTGACTTGAATTCTGCGATTGATCCTTGAGAGAGATGAAGCACACTTGTTTGCAGAGATCTTCTTATCTTTTTCGCTAATGTAAATGTGCAAATGATGAGCAAATGAACCCTTTTATCTCTGAGCAAACCCTAATTCCACATTGCAATAAATGCGCAACTTAAGTCATTCCGGTTGCCTTGTTCTCCTTGTTCTGAGAGAGATTTTTTCTGGATCACTGAGATACACTTAGTGTTATTCTTGGTGATTAATGACAATCTATCTTCCTTTCCCCAATCATTTGATCTATCCGCAGATCAAGATTCCTCAATTTTGAATCATACCGGATCTAACTGTGAAAATCCTGCTTCTTATCAGATGACTATTAAACTGGATCAATCTTGGAAGATTAACCTCTTCTAAACTTCTTGCGGATCTTCCATATCTTTACCAAGGGTTATTTAGATGTTTCTCTGAGAGCCCTTTTAATCCACAACCTTCCATGTGCCAATTTTTGGCACCAATTGACTGGCTGGGGGAAATTGTTTTCTTTTGTGACTCCCCTTAAGCCAGATCCCATCTATTTAGTTTCCGGAAGGAATATCAGCACCAGATTCTAGTGCGGATCCATCCTCAACATTTTCTATACTCCTCTTTACCTAAATCTTGTTCATTTCCCTTTGAATTTCATCCGCATTCGCTTTTCCTTTTCCTTTGTCTTGGTTTTGATTATGATGTATTGGACCCTTTTTGTCCTAATTCTTGCTCCTACAGAATTTGGCAATATGACTGGATCTATTGCAATTGTAGAAAACAACATTTATTTGCATATTTGACTAATATCCTCTTGATCTACATTGATTAGCCATATGTCCCATTCTATTGCATGCAAAACATCTACCATTGAATGAATTGTTCATTTGCATATTTCTACACTCATGAGATTTGTGACCATACCTTTTGCAATTGAAACACTGTCTGGAGAAGGATGAATTAATCTGATTCATTCTTCTTCTGTACTGATTTGCTTTGTAACCAAAGTTATTGTAGTTGTGGCAGTATCCATTGAAGGATGGATATCTTTGAGCATTAGGTTGCCTTATCAGAGGTCTTCTAGGCCTGTTCCTTGGATTTCCTAATCCAGAGTTCTTCTAACTGGATCTGGAGCTTTCGCCTTTCTCATACCCCAAGCCTTGTTTATCATCTACCCTCTTTTGGGTTTCAAGAAGAACTTCAAGTTGAGCAGAGATTATCTTGAATTTCTCTTTGTATTCATTTGTTGTTTGAAGATCCCTTTTAAGAGTGTCAATCTAATTCTCAAGTTGTTCTACATTATCTCTAGCTTCTTCAAGATCAGGTTCCAAATGCCTGATTATTCTATCCATTTTGTGGTAGTCTTTTGATTTCTCCTTGAGAGATTGTTTTAGATTATCTTCAGTCTTTCTTTTCTCTTCAATTTCTTGAGTGAATTTCATAACTCCCGATTCCATTTCATGTCTTACCATAATGACCTCTTTTGATAACTTTTTACATAACTTGGTTTTTTCCTTCAGATCTTCCTTTGTATTATTGTCTTCACCTTGACTTGCCAATTGCTGAAGTAGTTCCTTTCTCTTTTTCATAGAGATACTCATTTTCTCTTTTAGTTCATTTATGAAATCATCAGCCTGTTTGAGTCTTTCCTTCAAGTTGTTGACTTCAGAGTGAGATTGATCAAGATCATCTAGGGCAAACTGAAGTTGTTCCCTCATACCATACATACACATTGAGATTCCTAGATCTTCCTCAAGTTGTTAGTCTCTGTTTGGAGGAACTTGGCTCTGATACCAATTGTTGATAACTAAGAGGGGGGGTGAATTAGTTATCTAAATTAACTTAATTTTCTATTCTTCTTTTACAACTAAAGCAATATCAAATCATGTCAGCATACATAACAATGGAAGTAGAAATAAACTCAACACAAATGACACAATATTTTTGACGTGGAAAACCCTGTTAAGGGAAAAAACCACAGGGTGATTAACCCAAGATTGTATTATCTGTTAAAAGAATAAGGTAGTACAAAATGGCACTTGCCAATTAGGGCTCACTGCCTGAGCACACTACTCACAAGAGGCTCACTACCTATAAGAGACTCACTATCTACAAGATACAAAGAAAGTAACAAGATACTTGAACTGATGAGAAACATTCACATATGCTAAGGTTCAGTTCCGGTTAGGCTCAATACACTGATCTACTGCACTTCATTCTTCCTCTTCTTTGGTGTTGTTGTCCTGTCACATACCGGACCTGTATTACTGTTGTCACACTGCTCTTCTACTTTTGTTTGCACAACACACCACACAACACACACATTCATATTGAAATCAATCTGGTATATATATCCGCACCAAGGATTTCATCCACTTTCTAGTTAGCATCTGGAAAACTCAGAATATTTCCAAACTCTAGTTTGTCAGCTGAATCCTTGATTACCAAGTGATACGTATCAAAGAGATGATTATAGAAGTCATCAATCATGTTAGCCAATCATGAATGATACCTCAAAAAACTTGATCACCATCAATAACTCATCTGGATTAAGGTCTGATGCTCTGCTGATCAGTTCTTCCTTAGTCAACTCTACCAAATAGGGACCCAACACTTAGGTGCTCATATCTCTTCACTCTTTCATCACCAGAGGCTCAATCTTTGGAATGTATTAGTCAAGGTACACCTCTTGACTTCCCCAAGTCTGCACTTTACTGAGATACTTCCTCTAAGAGATCCGGACCTAACTATCAGACCTTGCTACATGCTCTGTTCTTGCTTACCGGACCACAACTCTCTTCAATCTAACTTCCAGTATAGGCACACAATGTCCTGCGGATGGGTGGGATGAACTTTGTTGCCATCAATGACAACACTCATGAAGCTACACTGTGTCTCTTGGTAACACATTCTAAGTAATAATGACTCATATTCAGTGGTGTTATTAGTATTTTCGAACTACAGCTTGTAGGAGAAAGGAAAGATATCACCTTGTGGATATATTAGAAGTACTCTGGATCCAGATCTAGTGGAAGAAAAACTGCCATCAAATTCTAAAATCTAAACATCATTTGAATTTACCTTTTTGATGTTTCTTTAACCAGTAGATTCTTCTTCATCAGAGAAGGAAGAATCTGACATCACTATGCTCTTGTCTAAACTTTCATTTGAATTCTCTTATGATTCTCCATCTAAATTATCTAAATCCTCGTCTGATGAACTAGAAGTATTTTCAGTGGACAAGAAATAATTACCCATTCCTGAAGACTCAAACAAAATTTGGGCTTTTGGATTTTTAGTTTGGGTAACAATATATTTTGCTTCCTTCTTAGGAAGTAGTTTCTGCATGATACCTTTAACAGGTATTCTTGCCTTGGATAAATCCAAGTTTAGTTCTCCACCCACATCTTTACAAAAATTATGTCCAAGAAAAATGGCATAAGAAGATGGAACTTCAGTACCTAGGATGGTCATCTTGATCCTCTTATCCAGACAGGCCACAAATGCAAATTTGGCATCTTTGATTTGACCCAACAAAGGCACTTGCTTATTCTCCATTGAAAAACATCTTCCGAAGGTTTTGGTCAATGTGAGACCGAGAGCATCTACCACCTTGATAGGCATGACATTGTTGGAAGCCTCGGAGTCTATTATACAATTGCTTAGCTTATGGCCATTGACCAATAGAGAAACATAGAAGGGTTCTATCTTCCCTGGAGCAATAAGGGGAGTAGTGACTAGGTTATTTTTGGTGGACCTATTCTGTGAGGAGTCATGGGCAATTTTAGGAGAATCTTGCCCTGTAGGGACAGTCTTGTTTTTAACATACTTAGCTAACCTATCAAATTGATCAGGATTAGCTTGTAGATATTCTACCTCAGACATCTAAATTTTGGTTTTCCTAGCATGATCTATTATGACAAAGAGATGAAATGAATTAGATACAGAGGCAAGAAATCCTTCATTCTGTGGTTTAGTAGGTGGAGTACTGGTCTGAGGAACAGAAGTAGAAGAAATGAGATTGTTAGATGAACTTACTTGTTTATTGACAGCCGAGTCTTTTAATTGAAAAGGCAATGGAGTTCCTTGTTTGGCAATTGAAATCACAGGTTGAGGCTCCTCTCTTGACTTTCCTTTATCATCTTGCTGATTTGATTGATTTTGTGACCTGGTAAAAATAGCATACACTCCATCATATACTTCTCCTTCTCTTTCTGCTTCATCTTGGTAATTCAAAAAACCAATAGTAGAGTCACCAACTAATTCTTCTTCTCCTTCTATAAAAAGATTAGCATTATTCTCCTGATCCAAATCAAGTTGAAAAGAATTTTCATGTTTTACTTCATAGTAGCCAACTATGGAGTTGACTGGCGCTGCTTTAATGGCAAGCTTCCCCTGTGTTGGCAGAAGATGATTTTTTTGCCCTTGATTTCTTGCAGCATTGCCATGATATGAATTTTTAGGGAATGCCCTTCTTGGTATGTCCCTATAAAAAGGAGCGGACATACCTTGGGACATTTGTTTTTTCAAATCTAGCAACTCATTTGCTAACTTTTGCACCATAGGATCTATGGTGTTTGTGGAAGAATTATCAGTAGAGGGATGACCTCTATTTCTATTTGAATCTCTTCTTATCTTACTCGTAAGGATAAGATCATATTCAACCTTTGTAGGTAGTCTTTGAGCTATAGGAAGATCAGTGGGACCAGCCTGCCTTAACAGAAAACTTACCTCAGGAAGATGAGTGTTGATGAAGAAACATTTAAGATTCTCCACCATTGGTTGAACGGTTGCTAGAATCCTATTTGTCAATTTATTAAACTTGGTGATGAAATTTTGCATAGGCTCATGTGGTTCTTTCTTCATCTGTGGATAATACTCATAGACTAGAACCAATCTCTGATCACCAACTTGAGTTAAACCAAGAAAACTCCTCATACTTGCAGCAACATACACAAGATATGAAGTCATATAAAACTTAAAAGTTATACTAACTTTCACTAATTGATCATGTAGAGCATTACTAATCTGCTCTCTCCAAATGATTTTCTGTTGAGCCTTGAGAATCACCTAAATGTATGTATACATCAATTCATGAAACTTAGATGAAGATAGGAGACCTCTAATCCGACTCAACAATGTAATCAAATCACTTACCTCCTCGACAAAGGCAATTCTTGGGAGGTCTTTAGGCCTCCTAGACAAATTGCTCCGAGGAGTCTTCAACCACTTACTGTTGATATGTTTCTTTGTAGCTTCCACATCTTTATCGAACACTTATTGCCCCTTAGCAAAATCTATTTCACCAACATTCTCAATAGGAGGACACATAAAGATTTTGTCAAGAAACTCTGTATCTAATCTCATGATCACATTTCCTTGAGAATCAAACACAGTTCTGGTATCTCTATTATAGTGACTGGCTACTTTAAGAACAAATTCTAGGTTATGTGCTACGACAGGAAAAGAAGCAACTAGGTGAATGTTGCTGTCAATAATTTTTAACATATACTAAGCAGGATTGGGTTGCTTTGTTCTATCCTCAAATTTGGTCATGTCCACATGACCAATCTTTGTATCTCTTATCTCGTCCACATTAGACTGCAATGAAGTCACAAGGAAAACTCCTTGGTACTTGTACTTCATGATTTTAGCCTTTAAGGGAGAAGGATCTAACATCAGCTTCATAGAGAGCACTAGAAAAGGTGTTATCCGCATATGTTTGATGAAACTGCAAAAATCCATGATCTCACAGTTAGGGGAAAAATGGGCAAATTGGGGTTACTGCGAGTTGATGATCATGAACATGGGAACATGCGTTGAAGGGCTTGAGAGCATGCAAGTTGAGGAAACAAGTGAAAGTGGGCCAATAGGTATTGAAAGGAAAAATTTCCCAGTGTTAGGAAAAATTCAAGAAAATATGCATGGGCGGTTAAAATGACCGCTCCTGCATATGAGGTAGGTCTTTTATCATGCATGGTTAGCCAGAATGATTGACATTGCATAAGGGAGAAAAAACTATATTTGGTGTAGGGGCAGTCAAATTGACCGCCCTTGCATGAGGGAAAAATGCAAGTTTCTTTTGTGCATGCTCAAGCGGCAAAAATGCCTACCAGGGCATATTGGAGGAACTATGTTTAGATGTACAGTCGGTCAAAATGACTGCTCATAGACCTCATTGTTGAAAACTTAAACACAAGTAGGAAAGACAGTTTTTACTGCAAGAGTGAAGAATAATAATTAAGGATTTCATGTAGTGGCAGTGGTTTTAACCACCCCTACATATGGGAAAGTCCAAAACCAAAGTGTATGTATCGGCAAGTTTTTCTAACATCACATCCGATGACAAACTCATAGGAGACAAGAAATCGTCAGTGGAAAATGCGGACGATGCATATGTTAAAAATGAGTTCTAAACCTAATTTTACAAAAAGTAATAAAATCCATTTACATAGAAACTAGGTTTACAAATTTTGACGAAAATCTTCAACAAAATGAATATAAACAAAAACCCAAAACTATGAGGATCTAGGGTTTAAAAATACTTCACAAAGGAAAGAACAAATGGAAAAATGATTCCTATGAGATTTTAAATGCAACAATAATATTGACAAAATACAAACATACATTTCATTTCATAAGAAAACCCTAAAAGAAGATGAAAACAAACAAAAAAAAAGGGCTTACCTATTACAGTCTTCTGAAACCTTAGACGTGCCTACGAAGGCCAAAATCTACTCGAATCCGCTCGCCTCAATAGTTCACATGATTAAATCATCTTTGGAGGGTTGATATTTGATCTAGAGAGAGATTTGAGAATGAGAGATAAACAAAATAATACAAAGTACACCTTAAAAAGGTTCAAAAAAGAGGGTATTAATGATGACACGATTGCCATTAATGGCACTCTAGTTAACTTCATCCACCAAGATCTGCTCGAGTGGTGAAATCGATCGTCGATGCATATCAAGTAAATCAACATGCCTAAGCAAAGGAAAAGACTGCCCGAGCATATAGGACATTACAATTTGTAATATGTACAAGCGGCAAAAAATGTCGCTTCAGCATATATGACCCAAAACACATGTATGAGCGGCATTTTCGACTACCTCTACATGTGAATCTAAAATAACACAAGTATATGCACAAGCTATGAAATCAACTGATGATGCATATGAAAACAACAATAAACATGCAAGAGCAGTGGTTTTGACCACCAGTGCACATGAAACCTGAAAATTTTCTAACACCCTAAAATGGTCAAAATTGATATTTTGACAAGCTTATAACCTAGTCGATTTTCACGAACTTTGAGGAGATGACCTAGGGGAATGTTACAAGCTATTCTATGGTGTCAAATGACTCTACATGAGTCCAAGAAAACTTGCCTAGATTTGCAAAGTTAGACTGTAGGCTACGAAAGGGACAAGTTTCATAGGGGTCGTCCTACAAAATGAGCACAGCTGATTTTGAGGACAACAGTTAAATGACTAACCTCTACTGGGAGAATCCTTTTGCTAAAAATATATGTTTGAGCTATTCCTATTTACTCAATGGCATGTATGAGGATTCCAAAATATGTAGAGGATATTTTGAACCAACTAATGAGGAGATATTTTTGGACTGGAATCAGTGATCAACACAAATTTCCTCTAGCAACATGGGACAAGATCTACATCCCCAAAGAAGCTGGCAGGATTGGGATAACAAAGTTGGTAGGGGGATTTATGCCTTGGGAGACCAAAAGTGGGTTTGAATTCTAAGGAGTAAGTGTCTAGGTTGCATGGAACCAGATAAAATCCTAACAATTATAGACCCTCGTCGAGGATTAGTAGTTTGGAACTATGAGGACCACCCCTGTGCAACTAGATTAGTTGCACTCTTAGACCAAGTTGTTTTACGTCACCCAAGCTAAGGGTTCAGTATATGGAATTGTGACCTTATATAAGAGATAGTTTAGTGTTGTTGTGGATCTATTTATAAGGTGGTTGTGTTAAATTGTGTATGCGTAGGTGATGTACACCCTAGCTAGGATTGATTGGAATATCACTTGTTTGTGCTTGTACTAGATCCTTTAGTGTTTTAGCACAAGGCCACTTTTGTTGCACTTTTTATTTTGATTATGAGACTTGATGTTTGGATTATATTTTGACATACAGACATGTTGGGGATGGTTGATCCCTTCTATTTAGACATTCAATAACTTTATCTTGTGCTTGATTAGATAGATGAGTTATTGTAGGATGATGCTATATCTTACTGTTAGATTATAATCTATTTCTTTGAATATGAATGTATTAGATCATTGATGCAATTGAAATGGTTATTGAGATAATCAAATTTATGAAATACCATGTGATTTAAGATTTCATGATCTTGATTGTGTTTTGAAAATATAATTGATTTAAGAATCAAGTGAATTTTATCATATGATATATCTAAGAATGTGTGTACTTGTGCTATCATATGTGTGCGTAATTTAATTTTCTTCGGCTATGACATACCTTGGGCTATTGATGTGTTTGTGTAGTGTGCAAGTATTTTCCATGGCTAATGGAAACTAGAGGTCATACAAATAATCTTGAGTAAATATCCATGTAAAACCAACCTAGTCCCTAAGGTGGACCAAGGTTAATTGTGTTTGAGAATGAATGTAATGTGTTTACCTTTGATTTTGATTTTTAAATTTGAGTCTCCTAAGGTTGACTTAGGCTAAGTAGTTGGTGAGTTGTCATCTTGTGTCATTTTCGTTCATAAAGTTTATGGGCCTTTTTATTGATGATTTTTGAGCTTTTTAAGGTTAATTTCATATGTTTAGGGGCCTAGGTCAAGTACATATGGTTAGGTACCTTGTAGACCTCAAATCATGAGTTTTAACTCACTTTTGACCTTTCTTTTTAACCCTAGGAGTTAGGTGGCGAGATTTGAATTTTGGGTTAAGGATTGGATGACTTGTCTCATTCAATCCCACAACCCAAGGTTCTTGAGTGGGCTTGGGGGAATCCTAAGGGTTATCACATGTGTGAGCACACCATGTAAAAATCTTTGGGAAGTGAACCCTAACTACTTTCCTTTTCCCCATGCCTCACACATGTGTGAGGAGAAATATGGGGAGAAGTGCCTTGGAGAAGGAATGAGAGGTTGACAAGTGTTACCTCTCTACTCCTCCATATATAACACATGTGTGAGAGCATTTGTGGGAAGTTGTACATGTGAGAATGAATGGGAAGGTGACAAGTGTCACCTTCTCATTCATTGGGTAGGTGACATGTGCCACCTCCTCATCCATTGGGAAGGGTTTTGAAATCCTATTTATCTCCCTCTTATTGAGGGGAGAAGGGTTATTTCTTTTTGGATTTTTGATTCTTGACTTTGGGAAGGAGATCTTGGGCTTAGAGAGGAGAAATTCTTGCAAGGATCTTGGAGTTAAACTTTTGGATCTCTTCAGCAACATCCTTCAACACTTGAGGTTTGAGAGGTAGGCTTTCAAGGCTTCAAGCCTTTCTTATTCTTCTTATTTCTTTATTTATGCATAAAGTATATTATGGATTGTGTTTTTCTATCTTTCTTATTGTTGTAAAGGGTTTGGGGTTTTTTTAGTGAGCTCTCCATGTGAGAGAGCCCACCATGTGTTGGGTAAGAGAGGAGTCCTCGGGGAAAACCCTCTCCTTGTAGAGGTATTTTGAGGGCTATGGTCTTGGCTATGGAAAGATGTTATGGTTTTTGTGTATGGCAAGAGTACCTTGGTATTATTTAGAGATCTAAGTGGATTAATAGCAAGAGGCTATGTGTTGGAGTATTTATGAGTGAGTATTATTGGTTGGTTTTCCCCTTGAGTTGAGTGAGTCCACTCTCTCTCCCTTAAAATCCATGTTCTATGGATTTAGTTTGAAAGTCTCCTTGGGTGGGTTGTTGTTGTGTTTTAATTTGAGTGTGTGTGTGTTTGAAAACCCCTTTGTGTGAACTTGAACCCAGTTATCTTGTGGGCATCCTAGCTCGGGGGTGACTTGCTTGCAAGCCAACTAATGAAGGGGGTAAATCATAAAACACGCAATAACAGAAATTGCACACAAAAAATAGAACTTTCTTTTATTGATTTGGACAACTTATTACATTACAGAAGCTCAAATACAATCAGAGGAATCAACCCTCCAGAGGTTACAACATATTACAGCTTCCTATCACAAGATTCTAGAATCATATGCCTTTTGTAACCCCAAATCAGCTAGGGTTTCTATTTTCCCACCCATTCTTGAATCCACACTTGCCCCCTTAACTCTACTACTACCCAGGGTTCCCCAAAATGGTTATTAATAGCCTTTTTGGCGGTGAACAACCTAATTTCAAATTTTGCATCTCCCTCCAAAAATAGGTCAACTTCTGGGAGCCATAACTTTTGATCCAGGTATTCGATTGAGAAACCGTTTTATGCGTTGGAAAGCTCACGAAGTGCTCTACACGTTAAGAACTTGTTCTACCAATTCTGACCATTTTCAAGGCTGTACGGGGCCATTTAGTGCCTCAAACCTGAGTTTGAATAATTTTCAGGTGTTTTCAAGAAATAGAAACTTTAATATCTTTCAGCTCGCAAATGATCTTTGTGTGATTCCTTCGCCAAAGGTCTTATATTTCTATTATGTAACTTCTTATAAATTTTTAGTTCAATCCGTACCCAAATACAAACTTTCTAAAAATAGCAGGTTGCTATTTTTAGTAGTTTGGAAAAACTAAAAGTTCTACATCGTTATTCAAGCAATTATGGAACCAGAACCACAAATTTTGAAAAGAAATGGAAATAACATCAACAATTTTGAAACACATCTTTTTTTGGGTGATGCAAGATTACCCTTACACCACTGGATGCTCCTGCATCAGACACCCAGGGTAATTTGAGAAGTAACCCTGTCACGTCTCAGGTGTTTGTGTGAGGAAAACCCAAATGGTCAACCTCTGCCTTAGAGAACCAAGAAGAATATTCAATAGGCCTTCCTTTCCATTTCACCAGGTATTCTTCATATTACCTATTCTGAGTACTTCTTCCCACATGACTATCCAAGATCTCTTCTATCTCCTCTGTTGAAGTAGATGCCAGAATACTCCACTAGTCCTCTGATGGTCCATCCTCTGCTCCACTTTCATGATATTTTGATAAATCAGAAATGTTGAAAATAGGGGAAATGTTAATCCCACTCAGTAGCTCTACCTCATATGCATTTCCTGAATCATGTTTCTTCAAAATTCTGCATGGTCCAAATTTCTTCATTTTCAGCTTATTGTATGTTCCAATTGGGAATCTTTCTTTTCTCAAGTGAACCATGACTTCATCTCATACTTGGAATTCCTTATATCTCCTCTTCTAATCTTCTTTAGCCTTGTACTGAATATTCATCTTATTAATGTGCTTTCTCACCTCTTCATGCAAATTCTTCAGATGTTCTACAAAGTCTTCAGCTTCAGCACTTGTCTTTTCTCCTTTGTCTAGCTTCCTTAACTCAGAAGCATTTCTTGGGCTATTGACATATACAATATGGAATGGTGATTTACTAGTACTCTTATTGACATAATTGTTGTAAGCAAATTATGCCTATGGTAAAATCAAATCCCATCCCTTGGGCTTATCTCCTACTAATCATCGTAGTAGCTTACCCAAACTCCTATTCACCACTTTAGTCTGTCCATCAGTCTGTGGATGGTGTGCATAACTGAACTTCAAATTTGTCTTCAACTTCTTCCACAATGTCCTCTAGAAATAACCAACAAACTTGGTATCTCGATCTGAAACTATGCTCTTTGGTAGACCATGTAATCTCACCACCTCCTTGAAAAATAATTTTGCAATATGAACCGCATCATTAGTCTTCTTGCAAGGAATACAATGTGCCATCTTCGAGAATCTGTCCACCACCACAAAAATGGAATCATGTCCTCTTTATGTCGTTGGTAAACCAAGAACAAAATCCATACTGATATCATCCCATGGCTTCTTTGGTACAGGTAATGGCCAATATAGCCCTTTATTCTAACTTGTTCCTTTTGCCATTTGACACACTCTGCAACTCTGCACAAATTTCCTCACATCCTGCTACAACTATGGCCACTAATAATTTTCACCAACAATAGCAATGGTCTTATCTCAACCAAAGTGTCCAGCCAATCCTCCACTATGCTTCTCCTTAATCAAGTTCTCTCTCATGGAACTCCTCGGAATGCACAACTGGCTTCCTCTAAACAACATGCCATCTTGGATTATGAAATCCAACCATTTTGTCCTATCCAAAGTAATAGGTTTCAAACAAGCTTTCTAGGCCTCTGCAAAATTTGGATCTTTAGGGTACAAACTTTTGAGCTTATAGAACCCAACAATCTTTATCTTCATTTCTGTTAACAAATTTTGCCTTCTACTCAAGGCATCTGCAACTCTGTTGGACTTCTCACTCCTGTGCTTCAAAATAAAAGTGTAGCTCTGCAAAAACTCATCCCATTTTAGGTGCCTCTGGTTCAACTTTCCTTGAGTATTAAGATACTGCAAAGCCTGATGATTAGTATATAAAAAAAACTCCTTTGGCAACAAATAATGTCTCCATTTCTTCAAAGCCTGAACTATTGCATAAAACTCCTGATCATAAACATAATACTTTTTCTTGGCATCATTAAGCTTCTCACTAAAATAGGCAATGGGCTTACCTTCTTGACTCAAAATAGCTCCTATAACACTACCACTTGCATCACAATCTACCTAAAAGACCTTATTGAAAGTTGGAAGTGACAAAATAGGTTGCTCTGTGACTTTCTACTTTAATGTATCAAATCTTTTGTCTGCTCCTTTAGTCCATTTAAACTCTTTTCTATCCCCTCTCATTGTCTCAGTTAGGGGTGCACAAATGCTACTAAAATTCCTGGTATACTTTCTATAAAAACTTGTCAAACCATGAAAAGATCTTACCTCTGTGGCACTCCTTGGCATAGGCCATTCAAGGATAGCTCTCTCCTTCTCTAGGTCCATCTTAAGACCTTCCTCTGAGACAACAAATCCCAGGGATACCAACTCCTTTGTAAAACTACATTTCTTTAGATTAATTAACAACTTCTTCTCCCTTAACTTCTCTAAAACTCTTCTGATATGCATCAGATGCTCATCCCAAGTCTTACTGAAAATCAAATATCATCCAAATAAACAATAACAAAACTTCCTAAAAATTCTTTTAGTACCTTGTTCATGAGCCACATGAATGTGCTCAGCACGTTGATTAGCCCAAATGGCATGACTAACCACTCATACAAACCTTCCTTGGTCTTGAAGGTCATCTTCATTCATCTCCTTCTCTGATTCAGATCTGGTGATACCCACTCTTTAGATCAATCTTCGTGAAGTACTTGGCTCCACTCAAACAATCCATTATGTCATCCATTTTGGGTAATGGAAATTTGTACTTGATTGTGATCTTGTTGATGGATTGAGAATCTATACACATTCTCCACTCTCCATCTTTCTTCGATGCTAGTACTGTAGGTACTACACATGGACTTAGGCTCTCTCTTATCAGCCCCTTCCTTAATAGCTCTTGAACTTATCTTTTTAGCTCTTCACTCTCTGCAGGGGTCATTCTATGGGCTGCCTTATTCGGCAAACTGGCTCCTAGTATCAAATCCATTTGATGACTTATCTTCCTCACTAGTTGTAAACCTTCTAGTACATTATCAAAGACAATATCTTGAAATTCTTCCAACATTTCTGAGACTTTTGCTGGTATATCTTCACATTTCTCTTGACTAATCTTAGGAATCAATGCAAAGCAATGATGCTCATGCTTCATACCCTCCAAAAATTTTCTACCATCTACCAAGCAAATTCTGGTAGTACTACATACCTTTTCTTCCACCTCCATCAAGGGTTTCAACTTATGACAAATTACATCCTTTGTTAGGGAATATGTGTTTGCACGGCCATCATGGACAATGCTCCTATCATATTGCCACAGCCTCCCCAACAACATATGACATGCATCCATCGGTATGATATCACACAATACCTCATAATGGTAATCCCCAATCTTGAACTTCACTAAACACTACTCATTGACCAATGCTCTGTGGTCCTTCTGCAACCATGCAATCCAATATGGATGTGGATGCTTTATTTTTGTCAACTTCAACTTGTCAACCATATCCTCTGAAACAAGATTGTCAGTACTTCCACTGTCAATAATAATGTCACAACACTTACCTTCACATTTGCACCTTGTGTAGAATAAACTCTTCCTCTGATTAGGTTCTTTCTCCTCATTTAGCAAAGTTCTTCTGACAACTAGGGTTTCTCTTCTTTCAACATCTTCAGAACGCTTAGATTACGTATCTTCATCTACATGTACAACTCGTGCATTACCTTTAGGTCTTCTATTTGTCCTTCCTTGATGTTGTAGACACTCGTATGCTTGATGCCCTTCTTCTCCACATTGGAAATGGGTTCCTCTAAAACATCCTCTTCCAGGTCCTTGCCCAGGTCTGCCTCTTCCTCTTTGCTCACCATTGTTCTGGTCACGAGGGCGGTAGGTATTATCCCCTCTCTGATTTCAATTGGTGCCAACTTCTTCACTTTTCTTTTGATCTTCATTATGGCCTCCATATGGTCCTCCACCAGTCCTTCTACCTTGACCTCTTCCCCTTTGCTTGCTATCAAATCTTTTATTCAGCTTCTCTTCCACCTTTAGGGAAAACTGGTACACATCTTCTATGGTGTTCATTCTGACTAGGCTTAGCTCCTCTTGAATACTCAGCCTCAACCCACTAATGTAATGGGCTACCTTCTCTTTGTTGGGCTTTGCATGGTCTATCTTGATAGTAATTTTATAAAACTTTTTTGTATACTCCTTAACAGACTTGTTACCTTGCTTTAGTCCTTGCAGCTTCTTCAGCAACTCCATCTCATAGTCCATGGGAATGAACTGCTTCTTCAGTTTCTCCACCATCTGATCCCATCTAGTGATCTTTCCTTTTCATCTTCTATTCCTCTCTAATTGGACCTCCTTCCACCAAATACTGGCATGGCCCTTCAACTTTGTTTTTGCAAACTTGACCCGATCTGTGTCCTCCACATCTTAATACTCGAAATACTCCTCCATGTCATTGATCCAATCAATAAGTTGTTCCGGATTCAAATCTATAGAATATATAGAAACTTTGATCCTAGGTCTCTTTCCAATCTTAGAAATGGCCCTCAGTAACCTAACTTCTACAAGATTTCCTGCAGTTTCTTGTTCTTCCTCAGATAGCTCTTCTTTAGCTTCATCTTCGCTTTCTTCTCTTGTTCTCGACTCAAACCCTCTTCATAGCTCCTCTTGCAATGCATTGATTTGCCTTTGTAGGGCTCTAAAACCCTCTTCCATCAAAGCATTCCTCCCAATATGATTTCTTTGTGGAGGCATCTTGATATTCGCAACAAACCCACAACCTCAAGTCCTGGTGCAAACTGCCTCATGGTCTGTCTACACACTTAGGAACCCTTGCTTTGATACCACTTGATGAAGGGGGTAAATCATAAAAGATGCAACAACAGAAATTGTACATAGAAAATAGAACTTTCTTTTATTGATTTGGACAACTTATTACATTATAGAAGCTCAAATACAATCAAAGGAATCAACCCTCCAGAGGCTGCAACACATTACAGCTTCCTATCACAAGACTCTAGAATCATCTGCCTTTTGTAACCCCAAATCAGCTAGGGTTTCTATTTTCCTGCCTATTCTTGAATCCACACTTGCCCCCTTAACTCTACTACTACCCAGTGTTCCCAAAAATGGTTATTAATAGACTTTTTGGTGGCCAACAACCTAATTTCAAAATTTGCATTTCCTCCAAAAATAGGTCAACTTCTGGGAGCCATAACTTTTGATCCGGGTGTCTGATTGATGAACCGTTTTATGCGTCAGAAAGATCATGGAGTACACTACGTACTAAGAACCTTCTTTGATGGTTTTGGCCATTTTCAAGGCTATACAAGGCTGTTTAGTGCCTCAAACCTGAGTTTGAATAGTTTTCAAGCATTTTTCAGGAAACAAAAACTTTATTATCTTTTATCTCACAAATGATCTTTGCGTGATTCCTTCACCAAAGGTCTTATATTTCAATTATGTAACTTGTAAATTTTCACTTTAATCCGTGCCCAAATGCAAACTTTCTAAAAATAGCAAGTTGCTATTTTTAGCAGTTTGGAAAAACTGAAAGTTCTACATCATTATTCAAGCGATTATGGAACCAGAACCACAAATTTTGAAAAGAAATGGAAAGAACACTAACAATTTAAAAAAAAATATTTTTTTAGGTGATGCAAGATTGCCCTTACACCACTAGATGCTCTTGCATCACCAACGGTTGGGAGGTGAGCTTCTCTTAGCCTTGGGACAGTTTTCATTGTTATGCTGGTTTGGCTCTTGGAGAAGAGTTTGGAAAAGAGTTTCATGAAGTGAAGGAGTGTTTGGGATTGTTGTAAAATTTAAGGCAATGTAAATGACTTGGCTCATTTGAGCCTTGTAAGTGTTTTGGGGTTTAAGAGAGTAAAGATCTCTTTGTGAAGTTTCCTTTGATGTATTGCAACCTTTTTGTAAATGTATTTATTTCATCTTTAAATAAAATTCCATGGTTTGTAGTTTTAATATCATGTTATTATTGTGAAGGAAATCTTGTTTCAATAAGTCTCTCTCTCCCCACTTGTTAATGGTTTATCTTGTATTATTTGCCTATTAAATAGAGAAATAAAAGAAAAAGAGAGCTCTTTATTGTATGGAAATGAGATCATCTCAAAATGAACAACTGAGAATAGTAGTGTCTTTGGTAGCTTTGAATTTCTTTAAATTGCCTAAAAAACATGCACAACTATGCCACAAAGTAGAATCAAACATAGTTCATTTCCCACCATTAATCCTACTAAGAAAAGTTCATGCAAGTTTTAACCAATTTCATCAACAAGCATTAAACAGATTCAACAATAGAACCATAAAGAATGAAAGATGGAACACAAGACATGAACACATAGATTTACATGGGGAAAACCCTTACGGGTAAAAAACCCCACACTCCAAAAGCGTAGACCCATTGTATTACTAGAAAATATAGTTACAATACAATACATGCACTAAGTCTTTCATGGACATTTAACATCTTGTTCCATCTGGAGATAGTTCGGCAACACAATCCCTCTGCGAATGCAACTTATCGTCTTGTCATATTCACACTCTCTGTTACAGAATGTTCCAATGTTCTTCTTAACATACATCCACATAGTCGTTATGTCTTCCATACTAGAGAAATTGGTTCAATTCAACTTCCATAAGCAAACGGTCTCATACAATCTAACTGTCAACACCCATCGTAACTGTCACTTCCCTATCAAAACTTTCAAAGAGACTCCAAATAGTCTCCCTTCGACAAGAGCTTGTTACTCCAAGCTTCGCTAATACTTTGCATCGAAGACATCGAAGAGACAACAATTAGTCTCTCACCAAAATCTCAATGTCACAATGATATTGTTATTAATGGCCAAGATTTGACCACAGTCCCCACTACCTAGTTGGCATCCACATCAGCTTCCATGTCACCGAAACATACATCAAATCCCCACTCTTCCACTAAGCATGGCTGGGTCTCACCAAGGCACCCATAGGCTGGTGGGTTACACGATCCAACATATCACCAATAGCACACTCATGGATGACTTCAATTGGGCCCCACCATGGAGCCCACAGGTTTGTGAAATAGTCATATCGGTCATATCGAGGGGACAAGTTATCACCTCCCATTGATATAAGGATGTCATTCCGATGAAGAACATACTACTCCATGTGGTTCTCACTGCCATGTCATCACCATGCAATCAATGCTCTTTATCGAGTTGTCAAGGGGACTGACAAAACTGTCCCGCTGAAAGGAGACTGTCAACCAGATGAGGACCTAAACACCAAACCAATAGCCTTCTTTCGAGTAAGTTTGAGGAAATATTTCTCAACATTCTCCCACTTGAGGAAGAACTTATAGGCTCCCAAACAATGCTCGAAGTCACATCATCACAACCATACATGCAATCTCAATGAATCTTAAACAATGCTTCTATTTACCAACCAGGACACCTGCAACAACATTCAAGATGTCCACCACCATAGGCTACAGTTCTAGCTATCCACCAAAAGAAAAGGAACAAGCCAAGGATTATATGCACTAGTCTAAAGAACACAAGCATCAGATCCAACTGATAGCTAAGGCTACAGAATACTTCCACCACTCCACTGTGCTCACAATCTATATAGAAGCATAAACAACATCAACTTCAAAGCTTCAACCTAAACACAACCATGAAGTCATCCTCTAGAAATAAGATAGAACATCAGCTAGAACCACAATCAAAAAATTGATTGCTCCCATCCAACTGAACAAAACCCATGCGACTAAAAATAGCACACATAGCAAGTGCTAACCCATTCAATCACCCATACCTATAAAGTATACAAAACACAGTAAACTCATGCCATAAACATATACACCCATAAACTACAATCACAATCTCCATGTGCAAACTAGTCAAAGAAGACCAAACACATCCATGAACTCCCACTACATGGGTAATGCAAATCTAAAAAAGATCAAGGCATACCAAGTCTACCAATAGCACCATATAGAAAGTGTAAACAACATGTAGCTAAAGTCGGGGAAAAACACTCAAAAAACCCTGCAAATAGTATTTTTGTTGTGAATTAAGGTGTCTCAACCTTGGTAATTCCTTACATTTGTAATGTTTGCATTTATTATTTAATTTCCTATGTTGTAAATATTTGTAAATTCCATATTGTTATACTATGGGATGTGGCACGGTGATGTGTCAATCCTACATGGAATATGACAACTTGTAATTTTGTCCTCACATGAGAAGATAGGCATCCCACTTTGTGGTAGGAGCATTTTGCCATGTGTCGGCATCTTCCATGTTGTGTAAGGGAATGTTTGACCGAAACGGTTATGATGGATTCCTATGACAAATCTATAAAATGTAACAGTCAAAAATAGAAGGTTAAAAGATAGGTGATGACATGTGTCATGAAGCATCTTTGAATAAGGCATATTTGGGTGCCCCAAGGTGGAATTTAACATGTTGTAAGAGAATATGCTATTTATAGCATGTGTATGATAGATTCTCTTACAACTGTAAGTTGTAACTACTATGATAGATTCTATGACAGTCGTGAGTGTCGTAAGAGCATCTGTCATAGCCCATTTTGGAAATAGGTGACCTCTTTGGAATGGGAGCTATGGACAAGTGTCAGGCACATTCTACAATGTTGACTAAGTGTCTTGAGGCATGGGTTTTGGTCCATGAAGCCATGTTGGATGCCCATCCCAAGATAGGTCCAATATTGCCTTGTATTTCCTATTTAAACAGGTGCTTGGAGATGGATTTTGTATCACAGGTTTACAGGTATTGTTATGCTACCAAATTGACTCCAGAAATGAGTGTCGAAGACCATTGAATCTTGCATTACAAGTGTATTATAAAAAATTTTCAGATTTGTTAATACATTGTGTAGGTTTCTGAGTGTGGGGTTTTTCACCTGATAAGGGTTTTCCCCACCGTAAATCTTTGTCTCTCTTCTTCTATCTTCTTTTTGGTTCTTGTGTATTGCTATAGTAACTCTGTTAGATGTTGTATGTTGCTGTAGTGATAAGGAATAAATTGAATTTGTATATCTCTCCCCTCATTAGATTAGTGTAGGAAGCGATTTTCGCACACCCAGCTTCCTTTCAGTTGGTATCAGAGCTTGGCCAGTTTTGGTCTTAGCTATTGGGTAGGGGTTTTTTGAGCTGATCTTAAGTTGAGTGGGAGTCTGTGTAGAGTATTCTGATTTTTGTTGCAGCAAGGAGATGGCAAGCACATCAGGAAGGTTTGAAGTGGAGAAGTTCAATGGCAATAATTTTGAGCTGTGGAAGCTCAAGATGGAAGACATGCTTGTTGACCAAGACCTTTGGGAAAGTGTTAATGGAACTAAACTAGCTACAATGTCACAAGATGAGTGGGATCTCAAGGATCGAAAGGCTAAGGGTCTCATAAGACTTAGTCTTGCTGATTCTATGTTGTTAAATGTCCATGAGGATACTACTGCAAAACTACTTTGAAAGAAGTTAGGAGATGTGTATCAAGCAAAATCCCTGGTTTATAAACTTTTTCTGAGAAAGAAGTTGTATTCTCTTCGAATGGAGGATGAAGGATCCATTGTTGAACATATGAATGCTTTTACCATGCTAGTTGCACAATTGACATCTATTGGTGTAAATATGGAGGAGGAGGATCGATGTATGACCCTGCTTTGTTCTCTGCCAGACTCATGGGATCATCTTGTCATGGCTATTGGAAGCACCACATCCACATTCAAAATGGAAGAAGTGGTTTCTTCACTGTTGTCTGAAGAGATGCGGAGAAAGCCTTTTGAGGCAGCCAAAGAGGCTCGTGCAGTTCATGGAAGACCTAAGGAGAAAGGGAAGAAGAAGGGCAAGAAAGTTGAGAAAGTTAGATCCAAATCCTGTGGGAGATCCAAATCTCCTGGAAAGTCCAAGGTTCTTTATTGGAACTGTGGAAAAATTGGGCATTTCTAAAAGGAATGCAAAGAGGAGGAGAAGAAGAAAGCTCCTGATTCAGATTTTGATAAGTCACAAGATGACGGTGATGCCTTCATCACAGCCTTGGCAACCCATGCATGTGATGACATGTGGCTAATCAAATCTGGTGCATCATTCCACATGACCTCGTATCAAGACTGAATCACTAAGTTGAGGAGTTCGATGGTGGAAAGGTGTACCTGGGCAACGACTCTCATCTGAAGATTGTTGGTCATGGAAGAGTCTCTATTTGATTCCCTGATGGTTGAGTGAAGGGGATCTCTGGGGTTATGCACATCCCAGGCTTAGCACGGAACCTGCTTTCTGTAAGTAGCTTGAAGGATGCAGGTGTGCAAGTTGTTGTTTCGAAAGAAGGATGCAAGATGACTAGAGGAGCTATGATGCTTGCTAAGGGTACTAGGAGAGGTACTATATTTCAGCTAGAGGCATGCATTCCACAATGCAATAGTTCTTCTGACTCAAGGAAGAGGGCAATAGTCACTTTATCCCCACCATCTGAACAAGCAATGAAGAAATCTATTGTTTCTAGTCTTGATGGTTGTAATCGTGCATTGGAAGTTAAACTTCCTGCTGAAAAGACAATGTTATGGCATAAGAGATTTGGCCACATTGGTGAGAAGGGTCTGCATACCCTAAAAAATAAGAACCTCATTGAGGGGTTAGATGATTGTAATCTTGAGTTTGACTTTTGTGAACATTGCATTTATGGAAAACAAAACCATGTTCAGTTTTACTCGAGTTCTCATAAGTCCTCTGGTGTGTTGGACCTTATTCATTCTGATGTGTTTGGTCCTATTAATGTTTCTTCGTTATCAAAATATGTATACTTTGTATCTTTTATAGATGATTATAGTAGAAGGACATGGATTTATTTTCTCATAAGCAAATCTGAAGTCTATAGCAAGTTTAAGGCTTTTACTGAAAATCAGACTGGTAAAAAAGTTAAATGTTTGAGAATTGACAATGGTGGTGAGTTCTATTCTACAGAATTTGATAAGTATTGCAAGGAACTTGGGATTGAAATACATAAGACAACTCCATACACCCCGCAGCAAAATGGAGTTGCAGAGAGGATGAACATGACACTGATGGAGAAGGCTAGGAGTATGCTTAATGGAGCTGGCCTAGAACAAATGTTTTGGGCTGAAGCTATTGCCACTGCTTGCTATCTAGTAAATAGATCTCCTACATCAGCTCTTGTTGGAAAGACACCCATGGAGGTGTGGTCTGGTAGAAAGCCTTCAATAAGGCATCTTTGTGTTTTTGGTTGTGAGGCATATGCACATGTGCCTAGGGAGAAGTGATCAAAATTGGAGAACAAGGCTGTTAAGTGTATCTTCATTGGCTATAGTATCGATGTGAAAGGATACAAGCTTTGGGACCCTGTGGATGAAAAAGTGTTGTATAGCAGAAGTGTCATCTTCAGAGAGCTTACACCTTCTTCCACTATTTTGTAGCCAGAAGGAATAGTAAAGAAAGAGGATGTTGTTCAGTTTCCTGCTACCCCTGAGAAGACTGAACATAAAGACAATGTTGGACCTGATGATGAGGAGAGCTCTAGCAGGTCTGAAAGCTCAAATGAAGAAGCTGAACCTCAACCTCAACTCTTGAGGAGGTCTACACAAATAAGAAAGTAACCTGAAAGGTTTGGTTTTACATTGCTTGATTCTAGTTGTGCTTATGCTTTGGTTACTAATAGTGATGAACCTAGAACTGTATTAGAGGCTATGGACATGAAAGATGCAAGTTCCTAGGAGGCCATGGAGGATGAAATGGCTTCTTTGGAAAAGAATCAAACTTGGGACTTGGTGCCTTTGCCTCCTGGATGGAAACCCATTGGATGCAAATGGGTGTTCAAGAAGAAATTGGTGCAGATGGCAGTGTTGAGAAGTATAAGGCTAGATTGGTTGTGAAGGGGTATTCACAAGTGGAGGGTGTAGATTATTGTGAGATCTTCTCTCCTATTGCAAAGCTAACATCCATTTGATTCCTGTTGTCTCTAGCAGCAACTTATGACTTGGAGGTAGAACAGATGGATGTGAAGACAACTTTCCTTCATGGTGACTTGGAGGAATAAATCTACATGTCATAGCTAGAGCATTACATGGTGAAAGGTAAAGAAAATTTGGTTTGCAAACTTAAAAAGTCTTTGTATGGCTTGAAGAAATCCCCTAGGAGATGGTACTTGAAGTTTGATGCCTTTATGTTGTCAATTGGATTTGTGAGATTGAAATCGGATCACTGTGTGTATTATAAGTTTGATGGTGATCATATTCTCATTGTTGCATTGTATGTTGATGATATGTTGCTCATTGGGAAGGGTAAGAATATGATTTCTAATTTTAAATCTTAGTTGTCAGCATAGTTTGAAATGAAATATTTAGGGGCAGCCAGGTACATTCTAGGAATGGAAATCAAAAGAGACAGAACCAACAGAAAACTTTGGTTAAGCCAGAGTAAGTATGTGAAGACCGTGTTGGACAGGTTTGGCATGGCAGATTGTAGACCATTATGTGTTCCTATTTCTTTGGGGACAAAGTTGTCTATTGAGGATTGTCCAAAATCTCCTAGTGAGGTGGAGGACATGAGTAGAGTACCTTATGCTAGTGTTGTTGGCAGTTTGATGTATGCTATGGTCTGTACAAGACCAGACATTGCCCAAGCAGTGGGATTCGTTAGTCAATTTATGGCTAATCTTGGATGAGTTCATTGGGATGTAGTTAAGCGAGTGTTCAGGTATTTGAGGGGTACTTCTAAGAATTCCATTTACTATCATGGTAATGTTTTAGGACCTCTACATTCCGTTAGTATTCGTGGATTCGTGGATTTAGATTGGGTAGGTGACATTGACAACAGGAGATCCACCAGTGCTTATGTGTTTACACTATTTGGTGGTTCTATTAGTTGGATGAGTAAGAGACAATCTATTGTTACTTTGTCCATGACAGAAGCTAAGTATATGGCAGCAACTCATGCTTGTAAGGAAGCCATTTGGCTTAAGAGATTGTGTTTAGATATTGGTGTTGATGCAGGTCAGATCACGATCAGTTGTGATAGTCAGAGTGCAATTTGCCTTGCGAAGAATCCAACTTTTCAAGCTAGAACAAAGCACATTGATGTTTAGTTTCACTTTGTGTGAGACATGGTTGAGGATGGAAAGGTAAATTTGGAGAAGGTAGATACTTTGAAGAATATTGCAGATGCATTGATGAAACCAGTGGGCACAGAGAAGTTTAGATGGTGTTCAGAGTCTATTGGTCTCTTGGCCTATAGCAGTTAAATCCTATTTTTCTATTGGATCTTACAAAATGTTTGACAAGTGGGAGAATGTTGGGAATTGATGTGTCTCAACCTTGGTAATTCCTTACATTTGTAATGTTTGCATTTATTATTTAATTGCCTATGTTGTAAATATTTGTAAATTCCATATTGTCATATTGTGGGATGTGGCATGGTGATGTGTCAATCCTACATGGAATATGACAACTTGTAATTTTGTCCTCACATGAGGAGATTGGTGTCCCATTTTATGGTAGGAGCATTTTTCCATGTGTCGGCATCTTCCATGTTGTGTAAGGGAATGTATGACCAAAACAGTTATGACGGATTCCTATGACGAATCTATGACATGTAAGAGTCAAAAAATAGAAGGTTAAAAGATAGGTGATGACATGTGTCATGAAGCATCTTTGAATAAGGCATATTTGGGACCCCCAAGGTGGAATATGACATATTGTAAGAGAATATGATATTTATAGCATGTGTATGATAGATTCTCTTACAGCTATAAGTTGTAACCGCTATGACAGATTCAATGATGGTCATAAGTGTTGTAAGAGCATCTGTCATAGCCCATTTTGGAAATAGGTGACCTCTTTGGAATGGGAACTATGGACAAGTGTCAGGAAAATTATACAATGTTGACCAAGTGTCCTTAGGTGTGGGTTTTGGTCCATGAAGCCATGTTGGACACCCATCCCAAGATAGGTCCAATATTGCCTTGTATTTCCTATTTAAATAGGTGCTTGGAGATGGAGTTTGTATCACAGGTTTATAGGTACTGTTATGCTTCTGGATTGACTCCAGACATGAGCGTCGAAGACCATTAAAGCTTGCATTGCAAGTGTATTTTAAATAACTTTCAGATTTGTTAATACATTGTGCAGGTTTCTGAGTGTGGGGTTTTTCACCCGATAAGGGTTTTCCCCACCGTAAATCTTCATCTCTCTTCGTTCTGGTTCTTGTGTACTACTGTAGTAACTCTGTTAGATGTTGTATGTTGCTGTAGTGATAAGGAATAAATTGAATTTGTATATCTCTCCCCTCATTAGATTAGTATAGGAAGCGATTTCTGCACACCTAGCTTCCTTTCAATTTTTAAACCCTAACTACCCAATGGAGCCCTAGAAACCTAGAACATAGTAAGCAAAGCAATGAAACATGAAATCCTAGGCTAATAGTGAAAATCCTCCATTGTTCCTATGAAGCTATGACTAACTAATGCACTCAAATTTTGTAGACCTGCTAATGCTATTGAGAGCTCAAGTGTTGACAATGGCAAAGTGAAATGCTACAAGTGGTAAGATGTCAAAATGAGAGGGAGAGGGTGGTTTTATAGAAGAGGGAATTTGAATGGATGGCTGTGATGAAGAGTTAACTTGGAGCCAAGATCAAGGGCTAAGAATGATTAGGGTTTCCAGCCACTAGAGGACAAAAGATAATTTTTTATTAGAGGAAATGGTGAGGTGGGAAATGATTTTAAAATTAAATAAATTGTATGCATTTATTTAATTTTTTAGAGGAAAGAGTAATGTAGTGGGATTTTAATTAAATAAGTGAGGACTTATTTAATTAGGGTAAGGTTCATAATTTAAATAAATAAGTATTTATTTAAATTAAAGAGGGAATGTGAACATTGGAATAATGAATAATTAAACAATAATTAAATTATTTAATTATAGAGGAAATTAGAAGAAAATAGCTTAAGTAATTAAATAAATAAAATTTATTTAATTAAGAAGCATAAGAGAGGAAATGAATTAATTAAATAATTAAAATTATTTAATTAATAATAGAATACACAATTGAAATGAATTATGTGTAAAAATGACGTTCGTAGGCTCGGGACATTTTTAAGTGTCTAGAGTAGCACAAATGAATCATCCATAATGATATGCAAAACCTGTAAACAAATAGCCTACAAGAACAACTCTCACCACATGTCTCCATAGCTCTCCCAAGTTCTCTAGACCCAACAAAGGAAAGAGATAAAAGAACCCCCATATCATCACCCAAGAACATAAGTGAAAACACATGACCACAAGCTAGTGAGCACAATAGATCCAACCAAACCTTAAACCAATGTAATGTGAAATAAACCATCCAGGAAGACAACCAAGACCAAAGGGTGAATCACTGCACATCATATACCTGTAGAAAATCCTTCTACATACACCTCTAAGTACCAACTATGTCAAGTATGATCTCCTTCACAAAACCCCAAAGAGAATAGCATAACACCACCCAAGATCGTTCAATCTCAAGAGATCAAACACAACATATGTAAACTACATGGATGTAAGCCTCTCAAAGAAGATGAAACTAATCCATTTCGTGCCTCAAGAAATCAGCCCTAAACCATCTCCTAACAATAATCATAAAAAATACAATCCCAAGGAGATAACCATTCTATCTATCACTCACAACAAATCCTCTAGAACCATCTATTAGCAGTTCAAGATCCATGTCAATGAAAGAAAGCATAAAACACCTAAGAGAAACAATGGACAATACCTCTCAAGTAATAAACCACTGAGTAGACCAAGAGTGGGAATGAGAATGCTCCTCCAAGATATGCAAGCCATCATGACTCCTCCAAGAGCAATCTCCTCACAGGTCTCTATTGACCTCACGTCCAACCAAGGTGTAGGCTTCTCAAACTTTCTACTGAAATTTCATTAAGAGTAACCATCTCAACTCACTTCTCTCATCTTCAGAGATATACATCCTCACCTTATTCTCCATGTATCCATGAGTACTTGCAAACAACTATCTCATGCTAAACTCTAAATGCATCACTGCACTATCATGAAGTAATCAAGAAAATGATCAATGTACCCAATACCAAGAGAATCCATAGACCACTGTCAAAGCTCCAATCATCTAAATCAGGAACTTGTCATGACATCATGATCTCAGACAACATAACATGCCACCTTAACTGAAGACTAAAGAAGTTTTGAATGGCAAATAAAGATGTCAACATATTCAAACAACATGAATATAACCATCCTCTATCAACGAAACCAACAATGCCAATGAACCCTCACTGCATAGAAGAAAAAACCAAGAGTCCATCCATGACACCATTTATACACTGTAGAAGATCATCTACCTTCAAAGATGAACACACATCACTGCCAACAACTCCCACTGAATTGTGGTACCAAGTCTCACATGGCATCGTGACCTTACCATTCCCCTTATGGAATTCCAGGCTCCAAGTGAACCCACAATAGTCTCAAGAGCAATGCATCATGTCAAAACTATAATCCAAAACAAGAATATACCATGACATGAAACAAACCAAACTCTAAACCAACATCACATGTCAAGCACCACCAACACCTCAACCAAAGACTCCATGAGTTTCATGGCATTTAAGATGTTACATATCTTTAAATAGTGCCCCTGCAAATGCGAAAGAACCCTTCTACAACAATAGGACCTAAGAGCTTCTCCTAGTAACATCTGCAATACTAAAGAAGATCATCCATCACCAAGTGATGAATTCAGAGTCATTGCTAAATCTCCCACTGAACCATGACAACCGAGCTTTCCATGCATCATGACCAAACATCTCCTAATCTGAAAATCCTCCAAGTCCACACATTAACATGTCCATGTGACAATAAAACCAAGTGGCTCCAAGATCTCCAAACCAAGAAAATACTCTATCAAAAGCTTACACAAAACTGTGTATCCAAGATATTCATGACATTGTGATACACATGCTATAGGTCCTCATCACCAACTATCTAGGTGCCTAACATCATCCATCCTATCATCTTAGAACAACTACACTAATGTACAAGTGACCACAGACAAGGCCAACTAACAAGCCTGCATCAACATAGAATCAAACCTCATGGATATAGATAGTCCACTTCCAAGTTGTCCCACAACAAACATGTAGGTAAAGACAACCCACAACATTGCCAATCCATAGATTCAACCAATGTACCATGCAAACTCACTATCACACTACAAACTACAAAACTGAGATCTCAAAGAGAATATGTGGACAACATGACTCAAGCACCAGATTACTTACAAATATGATGTGCCAAATATGTCCACAACTCGAGCACCATAGTCTACAAAACCAAAAGCATTTCCATAGAAATTCTAAGTGACTAATCACATACCAGCACTCCCATGCAGAGAAAGAATCTCACCTTATCAACACCATCCATGAAGCATACATGTAAAACTATAGCTATCTCATCTAGTAATACCCCAAAAGCTAGGGTCTAGAAAATAGCTTACTAGTAGATCCATAAAACCACAAGTTTTTCTCTTGACCGTGTAAAACCTGCAAAAGCACTGTGTCTTAATAAACACCCATGCACATCCATACCCACTTCACATCTGGACGACTCAAAATTCTTAAACAAAAAACACCATAGCAGTTAAACTAGAATAATGGATTATCATGAATATGCATAATCATAGATTTTAGGAAAAACTATAAACCCTCAAATCTAAGGAACATGAATATGATCCATGCAAGTACAAAACATCTTAAAAGGAAACAACAGTTCAAGAACTTCAAGCCCACTTCTAGGCCAACTCCACAACCACCAACATGCACATGCATCCGAGAGAGAATGGCTATTACATAAGCTTTCAGATCATCCAATGATCAATTTCATAGCCTACATGCAATCAGGGTAAGAAAAACAATGTCTTCTAATACTGAGAATAAATCCCCAACATAAGCATATTACTCAATGGCTAAACAAAAAAACAAGCTTCTCCATATTACCAGGGAACCTCTCACTTAGATACCCAATATGAAATCTTTGCTACAACACAACCACAAAGAAAATAATTTCACCTCATGCATCAGGATTATTCCACTATCAATTAGGAGACTCAGATCATATCATTTCAATATGTCCAACTCCAGTTTCTCCATCTTCACCATCCTTCAAGTTGTGTGTTATCTCATGAAATTGAAACAAATAAGCAATCACTTTCCACTCACCAAAGGATCAATCCTCAGCTAATTCCTTCTAATTTCCTCAAGCTTGCCAAACTAAGAAATCTTCACATAAGGAATACCCAGAACCAGAAACACCATGAACAATCAAATCCTAGCAGAACGCTCTGATACCACTTCTAGGGAAATGAGATCATCTTAGAACAAACATCTAAGAATAATAGTGTCTTTGGTAGCTTTAAATTTCTTTAAATTGCCTCAAAAACATGCACAACAATGCCACAAAGCGGAATTAGACATAGTTCATATCCCACCATTAATCCTACTGAGAAAAGTTCATGCAATTTTTAAATAGTTTCATCAACAAGCATTAAACAGATTCAATAATAGAATCATAAAGCATGAAAGATAGAACAAAAGACATGAACACATAGATTTACGTGGGGAAAACCCTTATGGGTAAGAAACTCCACACTCCAAAATTGTAGACCCATTGTATTATTTGGCAACCAAAAAATATAGTTGCAATACAATACAGGCACTAAGCCTTTCACAGAGATTTAACATCCTGTTCCATATAGAAATAGTCCAATAGCACAACCCCCCTTTGAGTACAACTTCTCATCTCATCACATTCACACTCTCTATTACAAATAAGTTCCAATGTTCTTCTTAACATACATCCACACAACCGCTATGTTTTCCATACCAGAAAAATTGGTTCGGTTCAACTTCCATATGCAAACAGTCTCAAAAAGTCTAACTCTCAACACCCATTGTAACCATCACTACCTTGTCGAAACTTTCAAAGAGACTCCAAACAGTCTCCCTTCAAAGTCCTTGTGTCCCTTCAAGAAGAGCTTGTTACTCCAAGCTTCACCAATACTTCGCATCAGAGACATCGAAGAGATAACAATTAGTCTCTTGTCAAAGTCTTAATGTCATAGTGATATTGTTATTAATGACCAAGCTTTGACCATGGTCCCCACTACCTAGTTGACATCCACATTAGCTTCCACGTCACCAAGACATACATCAAATCCTCACTCTCCCGCTTAACACAGTCGGGTCCCACCAAGGTACCGACAAGCTAGTAGGATACACAGTCCAACATATCACCAATAACACACTTACTCACGACTTTGATTGGGCCCCACCATGGAGTATGCAGGTTTGAGAAATAGTCATATCGATCATATCGAGGGGATAATATATTGCCTCCCATCGATATAGGGATGTCACTCTGATGAAGAACATACCACTCCATGTGGTCCCCACTACCATGTAGTCAATGCTCTGTACTGATCTGTCGAGGGGACTAACAAACTGTCCTGCCAAAATGAGATTGTCAGCCAGACGAGGACCTAAACGCCAAACTAGTAGCCTTCTTGCAAATAAGTTTAAGGTAATGTTTCTCAACATCTACCCTTGCTTCTTGTATTCAAAAGAAAAATTTGCTTAAGGTAGATTTTTAACAAAAGTATTAAACTTACCTTATCATTTATGTGAATAAAAAAAAGGGGAAGAAAAAAAGAGATGATTTAATTGTAATATATATATATATATATATATATATATATATATATATATATATATTACCATAGGCTAATAAATAAAGTTTATCTTTCAAAGATAGAGTGAATGCAAATCTATTACGGTTTTGTTGTTATATTTTTTATGAAAACCAAAAAAAAGATGATGTCGGGGCTGCGTAGGGGCTGGGCCCTTGCTAGCTACTATGGTGGTTAGGTGAGGTCACAACCTCCAACAATCCGTAGAATGTTGGGAGCCTGTGGCCTCACCCTAGTGGCTACAACTCCACTATGGTGCCGCAGGCCCCTTTGGGGGCCATGACACCACAGGGGCGTTGTCTCCCTCCCTGCAGCCCTTCTCTGTCTAGCGGCCATTTTCTTATGTGCCATGTAAAACATAAAAATATTTTAACCCTCTCTATATTTTGTTTAGATCTCTATGTTTCATTTATGTGCCTTGCTTATATGAACATTTATTATTTTTATGTGATATATATATATATAAGACTATATATGTATTATATATATTCATATACATGAATCTTTATCTCTATGTAAATACTACAGAGTCATTTATTTAAAAACATAAACATTAGATCCTATTGGAGAAATATTGGATGCTTTTTTTTGTTAACATTAAACAATAAACTTATTTGAGAGCTTAGGAATTTGAAACAAAGGAAAACTATATACCTTTTGTAAGCTAGAGCATAGAAAATAGAACCTATAGGTTAGCAAATAGAAAACATGAAAACAAATTAACAAGTTAGAAATAATTAAGGAAAAATAACCTCCCCACTTGTGGAAGGGATTTTCCCTCTTCTTCCAACTTGCTCAAACTTGCACCCAACCAAAAATAAGTTAGACAATTGTGAGCAAATAGGAATTATTCATGCCTTTATAAACTAATTTTAGGGCATGGTGTGATGCCCTAGGTTTTAGGGAATGCTTTAACTTTTAACCTCTTGTTTATTTCTTCAATCTCACTTAGGGATGTTTGGCAAATTTATTGCTTGAAACTATATGTGGTGGTTTATTCTTTCATTGTAATTTATTTTACTCAAGTTCTATAGTTAAGGTGTTTATTTTTAATTGATTTAATTTAAATGCTTATACCTATAGTTGATAACATTAAGTGATTTAATAAATTTAAATTGGGTTAATTTTTGTAATAGATCTATAGTTCAAGGTAATTTACTTAGTTTTATTTTACTCTCACATAGCTCATATAGTGGCATTATGTTGCTAAAAGTTTTAGTAAATTTTCTCTCCATATAATGTTATGTTGGTGAAATTTTCATATGGATATTGATGTAATTTTTAGGGCAAATCATAGGGATGCATTTTAATTAACTATTTCATTATTTATCTTTCCCATTTAATTATATGTGGATAAATGTTTTTACTAAAGGCTTGAAATCTTGTTATTTTCTTGGATAGAATTAAATGGTTATTATGGCTTACCTAGTTTTATCATGTTAGTTTCTATATTTTAATGTTAATTTAGTTAGTGGCTTATATCTAGGGTTTGGTTTTGACTTAGTTCGAAACCATATCACCTTCACTTAGGAAACCCTAGGGTTGGTTCCTAGATGGAGACCACCCCTCTTAGGGATGCTTTTTGTAATGCACACCCATACCAGTTTGACTTCCTCGCCTTGGTAGACGTGCCTAATGTGTGTTGCGCAAATAACCACATTACGTGCTTGTGTCACCAAGTGCACATGTTGCATGTGAGGGGGTTTTAGAGTTGGGTGGGAAAATATTTTTGTTATTTCGTGTCATGACCACATGACAATTGTGGACCATGACATGTGGTTTATCATGTCATGACCAAATGGCAAATGTGGGCATGACAGGAAATTTATTCTAGAGTGCAAAGACATTATAACAAAGTATGTTACTTGGGAAGTAGGCAAAGGAGATAAATCTTCCTTTTGGGAAGATTCATGGGAGGGGTTTCCTTCCTTATTCTTGAACCCAAATTTGGAGGATGTGAAAGATGAAACTAAGAGGATATGGGGAAGCCAAGTTAAGGATTACTCAGTGTCAACTAAAAGTAATGGGATCATTGAATGGAAATGGCACCCTTCGAAGGATCTACAGGCTTCGAGGGACCACATAGAAGAATTAGAACATTTATTGGAAAACATGGTAGTGTTTTTTCCTCAAAAAGAAGATAGGATAAGGTGAATTAGTTCAAAATATGGGGAGTACAAAGTGAAATTAGGTTACAGGGTCAAAGAAGCAGCAGTAAAGAAGCAAGACTGGCCAACTCACCTATTCTAGAACCAAGTTTGCCTTCCCAAGGCTGGAGTTTTTACTTGGATGGCTTTGCAAAAGAAGATATTAACGGAGGATAGACTCAAAGTTTTTGGGGTGCAAGGTTTAGGGAGATGTGTACTTTGTAGGAGTGGGGAAGAAATGGTAGATCACCTTCTTCTCTTTTGTCCCTTTGCTAAACAATGTTGGAGGATTTTCATGCAAAATCTAAATTGGAGTTCTCCACTACTGATTGATCTAAAAATGTGGTTCTTGATGTGGCCTAACAGACAAAATAAATCCCTCTTTTCAAGCATTTGGTCAATGTTGCCTTCGTGTGTGATCAAGGAACTATAGAAGGAACACAACAGAAGAATTTTTCAAGAAAAGGAATTGAACTAGGAAGAGCTGGTAAGGAAGGTAGAGGTTGCTCTAATGGAACAAGTTAATGCAACAACAAGAGAGGTCAACCCAAAGAAGTATGCTTTCTCCCTTTGGGATGATCTTATGACAATGGTTTTCAAAGGTCTAGAAGTCCCCCCAATCTATGGGGTGAGAAAGGCTAATCATTTTGATGTTAGTTTTATCACAAAGGATTGTGTCATGAATGCTAAGCTTTAAAAATTGGTAATCCTGTTCAACATGGGAACATTCTCAAACTGTGGGTTGTCTATGATGAGAATGAACCTCTGGAAGAGCCAACTCCCTTTAAATGCCCCTTGGATCTATATACTTTTGTGGAAAAGAGATAGAAGAATGATTAAATAAACTAAACTGAAATGTATCCTAAGGGGTGATGCACCAATGATTGAATCCTAATTTGCAATCTAATTCACAACTATTCTCAATACATCTATTCATACAACTCAAATTGAACAATCTTATCAAATAAATGTTTTACAGAAAGGCATGAAATGACTTGCACAATTTGTAACATGTAGTAAAATTGCACTTTATGTACTTGCATTCAAGGAAATGAGATAGAAAACTTAAAGGTTTTTGATATAAAAACACAATAAATATTTATCAAATCATTCGAAAGAGACAAGACACCTGAATCTGAATAGAAGAACACCTAATTTTATTGATAAATAGAAGGAAAATGCTGCAATAAATATGAAACTGCTAAAATGAATTGTTGCTACTGTATAAAACCTATAAAATGTCTAAGTTACAATACTAAATATGTCTCTCTCAAGGCAATAAAAGAGCAAGAACTGAGAAAAAAGAACAATCTTTTTTCCCTGTAATAAAAAAATCTGTCCCAAAAAGCAAAGGGAAGATCAACTCCTATCAAACTGCACTCCAACTAATGCATGAATAGTTTGAAAAAAGAAACTCCTAGTTGTTGGGTGAGCAAGAGAGAAAAGCCTAAAAATTAGGGCCCATAACTGCTCCAAAATGAGCTATTTTAGCTTAGAACTCCTCCCAAGATGTTTGACCAAAAAACTGCCAAAAATAGCCCTATTGGACTCCATATCAAAAATAGAATGAAAATCTCCTCCTGCATGAGTCCACTTTCAGTTCAACTCCATCTCTCTTTGCATGATGTAAGGGCAATTTATAAGTCTAATTTAACAAATATTAAAGGTAATTTGATTTATTTATTACCTTTAAAAGTATTATCATAAACTATAAATTGCTTAGATTTATTTTAACAAGTATCAAGGTATTTTGGTCATTATTACCTTAATAAGTGTCAATTTATATTTATAAGTGCTTTTAGGTCATGCAAAGAGAGATAAGGGTGTTACATAATGAGTTAACTTACTCTCCATACCTTAACAAAAGTTTATAAGGCTATAATGATACTCCTTTATCCTCTTGGCTTATTAAAAGCCCTCACCCTGCTTAAATTGACCTAGTTCAATAGAAAAATTGAAAGACCATCATGGCCTTACTCCCTTTCAAACATTAATCATGAATTTTCTCTTTTGTTTGACTTTAAGGTCTAAAAAAACCATAAAAATCACAAAGAACCTCATTATCACCTTATGACTCTCACTGTCCCTTCATATTTCATTAGGCATCGTGACTTAGAGGATGTGACCACGACCCCTATTTGATCTCTTGATAATGATTTCTTAAAAACAAAAGTTAAAAATAAACTTCACTCTCGGGCTAGGGCATGATTATGAATCAAAACACTTCATCAAGCCCTAAAATCACTCATTCGATCCTTCCTTCTTCATTGTATTGGAGTCTCTATGCCACCAAAGGTTTGAAGAGTTGTTGTAGCCTCCTGGAGGGTTTCATTACTGTTTCTCTCCACTCTAGGACTGGTAAGTAGCTCGTTCTACTGTATCTTCTGGCATATATAGTCAAAAGTTGTGTTTCTATTGTTTACCTCATGGTCTACCATGATAAAACTTTGTTATTTGGCTTTCCCTCTACTATGACTCTATGGAAATGTTTTTAAAAGCATGAAAAGGCTCTGTGTTTTCCTTGTTAATATACGAGATGGTAAAAACTTGCTTCCTTTCTTTTGAATGTCCTTAAAAAGACCTTGGTAGGGTTTCATCTTCTACAATAATGGCACTCTGTTGCTTTTACTAACCCTCTGTATTTCATTCTTTGATAAAATTGTGTAGTATACTTCTAAAAGCAGTGAGGGTTTACCTTCTTTCATTATCATTTCATTCTAAAAACTATGAAGCACTTGCTTTCTTTTTGCATTCTATGTTATGGATAAAACAAAAGAGAAGGCCTTGGTCTTTTAAAACCTTGCTAGGGTCTCTATTCCTGTTCATGGTGAATCTTGTAACATAATGTTCCCTCTCTCATATCAGCATTATATCCCTCATTACATACTAAAACTCAAATGGTTGAGATGTGATCACCTGTACTTGTCTCCTTTTGATGGTTTCTGCATATGAAGCAGAGAGGAATCTGCTCCTTTTACAAGATAATCAGTGAAATATTTCTTTTATACTATGATTGAAACAATGAAACTGTTGGCACTCTATTTTGGTTTGGATCTGAGCGCAGATGTTGGAGGGTTTTTTCTTTTTGGGCCTTAAGTTTCCTTGTTCATCAGAGTGATCGGCATCATCGGCGAACTGTTTCTTGGTCCCTCCGATAGGTTTGGTTTGGCTGATGAAGTGTTCATCGGCATAACATTGAAGATCGGCATAGGCATTTTGGGTTTGGCCGATGGCTTCGGTCATACTGACAGAGGTGGGAGGCCGATGTCTATCGGTGAGACTAGTATGATCAGCCAGAGGAATTTCAGGGTGATCGTTGTTATTGGCAAGCTTCGTTTGTTTTTGGCTGATATGGATGGTCTGGCCAACGGGAGCATAGTGACTTTGTTCATTGGCTAGACTGTAGGTTTGGTCTCGCCGATGAGGTGTTCATCGGCATGACTTTGGCTATCGGGTGAGCAAGCAGATGTTAGGCTGACTGTCGTGGGTCTGGCCAATAGTGGATGGCTTTGGGTTGGCCATTGGGGTAACTTATACTATCGGCCAGAGGAATTTCATGTTGGCCAATGGTCTTTGTCTTGGCAACAGTAAGGCCATTAGTGGGAGTTGTTATATCAGCAGAGGGGTTCGGCGTGACTTTTGCCTATCAGCGAGGAAGCTTTTGGGTTGGCCGATAGACTTTGTCTAGCTGACAGTGGCTTGCGGAGGTGTGATCGGTATGACTATTGAGCTCAGCGAGAGATTTTTGGGGCGGGCCGATGGTATATGTCATGGCGATGGGTATTTGGCGAAGGGTCGTATGTCGAGCGTGGCAAAACGCTCGACACCTATTATGTGTGCGACCATGTTTTTAAAGTGCTAAGGGGGTTTCCGCACCTTGCATGTGGGATTAATTTCCCTGCATATTTGAAACCTATGAAGAAGTGCGTTTTGGCAAGAACTTCTGTTTGAAACGTAGTGACGGTTTCCAAGTGAAACGCGGGTGGTTGAGACCTTTAACGATGACAATGCAGAGATATGGGCAATGGTACAAGTGATCAGGTTGCCTGATTTTTGAGTGAAGACTTCCAGATCGCGGCGCAAGGCTCAAGGTCCTTTCTGTCTGATGCAGCAATAACTTCTGGACGCCATTCCTTTAGGGGTCTGTATCTGACATTTTTTGATGTCCATCATGTAATTAATGCTGAGTACGCTTCTTTGGCTATTATAAGCAAGAAGTGTTACTCATTTTGTGGTTGTTGAAAGTTGAACATTTTGGCTCTGTAATGCAATACAGCTGATTTGGTTGCTCTGTGCAGCAAAACTTGTGAGTTTATGTATCTCCTGTTGTATGTTTTTGCATGAATCCACTGATTTCATGGTCAATCTTATATGAATAATGCTATGTTTGCATGTGTTATGCTAATTCTGTCTCTAGTTTTGCATGTATCTTTCTTCTGAGTCTAGGTATTCAAGGAATGTCTAAGATTCTAGAACATAGAATTCCTGTGTTGAATGTTTAATCTTTTAACTTCTGTTCAAGGGATAGATTAAACTATTTTCAGATTGAATATTGGGAAAGGTATACTGCAATAGGGATGCCATAAGTATAGACAGCTTAATACTCTATATTGGGAGATATCTGTAAGGTAGGTATCATGTGTATCCCCCTAAAATCTAGTTTTAGTTGTTCATGCTAATCATTCACAGGTGTATGTCTACTGACTCCAGGCCCTGGATAGGCACCAATCTTTCATTGTGTTTGTGTTATAACCATGTCCAGCTTTGCATCCAAACATAAAATCAAAATCAAACTCTAAAAAAACCATTAGGATAGTAGAATTAGTTATAGGATCCTCAGTCCTCTATCTACAACTGCAAATAGGCCCAAACCTAGCCCCTTTGCTCTTATCTTTCAATTTTGGTCTACTCACAGGAGGACTTATCTACTTTCTGTCAGCATCCCAGCCTTTGTATGCATATCCTTATGGATGTTGAGTAGGGAATACCCCCCTAGGTTTTGCAGAGCTTGAAGAAGAAGAGGAGATAAAATATAGAGTCTATCTCCTACACTATTGGCCCCTGGCCCAGAGATCCTGTTGATCATTGATGGCTACCTTGTAGGGAAATCTGGGAATAAGCATCCAGTCTGGGAAAAAACTAATAGAAATTGGCGACTCTACTGGGGATGGTGATTTGAAAATTGTTATTTTTGTCCTCCCTGTTGAAATACTTGTGTGCCCATCCGAGTCACCAACAGAAATTGGTGACTCCGCTGGGGAAGTTTGTGAAAGAACCCTGGTTTACAAAAGAAGACAGTTCCTAGTAATAGGTGGTGACTCCGAAGTAATCTCCCAACCAGTCAAAGTAAAATTTATATGCAGGGGAGAAGATCCCAACAAAATCCTTTATTTGAAGAGTTACCAGTAACAAGAAGAATGATGTACAGAAGAAAGGGAGCTGTCTCAGTCAGTCATGAGGGTTCCCCCAGAAAAAGTGATGATATGCAAGATAACCCTAGGCCATCAGGATAGCATGTGCCTTACTTTTCAAATGTGGAAGCTGATATTCAGGGTGCATATGAGAGGCAACAAGGTGGTAACGTGAGAATGAGGTCAGAGGTGTTCCAAGAACGCCCATTTCTAGACCCTAGTGAAAGGTTTGAAGAGGTAGAGTCTCTGAGGGATGATGAAGATGATAACCAGAATGGTATGAGACCATCTACCTCTATGTCTAAAGAAGAACAGTTAGCTGAAGAAATCAAAAATTTGAGAGCAGAAATAGAATATCTACAAGCCATGAAAATTAGAGATGACATGAGACAGAAAGTGCAAGCTTTAAGGACTGCCCAAAATGATTCAATTCCTACCCTTGAGAATGCAAATGTGCAGAGACATCAGCAAAGAAATGAAGTACAACATCAGCATAATGATGAAAGACAAAATGTGAATGATGCTAGGATACCACTGAACAATGTAAGAAACTAGAATGCAAACAGAAATATCAATGTTAATCCGTTTGACAGACAGCCCATGCAGCTAGATAGATTTAGACAGCTGGTGTTTGATGGTATTCCTGGGTATCCTAACCCCATTGACAAGCATCTAAGGCTGCAAGTGCCTTAATTTTTAGGAAACAACACTGTGTCAGGAGAAGATCATCTAAAGGCTTTTCAAAATGTCATGGATAATTTTGAGGTTGAACATGAGGATGTTTTCATGAAGTCATTCATGCAATCTTTAGTAGATGAGGCAAGAGATTGGTACAAGAATCTACCTGACTGGAGTATTTCATCATGGGATGATTTTAAAAGGATGTTCAAGGAGCAATATGGTGACAAAACTGACCCTAGCTTTTTTGTAAATGAGTTTACCAGTATTACTAAAGGGTCAAATGAGCAGGTTGCAGATTTTAATGCAAGATTTACTATAGTGTTAAACAAATTGCCACATCACATGAGGCCAAATGAACCAATGTGCATAATATTGTATATCAATGCTTTTGATGCAAAAACTGCATATGGATTAAGAGATAAAGGTCCTACTACTCTTAGGGATGCTTTCAGAATTACAGTGAATATTGAGAACAATAGGAAAGCATCAGGCAAGACAAATAGAAGGGATGATATGAAAATTCTACAGAATCCAAACAAGCCTCAAAACACTCAAGGTAATACATCTGCCCCTGAAGATAAGATAGACAAATTGGCAAATGTTGTTAAGGACCTAAGTTATAGACTAGCTAGAAGTTAAAAAGGGATAGGTCCTAATAGGTAAGTCTACCAAAGGTAGGAAAAGAGACCATCATTGCATGATATGCCTTATAATACCAATTGGCATAATGGTAAGCCTATATTCCCACATAACAACACAAATCAGAGAACTCAACATGTCAAAGAAACTCCTGATCCTCTAAAGAAAGCTATAAATATTGTTGATGATACTCCATGGTGTATAATTTGTCAGATGCCACATTCACAGTCACAGTGTATGATTGCTCAGTCCTTGTATGATAATGCTACATCTTGTAATGAATGTAATGAGCCACATTATGTGCAAGATGATGATGTAAATATGATGCCCATAAGCAATGGATACCATCTTTATGATGCTGGTGAGAGTACAAATAATGGAATTCAGGCCTATCAACAGGATTCTTATGATGAAGATAATGGAGAAAGCTATGTGTATGCTCAGAGCTCACACAATTTTTTGAGTAACTTACAACGACCTTTTGATGAGGAAATTAGGGCCCTCACAGCTGCAGCAGTGGCCCAAGTCAAGAGTAACTACAATCTCAGAGGTAAAGCTCAGATAAGCAGCCCACATCAGCCAGAAGGTATTTCTGTAGATCAGCCAGTGCATGGTCATAAGGGAATTGAACCACAAAAAAGGCAGTGGGTTAATAATAAGCAAAATTTTAGACAAAGAACAGGTCATGAATCTCAAGGACCAGAAAATAGAATCCCCCAGGCTAAAGATCAAAGTAAAGGTTCCCAAGACAAGAATGATGATCAGGGAACTATGAAGGTAAAAGCTAAATCGGTTCAGGATAAAAATAAGGTTGTTGAGCAAGCTACAACTGTTATACAAAATTATGTTCCATTTGATATAGCTCAAGTCTTATCCCAGGTAAAAGTCTCTGTTCCACTTATGGAACTGATGAAGGTTGAAGAGATCAAGAATAAGACAATATCCCTAATTTTAGGGGTGCCTTTTCAAGCTAAATAAAATGTTCAGATCTAGGGTGACAAACATGTCATATGTAATGAAGAAGATGAGGCTCCTAAGGTTTATTTAGGAGTGACTATGACAAAGTGCCCCTCACAAGTGGAACCATTTTATGTATCCCTGGTTATAAATGGAAAAATAATTATAAATTGTATGCTTGACTCTGGAGCATCTACAAATATCATGCCTTTGGCCATCATGCAACAAGTTGGATTGAAAATTGACAAGGCATGTGGAAAATGTTATGCTATGGATGCCAGAGAGGTACCAGTTATTGGAATCATGAAGGATGTAGATTTCAAACTACAAGCATTTCATGAAAAGAGATATAAAATGAATATAACAGTGGTTGACATCAAGCCACAGTATGGTATGTTGTTGTCAAGAAGATGGGCAGCACTAATTGGTGGAAGTATGCAGCTAGACCTGTCATATGCCATGATTCCAATGAATGGCAGGGATGTTAAGCTAATCAGAGAACAAAGATCATCAGAGACAGTAGAAGACCAAGAAACAGAGGAACATATATGCTTTGTAAACACTGACTGTGATAACTTCAAGGTTGTCTTAGATGATAGAGAAGATAAAGAGAAAAATGTCTGCATTAAAGAGCTGGACCATCAAGGTTTATGGACCATGTATTTTGATGGAGCTTGTGAAAAAGAAGGCTCTGGAGCTGGAGTTGTTTTCCTGTCTCCAAATGGTAAGCTCCTCAAATTCTCTTTCTTGCTGAGGTTTGTTTGCACAAACAACATTGTAGAATATGAGGCTTTACTCTTAGGCCTAAATATAGCTCTCAAACATGGAATCAAAATGCTAAGAGTATTTGGGGATTCTGAGTTGATTGTATCCCAAATTAGAGATAGGTATGCTTCAAAGAACAAGAGATTGAAACAATACAAGCATGTTGTTTGGGATACCATTGAACTATTTGATGCATTTTCAATAGGCTAGGTAGAGAGATCAAAGAATGTTATGGCTGATTTCTTAGCTAATGTTGCAATAAGGCCAGATGACATCACTCTGTCAGATATTACAAATGTAGAAGTTAAAATCAGGCCTGCAGTACCAGAGAACATATGCAATTGGCAAGTGTTTAATGATGATAGGGACTTGTTAAAATTTTTGCATTGCATAGATGAATATGAGAATCAAGAAATTGATTTCCAAGCTTTTGTAGAAACTATAGATGGAAAAGAAACTCTTGTGGGGAAAGAGATAATTTAGTTGAAGACTAATAAAATCCCTAGAGGGTTAGTAGCTTTGGAAAGAGCTTTTGACAGCAGAGATCAATTGGTCACAAAGACATCTCCCACAAACAAAGAAGATTTAGAAGAGATAAATTTGGGGACATCTCAGGCCCCTAAGAAGGTATACATTGGTAAACAACTCAAACCACATATCAGGAGTATGCTGATTGCATTACTGAAAAGATATAAACATGTTTTTGCTTGGTCATATGAGGACCTAAAGGCCTATAGAGAAGACTTATTCCAGCATGAGATCCCATTGAAGCCTGGAGCTAAGCCATTTAGACAAAGGCAAAGACCTATTAATCCTACCTTAGCTCCTAAGATGCAAGAAGAACTCAAAAAGCTTAGGGAGGCTGGAATAATCGTGCCAATCAGACATTCAACTTGGGTGTCTAACCTTGTCCCAGTCAGAAAAAAGAACGGTGATATTAGGCTTTGTGTTGATTTCAGGAACTTGAATGTGTCCTCTTTAAAGGATAACTATCCACTGCCTAATATGGAAGCTATGTTGCAAAAAGTGACTGGTTGTGAACTCTTATCCATGATGGATGGATTTTCAGGCTATAATCAGGTGAAGGTAAAGGAATCAGAACAGTACAAGACTGCCTTCACCACTCCATGGGGAACTTATGTATATGTTAGAATGCCATTCGGACTAACAAATGCAGGTGCTACATTTCAAAGAGCAATGGATGTTACTTTTGCAAGGTTGATTGATTCAATCTTGGCTGTATATCAAGATGATCTGACTGCTTATTCAAAGAAGGAAGAGCAGCATTGTTTGCATCTAGAGCAAATTTTCATAAGAGCACTAGAATATGGTATTTCTTTAAATCCAAAAAAGTGTGCTTTTGGGGTAGTTGAAGGAAAACTCCTAGGGCACATTGTTTCCAAGGATGGAGTCAGGATAGATCCAAAGAGAGTGGCTGCTATTGACAGAATTCAAATGCCAAAAACTGTAAAAGGAGTTCAGTCCTTCTTTGGACAGATAAATTTTGTTAGGAGATTTGTTCCCAACTTTGCAGAAACCACAAGGAACATTTCCAAGATGATGAAGGATGCAACCGTCCATTGGGAAAGTGAAGCAATTGAATCATTTCAGAGTATCAAAGAGGCAATCAAGATGGCCCCTATTCTTAAATCTCCTGATTTTTCTAGGCCATTCCAATTGTTTTCATTTGCTTCCTTTCACACTGTTGCTGCATGTTTGCTACAGAAAAATAAGGATGGATTTGAGCAACCCATAGCTTTCTTCAGTATGTCCTTGCAGGCTACTGAGTTGAAATATGATATCATAGAAAAACAGGCATATGCACTGGTCAGAGCCATCAAAAGTTTCAGACCATACCTGGTAGGATCACATGTAATTGCATATGTACCCCATGCAATAGTCAAAGACATATTCACTCAATAGGAGGTGACTGGAAGAAGGTGCAGATGGATAAACAAACTACAAGAGTTCAACATAGACATACAAATTACTAGGTTGGTAAGAGGACAAGGATTAGCCAAGATGATGGCACAGTCAAACTTGGAAGCATGCCAAGTCAATGTAGTCCAAAATGAAAATGTAGATGTATCAAAATCTGAATGGTACAAGGATATTATATACTACTTGCAAAATCTGAATTGTTCTTCCCATTTCAGTGACAGTCAAAAGAGGACTTTAAAGTTACATGCAATCAGATATGGTATTGTTCAAGGTGAGCTATACTGGAGGAAACCTGATGGTGTGCTGCTGAGGTGTGTGGATGAAGATGTAGCTAACAATGTTTTGATTGACATGCATAAAGGATTGTGTGGTGGACATTATACTGCCCAAACAACAGCTCATAAGATTCTCAGAGCAGGGTATTGGTGGCCCACTCTCTTTTCAGATGCACAAAAGTTAGTGAGGAAGTGTGACCCTTGCCAGAGATTCTCAGGAAAGTTGAGATATGATGGTGCTTTACCCCTCAGAACTGTAACTGTGGATGCTCCATTTCAGTAATGGGGAATTGACTTCATAGGGGAAATTGCAGACAAGTCAAGTGGGGGACACAGTTGGATTTTGGTGGCAACTGATTACTTTACCAAATGGATTGAGGCCATTCCAACTAAGAGAGCTACAAGTAAGGTGGTGACAGATTTCATACTAGAAAATGTTATCATCAGGCTTGGAGTACCATTCAAGATAGTCACTGATAATGCTATGTGCTTCAGATTAGGTGAATTTGTTGATTTTTGCACTAAATATGGGATCAATCTATCATATGCATCACCATACCACCCACAAGGAAATGGTCAAGCAGAATCAAGCAATAAGAGCATCATGAAAATTATCAAGAGGATGCTGGACAAGAACAAGAGAGCTTGGGACTCAAAATTAAAGTTAGCAATATGGGTTGACAGGGTGACAGTAAAAAAGGCTATCGGGATGTCACCCTTTGAAATAGTATATGGTGCATCAGCCAGATTGCCCATAAATAATCTCTTGCCAATTTACAGATTTATCCAGGATAATGATGAGATTGAAGACTCCATGACAGAAAGAGTGAATCAGCTGGTTGCATTGGATAAAAACAGAAGGAAAGCCCACCAGATCAATCTCAAGAGACAGCAGGATGTGAAATATCAGTTTGATAGGAGAGCTACAAAAAGGAAGTTTCAGGTCAATGATCTGGTACTCATCTGGAATGCAAAAAATTAGGACAAGGGTAAACATGGTAAGTTTGAACCCTTATGGATGGGCCCATATCAGATTTGTAGCACTCATGGGGAGGACTCTTATTTCCTCCAGGCCCTAGATGGTGAAGTTTTGGAATTGCCTGTGCATGGCCAATTCCTTAAGTTCTATTTTGCATAGATGACTTGTCTATGTGCACATTTGTAAAAATATGTATATAGTGAAAATGCATTGTACAGTTCGTGCTTTTTTGGTTTTTTGCCTGGTCTGCCCAGAGATCTGGTTCTCACTGCAGGTTGTTGCACCTGCACATCCCCATTCAGAGCTAGTGTTGGCACTCTATTTTGGTCTGGATCTGACCGCGGATGTTGGAGGGTTTTTTCTTTTTGGGCCCTAAGTTTCTTTGTTCATCAGAGTGATCAGCATCATCGGTGAACTATTTCTTGGTCCCTCTTATAGGTTTGGTTTGGCCGATGAAGTGTTCATCGGCATAACATTGAAGATCGGCATAGGCATTTTGGGTTTGGCCGATGGCTTCAGTCATACCGACGGAGGTGGGAGGCTGATGTCTATCAGCGAGACTAGTATGATCAGCTAGAGGAATTTCGGGGTGATCGTTGTTATCGGCAAGCTTCATTTGTTTTTGGCCGATATGGATGGTCTGGCCGATAGGAGCATAGTGACTTTGTTCATCGGCTGGACTGTATGTTTGGTCTCACCGATGAGGTGTTCATCGACATGACTTTGGCTATTGAGTGAGCGGGCAGATGTTAGGCCGACTATTGTGGGTCTGGCCGATGGTGGACGGCTTTGGGTTGGCCATCGGGGTAACTTATACTATCGGCCAGAGGAATTTCATGTTGGTCGATGGTCTTTGTCTTGGCGACAATAAGGCCATCAGTGGGAGTTGTTATATCGGCAGAGGGGTTTCTTGCTAGCCCGATGGTTCATCTCTAGCCGACGGAGGGGGTGTGAAGTAGGCTTTGGCGTGACTTTCGCCTATCGGCGAGGAAGCTTTTGGGTTGGCCGATAGGCTTTGTCTGGCCGACAGTGGCTTGTGGAGGTGTGATCGGTATGACTATTGAGCTCGGCGAGAGATTTTTGGGGCGGGCCGATGGTATATGTCATGGCGATGCGTATTTAGCGAAGGGTCGTATGTCGAGCGTGGCAAAATGCTCGACACCTGTTATGTGTGCGACCATGTTTTTAAAGTGCTAAGGGGGTTTCTGCACCTTGCATGTGGGATTAATTTCCCTGCATATTTGAAACCTGCGAAGAAGTGCATTTTGGCGGGAACTTCTGTTTGAAATGCAGCGACAGTTTCCAAGTGAAACGCGGGTGGTTGAGACCTTTAACGACGACAATGCAGAGATATGGGCAATGGTACAAGTGATCAGGTTGCCTGATTTTTGAGTGAAGACTTCCAGATCGCGGCGCAAGGCTCGAGGTCCTTTCTGTCTGATGCAACAATAACTTCTGGGTGCCATTCCTTTAGGGGTCTATATCTGACATTTTTTTATGTCCATCATGTAATTAATGCTGAGTATGCTTCTTTGGCTGTTATAAGCAGGAAGTGTTACTCATTTTGTGGTTTTTGAAAGTTGAACATTTTGGCTCTGTAATGCAATACAACTGATTTGGTTGCTCTATGCAGCAAAACTTGTGAGTTTATGTATCTCCTGTTGTATGCTTTTGCATGAATCCACTAATTTCATGGTCAATCTTATATGAATAATGCTATGTTTGCATGTGTTATGCTAATTCTATCTCCAGTTTTGCATGTATCTTTCTTCTAAGTCTAGGTATTCAAGGAATGTCTAAGATTCTAGAACATACAATTCCTGTGTTGAATGTTTAATCTTTTAACTTCTGCTCAAGGGATAGATTAAACTATTTTCAGATTGAATATTGGGAAAGGTATACTGCAATAGGGATGCCATAAGTATAGACAACTTAATACTCTATATTGGGAGATATCTGTAAGGTAGGTATCATGTGTATCCCCCTAAAATCTAGTTTTAGTTGTTCATGCTGATCATTCACAGGTGTATGTCTACTGACTCCAGGCCCTGGATAGGCACCAATCTTGCTTTGTGTTTGTGTTATAACCATGTCCAGCTTTGCATCCAAACATAAAATCAAAATCAAACTCTAAAACAACCATTAGGATAGTAGAATTAGTTATAGGATCCTCAGTCCTCTGTCTACAACTGCAAATAGGCCCAAAGCTAGCCCCTTTGCTCTTATCTTTCAGTTTTGGTCTACTCATAGGAGGACTTATCTGCTTTCTATCAGCATCCCAGCCTTTGTATGCATATCCTTATGGATGTTGAGTAGGGAATACCCCCCTAGGTTTTGCAGAGCCTGAAGAAGAAGAGGAGATAAAATATAGAGTCTATCTCCTACACTGTTGGCCCCTGGCCTAGAGATCCTATTGATCATCGATGGCTACCTTGCAGGGAAATCTGGGAATAAGCATCCAGTCTGGGAAAAAACCAACAGAAACATTGTTGCTTCTCAAAAATATGTAATGTGCCTTAAGAAGCTTGTGGAGATGTCTTTACTTTGAAGGCTCTATCCTCTCTTTCCTTGCACATTGTTGTTCCTTTTGAAACTCTATCACTGTCTCTCATGTACATACTATTTTCATTATCTTCTAGCTTTATTGATGTCACTGTTCATCATGAAATAGTATAGTTATACCTTCATTGTCAACCAAGCTCATAGCTATTTTGTATAGCTTAAAAGAGGTACTAGGTTAAATTGAACTACATGAATGTTTCTGTCCAATGGTTTAAAGACTGTGATATGTGAACAGGAAATAGAGAAGGGGAAATACCAGTGATAGTGACTATCACTATACATGTTTTCTTCTTTATTCTACTACCTTGATAATAGTGTTCTTAAAACTGGACATGTCATTACCTTGATAGACTAGCCTTCTATGATTCATGCACAATAGTTTCTCATGACTCTGTATACTGCTCCTTTGATTTCCTGACTGTTTCATGCTTTCTTCTCTGTAATATTGTTACAACCCATTTCTTTTGTTCTTCTATGCTCTAGATATTGTACTATCATCATAGAATGTATGTATGTTACTATAGTCTTTATAAATATAATGACCTCTACTACTATGACTATTCTTCTGATGCTTCATGACTATTATTGAGATAGTTCCTTATGCCTATAGCAGACCCCTTTAATGCTTGTTCAAGAGTTTTGTCATAACATCCATATGGGCTAATCCATGTTCTCAAATGATTATAAGCACAAACATAAGAATGCCATTCATCTATGTAGTGTACATGAGTATACAAAACCCATCTCAAGATCTCTCTTATTACTAACATATTTACTAGCTTTCCATCCCAATTGTCCTTGATAGTGGCTACAAAAAGCTTGTTGGGACTGCTCCGTCACATCATGGATGGTATCAAAGTATATTGTTTCACTTTTGGATAACTATTCCTACCTGCCCTTGGTGTCCATGCTATCAGTGTTCCCTAATGAAACTTAAAAATGATGCAAATGACTATCTTTTCAAATTTATGATGGTTGACTATTATGGCTGACTGTTCCATGATTGTAATAATGTCTTCTTCATTGTTGGTCATGCTCTTCATATTAGATAATGTGGTACATTTAGGGCACAAGAATTTCTTAGGGAACATTGATAATGAACATGCTTTCACAATCTTTGAATGGATCACAAGATTGTTAGATAACCCTAGAACAAAATCCAAAATTGCTATTGCTTCTACAGTTATCTTTGCATTCTAGATACAGGGACCTTCATACTTGTGGACTTATTATATGACTGTTGCTAGTTTTTACTAAATATTTGCACCTCAATCATGTATTTATATTCCTGGCTGCTATATGTGGACAGTCCTTGTGATTTTTGTCATCATGCTGTATTTTTTTGGCATTGTACCTTCATTATTTTCATTATTTTCATTATCTAATAGCTTTAATGATGTCACTATTCATCATGAAATAGTCTAGTTATACCCTCATTGTCAACCAAGCTCATAGCTATTTTGTAAAGCTTAAAAGAGGTACTAGGTTTTGAACTACATGAAAGTTTCTATCCAATGGCTTAAAGACTATGATATGTGAACAGGAAATAGAGAAGGAAAGATATAAGTGACAGTGACTATCACTATACACGTTTTCTTCTTTATTCTGCTACCTTGATAATAATGTTCTTAAAACTGGACTGTCATTACCTTGATAGACTAGCCTTCTATGCTTCACACACAATACTTTTTCATGACTTTGTATACTGCTCCTTTGATTTCCTGACTATTTCATGCTTTCTTCTCTTAAATGTTGTTACAACCTATTTCTTTTGTGCTTCTATGCTCTGGATATTATACTATCATCAGAGAATGTATGTCTGTTACTATAGTCTTTATAAATGTAATGACCTCTACTACTATGACTGTCCTTCTGATGCTTTATGACTATTATTGAGATAGTTCCTTGTGCATGTAGCAGACCCCTTTAATGCTTGTTCAAGAGTTTTATCATAACACCCATATGGGTTGATCCATGTTCTCAAATGATTATAAGCACAAACATAAGATTGCCATCCAGATATGTAGTGTACAGGAGTATACAAAACCCATCTCAAGAGCTCTCTTATTGCTAACATATTTACTAGCTTTCCATCCAAGTTGTCCTTGATAGTGGCTACAAAAAGCTTGTTGGGACTGCTCCTTGACATCATGGATGGTATCATAGTTTATTGTTTCACTTTTGGATGACTGTTCCTACTTGTCCTTGGTGTCCATGCTATCAGTGTCCCCTAATGAAACTCAAAAATGATGCAAATGACTGTCTTTTAAAATTTATGACTATTAATTGTTATGACTGACTATTCCATGATTATAATGTCTTTTTCATTGTTTCTCATGCTCTTCATATCAGGTACTGTGGTACATTTAGGTCACAAGCATTACTTAGGGAACATTGATAATGAACATGCTTTCACAATCTTTGAATGGATCACAATAATCTTAGATAACCCTAGCACAAAACCCAAAACTGTTATTGCTTCTACAATTATCTTTGCATTTTGGATACATGGACCTTCATACTAGTGGACTTATTATATGATTGTTGCTAGTTTTTACTGAATATTTACACCTCTATCATGTATTTCTATTCTTGGCTGTTATATGTGGACAATCCTTGTGATTTCTTTCATGATGCTGTATTTTTTTGGCACTGTACCTAATGACTACTCACTGCCTTTTGCATGATGCTCTGTTCATTTACAACCCCTGCCTTCTCTATTTGCTATCTCTTGAGGACTTGACCTACATTGTATGTCAATCATAGTCATCTTGCTAAATCTCATACAACTATACTGATTCTCCTTTAGACATGGTCCTAATCACGTTTTTGACAATGTTGAATATACAAGGGGTAGTGAATGGCACTAACATATGATAAAGACCTCCTTTTATGCTTTTAAATTGTAGATAGTCTTGCTAATCCTTGGTTTCATTATGAAGAGAATGTGGAGGGGCCCTTTGAATGCATGCTTATGCTTGATTAGACCTCTATCCATCTCAGACCTTCTAGTCTCTGCCAAGCATTATTTCAGAACTCTATGCACAATGTTATAGTAGGATGGAAAGGCTTTCTCAAAACTCTGCAAAACACTATTCATTGTCATGGTATCCCTTTGTTTGAAAGCATGTGACAACTGAGCATTCTTAATATCTAGATGTAGGAACTCCAAGTGGGGAAAATAAGATGATATTGTCCTTCTTCATAATGGCAGACATGAATGACTTCCCTTTGGGTTGTCAACATAGTCTTTCTCTTCACTGCTACAGAATTTGTTCTCCAGATTTGACTACCCCTAAAACACTGTATCTGTTGTCTTCTATTTGTGTCTACAATGTGATAGGTTGTTGTGAGGTCCTAGCACTTTAGTTGAAAAATATATCAATTATGTCAACTAGGGTAGTGTCCAAAGGCTATATGCAATAGGGGATGTTTTGGCTATCTCTCTCTCAGTAAGATTTTCTAGATTTTTGAATTGGTTGAAATCATAATTTAAACTAGAAAGCATGAAATTGTTTAAGCTAGAAAGAATTCAAATTCCCATTCTAGAAAGCATGTAAACTATCTAAGAATCACACTTGTGGTTTAACTATGAAATTGAAACAAAGGTGACTACCTACTAAGGACTAACTACTAAATAAAGGTACACTTAACATTTTTAAATCAATAACTAACAACAGTTTTAAGAACATAGTGGATGCTCCAAAAATTCTAAGTAAACAAAAACTTAGAGATCAGTAACTTAAAAACACAGCCTGCAGAGACATACAATAGAACTAAACATAGAATAGCATTTATCTAAACATAACATGCACAGAACAAAAATAACAACATTAATGATAATACTTATCTACTCAATGAAATCCCTTGAGTGGCCAGCTCTTGGGTGTTCCTACTAATAGCTCAAAATCACATATAGTACTTTTGCAGCTTCAAAGAAAATCCATTCATAGCACTTCCATTACTCAGAACAAATTACTCAGAATAATCTGATGATATTCATTCATTCATTCGTATCATAAAAGTGTAACAACACATAGAACATAATTGAACAATATTCATAATAACATTGTAACAACATATCCTTGTTTTCAGCAACTACACATATATATACTGGACTACTACAAAATTCTAATCTGTAGATGGCAGGAAACTACTATTGAAAAAGTCTTACATAGAATTATAACTAACTGATGTTCATGACATAATACATAAGAAAGGCTTTGAGTGGAGTTGTAAAGTCTCAAATAGTCTTAACATAAATTAACAGAATGTTTTAAGAAGTCCTCCATTATGCACGCCTAAATTTCCAGTGCCCCAACTTCTAATGCTTTGACTTCAACCACTTGAAGTCCACTCCTTTCATAGGCCATGTATAAATCCTACACAATTACTCAAAGTCTATACCATTATATCAACGCTAGTTAGCTAATTCCAATCAATTTGAGAAATAAAGATTTATACATCATTTTATAAAAAGTAGACAATTATTGCTTCTAAAAATTAAAAAATTGGCATGGCTGAGGTGGTTGGCAAGAACAAAAAGGGTATTTATCTCATCATAAGAATGATGTTGTTTATACCTCATCATCCTACCCTTCCTAAGCTTGAGCAGGTCCTCCTACTCTTTGATGAGTCCTCTGCCTCTTTGCATCTCTTTTCCTATTCAACTCATCATATTTGAAGCTGAGATCATACATGTCTTATGCTTCTTCATCCAAATTACCAGGGTGTTTAAGAAAACCTTTGTTGAATTTAACCCTCATCTACCATGCATATAATTCTCTAGGATTTTGGTTTGCAGTGACCAAAATTGTAGGAGGTGGTCGAAGGAGCAATGGAGGTCTGTATTGCATCCCTATTCACGTGGTCTTTGAAAGGAAGCTAGGTGTATAGAAACGCTTCCTACACTAATCTATTGAGGAGAGGGGTATGCAAATTCAAATTAATCCTAACTATTACAGCGATGTTAAACCATTAACATGAGATATAGCAACAAAACACAAGAGCCACAAAAGAAGATAGAAGAAGAAAGACAAAGATTCACAGTGGGGAAAACCCTTACCGGGTGAAAAACCCCACACTCAAAAACCTGCGCAATGTATTAACAAATCTGAAAGAATGTTTACAACACACTTGCAATGCAAGCTTCAATGGTCTTTGACACTCATGTCTAGAGTCAACTAGGCAGCATAATAGTACCTATAAACCTGTGATACAAAATCCATCTCCAAGCACATGTATAAATAGGAAATACAAGGCAATATTGGACCTTTCTTGGAATGGGTGTCCAACATGGAATCTTGGACCAAAACCCATACCCAAGGACACTTGGTCAACATTATAGAATCTGCCTGACACTTGTCCATAGCTCCCATCCCAAAGAGGTCACCTATTTCCAAAATGGGCTAAGACAGATGTTCTTACGACACTTACGACCGTCATAGAATCTGTCATAGTGGTTACAACTTACAGCTATAAGAGAATCTGTCATACACATGCTATAAATAGTATATTCTCTTACAACATGTCATATTCCACCTTGGGGTGCCCAAATATGCCTTATTCAAAGATGCTTCATGAAACATGTCATCACCTGTCTTATAACCTTCTATTTCTGACTCTTACATGTCATAGATTCGTCATAGGAATCCGTCATAACCGTTTTGGTCAAACATTCCTTACACAACATAGAAGATGCCGACACATGGCATAATATTCCTACCACTAAGTGGGATGCCTATCTCCTCATGTGAGGACAAAAATACAAGTTGTCAAAATCCATGTAGAATTGACACATCACCATGCCACATCCCACAATATGACAATATGGATTTTCCAAATATTTACAACATAGGCAATTAAAGAATAAATACAAACATTACAAATGCAAAGAATTACCAAGGTTGAGACACCTTAATTCCCAACATTCTCCCACTTGTCGAACACCTTGTAAGAGCCAATAGAAAATTAGGATTTAACTGCTATAGGCCGAGAGGCCCATAGACTCCGAACACCATCTAAACTTCTCTGTGCCCACTAGTTTTGCCAATGCATCTGCAACATTCTTTAAAGTATCTACCTTCTCCAAATTTACCTTTCCATCCTCAACCATGTCTCACACGAAGTGAAACTGAACATCAATGTGCTTGGTTCTAGCATGGAAAGTTAGATTCTTTGCAAGGCAAATTACACTCTGACTATCACAACTGATCATGATCTCACCTGCATCAACACCAATATCGGAACACAATCTCTTAAGCCAAATGGCTTCCTTACAAGCATGAGTTTTTTCCATATACTCAGCTTCTATTGTGGACAAAGCAACAATAGGTTGTCGCTTACTCATCCAACTAATAGCACCACCAAACAGTGTAAAAACATAAGCACTGGTGGATCTCCTGTTGTCAATGTCACCTGCCTAATCTGAATCCACAAATCCATGAATATCAATAGAATGTGGAGGTCCTGAAACATTACCATGATAGCAAATGGAATACTCAGAAGTACCCCTCACATATCTGAACACTCACTTAATTGCATCCCAATGAACCCGTCTAGGATTAGCCATAAATCGACTAAGGACTCCCACTGCTTGGGCAATGTCTGGTCTTGTGCAGACCATAACATACATCAAATTGCCAACAGCACTAGCATAAGGTACTCTGCTCATGCCATCCACCTCACTAGGAGATTTTGGACAATCCTCAATAGACAACTTGGTCCCCAAAGAAACGAGAACACACAATGGTCTACAATCTACCATGCTGAATCTGTCCAACACGGTCTTCACATACTTGCTCTGGCTTAACCAAATTTTTCTGTTGGTTCTGTCTCTTTTGATTTCCATTCCTAGAATGTACCTAGCTGCCCCTAAATCTTTCATTTCAAACTAAGCTGACAAATTTTACCACGTAATACTCTGGCTATGACATGTGGATTTCTTCCTCCAAGTCACCATGAAGAAAAGTTGTCTTCACATCCATTTGTTCTACCTCCAAGTCATAAGTTGCTGCGAGAGACAATAGGAATCGAATGGATGTTAGCTTTGTAATAGGAGAGAAGATCTCACCATAATCTATACCCTCCATTTGTGAATACCCCTTCGCAACCAATCTGGCCTTATACTTCTCAACACTGCCATCTACACCAATTTTCTTCTTGAACACCCATTTACATCCAACGGGTTTCCATCCAAGAGGTAAAGGCACCAAGTCCCAAGTTTGATTCTTTTCCAAAGAAGCCATTTCTTCCTCCATGGCCTCCTTCCAGGAACCTGCATCCTTCATATCTAAAGCCTCTGATATAGTTCTAGGTTTATCACTGTTAGTAAGCAAAGCATAAGGACAACTAGAATCAAGCAATGTAAAACCAAACCTTTTAGGTTGCTTTCTTATCTATGTAGACCTCCTCAAGAGCTAAGGTTGAGGTTCAGCTTCTTCATCTGAGCTTTTAGAGCTGCTAGATCTCTTCTCATCATGTTACAAGTATGGGCCTAACCGGTGTTGTCATTGATGTCAATATACTCCTGTTGCATTAATGATTAGGATTGGATGAACTGTTTGCTGAGGATATTGAGAAAATTGGTCATATCTGGAACAGTGAAGATAGTAAGGTAAAAATCCAAGATAAGATGAGGATCAAAGGATGCAATTTAAAGGGTTTGTAGATATGTGTCTTAAGGTTAACCAATAAAGATTTCAGAGGTCAACATGAAGATCTGGAGAAATTGTGGCCACTCAAGTAAAACTGGTTTCGACAGGTGTTCAGAGGTAACAGAGTAATAAAGATAGGTCTGGTGAGATCTGGAAATGCATTATCCTATTCTGTGGATTTGGTGGAGTGTTCAGGAAGTTCTTGTGATGTGTCCACTCAATTGGTTCATGGTTTGGAGGTCCGCAAGCTTCTATTCCTTTGTGACAGTGATGACAGACTATGTTCTTGAGAGTCTGGATGAAGGAGAGAAGGATTTTAGTAAGAAGATGAAGGGTGGATGTTCTTGGTGATTCAGGAAAGCTTGTGGAGGTCTTTAGATCATGTCTAGTTTGTGTTGGTGGTCCGCATTAGAGTTTAAGATCGCATTTGAAGAATTGCTTCCGGATGAAGGTGTTCTTCCTTAGACTGGCCGATCGGATGAGTTACTCATTTTATGGATGTTCTTGTAGATGTTTGCCGACTTAGATGATCATTCCTAAGTTGATGTCTTGCATAAATAAGGAATTATGAAGTCATTTCAAAGGGTGTCTTGAAGAGATGAGTGTGTGGTAGCAAGGAGGAGAGAGAAAGGTAGAGAAGAAGTATTGGGCTTAAATGGAATTGATTCAAGCATGGTAAAGATGCTATTCTCCAGTTCATGTATGTGATACTTATTATTTTGTAGACAGTGTGTCTCTTGTAGGCAATGAGCCTCTTGTGAGCAGTGTGCTCAGGCAGTGAGCCCTAATTGGCATGTGCCATTTTGTTCTTTCTATTCTTCTAATAGAGAATACAATCTTGGGTTAATCACCCTGTGGTTTTTCCCTTAACCAAGTTTTCCATGTCAAAATCTTGGTGTCTTTTGTGTTGATGTGTTGTTGCTCTTGGTTTATATGCATTGTGTTTCATTGATTGATTAATTATTATGCTACTGAATTGCAAAGTGGATATAATTGTTTAATGGGAAGAAAAGTTTTAGACAATGGATTCAACCCCCCCTCTCAGTTGTATGTCCTGAATCTAACAATTGGTATCAGAGCCAAGTTCCTCTAAAAGGAGCTTAACCGCTTGAGGAGATCTAGGATGTCATCCTACAAAAAGGATAGTCTGAAGTTTGATGGAACCAATTTTAATCTTTGGAAAGGTCGCATGAAATGTCACCTACAATGTATGGGAATGTAGTATTGGAACATGGCTTCAACGAAGTATACTCCTCCACAGGGTGGCCTAAAATCCTAAAATGAAATCACAAATGCTGAAAACAATCTACAGACTATAGAAGCTCTTCTAAGCGCATTATCTGATTCAGAGCTTTCAAATGTTGTTGACCTACCAACTACTTTTGATATTTGGGAAAAAATGGAAATTCTGCATGAAGGAGACAAGTATCTTAAATGCGCAAGGCTACAGAGTCTGAAAGGGAAATTTGAAAATCTAAAGATGAGAGAAGATGAAAATATCACTACTTTTATGACAAGAGTAAATGAGCTTGTTTGTAGAATTAGATGTGCTGGTGGAGTCTTGGATGAAGATGAGACTATTGGCAAAATTCTCAGATCCCTTCCTGCTTCTTATAAAATCAAGGTTGTTTCCATTGAAGAATTCAGAGCCCATACAACTGTCACAAGAGATCAATTAGCTAGTAAATTGGCTACATTTGAAATGACCAAGTTTGGAGATGCACCTCCCAAGACTGAATCTACATTCAAAGCCAGTGCCTCTGTAAAAGGTAAACAAAGGTTTGATCTGGGAGAGAACTCATCAAGGAAACTATCATGGTATGAAAAAGCAAGAAAAGATCTGGAAGAAGAAGCAGAAACTGCTCATCTTGAAGCCCTTATTGCAAAAAGACTGCCAAGAGGATCCAATAAGTATGAAGGGAAATTGCCTTTTAAGTGTTTTATCTGCAATAAGATTGGTCATTTTGCCTCAAGGTGTTCGAAAAGATTTTCAAGGCCAAATCTTAACAAGCCAAGGTTCCAAAAGAACTATTACTATGTACATGAAGATGATGATAATGAAGGAGTAATAGATGATGAATCAGAAATAGGAAACAAATCCAGAAATGAATGGGTGTTCATTGCCATCAAGGAAGAAGATCCAATGCCCTCTGTATCTTTCAATCATAAGACTATGGAAAGAGATCTGGCTGCCCAAGTTGAAGAAAAGGATGATTGGGTCATTGATAGTGGATGATCTCACCATATGACAGGTGACAAAAATAAGTTCATAGTTTTGGAAAGGTATGAAGGAGGAGTGGTAAAGTTTGGTGATAATTCTGCTAGTAGAATCAGAGGTAGAGGAACTATTTCTTTTGATGGAAGGAACAAAACTGGTAATGTACTGTATGTTGAAGGATTGAAGCACAATCTTCTCAGTGTTGGACAATTGGTGGACAAAGGCTATGATCTCTGATTTAAGAATGGAAAATGCAAGATCTTCGAAAGTTCCAGAACAGAGATTGCATCCGATACTTAAACTAAAGGTAACATCTTCCACTTGGTTGGTACTGATAAAAGTTGCTTATTTGTTCAAATTGATCAAAGTTGGTTATGGCATAGGAGGATGTGTCATGTGAATTTTGATAACATCATCAAGATAAGCAACACTCAGGCTATAAGAGATCTTCCAAAACTGGTAAAACCCACTAATAGCTTGTGCAAAGAATGTCAATTGGGTAAGCTAAGTAGAGTCTCATTCAAGAGTAAGGAACTATCCTCTACCGGATTATTGGACTTAGTTCATACTAATTTATGTGGTCTGGCAAGAATCAGGAGTGTACAAGGTGATAGATACTTCATGCTACTAATTGATGACTATACCCGGATGATGTGGGTAACTTTTCTGAAAGAGAAATCAGAAGCTCTTGAGAAATTCAAAATATTCAAGACCATGGTAGAGAATGAAACTAGATTAAAATTGAAATGTCTGACGTTTGATAGAGGTGGAGAATTCACATCTGGTGAGTTCATAGAATTCTGTGAGAAGCATGGAATAAAGAGACAGTTGTCTATTCCAAGGACTCCACAGCAGAATGGAGTAGTGGAAAGAAAGAACCAGACCATCCAGGGAGCATCTAGGACCATGATGGTGGAAGCAAATGTTCCTGAGATCTATTGGAGAGAAGCCGTCGGCACTGTAGTCTATACTCTCAATCGAGTTCAAATCAGAAGCAATACTGGTAAGACTCCTTATGAACTTTGGTTTGGCATTACTCCTACTGTGAGGTATTTCATAGTCTTTGATAGCAAATGTTACATCAAAAGAGATGAAGATCTAGGAAAGTTTGATGCTAGAAGTGATAAGGGAATATTCTTGGGTTACTCTACTCAAAGCAAAGCATACTGGTGTTATAACAAGAGACTGAGAAAGATAATAGAAAGTACAAATGTGAAGGTTGATGAAGGAATTGAAAAACCCTCAAGGTTTTATGAATATGATGAAGATGATCAGAATGGTGTTCTGATTCAAAGAGTCCAAGCCTCTTCTAAAAGTCAGATTCAAACTGATCTAGTAAATCAAGAAGAAGAGGGAGTTTTAATGAACCTAATCAAGAATCAGAAGTGCAAGAAACTTCCAAAGTTCCCAGGTATGTAAGAATGAACCACTCTGAAGATCAGATCATAGGTGATAAAAGCAAAGGTGTACAAACAAGAAAGAGAATTACTCAAGATTCAGATAAGTATTGTCTGAATTCGAAGATTGAACCTAAGACTATGAATGAAGCTTGAAATGATGAAAACTAGACTAAAGCAATGGAGGAAGAGCTGATGCAAATTGAGAAAAACCACACTTGGGATCTTGTTCCCAGACCTAGGAAAAAGAACATGATTGGAACCAAATGGGTCTTCTTGAACAAACTAAATGAAGTTAGTGAAGTAATCAGAAATAAAGCTAGATTGGTTTGCAAGGGCTATTCTCAAATAGGAGTTGATTTTGAAGAAACTTTTTCTCCAGTGGCAAGAATTGAAGCAGTTAGATTATTTCTTGCATTTTCTACATTTAAGGATTTCAAAGTATATCAAATGGATGTCAAGTTTGCTTTCCTGAATGGTGACTTGGAAGAAGAAGTATACATTGAGCAAATGGATGGATTTCAATTGTCTGATCATGATGATATGGTCTGCAAGTTGAAGAAAGCATTACATGGGCTAAAGCAAGCCCCAAGAGCTTGGTATGAAAGATTGGATAAGCATCTTTTGAAGATTGGTTTCAACAAAGGTACTGCTCACAGTAATTTGTATTCCAAATTGATCATGAAAATATCTTAATTGTTGAAGTGTTTGTTGATGATATCATTTTTGGAGGAAGAGATAGTATGTGTAAAACCTTTGCAAATCAAATGAAAAGTGAATTTGAGATGTCCATGCTTGGGGAAATGAATTTCTTCTTGGGTCTACAAATCACTCAAACAAAGAAAGGAATCTTCATTTCTCAAACCAAATATGTGAAAGAATTGTTGAAGAAATTTGAGATGGAAGACTCAAAGCCAATGAATACTCCCATGGCAACCAGATGTATGTTGAGAAAAGATGATGACTCTCCCAATGCTGATCAGAAAAAGTATAGTTCAATGATTGGAGGACTTCTGTATCTCACTCAAACTAGACTTGACATTATGAATGTTGTTGGTCTTGTTGCAAGATTCCAAGCTGATCCTAGAGAATCTCATGTCATGGCAGTCAAGAGGATTTTTAGATATCTAAAAGGGACAGTTGAGTATGGTCTGTGGTATCCTAGAGATCATAATTTCTCTCTTCATGCATATACAGATGCTGATTGGGTAGGAGATGTGGATGATCGGAAGAGTACCAGTGGTGGAGCATTCTTTTTGGGGAAGAGATTGGTTTCTTGGATAAGCAAGAAACAAGAGGCAATATCCCTGTCCACTATAGAAGCAGAATATATTGCAGCAACAGGTAGTTGCACTCAAGTTTTATGGATGAAGCAAATGCTAAGAGACATAAGAATGGAGTATGAGGAGCCTATCACAATCTTCTGTGATAATTCAAGTGCAATAAATATATCTAAGAATTCGGTGTTGCATTCAAAGACTAAGCATACATCTGTCAAGTTTCACTTTCTAAGAGAGCAAGTGAACAAGAATGAAGTCAGATTAGAGTTTGTTCCTTCCAAGGATCAGATTGTAGATATCTTTACTAAGCCTCTAACTAAGGACTCTTTTGAGTATCTCAGGGAGAAGTTAGGCATTATTACCCCTCCAGTGATGAACTAAGGTGCACTGATGTGCATCAGTCTGGTGGATATCATAGTCATATCTTGTGATGTGGATTGATGATGAGGAGCTGCTACTCAGGGGGAGCAGCTAGTATGATTCTGAAGTGGTGGAATTGCAGGTATGTACCCTTTACCATTGATGTCAAAGGGGGAGAGAAGACATGTGAAAAACAAGTGGTTGCTTATCAAAGGAGGAATAGGTAAGGAAAAGAAGACATGTGAACAGTTTTTGCTGATAGGGGGAGTTGTGACAGTAAGGAGAAGTTCTTGTCTTGATGGTTAAAACAGTTTTTCACATCATATGTTGCCATCAATGACAAAGGGGGAGATTGTTGCAAGCATGGGCCTAACTAGTGTTGTCATTGATGTCAACATAATCCTATTGCATTAATGATTAGGATTGGATGAACTGTTTGCTGAGGATATTGAGAAAATTGGTCATATCAGGAACAGTGAAGAACAGTGAAGACAATAAGGTAAAAATCCAAGAGAAGATGAGGATCAGAGGATGCGGTTTAAAGGGTTAGTAGATATGTGTCTTAAGGTTATCTAGTAAAGATTTTAGAGGTCTGCATGAAGATCTGGAGAAGTTGTGGCCACTCAAGTAAAACTAGTTCCGACGGGTGTTTAGAGGTAATAGAGTAATAAAGATAGATCTGGTGAGATCTAGAAATGTATTATCCTATTTTGTGGATTTTGTGGAGTGTTTAGGAAGTTCTTGTGATGTGTCAACTTGATTGGTTCATGGTTTGGAGGTCCACAAGCTTCTATTCCTTTGTGACAGTGATGACAGACTGTGTTCTTGAGAGTCTGGATGAAGGAGAGAAGGATTTCAGAAAGAAGATGAAGTGTGGATGTTCTTGGTGATTCAGGAAAGCTTGTGGAGGTCTTTGGATTGTGTCTAGTTCATGTTGGTGGTCCTCATTGGAGTTTAAGCTCGCATTTGAAGAATTGCTTCCGGATGAAGGTGTTCTTCCTTAGACTGGCTGATCAGATGAGTTACTCATCTTGTGGATGTTCTTGTAGATGTTTGCCAACTTAGATGATCATTCCTAAGTTGATGTCTTGTATAAATAAGGAATTATGAAGTCATTTCAAAGGGTGTCTTGAAGAGATGAGTGTGTGGTAGCAAGGAGGAGAGCGAAAGGCAGAGAAGAAGTATTGGGCTTAAATGGAACTGATTCAAGCATGGTGAAGATGCTATTCTCCAGTTCATGTATGTGATACTTATTATTTTGTAGACAATGTGTCTCTTGTAGGTAGTGAGCCTCTTGTGAGCAGTGTGCTCGGGCAGTGAGCCCTAATTGGCATGTGCCATTTTATTCTTTCTATTCTTCTAACAAAGAATACAATCTTGGGTTAATCACCCCATGGTTTTTCCTTTAACCGAGTTTTCCACGTCAAAATCTTGGTGTCTTTTGTGTTGATGTGTTGTTTCTCTTGGTTTATATGCATTGTGTTTCATTGATTGATTAATTATTATGCTACTGAATTGCAAAGTGGATATAAGTGTTTAATGGGAAGAAAAATTTTAGACAATTGATTCACCCCCCCTCTTAGTTGTCTGTCCTAAATCTAACACACCATCAGGTCCAACATTGTCTTTCTGTTCAGTCTTCTCAGGGGTGAGAGGAAACTGAACAACATCCTCTTTCTTTTCTCTTTCTTCTAGATGCAAAATAGTGGAAGAAGGTGTAAGCTCTCTGAAGATGACACTTCTGCTAAACAACACTTTTTCATCCACAGGGTCCCAAAGCTTGTATCCTTTCACACCAACACCATAGCCGATGAAGATACACTTAACAACTTTGATCGCTTCTCCCTAGGCACATGTGCATATGCCTCACAACCAAAAACACGAAGATGCCTTATTGAAGGCTTCCTACCAAACCACACCTCCATGGGTGTCTTTCCAACAAGAGCTGATGTAGGAGATATATTTACCAGATAGCAAGCAATGGCAACAACTTCAGCCCAAAACTTTTGTTCTAGACTCGCTGCACTAAGCATACTCCTAGCCTTCTCCATCAGTGTCATGTTCATCCTCTCTACAACTCCATTTTTCTGCAGGGTGTATGGAGTTGTCTTGTGCCTTTCAATCCCAAGTTCCTTGCAATACTTATCAAATTTTGTAGAATAGAACTCACCACCGTTGTCAGTTCTCAAACATTTAATATTTTTACTAGTTTGATTTTCAGCAAAGTCTTTAAACTCCTTAAACTTGCTATAGACTTCATATTTGCTTCTGAGAAAATAAATCCATGTCTTTCTACTATAATCATCTATAAAAGATACAAAGTATACAAGTTTTGATAGCGAGGGAACATTAATAGGACCAAACACATCAGAATGAATAAGGTCCAACAAACCAAAAGACTTATGAGAACTCAAGTAAAACTAAACACGATTTTGTTTTCCATAAATGCAATATTCACAAAAGTCAAACTCAAGATTACAATCATCTAACCCCTCAACGAGGTTCTTATTTTTCAAGGTACACAAACCCTTCTCATCAATGTGGCCAAATCTCTTATGCCATAACATTGTCTTTTCTGTAGGAAGTTTAACTTCCAATGCACGATTACAACCATCAAGACTAGAAACAAGAGATTTCTTCACTTGTTCAGATGGTGGGGATGAAGTGACTGATGCCCTCTTCCTTGAGTCAGAAGAACTATTGCATTGTGAAATGCATGCCTACAGCTAAAATAGAGTACCTCTCCTAGTACCCTTAGCGAGCACCATAGCTCTTCTAGTCATCTTGCATCCTTCTTTCAAACAGACAACCTACACACCTGCATCATTCAACATACTTATAGAAAGCAGGTTCCATACTAAGCTTGGGATGTGCAGAACCCCAGAGATCCCCTTCACTCGACCATCAGGGAATCAGATAGAGACTCTTCCATGACCAAGAATCTTCAGATGAGAGTCGTCACCCAGATACACCTTTCCACCATCAAACTCCTCATACTTAGTGAACCAGTCTCAATGCAAGGTCATGTGGAATGATGCACTAGAGTTGATTAGCCACACATCATCAGATGCATGGGTTTCCAAGGCTGCAATGAAAGCATCACCGTCATGTTGTGATTTGTCAGAATCTGAATCAGGAGCTTTCTTCTTTTTCTTCTCCTCTTTGTATTCCTTTCAGAAATGCCCAGTCTTGCCATAGTTCCAACAAAGAGCCTTGGACTTTCTAGGAGATTTGGATCTACCCTTCTCAACTTTCTTGTCCTTCTTCTTCCCTTTCTCCTTGGGTCTTCCACGAACTGCAAGGGCCTCTTTAGATGCCTCAGAAGACTTTCTCTGCATCTCTTTAGTCAACAGTAAAGAAACCACCTCTTCCATTTTGAATGTGGATGTGGTGCTTCCAATTTCCATGACAAGATGATCCCATGAGTCCAACAGAGATCAAAGCAGGGTCATACACTGATCCTCCTCCTCCATCTTTACACCAATAGATGTCAATTATGCAAATAGCATGTTAAAGGCATTCATATGCTCAGCAACGGATCCTCCATCCTCCATTCAAAGAGAATACAACTTCTTTCTCAGGAAAAGTTTATTGACTAGGGATTTGGCTTGATACACATCCCCCAACTTCTTCCAAAGAAGTTTTGCAGTAGTCTCCTCATAGATATTTAACAACACAGAATTGACAAGACTAAGTCTTATGAGACCCTTATCCTTTCGATCCTTGAGATCTGACTCATCTTGTGACATTGTAGCTGGTTTAGTTTCGTTCACACTTTCCCAAAGGTCTTGGTCAACTAACATGTCTTCCATTTTGAACTTCCACAGCTCAAAATTACTGACATTGAACTTCTCTACTTCAAACCTTCCTGATGTGCCTACCATCTCCTTGCTACAATAAGATATAGAATGCTCTATACAGACTCCCACTCAACCTAAGATTAGCTCAAAAAACCCCTACCCAACAACTAGGACCAAAGGTGATCAAGCTCTGATACCAACTGAAAGGAAGCTAGGTGTGCGGAAGCGCTTCCTACACTAATCTATTGAGGAGAGGGCTATGCAAATTCAAATTTATCCTAACTATTACAGTGATGTTAAACCATTAACATGAGATATAGAAGCAAAACACAAGAGCCAAAAAGAAGACATAAGAAGAGAGACAAAGATTTACAGTGGGGAAAACCCTTATTAGGTGAAAAACTCCACACTCAGAAGCCTGCACAATGTATTAACAAATCTAAAAGAATGTTTACAACACACTTGCAATGCAATCTTCAATGGTCTTTGACACTCGTGTTTGGAGTCAATTCGGTAGCATAACAATACCTGTAAACCTGTGATACAAACTCCATCTCCAAGCACTTGTATAAATAGGAAATACAAGGCAATATTGGTTTCTTGGAATGGGCATCCAACATGGCATCTTAGACCAAAATCCATGCCTAAGGACACTTGGTCAACATTATAGAATGTGCCTAACACTTGTCCATAGCTCCCATCCCAAAGAGGTCACCTATTTCCAAAATGGGCTATGACAAATAATCTTACGACACTTACTACCGTCATAGAATCTGTCATAGCGGTTACAACTTATAGCTGTAAGAGAATATGTCATACACATGCTATAAATAGCATATTCTCTTACAACATGTCATATTCCACCTTGGGGTGCCCAAATATGCCTTATTCAAAGATGGTTCATGACACATGTCATCACTTGTCTTATAACCTTCTATTTCTGACTCTTACATGTCATAGATTCGTCATAGGAATCTGTCATAACCGTTTCGGTCAAACATTCCTTACACAACATAGAAGATGCCACACATGGCAAAATATTCCTACCACTAAGTGGGATGCCTATCTCCTCATGTGAGGACAAAAATACAAGTTGTCAAAATCCATGTAGGATTGACACATCACTGTGCCACATCCCACAATATGACAATATGGATTTTCTAAATATTTACAAAATAGGCAATTAAATAATAAATACAAACATTACAAATGCAGAGAATTACCAAGGTTGAGACACCTTAATTCCCAACAGTCTTGAGCTGTTGTAATATTTTAGTTAATGCCTTAGCTCTTCTGTATGACCACCTTAAGTTGGTGGGGGAGATCATCTCCCTCCATTTGAGATACATAGGTAGGGGAGTGTACTACTTCTCACAGGCACTCCATGCCCTTTCTATTAACTATGGCCCATGAACTTTGAAATTTTCAAAGCAAATCTGGATACTGTCATTATATTTATCCTTCATGGATTCATAGCTTTTAATCCTTTGAAATTGATCCTTGAAGGCAAAGGGCTTTCAGTTAGGATATCTCATTTGGAGTCCTACAGTTCTACCTTCTTGCAAATACTTCGTGGTTCTCTCCTGCCATTGAAATTGATTTTGCATATTAGACATGAAGGCTCTAAGTTGTACCTCCCCAACAAAAAGTTTGATAAAGAAATCATTGTACTTTTCTATAAACAAATTATGTATGAAAAATTCACACGACAGATTTTGTTGAAAAGGGGCTGCCTCTTTGAATATAAGAACTATTTATATCATCTGGGTCATGGGGTAAATTGCAAGAGATCCTCAAAAGCTTCCATATTAACAAATGTTCATTTAGAAACATGGAATATAATTGAAATGGATTTCTATAGGCTAGTAACAATTGTCTAATTTGAAATGCATTAGTTTTAGCCTAGTAGAGTTTATCATAGGATTCTTTTAATAACACTATTTCTTGCTTAAGTTTGGCATTTTCTGCCCCTGCTTGCCTCAAGAAATAGCATCTCTCCATCCACTTGGCCAACATTAGGGGAATGTGAATTTGAAACCATTCCATCTTAGTCAGCTCAGTCTGCACTTCCTTTGACTACATCATTGGTTTTACATTTATCTCTTGCAAATCCTACTCTAGCTCAACAGTTCTGGTCGAAGCTGCATTGAGTTCTAGTGTTTATTTTTCCTATTTTTCTGCAAATGCTTGGAGAGATTGCACTAGATTATGAGTTAAACTTTTAATCTTTTAATCTTTTTTAGATAATTTAGCCAAACACTCTTTATCTTTCTCATCAATTTGTTGCACTTGAGATTGTAACTGTCCAATAGTTTTATCTTTTTCTTCTAATTGGGCCCCTAAAGCTATGATTTCTTGATCTTTTCTTTTCAAAAGTTTAGTTTGTGTGTTTATTTCCTGCCATTGCTTGTTTATTTGCTCTTCATTTTTCTATAGTTTACCTTTTAACTGAATAATTTTTGCCTTCAACTTTTCTAATTTTGTTTTTGTGTGATCATATGTTTCAATTTTTGCATCAGTGGAAGGGGAAAAATAGAGATCTCTACATTACTATCAGTCACATGTTCTACATCATTTACTTCCAATGGACTCTATTCTATGTCATCAGCAACCAAGATAGACAATTGTTCAGTCAGGGGGACTATATTAATTTCCTATGTTTCCAAGGGTTGTTGTGAAGGGGAAAGTGGTTCAATAGACTCATTCTCAACAAGTATATAATTTGGCAATTGTGCTCCCATTTTTCCTTGTCCTGTTTCAGATGGGACATCCTCCTTTTCAGACTCAGGGGGCTTATTGCTATCCAGAGTTTTTTTCACTTAACTAGGGTATGTTCTCACATGGCTAGGTAGAATTTTCATATGATTGAGCTACAATTTCATGAAATTGCCTATCTTGTCTTTTACTTTTAGGAATATGCGGCTGATCACAAGCCGCAACACAACTAAATTCTATAGCCAATCGTTTGCTTCTCCTTAAAGGATGAGGTCTTTACAATTTTACCTTTAGCATCTTTTCCTTTTTGTGGGTTGAGTATTCTCATCTTTAGAATTCATTAAATCCACATTTTCTTGCTTCTTTGGGGTCTCTGGTACACTCTATGGTTTAGGTCTCTCCTCAGGGTTTGAAAGCTTTGATGGATTTTCTAGCGCTTCGCCGTTAGGAGCTTTTTTGGAATCTTGAGGCACAAGGAAAGGTTATTTTACATTTTGAGCCGCCAATCTGAATGACTCACCTTCTTCAAAATGTCTTACGGGTTTAGGGTTTTCAAATTTCTAAAGAAACTTCTGCCATTTTTCTTCTGATTTTCTTTTCTTTAGGAAATAATGTTTGCAAATTAAATAAATGAAACCATGGTGTTTGAATGGGCCTGAACCAATTTTAAACCTCTCTATCATGTTGACAATGGAGTCACTAAGGAAAGAAAGGAGGTTAACTCTTAACTCAAGGTTTTTAGTGCCATGGCGTAGGTGAGTGAGTAACCTGAAAGGGGGGCTGACTATGGTGGCACATTGCCCTTCACATGTAAAGTATTTGATGATCCAGGCAACCACTGTTCTCCACAGCTCTGTCATAGACATTCTCTTAAATCCCTTATTTTGTCCACAGGTATTCCCAACTAGTAGAGGATGAGGTTCTTCCTCCCTAATGAAGAGTTCTATCATTCTTTGATAAGAAATGTTTATAGTTTCTGTTAAATTCACACCTTCATTTTTAATGCCAAACAAATTAGAAATGATTCGAGGGCTTACCTTAAGCTTCTTGCCATGTACTATCATTTGCCCATCCAAGAAGTTTTCTACAAATTCCTTGACCAGCTACGTGTTATGCCCCTCAAAATTCTTCATAAACTAAAGCCATCCTATCCTCTAAAACAACTCAGAAATATTACTTAGTGCTAATAATTTCTCTAGGGAAGTTGGTTCTAATTTACGCTTAGCCCCACCCATTCAGTTTTTTCCTTGTAATTCTACTAAGTGTCTACTAAATTCATGGCACTGTAATAGTGGAAAACTATTTTAACAAAGTTGTTATGTAGACTAAAGGGAATGCAATCTTATGACCACCTGTACTTTGACAATACTGATGGGACATAGATTAATTCAAGCATTTAGCTTCGCTACAATTGAATCATTATTTTGCATGGGATAGATTGCATGAGCTGCCACCTCTCTAGTGAAGGTACAGTCCGCAAAATTTACTAAATTTGGAAAGGAAGGTGGAATGTGCCAATTCATTTATTATTATCCACACTAATATACCTACTTAAAATAAAAGATGTACATATGTCATGTCTCGTCATTGATTTGAAAGTCACTTTCCCTATGCTAATGTAATAGCATCATGGGTGGTGGTGTAATTAAATTCAGATGGGATGGTGAAGGGTTGTAATGAATTTATTATGAATAAAGATTGGCTGGCCAATAAGGGTTCTAACTATTATGACAAAAGGGGGTCACAATAATCTTTTTTATTTATTATGGCAATATCAGGTGTGAATTTTGGAAGTGGTAGAAAAAAAAATAGTGATGGTCATGGGTATGTTCGGATTGTTAGAGCATTTGCAAAGAAAGGTAAATCACAAAATTCTAAAGCATCGCTGAAAGATGTGGCTGAGACAAAAGAATGAAATTTTGGAGCATCGTTGAAAGGTGCATCTGGAATGTGGGAGCAAAGTTCTGGAGCATTGTTGAAAGTTGCAGCCAAAATGCAAGAACAAAATTCTGGAGCATCGCTGAAAGATGCAGTGGGAATGGAGGAACAAAATTCTGAAGCATCACTGAAAGATGTAGCCAGAATGCTGGAACAAAATTCTAGAGCATCGCTGAAAGATGCAGCCAAAATGTAGGAACAAAATTCTGGAGCATCACTGAAAGATGCAGCTAGAATGCATAAATAGAATTCTGGAGTATTGTTGAAAGATGCAGCTAGAATGCAAGAACAAAATTTTGGAGCATCCCTAAAAGATGTAGCCAGAATGTAGAAACAAAATTCTGGAGCATCGCTGAAAGATGCAGCTGGAATGTAGGAAAAAAAATTTAGAGCATCGCTGAAAGATGCAGCTGGAATGCAGGGAAAAAATTCTAGAGCATCACTGAAAGATGCAACTAGAATGCAAGAATGAAATTCCAGAGCATCACTAAAAGATGCAACTAGAATGCAAGAGGAATGGAATAGGATGATAGACTTTGGACTTAACACATTATAGAGCACCACTGGAAGATGCAACAGAATGTGGGAACAACAATAGAATGGAACCAATTAAATGAACAAGTTCTGGAGCATCGTTGCAAGATGTGCCAGAATTCACATTCTATTTGAATATGAAGTCCTGCAAAAATAAAAATAAAATTTAGACAAGTCCAAAAGAATGGTAATACAATAAAAATGCTCCAAAGTGATTATAAGTACATATGCATGCAAGATTTTTTTTTAGAACAATATAATACTGGCTCTACCTTAGTAGAGTCAATGCATTGGGTTTCCCCTTGCATTTCTACCATTCTCATAAATTCTTCTTTTTTGACAAGTTTGTGGTAGATTCGTAATCGATAACTGTTGACTAATAGAGTTCGAGTGTCACCATCAATAGGTTTGAGTTGCACTGCTCTGTTTGGAAATACTTTAGAAAGTGTATATGGACCCAACTAGTGAGTCCTTAGTTTCCCTTTTTGATCTTTATAATGGGAGTCAAATAATAGTGCCCAATCTCCATTGTGGAACTCTCTTTCTTTTATGTGTTTATTATAACAGGCCTTTCATTGTTGTTGCACTAGCTTAGTCTGGTGGATAGTTTCTAGGTGGAGTTCATCTAATTCACTAACTTGCAAGACTCCTTCTACTTGAGCTCAACCGAGGTCTAGGCCTAACTCCATCACTATTATAAGAGTTTGAAGTTCAAATTCAATGGGTAGAAGAGGTTTCTTCCCAAAGACTAACTTGTAAGGAGTAAGACTAGTGGTTGATTTCCAAGTTGTATTATAGGCCCAAATGGCTTTAGGTAATTTTGGCCTAGTCTTTTCTTCTCAATAAAACTGTTTTTGTCAACATGTTTTCAAGTTCCATGTTAGTGACTTCTACTTGACCATTTTCTTGAGGGTGATAAGGTGATGAATATTTATAGCTTACCTAGAAATGATAAGTAAAGGCTAGCAAAACTTTTGACATAAGGTTCTTGATTTGTGACAATTAATCTTGGAGCTCCAAATCTGAGAAAAATCTTGTTATACAAGAAGTCAACAACTTGTTCTTCCCTAGCCACTCTCAGGGCTTGGACTTCCACCCACTTAGTTAGATAGTTAGTACATATCAAAATGTACTCTTTGCCTTGTGAAGGGGGATCTATGGGACAGATAAAATCCAATCCCCACTTTTCAAATGGTTGAAAAACTACCTACGGTTGTAGAGGCATTTCATTGGATGATGTGGGTCTTCTTGTTGCAAGTATGTGCCTAATCAGTGTTGTCATTGATGTCAACATATCTATGTTGTCATTAGTGTCAACTATGCTCTTACTTTGTTGAGGATATTGTGAAAATTAGCCTCTCTAGTGATAACAATGTGTTGTAGTAGAAATAGTGCATTATAGGCAAAAGAATAGTCCAGAAGAATGCTCTACATTTCATGTAGAATAAATATATTTGTCTACAGATTGGAAGTTATTTAGAAGCATGTTTGACTATGTTATATTCTGAGTTTGAGCCTCCAGTATGAAGAATTGAGTGAGATATGTTCACTAGAGTGAAAACAACTTTATCTATGTTTGGTGGTGACAGGGAGAAAGTGTTTTTCTCTGCATTCCTCTGCATTGAAGTATTTTGTTTTGCTGTTCTAGAAGTAAGTCTGTGATGATGTTAAATGCCTTCAAGTGTAATGGTTCATGATTTGGTGGTCCGCAAGCTATCTTTTACTCATGACAGTGGCTGGCAGTGTTGTTCTTGTGCTCTAGCTTGAAGAATCCTGTTGATAGAGTTGCTAGAGATTGTGTGGTTGTTCCTGGTGATTATAATGTGCTTGTGGATGTCTCCTGATCATGCTCCTACATTTAAATTTGTACTCAAGGTGAAATTCATATCTTGCATGGAGCATGTTCTTCAGGATATGTGTGTTAACATCAGTCTTAGCCGACCTGGTTGAATTCGTCATTTGTGAAGATGCATTGAAGATTGTGATAGCATGTTGTAGCATGGAAGATTGTGTTTGAGTCCCAGCTAAGGCATGGCATGATCTGCATACATTCTTACATCTTTTCCTTGGCTAAATGTGTATTAGGTCCAGACCTATTTTATGTATGTTTGTAATGCCGACCATCGAGATTGTTCCAATGGTTGATGATTGTAATGCCGACCTTGATGATCATTCCGAGGTTGATGTAGTGTATAAATACTTGTAATTAAGCCATGAAAATACATCCAAGTGCAAAGATGTGAAGAGAATGTGAAGAAAAGTTGTAGAGCAGAGCATAGGTGTTTGTGCTTCAATGGAACTGAACCTTGGCATGGAGTAGATGATGTTATCTCAGTTCAACCTGTTGGCAGTGAGCCTTCTCTTGGTAGTCACCCTCCCTTTAGCAATGAGCCACCCATAAGTAGTGAGCCTTTCTTTGTAGTGAGAAATTTGGGTAGTGAGCCTTGTAGCAGTGAGCCTTTGATTTTCGATATCGGTAAGTGCACAAAGATGAGGGACCAAAATGGGGTCTTAAGTTGCCACTTTTTTTCTGAAATTAGGAAACATTGATGTTGGATGAGAAATTAGAGATAGCTACACTCAAAATTTGACGATGGAACGAAAACAAGAGTTGTAGTGCTCTGAATCTAGTTTCTAAACTCCTATTTTTTTCCAAAAATGGTTGAGATTAAAGGGTTCAAAAAGGTGGAGCACACAAATTGGTCCTGTATTTCTCAAAAAAACATAACATAGCATCTGGTGTGCTCCCCCTAAAATGTTAACTTTTTTTAGTATTTCAATAATCACTTTGGTGAGAAATTAGGTAACACTATGTAGTTTATCCCTGATTTTTCTGATAATTTTTTAATTAATAATTGATTTTTTAGTAAATTTTAAAGTGGACACATCCTGAAAAATAGAAATTTTAGCGTGCTCCCCCCTAAAATATTTGAAAGCTAATTGAAAATCAATTTTTTTTTAAAATCGTGTCAAATGGAGTCTAGTTTCTAAAAATATAACTTATTTCAATTTTCAATGAATGGTTAAAAAAAAGTCAAAAATACTAGACACTAGTTTTTTAAAAAAACTGGACACACTTACAAAAGAAATTCAAGATGAAACACTAAATGTACTCAAAATGTGAAAACAATTATATGGTTACATAGCTAAAAAAGAGCTTAAGATCATGGTGGTATTTTTTTTAGTTTTCATTGAAAAAAGTGCCATCCTGATGGGGAGCACGCTCTAGATTATCTCCAGATTTTGCTAAAAACTGATAAAAACATGTCAAACAAAGTTGACAATAACGCGAGCGTGTTATAACGTGCTCATGTTATGATGAGATTAGCTAGCAATACACATGCCAATTGCATTTGTTTGAAAGTTTCTAAATGATGCAGAGTGGCACAAGGGAAGCAACTATGGTTTAGTCTTCTCTGCCCACTCACCCACTTCACCTAGCCTTCATCCAACTAAAGTCACTCAAATGGACAAATCATGGATTTGATATCCAGGTTGTTGCTCAACCCTCAAGGCTTCTTCCACACCTTAAGACAGGTCAGCAAACACATTTCCCACAGTTGGTTTGATCCCCAACTTCTCACAACTCTTCAACCTTCACTTGGCCTAGTGAGGCTACTAGCCCTCCTAAACCTGCTTTCACTACACAACTTGCCAAAACCCTAAATGACTAGGCAAACAAATGATGGATTTGAATACCCTTTAAGGAGCTCTAACAAACTTCCAAACCTCCAGTCTCAACTCTACTTCAGCAACCCAAAACACCCACTAGGACTCTAGGCCTAATTGATCACTTTAGGTCTAGGTTACAAAGCAAAGGGGCTAAGTTGGGGTCATAAATCAGAGACAAGAATTTGGAACACCTCCACAACCTTCAAACATCTCAGAAAACCATCAGGCATTCATCCACCTTTCATATTTTGTCAAATACAACACTAGATTGCACATTTTTGGTCAAATACATAGAGATACTTGACCTAGGGCATCACTCCAAAAATAAAAAATAGTCTTTCCCCACCAAATGCTTTTGGAATCAAGTAATATACATCCCTAGCCTGCATTTCACTGATTTGTATGAGATTTCACCTGTTGAAATGCATTCTAGGGCCGGATTTGTATGACAAACCCTAGAAATCAGGGTTTTAGAGCAGACAGAATATAAAATGCAATATCTCCCTCCTAAAACCACTTCAAGACCTCAAACTTGTTGCATTCGAACCCTGACTCAACCTATTTTCAGAAAAAGTACATTGATCTCCTCTGCCAATCCATATAGGCCGTACAACTCAAAAAATGCAGAGAAAAATAGTTAATTTTTATTGTTTTTGTGCCCAAAACTCCTTACAAAATCCTCTCCTCCGTACTGGAGCAAGATGTCCACCATATCAACCAATCCAAGTCAGTACACAGCTTCCCAAAGTAGTTGCAACCATCAAAAGTGGGTTGGAACCGCTCAAGTACATGACACATTTGGACAACTATGGCATCTGTGCCTTGACACAAGGATGGCGATTGGTTTTGCTTGGCCAATGGAGCCTAAACATCCACTATACTCCCAAAAACATGACAAAACATCAATACTACCAACTAGACTAAAAAAAAATCAACATTAGACCTACTAGGCCTAAATGACTCAACTAGGGTCAAATGGACTAAGAATGATTGAGGTTTATATGATTACCCCAATCATCTTGACCACACGAAAATGACCTTACATCCATGGCTAAAGCCTTATTATAGAACACATTGAGCAAAAACCACAACTTATCAAAAATGCAATCAAAATGATTTAGGTACCCTGCACCATACACCCACTATCAAATAGAACTCAAGTCTCTTGAGTTGGGAATGCTGTCAAATGTGAATCCTGCCTTCTCAATGGCTTCTCTGCTCATCCAACTTGCATCTTCCTGAGGTTTATTGAGCCACTTTACCAAATATTCATAGTAGGTGTGCCTCCTAGTCTGTTTAGCCACCCTGTGATCCAAAATGCATTCAATCTGATCAGGAGATGAAGGAATCAATTCTTGAAGTGTCTGATTAGTTTGGTCTTCTACCACAATTGTTTGAGGCTCAGATCCCTTATAGGGATAAAGGTCTGCTACATTGAAGATTGGTGACAAGGCAATGCCATCTGGAAGTCTGATTTTGTAGGCATTTTCTCCACATTTCTTTAGCACTTCACAAGGCCCAATCTTCTTCATAAGTAGCTTGGTGTATTTACCTGCAGGTAGCCTCTCCTTTTTCAGATGCACCATGACCAAATCCCCTTCTTTGAACTGCAGATCCCTTCTCTTTCTGTCAGCAGACTGTTTGTATTTTGCAGAGGTAGACTGTAATTTCTATTTTACTTGCTCATGGACATATTTCATCACTTGGACAAAGTCTTCAGCTAATGCACTGCTCTTCTCCAGTCCTCCAACCTCTCTAAGTTCCAAAATACCCCTTGGGTGGGTGCCATAAACAATTTGAAAAGGTGACAGGCCGGTGCTTCTATTGATAGTGTCATTGTATGAGAACTCTGCCTGAGCCAAAACTGAATCCCAACTAGCACCCTGCTCTTTAGTTAGGCCTTAGGAGGTTACCAAGTGACTTGTTGATCACCTCAGTCTGACCATCAGACTGAGGATGATAGGTCAATGATAATGACAAGTTTGCACCTAGTCTTTTCCAAAGTGTCCTCCAGAAGTGTCCTGTGAACTTGGGGTCTCTATCAGAGATTATGGACAAAGGTAAACCATGTAATTTGACTATTTCTTTGAAGAAAGACCTGCTATGTGTGAGGCATCATGTGTGGTTTTACATGGGATGAAGTGAGCCATTTTTGAGAACCTATCTACAACCACAAAAATGCTGTCATGTCCATTCTTGGTCCTAGGCAAACCAAGTACAAAGTCCATGCTAATGGAATCCCAAGGCTTTGAAGGGATAGGTAGTGGAGTGTATAGAACTACATTGGATGTATGACCCTTGGCTCTTTGACAGATTTGACAAGTTTCTACAAACTTTCTTACATCAGATGGTAACCTTGGCCAATAGTAGTATCTCCTAACCAATTCTAGGGTCTTATCAATGCCAAAGTGGCTTGCCATGCTGCCACAATGCTTCTCCTGAATGATACACTCTCTAATAGGCCCTCTTGGGATACATAACAAGCTCCCTTTAAAAAGAAATCCATCTTGTATCAAAAAATCATAAAAATCAGTGTTATACCTGCCTATCATGGCTTTGCAAGATTGGTAAGGTTCCTTGAAGTCTTCATCTTCTGCATACTGATGTTTGATGGCATGTATACTTGTACTTTCCAACTGAATGGTTTGAACAACAAGATTCCTCCTACTTAATCCATTGGCTACCTTATTAGCCACTCCTTTCTTGTGCTTAATGGAGAATGTATAGGCTTGGATGTACTCCATCCACTTGACATGCATGTGGTTTAACTTCTGCTGCCTGTTCAAGAAGCTCAAAGCATGGTTATTAGTAAAGACAATAAACTCCTTAGGTAATAAATATTGTCTCCATTTTCTCAATGATTGGACCATTGCATATAATTCTAGATCATAGGTAGAATAGTTCTGTTTTGCCTCATTTAACTTCTCACTAAAGAAGGCTACAGGCCTCCCATCTTGACTTAGGACTCCTCCTATAGACCTCTTACTTGCATCACACTCAACCACAAAGGTATTATCAAAATCAGGCAGCACTAGGACCGGTTGTTCTGATATTTTCTTCTTTAACAGTTCAAAGGCTTGATTGGCCTCATTTGTCCATACAAACACACATTTCTTGCCCCCTTTTATGGTGTCAACAAGTGGAGCACAAATGGCACTAAACCCTCTAATGAACTTCCTATAAAAATTGCATAAACTATGGAAACTCCTTACCTCAGAGGCTGTAGTAGGTGTGGGCCAATTAAGAATGGCTTCCACTTTGCTTGGATCCATCTTGAGGCTGCCCTTAGAGATGACAAACCCTAAGAATGTCAATTCTTCTTGTAGGAAGACACATTTGTCAAGGTTAATTCTAAACTTCTCCTCTTGAAGCCTTCTAAGCACTTGATGGATATGTCTTATGTGATCTTCCTTGCTGTCACTAAAAACCAATATATCATCCAAATATACAACAATAAACTTGTTAAGGAAAGGTTTTAGCACCTCATTCATCAACCTCATGAAGGTACTTGGAGCATTTGATAAGCCAAAAGGCATCACAACCCATTCAAATAGCCCTTCATTGGTTTTGAAGGCTGTTTTCCACTCATCCCCCTCCCTTATCCTAATTTGGTGGTAACCACTTTGGTAAAATACTTATCCCTACCCAAGCAATCCATTAAATCTTCTATTCTAGGCATTGGAAATCTATACCTGATAGTAATCTTGTTGATGGCCCTAGAATCAGTGCATAGTCTCCATGTACCTTCCTTCTTGGGTGTAAGTACTGCAGGGACTACACATGGACTAATATTCCTCCTTATAAGTCATCTATCCAACAAGTCTTGGATTTGTCTTGCCACTTCTGCATTTTTCTCAGGGGTCAGCTTGTAGGCTGCTTGGTTTGGTAGGGTGGATCTAGGGATGAGATCAATGCAATGACGAATCTCCCTCTTTGGTGGAAGGGCATTCTTACTTTCATTGGCTATCACATCATGAAACTTCTCCAATAGTTCCTCCACCTCTTTTGGTCCAATCCTCCTAAGAGGCTGCTGCACTTTGGTCTTCTTAGGATTCGCATCCTTGGGCTTGATGACTACTGCAAAACAAGGCACTTTCTCCTCCTTGAGGTTAGCCAAAAACTCCTTTTCACCTACCAACATAACTGAACTAGGAATGATCTTTTCCTTGCTGTCATCAATCAAAGGAGTCATTGTGAAATTTTCACCATTTTTAGACAAATGAATTACATTTTTCTTACCATCATGTTGGGCACTTGTGTCATGTTGCCAAGGCCTTCCAAGAAGAAGGTGGCATGCATCCATATCCACTATCTTACAAAGAATCCTATCATGATATTCTCCTATCTTGAATTGAACCCAACATTGTTCTTTCACCACAATTTGTTGGTCCTTGGTTAACCAAAAGAATCTATAAGGGTTAGGATGAGGTATCCTTTACAATCCTAACTTAGTCACCATTTCATTAGAAACTAAATTCTCAGAAGAACCTGAATCAACTATTACCTTGCAAACTTTCCCTTTCACCTTACAAGTGGTTCTAAACAAATTGTTTCTTTGGGGCTGCTCCTTGGTGGCTAGCATGATGAGAGACCGGTTAAACATGACGAATTCTCCACTCTCTGGTGTTGCAGACTTGGAAGAGGCAGTTTGGTATGATGTGGTGCTTTGACAGTCATCCTCTTGAAGGAGCTGCACCCTTCTATCTTTCTAATTTGCAGCAGTGTTTCCCATCTTCTCCAGGCACCTAAAGGACTGATGTCCTATCTGATTGTAGGAGAAACACCTTCCAATGAACATAGTGGAACCCCTGCCTCCACTTCTTCCTCTACCATTACCTCTCCCTCTAAACTGACCCTGATTAGCACTGTTTCTGTTAGCTTGCACTTGACTGCCCTCTTGTGATCTGCCATCTTGGGGTCTAGAAACGTTTTCCTTGTTCTGAAATCTACCTCTACCTCTGAAATTCAGATTGCCTCTGCCCCTGCTGTTTGAATCAACTCTCCTTCTTTATTTGTCTTCAATCCTCAATGCCATTTGAAAACACTTATGCATTGTCTCAGGGTTAAAGAGACTTAATTCATCTTGAATGGAGAACTTAAGGCCATTAAGATACCTTCCAAGCTTCTGTTTTTTATTCTCAGGCATCTTGGCTTTCAAAGACATCTTGTGAAACTCCTCGGTGTATGTGCTTACATCCATGTCCTTCTGTCTCAAGTTTTGCAACTTCTTGTGCAAGTTGACTTCATAGTCTTTAGGAACAAATTGCTTCTTGATTTCAAGCACCATCTTCCTCCATGTAGTGATAGGGTTCCTATCATCCTCTATCCTCTCATTTTGAATGAAGTTCCACCAACTTAAGGCTAGCCCTTTCATTCTAGATTTGGCAATCCTTACCTTCTGATTTTCTGCCACTTCTTCACATTCAAAATAGTTCTCCATTGCCTCTATCCAATCAAGGCACTCCTCTAGATTCATCTTACCAGGAAACATAGGTAAATCCACTTTACTGTCCTTCCTACTCAACTTTCCAAGTGCATCTAGGAATTGTCTTTCTGACATGCCTCCTTGTGGTTCTTCCATTGGCACTTCTTTTTCTTCATCTTGATCCTCTTCATCTAAATCTAAGATGACCTCTGGTTTCTTCTTCTTATCCTTGTCTTTCTTCAACTTCTCTATCTCAGCCTCCATCCTTCTGTTCTTGGTTGCTTGCTCTCTCACTATTTTTGCCAATTCAGCATTAATCACCCTTTGAGGAATTTCCTCCTCTTCTTCTCTATCTCCCATCTCTTTGATGGCTCTGATACCACCTGATGCAGAGTGGTACAAGGGAAGCAACTATGGTTTAGTCTTCTCTGCCCACTCACCCACTTCACCTAGCCTTCATCCAACCAAAGTCACTCAAATGGACAAATCATGGATTTGATATCCAGGTTGTTGCTCAACCCTCAAGGCTTCTTCCACACCTTAAGATAGGTCAGCATTTCCCATAGTTGGTTTGATCCCCAACTTCTCACAACTCTTCAACCTTCACTTGGCCTAGTGAGGCTACTAGCCCTCCTAAACCTATTTTCACTACACAACTCGCCAAAACCTTGAATGACCAAGCAAACAAATGATGGATTTGAATACCCTTTAAGGAGCTCTAACAAACTTCCAAACCTCTAGTCTGAACTCTACTCTAGCAACCCAAAACACCCACTAGGACTTTAGGCCTAATTGATCACTTTAGGTCTAGGTTACAAAGCAAAGGGGCTAAGTTGGGGTCATAGATCAGAGACAGGAATTTGGAACACCTCCACAACCTTCAAACATCTCAGAAAACCATCAAGCATTCATCCACCTTTCAGATTTTGTCAAATACAACACTAAATTGCACATTTTTGGTCAAATACATAGAGATACTTGACCTAGGGCATCACTCCAAAAATTGAAAACAGTCTTTCCCAACCAAATGCTTTTGGAATCAGGTAATATACATCCCTAGCCTATATTTCACCAATTTGCATGAGATTTCACTGGTTGGAATGCATTCTAGGGCCGGATTTGTATGACAAACCCTAGAAATCAGGGTTTTAGAGTAGTCAGAACACAAAATGCAATAGCTCCCTCCTGAAACCACTTCAAGACCTCAAACTTGTTGCATTCGAACCCTGACTCAACCTATTTTCAAAAAAAGTACATTGATCTCCTCTGCCAATCCGTATAGGCCATACAACTCAAAAAATGCAGGGAAAAATAGTCAGTTTTTATTGTTTTTGTGCCCAAAACTCCGTACAAAATCCTCTCCTTCGTATTGGAGCAAGATGTCCACCATATCAACCGATCCAAGTCGGTATGCAACTTCCCAAAGTAGTTGTAACCATCAAAAGTGGGTTGGAACTACTCAAGTACATGACACATTTGGACAACTATGGCATTTGTGCCTTGACACAAGGATGGCGATTGGTTCTACTTGGCCAATGGAGCCTAAACATCCACCATACTCCCAAAAACATGACAAAACATCAATACTAGCAACTAGACTTAAAAAAAACAACATTAGACCTACTAGGCCTAAATGACTCAACTAGGGTCAAATGGACTAAGAATGATTGAGGTTTATATGATTACCCCAATCATCTTGACCACACAAAAAGGACCTTACATCCATGGCTAAAGCCTTATTACAAAACACATTGAGCAAAAACCGCAACTTATAAAAAATGCAATCAAAATGATTTAGGTGCCCTGCACCACTAAATCCTTTTCAACAAATTCATTTTTTGTATATCTTGCAATCATTGCATTCCATTATAGAACATCTCTTTGAGGTGTTATGTCATACAATTGACATGCCTTGTCTATGCTTCCAAACTTTACATACATGTCTACAAGGGTAGTTGCACTTCCTATTGTCTCTCTCACTCTATTTCTCCCCTCTCTACATCCTACCCTTTCTCTAAGTCTCTGCTTCCCTCCCCTCTCTACCTCCCACCTTCTCTCTCACTCTCTTCTTCCCTCCCCTATCTACCTTCTACCCTCTCTTTCACTCTCTACTTCCCTCCCCTATCTACCTCCTACCCTCTTTCTGAGTCTTTGCTTCCCTCGCCTCTCTACCTCCTACCTTCTCTCTCACTCTCTTCTCCCCCTCCCTCTCTACCTCTTACCCTCTCTCTCACTTTCTACTTCCCTCCCCTGTCTACCTCCTACCCTCTCTCTCAGTCTCTGCTTCCCTCCCAGGTGTCTACCTCCTACCCTCTCTTCTTCCTTCCCGTGTCTACCTCCTATGGTCCTCTCCCACTCTCTACTTCTCTCCTGTCTCTACCTCCTATCCTCTCTCTCACTCTCTACTTCCCTCCCCTCTCTACCTCAACTCATTCTTCCCATCTAATGAAATTTCATAAATTATCTTGTTTCTATTTCATCATCCCAATTTATATCCTCATCCATCTTTACATGTCCTATTTTTCTTGTTTCCATGTTCTTTGTTGAGAAGGGAGAGTGAGAGGGAAGAAAAGGGAGAGAGAATGGAGATGCAGGGGAGAGAAATGGGAGAGAGAGATAGAGAGTCCTAGTTTTCTTGTTTTGGGGAGAGAGAGAGGGTGGGTCATGTTTATGAGTTTAGGGTTGCTTAAGTTTAGGGTTTAGGGGTATTATTTAGGGTTTATGGGTTCAAGGATGCTCAGGTTTATGTTTTATGGTTTAAGGGTTAGGATTTAGGGTCATTATTTAGGGTTTAGGGGTTTTGGGAGAGAGAGAGAGAGGTTTAGAGTTGCTCAAGATTAGGGTCATTATTTAGGGTTTGTGAGCTTAGGGTTGCTTAGATCTTTAGGGGAATTATTTATGCTTTATGAGTTTAGGGTTTCTCAAGTTTAGGGTTTAGGGTTTTGGGTTAGGGTTTAGGGGTTTACAATTGCTCAAGTTTATGGTTTAGAGTTTAGGGGTTAGGGTTTAGAGAGAGAGAGAGAGTGAGGGGATCGATTGATATTGGGAGAGATAGGGAGATAGAGGTATAGAGTTGCTTCCAAGGTTTATGGTTTAGAGGTTTGGGGTTTAGAGAACTGCTTAGTTTTAGGGTTTAGGGGTTAGAGGTTAGGTTTTAGGGGAATTATTTAGGGTAACTTAAGGTTTATGTTTTAGGGGTTAGGGGTTAAGTTTTAGAGGTTTAGGTTAGTGTTTAGAGAGAGAGAGGACTAATAGGGAGATGTAGACCTAGGGGAGACATAGGGAGATAGAGGGTGAGGGACATGGCCAGCCAGAGACATAGGTAGAGAGATTGAGAGGTAGAGGGATGATAGAGACAAGGAGATTGGGTTTAGGGTTGATCAGATTTAGGGTTGATCGGGTTTAGGGTTTAGCCTGGTTAGGAGTTTAGAGAGGGAGAGATAGGGAGATAGAGGGTGATGGACATGGCCAAAGACATATGTAGAGAGATTGAGAGGTAGAGAGATGATAGAGACAAGGAGATAAGGGTTTAGGGTTGATTAGGTTTAGGGTTTATGGTTGGTATATATGATGTATATAATGGTTTAAACAACTAACATATTGGCGCTTATGATGTTCTGATCGCTCCTGTGGCTGGCAAAGGGTATAATGACACATGTGAGTGGCTAGGTGTGTAATGATGTTTGTGATTGATAGATAGGTGCTACTAAGGAGCATATTGGTACACACATTATACAAAATGGTGAAAATGACTAACAGATTGGCACTATGATCTTCTAATGGCTCTTGGTGAGGTATTTGTTTGATTTTGATTAATTTTGGGATCATTTGAGATGGAGCTTAGATTGATTTGGGATGGAGTTGGGATGAAATGGATTTGTTTAGGGGTGATGAGAGTTGAAAACGACTAGATTAGGAATGATTAGAATGGTTTTAGGGATGGTTTGAAGTGGTTTAGTGCTGATTAGGGAATGATTAGAATGATTTAGGAATAGTTTAGAGATGGTATTTGAGATGAAATCAAGGTTGATTTGAAAATGATTATAGATTCAAAGTTAAACTAACTTGGATGTGATTTGGGATGGTGTGAAGTGGTTTAGGGATGATTAGAGATGAAATTGAATGGATTACCAATGATTTGGGATTGATTAGGAATGAACTTGGCTTGAATGAAAGCTTAATGTTTTCATGAACTTTCACGTTATAGAGATTAGGAAAGATAGGGAGATAGAGGTTTAGGGTTGCTTCCAGGTTTTATGGTTTAGGGGTTAGGAGTTTAGGGGTTTAGCCTGTTGCTCAGTTTTATGGTTTAGGGGTTAGGGGTTAAGGTTTAGAGGTTTAGGTTTATGGTTTAGGTAGAGAGGCGAATAGGGAGATATAGAGACCGAGCCTAGGAGAGATATCTACGTCTCCTCTATCCCTCTCTCTAACAATACCTACCTCTCTATATTTCTCTCTCCCTATCTCTCTATCTTTCTAGATCACTTTCAATCCCCTCTCTCTAACTCTACCTTTGTATCTCTCCCTCCCTCACTATTTCAAGTTTACACGAGTTTAGGGTTGCTCAAGTAAATAGGGTTAGGTTTTTGGGTAAGGATTTAGGAGAATTATTTAGGCTTTAGGGGTTTAGGGATGCTTGAGTTTAGGGTTTAGGGATGCTCAAGTTTAGGGTTTAGGGTCTAGGGGTTAGGGTTTAGGGTTTACGAGTTTGGGGTTTACGGTTGCTTGAGTTTAGGGTTTAGGGTTTAGGGGTTAGGGGTTAGGGTTTATGGGCATTATTTAGGGTTTAGAGTTTATGGTTTAGAGGTTTAGTTTTATGGTTTAGGTAGAGGGGAGAATAGGGATCCCTATCTCTTAATCTACCCTTGCTACCTCTGTCTTCTCCTCTTTATCTCTCTCCCCATCCCTCTACCTCTTGAAATCTCTCTCCCTATGTCTCTAGACATCTCTTGATCTCTTTCCCTATCAAGATATCTATCCTCATAACCCCATCTCTTAATATACCCCTCTCTACCTCTCTCAATTTCCCTATCTATCTCTCCCTTGCTAGATCTATCTCCCTATATCTCCCCTCTCTATATATATGTATCTCTATATTTCTCTCTCTATAGACCCCTTTCTCTATCTAAATCCCCATCTCTCCCTCTCCCCATCTCTATCTCACCTATCCTCTCTATCTCCATGTCCCTCTCTATCTCTCCATGTCTTCCGATCCCTCTTTATATATAGGATAGAGAAATGAAGAGAGAGAGAGACTCTCCCATGTAGATACAAGGTTACCTATCATGCTTCCTAGAATGCACTCATGTTATAATGCAATTGCATTCTGGGAAGCATGGAAAATGGTAAAAAAGCATGTGGGATCTGTGTTTCAGACCCCACATGACTATTATTCCTACTTTTCATGAGTATATCAGATAAAAGAATGCTTTTCATGTTGTTTGACTAATTGAGAATCATTTTTATATGAATCCACCACAGTGTGAGGTACAATCCATAGTGTGAGGTGCAATCCCAATATTATAACTCGACACAGGTTTGTATATTTGTGCACATCGCATTCATTCATGCGAATTATAGTATAGAGGATGACAGAAAGATCATAAGGGAGTATCATTTTTATATAAGTGATGATTGCACACATTTTGCAGAGTTTGTGCAAGGTTGTTTTCAGGTGTTCTACAATGATCTGGCTAGAAGGGGCATATCATTCGGTCAACATATCATATGGTTGGATAATTGTGCATCACAATTCAAGAACTCACCGAATTTCTATTGGCTGAGCTGGAGGCATAATATTACAGGTGTTCAGCATATGTGAAACTTTTGTGAGGTCAGACATGGAAAGGGGGAGCATGATGGTGCAAGAGCGTGTATCAAAAGAGCCATAGCATGAGAACAGTTAAAGTATAAAGATAAATTCTAACGAATGTTTGGTGACATATGGACAAAATATTGTCAACTTACCAATGCAACATTGATTTAACTTTCGTCGATGAATTTTTGTCTCTTTAACGACCCAAATTTATACCTCAAAATCATGACCCAGCATCGTGAGTCAGTGCAACAGAAAACGTTGGCGGTGTCCATCACAAAATCAACGTAACTTCGTCCATCTATTAATGGAAAAAATCACAAAACGTTGTAGAACGCCCATTTGAAATCTTTGAAAAAACACTGAACGTTCATCTAGTTTTCAATGAGGTGGAGTAAACCATAATGCAACTTTACGATGAAAATTGCATCGCATGTGTAGCAACTTTGTCACAAATTTTTGTGGTTCATCGGGCTATGTTCGTCGAAATTGCGATGAAACTCTATAGTTTTTTTTAAAAAATTATTCATTCAAACATCTTTTACTTTCACCAATGGTGCCTTATTTTATCAGGGGTACTAATGACCCAAAACATTAACTTGAGAAGATCAACTAAAATTTCAACAAAAATTTCCTTCATTTACACTTGATTCCAAGAGGTGAACAATGCACCAAAACACCCAATTAGGGTTCTAAACTCAAATCAAACCCTCATACACCATAAACATCATTATTTTGATAGAAACAAAATAGAAACATTCTCTTCCAACACTGTTTTATCAATTTTCCAATAGCTTGCACCCAAACACCAAATTTCTTGTAGAAGTTCACAAACCAAAAATTGGGCACATCTTTTGAAGGAGGCAGAGCTTCCCAAAACTAGTTACAAATTCTAGGACCCATGTAGTCCTACTAAAACATAATTCAAGCTTAGGGTATGTTGTTTTATAAAGATCAACCTTAAACATGACTGTACCGCATCAAGAAGGCTCAATTAGGCCTATTTAACAAAGCAAGTGCCATCAAAATCACTCCTCAACATCAAATAACCCTGGACAATCTTTTATCAAGTTATAAAACTCTAGAAATCAACAAGTTTTTGATCACTTAAACCCTTCCAAAGGCCACAAAAAAACAAACCCTGTTTCTAGGCTTAACAATGCTCAAATGATGATAGTTTATTGAAAGTATGCATACCCAACCTCCAAACACCTTGCAAATGCTTCAAACACTTTGGAATATCCCTGCACATGATAAATAAACTGATTCCAATCATTTAACACTTCAGTTTCATCAAAACCCTACTTGTAGCCATCCTCTTTAAACTAAAAAATCAATGGAAAATAATGAGAACAACAATGAAACTTTTCATCAAGACTTCCCCTACACCTGCCAACACACTCAAAATGAAAAACACCCTAAAATGACCTATTCCACTGATTTACAAAGCCTCCATTGGTGGAATGGTGGTTAAACCTCAATTTAGACTCTCAAAACCCTTAAATTGGGATTTCAAAACAATTTATAGGAAAAAGACCCAAACACCCTTATTACTCAACAAGATCCTCTCAAATTGACTTAATTTGAAGGTTTACACCCTATTCTATCAAAAAACAACAAAGTTCACTTGATAGGCTTCTGATGGCCGATGAGTATTTTGTCAGGGAAACATTCATTCATTCATCCATTAATAACATATAACATTCATTCATTAACATATAACATTCATTCATTAACATATTCACATTCATTCACTAACATATAACATTCATTCTTTCAATTTTTACATATTATCAAAAATATAGTTGTCAAAAATATTAGTTTTTAACATTCATTAACATATTATCAAAAATATGGTTGTCATAATATGATTACAATCACTTTTTTTTTTGTTTCTTTTTTGTAGCTACAAAAGAAGAAGTGGAGTAACATTTTCTAAATCATCTGTCCCCCTTCAGTTGTTCTACCCTCTACTCATGATCTTAATGTATGCCTAGTAATGTACTCATGATGTGGAGGCCGCTGCAATTGGGGGTCTGCTGCAATAACAAAGAAATGTTAAATTGATATGTTTTATTATTATTGTTACAAGTATTTCATTAATTAAAAGAACATTAGAGTGGTGCTCTTTACCTGATGGGGCCACATCATGTTCCTAATCTTCTCTTATAGCCTCATGCTCAACATGCTGAACACCCTCTAAATCCTCTAGATTTGAAACATGAAAGGTTACATTAATTAATACACTAATTGCAATTAAATATGGTTAAAAGAACATTACATTGGTCCTCTTTACCTGATCGGGCCACATCATGTTCCTGATCTTGTCTAGCCTGATCATGCTTAACATGTTGATCATGCTCTATATGCTATAAAATTTAAACACGAAAGGTTACATTAATTAATACACCAGTTGCAATTAAAGATGTTTAATTGTATTAATCCATATTGCATTTTGTATAGCACATGAATACATCCAGTATCAGGATGCACACCATGACCTTCATCTGTAGGTTGTGCTCCACCCTCACTAGGCTGTATTCCAATGTCATGTGCAGTATTATCATTTCTTGCCTATTTAAAACAAATAGGCACACAATTGCTTTATGGTGGAAGTTAATATTGAATAGATTGAACAAGTATTCAATTTTAAATAAACTTTATTGAGTTTATTTACCTGCATGTCAAATGCAGTGGAAGCTTGTGTTTGCCTAGTCAAGAGTCTTAGGCATTTAGCCACGGCTCCATAGCCTTGCTAGAAGGCAATCTTTAGGTCCTCTTCTGTGGGCACTCTGTTGAATTCAAAGCCCTGCATTTTTGCATAAGATCATGAATTTTGCTTCTATGGTGTTATAAAACCAAAATTGTTTGCAATTTATTATTTAGATGCAATATTTCATTTATTGATACTTACAATTCGTGTGGCTAATTTCATATAACCACCAGAGCCAAGTTTGTGCTGCCCATGTTTTTCTAGTCTTTCCTTTGTTGCCTTCGATGTGTCAGGTAGCCTATAAAAAGTTTGAAATACGTTAGATTATGTAAAAAGAAAGAGTAGTCAGTATATAATTACATTGTTGGTAGTATCACATACCTTCCTTGGCCTAGTGGTGTCTTTCCTTTTTTCTTTTCAGCCTTCTCCTTTCCATCTAACACTAGGTCCTTCAACTCCCTCTCTAGAATCATGGGGGTACGCTCGTACTTTTTGTTCTTCTCTAAATGTGACCTATATGGGTCCCTCACATACTTTAGATAGGTACCAGCTTTCTTAAGGACCTTGGTTCAGTTGAATGTGTTATTACTGAACAGTACAACTAAACGGTTGATGAGCTCATCTTTTAAATCTTGATTTTGGGCATTCCACCGTGTATGTATGGTGGGCCCGAAGATCTCCAATGTAATATCATTTAGATGTTTATAAAAAATATCATTTTTGATGCAGGGCCATCCAGTGGTGTAAGGGCAATCTTGCATCACCCAGAAAGAAGTTAATTCAAAATCATTGTAGTTGTTTTCATTTCTTTCCATAATTAGTGTTTTTGGTGTAGGAGTCCGGACAACACTGAGAGGGGGGGTGAATCAGTGTTGTATTAATTTTCAAACATTTTACAACTTTTTGCAAGCTTTCTCTTACAGAACAGATGAAAAGAATACATTAATGATTTGTTGAGTTTATATGCACAAGACTTACAATAACAGATCTAAACAAAACATGATCAAACCAATAATATGCACACACATAGAAGAAATCAAGACACAACCTTTTTACCGAGTGGAAAACCCTCAGGGGTAGAAAAACCACTCATGAAGTGCCTCACTGGCTTAACTGAAAAACATGCCTCACTGGCAATACAAATTGTCTCACTGACAAATATTAAGGTCACACTGACCTATAAGCCTCACTGGCTAATACAATGCCTATTAACAAAACATCAATCTTTATGTGCAAGACATGATTGCTGTTCAATCGGATTTGCACCATTGTATACAACCTTATACCTCCTGTTTGATTTTCAAATCAAGACCATTTTCTTTTACATACTTTTGTAAACAAGCTCCATATGTGATTTCTCCATGTGTATGTCTCCAATCATGCATCTAATGCACAAAACAATTCATTCACCTCATTTAGATTATTTCTGTATATAGTTCTCCTCACTCTCTGTAACTCTGTCAATGTACTTGTTAAAACATTATATACAAATTCTGAATATCTTTTCATATTCCTTTCCTCTGAATTTTTTTTTTCATATTTCTTTGTGCATTTTCAATTTTTCTATAATCCCCTCAAATTCCATCTGTAAAAATAACTCTTCACCAAATTTGTCAATCTACAAAGAATAAAAAAAAATTTACACTTAAAAAGAATAAAATCTTTTTCAAACATTATCTTTATCTACAAGGACAATTTCATCTTCAAATGTAAAAAATAAAATTAATTTCTTGAAATAAAACTTTTCATCTTCTCTTCAATAAATTTCTCATACGAAATATCTCCAGATCCTCTTCTAAAAAAATCTCTTAATCTTCTCTTTCAATGTCTTGCATAAATAATCTATAATCTCTGAGAGCTTTCATTCTTCATTTTGCCTTGTATAAAAAACTTTTCATCTTCTCTCTGACAAGATTTTTTCATTCAAAACTCTTCATATTCTGTGAGCTAAAAAATAACTTTTTATATTTCCTTGCATCTGAGCAACTGCATCTTCCATCTCTGTAAAAACTCTTTCACAAAAAAAACTTTGATATTCTTCAAGGAACCATTCTCTGTAAATGACAAGAAATAATCTGCCCAATAAAAAATTTCCTTCATTCCAAATTCATTTCTCAAAAGAAGACATTAGCTTCATTAAAATCAAATATGAAACCTTAAGATTCTTAAAAGAAAATTAAAGCTTTACTCTATAAACTGCCTTCTTGGAAATAAGAATCTTCTATATTTTCTCTACTGCCACCGGAGGATTTAGAAAGAATTCTTTTAGAAGATTCACAAAAATCTTCTAAAACCACTATTAGAATCCCCTTTCTAATCGGGCTAAAAAACTGCCTTTTAAAAAGCCTTAAAAACTTCCTCTTTGCAGATGACGTTTAGATACCCTTCAAAATACATGCATTGGAAGTGGAAATTAAGTTTAAATAAAAACCTTTGATTTCACAAAGCACACTCATTGTTTATTCAAACAAGACCGTTGATTCTTTTTGGCGCTCAAAGTTTTAAAAAAGAAACTTGAGGTATCGGTTTTGTTAGGAAAGAGGGCCGGTTGCCCATGTTGGTTGACCCTTCCTTTTTGCCACTTAAGTGGCATATGACCTGCTCGAAAGGTCAACATCCAAATATAACAAAAGCAACATATCAAGTTAATGGGCAGAGAGGGCTTAAATTAGGATATTTAATAGACATTTTAGGGCTCTAAAATTTTAGGACTACAACCTAATTTTTAGGTTTCTTTTCTTCTTTGACAAATATTAACTTTAATATTTTACTTACTGATCTCATCATTCAACATAGAGGAAGTATTCTTCATCAACTAAAAGGACATTCTAGGACAACAACAAGAAGTATAAAGATACTTATGTGAAGGACTTTAAACATGAGGAGACCTTGCTATCCCATTACATCACAAACCCTTTCTCAAATCAGACTTGAAGCATGGAGAATATATGACCATAAACTGACTTCACAAATATGTCATCTTATGAACACCTTGCTTCTTCTATCAAGGTAGCATGACAACAATCTTTGCAACAAGTAAACCAAGAATGAAGATCACATCATAAGTCTTATCTTGAGCACAACCAACCTTATGTTCTGATCTCTGAGTTATTCTTCATGACCACACATCTGATCTAAACAACCTGTTATGACCTCATTAGGCATGATGTGAACTATAACATAAGCATGATACATAAAGCACTAATCAACCTGTCAAGTAACCATCTCCATCTGTGGTAGATCTGAAACCCACCAAGCATCTACATTACCCTGAATGACATCTGTATTTGACCCAAGTGATCAACCAAGCATCTGCATTACCCTGAATGACAAAGAGAAAGAATCAATATGTAACCAAATTGATCTAGATATAAGTATATCTAGCAGTATCCATCCATCCTGAAACATCACCAAACACATCCTTGAGTATGAGAACACATCCTGAACAAATGTTAAACACATCCTGCCAAATCTGCAACATCAACAACTGAACACACTTTTGACATCAAATGACAACCTATCACCATCATTTGGTTCCATAATCGCCTGAATAATAATGTAGAACTTTCAGTTTTCCCAAACTGCTAAAAATAGTAAACTACTATTTTTAGAAAGTTTGCATTTGGGCACGGAATGAAGTCAAAATTTACAGGAAGTTACATAATGGAAATATAAGACCTTTGTTGAAGGAATCACATGAAGATCATTTTCGAGCTGAAAGATATTAAAGTTTCCGTTTCTCGAAAAATGCCTGAAAATGATTTAAACTCAGGTTTGAGGCACTAAACAGCCTCGTACATGCCCGAAAATGGACAAAACCGGCAAAGCAGGTTCTTAGCACATAGAGAACTCCGCAATCTTTGTAACACATAAAACGGTTCGTCAATCGGAGTCCTGGATCAAAAGTTATGGCTCCCGGAAGTTGACCTATTTTTGGAGGGAGATACAAAATTTGAAATTAGGTTGTTGGCCGCCAAAAAGGCTATTAATAACCATTTTTGGGAACCCTGGGCGGTAGGAGAGTTAAGGGGGCAAGTGTAGAGTCAAGAATAGGCGGGAAAATAGAAACCCTAGTTGATTTGGGGGTTACAGAAGGCAGAAGATTCCAGAGCCTGGTGATGGTAGCTGTAGTGTGTTACAGCCTGTGGAGGACTGATTCCTCTGATTGTAATTAAGCTTCTGTAATGTAATGAGTTGCCGAGATCAATAAAAGAAAGTTCTATTCTCTGTGTTAAATTTCTATTATTGTGTGTTTTATGATTTACCCCCTTCATCAATTTCTTACAAAATGATTATGGGATCATTAGTCTAAAAAGAGTGTTCAATAAGTAAATTTCAATTGGATTATATATAATAATAATTAAAACATTTTAAAGTACCTAGGATCTTCTCTATCTTTATGGGAAAAAAATCCTCGGTCACCACAAATGTGACCGGAAATGTTCCCATACTAGTAATACGTGAAGATCTAAGAAATGCTACTAAAATATCACCAGTACTAGTGGCCTCTGCATCCCCAGGTACATGTCCTGATGCATGTTCTGGCATGTGTTTGCTGCTAGAGGGTGCACTACCTAATACCTGCATGCTATGTATTGTTGACATTTTAGTCGACAATATAGGCATGGACGATGGGGTCGGATGATGTGATGTATGTGTAGGAAGATCAGGATCGACACTTGAACCAACCCCTACTCCCCGGGCAGCACCTGCAGTACCCTGATCATGGCTAGCAACATCATGAGGATGCAAAAAAATCTTGTAAAAACAACACATATTTTAGTTCATGACATAAAAGAGTACAAAATATAAAACCTTGAATGAACTTATGTTATAATTAAAGATCTCATGACAGCTTACTTGCATGTTCCATGCTCTCTCAGTCAATATTTTAACCCTTTCTCTTATCTCTTCTATTTGAGGCACTATGAATAACAATTGAAGGATTTCTTCATTGCATTTTTTTGGGTCTTCCTTGATAAGAATATGTGATGTCATCATTGCATAATAGTGATTGCACCTCCCTATGGATGCTCTCCTCTACTGCTGGTGCCTTTCCCCGATCATCCAACTACAACAAGAATATTAAAAACATTATCGAAATTAACCTAATAAACTTATGAAAAAAAACATAATAATAAAACATTTTTCTCATATCTAATTTGGACAATTACAATGAGGTAAACCTGTTGGGTAGAAGCGCCTGAAGATGCATTGTGATCTATGCTCTAGGCCAGAGCCTTCCCCCTACGATCAATGTCCCACTGTGACAAAAATTAAATATAATAAAATATTACCAAAATGAAACCAATAGACTTACAAAAAAAACATAATAATAAAATGGTATATTGGAGTCATTAATTGGAGGTTGGGTAAAATGATATATAGTACATACCACCCCCATAGTAACTATGTTTGTATCTATACGATTCAAATTGTAATCGATTAGCAACTCTTCCCCGGCAATTATTGATTTTAACGCACATACGAATACACAGTTTCCCTCGTGCGCCTCGAATATGCAATTGCTTTTTTGTTGACCCAGGTTCTGTACTGTTTATAAACCCTATAATATTCCCTGATGCTTTTGGCCTTCTATCAATGTACATAGCCACTCCTTTATTTTGATCCTTATCTTTTAGCTATATATAATTTGCTAACAATGCATACCTACGCATACTTCGTGTATATCGAACCAGCTGCATCCAATCTTTGTAATTGTAATAGGGTCTGACATACTCCATCAATTCAATAACTTTGTCATAATAGACCTTTATGTCGTCCATGCAAAATAGGCCCAAACCATGTAATGACAATGGTGCTATGCGATATATCCTCTCATTAACACAAAAATTAGTGTTTATTGGAGGAAGTTCCTTGGATACCCATTGTTTCTGTAGATGTTTGTACCTCAAGGGCACCTCAATGTCGCCTATGCTCTCATCATCATAAGAACATGACCCCCCTTCAACAAGAAAAAATTCCATGCATTTATGAAATTTTATTCTAATCTTTTGACCTTTAGTTGATCTCCCTCTTTTAGACCTACTACATGTCGCTTTCCTCTTCTCTTCTTGAATTTTCCTCACTCGAGGAAGACAGATTTGACAAATACCTATTTGGTGGTACCTACACTCATAAGGATGTTGGATGAAGTTCTTTCATGGTGATGTGATCCCAAGGTATGGGGTTAGAGGATTGAAAACCAAGGTTGTCACTACTAGTCAAATGCATGTGGAGGTAACAATAATTTGTAGGCATGGGAATGGTTTGTAGGGTCACCAACCTTGTGTTTTGAAGCCATTTCTAGGCATTGTACAAAATTGTACGGCCTTGAAGGCATGGTAGAATGGTTGGATATGGTAATAATCTCAATCACCTTCCTGTTTAGTTAAGATTTGTGTGAGTTATTGTGGATTTACTTCAAACTACTAAAACCCTCAGTTAGGGTAAGCAGAGACCAAAATAATTATGTTTCTCCTTTATTAATTGGTGGAATCTTCTGGTTTCTTGTGAGATTATCCTACTATGAATGTTCTTTCATGTTTCAGTGGATTTAGGGCAAAATCATAAAGATAAGATGCGAGGGAATGAAGTTTCTTGACTGAAAAACTGTGTGTACAGTCTGTGAACATAGTAATTATGAAGGTTAAGCCCTTAGGGTTTTGTGAAAACACTTTGTAAACGGACTTTGATGCTTTAAAGAGCATATACCAGTCAAACCAAACATGTCCCAAGCATTGGACAAGTGTACTTAGGTCAGGAGTTAGTAAAGCAACAAACCCTTATGCAAATCAGGCCTAATTAGGCCTAAATCTGTCTAAGACAACAATATTTCAAGCTTGTGTTGCAAAAGTTTTGATACCCATTTTGAATATGTTTTAGATCTGCAAGGAGGGAATTGAAAAGTGTGAATAGACTTGTGTAATAGTTCTTAGATTGTGAACAAAGCCCTGACAAATAGGTTGACAGACCTACAAGTGTTGCAAACAGGGTATGAAGGAACCAATGACAGTAAAAACTTTAAGGGATTTTGATGATTAAGTGTGAGTTCTTGGTTGTTTTGGTTAAGAGATTACGAAGGTATAATTTGATCTCATTTGATATAAGGTTTGGTGTAAGAATGAAGTTAAAAAGTCCATTGTTTTGACTGATCTGTCTAATAATAGCCCTATTTTGGACACTAAAATGAAAGTACAGTATATGATTTTGTTAAATTGTCAAGAATAAAGGATGGGAGATGGTTTACATTTGTTTGAAGTGAAATGGAATGGAAATTGTGTGGTCTATATTAGCCTAAATACTGTTTTGGGTCAGATTACTTTATGTTGAGTTGAAATTGTGATGTTTAGGATAGTCATAAAGAGATTTAATGGTAAAATGAAAGGGCAGACTGGGTAATTGTTTGTTTTGATCAAGATGAAGTTGACTAAGGTGTTTGAAGGTCTGGTAATGGTTTGGAACTCTAAAACAAAAGTTAAGTGTTTCTGTTGAGTTTTGTGAAGGGAAATATAGTTGAATAAGTGTGTCAAAAGAATGAAAGTTCAAGATTGTTTGTGACTTGTCAAATGAGATTGTGTGAGTTTGTTTCCTTCCTCTAACTCTGCATCATGTACTTCTATACATTCTTTTATGGACAGGCACTAGGCATTTTTCATTGCACTCACAGACCATGTGTTGTTTTCAATCCCTTTGATCATTTGTGGAGCTCAATATGTAAATTTATTTCATCAAAGTTTAGAAATTTGAACCCTAGTGAACTTCATGTGCTGTTATGTGATGGAAATTCCTTTCAATCTTATAGTAGAAAAAATATGCTAAGACAGATACAAAAATTGTAGTTCACAGGCCAAAAATGGCCATCCAACTGATTAAACATCTCAAAGCTTGGTTGTTCAAACTAACTAGACACCAGTACTAGGTAGTACTTGGGTTTGTCAATGGGACATTGGCTCGAATTGACCAAAATATAGCATGCAACACCTTGATGGGAACAAATAGAGTCTAAATCACTATACTAGCAACAAGATTTCTAAATGTGGGGGAAAAATCACTTACAATCATTGTCCCTTGGGCGATTTTCCATTTCTAAGTGCCCTCACCTCTCACTCTGGCTTTCCTCCTTGACTTAATGGCCTTGTAGCACTCGTCCAATGAATTCTCGCAACTCTTCACTTAGGGGCTGGATGCAGTGGTTCTCAGTATAACTCTCCAATTAGGGTCTTGGTGCAGTATGCTATGTCGTACTCCTGCGCGCGCGGGGCCAAAATTCAAAATATATAGTTTATATATATGCTATGTCAACATATAGTTTATTTTATTTTCTACAAAATATAATTTGTGTATGGTGGCTTGTTGAACTTATATAGTTGGTTTTCTCTTTGTTTATAATTTTTAATAATTTATTTCCTATGACATGATTGAATATTATCTACAGTCCTAGTGATTGTTAAAAAGGCTTATGATATGTGATGTTTAATCATGATGGATGTCTAAGAATCAGTGATTGAAATACTACTTGACTAAAGATTGAGCTATCTGATATTTTGTCATTTAAACATCATGGAAGAAATGTTTGCAATCAATGTCTTATTAATGTAGCCTACAGGTTTCTTTTCCTAGTTTTTTTTGGTCCTATTCTTGTTATGACTTATTTTTTTCCATTGGTCTATTACAGTAATGGGGAGCATATCTAGTGAATCGATTCTTTCAGTCTCTTTGATTCTTATCCTTGTGCATAATGAGTTTTCTTCTATCCTATGATTCATTGAGTGTTGGTTTAAAACACTCATTACAACTAACGTGGATATGAATTATGATGTGGATGTGAGAAGGGATTGTTGAATATGAAGGAATGGTTTAGGAAAGTACTCCTTAATCCAAATGAGTCATTTTCTTGTCATGGAATGTGTTAAGAGACTTTAAAATTAATATATTCAATCTAGTTAATATTGACACATCTAAAGCATTCCAAAGGCACTTCGGAGATATGCTATGACATAAAGAAGATTGTTAAGGTGATGTCAAGTCTTGATCCATTAGGGTAGAAAAACATAGATGCATTGGTACAAAAGGTTCCATTCAACTTGGAGGAAATGGATAATTACCTAAGGGGCTAATGTGAGATTGGACCAAGTTTATATTATGCTACAAATAGCTTGGGAAAAGGGATGATGAAATGGATAAGTATGGGAAATTGTAGAGATAAATATAATACCAAGGCAAGAACACTAAAACTAATTTTAGCACTATGGATTAATCCAAGACTCAAAATTCCACTAAGAGGCATCCCTTACCTCTTAAATTAATTCCATAGGTGGGTTTATCCTCCAATATAGTGTCATTGGTTAGCTTATCATGTGAACTTCTACTATAAGTAGGATTACCACACACCTTCATAACATGCATGTGTGGTTTCAAAAGGTTTATACATTCTTGTGAATTTGAAAGAAAGGCATGTTTTGACTTTTCCAATAGGTGTTAGGGGTCAATTTGACTTGGTTTTAGCATTAGAGTGACAAACCTTGTGGTTTAGGTTCCATGAACAAAATATACTCATTTTTTTAGCTTCCTATTATCATCTTTATATTGAATGAGCTTTTTAAAGATCATCTAAATATTCATTGCTAATAAAAATGCACAAACTGATGTGTAATAGATCCAAGGTGAGGCTCAGAGAGCCTCATCTTTTGAAACCATTAACCAAAGAAATGCTAATAACAATATATGAAAGAGAAGAAGAATAAGGCAACTTGTATTATTAAGAAGGACGAGATGTCTTTATATAGCATGACCTCATGTTTGAGTCTCAAAACCCTCCCATACAAGTTTCACTCCATACAAGCACAAATTGAAAAAATTTCAATGTTAGCCCCAATCACATGTCACTATGCGAGGTCAACATGAGGAAACATTAATTTTTTGGGAATGAAATAACCAAAGATATGATCAAATAATATCTAATCATAAATAGTCGTAGAGTAACTAGGATTTGAGCATATGGAAATTTCTAGGAGAGCTACAATAGTTGTAACATCATGAATTAACAACATTAAATAGTACATCATGAATTAATTATGTAATGGCATAAAAATTAAAAATATCATGAATTAATTATGTAACCATATAAGTCAAATATAATTCTATCAAGAAATCAATATCAAATAGATAATATAATCGCATAACTCATACATTTCAATGTCATTAATCTTCTTCTTCATCCAACTCTTTGTCTGTATCATCCAATCCAGATTCGACATTGTAAGGATTGGTCATATCATCATCATCATCATTGATATCAGTTTTGATAATGTCATCATCCACATGGATATCATCTTCATGAACATTAACTCCTACATCATCATGATCTAGTTCCTCTTCTTTGACATTTTTGTCAGGCACATCATCAACTAACTGTTGATCTTGATCATCATCTACATCATCGTCTAGTTCTTCAGTATCTTCTTCTTCCACCACATTATACTTTACTGGCCTTCCTCTTGGATCATGTCTAACAACAAATGACCAACCCAATTTACCTAGAACCTCTGAGTAAAATACCTACTCACATTGGCTTGGAAGAACACAGGGCTCATTTCCAACTCTCTCAATCGACCTTGTATTAACCATGGTAAATCCATTATCATTTTCAATAATAGTTCTCTTAGGATCATTTTCATTCAATTGTAGCCTATACCATTAGATGACAAACATAACTAATTTGAAGGACTTAAAGTCACACTCAAGTATATCATCCAAAATCCCATAGTATCAATTTTCTGAGACTTCTGGATGTATGTCTCTTCTAGATGAAACATTAGTAACCTGAAAGACTGTAGTTATCCCAGAATCACAAGTTTTCTTCATGTCATCCAACTTTTTGATTCAAAAATTATGACCATTGCACCACATAGCCTTGTGGTGTTTCACCTGCACTATGTCAAACATGTAAAAATTATTGCATCATCAGTTGATAAACATATTTATTCTTGGACGAATGTATGCAAAGAAAAAAAAACTCAACATATATATACATCAATATAATTGAAAATAATTAAATAATATGGGTGATTAATATATTTATATGTACCTATTTATCTCTTAAACCATATGCTAAATCAATTTCCCTTAGTGTAACATTGGAATCTCCATTACGATGAGCTTCTTTAACCAATGAAGCCACACCTTCACATGTTAATGCACAGTCAGATTGTTGACATCGTTCAATCCATACCGTCATCCAATCAAGATTATTTGTGATGTACAAATGTAGTGCATCCCACTCTCGACCAATTGTATAAAAAAAAATTGAAATTCACAAACGACGTATAATTAGTTATTTACCACAGTATACAACCTTAATTTATAATTGATGTACCTAAAAACCTAACATCCCACTACCAATGATCTTATTATCATGAATAAAAATTACAAAAGTATTATACCCTAAATTACAAATTTTGGTATTATGAGAGCCATCATTTGTGTGACAAGATCCATAGCATAGCCACCCATAACCATTAGTACCATTGCCCTAGTTACAACTGACCAAAATGCCATTACATCCACGTTAGCAAGACTTTGAACCCTTCATACCAACCCAAAAAGTAGCAAGGATTTAAACTCGTGAAGTGAATAACTTACACAAGATTTGAAATCTTATGACCTAAGGGTATATCAGCCTAGAATAGTGGTACAGGAGCACCTAACACTAGGTGGCCTCCATGAGGCATTCAACTATTTGATGTTCATTTTGATGTTTACAATAAGGTCCCATAAGACCATTCAATGTAATAAGGTCTATTTGACCAATGCATGTTATTTCAGTTTGTATTTAGGTTTATTTTGTAAGTCCCAAGTGACATTTGTCAGTTGTAATCGCATAATGCTAAAAATAGGCAGTTGGAGGTTGTTAGATCTCCCAGCCGCTTGGAGGTTGTCTCCTAGTTGCTTCGAGTTGGGTCAGTACTACTCAAGGCCAGTAGATAAATACCCCAAGATCAGATCGAGTGTGATCATGATAGATAGTTGTAATCAGTTGTGAAGTTGAATTGTGCAATTGTGAGAACAGAGCATCTGTATACGCATTTTGAAAGGCATAAATAAAATTTTGTATTGTGCATCTTTCTATCTTTTGACTCCTTAGTTTCCTCTGTGCAATCAATTTTCCTGATCTGAGGCCGAGATGGGTTCTTAGCCCATTCCACTAGTTAGATTTCTTTGAAATTGGTGGAATGCTATACAGTGCTTTCTATTTGTGTTTTTTGTTTTGTTCGTTTGGGTTTCATGTTTGCAGGATCACGTACAATGGTGCTATGGAACCCTAGCATCGTCATGTGCTAGGTTGGCAAAGTTAAAGATCTGTGAAGTTGCAGGAGTCGCAAAGTTGCAGGGAAGAATCGACAGTTCGGCCAAAGAAACATTGTATGATCGGCACAGGAAGTCAGGAGAAGTCTCATGTTGTTTCGCCAGATGCAAGAGGTGACTGGTAGCAGTGGTGAAGGAAACTGATGAAAGAGGCTATGCACATACAAGATTAGTTGTATCGATAGATTGGAGGAGGTTCATCGATGCATCGATAAGAAAGACTTTGGGTTGACCGATAGTGAAGGTCTCGCCGATAGGTGAAAAGTTGAATCTCCATCGGTAAGAGATGTGAGATTGGGGGACAAGGTTAAAATCAGGCCAATGGAAGCATGTCACAACGAAGAAGGGGTTGTGGACACATCTACATGAAGTGTGTATTTGAACATTAATCTATTTGAATTGTGGGTATGATGGGTATTTCACCCATGTTTTGAGAGCTTCCACTATCTGCTCTGCATCAACTTGGTATCAGATCTAGCAAAATCTTTGGGTGAAGGTGTTGTGTATTTGTTTTCTATCACTAAGAAGGCAAATGATTCCTATTTCTGTAGTGTGTGGACAGAAAATGATGAGATCTGTCAAGACCATTCACCAATAGAGATTTGGCTAGAAGAGGGTGCAGAGTGAAGCCACTGAGAGAGAGAGTGGTAGTGCACCTCCAGGATCTGTTGTTGGACAAGAGGAATGGGTCTGTAGCATTGTGTAGGATGAACAACTAATTGAGCATTGTGTTGTAGTTAAATTAAGGGTTTGCAGGAGAGTTGGTGTTTAGGTGTTGACTGTGAATGTTTATGTCAAACAAAGAAAGCGAGACTGAGGCAAAGAGGATGCCTCCCAAAAGTATGTCACAGGACGCCATTAAGAAGCTGATCAAGGAGATACTTGCATCCAAGTTGGGAGAGTTCAAACAGTCCAAAGGCAAAGAGAGGGAAGATGACAGTGGCAGTGATGAAGAAAATATAGAAATTGGTGAAACCAGTAAAAAGGTAGAGGAGATACCAGTAGATTAGAGGGCATTTTTAAATACATTAACGTTAGTCAATAGGGACACCATAGATGGGTTACCTATGTATAGTGGAAGTATGGAAGTTGAAGAGGTGATTGATTGGATTGAGGCATTGAACAATCATTTCAAATATAAAGAAATCCTTGATGATAAGAGGGTTAAGTTGGCAAAGGCAAGATTGCAAGGATCTGCTCTTGCATGGTGGAATTATAAACAAGGAGAGAGAGTCAAGGAGGGGAAGAATATGATAACCTCCTAGGAAAGGATGAAGACCAAACTTAAGGCATAGTTTTTACCCCTGGACTATGATGTGCAAATGTATAAGAAGCTGCAGAACCTCAGATAGAGAGACCTTGATGTGAATGCATGCACACAAGAGTTTCATAAACTTAGTCTCAGATCAAAGAGGCACAAAGAAGAGTCAGAGAAGGTGGCCAGGTATTTGAATGGCCTAAGGATGAACATCCAAGATGAGATCAGCATTTTAGCACTAGAAAAAGTGAACAAGTGTTTCAAAATGGCCTTAAGAGCTGGAGAAAAGTTGAAGAAGAAAGGTGAGCAGCAAAATAGAGGAAGAGGTGGCATAAATTTGAGAGGTAGGAATAGTTTTGAGGACAAAAATCAGTCCCAAGAAGACCAAAGAGACACAATTAGAGATAAGGGCCAAGTTTTTGATTTTAGAGGGGGATTTAGAAGCACAAAAGGTGGAGGTAGATGTTCTAATGTTTTCACTGGAAGATGTTATCATTGTAATCAAATTGGTCATACATCATTCAAATGTCTAGAAAGGCAAGGTTCATCATCAAGAGATGATAGGAAGAATGACAAGAGGGTTCAATTTGTACAAGAAGAGAAGGTAGATGAAAGTGTTAACTCTCCAATGGGAAGTGCAGCCCCGGCTAAAGATGGAGAATCATTGATGCTAAGGAGAACAATCTTGAAGACATCCAAGGACATGATACAAAGGAGAGCTCTTTTCAGGACCAAATGCAAAACTAAAGGTAAAATATGCAAGGTAGTAATAGATTCTGGTTCAACAGATAATATGGTATCTTAGGAAATGGTGGATAAATTGAAATTGGAAAGGATTCCACATCAAACCCCTTATAGAGCATCTTGGGTAAGTGACAATCAATCACTTTTGGTAAGTGAACAAGCATATGTTGATTTTCAGATTGGAGAATATCAGGATAGGGTTTTATGTGATATTTTTCCCATGGAATGTTGTCACCTACTTTTAGGTAGGCCATGGCAGTTTGATAGGAGGGCATTGTATGATGGATATACTAACAAATACATCATCAAGAAGGATGGGAGAACTTTTGTGATGACACCATTATAGGAGGATGTTGAAACAAAGAAGGCAGCCAAGATTATTTTGGTGGGTAAGAAAGAGTTTCTGAAGATCTCTGAAGAAGAGATAAAGATAGTTGAGGATACCTCAGGGAGTGGAGTTGCTAAGGATCAATGTTTGAAGGCAATTTCAATTTTGGGTGATGGAGATCAGATGGATCAGCAGAAGGTCACAGAGCAAGTCCAAGGATGCTATCATAGTAGGGACAATTGTTTGTCCTCTAGAACCAACAAGAGTTGAAAGAAAAATATATCCTACCATAGCAACAGTACTAGAAGCATTAACCAAGGTTTCCAATGTAGGTGTTTAGACAAAGATGACAGTAAGGAAGAATGGCGAGTAAAGTATGGGTTTGATTGCAAGCACTCACTCATGGCAAGGTGTGAGTAGAGCCTACAATGCTAAGCATGAGTTTTTTACTCCATAAAAGTAGGTTGCAGTCCAGAGATCATGGGGAAGACATGAAGCAACAATGGATAAAGGTAGAGCAAGACAAAGACCTAACTCATGTGGCATGAGTTCTTTTCACAGTGGGGTGTATGGTGCAGGAGCACCAAACACAAGGTGGCCTCCATGAGGCATTCAACTGTTTGATGTTTATTTTGATGTTTCCAATAAGGTCCTATAAGACCATTCAATGTAATAAGGTCTATTTGACCAATGCATGTTATTTCAATTTGTATTTAGGTTTATTTTATAAGTCCCAAGTGACATTTGTCAGTTGTAATCGCATAATGCTAAAAATAGCAATAATGCTAAAAATAGGCAGTTGGAGGTTGTCTCCCAGCTGCTTGGAGTTGGGCCAGTACTACTCAAGGTGAGTAGATAAATACCCCAACATCAGATCAATTGTGATCATGATAGATAGTTGTAATCAGTTGTGAAGTTGAATTGTGCAATTGTGAGAATAGAGCATCTGTATACACATTCTGAAAGGCATAAATAAAATTTTGTATTGTGCATCTTTCTATCTTTTGACTCCTTAGTTTCCTATGTGCAATCAATTTTCCTACTCTAAGGCTGAGATGGGTTCTTAGCCCATTCCACCAGTTAGATTTCTTCGAAATCAGTGGAATGGTTGTACAGTGCTTTCAATTTGTATTTTCTATTTTGTTCGTTTGGGTTTTATGTTTGTAGGATCGTGTACAATAGTGATGAGGAACCCTAGCATCATCATGTTCTAGGTTGGTGAAGTTAAAGATCTGTGAAGTTACAGGAGTCACGGAGTTGCAAGGAAGAATCGGCAGTTGGGCCGAAGAAACATTGTATGATCGACACAAGAAGTCAAGCAAAGTCTCGTGTTGTTTTGCCAGATGCAAGAGGTGACCAGTAGCAATGGTGAAGGAAACTGATGAAAGAGGCTATGCACATACAAGATTAGTTGTATCAGTAGATCAGAGGAGGTTCATCGGCGCATCGGCAGGAAAGACTTTGGGTTGATCGATAGCGAAGGTCCCGCTGATAGGCGAAAAGTCGAATCTCCATCGGTAAGAGATGTGAGATCGGGGGACAAGGTTAAACTTAGGCCGATGGAAGCATGTCACAACAAAGAAGGGGTTGTGGACACATCTGCATGAAGTGTGTATTTGAACATTAATCTATTTGAACTGTGGGTATGATGGGTATTTCGCCCATGTTTTGAGAGCTTCCAATGTGTGCTCTGTATCAAATAGTCCCATCGTTGGAACCTTTCATTATGCTACACCGATGGTCCAATAGAGACAAGATAGTATTATATTGGTATGACAATGACCTATTGGAGTAACTTTTGAGTCATCCCACCAATAGATCGATGAAATTAAACACAGTGAACTTATCAGAATAACATGCAAATATCGGTGAAAACTGCATCATGGTCCCATCGATAGGCCGACAAAATTGGTAAAAGCAGATTGTATTACCACAACATAAAGACTTTAGTGGAATAGACATCACACCTTCATCGATGATCCGATGAACTCAAGTTAGCTGGAACATGTTGACATTGGCAGATCTTATATACAAGTTCCCCTGATATGCTGATAAAAGCCCACAAGGACAATAAGCATTGCTAAAACATATAAGGATCAGTGGAACCAAGGATAAAGTTTCACCGATGGCCCAAGTTAACTAAAAAGCATTACCAATATGATAAGTATCGGCTGAGCTAGGGTATATCGGAGTAACTACATACATAATCCCGCTGATATACCGAGAAAAGGAAATCCATCAATGGAAGAAGTGGGCATCGGTGAAATATAATGCAAAGTCATAGCGATACATCGATAGTTATTAGACATGATTGATGTGACACTCCAAGACATTTCTCAAATGTTTACAATTAATATACCAACCCGATGGCAAGATATGGTGCATTTATGAGCTGAGATTGTAATAACTTGCATTACTTCTGTAAAATTTTGCTAAAAAAAGGAAAAAGGAAATTGATCCCTCGCAGAATGAAGAAGAAAAAGGCTAGCCGGAAGCTTAGTCCAAGTAAGTACTTTAACTTGGTCTATAAATTCATACTATGTAGAAGCTTTGAAGTTTGCATCATGGAAAATAATCCAGAAAAACCTAGAGCCAAGAGACAGAAAATTGAGAAGAGGTCATTAAACCAAGATTTAATCAACCAATGTCCAGGGTCTGGGCCGAGACATAAAAGAAGTGCCTAGACTAATCCTTCCTTCAATAAATTATTAGACAACTATAAGGAGTTAGGAGATATCTAGACTCCTATTCGAGGGTATCAATTGTTTCTATATCATTACAAGAATTAATATAGATATGATCCTATCTGCAACCCTTGGAGGTTAAATTTAGCTAGGCTCATAGTGCCTGATGTGTTTGTCAATGTGGATTTGATGAAAGCTTTAGCTAGCCATTATGACCTGAAAACAAGGGCTATTAAATCACACAATGGTGAAAACATACTGGTGCTTTCTAGGGAGCTCATTTCAAATGTTTTTCAATTAGAGTGTGGCTTCAATATGCCAATTACAGTCAAAGACCTATTGCTTGAATATCAACATATGGATACTAGTTACAAGAGAGGCAAATTGGCCCAGCACAGACCAAGGGATGATAAGGGTCAAAAGAGAAAATTTTCCAATATTGAAAACCCCCCTTTTTTTGAAGAACTATTTGAGGAATATTTTTGTTATACCTGCTATGCTGCTGGTTGAGTGTTAGGTATTGAGGTGCCCCCACAGATGGTAGTTGCATCTATGGTGTTAGCTGCAGACATTCAAACAAAGGGAGCAAGGCCTTTTGATTATGCAAGCTACATAGCCAATGCCTTGAACCAAGGACTGGAGAAAATCAAACACAATAGTGATCAAATTAACTTCAAACATTATTCTTTGTTAATGCATTTACTTTTGCATGAAGGGCATAGCAAAGGATTGTGGAGTACAGAGATGAAAATTTGGGACTCATTTGATAATGGGGATCCAAGGCCAGTGCAAATGTGGACTTCTCTATGGGATTGGCGTTTTGATAGATCTCATTATTTTTTCTTTGAAGATTATTTTGTGAAACCTCTAATGCAATGGCTGGGATGTTCTCATGAATATAGCCTCTCCCCAAAAATACAAAGGTTCCTTAGGCCAAAGGAAAATGACTCGAAGAACAAGGTGGATCATAACTGGGGGGACTGGTATGCATTTTTAGATGGCACTATGATAAGGATCTATGGTTTTGAAGGCTCCCCTTATTTGTTACCTAGAATTGTCCCAGACAGAATTGCACGTTTGGAAATTGTTAGACAATTGGCTAAGTCTAATGCTATGCATTTGAAGAAATATAGCAAATAATCATTCATGCCTAGCACTTTGTACTTTGGGGAATTCATAATAGTCATGAATGAGGGCTATGAGGAAATAAATGCTAAATAAGCACAGTATAATCTCCTAATAGGAGATGAAAGGCAAAATTTTGATGCAGAAGGTTTTATCAACAAAGCCAGGGTATCACAAGGACTATCTGGTTATGAACATATTTTTTTAGAAGTAGATATAATTAGGAACCGAGATGAATCTTCCACTAAAGATAGAATGGCCATTATTAATAAGATTTTTCTTGCAAATGATTAGAAGAGCAAAAAAATTCCCACATATTCAAGGTTTTTTTCTAAGATTCAAGACCCACTAACAAGAGTTGAGCATCTTATTTCTCCTGCTAATGATATCATAAAAGATGTGACATTAAGTGCTTTTGATACAACCTACATATAGTATTCCAGGACTCAAGATCAAGAGGTGTAGCCATTGGCTCATATACCCTCTCAGCCAACTCCTGAAGTATCATTTTCTATAGATACTGATGAAGAAATGAGTGATAATGAAATTGCACAAATGTAACCAATAAATGCTCCTGTAATTCCACATTATGAACCTCCTGTAGAATTAGATCATGTGAAAATTGAGACCTCAAAGGATCTATCTGATGATATTAGAGTTGTGGTTGCACAAAAGTTTATCTCTGATGATGAGTTTATTAAAACCCCTGAGTTTAAATCCTTTGTATATGAATACCAAGGAAATAAAATGAGGCAAAGAATGAAAGATGCTACCCCTGAGCAAGAAGCTACTACCTTGGAAGACTTGAAAAAGGAAATTAACAGAGAATTGGAGTCTATTACTCCAGAAAGAGGAAGACAATTGCTCCAAGAAGCCAAAGTATTTCTTGTGCTAGGTTGGAACATGAGTTCTACTATAGTATTTGATACATTTAGAAGAAGGGAAGACAAAACACTAAATTTGACAGAAGAAGCAAGTGACAAGATATACTTAGGGTACAATACAGATGAATCCACCCTATTGATTTGGTCATTTTATCCTCAAGATAAGAAACCGACAATAGTTAGTGACCCAAATCAAATGTTTGGCCACCTTTTGGTCAAAAGGGTAGGAGATACAAATCCCTTGGACACAGCTGAATTGAATCTTAATGTGGCAAAATTTACCAAAGCTTAGATTGAGAAACTAATCAAGGAGAATGATAAGATGAGAAAGGAATTGGTACACCACAAGGAAAGAACATCCTCATCCTCCACATCTGAGGTGCATCCTCCATGGATTCAGAAAGATCAATAAACACTAGATGCATTAACAGATGCAATCTATTGGAAAGAATGCCATGCCAAGTCTCAAAAGAAGTGTGAAAAGTTAGAAAAAGAATTGAAAATTCTTAAATACAATATGGCTACTGAAATCATAAAAAAGAGGTTTAATAAAATGTGGGAATATGCAGATGCCTATTGGAAGGCATTCTAGCAAACATACTCAGCCATGACAGAACACAAAAGATTACAAGAAATGATGATGGAAAAGAAGAAAGAACTTTCTGATAGCATTACAGGGAAAAGATTGCAGATGTATAATAAATTGGTTCAGATACATGAGGAATACCACAATGAATTAGGTAAGGAATTGAATTCCTTTGATCTTGCTTCCTTAGTTCATGATGACACTGGAGAACCAAGAAAATATGAAGAGTGGAAGGAAGATGTGGTCATGGTTCTAAACACAACATCATAGGAAATAAATGATGAAGATCTAATTATGCATAATATCCATAAACATCTTGAGAAAATAATGAACATGGAGCACAACATGAAGGAAGTAACCCTCAAGGTGAACACGTATGCCATGAAAGAATATATTGAGCATTTATCTAAAGTCAAATTGTTTCTTAGTAGATCAGTTCATGCACCTATTGTTTAGGAGTAGATCGACCAACACACAGATGAAACATCCTATGAGAAAATAGAAAACCTTGCTCATGCCTTGAATGGTCATGGGTTTCTATTCGAAGAGTAATGGAACAGTGTTTTAATTATATTTCTATTTATTTTCTTAATTCAGTTAGTTATGAAAAGATGCGACTCTTCCATTGTAACCGGCCAGAAGCTTGTTCGCTTCCCAATATATAAAGGGAACCCAAGGCCATCTTTTGGATCATCATCAAGATTAGATTAGAATCACTACCATTAGTATTAGCTTTCATCCATTCCATTCACTATCAAAATGTTTTAAATCATATCCAAAGACCATGTTGCACATAATATTTTGAGGAAATCAATTGAAGATCTCAGATTTGGTGGCTCTATCCTAGTATCAACTATTTGTTAAGATAAGCAATTATTTGGCTATCTCCATGTTGGTATTCCTTATTATTTGAATTTATTCCAAGTAGAATATTAAATTCATCAAACACATTTACTATTCTTGTGTAATTTTCTTAACTAGTTTCTTCAAGTAGGAATTAAAATCCTTTTAAATAGATTACAATAATTTGGAAATATCAATTGGATAGATAAGGAGAGTCTATAATTGAAGGCTATTATACTATCTCCAGATAATACTATTAAGTTGTTCAAAAATGAATATATCAAGTATATTTTCATTTTGTCGGTGCACATTTTGCTGTCATTGTGTGATCCCTCTTAACTGATTCCTTCAAGGAAGGATTAAAATCCTCTTAGATAGATCACAATAATTTAATAGATCTTGATTGGATCAATAAGAAGAGTCTGCCAGTCACATCCCTACATGTTTATGCAAGTCATAAACCAGAAACATTGTGCCAAATAGTTAGAATTATTTCCAGGTAACACCATTAATCCTAGGTTCTCACTTGACTCCATTTACCCAACAAGGCACTGGTCTCACCCATTCCATCTTACTTAGAAATTCCATCAATCTAACTTAAGGTTTTTACCTTGATATTGCATGTACAATTTATACCAAATTACCATCATTTCATTTTAAAATTCCATAAAATCTCATTTGAACATTCACATATTTACATATTAGAAATAGAAGTAGTCAGCAAGCTTTCATCTATTCCACACCATTTACCACTGTGGGTAGATTCGTTCATTTAGATAAAAACTACACATCAAACCAATCTGCTTCAACTATTAAGGTCCACCTGCCTAGGTCTTGCAGAGCCTAAAGTGTAGAGAGTCATTAACCATACTGGTTAACTCTGTTAATTGGCTCAAGGATGTTGCAAGTCTGATCACAGAGCCTGGCATCCTCTTAGGACTTGTAACCTGCATTTTTGAGACCCAACAGAAGGAGTTAGAGAAAAAAAGCAAAGGTTGTAAGAAATGGATGATTCATCTGCAGGAGAAAATGAAGCACAATCACAATAGAGAATAGTCTCTCAGATGATGAATGATGAATATGAAGAACTCCCTGACGGGGACTTACAAGTAGCCAAGGATTTGCGTGTAGATGAAGATGATAGGCTTACAGCCTATGAATCCTTTATTTCTGATAATGAGTTTATCAAGTCAAGAGAATTTAAATATTTCTTATATAATTACAAAGGCAAAAGGTTGAGGGAATCCATCCCAAATATTACCCCTAAAAATGAACAGCAATAGATGAAAAGGTTGAAAGATGATATAGACAGTGAAGTACAAAACATGACCCCTGAAAGGGGTAGACAGTTGTTACTTGAAGCTGGTGTAATAGTATTTCCTGGTTGGGACCTTAGTGCCTCTTTAATTTTTGATAGTTTTTTGCATAACAAGGAAGGAGAATACAAGTTAAACATAGAGGGTGTGAAGGAAATTTACAAAGGGTCAAGATTCAATCCTAATGAAAATTCAATGTTGATATGGGCACTATACCCACCTCACAAAAGGACAAAGATCATCGATATCGAAAAAGCCTTTGGACACATGATGACCCTTAAAGTTGGGGAAACTGACCCTGTGGCTTCAGTAGACATGGGCATAAGCATTGCCAAGTTCAACAAGGCACAATAAATACAATTGATGAAATCTAGAAATTATTACAAAATGAAAAGTAAAAAATCAGATTTGGAAATTACTGCCATGAAAGATGCTAGAATGAGGATCACCTCTGGAAATGATACAGAGTTGCAGAGTGAATATGAGCAGTTGCAAGAAGAACATCAACAACTAGTAGAAAAGATGAAGGACCTTCAGTTTGACACTGTGGCAATGATGTCGCACAAGAGATTTACAAACCTAAAGATATGCCTTGATTTTTGGCACGTTCACAAAAAGAACTATGAAGCCATTCTTGAGCATGGGAGAGTGAAAAATAGATTGGATACTAAGAGACATGATATGCAACTACATGAGGGATCTGACACCAATTCCATCTCAGCCATTGACATAATCATGAGAAAGTAGGACAAATATGATGAAGACTTACACTCAGAAAATGCAGGGTTTGATGATATTGTGAAGTTGGGATTACCCAAATTATGTGATAAGAACAGGTTTCTGAAGGAACGAAATGATTCGATGGATGAATACAATAGGATACTTCAAGAAGCATTGAATACAGTCAAAGCAGAAGGGCTATTGCTAGATGGAGCATGCAAACATATGGAATTAATGATAAAACTCGAATATGAAGGTCAAAATCCAGTGCATGATGTAGATACCCATACCTTGGAGGAGTATTAAAAACATCTCTCAGTGGCTAATTCAATGTTAGGAGAAGATTAAATTATTTTATAAGTTTAATTAAGATTACTAGTTTAATTATTTGCCAAAAGACAATCTAAAGAGACACCTTTGTTGGGTCTTCTTCTTATATATATGAAATTTGAATTGTAATATTTGATCATCAATACTTTTTAATATTTTAATACTTTTTAGTAGTGAAAGCTTATTTTCTGGAGTAATACAATATCAATACTTTTCTATTTGTGTGTGGAAGATTCTTTCATTTGGACTAGTTCTCTGTTGTTTCTTTTCAAGCAATTGAAGGCAATGTAAAATGTATTCTAATTAATCTCCATGACCATCTTATAATTATCTCTCACTTTCCTCAATCTACCTTTCCCCATCAGGTACTCCCCTTCAAATTTGTTACTGGAGTTGGGATCCCAAATGCGATCTACATGGATCTTTGCTCCCAACTTAGGAAGATATTCAGTAATGTACACCATGGTCTGATATACCATATATCCCTCCACCATAGAACCCTCAGGATGTGCTCTTTGTCTAATCAAAGCCTTCAAAAATTTCAAATGTCTCTCAACCATCCACATTGACCTTGTGTGTATAGGTCCACATAATTCAATCTCCTCAACTTGGTGTATGATGTAATGTTCTTGTGCATTGAAAAATGTCGAAGGTAGACACTTTTACATTTCACACATTAGACAAGGAATTTTTCTCCTCCAATAATTTATATCTTCTTTATGGATTTCTTTAGATGATAGTCATCTACAAGTGATTCAAGACGCAAATATATTAATGAGATTTAACAAAAATATACAATATTTTACATAACAAGTAAAACAAATGGAAAATATAAGATCTATACAACAAATTGAACAAATATTGCTACTTACCTCATGTATTTCCAAGATCATATATAACCTGCTTGACATTGTTGTCGAAGTTGTTTGGGGGAGATAGAGGTAGAACATACTGCAACAATTATAAAATGATCTTTTCATTATTTTTCCAAAACTCGTAAACATAATACACTGAAAAGTACATGTAGTATACAAATATATATATAATATACTAGAATAATTACCTTAATGAAGATATGCCAATCATATGTATTCATCCCTGACCCAAATTCACCTTTCTTTGTTATGATATTGTTTATGTTCGCAACAAATCCTGTGGGAAATCAAATTTTTCGTATGACTTCTTTTATAGCATTGCTTTGCTACTCCATTAATAACCAAGGAAGGGTGCTTATATTAATTTGGTCTCCATCGCTATTTAATTGAATGACATTTTTCATTGCATGATTGGCTTCCTGAATGTCACTACAAATTTTGACAATTTTTTCTTTGTCATGCCCTCCATCCAATATTTTCCATAAGGTTTCTGTTATATTCTTTCTGATATGCATTGTATCAAACAAATGCACAATTTATAGCTACTCATAGTAGGGCAACCTACTAAATTATCTGGTATAACTTTTCAGTCCATGTGGAAGCTAGCCATTAATGCCTTGATGACCTTCATGAAGCATATAAGTTAAACAAATTAACAACGACAATCATTGTCAATTACAGCATGAGTAAACAAAACACAATATAAAAATATAAATTCCAAACATATCATATATGATAGATAAACAATTTGAGCTGATGTATAACCTTGATGATTAATTCTATTATATTCCAACTTCTGTAGGCGAGGTGTCATTCTTCGTGGTTTTGATGTAGTCTCTTCTTTCCCATTGAAACGATGTTTTTTAGAAGTTCAATACTTATGATTTTTGTGGAGGAAGTGCCTATACTCATCAAACACCTACTTTCCTAAACTTGTTGAATGATGAGATTTCATCTTTGGACCACAAATTGGACATGCAAATTTTCCCTTTGTTTGAAGACCTGCAAGATCATATATAATTGGATTAAATATGTCAATTTTTATAATTATATATAATGAATATAGATTATTTAAAAAACATGCATGATATCTACTTCATAAAATTAAATATCATTAAAGTGCAGTCAAACATTATAACATACCACAAAAATGTGTTAGCCCTGGGGCATCATGAATTGCCCATACAAGCATTGCATGGAATTGAAATTGTCTTTGTCCTATTGGTCTAGAGATGTTATACATAGTGACGCCATTCCATAACTTTAGTAACTCATCGATAAGAGGCTCGATATATACATTCATATCTTTAACTTGGTACTTACCTAGTTGAATGAACATAAACATTACATAATTATTATAACCATTTTACTGCAATATATATAAATTAATGTACATGACTATTAAATGAAAAAAATATAAGTCATTATGCAACAAATAAGACAAATGATATGCTACTATGTTAAAGAAAATTGATATAAACAAATACCTAGAACAATCATTGCCAACATTATGTGCTCCCTCTTTATTGACATCCATGGAGGAATGTTATTGTTGATAACAAAAATAGGCCACAGCGAGTAAATAGATCTCAGCTCTCCAAATGGATTGACACCGTCCGTTGCCAATGAAAGCCTAAGATTACGAGGTTCTTCTCTAATGTGTGGCCATTTTTCCTCCATGTCCCAAAATGCAGAACCATCCACATGCATTCAAAGAATGCCATCTCCACTTCTATTCCGTGCATGGTAATCCATAAATTGCGCTAAGCTTTCACACCTAAATAATCATTGCATACATGGAATAATGGGAATATAATGAAGAACCTTGCAAGGCACCTTTTTTGTTAGTTTATATGTTCGATATCTACTGATATGACATTCCATGCATTCTGTTGCAAATTCATGTTGTTTATGATATATAATATGATCATTGGGACATGCATCTATTGCTTGATACTCCATTCCAATATCTTTCATAATGGCAGATAAATCTCAGTATGAGTGAGGTAAAATATTTGATGGTGGTAACAAAAATTCACCTATCAATCTACAACAAAAAAATAATTTGTTAATATAAAGAATATTAATGGTACATATTTCATCCTTTATTTACTAGTGATGAACTAACAACAAAAATAGATGAAAAAAGATGACATAAATGACATACCTTAACATCTGTGAGAACATCCGTGAGATTGCTATGTTGCATAAACCATTCATAACCTTCAAGTTCACCAGCAACAATATAGTAGAGAGAAGAGTTTTTTGGGAACCTTCATAAAGGGGCTCGTATGCCTTCTTAAGTACAGGTAAATCATGAACATCATCAAAGTCATGTCAATCATCATGATCAGCTGTGCCACTAAATGTGTCATGGATCAATGTATTTGTACCATCATCTGCAACTGTGTTTTCTGGCGCATGATCATCTTCTTCCATAGGATCATTAACTTCATCTTTGATATTCACAGCTCCATGTTCCTCCGCTTGCAAAACCACATTCTCCGGGCCATGATAATCCATATCATGTGCCCTAGGGTGCCCCACATTTATAATAATGATCGACACAAATAAACCATGATCATGATCAAGTGATTTTTTATATATATAAAAATGTTAAAATGATATAAACATTTACAAATTCAATCAATATAAAGACATATAATGAACAACTTACCAATGGATGATAATCATGTGCCCCTTCAATGTGACCATGCTGCCTACAATGTTTTTCAGCTATTGTGATTAAAAGTCTTCTCATCTTTAAGCCCTTGCAATTATTGCAAGGACAATAACATTTCCCATCACCCTTTCTTGTCAATCTAGCCCACAATCTAGCAAGTGTCTCTTCATTTTCTTCTGCACTAATATTATCTGACATGATATTTCTTTACCAAGCTTGAATGTTTAGATCTTCAAAAAATATCAAACTCACACTCCAATAATTTTTAATCATAGACAGGTAATAAAATCTAATAATTATGATATTTTGCACCAAAAAAATTTGGCCTATAACCTCCACAAACTGTCACAAGTATAGCAAATTTGCAAGTATAGATAAATTGTTAAACTCACTTTTATTTATTAAAAAGAATTCATCGGAACCCCAACGAATGCTAACCATATACCCGTCAGCCCACAAATTGAGGCTAACCATATGTCGGCCCACAAATTGATGGAAGGGGATGGTTGACTTTAAGTGTATGTCGAAATACCGATGAAAATTATGGAGCATTGCAAGTTAGATGAACGTCGGGCATAAATTTTTTAAAAAAATGAAAATTTCACATTAATTACACAGGTATCCGATGATACGTCTAATTATACATCTTTTGTCATAAAGTTTCATCATATTTTGCAGTCAAATGAGTTAGTGTTCTGACTATTTCATGTTTTATTCTTTGAAATGTTGTTACAGCCTATTTCTTTTGTTATTCTATGCTCTAGATATTGCACTATCATCATAGAATGTATGTATGTTACTGCAGTCTTTATAAATATAATGACCTCTACTGCTATGACTGTTCTTCTGATGCTTTAGGACTATTATTGAGATAGTTCCCTGTGCATGTAGAAGACCCCTTTAATGCTTGTTCAAGAGTTTTGTCATAACATCCATATGGGTTGATCCATGTTCTCAAATGATTATAAGCACAAACATAAGAATGCCATCCATCTATACAGTGTATAGGAGTATACAAAACTATCTCAAGAGCTCTCTTATTGCTAACTTATTAACTAGCTTTCCATCCCAGTTGTCCTTGATAGTGGCTACAAAAAGCCTATTGGGACTGCTCCTTCACATCATGGATGGTATCACAATATACTTTTTCACTTTTGGATGACTATTCCTATCTGCCTTTGGTGTCCATGCCATCAGTGTTCCCTAATGAAACTTTAAAATGATGCAAATGACTATCTTTTCAAATTTATGATTGTTGACTATTATGGCTAACTATTCCATGATTGTAATAATGTCTTCTTCATTGTTGGTCATGCTCTTCATATCAGGTAATGTGGTACATTTAGGGCACAAGAATTGCTGAGGGAACATTGATAATGAACATGCTTTCACAATCTTTGAATGGATCACAAGATTCTTAGATAACCCTAGAACAAAATCCAAAATTGCTATTGCTTCTACAGTTATCTTTGCATTCTAGATACAGTGACCTTCATACATGTGGACTTATTATATGACTGTTGCTAGTTTTTACTAAATATTTGCACCTCAATCATGTATTATATTCTTGGCTGTTATATGTGGACAGTCCTTGTGATTTCTATCATGATGCTGTATTTTTTTGGCATTGTACCTTCATTATTTTCATTATCTTTTTAATGATGTCACTATTCATAATGAAATAGTGTAGTTATACCCTCGTTGTCAACCAAGCTCATAGCTATTTTGTAAAGCTTAAAAGAGGTACTAGGTTTAGAACTGCATGAAAGTTTATGTCCAATGGCTTAAAAACTATGATATTTGAACAAGAAATAGAGAAGGGAAAATATCAGTAATAGTGACTATCACTATACATGTTTTCTTCTTTATTCTGCTACCTTGATAATAATCTTCTTAAAAATGGACTGTCATTACCTTAACAGACTAGCCTTCTATGCTTCACACACAATACTTTCTCATGACTATGTATACTGCTCCTTTGATTTCCTAACTATTTCATGCTTTCTTCTCTTAAATGTTGTTACAACCTATTTCTTTTGTGCTTCTATGCTTTGGATATTGTACTACCATCATAGAATGTATGTCTATTACTATAGTCTTTATAAATGTAATGACCTCTACTACTATGACTATCCTTTTGATGCTTTATGACTATTATTGAGATAGTTCCTTGTGCATGTAGTAGACCCCTTTAATGCTTGTTCAATAGTTTTGTCATAACATCCATATGGGTTGATCCATGTTCTCAAATGATTATAAGCACAAACATAAGATTGTCATCTAGATATGCAGTGTACAGGAGTATACAAAACCCATCTCAAGAGCTCTCTTATTGCTAACATATTTACTATCTTTCCATCCAAGTTGTCCTTGACAGTGGCTATAAAAAGCCTATTGGGACTACTCCTTCACATCATGGATGGTATCATAGTATATTGTTTCACTTTTGGATGACTGTTCCTACCTGCCCTTGGTGTCCATGCTGTCAGTGTTCCCTAATGAAACTGAAAAATGATCCAAATGACTGTCTTTTCAAATTTATGACTATTAATTGTTATGACTAACTATTCCATGATTGTAACATCTTCTTCATTGTTGGTCATGCTCTTCATATCAGGTAATGTGGTACATTTAGCTCACAAGCATTGCTCAGGGAACATTGATAATGAACATGCTTTCACAATCTTTGAATGGATCACAATATTCTTAGATAACCCTAGCACAAAACCCAAAACTTTTATTGCTTCTATAGTTATCTTTGCATTTTGGATACATGGACCTTCATACTTGTGGACTTATTATATGATTGTTGCTAGTTTTTACTGAATATTTACACCTCCATCATGTATTTCTATTCTTGGTTGTTATATGTGGACAATCCTTGTGATTTCTGTCATGATGATGTATTTTTTTGGCACTGTACCTAATGACTACTCATTACCTTTTGCATGATGCTCTATTCATTTACAACCCCTGCCTTCTCTATTTGCTATCTCCTGAGGACTTGACCTACATTGCATGTCAATCATAGTCATCTTGCTAAATCTCATACAACTATACTGATGCTCCTTTGGAAACGGTCCTAATCACTTTTTTGACAATGTTGATCATACAAGGGGTAGTGAATACCACTAACATATGATAAAGACCTCCTTTTATGCTTTTAAACTGTAGATAGTCTTGCTAATCCTTGCTTTCATTATGAAGAGAATGTGGAGGGGCCCTTTGAATGCAAGCTTATGTTTGATCAGACCTCTATTTATCTCAGACTTTCTAGTCTGTACCAAGCATTATTTCATAACTCTATGCACAATGTTATAGTAGGATGGAAAGGCTTTCTCAATACTCTACAAAGCACTATTCACTATCATGGTATCCCTTTGTTTGAAAGCATGTGACAACTGAGCATTCTTAATGTCTAGATGTAGGAAACCCAAGTGGGGAAAATAAGGTGATATTGTCCTTCTTCATAATGGCAGACATGAATGACTTCCCTTTGGGTTGTCAACACAGTCTTTCTCTTCACTGCTACAGGATTTGTTCTCCAGATTTGACTACCCCTAAAACACTGTATCTCTTGTCTTTTATTTGTGTCCACAATGTGACAGGTTGTTGTGAGGTCCTAGCATTTTAGTTGAAAAATATATCAATTATGTCAACTGGGGTAGTGTCCAAAGGCTGTATGCAATAGGGGATGTTTTGTCTATCTCTCTCTTAGTAAGATTTTCTGGATTTTTGAATTGTTCAAAAACATAATTTAAACTAGAAAGCATGCAATTGTTTAAACTAGAAAGCATTCAAATTCTCATTCTAGAAAGCATGTAAACTATCTAAGAATCAAACTTGTAGTTTAACTATGAAATTGAAACAAAGGTGACTACTAACTACTAAATAAAGGTACACTTAACATTTTTAGATCAATACCTAACAACAATTTTAAGAACATAGTGGATGCTCTAGAAATTCTAGTAGACAGAAACTCAGAGATTAGTAACTTAAAAACACAACATGTAGGGGCATACAATAGAACTAAACATAGAATAACATTTATCTAAAGATAACATGCACAAAACAAACATAACAACATTAATGATAATACTTATCTACTCTACAAAATTGCTTGAGTGCCCAGCTCTTGGGCATTCCTACTAATAGCTCAAAATCACATATAATACTTTTGCAACTTCAAAGTAAATCCATTCCTAACACTTCCATTACTAGAACAAATTAGTCATAATAATCTGGTGATATTCATTCATTCATTTGTATCATAAAAGTGTAACAACACATAGAACATAACCAAACAATATTCAGAATAACATTGTAACAACATATCCTTGTTTTCAGCAGCTACACATATATATACTACACTACTACAAAATCCTAATCCATAGATGGAAGGAAAATACTATTGTAAAAGTCTTAAATAGAATTATAACTAACTAATGTTCATGACATAAAACATAATAAAGGCTTTGAGTGGAGTCGCAAAGTCTCAAATAGTCTTAACATAAATTAACCGAATGTTTTAAGAAGTCCTCCACTATGCACGCCTAAATTTCTAGTGCCCCAACTTCCAACACTCTGACTTCAACCACTTGAAGTCCACTCCTTTCATAGGCCATGCATAAATCCTACACAATTACTCAAAGTCTATACCATTATATCAATGTTAGTTAGCTAATTCCAATCAATTTGAGAAATAAAGATTTATACATCATTTTATAAAAAGTAGACAATTATTGCTTCTAAAAATAAAAAAATTGGCATGGTTGAGGTGGTTGGCAAGAACAAAAAGGGTATTTAGCTCATCATAAGAATGAGGTTGTTTATACCTCATCATCCTACCCTTCCTAAGATTGAGCAGGTCCTCCTACTCTCTAATGAGTCCTCTACCTCTCTACATCCCTTTTCCTATTCAACTCATCATATTTGGAGCTGAGATCATACATGTCTTATGCTTTTTCATCCAAATGATCAGGGTGCTTAAGAAAACCTTTGTTGAATTTAACCCTCATCTACCATGAATATAATTCTCCAGGATTTTGCTCTACAGTGACCAAAACTACAGGGGGCGGTTGAAGAAGCAATGGAGGTCTGTATTACATCCCTATTCATGTGGTCTTGAGCTGTTGTAATATTTTTATTAATGCCTTAGCTCTTTTGTAGGACCACCTTAAGTTGGTGGGGGAGATCATCTCCCTCCATTTGAGATACATAGGTAGGGGAGTGTACCACTCCTAACAGGCACTCCATGCCCTTTCTATTAACTGTGGCCCGTGAAATTTGAAAATTTTAAAGCAAATCTGGATACTATCATTATATTTATTCTTCATGGCTTCACAGCTTTTAATCCTTTGAAATTGAGCCTTGAAGGCAAAGGGCTTTCAGTTAGGATATCTCATTTGGAGTCATATAGTTCTCTCTTCTTGCAAATACTCCCTAGTTCTCTCCTGCCATTGAATTTGATTCTACATATTAGACATGAAGGCTCTAGGTTGTACCTCCTCAAAAAAAGGTTGATAAATAAATCATTGTGCTTCTCTATAAACAAATTATGTATGAAAAATTTAGACAACAGATTTTGTTGAATAGGGGCTGCCTCTTTGAATGCTTCTAAGAACTATTTATCATCTGGGTCATGGGGTAAATTGCAAGAGATCCTCAAAAGCTTCCATCTTAACAAATGTTCATTTAGAAACATGGAAAATAATCAGGATGGATTTCTATAGGCTAGTAACAATTGTCCAATTTGACATGCATCAATTTTAGCCTGGTAGAGTTTATCATAGGATTCTTTTAATAACACTATTTCTTGCTTAAGTTTGGCATTTTTTGCCCCTACTTGCCTCAAGAAATAGCATCTCTACATCCACTTGGCCAACAATAGGGGAATGTGAATTTGAAACCATTCCATCTTAGTTGGCTCATTCCGTACTTCCTTTGACTCCATCATTGGTTTTACGTTGATCTCTTGCAAATCCTACTATAGCTCAATAGTTCTGCTCAAAGTTACATTGAGTTCTAGTGTTTTTTTTTCATGTGTTTTTGCAAATTCTTGGAGAGATTGCACTAGATTATGAGTTAAACTTTTAATCTTTTAATCTTTTTTAGATAATTATCCAAACACTCTTTATCTTTCTCATCAATTTGTTGCACTTGAGAGTGCAACACTCCAATAGTTTTATCTTTTTGTTCTAATTGGGCCCCTAAAGCTATGATTTCTTAATCTTTTCTTTTCAAAAGTTTAGTTTGTGTGTTTATTTCATGTTGTTTCTTATTTATCTGCTCTTCATTTTTCTGTAGTTTATCTTTTAACTGAACAATTTCTGCCTTCAACTTTTCTAATTTTGTTTTTGTGTGATCATATGTTTCAATTTCTACATTAGTGGAAGGGGAAAAATAGAGATCTCTACATTACTATCAGTCACATGTTCTACATTATTTACTTCCACTGGAGTCTATTCTATGTCATCAATAACCAGGAGAGACAATTGTTCACTTAGGGGGACTATATTAATTTCCTATGTTTCCAAGGGCTATTGTGAAGGGGAAAGTGGTTCAACAGACTCATTCTCAACAAGTATATAATTTGGCAATTGTGCTCCCATTTTTCCTTGTCCTGTCTTAGATGTGACATCCTCCTTTTCAGACTCAGGGGGGCTTATTTCTATCTAGAGTTTTTTTTCACTTAATTGGGGTATGTTTTCATACGGCTGGGCAAAATTTTCATATGATTGGGCTACAGTTTCATGCAATTGCCTATCTTGTCTTTTCCTTTTAGGAGTATGCGGCTGATCACAAGACACAACACAACTAAATTCTATAGCCAATCGTTTGCTTCTCCTTAAAGGAGGAGGTCATTGCAATTTTACCTTTGGAATCTTTTCCTTTTTGTGGGACCGAGTATTCTCATCTTCAGAATTCACTAAATCCACATTTTCTTGCTTCTTTGTGGTCTTTGGTACACTCTATGGTTTAGGTCTCTCCTCAGGGTTTGAAAGGTTTGATGAATTTTCTGGTGCTTCGCCATTAGGATCTTTTCTACAATATTGAGGCATAGGGAAAGGTTCTTTTACATATAAGCCACCAATCTAGATGACTCACCTTCTTCAAAATGTCTTACAGGTTCAGGGTTTTCAAATTTCTAAAGAAACTTCTGCCATTTTTCTTCTGATTTTCTTTTCTTCAAGAAATTATGTTTGCAAATTAAATGAATGAAACCATGTTGTTTCAATGGGCCTGAACTAATTTTAAACCTCTCTATCATGTTGACAATGGAGTCACTGAGGAAAGCAGGAAGGTTAACCCTTAACTCAGGGTTTTCAGTGCCATGGCGTAGGTGAGTGAGTAACCTGAAAGGGGGGCTGACTATGGTGGCACATTGCCCTTCACATGTAAAGTATTTGATGATCCAGGAAACCTCCATTCTCCATGGCTCTGCAATAGACATTCTCTAAAATCCCTTATTTTGTCCACAGGTATTCACAACTAGCAGAGGATGAGGTTCTCCCCCCCTAATGAAGAGTTCTCTCATTCTTTGATAAGAAATGTTTGTAGTTTATATTAAATTCACACCTTCATTTTTAATGCTAGACAAATTAGAAATGATTTGAGGGCTTACCTTAAACTTCTTGCCACGTACTATCGTTTGCCCATCCGAGAAGTTTTCTACAAATTCCTTGACCAGCTACATGTTATGCCCCTCAAATTTCTTCATAAACGCAAGCCAACCTATCCTTTGAAACAACTCAGAAATATTACTCAGTGCCAATAATTTCTCTAGGGAAGTTGGTTCTAATTTACGCTTAGCCCCACCCATTCAGTTTCTTACTTGCAATTTTGCTAAGTGTCTACTGAATTCATGGCACTCTAACAGTGGAAAACTATTTTAACAAAGCTATTATGTAGACTAAAGGGAATGCAATCTTATGACCACCTGTACTTTGACAATACGGATGGAACATAGATTAACTCAAGCATTTAGCTTTGCTGCAATTGAATCATTATTTTGCATGGGATAGAGTGCATGAGCCACCACCTCTCTAGTGAAGGTACAGTCTGCACAATTTACTAAATTTGGAAAGGAAGGTGGAATGTGCCAATTCATTTATTTTTATCCACAATAATATACCTACTTAAAATAAAAGATGTACATACCTCATGTCTCATCATTTATTTGAAAGTCACTTTCCATATGCTGATGTAATAGCATCATGGATGGTGGTGTAATTAAATTTAGATGGGATGGTGAAGGGTTGTAATGAATTTATTATGAATAAAGATGGGATGGCTAATAAGGGTTCTAACTATTATAACAAAAAGGGGTCACAATAATCTTTTTTATTTATTATGGTAGTATTGGGTGTGAATTTTGGAAGTGGCAGAAAAAAAAAATAGTGATGGTCATGGGTATGTTGGGATTGTCAGAGCATTTGCAAAGAAAGGGAAATCACAAAATTCTAAAGCATCATTGAAACCTGCAGCTGGGACAAAAGAATGAAATTCTAGAGCATCACTGAAAGGTGCGGCTAGGACAAGAAAACAAAATTTTGGAGCATCGCTGAAAGGTGCATCTGGAATGCAGGAACAAAATTTCAGAGCATCACTGAAAGATGCAACCAAAATGTAGGAAAAAAGTTTTGGAGCATCACTAAAAGATGCAGTGGGAATGGAGGAACAAAATTTTAGAGCATCACTGAAAGATGTAGATGGAATGTAGGAACAAAATTTTGGAGCATCGCTGAAAGATGTAGCTGAAATGTAGGAACAAAATTCTGGAGCATCGCTAAAAGATGCAGCTGGAATGCAGAAATAGAATTCTAGAGCATCATTCAAAGATGCAGCTAGAATACAAGAATAAAATTTTGGAGCACTGCTAAAAGATGTAGCTAGAATGCAGGAACAAAATTTTGGAGCATCGTTGAAAGATACAGCTGGAATGTAGGAACAAAATTCTGGAGCATCGTTGAAAGATGCAGCCAGAATGCAGGAACAAAATTCTAGAGCATCGCTGAAAGATGCAACTGGAATGCAAGAATGAAATTCTAGAGCATCACTAAAAGATGCAACTAGAATGCAAGGGGAATGGAATAGGATGATACACTTTTGACATAACATGTTCTAGAATACCACTGGAAGATGTGCCAGAATGTAGGAACAACAAGGGAATGGAACCAATTGAACAAACAAGTTCTGGAGCATCATTGCAAGATGCGTCAGAATTCACATTCTATTTGAATACGAAGTCCTGCAAAAATAAAAATAAAATTTAGACAAGTCCAAAAGAATGGTAATACAATAAAAATTCTCTGAAGTGATTATAAGTACATATGCATGCAAGATTTTTTTTTAGAACAATATAATACTAGCTCTACCTTAGTAGAGTCAATGCATTGGGTTTCCCCTTGCATTTCTACCATTCTCATAAATTCTTCTTTGTTGATAGGTTTGTGGTAGATTTGTAATAGATGACTGTTGACTAATAGAGTTCGAGTGTCACCATCAATAGGTTTGAATTGCACTACTCTGTTTGGAAATACTTTAGAAATTTCATGTGGACCCAGCTAGTGAGTCCTTAGTTTCCCTTTTTGATCTTTATAATGGGTGTCAAATAATAGTGCCCAATCTCCATTGTGGAACTCTCTTTATTTTATGTGTTTATCATACCAGGCCTTTCGTTGTTGTTGCATTAGCTCGGTCTGGTGGATAGCTTCTAGGTGGAGTTCATCTAATTCACTAACTTTCAAGACTCTTTCTACCTAAGCTCAGCCAAGGTCTAGGCCTAACTCCATTGTCGTTCTAAGAGTTTGAAGTTCAAATTCAATGGGTAGAAGAGGTTTCTTCCCAAAGACTAACTCATAAGGAGTAAGACCAGTGGTTGATTTCCAAGTTGTATTATAGGCCCAAATGGCTTCAAGTAATTTTGGCCCAGTGTTTTCTTCTCGATGAAACTATTTTTGTCATCATGTTTTCAAGTTCCCTGTTAGTGACTTCTACTTGACCATTTGCTTGAGGTTGATAAGGTGATGAATTTTTATAGCTTACCTGGAAAAGACCAGAAAGGCTAGCAAAACTTTTGACATAAACTGGGGTCCTTGATTTGTGACAATTAATCTTGGAGCTCCAAATCTGAGAAAAATCCTGTTATACAAGAAGTCAACAACTTGTTCTTCCCTAGCCACTCTTAGGGCTTAGACTTCCACCCATTTAGTCAAATAGTTAGTACATATCAAAATGTACTCTTTGCCTTGTGAAGGGGGATCTATGGGACAAATAAAATCCAATCCCCACTTTTCAAATGGTTCAAAAACTACCTACAATTGTAGGGGCATTTCATTGGATGCTGTGGGTCTTCCTATTGCAAGTATGTGCCTAATCAGTGTTGTCATTGATGTCAACATATCTATGTTGTCATTAGTGTCAACTGTGCTCTTACTTTGTTGAGGATATTGAGAAAATTAGCCTCTCTAGTGATAACAATGTGTTGCAGTAGAAACAGTGCATTACAGGCAAAAGAACAGTCCAGAAGAATGCTCTGCATTTCTTGTAGAATAAATATCTTTGTCTACGGATTGGAAGTTAGTTAGAAGCCTATCTAACTATGTTATATTCTGAGTTTGAGCCTCCGGTATGAAGAATTGAGTGAGATATGTTCACCATAGTGAAAACAACTTTATCTGTGTGTTTGGTGGTGACAGGGAGAAAGTGTTTTTCTCCACATTCCTATGCATTGAAGTATTTTGGTCTGCAGTTCTGGAAGTAGGTTTGTGATGATGTTAAATGCCTTCAAGTGTAATGGTTCATGATTTGGTGGTTCGCAAGCTATCTTTTAATCATGACAGTGGCTGGCAGTGTTGTTCTTGTGCTCCAATTTGAAGAATTCTGTTGATAGAGTTGCTAGAGATCATGCGGTTGTTCCTGGTATTTATAATGTGCTTGTAGATGTCTCCTAATCATGCTCCTACATTTAGATTGGTATGCAAGGTGTAATTTAGATCCTACATGAAGTGTGTTCTTCAAGATATGTGTGTTAACATCGGTCTTAGCCGACCTGGTTGAATTCGTCATTTGCGAAGATGCATTGAAGATTGTGATAGCATGTTGTAGTGTGGAAGATTGTGTTTGAGTCCCAGCTAAGGTGTGGCGTGATCCACATACATTCTTACATCTTTTCCTTAGCTAAATTTGTATTGGGTCCAAACCTATTTTATGTATGTTTGTAATGCCAACCATCAAGATTTTTTGGTTGATGATTGTAATGCCGACCTTGATGATCATTCCAAGGTTGATGTAGTGTATAAACACTTGTAATTAAGTCATGAAAATACATCCAAGTGCGAAGATGCCAAGATAAAGTGAAGAAAAGTTGCAGAGCAGAACATAGGTGTTTGTGCTTCAATGGAACTGAACATTGGCATGGAGTAGATGATGTTATCTCAATTCAACATTTTTGCAGTGAGCCTTCTCTTGGCAATCACCCTCCCTTTGGCAGTGAGCCACCCATAAGTAGTGAGCCTTTCTTTGTAGTGAGCAATTTGGGTAGTGAGCCCTGTAGGTAGTGAGCCTTTGATTTTTAGTATGGGTAAGTGTACAAAGATTAGGGACCAAAATGGGGTCTTAAGTTGCCACTTTTTTTCTGAAATTAGGAAACATTGATGTTGGATGAGAAATTGAAGATAGCTACACTCAAAATTTGAAGATGGAATGAAAAAAAGAGTTGTAGTTCTCTGAATCTAGTTTCTAAACTACTATTTTTTTCCAAAAATGGTTGAGCTGAATGGGTTCAAAAAGGGGGAGCACACAAATTGGTTCTATTTTTTCCTAAAAAAACATAACATAGCATCTAGTGTGCTGCCCCTAAAATGTTAACTTTTTTTAGTATTTCAATAATCGCTCTAGTGAGAAATTAGGTAACACAATGTAGATTATCCCTAATTTTTTTGTTTATTTTTTAATGAACAATTGATTTTTTAGTAATTTTTAAAGTGGACACATCCTGAAAAATAGAAATTTCAGCATGCTCCCCCCTAAAATATTTGAAAACTAATCGAAAATCATTTTTTTTTAATTTGTGTAGAATGGAGTCTAGTTTCTAAAAATATAACTTATTTCAATTTTCAATGAATGGCTAAAAAAAAGTCAAAAATACTAGACACTGGTTTTTTGACAAAAACTGGACACACTTACAAAAGAAATTCAAGATGAAACACTAAATGTACTCAAAATGTGAAAAAAATTATATGGTTAGATAGCTAACAAAGAGCTTAAGATTATGGTGGTATTTTTTGAGTTTTCATTGAAAAAATTACCATCCTGATGGGGAGCACACTCCAGATTATCTCTAGATTTTGCTAAAAACTGATAAAAACACGTCAAACAAAGCTGACAATAATGCGAGTGCGTTATAACGTGCTCGCATTATGATGAGATTAACTGGCAATACACATGGCAATTGCATTTGTTTGAAAGTTTCTAAATCCTTTTCAACAAATTCATTTTTCATATATCTTGCAATCATTGCATTCCATTATAGAACATCTCTTTGAGGTGTTACGTCATACAATTGATATGCCTTATCTATGCTTCCACACTTTACATACATGTCTACAAGGGCAAGTGCGCTTCCTATCATCTCTCTCACTCTATTTCTCTCCCCTCTCTTCTTCCCTCCCCTATCTACCTTCTACCCTCTCTCTCACTCTCTACTTCCCTCCCCTATCTACCTCTGACCCTCTTTCTAAGTCTTTGCTTCCCTCACCTCTCTACCTCCTACCTTCTCTCTCACTCTATTCTCCCCCCTCCCTCTCTACCTCTTACCCTCTCTCTCACTTTCTACTTCCCTCCCCTATCTACCTCCTACCCTCTCTCTCAGTCTCTGCTTCCCTCCTAGGTGTCTACCTCCTATCCTCTCTCTCTTCTTCCTTCCCCTGTCTACCTCCTATGGTATGCTCCCACTCTCTACTTCCCTCCTGTCTCTACCTCCTATCCTCCCTCTCACTCTCTACTTCCCTCCCCTCTCTACCTCTCCTCCTCATTCTTCCCATCCAATTAAATTTCATAAATTATCTTGTTTCTATTTCATCATCCCAATTGATATCCTCATCCATTTTTACATGTCCTATTTTTCTTGTTTCCATGTTCTTTTTCAAGAAGGGAGAGTGAGAGGGAGGAAAAGGGAGAGAGGATGGAGTTGGAGGGGAGAGAAAGGAGAGAGATACTTGGTGATAGGGAGAGAGAGATAGAGAGTCCTAGTTTTCTTGTTTTGGAGAGAGAGAGAGAGGGTGGGTCGGGTTTATGAGTTTAGGGTTGCTTAAGTTTAGGGTTTAGGGGAATTATTAAGGGTTTACAGGTTTAGGGATGCTCAGGTTTATGGTTTATGGTTTAAGGGTTAGGATTTAGGGTTTTTGGGAGAGAGAGAGAGGTTTAGAGTTACTCAGGATTAGGGTCATTATTTAGGGTTTGTTAGCTTAGGGTTGCTTAGACCTTTAGGGGCATTATTTATGGTTTATGAGTTTAGGGTTACTCAAGTTTAGGGTTTAGGGGAATTATTTAGGGTTTAGGGGTTTATGATTGCTCAAGTTTATGGTTTATGGTTTAGGGGTTAGGGTTTAGAGAGAGAGAGTGAGGGGATTGATAGATATTGGGATAGATAGGGAGATAGAGGTATAGAGTTGCTTCCAAGGTTTATGGTTTAGAGGTTTGGGGTTTAGAGAACTGCTTAGTTTTAGGGTTTAGGGGTTAGGGGTTAGGGTTTAGGAGGATTATTTAGGGTAACTTAAGGTTTATGTTTTAGGGGTTAGGGGTTAAGGTTTAGAGGTTTAGGTTAGGGTTTAGAGAGAGAGGACTAATAGGGAGATGTAGACTGAGGGGAGACATATGAAGATAGAGGGTGAGGGACATGGTTGTCCAGAGACATAGGTAGAGAGATTGAGAGGTAGAGGGATGATAGAGACAAGGAGATAGGGTTTAGGGTTGATTGGGTTTAGGGTTTAGCCTAGTTAGGAGTTTAGAGAGGGAGAGATATGGAGATAGAGGGTGAGGAACATGGCCATAGACATATCCAGAGAGATTGAGAGGTAGATAGATGATAGAGACAAGGAGATAGGTGTTTAGGGTTGATCAGGTTTAGAGTTTAGGGGTTAGGAGTTTAGAGAGGGAGAGATAGGGAGATAGAGGGTGATGGACATGGCCAAAGACATAGGCAAAGAGATTGAGAGGTAGAGAGATGATAGGGACAAGGAGATAAGGGTTTAGGGTTGATCAGGTTTAGGGTTGATCAGGTTTAGGGTTTATGGTTGGTATATATGATGTATAGAATGGTTTAAATGACTAAAATATTGGTGCTTATGATGTTCTGATCACTCCTATGGCTGGCAGAGGGTAGAATGACACCTGTGACTGGCTAGGTGTGTAATGATGTTTGTGATTGATAGGTAGGTGCTACTAAGGAGCATATTGGCACATACGTTATACAAAATGGTGCAAATGACTAACAGATTGGCACTATGATCTTCTAATGGCTCTTGGTTAGGTACTTGTTTGATTTTGATTATTTTTGGGATCATTTGAGATGGAGCTTAGATTGATTTGGGATGGAGTTGGGATGAAATGGATTTGTTTAGGGATGATGAGAGGTGAAAAGGAATAGATTAGGAACAATTTGGGAATGATTAGAATGGTTTTAGGGATGGTTTGAAGTGGTTTAGTGCTGATTAGGGAATGATTAGAATGATTTAGGAATAGTTTAGGGATGGTATTTGAGATGAAATCCAGGTTTATTTGAAAATGATTATGAATTCAAAGTTAAACTGATTTGGATGTGATTTGGGATGGTGTGAAGTGGTTTAGGGCTGATTAGAAGTGGTTTAGGGATGATTAGAGATGAAATTGAATGGATTAGCGATGATTTGGGATTGATTAGGAATGAACTTGGTTGGAATGAAAGCTTAATGTTTTTATGAACTTTCACATTATAGAGATTGGGAGAGATAGGGAGATAGATGTTTAGGGTTGCTTCCAGGTTTTATGGTTTAGGGGTTAGGAGTTTAGGGGTTTAGCCTCTCACTCATTTTTAGGGTTTAGGGGTTAGGGGTTAAGGTTTAGGGCATTATTTGTGGTTTAGAGTTTATGGTTTAGGGGTTAGGGGTTAAGGTTTAGGTTTATGGTTTAGGTAGAGAGGCGAATAGGGAGATACAGAGGAGACCAAGCCTAGGAGAGATATCTATGTCTCCTCTATCCCTCTCTCTAACTATACCTACCTCTCTATCTCTTGCTTTCCCTATCTCTCTATCTTGCTAGATCACTTTGGACCACCTCTCTCTAACTCTACCTTTTTATCTCTCCCTCCCTCACTATTTTAGGTTTACATGAGTTTAGGTTTGCTTAAGTAAATAGGGTTTAGGGTTTTGGGTAAGGGTTTAGGGGAATTATTTAGGCTTTAGTGGTTTAGGGATGCTCGAGTTTAGGGTTTAGGGTCTAGGGGTTAGGGTTTAGGGTTTACGAGTTTGGGGTTTAGGGTTGGTTGAGTTTAGGGTTTAGGGTTTAGGGTTTAGAGGTTAGGGGCTAGGGTTTAGGGGCATTCTTTAGGGTTTAGGGTTTATGGTTTAGGTAGAGGAGAGAATAGGGATCCCTATCTCTCTCTATACATATGGATCCCTATCTTTTAATCTATCCCTCGCTACCTCTTTCTTCTCCTCTTTATATCTCTCCCCATCCCTCTACCTCTTGAAATCTCTCTCCCTATGTCTCTAGACATCTCTTGATCGCTTTCCTTATCGATCTATCTATCTTCATAACCCCATATCTTAATATACCCCTCTCTACCTCTCTCTCGATGTATCTCCCTATCTATTTCTCCCTTGCTAGATCTATCTTCTTATATCTCCCCTCTCTCTATATATGTATCTCTATCTTTCTCTCTTTATAGACCCCTTTCTCTATCTCAATCCCCATCTCTCCCTCTCCCCATCTCTATATCACCTATCCTCTCTATCTCCATGTCCCTCTCTATCTCTCCATGTCTTCTGATCCCTCTCTATATATAGGATAGAGAAATGAAGAGAGAGAGAGAGACTCTCCCATGTAGATACAAGGTTACCCATTATGCTTCCTAGAATGCGCTCGCATTATAATGCAATTACGTTCTGGGAAGCATGGAAAATGGTAAAAAAGCATGTGGGATCCATGTTTCATACCCCGCATGACTGTTATTCTTGCTTTTCATGAGTATATCAGACAAAAGAACACTTTTCATGTTGTTTGACTAATTAAGAATCATTTTTATATGAATCCACCACAGTGTGAGGTACAATCCATAGTGTGAGGTGCAATCCCAATATTATAACTCGACACAGGTTTCTATATTTGTGCACATCACATTCATTAATGCGAATGATAGTGCAGAGGATGACAGAAAGATCATAAGGGAGTATCATTTTTATATAAGCGATGATCGCACACATTCTGTGGAGTTTGTGCAAGGTTGTTTTTAGGTATTCTACAATGATGTGGCTAGAAGGGGCATATCATTCAGTCAGTATATCATATGGTCAAATAACTATGCATCACAACTCAAGCACTCACAAAATTTCTATTGGCTAAGCAGGAGGCATAATATTATAGTTGTTCAGCATATGTGGAACTTTTGTGAGGCCAGGCATGGAAAGGGGGAGCATGATGGTGCAAGAGAGTGTATCAAAAGAGCCATAGCATGAGAATAGTTAAAGTATAAAGACAATGCAAAGCTGACAGATGCAAAATCAATCATCAAGTGGTGTAATGCTTCGATGGGTCCACGTAATGAAGGCAAGTCTTCAGTTCGTAGATTTTTTTGGTTGATAGATGATACTAACATTGCACCATATGAGGTCTGTTGTACACTGATAGGATCAAGTGAGCTACACTCTATCAGAAGCTCAGTTGCAGATTCATGGAGTATACATATGTGGAAGATGGCATTCTTTTATTCTCCATGTACAATTCAAGCCTGGAATGAGTGCAAGTCAATGGAGTGGGTTGATGAATGGCAGTTTAGTTATCTTTGCCCACTTGACACGTATCAACCCTTGACAGCACTGGAATTGATAGAGATGGAATCATCAGTTGACTTTGACCATGTGTCAGATCTAGTTCAACCAGGTAATATATCTACTTTCATAGTTAAATTTGAAATTCGTAATGTTATCTTAAACTTTGTAGTATTTTTGTAATGTTGACTAATTTCATCTGATTTTCTGCACATATCATTGTAGGGCATGTTTATGTAGTTATTACAGATGAAGATAACAAAGAGGGAATAGATTATTACTTGTTTCATTGTGTTGAGGACAAAAATAAATTAGAGGCACCAGTTACAGATGGAGAAAACATTGAATACCCTACAAGCTCAGTGGTTGTTACTGGAACATGGCTTAGAAGGTACCCACATAAGAGTGTTAATGTTTGGTTGTTTGAGGACTTTGACATGCATCGAAAGATTCTTCATTACTCTAACCTTGTCATGGGAACCAATGTTCATTTGATACACTATCGAGGTAGACCTTTGAACAAGACCTTGTGGAAGGTGTGTGACTCTAACCATGAGGCAATACTTGACACAATAAAGAGTAGAGAAGACCTAGATGGTTCATTGGATTAATTTGTAAGTATGCATAAAACTTTCCTAGATGGTTACTTGTACTTTGTTTTGTATATAAATAGTAGTATGAATTGCTTCCCTCCAATATATTTATGTTTAGTCAATTTTGTTTTTTGATGCTTCTCACAAGAGGTCACAACTCTAGTCCATCTAGCTATGGATAAAGAAGCTCAAGAAAAGATGATGAAGAGTGATCATCAGATGGCGGTAAGTAATCGATTACATAAGTGATGTTATATATTTCATGTACATTTTGTTATAGTAATGTGCATATTGTTTGATTGTATTAACAGGTGGAGCTACATGAGCTTGAACTGTCGAAGAGGTCTACTAGACTGTAGTGGTATGAACTATGGGTAGTGAAGGCCTCATATTTCATTTGATTTGTTTCCTATGGTATATATTTGATGTTTGCATCATCATCATGTTATACATCATGGGGTTAGATCATAGGGTTTCAATGTTAGTTCATAACATTCATGTTTATCATGTTACAATAGTAGGACATAGTTGCTTATGTCATTGGTTCATGCGATTGGATCATTGGATTTGGTTGTGGTTCTTCATCATAACATGTCATGCTTTTAGGAGTTAGATTGGGTTGTGGTTCTTCCTCATGACAGGAGTTTGTTCATGTCTTCATTCTTCTTTGTCCTCCATGTCTTCAATGTTCTTAGTGTCTTAATGTGTCCTAGTCGTTCTAGCCTACAAGCTACCGAGACCTAGCACCTTTTGAGTTTCCCTGTAGCTTGCAGTCCAGAATGACTAAGACACTTTGTACATGAAATGAGACCTCCCCTAGCATTTACCCACCCACCCCGACATGTTGGCACAGTCCATTCGGCCCCACAATGAGCAGAACAAAAAATATGGCACCTAGCAACCTTTCCATTGCATGAAACTGAAGCATTTTGCAAGAATGCGTTTGATTTTGGCACGATTAAACAGATAGGAGTTGAATGAAACTTAGAAAGGTTATTGTAGACAAACCCCATGTGCACCTGTAGGTCCAAACAAAATGTTCCCAGATGTCACAAATTCTGAGCACTATCCCGTCAAAGTTTGGCAATTTTTTCGTCTTAGGGAGCTTAAGGGACTTTGCCGGTAGCCTGCTGTCCTGAACGACTGTGATGCTTGGCACATGAAATGAGACCTCCCCTAGCATTTATCCACCTGCCCTGACTCATTGGCAAAGTCGGTTTGGCCCCACGAGCTATGAAATACAAAATGTCACTCCTAGCACCTTTCCACTGCATGAAACTAAAGCATTTTGCAAGAATGTGTTTGATTCTAGCATGGTCAAACAGATAGGATTTAAATGAAACTGAGATAGGTTATTGTCAAAAGATGCCATGTGCACCTATACATCCAAATAGAACATTCCCATCTGCAACAAATTCTGAGAACTATCTCGTCAAAGTTTGACAGTTTTTTCATCTTAGGGAGCTTAAGGGACTTCACCGGTAGCCTGCTACCCTGAACGACTATGACGCTTGGCACACAAAATGAGACCTCCCCTGGCATTTACCTTCCCACCCTAATGTGTTGGTGAAGTCTGTTCGGCCCCATGAGCTATGGAATGCAAAATGTCACTCCTAGCACCTTTCCATTGCATGAAACTGAAGCATTTTGCAAGAATGCGTTTGATTCTAGCACGGTCAAACAGAGAGGAGTTGAACAAAACTGAGAGAGGTTATTGTAGATAGACCCCACATGCACCTTTAGATCCAAATAGAATGTTCCCAGATGCCATGAATTTTGAGAACTATCCCATCAAAGTTTGGCAGTTTTTTTGTCTTAGGGAGCTTAAGGGACTTTGTCGGTAGACTGCTGCCTTGAATGACTACGATGCTTGGAACATGAAATGAGACCTCCCTTGGAATTTACCTATCCACCCCGACGTGTTGGCGAAGTCCGTTCGGCCCCACAAGCTATGGAATGCAAAATGTCACTCCTAGTACCTTTCCACTGCATGAAACTGAAGCATTTTGCAAGAATGTGTTTGATTCTAGCACAGTCAAATGGATAGGAGTTGAATGAAACTGAGAAAGGTTATTGTTGACAGACCCCACATACACCTGTAGGTCCAAACAAAATGTTTCTAGCTACCACGAATTCTGAGAACTGTCTTATCAAAGTTTGGTAATTTTTTCATCTTAGGGAGCTTAAGGGACTTTACCGATAGCCTACTGCCTCGAACGACTGCAATGCTTGACACACAGAACAAGACCTCCCCTGGCATTTACCCACCCACCCCGATGCAATAGAAAAGTCCATTTAGCCCCATGAGCTATGGAATGCAAAATGTCACTCCTAGCACCTTTCCACTACATGAAACTGAAGCATTTTGCAAGAATGTGTTTGATTCTAGCACGGTCAAACAAATAGGAGTTGAACAAAACCTAGAGATGTTATTGTAGAGAGACCCCACATACACTTGTAGGTTCAAACAGAACATTCCCAGGTACCACAAATTCTAAGAACTATCCTATCAAAGTTTGGTAGTTTTTCCATCTTAGGGAGCTTAAGGGACTTTGCAAGTAGCCTGCTACCCCAAATGACTACGATAATTGGCACATGAAACGGGACCTCCCCTAGCATTTACCCACCCACCCTGATACATTGGCAAAGTCTGTTCAGCCCCACAAGCTATGGAATGCAAAATGTCACTCCTAACACCTTCCCATTGTATACATGTTGACAACTTTTGTAAAATAAACTCAAAATGACTCTATTGACCTTGCACATGGTCTATTATGACCTTATTAGACCAAAACAAACTCAATTACATGTGAATTAAACAACCTTCAAAGTGGCTAGTCTTAATCTTCATACTTTTCATGTTTCAATCAGGCCTAATCTAGTAAGACAGTAGACCCTATTTTTGGGGTTTTTCTCTCAAACTTTCCAAAAGACCTCCCAAACTAAATACATATTTAGATACTCATTTCCAAGTTACATAGCATATCTCAAAACTAGTAGTGACTCCTTTGGATCATGTACCTCAAAAATGGGATTTTTTGCTATTTAAAATAGGCTAATTAGGCCTAGTTTGTGAAGAAACATACCTCTAAAATCCAAAAACCCCCTAGACTTGATGGGGAAGCATCTCCCATGTGTCCAAACTCTCAAAACCACAATTAGTTTTAGGAGAAACCCTCACAAACATACCAAACCCCAAAAATCCTAAATCTAGGCCAATTTGAGGGTTTATTGAAACTCTACCTTCCACACACTCTCAGACTTTACCAACACTTGGAACACTTCAAAACTAGTCTGTATATTCTTTAGGAACCATCTCCCAGTACTTTCCAACCTTATTTTAACAAACCTTAGCCTAAAACCACCCTTTCTTGCTTGGAAACAAGGCAAAACTTGCCTAGGACAACACCATAGTTTGGTCAAACTCCATCTCTTGCTTCCCTGACTTCATGGGCATCTAAAAAACATCCAAACCAAACCATTCCACTGAGTTACAGGGTCATACAGCAAGTGGAATGGTCTGAAACATCCATTTACACACTCAAACACTTGTTTTGAGGGTTACACAGGTAGTTTTAGAAAAATGAAGCTATCTCACTCAAAACTCAATGAATTCTCCTCAAACCAAGTGCATTTGAAAGTTAATACATACCACTACCACTTCTAATAGATTTTAGCACATGGTTGGGTCGTACAGGGTCATGGTACAACTTGGAACAACATTTTTGCAGAAAAAATTAAAAAAACTAAATTTTTATTCAAATTTTGTAATACAAAACTCATCTCCCTTCTCTCCTCAGGGTATGTGAGGGATTTAATACATATTTTAAGTAGTTTCAAACAAGCTACAACTGCCACAACCAACCACATGGTCATTTTCCAACTCTCCAATACATGTATACATTACATTTTCAAAACAACCCTTATAAACCTTTGCATTACATGACTTTTATTTGACTAAACATGACTCAACATGACTCCAAAACATAGAAAATTTGGTCATCTTGACCTTATTACATGTATCGTGGTCTACAATGACCTTATTTGATGTAAAAGACTCAAATTACTTCAAAACATCCTAAACTCAACCTGTCAAGACCTTCAAATGACCTAATTTTGTAAAAGATGGTGTTGGTGCTCCTGCACCAAAAGCCAAATTCCAAAACCTTCGAAATGGTATCTTTGGAACATAGTATAGACATCCATTAAAGCATAAAGCATATAGGAATTTGCCAAATGTTGTAGTTGTAAGTACCCTTTCAGACATGTATGCAAAGTGTGGATGCATATACTTGATGAACATGAACTATTTAACATGATGCCTCAAAGAAATGTTGTCTCATGGAATGCAATGATTGCAAGATATGCATGAAATGGATTGTTTTGGATAGGAGGCTCTAAATTCATGATAGTCCACTTTGAGACTAGGCCTAATTAGGCCTCCTTTACAAGGAAACTACTATGCCAATGCAAACCCACCACACCAAACCACTTGGGAACCCTAGTATGCATGGAAAAGAAACCAAATTCATTGGTTTTGGCCTTTGAAACACTTGTTAAGGCACTATTGTATGGACTGCACCCTCTTTTTTCCTAATACATGGTCATATTAGGCTATTGCATCCTCATACTCTATTATATTCTTGTTTCCTGACCTAGGGCTTATTGCGAACAGTGATCCTACCTTATTCCATCCCATTCCACCAATCTAGAGTGATTAACTTGGTGGAATGGCAAAGAAATACATAGTTTTTAGCCTCAAAACCCTCGTTCAGGGTTTTATGACGATTTCCAGAAAAACATGATTTTCTCCCTCCAAATTCAATGAAAATGCCTCAAACAAGATGTAAATGAAAGATCATTCACTCCCCTTCACAATGCAGGTGGTTTTAGACCATGACAATACTATACGGATGAGCAGTACATCCTAGAACAGTCCAATTTTAGGAAAAGTAGTAGAAAACTCAATTTTATTCAACTTTGCCCTTCAAAACCTTCTTCACCAACCCCTCCTCGGTGTGTGTGAATGTTTTTATACATGTTTACAATAGTTCCAATCAATCATAACTAACTTTCAACCTATTTGATTGTTGGGTAACCTCTTTATTACATGATTTGTTAAGTTGACAAAGCAACTTCTTACCACTACTTGCATTATTAGACTTTTTGGTTGACAACAACATAAAACATGACTCTAAACACAAATGACATTGGTCATTTGACCTTATTACATGCAAAATGATGACATAAGACCACCAACTTGTCTTATGGTGTCCTAGGACCTTGTTATGACATGCTCCTAGCCAAGATTGGCTATGGCTAAGGTGCTCCTACACCATGAAATATGTTTCCATGGTGTTGAGTCATCCTCGTTACCTACTACATCACCCTTGTAGACATGTATGCAAAGTGTGGAAGCATAGACAAGGCACGTGAATTGTTTGGCATGATGCCCCAAAGAAATGTCACCTCATTGAATGCAATGATTGCAAGATATGAACAAAATGGATTTTTTGATAAGGCATTAGAAACTTTCAAGAAAATGTGATTGGCGGGTGTAAATAAAAATTCCACAACCTTAGCCAATATCCTCCTTGGACATCTATCAAAAGGATAAAACATATGGGAATTTTGTTAGATGTTGTAGTTGCAACTGCCCTCAGAGACATGTATGCAAATTGTGGAAGCATAGACAAGGCACGTGAACTATTTGGCATGATGCCTCAAAGAAATGTCGCCTCATGGAATACAATGATTTCAAGATATGAACAAAATGGATTTACTGATAAGCCTTTAGAAAGTTCCAAGAAAATGTAATTGGCAAGTGTAAAGCCAAATTCCAAAACCTTAGAAATGGTATGTTTGGAGCACAGTATAGACATCCATCAAAGCATAAAGGATATAGGAATTTTGTCAAATATCATAGTTGTAAGTACCGTGAAAGACATGTATGCAACTTGTGTGGAAGCATATATAACGAACATGAACTATTTGACACGATGCCTCAAAGTAATGTTGTCTCATGGAATGCATTGATTGCAAGATATACATGAAATGGATTTTTCATAAGGCTTTAAAAACTCTCAAGCAAATGCACAAAAATAAATTTCAACCATTTACGCAAATTTTGGCACATCTAAAACTAAATTGTACAACCTTAACCAACTTCCTCCTTGCCTATGCTATAATGGGATCTAGAGAACATGGTGTGGACAACCATCAAAGCATAAATGATATAGGATTTTTATCACATGTATTGTATTTGCAAAGTTTCCCTTGTAGGCATGTATGGAAAGTATGGAAGCATAGACAAGGCACGTGAACTATTTGAAATGATGCCTCAAAGAAATGCACAGTCCCACAAAATTTAATGATTGCAAGATATGCACAAAATGGATTATTTGAAAACAATTTATAAACTTTCAAGCAAATGCAATTGGCACTTGTAAAACCAAATTCCTGTAACAATAATTGATTATCATATTAAATATTTAATATAAATATCATATACATAATGTCATGAACATAACTTCTAGTTTATATAAAAAGCCATATAGGTAAATATACAAAAATATACATCGGATTAACATAAAAAAGTATGTATACAAAGCCATCTAGGCATAAAAAAAAGTTCCCAAAAACTAGTTTCCTATGGACTTTTAGGAAATAATCAGCGACCCTTCTTTGATTGTGAAGATGGAGAGCCAGTCAGTGACACATCCTCTCTCTGCCATCGAGTAGACCTCTTCGAATAAAGTTCATCCAGCTACAACTATTAATGCAAACAAACAATATGCGCATTAGTATAGAAAATGTATGAAATATATAACATCACATATGTAATTGATCACTTACCACCAACCGATGATCACTCTCCATCATCTTGTCTCTCTCTTCATCTGTAGTTAGATGGACTAGAGTTGTGACCTCCTGTGAGAAGCATCAAAAAGAAAAATTGACTAAACATAAATAGCATTTATGTACATCAAATGACATGAGATAAAAAAAGAAATACAAAATTATGATATTTTCATGTTATTGGCTCATACCTTAGGCAAAGGATTTGTAGACATCATGGCTGCATCAATGCCTATCTACACTGACTCATGAAGATGGGGAGTCTCCACTATATTCAGCATCTAAAAATCAATTTCAAGATTATTCAAACAAATAAATACATAACATTATTTTAAAAATGCATAATGATTAGAAATGGTTAAATTTACCTCCATAAAAGTGGTGGTTTGGCATCTAGGGGATGAAGTAAACCGTGGAGGTGCTGGTGACTATTGAAATCATTAAATTGTCACAAAATAATATTGCCATTGACATATCTACAATAATTACAAATATGTAATAAATTACATACCCGCTGACTTGACCTCCTCTCATAACCCACCAATGGATGGCTAATGGAGGTAGGATGAAGACTTTGACCCTAGAATTTCATTGTATAAACAATTACATACATTATTTTTGACTTATAATATAGAAACTCATATAAAATTAATTACAAATTTCAAATAACAATATACTAAATCAAGATGAAACTTGTAACAAATTACTTGAGAGTCAATACCAAATGTATGATGTAAGAGATCGTCACTGAGAATAAGATCATCCAATATGTCCTGCCCTTGTGTCGCATCATGCTGCCCCTATGTTACAACATACTGCCCCTGTGTTGTAGAGTCCTGTCATGCCTCCTGCATCCCATAATCACATAGGTTCCCACATGTACTGCACAAATGTGGGGACACATGACGCCTACTATTCTCACCCTCATCTCCCCAAGTAAAATCATTTGCATGTTGTGATAGATTTTGGGTGAGAGTAGTCAGTGAATGTAAAGTCTCCAGCTCAACACTCTCCTTCAAAGCCAAAGGGAGTGAACTACATTCTGTCCTTGCTTAGGGTATAGTCACATGTTGTTCATCTCACTGAGCCCTAGGTCTCTCTTGGGTAGAGCCACCACCTCTACCTTGGAACTCATGAATGTCAAAATAATTTAGAATCTTGTTGAGGACAAACTCGCAATAGAGTTTCCTCAAAAAATATTGTGGTACCTCATCATGGTTGCATGGCTACTCATCGAAGACCATGTACCATCTATCCCAAAAGTTTCAAGATATGTCATCATTCCTACACCAATGTATAGGAAACCATTTGGAACTTTCCTCTAATGTTTGGCCGGTTTTGGGATTAATAAATTATGCACATAATTGAGATTTTGTAATTTTTTCCTTCTTGACTTATTCATATGACAACTTGTCAGCATAATATTGCTGACTCCTCTCCCTATAGTCTTGGAATGCAGTGATTTGTTTCATCACCAAATCCATGTGGGAAACAATCTCCTATAGTGATTTTCCAAGTGCCCTCCTATGCTCAGTGGTTCCATTTGGATTGTTTAGGGTTTGAATAATAGTTTCAAGATGTTTCTTGTTTTCTTCTATTATCCCTACATAATGTTCTTAATCATCTCTTACATGAAAAGGAGGTGAAGGTGGGTTTTGAGGGTTTGAAGGGTTTTGGGGGTTGTTTTCACCCTCCTCAATTAGATTTAGGTTTTTTTCTTCTCCAATAACTGTAAATGTTGTATAAAAATAAATCAAACATTGCAAATCTAAAAAATTGTTCTAAAACTAACAAAATCAGACAAACCCTACCTTCTTCCTGTGCTAAAGCCTCCAAATTTGCACGATGATGTCTTTGGCGGTGAGGTGGCATTGTGAATTTCTTGCTTTCTTAGGTGCACTTGATTCAATGTCCTCTTTTCAATGCGATCACATTTTTGCTTTGTTTCTTTGCTGTTGTGAGGAGAAAACCTACACGGTGAATGAGCAAAAAGTTTTTTTCTTTTTTATTAAAAGCAACACGTGAGCACGTTATAACGCACTCACATTTTATTTTAATTTTGGATATGGTGGTGACTTTTTGGTCCCCCATCTCATTGCATTTACCCGTATTGATATAACTTATATATTTCTTTGGGCTAACACCCACCGTGGTTTTTCCCTTTTAGGATTTTCCACGTAAAAATATGGTGTCTCCTATGTTAGTTATACTTTTGTGTTGAGCTTCTCATTTGATGCTTTCATGGTTAAATTTGATTATAATTAATTGATAAGTTGATGAACACATTTGGTTAAAAGATTTTAGGAAAATTGATTCACCCCCCCTCTTAGTTGTTTGGTGCAGTTCAACAATTGGTATCAGAGCTAGGTTCCTCTGAAGAAAGACTAACAGCTTGAGGAAGATCCAAGATGTCTTATAAGAAGGAAGCTTCACATTTTTATGGAACAAATTATGCTCTCTAGAAGGTATGAATGAAAAGCCATCTTCTTTGTCTTGGTTATAGAACATGGAAAGATGCAGAAGTAAAATATACCATGCCTCCAAATGGTTTAACGAAAGAAGATGAAATCAAAAAATATGAGGTAGATGTCAAAGTAATGGATACTCTATTAAGTTCCTTAAATGACTCAGTATTGACAAAATTTTTGGATCTTGAAACTGTAAATGAAGTATGCGAGAAGCTGAAAAATCTATATGAAGGAGATGATTATGTAAATGAAGCCAAGCTACAAAGCTTGAAGTGAAGTATGAGGCTTTGAAGATGAATGAAGATGAAAACATAATATCTTTTATGCAAAGAGTTGATGAACTTGTCACTAGAATAAAGGGTATGGGAGGAACTCCTGGTGATAAGGAAGTTGTGATGAAAATTCTCAGATCACTACCGAAGTCATATAGTCACAAGGTAGCTGCAATCATAGAATTCATGACTATGAAAACTATTGATAGAGATCAGTTACTTGGAAAGGTTACAGCCTTTGAGATGAGAGAATTTAGTGATGCCCTGTTCAAAGTTGAATTAGCTTTTAAAGCCAGTACTTCAGTAGAGATCTCCAGAGCTAAGAAATACAAAGTGGATGTTGACTTTGATGAAATTGAAGCTAAATTTGTTGATAGGCTACAAAGAGGATCCGGTAAGTTCAAAGGTAAATTACCCTTCAAATGCTTCTCTTGTGGTAAAGTAGGTCATTATGATTCTAGATGTCCTGAAAGAATTGAAAGAAATAAGAAGAAATATGAGAGAATGCCTAGAGTTCCAAAGAAATGCTACTATGTCATAGATTTTGATGATGAAGGGGTAACTGATGATGAATTTGATGATGCTAATACTAGTGCAAATGAATGCCTATTTATTGATATTAAAGAAGATCTTGTGTTTACTAATTCTGCCAGCTGTGTGAAGGCTGAAAAACTAGTGGAAGAAAGTGGTTTGGCAGTTTAGGTTGAGAAAGATAAGGATGAATGGATTATTGATAGTGGATGCTCACATCACATGACTAGTGACAAAAGTAAGTTTGTAAGTTTGGAAAAGTATGATGGTGGACTAGTTAGGTTTGGAGATAATGTAGCTGGTAAGATTTGTGGAAAATGATCTATTTCATTTGATGGAAAGTATTATACTGACAATGTTCTCTATGTGAAGGGATTGAACCATAATCTTTTGAGTGTTGGTCAGATGTGCGATAAAGGATATGATTTGAGCTTTAAATACAATGGGTGCAAGATCATGGAAAGTTTTGGAACTATGATTGCTACTGGTAAGAAGACAAAAGGTAACATCTATCAATTGAGAGGAATTAATGATTATTGTTTATTGGCCAAGGAAGATGAAAGTTGGCTATGGCATAGAAGGATGTTTTGGCAAGAGACACTATGTGGCTTCATGAGTGTTGTCATTGATGGCAACAAATTCCATCCCACACATCCGTAGGACATGATATGACCATACTGGAAGACAAACCGAAGTGTATCTTGGTCCGGTATGCAAGAATAGAGTCTGTAGCAAGGTCTGACAGTCAGGTCCGGATCTCTCAGAGGACATATCTCAGTGAAGCGTAGACTTGGGGAAGTCAAGTGGAGTACCTTGACTAATATATTCCAAAGATTGAGCCTCCGGTAATGTAAGAGTGAAAAGATATGAACACCTAAGTGTTGGATTCCTCTTTGGCAGAGTAGACTAAGGAAGACCTAACCGACAGAGCATCAGACCTTAATCTGAATGAGATATTTATGGTAATTAAGTTTCTTGAGGTATCATTCATGAGTGGCCAACATGATTGATGACTTCTATAAGCATCTCCTTGATACGTATCACTTGATAAGCAAGGATTCAGCTAACAAATCAAAGTTTGGGAAAATATTGACTATTCCGGATGCCGACTAGAAAGGTGTTGAAATCATTGGTGTAGATATATACCAAATAGATTTGGATTTGAAGGTGTGTGTGATCTGTTGTGTGGTGCAAAGAAAAGTAGAAGAGCAGTGTAACAACAGTAATACAGGTCCAATATGTGACAGGACAACAACACCAAAGAAGAGGAAGAATGAAGTGCAGTAGATTAGTGTATTGAGCCTAACCGGAACTGAACCCCAGCATATGTGGATGCTTCTCATTAGTTCAAGTATCTTATTACTTTCTTTATATTTTGTAGACAGTGAGTCTCTTGTAGGCAGTGAGCCTTTTGTGAGCAGTGTGCTCGGGCAATGAGCCCTAATTGGCAAGTGCCATTTTTGTATTTCTATTCTTCTAATAGAGAATACATTCTTGGGTTAGTCACCCCGTGGTTTTTCCCTTAACAGGGTTTTCCACGTCAAAATCATTGTGTTATGTGAATTGCCTTTGTTTCTTCTTTCATAATTATGGATGCTTATTTGTTTTGATGCTACACTAATTATTAAAGAAGAACAGAAAGTTAAGTTAATTTAGATAACTAATTCACCCCCCCTCTCAGTTATCAACAATTGGTATTAGAGCCAAGTTCCTCCAAATAGAGCCTAACAGCTTGAGGAAGATCTGGGAATCTCAATGGATATGTATGGTATGAGGGAACAACTTCAGTCTACTCTAGATGATCTTGAGCAATCTCACTCCGAAGTCAATGAATTGAAGGAAAGACTCAAACAAGATGATGATTTCATAAATGAACTAAAAGAGAAACTAAGTATCTCTATGAAAAAGAGAAAGGAGCTACTTCAACAGTTAGCAAGTCAAAGTGAAGCCAATAATACTGATGAAGATCTGAATGAGAAGAACAAGTTATGTGAGAAACTATCAAAAGAAATCATTATGGTAAGACATGAAATGGAATTAGGAGTTATGAAATTCACTCAAGAAATTGAAGAGAAAAGAAAGATTGAAGATAATCTAAATCAATCTCTCAAGGAGAAATCAGAAGACTGCCACAAAATGGATAGAATAATTAGGCATTTGGAATCTAATCTTGAAGAAGCTAGAGATAATGAAGAACAACTTGAGAATTAGATTGACACTCTTAAAAGGGATCTTCAAACAACAAATGAATACAAAGAGAAATTCAAGATAAGCTTTGCTCAACTTGAAGTTCTTCTTGAAAGACAAAAGAGGGTAGATGATAAACAAGGCTTGGGGTATGAGAAAGGTGAAAGCTCTGGATCCATCAGAAGAACTTTGGATCAAGAAATCCAAGGAACAAGCCTAGAAGACCTCCGGTAAGGCAACCTAATGCTCAAAGATATCCATCCTTCAATGGATACTGCCACAACTGTAATAACTTTGGTCACAAAGCAAATCAGTGCAGAAGAAGAATGAATCAGACTAATTCATCCTTCTCTGGATAGTGTTTCAATTGCAAAAGGTATGGTCACAAATCTCATGAATGTAGAAAGATGCAAATGAACAATTCAATCAATGGTAGATGCTTTGCATGCAATAGAATGGGACATATGGCTAATCAATGTAGATCAAGAGGATATTAGTCAAACATACAAAGAAATGTTGTTTGCTACAATTGCAATAGATCCGGTCATATTGCCAAATTCTGTAGAAGCAAGAATCAGGACAAAAAGGGTCCAGTACATAATAATCAAAACCAAGACAAAGGAAAAAGAAAAGTGAATGCAGATGAAATTCCAATAGAAATGAACAAGATTTGGGTGAAGAGGAGTACATGAAATGTTGAGGGTGGATCCACACCAGAATTTGGTGCTGATATTCCTTCCAGAAACTAAATAGATGGGCTCTGGCTCAGGGGGAGTCACAAAAGAAAACAATTTCCCCCAGCTAGTCAATTGGTGCCTAAAATTGGCACATGGAAGGTTGAGGATTAAAAGGGCTCTTAGAGAAACATCTAAATAACCCTTGGTAAAGATATGGAAGATCTGCAAGAAGTTTAGAATAGGTTAATCTTCCAAGATTGATCCGGTTTAACAGTTAGATCCGGTATAATTCAAAATTGAGGAATCTTGATCTGCAAATAGATCAAATGGTTGGTGAAAGGAAGATAGATTGTCATTAATCACCAAGAATAACTCTAAGTGTATCTCAGTGATCTGGAAAAGATCTTTCCCAGAACAAGGAGAACAAGGCAACCAAAATGACTTAAGTTGCGCATTTATTGCAATATGGAATTAGGGTTTGCTCAGAGACAAAAGGGTTCATTTTCTTGTCATTTGCACATTTGCATTAGTGAAAAAAATAAGAAGAGATCTACAAACAAGTCTTCTTCATCTCTCTCAAGGATCAATCATAGAATTCAAGTCAACCGGTGATCTTTTTAGCTCATTTCGTGAACCCTAAAAGTGTAAAAGGTATTTTTCATTCTTGAGATCTCTCTCTGTATCTTTTGAAAGATGGCTACTCCAAATGTTGTGAAGATCACTGATAGACTACATCCTAAATTCAAGAAACATCCATACATATCCCTAGAAGTTGATCCCCTAGGCACCTTTTCAAACATTCCGCATGGGGTTCTGCATGTAAAAGATGTTAGGGCATATATTCATGCAAACATTGAGGAATTTGAGGATTCCAAACTAATGGATATCTATCACAAACAATTAATATATGATTCCTTTGAACTCAAACCTCAGTTCATAGACATCTGAGACAAGCATTTCAGACAGTACATTCATTTCCCCTATTTTGTAGAAGATGAATGGGTCCAGTATATTCTGAGTAGAATGCATGATAACTTCATGTGGTTAATGAGGCCATTCAAGATAACTAAGGATGCCATTAAGGTAGTTACCAGATTGCAATCATCTGGTGAGTTACCTGCTCTCAAATCCGTCAAGAATTAGACAGTGAGTGAGGCAACAGGACCCAAATTTGATAAAAGAGCAATGACAATTGAGGATATCACAGATCCGGATATCAAGTTTGCCGCCATGATAATTGGCTACAAGATTTATCACTCTAGCAGAGAGAATTCTTTTTCCGGAATAGCAATTTACACTACTTATGAAATGTTAAGGAAGAATGCTAACTATGATCTCTGTGAGCTCCTTCTGAACCAACTTTTGGAGAATCTGCAAAAGATAAAGGACAAGAAGAACTCCTTCAAATATGGTGGCTTGATACTCTGTCTTTTCTTCTATTACATGAATGAGCTACCCAGATCTAGTGGCTAGATATGGAAAAATGATAGACCTGTTGCCATACAAATCAGGGATTATTTGCATGGACTTGGTGATGCCAAGGCACAAAACACAGCACTTTGGGGCTACTTCATGAACTTTCAGAATATGATGCAAGCCAAAGAGAGAATCCCCCAATCTCTAGTTGAAAAGTATAAGGATACAGTTTGCTTTATGGTAGAAACTGATCAGTGCCTAATGGAGGCAGTGGAGCCAAGGATAGTCTAGATCATGCCAATGGGGTATGAAGTAGATGAGAAAATTGTAGAGCTACATGTTCAACACATGCTAAGTCAACCCAAGGATCCTAAGGTAGAAAGGTTTGGAACCTTTGAAGAGTTGAGTGTGAAGATTCATGTGGAGCTAAGACAACCGGAAATGAAAAGAAAAGTAAGGAGGGAAGTAGAAGAATTTGCCAAGAGACATGGAATTTCAAAGGAGGCACTTGATGCAAACAGAGAAAAGATGGAAAGGGCAGAGAAAGAAAAGGAAGAAGTAGAAAAAGAAAGTGCTCCAGTAGAAGCCTCCTCCCAGACCAGATCCTCTAAGAGCTCAAAGGCATCAAAACTAGAAGCAAAATCATCCAGTAAAGGAGAAAAGAGAACAAAGACAAAGGCTACAAGATCATACACAAGCCTCAAGGATGATGAAGAGATAGAGACAGATGAGGAAGTAAAGAAAATGAAGAAGAAAAAGAAAACTTCCAGTGAACCCTCTACTGGTCAAGACAAGGAAGAGAAGGCAGAAGAATTTATTGAAAAGTCTACTCTCTGCATTGATGATATAATCAAATCAGTCATTGTGGATGGGAACTTGAAACCAATGATTGAGTTTTATGATGATTATAGTGAAACTGATCAAAAGATCCTGCAAGAAGCTACAGTCAAGTATTTAAATATCTACAACAAAGCATTCATTGAAATTATATCTCTAATTCCTAAAAGTCTAGAAAAGGAACTTGAAATAAGAAAAAATAATGCCATGGCAAAAGACCTAGAAATATAGGAACAGATTGCTATCCAACTTTATCCCTCCATCACTCCAAAGCAAATAAACATGGTCTTCAAAGATTGCAAGGATGAGTTCCGAAGCAAATCTAGAATGAATCAGCTTATGCTTGGAGAAAATGACAAAGTGGCAAAATAAACTGAAGAGATCCTCAGGAATTCCTTTAAAAGATTCAATATTCTTGTCATAGAGGACTTAGGTGATGAAACCTCTACCATGGATGACAAAGAAGAATCTACTGAGACAGTGGCAGAAGAGGCAAATGAGACAAGTGAAGAGATAGCTAAGGACTTAGATTCCCTTGCTCCAGAAGAGGAAGTCCATGAAGAAGCACACATCTCTCCTCCAGTTTCTCCAGCAGACTCTAGATCTAAAGGAGAAGAAAGAGTAGAAGAGAAGATTAGTCAAGAAGCAGAGGAGTAGGGAAGAGAAGAAGGTCAAATAGAGAAGACACAAATGACAGTGCTAAGGCTGCAGAAGGGAAGAAAACTCTGTCTCCAGCAAGAGACACTGTAGAAACTGTCAAAGATTTCTTGACTAAAGAGATGATGGAATTTGATGAACCAGAACTACTTCAAGGACCATTCAATTTTGATTCCCTCTCCCCGGTTCAAACCATGAAGCTAGCATCCTTTACTCAAGCAAAAGCAAAAGAAAAACTTCTGAAGTCTCACATGGAAGACTGTGAGCTCATAGAAACTGCATCAGGTGTATTGGAGAAGATCATGCCATCCTTGCAAAAGGATCCTTTGGCCTCCACATCCTATAATCTAAAGTCTCTTGTAAATTATGTTCATACACATTTTAATTCCTTAGAAAAGTTAGTAGAAGAAAAGGTCTGGAAGGAGTTTTTGGAAAAGAGATTCTCTGAAGTACAAGGATTAATAACAAATGATAGGAGAGTTATGGATATTGGGATAAAGAGCTTAGAAAATGCTCTCGAAGACGGCAGAGAAATGTATAAATTTTGTCTATCCTAGTCAAAGGTAACAAAGGCTATTGAGAAGAAAATGAAAGAGCAAGAGGATAAAATTTCAAGTATATCTTAGAATTTTGATTCTCTCACCTCCTCCATAATAAAACAAGAATGCCAGACTATTGCAATCTTAAATGAAATAAAGAAGCTTGAGAAGGAGAAGAAAAATAGAATAAACAGGTTAAGTGAACTCAGAGGGATAATTATCCCTAAGTTAGAGGCCATGCATGAGGCTCTAACTGATGCTCAGACCACAGCCCAGACTGATGATCTAATAGATCTAAAGAGGGTAGAGGCTTTTGCATTTCTATTGAGTGGTCACATCTCAATCTTGGATAGAATGAAGTAGAGTTGGGCAACAGAATTTGTCCAGTTGAAGACAACTTTTGCAGACATTCTTCAATATATGTAAGTATAATATGTATATACTCTTATGTGGTTAAGTATAGTTGGATTTTTGAGATTTTTGGTGTAGGGATCCTACCCTTTGCCATTGATGCCAAAGAGGGAGTGAGGAGTAGTGAAAAATGAGGGATATAGCTAAGGGGGAGCTCCAGAAAAGTGTACACAAGAACAGAGCATCGTCCAAGGGGGAGTTTACTATAACACTTAGTCATTTTTCACTAAGTGTTGCCATCAAAGCCAAAGGGGGAGATTGTTGGCAAGAGACACTATGTGGCTTCATGAGTGTTGTCATTGATGGCAACAAAGTCCATCCCACACATCCGCAGGACATGATATGACCATATCGGAAGACAAACTAAAGTGTATCTTGGTCCGGTAAGCACGAATAGAGTATGTAGCAAGGTCTGACAGTTAAGTCCAGATTTCTCAGAGGACGTATCTCAGTAAAGCACGGACTTGGGGAAGTCAAGTGGAGTACCTTGACTAATATATTCCAAAGATTGAGCCTCTATTAATGTAAGAGTGAAAATATATGAACACCTAAGTGTTGGGTTCCTGTTTGGCAGAGTAGATTGAGGAAGAACTGACCGACAGAGCATTAGACCTTAATCCGAATGAGATATTGATGGTGATCAAGTTTCTTGAGGTATCATTCATGATTGGTCAACATGATTGATGACTTCTATAAGCATCTCCTTGATACACATCACTTGATAAGGAAGGATTCAGCCGACAGATCAGAGTTTGAGAAAATATTGACTATTCCAGATGCTGACTAGAAAGGTGTTGAAATCATTGGTGCGGATATATATACCAGATGGATTTGGATGCAAAGGTGTGTGTGGTTTGTTGTGTGGTGTGAAGAAAAGTAGAAGAGTAGTGTAACAACAGTAATACAGGTCCGGTATGTGACAGGACAACAGTACCAAAGAATAGGAAGAATGAAGTGCAGTAGATCAGTGTATTGAGCCTAACCAGAACTGAACCCCAACATATGTGGATGCTTCTCATCAGTTCAAGTATCTTGTTACTTTCTTTGTATCTCATAGACAGTGAGTCTCTTGTAGGTAGTGAGCCTCTTGTGAGCAGTGTGCTCGGGCAGTGAGCCCTAATTGGCAAGTGATATTTTTATATTTCTATTCTTCTAACAGAGAATACATTCTTGGGTTAGTCACCTTGTGGTTTGTCCCTTAACAGGGTTTTCCACATCAAAATCATTGTGTTATGTGAATTGACTTTGTTTCTACTTTCATAATTATGGATGTTTATTTGTTTTGATGATGCACTAGTTATTAAAGAAGAATAGAAAGTTAAGTTAATTTAGAAGAGGAAGTATACATTGAGAAACCAGAGGGATTGCAATTGTCAAATCAAAGTAATATGGTATACAGGTTGAAGAAATCATTGTATGGACTCAAACAAGCTCCTAGAGCCTGGTATGTAAGGTTAGACAAGTATTTATTACAATTGGGATTTAGTAAAGGTACTGCAGATAGCAATCTCTATTTCAAAATCAATGATGATCAGATCTTGATTGTTCAGATCTTTGTTGATAACATTATCTTTGGAGGAAATGAAGGTATGTGCATAAGGTTTGCTATTGAGATGAAAAGTGAATTTGAAATGTCCATGTCTGGTGAAATGAATTTCTTTTTGGGTTTGTAAATTAATCAATCAGATAAAGGAATCTTCATATCTAAGTCTAAGTATGTGAAAGAGTTGTTGAAGTTTGGGATGGAAGACTCTAAATCAGTATCCACTCCCATGGTGATTGATTGCAAGTTGAGCAAAGCTGATGAATCATCTAAGGCTAATCAGAAAAAATACAGATCCATGATTGGAGGATTACTTTATCTAACTCAAACAAAACCTGAAATTATGCATGCAGTCTATCTTGTTGCAAGGTTTCAAACTGATCCAAGAGAATCATATGTAATGGTAGTTAAGAGAATTCTGAGGTATTTGAAAGGTGCTCCAGATTATGGTTTATGGTATCCAAAGGACAATGATTTCACTCTCAGTGCTTATATAGATGTAGATTGGGCTAGAGATGTTGATGATAGAAAGAGTACAAGTGAAGGAACCTTCCTCTTGGGTAATATATTGGTCTCATGGCTGAGCAAGAAACAAGATTCAATATCTTTGGTGAATGTAGAAGTAGAGTATATTGCAGCAATATGTTTTTGCACTCAAGTATTATGGATGAAGTGGACTTTGAAGGATATAAGAGTTGTGTATGAAGATATAATTGCAATAATTTTTGACAATACAAGTGCCATAAATATCTCAAAGAATCTAGTGATGCACTCAAAAACAAAGCACATATCAATAAGGTATCACTTTTTGAGAGAGAAGGTGACAGATAACGAAGTAAAGTTTGAATGTGTGTCCATAAAGGATTAGATTGTAGACATTTTCACCAAACCTCTACCTAAAGATACCTTTGAGTATCTCAGAGAAAATTTAGGGGTCATTACCCCTCCTATCTTGAACTAAGATGCATAGGAATGCATCAATCCAATGGAGCTCAAAGTGTCATTTCTTGATCTGGATTGATGTTCTGAAGGCTACCTCTCAGGGGGAGTAGCTAAGTGTTTCTAGTAAAGCAAATGGATTAGAGAAACAACATGCAACTATGTGCCCTTTGCCATTGATGTTAAAGAGGTTGAGAAATCATGTGAAAAAATTAGGGGGAGAAAGAATGTAGATGTGTAAAGAGAAAGGGGGAGAATCTTGTCTTGGTGGTCTGTTCAATTTTTCACATCATATGTTGCCATCATTGACAAAGGGGGAGATAATTGCAAGTATGTGTCTAATCGGTGTTGTCATTGATGTCAACATATCTATGTTGTCATTAGTGTCAACTGTGCTCTTACTTTGTTGAGGATATTGAGAAAATTAGCCTCTTCGGTGATAACAATGTGTTGCAGTAGAAATAGTGCATTATAGGCAAAAGAACAGTCCAGAAGAATGCTCTGCATTTTCTGTAGAATAAATATCTTTGCTTGCAGTTTGGAAGTTATTTAGAAGCCTTTATGAAGATGTTATATTCTAAGTTTTAGCCTCTGGTATGAAGAATTGAGTGAGATATGTTCACCAGAGTTAAAATAGTTGTATCTGTGTGTTTTGTGGTGATAAGGAGAAAGTGTTTTGCTCTACATTCCTCCGCATTGAAGTATTTTGGTTTACGGTTCTAGAAGTAAGTCTATGATGATGTTAAATGCCTTTAAGTATAATAGTTCATAATTTGGTGGTCCACAAGCTATCTTTTACTCATGACAATGGTTGTAGTGTTGTTCTTGTGCTCCAGTTTAAAGAATCATGTTGATAGAGTTGTTAGAGATTGTATGGTCATTTTTGGTGATTATAATGTGCTTGTGGATGTCTCCTAATCATGCTCCTACATTCAGTTGGTCCGCAAGGTGTAATTTAGATCCTGCATGAAGCCTATTCTTCAGGATACATGTGTTAACATCAGTCTTGATTGACCTGGTTGAATTTGTCATTTGCAAAGATGCATTGAAGATTGTGATAGTGTGTTGTAGCATGGAAGATTGTGTTTGAGTCCTAGCTAAGGCATGACATGATCCACATACATTCTTACATCTTTTCCTTAGATAAATTTGTATTAGGTCCAAACCTATTTTATGTATGTTTATAATGCCGACCTTGGAGATTGTTCCAATAGATGATGATTGTAATACTGACCTTGATGATCATTCCAAGGTTGATGTAGTGTATAAATACTTGTAATTAAGTCCTGAAAATGCATCCAAGTGCGAAGATGCAAAGATAAAGTGAAGAAAAGTTGTAGAATAGAGTGTTGTGCCTTGCACACACACCCCATTTTGCCAAATGGAGACTCCCTCTTTTGCTTTGGCTTAGTGTCTCAACCTTTGTTACTTATGATGATGAGAAGGTGGATATGTACTTAGAATGTAGGATTTGCTTCAAATTTTAGTATTTTACATGTTTGGAGTCATTTGATGTCTTTCATGATCAATTTGGAAGTGTCTTGAGTGGTCTTGTGCTCAAAAAATAGCTATTTGTTGCCTTCTACATTGAAATTGGGTGTTACTGCATTTTGCTCAAAAATCTTATGTCACGGGATGTTGCCCATGAAATTGCTTCTATAGGATGTTTCATGTTGAAATTCCTAGTGTCCAGGTCTTAGAATTGCAAAATCATGCCAAATTCCAGAAGATTTCACTAAGGGGTTTGAATACTTTCATTCTAACCTGAAGCCCTGATTTGGCTAAGTCTGAAACCCTGAAAATCTTGAAAAATGGCTAAGTCTAAAATCTGGTGGAACCTCAAAATTCTAGAATCTGCACATGAAATCCCATGGATCTGGAACCTATCTCAAACATCTTGAAAGTATATTTAAAAATATTTAAAGTATCTAAGCTTATACTTAAATATATTTTTAAATATACTTTCACCCTAGCCAGTTCAAAATCTAGTGTTAAAAACATTCCCTATTGCAAAAAGTGCTAAAAATGCCTTCTACCAACCTTAGCGCTAAATTCACCTCTGACCGACTTCCCTCCAAGCTATCGCCAAGTTAGTTAGACCAAATATTCCCACTGAGACAATTTCAAAGAAAAGTGCTAAAATGGGCTTCAACTGACTTGTGCTAATATTTGCCTTCATTGCACTTGATCAGTAGATAGAGAAACTTGCACTAGTCAGTTGTATTGAAAATTCCCACCGATTGAGCCTTTTTGTTTTGCGCTAAAAATTGACCTTACTGACATGCGCTACAATCCACCTCGACTGACCTTATGATATGCTATTAGTCAGTCCAAGCCCAAACTCGCACAAGTTGGTGGCACCCAAAAGTAATGTAAAAGCATTTTGCGCTAAAAATGAACCTCTCCGACCTATGCTAGAATTGCATTCAACTGACTTTTAGTCGATAGACCCCAAAATCAGCATTTTTTGGTATTTTTCCCTGAAAATTGAGTTTTTCAATGAGCAAATTGGATTTTCTTGATGGATTTAAATTGCATATCTATTTTCCACATTATGAGGAACATTTTATCAAGTTTTTGTGGATTTTGGGTACATTTTATGACAATTAATGCTACTGCACATGAGAAGTTTGTGACCCCCAAAAATCTTGCTTTTTGCAAAAAGGGCTAGAAAAACATGAACTAAAAGTCTGCAAATGGATTCTAATGACCACAAAAACTTCCTAAATCAATATATTGGCCAAATAGGTACTTGAAAAAGGCAAAAAATATAAAAAATCATGTGAAAATCACTGGATTTAGGAGGTTGTTCATAGAAAAGTGACATTGACAATGAGTTATTTTTTACTGATCCATAACTGCAAATGGGTTTATTTTGATTCAAAATAAAGGAAAATAACTTGTTAAGATGAAATTGATGCTTTGCCTCATTGCTTATAGGTCTAAGAGGACAACAGAGCCAATTGGAGCCATCTTGGAAGGTGAGCACACAAGAGGTGTAGTGTTGATCCAGAACTGCAAAATTGACATTCTATCAACCAAATTGCTGCTGCACATGCAAAAGGAAGTCAGTATAATGTCCAAGATGATAAAGATGAGCTATAGGAGCTAGAAGTCATTGAAGATCATGCCTATTTCATGGTAGTTCCTACAAATCCAGTCCAATGTCCAAGACATGTTCACACTTGTTCATAGATGTCCAAATAGTCCATTCATGCAATGATGATCCAGCAAGCATCCAGTTGGATATACCTTCACAAGAATGTGCCACATACACCTCTTGATCTAGTAAGTACTTGGAATCCCATGAATCCACATCAGCTCAAGTTTTTAAGTGTCATGTGACTATATTTTGGCTCTATTAGGCCTTGGAAATTGACTTTCCATCATATACAACCAAATGGGTATCCATTTTATCTAGATTCAATGTATTTGTAAGCTATTTTTTTTCTTTTTCCTACAAGACAAAGGAAAATCTAAAAATGTAACAAACTTATATATCTCATTAAATGCCATGTAATCTGGACCATTGGTGTTGAGTTAATCTCTACTGTCCATTAAAAAACTTGGTATGGTTCCTTGTCTATAAAAGGGCCATCATTTTCTCTCATTTGTAAGTAAGATTAGATACTGAATTGCTGAGACTGCCAAATTGTGATCAATACAAAGCAATTTTTGTAGGTTGCTGGGAATTTGTGTTCTTGTGTTATCCTCTTTAGTTTTCATGGTTCATATCAATTTGAATTTAATTAGTTGTGCTTTTGCAATGATGGGTAAATGTCAAGATATCTGATGAATGCTTTGGTCCATACTATTAGTGCTTGTTGATGGTAAGTTGCTTTGTATAGTTAGCCTGGGCCCTATCATTGAATATAGTTTGGTTGCATTCCATTAGTTAAGCTGCGCCATTGTCCGGGTGTTTAATGAGTGAATGCAATTTGAAAATCATAAGGATCCTTTGAAGATTGCATCATTTCTTGTAACATTGTGGGTTTCCTATCTCGGTGTAACAGGGAATGGTTTATTGAAAGTATTTGTCTATCTGCAGCATTTTACCTATTATTACTATCACTTAGGATCTCTTATCCCTTCTCTCTCTCCTTTTCCTTTTGCATTTTATTTATATCAAGTTTGTTAGGTTAGATTATAAGCAGCACCTACATTATAAATCTACTGAAGATATCATAGGTTTTCTGCATACATACTACTATCATATTTCATAAACCCTGCATTTTATGTAAGACCCCTTGTTGGCACAGCTAGACATACCACCAATTCATTCCAAGCAAGCTAAGACCTAGCTGTAGAAACCTTGGAGTAGTCTTACCTAGGGTAGGATACTTTTCAAGAGAGGTGTGAAATCAACAATCACACCTGCGTTGTTGAGTGCTAAAACATCCATCAACACAGAGCAAAGGTGTTTGTGCTTCAATGGAACTAAACCTTGGCATGGAGTATGTTATCTCAGTTCAACCTTTTGGCAGTGAGCCTCCCTATGGTACTGAGCCACCCATAGGCAGTGAGCCTTTCTTTGGAGTGAGTCTCTAATTTTTGGTATTGATATAACTTATATATTTCTGTGGGCTAACACCCACTATGGTTTTTCCCTTTTAAAGTTTTCCACGTAAAAATCTAGTGTCTCCTATGTTATTTATGCTTTTGTGTTGAGCTTCTCATTTGATGCTTTCATGGTTAAATTTGATTATAAGTAATTGATAAGTTGATGAACACATTTGGATAAAAGTTTTTAGGACAACTGATTCACCCCCCCTCTTAATTGTCCATTGTAGTTCAACACTTCCTACTTGTTGACATTCATCACAATGGCGAACATAGTTTTTCACATCTTTATGCATTGAGGGCTAGTAATACCCTGTACCTAGGTTTTTATGGGAAATTCTCTTGGAGGAGTAATGACCTCTAGAGGGGTTATCATGGCAGGCTCTAAGGATACTATATGTTTTGTCTGATCTAACACAACATCATAAAACAAGATTAGGGCCACATCAAAATAGCATTCCATTAATCCACTTGAACTAAGCACTTTCCTGAATAAGGTGTTTCTTTTGTTTTGTTGTAAAGTTTGGTGGGAAGTCAGAAGTAGACAAATAGTTAGTGATGTTTGCAAACCAAGGGGTTTTAATGGAGATGGCAAATAGATTTTCATCTAGGAATTCATCTTGTACAAGTGCACAATCTCCATTGTCTTGTTTGATCTTGGATAAGAAATATGTGACTACATTAAATTTCTTGGGTTTATCAATGATGGTTACATTGAATTCTCAAAGAAGTAATAACCAATTGATTATTCTTCCATTTACTGCAGGTTTGTTCATTAAGTACTTGATAGTTGAATGGTTTGTGAACATAGTTACTTTATACCCTATGATATAATGTCAAACTTTATTGATTACATGCACCACAACTAAGAATTCTTTCTCCATAGTGGTATAGTTTCATTTAGTGGGAGTCAAATTCTTACTAATGAAATAGATGGTATATTTTTCTCCATTCTCATCTTCCTAACCTAAAATTGCTCCAATGACATCATTGGAAGCATTTGCATAAATATGGAATAGAAGGTTCCAGTTAGGTCAATGTAGGAAAGGAGCAGAGATGAGTTTCTCTTTAATGATCTCAAATGATGTTTGACATTCGGTTGTCCAAACAAAATCTATGTCCTTTTGGAGAAGGGAGAACATGGGGGTCGCAATCTTGCTGAAGTTTTCTATGAATCTTCAGTAGTATCCAACATGTCCTAAGAAACTTCTTACATAAGTTTGGTTCTTTGGAGTTTCTAGTTGGTGTATAACCTCATTTTTCTTAGGATCTACTTTTATCCCTTCAACTAAAATGTGGTGTCCCAACACTATCCCTTGTTCTACCATTATTAGACATTTTTCGTGACTCAGAGATAGTTGATGGTCCTCACATCGCTTCAATACCCTGTCCAAAGTTTTAAGCCCTTCATGAAAAGTGGATCCATACACTGTGTAGTCATCAATATAAACTTCCACACAGTCATTTACTATCTCAACAAATATGGCAAGAACAATTCTCTGAAATGTTGCTAGAGCGTTACATAGCCTAAAGGGAATGACTTGATATGCGAATGTTCCCCAGAGGCAAGTAAATTTTGCTTTTTCCTAGTCTTCTGCTGCTACTTGTATTTGGTTATATCCACTAAATCCATCTAGAAATGAGAAATATTTCCTTCCTGCTAAATTATCCAAGACTTGGTCTATGAAAGGTAGAGGAAAGTAATCTCTATAGGTAGCTTTGTTGAGCTCTCTATAATCAACACACACTCTCCACTTCCCATTTTTCTTTGGAACAACTACCAAAGGCAAAACCCATTTGTTGTCAGAGATGGGATAGATCAATCCTACTTGTAGGAGTTTCTCAATCTTTGTTTTAACAATATCTTTGAGAGTAGGATTGAGTTGTCGCCGTGGTTGACGAATATGTCTAACATCTTTAGTATGGATGTGATGGGTACAAACACTCAAGTATATTCCTCTCATGTCTATATAATCCCAAGCAAAAGATTTGGATCTATTTACCAAAACATCAAACAATTTGAGCTCATCTAACTCTGTCAACCAACTGTTAATATTTAGAGTTTTCCTAGTAGTAACATGATAGTTTTGGTTCAAAGATAGTTGGAAGTGACAGTATGAACTTCTCTCATCAAAGTATTGAGAGGGCAGCTGTGTATTATAGTTAAGTGAAATCTAACAATATCTTTAAAGAAGTGATCTATTTTCGGAATGATATTAGCTAGAGGACAAGGTAATTCTATGAAGTTGGTGTAATCATGTTTGATGCCATCAGTATGAATCTATTGTCCTAAAATCTCTTCAACTTCCAAAATTTCTTCATCACCTAAGTCTATGGTAAGATCATACATGTTGTTTTTGATTTCATCTTCTAACTCTTCACCATGTTGTTTAATGACTACCATAGCCAGTGAGGCTAGATTCTCTTGTTTATTGGAATCATCTAGTTCATCAACCCAAACTTGATTATGCTCAGCAGGTTGAGTGGGGGGTACAGGAACAAGTCTTTGCTATTGGGACAATGTGAGATGATCATTCCTCCTTTGCAATCAATCTTAGCTGCAACTATGGCCAACCACAGTATGCCCAATATTATCGGGTAATTGTCCTTGGGTGTGAGGGATTGGATTATTTGGAAATCTATTGGGTATTCCCAATCATCAACCTTTACAGGAACATTTTCTAGGACACCTTTGGGAATAGCTATAGACTAATTTGCCATTTACAATATGGTGGTTGTGAGGTGTAAATTAGTGAGTCCTAGTTTTTCCATAACATCCACCATCATGATATTAATGGCTACTCCCAAGTCCATGAGTGCATTAGGTATTGCTACCTTGTTGATTATTACTATTATGAATGGACTACCTAGGTCACCATATTTTGGGGTTGAGGTTTCGCCAGCTAGAAGGTTAGCTAGGTATCCATTGATATGCACAGTATTAATTTGTTTTGGTTTCCTTCCTCAAGTTTTTATGCACAATTATTTAACTAGCTAGTTTAGTTCAAGAATTTCTTTAATTGCATGTAATAAGGGAATCTCGATATGGAGTCATTTAATTTCTTGGATTAACATGGTTTCAACAGATATGGTCATTTCCAGAGGTTTACTAAAAGGAGTTTCCTTGAGGTGCACAGGAAAAGGTGTTTGAGATCTATTTTTCATGGTGGGATCCTCCTTAAAAAGATTTGTTGAACGCTGGACAACTTCTTGAGAACACTAGACAACTTCTTCTTGAGGTAACTTGGAAGTTCTAGGTGAGGATTGTGCAAGAGGCTTGTTTTAATCACTTAATAGGCATTTATCTGAAGGTATGGAAGGTGTCTCAGTCCCTTCAACAAATTTTTCATTTAGTTCGTCAAGGATCTTAACTATGGTCGACTGCTGAAGTGTTTTTCCTAACCTCAACTACAGGTTTCCACAATAATTAATGTTTACTCCAGCCATGTTTTCCTATTCTGTGGAATAACTAGTGTGGTTTGACGATTATTCTTTGGGTTAGGGACAAGTTGCACTGGAAGTGGTGGTTCGTTAACCTATTCATTTTGTTGAGGGTTTTGGGGAGCTATCAAAAAGTTCTGTTGTGGATTAGGCATCCTCCTTGGTCCATGATAGAACAAGTTTAGAGCTTGATTCTATTGAGGCATCAGATTTTGAGGATACCATTATTGTTGAGCCTAGTTTGGCCATTGAGGGTTTCCCTAGGACTATTTTTCCCACTTGGGTGGTCCCCAAGGGTAATGTTCCCAATTAGGTGGTGCTTAAGGCCAAGGTGCCATCTATTGACTATTATTCCAATTATTTATAGGTCACCAGGAGGGATTTGAATTCTGGCCATAAGAGAAATTCCCTCTAGGTCTTTGATTTACAAAATTAATCTCCTCCTCAGTGTGAGATGACCTTTTCTTGGAATTTTTTATTGCATTTAGGATGTCACATTGATCAATGGCATGACTCTTTTAAGAGATTTGGCAAATGCCAATTTTGTCTAGAGGACATTCTCTTAATAGATGTTTGTTTTGACACCTAGGATAGTAGATTGATAAGGTTTCAGGATTACGTTTTTTGGCCTATATTCCATCTAGAGTGGTATTTAACTGAACAAGGATGTTAGTTTTCAATTTTACTAATTCTACACATAGTTTACCTATTTCATTTAAACCTCTTAAAAGACTCGATTTATGGATACCTCCCCGAGTACGAGAGAAATTCTAGTATAACATCGATATCAATGAGTTCAAGTTGGGACACATCTACCTTTCCCATTAAGTCTAGACTTCTTCTAGCATCCTCATCAAGTCCTTTAAGAAATATGGCCTTTAGGATTTCTAGGCTTATGGCTTCTTCACCGCATTGTTTGGTTAGGAAGATGAACCTATCAAGATAATCTTCCAGGCTCTCATCTTCTTCTTGCCTTAGTTTGGAAAATTCCTCTTTGTTGTCACTAACTCTACAGTAACTCTGGTATTTGTCTAAAATGATTATTTCCATGTCATCCAACGTATTTATTGACCTAGAAACTAATCCCATAAACCAATGCATTGCAGTGTCTCTCAAAGTGGAGGGAAAGAGTTAGAGTTTCTGGTTATCGTTCTTGTAATCGTATGTTTGGAACAAGACTTTGAACTCGAAGAGGAACTGATTAGGATCTTCAGAGCATAGTCCCTTGAAAGTTGGTAAAATGGATGGTGAAATGTTTTTCATTGGTGCATCGTCATCTTCATTGAGGGCAATAGGGCAGGTAAATGTTCGTGATGCCGCTCTTCTCGGGTTATCACCATCTCCTTGGTTTGCTCTCCCATCTGCATGGTTTTCTCTCCGTCCATTCAAAAGGTCATTGTTGTTATTATCAGCCATGATGTTAAAAGGAATGGTCTCCCCCTCAAATATAGGATTTATTGGTTGAATGATATCCTCTTCAAAAGTCAGGTTTGATGGTTGAACTTCTAGGGTATTTTGGGAGGTCTCAGGTTGATCCTGCTCGATCAATTCATAACTAAGTTCTTCATCTAAGACTTCTACCTCCCTATTTATGGTTGGAACTATTATTGGGGGTTCTTTGTATAAATCTTCTGTGTGGACCTTGTTTCCTGACCATGCAGAAAAAGAAGTCTGACAACTATATTTTTTTCTAAAAGAGGTATCCAAGCAATCTCCTATTAACACTTAGAAAAGAATCATGGTCCCCGGCAACGATGCCAAAAAGTGATAGGATATAGTGAGGTCATAGAACTTTAGTTGAAAAATATATCAATTATGTCAGTCAGGGTAGTGTCCAAAGGCTATATGCAATAGGGGATGTTTTGTCCATCTCTCTCTTAGTAAGATTTTTTGGATTTTTAAATTGGTTGAAAACAAAATTTAAACTAGAAAGTATGAAATTGTTTAAACTAGAAAGCATTCAAATTCTCATTCTAGAAAGCATGTAAACTATCTATTGTCACATAGATTTGGACCCAGTGTTGAAGGCTTTTAGGGCTCCAAAAATCTAGTGAAACATTGAGACGACCTCTAGGTGTGGGACCCTATAGGGAGGCTAAATCTCCAAAGAGAGGCCGGTTCCTTTATTGAATGAGAGATTCAGCCAACCTAAGACCAAACCTAATCTATCCACCAATTATGAAAAGAGGAAGAAGGAGTAAAGATGAAATTAAAAGAAGGTGATACACTAGGTTTGAATAAAGAACATTCATAGAGCTAAGATGCACAAATAAGGAAATACAATTGATGAACTTACATAGACGATGAAGATTTTAATAGAGGCAAATAATGGATTGCTAGGAATTAAACATTCACAAACAATAGCCAATTCTAAGACTACATAGAGTTAAAAGCATGAAAAAGTAAAACACCATATGTATTGATTAAGAGACACAATTACAACAGACGAAAGTTTTGTTTAGAATATAGAAGTATTAGACTAACTATTTTCCAACCTTTTTTACATATTACATTCATGCATATATAGAATTTGATTCCAAATGACTTAATTAGGTTACAATGAATTTCCCCATGGGCTCTGTCAAAAAAGAAATCTCTACCTGAAGGGATGTCTAGCTACAAAATTAACTGTAGAAAATATTTGGAAGAGGGGCAGCTGAGAGATATTACCTTTTAATGTGAATAGATGATTTACCACCTACAACCATCAATGTAACAAATATCTGTTAAGGGGCAGGTGAGAAGATAGGGTCTTATTGATGGTATATGGGACAAAACCCTGAGCAAAGCCTTTACAACACTTTAAAATTTGAACCCCTTGGTTTTGTGCTTATCGGCTTTGAAAACCTTCAAAATTCAACCTATGAATGCCTCTGCCGATTGAACTTGTACACTTCCCACCCTCAGGATGCCTGATAGTTTTCCTTCAAATATCAACTATAGATGAGATTGCCTTTAGCCTGGTCAGATCAATGATTGTTATGCATTCCACTGCCAACCATTACCTTTTAAAATTCCTTTATCTTTGCTTTTGTCTGATGTGGACACATGGCACACCATTACAAACCTACTTCTAGCTCCAGCTTACCAAGGCTTTGGTATACTTTACATGTGTCCTCCCATCATCTTAGGTAGGCATTGGGCACAACAGAAGAGGCACTGAGGAGGCATAGCAGAAGAGGCACCGAGGAGGCAACGAGAAAGGCTAGTCAGTGAGTTAGGGACTTATGGAACTTTCAAAACATAAGTCGAGAGTTAGGAAGTTATGAAAACTCCTAACCTCATGATAACAAGGACCTCTTTAATAAAGGCAAAGGCGGAGGATGCAAAGGCTTAGAGGCTAGTTGAGAAGTCAGGCATTTTTAGAACTTTCAAACCACAAGTGGGGAGTTTGGAAGTTAGGAAAACTCTCAACCTCTCGACAACAAAGGCTTGAAAAGGCCTAGACCATCGATGAAAGGATTGAAAAGGCCTTGAGACAAGCTGGGGAGTCAGGCGGTTTACTGACTTTCAAACCTGCTGACTTAAGTTCAAGAAATTGAAGATCTCCTGACAACAAACGAAAATAAAAAGGGTTCAATCACTTCACGGTTTAAAAAGGATTCAAGTGAAAAATTAAGTGATTGGTAACCAGGACAAACAATCACCAATGAATTAGAACAAATGTAAAATATGACCACAAAACATTAGGGTTTAAGAAAAAAAAGAGAACCCCTAAGAGGTTTTGAGGAGGGTTTTAACAATTCGGCCTACATACCAGAGAAGGAAAACACTAGAATTAAGGATTCTTTAGACTATTTAGCCAGGAGGGCAAAATAGTATAACATTATGGTGACTTCTCAATGGTGTGTATCTACTAGAAAAAATAGAAACCAGTAGCCTTAAGTATTCGTTGGGCATAGAGTCAAGTCTGGAACATGTTGGAAAATTGAAACCTGCCTCAAAACAAGACCACAAAAGGGAACAAGGCCTGCATTCTCCTAATGACAATGCAACCTATGCAAGGCACTTAAGGAAAGGAAATCTAAAATAGAAATGAACTAAAACAATATATACAAGACCCCATACCAACCTTAATGGTAATGTTTGAGATGGATTCCATTCACTGAGCTCGGTAGAACTTCACCATCCAACCTTGAAAGAATGAAAACATTTGTTGGCTTGGTGGTGCTGATGATGTAAGGCCCACTCCAAAGTGCATCAAATTTGGTGTAGCCTGCTAGATTGGATTGGTCAACATCCCATTTTAGGGCAAGATCACCCTCTTTCTTGGTTTGCATCTGATGTTCTTCTAATGTGATCATGGTTTACTGTCTTTTCTCTTCTAATTCATTCAATTTAGCCATTCTAACAGACCTTGCATCTTCTCCTTCCAACTCCAATTGATAAGCCAACTCTAATTGATGAGCCAAATCCAATGCAGGAATTTCTAAGGATATAGGCAATCTAGCCTCTCTTCCATATACAAGAACAAAAGGAGAATTCCCAATGGCTCTCTTGTATGTGATCCTATTGGCCCAAAGAGCTAATCTAATCCAATTGTGTCATTGCCTCTTATTTTTCTCCATGGTCCTCTTCAAAATCCTGATCATGTTCTTATTGGTGGACTCAGCCAACCCATTACCTTGAGGGTAATAATTGGATTAAGTCTTTAACACATTGTACTTGAGAGCCCAATCAATAATCTTAAAACTAGTGAATGATTTTGCATTATCAGAAATAATAACATGAAGAGCTCCAAACCTTGTCATGATTTCTTCCAAGAAATCCATGATATATTTTTCAATGGCCTCCTTGAGTGGGATTGGTTCAACCCACCTATTAAAGTAATCTGTTGCAGTCAAAACCCACTTATGACTAGCACTAGAAGAGGGATTTATCATGCCAATGAAATCTAATCCCCACTATGAGAAGAGTTGATCATCCTGAATAGGGTGGAGTGGAAGTGTTGCTAATCTTTTATTTCCAGAAAAGAGAGCACACTCTTTGCATCTTCTTACCCACATATGGGCATCATTGATTAATGTGGGCCAAAAGTAACCTGCCCTCATTGTTTTCATTGTTGTAGCTCTAGTAGAGAAATGGCCACCAGCTGGGCCAACATGAAACTTGCTAAGAAGTCTATCAACTTGATCTTCTTCTATGCATCTCAGTAAAACTCCATCCAAGTTTCTCTTGAAGAGAACACCATCTACCAAAGCATAAGGGATAGACCACAGCTTGAAATGTCTTCTTTTGGTTCTATCCAGCCCATAGGGATACTCACTAGTGGATAGGAAACCAACCATATATGTCGTCCAAGAACTTACAACCGATGGCTCAGCTGTAGGTTCCTCCTCATTCAAATGGTAAGATGAATTCACCTCATCTACTGATGTTTGAGCTAGTTGTTCACATAATCCTCTACCTCTAATCAACTTAGTGGCTTTGATGATCACATCATATTCTAGGATCTTTGTGATCCAACTGGCTCTCTTTTCACTAATCTCTATCCCCATTATGTAATCTCTCACACTAGGATGAGAAACTAAAACTTTAATATGATTATTTTCCAGCATATATCTAAACTTTTTTAAAGCTCTAACAATGGTAAATACCTATTTATCCATGGAGCTTTATCTGACCTCATAGTACTTCAAGGTCTAATTGAAGAAGGCCAAAGGTTGCTCCAGTCCATGTTCATTTTGTTGCATCAGGACAATAGAAATATTGTTCTCTCCTCTATATGCATAAAGGACAAAATCCTTCTCATAATTTGGGTTCATGAGAGTAGGTGCCTAGGTAATTTCTTCCTTGATTTTCTCAAAACCATCCTTTCCCTCCTTAGTCCATTTGAACACTACATCTTTCTTAAGCATAATGGTTAGAGGCTTCACTAAGCCAGCGTAGTTAGGAATGAACTTCCTAATGAATTTGATCTGCCCTAAAAATGATTGTAAATCCTTTTTGTGAGAAGGCAGGGGAAGAGAAAGGAGAGCAGATGTTCTCTCAGGGTCTATGGATATTCCATCCTTAGACACTATGTGACCCAAACAATTACCTTGGGCAACGACACAAATACATTTCTTGGGGTTCAGAGACACCCCTAACTCTCTACATCTTTGGAAAACTTTCTTCAGATGCTCCATGTGGTTTTCTCCCTTCTTAAAGAAGACTGTGATGTCATTTAGATAAATCAAGATGAATCTATTTATAAATCCTTTGAAGGCAATATCCATTGCCCTTTGAAATGTGGCACCAACATTAGACAAACCAAATGGAATTTTTGCATATGCCATGATTCCCCATTTGGTTGTGAATGATGTCTTAAATCTATCTTCCTCTCTGACAATGATCTGGTTATAGCCAGAGAAGCCATCTAATAATGAAAACCTTTCTACCCCTACAACTATTTGTAAAATCTGATCCATAGAGGGCAGAGGGTAATGATCCTTCAAAGAGGCTTGATTCAGGTCCCTGAAGTCTACATAGAGTCTAATCTCTCTGTTCTTCTTTCTCATAGGCACTAGATTAGCCACCCAAGTAGACCACTTGATAGGGAAGATTTAATCCTTGCTTGTATGAGCTTAGCAAGCTCTTATCTCATTAGTGGCTGAATTTTTGGTTTAATGGGCCACTACTTTTGGTGAATTGGCTTGCAGTTAGGATCTAGATAGATGGCATGTTGAGCCACATCTGGATTGAATCCTTTAAGATCTTCATATGTCCATGCTAGGACGTCATTGTACTTTTGGGTAAGTCTCATGAATCATTGCTCTTCTTCATCACCACATACCTTCCCTAGTAGTAACGCTTTGTCCTGGGTGACAATCACCTTCTAGTAATCTTTTTTCTTGAAGGTCATGTTATTTTTATCACCCCTGAACTCATCATCATGGCTAAAGATGGCCTCAAGGGTGACTAGACCCTTGGGCAACTTGTTTGATTTGAGCTGGATGATCTAATCACCATAGGATTCTTGTAACCTGGGTTGCACCCTTGAAGAGAACTTGACTTCATTTTGGATGAAGCATGCGATCTGCTCATCACTATCAAAAATTTGCCAATGAATATTATTGTCAGGAACAGAGGGCCTGATGACCATTTTCACATGCTGATCAGGACCTTGGAACAAGTTTGTAGATGGGAAAAATTGAGCTCCCACCATTGCTAATTGATCAGCCTCTGAATTTAATTTTCTTGCGATTACCTGTAGATTAAGAGTATCAAAACTCTCAAATAGTCCTAAACTCTATGTCTATAAGCTCTTAGAAGCTGGTTTTTTTTTGTACATCTTTTTCTGACTTGGTTAACCACCAATTCAGTATCACCAAAGATCTCCAAATGTTTGATCTTATCCTTTTCTGCTATCAACAGGCCATGGACCAATGCCTCATGCTCTACTACATTGTTCATACAAGAAAAATGTAGTGTATGAGCAAAATGTGATTTCTTACTAGTTAGAGAGACTAGCAAAACACCTACACCAGCTCGATTTCTATTCTTTGCACCATTAAAGAACATTTTCCATGGACTATTAGAGTCATCATCTAGCTTAATCACAGAAGGGACTAAAGGATCCCCTTCATGGATCATGTAGTTGCCCAAGTCAAATGTCTCGATGTTGTTATAAGGATCAAAATCTTCATGATCCCTTACCCATTCATCTAAAAATAAGTCAGCGATAGGAAGAGGTGAAGGTTCTACCTCAATAGGTTTTGAGTCATGAACTTCCTCGCCCTAAATCATCACATGTGGGTTCACCAAGCTATGGTTGTATTTCTCCACATGATATTCTAAAATTATTTTAGTCTTGATGGTAAACCATGTGCCATATCTAGTCCTCAGCAACATATGAGACTAGTCTACCTTTGCTATAAAGTCTCTTGACAGACAAATGGAAAAAAAGGGAGGAAGATCAATGATTAATGTCTTGCTTAAAAGTTAGGTTCAGACATGCATGCAGAGTCAAGTCCAGTCCCTTGATCACTCTTATAGTATTCATAGAGGTGCCATCTAGTTGTAATACTCCTGATGAAACAGGGGTGTACTTGATGCCTAATGCATCTTCTATCTTCTTGGGCATGACTGAAACACTAGCCCCAGAGTCTATCATGCAGTTGTGCACTAAAAACTTGTCAATGATTAAAGACAAGTAGAAAGGAGATGGCTTCTTGACTGTATTTACTTGTCCTTCAATTGGTTGCACAAGACTAATAGGAGCCTTCTCCTTCTACTTTGTTGGTGGCTCTAATGCTGCTAACTCAGTAGATGGGAAGTGCCTTAAGGCTTCCTGTAATAGATCCCTCTAAGAGGGGATGGACATCACTTCCCACATAGAAACATTTATGTTTGTTTTCTTCATTTGTTCCACAATATTTAATGAAATAGTGGTTGCCTTATGCATAGAGTGAATCCATTTTTCTTTCTTTGTTTGATTTGTAGTTTGTTCAGGCACTTTTAAGCCTAGTGAAATTTCTTTTGTAGCAGTGGATTTGCTGCTCTAGATTGGGATTGTAGCACTGGCCACTTTAGCCTTAGGAACAGGCTCTTTTTGTAACATAGTAGGCATGGGACTAGCTTCCAACTGCCTCTACTTTGACCTAATGTTGTCTGTGATGGGTATAATAATAGTGTCCATGGGTTGATTAACAACACAAAAATCCTCTGGAGTCCATAGCATCATACTAGCATTAGAAGTAGCCTCATTTGATGCTTCAAGGTGATTATTCACTACCTTTGATAATGATGTCTACTGGGTATGAAAATTCTACACCATTAAAGCTCTTTCTTATGCTCCAAAAGCACAAGTGGACTAATTATGAGGTTGGTTGTAGGGGTAGCACCAATCTTCTTCTTGGGCTTAGAGATCCTATCACCATGATAGGAAGAGATATCTCTAGAAGAACGTATTGGATCCCAAGTTCGGTTGAGAGAAAATGGCTAAGTATGGAAAGAGTAGAGGACAATAAGTCAGATAGTATGTCTTTGCAGATGATAACCCAATAATGTAGTTTAGGTATGATGTTCTCAGTTGTTTGATAGTGTTATGCCTCAAAGGTGAAGTCATGATCTCCTCTGGAAGTCACCTTGAAGAATTGTCTAAGTTTAGATAAGCAAAGGTATAGCAGAAATAGTGAACAGGGTCTAGTGTAGTGGTCCACATTCCTCTACAGATAAGTATTTTGTTATGTAGTTTTAAGGTGTTGTAAACACTTGTATGAAGTGTCTTATTCTAGAGTTAGGAGATCTAAAGTCCACTGGAAGGTTAGCTACAAGCTGCTAAGTATCGGCATAGTGTTTGACAGAGTCTGACAGAGACAAAGTCCAAGTTCTGATGGTCTGCATTTCTCCACAAGATGATATCATGCCTTGAAGTTCTAAGGGTAAGATTGGGAATGTGTAAAGAGTCTTTGATATGATTTTGAAGGTGTTTTGAGATCCTGAGTAAAAGTTGTAAGTCAACAGATGAAGTTGTTAAGCATACTCTTAAGGAAGAGGTCGACAAGTATATTAATCATTGTATAGAGAAGAGTTAATGTTTGGAGGATCTATGTAAGTAATTGAATGATTAGAGATGACCTATATGAACACATTTGGGAGAAGATTTGGGTTCGTGCAACACATAGTGCATTGGATTGAGTGACAAGGTACATCTTTCTATGTACATGTTTCACTTCTTGGATACTGACTTGATTGTGGAGTAAATCATGATGCAGATATATAAGAGCAAGGAATTTTAGTTCAGTGAGGTGTGGTGCAGAAGTGTGTGTGTGTGTGAAGTGAGGATGTGAATAGTAGAGCAGAGCTAGAAGATCAACAGGGATGAAGACTTGGGATTCAGAATTTAGTTGCTAAATGACTACACCTTGGAATAGTGGCAGATGCTTAAGAAGTATTTAGTTTTCATGTGTAATGTGTTTGGAAGCAAGCTTTCATCATCAAGGCAGTGAGCCCTCAACAGGGTTTAACAACCCTATTGTAATCTTGCTAGGTTTAGGGTTGAGGCAGTGGGCCTGCTAAATCTAGTTGTACTTCATGGCAGCAAACCAACATGTTCTAGGCCTGCAGAGTGACCAAGCCTGAACATCATTTTTGTAGAGATTGCAATATATATTTGAGAGATAATCCTCTCAGTGGTTTTTCCCTTTTTGGGTTTTCCACATAAAATCTTGGTGTTATGTGTCATGCTTTTATGGATGCTACTTAGTTGTCTATTTTTCTTCTATTTGATTATTCTTTTGAAATGGTTAAAAGTAAAAGTGTACGAAAGAATTTATAGAACAATGGTTCAGCCCCCCTTCTCAGTGTTCCTAACAATCAACAATTGGTATCGAAGTAAAGTTCCTTGGAAAAAGTTTAATAGCTTAAGGAAGATCTGGGATAGTATGATCATGGTAACAAGAAGGTATGGAAATTATGAGAGATACAACCAACTAGAAGCAGCTCTTATGGATCTTGAAAATTTTGAAGTAGAGGTCAGGGATCTGAAAGATAACTTGTAACAAGCCGATGAATGCATCTTAAAGATGAAAGAGAAAGTCAAGAAATTCAAGGACAAATACAAAGAAGTCAGTGACCAATTTGTATTAGCAAATGAAGCCCTAAGTAATTTGGAAGTAGAAGTCACAAAAAGAACAAGAGGAGAAGATGATCTAAATTTGATTGTGAAGAACAGATCAGAAGACTGTGCAAAACTTGAAAAAGAAATTATAAGTTTAAAAATAGATCTGGAAAAGGCTAGAAGTTTTGAAGAAAAATTCAAGATAAGTACCACAAAGCTTGATGAAATGATTGTTAGCTAGAGGAATGCTAATGACAAACATGGTTTAGGATTTGAGAAAGAAGAAAGTTCAAACTCCAGTCAAATGAGCACTGAGTCAAAGGAAAATAATGGATACCAGTTCAGAAATCAAAGAAGAAGACCTAGAAGACCTTTGGTCAGACAACCAAATGCTCAAAGGTACCCATCTTTAAATAGGTATGGTCATAAGGCTGCTCAGTGTAGGAGTAAAATAAATCAAAAAATTCCATCATTCTCTAGTCAGTGTTTCAACTACAAGAAAATTGGTCATAGAAGAAATGAATGTAGAAATCACATCAAAAAAAGTTTCAACAATGAGAGGAATGAACAATCATTCAAAGGTAAATGCTTCACTTGCAATAAAATTGCTCATAAAGCTATTATATGTAGAAGTAAAGTAAGTTAGAATTCTATTAGGTGTAATGCATGCTATAAAATGGGACACAGATCAAATGAATGTGGAAGCTCGACAAGAACTAACTTTCAAAATACAAGGAATAGTCAATCATTCAATGGAAAGTGTTTTGCATGCAATAGATTTGGACATATGGCAAATCAATGCAGATCAAATTCAATCAATGGAAGGAATCAAGGTCAAAAGAATGTGATGTGCTTCAATTACAATAAATTTGGACATGTTACAAGATTTTGCAGAAGCGGAAATGTGAAGAGAAATCACTATTCTGAAGAAAGGAAAATGGAGTAGAGAAATGATAAGGGAAAGAGAAAGTTGATCCACTTGAAACCAAGAAAGAAATGAACAAGGTATGGATCAAGAAAGAAGTAATTAAAGTTAGGGATAAATCCACACCAGTATCTGGTGCAGATACTTCCTTTGGGAAGTAAATTGAGAGCTCTAGCTCAGGGGGAGCAGTTTGGAAAATCCAAATCCCCCAGCTAGAAAGTGGGTGCCAGAATCTGACACGAAGACGTCTGATGAAATCTGATGTGATACAACTCTTAGAAGAAAAACTGGATGATAAAGGGTCAATGTGGCATATTGCAGAGAAATCCTAATCAACTATGTGCCATAGTGAAAAGTTTTGGCAACTTTTTAGAAATGTCCATTTATGACAATTGGGTCAAGCCGTGCAGAGGAATAAAGCAGCTTGTTTGATTTTAAAATCACTTTGCACTCAAAGCTATCAGAAATTTAGAGAGATCGAAGCTAAAGTAGTGACAACCAAGATTTGAAGCATTCGAAGAAAGGAAACCCTGACTAAGAAAAACAAGGTATTTCCGTAGAAACCCTAATTGTGAATCTATTGAATTCTTGCTATGGCGATGCCACAAATTGTAGATATTACTGAATGCCCTCAACCCAAGTTCAAGAAACACTCGCACAAAGCAACTGAAGTGGATCAAATAGGTGCATTTTCAAGTATACCTTACAAAGTCCTGTATGTTGAGGATGTTAGGGCATATATTCATGTTGCCCTATATGAACATGGTAGAATTTGTCTAACAAATTTATATCTCAAGCATCTAACTGATGACCAATTTGACCTCAAAAAGGATTACAAAACCCTAAAAGAAAAGAAGTTTATTCAGTATGTAAATTTTCCTATGTTTGTGGAGGATGAATGGGTAAGGTACATTTTGAGTTGAATTCATTATGAATTCATGTGGTTAGGGCAGCCATTCAAAATCACCAAGGATGCAATTAGGGTAGTGACATGATTAAGTTCCACTAGAGGTGTGCCCTTGTTGAAGGCTGTGAAGAATCTGACTATTATAGAGGCCACTGGAGCAAGGTTCAACAAGAGGGCACTGACTATCAATGATATCACAGATCATGATGTAAGATTCACCTCAATGGTTTTGGGCTACAAGATCTATTTCTCCAACTAGGAGAATTTCGTCTCAGGAACAACAATCTATACTACATATCAAATGGTCAAAGAGAATGTAGATTATGATTTGTGTGAACTGCTACTAACCCAACTACTAGAGAACCTGAAGAAGATAAAGGAAAGCAAGAACTACCCCTTCAAATATGGTACATTGGTCATCTATTTATTCTTTTATTTTATTAATGAGCTACCAATATGAAGAATTTGATCTAGTTAAGTAGTAAACCAGTAGCTGTCCAAACTAGAAAGCATCTAAATAGCATTGGAAGTGTTAATGAGAAAAAAATAGCCTTATGGGGATACTTCAAAAATTTTCAAGGCATAATGCAGGCTAGAGAAAGAATTCCTAGGAAAATTATTGACAAATATAAGGATACTATCTATTTCATGGTTACAAAAGACCAATGTCTAATGGAAGCTATTGAGCCTAGGACTGTCTAGGTAATGCCAATGGGGTATGAAGTAGATGGGCAAATATTAGAGAGCAATACTCAATACATGTTGAGCAAACCCAAGGACAAGAGGGAAGAAAGGTTTGGAACTTATGAAGAGCTATCCATAAAACTTCGTGTTGAATTCTGAAAACTTGAATCAACTAGAAAAGTTATAAAAGAGGTGGAATAAGTCACTGCAAGGTATGGCATCACTAAAGAACAACTCAAATAAGTAAGGGAAAAAGTAGAGAAAGCAGCAGAAGAAAAGAAAAAGAATGAACCGGTGCAGATTCTAGAAAAACCACAGATAAAATAGGATAAGTCTGAGAAAGCTTAGAGGACTACCAGAAGCTCTGCCACCTCCTCTAGTGCCACAACCTCAATGAACCTAGAGAAAACATCAAAACAATCCTTAGGCAAAGACATGAAGAGAAAGAAGATGAAAGGAAAAAGATTATATGTTAGTGTAAGTGAAAAAGATGAAGAGGAGATAGAGATAGATGGAGAGATAAAAAAGTTGAAAATTGAGACTGACAAAGCCTCTAGAAGCACTAAAGAAAAATCCTTTGGAAAAGTTAAGTCCAATAAAAGATAAAAAATACCTCCATCACTTGTAGATATAGTAAAGGCTGTCACTGTAGATGGGAAACTAAAACCTATGATTAAGCATTATGATGAATTTAGTGATGATGAAAAAAGGAGTCTGGAGGAAGCCACTATAAACTATCTCAACACTTTTAGCAAAGCCCTCATTGAGATCATCTCTGATCTCCCAAAAAGTCTAGCTAATATCTTCAGCATCAAAAAAGAGAATGCTAGAGCTAAATATATTGAGCTAAGAAAACATGTGTTGACTAGACTTTGTCTGGAAATCACTGTAAAGGAAGAAAATCTGATCTCAAAGGAGACCAAGGATCAGTTTAGAACTAAAACAAGGATGAATTTGTTAATGGTAGGTGAAATTGATAAAGTGGTGAAAGAAATAGAATAGGTTATCTTGAAAGCTCTGAAGCAACATAATCTTCCCACTACAAGTGTCAATGAAGAAAATGATGTTACTGATAACTCATCTGTTCTAGAAATAAACTTGGGTAAAGAGATAGGTACATATGGCAAAGCATCTGAGGAGAAAGAGGCACCTATTGATGATTCTCAAGTTAATCCCTCACTGGCACAACAGTTTGAGAATGTTACTGATAAAGAAAGGACTAAGGAAGAATTAGCAGTGGAAAATCCTCCACCTAAACAAGAACATGACACCAATAAGGATATGGAATTAGACTATCTAGAGCAAAGCTAGAAAGAAGAAGTCTCTGTCACAATAAGAGACACTGCGGAGCTTACAAAATAATTGTTGGAGAAAAGAAAACAAGTTTTGGATGAGACAAAATTTCTAAATGGTCCAATAAACTTGGACATAATGTCACCAGAACAAAATTTTAAGTTGGTTACAATTGTTCAAGCAAAGGCTCAAGAGGAGATATTAAAATCACACATTGAGGATAGTGAATTGATTGATGAAGCATCTGATATTTTGGAGAAGTTGTTGCCTACCTACAAAAGGGAATCATCCATGACCTCAACAAGTCATCTAAGATGATTAATAAGTTCCATAAGTAAATAGTTTGAATCCTTTGAGAAATCTGTAGAAACAAAGGTGAGACAAGAGTTTGATGAGAAACGATTGGAAGAATTGAAAATAATGATAGAAAATGATAAAACTTCATTAAATAATACAATAGCCAACATTCAGAAAGATGTGAAAGATGTCAGAGATTTGTACAAGTTTTGTTTATCTTGGCCCAAAACTGCTCAAAAGATTGAAGAAAGGATCAAAGATTTGGAACAAAAATTGTTGGATATCTCTGAGAAATTTGATCCAGAAGTAGAGTTAGTCATAAAGAAAGAAACAAAGGTCATCAATATTCACAATGACTTGACTGACTTAATAAATCAGAAATATCAAATAAAAAGCAGGATAGGATAACTCAAAAGACTAGTCTATCCAAAGTTAGACTCAATGACAAATCTTATTGTAGAGGCCAAGTTAGCCATCCAAGTAGACACAACTTCTGATCCCAAAAAGGTAGAAGCCTTAGTTTTTCTTCTCAGCGGACAAATTTAGATTCTAGAAAATGGAAAGAAAAGTTGGGATGCAGAGTGGACACTAATCAAAAACATATTCAATGATGTTCTCAAGCACATGTAATACTAAGGTGAAGTTTGTACTTGTAAATATATGGCAGAATACACAAATTTTTTGAAACTTTGACAAGTTTTTGGTTCCAGTTCACACCCTTTTCCATTGATGTCAAAGGGGGAGAAGTAGATCAATGTAAAATGGATAATCATCTCAGGGGGAGCAGGAAAATAAAGTGTATATAGTAAGGGGGAGCAGTCAAGCATTTTTCACTAAGTGTTACCATCAATGCCAAAGGGGGAGATTGTTGGCAAGAGACACTACTCCGATATGGACCTATATGTTTTCATTGATGGAAACAAGGATAAAAGATCCTATCACCATGATAGGAAAAGACATCTCCGGAAGAACATATTGGATCCCAGGTCCGATTGACATAAAATGGCTAAGTATGGAAAGTATTCTAAGTAGCGAACAGTAAGTCGGATAGTATGCTTCCATAGATGATGATCAAATAATGTGCTATAGGTATGAAGTTCTTAGTTTTTTGATAGTGTTAGGCCTTAAAGGTGAAGTCATGATCTCCTCCGGAAGTCACCTTGAAGAATTGTCTAAGTTCGGATAAGCAAAGGTATAGTAGGAACAATGAACAAGGTATAGTTTAGTGGTCCACATTCCTCCGCAGATAAGTATTTTGTTATGTAGTTTTAATGTGTTGTAAACACTTGTATGAAGTGTCTTATTCCAGAGTTAGGAGATCTAAAGTCTACTGGAAGGTTAGCTACAAGGTGCTAAGTATTAGCATAGTGTTTGATAAAGCCTGACAGAGATAGAGTCTGAGTTCTGATGGTCCACATTTCTTCGCAAGATGATATCATGCCTTACAGTTCTAAGGGTAAGATTGGGAATGTGTAAAGAGTCCTTGATATGATTTTGAAGGTGTTTTGAGATCCTCAGTAAAAGTTGTAAGTTAGTAGATGAAGTTGTTAAGCATACTATTAAGGAAGAGGCTGACAAGTATATTAATCATTGTGTAGAGAAGAGTTAATATTTGGAGGATCTATGTAAGTAATTGAATGACTAGAGATGACCTATATGAACATGTTTGGGAGAAGATTTGGGTCTGCGTGACACAGTGCATTGGATTGAGCGACAAGGTACATCTTTCTATGTACACATTTCACTTTTTGGATGCTGACCTGATTGTGGATTAAATCATGATGCGGATATATAAGAGCGAGAAATTTTGGTTGAGTGAGGTGTGGTGCAGAAGTGTGTATGTGTGTGAAGTGAGGATGTGAATAGAAAACCAGAGTTTGAAGATCAACAATGATGAAGACTTGGGATTCAAAATTCAGTTGCTAAATGACTGCACCCTGGCATAGTGGTAGATGCTTAAGCAATATTTAGTTTTCATGTGAAATGTGTTTGGAAGCAAGCTTTCATCATTAAGGTAGTGAGCCCTCAATAGGGTTTAATAGCCCTCAGGGTTTAACAACCCTTATTGTAATCTTGCTAGGTTTAGGGTTGAGGCAGTGAGCTTGCTAAATCTAGTTGTACTTCATGGCAGTAAGCCAACATGTTCTAGGCCCATGGAGTGACCAAGCCTAAACATCATTTTTGTAAAGATTACAATATATATTTGAGAGCTAATCCTCTCCGTGGTTTTTCCCTTTTTGGGTTTTCCATGTAAAATCTTGGTGTTATGTGTCATGCTTTTGTGGATGCCACTCAGTTGTCTATTTTTCTTCTATTTGATTATTCTTTTGAAATGGTTAAAAGTAAAAGTGCAAGAAAAGATTTATAGAACACTGATTCACCCCCCCTCTCAGTGTTCCTAACAATCAACAGGGACTAAGGCCCTAACTGGATTCACAGTCGGTATTTGTTGTATAGGTCTAATAGTTTGTAAAGGTTGTGCAGGGTTAGGATTTTGGTATCTATTTTGCTAATAACCTTGATTCTAGTTTTGATTTCTATTTTGATTATACCCTTGATTCCAATTCTGATTAGATGACTACCCCTGATTATAATTTTGATAGGGTTTGGGAGTAGTTTGAATAGATATATGATTCACCTTATTTGTCAAATTAGACAATAGGGTCTTAAGGTCACTCTCTTCTTGAGAAAGAGAGGATGTTGAAGTCTTAGGCTCTTGGATAGAAGCAACAATGGGCTACTGGGATGAGGAAGGAAACTCTAGAAAAAGTGGAATAAGAGGTCTCGGAGCAATTTTCGCAGCCTATATTAAGCAATTTTCAGCTTTCAAAGCTATCTCATAACCATCTGGTAGAGTCTCAACACCCATCGATTGCATCATCACAACAATTTTAGAATTTAAATATATTAAAAGTACAAGAAAGGACCTTGTGGAGATGGCATGAGGGTAGTTGGAATTTTCTCCCATGTCCTCTAGAATCTGAAGTTAAATTCTATCAGCATCTCACTTGGAGCCCTCTTGATAGTTGTCAACTTCCCAAGCACTGAAACATTATCTGCCCTCTCACCAAATTGTTTGTAGAGGGTTTCTCCAAGTTTGTCCTAGGTATGTATTGAAGTAGGGGTCAAGCTTCGAAACCATTGAAGAGCTCTCCCTTTGAAATATGACACCATGAGATGAACTGTAACATCTTCATGTTGTATATGATGGACTGAGCACACATTGGATATGTCTTTAATGTGCTCAATATGGGTTACAGAACCATCACCCATGAAGGGTGAAACACTTTTCAGGGCTGTAGTAGGTATGTCATTGTATGCAACCAAATCTAATGGACTTCCTCCATTGAAGGTTACAAAGGGTAGATTCCTTGCCATCCTAGGAATATTCAGATTTAGTCTAGGGATATGCAAGCTTTTTTTATTATACTGAAACCTAATAGGATGAGGTATAGATTGAGCTCTTGAAAGAGGTAAATTAAAGATGCTACTCCTTCTCATTGGAGACCTAGATAACCTATACCTTCTCCTTCTAGCAGCAACATATAATTTAGTAAATTGGAAATTACCTCTTGAAGATGCCCTAGTTTGCACAGGCATAAAAGATGGCACTGATCAGAACCAGTAGCTTGTAGAGTCACCAAGTGCATGAAAATTCCTCCAAAATGTAGAGTACTGAGAAGAACATAAGATTCTTAGCTTGATTCTTTGATTGTTATGCTTACAATCCCATTAGGCATGCCAGAAACTGTTGTCACATAGATTTGCACCCAGTGTTGAAGGTTTTTAGGGCTCCAACAATTTAGTGAAACATTGAGATGACTTCCAGGTGTGGGACCCTACAAGGAGGCCGAATCTCTAGAGAGAGGCTAGTTCCTTTGTTGAATGAAAGATTCAACCAACCTAAGACTAAACCTAATCTATCCACCAGTTACGAAAAGATGAAGGAGTAAATCTAAAATTAAAAGTAGGTGATACAAAGAACATTCACATAGCTATGATGCACAAATAAAGAAATACAACTGATGAACTTACATAGATCACAAATATTTTAATAGAGGTAAAGAATGGATTGCCAAGAATTAAACATTCATAAACAATAGCCAATTCTAAGACTACATAGAGTTAAAAAGCATGAAAAAGTAAAACATCATATGTATTGATTAAGAGACACAGTTACAACAGAAAAAAGTTTTGTTTGGAATAAATAATTATCAGACTAACTATTTTCCAACCTTTTTTACATCTTACATTCATGCATATATAGCATTTAATTCCAAATGACTTAATTAGGTTACAATAAATTGCCCCATGGGCTCCGTCTGAAAAGAAATATCTACCTGAAGGGATGTCTCTTTGAAAAATTAACTACAGAAAATATCTAGAAGAGGGGCAGCTACGAGATATTTCCTTTTAATGTGAATAGCTGATTTACCAGCTACAACCATCAATGTAACAAATATCTATTAAAGGGAAGGTGAGAAGATAGGGTCTTATTGATGGTAGATGGGACAAAACCCCTTAGCAAAGCCTTTACAACACTTTAAAATTTGAGCCCCTTGGTTCCATGCTTATCGGCTTTGAAAAACTTCAAAATTTGACCTATGAATGCCTCTGCCGATTGAACCTATACACTTCCCGTCCTCGGGATGCCTGATAGTTTTCCTTCAAATATCAACCATGGATGCGATTGTCTTTATTTGAGATCAACGATCATTATGCATTCCAACCCCAACCATTACCTTTTAAAATTTCTTTATCTTTCCTTTTGTCTGATGTGGAGACGTGGCACCCCATTACAAACCTACTTCTGGTGCTATCTTACCAAGGCTTCAATATACTTTACAGGTGTCCTCCCCCCGCTGCCCCATGGAAGGAAGTGACATCATCTTAGGTAGGCAGCAGATGAGTGGGATACTACCACATGGAATAGCAAAAGAGGCATTGAGGAGGCAATGAGCAAGACTAGTTGGCAAGTCAGGGACTTATGGAACTTTCAAACCATAAGTCGGTAGTTAGGAAGTTATAAAAACTCCTGACCTTGAAACAACAAGGACCTCTTTAACAAAGGAAAAGGTGGAGGATACAAAGGCTTAGAGTCTAGTTGGGAAGTCAGGCATTTTTAGAACTTTCAAACCATAAGTCGGGAGTTCAAAAGTTAGGAAAACTCTTAAACTCCCAAAAATAAAGGTTTGAAAAGGCCTAGAGACAAGTTGGGGAGTCAGGTGGTTTGCTAACTTTCAAACCCACTGACTTAAGTTCAAGAAATTGAAGATCCCCTGACAACAAAGAAAACTAAAAGGGTCCGATCACTTCATGGTTTAAAAAGGCTTCAAGTGAAAACTTAAGCGACAAGTAACTGGGACAAATGGTCAATGATGAATTAGAACAAAGGTAAAATCTAACTATGAAACCTTAGAGTTTAAGAAAAAACAAGAGAAACCCTAAGAGGTTTTGAGGAGCGTTTTAACAATTCAGCCTGCATACTAAAGAAGGAAAACACCAGAATTAAGGATTCTTTAGACTATTTAGCCAGGAGGATAAAATAGTATAACACTATGTAAGAATCACACTTGTAGTTTAACTATGAAATTGAAACAACTAACTACTAAATGAAGGTACACTTAACATTTTTAAATCAATAACTAACAACAGTTTTAAGAATAGAGTGGATGCTCCAAAAATTCTAAGTAAACAAAAAATCAGAGACCAGTAACTTAAAAACACAACCTGTAGGGACATACAATAGAACTAAACATAGAATGACATTTATCTAAACATAACATGCACATAACAAAAATAACAACATTAATGATAAAAATACTTATCCACTCTACGAGATCCCTCGAGTGGCCAGCTCTTGGGCATTCCTACTAGTATCTCAAAATCACATATAGTACTTTTGTAGCTTCAAAGTAAATCCATTCATAACACTTCCATTACTCAGAACAAATTACTCAAAACAATCTGATGATATTCATTCATTCATTCGTATCATAAAAGTGTAACAACACATAGAACATAACTGAACAATATTTAGAATAACGTTATAACAACATATCCTTGTTTTTAACAGCTACACATATATATTGCACTACTACAAAATCCTAATCTACATATGATGGGAAAATACTATCGAAAAATTCTTAAATAGAATTACAACTAACTGATATTCATGACATAAAACATAATAAAGGCTCTAAGTGGAGCTATAAAGTCTCAAATAGTCTTAACAGAAATTAACAGAATGTTTTAAGACGTCCTCCACTATGCATGTCAAAATTTCTAGCGCCCCAACTTCCGGCGCTCTGACTTCAACCGCTTAAAGTCCACTCCTTTCATAGGCCATGCATAAATCCTACACAATTACTTAAAGTCTATACCATTATATCAACATTAGTTAGTTAATTCCAATCAATTTGAGAAATAAAGATTTATACATCATTTTATAAAAGGTAGACAATTATTGCTTCTATAAATAAACAAATTGGCATGGCTTAGGTGGTTAGAAAGAACAAAAAGGGTATTTATCTCATCATAAGATTGAGGTTGTTTATACCTCATCAAAATGGATTCCTGTCTAGTGACATTCTAGAGTGTCCTGCATGAAATGATGATGGGCTTCCTAGTTGTCTTTTTGTGAATTTTATGACATTGTTCCTTATGGCTGCTCCTTCATGATTGTACCATCAGTGATTGATCCTTTTGTAGGTTGCTTTGTTATGACTGCAATAAGAAGCTCCTCATAACTATTCTCAAGGCTTAAACATGATTGTACTTTTCAAGGCTGTCCTAACACACATATCTTGGCATTTATAATGGTTGTAAACAAATGTCATTAATGAATGGTCTTCATGAACTTGTACCTATATAGTTAGCAAACAAGTTAGAGAAAACATGGAGGCTTAATATCCTCATCTTTGATTTGTCTGATCTTTACTTTTGTATTCTCTTTATGGTTGTATAGCTGTATCCTGCAGTCATTGATCTCTCTTATCTTTCTCAATCAAATGTTTGGGTAAGACAACAAGTACATTTTGATGTTACTGCATATAGAAGTGGAAAAGAAAACCACGAGCTCTAACATTCATGTTCATTTTCTCTTGCAGGTCTTCTTGAAGCTATCAACAGGACAATTGAAGATGATGATGATGTCAATGGGATTCGTCATTCAGGAAATGATGGGTCCCTTTTCTCTTTTATATGTTTCCTTATACTTCAGATGTACTTGTTATCATTCATTGCATCATATATAGTTAATCCCATGGCTTGTGTGGGATCATACAAACACTTTTCTTTATGAATATAAATGGTTATTTCATGTAATGACTTGTGTATCATTTCTCTTTTCCATAAATCAATTGCATGAAGATAAACTGAATATTATTACATGGTATAGATGTTTATAATCATGAGTAGACTTAGCAAGATTTTATGTACCTTTTTGAAATTAATCAAACCACAATAAATAAACAATGACAACAAATGCAACACAATCTGCAATGCATAGATTAGCCTTCATTTCTCCTACCAGTCCTAGGATATCTCCTGCTCTTCTAGAGTATCCTTTCATCTTATCTAGCTCATGTAGAAGCTCTTATTGATCTGCTATATGATCACTGGAATAGTCCTCCCTCAGGACAGTAGGCCCTCTAGGCTAACTAAGAACTTGAACCTTCTTCTCTTTTCCTCTTGAACCTATCTACTTCTTTAAAGTAGTAAAGATAACTACTTTTATAGCCTAACTTAATTGGGCTAGAAAGCACAATTAGGTAACATTTTTGGTGATGTCTACACTAGTTTTGCCTTCTAAAACTCTCATGGCTAGTTGCCTAGTATATCCATTGGTTAATAGAGTCTTTCTTTAGCCTTTTCAACTTAGAAAATTTATTGAAACCTAGCTGCTAGAAAACAATAGCAGCAAAAAACAAAACTAAAAACAAAACAATGTTGGCTCCAAACAGGACCAACAAACTGTGCATCAACACTTCTTGGAAAATAAAATTGAATTGAAACTACTATGAAATCTGCACTTATGAACTGAAAAACTACTCTACTATGATACAACTACAACCTTTAGCTCCTCAAAAACTATGTTTGAGGTGAATCCCATTGACTGGGATAGGTAACACCTCTCCTTCCATAGTGGCCAGCTTAAAAGCATTATGATGTTTGCATTCAACAATCATGAATGGTCCTCCCCACAAAGCATCAAATTTATTATGCTTACCTGGTCTGCTCTTTAACTCATCCCATTTGAGGATAATGTCTCCCTCCTTGAAGTGTCTAGGTGCTGCCCTCCTATCAAATGTCCTTTTCATTTGCATTTGATGCATCTCCAACTGCTAAATTGTTTGTCCCCTTGTCTCTTCCAGCTCCAATAACTCAACCAACCTTACTTCCATAGGACCCTCCTCCATTATTTCAAATTCTTTCATGAGACTTAGAGATGGTAGGTCAGCTGAGATAGGCAGCTTAGCTTCCCTTCCATACACAAGAACAAATGGAAATTGGCCTATTGACCTCTTAGGTGTTACCCTATCAACCCATAAGGCTGATTTTAACTTTAAATGCCAGGCTCTCTAGTTGTCTTCTATAGTCCTTTTGATAGTCCTAATGAGGTTTTTATTAGTGGACTCAGCCTATCCATTCTCTTGAGTGTAGTAGTTTGAAGATGTACTTAGGTAAACACTATGTTTAATGGCCCAATCAGTTAGTTTCATGCCAATAAAAGCTAAGGCATTATCTGAAATTATAGAATCTGGTACACCAAACCTAGTTGTTATGTCTTCATAAAAGTTTAATACAACATTCTCATTTGCCTCCTTTAAAGCTACTACTTCTATCCACTTGGTAAAATAATATGTGGCTATTAATACCCACTTGTGGCCAGAACTTGATGGTTGGTTAATGGCTCCAATGAAATCAAGGCCCCACTTAGTAAAAGGTTGATCAATTGAAATGGACTGTAGTGGCAAGGCTACCAACTTCTGTTTGCTTACAAATACAACACACTTCACACACTTTCTTACCCATGTATGCACATCTTTGAAAAGCAATGGTCAATAGTACCTAGCTGTCATAATCTTCAGGGCCTGGTTTGAGGTGTAAAATGACCACCAGTTGGTCCATCATGGAACTCATGCAAGATTTTTTCAATCTGGGCTGATCCAATGCATCTTAAAAGTACTCCATTGTAGTCCTTTCTAAATAAGATATTATTCAAAATACTATGTGGAATGGATTGAAGTGTAGTACCTTCTTTTTGTAGCAATTAGCCTTGTTGGGCACTCTCTGGTTTGCAAATAATGTATCATATCATGTGTCCAGCTAGTGTTATTAGCTAGAACAATAGGTACAATAGTATTATCAGCCATTAAAATAGCTTCCTTTTGTAGTTCTAAGTCATTTTCAGTACTTTCAGCTAGCTATTCACAAAGTCCTTTACCCCTAACCAGCTTGGTAACCTTGATAGCAACATCATATTCCATCACTTTAGTTACCCATCCAACCCTTTTATCTCCCAAATCCTTGCTTAACAAGAACTCTTTTACACTTGGATGGGCAACCATCAGCTAAATCTTATTGTTAGATAGCATGTGCCTGAACTTTTTAAGGCTTCTAATAACAATGAGTACATGCTTTTCAACAAATGAATACCTTTGTTTGTAGCCCTCTAATCCTTGGCTTAAAAAGGAAATTGGTTTCTTCTAATTGAGATAGTATTAGTTCCTCCATAGGCATAAAGTATGAAATATTTTGAGAAATCTAGGTTTATCAATGTTGGTGTTGTTACTATAGCTACTTTGATGCCTTCAAAACTATTTTTTCCTTCTTTAGTCCAGCTAAAACCAATGTTCTTTTTCAACATAGCTATTAGAGGCTTCAATAAACTTGCAATATTTAGAATAAACCTTCTAACAAAATTGATTCTTTATAAGAAACTTCATAGTCCCTTTTTATGGGTTGGTAAGGGTAACATTGAAATAACACTTACTCTTTCTGGATCAATTGTGATTCCATGCTTGGAAACAAAGTGGCCCAATAGCTTACCTTCATGGACAAAAAAATACACTTCTTTGAGTTAAGTGAGACTCCATATTCTCTACATCTTTCAAAGATCTATCTAAGATGAGAAAAGTGATCTTTTGCATCCTTTGAGAAAATAGTAATATTATCTAGATAAACCAATACAACTTGTTCATGATGCCCTGAAAAGCCATCTCCATGGCTCTTTGAAATGTGGCTCCAACATTTGACAACCCAAATGGCATCTTCTGGTAAGCCATGGTTCCCCATTTGGTTATGAATGTTGTTTTATACTGATCTTCTTCCTTAACCAAAATCTAGTTATAGCCTGAGAAACCATCTAGCAATGAAAATCTTTCATAACCTGATACAACTTGCAAAATCTGCTCCATCGATGGTAGCAAATAATGATCTTTCAATGATGCCCTGTTCAAGTCTCTAAAATCAACACACAACCTGATTTAACCATTTTTCTTTCTCACAGGCACCAAATTGGACACCCAGGAATTGTGTTTGATGGGAAAAATAATGCTTCCTTGAATCTTCTTGTTAAGTTCAGTTTTCATTAGAATTTCTAGCTTGGGGTTAAGGGACCTTTGCTTCTACCTCACTGGTTTTGCACTTGGTTCTAGCTCAATGGTGTGTTGAGCTATCTCTAGGTTGAAACCTTTCAAATCTTTGTATTCCCAAACAAAAACGTCATCAAATTCCTGACATAATAAAACAAATGGATGTTTATCTCCTGTAGTAGATACCTTTCCCAACTTGAGAGGTTTAGCTTTGAAATTTTCAATTGATTCATAATGCTCCTTTTTGATCAGTATGTTGGATTTTTCTCTTCTCAACTAGTCATCTAAATTAAAAATTGATTCCAAAGTAACAAGACCCTTTGGAAGCTTGTTTGTCTTGAGTTGGACAATCTGGTCTACAAATTGCTGCTATAAAATCTGTTGATTTCCAACTAAGAGCTCAGCTTCTTCAATAAGAAAGTTTGCAATTTGGTCATCACTCTCAAACACCTACCAATGGGTGTTGTTATCAAGAATTGATGGTCTCACAACTACCTTCACATACTGTTGTTGTTCAACATTTCTGATTTCTTTTGGGATATCAAACTAAGCACCCATGGCTGCCAACTTATTAGCCTATTTATTTTGTCTCCTAGGCATGAACAACAGATTAAAAGCATCAAAATCTTCAATTAAATTCCATATCTTATGCTTATATGACTAGAGAAAGTCATTTTTGGTGACATTTACATTCCTTACTTGATTTACAACTAATTCACTGACATTGAATACCTGTAAACACTTGATATTCTTCTTCCTAGCCCATTCCAAACCATGAATGAGTGCCTCATATTCTACTATGCTGTTAGTACAGCTAAATGCAAATCTAAATGTTACATAATATTTCTCATTTTTAGGTGAAATAAGCATGGCTCTACTATTGGAAACATGATTGTCATTGCACCAAAAGGTCAACCTGTTAATGCTAGATACAACCACCAGAATTAATGAATCCATGGGAGGTGGTTAAGCCATGTCACAAATCCTACGAGAGATGCTGGCTCACTACCAACAATCCCCCCTAGCATCACTCGTGGGAGCTCATGTCACTCGCGGGGGAGATTCAAACCCAGAACCTTTGTCTCTGATACCAATTGTTGGAAACATGATTGTCATTGCACCAAAATGTTGACCTGTTAATGCCTGATACAACCGTGAGAGTTAATGAATCCATGGGAGGTGGTTAAGCCATGTCATGAATCCCACGCGAGATGCTGGCTCACTGCCAACATCCACCACCGGCACCTACTTTTCTTCTTGCACCATCAAAGTACAACTGCTATAAACCATTACCATGCTGTCCCTCTTGTTATTCCTATTGATTTTCTCCTTTCATAAGGTCAGGAACATGTTGATTCTACTCATCGATCATGTAAATTCCTAATCCAACCTCTTCCATTTGCTTGTAAGGATCATCTTCATGGTTTTTAGATGCCCATACATCTAAAAATATGTTCACAATATTTTCTGTTGGGGTTATACTTTCATGGACAATAGGCTATTCCTCTTCATGGTAGGTTAAATTGACATTGACAACACTAGGAACATAGGGCTCAATGTGGTCTTTGGCAATGGGTTTAGATTTTACAGTTACTCTTGTACCATACCTCATCCTAAGACACATATGTGACCAATCAGTTGACAAATAACCTCCTAACTTTTCTATGAAATCCCTGGAAAGGCATAAGGCAAAGAGAGGGGCCAGATCTATAACATCTATTGTTGAAAAGCACATGACAACTGAGAGGGTGGGGAGTGAATCAGTTGTAATCAAAACCTCAAAACCATCAACACATCAACTACTTAATTATTGTTGTTGTATTTTAACCATGAAAGCATGAAAACATAACTTAAACACATTCACATATTCAACACATGAGACACCAGATTATTACGTGGAAAACCCAATAAGGGAAAAAACACAGTGAGTGTTAGCTCACAGTATAAGAGATATCAAAATTTACAACAAGTCTCACTATCGAAGGCTCACTGCCAAAAATGCTCACTACAAAAGAAGCGGGTCACTGCCAATGGGGTGGATCACTGCTAGAGTTGGTGAACTGAGATAGTAGCATCTACACTATGCCAAGGTTCAATTCCATTAAAGCACAATAATTTTTCTCTGATTTGCTTTACTTATTCACTTTGCATTTATCTTTGCATCTTCGCATTCTACTACAACATCCATGACTTTGTTTCATGTATTTATACAATTCATCAACCTTGGAATGAACATCAAGGTCAGCATTACGATCATCAACCTTTGGAACAATCTCCAAGGTTAGCATACATACATATTTAGCCACTATTCAAATTAGGTCTGGTCTAAAATGGATTGAGGGAGAAGTTAAATGAGTGCAGACCACACCAAGCCTTAGCTAGGACTCAAATGCAATTTTCCATGCAATAACACTCTTTACAAACTTCGAAGCACAACCGCAAGTAGTGAGAACAACTAGCTCAGCCAAGATTGGAGTTAAAATTGAGACTTTAAGAACACGCTTCATGCACGATATGGATTATACTTTGCAGACAAATCAAAAGGTAGGAACATGATCTAGTGACTCCCACAAGCACGTTACAATCACCAAGAACATCCGCACAACCTCTAAACACTTTATCCATAAGATTCTTCAAACTGGAGCACTTGAACATTACTATCGGCCATTGTCATAAAGGAAAGATCACTTACAAAGCACCAAATCATGAACCATTTTATCTGAAGGCACATATCATCATCACAAACTTAATTCTAGAACTACAAATTGTAAAACTTAAATGCTGAGAAATGCGGAGGAGTATACATTCTCCATGTCACCATTAAATACACAGAAAAATAGTTTTTACTCTAGTGAATAGAACTCACTCAAATCTTTACACCAGAGGCTCAAACTAGAAACATTGCATCTACAAACATCCCTTAACATTACTTCCAATCTGCAGACAAATATATTTAATCTATAAGAAATAAGGAGCAAAACACTGCATTGTTCTGATAGATAAAGTAATTTTGCACTTGTACTAATTCCTCAAATACTTGTTCAAACTTATTCAAATAACTTCTTTGGGTGCTGACATCAATGACAACACTTACTGCTCATACTTGCAACAATCTCCCCTTTGTCATTGATGGCAACACATGATGTGAAAAACTATCAAGACATATAATCTTGCTTTCCTTCTTTGCTCCCCCTTACTTGATGCTTTCTCTACAACTTTCTTAGGTTTTTCAAATGAACCGCTCTTCCGATTTGACATCAATGACAAAGGGTGCCAGACCTTTTCTTTCTTTTTATTGCACAACTCCCCCTGTCATCAACACTGCAGTACTTATTGCTCTTGATCATAATCTTGTATTAGCAACATTTTCCAGCTCCTCCTAAGAGGTAGCCTATAGAACATCAATCTAGATCAAAGAATGAGACTTTGAGCACTACTGGACTGATTCATTCCTTATGCATCTTAGTTTAGAGCAGGAGGGGTAATAACTCCTAACTTCCCTAAGATACTCAAAAGTATCCTTAGGTAGAGGCTTAGTGAAAATATCTGCAATCTGGTCCATTGTAGACACATACTCCATCTTTACTTCATTCTTTGTTACTATTGACCTATTTTCCTCTATGCAGAGCCAAATAGTTCACCTTGCATTTTCTTTGAAAATATTTTAGAAATGACCCTACAGAGCTTAAATCTTCCAAATACTCATACTCTACCTTGCCAAATTTCCCAAAATCTCACCACAAGATTCTTTGCATAAAACCCAGAAAAAACCTAGAAATCTTTTAAGTTCAAGTATTTTCTATCGCTGGGAATTTCAGCTTCATGCTTGTATTTCAATATGCATTTTGAATGTACATTCGCATATACATTTGCCAATGTATGTTTGGCACATACATTCGTAGTATGCAAAGGGTTAGATACATTGGCTCCAAAAGGCGCAAAAGGTAGTTGTATGCATATCGGGTTATACATTGCAGGTATATTCCATCAAATATTTCTGCTTGCATGTAGGGGTTTGTATGTTGTTGTATATTCGGATATACAATGGGTTTATACAAAGGAAAACATACAAGGCAAATTGCATGTTAGAAGATACAAGGGTGAATGTACATTTTGCAATGTACATCGACAGCGATGTACAAGAGGGACATATAAAGGGCAATGTATTTTGACATGCATCTGGCATATACAAGAGATGCATACAAAAGCCTTTGTATATTGAAATTTACAAGGTCAATATACAAACTAGTTTGTATATGCAGGGTGAAGCATACAAGGCCAAAGATGCAAATGGTGGGGTCCACGATATACAAAGGCGTTTGTATATCCATGACATACATAGAAAAGATGCAAGTCAAAAGATACAAAGGAAATATACAAAGAGGGAGAGGTACAAGGCGAACCCAATAGGAATTCCAATCCACTCCATAACCATTTGAGGTCCACGCTATTGCATGATGCATTTTGTATATTTGCTATATACAAGCTGATATACCAAAGAAAGCATACAAGCTAGACCTGACCTAGCAGTCAAAGCAGTCGATAGTTTTTAGAGTCCATGGCTTGTATATTTTGGTGTTTGTATATTGTGATATACAAAGCCGACATGCAATGGCAACATACAAGCCAGATTTCAAAAATGTTTCTAATCTGCTTTATAAAATTTGAGGTCTGTGTAATTGTATGTACATTTGCGATTGTATGTTTTCACATATGATCGAACATACAAAGGAGATACAACTGGTGGGGTCTGCTAAGGCACAAGTGCTTTGCGTGAATCTTCTGCTTGTATATTTTGTAATTGTATATTACGATATACAAGGCAAGATACAATGCGATATACAACTGGTGGAGCCGAATATACAAGCACTTGGCATATGTGAAAGGGAGTTGCATAGAAGGTTTTAAATGGTGATTCAGGTGGCAAATTCAAATGGTATATACACAGATACAAAGTGATATATACAGGTGGTTGACCAAAACTTTGACCACCTCTATCTCCTCCATCCTGGCGAATTTTGACATGCTGCAAGAGGAAAAGATGCATATTTTTGTTCCCTCTTTCATTTGGCTAGGTTTTTAGGGGGTTTTGTCACCTTTCATTTTTAGATCTAGATTTGCATATTTTGGGTGACTAGACATTTCAGTGACCTTTTGGGGCAGGATGCAGATATTTGTTGCATTCACTTTTGCAGGTAATGGAAGCTGCTCACATTCATGCCCAAAATATCTTCCATCGATTCATGGGTATAGATTGATGATGCAACAGCTGCATTAAAGACTCAAAAATATCTTATATCTGCCCAATTCCAGATATTTGATGCCATAACTGATGCAGGTGGACATTCATTCAAGAAGATATTTTCTAATACAACTCTTGAGCAAATTTTTGTAACCGACCTAGGTTAGTTTGGAATGCTATATATATGCATTCGAGAGATGTAAATAGGGTTGGAACCTTTTAGCATTCAGGCTTTTTCTATTTCCAAACAGAGCTTTTTATACTGTAACCCTGCCTTCTTATTAAGTATATGCAAGTTATTTTTACCTCTTTGCTGATTTTTTAGTTCTGTGTGAATCAACATATGGTTGTCTATGAATGTCTTTGTTCCTCTCAATCATATTGCTTCTTGCCTCTTCTAGGATCATCTAATCTGTGTATACCTACTTGCTATATCTGGTTGTGTTGTGCATTCTTTAGTTCTGTGAAAGTTTCTTTAAATCTGTCTAGTGTATCAACCTTTGTTTTCAAGTTTTTCTATGTTATTTTCATCTTTTAAGCATTCCTCCCTTTTCCCCTCAAAAAGTTCAATAGTTTTAGGTGATAATCAGTCAGGAAGCCGGCCTTCTCCAGAGGTCTGATCTCATTTAGAAAAGTCCCACACTTAGAGATCATTCCCATTGTGTCATTGGAATGCTTGGAATCCTTCCAAGCAGGGTGCAATTTCACATGACAACAGTTACCTTTTTGTTGCAAGTATGTGCCTAATCGGTGTTGTCATTGATGTCAACATATCTGTGTTGTTATTGGTATCAACTATATTCTTATATTTTTATTGATTAGAATCCTTATATGTTGAGGATAATGAGAAAATTATCCCCACCGGAAGAATCAGAAAGGAAATAGTGAATTACAGTGAAGACAATGAGTTGCATACTGAAGAATAGTCCAGAAGATTGCTCTGCATTTATTGAATATTTAAGATCTTAGTCTATGGTTTGGAAGTTATTTAGAGGTATGTCTAAAGATGCTAAATCTTGAGTTTGATCCTTCGGTGTGAAGAATTGAGTGAGTTACATTCACCAGAGTAAAACCTCCTTTTTTTGATTATTCACTGGTACAAGGAGAAAGTACTTTTCTCTGCATTCCTCCGCGTTGAAGTATTTTTCTCTGTGGTTCTAGACAGAAGTCTGGGATGATGGTAAGTGCTTACAACTACAATGGTTCATGATTTGGTTTTTCGTAATCTATCTTTCTTTTATGATAGTTGAAGACAGTGAAGTTCATGTGCTCAAGTGTGAAGAATCTCATGGATAAAGTGGTTAGATTTTGTATGGTTGCTCTTGGTGATTACAACATGCCTGTGGATGCCTCTTGATCATGTTCCTACCTTTACATTGGTCCGCATTAAGGAATTGAGATCATGTTTGAAGATTATTCCTAGATAACATAGCGTGTAACCAGTCTTAGCCAACTTGGTTAATTCTATTGATTGTGGAGATCTCTTGAAGATTGTAGAAGTGTGTTGTGGCATGGAAGATCATGTTTGAGTCCCAGTTAAGGCATGGTGTGATCCCCATACATCTTTACTACACTTCCTCAGCATAATTTTGTACTAGGTCAAGACCTATTTTTATGTATGTTTTTAATGCCGACCTTGGAGATTGTTCCAATGGTTGATGATTGTAATGCCCACCTTGATGATCATTCCAAAGTTGATGTAGTGTATAAATACTTGTAATTGAGTCATGAAAAAGTATCCAAGTGTGAAGATGCGAAGATAAAGTGAAGTAAGGTAGCAGAGTAGAGCAGAGGTATTTTTGTGCTTCAATAGAACTGAACCTTAGCATGGAGTCGATGCTATTATCTCAGTTCAACCTTTTGGTAGTGAGCCTTCTTTTAGCAATGAGCCACCCTTTGGCAGTGAGCCATCCATAGGCAATAAGCCTTTCTTTGGACAGCGAGCCCTGTAGGTAATGAGTCTCTATTTTTTAGTATTAATATAACTCATATATTTCTATGGGCTAACATCCACCGTGGCTTTTCCCTTTTAGGGTTTTCTACATAAAAAATCTAGTGTCTCATGTGTTGTTTATGATTTTGTGTTGAGCTTCTCATTTGATGATTTCATGGTTGTATCTGAATATAAGTAATTAATAAGTTGATGATCATATTTGGTTAAAAGTTTTGGGACAACTGATTCACCCCCCCTCTCATTTGTCCGGTGTAGTTCAATAATTGGTATCAGAGCAAGGTTCCCTTGAAGAAAGCCTAATAGCTTGAGGAAGATCCAAGATGTCTTACAAGAAGGAATCTCCACATATTGATGGGACAAATTATACTCTTTGGAAGGCACAAATGAAAAGCCATCTTCTCTATCTTGGTTATAAATTATGGCTAGCTAGACTATCAAAATTTGTCATGCCTGAAGGTCGTTTGACAACTAAAGACGATATCAAAGAATATGAGCTAGATGTCAAATCAAAGGATGCTCTGTTAAGTTCCTTAAGTGACTCAATATTGACAAAAGTTGTGGACCTTGAATCTGCAAATGAGGTATGGGAGAAGCTAAAAAAATTGTATGAAGGAGATGATTCTGTCAGAGAAGCCAAGCTACAGAGCTTGAAAGTAAGATATGAGGGTTTGAAGATGAATGAAGATGAAAACATAATAGCCTTTATGCAAAGAGTTGATGAACTTGTCACTGGAATAAAAGATATGGGAGGAACTCTCACTGATAAGGAAGTTGTGATGAAAATTCTCATATCACTACCAAAATCCTATAGTCACAAAGGTACTTCTATTGAAGAATTAATGACTATGAAAACTATTGATAGAGATCAGTTACTTGGAAAGCTTACAACCTTTGAGATGAGAGAATTTGGCAATGCTCTTCCAAAAGTTGAATCAACTTTCAAATCCAGTACTTCAGAAAAGATTTCCAGAGCTAAGAAATATAAAGTGGATGATGAATTTGATGAAATTGAAGCTAACTTTCTTGACAGGATGCAAAGAAGTTCTTGTAAGTTCAAAGCTAAACTATCTTTCAAATGTTTCTCTTGTGGTAAGGTAGGTCATTATGCTTCTAGATGTCTTGAAAGAATTGAAAGAAATAAGAAAATATATGAGAGCAGACCTAGAGTTCCAAAGAAATGCTACTATGTCAGAGATTTCGATGATGAATCTGATGATGCTAGTACTAGTGCAAATGAGTGTCTGTTTATTGCTATTAAAGAAGATCTCATGTCTGCTAATTCTGCTAGCTATGTGAAGGATAAAAAACTAGTAGAAGAGAGTGCTTTGGTTGTTCAGGTTGAGAAAGATAAGGATGAATGGATTATTGATAGTGGATGCTCACATCACATGACCCTGGTGACAAAAGTAAGTTTGTAAGTTTGGAAAAGTATGATGGAGGATTGGTTAGGTTTAGAGATAATGCAGCTGGTAAGATTTGTAGAAAAGGATCTATTTCATTTGATGTAAAGCATAATACTGACAATGTTTTGTATGTGAAGGGTTTCAAGCATAATCTTTTGAGTGTTGGTTAGATATGTGACAAATGATATGATCTAAGATTCAAAGACAATGGGAACAAGATCATGGAAAGCTCCAGAATTATGATTGCTACCAGTAAGAAGACAAAAGGTAACATCTATCAATTGAAAGGAATGAGTGATTATTGTTTCTTAGCTTAGGTAGATGAAAGTTGGTTGTGGCATATATGGATGTGTCACATAAACTTTGATAGTCTGGTAAGGGTCATCCCACAATAATGGGTTGCACTTTTTGGCCAAACTTGACATTGAAATCAGCATTTTGAACTAAATCTTCACTTTCTGACACCTATAGCTACTAAACCATTAGGAATTTGAAGATGATGCAAACTAGTGATTTGTGAGATTTTGTTTGTCGATTCTAAATATTTTTTTTTTAAAAAGATGGAGTTAAATTGTAAATTGTTTTGCGTCTCCTTTGATAACTAGTTTTTAATAGTAAATAACATTTTTTTAAAGTGATGTGTATTCTATAGCACATAACTTTTTTGTACAAAGGATAAAATTCTGATTCTTTTGAATTTAGATTGGTAATATCGATATATAGGGCATGCATTGGTTTTATAATATTTGTTTGAATATTTTTTTTAATTAAATTTTGAAGTCAAACTAATTATAATTTAGACATTGGCGTATTCCATAAAACATAATTTTTTCTGTATGTATCAAAATTCAATATTTTTCTTTGGTTGAAACAAAGACATCAATACCTAGGGCATATATATTTTTTAAAATTTTTTTCACTAATTTACTAATTTTCCATGTGTGTAGAACAAAGAACTTGATGTTTGGTGAAAAACCTACATTCACAAGAAATAAAAAATAAATATAATAATCAAATTAAATATATTTAAAACTATACTTTTTGGGAAGCTTATAATAAGGAGTACATACTTAAAAAACATAAATTTTAAATGAATTCATTTGATCCCCCAAAAGGTAAATCAAAAGAGGTTTTTTATCAGCATTTTGATAGGTGTAGAAGAGATTCAATTACATGTATGGTTTAAAACTAGTGGGGTTCTATCTAAGGGGGTTTGAATCTAAGGGGTTTGATCAAACCCACTTCAATTAAAATCCTTTAAATGGAACCTTTCAAGGCTTAAATCATTATATTTTCTAAAAATAAGTGATTTCAACAAAAATCAAGATGTCCCAGAAAGTGTAACCCATTATTGTGGCAGCACCCATAAAAATAAGCTCAAGTCAGGCTGTGAGAGATTTACCAAAACTTGTAAAACCCTCCAACTCAATTTGTAAAGAATGTCAGTTGGGAAAGCAGATAAGGACAATTTTCAAGAGCAAAGAATAATTTTCTACTAGTTTGCTGGATCTAGTGCATACAGATCTCTGTGGTCCTACAAAGGTGAGAAGTCTACAAGGTGACAGGTACTTCATGTTGCTTATTGATGATTATTCTAGAATGACTTGGGTTACTTTTCTAAGAGATAAATCAAAAGACCTAGAGAAATTCAAATCTTTCAAGGTAATGGTTGAGAATGAAATAGATTTGAAGATCAAATGATTAAGATCTGATAGAGGAGATGAGTTCACATCAAATGAATTCAACATTTTCTGTAAAGAGCATGGGATAAAGAGACAACTGTCTATACCTAGGGCTCCTCAGCATAATTGAGTTGTGGAAAGGAAGAATGAGACAATTTAGGAGGCTGCTAGGACAATGATGAAGGAAGAAGGTCTGCCGGAAGTCTTTTGGAAAGAAGCTATTCACACTGTTTCCTACATTCAAAACAAAGTTCAAGTGAAAGGAAATGGTACTAAAACTCCCTATGAATTGTGGTATGGAAGAATTCCCACAGTAAAATATTTCAAAGTCTTTGAAAGCAAATGTTATATCAAGAGAGATGAAGATCTAGGAAAGTTTGATGCAAGATGTGACAAAGGAATCTTTCTTGGATACTCTACCAAGAGTAAGGCTTACCGGTGCTACAAGAGGCTCAAAAAGATCGTTGAGGTGCAAATGTGAAGGTAGATGAAGGAAAAGAAAGAATATCAGACTCGAGTTGTTATGAACCAGATGAACCTATGACTATAGAAATTGAAGAAAACAATGAGCAAGCAGACAGTCAAGATGAAGAAGAGGCTCCAGAAAGTGTTGTCAAGACTCCCAGGTATGTAAGGATCAATCATTCTAAAGATCAAATTATAGGTGACAAGAACAAAGGTGTATTAACAAGAAGAAGAGCTATAGAAGAACAAGTTAATTATTGTTTTCTTTCAAAGATTGAACCAAAAAATATGAATGAAGCATGCAATGATGAAAATTAGGTAAAGGCAATGGAGGAAGAACTGCTGCAAATAGAGAAGAATGAAACTTGGGAATTAGTTCCTAGACCTGCTGACAAAAATGTTATTGGAACTAAATGGATCTTCAGGAACAAGTGGAATGAAAATGGAGAAGTTGTAAGGAATAAAGCAAGACTTGTATGCAAAGGATATTCTCAAATTGAAGAGATAGATTTTGAAGAAACCTTTGTGCCAGTAGCTCAGATTGAAGCAATTAGAATGTTTCTGGCATTTACAGCTCACAAAGACTTTAAGGTATATTAGATGTATGTGAAATCTACCTTCTTGAATGGTGAGTTAGAAGAGGAAGTATACATTGAGAAACTAGAGGGATTCAAATTGTCAGATCAAAGTGATATGGTATGCAGGTTGAAGAAAATGTTATATGGACTCAAACAAGCTCCTAGAGACTGGTATGCAAGGTTAGACATGTATTTGTTGTAATTGGGATTTAGTAAAGGCACTGGAGATCTAGCAATTTGTACTTCAAAATCAATGATGATCGGATCTTGATTGTTGAGGTCTTTGTTGATGACATTATCTTTGGAGGAAATGAAGGTATGTGCATAAGGTTTGCTGGTGAGATGAAAAGTGAAATTGAAATATCCATGTTTGGTGAAATGAATTTATTTTTGGGTCTACAAATTAATCAATTAGATAAAGGAATCTTCATATCTTAGTCTACGTATGTGAAAGAGTTGCTGAAGAAGTTTGGTATGGAAGACTCTAAACCAATATGTACTCCCATGGTGACTAGTTGCAAGTTGATAAAATTGATGAATCACCTAAGGATGATCATAAAAAATATAGATCCATGATTGGAGAATTACATTATCTAACCCAAACTAGACCTGATATTATGCATGCAGTTTGTCTTGTTGCAAGGTTTCAAGATGATCAAAGAGAATCACATGTGATGGAAGTTAAGAGAATCCTGAGGTATTTGAAAGGTAATCTAGATTATGGCTTATGGTATCCAAAGAACAATGATTTCACTCTCAGTGCTTATACAGATGCAAATTGGGCCAGAGATGTTGATGATAGAAAGAGTACAAGTGGAGGTGCCTTCTTATTAGGAAATAGATTGGTTTCATGGCTAAGCAAGAAACAAGATTCAATATCCTTGTCAACTGTAGAAGTAGAGTATATTGCAGCAGCATGTTGTTGCACTCAAGTATTATGGATGAAGCAGACTTTCAAGGATATAAGAGTTGTGTATGAAGATCGAATTGCAATCTTTTTTGACAATACAAGTGCCATAAACATTTCAAAGAATCCAGTGATGCACTCAAGAACAAAGCAAATATCAATATGGTATCACTTTTTGAGAGAGAAGGTGATAGAAAATGAAGTAAAGTTGGAATATGTGTCCACAAAAAATCAGATTGCAGACATTTTCACCAATCCTCTGCCTAAGGATACTTTTGAGTATCTTAGAAAAAAGTTAGGGGTTATCACCCCTCCTGCTCAAAACTAAGATGAACAAGAGTGCATCAGTCCAGTGGTACTTAAAGTTCCACCTCCATATTTGGATTGATGCTTGTATGGGCTACTTCTCAGGGAGAGTAGTTAGATGGAGAGAGAGTTCAGAAGAGAGTTTGGTTCAGAAAAAAAGAGTGCAAGTATGTGCCCTTTGCCATTGATGTCAAAGGGGGAGAGAATTCATGTGAAAAAATTAGAGAGGAAAGAATGCAAATGTGTGAAGAGTAAGGGGGAGAATCTTGTCTTGATTATAGTTGATGCAGTCAAGGTAGGAGGGTCTGGTGAGGGACTCTCCAACCTTGTAGCCTAATCAATTAACACCATGATCATAATGGATATGCAATGGAAGCTAATATCTAATAATAGAAAGATAAAAGATATTCATGAACTCTAGATGTATCCTGGGAAAACCCTAACAGGGAAAAACCCAGCCTTCAAAGCTTAAATGCAGTAAAATGCAATAAAATGTGGTATCTCCCTAGGTCACCATCTCAATATTTTGCAACTCAATGTCAACTATCTCAACTATTTTGAATTCTTTTAGATGCTCCTGCATTAGTAGTTACAGTTTTTCACATCATATGTTGCCATCAATGACAAAGGGGGAGATTGTTGCAAGTATGTGCCTAATCGGTGTTGTCATTGATGTCAACATATTTGTGTTGTCATTGGTGTCAACTGTATTCTTATCTTTTGATTGATTAGAAGCCTTATATGTTGAGGACATTGAGAAAATTAGCCCCTCTAGAAGAATAAGAAAGGAAATAGTGAATTACAATGAAGACAATGAGTTGCATACTGAAGAACAGTCCAGAAGATTGCTCTACATTTCTTGTATATTGATGATCTTGGTCTGTGGTTTGAAATTTATTTAGAGGTGTGTCTAAATATGCTAAATCCTATGTTTGAGCCTCCGGTGTGAAGAATTGAGTGAGTTACATTCACCAGAGTAAAACCTCCTTTTTCTGATTATTCACTGGTGACAAGGAGCAAGTACTTTTCTCCACATTCCTCCACATTGAAGTATTTTTCTCTATGGTTTTGAGATGATGGTAAGTGCCTACAAGTACAATGGTTCATGATTTGGCAGTCCGTAAGCTATCTTTCTTTTATGACAGTTAAAGATAGTGAAGTTCATGTGCTCAGGTGTGAAGAATCTCATGGATAAAGTGGTTAGATTTTGTATGGTTGCTCCTAGTGATTACAATGTGCCTATGGATGCCTCATGATTGTGTTCCTACCTTTACATTGGTCCGCGTTAAGGAATTGAGATCATGTTTGAAGATTATTCCCAGATAACATAGCATGTAACCAGTCTTAGCTGACTTGGTTAATTCCAGTGATTGCGGAGATCTCTTGAAGAAGCATGTTGTGGCATGGAAGATCATGTTTGAGTCCTAGCTAAGGCATGGTGTGATCTGTATACATCTTTACTACATTTCCTCAGCATAATTTTTATTAGGTCGAGACCTATTTTATGTATGTTTGTAATGCCAACCTTGGAGATTGTTCCTGTATATGCCTAAAAATGACATGATTTGGTCTAAATAAATATTCTTAATATTTATTCCCTTCTAATTCCTCTATCAATAAATAAATAAATAAATTTATTTATTTGATTCATATTCTTCCAACAATTAAATAAAATCCTTATTTAATTCAATTCTCCCCAAAACAATTAAATAATTCTCAATTATTTAATTAAATCAAAATCATTCTTCTAAATTTGAATAAATCAAATCAAATTTATTTAAATCCTCTCAATCTCTAAAAATAAAATATAATCAAATATTTTATTATTCTTCCAAATCATGCACAACAATTAAATAAATTTATTTATTTAATTTGTTTTCTTATCTTCTAAATTAAATAATTCCAATTATTTAATTTGTCTCTTCCAATAATATCTTCTCTAAATTTAAATAAATTAAATATTTATTTAAATTGTTTTTTCTTCTAAATTGAGTTATCTCTAAATATAATTCAAGCTTTTTGCACATGCAATTAAATATTCCTAATATTTAATAAAGCAAAATATCTTCTTATCCCCATGTAAACCCCTTCTTGTTTTAAATCACTTAACTGATTGTTATATTCTTTTAATTGCTTTAACTCATTCTTCTATTCTTGTTAATTCCTCTCATGCAAAAGAAAGCAAGACACATGTCTTCTTCTTATTTGTTGCACGTTCCTCAACTATTCTCAATCGTTGATCTTTTCAAGTCTTCTAGACCATTGATCTTCATTCTCTCAAGTCTATAAATTGAACCTCTTCTTCCATTCTATTCATCCAAGCTTTAAGTATTATTACTCTGCAGGAATTATAGCGCGCCTTTGGCACCAATTCCTTCATTGCTTGTGATCACGCTTTTTGTTACTATGTACTACCATCGTTGTGAAGCTTCTCTTCATTGCGACATTACCACAACCATTCATAATTGACATTCTTGACAAAGCAAAGAAGTGCACTCACTGAGGGCCCTTTTCATACGCACAAGAACGATTTTTGATAGGCAACAATGGAAGTTTCGATCTAAGGAAGGTTTGCTTTGGTTTATTCATTACTTATTTGGTTTGATCTTCTTAGTTCACTATTCTATTGAGTTTTGGGTATTTGATATTGTTTATCATTGCATATTCATTATTTGATCTAAATTTCCCTTAACATTTTTGGCGCCCATAGTGGGGCCTAGCCCCAAATTTAACCAAAAATTGAGATTTTGTGTTTAGAAAGCCATACATAGGAGGAAACAACTCATTCGTCAATTCCTAACATGCATCTGTTACCTGTAGCAGTGCATACATCCACTGTTTCAGCGCATATACCAACTGTCATGGTGCATCTGTTTAATTTGCGCATACATTCACTGTTCTAGTGCATATATCAACTGTCACGGTGCATCTGTTAAAGCTGTGCATACACACACTATTTTAGCGCTTTTACCATTTTAGACGGTGCATACATCAGATCGGTGCATATATTCCTTATCTCTGTGCATTTACTATCTGTTTCAGCGCATATGTATAACTGCGCTTCTATTGACTATTTCTGCACATCTAGTCTATGAAGCTACGCATCTGTTGTAGGCAGTGATTTTAGGGTTTTCTAGGAAGATTTTGCTAACACTAACATCTTTGCTGGTATTCTCTGGAACTGTTTTGTAGGATAGGTTCTGGTTTAGTTTCATATAGTTGCATTTTTTGATAGCTCACACTTTAATTTCTAAAAGGATAGTAAAACAGAGGCTCATGCAAAAACTCACATAGTTTTTAACTAGGAAAGTGGTAATTGAATCATTGCTATCTTGCATTGCAACACTGCTATCTTTTCAAAGTTATTGCTATCTAGGATAAAACTAAACTCATCATTGCTATCTGGGTTAAAACTAAACAATTGCTATCTCAATTGGCCATCACTTCAAAGTTAACAACTCGTGCTATCGTGGTTAAAAATTGAACTCATCATTGCTATCTGGGTTAAAACTGAACCATTGCTATCTCAATTGACCAACACTTCAAAGTTAACAATTCATGCTATGTGGATAAAATTGAACTCATCATTGCTATCTTAGTTAAAAGTGGACCATTGCTATCTTGTAAATCACTTCAAAGTTCTATACTTGCCCAAGTAGATAGCTCATCTAGTTTTTTTCATTTTAACTAGGGGAGAAAGAACCACTGTATACTGTGTTTTGGGAATGATACCAGGCCTATGCTCTCCCCTATCTTGGGTGACCAAAATGCCAGAAGTATCATTTTTGCATGTGTTTTTCTTTTAGGGGGGCCTGCTCTTGGATACCACTTATCCAAATAGGAATGACCCTAAGTGGTAACAGGCTAGATGCCAAGCTATAAATAAATTGTGTTTGGAGTGAAAGCTTCAAATTACGAGTAAATTTGTGTTACACCGATAGCCAACCTCCCCCAAAACCCTCCAAGGCACAACCCTTGCAGGTTGGGAGACTCCATAACAGAGAGTAGTGTTGCCGCATGTGTAACCACTTGAACGGTTGCCCTCATTAAACACCTTTTGTTCTAGTAGCCAAAAACCCTTATAATCCATTTCGAGCCTAGGATTTTGTACTTGTTCTTTCTTTTTAGTCTAAAAAGAGTCAAAAAATCACAAAAAAATTAAAAAAGCCATAAAAATAGTCTTTGTGTTTGCTGTGTTTTCTTGCCATAAATTCAGAAAATCAGATCAGAGAAAACCTTCTTGTAACCAAAGTACCAAACAACATCAGAAAATTCCAAAAAAAATCACAAAAATATTGAGAAAAGCCAGAGCAGTGCATCCGTTCTCTGTTTATGCGCATCTGTACCAACCTGCGGCACATTTGTAGTGACTTTCAGTGCTTTTACTTCCTGTTCCAGCACATATACTTTTTAGTAGTGTGGCACATCTATCCTGACTTCCAGCACATTTATCCATTTCCGTAGTGCATCTGTTTCAGCGCATGCATGACAGTGAGCATTTCCACATCTTTTTAGAGAAATATTTCAGGTTTTCTAGGTACCCATTCCAGTCTTGTGTCAGTTTCTATTGAAATGACAAACTAGTTAGAAGAAATTGGTCAAGAACTCCAATACCTACAAGAGCAATTAGACTTCGATGCCTCACCCCAAGATTGTATAGCAATTGCTCAAGAACTTCAAGCCATACAACAAGAAATGGCAATCATACAAGCTAAATGTGTCAGTACTAGCTACGCCTCACCCCAAACTCATACAACTATTTCCCGTCTTAATGATGCTCATGACAAGGCAAGCACCACCTCAAGTTGGAAATTGTATACCACTCTGTCTACTAGTTCTCCTTCACCATCTTCTAAGACACATATCCCAAAGCATACCAGTCTTACACCAACACCGCCATCGAGTCCCCCAAGCTGTAAATGGGCAACCAAAAAAGCCTCAGATGATTTTTGGTAAAGATGTTTTCCAAATTTACATAGCAAAAGAAAAGCTAGGGAGAACTCTAAATCCACTCCTCTATTGCCTCACTCCTCTATCCGTACACCTACCAATGATGTGATCCAAGGGCTACAAACAAAGAGTCACCCATATCCCCAAATTTTGGTCCTTGACCTTATCAAAGAACCATCAAGCATGTCCATTACTCTAACCTCGTCATGTCACCTACAACTCCTTGAGCATATTGAAAAACCTCCTACCATGAACCAAAGTCAAGCTTCGTCATACTTTCATCATGTTGACCAAGAGCCTATCCAAGAGTCTTCTACCTCTACTTCAATTCAAGAACACCAAGCGCTATGTCAAGAGCACACTTTAGAACATGTGGAAACATCAACCCCTTTTCTAAATCAAGATCAAAGCACTCCCATCCGACCCTTACATAACCTTTATCTTTTCGATGATCCTATACCTATACATGAGCAAGAAATCCAATTTCAAACCATTCATAACCTATATCTCTTTTATGATCAAGATACTACCTTTGATGAAGAAGCTATCCATGAGCAACTTGATCCCATACATGAACAAGAGATCAAATTCCAACCTCTCCATAACCTCTATCCTTTAGGATATTATCGTTGATGAAGAACATATACAAGAGCACTTTAATCCCATCAAGCTAAATCCTATCTATGATCAAGATCCCATCTACGATCACGAGCCTATCTATGATCAAGTAGACCATGATGATCCTCTTAGCCCACTTTATGCATTCCATGGTCCTGAGCCTATAACCCCATCTAGTGCTATCCAAGATTCAACAACTCCCTCTTCCCTTGATGAGACACTTGCCTCCTAAGCAAGCATAGAAGATCAAACCAAAAAAACTCCTCTGCCATCCATTATCGACCATGCTGCAAATCCCCCACCATATATCCTTGGTCTTACTGCCTTCATTCATGAGTGTTCCTCCTTAGAACACCATCCACCATTATCCTCTATCCCACCTTCTTCATCCAATAGGGAACTTGTTTCTAGTGTTCCACCTACGCATAATCTCGCTGTCCACTGCATACTCCAACATATGAACTATCAAGGTAAAGGCTTAGGCCTTCACGAACAAGGTATTTTGGAGTCTGTCCATGTCAATGTTCCTCCTCCTTCATATGGCCTTGGATACACACCCCAAGGTAAACAATCTCAAGATGTTGGTACTTCCTCCACTCCTCCAAAGTCCACAGATTTCCATCGCAAACCCTATCAGGTCCCTAAAACATATGTCGCCATTCCACCTCCATCATCCTACAATTGTCAAAAGCATGTGACCATACACCTTCCACCATCCAATCTACCTCCGCTACTTCCAACTCCTAATATCCCTCCATACATTTTACCACCACTTCTTCCAATACCTTATTCATCCATCTATGAATCTTCTAACAATCCCAATCATGGCCAACAAATGCACATGTTGTCTAAACAGAGAACTTCCTCCAACCCCACTTCCACCATCCCAAAGGATTTTAACAGCAAAAATCTAATTGCCTCTACCTATAAAGTCAAAAATCCTAAGAGTCCTCAAGACCTAAGATACAAAAACCAAGAATCAAAGAAACATCCTTCTCAAGAGCTGCATACACCCACACACCTATACGCCAAGCTAAAAAAGGTGTGGGTCTGTATCCAACAAATGATTACTCCAAAAGCTGCACAAAAGCTGCATACACCCAAACCCATACCTTCACAGGTACTATCTAAAAACAAAATGGTTTGGGTACCTAAGGAAAAATCCCTCAAGTTACATGACGCATCTACCTCTCAACAATCTCAACCATCTACTTTCTCCCTTTCCATCCAAAAGTCTCAAATTCTTCCATCCCATATGGCAAGCAAAAATTAGCAAAATACTTAGTCTATGTGGATCCCTACATGCCTAAGTCATTCATCCACAAGAAAAAGTCTTCGTTGCTTCCTACACTACTTTCCCATTACCAGCTTCAATGTTTATCATGGTATGTGCAACCATTGGTCATGATTCCCTTCCATCTCACAGTATTTTCATATACCTCCATCTCCCCTTCCTTCTGCTATTATCCTACATGTCTTCCTCATCCTATCCCTATGGCCCATGCTTTTGCATAAGCCTTTCCGCCATATTATACATCATCATTCACTATTGCACCTTTTGCAATCCACTATCTACCTTCCCCATCTCACTGTCATGCAATCTCCTACTAGCATCTATGAGAACACTTGACATGGTCCATGTGACGACATCTTTCTAGTGGGACTATCACCTTTCATGGAACTAGGCACTTGGGTCCCTCTCTTCCGTAATCCACCTTCTACCTATCCAAATATTCCAAAAAAAGTAAATAAAAATCCCTTCATCCAATGGTGAAAATCTAGCAAATAGGTACCTTGGATAAGTACCGTGATGAAAACTTGGCAAACAGAAGTCATGTGTAAGATGATCTTCTATGTCACCTACACTTGGGGGCACCTTGTCTCATTAGCCTATCACTCTTCTCCTATTAGTTTCCTTCCGGATTTTGTTTCCTATCCTATCCTACCTATACTATCCAATCTAACCATCCTAATCTTCCCTTCCTCCATTTGTTTGGTCTTGATAAAGATTGGGGGCACAATGTTGAAATTTTTTTTAGATGTCTCTTGACATACCTTATCCCTCCCAAACCAAGCAAATCCTTCATTATCCTCTTATCCTCCTATTGTCATAAGCGTTGCCATGAAAAGTCCTAAGTATTTATCTACAATGGGGCACATTATTCCTATGCGACATAGTCCTTGGAGATCACATCCTTGATTCTTCTACCTATCCATGGTGTTTCCTTGTCATTAGTATCATCCGATCCATATCTGTCCCATATTTGTTCTGTATTTGATCCATATCTATTCTATGTCTTATCCATATCTATTCCATATCTGATCCATATCTATTCCATAACTGATCCATGTATGTTCCATATCCCATATCTGATCCATGTCTGTTCCATATCGTGTCTTGTCTGATCCATATCTATTCCATGTCTAATCCATATCGTGTATTATCTAATCCATATTTGTTCTATATTCGTTCCATATCGTGTCTCATCTAATCCATATCTTAGGTCATAGGGTCAACCTCGAACTACGTTGCCTCTGTGTCGTCACGTAAGCAAGGCCATTATTCTAATGCGCCCCCGAGGCTCCCATTGTCCCATATGTCCCATTTCTTCTTGTCTCTCTTCTAGTCTATCCATGGTCCATTAGGGTTTACCCCAAACTACATTGCTTCTGCATCATCATGTAGGCAAGGCCATTAGTCCAATGAGCCCCCGAGGTAATAGGTCAGTCCCTTAGGGTCCGTCTCACCAATAAGGATTGTGAAATCTTCTCACCAGGCAAGCAAGCGCAAGCAGAACCCGCTTTCAAGTAGAAATTTTGACACGAGGCACTTAGCCTATCCAAAGTAAAGAAGAAAGACACCTAAGGCCTTCTAAAATGATTTTACTCAAATTATGGCAAGAAACAAACACATCTAAATACAAGAATGTTCTGTGTTGGTTAGGTTAGCTTATAGAGTCTTGATTTATGTTATCATGCCTTTCTATGCTACTCGAGGATGCCAAAAGCTAGAGATGCTATGATGGGGGCATGATTATTTTCTTTGTTTGCTGATTGTGGATTAAACTTTAGTAATATGAAGCCTTGTGTAAGAACATGATCAACAAAAGATCATTGAGGACATCAAAGGTCTAAACCTGAAAGGGGGCAATCCTTGTTTCTTGATACGCAAGAAATACTCAGGTCATCTTGGTACAATCATACCTTGATTCTTGTATTAACTTGCTAAATCAAAATCCATGTAAGCAATACTCAGGTCATCTCGGTTCAATTATACCTAGATGCTTGCATTAACTTACAACATTCAGAAAAAGTACCAAAGAAAAGGAAGCCCAATGATGAAATAAGCACTTCAAAATACTTGCACTATCAAGATGTAAAAAAAAAACATTCACATCCACTCGCATCCACAAAGCATCCATACCACTTACATCCATTATACATCCATACATCTATACCCCATGCAATAAGAGATCCAAACAATGCAAAGTATCAATACAAATAAAAGCTTGTGATTCCTTCTATCGAGTCATTCTTCTATCAATCAGTATTCTATCTATCGCTGTGGTCCATTCTCCTCAATTCGGTCAGTTTGAGAAATGATCCCAATGCAAGTCCATCCTTAATCCATACCAATCAAGTCAAGTCAAATATTGTCAAATGATCCAATCACACTCAGTGGTCTTGATCCTTGTCTGGTAGTAAACCAACTCAATCAGTTAATCAATCAAATTGTCTTATATAGGATGTAACATTGTCGAAATTAGACCAATACATGCATCTTACACGACATGTTTCATTTCTTGAAACCAGACACTATCCTTCATGTTTCTCTAGGGATCTATCATTCCCCGCCATGACAACACACCTACTATGTTGGTCTAGGGATACATCGTTCCCCGCCATGACAACAATGTCATATATTGTTATCAGTATATCGTTGGTTTACCACTCAATAGGGGCAATACCTTGTTTGTTCTTGTATCATTTGTGCATACTTGCTTACTTGCTTCTGTGTGTTATCATTCTATCTTGCATCGTGTATCATTCGGCTCTTTCTTCAAACCTAACCTATTTTTCCCTTCTTCTTTGTGAGATTGTCCGTCTCTCGTCCTTTTGCCTTCTTCTCGTCCAATCTCCTGAGGGGACATCCTATCGTCATCACCTATACCAAGGGCAAACTGGGGCATGTATCATTGTTAGACTATCTATTCTTTGAAGCAATGCCATAAACTGCATTACATCAAAGAGGGGCAAAATGTATACACCTGAAAATGACACGATTTGGTCTAAATAAATATTCTTAATATTTATTCCCTTCTAATTCCTCTATCAATAAATAAATAAATAAATTTATTTGATTCATATTCTTCCAACAATTAAATAAAATCCTTATTTAATTCAATTCTCCCCAAAACAATTAAATAATTCTCAATTATTTAATTAAATCAAAATCATTCTTCTAAATTTGAATAAATCAAATCAAATTTATTTAAATCCTCTCAATCTCTAAAAATAAAATATAATCAAATATCTTATTATTCTTCCAAATCATGCACAACAATTAAATAAATTTATTTATTTAATTTGTTTTCTTATCTTCTAAATTAAATAATTCCAATTATTTAATTTGTCTCTTCCAATAATATCTTCTCTAAATTTAAATAAATCAAATATTTATTTAAATTGCTTTTTCTTCTAAATTGAGTTATTCTAAATATAATTCAATCTTTTTGCACATGCAATTAAATATTCCTAATATTTAATAAAGCAAAATACCTTCTTATCCTCATGTAAATCCCTTCTTGTTTTAAATCACTTAACTGATTGTTATATTCTTTTAATTGCTTTAACTCATTCTTCTATTCTTGTTAATTCCTCTCATGCAAAAGAAAGCAAGACACATGTTTTCTTCTTATTTGTTGCACGTTCCTCAACTATTCTCAATCATTGATCTTCTCAAGTCTTCTAGACCGTTGATCTTCATTCTCTCAAGTCTATAAATTGAACCTCTTCTTCCATTCTATTCATCCAAGCTTTAAGTATTGTTACTCTGCAGGAATTACAGCACGCCTTTGGCACCAATTCCTTTATTGCTTGTGATCACACTTTTTGTTACTACATACTACCATCGTTGTGAAGCTTCTCTTCATTGTGACATTACCACAGCCATTCATAATCGACATTCTTGACAAAGCAAAGAAGTGCACTCACTGAGGGCCCTTTTCATACACACAAGAACGATTTTTGATAGGCAACAATGGAAGTTTCGATCTAAGGAAGGTTTGCTTTGGTTTATTCATTGCTTATTTGGTTTGATCTTCTTAGTTCACTATTCTATTGAGTTTTGGGTATTTGATATGGTTTATCATTGCATATTCATTGTTTGATCCAAATTTCCCCTAACAGTTCCAACGGTTGACGATTGTAATGCTGACCTTGATGATCATTCCAAGGTTGATGTAGTGTATAAATACTTGTAATTGAGTTGTGAAAAAGTATCCAAGTGCAAAGATACGAAGATGAAGTGAAGTAAGGTAGTAGAGCAAAGCAAAGGTGTTTTTTTGCTTCAATGGAAATGAACCTTGGCATGGAGTAGATGATATTATCTTAGTTCAACCTTTTGGCAATGAGCCTTCTTTTGATAGTGAGACACCCTTTGGCAGTGAGCCATCCATAAGCAGTGAGCCTTTCTTTGGGCAGTGAACCCTATACCATGGTTTTTCCCTTTTAAGGCTTTCCATGTAAAATTTTGGTGTCTCCTGTGTTGTTTATGATTTTGTGTTGCGATTCTCATTTGATGCTTTCATGGTTGTATCTGAATATAAGTAATTAATAAGTTGATGATCATATTTGGTTAAAAGTTTTAGGACAACCGATTCACCCCCTTCTCAGTTGTCTGGTGTAGTTCAACACTTTTCTCTCAGTAAGTGATACCTTATTGATATATGCTTTGTCCTTAAGTGCATTACTAGATTCTTTGAAATGTTTATAACACTTGTATTGTCACAAAAGATTGAAATAGGTTCTTCATACACAACTCTTATGTCCTTCAATGTTTGCTTCATCCAAAGCACTTGAGTGCAACAACATGCTACAGCAATATATTCTGCTTTTGCAATAGACAAAGAAACTAATTCTTGATTCTTACTTAGCCATGAAACCAATCTATTACCCAAGAGGAAAGCACCTCCACTTGTACTTTTTCTGTCATCAGCATCTCCAGCCCAAGCTGCATTTGTATAAGCACTAAGAGTGAAATGAACATCTTTGGGATACCACAATCCATAGTCTGAAGTGCCTTTTAAATACCTCATGATCCTCTTGACTACCATCACATGTGAATCTTTAGGATCTTCTTGAAATATTTTCTCAAGACAGACTACATGCATTAGGTCTAGTCTAGTGTGGGTTAGACAGAGTAGACCTCCAATCATAGACCTATACTTTTTCTGATCAGTTTTAGGTGATTCATCATTCTTGATTAGCTTGTAGCCAATTACCATAGGAGTACATACTGGCTTAGAATCCTCCATTCCAAAAAATTTCAACAACTCTTTCACATAATTGGAGTGAGAAATAAAAATTCCTTTTTCTGATTAAGTAATCTATAGTACTAAAAATAAATTCATTTCACCAAAAATAGACATCTCAAATTCCTTTTGCATTTCCTCTACAAATTTCTTACACATACCTTTATTGCTTCCAAAGATAATATCATCAACAAAGACTACAAAAATTAGGATTTGATCATCATTGATTTTGAAATAGAGATTGATGTCTGCAGTACCTTCACTGAACCCTAATTGCATCAAATACTTGTCCAACCTTGCATACTAGGCTCTAGGAGTTTTTTTGAGTCCATACAAGGCTTTCTTCAATCTGCACACCATGTCACCTTGGTCTGATAACTGGAATCCTTCAGGTTGTTCAATGTAAACTTCTTCTTCTAGCTCTCCATTCAAGAAAGCAAACTTCACATCCATTTGGTACACCTTGAAATCTTTATGTGCTACAAAATTAAAGAACATTCGTATAGCTTCAATCCTTGCCACAGGAGCAAAAGTCTCCTCAAAATCTATGCCTTCAACCTAGGAATATCCTTTGCATACTAGTCTTGCTTTGTTTCTTACCACTCCACCACTTCCATTCATCTTATTTCTGAAAACCCATTTGGTTCCAATCACATTTTTATCAGTAGGTCTAGGGACCAATTCCTAAGTTTGATTCTTCTCTATTTGCATTAGATCTTCTTCCATGGCTTTTATCCAAATTTCATCGTGGCAGGCTTCACTAACATTTTTAGATTCAATCTGTGAAAGCAAACTGTAGTTCACTTGTTCCTCTGCAGCTTTTTTCCTTGTCAACACCCCTTTGGTTTTGTCACCAATAATTTGATCTTTAGAATGATTAATCCTTACATACCTGGGAGTCTTAATAGTACTTTCCAGAGCCTTTTCTTCTTCAACTTGATTGTCCTTTTGTTCCACCTTTTCTTTATTGGCTGTAACAACAGGTTCATCTGATTCATAGCCACTCGGATCTGATGTTATTTGCTTGTCTTCATCAACCTTCACATTAGCACTTTCAATGACCTTCTTCAATCTCTTATTGTAGCACCAGTAGGCCTTACTACTACTAGAGTATCCAAGGAAAATTCCTTCATCACACCTAGGATCAAACTTGCCTAACTCTTCATCTCTTCTGATATAACATTTGGTTCCAAAAACTTTGAAATATTTCACTCTAGGAAGTTTTACATACCACAATTCATAAGGAGTTTTAGTACCATTACCTTTGACTTGGACTCTATTTTGGATGTAGACAGCAGTGCGTATAGCTTCTCTCTAATACACTTCAGGTAGGTTAGCCTCTATCATCATAGGCCTAGCAACCTCCTGAATTGTCCCGTTCTTTCTTCCAATAACTCCATTCTGCTCAAGAGTCCTAGGAGCAGACAACTACCTCTTTATCCAATGCTCTTCATAGAAAATGTTGAATTCATTTGACGTAAACTCACCTCCTCTATCAGACCTTAAACATTTGATTCTCAATTCTAACTCATTGTCAACCATTGCCTTGAAAACTTTGAACTTGTCTAGGGCTTCTGATTTATCTTTTAGAAAAGTGACCCATGTCATTCTAGAATAATCATCAATAAGCAACATAAAGTATTTGTCTCCTTCCAAACTTCTTGTTCTTGTAGGACCACATAGATTTGTATGCACCAGCTTAAGAAATCTAGTAGAAAATTGTTCTTTTCTTTTGAAACTTATCCTTGTCTATTTTCCCAGTTGACATTCCTTGCAAATAGTATTAGCAGGCTTCACTAGCTTAGTAAAATCTCTAACAACTTGTATTGATCTTATCTTCACCAAGTTTTCAAAATTGATATGACACATCCTTCTATGCCACAACCAACTTTCATCTATTTGAGCTAGAAAATAGCAATTATAAGTTCCCCTCAAGTGATAAACATTACCTTTGATCTTCTTACCATTTACAATGACTATTCCAGAGCTTTCCATGATCTTGCATCCATTATCCTTAAAACTTAGAGCATATCCTTTCTCATACATCTAGCCAACACTTAAAAGATTATGCTTTAAACATTTCACATATAAAACATCATCCGTGTTATGCTTACCATCAAAAGCAATAGATCCTCTTCCACAAATCTTACTAGTTGCATTATCTCCAAACCTAACTAGTCTCCCATCATACTTTTCAAAGCTTGCAAACTTACTTTTATCACCAGTCATGTGATGTGAACATCCACTATCAATAATCCATTCATCCTTATCTTTCTCAACCTGGACAAACATAGCACTTTCTTCCGCTGGTTTTTCTTCCTTCACTCAACTAGCAAGATTAGTAGACACATGTTCTTCTTTGATTGCAATAAACAAACATTCATTTGCACTAGTACTATTATCATCAGACTCATCATCTAGTGTTACACCATCATCATCAAGATCTCTAACATAATAGCATTTCCTTCATAATTCTAGGTCTACTTTCAAATTTCTTCTTACCTCTCTCAATTCTCTCTGAACACTTGGAGGCATAGTGACAAATCTTGCCACAAGAGAAGCATTTGAATTGTAATTTGCCTTTGAACTTACCGGTACCTCTTTGCATTTTGTCCACAAAGTTGGCTTCAACCTCATCTAGATCATCATCAGATTCCATAGCATATTTCTGAAATCTTGAAGTTTTTCTGAAGTACTATCTTTGAAAGTAGTCTCAGTCTTTGGTAGAGGATCACCAAATTCTCTCATTTCAAAAGCTATAAGTTTCTCCAAATTCTCTCATTTCAAAAGCTATAAGTTTCTTGAGCAACTAATCCTTTGTAATCTTTTGCACACTCATAACCTCTTCAATTGCTACCACCTTGTGGCTATAGGACTTAGGCAATGACCTAAGAATCTTTAGCACAACCTCATCCTCATTAATAGTTCCTCCAAGAAATTTGACTCCATTGACAATTTCATCAATTCTCTGCATGTAGATAGTTATGTTTTCATCTTCACTCATCTTTAGGACTTCATACCTCGCCTTCAGGTTTCATAATTTGGCACTCTTTATAGAATCATCTCATTCATATAAACTTTTCAACTTTTGCCAGATGTCATGAGTAGTCTCCAAATCCATAACTTCAACCAATTCAGTGTTAGATAAGAAATTTAACATAGCATCTCTAGTTTTTCCATTTAATTCATACTGTTTGACTTCATCTTCATCTGATGGACTATTTTTAGGAATAGTATACTTTTTCTCTATTATCTTCCAAACATTATAGCCAAGAGAAATAATATGACTTTTCATCCGTACCTTCCAAAGAGCATAATTCATTCCATCAAACTATGGTGACTCCTTCCTGTGCACTATCACAGATCTACCTCAAACTGTTAGGCTATTTACTAAGGAACCCTCACTCTGATACCAATTGTTGAAAAGCACAAGACAATTAAGAGGGGGGGTGAATCAGTTGTAACCAAAACTTTAAAACCATCAACACATCAACTACTTAATTACTGTTATTGTAATTTAACCATGAAAGCATGAAAATAGAACTTAAACACATTCACATATTCAACACATGAGACTCTAGATTTTTACGTGGAAAACTCAATAAGGGAAAAACCATGGTGAGTGTTAGCTCACAATATAAAAGGTATATCAAAATTTATAAGAAGGCTCACTACCAAAAATACTCACTGCAAAAGAAGCGGCTCACTGCCAATGGGGTGGCTCACTACCTGTGGTTGGCTCCCTACTAGAGTTGGTGAATTGAGATAGTAGCATCTACACTATGCCAAGATTCAGTTCCATTGAAGCACAATAAATCTCCTCTGCTCTACTTTACTTATTCACTTTACCCTTATCTTTGCATCTTCACATCTATCACACTAATTCAGGACTTCATTTCATGCTTTATACAATTCATCAACCTTGGAATGAATATCAAGGTCAGCATTACAATCATCAACCTTTGGAACAATCTCCAAGGTCGGCATACAAACATGTTTAGCTAATATTCAAATTAGGTCTAGTCTTAAATAGGTTGAGGGAGAAGAGAAATGAATGCAGACCACGCCAAGCCTTAGCTAGGACTCAAATGCAATTTTCCATGCAACAACATGCTTTACAAACTTCAGAGCACAATCACAAGTAGGTAGAACAATCAAGTCAGCCAAGACTGGAGTTAACACTAAGACTTTCATGAACTTGCTTCATGCATGATCTAGATTATACTTTGCAGACCAATTAAAAGGTAGGAACATGATCTAGAGACTCCCACAAGTATGTTACAATCACCAAGAACATCTGCACAACCCCTAAACACTTTATCCATAAGATTCTTCAAACCAAAGCACTTGAGCATTACTATCGGCCACTGTCATAAAGGAAAGATCACTTGCAGAGCACCAAATCATGAACCATTTGATATGAAGGAACATATCATCATCACAAACTTAATTCTAGAACTGCAGAATGTGAAACTTAAATGTGGAGAAGGGTAAAAATAGAAAGTTGTGTCACACTTTTCTAAAGGAAACGACCAACGTTGATCCAACTTTTAAACATGAATCACTAAAAAGTGACATATATGTTTTGAATTTTGAAATGATGTAAACTAATATAATATTTATTTTTTAGTATATTTTATGTTTGTATTTTTTGAAAAAATTAAAAAATATTTGAATATAGTTTTTAATAAATTGACACTATAATTTAGTTGCTGATAAAATACTGAAAAACGAAGTTACTTGAGACGTCAATCTTTATATACTAAATTTTATTTTATTTTCTACAATTTTTTTTGTGCATTTATAACTTGATACTTTAGTGCATGGATATATTTTTTCCCAATTTTGATAAATATATATTTTTAAATAAATAATAAACTATGTGTATTAAAATGTAGTTGTTTCCATTCGATGTCAACTTTCATATTAACTATTTATCTAAAATAGAAAAAAAATTATACCATCTTGATATAGATTCTTTTATCTAGTGCATCATATTTTTTTCAATTTTTTTAAATAAGTTTTACTATTTTTCCTTGACATGGTAATCGACCTAATGTTTTGTGCTGATAACCTACTCTTAGTAAAAATAGAAAGGAAAATATAAATAATAATTAAACTATTAAAATATATATTTTTTTGAAAACTAGAATTATAGATCTACAAAAGAGTATTTTTATATTTTTAAAAAAATGTTATTTACACGAGTAGAAGTTGTTGAAATATCAAGTTTTTCAAATAATTTTTTTTTTTTGGTAAATTGGCCTCATAGTGGTGCTACATATGCATTTAGTGAACAATTTAAGTTGGAAAAGTTGTGGACATATCTAACTTAGCTATAATGATTCTTACAAGATCATATGCTTGACCAAAATTTATTTTTGGTTAGAAATACTTAAATTCACCTGTGCTGATAAGTTGGCTGAAAGTGTGGCACAGCTTTGTGCTTTTACCTAGAAATGCAGAGCAGTATACATTATCCCTCTCACCATTAAATACATAGAAAAACAACTTTTACTCTGGTGAATAGAACTCGCTTAAATCTTCACACCAGAGGCTCAAACTAGAAACATAACATCTATATACATCCCTTAACATTACTTCGAATCCACAGACAAAGATATTCAATCTATAAGAAATGTAGAGCAAAACACTACACTGTTTTGATAGATAAAGCAATTCTGCACTTGTACTAATTCCTCAAATACTTGTTCAAACTTATTCAAATAACTTCCTTAGGTGTTGACATCAATGACAACACTTACTACTCATACTTGCAACATATATATCTTGTAGAATTGAAAAATTTAGGCAAGCATGCAAGGTGAGGCCCAGATTCTTGATGTAGCACACAACATACACTCAATATAATTTTGTCATTAATCATGTGAGAGCCAAAGATTTGAAGAATGGAACATAAGAAAACTTCTATTCATCAACTATGCTGCTACAATGAGAGAAAACTCTCTTATATCCAAGAAAACAAAAAAAAATTTTACCTTTTTGTCAGATTTTGACATTTTAGGTAATTTTACAATCATATCTTGAAAATCTAGTTTTTTCCTAAAAGCTTCCTAAAACTAAGGTAGGATGAAATGCCAACTAATATTCTAAATTTGAAACATGAGTTTTGATTTATTACAAAAGCAACTTTTAAAAAATCTAGAAAAAAAAACTAATTTGCCATTTTGAGGGCCAAGATGAAAGTTTCAAGCCCAAAAAAAAGTGCCAAGATGAGGTCCAACGGACTAGGATGGGTTGGAAAACCACTAGCCACCTCATAACGCATCCACCTATAAAATTTCATGGAAAACCCACATCTAAGTCAAAAGTTATGACCTCCGGAAGTCCCTGCATCATTCTCCTCTGGTTGAAAAGAATGTAGCTCCTGCAAGTGAGTGTCTTTGAACTACTGCCACTTGACTGGATCCAACCACTGCACTTCCCACTCTGTAATCCACATGCTATCTATTGGTGGAAATCTTTCCCACTATACTAAATACTTGTTGCACTGCCCTTGCTGAGTGTAGATAGTGTTCTTATCAAGAACCTGTGCAATCTTTTCCTTCTTATGGGGAATGTGGTGGTGCCATGCCACTTTTGGTTGACTATCTTCAATATCATCCCCACCATGGAATGGATATAAATTAAAAACATTAAACACAGGAGAAATATCGAGATCATCTAGTAAACTGGCCTCATATGCATTATCATTGATCTTCTTTGTAATTTTGCAAGGACCAATTTTCTTGTACTTCAACTTGTGGTATGTTCTAGTAGGAAACCACTCTTTTCTCAAATATACCATCACTAAGTCACCTTCATTGAATGTCTAATGTCACCTACTAGCATCCACTATATTCTTGTACCTCTCATTACTGTTCTGCAACTTATGTCTCACTTCTTTCTGCAACTGTTGAAGGTGTTCTACAAATGCTTCCCCATCATCACTAACCCTATCTTTCATTGTTATCTATACCAAATCTAGAACACCTTGAGGATTCCTGCCATACACAATCTGGAAAGGGGACTTTCCCGTTGATTTGTTAACAAAACTATTATAGGCAAATTTGGTTTGGGGTAATGCCAAGTCCCATTGTTTTGGCTTTTCTCCAACAATACACCTCAACAAATTTCCCAGACTCTGATTGACTACCTCTGTTTGTCCATCTATTTGAGGATGATAGGCACTACTAAACTGTAACTTGGTCCCCATCTTCTTCCATAAAGTCCTCCAAAAATGACTGAGGAATTTGGTATCCCTATTAGAGGTAATAGTATTTGGAACACCATGTAGTCGAACAACTTCTGAAAAAAATAACTCTGCTACCCTGGTTGCATCATTAGTTTTCTTATAGGCAATAAAATGAACCATCTTGGAGAACCTATCAACAACTACAAAAATAGAGTCATTACCTTGTTGAGTATGTGGAAGTACCAACACAAAGTCCATGCTCAAATCTATCCATGGTGCAGTTGGTACTGGTAATGGCATATACAACCCTATATTTTGTGAATGTCCCTTAGCAACTTGGCAGATCCTACACCTTGTTACATACCTAGTTATATCCCTTTTCATCTTGGGCCAGTAATATTTATCTTCTATCAAGGCTATTGTCTTGTCCTTGCCAAAAGGTCTAGCCAACCCATTACTATGCAATTCTCTGAGAATGTTTTCCCTCATAGAGCCAGCTGGTATGCATAGTTGTTTTCCTTTAAATAGATACCCATCTTGCAGAAAATATTCACCCCTAAAATGATCCAAGTTACCAGGTACTGGTGCCTTCAATTGTTCCACAATCTCCCAAAAATCATCATCAGACTCATACAAATTTTTTATGGAATCAAAACCAATCACCTCAGTTTCCATTATGGTCAAAAGTGCAACACGCCTACTTAACGCATCTGCAACCTGGTTTTGTTTTCCAAACTTATGCTTCAACACAAAATTGTAACCCTGCAAGAAAGAGACCCAATTGGCATGCCTACTATTCAACTTTTTTTGTGTGTTCAAGTATCTCAATGCAATATGATCTATAAACAATACAAACTCCTGGGGAACTAGATAATGTCTCCAATGCCTCAATGCTTGAACAATTGCATAAAATTCCAAATCATAAGTAGAATAATTATTTCTCGCTTCATTCAGCTTTTCACTAAAGAAACCTACAGGTTTTCCAGCTTGGCTAAGTACAGCACCTATTCTCACATGGGAGGCATCACATTCTACTTCAAATACCTTATCAAAATTTGGCAATGCAAGTATAGGTGCTTCTATTACCTTTTTCTTCAAGTACTTAAATCTCTCCTCAACATCTGTGGTCCATACAAACTCCCTTCCTTTGGTGCAATCTGTTATAGGGGATACAATACTACTGAAATTTTGAATGAACTTTCAATAGAAAGTGGCCAAGCCATGAAAACTTTTTACCTCTGTGATGCTGCTTAGATTAGGCCATTCTAGAATTGCCCTGACTTTCTTTGAATCCATTCTGACACCATCTTTAGAAATGACAAAGCCTAAAAAAACCAAATTGTCCTGCATGAACCTACACTTCTTCAAATTGGCATAGATCTTCTCCTTTCTTAACACACCAAGGATGATCCTCAAGTGTTGTAAGTGCTCTTCTTTGCTATTACTAAATACCAAAATATCATCAAAATAAACTACCACAAACTTACCAATGTAAGGTCGTAGTATAGTGTTCATCAATCTCATAAATGTGCTAGGTGCATTTGACAACCCGAATGGCATAACCATCCACTAATATAATCCATCTCCAATCTTAAAGGCTCTCTTCCACTCATCCCCTTCTCAGATCCAAATTTGGTGGTAGCCACTTCGTAGGTTGATCTTGCTGAAATATTTGGCCCCTACAAGGACATCCATCATGTCCTCCATACGAGGTATAAGAAACCGATACTTGATGGTAATCTTATTAATTGCTCTGCTATCAGTGCACATCCTCCATGTTCCATCTTTTTTGGGGGTCAACAATGCTGGTACAACACATGGGCTCATGCTCTCTCTCACCACACCTTTACTTATGAGTTCTATTACTTTCTTATTCAACTCTGCATGTTGTGTTGGATTCATCCTATAAGCTTCTTGGTTGGGTAGAGTTTCTCCTAGAATCAAATCAATATGATGTTGAATATCTCTCTTTGGCAGTAGACCATTAGGTAATTCATCAAGCACAACATCAACAAATTCTTTCAATAGATCTACTACTTCTGTGGGAACTAAAATGTCTTCCTCTTCACGTTTTTTCACTACTAATGCATAACAACACCCTATCACCTTCATTTCTTTAACAATATCTCTTTCAGACAACATGGTCTCACCTTTTCCTTCATCCTTGAGAGGCAACAAAATAACCTTAGAGCCATCTTTCCAAAAGGTGTATGTGTTTTTCTCTCCATCATGTATGACTTTTCTGTCATACTGCCATGGCCTTCCCAATAACACATGATAGGCATCCATTGGGATAACATCACACCATATCTCATCTTGGTAGATCTTCCCTATGCTAAACTTAATTAGGCATCTTTTATCAACAGTGACTTCATTTCCCTTTTCAAACCATGCAATGCAGTATGGATGATGATGTTTTTCACAGTGTAAATTCAATTTGTCTACCATTTCTTTAGAAACCATATTTTCACAACTACCTCTATCAATAATAACTTGACATACCTTGCCACCCGAAGTGCATCTAGTTCTAAAGATATTGGTTCGAAGCCATGAACCATCTAAGATTTTGGCTTGTGTTTTCTCCTTCTCTAGAATCACCATTGCTCTTCTCATCATGAGACTTTCTCCCACATCTGGTGGAACCTCTAGTTTTGTCCCTTCCACTTCATGTTGCATTTGAATCAGGTTCACCCTAGGTTGTCCTCCTTGATTTCTTTCTTGCATGTTATAATTTGAGCATTCAAATGCCCTATGACCTTCTTCTCCACATCTAGAACATGTGAAATGCCTTCTCTAGTTTTCCCATCCTCTACCGCTACCATAACCTCTACCTCTTTAAAATCCCCTTCCTCGTTCTTGATTTAGAGGATCTTGTTGAGTATCTACTTAATTTTCCAATCCATGGGATGACTCTCCCCTGCCATAATTTGAACCTCCTTGAAATGGGGTTGATGTGCCCCTTCTTCCTCCTCTATTCCTCTGATGGTATTGTCTGTTTTATTTTTCTTCAGCCTTTAGAGCCAATGTCGATGCATGCTTAATTCATCTTGAATAGAGAATTTCAGGCCATTCACATATCTAGCACCCATCTGTTCATCAGTTTCTTGATGCTCTATACATATAGACAGCGTATAAAACTCATTTGTATAATCTTGCACAGAAGAGAGGTTCTACTTTAAATTTTAAAACCTACGAAAAAGGGTTTGCGCATAATCTATGGGAAAAAAATTTTCTCTCAACTTCTTCTCCATTTTATTCCATGTCCTAATCTTATCCTTGCCTTTCCTTGTTCGTTCCTTTTGAAGATGATCCCACCAAATCATTGCATGACCCTTTAATTTGGTGCATGCAAATTTCACCTTCTTTTCCTCTGTCATGGATTTCCATTCAAAAAAATTTCTCATATCATTCAACCAGACTATCAACTCCTTTGGTTTAAGACTACCTGCATAATCTGAAACATCTACCTTGACCCCTTCATTTTTCCCTTCTAAGGCCCTGAGCATCCTCTCTTCAAAACTCATGCCTTCTAATTCTTCTTCCTCATGTTCTGTATCTAGATCTGCACCTCCTCGACCTATCTCTTCATCAGATTCATCTCCTCCTCTACCCAGTCTTTATTTTTCCATCTGTGTTGTAAGTTCTGCTACTTGCCTTTGCATATTTTACATTTCTCTATGCATCTGGGTAAGACCGTCTCTTCCTCTTCCTCTCCCAGCCATCTTCCTGCTTTGATACCAGATGATGCAGCACACAACATACACTCAATACAATTTTTCCATTAATCATGTGAGATCCAAAGCCTTGAAGACTGGAACATAAAAAAACTTCTATTCATCAACTCTGCTACTACAATGAGAGGAAACTCTCTTATATCCAAGAAAAAAATTACCTTTTTGGTAGATTTCTACAATTGTCAGATTTTGCCATTTTAGGTAATTTTACAATCATATCTTGAGAATCCAGTTTTTTCCCAAAAGCTTCCTAAAACTAAGGTAGGATGAAATGCCAACTAATATTCTAAATTTGAAACATGAGTTTCAATTTATTACAAAAGCAACTTTTTAAAAATCTAGAAAAAAACACTAATTTGCCATTTTGAGGGCCAAGATGAAAGTTTCAAGCCTGGAAAAAGTGCCAAGATGAGGTCCAACTAACTATGGTAGGTTGGGAAACCACTGGTGATGCAGAGCAAAACTAGTTGAACATTAACACAGGTTGAAGAATCCTTTGAAGCCCACGAAATAACCTTTACAGTGTATATCGGCAAGACCTTTGGATTGTCGCACCGAAAAATACATATTCTTGCCTATCGGCAAGACCTTTTAACTTTCTCCCTGAAATAGACTTATCAGGATAACAACGACTATCGGCACATCAAAATGCAACTCACCCTGATTTCCAGGTCACACTGATGAAGCCTTCGTTAGATTTGCCTATCGGCATGACATCGCCTGTCGGTGAATCCCTGAAATCTCCGGCCGACGTCGCAGGTTACGCCGATAGGCTTACCATCGGCAAGACCTTAACTATCGGTGACCCTCATACATTTCCCACCGACGTCTCTTTCACTCTGATGAGCTTAACACATAGCTGTCGGCAAGTCTTGGACCATCGGCAGAACATTTCCCGCATCCCCCGATCACACACCTCTCACCGATGAGCCTTCCATCGGCAAGACTTCTCGAATCTCACCCTGATCGGTGAGAGTTCCTTCCGTCGGTCCAAAGTAACTTTCTTATGCCGAGGGCATTACTCATACCGATGATTTCGCACGTTTATTCTTTGACCTTCTACAACCAGACTCTCACACTAATGCAGGACATACACAACATATTCACCATAAGTACAAAATGCTTGATCCCTCCTCTATCACAACCAGATATCTAAATGCAGGAAATCCACAAAATGACCTCACATGAAATTGCGATATACACACACTGTTTGCCATATCTACTTGCTGTATACACCCAAAACCTCCTATACAACAATTCGTAACCGAACAACACAGAAAAGCTAACAATTCAACCAACACAGAAAAACTACTAATCCAGCACTGAATTGGAAATAACTAACAACCGGGGGTCATTCCACTGATTTCGGAGAAATTCTCCAATGGAATGGCCCCAAACTAGATTCACTATGATTGCACCAGAACACACAATTCCTTCTATTCCTTCTAATTTAGAATGTACATATAGTTTCTTTTCACTCTATCTCTCACTGCTGTCTAACAAACACGAACTGCCTATTTAAAGACACTTAACAGGACAATTACAATATGTGGTCGAATGTGAATCAACCACCGACCACCTTTTACAAAACAAACAGTTCAGTTACATGCTTTTGACCCTTTTTGACACGTACACTTGTTTCATATGGCTCGAAGGCCTTTACAACCGATCATTCTTGAAATGTGAGGAACTTTTAGATTTACGAGGGTGCTCCTGCACCATACTCCCGAACTTGAAAAATTTCCATGTCCCATGGAAATGCTCAGTGAAAAGCCTACAATATCTTTTGGCTTTTTCTATGTCTTCAATGCTAACTGGATGCCTCTGCTGCTTCCTCTTCATCCTCAACTGTGCCTTCTATCAATGGCTGCCTCTGAAATGCAACAACTGAAATCCACTCCTTCATGCTACACCAACACATCTGTCCCTCACCTGGGAGTCCTCTCTCGCCTCTCTCCCCAGGACTTTTGGCGACACCAACTGGACCTCCTTCTCAGGCCCTTGAACCATCTCCTATGGCTCCATGACAGACCTCTCATCTGCCCACTGTAGCGAGTGAATCTGCACCTGCAACCAAAAGTCAGCAAAATTCTTTTCTAGCACTCTTTTCAGCTTCTTGCTTCTCTCTTCTTCTTCTTTCTTCTTCTGTCTATTCAGTGACAGAATCAATACAACATCTCCTCCCAGAGCTTTTGCTAGCTCTGATACCAATTTGATGCAGAGCAAAACTAGTTGAACATTAACACAGGTTGAAGAATCCTTTGAAGCCCACGAAATAACCTTTACAGTGTATATCGGCAAGACCTTTGGATTGTCGCACCGAAAAATACATATTCTTGCCTATCGGCAAGACCTTTTAACTTTCTCCCCGAAATAGACTTATCGGGCTAACAACGAATATCGGCACATCAAAATGCAACTCACCCCGATTTCCAGGTCACACTGATGAAGCCTTCGTTAGATTTGCCTATCGGCATGACATCACCTGTCGGTGAATCCCTGAAATCTCTGGCCGACGTCGCGGGTTACGCCGATAGGCTTACCATCGGCAAGACCTTAACTATCAGCGACCCTCATACATTTCCCACTGACGTCTCTTTCACTCCGATGAGCTTAACACATAGCTGTCGGCAAGACTTGGACCATCGGCAGAACATTTCCCGCATCCCCCGATCACACACCTCTCACCGATGAGCCTTCCATCGGCAAGACTTCTCGAATCTCACCCCGATCGGTGAGAGTTCCTTCCGTCGGTCCAAAGTAACTTTCTTATGCCGATGGCATTACTCATACCGATGACTTCGCACATTTATTCTTTGACCTTCTACAACCAGACTCTCACACTAATGTAGGACATACACAACATATTCACCATAAGTACAAAATGCTTGATCCCTCCTCTATCACAACCAGATATCTAAATGCAGGAAATCCACAAAATGACCTCACATGAAATTGCGATATACACACACTGTTTGCCATATCTACTTGCTGTATACACCCAAAACCTCCTATACAACAATTCGTAACCGAACAACACAGAAAAGCTAACAATTCAACCAACACAGAAAAACTACTAATCCAGCACTGAATTGGAAATAACTAACAACCGGGGGTCATTCCACTGATTTCAGAGAAATCCTCCAGTGGAATGGCCCCAAACGAGATTCACTATGATTGCACCAGAACACACAATTCCTTCTATTCCTTCTAATTCAGAATGTACATACAGTTTCTTTTCACTCTATCTCTCACTGCTATCTAACAAACACGAACTGCCTATTTAAAGACACTTAACAGGACAGTTACAATATGTGGTCGAATGTGAATCAACCACCGACCACCGTTTACAAAACAAACAGTTCAGTTACATGCTTTTGACCCTTTTTGACACGTACACTTGTTTCATATGGCTCAAAGGCCTTTACAACCGATCATTCTTGAAATGTGAGGAACTTTTAGATTTACGAGGGTGCTCCTGCACCAACTGGCCACCTCATAACGCATCCACCTATAAAATTTTGTAGAAAACCCACATTCGAGTCAAAAGTTATGACCTCTGGAAGTCCCTGCATCAATTCTTGATTACTCCAAGGGTATTGATGGATGAACCATCTAACTGTACTACAACTTTGGATATTGGTTCATAAGTTAGACTCAATTTATCTACTATTATTTTGGCATCATGGAAGTACTAGCACCTGAATCAATCATGTAATTATGCACAAGGTGATTACCAATTATCAGAGACACATAAAATGGGGTTTGTTTGACATTATGATTTTGTTACTCATTCTTGACTGGAGAATCATTTGCAAGCACAACTCTATTTTGGTCTCTAGGTTGGTCTTGATTAGATTAATTGGTCAAAGAGACATTAGATAAGGCTTTTTGTAACAAGTCTTTTTGGCCTAGAAGAGATAATGAATCCCACATAGACATGCTTACATTTTCTTTCTTCATATAGTCTATAATATTGAAAGAAAATGAACCAACCTTTGGTTGTCCTCTTGAAACAATAGGATCTACTTGTTGTTGTACTTGTTGTGGCTACCCTCTAGGTTGATCCCTATTTGGAACAGGCTGTCCTCTTGGCAAAACATGAACATTTGATTGTTGTGATGGACTAGCAACACCTTGCTGGCTTGTTTGAGCCTAATTCTGGCCTCTTCTAGCTTGTTGTTCTATATCAACAACTCTCTTTTTGGCTCTTGTGTTAGCTTCTAGGGATTGGCCTGATTGGTTTGGCCCCTGTGTGTGATTTACCCCACAAAACTCTTCACCTTTCCAATTCATTAATGTTGCATTAGGATGCTCTTGTTCAGGATGAGAAATCTACTGTTTTGAATTTTCTTGTACTATGTTTTGTTGGACAACAACATTATTTTGCACCATTAAGGCCTAATTTATGTTGTTTGAGCAAGTTGACTAGTTGTGTGGTTGGTTACATGGGTAACACCAATCATACTAATTATTTACTAATAATTTTCTAACTAAACGTTACTTATTTCCCATTTACTCAGATTCTAGATTATTTAAGGATACTAATCTCATTTAATATTTAATAAAAAAATACTCCTCTTCCCATTGAGACTTTAGAATATAAATAGAAAATTCTAAAAGAATAAAAAAAATCCACCTTTCCTTTTAAAGAAAACTACTTTCATTTTAAAGAAAACTAATGTATAATTCTAATGTAAACCATAAACCATTCCATATAACTTAAAAATATAAGCAAATGTGTATTTATGGTAATTTGATCACTTTAGACAACTTATAAAGATTGAAAATATAATATCTTCTTTCTTCTAATAGAATCATTCTAGATATGAAAGAACATAAAATTTTAACAAAAGATTATATAAATAGAATATGGAAGGAGTAAAAGGTGTATTCTACCATGGTTAATGCCTTCATTTGGTAGATAAGAACAAAATACGCAACTTCTTATATTATTCCTCAGGTATATCTATATTTCTATAAGACAAGTAAGAAACAAGATGATATGCATAAGTTTATATTTAGACTAAAATCATTGCAAGTTTATATGAAATTGCTTTGGAAGTTTTTTAATCAATGGAGAATGGGATAAGAAAGGCTAATTATATAGCCAGTTACCTCACAATTTGAGAATAGGGTACAGACTTCCACCATAGAAAACATTAAGTGAATTTGGAAGATTAAAAGGAAAGATGTGGAAGGACAGTTTAGGCATGCGAACTACTTGGAAAAATGCCTCAAAGAAATGCGGTCTTATTGAATTAAAGTTACAAGCTCCATGAAGTCATGAATGCAAAATAATTACAAGTATTCTCAAGGAATATGAGTTGTGTAAAAAACAAGAACCCCATAACAATGGTCTCATAGCTTGCAGTGATGGTTAGTTTGAATCATTTAATTGAGGATATGTTTTAAGAAATTTGCAAGTGAATGATACAACAAATGAATTTAGAACATTTTCCAGTGTGAACATTTAACGGTGTAAGACAATACCAAGTGCTATAATGCTCGCATACAGGAGGCTATCCATTGATTATGCATAGATAATAAATAATAATAATATCAAAAAGCATTGACACAAATGAAATTACCAGATTGTTAGGATTATGCAACCTATTAAGGACTCTAGTTGACCCATTTAGAATTAAGGCTAAGAATAGAATGATACTGCCAGCATAGAGATTTCACAAACAAAAGGGTAGTAAAAGTTACCAAACTTTAAAAAATGTTTAGCTTGTCCAACCACTGCTGAAGAAGTTACATCAATACAAGAATCTAATATGTTCTAAAATCTAATAAAGAATGATAATCTAAGTACAACAATCGAAGAACATAAATCCAAGATATTGCAAGAAGCATCAACAAGACATAGACAGTACGCCTTTCCAGTTGTTGGTTTTTTTCTAGACTGGATGATTATTCCTAGTTATCCCTACAAGGTAGCCATCATTGATCAATAGGATTCCCAGGCCAGGGGCCAACAATATAGGAGATAGACTCTATAAATATCTCCTCTTCTTCTTTAGGCTCTGCAGAACCAAGGGGGGTATTCCCTATTCAACATCTACAACATATGCACATGAAACTACTCGGATGTTGAATCAAAGTAAACAAATCCTCTATGATGCAGACCAAAACTATGGAATAAGTACAAAGGGGCTAGCTTTGGGCCTATGCTCAGTTGTAGACAGAGGATTTTGGCTCCTAAAACTACTTCTAAAATCCTAAAGGTTTGTATTTAAAGTTTGAGTTGGATTTTTATGTTTGGATGCAAAACTAGGACTTGGAATGTAACCTCAATACATGACCAAATTGGTGCCTATCCTGGGCTCGGAGTCAGTAGACATACACATGCACATGTACACACAAACCTATAGTGATGACTAACTTTCAAGGGGATTGTTTAGCACCTGCCTTACAGATACTTCCCAAAAACTAGGTGATTAATCATTCATACTTAATGGTTCCCTGCTACAACACACTTTCTCAATGATCAACTTGAAACATTTAATTTGTTCCTTGAACAAAAGTCAAAGATTAAACATTCAATATAGAAAAGCTATATTCCTGAATTTTAACAACCCTTAGTTATCCTGATTCAAAAGAAAGAATATGCCCACGGCTTGGAGACAAATGATTAAGCACATGTATGGAGCATTTCTCATATAAAACAACATGAAACCAGTGAATTTATGCATTAAACATACAACATGAGACTCATAAACTCACAAGACAGCATAGACAGAGCCACCAATGAAGTCGTATCTCCTTACAGCACCAAAAGTTTGTCTAATTTTCAACAACACTGAGTAACATAGTTTGCTTTTATACCTAGACTGTGTACCCAGCAAAAATTAATTACAAGGCAAATCAAAAATTTGCCAGAAACACTGCATTCAAAAATGGCGCTCAAAATCATAAATGCAATAGAGGACAAAATGGGAAAGAGCAAGAGAAGGGCAAGGAGTAGTTGAGCTCGAGCCCTGTGTCGCCATTGGAAGACTCTCTGTCATAAACCAGGTACTTGGCCATTTGACCATCGGCCCATGCCTGTCTGCAATCCTTCCATTAATGGCTCAACCACCCATAGCTCCTCTTGGAAACTGTCGCAGCATACCCATGGAAATTTCCCGCTCAAAAAATGACTGCAGACGCAAGGAAAAAACCATCGCTGAAGGTTCAAAACCTAATCATCGATCTATATCCATCGCTATGATCAACGGTCCCAAAACATGCATGAAGAGTCGCCAACCAATAATATCGTACCACGTAGGCACCTTGACCTTCGATCGTTGACCCTTTCTCCTCTCATTTTGCCTCTATCGCTTTTGTATATGCAAATCCAAGTGCATATACAACATATAAGGCAGACGTCTAGAATTCAATTCAGGTCCAGCTTGTATCTCCATCCTGCATCCATCGCTTTGTATATTACACACATACAAGTGCAAAACATATACAAGGTGGACTTCATTGCATCTATCCATCGAATTTGAAAAACCTTCAAGTCCGGGCCTTGTATCCTCATGAATTTGCATATCGGCACATATACAAGTGCAAACATACAAGTGGTGGGCCCAACCCATTTTCTCTTTCTCTTGCACATTTCCTTGCACATCGCATATACAAATGCAATGTACAAGCCGCGGACGCCATACTGCTTTAGAACAAAATGAAAATGACTCTGGGTCCGCCTTGCATCTTCTGCTGCTTTGTATATTTGCCAAACCATACAAGACCATTTGCACTTTCCCATTGTATATTGCTGAATGCACATTTTCTCTTGTACCTTTTCATTGTATATTTGAATATACAAACTCAAAATACATTCAACCCTGTGACCACCTTTGTATCCTTGAATGTATATTCGCACATACATTCTCACTTGTATATCCCCAGGCCCCACCACATGCATATCTTTTTCTTGTATGTTTGGCGAACATAAAAGATCACCTGTTCATTGCATTGGAGCACATGTATGTGCGCCCTCTTGTAAATTCTTCAATGTACATTTCCTTTGTATGCTTCACTTGCTTATTCTACATACAAGCCCAATAAACAAGCAGGGCCAATATACAAATGGCAAATATTCCCAAAATTTTTTAGAAGATTCCCAAAATGTATATGCAACCCGACATACATTGAGAAATACATATTACTCAAATTTTTCACCATTTCTAGAAGCCGATTGGGATCTCACAAGCTTGTCAACAGATTTGATCAATTACACATACAAACTTAACATTTTTCTCAAGGCGACAGGAACAAACCATGAAACACTGCGTGGGGGTGGGTCAACCTATGAAAACCTAAACATGAGGACAAGATTTAACAACCAAAAACCCACCACACAAGGCCAACACTTGAATAGACAAAATAATGCAAGATCCCATGATTCACAAAATTGAGGGTTTGAATGAGAAAACCTACTAACACCCAAGCCTAAAACCCAAAACATAAATGAGTACTAACAGAGGCTCCGATTGGGGACGTGCAGGCGCAAGACTGCAGCAAGGACCAGACTACTCCGGGGCAGACCAAACAAGACCCAAAAATCAAACATGACCGACTATACAAGGCATGTACAAAATGTTTACAACTAATTTACAATGTGCACAATAGATACTCATTTATGAGAAAAAAAGGAATTTACAGTGCATAGGCAATTCCAGTAGTTCACCATTTAGGGCTTGGAGAAAGTAAGAATCACCTCCATGAATAGTGCCAATTTGGTATGGGCCAGTCCATAAGGGCTCAAATTTGTTGTGTTTGCCCTTATCCTAGCTCTTTGCATTCCACATAAGGACCAGATCACCTATATGAAACCTTCTCTCTGTAGCCCTTTTATCAAACAGATATTTCACTTTTTGCTGTGTCTTGATATTTGTCATGCGTGCCTCTCTTCTGATTTCATCCAATGCAACTAGCTGATTTATTCTTTCAATCATTGGGTCTCCAATCTCCTCACCGTTCCCTTGGATGAATTTATAACTAGAAAGAGGTTATTCATAGGCAACCTGGCTGCTGCACCATATACCAATTCAAAAGGAGATTTTCTAGTTACTCTTTTCACTGTCACCCTGTCAGCCCATAATGCCAACTTTAGCTTTGAATCCCAAGATCTCTTGTTTTTATCTATCACCCTTCTGATGATTTTCATGAGACTTTTGTTGCTTGACTCTACTTGACCATTCCCTTGTGGATGATATGGCGATGTATGAGACAAATCAATTCCATAATTATTGCAAAAATCAATAAATTCACCAGACCTGAAACACATAGCATTATCTGCGACCAATTTGGCTGGTACTCCAAATCTTATAATAATATTTTCTAGGATAAAATCCATCATCACTTTTCTTGTAGCCTTTTTAGTTGGAATGGCCTCAATCCATTTAGTGAAGTAATCAGTAGCAACCAGAATCCAATTGTGCCCTCCACTTGACTTTTCTGAGATTTCCCCTATAAAATCAATCCCCCGGTGCTGAAAAGGAGCTTCTATAGTTATAGTCCTAAGGGGTAATGTACCTTGATATCTTATCTTTCCTGAGAACCTTTGGCAAGACTCACATTTTCTTACCATTTTATGTGTATCTAAGAAGAGAGTTGGCCACCAATAGCCTGCTCTGAGAATTTTGTGGGCTATTGTTTGGCCAGTATAATGTCCACCACACACTCCATCATGCACGTCACTTAGGATATCCTTAGCCTGATTTTCATCCACACATCTGAGTAATACACCATCAGGATTTTTCCAATACAGCTCTCCTTGAACAATGATGTATTTAATAGCCTGCAGCTTCAAAGTTCTCTTCTGGACATCACTGAGGTGAGAAGGACAATTTAGATTCTGCAAATAGTATACTATGTCCTTATACCATTCAGAATCTGACATGTTTACAACTTCATTATGCACCACATTCACTTGGTATGCCTCTAAATTAGACTATGTCATCAATTTTGCCAAACCTTGTCCTTACCAATTTTGTGATCTGTATCTCAATATTGAACTCTTGCAATTTATTTATCCATTTGCATCTTCTTCTAGTTACTTCCTGTTGAGTAAATATATCTTTGACTGCTGAATGAGGCACATATGCAATTATGTGAGAGCCCACCAAATATGGCCTAAAACTCTTGACTGCTCTAACTAGTGCATATGCTTGCTTCTCCATGATGTCATATTTCAATTCAGCAGCCTGCAATGACCTGCTAAAGAAAGCTATAGGTTGTTCAAAACCTTCTTCATTTTTCTACAATAAGCATGCAGCAATGGTGTGCAAAGAAGCAAATGAGAACAGCTGAAAGGGCTTAGAAAAATTAGGAGACTTTAGCACAGGAGCCATCTTTATAGCTTCTTTTATGTTTTGAAACGCTTTGGTTGCTTCATCTTCCCATTTGACAGTTGCACCTTTCTTCAACATCTTGGAGATATCTTTGGTGGTCTCTACAAAGTTAGGCACAAATCTTCTAACAAAATTAATTTTCTCAAAAAAAGACTGAACACCTTTCACTATTTTAGGGATTTGAATTTTGTGAATTACAGCCACTCTTTCAGGATCAATCCTGACTCCATCCTTAGAAATAATGTGACTAAGCAATTTTCCTCCCACTACCCCAAAAGCATATTTCTTTGGGTTGAGTGAGATGCCATACTCTAATGCTCTAATAAAAATCTACTCCAAGTGCATACAGTGTTGCTCTTCCTTTTTTGAATAAGCTGTCAAGTCATCTTGATACACAACCAAGATTGAATCAATCAATCCTACAAAAACAACATCCATTGCCCTCTAAAATGTGGCACCTGCATTTGTCAGTCCAAATGGCATCCTCACATATACATATGTTCCCCATAGAGTAGTGAAAGCAGTCTTGAATTGCTCTGATTCCTTTACTTTCACTTGATTGTACCCTGAAAATCCATCCATCATGGATAGAAGTTCATAGCCAGTCACCTTCTACAACATGGCTTCCATGTTTGGCAATGGATAATTATCCTTCAAAGAAGACACATTCAAATTTCTAAAGTCCACACATAATCTTATGTCACCATTCTTCTTTTGGACTGGGACAAGGTTAGACACCCAAGTAGAGTGTCTGATAGGCATAATTATTCCAGCTTCCCTAAGCTTCATAAGTTCTTCTCGCATTTTTGGAGCTAGGGTTGGGTTGATAGGCCTTTGTTTTTGTCTAAATGGTTTAGCTCTAGGCTTCAAAGGGATTTCATGCTGAAATAAATCCTCTCTATAAGCTTTCAGGTCCTCATATGACCAGGCAAAAACATGCTTATACTTTCTTAGTAATGCAATTAGTATAGTTCTGATATGTAGCTTGAGTTGTTTGCCAATGTATACCTTTTTGGGAGCATGAAATGTCCCCAAGTTTATCTCCTCCAGATCACTCTTATTTGTTGGAGATGCTTTTGTAACAAATTGGTCTCTATGGTCAAAAGCTCGCTCCAAAGCAACCAACCCTCTAGGGATTTTATTTGTCTTAAGTTGAATTATTTCTTTCCCTAGGAGGGTTTCTTTCCCATCTACAACTTTTACAAAGTTCTGAAAATCCATTTCCTGGTTCTCATATTCATCAATACAATGTAGAAATCTCAGTAAATCCTTATCATCATCAAATACTTGCCAGCTACATATATTATCTGGCACTGCAGGTCTAAGCTTGACTTCAACATTTGTGACATCTGATACAGCTATATCATCTGGCCTTATAGCTACATTAGCTAGAAAATCTGCTCTGACATTTTTTGATCTCTCTATCCAGTTTATTGAGAATGCATCAAACAATTCAATTATATCCCAAACAGCATGCTTATACTGTTTCAATCTCCTATTTTTTTAAGCATACTTATCTCTAACCTGGGAAATAATAAGCTCTGAATCACCAAATACTTTGAGCATCTTAATTCCATGCCTCAAAGCAACATTTAATCCTAACAATAGAGCTTCATACTCTACAATATTATTTGTACAGGCAAACTTCAGCAAGAAAGAGAATTTTAGAATTTTACCAGCTGGAGATAGAAAAAGCATTCCCGCACCAGAGCCTTCCTTCGAACAAGCTCCATAAAAATACATGGTCCAAAGACCCTGCTGGTCAGGCTCTTGAAAGCACATATCTCTCTCTTTACCCTCTTTATCATCTAAGACAACTTTGAAGTTATTACAGTCAATATCTACAAACCATATATGCTCCTCTGATTCTTGATCCTCCACTGTCTCTAATGATCTTTCTTCTCTGATTAGTTTGACATCCTTGCCATTCATTGGGATCATGGCATATGACAGATCCAGTTGCATATTTCCACCAATCAATGCTGCCCATCTTCTTGACAACAACATGCCATACTGTGGCTTGATGTCAACAACTGTAATGTTCATTTTGTAAGGTTTTTTTTCAGATATGCTACTAGTCTGAAATCCATATCTTTCATGATTCCAATAACAGGTACTTCTCTAGCATCCATGGCATAGCATTTCCCACATGCTTTGTCTATTTTCAACCCAACTTGTTGCATGATGGCCAAAGGCATGATATTCATTGATGCTCCTGAGTCAAGCATACAATTCTTAATTAATCTTCTGTTTATGACAAGGGAGACATAAAATGGACCAACTTGTGAAGGGCATTTTGTCATGGTCATCCCTAGATATACCTCATGAATCTCATCCTCATCCATACACATAGCTTGTTTTTTACCCTGAGTTTCAATATTCTAATTAGCTTGATAGGGTACTCCTAAAATTAGGGATACTGTCTTATTTCTGAATTCTTCAACTTTCATCAATTCCATTAATGGAACAGAGACTTTTATCTACAATAAGACTTGAGTTATGTCAAATGGGGCATAATTTTGAATAACAGTTGTAACTTGCTCCACCATTTTACCTTTATCCTAGGATGATCCAGCTTTAACTCTTAGTGCTCCTTGACTGTCATTCTTGATCTGAGAAATTTTGCTTTGATCGTCGACCCGAGGAACTGTATTTTCTAGTCCTTGAAGATCATGACTTGTTTTCTACTTAAAACCTTGCTTATTATTGTTCCATTGTTTCTTATATGTTTCAGTCCCTTCATAATTTTGCACTGGATGGCCTGTAGAAGTATTCTCTAGTTGGTGTGAGTTGCTTACCTGAGCTTTACCTCTTAGGTTATAATTGCTTTTAACTTGATCTACTGCTGCAACTATGAAGGCTTGAATTTCTTCATTAGAAGGCCTCCTCAAATTATTCAAAAAATTATGAGTCCTGAGCATAAGCATAATTATCTTCCTCGTCTTCATCATGGGGAAATTGCTGCCAGACCTGAATCTCATCATTTGCACTTACATCAGCATCATGAGAAGAGTATTCTCTGTTTGTAGACAGCATATTGACATTCTCATCTTCCATGCAATGTGGCTCATTGCACTCATCACAGGCAATAACATTATTGTATAAAGACTGTGCAATCATGCATTGTGACTGTGAATGAGGCATTTGACATATGATACACCATGGGGTGTCATTAACAGTATTTACAAACTTCTTCAAAGGATTAGGAATTTCCTTTGCATTTTGAATCCTTTGACCTATGTTGCTGTTTGGAAGGATAGGCTTACCATTATGCCAATTGGTGTTATATGGCATATCATGTAATGATGGTCTTCTTTCTTGCCTTTGGTAAACTGGTCTATCAGGATCTATCCCCTTTTTGTTTTTAGCCATTCTATAGCTCAGGTCCTTGACAATAGTTGTCAACTTATCTAATTTATCCTTAGAAGTAGATGCATTTCCCTAGACACTCTGGGATTTAGTGTTTGGATTTTGCAGGATTTTTACATCATCTCTTCTATTTCTCTTACCAAATGCTTTTTTGTTATTTTCAATATTTGTTGCAATCTTTAAAGCATCTCTGAGGCTATGAGGACTCTTGTCTCTCAATCCATAAGTTGTTTTGGCATCAAAAGCATTTATGTACAATAGTATGCACATAGGTTCATTAGGTCTCAAGTCCTGTGGCAATTTGTTCAATACCTTCGTAAATCTAGCATTGAAATCAGCAACCTGTTCATTTGATCCTTTGGTGATTCTAGTGAATTCATTAATGAAAAAACTAGGATCAGTCTTGTCACCATACTATTCTTTGAATATTCTTTTGAAGTCATCCCATGATGAAATACTTCTGTCAGGCAGACCTTTATACCATTCCTTGGCTTCATCAACTAAGGATTGCATAAATGATTTCATGAAAACATCCTCATGCTCAACCTTAAAGTTGTCCATGATATTCTGAAAAGATTTTAAGTGGTCTTCTCCTGATACAGTATTATTTCCTAAAAATTTAGGCACTTGCAGCCTCACATGTTTGTCAATAAGATTGGGGTAACTAGGAATGCCATCAAACACAAGATGTCTAAATCTGTTTAGCTACATCGGCTGTCTACCAAATTGATTAGTATTGGCATTTCTGAGTGTTCTAATTTCTTACATTATTTAATGGTATTCTGGCATCATTTTTGTGCTAGTTTCTCTGCATATTTGCATTTTCAAGGGTGGGAACTGAATCATTTTGAGCAACTCTCAGAGCTTGCACTTTCTATCTCATGTCATTCTATCTCATGTCATTCCTGATCTTTACTGCTTGTAGATATTCTAATTCTGCCCTTAAACTTTTGATTTCTTTAGCTAATTGTTCCTCTTTGGGCATAGAAGAGGATGGTCCCATTCCATTTTGGTCATCATTATATTCATCCCTTGGAGACTCAACCTCTTCAAATCTATCACTGGGATCCAGGAAAGGGCATTCCTGAAAAACCTCTGACCTTATTCTCAAAGCACCACCCTGCTGTCTTTCATATGCATTTTGGATTTCAGCTTCTGTGTTTGAAAAATAAGGCTCTGTCCTCTCTGAAGATTCTAGATTGTTTTGAATATTATCATTACTTCTGGGAGAACCCTCCTGACTAGCTTGAGCAGTCCCCTTTTTCCTATACATCATTTTTATGTGTAATTCTTCAAACAAAAGGTTACGCTGGGATCTTCTCCCCTACATATAAATTTCATTTTGACCAGTTGGGAGATTGGTTCAGAGTCGCCACCTATCACTAGGAGTTGTTTTATTTGTTTAATCAGGGTTCTTTCACTTACGTCCCCAGTAGAGTCGCCAAAATCTGTTGGCTTTTTCCTAGACTGGATGCTTATTCCTAGTTATCCCTACAAGGTAGCCATCATTGATCAAAATGATTCCCGGGCCAAGGGCCAATAGTATAGGAGATAGACTCTATAAATATCTCCTCTTCTTCTTTAGGCTCTGCAGAACCAAGGGGGGTATTCCCTATTCAACATCTACAACATATGCACATGAAACTACTCGGATGTTGAAGCAAAGCAGATAAATCCTCTATGATGTAGACCAAAACTATGGAATAAGTACAAAGGGGCTAGCTTTGGGCCTATGCTCACTTGTAGACAGAGGATTTTGGCTCCTAAAACTACTTCTAAAATCCTAAAGGTTTGTATTTAAAGTTTGAGTTGGATTTTTATGTTTGGAAGCAAAACTAGGACTTGGAATGTAACCTCAATACAGGACTAGATTGGTGCCTATCCTGGGCTTGGAATCAGTAGACATACACATGCACATGTACACATAAACCTATAGTGATGACTAAGTTTCAAGGGGATTGTTTAGCACCTGCCTTACAGATACTTCCCAAAAACTAGGTGCTTAATCATTCATACTTAATGGTATCCCTGCTGCAACACACTTTCTCAATGATCAACCTGAAACATTTAATTTGTTCCTTGAACAAAAGTAGGAGATTAAACATTCAATATAGAAAAGCTATATTCCTAAATCTTAACAACCCTTAGTTATCCTGATTCAAAAGAAAGAATATGCCCACGGCTTGGAGACAAATGATTAAGCACATGCACGAAGCATTTCTCATATAAAACAACATGAAACCAGTGAATTTATGCATTAAACATACAACATGAGACTCATAAACTCACAAGATAGCATAGACAGAGCCACCAATGAAGTCGTATCTCCTTACAGCACCAAAAGTTTGTCCAGTTTTCAACAACACTGAGTAACATAGTTTGCTTTTATACCTAGACTGTGTAACTGGCAAAAATTAATTACAAGGCAAATAAAAAATTTGCCAGAAACACTACATTCAAAAATGGCGCCCAAAATCATAAATGTAGTAGAGGACAAAATGGGAAAGGGCAAGAGAAGGGCGAGGAGTAGTTGAGCTCGAGCCCTGTGTCACCACTGGAAGACTCTCCGTCATAAACCAGGTACTTCGCCATTCAACCATCAGCCCATGCATGTCTGTAATCCTGCCATTAATGGCTCAACCACCCATAGCTCCTCTTGGAAACTATCGCAGCGCACCCATGGACGTTTCCCGCTCAAAAAATGACTGCAGACGCAAGGAAAAAACCATCGCCGAAGGTTCAAAACCTGACCGTCGATCTATACCCATCGCTATGATCAATGGTCCCAAAACATGCATGAAGTCACCAGCCAATAATATCGTACCATGTAGGCACCTTGACCTTCGATCGCTAACCCTTTCTCCTCTCATTTCGCTTCTATCACTTTTGTATATGCAAATCCAAGTGCATATACAACATACAAGGTGAACGTCAAAAGTTATAGAACAAACTGGAATTTAGTTTGGGTCCAGCTTGTATCTCCATCCTGCATCCATCACTTTGTATATTACACACATACAAGCACAAAACATATACAAGGCATACTTCATTGCATCTATCCATCGAATTTGAAAAACCTTCAAGTCCGGGCCTTGTATCCTCATGAATTTGCATATCGGCACATATACAAGTGCAAACATACAAGTGGTGGGCCCAACCCATTTTCTCTTTCTCTTGCACATTTCCTTGCACATCGCATATACAAATGCAATGTACAAGCCGCGGATGCCATACTGCTTTAGAACAAAATGAAAACAACTCCGGGTCTGCCTTACATCTTCTGCTGCTTTGTATATTTGCCAAACCATACAAGACCATTTGCACTTTCCCATTGTATATTGCTGAATGCACATTTTCTCTTGTACCTTTTTGTTGTATATTTGATATACAAACTCAAAATACATTCGAACCTGCGACCACCTTCGTATCCTTGAATGTATATTCGCACATACATTCTCACTTGTATATCCCCATGCCCCACCACATGCATATCTTTTCCTTGTATGTTTGGCGAACATAAAAGATCACCTGTTCATTGCACTGCAGTACATGTATGTGCGCCCTCTTGTATATTCTTCAATGTACATTTCCTTTGTATGCTTCACTTGCATATTCTACATACAAGCTCGATAAACAAGCAGGGCCGATATACAAATGGTGAATATTCTTGGAATCTTTTAGAAGATTCCCCCAATGTATATGCAACCTGACATACATTGAGAAATGCATATTACTCAAAATTTTCACCATTTCTAGAAGCTGATTGGGATCTCACAAGCTTGTCAATAGATTTGATCAATTGCACATACAAACTTAACATTTTTCTCAAGGCGACAGGAAGAAACCATGAAACACTGTGTGGGGGTGGGTCAACCTATGAAAACCTAAACATGAGGATGAAATTTAACAACCAGAAACCCACCACACAAGGCCAACACTTGAATAGACAAAACAATGCAAGATCCCATGATTCACAAAATTGAGGGTTTGAATGAGAAAACCTGCTAACACCCAAGCCTAAAACCCAAAACATAAATGAGTACTAACACCAGTCTTGGCACACAAGCTATTAATAAATGCCTAAAAGGGATATCATTTTTAGGCATTGCATGGGTAGTAAGATACTTAATTGTCTATGGTACAAAAATATGGGAGTAAAAATAAGGCATGCAACTTTACAAAATCCTAGTAGAGATACAATTTGAGGTTAAATGCAAAAGTAGGACCATATCCACAAAGTGTGGATGGTTGGAAAGAGGTTGATGATTATGAATGAGCTTCAGGGTTGCTTATTTCGTCAACACAAAGGGTTGAAGAAACCCTAACCCACGAATATGAAAGGAGGGCAACATTTCAAAAAAAACCATCCTAGAAAATGTTTCCAGAAGAACCAAATTAATATTCATTCAAAATTTTGAAATTTTATGCAAACAAAACATACCCGGATATTCCCCAAATCTATCCTTTTGACCAAATCTATTTTGTGACCATCCCTTGAACAACTCTTTTTGCAAGGAAAGTTGTTTAAATAAAAACTTAAACAAATACCAATTACTAGTTATAGGAATGGAATGGCTCACCATGCAAACACATCCATCAATGTATAATGAAAATGTGAAAGCAAAGACAAAGTTTATGAATAATTTACCACCAGAAAATCCCAATTCCATAATCAACAGATACACACCAAATGAATAGCAAAGTCAAATTCAAGATCGAGAAATATAAAACATACCAAATTTCCTTGCAAATGTAATAGACAGGTGATGAATTTTTTACCATCTTTTTCTCAAAAAAACATAGTTCTTGATTCAAAAATCATACTCAATACAACTCCCCCTTACTCATTCCCCACTCTCCTCTTTTAAAACTAAATAATCATGGCTTTTCATATGCCAATCATGACTTTTTATTTACCCATCTAGACACCTATTATCTTCTCTTCTTTCACTAGTTCCACTAAATTTAAATTGTGATAAATATTAATATCTAAAATATAACACATAAAATGACAATAATCTAAATAATTATTTCTTCAAATAATGCGCTTAATTATTTATTCTCAATAAAATATCATAATTAAAAATAAGTTTCAAGTATACCTTACATTTGCACCTTGAATGCTAAGCTTTAAAACTTGGCACTCCTATGCAACATGGGAACATTCTTAGACTGTGGGTTGTCTATGATGAGAATGAACCTCCAAAAGAGATGGCTCCCTTTAAATGCCCCTTGGATTTGTATACTTTAGTGGAAAAGAGATAGAAGAATGATTAAATAAACTGAACTAAAATCTATCCTAAGGGGTGATGCACCAATGATTGAATCCTAATTTGTAATATGATTCATAGCTATTCTCAATACATCTGTTCATACAAATCAAACTAAATAATCTTATCACATAAATGTTTCACAAAAAGACATGAAATGACTTGCACAATCTGTAACTTGTACTAAAATTGCACTTTGTGTACTTGCATTCAAGGAAATGAGATAGAAAAATTAAGGGTTTTTGATATAAAAACACAATAAATCTTTATCAAATCATTCAAAGGAGACAAGACACCTGAATCTGAATAGAAGAACACCTGATTTTATTGATAAATAGAAGGAAAACTCTGCAATAACTATGAAATTACTAAAAATGAACTGTTGCTACTATATAAAACCAGTAAAAATGTCTAAGTTAGAATACTGAATCTATCTTTCTGCAATGTGCAAAGGCAAGAAAAAAGAACAAGCTTTTTTCCCTATAATACAAAAATTTGTCCCAAAAAGCAAAGGGAAGATCAACTCCTATCAAACTGCACTCCAACTGATGCATGAATAGTCTAAAAAAAGAAACTCCTAGTTGTTGGGTGAGCAAGAGAGAAAGGCCTAAAATTTAGGGCCCATAACTGCTCCAAAATGAGCTATTTTAGCTCAGAACTCCTCCACCCAAGATGTTTGACCCAAAAACTGCCAAAAATAGCCCTATTTGACTCCATGTCAAAAATAGAACTAAACTCTTGTCATGCATGAGTCCACTTTCAGTTCAACTCCATCTCTCTTTGCATGATGTAAGGGCAATTTATTGTTGCAAGTATGAGAAGTAAGTGGTGTCATTAATGTCAACACCTAAGGAAGTTATTTGAGTAAGTTTGAACAAGTATTTGAGGAATTAGTACAAGTGCAGAATTGTTTTATCTATCAGAACAGTGCAGTGTTTTGCTCCATGTTTCTTTTAGAATGAATATCTTTATCTGTGCATTGGATGTAATGTTAAGGGATGTCTGTAGATGCTATGTTTCAAGTTTGAGCCTCCAATGTGAAGATTTGAGTGAATTTTGTTCACCAAAGTAAAAACTATTTTTCTGTGTATTTAATGGTGACAGGGAGAATGTATTCTACTCCACATTTAAGTTATATAGTATGTGGTTTTAGAATTAATCTTGTGATGACGTTATATGCCTTCAGCTCAAATGGTTCATGATTTGGTGCTACACAAGCAATCTTTCCTTTATGAAAGTGGCCGACAGTAATGTTCAAGTGCTCCAATTTGAAGAATCTTATGGATAAAGTGTTTAGAGGTTATGTGGATGTTCTTGATGATTGTAACATGCTTGTGGGAGTCTCTAGATCATGTTCCTACCTTTTGATTGGTCTGCAAGGTATAATCTGGATTGTACATAAAGCATGTTCCTAAAGGTCTTAATGTTAACTCTAGTCTTGGCCGACCTGGTTGTTCTCGCTACTTGTGGTTGTGCTTCGAAGTTTGTAAAACGTGTTGTTGCATAGAAAATTCCATTTGAATCTCAGCTAAGGCTTGGTGTGGTCTACAATCATTTCTCTTCTCACTCAATCCATTTAAGACTAGACCTAATTTGAATATTGGTTAAATATGTATGTATGCAGACCTTGGAGATTGTTCCAAAGGTTAATGATTGTAATGACAAACTTAATGTTCATTCCAAGGTTGATGAATTGTATATTAAATACATGAAATGAAGTCGTGAATATTGTAGTAGAATGCAAAGATGTGAAGATAAGTGTGAAGTGAATAAGTAAACTAGAGCAAAGGGAAATTATTCTGCTTCAATGGAATTGAACCTTGGCATAGTGTAGATGCTACTATCTCAGTTCACCAACTCAGGCAGTGAGCCACCCCATTTGTAGTGAGCCATTTCTTTTGCAGTGAGCATTTTTGGTAGCGAGCCACATTGGCAGTGAGCCTTGTTGTAAATTTTGATATATCTTTTATATTGTGGGATAACACTCACTGTGGTTTTTCCTTTATTAGATTTTCCACGTAAAAAATTGGTGTCTCATGTGTTGAATATGTGAATGTGTTTAAGTTTTTTTTTCATTCTTTCATTACAATTAAGTGGTTGATGTGTTTATGGTTTTGAATTTTTTGTTACAAATGATTCATCGCCCCTCTCAGTTGTCTTGAGTTTTTCAACAATTGGTATTAGAGTGAGGATTCCTCAGTAAACAACCTAATAGCTCGAGGTAGATCTGGGATGGAACATAGGAAGGAGTCACCATAGTCTGATGGAATGAAATATGCTCTTTGGAAGGTACAGATGAAAAGTTATCTTATTTCTCTTGGCTATAGTGTTTGGAAGATAACATAAAAAAAATATACTATTGCTAAAAATGGTCCATCGGATGAAGATGAAGTCAAACAATATGAATTAAATGGAAAATCTAGAGATGCTCTATTAAATGCCTTATCTAACATTGAGTTGGTGAAAGTTATGGATTTGGAGACTTCTCATGAGATTTGGGAGGAACTATTAATGATGATGAGGTTGTACTGAAGATTCTTAGGTCATTGCCTAAATCCTATAGTCACAAGGTGGCAACAATTGAAGAGGTTATGAGTGTGCAAAAGATTACAAAGGATCAGTTGCTCGAGAAACATATAAGTTTTGAAATGAGATAATTTGGTGATGCTCTACCAAAGAATGAGACTGCTTTCAAAGTCAACACTTTAGAAAAAACTTCAAGATTTCAGAAATATGCTGTGGAATCTGATGATGATCTAGATGAGGTTGAAGCCAACTTTGTGGACAAAATGCAAAGAGGTACTGGTAAGTTCAAAGGAAAATTACCATTCAAATGCTTCTCTTGTGGTAAGATTGGTCACTATGCCTCCAGGTTTTCGGAGAGAATTGAGAGAGGTAAGAAGAAATTTGAAAGTAGACCTAGAATTATAAAGAAATGCTATTATGTTAGAGATCTTAATGATGATGGTGTAAGAGATGATGAGTCTGATGATAATAGTACAAGTGCAAATGAATGCTTATTTATTGCTATTAAGGAAGAACATGAGTCTACTAATCCTACTAGTTGTGTGAAGGAAGAAAAACTAGTGGAAGAAAGTGCTTTGTTTGTCTAGGTTGACAAAGATAAGGATGAATGGATTATTGATAGTGGATACTCACATCACATGACCGGTGGTAAAAGTAAGTTTGTAATCTTTGAAAAGTGTGATGGGGGACTAGTTAGGTTTGGAGATAATGCAGCTGGTAAGATTTGTTGAAGAGGGCCTATTTCTTTTGATGGTAAGCATAACACAGATGATGTTTTATACGTGAAGGGTTTAAAGCATAATCTTTTAAGTGTTGGCCAGATGTGTGAAAAAGGGTATGATCTAAGCTTCAAGGATAATGGATGCAAGATCATGGAAAGCTCTGGATAAATCATTGCAATTGGTAAGAAGACCAAAGGTAATGTTGATCACTTGAGGAAAACTAATAATTGTTGTTTACTGGTTCAAACAGATGAATGTTGGCTATGGCATAAAAAGATGTGTCATATCAATTTTGATAACTTAGTGAAGATAAGCTCAGTACAAGCTGTGAGAGATTTTCATAAGCTGGTGAAGCCTGCTAATATTATTTGCAAGGAATGTCAACTGGGAAAATAGACAAGGACAAGTTTCAAGAGAAAAGAATAATTTTCTATTGGATTTCTTGATCTGGTGCATATAGATCTATGTGGTCCTACAAGAACAAGAAGTCTGCAAGGAGACAGGTACTTTATATTACTTAATGATGATTATTTAGAATGACATGGGTCACTTTCAAGGCAATGGTTGAGAATGAGTTAGAATTGAGGATCAAATGCTTAAGGTCTGATAGAGGAGATGAGTTTACATCAAATTAATTCAACATTTTCTATGAACAACATGGGATAAAGAGGCAATTGTCTGCTCCTAAGACTCCTGAGAAGAATGGAGTTGTTGAAAGAAAAAACAAGATAGTTCAAGAGGCTTCTAGGTCAATGATGATGGAGGCTAACCTACCTGAAGCTTATTGGAGAGAAGCTATACACACTGTTGTCTACATTCAAAACAACATCCAAGTCAAAGGTAATGGTACTAAAACTCCTTATGAATTGTGGTATGGAAGAGTTCCCACAGTGAAATATTTCAATGTTTTTGGAAGCAAATGTTATATCAGAAGAGATGGAGAATTAGGCAAGTTTGATACTAGGTGTGATGAAGGAATTTTCCTTGGATACTCTACTAAGAGTAAGGCCTATTGGTGCTACAATAAGAGATTGAAGAAGGTCATTGGAAGTGCCAATGTGAAGGTTGATGAAGACAAGGAAATAACATCAAATCTGAGTGGCTATGAATCATATGAACTTGTTGTTACAATCAATAAAGAAAAGGTGGAACAAAAGGAAAATCATGTTGAAGAAGAAAAGGCTCTAGAAAATACTATTAAGACTCCTAGGTATGTAAGGATTAATCATTCTGAAGATCAAATTATTGGTGACAAAAGAAAAGGGATATTGACAAGGAAAAGAGCTATAGAGGAATAGGTGAACTACTATTTACTTTCATGGATTGAAACTAAAACTATAAGTGAAGCTTGCAAAGACAAAAGTTGGCTAAAAGCCATGGAAGAAGAGCTAATGTAGATAGAGAAGAATCAAACATGGGAATTGGTCCCTAGACCTGTTGATAAAAATGTGATTGGAACCAAATGAGTTTTCAAAAATAAGATGAATGAAAGTGGTGAAGTGGTAAGAAACAAAGCAAGACTAGTATGCGAAGGATATTCTTAGGTTGAAGGCATATGTTTTGAGGAGACTTTTGCTCCTATGGCAAGCATTGAAGTTATAAAAATGTTCTTGGCTTTTGTAGCACACAAAGATTTCAAGGTGTACCAGATGGATGTGAAGTCTGCTTTCTTGAATGGAGAACTAGAAGAAGAAGTTTGCATTGATCAATCGGAAGGATTCTAGTTATCAGACCGAGGTGACATGGTGTGCAGATTAAAGAAAGCCCTATATGGACTCAAGCAAGCTCCTAGAGCCTGGTATGCAAGGTTGGACAAGAATTTGGTGCAATTAGGGTTTAGTAAAGGTACTGCAGATAGCAATCTCCATTTCAAAATCAATGATGATCAAATTATGATTGTTGTAGTCTTTCTTGATGATATTATATTTGGAGGCAATGATGGTATGTGTAAGAAATTTGCAGAGGAAATGCAAAAGGAATTTGCGATGTCTATGTTTGGTGAAATGAATATCTTTTTAAGACTGCAGATTACTCAATCAGAAAAAAGGAATTTTTATTTCTCGGTCCAAGTATGTGAAAGAATTATTGAAGAAGTTTGGCATGGAGGATTCTAAGCCAATATGTACTCCTATGGTAATTGGTTGCAAGCTAAGAAAGAATGATGAATCACCTAAGACTGATAAGAAAAAGTATATGTCTATGATTGGAGGACTACTCTATCTAACCCTTACTAGACAAAACATAATGCATGTAGTCTATCTTGTGGAAAGATTTCAAGAAGATCCCAAAGAATCACATGTGATGGTAGTCAAGAGGATCATGAGGTAATTAAAATGTACTTCAGACTATGGATTATGGTATTCCAAAGATGTTGATTTCACTCTTAGTGCTTATACAGATGTAGATTGTGCTAGAGATGGTGATGACAAAAAGAGTACAAGTGGAGGTGCTTTCCTCTTGGGTAATAGATTGGTTTCATGGCTGAGCAAGAAGCAAGAATTAGTTTCTTTATCTACTACAAAAGAAGAATATATTGTTGCAACATGTTGTTGCACTCAAGTGCTTTGGATGAAGTAAACATTGAAGGACATAAGAGTTGTGTATGGAGAACCTATTTCAATATTTTGTGACAATTCAAGTGCTATAAACATTTCAAAGAATCCAGTAATGCACTCAAGGACAAAGCATATATCAATAAGGTACCACTTTCTGAGACAAAAGGTAACAAAGAATGAAGTAAAGATGGAGTATGTGTCTACAAAGGACCAAATTGCAGATATTTTTACTAAGCCTCTACCTAAGGATACTTTTGAGTATCTCAAGGAGAAGTTAGGGGTTATTACCCCTCCCTCTCTAAACTAAGATGCATATAGAATGCATCAGTCTAGTGGTGCTCAAAGTCTCATTCTTTGATCTAGATTGATGTTCTCTAGGCTACCTCTCAGGGGGAGTTGGTAAATGTTGTCGATACAAGATTCTGATCAAGAGAAGTAAGTGTTGTAGTTTTGATGATAGGGGGAGTTGTGTAGTAAAAATAAAGAAAAGGTCTAGCACCCTTTGCCATTGATGTCAAAGGGGGAGAGAAGTTCATGTGAAAAACCTAAGAAGAAAGTTGCAGGCAGAGAAAGCATCAAGTAAGGGGGAGCAAAGAAACAAAGCAAGATTATATGTCTTGATGGTTTTTCACATCATGTGTTGCCATTATTGACAAAGGGGGGAGATTGTTGCAAGTATGAATAGTAATTGTTGTCATTTATGTCAACACCTAAGGAAGTTATTTGAATAAGTTTGAACAAGTATTTGAGGAATTAGTATAAGTGCATAAATGCTTTATCTATTAGAACAATGCAATGTTTTGCTTTGCATTTCTTTTAGATTGAATATCTTTGTCTATGAATTGTAAGTAATGTTAAGGGATGTCTGTAGATTCTATGTTTCGAGTTTGAGCCTCCAATGTGAAGATTTGAGCAAGTTCCATTCACCATAGTAAAAATTGTTTTTCTGTGTATTTAATAATGACAAGGAGAATGCATTATGCTCCGGGCATTTCTCTGCATTTAAGTTTCATGGTTTGTGATTCTGGAATTAAGCTTGTGATGATGTTATGTGCATTTAGCTCAAATGGTTCATGATTTGGTGCTCCGCAAGTGATCTTTCCATTATGACAATGGCCGACAATAATGTTCAATTGTTCTGGTTTGAAGAATCTTATGGATAAAGTGTTTACAGGTTTTGCAGATGTTCTTGATGATTGTAACGTGCTTGTGGGAGTCTCTAGATTGTGTTCCTACCTTTTGATTGGTCCACAATGTATAATCCAGATAGTGCATGAAGTGTGTTCCTAAAAGTCTTAGTGTTAACTCTAGTCTTGGCCAACCTGGTTGTTCTCACTACTTGTAGTTATGCTTTGAAGTTTGTAAAGTGTGTTATTGCATGGAAAATTGCATTTGAGTCCCAGCTAAGGCTTGGTGTGGTCTGCATTCATTTCTATTCTCCCTCAATCCATTTAAAACTAGACCTAATTTGAATATTGGCTAAATATGTATGTATGCCGACCTTGGACATTGTTCCACAGGTTGATGATTGTAATGTCAACCTTGATACTCATTGCAAGGTTGATGAATTGTATAAATACATGAAATGAAGTCATGAATGTTGTAGTAGAATGCAAATATGTGAAGATAAGTGTGAAGTGAATAAGTAAAGCAGGAAAATTATTGTGCTTCAATGGAACTGAACCTTGGCATAGTGTAGATGCTACTATCTCAGTTCACCAACTCTGGTAGTGAGCCAACCATAGGCAGTGAGCCACCCCATTGGTAGTGAGCCACTTCTTTTGCAGTGAGCATTTTTGGCAATGAGCCTTGTTGTAAATTTTGATATATCTTTTATATTGTGAGCTAACACTCACTGTGGTTTTTCCCTTATTGGGTTTTCCACGTAAAAATCTGGTGTCTCATGTGTTGAATATGTGAATGTGTTTAAGTTATATTTTCATGCTTTCATTACAATTAAGTGGTTGATGTGTTGATGGTTTTAAAGTTTTAGTTACAACTGATTCACCCCCCTCTCAGTTGTCTTACGCTTTTCAACATTTATAAGTCTAATTTAACAAATATTAAAGGTAATATGATTTATTTATTACCTTTATAAGTGTTATCATAAAATATAAATTACTTAGATTTATTTTAATAAGTATCTAACACTTTTGGTCATTATTACCTTAATAAGTGTTAATTTATATTTATAAGTGTTTTAGGTCAAGCAAAGAGAGATAATGGTGTTACATAATGAGTTGACTTACTCTCCATACCTTAACAAAAGTTCATAAGGCTATAATGATACTCATTTCTCCTCTTGGCTTATAAAGAGACCTCACCCTACTCAAATTCACCTAGTTCATGACTTAGAGGATGTGACCACAACTCCTATTTGATCTCTTGATAATGATTTCTTTAAAAACAAAAGTAAAAAAAAAACTTCACTCTTAGATTATGAATCAAAACACTTCATCAAACCCTAAAATCACTCATTTGATCCTTCCTTCTTTGTTGTATTGGAGTCTCTGCACCACCAAGGGTTTGAAGAGTTGTTGTAGCCTCCTCAAGGGTTTGATTACTGATTCTCTCCACTCTAGTACTGGTAAGTAGCTTCTTGTGTTGTATCTTCTGGAATATATAGTCAAAAGTTCTTGTTTCTATTGTTTGCCTCATGATCTTGTTGAAATGTGCTGGACAACTGAGAGGAGGGGTGAATCAGTTGTCCCAAAACTCAAACACTTCTACACTTAAACAATAATCACTAGTCCATGCTTATTATGATTTAAACAATGAATGCATGAAATCAGAAACTTGAACACAGATGCAACATTAAACACAAGAGACACCAGATATTTACATGGAAAACACCAAGGTGGGGAAAAACCATGGAGAGGATTAACTCTGAAAATATATTGCAATCTTTGAAAAATGATGTTCAGGCTTGGTCACTCCATGGGCCTAGAACATACTGGCTCACTGCCATGAAGTACATCTAGGTTTAGCAGGCTCACTGCCTCAACCCTCAACCTAGAAAGATTATAATAAGGGTTGTTAAATCCTAAGGGCTGTTAAACCCTACTAATGGTTCACTGCTAAGCTCACTGCCAAAATCACCATCTTCTTCATGTCTGAGATTAATACATTGAAGTACAATACTTCCTCTACTCTTCTTTGCCCTGCTCTGCCTTATTTGCTCACCCTTTTCCTTATCTTCCCATTTTTTGCACAAGGACATCTTTTCCACGACTCAATTACAAGTATTTCTACACTTCATCAACCTTTGAATGATCATTAAGGTTGGCTTTAGAATCATCAACCATTGGAACAATCTCCAAGGTCAGTATTACAAACACTTACAAAATAGGTCTTGACCTAGTACAAATTATTCTAAGGAATTGTAGTATAGATGTATGTAGATCATGCCACGCCTTACTTGGGACTCAAACATGATCTTCCATGCCACAACACACTTCCATAATCTTCAAGGGATCTCCGTAATTTCTAGAATTAACCAAGTCGGCTAAGACTGGTTACACGCTACATTATCTGGGAACAATCTTCAAACACAATCTCAATTCCTTAACACAGACCAATGTCAAGATATGAACATGATCAGGAGGCATCCACAAGTACGTCATAATCATCAAGAGCAACTGCACAAACCTTAACCACTTTAACAATAGGAATCTTCACACCGGAACACATGAACTTCACCGTCTTCAACTATTATAAAAGAAAGATAGCTTGTGGACCACCAAATCACGAATGATTGGAACTATAGGCACTTATCATCATCCCATACTTCCCTCTAGAACCGTAGAGAAAAATACTTTATTGCAGAGGAATGTGGAGAAAAACACTTTCTCCCTGTCACTAGAGAATAATCAGAGAAAGTAGGTTTTCCTCTGGTGAATGCAAATCTCTCAATTCTTTACACTGGAGGCTCAAACTTAGGATTTAGCATCTTTAGACATCCCTTTAAATAAATTCCAATCTGGAAACCAAGATCTTCAAGCATCAAAAAATGTGGAGCAATCTACCGGACTGTTCTTCAACATACAACTCACTGTCTATACTGCACTTCACTGTAACTCACTTATTTCTTCTGGAGAGGCTAATTTTCTCAATATCCTCAACATACAAAGCTTCTAAACAAGTAATAGAATAGGACATAGTTGACACCAATGACAACAAAGATATGTTTACATCAATGACAACACCGATTAGGCACATACTTGCAACAATCTCCCCCTTTGTCATTGATAGCAACATATGATGTGAAAAATTGCAAAAACCATCAAGACAAGATTCTCCCCTATCTCTTTACACATATACACTCTTTCCTTTTGAGTTTTTCACATGATTTCTCTCCCCCTTTGACATCAATGGCAAAGGGCACATACTTGCACTCTTCTACCTTTATTCAATTTCTCTTCTGAACTCTCTGGCTACTCCCCCTAAGAAGTAGCCCTAAAATCATCAATCCGGATCTGAAGAAGGAACTCTAAGCACCACTAGACTGATGCACTCTTGTGCATCTTAGTTTAGAGAAAGAGGGGTAATAACCCCTCACTTTTCTCTGAGATACTCAAAAGTATCCTTAGGCAAAGGTTTGGTGAAAATGTCTACAATATGGTCTTTTGTAGATACATATTCCAACTTGACTTCATTCTCTGTCACTTTTTCCCTCAGAAAGTGATATCTTATGGATATCTGCTTTATCCTTGAATGTATTAATGGATTCTTTGATATGTTTATGGCACTCGTATTGTCACAAAAGATTGCAGTTGGATCTTCATACACAACTCTAATGTCCTTCAATGTCTGCTTCATCCAAAACACTTGAGTACAACTACATGCTGCTGCAATATATTCTACTTTTGTAATGGTTAGAGATATTGAGTCTTGTTTCTTTCTTATATAAGATACTAGCCTTTTTCCCAAAAAGAATGCACCTCCACTTGTACTTTTTCTGTCATCTACATCTCTGGCCCAATCTGCATCAGTGTATGTACTGAGAGTGAAATCATTGTCCTTTAGATACCACAAACCATAATCCATTGTGCCTTTCAAATATCTTAGAATTCTCTTAACTACCATCACATGTGACTCCTTAGGCTCTTCTTGAAATCTTGCCACAAGACAAATTGCATGCATTATGTTAGGCTTGGTTTGAGTCAGCTAAAGTAATCCTCCAATCATAGATATGTACCTTTTTTGATCTTCCATAGGTGAATCATCATTTTTACTCAACTTACAACTGGTTATCATGGGAGTATTTACTGGTTTAGAGTCTTCCATCAAAAACTTCTTTAACAACTCTTTCACATACTTAGACTGAGAAATGAAGATACCTTTTTCTAATTGATTTATTTACAAACCTAAAAATAAATTCATCTCACCAAACATGGACATTTCAAATTCAATTTGCATTTCTCCAGCAAAAACTATACACATACCTTCATTGCCTCTAAAGATAATGTCATCAACAAAGACTGCAACAATTAGGATTTGTTCATTATTGATCTTGAAATAGAGATTTCTGTCAATGGTAACCTTGGTGAATCCTAACTGTATCAGATACTTATCCAACCTAGCATACCATGCCCTGGGGGCTTGTTTTAACCCATACAATGCCTTCTTCAATCTGCATACCATGTCACCCTGATGTGATGACAAGAATCCTTCTGGTTGTTCAATATAGACTTCTTCTTCCAACTCTCCATTCAAGAATGCAGACTTTACATCAATCTAATATACCTTAAAATCTTTGTAGGCTACAAATGTCAAAAACATTCTTATAGCTTCAATCCTTGCCACTGGTGCAAATGTTTCCTCAAAATCTATTCCTTCAACTTGAGAGTATCGTTTACATACCAACCTTGCTTTGTTTCTTACTACTTCACCATTATCATTCATCTTGTTTCTAAAAACCCACTTGGTACCAATTACATTTTTATCTGACGATCTGGGAACAAGATCCCAAGTCTGATTCTTCTCTATCTGCATCAATTCTTCTTTCATATCCTTTACCCAATTCTCATCATTGCAAGCTTCATTCACAGTCTTAGGTTCAATCTTGGAAACCAGACATAAATTTACTTGTTCTTCTACAACTCTTCTTCTAGTCAGGATTCCTTTTCTCTTATCTCCTATGATTTGATCTTCAAAATGATTAAGTTTTACATACCTTGGTGTCTTGGTAGCACTTTCTGGAGCTTGTTCCTCTTCATCTGAGCTGTCTTCATGCTGCACCACTTCTGAAACATCTGGTTTATCTAATTCATGTCCACTTGATTCTGGAGACCTTTCCTTGCTTTCATCGACTTTGATATTTGCACTCTCAATGATCTTATTCAACCTCTTATTATAACACCGGTAGGCCTTTCTCTTGTTGGAGTAACCAAGGAAGATTCCTTCATCACACCTAGCATCAAACTTGCCTAGATCTTCTTCTCTTTTGATATAACATTTGCTACCAAAAACTTTGAGATATTTCACAGTAGGAACTTTACCATACCACAAGTCAGAAGGAGTCTTAGAACTGTTACCTTTGACTAGGACTCTGTTTAGGATATATATAGCAGTGTGAATTGCCTCTCTCCAATATGCTTCAAGAAGATCAGCTTCCTTCATCATGGTTCTAGCAACTTCTTGAACTATTCTATTTTTCCTTTCAATGGCTCCATTTTTTTGTGGAGTTCTAGGTACAGATAACTGTCTCTTTATCCCATGTTCTTCACAAAATAAATTGAATTCATTTGATTTAATCTCTCCTCCTCTATCAGATCTTAAACATTTGATCTTCAAATCCATCTCATTTTCAACCATTGCCTTGAACTTATCTAGAGCTTCTAATTTTTCTTTCAAAAAGGTAACCCAAGCCATTCTAGAATAATCATCAATAAGCAACATGAAATACCTGTCTCCTTGCAAACTTCTTACTCTGGTAAGTCCACACAAATCTATATGTACTAGTTCCAGTAGTCCATCAACTGATTGGTCCTTGGTTTTGAAACTTGTTCTTGTTTGTTTTCCAAATTGACACTCCTTGCAAATAGGATTAGTAGGCTTCACAAGCTTAGGCAAATATCTAACAACCTATGTAGTACTTATCTTCATAATGTTATCAAAATTGATGTGACACAACCTTCTATTCCATAGCCAACTTTCACCAGTCTGAGCCAACAAAGAATAATTATCAGTTCCTTTCAAGTGATAGATATTACCTCTAGTCTTCTTACCATTTGCAATAACTGTTCTAGAGCTTTCCTTGATCTTGCATCCATTGTCCAAAAGATTAAATCATAACCTTTGTCACACATCTGACCCACACTCAAAAGATTGTACTTTAATCCTTTCACATACATGACATCTTTAGTATTATGCTTGCCATCAAAAGAAATAGATCCTTTTCCACAAATCCTACTAGCTATATCATCTTCAAACCTAACTAGTCTACCATCATATCTTTCCAAACTCACAAACTTACTTTTGTCACTAGTCATGTGGTGAGAGTAGCCACTATCAATAACCCATTCGTCTTTGTCTTCAACAATCTAAGTAGCCAATGCACTTTCCACTAGTTTTTCTTCCTTCACACAACTAGCAAGATTAGTAGACATAGATTCTTCCTTAATAGAAATAAACTAGCATTCATTACTAGACTAACATTATCTAGTTCACCATTATATGATACTACTTCATCATCATCAAAATCTTCAACATAATAACATTTCTTTTGGATCATAGGCCTGTTCTCATATCTTAATCTATTTCTTTCAATTCTTTCAGGACATCTGGAGCAAAGTGGCCTACTTTACCGTAGGAAAAACATTAAAAGGTAATTTACCTTTGAACTTACCGGATCCTCTTTGTAGTCTATCCACAAAGTTGGCTTCAATTTCATCAAACTCGTCATCAGATTCTACCTTGTACTTTTCTAATCTGGAGGTTTTCCCAGAAGTACTGGCTTTGAAGGCAGTCTCTACTTTTGGTAGGGTATCACCAAACTCACTCATTTCAAAGGTAGTAAGCTTACCAAGCAACTGATCTCTGTCAATTCTTCAATTGCAGCTACCTTGTGACTATAGGACTTTGGTAGTGATTTGAGAATTTTCATTACAACTTCCTTATCACCAAGAGTTCCCCCCATACCTTTTATTCCGATGACAAGTTCATCAACTCTTTGCATAAAGGTTGTTATGTTTTCATCTTCATTCATCTTTAAACTTTCATATTTCACTTTCAGACTTTATAGCTTGGCCTCCTTCATAGAATCATCTCCCTCATATAGATTTTTTAGCTTTTCCCATACCTCATTTATAGTTTCAAGATCCACAACTTTTGTCAGTACTGAGTCATTCAATGAACTTAACAGAGCATCTTTTTATTTAACATCCACTTCATATTCTTTGATTTGGTCTTCAGTCATCAAACCATTTTGAGGCAAGGTGTATTTTGTTTTTGCAGCTTTCCATACTTTGTAACCAAGACAAAGAAGATGACTTTTCATTCGTGCCTTCCAAAGAGCATAATTTGTCCCATCAAAATGTAGCGCTTCCTTCTTATAAGACATTTTGGATCTTCCTCAAGTTGTTAGACTTTCTTTAGAGGAACCTTGCTCTGATACCAATTGTTGAAAAGCACCAGACAACTAAGAGAGGGGGGTGAATTAGTTGTCCCAAAACTCAAACACTTCTGCACTTAAAAATATTAATCACTAGTCCACGCTTATTATGATTTAAACAATGAATGCATGAAATTAGAAACTTGAACACAGATGCAACATTAAACACAAGAGACACCAGATTTTATGTGGAAAACCCCAAGGTGGGAAAAAACCACAGAGAGGATTATCTCTCAAAATATATTGCAATCTTTGAAAAAAGATGTTTAGGCTTGGTCACTCCACGAGTCTAGAACATACTGGCTCACTACCATGAAGTACAACTAGGTTTAGTAGGCTCACTGCCTCAACCCTAAACCTAGAAAGATTACAATAAGGGCTGTTAAAACCTGAGGGTTGTTAAACCCTATTGGCGGCTCACTACCAGGCTCACTGCCAAAATCACCATCTTCTTCATGTCTGAGATTAATACATTGAAGTACAATAGTTCCTCTGCTTTGCTCTACCCTGCTCTACCTTATCTGCTCACCCTTTTCCTTATCTTCCCATTTTTGCACAAGGACATATTTTCCACAACTCAATTACAAGTATTTATACACTTCATCAACCTTGGAATGATCATCAAGGTTAGCATTACAATCATCAACCATTGGAACAATCTCCAAGGTCAGTATTACAAACACTTACAAAATAGGTCTTGACCTAATACAAATTATTCTAAGGAATTGTAGTATAAATGTATGCGGATCACACCACACCTTAGCTGGGACTCAAACATGATCTTCCATGCCACAACACACTTCCATAATCTTCAAGAGATCTCCACAATTATTGGAATTAACTAAGTCGGCTAAGACTGGTTACTTGCTACGTTATCTTGGAACAATCTTCAAACATGATCTCAATTCCTTAATGTAGACCAATGTCAAGATAGGAACATGATCAGGAGGCATCCACAAGTACATCATAATCATCAAGAGAAACAACACAAACCTTAACCACTTTAACAATAGGAATCTTCACACTAGAACACATGAACTTCACTATCTTCAACTATCATAAAAGAAAGATAGCTTGCGGACCACCAAATCACGAACCATTACAACTATAGGCACTTATCATCATCCTAGACTTCCCTCTAGAACTGCAGAGCAAAATACACTATTGCGGAGGAATGCGGAGAAAAAATGTTTCTCCCTGTCCCCAGAGAATAATTAGAGAAAGCAAGTTTTAATCCATTAACAAATTTAAAAAAATATTCACTTCTTTATAGTTTTTTAATTTTTAAAAAATTAAATAACTTGTCCAATTGGAACACATGCCCAAATATTAAATGTGATTGCTATAAAAACTTAATGGTAGCATGGAGCTAATAAAAATAAGCTTTTTGCCTTTTTCCATTCCTTTTCCTTTGCCTTTTACCCTTTCTAAGTCAAGTCAGCTTATCAAAATCCATTCACCACGTAGTGACGTAGAGTCCAAATATGCCAAGTAGTAAATGCCATGTGTCAGTAATCAAAGATTCCCACAATCCTCAATGAGACAAGCATACAAATGGTCTTTCCTCTCTCCCCAACATTAATCATTATTCATGGCGACTTCCACTTGCCAGTTGACACATGCGCCAAAAGCCACAAGTAACAAAGGAAACAAGACAGTGATAGAAATTTAGTTGATACTCCTCTGCACTTGAAAATCACATTATGCGGTTCTGGTATGTGATTCTCATTTGTCTGATGATGTTATGTTCCAATGTTCAAGTCTTGATTTCCTCTAGAAGTCATATGGTGAATTGTCTAAGTTTGGGTGAACAGCTAGTTAAGTCAGAAATAGTGCAGAGTACCTGAGTAATATGGTTCGAATTCCTCCATTGATGAATATTTTGACTTGCAATTTTGAGGTATTGAAGACATATGTCATGAGCATATAAATCCAGAATTATAGAGCTTGAAGTTCATTGGACCACAATTTACAAGTTCTCCAGTATCGACTTTCAGGTTGACAGTATTTCTCTATGACAGAACAATAGTTCTAAGATCCGTATTTCACTATCAAAGTGTATTATGCTCTGCGGTTATGAAGGTTTGATAAGAGCTCCATAATGAATGTTGGTTATGAATTTCAAAGTCTCATATGGTTCGCATTGAAAGTTATGGTATGACAGTCAAGCTAGTTGTGTGTGCACTTAAGGGTTAAGCTGATAGTCATGTTAGATCGAAATGTGGTGAAGGTATATGATTGGAATCATTAATATAAGTGATCCCATAATAGGTATAGAGTCATATGAAGAGTCTTGCATGATTGATTGGGTCCGCATTGTTGTTTGGGCATAATAACAGGCTGACAAGGTATATCTCAAATATACAAGCTTCATCTTTTACATGCCGACCCAGTTTGAAGAAATTCTTGATGCAGATATATATACTCGATAGTTTTAAAATTTGGAGGGATGAATGTGTGTGAATGAAGTGTGAATTCAATGTGTGTGTGATCTAAGGGAGTTTTGTGACCAGAAAAGGATAGTAAGGGTAGAAGAGCAGAAAAAGCAAGGTAGACATTATGAAGACATTTGAGTCTATATATTGAGCTAAATGGAATTGCACCTTAGAATTATGTAGATACACTTGTAGCATTTTTCTTTTGGTAGTGAGCCATTCCTTCTCTATCTTCTCTTCTCTTTTCTTTTGGTAGTGAGCCTATTGCAGTGACAACTTCTTTAGACAGTGAGTTCTCGAGTAGTGAGCCTTCATGTAATTTGATATTGATATCATAATATATTATGAGTTAACACTCACTGTGGTTTTTCCCTTTTTGGGTTTTCCATGTAAAAATCTTGGTGTCTATGTGTTATGTCTGTGTGGTTGTTGTTCTTATGTTTATTCTTCTTTCATGTTATTAAATTTGGTAATTGGATCAATGAACATGTAAAGAAGTGGTATTGTAGAATATTGATTCACTCCCCCCTCTCAGTATTCCTTATGTTCAACAAGTCAATGTTTAAATCACATGATTGGAGATAAGAGTAAGTTTGTCAAATTGGAAAGGTATGATGGAGGACTAGTTAGATTTGGTGATGATGCAACTAGTAAGATCTGTGGAAAAGGATCAATTACTTTTCATGGAAAGCATAATATAGATGATCTTCTTTATGTCAAAGGCCTAGAGCATAATCTTCTAAGTGTTAGACATATGTGTGACAAAGGATATAATCTTATATAAACTAAATTTCTATCACTATCTGAAGATAGGGGAGAGATATGGAGATAGAGGTTTAGGGTTTCTTGGGTTTAGGGTTTAGGAGTTTAGGGTTTATGGTTAGGGGTTAGGGTTTAGTGGCATTATTTAGGGTTTATGGTTTAGGGGTTAGGTTTAGAGGTTTAGAGGTTTAGGGCTTAGGGGATAGAGAGAGAGGATCGATAGGGAGATATAGAGGAGACCAAGGGGAGAGATATAGAGATAGAGAGTGAGGGACGATAGAGATAGGGAGATTAGGGAGAGATAGGGAGATATAGTTTTAGGGTTTAGGGGTTAGGGTTTAGAGGCATTATTTAGGGTTTAGAGGCATTATTTAGGGTTTATGGGTTTAGGGATAGAGAGAGGGGTTTAGGGGAATTATTTAGGGTTTATGAGTTTAGGGTTGCTCAAGTTTAGGGTTTAGGGTTTCTCAGGTTTAGGGTTGCATGTCAAAAACAATCTCTCTATCTTTATCTCTCTTCCTCCCCTCTTTACCTCATCTCCTATTTATCTCTCTCTAATAGGGTTTCTTAGGTTTAGGGTTTAGGGTTTAGGGTTTAGAGGTTAGGGTTTAAGTTTTAGAGGTTTAGGGTTTAGGGTTTAGAGAGAGAGGACCGATACATAGATATAGAGGAGACCAAGGGGAGAGATAGAGAGTGAGGGTCATGGCCAGACATAGGGAGAGATATTGAGAGGTAGAGGGATGATAGAGATAGGGGAGAGATAGGGAGATATAGGTTTAGGGTTGTTTGGGTTGAGGGCTTAGGTTTTAACGGTTTAGGGTTTATTGGTTAGGGGTTAAGGTTTAGGGACATTATTTAGGGTCGAGGGTTTATGGTTTTAGGGGTTAAGGTTTAGAGGTATAGGGTTTATGGTTTGGAGAGAGAGGACTGACTAGGACATGTAGAGGAGATTGAGGGGAGAGATAGGGAGATAAAGAGTGAGGGACATGGCCAGAGACATAGGAAGAGAGATTGAGAGTTAGAGGGACAATAGAGATAGAGAGATAGAGGTTTAGGGTTTAGGTGCATTATTTATGGTTTAGATGTTTAGGGTTGCATGTCAAAAGTACTCTCTCTCTCTCTCTCTCTCTCTCTCTCTCTCTCTCTCTCTCTCTCTCTCTCTCTCTCTCACACACACACACACACACACACACACACACACATAATGCCCTTAAACAATAACTCCTAACCCCTAAACCCTAAACCCAAGCAACCCTAAACCTTTATCTCTCTATCATCCCTCTAACTCTCAATCTCTCTTCCTATGTCTCTAGCCATGTACCTCACTCTCTATCTCCCGATCTCTCATCTTAGTCTCCTCTATATCTCCCATTTGGTCCTTTCTCTCCAAACCTAAGGAATGCTAAACCTCTATCTCCCTATCTCTCCCTTATCTCCCTATCTCTATCATCCCTCTACCTCTCAATCTCTCTCCCTATCTCTTTGGACATCTCGCTCACTTTCTATCTCCCTATTTCTCCCCTCTATCTCCTCTATCTCTCCCTATCTATCTCCTCTCTCTCTACCTATCTATCTCTACATATCTCCCTATCTCTTGCCTCTATCTCTCCCTTATCATTCCTCTATCTCCCTATCTCTCCCCTCTATCTCTCCCTCTCCCTTATCAACTTTCTCTCTCCCCATCTTCCTATCTCTCCCCTCTATATCCCCCCTTTCTCCCTCTTCCTCCCTTTCCATCTCCCTTATCGACAAAGAAAATGGAAACAAGAAAACTAGGACATGCAAAGAGGGATGAGGATATAAATTAGGAGGATGAAATGGAAACAAGATAAACTGAAAGTTGATTAGATGGGAAGAATGAGGAGAGGAGAGGTGGAAAATAGTAAAGTAGGGGAAATTGGTGGGATCTAAAGGGAAATTAGAAAGGAAAAGGAAAAGTAGGAGAGAGAGAGAGAGAGAGAGGGGGGGGGGAGATAGAGGGTGATAGAGAGTGAGTGAGATGTCCAGAGAGATAGGGAGATAAGGGAGAGATATGGAGATAGAGGTTTGGGGTTTCTTAGGTTTAAGGTTTAGGGGTTAGGGGTTATGATTTAGGGGCATTCTTTAGGTTTTACAAGTTTAGAGAGAGATACTACTTTTGAAATCCAACTCTAAACCCCTAAACCCTAAATAATGCCCCTAAACCCAAGCAACCCTAAGCCTCTAAACCCTAAATAATTCCACTAAACCCGAACCCCTAAACCCTAAACTCAAGAAACCCTAAATCTCCATATCTCTATCTTTATCATCCCTCTACCTCTCAATCTCTTAATAAAGCCCCTAAACCCTAAACCTGAGAAACCCTAAACACCTCTCTCTCTCTCAACCCCTAATCCCAAGCAACCTTAAACCTTGATCTCCCTATCTCTCCCTCATCTCCCTATCTCTATCATCCCTCTACCTCTCATTCTCTCTACCTATGTCTCTAGTCACTCTCTATCTCCCTATCTCTCCTCTCGGTGACCTCTATATCTCCCTATCAGTTCTCTCCCTAAACCCCAAACCTCCAAACCTTAACACCTAAATAATGCCCCTAATCTCTAAACACTAAGCCCTAAACTTGAGCAACCCTAAACCCCCAAACACCTAAACCCTAAACCTCTATCTCCCTATCTCTCCCTTATCTCCCTATCTTTATCATCCCTCTACCTCTCAGTCTCTGTCCCTATGTCTCTGGACATGTCCCTCACTCTCTATTTGGAGAGAGAGAGGTGTTTAGGGTTTCTTAGGTTTATGGTTTTGGGGCATTATTTAGAGTTTATAAGTTTAGGGCTTCTCAAGTTTAGGAAGAGAGATTAAGAGGTAGAGGCATGATAAAGATAGAGAGATAGGGATTCAAGGTTTCTTGGGTTTAGGGTTTAGGGGAATTATTTAGGGTTTAGAGGCTTAGGGTTTCTTAGGTTTAGGGGCATTATTTAGGGTTTAGGAGTTTACAGTTGCTTGGGTTAAGGGTTTAGGGTTGCATGTCAAAAGCAATCTCTCTCTCTAAACCCCTAAACCCTAAATAATGCCCCTAAATCATAACCACTAACCCCTAAACCCTAAACTTGAGCAACCACAAACCTCTATCTCTCTATATCTCCCTTATCTCCCTATCTCTCCCCTCTTTCTTCTCTACCTCTCCCCATCTGTCTCCTTTCTCTCTACCTATCTATCTCTCACTATCTCCATATCTCTTACCTCCTCCCCTATCATTCCTCTATTTCCCTGTCTCTCCCTCTCCCTTATCGATGAAGGAAATGGAAAAAAGAAAACTATGACTCTCTTTCTATCTCTCTCTCCCAATATATCACTTTCTCCCATCTCCCTATATCTCTCTACCTCTCAAAGAGAGAGAGGGAGAGAAAAAGTGAGGGAGATGGAGAGGGAGAGGGAGAGGGAGAGAGAGAGTGAGAGAGAGAGAGGAATTTCTATCTCTCTATCTTTATCATCCCTCTACCTCTCAATCTCTCAATAATGCCCTTAAACACCTCTCTCTCTCTCTATCTCTCTCTCCCCCTAAACCCAAGCAACCCTAAACCTTTATCTCCCTATCTCTCCTTGATCTCCCTATCTCTATCATCCCATTACCTCTTAATCTCTCTACCTATGTCTCTAGCCATGTCCATTACTCTCTATCTCCCTATCTCTCCTCTCAGTGTCCTCTATATCTCCCTATCAATCCTCTCTCCCTAAACCCTAAACCTCCAAACCTTAACACCTAAATAATGCCCCTAAGCTCTAAGCACTAAGCCCTAAACTTGAGCAACCCTAAACCCCCAAACACCAAACCCCAAACACCTAAACCCTAAACCCAAGAAACCCTAAACCTCTATCTCCCTATCTCTCCCCTATCTGACTATCTCTATCATTTCTCTACCTCTCAGTCTCTCTCCCTATGTCTCTAGACATGACCCTCACTCTCTATCTGGAGAGAGAGAGAGAGAGGTGTTTAGGGTTTCTTAGGTTTAGGGTTTATAAGTTTAGGGTTGCTCAAGTTTAGGGAGAGAGATTGAGAGGTAGAGGGATGATAAAGATAGAGAGATAGAGATTCAGGGTTTCTTGGGTTTAGGGTTTAGAGGCTTAGGGTTTCTTGAGTTTAGGGTTTAGGGGCATTATTCAGAGTTTAGGGTTGCTTGGGTTAAGGGTTAAGGGTTGCATATGTCAAAAGCAGTCTCTCTATCTCTAAACCCCTAAACCCTAAATAATGCTCCTAAATCATAACTACTAACCCCTAAACCCTAAACCTCTATCTCTCTATATCTCCCTATCTCTTTGGACATCTCACTCACTCTCTATCACCCTATCTCTCCCCTCTTTCTCCCCTACCTCTCCCTATCTATCTCCTCTCTCTCTACCTATATATCTCTCACTATCTCCATATCTCTCACCTCATCCCCTATCATTCCTCTATTTCCCTCTATCCCTCTCCCTTATCGATGAAGGAAATGGAAAAAAGAAAACTATGACTCTCTTTATATCTCTCTCCCTATATATCACTTTCTCCCTATCTCCCTATCTCTCTCTGCCTCTTAGAGAGAGAGGGAGAGAGCAAGAGCAAGGGAGAGGGAGAGGGAGAGGGAGAGAGAGAGTTGCTTTAGTTCACCATAACGTGAGCGCATTATGTGAATACACATAACACAAGTGTGTTATAATGTGCTCGCGTTATGTGAATGCACATAATGTGAGCATATTATAATGTGCTCGCATTATGCATTTCCTTGGTTATTTCCAAGCCTAAGGATTTGTCTTGGACTTCCAACCCAAAGTCTTGGACTATGTTTAGGACGTCAAAAGATGTGTTTTTCTAGATTGTAGCAAAAACCACATAATCTAGAGCATGCTCCCCATCAGGTTTGCACTTATTTCGATGAAAACCAAAAAAATACCCCCATAATCTTAATCTCTCTATTAGCTATCTAACCATATAATTTTTTTCACATTTTGAGTACGTTAAGGGTTTCATCTTGAATTTCTTTTGTTAGTGTGTCCATTTTTTATCAAAAACTAGTGTCTAGTATTTTTGACTTTTTTTAAACCATTCATCAAAATTTGAAATAAGTTACATTTTTAGAAACTAGACTCCATTTTTCACGTATTCAAAAAAAATTTGATTTTGGATTAGTTTTCAAACATTTTAGGGGGGGACCATGCTCAAATTTCTATTTTTTAGGATGTGTCCACTTTAAAAATTACTAAAAAATCAATTATTCATGAAAAAATTATAAAAAAAATAAGGGATAAACTACATGGAGTTATCTAATTTCTCACTAGAGTGATTATTGAAATACTAAAAAAAATTTAACATTTTAGGGGGAGCACAACAGACGCTATATTATGTTTTTTTGAGAAAAACAAGAACAATTTGTGTGCTCCCCCTTTTTGAACCCCTTAATGTCAACCATTTTTGGAAAAAAATAGTATTTTAGAAAGTAGATTCGGAGCACTACAACTCTTGTTTTTGTTCCATCTTCAAATTTTGAGTGTAGCTATCTTCAATTTCTCGTCCAACATCAATGTTTCCTAATTTCAGAAAAAAAGTGGCATTTTAAGACCCCATTTTGCTCCCTCATCTTTGTGCACTTACCCAAGAGCACCCCAAAACAATTGGGTGACTTGGGCAATGAAATCAGACCTTCCCTAGTATTTACTTGCCTACCTCAATGTGTCCATGTTGCCCATTCATCAAAATTACTATAAATTTTACAAATTTTGCTTTTTTTGCTCTTAACGCTCTTAAGAGACTACCCCTAAAAGAGCACCCTAGAACAATTTGGTGACTTGGCCAATGAATTCAGACCTTCCCTAGTATTTACCTACCTACCTTGACATGTCCACACTTCCCATTCATCAAAATTACTATAAATTTTACAAATTTTACATTTTTTGCTCTTAAGGCTCTTAAGAGACTACCCCAGGATGATCAGGTGACTTGGGCAATGAGGTTAGACATTCCCTAGTATTTACCTACCTACCTTGATGTGTCCATGCTGCCCATTCATCAAAATAACCTAAAACTTGACAGTTTTTCATTATTTGCTCTTACGACACTTTCAAGACTACTCCAGATTAGTGCACTCTAAAATCATGGGGGGGCTTGGGCGACAAAAGGAGGCCTTTTGTAGTGTTGTAAGTTACCCACCTTGACATGTTAGTACAATTGGTTTCACTCCATTATGCACAAAATTAAAAAAATGCATCTTTCTATTTTTTGCACTACTTTCCACTGACAAATTTTGCAAGAATGCATTTGACATTGGAACACACAAATGGTGTTGAGTTTACCCAAACCAAGAGAGGTTGGTTTGAAGGGCTCGTTATCCACCTATAGGTGTAGACAAAGCATTCCTACATGCCACGAGCTCCCAGAATGACTTTGTTAAAGTTTGACAATTTTTGTCTTTTAGGGCTCTTAAGAGACTACCCCAAAAAGAGCACCTCAAAATAATCAGGTGACTTGGGCAACAAACTGAGGCCTTCCCTAGTATTTACCTATGTTCATCGACATGTCCACACTGCCCCTTTGTCAAAATTACTAAAAATCTTACAATTTTTACATTTTCGAATATTCATGTTTAATTTTAACCATTGTTGAGTCAATAGTGGATTCAAGATTATGTTTCTTAACAATTCTTAACAAATGTATGTCATTTTGGTGGACAATACTATTGCGTCAAGAAGTGATTCAAAAAAAAAGTTTAAACATTTTGCTTCAACATTGAGGACACATTCAATGTAATTCATAAGGAGGTATCTTATTCATATACTTTAATCTCTTGATTTATAATTTTGCATTTGATTTCGAAGAATGACCAATTTACTTTATTTTTCACATTGTTTATAATCCATACTTTTCTAATATTTATATGTAGGCATTTCCCAACACAAGCTTTGAGTAGGACGTGAGGTTCAATGGTAATGCATCCAGCATTGGAGTTCATGTTGCTTTCTTTGTTCAATTATCTTTACACAGTGTTTTTTTTTTTTTTTTAACATTTTTTGTAATATTGCAATGCATGTGTCTTTGAGAGTAGCAATGATTTGAGATGTGCGTTATGGAGCAAGGATATTAGGGGCACATATCAGTTGTGTATCTATGATAGCTTAATAGCAAGATGCATCAATGTATTGAGCACATGAGGCCAATGATAAAATTATATGGCATTATTAGTTGTATTGATGATTATGATAGTTAAAAAATGATATGTGATGTATTTGTACATGAGGACATGAAAAATATAATATACGATCTTTATTGGTTATATTGATGGTAGAATATATGTTGTGTTATGATGATTATGAATGTTATGTGTATGTTGAAAAATTTCACATGTTTGTGTAATCATGAATGTCATGTGTATATATTTTCACATCAAAATCACTCACACATTCATACATTGGTTCATGTTGGCACCTACTTAATAGTGAAGAAATGGTGAAGATTTTGCACTCGTCTTTTAGATAAAATGCTCTCTCATCAACCGTTAGGATAGTAGCAATCTTTTATTCCTTTTCATGATTTTCTGACTACTTTTTCATATCTTTTACTTTAAGATTTATAGAACCTACTCCCTCATTAGCCCTTAGGACAAAAACATCCATTTTCTTTGATAGAGTTTTAAGCTTTTAGGCATAACAACAAGGCAGCAAACTATTTGATAAAATGCTTTGGTAGACATGTTTGAAAAATGTGGTAGCATAGACAAGGAAGTGAACTATTTGAAAAAATGCCTCAAATAAATTTGGTCTCATGGCACTGATGCAATGCCATGTTTGAAAATTTGTCATCTATCACCATCTAGTTATTAGTTATGCAATGTGAGATAATGCTTTGAGTTTGAAAGATGTGCAATGCAATGTAATCAACAATATGAATATAAACTACAAAAATGTATTCCTAGTTTTTTAAGGCAATGCATTGTAATATTGCTTACTAATATGCTTTGATATATTTTTTCCAAGCATCCATAGCTTGTTCGAAAGCACTCATTTTAGGCTTTTAGCCATAGCAAAAAGGCAGTAAATTGTTTGATAAAATGCTTTGGTAGACATGTATGCAAAATGTGGTACAATAGAAAAGGCAGTGAATTATTTGAAAAAATGCCTCAAAGCAATGTGGTCTTATGGAATGTAATGTATGTGAACCTTAATATGAATGAACTCTTGAATGTAATGTATGTGAACCTTAATTTGACACACTAGAAAAATGCCTCCTAAAAAGGTGATATGAAAAGGTAAAAGACAACAAGTGAATGGTTGGCAGAGATATGAAAGTAAAAACATGCCATAATTTTTATCGTTCTTCCAATTTAATAATCTCAAACCACCTTTCTTTTTTATTTGGCTATGGTTAGTATGAGATTTACCTTCTCAACAAACATTATACAGTGGTTCTCATACCATTTTGCATTAATTTTAGCTTCTTTTGAAAAAAAATCAGCTGCCCACTTCATTATAGGAGTTCAAAAAACTAAATAATGTCAAATATAAATTCATTCAAGAGATCTTTAAATCATGTGTATTCTCAAATTGAGTGTTCAACATGAAACTAGAATGCCAAATTCAACCTAAAGCTTCCACATAACCACTATGAGCTCAACATTCAAAAAATAGTGATAGAATTTGGTGATAACATTAGATAAATGGTCATAAAATTTGGTGAAGTTGCCAAAGGAAACCAAATTTAACACTAACATAGATGGATTACCAATTGTAATTCATAAGCTCTATTAAAATGAAATTTCATTAATCTATAACATGTTATTAATCATAACTTTAAACCATTCTAAAATAATTATACATTCTAATTTTAAGTTTCAAAGTAGAAAGGAACGCACATGAGGAACAAATTAGATTGAATATCACTTCTTATATATCAAAATGTAGAATAATTGTGTTTGTGCATATATGCCTACTCAAAACAAGTTTTACAAAATGTGGCATATATGCCATCTCAAGATCTATCAATCCCTAAATGTATCAATCTCTAGCAAATCTTAATCTTGTGTTGGATCATCAAAATAGAGCCTCCTCAAAAAACTTGGTGGCTCTAAAGTTGCCTACACAATAACAATTCAAACCACAAATTAGATTAATTATGTAAATGGTTGACAAGATAGACTACTAAATAGAAACTCATATACTATCATTTAGAAATTATCAATTTAACATCAAAATCACTATATTGAACTATAATATATCAAAAATGCAACTCTTGTTTACTTCAAGTCTTGCTCTTTTTTATGCAAGATGTTATGCAGATGATTGTCTCGTAGGATGATCAAGAGTTCTCATATATTGAAATGGTCCCAGATTCGTCACATTGATAAATTGGGCAGAGGACTATAGCAGGTAAAATAAAATTGATACAAATTAATATATAATTGTTGACAAATAATCATATTTACTAAACATATATCTACTCCTATCTAGACGTATATATCTACAATATAAAATAAACACATACATGTTGTGATGCTTATACGCTTGTTGTAGATGGGCTCATGATGGATGAACCCGCTAAGATAGTTTCCTATATGAAAAATGACAAGAATGTAACATAATTTAAATGCACATGTACATATAATCATAATGTCGAGAATATAAAAAAAACATATACCTTTTGTGATGCTTCTTCCAATGTGTTAGCAGCAGTCAACATGGTTGTAAAAGTACCTAGTTGCTCCATAAAAGACAAGAATACATTAGATTATCAATCTATGTACATGTATCTAAACATAATAGATTTCAAAAAATAACATCTAAATAACAATTTAAATAATGCCATATACTGAGTCTCTAGGCCAAATGAAATGGCTGATTGAGTAGCCTCCTGGACTTGTGAAATTTGATCCTCTATCAGCAACTATTAAAGATTTTGGCACATAAACATATATTAGTACTAATATCTCTTATAAAATATGAGAGAAAAGGTAAAATACATTATGAAATTAATTAAGTCTTATCAATGCCTCCACATCATCTCTTCAACCTGATGTCTCTCCTGGAAATGCTCCACTCCATGCTCTCTCATCTCCTACATCTGACATATCATGGACCTCATAGTTGGATGTGTCCATTGGAGCCTCAGTGGACTTCCGAAGAGGACCCAAACATATATTGTGGCACATAATGAAGTAATGGGGCACACAAATATGTGCTGAAAAGGAGGGTGTACCAGTAGCAACTAATGCAACAAGTGCATCACCATCATGTGGCTGTGCAACATGTGAGCTCTGTGTGATCAAATGGTCACTCAATGCATGTATGGCCAAAATACTCTGACTGTCTGCATCTACAACAATCTTTGGGTAAGGTAATGGAGTTGGAGAAGCAATAGGCAGAGCAGGAAGAAGTGTGGTTACTCAATGTGCCCTAGGTCTATCGTGAGGCATTCCTATACCCACACCTTGGAAATCTCGCATATCAAAGTAGTTGGCATGCTTACCTAGGACAAACTTAGCATATAGTTTTTCGTAGAAAATATTCTGAGACATCAAGATTGTTGTTGGGTGGTTTATCAAAAACCATCCACCAACATTTCTAGAAATTGTCTAGGATACCTCAATGGGTGCACCATTTAATAAAAAATTTAGGCTTGCACACATCTACAAGTTGTCAAGTTTTGGGATTGATAAATAGCTATGCTAATTGGGCTTTCATAATGTCCAGTTCCCTCACTTCATCATATGATAAACCATTGGCATAATGTCACCTCTGAGACTCTCACCACTCTACAAACCTAATATGTTGGTTTGTGAGAGTTTCAACATTGGAAATTATTGTTTCTAACATGGTTTTCATATCAGAGAGCTAAGGGAGTGTCTCTTATATCCAACATATGTTTCTCAATTGATTTAAATTCCTATGGATAGATTCATGGATATTGGGTATGTTTTGTAATGGAGAAATTAGTGGTGGAGGAGGATTTGGCTAGGCAGGGTTTTCATCTGGACCAGGTGTTGATGATTGTTTTGAGACAGTCATAACAATTAGTTAAAATTCATATAAAATGAACCAAAACTGACTTGAAAGATATGAAGGAATCAATTAAGATTTGCTTAATCCCAAGTTTAATATGGTCAGGTCTTGACCTATTGGGCAAATTCAGTTGGTCCATGTGAAGCTGTAATGTTCAAGGGGCCTTACATGATTTAGGGTTTCCTGACATTTAACTGGACTCAAACTATGCAAAAGATCATAAAAATCAGCCTGTTGTTCATTCTTTTTGCATAAAAAATTGTTGTGCTACAAAGCTTTAAATGGTTTTCTTGAATTATTGTAGCCTTCTCCTCTTAAATATTATGAAAACTATCTACTTTCAACTTATGCATGTTTCTTTCAAATATGAGACAATTTCCTTTAAATTTCTACGTTTTCAGCTAAGTATTTTCAGATGGGTTGGGAAAAGTTAGAAAGATCTAATCTAAACTTCATTCATTCTACCAAAGGATCTAGTTGTTCTGTTATGCACTTTATAAGTATTACAACAAATTGATCAAATCCACAGACAAAACCCTAAGTGTAAGTTCTGAGCATTTTCACAAACGTACACTTAAGATTGCAAGATCTAAGAGAAAATGTTTCAAACACAATGAAGAGCAAGAAAACACTCAGAAGATAGATGCAGAATTCCAGATTCAATTGTATTAGAAATAGATAGTCATATAAGATTTACAATGTCTGAATGACTCTTAGCTTCAATGATCAAACTACAACAAACTTACAATCTTTACAGATACAGTAAGGAAGCTAGATGTTCCACGCATTCCTTATTACAGACACAGGCGACCTTCTTCTATTCCTAAACTAAAAGGTTCCTCTATTCTAAATGTTATGCTTTTACAAATCCCTGCTGCTACAAATCTCTATGTAGCCCCTGTGTCCTAAAAATCCCTGTGTAAAGTTTTACAATGTAGAGAGGCACAATATATAGACTTTGATTGTCCTCAATACAGCTCAAAACCCTAGTTAAACAATGGTTCAAACCTTTGATTACAGCAATAAATGTTGGAGAACAAGTCTCCCAAAATATCTCTGAGCACACATCTAATCTGGGCGAAATATGCCATTCTGGAAACCCTAGCAGCTCAATAATAACTTCTGTGGTCTGCTGCAATAATGTCTTCAGCTGCATTTTGTCCTCATCAATGAAGACCCTTGACTTCCTCGCCCTTCATCCTTATCTTCCTCTGCTCCTGAGATTAGATTTCCTCCTCCGTGATGTCATCACCTTTAAGCTTCAGCTCCTTCAACTGCAAACCTGCAAAAATAGATAAGCAATAAGTATCATAATTTAATAAACCTGCAGGAAGAAAAATAGCTACCAAATCTAGTCGTGACTGTGTGAACGCAGAAATCGGGCCCCAGATCCATGAAAATTGTTAGTTAAAAAATGCATATACAATGCTAAAACCAATCGGGTCAACCATCATTGACTAGAAATATGCATTCGGGCACCAAAATCAGCCTCAAAATTTCAATTGCTCAGTTTTCTCGCTCACCTCCCTGTTTATATCCTTGTATATCGCAATATACAAGTCGGACGTGACACCCCCGTTAAATCGGATTTCAATCTTCCTTTAGTTATGTGTTGTATGTATCCTTTGTATATTTCATTTGTATATCACAACATACAAATGCAAAAAAAATACAAGCACTTAACTCCTTTTTATAACCTTTCAATTCCGCGACTGTATAAGCGCAATGCATATTGTGCTTTGTATCTTAGGATATACATTCAGGTTCGATACAAGCATTAAATCATATTCTAATTTCTTTTGGGTTCAGGCTTGTATAAACGCAACGTATATCAGCTTGTATATAAGAATATACAAAGCCCGATATACATTGAATTAACTCTGCTTCATGAAATTTCAGTTCCGGGCAATGTATTTTTGCTTTGTATGTTTCGGAATGTATGTACATCGAAACATACATACAAGTTGAAACATACAAAGACTTAACTCAAATTTATAAATGCCTCGGGTCCGGTCCTTGTATAAAGTGTTTGTATCTCGCCAATATACAAGCCGAAAACATACAAGGACTTAAGCTGTTTTAATAGACCTTTCGGGTCCGATGCTTGTATATTACGAGCCTTGTATCTTTTAACTTGCATTTTTTTCTTGTATGTGAAAACATACAAGCGCCAAATATACAACCATTTAACTCTATTTAATAACCTTCCTCAAGTCCGCCATTGCATATATCGAAATGCATGCAAAAATATACAAGGCACGAATTATACAAGGCAGATTTTTCGTTATTTCATAGCTATTTTAGGTCCACCCCTTGTATGTTTCAAAATGTATGTATTTTCCAATATACAATGAATTTTCTATTTTAGACCTTTGTTTCAAATCCGGCTTGTATGTGAACAGTGCCTTGTATATAACCTTTGCATGTATGAACATACAAACCAAAAGATGCAAGCGGCGGATGTAAACTTTTATACCTTTCAACTGTGAGTTCCGTCGGGTCTGCAGCCTGCATGTAGCCCTTTGTATATTTCACTTGTATGTCAAAACATACAAGCGCACAACATACAAACCACAAAAAAATACAACGGATCTCTAACATTTATTTACTCAACTTAAAACTATTTCGGGTCCACCTTGCATGTATACATAAAGCTTTTATTTGAAATGCATACAAGGAAAAAGACATACAATTGCCTTTGTATATGAAAGCGATGTATAAAGGGCAATGTATGTAACATATATACAATGACCCAACATGCAAACAAATAATGTATATGCAACTCGATTGCAAATGCGACTAAGCATAAAACGACTTTGCACATACAAAGGACTTTGTATATGCAAAGCAATATACAAACCTGAATGTACAGTTTACCAAAATGATCATAACTTGCAAAATATGGCAAATTTTAAGATGGTTCAAAAAGCAACCCTAGCTCATTTTTCACAAGGAATCCAACCATATCATGCACTAGTACTAAAAATACATTTTTTCTGTATTTTTAACAAAGTTTGTAATTTTAACCCCTCTTTTCCCTTTACCACCAAGCAAAACAGCACACACAAAAGCAAAAGCAACAACCACAGCAGGGGTCCTCATTTTGCTAAGGAGTAAAATGGGGCATGTTGTGAACATCACAACAACTAGAAACTAAACAAAACAATTAAATTCAAAGCATTTAAGAAAACTAAATGAAATAAATCCATAACTTCCAACTATCCTTCCCGCATATTATTATTCAACTTGAGACCTAAGGTATTCAATAAGGGTGCATGAATTTTTATTTTCAGTTAAAGTGTGTGCACATGATTAATTATCCTCATCTTGAAGATCGGTTGAACAAACCAATGACTGACATTAGCCTACGTAGTTGAGGATATTCCCTCATAGCCAACCGGATAGAGCCTTGCTGCCAGCGAGTGTCTATAGCCCTGGCAAGGTTATCGTTACAATTCTCCTAAGTAGAGCCCCACTGCCAGTGAGTGTCCATAGCCCCGGTAGAGTTACTTAGATGGCTTAATCTGGATTTTCAGTATAATCCACTTTATTTGTTTATTTTATATTTTATTTTGATTTTGATGTTTGATAGAATTTTCATAGGATATAGCAATTTGTAACTTTATAATGCAAAGAGTGGTCACTTGCTGAAATTAAGCTGAGAATTGTAATGGTAGCAAGGGTGACCTCGGATTTTTCACCTAATATCTACACTGGTAGGTTCAACAAACCCAAGAATTTTTGGTGTGTCATCGTGAGAAACCTCCCTTGAATTCTCAATTACTATTATTGAATACAAAATTTCAGAAGCTAAACAACTCTCTACATTCATGACAGTGACAACAAGTTATGCATAAATTGCAAATGATTAACCTGAATATTCTGAATTTTATACTGTTTTCAATGGTTGTTAGTTTTCTCCTTAACACTCTAAAGAAAAAACAAAGATCCCTGCTAAGGAGACAATAAACAAACAAACAAACAAACTATACAAGAAAAACAAAACAAAGCAAAAGAAGACTGTACAAACAACAACAAAAAAAAATAGAAACAAAACAACAAACAGAAAGAAACAAAAAACAAAACTATACAAACAACTAACCTACTGTTACTGCCTGCATGAGCAGTCTGGTTTCATGTATTTAAATATGCAGGCCCTTTCCCAAAAGTCCAAAAAATTATAACACTTTTGGCCCCTATAGTTAAAAAATGCTAAAGTCAGTTAAGGTGCAAGTGTCTTTGTGTGTACAAAGGTGTTTGTATATGCGTGCATGTCAAAATTATGTATTGGCGGGTGCAAAATCTCCATTGTCCTACAAAAAAATGAGTTGTATGCATTTCCAAATGCATATTGGGTTTAAAAGGAGGATGTACAAGGGCGGAATATACATTGAAGATTCCAAGAATATTCACTGCTTGCATATTGGGTTGCATGTATATTTGGTTTGTATGTTCAGACATACAACAGTTAGATACAAAGAAAAGATAAATTGCAGGTATATTCCGTGGAGGATTCCCATTTGTATGTTCGGCATATAATGGAAATGTACATTGAAAAATATACAAAGGCTGGCGCACATACATTTGCTACAGTACAACAGAGATGCATTTGGTGGGGCCCGCCGCAGTTTTATACAAACAGGTTTGTACATGTTCAATATACAAGGGAAGAATGTATGTGGAATATTCTGAATAGATTCCCTGCTTGTATGTTTGTGTTTGTATATTCGGCATACAAACAAAATATACATTCAGATATACAATGAAGAAATATGCATTCCGGACCCGAAGGAGAAGTCAGATGCGGCAGATAAGTTTTTGAGATCCACCTTGTATGTGTGAGGCGATTGTATATGCAGTTATACATTGAGACATGCAAGCAAAAGGACATACAACCCGGACGCGATAGAGGAATGAAATGCATTGAATAAATTTTGAGGTCCGTGGGTTGTATAAAGCACTTGTATATGCCGATATACAAGCCAATATACAAAGGATGGAGATACAAGCTAGACCCAAACTGAGTTCCAGTTTGTTCTATAACATTTGACGTCCACCTTGTATGTTGTATATGCATTTGGATTTGCATATACAAGAGTGATAAAGGTGAAATAAAAGGAGAAAGGGCCAGCGATAGAAACATGAGGTGCCTACGTGGCACGATTTCACTAGCTGATGACTTTTCAACATTTTTGGGTGCCATTGATCACAGCGATAGAGGGGTGATTGACAGTCTGGTTTTGAACCTGCAGCGAAGGATTTTTTCCTAAGTGTGTGTGGCTATTTTTGAGCGAGAAATTTTTAGAGGTACGTCGTTGCTACATTTCAGAGAGGTTATGGGTAGCTAAAGAGTTAATGGAAGAATTGCAGTAGTATGGGTCGGTGATGGACGAGTCAACAACCCGATTGAAGATGAATGTCCTTGAATGGCAGTGCAGATCTCGATTCCATCTGCTCATTCCTCTTTGTCTCCCCATAGCGTTGAATATTTGAGAGCGCCATTCCTCATGCATTGAATTTGGCAAATTTTTGATTTGCCTTGTAATTAATTTTTGCCAGGTACATAGTCTTGGTATAAAAACCAAACTGTGTTACTCAGTGTGTTGGTTGAAAACTGGACAAGTTTTGGATGCTGTAATTGGATACAATCTCATTGGTGGCTCTATTCTAGGTATTTTTGTGAGTTTATGAGTTGTATGTTGAATTGTCTTATACACAGAATTCATCAGTTTCATGTTGATTTAAATGAGTAATGCTTTATAGCATGTATTTTGTTATTTGTCTCCAAGTTGAATGTATTCTTCTTCTGAATCTAAATAGCTAAGGGGTGTTAAAGGTTCTAGGATATGGTTTTCCCATGTTGAATGCTCGGTCTTTCACTTCTACTCAAGGAGTAGATTAAATGTTTTGGGTTAAGTATTGAGAAGAATGCATTGCAATAAGGATGTTCGTAAGCAGAAATAACTAAATACTTTATCTTGGGTATTGTCTGTAAAGCAGACATTGCATAATCCCCTTGAAATATGATTATTGTTTTAAGTCTGTGATAAACACTCACATATATATGTCTATTGACTTCGAGCCCTAGATAGACACCGATCTGGTCTTGTATTTTGGTTGTAACCCAAAGTCTCAGTTTTACATCCAAACATAAAATCCAACTCAAACTTTAAATACAAACCTTTAGGATTTTAGAAGTAGTTTTAGGACCCAAAATCCTCTGTCTACAACTAATCATAGGCCCAAAGCTAGCCCCTTTGCACTTATTCCACAGTTTTGGTCTACATCATAGATGATTTATCTGCTTTGCTTCAACATCCGAGTAGTTTCGTGTGCATATGTTGTAGATGTTGAATAGGGAATACCCCCCTTGGTTCTGCAGAGCTTAAAGAAGAAGAGGAGATATCTATAGAGGCTATCTCTTATACTGTTAGCCACTGGCCTAGGAATCCTATTGATCATTGATGGCTACCTTGTAGGGACAACTGAGAATAAGCATCCAGTTGGATTGAGAGGTAACACCTACAAAGCAAGACAAAAACAAAGAAAAGAAAACAGAACAAATACTCTACCAAACTATATACAAGCCTCTACAAGGCAAACAAAACCTAGGAAAAGATCCCAAAACACCCCTACTTGCATATTTCCTTAGATTGTGCAGGAGTATCAGGGCACTAGTTATGGTTCTTAACTTAGCAAATATATCTTTGAATTCTGAAAAATGCTCTTGTACTCTAAATTCACTGTGTTTATCAAAATAACCCTCAACAACTAGTAACTGAGGCAGCCCATCATGTTCATGATTAATCCATATGCACGTCCTATCTCTTAAATTTCCATAATCAAAGCAGTATTTAACATTATTCACTGAGGAAAGGAAAGAGACAACCTGATGTATTTTTAGCTCTGTTGGACATGCTTGTTTATTGACACCTAGCTTTCCATTTAACCTTATACTTTCATTGCCTAGCTCCATGTCAGGTCTTTCTTCAAATTGAAAGATGAATGACTCTAGATGTATCATTTCTTCATCTTTATCTAGCTTTGTTCCTTCATTATGGATGTTCAGTTTATCCTCGAATTCAGCAAACCTCTCAGTGTTCTCATCAATTCCCTGCACATCAGCACTTAAGTGAGTATATTCATCATCATAATCTGATATACAGAAGTTAATCATTTCTAAATCACTTGAGAGTAAAGGTGGAACAACATCTTTTGATTGATAGGAATACTCCCCTGTTTCATTTTCAAAATAATGCTGGGGTGATGTCTAATTTTGCATAGCAATAGCATGATCCTCAGTATCCTTCATTTTCAAGAATTGTTCATGAGATGACTCACTTTTATCATTCAGTGTGGAGTCTGATTCTATTGACCTGCAACAATCTTGAATTTGACCATTTAACTTAAAGAAGTCAGCCATGAAACTAGGATTTACTTTCTTTTCTATGACTTCATTAGTTGCTATAATAGGAATCTCATTAATTTTAGTGGACTTTAATTCTGCCAATGCTTGTTTACATTTCTTTGCCAAATCATTTTCGTTAAAACTTTCAGGTCAGATCCAGAGATTTCCTCTTGACAAGTATTCCTTAGTAATTCCATATATTTATCAAGATGAAACTCACTTTTCTTTTCCTTTTCATTAAATCCTCTTTGCTTATCATCTAGAAAATGAACATGCTATGATTTCCTCCTTGTATTTTTTAGGATATTTATACCTTTCACTAACCTTAATCACACTTGGACCTTGACAAGAAAGTAGATTATTTTTCTTACCATCACATGATTCCATAAAAGAGATTTTACTATCCTTTATTTCTAGCATTGGTTCCATCTTTGTATTCTCTGAACAATTAATAATTGCTGATATTGCATCCTCCTACTACTCCATAATCTCCTCATTTTCCTGCCAACTTTCAGCCCTATACACATCTGAGAGAGAGATTAGTCCTTTTAAATGTAAATCTAACCTTGTAAGAAAAGCCAGACAACTAATTTCACCATGCTTTGCAGACTTATGTATCCTACACCTTCCAAATAAGCCATAGCTAGATAAATTCCCAAGATAAAGTTGTCTATTCAAAACTTTCTGAAATGAAGGGATGTCAACTTGAAAACTATCCCCATATGGGTCCATTGAAATGGGACCTTGTTTTCAACCTTTTAGGTTTTTTTGAAATTTTTATGAGATCTAACATATCTCATCAGAATAAAGCATTAAAACTCAGAAAATTAACCTTAAATCCAATCAGGCCCTCCTTCTAGCACCAGAAAAACTATTGATGATTTTTTTGAGACAATTAGAACAATTAGTTAAAATTCACATAAAATGAACCAAAACTGACTTGAAAGATATGAAGGAATCGGTTAAGATTCGCTTAATCCCAACTTTAATATGGTTAGGTCTTGACCTGTTCGGCAAATTTAGTTGGTCGATGTGAAGCTGTAATGTTCAAGGGGCCTTACGTGATTTAGGGTTTCCTGACGTTTAACTGGACTCAAAATAGATCATAAAAATTAGCCTGTTGTTCATTCTTTTTGCATAAAAAATTGATGTGCTGCAAAGCTTTAAATGGTTTTCTTGAATTATTGCAGCCTTCTCTTAAATATTATGAAAATTGTCTACTTTCAACTTATGCATGTTTCTTTCAAATATGAGACAATTTCCTTTAAATTTCTACATTTTTAGCTAAGTATTTTCAGATGGGTTGGGAAAAGTTAGAAAGATCTAATCTAAACTTCATTCATTCTACCAAAGGATCTAATTGTTATGTTATGTACTTTATAAGTATTACAGAAAATTGATCAAATCCACAGACAAAACCCTAAGTGTAAGTTCTGAGCATTTTCACAAACATACACTTAAGATTGCAAGCTCTAAGAGAAAATGTTTCAAACACAATGAAGAGCAAGAAAACACTTAGAAGATAGATGCAGAATTCTAGATTCAATTGTATTAGAAATAGATAGTCTTATAAGATTTACAATGTCTGAATGACTCTTAGCTTCAATGATCAAACTACAACAAACTTACAAGCTTTACAGATACAGTAAGGAAGCTAGATGTTCCACGTATTCCTTATTGTAGACACAGGCGACCTCCTTCTTCTATTCCTAAACTAAAAGATTCCTCTATTCTAAATGTTATGCTTTTACAAATTCTTGCTGCTACAAATCTCTATGTAGCCCCCGTGTCCTAAAAATCCCTGTGTAAAGTTTTACAATGTAGAGAGGCACAATACATAGACTTTGATTGTCCTCAATACAGCTCAAAACCCTAGTTAAACAATGGTTCAAACCTCTAATTATAGCAATAAATGTTGGAGAACAAGTTTCCCAAAATATCTCTGAGCACACATCCAATCTGGGCAAAATATGCCATTCTGGAAACCCTAGCAGCTCAATAATAACTTCTGTGGTCTGCTGCAATAATGTCTTCAGCTGCATTTTGTCCTCATCAATGAAGACCCTTGACTTCCTCACCCTTCATCCTTATCTTCCTTTGCTCCTGAGATCGAAATTCCTCCTCCGTGATGTCATCACCTTTAATCTTCAGCTCCTTCAACTGCAAACCTGCAAAAATAGATAAGCAATAAGTATCATCATTTAATAAACCTGTAGGAAGAAAAATAGCTGCCAAATCTAGTCGTGATTGTGTGAACGTAGAAATCGGGCCCCAAATCCGTGAAAATCGCGAGTCAAAAAATGCATATACAATGCTAAAACTAGTCGGGTCAACCATCGTTGACCAGAAATATGCATTCAGGCCCCAAAATCAGCCTCAAAATTTCAATCGCTCAATTTCCCTGCTCACCTCCCTGTTTAAATCCTTGTATATCGCAATATACAAGTCAGACGTGACACCCCCATTAAATCAGATTTCAATCTTCCTTTAGTTACGCATTGTATGTATCCTTTGTATATTTCGTTTGTATATCACAACATACAAATGCAAAAATAATACAAGCACTTAACTCCTTTTTATAACCTTTGAATTCCACGACTGTATAAGCGCAATGCATATTGTGCTTTGTATCTTAGGATATACATTCAGGTTCGATACAAGCATTAAATCAGATTCTAATTTCTTTTGGGTTCCGGTTTGTATAAACGCAATGTATATCGGCTTGTATATAAGAATATACAAAGCCCGATATACATTGAATTAACTTTGCTTCATGAAATTTCGGTTCTAGGCAATGTATTTCTGCTTTGTATGTTTTGGAATGTATGTACATCGAAACATACATACAAGTCAAAACATACAAAGACTTAACTCAAATTTATAAATGCCTTGGGTCCGGTCCTTGTATAAAGTGTTTGTATCTCACCAATATACAAGACAAAAACATACAAGGACTTAAGCTGTTTTAATAGACCTTTTGGGTCCGGCGCTTGTATATTACGAGCCTTGTATCTTTTAACTTGCATGTTTCGCTTGTATGTGAAAACATACAAGCACGAAACATACAACCATTTAACTCTGTTTAATAACCTTCCTCAAGTCCGCCATTGCATATATCGAAATGCATGCAAAAATATACAAGGCAGATTTTTCGTTAATTCATAGCTATTTTAGGTCCGCCCCTTGTATGTTTCGGAATGTATGTATTTTCTAATATACAATGAATTTTCTATTTTGGACCTTTGTTTCAAATCTGGCTTGTATGTGAACAGTGCCTTGTATATAACCTTTTCATGTATGAACATACAAACCAAAAGATGCAAGCGGCGGACGTAAACTTTTATACCTTTCAACTGTGAGTTCCGTCGGGTCCGCAGCCTACATGTAGCCCTTTGTATATTTCACTTGTATGTTGAAACATACAAGCGCACAACATACAAACCACAAAAAAATACAACGGATCTCTAACATTTATTTACTCAACCTAAAATTGTTTCGGGTCTACCTTGCATGTATACATAAAGCTTTTGTTTAAAATGCATACAAGGAAAAAGACATACAATTGCCTTTGTATATGAAAGCGATGTATAAAGGGCAATGTATGTAACATATATACAATGACCCAACATGCAAACAAATAATGTATATGCAACCCGATTGCAAATGTGACTAAGCATAAAATGACTTTGCACATACAAAGGACTTTGTATATGCAAAGCGATATACAACCCTGAATGTACATTTTACCAAAATGATCATAACTTGCAAAATATGGCAAATTTTAAGATGGTTCAAAAAGCAACCCTAGCTCATTTTTCACAAGGAATCCAAGCATATCATGCACTGGTACTGAAAAAATATTTTTCTCTATTTTTAACAAAGTTTGCAATTTTAACTTTTATTTTTCCCTTTACCACCAAGCAAAACAACACACACAAAAGCAAAAGCAACAGCCATAGCAGGGGTCCTCATTTTTCTAAGGAGTAAAATGGGACGTGTTGTGAACATCACAACACCAGGGTTGGGATTCTTCGCCATTGTTAAACATGTTTGATGTTGAAAATTTTAAAAATCAATAATTATTTTAATGCAAACTATTATGCATATTTAAAAACCTATTTTTGACTAAAATTCTTAAAAAGTAATGCAAAGCTAAAAAAATTGAAGAAAAACATTAAAAATCATACATACCTTTGATTAGTGGGTGATTTTTGCAAAAACATTCACTGGTAAATGGATATCTAAGTTCTTTGGTTGCTCTAAAGTGTGCAGTAGAGAATAAGGCAAGTGAAAATGATGCTCGACCTTTTCTTTTTTTGATTTAAAACACATGAAATGGATATCTGTTTAGTTTAAGTTGTTTTTGTAATTGAGTCAGTCATGTCCCTTAGTATAAGGGATGGCGTAGACCGACTAATAAGAGGGTTTTTATATTATAAAAAAATAATTCATATATAATAATATTACAATATAATATAATATATTGTATGATAATAAAATATAATATAATATTATTATATATATTAGGGTGTAGTAAGAGGCTCCTTGTAGTTCAAAAATGGTGAGCATGGGGCAGGAGAAGAGCGAGGAGTGATCCCTTAGGGAAGACTTTCAGAGCGATAATTCTAAGAAGGATGCGCACAATTTGGTTTCTTTAAACAACAAAGTAGAGGACAAACCTACGATCAGCATCGATCTTTCTCAGGAAAGAAAAAAAGAGAAAGAAACACTCCTTAAAACATTCCTAATTTGTTGTTTCATTGGTGAAAAACTCAGCAGAGGGGAAATTAAGGCCTGGGCAGAAGAAATTTGGTAAGTACCATGCATAATTAAATTCCTCTCAAAATGGTTTTTCATCATAGCTTTCATTTCCCCTATGGATAGAGATTTAATTTTAAAAGCGAGGAACTAGTCTAGAAAGGGTTCTCCTCTCTACATAAGGAAATGGACCCTGAACTTTGATCCAACCACCTGCGATCCCTACGAAGACCCTAAATGGATACACTTGTACAACCTACCGTTGGAGTGTTGGACAGAAGATTGTTTGTTAAGGATTGGGCACTCTCTCAAAATGGTAGTAGCCCTAGATAAAGATCTGTTGACAATGACTCCTTATATGTGAGGATCAAAATAGTAGCTGTTTAAAGGATTCTGTCAGAAATTGTTCTTCAAACCTAGGATTACCGAAGGATCCAAAAACTAGAAATTGAGGAACATTGCTTCTTCTACCTCAACTACTGAAGCCGTAGGCATTCAAAGGATGAGTGCCCAAATAAAAATGTCCCAAATAGTTCTAAAGGCCCAAACAACACTCGGTGAGACTTTGACAAAATTAGAGCAACATAAGATTCATTATCTAAGGGAACATCCACATCTCAAGGATTAAGTGCCAAGAATGATCGAGATGAACCTTCAATCAGTCCACCACCTTCAGAAGCACCAACCAAATGCATAAAGACAAGGAGATTCCAAACAAAAGAGACAAAATCCTCTCTTTTGCAACTACTCAAGTTACCAGACAAAACTTTAGATCGCTCCAAGGAGCAAACAACTAAGAAACCAAGGGACGATTTAGGAAATACCTCACTGACTACTCCCATAGTTTCGACTCAGGGGACTGGCAACCGCATTATAAACATGAAAATTTTTTATTTTCTTAAAGGCACCCAAGGGGGAGTGCCAAAAGACCCACCTCAAAACAAGGATTAATTGGTGTAACAACCCAGTCTTTGGCATTTTTTGATGCCAAAGACCTTGTGAATCCTGGCCCCAGTCATGGTTGGCTCTGCAATGAAAAGGATTTTCACCAAGGACAAGTACTCTTTTCATATCACATGGGTCGTTGACACATCTACCTAAAAACTCCTATCTAAGCACATCACATGCCAATTCCAGACTTTGAGTGAAAATAAGAAAGGACCATAACTCAATAATCTCATGCAAGTTCCCCAGAAAATAGAAGCAAAATGCCATTTGTAACTATCGAGTATGATTCCAGATCTCTATTTTTTGATTTTATGTCAAGACCGAGATGACATTACTGTTAATCCAGACAAGATTTACCATAATTCTCATAGATATTGGATCGTCCCAATATGACCTCCTAATCCCAAGATGGATATGGGTAATTTCACTAAAGGAAAGTCCCAATGCAATCATCTCCCTTCTTTAGGATATTTATATCAGCTGTTGGATCATGACTTACCAAAACAATGGTGAATCATATGTCTGTTGAATGCATCTATAAGTGTCAAGAGGAAAAGGAAGAGGATGACCTTGAGGCAGAGGAAGGTGATGAATATGAAGATAAGGAGGAGAATGAGATGTCATTGGAGTAGATCAAACACCTTATCAAGGCAGAATCTGATGATGTAGCAAATGCAATTCATAAGGTCATTAGCTCCAAAATCTTTAGCAATGGCCATGTACACGATGGGGTTCTCTTTGAGGAGTTCTTAATGAACTCGGTTCTTATTCTATGAAAGAAGAATAGCACAAAGGTTATGGATTCTAGCTATGTCAAAGATGATATGTACCAAGTAGCTTCTACGATCTCTAACTTCAACAATAAACCCAAATATAGGTCTATGGCTGGAATCTTTGATACTGCCACAGTCAACCGAGAGAATAGTGTCATGGGACAGGCCTTGGAAGTGTTTAATGAAGGTATCTATAAACACAACATGTAAACCTTCACCTATATTATTGGCCAATATGATGATCTACTATTTTCCCCACAATTGGAGCATGTTATGGAATTATTGGAAGGAATGGTTACCCTCTAGTGTATCTAAATATTGTTCTTATATGTAACCACTAAGTGGTCTAAGTTGTTTCTACTATTTTTGCTAATATAATATAATATCCTAGCTGTCATACTGGCAGCTACTTATCCATAAAAAAAATATATTATAAATATTAATCTAATAATATTATAAAATGATATAATATAATATATAAAATGACTCTCCCAAGTACGCAACAGAGAATAAGGCAAGTGAAAATGACTCTCATTTAATACATAAGAAATGGATATCCATTTAGTAATGGATATCCGTTCTACTTTGGTGCTTGCTATGGCAACATGTACTTTGTACTCAAGCCTAGAAAAAGTTAAAGTGGAATTTCACATTTTTGGGCAAGTAAAAAATGCCCTTTTTCACATCACGACTTTTTGGACCCCCTTGATCCTACAGAGGCCCATCATGTTGAACTAAAATTTGTGGATTCAAAGTACTTTTTAGTTTCAAGTAGAAAACATGGCTACATGCATAACCTTCCTATGAATAATTATTTTCAGATTTTACCTTTACCACCCATGACAATTGAAGACACATTTCTTATAACAAAAAATCATTTATTATCATGGGATTAAAAAATTAATTTTAACTACATAAATATAGTGGAAAAAAGTGTTCCATTGTGTGATAGACTTGGGGCTATGGCCAAGCATTCTAATGGATAGTTCTCTACATTAAAGATGGTACATTTACAAAAATAGAGAGAGAGAGAGAGAGAGAGAGAGAGAGAGAGTTTCAATCAGTCATTTCATGCCAATTTATTCCAAAGTTGACATCTGTCCATTGGGAACTACACTTAGGGAAGTTCACATAATTTTATTAAGGATCTAATAATTCACCTTTAAGAGCTCTTTAGTGTACTCATTACATACTAAAGTGTATAGATATCTATGACAATAACAACATATCCTCTCCAAGATTCATTGGTTCATACATGGCATGACCAATACAATTGAAAACAATGTTGTTTATTGAAGTGGCTAAAAAATGGACATTTGTAGCATCTCAGAAGTCCAACAAATGGAAAGAACACTTAACACTAGCTATTGTTCAAGTCTCCCCTCATTTCATCACCATTCCAGTAGCAAATGATTGATGTTTTCAATAATTATGTTGGAGTAAATTGCTTCTATACCAGTCATTCAAAAACATTGACAATGATATTGGTTCATCAGAGAAATATATTACATCCCATTGGGAAACAATTTCAAATGACTACCATCCATGGAATTTCCACCATACATCTCTAGATCCATTGACATACACTAATGATGAAACTCCTTTTGACTGGGGACATGCAATGCAAGACAATAGTCATCATGAATGGCAAGTCTTTTCAATTCTATACCTAGGCATACCATTTCAATTGGACGGGCTCAACATGCTTGGGAAAGAAGAAGAGGACCAATTAAGGGCACTAGAGGACCAATTAAGGGCACTATCACTTGCAAATAATTGATCTAAACAAAAAACAAATTTACTTCTAATTCTTCCGTCCTTGCTTAGTTTACCATTTTGTTTTCTCTGTTTTCTCTATAATGAGCTCTCAATTCATGTCTTCTACCAAGTTAATTACTTTGATCTACATGTTATCTTGGCATACCCATTGCACATTAAGGGAACTATCACTTGCGAATAATTGACTGAAACAAAAAATAACTTTACTTACATACCTACTTTTACCCACTACTATTCAAAATCAACTTTACTTGCATACATGTCAACATATTTATTTTACTTCATTTCTTTTCTAATGTAGGACAACAACACATGTCACTACATTCCTTCGATGTTCAAATGATGGATTGACAACAACCATTCACCAACAACAAAATTGTATGTTCTCTTCTTGATAAGTTTCAATGTTCAATGTGCAATTATAAAGAAACAACTAATTACTTTTATCCACATGTTATCGTAGTGTACACATTGCAAAATAAGTGTTCCTATCCTAAACCTTGAAATCCTTACGAATGTCAAGTTTAATCAATGGTTCAAGTATATGATAAAATCCTCTCCAAATCCTATCCCATGAGTGGTCACAAATAATGACATATCCTATAGTACTTTTGAAACCAACAAAAGTTCAAAGTCAACTTCCAATACAATTGAAGAATCTATCCCTTCTCAGAAGACCAAGAGTCCTCATGAAATTTATCAAAGAAAACAACAAGTTGATTAGGCCCTAATGACCACAATCAAGAAGACTGTTGATCCTCAAACTTATGATGAGGATAAGGGAAAATATGAATGGGAACAAGCTATGCAAAATAAATATGACTCTTTTATATAAAGAATATGCGTTGGGAATTGGTGGACTCACCCAAGGGAAATAATGTAGTAAAAAATAAGTGGGTGTATAAAACTAAGTTCAAGTCTAATGGAAGCATTGAAAAATATAAGGCAAGATTAGTGACCAAAAGGAGGGAATTGGTTTAGATGTAATTCACTGCTCTCTTGTATTGTAGAGGCATGTAGTAAAAGATAATCGAAAGCATACATTTTTTTTAATCTTGTGGATAAAATATAACTAAGAAAAGCAGAACATGGAAATTTATAGAAATAGAATTGATTATAGTTGCGCAAATTTACTTGGTAGTAAAGGACACATGCCAAAAGAAATAGAAAGGATTAAAGTTGCACAAATTTCCTTGGTAATAAAATTACACTTGCCTACAGAAATAGAAGGAATTAAAGGTGCACAAATTTCCTTAGATGATGAAGCTTAGTGTCCAAATGCTACTAACCTCTAGGTTCAGCTGTGGAGAATTCCTCAAGAAGGGGATACACCATTGTTCAAGAGGAATTCTCCAACTAGATTGGGTGTGAGCTCGAGCCATTGTGCACATAAATATTGGGCAAGTCTTAAATTTTATCTAGTGGAGGAACAAGATGATGGCGCTTAACCAAGTACAAAACACTTCCAATTTTTTTTAAAAAAGATTTTAATATTCAATGAACTAAATATGTTTTTGCTAAGAAAATATCAACGATGAAGTTATGTTTCTTTCTTTTACAATGAATTGTGAAATTCCAAATAAGTCAAGGCAAACACATAACAAGAATTTGAAATTTGAAAATCTTGATGGTTAAATAACAAAGAGTTCACCTTAGATTTAAACACTTTCTCGATCAAATGTGTATGAAATCACCTTGCTACCTTAGTTTTTAAATATCAACAAATTTGGAAAGGTTCATGAAACCCCTAGATGAATGTTGTGATGAAATTACTTACCTATTGTTGTGTCCATTTGTTTTGAGAGTAAATGAGTGAGGCAGAAAAATAGATATTGACTCATTAAGAATGCAATTTAAACAGATCATAAACAAGTCAGATCAGTAAAAATATTGTTGAACAAGTCTTGTGTTTTTCAAACACTCCTTTTATGGTTATTTGTTTCTCAAGGAAATTTTGTTAATCCATAAGATTTCTCCTCTCTGTGCATTCCCAAACAATAATTGTACATAGATTAAATTGTTCCCAATCTATTTGAGGCACGACACCAATTGAAATCTGAGTAGTTTTTGAATGACATTTTTGGAGGAAATAGTTCTTGTTCCATGTTACCATTTTTATGCAGGGCAAAGTGTCATGCCCAGAATATTCCATTGAGGACACAACACAAACAACCCAAATTTACATCACAAGAGTTAACTATCATGCAAACAATTAACAACATTATAACTCCTACATAACAAGAGGTTGAAAAATACATATGGACAACTATTTCAAATGAGAATCTTGAGAAATCTAAAATATCCTTCCAAAAATATGTTATACCAGTTTATATGAAAATAAACTTTTCCTGACTTAAATCTAAGCCAATCCATTAAAATGCATATACACTACAGCTATGAGTATCATGAAATGTTAAAGTATAGAAAAATAAAATGTGATAAATCAAAGTATATAGCTTTACGTTTGGAAGAGGAGAAAAATGGTTTTGTTGATGCACTAAATTTTTGTTGGCTTTAAATTGAAAAACCATGACCTATGTTTTTATGTTGTTTTAAAAGTAGAAAATTCGATCTACATTATGAAGGGTTGAGTTTATAGATCAATGTCAGATCCATGCCTGTGGAAGTGTTCTATACCCATATCAGAACCATGCCTGTAGAAGTGTTCTATGCCCATATCAGATCCATGCCTGTAGAAGTGTTCTATACCCATATCAGATCCATGTCTGCATTCTGAACACTTCTATTTCTTGTTTGCCTCTATTTTCATTGCCATCTAAACTAATGGTAGAAGGGTTGTTGGTATGTTCTTAGGGAATTTAAGAAAGGGTCTCATGGAGCTGTTAGAGGATTTATTTTTGTGGAGCAAGGGATCCCATGAAACCCAAAAAAAAATTGCTACTTCTTAGAATCTTTTCCTCCAAAATAAGAGCACCTACTTTTTAGGTTGTTGATTTTGAGGGTGCAGTTGAGCTGGGCCTGAAACTCTCCCTACCAGCTTAGGGAGTTTTCTACCAATTTTTACAATCTGGCCATTTAATTTAAGGTAAAGTTTGGAGGGAGTTTTCAAAAGGCAGAGCAACAAGTCGTCAGAAGGTAGAACAAAAACTAGAGAACAACAACAGTGGCACATTTATTTATTTTTGTTTTCATTTTATATTTCACTAAACTTTTAACTGTATGTCATTTTATTTATCATTCTTTTTTCTCATGTTTCATTGAATCTGTAAAACAAAAATTCACGAACTTTTAATTTGGTGTCTTTTCCTTAATCACTTTATATTTCTCTGTTTCCTTGAATCTACAAAATAATAAATTCGATAGTCTAGAAATCTACAAAAATCTCTGTCCATCAAAATCCACAGCATATCTCGTAAATGGCAAGCCCTCACAAATTCTCAGATGTGTTTCCTCTTATTCAACTTGTTTATGTTAAAGAACATCATAATTTATAGTTATTGGGATGCCAGGCTAGCCTAATTTTCCTACTCAGTTCTCCACAGTTATCCAAAACATAAGGAATATTGCAATTCATTTAAGGGTTGTAATGCCACTCTAAATTTTATTAGACATCAAATGTTGTTTTTTCTCCCTGTTAGAGAGGAAGCACTCTTATCTGTGCCTGAGTCTATTAAGATTATGTCCCTGCCAATTGAAAGTGCTAATGCAAGTGTGGTAGGCCTCTCCTGCAATGTATTTAGGGTGATGCATATTGTCCTTGATTATAGCATGATTGGACTAACCGTATAAAATACAATATAGAAGGTTAGTTTCAATTTTCTTTTGAGATTGGATTCTCTGTCTGCTCTTCTTCATTTAAAACCAAATTTTATGTTGCTGACTCGAATTGGCTTGGATGATGAAAGCAACAGGGTATTTTCTAGAATCGAGACATTTACTTAATGCTATGCAAGAGGGAAAATAATTATTCCTCTGCCATCATAGTGAAATTGGAAATTGCAAATGGGTTTGTTAAACATGCCTCATACAGCCGCTATTAGAGTTGTCAAAAACCTTCGAATATGTTGATTGCTACACTGCAACAAAATTGTCTCTAAGATTGCTACAAGAGAGAGCATTGTGAGATATGTGAACCATTTCCATCATTTTAAACTAGGACAGTTTTCACGTGGAGATTATTGGTGACGCTAAAAGGAGCAATCTGGAAAAAAATATACTTGCACTATAATAATGAACACCATAAGATCTTTAGTGATATGAAGGGAATCCCTCAAGGCATAACGAAAGGGAAATTTTTATCAGATATTGTATTTGCAATTACCCTGTAGACATTCACGCAAAATTTCAAAGCATAGATAAGTCAGGTGAACCGTTTTCCCCATCTGCTAAAAGGAATGTGGTCTCATGGAAAATCATGATTGCAGGGTATGGTCAAAGTCTAGGTTTATTTAAAATTCCTAAAAAGCTTTCATGCTACTGATATCGGTAAGCGTAAAGCCAGATTCCAAAACCTTTGCCAATGCCTTTTCTACCCGGGCAAAAATGGGAGCATTGGAACATGGTATGGACATCCATTAAGGCATAATAGAAGGTAGATTTCTGTCAAATATTATACTTGGAAATGCTCTGGTAGATATCTATGTGAAATGTGCAAACACATACAAGGCACAAGACTGTTTGACAGAATGTATCAAGAGATCTCATCTCATGGAATGGACTGATTGAAGGAATGCACAAAATAAATTTGTTAAAAAATTGTTTGAGAAACTTACAAGAAAATGCAATGGTAGGTGTAGAACCAAAATTCCATAGCCGCACCACTCCTTAGTGTCCTTCCCTTCATTGCCCCCCTTCCTTTTTTTTTGTTTTTTTAAAACCCTAAAAGCCCTTTTTCTTTCAAGGAAAACCCTAAAAAAAATATTCAGGAAGCTCTCTCCTTTTCCTACTTTCCCCCATAGCGTTCGTGTCAAGAGAGGACTCTACCAAGGTGGAATCTACAATTTTAAAGCCAACATCTTGGGCTTTCCACAATACACGAACATATGTGTTGAAAAGGTAGTGAGGGATTTCCACCATGCAAACCTCTAGAAACATTGTAAGTGCTAATACCTTTATACTCTTCTCTAAAATGAAATTGCCTCCAACAGACAAGTTTTGGTGTTATCACATGCCACTACACATTGCTCATCATGCATTCCCACACAAGTATTTAATGACTTCAATAGATCTACATGTGGATAATTCTAGTAATGTAATAGAATGCCAATCAGTACCTGAGGTACAATTGATAGATAGTTATAAATTTGATGGTTAAAAAAATCAACCATTACATTTATGCTTCTTGTTTTGTACTATATAATAGTGCTACTTTAATGTTGAGGATGACAATGAATATTGTAAAGGTGCATGCAAATCAATTTGAGGTGCTATCCCATTCTAGTCATAGGACTCTTCATTCCTAGCTATTATTCTTAGTAACCATCATTTAAATCTATGTCCAAGTTTAGACCGTCCATACACAAATAGGTCTACACACGTAAGTGAATTTGATGGAAGAACAATAAACTCGTAGAAGAGTCAACCCTAAAAGCTATAGAACATTGAAAATCAGTTCCTAACATTTGGGACATCACTTTTCCATAATCAATTATTGAACTAAGTATCATATTTAATTTATTTCAATTTTGTATTTAATTGTTACTATTTAAGTATGAATTTCAACTCTATAATACAGATTAATTGATTACTTTTTCATTACAAATTTATTTAATTAATCTAGAAATTAATTAAATAAAATCATTTATTTTCTTTACAATTAGATATTGTTTAAATCTCAAAGAATTACCTATATAGGATTATAAAGGACAATAAAGTTTCCTTATGGTTAACTTAGGCTAACCCAATCAAATGTATACAAATAAACACAAATCAACATGGGTTAATAAATGATAGTTAGGTAATGAAACTTTTACAAGTGTACTTGTTATTTAGGAAAGTAAATAAGAAGATAGGGGTGTTTAGCTCAATGATTAAGTATGATCACCTTTGCTAATATATTTTACAAGAAACTTGATGTTGTCATGCCCTTATATTTCAATAATTAAAATTTAACATTTAAATCTCATCTCAATAATCTAAATTGAATCTATTTACCAAGCACCTTATTTCTGAGGTGGAACACATTACTACAATTTAAAACTCTTTTGGAACCCACATATAAATCACTTTCCAATCACTTACAAGCATTGCATAAATGATTAAATACCACATATGAACTAATGAATCTTTTCATTTAAGAATAATAGATATTTTGCAAACACTTTAATGAGCATCTTGAAAACTAGTAAAATGCAAGCCCAAAACGAGTTATGTAAAAGATTACTTAATCATTAGTATAGATTAGTATACATTCTAAGTTGCCCCAATGAAGATAATGTACCAAAATCCTAAACTCTAAGTTACATTAGAGAGTTCAAAGAATTTAGTATTGCATATGTTTGTTAATTTATACATATAAATCTCACCTTCACCTATATTTACTATAATGACAATATCTCTTTTGATTGTGAAATCCATCAAGATAAATAGAGAGAAGTAATTACTATTATTATTATTATTATTATTATTATTATTATTTTAAATATGATATAATTAAATTAGTTAATCTACCACAATTTATCAGTTTAATAAACACTATTGTAACCGACTGATAAAACCCTTCACAATGATACCTCCATTTCTTTTCCCCTTTTTTGTTTGTCACTTTATGTCAATGCACCTCAAAAAACATTAAAAAGAAACCAAAAGAATTTAATCCAATAATGACAATATAAATATACACAACATTAACTAAAATACCTAAATTTCATTAATAAATTGCTAGCAAAAATTTAAACAAGAAACCATGAAAGTATGTCATCATTATGAAGGCAACCAATGATGGTGTGGCATTACATACTCCATACACACCATGTCAATAAATATAAGATATACGATCACATAAACATGTCAAGCAACTATAAGATCATTAAATGTGTATATGAAATCATGTTTGTCATCAATGAATTCTCTAACTCTTTCCACAATGTATGAGCACATTAATAGTAGTTGAAAATATGGACACATTAAACGAACGAGATAAAGAAAGTGATTCCATAACCATATCACTAGGGAAAGTTTGAGTGACCTTACACAAAGTAATAGAATAAGGATTTATAGTCTCAAATGCTTCGTTTGGAAGTTCTAAAATATGTTCAACAATCCATTCGGTGTGTCCAATTTAGGGTCAAAGTTTGTCATAGTAGTAGTATGTAGTCACTCAAACTATTACATAGCTATTTATTACACAACAGTATGTAGTTGAAAAACCATATTTCTAAATTGCAAAACATAGCATGACAATTGGCATCAATTGAACTTTGAGTAGTTTTTGAATGACATTTGTGGAGAAAACCTTGTTGGTAGGTGGTGACTGATCAGAAAAGTACTGTACACTAGCCATGTATCATCGCCAGGGTACAGGGCCGGGCCGGGCCCTGAGTGAGGGTTCGGGGGCGCAGCCCCCAAAATTTTTTTTTGGACCAACATAAGGCTTGATAAAAGCAGCTAAGGGTTAGGGTTTTTTTGATATATATTGTATTGTAGCATTTGCAATGGTATTGAGTTGCAGGAATTGTTGGTTGTAATTAGTTTGATTTACTAGATAATAATATTAGACTCTCTATTGGTGGATGTAGCCCGAGTTTGGGTGATCTACATTAAAACTTGTCTCTCGCTATTATTATTTCTATGTATTTTTCATTCCTCTATTTAATCTTTATTTGCATTTAATTGATATCTTCTGCTGGCTAACCCTAACAAGTGGTATCAGAGTGGGTTGTGTTTGATTATCATCTACAGGAAGGTCTCACGGTTGAGTGGGAGTCTCACGATTGAGTGGGAGTCTCATGATTGAGTGGGAGCAATTACAAATGAGGGTAAATTGAAGGTCGATAAATTCAATGGGCAGAACTATCAGTTATGGAAGATGCAGATGGAGGATTACCTCTATCAAAAGGATTTATGGATGCTGTTGGAAGGAGTAGCCAAGAAACTGGCAATAATGTCTGATGAGGATTGGAATCTTCTTGACAGAAAGGCATTGTGAACCATTCGGTTGTGCCTGGCACCATCAGTGGCATTCAATATAACAAAAGCGAAGACAATAGATGGTATGATAAAAGCTTTGGCTAAATTGTATGAAAAACCCTCAACCTCAAATAAGGTATTTCTCATGAAGCATTTGTTTAATCTGAAAATGGTTGAAGGTGGATCTGTGATAGATCATTTAAATGAATTTAATATGATTATTAGTCAATTGACTTCTATAAATATAAAATTTGATGAAGAAGTTAGAGCTCTCTCAATATTATGTTCTTTGCCTGAAAGCTGGAATAGTTTGGTAATGGCAGTTAGTAACTCTATTTCTGGTTCAAATACCCTAAAATTTGATGATGTTGTTGGTGTTATTCTAAGTGAGGAAATATGTAGGAAAAGCTCAGGAGGGTCCACATCAGGTAGTGTTTTGAATGCAGAAAGCAAGGGCAGATCAAAGGAGAGAGGAAAAGGTTCTGGAGGTCATGGGAAGTCACGAGGAAAATCAAAGGATAAGAGATCCCAAACCAGAGGACAGAAGGATTGCTGGTACTGTGGGAAACCAAGTCATCTGAAGAAAGATTGCTGGTCTCAAAAGAATAAAGGAGACAAACAAGAAGGAAATAAGGAGGCAAATGTGGTAAGTAATCAGTCTGAAGATGATGCTTTGATTCTTTCCCTAGATAATGCTGATGATTCATGGGTTTTAGATTCAGGGGCCTCATTTCATGCTACGCCCCATAGAAGTTATTTTCTTTATTATGTCCAAGGGATTTTGGGCTGGTTTATTCAGGAGATTACGAACCCTGTCATATTGTTGGAAAGGGAAGAAACAAGATTAAGTTATAGAATGGGAATCGCTACTACAAGAGGTAAGGCACATTCCAAGGCTCAGTAGGAATTTAATTTCAGTAGAGCAGCTAGCTAAAGAAGGTTGCATTATTACATTTACTAATAAAAATTAGAAGTTTTCAAAAGGTGCCTTAATAGTAGCAAAAGGTGTGAAAGTAGGCACCTTATATCTTTGTACAGGTCATACTGTTCCTTCTACTTTAGCTGTTGCAGAGAAAAAATAAACAGGTTCAAGAACAGTTGCTGCAGGTTCGTAGAAAGAGACTGAAATAGTTGCTGCAGATTCTGAAACAACACTGTGGCATAACAGACTTGGGCATATGAGTGAAAAAGGTATGAAGGTACTTCATTCTAAGAAAGTTTTACCAGGTCTAAAATGTATTAATATGGATTTCTGTGAAAGTTGTGTGTATGACAAACAAAAGAGAGTCAGTTTTCTCAGAGATGGGAAGCAAAAGAAAGATGAAAAGTTGGAGCTTGTGTGCATACAGATGTATGGGGACCAGCTCAGGTATCTTCTCTCGGTGGCTCTTGATATTATGTTACATTCATAGATGATGCAACTAGGAAGGTATGGATTTATTTCCTTAGGCAGAAATCTGATGTATTTGAAACATTTAAGAAATGGAGAAGCTTGGTTGAGAATGAGACAGGTAAAAGATTAAAATGTCTCAATCTGATAATGGCAGTGAGTATTGCAACAAAGAATTTGAAGATTATTGTTCCTTTAATGGAATCCGTAGGTAGAAAACGGTTCCAGGGACTCCACAGGAGAATGGAGTGGCTGAACACATGAATAGGACAATAATGGAGCGTGCAAGGACTATGAGATTGCATGTTGGGTTCCCTTTAAATATGTGGATAGACGCTGTCAACACTGCTGTATACTTAATTAATAGAGGTCCTTCAGTTCCTTTGGGCTATGGTATTCCAGAGGAAGCATGGACAGGCAAGAAGGTGAGTTATTTTTTTTAAAAAACCTTTGACTGTGAAGCATTTGCATATATAGATTCTGTAAATAGAACCAAGCTGGATGCAAAATCAAAAAAGTGTACCTTCGTTGGATATCGCATTGATGAATTTGGTTATAGGCTTTGGGATTTTGAAAATTAAAAAATTGTGAGAAGTAGGGATGTTATATTCAATGAGAAGGTGTTGTACAAAGATCAGTTGCAACAGCATAAGAAGAAAGAAAAAGATTATGTGGTGCTGGATGATACTCCAAATAGTGATGTTCCAGTGGTTCCTCATGCTCTGCAACAACAACCAGAAATACCACAAACTCCAATGAATGTTAGATTGTCAACAAGACTAATTAGACCTCCTGAAAGGTTTTCTCCCTCTTTGTATTCTATTTTGTTAACATATGTTGGTGAACCAGAAGGGTATGATGAAGCTATGCAAGTGGATACACAGGTTCGGTGGGAGCTTGCAATGAAATAAGAAATGGACTCCTTGCTGAAAAATCAGACTTGGGAATTATGTAAGTTGCCTGCAGGTAAAAAGGCTTTACCAAACAAATGGGTTTATAGGCTGAAAGAGGAAGATGGAGGTAAGAAAAGATTTAAAGCCAGGTTAGTTGTAAAAGGATTTGCACAGAAAAAGGGCATTGATTTTGATGAGATATTTTCTCCAGTTGTCAAGATGACTTCTATTCGTACTATTTTAAGTATTGTGGCTGTTGAAGATTTGTATTTGGAACAGCTAGATGTGAAAACTGCCTTTCTCCATGGTGATTTGGAGGAGGAGATATACATGGAACAACTTTAAGGATTTAAGGTCAAAAGTAAGGAGAAACTGGTGTGTAGATTGAAGAAGAGTTTGTATGGCCTGAAACAAGCACCTCAGTAATGGTATCTAAAATTTGATAGTTTTATGGCTAAGCAAGGCTACAGTTGGCGTAATTCTGACCATTGTGTTTATTTTAAGAGGTTGGATAATGACAACTACATTATTTTATGTTTATATGTTGATGACATGCTTGTAGCTGGGTCTAACATGGATCACATAAGAGAGTTAAAACAATGGTTAGCATAGTCATTTGATATGAAGGATTTGGGGGTAGCAAAACAAATCCTTGGTATGAAAATTTGCAGAGATAGGAAGAATAGAAAATTGACTCTATCTCAGGCTACTTATGTTGAAAAGGTGTTGCAGAGATTCCATATGGAGAATGTAAAATCTGTCAGCACACCTTTGCCTAGTCATTTGAAATTGACTAAGGAGATGTGTCCAAAGACACAAGAGGAGGAAGAAAAAATGTCCAAGGTACCATATCCTTCAACTATAGGAAGTTTAATGTATGCCATGGTATGCACGAGACTGGATATTGCACATGTTGTAGGAGTCGTTAGCAAGTATATGAGTCATCCCAGATTGGAGCTTTAGAATGCAGTAAAATAGATTCTTAAATATTTGAAAGGTACATCCAATACACATTTATATTTTGGGGGCTCTAACACTAATTTAGCAGGCTATGTAGACTCAGATTTGGCAAGGGATATTGATACTAGACAGAGTACTATAGGTTATGTCTTTACTATAGGTGGGACAATAGTGAGTTGGATCTCACAGTTGCAAAAGGTGGTTTCTTTATCCACCACAGAGGCAGAGTATGTAGCTGCAACAGAGGCAAGCAAGGAGATGATATAGTTGCAATCTTTCATAGAAGAATTGGGCAAACAATAGGCTAACAGTTCTTTGTATACAGACAATCAGAGTGCCATACATATTGCAAAGAATTATGCCTTGCATTCAAAGACCAAACACATACAGTTGAGGTATCACTTTATCCGGTCAGTGTTGGATAATAGATAGTTAAGGTTAGAAAAGATACATATAGATGAAAATCCAGCAGATATATTTACAAAGGTAGTGACAAGGGAGAAGCTGAACTCCTCTTCAGCTTTGGTTGGTCTTCAAGACTGAAACAATAAAATCATAACAACAGAGTCCAGGGTGCTTATTTCCAGTGGGAACTGCATGCGCAATGGTGTCGTCTAGGATCAGTCTCTAAGTGGGAGATTGTTTGGTGTGGAGCCTGATCAGTCTCCAAGTGGGAGATTGTTGGTAGGTGGTGACTAATCAGGAAAGTACTGTACACTAGCCATGTATCCTTGTCGGGGTTCGGGGGTGCAACCCCTGAGAAAATTTTTTGGACCGACATAAAAAACCCTATTTTGTAACCGACATAAGGCTTGATAAAAAGGGTTAGGGTTTTTTGGATATATATTGTATTGTAGCATTTGTAATGGTATTGAGTTGCAGGAATTGCTGGTTTAATCGGTTTGATTTACTGGATAATAATATTGGACTCTCTGTTGGTGGATGTAGCCCGAGTTTAGGTGAACCACGTTAAAACTTGTCTCTCACTATTATTATTTTTGTGTATATTTCATTCCTCTGTTTAATCTTTATTTGCATTTAATTGATATCTTCTGTCGGCTAACCCTAACAAACCTAATGTTAGCTTTCCATAATTCTAGTTCCATGTTACCATTTTTATGCAGGGCAAGTTAATAGAATAAGGATTTATAAAATGATATGTAGTTGAAAAACTATATTTCTAAATTGGAAAACATAGCATGGCAACTGATGCCATATACAATTTTAGGAAGGATGCAACATAAAACTAGCTACATAAATACACACAAGAGAAGCCACTATATTTTGAGAATTGATACTCCCTTGCAATGCCTATAAATCACAAATTACACTTGTTGTGACCTAATCACACATCGCCCCATTGCAAATGGGGACCCCCTTTTTTTGAGCTCCAGTGCTTTTCTCTAGTTTAGGATGATGTCTTATGATTGGTTCATGATGAAGTTTATGATGTTGGAATCTTGTCCTACTAAGAAATGATGTTCTGACTCCCAAGGTGCTTTGAATATTGAAGGTCTGGCAAGAAAATTGACTAAGTAGTTAGGCGCATTTCAACCATTGAAGAGTCCATTTTGGTGCCTAGGTAGAAAGCTTGTTTGAATCCATAAACTGTGATCCTATAGAGTTTGACAAGTTCCCAAGAGCTCATACAAGTCTTAAGTTCATGAAATTTTGAAGTAAACATCACATCAGATCTAGGCACAATTCCATACCCTAATCTTTATCAAAGTGTGCCTTAGGGGCTTGTGTACACCATATCAAGATAGGGCACAATTTCTTGTGGCTATAGTCATCTTGAGCGCCTAGGAAGTAGATTTTTTTGAGAGATGAGTTTGAGCGCCTAATACCCAAAAGGCATTTCATCAACCAATTTGAAGGAGTTTAAGTATCAAGGCACTTCTATTAACACTCTACAAGTGTTTGGGTCCATGAGAAATGAAGTAACTATCCTTCCAAGAACAAGGTGCATTTTCTTGTCTTTACCATCCAATTTTGGCGCCCAAGTGAAAAGAGCTTGAAATCTTGAAATCTAGCATGTGAGTGATAAGAAGATCTCTTGGAAGTTTAGATGAATGATTGAAGGTGTTAGAAAGCCAAACAACAAGTTAAGTGTAGCTAGGCACACATTCTTACATATGCAATCTAATTTCAGTGCCTAGCCTTGAAAGGTGACTCATTATCAACTCCTTCAACTCCAAATCAACACTTCATTGGGAAGAACATCAAATTTGATATAAGGATAATGCCTGAAGAGAAGAAAATTTTCCTAAATGTTAAGCATGAGGTTGAAGTTGTTAAGTGCCAAATAGCAGGTTAAGAGGGCTAGGTGCTGATTTCATCCTTAAAATTCATAAAGAGCGCCTAGCAGTCAGGAAGCTCTAAAAACCTCAAATTTGTGCCTAACTTGAAGAGAACGCTCATTTTGTCAAGGTGTTGATTTATATCTGAAAACCATCAGTATGCACCTAGATCTAAAAATCATAAATGTGCGCCTATCAATGACATGTTCTTCTAATGATCTAAACTAGTCTTTGAAACCTCAAAATGCAGAAAATAAGCCAAATGACTCTAGGCGCACTTTTCTTCATTTGCACACCTAAATTTGTGCCTCAATGAGAAGATGTAAATTGACATCAATACATGAACACCTTGAAGAAAAGAAGCATTATCCCATTGTTTGAATCATCAAAATGACAAGTATGAAGCCACCAAATCTGAGGCACACTTCTATTCCTCTGCAAACCAAAATGAGCGCCTAGAAGGAGATTGCATAAATTGACACCATTGATTGAGCGCCCTGAGTAGGAGAACCATTCTAAGTCATTTCCACTTGTTTATAATCATTGAAATGACAAATATGAGGCTAAATAGACTAGGCGTACTTTCACCTATTTGTAACCCAAAATCAACGCCTAGCTAAAAGAAGGCTTGAAATCTTCAATTTGAGCATGTTTGTCATCTCTAAGTAGTTAGGCACAACTTTGCATCTTTATAACCTCCTTTGAGTGCCTAGACATGAAGTGGTCTTTGGGAAGCTTAAACATGAATTTGAAAGCGTTATAGTATCAGAAAACTAGCCAAGTGTGCTAGGTGCATATTTCATCTCCTTCAAACATCAATGTGCACCTAACTTGGAGAAGGGTTATTTACATGTTTAAACTTATTTCTTTGTGTTATCAAGTGAATGATATTGTTTCTTGGTTGGTATTGCAGGAGCCTGGACTAAGGAGTCATTCAAGGAGCCAGATGCTTGGAGTTACCTTCATACAAAGAGTAAAGTGAAGTTGGAAGGCAATCACTGCAAAGGAGGCATCTTGCTACTGCTCCAAAGGATCACATCAAGTTTAGCACTTCATCATCTGCATTAAGCGAAGACATCTATCCATCAAGCTTCAATTTCTATCAATCTTCAAGTCTCTGAGAGAAGTCTCCTACTTCACATCATCATCATCTACACTACTCTCTACAAAGATGCATTCACAAGGAAGATCTACATCATGCCAAAGAATAAAGAATCACAGAGTTAGACAAATGAGCAACATGCATCATACATATCCGACTTGTAAAAGGACAAGGCAAAGTCAACAAAGATACATCCCAAGCATTCAAGTTCAAAGCAATCATGTTCGAAGACATTACATAGATGATGCAATTTGGGAATATGCTAAGGTAGCACATAGATGGCATATACATATTATTCACTAATCACAGTTTGCCACATCATTCAACAAGCAAGGAGCCAAAGAGGAAGCCCATGTGGAAGATACTCAAAAGATTCCATTTTATCCTTATCTTATTGGAAAACGTGCCTTCATTGCCTCTCTTATGTACTAAAAATAGCAAGTTGTTGTAACTAATTGCTGAGATGGCATGATCCTGGCCCTTGGCTATCTAAATTGATCTAGGCCATTCATTGTAATTCTGGAACTCTATATAAAGGCCTTGTTGCCTCATTTGTAAGATAATAGTTAGAAGTTTGTAGTAGAGTAGAGTAGAGTAGGAAGAGACTCTCAAAATTCTCTGAAAGTACTTGAAGTTGTAAATATTTCTCAAGATTAATGCAAAGACATTGGAGTGCATTTGGTGTTAAGTATTGTCTCGTAGAATAACATGGTTTCTTGTATCTTGATTGAATGGAGAGATGTTTCTAAGTAGATTAGAAGTAGAGTAGTAGCTCATTGATGTAATGCATGTATGTATTGAATATTTGATCAACTCCTAGCTCATGCTTTTAATATTCATCGTTGGTGAAGTGTTGTGTAAAGCTGGTCTGATCTTCGTTATAATTTGCTTAAGTTTGATTATGGATGCTTGTTTGAACTGCATCGTCTAATGGGTGCTTATATAAACTTTCATGATTTGAAAACCTTTCGCTATCCTTAAGAGATTGCACCAACTCCATATAGTTGTAGGCACCCTTGGCGAAGTGGAGTTAGGTTGATTAAGGAGTTTGTCTATTCTTGCATCATCATTGCCTCATTGACCTTAGATTAGTTTCTCAAAACCTTTATCTTTTTCCTTATCTTTATTATTGAAGCATTGTACATATATCATCCACACTGAAAGGAGAAATAAGCTGAATGAAGTAAGAAGAAGTTTGCGTAAGTCCCTTCGTGATTACCAACAAGATCACATGTATTCACTGAGTTTATCCACTGCAATCACGAATAAGGAACCTTGAAGTTGTCTCATTGGATCACATAGCTTAGCCTTTGAGAGACTTTATTTAAGAGAGAATAGGATACTTAGTGTTTTATTCTATTGTTGAGTTGTCTAAAAACAATCATCAACAACACTACCTTCGTCAAACAATGCAATGTGAACAAGTCATAAAATAGAAACACTTCTCAAAAAACATTTACTTCACAAATAGTCTATCGACAAAACCGTTGCGCATTCACCCCCATGCAACTGCTATTTTATTACTGCAGCGGTTCATAAAGAGACTTTTTAATAAAGTCTTTGAGGTTCTCGGCGGCATTTAGAAAGCCATCATCGTTCCTGTAAACCACTTGCATTATTCTGGCCGTGTTGAAAAGAAGTATCCGAACACTCTTGGGTATGTCTGCACGCATTAAAAAGTAATAGTTCAATTCACTAAAGGCGTCCTCGTTCACTCCGTCCAGATGATTGAGGGCTGCTTCTTCCGTGCATCCACTGTGCTCATTCATGTAACATTGTACGGATGAAGCCAATTCCCCGCGCTCTCTTTCCCTCTAAATTACCACGGTAAAATACTTTTAGTTTTGGTTGGTAATAACATACTCATACGTGTAAGAAAAGGGTGAAAGTAAGCTCACCTGGAAAGTTCTCAAGTCGTTAACAAGACGCCCTGTCAGACTGACGCGATTGAGAAACTCGGCTCGGAAGTCGCACTTTGCGAGAATGTGATCAGGAAGAATATCTCCCATAGAAAATATTGACGTCAGGCTTGTTACTCCCAGGGCTACTGACACTATGCCGTTCTCCCAATATTCGTCTATTGACGGCGCATAACCTCTTTCCATCCACTCTCTTTCTTTCCTGCAACTGAGGAATAAATCCAACCACTGCACCCCGGAACAAACATTCTTATTAGACTACAATTCCCCCTCTTTCTCTGAAGCGATTTTAAACATGGAATTCAGAAGCAAACAAGAACCAATGAAAAATGTGTTCACTCTAAACAAGCACATCAATAGTTACCGTTCGGCGCAGATAAGGAAGCACATCACGTCCTTGGACCTCACGCACTCGATCAGATATATCGGTCAAAGTATTATAGAGGCCCATGAAAATTATTTTCATCTCCTCTGTTAGATGGTCGATTTGCAAAGGATCCCATCTGCAACCGAAAAGACGAGAGTTAATACGGTGAATTCGTTAATCGGATAAAAATGAAATGGTGATTAAACGCGGTGACCTTTCGAAAGCTTCGTTGAAGAGCTTGATTTGGTGCAGAGTTGCATAGTTGTCAAAGAAGTCGTCTGTGATACCAGCCATGATTCCGGCTTTTGCATAATCGAGTCTACAATCGGTGTATTGTGGTTCAAACATCACTGCTGAAGCGGTCCAGTATACCATCACTCCCCTGTGACGAGTAAAATCCAACTGCGAGAAATTGCAATCCTTGTACCATCTGTAACAACACAATACTCTCATCTTAGTATCTTTCATGTAAAGTCTTCTCAACAACACATATTAAATTAATTTTTCCTTCTTAACAGGGCATTCTATTTAAATATCATCCATTTCAATGGTGAAACAGTTAATAATAATTTTACACCTAGTCCACAATAAATAAATATTTGTCCTATTTTTATTAGTTATAATTAAAGTGGATGATATTTTAAAATTGTTGGTAATTGATGCTCTGCAGCTACGGTTACTGATGTGCATCTATTTTTAGAGGGAGTGGGTGCTGCATGCTTTGTGCATGTCCAGCGTTCAAATCTTTTTAGATTTTTTTGTTATTTCTAGCTGCTGTGCATGCTCCGCACCTCTGCATGTAATAGAGTAGTTTTTCATTATTTTTAGTTGTGTGTGGCTATATATTTTGGTGTGCTGTTTTTTAGAGTTATCTCTGTTTTTCATAGCAGACAGAATGTAGTGTATCACAGAGAACAGTCAATTCAATAATATATTTTGTCTCTGTGTATGGAGATCTTTTGTACCCTTTGCTGTAAGTTGATTTAATTCTGAATCTTCAAAAATAACTGTAACAGAGATTGCTTTTGTTTCAAAATAAGTGCTCCATGTTACCTCTTAATATGTTGTATTTCGGATCTGTGTATAGCCTGAGTGCGGTTGAACTCGAGTTTCGCCAACTCTAAAAACTTGTCGTTGCTCGCGTTTGGCATTCTTTAGGACGTGCATTACATTCAACCTCGATTAGTGGTTTGCGCACTACAGACAATCTAATATATGAACAAATCTGATCACACTAAACTCATAAAACCTTTTTAATCAGAAGCTGTATCTTACCGATATAATGTCTTTCCCAGCCATAAGTCATCGGGATTAAACACTTCTATGTGATTGCTAAACATAAGCCCTGGCATATTTCTATTCCATCGAGCAAACAAAGCATATTCAACCTGGATAAAGAAGAAGCAAAATTGCTAATCATAAGAATTTTCATCAAGTTCAGTATTATATCACAGATTAATATTTCAGAGAAGGTAAGTAGTTCACAATACCTCTTGGCGAAGGTTTTCCTTGACGGCCTTCTTCTGAGAAAAGTTCCTGCATTGCAGGGATTTGGCCAAGTAATCTTTTGCAAATGCACCTATTTCTCTCATTACATTTTCGCCCGGAAAGTTAACCTGTGAACATCGATATAGGCTCAGTATGTCGATTACTCCTCCGCTGTTTTCATTACCAGATTGCTTACAGATTTCTTCAGCCTCGCATTTGATGTTTTGCAGAACGCCTGCCATTTGAAACTATTAGAGAGTAAGACCGACTTAATTATGGAAATAAAACAACTCGATTAAACTTGTAATGAGCACCCATCTGAATCATTTGCATACAAACACATGTAATGAGTAACCATTTTAATGATTTGCATACAAACACATGTTTACCTGAAGATACAGTGTAGCCGAACATCCTGAGAAGCCTGAAGCCCGTGGCTGTGACATCAATATCTGGAACCAGGCTCTCCCTTCCAAATCCAATGCCTCTTTCGCCCCAGTACCTAGTATGTACATTTCCAAAATGAGGAGGGGTGAAAATAATTTTAAAAATCTGGATTTTATTGGAAGCAACTGAATTTTTATTGGAAAGATCATGACATCTAGGAAATACTATTACTCACTGGAATACATAGCCCAAGGCTTGTTTAATCTCCGTTTGGAAATGGCCTTCGAGCCCAAGACGTTCAACACTATCCACGGCTCTCAAACGCTCCGCTATATCCACTGGATACATGCACGGCACTGCCATCCCAACATTTTAATTTTAGAATCAGATATTCTTCCAATAAAGCTTAAGTTGGTACGAGTATTAAATAAAACAATTACCATGGTCTCCAAACTTTGTAACAAGGCCCGTCAAGAATTGTAGACATTTCTTGTCTCCTGTGTGCATAAATACGCAAGCTGTAGATGCTGGCGAGCCTGAGAAAGATCCATCCTTGGATTGCAATTTCAGGATATTTTTCCAATCGACTATTTCTTGTATGCCTTCCAGACACTGCAACATTGCACTGTGATGGGTGTGTAGCTCTTCAACAGATACTCTAATTCACAATAATATTATTCAATCAGTTACATCTTTTAGTTTATAAGCTTGCCTTAAAACAAGATACATCACAAAGAGATGGGGTAGAATTTCACTTTTTCAATTCGGAGTCCCGCTTTTCGTTTATTTGCTTGATGATAGATAGCTCATAAGGAAGATCCAAACCCAAAAGTTTGGCTTCAATCAGCAGTGCAGGCAAGACCATCTCGAATCCCTTAGATCCATGATGACCTACTGCTTCTTTAATCATTCCTTCCGTGTTTCTCCTTAAGAAATCAAGACCTAATATGGCCCACAAATTAAACTCTTCATTTATTTGAGGGTAAATCTCGTTTTTTTTTTTAAATTACACCTCTTGTTTTCTAGTTTAAAATATCTGAATTTAAAATATCCCCGATGAAAACAATAATGAATAAAATATAATGCCAAAATGTAGAAGAAAATGCACATGTAGGTCCATGGATAAAGTTCTGTGGTTGGTGGGCCTGGAAAAAATGGTACCTCTGTGCACTTGATTGTTTCCAACATCCCAGAAGGTGAGAGTAACTAGGCAGGCAAGAGTATTGAGAAATCTATCACATGCTAAAAAGCGATTCTTCTCTCCCCAGGAACCGTCTGGTAACTGATTTTCCAGAATCCAGTCCACCATTTGGGGAAATTGGGGTTCAGCGAAGCCATCAATGGAAGGCACTCTCGCTACCCACGCAGTATCGTATGCAGACGGACTTATCTCCCCATCTTCCATCGAGTTAAACAACTCTTTGATTTCTGCAACCAATTCGTCTCTCCTCTTATCCATCGCATCCAATGGTGCCTGAAACAATAGCACTCAATTAGATTTTGAGATATAAAATTTTTGCTACATCTAACTGCATATCATTATTTCCTCTCGGAGCTTTTGGGTTCAACATTTTTCAGAAACAAATTATTGAATCTCAGTAACTGCTGATAAATATAACACTCAATCCGCAGGTCACCAAAAAAGTGCTCTCAGATGTCGATCCATCTGAATTCGACAGGGGAATTCAAATAATTCATACTTCATACCTCCTCAAATGTTGCAATAGGATGAACATAATCTGGCTTCCCGCTATTAGGATAGATCTTACGCTCCGTATGCAGTATTGTTAAAGCTGCAATCGTGACAGCACTAGATTATTTAACTCTCGAGTAGTTGAAATGTTTAAACTCAAAAGTTGATAAAATAAACCATTACCCTGAAGAGTTTTCGCATCCTCTCTGACAACAACAGCAGATGGCATGTTGTGGCAATCTGCAAATAATTGAAAAAGACAATAATATTTAAATGAGAGTGTTTTTGGATTTAACTGTGTATGTTTTTTATCAACATTTCAGATCATGTTCAATGATCCATCATCAAGAAGAGGATAGTTGAAGACGGATAGCAGACTAGAACTTTATAAAAGAGTGAGAAAGAGAAAGGGCAAGGGGCGAAGAGAGAAAAAATAAATAAAACAAAAAGAAAAAAGAAGAAAGAAGAAAAATGTGATAAAAACAGGATTTTGGGGTACCATACAAACACTTAAACCAACATTAGCTTAAGTTAAAAATTATTAATAATAATATAAGTGCAAACAATTATATATAAATTCAAAAGTATAGACAATGCATAAATAAATAATGTAAGAACTTAAAAATATATAAACCCTCAACCAAGTAAAATGCACTAAATAAGATCCTTAACGGAAGCAATAGGTAAAAACCTAACCTATAAAGGACAAACAAGTCTACATACACATCAATCTAGGTCAACCAACGAGTTTAAAGGATATGTAAAGTAAATACAAAAAATACAAAAACCAAACAAAACCAAACTAACAATACATAGACTTATATGCATTAACTGAATAGATATCCATACCTGTGTACATAGATCAAAAGATATATGGGCATGTATACATAGGTGCAACAAACAAAGGAACAAAGATTTGATATGCATAAACTAAATAGATATCCATACCTATGTGCATGGATGATTGGATCTATAGATATTAAAATGAAATAAGACGCGTATATATATATATACAACAAAATAATAAAAGAACAAAAACACAACAAAAATAAGTATAGTTGGATAATTCTAGGATTACAATCAGTTAGAACAGAGCTGGATAGAAAATACCTAAACTCTTTGCGCGCGAGTAGTTTCTAAAAGGCTGACAACCATGGGCTTTCTTTGAAATCCATCCTGGAGATTTATTGCTAGCCTTGGAAACCAAACTAAGTCGCGGACACAAAATCTGGGCCATTTTTGCAAATGAAATATCACCTTTACATTCAGTGTTGAGTTTGAAAGGCATGAGCAGGAGAGGCCTTTATCAATGCCAAATCTCAATTAGACTCATGGGAAAGCTATGGCTTCCTCAACGCGTTTTTCCGTAAAGTAGGTCAATGCCACTTGCTCGGATTAAATAAAATTTGCATAACATGGCATTCTTTTCAGGATTCCCTTTTAAATAATACCTTATCATCCGTACATATCATTTGTCACGTGCATATATCATTTATCATGTGTATATATGACTTGAAGTTCTTAAAATAATTAAAATTTGGAGAAAGGAAATAATTTAATTAATATATATTTTTTTAAAGTTATTGGGGTTTAGAAGTATTGGTAAAAGACTTGAGGTGTTTATAAGGAGTATTTTAAATCTTTTGTAGATCACTTTCCATAGGTCAACTAGAGGAAATGTGATTCAATATGTTGGTCTTGTGAGGGCTATGAATCTATATTTTTTTCTAAATTACATTGACACCTATATTTTTTATTAGTATCCAATGGACACATATTTTATGCTATTGGTTTATTAAGTGAAATTAATTATCTAATTATCATATTTATTAAATAATACCTTATCATATGTATTTATCAGTAGTTAAATTCTTGGGAAGAATTTAGTTATTAAACAAATAATTTTTTTAATGTTAAACAAATATTTTTTTTCCTTTAAGTCTGCAAATATTATAACAAAAATTGTAATGTGATTATTTAATTTTGATTCATTGTATATATTATTTTTAAATTAGATATTTTAAATATTATATATTTAATTATATATTAATAATAGAATGTATATTACATTATTGAGTATACAAATTAGTAGAATTATCATGTATTCTATTCATGTTATATTATAGTAAAATAAAATATTAATAAATATTTGTGTATAAATATTAAATATTGAAATATTATAATGAACTTTGCAAGTTGTTCGACGGTTCTAGTTCCCCTCCATGAACAATTTGTAGGGTTTCTCTCATGAGATGAAGATTGATCCTCTTTGTTCTTTGTTCTCTTTTCTTTGAATTTCTCATAAAATTTTCATTGCATGCTTTCTTAAACAATTAGATTTTTGCTATTGTAGACACCTATTATCTATGTATTAACCTCCTATAACATGGGCTCTCTAGAAATAGTTTGGTTTTTTTTTCTAATTAACTCTGTCATTTCCCGCCAGGTAAGGTTTAAGAGTTTCAAGCCTTGACACATGCGAGTGGAGTCTTGTCTAGTACGGTTCCGCCGAGGCATTTACTCCTCGGCTGAGAGAGTTGATGGTGAAGGCAAATGATAATAACAGCAACATAGAAGGGAAAATTGGAGTCATGGATACTGCAAGAAAATCCTTCAAGGAGGCACTGGACATTCAACATGCCGCCCCTCCGCTCGAAGATTCAAGCTTCACAGCACAAGAGGAGGGAGAAGAGGGCAATGGAGGTAGTGGGAGTGGCGATGTCAAAGGTCAAGAAGCCTCCGGCTGAGCAAATGAGGGTAAGAATATTAGATAGCCAAGGAAATTAGTTCTTTAGCCTAATTCTGGTATGCAAAAAGTGGTGAATGTTGAGGAGAATAGGTTGAAAAATGTGGACTTATTCTTTGTGTGCTTGGATGTGGAAAAAATGCATGCAAGAAATTTTTTTGACAATTGGCTTTATTCTGTCTGGATAAAAAAGTTGGGGGTTTATGTTTCTTTCTGTAGAATGATTTTGAAGGGCATTTTTGTTATAATCCTTAAAATCATGCTATGCAAAAGAAAATATTAGAGAGAGATGTGGAATGTGGGCAGATCCTTGTTTAAAGTGTTTCATTGGAGCCTTGAGGCTTCTATGCAAGACATTAAGTTTTGCTATGTTCCAAGATGACTATTGGTTAGGGATCTTCCTGTTCAACTCTAGGCATTTTTGCCTAATTTACTAGAACCCATGGGTAAAACTTTGAAAGTGGAAGACTCAAATATGACACTGCCCATTTGGATGCTAGGGTGTTGGTATCCCTTAAACCAGGAGTTCATATACCTGAAGTGTTACAAGTGAGCCTTGAGAATAAAACTATTGAATGTGTAATTTTGGGCTTAGTGGAGCTCAATTCTTATTTTTTATGCAAATCTGATGTGCACCAAAGAAAAGATTATCCAGTAATAAAATTGAAAAATGTTAATAAACATTTTGAACTGGGAGACTCTGCTAAAATCAGTCTTAGCTCGAGGGGTGGTGAGCATAGAAGTGTCTCAGAGACTAAGGTAGAGGTTACATACCTTGCAGTGTCTGAGCCTATTCTGTGCTCTCGACCTCTCCAGCCAGGCTCCGAGTATCTAGAAGGTGCTCTTAAAGAAGTTGGAAACAGTTTTGAGAAATTAAGGTTGGAGGATATCCCCTATGGTGATGAGTTGCTTGGCTCTTCAGAGTTGGTAGAGTCAACACCTTTCCCCTCTCCTATTGATAAGCATAATATGGTCTTTGGCACCATAAATGTTGCTGAGCCTAAAAATTTCCCTTTCAAAAGTCTCAATTCCTACATGTAATGCTATGGAAACGGAGAGTTCAAGTCCAGTGAATCCCCTCATAGATGAGGATAAAGTAATCTGGGATTCAATTTTGGAAGGTGACAATAATCCAATCTCAAAAGGTTTGGACAATTCTACTCCTAGGAATTTTAGGCCTATTGGTTAGCCACTTATGGTTGGCGATAACTTGGGACTAGTTCCCACTAAGAAAAACGTGCAACAACTTGCTCTGATGAAAATCAGAGAAGATATGTTGGCAAGGAAACTGAAAAAAATTGTGCAAGAGCTTGGGCTCCCTGATCAAGCTAGACCACCAAACCCATTGAAGGCTAACTTGGGAATCCCCATCAAGGTGGCCAAGGATACTAGGGATGGATTGGAGGATATAGAAGAAAGTGTGGCATGTCCAAAAGGAGAGGGAGGCAGAAAAAAGAGGAAGAATGTTAGAAGGAAATTGAGTGAGTGCAAAAGGGTGAAAGGAGGGAAGCTTCCTAAGTGTTTCGATAACATGGGTATTTCTAAGGAAGAGGCCCAATAATCTGGTTCACTGTCTTATCTAATATTTTCGCCATGAAATGCATAAGTTGGATTGTGAGGGGCTTAGAATCCCTAGGTAGAAAGTACATTATCAGAGACCTAGTTAACAAGAATAGGATCATAGATTTTCTATTGCTACAGGAAATCAAAGCTACTAAGTTTCAGTTAGACAATGTGCTTAGATTCATTTGGAAGGACTCCCTTAAATATCACACAAGGCTTGATAAGGGAAAAGGAAGCACTGCAATTTTAATGAAGCTAGAGTGGGGGTAGTTTGTTACTCAGTCTGGGAACTTCTCCCCTTGTAATAGGGTGGTATGGGCCTATTTTGATAAAAATGGAGAGAAATTTAGCATTTGCTATCTTTATGCATCAAATGATCATAGAGAAAGTGGGGCATTTGGGAATGGTTACCCACTCATCTCCCAAAGATCCCATGGATTTTTGTAGGGGACTCAAGAATATGGTCAAAAACAGGGAAGACAAGATAGGAGGTATCAGTGTAGAGTGGAAATGTAATGAAATTTTTTTTTGGCTTAGATTTAAGAAGTCTCTTAGGTTGATGGATCCCTTGGAAGGTGCTAAAAATAGGAGTAATGGAATCAAGTTTTCTTGGTGCAATGCCCAATCAGGTAATAGAAGAATTTACAGTAGACTGGACATAATGTATGCTAACAAAGAATTTTTTCAGTTTAAAACTTCTTAGGGAGACAATACAGTTAAAGTCCTACCAAGCTCTTTATCTGATCATCATCCAATTTGTGCAGATATTCTCTTCATTTCTCATGACATTGCTTCCAAACCTAAAGCAACAAACTCTTTTAAGCTTAATGTCATGTTACTAGACAATGTTGACTGTAAACAAGGTATTTTGGCAATTAGGAATATCATTAAATGTACTCATGCCCACTATAATGCCAATAGATATTGGTCAATGCTTATCAAGGCCTATCAAGAATTGTTTCAAATCTATCGAAAGAAATATGCAATAGATAGAAGAAAAGAGGAAAGAGGGCTTCAGAAAGAATTCTTGGAATCTAAGAAAAAACTACAAGCTGCCCTGTTTGATGATGAATTGATTGCTGCAATGAGTGTCACTAAAAATAAACTCAAATGTTTTGAGACTCTTAGAACTCAAAGTGCTAAAAATAGGGCTCGACTGAACTAGATTAAGGGAGGAGATAGGGGTTCTAAATACATTTTCAATATGTTAAGGAGCAAGTTCAAACAAGAGCATATTGAGTCTATCATAGAGAATGGTACTACATACATAGATTTGAATGATATCAAGAACTTGTTTAAAAATTTCTATGAAAACCTCTTCAGAGCCAAAGATGGGAATGCTGACTGTGCTGATACGTAGAGGCTTTTCTCCCTAATTTGTCCCAGGAAAATTGATGAGTCAATGGCAGAAAAAATGAAACAAAATCTATCCAAAGATGAAATTAAGAATGTTATTTTCTCGATGAGTAATTGCAAATCCCCCAAGATAGATGGAATTCTAGTTGAATTCTATAAAACTAATATTGAATGGGTTGTTGATGATCTGTTTGAGGTATATCAAGAAGCCATGGGGAATGGAACCTTGGGGAGGACATTAACAGAGGGATTATTAAACTTCTACCCAAAGGTGGTGATAAATCCAATCTAAGGAATTGGAGGCTAATTTCTTTTCTCAATGTCTCATATAAAATTATTGCCAAAGTGTTGGCAAGAAGACTAGTTGATATTTTACCCTCCATAATAAATGTGACTCAGACATGCTTCATTAAAGGTAGATATATCCTTGAGAACCTTTTAACTAGTTGGGAAGCTACTCACTAGGCAAAGGAATCCAGATAGAATGCAGGGATTTTATTGTTAGACTTTGAAAAAGCCTATGACAGACTGGAATGGTCGTTCATAATATGTGTCCTCAAGGCTTTTGGGATTCCAATAGAATTTGTAAAGATGGTTGAAATGCTTTTTAGAGATGCCTTTGCTCAAGTTAAAATCAATGGGGTTCTTACTTATGCCTTTCATATGGGGAGGTCCATTAGGCAAGGCTGCCCTTTGGCTCCTACATTATTTGTTATTGCTTCTAAAGCTTTATTTTATATCTTCAAAACGGATAGAATATTAGGTATTTTTAAAGGCATAGAGCTTCCCGATGGAAATCTCCTGCTTAACATGCAGTTTATAGATGATACTGCCCTATATCCTATAATAGAGAAAGAAAATCTAGAAAATTTAAAGATCAGATTGAATAAGTTCTACTCTGCTTCAGGTGCCAAGGTCTCCTTTAGCTGCAAATCTATTCTCATAGGCTAGTCTAAGTCCCCTCCTTCTTGGCTTGGTGAAAATGAATGGCAATGGGGAGGACCAAAAAAGCTGGTAAGGTTTCTAGGAATTCCTTTTGCTATTGATCGCTCTCTCAAGCATATGTGGGATTGGTTGTTTTCTAAAATTGATATTAAACTCAAAAATTGGAATAGACAAGCCTTATCCCTAGCTGGGAAATTCCAAGTGTGCCAAAAAATCTTATCATCTTATATTGTGTACTATGCATCCATGTGGCATTTTTCTAATATACAGTTAGAAAGCATTCAGAAAGTGATCAGATTCTTTCTTTGATCTAATGGCAAAGGAAAAAATAAGAAACATTATGTTAAATGGAAATGGTGTTGTATTAGCAGAGATTATGGGGGATTAGGCTTAAAAGATATGAAGTTACAAGGGTTGGTCCTAGTAGCTAAATGGATTGTAAATTCTCTGGAAGGCAATGAACCTTGGAAGGTATTTGTGAGGAACAATATCAAATTGGCTAGGCCTAAAGGAAATTTAGATTGGAAATTTTTTCATCCTTTTGACTATCTCTTTGGTGATTTCAAAGTGAAGCCCTTCAGGTCAGTGGTCTTTGCTTCTATTTGGAAGGCCTGGGAAGGTATCAGAATTCTCATTTCCTGCCAAGAAGAGACAATTCTTTAGTACAATGGGGAAAACATAGTTCTATCTAGTGATCATTAAAATATAAAGAAAAGCCTGTAGCTCTCATTCAAGGATGCTCTAGCCTCATGTGGCATAAGATGGGCTTGTCTACTTTTTGAAAGATGTGGTCACCTCTTCTAGTTTTAAAAGTTGGGAGTGTTTAAAAACTAAGTTTTGATTGAAAGATACTCAAAGAAGGACATATTCTATGCTACTTTTAGCTTACTCAAACAACCCTACTCTACCAAGTCTTTTGTGTGAGTAGGATTGGTTGGGTAAGCTGAGATGGAAAGATGGATTCAATCTAAAGATCTGTGAAGCTAAAAGGATTTATAAGATGCTTGGGAACTTAGATGAGATCTTTGAGCATTGTGTCAAGGCTTGGAATTGTGATGTGAGTTTTACAAAATTAGGGGGTTATTTCATGTCTTTCTGGTCTAAGCCCTTAGAGCCCAAGAAAGGATGTTTTAGATAGTTACTAAGCCTGAAGAAATTACCACTAGGTCATAATAGTTACTTATGTATGATCATATTTTCTTTGAGTGTCCTTATGCTTGTCAAGCCTGGAATATGTTTTTGGGTAAGATACCTAACTGGTCTTTATGTGATCCAATGTGTAAGTTTGGGGTTATATTTGGTCATATTTTTGGTGTTGATACAAATACTAACTTGTTTTGGCTAGCATTATCAACTGAAGTTTTATGGAATTTGTGGAAAAAGAGGAATGAGGACCAATTTCAAGGAAATCTAAGAATTCTTACTGGGTTTGATTCAAGACTCACATAGGCTGACTTGTTCATATAGGTGGCATTGTCAGTGGAAAATCAATTGGGTAATTTGACGAAGGTTGCTAAGAAGGATGGCTCTTCAGTAAAGGATAATGGCTCTGTTTTACAAGAGGTGGAACCTCAAGACTCTACTAAATCCTACCAATCTTTCATCATGAGACTGGATGATTTAAATAGAAGATTCAAAGGATTACACCTTATAAGGATCCAAAAATGTTGAGAAACCACAGGGCTCAAATTTAGAACAAGACTTAGATTATTCAGTGATGGACATGTCAGAAGTTGAACCAATGTTGGAGCATGTTCCTGCAGAAGCCTTGGAGGAGATACAATCTACTAACCAGAGAATTAATTAACATTTTAGGGTTAGAGTTATGATATTTTGATCATTACAATGTGTATATATATATATATATATATATATATATATATATATATATATATATATATATATATATATATATGGATATATGGATATATGATGTAATACCTGTCATACTTTTGTATTAAGTTGTATAATCTTTGAGCCCTATTATGGTGGCCAGTTTGGCCACGATCTATGTAGCTATACAACTCCTTTTTTGGTAATATAAACTCAAAAAAAAAAATATTATACTAATCTAAATATTAATATATTATATTGTGTAATATTCATATTAATATTTAATTTTATTCATTGTAGATATTAATTATAAAATTCTTAATTTAAATATCAATAAAATAATAATAATTATATTAAGTTATTGATTATACGAATAAATGAAATTATCATTATAATGTATTTATATTTATGTTATTTTATATTAAAATGAAATTTTGATATATATTTGTGTATAAGTATTAAATATTTAAATATTTTATTGATCTAAATATTAATATATTATATTTGTAATATTCATATTAATAAGATTATTTATTTTTTCTCATTCTAATTATACTATTGATATTTTAAATATTATATAATAATATAATTAATATTATTTTTATAATAAAATTTATTGAAACATAGTAAAAACTATATATATATATATATATATATATACAAAATAGCAATCTAAATATTAATTTATTTCGTATTAATATAATATTCAGTTTATGTGGAAAATTTATACATTTATTGTGTTCTTTTTCCAACATTGGGTGATAGAATTCATAGTATACTTATCCCATTTTTGAATTGATAGTATAACATATCCCATTTTTTTCTCATATATTTTGTCATGGCATTATTCCATATTGTTCAAAATTTAAAGTTTTCATTACAAAAAGTAATTTTCTAGTATGATAATAAGCATGTGTGAAGATATGTTGAAATTAGTATACTAGGATGCATAAAAATATGGGGCATTATTATCATTTTAAAATTCATGTTCGATTCCTCGATTTGAGTGTGGATTAATTTTTCTACTTCATAGATCTAGAGACATGGGTTTGAAAAAATTCAGCTCCTTAAATTAATATTTCCTTCACTATAATATATGAATATTTAATTTTTATAAAAAAATACATATGAATATTTCATTTTACTATGTTATAATAATTTTTTTTATAAAAATGGTATTTAATTATATTATTTTATTGATATTCAAAATATCAATATTATAATTCATATATGACTATTATATTTTTTTTTAAATATTAAATATTCAAATATTGTAGTGATCTAAATATTAATATATTATATTTATAATATTCATATTAATATAATTGTTTAATTTTTATTCATTTTATGTATTAATTATGATTTTTTTATGAAATACAATAGAATAAATATTAATAATAAAATTTATATTAAATTATTGATTATACAAATAAATAAAATTATCATTATAATATATTTATGATAATGTATTTATATTTATGCTATATTATAGTAAAATGAAATATTGATATATATTTGTGTATAAATATTAAATATTAATATATTTTACTCATCTAAATATTAATATATTCTGTAATATTCATATTAATAGATTATTTAATTTCCTTTGCTCTAATTATAATATTTCTATTTTAAATCTATAAAATAATATAATTAATACTATTTTTATAATAAAATTATTAAAACTTAGTAAAATGAAATATTGATATATTTGTGTCATCCAATAATAGCAAATAGTAAAATGCTATAATATATAAAAAGGAACTCAAGAATTGACAATATTATAGTAAAATTCACAATTGACATTCTCAAGTGTAAACTCCATTGTGGTATAGTAAAATTCACAATTGAAATTCTCAAGTGTAAACTCTAGGTCTATGCTAACCAAACAAATATTAAATCAAACTCAAAATCAAGTAATTAATTCATGAAAATTATTTACCAATAAATCAGTTCCACATCAATTTTAAACAAATATTTAATCTAAGAAAAAAATTTCAACTACAAAACACACTAGGTGGCCCTTGATTAGTAAAACAAACAAAACACAGTATTATTTTTCATGTTGAACAAATTTTAATTTTTCCTAAGTCTACATGAGAAAATTTTAACAAAAAAATATTCAAAAAATCATTTATCTATGTTGTGATTGGCTCAAAATTTGAGCTCTTAATGACTAATTTTATGAAAATACTTTTGAGTAAAACAAACACACTAAAATCCACACAAAAAAATATGATATGGAGGGAAGTATGGAATGGAATGAAGCCACTGACAAACTAACTTGGGAAAATCTTGTTATTAAAAAATAATATTTTTGATTATTTAATTTTGATTCATTGTATACATATATTATTTATAAATTTGATATTTTTTTTATTCAACATGAGTAAAGCTTTTAACTGGAGATAAGTATGGAATAGAATGAAGCAAACAAAACACAGTATTATTTTTCATGTTGAACAAATTTTAATTTTTCCTAAGTCTACATGAGAACATTTTAACAAAGAAATATTCAAAAACTCATTTATCTATGTTGTGATTGGCTCAAAATATGAGCTCTGAATGACTAATTTTATAGAAATACTTTTGAGTAAAACAAACACACTAAAATCCACAAAAAAAAAAATACAATATGGAGGGAAGTATGGAATGGAATCAAGCCACTAACAAACTAACTTGGGAAAAGTTTGTTATTAAACAAATAATATTTTTGATTATTTAATTTTGATTCATTGTATACATATATTATTTATAAATTTGATATTTTTTTAATTCAATATGTAGGTAAGTATGGAATGGAATGAAGCCACTAACAAACTAACTTGGAAAAAAATTATTATTAAACAAATAATATTTTTGACTATTTAATTTTGATTCATTGTATACATATATTATTATAAATTTGATATTTTTTTAAACATGAGTAAACACTTTTGACTAGTCGGGTACAATATCAAGTGAGCAGGGGGAGGACTGGACCTTGTGCCTAAGGAAGCTCTCGCCAATTGAGCCAGGCTGCCTACCATAATAAATTTGATATTTTAAATATAATGAAATAATATAATTAATTATATATGGATAGTTAATATATATTTGTGTATAAATATTAAATATTGAAATATTATACAGATCTAAATATTAATATATTATATTGTGTAATATTCAAATTAATATAATATTCATATTAATATTTAATTTTTATTCATTGTATATATTAATTATAAAATTATTATTTTAAATAGCAATAGAATAATATGGAATGAAGTAAGGAGTGACAATAATAACATATTAACTTGTTTAATTAAATTATAAGTGCCTAAATTTTTGCCACAAATTTGGTTATTAAACAAATAATATTTTTTCTATGCGAATATTATAATATAAATTGTAATATTTATATTAATATAATATTAATATTAATATGATTATTTTTTTGACTAATTGTGTATAAATTATTTATAAATTTGATATTCTAAATATTAATGAAATAATATAATTAATTATATATTCATAATAGAATGTATATTAAATTATTAATTATAAAAATTAGTAGAATTATCATTATAAGGTATTTATGTTATATTATAGTAAAATGAAATATTAATATATATTAGTATATAAATATTAAATATTAAAATATTATACTAATCTAAATATTAATATATTATATTTTTTGTATTAAATATAGTGTATCAAAAATGGTTACAGATCTACCATAGTAGCCATTACATCTTGTTTGTCTTCAGCTGAGTTTTATCTAAATATGCTTAATAGTTTGGGTGTCTTTCTATATACAAAACTTTATAACTTCGGCAGATTTATTAGGTTTGTAACTGTCAGCTAGTATCTACAAAAATTGGTATATCAACCAATATATACAAAATTGATATATTAGGTTTGTAACTATCTATTATCCCTATCAACATGCTTGTCATTATAACCTCTTTATACATCATATGTCAAAACAAGGTAGTGTACGCAACATTAGCCACTTATACATATATAGATGAAGCAATTGAATTAGTTATTGTAGCACCTGTTATGCCCTTCAACAACCCTTGGGTCTAGCTCCCACACAATAGCCTACGTACTCGAGCTTGCTTCCTCAATGGCAGAGGAAGCGTCATCAATTTCCTATTGGTCTGGTACATGAACGTCTCTAGGCCTTCCTGCACCATTGAACACCCCTTTGAATTCGTTTAGAGCTCTCATGAAAGCATCAGCTTCTTCCTAGGTGCAGTGGTGGGCATGCCCACCCTTGACTTCATCTCTGACTACAGTTGTCGAGTCTTCCCTAAAGAGTTGTAGGAACTTTTCCATGGAGCACTCCAAGTGTAGAATGACCTATGAAATAATATTATAGAATGTGAGTCATTTTGAAGACTTAGTAACTACCCTTTTACACCCCTGAAACTTATCCATATTTCTTGCCTTCCATAACTGCCACAAAATCTCAGTGGTTAAATAATTCTAAAACATGTGCAAATTCTTGTTCAGATTTCTAATATTAAATAATATATCTTTCCAATAAATTTTATCATTTTCATCCCAGATTAAAAGATCACTACAAAATATTTTCCAAATTTCCTTTACATAAAAATAGTCAGAAAGAATATGCCTTATAGTCTCCGGGGTCCTGCATATGTTACAAATGTCAATATCAACATAATTAATTTTAAATGGTAATTTTTGTAATAAAATAAGCCATCTAAAACAAGCCTTCTTGGGCTCTCTAATGCTATTCCAAACAGAGCCAAAAAAAATATGCCAAACATCCATGAGGGAGTCAGTCCCCCAATAATGATTAGTATGATCTGAAACGAAGATTTTACTAGTTAATTCTTTATAAATTGTCTTAGATTTAAGATCAGTAAGTCTTGTGCCATATACTCAGGCTAGGTCACTAGCTGGGTCCAGGTCCTCTTCAGGGTTGATAGGGAATTGAGCTTCTTTACAAGATTCATTTAAGGTGTTAAGGGTTTTAGGATTAGAAGCAAGAAGGTTAAACTCAAAAGCAAGGTTAGCCTAGTCCTTAATTTTCCCATTAGAGAAAATATCTTTAAATGTTTTGATAACCAATAGGTTCCATTTCTTTGTAGAGTAGCCTTGTAATAGGGCCAACGACTTATTGTTATGGGATAGGTTCCACCAAATGGAGCTATAGGTATGACACTTCACATCACTATTTATAGAGATATTGTTGGTTTTACAAAACACATTGGGCTTAATAATCTCCCATTCTTTCCAGAGACTCTTTAAAATTGAAGAACCAAAAGGGGACATAGGATATTTACTCAATAGAATATCACATAATGGTAGTCCTTTCCATGTTTTAGCCTACTTGGGGGTGGCCATCCTAATGTTATTTCTCACCAACACCTCCCAGGGTTCATTGTCTTCCATGGATCTAGCAATCCATTTTGCTACTAAGGCAATGCCATGAAGCCTAAGATCTTTTAGGCCAATCCCCTCATGACTTTTCTCAATGCAACACCATTCCCATTTAACATGTTTCTTTCTATTGTCTTTCCCATTGGACCAAAGGAAGTTCTTGATCCTTTTCTAGATATCATTTACCTGATAGTTGCTAAAAAACCAAACTGATGCAAAGTAGATGCTGTAAGACAAGAGAACCTTTTGACAAACCTAGACCCTTCTAGCTAGGGATAGGTACTATATGTTCCAACCCTCTATCTTCTTCTCTATCTTGTTACTTATCCATAACCACATTTCTTTTAGGTTCAGGCTGACTGTAAATGGTATTCCAAGATACCTTACCTGTTTGGGTCCCCCCATTGAAAGTCATACTTTTGATCCAATCCAGGGGTACCTCATCCCAACCAAGGATAATGGATTTAGAGGTGGAGATTTTGGCACCAGAGGATTGGCAAAAGAGGTCAAGTTTTCCTATTAGAGCTTCCATATTTCCTTCCTTAAGTTCTGGAAAAATAGTAGTATCATCTGCAAACTAAATGTTGATTAATTCCTGCTAATTAGGGAATGTGATGCCCCTTACCTATGGGGAGTGGGATTGCTCTCTAAGTAGATAATCAAGAGCATCTAAATCTATAATGAATAGTGTCAGGGCGAGGGGGCAACCCTGCCTGATTGACCTTTCAAGAACAAATTATTTTGAGATTAAGCCATTCACATCCACCTGTGCAACTACATCTTTTAATAGGACACCAACCATGTTGCAAAACTTCACTGGGAACCTAAAGGCTTCAAGAGTTGTCCTAAGGAAGGACCACTCCACCCTGTCATAAGATTTCTCTAAATCCAAAAGTATCATTATAGCTTTTTGGTTGGAGTGTTTGGTCCACTGCATGGCTTCCAACTTGTTATTAGGTTTTCCAGCATATATCTACCCTTGATGAAACTAGTTTGTGTGTTGTTTATAAACTTGGGTAGTATGTCAACCAGTCTTAGTGCCATCACTTTTGCCATAATCTTGTATGATACATTTAGAAAGGTTATAGGCCTTGAATTTTTTATTAGAGTCTTGTCACCCCCTTTTGGCAATAGCTTGATAATACCTTAATTGATGTTCCTCCCTAGAGTTCCCTTGCTTAGGGCCTCCATGTAGACCTGGAGCAAGTCATCATAGACCCAATCCAGAAAGGATTTATAGAATTCAACTGGCAAACCATCACTACCAAGGGACTTGTCATTATTAATTAATAGGTATGGATTTCTTGATTTCTTCCATGGTTAAGTCTGCCAAAAGCTTGGGTACATCATCCTCAAAAATTCTTTTAGGGATAATCCTTTTAACTAGTTCTCTGGCATTTTGGCTGTCCCCTTCCCCCTTTTCTAAGGTGAAGAGGTTTTTGTTGCAAGTATGAGGTAGATTGTTGCAAGTATGAGGTGAACCAGTGTTGTCATTGATGTCAACATACTCATATTACATTGACAAGAAGGATTGGATGAGCTGTGTGTTGAGGATATTGAGAAAATTACCCTCAGTCAGGAACAGTGAAGAACAGTGATGAGAAGAAGGCAAATATATTGGATAGGTTGAGAACCGGAGGATGCGGATTAAAGGGTTTGCAGATATGAGTCTTGAGATGCTTCAGTCGAGTTTTTAGAGGTCCGCATGAAGACCTGAAGAAGTTATGGCTGTCTGTGTGGAACCGGTTCCGGCAAGTGCTTAGAGGTGACAGAGGATCACAGAAAGGTCCGGTGAGGTCCGGAATTGTACAATCCTAACCTGCGGATTGGAAAGAGTATTTGGGATGTCCTTGTGATGTGCCATCTCAAGTTTTGTATGATTTGGAGGTCCGGAAGTACCTCTTGCATTATGACAGTGGCGACAGACTGTGTTCTTGAAGTTCCGGATAAGGAGGATAAGAGATTTCAGTAATTAAAGGAAATGCGGATGTACCTGGTCATTCAGACAGGCTTGTGAAGGTTCTTGGATCATGTTGAGGTTGTGTCATTGGTCCGCATTGATAATGTATGATTTGAAGGTCCGGAAGTACCTTCTACAGTGGCGACAGACTGTGTTCTTGAAGTTCCGGATGAGGAAGACAAGAGATTCCAGCAAGTAAAGGAAGTGCGGATGTATCCGGACATTCAGGCAGGCTTGTGAAGTTTTCTGGATCGTGTTGAGGTTGTGTTGTTGATCCGCATTGATAGTAGAGCCCAGAATTGAAGTTATTCTTCCGGATGAAGTTCTTGCTCTGTTTAGCCGACCGGATGAGTTGTTCATCCTGCGAATGTTCTTGTGGTGGCCGACCGGATGTGTTATTCATCTTGCGGATACTCTTATGATTGTTTGCCGACTTAGATGTTTGATCCTAAGTCGATGTCTTGTATAAATAACGGTCTGTGAGTTCATTTCGAGGTGTGGTGTGGGTGGATGAGTGTGGCATAGCGAAGAGAAGTGCGAAAGGCAGAACAGAGGTTTTTGGGCTTAATTGGAACTGATCCGGACATGGTAGAGATGTCATTCTCCAGTTCAAGACTGTGATTTTTATCACTTTGTAGACAGTGTGTCTCCCTGTAGGCAGTGGGCCTCTTTGTGAGCAGTGTGCTCGGGCAGTGAGCCCTAATTGGCATGTGCCATTCATTTTTCTTTATTCTTCTAATAGAGAATAATTCTTGGGTTAATCACCCCGTGGTTTTTCCCTTAACCGGGTTTTCCACGTCAAAATCTTGGTGTTCAATGTGTTGATGCTTATCTGCTCTTGTGTTTATGCATTATGCTTTCATGGATGATTAATTGATATGCTGCTAACTAACAACAAAGAATCAAGTGTTTGAAAGAACAAGAAGTTTTATACAACTGATTCACCCCCCCCTCTCAGTTGTATACCCTAGATCCAACAATTGGTATCAGAGCTAAGTTCCTCTGATAGGAGCTTAACCGCTTGAGGAGATCCAGGATGTCGTCATACAAGAAGGATAGTCCGAAGTTCGATGGAACCAACTTCACTCTCTGGAAAGGTCGCATGAAGTGTCACTTGGAATGTATGGGAAAAGCATACTTGGCTATGGTTTCAAAACCATATGTACCTCCACAAGGTGGTCCGACAACTCTGAATGAAATCACAGAAGCTGAAAACAATCTGCGGACCAAGGAAGCTCTTCTAAGCGCATTGAATGACTCAGATCTCTCGAATGTTATTGACCTACCAACTGCATATGAGATCCTGACTAAACTGGAACTTCTGTATGAAGGAGATGAGTTTGTCAAAAGTGCAAGGTTGCAAAGTCTGAAAGGGAAATTTGAAAGATTGAAAATGAGAGATGATGAAAACATCACTACCTTTATGCCAAGAGTGAATGAGCTGGTATGTGGAATTAGAAATGCTGGTGGAACTCTAGATGAAAATGAGATTGTCTGCAAAATCCTAAGATCACTTCCTGCTGCCTACAAAATCAAGGTTGCTGCCATTGATGAATTCAGAGCCCACACAACTATCACAAGAGAACAACTGGCTGGCAAACTAGCTGCATTTGAAATGACCGAGTTTGGAGATGATCCTCCCAAGACTGAATCTGCTTTCAAAGCCAGTACCTATGTGAAAGGCAAACAGAGATTTGATCCGGGAGAAAACTCAATGAAGATGTCATGGTATGATCAAGCAAGAAGAGACATGGAAGAAGAAGAAGCAGAAACAGCTCAACTTGAAGCCCTCATTGCAAAGAGATTGCAAAGAGGATCCGGTAAGTATGAAGGAAAACTACCCTTTAAGTGTTTCAACTGCAATAAGATTGGTCATTTTGCTTCAAGATGTCCGGAAAGATCTGCAAGGTCTAATACTAATAGACAAAGGTTTCAAAAGAATTGCTATTATGTTCATGAAGAAGATGACAATGAAGGAGTAACAGATGATGAATCAGAACTAGGAAGCAAATCCGGAAATGAGTGGGTGTTTATTGCCATCAAGGAAGAAGATTCAATACTCTCTGAATCTGTCAATCACAAAGTTGTTGAAAAAGCTTTGGCTGCTCAAGTGGAAGAAAAGGATGATTGGGTTATTGACAGCGGATGTTCTCACCATATGACTGGTGACAAGAATAAGTTCTTAGATTTGGAAAGATATGAAGGAGGAATGGTAAAGTTTGGTGACAATTCTGCTGGCAGAATCAGAGGTAGGGGAACTATTTCCTTTGATGGTAAGAGCAAAATAGGTAATGTACTATATGTTGAAGGATTGAAGCACAATCTTCTCAGTGTTGGTCAGTTAGTGGACAAAGGCTATGATCTCCGGTTCAAGAATGGAAAATGCAGAATCTTTACAAGCTCCGGAACTGAAATTGCATCCGGTACTCAGACAAAAGGTAATATCTTTCATCTGGTTGGTTCAAATAAAAGTTGTTTGTTTGTTCAAATTGATCTGAGTTGGTTATGGCATAGAAGAATGTGTCATGTAAATTTTGATAACATCATCAAGATAAGCAATACTCAGGCTGTGAGAGATCTTCCAAAATTGATGAAACCTACAAATAGTGTGTGTAAAGAATGTCAGTTAGGTAAACAAAGCAGAGTCTCTTTCAAAAGCAAAGATCAATCTTCTACCGGATTGTTGGAATTAGTACATACTGATCTCTGTGGTCCGACAAGAATCAAGAGTCTGCAAGGTGATAGATATTTCATGTTGTTAATTGATGATCATTCCCGGATGATGTGGGTTACCTTTCTAAAAGAAAAATCAGAAGCATTTGAGAAGTTCAAGATCTTCAAAGCTATGGTAGAGAATCAAACCGGATTGAAACTAAAGTGTCTAAGGTCTGATAGAGGTGGTGAATTTACATCTGGTGAGTTCATTGATTTTTGTGAGAAGCAGGGTATAAGGAGACAGTTGTCTGCTCCTAGGACTCCACAGTAGAATGGAGTGGTTGAGAGAAAGAACCGGACCATTCAGGAAGCTGCCAGGACAATGATGTTGGAAGCAAATGTTCCTCAAATATTTTGGAAGGAAGCTATCAGCACTGCAGTCTACACTCTCAATCGAGTTCAAATCAGAAACAACACCGGTAAGACCCCCTATGAACTCTGGTTTGGCATCACTCCTACTGTGAAATATTTCAGAGTATTTGGTAGCAAGTGTTATATTAAAAGAGATGAAGATCTAGGAAAGTTTGATGCTAGAAGTGATGAAGGAATTTTCTTGGGTTACTCCACTCAAAGCAAAGCATACCGGTGTTATAATAAGAGATTGAGGAAGATGATAGAAAGCACCAATGTGAAAGTTGATGAAGGAATTGAGAAGCCTTCAAGATTTTATGAGTTTGATGAAGATGACCAAGACAGTGTTCAAGGACCTCAATCCTCTCCGGTGAGACAGAGTCAGCCTGATCCGGTAAATCAGGAAGAAGAGATAGGTTTGAATGAGCCTGATCAAGAAGCAGCAGTGCAGGATACTCCCAAAATTCTAAGGTATGTAAGACTGAACCACTCTGAAGATCAGATCATAGGTGACAAAAGCAAAGGTGTACAAACTAGAAGGAATGTTGCTCAAAATCAGGATGAATGTTGTCTGATTTCAAAGATTGAACCTAAAATAATAAATGAAGCCTGCAATGATGAAAACTGGACCAAAGCAATGGAAGTTGAATTGATGCAAATTGAGAAAAATCATACTTGGGATCTTGTTCCCAGACCTAGAGACAGGAATGTAATTGGAACCAAGTGGGTCTTCCGGAACAAACTAAATGAAGCTGGTGAAGTAATCAGAAACAAAGCTAGATTGGTCTGCAAAGGCTACTCTCAAATAGAAGGAATTGACTTTGAAGAGACTTTTGCTCCGGTGGCAAGAATTGAAGCAGTCAAATTACTTCTTGCATTTGCTGCCTTCAAAGACTTCAAGGTATATCAGATGGATGTCAAGTCTGCCTTCCTAAATGGTGATCTGGAAGAAGAAGTCTACATTGAACAACCGGATGGATTTCAATTGTCTGATAATGATGATATGGTCTGCAAGTTGAAGAAAGCTTTGTATGGATTGAAGCAAGCCCCAAGAGCATGGTATGAAAGGTTGGATAAGCATCTTGTGCAGATTGGATTCAACAAAGGCACTGCTGACAGTAACTTATATTTCAAAATTGATCATGAAAACATTTTGATTGTTGAAGTGTTTGTGGATGATATCATTTTTGGAGGAAGAGATAGTATGTGCAAAACTTTTGCAAATCAGATGAAAAGTGAGTTTGAAATGTCTATGCTTGGTGAAATGAATTTCTTCTTGGGTCTGCAAATTACTCAAACAAAAGAAGGGATCTTCATTTCTCAGACCAAATATGTGAAAGAATTGTTAAGGAAATTTGGTATGGAAGACTCAAAGCCTATGAACACTCCTATGGCAACCGGATGTAAGCTAAGCAAAGATGATGATTCTCCAAAGGCAGATCAGACAAAGTATAGATCAATGATTGGTGGATTGTTATATCTCACTCAAACTAGACCAGATATAATGCAGGCTGTTGGTCTTGTGGCAAGATTCCAGGCTGATCCTAGAGAATCTCATGTTATGGCAATCAAAAGAATTTTTAGGTACTTGAAAGGAACAGTTGAGTATGGTCTATGGTACCCTAGAGATCCGGATTTCTCTCTTCATGCTTACACAGATGCAGATTGGGCAGGAGATGTGGATGACCGGAAGAGCACTAGTGGTGGAGAATTCTTTTTGGGGAAGAGATTGGTTTCTTGGCTAAGCAAGAAACAAGATGCAATATCTCTGTCTACAACTGAAGCAGAATACATTGCAGCAGCAGGTAGTTGCACTCAAATCTTATGGATGAAGCAGATGCTAAGAGATATCAAAGTTGAATATGAGGAGCCTATCACAATTTTCTGTGATAATTCAAGTGCAAATAATATTTCTAAGAATCCGGTATTGCATTCTAAGACTAAGCACATATCTATCAAATTTCACTTTTTGAGAGAACAAGTAAACAAGGAAGAAGTCAGATTGGAGTATGTTCCCTCCAAGGATCAGATTGCAGATATCTTTACAAAACCTCTTCCCAAGGACTCTTTTGAATATCTCTGGGAGAAGTTAGGGGTCATGGCCCCTCCGGTGATAAACTAAGATGCACTGATGTGCATCAGTCCGGTGGATATCACAGTCATATCTTGTGATCCGGATTGATGATGGGGAGTTGCTACTAAGGGGGAGCAGCTAGTATGATTCTGATGTATTAGAATTGCAAGTATGAGCCCTTTGCCATTGATGTCAAAGGGGGAGAGAAGACATGTGAAAAACAAGTGGTTAATGATCAAAGGGGGAGAGAAGACATGTAAAAAGTTGTTGTTGATAGGGGGAGCTGTGACAAAAAGGAGAAGTTCTTGTCTTGATGGTTTTTCACATCATATGTTGCCATCAATGACAAAGGGGGAGATTGTTGCAAGTATGAGGTAGATTGTTGCAAGTATGAGGTGAACCGGTGTTGTCATTGATGTCAACATACTCATATTACATTGACAAGAAGGATTGGATGAGCTGTGTGTTGAGGATATTGAGAAAATTACCCTCAGTCAGGAACAGTGAAGAACAGTGATGAGAAGAAGGCAAATATATTGGATAGGTTGAGAACCGGAGGATGCGGATTAAAGGGTTTGCAGATATGAGTCTTGAGATGCTTCAGTCGAGTTTTCAGAGGTCCGCATGAAGACCTGAAGAAGTTATGGCTGTCTGTGTGGAACCGGTTCCGGCAAGTGCTTAGAGGTGACAGAGGATCACAGAAAGGTCCGGTGAGGTCCAGAATTGTACAATCCTAATCTGCGGATTGGAAAGAGTATTTGGGATGTCCTTGTGATGTGCCATCTTGAGTTTTGTATGATTTGGAGGTCCGGAAGTACCTCTTGCATTATGACAGTGGCGACAGACTGTGTTCTTGAAGTTCCGGATAAGGAGGATAAGAGATTTCAGTAAGTAAAGGAAATGCGGACGTACCTGGTCATTCAGACAGGCTTGTGAAGGTTCTTGGATCATGTTGAGGTTGTGTCATTGGTCCGCATTGATAATGTATGATTTGAAGGTCCGGAAGTACCTTCTACAGTGGCGACAGACTGTGTTCTTGAAGTTCCGGATGAGGAAGACAAGAGATTCCAGCAAGTAAAGGAAGTGCGGATGTATCCGGACATTCAGGCAGGCTTGTGAAGTTTTCTGGATCGTGTTGAGGTTGTGTTGTTGATCCGCATTGATAGTAGAGCCCAGAATTGAAGTTATTCTTCCGGATGAAGTTCTTGCTCTGTTTAGCCGACCGGATGAGTTGTTCATCCTGCGAATGTTCTTGTGGTGGCCGACCGGATGTGTTATTCATCTTGCGGATACTCTTATGATTGTTTTCCGACTTAGATGTTTGATCCTAAGTCGATGTCTTGTATAAATAACGGTATGTGAGTTCATTTCGAGGTGTGGTGTGGGTGGATGAGTGTGGCATAGTGAAGAGAAGTGCGAAAGGCAGAACAGAGGTTTTTGGGCTTAATTGGAACTGATCCGGACATGGTAGAGATGTCATTCTCCAGTTCAAGACTGTGATTTTTATCACTTTGTAGACAGTGTGTCTCCCTGTAGGCAGTGGGCCTCTTTGTGAGCAGTGTGCTCGGGCAGTGAGCCCTAATTGGCATGTGCCATTCATTTTTCTTTATTCTTCTAACAGAGAATAATTCTTGGGTTAATCACCCCGTGGTTTTTCCCTTAACCGGGTTTTCCACATCAAAATCTTGGTGTTCAATGTGTTGATGCTTATCTGCTCTTGTGTTTATGCATTATGCTTTCATGGATGATTAATTGATATGCTGCTAACTAACAACAAAGAATCAAGTGTTTGAAAGAACAAGAAGTTTTATACAACTGATTCACCCCCCCTCTCAGTTGTATACCCTAGATCCAACAGTTTTTATAGAACTTTTGGAATTGCTCTAATATTTCCTCTTGGGAGGTGACTAGCCGGTCATTATCCCAAATCTTCTCTATTTTCTCTTTGAAATGTTTTTCCCTGATGTAATTAAAGAAGAATTTTGACCCCTTGTCACCACAGTTAAGCCAATTTAACTTGGCCCTTAGCTTTAGCCCTTTAATCTTGATGTTTTGAATCCTTCTAAGCTTATCTTTAGTGAGTGTAAGCTCTTCCCTCAACATTTCATTCATAGGATCATTTTTTATTCTTGACTCAACCACAAGGAGGTGGTCATGGAGTTCATTTTCCTCCCACATGTTATCCATGGCCTTTTTGTCCAATGGTTTGGAACATCTTCCTCCAGGCCTCAACATTTTTATTCCAACTCTCCGTTGCACTTGTATTTTTCAGCATCCAACTATTTATTTCTCTAATGGAGGAAATGGCATCTCTATAATCATTATCTTTTAATAATTGGGTGTTAAGGATGAAGCCATCTTTCCTCCTATTGACCAAAGCCCTACCACTGTCTATCTCAATACTTTCTTTAATGGGATGATGGTTGGACATAGTGTAGGGGTAAACATAAAACACCAAACCATCCCTATTTGAAACAAACTTCAAGTTGTCCTTACTTGCATAAAACCTATCAAGCCTATAGTAAATCCTTTGGTCTCCTTTTTTAGCATTGCACCATGTATAGCAGACCCCTTTGAGGTATTTTTTCCCCACCTCCAAAGGGTCCATTAGATTGAACTTATTTTTTACCCTCTACCAAAATGACTTTCATTTCCTTTCCATGACATGTCAACTCCCCCCCAATTATCTTCTGGGCACTTAACCATGTTAAAGTCTCCACCCAAGATCCACGACACCTATGGTAGACTGGCTAGCCATTACCAGAGGGCAGCCCTCTCCTTATGGTCATTGGGTGCATAAATGGAATAGATTCCCATTATATTTCCTTCTTTTTCCAAGGTCACCCAGACTGCCTTATTACAGGGGGAAGTACCCTAGTTGGTGACCAATTAACTCCATTTATTAGAGAGGAGAATTATTGTGCCCCCCTTTCCTTTTTTAGGATTTGTGATGAAAAAGGAAGAATCCTTCCAAATAAACCTTAAATTAGTTTCCATTGTGAAACCCACTACCTTAGTTTCCTATAGCATTACATCTTTTTGTTTTTCCAGATTCAAGAATCTTCTTACAATGTATTTCCTATCAGGGGACTCCAATCTCGTGGCGTTCCATGAGATATAATTAAGATTCATTCTCAACATTCAAGGGGGTTACCTCTAGTTCCTGCTTGAACTATTCAAAACACTTAGGCAATCTTTCTTCTACGTTTGGTCTTTTTGCGTCCAGAGACTATATTACCACACTTGTTTTCTTTCTTTTCTTTTTAAATAGTTGCACATTTTTTGGTACTGGGAGGGACATGCTATTCTTTCTTGGTCTTCTAGGCTTTGCCCTTGGTCTAGAAGCCCTCCCAGACTATCCAGTCATGACATCCTCTTGAGTAAGATATCTTATACCCTCTAACTAGTTTTCAGTGTTTTTCCTTCTCCCCACACTCACACCACTTTCCTTGATGGTGCAGGGGTTGGTGGAATTGGGCTCTTGGGTTTTTCTAAGAGCTCTAACCCTAGCAACTTCTGAGGTGGGGGGATCAGGTGTTGCATGGGTTGCAAGGCTAGGGCCCTTGTTTCCTTCTATTGATGGCTTCTTAGGAGTTACCTCACTATTAGTAGACCCATACTTTTAAGCAAAATTGTTAGTGGTAGTTTGGCTAGGAAACTCCAGGGTGTCACCCTCAATGGAGTAGGTCAGAAGTGGCTTTTCTATTTTAACATTAGAGCATCCCCCCAATTCTATCAAGTGCTCCTGTTGCCCATGGTTACTATCAGTATGGTTCATATTAGTAGTTCATTTTTTCTAGTGATAGTCTCAAGACCTCCCTCCATGGAGGTCACCCTGTCGTCCCCAACTAGATGATCATTACCAATTGTGTTGCTAAGATAGTCACCCTTAACAAATTTAAACTAGTAGCCATCTTTTTTTAACATAAACTCATGAGTTGTAGAAGTGGGAGGGTTCTTGTCTCGTTCCTTAAGAATTACTTTCTTAATCTCATGCATTACTAACTACTAATCATTTAATTTTTCCATTATAGTTGGGTTTCTTATAATTTTAGGGGTGAGCATGGAACTAAGGCATTCCACTAGGTCTTTGGAGACACTAGAGCTTGGGGTCTTCTCATCTTTGACATTCTTAGAAGGGATTCCTTACGAGAGAACATTGAAGGAGTTTTGGAGTAGGGTATCCTCAAAATTGAAATTTGGTGAATAGGGAGGACTAGGGGTTGAACCTCCCACTCTAGCCCTTGGCCCTTGGAGCTCTATTTTCTTATCCTCACAATTTGTGAGGGGCCCTTTTTCAATTCGCTCTGCTACAAGTTCTGAAAAGTAGTTACTAACACCCTATGTTTGCAAGGGGTCAGTTGCCACAACCATGCCAGAGTGCACAATGAACCTTTCCCCCTAGGGTTAGGTCGAGGGATACCATCTAGATGCCCTTCTCTGGGTTCTACATCAGGGTTTTCAAAGGATAATTCTGAACTAGGGTTTGGGCCAAGGTGTGGCATCTTCTTTTTTCTTCCTTGACATTTTTGGATTAAAGGGTAATTTTTCCTAATGTGCCCCTCATTCCAATAGAGATAGTAGGCATTGACACCACCCAAAATTTCTAACTAAAAACAGAAGGGGTTATCCTCATCTTCTACCTCTATACACCCAAGAATTTCAACCCCAGGAGCCAGTGACACCAGTGCCCTCACGTCGAAGTGCAGGAGGGTCGCCTTGGTTTCATCTAGGCGCAACACTTTACCAAAGGGTTCAAGTAGGTATGGGATTAACTTCCAATATTCAAGAGGAATATTTTTCACAACCAACCACCCAGGGTAGGACAAGGCTAATACATCCTCAACAATGGCCATTGGGGACTAGGCCAACACCTTGAAACCACATTCGCCAAGGTTCTAGTATGGTTTTGAAAGTGCCTTTTCCTGTATGGAATGGAATTTAAAGAAAATAGAAAATAAACCTTTCTAGAGCATTCTACAAAAATTAACTTGAATTCCAAATTTGTTTTCCCACACATTAGAAAACCAAGAATCTATGAATCTTCTTGCTCGTATTTTGTTAGTGTCAACAGCAGCAAAAAAGATAATCATTTCCTTCAATCTAATCTTTCATTAGAGACTATATTCTTCATAACAACATTTTGGGTGAGTTTAAGTACTTACCTTGCACCAACACATTGCTTCTTGGTTCGCCTTTTCTACAACCAGTTGTAGCTAGAAACTTCACACCATATGGGAAAGACACACCACTATCCACTACAACTTTCTTAAATGACTTAGCCGAGGGCACATGGGAATTAGGATTCATTGCATTAGGTTCAGGGGGTCCGTACCCCCCTCCATCAATGCCAAGAGGGTCAAGATTTACACATCCGCAGGGATTGGGAAATGAAAAATTAAACACAGAAAGCACATATAGGAGATAAGAAGATAGTCTTTTCAATCTTTAAACACTATGGAGGCAATAAACATGAATAAATTCTGGCCGTGTGAGGGTATGCACAAGATACAAACCTAGGTGGGGGAGGGCATGACCTCCCCCACTTACCATGCGCGAAGGCTGCCTCCTTTGCATAGAACCCTAGGACTCCTCCCACTTGCATTCAGGGTGCCTCCACCATCCTCTCCCCAATATATTATATTGTGTAATATTCATATTAATATTTAATTTTTATTCATTGTATATATATTTTCTTTGTTTGGTGAAATGGGGAACATCCTCTCCCCAATATATTATATTGTGTAATATTCATATTAGTATAATATTCATATTAATATTTAATTTTTATTCATTGTATATATATTTTCTTTTGTTTGGTGAAATGGGGAATTTTTAGCCTAGCCCTTTAGGTTAGATGCATCACTTTTGACTAGAGCTATGAATTGGTGAGGCCACAAAAAAGGGGACCTCACCCCTGGCAGTAACACATGGCATGAACACCTACATTAACACTGGAGGTTCAAACTCGCAATCTTGTTGGCCCAACGAAGGCCTACCACCTGCAAGCACAACAACCCAACAAAGGCACAAATCCTACAAGCATATTAGCCCAGTGAAGGTGCAAAGCATGTGAGCTCTTTGGCCCAGTGGGGGTTTGAACCTTGGTGGCCACCACTACAATTGAGCGACTTAACCACCGAACCACACCCTTAACGATAATTCATTGTATATATTAATTATAAAATTCTTATTTTGAATATCAATAGAATAATATAATTAATAATATGTTAGTGATTTTAGGAGGTGGGGATGGATTATGAGTGAACTTAGGAGCAGTATATAGAGTAGGTCAGAAAGGAAGAAGATGGCGGCCGTAATAAACCCCTACCTGGCCCTACCATCGATCTCTCACAAGAATACATAGAAGAAGTGGATGTGCTCATTAGAAATGTTGTAATATGTGAGTTTATTAGGCCTAAGTTGAGCAGAGGTCAGATCTGAGAGTGGGTCAAATTTTCCTAGAAAACCTAGTGTGTGTTAAAATTCCTACCGAAAGGGTTTTCAATGTTATCTTATCTGAAACAAATAGAGACTCAATTCTGAACACAAAGTATTAGAGTAAAGATGATATCCCTCTCTATATTTGTCAATGGTCTCCACTCTTCGATTCGACCATCTATGACCCTTACGATGTATGACCCTTACGATGGCCCCAAATGGATCCATCTATACAATCTACCATTAGAATTCTGGACTGAAGATTGTTTGAGGAAGATTGGCAAATCTATGGGCACTTTGGTTAATATGGACCTTGAAATGTTAGACCAGGACTCTTGCCTATATGTGTGCATTCAGGTTGTTTCCACCAAATGATTCCCACCAGAAATCAACCTTTGCTCTGCACAAAATAAATGGATAAACCAACTCAGGATAAGCTTTTGATTGACCAAGATGCCTTGATCGAACCCTCCACCAAAATCAGGGTGGGATCTTCCTCGCCTCCTCCTCTCCCATCGATAGAACCAATTGGAAACCATCAAGCCTCAAAATGTACAATGGGTTTTGATCATGGCTCGACCAATGTCAGGATGGTGCATTTGAAAAACTAGTCAAAGTTGGCAAACTCTCCTCTTCAAGATCTTACACTTAGAATTTCTCATGCTTCATCTCCTTCAGTAAGGCTTGGAACACCAACAATCCTGGAGGCTTAGGTGACACTTCCAAAAAACTCGGCCCCAATTCAAACATGCAAAAAGGGCCTCCCTTCTAGGAGGAGAAAATCACCATCCATGAAATTTTTGCAAGGGCCCAAGGAGGCAATGCCTCCTCTAAACCTTGAGGTCACCTCTTCTAGATCGGGGCCAAGTTGCCTCAATCTAGTTGGCACCTATGTGGGTTCCAACCTGGACTTGTCCCTCTCCCTCTCATCTTTGGACTACATACGTGTCTCCTTACTTACTTCTTCAAACGCTTGATCAAGTAAGCCTTTTTATTTATTTCTTCTGACCCCTTCATGCCAACCTCCTCTCAATCAAATAAAATCGTCTATCCTTCACACATAGAGGTTTCCCTTCATTGAGTGAGTTAACTGAAAAGGACTACACTAACAAACTTGGAAGTTCATTTTGGAGGTGTTTAACATCATTTTAATTAGAAGCTTTAAAGATACAATCAGATGGAAGAATTTGACATGACGGTGAATTTATTTCCCCTTAAGTATAAGCCATATAAGATTACTTGGATCCTCCTATTTAAACAGTGCAGAATGATGGCACTTTATAATCTCTGGTACAAGTTATTGATCCAAGAGTCTCGATGGACCATCATATGACCATTTTTCCTACGGTGGTTTCTTCCTCAATTCACTTTGGCGCACAATCATAAGGGTCTTACAAGGATCATTGTGAAGTGAGTGGTCACTATACATCTACAATCTCTTGCACTAGACATTAACTCATCCTTCAACAAATGGTCTTCTTTTGGAAGTTGGGGAGGAGTTTTCAAACTAAGGCAATTACAAGGGAATGAAGATATGGTGCATGTGATTTTCCTTTTTTGTGAGGGAGTTATTTGCAATAATATGGAAACTTGTGATTTCGCAGTGGGCTTCCTTGATCCTCTTTTGACTAATGAGCAATAGTGGCAGCTGGGGAAATTTGCTACCGGCACCAGATTCCTCCTTGACCAGCTCCCAAAGTGAGATTTTTCTTTTCTGATGCTCATCTAAATTTTGTAAATGTTTACATGAATATATAAACTCCCTTTATTTTGCATCTATGTACCCTTGTGCTCACAAGGCATGCTTACTGTTCTTTTGTGGGAGCGATTCCCTTAAACCACATTTATAAATTAAAAAAAATATTAGTGATTTTATAATTTTTATACAAAGTTACACTAAATATATTTATTATTTGTAGAAAAAAATATATTAATAAGCAATTTGTTAATTTAAAATTAATAATATTGTTTTTTTTTTTTTTAAATGCGCCTGGTAAACTTTTTAACATGACCGGCGACGCTGGTGCGACACGCCCTCTAGGTCCACACAAATGCTTTTGCCCAGAGCAATGAACCGGTGAGGCCACAACTAGGGGACCTCATCCCCTAGGAAGAACACTTCAAACCCGCGAGCTCATTGGCCCAACGAAGGCGTAAAGCCTTGCGAGCTCTTTGGCCTAGCAGGGGTTTGAACTCTGGTGGCCGCCACTACAACCGAGTGACTTAACCACCGAACCATGCCATCATTTGCAAATTAATAATATTGTTCATAGACAATGTTTTTTACATATTTTTATAATATAAAAGTCTTTAGGGTAGTCTTTTCATCTTTTTAACTTTAAGGGTTTTTTAAAATATATTAAAAGATTATATATTAAAATGATATAATATTAATTTTAATAGTTTTAAGTATTATTTTTTAAGTAGATTTCAAATATTTAAAATAAGTTCTTCTCTTAACATATAGATATTTGAGAAATTAAATTAAAATTATATTAAGAATACTTTATATCAAAAATAGATAATATTAAAAAAGAACAACATCACCAAGAATTACATTTCTTTTTGCTATATTTTTTATGTAGATCCATATGGGAGTGGAAAGGAAGGAATTGTCCATGTATAGCATTTATGCGATCCAATAATTTCTTTCAACATGGAAAATTTCAATTTTATTTATATACTCACTTTCATTAGGATGAAACAAAACATGTTATTCCCCTCACATTTTAATGTAAATTTGGCAAATATCACAACCAATGGAGTTTGCATTAAATATTAAAAGCTTCATTTTATTATTATTTTAAAATATCTTTTATCATTTTTAAATTGGCTTTCTAATTTATTATTAAACTTCAATTTTTCCTTACTAATTTTCAAAATTAATTCTATCTAAAAAATATGAATTTTTTAATTTTTATTTTCTCTATTTTGTTTTCTTTTACTATTATTTATTTTATTTTTCTTAAAATACATTTGTTTTAATTTTAATGTAACTTTCAATTTTACTTTTTAAAAATTGTCATTCCATATTTTGTTAATTGTTTTATTTTATTTTTACTTTCATAAATGTAGTGAATAATATATAATTATATTAGTGCATGCCTTTACATGAGATATTCTTATATTAGTTCCTACTTTTAATTTCAAGCAAGAGGCATTGCTTGATTGTTTTTCCTCCTCAACGCTATAATTTTTTACCGCACACGTGACTAATCTTTTTACATATTGATAAATCACACTTTTTTGTTAAACTTGATTCATAAGATGGCTTTTATTTTTATTTGATTTATATTATTTATGAATTTTTAGTTATTGTTAAATTATTAAACATATTTATATGCTTTAGTGACATTCATTAAAGCCACAACATAGCCTTGTTACCTGGATTAAAATTAAAATAAAATAACCCTTCAAGAGACCATTTTAAAATATTAATTAATGTTTGTCAAAGCCTTCAATAAAGATAACTTTGGGTTGCCATAAGGCTACATTTATTAAATATAAAATTTAAATTAGAGAAAACGTAGTCCTAGCATCATTCATACATTTGTAATCGATCAACTCATTATAGTATTCTCTCCTTTTTAGAATTCCCCTATTTTTGGTTTTCTTTTATTTTCACTATATTTTGGGGATGACGCATGCTATTGAGACAACCCTTTATAAATGAAGTCTCTTTGCTTTAGTGACTCAATTTTTTTCTTTTGTTTGCTTGTGTGCATTGGATCATATGAATCACTAACTTTGTTATTGTATGCTTCGTGCTTTCCATGTATGCTTCATATTTCCCATGTATCCTTCATGTTTTCCATGTATGCTTTATTCCTTACATGTATGTTTTTTGTATGCTCTATGTATGCTTTGTATGTATATGTATCATATATGCTATGTATCTTGTGTATGTGTGACCTCTTTATCAGAGCATTATAGACTCGTAGAATCCAAAGCTTGGGAGCTAGCGCATCTCTCAAGCTAGTGACATTCTATGTCTCCAACATTTCAATGTAGAGATTTGAGGTCTCCATACTTTAGTGTGTGTATGAACACAAGTTCATACCATCACTAAAGTGGGGGATAAATGTAGTGTCATAAATTATCGCCACTTACAAATTTACACTAGGTTTAGCACTCTATAAGTTCATACCATCACTAAAGTGGGGGATAAATGTAGTGTCGTAAATTATCGCCACTTACAAATTTACACTAGGTTTAGCACTCTATTTAGCAACATGTATGTTTACCTCTGCTTAATATATGCATATTCTACTACTTTTTTGAGAAACAAGACTAAGTCCTTTGACATCTGGCACTTCAAGAGCCTAAATCACTAAGACACTAGAGCCTAGCACTAGAGTCCTACTAGTTTGGCCCTGGAAGATTGTATTTGGATATTGGCCTTGTTACCTTATGTGACACACCTTGTCAGCCTTAACTCAATTGGGCCCTCAAAAAGTACTTGGGATTCTTTTATAAATAACCCTCACTCCCTCATTTAGACACACATGATATATATGATCTCTCTATGAACAAGCTCTCTTTCTCTCTGTCTTTACAAGCTCTCCATTTCTAAATATTATTGTTGTATGCACTAACCCTTCTTGTAGGTCTTCAAGGAAGCTTCTTCCTCCAACTCCTTATGGATGATTCATGTTACAACATCAATCCAAATAGGGTTTCTTGTTCATGGTAACTCTATTTCATTTCATTACTGAAATCTTTATCATATATTTTTCCTTTGCTCATTGCGAGTTCACACTCTTTATCAACATTATCACTATTGTTGTGGAGGTGGGAACAACTACCTAGGGTTTGACTAAGGCAAGCCCCTATACACACAACCATTTTCCTCTTTTATGTGTGTAGATCCAAATCAAGAGTTTCAAGAACTGATGAATGAAAGGAAGACAGAAGCAGTAGAGATCGTCACACACATGTTTTGTCAGGATAGAAACCATAGGACTAGAGATCCTAGTGCCATAGTCCTACCAGATCTACCCCTACTTTTTGTGATAGGCTCCATCTGCCTTGTTCATTCTTGTTCTACTTCATGTTTATATGGATCTGATATGTAACACCTATTTAAGTCGTTCATTTTGTCAGTTAGGTCACTTAAAACCCTAGATATTGTTATTTTCAAATCAATCTATACTCTTACAACAAAGGAATAGAGCCCAAACATCTTGTATCTCCATTGAGGTCTATAGCCATGCGTAAAGTCTTTGTTGGCTTGTGTTCTAAGGTTTGATAGGAAAGATTGATCTAGTTAGTTCATAATTGATTAGGTCATCTTTTCCCAACATACACAACCAATAAATCAAGTTTATCCTACACCCATGATGAATACTTGGCCAAGACCAATTTAAAACAATCTTGTTGTTACTACATAATCTAATGGAAACTCTTTCTTTGAGAAATAGGCTTCTAACTAGACACCTCAAGTCAATGTACAATTAACTAATCAGATAAGTTCATCCAATGGAACTCAGTCATCCACTGAGCATATTGCACACTTATCATCAGAGATAGAGGCTTTAAAGAAGACCCTCTCCCAAGTTACCAATGAACTCACATAGTTTAGAATCGATCCTCCTCAAAGCCAAAATCAAAATAATTACTACAACCAAGACAATTTATAGAATCAGAATAGAGGATATAATCAGAGGCCTTTTAATAGACAATGGAACACTAGGCCAAACAATGGAGTGGTAATCAATATGAATGATGAGACTCAAGAATCTTCAAATGTTTATAATACTGTTAAGTTAGCATAATTGAACCTCTTAAGAAACTGGTGTAGGTTACATGATACCTCTATTCATTTGAAATTAAATTGTCGCCAAATCTAGAGAAGATGGAAAGAATTGCTTGGGAAGATTCACAAGCTACATACACTTCTTCCACAACCAATGGAGATGATATAAGTATAACTATGGTATTAGATACTTATGTATTGCCTTTCGAAGAAGACAATGAGCCTATTTCAGAATGCCATGATGTTCAAGTTGTTCGATAAACTAAGAAGAACTATTTTCTTAGAAACAAGAATAGAGGCTCTTTTACCACCTCAATTCCACCTAGTAATGGAACAACAAGGTCTCTAAATCTAAATGTAAGAAACTCATTTTCTCCTAAAGGTCCCACAGAAGAACAAGGTAGATCAAGTCTAGCTGTAATCACTAAATTGAGATATAACCTAAGCATATGATGCATTAAATCAATTGACCCATTACCAGATGTGTGCAAGAAAATCTAAAAAATTAGATCACCAAATGAAAGATCAAGTCATCACAGGAGAATTGAACTTCATTGTTGTTGTCTAACTTGTTTGTGCAATGTACAAGAACAGGTACATTCATCACTATGCATAATATTTTAGCATGTGGTGAAAAAATGGGCTCCCATAGGGGTTGAGCCCAGAATGTTGCACCTAAGCCTTAAGAGGGACATGGATAGGCAAGAGACATGATTAAGATTGTCAAATAAATGCATAAAATGAGAACTTATAAAATATTGGAGATAGTCAAGTAGAGTATGCAAAGTCATGAGATAGTCTAGCAGCAAAAAGAGTAAAGAGGGTTGCATGACAGTCTATGAGGATGATACCAATCTTCACCTTTTGAGGATAGTCAATACAAACAACAAGGCCCTCCATGCTAGACAATTGTCTCATCAAGTTGCAGTCCATAATGACCATAAAGAATCAAATGACTATCATAACAATCCATGCAATTGAAGCAACAACACTATTTTATGAGCAGTCATATATATGAAATGAGAAGCCATAATGCATGCAAAACATGCATTAAACTAGCAAGAAAAATCATGTGAATTAATACCTTCTCAATCATGCTTAAATATCATCCACTCCAACGGTCAAAAAGACCCTAGCTTGAGCAGTAAAATAGAACACATATTTACCACTTTTTCTTGTGATTTGAATGTAAATTCTGCTAATGGACTTTGACCATTAAAATGGATGATATTTAATTTGAAATGGTTTCAAGACAGTCTAAAATTAGTCATGATCATGATTGTCCCAGCAATAAAAGGCATATAAGACAGTGGAACATGCATGGAGGAGGACAATCAAAGTCCATGGGACTGTCACCATTGAAGGGATTGTCACCATTGAAGGTGATGAGAGCTATTAGCCTATGGTTGTTGAAGGAGTATTGTATCACAAAAGAAGAAGAGACTTTTGAACTTAATGATGCAAGGAGCAACCACGAATAGTCATAATGTGAGGATAGGGGTTTCTTTAACCAAGGAGTAGTCCACAGTTAATACTATGGAGATCACACTACATCAACCTTGACAAATAACAATGAGACATCAAATGATAAAGGAACTGTTACCATTGATAAAGGTTATAAGAGCCATAGACCAGTGATGGAGGTTTGCCCATAGTCAAGGAACAATCATAGACAACAAGAAGACTAAGTTTGAGCATTCTTGTAGACCTGTCATTAGGTAAAAAACTTTGTCAAATAAGTAAGAGCTTATAGTCAACATCAATTTAGGTACAACAGTCTTGTATAATGGACAGTAGTCATCATTCAAATCGAAAGACAAGTCTCTTGAGAGAGTAGATCCATGCAACAGAGACAGTCATAAATATGAAATATGACAAGCTATATTTACTACCAATGGGCATATGTCAAGGCATACTGAGGACAATCATAGAATGCTAATGAGTACAGAGCATTTGTGTCCATCTTTATATAGAAGTCACGGTGTGGAAGAAATGCCAAAGTTTAAAATGCAGAATGTAGCTACTGCTATGTTCAAAAGGCATCAAATGATAGCTAACATACTAATTTTTGTGTTGTGCCTTTTCAATCCAGTAGGGTTTAAATATAGGTAATCTATTATATTGTTCATTTTATGAGTAAGTTATAGTGTTTGGGGAAAGCCCCAAAATATTATCATGAAACCCTTGCTGGGATGAATTCAAACCATGGGTGTTATAGTTGTTTCTCCAGCGAGTCAAAGAGGAGCAGCCAAAGCTTTGAAAGGATAGTTCCATCCCTCTGAGGAAAAATGGATCTTATCACAAGGATATCTTATACAAGGTCTATATAGACAGATGGATACTCAGGAAAGATAAGAAAGCTTAAGCCTTTTAATAGTTTGTAGATAGTCTTGAAAGTTGTTATCAGGGAGTTTTTGCAATAATAAGTCTACAACATTCATAATAGGGGAATGAATATAGACTCTAGAACACTATAAGATCAATGAAAAGACAAAGTGACAGTACATGATCCTATACTGCATGACCTCATTTTGAGTGATAAAATGGGCCTATGAAATGGATGATATGTAAGTAGAGTGGTCCAAACGAATATCTTTGGTCAAAGCTATCAAAGCATAGAGATCATAGAGGGTACATTTTTATTACAGGCATACAATTGAGATAGCAAGACTATCCTCATGAGTTTGAATCAAAACATTCATAAGGAACAATAGGAGTAGCCTAGTAGTAGTCTCTGAAGAAGTATTCCCTGAAGAGCTTGATAACATAACAAGAGATTTTAGTCAAAAGACAGTTTGAAGCAGCAGTCACAAACATATCCCAAAAAGGTTCCATAAACAGAGCCATAATAAATCTTTTTCCACCATTATCAGCCAATAAAAGGAGAATTTTTTATATGCATTGCCTCTAAGTCATGAATGGAAAAATAAAACGTAGTTTCATGAGATGGGAGGTTTATGTATGCTCCATATTATGTTTTTTTCCACATGTACACCTGACTATAAATTTTTCTAGAACACTTTTGGGACAGAATGTGATGTCTTGCAGCAATAGTGTTGCAACAGAATCTAATAAGTCAAAAAAATGCGATCAAGCCAAAAACACTCAACAATCATCTCACAGTAATCCAAGGGATCATAAAGTTTAATGTAATCAAAACCCTTTTTCATCGCATATGAATCATGGAGAATATGCCAGGGGTAAGCAAAAAACCAACAAATAAAGGAGTTATTTCTATCTTTTTCCTCGCATAAGTAGTAGGAAAGCAAGTTTGAATGTGTTACTTACCAGTGAAAGAGGATAGCTTCCTGTAGCAGCTCAAAGAGTTCAATAGAGTGCAAACTTCCTCCTTGGCAGTGTAGAGTACTCCATGAGCAGCAAAGTAGTAAAAGCCAAATGCTTTCTCTTAGGATTTGGAGGAGTATTTCACAATGATACCCTAGATTTTTTAACAGTTTTTCCTAAAGTCGTTTGTGACTTTTGAAGTTAAAACAAATGAAACAATGCCCTAGCCCGAGAGCAATTCATTTTTTACTTTTGGTTAAAGAAAATCATTGCGAATAATTTGAAACCCGTGGGTGAAGACTTTTCAAGTGCTAAAAGACTTGTAAATGATGAGTGTTTAGGGAAGCATGGAGTTAGCCCTTGGAAGTCAATGAAAATAATGATACAAGAGTAATGATTGCAAGGGAGTCATAAGGTGTTCAATAATGTGCTTTGAAAAGTCTAATGAGACTTAAGATGATGAAGAAGTAAAGGTCAAAGGGAGTCATAAGGTGGTTATGTATTTGTTTATTTAATTGACCAAGGGTGAAATGATGAAAATTATTCCCCTTGAGTCTTGCATAAGTGTGAGATAAAATTAATAATGTAAACAAATAATGAACTAGTAGTTTATAAATTACTTTATTATTTGTCATAAAAATACAAGAAATTGAGCAAATACATGACACCTAATAAAGTAAATCATCATGATTACTTTATTATTTGTTCAAATTATTACCTTCATCCCAAAATCATGCAAAAATTAGGAGGTGGACATAACTGTAATGTCTTTGAAGTCCTCAAATCATGCAAAGTTAAAGGTGGAGTTCAACATGCATTTTGAGTCTCATTTTCAATTGGTGGAGTCTTTTTAGGAGCATTTTAGGGTCAACCATCATGCAGGATGAGTTTGACCATTTGATATTGTAGTTTACATCAGTTGTGGGCCCCCTTTTCATGGGTTTTCATCTTTGTTCGTGGGAGAGATTCTGGGATATTCTTTCACTTTCAGTTAGTTGTTAGTGTCACCTCTTGGCACTTTGGAGTCATCTTTTGTATATAGGAGAAAAAACTTATGTTTTTTTCTCAGTTCTTGCCTTCTCCTCTCTCTTACACATTTCAGAGAGGCACAGGAGTGTTTTGTAACTCATTTTTAGATCTATACAATACATCAAGTTACAGGTTGATTTTTTTGTCTTATGCAGTACTTTTTTCCTTCTATTTTTATTTAGAATACACTAGATTTGCCTTTTCAGAAATATGCAAGTGCCTTCATGAATGATTTGATGAAATTATTGTGTTTTAATCATTTAAACCTTTAAGTTTGTCTCATTCATTATTGTGCATCGATCACAGGTCTCAAGTCGTACTTGTCTCATTTTGGCCTTAAAAACTATGAAAATGTATTTCCTCTTGAAAGAACAAACTGGTTGGCCTACTTTAGAAACACTTTTGTGATTAAGTCATTTTTTCTAAATTGTGTAACCAGTGTCTCTGAGAATAGCTGTGAATTATTCTACAAGTTTTATCATCATATAGGTGCATCACCACAATTTCAAATTTTAGTTTATTGTTTCACTGCAATTCCTCTTATCCTTTTTCCTACAAAATTGATTAACCAATAGATCAATCATAAGGGAACCAGCCCACAATCTGGAGGTCTACCTTCATCATAGGATACCCACAACCTGAAGGTATTCCAATGTTACATAGGATTGCTGAGCTTCCCAACTTTGCATCACAAGTGCAATCCTAGTTGATAACAGGAAGATGATGAATGGGTCATAAATTTGAAGGCAAATAGTATCCCAAAAGGAATGGTGGCATTGGAAAGGATTGTTTATTCAAATCCTTGAGTGAAATAGAGCATACCCTCTAATTTAGGAGGAAAGTATAAAGCATATAACCTGGGAGATGGTAATCCAGTGAAAAATATATTTATAAGCAAAATGTGTACCCCTAAAGAAAAAGAAGATATAGTTAAAGCCTTGAAATATTATAGCGAAGTGATATCCTAGAGATATAATTAAATCCTTGAAAGATTATCATTTAAGCTCAATCACTCTGACATGTTGTCCCCATATCTTATTACTTTGGGAGTTATTTTTTTAATATTTTGTGTTTTTGTGTTTTTTGGGATATTTGGATGTTTTTGTGTTTTTCTAGATATTTGGATGTTTTTGTTTTTTTCTAGATATTTGGATGTTTTTGTATTTTTTTGGATATTTGGTTGTACAAGGGTTTGATATAGTATGCATACAAAGATCCAATTCCTCAGAGTCTTTGGCATGGAGTGGTAATGGGCAAGTCACGATGGGAGGGATTTTGATGCTTAATGTTTTGTAATATCAAGCCATGGTGTGTTGGGTATGAAGTGATAGAGGTTGAAGTACAAATTGGCTATGTGAACAAGGACTTAGTAGATTGTGGATATGGCCACTATGTATGGCATCTGAGACAAGTTTTCACCATGGTACTAATCCAAGGCACCAATGAAGTGGTTTTCAATATTAGACAACTTTATTGCACTCGTTTTTTTGTTTTTTTTTGGGATATTTGATGAGTTAGGCGTAAAAATTCTTGAGATCTATTATGTTCATTAGCTCATCTAGAGGTTGTCCCTTAGGTGTTGCTAGATGATATGTTCCTAATCCATAATTGGTTTATAACAAAAGGTCCCAACCAATTTGGTTCAAATTTGCCTTTTTGTTGCAATCTTGCAAGTTCTTTTGGTTTTCCATACAAGATCACCTAATTCAAAGTGGTGAATCTTCATTTTCTTGTTGTATCTTTTGCACAAGTGATTCTAATATGCTTTCAAGTGGTTGGGAGTGTTGAGGAACTTTTCATCCAAGAGTTATAACTCATGTAATCGTGCAACCTAATACTCCTGCTCATCAATGCAATTTTGTAGTGATATTCTTAGAGAGGGGAGCTTGACATTGATGGGTAAGATGGATTTGGATCCAAAGATGAGGGAATATGGAGAGGCTCTTGTGGAGGTATGGATGATAGTGCAATAGGCCCAAAGAATGGGGTTAAGTTGTAAGTGCCAATCATGACCGGCTTCATTAACTATTTTCGTTAAAATTCTCAAGATGGTTTTGTTTGAAGCTTCAACTTGACCATTCCCTTGGGGGTAGTAGGGGTGGAAAAATAAGATGGATATGGAATTTTTGGAAAAGGGTGCAAAATTCTTGATTTTTGAAAGGTTTCCTATTGTCAGTAATTATGGTGAGAGGGATACCATAGCAACATATGATATAATGGAGTACATGAATTTATATATTTGGATGCCAGTGGTGTATGTGAGTGGAATGCCTTCAACCCATTTTGTAAAATACTCAGTAGCGGTGATAATGAATTTATGGCCATTAGAGGAGGGTGAATGGATTTTTATGATGAGATCAAGCCCCCATTGTGAAAAGGGCCACAAACTAGTGATGGGTTAAAATTCTTGAGATGGAGCATGGATCAAGTCACCGTGCTATTGACAAGGAAGGTGTTTCTTAACAAACTGGTGAGCATCTTGTTCCACAGTCGGCCAGTAGTATCTTGTTCTTAAGATTTTCTTTGCTAGGGTAGGTCCACTAGAGTGTGCCCCATGGATACCTTTATGTACCTCTTGTAAGGTATTTTGGGATTCCTTTGAATCTAAACAACATAGAAGGATGTCATCAAGACTTTTACAGTATAAATTATCATCGATGATAGTGAAACTAGTAGTTCAGTAGATGAATGTTCAGTGTTGGGCAGATGACAAGTCTGGTTGAATGATGTCATCATGGAGATAATAGTAGATATCCTGTTACTAAGGGGATAGGGGACCAACATTGTCACAAACTAGCTCAGATTGTGGGAGATCATATGCTGGCATTACTAATTCTTCAATAAGAAACTCACATTGCTGGCTATTTTTCTACATGGCCACAAGAGAACCTATGGTAGCCATCACATCTACTACTTTATTTTTGAGTCTAGGGACTTTCTCAAATTGGATTTCAAATAAGTATTCCTTAAAATCTTCTACCATCTTCTTGTAGGGTAGAAGTTTATCATCCTTTGTCTTGTACTCATTGTTTACTTGTTTTATTACCAGTTGAGAGTCACCGTAAACTAATAATTTATCTATTCTCCATTAGATGGACATACATAGTCTAGTGATGAGTGCTTCATATTCTGCTACATTATTGGTGTAGGGGAATGTTATCTTGTAGGACTTAGGGATGTAATCTCGTTGATGGGTGATAAATAGAATCCCTACCCCTAATCCACAATGTGTATATGATCCATCAACGTACATTTTTAATCCTTGTGTAGGTGTGACTATGAAGATGGATTCATTTGAAAATTTAGAAAGAAGTGGATGTTCTATTGGGGTAGGTGCATCTTCTGGTTGATCTACTATGACTTGTCCTTTTATAGCCTTTCTTTCTATGTATTTGATGTCAAATTCACTGAGGATCATTACCCACTTAGCCATACAACCTGTGAGAGATGCTTTTGACAATAGGTACTTTAGTGAGTCTATTTTTGTAATGAGCTTAGTTTTATGATTAAGCATGTAGCATCATAGTTTTTGAGATGACAATACAACCATGATACATGCCCTCTTAATTGATGTGTAATTAAACTCATATTCCAGTAAGGTACAACTAATGTAGTATATGTCTCTTTCTTTTCTTTTATCATCATGTTGTGCTAACACATCCCCTATTGTTGTTTTTATTGTTAAGATGTATAATAATAGAGGTTGTCCTTGTTTTGGTGGCATGAGAACTAGCAGTGTTGCAAGGTACTCTTTCAGCTATTCAAAGTCTTTCTGATAATTTGTATCCCATGTGAATGCCACTTATTTTCAAAGGAGATGTTGGAATGGGTGGCATTTATCAGCTAGTTGTGCAATGAAGTGCCTAATGGATTAGAGTTTTCCTTGTAGACTGTGGAGATGTTTCAAATTTTTTGGAGGCATTTCAACTATAGCTTTCACCTTTGCTAGATCAACTTCTATGCCTCATCAGGATATGATGTAGCCTAGGAGTTTTCCTAAAGTAACTCCAAAGACGCACTTTTTTGTATTTAGATGCACTTTATATTCTTCTAGATGATCGAAGATTTTAGCTAGTACATCCAAGTGTTCTTCTCTTGTCTTTGATTTTCCCATTAATTCATGCACATAATCTTCCATGATCTTCTGAAACAGGTCATAGAAGCTTATGGTCATTGCCCTTTGATATGTAGCTCTTGTATTTTTAAGCCCAAAGGGCATGACTACTCAATAGTAAGTGCCCCATGCACAAATGAATGCAGTTTTATGTTGATCTTCTTCTTCTATTCTTATTTAATTGTACCCTAAAAATATCCATAAGAGATAGCATCTCATGTCCAATTGTTAATGTTGTCGATGAGGATTGCACCCTTATGCAAAGTTGTGAAACTCTACAATCCTTTGAAACATGGGGACAAACTCAGGCTATGGGTGACGTATATTGAGTTTGAACCTCCAGATTATGGGTTGGCTCCTTTAAAATATTTAGTTTAAATAGATGACTTTGGTTTGGAAAATGGTAAAAAAGGATTTTCTAAAGGTAATAAAACTGTAAAAGTTGGTGATGCACCTAATAATGATGGAAAACTTGCAAATCTGGCTCACAATAGATCTCAGAAATCTTATCCACATAATCCAATTTTGGCAAAATAATCACAAAAATGTTTCTAAGGATGGCTGGAAATTATCTTTCTTTATGAAGGAAAGGGTTTTTTCACAACATGAAAGAAAAGATTTTAGTAACACAACCTAAGACCTGTGATATCACTATGCTTAACACTTGCAAGTAAGAATAAGACAATAATTTTAAAGGTTTTGATATTTAAACACAATAAAATTTCATCAAATCACTCATACAAGTAGCATTAATGGAAGGCAAACACTAGATTCCAATAAAAATTAAAGGAAAATATTACATAAAAGACAAAAGAATGGAACCTGCAACCTACTGTAATCTCTATAAAATCTGTAATCAATGAGTTACAAAACCTCTTTCTCTCTCAAAGTGTATAGAGCAAAAAGGCAAGAACTGATAAATGAGTTACAAAACAAACTCTGTCTCTCAATGTGTGAAAGAGAAAAGAATGCAAGAACTAGCAAAAACTAGGTTTTGCTTTACAATATATAGGTTGCTCTCTCCAAGAGGCATGAAAAATATAACTATAGCTAATTGCCTCTAAAAATAATCTCTCCAAAGTGATCCACGAGCAAACCAAGAAATCCCTAAAAATAAGGGTCCAAACTGTCCCAAATTGAGCAAAAATAGCTCCAAGTTGATCCTCTCCATATGTTTGACCAAGAAATTGACCAAAACTCTTCAAATTGCCCTCCAAATCATGTAAAAGTTTCCAAATAACCTCAGTTAACTCAACTCATCTATTTTGCATGATTTTGCATTACAAAATTGATGTGAATAAAGATTAAAGTAATTAGGTGTTTAATTACTCTACTATTAGTTACATCTTGTACTAATTCTATGATTTTATAACTTGTGAAAAATAATAAAGTAATTTGTAAAATATTACTTTATTATTTATTTACATTGATTTTAGTTGTAAAGTCATGCATGATAGGTGAAAAGAAAACAAACACCTTATCTCTCCAATTACACTTGCCTAATTTTGCATAATTTGCATGATTTGATGCTTAAATGGGATTTTAAGAGAAAGAAAAGATCCCTTTATGCCTCCATGCAAGAAATAATCTCTTAGTTGCATTATTTTATCACTCAAGGAAAAAATATCCCTTATTACTCCATGTAAAGATAATAGCTCCATAATTACCTCTTATATGCCCTCAAAGCAAAAAATATCCTTGTCTCACCATACAAATATCATCATGCAAAATATTTACCTTATCCACACTCCTGCCATTTTACCTTTTGTCTTCATGTGATCTGGCACATTTGACTTTTTGATGTATTAAAAAAATGCATAAGGCACAAAAAGAGCCTCTTTGACCATACTCGGCCACCATGCATGATAATGAGGAATCACTGGCTTTTGCATATGATAAAAAGCACATTTCAACCATGTTGTCGGTCTCCATGAAAAAAAGGGAATAAAAGTCTTAAGGCACTAAACTTTATCACACAATGATTTTGACCTTTTGATTTCATTAAAAATTTGAGTGCAAAAGAAATGATGTGGTCAACCCACGGCCCCTCCTTAGCATGATGGTTAGGTTTTTAATCAGGACTAAGTCTTGACCCCGAGCATTCTAGACAAGGTAATGATTTATTTTTTATTTTTTGCAAAGTCAAAAAAGAAATGAGATCAAAGCCAAAAGGCTATCAAACAAAAGCACAAAGTGAACCCTAAAAATCATTTCACTTTTTACTTAGCAAAAACCATTTTTCTCTGCAATCAAAACTGACTGATGGCTAGGGTTTGATCTGAATATGCATCTTCTCTAGTTTCTTCACTCTCCATCTGGTGTTTCTTTAGTCAAATCTTTTGTGGCATTTAAACACAGGAAGAAGGTGAGCATGCATCAAGCTTTGACTGGCAACTTTTTGTATCATTTTTGTGGCTTTCTTTCTTTATATTCTACAGCTACTGTGGCTGAGACTTAAACCTTCCTTAAAGTCTTTTTATCAATCTTGTCACTATCTCTGTGTCTCTTATTTGTAACTGTAATTTTTTACATTTCTAAGAAGTTCATTACAAAAAGAGGCCGCAACTATGGTGGATCTCTTCATACAAGGAAAACAAGGTGAGTTTTTCTTCTTGACTCTCTTGTATCTTCATTTGTTACTTTCTTGTACTGAGATGTTATAAAAAATGACAAGGGTTTTGAAGATTTCAAAATGGGTCCTCTGTAACTTTTAGAAATGACCTCCTCTTGTCATTGTTGTGGCTAAATATGTACTACTTCTCTCAGCTTTATCTTTGTATCTTCGTTTGTTTGTAGACACAAAAATGATACAAGGGTTTCAAACATTTTGAAATGGGTTCACTATTTCTTGAAAGAGAAAACCTTTTACTATAACGGCCATGACTATGAAACCCTTCTCTATAGTTCAGCTCCACTGTAGACATAAATCTTCATACGGGTTTGAGAAAATGCAATGAGAGTTCTGTTATTTCCTAGGTAAAAGGCCTCCTTCTGTAATAGCCATGCCATCTTTTGTTCCTCTGTAACTTTTTCTTTGACTATATACAAAAATGATACAAGGGTTTCAAAAAATATTAAATGGGTTTCGACCTTTCTTGCATAAAATGTTTCTCCTAGTATAGCCATGGTATTTTCCTGCTTCCTGTACATTTCTTGACTCTATATATGTGAAAATAGCACTAGGGCTTCAAAAATTACAAGGGTTTTATATATTTTTTGCATACAAGGCTTCTTCAATCATAGCCTGTTCAATCTTTCTTGTTTGTGACCATCTTTCACTCTTCTGTAGATCAGAATTTTATAAGGGTTTCAAAAAGTGTGAAGAGGGTTTTATAATCTTCTGCATACAAGCTTCTTTTCTTGGCATGGCCATGGCACTACTTCTTCTTTTTATACTTTCTTTTGCCTTCTTGTATCATTTTGATTTTAACTATAAAGATGAATAAGGGTTTCAAATTTCTCAAGCACAAAACTTTTACTTCATCTACTACATGTTGATCTCTGTAGACACAAGACCATGAAATAATGGTTTCAAAAACACAATACCGGTTCAATAAATCTACAAAAATGAGCTCTCCTTCAAACAATTCAACCTTGATCATTTTTTTTTCTATTTTGTGACTGTAACTGTTAGAAAGATATCATGAATACTTAGAATGTATTGAACTCCATAGCATTCTCTATAGCATGGCTTATGGTTGTAGCTCTTTATGATGTTTGATTTTACTAGAGGTGTTAAAACTATATCTTCTTGCTTTGCTTTCTGTACATCATCATATGGTATAAACCTGATATCAGGTATTCTTTCCTACATTGAATGTCTTTTGTATCTTGTTTACTCTTTCCTCTTATGAATGTCATTGTCAAATGCTCTTTACTCTATTTGTCTTGATCATTCTTTCTACCTCTTGTGGCTATGACTGTCAAATAGTAGAAGTATGAAACAATTACATGAATTTCCAGCTCTGTAACATATGTTCTTCATTCAAAAACATGAACATGATATCCTACATTCTTAGACCAGCATTCTGTAACTTGTCACTTTTATCTTCCACCTGTCACTGTTATAACTTGTCTTGCACATAGCTTCGTCATTAATACTCTATGTAAACAAGGACATTGTACGTTTTGTATATTGAGATACACATGACAGTCTGTCATTTCACAATGGCTCTTGTAGCCTTCTGTCTACTTTCACTATATCTTCACTTTTCTAGGCATAGGTTCATGACTTGTTATAATACCACCTTCTTTTATTTGCATCTTTTCTTTTATCACTGCCTTATGAACTTAATTGAGGGCTCCTCCTTAAAGGCCTCTTTATCTATTGTATATTGACATTGCATTTTCTATAGACTTCAGTATGCCTTTGTCTCTATCATAATCAGAAGAGCCACTGTTCAGTGTACCTCAGCCAGATGATTTGCATGAATAATTATTTCTTTCATTTCCATGCTGGACAATTTAGAATGTTGCATCAAACCAATTAAACCTTGAAATAATTTGTATTGATTGTGTTGTTCTTTACTTGTTGTCATGGTGATCTTGAGGCATAATGTAGAGGATCATTTTTTTATTTTTATAATTACTACATTGCTATCCTAAAAGGTTTTACTCATGATATGGCATGTGTTCTATACTTTGCAATTCACTTGCTGGCATAGGACTATTCATCTATTTTTTGTACTATACATGACTTTATCATTTGACTCTAAATTGTTGTTTTCATGATAAAGGATGAGAGAAATACCTCTTGATGACATGATATGTTCTTCATCACTATTCCATATGACTTGATCATTTCATTATGGCTAAAAGAAACATATTTCTTGGTTAAAATTGTCATTAATAACAATGCTTGAGTATGTTGGGCTCAACCCTTGTGGGAGCCGCATTTCCTCCACATGCTTTAATGTCTTCAAATCAGCAACATTACTTTTCTTATACATGCACAATGAACAAACAAATTAGCACAAGAACATACCTCTTGGAGTTGATTGATCTTTCTCATGATGATCTGATTTGTTGCGCATGTTTGATTTGATCCATTCACTTGAAATGCATACTGTCTATAAGTTGATATGGCTGTTGATAAAAGAATATGATAGTCTCGAATATCTGGAGCTTCTAACAAGATTTTCCCCAAATATTGCAGGTACACTAACATGACTAGAGCTGAAGATGAAGATATGAAGACTACTCACCAACAAGGCATCAACCTTCAAACAAAGGCAATGATGGATATTTGATATTCTCATAGGTTCTTTTCCATTTCCTTTTATCATCAGATCTATAGCTTTCATATGTCTGCATTGCTTAGTTTAGTCACTCCCACGGCTTGTGTGGGACACATTTAAATATTTCTTTAAAACATGATCAGTTAATTTACCTTATGAAATTTGATTTATGTTTGTTTCTTTTTCAATCAAATGCATAGGATAGAATAACTGAAACTAATGTATGTTCAAAATACGATATGAAATGACAATTCAAATGAATACCTTTCTTTCACACTAAAATATGATCACTTGAATAATCAATTTGTCTTATAACTTGAAAGATAAAATCAGTTAGATCAACTATCTTTCATTGACTGTCTGATATCTTGTCATTGGACATTCACTTGTCATAATGGTTTGATAGTCCTAATTGGACTGTTGGATTATCATGATAACTAATCATTGCTTTCCTCTTGTCAAGACATCATGCATTCACTGATTGCAATAACTTAAAAGTTTTCTTTTACTCCTTTTGAAACAACTACAAATAAGGTCCAACTAAATTAGGTGTGAACAAAATTTAGTAACAGTTAAATCCACTATGATGTCAATGTTGGGCAAAAGTCATCTTTGGAACATGCTTTGTTCAGATCTCTGAACATACACGGATGCCCCCAGTGACTTTTGCTATTGGTATAATGTTTGAGACCCATATAGGATAGTCTATGGGTCGAATGAAACCAACATCTAAGAGTTTCTTGAGCTCAGCTTTGACCAGAAGTGATACTTGCATATTCATCTTTCTGAGTTTTTGTTTGACTAGATTTGCATTATGATGTACTACTAAGTGATGTACCACTAATGCTAGATCCAAACTAGGCATACCGGCATACTCCATGCAAAATTATGGCTTCTTTATCTGAAGAATTCTAAAAATTTTGCCTGCTCTGTAGGGGTGAGTGAAGAAACTATGAAGGTGATTTTTGGTGACTCATCTGTGCCAATATTCATTTCTTGTGAGTCTTCCTTTAGGATGGGAGACCTTTCTTGATATAGTGTTGGTACTTCAGGGAGGTCCATTCTCTCATCTTCTGTCACCTCTAGGAGGTTTTCACTAGAAGATACATCCTTTATTTTTACTTTTTTATCATCTAAAAGTGCCACATAGTGGTTTTCACTAGGGGAAGTTTTTCTATGACTAAGAGATTTAGAGGTTTCCCCAAAGTACGTATATGTGTTAAGCTCTATAATGTATCTTGCTTTATGGTCTCCCAGGGGTATGTGTTCTCTTACTCCCATTAGTCAGGAAGGTCATTTTTCATTAGAAGGAGGATTTGAACAATATCAAGTACTAGAGGTCCTTGTTGGTCCCAATTTATGAGCTAGGGATGGACAAGTGGAAGGTCATTGGATGATGATGGTGTGGTGGAAAGTTCATATATGGTACAAATAGATAATTCAAAGAGTTTAGTGAAATCTTCAAAAGAGTCTTGATGGTATCCTTCTTCAGTGTTTTTGATAGCATGAAAGGCCTTAGCTACCTCACTTAAGATATATTCTAGTTCTGAGGATGTAGGCTCATGTTTTCCATATTATATACCTTGGTGTTGGGGATTCTTTGTTGCTTGGATAGGCTCAATGATTTCTTATCCATGAAGACCTAGACCACCTTGTCCTTTATAGCCCATGCCTTTCACAATGCAAAGACCTTTTCCATATTTTTCTATTGGTACAATAGGAGCTTTGTCTTCTTCTTCTTCTTCTTTTTCTTTATATAGCCAAGAGGACATATCTTCAAGAATATCTTGCTCCATTAGATGTCTTTGCTCAAAGGTTGGTGATGGTTTACATTTGATGACAACTATGGATACATCATCAGATTTTGGTTGGCCAAATCCTTTAGGGGATAATGGAAGTTTCCCTACAAAAAATGCACTGTTTAGGTCATACGCTCCACACCTTATGTCACTTTGATCTTTATCTCAAGGATGGTGGGTGGTAATTGGGAAGTTGATGCAATGTTATATGGGTCAATGTATGATGTGGATGGTTTTTGGTGTTGTTGTAGGGACAAAAGGTTCTATCATGTCCTTCCAACAAGCTATAGTATTGGAAAGGACGAGGATCAGCATATATGGTGACTTCAGCCCCATTGTGTGGAATTTTGAGGCATTGGTGGAAGGTGGATCGAATGGCATGCATAGCATGGATCCATGGACAACTAAAGAGAATGTTGTAGGGGAGATCAAGATCAAGAACTTGGCATGTTGTTTCCAAAATCTTTTGTCCAACTTGAACTGGGAGCTTGATAGTTCCTTGAGATTGTCTTTCCACGTCATCATAGCCTTTGATGGTTATACTTTTACATGAATCCACGAATTCATTAGAATATCCCAAGTGTCTAATTAATTTTATAGTGCAAAGATTTAGGCTAGAGCTACCATCTATTAAGACTCATTTAATGATATGTTTGTGTATGCGGCATTCGATATATAAAACTTCATTGTGAGATGTATTAGATGTGGATAGGTCTTGTTCAAAGAAAGTTAGGTTGTGCGATGAGGATAAGTGTCCAACCATAGCTTGAAATTGGTTCACATTAAGGTCATTAGGTACTCAAGATTCCACCAATGCTTTATTGAGAATTTGCTTATAGGGGGGTGATGTACAAAGCAACTCTAAGATGGATATTTGAGTGGGAGTTTTTTAAGGTGCTCAAGAAGGTTGTATTTGTGGGAGGATGTGTTACTTGTGGAAGGGATAGTGGTGGGTGGATCTTCAAATGTGACTCCTCAGATAGTGATGTGGCCATGGTGTGGTGATAACACAATCAGGATCTTTGGCCTTTATGGTGATGGTGGCTATGCGATTAGGGAACTCCTCTATTTGACCCATAATGGAATTGAAAGAGGAGGGAGGCAAAACGATGTTGTATGCTTGATTTGAATTAGAGGCCTTTCCCTTGTTGTGGTCGGGACTTGTGGATCTTTGTATGCTCCTAAGTTTTCATTAGGTGACCTTTTGGGAGGTTCATCAATTGTTATATCGCAATGATCTACAAGATCTTGTATGAAATTATTCAACTGCATACAATCAGATGTTTTATGCCCTTTCATCCTATGGTATTCACAATAGGAATTTTCATTAAACCAAGAAGGTTTGAATTGATTATCATTATATGGTTGAATGGCAGACAGTTGGATCAAGTCAGCTTTAACCAAGTTATGCAAAACATTTTTTATGGGTTCCCCCAAAGGTGTAAACTTTCATTTTGGTGCATTGTTTTGTCTTGGTTGACTCCTAGGAATGCTGACATTATTATTGCTTATGGATGGATTAGATGGCATGGGAGTTTGTATGTTTTGAACATTTTTTATATCAATTACACCATCGTTAAGAGTATTTTTGTTTTTTCCCCAAAAATAGGGTTTCTCATAGGATTGGTTATTGTTATTGTTGTTGTTGGTGTTATTGGTGCTATGGTTGACCTTATTGTTGCCCTTGTCATCTCTATAGATTTTGATAGACCCTTTTGCAATAAGGTCTCTTTCAATGGTAGTGTCTTTGTCAATGACTTCTTCAAACGATGAGGCACATTATATTTGGAGGTGGAATCCCATTTCTTGGTTGAGATTTGTGACAAAGATATCAACCAATTGTTTCTTAGGCATGGGCCATGGAAGTGTGCTTGTGAGACTTCTCCATCTTTGCAAGAAGGCAGCGAAGGTTTCCCCATTCTTTTTTTGTATTGCAGAGGTTCGTCATCGATACTTCATGTTCGAAGTTATAGGAGGAGTGATTAATGAATTTCTTTGCAATTTCATGAAATGTTTTGATTTCTAGGGGAAGGTGTGCAAACCATTTAGTAGCTTGTCCTCCTAAGCTATGAGGGAAAAGCCTCGTGAGATAAGTCTCATCATAAGAGACTTCTAGGAAAGCAATATGAAATTCCCTGAGGTGTTCTCAAGGGTCTCCTTTCACTTTGTATTTGTCGAATTTTGATGTTTCAAAATTCTTGGGAAAGGGTGGCATGTTGAGAGTGATCAAAAGGATAAGGAAAAATATCCTCAAAGGAGTATTGTTTCCTCTTGTGCCCTTGTTGTATGTCATCTACTCTTTGTATCAAATTTTGGACAACTTCTGATAAGTTAGTGGTAGGTGGTTTTGGTATATTAGTTTGTTGTTGATGGATGAAGTGTTGGAGGAAATTGTGTGGTTGTTGCTACTATTGTTGCTGGTTATGTTTTTGTTGGGTGATGAGTTCTTAAGGGATATTGGGTGGCATTTGTTTTTGTAGTTGGTTTTGTCATTATTTTTTTTGTTTTTGAAGTTGAAGTTGTTGTTGTTGTATAAATGTGTGGTTAGTGTTTTAGGTGGAAGATGATGTTGGTGGTTGTGAGATGGGAGGTTGTGTGTATGTGGAAGTAAAGGTAGATGTTTGTGTATTGTTGTTGGGGTTGTTAATTGTATTTTCCAATGGTTAAGAAAGAAATTGGGATATAAAAGTGATGGTATTTGGGTCAAGTTGGGGTACACTAGTGGAAGCACTAGTGTATGTGGCATTGTTAGGGATATTGAGGGTGATTTGTGAAATGGATATGGATATGGTTGATGTAGGTATTGATGTGGGAATAGATGTTGATGTTGACATGGATGGTGTAGATGTGTTGGGTATATTGTTGGAGGAGGATGGTTGAGATGTGTTAGTGGGTGGTTGGGTTGATATTATAGAACCATTTTGAAGAAAGAAGTCCAAATATCTATTGGGATCAGATTTTAGGACTCAGTCCAACAAATCCATAGCACTTGTGTCTTGTGTAAAGTCCACGACTTCTTGACCAGGGTTTTGATTGAGATCATTAGATGTTTGTGGTTGGTATCAAAAGGGATCAATCATGACATTGTTCTCATCGGTACTCAGAATCCCAAATGGCCTATTTGATTCCATTTCTTGATTTCTGCTATCTTGTGACCTTGTTTGTGGCATGCGAAAAAAAGACATTGAGTTGATGTTAGAGTGGAAATGTTGTGTGAAAGATGTGAGTGAAGGATGTTAGACCTTAGGACCTTAATTTTCCAAAAGTTTGGACAAAGTGGAGTAGATGAAGGATAAGTTGGTGATGGTAAAGGGGTGATTTTGGATAGAAATTGATGATCAAAGTATGACAAGGATGATTTTGATAACACCTTAAGTAAGATTGATCAAAGAATAGTTTGGATATCAAATCAAAAGGAGATTTGGAAAATCTAGATCTTGTGAGATATAAAGGATTTTTATCTCTTCTTATTTAGGATAGACAAGAGCCTAAGCAAAAGGGAGATATGGGATTATTTTTCTTGGTGTAGACAAGATGCACCAAGAAAAATGAGATTATTAAAGTCCACTAACTTAGGAGTAGTCTAAGCTCCTAAGCCAATTTATCTAAGATTGATAAGGCTAATTTATACAAACTTAAGATAGACAAGTTCTTAAGTTAATATAAATTAGAGGATAAAGATAAGATCTAGATTTACTTATAGCTAAATTTTGATTTGAGGGATGATTGGATTGGATTTGATTTGGTTTTAAGATGATGAGGTTTGTTTTGGTGGGTTTTGGGGATTTGATAGAATCTGATTATGGGCGAAATTGATTTGAAGGTCCAAAATGGGATTGGTAAATCAAAAATTTTCTAAGGTCAAATTGAAAATGGAAGATAGTGATATTTGGAGTGATTTTTAAAGAGGGATGACTTTTGGTGAAGTGGAGGATGAGATGAGTGATTTTTTTTTTGTTTTACGTCACCTTTGAAAGTTTGCCACAATCTAGAAGATAGTCAAGATTTATGACACTGGGTTCAACTATTTTATAATACAAATGCAGGCAATAATAGATCAGCCAAAAGCACTGACAGATTAGACTCAGGAGTTGATAGATCAAATGCAAGCACTAAAAATTAAGACAGAAGTGCTGACAAGTTTGACTTAAGTGCTGACAGTAAAACTAGAAGTGCTAAAAGACATACCAAAAATGCTAACAGGTGGGTTAGAGGAAATGATAGATTAGCCTAAGGAACTGACAGGTGGAATAAAATCACTAGTAAATTTGACTAAGGTGCTGACAGAATAGCCAAAAGCACTGACAAGACTGATGATGAAAGGTAGAGACTGACAGGGACAAATTTGGTAAAATCAATGATCTTAAATAGTGAGATATATTGGGAAGCTAAAAATAAGCAGTTTGCAGGTTACAAGATCTATCTTTATGGTCTGATAAGTTTATTTTGATCGTTATTCTTGGATAAATGGTTAGACTAGGGTAACAGTGTTTAATCAGGTGGAGGTGCTAATTCTAGTAATGAAAGCACTGTTATAGTGACCAGAGGTGCTAAGAAAGAGCCTAGAGTGTTGAGGTAGAGACTAGAGGTGATGAACCAGAGTCCAAAGGCACTAAAACAGAGCCCAAAGGTGTTGAGATAGAGACCCCAGGTGCTGCAATAGAAACCAATGGCATTGAGACAAAGACCAGAGGCACTGAGACAAAGACTAGAGACGTTGACACGCCCAACTAAAGTGCACAAAAGTTATTTGATTGGTTAGTTTGAATGATGTCTTCCTCTTCACCTCCTCCATCCAATAATGATCTTACGTCTAGTGTCCAATCTACACCTAGTCCCATAGTCCATTGCATACTCCAAAACATGAACTACCACGGTAAAGGCTTAGGCCTTCATAAACAAGGTATTTTGGAGTGTATACATGTCAATTTCCCTCCATGCTCATATGGCCTTGGATATACACCCCAAGGTGAACAATCTAAAGATGTTGGTACTTCCTCCATTCCTTCTAAGTCCACCACTTTCCATAACAAACCCTATCATATACCCAACACATATGTGGTCATTCCACCTCCATTGTCCTACAAATGTCAAAAGCATGTGACCACACAACTTCCACCATCCATTTTACCTCCACTACTTCCAACTCCTAACATCCCTCCATCTACTTTACCACCAGTGCCTCCAACGCCTCATGTCCCTATCATTCAATCCCCTTATACATTTATCCATAAATTCTCCATTCAGAAGTCCTCTAAAAATCCTAATCATGACCAATCAATGCACACATCATCTAAACAAGGAGCTTCCATCCACCCCATGGGATTCAAAACTAAAATTTGGATGCCTTCACTCACAAAGCCAAAAATCCTAAGGATCCTAATACCTTAGGACATCGATGCAAAAGTCGAAGCAAAATTTATCCAAAAATCAACCTAAGCCCATACCTTCAAAAGAAAAGGTCAAAACTAAAATGGTATGGGTCCCTAAGAAAAAATCAAACAAGTCAAATGAGACATTCACATCACAAAATCCCCAACCATCCTCTTCCATCCAAAAATCTCAAAAATTTCATTCCATTCCAAAATGTCAATTTCCTTCATCCCACATGAAAAGCAAAAGTCATAAAAATACTAAGTCTATGTGGGTCCCAAAACTCCTACATCATCCATCCCCTAAAAAAACAACTTCATTGCTTCCTACACCACCTTCCAATTAAAAGATTCAATGTTTATCACAGTGTGTGTAGCCATTGGTCATGATTCCTTTCCATACCTCCATCACCCCATCATTCAACCACTATCCTACATATCTTCCCCATCGCCTTCCTATGGTCCATGCTTTTGGATAAACCTTCCATCCTTGCATAAGTCATCCATAACCCACTTCATAGTCCACTATCTTACCCTACATAATCCACATCATGGTTCACTATCTACCTACGCCATCTCACTTTCATACAATCCCTTACCAACATAAATGAGCATAATGACATTTTACATGGTCCATCCAATGACATCCATCTCTAATGGGACTATCACCTTTCATGAAACTAGACACTTGAGTCCCTCCTATCCATATTTATCCTATCCAAATATCCCATCAAAAAATTCAAAAAAAATTCAAAAATAGTAAAGAGAAATCCATTCATCCAATGGTGAAAACCACCCTTGGTGGTGCCTTGGATAAGTACCATGATGAAAACCTGGCAAATATGCGTCATGTGTAGGTTGATCTTCTATGTCACTTACACTTGGGGGCATGTTGTCTCATCCACACTATCACTTCTATCCTATCATACCACTTCCATACCATATCCTATCTTGCCTTACCATCTTACCATCCTTGGCCATCATACCCATATACTTATCATATTGAATCCAATCATCCTCTCTTCCTCCTTTTGATCTTGACAAAGATAGGGGGCAAAATGTTGAAACATGCTTTGGATATCTTTTGATATACCTCATCCTTCCAAACAAGCCTATCATTATCCTATTGTCATAGGCTTTGTCATGAAAAATCCTAAGTATTGCACCTAGAATGGGGCATGTTATTCCTATGCGACATAGCCTTGGAGATCACGTCCTTGTCCTCTTATGCATACATCCATTCCATCCACTTATCATGAGATTTTGCCTGCCCTTTTATCCATTCATCTAGTCCTACATTATCCTTGCACCTAGACTTGGTTTTCTCTTGTCATTGGTATCTAGCACAAAGGCTACCCAAATTGTCATCCATTGACATCCCAAAATATTTCAAAAATCCCAAAAAATCAAATATCCAACAAAAAAACCCAAGCAATAAAATCACTCCTTCAAACCAATTAAGTCAATCCATCAACTCAAGTCAAATCATTTCTTCAAATCAGATCAATTCATCAATCCAATCATTCAAATCAATTCAATCAATCAAATCAAATCAAATCATCAATTCTTTAATTTCATTCTTGTAATCAATTCAATTCATCTAGTCCAATCATCAATTCATCCATTCAATCAAAACAATTCTTCCATCATCCAATTCTTTAAATCATCAAATCAATCCACACAATGATCCAAATGCAAGTCAAATCAATCCATACGAATCGAGTTAATCAATCAAGTCAAGTTATTCAATTACATCAATGGTCTTGATCCTAATCTTGACGTAAACCAAATCAATCAATCAACTAATCATTAATCAAATCTTGGTGTTGATTCACATGGCGAACAACACTAGTATCAATCAATCATATCAATTATCTTATACAGGATGTTGCATCGTTGAAACTAGACCATGTGTCTTATATGACATGTTTCATTTCCTGAAACCAGACATCTATCATAAATCAACCAATCAATCAATCATTGGTTTACAGCTTGACAGGGGCAATACCTTGGTTGTTTTTATATCATTTGTGCATGCTTTCTTGCTTGTGTGTGTTATCATTTTATCTTGCACTTGCATCAAATCTGAATCATTCCCAGCTAATATTCATATCTTGTATCTAGACAAGGTTGTATTATGTTGGGGCACGAGACACATCATCACCTTGGTCCTTATACCTTGGTGCATAATGTCTAGTGCTATATCAAACATCATGGTTGCTCACCTTCATCGCAACATAATGCATCATTCACTTCTTCTCTCCATTCCTTTATTTTTCTTCTTTGAACAACCCCTTTCATTATTTGAGAGCCTACATGTGTTCTTCTAACCCACCTATCCTCTCGAGGGGGCATCCCACCCCTACAACATTCCTCCTCATCACTCCTTCAAGTGGTTGGGGCATCCTTTTCTCTTCATCCATACCTTTTTTTCTTTGAAATGATGTTACTTCTCTTAGTCGCAACATCATCTCAAAGAGGGGAAAAATGTAGACCCCTAAATTTTACCATATCTTACAACATTACCTTGCGACATATTTTGTCCTAAGTCCCCTTCATGACCCCTTCCATCACTCTCATTAGTTAAATAAATTGTATTTATTTAACTAATTCCTCTCATCCATTTATCCTTCTCTTACATCAAATTAAATAAATCTTCTTTATTTAATCTCATTTTCCTCCATCATCCATTTTAAATAAATTAAATATTTATTTAAATGCCACTTGTCTCTCATGATTTAAATAATTTTATTATTTAAATTACTTATTCCCACTCACATCACTATTTTTATCCTCATTCATTGTGCGTCATAAGCACTTCTTCTCCAAAATAAATTAAAAATCCCATTTATTTCCACTATTCTCCTAATTTTGGCATCTTGTCATACCTCTTTATGGTGCATCATAAGCACTAGTTTTGACTCTCAGTCCTGTCCGTCCACCTCATCCCCTCTACCTTCTAATCCTAGCCATTCATTCAATTCCCTTTCCCTCTATAAATCAATTTAATTTTCCATTCCAAATCCTCTCACAAGTCATTTTCATGCAATGCTTGAGCTTTGTTATGCGGTAACAATGAGCAATCAACAATCCTTTGACATCCTGCATTCTTATATGAGATCAAGAAGAGCCATGGAGATAAATCAAACCTATCTTAAAGATCAGTTTGCTTTATATTTCTGTTTTCATTTTCATGCTAGTTTGTGCTTCATGGTGCTCGTTGGGGTTTAGTTTGGTTTGTTGTTTTTGACACTAAATCTAATTTTCCCTAGCTACAATGACTATTTGACTCAACAAGGTATTGGGTGCAAATCACTTCGAGGCTAATAATGGAGTATACGTATTTTGAACAAGGAAGTCACATCAAACACATAAACACCATATATTTATTCAAGTAGGAGTGTCATGTCCCATGGACTCACTCAGGTACAACTTCAATCTCCACTATTATATAATGATGATTTCCATCCCCTTGATACCATCTACCATTGTTTGGATAGATAGGGAATGCAAGGTCATGTACCACCTTACACCCCTTATCTTGGAGACCAATTTCTTGCCCAAGATTTATTTTATCTCAACCAATGGAGGTAATAGTGTGAGCTCTTCTCCCCCTACTATAGTGATGCACCATAGGATATGATGGTTGAAGGTCTTAACTAGGCTTTACAGGTTTCTAATAGGTGCCCCAATAGTAAGTTATAGTGGATGATTTGTGAACGAGGGTGTCCCAATAATCCAACCAAGTGTCAACCAAACACAAGTCTCGGTAGACAGAGGATCTCAAGGTTTTTGCTTAGGTTGAAGGGGTCCTTCCTTTGAATTGAGTCTTTCAATTCTCACAATGTTTATATCCCATGCTAGAACATGTGGTTGAGTTCATCCCCTTGGTGATGAAATCCAAGGAAAGCCCCCTAAAGGAAGAAGATACGTCTAAAGGCAAATCAAAACATGGAAAACAAGATTATTTTCCTCCTACTTTAATTAATGTGCAACTAAGACTAGTAGATAAAAGAATACTTTGATAGCGGGGCTGCCCTAAAAAATGTTAGTAGTTTGTTTGGATGTCTTTGACCAACATTTGGTAGTTGCAAGAGAGTGGATTAGTCCTCAAAATGTTAAATTCTACTCTATCCTAACATAGGCAAGCCCCTTGGTGATGAAATCCAAGGCATGCTCCCTAGAGGAAGAAGATATTACCACTTTTGATCCCCAAGATCGCATGAAGCGTAAGGGGAGAGCATACGTGAAGTAGTACTCCTTAAGGATAAACACAACAAAGGATTTTCTCAAGGATTTCTAATCCCCAAGATCACCCAAAGGTGCGAGGGGAGATCATATGTCTAAAGGCTAATCAAAACATAGAAAACAAGATTCTTTTCCTCCTACTTTAATGAATGTGCAACTAAGACAAGTAGGTAAAAGAATACTTTGATAGTGTGGCTGCACTAAAAAATGTTAGTAGTTTGTTTAGATGTCTTTGACCAACATTTGGTAGTTGCAAGAGAGTGGATTAGTCCTCAAAATGTTAAATTCTACTCAATCCTAATGTAGGCACTAATAGAATGAACTAAAGCACTAATAGAGGCTTTGGAGGTGCTAACAAAGATAACATGAGCACTAACAGAACCAATGGAAGTGCTAAAACACTAAAACATTGAAATAGCTAACAAATGCACTATAATAGATAATAGAAATGCTAAAATAGAGACCTAGTGCATTAAAATAGGGACCAAATGCACTAACACAGAGACCAAATGCACTAAAACAGAGACGTTAAACAATATTATACCTTCTTTACCTATAGCCAAAAGCACTAACCAAGAAGCTAAAGGTGCTGAAATAGAGCTCAGATGTGCTAAATCTAAATGCGAAGGTGTTGTTTTGACATAGAAACCAAAGGATCCTGCAAAAATGTTAGTCTTATGATAAAAACAAGCAGGTCAACCTATCTCTTGCAAACAGTGTTATCCATCCCATCAAATATGATCATTTTCAAAGTGAAATAGAGAGTTAGGGGTCCCAAAATGATCACAAATTAGAAAATATTCCAAAGTTAATCACTAGACTAAATGGAAACCCACCATAATATCCTATAAAAATAGGATGTTAGACCTATAAAAAAACATATCAGAAAAGTTGCAAAGAACTGATGTCAACCAATAGAGAAAGGCAAGTTTCAATAGTTAGTATCAAAATGAAATCTTTATTTCAGATAATGCAGGTGCTATTGCGAGGAATAGAGGTGCTTAAATAAAGAATTTTAGTGCTACAATAGATTTTGTAGATGCTACTATGCAGACCCTAAGCACTAAAAGAACCTGCAAAATAGATGTTAAACATAGTCAAAAGCACTGACAAAAGAACCATAAGCACTATTATGTCTCCCAGAAGCGCTAATCCATAGCTTGAAATGCTGATACAACCTACACAACAAAACTCAAAAAACTTGCAAGATTTTTGGTTAGTTTTAGGGATGTGGGTCCCACCAAGCATGTCAAATGAAGATGATGGAAATGTTAGAAGATAATTGTTGATGGTAAAATTTGCATTTCACTAACAATGGGAAATCTTGAAATGTGGGAATTTGCGATTGAGATAACCTCTAAGATTTTAGAAGCTGGCTCTTCGTAAGGTCTTCAAAAAACTTGTTTTTAGATTTGGAGAAAAGAGAAGGAGAAACTTTGAAAATGAAACTAACATGGTGATTCATCAAACAAAACTCTCCAACTCACAGAGGATTAATGTGCACATTATTTGAAACCAAATGACAAGACAAATACAAATACGACGAATGAAAAAGTGTCAATCACATAATTATTTAGCTGCATAAGGTTTTACAGTCTCAAATTTATAAATGAAGGCCAGATCTGAGACAGAAAGAATAAGGAACATCTAAATGGAAACAATAGCATAGAATGCCTATTTCCCTTCATGGGTGAATCAAAATGAAGACACGAGAGGCTCCAAAGCACAATGCATCAGATTCATTTGATTCAAGAAAACTTGGCATACAAGGCCTGCAATAAATCTCTTTTGTAGTTGAATCCACTTCTCTATCCCTATCACTATGATGATAACTTTGTTGTGGTAATTCTTTTTTTTCTATCTGTTGTGCAAAAACTCTATATATAATGGAAAAATAAAAGCCAAAAGTCTGCTTTGTTGTTGCATGCAAATCTACCTGACTAGCTCCATGATTTTTTGCCTTTGTTTCTATCTTTTATCATGCAAAAATCCTCTCATTTGTTGCATGTTTATCTTTCTTGGTGTCCATGGTAGCTTTATTTGACTTGGCATGAGAAATAAAAAAAAAGTATCACTTTTATTTTTGCCTTGTTGTAGCTTGCTTTTATAAAGTTTCTATTATTCTTGAAACTTATCCTCTACCCGTAGCTTTTAAAGCATATGTGATTTTTTTAAATAAAGCCATAAGCTTTATTTTAGCAAGGGGGCCCCACCTTTGTTTCATGTGACTCATCTTATATTTAAAGAATCACTTTATAATCTAATGAATCACTCTAATAAAATATTAGAAGATTTTAATAAAGATTCATTCCTGTGAAACTCATAAAAACAAATAAAAGGTTAACTCCTTCCTCCTACCACCACATGGAGCTTAGGCGCTCCTTGGGAAACAAATTCTTGTGATAGCCTCTCAAATGTGTGCCATTGGCTCTCCTTGGCACATGGCACTTCAACACTCCATTGCAAACTGACAACCTATTTTCCCTTCCTAATGTGCGAGCCGTTGATTTTGCTTGATCAAATGGTTACTAGAGCTTCATTCTCTCTACTTAGAATGCGCCACAATCCTCATGGTTCAGCCATACATATGCAATGCTTTGATTTTAATTGCTTGTGCATTGAGTATTAATATACTGTGCCATGTATATTGGACATGCTTTACACAGAGGTGCCATGTTTCAGTGGCTGTGCCTTTATCAGAGGCCACACCATTTTCCTTACTTGTTGTGCTTTCATTTGTATGTGATGCTTGCATTTTAAAACTATGGGTTGAGCTATTTTATAAGGCCAACCCTTTGCTTTGCTAGATGGTATGTCTGTGTTTCATAATGTGTCATTGAAACTTTATGGATGCATACCTTTTGAATTTTGTGCACTTTTGTTTATGAGGCTAAGCTTTGGAAGGCCATGCCTAATAATATAGGTTGTGCTATGCATTAGAAGAATGGCTTGCGCCATTGTTATTAGCTACACCAATGTATTCCAGAACCAACGTGCTCTCTTTTAAGTGGCTTGCCATGCTCCAGAGGTCGTACCACTTTGTATAGGATGTGCCTTCAATGTGAAACCATGCTTGCACTTTGATTTTGAAACTCTCTAATGTCATATGCTTTAAGTAGGATGAGTGACCATTCTCCATGGTGGTACCTTTGAGTGTTAACAATGCCATAGTTATAAAAGCTTGTGCCTATGTTAATAGGCTACACCATTATAGTGGTTACACCACTTTCATCTATATGAGGTTGCGTAATATATGGCTTGCACCATACTCTTGAGACAGGCTGAACTTTCATTTTATAAGGTTGCGCTTTGGAGCTCAAAGTGCTTGAGCCTTCATTTGATGGACAATGTCTTGTTTTGATATGATGTCATTATCATATACTAAGTCTTGCTCATTGATGCCAATATGCCCATGCACTATTCTCTAGATTAATGCGCACATATCTTCTTACTACGATCTTACATTAGCTTTCTCTGGGCCCATGTTGCTACTGTGACTTCATAGTGGTGCATCTTTGAATCTCACTGAATCTTCACTAAATCTTCACTGAAACTTTAATGACTCATTCTGACATGAAACTAAAATGCAGCAAAAATAATTTTGAAATGGTGTGAAAATTTCTCACCAATAATAAAACATAAAGGAAGCATAAAAATAGCAATTATATCTCAAATCTTCACATAATCCGTTCTCCTTGATATGATGGAGGAATGCATGCACCCAAGAAGCAATTCCTAGCTATATCTAATGGAAAATGAATATGGATTGGTCTATTCTAACCAACACAAGTGAAGGGAAGGATTTAACAATGAGATGAGAGGATTTTGGCTAAGATTTTGGCATATATTGGATGCTTTAAGACTTGTTAAAAATGCTTGGAGATAGCTTGTATTTATAGATTTTTGAAGGATTTTTTTTTATCAATAGTGGAGGTTTGAAGTGGAGACGTAATGGTGGAGACTTCATAGTGAAATCAAGGGCTAGGGTTGCATCATCAATGTTGGAGGGCTCACAATATTTTGGAATTTTAAATTCCATCTTGGGAAGGCTTTGCATTAATTAAGATAATGACTTATGAATGAATTAAAAATTTATTTGTGTGGGGGAGAGTGAATTAAAAATTATATTTTATAGATGAATGGGATGAGAATTGACACATGCATGGATTTGGAAAGATGAGGTGGAGAGATGTGTGAGCTTTATTATTTAAATAATGCTCTTGCATGAATAGGGAAATATGAGATGGAGACACATGTGACTCCTCTTAATTAAAAAATGTTAATTTTTTAATCAAGTGTGGGGAGATGGAATAATGAGGGGTCAAGCCAATAATTAAGTGATTAACTTAATTAATATGGTTTTTGGAAATTATGAGGTGGGTTAATTAGTGGCATAAATTAATTAAGGTTTAACTTAATTAACTTGGCTTTAGGGTCTAGGTAGGGTATGATAGCTTATTAAATAAATGATATTTATTTAATTAGCCTAAGTTTAGTCATGGGCTAGGTGGATTAATGAAATAAATAAATTTTATTTGATTAATTTAGGTTAGTGGTACAGGATGGAATAATCAATTAAATAAACTAATTTTATTTAATTAATTAGGGAAGGGGATAAGTTGGTGCAAGCATGTCAGGGAATGTTAGTATAGATTATGCCATTTTTGGATGTCTACACCATCAAACATCTCAAAGTCAAAAAAGAACACTACATACTCTTACATTTCATAAAAATATGCATGCTCATCCATATGCTCTTGGAGCATAGATTTGTTAGATATATCCCAACATACACCATGAAGCTTGGGAGAATAATTAGAAGAACACACAGCATGCCACAACTCCATTCCACATGAGAAATGAAACCCATCGTCATCCAACGTGACATTTAGGTTCCAAGAAAGACACTTCGACCCACATGCAACATAGTTCTTATGAGAAACAAAAGTTGAGCCTTTAGAAAAACAAAAAACAAAAGCATACTTGATGATACACACCTCATGCTTAGTAACTACAAAAGGCTCAAAAACATTAGCCTAACAAGTTTTACTTGCTCCACATCTATAACACACTTGACATGAGGCAATTGGCAAGTATGACACAAAAAAATAAAATGTCACATATACAAACATTGTTGTCAATGTCTCCAATATCTATCTTTGACAAAGCATACATCCTATTATTGCAAGCATATGAATGTGGTGTCACAAAAGTATGCATCGAAAGAGAGGAGTTTATACCTTATACAATGAGGAAAACCTTAAAGCCCAAGATATCTCCATGGTAGAGAAACCATTGGGCTTAAACACAACCAATAGTCTGTAGAAGATCTAGCAGCCTAGGAAATGTCATAAATAGAAATTATCACCAATAGAGTCACCATTTTTTGGCTTTCAAATTAGTGGTCTCATTCCCTTTACATAGAAACTCAATGCTAAAGTGGGGATGATAGCTTGAAAATAAGGAGTTAGGACACCTCTACAAGGAATGGACTGAAATGGGCCAAGTCACAGGGTAGACCAATCTCTCTTCTTCCTCACACTTTTTAGAACCTAGGGTGGTGATCCTTGAGGCCTTATACACGTGACAATTAAAGAGAGATGAAGAAAAACAAGTAGCCCTTAGTCAACCATGCCCTAATGGTAGTTCTAAGTTGATCCAAAGACCCCAAACATTATGCAAACTAAAATTAAGTTTACACATACAACAAATGATAAATTTATATTAACACCACAACTCATGAATCCCTTAAACCTTGCATACACATGTATAAACTTAAAAGCACATATACCATGATTTAGAAAATAATTGATCAACTAAGCCCACATGAAATTTGACATAAGTAAAATCATGTGCAACGTAGTGAAACCATAAATCAATTAAAATAATTTTTTTAAAAGGATTGTGAATGTTGTGGTGGAAAGATAAAGCTATTGAAAATTAGTACCTTGACCACATGGGTAATGGAGTCAAAACATTAGCTCTCAAGACAAACATGTGCAACATCAAACATTAGAACTAAACATTTGTACAGATAGCATAAATGTGACTCTATACCATATGAGATACATACCTATATGAATCTAGAACATTCATGATTGAACATGCTTCAGAAATCCATTATTAAACTAGAAAACATTATTTAATGTGTTGGAAATTTATTTGTTTCACGACATTCTAAAATAATTTTACAAGCTCGTGCAAATGCTAAATAATCATCACACCATCGGCCTAACAGATGTAGACTCAAAAATAAATAGAACATATTTATTCCTAAACTTTTGTCTTATGTGGTTTGTTAAGTAAAAGAGTGGCGCACTTTACCAAACGCCATTTCTTAAAGTTTATAAATTTTCATAAGTGGAGCTGAATATATTATATTCTTTTGTGGATGGAGGCCCCACGTGGATTTTATTCCTAAGATTTTCTAAAAATCTAAGGATGAGAAGGGAGTGCTATGCATGTTTAACTTGTCTTTTATGAAAGACTAAGTGCCTCTTCTAAAGTTTTTGTCTTTTATTACATTCCACCAAGGATAAAGGGAGGCGTGGGAAATAGAATGAAATTTTTAATTTTGTTTTGCTTGGGAGGGAGGTGCCGTAAGAAGAGTAAGTGCATTTTATTTCACGTAAATATCTTGCTCAAGACATGTGGGTATTAGAAATTATTAAAGGGAAATGTTGTCTTGTTAGTCAATTATCACATGGAGATTGTGTTATTGTTGTTGTTTTTAACTATATAGTAAAGAGGAATGTTTTTTGATAGCGAGACATGTAAATTTGATTTCTTGAATTTTGGTAACTACTAAATGTAGATTTGATTTTACTAGCTCCATTATTTGGCATTATTAGGCAAGTATGAATGGTATAGGAATATTTTATGGATTGTTATAGTTGAAAATTCTTGCTTTTGTGGATATGGAGAGATTTTGTATGATTAAAATTATTCCACACGTCAACAAATAATTTATTTCTCTTTCTTTGTTTTATAAGTGTAGGATTATGCAAATCCAAATAGATTGAATTTTATGTTTATTATATGTCTAATAAACATTTTATCAATTTAAGAAAAACTAGTATAAGAGAGTGTCTATATATTATTATCCTCTAAGTAAAAAACAATATATGTATGTGTAGACACCCATCTCATAATTCATATCAATTCACTTAATTCCCATCATTCCACATTAATTAATAAATTCTATTAAAACATCATATTCCTCCAATTTAAATAAATAAAATCAAAATTATTTATTTAAAAATTTAAATTTTCCTCCACTTTAAATAAAATCAAAATATTTATTTAAATAATTTATTTCTTTCAAAATGAATTAAATTTAAATATTTAATTCAATTACCTCATTGCTCATAAAATTAAATAATTATTTAATTTAATTTCTCAATTATCCTCACCCACCATAAATTCCTCCAATCAAAATCAATTAACAAATCAATCAAAAAAGCTGACTCATCAATCAATTTAGTCATCTAATCAATCAAATAAGTCCTCTGATCAAAGCAACCTAGTCATCTAATCAATCTATTCAGTCAACTCTCCAATCAAGTTTGTTAACTCCCATGACTCGTGAAAAAGTCAGGATACTTGTCCTTCTCTAATTCGTGCACATTCTCTCAACCATCCTCAACCATTGATCTTTATGATCTTCCTCAACCATTGATCTAATTTCTCACAAGTCTATAAATTGAGCTTCAATCTCCATTCTTTGGAATCTCTCATTTTAGTAAACTTATGCTGTCACTATTCATCCTCGAGAGATCATGTATTACGCTTGACAATATAGAGCAATTCACATCACAAAGAGCAAAGAGCAATCGACTTGAGATCTGGGTGCTATCTCGATACGATCAATCCGTTTGATTTATTTGTGTGTGTTTGAAGATAATTTACATTGTGTTTTGTATCGCTTTCATCTTATTTGTGTATTTAGTATGTATAATTTGATCATATTGATAAACAAATAACAATAAATAAAACTGTCATATGAGAAAACAACCAACTCCTCCAAATTTACTATTAAAAAAGGTTAACTACATGCTCATTTTATTATATTTATTAAAAACAAAATCAAACCTAAACCGAAAAACTTTAGAACAAGTCCTAACACATTTCCCATAGTTCAATTTATCTTTTTGGTCTTCAAATTTTGCCTTAGAGGTAGAGGTTTTCGTAAGGCTTATAGCCAAAGGAATAGCAAGTGATCATATTGATGAATTATCATCGAACGGAAGGCATATTGGGGAAATCATGGCGTTGGTTGCATGCAATATGAGGGGTTACCAGGCGAAATTGGAAAGCAGTATCTTTTATATCTCATGAAATTATTTACCTTATTAAATGGAATTCAGAGCAGCCCTGACATCTGGGCTATGTGCCATCGCCTACATTTAAGTTTTAGTCACCTCAGCACTTATAGAAAACCAATAAATTCACCCACTACAAATCTAAGCCTGGACAATGATGGCAAGTTTACGTAAGAGTACAGTGAATATAATGTCTCTTAAAATGGAAGGTCTGAACGGCAAAAACTCAATGCAGGGTGTGTGGTTGTGCATGGCATTTGGCTTTTATTACAGTCTGCAAACATTTTTATTGATTTCCAGCCAGATGTCTGAAAACTTCTTAAACAAATTGAATGGTGTTAGAGGAAATGCTCTATATAATCCTTCCGTATGCTTCTTGTATTTCATCCTTCAAGGTCTTTGTGCATGATTTTAATTGCCTGAAGAAAAAGTCATGGCGCCCACATTGACTATTGCAGCTTTCCTTGCAGTTATAATTTTTAGTGCTGCTGGTGGTAGTACGGCCCGGATACTGAATAACACTGCCAGTCAAAATGATTTAGGACAGCAGAAAGGGGAAGACGATGGAGGTGCCAGTGGAGGGGGTTTGCCATCATCAGGTAAAATGCTTCAGTTTCTTGATAGTAATAGGTTTTCTTTGGAATTGTTGGACTAATCATTAATATTTGCAAGTTTTGGTATAACGACAAACTTACATGAACCAGGTGGCGGCTATGGATCGAACTCTGGACCTCATCCAGATGACGGATCCAACCCTCCTATAGACGCAGGAGGCGATGGCTCTGGTCCAATGGATGGCTCAGGCTCCAACCCAATTCCTACACAGCCAGGGGGTGGGAGTGGCCCAACAGATCATATGCCAGTTATTCCAGATATTCCTGGCCCTTTTCCAACTCATTCAGTCCCAGGGCATGGATCTTGCGAGTAAGTAAATTGCTAGTGTAGCACTCTACTTAAATATCATTGAAGTATTGCTAGTGTAGCACTCTACTTAAATATCATTCACTTCAATGATTAAAGAGTCAGATAGTAATTTTACACCTCAACCTCAACAAAAAATGATAAGTATTTATCCTATTCTTAAACTCTTCCCTAACCAATCTATTTTGTATTGTTGTAATGCAGCTTTTGGAGTTCTAACTTTGGATCATGGCCAAACATCTTATCCACCATGTCAACAATAGCCTCCATATTCGGGAAGCCCGCCTCTTCAATGTTCCCTCCAAGCATGACTCTCCTCCAAGCATTGCAAAACAGTAAGAATGACGCCTACAGTACTCTTCTCAAACAGGCCTCCGCATCTCTGCTCAATTCGTATACACACAAGAATTTTGGGTTCAGTCCAGAGGATGTCAAATCCTTGTTTGGTGCAGCTCTCGCATCTCCAAATGCCGCAGCAGCACAGGCCTCCCAGTTTGCAAGGGCAAATTTATCGGTTTAAATAAGATATGCCAGTACCTACGATCTCTGCTGTGAGAACGTTTATGTTTAAATAAATTACGTCTCCCTAAATATATTTAAGCCTCTACATCTGAGTTTGCAATATTGTTGCTGTTCATGATCTATGATATGATAATAGTCTTTAATATTGGTATATATTGATTTACTATATGATTATAGTCTTTAATGTTGGCATATATTGATTTACTATATGATTAAAGTCTTTAATGTTTTCATATATTGAAGAGCACTTGGATTAAATGGTATACTTGTTCAAGAAATAATATTATTTTATATTTAATCAGTTATGCTTAGATATCATCCATTTCAACAGTTAAAGGGTAATTTTGGCCAATAGAAGTAGGACAAATATTTACCACTTTTTGTTGTGGATGAGGTGTAAAATTGCTATTGATTGTTTGACCATTGAAATGGATGATATTTAAGTAGAGTGTACTCAAGAAATATAAAAACACTACATGGATAAAAGTTGGAAATCATCAAGGCCTTTAATAGAGAAAGAATTGTTTGATTTGTTGTAAACATGTTTAGTTTCATTTCCTAATAGAAAGCTACTAGATTGTTAGGGGAGAAATTCTCTTAGGTCAATGTTTGTGGGAGAGTGTTTTACGTCATGCTAAAAACCAACAAGATGTGTGATATTTAAGTAGAGTGTACTCAAGAAATATAAAAACACTATATGGATAAAAGTTGGAAATCATCAAGGCCTTTAATAGTGAAAGAATTGCTTGATTTGTTGTAAACATGTTCAGTTTCATTTCCTAATAGAAAGCTACTAGATTTTTAGGGAGAATTTTAGGGGAGAATTTCTTTTAGGTCAATCTTTATGGGAGAGTGTTTATGTCATGCTAAAAACCAACAAGATGTATGATATTTAAGTAGAGTGTACTCAAGAAATATAAAAACACTATATGGATAAAAGTTGGAAATCGTCAAGACCTTTAATAGCAAAAGAATTGCTTGATTTGTTATAAACATGTTTAGTTTCATTTCCTAATAGAAAGCTACTAGATTGTTAGGGGAGAAATTCTCTTAGGTCAAAGTCGTGAGAGAGCAGTTTATGTCATGCTAAAAACCAACAAGATGTAAGGATAGAAGTGTTCTAGACGATGATTTGGAAGTAAATGTTGTTATTTTTAGTGCACCAATCAAAGTGTTTCTTTAATTATTTTTTGAATGCTCTCAGAATTTGAACGATTCTAGGATGTCATTAATTTCTTAAATGAATGCATATTGAATGTCTTTAAATACAATCACATAGATATAATCATACAAAATCTGTACCATGTCATCTTAACATGATAAAAATAGGTGAGAGTTGGCAAAAATCTAAATTTGAACTTTTAAATTTTAGGTGTTAGATTTGTAAGTCTAGGATCAATCACACACCTATGGGATTGACCCAAAATAAGGGAACTATAATATCTAGGTAGGGCATGAATGTTTGGACATGGAGGGTGCAATAAATGTGAAATGAATGGGAGGATGTGTAGGCATGGATAATGTATGGTTAGATATGTAGGGATGTGTTTAAATGAGGATGAATGAACGATTGGGAAATGAGCCCAACTTTGTACAAGCTTGTGCTATTTGTTGATATGTAATTTCATCAAGACATTCTCTAAAAATGGACACAAAACTATATGGGAATAGACATTTGCACCATTACAATTTTCCTCTAGTTTGAGGTGCATGTGAATCCTATAATAGTCATATACCTCAAAGTATATGAGCACTCACAAACATGCATGAAAGTAAATACTCAGACATAAAATAAAGATATTAAATCTATATATATAAAGAAATGGACCCCACTAGATGTCACCATGTTTTCCTCATCTTGGGTGTTTGTTCTCCATGGAAACCTATAAAACAAACTAAAAATGTACAATGAGTAGATTCTATCTCACTAAGGAAATAGGCATAGATTATAAAATTGCTTAGCTATCTAGAAAATTTAAAAATCATGAAGAAATAGGGTTAGCAAATTTTTCTTGTATAGCAAGTGGTATAGTGCATTATCATGTGACATATCAAACAATGTTGCATCATGAAATAAAGCTTTATCTTAACATGGTGATGAGTCTCTGTGTAGTGTTTGTCACTACCTAAAAGCCTAGTCATAGGAATTTTAGTGACAATATTTGCCCTTATAATTAGTTGCATCTATAGGGTGAAAATAATTGGAAGAGAGGAGAAACTATGTGAAAAGAATGTAATCTAAGGATAAACATGTAACTCATGCAAAGTGGTGACTACATAATAAATGCATCATGTAATAATCACATAAAATATCTAGAAAGATAAGTCATGGAAATCATATGGGTTAAATATTAATCTCAAGGTATAAGGTTGCCCCTAGCATGGGCAAATAAAATGGTGATGTAATCCTCAATGGCCAAATACATCCATGTATGTACATAGGGCACTAGTATGGACATACGCCCCTAATGTGGCATCCAAGAGGATGAGAAAAGAATTATCATAGTAATACAATAGGTCTCTAGTGGTATCATGAATCTAGGAGTAAAATCTCAAGATCAAGCAGGAGGTGTGATGCCTCCAATGTAAAAGAGTAAGCAATCATACCATAGAAAAGAGTGGGGAAGACAAGTTTATCCCTAGTCTAAAGAGGTAGCTTTAGAAGCATAATAAGGAAATGTAGGCACAAATGATATGGGGGAAATCATGATGCTCCCAATGGAAATATGTGACAATGAAAGCTCAATATGGAATGGGAAGGTGTGATGCCTAAAATGTAAAGTTATGACAATAGAAGCTCAAATTCCATGGGGAAGACATGATGTCTCTAATGTAAGGATATGGCAATGAAACATCAAATACTACAAGGAAGACATGATGTCTCTAATATAAGGGTATGGAAATGAAATCTCAAATGCCATAGGGAAGACATGATAGTCCCAGTGTAAAGGTAACTCTAAGAGTGTGATATGGAAATATAAGATTAAGAATAGATCATGATAAAATACATGGAAAATAATAAGGATCACAAGGAAAGTTTCATAGAAAGATTAGAAATGTATAACAATCTCATATAATGAGAGGTAACAAAGCAACCAAAGTTGTAAGGTATGAATCATGAGTAGATATGATCAAAAGGAAAAGCAAGTTTTTAAACATAAGGATGCACAATGTAAATTGGAAAATAGTAGGTGAATGAGAAACTAAAGTGGAAAACATAAGAAGATGTAAGGATACACAAATGATAGGAATAAAGACTTAGATGTTAAAAAGCATAGGAGAAAATGTATAAAGCAAGAAAAAGAGGGAGAAGCAAATTCCCCCCAATTACGGAAGCTAAGTATGTACATAGAAGGTGAAAGGCATGTATGTGACACATCAAAGAGGCCAAAGTGCAAAAGAAATAAGGAAGCAAAAGGCAAAAAATTAAATCTAATTTATGTATATATACATATATGGTATAGTGATTTTCATGAATCATTAAAAAAATGGGAGGATCATCCCCATATGAAAGACCTTGATCATCCCAAAAAAAATTTGGTAGGGATCAACTTTACTATCATGCTAAAACTTAATAGGATGCAAGCAAGCATGCAAATGTCCTAGATGATGATTTTGAAGTAAATGTTATTTCTTTTTAGTGCACCTATCAAATTCTTCCTATAATCATTACTTTTTAAATGCTCTAGGATTCAAATGATTCTGAGATGTCTTTTATTTCTTAATTAAATGCATATTGAATGCCTTTAAATATAATTACATTGCAATAATCATGTAAAATATGTACCAAGTCAACTTGGAATGATAAAATATGTGAGAGTTGGTCAAAGTTTAAATTTAAACTTGTAAATTTCAAGTGTTAGATTTTCAAGTGTAGGGATGATCCCACACCCATGGGATTGACCTGGGGTATGGGAATGATAATATCTCTAAGGCAATCAATGAATATTTGGATGTGGAGGGTGCAATAAATGTGAAATGAATGGGAGAATTTGTAGGAATGGATAATGAATGGTTGGATATGTGGCAATGTGTGTAAATGAGGATGACTAAAAAATTGGGGAATGATCCCAACTTTGTGAAAGATTGTGCTATTTGTCAATATGTAACTTCATCAAGGCGTTCTCTAACAATGGGCACAAAACTAAATGGGAATAGGCATTCACACCATTACAATTTCCCCCACTTTGAGGTACATGTGAATACTATAAGGGTTATGTACCTTAAAGTATATGAGCACTCACAAACATGTATGAAAGTAAATACTCAAACATAAAATAAAGATATCTGATCCATATAAAGTAATGGACACCATTAGCATGTTTTCTTCATCCTTGGGCTACATGCTCCATGGAAACCTTTTCAAAACAAAGTAAAAATGTGTAATGGGTAGATTCTATGTCACTAATAAAATAACCATATTTTACTGTAAACTTGCTTAACAATCTAGAAAAATTAAAAAGCATCAAGGAATAAGGTTAGAAAATATTTCCTTTATAGAAAGTTCTATGGTGCATTGTCATGTGACATATCAAACAATGTTTTGATTAAGATATGTTGGTTTTGAAGGGACCATAAACCCTTAACAAAGCAAAATTTATAGAAAAAACATAGCCCAACAGCTACAAAGACACCAAAAAAGAGCTACCAAGTAGTAGAAATAGACCAAAGACAATGAAGAAAACAACAAAAAGAGCTAAAAATAGAATAGCTCACCCCCACCAATCCCACCAGGGCTAAGCCAAACTGCATCTTATGTAAAATTTTAGCCACTTCCAATTCCATAGTTAGGAAGTCATCTTTAGTATTTCATTAACCTCTATTTCTTATTCCCTTACTAGTGTTTCCCCAAATATTGTATCTTTTTCCTTTCTGGAAGTCATGAACACACCCTTAGTCCTCCATTTCATGCATTCTAAGCTCCCCATCTTTTTCATGTTTTCTTTTAACTCCTTTAACTCCTCATCTAGCCCTTTAGTCTCACGTTCTATTTGTCCTTTTCATTATTAAGAATGAAGATCTCCTTCATCATGTTCCAATATTGGAGGAACAGTTTATCCTCCTCCTCCAGCACCAAGATTTTTCCCTTATACTTCTACCCCACCAAAGAAATTTTGATATTAAGGTGGTTTATCTCCATAAAGAACCATTTGGATAGCAGATGGTGGATTTTCATTTCCTACACAAGGCCAATTGATTAATCCAACAATTGATTGATGATGCTAATGGCACTCTCCAAGGTACATTTCTGTCACATAGATTAACCACATTTTCACCATAAGGGTGTGAATAGGGGATAGGGATTTTAGGGAAGCTAGCCCCAACCATCAGTACCCCCCATTCTTTATCCTTGCCCTATCTTTTTCTCTTCTTCTCCTTCACCTCATCATCCCCAATTTCCTCAAAACTAGGGTCATCCCCATTTGGTCCTCAAACAAGTCCACAGATTCCTCTACCCCATCTAAACTACTAGTTAAACCAATTTACTTATAGCTATCCTCATTCATACTAGAGGAGTCCACCTTGATGTTTTTCCCTTTTTTCATAGTTGGGTGCACCTTAACCTTGGGGTAATTTTTCTTCCAATGACTAACAATTAAAATTATCAAGCCAGCATGGGTCAGGTAGTTGCCTACCCCTGCATAAATTCCTTCTCAACAACTCACAAGGATGATAAATATTGTGGTGGAACTAAAATTGGTTGAGAATAGTAAAGTGATAAGTGAATAGGGTCATAAATCTACCTTACATAGTAATATACTTCATAATAGCAATAGCCACATTATTAAAGGGTCTTTTAATAGATTGTATAGCATAACTAGTCTAGTAATAATCTAGAGACTCACCTATGTGAAAGGAAAATCCATTTGGCCTCTTCCCCCATATTTTTGTCTTTAAAAATCTTCCTTCTTTCAATCGTTACCCCTATGGCTTCCACAATCACTTCCTTTGAGATCACCATTTCCAACCCCATTATTTTTACATCCCTGCTATGCCACTTACAAGAAAATTTAGCCACCATACTTAGATCATAACCATTGACCCTTTCAATGAATGAGGTAAAGCCCCTGGCCCCCAAAATCTTCCACACTTTGTGCTTTCGCTTGAGGATGTCACAAGAAATAGGCTCTATCCTATTTCCATCACCGCCCATAATATTAGTCAATCTTGGGTCCCTCAAAATGTCAATATGTAGAGGGCAACTACAAATTGAAACCATTTTCTTCATGTTGTTTTCCATCCCATTGAACTTTTGAGATAAAAGTGGGGCTAATCTAATGATAATGGAGGCCAATTCTCTTCACACATACTCCATCATGATAGTTCTACCATATGATGGCTACCTTCTTTCACACCATGAATGCAGAAGAGGGACCTTAATTTTGATGATTAAGAGGAAAATCATCACAATACATGACAACAATATTATCTTCTAGCATCATGTTTAGCTAACAATATGGCTTCAAGTGGGTAGTTCCCTCCACCCATATGTTCTCTCACTTCAAACTCACTCCCTTGTTAGTGAGAAAGTTAGCAACCCCATTAGCCTCCTTGGAGCTATGTTGGATTTTACTCTGATTAAGAGAATCAACAGTGTTGATGGAGTCCTAGATCAATTTTTGGATAGTCTAACTAGGTTTATCCTTTTTGTTAAGGCATCTTATGATGTTGAGAGAGTCTCCTTCTATTATGCTATTTTGAATTCCAATATCTTTAACCAATTTCACTCCTTGGTAAGCCACCATCACTTTAGTGAAGTAATTAGTTTGCCTCCCTAAGTAAATAACATAGCCCCCTTTGATGTTTCCTTCCTAATCATGAATCACCCCCCACCTTTGGAGGGGATAGGATTGCCCATAGAAGCCCCATCAAAGTTTAATTTGAACCGATCTTGTAGGGGAGGATACCAATTCACATCTTTTTCCTCTTTTTTTGCTCCCTTAAATTGGATTAAGATATCAATATTCAAATCCCAATATTTAACAAATTTCTCTTCAAGATATGAGATGTGAAGCTTACCGTCTTCCTTAGACTTAGCCTAGAGATCCACCATGAAATTTTCTTTAATAACATAGCATATCTTGGAAGACAACCTAACAAACTCAGTCTTAGAATCTCTGAAAATATTATTGTTTCTTTCTTTCCAAACCAACTAAAAGATGTGAGGAAGGGAAAGAGACCACATCAAGGAAAGAGAGGGGTTGGAAAAAAGGGGGCACCCAAGATTGAACGAAGTCCAAACATAGGGAGGGAAAAACCAAAGAGATAGAGAACTTATCTAAAATCACCCCCACACTGAAGTAGAAAACGGATAGTCCCTAAAGATGTGAGAGGCAGATTCAACATCAAACTAGCATAAGACACAATGGTTGGGAAAGGCAAAGCCCCTCCTAAAAAGGTTATCAATTGTAAGAATTTTCTCCTGGACCGCAACCTAAAGGAAATAATTAATTCTACAAATAAGATCAGGAAGCCAAAAGGAAGACCTAAATGATGAAGATTGGAAAGAACTAGCTAAAGAGGAACAAGAGGAGTCAAAGAATAATCTAAAAAGGATTGGGGCCCAAACCATAGAATTCATAACATCAGCTTGTAAAATGTGGTGGGAAGCTAAGAGATGTTCCAAAATTTGGGCAAGAGAGATAGTCAACTGGGACAAGGGAAGCTCCCCAGACTTTATCCATTCCTTAGTGTGATTAACCATCAAGATGCTGTAATGCCCATACATGAAAATATCAACAAATAACAATAATTTAATGAATTAGTCCAAAATAATAAAATATATAGGAGAAAATTTAAAACTATATAAGTTTGATAAACTTCAATTAATAAAACATAAGTATGGCATCATATGTGTATTTCGTAAATTTTATCATTAGATATAACATTTCATTTACAATATACACATTTGCAATGAATATCATATGATCATCCTTTCACAAGATGAGAAATACTTTCTTTACTCCGATATCCTGCACGATTGTCAGATCCGAAACTACACAAACTAAATGAAATCATTAGTTTTGCATAGTCACTTAATATACAAATCAACTATCAATTGCATAAAATAACAAGCCTAACGCCCTAAGGGGCCGACCCAATGTGTCAGGGGCTCATCCATGATGGCCTTGCCTACGTACAAGTAGCGCAAAGACTTCGTCGTTCAGGACTTGATCTTGCAACCACAAAATGGTTTCATACAATAATTATAATAGAGGGTCAAATAAATAGATGTCCTTGTCAACAAGTGTGAAGGGTTGCCAAACATTCTTATTCCACAACTAGACAACCTCATAACTAGAACCCTTTTACAAGTCTAAATAAAGTAAAGTCTTCAACCTGAAACAATACATACTAAGTCAAAAACATATTAAATATACCAATTAACTATTTTTCTTAACAAGAAGAAAATTACCTTCTGCAACCATAACCATATAATTACTTGCTAATCTCAACTCAACTTGTACAAGACAAGCAAACCGCATTTGCTAAGAGAAGATTACTTACACTACAAAAGGCATAAGAGACCAAATTGATCTATTACTTATACTACAATACTATCCATTTAATTACAGATAGCTTGTTGACTCAATTTAGCTATTTACTTAAACATTCTTCAATCTCCCTTACTAAAATACAATATATTATGGCATATGATAATGTCATCTCATCAAAATCAAAATCTCACATTGACACCATAATTATAAACTTTTCTACAAGTCAAGGCATAATTATCATATCAAATATCTCTTTCAGGAATTAATAAACTAATACAAATATAATTAATATATATATATATATATATATATATATATATATATATATATATATATATATATATATATATATATATATATATATATATATATATATATATATATATATATATATATATCCTTACTTTACATATGCCTTCTCTATAAAGGATAGAATAATTATATTAGTATGGATTTAGAATTATAAGATAAGAAAGTTTCCTTTATTAACTAAAGAGAATCATATAAGAGTAAAGTAGCCTTAATAGTAAAAAGAAAAGAAATCTAATATTGGTTGTTTTATTTACACACACTGAGTGATAGTTATATCTATAACTAAAGAGACATTAAAAGAAATGAAAAGAATTAAGTATATCTCTTCGAGATTAGGAGAGATAAAATATGACTTGAGGATAGATTCAATAATTTTCGATATGCACTAAATCACAGTAGATGAATTGTGAGATAGCAATGCTATGGATTCATTTGAATCTTTACAACTAAATCTTTCATACAGATAATAAAATCAATAAAAAGAAAATGCTTGAATACAAATCCTGCTAAGAGAAATCTAAACCACATTGGCATTGGCATTGATAGAATAGAGATCAATTCTCACAAATCCCCAAACAACTACGACAATTATATCTATGATCCAAAAATTCCCTAAAGATAGTTCTCAAAGAATTATTGAAATGTTGGAATTAAAGGCTAAACATAGTTGAGACCAAATTCATTCTTAATATAATTTAGTTGTGGCATATTTAATTGTAATTTTAATTTAATGAATTGAATTATCAAAAGAAATAAAAACAAAATAAAATAATAAAATAAATAAATAAGTTGTCCTGTCAAGAAAAACTAGACAGTAGTAAATCTACGATAACTTTCTTGATTCTAAACGAAATTTAAAAATTCAAAATGTCTCTGAAAGCTAACACATGAGACAACAAAATCTAGAAAGCAATTAAGAAAATTGTTTACAAGGTATGAGCAATTTATTCTGCAATCTACCCTTTTTTTTCAATCCAGATTTAACCCACAAACAAAATATAAATTCTACTTTTCTACAAAACTTAAACGAATATACCATTGTCATACCCCACAATTGTTAACAAAAGTTTAGTCAATACTCTCCACAAAATCTACAGACATTAATTACAGCCAGACATCCTATATGTTACAGTCTGCATACAATATAGCCATCTAAAACATCAATATTCTTCAGCATGTTATCATATTACCACTCTAATTTCTAGCACAATTAAAGTTTCTCAGATCTAAAATGTATAATTTTGATTGGAATTTATTAGTCTGATGTTTTATCCAGCAGCAAGACTCTAAAAATAGACAGATTTAATCAAGATTCCAAACATAGACAGAGTTTCGTATACTATTCAATGCCCAAAGGTAAGCAGCAATGTTTCCATTGTTTGATATATGGCGCCAATGAAAGAATATAGCAAATGAAGTTTATAAATTCTGAATGTATGTATGTGTTGTGCTAAGCACCATGTGAAAGGACATACAATTAATTGGTTTTACTTCCTATGACTGTCCAAGCCTACGTATAGTTTTACTTCACCATATTGTTTTGGATGTTTTATTTGACTATCATGAAGGAAAATAGAGGCTGCTAGCTATAGATTAAGGTGGAATTTTAAATTAAATATTTGGATTGTTTGCTAAGACGTCTCTTCATCTTCTGTGAAGGAAATCTACGAGAAAATTGTTCATTTCTCATAATAATCATGACTGAAACTTGAAAGAGGTCGCTGCCCAAAATAGAGACAAATAGGTTGACTGACATTCAAATTAACAACTTTGACAATAAGAAATAAAGATTATTTTCTCAGAGCCAATATGAAAACAGGATTAAAATCAATCCTCACAAAAATGATCTACTGAAATGATCTTTCCAATTTCATCACCTCACACATATTCATCACAAAAAATTTTAAATAAAATAGATAATGCATAACGACCCTAGTCCTCAACATGCTATATGGTTATAAATGCAAACCTCCAAAGCATAAGAAAGAATTACAAAACTTAATAACCAGTCTTGAAGATAATACTTGAAGTTTTTTTGCCCATCTCAAATAACTCTTGTATTATGATAAGAATGCACTCCAAGGAGATTTCTCCACTCCATAGCCCCCTTCCTCAACTTGCATTTCTTCATCTATTAAAACCGCACAACATAACCTTTTGTCTTCCCCAAGAAAGTGAAAGATAACTCTTCCTCTTCAACTCCCAACACCCATTTTCTCGTAAACTAATATTAGCTCCACTAAATAAAAATCAATCCCATTTCTTGTATAAAGTGTATAAATACAGAATAACAATCTAAATAATTATTTTGATAAAAATATATAACTAATTAATTATTTCTAATAAAATATTATAATTAAGTTTTTTTTTCAGATATACTTTACAAATGTAATCAGCCACATACTCTCCAACAAGCCACCTATAATCCAACTGAATGGGTAGTATCTAATTCCATGAACTGAGAGGCTTGTCCAGGATCTAGATGTCATCCCAAAAGTGGATATTTTTTCCGTTTCCAAGCTTCCATTTGAATCTTGTATTGAGAATTTCCCTTGAGGAGAAAATATTCTGCCAAAGATTTAAACCAATAGGAAGATCATTGTTGCTCAAAATTGCCCTAGGCTTGTCTTCGGCATATTTTTGTTGTATTATTTCATTCCATTTTTTATTCTCAGTGATAACCCTCTAAGCTAATTTAGCATTAAGCACTTTATTGAATAATCTCAAACTTCCTTATACCAACACCCCAAAAGGTTTTAGGTTGGCACACAAGATCCCAAGCAACTAGAGGTATCCACTTGCTCGCATTTGACCTAGACCACAGAAACCTCTTTTGAATCTGCTCGATTTTCTCTAAAAATTTGGTAGGAGTTTTTAGTAAGGACATTTAGTACACTCACAAATTTTGGAGGGTAGCTTTCAAGAGTTGAATTTTTTTAGCCATGGACAATAGCAATCGCTTTTGTTGGGAATTAAGGTGTCTCACCCTTTGCAATTTCCTAATGTTGGTATTTAATTATTTATTTATTTTCAGCCTACTATTATAATTAAACATGTAAAATTTATTTTGTCACTTTGTGGGAGTTGGCACGGTGAAGTGTCATCCTACATAGAAGGTGACTAGATGTAATTTTGTCCTCATATGAGGAGGTAGGCATCCCATGTTGACTTGGCATGTTTTTTCCATGTGTCGGTAGCTTATGGTCATGTGTAAGGATTTATGACATATTCTATGACGTGTAAGTTATGATGGATTCTATGACATTGTAAGAGATGGAAATAGAAGGGATGAGACAAGTGTCATTTGCATGTATGACACTGTAAGAGGCATTTTTGACTTAGCCTATTTTGGGGCGTCCAAGTTTGGGATATGACAAGTTGTAAGAGAATCATTTATTAATAGTAAATCATGACAGATTCTCTTACAACTATAAGTGATCATTATGATAGATTTTATGATGATGTAAGAGCATTTGTCATACCTATTTTGGGCAAATTTGGGGCGGCCAAGTATGTGTTGGTGTGAACATGGTTATTACCTATCTGGTTTAACCTTTGTTGTGTGGATAACTCACATGTTCACATGTTAAGTTGACTTAGTGAGTCTACTAGATGTTTCTAGTTATTTCTAGTTGTGTCTAGTTGTTACTAGGTGTTGATAGTTGTCTTATCCTACACATGTGATCTAGTTGGCATCTTATCCTCTAGTTGTCATATGTAATATGAATGTGACACTTGTCACATGACTACAACAACCTAGCTCTCAACCTTGGTTTATATAACCAACGCCTCTCATTGTATCATATCAACTAATCTTGTATCAAGTCATTATCTTGTGTATAGAATATCATTCTATCATGTTGATCTTCTTTGATTCTTGTGATTAACTCTTAGACATCTTGATCCTAGGATAGCTACCTCCATAGCTAATCCTAACATGGTATCATATCAAGTAGATTGTCTAGAGTTAGTTCATTCAGAAGATCTTAGATATTGATTTATTTTTCTTTCTTGAAACCAAGTATGCTCTTCTCTTGCATCCTTAGATGACCTAGAGAATCAAAAAGGTTGAGAGAAATAATAGTTTTGGGGGGGTTTTTGAAATTGCAGGTTTCTTTTGGTGCATTTTGGAGCAAAACTGACCTCACCATTGAGATCAGAAGGGTCAAATTTGTTAAGATCGACTGTAAACACGATATACTTCGGTCACAGTCAAATCTGGCATTTTTTTACCCCCTCTATAGATTTTTTGTCCAAAAGGCAAAAAAAATTTAGCAGAAGGCCATTCTGTCCCCTGCATTTTCTGCTTTATTTGTAGCTTTCAGGTCATATTCAGTCAGATTTATTGCCTTTAAACAGAATCTAGTTCAGATCCGGCCTCTATAAGCATTAAGACACCAATTCGGTTCAGTTCTGGTCCATATTGTGGATCCTCTACAGAACATTCTACATTTCTAGCCTGATTAAGAGGCTCCATGTGCAGAGTTTTATTGGCCACCTACAAGACTGATCATTCCTAATATCGGCCCCATTTTTAGATGATTTAGAGTTGTTTTTGGTGATAATCAACTCTTCACACTATTTTTTAAGGCAACTACCATCCACGTCTTTTTTTGAGATCTGTATTTAGTTGCCGGCCTCTACTGGATCCGCATCCAGGCCTCATCACTTGCTCCACGTGCTCTCTGCTAGGTCGAAGTTCAATTATATTGGATTGTTTACACTTTAATTAGCAATGTCATTTGTTGTTTGCAATTCTTCAGGCCCAATCCAACACAGTGGTTTCAAGCATTAACGGCATAGGCTAGGCAATTGAAATCAGTTAGGTGGACATTTTGAGAGTTGTAGGTCGACTTTTCCACAAGTCATGAGTTTTCTATTGCACCAGATCTGTGGTTGAATCTTCCTACCCTCAGCCTGCTGAGCAACAAAACTTCAAATCCGTGGGAGTTCTTAGATTGGCTTTGTTGGTGATTTTGATTGGCTTTTTTTGGTGATCCACCTAATCGTCATTACGATTTGAGGCCGTATTTAGATCTTGTTGCTCAGTGTCTATTTGTTGCTTGATCGACCTTGCATTTGATTTTTTTGCCTCACCGGCTTCACTCCTCTACAGATATTGTACATGTCACCTTTGGGAGTTGACGTTGTGCTTGAGACTACGAGTCTCCTTGAATGAGAATCAAGCCCTGGTTTACTTCCTCGCTGCAGCACGCTTAGTACCTACTCAGCCAGAGGCAACAAGAGTTTGACCTATGAGTGGGAACGAATAAGGGTGATGTTGAGGGCATCGAGGCAGATATTGGTGGTGTTGAGAACTGCCATCTACCTCAGGCTCAATGATTTAATCAGCATCCAAGGCTCTTTTGATTGGCCTTCTTTGTTCACAGCTTGATCCAGATACAATTTTTTGGATCTCTTTGTTCAGACCTGTGCGAATTTGTGTTGGACCACCAGCTTCTTTTTTATCCTAGCCTTCATTATACACTCGACCTCTGAAGGTTCTAGTCGCTGTCAGATTCGACCTTCTCGAGATTGAGGATTGAGGTCAACTTCATTATTGTTCTGGTGAAGGCATTTGCAAAACGACCATTGGAGGTCGCTGTCCATTTCATGGTTGAAGTCCCTGTTCAATGTGAATTTTGTGATTCCAAGCGTGTGATGACTGAACTCCTACAAGAAAGAAATCGACGCCAAAGGGACTGTTAAAGCACTTCCAGTAGCATTGGCGTAGCTGAAGTCAATTTTTGCCATTTTTGGCAGCAAGATTCAAAATCCATTGGCAGTTTCAAAGATCTGGGCACTTTCAGCCTTATCTATTTGTGCTGTGGATTTGTTCTTGATCACCATTCTGCAGTTTTTTCATCTTAGCAAAATTGACCTCGAAAAATTATTTTTTGCCTTGTATTCAGTCATCTTGGGACCGATCTTGGCCTTAAAGGCCCTCTACACCAACACAAATACATCTGGTATATGAGGTTTTCATATTACAAAGATCAAGATACTTTTCTACATTATCTTCTGGTCATACCATGTTTTGTGCTAGCACTTCTGATCCACCATATATTTTCTGTACAGGGGTTTTGTGGACATCTTGAAGCAGACTATGATCAACAAGGCCCCTTATTGTCAACTGAGTGAGCTCTTTTTTTAAGACAACCTTTGTAGAAAGGAAGTACTATTCTTTGTTTATTTGTTATTCATTTGCGGAAGACGGAGGTTGAGGCTCGGTTTGGCAGGAGGCCATTACCCCCTCACAAACACAGTCAACTCTCACCTCTTTGCTTGATGGTTTCAACGATTGGTGGCACCTTGAATTTTGTTGCATGCAAGTCAAAGTCGACCATTTTTGCAAATTTCAACAAAGGAGGGGGATTTTTTTCTTTTTGCCACAACTTGCACCCAGGGAGTCATTTTTTCACATTCTTAAAGTCATTGGAAAGGTGGTTCCACAAACTTCACCAAGGTACAGGTGATTTTCCCCAGAATGCTGTATTTTTCTAGAATTTGGCTCCAAATGACATTTTTGCTTGATTTTTTTGACATTTTTCAACAGGGCATAACTTTTTCTCATGATGTCGAAATTGAGCAAACTTTTTTTTGAAATTGATCAGAAAAATGCAAGGAATCTGATGGTACAGGTCATTTTTTGTTGTGGCAAGCCAATTTTCTTGAAATTTTGTAAAATCACCGTATGTTATAAATGGTCAATTTTGGCTTCCACATCAACTACATTGTACTCAATCTTGTATTTCTTTCTGGGGGGGCATATTTTGCAGCATTATTTGTTATGGGGGTTCATTTCCTCTGTAGTTTTTTGTTATTTGTTTGAGGTTTGTAAGGCATGCATGGTCTATGTCTTCCTTGTCCACCTCATGACATCAACTCATTTAGTCCTTGTTTTGGACATTGCATGCATCCATTGAATGAACTTATTGATTTGTAAATGCACTGAGATAAAGTGCCACATATTGTATTTGTAGTTTGGGGATCTTGCACATCATGTTGTTCCATTTTTGTACTCGCACTACTTTATAAAGTGTCATGGGGGGTTGTGTTAGTGCCTTGTTATTTTCCATCACAATCTTGTCCGGTGAGAGTCCCTCCATGACAACATTTCAGCCTCATGCGTGTGTGCCTTGTTATTTGCACACCCTTTACTAAGTTGCAGGTACTACTATGTGCATTTTGTGATGTTGCTTCTTCACCTTCTTGCACTACATTGTGACACACAGTTTTAGTGGAGCTGCCATACCTCTCCCTTGTCAACATTATGGGGGTATCATACTACATGTGCTAATGCTTCCTTGGTTTCACTTGGAGTGAACTATGTATCCAATTTTTGTTCATATATACCAGGCAGATGCAGCAGCTAGTTACCCATGCATTTCGGTGAGATGGAACAGATACCATATAGACACTCTTGCATTCTAGTTTGTCGAGGCAACCTTCTACCTTATTCAGATGATCAATTCTTGAGATTATTGGCACCTGTATTTTCAACTATCACATTAGTTGAGTAGTGTCGTTGGGGTCACTCGTACAGATTGATGTGCCATTTGCATCTTTGACTATCAGATTGGTTGTCATTTATTCAGATTTTTGTCTCTTTGATCCTGATCTTCATCCTATTTTCAGTGAAGTTTTCTCAGCAGTGTAGAAGTTCTTCGGCAGTTATTTGCAACTTTTTTGTGCTTCAATGGAGTTCTTCATGTTCTTGATCTTTTTGGGACATCCTTTTGTGAGGGCTTCTTAGTCCTTCTTTTATCTCCTATGGGGGGATATCTTTTGTATCTTTGTGATGGAAGTAGTCCTTGGGGGGTCATGTTGAGTCCTCCTTCCTTCCTTCACTTTTTCATGCTTTCTTTGCATGTTTTCTCTCTTTGGGGGAGGAGTTTTTCCCATGAGGTTTTCTCCTTTTCTCCGTTTGTGAGAGATATTTTGTACATGGGTACCTAACATGGCATTGTTGCTGGGACCCAGCTTTGCATCTTTACATTTGTTTGTTCCTCCCTAAGTTGCACTTAAGGGGGGGTGTTGGTGTGAACATGGTTATTACCTATCTGGTTTAACCTTTGTTGTGTGGATAACTCACATGTTCACATGTTAAGTTGACTTAGTGAGTCTACTAGATGTTTCTAGTTGTTTCTAGTTGTGTCTAGTTGTTACTAGGTGTTAATAGTTGTCTTATCCTACACATGTGATCTAGTTGGCATCCTATCCTCTAGTTGTCATATGTAATAGGAATGTGACACTTGTCACATGACTACAACAACCTAGCTCTCAACCTTGGTCTATATAACCAAGGCCTCTCATTGTATCATATCAACTAATCTTGTATCAAGTCATTATCTTGTGTATAGAATATCATTCTATCATGTTGATCTTCTTTGATTCTTGTGATTAACTCTTAGACATCTTGATCCTGGGATAGCTACCTCCACAGCTAATCCTAATAGTATGGAGGGTTGTAAGAGGTGTAAGGGAATATTGTACAAGTGTCATAGGAGTCAAACATGTGTTTGAAAAGTGTGCCACATGGATTTGGATGCCTATCTCTTGTTGCTTGCTCTAGAAGCTTCGTTTATGCTTGTATCCCACTATAAATACAAGTTCTTGGAGTTGGAGTTGTATGGTAATGTGCAAGTACCATTATGTTGTCAAATTTACTCTAGAAATCAACATTGGTGAACTCCTAGAAGAACTTGCATTGCAAGTGTGCTGTAATCTTATTTAGATTTGATAATACATTGTGCAGGTTTTGGAGTGTGGGATTTTTTATCCGAAAGTGTTTTCCCAACATACATCATGTGTTGCATGTGCATTGGTGTTATCAGAAAATGTGAACAATAGTCTAAAACAACTAATCATCCAATAACTCAATGGAAATTCATGTAAACACAAGTAAACAAAGATGATACCTTCAAAGACCATTTTACCTCTATGCTTCCATTGTTCGCCTATCTCCTCTTGATCTTGATGGTAATGGAGCTCTCAGAAGTGTGCACTTCCTTGCTGTTGAAGATGACAAGAGTAGAATAGCTATAGGTAGATTATGCAATGGAGATCAAGCTACAAATGCAACCAAATGGATATAGATTGATGGAGACATGATTAGATGAGGATTGTGATAATGAGGTTGTGTGAATGCAAATGGATGATAACTTCACCAAAGGCACGCTGTAATGATTCCTGTAGAGTAAGATTGCTTAAGCTTAGATGGATACAAAATGGGTGTGAAGACCTTGCTTATATAGGCTAAGGGAAGACCAAATCCAAGTGTCACTAGATCCATGACTGGAGGAATTACTTGTGAGGTGTATGGTTGAAAAAGCTTGAGGGAATGTGCACAAATCAAGAGAGGACAAGTATCCAAGCCTTCTTCATGAGTTATGGGAGTTAACAGGATAGATTGAAGAGTTAACTGAGATGATTGATTAGTGAACTCAATTGGCTAATTAGTTAACTATTTTGATTGATGAGTTAACTAATTTGACTGGTAGATAAATAGGGTGAGGGAATATTTAGCTAATTAAATATTAAAATATTTAATTACATGTGTAACATGGTGAGGTGGAAAGGCGAGGTGGAAAGGTGAGGTGGAAAGGTGATGTGGATTTATGGAATTGGGACTTAGGATAGAGGAATTTAGGATTAATTAAATAATGTGGAATTTTTTAATTATATGAGACATTAGAAGAATTTATTGAATATTAATTAAATAAATTGATTTTATTTAATTATTAGATGGACGTGAATCATTTAAATAAATTAGAATATTTATTTGATTGATAGAAGAATAAAATTTAAGATAAATATTAAAATATTTATTTAATTCGACACAAGCCATTTTTAGGTGTATACATTTTGCCCCTCTTTGATGCAATGTGTTTTATCACGTTGCTTCAAAGAATTAAAAATTTGCTGGTTATGACACATGCCCCAATTTGCCCCTGGTATAGGTTTATGACGTTAGGATGCCCCCTCAAGAGATTGGACGAGAAGAATGTGACGACAGGATGATAGACAATCTCACGATGAGATAGGTTTGAGCACTTAGGTTAGGGTGAAGAAATTGGTTGACGTAAGATAAGGGATGGAATGAAAGAGTCAAATGACACATGATGCAAGATAAAATGATAACACACATAAGAAACCAAGCAAGTATGCACAAATGATACAAGAACAAACAAGGTATTGCCCCTTGTCCAACTGTAAACCAATGATTAATCTATAACGATCAACGATAGTGTTTTTCATTGTGGAGAACAATATATCCCTAGATCAACACAAAGACGTGGGAAAGATATATCCCATTGATAATTATAATTGATTGAATTAGTTTATGACAATATTAAGATCAAGACCATTGATTGCGATTGGATAATTTGACAAGATTGACTTTACTCGATTGGTATGGATTAAGGATGGACTTGCATTTGGATCATTGCTTGGATTGACTGGAGTGGTTTTGGATGAACGAAGAATTGATTAGAGGTTTGATTTGAAAGATTAACGAAATGATTTGGATAATGAAAGAAAACCTAGGAGAATGAACTGGTTAATGGATGAAATGATTTGGGAAAATGGGTAAATGGATCTTGAGACACTTGGAGTTGTGACAAGGATGAAATGCTTATAATGAAATGCAATTTGATATGTATGGATGTGGATTTTGTCATCTTCGGATACAAGTTTTTGAAGTACTTTGTTTCATCATTGAGCTTTTAAAATGTTGTAAGAAAATACAAGCATCTAGGTATGATTAAACCATGATGACCTGAGTATTACTTACATGGATTTTGATATAGCAAGTTAATACAAGCATCTAAGTATAATTGAACCAAGATGACCTGAGTATTGCTTACGTATCAACAAATAAGGATTACACCTGTTTCATGTTTAAGCCTATAATGTCCTCGATAATCATTTTGTTGATCATGTCGTTAGACAAGGCTTAACATTACTAAGGATAAACCCACAAACAGCAAACAAATAAGATAATTATGCCCCCATCATAGCTCCTCTAGTTTTTGACATCCGTGAGTAGCATAAAAAGACATAATAACAAAAATCAAGACTCTGTGACTTAAACCTTTTTAATAAGCACAAATTGTCTTACCATAGTTATGTTTTCTTGCAATGAAAACAAATACAATCATCATGGTGGTTGAGGCTCAATGTGTCTTGTTTATAGGTCTAGTTCTTGCATCAAGCATTTTGTTGAGAAAGTTTGTTTGTAATGATGTCTGTTGTATGGTGATGGTATCGTGATCCTTATTGTTATCCTATAAGGTGAGTGACATTCAAGAATCCCATTCTCCAACTAGATCGAGGAGTTGCCCCTAGTCAAGTAAAGGATTGATTTATTATGGATGAACTGACAACAGACATGAAGAAACGGGCCCTAAGGGACTAACCTAGTGCCTCGAGGGCTCATTGATAAATGGCCTTGCCTACATGACGACGTAGAGGCAACGTAGTTCGGGTGCAAACTTTGTGGACCTAAGACCTAGGTGGTGGGAAAATGGTACGGACTCGGATGGACTAAAGGATAGGTGACACAGGATGGAATGGATGGGAAAGGAGCGAGCCTCAAGGGTGCATCAATGATGGCCTTGCCTATGTGATAGCTCAGAGGTGATGTATTGACAAATGGTACTAATGATGGGGTTGCAGATGACTTGATGCTTTTGGGATTTTCTAGATTTTGCTAATGTTTTGATGTTTGTGGGATTTTTGGATGGCAATTTGGATAGCCTAAATGCTGGATACTGATGACAAGGGAACATCATGGATAGGTAAATGGATGGGTGATAATGGATAATGGATGGGTAGGTAGAAGGAAACAAGGATGAGGAAGGAGGATGAGAGGATTGGATTGTTTTTAAAAAGACAAGGTATATCAAGAGTTTTTACAAAGCATGTTTCAACATTTTGTCCCCATATCTCTATCAAGATCAAAAGAGGAATGAAGGATGAATGGACTCAATATGATAGGTATATGTAGGACAAGGATGATAGGATGGTATGGTAAGCTAGGATGGAAAATGATAGGGTCAATGAGATAATGCACTCCCAAGGGTAAATGGCATGGAAGATCAACCTACACATGATGCCTGTTTGCCATGTTTTCATCATGGTACTTATCCAAGGCACCACCAAGGGTGGTTTTCACCATTGGACGAAGGGATTTTTCTTTACTTTTTTTATTTTTCTTTTTCTTTTTTTTTTCTTTTTTTGAAACATTTGGATGGGAGAAGGTGGGTATGGATGGGAGAGACTCAAGTGTCTACTTCCATGAAAGGTGATAGTCCTGCTAGATGGATGTCATCGCATGGACTATGTCAAGTGTTCTCATAGATGTTGGTAGGGGATTGCATGAAAGTGAGATGGAGAAGGTAGATGACAGATTATGGAAGGTGTGATAGTGGATTATGATGCAGATTATGTAAGACTTATGCAAGGATGGAGGGAAGGCTTATGCAAAAGCATGGACCATAGGAATAGGATGGGGAAGATATGTAGGATAATAGTGGAAGGAAGGGGAGACAGAGGTATGTGGAAGTGTCATGGGATGGAAGGGAACCATACCAATGGTTGCACATACCGTGATAAACATCGAAGCTTATGATGGGAAGGTGGTGTAGGAAGCAATGGAGATTTTTGCTTAGTGGATGAGTGATTTAGGCATTTAGGGACCCACATAGACTTAGTATTTTTCTAATTTTGCATGTCATGTGGAATGGATGGATTTGAAACTTTTGGATGGAATGGGATTTTTGGATAGAAAAGGAGAAAGTGGATGGTTGGGATTCTTGAGAGGTGGATGCATCATTTAACTTGATGGCTTTTTGCTTAGGTACCCAAACTATTTTTCTTTTAGACTTTACTTATGAAGGTATGGGCTTGGGTATATGCAGCTTCTGAGGTAATTACTTGTTGCTTGGGGACCCCTACCTTTTTCATTTTTGCTTTAAGGTGTGTGAGTGTATGCAGCTTTTGAGATGGGTTTTTCTTTTATTCTTCAGATTGATTTCCTAAAGTATTAGGACCCTTAGAATTTTTGACTTTATGAAAGAAGGCATCCCAATGTTTATTTTTGAATCCCATAGGTTTGGTGGATCGAGTGGAAGCTTCATGTTTAGACAATATGTGCATTTGTCGGTCATGATTCAAAATGTGAGGGAATGTGTGGATGGATGGATTTGGTGTTGGGAGAAGTGATGGTAAAATGGATGGAGGGATGTTAGGAGTTGGAAGTAGCGGAGGTAATTTGGATGGTGGAAGGTGTATGGTCACATGCTTTTGGGATTTGTATGATAAGGGTGGTGGAATGGTGACATATGTTTTGGGGATATAATAGGGTTTGCGATGGGAAGTGGTGGATTTAGAAGGCATGGAGGAAGTACCAACATCATGAGATTGCTTTTCTTGGGGAGTATAACCAAGGCCATAAGAGGGTGGAGGGACTTCGACATGGATTGGCTCCAAAATACCTTGTTCATGAAGTCCTAAGCCTTTACCTTGATAGTTCATATTTTAGAGTATGCGGTGGACAATGGGATTATGGGTGATTTGGACACTAGATGTGAGCTCATTATTTGATGGGGAAGGTGAAGTGGTAGATAACAGTTGCTGCTCTCCTAAGGAAGAACATTCATGGATGAAGGTAGTGAGACCAAGGGGATAGGATAACGGATTTGCAACATGGTCGATAATGGATGGTGGAGGATCATTAGGATCTTGATTATTGTTATGCTCACTAATATCCAAGTTATTGGTTTGATCATCTATGTGCACTTGCGAGGAAAGTGTCTCATCAAGGAAAGTGTGTGCTGTTGGATCATGGATAGGACTATGTGGAGGATAGATAGGAGTAATGGAGGTTTCTTTCTCATGGATGGTTATGGGGTAATGGATAGATGGGGTAATAAGCTCATGACCATGGAATGCATAAAGTTGGCTAAGCGGATCATCATGGTTCACTTGATCATAGATAGGATCTTGGTCATAAACAGGATCTTGATCATAGATATGATCTTGATCATAGATAGGATTAAGTGTGATATGGATGGGATTAATTTGCTTATGTATAGGTTCTTCATCAACAATAATATCTTGATCATAGAAAAGATATAGGTTATGGATGGGTTGGATTGGGATTTCTTTCTCATATATAGGTATAGGATCAAGTGGCTCATGGATATCTTCTTCATAGGTAATATCTTGATCATGGAAAATATAAATGTTATGGATGGGTGGAGTGAAAGTGATTTGATCTTGATTAGGACTAGGACTTGATGTTTTGACATGCTTAGGATCAGGTTCTTGACATACCTCTTGGGTTACTTGAATAGAAGTGATAGGATCTTAGATAGGCTTGACATGCTCTTGAGGCTTATCAACATGAGGGGATGATGGATCTTGACTTGGATTCATTGGTGGAGATTTTTCAATAGGCTCAAGGTGTTGTGGACTATATGATTGGGTTGAAGCAATGGACGTGTTTGAAGGCTCTTTGATAGGCTCTTGGGTAGGTGTTTTATGACATGGAGATGGTTGGTTCCTTGCTAATAGCCATTGGATCACATCCTTCATGAGTATATGGGTGGATGGGCAATATAACAGATGGAGAATAATGGTAGAAGGTGTAGGATTATGATGAAGGTTAGGATTCCTTGTTCTAGATGGGGATGACATTGGATGAGTGGATTTTAATTTCTCCATAGCTTTTCTTTCGCTCATATATTTTGGAAAAAGTCTTTGGAGAAGATTGTTCAAGGATTCTTTGGGTGGTAGATTAGAGCTTGGGGAACTTGATAGCGGTGTTGGTGTAGGACTAGTATGCTTTGGGATATGCATTCTAGGGGATGGTGATGGAGGACTAGTAGATGGAGTGGTATATGATTCCAATCTTAAGGTGATATTTCCCTTGTCAATAGTATCATTAAGACGGGTTAAGGATGCATGATCTTGGTATCTAGAGGGGAAAGGTGTCGTAACCAAACTTTTATCAAATGGATAAGGGGATATGTCCTTTAATGAATATCATTTTGTGGAAGATCCAGTTTGTAAATCCCCAACTTGTTGTTGTAAAGCTTAGATTTGTTGCACGAGTGCTTCTAATGGATTTGTCACATCCTTAGCTTTCTTAAATTTGGGAGCTTCAATTTCATTTGTTTGCCTTGTTTCTCTCAATTTTCCTATGTCAAAATTGGAAGGTAAATTTGCTCCTTATTGTGCTAGCATAAGGAAGTATTTTGTGGGATCTGTGGAAATGACCCTATCCATCATCTTTAGGAATTTTGGATCTTGAATTTGTTTAAGGAGTTCCTCTTGAGTAATCTCCTCGTCATCGTAATTATGCCCATTATTGTTTAGGGAACCCATTTTTTTGTTTTTGTTTAGATTGGGACCTAGTCTGAACCATGCAAGTTTGTGGATGTGAAAGAAGTTGGATACAAGACTTGGGGGATTTGGTTTGTGAGGCTGAACTTGATGTGGTTGAGATGACAAGATTTTCCTAAGGTTTAAATTTTGATCTACTGTTGTTCAAACAAATGTGCTCTTGAGGTAAAAGATAGTCAAAGTAGGGAGAGTTGATCACCACTATTGATATGGACTACTTTTATCAAGATTACACTAGTGTAGTTCTAAGATGAAGGATGATAAATCCTGTTATGAAACTAACCAGATTTTTGTTTTAAATTTTGGAAGATCTTAATGACACCTTAGTAGGAAACTTGGTTTACTTTGTTTGATGTTTTTACTAGGGATGATATGGCAAATGAAAATGTTTTGTAAAAGTATACGAAATGGATTTGTACGGTTTTCCTAAGATCACAAATGAGGTATACACAATAATGGGTACCTAGAACTGATTTAAATTTTTCTCCCAAGTGTACAGAATAGTTCTCTGTTTTGCATGCACAGCTTCAGATGCATAGGAAGAATGGTCAATTGCGCAGCTATGTAGGTCAAATGTGCAGGTCTGGTTGAAATGCTTTGATTTTTGAATGTGCAATATTGTGGTTTGCATGCGCCGCTTTGTGGGTCAAATGCACAGAAGTATTGTATGTGCAGCAAAATGTCTCAAATGCACAGTAGAATGGGTCAATTGCACAGTAGGATTAAATGCGCAGCAAAATGTGTCATATGCGCAGCAGAATGGTTTAAATGCACAAAACTGTAGGTAGTGTTGTTTTTTTGTTTCAATTTTCTTGATCTTGGCTTGTTTTCACAATGTTTCTTGAAGTAAGTCTGGTACTTTCGCTGATGATTTGTATCAATTAGTTGCAATAAAACACATCAAACAAGAAGATTCCATGTTGTTTTTACAAATTTTTGACCAAAAAGCAAGCACAATCCTAAGGTTGTCAAGGACAGTATTTGATGAGTTCCAGCTTGGTTTTTACACCAACCACTTTCATAAAGGCAAACAGCTAGTAACTTGGTAGCACCGGCTCCCCTCCATGGCACTTACTTCTCACACATACCAAGTTACAGTTCCTCCAAAGATTGAACTTTTCTGTCTCCACACTAAATGAGTGTATGATGTTGGACAGCTCTAGAGGTTCCTCCTCCTATGTCACCAAATAGGGGATTTTGGCTTACTAGAATAAAGGGATTTTAGTCAAGGCATCCATTCAGGTGGTTACACATGTGGTCATTCGCTCCGATAAGGAGGCTTCCCAACTTGCAGAGGTTACGCTCCATAGGGTTTTGGCGGAAACATTGGTTGGTGTAACACAACGGCACCTGTTGCTTGCAACTTTCATCACAAACATAACTTATTTATAGTGACTTGGAGGTGGCTTGGCTTTAGCCTGTTATCACTTAAGGTCATCCCACTTGGAAGGAAGGAATTCCAAGGGTAGACCTCTCTAAAGGTTACACATGTAAAATGATAAGTTTGGCATTTTGGTCACCCAAGAAAGGGGACAGTATAGGCCTATTATCATTTCCAAGTACGGAGAATAGTGGTTGTTTATCTTCCTAGTTAAAAGAAAAATAACTAAATGTGTTAACTCTACCAAGCACATAAATTTGTAACAAGATAGCAATAACTTGGAAAAGATTGTTTATTTTAACCTTCTAACAAATCTAGGTGTAGATTGTTGCTTGAAGAAATAAACAAGTGTTACATTCCCCTATTAAGCTATGTGATAGATTGTAGTACAAGATAGTAAATTTAACATAAAGAAATTATTTAGTTTTAACCCCTAGGTTGTGACTAGATGCAAGTTGTGATGCAACAAAATGATTTATTTTCCACCTAATTAAAAACTAAGTGGACATTGTATGCAAATTGTATGATAATGCCTAAACCAATCCTATTCAACACTTAGTGTAAAAATGATTGTCTTCAATGGACGTTCTGCACCGAAACTAAATTACTAGTCTATTATTGTTTTCTTCATCACATGATATGCAAAGGGCCCTGATGTCCACCTGTAGTCCACGAAAATTAAAAAAAGAATCAAAAAGCTTGTCAATCAAATGTTTAGGTGAAAAACACTTAATCTAGAAAATTTCATGGAAATATGATTTGTGATAGCAAAATAGATATTAAAATTAGAATCTACATGAAATTCTATGTTGTTTCAAAAAAAATTCATGAGAATTCATTAAAAAATGCAAAAGTTATAGTCGTTTGAAGTTCCCAAGGTAAGGTTGACTTTGACTGATTGTACCTGATGAAGTTGACTAAAAAGGATGAAGATACCTATACCACTGAAAAGTAGAGTGAATCAACTTTCCAACGACTATAAATTTGTAAAAATCTGATGTACCTGCCAAAAGTTATACCAAAAAGAAAAAAAATCACCTATTTGGACATGGAGGAGCAACCTGACAGTCGGCAAACAGTTAGTGGTTAGCAGAAAAAAGTGATCACATGTGTTGGTTTATGTTGCTGGTGGTTAATGTTAATGGCTAAGAGTTTCAAGGCCCCTGGTCCTCCATGTGACCAGGAGCTAAGTGCCTTTAAAAAATAAAATTAAAAAGTTAAAGAGTTAAAATGTAACCTAAAATTTTCAAAAAGACGCTAGGGTTTTTTTTTTGTCTTTTCTTTTGTATATATTTGGTTTATTTTTACTGTTTTTTTTCTATTTTGCAGGGCTGTTAGTGTTTGAGGTTTTGGTATTTGCACCTACGGCTGAGTGGCAGAGTTTGGGCGGTCGGCGCACAGAGGCGACGAGGGAGAGGTGAGGATCATGCAGAGAAGGTGGCGCGAGGGTGGAGAGAAAGGGTGACTCTGTGGGCAGAGAGAAAGGGTTGTGAGAAGAGCTTGTAGAAGGAGGTGGAACTGGCAGGGCGGCGTGGGAATGGAGTGGGCGATGGTGGAGGAGTCGGGTGGGCTGAGTGCAGGGTGGGTTTTAGGGAGCGCAAGGTGAGCGGGAGGTGGGGCAGAGGGGACACAGGGTTTGGGGATCTGGGTAGAGGGAGCATAAGGGGATGGGGGGTAGGTGTTAGGGGGAGGGAAGGGACGGGAGAGGGGGGATCGGGGGTGGGTCGGGGTGGGAAGGGGATGCGGGATGCAAGGAGCCTGTGTGCAGGGCAGGTCGAGGGCCTGCAAAAAACTTCTTTTTTTTCTTCTTTTTTTTCTTCTTTTTTTTTGTTTTAAATTTTTTTTTTGTGTTTGTTTTGTTGATTTTTTTTTTTTTTTAAAATTTCTGCTTAAGAAAAATAAAAGAAAATCTAAAAAAAAGGTACTGTAATAATTTTTTTCTGTGATTGTATTTTTTTTTCTTTCTGGTTTTTCTGGTGTATTTTTTTTTTAAATTGTGGCTTTAAAAAAATCAAATCAAATCTAAAAAAAATGCTATGTATTTTTTTTGTTGCTGTGATAGTATTTTTTTTTACTGTGTTTTTTTAACAAATAATAGAAAATAAATTTAATTTAAAAAGCTGCCAAATAATTTTTTTTTGAAACAAATAGGCTAAAAACTAAAAAAAATTCAAAAATTTTTAAGTAACAAAAATTAGGGGTATTATATGTCATTTCTTACCTCCGAGGCCTTACGGACTCAACAGTGAGCTCGGTTTGTGTGTAGGAGGCCATTTGTGAAAGTAGCTTGCAAATTTATAACAAAACACACTTGAATCTGTGACAAAACAAACTCAACAAATGCTCACAAACAAGATGGGTCAGATCAGGGTGGACGCCAAAAATGTTATCAAAAAATGTGAACAATAATCTAAAACAACTAATCATCCAATAACTCAATGGAAATTGATGTAAACACAAGTAAACAAAGACGATACCTTCGAAGACCATTTTACCTCTATGCTTCCATTGTTCGCCTATCTCCTCTTGATCTTGATGGTAATGGAGTTCTCAGAAGTTTGCACTTCCTTGTTATTGAAGATGACAAGAGTAGAATGGCTATAGGTAGATTATGTAATGGAGATCAATCTACAAATGCAACTAAATGGATATAGATTGATGTAGACATGATTGGATGAGGATTGTGATAATGAGGTTGTGTGAATGCAAATGGATGATAACTTTGCCAAAGGCACACTGTAATGATTCTTCTAGAGTAAGATTGCTTAAGCTTAGATGGATGCAAAATGGGTGTGAAGACCAAATCCAAGTGTCACTAGATCCATGACTAGAGGAATTGCCTGTGAGGTGTACAGTTGAGAAAGCTTGAGGGAATGTGTACAAATCAGTAGAGGACAAGTGTCCAAGCCTTCTTCATGAGTTATGGGAGTTAACCGAATAGATTGAAGAGTTAACTGAGATGATTGATTAGTGAACTCAATTGACTAATTAGTTAATTATTTTGATTGATGAGTTAACTAATTTGACTAGAGGATAAATAGGACATGTGGGTGAGGGTATATTTAACTAATTAAATATTAAAATTTATAATTACATGTGTAATATGGTGAGGTGGAAAGGTGAGGTGCATTTATGGAATTAGGACTTAGGATAGAGGAATTTAGGATTAATTAAATAATGTGAAATTATTTAATTATATGAGACATTAGAAGAATTTAGGGAATATTAATTAAATAAATTGATTTTATTTAATTATTTGAGGGATGTGAATCATTTAAATAAATTAGAATGTTTATTTAATTGATAGAAGAATAAGAATTAAGATAAATATCAAAATATTTATTTAATTCGACACAAGCCATTTTTAGGTGTATACAATTGGTATTTGGCATTTGTTGTTGTTACCTTATCTATTAATGTGTGTAACATGCCTTTCTCATATTACTCAAAATTACACACACAAAATTACTTAGAAGTAATTGAATCAAGATAAACAAGAATTAAATATATTTTTTCTATTAAAAACCTTTGTAAATTTCAAAGAAATAAAAGCATATCTTTTGGAATAATGTTTCAAACTTGAAACTCACTATATTCAAAGATAATCTCTAGTGATTACATTTCACTTTACATTCTCAAATATATTGCTCTTTGGCAAAATAAAATTTTACATAATAAGTATTATCTCTAGAATCTTGATATCTATCATTCAAATCTTGGTGAGCCTTTTGCTTTAGAGGGAGAGCATCATCTAAGTGCTTTACCTCCAACCACATATTAGTGGTCCCCTGCACACCTTCCTTCCTAGAAGTGGCCCTACCCTTCACGAAGAGTATAGGCATTTGGATCTTAACAAGTTGCCATCTGAGTCCTAGTGTTGTGTCCTATGTAACTCAATTGACCATATGACTCTAGACAAACTTCTAGCTAAATATGATCATACTAACCAGTTACGTCATCTAGACACTGTGAACTGACTAATGCATGCAGAGACAAATGCATCACTTTGGCCAAAGTTTCTATATATATAAATGTTTTCTATAAACATAGTCATATGTTCACACACCTCTAACTCGATGTGAAGACTATCTAATCCTACAGTTTATTTTACTTGACTAGTACCTCTAGTCACGATCATCTAATCTATATTCATTTCCTAGTCCATCTGACTTAGAAATATTATCCTTAACTAGGATATACATAAAATAATTACTCTTATCTTTTCGAGAATTCCTCATTGCTTAATCGCAATGAACAAGGTTCAAGATTTCCTGTCAGTATACTCTCTACTCAAATCTAATCATATTTGGTTTACATAACTAATATTAACTTTCTATCCACATAGAGATTCATAGTCTCTTAATAATGTCTAATTCTATGGTTTCTCGACCTTTTGTATGTCAACCAATGTAAAGGATTGATTTCATTATCAAAAACAACTTAAGAATTAAAGGATTATAACCCTTTTGGGGTAATCTAGGATTCATTACAATCCCTTAATCCAATATTTCAACATTATAATACCTTTATAAATAATCAGTTGTATCTATAACTGTTGTGATGTTCACAACACGCCCCATTTTGCTCCTTAGCAAAACGAGGACCCCTACTGATGTCTTGCTTTTTTTGCTTCTGCTTGTGTTTTTTCTGCTTCCTGGCGGTCTGGTAAAAATGGAGGTCAGGTGCATCATCATCATGATATATGATGAGGTAGGTCATCATCATGAGGTCAGTTTGTCAAAGTTCATATTTTGTTGCTGTGACTTCATACTTAGAAAAAGCTTGAAATTTCATGCAGGTTTGCCTTTTACTTCACTTGAAAATTCGTCCATATGTGGAAGTTATGCACGGTCAAAGTCTTGGTCAAACCTGATATTCGCAGGAGGATCATCATTTTTTATCCTAAGTCATGTTGACAGGATCATCATGATCTTGGTCTATCACCCGCTAAAAATCATGCAGTCGCAACATCCGGACGTCAATCTTAGGTGGTAGTGCTTTTTACCCGTCAAAAGGCCTTGTGCGCATCATCAGCATCATGATTTCCTTAGGAGCGTCATATTTTACAAACTCGGTTTTGCTGTATAAACATCATCATCATCATATTTGAACCCCCCCCCCCGATAATATCCTGAGGTTCAAATATCATGATGACATCGGCTTTAAGTCAAGGTGAGTTCCCCGTCGAAGCGGTCTTAGTATCGCGAACATCATCATGATGTCTTTGCATCGCCTGATCTTAAAATATCATGCTGATGGTACAAGATCACCCTGACTTAGCAAATTCATTATCGGCATATTTGCATGCGCACGTTCAAAACCTATCGCAAGGTCATCATCATGATATTTGTTGAACTTCACGAGGATGACGATGACGACTTCATATCATCCTGGTCTTTCAAGAGGGTCATTCGCTGAAATTCGCTAAGTGCTGGAATCATCATCATGATAATTCGAGGAAGAGGATCATCATCTTCATATCCTCCTGATCTCCGGTTAGCGTAATATCATGATGATCACCCTATCTATTCAGAAGAGTTCGATATTACATTTCTCAACAGCATCATCATATTTTGTAATATCACCCTGGCGCAAATATCATGATGACCTTAACTTATCCTTGTGCTCCGAAAACGAAATATGATGATGACGTCATCATCATATTTTTATCCTGTCATATTGTCAAGATCATCATGATCTTGTTTGTTCGCCCGATATTTTGCCAAGTCCTCCTGCCGATGAAATGCAACCTTTTGCAAGTATCCTGATGATCATCATCATCACATTTTCCCTTCGGCAGGATATTTTCCAAACATGATCCGGTTGGCGAATTATCATGATGACGTCATGTTCAAGTTTAACGAAGGCTCCGAATATCATGATGACGTCATCCCGATCTTATAACGAAGAAGTAAATATCCTGATCATCATCATCATCTTTTTTCCTTCAAACAGGATATTTTTTCAAGCACGATCCGTTTTCCCAAATATGATGATGATCTTCATCATGCTGATCTTTCGAGAGGGTTACCTTGGCCGCAAGAGGATCATATTCACTTCATCATCCTGATCATGCTCCCCAGGTAACCCGATATTGCAATTATCCCCTGATCTTAACCGGATATGATGATGACGTCATCCTTAGCATTTCAATGAAGCCCGAATATCATGATGACGTCACCATCATCTTCCTTTCCTCGCAGCATGATTATCTTCATATCCTCCTATTATCCTTCATCATGATGATGATGATGATGTTGTTCGTTTCTCCATATGCAGAAGTCAAATATCATGATGACATTCATCTGAACCTTCAGGAGGGAGAGCATCATATTTTCTGAATATTATCATGATGATGAAGTATACCGACCAACATGTTTTTTGACGCACCGACAGCGAATATCATGCCGATGGGCGGGAAATGAGGCGGTGGACATTTTAAAGTGTTTTTTTGGCGCCTCTGGCATTTTTTTCGGTCAGCGATGGTTGACCCATCAATTTTGAGTAGCTTGGGCGCATTTTTGACGCGTTTTGAGCGGATTTTGGATCTGATTTCTGCGATCTTGCGCAGTCACCTGGATTTAAACGCTTATTCTATTTTCATGCTGTTTTGTGATAAATGGAATACTTATTGCTTGTCTTGTCTTGCAGGCTTGCAGTTGAGGAAGCAGCTGGAAAGTCAATACTGTGACCTCATGGAGGCAGAAGATCAGATCTCAGGAGCAAGAAGATAGAGATGAAATGCAAAAAGTCAAAGCCATTCAAGTGAAGAGGAAGGTCGCAGCTGGAGGTATTTCTGCAAAAGACAAACAGAAGTTATTGCCCAGCTGCTGGAACTTCTCAGAAGGGGCAATATTTCGCCCAGATTTGACCACTGCTCTAAGATATTTTTGAGAGCTGGTTCACCTGCATTTATTGCTGTAACTAGAGGTTTGAACCAGGGGTTCAGTTAGGTTTTTTTGCTGTAGTGAGGACAATCAAAATGTTATATATTGTGCCTCTCTACACTGTAATACTTTACAACAGGGATTTTTAGGGCCTACAACAGAGATTCTAGGAAAATACAGCAGGATAGTTAGCATAGTTTAGAAGTAGAGGAAGGAGGTCGCCTGTTTGTCTGCAGTAAGGTGCGCGTGGAATGTCTGGCTGCCTTACTGTATCTGTAAAGCTTGTAAGTTCTCTGTAGTATGATCAATGAAACTAAGAGTCATTCCTACATTGTAAATCATGTATGACTATTCGTTTCTAATGCAATAGAATCTGGAGTTCTGCATCTATCTTCTGAGTGTTCTCCTGCTCTTCTTTGTGTTTTGAAATATCTTCTTTGAGAGCTTGCAATTTTAAATGTATGTTTGTGAAAATGCTCAGGATTTACATTTAAGGTTTTTACTGTGGATTTGATCAAATTACTGTGGTATTTACATAGTGGATAACAGAAACAATTAGATCCTTCTGTAGATTAGATGAAGTGTAGATTAGATCTCTCTAACTTTTCCCAACCCATCTGAAATATTTAGCTGAAAACGCAGAAATCTAAAGGAAATTGTCTCAAATCTGAAGAAGCATGCATAACAGAGTCTAAGTAGACAGTTTTCATAAGTACATGAAGAAGGAAGCTGCATAAATCAAAAAAAACCATCTGAAACTTGCAGCACAGTAGCACCTTTATGCAAAGGAATGAAGAGTATTGACATATCTCATGACCTCTTTGCATATTCTTAGGCCAGTAAACCACAGAACAAACTTAAACTACGTAAGGCCCCTTGAACATTACAGCTTCACATTGACCAACTGAACTTGACCAACTGAACCATTGTAGACTTGGGATTAGTTGAATCACCAAATGATTCCTTCTTGTCTTTCAAGTATAGTTTCAGTTCATTTTATGTAAATTTTAACTTATTGTTATGATTGCATCAAAACAGTCATCAACAGTTTTCTGGCGCTAGAAGGAGGGCCTGCCTGAGTTAGGTTTCATTTCAAACTGGCTAACGACAGTAACAGAGTGACTAGGTCTAGGTCCAGTTCAGGAGATATATTTGTGTAGCTACCTGATACAAGGCGAAGTAAAAGCCCTTTAATTTGGAATCCAAAGATATCACAAGCAGGAAGTTCATCTGGAACACCTCCTGGGTCACCTTTTAACATCCGTAGTATTGTAAGTCCTGACAGATCACTGTTCAGATCTTTAAATCTTGGTTCAGGCACTCCTGGAGGTCTCAATCCTCCTCTAAATCCTAATCCACCAATCAATCCAGGTATTTCTGCAAGTTCAAGTCAAGCTCAAACACCTGCAATGGCTTATTTCGATGTCAATTCTCCCATATTCTTCAATGATTATCATGACATGCCAAAAAATCCAGAAAAGATATGTCCCAAATACCAGTTGCATCAAGACCCAGAAGATCATATTAGAATATTTAAGGAAGCATGTTTTAGGGCTATGTTAGAGCACGAGGATGTTGTGTGTAGGTTGTTTCCTTACACCTTTAATGAGCAGGCCTCTAGCTGGTACGTAAACTTACCCAATGGTTACATTTCTTCCTGGGCACTTATGGAAGAAGCATTTCTGTCAAGATTTAGAGGACCCATCGACCCTTGTGCTTTGTATCATAAGTTGGCTGCTATAAAACGAGGTGAGGGAGAGTTAATTGATAATTTCAATGACAGATTTCAAAAGGCCTATTCTAGGCTAGCAGCCCCTTATACCATAGATGATGCCCCCTTGTTGGCTATGTACTATGCTGCCTTGGATCCTTTAACTGCCATGTTTGTCAAAAGGAAACCTGACATAGATTCAATATCCAAAGCCTATAAAGAGGCAGCCTCAGTGAACCAAGAAATGAGACATACAACTTACAGTCCATTTGGAGGAAATTTTGGGGTGCAGAATCAGGCACACCCATGGAATGGAGTCCCTGTGCAGCATGCTCCACTAATAAATCCGGTTCCTTCTTACACACCTGTGTATAACCCTACTCCAATCCAGGCTATAACTCCTTACACGGCTAGTACTTCCAGTAACAGTCAAAATAATGGTCAGCCTTTCTTCCAACTTCCTAGGGATGTAACTGTGGCAAAAGCACAAGATGATAGGGAAGACATCAAAGAAATTACTGCACATCTGAAAAGATTAACAACCGAAGTGACGCAGCTAAGAAATGAGAATCTCTATGGCAGAAGCAACCAAAACTACAATCCACCTCAAGGTCACAACCAAGGCCAAAATCAGAATTATAGTCTCAACCAGAATCAGCAGTACAATCAGAACCAAAACTACAATCAGCATCAAGGCCCCAGTCAGGGGCAACCAATGCAAAATAGGGGGCCAGTGATAGATAATAGGACCTGGGGCAATAATAACAAAAATCAGAATCAACCTAGGCCACCCAAGACATGGAACACTGGGCCCAACAACGGTACTCTGGCTTCTCCTTTTGAGAATACAGATAATCATGGTGCAAAACAAATAACTAACATACAAATGGCCAATACAGCACCCAAAATTTGGTGCAGATTTCACAATACCAATACCCATGCTGAGCACGACTGTCCACAGCTCCACTTGGCAGCTAGTATTTTAAACGTAGATGTACAGCCTCCTACCTCTGAATTTCTTATTCCTAAGGGTAATGAGGTAGTACCCTCAGAATGTGACACAGCATTAGTCTTCGAAACGATTACCTTCGCAACTGTAGAAGAGAAAGAGGATGAATTGCTAGAGGATGAACCATACTGTTGTGGAAGTCTTTATCCTGAATTAGCCTTTGTGTTAAATGCTTCTCAGTTTCCTTTTGAATCTGAAAATGAGATATTAAATGAAACAGAGGAGGTGCAGGCCTTTCAACAGGCAAATAAAAGCCACACCTACAATTTGAGGAACAACCCTAGGCCGGGAGGACCTTTCACCACTTCCACTCCCCCGAATAACATCAATACACCCCCAGATCAGAATGCTAGCAACAATCCTGCCATACTTAAAGCTAGTCAGCACACAAATAACGGAACAGCAGTGCAAAAGGATCAAACAGGTAAGACAGAAGCAGTAGAGACAACAAGATTAGAGAATTACTTATCAGAGGAAATAAAGAAAATTAAGGTCAGCATACCTCTAAATGAATTATTGAAGACCCCAGGGATCAGAAATGCTTTTTTAAAATCCCTGGATACATCCATGACAAACATGGTGTCTGCTGATATAACTGTTCCTAGTAGTGATTCACCACCGAAGGAGAAAGGTAAGAAAGTTGAGCAGCCTTCCAACACAAATGTAGTAATACATGCGGATAAGAGGGATACTCAACCTTTCTTGTTAACTGTTAGGTTGTGTGGGAAGAATATACACAATTGCATGGTAGATTCTAGTGCTTCAGCCAACGTAATGCCCTTAGGAATATGTAAAACTCTCGGGCTGACTCCCACCAAATCTGCCAAGGTTGTCACGCAATTAGATAAGACCGAGGTTAGTGTGATAGGAGAACTCATGAACATACAAGTGCAATTAGCTTCAGACCCTAGGGTGAGCCAAATCATTGACATCCAAGTAGTGGATATACCCGTAAATTATGGAATGTTGCTGAGTAGGGATTGGTCCAAGACATTAAACGGGTATATGGCTGCTGACTTTTCACACATGTGGTTACCATGGAGAGGCATCCCAAACCAGATCAGAATAGGGGCAGAGCCCAGAATGAAACATATGATAACAGAGTATAATCGAACTAATGAAATCTTATATGCTGCTGTTGAGCCAGGTGTCTATAGAGTTACCAACAATGGGATGCAGATTGAGGAGGTTATGATGTTAAACATTAGAAAGAAGTGTGTCAGCAATAGAACAGCATTATTCATTGAGTCTGATGGAAATTCTTCAGATGAGGAAAATAATGCAATAGACAAATTTGGTCATGACATTAGACAAGAGGCGGAAGAGTGTGTTACATACAATTTCCCAGTCCAATATGTGTATAAGGCTGAAATTTGGCAAGGAAGTGAGGAGATTATTGGGCGACAGGAGGATGCAGCAGCAACGGTCGTTAAATGTGTAGAGGATACAACGATGGAACCAATGCTAGGAATAAAGGATAATAAGATCTCTCTCCAGGAATCATGTGATGATTGTTGCAGGTTAATAGAAGCAGACTCCACACTGGACGATAAATGTGAGTCAGTTGATGAACAATTTTTGAAAATTGAAAATACAGAGGATCATGGAGCTGCTGTGCATAATCAGGCATCACCCTCATACTATGTTGAAAATAAAACAGGGGAGTACTTCTGTCAATCAAAAGATGTCATCCCACTTTTACTCTCAAGTGATTTAAAAATGATTAATTTCTGTATATCAGATGATGATGAAGGTACTTACTTAAGTGCTGATGTGTAGGAAACTAATGAGAACATTGAGAGGTGTGCTAAATTTAAGGATAAACTGAACATCCAGAATGAAGGAACAAAGCTGGATGAAGATGAAGAAATGATACATCTAGAGTCATTCATCTTTCAACTTGAAAAAGGACTAGACATAGAGCTGGGCAATGAAAATGCAGAGCTAAATGAAGAGCCAGCTACTAATAAACAAGTGTGTTCCACAGAGCTAAAGGCACATCAGGTTGTCTCTTTCCTTTCCTTAGTAAACAATGATAAATGCTATTTTGATTATGGAAATTCAAGAGATAAGACATGCATATGGATTAATCATAAACCTGATGAGCAGCCTCAGTTACTAGTTAAGAGCTATTCTGATAAACACAATGAATCTAGAATATCAGAATTTTTTTCAGAATTCAAAGATAAATCTGCTAGGATGAGAACCATCACCAGTACCCTGTTACTCCTGCACAACCTAAAGAAATATGCAAGTAGGGGTGTTCTTGGGTCTTTTTCCTGGGTTTCAGTTTGCCTTGGAGAGGCTGGTATATAGTCTGGTGGGGTAGTTGTTTTTGTTTTGTGGTCTTCTTTTGCTGTTTTCTTCTTAGGTTGGTTGTTTGTATAGCTTGTCTTCTTTTTGTTTCTGTCTGTTTGTACAGTTTTTTCTTTTGTTATGTTGTTTGTACAGCCTGTTTGTTTGGTTTGTCTGTTGTCTCCTCAGCAGGGATCTTTATTTTACTGTAGAGTATTAAGGAGCAAAACTAGCAACCATTCAAAACAGTATATAATTTAGGATATTCAGGTTAACCATTTGCAATTTACACATAACCTGTCACTGTCACGAATGTAGAGAGTTGTTCATCTTCTGAAGTTTTGTATTCAATAAATGTGATTGAGAATTCGAAGCAGGTTTCTCATGATGACACACCTAAAATCCTTAGGTTTGTTGAACCTACCAGTGTAGATATTAGGTGAAAAATCAGAGGTCACCCTTGCTACCATTACAATTCTCAGCTTAATTTCAGCAAGTGTCCACTCCTTGCATCATCATGAAGTTACAAATTGCTATATCTTGTGAAATCTTTTCAAATTAGAAAACAAAAAAATAAATAAATAAATAAATAAATGAATAAAGCGGATTATACTAAAAATCTAGATTAAGCCATCTAAGTAACTCTACCGGGGCTATGGACGCTCGCTGGCAGTGGGGCTCTACTTAGGAGAATTGTAACGATAACCTTGCCGGGGCTATAGACGCTCGCTGGCAGCAAGGCTCTATCCGGTCGGCTATGAGGGAATATCCTCACCTACGTAGGCTAATGTCAGTCACTGGTTTGTTCAACCGATCTTCAAGATGAGGATAATTAATCACATGCACACAACTAAACTGAAAATGGAAATTCATGCATCTTTATTGAACACTTTGAGTCTCAAGCTGAATAGTAATTTGCAGGAAAGATAGTTGGAAGTTATGAGTTCATTTCACCTAGTTTCCTTGAACACTCTGAATTTAATTGTTTTGTTTTGGTTGCTAGTTGTTGTGATGTTCACAACACGCCCCATTTTGCTCCTTAGCAAAACGAGGACCCCTGCTGATGTCTTGCTTTTTTTGCTTCTGCTTGTGTTTTTTCTGCTTCCTGGCGGTCTGGTAAAAATGGAGGTCAGGTGCATCATCATCATGATATATGATGAGGTAGGTCATCATCATGAGGTCAGTTTGTCAAAGTTCATATTTTGTTGCTGTGACTTCATACTTAGAAAAAGCTTGAAATTTCATGCAGGTTTGCCTTTTACTTCACTTGAAAATTCGTCCATATGTGGAAGTTATGCACGGTCAAAGTCTTGGTCAAACCTGATATTCGCAGGAGGATCATCATTTTTTATCCTAAGTCATGTTGACAGGATCATCATGATCTTGGTCTATCACCCGCTAAAAATCATGCAGTCGCAACATCCGGACGTCAATCTTAGGTGGTAGTGCTTTTTACCCGTCAAAAGGCCTTGTGCGCATCATCAGCATCATGATTTCCTTAGGAGCGTCACATTTTACAAACTCGGTTTTGCTGTATAAACATCATCATCATCATATTTGAACCCCCCCCCGATAATATCCTAAGGTTCAAATATCATGATGACATCGGCTTTAAGTCAAGGTGAGTTCCCCGTCGAAGCGGTCTTAGTATCGCGAACATCATCATGATGTCTTTGCATCGCCTGATCTTAAAATATCATGCTGATGGTACAAGATCACCCTGACTTAGCAAATTCATTATCGGCATATTTGCATGCGCACATTCAAAACCTATCGCAAGGTCATCATCATGATATTTGTTGAACTTCACGAGGATGATGATGACGACTTCATATCATCCTGGTCTTTCAAGAGGGTCATTCGCTGAAATTCGCTAAGTGCTGGAATCATCATCATGATAATTCGAGGAAGAGGATCATCATCTTCATATCCTCCTGATCTCCGGTTAGCGTAATATCATGATGATCACCCTATCTATTCAGAAGAGTTTGATATTACATTTCTCAACAGCATCATCATATTTTGTAATATCACCCTGGCGCAAATATCATGATGACCTTAACTTATCCTTGTGCTCCGAAAATGAAATATGATGATGACGTCATCATCATATTTTTATCCTGTCATATTGTCAAGATCATCATGATCTTGTTTGTTCGCCCGATATTTCGCCAAGTCCTCCTGCCGATGAAATGCAACCTTTTGCAAGTATCCTGATGATCATCATCATCACATTTTCCCTTCGGCAGGATATTTTCCAAACATGATCCGGTTGGCGAATTATCATGATGACGTCATGTTCAAGTTTAACGAAGGCTCCAAATATCATGATGACGTCATCCCGATCTTATAACGAAGAAGTAAATATCCTGATCATCATCATCATCTTTTTTCCTTCAAACAGGATATTTTTTCAAGCACGATCCGTTTTCCCAAATATGATGATGATCTTCATCATGCTGATCTTTTGAGAGGGTTACCTTGGCCGCAAGGGGATCATATTCACTTCATCATCCTGATCATGCTCCCCAGGTAACCCGATATTGCAATTATCCCCTGATCTTAACTGGATATGATGATGACGTCATCCTTAGCATTTCAATGAAGCCCGAATATCATGATGACGTCACCATCATCTTCCTTTCCTCGGCAGCATGATTATCTTCATATCCTCCTATTATCCTTCATCATGATGATGATGATGATGTTGTTCGTTTCTCCATATGCAGAAGTCAAATATCATGATGACATTCATCTGAACCTTCAGGAGGGAGAGCATCATATTTTCTGAATATTATCATGATGATGAAGTATACCGACCAACATGTTTTTTGACGCACCGACAGCGAATATCATGCCGATGGGCGGGAAATGAGGCGGTGGACATTTTAAAGTGTTTTTTTTGGCGCCTCTGGCATTTTTTTCGGTCAGCGATGGTTGACCCATCAATTTTGAGCAGCTTGGGCGCATTTTTGACGCGTTTTGAGCAGATTTTGGATCTGATTTCTGCGATCTTGCGCAGTCACCTGGATTTAAACGCTTATTCTATTTTCATGCTGTTTTGTGATAAATGGAATACTTATTGCTTGTCTTGTCTTGCAGGCTTGCAGTTGAGGAAGCAGCTGGAAAGTCAATACTGTGACCTCATGGAGGCAGAAGATCAGATCTCAGGAGCAAGAAGATAGAGATGAAATGCAAAAAGTCAAAGCCATTCAAGTGAAGAGGAAGGTCGCAGCTGGAGGTATTTCTGCAAAAGACAAATAGAAGTTATTGCCCAGCTGCTGGAACTTCTCAGAAGGGGCAATATTTCACCCAGATTTGACCACTGCTCTGAGATATTTTTGAGAGCTGGTTCACCTGCATTTATTGCTGTAACTAGAGGTTTGAACCAGGGGTTCAGTTAGGTTTTTTTGCTGTAGTGAGGACAATCAGAATGTTATATATTGTGCCTCTCTACACTGTAATACTTTACAACAGGGATTTTTAGGGCCTACAACAGAGATTCTAGGAAAATACAGCAGGATAGTTAGCATAGTTTAGAAGTAGAGGAAGGAGGTCGCCTGTTTGTCTGCAGTAAGGTGCGCGTGGAATGTCTGGCTGCCTTACTGTATCTGTAAAGCTTGTAAGTTCTCTGTAGTATGATCAATGAAACTAAGAGTCATTCCTACATTGTAAATCATGTATGACTATTCGTTTCTAATGCAATAGAATCTGGAGTTCTGCATCTATCTTCTGAGTGTTCTCCTGCTCTTCTTTGTGTTTTGAAATATCTTCTTTGAGAGCTTGCAATTTTAAATGTATGTTTGTGAAAATGCTCAGGACTTACATTTAAGGTTTTTACTGTGGATTTGATCAAATTACTGTGGTATTTACATAGTGGATAACAAAAACAATTAGATCCTTCTGTAGATTAGATGAAGTGTAGATTAGATCTCTCTAACTTTTCCCAACCCATCTGAAATATTTAGCTGAAAACGCAGAAATCTAAAGGAAATTGTCTCAAATCTGAAGAAGCATGCATAACAGAGTCTAAGTAGACAGTTTTCATAAGTACATGAAGAAGGAAGCTGCATAAATCAAAAAAAACCATCTGAAACTTGCAGCACAGTAGCACCTTTATGCAAAGGAATGAAGAGTATTGACATATCTCATGACCTCTTTGCATATTCTTAGGCCAGTAAACCACAGAACAAACCTAAACTACGTAAGGCCCCTTGAACATTACAGCTTCACATTGACCAACTGAACTTGACCAACCAAACCATTGTAGACTTGGGATTAGTTGAATCACCAAATGATTCCTTCTTGTCTTTCAAGTATAGTTTCAGTTCATTTTATGTGAATTTTAACTTATTGTTATGATTGCATCAAAACAGTCATCAACAATAACAACGAGAATAAAATAACCATTTGTCAAATCTTGACTTCTTGGTCATTGATCTAATTCACAGGCTTTATCTCATAAAATCTAATAACTAAGGTTATTCTTCTCCATGACAAGCCTTATTATAAACTAGTCGAAGTATAACAAGTCTTGACTAACATCATTCTTTTAAATTAATAAAAGAATAAGACTAAGTAGATATAATAAGGATGGCTTGATCTAACAATCACCCTTTGTTCTTTGATATAGGAAAGTTTAGAATGATAGATTATCTTACTACATAATATAAGTACTTAATTGGGTTAAAATAAACATATAACATAGTTCCAAGTGTTTTCAAAGATATCCATATCCTTACTATACACTTTAGGAAAACAAAACTCACGAGACTCAAGATCTCGAAAGGCTCAAATATATTATCAATAGAATAGATTCAATAGGCCTTAAAAGAAAATAAAAGTCATCGGTTTCCTTCACTCTTCTAAATACAAAATATCCAAACATGACCAATCACTCAAATATTAGAGTATAAACAATAACTTCCTTCCTCACAGTCGTAGTCTACAAAACGATCTCAACAGAGCCACATCGACCTTCCCAAAAACACATTGTTTGTTCATATTGACTTATATGCCTTTTGGCCTAATTAGAATAGACTTCAACAAACTAAATAGTCAACCTACACAATATTATACATGCATAATAGAGATACTATTTAGAGTCTAAGTTAATCTGGTATTCATCCATCAAGTATTAGAATATATACAGGCATACTGTCTAATCATTCAATAGAAGATAAACTTTTTGGTTTCCACTAAGCTTAGAGGGTATACAAACTACCCTTGGCTCCACAAGGTATTTAAGCCTTCAGCTTCCCTTAGGTATAATAGACTATTACAAATACCTGCACAAAAGTAAAATAAGATCTACTTCTATTTGGAACGTAGAAACAAAACATACATCCATTTCCATAGTTATGGACATCTAGAGAGGTCTTGACTTTGCACTCATAGAGATGCTTTTGCTCTTTGTTTTAAAAATAAAAGGAATGTAATACAATCAGCTTCACTAATAATGGAGTTGATAGCATAAATTTCCAACATCACTATTTACTGTGAGCACGACATAAACTGCAACTCCACTGTTTACAATGGGCACGACAAAAACTATGACCTCACTGATGACAGTGATCACAATAAAAATCATTCAACTATCATAATATAATAGAAGATATACATAAACCATAACTAATCCTCTCATAGTAATGTGATATTGAGATAATGATATCAAATACTCATAATATTGTGGCATTATAATGACTACGTTATTGATAATCATGATACAGTGGTTATACATATATGTTTATGTTTTTGTATATTATGACACAACAATACACTAAGTTATCAATTTCATAACACAATAATAAGATGTCTACAGGCTATTAATCAATCAAAATCTTTTAAAAATCATAATAACATAGCTCATAACATAAATAAGAAGGAACCTATGAGCTCATCCTTATTCCTCAATGCGCCTTCAAACACTACTATTTCCTCCTCTGACTCTCGATGCACTTCTCTCTTTGTTGCTATGTGTGTCAAGAGAACTTTCTCAAGATAATTAGTAGAGCTCTCTCTCCAACTCGACCCACTACCGAAGCAATAATGCCCATCTTTACTTCCACAATGGCATGCAAACAAGAGAGGTAATGGTCATTAAAGACCATCATCAATTGAGTCAAAAGATTCTCCACTCACAATAATAGCTTGAGGGAAAATAGGGTCAAAGGACCATGTATCACAGCAAAGGCTAAACACATCTCTTAACCTCCCTTTTATTTAGATGTCATTGACCTAATACAAAAGGTCTCAATGATTATCAAACATAACATTTATATAATGACATGAAGAAACATATACAACAAAAACCTTATGTTGTTTTTCACTCACAATATAAGGTTCAAGAATGAGGTGAGATATTCTCCCTCTTTATCTTGTACTCCGTAAAAAAATAGAAAAACATATATAACCCGATAGGATATAATATAGAGAAATTTCAATCGATAATTATCAAAGAAAAGATAGCTAACTACTAGCATATATATGGACTATATTAGGGAAAATATCGATTATATCATGTCGATGGTCGGACCATCCCTTCTTGTTTTACAAAAAAATCTATACTTAAGAAATTGAACAAAAATTGACTATTGTCGAAACAAAACTAACTAAGACCATAAAGTCGAAAATGACTTACCAAACTTAGAAAAGTTCACTAATTGAGCAACACTAGACTTACATGGCAACAATTTTTTTTTCCATACGACTATCACTTCTCTCTGATGATACTCTCCTCACTTTCTTGGAGGGTGGAAAACCTATTCCTATGTACAACTCATAATCACCAAACTGAGATTAGTGTATCATTAAAGTTAATCCATATACGTCATGAATAATAATCATGATAACATATAATCACATGTCTAAATTCTATGAATTTATAATCAACTAATAAAGAAATTGATTTATCATGACATTTTCACTAAACGTCAAATCATTAAATCATGCAAAATTAACTACTAATTACATCCAAGTAAAAAGTAAATCATAGTCAAAATTTAGGTATGTGACAATGTGTATCTTAATATGTAACTGGTTAAAAGAAATTTGTACTATCTTTCCTCATTAGATTAGTGTAGGAAATTGTTTCCGCGTATCTTATTTTCTTTCAGTTGGTATTAGAGGCTAGCCAATTTTGGTTCTAGTTGTGAGGTAGAGGGTTTTTTGAATTGATCTTAGTTTGAGTGGGAGCTTGTGCAGAGGAATATTTGTTGTAGGAAAGAGATGGTGAGCACATCTGGGAGGTTTGACATAGAGAATTTTAATAGAGGCAACTTTGAATTGTGGAAACTCAAGATGGAAGAATTATTGGTGGATAGAGATCTATGGCTCACAATATCCAGAGCCATGCCATCGGGCATGTAGCAAGAAGATTGGGATCTAATGGATCAAAAGGCTAAGGGTCTAATAAGACTCTATTTGATTGATTCAGTGCTCCTCAATATCCATGAAGAGAAGACTACAAAGGATCTTTGTCCAAGAAACTTGGAGATGTTTATCACATTAAATCCCTTGTCAACAAGTTATTCCTGTGTAAGAAACTATATTCTCTAAGGATGGAAGATGGAGGATCTATCACAGATCATCTAAACACATTTAATATGTTTGTTGCCCTATTGAACTCTATTGGTGTGAAGATGGATGAGGAGGATCGATGTATGACATTACTGTGGGGTAAGTGCAAGAAGATGGGGGGCCAAAAAGTGGCCAAATTAATTTCAAAAAAAATTAAGTTATAACGCAAGTGCGTTATAACGCGCTCGCGTTATAACTTCCTATAAATTAAAAAAAAAGGTTTCCAATTTCATTTTTCTATTTTCTCCTCTCAACCCACGGCTTGTAAACCCTCGAAAGCATGCTCGTGTTTTGCAAAACACTATTCAACACAAAAAATTTATCGATTCGTTGCCAAAATGCCACCACGACGTCGAGCACGCCAAAGGGGTGAGTTATATTTGTTTTTTTGTTTGAATTTGTTTCTAAATAGGTAGGTTTTTGTTGTTTTTTGATGTATATTTCGTTAATTGTCAAGAAATGTTAATGCACCTCCTCCTCCTCCTCCTCCTCCTCCTCAAAATCCACAAAATCCTAAGGAGGAAATACCTACAGAACAACAACCTCCTCCATTCATTCCTTGACATGCTCCTGGAACACAAGAAAATATAATGGAGCAAATTAAAAACAACAAAAAGGAAATTGAAGATATAATTGCAAGGTTGAAAGATCCTTCCACTTCAACCTTGCATAGGTCCACGCTTGCCGAATCTCTTGAGTCTATGTTATCAAATGTAGATTCAATTAGCAAGCAAATAACTAGTTGGACGGATAAAAAGAGAGAGTTTAGAGATTACTATGCAGACAAGTTGTCATACCAAGATGTGAAAAAATTACAAATTACAAAATTAGACTTGTGTTCAATTTTCACAAACCCACAAACAAATCAACATCCACCCATTACATGCAAGAGGTTCCCTATCCATTGGTGCAACAACCAAGTGATAAGGGACAATTTCGGGCAGAGGTGGTGGATGGTTTTTGACCATCCTCCATGCAATAATAATGAGGTCCCGCAATACTTTTTGAGGAAACTCTACTGCGAGTTTGTCCTCAATAAAGTGCCAAACTATTTTGATATGCAAGACTTCCAGGGTAGAGGTGGGGGGTCAGCACAAGATAGACCAGGGGCACGTCTTGACCCATAGCGAGTAGTGAGACGAGTAATCAGCAGACTAGGCCACAAGCATGTTTCTATCCCTTCCATTGTGAGGGAGAGTGTTGAGGTCGATACACTTCAGTCGATTAGTGCCTTGACCCAGAGCATCATAGAGCATGCCGGTCTTGCAACACAGAGTGGGTTGGGAGATAGTGCGAGTAGTAGGGTCCCACCCCATACTTGCCAGGCTTGTGGGTCAGCCTTTGGTTATGACCCCATGGACAGTCAGGATGCAGGTGCACAGGCTACATCTGCAGCTAAGCAGATGGTGATGACAGATACCCTCCTGAGTGAGACTTTCGGCCTTGATACTCAGGTAAATATTAGCAAGTTTATTGAATTTAATTTATTAAATTTCATTTTTGAAATACAAGATTAACTAATTTAAATTGATGATTTTAATGAAATTTCAGGGTCATAGTGTCGATGCAGTTTTTAGTGGTTCTCCACCTGTATTTTTCACTAGATCATCTACTTTCAAGGTATGTAACTAGTAAACAATTATAAATATTACATGTGAATAGCATTGTTATATGAATGGCATTTTAATATCTGATTTTGGATGTTGAATAGGTTAATACTGTAGATTTCACGGCAACACCTGCCAGCGGTGGTGGACTTCAAAGCTTTACGGAGGTAATAAAATAAATAGTTTAATGAATGAATTGTACTTACTAAATTTTTGTATGTGATTTGTGTGCTTTATTGTGTGTACTTCCATGTTTAGATGAACGTGTGTGTAGGTTAGGAGCCATGATTTGCATCATTATTATAGTTTTTGTAATTGAATAATGTTGTTTTATTTCCAGATGATGCAAGCTGCGGAGACACCTCCCCATGTTCATAGGGCAATGGAGCAGGGTGTGGCCTCTGCAATTCATAGCTCCATGGCATTGACAGGGGTATGAGGCAAATTAGTAAATTTCAAATTACATTCATTGTTATAGTTGTCTATTTTTGAAAAATCAAAAGATTATTGATTTGAAGTTTAATTTCTATTTGGATGGTTTCTATAGGACATGACATCACCAGGGCCTATTCCTACTACTGAGGCAAGCGAGGAGACAGATTATATGTTAGTGGTAAGTGATTATTTTGTTAAATGTTTCATTTTTTATAACATGAAATTTCTATATATTAATGTCTATACTTTTTATTGTAACTAGTAAAGATGCAGGAAGACCTAAATAGGAGGAGTAGCCCTCAGGTTCATAGTAGACCACCCACATGCGCATCTCCATCCCCTAGAAGATCAAAGGCTACTTGTGATTTATTCTCTTCACCAGCCAGAGGGGAATGACTTTTTATTGTGTTCCTTTGTTGTGTGCCTATATGGCATTTGTGGACATATATTTTGTATTGTACATAGTTGACATTGTATGCCTATATGGCATTCTTGTAAGCCTATATGGCTATTTTGTATATATGTTATACTTATATTGACAGATATTGATGTATGCCTATATGGATATTTGGTTAATACAAATCTTTTTTATTGATGGCATCCATACTTGCATTATAAATCCACGTTTGAATGGATATTTGTAGATAGCTACTTCAAATATTTAAAGTCCGATTGTATTACATAGGATGTTTGCATTTTCTTTGATAGGCTTGATAGGCCATGGATTACATGATGGTGTTTGATGAAAAAGTATGGTACTAGAAGACTCTAGTTCATTCTTAATAGGCTTGTGATTGATAATATCTTTGCATGATTGCACTTGATCTTGGATCATGGGCATGTTGTTAGGATTTTGATTGCATTGTGGTGTTTGATGGATAGGCATGGTACTATGTGACTTTTGGATAGGCTTGGGAGAGGTACACTAATTGAATTTGTGATTTCTAGTTTGAGATTTTTCCTCCACTAGAAGTCCTTGGAGGAAATCTAAAAAGGATGATTTGGATGTAGTGGGTTTGGATTGATGGGATAAGTTGGAATGTAAGGATTATGAGATGGAGGATTTGAATAGGATACATAGGATAAACAGTTCTCACATGCGGTTGGGATTGGAGATATGAATTGAATATGAGGACCTTGGTCTAAAGTGGTTCTTCCCTTACCAAAGGTACCATAAGGATGACCATTAGATGTGTATTTAGGATTGGCATGATAGCTAGTGCTAGTCATTTCTTGTTTGAAATATTCTTGCATGTTCATGAGTGGGAGATGAAGGTTTATGGAAAGTTTGCATGTAATGATCTCATAGTTAATGCTATTGTCATCTTGATATCATCTTGATCTACAAGACTATCATCATCATCATTGTCAAAGGGATTTTTTTATTGATTTGGATAAAAGATCTCATTTAAAGGATGCATGGTTTGAGGACCTATTTTGATTGTGATTTTGGGTTTTGCATGAGCCTCACACAAGGTAATAGGCATAGGGTTTTTATCTTGCATAATGATTTTTTCAAACCAAGGGTCTATGATGGAAATGATTAAGGATGATAGAATGTTTGGATTTTGGACTTTGAGATGTTTATGGTTGTAAATGTTTATTGTTTGGACTCAAATTTTGTTAAATGGTTGTTTGAAAGAGGACACATCAAACACAACAATAAGATTGGTTTAAGTATAGATGCAAATGATGTTTACTAGTTTATTAAATGAAGACACATCAGGTACATTAATTGCCTATTCTATTAAAGTGTGTGTATCAATCTCCATGGGCTCAGCAATATTCTAGTTTGAGGACATGGTTGGTACATGGTGAGACTAGGAGTCTTGTTTTAGTAGGATTTGAGCATAGGTATAGCAATGATGATAATTATGGTGTCATGGCTATGTAGGTACATTTGAGCATTGGCAAGACTTGACCATGTTTGTAGTTGATAGGTATGGGTTATGATGTTTGATTCATGATTATAGGTGGTGTTGTGGTTTACTTTTAGCACATTGTTCTTATCTCTTAGATGCTTGATTAGTTCCTTGACTATGGTTACTCATTTGTAAACTTGTTTGGAAAGTTGAATCTATGATTGATTTGGTGAAGTCTATAAGTTATATTATTTGATATCTCAGTTTGGAAGTTACTAATGTGATGATGATTTTGCATGTTTTCAATGGTTGGGATCTACAAGTTATGCATTTTTTTGGGATGCACACCTCATTGATTGTAGTGGGATGACTTGAATGCATATTGCCTATATCCACAGGATTGATTCAGTGTTGATGTAGACTTTGTTATTTTTCCTTGTCTATGCTCATTTGCACATTGGTATGTTGCATTGGGATGAGAGGATGGATGATGAGAATGATTGGATAGTTGGTTATTGGGACTTGTAGCATGTTTATCATGATGTCATGGATATCTTAGTTGCATAGTTTAGTGTGAGCTTTTGACAGTAATGATGGTTTATCTTCTTAGATTGGAGATCTTGGTTCTACTTTGGAGTTATTAGTATTATAGTTGAGTGTGTGTGGACCATGGTGATCTTCATTTAGGAGATGGTTATCACAATGCCATGTGTAGTTCATATCATGGTTCAGTGGGAGCTTTGATAGTGATGTGTATTCGTCACCTAGTGATAGATGATCTTATATAGTGGTTGGGTGTAATGGACAAACTCTTGGATTATGATTATTATTTGTAGTGAGAGTGCTTTGACATCTTGGCTACTATTTTTAGGAGATGGTTATCTTCATGTGGTTGTAGATGTTGATCCTTGGTTTAGAGGTGTTTGGTAGTGTGTCTTGGTGGACTCTTGAATCTAGATTAGAGTATTAGCTTGATACAAGTTCTCTTGAGACTAGGATGTCTGTATTGGTGCATGTGATCTTCTAGGAGGAGATGTTAGATCATGATGTCATGTTTGGATACCTAATTTTGTAGTTGGAGTTTTGACAGTGGTCTTGTTGGTTCTCTTGGTATTGAGTACATTGGTCATGTGCTTGGGAGCTTCATGATAATGTGGTGTTGCATTTGGAGCTTAACATGGATTGATTGGTTGTAGGTTCTCATACATACTTCGAGACTTGGGTGAGGCTAGAGTTCTCTTGGGATTAGAGACACTTGTTGAGATGGTTACCCTTTAGAGGTTTTAGCAAGAAGACCAAGGAGACTTTCACTTGGATATGGGCGTGAGTTAATTATGGACCTAGAGAAGATTCTTATTGGAGAGAGTCATTGTGGCTTGGTGTATCTTCGAGGAGCATTCTCATTCCCCACTCTTGGTCTACTCGACAGACTATCATCTAAGAGGTATTTCCCATCCTTTAGATGATTTTTTTTAATGCTTTATCTTCTCATGGTTATGGATCTTGAACTATGGTTATTGGTTCTAGAGGGTTCATTCGAGGGGTGTCTCTAAACATGCTTTTTCTCAGGCGCTAAAATGGAGTTGTCTAGATGCACAAGTGCGCCTCCCTCAATGAAGTTCATTTTGTTAACTTAGTTCATCCTAGTGACTCAATGGGTCGTTATATTCTTTAGGCGCAATCTTTCATAGACTAAAACATTCACTCCATGTTAAGGTGCTCAAAGGAGGCTCTGGAGATGGAAAATGGCACCTTAACTCACTTATGTAAATTTTGGACTTTTAGGCAATTGCAAGATGTCTTGGAGGGCTCAATTCTTCAAGGCACCCATTTTGTTCACCACTTGTAGCATCACTTGTTCAAAGCGCATGTTTGGGATTCTCTGACGTGATGTGTGATTTGGTCACAACAGGTGCCTAGAGTGAATAGGCTTTCATCTTGACTTAATACACTGCCTCCTTCTAACAATTTTTGGGGCAGCAGAAAACCTTTCACCACGGGCAAATGTCTCAAAGATATAAAAAATTGAGAGAGGTTATTGTAGAGGCACTCTACGTGATCGCATTGCCTCAGACGGAATGTTTGTAAGTGACACAGTTTTTGAGTAACATCTCGTCAAAGAGTGCTGCCTTTTTGCACTTTGGACTCTTCAGGGATATCGTCGGTACAATGTAGCTCAGACTATTTCGACATGTTTGGGTGAAAAATAGGACCATGCCTAACATAAATGTACCCATTCAGACGTGTTGGAATAGTCAGTTTGGTCACATCAAGAGCAGGACGAAAGTTACACCCCTTTGCAACTTTACACTGCCTCCTTCTGATGATTTTTGGGGCAGCAGAAAACCTTTCACCACGGGCAAATGCCTCAGAGATATAAAAAACTGAGAAAGGTTATTGTAGAGGCACTCTACGTGATCATGTTCCCTTAGACAGAATGTTTCTAAGTGACATGGTTTTTTATTAACATCTCGTCAAAGATTGCTACCTTTTTGCACTTTGGACTCTTTAGGGATATCGTGGGTACAATGTAGCTTGGACTGTTTTGACATGTTTGGGTGAAAAAAAGGACAGTGCCTAACGTAAATGTACCCATCCGAACGTATTGGAACAGTCAGTTTGGTTGCATCAGGAGCAGGACAAAAGTTACACCCCTTTGCAACTTTACACTGCCTCCTTCTGACGATTTTTGGGGCAGCAGAAAACCTTTCACCACGGGCAAATGCCTCAGAGATATAAAAAACTGAGAGAGGTTATTGTAGAAGCACTTTACATGATTACGTTGCCTTAGACAAAATGTTTGTAAGTGACACAGTTTTTGAGTAACATCTTGTCAAAGATTGCTACCTTTTTGCACTTTGGACTCTTCAGGCATATCGTCGGTACAATGTAGCTCAGACTGTTTTGACATGTTTAGGTGAAAAATAGGACCATGCCTAGCGTAAATGTACCCATTCAGACGCGTTAGAATAGTCAGTTTGGTTGCATCAGGAGCAGGAGGAAAGTTACACCCCTTTGCAACTTTACACTACCTCCTTTTGACAATTTTTGGGGCAACAGAAAACCTTTCACCACAGGCAAATGCCTCAAAGATATAAAAAACTGAGAGAGGTTATTATAGAGGCACTCTATGTGATCATGTTTCCTTAGACAGAATGTTTCTAAGTGACACAGTTTTTGAGTAACATCTCATCAAAGATTGCTGCCTTTTTGCACTTTGGACTCTTTAGGGATATCGTGGGTACAATGTAGCTCGGACTGTTTTGACATGTTTGGGTGAAAAAAAAGACCATGCCTAGCATAAATGTACCCATTCAGACATGTTGGAACAGTCAGTTTGGTCACAACAGGAGTAGGACGAAAGTTACACCCCTTTGCTTCGGAGATACCCTTGTGTAATTCTCCTTCTTACCACATCCCTTTGATTCGGAGATACCCTTGTGTAATTCTTCCAAAAGTCTTCAATTAGTGATCTCAATGCTTCAACAATTGGTTTATATTTTTGTGGTAGTCTCCCCGAGAATGCCCATAATTCATTGGCATTAGTGTCCTTAATTCTTTGGCGTCTTCCAATGACTCTTGATAAAGTTTTCCTATTAATTCTCAATTCTTGACTTGTCTTTCTAATGAGACGAGCTTTCCTCGTTTGACTACTTACTATAGTCGATGTAATCACACGCCATGTTGCATTACTATCTTTTGTGCGTGAGGTGTTACCCACACTCTCATACGCACTCATTAGATTCTTGACAATAGATTTTTCACTTGAAGCCTCTGATGTTCTCAACCCAAGAATCTTCATGATAGACCTATACTTTATACTTCACATCATTTCAACGAATAGTTGACATCTTGCAGTCTCATTTAACTTTTCAAAGAACAATCTCCAAATCTTATTAGCATATCTTCTACAAGTGCGTTTTGGAATCTTACCTTGCAGTGGCTGCAAAATATTCTCATCAATATCAATCAAATACTTTGGCTTTCTATGCAAAATTCTAGGTGGTGTCAAGTTAGGTATATTCATCTCAACATTAGGAATTTCATCAATATTTAAATGAGATGGGTTAGATGGCATACCTTCAATCGAAGATGGAATAGATGACATACCTTGAGGTTGAGGTGGGAACGATGGCATACCTCCTTCATCACATGTGAGTGATGATGTACTCTCAACTTGAGATGTGGTAGATGGTGTCCCTACATGTTGACTTGTGGTAGAGGACGTGTCTCCAACTATGGTATTCAAATCTCTCGTACCACGAAGTTTTTGCATTCGTTCTCTTTGTGTCGCCAATACCATATCTCTTTGTGATGGTTGTGGTTCCTCTTCAATTGGTATGTCTTCATTTATCTTGTCCAATTTCCTCTTCTCACGAAGTTCCCTCATAACCACTGCTTTCTTTGCATTCTTAGCTTCTATCTCTTCCTGTGTTGGTTTAATTCTTGATCGTTTCCTCGGCATGACGGAGAATTTGTCTATAGCATGATAAAGAGACCAATATTAGTTCCTAAGAAATGAATACAAGATAATAGTGGGATTGTATTTTTTTATGTTGTAAGGATTTATTCTTGTATAGTTTGACATCATGGTATGTTAAGGTTTGTTTATTACACATAATTATTAAATAGCCCAAGTGTAGAAAATATACATGGCATCATGTGAGATTGTAGGCTGCTTTCTTGATTGGGAATGTGTCTATTTTAAACATGTATGATAAAGCATGATAAAGTAATTCAATCCGAAATAAGGAAAATGTAAAGAACATGCATGTAAAGACTTGACATACCTAAAAAACAAAGATTTGAATGGAGAGACTACCCAATTATGTAGTGTTTTTATCTTCTTGCATCAAACTCCTCAACAATTTGAGTTTTTCACCACTTGCTTCCTTTTCAATGTTAAATTCAATAACACTCAAATATCATTACTAACAATTATACTATTAACCAATCTATAATGTTAAATTCCTAAAATTGAATCACAATTAACATTGCAACACTACAAAAATTGAAACTTGAATAGATATATATCAAACTTGGTGTGAAAACTATGTTATTTCCTCCTTCTCAAGTTGGCAAAGTAGAAAAGGTGGTGGAAAGATCATGCAAAGGTGGTACAATGTGTCAAATGTGCATGTGAACTTCCCAACAGCATGAAAGCACTTCTTTTTTGTCAGAGCACACGCAAAATCAATAAGAAAATAGAGCATGTGGGCCTGGATCATAGGGGTAACCACTTTTTTACCGTTTCAATAGAAAGACATAATGCGAGCATGTTATAACGCACTCGCGCTATAATGCGCTCACGTTTTGTCTTGCTATAGATTCATCACATCCTTTGCATCGATCACATCTCTTTCCTGCAAGAACTTGCCAGATGCTCCGCCATATGATAGGCATAACAATGAAGGGGCAAGCCCTCATAATCAAGTTCTTGATAGAAAATGCCCTCAACCCTCAATGTCAAACCCTAATCCATCAACCCTTAACTCTGATCCCTCGACCCTCAACCCTCAATGTCAAATCCTAATCCCTCAACCCTTCATTCTAATCCCTCAACCCTCAACCCTATCCGTAAACCCTCAACCCTCAACGTCAAATCCTAATCCCTCAACCCTTCACTCTAATCCCTCAACCCTAAACCCTATCCCTAAACCCTCAACACTATACCTTAAACCCTAATCCCTCAACCCTCAACCCTAAACCTTATCCCTAAACCCTAATCCCTCAACCCTCAACCCTAATCCGTCATCCCTCAACTCTAATCCCTCATCCCTAAACCCTAAATGCTATCCCTAATCCTACACCCTCAACAGACTCAATACTATACCTTAAACCCTAATCTCTTATCCCTAAACCCTCCAACCCTATCCCTAATCCTTATACCCTCCACACTCTACTTTAACCCTAATTCCTTGACCCTCAACCCTATCCCTAAACCCTTGACCCTCGAACCTCAACCCTCAACCCTCAACGTCAAACCCTAATCCCTCAACCCTTAACTTTGATCCCTCGACCCTCAACCCTATCCCTAAACCCTCAACTCTCAACGTCAAATTCTAATCCCTCAACCCTTCACTCTAAACCCTATCCCTAAACCCTCAACACTATACCCTAAACCCTAATCCCTCAACCCTAACCCTAAACCTTGTCCCTAAACCCTAATCCCTCAACCCTCAACCCTCAACCCTAATCCATCATCCACCATCCCTCAACTCTAATCCCTCATCCCTAACCCTAAATGCTATCCCTAATCCTAGACCCTCAACAAGCTCAATACTATACCTTAAACCCTAATCCCTCTACCCTTGACACTCTTATTTAACCCTAATCCCTTGACCATTAACCCTATCCCTCAACCTCAACCCTCAACCCTCAACCCTCAACATTAAACCCTAATTCATCAACCCTAAACCCTAATCCCTCAAACCTAAACCCTATCCCTAAACCATCAACCCTCAACACTATACCTTAAACCCTAATCCCTATCCCTCAACCTTTAACCCTTAAAACTTAAACCCTATCCCTACACCCTCAACACTTGACACTATATCTTAAGCCTTAAACCCTCATCCCTAAAGCCTCAACCCTCAATCCTTAAACCTTCAACCCTAAACCCTATCCTTAATCCCTCTACCCTCGACACTCTAACCCTAACCTTGACATTAAATGCTAATCCGTCAACCCTAAACCCTAATCCTAAACCCTCAACCCTCAACACTATACCTTAAACCCTAATCCCTCAACCCTCAACCCTAAACCTTATCCCTAAACCCTAATCCCTCAACCCTCAACCCTAATCCATCATCCCTCAACTCTAATCCCTCATCCCTAAACCCTAAATGCTATCCATATTCCTAAACCCTCAACAAACTCGATACTATACCTTAAACTCTAATCCCTTATCCCTAAACCCTCCAACCCTATCCCTAATCCTTACACCCTCCACACTCTACTTTAACCCTAATCCCTTGAACCTCAACCCTATCCCTAAACCCTTGACCCTCGAACCTCAACCCTCAACCCTCAATGTCAAACCCTAATCCCTCAACCCTTAACTCTGATCCCTCATCTCTCAACCCTAACCCTAAACCCTTAACCCTCAACGTCAAATCCTAATCCCTCAACCCTTCACTCTAATCCCTCAACCCTAAACCCTATCCCTAAACCCTCAACACTATACCTTAAACCCTAATCCCTTAGCCCTCAACCCTAAACCTTATCCCTAAACCCTAATCCCTCAACCCTCAACCCTAATCTGTCATCCCTCGACTCTAATCCCTCATCCCTAAACCCTAAATGCTATCCCTATTCCTACACCCTCAACAAACTCAATACTATACCTTAAACCCTAATCCCTTATCCGTAAACCCTCCAACCCTATCCCTAATCCTTATACCCTCCACACTCTACTTTAACCCTAATTCCTCGACCCTCAACCCTATCCCTAAAACCTTGACCCTCGAACCTCAACCCTCAACCCTCAACGTCAAACCCTAATCCCTCAACCCTTAACTCTGATCCCTCGACCCTAAACCCTAAACCCTAAACGCTATCCCTATTCCTAAACCCTAAACCCTAAACCCTCAACCCTCAACGTCAAATTCTAAACCCTCAACCCTTCACTCTAATCCCTCAACCCTAAACCCTCAACACTATACCTTAAACCCTAATCCCTCAACCCTAACCCTAAACCCTAATCCCTCAACCCTCAACCCTAATCCGTCATCCCTCAACTCTAATCCCTCATCCCTAAACCCTAAACGCTATCCCTATTCCTAGACCCTCAACAGGCTCGATACTATACCTTAAACCCTAATCCCTCTACCCTCGACACTCTTATTTAACCTTAATCCCTTGACCATTAACCCTATCCCTCAACCCTCAACCCTCAACCCTCAACTCTCAACATTAAACCCTAATTCATCAACCCTAAACCCTAATCCCTCAAACCTAAACCCTATCCCTAAACCATCAACCCTCAACATTATACCTTAAACCCTAATCCCTATCCCTCAACCCTTAACCCTTAAAACTTAAACCCTATCCTTACACCCTCAACACTTGACACTATATCTTAAGCCTTAAACCCTCATCCCTAAAGCCTCAACCCTCAATCCTTAAACCTTCAACCCTAAACCCTATCCCTAATCCCTCTACCCTCGACACTCTAGCCCTAACCTTGACATTAAATGCTAATCTGTCAACCCTAAACCCTAATCCTAAACCCTCAACCCTCAACACTATACCTTAAACCCTAATCCCTCAACCCTCAACCCTAAACCCTAATCCCTCAACCCTCAACCTTAATCCATCATCCCTCAACTCTAATCCCTCATCCCTAAACCCTAAATGCTATCCCTATTCCTAAACCCTCAACAGACTCGATACTATACCTTAAACTCTAATCCCTTATCCCTAAACCCTCCAACCCTATCCCTAATCCTTACACCCTCCACACTCTACTTTAACCCTAATCCCTTGAACCTCAACCCTATCCCTAAACCCTTGACCCTCGAACCTCAACCCTCAACCCTCGACGTCAAACCCTAATCCCTCAACCCTTAACTTTGATCCCTCATCTCTTAACCCTAACCCTAAACCCTCAACCCTCAACGTCAAATCCTAATCCCTCAACCCTTCACTCTAATCCCTCAACCCTAAACCCTATCCCTAAACCCTCAACACTATACCTTAAACCCTAATCCCTCATCCCTCAACCCTAAACCCTAATCCCTCAACCCTCAACCCTAATCCGTCATCCCTCAACTCTAATCCCTCATCCCTAAACCCTAAATGTTATCCCTATTCCTACACCCTCAATAGACTCGATACTATACCTTAAACCCTAATCCCTTATTCGTAAACCCTCCAACCCTATCCCTAATCCTTATACCCTCCACACTCTACTTTAACCCTAATTTCTTGACCCTCAACCCTATCCTTAAACCCTTGATCCTCGAACCTCAACCCTCAACCCTCAACGTCAAACCCTAATCCCTCAACCCTTAACTCTAATCCCTCGACCCTCAACCCTATCCCTAAACCCTAAACCCTTCACTCTAATCCCTCAACCCTAAACCCTATCCCTAAACACTCAACACTATACCTTAAACCCTAATCCCTCAACCCTAACCCTAAACCTTGTCCCTAAACCCTAATCCCTCAACCCTCAACCCTAATTCGTCATCTGTCATCCCTCAACTCTAATCCCTCATCCCTAAACCCTAAACGCTATCCCTAATCCTAGACCCTCAACAGGCTCGATACTATACCTTAAACCCTAATCCCTCTACCCTCGACACTCTTATTTAACCCTAATCCCTTGACCATTAACCCTATCCCTCAACCTCAACCCTCAACCCTCAACTCTCAACATTAAACCCTAATTCATCAACCCTAAACCCTAATCCCTCAAACCTAAACCCTATCCCTAAACCATCAACCCTCAACACTATACCTTAAACCCTAATCCCTATCCCTCAACCCTTAACCCTTAAAACTTAAACCCTATCCCTACACCCTCAACACTTGACACTATATCTTAAGCCTTAAACCCTCATCCCTAAAGCCTCAACCCTCAATCCTTAAACCTTCAACCCTAAACCCTATCCCTAATCCCTCTACCCTCGACACTCTAACCCTAACCTCGACATTAAATGCTAATCCGTCAACCCTAAACCCTAATCCTAAACCCTCAACCCTCAACACTATACCTTAAACCCTAATCCCTCAACCCTCAACCCTAAACCTTATCCCTAAACCCTAATCCCTCAACCCTCAACCCTAATCCATCATCCCTCAACTCTAATCCCTCATCCCTAAACCCTAAATGCTATCCCTATTCGTAAACCCTCAACATACTCGATACTATACCTTAAACCCTAATCCCTTATCCCTAAACCCTCCAACCCTATCCCTAATCCTTACACCCTCCACACTTTACTTTAACCCTAAACCATATCCCTAAACCCTTAACCCTTGAACCTCAACCCTCAACCCTCAATGTCAAACCCTAATCCCTCAACCCTTAACTCTAATCCCTCGACCCTCAACCCTATCCCTAAACCCTCAACCCTAATCTGTCATCCCTCGACTCTAATCCCTCATCCCTAAACCCTAAACGCTATCCCTATTCCTAGACCCTCAACGGGCTCGATACTATACCTTAAACGCTAATCCCTTATCCCTAAACCCTCCAACCCTATCCCTTATCCCTTAACCCTCATGATTAATAGCCTTGAACGTAAAAAAATTTAAGGGGAACATAACGTGAGTGCATTATAACGCACTCGCATTATGTCAAACATGACAAACAACAGACTTGTGAGAAAGGAAAAATGCAAAGCAAAACATAACGGGAGCACGTTATGTCTTCCTTTGGGAATCCCAAGCCTTGGGCTTGGGATTTGCTTTGGATTTCCAACCCAAAGGCTTGGAGTGCCTTATGAACAGTCATAGACGTGTTTTTCTATATTCTTCAAAATTTCACATAATTTCGTTTGTACTAACCCTCAGATTTGCACGTGTTTCAAGGTCAAACAAATCAAACACTTGGGTAATGTTAGGCTTTCTCTTAACTATTTGACGATGTGATTTTTTTCACATTTTAACAATGTTAAGCCTTTCATCTTTAATTTCTTTTGTTTGTGTGTCTGTTTTTAGGCAAAAACCACTGTTTGGTCTTTTTTCATTGTAAATTAACTATTCATTCAAATTTCAAAAAAATTACATATTTGGAAACTAGACTCCATTCTACAAATATTAAAAAAATAAAAAAATGATTTTCAATTAGTTTTCAAAATTTATAGGGGTAGCACGGCCAAAATTCTATTTTTTAGGATGTGTCCACTTTGAAAATTAGTAAAAAATCAAATATTCATCAAAAAATTATCAGAAAAATCGGGCATAAACTACATGCTACTAGCTAATTTCTCACTGAAGCGATTTTAAAAATACCAAAAAAAAGTTGACCTTTTGAGGGAGCCACAAAACATGCTATGTTATGTTTTTTTGACAGAAACAACACCAATTTCTGTGGCTCACTCTTTTGAACCCCTTAATCTATGCCATTTTCAAAACAAAATAGTAGTTTAGAAAGTAGACTCGGAGCACTACGAACATTGTTTTGGTTGCATCTCCAAATTTTGAGTGTAACTATGCTCAATTTCTCATCCAAGGCCAGTATTTCCTGATTTCAGAAAAAAAGTGGCCACTTAAGACCCCTTTTTGGCCCCCCATCTTCCTGCACTTACCCTATGTTCCTTACCAAATTCGTGGGACCACCTTGTTATGGCCATTAGGAGTACCACTACCACCTTCAAGATGGATGAAGTGGTTTCATCATTACTGTCTGAAGAGATGCAAAGAAAATCTTCCAAAATGGCTAAGGGGGCTCTTGCAGTTCATGGTAGATTGAAAGAGAAAGGAAAGAAAAAGGATAAGAAGAAAGAAGAAAAAGGAAGATCCAAATCCCGTGGGAGATCTAAGTCTCCTAAAAATTCCAAGGCCTTATATTGGAACTATGGCAAACCTAGGCATTTCCACAAGGAGTGCAAGGAGGAGAAAAATAAGAACTATGATTCAGATTCTGATAAGTCCTCTCAGAATGATGGATAAGCATTTGTCGCTGCCTTGGAAACACATGCATTGGAAGATGTGTGGCTTGTCGACTCTGGTGCATCTTTTCACATGACACATCAAGGTTGGTTCTTAAAGTATGAAAAATATGATGGTGGGAAGGTGTACTTGGGTGATGACTCTCGCCTAAAGATTGTTGTCCATGGAAGAGTCTTGATTCGATTCCCTAATGGACGAGTGAATGTGATCAACGGTGTTCTGTATATCCCTGGTTTGGCATGAAACCTATTATCTATAAGTAAGTTTAATGATGTGGGTGTGTAGGTTGTTTTATTGAATGGAGGATGCAAGATGACTAGATGAGCTGTGGTTCTAGCTAAAGGTGTTTGGATTGGCACTTTGTTTAAGCTTGATGCATGCACTATTCAGTGCAATAGTGCATTTGTTTCAAAGAAGAGAACTTCAGAGTCTTCATCCTCACCATTGGAACCAACAGTGAAGAAGTATGTTGCATCTACTTCCAATGGTCGTTCTTTCTAGGTACCTAAGGGTGCTCATTCTATGGAGATGAAACTTCCATCTGAGAAGACAATGTTATGGCCCACCAAAGGCTTGGTCACATTGGTGAAAAGGGTTTGAGGACCCTAAAAAATAAAAAACCTCATTGAGGGTATGAATGATTGTAACCTTAGGTTTGATTTTTGTGAACATTACATTTATATAAAGCAAAACCGTGTTTAGTTTTATTCTAGTTCTCACAAATCTTTTGAGGTGTTATACTTGATTCATTCTGATGTATTTAATTCGGCTAATGTTCCTTTGATTTCAAAATCTATGTACTTTGTTTCATTCATTGATGACTACAATAGAAGGACATGGGTGTATTTCCTTAGAAGTAAATTTAAAGTCTTTGCAAGATTTAAAGAGTTCAAAGCTCTTGTAGAGAATCAAAATGATAGAAAGATTAAGTGTTTGAGGACTGACAATGGTGGTGAGTTTTGTTGAGCAAATTTTGACAAGTTCTATAAAGAACAAGGTATTGAGAGGTACAAGACAACTCTATATATCCCTCAATAGAATGGAGTTGTAGAGAGGATGAAGAGAACATTGATGGATCTAGGGCTAGGAGTATGCTAAGTGGAGTTGGCTTTGAGCAAAAGTTTTGGGCTAAAGTTGTTGCTACCACTTATTACCTAGTTGTCAGGTCTCCTACATCGGCGCTTGTTGATAAGACACCTATGGAGGTTTGGTCTAGTAAAAATCCTTCATTGAGACATATTCGAGTATTTGGTTGTGAGGCATATGCACGTGTGCCTAAGAAGAATAGGTCTAAGTTGGAGAACAAGGCTATGAAGTGTATCTTCATTGGGTATGGCATCGATGTGAAAGAGTACAAGATTTGGGATCTAGTGACTGAGAGAGAGTAGAAGTGTGATCTTTAGAGAGCTCAGTCCTTCTTCTGTTGATCTATAGCCAAAGAAAGAAGAGAAGAAAGAGGACGTGGTTCAACTTTCTTCCACCCCTGAGAAAGTTGAACCGAAAACATCTGTTGGACTTGATGATGAGGAGAACTCTAGTAGCTCTGAAAATTTAGAAGAAGATGAAGAACCTCAACCTCAACTATTGAGGAGGTCCACATGCATAAGGCAACAACTTGAAAGGTTTGGTTATTCATTGCATGATTCTAGTTGCATTTTTGCCTTGATTGCTAACATTGATGAGCCTAGGACTGTAAAAGAGGTTATGGGTATGTCAAATGCAAATTCCTGGAAAGAATCCATGAATGAAGAAATGGTTGCATTGGAGAAAAACAAAACATGGGAGCTGGTGCCCTTGCCTGAAGGACATAAACCTGTTGGTTACAAATGGGTGTTCAAGAAGAAATTTGGTCCTGATGGCAATATTGAGAAGTATAAGGCAAGGTTGGTCACGAAGGGGTATTCACATGTGGAGGGAATATATTTTGGTGAGATTTTCTCTCCTATTGCAAAGCTGACATCTATTAGGTTCTTGTTATCACTTGTTGTTGCATATGATTAGGAAGTTGAGTAGATGGATGTGAAGACAGCTTTCCTTCATGGTGATTTGGAGGAAGAAATCTATATGTCATGGCCTAAGCACTACGTGGTTAAAGGTAAAGAAAATCTAGTTTGTAAGTTAAAAAAGTCTTTGTATGGTTTGAAGCAATCTCCTAGGATGTGGTACTAGAAATTTGATGCATTTGTGTTGAGTTTGGGATTTCTGAGATGGAAATCGGATCATCATGTTTATTATAAAATGGATAAGGACTGCATTCTCATTATTGCATTGTATGTTGATGATATGTTGTTCATTGGGAATGGTAAGAATTTGATTTCTGATTTGAAGTCTCAGCTTTCAGCATAATTTGAGATGAGAAATCTAGGGGTAGCCTGGTACATCTTGGGAATAGAAATCAGAAGAGACAAAGCTAATAGAAAACTTTGGCTAAGCTAGAGTAAGTGTGTGAATACTGTGTTGGAGAGATTCAGCATGGTAGATTGCAGACCATTGACTGTTCCTGTTATGATGGGGATAAAGTTATCTATTGAAGATTGTCTGAAGTCTCCTTCTGAGATGGAGGATATAAGTAGAGTTCCTTATGCTAGTGTGGTTCAAAGCTTGATGTATGCTATGGTCTGTACAAGACTAGACATTTCCCAAGCAGTGGGAGTCCCTAATTGGTTTATGGCTAATCTTGGATGGGTACATTGAGATGTGATGAAGAGAGTGTTCAAATATTTGCAAGGTACTTACGAGTATTCCCTATGTTATCATGGTTATCCTATATGACCTTAGCATTCTATTTGTATTCATGGATATGTGGATTCTGATTGGGCTGGAGATATATATAGTAGAAGATCCACTGGTGCTTATGTTTTCACTTTGTTCGGTGGTGTCATTAGTTGGATGAGTAAGTGACAAGTTGTCTTCGCTTTGTCCACTACAGAAGTAGAGTACATGGAAGCAACTCATGCTTGTAAGGAAGCCATTTGGCTTAAGAGATTGTGTTCTGATATTGGGCTTGATGCAGGGATGATTAGTATCTGTTGTGATAGTTAGAGTGCCATTTGTTTGGCAAAGAACCCAACCTTCCATGCTAGAACAAAGCATATTGATGTTCAGTTTCATTTTGTTCATGACATGGTGGAAGATGGTAAGGTGAAACTCGAGAAAGTTTACACTTTGACAGATGTTGTAGATTCATTGACAAAGCCTATGAGAAAGGAGAAGTTCAGATGGTGTTCGGAGTCTATGGGTCTCTTGACCCCTAGTAGTTAATTTCCTTTTTCTATTGGCTCTTGCAAGGTGTTCGACAAGTGGGAGAATGTTGGGAATTCAAGTGTCTCAACCTTTGCAAATTCCTAATGTTGGTATTTAATTATTTATTTATTTTCAGCCTACTATTGTAAATGATGGGAAAAATAGGTCTAAGGCAACAAAGGCGAGAAAGACTTAGATAATTTTGCATTTTTCAAGTTGGGTCCCAACAGGGGCCTTGATCTCCATTTCTGTACATCGGAGAGCTATATATGGAGGTGGCGTGTAGGAAGAAGCCAATGAAAGTTGTACCTTTCTTGAAAGGGGTTGCAGACATCGACACATCAAGAATGGTAGATTGGAGTTCAACATTGGGGAAATAATTGTTGAGGCATCCACTGTCTATAGTCTACAATCAAGTTTAAATTCACCATGTCAAGACTTGATTTTTAGTTGTTAAGTATAGTATAGTTAAATATGTTCATTAGAAAATATGAATGAAGGTGGACGGGACCTCTATGGCACCATTTTTCTATTCCACTAATATGTAAAAGTAATGTACTTTTTATTAATTTTAATACACTAGAATCTATAATAGTCCCTCTACATGCAAAATAAACAATACTTATAGGCTCCTTGAACACCTAGAAACTTCTACCACATTTAGATTCACGTCTAAATATTCTTCCCCAAATTTAGGCACTTACAGAAGTCATAAAATGCATTATAACATCTTTAAAATTAGTCTTTCATATTGTACCACTTAAAAGGCATCTTTTGACAACTTAAAATGTATTTTTCAAGGCATCGACATGTAATTATTTAGTGCCAACTCAAAAACTCACAACCCAAAGGGGAAAGATTCTCTTGCATCAAGTGCATGCAACCTCTAATGCCAAACTTGTGTCCACTAATTTCTTCTATTTCCCATGCATTGTGCCACTTGTTTTGGCTTGTCATAGCCACTAAATGCCAAAAACAGGCTATTTGAGGATCCCACACCCAAGTAGGGAAAATAATTAAATATAAATTATATATTTGGTGTTTAAATAATATTCTAATCTCAACCAAGTCACAAAATTTATTATTATTTCTCAAACTGTCAATTGATCCTGATTTGTTATTTTGGGACTGTCGACTTACTATTTTTAGTAAGTTGCTATTTTTAGAAATTTTTGAAAAAGGGACATTGACATACCTTGATTAAAATGGAAATTTTTTGGCCTCTCACCAATTCAATGGGTGCTTACTCCATTAGGCAATAGAGTCATGAATTGCAAGTAAGAAGGGAAATGCATCCACAAAGCATAACTAGAACTAAACGTGCATATGTTCATAAAATCACAAATGACATTTATGCAAATGGGCATGCTTAATGGTCCATCTCAATACTGCAACTACCCACATGCAACATAAGGAAGACCATCATAAAAGCTTTGCAATGAATTAAAATGTTCACACATTCATCTAACTTATGGGAAACAAGAGTAAGACCATTGCAAGAAAGCTTGCAATGCATTATAATGTTGCGACATTTATTAAACTTTTATTACACTCATACCAACAAATGTGGCAAGAGTAAACCCTTAACTAGATTCGAGGACCTTTCCCTAAATAATTACAAATGGCCATGGAGACATACCATTTATATACATGATGTCCATTGAATACCCTTCATATACTTTACAAAGAGCATTACATCCCCTTATAGACCAAACATGTAATGTTTGATGCCCTAGAACCAACTCAAGGCACTTTTAGTCAAGAAATTGGTTCAACGACCAACTCTTTTTACATATATATAGCATTACGATTATTTTCCCTTGGTCATCCATCAAGATTTCAATGCACTATAGGATGTCAAGGCATTGAATGCAGACCAAGATGAAATCCCATGAAATCTACGCCTAAGATGTTTCCCATTCAAAATGAATGATCTTGAGCTCACATGAGCAAAATCGGTAATTGAAACTCAACCACTACATTCATGGCAATCCATGCCTTCTTCATCATCCACCATTGAAATCTACAACTAGAATCATGCCCTTGATATGAGTGATGTTGTTTGGTCAGAAAAATTCATTTTAGTTGTAAGGGTCAAATATAGTCATTAATGGTGACCTAGGAAGTTGTTGAAGCGTTCTTGAGTGTTTCAGAGAGATTTAGAAAATTTGTAGGAATTTGATGCAGGATTGGACATGAGGATCAGACATTGGAAGTGGAAGGATGAAATCCTATAGGATGTGAAACTTCTACAAATGGAAAGAAGTGAATGAGAAGAGGATGCAGGAAATATGTAAGAAAGGGAGATAGGACTAGATGTGGAAATGTATTCAAAAGATATCCGAAAGTCCATCAAGTTTCCGCAAAGAAGGAAAATGAGTGATTTCATCAAGAGGGGAAAAGTAGGATTTAGTTGCGAAACTACATACCAGGATAGGACATGAAGTGAAGGGAAGACATCCTGAAGTCCAAGGAGAAAAGTCTACAATTATGAGGGAATGGAAGATATGAAGGTGTGGGAAAAGCATGCGGGATCAGATGTAGGAAGTGGAGGTGCCAAATGGATGAGATCTGAAAGTGAGGTAATATCTCGTAAAAGGGGTTGGGAAGAATGTGTGAAAAGAAAGAGGATTCAGAAGTGGAAATATTTAGGAAGAAATCCTACAACCTTGGGAAGTTCTCCAAACGGAAGGAAATGAGAGGAAAATGCAGGAAAAGGATATAGGACTGGAAGAAAAGATGGGAGAAATGTGGGGAAAAACTATAGAACTAAATATCTGGACAAGATGTGAGATGAAGAGAAGATATCCTAGAATCCATCAGAATTCCACAAAACACTAAGTAGAGGAAATGGGAGGGGAAAAAGTAAAAAGGATATTGTGAAAAGCAAAATGGGATAGGAGAACTGGATATCAAAACTTGAAATATGAAATATGGTAGTCTAATGGGATTTCGCAAAATGGAGGGAACGAGTGTAATGAAAAAGACAAAGGGTTTGATAAGATTTATGGGACTTTTATATGGGAAAGAAGGCGAGGACTAGATGTTGGAACTAAAAGGTGGAAGTCTGGTACCTTATCGGGATTCTGTAAAGTTAGAGAAACTAGGGAAATTGAAGAAATGAAGGCCCTGGTAGAGTTTCGTAGAACTTTAATGCAGGAAAAGAAGTGAGGACTGGACAAGAGGTGAAGAGGAAATGTCTATTAGTCCACTAAAATCTACAAACTCGCAAAAACACTAGAAAATGCCTTGAAACTTCTCATACTTAAAATTTTCTTAAATTTTTTTACAACTTCAACACACAACAAGGACATGAGGGATGACAAAGAGCCCATTAAAGATTTCTCAAATTGGTTATAAATGATGGGAAAATAGGTCTAAGGCAACAAAGGGGAGAAAGACATAATTTTGCATTTTTCAAGTTGGGTCCCAACAGGGGCCTTGATCTCCATTTTTGTACATCAGAGAGGTACATATGGAGGTGGCGCGCAAGAAGAAGCCAATGAAAGTTGTGGCTTTCTTGAAAGGGGTTGCAGACATTGACACATCGAGAATGGTAGATTGGAGTTTCGCATTGGGGAAATAATTGCCAAGGCATCCACTATCTATAGTCTACGATCAAGTTTAAATTCGCCATGTCAAGACTTTATTTTTAGTTGTTAAGTATAATATAGTAAAATATGTTCATTAGCAAATAGGAATGAAGGTGGATGTAACCTCTATGGCACCATTTTTCTATTCCACTTATATGTAAAAATAATGTACTTTTTGTTAACTTTAATACACTAGAGTGATCCCCTAGACAACAATTAACACACACACATATATATATATATACTTACTTTATTCTTCTACAATAATTAATTTTGGAGTATTTATAATTAAAAATTAAAATATATTATTAAATTTTTCTGTTTAAAATTGGTAAACATTGAGACTAATAACATTAATTCTACATGATATACTGGTATAAAAGTTACCTCACCTCAAAAACCCCATTTCTACATAAACAACCCACACATTCACCACAAACTAGGGGCTGTTTAACCTTCCCGACGCCCGTTGTTCGGGGGGTGGGAAGCAATTGACTGGGCCTTTATCTTCACAACGATTTCCATGGGGCCCACATGGAACCTTAGAGAAATGACGTAACATTATAACAGAATATACCTCTGATTCGCAAAGCATCAATATACCTATATACACAGTCTTAAGAGACTGTAGACCTAATTTAACTTGACCTAGCATTTTGTTTGTGAGCATTGACCTGGTTTCAATGGCTGCCACTTTATGTGGAATTTCAGCTTATGGAAGCCTCTCTCAGAAAAAGATTGTCTGCGGCAGCGGGAACCCTTTTGTGCACAAGGGTGCTGGATATGGATCTCCCAAGGTTTTGGTATTTATTTGCTCATATTCAAAGGATCAGAAGATAAATGGTGGGGCAAAGAAAAAAGTGAAGATAAAATTTGATTTTATTCACAAGGGGCTGCAATCGAGATGGTGGGTTCCTCTCTTTGGGCGGTATGCTGATGAAAAATGGGCTGAGGAGGGCAGCAGCAGCGAATCTGTTGAATCCTCTGTTGTGCAGAAGACAAGAAAAGCTACAGAAAATGAGAGCAAGAGTAATAAGGAGGAGATTTCAGATAGGAGACAATCCAAGTTTGCGGCGGTGAGTTTCACTGCAGAGAAGGCCAAATTACTAAGGAAAACCCTAAGATCTACTTCGAGTTTTCATGACCTGATGTATCATTCTGCTATTGCTTCTCGTTTGGCTTCTGCTGAGTCCTCTTCAAAGGAGTGAAGCCTCGCTTAATCTGTCGACATTGCTAAGTATTCAAGATGGGTTTTTTTTTTTTGTATATAGAGTTGTTGCTCTGTAATTAATTTTCTTGTGCATGCTGTATTTGCATGGTTGTAAATGAATGGCAGGAAATCACAATGATTCTAATATGGGGTTCCTATTGTTTGTGAGTTCAGGTTCAAATATTGTGACCAATGCACTAGTCCAATTTATTTATGACCACTGATTATGCATTTTCTGTGCTGGAGATCCACAATGGTGTACAGGGGGCACTAAGTCAATATAATTTGGGTGTAGATAATCTTGTTATCTTTACTTGCACTTCAGAGACTTTCAGAAATAAATTCACAGTCAAGAAAACGTGCGACATTTTCAACATTTTAGAGATACAAATTATTGCACAGTTGTCTGCAAAAGCTTTACAGATTCAACTAGGCAAAGCAAAGAGTTAAGTTTTTATCCTTGTATGGGTGATGAAAATTTCCATCTACTATTTATGGAATTGGGAAGTTGCATTAGGATTCCTGTTTCTTTATCCTCAATCTTTATCTCTTCTTGAGGCCATCACATACAGTCCATCCTCTCTAATGTAGTTGTGTCTGTACAATCACAGTATTGTCCTTTAGCTGTAGAGGTGTCATGTAGGCGTGCAATCTCATCCTCTGCAACCCTATTAAACCTATTAAATTATAGGTGCAGTGAAAAAGGTTTGTATAGATTGGGTAATGTTATAGGCACCTTTGGGGACTTGTCTTGAGGAGTTTGCAATAATAATTAAGCCTCACAGAAGATTTTAAAAGATTGGGACCTTGGGTTGTAGCATCAATGGAAGTGTGAGTAAAATAATGATTTTTTTTCTCAAACCAATGGCTTCTATTGTGCTCTTAGTTCTGTGTGCAGGCTTATTTCTTTAAATTTCTACTTTCTTATGTTTTGTGTGTTGCCCTCTTTCATTCATCCAATTACTACCATATTTAATAAGTATTTTATGACTATTTATTACCATTTGGATATAGGAGAGGATAGACATATGAAATGAAGTGAAAAGATTGGGGTTACAATAAAAGATTAATTTTAGAACCTTACAAACATAACTGCAAGGGGTTAAGTGTGACATGGGTTGTGGATTTAGGGACAGTTTGTGCACCAAACAGTTATAAAGAGTCATTTTGTGCTTATTAAACAAATGTGCTAAAACAGGTGCTAAATGAGAGGGAAAAGTACATATGCACTTTTCATCTCTACATTTTACCTGACTTTAGCATGTATGTGAGATACAACAAATCAAGTATGCTAAAGTAAAAGTAGCACTTGTATTTGTTATACCTAACTTTAAGGATACCTAAGAGTTTGTTTGGTGTAGTTTTTCCATGTCTTTGCTTGAGAAATGTTTTCATATCTACAAAACACAAAAGAGGAAACCAATGACATGGTAAAAATATCTTGATAAATAATTTTACATACTTCTAATAAATTCAATCCCATCTTATCAACTCTAAAATGAAGTCATGGAAATGTGACCAAATTGGCCTCCATGAAACTCTAGAAAAGAGGTTGAAAAAATAGAGGGGATAATGATGTATGTGAAAGTCATGGAGTTGTTACCAATTTGGCATCTTTAAAAAACACTCCATGATCAATGTGAACTCATGAAGAGTCACTTTAACTAAGTTGTGGGGTGTAGGACTCATGAAGATTCACTTGAACCGTTGCATAATGTGTGTGTGAGTGAGTGAGTGAAAGAGAGAGACGAGGGGTGAGGGATATAACTTCCCTTAGATTGATTGCATATACTTGACTATGTAATCAATTTAAAGTAAAGGAAAATGGGTTTTTGAAAAAGAATTGCTAAATAAAATAGTGTACATTGGCCTAAAATATGTGTGAAGGATGTGATTATTTAAGTTCAAAACATGGGAGCAAGGATGTTACCCCTAGTGTAAGGACAATTGTTGTGTGAGATGTAACATCAAAGAACACAATGAAATTACAAAATAAAATGATGTGTAAAATGTATTCATTCTAACACATCATAGTAAGTAAGCTATAAATATTTTACAAGTAAAACATGGTAAGAATTTTAACCATGTCAACAATGAAAAAGATATAAATAGGTAATGTGGCCTTAAGATTATGCAATATTAAATTGATCATCAATATACATAAAACCAAATTACTAGAAGAAAAAACAATAATGTTTTTTGTATTTTTAATATTTTATAAACAAAAGCAACATAATATTCTAAAGAAAAACAACAATCATAACATAAAGAGAACTCACACTGTTTAAATAACAAAGCTAAAGTAAGCAATATTGTAATGAAATATCTTGCTCAAGAGAAGAATATAATAGAAGATACTCTGCAAACACTTGATATTACTTGAGAATAATAAGCCACTTTGAGGGGGCAAACCTCCACAAGTCTCCAAGAAGAACACAATTCACGATATGATGATCAAATAACACTCACTACCTCCTATATATACCCTACTTATGCCTTGGATATCTAATTATATCACCTAGGCCAACTTAAATATCTAAATAAGACTATAATAATTATCAGATAACTTAATTAAGAGTTAAGGTAGCCACAAGTTGACTACTCATAACCCTATACACACAATAAGATTAAGGGTGTAGCATGCCTCCTCTTCAAAGAAGCATTGTCCTCAATATTGATCAACTATGGATGTTTCTGAACAAAATTTTCATCTTTCCATGTGGCATATTCAATTGAAAATTCTTCCACTGATCCTCAAAATTTTTGTGCATGTCTAGAGAATTAACTCTCAATCCAAGATGATTCTTTCTTCTTCATCTAGCTTTGGTAACATTGTTTATGCAGGAATTTGTTGACCAATCACCTTCTGATGAGACATGAAAAACTAGATGTATCTTGGTTGTTGGAGGTAACTCAAGCTTACAAGCTACACTTCCAATCTTCTATAGAATCTAGTATAGACCATAATATTTTGGTGACAACTTGTTATTCTTTAGTTTTTCTTCCAAGACATTTTCTTATAAGGTTGCAATCTCAATAAAACCCAATCACCCACTTCAAAACTCCTTTCGCTACATGTTGGTCCACCTATTGTTTCATTCGATTTAGTGTCATGGCCAAATTCTCCTTAAGTCTTGGAAGTACCTATTGTTGATGATTCATGTGGTCTTCCATAGATTGAACCCTTGGTGTCACCTTCAATGATGATGTGACAAATCGAGGATGGTATCCATATAATTCCATATATGGGGACATTTTTGAAGAACTATAGAAGGAAGTGTTATACCATCATTCTACCAGTGGTAGCCAAGGCACCCATTAAGACTGCTTTTCTAATGTGAAACAACATAGATACCCTTCCAAGCACTTATTGATAACCTCAATTTGTCCATTTGATTGAGGATGATATGAAGAGCTATGATCCAATTGAGTACCCAAAGAAGAGAATAAATCTATCCAAGAGTTACTGGTAAAGATAGGATCATGATCACTTACAATAACCCTTGAAGTACCATGTAACTTTTATATATTCTCCATAAATGCTTTTGTCACTGTACTTGCTATAAAAGGACATGGGTATATTTGGTGAGGTGATCCACTACTACTATGATGACATTCTTACCTTTAGATCTTGGAAGGCCTATGATGAAATCCATAGAGACCTCTTCCCAACATTAGCTAGGCATAACTTAGGGCTATAAAAGACCAAGTGTCTTAATTCTCTCCCCTTCATTTCTTTGACATCCACAATTTTTTGAAAATCACCATTACGCTCTTCCCAAAAGAAATCTTTCTTGATTTGATGATATGTCTTCAAAACTCCTAAATGACTTCCAACTGGAGAACCATGGAGCTCCTTGAGAATCTAGTGTTTAAGGGTGGAATTCTTGCACAGGTACAATCTCTCTTTATACTACAAAGAGTCTCCTTTCCAACAAAATTTATCTAAATTACTAGGATCATCTTGCAATTGTTGAATGATATTCCTTTTAGTAACATCATTTTACCACTCAACTTTGGCTTCTTCATCCCAATATGCTTACAAGTAATATTGAAATGACATATAGTAATGCCTCATCCTTCTCATCCTTCCTAGATAGTGCATTAGCCACTATATTGTCCTTCCCTTTCTTATAGATGATCTCAAAGTCATAATCCAACATCTTAGTGACCCATTTGTGTTGTTCTTTAGAGGATAATCACTACTCCAAAAAAATATTTTAGGCTATCATGATCTGTCTTAACTTTGAAGTGTCTACCCATCAGATATGGCCTCCACTATTTCACTGCATGAAGATTAGCCAGCATTTCCTTCTCATAAATGGGTTTGAGTTGATTCTTATCCTTCAATTAATTGATGATTTTCAAAAGCAATGTGCCCAACTTCCTACATGAGAAATGCTCCTATACCATTTGTTGAAGCATCACACTCAACAATAAAATCCTCAGTGAAGTTTGGAGTGGCTAGACCTAGAGTGGTAAACATAGCCTCCTTCAGTCTCTTAAATGTTGTATTAGCTAATTCATTCCACTGAAAAGCATCCTTCTTCAATAGAGCTATGAGGGGTGATGCTATGTGGCCATAGTTATTTACAAATCTTCTATAGTATCCAGTGACTCCTAGGAAACCCCTCAAATTCTTAAAAGTTTTAGGAATTGGCCACTCCATCATAGCCTTGATTTTGTTTAGATCAACTTTTACTCCTTCATGAGACACTATGTGACCCAAGTATTCCGCCTCTTTGAGACTAAAAGCACACTTGGAAGGTTTAGCATAAAATTGATGTTGTTTGAGAATTTGTAATGCTTGATCAACATGGTGCAAAGGCTCTTTCCATGTCTTTCTATAAATCTATATATCATCAAAGAACACTAATACAAACTTCTTCAGAAATGGCTTAAATATGGAGTTCATCAAACTTTGAAATGTAGAAGGAGCATTAGTAAGACCAAATGGTATTACTAGAAACTTATAATGGCCCTCAAGAGTTCTAAATGTAGTCTTGGGAATGTCTTCTTCCTTAATTCCAATTTGGTGATAACTTGATCTAAGATCATTTTTTATAAAAAAAATATAGCTCCATTTAGTTCATCTAGTAAATCATCAATGACTAGAATAGCAAACGTATATTTGATAGTGTACCTATTGAGTTCTCTATAGTCTAGACACATGTGTCAAGTGTCATCCTTCTTACACACCATCACCATTGGAGAAGAGTAAGCACTTTGGCTATGCCTGATAATACCTGCCTCCAACATCTCTCGGATCATCTTCTCAATCTCACTTTTTTGTACATAGGGATACTTGTAGGGCCTAATGTTGGGTGGTTGGCTCCCTGGTACTATTTGAATGGCATGATCATGATCCCTTTTAGGAGGCAATCCTTTGGCATCTTTCTAAAAACTACTTAATACTTGTCTATAATTTCTTGTATATCTAGTGGTGTAGATGTTGGCAAGAGACACTATATGGATTCATGGTTGTTGTCATTGATGGCAACAAAGGTCATCCCACATATCTGCAAGTCATGGTGTGTCTCTAGTGGAAGTCAGAATGATAATTATTGTGGTTCGGTGAACGAGAACAGAGCATGTGGCAAGGTCCGACAGACAGATCCGGATCTCTCAGAGGAAGTATCTTGGTGCAGTGCGGATCTGGGGAAGTCAAGAGGACTACCTTGAGTGGTATATTCCAAGGATTTAGCCTCTGGTGATGGACAAGGAAAAAGATATGAATAGTTGAGTACCAGATTCCTGAGTGACAGTGTGAACAGAGGAAGAACTGACTGACAGAACATCAGACTATTTTCTGGATGTGTTACTGTGATGGTAAAGGTTGTGAAGGCATGAATCATGTTTGGCCGACATGATTAATGATATCTACAAGTATATGTTTGATCCGCATTACTTGATGTGCAAGGATTCAGCCGACAGAATAGAGTTTGTGAGAAGATAGACTGTTCCAGGTGCCGACTAGAAAGATAATGAAATCACTTGTGCGGATATATATATATATAGGATGGATTTAGTTATGAGAAGTGAAGTTATGTGATGTGATATGTGAATAAGAGCAGAGTAGAACAGAAGCAGTAAGAAAGATCCGGCATGTGAAAGAAAAGTAGAATAAAGAGAAGAGGAAAGATGAAGTGCAACAGATCAGTGTACTGAGCCTAACTGGAACTGAACTCCAGCATATGTGGATGCTTCCAATCAGTTCAAGTATTGTATAACATTCTTTTGTAGACAGTGTGTCTCCTTGTAGGCAGTGTGCCTCCTTTGTGAGCAGTGTGCTCGGGCAGTGAGCCCTAATTGGCAAGTGCCTTTTTGTAATTCCTTATTCTTCTAACAGAGAATAATCTTTGGGTTAATCACCCCGTGGTTTTCTCCCTTAACAGGGTTTCCACGTCAAAAATACTGTGTCATGTGTTTTTTATTTCATAGTAATGTTTGTTTGTTTGATTTAATGCTGCATTGATTAAGAAGAAAGTTTAGAAGGAAGAAATAATTAGGATAACTGATTCACCCCCCCTCTCAGTTATCAACAATTGGTATCAGAGCTAAGTTCCTCCTAATAGAGCCTAACAGCTTGAGGAAGATCTAGGAGTTCAATGGATGCATATGGTTTAAGGGAGCAACTCAAGACTGCCCTTGAGGATCTTGAACAGTCAAACTCTGAAGTCAATGAATTAAAGGAAAGACTCAAACAGGCTGATGAATTCATGAGAGAACTAAAAGACAAATTAAGTCTCTCTATGAAAAAGAGAAAGGAGCTGCTCCAGCATTTGGCAAGACAAAGTGAAGAAAGTAATACAAATGAAGAGCTGACTGAGAAAACCAAGTTATGTGAAAAGTTATCAAAAGAAGTCATTATGGTAAGACATGAAATGGAATCAGGAGTTATAAAGTTTACTCAAGAGATTGAAGAGAGAAGAAAAACTGAAGACAATCTAAGACAATCTCTCAAAGAGAAATCAGAAGATTGCCACCAGATGGATAGGATTATCAGACATCTTGAATCTGATCTTGAAGATGCTAAAGATAATGAAGAAAAACTTGAGGATCAAATTGTCTCTCTCAAAAGGGATCTTCAAACAGCAATGAATATAAAGAGAAATTCAAGATAAGTTCTGCTCAACTTGAAGTTCTTCTTGGAAGTCAAAAGAGGGCAGATGACAAGTGTGGTTTGGGATATGAGAAAGGAGAAAGCTCCAGATCCGGTCAGAAGAATTTTGGATCAGAAAATCCAAGGAACAGGCCTAGAAGACCTCCGGTAAGACAGCCCAATGCTCAAAGATATCCATCCTTCAATGGATACTGCCACAGCTGCAATCACTTTGGTCACAAAGTTAATCAGTGCAAAAAGAGAATGAATCTGAGTAATTCATCCTTCTCTGGAAAATGCTTTAACTGTAAAAGGTATGGACATAAGTCTCATGAATGCAGAAATATGCAAATGAACAAATCATTCAATGGTAGATGCTTTACATGCAATAGAGTAGGTCATGTGGCTAATCAATGCAGATCAAGAGGTTATCAGTCAAATATGCAAAGAAATGTTGTTTGTCAAATCTGTAATAGGTCCGGTCATAATGCAAAAGTCTGCAAAAGCAAGAATCAGGACAAAAGAGGTCCGGTATATAATCAGAATCAAGACAAGGGTAAACAAAAGATGAATGCGGATGAAGTTAGGAATGAGATGAACAAGATTTGGGTGAAGAAAAGTTCAGAGAAGGTAGAGGTTGGATCCGCACCAGACTCTGGTGCTGATATTCCTTCCAGAAATTAAGAAATGAGCTCTGGCTCAGGGGGAAATACAAAGAAAACCCTGTTCCCCCAGCCAATCAAGTGGTGCCGGATTAGGCACAAGATGCAGAGTAAAGGGTTTGTAGATATGAGTCTTGAGATGATCCAGCTAAGATTTCAAAGGTCCGCATGAAGATGTAAAGAAGTTGTGATCGATCATGTAGAACCTGTTCCGGGAGATGCTCCGAAATGATAGAGGATTACAAAAAGGTCTGGAGAGATCCGGAAGTGCATTGTCTTATTCTGCGGATTGGATAGAGTACTTGGGATGTCCTTGTGATGTGTCATCTTGATTTGTTCATGGTTGGAAGATCCGCATGATGTTCATAGATCAGGACTGATCCGGTTCTTCAAGTCATCCGAATAAGGCAAACCGAAATAATGTAGGTCGAGCATTTATTGCAATCAGATATTAGGGTTTGCGGAGCAATATAAGGGATTTCTCATAAATCACTTGTTCATTCTGCACTCAAGAAGAAGTGAAAAGTGGAGCTCTGCAACAAAATTCATCAAGTTCACCAAAGATCACTTGCAGAAGTCATTACATACAGAAATCAATCCAACCACTCCGTGTAACTGAAGGCGCATAAGGTATTTTCTATTTTCGATATCTCACTACAAATCTTTTGAAAAATGGCTACTCCGAATATAGTAAAGATCTCAGATAGGCCCCGACCTGAATTTAAGAAACACCCATACAAGTCATTGGAGGTAGATCCCTTAGGAGCATTCTCTAGTGTTCCACATGGCGTTTTACACACATAAGACATTAGGGTTTACATACATGCAAGTATTGAGGAATTTGGGGAATTCAAATTGAGAGATTTCTATCACAAACAACTGATAGACAATGCTTTTGAGCTTAAACCAGAGTATAAGGGTATCCAGAAGAAACATTTTGATCAATTCATTCATTTCCCCTACTTTGAAGAAGATGAATGGGTTTGGTACGTATTGAGTAGAATGTATGACAACTTCCTATGGCTGGATAGACCCTGCAAGATCACAAAAGAGGCAATTAAGACAGTAACTGGTCTATACTCTTTCGGAGGGATACCTATCCTCAAATCCATCAAAAATAAAATTGTAACTGAGGCCACTGGATCAAAATTTGATAAGAGGGCAATGACCATTGAAGATGTTTCTGATCCAGATATCAAGTTTGCATCTATGATAATAGGATACAAGATCTATCACTCCAGTAGGGAGAATTCTGTATCCAGAACTGCAGTATATACTGCCTGTGAGATGCTGAGGAAGAATGCAGATTATGATCTCTGTGAAATTCTTTTAAACCAATTAATGGAAAATATACAAAAGATCAAAAAGGACAAAAAGAATTCTTTCAAGTATGGTACACTTATATTATGTCTATTTTTCTACTTCATGAATGAGCTGCCCGGATCAAGTGGATGGGTATGGCAGAATGACAAACCTGTAGCAGTCCAGATCAGAGATTATTTACATGGACTTGGGGATGCCAAAGCAAGAAATACAACCCTGAGGGGATACTTCAAAAACTTCCAGAGCATGATGCAAGCAAGAGAGAATTCCCCAGTCTATTGTTGAAAAATACAAAGACTCAGTCTGCTTTATGGTTGATATTGATCAGTGCCGAATGGAGGCAGTAGAGCCAAGGATAGTCTGGATCATGCCCATGGGGTATGAGGTTGATGAACAGATTGTGGAACTGCATGTTCAACACATGCTTAGTCAGCCCAAAGATCCAAAGGCAGAAAGGTTTGGAACCTTTGAGGAGCTGAGTGTGAAGATCCATGTGGAACTCAGAGAACCTGAGATAAAAAGGAAGGTGAGAAAAGAAGTAGAACATATTGCTCAAGGCCTAGGCATCCCAAAGGAGGCACTTGATGCCAACCGAGAAAAGAGGTGAAAGGCTGAGGAAGAGAAGAAAGAGGCAGAAAAGAAAAGCAAGAAAAGTACTCCGGTGGAAACCTCAACCCGGACCAGATCATCAAAAGGATCTACACCTGTCACAACCAAAAGCTCAAAAACATCAAAACCGGAAGATCAGACATCCGGTAAAGGAGAGAAAAGGTCTAAAATAAAAGCCACAAGGGCTTATACAAGTCAGAAAGATGAAGAGGAAACCGAATCAGATGAGGGGGTAAAGGAAATAAAGAAGCAGAAAAAGAAAGGATCCGGTAAACCCTCCACAGGCCAAGACAAGCAAGAAATGGCAGCGGAATTTGTTGAAAAGCCCACCCTATCTCTAGAGAGTGTAATCAAATCAGTCATTGTCGATGGAAACCTTCAACTAATGGCCGAATTCTATGATGACTACAATGAGGTTGACCAAAAGATCCTGTAGAAAGCCACAATCAGGTATCTGAACATATACAATAAGGCTTTCATTGAGATTATATCTCTAATTCCTAAAAGCCTAGAAAAGGAGTTAGAAATAAGAAAGAACAATGCCCTGACAAAAGATCTTGAGATCCGGGAGTAGATAGCTATTCAGCTATATCCTCAAATTGATCCCAAGACAATGAACATAATATTCAAAGACTGCAAAGATGAGTTCAGAAGTAAAGCAAGGATGAATCAACTCATGCTTGGTGAGACTGACAAGGTGGCCATGGATACAGAAGAGATCCTCCGGAAGGCCTTCAAAAAGTTTAATCTTCCTATTGTAGAGGACTTGGGTACTGATCCCTCATCCACAAGTGTTGTAGAAGAAACTTCTGAGAAAGCAACAGAAGAGATGGGCCCTGAACAAACCAACATTTCTCCTCCGGTTTCCCCTACAGTCTTCGGATCTAAAGAAGAAGAGAAATTACAGGAGAAAGAAGCAGCAGTAAAAGAAAAAGAAGTTGACAATACCAAGGTTGCAGAGAAAGAGAAGACTCCAACAGAGAAAACCACAACTGATAGTGGTAAGAATGTAGAAGGAGAGAAAACTCCAAAGGACAGCTCCAAGACTGCAGAAGAGAAGAAACATCTGTCTCCAGCAAGAGACACTGCACAAACTATCCAAAAAATTTTGAGCAAAGAAACAATAGAGATTGATGAACCGGAGCTTCTACAAGGTCAATTCAATTTTGATTCCCTCTCTCCGGTACAGACAATGAAGATAGCTTCATTTGCAAATGCTAAGGCAAATGAAAAACTCTTAAAGTCTCATATGGAAGATTGTGAGTTGATAGAAGCTGCTTCCGGAGTGCTTGAAAAGATTATGTCATCAGTCCAGAAAGATCCCACAGCCTCCTCTTCTGGTAATCTCAAAACCTTAGTCAGCAGTGTTGGTACACATTTTGATTCTCTAGAAAAATCAGCTGAAGAAAAGGTCCGGAAGGAGTTTGGTGTAGGAGCACCTACCTGACAGCTGGCCTCCATGAGGCAGTTAGTTTGTTTTAGGTCTGGTTAATGTTTCCAAGAAGGTCTGATAAGACCAATGCATGTAATAAGGTCATGTTGACCATACTTTACTATTTTTAGCTAGTTTGTTAAGACAGCTGTTATGCTGTAGGTCCGGTTGGATCTCCCAGCTGCCTGGAGAGATTTCCTAGCCGCTTGGAGTCGGGTCGGTAGTACTCGCAAGAGATCCTATATATGCATGAGGATCGGTTGGTTTTAGACAGAGTATTGCATTGAGCAGAGGAGTTAGATTGCAGAGAGTGAGACAGAGAGGAGAGACTGAGCATTGTATTGCATCTTTTGAAATCAATAAAGATCCTGTTTGTGTTCATTTTCTGTTTGATCTCCATTGTGAAATCGATTTGCTATTTTGGTGGTTTCATGGATTCGCTGATCCATTCCACCGGTTGATTCGTCGAATCAGTGGAATGGCTATGTACAGTAGTTTAGGAAGTAGTTTGCTTTTTCTGTTTGTTCATGTGCATGTTTGCAGGATCGCGATCGAGAGGTGTTGAGAACCCTAGCATGGGTATGTGCTAGGTTGTGCTGGTAGTTAGAGTTGGGAAAGTTGCCCTGGAAGCAGATCGGGTCACCTCAGGAGGTTCGGCAGATCGAAATTCGCTAAGGTTGGAAAATCCATCGCAACGGCATCATCAGGATATTTCTGTGTATATCCTGCAGTTACTTCGGGTGTCATCCGAGTAAGTGGAGATGAGCATGATGCAATCGTTTGCATAAGGTGAATGTGTTTTGGGGTGATCATCATCAGGTGTTGCCGAGGAGGAGCGTATCGGCATAAGGTAGAAGATCGGGTTGACAATTCCTTCGCGGGCCGATAATGTTAAGTTTGGCCGACAGCAGGATATTGAAGGAACTGCATGTGACGTCATCGTCATCAGGATAATCGTCATCAGGATATCGGGGCAGCAGGATATTGAAGGAGCTGCATGTGACGTCATCGTCATCAGGATAATCGTCATCAGGATATCGGGGTGACGTAAGCATCGAAGGAAGGGTGCATGAGGTTGTCATCATCAGGATATATGGGAGGAACCGGATGTTCTATATCCTGTTGATGAACATGATGTTGAACATCATGATGATGAAGAAAGAGGTTGGCGGTAAGATGAACAGTGATCGTCAGGAGGATGATCGCACTTGTCGAATGTGATGATGCTGCCGATAGCCAGATATGATGATGCTGTTGACAGGCGAAAGGTCGAAGGTTTGTCTGCAGGAGGATATCGGTCGGTAGAGAAAATATGATGATGCTGACAGTGTAAAGGGAAATATGATGATGATGATGAAGGGTTGCGGACATCCATGCTGTATGTCAAGGTTATAGTGTGGATGCCTCTGCATCATAGTGGTATCAAAGCTCAGCAAAAGGTCTGGGCTGTTGTGTGTTGATTCTGTCACCGAAAGGGCAGAGGTAGAGTTGATTCTGTCACTGAAAGGACAGAGGTAGAGGAGTGAGAGGTTGACAAAATGCCTCCGAAAGGTAGTGGTACTGCAAGGGAATTGCAGGAGATGAAGGAAAAACATGCCAGAGAGATGAGGAAGATGAAGGAGCTTGCTGAAGCACTTCAAGCCAGGCTTGTAGCCCTGGAGAAGAACAAAAAGAGGGAAGTGGAAGATAGTGAGTCTGAAGAAGATGAAGATACTATTGAAGAGTATGAAGAGGTAGCTGAAGATCTGGATGCTGAAGACCAGAGATTTGCAAAACTGTTAAAGGCAGTGCAGAGTGATAAACCTAAGGTAAAGGTTGATGTTTCCAAGTATAATGGAAGTTTGAATGAAGATGAGTTACTGGATTGAATTGCTGCACTTGATAATCACTTTGAATGTGAAGATGTTGCTGAGGATCAGAAGGTAAAGATTGCAAAGACCAAGTTAGGAGGTCATGCTTTGGTATGGTGGGATTATGTACAATCCGAGAGAAGGAAACAAGGGAAGTCAAAGATTACTTCATGGGATAAAATGGTAGCAAGGATCAAAGGTAAATTCTTGCCCAGGGATTATGAAATTCAGATGTTCAAGAAGCTGCAATTTTTAAGGCAGAAGGAAATGGATGTGAAGGCATATACTGAGGAGTTTTATAAGTTGAGTATGAGATCTGGTCATCATGAGAATGAGGTAGAAAAGGTGGCTAGGTACTTGGCTAGTTTGAGATTGAACATACAGGATGAGTTAGTTTTAGCTAACCCTAAGAGTGTGGAAGATTGTTACCAAATGGCAATCAGGATTGAAGAAAAGATGAATAGAGGACAAGATAAGTCCATGAGAGGAAGAGGAAACAATATGAGGGGAAGAGGATCAGCCCCTACAACAAGGCAAACCAATGAGGGTCAAGAAGACACTGGTAAAGGACAGGGATAGTCTGATTTCAGAGGTGGATGGAAAGGTAATAGAGGCAGATTTGGAAGTGGTAGAGGTTCTACTACATTTTCAGGCAAGTGTTACACCTGTGGTGAGTTTGGACATCCATTTTTTAAATGTCCAGAAAGCAAAGGTTCATCATCCAGAAATGATAGAACGAATGACAAGAGAGTACAACTTGTGCAAGAAGAGAAAGTAGAGCAAAGTGTGCAAAGTTCAAACACTTATCAAGGAGATTATGGATATCCTGAGGAGGGAGAAGCATTGATGCTAAGGAGAACTAGTTTGCAGGCATCAAAGGATATGATGCAAAGAAGAGCTCTTTTCAAGACCACATGCAAGAGCAAAGGTAAGGTATGTAAGGTTGTCATTGATACTGGTTCAACATACAACATGGTATCTCAGGAAATGGTGGATAAACTGCATTTGGAAAGGATTCCACATCAAAACCCTTACAAGGCATCTTGGGTGAGTGATAGTCAATCACTTTTTGTCTATGAACAGGCATATGTAGATTTTCAGATTGGAGCATATCATGATAGAGTTTTGTGTGACATTTTGCCCATGGAATGTTGTCACCTACTGTTGGGTAGACCATGGCAATTTGATAGAAGGGTACTGTATGATGGGTATGCTAATACCTACACCATCAAGAAAGATGGGAAAACTATTATGTTGATGCCATTGCAGGAAGCAGCTGCAACACAGGGGGCAGCCAAAATCATTTTAGTGGGAAAGAAGGAATTTGTGCAGAAGCCTATAGGAGCAGGCATAAAGGCAGTTGAGGACACTGCAGGGAAAGGAGTTGTTAAGGACAACAGGTTGAAGAAAGTTACAGTTTTGACTGACAGAGGTCAGCAGCAGGTGTAGAAACAGGTTTGCAAACAGCAACCAGTTGAGAGGAATGACAAGGATGTTGTCATAGTTGGGACTATTGTTTGTCCTATAAAGGTTGAAAGAAAGATAGAGTTGAACATTGCAGAAGTTCAAGAGGCAGTTCAGACAGAGGTTCTGGTCAGACAACCTGACAAACACAAGGTATGTGAGAGAAGGGCCTACATTGACAAGCATGAGGGTTTACTTGCAAGAAAGCAAGTTACAGTTCAGAAGTCTTGGAGCAGCCAAGAGCCAGCAGAGGACAAAGCTGGAACAGGTCAGAACACTAACATGACAAAGTGTAAAGGTGGAGGACTTCCACAACCAAACTCATGGGACATGAGTTCTTTTCTGTTGGGGAGTATGGTGCAGGAGCACCTACCTGACAGCTGGCCTCCATGAGGCAGTTAGTTTGTTTTAGGTCTGGTTAATGTTTCCAAGAAGGTCTGATAAGACCAATGCATGTAATAAGGTCATGTTGACCATACTTTACTATTTTTAGCTAGTTTGTTAAGACAGCTGTTATGCTGTAGGTCCGGTTGGATCTCCCAGCCGCCTGGAGAGATTTCCCAGCCGCTTGGAGTCAGGTCGGTAGTACTCGCAAGAGATCCTATATATGCATGAGGATCGGTTGGTTTTAGACAGAGTATTGCATTGAGCAGAGGAGTTAGATTGCATAGAGTGAGACAGAGAGGAGAGACTGAGCATTGTATTGCATCTTTTGAAATCAATAAAGATCCTGTTTGTGTTCATTTTCTGTTTGATCTCCATTGTGAAATTGATTTGCTGTTTTGGTGGTTTCATGGATTCGCTGATCCATTCCACCGGTTGATTCGTTGAATCGGTGGAATGGCTATGTACAGTAGTTTAGGAAGTAGTTTGCTTTTTCTGTTTGTTCATGTGCATGTTTGCAGGATCGCGATCGAGAGGTGTTGAGAACCCTAGCATGGGTATGTGCTAGGTCGTGTTGGTAGTGAGAGTCAGGAAAGTTGCCCTGGAAGCAGATCGGGTCACCTCAGGAGGTTCGGCGGATCGAAATTCGCTAAGGTTGGAAAATCCATCGCAACGGCATCATCAGGATATTTCTGTGTATATCCTGCAGTTACTTCGGGTGTCATCCGAGTAAGTGGAGATGAGCATGATGCAATCGTTTGCATAAGGTGAATGTGTTTTGGGGTGATCATCATCAGGTGTTGCCGAGGAGGAGCGTATCGGCATAAGGTAGAAGATCGGGTTGACAATTCCTTCGTGGGCCGATAATGTTAAGTTTGGCCGACAGTAGGATATTGAAGGAACTACATGTGACGTCATCGTCATCAGGATAATCGTCATCAGAATATTGGGGCAGCAGGATATTGAAGGAGCTGCATGTGACGTCATCGTCATCAGGATATCGGGGTGACGTAAGCATCGAAGGAAGGGTGCATGAGGTTGTCATCATCAGGATATATGGGAGGAACCGGATGTTCTATATCCTGCTGATGAACATGATGTTGAACATCATGATGATGAAGAAAGAGGTTGGCGGTAAGATGAACAGTGATCGTCAGGAGGATGATCGCACTTGTCGAATGTGATGATGCTGCCGATAGCCAGATATGATGATGCTGTTGACAGGCGAAAGGTCGAAGGTTTGTCTGCAGGAGGATATCGGTCGGCAGAGAAAATATGATGATGCTGACAGTGTAAAGGGAAATATGATGATGATGATGAAGGGTTGCGGACATCCATGCTGTATGTCAAGGTTATAGTGTGGATGCCTCTGCATCAGAGTTTTTGGATAAGAGACTCTCAGAGGTACTAGGATTAATCTCTAATGATAGGAGAAATATGAGTATTGGAATAAAGAGCTTAGAAAATGCTCTTAAGGATGGTGGTGACATTTACAAATTTTGTATCTCCTGGTCAAAAGCAACAGTAGAAATTGAGAAGAAAATAAAAGAGGAACAGGACAAACTACTGAGTTTGTCTCAAAGTTTTGATCCTCTCTCTTCCTCCATAGTAAATCAAGAATGTCAAACTATTGCAATCACAAATGCAATAAAGAACTTTGAAAAGGAAAGGAAGAATATAATTAACCGGATGGGAGAACTTAGAAGGATGATTATCCCTAAGTTAGAGACCATGCATGAGGCCATAAGTGATGCTAAGACTACCACCCAAACCAATGATCCAACAGATCTTAAGAGAGCAGAAGCTTTTGTGTTTTTGTTGAGTGGTCACATTTCAATTTTGGATAGAATGAAGCAAAGTTGGGCTACAGAACTCATCCAATTGAAGACATCCTTTGCAGACATTCTTCAGTTTTTGTGAATATGTAATATACAGCCAAGTATAGTAGAATTCTTGAAAATTTTGGTGTGCGGACACTACCCTTTGCCATTGATGTCAAAGGGGGAGTGAGGAGCAGTGAAAAATAAGGAATCCAACTAAGGGGGAGCTCCGAAAAATGTATATAAAGACAGAGCATCAGCCAAGGGGGAGCATAGTGTAAACACTTAGTCATTTTTCACTAAGTGTTGCCATCAATGCCAAAGGGGGAGATTGTTGGCAAGATACACTATATGGATTCATGGTTGTTGTCATTGATGGCAACAAAGGTCATCCCACATATCCGTAAGTCATGGTGTGTCTCTAGTGGAAGTCAGAATGAAGATTATTGTGGTCCGGTGAACAAGAACAGAGCATGTGGCAAGGTCCGACAAACAGGTCCGGATCTCTCAGAGGAAGTATCTTGGTGCAGTGCGGATCTGGGGAAGTCAAGAGGACTACCTTGAGTGGTATATTCCAAAGATTTAGCCTCCGGTGATGGACAAGGAAAAAGATATGAATAGTTGAGTACCGGATTCCTGAGTGACAGTGTGAACAGAGGAAGAACTGACTGACAGAACATCAGACTATTTTCCAGATGTGTTACTGATGATGGTAAAGGTTGTGAAGGCATGAATCATGTTTGGCCGACATGATTAATGATATCTACAAGTATATGCTTGATCTGCATTACTTGATGTGCAAGGATTCAGCCGACAAAACAGAGTTTGTGAGAAGATAGACTGTTCCAGGTGCCGACTAGAAAGATAATGAAATCACTTGTGCGGATATATATATAGGATGGATTTAGTTATGAGAAGTGAAGTTATGTGATGTGATATGCAGATAAGAGCAGAGCAGAACAGAAGCAGTAAGAAAGATCCGGCATGTGAAAGAAAAGCAGAATAAAGAGAAGAGGAAAGATGAAGTGCAGCAGATCAGTGTACTGAGCCTAACCGGAACTGAACTCCAGCATATGTGGATGCTTCCAATTAGTTCAAGTATTGTATAACATTCTTTTGTAGACAGTGTGTCTCCTTGTAGGCAGTGTGCCTCCTTTGTGAGCAGTGTGCTCAGGTAGTGAGCCCTAATTGGCAAGTGCCTTTTTGTAATTCCTTATTCTTCTAATAGAGAATAATCTATGGGTTAATCACCTCGTGGTTTTCTTCCTTAACAGGGTTTCCACGTCAAAAATACTGTGTCATGTGTTTTTTATTTCATAGTAATGTTTGTTTGTTTGATTTAATGCTGCATTGATTAATAAGAAAGTTTAGAAGGAAGAAATAATTAGGATAACTAATTCACCCCCCCTCTCAGTTATCAACAGTAGAAACCTTTCATTGATATGATTCTAATGAAAATAGTTGGGCCATAAACCCATCTGCTAAGCCTTGTTAAGCATATTTTTCATTTGGTGAGCACTTACCATATGTGGAGACTTTGCACCTAACCCTCTTAGTTCTATTGTCCTTCCCTCTAAGTGAAAGCACATGAATAGTTCCTAGAATTTCATCTCAATCATCCCCAATGTAGTAAGTAATTGCACTCCAAAAATAATATCTATTGCACCCATGGAGATGGAAAACACTGGGCAATCAAGACGATACTCTCCCATGGATAATTTAATGCTATAGAATTTCCTCAAGTAGTAACCCCATCTGCAATCAAGACCTAAAATTCTAGGGATGGATATATAAAATTGGGTAAAAGTTCAAACCTGTGTGACACTTTCAACGAACTAAATAGTTTCTACAGAAATGGTTTCACTCTAAAAAGTTCCACATGGAACCACGTGGCATTGTGTGGCTTAAATAGTTCTGACTAAAACTTTTTCACCTGAATTTTTAAAAATATAAAATCTGATTTGAAATTTTAAAAGGGTGTTTATTTACATTGAAGGTTTTGGGTGAAAATGTTCTGCCCAGAACCTTTCTGAGTGATACAATCTTGCTTGAAACTATTTATGTGGCATCCCATGTGGTATACAACCCCCCCATTTACAACAAATTGGACAAAACTTCAAGTTCAATTGTAAAGTTCTCCAACCAAAGGGCATTTTCATGAAAATTTGAAAATACCCTTTGGTAGATGTCAGAGTCTAGAATTTAGAAATATATTTTTTTAATATTTTGATTAGCTCTATTAGAATTATTTTTAAACTTATTACAAGTAAATTACTATAATCAAACATGCAACTGATTAGAAATTAAAATAAATAGGTAAAATATATTTAAAATTTTAAAAAAATATGCAGTGCACTAGAGGAGAGTCTTCTCCAAGAGGGTACTTTTTTTTAAAATAAAAAATAAAAAATTATACAAAAGTTGACTCCCACTATAATGTTCTGATTGAATTTGATTTAAAAAATTATTAAAAAATAATTATTTATCAAAATTAAATTTTTTTTTCCATGCACTAGATATTTGAGTTGTTTAATTAGGAAAAAAATTAAATAAAAAATTAATTTTATTATATTTTTCTTGACGTCTCATCAACATCACTTTTTTCAAAAAAAAAATCAGCAATTAAAGTTCATCTATTAAATTTATAAAAAAATATATAACTAATTTTGAAAAAATTTAAAAAATTATAAGTATAAACTACATTACAATGTCTATATTTCATTAGTTTGTCATTTTAAAATTTAAAACATACATATGACTTTTTCCTCATTTAAGTTGGAAAAATATATTTGTGTTGGTTGTTTCCTTTATAAAAGTGTGACATAGTTCTGAACTTTTACCCAACCATTTAGACAAGCAACTAAGGGTAAAAGTTTAGAATTGTGTCACACTTTTGGCCAAATAAATAGTTTCTATAGAAAATATTTTGTCGTAAACAATTTGGAAAGAAAAGGTTTTGCCTGATACCACGTGGCATTACGTAGCATAAAGAGTTTCGCCCAAAACCTTTTCACTTGAATTTTTTTAATTTATAAAATCTCATTACGACTTTGAAAAGGATGTTTATTTACATACAAGGTTTTCGGTGAGAGATTTTCACCCAAAACCTTTCCTAGTGATATCGTCTCGCCCAAAATTATCTATGTGGCAGCCAACCCCACATTTTCAACAAATTAAACAAAAGCTTCAAGTTCAACTTCAAATCTCTCCAACCAAAGGGTATTTTCATGAAAATCTGAAAATACCCTTTGGTAGATATCAGAGTTTAGAATTTAGATTTTTTTTTTTAATATTTTGATTAGTTATATTAAGATTATTTTTAAATTTATTGCAAGTAGGTTATTATAACCAAAAACGCAACTAATTAGAAATTTTTAAAAACATATTAAAAAATATACTTAAATTTTTTGAAAAATATTCGTTGCACTAGAGGACAAAATCCTCTCTAAGAGGGTATAAATTTTTTTAATGATAAAAAATAAAACAAAAGTTGACGTCCCATGAAAACTATGTTGATTTGAGTAAATTTGACTTTAAAAAATTATTAAAAAATAAATATTCATCAACAATTTTTTCTCTCCATGCACTAGATTTTCAAGTTACTTAAATGGGAAAGAAATTAAAAAAAAAAATTGCTTTAATTTTTGTAACGTTCCATCGACCTCACTTTTTTCAATTTTTTTTAGCAATTAAATTTATGCTCTTAAATTTATAAAAACATATATCCAACTAAGTTTTAAAAAATTGAAAAAAAATATAAACATAAACTACATTAAGAGTTAGATACATTTCATTAGTTTATATCATTTTAAAATTCAAAACATAAACATCACTTTTAGGCACTCCAAGTTGGAAAAATGTATTTGTGTTGGTCATTTCCTTTATAAAAGTGTGACACAATTCTAAATTTTTACCCCTAACTTCTTGTTGATAAAGTTATAAATGCTTCCTAAGTCTATCAACACCATTACTCTCTTTTTCTTCAAGAAACCCACCACCTTGAGAGTTTCGGGGTGTTGATTCCAAAAAGTGTATGATAAGATATGGGTGGGTATCTCTTGATTCCTCATCTGTCTGATTGCCTCCATCTACTGTTACTTCTTCCTTCTCTTCTTCCTGATTTGGACCTTCAATGTAGAACAATTTATTTTCATTATATTTATGACTCAACTGTATTTGCTATCACAATTAAAACATAACCTATTTTCTCTCTTCTCTTCAATTTGTTGTGAAGTCAATTTGGTAGGCTAGGGCAATAATTATGTAGGAGTGCTTATATCTATTATGTTTACAAACCATTGTCACCTATTAGAAAAAAAAATTTCCTCTACTTACATTGCCATAAGCATTTCTTGGGACATAGGCTTTAGATGGAACATACATACTCATATTTGATGTGGTCCTCTAGACCCCTTAAAAATAATTCCTTCAAATTTTCTCCTAGAGCATTCTCCACTCTTAAAGACAATGTTTGGAATTGTTGAGTATAGTCATTTCCCATACCTTTTTGCTTCAATTTGGTGAGTTGGTTGAAGTATCTATCCATAAAATTGTCTCCATAATGTGTAGTGAGTTCCTCTTGAAAAACTAACCATGTGACCACACAACCCTTCTTTTTCTTCTCTTCACATAACTAATGATACTAAATGAATTGGTCTAGTTCCAAGTATAAATATGCCATTTCCATCTTCAATTGACATGGAACGTGATGAAGATCAAAGAACTACTCCATTTGGTAGATCCAATTAGTTAGATCCTTGCCATCAAACTTCAGCATTTCCATCTTTGGTGTGAAATGCCTAAGTATAGGATTACTTAGGGGACAATCCATCTTAGGATTTGAGTCTAGACCAAAAGCATCATGTCCTTTAGAATAATCATCTTCTTCAAAAATATTATGATGTGAATCTATTATCTTAGAGTTCATAAAACTCTCAAGAGAATCAAATCTTTTCATTATTACCTGGATCTCATCACTCTTTATGAACCCTTTCATTTGCTCCACCAATTCTAACTTGATTTCATCCTTCATCTTGTTGGTTTATTCCCTTATAGATTCACTATCTATGGGACCATTCTCCTCAATTGCCACATCATCACTACCTGGAGATTTTCTAGGTGTGAAAATATTTAGTTGAAACTCTAATTTCATAATAACTCCAACAATAAAGAAAACATTTACCAATTTGAGAGAGATATGTGCTTCACAATTTGACCTCTTGACCCAAAAAATTGCCTTGATTTTTGCCCTCTGAGTTCCAAGGTCATGCTCTAATACCACTTGTAATAAAATATCTTTCACAAGAGAATAATATAATAGAAAAATTATACAAACACTTTATATTACTTGAGAATAATAAGCCACTTTGAGGGGGAAAACCTCCAAAAGTCTTGAAGAAGAATACAATTCACAATATGATGATCAAATAACACTCACTACCTACTATATATACCCTACTTATGCCTTGGATATCACCTAGGACAACTTGGATGTAAGGTTCAGCTAAGGTAGCAGAACAACTTCCTACACTAATCCTGAGAGGAGGGCTATGCAAAACTTTTCAAATCTTTACAACATCTATAGAAATTATACAAAAATAAACATAAATATCAATCATACCACAACATAGTGATTTATGTGGGGAAAACCCTTTCGGGAGAAAAACCCCACACTCCAAAAGCTACCCAATATATTATTCAAAAATCATCAAGATTACAATATACTTGCAGAGAAAGCTTCCATAAGAGTTTCACCAACCAGAGACCCGAAGACAACTCAACATCTATGAGATTCTCACACACAGTCTCCATCTCAATATATAAGATTTACAATACATGAAATCATCAAACAATAATTACAAAACCATGAGCTAAAACCACCCAACATTGGTGCCCAAATTCTTAGGGTTTAATTATCTCCAATCAAAGATGCCTTATGATGTGTAAAAACATGCATCAACATATGTAACTCCCCCTTATAGCTCTTTTTTGTGTCCAACACATTTTTATATTTTCTAAGACAGCTTTTCTAACATTCTTCCACTTGTCAAACACCTTGCAAGAGAAAAGGGAATATCAACACCATGATTTAATTGCTAGGGGCTGAGAGAGCCATAGACTTCGAACACCATCTAAACTTCTCTATGCTCATAGGTTTAGTTAGTGAATCTAAAACATTCATCAAATTCTCTACCTTAACTAGCTTCACCCTTCCATCCTCGACCATATCTCTAACAAAATGATATTGTACAGCAATGTGTTTGGTCCTGGAATGAAATGTCAGGTTCTTAGCTAGGCATATCGCACACTAACTATTACAATAAATTATCACTAGACCTTGTTTTATTCTAATATCTGAATATAGTCTCTTAAGCCAAATGGATTTTTTACAAGCGTGGGTAGCCTCCATTTACTTAGCTTCAATAGTGGACAAAGAAACCACAACTTGTCACTTACTCAATTAACTAATTGCACCACCAAATAAAGTAAACACATAAGCACTGGTGGATCTTCTACTATCGACATCACCTACCTAATTTGAATCCAAATAACCACGAATATCAAGGGAATGCCAGTCTCCTATCAAATTACCATGATAACACAAGGAATACTTTGAGATACTCTATAAATATCTGAAGACTCTTTTAACTACATCCCAATGAACTCTACTAGGATTAGACATATATCTGGAAAGAACTCCAACTATTTGGGCAATGTCTGGTCTAGTACAAACCATAGCATACATCAAACTTTTGACTGCACTCTAGTAAGGCACTCTACTCATGTTTTCCATCTTTGATTGAGATGTTGGACATTGTGAAGTAGATAACTTCATTCCAACTATAATAGGAACACACAATGGTCTACAATATTGCATGTTAAATCTTTGTAAAATTGAATTGACATACTTACTCTGGTCAAGCCATAGTTTTCTATTCACTCTATCTCTTTTGATTTCCATCCCAAGAATGTGTTTAGCTACACCAAGATCTTTCATTTCAAATTTAGCTGCAAGTTGAGACTTTAGTTCTGAAATCATTCCTTTCCCTTTACCAATAAATAACATATCATGAACAGATAATGCAATAAATAGGAAATGATCACCATTAGATTTATAATAAACACATTGATCTAGTTTAGAATGCTCAAACACCAAACTAAACACATATGTATCAAATTTATGGTACCACATCCTAGGACTCTATTTGAGGCAACACAAATATTTCTTCAATTTAAAAACCAAATTACTTTTACCTTTCACCATGTAGTGCTCTAGCTATGTCATATAAATATCCTCCTCCAAATCACCATGAAGAAAAGTTGTTTTCACATCCATTTTCTCAACCTTTAGATTATAAGTTGCAACAATAGAAAGCAAGAATCTAATAGATGTCATTTTTGCAACAAGAGAAAATATCTCATCGTAATCAACACCCTCAACTTGAGAGTAACCTTTTGTAACCAGTAATGCTTTGTACTTCTCAATACCTCCATTTGAACCAATCTTTTTCTTGAACACCCATTTCCAACCAATAGGTTTTTGTCCTTTATGCAATGGTATTAGATCCCATGTATCATTCTTTTCCAAAGCTGTCATTTCTTTAATGTCCATAGAAATCTTCCAAGACTCTGCATCATTCATACCTAATACCTCTTCTACAGATCTAGGTTCATCCATGTTAGTATCAAAGAAAAAATACATCTCCAGTCATTAGGTGAATACCTTTCAAGTGGTTATATATACCTTTTAGACCTTTGAACAAGCTAAGTTGGAGGTTTTTCCTCTTCTAAAGATTCATAGCTAGATGAGATCTCCTCAACTTCTTGTCTATCTAGGGGCCTCGATTCAACTTTCTCAGGTGTAGACGGAAGTTGAATCACATCTTTTTGTTTACTTTATTTTGGCTACAATGTAACAGAAGAAGGATTAGTTTCTCTAAAAATCACACTTCTATGTTATATATTACCTTCTGTGCAACAAGATCCCAAAGCTTGTATCCTTTCACAACATAATTGTACCCCATGAAGGTAAATTTCATAGCCTTGTTCTCCAACTTTGTTCACTTCTCCTTTGACACATGTGCATATATATCGCAACCAAAAACTCTAAGATGTCTCAATGAAGGTCTGTGACTTGACCATGCCTCCATAGACATTTTATCAACAAGGGTTGATGTAAGAGACCTATTAATCAGGTAGTAAGCAGTGGCAACAACTTTAGGCCAAAACCTTTGTTCTAGACCAGCACCATTAAGCATACCCCTAGCCTTCTCCATTAGTATCATGTTCATTCTTTCTACAACTCCATTCTGTTGTGGAGAATACAGAGTCTTTTATCTCTGAATGCCACAATCTTTATAGAATATGTCAAAATTGTAGATAGGGCCAAAATCAGATTTAGTGTTGAAAACAACAAACTACTAAACCCTATCAAGCACCATGAAGCACAAAACTGGTATGAAAATGCACAACAAACAATCAAAGTGCAAATCAGAATCACACCAGCATTGATTGACCTTCATGGCTCTTCTCAATTGTGCATAGGCATGCAGATTTCAAAGGGTCGATTGTGGAGGGATATTGGTTGTTCACAATTTTGGCAGCATAACGGTATGCAAGGACACAACATGATGAAAATGACTTGTGAAAGCCTTCCTTTATAGAAAAGGCTTGATTTGAATCAATGGATGAGATTGGTTAGGGTTTCAATGATATGAATGGTCCAGATTGGTTAGGGTTTTCCCACTTCAAGAGCTTGTAGCAATGCGACAAGTGTGCGATGGAGGATAAAAAGGAATCTAATTCAAATTTGAATTAGTTTTACATGTGAAGGGGGTATTAAGTGGGAGATGAGACATGTGACATGTGTCACAATGTGATGAGAGGTGAGGAGTTTATTCAAATTTTTAAATTAAATTATGTGAGACATGTGAAGAGGGATTATTAACTAAATAAAGTGGATTTATTTAGTTAATTAGAAAGGTGATTAAGTTGGTATTGTGAGTAGGATTAGGACAAAATGGCTTATGATGCCCCTAGTAAAGTGTCGACTAGGTCATGGTAAGGACATGGACAAATTTTAGTGTCTACATTTTGCTCCTCTTTGAGATGATGTTCGAGATGATGCGATTTATGTCAAGTAACATCATTTCAAAGAAGCTAAGGAAATGGATAGAGGAAAAGGATAGGTTGATGATGCCCCCTCGAGAGGGTAGGCAGGTTGGACAAACACGGGTAGGCTCTCGAAATGAAATGGATTGGTCAAGGAAGAAAGGTAAGGGAATGGCTAGAAGAAGTGAAGGGTGCGTTATGCTGCAATAAAAGTGAGCAACCATGGTGTTTGATATAGCACTAGATGTTATGCACTAAGGTATAAGGACCAAGGTGATGATGTGTCCCCCAGCGTAATACAACCTTGTCTAGATACAAGATATGAATATTAGCTAGGTTAGATTAGGATGTGAAACAAATACAAGATAAAATGATAACACACACAAGCAAGGCAACAAGGCATGCACAAATGATTCAAAAACAAACAAGGTATTGCTCCTGTCAAGCTGTAAACCAATGATTCGGTGATTGATTGATGATGGTGTCTGGTTTCAAGAATGAAACATGTCATATAAGACACCTGGTCTGGTTTCGACAATGCAACATCCTGTCTAAGGCAATTGATTGATTGATGCTAGTGTTGTTGGTCATACGAGCAACACCAGGTTTTGATTATAATTGATTGATTTGGTTTACATCAAGATTAGGATCAAGACCATTGATGCAATTGGATAATTTGACAAGCTTGATTAACTTGATTGGCATGGATTGAGGATTGACTTGCATTTGATTTATTGTTTGGAATGGATGAGTTGATGAAATGATTGAATAATTGATGAAGACTGATGAGTTGGATTGATTTGGAAGAAGTGATGATTTGGTTGAAGTGATTGATTGGAAGAATTAATTTGATTAAAGTGAATTGATTGGAAGAATTGATTTGATTGAAGTGATTTGATTGAATGATTGGAAGAATTGAATCGATTGACTTGATTTGAAGAAGTGACTTGATTGATTGACTTGATTGAAGTGATTGTAGGATTGGAATGAATTGAGTGGAAGAATATGATTTGATTGGCGTGATTTGAAGAATTAATTTGGATTGGTTTGAGTTGATTTGATGAATTGATTGGAATGATTTGAAGAATTGATTGAAAGAAGTGATTTGATGATTGGAGAAATTGATGTGATGATTGGATTGAGCGAGTGAAAGAATCAATTTGAATGTTGTGATTGGATGATTGATTGGAAGAAGTTATTGATTTGAATTGGAGGGATTGATGATTTGATAAGGATGATGAGTTGGATGAGATGTTTAGAATGTCTGGAATGAGGGATGATTATGAGGATCTATTCCCTTTCTCTTCTTTTTGCAACCATGTCTCTACCAAATGAGACTTGTGAATTGTGGGATGCCATGGAGATGTTAATGCAAGGTGATGAAGCCCAGACTATGATAGAGGATAATGATATTAGTCTTCAAAAATTCTAGCTCCAAGAGGGTACTCTCGTCTACTAATGACCTTTCAAAGCACAAATTGGATTTATCGAGACCTTGAGATATGGAAGAGATGATTGATTAGAGTGAACCCATGAGTTTCAGAATTCACTTGTAAGGATGGACTTAAACTAGCCGTGGAGTATTAAGCCCAAGTGGAAGAAATGATTGATGAAAGTGAACCCATGAATTTCAGAATTCACTTGGAAGGATGGACTTAAACTAGCCTTGGCGTATTAAGCCCAAGTTGTGATTGATGTGAAAAGGATGTCAAGGTCTCTTGGTCCATAGATTTGTACTTGTGATACAGTGAAGCTTTGACAGTTTCTGCCTATGTTTCAACCTTAGAAAGACTAATGTTTAGGGTCCTTTATAGACGTCAAGGCTGAATGAACCTGAACATGTAGTGGAATGAGGTCGAATATATAGTGGAATGAAATTGGATATGTAGTGGAATGAAGTTGAATATGCTTTGACACAGCTGCAATCGGAATTGATAGGGAGAGTAGATGCTCCAAGTCTTCCCTACAGTTGTGATGTATTGTGATTGAGATGAAATTTATTGGATTAGAATGAATGGTTAGGATATCATTAGAATGCGATCAATTGGATTAGGATGATGATGTGTAGTGATGAGATGAAGATGAGTTGGTTGAATGAAGAAGTTGATTGGACTATGAATGAGGATGTGTAATGATTTAGAATGATGACTAGGATGGTTAAGATGATGATTGGATGATGTGGTTAGGAGATGTGATTAGGATAATGTGGTTAGGATAGTGTGGAATGGTAAGATGAAATTGATTGGATTTGAATGGGGTTGATGTGGAATGATTGAATTTGATTGGATGAATTGAATGATGTGACTTAATTTGAAGAAGTGAATTGATTTGATTGAAATGGATTGAGTTGATTTGAATGATTGAAGAATTGAAGTGGTGTGAAGAATTGAAGTGATTGGATGAATTGAATTAATTGATTTGAATTGAAGTGGATTGATTCGATTGAATGGATTTGAAGAACTAAATTGATTGAGTGATGTGATTGGATGATTGGAAGAATTTGTGTTGATGATGGGATTTAAAGAATTTGATTGATGAATTGAATTAGATGAATGGAATGAAGAATGTGATTGAATTTATAGCTTGGATTTTTTTTCTATTTTTGATGATATTTTGATGTTTTTGGGATTTTGAGACTATTTGAATGTTTTTGGATTCTTGGCATGTTTTAATTTTTTGGGGGTTTTGAAATGTTTTTATTTTTTTGGATTTTTGGGAATATTTTTTTTTTGTTTTGTTTTTGGGAATATTTGATTTTTTTGTTTTTTTGAATTGTTTTGATTTTTTTGGGTTTTGAGAATGTTTTGATTTTTTTGTATTTTTGGAATGTATCTGATTTTTTTTTTTGGATTTTGGAAATATTTGATTTTTTTGTGTTTTTGATAATATTTATTTTTTTTGTGTTTTTGGGATGTTGTGATTTTTTTGTATTTTTGGAAATGTTTTGATTTTTTTGTATTTTTGGAAATATTTGATTTTTTTGTATTTTTGATATGTTGGCATTGGATGAACATGTTGGGTAGCCTTTTTGCTAGGTACCAATGACAAGGGGGGAACCAAGTCTAGGTGCTAGAATGGAGGTAAGATGGATAGATAAACAGATAGGCAATAGTGGATGGAAATGATGTATGCATAAGAAAGTAAGGATGTGATCTCCAAGGCTATGTCACGTAGGAATAACACACCCTATTCTAGGTGGATTGCTTAGGATTGTTCATGACAAAGCTTATGAAAATAGGATGATAGGATGGATTGGAAGGGATGAGGTATGTCAAGAGATGTCCAAAATATTTGTCAACATTGTGCCCCCAATCTTTATCAAGATCAAAAGAGGAGGGGAGGATGGATGGGTTTGATATGATAGGAATGTGTATGTAATGGATAGGATATGATAAGAAGGAAATGATAGGGTGAATGAGACAATGTTGCCCCAAGTGTAAGTTGCATAGAAGATCAATCTACGCATGACACCTGTTTGCCAGGTTTTCATCATGGTACTTATCCAAGGTGCATGTTTACCAGGTTTTCACTGTTGGACGAAGGGATTTCTCTTTACTTTTTTTATTTTCCTAAATTTTTTGAAATTTTTGCTTTTTTGAATAGGATAGGATGGAATATGGAAAGGAGGGACTCAAATGTCTAGTGCCATGAAAGGTGATAGTCCCATTAGAGATGGAGGCCATTGCATGGACCATGTCATTATGCTCAAGATGTTGGCAAGGTGATTTTGTGAAAGTGAGATGGATTAGGTAGATAGTGAATTATGGAGGGAACGATAGTGGATTATGTGGGATTTATGTAAGTAAGATGGATGAAAGGCTTATGCCAAAGCATGGACCATAGGGAGATGAGGTGTGAAATAGGTAGGATAATGAATGAAGGATGGAGAGATGGAGGTATGTGAAAATGTTGCGGATTGAATGGGAACCATGACCAATGGTTGCACACACCATGATAAACATTGAAGCTTTTGAGTGGATGGAGGTGTAGGAAGCAATGGTGATGTTTTCTTAGGAGATGGGTGATGTAAGACTTTTGGTACCCACGTGGACTTAGTATTTTTATGATTTTTGCCTTTCATGTGGGATGAAGGAATTTGATATTTTGGAATGGAATGGATGGAAGAGGATGGTTGGGATTTTTGAGAGGTGGACACCTCTTTTGACTTGATTGCTTTTTGTTTAGGGACCCATACCATTTCAGTTTTTGACTTTGCTTTTGGAAGTATGGGTTTGGATGGATTTTTGAATGTACCTTGCTTTGAATTTTTGGATTGATTTCCTAAGGTATTAGGACCCTTAGGATGTTTGACTTTATGAAAGGAGGCATCCACATGTTTATTTTTGAATCCCATGTGGCAAGTGGAATGAGTCGAAGCTTTATGTTTGGACTATGTGTGCATTTGTTGGCCGTGATGAGGAATGTAAGGGTATTTATGAATGATTGGGATTTTAGGTGTTGGAAGTAATGGTGATAAATTAGATGGTAGGATATGTGGAGTTGGAAGCAATGGAGGCAAAGTGGATGGTGGCAAGTGTATGGTCACATGCTTTTGGCATTTATAGGATGAGGGAGCTGGAATGACGACATATGTCTTAGGAATATGATGTGATTTGTGATGGAGAGTGGTGGACTTAGGACGAGTGGATGAAGTACCAACATCTTTAGATTGTTGACCTTGGGTGTGTAGCCAAGACCGTATGAGCATGGAGGTGGGACTTTGACATGTATAGGCTCCAAAATTCCTTGTTCATGAAGGCCTAAGCCTTTACCATGATAATTCATGTTTTGGAGCATGCGATGGACAATGGGACTAGGTTGAGTTTGGACACTAGACACGAGCCCATTATTGGATGGAGAAGGTGATGTGGAGGATAATGGTTGTTGTTATCCTAATGAAGAACAGTCATGAATGAAATCGGATAGGCCAAGTGGATATGACGGTGGATTTGAAACAGGATTGATAGCCGATGATGTGGAAGGATCATTAGGATCTTTATTATGTTCATTAGGATCCAAGTTAATGGTTTGATCTTATATGTTTATTTGTTCTTGGGAGGCACATGTCTCACCATGACAAGTGGTAGTGGTTGGATCATGAAGTGAGGGAAAATTTTCTATGTTTCGAATGAAGGCCATGAAACGGGGTGAATGCTCAAGTAGGTTGATAAGACTTTCATGAGATGGAGCGTGTAGGTATTGGGTGTCTTGTTCATGAATGGGATCAAGTTGCTCATGAATATGTTCTTTGTCAAGCATAATATCTTGATCATGGAAGAGATAAATGGTATGAATAGGTCGAAGGGAAATGATTTGATCTTGACTAGGATGGGGGTTTGATGTTCCTTCATGCTTAGATTTGTGCTCTTGACATACCTCTTGACTTGGAATGGAAGTGGATGTGGATGACTCTTCAATAGGTTTGACATGTTCTAGATGGTCAACCACATAAGGGCATGATAGAGGCTGACTTGGACTCATGGGAGGAGACTCATGAATTGGCTCAGGTTGTGAATTACATGAATGGATTGAAGGATTTGGCATGATGTTTGAGGACTCTTTTGTATGTTCAATCCTATGTGTTGGATGACATGGCAATGTTTGATTCCTTGCTTGTAGCCCTTGGGTCACATCCTTTATAGGTGTAGGGATGGAAGGTGTTGGCTTAGGGTTTTGATTTTGATTGGATGGAGGAAATGGGTTGGTAGTTTTGGACAACTCCACATGTTTACTTTTATAATGTTTGAATTTGGGATGTGGAGTTGATGTATTGGCAAGTGGATTAGAGGATGGTAGAGGTAATGAAGTGTTCAGTGGGTTGGAAGGTATAGGGACCATTAGATTAGGACTAGGACATGGTGGCTTTATGATGGGCTCTTGATTGGATAGGGGTATGATATATTTATAGGGTGCATGACCTAGATTGGTGTTCCCCTTGTCAATGGTGGCATTTGGACCCAAAGGTATTTGACCTTTCTGCAAAGGGTGACTTAGACTCACATGTGCTTGTTATGATGTGGATGGATATGGATGTTGGTTCACGTGGAAGGAAGTTGGATTTGATGATGTGGCATTGACTTGGCCTATGGATGGATTAGGTTGGTATAAAGATTGATGTGGAATTTGAAGTTGTGTTTGTTTGATTTGGGATTGGTGTGTGGCTAAGATGTGTTGGATTTGGACTAGGAGTCATTGTATGTGAGGTGATTGACTTTGTTTAAATGGTTGAAGGGTATCTTGTAAGTCTTGTATGTTTTGTTGGTCTAAAGGTTGGGGTATTTGATGAAGTGATTGGATGAGGTTTTGGAGTTGAGGTTCTAAGACCTTGTTTTCAAATGTCGACATGGTGTCACACATGTGTCTAAGTCTTGGCATGCCATCTTGTCCCTCAAGGTATGATACATTATTTACACGGCTCTTATGATCATTAGAACTAGGAAGGGCCCCTCGAAGTACAAGTTTAGGTCTTGGATTTGTCTCATGAGTAGGACTAGGGAGGGAGCCTCCTTGAATGATGATTTTGGGCTTTGGCTTTGTCTCATTGTTTGAATTAGAGGGGTAGCACCCTTGGACCATGATTTTGGGCTTATGATTTTGATTGGAATTATTTATGATTACGGCCATTTTGACTAGAGCTTGATTGGGATTAGGAGGATGTGGATGTTGAGATGAAGTGATTCGATGATTAGGAATGATTATGGAATGAATAGGAGGGAATTGATTGGAAATGTGAAATGATGATTCAGATAACAATTAGAATGAAGGTTGAATGATGAAGATAGAATTAGAATGAGATTAGGAATGAGTAGGATTGAATTAATTGGATGATGTGTAATGATTAGAAATGATGTTGATTGGATAATGATTTGGATTGAAGGATGATGATTTGATGATGTAGAGTGACAAGGATATGATTAGGATTGAATTATGCTGACTTGGATGTGATTTGGAATGGCAAGATTGTATGAATTGGATTGATTAGGATGATGACTAGGATTATTAGGGGTTGATTAGGAAGAAGATGATTTGGAATGATTAGGGGTTTGAATTATGGTGTCTTGGATATGACTAGGATATGAAGTGGCTACGAAGGGTGGCTAGGATGAATGTGTTGGAAGAATGAGTTGAATGACTTGGCTTATGTGTTTGTTGTTTAGAGCTTGATTTGGCAATGTTCGATCAATTGATCACACATGTACAAACATGATCCACTCACGCAAGACACAAGAAATTTTGAATTTTGAATTTGAAGAATGTGGTGATGGTTAAACAAGCACACATAGAAGACACATCAACAAGCCCTATAATTAGTCAAGTGGGGTATGGCCGGCAAGTCTTAAGCTAGGTTACACATGGGTTAACTAGTGGTGTCCCTAATATACACTAGGTATGAGGGGCCCAAATATGTGAACACTAGCCCGTTGAAGGGATGTGGCATAAGCGTAAGCGAATGCCACTTCACCTTGTGTCTGGAATCACCCGAGGCCCCAAGGTTGTCCCAATGACTACGTGGCTAGATTGAGGTATAGCTTTCGCTCTCCCCCCTTTGATATACCCCGCAAGAACACGTGGTTGAGGTCGTCCCTAGGGGTGATGAAATCCCCTAGCAGGCCTCCTAGGAAATGGGTAATAAAAGAAAATCAAGTGAGATGTTTTTGATCTCAAAGATCACCTTGCAGTGCGACGAGAGAGCATACACACATGCACTTGATTCACACTTGCACTTGTAAATTGCCCTTAAGAAATTGAAATGTGAGGTGTGAATATGAATGGATAAGAGGAATTTTTGATTCTCAAGATCGCATGAAGCGCATGAGAAGAGCATACACACCCCTAATCACATGTAAATTCACCAAACGATTCAAGCACTGGTTCATTTTATGCCCAAATCAAAATGTGAATGGAAGACTGATTCGTTTTATGCCCAATTTTGATGTGTGATGAAAACAAATGTTCATTTTAGGAGCCCAAATTGAAGTGTGAAACAAGCAAGATTGATTAAGAAATAAAATATTAGAGTGAATTCACCTGATTATTTCACTGTCCAAACTGGTATGTATGCTAATCAAAATGATGTTCCAGCCTTGTGAGATCACCTGCAAGCCACCAAAGCAAGAAAGAAGCAAGTAAACTAGCCAAAAGGACTGTTATGCGAAAATAATAAATCTAATAAAAACCTATTGTAGATGATTAGTGACAGAAAAATTAATAGCATCAATAGATTCTAGACAAAATTCTATGTAATTTTTAAAAAAATTCATGAAAATTGGATAAAAAATGCAAAAGTTATGAGCAGTTGAAGTTTGAAAAGAAGTTTAACTTTATCTGCAAAAAAAGGCATCAAAATGGTACAGTCACCTAAAAATTTCTCTGCCACTACATAGTTCACTGAGTCCTCTTTTCGATGAGTATTTTTTTGAAAAATTTTGCCTCGGTATGTGATAGTTATAGCAAAAATTAAAAAAGGCCCTATTAGGGCATGTGGAAGCAAAGGGAGGTAGGTTAACAGTCTATACTAACCATTGGCAGTTAATGAATCTTTGCTCACATTGGGCAGTCATAGAAAACTGCCAAACCCTGGTAGTTAGTGTCAAATGAGCCCCTGGTTGCTAATCTGACTAGGGGCTTAACCTTTTTTTTAAAAGAAAAAGGAAAGAATATAAGGTGGGCTTTTGATAACCCCTACCCCGTGGGACCCATGACCAATACAAACTAAAGCCCTAACTGCTAGGGTAGACCAATGGTAATAGTTTGGAGTTTCCACAACCACGAAAGTGGTGACCCAGGGTTAAAGGAAACCCCACACAAGTGCCGACCCATGGGAGGATGGGTGTCGCCACCAAAATAGAGGCATTCACCCCTGGTTATGGTTAGTTTTTCTGGTGGTTTTTATGGAGCGGCGAGGTCGCCCAAAGGTGGTGATTGGTAGAGAAGGGGCAATGATGACTGTTTGGAGTGGTGGAAATGCAACAGTTGGTGGTGAGATCCTGAAGGGTTTTGACTGAGTGGTGGGTCAGAGGACGGGAGCTGGTTGAAGTTTGGAAGGTTGGTGGTCGACGTTAGCGATGAGTGGTGGTTAGAAGCGGCGACTGAGGATAGAAGTAGCAGAGGGAAAGCTAGGTGGGAGTCAATAGAAAACAAACGGTGGTGATGATATAGCAAAGGTGGAGGTCAGTGAAGTTGCCACCATTTGTGGAAGTGACAAGGCAGTGCATAGAGCTAGGGTTAGGTCAAATGGGGTACTATGGAAGAGGAGTTTAGACTGGTGGCGAGCGGGAGTGATAAGGGGTATCAGTGGCTATCGGGGGAGGTGACCACAATAACTTGGAGGTGACACACTCCTTTAGGGTAGCGACTGTGACGGCACAAATCCAGTTTGGTGGCTAGGGTTTGCTCAAAACCTCCAACAAAAGTTTTAAACCATTAAACGAGCAGTATAAAATAAAAAAAACCTGCAACCGAATAGTATGAGACCTACAATGAAAAAAAAATTATCTCGAAAAACCAAATGGGAAAACTAGAAATTTTCGACACGAGATCCTTGTACAGTGGCTGTATGGTCCCATACGGATCTGTACGGATCCGTACGGTACGACCCTACGTAGGGGCCTAAACCAAAAAAATTTCAACTTTTTTTCGGTATCAAAATTTGGCGAATTTAATTTCATTTTTTTTTCTCAGACCTCCTGGTCTCAATGGTGAGGTTTGTTTGAGCTTCGGAGGCCACCTACAGAAACAAATTTTTAGAAATCACCACAAATGTCAAATTTTTTGGGTATTCACGTCAGGTTCACCAATGTAGATAGGGTTAAAATCAGATTTAGTGTTGAAAACAACAAACTACTAAACCCTATCAAGCACCATGAAGCACAAAACTAGTATGAAAATGTAAAACAAACAATCAAAGTGCAAATCAGAATCACACTAGCATTGATTGACCTCCATGGCTCTTCTCAATCGTGCATAGGTATGCAAATTTCAAAGGGTCGATTGTGGAGGGATATTGGTTGTTCACAATTTTGGTAGCATAACGGTATGCAAGGACACAACATGATGAAAATGACTTGTGAAAGCCTTCCTTTATAGAAAATGCTTGATTCGAATCAACAAATGAGATTGGTTAGGGTTTCAATGATATGAATGGTCCAGATTGGTTAGGGTTTTCCCACTCCAAGAGGTTGTAGCAATGCAACAAGTGTGCGATGGGGATAAAAAGGAATCTAATTCAAATTTGAATTAGTTTGACATGTGAAGGGGGTATTAAGTGGGAGATGAGACATGTGACATGTGTCACAATGTGATGAGGTGAGGGGTTTATTCAAATTTTTAATTTGAATTATGTGAGACATGTGAAGGGGGATTATTAACTAAATAAAGTGGATTTATTTAGTTAATTAGAAAGGTGATTAAGTTGGGATTGTGAGTAGGATTAGGACAAAATGACTTATGATTCCCCTAGTAAAGTGTCGACTAGGTCATGGTAAGGACATGGACAAATTTTAGTGTCTACAAAAATCATTAGATCAAAATTCACCACCATTGTTAGTCCTCAAACATTTTATTTTCTTTCTAGTCTACAACTCATCCATTGCTTTAAATTCTTTAAATTGACTGAAAACTTCATATTTACTTTTTAGAAAATATGGTCATGTCCTTCTACTATAATCATTAATAAATGAAACATAATATATGGATTTTCTAATGGAAGGAACATCTACAAAACCAAACACATCAGAATGAATAATATCTAATACACCACAAGATTTCTAAGAACTTGAGTAAAACTGAATGTAGTTTTGTTTACCATAAATACAATGCTCATAGAAATTGAAATCAAGATTACAATCAATCAACCCTTCAACAAGGTTTTTTTATTTTTTAAGTTCCTTAGACCCTTTTCTCCAATGTGGCCTAATCTTTGGTGTCATAACATAGTCTTGTTTGTAGGCAATTTTGATTTAGAAGAAAGAACACCCTTAGGTACTCAAAAGCCATGACCATTTGCTGAAGATGAAACCCTCTCCTTTTCCAATGAAGTTGTCACAAACTTGCTTTTCATAGAAGTACTATTACACTCAACAGTGCATGCATCAAGCTTATACAATGTTCTAAAGTTGACAACTCTAGCAAACATCATAGCACCTCTAACCATCTTGCATCCTATATAAAAAAAGACTGTCTACACACCTGCATCTATTAGTTTTCTCACAAATAATAAATTTTGTGCTAATCCTAGGATATGCAACACACCATTAATCTTTTTTACTCTACCATCAAGAAATCTAATTTTAACTTTACCATGGCCAATAATATTTAAATGAGAATCATCACCCAAGTACACCTTCCCTCCATCAAATTCTTCATATTTAGAAAACCAATCTCTATTAGGGGTCATATGGAAGGATGCACCTGAGTCAATTACCAATGCATCATTACCTGCATGAGTGGCCAAAGCTGTAATGAACACATCACCATCGTCCTTCTCAAACTCAGAATCAAAATCAAATTTCTTCTTTTTCTTTTATTTTCTTCTTTTCACTCCTTATAGAGGTGTCTAGGATTACCACAGTTCTAGCAAATAACTTTGGACTTTCTAGGAGATTTGGATCTCCCCTTGAACTTGGATTTGTCATGCTTCTCGCTCTTCTTGCCTTTTTCTTTAGGTCTTCCATGAACATTTAGGGCCTCTTTGGAACTGGTAGATACCTTCCTCCCCATATCCTCAAAAAGAAAAGAACCCACAACATCTTCAACTTTCAAGACAATAGAAGTGCTCCCAATAGCCATAACAAGAGAATCCTGTGAATCAAGCAAAGAACAAAGTAGGATTTGACATCTCTTCTCCTCATTCATTTTTACACCAACTAATGCCAATTGATCCACCAACATATTGAATGATTCTAGGGAGTTTGCAATTATTCACCCTCTTCCATTCTTAATGAATACTATTTCTTTCTCAAGAAAAAATTGTTTACTAAATATTTGGCTTGATATATCTCACCAAGTTTCTTACATAGTTTCTTCATAGAGGACTCTTCATGGACATTGATTAAAATAGAGTCTACCAAGTACAATATGATTAGACCCTTGTCTTTATAGTCCATAACATCATATTAAATAGCCAAAGTAGCATCTGTAGGCCTTGAAACATGCTCATAAATAGCATCCCATAGGACTCAATCAATTAACAAATCTTCCATATTCAGCTTCCACATCTCAAAATTATCAGGAATTTTTTCTACCTCTATTCTCCCTAATGTGCTTGCCATCTAAAAATTCATGCAACAAGATCACAAATCTTCTACACAAGCTCCCACTCAAAACTAGATTAGTTCAAAAAACCCAACAACTCACAATTGAAACCAAATGTGATCAAGCTCTGCTACCACTTTTAAGGAAGCTAAGGTAGTGGAACAACATCCTACACTAATCTTGTGAGGAGGGTTATGCAAAACCTTTCATATCTTTACAATAGTTACAAAAATTATATAGAAATAAACATAAATATCAATCATACCACAACACAATGATTTATGTGGGGAAAACCCTTTTAAGAGAAAAATCCCACACTCTAAAAGTTTCCCAATATATTATTTAGAAATCAACAAGATTACAATATAATTGCAGAGCAAGCTTTCACAGGAGTATCACCAACAAGAGACCCAGAGGCAACTCAACATCTATATATTGAACACATATAGTTATACTAAGAGGGGGTGAATCAGTATATCCAAAAACCTTTAAAATTAAGATCTTCCTAGACACAAGTAAACATTTAAATCATGAGAAGCATAAGAACACACACACACAACACAGGATTTACATGGAAACCCAAGATGGGAAAAACCATGGTGAGCCAGTTGCTTGGAACTACTGCCCAAATCTAGCCTCACAAATAAAAATAAAGTTTACAATGAATTTCATGGGCACCAACCCAAAGGAGACACCAATCCCCTATTACAATAGTTTATGCGCACCAACTCAAAGGAAGCACCAACTCCCTATACAATGCTTTATGGGCACCAACCCAAAGGAAGCACTAACTCCCTAAAGTGCTACAACACTTACAACAATTACAAGATGAGGCACCAACCTCTGTACCAAAACATTTGAATGATTTTGATGGTTCAATCACCTCCACAACATCATCTCCTTTAACTCTTTGATATTGACTTATTTAGCTAACATCAACACCTCTGCTCTATCATCTCTGCTCAAAACACTTCCACACTACACTAATGACTCTGTTATGAATCATGCATCATAGCCTCTAGAGTTATTTCAATTTTTGGATCATTCACCTTTTTCCACACATGTTATATCTCCTTGGAACAATCTTCTATCCTTCATATATCCTCCACAAGTCTTCAAAACATCATCTTTGTCAACCTAAGTGTAATGTGCAACATGAAACATGTAATCTGCCTTGCTTGTCAGCTCCCAAATCATTTGTGGTAATGTAGGAGTGAAAAACCACTATGTGGTTCATACCAAGGGGTCTACTAGACCCAATTTACCTTCTCCCAACCTTTCCTATCGGTGCACGATTCCATACACATGGCGCAATCATCAAGTATGCCATGTTGGCACTACAAACACTTATCCTTTCATACATTAGCTCCAGACCAAATGCGGTACTGAAGAAGCAAAATAACAACAAGCGATTCACACAAAAAGCACTATGGGTCCTAACCATTTTCCTCATAAACTTTTCTTTCTGGTTCAAGCATCTTTTTGCTAGTGCAAGTGATCAGACATTGAAACCTGTTATCCCAACACTTGACTGTCTCACAGTCTTACCTTGGAACATTACTAAACATACTTGCGATACTTTTTTACATTCTAAAATTTGGATATGTTATGCAAGACATCATTATTCACATATGGTTCAAACTGCTAGCTATATCTTTAAGTATGGAGAAATGCGGAGCATTTTTCTATACCTTTGAGACTGCAACAACATTGTAACACCACTGTCTTGACATAGAACATTGAAAAGCACACTTGCAGTACTTTGTATCCTTTAAGACTTGACTATGTCATTCTTTTACCTTTACTTTACCTAATCTCCAAACCGCCAAGTCATACATGCAAATGTGGTGAAATGTGGTAGCTTTGATTTTCATACTTGATCACCTTACACTGTGATAGCCCTATTTTGAGTTTGCTGACTCTAGATGTCCTTGTGGTAGATCTTATGCTTTGAAACTTGGATCATGCATACCTCATAGCTATCTCTGGCTAACCTCCAAGCTACAAGGCCATGTCTTCATATGTGATAGAAGGCAGTACAATCTCCGCAACTTCTATAGTACAATTCTTTGTGCCTCTTCATCATCACTGCTCCTCTAATCATCACTCCTTTGACAACATATGCAACAATATTCCTTCCACATCACAACACCTCTAATCACTACTCCTTTGACATCAATGACAACCTATGTAAAAATCTCCCCCTTTATCATTGATGGCAAAACTAACCTGATATACAAATTTTCTACCCCTTTGACATCATGGGCAAAGGTCTAGTGGTCCTCCTCTGTACTGGCAACACATATAAGCTCCCCCTATCTGTATAATTCTTGTCATCCTTAGTAGTCTCTTTGTCTACCTACTCCCCCTAAGAGGTAGCCAACATGAATCTAGGGATAATAAATATACCTTGAACTGCTCCCCTTGGATAGATGCATCATCTATGCTAACTTTAGAACATCAAATAGGAGAGAGTTCTTTCTCTTGTCTTCTGTCTTAAGAACTCAAAAGTGTTATCATACTTTTTTTATACTCAGGCCAGTTTTCATCTTTTTCACCCAACAAGAATTGTATTTCCTTGGTCTCAATGAGATCATCACCTTCTGTGCTGCAACAATCCACCACATGCTCTCCAAAACTTCCTTCTATGGTTTTACATCCTTCCATATTGAATGTAGTATTGTAGTCTTTATCTCTGGATCTGTCACACATCTTAGATTGATCATGAAATGCAGTATGTGAGATTATTGACCTTTTCAGAATTTTGTTCCTCTTTCTTCCTTTTCCACACTTTCTTAGACTTATTCCTCAAATCAACAAAGTTGTTTCCCTTTCTATCCAGTTTAGAAATCTCCACAAATTTACTTCTGCAATGTCTTGCAATATGTCCAAAATTATATTGCATTTGTAGTACATGATAAGGATGATTGAACTTGATATTGTATACTTGTGTTCCTAGATTATGTCTTATGGGTATTTTCTTTTGTCTGGGAACTGGAATAAAACCATCATCTCCCTTTTTGTTGTCTTCTGTCATATTGGTATGTTCTGATACTAAACTTGTGGAGCCCTTCTTTTCTAGAACCTTCACTACTGTCTTCATGGATTGTTTCGTTTCTTTACTATCCTAATTTTCATTAGATCTAATACTCATCTTGATGTGGGGTGACCTCTCATCTAGAATCTCAGTACTTTTTCCAAACTTCAGATTTATTTATTTATTTGTTACAATTTCTGTCTCAAGTCTTTTATAGTCCTTGTCTCTTGTCAACAACCTTTTCGACATACCCTCTTCTATCCTCCTTGCTTCTTTCACCTGAATCTTCATATCAATGACCATCTTTTCTACCTTCTCAAGGTTCTAAGATAATTTGTCTTTGGCTTTCACTTCTTTAGCAATCCTCTTCTTTAGTCTTTTGATTTCTTTTTCAGCATAATGCAATTTTTCCACAGGATTCACCTCATCATCTTCATTTCCAAAATTCACATTATCTATTTCCATTGCCATAAGTAGAGTCTTTTTTACTTTCACTTCCGAAAGTGTCTTCATCATTTTCCTCAACATACTTGTTGCCAATTCTTAGTTTGTATTTTCAAGCAATGTGCCCAATTTTACCACAATTGAAACATTTACAAGGTAACTTACCTTCATACTTGTTGGAACCTCTTTTTATTCTCCTCACAAAGTTTGCTTCTTCCAAATCAAAATCTTCACTAAGATCTAAATCCACATCCTTCACTGATGCCTTGAAAGTTGCCTCCTTTCTTGAAAATTTTTCATTCGCAATTCTCATCTCATAGGCAGTGAGGGAACCAAATAGCTCATCCATTATGAGTTTATTCAAATCTCTGGCTTCTTCAATTGTAGAAACTTTTGAGTCATACCTTTGGGGGAGTGATCTTAGTACTTTCTTAACAACCACTGAGTCAACTACCTCTTCACCAAGACCTCTGATTGCATTCAAAACTTCATCTATTTGGAGTAGATAGTCAGTTATGTTCTCTTCTTCATTCATTTTCAGATTTTCAAATTTACCCTTGAAGGTCTGCAATTTTACTTGTTTTACCTTATTATCCCTTTCATAGAGTTTTTTAATTTTATCCCATATGTCCTTAGTTGTCTTGCACTGAATTACTTTTGTAAACTCTGTGTTAGTCAGACCATTCAGAATAGCATTCTTATCTTTAGCATTATTTTCACAAGCCTTCTTCTCAGTCGGATCTGTAGGAACAATGTAAACATCAATTGCAAATCTCTCCAAACATCATACCTTAGAGAGGTAAGATAGGCTTCCATCCTTACACTCCAGAAGGCATAGTTAGTTCCATCAAATAGAGGTGTTCTGTTAGAAGTGGATCCTTCCTGAGCCATGTGTTCTAATCCAAGATCTACCTTTAGCTGTTAGGTTGCACCAAGGAACCTTTCTCTGATACCAATTGTTGAACACATAGTTATACTGAGAGGGGGGTGAATCAATCTATCCAAAAACCTTTAAACTTAAGATCATCCCAAACACAAGTAAACATTTAAGTCATGAGAAGCATAAGAACACACACTCACAACATATGATTTATGTGGAAACCCAAGATGGGAAAACCATGGTGAGCCAACTGCTTGGAACTACTACCCAAATTGAGCCTCACAAATAAAAATGAAGTTTACAATGAATTTCATGGGCACCAACCCAAAGGAGACACCAATCCCCTGTTACAATAGTTTATGAGCACCAACTCAAAGGAAGCACCAACTCCCTATACAATGCTTTATGGGCACCAACTCCCTAAAGTGCTACAACACTTACAACAATTACAAGATGAGACACCAACCTCTATACCAAAACACTTGACTGGTTATGATGGTTCAATCACCTCCATAGCATCATCTCCTTTAACTCTTTGATATTGACTTATTTAGCTAACCTCAACACCTCTGCTCAAAACACTTCCGCACTACACTACTGACTCTGTTATGAATCATGCATCATAGCCTCCAGAGTTATTTTAATTTTTGGATCATTCACCTTTTTCCACACATGCTATTTATCCTTGGAAAAATCTTCTATCCTTCATATATATCCTCCACAAGTCTTCAAAACATCATCTTTGTCAGCCTAAGTGTAACATGTAACCGACCTTGCTTGTCAGCTCCCAAATCATCTACAGTAATGTAGGAGTGAAAACCCACTATGCGGTTCATACCAAGGGGTCTACTAGACCCAATTTACCTTCTCCCAACCTTTCCTACTGGCACACGCTTCCATACACATAGCGCAATCACTCAAGTATACCATGTCAGCACTACAAACACTTATCCATTCATACATTAGCTCCAGACCCAATGTAGTACCGAAGAAGCAAAATAACAACAAGCAATTCACACAAAAAGAACTATGGGTCCTAACCATTTTCCTCATAAACTTTTCTTTTTGGTTCAAGCATCTTTTTGCTTGTGCAAGTGATCAGACATTGAAACCTATTATTCCAACACTTGCCTCTCTCATAGTCTTACCTTGGAACATTACTAAACATACTTGCGATACTTTTTACATTCTTAAATTTGGATATGTTATGTAAGACACCATTATTCACATATGGTTCAAACCACCAGGCTATATCTTCAAGTGTGGAGAAATCCAGAGCATTTTTCTAAACCTTTGAGACTACAACAACACTGTAACACCACTGTCTTGACATAAAACATTGAAAAAACACTTGCGGTACTTTGTATCTTTTGAGACTTGAGTATGGAATTCTTGTACCTTTGCTTTACCTAATCTCCAAACTACCAAGTCATACATACAAATGCAGTGAAAAGCAACAGCTTTGAGTTTCATACCTAATCACCTTACACTGTGATAGGGCTATTTTCAGTCTACTAACTCTTGATGTCCTTGCAGTAACTCTTATGCTCTGAAACTTGGATCATGCATACCTCATAGTTGTCTCTGGCTAACCTCCAAGCCACGAGGCCATATCTTCATCTGTGATAGAATGCGGTACAATCTCCAAAGCTTTTGCAGTATAATTCCATGTGCCTCTCCATCATCACTACTCCTCTGATCATCACTCCTTTGACAACATATGCAATAATATGCCTTCCACATCACAACACCTCTGATCACTACTACTTTGACATCAATGACAACATGTGCAACACTATAAGACTCTCACATACAACCTCCATCTCAAGAACCTAATATATAGGAGATACAATACATGAACCCATCAAACGATAATTACAAAACCATGAGTTAAAACCACCCAAAATTGGTTCCCAGATTCTTAGGGTTTCATTATCTCCAATCAAATATGCCTTATGATGTGTCATTTGAACATGCATCAACACGTGTAACTCCCCCTTACAAGTCTTTTCTGTGTCTAACACGTTTTTATATTTTCTAATATGAGTGGCCCAACTTTTGAACACCATAACTTTTGATCTAGGAGGATAATTGGGCCCCTTTTTTTAATTGAAGAGCTCAAAGAGATCTACGCACTGAGCACCACTAATGGTGGTGCAAAGCACCCAAAAATTTTATTTTGGCACAAAACCAACCCTATAGCCCATAAATTGAGTTTTTATGTTTTTATAACCGAAAAAATTACACTTTTTGTAATTGCAAGGTTGAGACACCTTTCCTAACATTGGATACCTAATTATATCACCTAGGTCAACTTAAATATCTAAATAAGACTATGATAATGATCATATATCTTAATTAAAAGTTAAGGTAGCCACAAGTTGACTACTCATAATCCTATATACATTATAGGATTAAGGGCATAGCAAATATAAGTCCAACAAGATGGAATAAAAGATGAAGAGTACAACAATCATGGTGCAAGAAAATGTTGGGATAGGTGTCATACACCTTGCAATCCTAATGTTCAATTATTTATTTTATGTGCCCTCATGAAAAATGGTGTCCCACTCATTTATACTATGTGTATCCTGTAATATGGTGTGTGTGAGAATATCTAATGTCATGTAAGATGTGTAAGAGCACATATAACATTGTAATATGTAAGAAAATTTTATGGCAATATTATGATGTGTGTAAGAGCATGTAAGTGATATAATCCATACATATAACACTTCCAATAAGACAATATAGAAGATAGATCACACAACACATAAGAGAATTTTGTGGGCCAAGATGCCTTAATATCCAATATAAGCAGAAATAGAATAAACCCTTGAGGTAGGATAACACCATACAATACTCCTTAAGGAAGAAGCCACCATACAATACTCCTTAAGGAAGAAGCCACTCCACGCTATATCTCTAAGAGATCCCATGTCATGCCCACCCTTTATGAACCATAAAAGTAAGGACATGAACACAAAAATGGAGCAATTTTCATTTTTTCTAAACGCTAATTTGAACAATATGAAGAAGTAATTTACCTAATATGCACAAGTCATCTACTGATGTTGAGATGTTAACCGGAATGTGCTACTTGTTTGCAACTATACAAGGAAATAATTGAGCTAATTAGTTAGACTAAAACTACTGTAGGTAATAAACAAGAAGTCAAGTAAACTAATCATATAAAATGAATGGCCATGTAATTGAATTCATGAAGAACCATTATATATAATCTAGCAAGTAAATAACCAATCTACAAGATCATAACTAGAAAGAAAAACACATATTCATTATTAATGTAACATGCCACTTGTTCTACCAACTAAGATTTACTAAGTTTTAACTTGAAAGTAAATAAATCATGAATCCATAACAGGAATAATAAAATTTTTCCTTTCTTTTATTTGAAAAATGCACATTTGAAACACATTCCAAACTTCCATTGCATAAATCAAATTTCCTTTTCTCAATTAAAGAATTGAATATTTCTCATTATAACTTTTCTTGACATAAATACATACAAGCTTCAAGAGCTAACTAAAAAATAGAGATATGATTGTATACTTGTGTGTCTTCAATATTCCTGGCCACCAACTACATGAGGGGAAGCATCACTCAAGTGATTTACCTCCAACCACAGACTAACTACGGTCCCTTGCACATTTACCAAACTAGTAAATAGCCATACCCTTCAACAAAGGGATTGGTATGGTAACCCCAAATAAAATAGGCCTAATTTGAGAAAGGTGTTGTGTCTTACATTAACTAGTACTATCATACTATGACTACAACCATCAAAATATGAAATCCCTACTAGAAATGCAAACCTGGATCACAGTGAACCTAGATAGTGTAAACGTTGGCAATTTACACCACTTTGGCCAAAGTTTTCTTGTCTCATATTCACCCACCCTTCTATCTTGATTAGGAAAGACAACAATCTCTATAAAAAAGTTATTCCCTTACCAATGGATCAACAAATCCCAGGAATAACCCCACCTAACAAATGCATCATTCTCTACACATAGGATATTCCCTTTCCCGTGGATCAACAAATCCCAGAAATATTCCCGCTTAACAATTACATCAAACTCTATTCTAGGTTATTCCCCCTCTTCCATGGATCACATATCCCAAGGTTAACCTATCCCAAGTTTCAGCATGACACCTATGTTGAAATAACTCTACTTGCAAATTATAGTTTACTATCTTTCCCCTTATATAATCAACTAATCATACTCAAATTGATAAATATACATAAAGTCTCTTATAGACACAAATATCTATTACTAAGATTAATTTTACTTTCACAACACAATTTTCACTTACTTAGATATATATAAATATAAATGATATTATATAATCAAGTTGACAATCACATTGATAAACAACAATGCATTCGACACAAAATGCCTTCAAAACAGAAAAGCATAATAAAAGAGAAATCCCCATGCCTGTGATATAAGATCCCAAATGAATCAACAAGATTCCCTTGCTTAAGCTCCTTCCAATGAACTAAAACCTCCTTCCAAGTAAAACAATTCTCCTTATAAACTTCCAAAACTGTTCCTCACAACTTCAAACCAAAAATGGCAAAAACTCTCAATGCTAATTCAAAAATGAAAATAGCAGAATAAGAATACTCTCAGCAAAACTTGTGTGTATTCAAATGAGAGAGAGAGCTCCTTTAAATAGAACAACTCACAAAAAGCAATATGACAAAGCTCTCGAAACTAACTCAAAACTCAAAAGCAAGAAGAGAAGGCTCTTGATTGAAAAATGTGCTAGTAAAAATGAGGGAGAGCACCCCCTTTTATACTAAAAACCTAAGATGTGGTCTAGCTAAAAATAAGCAAAGAAGTCTGCCATCTTTCCTTTTATTTTGCAACCAACTCAAAAATGTCGACACAATGGTGACATGCTTAACAAAAATCTAAAATTAGTTTCATAAAACCAAAACAAACTTTCTAAAAATAAAAGAATGTTTGTTTAAAAACTATAAGGTAAAAATATTAACCATCTGGATATCCTAAGCACTTGCATAACTTAAGGATAAGCACGATCCCCTTAACACCACGGCCTCTTAACATAACCCACGCGAGATCTTTGGGGAACACCACCGGCCTAACACATATGCTCCCATGATATTAAGCACTTTACGTGTTGTTTGAAAAGGTTTAAAGCATGAAGTTTATGAGGTGAGTGGTAAGACTTAAAGTCTTACCCACTCCCTCCCCATCAACCATCCCATGAGTGATTTATGCACTGCCACCTTGTCTTTAGGGCCCGCGTGCCTTATAAGGCCGCCACCCTCTTAAGACATGCCATCATTCAATTAAAACATATTAAATGTATATCCCTTTTAATAACACTTTAAGTCCCCTTTTATTATTATCTATTATGTTTAATCATTTTTAACTATGATTTAATCACCTTTAATCATATTTTATTAAAACTATTCTTTTTTTTTCAATAAATCTCATTTTATATATTTCTTTTCTTTTAATCACCAAAAAAACAATATTTACAAAAATCAATTTCCACAAAAGATAAAATTGTATTTTCGCTATTAAGGGATTATATATATATATATATATATATATATATATATATATATATATATATATATATATATTATCATCATAAAATCTAATATAACTCATAACCAAAATGCATTTAACGTCGTAAAATCTTCATAGACTTAACATCGAAGAACACAAAAGAGACGATAATTCTTGCATAGTCCAAATTGATATCTCCCTATCTAGGTAAAATCCGAACCATAGACTCTATCTCACAACTTAGATCACTTACTGCTACCCACACTGACTTGACTCAACCTAGGACAAAATAGGATGTGTGTGTGTGCTGCTCAGTTTAGGCTTCTCTTTTACGTTTACCAGACCAAGTCCTTCTCCTAACCTCCCCTCTTTTCTGGAGGGACAACATGTTCCTGCATCCACTTAGATAATCACCACAGTAGTTAGCTGATCAAAATATCATCACTAATTAACAATAACCACATTTTATACAAGACATTGCATTATTCTTCTTCTCATCATATTGCATTCAAGATAGATAACACACATAGATGCAAAGATTCATAATTACTTCAATTTTCACAAAATATCCTATCTATAGTAAATGGATAAAAACACATATATAGATGCAGAAATCCATAATCACTCACTTTCCAAACAAATTAACCAATCTAGGTAAATAGTAAGTAGATAGAAACACATGGGGTGTAACAATTAAGTAACTAATTTGAGAAAAGAATATTCTAGAAATTGTTTTATTAAAGTAACCACTACAAATACAGATACATCCGCATATTATAAAAAAAAATCTAAAAACATTAGATATATGAACATATTCTTTCTAAGAGTACATAACAGAAAATCAATTTACAAATATAACAAAATAGAGTAAGAAGATATATATATATATATATATATATATATATATATATATATATATATATATATATATATATATATATATATATATATATATATATATATATATATATATATATATATATAGCAACATATAAAAATATCTCATTTGATAACTAACAACAAGTTCATTTCTACATATATGTACTCAAACATATTCATTTTTACTGAGACATCTTCATTAATATATATATATATATCAATGAGTATACAACGATAATGCACAACAAAGATATATATACAAATGATATTGCATTTAGTTAAGTATTAAATATATACATATATATGTGTGTGCAATACACATTATATATATATATATATATCATATGCCAAGGGTTTGCTGTGATAACCAAGCGACAACAAAACATATAATACACAATCCATTATATGGGTCGCGGCCCATGGCAGGCTTGGCCTTGCCATGGCCAACCAAGGCAAAAGCATGGGAGCCATGGCTCCCCATAGCTCCCACAGCCTTAAGGTTATGGTGATCATGGATGCCATGACATCCTCACCACAACTTAACATATATTTATAAATAAAACAAAAACTATTTATATTATTTCATGTAGTTGTTATTGCAATATAAATATTAATGAACCCTTGTATAATACAGGGTATAAATAAAATCATTTGCATGGATTTCTAACCAAAATATTAATATATTCATAACATAAATAATGAATACAATATCACTATGATGATGTTGTTCAAAAACCATTCTTTCCATCCACATAGGCTTAATGAAATGGAGTATTTTTCATTGCAATTACCAGAGCCAAAAATACAAAATATCTTTATTCTTTTAGCCAAATCAAATGGCAACTACAAGGCCATTAGTACTTATAAACTGAATATAACTTCTTCTTTCCACAAATTAATAAAATCAATACATTTATACCAATTCACAAGAGAGATTTTTGTTCATCCAATAAAATAGAGTTCAACATTCAGCTAGTTGTAAACCTGCACACAAAATGAGTAGCCTAGCTCCACTCCCCTCCCAACCATAGGGCTTGGCTTTTCAACCCCACCCCCGAGAAGGAGACAAACTTCAAATGCCCATAATGAAATTTCATAAAAGAAACACAAATAAAAACTAGATTTAACATAGGCTGACTCACACACAAAGAATCTTTTCTGAATTCTTGCAAAGGGGGAGAAAGGGGATTCCCTTCCCTCTTGGGGATTAAATCACGACAAGAACAATTTCTCCTTTTTACAAATAATACCATCACAACAGCAACTCCACAACCCTTCAAACCCTTACACCAGAACAACACTTCAACACAACTCCACCCATCAAATCACAACCATCTCCACCATAACACAACCCTTCCATCCAAGCCACTACACACACCTCCACATCACAACCCTTCAAAGTATCAAAACCCCCACATCCTCCATAATGCACAAATGCCACAACTTCCCCAATAGAGGCTCCATGCCTTCCTCAACCCCACACGAGGGAGGCTCTCAACCCTTAGGTAAGATCCGCTCCCTTTTTACACCCAAACCCCAATCACATGCATGCCAACAAGATTTGCAACAATTGTAACAATAATTCATTCAAAAAGCTCATACAAATCTCCATTATCATACAAAAATAAATTCATAGCCATATTCATGATTTGCATTCAACAGTCAAGAAATTAAAGAAAATACCAAACCCTACCTTAGCTTTCCAAGTTAGGAGCAGCCCAATAATGGATACCAAAACTAAAATAAACCCTCTTAATTCAACAATTTCCAACCATCTTCCAGCAATCTTTTCCCTCATCCATCATCTTCAATAAAAAATCCACCAAAATCTTCTTTCCAGCACAAGCAAGAGAAGCTAAAGCCAAGAGCACGCATGCACAACATGGGGAATTGAATCAAATTCCACCATTAAAATATTTTTCACACCAAACCCGTCAACTTCCAAAGTGAAAACCAAAAAAGACATAATAATAATAAAAATACAAATTCACACAACCTTTATTAAATATCCATCCTCAATAATGAATTAAAATAAAATAAATAAAATAATAATAACACTCACACCTTTATACCAGAAGTCCACAAAAATAATTAATAAACATTTAACCAAGATAATTAACCCAAATATCCTTGACACAACCCAACTGATGAAATGCGACAAAATCTAAAAAATCAAGTAAACCTAGGCATTTGAATTTATCTCCAAACTAAAAAGGATCTGGACTGTCCACCTGCAAAACTCAATTTCGAACATCAGCATATCATGGAAAATATAACTGAAGCAACAAATAATCAAATATTAAATATCTAAAATCAAATAATTTATTAAATTCCACAATTAAATTAAAATATTCATTTTTGTAGAAATTAAATGCATAATTATAAACACCACATTATCAAAAATATTTTATTAAATTAAAACATCTTATACCATCTATAATCCAAAACGATGTCCATACACACGTAGGTATATAAAAATATGCCATATCAAAACACATAAATACATGAACCAGAGATAACAGTATCAACCATGTCCAATCACAATCATCAAAACAATCAACTATAACTAGTATCACATCATAGTCTCAAGAACAGTGCTAGCTAGGCCTCACATCCCAAATACAATATCATACTCAATGCATGTCCTTACAATGATATTCACCTCCTATATATATATATATATATATATATATATATATATATATATATATAATGGAGGGGTACCGTAATCCCAATGAAGGCCTACTCATCACCTAATATAATTAATTATATAAGTTGTCCACATGACCCAATATAACTAACTAAAGGGATGTGTGCAACCTAAATACATTATAATATCATATCCTGAGGTACATAACAATAAGAGGGAGGTTACATCCAATGGACTGTGACTTTCAACCAACTTATGATACATGTTATAATGTGTCATAGAACATCTTTGAAAATGCTGAATAAGTCCAAATGGGGCGTCCTTGGTGGGTAGGTTATGACGCATAAGGAATATGCTATTTCTAGTTTGTTGACTCATAATTAATCTTGGGCATTGGAATTCCCCATAGAGATTTGGGTGTCATTTTTGCTCATGGTATTCTCCCATGTTTTAGGAAATCAATCTTGGTTTATGGATCAAACTTGGCCTATATATTTGGGTGCTTGGATGGAGGTGTAGTAGACTTGTCATTTAATGCATTTAGTTTACATTTTACATTTTACATTTTACATTAAAGGAATTCAAAGCATTCATTTTAGACATCCATGATCTTGAGAGCTATAGTTACATTTCACACTTCAATTGGTTCATTAAAAAGGAATCTAAATCTACAAGAGCATTCCTAGGAGCATACGTATGTCTAAAGAGTGTTGTTTTCAACCTTGTGTACATACTTCTATAGGTTGACCTAGAAGAACATGTCCCCTTGTGACATAATAGCAACCCTACCAAGGTATTTTTAAATACCCCCAACCCTCTGATATATTAGGAAAGGAAAGGGCGAACACAGATCTTTCAAGTGAAGTAAAGAGTAGAGATTTATCAATCACTAGGTCAAGCATGTAGGTCAAGGACAAGTTGGTGGTCATGGATTTAACCTTGCACAATGAAAATAAAATATTCTAACCCTGAGGCAAAACATAGATAAAGATACCCTATTTCAAATCCTGAGGCACACCAAATTTAAAGCTAATGAAAGTAGATTGTCATTGATGTCAAAAAGGTGTTGGTATTGACATGGTGGTGAATGCAAGCAATAGATGTGTTGCATCAAGATCAGTTGGTTTATGATGTCAGTCTGGTGTTTTTAGGAGATCTATATGATGTTGTCTTTGATGTTTGATCTGCCTCAGGTCATTATTGAGAGGAGTTGAAAGATCACAAGTTGTTTTGCCATCATAGTGTACCTTAATGCTATTGTCTTTGATCAGAATGGTGTTCATGATAATTATTGGTGCAATGGTTCATGTTTGGTGATTATGTGTCAAAAGGATGGTGGTAAGGAAAGATTGTGCCTTCATGCATATGCTATTATGTCTTGGGTCATCATATTTTGGTCACTTCTCATGTCATCATATTTTGACATTTCAGTTCTCATGTCATGCTTTCATAGTCAGGTATACACACAGTTTTGATAAATATTGATATGGAGTCAAAGGTTGTTTATGCTTGGAGTTGCTTTGAATTCATGTCTAAGAATTAAAGTTGAACTTGCATGCTTTTCTTAGTCTTGTAAACCTAAGGAACCCTAAGTGTCTATGACAAGACTTCAGGATCTCTAAGTAGTAAAATCTATCCCAAAGGATCTTTGTACTGATCATTATCTCTTTGGTTCAGTAGTGAAAAATCTTGCTTAATCTCCACGTGTTTGAAGCCAAACCCTAAATTCATATTAACATAAGCCTTCTCTGCTCGTCATCTATAACATACACTTTATGTTATAATTTGTTGTTGACTTGTAGTTGTAGGTAGATTCACTTATTGATACCTGCTAAAGGGGTTTTTGAACATCTGTTGACCGATCCCTTTTCCTTTTAAGACCGATACTCCCAGTTTATTTTGTGAGGGCGATGGGCTCCATTTCAATATCAATGGTCTTATTTGAATTTTAATGGGTGCGCGATCTAAAATCTATGGCGATAGTTTAAAATTAAGCCCTCGACTCATAAGCATCTCCTTTGACATATATTAAAATGTCATAACTGTGTTGTTTTGGAAAGACTAATTTTAGTCTTTTAAAAGCAAATTTTTAGGAGATTTTATTGCAAAATTTCTTAAGTCTTTTAAGGAGATTCCTTCTATTCTGATTGTTCTCTCTCGTGCAAAAAAGTTAAAAAGAAAAGATTTGCTTTTAGAAGGAATTTTATAGAAAAGAATTTTTAATGCAGGATGAAGATTTATTTTTGGAGATTATGAACTTCATGCAAATGATAGATATTATTTTCATTAGGGCAAGCTTTTTGATGATGAAAGTTTTAGAGAAAATAAGAAGTGGAGAATGGATTTGAAGATCAAAGACATGGAAGCAATTTTTGAAGAAAAATTTTGAGAGATTGAATTCATTGAATATATTTTTTTTGAGGGAAAATTATGAGATCAAATTGATGAAGATTGTTTTTATTTGCAGATGATTTAATTTTTGCAGATTGAAGATTTTAAGGGATTATTGAAGTGCACAGAGGAATATGAAGAGTTATTGTTTTATTTTTGACAAGGGTAAAATTAACTAAATATTTTTTGAAGGAGAAGATGAAAAGATTGAAGGGGTTTTTTAAAGTTCACACAAAGATATGAAAAGTTATACAGAGAAAATAAAAATGGAATATGAAAATATTTTATTTTCTCTTACAAGGATGTAGAGAAGAAATACATATATGTTTTTATTTTGCAAGTGGAATATATTTTTGAAAAGAGGAAAATGAAAGTGAAATTGTAAAAGCAGAGAAGATAAAGAATGTGAAAGGTCATGAGAGGACATTCAATTTCTTTATTTAATGCCATCACAAGTACCTTGATGGAGATGATGTTGTGCAGATCAAAATGTCATGATGAAGATAATTTTATGAAAATTCAAATGAATGTATGTGTGAATAAAAAATGCAGAGGAATGAATCAAACAAGGATGAATACAATATAAAATTGAATGTGCATCAGGTAAATCAAAATTGCAGAAATAAGAGTATTGTAAATTTACAGGAGCTTGTTTGCAGAGGAGTTATTTTGTATGGTCTTGACTTGAAAATCAAACAGAAGGTATAAGGGTGTATGATGAAACACAGAGTGTATATTGGTGCAATCATTTCTTTCACACTAAGTTTTATATTTTTGTTGATGGTAATTGTTTATGCCAGTGAGGCACAATGTATGCCAGTGTGGCATCTTGTAGAGCTAGTGAAGCTTCTTTGGTCAGTGATACCTTCATGTAACCAGTGAGGTTTTGAATAAGCCAGTGAGGTAGTTTTAGAGTGGTTTTTCTACTCCAGGATGGTTTTCCACTATTGCAAATTTGTGTTATGACTTATATTGTTTTCATCTGTATGTGTGTATGTTAATATTTTGCTCATGAGATTTTGTTCACACCTTTCATTATCAGTCTTGTGCATATGTGCTTAACAAATCATTGATGTCTTCCTCTCTATTTTTCTTGTAAATTAAAAGTTGCAAAAAGGTTTGAAAATTATAGAACACTGATTCACCACCCCCCCCTCAGTGTTGTCCTAGACTCCAAAAAGAGCTACATAAAAAATTTTCCAATCTTCAGTCATAAAGCAAAGTACAATTATTTTTTTAATGTGTATCCACATTTTAATCATTACAAATAATCATAAAACATTAGTCCATATATATCTATGCTCATTTGTTAGTTCAGGCTAATTGTGCTTATGTGTATAGTTTTTATTAGATTAGCCTAAACTACACTTAGGAAAAGTTTTTTTCCTTTACAATATGTTACCTTTTATTTAACTCTTGACAAATTGTTTGAGGTATACAATCTTATTGAAAACCTTCTATTTGACTTTTATAAGATTGATTGATGTGTTAAATCTTATTAAAAACCTTCTAATCTTATTTCTCTTTAATCTTAAACATGTATCTTTATAAAAAAAATATATAGATTAAAGATTTTTTAATTTAAAAATTAGTAACTTGTTGAGTAACTTCTTCCCTTTTGAGGCCATTATCAATGATTTTTGTAATATGTGACTTTTTGGACTTTTAACACCTGACTATTAATGGTCAATTTTTCTCAAAGAAAACCCCTATATATTCCATTCAAAACTTGCACCAAAAAAATGTTATTGTATAAAATGAGACACAAATTAAATCTTTTTTCATCCTTGGATTTGTTGAAATATACTTGTTAAGAGCACTCAAACCAAACATACCCTAAAGCAACACATCATGCTAACACCAACTATACTTGTAGTCTATAGATATTCGCAAACCTCTCACATCTGCTTCACTTATAATCCAAATATATTCTTATTGAACTCAACAAACCCATTACATCTTCAAATACAACACTCATATTCATACACATAAGAATATTGAACATGTTGAGCATGATCTTTCACTATGAATTGAGCATGATCATAAGTTTTTTGCATCATATTGAAAATTCTCCAATTTAGGAGTGAAAAAGGAGTCTCGTCAACGAAAACGTGCGTCTTGTAGCGTAAGGAGCCACGTCCTCTACTCACAAGTTGCAAACAATATGACTACACTGCCCACCTAATTAAGATGCGCCTTTGTCTTATTCGCTAAAATATAAAACGCTCCATTTCCGAGTGTGGAGTTGATTTGGAAGTGCGCTAAAATTAAAGAAATTTTGGCGGAACATGCGGAAAGTGCATGGAAAAAGTGAATCGAGACATCATCCTTGCGAATAAGCTACGATTAAGGCAACGTTTGTGTCAATTCTCTTCGTGTTTGTTTGTGTCCATTTTCTTAACTTCAATTATTCAAGTGTTTCATTTTAATTGTTTGTGTCAATTCTTTTTATGTAAACTATTCAAGTCTTTTACTTCAATTGTCTGTGTCAATTTTCTTCATGTGAATTATTCAAGTGTTTCATTTCAATTGTTTGTTTGTGTCAATTTTCTTCCAAGTGTTTCATTTCAATTGTTTGCGTCAATTCTCTCTATGTAAACTATTCAAGTCTTTCACCTCAATTGTTTGTTTGTGTCAATTTTCTTCATGTGAATTATTCAAGTGTTTCATTTCACTTGTTTGTTTGTGTCAATTTTCTTCCAAGTGTTTCATTTCAATTTTTTGCGTCAATTCTCTCTATGTAAACTATTCAAGTCTTTCACCTCAATTGTTTGTTTGTGTCAATTTTCTTCATGTGAATTATTCAAGTGTTTCATTTCAATTGTTTGTTTGTGTCAATTTTCTTCCAAGTGTTTCATTTCAATTGTTTGCGTCAATTCTCTCTATGTAAACTATTCAAGTCTTTCACCTCAATTGTTTGTGTCAATTTTCTTCATGTGAATTATTCGAGTGTTTCATTTCAATTGTTTGTGTCAATTCTCTCTATGTAAACTATTCAAGTCTTTCACCTCAATTGTTTGTCAATTTTCTTCATGTGAATTATTCGAGTGTTTCATTTCAATTGTTTGCGTCAATTCTCTCTATGCAAACTATTCAAGTCTTTCACCTCAATTGTTTGTGTCAATTTTCTTCATGTGAATTATTCAAGTGTTTCATTTCAATTGTTTGCGTCAATTCTCTCTATGTAAACTATTCAAGTCTTTCACCTCAATTGTTTGTGTCAATTTTCTTCATGTGAATTATTCAAGTGTTTCATTTCAATTGTTTGCGTCAATTCTCTCCTTGTGAACTATTCAAGTCTTCCACCTCAATAGTTTGTGTCAAATCTTTCCATGTGCACTATTGAAGTCTTCTATCTCAATCGTTTGTGTCAATTCTCTCTATGTGAACTATTCAAGTCTTCCATTCAAACTATTCAAGTCTTCACATTTGAATGGTAGAGCCATTGACATGTTTATATTGGGAATGTGTCTCTACATAAATATTTAATATGACAATTTACGCTGAAAGTGTTTAAATAACTACTTTTGTCTTAATTTGTCTTATGTAGTTGCTTCTCTATAAAATAGAAATATATGACACATTGTGTTTCACATAGAACCACCTTCTCATCTGAATAATTTTTAACTCTATTTTATATAAAAGTCTTTCAAAATTGAGGGGCTGAAATTTCTTATGTCAATTAAAAAAAATCTAGTAACACCATATAGTACTTTTATAAGAATATAGTATTTAAGTGATACATTTCTATAAAAAAGTGATATGGTTATGTAACTTTAATTGATTAGCATCTCTACCTTGAAGTGTCTTATGGTTTTTAATAAATATTTCAGTCCAAGGGTTACTCTTCTCAATGGAAAGGTATCATAGGAGTTTTTGCTATAAAACTTTTTTTTAAAATTAAAAATAATATTCTATTAATTATATATGAAAGGTATAATTGATTCAAAAATTAGGTGAAATTAGGTTTAAGATTACATTATATTAATTATACATTAGAGATAACGGTTAATTCAAAAAATTAGGTGAATAGACATATTAACAGATGGTATAGTTTTGTGCAAAGTTGGGTCTCTTGCCCTATGTCACCTACCTATCCCTTACACACATCCATATGCACTCATCCCCTATCTTATCCCTATCCTATGTTTACACATTCCCACATATTCAATTTATCCATACTCTAATTATACTCATCTATGCACATATTCCCAAACACACATTTCCCACCTTGATGGACACCTAGGTCTTGGTCCTAGATCAAGTTCACATTCATGGGGTCAACCCTAGACCCCTCAGACTTGACCCTTTCAAATTTAAAATTTAAAATCCAAGTTTAGAAATATTTTCCATCCAAGGGTTGATTAAACACAAATTTGTGAATTTTACTGCTTAAAGGCATTCAATGCATTTATTTTAGACATCCATGATCTTGACAATTATATTTGCATTTCACATTTCAATTGGTGCATTAAAAGGAATTTAGATTTGTATGAGTATTCCTACAAGCATATGCATGTCTAAAGAGTGTTGTTTTCAATCTTGTGTACACATTTCTGTGGGTTGACCTAGGAGAACATGTCCCCTTTGACAAAATGATAACCTACAAAGGCATTTTAAAATATTGTCAAGCCTTAGATATCAAAAAAGGGAAGATCAAATGAAGATCTAGACCTTTCAAGTGAAGTGAAGAATATAGCTTTACTAGTCAACATATCAAGCCTATAGGTGAAGGATAGGTTTGTGGTCATGGATTCAACCTTACATAATGAAAATATAATACTCTAATCCTAAGGTAGAAGATAGACAAAGATACCCTATTTTAGATATCAAGACACACCAAATTTAGAGCTACATCAAAACTTGTATATTCTTTAGTCATAGAGCTAGGTAAAATTATTTTCTATTTGTGTTTTTGTGTTTCAATTATTGCAAATAATCATAAAAAATTAGCCCATAGATATCTATCCTCATTTGTTAGTTAAGGTTAATTGTGCTTATGTGTATGTGTGTTATTGGATTACCCTAGACTACACTTAGGGAATTTTTTTTCCTTTACAAATTTCATTCTTGTAAAATTGTTTAAGGTGTACAATCTTATCAAAAACCTTCTATTTGACTTTTATAAGATTGTTTGGCATGTACAATCTTACTGAAAATCTTCTATTTAACTTTTATAAGATTGTTTGATGTGTACAATCAAGTATTTTTCTTCAATTTTAAATATTTATTCTTTATTAAGGACATATTAAAAATTACTTAACGAAGGGCATCGTGACAACTCAAAATTATTAGACAGGATGGTTCGATGTTAAATTATGCCTTAGGGTGGGGGTATGGTGGAGGCCCATCATTACTCAACATTATTTCAAGCATGAGCCTCATGAATAGGAATGTGCTAGTTTTTCTAGTGTTATTGTTATGGCAGGAAGTAGTTAGGTGGTATGCATAGGTGAGGGATCTCATATAGGGTGAAACCATGAAACCCGACAAGGGGAATGACAGTGTAACATCCACGTTCTAAAAACATTGTAAAATTGATAATTTACCATAGAGTAATTCAACAAGGTAAAAATGAGAGAGAGAGAGTGAGAAAATTTTTCTTTTATTTAACATATAATCAAGTAACAACAAATTGCAAGATTTCTATTCTGAAATAAGCAACATAATATAATATACAAAGATGACATTTTGTCTTTACAATTACAAATATCTGCAATAGATAATGTTTTACATAGTCTCAATAAACACAAGTCTCAAAGATACACTGCATCTAGAAATCTAACATCTTTATCACAAGCCTCAACATGTCTTCTGCTAGAGAGAGAGAGCATCTTCCCAGTGTTTTACCTCCATCCACAGACCAGTGGTCTCCCACACATCTTCCACATAGGAAGTGGCCCTACCCTTCATGAGGAATATAGACCAAAGGTGACCAGTGGTAATTTGCCTTCCAAGTACATAGTGTTGTATCCTACACAGCTCTATCAACCATACAACCCTAGATACCCTCTAGCTAAGTATGATTTTTGATAGTTTGTGCAATCCAGATATAGTGAACCGACAATGCATGCAGAAACATATACATTACTATGGCCATAGTTTCAATATAAATTGACATTCGTAATGAACATTGTCGTAATGTTCACCCACCCCAACTCAACTTGGATACTATCATATTCCTACAATTTGACTTGGTCAATTATGTATAACTATATAGTCTTGGCAACTTCAATATTTTAGTCTTCCCGTTTGAGACAAATTTACATTCACTATCTATATTCCATAGACCTTATCGATTACCTTTCTTTACGAGGATTCTCATTGCATCATTGCAATACCTGAGATCTAAGACTTATCATCTCATAAGAATCTTAAATCGATTTATAACAACTAAGATGGTTACCTTACCCAGGTTAAGCATCATAGTCTAGGAAATTATTTCCTTTCTTACAAGTAAGAATAAATAAACATAGTTAGGGTACTTGTCCCTTCAATCACAATCTATATGATCACAACAATTTAATATAAATAAATACCTTGTTTGGTCAAGTTAAGGTTTAACTAGAGAGTTTTATCTAACTCAAATCTAGTCTTTCTGACTTAGGTGGATTCACAAGACACTATTATTGCTCCATAGACCTTATGGAATGACTATCTATTCTTGGGTATCTCTTTGCATCTTGCAACATTTCAGATTCATCACTTATCAAAAAGTAATAGCTAAGAGAAGTTGTGACTAAAAAGGTATAATAAACTTTATGGTTGACCATTTAATAGTACCTCTTGCATGCTTGAAAAACCTGAGGCTTATGACTTATATTTCAAGTCAATTTGTAACCAAACAAATAGGTTTCTCTACCTAAGGTTAAACATTATCGACTAATAACAAATCTCTTTTCAATAAGATAAATGAAACATTTGTTATTTAGGGTTCTCGACCCTTTAATGTCTACCCCCATAAAATAACTAAAATGGGTTATAACCATAATGGTGTCATCAAATAATCTTTAACCCTTCTAGGTTAAACTAGGGTTTTATTTTACCCTTGAATAATCCATTATATCAAAATAACCCTATCTCACAACTTCAAGACTAAGGTTTATAAATGACCTTTGGTTTAACCTAACCAAGGTTAAGAATACTATGGTTTTGTAATAGATAATAACTCCTATACATAAGGAATATGATTACTTTCAACTTACCTTCACGTGATGTCATTGACCATCACTTCTTATATACTCATATATGATTCTATACAAAGTCATTTCTAGATAGACTTAGTCTATTCCATCATAATGGTTTACTATATCACTATACTCATTTATAGAATACGTAGTAACGATGGTCCTATGGACCGTGTTCTCTCTATCATAACATTCCCAATGATCTATCACTCAACTTGAATAAAAGGTGACTTTCTAAAGCTTAATAAGAATCTAAGTTCTCTTGAAAAGAAAATCATTTTTGACATTTATAAACTTAACAAGAAATGATTTTAACTACCATTATCCTACCTCAAGGATTTAACCACCTTACTCAAACTAAGAGAATACCTATCATAGTTTTCACTGCACTAATAACTTTGAAAGTTGTTACATGATTATCTTATAACCAAATACCTAACTTGCCACATGATTATCCTTACTCATATATTGACTGGTCTTTCAATGTATTTGACAACTTTACAATGACCTTCTACAGGTATAAAGAAAAAGTAATGATAAATGAATCATTTCAATGATATTATATCAATCACACTTCAAAACAATTATAAAAGTGCTCAACTCGGGCAATTTTAGCTTATACCAAGCATTGACCAGCCAACTATAATGATGCTATCAAAACTTCTAATGGTTTTTATATAGTTTAGAATGAGTGCCAAAATTAAATCATTAAATTAGGTTCACTGGTTATGCTTCGATTATCAATAGAATAGATTAAATGACACAATCAATTTTCCCAGTCCTAGCATACAAAGGATGATAAGAGCAAATTATATTTTGGGTATTATCATTATAAAAGGCATATGAGTTACCTAGTGGCGGCTCAAGTAAGTTACAGTTTGCAGAAACAAATATCCAGTCGGTGCCTATATGAAGTCACCTTCCCTAATTCTCCTCTCCATTCTGGCTCGTTTCCACTTTTTAATCACAGCGATCTTTCTTCTTTTTCCCTCGCTGATTTCCTATCCCCCTGACTCTTAATGAGACGTGCCATATAAAAACTTCTAATCGGCTCATAATGAGTCGCCTATCCTTTGTCTTTTCCACTCACACCGTTGGAAACAAAATAGGAGTCGTTGCAGACCACTACCCATTCGGTTTCAACTGAAACCATTTTATCAGCAAAGATTAACACATATTTCAAGAAGGCACAAAATGTGGGGAAATCATCAAGTGGAATATTAATACCACATTTATTCTTTGAAAGAGGTTGACACAAGCATTTAAACCATCACTGATCATTAATGATCACTTTAAGTGATCCAATTCCATCACTTAAATTAATGAAGGCATTTCAATTTACATGCCCACGGCTGCTCAAATGAGCAAGCATTAATAACTAACATGAGGTATTATCCTCATTTGGTTCAAAAATATATTTATTTGCTTATATCAAATATGGCTTACATAACATCAATCCTATTCGATAGTTATGGTTGATCAAAAAGAATAATAGTAATAAAACAAAAGTTTACGGATAATGTGAATGGGTCGAGTTTACCTCCCCATCACAATCCTTTGTTAAAATCATGTCAACTTGACTTGACGAGATTGTCTTTGACATTTAAAGGTCGACAATAAAACACTAAGTGAAATAATAATAATAACACCACCATTTTATGACAATGATGTCATAACTTTTGCATTAAACATAAATGGTCATAATTCTTACTCAGACGATGTTGTTTACGTTACAAATGACTATGCCGACACACAATGACTTGACTAGAATAGATTTGAAAGATATCAACTACCTGTCGATTGGGTTCAAAAGTAAACTGACAAGACAAGACTTACCTCTTACAACATTGGTTCATGTTTTTGTTAAACACTAATACTCGTTTGGCAAATCATCACTCGTAACCTGAGGTTTATATCTTTCTCCTTGAAAGATACTCTCTCTCTTTTCTCTGAGAGTCATCTGAAAACTTGTAATCCTGTATCAAACTTGTAACCAACAAATTATGATCAGTGCATCATTATTCAAATAATAAACCAAATCTCATAATGCAAAATATTAAATCAACAAAAATAAAATATTCATTTCCATAATTCCATATATGACATTCGATATAATCTATGTCTTTCCTCGACATTAATCTAAACATTTTAATAGATTTACTTATGTCCAAGTAAAAGTGAAAAGTATAGCAAGACAAAAATTGGGGATGTAACAAACAGGATAATGGAACCTGAGGAGTAGCCATGAAATGCTAAGAAAATAAGAAGGGCTAGGGTCTACATGGGGAGGATATGCTAGAAGATTTCACAAATTTTTTAGATAGAGAAATCCAAAACCCTAACCTCCAAATATGGTTGCAGAGAATATGGGAGATGGAGAAGGATGTTGATGTCTCTCCTGGTGTGGGTATTTGGCTGTCTTTGTCGAGACTTCTTTTGGATCCTAAATAGTCAGTGGGAAGGAGGAATGTCTTTGACGTAGCACATGCTCTGATTTGTGCATTTATGGTATCCAACATGGCTAGTTTGTTTCTCCTTCATGTTGCCATTAAGAATGTGGAATACTAAGAGAAGGCCTTCTTCAATTGCCAACTTGGTCATTTCCATCGACTAGAAGAGAATATATGTCGGTTGCATCAACTGGTCTCTAAGCTAGCAAAGGGCTTGAATGTGAAAATCTTAGAGGAGGCTGACTTCAATGTGCATTTATGCTACTGTGATGATGATATTGATTTAGTCGAAGAATTGGTCCCTCCTTTGCCTAGCGAGAAGGATGGTAAGAAATGTTAAAGTGTGTGGGATCTTTGATACACATTTTGTGTTTGGTGTACTTCTCTATCTTGGGTGGGTATAGAATATATGTCATTTATTAGGTTTAGTTTTCTTGTTCCTCTTTCTGGGTATTATGTGGGCTAGTTTTTGTGGAAATGTTTGAACAACCTTCTTTTAAAGATATGTAAGGGTGTAGGATTATGTAAGGGGTGAAAATAATGTGTACATGCTCATATATCTAATATAAGACAATTTAGTTATGTTGTGTTCATGGTGGAATGCTAAATATGGGTAAATTTTAGCCCAGAACTAAGTGAAATATCTTGAAATACTTATATTTTTGGAATGGAATTGGTGAACCCCATGGTTACTAGTATATGGGATTCAATTATCTTTCTTTTGTGGATCTTAAATGTCTTAAACCTAGCTATAGTAGAAAAAAAAATATTAAATATTTTTTAATTTAAAAATTAGTTTTTTAATAAATAGTTTATTATAATTTATAATAGTACAAAAAAGTATTGACAAATTATAAATTTAGTTTAAGTCCTAAAATCAAAAGCATTTAAAACCTGAAGTGGTCTTTGATCTAATAGTAAAGTTGTTAGGCTCACAAAGAGTTTACCAAGGATCAAGTCTAGTCATCAATCCTCTTCTAATCATAATGGAATACCATGGAGTATCATAATTTTAGCATTTGCCTGAATGAGAAACCAAAAATGTCCACCATCGATGTCAAATTTAAGACTAAAATGCCAAGTCTCTTGTTACCATGTATTGCACAATCATTCTTATGATATTTAAGCATAGAAAGCCCTCTAGATTTGGAATTGTATGATGCACATACAAAGTTGGGATTCTCTTAGCACAATTAGCTTCCTCTAAAATTGCTTGAGAGGAGTCGAAGCTAATGAGATATATATTCTTGGATTTGTGAAAGAGGGTGTTATAATTCATAGACATGGATGCATTGAGAGAAATTGTGGTATCTCAACACTCCATTTGAGCTAACCTAACTTGTTGAATAGCTTGCTTCTCTTTCAATATCATTATCAATTATTTTTGTAATAAATTTTCCAACCTTAACTAATACTTCTTTGTGTGGCTTTTGCACTTTTAACCCTTAGTTAATAATGCTCGATTTTTCTCAAAGAAAACCCTTATTTATTCCATTCAAAACTTGCATTAGATAGATTAAAAAAATTTGTCCTTCGATTTGTTGAAATATACTTTTAACAACACTTAAAGTAGACATACCATAAAGCAACTCATCATTTTAATTACCAATTAATTATCATAAAGCAAAATAAATCAAATCATCTTGCACCGACTACACTTACAATCTACAGATATTTGTATCATACTTTGCCCAAAATTATTTATCTTAGAACTTCGAAGATACAATAATAAGACCAAAAATTCTCACACTCGCTTTACTTACAATTGACATATATTCTTTTTTTTGTTGAACAAAAGATGCGAGGCACCCATACCAAATATATTAAAATAAAAATCAAACATACAAAACTAGAAGAGAAGGCCACAATGGGCAACAAATGAAAGCCAAAAATTGGCAAAGCTCAAAGGCTACAATGTGGTCAGAACAGGGTTCTTATCAAACCTATCAACATACCCATCACATTTTCAAATACAACCGCTAATATTCATGCACATAGGAATATTAAACATGTTGAGCATGATCTTTCATTGTCAATTGAGCATCATCATAAGTTGGTTGCATCATATATAAAATTGTCCACTAGGACTTTGAAATAGAGGAAAATGTGCATCTTGTAGTCTTAGAAGACAAGTTGCAAACAATGACTAACTACCCACCTAATTAAGAAGTGCGTCGTCATATTCCCTAAAATAAGAAACGATCCTTTTCCGACTGTGGAGTTGGATTAATAGCTCGCAATGAGCACGAAAGGTCTTATCTATCCGGAACGCACGCCTAAATTCCTATTCAATGGGAAGGTCGGCTAAAATTAGAGACATTTCTGGCGGAACACGTGGAAAGTGCATGGAAAATGTGGATGCCGACATCGTCCTTGTGAATAAGCCACGATTGAGGGCAACGTTTTCGTCGGTTGTTTCCATGTGAACTATTCAAATTCTACCATTCAAACTATTCAAGGCTTCACATTTAATGGCAAAGCTTAAGTCATTGGGGATGTGTCTCTATGTAAATAGTCAATACAATAATTTATATTCAGTGTTTTGAATAATTATTTTTATTTTTAAGTAGTTGTTTCTTTATTAAATAGAGTTACAGGTATGTTGTGTTTTTATCTAAATAATTATTAACTCTATTTTATATGAAATTTGTTCAAACTCCAGGGTTAAACTTTCTTATATTTATTAAAAAATATAATAACATTATATAGTATTTTTATATGGTATATATTTCAAATAGTGATAATTTTTTTTGAAAAAGTGATGTTTATGCAATTCTAAGTGATAAACATTTTTGTCTTTAAACTTTTTATAATTTTTAATAAATATTTCAAGTCAAGAGATATCTTTCTCTTCACTTTTTAAAATTAAAGATACTATTCTATCAATTGTATATTAAAACTAACTAAATAGTTAATTTAAAAAATTAGGTGAAAATACATTTAAGATTATAAGTACTATATTAGAGATAATATTTAATTCAAAAAACGATGAAAAAAGTTCTAAGATCATATGATAGGTAATTGTAGCCTAAAAAAGCACACCTTAACTTAATTTAGAAGTGTAAACAATGATAAAATAATGAATAATATTAGATCTGCAAAGAATTTTTGAAAGAGTTTATTTTAAGAAGATGAAAAAAATCATTTAAATTATTAGGGACTAAAATAGATTAATAAAAAAATATTTCATATTTATATCATCTTATACCCAAGAAAAATCAAATTATATATCATAATAGTATATTTAATTAAAAGAAGACCAAAATAAATGTACAACACCCCCACGGTCCCACCGAACAACACACTTTCCTCTCTAATAATTAATTGGTTAATATTTATATAATTAAAACTTAATATTGAATTTCCTATTTAAAATTGGTAAACTTCAGTGTCAATAACCACATATTCTACGGTTGCTCCGTTATAAAAAGTTATCCAACGACTAAATACTGTACACCGCCGACATGTTATAATCAGCGGCAGCAATTTGGAGAGTGGGAAGCAATTTGCGGCCTGACCACCGACTGAACCTTATCTTCACACCCATTTCCAGAGGGCCCACACGGAATCTTGGAGAAATGACGTAATATTATATCAGAATATACCGATACTCAAAGCATCAATATACCTATATACACTGTCTAACAGATTCTGCAGATCTAATTTAACCTGGCCTAGCTTTTTGTTTGTGGGCATTAACCCAACTGGTTTCAATGGCTGCCACTTTATTTGGAGTTTTAGAGTATAGAAACCTCTCCCATAAAAGGATTGTCTGCGGTGGAGGGAAACCTTTTGTGCACAAGGGTTCTGGATATGGATCTCCCAAGGTTTTGGTATGTATTTGCTCAAATTCAAAGGATCAGAAGATGAAGGGTGGGGTTAAAAAAACAGTGAAGATAAAATTTGATTTTGTTATCAAGGGGATGCAATCAAGATGGCGGCTTCCTCTTTTTGGGTGGTTTGCTGATGAAAAATGGACTGAGGAGGGCATCAGCAGCGAATCTGTTGAATCCTCTGTTGTGCAGAAGACAAGAAAAGCCATAGAAAATCAGAGCAAGAGTAATGAGGAGGAGATTTCAGTTAGGAGACAATCCAAGTTTGTGGCGGTGAGTTTTACTCCAGAGAAGGCCAAATTACTGAGGAAAACCCTAAGATCTACTTCGAGTTTTCATGACTTGATGTATCATTCTGCCATTGCTTCTCGTTTGGCTTCTCCTGAATCCTCTTCAAAGGAGTGAAGCCCCTCTTAATCTGTCCATATGGCTAACTTTCTAAGTGTAGAAGATGGGATTTTTTTTTGTATATAGAGATGTTGCTCTGTAATTGGTTTTCTTGTACATCCTGTATTTGCCTGGCTGTATATCTATGGTAGGAAATCACAATGACTCTGACATGGGGTTCCTCTGGTTTGTAAGTTATAAATATTGTGAGTCCAATTTATGACTACCGACTGATTATGCATTTTCTGTGCTGAAGATCCACGATGGTGTACACAGGGCACTAAGTTAATGTCATTTGGATGCTGATAATCTTGTTATTATCTTTACTTGCACTTCAGAGTCTCTGATAAATAAATTCAGATTCAAGAAAAATGTGCAACTTTTATCAACATTAAGGACTATGAAACATACTGTCCCTAACATTAAAGGTCAATCAAAGAGTTTTAAGTTTTAATCCTTACATGGGTGATGAAAATTTCTATATGCTATTTAGGGAATCCTCCTTATAGTGTAGCTTTATAAAAGGTTTCTGTATGTAAGTAATTTGAAATTTATTTATTATTGTTTACTTGTAAAAATGGGATTGTGATAAAAATATTTTTTATTTAAAAGTTTATAAAAAAAAGAAAGATAAATTATGATTTACAATGAGTTTGATTGCACTTCTGAAATTGAGGTTGAAGAAAAGAATATAAAGGAGGAAAATGAGACAAAGAGTTAGGTTGATGACTCTTAAGAATGCAAACTCTATGATGGGTCATCTCTATGATGAATAGAGTTACACGACTTTGATCCTCATAATGAATAAGTTCTCATAGAGAGTCATGATTTTCTCTAAAAAGACAATAAAATCTCCCACAAATCTCATAGTACACTAGATGTCTAAATGCAAAATGCTCTTCTAATTGTGATTCATTGTTGCAAAGTCTACAAATATGTTGATCTCTTGGAATAAAGTGCTATGACTTCACGCTAAGCTAATGAGATCATACTCGTAATTGACCCAAAGGAAATCACAAACCAAAAACAAGCCTAGTGTACTTGAGAGGAATAACGTGTCCATCTTCTATATGAATATAGTGCTTTGAGTAATGATGTATTTTTATTGACAATGGTTCTATTGGTTTTGTCCAAGTTAATTTTATTTCTAGTCTATGTAGATCTCATCCATGAAGCCTCTATGAACATTTTTTCTCAACATGTGGGGAGCATTGATGAAAAAGGTATTAGGAGGAAGACAATTGCTATCATTGTAGATTCCTTGTAGGAAACCCAAACATTGTGCATACTAGGTGTTCTTGATCCCTTGTTGACATAACTTCCTAGATGATTGAAGAGCCTTGAATGGATATCTATTATGCCCAATTGGTGTAACTACCATACATCTTAATCTATGATGGAACATCACTACATAAAATACAATTGAAATATGAAGGGGATGAATGCCAAATTCAGCTAAAATAATTACATATGGAACTAATTATTTTGCCCACAATTTTTTGGTAACATGGAAATAAAAACTTTGTCAACCCAAGCCCAACTAGTACTGCGAATTCAAGATCTGCAAATCTCACAACCATAAAGATTGTTGGTGACACTAAAGTTTGGAAGATACACAAATGTTTTTTGGCATTCTAAAATTGGAGTTCGAAACACTATCTGCCAAGTGTATTATGTGTAGCATAACACTTGTACAATATCTATTTTACAACAAGGAGTACATATTGAAGGGAGGTCCTCTGGAAGACACAACAAGGTAAAGTATAAGAGGAAACTACTTCAACCAAAATTCCTTTGTAAACAAGATTAGTTGCATGTGCTTCATTCTTAGTTGTATTGAAAATGATGACCATAATTTTACTCAAGTTCACTTCCAAACCATGAGTATCACAAGATAAACTCAATATATTAAGATGCCAATCTAAGCATTCAATGTTTTATGACATGGGAACAATGTCATCTACAAATAATCAAATAGTGATGATTATAGCATAAATAATACAACCATCAACTATTTTCCCTAAATTTATAATGATATCCTCCAATTCATCTATGTAGAGTCCAAACGAAGTAGGTGAAAGAGGTCAACCCTATTTGACAGATCAATGGTACTATTAATATCATGTGTATACCCAGTAGGATTTTGAACCTAGCCAATAAACCTCTCATAAAGTTTCATGAAAAGAATAACCAAACATTTTAGAATTTATGTCTTGAATCTATTGTCTATTAGAAATTGTCTAAGAATAGTGTCAAATGGCTTTCAAAAATCAACAAAATGATAATAAACCTTAAATTTATGATATCTCACTTCTTCAATTATAACTTTAAGTGTCAATATATGATCTATTATTTGGTGATTCTTTCTAAACTATACTTGTCCTTTGGCGTAGAGTTTCTTGGAATCTACAAATCTAGAAATCAAATCATCCATCACTATAGCAAATAGCTTACTCAAGGTGTGCCCAATCATGATGGTTCTATAATTATTTGGCTCATGTTGGTTTCTTTATTTAAATATGGGACAAATGATATGAGATGTCCATGCAGGTGGGAAGCTATGAGAAGCAACCATGTTAAAGAGATCGATAGTGTGTGTTGCTAGTGTTGGGATAGGTGTGTCATAAACCTTGCAATTACAATGTTTAAAATTAATTAATATTATATTTATTTATTATTTGTAAATCCTCATAGAAAAGGGCATCCCACTTATGCCTTGCCCATTATTCCATGTGTATTCCTTATTATGATGTGTATAATGGCATGTAAGAGAATACCTTATCATGAAAGATGTGTAAGAGCATCTATGATGAAGATAGTGGTGTAAGAAATATTATGACGCATGTGAGAGCATGATTGTAAGGGAGTTATATTATTGATTAGGATCTTGACCAACTATATGATGCATGTTAAGATGTGTCATAGAGCATCTTTTGAGGCACATTATGGAGCCAAAATGGAGTGCCTAATTTGGTGAGTGGATTATGACAGAGTTACTGAGCATTATGACATATTTTCAACATCTTGACTCATCATAGTGTAGGTGTTGGAATGTGGGCCTTATATTTGCATGCCATATTTGGGTCATGGTATTAGCCCATGGTTTATGGTTTACCACTTGTGGTTTCATGTATTGAATCTCCTATACATTGGGTGCTTGGGTTGGAGGTATGCATGGGTTGTATGATTGATTTGTATGTATTGTTATGCTATTGGAATTAGTTTAGTTTTACATGTTGGTGAGACTCCTATAAGGGCATGTCCATAGATATTATATTGTAAACTTTGTTACTGATAATACAATTGGTTCATGCTTTGGATTTGGGCTTTATCTCTTGAAAGGGTTTCCCCACGTAAATTATCTTGTTATGGTATAATCTTTTATGCATTATTTTCTATGTCTACAAGATTAATTATTTTTGCACATTCTTCCCCTCAAAGTTTAGTGTAGGAAGTGTGTTCTATACCATTCGATTCCTTTCAACTAAGAGAGTTGGATTATGATGAAGAAATTTTGATCTTAGGTTCTCTCTGTCAGCCACTTTATCTACCTTGAGTCTAAAGATAGCTTGTGGTATAACATTATCTATGATGAAAAGATTACTCTACAACCTATTGCCCACTAAAATGGAAACATGATTTGGAATGTCATAAAGAGAAGATGCATGCATAATTGGACCAATTATCTTTGTTAAAAATTGCATATGAGGATGTCCTTGGTAGGAAGGTTTTCCAAAAAAAAAAATAGCATTGAACCTAAACATGTTGATATGGATATTGATTTATTATTCATATAATATAGCCTCTTATTTTGCATAGGAAATGATGATAATATTTTTTAATAGACTTCTTCATGCAAGGATTATAGTGAATAATGTGAGTTGTACAAGCCTATGAGGAGATCTACAACTACTATCAAATTGAGCGTTTCAAGGGTAATATCCAAATGGAGGGATCTAATGGAATGATTATCAATAGAATAAGGGAAGGATTAAAGAGATGTATACTAAATCAAGTTATAAAAAATAATTTAGCTCTAGTTCAATTGGATTATGAATAGAAATTGCATCTGCAAGGTTAACTCTAGGTTTTTAGTATATATGTATCATCAAATATGGTCAAAGTAAATATGAATAAGAGAATGGTGGTATAAGAGGGCTCATCATGAAGGATGGGGATAATGATCTTAAAGTAAATTGGTGCATGGTCTATAAGGGGAGGAATAGTATCCACTAAAAAATGAGAGATTAATTACCACAAAGATTTTTGGTCAATGCATCTAGCTACCACACTATCTCCGCCAGTATAAGGATAAGAAGTAAAGTCACCAAAACTAGGAAAGTAAATGAGTCCATTCATCACTAGAACAAATCATGAGATTCACCAAGTCTAATCAAATGTCTCCCATAACGTGGTATGCTCAACTAACTACCTATAAAAAGCCAATTCTTCTCTTATCCCATATAATGTTAATGGATATGTATGAGAATCAAACTGTGAACATTATAGGGTACTTGTGTGATCATTGAGGTCTCCTAAGAGGATAACATATCTCATTGTTGAGAACTCAGAGATCTTAGGATAAATACCAATGAATCCATGTGATTTTCTCTCCCTTACTATAGCATATGGTGATTAAACTAGATAGAAGTAACTAAAAACTATAAATAATTTAGAATCTAAAGCTCCTCTATCAACTAGTAGACCTATATATCTAGCACAAGGGTTAAATTCCTCCACTCTGATTCTAAAGTTTTGAGGGTCTTGTACAAGGTAAGCAATACCCCCTGAATCTCTAGAGTCATGGTGAAGCTCTATCATATACATGGAGAACCATGTGAATCCATGGAAGTTTGGTAGAGGCTTATTCTTATTTCATGAGTCTCTATGAAGATCAAATATTTACCTTGGATAACACATTTTAAGAACCTACAAAGAAGAAAATAGAACCTCTGTAGTTTCATAAAGCATTTGAGATAGATGTATGAGGGTAAAGCTCCACCTTATGGAATCATTAATGTGTAAAAGACTAATCAGAGTTTCAATTGTATTTATATCAATCTATATTTGGTGAATTGTATGGGATTTTTAAATGGTGTAGTAAAGATTTGGCGAATCTCATGTGATTATAACATGGTGCATATAAATGTTGGGTGAATCGAACCTTGATCAAACACATACATTATAATTTTCAAGGAGATTATGGCCCTCAGATTAGCATGGAGTTATAATGGTGAACTGGCGAAATGGGTCCTCATACACAGTGAACTTTGTAATGCTATTAGCAAATATGTGGGCAAATTAATACATGCCTCAGAAATTCTAGGTGAATCATCGTTAGAAATGCGTAGGTTACTCTAGTGAAAATATTAGTTACAAATGCCTCATAAAATAAATTGATGATGAATTGAAATGCATTTGACCAATAATTCATAAAATTCTAGCGATTTATCCCCCCGCCAGTTGCATATATTTGCCAAATCCAAATTTGCATATATGAACTATTCGTCAAAATTGGCGAAGATTCACCACTAAAAAGAAGCCCTGACCCTTTTTGGTAAAAAAGTTCACCATCACAGAGAGACTCTGTTGGGAATTAAGGTGTCTCAACCTTTGCAAGTTCCTAATGTTGTATTTATTTATTCAGCACTATGTTGTAGGATCCCATAGTCAACACCTTGTAAATTTTGGTGACTTTATCAGCCGAGGTTTCCCCCCAAAGTAATTAACGAGGGAGTGTAGGGGGGCGGAGCCCACAGTAGGGGTCTAGGGGTAATGCTCCCAGCGGGGGTTTCTAGGGGAAACACTCTCGGAGAAAAAAAAATGCCCTATATTTAATAAAGGCATCGGTAGTTATTTTGTTATTGGCCGACATGGATAAACTGACATTGGATAACCGACAAAGAGGCTTGATAAATAAGCGGCTAGAGAATGTGAAAGGTCATGGGATGTGAATGAGAATTGACAGTGTGTACTCCTGGAAGAACTTGCATTGCAAGTGTGTTGTAATCATCTTTTGATAATACATTGTGCAGGTTTTGGAGTGGGGTTTTTTACCTGAAAGGGTTTTCCCCACGTATATCTTGTGTTGTGAGTTTTGTATTTGCATTTGATGTTGTTATTACATTTCTATTAATGTGCATCTAATAACCTATAAATGTAAAAGTTAAAATTTGCATAAATCTTTCCTCAGTAGATCAGTGTAGGAAGCGTTTCCGCATACCTTGCTTCCTTTCAGACTCAAGAATATATTAATCTTCAAGTAGAATACAGATATGCAACACTCTAACTCCCTTCAATTTGACAACATTCTCGCAGCACCTATGTACCTATAAAATAACTCATAAAACTATTATCACATGCCTCCAATTTATAGCAAAATGGGAGAGGAATATCACAAATCATTTCCCAAAACAATGTACCATAAGAACCATAGTAAGATGCAAAAATACCATGCCCAAAATGAAAAAGGATCTTCTAAGATTAGTAAATGTAACTCCCAAGGTGTCAAATATAGAAAATATAACTCCCGCACTAATAATAGACATCTTTGAGTTGTAACTCCTTCATAATGACACACATCTCAAGGTAGGCATCCAAATACACCTTCATGCATACAAGATGCTTCATAACTCCAATCTAGTGCCCAAGTTGATGAATCACCTAAAAATAGTAGATGTAATCACCACTACCAACTCCACCTACTTCATAAATGCCATTACAACTAATATTCCAAGTCATGGGAAAATTTAAAAAAAACTTATCTCTCAATCACCTAAATGGGCATCCAAGCACCCATTCTAAGGTGTTTGGAAATACATAAACATTAATAGATTAGGATTGAAATCACATATCACACTATCCTAATAGATGAGAAGCTAAAGGAAGCCATGTGCACAACTCTAGTTCTAGTTACCCTAGATTTTTCTAAAACACTCATTGTGGAATGTGATGCTTAGGGACATGGCATAGGATTAGTGCTCATGCAAGAATGAAGACCTATAGCATTTGAGAGTCACCAACCCAAGGGTAAGAATTTGTTGAAGCTAGTTTATGAGAAGGAAATGTTGACTATCCTAATGAAATCAAACTATAGAAACCTTATCTAATGGGAAGACACTTTAAGGTAAAGACAATTCATGAGTCTCAAATACTTCTTGGAACAAAGGTTGTCATCTAATGAACAACAAAAATGGGTCACAAAGATATTGGGAAATGACTTTGAGATCATATATAAGGAAAGGCGAATGTTGTGGTTGATGCTCTATCTAGGAAGGATGAACCCACAAAGTCACTATTGCATGTCATTTCCATATTACAAGTAGCTTGGGTAAATGAGCCATGAGAAGAGTTGGAGAAGGACATGGATACTCAAACTCTCATTGAGAAACTCCGAAAAGATTCAAGTGTGTTAGATAAATTTGTATGGAAAGAAAATGATTTATGGTACAAGGACATGTTGTAGCTATGTAAAAACTCAAACCTTAAGCTTAAGATTTTGGTAGAACTAGATGCTTCTCTAGAAGGTGGGGAGTCAAGATTGTTGAAGAATCATAGAATCAATATTTCTTTTAGGATGGGCTCCAAGGGGATGTTCAAACATTTGTAGTAAAATGCATGGTATGCCAACAAAACAAAGGTGAGACAATTAAGACTAAGTCTTGTGTAACCCTGATCTATTCCAAGCAAGAGGTGGGAGGAGGTATCCATGGATTTCATCATTGGTTTTCCCAAGTTTGAAGTAAAAAATGTCATCATGGTTTTTGTGTATCGACTTACCAAATATGCATATTTTTATGCTTTTTCATGCCCATTTGTAGCAAGCAATGTAGCAACAAATTTTATTGATACTATTAAGAAACTACGTAGGGACTCCAAAAGTCATAGTAAGTGATTGTGATCCTATGTTTACAAGTAATTTTTGGACTGAATTATTTCCATGTTTGGCCACTTAGCTTGCTCATACCTCGTCATATAATCTCTAGTCAGATGGATAGACTAAGGTGGTCAACAAATTCTTAGAGGGTTATCGCTGATGTTTTTTTTTTTAAATAAAGAGAGATGGGTGCAATGACTACCACTAGTAGGATGGTGGCATAGTACTTCTTTCCATGTACTTCATCCAAAATGTCTCCCTTTTTGGCACTACATGGGTACCATCCATCATCAATCACTTCTTCATTATGGGCACACCCAAAGGTTTGAACAACTAAAGAACACATCCAACATCAACAAGAGGTACTTTCTAGTCTTAAGAGTGAACTTGGCAATGGAGCATAATAGAATGAAGCAACAAGTAGATCAACACCACAATGAAAGGAATTTTGAAGTAGGAGATTGGGTCTTTTTGTGATTACAACCATATAAGCAAATGTCACTGAAACAATAGAAGAAGGATAACAAGCTTGCATCCAAGTATTATGGTCCTTACAAGGTTTTTGCAGAGGAAAGGTAGTATAGCATACAAATTGGAGTTACCTGTGCTAACAAAAAAATATATGATCTTCCATGTTTCATGCTTCGAAGTTTATAAAACATACAACCTAGACTAAGTTACTAGAGCTTGATGAGAATAGAAGAATGATTTTGGAACTAGAGGAAAGCCTTCAAACATGCACTAAAAGGCTACAAATGAGGGGAATCATAGAGTATTTGATCAAATGGAAAAATTCTCCAATTGAAAATGCTACATGGGAAAATGAATATTTGTGCAAAACCATCCACAATTGATTAGCGTCGACGATAATTCCTCTCTAAAGAGAGGGGCATGCTACATTGTAATGTCCCGTTTTCTAGATTGATCTTTTACAGTTGACCGTTGGCCTATTCCAGAGACCCATAGGCTACTCAGAGGTTGAAATTGGGGTTTCATGTTTTGGTGGTTGCTTTTGTTCATGGATTGTGGTTTGGTTGGCGGTTTCTTTCCGGGTTTGTTCTCCTTAGTCCCTGTTGGTTACGACTTTTTTTAGTAAGTTTAGGATTGGCACCAGAATGGGATTTTGAGAGTGGGGTTGGATTCGTCTTGTCAAGACCTTTCCAACGAGCTATAGATCATTGATTTCTTACATCATCTTGGCCTCCGTTTTAAAGTCCGTAAATTAAATATTATTATTTAATATTAATGTTGTTTTAAAAGAGAGGACTTTAAGGTTGAGGTTGAAAAAGAATTGAAGAGGATTATATTATTTTCCCTCTCATGTTTTATCCCATATGCAAGAGGATTTTAGAGACTCCCAGTTGGAAAAGTATAAAAGGAGGAAGAGTGCTCTCATTTGGGGATCCGAAATCTTGATAATGTTATGCTGCCGTAATGGTTTTGGGACTGCTTCGAGAAATGAATGCCTCCTAGCCTGGGCTCACTTCGTGCTTGAGAGATAGCACCTAGGGAGAGGTTTGCTGATAGTAGTGATTTTGTAGTGAGATTTGCATTGTAGCTTGAGTTTTGTTTGTAGTTCAGTTATTTGCATTTTATGTCATTTTTTGGAGTTGCTGATAACAGGGCTGAATCTGTAGTTTCATTCATAAATCTGAAAATAAAAAGGCATTTGTTCTGGGTATTTCATATTTCCCTTTGTCTATTTTGGGCACCCCATTGTGCCAATTTATAGAATTTATTATGAAGAATCTGATTTTCTAGAAGGAAATCGCCCTTCTTGCCAGGCTGCCCCTCTTTGGAGTGCATTAGAAAGCATGCTAAATAAATACTTGGGTTTAAGAGTGGTCTATAGTGTGTAGCTTGGTTGCCATTGTCATAGGAGTGCATTGCATCAGATTTGAGGTCATTTAGTTGAGAAATGAGTGAGGTGTGAGCATTTTTGTGGGGTTTCATGTTACTGGTTTGGTTTTTCAAAGTTGCTAATCTGTCATTTCAGTTTGCTAACTTCTATCATTTGAGTTGGGTTGGAAGTCTCTAATTATTGTAAGCTGAACAGTAGTACTGTCAGCACTTCATACTTCTTCTCATATTTGCTTTATAATACTTTGCATCTCCGTCATATGGTAGCTCCAATTCCACTTCGGGTTGGAAAGCACATTCTTGACGTCGAGTTATTTCAGCATAATAGTTGGTAGGGATCCTCTGACCATATGCTCGTCATCATTAGGCGCATTCTTGGCTAGAGTTCTTTATATCAGCATTGCATCAAGACCCTCCGACCATATGCTCGTCGACATCCGGCGCATTCTTGGTTAGAGTTCCTTTATCAGCATTGCATAGAGATCCTCTGACCATATGATCACGCCATCCTGGTGTACATTCTTGGTTAGAGTTGAATTCCACATCGTTTGGTTTAATTGCTAACTTCAACGATTGTGTATTGCTTTGCTTGTTGTAATTGGAAAAGTGAAAAAAAATTGGCTTGGTATATTTCAGTGGTATCAGAGCCATGCATCCTGCCATCCTGTGAAAACAAACCTTCTATGAGTGACAGAGAACAGAAGTACTTAGCAAGAGAATACAAGAAGGCTACTGGTCAGCTTCATTGGCATCAGGCCCCAGAAGGTCAGACAACTTCAGAGGTATTAAGAGCCAATTGTGAGTCTTCTCTTGAAGGAGAAATGGGGGATAATGAGAGGACGTCGGGAAGTAACAGAGATGATAGTGGGAAAGGAAGAGAAAGATCATTAAGTCCGGCAAAGAGGTTCAAGAGGAAGATGGATACCTTAATGGCTATGATATCTCTCATGATGGGGAGAATGGGTCAGAACCAACCTCCACTAAACAATTCAGGACATAGTGGAGAACACAGTGCCACCAACCAGCATAATGGACAAGCTGCTCAGCCTGCTTCAAATAGCACATACATTTCTTCTAGGCCATTCAAACCCACTTTCTTGGCACCAGTAAAACCTCATCTTGATCCAGAAGAAAATGTGTCCTTTGTTGAACAGTTGAGACTCGGCCGCTCTGAGTATGATTCTCTACTTGATGAAATTAAGGCAGATATGTCTTATAATGATTTTATGGATCATAAAAGGAAGGATAGAGGACAAGGAAGACATTATGAACAAAGGAGGACAATAGTTCATGGGGATTTGCATCAAGCTATCAACAAGGTTATGCTTCCACATTTTGATGGGAGTGACAATAGTTCAGCCAGAGCCTGGATACAAAAGTTAGACAACTATCTGGCTCTCAGACCCATGGAGGAGGAGGAGGTGATTAAGTTCGCTACACTACACCTGGATGGGGTGGCACATGAGTGGTGGTACCATGGTCTAGTCACCTTGGGTCATCAGTCTATCACTACCTATGATGAGTTTACCAATAAGCTCATAGAGAGATTTGAGAAAAAAGATCTAGAAGTGCATTTCAGAGAATTGGCACAACTTAAGCAATATGGTACAGTTGATGCCTACATAGCTGAGTTTCAAAGGCTTTCAGTCATGGTCACAGGAGTCACTGAGAGACGCTTGGTGATCCTATTCAGTGAAGGATTGACGGAGCCACTCAAGGGTTGGATTAAAGCTTTTGATCCACCCTCTCTACAAGAGGCAATGAAGAAGGCAAGAAACATGGAGTGGGCTGCTCCTAAAGCAAAGTTTCAACCCAAGCCATCATTTTACAAAAGAGATAAAGGAAAAAGACCTCAGCATAAGGAGTTCAAACAACATCAACCTCATGTCACAAGGTTGGATCCTGAGACACTTAATGAACTCAGAAGAAAAGGGTTATGTTTCCGGTGTAGAGAAAAATGGTCCCAAGATCATGTTTGCCCAAAAGGAGGCAAATTTCATCAAATTGAATACTATTCAGCTGAAGAAACTAATTCTGATTTGTCAGACCAGTAGTCTGATTCTGAAGACAGTGAAGTGGAAAAAGTCCCAGAGGAATCCGAAGATGAAAAGGGAAGTGGAGGCACTTTGGCTCAACTTTCAAGCTTTCAAAGGAATGAATCCTTCAAAGTTGGAGGATGATTAAGGGGCAACGCATAGTTGCTTTGATTGACACTGGAGCAACGCATAACTTCATTGATGAAGCTGTGGTGGCAAAGAAGGGGCTGCAAACAGAAGAGTTTGAAGGCTTCAAGGTTATGGTTGCTGATGGTTTTCACATCACCTGCACCAAGAAGATCTCAAACATGACCATGCAAGTGGGAAACTATGAGGTCAAGGACGACTTCTATGTAGTCAAATTTGGAGATACGGAAGCCGTCCTAGGCATTCAATGGCTGCGTTCACTCGGGGAGATCACTCTAAATCTGCAAACCATGGAGCTCAAGTTTCAATCCAAAGGGAAGAATGTAGTGATAAGAGGAATGTCCAATGGTGGTCCTCGGATTGTGTCATTCAAGAGGATGGCGAGGCTGATTCGTCATGATCAAGTTGAGTGGGCTGCAGAGTGTATGATTCTTCCTGCTAGTCCGGTTGAAACAAAGAGAGACTACCCTCCTGATATTCATTCTTTACTCAAAAAGAAGAGCAAGGTGTTTGCTGATTTACCTCCTGGACCACCTCCTGATCGAGGTTCGGAGCATGTCATAGAGCTCAAGGAAGGAGCTAAACCAGTTATTACAACTCCTTATCGGTATCCTAAGAAGCAAAAGGACGAGATTGAGAAAAACATTCGGGAACTCTTGGAGATGGGCTTCATTCGTCCAAGCAAGAGCCCCTTTGCTTCGGCAGTTGTCCTGGTGAAGAAGAAGGATGGTACCATCCGCATGTGTGTGGACTATCGTGCTTTGAATCAAAGCACCATCAAAAATCGATATCCCATCCCGAGGATAGATGAGCTCATTGATGAGCTACATGGAGCCAAGTTCTTTTCAAAGATCGATTTGAGATCAGGTTATTACCAGATTCGGATGAGAGGATCCGATGTTGAGAAGACAACATTTAGATGTCACTATGGCCATTTCGAGTTTCTAGTCATGCCATTTGGGTTGACTAATGCTCCTGCTACCTTCCAGTCATGTATGAACAAAATCTTTCAGAAGCAGTTGAGGAAGTTTGTATTGATATTTTTTGATGACATCCTGATCTACAGCAAGACATGGGAAGAACATCTCAAGCACTTGGAGGAAGTGCTTAGCATCCTGGAATCAGAGAGTTTGTTTGCCAAAGAATCCAAATGTGAATTTGGAATGGAGTTACTTTACCTTGGCCATATAATCAGTGCTGAAGGAGTGAAGGTTGATCCTGAAAAGATCAAGGCAATTGTTGATTGGCCACCTCCTGAGAATTTGACTCATCTGAAAGGATTTTTGGGTCTTTGTGGATTTTACAGAAGATTTGTGAAGGGCTACTCTCAGAATGCTGCTCCTCTTACTGACCTCACGAAAAAGGGTGCTTTTTGTTGGTCAGAAAAGGCTCAAACTACTTTTGATAAATTTAAGGGGATCATGAGCTCTTGTCCGGTTTTAGCTATCCCAGACTTCTCCAAGCCATTCGAGCTATAGTGTGATGCATCCAGTGAAAGAGTTGGGGCTATTTTGATGCAAGACAAACATCCTATTGTGTTTGAAAGCAGAAAATTAAGAGGTGTTGAAAGGACCTACTCCATCTACAACAAGGAGATGCTTGCCATTATGCATGCATTAGCTAAGTTCAGACAGTACTTGGTGGGGAGCAAGTTTGTGGTCAAGATTGATCACAATAGCCTCAAGCACTTCATGCATCAAAAAGATTTGAACGAGAGGCAACAAAAGTGGGTGAGTAATCTTCAAGCTTACGATTTTGACATTGAATATGTCAAAGGAAAAAACAATATTGTGGCTGATGCTCTATCTAAGAGACCTCATTTGAGCTCATTGTGTGAGCTTACAGTTGATTGGAGGGACATGTTGCTTGCTGATTATGCCAAAAATCAGTTTGCAACCAGCATCATTGAGGGTACTTTTCTTGACGAAAGGTACAAAGTGGTCGAAGGGCTGATACACTACAAGGGTAGAATCTTTGTTGTGGCTGATTCTAAGCTCAAAAAGAAGATTTTGTTGACCTTTCATGACATTCCACTTGCTGGTCATCAAGGGTTCTTCAAGACATATAGGCAGATCAGGGAAAGATTTTCTTGGAAAGGGGTGAAAGGGGAGGTTCAACGTTACATTCAGGAGTGTCCCACTTGTCAGATGAACAAGAATGAGCATACTTTACCAGCTGGTCTTCTGCAACCTCTTCCCATTCCCAATAAAAAATGGGAAAGCATATTAATGGACTTCATCACAGGGTTGCCCAAGGTTCAAGGTAAAGACTGTATCTATGTTGTAGTGGATAGATTAACAAAATTTGCTCACTTCTTCGCCATTGCCCGCTCTTTTTCAGCAGCCCAAGTTGTAGATTTGTTTTTTCATGAGGTGTTTAGATTACATGGGTTGCCAAAAAACATTGTGAGTGATAGGGACAGCAAGTTCCTAAGCACTTTTTGGCAAGAGGTTTTCAGAATGAGTGGTACAGTGCTTACTCCAAGCACTAGTTATCACCCTCAAACTGATGGACAGACAGAGATAGTGAACAAGTGGTTGGAAGGTTACCTGAGAAACTATGTTTCGGAGCAGCAAAGAGCTTGGGTGAAGTGGCTTCACATGGGCGAGTATTGTTATAATTCTACTTTTCACATGTCAATAAGGATGTCACCTTTCATGGCTCTTTACGGTTATGAGGCTCCTAGCTTTGCTGATTTGGTGTTTGGTGATAGCAAAGCCCTTCAGGCCAAAGATTTGTTGCAGCAGAGTCAAGATATCTTGAACTCATTGAAGAACAATCTTCAGATTGCACAGAATCAGCAGAAGATGTATGCTGATCAGTGGTGTGTTGAGTGCTCTTTCGAAGTTGGAGATATGGTTTATCTTCGACTACAACCTTATAGACAGTCCACTCTCAAGAAAAGTGGAGCTGAGAAGCTCAAACCATGTTTTTATGGGCCATTCAAGGTCACTAGGAAGGTGGGGGCAGTAGCTTATGAGTTGGAGCTACCTTCGGATAGCAGAGTGCACAATGTATTCCACGTGTCTCGCCTCAAGAAGGCACTTGGACACAATGTTGTTGCTTCATCACAGAGGCCACCCTTGGATGAAGAAGGACAGTTAGTTTTGATTCCAGAAGAGATTCTTGATTCCAGGGAGCGTTCCTTAAGGAAAAGAACTATCAGAGAGTATTTGGTGAAGTGGAAGAACTTGCCTATGGAGGATGCTACTTGGGAGAATGATGAGATTCTGCAGCATCCAGGCTTACAATTGCTTGAGGACAAGCAATCTTGGGAAGGGCGGACTGTAATGTCCCGTTTTCTAGATTGATCTTTTACAGTTGACCGTTGGCCTATTCCAGAGACCCATAGGCTACTCGGAGGTTGAAATTGGGGTTTCATGTTTTGGTGGTTGCTTTTGTTCGTGGATTGTGGTTTGGTTGGCGGTTTCTTTCCAGGTTTGTTCTCCTTAGTCCTTGTTGGTTACGGCTATTTTTAGTAAGTTCAGGATTGGCACCAGAACGGGATTTTGAGAGTGGGGTTGGATTCATCTTGTCAAGACCTTTCCAACGAGCTATAGATCATTGATTTCTGACATCATCTTGGCCTCTATTTTAAAGTCCATAAATTAAATATTATTATTTAATATTAATGTTGTTTTAAAAGAGGGGACTTTAAGGTTGAGGTTGAAAAAGAATTGAAGAGGATTATATTATTTTCCCTCTCATGTTTTATCCCATATGCAAGAGGATTTTAGAGACTCCCAGTTGGAAAAGTATAAAAGGAGGAAGAGTGCTCTCATTTGGGGATCTGAAATCTTGATAATGTTATGCTGCCGTAATGGTTTTGGGATTGCTTCAAGGAATGAATGCCTCCTAGCCTGGGCTCACTTCATGCTTGAGAGATAGCACCTAGGGAGAGGTTTGCTGATAGTAGTGATTTTGTAGTGAGGTTTGCATTGTAACTTGAGTTTTGTTTGTAGTTCAGTTATTTGCATTTTATGTCATTTTTTGGAGTTACTGATAACAGGGCTGAATCTGTAGTTTCATTCATAAATCTGAAAATAAAAAGGCATTTGTTTTGGGTATTTCATATTTCCCTTTGTCTATGTTGGGTGCCCCATTGTGCCAATTTATAGAATTTATTATGAACAATCTGATTTTCTAGAAGGAAATCGCCCTTCTTGCCAGGCCGCCCCGCTTTGGAGTGCATTAGAAAGCATGCTAAATAAATACTTGGGTTTAAGAGTGGTCTATAGTGTGTAGCTTGGTTGCCATTGTCATAGGAGTGCATTGCATTAGATTTGAGGTCATTTAGTTGAGAAATGAGTGAGGTGTGAGCATTTTTGTGGGGTTTTATGTTGCTGGTTTGGTTTTTCAAAGTTGCTGATCCGTCATTTCAGTTTGCTAACTTCTATCATTTGAGTTGGGTTGGAAGTCTCTAATTATTGTAAACTGAACAGTAGTACTGTCAGCACTTCATACTTCTTCTCATATTTGCTTTATAATACTTTGCATCTCCGTCATATGGTAGCTCCAATTCCACTTTGGGTTGGAAAGCACATTCTTGACATCGAGTTATTTCAGCATAATAGTTGGTAGGGATCCTCTGACCATATGCTCGTCATCATCAGGGGCATTCTTGGTTAGAGTTCTTTATATCAGCATTGCATCAAGACCCTCTGACCATATGCTCGTCGACATCCGGCGCATTCTTGGTTAGAGTTCCTTTATTAGCATTGCATAGAGATCCTCTGACCATATGATCACGCCATCCTGGTGTACATTCTTGGTTAGAGTTGAATTCCGCATCATTTGGTTTAATTGCTAACTTCAACGATTGTGTATTGCTCTGCTTGTTGTAATTGGAAAAGTGAAAAAAAATTGGCTTGGTATATTTCATACATCCTTAACCTTTTGACTGTATTGGGATATGTTTAGCTGACTTGTGGCTAGCATAACCCTTAATTAAGTTATATAATCATTTATATAGTCTTATATAGGTAGTTAAGTCGGCATGGATGACATCGAAGGCATAAGTATGGTATATATAGAAGCTAGTCGTTAGTTTATGGTCATCATATTGCAAATTATGTTCTTATGGGAGACGTTTGGAGGTTTGCCCCTCGAATTGGCTTATTATTCTCTAGTATTATCAAGTATTTGTAGCATATTCCATATTATATTCTTCTCTTGTGCAAGTTATTTCATTACCCCATTCTACCCTATGAGAATTCAATAATTAGCCGTTACTTTCTAATTAGTTGATTTTTTCCTTTATATTATCATGGTTGTTCACACATAATATTATATAACTCATCTAAAAGCGCAACATTAGCCCAAAAATTATTTATCTTAGCCTTACTAAAACTTAAAGCCATCAGTTTCTTGCATTGAATGTATCTATGGCTTAGAAAATTGAAGTATATGCCTCACTCTCACATACCAAGACCTCAAATTCACTTATATATCAAGGATCTATTACCTTGCAAATCTTTGCATATGCCCCACTCTCACATACCAACGACATGCAAACATAAAGGATAGTGAATTTGCAGTACTGCGAAAGCAAGAAGAGGCCCACTTGTGTAGAATGTGGATTGGAAATGACTAATTGTTCCATTGAAACTATCACAAAATCCCCCATCCCTTCAATGTAAAAGAAAGAATGCCCTTATGTTCTATTCAACACTACTAATACTTATAAGCAATAATACACATTTTTAAACAACTCTTACTAAAACCTTTCAATTTATATTATAAAAAAACACACTTAATTATACATTATTGTCAGCGTACCCATTACACATTAAAATGTGATTGCTAGTGATAATATTCTTCCCATACATGATAGCCCTTCCATAAAGAAGAAGAAAAACATAAAGACCTCTTAATTTTTTACTAAACTTGTATGAAGATAATGTAAGATATTGAACACGTTGAAAATGATCTTTCACCATCAATTGGGCATCATCACCATAAGTTTGTTGCATCACATAGAAAATTGTCCAATAGGACTGAAAAAGAGTTAAAGAGGAAAACGTGCATCTTGTAGCCTAAGAAGACAAGTTGCAACCAATATGACCCTCCACCTAATTAAGATGCGCCTTGTCTTATTCCCTAAGATATGGAACGCTCCTTGTCTTATTCCCTGGGTGGAGTTGAATTAATAGCTCGCCAATAAGTCTTCATCTATCTAGAACGCGCGCACATATTCCTATTCAACGGGAAGGTCGGCCAAAATTAAAGTCATTTCTGGCGGAACACGCATAGAAAAAGTGAATGCAGATAGTGTCCTTGTCAATAAGCGAGGATTAAGGGCAACGTTGTGCTTTGCATTGGACCACCTCTAACCATTTTATATAAAAACCTTTTAATGTGGAGGGGTTAAAGTTTCTTATTTTTATAAAAAATATAGTAGCAATATATAGCTTTTATTCCTTCTAGATGAACTTGGTTAATTAAAGTAAAATAAATAATGAAGTTTCAATTTAGGTAAATTTGAAGAGTGTGGATTTGGTAAAATTTGAAAATGTTATTTTGGGAAATTGAATGTGAAGGAAATGAGTATTTAACTTTTGAATTGATGAAGGGATATGGATGCTAGTGAGTGACTTGTAAAATTAATTCGTTATACTATAGAAAATCAATGTCCTTGATGTGATGATTGTTTTTGTAATGCCTCGCCATGCAACCTTAGAGATAAGTCAACTAATGCCATAAAAAGGCAGATTTTTTTTAAAAAAAAATAGAAGTAATGGTAACAAAATGTAACATAGTCTGATACAACAAGTTAACTAACATCTCTAGGGATAACATGACTGCATTATTGAAATTAAGCAATATTCAACAATATACAAATCTCATTCAAAATGTTTAATTACATGACTACAATACTAATTACTAACATTATCTAACTGACATCCATGATTTGTTCTAAATCCAAATGCACCAAATGAATACACATACACACAATTTGTAATGCCTACCCAAGAAAATAACATTAATGAACTCCACAGGATCATAAGATATCAATTTACAAAGTTTATCCTAGTAACTCAACATTCATAAAAAAAAAGTAAGATACAAACGTTTCAATAAGTTTATACATTTATACACCTTTACCAATACTGCCAGATAGTCATCTATTCGCCAAGTGGAAAGGTACCTCCTTAGTTCTAGAGTCCTGCATGGCTTATAGATCTCAAACTGCACATCTAAGGAAATATTAGTTCTGCATGATTATTAATTACACAATATCAATTGCATAAAATGACAATCCTAAGGCCCTAAGGGGCCGACCTAATGTCTCGGGGGCTCATCCATGATGGATTTGCCTACGTACGCGTAGCGCAAAGACATCGTAGTTCAAAAAAGCTGGAACTTTCAATCTCAAGACAACATCATACAAATCTAAACCTCTAAGAAAATATCGACAACTTCTCACTATTAGCTACACATTCACATTTCAATCTATTCTTGAAGATAGAAGAAGATTCAGGTTTACCTTTCCCCTTCTCCTGATTCTTTTCGAACTGGTATACAAATTACTAATTTTCTTAACTAATATTGTAAGTAAAAAGTTAACATTGGATTATGAAAGCAATTACCTATTAAAGAACATTCAATACGAATACACTCATCAATAGACAACTAGATAATCTTCAATTTACAACCTATGTCCTAAGATGATGTCATTGATGATGAACAATCACCTTATACAAATCCATTCATAAGAAAAGTTTCAATTAGACAATACAACAGTCTCTAATTAGTTACTCCCTGATCTAATTTTATAATCCTAATCATAGATTCAAAGTCTTAATCATCCCCCATGTTAGAAAGGGACATAGATTTAACTACTTTATTAATAGTCTAAATTACTACTTCTAAGATGTATTTTAGTTTTCTTTCTACAAGATTAAATTACAACAATCCAAATCATTTACATATAATTCCCGCAGGATCCCTTATAATCCAATTCTCATTAATAAAGGTTTTCTAAATTTTACCTCATTCATTAGTAATCACTATCATATTATCCATACATACTAGAGATTCAAAATCATGTAATAGAGATAAACGAGCAATTAGATTAACTTCCAAAACATGTAAATCTATTGATCGAAGTAATAATGTCCCGTGATACATAGATTCTATCAAGGCAATAACAACAATAACAATTCCTTAATCATCATACAAAGGATAAACAACTAAATCCATTTATATAACCTAGTTAATCTAGTCCTGATTTTATATCACGTTAGTCTATGTTTTTCCTTTATTAGATCATATTGCTATAAATAGAATATCAAAAACCACATAAAGTTCTTTCCTTTTATCATGATTCAAGAAGCAAGATACCATAATGACATCTAACACATGAACTACTATTTACAAACTATCTTCATAATTACATCATTTCCTCTCTGCATCATTCTTATGGTATTGAGACCTAAAGTTTCTATAAAGTTGAACTTATTTTATTATAAATGGTACTTAATCTAACAATAATCTTAAGCATCATCACAAGAGTAAATCTAGTAATTCTTATTTTAGTAGACCTATAATAAGATCAAAATCTTTTGTTATTCCCTCATTACCAATACAAGCTATTATAATAAGATCAAAATCTTTTGTTATTCCCTCATTACCAATACAAGTTGTATCATTATCATTTCAATACACATTCATGGATTTTATACATCTTCTAAATATGAATAATATTGACATCATTATCTATTCACTTACAACCCTAAATTAAAAGTTTCAACCTTATCTACATGGCTATTATAATAAACCATTATATTTCTTTAAACTGAAGTATATCTAAAATCACTGAAAGGGTTAACATATGGCTTCACTTTAGCATCCAACCTATTATATAAGGAGCATGCCTTAGTTAGAAAATATCTTCCTAATCCAATGGATGGAAAAAGAGATGTGATGAGCTGCCAAATGCGGAGCCCTATGTTAGAAATGAAAACAACACTACTTCAATGGAAATCTAATTCGAATAAATTTCAACAATCTTTAACTGTGTGTTATTAATGGAGATTATAACAAAACATAAAACCCACAATACATAAATATACCAGAAGTAAAATGAAGCACATAACACAAGTGTTTAACGTGGACAAAACCCTTTCAGGTAAAAAAAACTCCACCAAGAAAAGAGGCCAAGTTGTATTATCTTCACAAAAGGAGATTACAAATACATTCACTTCCTCTGTCCTCTAACCTTCACTTCGGCAGAACCTGGGTACCTGTAAACTGTTATATTCCTCTCATCTACTATGCTATGGTTTTTATAGAATTTACACAACCTCAAGACATTAAATGACTTCTTACAAGCCCATAACACTTTTCAAGAGTCAACAATACAACCTTGGGCATCCATAGCCAAGAATAGGCTATTATGGGGTCATAAATGCTGTCATACATGCATCCTACACTTGGAAAAATGTTCCCATGCAAGCTTGAATGACTTGGGGCCAAAAATAGCCACTTACAACATCTTATGATGTGTCATATGCTATTATTAGTGTCATAGATTCTTATGACAACTTACAGTTGTCATAGAATCTCTTACACCCTCTTACAACATCTATGACATGCGTCATAACACTAAAAATAGATTATTCCTCCACATGTGCACCCCACTTTGACGAATTACCATTTACCATAGTAAATGACATCCTGTAACTACCGCTGGTAACTCCGGGACTTACTGTGGACAGTAAATAATTTTTACCACTGCCAGTGAAACTTGTACATCCCTTATGGGTAATTACAAATAATAAATGGAATAATACAATAATGGGATTTACAAGGTTAATGGCACCTTATCCCAACACCCTGCTCTCATACGCCTACGAGAACCCTAAAAGCTCAAAAATAAAAATAGATCTGCAAATAATTACAATAATACAAAAACACCAACAAGGCTACTGATCTATTGACTAAATTTTGTAAGAGAAGTCATCTCATGGAAAGCAATGATTGCATGTTTGCACAGAATGAATTTCTTGAGTAGACTTTAAAAAAACACTTCCAAGAAAATGCATTGGTGGCATAAAGCCAATTTCTACATTGCAAGCATAGGGCATGAACTATTTAACAGAATGCCTCAAAGAGATGTTAATTGGTGGAATACAATGATTACAGGATATGCACAAAAGGGATACATTGGAAAAATCTTTAATAATAACTAGCATGATACAAAAGTGAAATCATAAACATGACACACAAACTATTTGACAGAATGCCTCAATAAGCCGCCATCTCATGAAATGATTGAAGGATTTAAGGTTACAAAAGTGCTCTCTCAGTATCTAAATGTTCTCAATGCTTCATAGAGGATACATACATCTTCAGATATGAAATACATTTCTATTGTGAGGCGTTGTGATTGCTAGTGCTCTGGTAGCCATAAATGTGAAGTGTGAACGCATAGACAAAACACAAAACTAGTTGATAGAATGTCACAAGGAGATGCCATCTCTTTGAAATCAAGGATTGCTAGTTAGATCTTATCCTAAGGTAAGATCTGTGGTATTTTATACACAACAACATGCAAACCTTTCACCGATAAATAAGGAAATCTCCAATCTATAAAATAGGAAGATTTAATACCATTTAAACATCATATTCCTGTGCCTTTTCAAGACAATTTAAAATATACAGGAATCATCTAATTTTGAGTAGCCAAAATATAAATCCTTCAAGCAAATTTTCAACGCTATTGTATGGAAACATAAACTCTAATTTGAGGCGCTATACATCACTGAGGTTATCAGTACAATACGTTACTTCATAAATCGAATGTTGATAGAGAGATCAATAGAAAGGTCGTAACATATTTACTAGGTTAGAAAGACCATGATAAAGTTCAAATAGGCATGTGGCCTGAATGACACACAAAGAGGTCAATAATTAAAAAGAAATGATTGAAGGAGGTAGAAACGATAGATACAATGGCAGACGTAAAGATAGAGCTCTACAGGGCTCAAAAATGATAACACTGATTACGATAAGATGGGTTATAAAGTAAGAAGCATGGCAAGAGGGTCGGCACAACACAATCGACATTTGACAACAGAAGTATTCGACCCTGGCTCTAGGTCCATGACTTATTAACAAGATAGTTGCATTGGGCAACACTAGATTTATATACATTTATAATTAGAGGTATTCAACACTAACTTTGGGTCTGGATTCTATCAATAATAACAATAGAAAATAGATGATACATCAAATTATATCCAGTTAATGACAATAGAAAATAGATGATGTAAATAGTCCTCCCGACAACTAGAAGGTTCATAAGATCTTTAAATAAATAGCAATAACACTGGTGATTAGGTAGTTTGAATGATCTATGTTATACAGTGTTAACATTGTGGCTAAGAAGATCAGATAATCTAAGCTTAACAAGGTAAGCAATACATGGCCGTGAGTCGAGGACTGCATGATCCTCTCACGGCCTCGATGCCATAGCTAGAGCTGTAACCTACTCAACACAAAAATAATGTCCTTTGAGCTGTGTGGCTACGGACGACATGGAACTTATGGCTCAATCGACTTTCCAAACATAACTGGGTTAAAGTCTTAACCATATATGATATCAAACAAAATAATATCCAATCAATATAAACCAAAGATAATATCAAATCGGTAAATATATAAACCAATACCAAATGTCGATTTCTACATTTCTATTATCAATTCGTAAGACGGAAACAAATAATAATATTGTTGCATAGACTATTCAATAAGGGCACTTACTTGTAAGCTCTCCCTTGAAACTACTTCCTCTTCACATCACCTCGGTCTTTCTGCTAGTTTAAACGACACAACCAGAGATCCTAGCGACAGAGCGAGAGAGAACGAGTGACCCCCCCCCCCCCCCCCGCGAGAGAGAGAAAGAACCAGCCTTCCATATATGCTTCCCAGAGGTTCCAACACAGAAAACCTTTTTTTTAGAATCCTTCATACCCCATGATAAATGATACCCAGTAATAAAATTTTGACTGCCTGCAACTTAGTAATAAATGCAAAATATATTGCCCTTAAGGCATGGAATCATGGTTTCTAAATATAGCTTGATAGAATGCCCTAGTCAAATGACAGTTCATAAAACACAATAATAAAATACTTATTATATTTACATTACTATAAACAAGACTTATTATTATATTTATAGAAACTAACATTTATGAGGAAGGATTAATCACAAAACTAAATGAACATAATTTAGGAACACAAATCCACTTCAATAGTCAAACAATCAATAGCAATTTTACACCTCATCCACAACAAAAATTTTAAAATTGGATATTACTGTTGCCTCTAAATATTGCAGTTTAAGATCACTCTAATAGGTATATCAATTTTACAATCGTACATAATAAACTAGAAATTAGTAATCAAACTAAAACTTACCTATACAACCAAAGTGAATACGGAGGGGCACTACATCCTCCCCCCTAAAACTTGACTTCCTCCTGGAAGTCAGAAACTAAGGTGGAAACATAACACATTAGTACCAACATCCAAGACGATTCATCTCATTAAGTAATATACGCTAGTTTGCCTGTGCAAAGAATTTTATCTCTCTAAATATAAACTTATATACTCTATTTCAAACATAATCTACCTTTCTAGTTTTCAATATCACAACAAAACTTGTGTTTCAAAAATGATTTCTTAGTACATAAACCACTAAAAAATCCTTACTTGATAGCATTGACACCCATCAGTTTCTTCGGGTCAAGAAAACATTATACCCTTTTAATCCTAACTAGGAGAAATTCTCATATCATAAACATATAAAGTATTCAATTTCAAATACACCACCATTGCAATTCCTCTTCCACTTTGCTGTTAAGAAATCAATAGGTCAGAGTGCTACATTTTCGCAAAATATCAACATATTTATACACATAAAACACATATTTTCCACTAAATCTCATAACATATTTAACAAAAGATCACGATTTTTTCACCTTTTTGAAGCATGGAAACACAATTTATCATCTCATAAGTACAATTTTCATGATTTACCATACATTCTTCACATATACACCAATATACACCACTGGGATTCACATCACAAGGCTGCACAAGGGTCCATTTGGATACTGGAAACCGCATACTAATCCATGATACATAATCCATGAGCCAAGAGCCAAATCCATCTCACATAATCCATACCTCACACTCAATGACTTGTTGGTGCTAGGCCACACTCATAGGCTGAGACCATCCAAATAAGCCACAATGACCTCTCTCTTGTTGTATAAGGTTGTTAGCCTCCAAGAGATGGTCATCACACATAGGTGGGTAGTGGGTCCTAGTTGTATAACAGCCTCACATACCCCCATCCTCAAGGTTCCCTGAGTTTGCTTCCTCGTATACACTCACCAAGTTTGCTTCATATGTCCTTGGAGAGGAATCACAATACAACGCATGGTTGACATCAAAAACAATAACAATAAACTAGTTTAGCCACCAAAGTCAAAGAAAGATTAAATAGAAATTCAATTTCAACAATAAAGCAAGAAATGCATGCAATTTCAACACTAAATCAAATGTAACCATGAGGACTACAAGAAAATAAGATCACAAGGTGTGGCTAAACCATCACAATCAAATATAAACAAAGTGTCAGCCTTCACAATCAGTAGAAAATCCACAATCTTTGAAATTGCACTATACAACACTGTGTGACTAGATACTAGCCACCAAATGAGGAAGGAGGGAATAATGTCAAGCTATAGCAGTAGCCCTCATGTGGTGTGGAGTGAGCATGCCATCCACATGGCTCAAAGTGTACTCCTCAGCTACACCCTGCATCGCGTTGTCACGCAACATGGACTAGCCAAGTGGCCCACGCAATCCTTGGCTGCCCGCATGGAATGTGCACCTTGGCCACATCCTGCATCATGTCTCAATGCGACATGGTCATATGCCAGCTGGAGAAGGCATATACTGGCCGTATACCGCATGCTAGTGTGTCCGTAGCTCCGCGGAAGTAGGCACGCACATAACACACCCCGCATAGCTACACCTCGTGGAAAAGGCACACGCAGGTACTTGTCGTAGCCAGAGGTATACATGGCTAGAACATACCCATATGCTAACTGACCCAAACACTGTCGAAAGCAAACATGAGTATCCCTCTACAGGTCTGCGAGGCCCCATTACACTCATCACACAAGTAGGCTATAACACAATCTCATAGTGCACCTTCACATGTTAAAGCACATGGCATCATGTCCTCGAGCCCAACTTGCTACCATAAGCAACATGACATCATCACCAACACTGTGTCAGAACATCAGTAAGGTGTGGCATTGTACCTATTGCATTATGTTGGAACATGTGTAGATACAAAATCTATCTCAGCATGGGTAACAAACCTCTCTCCACATGCTGGACCTTCAAATATACATGGGGCACATGGTCTCACTTGGGTTATCCATGTAGGTGCTAGACCCCGACCCCCAACTGACAACTCATGTGGCATATCATACCTTTCGTGAAGGCAAGGTAGATGATCATCCAATAAATACCATCTAGATGTTCAAGAACTATGGGGATTAGGCTAACACATATGGATCAAGTACCCTGATCCATCATAAGGGGAAGTAGTGAGTACTTTTCCTCAGGCTCGGTTGAGCGAGGGACTGCTCTGTGCTGTCATATGCTTACACTGCACACTCCACCCAAGGAACTTTGTGGCTGCTACTACCCCTTCACAGACTTAGGGACTAGAGAACCAAAATAAGAGAATATATGAATCTAACTTTTGGCTACTCTTTTATATATATATTGTCAACCACACAAGGGTTGGCCCTCAATTGGGTAGCAAACATACAAACACACATAATGGTGTGGTTAATTCCACACCTTAAATACACATATTCCCCATGGATGGGTACCCAGTATTCACAACACTCAAACAATACACAGTTACTGGGTTCTCACATTTATAGGAGAAGATTTACATTTACATACATAATGTCATTACTACCATAAGTACATTTAATTCCATAACCAATGTGATTCCCTTTGCAAAATCATGACATCACCTATTATCAACTTCCATTTCCAGTTTCCTTTCACTCTACTTTTCGACATATCACATGATGCTGAAAATCAAAATAATGATCATCTATCCAATACATCAAGTTAAGTGTTTAGATCAAAGCATGGTATTCAACACCAGAGTCCCTATCACATGCATAAGAAGAATTACTATAGCTAGACATGGCCAACAACATTAATCAAAGATCCCAATGCTGCAACTTGGCTTTGATACCAAATGTAATGCCCCGCCATGCAACCCTAGAGATAAGTCAACTAATGCCATAAAAAGGTAGAATTTTTTTTAAAAAAAATAGAAGTAATGGTAACAAAATGTAACATAGTCTAATACAACAAGTTAACTAACATCTCTAGGGATAACATGACTACATTATTGAAATTAAGCAATATTCAACAATATACAAATCTCATTCAAAATGTTTAATTACATGACTACAATACTAATTACTAACATTATCTAACTAACAGCCATGGTTTGTTCTAAATCCAAATGCACCAAATGAATACACATAAGCACAATTTGTAATGCCTACCCAAGAAAAGAACATTAATGAACTCCACAAGACGATAAGATATCAATTTACAAAGTTTATCCTAGTAACTCAACATTCATCAAAAAAATGTAAGATACAAACGTTTCAATAAGTTTATACATTTATACACCTTTACCAATACTACCAGATAGTCATCTATTCACCAAGTGGAAAGGTACCTCCTTAGTTCTAGAGTCCTGCATGGCTTATAGATCTCAAACTGCACATCTAAGGAAACATTAGTTCTGCATGATTATTAATTACACAATATCAATTGCATAAAATGACAATCCTAAGGCCCTAAGGGGCCGACCTAATGTCTTGGGGGCTCATCCATGATGGCCTTGCCTACGTACGCATAGCACAGAGACATCGTAGTTCAGAAAAACTAGAACTTTCAATCTCAAGACAACATCATACAAATCTAAACCTCTAAGAAAATATCGACAACTTCTCACTATTAGCTACACATTCACATTTCAATCTATTCTTGAAGATAGAAGAAGATTCAGGTTTACCTTTCCCCTTCTCCTGATTCTTTTCGAACTGGTATACAAATTACTAATTTTCTTAACCAATATTGTAAGTAAAAAGTTAACATTGGATTATGAAAGCAATTACCTATTAAAGAACATTCAATACAAATACACTCATCAACAGACAACTAGATAATCTTCAATTTACAATTTGTCCTAAGATGATGTCATTGATGATGAACAATCACCTTATACACATCCATTCATAAGAAAAGTTTCAATTAGACAATACAACAGTCTCTAATCAGTTACTCCCTGATCTAATTTTATAATCCTAATCATAGATTCAATGTCTTAATCATCCCCCATGTTAGAAAGGGACATAGATTTAACTACTTTATTAATAGTCTAAATTACTACTTCAAAGATGTATTTTAATTTTCTTTCTACAAGATTAAATTACAACAATCCAAATCATTTATATATAATTCCCGCAGGATCCCTTATGATCCAATTCTCATTAATAAAGGTTTTCTAAATTTTACCTCATTCATTAGTAATCACTATCATATTATCCATACATACTAGAGATTCAAAATCATGTAATAGAGATAAACAAGCAATTAGATTAACTTCCAAAACATGTAAATCTATTGATCGAAGTAATAATGTCCCATGATACATAATTTCTATTAAGGCAATAACAACAATAACAATTCCTTAATCATCATACAAAGGATAAACAACTAAATCTTTTATATAACCTAGTTAATCTAGTCCTAATTTTATATCACGTTAGTCTATATTTTTCCTTTATTAGATCATATTGCTATAAATAGAATATCAAAAACCACATAAAGTTTTTTTCTTTTATCTTGATTCAAGAAGCAAGATACCATAATAACATCTAACAAATGAGCTACTATTTACAAACTATTTTCATAATTACATCATTTCCTCTCTGCATCATTCTTATGGTATTGAGAACTAAAGTTTCTATAAAGTTGAACTTATTTTATTATAAATGGTACTTAATCTAACAATAATTTTAAGCATCATCACAAGAGTAAATCTAGTAATTCTTATTTCAGTAGACCTATAATAAGATCAAAATCTTTTGTTATTCCCTCATTACCAATATAAGCTATAATAAGATCAAAATCTTATGTTATTCCCTCATTACCAATACAAGCTATATCGTTATCATTTCAATACACATTCATGGATTTTATACATCTCCTAAACATGAATAATATTGACATCATTATCTATTCACTTACAACCCTAAATTAAGACTTTCAACCTTATCTACATGGCTATTATAATAAACCATTATATTCTTTAGACTGAAGTATATCTAAAATCACTGAAAGGGTTAACAGATGGCTTCACTTTAGCATCCAACCTATTATATAAGGAGCACGCCTCAGAAAACATCTTCCTAATCCAATGGATGGAAAAAGAGATGTGATGAGCTGCCAAATTCGGAGCCCTACTCTCATACACCTATGAGAACCCTAAAAGCTCAAAAATAAAAATAGATCTGCAAATAATTACAATAATAAAAAAAAACTAGCAAGGCTATTGATGTATTGACCGAATGTTGTAAGAGAAGTCACCTCATGGAAAGAAATGATTGCATGTTTGCACAGAATGAATTTCTTGAGTAGACTTTAAAAAAAACTTCTAAGAAAATGCATTGGTGGCATAAAGCCAATTTCTACATTGCAAGCATAGGGCATGAACTGTTTAACATAATGCCTCAAAGAGATGTTAACCGATGGAATACAATGATTACAAGATATGCACTAAAGGGATACATTGAAAAAATCTTTAATAATAACTAGCATGATACAAAAGTGAAATCAGAAACATGACACACAAACTATTTGACAGAATGCCTCAATAAGCCACCATCTCATGAAATGATTGAAGGATTTAAGGTTCCAAAGTGCTCTCTCAGTATATAAATGTTCTCAATGGTTCATAGCAGATGCATACATCTTCAGATATGAAATACATTTCTATTATGAGATGTTGTGATCGCTAGTGCTCTGGTAGCCATAAATGTGAAGTGTGAATGCACAGACAAAACACAAAACTGGTTGATAGAATGTCACAAGGAGATGCCATCTCTTTGAAAGCAAGGATTGCTAGTTAGATCTTATCCTAAGGTAAGATCTGTGGTATTTTATACACAGCGACATGCAAACCTTTCACCGATAAATAAGGAAATCTCCAATCTATAAAATAGGAAGATTTAATACCATTTAAACATCAGATTCCTGTGCCTTTTCAAGACAATTTAAAATATACAGGAATCATCTAATTTTGAGTAGCCAAAACTTAAATCCTTCAAGCAGATTTTCAACGCTATTGTATGGAAACATAAACTCTAATTTGAGGTGCTATACATCACTGAGGTTATCAATACAATACGTTAATTCATAAATTGAATGTTGATAGGGAGATCAATAGAAAGGTCGTAACATATTTACTAGGTTAGAAAGACCATGATAAAGTTCAAATAGGCACACAACCTGAATGACACACACAAAGGTCGATAATTAAAAAGAAATGATTGAAGGAGGTAGAAATGATAGATATGATGGCAGACGTAAAGATAGAGCTCTGTAGGGTTTGAAAATGATAGCACCGATTACAATAAGATGGGTTATAAAGTAAGAAGCACGGAAAGAGGGTCGACAAAACACAGTCGACATTTGACAATAGAAGTATTCAACCCTGACTCCAGGTCCATGACTTATTAACAAGATAGTTTCATTGGGCAACGCTAGATTTATATACATTTATAATTAGAGGTATTCAACACTAACTCTGGGTTTGGATTCTATCAATAATAACAGTATCAAATAGATGATACATCAGATTATATCCAGTTAATGACAGTAGCAAATAAATGATGTAAATAGTCCTCGCAAAAACTAGAAGGTTCGTAAGATCTTTAAATAAATAGCGATAACACTGGTGATTAGGCAGTTTGAATGATCTATGTTATACAGTGTTAACATTGTGGCTATGAAGATCAGATAATCTAAGCTTAACAAGGTAAGCAATTCATGGCTGTGAGTCAAGGACTACATGATCCTCTCATGGCCTTGATGCCATAGCTAGAGCTGTAACCTACTCAACATAGAAATAATGTCCTTTGAGCTCTGTGGCTACGGATGGCATGGAACTTATGGCTCAATCGACTTTCCAAACATAACTGGGTTAAAGTCTTAACTAGAGATGATATCAAACAAGATAATATCCAATCAATATAAACCAAAGATAATATCAAATCGGTATATATATAAACCAATACCAAATGTCAATTTCTACTTTTATGTTATCAATTTGTAAGATGGAAACAGATAATAGTATTATTGCATAGACTATTCGACAGGGGCACTTACATGTAAGATCTCCCTTGAAACTACTTCCTCTTCGCACCACCTCAGTCTTCCTGCTAGTTTAAACAACACAACTAGAGATCCTAGCGACAAAGTGAGAGAACAAGCGATCCCCCCGCTAGAGAGAAAGAACCAGCCTTCCATATATGCTCCCCAGAGGTTCCAGCATAGAAAACCTTTTTTTTAGAATCCTTCATACCCCATGATAAGTGATACCCAGTAATATAATTTTGACCACCTGCAACTTAGTAATAAATGCAAAATATATTGCCCTTAAGGCATGGAATCATGGTTTCTAAATATAGCTTGACAGAATGCCCTAGTCAGATGAAAGTTCATAAAATGCAATAATAAAATACTTATTATATTTACATTACTATAAACAAGACTTATATTATATTTACAGAAACTAACATTTATGAGGAAGGATTAATCACAAAACTAAATGAACATAATTTAGGAACACAAATCCACCTCAATAGTCAAACAATCAATAGCAATTTTATACCTCATCCACAATAGAAATTTTAACATTGGATATTGTTGTCGCCTCTAAATATTGCAGTTTAAGATCACCCTAACAGGTATATCAATTTTACAATCCTAGATAATAAACCAGAAATTAGTAATCAAACTAAAACTTACCTGTACAACCAAAGTGAATATGGAGGGGCACTACTGTTTTGAAGCTACAAAAACCTAGAGATTTATATAGTTCAACCCTGCAAATCAGGATCGATCTTGTGCAATGTGGATTTGATCTCTAAGGAATTGTTCTAATATGACTGAAGTTAGACTTTTGTGATCTAGTTCATTGTGATTCTTGTTATCTACTAATGTGTAAGGACTGGTGGTATTGAAAAATACCTTGGGGAAGCCATGTAATTGCAAGGGTCAAATTCTCCTCAATTATCCCCTTGAGAGACTAGCTTTATAGTCTTAGGAAAGTGTTGGTAGATAGCAAGCAAGCATGTAGTGGCCTAGATTTGAATAATGATTGAAGTGTTTGATTCTTTTTAATGCTCCAAATCCATATGTTCCCAAGAATGCTCTTTGTAATTGATTAGGTTGTTTAAATGATCTAACATTTCAATTAATGTTCAAATGAATGTCTTTAAATACCAAGACAAAACAAGTAGTCATACAAATGTGTACTAAGTTAGCTTCGAACAATTAGTAAAAAAGAGTAGGAGTTGACATGAAATTTTAAAATTTTGAATTTGGGGTTAGTTCTATGTCGTGTGGGATCATTCTTACCCCTTTCAAGATTAATTAAGGATAGGGAATGCAAGATCTCAAGGCAAAGATTAGGTGAATGGAACTATAGGTTGATGATAAGGCAAATGTGTGGAATCATTTGTGAATGGGACAAAGATAAGGTTGAATGTACATAAATATATGTAGGTGACAGTAAATAAGGAAGGCTAGGGATTGGAAAGGAGTTGAACTTAGCACAAGAGTATGCCACATGTTGCTATGTAATTGTATTAATACATTCCATCAAAATGGACCCAAAATAAAATGGAATTAGTGTAGCTATGATAACTTCACTATTACATTTTGCCCCCACTTTGAGGTGCACATGAATCCTAAAATGAACATGTATTTCAAACTACATGAGCACTCACAATCATATATAAAAAGTTATTATTCAAATATAAAAAGATGTGGGGCCCATGTAAACTAATGGACCCAACCCAATCTCTTTAGTTGTTCCTCTTGCTTGGCATGCAAGTTCCATAGGAACATGCATAACATAGAAAATATATGCATTGAATAGCTTCTTTCATATAGACAAAATAGACAGAAATCACAAGCTTGCTTTAACTATCTAAGAAAATGAAAAAGGAGGAATAGAGAGAGTAGGGTTAAAAAAATTCTACTTGTATAGAAAGCGGTGTGGTAATACTCTATCCAGTGTGGTGGTAGTAGAGTTGTATGGTGCTTCAAGCATGGCCATCTTATTGGTAAAGATCCATCTAGGAACTATGATTTGTCTCCATGTAGCACAAGTCACTATCAAAATCTCAACATAGGAATGTTAGTGATGATATATGCCACCTCCAATTGGTTGCATACAAAGTCTACAGGGAATTATCTAAAAGAGAAAAAATAGTACATGAAAGTTAAATGTAAGCATATAGATCATGTAAATTAATGCAATAATGATCATGGATAACATTATGTGACAAACAAGTAGATACATATCAAACGATAAATATGGAAATCACATAGGCTGGAGATAATCATCAAGGTATAAGGTTTCCTCCAATATGGGCATATCATAATTTAAAAATAGCCTTAGAGGAACAATGTAAGTGGTATCATGGGGAAGACATAATGTCCCCAATGTGTCTCTTAGAACATGATAAGGCATATAATCACACAATATGATGGGGAAGGCATGATGTCCCCAATGTGTTAGGATAGCTCTACGAACATAATCAGGCATGTGAGTGCAAGATGATATTTAAAAGGTATAATTCCCTCCCAATGTAAAAGGATAAGAAATGATAACATAATAGATAATGAAAAAAAAATGATGCACCCAGTCTGAAAAGATATCTCTAGAAGAATGATAAGACACTTACAATGTACAATATAGTATGGGGGAGGCATGATGCCCCCTATTGACATAAAATATAGACTACATGGTTTAGATTTTTCTATGTCCTTATTGTTACCCCAATATTATGCAAAGGAGATAAACATAATAGATGTGACAGATTACATATTAAACCATAAGAAATAATCCATGTATTCAAACACCATAGTAGGATATAGAATCATTCATCTATTAATAACTCAATATTTTCTTACATTCATTAACCTTCATATTACAAGCATATATATACACATCACATATGCTTGGGTGATTTCACATACATAGTTTGTCTATTACATATTCTCCTCTATTGTACATATTACTCTTATATAGACTACATATATTACATATGTGGTATATTATGTTGCTATTATAGATTTCCAAGGTGTATGAGCATGTCCCTAGGATTGTCCTCATACGATTGTGACTATTTAGAGGTATCACAAAGCTTCTAGTTATAGCACTTCTCTACATTCTAGATCCTACGATGAACTTTATTTTACTCTATCATTGGGAGGGTATCCATCGTAGACTTAGCATCTGATGCACTTGTAGGTTTTCATCATCAACCTCTTTAGGCTACCCTTATGGGTTTTCAACCTAACATGAATAGATCTAGCTACCCTTTTGGGTTTTCAATTAAATTCATTAAAGTATCAAAATTTTCTTTGTTCTTGCCAACATCATTGTTGGCAAGACAAAGCCACACAATGCAAAGACTAAGATTGACAAGGATAGAGTCACCACAAGATAAATGTGGCACATACAACCAACCTATGACAAAGCCTAACAATCACCACAAGGAAGAGGGACATGTCCCTATATGTAATAATATTTGTACATACACCATAAGATAAAAGATAGAGTAGAGGAGTTCCAAGTACAAGGATAAATATAGAAGATAGGTAGTGAAAGAGAAAAGAAGTACAAGAGATAGATATAAGATATTAAGAGAAGGATAATATATGTGAGAGATGTATATGTAATATGAGACTGATGATTATGTACCACAAGTAAAGATAATGAATATATATTGGTTTATACTAGATTTTGTATCAACACGTGTCTAATTTAATTTATTTTCTTGGTATTCCACTATACTGGTTCTAATCTTCCTTTTATCCCTTTACATTGGGGTATAAACTACAACTTTGAAGAGCATATGCCTAGATCCTTAGTTTGCACCTCCTTCTCCACTAACATTTTGGTTCTATTGCTAAGACCCTAGTAAGAGGTAAGGAAAGTTTGGAACTCAAAAGAAAAACTTTGTGGCAATAAAAGATATATTATTAAGGGATTACATACACAAAAGGAAGCATCTTTAATGGTTCATAGTTGATTACACTAGGTCTTATCCTATGAGAGGGGTTATGAACCTAGGGGATGATGAATGGAAAGGTAGAGATCTTGAAAAAGATATTGAAGAGATGAAATAGCTAAAGGTAGGTCTTGATTGAACCATTAATGATGAACAAAAGGATTAATGAAATTCCAAATCAAAAACACTTATGGAAAAAAGAGATAGTAAGAAGTTGAGAGAGACTTTGGAAGAGATTAAGATGTCTATGGAGATGAACATGGAAGAAAAGGACTTGAAGCAAGTCTAGGATTTGGAAAAGAGAGACATTGTCAAAGAATGGAAAAGGCAAGGGAAGTAGAGTTGGAGCATGCTAAGAGGGTTTCTACTAATAGTATTAAGGATGATGATAATTTTGAGAATCCACTATTGGAAGGACAGTTCGTTATAGATGAGTGTGATATGAGGGCTATTGTTGAGGATGAGAATTATAGGAATATGGATAATTTTGAGATTCTATAAATAGATGGATAGATAATAATTGTGTCACTCAATAACAAAGATACATCTGAGCAACTAACAAACCATCTTGATAAGGCAATAGAATATCTAATAAAACTGGCAAAATAGATTGAGGAATAGGTTGTGTTTAGAGAGTCATTGGAAGGAGGGCTTAGGAGTTATGTTACTCATCAAAGGCATGGAAGTAAAGGTCCTCCACAATTTGAATTTTTGACTCATACACCACATTCAAAACTAGACCTATCAAATCTAAGGGTCACAATTAATGATGGGTTTGAGGGTTTATTAACCCCTTTTACAAAGCTAATACCTCTATAACTTAGTGTAAAATATTTGGACAGTGTGGTAAGTAAAAATGTGGGATTCCAAAAAGAGAAGATGATGAGAAATTTGGAATTGAGAGAAGGAAAGAAGAATGTGGCTCGAAAGAAGAATTAAAAGACATGTTTAATAGCCTATCCATAAACACAATCAAAATATTTGGAGAAGGATGGGAGAACCCCATGTCATTAGCTAATGAAATATTATCAAGAACCCCATCCCCCAATTTGAAGTGACACTATGAAGGGGTGAACCCCCAGACTAAGAGTCATCCCCTATGCCATATAAATCAAGAAAGGTTCCAAGTGAGGATATTAATAAGGGAACATTATGAACATAAGAAGAAGTAGAAAGAAAAGCATGTTGGCAAGAGACACTGCTATGATAAATGACTGAATGTTGTCATTGATGACAACAAGGCAAAGGGATTCTACCAACATGACAAAGAGACTTTACTCCGGAAGAATAAATGACTAAGTATGGGTAGTATACATTATACAAAGTAAGTGACAATATTTGAGATGGTATGCCTCTGCAGTTAAAGACATTTGTATGTGGTTCAAGTATGTTGTTCACAACTACTTATGATCACATGCTCTAGTGTTCAAGTCCTGACTTCCTCCGGAAGTCATATGGTGAAGTGTCTGAGTCCAGGTGAATAGAGTTAAGACATGAACAATGCACAGTACTAGAGTAAAGGGGTCTGCATTCCTCCGCTATGGTATATTTTGTCTTGTGGTTCTGAGGTAAAAAGATACATATAATGACTACCTAAATCTAGAGTTATAGCTTCTAAAGTTCCTTTGATCACATTCTACAAGTTGTTCTTTATCGGCTTTCAGTTTGACAGTATTTCACTGTGACAGAGCAACAGTTCCAAGATCCGCATTTTGCTTTAAAGGACTATTATGTCCTACGGTTTTGAAGGTATATTAAGAGGTCAATGATGAATGTTGAATGTGATTTTAAGAGTTTCATATGGTCTCCAGTGGGAGTTATGATGTGTTAGATGGATTGGTCAAGTATGTCCTTAAGGGACAAGCCGACAGACATGTTAGATCTATATGCGGAGAAGATATATTGTTTGAATAATCAATCTAAGTGGTTAAATGATTGGTGCCGACATATATGAAGAATATTGTATGTTTGGTAAGGTCCACATTGGCTATTTGTACACATGACCAAGCCAACAAGGCATAACACTTGTATACACATTTCATGTCTGGCTTGCCGACCTAATTGTGAGATAAATCTTGTTGTGGATATATATACTTGATGGATTTTAGTGTTGGGTGTGTGTGTTGGAATAGAATCTAAATTCTATGATTGTACGACCTAAGGTAGTTCTAGGATTAGCAAAAGAATAGAAAAGGCAGAAGGACAGAAGTATATGTGAAGCAGAGTAGAAAAGTAGGGTAGACAGTCTGAAGTCCTTTGAATCTGTATATTGAGCAAATTGGTACTACACCACATCATTCTATAGATGCACCTGTAGTAGTCCTCTCCTGGCAGTGAGCCACTTCTTTCTTTATTCTCTTCTCTTCTGTTTGGTAGTGAGCCTATTGCAGTGAGCACTTCTTTGGACATTGAGTCCTTGGGTAGTGAGCCTTCATGTAATTCGGTATTGCTATCATAATATATTGTGAGCTAACACTCACCATGGTTTTTCCCTTTTTGGGTTTTCCACGTAAAAATCCTAGTGTCTATGTGTTATGTCTTTATGGTTACTATTCTTATGTTTATTCTACTTTCATGTTATTGAATTTGGTAATTGGATTAATGGACATGTAAAGAAGTGGTTTTGTGGAATACTTATTCACCCCCCTCTCAGTATTCCTTGTATTCAATAATTGGTATCAGAGCCAATTTCCTTGGAAGAAGTCTAACAACTTGAGGAAGATCTGGGAAAGAATACTCATGGTAGTCAGAAGGTATCATGCTCCAGGTTATGACACAATTGGTCAATAATTAAAAACATCTCTTGAGGATCTTGATAAATATGAAGTAGAGATCTAGTATTTGAAAGAAAATGTCAAAGATGCAGATGAATGTATCCTGAAGCTAAGAGAGCAAGTTAATAAATCAAAGGATAGGAATAGAGAGCTAAATGAACAATTGTTTGAAGCAAATGAAATCCTAAATAACTTATCAAGGTTGGTTGAAGAAAAAGAAAAAGCTGAGAAACACTTGAATCAAATGTTGAAAGATAAATCTGAGGAATGTGAAAAATTAGGAAAAGATATGTTACTTCTGAAATATGATCTGGAAGCAACTAACAGCTATAAAGAAAAATTCAAAGTAAGCTCTGCAAAACTTGAGGAATTGATTGAAAGTCAGCAGAGTTCAAATGACAAGAAAGGATTGGGATTGAAAAAGGAGAAAGTTCTAAATCAGGTCAAGAAAACTTTGAGATGAAGAAAAACAAAGGCAACCAGTTTCAGAATCAAAGAAGAAGACCTAGAAGACCTCTAGTCAGGCAACCAAATTCTTAAAGGTACCCATCATTCAATGGCCATTGTTTTAATTGAAATAAGTTTGGTCATAAGTGTTGGAGTACAGGACCACTGAGAGGGGGGTGAATTAGTGGTCTATAAAATTTAACATTTCAAAACTTGACTCAAAAATCTTGTGCAAAGGAACTCATTGAAAACATAGTCATCATGATATGCAAACTAGAATAGAAAACTTAAATAAAGATGACCAAAAAGGTTCAACACAATCAACCATAAAGAGAAGACATGATACATGTTTTGATGAGTGGAAAACCCTCATAGGGATAAAAAACCACTCTTGAATCCTTCCACTTTATTGTGCCTCACTGGCTAGGAAAATCTCACTGATTACAACAAATGCCTCACTGACATACATGCCTCACTGGCAACAAACAGGTCTCACTGACCACGCAAGCCTCACTAGCTACAATATGCCTCATTGGCAAAATATACAATCTTAGAACAATACACAGAATATAGAGGGTTTCTTTGTTTCAATACAAACCCTTGAATTTGCATATCCCTTTGCAATCACACTCAACTCAATTTGCATTTCATTCTCATTATCTCTTCACAATCAATTACATATTGTCTTCATACTGGGCATGATTCAATCTGTAAATTTGCCGCATGATGTCTTTAGCCTATGTTTGATTCATCCCTGCAAAAACATCTCATACATCTCTTAAATCTCATACAAAAAATTCACCTGATTCACCTGCATTTTCTTTTCAAAAACCTCACAAAAGTCTTCAAAGATAGATCATGTATCAGTCCTCAAATCAAAAATATATAATGAACCTACAATAAAATGACCTTTCATTTTCCTCTTCTTTGCATACATCTTTACCATTTCAAGAGTAAAAAATAATTCTATATTTGGTCCCCATAAACAAAAATAATATCTTAAAAAAATTATTCACTGAATAAAATCTCCTTGGTCAAAACAATATATCATCTGTCCATCTTCTCTGCAAACAACTTGTTGCAATTAAGTCTCATTCTACATTCATATGCATCTCTTCATAAAAGCATTCTTTTCTTTAATATCTGTCCCTCACATTCCTTAAGAAAAACTCTTCATATTCTTTCTTAAAACAAAACTATCCTTCCTTTTTAGTCTTCAATGCTCGAAAAAGAGAGGCCCACTTGAGTTTTAAAATTAGAAAAAAATATCCCAAAAAAAACTTTTAAATCCTAAACAAATCTACCTTTTTAGAATAGATAAAAATAGTCTTAAAAAGCACATTCCTTGCTATTGTAGAGAAATGACGTTCCAAGACACATCAAACTTTAAGCAAAGGAGTCAAGGTCTAAGTTTGAATACCAGACTTTGATTATGATCTGCGCACCTATCGAATGTTTGAAGAGAGCCGTTGATATTCCTTTGGCACCCTTGCACCCATGTGGAAGACCAATGTCATTGGTTAAGCAAGGAAGAGGACCGGTCATCTTTATGACTGATGACCCCTCTAGCGGGTCATCTTAAGTGGCAATGACCTGCTGTAGCAAGTCAACAGAAAAATGAAACAAAAAGTGCTTTCATATGCGATGGGTAGTGAATGGTTTGCATTAGGATTTATATTTTAGGGTTTTTAGAATGCAAAACCCTAACCATGCATATTAATGAAGTCTAATGGAAAACCCTAACACTTTATGGTATATTGTGGAGGACATCACCATCATCTCTATCTTTGTTACAGAGAACACAAAGTAAACTTTGCTTTGAGTAACTCCAAAACATGATGAACAGGTTCTTCTTGGCATTTCATAACTTCCTGAAACATGATGAAGCATTCTAATCTGATTGAAGGTATGGAAATCAACATGAACATCATGCCAAACTTTTCCATTGAACATTGAATCATCACTGACCCAAGCTATGCGATCATTTGATATGACAACCAAGATGAAATAACCAATCAACACTGTGAAATAAAAATACCATTGCACAAACTATGAGCATGAACACCAAAGCATCCAATCATCAAGACTTTGCAAGTAGATTACTAGGTGAATCACTGAATAAGAACTTCAACTACATACCAACTGATTCACCATAATAACTCATGAACAATGAATCACATGTGAACTCCTAAAACATGACATCTTAAAGCATGAAGCATGATGAATGAACTAAACTAGAATGAAGATTTTGAACCAACATTTCCACAACACTTGTAGACTTCTCAAAACACATGAAGAGCAACTCAACATGTTAACACTCCTCAACTCAAATATGAACATCATCACAAAGGAACTCTTGAATAAGGATGAACTATCCTGAAACAAATTCAATGTACCTTCATCACTTGATATGACAACTTCCTAAACATGAGCATCATGTTATGAAATATGATTAATGAAGGTCCTACTCCTGAAACATGAAACATATGAAGAATAACACCTTTGATGCCTTTGATCCTTTGATGATCCTGTGGACCTGAAGCATCATGACAGAGATCAAGTTTGTGTCAATTTGCATCAAGCTTTCCTTTGCACCAACAACATAACATCATGACCAATATCTTTGCAACATCAATGGCAGACACCATCCATCAAACACCAACTCATGAACTAAGAAACCATATCAACCAACACACCATATCATGAAGTATGAACTCATGAAGTATCACCATCAACTCAATCAGTCTTTGCATTAACAACAAGCATGAACACAACACCTTTGACATCAATGACAAACATATTTCCAACAAACTCCGCCTTTGTCATTGATGGCAAAATCTTTAGCACTCTCTTTCTTTCTCCCCCTTTGACATCTAATGACAAAGTGCAGCAAATAAGCTTCCCCTGTGAAAAAGTTATGCTCCTGTCATGAAAATGACATCAAAGAACACATACACTACTGGATGCATTAATGACATGATACTTTAACTTGATCAAGGTTGTCTTAAACTTTGCAAACACATCCTTTCTCTGTCAAAAATTATTGTAGCATACCATGACTAAAAAACATCTCAATACAACTCCCTTCGTGTTGAAGTGCACTAATGCTATTTACATTTGGCATATATTACTGTTATTTCATAAATCTTGAAGCCATTGTCCTACACCAAACCATAAGTACACTGCCATAATTATAAGATGTCTTGCTTATTTGAACATTTGATACAAACACCACCACTTCATCAAATGACTGCCATAAATTATCAATCATACTAACAACTGTCCTTTGCAAGATACATGACAAACCAATCACTTATCATAACTTGTTGATCTCATAAAGTGCAGAGTTGTTGTTGGAATACTAAGTTAAGTAATTGAAGTCAAGAAATAATCCAAATCACTTGTTTTAATGCTGTCATGAAATTTCAAAGTGTGCTGTGAATGTCTCTGACAAGCTTCAAGTTTGCAACAAAAGAGTAATCTTCATACAGTCAAAAGGAACAAAAACTGTCAATGAATGCTGTCCTACACAAAGCTATCAGACCTCTCCATTTCAAGGTATTATTGACTATTCACTATACAGTATTGACTATCATGACAAACAGTGATTGAGATGACAAAGTTGTCATGAAACAGTCCTATTTCTTGTACCTTGTCAATGCTCTATTAGAAATTAAATCATGTAATCATGATTCTTGATTGTAGTAGAGTCCTCATTGTATTCAATTGTTGCTCAATGTCTACCATGGAAGATACACTACAACAAAACAGACAATTAGTGCCTAAAATAGTGCTAGAATTTAGTGCATTTGAGTCCATGAATTGGACACTTCTACAGGCACAAAACTCAGCGCCCAATAGCATCTCACTATTGCGTCGGGTTTAGTGCCAATTTTAACGCCGGATTTAGCGCTAGGTTTAGCACCAAAATTTTGTGCCAGGATTAACACCGGATTTTGTTGCTTCCAGTTTGGCTTCTGATTTTGCTTCTGGTTTTGCTTCTTGTGTTGCTTCCAAGTTTGCTTCTGGTTTTGCTTCCAGTTTTACTTCCAGTTTTGCTTCCAATTTTGCTTCTAGTTTTACTTCTAGGTTGGCTTCCACTTTTTCTTCTAGTTTTGTTTCTGGTTTTGCTTTTGGTTTCACTTCTAGTTTTGCTTCTAGGTTTGCTTCCAATTTTGCTTCTAGTTTTGCTTATGGTTTTGCTTCTGCTTTTGCTTCCAATTTTGCTTCCAGATTTGCTCCCAGTTTCGCTTCTAGTTTTGCTTCTGGTTTTACTTCCAGGTTTGCTTCCAATTTTGCTTCTAATTTTGCTTCTGGGTTTGCTTCCGATTTTACTTCCAGTTTGGCTTCCAATTTTGCATCCGGTTTTGCTTCCAATTTTTCTTCCACTATTGCTTCCAATTTTGCTTCCAGTTTTGCTTCCAATTTTGCTTCCGATATAATGTCACTTGTTGCTTCCAATTTTGCTTCCATTTTTGTGTCTTTTGTTGCTTCTAAAAATGCTTATTGTTTTGCTTACATTTATTAATTTAATATGTTTTATTTCAATTTAATTAGTTAAATATATCATGCCTCTTAAATAATTCATATGATTATAAAGTAAGTAATTTATTATTTAACTCATATGATTAAATAACAAGATAATTATTATAACATGATCATCATCTATAATTAAAACAAGTGAGTCAAATATCTATAATTTAATTGAATTTGACAACATCCATCTTGAGCAGTAAATTAAAATCATCATACGTAATAAATATCGATCCAAAAATCATCGACCACTTTCAATATATATAAATTGACAAGTCAATATGGATAAGATCATCATCATATATAACTAAAACAAGTGAAAGTCAAATATGCTAGTAGATCAATAACATGCCTAAATGATACATGTACAAATGATATAAGTAAAAATGATAAATTACGTAACTCAAATGATACAAGTCAAGATGATACATGTCCAAATGATATAAGTCAAAATGATACATAAATTTATGATACAACTCATTAATATGGCACCGCAGGCCGTGAAAATGATACATATGATAACTAGCAACTATGAAAAGAGGCATCATAATGATATATCAACAATGATCCATGATGCAGTCTATATGATCATGAATGTCACTGGCTACTACGAGCAGCTGCCTCATCATCATCATCATCACCATCGTGATCATCATCATCATCACCATCGTGATCATCATCATCATCACCATCATCATCGTGATCATCATCATCATCATCATCATCATCATCGGCCTCAGTGTCTTCTGTATTTGCATCATCATCATCCTCTGCCATGTGATCTATACCAGAACCAACATTATCTGGATCTCTATCAGGAGGATCATCTTGATCTTCTAGAAGACCTGTGTTTTGCAAAAAAAACATTTAAAATGAAAAGTTATTATTTATTTCATGCAATAATTTATTTTTCTGTTATATATCTAATATTCCAACATATGAAATGAAACCATAATCATATTACATCATATCAAAGTACACATACCATAATAAAATTTCAAAAAAGTTACAGCTACTATGTCATTCCAATGATGTAAAACATGCAACAATTCTAATAAACATTAGTAAAGATCATAAAAAAATTTGTTATAAATTTAACTATCAACTATAAATTCTATTACATAACCTTAAGTGCTACAAATTGCTTGGTCGAAAGCTCCCATTTTGACATAGGTAGGGAGGATGGTGGCAAAGGTTGTGGAATTTGGCTTTACACTAGCTAATTGCATTTGCTTTAAAATTTCTGAAGCCTTTTCAACAAATCCATTTTGTGCATATCCTGCAGTCATTGCAATCCATGAGACCACATTTCTTTGAGGCATTCTGTCAAACAGTTCCCGTGCCTTGTCTATGCTTCCACATTTTGCATACATGTCTAACAGGGCAGTTGCAACTACAACATCTGACAAAATTCCTCTATCCTTTATGTATTGATGGATGTCCATACCCTATTCCAAAGCTCCCATTTTGACACAGGCAAGGAGGATGTTGGCAAATGTTGTGGAATTTGTCTTTACACGAGCTAATTACATTTTCTTTAAAATTTTTGAAGCCTCTTCAACAAATCCATTTTATGCATATCCTACAGTCATTGCAATCCATGAGACCACATTTCTTTGAGGCATTATGTCAACCAGTTCATGTGCCTTGTTTATGCTTCCACATTTTGCATACATGTCTAATAGGGCAGTTGCAACTACAACATCTGACAAAATTCCTCTATCCTTTATGTATTGATGGATGTCCATACCCTATTCCAAAGCTCCCATTTTGACACAAGTAGGGAGGATGTTGGCAAAGGTTGTGGAATCTGGCTTTACACCAGCCAATTGCATTTGCTTTAAAATTTCTGAAGCCTTTTCAACAAATCCATTTTGTGCATATCCCACAGTCATTGCAGTCCATGAGACCACATTTCTTTGAGGCATTATGTCAAACAATTCACGTGCCTTGTCAATGCTTCCACATTTTGCATACATGTCTAATAGGGCAGTTGCAACTACAACATCTGACAAAATTCCTCTATACTTTATGTATTGATGGATGTCCATACCCTATTCCAAAACTCCTATTTTGACACAGGCAGGGAGGATGGTGGCAAAGGTTGTGGAATTTGGTTTTCAAATAACTCATACTCGTAGAGTCATGGTTTTAGGTCATGTATGTTATGGTAACAACAAGGGATTCCAACTATGGTTACGATAGCTAAGACTGCCCTCATTTGTGACTGTAACAAGGTTCTTGGACAACACTATCTTGCTCTTCACATTGGGTACTATATAGGCCAAGATTAGGTTGAAGAAATCACTTGATGGTTACATATATAGTGATACCACACCCTAATACCCCATGCATTCTAAATAGCTTGAGATTTATACAATATTCAACCAAGATGAAATTGTATCACTGTACCACACTTAACTATGACAGCCCTTTCTTGACAACAATTTGTAATCTTTAGACTATTGGGATACTTGCCACAAATAAATATTAGGTCAATGACACTGTTAGGTCTCAAAAATGCAGGTTGCAAATCCTAAGAGGATGCCAGGCTCTATGCTTAGATTTGCAATGTTTTTGAACTAATGAAACAGGGTTAACCTATAGGGTTGATGACTCCCTGCACTTCAGGTTCTGCTAGACCTAGGCAGGTGCACCTTACTAATGAAGCAAATTAAATAGATGTGTGATCTTGGTTGAGTGATGGATCTACCCATAGTGGGAAATGGTGCGGAATAGATGATTACTTGTTGCCTACTTTTTACTTCTAATGTCTGAACAGTGATTGAAAATGGTATGATTCTAATTTGGTATAAATTGTATAAGCAATATCAAGGCAAAACTAATGAATATGTTCAACTAATGAAAATGAGTAAGAATAGTGCCTAAATCTATTGGGATATTTGAGTAAGTGAATGGAAATAGATGTATGTGATTGGTGAGCTTATCTCCTAGCTTAACTCTAACAGTTGGGCACTTTGGATATTTACACCTTGTGCAAATGTGCAGGTTTGTATGTGACAGTGCTCTTCTTATATAATCCCAATGATATTCCCTTGAATTACTATGAAATTATAAAAGGAATTTAATTCTTGAGTTGATGGAAACCAATCACAATAACTTCTTCAAAAGGATTTAATCTTTGACAAGAACCAATTAAAGTCAATTGTTAGAAAGGATTTTTAATTCACATTAATTGGAAACCAATCAAAGAACTTCACACAGTGACAACTAATATGCCTTGACAAATGTAAATTTGAATAATTCAATAGAACCACTTTGGAGACAACACAATAACATATAATCATGAAAATTAACACAATTGTTGAACACTGGAAATAAATCACCATGTAGAAATATTCTGCTCCATTATGTTTTTTAGAAAATAAACATGTGTAGCTAAAATTCTTTAATTAAAACAGAACTGACAATATATCTTCTTTCTATATGTAATATATATAGTCTTCTTCAAATTAAAGAGAGATACCTATCAATCGATGATCTTATGACCATCATATGTTTTAACTTTTATATCAATATTAGTGAAGAGACCATGTCTCTTCATAGTGTCTTTTGAGAACTAACAAAATTATGAAAATAAACAAATACATTTAATATTAAGCCCTGCTGAGCCATAAGTAGATTTGAGCAAGATGATCCAAATATTTCTGGCTCAGGTGTGTCTTTGCATACTCAATGGCATCCCTAACGTCCACCTGTATTGAAACCATCTTCTCTAGATGCGAGCAAGCTTCCTTGGATGTTGAATCTTCATGTTTTACAATTTCTAGGGCCTCATCTAATATTCCCTAACACTCCTTGACCCATTCATCCTTGCTCTTCAAATCTTTGTCATTCTTGAGTAACACAGGTACACTTATTTGAGAAGTATCCATGCATTCTTTCACTTCATCTTGGAGCTTATCATGGTACTTCTTATGTTTCTTAATAAGATTGTCTGCATCAAATGTGCTTGCACTGTCAGAGGTGTGTTTACCCTGTATTTCATGTAACTTATCGTGTATTCTGTTATTTAGTCTTTCATGTTCTTGAATGACCTTTTGGTTTTCAGAGCAAATATCCCATAATTTAGGCATCCATTGCATCAGATGAGCATGCCTATTCTATAGGACTATAGTGAGTGTATCTATTCTGACCTGTGCCATTTGATCGTTTGAGGGTGATTGGACTTGTGAGCTTTCTACCTGTGTAATCATTTTAAGAGGCACTAAATCCTTTAAGAAATCATTTTCTTTTTTCAACCTTTCCCAACTCATTTTGTAGGTATCCCTCTCCTTTATCAACAACTAAATCTGAGCTTTATTTAGTTTTGCCACATTTACTCCAAGTTCTGCTATAACAACTGGATCAGTTTCTCCAACTCTCAATGTCATAACATGGCCAAAAGCTTTTTCAATGTCAATGACAACAAGCTTTTTGTTTGGTGGGTATAGAGCCTATATCATGAGGGAATTCTCATCTGGATTGTATGTTGTTCCAGTATATACTTCAACAACCCCTTCAGAACTAAGCTTGTGTTTTGTATCATTATTGTGCAGAAAACTATCAAAAACAAGTCCTGAATTCAAATCAAGACTCGGGAAGATCATTACACTAGATTCTCTAAGCAACTCCCTTCCTTTCTTAGGAGTCATATCTTCCATCTCCTTTTCAACTTCTGCTTTTAAAGCATTCATTAACTCTGTCTGGTTGTCTAGTGTAACATCTAAGACTGATTCTCTAATAGTCGTCCCCTTGTGTTTGTACAAAAAGGATCTGAACTCAGGGGTATGAATAAACTGGTCATCTGAAATAAAAGATTTATATGCAACCTGTCTAGCATCATTATCCCCTGTTTCTTCAATTTCCAATCCTCTTTCTAGGGGCTGGTATGGTTCAATTCTACATTTTGAAATTGTATCAGAAAAGTCATGGGGTTTAGAGGCCATAGACCCTTCACTGTTAGAGGAAAACACTTTAATTTCTTGTGCTTCCCTTCTTCTTTTCCTTATTTTTTGATTATATTCATCAATGGCTATTTCAGCATCTGCTTCTTCCAAATTTTTGATTACATCATCATGAGGGAAAGGTGCATGAGTATATCCACTCAGTTTTTGCTTCTTCTTAGCATAATCAATAAAGCCCTCCGGGTCAAAAATTTCTCTCTATATTGCTTTCCTAAGATTAAAATAAGACAATTTATCAAGAATGAGATCATAACCTTCTCTAGCTAACACAGTAAAGTCACCAAAACATAAGGTGCTTGGCATAAAAGACTATTTATCATATGCATTGAGATTCATCACATTTGAGTAGTCAAGCTGTCTGACTATTTCCAAGTAAGCCACCCTATTTGGTACAATTTTTGGCAATAGAAAAGGGGTATCTTCAAACCTGTATACTCTGATCATTGTGGAATCACGAAAACAATACCAATCCCCCCAATTGTGGTTTACAGTAGGTGGCCCATCAAAATCCTTAGGTCTCAAAAACCTTTTAATTTCTTCTGACAAAGTGTAACTGCATGGGTAGCCATAACATTTGTACAGGGTTTTTACAAAGAATTCTTCAAAGTGAACATAACTGGAATTCACAAACCTGCTGTCCCATATTGAAGTCCATAATTGTTGGAGCAGCGATTGACCATCTTTATCAATTTGTGAAATTTTCAACTGCTCTGGCCATAGATTCAATTCTTGTCCAAAATACAAAACCATATGCATGAGAATAGAATAGTGTCTGAAGCTGACTATGGGGGAACTATTCTTTAAGGCCTTCAGACCTGAGTCTATGTCCTTCAAAATAAAAGTAGCATAGTCAAATGTCCTGGCATGATGGCACTGTATATCCATAGAGATAACCATGGGCACTATGGGCATACATTCTGGAACTTCAATTCCCAACACCTGCCCCACTGAGTAATATGTGTATCTCAGGTAAGGTTCAAACAACTCGACATGAAACGGTGGTTCATACACTTCTTCAAATGGCACTAGATTCCCCTCATTCTGTGGCCTATGTAATGGCAGTCTCCAGCCCTTATATGTGGTATCCAATCTGAAATATTCCTTTTCTAGGGCTTCATGTATGATAGGGGTGTTATATGTGTCATTTAAATCAAAAACTTCACAAATTTCATTTTTAGATATATGAAACAAGGGCTTTCCCTGTAGATTGCATATGGCCTTTTGGTCGGGATCATAATGGTATGCTAGCAGTTTCAAAAGGTCTATATTGACAAAAACATTTGTGACTATTAATTTCCCTAAATTGAGTTGCCACCGGTTGCAGACGGGTTCCATCCTATGTCTCCTGTGATAGTGGAACACAAATAATTCATAATCTCAGATAAGAGTCCATATATTTCTGACATATTTGTATTTATCTTCGAGTTTTTCCACATTTGCCCTCAATTGTGCAGTTCTTCTAGCCTTGGGTCAAGAACAGGGCAATTGGTCCACAAGATCTTGGTTTAGTTTCCTTTCTGGTGTTTTCTCTCCCTTCTCTATTTCAATTTTCTATTTTTTGCCCTTGGTTTGGCTCTTTTCAGTGTGTTGCCTTTTCTTTGTTTCAGAGGAGCCTTCCATTTTATACTAGAACTTGAATGTATCAAAGCAAGTTCAAGGACTTACCTGTATATGCTCTGCACAAATCTCCTGATTCCTAGTGAATTCCTTCTTCTCCGTCTGCAACCCTTGTGTTGATTTTAGTGGGGATTAGAATGGTTTTTACAACATTATGTTCAATCAGCCATTAATGGCTGCTGCCAAAATTGAATGTAGGGAATTCATGAATTTCAAAATGTCAAGGCGATGCTCTTTTTATCATATCGGTGAGACCATTTTATTCTTTCACCGATCTTCATATTATTTTGGTGCCATTTTCTTTCATATGTTTCTGGTTGGGCACCAAGGGTGCGTTGGTGTCTCCACGAAATACTCTTTTCATAGAGTTATGAACCCTTTATTGTCATTTCGGGGAGATATTATAATTTTCATCTCAATGTCATTTTGATCAGGTGTGGTGAATGTTCTCCTTAGCATCAGTGAGTGTTTCTTCGATAGATAGGGGTTACCTCATCTTTATCGGCATGACAATCTCCATTGACAAGAGAATATGATAGTCTCCCAATGGGTTAGGTCTTCCCGATGATCTTATCTCCATCACTTATTTTTATTAGAACGTATCGGCGAGAGTCTTACCGAAAGCCTTTGGTCTCTTGTGTTGGGGTGACTTTTGTGGTCAGGGAAGCTTAAGGATTTTATTTCGATTGTATATGTCACATCGATAGTCTTAATATTACACATCGGGGAGAGATTGTTTGCTTCCTGGCGATGAGCCATTGGTCGGTGTGACCTAAAGGCTCAGTGTAACTTTAGGATTTCACTCTGATTGTTCTACTCAAACCGATGAGTATGCATCGGTGATACATACATAATGTCTCCCTGATCTTTTGACATATGAAATTTTGATCGTTCGGACATCAATCATCTCTCACCAATTATCACATTATACTTCAAGAATGTATTTTACTATTCAGGGTGAGTTACTTAAGGTCTTGCCGATATAGATAACTTAGTATCAGAATTAGGCTATGGTTAGAGAGCTAGGTATATTCATGAGATTGTTTATGTGCAGATTCTGAAATGGATCTTGTCACATAAAGTTTTGGTGGTTGGTTTTGAAAATGAGGGACATTAGTCACGTTATGTGGAGACTTGGTGAATTCTTAGCAGATGAATAATGTGAAAATTTTCAGTTGCAATAGACACAAGGCTTTTAAACAAAAACCATAATCCCAACTCTATATCCATCCCCTTGGCAGTCTCAAGGGCCACCTTGAGACAAAAAATTCTAATGTACTATTATGATAGTTATGATTGTCCTCCATCATTTCATTGTGCATTTGAAACTTGAGATGAGGATTGGGGAGGTCTCCATTTGTAAAAACATGGAAAATACTCATGGAAAGATCTTTAAAATAGGCATATTCAACTTCAGGCATTTCTACAGACCCTAGGAAGGTGGATGTAAACTTAGTGACTTTAATTACCACCACAAAGACTATCCCCTTTGTGACTATGATAAGGTAACACTATCATGCTCTTTATGACAATCCCTTCTCCATTGGGTGATGGTCTAATAACATTTATCTCCTTTGTGAGTTCAATGCCTTTCTAATGCACTATCATAGGAGTCTTGACAGTCCTTATGTATTAGTGAAGAAGGCTTCCAAAAAATCAAAAAGTAGGGCTTAAGATTACATACAAAGTCCTAGTCTTCATACCCTAGTCACATATCACCCCTCTAAGAAGACCTCAAGACAATTGCCCTTTAATACAAGAAGTCAATGGAGTTTTAAAAGATAAAGTGAAAGAGGCCAAAGGACAAGAAAACTTAAGGCCTTAAGGGGTTTAAAGGAATAAAAATATAGGCTTGCAGACTCGACTTAAAACCCTAACCCTAGGTGGGTACCACCAAATACCACCAGAACCCTTTAACTTGGCACTGCAAAACCATGTCCAATCTAATCGTGGGAAGCTGAAATCAAGCATGTACACTCACATATGACAGATAAGTATGCCTACCAAGTGGTTTGATATAAAAATGAATAGGCTTTGAATTATAACCCTTCAAAGTAGGCCACTGAAGTATATTGTACAGGTGCATTTCTGAGTTCTGTAGTTAGATTTTTCATCATGGGAACCTAAAATTTTTGCAAAAAATGGTAGGAAATTTTAGGTTCCAACAAGTCCATTAGTTGGAGGCAGGCAAACAAGGGTTTTATATTCATTATTAGCCCATTAAACTTAAGCATATGAGAAAGCATGGCACACACAAAATGTTGTGGATAATGACCACAAGATTAGGTTAATTGCGACCACTTTTTGTAAGCAAGCACAAGACTAGTATACTCATTATGATCCTAATGGCACCAAGAAGGGTCCTCAAAGATATAAGAGTAATCATTTGTCATCTAAGAGAAATCTTACATTTAAGGGCACTAGGGCCAACAGAGAAGCACTTTAGAACTCATCCTACGCATCAATAAACAACTCAACACAAGAAATTCAAATTGACATATTAACCCAACAATATCCAACTAAGTTATTGAAAGTCAACTATTGATACCTCATTCTCCATCCAGATTACAAAATCAGTCCACTTTTTTCTTTGTAACATTTCCTTTTCAAATTGGCTTGGATGCCGGCCATATTTCTCCTCCTGTCAAAACATAACACATTGAATAGTTAAACTAATTAATATGCAATCATTTACTTTTTCCTAGGAAATTAAAAAAAATATCATTTAACTTATTAAATATACTTACAAATGTACAGATCAAGGCCTGTAAACCTTTTTGGCCACTGTGATGTGTGGCACGAAGTTTGTCAAGCCTAGCCTTGGAGGCCTTGTCCTGAAACATATACTAATTCAATTTAACTATGTACAAATAAAATTTAAAAATCATTTAATAAATTTGATATAATCTTATGAGCAAATTCAAATACCTGCGTACTCTCCTCACCGGACTTCCTTCGTGCATCAAACTTCTCATATGCTTTTACAAGCTCTTTCCATACTTTCAAACTTACATCAATTGGCCTTTTTTTGAGCCTTTGCTTGGGAGGGAGTTTTTTTATCTTCTTTGTTTGGTTGTACTGAAATCTCTTGCAGTTTTGAGACATTCATAGCTTTATCTTTTTTACAGACCAACCTATGCCAAATTCAGTCTCCATGTCTTGGATAACTGCTTTTTGTAGGTGCATGGGTATCTTTGAGAATGGAAAATGTAGATTGTCTTTGAACCATTGAAGGCATGATTCCTTCAACCTATTCACAAATGTTTTTCTAGCATCCATCATTTGGATGTCCCCTGAAACCACATTGTATTCTATCTTGGTATCGTAGGTACCAATGCAAGATGCAAAACATGGCGTGGTGGTTGAAGAAGTTTGTGTCCCAGGAGTGGGTGGGACATTGGAAGCCTCTGTTCCCTGTTCCACATTCTTAGAGGTTATTTTTATTGATTTCCTCTTGGATCTTTTGCTCGATCCATGACTAGTTGGGGAATCAATTGATTCCCTTTGACATTGTTGATTTGGTTGTAATGTTTCAGGGGATTTACCAGATCATTTTTCTATGTATCTAGCAAGCATTATCAAGTCCACACCATCCAATTTGTTCACTGCCTCTACCCCCAATATGGAAGCCAATGCCTCTTTATCTTTGTCAGTATCATGTTCCTATAAAATAAATTTCTTCTTTTAAATTTACAAATAAAAAATTAAAAACTAAAAATCAAAGAAACAATGGAAACATTTACAAATCTATAAATTGACAATGAATTACCTCATTGTGGCCAGAGTCTGCTCCCTTTGCTCTCTTCCCTCTATTGCTTGACATTTTGAGGTGACCTAGGGCAAATTATTTTCATTCAGTCTATGGAGGCAAACGAAGTACACACTGCCAGGTATGAAAGTTTTTGTCCAGTTTTTCCATATTCCTTAAGGTTTTTGACCTTTACTTTGTAGAGCAAATCATGAAGCTATTTTCCTATTAATCAATTGGTGCCTTGGGAGGGAATCTATAGTTCCCAGCCTAATTTTAGTTTGCTCACCATCGTCTCAAAAGCCCTATCTCCTCGTATTGTCTCGACCAACCTCTATTTTAGTTTGCTCACCCTCATCTCAAAAGTCCTAATTTTAGTTTGCTCACAATCAACTTGTCTTAAAGCACTCGACTACTTTTTTAGGAAGGAAGCGAGAAAGTTGTGTTTAGAGAAAGGTATTGATGGTAATGATAAACGGACTTGGGCATTGGGGTTTGAAAAATGCATTCACTGCTCTTGGATGCAGAGGAAATAATGCAATGTCTATAATTTTACCCTCCTCCTTTGCAACCACATGAGACTTGAACGATTCGCCTGTAAACAAAACAATATTTACAACCCTTTCTTCACAATCCTCTCCATTTAATTGAAACAAAAATATATTTGGGAACGAAATTTTTTTATTGTAATTATAACCTTACCTATGGTGTTGAAAACTAAATCAAATTTCTCATCTCTTCGTGCGGCGTTTTTATTCTGTAATTATCAAATTTCTCATATATTAATTCAGGCAGGACTGCAACCCAAACGCTTGACTTCCAAACAAAAAATGAACACCAAAAATCAATATTAAAGTTTTGTTTTGTTTTGGGGTATGTGCAGGCGGGAATTTTTTAAATTTTTTTTGATCCAATAGTTGGAGCAATTAATGTTGACTTTACTGCCGACTTTTAGGCAAAAAATGTAATCTATTTGGGTCACCAAAGATGGCATAAAGTGTGCCTAATTTAGTGCCAATCAGTGCAAAATGATGTATTTTGCTTGAAAGTTGATAAAAACGTAACCTCACCAAATTTGGATTGTCCTTATAATAAGTAACTATATCTTGTTTCCATGATAGCATTTTGACTTCATGCTTCTCTTATGATTAGCTTAATAATGACTCACTCTTTCATGACCTTACACAAATGGTTGGTGACAATCCTTATGCAACTGATATGGCTTTGGAAAAACCAAACAACTCTTCTCTTACTATCATGATGACACGATATTGGGACTATATTGGCAGCTTATGGAGTGTGCTTATGGTATTGTGATTTTCATTTCTATGTTCTCATTAACCTATTTTAGGTTGAAGCATGATAAATAACCCAATAGCTATAATGACAATCATACAATGACTAGACAATCCTCTCCACTTTAACTATGACAGTCCTATGCATGGTGTTTTCTTCATGATAGTCCCCAATAATGTGAATTATTGATAGTAGCTAGTTCAAATGGAGTTTTGGATGGTGTAGTAAGTTGTCCCTATGGCTCATGATAGTGCATGCCTTGGTTATATCCTTGTGACATTACTCTCTAGATATCTCCTCTTTATAGTGACAAGGTTTCAAGAACATGACAACTTAGGTAAGGTATCAACTTGTCTCTTTAACCTCTGGATTGCCATTTTTCAAGAATTGATTTCATTGAAATGCAAAGACAACATGTCATAGATTAGATGAAAAGATCAAGGAGATGCATGTTATAGAGTATAAAACTCAAAAATCAAAGGTCTTTTTGGGCCTTTTTCCAACAATATGAGCAAAATTCAAACTTTAAACATGTAGCACAGGTACCATATGACTCATTCGCATACATCACACATGTGGGACCACTAAGAAGGGAGGTCGACGCTTAATATGAGCAATGACAATTGCACATAATGTTTAAGTTCACTTCAACATATATTTGGGTTTATGATAGCTAATGGAGAGTTTTCTTTTCAAAGGAAACCATTACTTTTGGAGTGAAAGGTAATGGTGAAATATAACATAATGTCCCTATAATTAAAGAATATCCATTGGCTAGGATTAACCTAACAAAGATCTAATGACGTGATTTCAAAATTAACATCCAAATTATCCTTCCCTCCATCAAGAATTTAAAATTTTGGTGCCAAAGACTCTTTGAGACTATTTTGAGGGTTTTATGGCCACTTGGAGAGATATAAATTGCCTTAAAATGACCCATAAAAGAAAAAGGAGAGTCAAATATGAAATAAATGTCTTTTTGATGTGAATTTGTAGTCATCTTGTAATCATAAGATTTGAGCTCTAGTTGTCAAGATTTCGCATGTAAACTTTTTCTGAAGAGCAAAATGTTGCAATGTCCTATTTTGTTTTCAATAGTGCGTCTTAAAGAAAAGTGAGTGTATTAACAAGATAAATTCAAGAATATTCTCTTGGTGAATAGCTATTATGTGACTATTGTCATTGTTGTGTATTGTAGGATCTAGAGGAGGCCATGGAGAGAGGACGTGGACGGTGTAGAACTACTAAATCACAGAGAGGAAAGTGGGTGGAAATAGATATGACAATGGAATCTGTAGATACAATAGAGGTAAGAAGAGAAAGCAACCTCAACCAAAGGAGGAAGGTGTTTATGATTTCACAAATGCTACAACATAGAGGAGATAAAGTCATTTTTTTGTCCACAAGGCCTCTGAGGTCAAACTTATTGGTTGAAAATGCACAGGAATGGTGATTAAATGTGATTCTATGATCGAGGGAAAAGTTTGAAAATTAGGATGGCCAAAACATTATATCAATATGTCAAATATATGACTAAAGTGAGGTTTTGTGTTGGATAGCATATTCGTTGAAATAATATAATTGGTGTACTAAACATTATTTACTATGTTGTGTATTATAGGGGCCAAATGAGGCCATGGCAACATATCGTGTCATATCAAATGGGGACACAATGAATGAAGTAGGAAATCAGGTACTCAAATCCAATTTCCTTAGGAAAAAATGATCTGATGGCATTTTGTGATATGTCCATCTTTTTTCACAGTATTATTGAAATTTATAATGTATTATCCAATCTTGACATAAATTAATGCATGTTGTTGATTATTTTAGATGGAGATTGGAGCAAATGCAGAGCTTGAGCATTCAACTAGAAAATGAAAAATATATGTACGTGGACGTGGACCTAAAAATGTTAAATCATGTAGACAACAATGGGTGGAAGAGGATATGACAATGGATCCTGCAGACACAACAAATGATTGCACTGAACAAGAGGTTGGTTAGGACTATAGTACATGAGATGAATACTTTAAGAAAATTGTTGTTTGTGGATGTTCTGTATGTCGTGGAAAGAAACAATTCAAACGAGCGATTGTACAAAGACATTACATATATGATGAGCTTCCAGTCGGTAGTATGCCTCCTACAATTGATTCAAACCCAATAGGAATTGTGGTAAGGAATTTTCCAAATTGATATAAATAACATGTATACTTCGTTTAAACATTGTTTTATATTATTTAAATAACTAATTTTTTTCTTAATGGATACTTGCAGGATAAAGTTCTTGGTTTAAAGTTTCCTGGATCACTGACTTCTAGCCTAGAGGGCAATGATCATTTATCAGATGATACAACTAACAAAAATATGTGCCAATATACCAGCTCGGAAGATGAGGAATTGATGAAAACAAGCAACAAAACAAGAACCGGTTTAAAGATGCATAATTTTCTTAAAGACAAGGGGAAGGTGGACTACATACCCTATGAGAATGAATGTTATGGAGATGATGACTTGCCCCTAAGTTTGAGATTAATTTACAAAGAGACATTTGATCGTCGACTATATTGCATTTGGCCTAGTGATCAACAACTACCTAGAGTGTACGAGGTGTTTCAATTCTGGGGATACAACTACATGATACGACCCTCCAATATTCATGGAGCGAATCTAGGCCTCTTTATTTTCCAAAATGTACATGTGGGATCTAAACATAGAAACAATTTGGAACAAACCACTAGGAGATTAATGCCATATTATGGTCCATCATATTATAGTGGTGAATGGAGAAGGCTAGCAGAATATAAGCCTAGCATGTCAGTATATGGTCTAAATTTGAATATGTATACAAATCATCTCCAATTGGAAAGTGGAAAAGAAATGAATAGAGATCATCTTATGTATATAGATGGACGTGCATATACACACAAAAATATTACAGGATTTATAAATAGTAGTCAGGGAAGGGACCCTACTATAAGACTGAATTGTCAATTTGTTGAGGTTATAAATGATAAAGATGGAGATATGGAAAGAGAGGTTGATAGATTGATAATGGTTGATGCTATTATGGACCTTACCATTGGGGATGAGTTATTGATTGATTACCCCTTCTTAAAACGCACTCTTGCGCGAAAGAAGAGGGAAGAACAAGGTCTCCCTAAGGATGTTCTTAAGGGCAGAAAACTAAAGAATAATAAATGAGTGTGGACTGATGTTTTATAAACTATGTTGTCCAAATTATGTTTTATTTAAATTATTGTATAAAAAAGGTAGTCTATAAAATAATGTTCCATTATTCAATTGATGTATATATGTTCATACAACCAATATTTTTATTTTTTAAGCCATATTTGATTATATTTCTTTGAAATTGATACATTTATGATTTATCCAATTGTTGCCAAACATTAAATAATGCTTGCATTTGTTGATAGGTAGAAGATGTTGATGAAACACATACTAATACCCAAGATCCAACTGGGTTATTAAGATTTGGACGGGATGATCGAAACCATCCTTTAAACAATACTAGGGCGAAAAGAGCATTATTGAAGAGAATACTATCGGCTAAGAAATTTAAAGAGCTGATGAGATCCGCATACACTGATGACATGCCACCTAGCCTTAATTATGATGATCATGATAGTGAAAATTTAGTGTATGAAGAAGGATTGAATGAAATGTTTACAGATTTCTTTGGGGATGAAAACAATGATGACAATAATGATCATATGATTGATAGTAACAATGATAGCAGGGGTAATTACCACCAACGTAATGTTGATGATAACAACCTGAAAGACTCCATCAAGCAAGCAGTGAAGACACCCATGTTCAAATCGGGTGCAAGTAGAACCTCAAAACTGGCATGTACATTAATATTAGTAGAAATCAAGTTTCTATTTGGTTGGTCAGACAAAGGATTCACTACCCTATTGAAGTAAGTTGAAATCTATTTCTTACTTTACAATTGTCAATTGGTGTACATAATTCGTAAACATTCATCAACTTCGTTTATATTTCTTTAAGGGGATTTTAAAACCATATATTGTATATAAATAGTCCTAGTATAGATTGACATATAAAACATGTTCATCATAAGTCAAAGCATTCAATTGATTTAATCTCCAGCAATCTTACAGGGCACTAAAAACTAAAATATTCCCTAAAGATAATGTGTTGCCATCAACTTGCAAAGAGGCAGGTCTGTTGTTGGTTGAGTTGGGGATTGAATATAAGCAAATTCATTCATATAAAAATGATTGTATTTTATATAGAGATGAATATCAAAACAAGGTAGAATGCCCTGTATGCAAAGAGAAGAGATATCGTATAGATGTACAAGGTCCTACAGTTCCAAAGAAGGTTTTACGTCACATGCCAGTTATACCTAGACTTAAACGAATGTTTCGTTGCAAGTCACTTGCACAATTGATGTACTGGCATGCAAAGAACATGAGTAAAGATGGATTCATGTGAATTCCAGCTGACTCTAAAGCAATGAAACACATAGAGGAAAAATGGCCAAGAAAATTCAAAGATGAACCTCGTAGTATCAGGTTTGGTCTTGCAATTGATGGAGTGTGCTCATTCTCTTTCCTAAGCTCAAATTATAGTGTTTGGCTAGTTGGATTGATAGTATACAATATTCCCCCATGGATGAGTGTTAGAAAGGAGCACCTTATGCTGACTCTCATTGTTCCAGGAAAACATCAGGTTAAAAACATAGATGTTTATCTTGCGCCTTTTATTGATGAGATGCAACTGCTATGGAAAGGCATAAGAATGTATGACATATTACGTCCCCCATCAAATAGGTCCTTCATGTTGTACGGTGTGCTATGTTGGACTATTCATGATTTCCCAGGACTTGGTGTTTGTTCTGGTAAGATAAAATATTTACGTATTTACACTCATAATTTTTTTTCATCCCAACTTTCATACTTAGTTTTATACTATTTTTTTATTTTATTAACATTACTTATTGAATTGCAGGGCTTCAAACAAAGGGGATATTTGTATGTCCAAGATGTGCAAAACAATTTCAAGAGCGGTATTCTAAAGATCTACATAAATTTATTTACACAAACAACAGGGTTTTTCTACCACTAGATCATAAGTTTAGAAATCGCCTAAAGAATCAATTTGATGGAAAAGTTGAAAATAGAGGCCCTCCCATGATTATGGGTCCAGGTGATTGGATTAAGAAGTATGAAGATGCTGAATTGAAAGATTGGGAGGATTTTTTTGATCGGGGTGATTCAATTGAAGAACCACAACAAGTTGTAGTTAATATGCTAGAAGGAATGAAAAGGAAATCCATATTTTATGAGCTCCCTTACTGGAAGTATCTATTAATATCTCACCTATTAGATCCTATGCACATCTTCAAAAATGTCCCAGATTCTATATTTTAGCATATATCAGGCAAAGAGAAGGACACCTTGTCTTCTAGGAGAGATATTGCTCTTTCACGTACCAAAATTGATAGAAAACATTTGTGGCCAAACAGGGAAAATGAAACATATGGAGAAGCTCCATGGGTTTTGAAAAAAAAGAGCTAGACCAACTAAAAAATGTCATCCATTCACTAAGGACACCTACTAGCTATGGGTCATCATTGGCTAAAGCTTTTACACTTGATGGACATATCACAAGATTTAAAACACATGATTTTCATAATTTTATGAAGGTATTATATATCATCATTTAACATTTACTGGTAACATTGATTAAGTACTAAATATATTTTGATATCATTATTTTGTGTGAGAAAAAATTACTAATGACCTTTTCATAAATGTGTTTCATAGCATATCATGCCATTGGCAATTAGGGGGGATTCCTGTCTTACAGTTGACTTAAGGAATGCCATAAGTTGATTGTCAGCATTTACAAGGTATGTGGTTAATGTGTGAGAGACATAGATATATTATATTGCATATTAATTTTTGACTAAAGGTTCATACTAATTTGCTATTCTTATATTAGGTGGGTGACCTCGAAGGAGATCCATGAATGTGAAGTGCCAAAATGGAAGAAGGAAATTGTAGAAATTGTATGTGTATTTGAGAAGGAGCTCCCTACAAGTTTCATGGACCTACAAGTCCATTTACTTATACACCTAGTCTATGACATTGAATTGGTGGGTGTCGTATCAATGAGGTGGATGTTTTTATTTGAGAGGTATATGAAAACTCTAAAAAGATATGTCTGACAAAAGGCACATCCAGAGGGTTGCATGGCTGAAGGGTATGTATTGAATGAAGCATTTTTCTTCTTGTGTGAATTCCTTGGTAAGGATTTTGAAGATGGGCCATGCTTCTGGGATGAAGAACGAGCACAAGATACTATTGATGGAGAAAAACCACAAACTATTGGTGTTCAAGTAGAAATTAGTAAGTAAATTCATGATCAATGTGGTTTTTTTTCTTGCAATCATTAATTTACTCTGTAATTTATTTGTCAAATTAACAACATGACATTTGGAGTTTGAAATAAATATGTTGACATGTAATAGGTGTAGACAAAAGTGCTATACTCGACAAGTTCATCCTGTACCACATGGACTTTATGAACAAATGGATTGATTTGCATGATCAAAAGAGAGAAGTGTTAGAAGCAAGGAGACAATTTAAGAGATCGAACCCAAGGAATACTCCACTTCTGACTGATCTGCTTGGGGAATGGGGCAAAGATTGCACACTAGAATGGGTTACTAAACAAATTCGAAATCAAATAGAAGATGCAGGTATAGATTCAAACATAACAGATGATGAATTCAACATGTCTAGAGGATGTGAAAGAAAGGTACAGTTGGAATTTTACAAAATGTTGTTTCCTTACAGCTTTGACACTATTAACTATTTTAATATTCGTCATTATATTTGTTTTCACTGAAATAAATGGTCTTTCACAGGTGAGGAAATATCCAGCAACGTGGGCATATGATCGACATTATCATGTAGAAAGTGTAGATGTAAAGAGGCGATCCTTCGATTGTGGCATCATGGTTGACTTCAAACAATCCAGTCAATCAAGCTCAAAAGATAAGAATATAATTGAAGGAAATCTACAATATGTTGGGAAAACACAAGAAATTATTGAGTTGGATTACCGCTCTTTTAAATGTTGTATTTTTAAGTGTAGATGGTATGAAGCATTTGAGAGGACATGAAGACATGATACGCATAGTGGATTATTTTCTATAGATTCCTCATGTTTCCTACCAGAGGATAAGGAGCCTTATGTTCTACCAATTCATTGTGAGCAAGTATTTCTTTAACTCAAACAAGAAGTGGTAGTGATCATTAATCTATTAATTCATAGTTTATTGTGAATATATACATGTGTTTATTAATCAATAAAATTGTTATACCATACATCTAATATATGTATGTCATTCATGTGCAGGTATTTTTCTATGAAGATATTTTAGACCCGAATTGGATATTTGTCATACATTATGATCCAAGATTAAGGCATGTATTTAACAATGCATTAGTGGATACTGAGTAAAACAATGACGACCATCAAAATGAGAGAGAGGGATTAGAGAACATAGAAGAAATTGACATCCATGATGATGTTGAAGATGGTTATGTTAAAGAACAAGAAGACAACAATCCAGAGTTGGATGATGTTATGGAAGACAACAATATGGATGGTATACAAAATGATGATCCAAATACATCTGGTAACAATATAGATGGTCTACAGTCATATTTCAATGATGATGAAGATGATGGAGGTCAAGATGAGGATGATGATAATATTAAATACTTGAAAGAACATATGAACATTGACAATGATACACTGGATGACATTGTAGTAGACAATAAAGTTAATGACCAAGACTTCTAAATTTTTAGAATTATTTGCAATCCATGGTTAAAAAAGGATGATTCAATTGTTGGCAATAATGTTAATTAAATAGATTGTTCAATTGTTGACAAATTACCTATTGCAATATCCTTAAATTGTTCAATCTTTGGTATGAATTATTGGCAATAATGTTAATTAAATTTATTTTTCTTTAATTATTTTTCATATATATCCTTAATTGTATTTATGCCATGTTATCTTGTGATAAGTACTTGAGTAAGACCATCAATGAAATATGAAGTGGACATATTATCATCTATATTAGCTAATTGATTGCACAAATATTTCAATTTATCAACAATCTCATGTTTCTATTCATTTTCAACACTTTTAATAATAAAGACATCATGATCATAATATTCTTCTTCATCATTAGAATACAACATGTGATTGTCATAGGAAATAGGAGAAAGAGGTAGTCATGTTTGCAAGGTGAGGGTTTGACCTAGTACTTTGTTGAAGGGGACATAAGGATCCTAGATGTTTCTTAGGAATGCAAAATTAAAGGCATTGGGTTGTTTCCAACAAATGCAAACCACAAAAATCTCAAAATAAAAAACCAATCTTTTTTTATCCTAAACATAGGCATGGAAATTGCGAGTTCAAAAAAATGTAGGGAAATAAATCATACCCTATAATAGAAGATTTAAGTCAAATCCTAGATTTAATTAAACTTTAAAGTACAAGGAGTTGAGAGTAGAATAAAATATTGAGATATTAAGTAATTAAGATAGAGAAATGAAATAGTTGAGAAGAAATACAAAACTTATTTGATCTTTTTAGCATGATGTCAAATGTGAAGTGTGTGATTAACTAATGCATTATGAAAAAGAATGAAAACTAGGATTTTCTACTAGAATAATGATCATGAGATTGTGGTAGTGATTAACTAATTTTTTGCATTCCTTCTTCAGTTGTCATCTTTTTCCATATTTGCAAAACTTTACTCTTATCTTCCTAGGGATTCTAGATTTACCTCTTGACTTGGATTGATATTTATACCATTCCCCTTTAGATCCACTTTTGTCCTTGGGTCTTTGCGGAACATGCCAGGCATCCTTAGAACCTTCATCATTGAACTTTCTCCTCATATCTCCATTGAGCATTGTAACAATAAAGGATTCCATAGTCACCTCTACAACACTACCATTTATAACAAGCATTATGTTCTCGTAATTTTTGGGTAAAGAAAAAAGTCAGAAGATACATTTGTCTTCCTCATCAAGTTTAACATTTATTGAATGTATTTGACATATTGTATGGTGTATTTCTTATATGGATGGGATGAGAACAAATGTACTCAAACTTGTATGGTGCCAACTAGCAGATCATTGTGGCATATTGTGGCGTACATGGACATCATGACTATGTGTCAGACGCATATAGTGCCAATTATATGATCATGTTTTGCAGTACAAATTAAATGTCATTAGGTGGCACACGTGTATGGAAGCATAACATGTGGTTGTTGATGTTCCATGTGTCCACCAACATGTGTAGCAATGTGTATAGCCACACTATCTAGATCCTTGAAGATATGTAAACCCTGAATAATGCCCCTAATAACCCTAAACCCTAACCCCTGTTGAGTACATGTGTCTCAGATGTACAAGCATTGGTGAGTGTTGATCATTTCAGTGGGACTAAGGTCCTTGTCCCAACGATGGACCGACAGGCTTGGTATAGTGTATCAGCGTGACTTGTGAGATCAACGTGATTGGAAGTTGTCTCTCTGGTGCTTTGTGTCTCTCCGACGAGGGCTTGGCATCGGTGGGACATGACACTTCGATAAGAGTCTCACAGGGTCTTCATGTTACTCTAATGAAGGTTGACATTAGCGAGACCTGACATGTCACTATGACTCTCTCCGGCACTCTAGGTCACTCTAATGAAGGCTTTGTATCGACATAACAATAGTTGTCGGTCTAGCTTTGAAAGGTTGTTTCGATGGTTTGTGTCTTTCCGATGGAGGTTATGGATCAGCAAGATTATAACTATCGGCACTATTTGGAAAAGTCACTCCACTGGTTGTGGTCTCTCTTGTGCGACATCAGCCAGGGTCTTCCTGATGGTCGTTAGTTGTAGACTGTTGGTCTCATCAGCAACAAAAGTGCCGACGGTTAACTATCTCGTGGTCGTGTACATAAATTGCAAAAGTGGCCATCGACTAGTTCATGTGGGACTATTGAGGTCTCATGAATCTGAACAGTCGTGGAAATAGTTATGAGCTGGGGTGCTGGGAATGGTTTAACAATGGCGACGTGGCCTCCTTGACATGGTAGAAGGATAGAAAAGCCAACGTTGTATTGGCAATGCATATCACAAATATTGTCAATTGAAGGACTGCCTTTTGTAACTGTCTGGTCCATTATGGTAGTCGAACCGAATGTTCTCTTCTATAATGTGATATATTAACGTATGGTAACAGAGGATAGTGTGATGAGAGACAGATAGAGAGAAGAGGAGTGACTATCGAATAATCTCTAGATGGAATAGGATGTTAATCTCCATGAAGGGGCTTAGTGCCTGAATTGTATTGTAACTGTATTTTCTATTATTGAATAATACAATGGCGATCTGGGATTTTGGAGTGTGGGGTTTTTTTACCCGAAAGGGTTTTCCCCACATAAATATGTATTCATCTCTTCTGTTCCATCTTTCATGTTTAATGGTTCTGTTATTGAAATTGTATAATGCTTGTTGTTAAAACTCGTTAATGTTGCTTGTACTTTCCTCTAAGGGTTAATGTTGGAAATGAACTGTCTGATTCCGCTTTGTGGCATAGTTGTGAGTGTTTTTGAGGCAATCTAATGAAATTTAAAGTTACCAAAGACACCACCATTCTTAGATGTTCATTCTAAGTTGCACTCATTTCCTTACAACCCCTAACCCCTAAACCATAAACCCTAAATAATGCCCCTAAGCCCTAACCTGACCCTGACCTACCATAAACCCTAAACCCCTAAATCCTAAACTGCAAACCCCTAAACCCTAAACACTAAACCTAAACCTCTATCTCTCTATCTCCCTATCTAGCTCTATCTCTATCATTCCTCTACCTCTTCATAGCTCTCCCTATGTCTCTGGCCATGTCCCTCACTCTCTATATATCCCTATTGGTCCTCTCTCTCTAAACACTAAACCCTAAACCTCTAAACCTTAACCCCTAAACCATAAATCCTAAACCCTAAATAATGCCCCTAAACCATAAACCCTAAACCCTAGTAAACTCAACCCTAAACTTGAGCAATGCTAAATAATGCCCCTAAACCCTGACCGCTAACCCCAACTTTATCTCTGACCTATATATTATCTACCAGCTCCTAGCTAGTTAAATCCTTTTCCTAGCTTTCCTAGTTTTCCTTTTCCTTTTCCAATTTCCCTTTAGATCCCACCAATTTTGGGTCAGTGCAAGAAGTTGGGTCCACTTTTCGGCCAAAAAGTGGAAGTGTTTTCCCTATTTTTCAAAATTTGTCACATTTGACCTTAAAATTTGAAGCACTTAGAGATGGAATCTTTAAAAACATCACTAACTATAAAATGTAGTACTCGGAGTTTAGTTTCCAAATATGTAATTTTTTTCAATACCCAGATCATACAAATTGATTTTCAATAGGCATTTCTAAAAACCACTATTTAAAAGTAACTTTTTTTTAACCATACCATACACGTGTACGACCAACATAATTTGACCTAAATAAAATTATTTTTCAAAATCCTTTTGGGAAAAGATGTGTACTACAGTGAAGTTTGATGAGGATATTTTTTTATAATTTTTTTCAAATAATTTTTTTTATTAATTTTTTATTAGGCCTAATTGCTACTTTTGAAAACCCCTCTTGTACGGCCAACATAATTTGAGCAAAAAAAATCATAAAATTAATTTATTTTTTTTCATTGTGTAAAGAATGATGTGTAGATTGATGACATTTAATTTTTTTTTAAAAAATTTCAAAATTAAAAGTTATTAAAACAATACAAACACCTATCATTTCAAGTTTTTGGACTAGTTTGCTCATAAATTAAATAATAAATAGAAGAACATGTCCAATAACAAAAAAAATTACATATTTGAAAACTAGACAATGTCATCTGTAATGGGTTTTCATTTCATAAAAAAATTCAAAAAAAAAGGTACTCAGCCATATAGGTAAACTCAATGTTTCTTCTTGTTCTGTACTTAGAAAAAAAATTTGCAGGTCCAAGGCTCAAGGTTGGCCAACCATGCCTATCCAGAGCCTAAAACCCAAGCAAAGGGAAGGGAAAAGACAGTCGGTGATTTCAAAATTCATAGAACGGGTACCCGTTATCAAATGGGTACGCGTTACATAATGGGTACCCGTTATAAAATGGGTACCCATTTCAATTATATCCGTTATTTCCCATATTAGGGAAAAACGTACAATTACTATATCCCTGCAACTTGCAAGTCTGATCAGTACAGCTCGACAGTGACAATTTCTGTATTTTTTTACTTACAGGTGTCTTGTGGAATCTCTTGACAGGTCATATTCTATTCAGATTTTGAAAGGAATCAATCATATGAACAATTCTGAAGTGAAATCAAGTGCATGAGCTATTTTCAAGAGGAATAAAGAAAGAGGGTTTTTTTTAACATCTACTTTTTACTTCAAAATCTATGGAACAAAGAATCTACATCTAATTGTACTTCAAAATTTTAAATAAGTACATCAATTATGAAATTGGATTAAGAATCAATTGTTATTTTATCAAGAGGGTTTGGTAATCATGGGATCAAATCAACATCAAAGAAAAAAATAAAGAAGGATAATGACACCTCAATAAATTGAAGCAAATAGAGAGAAGGAAGCAAAAAGGCAAAGAGATAGAAGAGCAAAGATTCAAGAGATGAAGAATATTGAAGCATCTAGTTCCATGAGTATTGAAGAGACAGACATTCAAGAGACTATAAATGATGGGATGAATGCAGATGATGCAAATGTGGAAATGGTGAATTTGGAAGAAAATGTGTCTATAGAAACAAATGCATGTATGTCTTCAAACCCAACTTTTGAAGATATGGAAAATGTGACTATACAAACAAATCCAGGTATGCCTTCAGAGCCAACTTTCAATGATATGGAAAACACGACTATAGAAACAAATCCAGGTGTGTCTTTGGAGCCAACTTTCAATGATATAGAAAGCACGACTATAGAAACAAATTCAGGTGTGTCTTTGGAGCCAACTTTCAATGATATGGAAAACATGACTATAGAAACAAATCCAGGTATGTCTTTAAACCCACCTATTGATGATATGAATGAGAATGATATCCCTTTTAGGAGTGAATGAAAATGTTTTATTTGAGATTGAAAGAAATGTCTTAGATAATCTTCCTGGTAAGATTTCTTGGAGGCAAATGAGAACTTATGCAAATAGATTATATAAAATGGTTTTTTATAGAAAAATTCTTGGATTTCAATGTCAACTTATGATGCAATTGATGAAGATGTGGAAATTGCAAAAAGTAATGAAAAAGTTAGGCATCTTTGTAAAACCTAAAAAAAAAGATGAATCAATCAAACAAGTTTTATCTAGTGTTGCTAATTCTATTTCAATTCTATTGGTAAAAAGAGTTGATCTAAAGATAGCAATGCAACACGAAGAGCTATAACAACTTCTTTAGTCAATAAATCATCTTCTAATAAAAGAATGATAAGTAAGACAAGTGAAATTCTAAATATAAATCCTAAAACTTTGATAAGAGCAGCAAAGAGAAGAGAATATATTGAAAAAGATCCAATTAACTAATGTTGGAGTTTTAGTGGTAGACTCCCAAGGTATGACATTAAATTAAACAGTGAATTCAAATCTTTAATTGAAAAATATTGGCATGATAATACAAGGGTATCATCTAATGTTAGAGATGTTTTAAAATTAAGAGTGGGGTCTAAAATTTGTGATCCTCATCCAAAAAATCTATTAGACATGACTCAAACTGAATTATATAAAAAATTCTTAGATGATTTAGTGTTAGAACCATTTAATATTACCATAAGCCAAAGATCTTTTGAGAAATGTAAACCTTGGTATGTGAAAATTAATAAGCAACGAATCTCTTTTTGTTGTAAAACTCATGTGCAATTTCATTATTATTATGATGTTTTTCGATATATACGTTCTACTTTGCATACTGATGAAATTATGTAGGAATGTGGTATTAATATGCCACCTCAAACAATTAAGGAGTTTGTAGCAGGTTTGTTTTGTGAAACATCTATTGGATACTTATTTTATTCAAAAGCATGTATTTCTTGACAATGCAATAGATGTGGCAACTTTTCATTGTTAGGAGAATCTATGCATGAAAATATTTCACATGAATTTGGACAACAATTAGTGGATGTGAAAAGATTCAAGAATGTTGAATATTCTTTAAAGAATAGAAAAATTGGAAAGCGTTGAGTTAGTCACTGAAAAAATTTGTGTGCATGCATTCATCAAAGACTTTAAGGATAATATTGTATCCAAATATGTCAAACACTCCCAATATGCTCAGTAGCTTGATGAACAATTTCGTTCATGTAAAAACACATTTCCAATTGGAACTATCCTATCAATGGTTGACTTTGCAGAAAACTATACTCTTGCTCCACAAGAGGAAATTCAATCTCAGTATTATAATTTAGTGCAAGTGGCCATATTTGTTCATATTGTATACAGACATGTAGATGATAGTACAGAAGATAATAGAAAATTTTTGAGGGAGTATCATTTCTATTTGAGTGATAACCGGTTACACTCTTTAGAGTTTGTGCAATATTGTTTCACAAAATTTTACGAAAGTTTAAAAGAAAGAGGAATCCAGATGGCACAACATTTCATATGGTTAGATAATTGTACAGGGCAATTCAAAAATGCAAGAATGTTTTATTGGCTATGTAGGGCTCACAAAGAAAACAATATCCAACATATGTGGAGTTTTTTTGAAGCTGGACATGGTAAAGGAGAGCATGATGGAGCTAGAGAATGTGTGAAAAGAGCTCTTGCTAGAGAGCAACTAAAATTTGAGGATGCAGCCAAATTTAGAGATGCACGTGCAATTGTGGATTGGTGTAATGAAAAATTATCTACGGGATCAAGTGAGAACTCTACAATTCGATGATTCTTTTGGTTAGTTGAAGAAGAGAATATGCGTACTCGACTTGATTGTGAGACAATAACTGGATCAACAAAATGGCATTCATTTAAGAGTTCAAATGCAAGCACATGGACTATATGGACTAGGGAGCTTGCATGTTTTTGTCAATTTTGTATTATAGGTGATTGGGGAGCATGTGAAAATACAGAATGGGTTGAAGAATGGAAACAAAGATCCTTGACACCTACAAAAACACAAGATCAACCTGAAACAACAATTGAAGATGATAATCAAATGTTTGCATCAGATGACTATGATCATGTTTTAGACCTTGTACAAGAAGGTACTTTTATTTTCAATATTTTTTTATTGCCATTTTTTTGTACATCTATATATAATTAATTATATATGTATGCATGTACAAATTTATGTGATTTAGATACATGTCACACTTTATTGAATTACATAATTTTTTTTGCAGGACATGTGTATGTTGTTGTTGCACCTGAGGGAAATGAAGAGGAAACTGAGTATTAGTTGGCTCGATGTGTTGAGACAAAACAAAAGTTGTTACGTCCTAGAGTAGATGATGATAACATGGAGTATCCAATAGGTTATGTGGTTGTTGTTGGCACTTAGCTATGAAAATATCTAATAAGAAAGAATGGTTTGCCTGCATTTGAAGATTATGAAACACATAAGAAGATCATACACTACTCACATTTGGTTGTGGCAACAAATATAAAACTAGTCAGATATCAAGGCAAACCTACTAATAAACAGTTATGGACACTTTCGATGGAAGAACATGAGTCAATTATAGATGCATTACAAGAAAATGAGGATGCAGATGGTACAATGGAATAAATTTCTAGGTATGTAAACCATACTCTTACATCCCCTAAATCCATCCTCTTAAATGTATCCTATAATGTTATCTAGTTACATGTAATGCATCAATGTTTTGTGTTTTTGGTATATAAATTCTTTCATTCGCATTTCACCTTCTATATTATTCCCCTTGTCTTAAATTTTGTATTGACTCATGTAAATATATAGTTAATTTACTTGTACATTTGAACATTACTTTTGTAGGTGTACCCTAGACAAGTAGTCAAATTTGCATGATTGTCAATAGAAGTTTTCACCATACAAGTATGTGAAGTCATTTTTGTAGTCTTCAACTAAAAGTGAACGCAAATTAGGTAATTGTATATACTTACATTATGGCTTTCACATTCAACATGTTATCTAGTTACATAATGCGTCAATGTGTTTTGTTTTTGGTATATAAATTCTTTCATTCTCATTTCACCTTCTATATTATTCCCTTTGTCTTAAATTTTGTATCGACTCATGTAAATTTATAGTTAATTTACTTGTACATTTGAACATTACTTTTTGCAGGTGTACCCTAGACAAGTAGTCAAATTTGCATGAGTGTCAATCGAAGTTTTCACCATACAAGTATGTGAGGTCAATTTTGTAGTCTTCAACTAAAAGTGAACGCAAATTAGGTATATATATATATATATATATATATATACTCATATATTTCTCATCCATCCTCTAAAGACACCCGCTTGTACATCCCCTTAAGCCATCAAGTTTTATCTTATACTTTGTAAATTGACTCATGTACATCTCTCCAAGTAATCTATCCTCTTTTGTATCCCCTTAAGACATCCTCTTCTAGCTCCCCTTTTAATTAATCCTCTTATACATCCCGTAAATCCATCCTCTTATGTATCCCCTTAAGACATCCTCTTAGCTCCCCTTAAGCCATCATCTTACATCCTCTTTTGTGTTATCTAGTTACAAATTTCATCAATATTTTGTGTTTTTGGTACATATTCTTTCATTCTCATTTACATTCATTATTTCTTGCAAGTGTATCCTACAAGTAGATTTTTCCATGATTGCCACTACAAGATTTCATCATAATGTAAATGGTAGATCAATTTTGTAGTCTTGTCAAACTAATAACATGGACCTATAAGCTAATTGTATAGATATACTCATATGTTTCATAATGGACCTATTTTTTGTTTTGAGACTCTTTTTATGATCTATGTATTTAATTTTCAGGGATTGAATATTATTTTATGATTGCCACAAATGATATTCATGTAGAGGTTCAATAAGTATATAGTTTGTATTTTTCCTATCATTTTTGTACCCACTTTAGCTATGCTTTGAGATGTGTTGATTTAGCATTTATTTTATATTATTTAAATGCACAAAAGTTGAAAAGACTTGTATAGAACCTATCCATCTACTCACTCTAACTCTCATTCATTCATGATTGTGTAGAGTGTCATGATAGTTAAAGGGAAATAGTCCTAAGATAGTTTGCATATTTGAAATGGTTTAATATCACCTCTATGAATGCCATAGTCCTCTTCTATACCCTTCAATCATTGTCTTGAACAGTCTAATGCTATCACCAATAAATATGGGATTGTGCTATCATATTACCTAGGTGTAGTCATAAGTATCATGGTATGGATTGAGTCATTGGTGTTGTAGAGCTATTTACGACTGTTAAGGTAATAATGAGGGTTATCATGCATAGGTAAGGTAGTAAATAGTCATTATTTAAAAATAAATGACTACCATAAAGGTTACTCATTGTCATAGCAAAGAGAAGATTATTGTCATGCATGAAGATTATTGCCATATCCAATCTAGACTGTCATAAATCATTGAGATGTTCTCATAAGAGCAATTCAAATCTAAAAATCAGTCATAATGAGGTTATATCATCTAAAGCCCATTGCAAAAATCTATATGACAATAATAAAACAAATAGGATAGTCATGAAACAAATAGGACACTCATGAAACAATAAAGTAATCATGTTAGTCAAGAGGTTTTCATAGTGATTAATGATCTTATATAATTCTAAATGATCATATGCTAGTTAGATAGACATGTATTTATGGCAACAAGTGGCCTTCATGAAATTCATAAGAGGCTACCAAACCAATTATAGGATTGTCCTAATGAAACAAGAGAGGACTGTAAAATGCATAAGTGGTCATCCCAACACCTATATGATTGTCATAACAATCCCTAATAGCCACTTGCCTTCATGACCAATCAAAGATATTAAAAACTTGAAGATAATCCCTAATACCCACTCAATAGAACTACTAAGAGAATGGCCAATCAAACCAAGACAAGAATCTACATAGCAAAAGGAATCTCAAAAATGAAATAATTCTCTAGCACTAGAAACATTCTGAGTAATCATTATAAGGGATTAATGCATCAACATTGTCAACCAATAAGGTATAAAAGAGAAGATCTCAAGAGAATGTATAAATACAAGAAGAGATCACTTGGAGAAGGCTACTAAAGCTTAACACATGAAACTTGAAGTTCTGGAAAGAGTGGAAAATGGATTGTCAAAAATAGGAAAAATGAAGGGGCCTTGATAAGGTATATACTATCTATTCAAAAATTTGAAAAAATTATCTACACATTAGATATTCACATGTACATATGAGAATCCATAAAAGCATAATTGAAAGTGGATTTTTGTAAGATGTATTAGTTGCAAGTGCTACTTCTGATCACCACAACCCTCACAAGAAATTATGCACAAAATCTCTCTTGAATAATTTCAAATTGTGATAAATTTTTTTGTAGCTTATATTGTGTGGATAAGATTTGAATTTCCTTCTAGTTTCTTGTTGCATCATGGTATGAGGTAGGTGCAACTCTACTAACTTATTAAGAACTATTAAGATTCATGTTCATTGATCATTGATAAAAAAAATCTGTTGAAATATACATATAAAATGAATGTTTGGTTCTATATGCTTTTTCTTCTAAAGAGTTAGTTTCTCTACAAGAATTGAATGCTTCATTTGAATCATGTTTTGAATGTTTTTTTAAGGAAGATAATTTTGTTTGGACACTATCAAAGTGAGCCTAACATCCTTATCATTTTATCATATTTTGCAATTCACTTTACCATATGTAGCAAATTGGACTAGGTATGTTACCTTATGAAGAAGATTAGTCCAAATTTTGTATTGAATTGCTCACATAGTGGGTTGAGCCTTACACCATTGTATTTTGTAGGTTGTTTCAACTTTTGAAGACAATTGTAATAGGTGCACTTATCTTTTGAAGAAAATCACTCCAGCTATTGCATTGGATTGCACACATCTCATTTTATTGCAAAATTAATTGTTGTATTATAGAGTATGTATGCTTGTGTACACTAGACTATTAGAGTGAATGACCTTACTTTTTGATTATGCATGCATCTACATTCCCCATCTTTAGTTCCAACATTGTTGCTACTATAACTATGAAGTCTACTTTAACACATGTGAAGGGAAATGCAAGGTTTATCCTAGGTACTACCTTGTTATAAAGTGCCCTAAATTTTGGCTCAAGTTTTGCTAGAGAATGTCCTAAGTTTTATGAAGTTTGGCCAAATTTTGTACAAGCAAAACAACTTTTTCATCTTTCTTCTACTAGTAGTAGTGTATTTGGAGTTGGAAGAGCAATTGGAATCTATTAAAGTACAAAATATTGGAAAATATAATAGACTTCAAAATTAGAGAATCCTTTTGCATATACATTGCAACCCTTGTAACTATGCTAAATGACATGCAAATAATTGTCCCATTGCACACTCCTCTTATGAGAAATGCAAAGATCATGGACTATTATGTGATTAACTACAATAGTCTAGCAATTAGTTTGCAAAGGAAACAAAATGAAAATGTACAACTAACAACCCAAAATCTTCCAAAATGATTGCCAAATGTCACTAAAGAAGAGTGAATTGCAATATGAATGATTAGGAGTAGCAACTAGAAGTTCTACTCAAAACATGTTTGAAGAACAAATCTAAAACTTGTGGATCATCAACTGTCACATTATAAACTCGCATAAAAAATTAGTTTGTTGCTTCAGCATTGGATGGACAATTTTTTGTCCTTTTTAACTAATTCAAATTGATTTCCTCCCTAGCAAAATTCATTCAATCCAATCACACAATTAAATTTTAACATTTTCTAACAAAAATAAATAAATGAAAAATAAAAAATTTCAAGAAAATAATTAATTTTTCATAATTAGTCACCCATTAAAATTGAATTGAAAGATAAACTAATCCATTATTATTATCATAATTAAATTCTCCTCTCATATCCCAAAAAGACATAATCTATTAGATAATTGTAACACCAAACCTATCTATTCCACTATGTAAATTAACTTAATTTAGGTTTGTGAGGTGATGTATTAGAATTTTGAATTTTGAATATAAATATAAATGAAAACATTTCATTAATTTTGGTAGTTAATAGATTGTTCACTATTAACTAACATACTAAAATGTTCAAGCATATAGTCAATAATATATACATGTAGATCTATCTAGATAAGTCCATGAAATACTATAAAATATAGGTAGGACCCATGAAATGTGTACTAAAACATCTACTCATAGTCAACATATAAACAAATACAAATCATAGATCATGAAATACTGAAATATATCTAGAAGTCCATGTAATAGCAAGTTCGACATATATAGTCAAAGTCCTGGTGGCATATATAAAAAATAATGCACATCATACAATTCAGTCTATGAAATAAATATCTATGTGAGGTATGATCATCACTCAAGTTCAAATCTGAAAGAGGCCTCTTTCTTCCTCATGAAATAGATGGATCTACCTCATGCTGTACACAAGAGAAAGAAACTTGCAATCGGATTTTAAAAATTTAAAAATGACACATACATGTGCTTCTGAAATGTAAATTTCATTTTGAATTTCATTTGATTGAAGATTTAATTTAATTTATAAAATACTCATATTACATATTAAAATCTAGATTTTAATGTATGATTAAATTACCATATGATGTTGGTCATCTCCTCCCACATTCTGTTGCCCAAGTGATCGTAAAGCATCAGGTGCTAATTCCTAGATATTCAAATTTAAAAACACTCAAGAATTAGGTTAGCATCTAAATTCAATTTAATTTATAAAAAATATGAAATTAAATATTTAAATGTAGGCTTTAAAGTGTGCATTTAAATTACCGTGCAATCATGCTCATCTACTCCCACATTTTGTTGTCTAGGTTGTATAGTTATTTCATCTTCTTGACCAAAAGTTTGATCTGCTAATTCCTAGAATTTCAAATAAAACAAGTTTGAAATAAGTTAGAATTTATTTAGCATATAAAGACCTAGAAATTGCACATAGAAAATTTAGTAAAGTTTAGGACCTCAAAATGTGTGGATGGCTCATGAAATTGTCCCTGACTAGCAACCTGACCAATGGTCGCACTCCTATCATCCTGCACTTACATATATGGGTGCATATATAAATTTATATAAACTCAAAAAAGAAACTTAGTACAAATTTAGTACAATTTTTTAAAACACACACCAGGGAATACTCAGGCATAACAGCTGACGATGGAGGATCAGTGCAAGAAACACCTGAGCCACGTGGTCGATCAAACATGGGAACTACCACGTGACCTAAGCCTCATTGTAACAATAGTGTTTCACATACATGTACATATAGTTATTTATTTTATTATACACTTTTTAATTTAAAATATAATATTGATAAGTTTCAAGAAGAAAATTTAAACTAGAATTAGATACATATGGTTTTAGGGTTAAGATATATTGGTTTACCCCATAAGGTGTGCCAATCTCAATAGCTGTCAATGCAAAACTTAATGTATCAAATCGTGATGTGGCCCTAGAGCAACTTGAGATCTGTACAATAAATAGTTCACAATTATATATTAATTCATTCAATTATTTATATAAATTTTGATACGTTCAAATTATGCACTTGAAATATTTAATAAAATGTACCTGTGTAGGATTATCATCCAAATATAGTAGATCCAAGTATGACTCCACTTCTGCTGTAGCTGCATCTGATGTGGATGTAGGAGCAGGACCATAACACGGTTGATTGCAATTTGTACACAAATGTGCCCCTGACATGCCTGAGGCTCTATGATGAGATGCATCGACTCCTCCATGATGCTCTCCACCACTAAATTCATCTGCCATGTGGGCAGCTTGTTCAGTGAGATTGCCCGAGAGTCTACTTAATGCTCCTAATGTTGACAACACTGCCTGGTGCTGAATAGGTGCAGGAATCATGGGCAAAACAAGAGCAACCATAGGAGTAGAAGGAACGGGTCGATTGGGATCAACTCGTGCCCCTAGTCTGTGTTGTGGCATGCCACGACTAACACCCTGGAATTCTCTCATATCAAAATAAGTGGGTTTTTGACCCAATTGAAACTCCACCCATAATTTTCTCAAAAAATATAGTGGTACCTCATAATTAGCATGTGGTGGGTGATCAAACACCATCCACCACCGATCCCAAAAATGTCTCGAAATCGCCTCATGCCTACACCACTTAATTGATATTCTTTTTTTGTTGCAGGTATAGGTTGATTAGTTTTCGGGTAATGAAAAAATGGGGCTAATGTTTGTTTTATTATGTGAAGATCATGGGTGTCTTTATATGAAAGACCATCCGCATAGAATTGCCTCCTCTCTGTTGGCAAGAGACACTATATGGATTCATGGTTGTTGTCATTGATGGCAACAAAGGTCATCCCACATATCCGCAAGTCATAATGTGTCTCTACCGGAAGTCAGAATAAAGAATGTTGTGGTCCGGTGAAGAAGAACAGAGCATGTGGCAAGGTCCGACAGATTGGTCCAGATCTCTCAGAGGAAGTGTCTTGGTGCAGTGCGGATTTGGGGAAGTCAAGAGGACTACCTTGAGTGGTATATTCCAAGGATTTAGCCTCCGGTGATGGACAAGGAAAAAGATATGAATGGTTGAGTACCGGATTCCTGAGAGACAGTGAAAACAGAGGAAGAACTGACTGGCAGAGTATCAGACTGCTTTCCGAATGTGTTACTATTGATGACAAAGGTTGTGAAGGCATGAATCATGTTTGGCCGACATGATTAATGATATCTACAAGTATATGCTTGATCCGCATTGCTTGGTGAGGAAGGATTCAGCCGACAGAACAAAAGTTTGTAAGAAACTAGACTGTTCCGGATGCCGACTAGAAAGGTGATGAAATCACTTATGCGGATATATATAGAGGATGGATTTAGTTGTGAAGTGTGTAATGGTGTGGAGATATATGCGAATAAGTCCAGATAAGAGCAGAGGTAGCAAAAAGGATCCGGTATGTGAAAGATAGCAGAATAAAGAACAGAGGAAAGATGAAGTGCAGCAGATCAGTATACTGAGCCTAACCGGAACTGAACTCCAGCATATGCAGATGCTTCCAATCAGTTCAAGACTGTGATTCTTATCACTTTGTAGACAGTGTGTCTTCTTGTAGGCAGTGGGCCTCTTGTGAGCAGTGTGCTCGGGCAGTGAGCCCTAATTGGCAAGTGCCATTTTTTGTAATTTCCTATTCTTCTAACAGAGAATAATTTTGGGTTAATCACCCCGTGGTTTTCTCCCTTAACAGGGTTTCCACGTCAAAAATACTGTGTCATGTGTTTCTTATTTCATGATTAATGTTTTTGTGTTTGATTCTATGCTGCATCAATTAAAAGGAAAGTTCATTAAGGGAAATAATTAGGATAACTGATTCACCCCCCCCTCTCAGTTATCAACAATTGGTATCAGAGCTAAGTTCCTCCTAATAGAGCCTAACAGCTTGAGGAAGATCTGGGATTTCAAATGGATGCATATGGTTTAAGGGAGCAACTCAAGACTGCGCTTGAGGATCTTGAACAGTCAAATTCTGAAGTCAGTGAATTAAAGGAAAGACTCAAACAGGCTGATGAATTCATGAGAGAATTAAAAGACAAATTAAGTCTCTCTATGAAAAAGAGAAAGGAGCTGCTTCAACAGTTGGCAAGACAAAGTGAAGAAAGCAATACAAATGAAGAATTGACTGAGCAAACCAAGTTAAGTGAAAAGTTATCAAAAGAAGTCATTATGTTAAGACATGAGATGGAATCAGGAACTATAAAGTTTACTCAAGAGATTGAAGAAAAAAGAAAGGCTGAAGACAATCTAAGACAATCTCTTAAAGAAAAATCAGAAGAATGCCACCAGATGGACAGGATTATCAGACATCTTGAATCTGATCTTGAAGATGCCAAAGATAATGAAGGAAAACTTGAGGATCAAATTGCCTCTCTCAAAAGAGACCTTCAAACAGCAAATGAATATAAAGAGAAATTCAAGATAAGTTCTGCTCAACTTGAAGTTCTTCTTGGAAGTCAAAAGAGGACAGATGACAAGTATGGCTTGGGATATGAGAAAGGAGAAAGCTCCGGATCCGGTCAGAAGAATCTTGGATCAGAAAATCCAAGGAGCAGGCCTAGAAGACCTCCGGTAAGACAGCCAAATGCTCAAAGATATCCATCCTTCAATGGATACTGCCACAGCTGCAACCACTTTGGTCACAAAGCTAATCAGTGCAGAATGAGAATGAATCAGATTAATTCATCCTTCTCCGGACAGTGCTTCAACTGCAAAAGGTATGGACACAAATCCCATGAATGCAGAATTATGCAAGTAAACAAATCATTCAAAGGTAGATGCTTCACATGCAATAGAGTAGGTCATATGGCTAATCAATGCACATCAAGAGGATATCAGTCAAATATGCAAAGAAATGTTATTTGCCAAATCTGCAATAGATCCGGTCATAATGCTAAAGTCTGCAGAAACAAGAATCAGGAGAAAAGAGGTCCGGTGTATAATCAGAATCAAGATAAGGGTAAACAAAAGATGAATGCGGATGAGGTTAGGAATCAAATGAGCAAGATTTGGGTGAAGAAAAGTTCAGAGAATGTAGAGGTTGGATCCGCACCAAACTCTGGTGCTGATATTTCTTTCGGAAATTAGAAAGTGAGCTCAGGCTCAGGGGGAGACTCAAAGAAAATCTTGTTCCCCCAGCCAAACAAGTGGTGCCGGATGTGGCACAAGATGCGGATCAAAGGGTTTGTAGATATGAGTCTTGAGATACTTCAGTCAAGTTTTCAGAGGTCCGCATGGAGTTATGAAGAAGCTGTGATCGATCAAATAAGACCTGTTCAGGGAGATGCTCCGGTATGATAAAGGATTACAAAAGGGTCCGGAAAGATCCGGAAATGCACTATCTTGTTCTGCGGATTGGACAAAGTGTTTGGGATGTTCTTGTAATATGTTACCTCGATTTACTCATGATTGAAAGATCCGGATGATATCCACAAATCAAGACTAATCCGGGATACTCCAAACTATCCAGACAAGGCAAACCGGAATGATGTAGGTGAAGCATTTATTGCAGACAGACATTAGGGTTCGCGGAGCAATTTAAGGGATTTCTCAAAGGCCATTTGCTCATTCTGCACTCGAGAAGAAGCAAAAAGTGGAGCTCTGCAACAAGGTTCATCAAGCACACCAAGGATCTCCTGCCGAAGCTATTGCATAAAGAAATCAATCCAACCACTCCGTGCAAACCGAAGGCGCATAAGGTATTCTCCGTTTTTCATTACCTCACTGCAAATCTTTGAAGAATGGCTACTCCAAACATAGTTAAGATCTCTGATAGACCTCGCCCCTCATTCAAGAAACATCCTTACAAATCATTGGAGGTAGATCCACTAGGAGCCTTCTCTAGTGTTCCTCACGGAGTTTTACATACTGAAGACATTAGGGTTTACATACATGCAAGCATTGAGGAATTTGGGGATTTCAAATTGAGAGACCTCTATCACAAGCAACTGATAGACAATGCTTTTGAGCTCAAACCAGAGTATAAGGATATCCAGAAGAAACAATTTGAGCAATTTATTCATTTCCCCTGCTTTGAAGAAGATGAATGGGTCCGGTATGTACTGAGCAGGATGCATGACAACTTTCTATGGCTAGATAGACCCTGCAAGATCACAAAAGAGGCAATTAGAGCAGTAACTGGTCTATACTCTTCCGGAGGGGTACCTATCCTCAAATCTGTCAAGAACAACATTGTAACTGAGGCCACCGGATCAAAATTTGATAAGAGGGCAATGACCATTGAAGATATTTCGGATCCGGATATCAAATATGCATCAATGATAATAGGATACAAGATCTATCACTCCAGCAGGGAGAATTCTGTATCCGGAACTGCAGTATACACTGCCTTTGAAATGCTAAGAAAGAATGCAGAATATGATCTCTGCGAACTACTGCTAAGCCAATTAATGGAAAATATACAGAAAATCAAGAAGGATAAGAAGAATTCCTTCAAGTATGGTACTCTTATTGTATGTCTATTCTTCTACTTCATGAATGAGCTACCCGGAGCAAGTGGATGGGTATGGCAGAATGACAAACCTGTTGCAGTCCAGATAAGAGACTACTTGCATGGACTTGGGGATGCAAAGGCGAGAAATACAGCTCTATGGGGATACTTCAAAAACTTTCAGAGCATGATGCAAGCAAGAGAGAGAATTCCCCAGTCTCTTGTTGAAAAATACAAAGACTCAGTGTGTTTTATGGTTGACACTGATCAGTGCCTAATGGAGGCAGTGGAGCCAAGGACTGTCTGGATCATGCCCATGGGGTATGAAGTGGATGAACAGATAGTGGAGCTGCATGTTCAACACATGCTAAGTCAGCCCAAAGATCCTAAGGCAGAAAGGTTTGGAACCTTTGAGGAGCTGAGTGTAAAAATACATGTAGAACTCAGGGAACCTGAGATTAAAAGAAAGGTAAGAAAAGAAGTAGAGCACATTGCTCAAGGCCTAGGTATCTCAAAGGAGGCACTTGATGCCAGCCGGGAAAAGAGGAGGAAGGCCGAGGAAGAAGAGAAAAGCAAAGAAAGTGCTCCGGTTGAAGCTCCCACCCGGACCAGATCATCAAAGAGATCTGCACCTCCCACAACCAAAAGTTCTAAACTGGAAGTCCAGGCATCCGGTAAGAGATCCAAGACAAAAGCCACAAGGGCTTATGGAAGCCAAAAGGATGAAGAGGAAACAGAGTCAGATGAGGGAATAAAAGAAATAAAGAAACAGAAGAAGAAAGGATCCGGTAAGCCCTCCACAGGCCAAGACAAGGATGAAATGGCAGAGGTAACTGTTGAAAAGCCCACTCTGTCTCTAGAGAGCATAATCAAGTCGGTCACGGTGGATGGAAACCTTCAACCAATGACTGAATCCTATGATGACTTCAGTGAGGCTGACCAAAAGACTCTGCAGGAAGCCACAGTTAAATATCTGAACATATATAATAAGGCTTTCATTGAGATCATATCTCTCATTCCTAAAAGCCTAGAAAAGGAAATGGAAGTAAGAAAGAATAATGCTCATGCTAAAGATCTTGAGATCCGGGAGCAGATAGCTATTCAGCTATATCCTCAAATTGATCCCAAGACAATGAACATTATCTTCAAGGACTGCAAAGATGAGTTCAGAAGCAAAGCCAGGATGAATCAACTCATGCTTGGTGAGACTGACAAAGTGGCCCAAGAAACAGAAGAGATCCTCCGGAAGGCCTTCAAAAGGTTCAATCTTCCTGTTGTAGAGGATTTAGGTACAGAAACAGCTGAGGACTTGGGACCCTCTGCTCCAGAAGAAGTGGCCCATGAACAAGCTAGCATCTCTCCTCCGGTTTCCCCTACAGTCTCCGGATCCAAAGAAGAAGAGCAATTACAGGAGAAGGAAGCAGTGGTGAAAGACAAAGAGGTTGACAGTTCTAAGACTGCAGAAGAAAAGAAACATCTGTCTCCGGCAAGAGACACTGTACAAACTGTTCAACAATTTTTGAGCAAAGAAACTCTAGAGATTGATGAACCGGAGCTTCTAAAAGGCCCATTTGATTTTGACTCTCTCTCTCCGGTACAAACAATGAAGATAGCTTCATTTGCAAATGCCAAGGCAAATGAAAAGCTCCTGAAATCTCATATGGAAGACTGTGAGTTGATAGAGGCTGCTTCCGGAGTACTTGTAAAGATCATGCCATCAATCCAAATAGATCCGACAGCCTCCACTTCCGGTAATCTAAAAACCTTAGTCAGCAGTGTTGATACACATTTTGATTCTCTAGAAAAATCAGCTGAAGAAAAGGTCCGGAAGGAATTTTTGGATAAGAGATTTTCAGAAATATTAGAATTAATCTCTAAAGATAGGAAGATTGTAAGCATTGGAATAAAGAGCTTAGAGAATGCTCTTAAGGATGGCGGTGACATCTACAAATTTTGTATATCCTGGTCAAAGGCAACAGCAGCATTTGACAAGAAAATAAAAGAGGAACAGGATAAGCTACAAAGCTTATCTCAAAGTTTTGATCCTCTCTCTTCCTCTATAATAAATCAAGAATGTCAGACCATTGCAGTCTTGAATGAAATAAAAAATCTTGAGAAGGAAAGGAAGAACATCACCACCCGGATGGGAGAACTTAGAAGGATTATAATCCCTAAGTTGGAAACTATGCATGAGGCCATCAGTGATGCTCAGACCACCGCCCAAACAAAAGATCCGACAGATCTCAAGCGGGCAGAAGCTTTTGCATTTTTGCTAAGTGGTCACATTTCAATTTTGGATAGAATGAAGCAAAGTTGGGCTACAGAAATGATCCAATTGCAGACATCCTTTGCAGACATTCTTCAGTACATGTGAGTATGTAAATATGCGGCTATATATAGAAAATTTTTGAAAATTTTGGTGTGCGGACCCTACCCTTTGCCATTGATGTCAAAGGGGGAGTGAGGAGCAGTGAAAAATGAGGAATCCAACTAAGGGGGAGTTCTGGAAATTGTATATAAAGACAGAGCATCAGCAAAGGGGGAGCATAGTGAAAACACTTAGTCATTTTTCACTAAGTGTTGCCATCAATGCCAAAGGGGGAGATTGTTGGCAAGAGACACTATATGGATTCATGGTTGTTGTCATTGATGGCAACAAAGGTCATCCCACATATCCGCAAGTCATAATGTGTCTCTACCGGAAGTTAGAATAAAGAATGTTGTGGTCCGGTGAAGAAGAACAGAGCATGTGGCAAGGTCCGACAGATTGGTCCGGATCTCTCAGAGGAAGTGTCTTGGTGCAGTGCGGATTTGGGGAAGTCAAGAGGACTACCTTGAGTGGTATATTCCAAGGATTTAGCCTCCGGTGATGGACAAGGAAAAAGATATGAATGGTTGAGTACCGGATTCCTGAGAGACAGTGAAAACAGAGGAAGAACTGACTGGCAGAGTATCAGACTGCTTTCTGAATGTGTTACTGTTGATGACAGAGGTTGTGAAGGCATGAATCATGTTTGGCCGACATGATTAATGATATCTACAAGTATATGCTTGATCCGCATTGCTTGGTGAGGAAGGATTCAGCCGACAGAACAAAAGTTTGTAAGAAACTAGACTGTTCCGGATGCCGACTAGAAAGGTGATGAAATCACTTATGCGGATATATATAGAGGATGGATTTAGTTGTGAAGTGTGTAATGGTGTGGAGATATATGCGAATAAGTCCAGATAAGAGCAGAGGTAGCAAAAAGGATCCGGTATGTGAAAGATAGCAGAATAAAGAACAGAGGAAAGATGAAGTGCAGCAGATCAGTATACTGAGCCTAACCGGAACTGAACTCCAGCATATGCAGATGCTTCCAATCAGTTCAAGACTGTGATTCTTATCACTTTGTAGACAGTGTGTCTTCTTGTAGGCAGTGGGCCTCTTGTGAGCAGTGTGCTCGGGCAGTGAGCCCTAATTGGCAAGTGCCATTTTTTGTAATTTCCTATTCTTCTAACAGAGAATAATTTTGGGTTAATCACCCCGTGGTTTTCTCCCTTAACAGGGTTTCCACGTCAAAAATACTGTGTCATGTGTTTCTTATTTCATGATTAATGTTTTTGTGTTTGATTCTATGCTGCATCAATTAAAAGGAAAGTTCATTAAGGGAAATAATTAGGATAACTGATTCACCCCCCCCCCTCTCAGTTATCAACACTCTCCTCCCGCCAAAGGTGAAATCTCTTTAGGTCTGCATCAATAGACCTAACATAATCAATAATGGTTTGCATCCTAACATAATCAATAATGGTTTGCATCGAAGATGCAAACCGAACCACATGAGGAGGCATCAAGTGAGGTTGATTATTAATCAAATTAATGTTTTCCTCAATTGCATTAATATTTTCATTAATGCTTTGCCGCAATTGGGCCTCATCAAGTGGAGGGGGTGGGGGGTTTTGAGGTGGATCACGGGGTGGGGGGTTTTCATAAAGAATGTCATCTATTAAAAATTCATCTAGACTATGGTCATCCATTAGATGTCTCTTGCAAATTTCCAAATACATCCATATGAAAAACTTACAAATGTATAATTTCACAAATATATACATATTGAAAACTTACAAACAAATATCTATAAATTTAAACTTAATCTAATAGATCTGTAAATGTAAGTTTAAAATATCCATGAATTTAGAGAGCAAGTAATACTTGAAAATTAAACATGCACAAGTACAACTAGTCAAGAAAAATATGCACCTGATTGTTGATCTCTAGTAAGTTATATACATTTTTACTATTTATTAGATCATTATGATTATTAATTTAGATAATAGGTGATTATTTTATTATTAATGTATTCTTTATGTCGAAACCCCTACAACTTTGGAAAATTAATAAGCTCAAATGATTGGGTTGTTGAAACTTTACATTTCATCATGGACACAATTTAATGTATTATATTTTCTACCAATGGGACTTGATTTGACAAGGACATTAAATATATAGGGATTTATGGATTTTGATTAGATAGTAGATATGTACCCAATAGGATTTCTACAGCTCTCCTTCTATTATTTATTTATACAAATTTCTAAATGTTGTTTTCTATGTAATTACTCTTCTAAAATTTGTGCAGATTAGAAATTTAACCTTCTTTTAAGATCCAGTAGGAATATTTTGATTTTTTTTTCATTCATTTCATCAGGGCCTAGCCATCTTATTAGATCTATGGGAGAATTAAGGACTAATTCATATTAATTTTTGTTTGAGTGGGAGTTTTGTTGCAATGAACTATTTTTAGGAGATACAAATGATAAGTGCTTTTAGAATAGAGGCGGAGAGGTTTAATGGAACCAGCTTTGACCTTTGGAATCTTAAGATGGAGTATTTACTTGATAGAGATCTATGGGTTGTACAGTTGTTCAGACCAAAAACATTTTAGCACAAAAAGATGAAAACTAGTAAGTTGATGAAAGAAAGACAAGGAGTCTCATTCAGCTTTGCCTCAAAAATTGAATGTTTATAAATATTTTAGGACAAACAAATTGCAAGAAGCCTATGTAGGTTAAGTTAGGGAATTTGTATTACACAAATTTCTTTGTCAACAAGATTTTCGTACAAAATAATGTTTGTTCTTTAAATATATGGGTGATGGTGATTTAGTAACAAAGCACCTAAATTAGTTCAACAACTTAGCTAGTTGGAATTTGTAGATGTGAAAATGGATGAGGAGGATCAATGCATAAATTTATTGTATTCTTTCCCTAATAGTTGGAGTAATCTCATGATGGTGAATAGTAACAATGTCTCAAAGTTGAAGCTTGATGATGTGGTGGGTTTGTCACTTTCTAAGGAGATGAAGTAGTAAAAATTAAATTCCATCAACGATCTTTTGTCTATGAGAACTCATCCTAAGGATATATAGAGGGACATGAAAAAATACAAGCATGCTAGAAGTCTATGGGGGGATCTTGGTCTCATTGAAAATTGAATGTCAAATGTTGGAAGTAAGGAAATATTAGGAGCATCTAGAGACTACAACTTGGAGAAGAAGGCAAGGAAACAAAAATAGATGATGATATAGACTCAAGGGCCTCCAATGATGATGTTGGTGATACTTTTTTTGTACATCCTTTTAAGCATGCACACAAGGGTGCATGACAAGTATTGATTATAGAGCCTTTTCTCATGACTCCCAATTAGGAGTCATTCTTGGTTTATGAGAGCTTTGATGGTGGACATGTGTGTATTTAGGATCTAGTAGGTAATGTATATGTTTCTAACCTAGTTGGTGGCACATAGAGTTGGTTATGAAAAAGATAGGCACATCATGCATTTGTAAAGAACCCTACATGTTTAGCATGCAAACTAAGCACATTGATCTATGTCATAAGTTATTGTGTGTGACATAATGGAGGATAGTTCATGGTTATGCAGTTGAGAAGGTGGATGCCTATATGAATTTGGTGTAGCTAAATCTTCAAATAAACTAAACTCAATTATATAAATTAACAATTTTAGAGATATGATAGAAATCATATTGCCACAGTACATAATAAATGTAGACCCAAGCTTCAACATTTAACTGTGTGTGAGTTTTTTCCTCAACCTTTTAGATCATACTCACACATAGTTAAATCTTGAAGCTTTGGTCTACATTTTAGATATACTTTTGTTAATAGTTTTAGGGTTTATAGTTTAATTTTAGGGTTTATAAAGATTATATTTTTAGGGTTTATAACTTTTAGCTTTAGGGTTTATGAACTTCATAGTTTTAGGGTTTATAGTTTCAAGTTATAGTTTCACTTGTTTAGTTTTAGGGTTTATAATTTGGTTTTTTAGGGTTTAGAGTTTCAAGTTATAGTTTCACTTGTTTAGTTTTAGGGTTTATAATTTGGGTTTTTAGGGTTTATGGTTTAGGTTTTTAGGGTTTGCAGTACAACATGGTTTTAGGGTTTATCAAAACATACAATCACAAAAAAACCATAAAACTCTAATTTTATTGAAACCCTAATTTTCATTTTAATCCTACAATCACAAAAAAATTAATAAAAAACAAGTTAAAAGCTAGCAAACAACCAACCTGGAGGAGCTCAGTAGTGACGAGGTGGCGGGAGGAGGTGACAGGGCAAAAAAAACTCTAGATTTGTGCTGGTAGGGGCTTCAACAACACATACCCATTCTTACTTTGTCAATGTAGCTGTCACTGTTGCTGGAGGGAAATGAGCCCGTAGGGCTTTTTTTAAAAATATATACACTTTGAAAATGGGTACCCGTTTAGTAATGGGCACCCGAAGCTAAACGGGTACCCATTTAGGCTTAGGTACCTATTACTAAATGGGTACCCATTTAGGTTCGGGTGCCTGTTCCTAAATAGGTACCCATTCCTGTCAGGAATTTTTTTCCCTGCGCGACTTCCCCTACATGTGGACCAAGTTTCTTGCTTTTACCCGTTTTCCCTATTCTACTATTTTCCACCTCTCCTCTCATCATTCTTCCCATCCAATGAACTTTAGTTTTATTAGCTTGTTTCCATTTCATTTGGCTGCCAATTTATATCCTCATCCCTCTTTTAATCATGTCCTAGTTTTCTTGTTTCCATTTGCTTTGTTGATAAGGGAGATGGATAGAGACAAAGATGAAGAGAGAGAGAGAGAGAGACTACTAGAGTGAACGAGATATATTATAGGCCAAGACATAGGGGAGAGATAGGGAGATAGACTACTAGAGTGAGCAAGATATATATCCTGCAAAGAGATAGGGAGAAGTATTGAGAGCTAGTAGAGGGACAATATTAGAGATAGGGAGATCTATAGGGGTTTAGGGTTTAGGGGTTAAGGTTTAGGAGCATTATTTAGGGTTTACAGTTTAGGGTTTAGAGGTTTAGGATTTAGTGTTTAGAGGACCAATAGCTGGGAGATATAGAGAGTGAGGTACATGGCCAAGAAATAGCCAGAAGAGATTATAGGGATATATATGGAGAGTGAGTGACATGGACAGAGACACAGGGAGAGAGATTGAGAGGTAGAGGAATGATAGAGATAGAGAGATAGGGAGATAGAGGTTTAGGGTTTAGTGTTTAGGGTTTATGAATTTGGGGTTTAGGGTTTAGGATTTAGGGGTTAATTAGGGTTTCTCAGGTATAGGGTTTATGGGTTAGGGGTTAGGGGTTAGGGGCATTATTTAGGGTTTATATATGCTTTAGGGGTTAGGGGTTAGGGTTTAGAGGCATTAATTATTTAAGGTTTAGAGGTTTAGGGTTTAGGGGCATTATTCAGGGTTTACAGTTGCATTTCAAAAGAAGTCTCTCTCTCTCTAAATCCTTGAACCCTAAATAATGCCCCTAATCCCTAACCCCTAACCCATAACCACTAAACCCTAAACCTGAGCAGCCCTAAACCTCTATCTCCCTATCTGTCCCTTATCTCCCTCTCTCTAGCTATCATCCCTCTACTTCTCAATCTCTCTCCCTATCTCTCTAGATTGACATCTCACTCACTCTCTATCTCCCTATCTCTCGCTCGACTGTCTCCTCTAATATCTCTCCCAATTTATCTCCTCTCTCTCTCTCTACGTACCTATCTATCTCTCCCTATCTCTTGCCTGTCTCTCTATCTCCCTATCTCTCTAGACATCTCTCTAGTGATCACTATCTATCTCCCTATCTCTCCCCTCTATCTCCTCTATCTCTCTCTATGATCTATGTCTTCTCTATCTCTCTCCACCTAGCTATCTCTCTATGATCTCTTTCCTCTCTCCCCTATCATTCCTATATCTTACTATCTCTCCCTTCTATTAATTCTCCCTCTCCCTTATCGATGAAGGAATTAATGAACAAGAAAGCTTATAGAACTCTCTCTCTCTCTCTCTAGCTATATCCAAACCTAAGCAACCCTAAACCCCAAACCCTTAAACCCTAATTCCAAGCAATTCTAAACCTCTATCTCCCTATCTATCCGCTATCTCCCTATCTCTATCATCCCTCTACCTCTCAATCTCTCTCCCTATGTCCCTGGCCATGTGCATGTGCGTCACTCTATCTCCCTATCTCTCTCCACAGTCTCCTCTATATCTCCCTATCATTCCTCTCTCTCTCTCTCTCTAAACCCTAAACCCTAAACCTAAATAATGCCCCTAAGCCCTAAGCCCTAAACCCTAAACCTCTATCTCCCTATCTCTCCCCTCTCTCCCTATTGGCTTTGTCCCTCTACCTCTCAATCTCTCTTCCTATGTCCCTGGCCATGTCCCTCACTCTCTATCTCCCTATCTATCCCCTCGATCTCCTCTATATCTCCCTTTTGGTCCTCTATCTCTCTCTAAAAATTAAACCCTAAACCTCTAAACCTTAACCCCTAATCCCAAAACCATAAACCCTAAACCCTAAATAATACTCCTAAACCCAAGTAACCATAAATTAGGTGCTCAATTAGGCGCTAAATCAGGTGCTACATCAGGCATTACATTTAGGCGCTACATAAGGCGCTAAATAAGAGGCTAACATGGTTGCTAAAATAGGTGCTAAATCAGGCATCAAATGTGGCGTTAAATTAGGTGCTACAGTAGGAGCTAAAGTAGGTGCTAAAATAAATGCTAAGTTAGGTGCTAAATTAGCACCTAATTTAGCATCGACTTGTTCTGGTCAGTGCAAAAAATGCTAATAATAGAACCATCCTGATAAATAGCGCTCACTTTTTCAAAAAAATGGAGAAAAATACATTAAAATAGTGGGTGGAAGCAAAAAAAGGAGCAAAAATGGGAGCTAATCACAAGGATTTGTTGTAGTGATATCAAGTAATCATACACTATCCTCTTCCTACAATACAGGTTGACTTCTCATGTACCTCTTCCCTGAAATCGGTCTTTAACAATGCAACATCAAAGATTTATCTTGTTTAACAGTCCTCAGACCTTGCACATGACTTCAATGATGTTCTTGCACTGACCTACAGAGATCACTGTGCTTGCAAATAACAACTCTGATGTCAGATCCAACATACAATAAACACTAATCCACTATGAAATAGCCTTTGCCATGCTTTCAACAATATGCAGGATTAAAATGTTTCAAATGCTCATTTAGAAGTCTTCTTTCATAGTCCATATGTCTCATGTCAGCAACTAAGCATTGTCATGCTACTGTTATAAAGACTACTACACAAACACAACACATGAATGATGAAATGTTTTTATGTCAAATATGAAACCACTGTCAATAAATATGCAAAACCAAATGCAGAGACATGCTATGAATTGACTTCTTCCATTTGCAACTTCCTCAGGTAACATATGCTAACATATGATGAGAGCTCCTTGAGTACACCTTAACTAGAATGATACTGCATATACTCCTCAACACTACTGAACAACTCTTTGCTATGACAACCAACACTTCACATTCTCACTAACATATCAAGAACACTCTGAATTGTATCATCAAGAACAAGATCAACATCATAACATCTCAACCTTTGAAAGTATCAACAAGATATGAACAAAATATAATCAGGATCATTTATAAACAAGGCCATTCAACATCATCAAACTCTATGTGCATTGTACCCCTGAACATCTTATCAACATCTTGTTTGCATTGATCACCTGTATCACTGACATACACTAAAGATCAACATAGTTATCAACACCATCATCAAGTACATGAACTTCATTTCATAAGACTGATATGAGTAGCATCTTGACATGAAACATTCTAGCAAACATTATGATAAACAAGACAAGATTACCATATTGACAAGCACCAAATGATCTCCTCCTAGAACTTCTTGTGGGTAAGTGATAAGACATTGGACAACTCCCCCTCACTTCATGCTATATCTTATGCAACTGATGATATGACTTGTGCAAGATGCATAAGTTTAGGATCTATCTTCTCTTGTCTTTGTTTTAGTCTCCAACTTTCGCAGGTTCTTTCTTTTGTTTAGGTTTCTTTTTCCAAACCTTTTCAGCCTCTTTCCTTTTCCAAGTTTTCAAACCAGGTGATGCTCTTCTGCAACTATGTGCTTTGTGACCAAGAGAGTTACACTTGAAACACACAAGATTAGCATTCCTTATTGAAGCAAATTGACTTCTTCTTCTACAATCAATTGCTTTGTGTCCAAAATGATTACAGGTATAACAATAACCAAAAAATGAGTAATTATACCTGTACATATATACTTGTCTTGCTAAAGCAGCTCTTCTTAGATTTCTCCTTTGATTGTGCATTTTGATAAACTTATCTTTAGTTTTCACCTCAGCTTCAATCTTCTTTTTGCCTTCAGGAGCAGCAGCATGATAACTTAGATCTATTTTCCTTCTAGGAGTCTCTTTGACTTTAGAAGTCTACCCTTGTTCATATCCTAGGCCAGAAGTGTCCTTGTAAAGTTTTTGTTTTCCCAACATTTCATACATTGGTGCTCTCTTCAAACTCCTGATTTCTCTTTGACAAACTCTTGAGATTTTCAATATCTTTTCTCAAGGTGACAATTTCACCCTCTAGTTTTAGATATTCAATAGATTTTACTTCACATTCAAACTTAGTAACATCTACTATTCTCTTGGCTTCTTCAATTTTAGTTTTTAGGCTAATAATCAATTTGTTTGATTCATTAATTTGTGTCCTTAAATTCATAATCTGATTTCTTGCCTCTTCAAGATCAGAAGATACTCTTTCAAAATTTGAAATTGCTTTGTACTTGGAGTCTTTTTCTTGTTGTAGCTGCAACTCTAATCTCTGGTTCTCCTTTTTGTATTTCTTGATCTTACCTAGAGTACACATGAGTTATCCTTCTATATCAACTTCACACTCATGTACATCATCACTCATAATGTGATCTCCTTCTTCTGAATCAGATTGGACCTCATCTCCTTCATGTGAATGTCTCCTTTCAATGTCACTTTCCCTAGACACCAAGTTGTCCTCTCCTTCAAGTGCATCACCTTGATAAATTCTAATCAACTCCTTCCACACATCTTGAGCTGTTTCACAATGCATAACTTTACAAGAAACTTCATTAGATAATCCAAACAAAATAACCTTCTTTGTTGTATGATTGCATTCATAAGCCTCTTTGTTACTTGTAGTATTAGGTGATTGAGAGGAAATAAAATACCCATTCTCAACTGACATTCACACACCATACCATAAAGAAGATAGATAGACTTGCATTCTAATATACCAAATAGAGGAATCTGAACAATCAAAAAAAGGAACTCCATAAAAATCTTCCTCTAATTTAATACCTAACTCAACTTGTGAGACATTTCTATCAACCGATTGTATATCAACATTTGATTTTGGTATAAATGGTGCCTTTTGACTAGTATGTGACTTGACATTTCTCTTTCCCTTATTTCTTCTACACTTTCCCATTGTACTCCACTATTAGGACCTACCCAAGCCTGCTAGACTTCTATAGGGAATCTATGCTCTGATATCACTTGTTGGAGTACAAGACCATTGAGAGGGGGGTGAATCAGTGATCTATAAGATTTAACATTTCAAAACTTGACTCAAAAATCTTGTGCAAAGGAACTCATTGAAAACATAGTCATCATGATATGCAAACTAGAATACAAAACTTAAACAAATATGACCAAATAGGTTCAACATAATCAACCATAAAGAGAAGACATGACACACATTTTGATGAGTGGAAAACCCACATAGGGATAAAAAACCACTCTTGAATCCACTTTATTGTGCCTCACTGGCTAGAAAATCTCACTGATTACAACAAATGTCTCACTAACATACATGCCTCACTGGCAACAAACAGGTCTCACTGACCATGCAAGCCTCACTGGCTACAATATGCCTCATTGGAAAAATATACAATCTCAGAACAATACACATAATATAGAGGGTTTCTCTATTTCAATACAAACCCCTGAATTTACATATCCCTTTGCAATCACACTCATCTCAATTTGCATTTCATTCTCATTATCTCTGCACAATCAATTACATATTGTCTTCATACTAGACATGATTCAATCTGTAAATTTGTTGCATAATGTCTTCATCCTGTGTTTGATTCATCCTTGCAAAAACATCTCATACATCTTGTTGGGACAAGAAAATTTTGAAAATTTTCTATACTCTTATCCACCCCATGTCCAACCAAATCAGAACATTATACGCCCAAAATCGTAATAACAGCCAATAAATCCCATAAACATAACATGATTTTTACCACAAATATTTGTCTCACCTCTCAATCCGTAGTCTGAAAAAATCCTTAGTTCTTTGTTTTCGGCAACACCTCAATTTTTTTATACCAACCCATGTTCCATTTGAAGCGAGCTAGATGTGTATTGGCATGAGGAGTATGGTCAGAATGAAAGTTTCAAAAATCTTTGATGAAAGAAGTAATGTCGATGACCCCTCATCGAAGGGAGAGTCCCCAGTCACACTGAATTAATCAAATATTAGGGCCATCAGGATGAGAAAACATTTTCAGAGAATACTCTGAACATTCCCCCAACAGCATAGATCACACCAACGAGAGAATTCGATAAGAGTCCTACCGAACAACCCATGGAACGAGTAGAACTAGCGACTCATCGAGAAGAAATGTACATTGGTACAAGAGATTAATGTGTCTCAGACCTTATGATGTCTTAGCAACCATAAGGCATTTTTAGCCTAAGTCACACCGATGTATATGGAGGCTATGACTCATCGGCAAAAGGGAACAGATCGGAGTAGAGTTTACAAGTCCTACCGAATCTATAGTCGCAACGACGAAGGATGTCAGTGACATGTGATTGTGATCATTTTGATGAAGAATAGAAAGGAAGGCATTGGGGAAACAACTAGGATCAGATAATTTGAATGAAGTCATCCCGATATCATATGTTGTTCTGATGAAGAAAGTGACCACACACATCGATGAGACTCTTTCCAACAGGTCATAAAGACAAGCGATATTGACATCAATTTCTTGGGTCTTACCGATTTCACTAACCTGCCCTATAAAGAGAAGCCAATAAACATTTCAACAAAACTCATGCCGATATTAATATCAGAGATATTTGAAATATCAGAGTAGGATGTTGTTCTCACAACGATAATATAAGTCAGGCCGACAACAGCTCATGTGCCCATCATTATATCGAATAAACCTTGAAATGTCTTGGCGATATAGACATATATATGTTTTCATAAAAAGTGACATCGAGTAGACAAAATGAAGGGTCACATCGATTGAGTCATCTACAAATGTTCATGCCATAAGAAGCATTTAGATTGCCCTAACATTACCAAACTCCTACCGATGAAGGACGTTATGACGATGTGACATCTCACAACGATTATGGACATTAATGCATGGGAAGTATTAATTACAGGTTGAGAAGAAATCCCCTGAAGAGTCATTCTGAACCATTGCAATTGGGTTCAAGAGAATTGTCCGAGAAGAGCACGTAAGCGAGAATTTGGAGGAGAGAACAAAGGAATTCGGTGATCGCCTCAAATAAATAGGTACACATATAAAACCTCTGTGTGGTGGATTACAATTTGAATTTGATATTTAGAACTATAACGAATGTAGACACCAGTAAAGGGCAAGGGTAGAAAACAACAAGGTGAAACTAGTAAGCCTAAGAAATAGAAAATTGACAAAAGCCCTGATAAAAAAATGAAAGAGAGAAAACCAAATTAGGATTTGATAGACCAATTGCTTGGGTCTACCCCTAAAGCCCAAAGGTCTGCACAACTCAGGGTAGAGGTAGAGAAGTTAGAAGACAAATGCAAATACTTGGGAAATGTATGGACACCAATCAAAGGCTATGAGTTGTTCAAATTCCATTATGATAGAAGATTTAGAAATGTCCCAGTGTCTAATCTATGGCATTTGAATTTGGGCAAATTGGTCTTCCCAGATGTGTTTGTGAATGTAGAAATCCTAAACCTCTTGACTAAACATTACAATCCCAGCCTCAAAGCCATATATAATCCACAAGGAGAGCCTGTTATACACTTATCCAAGAATGCCATTCGTGAAGTATTTGATTTGGATGATTTGTGTACTCTTCCCACAGTATATGAAGATTTAGACAAAGAATATTGGAGGATGGACACCACATACAATGGATGGAGATTGCTTCTCCACAGGCCTAGGGCAAAGGGAAAAATAGTACCTTTTGATGACAATGATGGACCTCCATTCCATGTGTCTTTGTTTGAACCATATATGCAATACACATATTATTCCATTGGCCAAGTCCTAGGGTTAGAGGTTCCTGATTTCATGACAATTCCATTAATGGTGATAGCAACAGATATCCAGTGTCATAATGCTAGACAATTTGACTATGCTACCTATATTTTTAGAAAGATTGATTCTAGTTTAATTCCAATTAAGAACAATGCCCCAACAGTCTCTTTTGAGCATTATTCACTCCTCATGCATATGGTATTATATTATGGCCAGGAAATGGGAATATGGCCAAGTGAACTTAGAATTGCTCAAGTAGACAAAAGGGGAAAAAAGTTGCCTGTGCAAATGTGGACAAGGATATGGGACAGTAGGTTTGCCCACTCCAGTTACATTCATTTTGAAGAGTATTTTGTAAAAGTGTTGTATAGATACTTTAACCATCCTTGTGAATATTCGCTATCAGATGAAATAAAAAGGTTTCTCAGACCAAAAGATTTTGGTGGTCCCCCAACTGTCACCCACAACTGGGGAGATTGGTATTGCTTTGACGATTCAACCATGGTCAGAATTTATAGTTTTGAAGATACCCCATTTATATTTCCCAAGATAGTTCCTAATAGGATTGCCTACTTAGAGATAGTCAGGCAAATGAACTACTCTAATGTGATGAACTTAAGTGCCTATGAAAAATAATCCTTCATGCCTAGTACTCTATGCTTCGGGGATTTTGCTGTGGTGTCTAAAGAAGGTTATGGTCTCATCAGGGACAAATTAATGCATTACAACATGAGGTGTGCATAGGCAAGAAAAGGATTTGATCCCGAGGGTTTCATTGATTTTGCTAGAAGAAAATAGAATCTCAGTGGATATACACATATTCCATATCCACATGATGATATTATTAGAAACATGGAAGAAACCAAAGTTGAATTGGTAATTGAAAAATATAATAGAGAACTAGATGAGAAGAGAAAATGGCTTACAAAAATAGAGTTGTTGTCTTCTGGTGATGAGGAATCTACAGGAGAAGAGGAACTACGTGAACAGACAACCAGGATCTCTAAACGAAAAGTGGAATGTTATCACTTTCCTAATAGAGAGCAGGATGAAGAGGGTGTTGGCAAGAGACACTGTATGGCTTCATAAGTGTTGTCATTGATGGCAACAAAGTCCATCCCACACATCCGCAGGACATGGTATGACTATACCGGAAGTCAGATTGAAGAGTATTTTGGTCTGGTAAGTAAGAACAGAGCATGCAACAAGGTCTGACAATCAGGTCCGGATCTCTTAGAGGAAGTATCTTAGAAAAGTACAGACTTGGGGAAGTCAAGAGGAGTATCATGAATAATAGATTCCAGAGATTGAGCCTCTAGTGATGAAAGAGTGAAAAGATATGAGCATCTAAGTGTTGGGTTTCTGTTTGACAGTGTAGACTGAGGAAGAACTGACCGGCAGAGCATCAGACCTTAATCCAGATGAGAAATTGATGGTGATCAAGTTTCTTGAGGGATCATTCATGGTTGGCCGACATAATTGATGACTCCTATAACTATCTTTTTGATACGCATCTCTTAGTAAGCATGGATTCAGCTGACAGACCAGAGTTTGGGAAAATCTTGAGTATTCTGGATGCCGACTAGAAAGATGTTGAAATCCTTTATGCGGATATATATACTAGATGTATTTCGATGTGAAGATGTATGTGGTGTGTGGTGTAGTGTGGAAGTAGCAATACAAGTTTGGTATGTGACAGAACAACAACACTAAAGCAGACGAAGAATGAAGTGTAGTAGATCAGTATATTGAGCCTAACTGGAACTGAACCTCAACATATGTGGATTCTTCTCATCAGTTCAAGAACCTAGTTTCTTTCTATAAACTATTGTAGGTAGTGAGCCTCTTGTGAACAGTGTGCTCAGGCAGTGAGCCCTAATTGGCAAGTGCCATTTTGTACTTCTATTCTTTTAACAGAGAATACAATCTTGGGTTAGTCATCGAGTGGTTTTTCCCTTAACAGGGTTTTCCATGTAAAAATCCTTGTGTTATGTGTGTTGATTTCTTTCTGCTCTCATGTTCATGTATGCTTATATGTTTTGATACTGCACTAATTATTAAAGAAGAAAAGAAAGTCAAATAATTAAGATAACTGATTCACCCCCCTCTCAGTTATCAACAATTGATATCAAAGCTAAGTTCCTCTAGACAGAGCCTAACAGCTTGAGGAAGATCTAGGAATCTCAATGGATATGTACGGTATGAGGGATCAACTTCAGTCTGCCCTAGATGATCTTGATGATTTCATAAATGAACTCAAAGAAAAACTAAGTATCTCAATGAAGAAAAGAAAAGAACTACTTCAACAATTAGCAAGTCAGAGTGAAGCCAATGATACTAATGAAGATCTGAATGAGAAAACCAAGTTATGTGAGAAGTTATCAAAAGAGGTCATTATGGTAAGACATGAAATGGAATCAGGAGTTATGAAATTCACCCAAGAAATTGAAGAGAAAAGAAAAAGTGAAGATAATCTAAAACAATCTCTGAAGGGAAAGTCAGAAGACTGCCACAAAATGGATAGAATAATCAGGCATCTGGAATCTGATCTTAAAGAAGCTATAGACAATGAAGAAAAACTTGAGAATCAGATAGACACTCTTAAAAGGGATCTTCAAACAGCAAATGAATACAAAGAGAAATTCAAGATAAGCTCTTCTCAACTTGAAGTTCTTCTTGAAAGCAAAAAGAGGGTAGATGACAAGCAAGGCTTGGGGTATGAGAAAGGGGAAAGCTCCAGATCTGGTCGGAAGAACTTAGGATTAGGAAATCCAAGAAACAGACCTAGAAGACCTCCGGTAAGACAACCAAATGCTCAAAGATATCCATCCTTCAATGGATATTACCACAATTGCAATAACTTTGGTCATAAAGCAAATTAGTGTAGAAGAAGAATGAATCAGACTAATTCATCCTTCTCCAGACAGTGTTTTAACTGCAAAAGGTATGGTCACAAATCTCATGAATGTAGAAATATGTAAATAAACAATTCATTCAATGGTAGATACTTTGCATGCAATAGAATGGGACATATGGCTAATCAATGCAAATCTAGAGGATATCAGTCAAATATGCAAAGAAATATTGTTTGCTACAATTGCAATATATCCGGTCATATTGCCAAATTCTGCAGAAGTAAGAATCAAGACAAAAAGGGTCTAGCGCATCATAATCAAAATCAAGACAAAGGAAAAAGAAAAATGAATGCGGATGAAATTCAAAGGGAGATGAACAAGATTTGGGTGAAGAGAAGTACAGAAAATGTTGGGGATGGATCTGCACTAGAATCTGGTGCTAATATTCCTTCTGAAAACTAAATAGATGAGCTCTGGCTCAGGGGGAGTCACAAAAGAAAACAATTTCCCCCAGCTAGTCAATTGGTGCCTAAAGTTGGCACATGGAGTGTTGCGGATTGAAGTTCTCAAAAAGATATCTTAATAACCCTTGGTAAAAATATATAAGATCCGCAAGAAGTTTTGAAGAGGTTAATCATCCAAGATTGATCCAGTTTAACAGTCATCTAGTAAGAGCAGGATTTTTACAGTCAGATCCGATATGATTCAAAATTGAGGTATCTTGATCTACGGATAAATGGAATGATTGGAGAAAGGTAGATAGATTGTCAATAATCATAGAGAATAACTCTAAGTGCATCTCAGTGATCTGGAAAGATCTCTTAGGACAAGGAGAACAAGGCAACCAGAATAACTTAAGTTGTGCATTTATTGCAAAATGGAATTAGGGTTTGCACAGAAATAAAAGGGTTGTTTTGTTCATCATTTACACATTTGCATTCAAGAAAAAGGAAGAAAGAGCTCTGCAACAAGATTGCTTCAACTCTCTCTCAAGGATCAACTACAGAATTTGACTCAACCAGTGATCTTTTCAGCTCTTATCGTGAACCCTAGAAGCGTAAAAGGTATTTTCCACTCTTGAATCTCTCTCTAAATCCTTTGAAAGATGGCTACTCCAAATGTTGTTAAAATCATTGATAGACCGTTCCCTAAGTTCAAGAAACATCCTTACAAATCCCTAGAAGTTGATCCCCTAGGCACATTCTCTAGCATTCCGCATGGGGTTTTGCATGTAGAAGATGTTAGGGCATACATTCATGTGAATATTAAGGAATTTGGGGAATCCAAGCTGATGGATATCTATCACAAGCAGTTAATAGATGAAACATTTGAACTTAAAACTTAATACAAGGCCATCCGGGATAAGCATTTTGGACAGTACATCCATTTCCCCTATTTTGCAGAAGATGAATGGGTCAGGTATGTTCTGAGCAGGATGTATGACAACTTCATGTGGTTGATGAGGCCATTTAAGATCACAAAAGATGCCATTAGGGTGATAACCGGATTGCACTCATCCGGTGAGTTGCCTACTCTCAAGTCAGTCAAAAACCAAACTGTAAGTGAGGCTACCGGATCAAAATTTGACAAGAGAGCAATGACAATAGAAGATATCACTGATCCAGATATCAATTTTGCCTCCATGATAATTGGCTACAAGATATATCACTCCAGTAGGGAGAATTCTATACCTAGAACTGCAATTTATACTACTTATCAAATGCTAAGGGAGAATGCAGATTATGATTTTTGCGAGCTTCTTCTGAGCCAACTATTGGAAAACTTGCAAAAGATCAAAAAGGACAAGAAGAACTCATTCAAATATGGTGGCCTGATATTATGTCTCTTCTTTTACTACATGAATGAGCTACCTGGATCCAGTGGTTGGGTATGGCAAAATGACAGACCGGTTACCATACAAATCAAAGATTACATGTATGGGCTTGGTGATGCCAAGGCTCAAAGTACATCACTCTGGGGATACCTCAAGAACTTTCAAAGTATGATGCAGGCCAGAGAAAGAATCCCCCAATCATTGGTTGAGAAATACAAGGATACAGTGTGCTTTATGGTAGACACTGATCAATGCCTAATGGAGGCAGTGGAGCCAAGGATAGTCTAGATTATGCCAATGGGGTATGAGGTTGATGAGAAAATCCTAAAGCTGCATATCCAACACCTGCTGATTTAGCCCAAGGACCCTGAGACAAAAAGGTTTGGAACCTTTCAAGAGTTGAGTGTGAAAATTCATGTTGAACTAAGGCAACTTGAAATAAAAAGAAAAGTCAGGAAGGAAGTAGAGGAAATTGCCAAGAAATATGGCATATCTAAGGAAACAATTGATGCCAACAGAGAGAAGGTAGAAAGAGCAGAAAAAGAGAGAAAAGAAGCAGCAAAAGAAAGTGTTCTGGTGCAAGCCCCCTCCCGGACTAGATCCTTAAAGAGCTCTGCACCTGCCACCTCTAAGAGCCAAAAAGCCTCAAAATCGGAAGCCAAGACATCCGGTAAGGGAGAAAAGAGAACAAAAACCAAGGCCACAAGGTCCTATACAAGTCAAAAAGATGATGAAGAGATAGAATCAAATGAGGAGGTCAAGAAAATGAAGAAGAAGAAGAAAATATCCGGTGAATCCTCTACCGGTCAAGGAAATGAAGAAAAGGCAGAAGAATTTGTTGAAAAGCCTACTCTCTGCATTGATGATATCATCAAATCAATCACTGTGGATGGGAACCTGAAACCAATGACTAAATTTTATGATGAATATAATGAAGCTGACTAGAAGATCTTACAAGATGCCACAGTCAGGTATCTAAACATCTATAATAAAGCATTCATTGAAATCATATCTCTAATTCCCAAAAGCTTAGAGAAGGAACCTGAAATAAGAAAGAACAATGTTAAGGCAAAGGACCTAGAGATCTGGGAATAGATAGCTATTCAGCTCTATCCTTCCATCACTCCTAAACAAATGAACATGATCTTCAAGGATTGCAAGGATGAGTTCCAGAGCAAAGCCAGAATGAACAAGCTTATGCTCAGAGAGACTGATCAAGTGGCAAAAGAGATTGAAGACATCCTCCAGAATGCATATAAAAGATTCAATATTCCAATTATAGAGGACCTAAGTGATGAACCTTCTGATGTTGAAGGATTAAGTGCATCAAAGGAAGACTCTACTGAGAAAATTACAGAAGAGCCAAAGGAGATAGGTAAGGAGAAGACTAAGGACCTGGATTCCTCTGTTCTGGAAGAGGAAGTTCATGAAGAAGTAAATATCTCTGTTCTGAATCCCCCAACAGACTCTAGAATTGAAGGAGAAGAAAGAAAAGAAGAGGAGATCAGTCAACAAGAAGAGGTAAAGGGAAGAAAAGAAGACCAAACAGAGAAGACCTCAGGTGACAGTTCTGAAGGTATAGAAGGAAAAAAGACTCTGTCTCTAGCAAGAGACACTGGAGAAATGGTTAAAGATTTCTTGACCAAAGAAATGATGGAATTAGATGAACCAGGGCTATTTCAAGGACCATTCAATTTTGACTCCCTCTCCCTGGTTCAAACAATGAAGATAGCATCCTTTGCCCAAGCAAAGGCAAAAGAAGAACTTCTAAAGTCTCACATGGAAGACTATGAGCTGATAGAGATTGCATCCAATGTGTTGGAGAAGATCATGCCATCCTTCTAGAAGGATCTTTCGGCCTCTTCATCTGGTAATCTGAAATCTCTTGTTAATTCTGTTAACACACATTTTGATTCTTTGGAGAAAGTAGTAGAAGAGAAAGTCCGGAAAGAGTTTTTGGGTAAGAGATTCTCTGAAATACAAGGACTTATAACAAATGATAGGAGAAATTTGGATATTGGGATAAAGAGCTTAGAAAATGCTCTTAAAGATGGCGGAGATCTATACAAATTTTGTCTATCTTGGTCCACTATGACAACAGATATTACCAAGAAGGTGGAAGAACAAGAGAGCAAACTATCAAGTTTATCTCAAAATTTTGATCCTCTTAGCTCTTCCATAATGAATTAAGAATGTTAGACTATTGTAGCTATAAATGACATAAAGAAGTTTGAGAAAGAGAAGAAAAATAGAATAAGCAGGCTAAGTGAACTAAGGGGAATAATTATCCCTAAGTTAGAGGCAATGCATCAGGCCCTAACTGATACCTAGACCACAGCCCAGACTAGTGATCTGATAGACCTTAAGCGGGCAGAAGCTTTTGCATTTTTGCTAAGTGGTCACATTTCAATCTTGGATAGGATGAAGTAGAGTTGGGCAACAGAATTTGTCTAGTTGAAAACAACTTTTGCGGATATACTTAAGTATATGTAAGTATGACTTGTATATATACTTATGCGACTATGTATAGGTTAAATTTTGCAAATTTTGGTGTGCGGTTTCCACCCTTTGCCATTGATGTCAAAGGGGGAGTGAGGAGTAGTAAAAAATGTGAAATCCAGCTAAGGGGGGGCTCCGGTAAAAATGTACATAAGATAGAGCATCAGCCAAGGGGGAGTTTGTTATAACACTTAGTCATTTTTCACTAAGTGTTACCATCAATGCCAAAGGGGGAGATTGTTGGCAAGAGACACTGTGTGGCTTCATAAATGTTGTCATTGATGGCAACAAAGTCCATCCCACACATCCATAGGACATGGTATGACTATACTGGAAGTCAGATTGAAGAGTATTTTGGTCCGGTAAGCAAGAACAGAGCATACAACAAGGTCTGACAATCAGGTCCGGATCTCTCAGAGGAAGTATCTCAGCAAAGTGTGGACTTGAGGAAGTCAAGAGGAGTATCATGAATAATAGATTCCAGAGATTGAGCCTCCAGTGATGAAAGAGTGAAAAGATATGAGCATCTAAGTGTTGGGTTTCTGTTTGGCAATGTAGACTGAGGAAGAACTGACCGGCAGAGCATCAGACCTTAATCCGGATGAGAAATTGATGGTGATCAAGTTTCTTGAGGGATCATTCATGGTTGGCTGACATAATTGATGACTCCTATAACTATCTTTTTGATACACATCTCTTAGTAAGCATGGATTCAGCCGATAGACTAGAGTTTGGGAAAATCTTGAGTATTTCAGATGCTGACTAGAAAGATGTTGAAATCCTTTATGTGGATATATATACCAGATGGATTTCAATGTGATGATGTATGTGGTGTGTGGTGCAGTGCAAATAAAAGTAGAGAGCAGTGTGGAAGTAGCAATACAAGTCCGGTATGTGACAGAACAACAACACTAAAGTAGAGGAAGAATGAAGTGCATTAGATTAGTATATTGAGCCTAACTGGAACTGAACCTCAACATATGTGGATGCTTCTCATCATTTCAAGAACCTGGTTTATTTCTATAAACTATTGTAGGCAGTGAGCCTCTTGTGAGCAGTGTGCTTGGGCAGTGAGCCCTAATTGGCAAGTGCCATTTTGTACTTCTATTCTTTTAACAGAGAATACAATATTGGGTTAGTCACACCATGGTTTTTCCCTTAACAGGGTTTTCCACGTAAAAATCCTTGTGTTATGTGTGTTGATTTCTTTCTGCTCTCATGTTCATGTATGCTTATATGTTTTGATACTGCACTAATTATTAAAGAAGAAAAGAAAGTCAAATAATTAAGATAACTGATTCACCCCCCCTCTCAGTTATCAACAGAGGGGCCTAGTGATGAGGATCCTAGACAGTTAGCATATGATTCTGTCATTGCAGATGATCAATTTATTCATTCTCAAGAATTTAAATCATTTTTGAATAAATGCAAGGGAAAAGAACTTAGGGAATCAGTTGAAGATGTCACATCTGATAATGAAAAATAATTGATGGATATGTTAAAGACAATAGTAGAAAATGAGTTGAGAGCTATGACTCCTAACAGAGGTAGACAGTTGCTCAGAGAAGCGGGTGTCATGATATTTCCTAGACTTGACATAAATTCTACCTTGGTGTTTGATAGTTTCTTACACAATACTGATGACAAGTACAAGCTCGCTCCTGAGGGTGTCACAGAGGTATACATGGGTACCAAGTATAACAATGATGAAAACTCACTCATGATATGGGCTTTATACCCTCCTCATAAGAAGACTGCCATTATAGATATTGAAAAAACCTTTGGGCATGTTATGACTTTGAAAGCAGGAGAAATTGATCCTTTGATTACTATAGACATTGGTATAAATGTTGCAAAACTAAATAAAGCACAGGCTCAAATACTGATCAAGGAACGAGATGCATATAAGCTAAGTTGTGAAAGATTGACAAAAGAAAATGATTTCCTAAAAGATACTGTCAAGAATGCCTTCAGAGGATCAGTTAAAAGATTAAACCAAGGAGAGAGTTCACAAAGTGCCCAGTTACCATCTATTGATCAAATAGCCCAGGTTCAAATTGACACACTTGCAGCAGTACTACAGAATAGGCATATCAATATGATGCATTGGATGAATAAATTTTGGGATGTCTATTCTGAGAACCATAAGGTAATCCAAGAACATGAAAGGTTAAATAATAGACTTCAAGAGAAACTCCATGAGATATAGAGTAGGGAGACTCCTGACACTATAGGTACCTCCGGTGCCAAAGACTTGATCGAACAACATCAAAAATATCATGACCAGCTTCAAAATGATGCCAAGGAATGTGTTGAGGCTTTAAAGGTAGGTATACCCATGTTGTTCAGAAATGATAAGGAGTTGAAGAGCAAAGATGAATGGATTAAAGAATGCCAGGTGATATTACATGAGGCTTTAGAAGCTCTCAACGATAAAGACTCGGCATCTGGGGAGGCCTGCAAGCATCTGGAGAAGATGGTGACAATGGATGTGATTACAAGAAATGCTATTGAATTTGTTGATACACATTGAAGCTAAGAGTACCTGGATCATGTTTCTCAAATATACCTGTGGCTTTGCAGGGCTTAGGGGCTTTATCTTTGTTGTTGTTATGTCTCTTCATAAATATTTCTATATAAGTTGGACATATGATGATCAATCAAGATTAGCAATAGGAGATAATAGAAGAAGTTCATAATATTTTAAAAGACCATGTTACAAGTATTATATTAAAGAAGTTAATAGAGGATCTCTGATTTTGTGGGTTTTATATTGGCATCAATTGTTTGTTGAAATTATTCAGTTATTTGGTTGTCTCCAGTTCAGTATTTCCTCATTATTCAAATTAATATATCAAGTATATATTTAATTTGTCAATGCACATTTGTTGTATTTGTGTGATTTGATTAATTGGTTTCCTTAAAAGGAATTAAAATCCTTCTGGTCAGTCACAGTAATCTAGAAGTGTTGATTTGGATCACTAAGAAGAACCATATAATTAGGATTGTCATTTTTTCTCCAAGTTGATATTATCTGTTGTTCTTGTATAGTTCATTCAATTAGTTCCTTCAAGAAAGGATTAAAATCCTTCTAGTGAATAACAAGAAACTTGATTGTGTCAGTTGGATATTAAGAAGAGTCTCTCAATCATTTCCCTGCATGTTTATACAAGTTATAAACCAAAGTATTGTGCCAAACAGTTAGAGTTATTACCCAATATAAGCCACTGGTCTTAGATTTTCATTTGACTTTGTTTACCAACCAAGGCACTAGTCTTATCTTGAGCCATCATTCAGTTTTATCCAAAACCCATCCATTAGTTGAGCATAGTTATAAAATTTACCTTGATATTGTTTATACAATTTATACCAATCATTTTTCAAATATTAGAAATAGAACTAATTAGCAAGCTTTCATCTATTCCACACCATTTGCCACTGTGGGTAGATCCCTTAAGTTAGTCAAAACATTTACACTCATCTAATCTGATTCAACTTTCAAGGTCCACCTGCCTAGGTATAGTAGTGTGTAACGTGCAGGGATTCATTAACCTTATAAGTTAACTTTGTTGAGTTAGTTCAAAAATGTTGCCAATCTGATCGTAGAGTCCGACATCCTCTTAGGATTCACAACCTACATTTTTGAGACCTAACAAATTGGTGACTCTGCTGGGGACCAAATACAAAGAGCCTTGGTATGAGGCCATTCTTCTATAGAGTCAAAAATTTCAAGAATACAAATTGGTAACTCTGCTAGCAAGAAGAATCCGGAAAGATAAATTATAAGGTTTTCCTATTTACAAAAATAGGTGGTGACTCTAGAACCTGTTATAACAGAAAGTTAGTACCAAATGGATGGTAGAAGATCCAAGATGGAAGGGAAAAAGTTACAATCATCCCCACCAATTAGAGCCATTCCCAAGAAAAATGGAGTATCAAATTATTTTCACCAGAGTAATAATCAAGAGGCTCAAGAGGATAATACAGAACAAACTATCATAACTCACAATAGTTTTACCCCTCTGCATGAATCAAATGAGAATTTGTCTCAAATCAATGGAGTAACTGATGATATATTGGCAAAATACACACCTGATCCTCAAGAAAAACTTGAGTCTGAAGCACAGGCCATGAAGGAAATTGATTAGAGGCAGGCTGAATATGATTATAAAATGTCACTACAGTAGGAAGAGGGGGTAAAATATGGATTCACGAACCAAGAGGTGAATAAAAGTCCAAAGAATACAAGAAATATAAATGAAGTGCAACAAAATGTGCTTAAGCTCTAGGAAGAACTTGAAATGATCAAGATAGAAGAGACTGAGATGTTGTTAAAATAGAAAATTCAATAGATAAAGAATAGGACTAAAATAGCTGCCCCAAAATATATACCTCCACATAGAGGAAATACTTTGAGGAACCCACAGCAAAACTTGCACCAAAATACAAGTGGTGTTTCCAATCTACAAGCATCCGAAAGTCATGTTCATCAAAATACACTCCTGAATAATCCTAGACCACCTCTCATACATAACACCTCTCAACATATGGCTAATCCATACCTACCCCTTGGCCAATAGTATTGTAGACCACAAAATCCTCATATGAATCCCCACATAAACCCACAATAGCAACATGCTTATCATCAGCCTCCAGGCGGATATAATTACTACCCTAACCCACCACCCATGAATGTTCCACCCCAAAACCTCACAAACATATGCGGACAATTTGATCTAACTGGATATACATTGTTTCCATACCCCATTGATAGTAGTTGGAGGAATATAGTTCCCAAGTTCACTGGAAATAATGTAGTATCAGCTGAGGATCATATCAGAAGCTTCAATGCCTTCATACAAGATATTAGCATGGGTTATGAGGATGTTAAAATGAGATTATTCATGATGTCTCTGACTGAAGATGCAAGAGACTAGTTCAACAGCTTACCAGATGCCTCAATCAGTTCCCTAACAGATTTCCATAGTCAATTTAAGGAGCAGTATGGCAATCAGTATTCCCCTGAGTTTGCATTGCAGGAATTGATAAGCATCGAAAAGTACCAAAATGAATCAGTATATGATTTCAATCTGAGATTTTCCAAATTGCACAACAAAACACCACATGGATCTAAATTGATGGATCTAACAACATTAAATACTTATCTGAAAGCATTTGATCCTAAGATAGGGTATGAACTTAGAAACCGGTGCCCTATGACCCTATCTGAAGCACAGAAAGTGGCGTTGACTATTGAAAACAATAGAAAAGCTGCAAGCATGGTTAGCAAAAGAGATAATCCCAGAATTCCTCAAAGCCCAAATATTCAATAGAATAAACAAGAAGGTTAGCATAGAAATGAAAGACCTAGGTTGCATGATATGCCATATAATAGAAATTGGAAAGATGGGAGACCTATTGAAAGCAACATAAAGCAACATTATGGCAAAGATACCCCTGATCCTCTAAAGAGAAATGGGGCACATATGGTAAAAGATAAACCTTGGTGTTTGGTGTGCAATTTACCACACTCACCTGAATATTGTGTAGTGGCTAAAATAGTACAACAGGAAGAAGCATTGTACAACTATAACAGAGATAATCACACAATAAACATGATGCAAGATACACCATACTTATTGAATGAGGACTATTCTTCTACAAAAGAAGAGGGATATGAATATGATGTGGGGAACCAAAAGCATCATATCAACATGGGAAAACAAGAAGTATTCTCAGATCGGGAGGACAACTACAAGGGACCTACTTGTTATCATAAAAAATCACCATATGATCAATGGAGAAAACCCACTGAAAAGGAGAGAGAAGTTCTTACAATAGTTGTAGTTGCCCAAGCTAAAAATGCCTATAATCTAAGGAATAGGATAGTGAATTCAGAATAGGGAACACCTGCGAGTGTCTTTATAAAAGATCAAAATTACAAAAGGAATAATGCAAAGTCCTCATTTAGAGAACCAGAAAAAATTGAGCAAAATAAAACAAAAGATAAATCACCAATTCAAGAAAAAGAACATATAAAGATAGAGAGGAATGATCAGACTATAGCCCATTCATTTGACATTGCTCATGCAATATCCTAGGGGAAGATATCAGTACCACTTTTGGAAATGATGAAGATAGATAAATACAAAGATACGGTGGTTAGACTGATTTCAGATATACCAAATCAAAAATATAAGGAATCAGAGAATAGAACAAACAATGTTCAGCAAGAAACAATCCAAATTCCTAAAGTATATCTAGGTGATACCCTAACAAAGAATGCCTCACAAGTGGACCCTTTCTACACCACCTTATTAATCAGAAACAGGCTAGTGAGGAACTGCATGATTGATTTAGGCGATTCCATGAATATCATGCCAATAGTAGTCATGAAAGAACTGGGAATGTGGGTTGATACTACATTTGGTAAGTGTTATGTGATGGACAATAGGTCTATCCCAGTTGTGGGCATTATGAAGGATGTGGAAATAAAACTAGCTTCATACCCTAAAGCAACCTATAATATTGATATCACTGTGGTTGATATTGCACCATATTATGGAATGCTATTATCAAGACAATGGGCTGCAATGGTAGGAGGGAATGTCCAATTAGATTTATCATATGCCACAATACCAGTGGGAGATAAAGAGATCAAGCTATGTAGGGAGCCAAGATATGAGAACATCATAGAATGCTTAGATCAAAATCAAATAAATCTATTCTATGATACAGATTTGGTAACCTTCAAGGTTGAAACAAGTCAGCCAGAATTGCAAAATACTGATCCAATGCATATAGAATCTAAGAAAGAGGAGAATGATGTGTGGAAAATGTATTTTGATGGTGCATGTAGCAAAATGGGAAATGGGGCAGGAGTATTATTCATTTAACCAACAGGTAAAACTTTCAAATACTTGTTCTTATTGACATTTGAATGAACAAACAATGTAGCGGAATATGAGGCTTTGCTCATTGGTTTAAATATTTCCTTCAAGCATAATATAAGAAAGTTGGTTGTATACGGGGATTCAGAATTAGTTACTTCTCAAGTAAGAGGGAAATACTTATCCAAAAACAAGAGGTTGAAGCAATATAGAAGTGCTGTCTGGGATGATGTTGAGTTGTTTGATGCCTTCTCAATCAACTGGATTGATAGATCAAAAAATATTATGGCAGATTTTCCAGCAAATATTGCATTAAAAAGGGATGATATCACATTGGGGGGTATTACAGAAATTGAATTCAAAACCAGACCCACTATCCCGGATAATATCCATAACTGGCAAGTGTTTGATAATGATACCGATATAATCAAATTCTTACATTGTATCGATCACTATGAAGACCAAGAGATTGATTTCAATGCATTTGTGGAACAACATGATGGAAAAGAAACTCTCTTCGGTCAAGAGATAGTTCAACTAAAAACAAACAAAATACCTAAGGGATTCAAAGCATTGGAGAAAGTGTTTGATGGATGTGACAGATTCAAAATGAAAGACACACCCATAATACAGAATGATCTTGAAGAAATTAATTTGGGGATGCAGGAAGCCCCAAAGAATGTATACATTGTGTTGGTTATTTTCCCAGACTAGATGCTTACTCCCAGATTTCCCTACAAGGTAGCCATCAATGATCAATAGGATCTCTAGGCCAGGGGCCAACAGTATAGGAGATAGACTCTATTTTTATCTCCTCTTCTTCTTCAGGCTCTGCAAAACCTAGGGGGGTATTCCCTACTCAACATCCATGAGAATATGCATACAAAGGCTGGGATGTTGACATGAAGCAGATAAGTCCTCCTGTAAGTAGACCAAAACTACAAGATAAGAGCAAAGGGGATAGCTTTGGGCCTATTTTCAGTTGTAGACAGAGGACTTGGGATCCTAAAACTAATTCTACTATCCTAATGGTTGTTTTGGAGTTTGATTTTGATGTTGTGTTTGGATGCAGAGCTGGACCTGGTGTATAACCTCAACATAGAGCTAGATTGGTGCCTATCTAGGGCTTGGAGTCAGTAGCCATACACCTGTGAATGGTCAGCATGAACAACTAAAACTAGATTTCAAGGGGATTTATGTGATATCTGCCTTACAAATATCTCCCAACACAGAGTGTTGAGTTATCTATACTTATGGCATCCCTATTACAGTATACCCTTCCCAATATTCAATCTGAAAATAATTTAATCTACCCCTTGAGCAGAAGTTAAAAGATCAAACATTCAATACAGGAATTCTGTATTCTAGAAAACTAGACACCCCTTAGATATCTAGACTCAGAAGAAGGACACATGCAACACTGGAGATAGAATTAACAAAACATATGCAAAACAACATTACTCATATAAGATTAATCATGAAATCAGTAGATTCATGCAAGAAACATATAATAGGAGATGCATAAACTCACAAGGATTCCTACATAGAGCAAACCAAAACTAGTCGTATTGTATTACAGAGCCAAAAATGTCCAACTTTCAAAAACCTTAAAAATGAGTCACACAGTCCCTTATATACATCGAGGAAGGTGCACTCAGCATTAATTACATGGGAGGCCAAAAATCTTGCCAGATACATAGTACTGAAAAGTGGCACTCAAAAATGAATGCAATAGCCAGAAACAGAGGACAGAGCAGGTGAGATCAGGATCCGAGCCACCGCTCAGGGACATTTTCTCTTAAATCTAGTAGTTGACCTGTCCATCATCATCCCATCGTGCCCCTGCAAAATCGCCAATACTGCTTCACCAACTCGCAGCCCCTAGAAATGCAGCCGCAACAAGTTTCTCCCGCCAAAAATGGTCACAGATACTCGGGAAAAAACCCATGATGCAACTTTAAAACCTGGCCGTCGATATATCCTCTAGTCGCTGAGATCAAACGGCCTCAAAAACTATCAAAAAGTTGCTGGCCAGTGATATTGTGCCACGTAGACACTTGCAGTTTCCATCACTGACCTTTCTGCTTCCTTCTCCTCAATTTTCTCCTACCAAGAGTCTACTGTCGGACCCTCATGCGGAAGCCACCACGTGGCAAGCCCCGTGGCACCCTTGAAACCCATAGAAACTCCCTTGGAAGCTTGGTGGAGGTAGACACATGGCGGGCTCTGTGCCCTCTTGAAACACAAAAGAGTCTTCTTTGAAACATAGCGGACTGTGACACTTGGCACCTTCCGTGCTGCTCAGAAACTTTAAGGGGCCACTTTGAAACTTATGCGGAAGATGACATTTGTCATCACCCGCGACACTTGAGACACTCACTGGGACCCACTTCAACGCTTAGTTGAATATTGAAACATGTAGAAACTTGAGAGAAACAGGTTGAAGTCCCAGGAGCCTCCGCCACGTGTCGCACTCTAACACATTTGATACATATGCTGGGGCCCACCTTAGTGTTTTGCTTAACTTTGAAATACACAGAAATAGCTTGCGGAAGCTGACACTTGTCACACTCCATAGTAACTATGAGGGACACACGACGCTTTCCACGCACTTGTTGAAACATAAAGAAACTGCTCCAGTTGAATGACACTTGGTGCCTTCCGCCACATTGAAACTTTATAAAGGGGCTCATGGAAACTTAAATGGAAATTGCCACCTGGCACCTTCCGCGCATCTGTATCTTAGAATTGGGTCCCACCACTACCTCACCACACTTAGAAACTTTAAAGCCCCTTTTGAAACTCCTGCGGGAGCTGACACTTGGCGGGCATCCGCGTCCATTACAAAAAAAATGTGGCACCTTCTGCAGACACAAAGAAACATTTCAACAGGGTCTTCGCAAGTGACATGCAGCACCTTCCGCATGAAGAAAAATAGAAACTGTGTTGGATACATGTATTACACGCGGCATGATCCGCAGCATCAGAGGCACTTCACTGGGACCCACCCCATCTTCACTTAGCGCTGAAACAAGAAATGAAACATTATGCGGAGGCTGACATTTGTCAAGCTCCATAGCTACCATTAGGGACACATGGCATCCTCCGCCCCTACTTAGAAACTCAGAAGAAACTTTTTGAAACATTGGCGGAGTCCGACACTTGGCACGTTCCGCGGCCACCAAAGAAGCTGAGAAACTTTCTTAAAACACTTCGGTGGAAGCTGCCACTTGGCACCGTCTGCGGGCCCTTAGTTACTTTCTTTTGTGTCCCTCGGGTGCCTCCATGTGGTGCCTTCTGTGCCACTTTGAAACATTTAGAAACTTTATTGAAACTTCGGCGGAAGCCGACACGTGGCGCCTTCCGCACGAGCAGCTTGAAACACAAAGGAAAGATTTAAAGGGTCTATGAAACACAAGCGGATATCAACACATGTCGAGTTCCACGGAGTAGGCACAATTCTAACCCTTCTAGCCACACTTAGAAACATTTAGGGTCTAGAAACTGTGGCTTGAAATGCATTCCTAAATCCATGAAACTCAAATTTTTAACATTTTCAGGGGCCAATAGTAATTTCAGCAATAGAACAAGATCCTGCAACTCAGAAATTTCAAGGTTTAAAGGAGAAAATTAGCAAACATTCAAGTTTAAAACCCTAGACACAAATAATTACCAACATAGGCTCCGATTGGGGACGTGCAGGCGCAAGACTGCAGCAAGGACCAGACAACTCCGGGTAGACCAGATAAAACCCAAAACTCAAAACACGACCAACCACACAAGGTATGTACAAAATATTTACAACAATTTTACATTGTGCACACAAGTTACTCATTTATGTGAAAAAGGCTTTAAGTAATTTACTGTGCACCAGCAATTCCATTAATTCACCACTTAGAGTTTGGAGAAAGTAGGAGTCTCCTCCATAGATATTGCTAATTTGGTATGGGCCTGTCCACAAGGGTTCAAATTTGCCATGGTTACCCTTATCCTGGCTCCTTGCATTCCACATAAGGACCATATCACCTATCTGAAAACCTCTTTCTGTAACCCTTTTATCAAACAGGTACTTCACCTTTTGCTGTTTCTTGATGTTTATTTTTTGTGCCTCTGCTCTAATTTCATCTAGCTCAACTAGCTGATTGATCCTTTCAGTCATTGAATCATTAACCTCCCCATCATTCTCTTGTATGAACTTGTAAACTGGCAGGAGGTTATTCACAGGCAATCTAGCTGCTGTACCATACACTAATTCATAAGGTGACCTTCCAGTGGTTTTTTTCACTATCACCCTATCAGCCCATAATGCCAACTTCAGTTTTGAATCCCAGGATTTCTTATTTTTATCCATTATCCTCTTGATGATTTTCATTAGGCTTTTGTTGCTTGACTTTGCTTGACCATTTCCTTGTGGGTGGTATGGTGATGTGTGAGACAAGTCAATTCCATATTTATTGCAAAAATCAACAAATTCACCTGATCTAAAGCACATTGCATTATCTGTGATTAACTTGACTGGTAACCCAAACCTGATAATAATATTCTCCAAGATAAAATCCATCACCACCTTACTTGTAGCCTTTTTAGTAGGGATAGCCTCAATCCATTTAGTGAAGTAATCAGTGGCAACCAGAATCCAACTATGTCCTCCACTAGATTTCTCTGAAATTTCCCCTGTAAAATCAATTCCCCATTGCTGAAATGGAGCATCCACAGTTACAGTTCTAAGGGGCAATCCTCCTTCATATCTTAACTTTCCTGAGAATCTTTGGCAAGGGTCACATTTCCTTACCATCCTTTGTGCATCTGAAAAGATAGTGGGCCACCAATATCCTGCCCTAAGGATCTTATGATCTATTGTTTGGGCAGTATAATGTCCACCACACAATCCTTTATGCATGTCATTCAATACATTGTTAGCTTCATCCTCATCCACACATCTCAACAACACACCATCAGGGTTCTTCCAGTATAGCTCACCTTGAACAATAACATACCTGATTGCATGTAGTTTTAAGGTCCTCTTTTGACTGTCACTGAAATGGGAAGGACAATTCAGATTTTGCAAGTAATATATGATGTCCTTATACCATTCAGATTTTGATACATTGATATTCTCATTCTGGACTGCATTGACTTGGCATGCCTCTAGATTTGACTATGTCATTAGCTTTGCTAACCCTTGTCCTCTTACCAATTTTGTGATCTGTATCTCTATGTTGAACTCCTGCAACTTATTTATCCATCTGCATCTCCTTCCAGTTACCTCTTGCTGAGTGAAGATATCTTTTATCGCTGCATGAGGTACATATGCAATTACTTGTGAGCCTACCAAATAAGGCTTGAAGCTCTTGACTGCTCTAACTAGTGTATATGCTTGTTTCTCCATAATGTCATATTTTAATTCAGCAGCCTGCAATGACCTACTAAAGAAAGCAATAGGTTGTTCAAACCCTTCCTCATTTTTTTGCAATAAGCATGCAGCAATAGTATGGAAAGAAGCAAATGAGAATAACTAAAATGGCTTAGAAAAATCAGGAGACTTTAGCACAGGAGCCATCTTTATAGCCTCTTTTATGTTCTGGAATGATTCAGTTGCTTCATCCTCCCATTTGACAGTTGCACCCTTTTTCAACATCTTGGAAATTTCTTTTGTGGTTTCTACAAAGTTAGGAACAAATCTCCTAACAAAGTTAATTTGTCCAAAGAAGGATTGCACAACTTTTATTGTTTTAGGGATCTGAATTTTGTCAATTGCAGCCACCCTTTTAGGATCAATCCTAACTCCATCCTTGGAAACAATGTGTCCAAGCAATTTTCCTTCCACAACCCCAAAAGCACATTTCTTTGGGTTGAGTGAGATACCATATTCTAATGCTCTAATAAAAATCTATTCCAAATGCATACAGTGTTGTTCTTCTTTCTTTGAAAAGGTAGTCAAGTCATCTTGATAAACATCCAAGATTGAATCAATCAACCCTGCAAAAGCAATATCCATTGCCCTTTGAAATGTAGCACCTGCATTTGTTAGTCCAAATGGCATCCTTACATATACATAGGTTCCCCATGGAGTTGTGAAAGCAGTTTTAAATTGTTCTGATTCTTTTACTTTCACTTGATTGTACCCTGAAAAACCATCCATCATAGATAAAAGTTCACAACCAGACACTCTTTGCAACATGGCCTCCATATTTGGCAATGGATAGTTATCCTTCAAAGAAGATACATTTAGGTTTCTAAAGTCCACACACAACCTTATATCACCATTCTTTTTTCTAACTGGGACAAGGTTAGACACCCAAGTTGAATGTCTGATAGGCATGATTATTCCAGCCTCCCTAAGTTTTATAAGTTCTTCTTGCATTTTTGGAGCTAAGGTTGGGTTGATAGGCCTCTATTTTTGTCTAAATGGTTTAGCTCCAGGCTTCAAAGGGATTTCATGCTGAAATAGATCCTCTCTATAGGCTTTGAGGTCTTCATATGACCAACAAAAAACATGCTTATACCTTTTCAGTAATGCAATCAACATACTTCTGATATGTGGTTTGAGCTGTTTGCCAATGTATACCCTTTTGGGAGCATGAGATGTTCCCAAGTTTATCTCCTCCAGGTCATTCTTGTTTGTTGGAGATGCTTTTGTAACAAATTGGTCCCTATTGTCAAAAGCTCTCTCTAAAGCTACCAGCCCTCTAGGGATTTTGTTTGTCTTGAGTTGAATTAGTTCCTTCCCTAAAAGAGTTTTTTTTCCATCTACAACTTCCAAAAAGTTTTGAAAATCCATTTCTTGGTTCTCATATTCATCAATACAATGCAGAAATCTCAGTAAATCCTTATCATCATCAAACACTTGCCAGCTGCATACATTATCTGGCACTGCAGGCCTAAGCTTGATTTCAACATTTGTAACATCTGACAAAGTTATACCATCTGGCCTTATGGCTACATTGGCTAGAAAATCTGCTCTAACATTTTTTGATCTTTCTATCCAATTTATTGAAAAAGCATCAAACAATTCAATTGTATCCCTAACAGCATGCTTGTATTGTTTCAACCTTTTATTTTTTGATGCATACTTATCTCTAATTTGGGACACAATAAGCTCTGAATCACCAAACACTTTGAGCATCTTAATTCCATGCTTCAAAGCAACATTTAACCCTAATAACAGAGCCTCATACTCTGTAATATTATTTGTATAGGCAAACTTCAACAAGAAAGAGAATTGGAGAAGCTTACCAGTTGGAGACAGAAAAACAATTCCAGCACCAGAGCCTACTTTTGAACAAGCTCCATCAAAATACATGGTCCAAAGACCTTGCTGGTCCAACTCTTGAATGCAAATTTTTTCTCTTTTATCTTCCTTATCATCTGAGACAACTCTGAAATTTTCACAGTCAGTGTCCACAAAACATATATGCTCCTCTGATTCTTGATCCTCCACTGTCTCTGATGATCTTTCTTCTCTGATCAGCTTGACATCCCTACCATTCATTGGGATCATGGCATATGACAGATCTAGTTGCATACTTCCACCAATGAGTGCTGCCCATCTTCTTGACAGCAACATGCCATACTGTGGCTTGATATCAACAACTGTTATGTTCATTTTGTAGGTTTTTTCAGGATATGTTGCCAATCTAAAATCAACATCCTTCATGATTCCAATGACAGGTACCTCCCTAGCATCCATTGCATAGCATTTCCCGCATGCCTTATCTATTTTTAATCCAGCTTGCTGCATAATGGCCAAAGGCATGATATTTGTTGATGCTCCTGAGTCAAGCATACAATTTCTAATCACTTTTCCATTGATAACCAGAGAGACATAAAATGGTTCAACCTATGAAGGGCATTTTGTCATGGTCATCCCTAGATATACCTCAGGAATCTCATCCTCTTCAATGCACATAGCTTGTTTCTTATCCTGAGTCTCAATATTCTGCTTGGCTTGACATGGTACTCCTGAAATCAAGGATACAGTCTTATTTCTGAATTCTTCAACTTTCATCAGCTCCATTAGTGGAACAGAGACTTTTATTTGAGACAAGACCTGAGTGATGTCAAATGGAGCATAATTTTGAATAACAGTTGTAGCCTGATCCATAGTTTTACCTCTATCCTGAGATGATCCAGCTTTAGTTTTTATGGCTCTCTGACTGTCATCCTTGTACTAAAAATTTTACTTTGATCCTCAACCTGGGGAACTCTATTTTCTGGTCCTTGGGGATCATAACCTATTTTTGCTTAAAATTTTGCCTATTATTGTTCCATTGCTTCTTTTGTGTCTCAGTTCCTTTATGACTATGTACTGGCTGATTTGTGAAAGTACTCTCTGGTTGGTGTGAATTACTTACTTGAGCTTTACCTCTTAGGTTGTAGTTGCTTTTGACTTGAGCAACTGCTGTAGCTGTGAAGGCCCTAATTTCTTCATCAGAAGGCCTTCTCAAGTTATTCAGAAAACTGTGTGAATCCTGAGCATAGGCATAGTTGTCTTCATCATCTTCATCATATAGGAACTATTGGCAGACCTGAGTTTCATCATTTGCATTTGCATCAGCATCATGAAAAGAGTATTCTCTATTTGTAGACAACATGTTGACATTACCATCTTCCATGCAATGAGGCTCATTGCACTCATCACAGGCCACGGCATTGTTATATAGAGACTGAGCAATCATACATTATGACTGTGAATGAGGCATCTGGCATATTATACACCACGGGGTGTCATTAACAATATTAACAGCCTTCTTCAAAGGATCAGGAGTTTCCTTGGTATGTTGAGCTCTCTAATTTGTGTTGTTATGTAGCAATACAGGTCTACCATTATGCCAATTGGTATTATATGGTATATCATGCAATGATGGTCTCTTTTCCTGTCTTTGGTAAGCTTGCCTATCAAGACCTATTCCTTTTTCACTCCTAGCCAGCCTATAGCTTAGATCCTTAACAACATTTGCCAACTTGTCTATTTTATCTTCAGAGGCAGATGTACTACCTTGAGTGTTTTGAGGTTTGTTTGGATTCTACAGAATTTTCACATCATCCCTTCTATTTGTCTTGCCTAATGCTTTCTTGTTATTCTCAATATTTATTGCTATCTTGAAAGCATCCCTGAGAGTAGCAGGACCCTTATCTCTTAACCCATATGTTGTTTTGGCATCAAAAGCATTAATATATAATATTATGCACATTGGTTCATTTGGCCTCATGTGATGTGGCAATTTGTTCAACACTTTAGTAAATTTTGCATTAAAATCTACAACCTGCTCATTTGACCCTTTAGTGATACTAGTGAACTCATTTACAAAAAAGCTAGGGTCAGTTTTGTCACCATATTGCTCCTTAAACATCCTTTTGAAATAATCCCATGATGAAATGCTTCTATCAGGTAGACCTTTATACCATTCCTTGGCTTCATCAACTAAGGATTGCATAAATGATTTCATGAAAACATCCTCATGCTCAACCTTAAAGTTGTCCATGGTATTCTGAAAAGCTTTTAAATGGTCTTCTCCTGAGACAGTATTGTTTCCTAAAAATTTAGGCACTTGCAGCCTCACATGTTTGTCAACAAGGTTTTGATAACTAGGAATGCCATAAAAAACAAGTTGTCTGAATCTATCCAACTGCATTGGGTGCCTTTCAAACTGATTAGCATTTGCATTTCTATCAGCATTATGCTATCTCACATTATTTAATGGTACTCTAGCATTGTCTACATTTTGTCTTTGATCATTATTCTGATGATACTGTACCTCATTTCTTTGTTGATTTCTCTGCATATTTGCATTTTGGAGGGTAAGAACTGAATCATTTTGAGCAACTCTCAAAGCCTGCACTTTCTGTCTCATATCATCTCTGATTTTTACTGCTTGCAGATATTCTAACTCAGCCCTTAAGATCTTAATTTCATCAGCTAGTTCTTCCTCTCTAGGCATAAAAGAGGATGGTTTTATCATATTCTGATCATCATTATCATCATCCCTTAGGGATTCAGCCTCTTCAAATCTGTCAGGAGAATCATGAAAAAGACGTTCTTGAAACACCTCTGACCTTATTCTCAAACCATTACCTTGTTGTCTTTCATACACATTCTAGATTTCAGCCTCAGTGTTTAAAAAATAATGTACTGTCTTCTCTGAGGATCCTAGATTATCCTGAATAAAATCATTTTTCTTGGGGCTAGGAGAACCATCTTGACTGGCTTGAACAGTCCCCTTTTTTCTATACATCATTTTTATGGGTAACTCTTCAAATAGAGTATTACGCTGGGATCTTCTCCCTTGCATGCAAATTTTTACTTTACCAGTTGGGAGATTGGTTCGGAGTTGCCACCTATTACTAGGAACTATTTTCTTTTAAATCAGGGTTCTTTCACAAGTTCCCCAGTAGAGTCGCCAATTTCTGTTGCGACTCGGATGGGCCACAAATATATCACCAAGGATGACTAGATATAACTTTGATCAATCACATCCCCAACGGAGTCGCCAATTTCTATTGGTTATTTTCCCAGACTGGATGCTTACTCGCAGATTTCCCTACAAGGTAGTCATCAATGATCAACAGGATCTCTGGGCCAGGGGCCAACAGTATAGGAGATAGACTCTATTTTTATCTCCTCTTCTTCTTCAGGCTTTGCAAAACCTAGGGGGGTATTCCCTACTTAACATCCATGAGAATATGCATAAAAAGGCTGGGATGCTGACATGAAGCAGATAAGTCCTCCTGTAAGTAGACCAAAACTGCAAGATAAGAGCAAAGGGGCTAGCTTTGGGCCTATTTTCAGTTGTAGACAGAAGACTTGGGATCCTAAAACTAATTCTATTGTCCTAATGGTTGTTTTGGAGTTTGATTTTGATGTTGTGTTTGGATGCAGAGCTGGACCTGGTGTATAACCTCAACACAGAGCTAGATTGGTGCCTATCCAGGGCTTGGAGTCAGTAGCCATACACCTGTGAATGGTCAGCATAAACAACTAAAACTAGATTTCAAGGGGATTTATGTGATATCTACCTTACAAATATCTCCCAACACAGAGTGTTAAGCTATCTATACTTATGGCATCCCTATTGCAGTATACCCTTCCTAATATTCAATCTGAAAACAATTTAATCTACCCCTTGAGCAGAAGTTAAAAGATCAAACATTCAATACAGGAATTTTGTATTCTAGAAAACCAGACACCCCTTAGATATCTAGACTCAGAAGAAGGACACATGCAACACTGGAGATAGAATTAACAAAACACATGCAAAACAACATTACTCATATAAGATTAATCATGAAATCAGTAGATTCATGCAAGAAACATACAACAGGAGATGCATAAACTCACAAGGATTCCTGCACAGAGCAAACCAAAACCAATCGTATTATATTATAGAGCCAAAAATGTCCAACTTTCAAAAACCTTAAAAATGAGTCACACAGTCCCTTATATACATCGAGGAAGGTGCACTCAGCATTAATTACATGGGAGGCCAAAAATCCCACCAGATACACAGTACTGAAAAGTGGCACTCAAAATTGAATGCAACAGCCAGAAACAGAGGACAGAGCAGGTGAGATTAGGATCCGAGCCGCCACTCAGGGACATTTTCTCTTAAATCTGGTATTTGACCTGTCCATCATCGTCCCATCGCGCCCCTACAAAATCACTAATATTGCTTCACCAACCCGCAACCCCTGGAAATGCAGCCGCAACAAGTTTCTCCCACCAAAAATGGTTGCAGATACTCAGGAAAAAACCCACGATGCAACTTTAAAACCTAGCCGTCGATATATCCTCTAGTCGCTGAGATCAAACGGCCTCAAAAACTACCGAAAAGTCACTGGCCAGTGATATTGTGCCACGTAGACACTTGCAGTTTCCATCACTGACCTTTCCGCTTCCTTCTCCTTAATTTTCTCCCGCCAAGATTCTACTGCCAGACCCTCACACAGAAGCCACCACGTGGCAAGCCCCGTGGCACCCTTGAAACCCATAGAAACTCCCTTGAAAGCTTGGCAGAGGTAGACACATGGCGGGCTCCACGCCCTCTTGAAACACAAAAGAGTCTTCTTTGAAACATAGCGGACTGCGACACTTGGCACCTTTCGTACTGCTCAGAAACTTTAAGGGGCCACTTTGAAACTTATGTGGAAGATGACATTTGTCATCACCCATGACACTTGAGACACTCACTGGGACCCACTTCAACGCTTAGTTGAATATTGAAACATGTAGAAACTTGAGAGAAACAAGTTGAAGTCCCGGAAGCCTCCGCCACATGTCGCACTCCGACACATTTGATACATATGCTGGGGCCCACCTCAGTGTTTTGCTTAACTTTGAAATACACAGAAACAGCTTGCAAAGCTGACACTTGTCACGCTCCGCAGTAACTATGAGGGACACATGGCGCTTTCCGCGCACTTGTTGAAACATAAAGAAACTGCTCCAGCTGAATGACACTTGGCGCCTTCCACCACATTGAAACTTTATAAAGGGACTCGTGGAAACTTAAATAGAAATCACCACCTGGCACCTTCCGCACATCTATATCTTAGAACTAGGTCCCACCACTACTTCGCCACACTTAGAAACTTTAAAGCCCCTTTTGAAACTCTTGCGGGAGCTGACACTTGGCGGGCATCTGCGTCCATTACAAAAGAAACATGGCACCTTCCACAGACACAAAGAAACTTTTCAACAGGGTCTCCACAAGTGACACGCGGTGCCTTCCGCGTGAAGAAAAATAGAAACTGCGTTGGAGACATGTATTACACGCGGCATGATCCGCAGCGTCAGAGGCACTTCACTGGGACCCACTCCATCTTCACTTAGCGTTGAAACAAGAAATGAAACATTATGCGGAGGCTGACATTTGTCAAGCTCCGTAGCTACCATTAGGGACACATGGCATCCTCTACCCCTACTTAGAAACTTAGAAGAAACTTTTTGAAACATGGGCGGAGTTTGACACTTGGCACGTTCCGCGGCCACCAAAGAAGCTAAGAAACTTTCTTAAAACACTTCAGCAGAAGCTGCCACTTGGCACCGTCCATGGGCCCTTAGTTACTTTCTTTTGTGTCCCTTGGGTGCCTCCACGTGGTGCCTTCCGCGCCACTTTGAAACATTTAGAAACTTTATTGAAACTTTGGCGAAAGCTGACACGTGGCACCTTCCGCGCGAGCAGCTTGAAACACAAAGGAAACATTTAAAGGGTCTATGAAACACAAGTGGATATCGACACATGTCGAGTTTCACGGTGCAGGCACAATTCTGACCCTTCTAGCCACACTTAGAAACATTTAGGGTCTGGAAACTGTGGCTTGAAATGCATTCCTAAATGCATGAAACTCAAATTTTTAACATTTTCAGGGGTCGATAGTAATTTTAGCAACAGAACAAGATCCCGCAACTCAGAAATTTTAGGGTTTGAAGGAGAAAATTAGCAAACATTCAAGTTTAAAACCCTAGACACAAATAATTACCAACACATTGGAAAGAATTTGAATCCCAAAATTAGGAACATGCTTATCAACTTACTCAGGAAGTATAGACATGTATTTCCATGGTTATATGATGACTTGAAAGCATATAGGGAGGATCTTTTTCAGCATGAAATACCATTAAAGTCGGATGCTAAACCATTCAGGAAAAAGTAGAGGCCTATTAATTCCACATTGGCCCCTAAAATACTTGAAGAACTCACGAAACTAAGAGATGGAGCTATTATGAAACCCATTAGACATTCTTCTTGGGTTTCTAATTTGGTGCCTGTCAAAAAGAAAAATGGTGATATTAGATTATGTGTGGACTTCATGAATCTAAATAATTCCTCTCTTAAGGACAACTACCCCCTTCCTAACATGGAAGAAGTACTACAAAAGGTTACAGAGTGTGAACTATTGTCAATGATGGATGGTTTCTCAGGATATAATCAGGTGAAAATCAGAGAATCAGAACAATATAAGACTGCATTCACCACACCATGGGGAACGTATGTATATTTAAGAATGCCATTTGGACTCACGAACGTTGGAGCAACATTCCAAAGAGCGATGGATGTGGCCTTTGTAGAACTAATTAACAAAATCATGGTAGTATATTAGGATGACATGACATCATATTCTAAAAAGGCTAAAGATCATTGTACACATTTAGAGCAAATTTTTATTAAAGCCTTAGAATATAGAATTTTGTTGAATCCTAAGAAGTGCCATTTCGCAGTAACAGAGGGCAAGCTGCTTGGTCACATAGTCTCAAAAGATGGAGTAAGAATGGATCCTGAAAGAGTAGAATCCATTGACCAAGTTCCCATTCCTAAGAATGTAAAAGCTATACAATCATTCTTTGGCCAAATCAACTTTGTTAGGAGATTCATATCAAATGTTGTAGAGATTGTTAGTCCCATATCAAGAATGTTAAAGAAGAATTCAGAAGTGAACTGGACAACAGAAAAATTAGAGGCATTTGCCATCATTAAGAAGACAATCAAGGAAGCCCCAGTTTTGGTATCTCCTGATTTCAGTAAACCATTTCAGCTGTTCTCATTTGCCTCATATCATACAATTGCAGCAGTAATATTGCAAAAAAATGATGAGGGACATGAACAACCCATTTCATTTTTTAGCAAATCTCTTCAAAATGCAGAGTTAAAATATGACATAGTTGAGAAACAGGCATATGCATTGGTGAAAGCAGTCAAAGCTTTTAGGCCATACTTGGTGGAAGCTGAAATAATAGCATACATGCCTAATGCTACAGTGAAAGATGTATTAGTCCAAACTAAGGTCACGGGCAGAAGATGCAGATGGATTAATAAAATCCAGGAGTTTAATATTGAAATCTAAATCACCAAACTAGTGAGAGGACAGGGTCTTGCTAGACTAATGGCCGAAAACAATCTTGAAGCTTCTCAGATATGTAATAGTGATGATGTTAATAACATGAGTTCTAGCATCAAGCATATTCCATGGTATACTGACATCATATATTATCTTAAACATATGAAATGTCCTAAAGGATATGATGATAACAAGAAAATGACGCTTAAATTATAGGCTTCAAAGTATGTATTTATCAATGGAGATCTTTATTGGAAGAATAGGGATGGTATTTTGTTACTATACCTAGATGAACATCAGTCAAAACATGTCACGAAAGAGTTACATGAAGGAGTATGTGGAGGGCATTTCTCAGCAAAAACTATAGCTCACAAGATCCTGAGGGCTGGATATTATTGGCCTAGAGTTTCAATGATTCATATCATTATACGAGAAAATGTGAGGCATGCCAGAAATTTTTAGGAAAATTAAAATATCAGGTAGCACTACCCTTGAAATCTATGCAGGTGAAAGCTCCATTCTATCAATGGGGAATTGACTTCATAGGAGAGATTGCAAAAAGTCAAGCGGAGGACACAGATGGATTTTAGTAGCAATGGATTACTTCACAAAATGGATTTTAGATTTGCCACACCAGTAAGGTTGATTACAGATAACGACATGTGCTTTAGGTCTGATGAATTCAAAAATTTCTGTAATATGTATGGCATCACTATGTCTTATGCTGCTCCTTATCACCCACAAGCAAATGGCCAGGCAGAATCTAGTAATAAAAATCTTTTGAAAATTATAAAAAGAATGTTGGAGGGAAACAAAAAGGCATGGGATTCAAAGTTGAGACTAGCTGTGTGGGCTGATAGGATTACTATGAAGAGAGCAATTGGAAGATCCCCTTTTGAATTAGTGTATGGAGTACAAGCAAGGAAGCCATTAGAAAATCTTTTACCAGTTTACAAATTTGTTCTCCAAGAGGATTTAAATATTCCTGAACCAATGGAGGAAAGAATAGAACATCTTGCAGAACTTGATGAGACAAGGAGAATGGCTAAGAAGCAGAACATCAAATTGCAATCACAAGAAAAATACCTTTATGACAAAAATACCAAGGATAGAAAATTTGAGATAGATGACTTGGTATTGATGTGGAATGCCAGATGCCAAGAGAAAGGAAAGCATGGGAAGTTTGAAGCCTTGTGGTTGGGTCCTTTTGTTGTCATTGGCAAAGGAGGAGATGACTCCTACTATCTGCAAAAATATGTCTGGAGAAGAGCAGGAATTGCTAGCGCATGGACAGTTTCTAAAACCTTTCTTTTCATGAGAGCATCAAAATCATGTACAAAGAGAAATAAGTGTTGCCAGTGCATGGACAACTCTTAAATAATTCTCAGAGTACTCTTATTCCATGCACAGTAGTTTAGGGTAATTAAGAGAGATTAGGATCTGTCGGTACATGGACAGCCCTATGAATCTCTCAACAATAACAAAAATCTTTTCCATGTACAGTAGTATAGGATCATCCCCATTCTACATCATTATCACTTCCAGCTCCCATTCTCATTTCATCCATATATATATTCCTAAAATTCTGTTATCCCCAATAAATAAAATACATGGTCTATTCTCCCAATAGATCTGAATTATTGTTATACCCGCAAGGGGTATACATCCCAAACAGAGCCACTGTTGGGATAGGAAAATTTTGAAATTTTTCTATACTCTTATCCACCCCATGTCCAACCAAATCAGAACATTATACGCCCAAAATCGTAATAACAGTTGATAAATCCCATAAACATAACATGATTTTTACCACAAATATTTGTCTCACCTCTCAATCCATAGTCTAAAAAAACCCTCAGTTCTTTGTTTTTGACAAGACCTCAGTTTTTTTTATATCGACCCATGTTCCATTTGAAGTGGGCTAGATGTGTATCGGCATGAGGAGTATGGTCGGAATGAAAGTTTCAAAAATCTCTGATGAAAGAAGTAATGTCGATGACCCCTAATTGGACGAAGAGTCCCCTGTCACACTGAATTAATCAAATATGAGGGCCATCAAGATGAGAAAACATTGTCGGAGAATACTCTGAACATTCCCCTGATAGCATAGATCACATCGACGAGAGAATTCGATAAGAGTCCCACCGAACAACCCATGGAACGGGTGGAACTAGTGACTCGTCAGGAAGAAATATACATCAGCATAAGAGATTAATGTGTCTCCGACCTTATGATGTCTCAGCGACCATAAGGCATTTTCGGTCTAAGTCACACCGATGTATATGGAGGATATGACTCATCGGTAAAAGGGAACAGATCGGAGTAGAGTTTACAAGTCCTGCCGAACCTATAGTCACAACGACAAAGGATGTCGGTGACATGTGATTTTGATCATTCCAATGAAGAATAGAAAGGAAGGCATCAGGGAAACAACCAGGATCAAATAATTTGAATGAAGTCATCTCGATATCATATGTTGTTCCGATGAAGAAAGTGACCACACACATCGATGACACTCTTTCCGATAGGTCATAAAGACAAGCGATATCGATATCAATTTCTTGGGTCTTACTAATTTCACTAACCTACCCTGTAAAGAGAAGCTGATAAACATTTCGACAAAACTCATGCCGATATTAATATCAGAGATATTTGAAATATTAGAGTAGGATGTTGTTCTCACAACGATAATATAAGTCAAGCTGACAACAGCTCGTGTGCCCATCATTATATCAGATAAACCTTGAAATGTCTTGCTGATATAGACATATATATGTTTTCATAAAAAGTGACATCAAGGAGACAAAATGAAGGGTCACAGCGATTGAGTCATCTGCAAATGTTCGCGCCATAAGAAGCATTTAGATCACCCTAACATTACAAAACTACTACCGATGAAGGACGTTATGACAATGTGACATCTCACAATGATTATGGACATCAATGCACTGGAAGTATTAATTGCAGGTCAAGAAGAAATCCCCTGAAGACTCATTCTGAATCATTGCAATTAGGTTCAAGAGAATTGTTTGAGAAGAGCACGTAAGCGAGAACTTGGAAGAGAGAAGAAAGGAATTCGGTGATCGTCTCAGACAAAAAGGTACACATATAAAACCTCTGTGTGGTGGATTACAATTTGAATTTGATATTCAAAACTATAACGAATGGAGACACCAGTAAAGGGCAAGGGTAGAAAATAGCAAGGTGAAACTAGTAAGCCTAAGAAACGGAAAATTGACAAAAGCCCTGATGAAAAAATGAAAGAGAGAAAACTAAATCAGGATTTGATAGACCAGTTCCCTAGGTCTAACCCTAAAGCCCGAAGGTCTGCACAACTCAGGGTAGAGGTAGAGAAGTTAGAAGACAAATGCAAATACCTAGGAAATGTATGGACACCAATAAGATGCTATGATTTGTTCAAATTCCATTATGATAGAAGATTTAGAAATGTCCTAGTGTCTAATCCATGGCATTTGAATTTGGGCAAATTGGTCATCCCAGAGATGTGTGTGAATGTAGAACTCCTAAAACTCTTGGCTAAACATTACAATCCCAACCTCAAAGCTATATGTAATCCACAAGGAGAGCCTGTTATACACTTATCCAAGAATGTCATTTGTGAAGTATTTGATTTGGATGATTTGTGTACTCTTCCCATAGTATATGAAGATTTAGACAAAAAATATTGGAGGATGGACACCACATACAATGGATGGAGATTGCTTCTCCACAGGCCTAGGGCAAAGGGAAAAATAGTACCTTTTGATGACAATGATGGACCTCCATTCCATGTGTCTTTGTTTGAACCGTATATGCAATACACATATTATTCCATTGGCCAAGTCCTAGGGGTCAGAGGTTCCTGATTTCATGATAATTCCATTAATGGTGATAGCAACAGATATACAGTGTCATAATGCTAGGTAGTTTGACTATGCTGCTTATATTTTCAGAAAGATTGATTCTAGTTTAATTGCAATTAAGAACAATGCTCCAACAGTCTCTTTTGAGCATTATTCGCTCCTCATGCATATGGTATTATACTATGGCCAAGTGAACTTAGAATTGCTCAAGTAGACAAAAGGGGAAAAAAGTTGCCTGTGCCAATTTGGCCAAGGATATGAGACAGTAGGTTTTCCCACTCCAGTTACATTCATTTTGAAGAGTATTTTGTAAAAGTGTTGTATAGATACTTTAACCATCCTTGTGAATATTCGCTATCAGATGAAATAAAAAGGTTTCTCAGACCAAAAGATTTTGGTGGTCCCCCAACTGTCACCCACAACTGGGGAGATTGGTATTTCTTTGAGGATTCAACCATGGTCAGAATTTATAGTTTTGAAGATACCCCATTTATATTGCCCAAGACAGTTCCTAATAGGATTGCCTACTTAGAGATAGTCAGGCAAATGAACTGCTCTAATGTGATGAACTTAAGTGCCTATGACAAACAATCCTTCATGCCTAGTACTGTGTGCTTTGGGGATTTTATTGTGGTGTCTAAAGAAGGTTATGGTCTCATCAGGGACAAATTAATGCATTACAACATGAGGTGTATAGAGGCAAGAAAAGGATTTGATCCTGAGGGTTTCATTGATTTTACTAGAATAAAATAGAATCTCAGTGGATATACACATATTCCGTATCCACATGATGATATTATTAGAAACATGGAAGAAGTGGAAGTTCAATTGGTAATTGAAAAATATAATAGAGAACTAGATGAGAAGAGAAAACAACTTGCAGAAATAGAGCTATTGTTTTCTGGTGATGAGGAATCTATAGGAGAAGAGGAACTACATGAACAGACAACCAAGATCTCTAAACGAAAAATGGAATGTTATAAATTTCTTAATAGAGAGAAGGATGAAGAGGGGCCTAGTGATGAGGATCCTAGACAGTTAGCATATGATTCTTTCATTGCAGATGATCAATTTATTCATTCTCAAGAATTTAAATCATTTTTGTATAAATGCAAGGGAAAAGAACTCAGGGAATCAGTTGAAGATGTGCATAGCTGATAATGAAAAATAATTGATGGATATGTTAAAGACAACAGTAGATAATTAGTTAAGAGCTATGACTCCTAACAGAGGTAGACAATTGCTCAAAGAAATGGGTGTCATGATATTTCTTGGACTTGACATAAATTCTGCCTTGGTGTTTGATAGTTTCTTGCACAATACTGATGACAAGTACAAGCTCACTACTGAGGGTGTCATAGAGGTATACATGGGTACCAAGTATAACAATGATGAAAACTCACTCATGATATGGGCCTTATACCCTCCTCATAAGAAGACTACCATTATAGATACTGAAAAAACCTTTGGGCATGTTATGACTTTAAAAGCAGGAGAAACTGATCCTTTGATTACTGTAGACATTGGTATAAATGTTGCAAAACTAAATAAAGCACAGGCTCAAATGCTAATCAAGGAACAAGATGCATATAAGCTGAGTTGTGAAAGATTGACAAAAGAATATGATTTCCTAAAAGCTACTATCAAGAATGCCATCAGAGGATCAATTAAAAGATTAACCCAAGGAGAGAGTTCATAAGTACCTAGCCACCATCTGTTGATCAAATAGCCCAGGTTCAAATTGACACACTTGTAGCAATACTACAGAATAGGCATATCAATATGATGCATTGGATGAATAAATTTTGGGATGTCTATTCTGTGAACCATAAGGTAATCCAAGAACATGAAAGGTTAAATAACAGGCTTCAAGAGAAACTCCATGAGATACAGAGTAGGGAGACTTCTGACACTACAGGTACCTCCAGTGCTAAAGACTTGATCGAACAACATCAAAAATATCATGACCAGCTTCAAAATGATGCCAGGGAATGTGTTGATGCTTCAAAGGTAGGTATACCCATGTTGTTCAGAAATGATAAGGAGTTGAAGAGCAAAGATGAATGGATTAAAGAATGTCAGGTGATATTACATGAGGCTTTAGAAGCTCTCAAGGATAAAGACTCGGTATCTGGGGAGGCCTGTAAGCATCTGGAGAAGATGGTGACAATGGATGTGATTACAAGAAATGCTATTAAATTTGTTGATGCACATCAAAGCCAAGACTACCTGGATCATGTTGCTCAGATATACCTATGGCTTTGCAAGGCTCAGGGTCTTTATCTTTGTTGTTGTTATGTTAATCCTTTTAATTCTCAAAAGACATTTTGAAGAGTTATGTTTCTTCATAAATATTTCTATATAAGTTAGACATATTATGATCAATTAAGATCAGCAATAGGAGATAATAGAAGAAGTTCATAATATTTTAAAAGACCATGTTACAAGTATTATATTAAAGAAGTTAATAGAGGATCTCTGATTTTGTGGGTTTTATATTGGGATCAATTGTTTGTTGAAATTATTCAGTTATTTGGTTGTCTCCAGTTCAGTATTTCCTCATTATTCAAATTAATATATCAAGTATATATTTAATTTGTCAATGCACATTTGATGTATTTGTGTGATTTGATTAATTTGTTTCCTTAAAAGGAATTAAAATCCTTCTGGTTAGTCACAATAATCTGGAAGTGTTGATTTGGATCACTAAGAAGAACCATATAATTAGGATTGTCATTCTGTCTTGAAGTTGATATTATCTGTTGTTCTTGTATAGTTCATTCAATTGGTTCCTTCAAGAAAGGATTAAAATCCTTCTGGTGAATAACAAGAAACTTGATTGTGTCAGTTGGATATTAAGAAGAGTCTATCAATCATTTCCCTGCACGTTTATACAAGTTATAAACCAAAGTATTATGCCAAACAGTTAGAGTTATTACCCAATATAAGCCACTAGTCTTAGATTTTCATTTGACTCTGTTTACCCAACAAGGCACTGGTCTTATCTCGATCCATCATTCAGTTTTATCCAAAACCCATCCATTAGTTGAGCATAGTTATAAAATTTACCTTGATATTGCTTATACAATTTATACCAATCATTTTTTAGATATTAGAAATAGAACTAATTAGCAAGATTTCATCTATTCCACACCATTTGTCACTGTGTGTAGATCCCTTAACTTAGTCAAAACATTTACACTCATCTAATCTGCTTCAACTTTCAAGGTCCATCTGCTAGGTATAGCAGTGCCTAAAGTGCAGGGAGTCATTAACCTTATAAGTTAACTCCGTCGAGTTAGTTCAAAAACATTGCCAATCTGATCATAGAGCTTGGTATCCTCTTAGGATTCGCAACCTGCATTTTTGAGAGCTAACACATCTCTCAAATCTCATACGAAAAATTCACCTGATTCACCTGCATTTTTCTTTTCAAAAACCTCACAAAAGTCTTCAAAGATAGATCATGTATCAGTCCTCAAATCAGAAATATTTAATGACCCTGCAATAAAATGACCTTTCATTTTCCTCTTCTCTGCATACATCTTCACCATTTCAAGAATAAAAAAATAATTCTATATTTGGTCCCCATAAACAAAAATAATATCTTAAAAAAATTATTCACTACACAAAATCTCCTTGGTCAAAACAATATATCATCTGTCCATCTTCTCTGCAAACAACATGCTACAATTAAGTCTCCATTCTGCATTCATATCCATCTCTTCATAAAAGCATTCTTTTCTTTAATATTTGCCCCTCACATTCCTTAAAAAAAACTCTTCATATTCTTTCAAAAAAAAAAACTATCCTTCCTTTTTAGTCTTCAATGCTCGAAAAATAGAGGCCCACTTGAGTTTTAAAATTGGAAAAAAATCTCCCAAAAAACACTTTTAAATCCCAAACAAATCTGCCTTTTTAGAATAGATAAAAATAGTCTTAAAAAGTACATTCCTTGTTGTCGCAGAGAAATGACGTTCCAAGACACGTCAAACTTTAAGCAAAAGAGTCGGGGTCTAAGTTTGAATATCGGCCTTTGATTATGATCCGCGCGCCCATCGAATGTTTGAAGAGAGCCGTTGATATTCCTTTGGCACCTTCGCGCCCATGTGGAAGACCAATGTCATCGGTTAAGCAAGGAAGAGGACCGGTCATCTTTATGACTGATAACCCCTCTAGCGGGTCACCTTAAGTGGCAATGACCTGCTGCAACAAGTCAACAGAAAAATAAAACAAAAAGTGCTTTCATATGTGACGGGCAGTGAAGGGTCTGCATTAGGATTTATATTTTAGGATTTTTAGAATGCAAAACCATAACCATGCATATTAATGAAGTCTAATAAAAAACCCTAACACTTTATGGTATATTATGGAGGACATCACCAACATCTTTGTCTCTATTACAGAGAACTCAAAGTAAACTTTGCTTTGAGAACTCTAAAACATGATGAACCTTCTTCTTGGCATTTCATAACTTCCTGAAACATGATGAAGCATTCTGATCTGATTGAAGGTATAGCAATCAACATGAACATCATGCCAAACTTTGCCATTGAACATTGAATCATCACTGACCTAAGCTATGTGATCATTTGATATGACAACCAAGATGAAATAACCAGTCAACACTATGAAATGAAGATACCATTGCACAAACTATGAGCATGAACACCAAAGCATCCAATCATCAAGACTTTGCAAGTAGATTACCAGGTGGATCGCTGAATAAGAACTTTAACTACATAGCAACTGATTTACCATAATAACTTATGAACAATGAATCATATGTGAACTCCTGAAACATGACATCTTGAAGCATGAAGCATGGTGAATGAACTAAACTAGAATGAAGATTCTGAACCAACATTTCTACAACACTTGCAGACTTCTCAAAACACATGAAGAACAACTCAACATGTTAACACTCCTCAACTCAAATATGAACATCATCACAAAGGAACTCTCGAACAAGGATGAACCATCCTGAAACAAATTCAAAGTACCTTCATCACTTGATATGACAACTTCCTAAACATGGGCATCATGTTATGAAATATGATGAATGAAGATCCTACTCCTGAAACATGAAACATATGAAGAATAACACCTTTGTTGCCTTTGATCCTTTGATGATCCTGTGGACCTAAAGCATCATGAGGGAGATCAAGTTTTTATCAATTTGCATCAAGCTTTCCTTTGCACCAACAACAAAATATCATGACCAATATCTTTGCAACATCAATGGCAGACACCATCCATCAAACACCAACTCGTGAACTAAGAAACCATATCAACCAACACACCATATCATGAAGTATCACCATCAACTCAATCAACCTTTGTATTAACAACAAGCATGAACACAACACCTTTGACATCAATGACAAACATTTTTCCAACAATAAGTCTACTTAGTGTAGGAAGAGGATGAATCAAAAAGTTCCATCATTCTTTGGTCAATGTTTCAATTGCAAGAAAATTGGTCATAGATCAATTGAATGTAGAAGTCTGGTAAGGAATGGTTTTAACAATGCAAGGAATATTCAATTCTTCAATGGAAAGTGTTTTGCATGCAATAGATTTGGACATATGGCTAATCAATGTAGAACAAGAATGAATCCAATCAACAAAAGGAATTAGGGATAGAGGAATGTGATTTGCTACAATTGCAACAAGTTCAGACATGTTGCAATATTCTGCAGATACAAGGATGACAAAAGAGACTATTCTGTAGAGAAGAGGAAAATGTTGATATGCATCGGACAACTGAGAAGGGGGTGAATCAGTTGTCACAAAAACTTAAATACTTTTGCAATTAAACATTCATCACTTATCCACAATTATTATGATTTAACAATGAGTGCATGAAATCATAAACTTAACAACATCAAACACAAGAGACACCAGATTTACGTGGAAAACCCCAAGGTGGGAAAAAACCACGGAGAGGATTAACTCTCAATATATATTGCAATCTTGAAATAGTGATGTTCAGGCTTGGTCACCCCATGGGCCTAAACATACTGGCTTACTGCCATGAAGAACAACTAGGTCTAGCAGACTCACTGCCTCAACCCTAAACCTAGCAAGATTATAATAAGGGTTGTTAAACCCTGAGGGCTATTATACCTTACTAGTGGTTTACTGCCAAATTTACTACCACGATGAACACCTTTCTTTATTGTGAATAAACAATTCCTCAGCTCTACTCTTCCTCTACCCTGCTCTTCCTCTGCTTTGCTCTTCCTCTTCTTTCCTCTTCCTCTTCTCTGCTCTACCTTTGGACCTTTCTTAATGTATTCTCATTTTCACTCAAGGAAAAATTTTCCATGACTCAGCTACCAGTATTTATAAACTACATCAACCTTGGAATGATCATCAGGGTTGGCATCAACCATTGGAACAATCTCCAAGGTCGATATTACAAACATTTACTAAATAGGTCCTAACCTATTGCAACATCATGCAAAGGGAATGAAAAGCAGATCATGCCATGCCTTAGCTAGGACTCAAGCATGATCTTCCACGCCACAACACACTTCCACAATCTTCTAGAGATCTCCACAATCACTGGGATCAACTAGGTCGGCCAAGCCTGGTTACGCGCTACATTATCTGGGAGCAATCTTCACACACCATCTCAATTTCTTAATGTGGACCAAAGTCCAAATAGGAACATGATTAGGAGACATCTACAAGCATGCTATAATCATCAGGAGCAACCACATGAACCTTAACCACTTTATTCATAGGAATCTTCTCACCGAAGTACATGAACTTTACTGTCTTCAACTGTCATAAAAGAAAGATAGCTTGTAGACCACCAAACCATGAACCATTGTAATTGTATGCACTTATCATAATCCCAGACTTCCCTCTAGAACCTCATAGCAAAATACTTTATTGTGGAGGAATGCAGAGCCAAATACTGTCTTCCTGTCTCAACTGAACCTACAAAAAAAGTAGGCTTCACTCTGGTGAACACAACTCACTCAAATCTTTATGTGGATGGCTCAAACTCAAAATGTAGCATCCTCAGACATACCTCTAACTTGCTTCCAATCCGTAAACCACGATCTTCAAGCAAGAACAAATGCGGAGCAGTTTACCAGACTGCTCTTCAGCATATAACTCACTGTCTGTACTGCACTTCTCTGTGGCTTACTTGTTTCTTCCGGAGAGGCTAATTTTCTCAATATCCTCAACATACAAGTCTTCTAAACAAGTAATGGAATAGGATACAATTGACACCAATGACAACAAGAATATGTTGACATCAATGACAACACTGATTAGGCACATACTTGCAACAGAAAATAGAGTAGAGAGAAGATAAAGGCAAGAAAAAGATTGATCCAGTAGAAATCAGGAAGGAAATGAGCAAGGTCTAAATTAAGAAGGATATTAATGAGGTCAGGGATGGATCCACACCAGCCTATGGTGCAGAAAATTCCTCCGAGAAGTAAATTGGGAGCTTTGGCTCAGGGGGAGCTGTATTGAAAATCCTAATCCCCTAGCCAGATAATCAGTGCTAGAATCCGGCACAAAGATGTGATGTAAAGATTCATATGACAAATCTTTTGAAAGTAATTTGGGAAGAAAAAAATCAAATGCAGAACATTGTGGAGCAATCTTGATTAACTAAGTCTAACAGAGAAGTTTAACAACTTTTTAAAAGATAACATTTACGGTAAGAAGGCTAAGGAAAACAAAGGGTTAAAAGACTCAGATTTGAAAAAGAATAATCACTTTACATTCAACCTATCAAGCATGAAGGAGAATTGAAGCAAGATTCCAATTGTCTATAGAGATTTCCAAAGCGATTCAAAACAAGTCGATCTCAAGCGAAGAAAACCCTAATTCAGTGAAAGAGGTATTTACAGCTTGAAAACCCTACTGTGAAGTTTGAATTATTCTAGGAAAATGTTTACTCAAGTAATCGAGACAGTAGAAAAGCTGCCTCACCCCAAGTTTAAGAAACATTTCTTCAAGTCACTAGAAAATGATCCTATTGGGGCATTCTCAATTACTCCACATGGAGTCATGCATATGGAAGATGTTAGAGCATACATTCATGTCAATCTAGAGGAATATGATCACATGAATCTAGGAAAAATGTACTTGGATGAACTGACTACTGTGGATATTGTGTTGAAAGATGAATATAAAGTTCTAGGAGAAAATAAATTTGACACCTGGTTGGATTTTCCCGCGTTCCCGAATGATGCATGGGTTAAGCTTATTCTATGCAGGATTCATGATGAGTTTATATGGCTTGATGAATCATATATGATAACTAAAGAGGCTATCAAAGTTGTAACTAGTATGAGCTCCTCCAGAAGGGTTCCAGGTGTAAAGAAAATGAAGAACAATGTGGTAATGTAGTTAACAGGAGCCAAATTTGATAACAATGCCCTTATGGTAAATAAGATTAAGGATATGGCTGTCAGATTTGCATCAATGATTATTGGATACAAAATATACTTTTCCTACAAGGAAAATTCTGTGTCTGCACCAGCCATAGACATAGCATATGACATGATCAAAAATAATATAGATTATGACCTATGTGAATTGCTTCGGAGTGAACTAATGGAAAACTTGAAAAGAACAAAAGAGACAAATCATCCCTTCAAATATGGAACACTGATCACTTGTCTACTCTTCTATTTCCTGAAAGAGCTACTCGGCCTTGGAAACACTATCTGGCTTGGTCATACACCAGTAGCCACTCAAATAAGAAATCACTTGCAAAGTTTGGGAAGTGCAGACAAATAGAATGAAATCTTATGGGGATACTTCAAGAACTTTCAAAAGAAAATGTCATGTAGAGTCTGAATACTTGAAAATGTAGTGATGAAGTAAGAAAAGGACATTATATTCATGGTAGACAAAGACAAATGCTTCATGGAAGCTATGGAACCAAGAACTGTATGGGTCTCTGCATTAGGGTATGAAGTTGCAGAAGATGTTTTGATTGAATTAGCTGATGTACTGCTAAGAAAACTAAAAGATCTCAAAGAAGACAAATTTGGGACATTCACAGAATTATCCTCCAAAATATCTATAGAACATGAACAATCAAAGAAAACATCAGATGGACAAATAAGTAAGGCAAAAACCAAAGCAAGAGGATTAAAGTCCATAAGTGCTCTAGTAGAATGGACATCAAACACTCCAGAAAGGAAAGATGAGAGATTTGAAATGGAAAGACCAGCATCTAGCCCCAGAAAAAAAAATAAGGACCTCATCCATTATAGAAGCCACAACTGAAGTAGAGAAAGAAAAGGCAGAAAAAGAGAAGAAAAGGAAGAAAGTTACACTTAGTGAAGAATAAGTGGCAAGAGACATTGCTGCAAAATTTTTGGAAAAGCAACAAAGAGCACAGATCCAAGATTTACCCGAGTTTCTACAAGGACCAATAAATCTGGATTCTTTGTCTCTGGTATAGAAATTCAAATTAGTATCAACTGTGCAAGCTAACGCTCAGGAAGAAATGCTAAAAATACATATACAGGATAATAAACTCATTAATGAAGCATCCATTATTCTGGAAAAGCTAATACCCTCATACCCAAAAGATACATCAGTGTCATCATCTGATCAGCTCAAAGGTCTAATAAATACTATAAGTACTCATTTTGAATCCTTTGAAAAATCTACTGATATTAAGGTTAGGAAGGAATTTGAAGACAAAAGAATAGTAGAGTTAAAAATCAAGTTAGACAGTGACAAAATTTTGTTAGAAAATAGTATCAAGAATATGGAAAATGCAATCAAGGAAGCTTGTGATATATATAAATTTTGTTTGTCATGGCCTAAGACCACTAAGGAAAGAGAAGATAAGGTCAAAAGCATGGAGCTTCAACTTGCAAATATTTCTAAGACATTTGATCCAGTAGTTGACTCAATCAGTAGCATAGAAATACAAATTGTAAATATTCAAAACAACATAAGTAGTCTTCTCAGCAAATAGGAAGAAATTAAAAACAAAATGTACCTGCTGAGAAGGATGCTAAGCTCTAAAATTGAGTTCATGATATGTCTAGTTACAGAAGCCTTAAAGGTTCAAGAAATAACTGACATGCCTATCAGCGTGAAGAAGGCAGAAGATTTGGTATTCCAAGTAAATGAGAACATCTAAATTTTGAACAGTGCTAAGAACAAGTGGGTTAGGGAGTTAAAACAATTAAAGATTGTGTACAATGATATCCTTTCACATGCAATGCAACAAACGGATTTGACTGGTTACAACAAAGTCTGACAATTTTGCAGTTTTAACACAATTTTGACTCTTGTACATACACCTTTGCCATTGATGTCAAAGGGGGAGAAGAAGACCAGTGAAAAATGGGCAAACACCTAAGGGGGAGTAGACAAGCATTTTTCACTAAGTGTTGCCATCAATGCCAAAGGGGAAGATTGTTGGCAAGAGACACTACTATGATGAATGACTGAATATTGTCATTGATGGCAACAAGGCAAAGGTATTCTACCGACATGACAAAGAGACTTTACTCTGGAAGAATGAATGACTATGTATGGGTAGTATACATTATACAAAGTAAGTGATAGTATTTGAGATGGTATGCCTTCACAGTTAAAGACATTTGTATGCAGTTCAAGTATGTTGTTCATAGCTACCTAGTGATCTCATGTTCCAGTGTTCAAGTCCTAACTTCCTCTAGAAGTCATATGGTGAAGTGTCTGATTCTAGGTGAACAGAGTTAAGACAGGAACAATGCACAGTACCAGAGTAAAAGGGTCCGCATTCCTCCGCTGTGGCATATTTTGTCTTGTGGTTTTGAAGTAGTAAAGATATATACCATGACTACCTAAATCTAGAGTTATAGCTTCTGAAGTTCCTTTGATCACATTCTACAAGTTGTTCTTGATCGACTTCCAGTTTGACAGTATTTCACTATGACAGAGCAACAATTCCAAGATCCCCATTTTGCTATAAAGGACTATTATGTCCTACAATTCTGGAGGTATGTTAAGAGGTCAATGATGAATGTTGGATATGATTTTTAGAGTCTCATATGGTCCGCAGTGGGAGTTATGATGTGTCAAATGGATTGGTCAAGTATGTCCTTAAGGGACAAGCTGACAGACATGTTAGATCTATATGTGGAGAAGATATATTGTTTGAATAATCAATCTAAGTGGTTGAATGATTGGTGCCAACATATATGAAGAATATTGTATCTTTGTTAGGGTCCGCATTGGCTGTTTGTACACAAGACCAAGCCAATAAGGCATAACACTTGTATACACGTTTCATGTATATCTTGTCGACCTAATTGTGAGATGAATCTTGTTGCGGATATATATACTTGATGGATTTTAGTGTTGGGTGTGTGTGTATTAGAATAGAATGTGAATTCCATGATTGTATGACCTAAGGCAGTTTTGTGATTAGAAAAAAGATAGAAAAGGTAGAAGGACAGAAGTATATGTGAAGCAGGGCAGAAAAGTAGGGCATATAGTATGAAGTCCTTTAAATCTATATATTGAGCAAATTGGTACTGCACCACAACATTCTGTAGATGCACCTGTAGTAGTCCTCTCCTAGCAGTGAGCCACTTCATTTATTCTCTTCTCTTCCGTTTGGTAGTGAGCACTTCTTTGGACAATGATTCCTTGGGTAGTGAGCCCTAAGGTAGTGAACCTTCATGTAATTCAGTATTGCTATCATAATATATTGTGAGATAACACTCACCATGGTTTTTCCCTTTTTGGGTTTTCCACGTAAAAATCCTGGTGTCTATGTGTTGTCTTTATGGTTGTTGTTCTTATGTTTATTCTTCTTTCATGTTATTGAATTTGGTAATTGGATTAATGGACATGTAAAAAAATGGTTTTGTGGAATACCAATTCACCCCCCCTCTCAGTATTCCTTGTATTCAACAAAGTATTTGTTGGTGAGTGCAAAGAGATATTGGGAAGAGAGTTCTTTGAGAGAGAATCAGCTAGGGATAAGGGCAAGACAAGGAAACAAGTAAAATAAAAGGAATTTGAGAGGTGTGGTAAGAAATCCAAGGATTTTAAGAATAAGAAGCATAAGGATCCAAGGGAAGAGGACAAAGATAGAAAATTGAGTGGAGGAGAAACCTCAAAAAATAGTGACAAATCAAAGGCACCACCCACTCATAAAATGGATCATAGCCAAACCAAATTGCCTATATTTGCTAAATATACCAAAGAAGCATTTGACCAAATCTTTGTCTTGGAATCCTCATGGAAAGAAATATAGTAAGGGATGACCAAACTAAACTCTATGATTTTGTGGGAACTTTGAGGGATGAAGCCCTTAAAGGGTACATAAAGGCATGTCCAAACCATGATAAAGAATGGGATGCTATCAAGGAGGAATTCTTAAAAAAAAAATTAGTCACCAAAAATCCATTGAGTGAGTGTGAGAAAGATGAGGGAAATGTTACAAAAAAGGTGAATTTAAAGAAAAAATTGATCAAAGTTTTAAGGGGGTAGTGCAGAAACTTGAGGAACTGTTATCAGAGAAATAAACAATATAATGGTTTGTGTCTAGATTGTTACTTGAACTTAGAGCATCACTAGATGGAAGAGTTTTTGAGACATATGCTCAAGCAGTAGAATTGAAGCCCAACCCTAGAGAAGGAAAAATGAAAAAGAAGAAAGTGCTGAAATAGAAAAGTTAAAATTAGAATTGGAGAAGAATATTAAACAATAGATTTTAGAAAAAGGAGGGAATATACCAAGATGTGACATTTAGCAAAGGAAAGAAAATTTGGTGTTCTTACTATTCTAATGAAGAATATTTGAGGAATGAGTGCTTGGTCCAAGAAGGGAGGAGAAGAGTTGAAAGAATAAAAGTGGACTTTGTAGAACCTCCAAGGAGGCTAAAAAGTGTCTTCTATGGTACTTTTAGTGAGTGAGATGATCATGAGACTGATGACTATCCATCTTTTTTATTCTAATTGAGAGATGAAGAGGAACATGAACCTTGCCATTGCCATAGGGGAGAAACCAATGAATTTTCCCATAGAGGTATGGCCAAAGCTAAAAGATTGGTCGAAGGGGCCTTCCACAAATAGGATTGTAGATTGATACCCTAAATGGAGAGAGGATGTTGCCACAATAATGGGTTACACTTTCTGGGACATCCTAATTTTTGTTGAATCACATATTTTTAGAAAATATAATGATTTAAGCCTTGAAAGGTTCCATTTAAAGGATTTTAATTGAAGAGGGTTTTATCAAACCCCCTTAGATTCAAACCCCCTTGGATAGAACCTCGCTAGTTTTAAACCATACCTATAATGGAATCTCCTCTACACCTATCAAAATGCTGATAAAAAACCACTTTTGATTTACCTTTTGGGGGATCAAATGAATTCATTTAAAATTTATGTTTTGTAAGTATGTAGTCCTTATTATAAGCTTCCCAAAAAGTTAATTTTAAATATATTTAATTTGATTATTATATTTATCTTTTATATCTTGTAAATGTAGTTTTTTCAATAAACATCAAGGTCTTTGTTTTACACATACGAAAAAAATAGGAAAATAGAGAAAAAAATTCTAAAAAATACATGTCCTCTAGGTATTGATGTCCTTATTCCAACAAAAAAAAAATTGAATTCTGATGCATACAAAAAACGTTATGTTGGACAGAATACGCCTATGTCTAAATTATAATTGGTTTGACTTCAAAACTTAATTAAAAAAATATTCAACAAAACATTATGAAACCAAATGCATCATCTAGATATTGATGTTACCAATCTAAATTCAAAAGAATTAGAATTTTATCCTTTGTAGAAAAAAAGATATGTGTGACAAAATACACATCACTTTAAAAAAATGTTGTTTACTATTAAAAACTAGTTATCAAAGGAGACGCAAAAAAATTTACAATTTAACTCCAAATTTTTTTAAAAATATATATTTAGAATCTATAGACAAAATCTCACAAATCACTAGTTCACATCATCTTCAAATTCCTAACGGTTTAGTGGATATATGTGTTAGAAATTGAAGATTTAGTTCAAAAAGTTGATTTCAATGTCAAGTTTGGCCAAAAAGTGTAACCCATTATTGTGGGATGACCCGAGATCAACAAAATATCAACTCAACTCAAAATGCAGCACCCCATATCCTAGTTGACAAACCTTCTACTAGTTATGGAAATGACTATAATGACAATAGACCCTACCGTAACAAGTTTAGAGGAGGATGTGAAAGAGGAAGAGGCCAAGGACAGAGAAGAAACAAGGATATTACCTATTATATGTGTAGAAAAATAGGGCACTATCAAAATTATTGTAGGGAATAAATGAAGAATGTCTATGGATTTTTTGGCGATTCCAACCATGATTTATTTGGTTGCCCAAGAGATGCTAAATACTACAAGAATAGTTAGACCACTACAAAGAGTGAAGAATTATCTAGATCAACTGCACCAAGAGGGGCTAAGGTTATAATGAGAATACCTAAAGACAACGCTCTAAATTTTCATGGGTGTCAAAAAGAAGTAGACAATGAGGGGCATAATGAAGAAAACTAATTGACAGAGGAGGAACGATGTTGTTGAAAAAGAAAGAAAACAAAAACAAAAACAAGGTAGTAGTGGCACCAAGGGGTGGAACGGACATTGCAAGAGGGAAACTAGTAATAGATGAAACAAAAGAAGAAAGTATGGATGATTTCCCCACAAAGAAGGGTCATGAATTAATAGTAGACAAAGCCAAAAAGATTATTAGATAGGAAAAGGAGAGGGAAGATTGCTACAAGGCCTATTTTCCTAAAAAAGAATCACTGATACTGAATGAGTTAGCCATTCTTGCATAAGAAGAGAACGTATTGGAAAAACTAAAACAATTCACTAAATATTAGAATAACTGTTGGGAAATGAACACAACACAAAAATTAAGGAGAACAACCAAAACATAAAAGAAGTGGTGCAAATAGCCTATTCTGAAAGAGTTGAGAATTCATGATAGATGGATAAGGAAAGTATTGATAGATTTGGGCATTGGTGTAAGCATAATGCCTAGATAGATTTGGGAAGCTCAAGGAAGACCAATGTTACATGAGACTCCATACAACATCACGATGGCTGGTGGAACATCAGTAAGTGTCATAGAAAATTGTTTTTAATCTATAGGATTTACATTTGGTAAAACCATTATTTATGTTGAACATTGGGAAACTTGTTTATGTGTGCCTCTTTTTCTTGATACAAAGCTCCAATGTTTTGTAAAATGTTTTTCCTAGGTGATTCCCTTCTATATTTTTTTAAGAACTAAGATATGGACTTGGTATTTAGACTAGACTTTATTTTCTCAAGTCAAGTTAGATTTCCATGATACTATATCCTATTTTAAGAGAATACCACACCCATTTTCTTTGAAAATTTCACCACCATTTTCATTCTAAGTGATGAAATTTGTAGAATAAGGTTGTTCAACTTTTGTCTTTGTCACTTCTATGAGTGAAAACTAGAAAATTGGGTTGATTGCACCCATGAGTAGTCTAAAATTGTGTCAGCTACACCATGTGACCTAAAAATTGGATAACTCGATCTAATTACGCCCATGAGTAACCCAAAAGTGTGCTAAAGCATGCACTAAATGACCTAACTTTCTGTCAAATTAAAAATATGAACCACTTGGTGTCCACAATGTTATCAAATCAAGAGACATGTCCACACATAATAAAATGCTCTTGCGGCAAGAATAACTATGTTGAAAATGAAGGCATATGATGATCTTGTTCCATGGCATAGTCATCAAAAACTAAAATGAAGTGTGCAATCTCAAGTGTTTAGGTGCTAAGTTGAACATTACTTGATGAGTGGAAATATGTTATAATTTATAATATGCTACAATGACAACTCCTCAATGGATATTGTGAGCAATCTCCAAGTGCTATGCTAGAAGGGCTCAAAATATGAATCTTGATGTTTCTTCAAGTACCAGGCTCAAAGAACTTGAAATCCAAATACTAATGTTCCCCTTGTAAGATGAGAGTGGAGAGCTATTACAAAGGCCCCTTGGAAAGAGCACAACATACATGAACATGTGAGTATGAAAAAGGTGCACATGCCTACATGGCAATCTGATGATGAGCTAGAGTCCTAATCATGTACATATTTCTAACTTAATCAAGTCATTTTCTTTGTGATAGTAAAACTACTTAAATGGAACTTAAATTAACCCCAAAAGAGTTTCAACCAGGTTACATTGAAGTGACAACAAAAGTCCCAAATGCCATTTCACAACATTGCAAGCATATTTTCAATAATCATTGTATGTACACTAGAAAATAAGCATGTAAGAACAAATTAAAATTAGTTTAATCTATCCTACTCAATCTATTGCAACATCAAGATAAGACTAAAAAAGGAAATTCGAACTAAATTAATTGCACCCAAAACATGAACTCCCTTTTGATATGTCCTATGATAATTACTAATATTGCTTGGATATCTAAGTGCTCACACTAATATCATTTCATTGCATTCAAAAGTGTCCTTAAAATGGATGGAGACTCCTCGATTTATAGATTTTTGAGAGCTCAAATGGAGGGCTAGGATTGAGGATCAAGACCAATATCTCATGTTGCATGAGATCTCTCAAGCAAGGAGAGGATGACAAGTGGCAAATGAGGATTTGTTGAGGAGATAGGCTCCATGATTCAAGGGAGATCAATGGTGGAGAATTAGCTTTGGGAAGATTGGATGGCCAAGATTGAGTGGGTAGATGGAAGCTATGGAGGAATAAAATTTGAAAAGGTAAGGCTTGATTTTATTCAAATTTAAAATCATAAGGTAAGAGGACAAGTGTGAATTTTAAATTTGGAATAAAAGGAATGGAAGCTTTGTCCATACTTCCAAGTACCACTTGTCATGTACATGCATGCACTTTCATGCACTTTTTATGACAAGTGTATCCTCTAGAAGTTTGGGGGGATGTAATAATTGATTATGCCTAATAATCCCATGTGCATGTGATTAGGAAGATAAATGGTGATTAGGAAAACTAATTAAAAGTGGAAAAATGTGAATTAAATAAATAGATATATTTATTTAATTTTTGGAGGAAAGGGGACTATAGTCAAAGACAAATAAATATTTGTCTAGGACTAAATTAAATGAAATAGTGATTTTTAGGAGACAGAAAGAGAAAGGGAGAAATTCAGGAAAATATTACTTAAATAATAAAATATTATTTAATTAATATGTATGTCGAAAGTGGAATAGTTTCTAAAATCTATTTGATCAATTATGGAAGAAATAATTAGAATTGATTCAGTAAAATTTAGGTGTCTACAATCATAATTGATTACATATACATGTTCCATTTTTATTAGATATAGAATTTAGGCATATTAAATTCATTTATGGGGACAATTACTAATCCATTAGCATATAGGTGTATAACCTTTCTGACTAGAAATAAGTGAAATAATTACAAATCATTTTGACATTCATATAAATCATTCATTACTTAAGTAAGCAATCTAGAGTAAATTAGATGTAAGGAGGGAGAGCATCTTCCAAGCACTTTTCCTCCATCCATGGACTTGGCAGTCCCCCACACTTATCCTAATCTAGGAGTGGCCCTACTCTTCAATGATGGTGGTAGATAATGATCAATTGGGAATACTAGAACCATCAAAGAACCATATGTTTTGAGTACATTCTCTATTTCATGCAGTCAATCAGTAGACTCTAGATACCCTATCCATCTACTTTAGACTTCCAACAATACATGCAACTCTAGAAGTACAGTGAACTAACAATGCACATATAGCCATAGCATTATATTACCTCAATATAGCTTAAATTGATATAAAATTACATTACATATAACTTGACTCAATATATGTATCGTTGTTCTCTATCAATGCATACATTACCTAGAGAACAATAACCATTTCCCCTAGAAGGACACATTTCCACATGATTAAGAGGACATAGGAAGTAAAACTCCATCAAGTCTCTATATCATTTAAAAATCTAATAACCTTGTAAGGTCCAGATATCATACAAATCATTTTGGGTCTGATTGTAAAATCAAAAGAATTTTAGCATTAATGGTGAAGAGACAAAAGTCTCTAATAGAGTAAGATTGATTTCAACCTTTTGGCATTAAATGATACATAATTAAGTGAAATAAAAGTGTATAAATCCTTAAAAAGAACATTTGAACATTCATACTAGACTAAGCCACTATGCCAATTGGAGGATATGGAAAGAGGATCGTTAACCACCTAAGAAAGAAGAAAAATATCAGCAAATAACATAGTATGATTGAATTCATTTGTATGAATTATATGTCAATCTACATTATTATTGTTGTTTTGAGTAACTCTAAGACAATAAAAACCATATAATGTCTTTGTAAATTGCAAGATAAAGCCATATGTCAATCATTATAGAAACATATCCATAACTTATTCTACCCCATGTTTGGAATTGAACAAAGAATCCTAGGAAAGAAAATGAGTCACTAATACCTATAGAAAATAATGTGTAAATCTATAAAAATCAAAGAAAAACAATGAAATAAATGACCTACCTATTTCATCACAAACGAAGGAATATATCTGAGAGTCACACTCTATAATAATGTGTTAGAAAAAATATCTCATCCAAAGTAATGGATCACTAAACATTACATCAACTTGTAGTAAATAGTTTGAAAATATATTAAATCAAAGGTGCCACCAAAATGAATGTTTCAACTATCTCAAATGAAGAAAACTATTTGAGAAATTTATGCTAAATTTGCCACCTATTACAAGTTAAAATTAGCCACTACAAGATTGCACCTAGAACTTGTCTTGTACTATTGATAATGGAAAAAGTATCTCACGCAAGAAGATGGATCCACAATGCTATTACACCAAACTACAATAAATAATGTGAAAAATCATATTAAATTGAGGGAAAACACCAAAATAAATGTGTCGATCTGTGCAAGAAGTCGCCAGTCATTTCAAGGATCAACATTAGAAGAATAAATTCACAAATATACATATATGCAATGTATAATGATATTTCAAATTATCATATGTAATGTATGATTTATACTTACCGGTTCTTTATAGTGAATCTCATTAGATAAATATTGTCTCTACCTAATTAAACTTATATGAAAAATTCTCAATACAAGGATTGATATGCAAATTATTTGATATAATACTTCAAAGTATAAAAAACATGCATAAAACATAAGAACTAAAAAATGAAAATGACTTATATAGACAAATTCCTCTATTTAATGGGCAACTTAAAAATAATGCTTAAAGAGGATTTTTCTACCAATACACAATATGTCATAGCAATACAAAAAGAGTCAACTTATCAACATAAACTTGTTACGAAATTCATGTGCCAGATTGAAATCCCTAAACTATTTTGACAATTACTCTATGAAAATCATATTATAGGCACAAGATACAAGACTGTAATTGATGGCTCCAAAATAACCTAAAATGATTTTAAGCATGATGTACTTTCCAACTTATTATAGAGATTTAAGGCTATATATTACCAAGAACTTGTATAAGACTAGTGGTTTGTGAAGATTGCTATGCCCATGCCTTGATACAGTAGCTCATGTAGGTCTTCTAGTAGTGTGTGGACAACCCTCTATTATCACATAGAATTGCACCCTGCTTGGACACAATCCAAGCATTCTAATGACACAATGGGAATGATCTCAAGGTGTGGGACCTTGCAAGTTGAGATCAGACCTCTAGAGAAGGCTGGTTCCTCTTTCTAATCTTAAGGATTAGAGAAATAAACTAAACCTACACTAATGATCACCAAGGAAAAGGGAGAGAGGAAAATAGAAAGGGAAAAGGTGATGCACCAAGATTTAGTGTGTTGGATTGCATTGACATAACACAGTAATGATCTCAAACACTGAAGGGAATCACACAAACTCAAATGAATTCAGGCAGAGGTTAGGGTAGAAGGACAAAACTATGGAAGGGATTGTTTTATCCACAAAACACAGTTTAGATCTATCAAATAAACACAATGCAAGAATAATGAGAGAGGCAATATTCAGTTTATATTGATAGAGGTCATATAGCCATTACAAAGCAGAACAATTTGCAGTAGAAATAGATACAAAATAATCGATTACATTCATTGGTGAACCAAACTAGAAGACATCAAAGGCCTAGTTTCAAACACAATGCATCAAATTCTACTAGTTCTTGCAATCGCATTACAAGATCTATGACAACAGAAAGTTCAGCAGCATAACATCCTAGAACAACCACCCACCAATACATCTTAAAAAACATGCATATATAGCATTGCAATATCACTATAGCAGCCATGGCGTGAGAAAGAGTGAAGTCAACAAGAATAGACATCAACCATGCTACAATAACTCACTCTGATGTCCTTGAAATGTGCCCTAGCACAACTCTGCCATGGGAGGAAGCTCACCCATACCTCAAAGTATAAGGAATTCAATGAAATGTAGTCACATAGGCATGGGGAGGTGGGAAAACCATCTTCCACACACAAACAGGCTCTAAAAATGCATTAATGGTGACTAGGAGGATCGTTGTGCCATCAAATCACATTTTCTTCCATGGAGAAAGAAGTTGTCGAAGCATCAGAGTTCGACCCTCCAACCTTCAACCTTATCACTAGAAGAAGGAAGAAGATAGAAGGCAAGAATTGCAAGCTTCGACAAATAACACTTAGAAACATTTCCCTGTCAGCCATCGGGTCCCAGACCTTCCACGTTCTGCCTTCCAAAAGAAGGAAGAGGGAAGGAGAAAGCCCCATGCCGTGAACTCTGGAACACTTAACACTTTTCTGAATAAACCATGGTGGGAGTCGAACCCCGAGCCCTCCATATTCCATATGATTGCTGACATCACCAACACCTTACCCGCGATCCTGTGCTGATGTCATCATTCTTTACTATGAACCTTGTGGGGCACTGAGAACATGCCATGTGGGTCATCAGAGATCGATTACCGAGCCTCAGCCCTCGGCCTTTTAAAATAGATTTTTGAAGAGGAAGAAGCTGGCCTTCGACCTCCAAAGCCATTCAATGCATTACTTGGCGGACCTCGACACCTAGCAACTCGGCACTTTGAAGAACTCTGAAGAAGGAAGAGCTGGCCACCAACTCCCGTGACTTCTCCAACACTTAGAATAATTTTGAAGGGAAAGGTTAGAGCTCAAGCCCTGAACCTTTCGGCCTCCAACAAGAATAATGTGAAGAGGGAGAAGCTTGACTCTGTGATCCCACAAGCCTTTAACACTTAGCTAGTTTTGCAAAAGGAAGAGTCAAAACTTGGGCTCTGACCCCTCTGCCTTCCACAAAAGAATGTGAAAGAGTAGAACCCTAACCTCCGATGATAAAACACTTAGAACATTTTGCAAGGGGGAAGGGCCGGAGTTCGAGACTTTGGTCTTTGGCACAGTGAAGAGGTGAATCTCGAACTCCGACAAATTATAGAGACAGAAAAACACAAGGAAAACATTGAATCTCTTTGGACTTAGCCATTTTTTTGGCTTTTTCCTTACATCCACAGAAACCTAAACACTGGGATCTCATGGATCTTAGACTATTTGGCCAAGGGGTAAAATAGGATAACATTTTGGTGACTATGCACCTAAACACTTGGATCCAGAGGCCTTATCAATCCATTGGGCTAAGAGTCAAAGGGCATAGCAACAAGAACAAGGGTTGGCCAATATAATTGAGCATGCATTCAGGAACAAAACAAAACAACCAAGCATGCATTCTCCTAATGAAAATATAGTAGAGTGCAAGGGCACTTATTGAAAGGAAACCTAAAATAGAAACAAAACTAACCTACACCTAAACTATCCAACCAGAACCGATGTTAAACAAAGCCATTAACTAGTTTTTTAAAATAACTGCCCTTTCTCAACAACTTACAATGTTTTCCATGCTTGTGGGCAATTATCAAGAGATAGGGAAGGAGTTGACATATGACAAATTGATGGAGCACTTCCCCAAGAATGGGGATAAACTCACCTATCCAATTGAACTAATTGTTGATGTAGTTACCAAGAGGTGAATAAATGGGTTGATCCCACTCATTTTGATGCTTAAATTCATGCTTAGAGGCAAGCATGACAAGTGATGACTCTTTTTGATGTGTCTCAGTTGGGCTAGATGCCTGATAGGACAACCCCTTGAAATGGCATGCAAATCAACATAGTTGATCCCATGTCTTTGCTATGATTCTTTCTTCTCTTGCTGGTCTGAATGCTCTGGTTTCTGTGGCTCAATTGGAAATATGGTTGTCTCCACCCTATGAACAAGATGCTCATGATTCTCTAAATTAGGCTCATAAAATGAGCCTTGCATATGCTCAATGGATAAATTCTCTCCACCAAGGAGTTGATATCCCTGTCGGATAATAAAGAACAAATCTTTAATTTGTTCTTGTTCATATTCAATCTCCACATTATTATTTTCAATCAAATGTGGGAGCTACATCAACAGGTCTGCATCATCAACCTTTGTATCTTTCAACATAGAGCAATATGTTTTCTCTTCTTTGTGGTTTGGGTCCTCACTGTCCCGTTAGCCTCACATCCAAACAATTTATTATTGTTTTCAATGTCCCCACACTACTCCAGAACTACTGGCATTTGTCTGCCCTCATTATTTTCTTCAATGCATCTAGGCAGTTCATCAAGTATAGTGGTGTCTTCCACCTTTGGATCAATTTCTGCCACTATGCCCTCATCTTTTAGTTGCAGCTCCACTAGATTTTTCTTGAGCTATCCTTGCAACTGGGACTCTTCACCATGCCTCCTCTGCATTTGGATTTCATTCATCTTGTTCACAACATGGGAAAATTCCTCAAATGAGCGAAAGTCCAGAGGACTCAACCTTGCACTTGAATTAGCATTAATCTCATGCTCAACACACTGTTGCTCCATCAGATTTAGCTTGATTTCTTCAAGTAGCTAGCCTGAGCTTTTTGTTTCAGTAGGGCTAGGAGGGTCACTAATAGCTAGCTACTTCACAGCAGCCTCAAATATTTCTCCTTGTGGCTCATAAAACCCAGCATCTTGCCAAAAAACTGACCTATTCTCCTCTTTGGGGCTAGGGAAAGAGAGATGACATTGAATGGGGGCTGGAAGAGCCTCTTGAGAAAGTTGTGGGTCTCTGAAACTTAGGATTTTAAAATTGGAAGGTGGTTTTAGAGGTCCAGAGGGGTTATCCTACCTGAAGCTTGGAAATTTAAATTTGGGGTTTGCTTCTAAATCAAGCTGAACAAGTGTAGAAGGGAGAGGTTGCCTGAAACTAGGAATGGAGGTGGCTTCTTGAGCTTCCCACCTCTCTACATCAGCAAGCATTTGCCTTAAATTCTCCTCAGACAAGGTTATGAGCTGCGATTTAATTTGCTCCCGATAAGCTTTTTCCTCTACCTCCAATTGTTGCTCCTGAAGATGAGCCTAATGAGCAAGCTCCTCTTTTTGTTTGTTGTACTCCATCATTCCCTGAATTTCATCCAACTCCCATTGGAACCCTCAGACTATCTACATCACATCATCTATGTTTTTGATATTAAAATCAAGGGGTTCCTGTGGCAGATTATACCTCATATCTCTTTTGATGTTGTCCAAATGTTCCCTAAGCTCTAGCAGCTTAAGGTAGTCTTCTTGGGGTTGATAACATGCATTATTAGATTGACAAGAAACTATGTAGGGGTGGGTGGGAGGTAAGCATCATGAGGATGATGATATTTTGTTGTTGTAGGGCCATATGGCATAAAACCAGAGGTGTTCGGGGCTTGGTATTGCTGGTATGGAGGTCGATAGCCTGCATTTAGATTAGGGGAAGGGGAATAGCCATAACTCCCATAATAGTTTGACATTTTAAAGCATCAAAATGCTAGATAATCGTTGAAAATGTTTGAACAAAGAAAAATAGGTCTACAACCAAAGAGAAACTGGATACATACCTAGAAGAGAGTCACCAGGTGGTTGAAGATACTTCTGGAAACTTAATAGACTAGGAAGACCACCGAAATCCTGATCCTTGGAGTTCTTTAAGTTCTTGGACTAGCTGCACCAGTAGAGTTTTTTAGTAGAGTCACCATGGTGTTTGTGAAGACTGTCCTGAATGACAAAATGCACTGAAGAACACACCATATCCTTCAACGGATGATAAAGCTCATCAAGTTGGTCCCACCGGGCATGCCAAAAACTATTATCACTTAGAATTGCACCCTCCTTGGACACAGTCCAAGCATTCTAATGACACAATGGGAATGATCTCAAGGTGTGGGACCTTGCAAGTTGATATCAGACCTCTAAAGAAGGCTGGTTCCTCTTTCTAATCTTAAGGATTAGAGAAATAGACTAAACCTACACTAATGATTACTAAGGAAAAGGGAGAGAGTCGCCAAGTGGTTGAAGATACTTCTAAAAACTAAATAGACCAAGAAGACCACCGAAATCCTGATCCTTGGAGTTCTTTAAGTGCTTGGACTACTGCACCAGTAGATTTTTTAGTAGAGTCGCCATGGTGTTTGTGAAGACTGTCATGAATGGCAAGATGTGTTGAAGAACACACCACAAAGGATGATAAAGCTCATCAAGTTGGTCCCACCGGGCATCCAGAAATTGTTATCACTTAGAATTGCACCCTCCTTGGATATAGTCTAAGCATTCTAATGACACAATGAGAATGATCTCAAGGTGTGGGACCTTGCAAGTTGAGATCAAACCTCTAGAGAAGGCTGGTTCCTCTTTCTAATCTTAAGGATTAGAGAAATAGACTAAACCTACACTAATGATCACCAAGGAAAAGGGAGAGAGGAAAACAGAAAGGGAAAAGGTGATGTACCAAGATTTAGTGTGTTGGATTGCACTGACATAACACGGTAATGATCTCAAACACTGAAGGGAATCACACAAACTCAAAGGAATTCAAGCAAAGGTTAGAATAGAAGGACAAAACTATGGAAGGGACCATTTTATCCACAAAACACAGTTTAGATCTATCAAATAAACATAGTGTAAGAACAATGAGAGAGGCAATATTCAGTTTATATTGATCATAGAGGTCAAATAGCCATTACAAAGCAAAACAATTTGTAGTAGAAATAGATACAAAATGATCGATTACATTCATTGGTGAACCAAACTAGAAGACATCAAAGGCCTAGCTTCAGGCATAATGCATCAGATTCTACTGGTTCTTGCAATCTCATTACAAGATCTGTGACAACAAAAAGTTTAGCAGCATAACAACCCAGAACAACCACCCACCAATACATCTTAAAAAACATGCATATATAGCATTGCAATATCATAGTAGCAACCATGGCATGAGAAAGAGTGAAGTCAACAAGAATAAACATCGACCATGCTGCAATAAGTTGCTCTAACATCCTTTAAACGTGCCCTAACACAACTCTGCCATGGGAGGAAGCTTTCCCATACCTCAAAGTACAAGGAATTCAATGAAATGCAGTCACATAGGCATGGGGAGGTGGGAAAACCATCTACCACATGCAAACGAGCTCTGAAAATGCATTAATGGTGATCAGGAGGGTCGTTGAGACATCAAATCGTGTTTTCTACCATGGAGAAAGAAGCTATCAGAGAGTTGGAGTTTGGCTCTCCAACCTTGAACCTTATCACTAGAAGAAGGAAGAAGATAGAAGGCAAGAATCATGAGCTCTGACAAATAACACTTAGTAACATTTCCCTATCGGCCATCGAGTCCCAGACCTTCCGCATTTTGCCTTTCGAAAGAAGGAAGAGGGAAGGAGAAAGCCCCACGCCGTGAACTCCCGAACATGTAATGCTTTTATGAATAAATCATGGTGGGAGTCGAACCCTGAGCCCTCCACCTTCCATATGATTTCTGACATCACCAACACCTTGCCCGCGATCCTGTGCTGACATCATCATTTTTTACTACGAACCTTGTGGGGCAACGGGAACATGCCATGTGGCCCATCAGAGATTGGTCACCGGACCTTTAGCCCTTAGCCTTTTGAAATAGAACTGTGAAGAGGAACAAGCTGACCTCCAACCTCCGAAGCCTTACAATGCATTACTTGGCAAACCTCGGCACCTAGCAACTCGGCACTTTGAAGAAGAACTATGAAGAAGGAAGAGTCGACCGCCAACTCTTGCAACTTCTCCAACACTTAGAATAACTTTGAAGGGAAAGGTCGGAGCTCAGGCTTCAAACCTTTTAGTCTCCAACAAGAAGAATGTGAAGAGGGAGAAGCCCGACTTCGTGATCTAGCAAGCCTTCCACACTTAGCCAGTTTTGCAAAAGGAAGAGTCAGAACTCAGGCTCTGACCCCTCCGCCTTCTAGATATTACATGAAAGAGCAGAACCCTGACTTCTAGTGATAAAACACTTAGAACATTTTGCAAGGGGGGAGGGGAGGAGTTTGGAACTTTGGGCTTTGGCACAATGAAGAGGTGAAGCCCAAACTCTGACAACTTACAGAGATAGAAAAACACAAGGAAAACACTGAATCTCTTTGGACTTAGCCATTTTTTGGGCTTTTTCCTTGCATCCATAGAAACCTAAACACCAAGATCTCATGGATCTTAGACTATTTGGTCAAGGGGGAAAAATAGGATAACACCCTCCATTCTTATGCAAGTGCTTCCTATTAGAAACCCTTAAACTGCTCTTCAAACAATAATCCCAAAAACAAATAACGTGTGCCAAAAATGGTCAAGAAAAGATTAATTATATTTATCACCAATTTAGTTACCCAACCACCAAAAGGTTATCCATCCATTTCATTTGCGTGAATTTATAAATAAATAATAATAATTGAATTCTAAATAATTCAATAAAGTAAATCTCCACAATTATTGAAAGTTCTTTATATAAATTTTTTTATTTCTAAAGATATCCTAAATAGATAATTAACTAAATTAGTTTCAAACATCTTCATAAATAAATAAAAATCTAATTATTTATTTATGATCTATTATTAATTATCTTGATTAATTAATTATTAATTATCCGTTGTCCATACTCTTGAATTTTGTAGGATAATTCAACACCAAGACCTAGTCCACTATAATAACTATAAACACATAAGAACTAACAAGATATAAGCTAGTGCAATTGTGTGATGGTTCTTGGTAGGTTAAAGACATCCACATACTACCATGATCTACCTCACTCTCCAATATGATGCCCTCTCTCTAGAAATTGTGAGGGTTAGAATAAATATCCTGCATCCACCTTAAGCCAACATGTGGTAGTTAGTCTGACATATAGGATCATAGATAAAAATAATGCTACACTTAAAATTCAAACTTTTCCTTACCAAAGTGAAACCTACCAAACAAAATGAAACCATACCTAAGTATCACCTTAAATCATGTTGTAGGTATATAACGTTCAATTTGATAAAGAAAAATAAGATTGTTATCTATCAAAATCTCAATAGAACAAAAAATCAAACATTATTATTAGTTCTTCTTAGTAATAGGTAAAATACAAAATGTAACATCTTGACCCCCAAGAACATTAAATTTAAATTAAATATGCTCCCTAGATGAATCAACCCAATGTTATGGTTACTTGCAAACTCCCAAACCAAAATATTTTTTTGTGTGCCTAGAGCTTGTAAAGGATATCACTCCTAGGTCATTTCATCATCCTCAATTGTACATTACGACTAGGGTAATCCATCCATAAATATTGTCACTTAGGAGAATTATCACTTTGCAATCACACTCATCTCATATACATTAGATCTTACACAACAAATGTCAAAACCCTAGTTCTTTCACATAGTTCACAATTCCAACACTAATTTAACTTTATTTACTGCATCAAGTCTCAAGAACTTAACATCATTGTATCATATCATTGTTAGCTACTTATGCATAATTTTCATATTTTTCTTAGTGTGTCTTCCAACTTGTTACAAAATCATTGAATTGATCAATGAGGTTTTACCAAGGCATAAGGGATAAGTTAGCACACTTTCACACCATATCTTAACAAGCGCCATGATGATTCTTATTACCACTAAGTTTTCTATTGGAAGGTATATGTACAAGAAAATAATTTCTATAGGTATTAAAATCCTATAGAATTAAATTTTAGTGCTATACAAAAGGTTTGGGACCCTAATTTTAATTTTAGGGTCACATTCAGTAGGTTCAAGGTTGTACCCATAGTCTTGTTTAGGTCTAGGTTTCATGTTGTGCGTTCATTATAGTTGTCTCTTCTCAAATTCTAGATATTAGATCTCTATCATAATCAAATCAATCATGTTGTCTAAGACATCAAGGTATGTCATTTTTATTTTAGTTTTAGTTCCAAATCTAAGTACACATATGGACTTAGTTTCTACTAATTTCTAGTATTTCAATTAAATTCATTCATTTATCCTGGATATTTTGAAAGGTACATATTTTTTTTCCTCCTATTTTCATGAACTTGACATTTTCTACACTCCTTAGGGTTTGACCTAAGGGTTTTATACTTCTACTTTGTTATTTCAAATCTATATGATATTTTTTATATCTTTTATCTTTCATTTGAAGATTCGAATTATATTAGCTAGGGTATGGATATATTCTTGTGTACTCTCGTTTCTAGATTTTCATTATAGACGCCTTTTCTGCCCTTCTTACTTTATGATATAGCCCTATACTCATGTGGTATATCTAGAAATGATGGATTATATGATGATGTTATAGATCCATTAACTACTCATGATAGTGTTATACTTAGTAATGATATTCTTCCTACATCTTATGATAATTCATATCCCCAAATTTATTCTTGTAACATTAGAAAATGTCCCCTTGGGGGCTTTTCCCTCTTTAGGTTTAGCTCCTGGGTCTTTAGTGTTCATTTAGGACATTTTACATCATATTTCAAAATCCCGATGAGAAAACCCCTAAGTGTCTTGACAAATAGGACCTAGGGGGACTACTTGAGATAACCTGCCCAAAATATGGGGAGGACTTGGGCACCCGTGCCCTAGTCCTACCCTATTTTGGGGTAGTCCCAATTTTTGGGTGTCGGCTTGTGACCGTTATTTGGGTCCTATGCTGACACGGTACGTTTGAATTATGAAATTCTTGGCGGGAGTATTTGTAGTTGCATATAAAAGCATGTTTAGGCATTCATTTGTAAACTAACTGATTACTAGCAAGCTATTGTGTTCTCAAGGTGATTCAAGGCTTTCATTGTGTTGCAAGAGCAGATTTGTGTTGTCTATGTGTTTGTGTTTGCAAATTTGAGCATCCATTTCCTCATGGAATGAAGAGCTTCTTCCTCTCATGAGATCTTCACTACAAGGTGACATTTATTATGTTTATGATCATTTATTCATTTGGATTTTGCCTCTGCCTCACAAGGGCACGCACTCTCTATCTGACAAAGGTGTTTGGAAGACTTAAGTGTCCTTCCGGGGCTTGACTGAGGCAAGCTCCTAAACACCACAACCCCCTCCCAAAGTTTTCATGGTTGCAGGTTACAGGTTGATGATGCAGACAAAGTGAAGTTGTAGGAGGGCATGTTCGAGTGTCAGAATTACAAAATAATAGGAAAAAGAGCACCCTAGACTTGGGCGCCCGCTCATTAGTCCTCAAAGTTTCGTGATGGGAAAATCTCTGAAATAGCAGAAACAAGTTACAGACTGAGTTTCCAGATCCCGACAAAAAGTACGGCCCTAGACTTAGACGCCCGCTCTTTTGTCCCTGACTTTTCCACCTTGGAACCTCTAAAATAGGTGCACAGTTATTTGTTATTTTACAACTTTTTGCAGAAGCATTTTCTGTTATTCATCTGTTTACTGTCGTATTTGTATAATTAGGGTTTTGATGGATAATTAAGCATAAGAGAAGGAAAATTGATAATAAAATACCCTAATCCAAGTTTCCCTACATTTGTAAGTGACCAAGGACCTGATAGTGCTCTGCCACTCAATCTGAAGGTCCTTGAATGTAATTGGTGAAAGGAGGATTCAAACCAAAACTAAACAATCCAAATTTTAACCTTTAGATTTTGATGAACCCGTGTTCTAATTGAATTTTTCACCTTTCTGATTTTTTTGCTTCATATTTGGGTTGATTTCATTCATTCATATAATCATTCATCTTATTGCATTGAGAAAATTTCAAAAAAAAATTTTAAAAATTACATTTTAGGGTTACTATTTTGCATCAATTCATTCTAATTTCATCTAATTTATTATTTTTACATTACATCTGAGATAAATTATAGAAAATTACAAAAATTCAATCATTTTCATTGCATTTTCATCATACAATTGCTAGGGTTTTGTAGAAATTTTGACAATTTTCATATAACCTAGTAATTCCAAAATCTAGGGTTTTTAGGTAGAATCTTCTTTCAGATTTTTCTACTGATTTTAGAGACTCATTCAAATTTTAATTTTTCTATAGTCTTGCAATTTGGTGTACATTTGCATTTAGATTTCAAATATTTGCATTTTTGCATAGAAAATTTCAACAAAAATCTAGCAATTTTTATGCATTTTTATTAGATTTGCACTTGCATTTTGCATCTTAGGTTTTGGAAATCATTTTCAGATCTGAGTATATTTCATTTTAATCATACATCATATTTTAAAACATTCATATAGCATTTTGTGTCAAGATCACAAACCTAGGGCTTCAAAAATATTGATTTTCACTAGATTTGGCCTTATCGACTCTCTAAATTTGCACTATAGGTGTGTTGTGAAGAATATTTTTGCATTAATTTTCTGTTATCAGAGTAATTATTTGCTTCCCTTCCTAAAAATCTTCACAACACCCTTTTATCGGGCTCTTGTATTGAAAATTTGGTGAAAAACTACACATTTTTGCTATTTTTGCCCTAGGGTTTGGCCTAGTTTGCATTCCAAGTGTGTTGTAATAAATTTTATGGATTGAGGTGACTAATATCATTGCTATTATTTTCTACACCTCCCAAAATTCTTTACAACACCCCTTTTTCTAGGTCTTGGAAGTGAAAAAAAAAACGTGAAAAAATTGCCTAATTTTGCTATATTTTCACTAGGGTTTGACCTTGAGTGGCACTACAAGTGTGTTGTGACAGATATTTTGGAATTAAGTGGCTGTAATTACTGATATAATTTTCTTTCCATCATCATTGTCCTCACAACACCCTTTGTCATTCTCTTTTGCATTGAGATTTGGTGAAAAAATTGCATATTTTAGCAAATTTTCACTATATTTTGACTTGTTGTCATCTTAGATTTGCATCAAGAGTGTGTTGTGAAGGATCTTATTGTTGTATTGGACTGACATCAGACATATAATTTTATGCCCCTAATCAAAATCATTACAACACCTTTTGTTTCACTCATTTGCATTGAAAGAAAATACAAAAAATCAAGCATTTAGGTCATTTTTGCATATAGTTTTGCATGTCTTTTGCATACTTTTGGAAAACTTTAAAAATCTAATTTTGCATTGATGTTACAAGAAATTTCATTATGGCATCTTTATCTCATTACTCTTTGGTATCTTTACATGGATATATAAAAAAACTTCGAGAATTTCTACAAATTCCTTAACAAGAATCCTCATGTTCTTACTTACTTACAAGCTATGTATCACAAGGATATCTTTAAATGCTCTTCATTTGAAATCCTTGACTATATATTTGATTTTGACAACCTCACATCTCTCATGAATACATACCCTTGGGTAGTAGAAGATTTGACGAAACACATTAAGAATGACGAGAGTGAAAGTTCTCTTAATGCTTTGGATTTAATAGCTAAAACATATGATGATGACATAGAAAATGATCCCTCCTATGAGGATATACTAGCACAAGAGGATAAAATCATTGAAACATTCTTGACCATCACCCTACCCTCTTTGGAAAATGAAACATTAGTGGATAAAGGGCTCCCTCTCAAGAAGGATTCTTCATGGGAAGAAAAAGACTATCCACCTAACGATCATTTGGTGCATGAGACCTCTATCGATAATCCATTAGACCTTCCACCTTTGATTGAAAACTCAAGAATCTTTGATGAGAAGACTATGGATATCTCCAGTCTAACTAATGATATAGCACCTTCCTCTCATCCCATTGCTCTCCCTGGCCAAGATGTAGCATTAGTGGATGAGAAAAGGTTTCTCACATTAAATCCTTTAGGGATGGATGTTGGATGCAACCAAGAGGGAAACGGTGTTAATTCAATATTGATTAATAAACTTTGTAGCAATATTCCTAAGATGATGTCCGAGGGGCACCTAGTGCACTCTCTTTCTTAAAACTAGTGATTACTGTTCAAGGTCGACCCCCAGATCACATCTATGACTATGCAAAGCAAATTGCTCCTAGAAACCAAGGTATTTAAAATGTGATTTCTCACACATACAACACCCATAATAACAAGCAAAGTAAGCAAGAACTGCATGTGCATGTCCCTCTTCCATGTTCTCAACCTATGCTCCCTCCACCACCTTGTCTTACTCATAAAAGTGGTCAAGAGTATGATCTTGTCAAACAACTTCGTGCCACTCCGGCTAAGACCTATCTTTGGGATTTGATACGAACATTGCCTACATACCATGGAATGCTCCACGAAGCTTTACAAAAGGTGATTGTACCACCTAATGTTAAGTTGAATGATGTAGCAGCCATATTGGATAGTACGCATGCAACAAAAATAGATATTCTCTTTCAACCACAGGACTTACCATCAATTGGAGTTCAAAACTAATATGATCCTCTTATAATCTTTGTCACAATAAACAAAACATTGGTTAAGAGAGTTATGATTGATAATGGATTGGCTCTTAATGTTTGTGGCATTGACTTATTACATAAGATTAAAGTTGATACATCTGCCATGAAGCCCTAATCGTTAAGTATCTGTGGTTTTGACAATGTTGGACGATAATCCATAGGTACTATAACTTTACCTATATAAGTGGGACCTATGATTGTGCCTACCTTGATTCATGTCATGCCTAGTTCTTTATCTTACAACATGATTCTTGGTAGACCTTGGATTCATGCATTGGGGGAAGTCCCTTCCACTCTACATTGTTCAATCAAATTTATACTCAAAGGTAAACTTCATACTATTCATGTTGATCCTGAACCAAATAATTGTTTACACATTGAAATGCAAAAACTAGTTTACAATCATATGAGCTTAAACAATTTGCGAGGTGATCCATCAATGACTAATGTTGTGCAAGACTCTCAACCATTGAATGCACTTATTGGTGATGATTGGGGTTCATTAGATTTTAACCCTTGCAGTAGAAGGGAATACAAATTTAATAAACATGACACATCAAAAGTAGCATCAATCTCGTCTAAACAATCTTTTGAAACATCTCAGAAAAACAAAGTTTCCTTGGTTGAGAATAAAGACAATACCCTCACTTATACTACAAATTATGATACCTATGAGGCTTCACCTTCTTCTAAAAAAATGGACTCTCTATATGGGCGTGGATTTCAAATCTTGTACAAAAATAACAACTATGTAGGCAATGGTTGTGGTGTAAATCAACAAGGAATTAGAGTACCTTTACAATTTGTTGGAATTAACTACACAACTAGTATAGGATACCAGTCTTTGAAACCCACAAAAGCCTCTTGTCATCCTAAACTTAATGTTAATACAATATTAAAACAACATGAGAGATATCCTAAATGTGTATGTTCTTAATGATGGTGCTACCAGGTAAGTATTTCTAACCCTTTATTTTTCTCATGATGTGCTTCCCCCGTGATGTGTTATGTGTTGTTTAGGCCTCCTAAGATGACCCCTGATTCTCTTGTAAGGTCTAGGATACCAGGAGACCGCCTCTGTTGTGACCTTCTTCTATTTGTATAATCATTCTTCTATATTGTTTCTCTTTGATTTCATTGTTGTGTGTTGTGTCTTACGGACATAGCGTTGAGGTTGGTGACTTGGGGCACCCTCCTACATGACTATCCCTAAGACACTTGTTTATCCTCTCTTATTTATTGTTTCCCTTTCTCTAGTGTTTCTATCTAGCAAGCGGATGATGAAAAAACATTTATACTAATGCAGACCTAGTGTCCCTTTCATGAGAAATCAAAAAATTGGACTTAGTTCCTAATATGATGATGGGGTTGTAATAAATTATCCGACGCTTGGCTAGTAGAAGCACTCCGTGCTTTCTACATAGTGATTTTGATGGTATGCTATCTCATTTACAAACCTTAACAATAGTGTTGCTCTGTGCACCTTGTTTGTCTTTGAATCTAGCCTTGGTGGTACTCGATTCTGAGAGCTTCGTGATATAGCCCCATGGTTATCCTCAAGCTCTAAATTCATAGTATAACCTTGGATCTTGTGTGGTTAATTATATGTATTGATGTTATTATTTATCATGATGTTGTAGAAACTAACATGTTTCTTGCAGGGATGTGTTTGTGGGAACATTTGGCAATTGTAAAGTACATGTCACCTCCGAGGGGCCTGGGCTTTGCAAAAGTCTGTGTTCCCTTATGTGTTTTCTTCCTACCTTAACGTGCTTGATATCAATGCATGATATCAACCACCTTAAGGTGGGGGCATATATAAGGTAAGTTGTTTGTTCTAGATGCTAGTAAAGTGTGTTTGAACAATCTTGAAATCTATTGCGTATACCTCCTTTTCACTGTAATGCATCTCCATGATGTAGGTGGGGTTGTATACTTTTGAGCTCATACCTCCTTTTCACCGTAAGGCATCTCCGTGATGCAAGTGGGGTTGTATGCCATGCTTCCTTTTCACTGTAAGGTGTCTTCGTGATGTGGGTGGGGTTGCATTTTGAAAAGTCCTCTACGGAGGCGGGGAGCGGTTCTGTGACTAACTCAACCCTTAAGCGTGTCTTCGGTAATTGTTGTGGCGAAGCCCAATCGTTGGTGTGTGCCTATAATGTGCCTAAGATGGTGTTGGACCTAGAAATAGGAACACTTCATTGCTTGTCTACCATGTTTTCTCCATGTCTTCAAAGTGTGTGTTTTGGCATGCTTGCTTTGTTTGGCGTGTCTGTTGCCCCATATGCAGTCTACACTTTGGGAGGTTTTGTGTGTCTTGCGTGTGTGTTGCTCCATTTATATAGTTTAAAGACCTGCACGATGAGTGCATCCTATATTATGGGAGGTTTGTTCACTTTCCAGTACTTGCATCTACATTTCATATATATGAGAAAAAGAAAAGAAAAGAATCATGCCTGTCTTCTATGCAGTAATGTGTCTTCTTTGCATTCAATGTCTTCTCCATGTTCTGCATGACTCTAACTATCTTCTCCATGTTTTGCATGCATGTTATTATCTTCTATGTGATTGGCGTGTCTTCTCCATGCTTGGCGTGTTTGTTGTGTTTGCGACCATACTTTAATGCATATATTGGCCTCGCGTTTATACATACATTAAAGTGGGCGCTAAATGTAACGTCAAAAAATGTCCCCTTGGGGGCTTTTTCCTCTTTAGGTTTAGCTCCTGGGTCTTTAGTGTGCATTTAGGACATTTTACATCATATTTCAACGTCCCGATGAGAAAACCCCTAAGTGTCTTGGCAAATAGGACCTAGGGGGACTACTTGAGATAACCCCTACCCAAAATAGGGGGGAGGACTTGGGTGCCCGCGCCCTAGTCCTGCCCTATTTTGGGGTAGTCCCAATTTTTGGGTGTCAGCTTGTGACCGTTATTTGGGTCCTATACCGACATGGTAAGTTTGAATTATGAAATTCTTGGCGGGAGTGTTTGTAGTTGCATATAAAAGCATGTTTAGGCATTCATTTGAAAACTAGATGATTACTAGCAAGCTATTGTGTTCTCAAGGTGATTCAAGGCTTTCATTGTGTTGCAAGAGCAGCTTTGTGTTGTCTATGTGTTTGTGTTTGTAGATTTGAGCATCCATTTCCTCATGGAATGAAGAGCTTCTTCCTCTTATGAGATCTTCACTACAAGGTGAAATTTATTATGTTTGTGATCATTTATTCATTTGGATTTTGCCTCTGCCTCACAAGAGCACACACTCTCTATTTGACAAAGGTGTTTAGAAGACTTAAGTGTCCTTCTGGGGCTTGACTAAGGCAAGCTCCTAAACACCACAACCCCCTCCCAAAGTTTTCATGGTTGCAGGTTATAGGTTGATGATGCAAACAAAGTGAAGTTGCAGGAGGGCATGTTGGAGTGTCAGAATTGTAGAATAGTAGGAAAAGAGCACCCTAGACTTGGGCGCCCGCTCATTAGTCCTCAAAGTTTCATGACAGGAAAATCTCTAAAACAACAGAAACAAGTTACAGACTGAGTTTCCAGATCTCGACAAAAAGCAAGGCCCTAGACTTGGGCGCCTACTCTTTTGTCCCCAACTTTTCCACCTCAGAACCCCGAAAATAGGTGCACAGTTATTTGTTATTTTACAGCTTTCTGCAGAAGCATTTTATGTTATTCATCTGTTTACTGCTATATTTACATAATTCGGGTTTTGATGGACAATTGAGCATAAGAGAAGGAAAATTGATAATCAAATACCCTAATCCAAGTTTCCCTACATTTGTAAGTGACCAAGGACCTGATAGTGCTCTGCCACTCGATCCGAAGGTCCTTGAATGTAATTGGTGAAAGGAGGATTCAAACCAAAACTAAACAATCCAAATTTTAACCTTCACAATTCTTTTAATACCTTATCTAATAAAAAACTGAGTGATATTAATGTGCCTCCATATAATATACCTTATTTATTCACACCTTAACATAAAGTTATTCTTCCCACATAATTCATGATAATCCTCATAAATATTTAGGAAAACATGAAGACCTCTTACAATTTTTACTAATCTTGTGTGCAGATAATGTACCAACACAAAGATATTACACACCAATAAGTTTTCTATTGGAATGTATAGGTACAAGCAAACAATTTCTATGGGTATTAAAATCCTAAAACGTTAAAGTTTAGGGCTATACAAAAGGTTTGGGACCCTAATTTTAATGTTAGGGTCACATTCAATAGGTTCAAGGTTGTACCCATAGTCTTGTTTAGGTCTAGGTTCTATGTTGTGCGTTCATTATATTTGTCTCTTCTAAAATTCTATATATTAGATCTCTATCATAGTCAAATCACTCATGTTGTCTCTAACATCAAGGTATGCATTTATTTTAGTCATTTTTATTTCAATTTTAGTTCCAAATCTAAGTACGCGTCTAGGCTTAGTTTCTACTAATTTTTAGCATTTCAATTAAAGTTATTCATTTATCCTAGATATTTTGAAAGGCACATTTTTCATTTCCTCTTATTTTCATGAACTTGACATTTCCTACACCCCTTAGGGTTTGACTTGAGGATTTTAGCCTTCTACCTTGTTATTTCATATGTGATATTTTTGATTGCTTTTATCTTTCATTTGAAGATTTGAATTATATTGGCTAGGGTTTGGATATATTCTTATGTGTACTCTCATTTCTAAATTTTCATTATAGATGCTTTTCTACACTTCTTACCACATTCACTTCCTATCTCGTTATACTTATTGTATAGCCATATACTCATGGTATATCTAGAAATAATGATTTATATGATGATGTTATAGCTCCATTAACTACTCATGATAGTGTTATAATTAGTAATGATATTCTTCCTACATCTTATGATAGTTCATATCCCCAAATTTATTCTTTTAATAATTTGTCTGATAAAAAACCTAGTGATATTAAAGTGCCTCCACATAATATACCTTATTTATTCACACCTTAACATAAAGTTATTCTTCCCACATAACTCATGATAATCCTTATAAATATTTAGGAAAACATTAAGACCTCTTACAATTTTTACTAAGCTTGTGTGAAGATAACGCACAAACACATAAAGCTATTAAACATGTTGAAAATTATATTTCACTATCAATTGAGTACCATCATAAGTTGGCTATGTCATATAAAATATAATAGAATAGAATAGAAGAATTTTAACATCCACAAGGCCAAAGATAGCCTATGGGACAATAGGTCCTGCCATTTTATCTTTTTGACTTCCCGACCTTTTGTAAATAAGATTGATGATGAGCTCCCTTATTTGCAAACCTTCTCCTCTTCAAACAAATCTTGTAATGAAGCAACCACTAATGTACCTACATATTTGTCCAAAATGTCATTCTAAGCTTTTAATACATATGGAAAAAAGTAAAAACTTATAAGGATACAATCACCACCAAGTCAAATTATTAGCTCCCATACGATGGAGAAATTACTTAAGAAAAGTTCTTATACCATAGGGGCATAACTACATTTTGTAGAAGCACAAGATGTGAAAAGTCAAGATCAACAAAAAAATCAAGCAATCATTCAACACCATCAACAAGTATTTCACAAACCAAAGGGTCTACCCTCAGTTAGAGACCATGATCGTGCCATTGAATTAATAATAAGAGTTATTGTTGATCCCAACAAAAGTGCCTATTCATCCCCAATGATTATGGTTAACAAGAAAGATGAATCATGGAGAATGTGTGCACATTACATGGAACTCAACAATCTCACTCTTAAAGATAAGTTTCATATTCCTAGTATTGATGAATTGGTAAATGAATCTAATAATGTAGTTTTCTTTACTAAGTTAGATTTTAATTTATATTATCATCAAATTCAACTAAAGGAAGAGGATATAAATAAGACTACGTTTAGAACACATGAGGGTTATTGTGAATTATTATTTATGCCATTTGATACCCAATCAACTTTTCAAAGCCTCATAAATTTAGTGTTCGACCCATTTCTTCAAAAATTGGTGTTGGTATTCTTTGATGACATCTTCATCTATAGTAAAACATGGAATTATGAACAATTCATAGAAAAGATTCTAGAGTTCCTAAGCATTGAGAGCAACACTTTTCTGAAGGGGATGGGAATGTTATGATCTTAATATGCTATATTCCTAATTATAATAAGTATAAGCACTTGTGGCATGATTAACCTTAATAGTTTCATTTATTAGTCTTAGTTATTCCTTAAGATGACTTAGATAGGATGAAGGGTTGTGTCCCTACATAGTTATGCGTATAAATAAAGAAGAGGGAGACTATCCCAAACCATCATTTCTTCTAATATTGAATTCACATATTATTTTCTAGTTATTGAAGGTTACCCCCTCGAAGTAATCTACTATTTTACCGATGTTTACATTTACTTACAAAGAATATCATAACACTTTGAGTTTGAATTTTCTTGTGATGCATTTATTAATCCTCTCTATTTTCTTCCATTTAACCTTTGAAGTGCTACTAGCCCATTATTCACATTCGTAAAGCACCACTAGAATAACTAAAAGCCCAAATAGAATCTGCATAGTTTTCCAGACCCATAATTTTGCCTCCCTACTTCTATTTTGTAATACATAAAGTTCTCTCAACCCTCCCAAAATTTTCTCCCTTCTACAAGTATCCCAACTAAGCTTGCTGCTAAAGTCAACCCAAAGATACCTTTACTCAATTACTTTTTCTAGAATATTCTCTTCAAAATAAAATTTGAGCTCGTTTTTCTTCTTTTATTGGAGAAGATCATGATCCTTAGTCTTGTTGGTGTTGAATTCCATACCTACCTCCTTTTAGAAGTTCTCCAAGGTATATAAGTGATCTTGTAACCCTTGAACAAATCTAGTAATCAAGATGCTAGTAATCAAGATGAGGTCATCAACACACAAGAGAAGTCTCACAAGATACTCTCCCAAAATAACATCATCCCCTCCTTGTGAATTTAGCCATTCTTCTAGTTTGTCAATAGATGGGCCAAAAAGGGTAGGGGAAAGAGGACACCCTTGTTTGACACCTATGTCACTCCTAAAACTTTTTGAAAGGCTTACTTGAGTTCTAATTTTTAGTTGAACTTCCTCATAAAGCCTATGAATAGCCCCTTTATATTTATCTAGGATACCAAGATCCTTCATTATACACCATAATTTAGTCTTGGGAATCATGTTGAAAGATTTCTTGAAGTCAACAAAACAACAATAAGATTCATCTTTTCCATTCCAAACTTTTTCATTGATATGCCTCAAAGTGATGCCATGATCTATAGTTGCGTGTTTTGGTCTAAAACCTACATGTCCTTTTTCTCTCTTATCTTTTTCTTCTACCCACTTTCTAATCTTGTGCTCTACCATGCTTTCAAATAGATTTGAAAATGAAGGATTGATCATGATAGTCCAATAATCAAATGGATTATTTACATCACCACTCTTAAAAAGAGGTATCACTAGGTTGGTTGTCTAATCACTTGGAAACCCATGTTGAATGATGCTACTAAAAAATTTCTTAATATGAGGGGTGAGGATGTTCTTTTTCCATTTTAACTATTTTTCCTATAACTCAACCATATCATAAGCCTTCCCTATGCTCATCTTCTTAATGCCTTCCTTAACTTCTTGAAAATTAAATTTGTGTTGTCATGTTGACCTTGTGAGGTGCCTCTACCTATGACTCATGCCCATATAGTTGATTTGTATATGTAATCCATTGAGTAGTCATGATTTTTTTCTATATGTGTTGTTTTCTTTGTTGAAGCACCCTCCAAAAAGATTTGGATTATTATTCCCTAAATAAATAAATTACTCTCTCCTTATATTCATGCACCCTCTTTTTTTCTTTTATAATCTACTTGTAAATTTTTTTGTTCACTTAGTCTTTACCTAGCTCTTTGAGAGATTTCCTTGAAACCTTGCACTCCTCATTGAACCAAGCATTTCTCAAAAATCAACTTGTTTTCTTCTTCCTATTTTTTTTCTCCTTTTCAAGATCCACTTAAATTATTCTTATTAACTCATGACTTTTAAAACCCTTCATTCTCTTTTCCTTCTTTTGCATTCTTTTCCTTAAGAACTTCCATGAAGATAAATCAGTTTTCTTGGGTTATAAGATTTTTTCCCTTTTTCCAAGAGTTGGTGATTAGACTTCTCTTTTAGCATATGTTGATTACTTTTCAACCAAGACAACATTGTACAAATTGGGATATGATCTGATGTTAGCTCCATAGGAGGATCTTTTATCACTACCTATATTATTCTACTTATCAAACTTTGTGAGTGAATGAAATAATTGAATACACTTGAACCATTATAGGTTTTACATGTGTAATTTCCCCATGTTTATTCTACCTACCCATACCATTATAGATAATTAAACCATTAGTGTTAGATTCTACAAGAAGTGAGAATTTGAACCATGATTTATTATTAGTCATAGATTACATGCAATGCAATCAATAGATGCTCGAAGATCAAAATAGTAGAATGAAAAAATTATCCTAAAAGAGAGAATTCAAGATACAAGACTACAAAATAATTTAGGCAATGCTCACATTACTCTTACTAATTAGCAGATGTGAAAGGTGAGTGTTGTATATATAGAAAAATAGAGGCATGTACATCCAAAAGGAGTAATAACTCCAACTACCCAGAATGGGTGGGAGTTTTACCTAATTGGTAAATGTTGAAATACATGGTTGTACCTACATAGATAAAGACAAACAAGTGGTTATGAGAGGTGGCAAATAAATCCAAAAGAGGGTGTGAGACTCAACTACCCAAAAGTGGGTGAGAGCGACACATGTAACTGATGGATTATGCCATGTGTTCTTATAATAACCATGCTTAAATAACCTAAGAAAGCTTAATATAATGTGTAGGAAAAAGAAATATCCCCTAACATAAGGAAAATAAAAAACCTACACTAACACCCCCTAAGTGTAGCTTAGGTGGGCGAAAAGATGGGTCATAACAGATTAAGCCTAATGAGGTGCCTGTGTACAAATAATTCCTCCCCAAAAGAGAAGATGCTCCCAATAAAGGAATACCCTCCCAAAAATAGAGAGAAAATATCCCCCCAGAGTAGAGAGAGAAAGTGAAGAACTAAGAAGCCCCCCAAAGTGGACACTTGTTGCACCCCCAAAAAATTTCATCAATGAAGGAACTTGCTTTTAGTGAAGGGTTTGGTGAAGATGTATGTGATTTGCTTCAATGTTTGATAGTACTTATGATTAATGATGTGCATATTAATCAACTCCTAAATGTAGTGCATGTGTATCTCAATGTGTTTGGTCCACTGGTGATGGATTGGATTCCTTGTGATTTGTATTGCACTCTAATTATCACAAAAGATGATTGTAGGATTTTTGAATGGAATGCCAAACTCAGTGAGAATATTCTAAAGTCGGGTGGCCTTAACGGCAGCATAACTACCCCTTGATACTCAGCCTCTATAGATGAAAGAGTAATTGCAGACTACTTCTTACTTGACCAACAAACTAGACTGGAACCAAGTGAGAAGAAATACCCCAAAGTAGACTTACGATCTTGAGAATCTCCTACCCAATCTAAATTTGTGTGTCCCACAAAGTCAATATCCATGCCCACTACATACTAAATCCCATAACTATGAGTGCTCTGCATATTGTGGAGTATTTGCTTGGATTCTTTCCAATGTAACCCATGGGGATCCTACATGAACTAAGAGACCAAGCCCATGGCATATGAAAGGTCAGGCCTCATGTGAGTCAATTATATGAGACACCCAACTAATTGGTGATACAAAGTAGCATCCACCAATGGTGAAGAAAAGTGAGCCTTAAGTTTGACCCCTAATAGAAATGGAGTCAGTATAGGCTTATAGTTATCCATGCAAAATATGGAGAGCATATCAAGAGTGTACTTGGGTTGTGCAATGAAGATACCTAAAGATGAATTAGTGGTCTCAATCCCCAATAAGTAGTGTAGAAGACCTAAGTATAACATTAATAATTGATCATGAAGGGTAGTTTTTAGTGTCGTAATGGTAGATGAGTGACTCCCTGCAATCAACAAGTCATCAACATAGAGAACAAAAAATGTGAGAGTGTCATCCTACTATAGAATGTATACATTTAGATCAGAGTGGCATAGAGTGAACCCAACTGATAGGAGGGAGTCCATATTGGTATACTAGGCTTGAGGGGCCTATTTGAGGCCATAGAGAGACTTCTGAATTTGGTGAACAAGTGAAGCATCTTGAATAAACCCTATGGCTTCTCCATGTAGATTTCCTCCTAAAGGTCACCATGAAGAAGAGAACTCTTAACATACATTTGATGAACTTCCCAATGGTGGGTTGTAGCTATAGAAAGGACAAGTCAAATGGAATTCATTTTGGCAACTAGTGCAAAAGTCTCAAATTAGTCAATCCTAAGAACCTAGGAGAATCCTTTGGCAACCAAGTGAGCCTTATACTTGTCAATTGAACTATCTACTACAAATTTTTTTATATATCTACTTGCATCGAACAAGTTTCCTTCCCTTAGGAAGGGGGACTAAATACAAAGTATGGTTCCTCTCCAAGGAATTGAACTCTTCTCGCATAGTAGCATCCCACTTAGGGATACCAGAAGCTTGCTAAAAGGACTATGGATTGGAAGCTAAGGCAATGAAGAGATGTGGAGCCTACTAAAAATGTGACCTTGTTCTTCTAGTATCTAAAGGGTCACCTACTGACTGCAATGTCTAACGAGCCCAAAGAGGCCCAGTGGTTGGAGAGTCTAGAGGAGAATCATCAACCTCTGAATGATGAGTAGGAAAGGAAGGTGGATCCTCATCATCACTATCACCATTTGAAGTGGAGGAAAAAGATTCCTCATCAAGATCAAGAGGATTAATATCTTGAGAAGAACTATCATCTTGTTGTAGTGTCTCCAATGTGATGGTAGATGGAGAAGTGGTAGGAGAAGAACTAGAAGAGTCCTTGAAATGAACACTCTTCTTGATGAATAGCTCATGAGTAGTGGGATGGAGAAGCATGTAGCCTTTGACACTGTCTGGGTACTTAAAAAATATATAAGGCTTGCTTTGTGGATCCATGGCCTTTCATTTCTCTACTAGAATGTGGGCCCATGTAGGAGAACCAAACACTTTAAAGTTCTTTACTGTGGTATTTTGTTCAGTCCAAGCTTGGAAAGGAGTTACCCCCTTCACAAATCAGTGAGGAACCCAGTTCTGGATATAACACATGTAGTTGATGGCCTCCACCCAGTACTGAGTTGTCAATTATCTAGAATGTATCATACAATTGGCCATCTCTTTCAAGCACCTGTTCTTGCATTATGTGACACCACTCTATTAAGGACTATATGGAACTGTGTGCTACAAGTCAATACCTTTTGAAGCACAAAATTGTTCAAACCAATGGTTAACATATTCACCCCCATTATATATTCATAGAATCTTGATGGCCTTCCTTGATTATTTCTCTATAAAACATTTGAAGTCTTAAAAAGAATCAAAGACCTTAGGCTTCTATTTGAGAAAATATACCCAAGTGTATCTAGAAAGATCATCAATGAAAGTCAAAACATTTCGAGCCCTACTGAAAGATGGATGTGGGAGTTGCCCTGCCAAATCACTATGTACTAACTCCAAAAGTTATGTGGCCCTCCATGCTTTTCCTTTGTCATATTTCTCTTTAGGATGCTTACCAAGAATGTATCCCTGATAAACTCTATCAGAAAATTGAATAGAAGGAAACCCTAAGACCATGTCATGTTGATTGAGATATTGTAAGTAGCAATAATTCAAGTGGCCAAAACATTGGTTCCACAAATGACTCACCTTATTTGAATGAGTGAGCAATGCAATCAAAGGAGAGTTAGGAACAAGATAAGAAAAGTGATAAATTCTATACTAGTGATCTTCTTTTCCCATGACAACTATAGACCCATTGTGCAACTCACTGATTACCACTATGTCTAGTGTGAACTCAACCTGCTTGCCAGAGCCAATTTGAGTTATTTGATAAATAGATAGGATATTAGTTGACAAAGATGGAATGTAGATAACATCCTAAAACATTTCTTCACCCACATCAATAGACTCTCTCCCCTGCACTTCAATAGAAGTGTCATCACCCATTAGTATGGATGACATAGAACATTTCTCTAAGGAGGTAAAACCATCCTGTGAGGAGGCCATGTGGTGCGAAGCACCTGAGTTAATGACCTAGGTATCATGATGGAAGAAATTGCATAGAGCCTTACCCTTTCCTTTCCCCTTACTTTTATCTATGTCCTTTGAAGACCCTTCTAATGAGCTTGTTTGACAAAGTCAGGCACCTTGATATTGTTCTTTTCTAGAAGACATGAGTTAGGTGATCTATTTTCTTCTTTAAACATTTGTGTTCATGTCTAGGCCTTTTACAATAGGCACACTTGACCTTCTCCTTCTTAGGTTTTTCACCTTTTGAAGAAGATGTCTGATTAGTTTCATTTGAGGTAGTAGGTTTGTGATCTTTCTTCTTCTCTCCTTGGTTCTTTTGTTTCTTATCTTGTTTGCCTAACCCTTTATATTCTTTTGTGTCTTTATTTGCAACCAAGGCATGTGACTTTGAGGGTTTAACTAAACCCATGTGAACCAATTTATCTTGCTCCTTAGTGGGTTTTGTAGCAAACTCATCTAAAGAAGGCATCTTGCAATTAGAACCTAGAGCACATTTTATGGCATGAAAAGTAGAAACAAATACAAAATAATTTAAACCAACCTTAGAAAGAATACTTAAGATCAATTGTGTGTCTTTATTTTATACTCCACACTACTTTAATTGCAATCCAATGGATTTTAACTTTGTGAAGAAGTCTTGAATGGTGTCAAGATTGCTTGGACTTAACCCTATGAGTTCATTCTCCAATTGATGTCCTCTTAATTAATCCTACTTAGCAAAAAGGCTTTCCAATATGGTCCAAACCTCATTTAGAGTAGATGCATATTCAATGTGAAAGAGTAAATCAAGAGACATAAGACATACACAAAGTACCAAATGCTTCATCACATTTATTAAATCATTTGTCTTTTTTGCATCCTTTGTTTGTTCTATCTCAAGTCCCATTGTAACCCTGTGAATCCTTGCCTTTGGAGATAGATTGTCATTTTATATTTCCAATCAAAATATTTATATGGTGTGAGGACAAGAACTATTGATTGATTTGGATTAGTGCAGAAAACTACATTGTTATGTACAAGAGAAGTGTGGAAAGGAGACACATAAGACACCCCCCCTTTTCACTAGTTTTTGACCTCCCCCCAAAAAAAAAACAATTACAATGTGTGGCACTTTATAATTAGTGCAATTTACAATGCAAATATTAGATTTTTAGACTCTTACAGGACCCAAAAATAGACAAAATATTAAAATTATAGTCATAGTACAATATGAGATTAGTTTGAGAGCACCAATGTGGAGTATGTAGAAAAATACACACTCTTAAAAAATAGGACTTAAAAAGCAATCCATTTACATAAGTTATGGCCCTTAGAAGGTATCAAAATGGGAACTATGTAGTAAATTCTAGAAGGATCTTTAATTTTTTTTAAATAGAGAATCAAATCAGAAAAATAACTTCACCATTGCATAGAGCATGAAATTCTACCCCAAATAAAAAAAATGCACTAAAAGATGAGTTCATATGCTCAAGATATTAGTCTTCAAAGTTTGACTGCAAAATAAAAAATTCCAATGGGCAAAAATTTGTAACTTGCGCATGCTGACATTAGCATGATGTCATCATGAAATGTTCCAAAATGCCACTGAAATATTATTTGAGGCACCAAGATTCTAAAACCTCCCTCGAAATGCTAAAACTTTTATTTCATACATTGAAACTACTCCTTTTGAAAATTAAAATTGCTTAGATTGGGTGCAAAACCACCTATGCCAAAACCATAGTTTTGAATTTGGAATATTCTTTGAATATCATTATCAATGGTTAGATGGTGTGGACTTGGTGGCTCCACCTATGATGGTTACCTAAGACATAGTTGTGCAGTGGTGTGTTATCCACGTGTTGGTGGTGGGTGCTTGCTATGCACAAGTGGTCATGGTATTGCAAGCCACTACTAGTGGAAGTTGTAGGGAGTGACACTACCACTACAGTGGCATATTGGACTTCTATAAATATTTTTTATTTATTTTTTATGATCTATACTATATGACAAATTGTATGGCTTGAGAAGCAAAAAAAATTGTTTGTGTGCTCCAAAACATGACTCAAGCACAATGTGAATGAGTTAGCCTTGACATCACACATGAACCCCTCTCCTTTCTATGGGTGACCTCCAAGTCACTCTCTTTCTCTCATGGAAGAAGCTAGTTGAGTGGAGGTGAGACCCGAGGTGGTTCTGTTCGTAGGGAAGCAAAACTTCACAGAGGGTGGTTGGTCAGTCTGTAGGCCTAGTGTGAATTGATATTTGATGATCTATTTCTAGGATTGTTGTGGTAGAGATAATTATATGAACTAAAGGGTCACTAGTCTTATGTCTCATATTAAGATTTATCAAGTTCCAACGCCTAGTGGGTAGACTATTTTTCTCATTGATGAATCTAGATCATTGTACAACCTATCCTCATTAGTTTGAATGTGTTGTATATCTCTGTGTTGAAAGATCCTAAGAGTGTGTTCTTTCTCTTCTATGGTTTGTTATGTGTGTTGTGGTCTTGGGTGGATTTTGTCTATCTCTTTGAGAATAGACCTAATTCAATTTCCTCTAATCCCTGGGCACATCGATTGCTTGGCAGAAAGTTTGTTGACTAAGTGTTGACCTAGTTTCACTTGAGTTGACTTTGACTTGCAGTCGAAGGTTTGTTTCACTTTTGATTGAATGTTGAACGTGAATTGTACCTCATGATGGAATCGAGGGTTTGACCTTGTTTGAATTGAAAATATGTTTTTTGTGTTTTTCGAGATGATTTTGAATCTAATCTAGAAATGAAAATACTTGAATGAAATTATAATCTGTGAATTGCATTAAATATAATCTAGACAATGTTTAATATAACCAAATCAAGTTAAATCCTATCAAGGAAATAGCAATGCAAATATTACTTCTCCAAGAGCAAATTTGTGATTTAATTAACTATGAAAGCATGAAAAACCTAGATTCTCTTTGGTGTATGAGCCTGACGTATCCTCAAAAGACCTTGTGGCAACCTACTTTACTTTGCAACAGTGGGGATCTCCTCTTGGTGATAGGGATGAAGTAGCAAGTGATTGAATGAATGAACTATTGAAGCTATGATGATTGAATTGAGCTACTAAAGCTATTGAAGAACTATGGCTTAGCTTCTTCAAAATTAATTTGTGAGTGTAACAATACTATTGAAGATTTTGAAAGCTTGGCAGCTATACTAAGAAAGTAAAAGGACCATAAGTCTTGCAAAGAGCATAAGCATGCTATGGAAAACAAAAAGAAAAGTTGGGCATAAGTTTGCAATAATGAATTTGCCTCCTATGGGAAAGCTTTGAAGCTTTGCAAAAATGAAAACTAAAGAAATGAACTAAGAGGCTTAAAGGCCTATGAAGAAGCCTGAAAAAGCTTTGTGAAGATGAGAAGAGGATTCTCAAACTTGAGAAATGATGAAGAGGTGAGGGGTATTTATAGGTTGGTAGAGATCACAAAGGGTGGAGTTGATTGAAGAGATAACTCGATTAATGAGTTAACGGGATCGATTAGGGAGTGAACTGGGTTTGATTGGGAATGAACTAACCTTGATATCCTTTCACAGAAGAAGGAATGGAGTTAGTATGAAATTGATTGAGAGATGAGAAGAATTGATTTGGAGTTAAAATTGAGTTATTGGGAGTCTTGAATCAGTCAAGAAAAGTTGATGATCAGTTAAGGAATGTGACTCACGCAATTAGGGCTCAATTTGGAGTAAATTTGGGCAAGAACTGGAAGAAATCACACATATTAAAACACAACTAGGTTACCCAGTTTAGTAGCGTAGGTTACACATGGGATCCTACGTTTCCCCTAGGAGATTTAGGGTCACCTAGGGAGATTCAGAAGACAAAAGGGGTGACCTAGAAAGATTGGGTTCTGCAGGTAGTTTTAGGGGGTAAGAATGGTCAAAGGGGGCTAAAGATGATTTCAAGACCTAAAGACTAATTGAAGAACTTGAAGAGAGTGGCTCACCTAGTTCAACAAGACAAGTCACCCATGGGAATCCTAGGTCACCCGAGGGGGAGATTCAAGGTCACCCAAGGAGATTCAGAGGACAAAAGGGGTGACCCAAAGAGGAAGAACAAACAGACAAAATTGATGACGGGGAATAATTTGGGAAGTCAATTGGAGGCCTCTGAAAGGTTGAGATGAAAGAAAGGGGCTTAGAAAAAGTGAATTTCCCATTTTACGATGCCAAAGGGTCAAATCGACAAGGTTAGAAGTCAACAAAAAAGGAATTGTTGACAAAGGGGAAACGGGGAAGACACAAGACCTTAGAAGGTTAGCTAGGGGATAGGGGAAGCACAAACAAGATGAAAAACTTTGATCCATGTGTCACCAAGAAGAACACTACTGAGAGGTCATACTTACATGCTTACATGTATGTGATTAGGACTACAACTCATCATCAGATTACCATGTAGGCCCGTGCACTTTTTTAGTGCTTACAGTGTCAAAGGCTCTTGATTTCAAATTTGACAATTTGATAGTTGATCTTTATGTTTTCAGGCCTCTTGAGCCTGATGGCAAGGTCCGTTTGGGCTAAAAATGCTTTAAAATGATAACTACCTTTTGGAACCACTTTTTAAACCCCTATTTGCAACTTGGTACTTTGATCTCCAATTTTGGTGAGATGAATGCTAATCTTGACTTTCTCAAGCCTCCCAAATGCTATGGAACTGTTGAAAATACCACCAAAATTATTAAAAAGCTACAATCACCTAATTTTCACAAGAACACATATGCAAACCAAAGTATTACTAGATGCTTATTTTTCTTTTAAATTGTTTTGATTCTCCAGATCATCTAAAGATACAAGAGAAGAGCATATTGAATTTTTGAGAAAAATATTAGCAGTTGTTAACCTCAAATCTCTCATATAATAGAACAATAAAATGAATTGTACTAGACAACGTGGCTCTAATACTATGTTAGATTCTACAAGAAGTGAAAATCTAAACTAGGATCTATTGTTGGTCATAGATCACACGCACTCTAGTCAACAAATGATCAAAGATCAAAATAGTAGAATGGAGATATTATCATGAAAGATAGAATTCAAGAGACAAGACTGCAAGAGAATTTAGGCAATGCTCACATTAAACTCTTAGTGATTAGTAGATGTGAGAGGTGAGTGTTGTATATATAGCAAAATAGAGGCATATACTTCCAAGAGGAGTAATAACTCCAACTACTCAGAATAGGCGAGATTTTTACCTACTTGGTAAATGCCAAAATACATGGTTGTACCTACTTAGATAAAGACAAACAAATGGTTATGAGAGGTGACAAATAAATCCAAAAGAGAGTGTGAGACTCAAATACCCAAAACTGGGTGAGAGCGACACATGTAACTAATGAATTATGCCATGTGTTCTTATAATAACCATGCCTAAATAACCTAAGCAAGCTTAATAATGTGTAGGAAAAAAATATCCCCCAACATAAATAATAAAAATAAAAAACCTACACTAAAAATAAGTTCCACATAGGGTTAGTAATTCTTTTTGAAAATGAATAATGCCCCTATTATATTTAGAACATCCAGTCCACTAATGGTTTTCCTCTTCATCACTTGCCATAAAGAATTGTTCTCCTCCTTATTGCACAAAATTCTGATTTGCTCATTTGCAGTCCTAGCATTGAAATCTCCTAGGAGGACATCACTATGTTGAGAGTGCACTGATATATCTTTGTTAACGCTGCATGAGGATCCTTGCCATTCATTCCATAGTTTTTTTAAATAATTGGGGCCTATGGAGCAAAATAGCAAGCTACAACTATGATGTGCCTTCCATTTTATGTAATTCTAAACCAAATGTATTGCTTATTTGTCTCTTTTTTTCCAAATATAATTATTAGAGGGGTGAGTGATTATGCTGAAATTGAAAGCACATTCAATCTTATCATGCCTTGCTTTGTGTTCCCCTTCTTGTGATTCAAGGTGTTTTGTGCTTGCTTCCATCATCTTATCTGTTGGCCCTTTCAGTACCTATGCGCATGATTTGATCTCCTTTGAATGGTTACTTATGATACTTCCTTTCATCTTCATGTCGTGAGTCTTTGCTTGTTCTGCTACTTGCTTTTCAAACTAGGCTACCCCTTTTGGGTCTCTAATGCTTATGCCTACTTTTGTTGATTCTTGCACGTGGGTTGACAAACTTGTTTCATGATTCACAATTCTTGTTTCCCTATCTTTAATGCTTCTTGGAGCAATGCTACCTCCTCCTTTAACACTTTCTTATCCTCTTATAGAGATTGGTTTGTTGTTATGATACCACAAGCTTGCAATTGTTTTCTTACTCCCTAACCTTCATAAATTCTATGTCCCACCCTTGACATTTAGTAACGCTTGAACATATAAATGTGCTGACTAAGTAAGAAGGATTGATGTGAAGTTCTTCCATTTCCCCTACCCATAGTCCCCTTTCTCTTGTATTTCCAAACTTTGTAACATAGTCTTAGTTTCCTTAGATTTTCCATTGTTCTCTTCTTTTGACCCAGTTTTCTTATTGCCCACTTTATTTTTACATGGAATAGCCTACATTTTATTATCCTTCTATATTGCTTTGCATTGACTAACACCCACTTCCCACTTTTTTCCTTTATTGCACTTTTTCCTTCCTTAAACCATTTTTCCATTAGTGATGTGAGTTTTGAAAACCTTCATCTTTGTTTATAACATGTGATCCAGCGTAAGAAGGCATGTCCTCTACTTACAAGTTGTAAACAATGTGACTACTCACCTAATTAAGAGGTGCTTCTTTTCCGACTGTGGTATTGAATTAATAGCTCGCCAATGAGCGTCATAAGTCTTATCTATATGGAAGGCAGGCAGAAAACGGTATTGAATTCGAGGTGGGTTAAAATTAAAGCGATTTCGAGGGCAACGTTTGCGTCAATTCTTTCCACGTGAAGTATTCTAAATCTCCACACTTGTATAGAAGACTTCAATTCGCTTGCGGTGGGCCCCTACTTGCTTCTTTATAAAATAGAGTTGACGACACGTTATGCTCTGCGTGGAACCACCTTCACCTCTCAAGAGTTAAACTACATTTTATGGGGGTTAAAGTTTTTGTTTTGATTAGAAATTAGTAAAAAGTGCTTAAATGTATTATTGGATGGCCCATAGGCACAATATAAATATTTCTATTGGTTATATATATAAATTATGATATTTTTATTTCAGGGTTTAACTGCGTAGTTTTTTGAGTCAAACACATGACCCATATTTCATGTGAACCACTACTCATGAAATATAGGTCATGTGTTTGACTCAAAAAACTACGCAATTAAACCCTGAAATAAAAATATCATAATTTGACATGCTGCGAAAAATACCTCCTACTTATCTACATATATAAATGTTTTTATTGGCCACATACTGTGTATTTATGTTTTTTTTGTCAAAGTCATTTTATTTAGTGTTTCGCTGATAGGACTATTTATGTATGAGCTTATCAACCACCTAATAGCAACTTTAGGTGCCTTTACTAGTTTATAACAATATAATGAGTGCGATAATTTAAGAGATTTTGATGAATATATTAAAAAAATTGATTTTGGATGTATCTTAATTTATTAATATTGATAATTATTTGAAAAAGACACCAAAAATAGACATGGTGCAAAACCACAAGAATTTTAGTTTTATTATTTTCTATTAAACAATGTATTTTTATAGTAACACTATAGTTATTTCAAAACAATGGACACATTAATTTTTATTTCATACTCATACAATTGCAATATCTTGCCTATAATACAAACATATATAATAAAAATGTTGACCAAAACATTTAAAAGATAAGCACAATGTGTATTATCACAATATTAAAATACATAAACATCATTAATATACTCTATATAATGTCAATGTACAATTGTAATATAGTCATGAGAGGATAAACATTATTAATATACTCTATATAATGTCAATGTACAATTATAATATAGTCATGAGGGGAGGTGGAATCCAAGGTGATTTTGTGGAATGAGATATGTCTATATTTTATTTGTACCTAATTTGGACCAAATGGCTTTATAAGTGTACATGCATGTATTTATACTTATATATATTTAAAAAATCTGTCACAAAATATGAAATAAATCCATTTCTATTTACGCATAACAAATAATTCTAGTTAATTATTCATAAAGATGAAAATTCTTTGCTTTAGTTAAATGCATTATTGCTTAACTTTAATTATTTTTGTTATAATCTAATCATTAGAGGAGGTGGAATGTGACATATTGATCGAATCCAAGGTGATTTCATAAGAATGTAGAATGTGACATATTGATGGGATTGAATCCAAGGTAATTTTGTAAGTATGTGGAATGAGACATGTCTATATTTTATTCGTGCCAAATTTGAACCAAGTGACTTTGTAAGTGTATGCACATGTATATTCAAAATATGTATCAAAAAAATTGGAATAAATCCATTTCTCTTTATGCATAAGAGACAACTTCAATTAAATATACATAAAGATGATTAGAGAGAGAGTAAAATTACTAGCATATATTGAAGACATGTATTTTAGGTGGTGGAGGCATTTGAAATTAATAAATGGAAAAAAAAAACTAAAATTCAAGGTTACATCAATAAACAATCCTTTCAATTAAATACTTAATGGGGTTTATGGCATTGTTACAAGAATCTATGATAATTATGAACTTAAAAATTTATTAGAAAAATCATTTCCTTTGCACTTAAGTTAACTATCAATAAGTTAGTGTCAAACTTCCTATCAATTTAGTGACAATAATCTTTAGTCAATTGCCTTCTAAAGATTTCCATTCCAACCCCTACCTATTTTATATTTTAGTTGTGACACAATTGTAGAAAGAAGCTTTGGAATGAAAACACAAGCAATTCATATGTCAAATATGTTCCTTTGCATTTGAACAAAGAGATAATTGTATCACCAATAACAAATACATATCAATGTCATCTAATTAAATTAATTACAATTTCATTCATTTTATAATAAAATAGATACATAATATAATAATGAGTACACTTCCAAAAACATCAAAGCTCGGAGGATGTGTATAATACCAAACATAAATTGCTACGTTGAACATAACTTCATTAGGTAGATAATTTTAACTATGTAGAATAATAATATGAAAATGGAACAGAGTTTAGTATTCACCTTCAAGTTACTACTAGTACAACCTTAAATTATTGTTGCAAGCTCCTTAAAATCAAATTTTACTTCAAGCTTCTCTTTTGCCAGGAGTGTCCTCAGAATATTCTCTCTATTATCTATAGTTAGTAGCCCAACCATTATTTTTTCAAGAGACCCAAAGCACTCATGGTCAAGATTTCTCAAACCAATCAAAGAACTCTAGAAAAGGAAACTATTGTAATTCAATCTTCGTACTTGATTGATCCATCCCTTCCCTGATCGGTGATTGTACATATGTATGCATGACTACTCTACTCAAACTAGACATGACCACTGATTGGTCCCATGTACCATACAAGATATTTGATTCTACCCATCTATGAAAGTGTGTGATATATAATGCTTAAACAAATAATCTATTTAATATACCTTCATTCAAAGTGTTTTATTAAAGCTTCATCAAGATCAAAAGGCATGTTTGTTTTTTTATGTGCTTTTTTGGTTTGGTTAGCAAACCATCCCAATTCATCATAATTTTTTTTATCATAGCTCCATGTTCACCAATCTTGGTCCTTTTCCCAACATATTGTTAACCTAAAAATTAAAAAATAAAATAGAGAATAAATTCAATAGTCTTTTTAAAGAACAACTAATGGTGCAAGGTACAACTTTCTAATCTATGCATAGGGAACAAGGATATTGTGTAATCGGTCTTTGTGTTCATACCTTTGTGTTTCTACATCTTCACTAAGAGGAAGGAATGATCCCTTGCCACTTTTAATTAATGTGCCTTCTTCTTTGTCAAAAAAATAAAATCATCCATTAGTGAACTAGAAGTCAATATAGTTATTTCAATTGAGAAAAAATATTAGACAACATTTTTTCAACTATTCATTGTACTAATAATTTTTTTCTTATGAACGAAAATAGAAATTTAAAATATTTGAAAACATAAAAGAAAATTATATCCTTTAAACATATAATGAGAGAAAATCTACATTGCTTAGTACACATGAAAAGGAAAAAAGTCATCTAAGAAAAATACCGAAGAAACTTTTTCATATATATATAACCATGTCCATTAAATTATGATTCATCATCTAGAACAAGTTAACATAGAAAATTTGTATAGTTGTGCAATTCTAACTTGGAAACACATCTAAACCCTTGTGACCTTAACAAAAATAGAGCAAGAGAACATGAATAAAAGGAGCACATCAAAACTAGGTACATTCAATTACCACACACAAAAACTCCATACTAAAAGCACACAACCTTAGTCCCTGGAAAACTAGAAAGAAAACAAAAGAGGTAGAAAGACTTCAAAGCCCCCTATGAACATGTCCCGTCAAGTTTTGAACCTAAATACAAAATTAGTTTTTTGTGTGAACACACCAAGATAGAAGCAAATTGATCAAATAACCCAAAAAAACCCTGATATTTGAACACAAAATGAACATCAACTCTGAGAAAAATGATACTAACAAATCTAAATAAGCATATGATGTTTTATCAAGATTCAAATTTGGAAAAGAAAAATTTGTTAGGATTAAGGTTCCATCAACCTTGTAAATCCTATGTAATTAATTACTCCTAATGTTGTTTGTAAATTTCTTTAAGGAAAGAAGTATTCATTAAGTAGAAATCTTATTTCAGTCGCATGTTTGATCTTAGTACCTAAAGGATGTAGGTTATCCAGGGGGTTGCAAGGGGGTACCCCTACAAGGCCCGGGGGGATGGCCCCCCGGTGGGGTCCGGGGGCTGCGCACCCCGGTGCTGGTCTGGGGGCTACACACCCTAGTGCGGGTCTAGGGGCTGCGCACCCTGGTCCAGGTCTGGGGGCAATGCCACTGGAAGCCACATTTTATATATATCCTCTTTCTCTTCTTCTTTCTCTAGGTGTAGAACAACAGAAGAAGGATTAAGCTCTCTAAAGATCACACTTATGTTATATAAAACTCTCTCGGCCACTAGGTCCCAAAGCTTGTACCCTTTCACACTGATGCCATAACTGATGAAGATACACTCCACAACCTTGTTCTCCAACTTAGACCTCTTCTCCTTAGGCACATGTGTATATGCCTCACAACCAAATACTTGAATGTGTCCCAATGAAGGATTTTTACCAGACCACACCTCCATAGGTGTCTTATCAACAAGTAATGATGTAGGGGACATGTTAACTAGGTAACAAGTGGTAGCAACTGATGGGCTACAGAATTAGTCTCTTTTATGTTACTTTTTATACTCCAAAAACTTCTTTCATGGCATCCTTTAAGACATTTATCCATGTTTGCACTAGGATATGTTGCTTGTGGTATATGCTTTTGGAAACTAATTTTATATGAAGAATTGGATGTGTCATGATGAGATCGAGCATTTGTAGTAGGTTGCAAACAAAGGAGTTAATAGAAGTATGAGTTTCAATGCTAAGAATGCAGAGACAATTGAAGACAATTATGGAGCATCATGGATAGTAATAAATTAAGGAGTGGATTTGTTTCAAATATGGTTATGGACGTTGTTCATGCATCAAACTTCTAATTTGATTTGAATTCTTCTTCTTATAGTCAGTTAGAATAAGAATGTGATCTTGACTCCACGACCTAGTATCTAGGCGCGGTAAATGATTAGAGTCAGTTAATTAATAAATGAGCCTCTCTCTCCATTTTGTATAGTAAGGGGGAAGATGATATATATGAGGTAGCAGAGTCAAGTTGGCAGTTTAGTTCGATTCAGTTATCATTCCCTTTTCTATGTGCAAAGACTCAAGCATGTTACATTTATGGAATACAATCTGGATATGACAAAAAAGAGATTTCATTGTTGAACACTTTGATATGAGTTGATTGTGTATGGAATAGGTTAAGCTTTGATATGTGTTACAAAGCTACATAGAATCTGGATTAGATTTGCTTTCAGTTAAGAAAGACAGTCTCTTGAGCTAGCCACTCAAGGTACTGATTCTCTCCTTGTTTATTTCATTTCAGTTAATGTTGGTTTATTAGTTTTCTATTAAAACATAATTTGAATTCAAGTTGGTATTATGTTTTGATCAAATAGATATAGTTCATAAACAATTGCATATTAGTGTCTTCACAAATCCTCCAGAGGTCAGCAATTAGTCATTTCATTCTTGACAATTCAATTAAGTTAATTCTACAAGTTTCCCTGTTGTAATAGTTATCTACAGACCTTGCTGTAGGTACCCATAGCAACTAGGATTTATAGTTGTTTTCATTGTTTTATAATCCCGTCAATTCTAGCAAGATAGATTTGTTTGTTTAAAGTTAAGATAGAATAGCTGGGAACCATATGAGCCTTGAAGGCATATACTTTGCAAGTACCATCATAAGCTTACGCTCCTTGGTCGATAATTCAATGTAGGAATGCATAGTGATAGAGTGGACTGTTCAGATAGGTTTTCCCTTGAATTAGTTAAGTCTATAACACATTAGTTTTCCTCTATATTTTTGGCGCCGTTGCCGAGGATGATGCTAACTTCTTAGGTACATTTTTGGTTTTTCTTTACATGTTTTCATAGTTTAATTATTTTCATGTTTTCTAGCATTAGAGCTAATCAAAACACCTTTCAGAAAACACCAGCATTCTATTAACATTGTGCAAGGTTGCTGAAACATAAAAGCTCAATATACTATATGCGGAGGCAAAGAGACGTTCGAGGAAGGTTCCTCCCATCAACTTCTCGAAACACTGAGGGTACAGCTAATTTTAACAACTACATAATAGGAAGTGCTGAAGGAGAGTTTCCTTTTACATCTTCATCAACACCCCCTACATCTCCATCAGCTTCCTCTACTGCCACAGAGGGAACTTTCAGAACAATGGCAGAAGTAGTAGAGGATCCTCCAGGACAAGCTACATTTGAATTCCCTATACCAGACCTAGCACAGGAAGCTACCTTAAAAAATATACCACCATCTTCTTTGCCTGTTTTCTATGGTTTGGTGACTGAAGATCCTGACACTTTCCTGTTTGAGTTTGACGTTGTGTAGGAGTTATGATTATACCACTGATCCTTACAGACTCAATTTGTTCCCTGCTACCCTAAAAGATGTTGCTTTAAGGTGGTTTATGGGACTTGGGAAAGATGCCATCCCAGATTGGGATACCATGAAGACAAAGTTCCTGACAAAATATAAAGACTACTGTAGAGGACATGACAGGAGAAGAGATGAGATCTTTAGGATGTCACAAAAGGAGGAGGAGCCATTAGAAGACTATGTGGAAAGATTCTAATTCGCCTTGAAGAAAAACCCTCAGAATAAATTATTCGAAGAATCATTGAAGCTGGTCTTTTTAAGAGGGGTCAATGATGATTGCATGGATGCCCTAAATATCATTGGAATAGGGGATATCTCCCAATTACACTTTGAATATATTTGTACAGCTTGCAAGAACTACTCCAGGACTTTTTCTAGAAAACCCAGAGGAGAAAGCATAGCTATTGCAGGCAAGTCAGTTAATGGAGTGTCTCGAGTGGAAATTAGTAACCTGCTGACCAATATGAAAGAAGATATCATTATCCATATGGCTACACAATTGGACAACCTCCACATTAAAAAGAAACAAGAAGAGGTAGATGCAATGCTCACTGAATACTTCTCAAGCTGTAGACAAAGGAAGGTCAACTATAAATGCAAAAGGGTAGCTAGTATCCAGCAGGAGAAGATTGAAAGGCCAGAACTTCAACCATTCGAAGGTGACGATGGGCAACTATTCTTTATTGCTCAAAGAAGACCGTGGTAGCAAAGGCAATGTATGCCCCATGATCCACTTAATTATAATTCATCTTTTCCTGCTACCATTCAAAAAATTTCTGCTTGGAATAACCAACCTTGGCCTGCTAATCCAAATGCTTGGCAAAGCTCACCATGGTCTACTCCACAGGCAGGGTGGAACCAACAGCAATAATGGCCTGAACAGACTTTCCAAGGCCCTACCTATAATCCCTCATGGCCTACTCAACAACAGCAATGGCAACCTCAATGGAACAAGGGCCAACCATGGCAGCCAAACCTTCAAATATCAACAACCCTTGCTTCCACCTCGGCCACAACCATAGCAGCAAGCCATCATGCCTCCACCAGCACCTCCAAATCACCCTCCTAGACTTTCCCAAATTCCTGCCCAACCTGCACCTAACCCTAACAACAAGCCTGTTCAACAGGCTTATACTAATGAAGTGATGCAGTGCCCCACCTATGGAGTTGAGGTAAGTAATGTTCACCTCAGATCAGGGAAACACCGTGCAGGTCCTTCATCTCCCCAAATCACAGAGTTGGAGGATGGAGAACACATGGAGGAAGCCTTAGATGAATCATCGTTGGAACCTGAACCAGTTCAGAAACCTCAACCTATATCAAACCCTAAGCCTCCTTTCCCTAAGCGCTTGGATATCCAAAAACAGCCAGAACAACCCACCAATGACCTTATAGGACAGTTGCAAGATATAAATATAAAGATACCCTTGATTCAGGCCATCAAAGAAATTCCTATCTACAATAAGACAATCAGGGATCTCTATATCAAGAAACCAGGAAGAAAAAGAGTTGACCCAAAAATAGTCCACGTCTTAGGTAACCTTACAGACATCATGATGGGAAATATCACCGTTCCTAAGTATACTGATCTAGGAAGTTTAGTGGTCGATGTCAAGATCAATGGAGCCCTAATCAAGAATACCTTAATAGACTTGGGTGTAGCAATCAATGTCATGACTAAGGACACAATGTAAATGTTGCAATTAACTAATCTTAGACCTACTCAGACTGTTCTGTAATTGGCTGATAGGTCAACAGTAAAACCTAAAGGTATCATTGAAGACTTAGTCTTTGCATTAGATTCTTGGGAATATCCTACTGACTTCATTGTATTGCAACCTAAAGTAAATCTTGTTGGTTACCCTCTTAAACTAGGCAAACCATGGCTTACTACAGCTAATGCATTTATAGTTTGTTGGTCAGGAAACATGATTATATCTAATGGAACCATTACCAAGAAATTGGTGTTGTATCAACCAACCCAACCGTACCATGAACTGGAGCAAACTATTTGGCCTACTCTAGAAGAAGAGGATAGTTATTCTTTGCAAACCCTGATGACCATTGAACGTAGTCCTTTGTTGGATATCCAAGATGAAGAGGAGTTACTAGCACACATTCTCCAAAATGACTATGGGAGGCACCCACAACAGCAAGACTGTCTATCCTGTCTGCAGGATCCTCTAAGCAGTATAATACCTAGCAGCTCCACTGAAGAAATTTCTCAATTGTTTCATGCCTTACTACCCCTGTAGGATATACCAATCTTTCCTATCCTTGATGTGTCTTCCATTCAACCAATGACTAAACCATTAGAGATATAGCGTGGAAAGATGTTGACTATCAATAATGCCTTGACTAAAGAACAAGAGCAATCCCTTCAAAATGTCCTACAGTCCAATTCAACAGCTTTTGCATGGGATTATAGTGATATGAAAGGCGTTGACCCAAATCTATGCATGCACAAGATCTATATTGATGTTGATTTTTGACCTATCAGACAACAACAAAGACATATGAACCCTGCTCTAAGGGACATAGTCAAGGCTGAACTTCAAAAACTTATGGATGCAGGTTTTATTTACCCCATTTCAGATAATGAATGGGTTTCACCATTGGTGATAGTTCCTAAAAAGGGTGGCAAGTGGAGAGTTTGTGTTGACTACAGAGAACTGAACACTGCCACCAGAAAAGATCACTTTCCATTGCCCTTTATTGACCAAGTCCTAGATTCTTTGGTAGGAAAGAAGTACTTCTCATTTATTGATCATTTTAGTGGATATAATCAGATAAAGATTGCTCCAGAGGATCAGGATAAAACCACCTTTACCTGCCCCTAGGGGACCTATGCATACTCTTTTTTTCCATTTGGACTGTGCAATGCTCCAGCTACTTTTCAACAAGTAGTCCTTAGTATTTTTTCTGATTTTGCTCATGATAGCATGGAGATTTATATGGATGACTTCACCACATATGGTGAAACATTTGATGAGGCTTTGCAGAATCTTGAAAAAGTTTTGAAAAGATGCACAAAGCACAATTTGTCCTTAAGTAATGAAAAGTGTTTTATGATGATGACTGAAGGAGTGGTGTTGGGACATTTCATTTCATCTACAGGTATCTAGGTCGACCCAAAGAAGATAGAAAGAATCTCCACACTGCCTATTCCATAAAAATTGAAGGATGTTAGAAGTTTCCTTGGGCATGCAGGTTATTATAGAAGGTTTATTCAAGATTTTAGCAAAATAGTTGCTCCCTTGTTTGCACTTCTATCTAAGGATATTGAATTTGCTTGGACACCTAAATGTCAACATTCTTTTGAAAAATTAAAAGCAGCTCTGACACAAGCCCCAATCTTGAGAGGTCCAAATTGGAAATTGCCCTTTCATATTCACACCGATGCCTCAGACTTTACCATTGGGGTAGTGTTAGGCCAGCAAGAAGGCAACAAGGAATATGCAATTTATTACATTAGTAAAAACTTGCAAGGGGTTGAGCTAAACTACACAGTGACAGAGAAAGAAATATTGGCAGTTGTTTATGACATCAACAAGTTCAGACACTACATAACCAGCTACAAAGTATTCATTCATACTGATCACATAGCCATCAGATATCTGATGAACAAACCAATAGTGGGTGGCAGGCTGGTCAGATGGTTATTATTATTTCAAGAATTTGATATCACAATTGTTGACAAGCCTGATAAGGCTAATGTAGTTGCTGACTTTTTATCTAGATTGCCCACTCAATCCTCAGATGGTGTGGTTGATGATTTCTTTCCTGATGAGCATGTATTTGCTCTCACTATCCACACACCATGGTATGCAGACATAGCAAATTACTTGGTTACAAGGTAGATTCTAGGATATTTTTCATCAAGAGAACAAAGACAACTTGTTCACAAATGCTTTCCCTATTGGATTTCAAGTTTTCTCTTCTATACTGGACCAGACAACATCATGAGAAGATGCATCAGAGAAGATGAAGTTTTTGATATCATGAAGGCTTATCATGATGAACCATGTGGGGGACACTTTGCAGAAAAAAGAACAGCCTTCAAAATTTTGACAACAGGGTATTATTGGCCAACACTTCACAAGGATGCTATCAAATATACCAAAGCCTGTGATAGGTGTCAAAGAATGGGCAGACCAACTAAAAGTGATGAAATGCCATTGCAACCACAAATTTCATTAGCTCCTTTTGACAAGTGGGGACTGGATTTTGTTGGTCCTATTTCTCCAACCTCCAATAATAAGGAGTATATTCTGGTATGTACTGATTACCTTACAAAATGGGTTGAGGTCAAAGCATTGCAATTTGCAAGAGATGGTAATGTAGCTAAATTCTTATATGAAGACATTTTCACCAAATATGGTGTGTCAAGGGAAATAGTAACAGACCAAGGTCCTCAGTTTACCTCAGATCTAATTACAAAGCTAGTGGAGGAATATCAAATAAGGCATAAAAAGTCTACCCCTTATCATCCTCAAGCCAATGGATAGGTTGAGGTAACCAACTGAGAATTGGAAAAAATCCTGACCAAGACAGTACAACTCCATAGGTGAGATTGGGTTACTAGGTTGCTAGAGGCTGTTTGGGCCTATAGAACCGCCTAGAAAACCACTACAGGGTTTACCCCCTATGAATTGGTTTATGGGAAAACTGAAGAGAACGTGTGTCTCAAATCACTTCTTGAACCTTATTCTATCCTTGGTCATCAGCCAAACAGAAGCTATCGGCAGACCTTGGTAATGTTACACTGAAAGTTATGTTCACACCGATGTAGAGATAGTGATCAGGCAAACTTCCTGTATTGGCGCGGTCTTAAGTTTCTTCTCCGATCGATGAGGGTCTTACCGATGTCCATCGGCATAAGTTTGGGTGTTGGGTAAACTCATGGTGGTCATTCCGATAGTATTGAGTTACCCCAATGGAAGTATGCATTGAGATAAATGAATCATCAGTGTAAGAACTATTATCGGCCTAGTGTTGAGATGTCTCTCCGAAGCTACCAGTCACTCCGATGAAGGGTTGGCATAGTGTTGGTTTCGGTGGGACAAGGATCCGTCAGAGTGAGTGTTGAACAGTTCACTGATGATGAAGGTTATCCCGATGAGTCTTTGACTGTCATCGTCGGCAACAAATTTGTCGATGATAGTCTTATTGATCAATTGTGGTTATAAACCAGAATAGTAAACGCGACTGGGTGCATGTGGGACTAAAGGTCTTGCTAGAATGTGAACCGTTGCGACAGTTAGAAGGCAGCAACGTCGGAGAAGTATAATCGATTAGTTAGGGAAAAAGTGTGTAACCATTTTTTGTGCTCTTGAAGACTGGTGATATGATCTGATCCTCTGGCATCGTTGCAGTAAGATGATGATGAAACTATTTGAATTATACAGTTTATTCTGTAGATGTGCAGATGAAATAAACAGCTTTGTATAATTGTTATAGAATTGATACCTGAATAAAAAGAGAGTTGGGCATTTTATTGTAATGAGTTAGATTACTGTAATAAAGAAAGCTTCTATTGTGGTGGTGGGTTTTTTACCTGAAAGGGTTTTTCCCACGTAAATCTGGTGTCGTTCCTTGTTGTCTAGAATGTGCATTTTGCTTATCTGGTGTATTCATCTGTGGTGTTTTGAATTGTAAGTTACCTGTCTGCATTATCCCCTTTGAATTAACATTAGGGAAGCTATATTCCTCACCTCTGCTTTCCTTACAAGTGGTATCAGAGCCTAGCTAGTTGTGTTATCCTTGTTGGTAGGTTGGGTTTTTTGTGTTAGTTCAGAAAGTGGGAGTTCTGTAGAGGTCTATTCTATTAAATAAGATGGCAAGTACATCAGGAAAAATAGACATGGAAAAGCTCAATGGCACAAACTTTGAGTTGTGGAAGATTAAGGCTAAAGATTTGCTGGTCGACAGAGATCTTTGGATTGCTGTGTCTGAGGTTAAACCTACAATCATGAAACAAGAAGATTGGGACCTAGCTGACAGGAAAGCCAGAAAACTGATAAGATTAAGTCTTGCAGATTCTGTTCTATTGAACGTCCATGAAGAGAAGTCAGCCAAAGATTTGTGGAAGAAGTTGGGAGATATTTACCAGGGCAAGTCCTTGGTGAATAAACTATTCCTCAGAAAGAAGTTGTATTCTCTGAAGATGGATGAAGGTGCATCTGTAGCAGACCATCTGAACACATTCAATCTGATTGTTGCACAGTTGACGTCTGTATGTGTAAAAATAGAAGAGGAAGATCATTGTATGCTTCTATTGTGTTCCTTACCTGACTCTTGGGATCATCTTGTGATGGCTATTGGAAGTACAACAACCACGTTTACAACTGAAGCAATTGTTACCTCATTGTTATCTGAAGAGATGCGGAGGAAATCTTCTGAGACAGCCAAAGAGGCCCTATCTGTTCGAGGTAGATCAAAGGAAAGAGGCAATAAGAAGGACAAGAAGTCAAAGTCCAAGTCAGAAGGGAGATCAAAATCTCCTGGCACAAAGTCCAAGGTGAAGTGCTAGAATTGTGGGCAAAAAGGACACATCAGAAGAGACTGCAAAGAGGAGAAAAAGAAGAAGAAGAAGAACTCTTCTGACAATGATTCTTCTCAGAGTGATGCTGATGCCTTCATTGCTGCCTTGGCAACGCATGCATCTGAAGATGTGTGGCTGGTGGATTTAGGAGCATCTTTTCATATGACATCTCATAGAGAGTGGTTCACAAAGTATGAACCATATGCTAGTGGAAAGGTGTTCCTAGCAAGTGATTCAACACTGGAAATTGTTGGCCGAGGAGGAGTCAGAATCCAGTTACTGGATGACAAAATAAAGGGAATGAATGGAGTTTTACACATACTAGGTCTGGCTCAAAATTTACTTTCTGTTAGGAAGCTTAATGATGTTGGAGTGCAAGTGACTTTTGTGAATGGTGGCTGTAAAATGACTAGAGGTTCTATTGTACTGGCAAAGGGTGAACGCATTGGAACTCTGTATAGGTTAGATGCTAAACCAGTGTGTTGTAATAGTGTCTCTGTAAAATCTAAAAAAGCTACTATTGTAACACATGATGCAAACTCTATGGAAGTTAAACTTCCTGTAGAGAAAACAATGCTCTGGCATCACAGACTTGGTCACATAGGTGAAAAAGGTTTAAAAACCTTGAAAAACAAAATCCTGGTAGATGGGCTGATTCATTGTAATCTGGAGTTCAATTTCTGTGAACATTGTATATATGGAAAATAGAACCGTGTTTCCTTTTACTCTAGTTCTCATAAATCTTCTGGTGTTCTGGACTATGTACATTCTGATGTTTTTGGTCCAATTGATGTTCCTTCTCTATCTAAATCAAGATACTGCGTATTGTTTATTGATGATTATTCAAGGAGGGCATTTGTATATTTCTTGAAAAATAAATTAGAAGTGTTCAATCGGTTTAAAGAATTTAAAACTCTTGTGGAAAACCAGACTGGTAGAAAAATAAAATGCTTGAGAACAGATAACGGTGGTGAATATTGCAATGCGGATTTTGATAAGTATTGTGTAGATCATGGTATAAAAAGGCACAAAACTACACCTTATACTCCACAGCAAAATGGAGTTGCTAAAAGGTTGAATCAATCGTTGATGGAGAAAGCAAGAAGTATGTTGAGTTATGCTGGTCTTGAACAAAGATTTTGGGCTGAGGTAGTTGCTACAACTTGTTACTTGTTGAATCGTTCTCCTACTTCGGCATTGGTTGATAAGACACCTATGGAAGCATGGTCTAAAAAGAAGCCCTCTCTAAGACATCTTCGTGTCTTTGGTTGTGAGGCATATGCTCATATTCCTGAGGTAAAGAGATCTAAGTTGGATTACAAAGCAGTCAAGTGTATCTTTATTGGCTATGAAGTCGGTGTTAAAGGATACAAGCTTTGGAATCCTGAAACTGAAAAAGTGTTTTACAGCAGAAATGTAATTTTCAGAGAGCTAAAAACTTTGGTTATTGATCCTCAGCCGGAGAAGACAGAAAAGAAGAAAGAAAAGAGTGTTGTTACTATTCCTCTGACCCCTGTAAAAGAGGAACAACAAGCACCAAGTGTAGATGATTCAGAAGAGAGTTCTAGTAGCTCTGAAGATTCTGATCCAGAGCAAGAACTTGAACCTGTACCTCAGCCATTGAGGAGGTCTACACGCGAAAGGAGACAACCAGATAGGTATGGATTTTCAGTACTTGATTCTCGTTGTGCCTATGCTTTACTTACTGATACTGATGAGCCTAGGACTGTGAAAGAAGCTATTTGTTTACCCGATTCAGATTCTTGGTTGGAAGCCATGGATAGTGAAATGACATCATTGGAGAAGAATGGAACCTGGGATCTAGTGCCCTTGCCTGAAGGAAGAAAACCTGTAGGCTATAAGTGGGTATTTAAGAAGAAATATGGTCCAGATGGTAGTATTGAAAAGTACAAGGCAAGACTGGTTGCTAAGGGGTATTCCCAAAAGGAAGGTATAGATTATGGAGAAATCTTTTCTCCTGTAGCTAAGCTGACATCCATTAGATTTCTGTTGTCACTTGCAGTAGCATATGATTTTGAAATTGAGCAGATGGATGTGACAACAACATTTCTTCATGGGGACCTTGAAGAAGAAATTTATATGTCCCAGCCAGAGCATTTTGTGGAAAAGGTTAAAGAACATTTGCTATGTAAACTTAAAAAGTCTCTTTATGGTTTGAAGCAATCTCCCAGAATGTGGTATCAATAATTAGATACGTATGTTTTATCCTAGGGGTATGTGAGATCTAAGTCTGATCATTGTGTCTATTATAAAACTGAAGGTGATCGGATTCTTATAATTGCACTGTATGTGGATGACATGTTGTTCATTGGCAATGATAAGGGAATGATCTCAGAATTAAAATCTCAGTTGTCCTTGAAATTTGAAATGAAGAATCTTGGGGCAACAAAATACATTCTGGGAATGGAAATCAAAAGGGACAGATCTAAGAGAATGCTTTGGCTCAGCCAGAGCAAGTATATTACTAATGTTCTTGATAAATTTTGTATGTCTAATTGCAAGCAGCTAGTTGTTCTAGTTTTATAGGGAATGAAACTATCTATTAAAGATTGTCCAGAATCTTCGAATGCTATTGACGATATGAAAAACATGCCTTTTGCAAGTGTTGTTGGCAGTTTAATGTATGCAATGGTCTGTACAAGAGCAGACATTGCCCAATCAATGGGAGTTTTGAGCCGGTTTATGGCGAATCCAGGCAGGTCACATTGGAATGCTGTGAAAAGAGTTATGAGGTATTTGAAGGGAACTTCTGACTATGCTATTTACTATCATGGAAACTCAGATAGATCTCAGAGATCTATCAACATTCAGGGATATGTTGATTCTGATTGGGCAAGGGACATTGACAATAGAAGATCCACCAGTGGATATGTGTTCACGTTAAATGGTGGTGCTATCAGTTGGATGAGCAAGCGACAGGCTGTAGTTGCTTTGTCCACAACAGAGGCAGAGTACATGGCTGCTACTCGTGCATGTCAAGAAGCTGTTTGGTTGAAGAGGTTGTGTTCTGATGTTGGTTTTACTATAGGGCAGATACAAATTCACTGTGACAGTCAAAGTGCTATATGTTTGGAAAAGAACCCTACATTTCATGTTAGGACAAAACATATTGATGTCCAATATCACTTTGTTCGTGATATGGTGGAAGACAGGAAAGTGAAGCTGGAAAAAGTTGACACTTTGGAAAATGTCACTGACGCTTTAACTAAACCAGTGAGCACAGCCAAGTTCAAATGGTGTTCAGATCGAATGGGTCTTCGGGCCCATAGTTCTCAATAATCGAATGAGGATTGAGAGGTAGCAGTAATCTTCTCGACAAGTGGGAGATTGAAAAGAACATGTGTCTCAAATCACTGCTTGAACCTTATTCTATCCTTGGTCATCAGCCAAACAGAAGGTATCGACAGAGCTTGGTAATGTTACACTGACAGTTATGTTCACACCGATGTAGAGATAGTGATCGGGCAGAATTCATGTATCGGCGTGGTCTTAAGTTTCTTCTCCGATCGATGAGGGTCTTACCGACGTCCATCGGCATAAGTTTGGGCGTTGGGTAAACTCATGGTGGTCATTCCGATAGTATTGAGTTACCTCAATGGAAGTATGCGTTGAGATAAATGAATCATCGGCGTAAGAACTATTATTAGCCCAGCGTTGAGATGTCTCTCCAAAGCTACCAGTCACTCTGATGAAGGATTGGCATAGCGTTGGCGTTGGTGGGACAAGGATCCATCGGAGTGAGTGTTGAATAGTTCACCGATGATGAAGGTTATCCCGATGAGTCTTTGATTGTCATCGGCGGCAACAAATTTGCCAACGATAGTCTTATTGATCATTTGTGGTTATAAACCAGAATAGTATACGCGACTGGGTGCATGTGGGACTAAAGGTCTCGCTAGAATGTGAACCATTGTGACAGTTAGAAGGCAGCAATGCCGGAGAAGTATAATCGATCAGTTAGGGCAAAAGTGTGTAACCATTTTTTGTGCTCTTGAAGACTGGTGATATAATCTGATCTACTAGCATCCTTGCAGTAAGATGATGATGAAACTATTTGAATTATACTATTTATTCTGTAGATGTGCAGATGAAATAAACGACTTTGTATAATTGTTATAGAATTGATACCTGAACAAAAAGAGAGATGGGCATCTTTATTGTAATGAGTTAGATTACTGTAATAAAGAAAGCTTCTATTGTGGTGGTGGGTTTTTTACCTGAAAGGGTTTTTCCCACGTAAATCTGGTGTTGTTCTTTGTTGTCTAGAATGTGCATTTTGTTTATCTAGTGTATTCATCTGTGGTGTTTTGAATTCTAAGTTACCTGTCTGCATTATCCCCTTTGAATTAACATTAGGGAAGCTGTATTCCGCACCTCTGCTTTCCTTACAAGTGATATTAGAGCCTGGCCAGTTGTGTTATCCTTGTTGGTAGGTTGGGTTTTTTGTGTTAGATCAGAAAGTGGGAGTTTTGTAGAGGTATATTCTGTTAAATAAGATGGCAAGTACATCAGGAAAAATAGACATTGAAAAGTTCAATGGCACAAACATTGAGTTGTGGAAGATTAAGGCTAAAGATTTGCTGGTCGACAGAGATCTTTGGATTGTTGTGTCTAGGGTTAAACCTACAAGCATGAAACAAGAAGATTGGGACCTAGCTGATAGGAAAGCCAGAGGACTGATAAGATTAAGTCTTGCAAATTCTATTCTATTGAACGTCCATGAAGAGAAGTCAGCCAAAGATTTGTAGAAGAAGTTGGGAGATAATTACCAGGGCAAGTCCTTGGTGAATAAATTGTTCCTTAGAAAGAAGTTGTATTCTCTGAAGATGGATGAAGGTGCATCTGTAGCAAACCATCTAAACACATTTAATCTGATTGTTACACAGTTGATGTCTGTAGGTGTAAAAATAGAAGAGGAAGATCATTGTATGCTTCTATTGTGTTCCTTACCTGACTTTTGGGATCATCTTGTGATGGCTATTGGAAGTAGAACAACCATGTTTACAACTGAAGCGGTTGTTACCTCATTGTTATCTGAAGAGATGCGGAGGAAATTTTCTGAGATAGCCAAAGAGGCCCTGTCTATTCGAGGTAGATCAAAGGAAAGAGGCAATAAGAAGGACAAGAAGTCAAAGTCCAAGTCAGAGGGGAGATCAAAATCTCCTAGCACAAAGTCCAAGGTGAAGTACTGGAATTGTGGGCAAAAAGGACACATCAGAAGAGCTGCAAAGAGGAGAAAAAGAAGAAGAAGAAGAACTCTTCTGACAATGATTCTTCTCAGAGTGATGCTGATGCCTTCATTGTTGCCTTGGCAACGCCTGCATCTGAAGATGTGTGGCTGGTGGATTCAGGAGCATCTTTTCATATGACATCTCACAGAGAGTGGTTCACAAAGTATGAACCATATGTTGGTGGAAAGGTGTTCCTGGCAAGTGATTCAACACTAGTAATTGTTGGCCGAGGACGAGTCAGAATCCAGTTCCCGGATGGCAGAATAAAGGGAATGAATGGAGTTTTACACATACCAGGTCTGGCTCGAAATTTACTTTCTGTTAATAAGCTTAATGATGTTGGAGTGCAAGTGACTTTTGTGAATGGTGGCTGTAAAATGACTAGAGGTTCTATTGTACTAGCAAAGGGTTAACGCATTGGAACTCTGTAAAGGTTAGATGCTAAACCAGTGTGCTGTAATAGTGTCTATAAAATCTGAAAAAGCTACTATTGTAACACATGATGCAAACTCTATGGAAGTTAAACTTCCTGTAGAGAAAACAATTCTCTGGCATCATAGACTTGGTCACATAGGTGAAAAAGGTTTAAAAACCTTGAAAAACAAAATCCTGGTAGATGGGTTGATTGATTGTAATCTGGAGTTTGATTTCTATGAACATTGTATATATGGAAAATAGAACCATGTTTCTTTTTACTCTAGTTCTCATAAATCTTCTAGTGTTCTGGACTATGTACATTCTGATGTTTTTGGTCCAATTGATGTTCCTTCTCTATCTAAATCAAGATACTATGTATCGTTTATTGATGATTATTCACGGAGGGCATTTGTATATTTTTTGAAAAATAAATCAAAAGTGTTCAGTCAGTTTAAAGAATTTAAAACTCTTGTGGAAAACCAGACTGGTAGAAAAATAAAATGCTTGAGAACAAATAACAGTGGTGAATATTGCAATGCGGATTTTGATAAGTATTGTGTAGACCATGGTATAAAAAGGCACAAAACTACACCTTATACTCCACAACAAAATGGAGTTGCTGAAAGGTTGAATCGATCGTTGATGGAGAAAGCAAGAAGTATGTTGAGTTATGCTGGTCTTGAACAAAGATTCTGCGTTGAGGCAGTTGCTACAGCTTATTACTTGTTGAATTGTTCTCCTACTTCGGCATTGGTTGATAAGACGCCTATGGAAGCGTGGTCTAAAAAGAATCCCTCTCTAAGACATCTTCGTATCTTTGGCTGCGAGGCATATGCTCATATTCCTGAGGTAAAGAGATCTATGTTGGATTACAAAGCAGTCAAGTGTATCTTTATTGTCTATGAAGTCGGTGTTAAAGGATACAAGCTTTGGAATCCTGAAACTGAAAAAGTATTTTACAGCAGAAATGTAATTTTCAGAGAGCTGAAAACTTTGGTTATTGATCCTCAGTCGGAGAAGATAGAAAAGAAGAAAGAAAAGAGTGTTGTTACTATTCCTCTGACCCCTGTAAAAGAGGAACAACAAGCACCAAGTGTAGATGATTCAGATGAGAGTTCTAGTAGCTCTGAAGATTCTGATCCGGAGTAAGAACCTGAACCTGTACCTCAGCCATTGAGGAGGTCTACACGCGAAAGGAGACAACCAGATAGGTATGGATTTTTAGTACTTGATTCTAGTTGTCCCTATGCTTTACTTACTGATACTGATGAGCCTAGGACTGTGAAAGAAGCTATTAGTTTACCTGATTCAGATTCTTGGTTAGAAGCCATGGATAGTGAAATGACATCATTGGAGAAGAATGGAACCTGGGATCTGGTGCCCTTGCCTGAAGGAAGAAAACCTATAGGTTGTAAGTGGGTATTTAAGAAGAAATATGGTCCAGATGGTAGTATTGAAAAGTATAAGGCAAGATAGGTTGCTAAGGGGTATTCCCAAAAGGAAGGTATAGATTATGGAGAAATCTTTTCTCCTGTAGCTAAGTTGACATCCATTACATTTTTGTTGTCACTTGTAGCAGCATATGATTTTGAAATTAAGCAGATGGATGTGACAACAACATTTCTTCATGGGGACCTTGAAGAAGAAATTTATATGTCCCAGCCAGAGCATTTTGTGGAAAAGGTTAAAGAACATCTAGTATGTAAACTTAAAAAGTCTCTTTATGGTTTGAAGCAATCTCCCAGAATGTGGTATCAAAAATTTGATACGTATGTTTTATCATTGGGGTATGTGAGCTCTAAGTCTGATCATTGTGTCTATTATAAAACTGAAGGTGATCAGATTCTCATAATTGTACTGTATGTGCATGACATGTTGTTCATTGGCAATGGTAAGGGAATGATCTTAGAATTAAAATCTCAGTTGTCCTTGAAATTTGAAATGAAGAATCTTGGGGCAACAAAATACATTCTGGGAATGGAAATCAAAAGGGACAGATCTAAGAGAATGCTTTGGCTTAGCCAGAGCAAGTATATTACTAATGTTCTTGATAAATTTTGTATGTCTGATTGCAAGCAGCTAGTTGTTCCAGTTTTACAGGGAATGAAACTATCTATTGAAGATTGTCTAGAATCTTCGAATGAAGTTGACGATATGAAAAACATGCCTTTTGCAAGTGTTGTTGGCAGTTTAATGTATGCAATGGTCTGTACAAGACCAGAGATTGCCCAATCAGTGGGAGTTTTGAGCCAGTTTATGGGGAATCCAAGCAGGTCACATTGGGATGCTGTGAAAAGAGTTATGAGGTATTTGAAGGGAACTTCTGACTATGCTATTTGCTATCATGGAAACTCAGATAGATCTCAGAGATCTATCAACATTCAGGGATATGTTGATTCTGATTGGGCAAGGGACATTGACAGTAGAAGATCCACCAGTGGATATGTGTTCACGTTAAATGGTGGTGCTATCAGTTGGATGAGCAAGCGACAGGATGTAGTTGCTTTGTCCACAACAGAGGCAGAGTACATGGCTGCTACTCGTGCATGTCAAGAAGCCGTTTGGTTGAAGAGGTTGTGTTCTGATGTTGGTTTTACTGTAGGGCAGATACAAATTCACTGTGATAGTCAAAGTGCTATATGTTTGGAAAAGAACCCTACATTTCATGTTAGGACAAAACATATTGATGTCTAATATCACTTTGTTTGTGATATGGTGGTAGACAGGAAAGTGAAGCTAGAAAAAGTTGACACTTTGGAAAATGTCGCTAACGCTTTAACTAAACCAGTGAGCACAGCCAAGTTCAAATGGTGTTCATATGGAATGGGTCTTCGGGCCCATAGTTCTCAATAATCGAATGAGGATTGAGAGGTAGCAGTAATCTTCTCGACAAGTGGGAGATTGAAGAGAACGTGTGTCTCAAATCACTACTTGAACCTTATTCTATCCTTGGTCATCGGCCAAACAAAAGGTATCGGCAGAGCTTGGTAATGTTACACTGATAGTTATGTTCACACCGATGTAGAAATAGTGATCGGGCAGACTTCATGTATCGGCACGGTCTTATGTTTCTTCTCCGATCGATGAGGGTTTTACCAATGTCCATCGGCATAAGTTTGGGCATTGGGTAAACTCATGGTGGTCGTTCCGATAGTATTGAGTTACCTCGATGGAAGTATGCGTTGAGATAAATGAATCATCGGCGTAAGAACTATTATGAGCCCAGCGTTGAGATGTCTCTCCGAAGCTACCAGTCACTCCGATGAAGGGTTGGTATAGCGTTTGCGTCGGTGGGACAAGGATCCGTCGGAGTGAGTGTTGAACAATTCACCGATGATGAAGGTTATCCCGATGAGTCTTTGACTGTCATCAGTGGGAACAAATTTTCTAACAATAGTCTTATTGATCGTTCATGGTTATAAACCAAAATAGTATACGCGACTGGGTGCATGTGGGACTAAAGGTCTCGCTAGAATGTGAACCATTGCGATAGTTAGAAGGCAGCAACGCCGGAGAAGTATAATCAATCAGTTAGGGCAAAAGTGTGTAACCATTTTTTGTGCTCTTGATGACTAGTGATATAATCTAATCTGCTGGCATCGTTGCAGTAAGATGATGATGAAACTATTTGAATTATACTATTTATTCTGTAGATGTGCAGATGAAATAAACGACTTTGTATAATTGTTATAGAATTGATACCTGAACAAAAAGAGAGCTGGGCATCTTTATTGTAATGAGTTAGATTACTGTAATAAAGAAAGCTTCTATTGTGGTTGTGGGGTTTTTACCTGAAAGGGTTTTTCCCACGTAAATCTGGTGTCGTTCTTTATTGTCTAGAATGTGCATTTTGTTTATCTGGTGTATTCATCTGTGGTGTTTTGAATTGCAAGTTACCTGTCTGCATTATCCCCTTTGAATTAACATTAGGGAAGCTGTATTCTGCACCTCTGCTTTCCTTACAAGTGGTATCAGAGCCTGGCCAGTTTTGTTAGCCTTGTTGGTAGGTTGGGTTTTTTGTGTTAGTTCAGAAAGTGGGAGTTCTGTAGAGGTATATTTTGTTAAATAAGATGGCAAGTACATCAGGAAAAATAGACATTGAAAAGTTCAATGGCACAAACTTTGAGTTGTGGAAGATTAAAGCTAAAGATTTGCTGGTCGACAGAGATCTTTGGATTGTTGTGTCTGAGGTTAAACCTACAAGCATGAAACAAGAAGATTGGGACCTAGCTGATAGGAAAGCCAGAGGACTGATAAGATTAAGTCTTACAGATTCTATTCTATTGAACGTCCATGAAGAGAAGTCAGCCAAAGATTTGTGGAAGAAGTTGGGAGATATTTACCAGGGCAAGTCCTTGGTGAATAAACTGTTCCTCAGAAAGAAGTTGTATTCTCTAAAGATGGATGAAGGTGCATCTGTAGCAGACCATCTGAACACATTTAATCTGATTGTTGCACAGTTGACGTCTGTAGGTGTAAAAATAGAAGAGGAAGATCATTGTATGCTTCTATTGTGTTCCTTACCCGACTCTTGGGATCATCTTGTGATGGCTATTAGAAGTAGAACAACCACGTTTACAACTGAAGTAGTTGTTACCTCATTGTTATCTGAAGAGATGCGGAGGAAATCTTCTGAGACAGCCAAAGAGGCCCTGTCTATTCGAGGTAGATCAAAGGAAAGAGGCAATAAGAAGGACAAGAAGTCAAAGTCCAAGTCAGAGGGGAGATCGAAATCTCCTGGCACAAAGTCCAAGGTGAAGTGCTGGAATTGTGGGCAAAAAGGACACATCAGAAGAGACTGCAAAGAGGAGAAAAAGAAGAAGAAGAAGAACTCTTCTAACAATGATTCTTCTCAGAGTGATGCTGATGCCTTCATTGTTGCCTTGGCAACGCCTGCATCTGAAGATGTGTGGCTAGTGGATTCAGGAGCATCTTTTCATATGACATCTCACAAAGAGTGGTTCACAAAGTATGAACCATATGCTGGTGGAAAGGTGTTCTTGGAAAGTGATTCAACACTAGAAATTGTTGGCCGAGGATGAGTCAGAATCCAGTTCTCGGATGGCAGAATAAAGGGAATGAATGGAGTTTTACACATACCAGGTCTAGCTCAAAATTTACTTTCTGTTAATAAGCTTAATGATGTTGGAGTGCAAGTGACTTTTGTGAATGGTGGCTGTAAAATGACTAGAGGTTCTATTGTACTGGCAAAGGGTTAACGCATTGGAACTCTGTAAAGGTTAGATGCTAAACCAGTGTGCTGTAATAGTGTCTCTGTAAAATCTAAAAAAGCTACTATTGTAACACATGATGCAAACTCTATGGAAGTTAAACTTCCTGCAGAGAAAACAATGCTCTGGCATCATAGACTTGGTCACATAGGTGATAAAGGTTTAAAAACCTTGAAAAACAAAATCCTAGTATATGGGCTAATTGATTGTAATCTGGAGTTCAATTTCTGTGAACATTGTATATATGGAAAACAGAACCATGTTTCTTTTTACTCTAGTTCTCATAAATCTTCTGGTGTTCTGGACTATGTACATTCTGATGTTTTTGGTCCAGTTGATGTTCCTTCTCTATCTAAATAAAGATACTACGTATCATTTATTGATGATTATTCAAGGAGGGCATTTGTATATTTCTTGAAAAATAAATCAGAAGTGTTCAGTCGGTTTAAAGAATTTAAAACTCTTGTGGAAAACCAGATTGGTAGAAAAATAAAATGCTTGAGAACAGATAATGGTGGTGAATATTGCAATGCGGATTTTGATAAGTATTGGGTAGATCATGGTATAAAAAGGCACAAAACTACACCTTATACTCCACAGCAAAATGGAGTTGCTGAAAGGTTGAATCGATCGTTGATGGAGAAAGCAAGAAGTATGTTGAGTTATGCTAGTCTTGAACAAAGATTCTGCGCTGAGACAGTTGCTACAGCTTGTTACTTGTTGAATCGTTCTCCTACTTCGGCATTGGTTGATAAGACGCCTATGGAAGCGTGGTCTAAAAAGAAGCCCTCTCTAAGACATCTTCATGTCTTTGGCTGTGAGGCATATGCTCATATTCCTGAGGTAAAGAGATCTAAGTTGGATTACAAAGCAGTCAAGTGTATCTTTATTGGTTATGAAGTCAGTGTTAAAGGATACAAGCTTTGGAATCCTGAAACTGAAAAAGTATTTTACAGCAGAAATGTAATTTTTAGAGAGCTGAAAACTTTGGTTATTGATCCTCAGCCGGAGAAGACAAAAAAGAAGAAAGAAAAGAGTGTTGTTACTATTCCTCTGACCCCTGTAAAAGAGGAACAACAAGCACCAAGTGTAGATGATTCAGATGAGAGTTCTAGTAGCTCCGAAGATTCTGATCCAGAGCAAGAACCTGAACCTGTACCTCAGCCATTGAGGAGGTCTACACGCGAAAGGAGACAACCAGATAGGTATGGATTTTTAGTACTTGATTCTAGTTGTCCCTATGCTTTACTTACTGTTACTGATGAGCCTAGGACTATGAAAGAAGCTATTAGTTTACCTGATTCAGATTCTTGGTTGGAAGCCATGGATAGTGAAATGACATCATTGGAGAAGAATGGAACCTGGGATCTGGTGCCCTTGCCTGAAGGAAGAAAACCTGTAGGTTGTAAGTGGGTATTTAAGAAGAATTATGGTCCAGATGGTAGTATTGAAAAGTACAAGGCAAAACTGGTTGCTAAGGGGTATTCCCAAAAGGAAGGTATAGATTATGGAGAAATCTTTTCTCCTATAGCTAAGCTGACATCCATTAGATTTCTGTTGTCACTTGCAGCAGCATATGATTTTGAAATTGAGCAAATGGATGTGACAACAACATTTCTTCATGGGGACCTTGAAGAAGAAATTTATATGTCCCAGGCAGAGCATTTTGTGGAAAAAGGTAAAGAACATCTGGTATGTAAACTTAAAAAGTCTCTTTATGGTTTGAAGCAATCTCCCAGAATGTGGTATCAAAAATTTGATACGTATGTTTTATCCTTGGGGTATGTGAGATCTAAGTCTGATCATTGTGTCTATTATAAAACTGAAGGTGATCAGATTCTTATAATTGCACTGTATGTGGATGACATGTTGTTCATTGGCAATGGTAAGGGAAAGATCTTAGAATTAAAATCTCAGTTGTCCTTGAAATTTGAAATGAAGAATCTTGGGGCAGCGAAATACATTCTAGGAATGGAAATCAAAAGGGACAGATCTAAGAGAATGCTTTGGCTCAGCCAGAGCAAGTATATTACTAATGTTCTTGATAAATTTTGTATGTCTGATTGCAAGCAGCTAGTTGTTTCAGTTTTACATGGAACGAAACTATCTGTTGAAGATTGTCCAGAATCTTCGAATGAAGTTGACGATATGAAAAACGTGCCTTTTGCAAGTGCTGTTGGCAGTTTAATGTATGCAATGGTCTGTACAAGACTAGACATTGCCTAAGCAGTGGGAGTTTTGAGCCAGTTTATGGCGAATCCAGGCAGGTCACATTGGGATGCTGTGAAAAGAGTTATGAGGTATTTGAAGGGAACTTCTAACTATGCTATTTGCTATCATGGAAACTCAGATAGATCTCAGAGATCTATTAGCATTCAGGGATATGTTGATTCTGATTGGGCAAGGGACATTGACAGTAGAAGATCCACCAGTGGATATGTGTTCATGTTAAATTGTGGTGCTATCAGTTGGATGAGCAAGTGACAGGCTATAGTCACTTTGTCCACAACAGAGGCAGAGTACATGGCTGCTACTCATGCATGTCAAGAAGTCATTTGGTTGAAGAGGTTGTGTTCTGATGTTGGTTTTACTACATGGCAGATACAAATTCACTGTGACATTCAAAGTGCTATACGTTTGGCAAAGAACCCTATGTAAATCTGGTGTCGTTCCTTGTTGTCTAGAATGTGCATTTTGTTTATCTAGTGTATTCATCTGTGGTGTTTTGAATTGCAAGTTACCTGTCTACATTATCCCCTTTGAATTAACATTAGGGAAGCTGTATTCCACACCTCTACTTTCCTTACAAAAATAGCAGTCCTCCCAATTGAATTTGAACATAAAACACTAAGGACAGCTGTTGAGCTTGGGATGGATTTGATAGCAACACAACAAGATAGGATTCAACATCTTAATGCTCTGGATGAAATCAAGCTTGAGGCACTACACCATACTGAAGTTATCCAGAAACAGAGGGTCAGATGGCATGACAGTCATATCAAGAACAAAGCATTTACAGCTGGTGATTGGGCACTTTTATATGACTCCAGGCATAAAGACTTCAAGGGCAAGCTCCAATCTAGGTGGCTTGGACCTTATGAAATCATGCAAGTTTTCCCAAATGGAGCCGTTTAGTTGCAAACTATAGATGAGGTTTGATTTTCACTCTTGGTCAATGGACATCGGCTAAAGTTGTATAAGAGGCCATTGCAGAAGGAAGACTTCATTATTTCCTTAGCTACTACATATGGTGCCTCTGGTACTCTTGATGAGAATACTAAGACACCAGTTGATGCAGCGTCAGAGGATGACCCACATGGCATGATTTGTGATGCAGAGGTTGAGTTGGACTAATCAACCCCTGTAGCTGAGGCATAATCTCTTTTGCTTTCCAAACACATGCACACACCGCACCACATGCACACACAACACCTTTACCATGATGTTTCCAACATTTAGCTGGGACCTATTTACAAATTCTAGTTGGGACCTATTTACATCTTTCAGCTGGGACCTATTTACATCTTTCAGTTGGGACCTATTTACAAATTTTAGTTGGGACCTGTTACTTCTACACTTGTTCTGATCACCATCAAAATCTGCACTTTGGAACAATGCTAGAAGCACCTATAGCAAGTGCAGATGTATTCCATGCAATGCCCCACACATCCACTCAATCCGTACACTACGCCTTGCTTCATCACCGTGTCTGCACCTCACGCACTGAAATTCAAGCAATTCCATCACATCACACATGCTGACATGCCACCTCACCATTCAGCCACATGCATGACTTTGCGGTTCTAGCGGATTAATTGCATTATACACAATATCTCCTTTCGAGGTGTGCTCCCACATTTCTTTTTGAGGCATTGTTCCCGAGGTAACTTTTCATGATTGCTATTAAATTTCTTTACATGCATTTATCATTATCCTTATTTACTTCATGTATGCGATAATATTTCATACCATTCCAATTAATAATTACAACTTCCTACCACTTCCTTTGCCACGTGAGTGAGGTCACTTCACGTTCAGTTGGGAGGAAGGGTTGTCATTCTTGTGTCATTCTTGATTTTTTGACTGGTTTTCAAATGAGTTTTCATCCCTGTGTACTATGTAAATAACCAGTGAGAGTTACCTTCTTAATGTCTTTGCTTTTGCTTAAGTCAAATCAAGTTAACCCCGAGTAGTAAGAGGAATTGCAGAGCAGTATAAGAATTGGGGTTAAGTCTAACAAGGTGGCAGAGTGGAATTATACAGAGGATTATAGACATGGGAGTGACTTAGTAAGGAGAGAGCCATCTGTGCACAAAGAGATTCTTGAAGATGTGCTAGTTTTACTGCTCTTCCCCAGAGTAGGATGGCTCGAGTACTTCTTAAAATTGACAGAGTATGAAAATGATATGGCTGCAGAATTTGCAGTTACATTGCAAAGTGATGAAGTAGTAGTGAAAGGGTTAACGGTTAATGCTTCTGAGATAGCTATAGCCCAAGTGACTGGACTGCCATGCACCGGGTCAAAATACCCAGCCTGAGCTGATGCAGCCACTGCCAGAGAAGAATTCTGTGAGCGAGGCGAGCATTTAGACTCAACAGCTCAAGGTACAAAATGCCTATCTCTGCCATTTTTCTGGGGCAAATGTGCTACCTACATTATCAGGTATTTCACTTATGATGGGAGGTATAATATGATGTACACTGTGCATTTTAAATTATTAAACCATCTTCGTCATGAGAAATTGGTGAATGTTTCGAACTACCTCTATAACCTCCTAAAGAGAATTGCTTTAGAATACCAAAGAAAACCAACAGACACTTCGGTGTCTCATCATTGTCTAATTGCATTACTGGTTAAGAGGAGTTTCTGGATACAATACCCACAAATTGATTGGGAGGCCTTTAAGGATTGTGTTGATATTTCCACCTTGTTGGAGCAACCTCATGAGGAGGATGAGGAACCCCCATACAATGTTGAACCCGAAGACGAACCTATTCATGGAGAACTGAAGGAGGAAAATGTCCTTGAAAATAGACCTGAAGAAACAGGGGAACCTTCATTCTCTCCTTCTGAACATGTGACTCCAAATCCTGTAAGCAAGAAGAAAAAGAAGAAGGAAGGAAAAGATGTCAGCAAAGAAAAGACAAAAAGGAAAAGGAGAAAAATGTCAATATAGGGGAAGCAAAGGAAAGATAGAAGAGGAAAGGTAAAAAGAAGATGAAAAGGGCTATTGAACAAGAAACCACTACCCCAAGGAGATTAGGCAAATTGAGGAAATAGATGGCTGAAGAAAAGATTGAAGAACAGAGACAAGATCATGAGGAAAAGGGAAATACTCCTGTGAATGTTCCTATTGACATACTTGAAGATGATATCTCTACAATTAAGGATAATATAAATGCTTCTTCAAAGAAGAAAAAGTATGTTCCTTCTTCTGACTTTGACTCAGAGGACCCATTTATTGCCAAAAAGATGAGAAAAGCAACCCTTGGTAGCCTTGTTAAAGAAAATTTTAATGCTTCTGATAATAATGATAGTGGTACTGTAAATTTTGAGCAAAGGAATGAATTGTTAGAAGAAAGAGACCTCTAGAAAGAACTTCAGGAGGCAATGGACATAATCAAAACCCTGGAGGATCAGGTAAAGAGGTATGAAGAGAAGGAGACAGAAAAAGAAAAGAGGATACAAGAATTAGAGGAGAGGATTCAGACACAGAATCGAGGGTCTAAATTGGATTTGTTAGCACAATTGGTTGTTAGCAATATCATCTTAGAAGAGGAGAAGGAACCCCCTCCATCATTTCCTAAGGTAAGAACTCCAGCATGCCATACTACTATTTCATTGGGTTTTGAGTTGCTGAAAGTCACTAGTAGGTCAAAACAAGATACAGAGAATTGGGATAAAGAAAGGAAAAATTTTAATGAAATAATTGAGAATCAGAATCTTGAAATTAAGAAGTTAGAGGCAAAAATGGCAGGCATAATTGACAGGGCCATGGAAATCATTGAATGCAGACCACCTTCAAGAGTTTATGCATTATTTTTAAAGGAGAAATTTCTTAGTTTTCAATTCAATAGATTTGTTAATGACCAACCAGCTCTGCAGTCTAGACATAGTTTCTTCAGTTATTTTCAAAAGGTCAGTATAGAACAACAAGATCAACTATGTGAGTTCTGTTTGCAGAATTACCTATTAGAGGAAGATACAGAGTGGAATCCGTCTATAAATGTTGGAGATTTGTAGCTGAGAGCAATAATAGCATACCTAAATAATGAAAAGTTGAGAGGAGAATTGATGGATAGGTATGAAGAATATGAGAAGAAGGTATCACTACCAATCAGACAAGAGGCACTTAATCCTGAAGATATCCTCATAAAATGGTATAGAGTTCTCTCTCATAAGGGACCAGGAAAAATCATTATGGACCTAAGAATAAGGGATCACAGAAGGGTACAGAGAATGATGGGATCCATTTTATAAAGTTGTGTTAGATATGTGCAAAGCAGATGGAACAGTTTGACACCTACTCTTCAATGGAAAGAACCTCATTCCTTGCATAACTTTATGAACATGTCTGAAAGATTACACAGGTACATTCAAATTTTAGCGAATCAAGGTGTGGCATAGTTACCACTTACCTACCATCCACCTCTACTCTTATATCCAGTTCCACATTGGACAGGTGAAAAGGGAGAGGAATGTAGGACTGCAGAAGCTATTAGACTACAAAGGCTTTCATGCTACAATGGGTTCTATCTGAAGTAGGGTGAGGGTGTCAGGGTAGTTATGGATTTGAGGCAAATAGTTTTACATTATAATTCATTTCCCTAGGTATCTGTTTGATTAATTTTGCTTGAGGGCAAGCAAAAGGTTAGTTGGGGGGAAATGATGGGCTGCAGAATTAGTCTCTTTTATGTTACTTTTTATACTCCAAAAACTTCTTTCATGGCATCCTTTAAGACATTTATCCATGTTTACACTATGATATGTTGACCTTCTTTATACTTCTAAGACTTGAACTTATAGTATTAATGTGGAATGAGATGATCATATTATCTAATGAATGAATTAGATATAGATATTCATAAAAGTATAAATAAGATGTTTTTATGGTTAGTAATGGAGAATGCTTGTGGTATATTCTTTTGGAAACTAATTCTATCTGCAGAATTGGACATGTCACGATGAGATCGAGCATTTGTAGCAGGTTGTAGACAAAGGAGTTAATAGAAGTATGAGTTTCAACACTAAGAATGCAGAGACAACTGAAGACAATTATGGAGCATCATGGATAGTAATAAATTAAGGAGTGGATTTGTTTCAAATATGGTTATGGACATTGTTCATGCATTAGACTTCTAATTTAATTTGAATTCTTCTTCTTATAGTCAGTTAGAATAAGAATGTGATCTTGACTCCACGACCTAGTATCTAGGTGCAGTAAATGATCAGTGTCAGTTAATTAATAAATAAGGCTTCTCTCCATTTTGTATAGTAAGGGGGAAGATGAGATATATAAGGTAGCAGAGTCAAGTTGTTGGTAGTTCAGTTTGATTCAGTTATCATTCCCTTTTCTATGTACAAAGACTCAAGCATGTTACATTTATGGAATACAATCTGGATATGATAGAAAAGAGATTTTGTTGTTGAACACTTTGATATGAGTTGATTGTGTATGGAATAGGTTAAGCTTTGATATGTGTTACAAAGATACGTAGAATCTGGATTAGATTTGCTTTCAGTTAAGGAAGACAGTCTCTTGAGCTGGCCACTCAAGGTACTGATTCTCTCCTTGTTTATTTCATTTCAGTTAATGTTGGTTTATTAGTTTTCTGTTAAAACGTAATTTGAATTCAAGTTGGTATTATATTTTGATCAAATAGATATAGTTCATGAACAATTGCATATTAGTCTCTTCACAAATCCTCTGGAGGTCAGCAGTTAGTCATTTCATTCTTGACAATTCAATTAAGTTAATTCTATAATTTTCCCTGTTGTAATAGTTATCTGTAGACCTTGTTGTAGGTACCCATAGCAACTAGGATTTATAGTTGTTTTCATTGTTTTATAATCCTGTCAATTCTAGCAAGATAGATTTGTTTGTTTAAAGTTAAGATAGAATAGTTGGGAACCATATGAGCCTTGAAGGCATAAACTTTGCAAGTACCATCATAAGCTTAAGCTCCTTGGTCGATAATTCAATGTAGGAATGCATAGTGATAGAGTGGATTGTTCAGATAGGTTTTCCCCTGAATTAGTTAAGTCTACAACACATTAGTTCTCCTCTATAGCAACAGCTTCAGCCCAGAAATTTTGTTCAAGGCCAACTCCACTTAGCATACTCCTTTCCCTCTCCATCAACATTCTATTCATCCTCTCTGCAACTCCATTCTGTGAGGGGTATATGGAGTTATCTTGTGCCTCTCAATCCCATGTTATTTACAGAACTTGTCGAAATCTGCTGAATAAAACTCACCACCATTATTAGTCCTCAAACACTTAATCTTTCTATCCTTCTGATTCTCTACAAGAGCTTTGAACTCTTTGAATCTACTAAAGACTTCAGATTTGCTTCTAAGGAAGTACACCCATGTCCTTCTACTGAAATCATCAATGAATGAAACAAAGTAGATAGATTTTGAAATTGAAGGAACATTAACTATACTAAACACATTAGAATGAATCAAGTCCAACACCTTAGAAAATTTGTGAGAACTGGAATAAAACTGAACATAGTTTTGTTTACCATAGATGGAATGTTTGCAAAAATCAAACTCAAGATTATAATCAAACTCAAAGGAGGTAAAACCATCTTGTGAGGAAGCCATGTGGTGCAAAGTACCCAAGTTAATGCTTCAGGTATCAGGTTGTGAAGCAAATACAACTAGAGCCTTACCCTTTCCTTTCCCCTTACTTTTATCTGTCCTTTGAAGACCCTTCTAATGAGCCTTGTTTGACAAAGTCATACACCTTGAAGTTGTTCTTTTCTAGAAGGCCAGTTAGGTGATCTATTTTCTTTTTTAAACATTTGTGTTCATCATGTGGACATGCCTTTTACAATAGGCACACTTGACCTTCTCCTTCTTAGGTTGTTCACCTTTTGAAGAAGATGTCTGATTAGTTGCATTTGAGGTAGTAGGTTTCTGATCTTTCTTCTTCTCTCCTTGGTTCTTTTGTTTCTTATCTTGTTTGCCTAACCCTTTATATTTGTTTGTGCATTTATTTGCAGCCAAGGCATGTGACTTTCAGGGTTTAATTGTACCCATGTGAACCAATTTATCTTGTTCCTTGGTAATCTTTGTAGCAAACGCATCTAGAGAAGGCATCTTGTAGTTGGAACCTAGAGCACATTTTATGGCATGAAAAGTAGAAACAAATATAGAATAATTTAAACCAAGCTTAGAAAGAATACTTAAGATCAATTGTGTGCCTTTATTTTCTATTCCACACTACTTTAATTGTAATTCGATGGCTTTTAACTTTGTGAAGAAGTCTTGAATGGTGTCAAGATTGCTTGGACTTAACCCTATGAGTTCATTCTCTAATTGATGACCCCTTAATTCATCCTACTTACCAAAGAAGCTTTCCAATGTGGTCCAAACCCCATTTAGAGTAGATGCATATTCAATGTAAAAGAGTAAGTCAGGAGACACAAACATACACAAAGTAGCAAATGCTTCATCACATTTATTAAATCATTTGGCTTTTTTGCATCCTCTGTCGGTTCTATCTCAAGTCTCATTGTAACCCTATGCAATCCTTGCCTTTTGAGATAGATTGTCATTTTATATTTCCAATCAAAATATTTATATGGTGTGAGGACAAGAACTATTGATTGATCCATTAGTGTAGAAAAGCAGATTTTTATGTAGAAGAGAAGTTTGGAAATAAGACACACAAGACACTCCCCCTTTTCACTAGTTTTTGAATGCCCCCCAGAAATTACAATGTGTGGTACTTTATAATTAGTGCAAATTACAATGCAAATATTAGATTTTCAAACTCTTACAAGACCCAAAAATGGCCAAAATATTAAAATTATAGTTCTAGTACAATATCAGATTAGTTTGAGAGCACTAATGTGTAGTATGTAGAAAAATACACTCTTAAAAAAACAAACCCAAAAAGCAATCCGTTTGCATAAGTTATGGCCCTTAGAAGGTATCAAAATGGGAACAATGCAGTAAATTCAAGAAGAATATTTAATTTTTTAAACATTTTAAAATCAAATCAGAAAAATAACTTCACCACTACATAGAGCATGAAATTCTACCCCAAATAAAAAAATGCACTAAAAGACGAGTTCATATGCTCAAGCTATTAGCCTTCAAAGTTTGACTACAAAAACAAAAATTCCAATGAGAAAAAATTTGCAAAGGACTTGCTGACGTTCTAGCATGATATCATCATGAAATATTCTAAAATTCCACTGAAATGTTCTTTGAGGCATGAAGATTCTAAAACCTCCCTCGAAATGCTAAAAAAATTATTTCGTACATTGAAACTACTCCTTTTGAAAATTAAAATTGCCTAGACTAGGTGCAAAACCACCTATGGAAAAACCATAGTTTTGAATTTGGAATATTATTTGAATATACTTATCAATGGTTAGATGGTGTGGACTTGGTGGCTTCACCTACATTGGCTACCTAAGACGTAGTTGTGCAGTGATGTGCTATCCACGTGCTGGTCACGGGTGCTTGCTATGCGAAAGTGGTGGTGGTGTTGGAAGCCACTACTAGTAGCAGTTGTAGGGAGTGACGCTACCGCTATAGTGGCATAGTGAAGTGCTATAAATATTTTTTATTTATTTTTGATGATATGTACTATACGAAAAATTGTATGGCCTGGGAAGCAAAAAAATGTGTCTGTGTGCTTCGAAATGTGACTCAAGCACAACGCGAATGAGTCAGCCTCGACATCACACATGAACCCCTCTCCTTGATATGGGTGACCTCCAAGTCATTCTCTCTCTCATGGGAGAAGCTAGTCGAGTGGAGGTAAGACTTAGGGGTGGTTCTATTCGTGGGGAAGTAGAACTTCATAGAGGGCGGTTGACTAGTTTGCAGGCCTAGTATGAATTGATATTTGGTGAGATATTTCTAGGATTTTTGTGGTGGAGATAATTATATGACTCGAAGGGTAACTAGTCCTATGTCTCCTATTAAGATTTCTCAAGTTTCAACTCCTAGTGGGCAGACTGTTTTTCTTGTTGATGAATCTAGAGCATTGTAACCTATCCTCATTCATTTGAATGTGTTGTCGTATGATATCTCTCTGTTGAAAGATCCTAAGAGCATTTTCTTGCTCTTCTATGGTTTGTTGTGTGTGTTTTGGTCTTGGGTGGATTTCATCTATCTCTTCAAGAATAGCCCCGATCTAATTTCCTCTAATCCCTCGGCACATCGAATGCATGGGAGAAAGTTTGTTGACTAACTGTTGACCTAGTTTGACTTGAGTTGACTTTGACTCAAGAGGTCAGAGGTTTGTTTCACTTTTGATTAAATGTTGAATGTGAATTGTACCTTATGATGGAATTGAGGGTTTGACCTTGTTTGATCATGAATTGTACCTCATGATGAAACTGAGGGTTTAGTTTTCCTAAGTTTCCTAATATTTTTGTATTTTGTCTAAATGCAAATAATATGAATGCAAGAAAATTTCTAGTTCCTTTTCCAAAGATGAATAATAAGGTGATGTAATTAACTAAGCATTGAAATATGAATGCAATTAATATGAATTTTCTCAAATGTAATCTAAATTATGTTTTTGTGTTTTTTGAGATGATTTTGAATCTAATCTAGAAATGAAAACACTTGAATGGAATTGTAATCTATGAATTGCAATAAATCTAATCAAATCCTATCAAGGAAATAGCAATGCAAATATTACTTCTCCAAGAGAAAATTTATGATTTAATTAACTACAAAAGCATGAAAAACATGGATTCTCTTTGGCGCATAAGCCTAACGTGTCCTTAGAAGTCCTTGTGGCAACCACCTTTCCTCTATAGCAGTGAGGATATCCTCTTGGTGACAGGGATGGAGTAGAAATTGATTGAATGAATGAGATATTGAATCTATGATGATTGAATTGAGCTATTGAAGCTATTAAAGCACTATGGCTTGGCTTTTTCGAAAGCAATTTGTGAGTGTAACAATGCTATTGAAGCTTTTGAAAGCTTGGAAACTATACTAAGAAAGAAAAAGGCTCATAAGTCCTACAAAGAGCATAATCATGATGTGGACAACAAAAAGAAAAGTTGGCCATAAGTTTGCAACAATGAATTTGCCTCCTAAGGGAAAGCTTTGAAGCTTTGAAAAAATAAAAACTAAAGAAATGAACTAAGAGGCTTAAAGGCCTATGAAGAAGCTTGAAAAAGATTGTGAAGATGAGAAGAGCATTCTTAGACTTGAGAAATAATGAAGAGGTGAGGTATTTATATGTTGGGAGAGCTCACAAAGGGTAGAGTTAATTGAAGAGATAACTCAATTGATTGATGAGTTAACATGATTGATTATCATTTGAACTAGCCTTGATAGCCTTTCATAGAAGAAGGAATGGAGTTAGCATGATATTGGTTGAGAGATGATAAGAATTGATTTGGAGTTAAAATGGAGTTATTGGGAGTTTTTAATCAATCATGAAAAGTTGATGATCGGTCAGGGAAGGTCACTCATGCAATCAAGCTCAATTTGGAGCAAATTTGGGCTAGAACTGGAAGACATCACACATACTAAACACAACTAGGTCACCCAGTTTAGTAGGGAAGGTCACCCACGGGGATCCTAGGTTTCCCCCTGGGAGATTCAGGGTCACTCAAGGAGATTTGGAAGACAAAAGGGGCAACCCAAAAAGATAGGGTTCTGCAGGTGGTTTCAAGGGCTAAGAATGGTCAAAGGGGGCTAAAGATGATCTCAAGACTTAGAGACTGATTGAAGAACTTGAAGGGAGTGGGTTACCCAGTTTGACAAGGTAGGTCACCCATGGGGATCTTGGGTCACCCAGGGAGATTCAGGGTCACCCAAAGAGATTCAGAAGACAAAAGGGGTGACCCAGAAAGGAAGAATAGAGAGACAAAATTGATGATGGGGAATAATTTGGGAGGTCAATTGGAGGCCTTTGAAAGGTTAAAATTGAAGAAAGGGGCTTAGGGAAAGTGAATTTCCCATCTTACGATGTCAGAGGGTCAAATTGACAAGGCTAGAAGTTGACAAAAATGAATTGTTGACAAAGGGGAAATGGGGAAGACACAAGACCTTAGAAGGTTAGCTAGGGGATAGGGGAAGCACAAACAAGATGAAAAAATTTGATCCATGTATCACCAAGAAGAATGATGCTGAGAGGTCATAATTACATGCTTACATGTACGTGATTAGGACTACAACTCATCATCGGATTACCATGTAGGCCAATGTGCTTGTTTAGTACTTATAGTGTTAGAGGATCCCGATTTTGAATTTGACTTGATTTGATAGTTGATCTTTATGTTTTCAGGCCTCTTAAGCTCGATGGTAGGGCCTGTTTGGGCTGAAAATGCTTTGAAATGACAACTACCTTCTGGAACTACTTTTTAAACCCTTTTTTACAACTTGGTCCTTCGATCTCCAATTTTGGTGAAACAAATGTCAATCTTAACTTTCTTGAGCCTCCCAGATGCTATGGCACAGTTGAAAATACCACCAGAATTATTAAAAAGCTACAATCACCTAATTTTCACAAGAATACATATGCAAACCAAAGTATTACTAGATACTTATTTTTCTTTTAAATTGTTGTGATTCTCTAGATAATCTAAGGATACAAGAGAAGAGCATATTGAATTTTTGAGAAAAATATTAGCAATTGTTAGTCTCAAATATCTCAAATAATAGAACAATAAAATGAATTATGCTAGACAACGTGGCTCTAATACTATGTTAGATTCTACAAGAAGTGAAAATCTAAACTAGGATATATTTTTGGTTGTAGATCACACGCACTCTAGTCAACAAATGACCAAAGATCAAAATAGTAGAATGGAGATAGTATCCTGAAAGAGAGAATTCAAAAGACAAGACTGCAAGAGAATTTAGGCAATGCTCACATTAAACTCTCATTGATTAGTATATGTGAGAGGTGAGTGTTGTATATATAGAAAAATAGAGGCATATACATCCAAGAGGAGTAATAAATCCAACTACTCATAATGTTGAAATACATGGTTGTAGCTACTTAGATAAAGACAAACGAATAGTTATGAGAGGTGACGAATAAATCCAAAAGAGGGTGTGAAACTCAACTACCCAAAATTGGGTGAGAGTGACACATGTAACTAATGGATTATGTTATGTGTTCTTATAATAACAATGCCTAAATAACCTAAGCAAGCTTAATAATATGTGTAGGAAAAACAAATATCCCCTAACATAATAAAAATAAAAAAACCTACACTAAAAATAAGTTCCACATAGGGTTAGTAATTCTTTTTCAAAATGATTAATGCCCCTATTATATTTAGAACATCCGGTCCACTAATGGTTTTCCTCTTCATCACTTGCCATAAAGAATTGTTGTCCTTCTTATTGCACAAAATTCTGATTTGCTCATTTGCAGTCCTAGCATTGAAATCTCCTAGGATGACTTCACTATGTTGAGAGTGCACTAATATATCTTTTTTAAGGCTACATAAGGATCCTTGCCATTCATTCCATAGTTTTTGTAAATAATTGGGGCCTATGGAGCAAAATAGCAAGCTACAATTATGATGTGTCTTCCATTTTATGTAATTCTAAACCAAATGTATTGCTTATTTGTCTATTATTTTCTAAATATAATTATTCGAGGGGTGAGAGATTATGCTGAAATTAAAAGCACATTCAATCTTATCATGCCTTGCTTTGTGTTCCCTTTCTTGTAATTCAAGGTGTTTTGTGCTTACTTCCATCATCTTATTTGTTGGCCTTTTCAATACCTATGCCCATGATTTGATCTCCTTTGAATGGTTACCTATGATACTTCCTTTCATCTTCATGTCGTGAGCCTTTGCTTGTTGTGCTACTTGCTTTTCAAACTAGGCTACCCCTTCCGGGTCTCCAATGCTTATGCCTACTTTTGTTGATTCTTGCACATGGGTTGACAAACTTGTTTCATGATTCACAATCCTTGTTTACCTATCTTTAATGCTTCTTGGAGCAATGCTACCTCCTCCTTTAACACTTTCTTATCCTCTTATAGAGATTGGTTTGTTGTTATGATACCGCAAGCTTGCAATTGTTTTCTTGCTCCCTAACCTTCATAAATTCTATGTCCCACCCTTAACATTTAGTAACTCTTGAACATATAAATGTGCTGACTAAGTAAGAGGGGTTGATGTGAAGTTGTAAATTTCTTCCATTTCCCCTACCCCTAGTCCCCTTTTTCTCGTATTTCCAAACTTTGTAACATAGTCTTAATTTCCTTAGATTTTCCATTGTTCTCTTCTTTTGACCCAGTTTTCTTATTGCCCACTTTATTTTTGCATGGAATAGCCTACATTTTATTATCCTTCTCTATTGCTTTGCATTGACTAACACCCACTTCCCACTTTTTTTCCCTTAGTGCAACTTTTCCTTGCCTTAAACCATTTTGCCATTAGTGATGTGAGTTTTGAAAACCTACATATCTGTTTATAACATGTGATCCAGCGTAAGAAGGCATGTCCTCTACTTACAAGTTGTAAACAATGTGACTACTCACCTAATTAAGAGGTGCTTCTTTTCCGACTGTGGTATTGAATTAATACCTCGTCAATGAGCGTCATAAGTCTTATCTACATGGAAGGCAGGCAGAAAACGGTATTGAATTGGAGGTGGGTTAAAATGAAAGAGATTTCGGGCGGAACAGGCGGAAAGTGCAAGGAAAAGTGAATGCAGAGACCGTCCTTGTGAATAAGCCACGACAGAGGGCAACGTTTGCGTCAATTCTCTCCACGTGAAATAGTCAAGTTTTCCATTCAAACTATTCAAGTCTTCACGTTTGAATGATAGAGCTCTAGTGAGTCAACCGAGAAGGCGGAGAGATTCGTATTGAATTGCAGTTGGGCTAAAATTAAAGATATTTCTGGCGGAACAGGCGGAAAGCGCATGGAAAAAGTTGATGCAGACACCATCCTTGTGAATAAACCATGATTGAGGGCAACGTTTGCGTCAATTCTTTCCACGTGAAGTATTCTAAATCTCCATACTTGAGGGCAACGCTTGCGTCAATTCTTTCAAGGGAAGAGTTCAATTCGCTTGCGGTGGGTCCCTACTTGGTTCTTTATTAGTCGATAGGCTTTTATATGTGAACATTATAGTACTCGGAATTGTCTCACGCTGTAAAATTTACACTGGAAAATTTTCTAAAGTGTCGGTTGTTCCTATCGGTGTATTCCTTGAACCTCCTATGGGTGCAAGTGCTAGTAAAATAGAGTTGCACGACACGTTATGCTTTACATGGAACCATCTTCACCTATGAATAGTTGAACTCCATTTTATATAAAAGCCTTTCAAGATGAGGGGTTAAAGTTTCTAACTTTGTTAATTTAACCCCCTAGTGTTGCAAGATAAGAGATACACTTTCCCTAAGCTCCTTTCATCCATTTCAACATTTCACAGACCTCCCAATTGGCCTCCCAAATCATTCCCCATCATCGTTTTTGTCATCCATTTCTTCCTTTCTAAGTTGCCGCATGTTATTTAAAATTTTCTGGCATGACTTTTTTTTATGGCGTGAGACAATTCCGAGCACTGTAATACTCACATATAAAAGCTTATCAGCTAATTAGAAATTTTAAATGTATTATTGGATGGGAGATAGGTACAATATAAATATTTTTATTGGTTACAAATATAAATATTTCTATCGGCCACATATTCCATATTTATGTGTTTTTGGTCAAAGTCATTTTACGTAGTGTTTGGTTGAAAGGATTATTTATGTATGAGCCTATCAACCATCTAATAGCATCTTTAGATGTTTTACCTGTTTATAACAATATAATGCGTGCAATAATTTAAGAGATTTTGATGAATATATTAAAAAAAAATGATTTTGGATGTATCATAATTTATTAATATTGATAATTATCACAGTAAGTACCAACCGCAAGAATTTTAGTTTTATTATTTTCTATTAAACAATGCATTTTTATAGTAACACTACAGTTATTTCAAAACAATTTTTATTTCATACTCATACAATTGTGATATCTTGTGTATAATACAAACATATATTACAAAAATGTTGACCAAGACATTTAAAAGATAAGCACAATGTGTATTATCACAATATTAAAATACATAAACACCACTAATATACTCTATATAATGTCAATTTACAATTATAATCTGAGTCATGAGAGGAGGTGGAATGTGACATATTATTGAGATTGAATCCAAAGTGATTTTGCTGAATGAGACATATCTATATTTTATTGGTACCTAATATGGACCAAATGACTTTATAAGTGTATGCATGTATCTATACTCATATATATTTAAAAAATCTATCACAAAATATGAAATAAATCTATTTGTATTTATGCATAACAAATAATTCTAGTTAATTATTCATAAAGATGAAAATTCTTTGGTTTAGTTATATGCATTATTGCTTAACTTTAATTATTTTTTGTTATAATCTAATCACTAGAGGAGGGGGAATGTGACATATTGATTGAATCCAAGGTGATTTCATGAGAATGTAGAATGTGACATTGATGAGATTGAATCCAAGGTAATTTTGTAAGTATGTGGAATGAGACATGTCTATATTTTATTGGTGCCAAATTTGAACCAAGTGACTCACTAAGTGTATGCATGTACGCATACACATGTATATTCAAAATATGTGTCAAAAAAATTAGAATAAATATGTTTCTCTTTATGCATAAGAGACAATTCCAACTAATTATCCCTAAAGATGAAAATTATTTGTTTCACTTATGCTAATATTAGAGAGATAATAAAATTACTCACATATATTAAAGACATGTATTTTAGGTGGTGGAGGCATTTGAAATTAACAAATGGAAAACAAAACTAAAATTCAAGGTTGTGTTCGAATAGGTGTGTTGTACACCTTGCATAACATTCATATTATTTAATTATGTAAAATAAATATTTATTTGTGGTGCATCATGGGTGATGTGTTTATCCACATTAAATATTTGTTTGGTGCCACTTGTACTCATTGTATGTAACATTGGTTTAATTATTTCATGTGTGTGAGAAACATAGAGTAATTAATTATTCATTTGTAATTATTTAATTATTGGAGAAAAAGTGAAAACTTAATACCAATAATTAAATGTGGGGGTCAATGGTTTTATATACTCATGGTTTTGGGGAAGATGGTTTTACCATACTACATCTTGTATTTGTGTTAGCTTATCTTTATAAAAGCAAACGCAAGGGTAGTTGTTGAGGTTTGCTTGTTGGTTGCTAGCTGGGTTTTGCTTGTTTGAGCATCTCTTGTAGATTGCATGTTTGAGGAGGAAGCATGGCATGAGATGTGTGGTTACATGCTTGTTCACATGGAGTGCATATAGAGAGCTTGATGCTTCAGGGTATTCATGGAAACTCTGCATATATTGTAATCTTTATTATTGAATAATACATAAGAGATGGATGCTTTTGGAGGCTGAGTTTTTCTCTCATGGAGAGTTTTCCCAGGGTATATCTTATGTCACTTTTGATGGTATGATTGTCTATTCTTTTGCATATGAATTTCTAGTTATTGTTTACATATTAATCTCTCATTGGGTTATGAGAAAATAGTCTATATGACTACATATTTCCAACATTTGGTATCAGAGCCAAGTTACTTGATTTGGGAGGAGAAATCCCTATTTGATAATCCTTGCTCTGAGTGGATTTCTTGTGTATAGTGGAATCCATGGATTTGTAGGAAAGAATGAAGGCATTTTTAGGGTTACAAGGTTGTTTGCAAACTTGGGTTGTTGCAAATCTGGGTTTTCATGGAGATTTGGCAAATGGATTTTCAGTTTAGGCTTTTTGTATTTGGGTTTTAGGGGGCGAGTTTTTGTAGAAGGCCTCTTGGAAAAAAAGGACTTCACGGTTGAGTCTAGAAGACATGAAAACCTATGGATCCATATAAAATTTGACATATTTTGGACACAGAAAAATTTTCACCATTTTTTATACCTTAAGGGAATCTTGGAAGGAATCTATATGGCGCGGCAGTGTGCAGAGTATATTCTGGGAAGATTCCTAGTGTACTACGTCAGCGTAGGTACAATTCTACATAAATTTGTTTAAAAAAAATATAATATTAAAAGTCTGCAGATTAGATTTCATTTAAAAAATAATAATAATAAAATTTGAGGGGGGACTGACCCCTGGTACGGAGTCCACAGACCCCTGTACCAAGGGGGTCCCTCGACTGACAAAGCCTACCTAGTCTTGGTCGACAAGGCTAGTGGGCTTTAAGCCCAGCCCCGGCTGATCCGGCAAGGCCATCCCAATGCTCAATAGCCCATCAGGGCTTACAAAAATTTTAAATTTTATAATTTCAAAAATTAAACCTATTTGAAACCTTTTTTCAAGTCTGCTGCCAAAAGACCATCACTACGCCACCCAAGCACCACTGGTGTGCCACCGCCTAGCCACCACAGAGCCACCAGAGGGCCACTAGGGCTTGGTTATATAGCATAATTGGGCAGATTTTTTCGGGAGGCATAACTTGGTCTCACTATGTTGGATTTTCAAATTCTTATAGTCAACAGAAAGCTCTTTCCATGTACTATGCCGTGGTGTTAAAGATTTTTCTAGATTTTTTTATTTTAAAAGATTTGTGCTAGTTAGAAGCTAGATGTGTGTTTTGAGCTTTGACGGGGCATAACTTGTGCACTATGAGTTGGAATTTGGACTTCTTATAGGCATTGGAAAGTTATTTGAGTACTACATAGTAGAGCAGGTTTAGAGATGATATTTTGAAGTTTGTTTAGTTTACAGTTTCAGTTTGAGTTATTTTTGGTCCCATTGACTTATGGTGCATTGTGAGTTGATGGCAAATCAAATCTGAAGTGATTTGGTATTTGAGTTATTGTATACTTACATGCATATTTCTGATTATTCTCATTTGACATGGTTACCCATATATTGTTGAATTTTTATGTTGCATTGTGAGATCTACAAGTTGTACAATGTTGTAGGTTGTTTGTGCTTATAGGTTGCATATATGACTTGGACATGGGTTGTCTATGCAATTGCTTTTTCATTTGGTATAGTTGTTATGCTCAACGAGTTTTCCACATAGCCATGATTTTTCCCAACTCTTCAAACTCTATGTGAAACTCGGTGACTTCCTTCCTAAATGATGAAATAAAGGAAGACAGATTGCGAAGTTTCTCAATCATACTTCCATCAACAACATCTTTATCATTCAACTCCGCATCAAAAGACCCCTTGAAGCTCTATTTTATAGAATCTATATCAATCAGGCTTGCCTCATTCTCATATATGATTTCAACTCCCAAGACCACTCCATTGCTCTTGAGATCCATCAGATATGACTTGTAATCCTTCAAAATTTTCTGTAAATCATTCAAACACTATTTTTCCATCAATAACTTCCATCCAATGGTGCTTAACCAATTTACTGGCTCATTTTTCTCAAGTTTTCTGATGATGTTTTCAGATTCCAAAATACTAGTATCTACTTTTATTATCTCCTATAAGTCCCTAGCTTCCACCATTAGCAAACTCTCTTCCCTTTTGATAGTTTTTATTTCACCAATAACTTCCTTTTTCTTAGATGAAACATTCTTATAAGACTGAATCAATTCTTCAAGATATAATAGACCTTATACCATTATTTTCTCTACCTAGGAATTAGTTGATTTTCCCAAAACTTGATATTTCTAATTTGATTAAAAACATCAGAGCTTACCCCTATTGGAGGAGCCCCAATAGGGGTGTCTATTGAAGCATCCAAAGGCTGAGAAGTGGTATCCATAATGGAGTTGATATAAGAAGTGAGTATTTTCACCTATTCTTCTAACAACTCTTTTTCTTTATTTTCTTCCTCTAACCTCTTGGCCAAAATATCAACTGACAGCTTAGCATTATGAATATCACCTTCTATGGTAGGAGGACCCAAATCAATGTTGCTGACATTAAAATCTGATGCAGAGACATCTTCTTCATTCTTGTCGGTCATAGGCTCGACAATCTCCACAAATTGATGCTTTGTGAGGGGGTCTACCATTAGCCTAGAAATTCTTTTATCCTTCCTAGGCTGGTCATTTGCCTTAAGTAGCTTGGCTATTGCATCAAAACTTGGATCAACCATTTGAGTATACTTTCTTTTAATCCCAACAACTTCTCTAATCCATGTTGGTGAAGGTAGAACAAATTGACCATTTGGTATAGAATCAAGAACAACAGTATGAATATCATGTTCTTGTAATGGGGGAGATGATGGAGTGGAACTGACATTTTGAGTAATTGACGGAGGAGTTGACAAAGGGGGAACATATACATTACCATGTGGTGGAGAAGAGGGTGGAGCACTTTGGTCCCCAAGATGTTTATCTTGTGTGGATTCTTGTGTTCCCACAACTTCAACCCTAGGCCCCCTTTTAACTTCCAACATTTTCCTAGGTTGTTCACCATCCCCCTCACACTGCCCCTTCAATTTATTTCCCTTGTCTGAATCATCACCTCCATCACTATTTCCTTTTTGTGAGGTCACCTTAGACCTTGTATGATCTATACATTGGCAGATGGTCCCTAGGAAGTAGATCCAATAGTGGGTTTCTGCCCTTTTGAAGTCTATCCTTCTGATGGAGGTCTTTATGTAGTGTGACCAATAGTCTTTGATTTCAACCATCTTTTACATTTGTCCAAAATAAAAGAAGACCTAGTGTAAATATCAGTAATCTCCTTTTCAGACCACCTTAGCATGGGTAGAGGTTTTGACATTTCAACATAATACCCTTCATCAATCATATCAGAGAGATCATCAACAATATCAAGGAGATCCCACCCAAGATTGAACACCGTCATTTGATCAATGGTCAGTCTCATCCAATCCCTCTTTCTGACCTCATGCTCATCCAAACAATCTTCCCAATAGTCCTCAAGGTGAGGTTGATGCTCATGCAACATTGGAGTGTACAAATTATCCTTTACAAAATTCTTGCTATCAAAATGAGGCCTAGTAGCAAACAAATGAAAATTGAATTTTAAAAGAATTATGTCAACATTTCTTGCATCTTCATGTGATTTGCAAATAAAATGAGTCAATTTCAAAGTAACACTCCTTTCTTAAAATTATGATATCTCTTGCTTGCTACAACCATTTGTCTACAAACTTCTAGTAATATCATATAGTCAATGGCATATCTAGGAAGTTTGTATGGTGCATGTTCAAAACCCCCAATTCTCACATAAGTGAATCTATCATTTACTGAATGAAGAAACTCCCAAACTGCATGACAAGGTTAGTAGCCTTAGGTGGAATTCTAATCTTAGGTTTCCCATTTATTCTCCTTACATTAAACATAAGGAAGGCATCATTAACTCTCCTATCATCTTTGTTTCCCTGTTCCTCCTGAAGCTGGGGGTAATAATCATACACCTAAGTATCTTGTGTAAAGACTCCATAATTCCTTAAACTTAGTCAAACTACATGTGTGCTTGCTAGCATGTAAAACAAATAAGAGCACATGTGGAACCAATTTTTCTTATGAAAATTGGTTAACTAGTCATGCAACTGATCATTGATGAGTTTGGCCCAATCTACATACTGTGACTCACCACATATTACCAAGATGAATTGGCACATTCACCTCTCAAATTCACTTGCATCATCATTCCCTACTACTATATGTAGTAATGTGATCATGTATTTGATATATCCTATATAAAATGAGCTCTCTGCAACAATTTGGGAACCTAAGACTTCCCTTTCTTCTTCTTGATAAGCCAATTTTTGGCAATGCAATTCAAACAACACTCCTTGTTCAGATAGTAATTCCACCTGATTTCTACTGACATGTCAACATATTCATCACGTATGGGTAACTTGAGGGTATAACTGATAGATTCAATGTCTAGCTTCACTACAACAGTACTATCAACTACAATTACTTCTCTCGATTCAATGTGATACTTCTCGACACAAGAAAGAACAAGTTCAATACACTAAACAATGGGTGGGAACACTATGGCATGGGTGAGACCATAGGAAAAAGTCATTTTAGCTATGGGTGACCTAGCATTTTTGCTCATCCTGTCCCAGAAATCCTTTAGGTCTATATGACCCAAATTGATATTTTTAATCCTAGCTAAGTCATTCTGAATTATGGAGGCCACATCAAAACCTTGGTATTTATACTTCATATTGGTGAATCTTATCAACCACTTAATCAAAAAGTTTTCCACCCTTGGCGAATGTACATATGTTGCGAGGGCAAGAAAGTTTCCTAGGAAATTTTGAAAAACAATGGTAGTACTCATGAAAAATTTGGTAATGTGTCGTATACCCCACACACACTTCAAAGCAAATAATATAGCAAAGTGAAAGAGTCAAAACTGTGAGTAACTATCCTAGTCATTGTCGTAATTTGTCAGCCCACCTTTGTAGTAGGAGTAGTTCCTTAACATCATCGTGAAAATTAGGTTCCAAACTTTGTATGAAATGGTCTCAAAACACTTCTTTTATACCCACAAATTAGGGTATTATAATTAAATAGCCTCACTAATTTAACGCATGAAGCATCGGTGGGGAATATAACTCGCGAACTCCTCGACAAAACTTCCTCTTGTCGAACTCTTAAAATCGGTGATTTTCCATTTCCTCTCCTTCATCATCAGCATGAATTGACTTGTACGAACTCTCTTTCTTGTTATCAGGGAAAATGTTTGTTCGTGAACTTTAATCACAAGTGACTGGTTTTGCTTCCTTCAGTGAGCACTATCTTCAACGAACTTGACAAGTGCCATCGGTGAGAATCATGATCGACGAAATGTATCGTCGGCAAACCTCCTCTCTGGCGAACCAAAAGTTTGCAAGTTCTAGTCTCAAGAAACATTATATTTTAGTGAGAAAAACAAGAACACTTTTGTGTGTGCACTACATTTCACCTTCTTATTCTTAACCATTTTTTAAAAACTTTATTAGTTTAAAAATTAGATTTGGAGTACTAAAATTCTTGTTCTTGCCATATCTTCAAATTTTGAGTGCATTCACCTCAAATTACTCATCCAAGTTCAAGTTTAGCTGATTTCAAGAAAAAATTGGCCACTTTTTGCCCCCTTTTCTCCCTAATTTCTATGCACTTACCTGTGCCTAACAATTACATTTTGAAACTTAATCTTAAATGTGTTATTGTCTAACTACGATGCTTCTACTTCATGGTTATAGGACTAGTTGAGACTAAATCTCACATATGTTTTAGATTGTAGACAACTTTTTGATCATATAAGTTTGTCCTTTGTCAAAGTATGCTTTAGTATTAGTTGCATTTAGTGCTAAGACAAAATGTGGCACTAGGAAGTGCCTTTGCAAATTTGTTGAAAGAGGATTTAAGTATGAAATTTCCTTAAATCCAAGTCAAACTCTTTTTGTTGATTGCACAAGTTCAAAACTCGACAAACAAATAGATTATGTAGAATGCCTATGTGTAACATCTATAACACAATGCTATATGATATGCTCTAATTTGCTTTCTTTTTTATAATGCTTGATCTTTCTAGTCAATCTCTCTTTTTTTATTCCCTTTGACTAATGCCCTTGTCCTTAAATACACAACTTTAGGGGTTCAATTTAAAATATTAAATGTATACACTGAGAGACAACACTAAATTTTTTTGAGATAGGCCTTTCAAAAAGACAGGGAAAGTCATTTGGAATAATGTAATTGTAGGTCGGGGTGCTAATCTAATCTAAGATGTAGAAATGAATAATGTGAGATTTGCTTAAGACCATTATAAATTAACTATGTGCAAAATAGATCAATTTGTATGTCTATATTTAAAACAAGGCCAAAATAAATATATTATTAAAAAAAAAAAGTAAATATACACTTTTATTCTCTATCATAATTAATTTGTGAATGTATTATTAAAACTTAATATTAAATTTTTTATTTATGTTTATTTTTAATAAAAAAATAACCTAGTGAAGTTGAAAGGTTCTAAATGAGCCCACAAATTACCCTTCAATCCTTGGCTCTCAACCGAAGAGGTTTAGCCTAAGACTCGTGCTCGCGAATCGAATAGCAAAAACGAATTTGTGAATGACCATAAAAAAAATAAATAAATAAACCACCTAAAACGTAACAACCTTAATTTAAAGATATAAATGATGTCAACTTCACAACTAATCAACTCTTTTTAAATACAAAAAAGTTAACCCGCATTACTACTTGCCGATTGCCATGTGATACTTCAAATTTGTAAACTTAAATGTCAATCACCATCTGTTGGCCGTGCCGTCGTAAAAAGTTCCCGGGCCGGCGGCTTTGGCGGGTGTGAAGCAATTTGCTGCCTGACGACCGACTGAACCGTATCTTCACAATTATTACCGTAGGGCCCACACGGAACCATAGAGAAATGACCTAATATTTTTACAGAATATAATTCTGATGGCAAGGCATTAAATCTACTTATATATAGTATCTAACAGATCCTGCAGATCTCATTTAATTTGCCCTAGTTTTTTGATTGTGGGTATTGACCAAGCTGGTTTCAATGGCTGTCACTTTATGTGGAATTTCAGATTATGGAAGCCTCTCTCAGAAAAAGGTTGTCTGTGGCGGAGGGAACCCTTTTGTGCACAAGGGAGCTGGATATGGATCTCCCAAGGTTTTGGTATGTATTTGTTCATATTTAAAGGATCAGAAGATGAATGGTGGGGCAAAGAAAACACTGAAGATAAATCTTGATTTTGTTAGCAAGGGGCTGCAATCAAGATGGTGGCTTTCTGCCTTTGGGCGATCTGCTGATGAAAAATGGGCTGAGGAGGGCAGCAGCAGGGAATCTGTTGAATCCTCTGTTGTGCAGAAGACAAGGAAAGCAACAGAAAATCAGAGCAAGAGTAATGAGGAGGAGATTTCAGTTAGGAGACCATCCAAGTTTGTGGCGGTGAGTTTCACTCCAGAGAAGGCCAAATTACTGAGGAAAACCCTAAGATCTACTTCGAGTTTTCATGATTTGATGTATCATTCTGCTATTGCTTCTCGTTTGGCTTCTGCTGAATCCTTTTCAAAGGAGTGAAGCCTTCTTTTAATCTGTCGACATGGCTAAGGGTAGAAGATGGGATTCTTTTGTATATAGAGTTGTTGCTCTGTAATTGATTTTCTTGTACATCCTGTATTTGCCCGGCTGTAAATCTATGGTAAGAAATCACATTGACTGTGATCCGGGGTTCCTATGGTTTGTAAATTCACTTATAAATATTGTGATTACTGCACTAGTCCAATTTATGACTACTGACTGATTATGCACATTCTGTGCTGCGATCCAGAATGGTGTACAGGGCACTAAGTTAATGTTATTTGGATACCACTTCCCAGTCTGATAAATAAATTCAGAGACTTTTTACAACATTATGGACTCTGTGTTGGGTTATCTATCTAATGAATAAAATTAGACATCTTTGATCCTTATTATGAATAAGATCTCATAGAGAACCATGATTTTCTCTAAAGAGGTAGTAAAACCTACCACTGATCTCATAATACATTAGACATCTAAATACAAAATGCTCTTCTTATTTTGGTTCATTGTTGTAAAACCTACAAATATGTTGATCTCTGGTAATAAAATGTTTTGACTCCAGGCTAACTTAATGAGATCATACACACTTTGAATCCATGCTTAGTTAATGAGATCATACCTGCAATTGACCCAATGGAAATCTCAAACCCAAAAGCAAGCCTAGTGTAGTTGAGAGGAATGATGTATCCATCTTCTATATGATTATAGTGCTTTGATTAGTGATGCATTTTTGTTAACAATTACTGGTTTTGCCCAAGTTAACTTTATGTAGGCTTTGTATATCTCATCCTTGATGCCTTTGTGAACATCTCTTTTCAACATGTGGGGAGCATTGATGGAAAAGGTATTAGGAGGAAGAGGGTTGATATCATTACCAATTCCATGCAAGAAACCCATACATTGGGCATACCAAGTGTTCCTATCCCTTATTGACGTAACATCATAGATTATTGAAGAGCTTTGAAAGGATATATATTATGTCCAAGTGTTGTATCTACCATACATATTAATCTATGATGAAACATCACTACATGAAATATAGTTGAAATACAAAGAAGGTGAATGCAAAATTCAGCCAAAATAATTACATAATGAACTAATTGTTTTGCCCACAAGTTTTTAGATAGCATGGAAATGAGAACTTTGCTAGCCCAAGCTCAACAGATACTGCAAATTCCAAGTCCCCAAACCTCATAGCCATACAAGATTGTTGGTGACATTAAAGTTTGGAAGATACACAATTTTGTTTTGGCATCCTAAAATTTGAGTTTGAAACCTTGATTGTCAAGCATATTAAGTGTAACATAAGCCATACACAATCTCTCTTCTACAATAGGGAGCTATTAAAGGGAGGTCTCATGCAAGGCATGTCAAGGTAAGTAAAACACGAAACTATTTTAACAAAATTTTCTTTTTAAATGAGATTGGTTACATGTGCTTCTTTCTTCCTGTGTTGAAAAACATGACCTTAATTTTACTCAAGTTCACTTGTAAACCATGAGTATCATTAAATAAACTCAATATATCAAGATGTTGGTGTAAGAATTCAACACTATATAATATTAGAATAATGACATATACAAATAATCAAATAACTTGATGATTATGTCATAAAGAATACAACTATCAACCATTTTCCCTAAATTTGCATTGACCTCTTCTAGTCCATCTATGCAGAGTCCAAACAAAGTAGGTGAAAGTGAATAGCCTTGTTTAACACCAATGGTGTTATTAATACACTTTGTATTCCCAATAGGAATTTGAACCTGAGCAACCACCCTCATAAAGTGTCATGACAAGAACAACCAAATATTTTGGAATCTATAAGTCTTGAAGTTGTTGGATTAGAAGTTGTCTAGGAATAGTGTCAAATGCCTTTCAAAAATCAACAAAACAATAATAAAATTTACACTTATGAGCTCTTGCTTCTTCAATTATAACTTTAAGCATCAATGTATGATCTATTATTTGGTGATTCTTTCTTAATCTTACTTGTTCTTTGGCTCAAAGTTTATTGGAATCTACAAATCTAGAAATCAAATCATCCAACATTGTAGCAAATAGCTTAATCAAGGTGTGCCCAACCATGATGGTTCTATAATTATATTTCTCTTGTTGGTTTCTTGATTTAAGTAAGGAACAAATGAAATGAGTTGTCCATGTAGGTCGGGATCCATGTGAAGCAATCATGTTAAAGAGATCAACAATATTTGTTGCTAGGAGAGTTGGACTATGATGCAAACATTTTGATTTCTATGTCAATTACACTACTTGCTTTGAGTTTGTAGATAGCTTCTAGTACAACACAATCTATGAAGAAACAATTACCCTACAACCAATTGCCCACTAAAACTGAAACTTGGTTTGGAATTTCCTAAAGAGAAGATACATGCATAATTGGACTAAGTATCTATTTTAGAAATGGCATACAAGGATTTCCTTGGTAGGAAGGTTTTCTAAAAGGATTTACCATTAAACTTAAGCATGTTGATATGTATCTTTATTTCTTGTTAATATAATATAGCCTCTTATTTTTGCATAGGAAATGATGATAAACTTTTTGAATAGACTTCTTTATGTAAGGATGCTAGAAAATAATGTGAGTTGTAAGCCTATGAAGAGATCTACAACTACTATCAAACCAACCATTACGAGGGAAATACCCAAGTGGGGGGCTAGTGGAATGACTATCAATAGAATGATGGAAGGATTGAAGGGTTGTGTTCCAAATTATTCTAAAGTAAATTCAGCTAGTTCAATTAGATTATGAATAGAAATTATATCTACAAGGTCAACTTCCAAGTTTTTAGTGTATATGTGTCATTAAAATTATGGTCAAAGTAAATATGAATAGGAGAATGGTGGGTAGAAGGAATATTTTCATTACAAAGGTTAAGGAGAATGAACTTAAAATAAATTGGTGCATGGACTACAAGGAGATGAAGAGTATCCACTCAAAAATGAGAGATTAATGGCCACAAAGATTTTTTAGCAAATACATCTACCACACTAGCTCCACTAGCATTAGGATAACAATTGAAGTCATAAGAGCCAACAAAGCAAGACAATCCATTAAGAATTAACAAATCACGAGATTCACCAAGTCTAATCAAATGTATCACATAAGTTGTGATGGTGTACAATCAACTAACTACCTATAAATGGCCAACTCATCTTCTATCTCATATAATCTCAATGGATATGTACTATAATTAAACTATGGACTTGTAGGTTACTTTTATGATCATTGAAGTCTCCTAAGAGGTTAAGATCTCACATTGTTGAGAAATTTAAGATCTTATTATATATATATCAATGAATGGTGATTTTCCATCCCTTACTATGGCCCATGGTGAGTAAACTAGATAGAAGAAACAAACAACTATGAATAGTTTGAAATTCAAAGCTCCTCTATCAACTAATAGATCTATATATCTAGTACCAAAGTTAGAGATAGTGACAAGAATAGGGTAACCATTGACATAAAGATTAGAGGTGAGCTATAAAACAAGAAAGGTTAAGGGGGAATAGTATGGTTGGGGACTAATAGAGGATGATGGGTGAAATAGTGAAGAGTGATTTTTTGTGAGGGAGCAACGGGAGGAGAGAATTGATGAGGTAGGGGTAAAAGGGGAGGAATGATAGAAGATTGATGGGAGAGAATGACTAAGGAAGAATTTTAGTTTTGGGGAGGAATGGATTTGTTCATAATTTAAACAATCTCTTTAAGGGTGTTCATGCCACATTATGTCGTAAAGAGAAGGGTGTGGTGGGAATCCACAAGGGAGGAGGGTTAGATACATAACGTAGTTTACTAACAAAATCTCTAAAGAGTTGGATTTTGTTTGCAATATATTTTTCTTTAGTTGTTAAATGTTCAAATATAATGGAAATCATAGTCAAAAGGATTTTCACTACTAGGAAGGTAGGATTAGTCAAGGTTTTCAATGAAAAGTGTGGTGGTATTTGTCATTTTGAAAGAAGGATTGAGACAAAGAATGCACCTAAGAGGTCGAGGTTTTCAATGAAAAGTGTAGTGGTAGTTGTCATTTTGAAACAAGGATTGAGATAAAGAATACACCTAAGAGTAAAGGTAGCCCATGGAAGATGTTTGGCACACATTCAAAATGAATACAATTATATATTTTAAATCAAGAATACATAAATCAAATGTAAACAAAAGTTTGGGAAATATTAGATACATTAGGTTCACCAAAATGTAATAATAAAATATAGTTGAGAGCTATTTTAATTCTATTTTATCTTTATGGTTCTTTATTATAGAATTTAAGCATGATAAAACATAATAAACAAAATCACATTTTAAATTCTAAATTGAAGAAAAGAAGAGATTACTCATAGAAAATGACTAGAGAATAGGGTTAGAGAGTGTAGCCTTTTCAATAGTTGATGTACATGTATTACTTTGGTTTTGAACTGTATTGGATGAAGATTAGGAATCAAGTATATAATTTAATTTCTATCGTCTATTTTATCTATTTATGTCTTAGGAGGATGAAACCAAGCATGATTTTTTTGGCGGTGTTAATATGGCCATGGTAGTGTCCATTTGATATAGAGGTGTCTTTTATAGTTGTGGTGTCATAGTTTGCATCTTTGAATTTTGTTACATGCAACAAAGTTATAATATAGATTGGGTAGTTCCTTAGGCACCTTTTGTAATGCCCTGCCTAGGAACCTCAGAGAACAACACAACTAAGCTATACAAATAGGACATTTTTTTTTTAAAGTTAGAAATGAAAAGTAATGTTAAACATATCTATACATATCATTAAACTGAACATTATCCTCTAAGGTTCCATGGCTGCATTACTTAACAAACTATTAACATGATCAACATTATGAATTAACTAACAACAATAACTCATTCTAAATGTATTGTATCAAATGAATTGAGTAAACACATACAATTCCATATTGTATCATCAGAAAGTAGACATCAAGATCACAATTACAAACTACCAATTATTGTCTAGAGGATGCATAACTATATAATCATACAGTCAAACATATTGTGAAAGGAAATCGCAGCATAGCAGGGTACTCATGCATGAGTAATGTGACACTATTCCTTTCACAATAAGCACATCAAACAAGTAACCACGTCATACATAACCTTCAATCAAACAAGATAGGACAATCAGTTTCATAATGATCAATTACGAGCAAATACCAAAATCAGCATCATAACCATAATCAGATCATCCTATAATACAGAATCAATCGCATAAAAATCAATTCTAACATATCACTATCATAGTAAAATCAACATCATAATTACCTGAATGTAAAACAATATCAGAGCATATGAATTATTAGTGTTGCAACATAGATTATCGATAAAACATACTAACTTCATCTTCATGCTCCTTAGCTCGACCACTTGCACATCCAAGGTGAGAATGGAGGGGCACTACACCTTTGAGGTTTGTCTTGAGGTGGTTTAACAACAAATCTTCTTTGATGACAATCATATCTTCCAAATATTTAAAAATATTTGGAGAATTGGAAACCTTGGGAATTGTCTAAGCATGCAAATGCTAGAGTGAATGTGAATGCAACTAAAGAAACATAGTAATGGATTTTGCTCTATGTTTTTCTAATGATTTGTGATTCTTATGTATATTTATACGTATTTATGTTTCTCCTATTGTCTTATATTGTCATGTATTGTGTTTGTTCATGCAATAATCCCTTTATTTAATAAGTAGTTTTATGACGATTTATGGCCTTTTAGACATGGAAACGGGATAAGGGTATGAACTAGGGTAAAAGAAAAGCATAAAACTAGGAAAATTGGCTTTTGAATGTTGTGGATGCTACCATACATGGCTTTGTTCAAGGGACACTACTGCACACAATCATGTCTAGGGGACGCTACCTTAAACATGGTAGTGCCCAAGGTGCTCAAATGATGGGAATTGAAGCAAAGATAAGGTGTTTGGGTTTTAAAGGATAAGTGTGGGACAACTTATGGTATAAGGGTTTTGCATGTCAAATAATCATAAGAGAGTCATTCTAATGTTTAATTTAAGAAAAGGAGAAAAGAGTAAGTACCAAACTAGAGGGAAAAGTATTATATAGACACTTTTCATCTCTATAGTATCAAATGAATAAGGTAAATCCAATCAAATGATTATTAGAATTGGTTGAGAAGTGAAATTAATGACTATACCATTATTCACAACTATCAAAATAAATGCTACAAGAGAATAAGAGCCCAATATCTTTAACCAATGAAAACATAAATAAATTTAGTAATAAAATAAATAAATTAACTATCACAAACAATATCAATCAACTTCTAACTAAAAAATAGATTTATAATGAATCAACGAGTATAACAAATAATAATTATTTAGTTAAAATGGATCCATTAATACCCTACTAACAAAAAGTAGTAATTTGGTTGCGGTGCAAATATTTTGGTGTAGAGGAGAAAAGTGCATCACCTACACTTTTCTCTCTTGGAAATTACCACTTTGTATGGGTGTTCTAAGTGCATAGACCTAGCATATGAATTTGTCTAATCTACTACACTCACTAACCTTGGCTCAATCTTACACTCAAAAATATCATTTTACCTTTCCTTAAAATAGTCCCAAATTTTAAATAAGTGTTTTCACTACCTAGTTTAGGCCCTCACTCTTGTGGCCTTGACATAGTTTAGGGTTGCACTTGTAGTCTTGACCCCCAGTTTTGAAATTTAAATTTAATTGCACAGCCCTATACCATTTAAACCCAATGTTATAGTTACTAACCAACTCTCACACTAAAAAAACTAAATTGTGTGCCTAGGGCTTGCATAAAAGGACATCACTCCTAGGTCATTTCATCATCCTCAATCATCACTTCTAACTAGGACAATTCATATATAGCTACTACCACTTAGGAGAAGGATCAATCAATAGTCACACCTTTATTTTAGATTATTCATATCATCTAGAAATTAGCTTTTACACCAAAAAATGTCAAAGCCCTAGTTCTTGAACAAGGTCCACCATTCCAACACTAATTTCACTTCAACCATTACATCAATTCTTAAGAACTTGGCATCATTGTTAACTACTTACACATTTTTTGTATACAATGCTTGGTCTATCTTCCAACTACACAACAATCATTGAAATGATCAATGAGGCTTGACCAAGGCATAAGGGGAAGTTAGCACACTTTCACCTTATCTTAGCAAGATCCATGATGCTTCTTAGTGTTAGGAAAAGAAGTGTCATTCAGCTTGCAATCCTAAGTCTTGATTAATTATATTTAAGTATGTCAATGATAAGTAATGTAATATCTAAACATTTTGAAGTGGGCTAAATGGGATGCCCATGTGTGGATGGAGACATTATATTTTATTATTTATTCTCTAGGATACTTGGAATATTGTGTGAAAAGCCATTGAATAGGGAGTTTACATTGAAAATGTCAAAATTGGGAGTTAACGAGTACCCTTCCAATTTAGTGGTTATGACAAAAACACTAAATGCCCTCATGAAATGCCTAGGATTGGGATCATGGTTAGTTTAATAGTTATGATATAAATGACATCTATCATGCATAAGAAGGGTGTAAGAGGTGTAAGATGAATTACATATTATTTCAAGATGTTTGACCATGACCATGGGGTGTTGGACTTTTACCATGGCTTGTGGTTTTGACTCATAGTTTTGAATACCAATTGATGGTTTCTTTTTTCTAATTTTTCTATAAATTGGAGGCATGGGATAGTAGAATGTTAGGTTCTTTCTAGGTGATCTTATGCTATTTTTTTCACTATTAGAGGGATAAGGCCTCTTTTTCAGCTACAAATGTATCCAACTTACGCTTGTCCTCCAGGTATAATTTAAGGCTTATAACATCTTTCACAAATTCCTCAAGATTCCATGTAGCTTGATACATATCCTTTTGAAATTTTAAAATTCTAGGTTTGTACTCGATCATTATATCTATCTTTAAGTTCATTATGTTAATACATTTGGCAATAAAACCCAGTTCTTCATCTTGGAGAATGTCTACCTTCTTTAGTTCTAGTAGACTTACTCTATTTAACTCCTTCAAAAGCCTGCAGTCTTGCTCAAGCTTATCTTCATCTGCTCTGAAGTTACTCATGAAAGAACCAATTTTCCTTTCCAATTGATAGGCTTGTTCATAATATTTGTAACCTTGGTCTAAAACCTTATTAGCCTCTTCCAAAAATTGGGATATCCATTGGTCAATTGCATTTGACCTTTTTTGTAAAGAATCAATGTCTTGTTTTGTCAGTAAAACCAGGGTACCTCAAGACATTGCTTTCTATTGTGAGATAGGAGTGAAGAGCTCCTTCATAAATGCATTTTCTTGCTCCAATTATATCTTCAATTCCTCTTTTGTCTTTTTGTCATTATGCATCCTAGAGACAATTGAATCTACTATAGATCCTAGGGAAGCAATCTCCTTATCCCTAATCTACTTTCCCAAATTTACCATGGTTTTATAAAAGTCAAAGATAGAAAGATCCATGCCATCCTTATCCAACAAGGGTGTGGCTATCTCTATAACTATTTCACCAAGTTCATAAGTCTTGATGGTGGAAAGGATTCTTGATTTATTTAGCGTTCTCCCCTTTTCTACCTAAACTGCCATAGCTTGTAGACTTGGTGGCTTTACCACTACCATTTGTCTTTTCTCCAAGTCTATCTTCAACCATGTTGGGGAAGCAAGGTTCTCTTGTGAAACTTGATCATCATGCTACTCAAAATATTTTTCTTTGTCCCACTCTTCATGATCAGAGTCTTTTTTATTTTAGGTTTCACCCTCTAGATTTTCTTTTTCTTACTGAGCATTTCCTTAACTTAACTTCTTGTTCCTAATGCACCTCTTCAGATGTAGTGACATTCCATAAAGGTGTATCAATGAATTTTGTCTCCTTCTCAATAGTATTTATTAGCTCGTCTAGCTCCTTAAAAGTTAGGAATTCTTCATCCCCTTCCTCTATAATCGTTTGTTCCTCTTAGTGTGGTTGTTCCATAGAAGTATTCTTTGATGGGGTACCCTAGGGCTCATCTTGATTTGTTTGATCATTTACATCTTCCTCTTCTTCATGCACATCCTTCACTATAATTTCTTCCTAGGCATGGTCTTGTGCCAAGGAGGTATCTTCCTGAGGAGTTGGAATCCCCTTATCATTTTCCATTTGATCATCTTTTTCCTCAACAACTACTTCTTGTTGTTCCTTTTGAGGAATGGAATATTCTTTGTTCACTCCTTGTTCAATTTTCTCTCTAGGAGCTTGACTTTCAACTTGTGGCTCTTGTGATTCTGGTAGATTTTCTTGAGGATTATTTACCTCTCCTTGCTCCAAGGTTTCTTCTTCTTGATGTTTCTTAAGAGGAGAAGTGGCATGCATTTCAAAGTTAATCCTCAGACATGTCAATAATTGGGCCCTTGGGTGGAGGTTGCATGATATGAACTTCTTCATCAACTACCTTCTCAACCCTCTCTTCTTGTGCTACCTTTGTTGTTGTCTTTTCTACTTGTGTTGAAGGAAGAGGTGTAGTTGTATGCATAGATGTTTTGGTTCTCTTTCACAGGCATTTAAGGAATTTTTTGTTCTAGTTCTTCTACTTGGCTTGGAAATTGACTTATTGTTTCCTTGGTTGGATGGACTTGTGCCATTGTTTTTGCACCTAAACCTGCTACTACTCCTACCTTTGCATCATTATAGGTAATCTTTTCTCTATGGTAGGCTTCATTAACCATGCCTACTACTTTCTTTGTGGAGGTAATGTCAATAGACCCTCTTTATTTTGGTTGTGTCAGGATCCCTTTTCTCTTTCTTATACACTCTAGTCCTAGAGGAATCTAGTTGTTCAATCACTGGATTTTTATCTCTCTTTCCTTTGCCTTTGGATTTTTCCAATTAGGTAATCTCCTACTTATTTAGAGTTAAAAGTTGCTTCAACAATAATTTCTAGTCTTTGAGTTTAACAAGACCATCCTTGTTTTCTAGGGGTAGTTCATTGGGATGAATACTTGACAAATCTTTTGGGTCTATTTTGAGTCCTAGCTTGTTGGTCTAGAGTACACCATTATGGAGATCTGTCTTCTCTTTGATGATAACTCCTGTAGAGTTGTATCTTCTTCTCTAAATCTCATGAGGGTAGATCTGTCTTCTCTTTGATGATAACTCCTGTAGAGTTGTATCTTCTTCTCTAAATCTCATGAGGGTACATTTAGACCCTCATGTTCTATCTTTTCTTATAATTCCTTCTATTGTGGCACATCCTACAACTCCTAAGTCCTCAAATTTGACTATGTCATTAGAAGCACCTTCTATAAGTGTATAGGATTGTCATTAGTTCAAATATATTACTTGGATTATGAGTACATTTGTATCAAGCCCTTTCATGGTACCTAATTTCTCTTATTAACATTTATCACAATTCACTAGTGTCTTGGAAAGTCTTTAGTAGTTTCCAAAATGTTCATCTTCATCTTTGGCTCCTATTATACCATAATTTCCATAATGAACTTTAAGTTGTCACCATATTTAGTTAGGCCTAAGACTCTTTATCATATAATGACACCTTTCAACATTGACATGGCAATAGATGAGCAACTTTCAAAGATATACATCTTGTATTTTCTTCCCTCATATTCCTTTCAAGAAAGGGAAGATCTTCTGTATTTATTTTTTGGGTTTGTTTCTTCCTAAGGGGAGGAATGTTGTTTGATGATCATGGATCATCATATTCAACATTCAATGTTTAGCACCCACCATTAGCACGTGAGACTACACATCGAGGGGGTTGCATGGTCTCTGATCTCATCATCTCTATCTTCTAAGGGAGTTTTTCCTCAAATGGAGTTTTCTCCTTCTTAGTCCTCTAAGAGAGATCATTATGTATATCGATATCTAACATGGCTACACATTTGTTGAGACCCATCTATCCATACCTATCCAAGCTTCACTTATAGGGGTATTGGTACATTTTATTTTCCTTGTATTTAGTTAATTACTTTATTGCATGTATGCACCTAGGATAGGATAACCTTACTTATGAAGGTATTTAGACTTGGATAGAGAATATCTCCATTACACATTAGTATGCATCTATTTAGAGAGGTAGTATGCATTAATAAAGGTGGTTATAATTCTCTTATTTGGTGATGTACTACACATGTGACTACATCTCGACTACATCTCCTATTTTCCCACATTTTTTGTACATTCACATTTCTTGGTGGAGTATCCTATATATACTAGCTCACTCTTGAGCATACATTCATCAATTGGAAATCATTGTACTTCTCTTGTGCATTTATAATTACATATTCAATCTAATGGAATAGTCATGTGTTACATCTTCAATATTTAATTATCATGTGCAATTTGACTTTTGTGCCTTGATCATGACATCAAATTCTAGGAGGTTTGCCCCATTGACAAATATTACATCATATCAAGGCATTTTGTAACAACTCTTACATTCCTAAAGAAATTGGTGTAAGAAAAACTTCAATCAAAGATAATTGATTCTCTCAACAAGTGTGTTCCCCCTAATTTAAAAAAAATAGAAGAAAATTCAGAACAAATGACTGTGAATAAAATGAAGCCTAGATTGTGAAAAAAAACAATATTGAATGAACGGATCAAAAATTATTTTAATAGAAATGCATGAATGTTTATAGTACATATGAAGACATATTCATAAGAAAATATAAATAATAAATCCTAAACCAAGTCAAAACATATAAAAGTTTATATAGAAACTATAAATTTGTCTTTACATGTTTGTTGCATTTTGAGATTTTTTAATGTAAAAGTTTTATTCAACACATAAATATATTACAAAAATCTACAAGGAATAGATCCAAAGGAAAATAAACCATCGGTTCAAGACAAGAAATCCTTCATAAAAGGAAGGATGATTCACTATATTTGACATGTTTACCTAAAGAATAATCTTGCGCTTAGAGATCTCTAGTATTGCGAGTGAGATGCTCAAAAATCATGAGATGTATAAACTTTTCAAATTATAAAATTTCATTAATAGGTTGTAAGTAGGTGCAACTGAATACCTTCATTGGTCTTTTGTTAGTAGGACGATTTAACTGTTTAAGGATACACTACCAAGTAAATTGGTCAAATTTTTGTAATATTTTTGAGGCCTAAATTAGCAAGTGATGAAGCCAGACAAACCTAACCACCTAATCACTAGTGAGTTATTAGAAACATGGAATTCCCAAAAAAAATAAGATTTTTAAGCTTTATTTTGATGGCAAAAAAAGACCAAATTTGTAGCTAATAAATTCAACATTTTTTGAGACTTACTCTAAATTCATTCTAAAATATAAAATCTTAGAATAAATTTCAAACCATAGAACAACTTTGGCAGCTGTAATACCTAGGTTGGACTCCATCTAATTCTTAGATGGATCGATAGATAATCCTACAAATTAGCTGGCAATTTAGTACCAATTGCACCTTAGTATGCAATGGGTACACCGAAAATGGATGTGACATTATTTTGCATATGGGAAACTTAAAGTATACATAGTTTAAGTCTCTCTCTCTCTCTCTCTCTCTCTCTCTCTCTCTTCTCTCTCTCTCTCTCTCTCTCTCTCTCTCTCTCTCTCTCTCTCTCTCTCTCTCTCTCTCTCTCTCTCTCTCTCTCTCTCTCTCTCTCTCTCTCTCTCTCTCTCTCTCTCTCTCTCTCTCTCTCTCTCTCTCTCTCTCTCTCTCTCTCTCTCTCTCTCTCTCTCTCTCTCTCTCTCTCTCTCTCTCTCTCTCTCTCTCTCTCTCTGTTTCTTTTTGTCTTTTATCTCTTTACCTCTCTCTATCCTTCTATTTATATCTCTATCTATCCTTCTCTTCTTTGTACCTCTCTCTTTATCCTTCTCAATCTTTGCACCTCTCTCTATCTCTATCTCTATCTCTCTCCCTCTTTTATCTCTTTACCTCTCTCTATCCCTCTATCTATATCTCTCTCTAACCTTCTCTATTCTTCTCTACTTGAAATTGAAAGGTTCTCTCTCTCTAGGTATTTATATATCTATATCTCCCTCTCTATCTCTCTATTTCTTTTTTATCTCTCTATCTTTATTTCCCTTCCCCTTCTTTCTCACACACTTCCTCTCTCTAAGATTTATCTCTCCCTATGTTGCTCTCTCTCCTCTCTCTGAGATTTCTCACTCTACCTCTTTTTTTCTCTCTTTGTCTTGTCCTCTCTCTGTCTCTCTACCCCTATTCTTTTCTCTATCTATTTCTCTCTTCCTCTATCTTTTGCTCTCACTTTCTCCCTCCCTCCCCTCTCTCTCCTTCTCTATCTTTGTACCTCTCTCTCTTCCTCTATCTTCTCTATATCTCTCTCTCCTACTTTATTTCTCTTTCTCAATTTATCTATCTCTCCCTCTCCCTTCTCTCTTCTCTCTTCCTCTCTTCCTCTCTCTTCCTCTCTCTATATATCTATTTTTGTCTCTCTGTTTTAACTCTCTCTATCTCTCTCCCTCTTTATCTTTTTACCTCTCTCTCTATCCCTCTATCTAATCTCTCTTTATCCATCTCTATCTTTGTACCTCTCTCTTCCTCTATCTCCTTTTGTCTTTCTCTATTTTCACTCTCTCTCTATCTCTATCTCTCCCTCCTTATCTCTTTACCTCTCTCTCTATCCCTCTATAGATTATATCTCTCTATCCTTCTCTATCTTCGTACCTCTCTCTATCTTTGTACCTTATCTCTATAATAAAATTTGTTGATCTAAAACTCATGTAACCTTAATTAAACTTAGAAGAATAGGTGAATGAAATAGAGAAGATAAGATGACATATATACATGGGAAAACCCCTTTGAGTAAGAAACTCACAACCAAAAGTAAACCTTAATATATTCCTTCAAAATAAGATTACAATAGATTGAGAAACTTCACTAATGTTGTAGCCCATGTGTTAATAGTTTAGTAGCATGTTGATACTTAGACCTGTTGGTGCCTGCATAAACATTCAAGTTTTAGACTTTCATTCGCAGGCACCTTTCATGAAAAATCTAAAAAATTCTAAGTCTTTTGGCCTTTGCAGTTTAAAAGTGCAAAAAATAGTTTTAAATGCATGTATCTTTGTATATACAAAGGGGTTTGTATGTGCAAATGCAAATGTACACTAGCGGGCTTGCAGAATGCTCAATCAGCCTTCAAAAAATGGAAAAAATCAGTTATATGCCTCCTTGTATGCATATCGGGTTTGGAATAGGTACATATACATTGAGGAATCTTTTGCAGATTCTTGGAATATTCTACAGTTGTATGTTGAGTTTGCTTGTATATTAGGTTTGTATGTTTAGACATACAACGACTACATACAATGGAAAAGATGCAAGCGGATATACAATAGCCGATGCATATGCAAAGGTAAATGTATGTCAAAGATACATGCAATGAAAAGATACAGAGGGGTCTATACAAGTGGGAATGTATATCGGCAGATATACAAGGGTTCATCGATGAAACAACACTCATCGGCAGTTCACATTGAAGTCTCCCCGACGACCAATGCACATACAAGGCCGATATACAATTGGTGGGGCCCATAGATATACAAAGCAGAATGTACATCAGGTGCATGCAAAGAAAATGTGCAAGGGAAAAGGATACAAACGGTGGGGCCCATTGATTGCACATACAAGTGTGATTGTATGTTCGCGCATACAAAGGAACATGCATTCCTAATATGCATTGGTCGGACCCGAACAGGTATGCAATGTAGTTGATAGAGGCAAAGGTCCGATTGAATGTATGGTTTTGCTTGTATATTGCATTTGTATAATGCGATATGTAAGCCGATATATAGGGCAAACATACAAGGGAGTGATATACAAGCCGGACCTGATCCAAGGGTCAAATTTGGTGAATTCAGCACTGGCGTCCACAGCTTGCATGTATATGGCATTGTATATGCCAATATACAAAAGAATGAGGTACAAGGCCTAGATTTCAAATTTCTCCCAATCCGATTAATAAAATGGCTGGCGTTCGTGGCTTGTATGTGGCTGTTGTATGTATATGCATTTGCATATACAAAGGAGTTATACAAAGGGTGATTGTATGTATATACAATCATACTATGCAAAAGCAAAGAAGATACATTGGCGTATCGCCAAGACCATGCATATTGGCCGATGCCTTCTAAGTCTTCCCAATGGCCGATGAAATGCATCTGCATAGTGACGGTGAACTATTCAAAGATTGGCACATGTCCAAAACTGTTGAATGTATATGCATCTTGCATATACAAAGGTTTTGAAAGGCAATTGTGGCGGAAAAGGCAAAATGTGTTTTGCGATAGGAAAAGTCAAAGGAAACAAAGTGCCTATGTGGCATGTTCTCATTGGGCAGTGACTTTTCAACTTAATTCAAGCCGTAGATCTTAGTGGGAGGAAATGAATTGGCGGCCATGTTTTAAAGCTTCATGCGAAGGATTTTCTTTGTATCTGCAGCTCTTTTCAAGCAGGAAAAGTTTCGAAAGCATGCAGTCTGCTGCGTATTCAAGGCCGCAGGTTGGTAAGCCATTAATGGTAGAATTGCAGAGAAGTATGGGTCAGGTTGACAGGTCAACCACTTGTTTTAGGAAGAAGATCTTCAGACGGTGGTGTAGATCCCGATTTCATCTGTTTCCTCCCTCTTTGTCTCCTGCTGCATTGAATGTTTTGAGTGCCAATTCTGAGGTGCTGTGTATCTGGTGAATATTTTGAAGTGCCATGTAATTAATTGCTGAGTACACTTTCTTGTTGTATATAGCAAACTATGTTACTCATTTTGGAGGTGGTTGAAGACTTGGGCAAAATTCTTTTGGAAAAGAACAAAGAACAAAGCCTTTCTTGGTTGCTCTGTCTCATCTTGGAGTTTATGTGTTGCATTTTGAATTCATGTTGCACAATTTTTCAGTTTCATTGTTGTTTTATATGAAAAATGCATTGTTGCATGTATTTAATTGCTTGTCTCCATTTGTTGTATGCCTAGCTTCTTCTGAATCTGGTTGCTAAGGGTTTCTCAGGTTCTAGAATACAGACTTGTTGTATTGCATGCTTGATCTGTGACTTCAATTCAAGGAGTGGATTAAACTATTTTAGGTTAAGTATGGAGAAGAATGTACGTCAGCTGGGATATCTGTAAGTAGAGATAGTTAAATACTTATCCTTGGGTGGTGTTTGTAGGCAAATACTAGTCCTAACCCCTTGAAACTTGAATGCCAGTGCAAACCATTCACTTGTATACGTCTAGTTGACTCCTTGCCCTGAGATAGGCACCGATCTGCTTCTGGATTAGTAGTTATGATCCAAAACCCCCCTGTCTTGCATCCAAACATTAATACCAACTGGTGGTGCCTGCATAGATGTTCAGGTTTCAAGCAGTTAGTTTTGCAGGCACCTTCCCAAAGAATCCAAAAAAGGGGTTCTAAGTATTCGGGCCTCCTCAGCATGTTTCAATGTCAGCATCATATTTCTTCAGAGGAGGTCATCATCATCATATTTCCCAACATCACCCTGATGTTATTTTATCACCTAATGATTCACTTTACCACCCAATGATGCTAACGTCATATTTTTAGGAGGGTGATATTTGCCTGTCAGCATCATGATCTTTTCCGAAGGGGGTGATATTCGAATATCAGTTATATTCCAAGTATCACCCCGATGTTTCAATGGAGCTACAGTGCAGCCTGATTTTCCAAAGGAGTGGGTGATATTTTCAAATAACAGTCATATCTGAATATCACCCCGATGTATGAATATGATGGTGACATCATCAGGATATTAGTGGATATGATCAGGTGATTCATCGGCAGGATATATGATGTCGGGAGGATAAACATGAGGTTTGCCGATGAAGCGGTCTGGCCGATGGAGGATGATGATGAGGTTTATACTAGTGTCGTCGGGAGCAAAAGCAATGACATCATATATGCTCGTGGCCCAGTATATAAAGTATTGAGGAGGTTGTCGTGGGGTGCATGTGGGATAATATATCCTCATGCAGTTTGAATGGAAAAGTCAGCAGGATGTAGCCACGTGTCATGATATCAATGGTGGCCGACTTTTCAGCGTGATCAACACCGTAAATCTCAATGGGAAGGTGGGAGATCGACAGTTATCATTTAAATATTCAAATGGAGAGTTTTCCATGCTTCTACAATAGCATCCCAAGGTGGGACAAGATTTGCAAGGCACGCAACTGCTGCATCCCAAGGCTATGAGTTGGTATGCCATTAATGGCAAGATTGCACAGAGATATGGGTCAAAAGGACATGCCAGCTACCCGATTTAGACAGAAGATCTCCATGTGGCGATGCAGATCCTGATCTCACTTGCTCTTTCTCTCTTCTTTGTGCAGTGACATTAAATGTTTTTTGCACCCTCTAGCATTGCTTGATATCTGGTAAATGTCTTGGAGAGTGCCCCGTAATTAATGATGGAGTACATCTGCTTGCCTTATAAGCAGATGATGTTACTCAATCCAAGTTGTTGAAAACTGGACAAGTTTGGGTGCTGTAATAAGATACAACTCCATTGGTGACCATTTTTGGATGTCTTGTGAGTTTATGAGTCTCATGTTGTATGTTTCATGCATGAATTTACTAGTTTCATGATTGATTTTATATGAACAATGCTTTATTTGCATGTATTCTGTTATTCTGTCTCTAAACTGAATATGCTCTACTTCTGAATCTAAACATCTAAGGGGTGTCTGGAATTCTAGGATATGGTTCTGCTATATTGAAAACTTGATCTTTTTCTTCTGCTCAAGGGGTAGATTAAAGTGTTTCAGGTTAAGGGTTGGGAAGAACATAATGCAGTAAGGATATTGTAAGTAGAGGTAATTGAATACTCTGTTTTGGGAGGTATCTGTAAGGCAGATATCATAAAATGCCCTTGATACTCAGTCTCTAATATATGTTCATGGTGACCATTCACATGTGTATGTCTATTGACTCCAAGCCCTGGATAGGCACCAATCTAGTCTTGCATTGAGGTTACACCTCAGGTCCTGGTTTTGTATCCAAATACCAAATCAACCTAAACTTCAAAACCATACCATTAAGACTTTAGAAGTAGTTTTAGGACCAAAATCCTCTGTCTACAACTGAATATAGGCCCAAAGCTAGCCCCTTTGCACTTATCCCACAGTTTTGGTCTACATAATAGAGGATTTATCTACTTTGTGTTGACATCCCATTCAATCCACAAACATATCTCTTAGATGTTGAATACGGAATACCCCCCAGGTTTTGCAGAGCCTGAATAAGAAGAGGAGATATCTATAGAGTCTATCTCCTACATTGTTGGCTCCTGGCTCGGATATCCTATTGATCAATGATGGCTACCTTGTAGGGATACTGGGAACAAGCATCCAGTCTGGGAAAAAACCAACACGAACCATTTCATATTTCCAACCTGTTAAGTTGTAGGAGTAGGAATAGGAACCCCGCATACTGTCATCCTCAACTAGTTAGATATGTCCAAGAATGTTGCCGAACTTGTGATCTATCACTCAAATCTTGGTCCACACATGAGAGTATTATGCCTGTCAATGTAAAGCTAAATCTTTCTGTCATTGGGGGAGTCAAGATCAAATCTTTAACTATAGGGATACCCCCCTTGGTGCGTTAGAACCAGAAGTGAAGGGGAGGCAACTCGTGCAACCTCCTGTATTCATTGGCCGAATCTACCTGTGCATTGGAACTGGCAAACCCTCTGCCAATTTGAGCTCCAACAAATGGTGACTCTGCTGGGGAATCGATGTCTGGATCTTTCATGTGAATAATGGTGCTTTGCTAGTGGAATGAACTCAGAAAAATATTTGTTCTATGATAAGCTTTTAGTTGATTAAAAAAATTATCCTCTTTGGAGAGGTGGCAACTTTGTAAAAAGTTCTTAGTGCACATGAAAGGCAGATGTATGTTGTTGTGATATGAAAATATTTTGTTCAAGACTTTAGCATCTTGATGAGAAAAGGTACATGGTTTCTTCCCACTTGCATTTGTTATTTTGTTGCATAAGTTGAATGCCAAGGGGAAGCCTTAGGTCTTAGGCAAACATAAGATGTCTAAGAGTGAAATTTATATGAATCTAAATATGTATTCACCCATGCTTAGCCAAGAGGGGGATGAAATGTTGTGTAAAAAAATTGAAGAGATAAATAATAGGTTGATGTCCTTAGAGGCTCGGCAAGCTCAGTTAAATAGTAATCATGTTGTGTCTGCTAGCCAAAATGCTAAACCTCTTGTCAGCCCTTTGGATCCTTTGTATGACCAATTAGATTTGTCATGGGTTGACTATGAAGTTGAAAGTATGCCTGCTCAGATTTACAATCAGATGCCTAGATTTAGTGGACACAGTGTGTGTGATGGGAGTACACATATCCAAAACTTTCACAACTTCATGGAGAAAAACTCATTTAGAGATGAGGATATGTGGATGAGGTTTTTTGTTGGATCCTTTGGTGCAAGAGCTAGAAATTAGTATTTGAGCTTTCCAAAGAAATCCTTTGCCTGTTGGGATGAACTTGTTGACTGTTTTATGGAAGAATTTGCAAGAAAACCTGCTGATCTTGTTGCAAGGTTAATGGAAATTAGAAGACAAGATGAAGAGCCCAATATTGATTTTAGTCATAGATTTGCAGTTGCCCTTTCACAAATCCTTGAAAACTTTAGACCTGATACTTCAGCCTGCATTGGCATATATTTTGAAGCTTTTGAAAGGGGCTCTAGCACAATATTGAGGGAATTCAAGATAACAAGTATGCAGATGGCATACAAGTTTTTAGAAAATATAGAAGAAATGAGGAACGAGCATATACAGAATTCCCTGTCCACAGGTTCAGGTATGAAAAATAGTTGTATGGCTGCAAATGACCAAGCGATCATGGCATCATTTGAAGATAAATGTGTAAATGAGAATATAGAAGTTGAAAATGCTACTATATTTGAACATAATGCTGATAACAATGCTTAACTGGATTGCTCACCAATTGAGGATGTCAAAGAGAGGATCAATGATGACTCCCATTTCAAGGTTGAGGTATCTGGTTCTGAAAATAGTGATCAGGTTGTGGACAGCAATGAGTGCTTGTTTGAATGGGTTTGTGGAGATGATTGTGAGTATTGTGCACAAGATAGAGAAAAAATAAGCAAGTAGAGGGGCAATTCCATGTCTGAATCATTGCCTTTTATTCAGACACATGGAGATGATGAAGAGCAATCAGAGATTGAAACAAATGCTAGTGTTGATTATGATTGTTCTTTATTTGATTATAGTTTTATTTGTGACACACAGGCTGATACTCCTCCACACAAGGTATTCATTGGTAATGAAAGTGCATGTTTGGCTGCCCATGATCCAGTGGCATATTATAATGAAGTTGAAACACTTGGATCAACCCTCTTCCATGCAAATGATACATATGCTGAAGAGGATCTGTTTGAGTATGGTGGGAGTCTAAGCATTGATATTGATAAGGATTCTGATTTTCATCTTGATGAAAGAAAAACCAACATATGTCATGAAGGTTATTGCAAAGATGTGCTTGAGTCTGATCCTTTCCAGTTTGATGCAGCTAATGATTGCCTGCATGATGTGCATAAATGTGAATGTGAAAGCTTTTTCTTTGACATGCCAGCTCATGATAAGATGAGACCTGATGATCCTAGCTATATGATGAACTATGAGTGCTTTCAATTTTTAGTCCAGCTATGGGATCATTTTACAATGCATACTGCTGATATAGATGATGATAAATGTTATATTTCATATGAAAATGGATTGTTTGATGAATATGACATTCACATGTTGCTTGATGCCGATGGTTGTTTGCATAAGGTTAACAGGAGTAAGCTCAATCAAATGTTTGAATATGTAAATGACAAGGTTTGTTTCAGGCCAAACAATGGCAGTATCTTCAGGCTTGATCTAGTGATATCAGATGAAAACAGGGTATTTGACAAAGGAAAATTCTGGTTTTTCCTTTTTGGTGGCCCTGGGCCACCAAGTAAATTTTAAAAAATGTGTGATTTGTGATGCAGGTTGGTGCAATGTTTGACTTTGTGCCCAATGGATAAGGGACTGGTCTGCATCCCAGAGTTCTATGGTTCTCACCATGCCTGAAAGAGGCATGCGTCCCCAGACAAACCCAGTGTTGGTGCCTACATAAACATTCAGGTTTTAGACTTTCATTCGCAGGCACCTTTCATGAAAAATCTAAAAAATTCCAAGTCTTTTAGCCTTTGCAGTTTAAAAGTGCAAAAAGTAGTTTTAAATGCATGTATCTTTGTATATACAAAGGGGTTTGTATGTGCAATTACAAATGTACACTGGCGGGCTTGTAGAATGCTCAATCGGCCTTCAAAAAATGGAAAAAATTAGTTATATGCCTCCTTGTATGCATATCGAGTTTAGAATAGGTACATATACATTGAGGAATCTTTCGCAGATTCTTGGAATATTCTATAGTTGTATGTTGAGTTTACTTGTATATCGGGTTTGTATGTTTAGACATACAACGGCTACATACAATGGAAAAGATGCAAGCGGATATACAACGGCCGATGCATATGCAAAGGTAAATGTATGTCAAAGATACATGCAATGAAAAGATACAGGGGGGTCTATACAACTAGGAATGTATATCAGCAGATATACAAAGGTTCATCGACGAAACAACACTCATTGGTAGTTCACATTGAAGTCTCCCTGACGGCTGATGCACATACAAGGCCGATATACAATTGGTGGGGCCCACAGATATACAAAGCAAAATGTACATCAGGTGCATGCAAAGAAAATGTGCAAGGGAAAAAGATACAAATAGTGGGGCCCATTGATTGCACATACAAGTGCGATTGTATGTTCACGCATACAAAGGAACATGCATTCCTAATATGCATTGGCCGAACCCGAACATGTATGCAATGTAGTTGATAGAGGCAAAGGTCCGATTAAATGTATGCTTTTTTTTGTATATTGCATTTTATAATGTGATATGCAAGCCAATAGACAGGGCGAACATACAAGGGAGTGATATACAAGTCAGACCCGATCCAAGGGTCAAATTTGGCAAATTCAGCACTAGCATCCGCAGCTTGCATGTATATGGCATTGTATATGTCGATATACAAAAGAATGAGGTACAAGGCCCAGATTTCAAATTTCTCCCAATCCGATTGATAAAATGGCTGGTGTCCGTGGCTTGTATGTGGCTGTTGTATGTATATGCATTTGCATATACAAAGGAGTTATACACAGGGCGATTGTATGTATATACAATCATACTATGCAAAAGCAAAGAAGATACATTGGCGTATCGCCAAGACCATGCATATCAGCCGATGCCTTCTACGTCTTCCCGATGGCCAATAAAATGCATCTGCACAGCGACGGTGAACCATTTAGAGATTGCCACGTGTCCAAAACTATTGAATGTATATGCATCTTGCATATACAAAGGTTTTGAAAGGCAATTGTGGCAGAAAAGGCAAAATGTGTTTTGAGATAGGAAAAGTCAAAGGAAACAAAGTGCCTACGTGGCATGTTCTCACTAGGCAACAACTTTTCAATTTAATTCAGGCCGCAGATCTTAGTGTGAGGAAATGAATCGACGGCCATGGTTTAAAGCTTCATGCGAAGGATTTTCTTTGTATTTGTGGCTCTTTTCAAATGGGAAAAGTTTTGAAACCACGCAGTCTGCTGCGTATTCGAGGCCACGGGTTGGTAAGCCATTAATGGCAGAATTACAGAGAAGTATGGGTCAGGTTGACAGGTCAATCACCCATTTTAAGAAGAATATCTTCAAATGGCGGTGTAGATCCCGATTTCATCTATTTCCTCCCTCTTTGTCTCCAGCTGCATTGAATGTTTTGAGCACCAATTCTGAGGTGCTGTGTATCTGGTGAATATTTTGTAGTGCCATGTAATTAATTATTGAGTACACTTTCTTGCTATATATAGCAGACTGTGTTACTCATTTTGGAGGTGGTTGAAGACTTGGGCAAAATTCTTTTGGAAAAGAACAAAGAACAAAGCCTTTCTTGGCTGCTCTATCTCATCTTGGAGTTTATGTGTTGCATTTTGAATGCATGTTGCACAATTTTTTAGTTTCATTGTTGTTTTATATGAAAAATGCATTGTTGCATGTATTTAGTTGCTTGTCTCCATTTGTTGTATGCCTAGCTTCTTCTGAATCTGGTTGCTAAGGGTTTCTTAGGTTCTAGAATACAGACTTGCTGTATTGCACACTTGATCTGTGACTTCCATTCAAGGAGTGGATTAAACTATTTTAGGTTAAGTATGGAGAAGAATGTACGTTAGCTGGGATATCTATAAGTAGAGACAATTAAATACTTATCCTTGGGTGGTGTTTGTAAGGCAAATACCAGTCCTGACCCTTTGAAATTTGAATGCTAGTGCAAACCATTCACTTGTATACGTCTAGTTGACTCCTTGCCCTGAGATAGGCACCAGTCTGCTTCTGGATTAGTAGTTATGATCCAAAACCCCCTGTCTTGCATCCAAACATTAATACCAACCATTTCATATTTCCAACCTATTAAGTTGTAGGAGTAGGAATAGGACCCCCGCATACTCTCATGCTCAACCAGTTAGATATGTCCAAGAATGTTGCCGAACTTGTGATCTATCACTCAAATCTTGGTCCACACATGAGAGTATTCTACCTATCAATGTAAAGCTAAATCTTTCTGTCATTGGGCGAGTTGTTAGTATTCATTTATGTTTAGGGTTTTAGGCTTGAACACTTACATTTTTTCTCATTCAAACCCTGAATTTTCTGTGCCTCAGGGTCTTGTACCGTTTTGCTTATCTGATGCTGGTCTTCTGTGGAAGGTTTTTGGTTATTAGGATTCATCCTTGTATTTTAATATTCATGGTTTGACCAGCCCAGTGCAATGTTTTATTGTCTTTTCCCATCATACATGAAAAAGTGCCAAGTTTCTGTGTATGCAAGCGATCAAATCTGTTAATAAGCTTGTGAAATCTTAATTAGCTTTCAGAATGGTGAAAAATTTGAGTTATATGCATTCTAGATGTATATCGGGTTGCATATACATTAGGGGAATCTTTCACAGATTCTTGGGGATATTCGCTGCTTGTATATTAGCTCTACTTGTATATCAGGCTTGTATGTCCGAACATACATCGGCTACATGCATTAGAAATGTGCAATAAAAAATATACAAGGGTGGAATATGCATTGAAGGTTCCCGGAATATTCTACAGATGTATCAAGGGTTTGCTTGTATATTTTATGTTGTATGTTCAGACATACAATGGTTAGATACAAAGGAAAATATGCATTTCCGGGCATACAAGAGTGAATGTATGTCGCATATTCCAGAAGAGATTCCTTGTTTGTATGTTTGCGTTTGTATATTCAACATACAAAGGAAATGTACATTGCAGATATACAAGGAAGTGAAATATACATTTGCTACAGTGGCGAGGCAGAGATGCATGTGGTGGGGCCCGTGGATATACAAGGTAAAATGCATATGCAATATATATTCGGGCGTACATACAAAGGAAAAGATACATTGCAGGAATATTCTGGTGAAGATTCCTTGTTTGTATGTTCACGTTTGTATATTCAAGATACAAAGGGAATGTACATTGAACATATACAAGGGGCCTTGTATGTTCCGCAACATACAAAAGCAGAGGGTACATTTGATGGGGCCCGCCACTTGTTTAAAGTGATTGTATGTTCAAACATACAATGAAAGTGCATTCCAAAGATGCAAGGTGGACCCGAAGGCATTTTCATTTTGTTCTAAAAGCAGTGTGGCATCCACAGTTTGTACATTGCATTTGTATATGCGACGTGCAAAGAAGTATGCATAGGAAAGAGAAAATGGGTCAGGCCCACCACTTGTATATTTGCACTTGTATATGTGCTGATATGCAAATTCATGAGGATACAAGGCCCGGATATGAAGGTTTTTCAAATCCAATGGATAGATGCAATGAGGTCCACCTTGTATATGTTTTGCACTTGTATGTGTGTAGCATACGAAGTGATAGATGTGGGATGGAGTTACAAGCTGGACCCGAATTAAATTCCAGTTTATTCTATAACATTTGATGTCTGCCTTGTATGTTGTATATGCATTTGGGTTTGCATATACAAGAGCAATAAAGGTGAAATAAAAGGAGAAAGGGTCAGCGATATGAGGGTCAAGGTGCCTGCGTGACACAATATCATTGGCTGGCAGCGTTTCATGCATGTTTTGGGACCATTGATTTCGACGATTGGTTTTTTGATCAACGGCCAGGTTTTGAACCTTCTACGGTGGTTTTTCCTGAGCGTGTGCGACCAATTTTTGAGATGGAAAACTCCGTGGACATGCTGTTGTTACGTCTTTAGGGGTTGCAGGTAGTTGAAGCTTTAATGGCAGATTGTGCAGGGAAGTATGGGTCGTGTTGACAGGGCAACCACCTGAGTGAAGATGAAAGTCCTTGAGCGGTGGTGCGATTCCCGATTTCACCTGCTCATTCCTCTTTGTCTCTTTGCTGCATTAACTAATTTTGAGCACCATTTTCAATGCATTGTATCTGGTAGAAATTTTGATCTGCCATGTAATTAATTTTTGCTGGGTACACAATCTTCGTATAAAAGCCAAGCTGTGTTACTCATTGTGGTTGTTGAAAACTGGACATTTTTTGGTGCTGTGATATAACACATCTTCGTTGGTGGCTCCTTTTTGGATGTTTTGTGAGTTTATGAGTCTCATGTTGTATGTTTCATGCATAAATTTACTAGTTTCATGCTGTTTTATATGAGAAATGCTATATTGCATGTGTTCAATCATTTGTCTCCAAGCTGTGGGTATATTTTCTTTTGAGTCAAGATAGCTAAGGGTTGTTAAGATTTAGGAATATAGTTTTTTTTCTATATTGAATGTTTAACCTCCTACCTTTGTTCAAGGAACAAATTAAATGTTTCAGGTTAATCATTGAGAAAATATGTTGCAGCAAGGATGCCAATAAGTATGAATGATTAAACACTTATTTTTGGGAAGTATCTATAAGGTAGACACTATAAAATCCCCTTGATATCCAGTCTTTGGTATTTATGCTGACCATTCACATGTGTATGTCTACTGACTCTGAGCCCTAGATAGGCACCAATCTAGTCTTGTATTGAGGTTACACCCCAGGTCCTAGTTTTGCATCCAAATACAAAATCAAACTTAAACTTCAAAATCAAACCATTAGGACTTAGAAGTAGTTTTAGGACCAAAATCCTCTGTCTCACAATTGAACATAGGCCCAAAGATATCCCCTTTGCACTTATCTCATAGTTTTGGTCTGCATATGAGAGGATTTATCTTCTTTGTGTCAACATCCTAGCTAATATATAGATGCATTTCACAGCTGTTGAGTAGGGAATACCCCCCTTGGTTCTGTAGAGCCTAAAGAAGAAGAGGAGATATTTATAGAGTCTATCTCCTATATTGTTGGCCCCTGGCCCGGGAATCCTGTTGATCATTGATGGCTACCTTGTAGGGATAATTGGGAATAAGTATCTAGTCTGGGAAAATAACCAACAGATTTTGGCGACTCTGCTAGGGATACTTTGTGAAGGAACCTTGATTTTAAAATAAAATAATTCCTAATTGTAGGTGGCAACTCCGAACAATCTCCCAACCGGTAAAGTAAAAATGTGTATGCAGGGGAGAAGATCCCTGCGTAATCCTCTGTCTGAAGAATTACCCATAAAGATGATGTATAAGAAAACGGGGGTTGTTCAGGCCAGTCAAGAAGGTTCTCCCAGCCCCAAAAATCATGATAATAATCAAAATAATCCAGGATCTTCAGAGAGGACAGAGCCTTATTTCTCAAACACAGAAGCTAAAATCTAAAATGTATATTAAAGACAACAGGGTGGTGCTTTGAGAATAAGGTCAGAAGTATTTCAAGAATGCCCTTTCTTAGATCCTAGTGACAGATTTGAAGAGGTTGAATCTCCAAGGGATGATGATGACGATGACCAGAATGGAATGCAACCATCCTCCTCTATGCCTAAAGAAGAACAATTAGCTGAAGAGATCAAAAGCTTAAGAGCTAAATTAGAATATCTGTAGGTAGTGAAGATCAGAGATGACATGAGATAGAAAGTGCAAGCTCTAAGAGTTGCTCAAAATGATTCAACTCCTACCCCTGAAAATGCAAATATGTAGAGAAATCAACAAAGAAATGAAGTGCAGGATCAACATAATGACCAAAGACAGAATATAAATAATGCTAGAGTACCATTCAACAATGTAAGAAATCAGAATGCAAATAGAAATGCCAATGTAAATCAGTTTAGATAGCCGATGCAGTTGGACAGATTCAGATAGCTTATTTTTTATGGCATTCCTGGTTATCCAAATCCTATTGACAAACATGCGAGGCTGGAAGTGCCTAAATTTTTAGGAAATAATACTGTGTCAGGGGAAGACCATTTGAAAGCTTTTCAGAATATCATGGACAACTTTGAGGTTGAGCATGAGGATGTATTCAAGAAATTATTTATGCAATCCTTAGTTGATGAGGCTAGAGAATGGTACAAAGGTCTGCCTGACAGAAGTGTTTCATCGTGCGATGACTTTAGGAGAATATTCAAAGAACAGTATGGTGACAAAAATGATCCAAGTTTCTTTATTAATGAATTCACTAGCATTACCAAAGGATCAAATGAACAAGTTGCTGATTTCAATACTAGATTCACAAAGGTATTGAACAAACTGCCACATCACTTGAGGCCTAATGAACCTATGTGCATAGTGTTGTACATAAATGCTTTTGATGCCAAAACAGCTTATGGATTAAGAGACAAGGGTCCTCACAGCCTCAGAGATGCTTTCAAAATAGAAACAAATATTGAAAATAACAGAAAAGCATCTAGTAAGACAAACCGAAGAGATGATGTCAAAATTCTGCAAAATCCAAATATCAAAATTCAGAGTGTTCAAGGCAATGCATCTACTTCTGAGGATAAATTAGACAAGTTGACAACTATTGTCAAGGACTTGAGCTATAGAATGGCTAAAAATGAAAAGGGGATAGGTCCTGATAGACAAGTTTACCAAAGGTAAGAAAGAAGACCATCATTACATGACATGCCATATAATACCAATTGGCGTGATGGTAAACCCATTCTCCCAAACAACAGTCAAAGGACTCAAAATGCAAAGGAAGCTCCTGACGCTTTGAAGAAGGCTATAAATATTGTTAATGACACCCCATGGTGCATCATATGTCAAATGTCTCACTCACAGTCACAATGCCTGATTGCTCAATCTCTATACAATAATGTTGTTGCCTATGATGAGTGCAATGAGCTGCACTGCATGGAAGATGACAATGTCAATATGTTGTCTACAAACAGAGAGTTTCCTAATGTTGATGCAAGCGTAAATGATGAGATTCAGGCCTATCAACAGTTTCCCTATGATGAAGATGAGGAAGATAGTTATGCCTAAGCTCAGGATTCACACAATTTCCTGAATATCTTGAGGAGACCATCTGATGAAGAGATAAGAGCCTTCACAGCCGCAGCAGTGGCTCAAGTCAAAAGTAATTACAATCTCAGGGGTAAAGCTCAAGTAAGTAACTCACACCAACCAGAGAATACTTTTGTGAGCCAGCCAATACACAGTCATAGGGGGACTGAACCACAAAAGAAGCAATGGAGCAATAATAGGCAAAACCTTAGGCAAAAAGTAGGTCATGATCCTCAAGGACCAGAAAATAGAGTTCCCCAGGTTGAGGATCAAAATAGAAATTTTCAGATTAAAGACGACAGTCAAAGAGCCACAAAAATTAAAGTTGGATCATATCAAGATAAAAATGAAACCGTGGATTAGGCTACAATTGTCATACAAAATTATGCTCCATTTGATATAACTCAAGTCTTGTCCCAGGTAAAGGTCTCCGTTCCACTGATGGAGCTGATGAAAGTTGAAGAGTTTAGAAATAAGGCAGTATCCTTGATTTCAGGAGTGCCTTGTCAGGCCAAATAGAATGATGAACCTCAGGGCAAGAAACAGGCCCTGTCTGTTGATGAAGATGAGACTTCTGAAGTGTATTTGGGGATGACCATGACAAAATGCCCTTCACAGGTTGAACCATTTTATATCTCCTTGGTCATAAATGGAAAAGTGATTAAGAATTGTATGCTTGACTCAGGAGCATCAATGAACATCATGCCTTTGGCTATCATGCAGCAAGCTGGGTTAAAGATAGATAAGGCATGTGGGAAATGCTATGCCATGGATGCTAGGGAAGTACATGTCATTGGAATTATGAAAGATGTAGATTTCAGACTGGCAACATATCCTGAAAAGACCTACAAAATGAACATAACAGTTGTTGATATCAAGCCGCAATATGGCATGTTGTTGTCAAGAAGATGGGCAACACTAATTGGTGGGAGTATGCAATTGGACCTGTCATATGCTATAATCCCAATGAATGGAAAAGATGTAAAATTGATTAGAGAAGAAAGATCATCAGAAATAGTTGGGGATCAAGAATCAGAAGAGCATATATGTTTTGTGGACATTGATTGTGGAAATTTCAGGGTTGTCTCAGATGTCAAAGAAGGTAAGGAGGGACACATGTGCATTTAGGAGCCTGATCAACAGGGTCTCTAGACCATGTACTTTGATGGAGCTTGTTCAAAGGAAGGCTCTGGTGCTGGCATTGTATTTCTGTCTCCAACTGGTAAGCTTCTAAAATTCTCATTCTTGCTGAAGTTTGCCTGCACAAATAATATTGCAAAGTATGAGGCTCTGTTGTTAGGATTGAATGTAGCTCTAAAGCATGGAATCAAGATGCTCAAAGTATTTGGGGATTCAGAGTTAGTTGTTTCCCAGGTTAGAGATAAGTATGCATCAAAAAATAAAAGGTTAAAATAATATAAGCATGCTGTCTGGGACACAATTGAATTGTTTGATACATTTTCAATAAACTAGATAGAGAGATCAAAAAATGTCAGAGTAAATTTTCTAGCTAATGTAGCCATAAGGACAAATGATGTTACTCTATCAGATGTTACAAATGTTGAGGTCAAACTTAGACCCGCAGTGCCAGATAATGTTTATAACTGGCAGGTATTTGATGATGATAAAGATTTACTGAGATTTCTACATTGCATTGATGAGTATGAGAACCAGGAAATGGATCTTCAGAACTTTGTAGAGGTTGTAGATGGGAAGGATACTCTTTTAGGGAAAGAGGTAATTCAACTCAAGACAAATAAAATCCCTAGAGGGTTGGTCACTCTAGAGAGATCTTTTGACAATAGGGACCAATTTGTTACAAAGGCATCTCCAACAAATAAGAATGATCTGGAGGAGATAAACTTGGGGACATCTCATGCCCCCAAAAAGGTATACATTGGCAAATAGCTCAAGCCACATATCAGAACTATGCTGATTGCATTACTGAGAAAGTATAAGCATGTCTTTGCCTGGTTGTATGAGGACCTGAAAGCTTATAGGGAGGATTTATTCCAGCATGAAATCCCTTTGAAGCCTAGAGCTAAACCTTTTAGACAAAAATAAAGGCCTATCAACCCAACTTTAGCTCCTAAAATGCAAGATGAACTCATGAAGCTTAGGGAGGTTGGGATAATCATGGCTATTAGGCACTCAACTTGGGTGTCTAACCTTGTCCTAGTTAGAAAAAAGAATGGTGACATAAGGCTTTGTGTAGATTTTAGAAATCTAAATGTGTCTTCTTTGAAAGACAATTATCCATTGCCAGACATGGAGGCCATGCTGCAGAAAGTGACTAGTTGTGAACTTCTATCCATGATGGATGGGTTTTCACGATACAATCAAGTGAAGGTAAAAGAATCAGAACAGTTCAAGACTGCTTTCACCACTCCATGGGGAACCTATGTGTATGTAAGAATGCCATTTGGATTGACAAATGTAGGAGCTACATTTCAGAGGGCTATGGATGTTGCTTTTGCAGGATTAATTGATTCAATCTTGGTTGTGTATCAAGATGACTTGACTGCCTTTTCAAAAAAGGAGGAGCGGCACTGCATGCACTTGGAGTAGATTTTTATTAGGGCATTGGAATATGGCATCTCACTCAACCCAAATAAATGTGTCTTTGGGGTAGTGGAGGGAAAGTTGCTTGGTCACATTGTTTCCAATGATGGAGTCAGGATTGATCCTGAAAGGGTAGCTGCAATTGATAAGATTCAAATCCCTAAAACAATGAAAGGTGTTCAGTCCTTCTTCGAACAAATTAATTTCGTTAGGAGATTCATTCCTAACTTTGCAGAGACTACCAAATGTATTTCTAAGATGCTAAAGAAAGGTACAACTGTCAAATGGGAGGAGGAAGCGACTAAATCATTTTAGAATATAAAAGAGGCTATAAAGATGACTCCTGTGTTAAAATCTCCTAATTTTTCTAATCCATTTCAATTATTTTCATTCGCTTCTTTCCATACTATTGCTGCTTGCTTGTTGTAGAAGAATGAGGAGGGTTTTGAACAATCTATAGCCTTCTTTAGTAGGTTATTGCAAGCTACCGAGTTGAAATATGACATAATGGAGAAACAAGCATATGCACTAGTTAGAGCAGCCAAAAGTTTCAGGCCATATCTGGTAGGCTCTCAGATAGTTGCATATGTGCCTCATGCAGCGGTCAAAGATATATTTACTTAGCAGGAAGTAACTGGAAGAAGATGCAGATGGATAAATAAATTGCAAGAGTTTAACATTGAAATATAGATCACAAAATTGGTAAGAGGACAAGGTTTGGCAAAATTGATGACACAGTCAAATCTAGAGGCATGCCAAGTGAATGTAGTGCATAATGAAGTTATAAATATGTCAGAATCTGAGTGGTATAAGGACATAATGTATTATTTGTAGAATTTGAACTGTCCTTCCCACCTCAGTGACAATCAGATGAGAACCTTAAAGCTACATGCTATTAAATACATCACTGTTCAAGGAGAGCTATATTGGAAAAACTTTGATGGCGTGCTACTCAGATGTGTAGATGAAAATCAGGCCAAAGATATTCTAAGTGAGATGCACAATGGAGTATGTGGTGGACACTACGTTGCCTATACAACAGCCCACAAAATTCTCAGAGCTGGCTATTGGTGGCCAACTCTCTTCTCAGATGCACAAAAAATGATAAGAAAATGTGATCCTTGCCAGAGGTTCTCAGGAAAGCTGAAGTATGAAGGTGCATTGCCCCTTAGGACTATAACTGTAGAAGCTCCATTTCAACAGTGGGGAATTGATTTTATAGGGGAAACCTCAGAAAAATCTAGTGGAGGACACAGTTGGATTCTGGTTGCCACTGATTACTTCACTAAATGGATTGAGGCCATTCCAACTAAAAGGGCCACAAGCAAAGTGGTGATGGATTTTATTCTAGAAAATATTATTATCAGATTTGGAGTTCCAGCCAAACTGGTCACAGATAATGCAATGTGCTTTAGGTCTGGTGAATTTATTGACTTTTGCAACAAATATGGAATGGATTTGTCTCACACATCACCATACCATCCACAAGGGAATGGTCAAGCAGAGTCAAGCAACAAAAGTCTCATGAAAATCATCAAAAGGATGATAGATAAAAACAAGAGGTCTTGGGATTCAAAGCTAAAGTTGGCATTATGGGCTGACAGGGTGACAGTGAAAACAACAACTGGAAGGTCACCTTATGAACTAGTATATGGTGCAGCAGCTAGGTTGCCTGTGAATAACCTCCTACCAGTTTATAAATTCATGCAAGAAAATGAGGAGGAGATTGGGGACCCAATGACTGAAAGAATAAATCAACTGGTTGCACTAGATGAAATCAGAAGGGAAGCGCAGAAAACAAACATCAAGACACAGCAGCAAGTGAAATATCTGTTTGATAGAAGAGCTACAGAGAGAAGGTTTCAGATAGGTGACTTGGTCCTTATGTGGAATGCTAGGAGTTAGGATAAGGGCAAACACGGTAAATTTGAGCCCTTATGGACCGACCCATGTCAAATTAGCAATATCTATGGGGATGATTCTTATTTTCTCCAAGCCCTTAATGGTGAATTACTGGATTTGCTAGTGCATGGTAAATTCCTTAAAACCTTTTTCTCATAAATGAATACCTTATGTGCACACTATAAACTAGGTGTAAATATTTTGTACATGCCTTGTATAGTCGATCATGTTTTGAATTTTGGGTTTTGTCAGGCCTGCCCTGGAGTAGTCTGGTCCTCGCTGCAGCCTTGTGCCTACATGTCCCTAATCAGAGCCTATGTTAGTATTCATTTATGTTTAGGGTTTTAGGCTTGAACACTTGCATTTTTTCTCATTCAAACCCTAAATTTTTTGTGCCTTGGGGTCTTGGACCGTTCTGCTTATTCTGATGCTGGTCTTCTATGGAAGGTTCTTGGTTATTAGGGTTCATCCTTGTATTTTAATATTCATGGTTTGACCAGCCCAGTGCAATGTTTTATTGTCTTTTCCCATCGCACATGAAAAAGTGCCAAGTTTCTGTGTATGCAAGTGATCAAATCTGTTAATAAGCTTGTGAAATCTCAATCGGCTTTCAGAAATGGTGAAAAATTTGAGTTATATGCATTCCAGATGTATATCGGGTTGCATATACATTGGGGGAATCTTTCACAAATTCCTAGGGATATTCACTGCTTGTATATCGGCTCTGCTTGTATATCAGGCTTGTATGTCCAAACATACATCAGCTACATGCATTAGAAATGTGCAATAAAAAATATACAAGGGTGGAATATGCATTGAAGGTTCCTAGAATATTCTGCAGATGTATCAAGGGTTTGCTTGTATATTTTATGTTGTATGTTCAGACATACAATGGTTAGATACAAAGGAAAATATGCATTTCTGGGCATACAAGAGTGAATGTATGTCGCATATTCCAAAAGAGATTCCTTGTTTGTATGTTCGCGTTTGTATATTCAACATACAAAGGAAATGTACATTGCAGATATACAAGGAAGTGAAATATACATTTGCCACAGTGGCGAGGTAGAGATGCATGTGGTGGGGCCCGTGGATATACAAGGTGGAATGTATATGCGATATACATTCGAGCATACATACAAAGGAAAAGATACATTGCAGGAATATTCTAGAGAAGATTCCTTGTTTGTATGTTTGCTTTTGTATATTCAAGATACAAAGGGAATGTACATTGAACATATACAAGGGGCCTTGTATGTTCTGCAACATACAAAAGCAAAGGGTACATTTGATGGGGCCCGCCACTTGTTTAAAGTGATTGTATGTTCGAACATACAATGAAAGTGCATTCCAGAGATGCAAGGTAGACCCGAAGGCATTTTCATTTTGTTCTAAAAGCAGTGTGGCATCCGTGATTTGTACATTGCATTTGTATATGCGATGTGCAAAGAAGTATGCATAGGAAAGAGAAAATGGGTCGGGCCCACCATTTGTATATTTGCACTTGTATATGTACCGATATACAAATTCATGAGGATACAAGGCCTGGATTTGAAGGTTTTTCAAATTCGATGGATAGATGCAATGAGGTCCGACTTGTATATGTTTTGCACTTGTATGTGTGTAGCATACGAAGTGATGGATGCAGGATGGAGATACAAGCTGGACCCAAACTGAATTCTAGTTTATTCTATAACATTTGACATCTACCTTGTATGTTGTATATGCATTTGTGAAATAAAAGGAGAAAGGGTCAGCGATATGAGGGTCAAGGTGCCTGTGTGGCACGATATCATTGGCTGGTAGCTTTTCATGTATGTTTTGGGACTGTTGATTTCAGCGATTGGTTTTTTGATCAACGGTCAGGTTTTGAACCTTCTACGGTGGTTTTTTCCTAAGCGTGTGCGACCAATTTTTGAGCGAGAAAACTCCATGGACACGCTGCTGTTGCGTCTTCAGGGGCTGCGGGTAGTTGAAGCTTTAATGGCAGATTGTGCAAGGAAGTATGGGTCGTGTTGACAGGGCAACCACCCGAGTGAAGATGAAAGTCCTTGACCAGCAGTGCGATTCCCAATTTCACCTGCTCATTCCTCTTTGTCTCTCTGCTACATTAATTGATTTTGAGCGCCATTTTCAATGCATTGTATCTGGCAGAAATTTTGATCTGCCATGTAATTAATTTTTGCTAGGTACACAGTCTTGGTATAAAAGCCAAGCTATGTTACTCATTGTGGTTGTTGAAAACTAGACATTTTTTGGTGCTGTGATACAATACATCTTTGTTGGTGGCTCCTTTTTGGATGTTTTGTGAGTTTATGAGTCTCATGTTGTATGTTTCATGCATAAATTTACTGGTTTCATGTTGTTTTATATGAGAAATGCTATATTGCATGTGTTCAATCATTTGTCTCCAAGCTATGGGTATATTTTCTTTTGAGTCGAGATAGCTAAGGGTTGTTAAGATTCAGGAATATATATTTTTCTGTATTGAATGTTTAACCTCCTACCTTTGTTCAAGGAACAAATTAAATGTTTCAGGTTAATCATTGAGAAAGTATGTTGCAGCAAGGATGCCAATAAGTATGAATGATTAAACACTTATTTTTGGGAAGTATTTGTAAGGCAAACACTATAAAATCCCCTTGATATCCAGTCTTTGGTATTTATGTTGACCATTCACATGTGTATGTCTACTGACTCCGAGCCCTAGATAGGCACCAATCTAGTCTTGTATTGAGGTTACACCCCAGGTCCTAGTTTTGCATCCAAATACAAAATCAAACTTAAACTTCAAAATCAAACCATGGGTAAGTGCAAGAAGATGGGGGGCCAAAAAGCGGTCTTAAGTGGCCACTTTTTTTCTGAAATAAGGAAATACTGGCCTTGGATGAGAAATTGAGCATAGTTACACTCAAAATTTGGAGATGCAACCAAAACAATGTTCGTAGTGCTCCGAGTCTACTTTCTAAACTACTATTTTGTTTTGAAAATGGCATAGATTAAGGGGTTCAAAAGAGGGAGCCACAGAAATTGGTGTTGTTTCTGTCAAAAAAACATAACATAGCATGTTTTGTGGCTCCCTCAAAAGGTCAACTTTTTTTTGGTATTTTTAAAATCGCTTCAGTGAGAAATTAGCTAATAGCATGTAGTTTATGCCTGATTTTTCTGATAATTTTTTGATGAATATTTGATTTTTTACTAATTTTTAAAGTGGACACATCCTAAAAAATAGAATTTTGGCCGTGCTACCCCTATAAATTTTGAAAAATAATTGAAAATCATTTTTTTATTTTTTTAATATTTGTAGAATGGAGTCTAGTTTCTAAATATGTAATTTTTTTGAAATTTGAATGAATAGTTATTTTACAATGAAAAAAAGACCAAACAGTGGTTTTTTGCATAAAAACGGACACACAAACAAAAGAAATTAAAGATGAAAGGCTTAACATTGTTAAAATGTGAAAAAAACCACATCGTCAAATAGCTAAGAGAAAGCCTAACATTACCCATGTGTTTGATTTGTTCAACCTTGAAACACGTGCAAATCTGAGGGTTAGCACGAACGAAATTATGTGAAATTTTGAAGAATATAGAAAAACACGTCTGTGACTGTTCATAAGGCACTCCAAGCCTTTGGGTTGGAAATCCAAAGCAAATCCCAAGCCCAAGGCTTGGGATTCCCAAAGCAAGAAATAACGCGAGCGCATTATAACGCGCTCGCGTTATGTTTTGCCTTACATTTTTTCCCGGAAGTCTGTCTTTTGCCATGTTTGACATAACGCGAGCGCATTATAACGCGCTCACGTTATGTCCCACTCAAATTTTTTTACATTCAAGGCTATTCATCATGAGGGTTAAGGCATAAGGGATAGAGTTGGAAGGTTTACGGATAAGGGATTAGCGTTTAAGGTATAGTATCGAGCCTGTTGAGGGTCTAGGAATAGGGATAGCGTTTAAGGTTTAGGGATGAGGGATGACAGATTACGGTTGAGGGTCGAGGGATCAAAGTTAAGGGTTGAGGGATTAGGGTTTGACATTAAGGGTTGAGGGTTGAGGTTCAAGGGTCAAGGGTTTAGGGATAGGGTTTAGGGTCGAGGGATTAGGGTTAAAGTAGAGTGTGGAGGGTGTAAGGATTAGGGATAGGGTTGGAGGGTTTAGGGATAAGGGATTAGGGTTTAAGGTATAGTATCAAGTCTATTGAGAGTTTAGGAATAGGGATAGCATTTAGGGATTAGGGATGAGGGATTATAGTTGAGGGATGATGGATTAGGGTTGAGGGTTGAGGGATTAGGGTTTAGGGATCAGGTTTAGGGTTGAGGGTTGAGGGATTAGGGTTTAAGGTATAGTGTTGAGGGTTGAGGGTTGAGGGTTTAGGATTAGGGTTTAGGGTTGACGGATTAGCATTTAATGTCGAGGTTAGGGTTAGAGTGTTGAGGGTAGAGGGATTAGGGATAGGGTTTAGGGTTTAAGGTTTAAGGATTGAGGGTTGAGGCTTTAGGGATGAGGGTTTAAGGCTTAAGATATAGTGTCAAGTGTTGAGGGTGTAGGGATAGGGTTTAAGTTTTAAGGGTTAAGGGTTGAGGGATATGGATTAGGGTTTAAGGTATAGTGTTGAGGGTCGAGGGATCAGAGTTAAGGGTTGAGGGATTAGGGTTTGATGTTGAGGGTTGAGGGTTGAGGTTCAAGGGTCAAGGGTTTAGGGATAGGGTTGAGGGTCAAGGAATTAGGGTTAAAGTAGAGTGTGGAGGGTATAAGGATTAGGGATAGGGTTGGAGGGTTTAGGGATAAGGGATTAGGGTTTAAGGTATAGTATCGATTCTGTTGAGGGTGTACGAATAGGGATAGCATTTAGGGTTTAGGGATGAAGGATTAGAGTTGGGGGATGACAGATTAGGGTTGAGGGTTGACGGATTAGGGTTTAGGGATAAGGTTTAGGGTTGAGGGCTGAGGGATTAGGGTTTAAGGTATAGTGTTGAGGGTTTAGGGATAGGGTTTAGGGTTGAGGGATTAGGATTTGACGTTGAGGGTTGAGGGTTTAGGGTTTAGGGTTAGGGTTGAGAGATGAGGGATCAGAGTTAAGGGTTGAGGGAATAGGGTTTAACGTCGAGGGTTGAGGGTTGAGGTTCGAGGGTCAAGGGTTTAGGGATAGGGTTGACGTTGAAGGGATTAGGGTTAAAGTAGAGTGTGGAGGGTGTAAGGATTAGGGATAGGGTTGGAGGGTTTAAGGATAAGGGTTTAGAGTTTAAGGTATAGTATCGAGTCTGTTGAGGGTTTAGGAATAGGGATAGCATTTAGGGTTTAGGGATGAGGGATTAGAGTTGAGGGATGAGGGATTAGGGTTGAGGGTTGAGGGATTAGGGTTTAGGGATAAGGTTTAGGGTTGAGGGTTGAGGGATTAGGGTTTAAGGTATAGTGTTGAGGGTTGATGGTTTAGGGATAGGGTTTAGGTTTGAGGGATTAGGGTTTAGGGTTGATGAATTAGGGTTTAATGTTGAGAGTTGAGGGTTGAGGGTTGAGGGTTGAGGTTGAGGGATAGGGTTAATGGTCAAGGGATTAGGGTTAAATAAGAGTGTCAATGGTAGAGGGATTAGGGTTTAAGGTATAGTATCGAGCCTATTGAGGGTCTAGGAATAGGGATAGCGTTTAGGGTTTAGGAATGAGGGATTAGAGTTGAGGGATGACGGATGATAGATTAGGGTTGAGGGTTGAGGGATTAGGGTTTAGGGACAAGGTTTAGGGTTAGGGTTTAGGGTTGAGGGATTAGAGTGAAGGGTTGAGGGATTAGAATTTGGCGTTGAGGGTTTAGGGTTTAGGATCAGGGTTGAAGGTCGAGGGATCAGAGTTAAGGGTTGAGGGATTAGGGTTTGATGTTGAGGGTTGAGGGTTGAGGTTCGAGGGTCAAGGGTTTAGGGATAGGGTTGAGGGTCGAGGAATTAGGGTTACAGTAGAGTGTGGAGGGTATAAGGATTAGGGATAGGGTTGGAGGGTTTAGGGATAAGGGATTAGAGTTTAAGGTATAGTATCGAGTCTGTTGAGGGTTTAGGAATAGGGATAGCATTTAGGGTTTAGGGATGAGGGATTAGAGTTGAGGGATGAGGGATTAGGGTTGAGGGTTGAGGGATTAGGGTTTAGGGATAAGGTTTAGGGTTGAGGGTTGAGGGATTAGGGTTTAAGGTATAGTGTTGAGGGTTGATGGTTTAGGGATAGGGTTTAGGTTTGAGGGATTAGGGTTTAGGGTTGATGAATTAGGGTTTAATGTTGAGAGTTGAGGGTTGAGGGTTGAGGGTTGAGGTTGAGGGATAGGGTTAATGGTCAAGGGATTAGGGTTAAATAAGAGTGTCGATGGTAGAGGGATTAGGGTTTAAGGTATAGTATCGAGCCTGTTGAGGGTCTAGGAATAGGGATAGCGTTTAGGGTTTAGGAATGAGGGATTAGAGTTGAGGGATGACGGATGACAGATTAGGGTTGAGGGTTGAGGGATTAGGGTTTAGGGACAAGGTTTAGGGTTAGGGTTTAAGGTATAGTGTTGAGGGTTTAGGGATAGGGTTTAGGGTTGAGGGATTAGAGTGAAGGGTTGAGGGATTAGAATTTGGCGTTGAGGGTTTAGGGTTTAGGATCAGGGTTGAAGGTTGAGGGATTAGAGTTAAGGGTTGAGGGATTAGGGTTTGATGTTGAGGGTTGAGGGTTGAGGTTCGAGGGTCAAGGGTTTAGGGATAGGGTTGAGGGTCAAGGAATTAGGGTTAAAGTAGAGTGTGGAGGGATGACGGATGATAGATTAGGGTTGAGGGTTGAGGGATTAGGGTTTAATGTTGAGGGTTGAGGGTTTAGGGTTAGGGTTGAGAGATGAGGGATCAGAGTTAAGGGTTGAGGGATTAGGGTTTGACGTCGAGAGCTGAGGTTCGAGGGTCAAGGGTTTAGGGATAGGGTTGAGGTTGAAGGGATTAGGGTTTAGGGACAAGGTTTACGGTTAGGGTTGAGGGATTAGGGTTTAAGGTATAGTGTTGAGGGTTTAGGGATAGGGTTTAGGGTTGAGGGATTAGAGTGAAGGGTTGAGGGATTAGAGTTTGGTGTTGAGGGTTTAGGGTTTAGGATCAGGGTTGAAGGTCGAGGGATTAGAGTTAAGGGTTGAGGGATTAGGGTTTGATGTTGAGGGTTGAGGGTTGAGGGTTGAGGTTCGAGGGTCAAGGGTTTAGGGATAGGGTTGAGGGTCGAGGAATTAGGGTTAAAGTAGAGTGTGGAGGGATGACGGATGATAGATTAGGGTTGAGGGTTGAGGGATTAGGGTTTGATGTTGAGGGTTGAGGGTTTAGGGTTAGGGTTGAGAGATGAGGGATCAGAGTTAAGGGTTGAGGGATTAGGGTTTGACGTCGAGGGCTGAGGTTCGAGGGTCAAGGGTTTAGGGATAGGGTTAAGGTTGAAGGGATTAGGGTTTAGGGACAAGGTTTAGGGTTAGGGTTGAGGGATTAGGGTTTAAGGTATAGTGTTGAGGGTTTAGGGATAGGGTTTAGGGTTGAGGGATTAGAGTGAAGGGTTGAGGGATTAGAATTTGGCATTGAGGGTTTAGGGTTTAGGATCAGGGTTGAAGGTCAAGGGATTAGAGTTAAGGGTTGAGGGATTAGGGTTTGATGTTGAGGGTTGAGGGTTGAGGTTCGAGGGTCAAGGGTTTAGGGATAGGGTTGAGGGTCAAGGAATTAGGGTTAAAGTAGAGTGTGGAGGGATGACGGATGATAGATTAGGGTTGAGGGTTGAGGGATTAGGGTTTGATGTTGAGGGTTGAGGGTTTAGGGTTAGGGTTGAGAGATGAGGGATCAGAGTTAAGGGTTGAGGGATTAGGGTTTGATGTCGAGAGCTGAGGTTCGAGGGTCAAGGGTTTAGGGATAGGGTTGAGGTTGAAGGGATTAGGGTTTAGGGACAAGGTTTACGGTTAGGGTTGAGGGATTAGGGTTTAAGGTATAGTGTTGAGGGTTTAGGGATAGGGTTTAGGGTTGAGGGATTAGAGTGAAGGGTTGAGGGATTAGAGTTTGGCGTTGAGGGTTTAGGGTTTAGGATCAGGGTTGAAGGTCGAGGGATTAGAGTTAAGGGTTGAGGGATTAGGGTTTGATGTTGAGGGTTGAGGTTCGAGGGTCAAGGGTTTAGGGATAGGGTTGAGGGTCGAGGAATTAGGGTTAAAGTAGAGTGTGGAGGGATGACGGATGATAGATTAGGGTTGAGGGTTGAGGGATTAGGGTTTGATGTTGAGGGTTGAGGGTTTAGGGTTAGGGTTGAGAGATGAGGGATCAGAGTTAAGGGTTGAGGGATTAGGGTTTGACGTCAAGGGCTGAGGTTCGAGGGTCAAGGGTTTAGGGATAGGGTTGAGGTTGAAGGGATTAGGGTTTAGGGACAAGGTTTAGGGTTAGGGTTGAGGGATTAGGGTTTAAGGTATAGTGTTGAGGGTTTAGGGATAGGGTTTAGGGTTGAGGGATTAGAGTGAAGGGTTGAGGGATTAGAATTTGGTGTTGAGGGTTTAGGGTTTAGGATCAGGGTTGAAGGTCGAGGGATTAGAGTTAAGGGTTGAGGGATTAGGGTTTGATGTTGAGGGTTGAGGGTTGAGGTTCGAGGGTCAAGGGTTTAGGGATAGGGTTGAGGGTCGAGGAATTAGGGTTAAAGTAGAGTGTGGAGGGATGACAGATGATAGATTAGGGTTGAGAGTTGAGGGATTAGGGTTTGATGTTGAGGGTTGAGGGTTTAGGGTTAGGGTTGAGAGATAAGGGATCAGAGTTAAGGGTTGAGGGATTAGGGTTTGACGTCGAGAGCTGAGGTTAGAGGGTCAAGGGTTTAGGGATAGGGTTGAGGTTGAAGGGATTAGGGTTTAGGGACAAGGTTTACGGTTAGGGTTGAGGGATTAGGGTTTAAAGTATAGTGTTGAGGGTTTAGGGATAGGGTTTAGGGTTGAGGGATTAGAGTGAAGGGTTGAGGGATTAGAGTTTGGCGTTGAGGGTTTAGGGTTTAGGATCAAGGTTGAAGGTCGAGGGATTAGAGTTAAGGGTTGAGGGATTAGGGTTTGATGTTGAGGGTTGAGGGTTGAGGTTCGAGGGTCAAGGGTCAAGGAATTAGGGTTAAAGTAGAGTGTGGAGGGATGACGAATGACAGATTAGGGTTGAGGGTTGAGGGATTAGGGTTTGATGTTGAGGGTTGAGGGTTTAGGGTTAGGGTTGAGAGATGAGGGATCAGAGTTAAGGGTTGAGGGATTAGGGTTTGACGTCGAGGGCTGAGGTTCGAGGGTCAAGGGTTTAGGGATAGGGTTGAGGTTGAAGGGATTAGGGTTTAAGGTATAGTGTTGAGGGTTGATGGATCAGAGTTAAGGGTTGAGGGTTGTAAGGATTAGGGATAGGGTTGGAGGGTTGACGGATTAGGATTTGACGTTGAGGGATTAGGATTTGACATTGAGGGTTGAGGGTTTAGGGATAGGGTTGAGGGATTAGGATTTGACATTGAGGGTTGAGGGTCAAGGGATCAGAGTTGAGGGTTTAGGGATTAGGGATCTATAGCAGGACAAAATGTGAGCGCGTTATAACGCGCTCGCGTTTTGTATTTCTACTGAAACGGTAAAAAAATGGTTACCCCCGTGATCCAGGCCCACATGCTCTGTTTTCTTACTGATTCTGCGCGTGCTCCGACAAAAAAGAAGTGCTTTCATGCTATTGGGAAGTTCACATGCACATTTGACACATTGTACCACCTTTGCATGATCTTTCCACCACCTTTTCTGCTTTGCCAACTTGAGAAGGAGGAAATAACATAGTTTTCAAACCAAATTTGATATATATCTATACAAGTTTCAATTTTTGTAGTATTGCAATGTTAATTTTGATTCAATTTTAAGAATTTAACATTGAAAAGGAAGCAAGTGGTGAAAAACTCAAATTGTTGAGGAGTTTGATGCAAGAAGATAAAAACACTACATAATTGGGTACTCTCTCTATTCAAATCTTTGTTTTTTAGGTATGTTAAGTCTTTACATGCATGTTCTTTACATTTTCTTTATTTCGGATTGAATTACTTTATCATGCTTTATCATACATGTTTAAAATAGACACATTCCCAATCAAGAAAGCAACCTACAATCTCACATGATGCCATGTATATTTTCTACACTTGGGCTCTTTAATAATTATGTGTAATAAACAAACCTTAGTTCATACCATGATGTCAAACTATACAAGAAAAAATCCTTACAACATAAAAAAAATACAATCCCACTATTATCATGTATTCATTTCTTAGGAACTAATATTGGTCTCTTTATCATGCTACAGACAAATTCTCCGTCATGCTGAGGAAACGATCAAGAATTAAACCAACACAGGAAGAGATAGAAGCTAAGAATGCAAAGAAAGCAATGGCTATGAGGGAACTTCGTGAGAAGAGGAAATTGGACACGATAAATGAAGACATACCAATTGAAGAGGAACCACAACCATCACAAAGAGATATGGTATTGACGGCACAAAGAGAACGAATGCAAAAACTTCGTGGTACGAGAGATTTGAATACCATAGTTGGAGACACATCCTTTACCGCAAGACAACATGTAGGGACACCATCTACCACATCTCAAGTTGAGAGTACATCATCACTCACATGTGATGAAGGAGGTACGCCATCATTCCCACCTCAACCTCAAGGTATGTCATCTATTCCATCTTCGATCAAAGGTATGCCATCTAACCCATCTCATTTAAATATTGATGAAATTCCTAATGTTGAGATGAATTTACCTAACTTGACACCATCTAGAATTTTGCATAGAAAGCCAAAGTATTTGATTGATATTGATGAGAATATTTTGCAGCCAATGGAAGGTAAGATTCCAAAACGCACTTGTAGAAGATATGCTAATAAGATTTGGAGATTGTTCTTTGAAAAGTTAAATGAGACTGTAAGATGTCAACTATTCGTTGAAATGATGCGAAGTATAAAGTATAGGTCTATCATGAAGATTCTTGGGTTGAGAACATCAGAGGCTTCAAGTGAAAAATCTATTGTCAAGAATCTAATGAGTGTGTATGAGAGTGTGGGTAACACCTCATGCACAAAAGATAGTAATGCAACACGGCGTGTGATTACATCGACTATAGTAAGTAGTCAAATGAGGAAAGCTCGTCTCATTAGAAAGACAAGTTAAAAATTGAGAATTAATAGGAAAACTTTATCAAGAGCCATTGGAAGACGCCAAAGAATTGAGGACACTAATGCCAGTGAATTATGAGCGTTCTCGGGGAGACTACCACGAAAAGATAAACCAATTGTTGAAGCATTGAGATCACTAATTGAAGACTTTTGGAAGAATTACACAAGGGTATCTCTGAATCAAAGGGATGTGGTAAGAAGGAGAATTGGTAGTCAGAACCGCGAGCCACATCCAAAGCATTTTTTGGATGAGACTCAAACACAGTTTTATGGTAAATTTCTAGAGAAGTATCCTCAAATTAAAATTTGTCGAAGATATTTTGAAATGCTAAAACCTTTCTATGTTAAGATAAATCACACATGCACTACTTGTTGTTGTAGATTACATATTGAATTTTCTAACCATTTTGATGCTTATAGGTCTATATGTTTAGATATGCATACTAACAATGATTTGCAGGGTTGTGCCATATGTGCCCCACCAACATCTTCAAGAGACTTCATATCAAGAATTTTATGTGAAAGAGAGGAAGGTCAAATATTCTACAAGAAATTATGCTTGGATGGCACATGTCATCGTTGCGGTGGCTTGCAACATTTGCCAATATGTGAACATATGGAAATAACACATGCGGTTGGAAATGAACTAGTAGAGTTTGGCAAGTATAAAACAGTGGCATACAATACAAAAGATGGTAAAGAAGCAAAGAGGTGTGAATTAGTTATTGAAAAGATTCCAGTGTATCAGTTTATGCCTATATTTCGTGACAGCATAGTGTATGAGTATGCAAGACATGCCCATAGAGCTCGATGGTTGGACTTGCAATTCAAGTTATGCAAGGACACATTTCCAGTTGGTAGCATTGTTTCAGTCGTCGACTTTGCAGAGAACTACAGTCTACAGCCACAGCGTGAGGTGCAATCACAATATTACAACTCCACACAGGTTTCTATATTTGTGCACATCGCATTCATTCATGTGAATGATAGTACAGAGGATGACAGAAAGATCATAAGGGAGTATCATTTCTATATTAGTGATGATCACACGCATTCTACGGAGTTCGTGCAAGGTTTCTTTCAGGTGTTCTACAATGATTTGGCTAGAAGGGGCATATCGTTCAGTCAGCATATCATATGGTCGGATAATTGTGCATCACAATTCAAGAACTCGCGAAATTTCTATTGGCTGAGTAGGAGGCATAATTTTATAGGTATTCAACATATGTGGAACTTTTGTGAGGTCGGGCATGGAAAGGGGGAGCATGATGGTGCAGGAGCATGTATCAAAAGAGCCATAGCACGAGAAGAGTTAAAGTATAAAGACAATGCAAAGTTGACAGATGCAAAATCGATTGTCGAGTGGTGTAATGCTTCCATGGGTCCAGGTAATGAAGGTAAGTCTTTAGTTCGTAGATTTTTTTGGTTGATAGATGATACTAACATTGCACCATATGAGGATTGTTGTACACTGACAGGATCAAATGAGATGCACTCTTTCAGAAGCTCAATTGCAGGTTCATGGAGTATCCATACACGAAAGATGTCATGCTTTTGTTCTTCCTGTACAATTCAAGTCTGGGATGAGTGTGAGTCAAAGGAGTGGGTTGACGAATGGCAGTTAACTTATCTTAGCCCACTTGACACGTATCGACCCCCGACGGCACTGGAACTAACACAGATGGAATCGTCAGTTGACTTTGACCACATATCAGATTTAGTTCAACCAAGTAATATAGGGCACATATATGCATCTAATTTCATCTAGTTCAACCAGGTAATGTCATCTTACTTTGTAGTGTTTTTGTAATGTTGACTAATTTCATCTAATTTGCTACACATATCAATGTAGGACACGTATATGCAGTTATTGCAGATGAAGATAATGAAGAGGGAACAGATTATTACTTATGTCGTTGTGTTGAGGCCAAAAAGAAATTGGAGGCCCCTGTTACAGATGGAGAAAACATCGAATACCCTACAGGATCAGTGGTTATTACTGGAACATGGCTTAGAAGGTACCCACATAAGAGTGTTAATATTTGGCTATTTCAGGACTTTGACATGCATCGAAAGATTCTTCATTACTCGAACCTTGTCGTGGCATCCAATGTTCATTTGATAAAGTATCGGGGTAGACCTTTGAACAAAATATTGTGGAACGTGCGTGAGTCTGACCATGAAGCAATACTTGACACAATAAAGAGTAGAGCAGATCCAGATGGTTCATTGGATTAATTTGTAAGTATTCACATTGATTTTGTAAAGTTATGTTACATTAAGTTGTAAGTATGCACATTAATTTGTAAGGTTTGTCTTTTTTTATTTCCTCCTGCATTTTTACACATATGTACACATTTTTACATCATCATGTTATGCATTTTTGGTGTCCTGCTCCTGATGCAACCAAACTCATAACTCACCCTACTAGACACCATTTGATGATCTCTCCAACACTCTGGATCCAGGGCGCCCAATCATGATGATGACCTATATACCATTCTCCCAAGGCACTCATAATGAATGAATGATAAGGAGCACCTCAACCTCTATAATCAAGGTGATTTTAAGTCACTTTGAGTCATTTGGGGTCAGTTTGAGTCTTTGAGTCATGTTGCAAAAAAGTGTCAATGTTGTCAAGTTGCACAAAGCAACTTTTGCATTTTTGGTGTCCTGCTCGTGATGTGACCAAACTGACTGTTCCAACGCATTCGGATGGGTACATTTACGCTAGGCATGGTCCTGTTTTTCACCCAAACATGTCGAAACAGTCTGAGCTACATTGTACCAACGATATCCCTGAAGAGTCCAAAGTGTAAAAAGGCTGCAATCTTTGACGAGATGTTACTCAAAAACCGTGTCACTTAGAAACATTCCGTCTAAGGCAACGCTATCATGTAGAGTGCCTCTACAATAACCTCTCTCAGTTTTTTATAGCTCTGAGGCATTTACTCGTGGTGAAAGGTTTTCTGCTGCCCCAAAAATCGTCAGAAGGAGGCAGTGTAAAGTTGCAAAGGGGTGTAACTTTTGTCCTGCTCCTGATGCGACCAAACTGACTATTCCAACACGTCTGAATGGGTACATTTATGCTAGGCATGGTCCTATTTCTCACCCAAACATGTCGAAACAGTCGGAGCTACATTGTACCGACGATATCCCTGAAGAGTCCAAAGTGCAAAAAGGCAGCAATCTTTGACGAGATGTTACTCGAAAATTGTGTCACTTAGAAACATTCTATCTAAGACAACGAGATCACGTAGAGTGCCTTTACAATAACCTCTCTCAGTTTTTTATAGCTCTGAGGTATTTGCCCGTGGTGAAAGGTTTTCTGTTGCCCCAAAAATCATCAGAAGGAGGCAGTGTAAAGTTGCAAAGGGGTGTAACTTTCGTCCTGCTCCTGATGCGACCAAACTGACTATTCCAACACGTCCGAATGGGTACATTTATGCTAGGCATGGTCCTATTTTTCACCCAAACATGTCGAAACAGTCGGAGCTACATTGTACCGACGATATCCCTGAAGAGTCCAAAGTGCAAAAAGGCAGTAATCTTTGACGAGATGTTACTCGAAAACTGTGTCACTTAGATACATTCCGTCTGAGGCAACGGGATCATGTAGAGTGCCTCTACAATAACCTCTCTCAGTTTTTTATAGCTCTTAGGCATTTGCCCGTGGTGAAAGGTTTTCTGTTGCCCCAAAAATCGTCAGAAGGAGGCAGTGTAAAGTTGCAAACGGGTGTAACTTTCGTCCTGCTCCTGATGCGACCAAACTAACTGTTCCAACGCGTCCGAATGGGTACATTTATGCTAGGCATGGTCCTATTTCTCACCCAAACATGTTGAAACAGTCGGAGCTACATTGTACCGACGATATCCCTGAAGAGTCCAAAGTGCAAAAAGGCAGCAATCTTTGACGAGATGTTACTCAAAAATCATGTCACTTAGAAACATTCCGTCTGAGGCAACAGGATCACGTAGAGTGCCTCTACAATAACCTCTCTCAGTTTTTTATAGCTCTGAGGCATTTGCCCGTGGTGAAAGGTTTTCTGTTGCCCCAAAAATCGTCAGAAGGAGGCAGTGTAAAGTTGCAAAGGGGTGTAACTTTCGTCCTGCTCCTGATGCGACCAAAATGACTATTCCAACGCGTCTGAATGGGTACATTTATGCTAGGCATGGTCCTATTTCTCACCCAAACATGTCGAAACAGTCGGAGCTACATTATACCGACGATATCCCTGAAGAGTCCAAAGTGCAAAAAGGCAGCAATCTTTGACGAGATGTTACTCAAAACTTGTGTCACTTAGAAACATTCTGTCTGAGGCAACGGGATCATGTAGAGTGCCTCTACAATAACCTCTCTCGGTTTTTTATAGCTCTGAGGCATTTGCCCGTGGTGTCAGGTTTTCTGTTGCCCCAAAAATCGTCAGAAGGAGGCAGTGTAAAGTTGCAAAGGGGTGTAACTTTCGTCCTGCTCCTGATGCGACCAAACTGACTATTCCAACGCGTCTGAATGGGTACATTTATGCTAGGCATGGTCCTATTTTTCACCCAAACATGTCGAAACAGTCGGAGCTACATTGTACCGACGATATCCCTGAAGAGTCCAAAGTGCAAAAAGGTAGCAATCTTTGACGAGATGTTACTTGAAAACTGTGTCACTTAAAAACATTCGGTCTAAGGCAATGGGATCACGTAGAGTGCCTCTACAATAACCTCTCTCAATTTTTTATAGCTCTGAGGCATTTGCCCGTGGTGAAAGGTTTTCTGCTGCCCCAAAAATCGTCAGAAGGAGGCAGTGTATTAAGTCAGGACGAAAGCATATTCACTCTAGGCGCCTGTTTTTGACCAAATCACACATGCGCCTTGAACAACTCTGTCTTCAAGGCGCTTTTCTCTAATCTCTGTAACTCTCCAAAACCACTAAGGCGCAAATTTTACCTCTTGGGCTCAAGATATAGGTTCTTCATCCAAGGCGCCAGAATGGTCCAAAGGCACATTTCACCTCTAACCTCACCTCTGACCTTACTTGGAGGCACTAAACCTTTTGACATTTCAAGTAACTTCAAGAGAACTATTTTTCCTTAAGGTGGTTCACTCCTTGTAATTGGATGTATGGTACTTGTAACTCATTTGATTGACTTTGTAATGTTTCTTCTTCTTGTAAAGTAGATAAGGATGATATAAGCTTACTTCATGAATCAGAGTAGAAATCTCTCTTGGACTTGCTAGGTGAAAGGACTTGAACTTGAAGGACTTGAAGTTGATGAAGTGATCCTTCATGATGGCCTTTGACATTACCTTCTCGGAGTGTAGATGATAACACCTTCCTTGGATAAAGTGGATAACCTCTGACCTAAACTTTGAAGCTTGATGAATCTTGAAGATTGGGTTTCCTCCTACTCCCCTTCTGGGCTCCACTCCATCAAAGGGGTATTTAGTTGTCCAAGGCGCCAACATTCACTCAGGGGCGCCCAAAGAGAAAGTTTACAACTCTAGGGCGCTAAACTCTTATGTAAAAATGGTCATCATCAAAGGCACAAAAATGGGTCTCTAGGCGCCAATCTCTCCAAGACATTCCATCTCATTGCTCTCCTCCATTACAAGCGCTCACTAACCTCAATCTTGGGCGCATACCAACATCCCAACATCCAAATCACCTAGGCGCTCAAAACCTTCAAGACTCAAGGCGCATTTTATGATCAAACAAGGTATCTCCTGAACAAGGCGCTCATAGTCTCATCAGGGCGTTAATCATCATCATGAGCGCTCATATTGTTCTAGGCGCACAGTTATCTCTGGAATGCTCAAGGCGCTCAAGGTGCACATACCCTTCTCTAGGCTAGTTTACACTTATTCAAGGCGCTCATTCCAAACTTACATGAACTCCTCATTACAAGATGCACAAACTAGATGATCCTAGGGCATAAGGGCGCTCATAGGAGTTGTTATGTGTCATTTTGGCCAAGGTTCTCTGGAGCAGTGAAGACATTAGGAAGGGGATGATCGTTTGGATAGTTTTGAATGCTTTATTTCTCCTTGTTTAAACTAGGCGCTCACTAAGGATTGGAGTAGCCTTTGCACCCTCACATCACGTTAATCGGCGTTTCAGAGGCAATCATAGTATAGGAAGATTTGCGCCTTGAAGAAGAGAGTTATCTGGTGAGCGCTTAGGAGTTCTAGCGCCTAGGGGAAAGGTCTAGGTAGAGCGCCTTCAGACTTTGACAGTGAAGTGCCTTAAGGAGTTGGATGATGTTTTTGCCTAGAGTGGAGATGATGTTTTTAGCGCCTTAAGGATGATGATGGAGCGCCTTGGAGTCAGGTTAGTCTGGAGCACCTTAAGAAGGTAAAGCACTTCAAATGTAAACACAAGTGTTTTGAGCGCCCTAATGAGAAGTTGTCTTGGCACCATAAGTTGTTCAAACGAAGATATGCGCCTTGGATAGTTGCAAAGACCTAATTTAGTGCCCAAGGTTGGAAGACTCTTTGTGAGCGCCCATTGTTTGAAAGCTCTTTGTGTTTGGTGCATTAAAATGAATTTGGCACCTAAGTAGTATTGAAACACTCAACTGAGTGCCTAAAGCCCATGAGAGAAGTGATATGCGCCTTGATAGGAATATCATGGAAGATGAGTTTACTGAATGGCGCCTTGAATGACTTGGTTGATTAAGTGTTTTAGTGCCTAGATATGGGATGAATCATTGAGCGCCTTTGGTTGAGATGATGTCAGCACCTTTGAGATTATAACACCTTGGAGTCAAGTTCGAAGGAGCACATTGAGAAGGTAAAACACTTCAAATGTTTTTAAGGAATTGGAGAAGTCACTTAGTGCCTAGAAGGAATTCCAGAGCAAGAGGGTTGGAGCGCCTTGAGCTTCAAGTCAGATATGCGCCTAGACCTCTACCCTTTAGCAAGTTGAAGCCCTCTGAGCCTTGACAACGTGAGAATGCCTTATAGTGAATATGCGCCTTGGGCAAGGTTGAATACAAAGTTGAGGAGTATATCATAATGAGTAAGTGCACTGTAGGGTTAGATGATAAAGACTAGTGCCTTGAGTGTCTTGGTCAAAATTTTGACGTGAGAAGTCTTGCAAGATCAAACCCTGGAGTGCGCCTTAGAGAGAACCTATTGATCCTTTGCTTTGACAAGATTTGGGCGCCAGAATGATCCTTAATAAATGGAATGTATCTACACCAATTTTGCGCCTTTAGGGAAGTGATGGTGGCCAGAATGATCCTTAATCTCATGTTTGTGCGCCTAGGTCTAGAAGCAAGATTTGAGCGCCTTAGGATAGGGTTTTTTTGCACCTTGTCTTGGAGAGTGAATTTGTGCCTTGGATGATGTTGAAGCGCCTTGGGATGAAATGCGCCCAAACTTACAGAGGGCCTTCAGTGAGGGAGTTGAAGAGAGTGCTTAGAGGAAGGATAGCCTTAAGATCAAACTAAGTACTTAGAAACCTAAGATTAGCGCCTTATTTGAAGTTATACACCTATTCTGGCGCCAGAGAGTGAGTTTGAGTGTGAAGAAGTGAATGTCTGCACCTTGAAGGGGATACAAAGGGAAGATGATGCACCTTGATGGGTTGATGATGGAAATTTGCGTTTTGGAGCTAAATGTGCGCCTTGAATCTAAATGATATTTGAGTGCTTAGAGGTAAATAGGGGCGCCTTTGAGAATTCTTTGTGCTTTAAGGAATGGATTGTGGCGCTTTGGACTAAGGTAAGTCCTGAGCACTTCCAATGATCTTAAGGAGCGCCTTGAAGGAGATAGTGCATAGAGGTACAATGAATCTTCCGGAGAACATGGATAGACAACTAAGTCTCCAACTTGAGTCTTCTAAGTGAATTGGATGATGAAGAGAGTCTTGTCATTTTGGGCGCTAGTATCAGGATGAATCATCCAAAATGGGTGCCTAGAACTAGAAGGCGCCAATGCATGAGTTCAAGGATCCTCCATTGGAGCGCCTAGCCCAGATGGCTATAGATTGAAAGTTTTAAAGCTAAGTGATGTCTCTTAGGTGAATTCCTAGCCTAGGTGCATGTGTTGGGAAAAACTCTTTGGCTCTGGCGCCTAGAATTGGGAGCTTTGTAAGATGCACCAATTGATGAAACATTTCCATTTTGCACCTAGAATAGAACTCTCTCACATAGTTGAAATTAACTTGATAGAAGGAGATAAGTCTTAAGGACTAGTTTGGCGCCTCACTTGCCTATCTCACCTTTGAAATGCGCTTTGGTTGATGATCATCATTGATGGTGCCTAGTGAAATGTAAAGCTATTTGCATCTCCAGAGGATCAAAATTGGATTAGGAGATCATCCTTGCAGTTGAGATTGACAGAGAAGTGTTAAAGGAATCACTTCAAATGGGTGCCTAAGCTAGTTGAGGTGCATATCAATTCCACTGTAACTCTAGACTGACGCTTAGGATCCAGTCATCTCCTAAGGCGCAGTTCCATTCACCCATGACCTCGCTTGGCGTCTAAAACTTGGAAACTCCTTTGGAAAGCTCCTGTTGTGCCTAGAAGATGAGTTTGGGATATCAACTTGCAAAAGGCTTAGAAACTCTTCAAAGATGTTAGGCACAATCCCATGGCACTGGAGCTCAGTTTTGGCACCTTCAAGGAATAGCACATGAAGGAACTTGGGAGGTTAGGTGCTTGTAAAAGGGAACACCTTGGAACATCTTCCAGGGGTTGAAGTAGTAAGAAAACATCAAGTGAGTCTAGGCGCACTCCCTTGTGTGAATAGTTTAGCTCTGGCGCCTAGCCACAGAGTGAGCCAGAAGAAGTAGTTTGGACATTAGAAGATAGGCGCTCATTCTACAATGAAGCATTCCACCTTCCTAATCAACAAAGACTTGCAAGAATTGACAAAGGAAGCTAAGGTGCACCTTCTACTTGTTTCCACCTCCAAAATGCGCCTAACCTTGAAAGGGGGTTCAAAGATGTTTGTTAGACCTTTTCACTCAAGGCGCTCACCTTAGGCGCACTTTCTAAGTCCTTGTCACCTCAAGGAAACACCTAGTTTGGAAGGCGCTTGCCCTGTTCTCCACTCCTTTCAATTGGCGCCTAGAACATAGAATGCATGAAAGGAGCGCCTAGACTCCAGAGGGCTCATTTGGGTGCCTAGCATTTAAAACACTTTCATAATGATGATGTTTTGGCGCCTACTCTTGGAAACAATCCAGAGCATCCATAAACTCTAATTGGCGCCTAATGTTGACAAGGCACAACTTCAGGAGGAGGTCACCTCAACTTGGCGCCCAAGTCAGAAAAACCTATAAATCCTTCAAATATGCGCCTACCTTGTGAGGTGATGAGTTGAACATTCCAAATCTTCAAATGTTGCTCAAGTAAGGAAGACATTGTAACATCAAGGCTTCAAGGCCTGTCCTTGTATTTCCATTGAATGAGTTGTACTTCATGCTATTGAAAGCATTTTCCATGTAATAAGACATTGCAAGTTGATTGAATCAAGTAACAAGACAAGTACCCAACTCTAATGTTGTTTCATTCAAATAGTTATCTTGATGTATATCTTTATGTTATTGAAGTAGTTGATGAATTGTTAGCAAGTAAAAGTGTTTAAGTAAGGAAAATTTTTTGTAGAACTAGTTGGGTATCTTACACTTACACCATGCCTATCCATCAAACATCACAATGCAATCAAAATCCTAACAACATGCCCATGATCCAAGATCAAGTGCAATCATGCAAAGATATTATCAATCACAAGCCTATTAAGAATGAACTAGAGTCTTCTAGTACCATACTTTTCCATCAAACACCATCATGTAATCCATGGCCTATCAAGCCTATCAAAGAAAATGCAAACATCCTATGTAATACAATCAGACTTTAAATATTTGAAGTAGCTATCTACAAATATCCATTCAAAAGTGGATTTATAATGCAAGTATGGATGCCATCAATAAAAAAGATTTGTATTAACCAAATATCCATATACGCATACATCAATATCTGTCGATATAAGTATAACATATATACAAAATAGCCATATAGGCTTACAAGAATGCCATATAGGCATACAATGTCAACTATGTACAATACAAAATATATGTCCACAAATGCCATATAGGCATACAACAGAGGAACACAATAAAAAGTCATTCCCCTCTAGCTGGTGAAGAGAATAAATCACGAGCAGCCTTTGATCTTCTAGGGGATGGAGACATGCATGTGGGTGGTCTACTACGAACCCGAGGGCTACTCCTCCTATTTAGTTCTTCCTGCACCTTTACCTGTTACAAAAAAAAGTATAGATATTAATATATAGAAATTACATGTTATAAAAAAATGAAATAATCACTTACCGCTAACATATAATCTGTCTCCTCGCTTGCCTCAGTAGCAGGAATAGGCCCTGGTGATGTCATGTCCTATAGAAACCATCCAGATAGAAATTAAACTTCAAATCAATAATCTTTTGATTTTTCAAAAATAGACAACTATAACAATGAATGTAAATTGAAATTTACTAATCTGCCTCATACCCCTGTCAATGCCATAGAGCTATGAATCGCAGAGGCCACACCCTGCTCCATTGCCCTATGAACATGGGGAGGTGTATCCGCAGCTTGCATCATCTGGAAATAAAACAACATTATTCAATTACGAAAACTATAATAGTGATGCAAATCATGGCTCCTAACATACACACACGCTCATCTAAACATGGAAGTACACACAATAAAACACACAAATCACATACAAAAATTTAGTAAGTAAAATTCATTCATTAAACTATTTATTTTATTACCTCCGTAAAGCTTTGAAGTCCACCACCGCTGGCAGGTGTTGCCATGAAATCTACAGTGTTAACCTATTCAACATCCAAAATCAGAAATTAGAATACCATTCATATAACGATGCTATTCACATGTAATATTTATAATTGTTTACTAGTTACATACCTCGACAGTAGATGATCTAGTGAAAAATGTAGGTGGAGAACCACTGAAAACTACATCGACGCTATGACCTTGAAATTTCATTAAAATCATCAATTTAAATTAGTTAATCTTGTATTTCAAAAATAAAATTTAATAAATTAAATTCAATAAACTTGCTAATATTTACCTGAGTATCAAGGCCGAAAGTCTCACTCAGGAGGGTATCTGTCATCACCATCTGCTCAGCTGCAGATGTAGCCTGTGCACCTGCGTCCTGACTGTCCATGGGGTCATAACCATAGGCTGACCCGCAAGCCTGGCAAGTATGCGATGGGACCCTACTCCTCACACTATCTCCCAACCCACTCTGTGTTGCAGGATCGGCATGCTCTATGATGCTATGGGTCAAGGCACTAATCGACCTCAGTGTATCGACCTCAACACTCTCCTTCACAATGGAAGGGATAGAAACATGCTTGTGGGCTGGTCTGCTGATTACTCGTCTCACTACCTGCTGTGGGTCAAGACGTGCCCCTGGTCTATCCTGTGCTGAGCCCCCACCTCTACCCTGGAAGTCCCGCATATCAAAATAGTTTGGCACTTTATTGAGAACAAACTTCGAGTAGAGTTTCCTCAAAAAGTATTGCGGGACCTCATTGTTATTGCATGGAGGATGGTCAAAAACCATCCACCACCTCTGCCCGAAATTGTCCCTTATCGCTTGGTTGTTGCACCAATGGATAGGGAACCTCTTGCATGTAATGGGTGGAGGTTGATTTGTTTGTGGGTTTGTGAAAATTGAACACAAGTCTACTTTTGTAATTTGTAATTTTTTGACATCTTGGTATGACAATTTATCTGCATAGTAATCTCTAAACTCTCTCTTTTTATCGGTCCAACTAGTTATTTGCTTGCTAATTGAATTTACATTTGATAACATAGACTCAAGAGATTCGGCAAGCGTGGACCTATGCAAGGTTGAAGTGGAAGGATCTTTCAATCTTGCAATTATATCTTCAATTTGTTTTTTGTTGTTTTCAATTTCCCCCATTATATTATCTTGTGTTCCAGGGGCATGTCGAGGAATGAATGGAGGAGGTTGTTGTTCTGCATGTATTTCTTCCTCAAGATTTTGTGGATTTTGAGGAGGAGGAGGAGGTGCATTAACATTTCCTACAATTAATAAAATATACATCAAAAATCAACAAAAACCTACCTATTTAGGAAGAAATTCAAACAAAAAAAAAAGATAACTCACCCCTTTGGCGTGCTCGACGTCACGGCGACATTTCGGCGATGAATCGACAAATCTTTTGTGTTGAACGGCGTTTTGTAGAACGCGAGCGCGTTTTTGGTAGGGTTTTATGCCGTGGGCGGAGGAAAAGCTCATAGAAATGAAATGAAATGAAATGGCAGCGGGGGTTTTTTTTATAAGTAGCAGTTTAAAACGTGAGCGCGTTACAATGAGCTCGCGTTATAACGCGCTCGCGTTTTGCCTTAAATTTTTTTGAAAATTTTTTGGCCACTTTTTGGCCCCCCATCTTTTTGCACTTACCCCCATTAGGACTTAGTAGTTTTAGGACCAAAATCCTCTGTCTCACAACTGAACATAGGCCCAAAGCTAGCCCCTTTGCACTTATCTCATAGTTTTGGTCTACATATGAGAGGATTTATCTTCTTTGTGTCAACATCCTAGCTAATATATAGATGCATTTCATAGGTGTTGAGTAGGGAATACCCCCCTTGGTTCTGCAAAGCCTAAAGAAGAAGAGGAGATATTTATAGAGTCTATCTCCTATACTGTTGGCCCTTGGCCCGGGAATCCTGTTGATCACTGATGGCTACCTTGTAGGGATAACTTGGAATAAGCATCCAGTTTGGAAAAATAACCAACACGAGTCAAGATCAAATCTTTTGCTGTAGCGATACCCCCTTGGTGCGGCAAAACTAAAAGTGAAGGGGAGATAGCTCACGCAACCTCCTGTATTCGTTGGCCGAATCTGCCTGTGCATTGGAACTGGCAAACCCTTTGCCAATTCAAGCTCCAACAAGACCTAAACTAAAATCCTACAAATCCCTACAATACAATCCAAATGATATCAAAACACTATGCCAAGGGTTATATTTATAAAAAAAATCCATCACTCTACCTCTCTCTATATCTATGTCTCCTTCTCTCTGCCTCTTTCTATATCTCTATGTTTCTCTATCTTCCTCTTTCTCTATTTCTCCTCCTCTCCATCTAAGCTCTTAGTCTCTATCTTTATCTCTCTTTCTCTTCTCTATCTCTCTTCCCCTCTTCCCCTCTCTATATCAATCCCACTCTCTATTATTCTCTCTTCTCTAGGTTTTTCTCCCTCCCTCTCTTTGTCCCTCTCTTTCTCTCACCATTTCTCTCTATCTCTATACCTCTCTCTCTCCCTCTCTATCCCTATACCCATCTCTCTTTCAAGAGAGAGAGAGAGAGGTAAAGAGATAAAGATGGAGAGAGATAGAGAAAGACAAAAAGAGATATATTGAGAGAGAAAGAGACACATAGAGATAGAGAGGACAAGACAAAGAGATAGAGTAAAAGAGAGGTATAGAGTGAGAAATCTCAAAGAGAGGAGAGAGAAACATTATAGGGAGAGAGAATCTCAAAGAGAGGAAGTGTGTGAGACAGAAGGGGAGGAAAATAGAGAAAAAGAGATACAAAGAAATAGAGATTTGGAGAGGGAGATAGAGATATATAGAGAGAGAGAGAGTACCTTTCAATATTAGGTAGAGAACACGACTACATGCATAACCTTCCTATGAATAATTATTTCTAAGTTTTACATTTACCACCCATCACAATTGAAGAGACATTTCCTAGAATACAAAATCATTATCCATCATGGGATTACAAAACTAAGCTTAACTACAAAAACATAGTGACAAAAAGTACATTTCGTTGTGTGATAGGCTTGAGGTTAAGGTGAAGCATTCCAATGGAAAACCCTACATTAAAGATCAGACTATGGTACTTTTACAATGTAAAAAGTGGAGCTTGGTATGTTTTGGTCCAAATCATCTACTCAAGCTTTACTTACCATTGTAGAACGATACACATCATTACATGGTTTCAATGTTCAAATCATGACCATGATTTATCAAATCAAAATAGACCCAAAAAATTAATACAAATATTCTATATACTTTCTTTTTGAGAACACTAATATTACATACAAATAAAAAAAATCCTCTTTTCTACTCTTACAAATATGCCCCCCTTATTTATTGCTCTTATTAACTCAATTTTACAAACCGTGTCAATTTTAAGTTTCCCAGATGCAAAATAATTTCACATCCATTTTCTCTCTCACCATCCCTCTCTATCCCTCTCTATCTCTATACCTCTATCTCCCTCTCTATCCCTATACCCATTTCTCTCTCTCTCTCTCTCATTTTCTCTATCTTTCCCTTTATATATCTTATCTCTATCTTTCTCTCCTACTCTATCTCTTTTTCTCTATTTATCTCTCTCTATCAATATCCCTCCCTCTCTATTTCTCTCTCCTACCCTCATTGTTTCTCTCACTCTCTCTCTCTTCCTCTATCTCTTTATCTCTTTTCTTTATCTCTCTTTCCCTCTATATCACTTATATGTATTCTTCTCTCCATCAATCTCCCTCTCTCTATCTCTCTCCCTATCTATCCCTCCCTCCCTCTCTCCCATTGTCTCTCTATCCCTTTCTATCCCTCCTCTCTCTTCTTGACTCATCTATGTCTTTGTTTAACTCTATTTATCTCCCCTCTCTGTCTATCTTTCTCATTCTATATATAAAGATATCTCTCTTTATATAAAGATCTCTCTCTCCCCCCTCTCTCTACTTCTCTCTCTACTCATCTCTCTTTTTGTTTAACTCCATTTGTCTCCTCTTTCTCTTTCTCTCATATAACTATAATATAGATTCTATATAAAAATAAATATATAATTCAATCATTACAAGTTACCACTTGGACAATAAGCATGGAGACCTAATTTCTATAGATGAAATTGTTATATGCCTTATTAATTATAACACTTAATAAAAAATCAAATTTAATTTAATCTTAAATCTTTCTAATGTGGATAATGTCTTAAGGTTTCCTTTATATGTGTAGGCCTTAAAAATTGTGTTAATGAAGGTATTCATAGTAAAATGTACTATATATCTCTCTCCCTCTCTAGCTCTTTATTTATCTTAGTCTCCCTCTCCACCTCTCTCCCTTTATCCTCTCTCTCTTTCTATCTCCCCTTCTCTCTTCCTCTACCTCTATTTAACTCTTTAACCCCTATCTCTCCTCCTTTTTTTATCTCTTATCTCTATCTCTTTCTCTATTCCTCTCTCTACCAATATCCCTCTCTTTATATCTATATATTTCTCTCTTCGTCTCTCCCTCTTTATCTCTATATCTCTTTGTCTCCTCTCTATCTCTCCCCCTCTCCCCCCTCTCTCCCTCTCTATCTTTGTATCACTCTCTCTCTCTCTCTCTCTCTCTCTCTCTCTCTCTCTCTCTCTCTCTCTCTCTCTCTCTCTCTCTCTCTCTCTCTCTCTCTCTCTCTCATTTTCTCTATTTGCCTTTCCCTCTATATATCTTATCCCTATCTTTCTTTCCTACTCTATCTCTCTTTCTCTGTGATGATCATTTAATGTTAAAAATTTACTAAAGGGATTCAAATTTTTAGGGTCTAAATTTGAAAGTTGACCCTTCCGATGAAGCAATTTTTTTGTCATAGTTATCAAGTTTTTTGTTGGCAAATGGTCCCGCCTCCCATGGATTCATTAACTCTGGTGCTTGTATCAGGAATTGAAGGGTTGACCTTCTATAAAGGGTCAACCTTTTGGTTTAACGACAATAATGGGCCAACAATTGGTATCAGAGTGAAAGGTCATGGGTTTGAATCCCCCTGGGTAACGCCAGGGGGAGTTCCTTGACAAATGGTCATCACTCCCTGTAGGATTTGTGACATGGAGTAACCACCTCCCATGGATTCATTAACTCTGGCGCTTGTATTGGAAATTGACAAGTCGACCTTCTTTAAAGGGTCGGTCTTTTGGTTTTAATGGAAATCATGGGCCAACATTTTTCTCCCTCTTTCTCTTTGTCCCTCTCTTTCTCTATCACCATCTCTCTCTATCCTTCTCTATCTCTATACCTCTCTCTCCCTCTCTATCTCTATACCCATCTCTATACCAATCTCAGTAGATGATCTTGACCAACCGATACCAAGCTCCATTTTTACATTATAAAAGTACCATAGCTTGATCTTTAATGTAGGTTTTCCATTAGAATGCTTGACCATAGCCCTAAGTCTATCTCTTCCTTTCCCTCTCCCTATCTCTCCTCTTTCTACCTCTTGCTCTATCTCTATTTCTCCCTCTTTCTCTCTCTCCCCCTCTCCTTCTTCCTTACTCTTCCTTAACATTCAAATCTAAGTTACCTAAATGTGAACCCAAAACCCTAAATATTGACACTAAGGCATTAAAAACAAATTAGTAAATCTTAACATTAAACATTATAAAGAAAAAATAGAAACTGACATGTGGAAGATGGGTAGACGGGCCACTCTCTCTCTCTCTCTCATTGTCTCCCTCTCTTTGTCTCTCCCTCTCTATTATAATATATTTAAATTTATGTATTCTAAATTTAATATAATATTATTCAAATATAATTATGTATTAGGAAGACAAAGAGTGGAGCAGAAGATAATGTAATCTGTACAATTAGTTGCCCACAGATTTTCCTTTCTTGTTAGTGGAAAGCTATACTTCTTAGAAGTCTCTCTCTCTCTCTAATAAACATAGAATGATATAAAATCTATAATATTCATTATTATATTTATGATATTCTATATAATATTTAATTTTTAAATTCAATATTTATATAAGTTTAATATTTTTTAATATTTATAAACATTATATATTGTACCTTCCAGATCCTTTTGAAGAGCATAAGGACTAGTTGAAAAAAAAATGACATTCCCTTAAAAATTAAATATTATATAGAATATAATATTTTTAATATTTATAAACATTATATATTGTATATTATAATTAGTTAAATATTTTATATATTTGTTATTTAATATAATATAATATTTTTTTGATCCCCATAATATAATATAATATTTAATTTACATATTTATGTTTAATAAATATTTAATATTTATATACATTTATAATATTTAATATAATAGTTATTTAATTTTAAAACATATTATTTATAATTATTTATATTCAATAAAGACCATAAGAAACATACAATAATTAAAAATTAAACAAATTTATTTAGACCTAACTCATTATTTGTAAATGTTAAGCTCACCTTACAAATTTGTTTTCATCAATTCCTTATGTTATATATAATATTTATATACATTTATTATTTAACTATAATTCTATTTTATATATAAAATCTATATTATAATTATATTTATTATTAAATATTTTATTGTCTATATAATATAAACTATAAAATTTAAATATTAACATGTATTTGATATTTAATATTTATATATGTTTAATATATAGTAGTTAAATTTAATATTCATATATATTTAATATATAATTAATATCATAATTATAATATTTATATATATTTTATTTAATATTGATTGAATATTATTTTGTTTAATTTTTACATCTTAACAAGTTATTTTCATGTTCGTGAGCTTTTTATAATAGATATGAGAGATTTATTTGAATATCTCGTCACTTTATTAAATATATTTCTTTTAAATTTTTTTTATATCCTCCGCTTTAGTTTTCCATTGATCTCGAGCCCCCCGCGTTAAGTATGATATTAATGGAATCTGTCAGAGTTATTATTTCTGTTTATTCCTCCCGACTTCTGTTTGCGGATCTGGCAAAAACCAGCGAGCGGAAAACAAAGAAACGGCGAAGGACAAACGAATAACACCGATGAGGGAAAATCTGACAGGTGAAAAGAAACGAGCGGCCGGGATCCATTTCATCGTCTTGCACTCATGCTGGACGAGTCTCAGCCGTCAGATTCGGCGTAACAAGAATGTAGAATATGCCTTGTCTTATTCCTTAAAACATATAACTCTCCTTTCCGAGTGTAGAGTTGAATTAATGGCATGAAAAGTCTTTATGTATCTAGAAGGCGCCCACAAATTCCGATTGAATGGGAGGTCAGCTAAAATTAGAGACATTTCTGGCGGAACACGTGGAAAGTGCATGGAAAATGTGAATGCAGAATTGAGAGCAACGTTTGCGGCAAATCTTTCAGGTCTACACGTTTGAATAGTTGCTTCTCTATTTTAGCACGGCACGTTGTGTTTTGCGTGGAGGCGCCGCCTAGTTCTTAACTCTCTCTTTTTTTTAAATAAGAACTTTTCAGTATGAAGGGGTTAAAGTTTCTTATTTTTATTTAAAATATATAGTAATATTATAGAGTTCAATAAGGTAATTAGGTTAATTAAAATGATAGGAAATAATGAAATATGAATTAATCTAGGTAAATTATAGGAATTTGGAATGAATAAAAAAATTGAAAATGTTATCTTAACGGAAATTAAATGTGAAGGAAAGGGGGTACTTAACTCTTGAACTTATAAAGGGATATATGTGAAGGAAAGGGGTACTTAACTCTTGAACTTATAAAGGGATATGGATGTTAGTGACTTACAAAATTAACTTGTCATAGTGTAGAAAATAATGTCATTGATGTGCTAATTGTCTTGAAGTTGCATAGACTTAGAGATTTATAAGGTTTGATCTCGTACAATGCAGATCTAATCTCTACAGTGTGGTTTTGATATGGTTGAATGTAGACTTTTGTGATCTAGTTTTCTATTATTGTTGTTATCTATTGACATGTAAAGGTTGGTGGTATTAAAAATACCTTGGGGAAGTTGTGGAATTGTGGGGTTCAAGTTCTCCTTAGTCAACCCCTTGAAAGACTATCTTTATAGTCTTGGGCAACTATTGGCAAACAACAAGCAAGCATGTAATGCCCTACATTTGAATTTTGATTGAAGTGTTGATTCTTTTTAATGCTTCAAATACAAATATTCATAGGAATGCTCCTTATAATTGATTGTGATGTTCAAATGAATGCATTTAAATACCAAGACCTAAATAATAGTCGCACTAATGTGTATCAAGTTAGCTTCCAACAATTAGTGAAAAGGAGTAAGAGTATTTGAAATTTTAAAATTTTGAATTTGGGGTTAGTTGTGCATCATGTGGGATCACTCTTGCCCATTGCAAGATTGATCGAGTGTAGGGAATGTGGGATCTCAAGGCAGGATCATCTGCAGGGAATTGTAAGCTAATGATAAGGCACATGTGTGGAAATATGTGCAAATGGGATAGGGATAAGGTTGAATTTATAGAAATACGTGTTGGTGAGAGTAAATAAGGATGGATAGGGATTGAGAATGAGAAAGGAGCCAAACTTAGCATAAGAATATTCTACGTGTTGTTATGTAATCGTATTAATACATTCCATCAAAATGGACCCAAAAATAAATGGGAATTAGCATGGCTATTCTAGTTTCACCATTACATTTTGCCCCCACTTTGAGGTGCATGTGAATCTTAAAATGAACATGTATTGCAAAGTACATAAGCACTCACAATCATGTATAAAAAGGAATTATTCAAGAATATAAAAAGATATAGGGTCCATGTAAACTAATGTACCCAACTCAATCTCTTCATCAGTTCCTCTTGCTTGGCATGCAAGCTCCATATGAACCTACAAAACATATAAAAAAATAGGCAATGAGTAGCTTCTGTCATACAAGTGAAATAAGCAGAGTTACAAGCTTGCTTTAACTATCTAGGAAAAGGAAAAAGTGAGAAAACAAAGAGAGAGAATGGGGTTAGGAAAATTCTACTTGTATAAAACATGGTGTCATAATACTCTATCTAGTGGTGGTGTTAGAGTTGTATGACGCTTCAGGCATGACCATCTCATGTGATAAAGATTCATCTAGGAACTGTACTGAGTCTCTACATGTAGCACACGTCACTATTTAAAATCTCAATATAAGAATGTTAGTGATGATATATATCCCCTCTAATTGGTTGCACAGAAAGTGTGTAAGGAATTGGAAGAGAGGAAAAATAGTACATTGAAAAGTAAATGTAAGTATGTAAGCATATAGATCATGTAAAGTAATGTAATAAGTATCATGGATAACAATGTGTGACAAACAAGTAGATAAATATCAAATGATAAGCATGGAAAGCACATATGCTAGAGATAATCATCAAGGTATAAGGTTGCCTCCAATATGGACATATCATAAGTTTAAAATATCTAGGGGGTGAAATGTGAGTGGTATGGGGAAGGCATAGTGTCCACATTATGGCTCTTAGAACATGATAAGGCATGTGATCACACAATAGGATGGGGAAGGCATGAAGTTCCTAATGTGTTAAGATAGCTCTAAGAACATGATTAGGCAGGTGAGCACAAGATGATATGGGGAAGGCATAATTCCCTCCCAATTATAAAGGATAAGCAATTATAACACAATAGAGAATGGAAAAAATAAGATAAACCTAATAAAAAAATATATCTTTAGAAGTGTGATAAGATAATGACAATACAATATAGCATGGGGGAGGCACGGTGCCCCCTATTGACATAAAATATAGACTAGATAAGGGTTGGATTTATCTATGTCCTTGTTATTACCCCAGTGTGATGCAAAGGATAGAAACATAACAGATGTAAAAAATTACATATTAAACCAAAAGAAATAATCCATGTATTCGCACACCATAGTAGGATATAGAACCATTCATATATGTATTACTTGATATGTTCTTACATTCATCAACTCCTCATACTACAAATATAGGCATACACACCACATATGTTTGGGTGGTTTCGTGGACACAATCTATCTATTACATATTCACGTCTATTAGACATATTACTCTTCTATCTTACATATATTACATATGTTAGTGTAATAAGGGACATTATCAAACTAGTTAGCTTTTAGCCTACCTAAGAGAGTCATGTTTACACTAGATTAAGTCTCCACTTAAGGACTTCTAGAGTTTTGTCTCACCTCATGTGGTTGAGAAATGTGTCCTCACTTTGTGAGACACCTAATGCATGCATACTTGCCACTTGCTCAAACACATGTCATTTGAGCTAGACAAGTGTTGCACCTTTGAAGAGGTAGTAAGTCGATGTGTCCTACCTTCCTATCTCCACTACCTTGCCTATACATACAAGGCTTCTTTGTACATTTTACTTAAATTTTGATAATATCATTAGGCTTATTTTGTGTGCTTGTAGCTTGTGGAAGTATATCCCAATTCTTTCTTTCTGATCTTGGAAATAACAACATATGTGGTACATTATATTGCTATTCTATCTTTCCAAGATGTAGGGGATTATTCCTAGGCTTGTCCTCATATTGTTGTGACCATTTGTAGGTATTACAAAGCCTCTAATTATACTACAACTCTATTTTCTAGTTTTTGTTGTGGTCTTTGTTTCACTCTATGATTAGGAGGGTATCCATCATAGACTTAGCTTCTAACGCCCTTGCAGGTTTCATTATCGACGTCCATTAGGTTTTCATTGTAGGTTTTCAATATAATAGAGATAGATCTAGTCATCCTTTCAATATTTTAATTAAATCCATTGAATCCCCAAAATTGGTTTTGTTCCTAGGTCAACATCATCCCTCAACTTTGACTATGTCTTGTCCTTAAGACATCCTGGCTCTATCTGCAACTTATCAATAAAATTTTAAACATGTAATCAAGTTGGCTCCATCTACCAATACTACAAAATCTAAATATGGTTCTACTATTGGTTCCATCCATTAAAATCCTCTTCTCGCTTTAGTATAGCTTGAGCATTCAAGTTGTCAAAATCCATCATGTCTCAAAATTGTAAAATTTCCAAAACTCTAGAAGTAATGAAAGTAGTATATTCTTGTATTCAATTCATATTTGGCCATACGACGTGTCCCATTAAGTAATGACTTACTATAGATGATACATATACACCATCATATCAGTATATTCATTCTATGGTAGTCAAAGTGGAAGAAATAGAGGGGACTATCCTAATTACTTAACCTCTAGGATAAGATGTGCCATTAGTTTTAGTGTTAGATGCATATTTATGGTAGAACTTAGCTCCTTCATTTGAGGAATTTGTTGAATGCACAAGACAACTGAGAGGGGGGGTGAATTATTTGTATCAAAAATTTCAAACCCTCATAAACATAATCACATCCACATCAAGTCACTTAAACTCTTAATCTGTTATGATGATTAAACACAAAGAGCAGATAATAGAAACATAAACACATCAACACCATGCACTAGAGAACACCAGATTTTTACGAGGAAAACCCTAAAAGGGAAAAACCACGGTGAGGATTAGCTCACAATATAAAGTAGTATCAATATTGAATTACAAGAGGCTCACTACCAAAGGGCTCACTACCCAGGGCTCACTACCCAGGGCTCACTACCCAAAAGAATGCTCGTTGCAGTAGGGCTCACTACCCAGAGGGTTAACCACCCAAAGGGCTCACTACCCCAAGGACTCACTGCCCACAGAGAAAGAAAGATAGAAGAGAAGAGGTAGCTCACTGCCATGAACTAATATGATAACATCTACCACATGCCTGAGTTCAGTTCCAATGAAGCACAACAAACATCATCTTCGCAACCTCTTTGAAAATTGTAGATGACTTCTGCTCACTGCATTAGGTCTACCACATGAAAGTCCTTACTACCTCTGATTCAAATTCACAACACAAACATCACAATCCTTGTCCATGCACACATACACATGAATCCTTTACACTTATTTATATCAACATTAACCTTGAAACATTCACCAAGGTTGGAAACACACTCTACAACCCTTGAAACAATCTCCAAGGTTGGCAAACATACAAAATTCAAATTAGGTATGGACCTAAACATTCCTGCGAAGAAAAGGAACGAAGGTAGACAACTTCATAGCTTTTCTTGGACCTAAAAATATCTTCACACGCCGCAACACGCTTTCTCAATCCATGAAGCACATCCACAATTAGTGTTAACACCCAAGTCGGCTAAACTTGTGTAAACACCAAGAACACTTAGGCACACACTCCAAGAAAATGATCGTAACTTGTGGACCAAGCACAAGCCTTCAACATGATCTAGAAACATCCACGATCAACATGAAATCACCTGGGAGCCAACAAATCTAGCTACAACAAATCTCACTTGAAGACAGTTCACAGACTACTTACAACCAACACTGCCAAGCTCTGTTACTCTAGAAAACTATATTTAAGAGAACCAAATCACAAGTCCTTTGATTAGAACATATATATGGACCTTATGAACACTCAACCAGAACTGCAAGACCAAAAACCAAACTACAGAGAAATGCAGAGCGAAATACTTTCTCCTAGTCACACTGCAAATACTACCAGGCATAGTCTTCAAACTGGTGAACATAACTCTCAAACCATAGTGTTTCAAAGCACCAAATTCTAGATTTAACATCCTCAACCACTTCTCTAAAACATATCCAAACTGTACACTCCAGTCTTCAACACAAAAGAAATGTGGAGCAAAAACTCCGACAGTATCCTATAAGCTAGAATACTTCTTTACAACATTGTCTTCAGTATTTATTAAATTTTCTCAAAAGCACTTGGAAACCTAGCAACAAGAACAATATACTAACACCATTAGCACTTTTGCAAGCCATTCAAATCACCTTAACACAATAACTCAATCAACCAACAACAACAACATCAGAAGATACAATTGAAACCAATGACAACACAAACATGTTGACATCAATAACAACACCGATTAGCACATACTTCAATTATCTTTGATTTTTGCTTTTGCATTTAGTATAATCATAATGTAAAATTTCTAATTATTGCCTGTGTGACTTGTCTAGATCATTCATTACATTTTAGGCTACTAAAGCTTAGAGAATTTGAGTCTCTAAGCTATCTAACTAAGATTTTTGGGCCATTCTAGGTGCTAGCCAATTCAAACAATATTGATAATGTAGGTAGATTATTACATGTGGTTTCCAAACTATGTATTTACTTACTGAGTTCCTTCTATCCATTTCTCTATTTTTGTTGTACTTTACCCAACCTTTCTTTCTCATAATTATTGATGATTTGTTCTTTGATTTTCTTCTTCTCCTACTCCCAATTCTCAACTTTTGATAGTAGGCTTTGGATTGCCCTTCCAACTTCTTTGTAATTTCTACTGAGGGTTCAACTTTAATTTATGGTTGGTGTTGTATCAAATGTACTACTTTCACCATAAGTTCCTCTATTAATGAACATCTTTGCATATAGTCCTATCGAGCACTATTTCCAAATACCTCACATATCTCCATCTTTTGAGATGATGTTAATTGAATTAGGTCAACTTTATCCCTGTAGGAGTGTTTATAATGATATTAGGGCCCAAAGTGAGCACCAATGCTATTTGTTTCTATTTACTCATATATTCTCTTATCTTTTCCATTGGATCATTGGCCTGCTAACTTGATGAAGTCAATAATAATTGCTAATGTGTCTCTATGGTGTTCTCCTCTTGTTTGTCTTCTAATTTCTCTTCCTTTGAACCTTCCTTGTTTTTGACTCATTATATATCCCTCTCTTGATCCTATAATTTCTCTTCTTCCACTCATTCTTCTTTTGTCTCCCTATCTTGCTTGCCCTCTCCAATTGAATATCCAAGTCCTTGAGATTATCTTCTCCATCTATAGGGTCTTTCTCCATTTTCTTCAATTGATAGTGGGCTATTTATAGCACTATGCTTTCTTGGTTCATCCATTCTACCATTCTCCATATCCATCCTTCCTTATGCAATAGCAAAAGTGTCTCTTTTTCACCAAATCTATTTATTAGTTCATCCACCAGTAATGTCACTACCTGTTTTATTGTTTAAAGCACATTGTTAAGGGTTTTGTCTAGATCCCAAGAGTTGAATGTTCTGCAAAAGTCTTTTTTTTATTGAACAAGTTGCCCAACTCTTGGTCTTCACCCTTTGTTCTTAGTGTATATAACAAGTATTGGCAATAGGTGACAATATCCAATAAAATAACTAAATTCTTAATCTATATCATCTATCTCTCAATGGCAGCCATGTTCCCTTCTTCCTCCAAATATCATTTTTTAATTAGTACATTTTAACTTTCCATATCAAAATATTGAGACTGTGAGTTTCCACCATCACACTACACTGAGCACCAATGTATCATCCAAGGCTTCCATTCTTATGTCCTCCTAGTTGAATGTTCTTTCTCCATAAATTTCTCCATGCTCATTAGCTTAGTGAGAGAATCTACAACATTAACCAATGTGTCAACCTTTTATATCATGATATAGAAGGTTGACACGTTGGTTAATTTTGCAGATTCTCTCACTAAGCTAAGGAGCATGGATAATTTCAAGTATCCATATTTATTATTATTTCTCAAGAGATTTTGTTAAAAAAGTGAGTAGAAAATGAAATCCCTTGGAAATAGAGACAAACCTAAAATTCACGATGGCTTGATCTAAGGGCTCATAGGCTTCCAATATTTCCTATGTTGGACCATTCTAGTCCTCACTGAACCCACATGCTACTACAATGAATAAAGCTAGAGAAAAAGGTGTGATTAAATATCCCAATGCTTCCAAACACATGGAGACTACCCCTCTACTAATTAATCACATTATTTCCAAGCTACTCAAGTGCACAATTCCCAATCAATGGATATATTCCTATTTTAAACTCCTTACTTGTTAAACGTAATCTACTTTTACCAGTCATAACTAGTCCCTCTCCAAGAATAGTGGAAGTTAACAAAAGGATTTTATAACCCTAAACCATAAGAAATAATCACCAACAAACACCCATAGCTAGTTAACCCAATTGGAGGTAAGACTATCTCATTTGAGCTACTAGATGATATTGTTAATGAAATAGCAATTATAAAGTAAGAGGGCTCTAAACAAGAGTTTTTTAAGTGGACTCATACAAACTAGGAGTGAAAGGGATAGACATTTGAATCATTTAATGGATTAGGTAGGGGTTATGTCTCATGTACCTTTATGGGCCCAAATCATGTCAAGGCTACCCTCCACTATGGATCATGCATTATCTATGGACATGTGTTCTATTTAAAGGCTTAGGATCTTGATTTTCACCCATAAGGGGTCTCTACATCTAAATATTCAATGTGGGTTGAACTGCCTTTCCTCAACCTTGCATTTCATCCCTTTTTGCATGATATAGCATCATAGCTAGGCATGGTTATTTGGTGTAAACAAAACTCTAAGAAATGTTCAACGTAGAAGTTTTCATTGAAATGGATTTGACCCAACCACTTCCTAAAGCCATTAAGCTTGTCAGTCCCAAATTCAAATTCAATGAATGAATCAACTTTCTTAACAAGTCAAATGCTTGCTTCTATTTCTATAGGTGAAAGTTAGTGATGTTGAGCTTGATGCCACCCTTGCTTCCATAAGGTAAGAGGCTCACTTCCTCTACACTAAACATCTTGAGGGTTGTGGGGCTAGTGTTGGGTCTTGATCCTTGTCTTGCTAAGTCAATTTTTACTTTAGGAACTAACCCCCATAATTTTTGTGCATCATGGTCTATTGTTCTTTTCCATAGAAACTTAGCTTTTACTCAATTTATGCCCCCAATTCTCCTTTTGGTAGATCCCTTTTGTGAGAGTGGTTGTGTCTTTATCTTCCAACTACAAACTAGGCACTTAGGGGTGAATTCAATATGGTAGAACACCCTAATGACTATAGCTAGGAGAGATCCTCCCAAATATCTCATTAGGAATTTGAGGATTGGACCCTTGCCTATAATTTCTTAGGTTTTTGTGATCCTATCATGGAAAAATGGATCCCCACAAGCCTCAATGGTTCACTTGGAGTAAATGTTATGAAGTATTCTTGAGAAAAATGAGCCACTTAGACAAGTTTTACTTATTCCCTGAATTGTTTATCTCACCATCCCCTTCTGGATATTTAGTTCATCTTAACTTGGTAGCCACCCTTTCAAACCACCCACCCATCTTCGCCACCATATCCTTCTCTAGATCCTCTACTATCCCTAATGAGCTTCCCTTTAACTTGAATGTAACCCATCTTCAAAACCAAGATTGCACTGTTGCCCTTTTAGCTACCTAAAATGTTGAGCCTAAGCCTCAACATTACAAGTGTTTCAATTAGTGGGAGATAATGAGCACTCGTTGTACTTTCTTTCATCATGACTATGGAAGGAGGGTTGCAGCTATACATTGAAGACTTGAGAAATCCCTTAAACAATAGCTTGAACATTGTAGGAAACTCCTCGACAACAACCCTCTTAAAGTACCCCCTCCAAGAATTGGTTGCTCACATAGAAAGTTTTCTTTAGAATTTGGTTATTTAAAAAGTTAAAGGTGATCAAATGTAAGACCAACCGCAATGGATTAAACATGGTAACATGAGCTCCAAAATTTTTTAGTTTCTTCAACATAAATATAAAAAGAATGCATCTCAAACATCAAAGCCGTTGATGGCTCATCTCAAACTAGCCATGATGTGATTATACAACCCTTTCATGATTATTATAAATAGTTTTTCACTAATGACTCAATCAACAACCCTCTTATTCCTATACTATAGGATAACTTGGTAGGTTGTATACCGCACAAAGTTAATCTTGAATACAACACTTAAGGGCCTATTTCAATACAAAGTTGTGGATTCTAAGTGTAACATCCCAACCAGAATATTAGAAAACCTTAAACATAGTTAAATCAAAAATGTTAGAAATGAAAGCACAACTATTCAAATGGAAATCTGATTCAAATATATTTAATGATCTTATATCAGTGTATTATCAATGGAGATTGCATCAAAACAAAAAACCCACTACAAAGAAATAACAATCATTAAGAACAAAACACATAACATAGTATGTAACGTGGAGAAAACCCTTTTGGGTAAAAAAATCCACCAAGAAAAGAGGCCCCAAGTTGTATTATCTTTAAATCTGAGATTACAATACATGTACTTCCTCTGTTTCTTTAGTCTTCAATCTAGCGGTGCCCTGTTACTCTCAAATCTGATAAAAACATAGTACAAATATCCTTATAAAGGGGGGTTGCTCTCTAGGGCAAGATAACCGACAAAATATCAATCGTCAGATCTATGAACTAATGACGAATGATCCAGATTCAAAATGATAAAATATAAATAAAATGAGGTTTTGGGGGCGCTACCCCCAAACCCCCACTGGGGCGTGCGGCCCCCAGAGCCCTCACCAAGGGGATGATCCCCCTGAACCCCTCGCAAGGGGGAAACCCCCCTACAACCCCCTGTTGCGGACGAATGAACGTTATGTATCAGATATAAACATATGGTTGAAACAAGATCGCTGCTAGTGAAACTTTTCATCCCTTATGGGTGATTTACAAACAATATTAGGAGTAATTAATTACATAGGATTTACAAGGTTGATGGCACCTTAATCCTAACAAAAAATCTAACCTTTTTTTAATAAATTGTCTGTAATCTAAGATATTACATTTGCAGTTTCAAGTGCAATACATATATCCAAAAGATGGCCGCTTCACATGCGACTAATAAAATTTCACATATATCAATGGTCATATTTCTTATGACTTACAATTTTATCAATATCATTTACAAATAAGCAATGTATTCATGTTCATAAATCTTCGACAGTCAACTGCAGGAGAGAACATCACCCTAGTGCTTTTCCTCCAACCATAGATCGATGGTCCCCTGCACCTTCCTACTAGAAGTGGCCCTTCCCTTCACAAGGGTAACAGATAATGAGAATCAACTGATTCTTTATGCCATCTGAGAACTAGTGATATGTCCTAGCTAATGAAAATTGGGTTTACAACTCTAGTCTATCTCTAGCTATGTATGACCCATTCTGATTGTTCAGATATCTGGTACACCGTGAACTGACAATGCAAGTAGTTACTTTTGCATTACTTTGGCTAAAGTTTCATATAAATATATAATCGTATGTTCACTCACTCTTTTCTCGGCTTGGAGATAACATTCTTATTTTTCAATTCATATCATATATACAAAATAATTATTTTTTACTTTCTTATACCATAAAGACATATAATAATCCCTTATCTTCTAGACAACTAGATAAGTATAGGGTGAGAAGTTAGGTGACTATGTATCATACATTGAGTTCCTCATTGTATCCTTGCAATCACGGGTCTATGATGTCCTGTCATCTACTCAATGACCTGTCTACCTATTTCCATGCTCATCCATGTTCCTCCATCATAATTTACAAGATTATGGCATTTAAGTCATATGGATTAATGAATAAAGACTCTTTCTATCTTATTCTAGGAATATATATAATCAACTCATAATTTTTTGAAGATAAATAATAACTTATAACTTACGTTTTGAGTACACTTTCTCATGAATATCGAAAGAGAATTCCAATGTTAACGAGTAGTCTAAATCTTGACCTCTCATTGCCATAGTGATTATATCTCTCGACAATCTTGTGGCTATTCTTAGCCTAGGATTAGGCAAAAAGAATATTCCTCTATAAAATAAGATTAAGATAACTCTAGATAAACATCTAAAAACAACTTATACTTCTTCATTTATACTCAGAAGTAGCAGTCTAATGTCATGTGTTCCTACACAATGGCATAGACTCATTAACTAGCTTTAAGCTTACCAATAAACTATCTACCTTCCCGGTTAGCTATTTCTATGAGAAAATTCTAGGTTCAATAAACAACCTTCACATAGGTCTCTTAATAAACCTGTCATCGATTCATATTGAGTCTTTGAAACAAAACATGTTTTCATCTAGCAATCATCCCTTACTTAATGTAGTGGGCCTTCACTTAACACAGTCAGCCTTCACTTAACACAGTCAACCATTGTTTAACACAGTTGGCCTAGACTTATCATAGTCAACCTAGACTTATCACAGTCAACCATTGTTTAACATAGTCAGCCTTGACTTATCACAGTCGACCATTGTTTAACACCATCGGCCTTGACTTATCACAATTGGCCATTGTTTAACACATTCATCCTAGACTTATCACAGTTAGCCATTGTTTAGCACAATTAGTCTTGACTTATCATAGTTGACCATTGTTGAACACAGTCGGCCTTGACTTATCACACTTGTCCATTGTTTGACATAGTTGGCCATTATTTGATAGAGTCAAGCAAAGGTTATACTACTTACAAAACCTACGTTAAATATCGTTGCCATCAACTTGTTGACATAGTCTTTTGACTGTTACACGACTGATTCTACGGTGTAAGGTTATCAGTAGAGAACAACACTTGTTTAAGATATATATAAACATGACACTCTTAACTAGAAGCATCAAAATGTATAGTCATTCAACAACTATCTCTATTCGATATGGGATAACATACTCTTTAGATTTATCATAACTCTATTGATTTCCTTCATTCCATATAAAGACACAGAGATAATTCTACATTTAATGTTTAAACAATGAAAAGCTTAACTATGATTTAGATCTTTGATAATCATCATGCCAATTGACAGTAAAACAATAACTTTTACACACCTTACTTACAGATATCAGCAAACATTGAGCTATATATTTGACTTATCTCATGAGTTATGATAGGCTTACATGTTCAATATATGTTTAGGAAGAAGCTCACCGAAGCTTCACTTCCTCCCAATAATCATATGCCCCTCACCTTTCCTCCTTTGTCCATTGTGCTTTCGAGCCTCTTCCGAAATGATAAAAGATTTCTCTCTTTTTCTCCTTTTTGCATTTCTCCCGCTCGTGCCTAGTTATGGGTTGAGCAGTAAATGTTTCACCACCAATTTCTCTCCACTCCCCCATGACTCTTCACATATAGAAATAAGTGGAATGTATGGAGCTATTGCTCCTTCCCCCACTTCCCAAGCATCTAGGAAGAACGCCTAGAGTGATATAAAAAAGACTTTTACCACTTACTATGTTGAACACCCAAAATACTGAGAGGGGGGTTGAATCAGTATTCTATTAAACCTTTTACTTAATAAACTATTATTCCATTTTCCACATATAACAATAAAGCAAGTAAAACACAGAAGAAGCAACCACAAAGTATCACACATAAACACCAAGATTTTTACGTGGAAAACCCAAAACTGGGAAAAACCACAGTGAGTGTTAGCTCACAATAATTATGTAATATCAATACCGAATTACAAGAAGGATCACTACCTTAGGGATCACTGCCCAAAGAAGTGCTCACTACAAGAAGGCTCATTGCCAAAACAGGCTCATTGCCTAAAGAAAGAAAGAAGGAAAGAAAAATGGCTCATTGCCAAGTTGAATTGCTCTGATCTCATCTACACATGAATGGTTACAGCTCCAATGAAGCACATAAATATTGTCTCAAAACTCTTCATCTTTGACTGCTCTGTTTCACTGCCCTACTCTTACATGAGAATACAATCTCTCTTCTTCTGTTCTTGTCCCCCTCACAAAATCATCATACTTCGCATGTCGTACATACATACATTCATCTTTTCACCACTACACCTTCCAACCACTAAATTGGATCACATATATATCCGCAACACTTAGAGTCTTCATATTAGGTCAACCTATAAGGATGAAACTTGTATTCATACTTTGAGTAGCTTTTCGGCCTAATTCTTTCACCAATATCCTTTACAGACCAAAATAACATTTGAAACACCTTCTCATATGTCGGCTCCAACTATAGAATCACTAAGGATAAATTTCTACCGCACACAAATCAATCTATCATGTCAGCCTCAAACACAGACTGTTACTGACTCAGTCTAACTGTCAGATCACAACTTTCACTACAGACCACAAGACTTCCTCAAAATCATATCAGAGACTCTTTAGGAATCACAGATCATACCTCCAGAACTGCAAAACATAATATCAACATGTGGCAAAATGCGGACTGTTGAAACACAGACTCTGTCACAGCCAGTCACTGTCAAATCATGTAGCGATACTCAATATCTTATAACTGTCTTTCCGGTGAACCTCAGACTTTGTAATTCTAGATTTAGACACTTCATACATGTGTTTACAAGACCTCAAAACCATATAACTAAATATCTAACATCGGAGGAATGCGAACCAAAACAAATGAGTGTTCTATTCTGATTACCTCTATTCTCTACAGTGCTGAACTTAGGCTACTTGAAGATATGCTTCCGGTACATATCAAAAGCTGAAATATTAGATATAAGATATTGTAAGGACTACAAACAACATACCCTAACCACATGATTAGGTCTTCAACTACGGACCAATGCCAATCCAAACACTGTCTCTTTTTTGTTGTCTCTATACACTGTTAACACTTAGCCAAAATCACTAAGTCTTCTTCACCGGACCAAAATCTCTGTTCCAACCTTGTTTATTTTCTTGTTATCATCAATGACAACACCATCAAACATTAAGCTTAGCCAAATTGCCAACGATCTCCTCCTTTGGCATTGATGGCAACACTTGATGTGAAAAACTGTTATACTACTCTCCCTTTCTCTTTACACTCTGCTCCCCCTAACTTCATGCTTCTCTCCTTATTTTTCAGTTACTTTTCTTTTGTGTTTTTCACATGCTTCGTTCTCCCCCTTTGACACCAATGGCAAAGGTGTATGGTATGGAAATATGTACAAGTGGCCAAAACTTCAAAAATTGTTTGTACTATCCACATATTTACAAGTGAAATCAAAATGTCTTACTATTTTGCTGGGAGAATATGTGAATAGAGTTTCCTCAATTGCACCACATCTTCATCCCGCCTTACTTTAGTGTCACTAAAAACTAGTATGTACCCATTAACTTGAGATACCAACTCTTCTGTCTTCTTCATAGTAGCAAGGGCCTCAGTGATTTGCCTAATCTGCTCTATTGTTGCTACTAACCTACCCATGGATGCAATTTTGAAGCTTACTATCTCCCGAAGATGGCTCATTCTGTGCTTTATAACCTCTGTCTGGGTCTGCAAATTATGTATATTTGAATGAATGGTCTCAAGCTATGCCCTCTGATTTCCAACAACATCTTTTACTGGGTCATTAGTTCTGGAGATCTTCATTATTTGAGGTTCCCATCCATTTATTTTATCTTTCAGATCATTTATTTTCTTAGGCCATGTAAGACAAAATTGATATATTTCACTGGCCTCTTTGATAGTTGTCTATGCATATTCTATACTTTTATCTAACAAATTTTTGTCTTTGAGTAAATTTGTCACTGAGCTCCACTAACCTTTTATCATCAAACTCTGCCCTTACCTTCTTTTATGCAGCTTGTTCCAGTGACTCAAAATGATAATTAATTGATTCCATAAGCTTCTTCAATTGAGCAGTAGGACCCAAAGATGTATCTCTAGATTTATTCTGGTCATAATCTTTTTAAAAATTATTGATGCATCTTCAATCAACTCATTGTCCTCCATATGGGACTTCAATATCTCTTCTTGTGCAGTAGCTTGAAAAATTGTCCCAAGTCTTAGTTTCTACAGTGGGGACATTGTAGCAAGGTTAATAGGTCCTTGCAATAGCTCAAGTCAAAATTTGAGCTTCCTTCTACTTTTCCAAAAACTCTCTCAAAGAGTGAATAATGTCTCTTTTGTCTTCATCATGAGACACTTCATGATACATCTCATCATCATGCCTTTCCAGAGGATCTTCTTGATTGAGTTCTTGTTCATTCCCTTCTGTTTCTGAAGTAGGGTTGACAACTATTTGTTCACTCACTTATTCCCTTTGTTCACCTTAGTCCTCAGGGACATTTTCTTTAGGTGCCACTTTTACTTCTTTAGAGTTCTTTTCTTTCACAGGTTCTTTTATTTCTTCAACCTGCCCAGAGCTTACTGGAGGAGCTGTTCCACCTTCATCCATACTCTATTCTATATTTACTTCCTCTTCAATCCCCATGCTCACCAGAGGAGTAACTGTAATTTGTTCCATGTTTTGTTCCATATTTATCTCTAGAACTACATTATCAGCATCAACATTATGTTCCTCTTCATTAGTGTCAGCAACAGTTCAGATTTAAAGCTCATGTAACAAATTTAGTGTTATCTCCTCAGTCTCCTTCACTAGTGTGTCAATGTCACCAGACATAAGATTATTAACTCTTTTCTTTGTTCTAAACTTTTCACCAAGTATCTTAGTGACTTTGACTCTTTCTTCACTAGTTATCTTTGGACAAAGTTTCAATAGTATATATTCCTTTATCTCAACATCTTTCACCATAGCCCCTTCTTTCCTTGCTGTCATGATGCTGCCAAGACTATCCGGTAAGTCATCTATGACTTCAATTAAGGCTTTATTAAACATATCCAAATATCTTACAACGGTTGCTTCAATTATCACCTTATCTACATCTGATCTTTCATCATACATATCAACAATGGGTTTCAAGTTTCCATGTTGAGCAAATGCATTGATTATGGCTTCCAAGGAAATTATTGCTTCATCTTCTCTGACCTCAATCTTTTCACTTTTCTTAGTCTTATTGTCCTTAACCTTTTCTAAAGGCTTCTCCTTTTTTCCAAAGGTGGCTTTGTCTGTTTTCACCCTTTTTGCTTTGATTTCCTCATTGGTTTATGTTTCTTCTTCTTCTTCTCCTTCACCAAGGCTCACATACACCCTTTTTGTGGCCTTTGACTTCTTTCTCTTCTTCTTCTCAATGGGATTGTTTTCAAGCACTTATTTCTCAATATTTGTAGCAGAGGAGGAGGCTCTTGTTCTTCTTTTAGCATCAGAGGTGGACTTTTCTTGCTCAATTTGCACTTTATGCTTTTCTGGAGCCTTTGATGTTTGCCCTTGCAGAGCACTTGATGTCTCAACTGCTTGTGCTCTTGCTTCATTTATTTATTCCATAGTGAACCCTTGGCTTATTACATAATCAGTTACCCATTTCTTTACATTTCTTTTGATTTCAAGTTGTTTATGTTCCATATATACTTTGAGAGATTTTTCTTCAAAAGTCCCAAATCTTTCTTCCTTAGGATCTTTTGGTTTGCTCAACATCAAATTTGCCATTCCGATTAAGACGTCCTCTATGACTTCATAACCCATGGCTGGGACCCATACATTTATTGGTTCCACTACCTCCATGAGGCATTTATCTTTGTCTACCATAAATACAATCTCCTTTTCATATTTCTTCACAACCTTTTCAGGAATCCTAGCCCTAGTCAGCATTTCTTTTGGAAAATTTTAAAGTAGCCCCATAATGCTACATTTTGTTTATCAACATCTTCTAAACTTTGCAGATGATTTTTAGTTTGGACTTCTACAGGAGTGTGATCAATCTAGATAATATTGTCCATACCTGGTAACTCCTTTAGGAAATAGAAGAGCAAGCAAATGATTAGAGTTCCATACTTGAAGGGGTACTTTCTATCCTTTGTTCTTTTCAAGTTCTCCATCAGTTGTTGCTGGAGCAGCTCACACAGGTCATAATCTACATTCTTCTTCACCATCTCAAATGTTGTGTATATGGTTGTTGCAGAAATTGAATTCTCCCTATTTGAGAAGTAGACTTTGTATCATATCACCATTGATGCAAATCTTATTGCTGGATCCTCAATGTCATTTATAGTTAGTGCCCTTTTGTCAAATTTGGCCCCTGTTAACCCCATCACTATGTTATTCTTTACGGCCTTCAAAGATGGAATTGTTCCGGTGGAACACATACCAATCACTACCTCAATGGAATCCTTAGTAATCATATGCATTATGTCTAGCCACATGAATTCATCATGTATCCTGCTTAGGGCATATCGAACCCAAGCATGTTCAAAAGAGGCAGGAAATCAATCCATGTATCTAATTTCTTTTGATACAAAGCACTAAATTCTTCCTTCAATTTAAATTTATCTCTAGTTAACTCATTCAAGTAAATTTGCCCTAATTTTAAATGATCATATTCTTCCAGATTTGAATGAATATATGCCCTAACATCTTTAGTATGCATGATGCCAAATAGGACTTCAGAGAATGCACCATCCAAATTAGTTTCTGTTTATTTGAATGGGTGATTCTTGAACTTAGGGTGAGGCCTCTCAGTGATCTCACTAACTTGTGGGATAGACATCTTTACTGACAACACAAAAATTTTTCAAGAGAGAGTGTTGTAAATACCTTTTGTTTTCGGTTAGGGTTTCTTTGCACTAATTGTTGAATACTTGAATTTGCCTTAGCTTCACTTCTCACATCTCCTTAGGTACTTGAGGGTTTGAATGCAATATGATTTTGTTTCAAATGAATTCCCTTTTTAACCCCCTTTTCATCAAAACCTAATCGTCATAAATGCTTGATTGAAAAGTTGTCAAACTCTTTTTCTCCCACCCATAGTTGATCTAAATTGCTCCGCAATCTACCACATTAGATTCTTTTATGTCAAAATCTTCTTCAAAATATCTATTATGTTGTTTTCTATCTTATACCTTCATACCGAATGTCAACACCACTCTTCTGGCTGGGGGAACATGATTTTTCATTTAAGCTCCCCCGAGCTAGAGCTCCCAATTTACTTCTTGGAGGAAGTATCAACACCAGAGTCTGGTGCAGATTCATTCTTGACTTCATGTACTTCCTTCTTAACCCGAATATTGTTCATCTCCTTCTTGATCTCTGTCAGATCTACCTTTTGTACCAGTTTCTTCATCTCTGCTTGATTATCCTTCTTTATATTCTTTCTTCTACAAAATATTGCAATATGTCTAGGACTGTTGCAATTGAAGCATACAACATTTCTCTGACCATTGTTCCTTCCATTCATCCTTGATTTGCATTGGTTAGCCTTGTGTCCAAATCTATTGCATGCAAAGCAATTCCCATTGAAAGATTGAGCATTCCTTCCATTATTATAGTTGTTCCTTGTCTGACTTCTGTATTCACTGGCTCTATGACCAAACCTCTTGCATATAAAGTAGTTACCTTTGAAAGTTTGAGCATTCCTTCCATTGTTTTAATCATTCCTTATATGACTTTTGTATTCATTAGCTTATGACCTACTTTATTGCAAGTGAAGCACTGACCATAAAATGATGGAACTTTTGGATTCACTCTGCTCCTACATTGCTCTAGCCTTATGACCAAACTTATTGCATGAATTACAATAACCATTGAAAGAAGGGTACCTTTGAGCATTTGGTTGCCTGACCGGTGGTCTTCTAGGTTTGTTCCTTTGATTCTGGATCTATTTGTCTTGGTCCTTCTTGATCTCAACATTCTTTTCTTGACTTGTTTTAGAACTTTCACCTTTCTCAAATTCCAAGCCCTCTTTGTCATCAGGACTTTTCTGACTTGCAATTATTCTATCAACTTTAGTAGCACTCACTTTGAATTTATCTTCTTGAATCCATGCATGTTTCAGATCATCTTTTAGATTCACAACTTATTGTTCAAGCCTTGTGCATTCTTCAGATTTGGTTTTTGTTATTTCATTTAGGCTTTCTTCATCTTTTGCTCTTTCTACAACTTCCACTTTGAAATCATTCAAGTTTTCATTTGCTGATTTCAATTGTTTACTAACCTCCTTATTTTTTTCTTTGAACCTCTTGACTTGCTCCCTCAATTTTTTGATGCACTCATCTGCTTAACATTTTCTTTTAGATCCCTATTTTCTATTTCATTCCTCTTAAGATCTTCAAGAGAAACCTTGAGTTCTTCTTCACTGACAAGTATGCATTCTTCTTCTATAGTTTCATTTGAATCAATTTCTTCAGGAGGAGTAGAGTACCTTTTACCTATCATGTGTTCAATCTCCAAGATCTTCCTTAAGCTATTAAACTTCTTCCAAGGAACTAGGCTCTGATACCAATTGTTGAACACCTAGAATACTGAGAGGGAGGTGAATCAATATTCTATTAAACCTTTTACTTATTAAACTATTATTCCATTTTCCACATATAACAATAAAGTAAGTAAAACACAGAAGAAGCAACCACAAAGCATCACACATAAACACCAAGATTTTTATGTGGAAAACCCAAAATTAGGAAAAACCATATTGGTGTTAGCTCACAATAATTATGTAATATTAATACTGAATTACAAGAAGGCTCACTTCCCAAAGAAGTGCTCACTGCAAGAAGGCTCACTACCTAGAGAAAGAAAGAAGGAAAGAAGAATGGCTCACTTCCAAGTTGAACTTCTTTGATTACAACTACACATGCACGGTTACAGCTCCAATGAAGCACAAAAATATTGTCTCAAAACTCTTCATCTCTGATTGCTCTGTTTCACTACCCTACTCTTACATGAGAATAAGATCTCTCTTCTTCTTCTCTTGTCCCCCTCACAAAATCATCATACTTCACATGTCGCACATACATACATTCATATTTTCACCACTACACCTTCCAAACACTGAATTGGATCACATATATATATCCGCAACACTTAGAGTCTTCATATTAGGTCAACCTATAAGGATGAAACTTGTATTCATGCTTTGAGTAGCTTGTCGGCCTAATTCTTTCACCAATATCCTTTGCAGACCAAAATAACATTTGAAACACCTTCTCATATGTTGGCTCCAACTATATAATCACTAAGGATAAATTTCTATTCAATAGAACTTACCACACACAAATCAATCTATCATGTCGGCCTCAAACACAAACTGTTACTGACTTAGTCTAATTGTCAGATCAAAAATTTCACTGCAGACCACAAGACTTGCTCAAAATCATATCAGAGACTCTTTAGGCATCACAGATCATACCTCTAGAACTGCAGAACATAATATCAACATGTGGTAAAATGCAGAATGCTAAAAGACAAACTCTATCATAGCTAGTCACTATCAAATCATGTAGCAATACTCAGTAGCTTATAATTGTCTTTCTGGTGGACCTCAGACTCTACAATTCTAGATTTAGACACTTCATGCAAGTGTTTACAACACTTCAAAACTGCATAACTAAATATCTAACACCGAAGGAATGCAGACCAAAACAAATGAGTGTTCTATTTAGATTACCTCTGTTCTCTACAGTGTCAGACTTAGGCTACTTGAAGATATGCTTCCAGTACATATCAAAAGCTGAAATCTTAGATATAAGATCTTGTAAGGACTACAAACAACATACCAAAACAGCATGATTAGGTCTTCAACTGCAGACCAATGCTAATCCAAACATTGCCTCTTTGTTGTTGTCTCTGTACACTTTCAACACTTAGCCAAAATGACTAAGTCTTCTTCACCAGACCAAAATCTCTGTTTTAACCTTGTTTCTTTTCTTGTTGCCATCAATGACAACACCATCAATCATCAAGCTTAGCCAAATTGCCAACATACTAGACAATATTCTTTAACCAGAACTAGGCTTAAATAAAAGATAATAATAAATATATATAATAAACAATAGTACACCTATTGTATAGATATCATTAATACATATTGTCGAATACTTAATTATGCTAATTCATGAGCACAATTATTGACGAAAGATACTCGCAAAGTTGACTAGAACCTCAACGACAAAATATAAAATTGTTTAGTCAATTTCTCACGCCGAATAGGCATTCAAAGACAAATACTATGTTACTATCTGTCGACAAAGAGGATTTAGCCATCAACTTGATGACGAAAAAAATTGACAAGAATAAAATGATCTCAATACTTGAAAAGTATTACTAAGATAACCAGAGACATAGGGATTAAGACTTAATCCAAAACTAACTTATCTTCCAATAAGTATATGTGTGTGTGGGTTTCCAGATGGCATAAGGATTATTGTATTCATGTGATCTACAATCCTCTCCATGGTGATACTCTCTCTCCCTTCATATCAGAGGGAAACCAACACTATTCCTGCATCCACCTCGGTTACACGATGGTAGTTAGTCCATTACATCATTTAACCACATGATAAAAAATAACATCATAAACAATTATTCCTTGCATATAAACTAATAGAAAGAAAATGCATTTTCTATCATTAATTTAATCATAATATTTTCTCTGACAAACTATCTGTCTTCATGAAAATAATCAAAATAAATACATTAGTTTAAAAATGGGGTGTGACACTAAGGGACCTAGTCTTGTAGCTTAGGGGCCTATTTCAAAGTTTCTTTGAACTAGGTCAGTTTAATTGGAGTATGATCCCTAGTTGTTTCTAGTTGAGATGATGGATTGATCATAGTCTATAACCCAACTACAAGTGTTCAAAGGGGAACAATGATCAAGATAGACTTGTTTGGAAGACTGGCCAATTATTGATGCATCTTCTCTTCATGGATTTATCTCTTTTAAGGGGAGATGACTTCAGTTCTATGGTCATTTTGACACTATTTGGGTTTAATTTACTTTAGTGTCTACATCTTTGGTTTAATTCTCTGTCTCTATACAATTTTATTCTTTTACTAGTTTGGGATGATTGTTAGCTTCCACTCTAGTAGTGAGTTATATTAACTATCAATTTTTACTTAGCCTTGACTTTAAATACAATTATTGGATCTCACAATAGGGTATTCAATGTAAGAGTTTAAACACTTAAGCATCCAAGACTCATAATTTATACCTAATCATGATTTTAGATTAGTTTGTGCTTATTTGCTAAATTTCTAAGTTAAAGACATTTTGATTTAGTTTTTAATTCATAAAAACCAAGTTGTAACTTCAAGTAAATGACAGACATAAAACAAAAGTAATGTGAACTATCAACCTGGAAATTCAAGTAACTAGTTTGAAGATATGTACAAGATGCATATAGATAAACATCTCAACAATAAAGGTGATGAAGATTATAAAAAGGTTAGGATTGATTGTTCAATTGCCATCCTTGGAGAGAGAGAATATTGTTATTAATTCATGTGTGGTGTATTTCTTGTAGGAAAGGTAGGGACTACAACTCAATTGATAAATCATATGCTATTGATTTTATTTGAAATATTTTATGAACTACTTTAATATTTCTAAAAGTTTTGGGTTTAATTTTTTATTTTCTAAAGTTGTTTGTTTAACATTTTTGGAGTTCTTATTCCCAATTTTTATCATACCTACATTAAAAAATATGTCTTGTACAAAAGAATTTATTACCTTTCATAAGAAATGGGATTAGTGCCATGAATTTTTCATATACAATAATAACTATTCATTATGAATTTTCTACTAAGGCAATCAAATTATTTTATTCAACACTAGTCATAGCATTTGGCACTATGATGATGTGAAATTTATTAAACATCACACATATTAGTGGCTATGATATGTTTTATTTCAAATATGTAGCATCACAACATCAACAAGGCTCCAACGTATTCACTAATCAATTGGTTGATGAACCATGATCACTAAGAAAGCGATTGCCAAGTCTCAAGCTTGAACTTTCATAATTTGACCTTATTTGAATGGGAATACAAATTGAGACATTGTATAGATGTGAACTTTTGTCAGCAATGTGTGTTGTCATTGATGTCAACTCAATATGTGTCAACTTGAGGACAAGTTTGTATAGAAGTTGAAGAGGTTGAGAACATTTGGTTAGAGATAGGTTAATGGATAATGGAAGATTTGAGAGAAATGGTTTGACACATGGTCAACATGATTAATATAGTGGAAAATTTGAGAGAGACAGTTTGACTCAGTTAGATACATGGGGTCAACATGTTTAAGGCAAGTCAGTCTAGAAGACCTAGCAGATGAAGAGAAGATGACTAAGTATGATGAATAATGGTGATCAGTATGATGTCTAAGTGTATGTCTCCTATATTTCTACATTGATATTTCATCAATTTGGTGTACCACACTTAGAGATAAGTTGCAAAAGTTTTTCTAAGGCATTAATAGTGTATACTCTAAGACAGAGTCATAATTTTTTGGTCTGCATTCCTTCGCAGAGAAATATTTAGTCTTTTGGTTCAAAAGATAAATTGATTGGAATATGGAGGAGTTATATCCAATATTTCAAGTCATTATACCTTCAGTAGTGAAAGTTATAAGTGACAGAGTTTCAGTCTGTGATTTGATAGAGTAAAGTAATGATGAAGACTTGTTGCAATGCTTTGCATTCCTCTAGAGTGATAGATACGGCTATGCTAATTTGGGGATATGTTCTTAGTAGTGTATGAGTGCATCCATATGAGTCTCAGATGTTTTGGTATACTGCAACGTAAAATCCTAAGTATTGATGGGTCATAGTCAGTCATAGATGCTCTATTTTCAGCAGTTCAATATGGTTCACCTCTTGCGGTAGCATATAATGATCAGATACTTTAGGAGAAGGTTGTAAGGGCATAGTTGATAAAGTATATTACTCACATTTTGGTCCGCATAATGTTTTTGGTCTCTCCCAAGTGGTGTGAAGATAAATTGTGGGCAGTGTTGATGTTGTTTGGGTTGACAGTTTGGTTCCCTTCATTTGTGGTTGATCCTAATTAATTAATTTTTCCTTGAAGGATATGTTGTGATGTATTTGGTCATGTTGTGCTGAGTTTTGTGATTGGCAACTCATTTTCGCTTCATAATGCATGTATTTTGAGCTGACCTATACACTATCATCTTGGTGCTGACCTAATTGAAGTTTTGAGTTGTTGTGGAGGATATTTATAGAAGAACAAAATTATTTGTGAGAGGGTAGAGGATAGATTAAGTAATGTGTTGAGCATGAAGTTTGTGAAGTCAGAGTGATGGGGTAATTGTGCAAAATAAGGGACTGCAATATTAGTATATGGCAGATGCCTTCTTTCCAGCAGTTCATGTGTATGTTTTCATTGTAATTCTCATGTATCTTGCTATCAGACAGTGAGTCTCTTCAACAGGTCCTTGTATCTTTACCTAAGGTTGTAGCCTTAGACTGCAAGTCCAATTTAGGGAGTAGTAGCTTCCTTGGATTGTAGCCCTAAAAAAAAGTTGTAATCTTTTATAGCAGTCACCTTCATATATTGTGAGTTAATCCTCACCATGGTTTTTCGCTCATTGGGTTTTCCACGTAAAAATCCTAGTGTCTTTGTGTGGTGCATGTTTTACTTTATGTTCTTCTTCTTTTGGTTAAAATGATTTGATGGCTAAGTTGTAAATGGAATTTATTTAAAGTTTAAAAATAGACTGATTCACCCCCCTCTCAGTCTCCAGATGTGTTCAATAATTGGTATTAGAGTCAAGTACCTTTGAGAAGCCTAATAGCCAAGGTAGATCCTGCACTTGAACACATGGAATTTGAAGCAATGTCTAATGATGTCTTTTCACCTGAACCATATCTAGAATCAATGGAACTTGAAGGTTGGGATCTCAATCCAGATGAGGTAGACTTTGAAGGAGAACTCAGGTCAGCTCTTGAGGATCTAGATGAAGCAAGAGAACTAAATCTAAAATATGAGGTCATGCTTGAAAAATCAAAGGAGACAATTGTAAAATGGAAGACACAAGCTAGAGAATCAAAAGAAGAAATTGGCAAACTAAAAGCTCAAATAGAAGGAGATAAAGGATGGGAAATGAAATTCAAGGAGGCAGAAGATGTGATCTCTGATATGAAAATCAAATTTGAAGAAGGCAAGAGGATTGAAGATTGCTTAAATACCAAGCTCAATGAGAGAGCAGTTGAATGTTCAAAACTTGAGGAAGAAGTTGTTACATTGAGAAAAGAACTGGAAAAAGAAAAGGTAAAAATTGACAAGGGTTTAAAACTGAAAGGAGGTTCTAAAATTCTTGATGAATTGATTAACTCTCAAAATCCATCAAAAGAAAAATTAGGTCTTGGTTTTGAAAAGGGGAAAAGTTCTATAATGAGTGCATTTGCAAACTTATATGATAACTTCAAAGTAGAAGGAAAGTCTGAAACAAAGGAGGAGAAAGCCTGCACTAAAGATCCTAAGAAGAATACCTCTAAAGATACAAAATAAGATGGATTCATTCCTATCCGAAGATAAAGAAGAGTTAGAGGTCTTCCACCTGCAAGACAGCATGCCCCTACCTGGTTCAATCAATCTTTTCAAGGTCAGTGTTTTATTGCAATAATTTTGGGCATAAGGCTGTTGATTGTAGACCTAGGCAAAGAATAAATGATTACACGAGTAAAATACCATTTGTGCCTCAAAGATATGGTGTTGTTCCATTTCATGGCAAGTGTCATGCTTGCAAAAGGGTTGGTCATAAGGCTAATGAATACAGAAATAAAGTGATGAGGAATAGTTTCATGAACAAGAATAATGCTATGAATTCTCAATTCTTCTATGGTTACTGCTACACATGCAACAATTTTGGTCATAAGGCTACTAATTGTAGATCTAATGTGAGAAGAGGTGATTATGCTCAGTAATCAAGGATCGCCTACTACAATTGCAATAAATTAGGACACATTGCAAGGTTCTGCAAGGGAAAGAATGTAAGACCTACTCCTCAAAAGAAGATTGACATTTGTCAGCAAAAGAAGGAAATGAACAAGATATGGAAGAAGAAGGAAGAAGGTGAAGTAAAGGAAGGATCTGTACCTCTGCCTGATGTAGATGGATCTTTCAGTAACTAAAAAGGAAGTATTGGCTCATGGGGAGTTGCAATTACAAATATTTTTCAAACCCCTGAATGCATAAGATGCTAAAATCTTTAGCATAATGGATAATAATGACATGAATATGTGTGGCTAGTAATTTTATGACTTTTGATCAAAATTATAGAGCAAATACACTCTCTATGAAAGTTTGTTGAATGATCATGGATCCATGTGATAGTAAAAAATTGTTCAGGTCAAGAACAGAGAAATGCAATTAATGCAGAGCAACTAGGGCAAGTGTGAAGCATATTTAATTAATACTTGATCAAAATTGATCTCATTTGAATGATATCAAGTGTGTACAAGAGCTAAGAAGAGGAGAAGGTTTTCAACAGATCTTGTGTGCAAACCTCGATGACAGTATTCCTAGGTATTTCTCAAATTTTCTTGTAAAACCCTAGTTTTATGAAAGAGTTATCATGGCAACACCTATGGTTATTGATATTGTGGAGAGGCCGAGGCTAAAATTTAAGAAACATTCATACAAATCCACTAAGACTGACAAGGATGGAGCATTTTCCCGTGTTCCCATTAATGTACTACATACAGAGGATGTTCACATATACATTCACTCATAGCTAGATGAGTATAATCATCTGAAGTTAGAACAATTTAGGAATGATCACCTCTTAGGTGATGATTTTTAGCTTAAACTGGAGTATGCAAATATTGAGGCCAAACGGTTAGATGTTTTGAAGAGTTTCCCCAACTTTTTCTATGAAGAAGATTGGGTCAAAATTGCATTGAGAAGGATTCGTGAAGATTTTTTTTTCTTGATCAACCCTACATGATCACAGAAGAAGCCATCAAAGTTGTGACCGAATTGTGCTCCTCTAGACCTACACCTGCACTGAAAGCTATGAAGAATGAAGAAGTCATGAAGCTCACCAGAGCAAGATTTGACAAAAGAACCCTAACTGTAGAAGACATCACTAACCTAGGGGTTTGATATGCCACAATGGGAATCTCATACAAGGTATATTACACAAACAGAGAGGGATCAACTACTACCACCACCATCTACATTGATCATCAGATGGTGAAGGAAGGAAATGATTATGACCCGTGTGAGCTTTCATGGTAGCAGTTGATGGATAACCTAAAGAAAACTGAGGAGACTCACTACAAATTTTGGTATGGATCTTTAATCATTTGTCTCATTTTTTATTTCCTAAAGGAACTACCTGGTATGAAGAATATGTTTTGGAGAAGAGATATCCCTATTGCACACCAAATTCAAGATTACATGCATAGTTTTCTGATACAAAACAATGTGACACAATATTTTGGGGATTTTTCAAAACTTTCCAAACTGATATGCAAAGGAGGGATAGGATACCATAGAACATTGTGGAGAAATATAAGAAAGATATCATATTTATGGTAGACAAAGACAACTGCTACATGAAGGCAGTTGAACCAATAACTGCATGGATAACTACATTGCCCTATAAGGTGTCTAGACATGACTAGACTAGATATGATGAAATCTTTCTCAGCAAACCTAGGGATCCCTTTGCAAAGAGGTTTGGTACTTATGATGAGATAACCAACAAGAGAAACAATAGTGAGATAGAAGAAAAGGTAGAGAAAATGAAAACAAAATTGGAAGAGATGCTTGATAATCCTGAGGGTCCTGTGGAAGAAACACAAACTACTTGTACTGCACCTACTCCTAGAAGGACAAGTAGGACTGCATCTGCCACTGACCTTCTGAACCAATTCAATCATCTCCTAGTAGTGGAAGAACTACTACTAAAGCACCAATGCAAACCAAGACTGGTGAAAAGAAGAAACCAAGGCCTAAGGTACAGGAAAAGAGGTGAAAGGTAAATCCAGTAAATGTAGAAGATGATGAAGAGGATGAAGAAGAAGAAAATGAAGCCTTTATATTGAAGAAATGAATAAGACAAGGAGAGGAGCAAGGAACATCTAAAGGAAAAGGCAAAGAAAAGGCAAAGAAAACAAAGAAGGCTCCTTTGGAAGCAGTTGAGCATCTACCTCTACATCTTGAGGCTACTATTAATGCAATTTTACAGCATGGTGCACTAAAGGGGGTTGTAGATCTCTATGATGAGATGTCTCCTAGTAACAAAGCTACCATTGAAAAGGCCATAGTTATGTATATGATGGGATTTAATGTGGCCCTAAATGAGATTATTGATCAACTTCTGGTAAGTCTTGCAAACATACTTACTAATAAAAGGAATGAAGCCATGGCAAAAGAGGCTAAAATGAGGCAAAAAGTAGTTGAGAAGGATGGTCCATCTATTTCTGATGAAGAAAAGGTTAAATTATCCCAAAGACAAGCACAAGAATTTAGAACCAAACATAGAATAAACATTCTAATGGGAAAAGACAAAGAAGAGATAGAAAGATTAGAAAGGGAAATAGAAGAGTAAACAACCAAGATTCTGCAGGAAATGAAGAGTGTTGAAGTTATTGTTGAGGAACAAGTTTTTCTAGGTATGTCTAATGTGCCTATTCGGGACATAGATTTGCTAGCTTTTGAAGGTAATGTAACTAGTGGTAATGTGATTGAGAAAAATAATCAACAGAATAAGGAAACTGCTCCTCCAAAAAACACTGAAGCACAAGATGCAAAGGATCAAAGTGAAGAGGGTGTACCCCCTCCGAAGAATACTAATTCTGGTGCAGAACATAACAATCCTCCTCTGGAGAATCCAGGGAAAGATGAGCAGAAGAAAGAGGATATTCCTGAGAAAACTAAGGATGCAACAAAGAGGACTGTTGAGAAGCAATTTGAGAAAATTTAGAAGGAAACAGAGAAGACTGAGGAAAATCAAGACGAGAAATTTTAGGATGCTTCTATAAATGTAGGTCAGGATTCCTCATCCTTAGATTCATTTAAGGACCTACTAGGATTGCAGATGTAGTTTCAACCGGTGGTTACACCTCAACTTTTGTAAATTCCTACTCATAAGGGGAAAGTTGACTTATGAAATATTTATCCCCTTCATAAGTTACATCTTGGTGACATTTGCATGCATTTGCAAGGAAGGAGTTTCTGGAAGAAAATTTGAAGAAAACTAGTTTAGTTGAGGATGCAATAAAAATAATTTAGGAAGGTTTACTAGAGGTAAACGTTGATCCTTCCTTGCCTCTAGAACAAAAACTGAAGCTTTTGATGGATTCATTCAAAGATTATTCCTCTCATATTGAGAAAAAGGCAGAACAAGAGGCCTTAAGAAAGATAAATGACAAAAGATTAGCTAAGGTATCTGACAGGTGTGCCAATGCACACAAAAACTACAAGAGAATTTGAAGATGTTTAAGGAATGCATTGATGAAGCCACTACGTTGTACCTATTTTCTTGAAATGGCCAACTTCCACCAAGAACATCAAAACTTAGATTGACTCCATTGAGTCACAAATGACTAAATTAGCTGAAATATATGACTTGTCAAAGGACAAGGATGGATCAAACAGGGCACAAATATAAAATCTTCATTCATAGATGTCACAACTTCAGGACCAAAGAGAACACATAAAGAAACAATTTGGTCAGTTGAGGGAAGCAGTCAATTTGAGACTTACTTCATTCTCTGGAGTGCAAGCTGAAGCAAAAATGGTTGATCTAAAAATGAAGACTCCAAGTAGTGTGGAGGAGGCTTAGGACCTATGCATAAAGTTTGAATGTCAGAGTCACATTCTGTCCTCAGTAAAAGAAAATTGGGTATCACTCTTTCTCAACTCAAGGTAATCTACAAAAATATTATGCCTTCTAAGTGAGTTGTAAGAGTATTGTAGATAAGATAATTTTGGCCTTGTATAAGACCTGTGGAGGCTTGTAGTGTTATTCTTGATGAAAATATTATGTACATAGCATCATTTTTTGGGCATCTTCATCTCAGGGGGGGTATTGTTTATAAAATCATACAGTAAGGGGAAGTACATACAGTTTTGGGTTGTCATAAGTAGAAGATATGTTGCCCTTTGTCCTTGATGTTAAAGGGGGAGAGTGTGTTGATGTGTGTCTTATCAGTTGGGAGAGAGGACTTATAGATAAATGAATGTTGCCATCAATGACAAAGGGGGAGATTGTTGGCAATGTGTTTTGTCATTGATGTCAACTCAATATGTGTCAACTTGAGGACAAACTTGTATAGAAGTTGAAGAGGTTGAGAAATGGTTAGAGATAGGTTAATGGACAATGGAAGATTTGAGAGAGATGGTTTGACATAGGCTCAACATGATTCATACAGTGGAAAATTTGAGAGGGACGGTTTGACTCAGTTAGAGACATGGGGTCAACATGTTTAAGGCAGATTAGTCTGGAAGACCTAGCAGATGAAGAAAAGCTATCTAAGTATGAGGAAGAATGGTGATTAGTACAATGTCTAAGTGTGATGTGGAGGTGAGTACACATGTTCTAATATGTGTTCTATATGTCTACATTGATATTTCATCATTTTGGTGTACCGCACTTAGAGATAAGTTGCAGAAGTTTTGCTAAGGTATTTACAATGTATACTCTAAGGCAGAGTCATAATGTTTTGGTCCGCATTCCTCTGCAAAGAAATATTTAGTCTTCTAGTTCAGAAGATAAGTTGATTGGCATATGGAGGAGTTATATCCAAAATTTCAAGTCATTATACCTTCAACAGTGAAAGTTATAAGTGACAGAATTTTGGTCTTTGATTTGACAAAGTAAAGTAATGATGAAGAGTTGTTGGAATGCTCCGCATTCCTCCAAAGTGATAGATATGGTTGTGCAGATATGGGGATATGTTCTTAGTAGTGTATGAGTGCATCCATATGAGTCTCAAATGTTTTGGTATACCAGAACACGAAATCCTTAGTATTGATGGGTCATAACCAGTTAGGGATGCTCTGTTTTCAGTAGTTCAATATGGTTCACCTCTTGCAGTAGCATATAATGATTAGATACTTTAGGAGAAGGTTGTAAGGGCATATTTGATAAAATATATTACTCACATTTTGGTCTGCATAATGTTTTTGGTCTCTCCCCAGTGGTGTGAAGATAAACAATGGGTAGTGTTGATGTTGTTTGGGCCGATAGTCTAGTTCCCTTCATTTGTGGTTGATCCTGATTAATTAATTTTGCCTTGAAGGATATGTTGTGATATATTTTTCCCTATTGTGTTGAGTTTTGTGATCCTCAACTCATTTTCTCTTCATAATGTATGTGTTTTGAGCTAACCTATACAGTATCATCTTGGTGCCAACCTAATTGAAGTTTTAAGTTGTTGCACAAGATATTTATAGAAGAACAAAATCATTTGTGAGAGGGTAGAGCAGAGATTGAGGAATATGTTGAGCATGAAGTGTGTGAAGTTGGAGTGATGGGGTAATTATGTGAAATATGGGATTGCATTATCAACATATGATAGATGCCTTCTTTATAGCAATTCATGTGTATGTTTTTATTGTAATTCTCATGTATCCTACTATCAAACAATGAGTCTCTTTAGCAGGTCCTTGTATCTTGCCCTAAGGTTGTAGTCTTAGTCTACAAGTCCAATAGGGAGTAGTAGCTTCCTTAGGTTGTAGCCCTAAAACAAAGTTGTAATCTTTTAGCAGTGAGCTTCATATATTGTGAGTTAATCCTCACCATAGTTTTTCCTTCATTGGGTTTTCCATGTAAAAATCCTGGTGTATTTGTGTGTGCATGCTTTACTTTATGTTCTTCTTATTTTGGTTAAAATGATTTGATGGTTAAGCTGTAAATGGAATTGATTTGAAGTTTAAAAATAGACTGATTCACCCCCCCTCTCAGTCTTCGGATGTGTTCAACAACTTTAGTATCATTTGACAAGATATAAAATGTGTGCTCTAATACCACTAATCTAGAACCTAAGATGGTGACTAAAGGATAAATATACTTAGAACACTAAATATGGTATGGAGAAAGTGTATTTTCAATAACTGACACCAATAACTATATCAAAGTACAAAAATATAGGGGAAAGATGAATAATGGAATAATTATACATTGCAATGAGAATTGTCATGTGTAAAGTTTTATTATGATAAAGCTGTTTAAAAGATCTAAGAGGTTGAGTATATGAATGCCTAAGTTATCCTCCTAATCTACCACTAAGCTAGGTTATTCATTAACTCACTTTCTCACCTTAAAATAATGGTAGTATACACTAATATACATGTAGGAGGGTTATTAGTATTTTGGTAGTTAGGTAAGTGCATGGATACAAGGAGCCAAAAAGAGGCCAAAACCTCATTTTAAGCCACAATACTACTGCATTATCTAAAATTTGCACACAATGGCTTGGTGATACTCAAGCCATAATCATGATACTTATCAACTCTTCAAATTTTAAAATTTCATTAATAGATTATAAGTGGGTGAAATTAAATACCTCCATTGGCCTTTTGTTAGCAAGATGATTCAACTTTCTAGGGATATGCTCCCAATTAATTTGGTCAAAGTTTTGTAATATTTTTGAGACCTAGGTTAGAAAAGTATGAAGCTAGACAAACCTGACCACCTAATTGTTAGTGAATCATTGGATTATTAACATGGATTACCCATAAAGGGTTAAATTTTTAAGCTTTACTTTGATGGAAAGAAGACCAAACTTGTATCTAATAAGTTCAACATTATTTTAGGCCTACCCTAAATTCATGCTAAATTCTAAAATCTTAGACAAAGGTTTAGACCATAAAGCAACTTCAGTAGTAGCAATACCTAGATTGGACTTGATCTGACTCTTAGGTGCGTTAATAGAAAAATCTACAAATTAGCTATTAACATATAATATTGTAGAATATGTAAATGAAAACCTAAGCTAGAATGTAAATGCACACTCAATAGTGGGTATGTTCATAGTTTAAAGCTTTAGGATTTAGAACATACAGGTTCATAATAAAAGAAATCCTTCAAAGACCATAATAAATAGGTTGCATGACATCATTTATATTGTGTGTAATTCTCAAATTTTATATTGTGAAGAACTTGTATTACTTTTGGCAATTCATTGAAGATCAACATTCTAGAAAAACCATGTGAGATCCAATGGATGGGACAACACCATACGAAATAAATTTTTTGGGAAAGGTGTTTTGTACACCTTGCATAATTATGTAATATTTCTATTTGGTTATGGTGCATCTTATAATGTGCATACCGCACTAGAAAAACATTCTTAAGGATGCTTGTAAGTTGTACAAAACATTAGACATGTATTTAATGTGGGTGGCAGAATGGGTAACTACATTTAATATTGGGGGCCATGGTTTAATGAGAGCATGGTTTTGGGCTCATGGTTTATGTAATACCACGTGGTGGTTTTGTGCAAGCTTGGTCTATAAAACCAAGCACATGGGTAGTGGTATGGGTATGCATTAGAGCATCTCAAGAAGGTTGTATATGTGGTGATAGGATCATGAGGAAGGCATGAAGTGGGATGTGTGTTTTCGATATGTTGTTGGTTTGATCACAAGAGGAGTGCAATTAGGTTGATTAATGTTGTTGAAGTCTTGCATGTAAAAATTTGTGAATGTATTGTAATTCTATTCTTGAGATAATACATTACGTTGTGTAGTACTTTGGAGGCTAGGTTTTTTCTGCAAGGGTTTTTCTAGGGAACATCTAGTGTTCTCTTGTGTGTATGATTTATTATTCTTTTGCATTATAGTTTTGGCATGCTACTTTAGCATAGTTTCTCTCATAAAGGTTATGTGGAATTAGCATTTGTGACTTGAATTTCCTAGCATGTGGTATTAGAGATTGGTTTTGGAATGAAGGAGGGAATGCCTTCCTTGTGGTTTTAACATTTTTTTGAGTGGAATCTATGCATAGGTGAATCTAGGTTTTGTTGGAAAAGAAGGCAAGGATTTCAAGATATTAAATTTGCATGGTTGGAGGTCTATAGATTGATCTTTGATTTCAAATTTGTAATGTGGTGAGCTTTTCATGGATGTTGTGTTTGAACTTGAGTGTGCTTTCAAATCTTTGGTGTATACATGTTTATTTTACAAATTTATAGAAATGGAGATTTGAGATTGATTGTATTTATTTTCCATGGGAAGAGTTTGAGGTTTTTAGGAATATTCCTTGGTGATGGGAATGGTTGTTAGTTTGATCTTTCTTTAGTTGAAAAGCTTACATCCTTGTTGATTTATTGAAATATTGGTATTATGTTTAGCCTAGGGGTTGAAAGGTTGGATGTTATGAAGGCTTTTCTATTTGGGGGTTGTAGGGGAGAATCTTTCTTGTCATATCTTGTTGGTAGAAAAATATGGTTTGATTCATAGGTTTTCTCTCTATGGTATATTATTTCTTCCTAGAGGTTTGAGACATATGCTATTGAATTTGGTGTTTATGTTGAGATATTTTTTATTACTATGTTTGTGATCATTTAGTATTATTACACTTCATTATTTGGGTATGTGCATGGATATGGGGACCAAAAGGAGGTCAAAAGTGGCCACTTTTTTTTTAAATCAGTAAAAACTGTCTTGGATGAGAAATTGAAGATTTGCACGCTCAAAATTAGATTGTGATAAGAACAAGATTTGTAGTGCTCAAAATCTAGTTTCTAAACTACTATTTTTTTCTAAAAATGGTGGAGATTAAGAGGTTCAAATAGGGGAAGCACACAAAGTGCTCTTGTTTTTGTCAGAAAAATATAACATAACGTCTGGTGTGCTCTCCCTAAAATGTTGAATTTTTAAAAGTATTTCACAAATCTCTTTGGTGTAAAACTAGCTAACATCATGTAGTTTATACCTAATTTTTTAATTAATTTTTTAATGAATATGTGATTTTTTATGAATTTTCAAAGTGGACACATCCTGAAAAATGAAAATTTGAGCATGCTCCCCTTAAATCTTTTGAAAACTAATCAAAAATAAATAAAAATTCAATGTGTATATAATAGATTCTAGAATCTAAACATGTAATTTGTTTCAAGTTTTGACAAACACGTAAAAAATGACACCAAAAATACTACACATGGGTTTTCTGCATAGAAAAAATGCATTAGAAAAAGAAATTAAAGATGGAAACCTTAATGTTATCAGATTTTAGAAAAAAATACATGGTTAGAAAGATAATAAAAAACTTGAAGTCATCCTAGTATTTTTGTATTAACATTGAAAAACATGTAAACCTAATGGAGAGCATGCTCATGATTTAGTTGATTTTCTGTGTTTCATTGAAAACATGTCTTTGGTGTCCAAAAGATAGGTCTAACCATTTGGGTTGGATGCCAAAGGAAAATCCAACCCTTAGGGTTGGAATTTCCCAAAGCAGTAAATGTGAGCACTTTATAATGCACTCACATTTTAGATTAGGTAAAATCCCTTGGATGATAAGTGGGATAAATTGTATGAGAAGACTCATGTCACCCCTCCATCTTATTTCACTCTAGAGTAGCCTCATTTATAGGAAGAGACAACCATTATATCATTAAACTTGATGATGAGGAGGAAGATTCAAGGCCTCCATACTTTCAAATAGAAGAAGCAATGTTGGAACAAGTAGCATCAAATGCACCTTGTTAGATGAGGAGATAGTGTTAGAGAGAGGGAGAGGTAGAGAGATGGAGAGGGGGAGAGAGATAGAGAGGGAAGGATGATAGAAAGATAGAGTTAGAGAGAGAAAGAGAGAGATAAAGATAGAGAGAGGAGAGATAGAGATAGAGATATAGATCTAGAGAGAGGGAGACATAGAAAGAGAGAGGGGGAGAGGAAGAAATAGAGAGATAGAGATGGAGACATAGAGAGAGGGAGAGGGAGAGGGAGAGGGAGAGGGAGAGGTAGAGGTAGAGGTAGAGGGAGAAGGAGAGGGAGAGAGAGGGGGGAGATAGAAAGAGATGGAAAGATAGAGTTAGAGAGAGAGACAAATATAGAAAGAGTGGTAGAGAGAGAGAGAGAGATGGGGATAAAGAGATAGAGAGATATTGAGTTGAATATGCCTTTACAGAAAGTGCTTCAAACTTTGAAAATCTATACTAATCCGTTTCCAACATGTCAATTTAATGTTTCATGGAGGAATTCTTGTTTAATCATCATATTGAACAAGAAGATTATGCACATTCTAAAGTCTCATAAAAAATGACAGATGACATATTGAATGAAACTATGGGATGCATTATCTTGCCTTTAGAGGTTGGTTCAAAATGACACAAATTTTATGTCACATTAATTCTTTTTCAAAGAGATTTGATACTTTACTTGGTAGACCTTGGATACAACAATGTAAATAAATGCCTTCTATGTTAGATCAATACATTATCAAGTGGTATAAGGAAGAACAACTAAGAGAATAATTGGCAATTTATAAGACCAAGTGAGCCTATAGTGATAAAGTCCAAAGTTACTTATGCACATTCCCGTTTTAAAGAAATTGACAAAGCAAGGCCTAAAGAACCTCAAATTGTAAAACCTATAGTTAATGTGCATAAAGGGTTTGAGATTTTTATGCATTTAGGAGATCCTTATGAAAAAAATTAATCATGTGTCAAGGAATTTAAAGGAATAAAGGTATTGTAAATGATAAGGAACTTAAGCATATTTGAGCTTCCATAGAAACTTAATCTACTTGGGTCCTAAAGAAATATTTACAATGCAAAATTATACCTATGGAACTACCTCCAAAGAAGTAGGAATAATGGGTAAATAAAGACAAATCAATAGTTCCACCACTCTCTATCACATTTGTTAAAATTTATATCACACATAGCGATGAGAACTTCATTCTACATGATCTAGATAGAGGGAAGTAGAGAGAGAGGGAGAGAAAGAGTGAGGGACATATAAAGATAGAGAGATAGAGATAGGGAGAGGGAGAGGGGGGCTGAGATAGAGAAAGGGATAGATAAAGGTAGAGAGATAGATAGATAAAGAGATAGAGATAGAGATAGAGAGGGGAGAGATAGAGAGATAGAGATGAGGGAGAGATAGAGAGGGAAAGGTATAGAGATAGAGATAGAGATAGAGATAGAGATAGAGATGAGGGAGAGATAGAGAGGGAAAGGTATAGAGATAGAGAGAGAGGGGGGGTAGAGAGGGAGAGATAGAGAGATAGGGATATACAGAGAGATAGAGAGGGAAAGAGATGGAGATATGGAGAGAGATGGGGAGATACAGATTGAGAGGTAGAGAGAGAGATATATAGGATAGGTAGAAAGAGACTCTCCCTATATCTGTCTATCCTCCATTTCTCTATCTCTATCTCTATCTCTCTCTCTCTCTCTCTCTCCTTGTCCTCTCCTCCTTTCTATCTATTTATCTCTCCATCTCTCTATTTGTTTCTTTTTATTCCAATATTGACTATAGTACTGGTGTATGTCTAACATCCTTAAATTCCCCACTATCTTGTTGCTTGACCATATTAATACCTCAAAACTCTTTCTTATTGGTTTCTCAATTGCCTTTTATCATAAAAAAATATATGTAGATTTGAAATAAAGGAGAGAGTAAATTTCCTCCTAGAGGGTGCACATGCAGTGCACACTTTATTAATACCCATGGAGAGAAAATTCAAGAAGTGCAACAAGCTAGAGTAAGCTAATAAAATACTTAAAGCATTTGAAGTGAAAATAAAGGCATTAGAAGACTAGGTCACCATATTTGTAGAGCAATCCATTGGAGCTAAAGATACATAGGTAGAAGAAATTAAAAAATAACTCCTAAAGGTTAAAACAAAATTGACTAAAGCAAGAATAGAGTTGGCCATAGGGAAAATCTAGATGGTAACTAAGATAACCATAAATAATGCATTAAATCAAAGCAAGTGGAATACTTGGAGGTATAATTAAGCCATGAAAAGGCTAGAACTAGTGCCAAGGCTATTGAAATAGGATCACTAAATAAAAAGGTCTGTAGGAAATATTATAAGCTAGCTAAGATAAATAATAAAGTGGACACCTAGGACTAGACACTCAAGGGACTAAGAGAAAAATAGGTTAAACTAAAGAATATACTAGAAGAATCAAAGGAGGAGTTCAAGAGGTTAAAGGCCCAAAATAGCTCAAATAGTTAGTGCCTTCCATTGACCACATCAAGGTCTTATGAAGATCATACTTCAAGGCCAAAATAGAGGCCACATCATCTAATCCTTATGGAGATTACACTGAAAGGGCATAATAGAGGCCACATCATCTTTACTCTAGCCTTATAGTTTATTGAAATGGTATAGGCTCTAAGTGATATGGTGAAAAAAGAGATTGATATGGTGGAGACCACCCTTTGTCCAATAATTGAAGATGCTTGGTCCTATGTAAAGAAGTTATATAGTTGCCCCTCAACCAAGATAGTCATGGTGCAAATTATAAGTAGAACTAACATAGCATGGAAAATTAATGACATATTAGAAATGCATAAGGCCAGTGAACAATGTAAAGCACACTTCTAGATTTCATTAGACAAACAATACAAGGTATGTAGACTTGTATTCATCAACTAGTCTAGTAGGGATTTCCCTCACCACTAGATGAGAATCAAAAAGTGCTCCCACATGAAATTTTTCTAGAGCTAGTGAATGAGAAGAGCCAAGAAGAAACTATATTCAACATGTGGTCCTTAGTTCCTTCTATCAAAGAGCTTCAATTAGTTCCCAAGACATTGACAGAGATAGAGGCCCTTGTACAAACATCTATGGCTCAAGCACAAGAGGTATCCTATGAATGCACCATTGAACTAGAGTGCCACTTTAGACTCTTATAGAAGATCAGTTTGCCCTTGGACAAAGAGTGGGAGAAGCTTCTGGCTTCTCTAAAAAATATGTAAGGCATGGAATCTTCACTAATTTTCACAATTTAAAAGTTTTAATTTGTACCCTATGCCCAATGGATATCCTTTTAGGTCCATGTTTTCCCCTAGTGAAAGAACCCTAGTGAGTCACCAAAACTATAGAAAATTCTTCACTACAAGCAACATATTTCTTATGCCTTGTCCAAAACCTTGTTCAAGATGGCTTGTAGCTTTGGCGAATTGTGTTCCCTTAGTAATTTTGTAGTTTCTTGGCACACATGGGGTAGTTTCATATGTTCTCAAAGTTTGAGCAATGCAAACCATCTAATCATGTCATTCCATCCTCCATCTGATGATGTGCAAGGATCCCAAATACAATAAAAAAAAATTAGTGTCAACCCCACTATTAATCCATGTGTGTTTTGTAGGCCTACATTTCTTATTTTGTGCTAAGAATATTTTATTAACAATAGGGCCCACCTCCAATTCTTTTTATTTTGTTTTGTTAGTTGGGATCTTTAACAAGTGCCATGTGGCATCCTCCAAAGACTTCTAATAAAAAGGTAGACTTACTTTCTCTTAGAGTAGTGCAAGCCATTTGATTTTGTCATGATGAACTTTATTTGATAGCTCATAAGGAGCAAGGCTATTTCTTGGACATTTTCAACAATAATAGAGTTCATCAACCCAATTTTGATTTGGGTTTTTATTTCTATAAAGAAATAATGCTAACACATTATAATGCAATCACATTGTGGCTCAGTAGTGACCAAGCCATAGAATGAGCACGTTATAATGTGCTTGCATTATATCTTGTTTGGACCAAAAAGTGATTTTGGCCACTTTTTGGTCCCTGTCGTTTTGCATACACCCATTTTTAGAAATGGTATGTGAGATCTTTAATCTCTTTCGTTCATGATGTGGAGAACTTGGAGAGTTGAGGAGATTAGGGGTGAGAAAGTGAGTAGAAAACTATTGGAGGAAGTATGTTTTGTTTTACAAGTGTTTGGTTGTAGTTTACATCAGTGTGTGTGTTCTTTGATACTAGAAGGTTTTGATGACATGAGCCACATTGTTCATTTGAGTGCTCTTGGTGGCATTTTGGATGCTTTGGTCAACACTAGACTAGACATTGCCAAAGTAGTGGAAGTCCTAGGGAGGTATATGTGTCATTGATTGTAGTATAAAGATCTTCAAGTATTTTTGCATATTTATACATGACCATCATCAATGGAGATAAACTTTGTTTAGGATAATTTATATAGGGATTTGCGATTACAGATTGGCCTACATATGTGGATAGAAAGAGGTCTACCAATGGGTGTGTTTACTCTAATTTGTGGTGCAGTTAGTTGAATGTGTGTGCGACACATTGTAGTCATTGTTCCAACTATGTAGGCAAGTACTTGGCAGCTACTCAGGATTGTTTGTTTTAGTTTGAATTAGATTTTATGTTCATATTTTGGTTTATTGTAGGATATGCTTGTGATGTATGTGATAGTTAGAGTGTCACCGTCATGGCAAAGTTCACCACTATTCCTATGCAGTTGGTGTGCATCGACGTGTAGTTCTAGTTGTTGCATTTGCTTGGTGAAGTTCATGAGGATAGAGAAGTTCATATAGTGCAACGTGGATCATCCATTAGATGGTTGATTTTATTCTTTAACCCCTTATGCATTGTTTATGACAAGTGGGCGAATTGGGAAAGGTGTGTTGTATACCTCAAGTATAATAATGTAATATTGTTATTTGGTTGTGGTGCATCTTATAACATGCATAACGCACTAGGATTAACATTCTTGGGGACACTTATAATTTGCATGTAACATTAGAAATGTATTTAATGTGAATGACATATTAGATAAATATGTTTAATTTTGGGAGTCATGGTCTAGTGAGCACATGGTTAAAATATAGGCTCATGGTCCTTGTAGTTTTTGTGCAAGCTTGGTCTATAAAAGTAAGCACGTGGGTAGTGGTATGGGTATGCATCAGAGCATCTCAAGGAGGTTATATATGTGGTGACAAGATACTAAAAAAGGCATGGGGTGGGATGTCTAGTTCCCATATATTGTTGGATTGATCACATGAGGAGTGCAATTGGGTTGCTTAATGCTATTGAAGTCATGCATGGAGAACTAGCTATGATTGTGTTGTAATCCCATTCTTGAGATAATACACTAAGTTGTGTAATACTTTGGAGGATAGGGTTTTTCTAAAAAGGTTTTCCTAGGGTACATCTAACATTGTTATTTTGTATGTATTTGTTGTTATTCTTTTGCATTATGGATTTTGCATACTATTTTTGTGTAGTTTCTCTCATAAACATTATGTGGAATTAGCATTTGTGGTTTGAAATTCCTAACAAATTTGTGGGTGCTTTAATAAAAAATTTAAGCATTGTGATTTACAAGGTGTAACCTCTCTCAGTTAACACCCAAAGAGCCTATGAACAAAACTAAATTGGTATCAATCAGCTTTCAATTTGCACATGTAAATATTTTATTGGCACATACAATATAGCTCATGACATATTTATGGTTCTAACCCCCTCTTAGATGTTAAATAATAGGTATCTCAATCTCTTTGTTAGAGACCAAACTACAATGACTATATTTAACCATTTTTATAGTAATCATATGTAAAATATGCCACATGACAACCCTCTCTCAACATCATGCAAGTCAATTCTAGTAGAGGAACACATTTTTTAAGTGGGTATCTACATCCTCAATAAGTACGTTTATTCATAGGTTCATGATTTTAAGATACAATATTTTTCTCTTAAACTCATTTTTTTCAAGTGTAAACTCTATCAACAATCATTCAAAATCTTACAGATTTAACAACAATATTGTTTATAAAGTTTTACCAAACTATTAACACATAACTAAATTAAATACTAATTAACATATTACAATGGCAACAACTAATCACTACATTCCCTTATTTATAGTGAATGATTTAAACTATTAAAAAAAGATTTTCTACATTGACATATAAAAATATTAGACATTTCTAAGCCAACACTTTGAAAAGGATGGAGTAGTAAAAACTTAAATAAATAATTAATATGGCATGAGTTTAATTTTTTTTTTACTTTTTAAACTAAGTTCTTTAAGGAAATAGGAAAAATGTTTTTGATAAAGCAAGTGGCAAAAAAAAGGGTGTCGATCCCATTATACATCAGCCAAAAAGGTGCACCAAAGTTCCATCAAAGTACCATAAAAGAGAAACAGACCCAGCTAAAAAGAAATAGCCAAAAACCCCAAACAAGGACATAGAGGACCGACAACAGACCAACAACAGACTAACAACCAAGAGCACAGAAAAAGCCCCCAATGGCTAATTGAACAACTGGTCCCAATCTTCGGCTAGGAAATGATAGAGATCTTGGTACTCCTTGAGTTCTTTATCTTGCATACCCTAGCTGGTAAGCTCGACATCCTGGAGGACCGCAAGAGTGGTGGCCGACCGATGCATGACTTTCGCAGAGAACTTGGCCAGAATCTTGAACTTCCTCTCCAACTCGGCGAGTCTTGCAGAGAGGGATTCTATCTCCTTGTCTTTGACAGTTTTCTTACCACCCCTTTTCTTCTTGACAGCTTCCTTCACCACTTTCTCTGAGATCACAGAGTCAGACCCCTGGACATTGAGCTCAAGAAATTACTGGGGCCATCATCAGCTTCAACCTCCACCATCTCATTTTTGTTCTCCTTGTTGATAGAAAATTCCCCACCCATCTATTTAGTCTCTGCCACCATCGTATCCACTTTGTTGTTTTTGTCATCTGAAATACCAACACCCTCTAGGTCCACAACATCATCCTCCATCTCATTAACCACCTTCTTTTGGGGAACAGGACTGGGCTTAGCAACAAGCCTCGTCGACCTTCTGGTCGACGGCACCTGGGGTTTACTTTTAGGCATGGAAAACTCCTCATCACCAGTGTTGTCACTCCCTCCGTCACCTTCCTTAGAGCTAACCTCCACCACCACAGAAACATTTTTAGCCTTATTCCCGATGTTCGTACCACTTCCCCCCTCCAAACTCCCCCTATTCTTCTTCTGTGGAGTCTCATGGGAGGAATCACCGGATGAAATATTTCTTTTGACAAAAGTCTTAGTAGAGGTCTTGGGGGTTTGGTCACTAGTCTTGGACTGAGGGCTTTTACCAGCGGTAGCTTTTTCATTTCTAGACTTGAGGGATTTGGCATACTTCTCTGGGGTGATTTTAGTAATAATCATCGAGCTAATCTTCTCAGGGTTGGAGCGGGGCGACAAAGGAGGGTCAACCCTAGTAGTCGTGAGGGCTTTCGGGGATAGAGGGCTAAATGGAATTTATAAAGTTTGAAGATGAGCCCCTGATGGAGCGGGATGAGGGGCTTGTTAGGGTCAATGGCATGCTGTTCAATGGCCAACACAATTGAGGCTTCCAGCCATGACATCAAGTAAAATGGAAAACTAATCAACTTGCTACGATGAAAATGATTTAGTAGAGCAAAATGATAGTGGAAAAAGCGTCTGAATCTACCTTCAAGATTGAAGTATTTTATAATCATGTGGCATACCTCGTCCCAAAGTTTCAGCAACATTTGTTTATTAAACCCTCCCTGCAGACTGTGTAAGACCTCTCCTTTCTTTAGAAATAAAGACATACCATCCAAGTCAAAGACTTTGCTCATTTTCTTGTGTTTGATACCATAAGTAGACATCCCCATTACCATCTCGATCACTTCCTTCGATATTTCAAACCCCACATTGCCCACCTTGACCCAATGCTCCCCTCCAATGAACATAGGAACTGCATTGAGAGGCTTTCATCGTGACCTTGCAGACATTCTAGATAGGAATCCACCCCGCCCTCCTGATAAATGTGCCATAAGGTCTCATTGCATTTGAACTCTTCACAAGATTCAAGCTAAGTACGAGACCTATCTCCCCCCATTCTAAGATTGTACCAATATCTCATAGACAAACTAGAACTGAAATAAACAATGGTTAACTTAGAAACTTTTAGTTTGCAGAAAATATCCTGCATACCAATATTAACACTCGAGTTAATGAGTATAGTGTCTCTTCAATTGTTGGGGGTGACATAGTCTGTTAAATTCACAATATGTGAATGAGCATTCCCTTTCCTTTCATGATTAATATTCATGAATTGGTCACAATTAGAGGCTTTGCGGAGAGTCGTCGAGTTGATATCCCGATTGCTCATGTGCCTGGACATGTGAAACCCCTCCTTAGGCCTCCACATCTGACTGATGTGAGGGAAATCCTTCATACGATGGCAGACCCAAGCTCTGACAAGTTTGAGCTGGCTAGCATACATCACACCACGCCAATCACTAGTCCTCAAATCCAGATGGAAATCAACACAAGATCCCATATGGTGCCTAATGTACTCCCTAGGCTAGGAGATAAAGGGGTTTATAATTCAAACATGAGAGACCTAGAGTGGGACTTTGCTCCTTTCCAAGAAGGTTTTGAATCTAAATAGGTGAATTATTCTTTCTTTTCCAACATCTCCATGTGTCCAAGATCTGCCCAAGGTTAGCCAACCCATCCGCCACTTTATTACCTTCACAGTACACATGCCCAATTTCTATCTGCTTGAACCCAGACAGTAAGCAAGCGATGTCATCCGTAATATCCTTCAGCTTCCAGCCGCTGTTGGACCTGCTAAGAGCTGCCTCAATAATAATTTTTGAATCTCCTTCCACTTGTAACTTGTCCATTCCCATAGAGTGAGCAATTTTGAGCCCCCATAGTAGGGCCAATCTCTCCACCACATTATTAGACTAGATACCGATGTACCCCACATAAACAGCAATGAACACACCCTGACTATCTCTGAAGATCCCTCCAGTACTGGCTAGACCAGTATTCTTTTTTTCAGCTCTGTCGAAATTAAGTTTGATCCAATCCATGGGAGGGGGTCTCCAGAGGGTGTTTTGTCTAGCCATCTTTCTGGAATTGTCAATCTTGGTCATGTCCGCTGTCAGTCCCCAATTCTTGGCAACTAACACTTCCACTAGAGTAGGGGTTTCTCAGCCGCATGAAGAGTGCTGGAGGATGTGTTCTCAGAGACCAACCTACTAAAGGAGTAAAATACCTCATTAGCAGTTCTATCTTTTTCTCTGAATATTCTATTGTTCCTTTCCTTCAACACACTCCACCCTGGGTGTGGGGGATTTTGTCTCCAAAGCTCTCTAATCCCAGGGTAAGAGAAAGGAGTAAGCCAACTTTGGGCGAAATCCAAATTAAGTTTTCCGAGAAGACCCACTCTAGGTTAAGTTTCTCTATAGTTTTTCCCCATATCTCTTTATAAAAATCACAAGGGAAAAGAAGGTGCTAAATGGATTCTTCTTCTTTTAGGCAAAGAACACATCTATTGACCAATTGGAAACCCCTTTTATTCAGGTTATCGGTAGTAAGGATTTTATTATGCGCTACAAACCACTAGAAGAAATTTATTTTAGGGATCGACTTGTTGTTCCAAACACTCTTCCAAAACTAGCTCCCCTATCCCCTGTTGGTCAGTAGGTTGTAAGTTGATTTAACCGAGAAGATCCCCTTTTGGTCTTGCCCCAAAAGTATTTCATCTTCCCTAGGAAATATCAGAATTTTGTACTTGTTCAACTCCACTTGCAAAGCCTGACACTCCTGATTCTCAGGCTGAATATTGTTTCAACATTCAGAGAGGTTCTTCCACCGACTTTGTCTGTGGAATTGGCTAGTAATGAAATTGTTGACCAAGCTCCCAAAATGGTAAACAACTCTTTCCTTAGTGGTGTTGTTCTCCTTTTATACAGCGGTCCCTCCCCGAGCCAATTGTCCTCCCAGAATCTAATTTTGTCTCCCTTACCTAGCTTCCATTTGATGCCTTGGGACAGAGTGATTTTGGTTTTGATCATTTGGTTCTAGATAATAGAGCCTTTGGGAAGGCTCTCTCTATCAATAACCCTTAATTTATTCCCATTTTGCAGGTATTTGGCTTTCATAATATGCACCCACTCTTTCTCCTCCTTAAGGAAGGTCCACCCAATCTTTCCAAGTAAGGATTTATTCATCACCTAGATTTTTTTGATTCCCAATCCTCCTTGCAATTTGGGAAGGTAGACTTTATCCCACCCAACTAGCGAGATCCTCTTCTTTTCCTCAACTCTAGTCCAGAGGAAGGTTCTCTGGATCTTCTCCAACTTCTCCACCATGTATTTGGGCATTTTAAAGAGGAATAGAAAATAAGTGGGGATGCCCTACAATGATTCCTTCAAGAGTTGATGTTTGCCTACTTGGCTAAGGAGTTTACCTTTCCATCCCTCCATCTTCTTTTGGATTCTTTCCAGAACAGTGTTCTAGAAAGTCAGGGTCACATCCTTGACCGTGAGGGGTAGACCCAGGTAGGTAGCTGGGAGATTAGCCTTGTTGCATTCCAGGATGTTTCTCACCTTATCTTGTAGCTCCAAGCCAATGTTGAAGAAGAACACATTACTCTTTTCATAATTAATGCACTGGCCAAAAACTTCTGCATAGGTGTTCAACAAAATTTTCCATCTTCTAGCTTCAACTATCGAAGCCGCCCCAAAGAGCATAGTATCATCAAAAAACTGTTGGCCAGTAGACGGTCCCAAGGTGGATGTAGCTTTGACCCCCCTGAGGGTATGATTATCAAGGTGGGAGAGGATGTTTCTACCCAGGACCTCTGCCATAATTATAAATAGGTAGGGAGAAAGGGGATCTCCCTATCTGATACCCCTACCAGCATCAAAGAACCCCTGAGGAGTGCCATTGACCAAGACCGAGTATTTGATAGTGGTGACACATTCCTTTATTAGTTTATCATTCTGTCTTTGAACCTGAACTTCCTAAGGACCTTGAACAGGAAATCCCAAGAGATTTTGTCATAGGCTTTAGATATATCCAAATTGAGAGCCATGCTCAGATTGTTACTTCTATCCATCGAGTGAATGATCTCATGGGTGGATATTGCAGCATCCATAATCTGTCTACCGGGGACAAAGCCTTTCTAGCAATCAGATATAAGATTGTCCAGCAGCAGTTGAACTCTGAGGACCAGAGTCTTCGTGATAATCTTATAAATGGTGTTACACAGGCTAATAGGATGGAAGTCAGCCATGGATTCCGTGATGCTCTTCTTGGGGATAAGCGCAATGAAAGTGGCATTGATCTGCTTAAGGATTTTGCCAGTCCTGAAAAAGTCCTTGACCGCAGTTGTGACATCATAACCCATAATCTCCCAAAAGTCTTGGAAAAAGGCCGGGAGAAACCCATCTGGGCCCGAAGCTTTGTAGGCCCCCATAGAGAACACAACCACCCTAACTTCCTCCTCAGTAATAGGCTTCAGAAGCCTACAATGATCTTCCTCCGAGAGGATAGAGGGAATGTTGTCCAACAGCTTGTCTTCCCAACCTTTGTCAGGAAAGTTTCTGTGCTCCACCAGGAAGTTTCTAAAGTAGTTGGAGGCTAGGCTTCCCAATTCCTTGTCTTCAAGAATTTCCTTGTTGTTTTCATCAAGCAGCTTGGTGATTTTGTTTCTCTTTCTATGCTTCATGGCTGACTAGTGGAAGAAAGAAGAGTTCCTATCCCCCTCCTTCAACCATTGAACTCTAGACTTTTGTTTCCAGAAGATCTCTTCTTTATTGATGATGTCCTTCAGGTTTTTGAGTAGAGCCTCTTCCATGTTAAAAGTATCCTCACTCACATCCCCCTTGGCCATGTTGTCTTGAACCTCCATAAGTTGGTAGTTATGTGTTTTTTCTGGTTCATCACATTCCCAAAGCAAAATTTGTTCCATCCTTTAACTTTGTGCTTGACATGGATAAGTTTTGGGGTGAGTCTGAACATAGGAGATCCATGCATCGAGATACTCCACCAGTCAGCAATGCAGTCCCTGAAATCTGGGTGGGAGGCCCACATCATACCTGAACAGGAATGGCCCCTTGGGGGCACCATCAATCCAGGAAAAGAGGAGGGCATTATGGTCAGAGATGGTGCAAGGAAGGGCAGTAAGGATAGAATTTTGCACCATATCCCAATTAGAAGAGACAAGCATTCTATCCATCTTCACCTGAATCAGTTGGTCTCCCCTGCTTCTATTGGTCCATGAATAGAGTTGATTATTCATCTCTATATCCATAAGCCCAGTCTGGTTGAGGAAGTTTGCCAGGTCCACCATGTTGTCCGAGTAGTCCGTGCTGCCCCCAGATTTTTCTGAGGGGAATAGCGGGGTGTTGAAATCTCCCCCAGCAACCACAAATTCCTTCTCTTAGCATTAATTTTAGGGTTAAGCCATCCCACAGTTCCTTTCTGGCGTTCTTGGTGTTAGGGGCATATATATTGATCAGCTTCCAAGTTTTCTTATTCATAGTGCATTTAATTTCCAAGCTATGTTTTCTATGCAAACAGTAACAACCCAAAATGTTATATTTGTTCCACATAGTAACCAGGCCCCCTGATGCCCCAATAGAAGGGCTACTAATATAGTCAGTCATGGGCCAGATATTATAAGATATCTTTTTAAAGTTATCTTCAGACATCTTAACCTCTTGGAGAAGGATGATATCCACCTTATTGTCAACAATATAGCTCCTAACCATGAGTTGTTTCTGAGGACTATTAAGCCCCCTCACATTCCATGAGATGGCCTTCATTTACGTGGTCTTCTAGAGATAGCCTCCAGTGTGCTTTGTCTCCCAATGGATATTTCCTTGGTTGCTTCTCTATTTTTGGTTTCTCTCTGGGACAACCTACCTGCCTTTCCTTCTATCCCCACATCCGCTGACTTCTTATGGTGGCCTTTCCCCTTTTTTAGGGGGCTAATCCACCCCTCCTGGTTACTAGGACCAGCCCCAGGAGATAGAACCCCTGTGGGTGATAGAATAAATTTCTCTGTGCTTGCCTGTACTGCTGTCTGTGCTCCTTCAACCACCTTAGTACCCGAACTTGCTGATTGCCCTCCTTTAGACTCCTTAGTACCAAAACCAGGATTTTGATGCTTGGGAGTCTTTTCATTGGGGGTTAGGATTTCCCCATCTTCTGTCTCAACTGAACCAAGGAAGTGCCCTTCTGCTGAGTTGGTTGTTTAGCTTCAGAATCCCTCTGAATCTGAGGCAAAGATAGTGAGGCCTCAGTGGTTGATATTGGAAGTTCAGCTTCAGGGTCTCCATGTGCCTAAGCCTTTTCCAGTTGCTTTGTCATGAGAGGGGACTTGATGATATCAAGCAAGTCCTCTTTGAACAGGTATTCCTCCACAATATTCTCCTCCTCCGAGACCTCTTTATCTTTTTGTGTCCTTATTTTTTTACATTCACTGATAAGGTGTCCTTTTTTGGAACAATTTTGGCAAAAAGTGGTAGCATTCTCATACACCAGGTGTTGCTCCCAGCTACCATATTTAGACTTTAAGTTAATGGTATTAGGTAGAGATTTATGAATATCTACACTAACACAAAATCTAGCAAACACTAACCTGGTTTTATGCTTAGTGGTGTTGACCAGAGTAATGAAACACCCAAAAGCGTTCCCTATCCATGTGAAGATCTCCTCATCCTAGAACTCCAGTGGAAGTCCAGGAAGCCTAACCCAGACCAGGGCCGACCTACTAAGTTCCATAACCACATCAAACCCCAGTTTCCAGTGCCCTAATTAGAGGTTGTGTTTGCCATACAGCCAGGGGACGCTCGCCAAAGTCACTACCAAGTCCTCTCTGGCCATGAACTTAAAAGGGAAGAGGCCACCTGTCATGGCACTTGTAACCACGCTTCCTTTAAGGTGCCGTCTCGAGGCCACCCAGCGTCGAACCATGTCTATGTTGGGCCTTAAGGCTTGGAACTTACCTACCAAAGATAATTCCAAGGCAGAGGTTATTTTATCCATCATTCGATCTGGGATCTGGAAGTCCATTCCATTCACGGCTCTGATTGCACCGGGGCAACAGAATCTTTGACAGGCCTGCTAGTCTCCCCTAGCAGTGCTTGTTTCCAAGCCTTGGGATCCAACCCCGAGACTAGAGATTTGTGCTTGTGAGTACTGACCGAGGCAGTACCAACATTAGTAGGATCCACCTGAGGGCCCAGAGGGGGGGCATGCCCCCCCCAAGGCTAACGACCACCATGAGCAAAGTAGGTTCAAACAGTGTAAAAGCGGGAAAGTTGCAGAGCGGGAATTGTCAATAGACGAAATAGGAAAAATGTTATTAGTGTAATAGCTATTCATTTAATTTATTTTGAGATGGCTAAAATTATATGGGTCAAATCATCCTAAGTATTTATATTAAATTTTATGTTTTATTTTTTATAAATTTAACATTAATTATATATTGATAAGAATAATCAGACAAATCAATTTTATAATAATAATGATTAGATAAATTGACCTTTCTATATTATTAAAAAATGTAAAACAAAAATAACTTATAAGATATTTGTATTGAAAATAAATGCTTTCCCTATCATTTATTTAGATTAATTTTAGAATATAGAGTCAAGATTGATAATAGATATTGCAATAAATGTTATAATTAATGTGGGAATCAAATAAATAAAAATAAATGTACTTAGCTCTCAATTTGATGGAGAAGAGATTATTGTAGATGTTACAAACTATTCACCACTATATCAAGAAGTTTGGATTCCCAAATGACAACCTTAGAATAATAAAATTCTCTACCAACTTTCAGGTTTAAGGTTATGCTTACAAAATTGATATTTATGCCTACAAAACTAATCTTTGTTCCTACGAAACTAATTTTTTTTATCTATAAAAGCAAAGCTAGCACGTAAAAATGAACCCAGCCTACACAAGTGAATTGATAGAACATTATGATTATTGTAAATTGCCGTGAGTTGTTATACATGTGTCTAAAGTGGGGTCATGTTGAGAGCCACTAGCTTTAAGAACTTATTAGACAAGGATTTGTTCTCCTTTGGTCAAATCCCTCGTTGGACCAATTTAATGATGGTGAACAAATATTGAAGACAATAAGCAAGCATGCAATGTGTCTATGATGATAATGCATGGTAATAGTGCAATTAAGATTCTCTATGAAGTTGTGATAATGCCCTCATGTCAATGTTCCTATCTCTTATGGGGCATCTTTTGGGACTCCTTTCAAATTGATAAGGAATATATTTTTATACAACATAGTACACAAATTCACACAAATGTGTGCTAGGTTGGCTCACATTAATTAGTAAAAAAAGGGTGGCAAGGTTCAATTTAAAATTTGAGTTTTAATTATTCAAGGTTTAGATCCATGTCTGTGGAAGTGACCCATGTCAATTATGTACAAGTGCAAATCTAAAGTAGGGTAGCAAGCAAAAGATCTAGGGATCAAAACTAGTTCTAGGGAATAAGTGATGATGGGGAGTGACTAGAATTCTTGGGAATAAGTGATGATGGGGAGTGACTAGAATAAGGTCGTGACCTAAATTTAATGCAACAATATCCCAACTATAAATTTGTTATTATATAAAGGATGATCTAATTGAAGTGGGCCCAAAACATAAAGGAAAATGTTGGATAGGTATGCAATTTTCACCATTACAATGTTACATGTACTAAAAAAAATTGCTAATAAACAAAAACAAAAAAATCCACACCATTCATTTCCCTACTAACATTTTTTTTTGAATATATAATATAACTAATCATATGAATGAAGTTACACTCTTAAGTTTTCCTCCTTCAATCCTTAAAAATTGAATTCCTAATTAAAAAACCCGATTTAATATCTTTTAGTAAAAAGAATTGAAATTGATAAATCTTTGTTATGTGATGTTTTATTAGGATTCAAGTGCATAATTTTTGAGTCAATCTTATTGACCCATAATTCATGAGTAGTGGTTTACAAGAGCTCGTCTCTCATGAGTGTGAATTGTCCACTTATCACTCATTACATCTAGGTGATCCTCACAGGGGTGAAGCATAGGACTTCCTAGGTCACCCATCCCAATACTACTTTGACTCAAGCATGCTTAACCATGAAGTTTCCCTGAAGATAAAATACGTGGTTCTAAGTTCCTATCTTTTATCCAAATTATAGATTGTAAAAAAATCGCATTGGACTCCTTAAAAGTTGTATTCAATTAATACGAGTTCGGAGATGGTCTCTTGGACTTAAGTTACATATTTTTTACAAGTGGCATGTAGATCCTAAATTTGACAACTAACCCTACTTGTCAAACAATTTTTTTGGAACAGTTGCTTATTCAAAATTAATCTTTAAATATAAAAACTTAAATATATATTTAAATATAATCTTATATAGTTTTTGATAATTTCTCCAAAATTTCTCCTTTCATATAATACAAACTTCCCAAAATTTAATTGTATTTGACAACAAAATTCTCTAAATACAACCATACAGCCAATCAAATTTAAGACGTGTTGGAAAAGTTAAAAGCTTCGTGTGATCTTAAATTATCCCGTGTGCGGCGCTAAATTTCGACACATGCTGGCAATGAACATCGTTACTGTTTTGTGCTATTTCCATTGAACAATCCCACTTTGATGGAATCAAAAAGAAATATTCAACAACGTGTCATGTCTAAATTAATCAACAAGATGAAAGACAAAATTGGGTTCAAGTTGAAGGGTAGACGGTTGGCATCTTGGTACCGTCGGCAGATTAGATACCACATGGAAAGTGCAGGAAAAGAATACCCTGTTCCCATAAAGAACATCAGGTTTTAAAAAATTTGTTCTCATTAATTACATGTTTAAGTAAATGATAATTATTTTGAATATATTTTCTTGTAAATGGATGTTTTTTTTATTACCGTAAGTAGGAATTTGGAAAGGGTTCAGACCCTTGTACAAAAGAAAAGATAAAGTAACGAGGCCCAACCAATTACAAAGAAACCAATTACAAAAAACAAGCACAAGACACTTAAATGGTGTGTATGTTGCTTGAGTTTTTAACATATATTTTAAAATGTCATAGAATACACAAAAAAAAATCAATCTATAATCTATACATCAAACAAATTTAATTAGTAATAATAAAAATCCCAGTTAATAGTCTGAAAGTCACAATTCTTTAATACCCAATATACTTCCAAGCATTAGACCCCTACCCTATTGAATACTCCCCCTATATATATCCTCTTAACAGGTCTGGAAGATTTAACTTGCCATTCTGTTTCCTTACTAGTGCTTTTCAGGTCTGCAAGATTTAACTTGCTTTATTCTCATCCTGTATCCCTTAATAGTGATTTTCTCAATGGCTGTTATTTCACTTGGAGTTTTGGGGTACAGAAGCCTCTTTGAAAAAAGCCTCTATGATGGTAAGAGTCCTTCAATGCAAAAATTTGCTGGAAATGGATCCAGCAGAGCTTCAGTAAGCATTTGTTCATATGGTAATTATTCAGAAAATCAGAAGAAGAATGGTTATGCAAGGAAAACAGTTATGCCCAAATTTGATTTTCTCAATAAGAAGTTGCAATTGAGATGGTGGTTTCCTCTATTTAGGCACTCTGCTGACAAAAAATGGGCAGACGAAGGCGGTTGCAGTGAACAGTCGGTTGAAACTGCTGCTGTGCAGAATGCAAGAAAAGCCCCAGACCATGTGAGAGTGATTGAAGAAGAGGAAATTTCAGTAAGGAGAAGACCCAAGTTTGTAGATGTGAGTTTCACTCCAGAGAAGGCCAAATTACTGAGGAAAACCGTTCGATCTACTTCTAGTTTTCATGACTTGATGTATCATTCTACTATTGCTTCTCGTTTGGCTTCGCCTGATTCTTCTTCAGATGAGTGAAGAGGAATGAAATTCAGGCTTAATCTGTCGACATAACCCAATATACAATATGAAATTTAATGTATATAGTGTTGTTTTGTTGTTTCAGGCATGTAAGGGTCTGAATTTGATGGCCCTATGGCTACAATTTTTTCCTTAAAATACAAATCAAAACTATAGGAAGACTGTATTACATGAAATTTTTTGGGCAGATTGTCAATGGTTATGTATATTAAGTTTGAATGGATAACTGTATTGACAAGCAGAGTGGACTCTGAAATTGAAAGATATTTATGTGCAACTGCCATTCTCACTGTATATGATAATATAAGTTTGCTTAATGTTTTCAATCTTGATTTTTTTAAATAACACTTTTTCTACGAGCTCAACTGCCCTGTATCTGAGATTCTGAAATCACTTGGCTCAAAAAGAATCTACTGCACACCGACTCTAGCTCAGGTTTGGAAGAAGGGGAATAGGTGCTGGGCAAGCAACGGCTACTTAGATATTTGGAGTTTCATACAACAGAACTGGTGTCGGTTTCTCCAGAATAGTTATATTGTGCTGCGAGGCTTGGACTTGGAAATATGTCCTTAAACCCTTTTGTTTTATGAATTATTTTTGATGGACCGTCAGGGTTTTACGGACCCACTTCTTTAGCATGCATGGGAGAAGGCCACTAGTCACTCACCATAACTCTTGTCAATCATGTCTTTTATCTGTATACTCATGCTTGTTTTTTTTCCTATTTTTTTAGTTTGTAAATGGTATAATTTTTGTTAAAAAATTTAGTACAGTATATGAGTTAAGAGTTTAAAGTTATTGTTTATTTAGTAATGATAAATGTGTGACAATTTTTTATACAAAGAGTGGTCTTGAAATGGTGATTTTGAAGTGGCGATTGATATATGTGCAAGGAGGGCTTCAGTACCCTATGTTATGCACATCAAAAAAAATATAATAAACCCTCTAGGGGAAAGGGGCCAGTGGCCGCCCATATAATATTTGTGCATGAATGACCACATAATTTCACTTGTATTTGGGGTCACACATTTCATTTTTTTAAATATGATTAAAAGTTTAATATTTCACATTTTAATAACTTTGGCGCATGTTTTATTAGCAAATAATGGTTGAATAAAATATAATATGAGAATCTTTGACTTTCACATTCTAACCTTGAACCTAGTCATCACTCTCACTCTTTCCCACTTCATCCTCACACTCTTCCCTCTCTTGCCCATTGCTTGACTCTTCCTCTCCTTACTCACTTCACAACTATTAGGCTTCATTAGATGCATTTGCAGGGGAGGATATAAGCAGAGAAATCCATATCCATCAAGAAGAAGAAGATGGTTGTGTTGGGCGAGGAGACCACGACATGAGCATCATCGATGTAGGCTAGGGAAGAGGGGGGATTCTAGTTCACATCCAATCCTCATGGGGAGATGGAGACTGATGATCTTGCCTCCCCATCACACCAATGGCCATTGCCATTGTTGTTGATCATTTGTCAAATCTTTGTGGGGAGGCAAAGACGAGAATGTAGAGCATGGAGAATAGCCACCAAAGGAAATAGATCCAACTACACTATGGCCTATGTGATTCATAAATGATCATGCTCATTATGGTTTTCCAACGCTTCTCTGGCACCAAGCCCAACTCTAGATATTGTTTCCCCTAAGCCAATCTCTTATTCTTCCTCCTCTTCACTAGCTCATGCTCCTGATATTGTTCTTGCAACATTCCTCACTATTATTGCCCAATGCGCCCTAATTCTAGCTGTAGGTGGGCTTATTCTTCTTCTTATACTATTATAGACTTACAACTATAACCACAAACTCTTCCCCTCTTAATTTTTTTTTTTGAATTGTGAATTACTTTAATTACAGTTGTTTGATTTGAATTTCAATTGTAAGAAAAAATCTTTATTGTTTTTAAATTTTGGTTGCATTTATTTTTATTGGTTGAGTTTGAATTTTAAATGTGTTAAAAATCATGATTGATATGTTATATGTAAGCACTAAATTCAAAAATAAAAGAAGGAAACAATAAATTTGAATCCTATTCCAAATCAAATGCAAATCTCAAGATAGAGCATAAATGAAATTCAAACAATAAAAATTTAACCAAAACAAGTTACCAAATATGAACTCCATTGTTGCAAGTGGATTTCCTAAATGGATTAGGATGTAGTTGCTCAACAAAATTGCTTCAAAATTTTGGTAGCTTGTACCTATGCATTCATGTTGATGTTTTCTAGAAGCTTTGAAGTTTTTTTTATAGTTTTTTTATTGGGAGAATAGATGGTTGTGATTTTCCTAAGAGATCTATGATGGAGGTTGAATGAGAAAACTTCCCTTAGATCAAGGAGAAAGTGGAGTATTTGTTGCAGGGATTAAATGATTTTTGTTTCTTGTGTCATTTAAAAATACAAGTGGGTAATGAATGGAAAGATTTACATAGGGAGTGTGAAGTAGTCAACTACTTAATAAAGTAGTTAACTCCTTAATGGGTTAGTTGTTTTTCAAATGCAATTAGTTTATTTTCTTTTTAAATGGAGGGAAGATGGTAATGAGGTAGTTAACTATTTTATTGAGGCGGCCCTCAGGGGTAGACTGGACAGTCAAGCCGTTGAAAAACATAGATGATGGTCATAGGTTTGATTCTTGGATTTACCCCTGTATGTGTGGAGAGTAGCTCATGCAAACAGAAGTTACAGTGGTGCATGTTAGGACTTCGCTTTGCAGGTGCCACGAGGTGTTGATTCCTCTATTTAAAAAAAAACTGTATTAGTGAGGTAGTTAACCTCATTAATTTATTTTATTTAAATGATTTATTTGTATATTTATTAAAAATGGTGAGAAGGAATATGTGAGGTGGAAATGTAATTAAATAAGTTGGTGATGAACTAGATTAAATAAATAATATAATTATTCAATTAATTAAATTGGTAAACTAAATTAATTCAATAATATAATTATTTAATTAATTAGTAGTGGATTGGATTAATTAAATAATATAATTATTTAATTAATTAATGATTATGAGAATGTTAGTATGGAATGGGCTTAAGTATGAGGATGTCAATATGGTGTTAGGATGATATTAGGTGTCTACATTTTGCCTCTCTTCGAAGTGTCATTGCGACTAAAAGCCATTGAGACAGAGAGGAGTAATAGTGTTTTGAAGAAAAGATAACATGAACACCATGGTGATATGGTGATGGTGAATAAGTTGTGTTTGGGATTTTGACTTGAGATTTTGCTTGATCAATTGATTAATTAACTTGGATTGATCAATTGGATTTTGAATTTAAGATGCCCCAAGCATTTAAGGATGAATTAGGGATGGTGTAAGGGTTCCCCCTCAAGAGGGCAAGTAGGTGCGGAGAATATGGATGGGCTCTTGAAAGGAGAAAATGATCGAAAAGAGGCTTGGCCAAGATGGAAAGGGAAAGGAGGGCTGAGAAAAAAATGGAGGGGAGGATTGAAGAATAGGTGATGGTCACCTTCGCTAGTTAGTTAGAGAAATGTTATCATTGAGATAAGTACATGCTAGTGATTTTGAAGAAGTTTTCAAATGTGTTGAGCAACCTAAATTTTATATAGCATAGGATAGGATACATTAGGATATGAGAGACCATGATGATGTTGTGTCTTATGCATGAAATATTGACTCATGCATACAAGTGGAAATATAAACAGTAAAGATTCCCCAACAAACATATTGTCAATACACATCATGATATAATGGACCATGATGACCTTGGTAGAGTATGTTGTGGGATGAAGATAACAAAAAAAATAAACAAGCAAGAAAGAAAAAGTAGACAAAAAGACATGCAAGGAGTTACCTCTCATCAAGTTGAAAACCAAGTTATAGATTATTGTGACAGTGAGTAGTGATGTCAAATTTAGGAATGATATATCCTAGTAAATGATATGATGGAACTCTGAACAAGGATTTCATTAAGGGGGAAAAGGTAGGAACCTATGTGGGGTCAAGTGATTGTGTGTGTGAGAAGTGATGGTTTTCCTAAGATTGAATGCATGGTGAGGTTTTCTAGGGTGTACATGTTTGTGTGTTGTGGCTACTAGGGATAAAGTGATAGTACAATACATGTCATAATATCAAATTTCTTATTAGGAATAATCAATGTACTTGTATGAAGCATGAGTCAAGATGCAAGGCAAGACCTAGCCAAAGGTAAAAGATGATATGGGTGGATGAATGTAGAAACAAATTAAGACAAAGGATGTGAGTGAAACTATATGGAATAAATAGGGTTGACTGTACTATAACTTTGCCCCCAAGTACAAAGGATACCCATGGATAATAGAAAGCAAGTGCTTACACATGACACCCACAAACATGTTTTCATCACGGTACTTGCCCGAGGTGCCATGAACATTTTTTTCACCAAAGGGTGATTTTTTTCTTCCTTTTTAAATTTTTTTATTTTTTGCTTTTTTATTTTATTTTTTAGACTTTTCTAGTTTTATGAAACTACTGTTGGTAGATTATGCATGGAACCGCCTAAGGTGCACAATGTTCATAGGCTCCTCCAACTCTTGATCTTTAGGTGTTGCTAGCTTGTATGCTCCTAATCCATATTTGGTGACAATGACATGATGACATAGGGACCCATCCAATTTGTCTCAAATTCCCCTTTTTTCTCATAGTCTTGATTTGTGGTTTTCTAAAAAAAAATTAGCACAAGACCACTAACTTCAAATTCTCTAGTTTTATACACTTGTTGTAGCTATGGTGTAGCTGATTTTGATATGCTTTGAGGTGATTTAACACATTGATTTGGTGTTCATCAAGAATCTCTAATTCATATAGTCATGCCACTTTGTAGTCTTCATTAGTATTGAGGTCAAGAAAAGAGATGTACAAGGATGGTAGTTTGATCTCAATTGGAAAGATGGCTTCAATGTTAAAGATGAGGGAATAAGGAGTGGTGCCATTAGATGTATAGATTCTAGTGTGTTAGGCCCATAGGGCAAGATAGAGTTGAAGATGCCAATCATGACCATCATCATTGATAATCTTTTTGAGGATTTTAATAAGGGTTTTTTATATGCCTCTGCTTGACTATTTCCTTGTGGGTAATAATGTGTAGACCATTTGTGTTTGATGTGATTATTTTAGAAAGGGATTGTACTTCATAATTTTTAAAAGATTTACCATTATCTATGATAATGACAACAAGGATACCATAATGACATATAATGTGGTTGAGGATGAACTTGGAAATTTGTTGGCTAATCACATGAGTAAAAGGAATTGTTTCAACCCACTTAATGAAGTATTCAATGGTAGTGATAATATGTTTACGTCCATTAGAGGAGGAGGGATTTATTTTTCCAATGAGATGGAGCCCCCATGTGGAAAAAGGCCATGGAGTCATGATTGGATAAAGTACATAGAGGTTGCATAAATGAGATCTCAATGTTTTTTACATGCTATATATTTTTGGGCATACTAACATGGATCATGTTCCATGATGGGTCAATAATATCATGTTCCTAAGAATTTTTTGCTAGGACCATACCACTACTGTGCGATCCGCAGATGCCATCATGAACTTCTTTGATAGCTAAGTTTTCTTTCTGTGACTGTAAACATTATAACAAGATGCCATCATAACCTCTACAATAAAGTGTGACACCAAGGAGGGTGGAATTATATGTTCATTAAATAAAGGATTTATATTCATTATATGAATGGTTGGATGGAAGGGTTTGAGTTTGGAGGTTGGTGTAAATGTCGTGATACCACGGGAGTTGGGACCAATAATTTCATATATAATTTTTATTTAGGGACGTCATATGCTAGGATCATGAGTTCAACTAGAAATTGACATTTAAAAATGTTTGTGTGCATGCTAAGGGGAGAACCAATGGATGCCATTGCATCAGTTGCTCTATTATTCATACAAGTTACTTGCTCAAATTGAATATCAGTAAAATATTGTTTGAATCTTTCAACCATTCTATTGTAAGGAATGGTTTGATCATCCTTAGTTTGGTATTCATTGTTGTCATGTTTGATGACTAGCTAGGAACCACCAAAAGCTGACAGGTGTTGGATGTTCCATTGGATTGCGAGCTTGTGATCTAAAATTAACACTTTGTATTTAGCAATATTATTGGTGTAGGAAAAACCAATTTTGAATACCTTTGGTATAAGATCACCCTATGGTGTGAGGAAAAATATACCTAACCTTGAGCCATGGGTGGTGAAGGAACCATCAAAATAGAGCTTCCACTCAAGTGACTCTTCAATAGCTAGAATGGATTCATCTAGGAAGTTGAGATTCAATGGTTGAGTGTCTACTAATGTTGATTCAGTCAACCGATCTGCTACTAATCCCTTAATTACCTTACTTGCCTTTTGATCAACATACTCAATATCAAACTCACTAAGCAACATAACCTGCTTAACCATTAGTCTTGTTAGAGATGGTTTTGATAAAAGATATTTGAGTGGCTCAATTTTGGTGATAAGCTTAGTTTGATGATTGAGCATGTAGTGCCTTAATTTTTGTGAAGCAAAGACCACATCCAAACATGTCTTTTCCATAGTTCTATAGTTAGATTTATTTCCAACTAAGGTTTGTTTGATATAATAAATAGCCCTTTCTCTCCCCTAATCATCATTATGTTAGAAGGACTCCCAAGGCAACCTACGTAGCTAAAATATAAAGAATCAATGGCTTATTTGGAATTAGTTCCATGAGAACTAGTGGATTGTAAAATATTGTTTTAGCTAATCAAAAGCATGTTGACATGGCTTATCCCAGTGGTAATCCACATTCTTCTTTAGGAGATTCAAGAATGGTTGGAATTTATCTACAAGCTAAGCAATGAATTTGTGTATAGCCTGAAGCCTTCCTTAGAGACTACAAAGTTGTTTAAGATTTTATGGTGGAGACTGTAGACACCTAAAAGTGTCCTCATATTGCAAAACCCTAATCTCTGCCATATTCTACCATTTTCCCTAATTTTCCTCAATGGTTAATTAATTAATTTTAATTAATTAATTATGTAACCATTCATTTTCCTAATGTCCCCTTTCATTAATTTAAACAAATAAAACATTTGTTTAAGTATCCCATCACCTAATTGCCAAAATCCTCTTTCACATGTATCCTTTTAATAAATTAAATAAATGAACCCAATTTATTTAATTTAAAAATCCCATTCCATCTCATCATTTCTTCTAATTCAAAATTCAATTTTATCCTCTAGTGGTGAGAAAACCCTAACTCATTTCAACCCTCCATTTGGCTCAAAAGTCAACTCTCAATCCTAGCCATCCATTCGAATCTACTCTTCTATAAAACACATTTTTCAAACTCATTTTTCTCTCTCTTAGTTCATTTTTTCAGCTCCTTAGATCTCTTTTAGCTTGCAACTCTCCAAAATCTTGCTAATCACACACAAGAGCTTCTCAAGACGATTGCATGAATCTGCAAGTATGAGAATAATAGTGCAAGATGGAGGAGGACAATGTAGAGAAGTCATTAGTTATCTTGTTTCATGTTTGTTTGATTGATTCATAGCTTCGAATGCACTCCACTGGGAGCTAGGGTTAGCTGTGTTTTCATTTCTGCATGATTAGCTAGCTTTTTCCCTGACTTCATTCGGTGATCCCAACGTGAATTGGTTTTTAATCCACTATTTTTTGTTGAGTTTTGGTGGTTAACTTGCACAGGTGGATTCCTGGTCTCAAACAAACCTCACCGTTGAGTTCGAGAGGCCCTTTTAGCAAAAAACGACTATAAAGTTGCCCCATTTGGCTTCCAAAATTTTTTTGCAATTTTTTGAATTTTTTTAGGTCTGCAAATCTGTACTGTACAGATCAGCAGACCCCCAGTCCGTACTAGTACCAATTTTTGTGTTGTATCACTGGCTAATGTTCTTCTGTCATAGGTAGTGTTTTATCTTTGAGATCGAGTTTTAGTTTGCAGATTTTGTTTCTTTGTTGACAGGCTTAAATCTTTTATGTGCAGATTTAAACTTTTTGTTGGTGCAAGTCTAACAACCTCGACTAGCCTCGTTGCTGTTTTGAAAAAACCCTAGACTACATTTGAAAACCCTAATACTTGTTCGACCCTGCACTATTGACCATCACCCGTCAACATTTCTTGGTCTCTGTCGTCAACAAGTATACCTTCTTCACCTATTTCAAAACCCTCATCGCCACCTTGTGCAATCTTTGTTTGACCCTTGAAGATTCCCCCCGCCTGTGTTTTTCGTGACCTCTGCGCTTAAAATCCTCATACATCATCGTTGTTGCCACCATTGGGGGTTACCTTTGGCTTCACCACTCCTCTCCCAACATCGAGCTTCGGCTCCGCCACCAGCCTGAAAGCTCCGTCACCGCTCCCCTTAACCCGTTGGTCTCTGTCGACTATTTTTCATCAACTTTCGACCTTTCCTTCGCTTCTCCGATCACCAGGTCGCCGCCCCTTTCATAGTCAAAACCCTAACTAATAACCGGTCGATGCCATCACCTGTGGCACCTTCTGCCACCATTTGTGTCGACCCCCCTTAAACTCCTCTCGGCCACTGGTGTTTCAGCCTCTCGCTTCCAAAAAAACCCCTGTCGACACCTTACCTCTACTCCTCCACATTTGAAACCCCTGTCGATGCCCGGAGCCCCACCTTCTAGGTTGACACTCACATAACTCCTGCGGTCTCAAATCTTTGCCCTAGGTTGTCGTTGCTGGTTGGCCTTGCCCCCACGATCGTCAACACAAACCCTAACCTGCGGGCCCAACTCTCTTAACTAATAGTTAAAATTCAAATTTTAACCGCTACTTCTTCGAAACCGCATGGGTCTTGGGCTTTCAAGCTGAGGTCACATTTGTGACCAAAGTGGGGGGAGGCTATATCCATCAGCCCCCTTTCTCCTTTTTCTTTATTTATTTTTTTGCCTCAATTTAGCCCCTAGTCACATGGGTGACCAGGGGGCTTAAAGCAGCTAAACCACCAGGATAACCACCAACTGACTTAACTGCTTCATGTGACCATGATAGAGCAAACCGTTAGCAATTAAAATTTATTATCAATTGACTCCCTCTTTGCCCTCTACATGCCTAAATAGGCAGTTTTTTTCAAACTCATATAACTCACATATGGTGATGAAATCGCGCAAAATTGGTGGCGTTGGAAAGATGACTCCAAGAGCTTCATAGCAATGTAGGTTTTGATAGGTAATAGTGTCATTTTGTCATCTATTTTTCTAATCAAAGTCAAACTTAACTTCAAACTTCAAACATGAATATCTTGAGCGTTTTTAATCAAGTTTCAACGATTTTTTTTTAAATTACTTAAAATTTTATAAATTTTCTGATTTAGCTCTCTGATTTTCTATAGCTGATCAAAATTTGCAGATTTTAATCAGATTTTATTTTTTGACCTTTTTGACTTTGAGGCTTGCAAAACAAAATGTTTACTTGATGCCTTGTGTTTTTCACACATTTATGGGGATTATATGGTACTGATGTTTGATTTTCATCTTGTGGCATTTGCTAGTCAAAGAAATCAAATTAAAACTACTAACACATTTTGATGCAGGGTTCCTTTCATTCTCATGCATGTGCTTTCTTATCATAGGAACACTTGGATTTTGGTGCACTAAAATGAACATAATCTTGTTGTTTTCACACTTGGTTTGGGCTTAAAATGAATCATTGTTTACTTTTCTTGGTGACTTTTCTTGTGTTTATGAGGTGTGTATGCTCTTCCCTCATGCTCTAAAGAGATCTTGGGAATCAAAAACACTTCTTGAACACTTGCATTTGTCACACCACACATTTGATTTCTAAAGGTTAATGAACATTGTATGCTCTCTCCTTGCATCTTAGTACGATCCTGGAGATCAAAAACATGTGTTTGTACCACTTTTGTATAACCCTTTAGAGTGGGCTTGCTCTTGAGACACATCTACAAGGAGAACTCATTTGTGACCCCAAGCAGTACTTTCATCCAGTCCGCTATACAAATTAGGATAAGGTGAAAGCCAAGTCCAAACCAGTATCAACACTTACCATACATTGCTAGCTCGAAAGGAGGTATACCTTTGTGTATATGAGACTCCTAGTAGGGTTAGTCAAAGCTTTTAGTAGCTTGTTGGATGCTCATAACATGTTTGTCCCTGAGATATTCACTAAGAACCTTTGTTTAGTGGCCAAGATCCTTCTATTTGCTGACGCAGGAGGTTGGAAGATAGACCTCTAAAGTTGTCCCACACTCTCGCAGTTCAAAGTAGAAATAAAAAATTTCTAGAGATCTTCAGGTCTTTAGGAATTCGAAGCTTGGTGTGCCCAAGAAGTGAGTGTCGTGTAAGGGGGAGCCAGTGCCACCAAGCTTCTAAGTTATCCACTTTGAGTAAGTGCGGCTGGAGCAATCCAAGTGTGAATTTAGCAAATATTGTCCTTGCCAACCTAGGATTTGTGCATGTTTACAAGTATTTTCAAAAGTCACCAAAGACAACCAATTGATTGCCAAGTGTCTTCTATGTGCTTACTTAATGATCATCCCAAACACCCTAGTCAACACATTCATTCCAAGTCATCATCCTCCTTATCACCCTTCCTAACCACATTCATCCTTGTCATGTTCCATCATCCTTATCATTCACATATCCCATATCTTAATCATTCTACTTGTCCTATCCTAATCGCACTCCAATTACATTACCATCATTCCACATCATCCTTGTCATTCCATATATCCTAATCCACTTTCATCCTAATCAATCCAACTCATACAATTGTGCATTCCTAATCATATCCAAGTCATCCCAATCCAATCTTTATCATATCCTTGTCATTCTATATTATCCAAACCATTGTTCCTAATCATTTCACCCCATCCTAATCATATCATAATCACATTGTATCATTCCTAATCATCATATTCTGTCTATCTTAATCATCATCCCTAATCATTAGACATCATCATCCTCATCCAATCCACCTCATCCTAATCATATCCAAGTCATCCTCATCAAACCCTAATCACCTCTTTCATCTAATCATCATCATCTTAATCTATCCAAATCATATCCTAGTCATTCATTCTAATCCAATCAACTTCTTCCTAATCCATCCAAGTCATCTAATCTCGTCACTACACATCATCATCTTCATTCTAATCATATCCCATTCAATTTTCATCCTAATCATATCCTTGTCACTCTACATCATCAAATCAACATCATTCTAATCATTACACATCATCTGATCATATCCAAACAACATCAATCCTAACCATTCCTAATCACATTATAATCATATCTTTATCATTCATCCTAATCAACATCCTCTTCATTTTAATCCAATTAATCACATCCTATTTGATATCCTAGCCATTCATCCTCATCCAATCAACTTCATCCCAATCCATCGGAGTCCTCTAATCTCACCACTACACAACATCATCTTCATTCCAATCCAATCAAACACATCTTAATCATACCCTAATCATCTTCATTCCAACCCAGTCAATTTCATCCTAATCATTCCCAATCACAACACACCACAACCCTAGGGGAACCTTGGAGTATCTACCCTCCCTATCAAATCTGATTGCAACTGTGTCATAACATTATAGATCTGCTGGTTCCATTCACCCACTACATATTCAATTTCATTCAGCCTTGACATCTATAGAGGACCCTAAACATTAGTCTTCCTAAGGTTGAAACATAGGGAGAAACTGTCGAAGCTTGACTGTATCACAAGTACAAATCTGGACCAAGAGACCTTGACATCTTTTTCAAATCAATCACAACTTGGGCTTAATACTCCATGACTAGTTTAAGTCCATCCTGCCAAGTGAATTCTGAAACTCATGGGTTCACTTTAATCAATCATTTCTTTCACACCTCAAGGTCTCGATAAATCAAATTTATACTTTGACAAGGTCATTAGTAGATGAGAATACCCTCTTGGAGCTAGACCTTTTGAAGACTAATATCATTAGCCTCTATCATAGTCTAGGCATCATCACCTTGCATCAATATCGCATAGCATCCTACAATTCCCACAATTCACAAGCCTCATTTGGTAAAGACATGGTTGCAAAAAGAAGAGAAAGGGAGTAGATCCTCCAGTCATCCCTCATTCCAAACATTCTAAACATTCTCACCAACACCTTCATCCTTGTCATTCCACATCATCCCCTTTCTAATCACATCGTTCAATCAAATTCATCCTAATCACCTCACCCCTAATCATATCCTAATCATTTCCAAGTCAACCTTAACCATAACCTAATCATCCATAATCACCCATCTAATCATCTAATCAATCTCACACTCCATCACATTCCTAGTCACTCCACATCATCATTCATCCTAGTCAAGCACTAGACCACATGGTCCTAATCCTTGGCAATCATGAAGACAAACCAAGACCTAAGCTTATACTCCAAGAAGCCCCTCCTCCTAAGACCAAATTCATACTTTGAGGAGGCTATCTCTTTAATTATGAGGATGAGACAAGTCCAAAACCTAGTCCATCCACATGCCAAGTCAATGCTACATCAACCTATCCATTCATACACAAACAAGCACATGAGAGTCTAAGTTGCCCTTTGAAGCAAGATCAAGTGCCTTTGAATTCTAATGCCACCTTTGACGAGGGAGACATCAACCTAGTCCATGCAATCCATTCACTATCATTACCATCCTCAAATCCCCCATTAACTCCACGCCCTAAGTTTAAACATTACAAAAGTAAACATGTGGAGTCATCCAAATCCACCAATCCATTCAATCCCTTTGATACTCCACCTAGTCAAAGTCCAAACCCTAGTCCAACACCATCCATCCCTCTTATCCCTCCACCATGGGAACTTTCTAATCCACCTAATCCTAAGCCTTCAACTTCCATCATCCACCTACCTACCAAGGATGTGATCCAAGGGTTACTAGCAAGGAACAACCTATCTCCATGTCATCCAACACATATGCTTGAGCCTACCAAAGATTCGTCAAATACCATATCCATCCCTCCAATCACATCATGTAGTCCACACACCATGGAACCTATTGAAAAACCTTCACCTCCATCATGTGGTCCACAACCTATTGATCCAATATGTCTAAGTCAAGGTCCATCATGCCCTTATATCAGTGACCATCAAGAACATATCGAACCTATCCAAGAGTCATTCATTTCCACTCAAATTCAAGAGATATGTCAAGGGTATACTCCTAAGCACATGGAAACATTATCCCCTTGTCCAAATCAAGATCAAACCCCTTCCATTCCACCCAACCATAATACACTTGATCCCATTTATGATCAAGATCCTTCTAATAATCAAGAAGACCATGATGATCCTCTTAGCCTACTTTTTTCATTCCATGATCAAGAGCTTGCCACTTCATCCATCCATGATCCAACCACTTCCAATTGTCATGATGACACATGTGCCTCCCAAGCACCCATAAAAGATCAAACAAATAACTTGGATCTACATGAACATAATAAAGATCTTAATGATCCATCTTCATCCACCATCAATCTCATTTCAAATCCACCATCATATCCACTTTGCATATCCACCTTCATCCATGAATGTTCCTCCTTAGGAAAACAACAACCATTATCCACTTCACCTTCTCTATCAAATAAAAATGAGCTCGTGTCTGATTCCCAAACTGCACCTAGTCCCATTGTCAACCGCATGCTCCAAAACATGAACTACCAAGGTAAAGGCTTAGGCCTTCATGAACAAGGTATTTTGGAGCCCATACATGTCAAAGTCCCCCCACACTCATATGGCCTTGGATACATGCCCCAAGGACAAGAATTTAAATATTTTGGTACCACCTTCATTCCACCTAAGTCAACCACTTTTCATCGCACATCTTATCATATTCCCAAAACATATGTTGCTATTCCACCTCCACCATCCTACCAATGTCAAAAGCATGTGATCATACACCTTCCACCATCCACTTTTCCTCCACTACTTCCAACCCCTAATATCGCTCCATCCACTTTACCTCCACTTCTACCAACACCAAATCCACCCATTTACACATTCCCTTACATTCCTAATCATGACCAACAAATGCACACATTGTCTAAAGATAAAGCTTCCACTCATTCCACCCATCCCATGGGATTCAAAAATAAAAATTTGGATGCCTCCTTTCCTAAGGCCAAAAATCCTAAGGGTCCTAATGCCTTAGGGTACAAATGCAAAGAATCAAAGCAAAATCCATCTACAAAGCTGCCCATGCCTTCAAAAGAAAAGTCAAAAACTAAAATAGTATGGGTCCCTAAGCAAAAAGCAATCACGTCAAGCGAGGCATCCACCTCTCAAAAATGTCATTCCATTCAAAAGTCTCAAATTCCTCCATCTCACAAGTCAAGCAAAAATCATAAAAATGCTAAGTTGATGTGGGTACCTAAATGCTTACATCATCCATCCACTTTAAGCAAACATCTCCACTATTTCCTACACCACCATCCAATCAAAAACTTCCATGTTTAACACGGTGTGTGCAGCTATTGGTCATGATTCCTTTCCATACCTCCATCTTCCCATCCTTCATTCATTATCCTACCTATTTCACCCATCACCTCCCTATGGTCCATGCTTTGGCCTAATCCTTTCATCCATCCTCTTGCATAAGCCCTACATAATCCACACCATAATCCACTATATCCCCTACATAATCCACCATCTACCTAATCCATCTCATTTTCAAACAATCTCATTACCAACATTGATGAGCATAATGATTTGACATGGTCCATGCGATGACATCTTTCTCCAATGGGACTATCACCTTTCATGGCACTAGACACTTGAGTCCCTCCTTTCCATATTTCGCTTTCTCCCATTCAAAAAGTCAAAAAAGTCAAAAAAAGAGAAAAAAAAAAAGTAAAGAGAAATCCCTTCATCCAATGGTGAAAACCTGGTAAACAAGCACCTTGGATAAGTACCATGATAAAAACCTGGCAAACAGGGGTCATGTGTAAGGTAATCTTCTATTTTCACCTACACTTGGGGGCACCTTGTCTCATCCAACATATCACTTTCATCTTATCGTTTCCATACCCTATCCTACCATCCTATCCATTACATACACATTCTATCATATCAAACCCATCCATCCTCCCTTCCTCTTTTGATCTTGATAAAGATTGGGGGCAAAAATGTCGACACTTGTTGTGGAAATCTCTTGATATACCTCATCCCTTTCAAAACAACCCTATTCATCATCCAAGTGTCATAAGCTTTGTCATGCAAATCTCAAGCCTTACACCTAGAATGGGGCAAGTTATTCCTATGCGACATAGTCCTTGGAGATCACATCCTTACTCTCTTATGCGTACATCCATTCCATCCCCTGTTGCCCACCCCTTTTATCCATTCATCCAATCCCATTCATTCATTCCCTTGCACCTCGACTTGGTTTCTTTCTTGTCATTGGTATCTAGCACCAAGGCTACCCAAATTGTCATCCATTGACATCACAAAACATTCCAAAAACACAAAAAAATCAAAACATTTCAAAAAATTCCAAAAACACAAAAAAATCAAAACATTTCAAAAAACCAAAAAAAATCAAAACATTCCAATAACACAAAAAAATCAAAACATTTCAAAAAACCACAAAAATTCAAAACATTCCAAAAACACAAAAAATCAAAACATTCCAAAAACACAAAAAATCAAAACATTTCAAAAAACCAAAAAAGAATCAGAACATTCCAAAAACTCAAAAACATCAAAGCATTCCCAAAATCCAAAAAAATCAAAACATTCCAAAAACTCAAAAAAATCAAAACATTTCAAAAAACACAAAAAAATCACAACATCCAAAAACACAAAAAAAAATCACTTGTCAAAATCCAAAAAACTCAAAACATATCAAAATCCAAAACAAAAAAAAAAAATCAAAATATTTCTAAAAATACAAAAAAATCAAAACATTCAAAAAACCCAAAAAAATCACAACATTCCAATAAACCTAAAATAATCACAACATTCAAAAAACTCAAAAAAATCAAAACATGTCAAAATCACCAAAAAATCAAATAACCAATCAAAAATCCAAGCAATAAAATCGATCACCTCATCATATCAATCCACCAAATCAATCAATCTATTCATTTAAACCAATTCAATTCACCACATCATTCAAACTAATTCAATTTGTCAAATCATTCAATTCCTCAACCAAATCACTCAATCAAATCTCTCGATCGACCCATTCAAACATTCTAATTAATTCAATCCATCACATCATCATATCAGTCAAATCAGTTCTTCAAATCATCCAAAGTTCAGATGGTCGAATTGCGATGCCTTTGAGCTTTCACGTAGGCAAGGCCATCTTCGATGAGCCCCTGAGGCATTAGGCCAGTCTCTTAGGGTCCGTCGAGTCACCCATCGTAATAAGTCATCCCTTCAAGAGATGGACACTTTGATCAGACAAAGCAATCAATCTTTCCCACTTCAAACCAATCCTAAAATCAACAGGACAAGCTATCCAATCAATCAAACCAATCAATGACCTTGTGATAATCATATGTCACTATCCTCATCAACTGTTACCTGCACTATACAGAATGGGGCATTGTCAAAACCAGGACTCTACGCCTTATACGACATGTGTCATTTCTAAATTCAATCATCAATCAAACCCTGGTGTTGCTTGCATGGCCAACAACACTAGTGTCATTCAATCAATCACTTGCCTTAGACAGGTAGGGGCATTGTCGAAACTAGACCAGGCATCTTATACGACATGCTTTCTATCATGAAACCATGCCTTCTTCATCTAATCATGATCATTCAATAAAACACATATCACTTGGCAAAAAGGTCCAAACGGTTGTTGGTATAGTTGGTCATCTTTTATTGGATTGTTTTATAGTCTCGTTCTTATGCTTCTCGAGGCAGTCCCTAAGTGTGAATCAAAGACATCCTATGCATTGGAAAGAATAATTGCTTCCTTGCATCAGGACTTGCATACCTCGAGGTTATCTCATCGCATGTTCTGATAAGACCCTGTACAATGGTTACTAGTCTGAGTTAGGCATTCCTTGTCTGTCATGTGCCTGTTTCGCAAGGGATCACATTTTCACACTTTGGCCTCCATCACGCCATTGTGTCTATTGTCCCTTGACATAATAAGCTCTATGATGATAAGCAAAAAAAATTGCAAGTGAGAAGCTCAAAATCTATCAAAGCAAGATCTCATTTCCATTCTTCTAGCCAATCTTTCATTCCTCCACCATCTCTTTCTCACATCTTCATCCCTCCACCTTCATCGCAACTTAAAGTATCATCCATTTATTCCATTCCCCTATCTTTCTTCCTTGACCAATCCCTTTCATTTTGAGAGCCTACCCGTGTTTGTCCAACCTGCCTATCCTCTCGAGGGGGCATCATCATCCCATCTTTCCATCATCATCCTTTTCCTCTATCCATTTCCTTAGCTTCTTTGAAATGATGTTGCTCGACATAAATCACATCATCTTGAACATCATCTCAAAGAGGGGCAAAATGTAGACACCTAAAAGTGTCCTCATGTTGCAAAACCCTAATCTCTGTCATATTCTACCATTTTCCCTAATTTTCCTCTATGGTTAATTAATTAATTATGTAACCATTCATTTTCCTAATGTCCCCTTTCATTAATTTAAACAAATAAAACATTTGTTTAAGTATCCCATCACCTAATTGCCAAAATCCCCTTTCACATGTATCCTTTTAATAAATTAAATAAATGAACCCAATTTATTTAATTTAAAAATCCCATTCCATCTCATCATTTCTTCTAATTTAAAATTCAATTTTGTCCTCTAGTGGTGAGAAAACCCTAAATCATTTCAACCCTCCACTTGGCTCAAAAATCAACTCTCAATCCTGGCCATCCATTCGAATCTACTCTTCTATAAAACACCTTTTTCCAACTCATTTTGCTATCTCTTAGTTCATTTTTTCAACTCCTTAGATCTCTTTTAGCTTGCAACTCTCCAAAATCTTGTTAATCACACACAAGAGCTTCTCAAGATGGTTGCATGAATCTACAAGTCTGAGAATAATAGTGCAAGATGGAGGAGGACAATGGAGAGAAGTCATTAGTTATCTTGTTTCATGTTTTGTTTGATTGATTTGTAACTTAGAATTCACTCCTTCGGGAGCTAGGGTTAGTTGTGTTTTCATTTATGCATGATTAGCTAGCTTTTTCCTTGACTTCAGAGACATTTCTATAATTGCTTTGACTTTGGTAGGATCCACTTCTATAACTCTTCTATAAATAATGAAGCATAATAGTTTGTCTAGTGTGATGCCAAATACACACTTCTTAGGATTTATGCATACTTTATATTCCCTTAGTCTATGAAAAATATGTTGTAGGATTTCAGGATGTTCAGCTCTAGTTTTTAGCTTGCCTAATAATTCATCCACATAGTCTTCCACAAAATTGTGAAGTGTGTCATGAAAGATTATTGTCATGGCTCACTGATAGGATGCCCCAACATTCTTCAAGCCAAAAGGCATGACTAGATAGAAGAATGTACCCGAGGAGTAATAAATGTTGTCATTTGTTGATCTTTGGGTGTGGTTTGAATTTGATTGTAGCCAGAAAATCCATCCATGAGTGACAACATTTCATATCCTATAGAGAGATCAATTATCTTGTCAATATCCGGTAAGGGAAAGTCATCCTTTAGACATGCTTTATTAAGGTCTCTAAAAATTGTGCATCCGTGGATTCATTTGGGTTTCTTTCTTAGAGGGACAATGTTTAAAATCTAGTCAAAATAGTCAATGGGCTAAATGACGCCAACTTCAAAAAGTTTTTGTAATTCCTCTTTAACTAGGAGAGCAATTTTGGGATACATCTTTCTTATCTTTTGTTTCACATGTTTAGCATATGGGTGTACAACAAGATGATCTACCACTAGGGATGGATCTAACCCAATCATGTCAGCATATGACCAAGCAAATATGTCAATGAATCTTTTTAGTACTGATCATTTCCTTATCTACATGATCTAAAGTTGCACCTATTTGAGTGATATTTGTATCTTCTCCTATGCCAAGATCAATTTCCATAGCTTCTTCAAATAGTGGTGTAGGCCCATCTTGTAAGTGCATAGGTGTAAAGCAAAGGTTGAGCTCCTTGTCCATCAACATTCCAAAGGGGTTTTCCCTAATGGACACATCTTTGTTTTCTTGAATTTCTCTTTTTTCTTCATTTTACTTTTTTTATATGGTTGGACTAAGGAGCTCCTCATGTTCCCCAAAGTATGCACATGTGTCTAAATTGATCTCAAAACCTTTCTTGTGATCTACTAATGGAATATTATCTCAAAGTCCCATGAATTTTACAAGGGATTCCTTATTTTTAAATGTGTAGATAATGATATGGGTTCTTATTGGTTCTAATCCATAAGGTAAGGGTATTCAAGATCCAAGCCGATGGTAAGAATGTTGGTGTCATCAAGGAGATTAGTTGTGGCAAGGTCCTCAGAGGGGTCATGAATGGACTTTGTTTCAATGTGTTTGATATCACAAGAATCATTCTTAACCTCAAAAGTATCATTGACCTTATTGGATTGCTCATCATAGGGCACATATCCTAGCCCCCAATTTGTTGTATTCTCATGTATATGCATAGGTTCTAGAATTCCTTTCTCATGAAGTCAAAGGCCATTTCCTTTATAGTTCATATTTTTGCATATTCTATTGGCTACAAGGTATTCATTTTTTCAAAACAAGATACAAATTTGTCTTCCTTACTGAGTTGGGAGCCTTGCATATCTTCTATCTTTTCATCTATTAGGAGCCCATCTTTTATGAAGGCAATTGAGCCATACTAAACTAAGATATTTTCTTGCTTCAAATTGTTACTAGGACTACCTAAAGATTAGGGAGAGAGAGGGAATGTTTGTCTACATGAAATGCATCTTGGATCTCATAATCTCCACAACCTTTGTCAATGATCTTGATATGGGATTTAGAATGTGAGGTTGTAGATGTGGATGCAAGGTTGGTTGGATCTATGTATGAAGAGGGTTGCTTGGGTTTAGAATTCAAGGTAACATCACTAATGGGGTGATGATTTATTTTTTGATAGAGATGTAGACATCCAAAATTGACCGAATCTTTCATTATTCCTAAAATCCATAATTATCCTTAATAATCCCTAAATATCCCATTAAATCCTTTATTTTAACATATCCCGTAAATAATAAATTAAAATTAATTTATTATTTACCTATGAGCTAATAACCTCCCAAAAATAATAAATTAAATAAACTTAATTTATTATTTTAATCTTAAACACGTTAAAAACCCTAACCACCTTTTACCTACCTTACCGTTCACCGAATCAAAAATTCGTTTAACTACCCAAACCAATTTCTATCCAACTTTATAAAAATCAAACTCATCCATCATTTATCCCCCCCGGCAAAATTCACATTGGAGTTATGCAAATAATTAGCAACCACATTTTAATAATTTGGTAACATCTATTTTATTTGGATTTCAATAATTTTTATCATTGTCGTTTGTGTTGCACTGAATATAGGTTTAGGGTTTGCATATAATTTTCAAATCTTTCAATAAAAATCTATATTTTGGCTGCATACAAGAGACCTTCCAACATTTTATAATATTGAAAAGGTTGGGGATTGGACAAAACTATTGCTTCCATCCCTAAGTGTGGGAATGTGATGCATTGATGGAAGGTGGAGGGTATAACTTGCATTGCATGGATCCATGGATGACCCATGAGGATATTTTAAGGAACATTAAGATTGATGACATGTAACAAGGTTTGTTGTATGATAGGAACCACTTCAAGTGATAGATTTATTGTTCCAGCTAACTCTCATTTTGCATTGTCATAAGATTTGAAGGTGATCATTTTAGGATTAAATTTTTTTTTCTGAATACCCAAGGCATCAAATCAACTTTAAAGTTAAAATATTCAAATTGGCCCTTTTTATTCACAAGCACCCTTTTGAAATTATTTCTCATGACAATTACTTCAATGTATAGAGGACGGTTATGGACTGGACCTATAGAAGGCATATCATCTTGGATAAATGTAAGATGGTGATTTAAGGATAGATGTCCCACAAGAGCTTGGATTATGGTGGGTCAATATTGTTTGGGACTCTTGGGACTCTTGACTCATGGAGGACTTTATACAATACTTATCAATATTAGATGTTTTTAGAAGCTCCATGATTGATATTTATATTCAAGTCTTCTCCAATTTCTTGATGAGATTGTATTGACCCTTGGATAGTGACTTTGCTACATATTGTGCTAACAACACAAGTAGGAGATTTGATGTTGATTGTGGGTATTTAGTTTTTGGAATGATAGATATGACCTATTACAACATCATATGTATGGGAAATTATTATAATGATTATTATTAGCATGAGCATTTTGACTTTGGTTTGGTGATTGACACATTTGATCATGCTTCAAAAAGGGGTCTTGATATGTCCCTAATTATTTATTCGGTTATAATGATTTGTCCTCTTCTATCTCATAATCCCCATTATCAATGAGGTCTGAGACATAATTTTTTAATTTCATACATTTGTTAGTAGAATGTCCTTTAATCTTGTGGTACTCACAATATTTTGTTTCCTTCTACCATGTTGGCTTGGGTTTACTTTCATCAAATGGTTTGGTAGATAGAAATATGATTCTTTTTGCTTTGACCAATTTATGGAAAACTACTTCTAATGGCTCCCCAAAAGGTGTGTATTGTCTACATTTTATGTATTGTATTGGTTGTTCAATAGGAATTGTTATATAAGGAGTATTTTCGATAGATTGAACATGTTTTGAGTCAATAACACCGTCGCCAACTACATGTTTTTTTCTAAAGAGTTTGGATTTATTTAAATTGATTTTGATCTATGGAAAATATTTTCACAAGTCCTTTAGCTATGAGGGCCTTTTCAATTTGCACACCAGTTTTGATAATTTTATCAAAAATAGGAACATAATCGACTTGTAAGTAAAATACTATTTCTTGGTTTAGGTTTGCAATAAAGATATTGACCAATTGTCATATTGCGACTTTTGGTTGCAATTATAATTCAATATAATTGATGATACTATTGGGTAATTTCATGTGCGTGAACGTAATTTGTTGTTAATGCTAAAATTGCATAAATTTGAAAGTTGATATAATGATTGATTATTATGTTTATAATTATGGATGTGTATCTTGCTCGTGCTTCGGCTATGATTATATGTTGGACAAAGGGAGAGAGAACAAGGTAAAGTTGTAGCTATGTGGCTTTTAAAATGTTTTCAAATATGAAATTAATAGCATGTGTAAATCTAAAAATTACTTTCAATTTAGATGTTATAGTATCTCTCCAATTTGATCAATGTAGTAGAAGAAAATAGCTTGCAAGAAGAAGACAAGTATTTACGTAAAGAAACCCCTAAGGAAAAAAATCCACACCAAAGGTGTTTATGTGTGTATTAAATCTCTTGTGAAATATTACACTCAACACTAAAATCCTTTGATTCCTTGATGCATTTCAAAAGCTTCTTCAATCTTCAAACCTGTAAAAACTTCAAAAAAAGGCTTCTTGTTTTTTTTTTTCCTTTTAGACAAAAAAGCTTCTTGCTTTTTTTCTTCAAGCCTTTTTCACAATTCAACTCTAGAAAATGTATGGGGATCTTAATTAATTAATGAAGCTTCATAATTCAAGCGCTTCTTAATTTGAAAGCTTGAAACTCAAAATACAATAAATTGTAGTTGATAACATAGCAACCAATGCTCATGCAAAAACCAAGCACTCCAAATTGAGAAGACTGAACTCAAACAATGTCCAAGCTTTTAGTTAATTGCCTCTTCATGATGTGGGTGCCCAAGTTAGCTAAAAATAGCTTTGCCAATATCAAACATATCTCTAAATAAAATCAACAACAAAAAAATTTCCAATTGGGTGTCCATATTTGCCCAATTACTTTATGTTGATTGAAGTGATCAATACACATCAATTTCATGCAAACAACATGCAAGATTGATGTCCCCAAGGTTATTCTGAATTACTTTGTTCTATACATGCAAGTGACATGCAAACACTGGATCCAACATGCAACTGATACCCACTACCTAAAACACTGAGATGTACTATCCTGCAACTTTCTAGAGTTGGAGCGTTCTACAAGTAATATCTTAAAACTAACATGCAAGCATTTGTAACAACATGTAACCTATTACCTGAAACAATGAGATGTACCATCCTACAAGTTTCTAGAGTTGGACTATTCTGCAAGCAATCTCACAAAACTGACATGTAACAACATGCAAGATCATATAACTGACATGCAACAACATGCAAGGTCATACAAGCACATTCAAGTGACATGCATCAACATGCAAGCACATGCAAGTGACATGCAACAACATGCAAGGTCATATAAGTCCATAGGAGTGACATGCAAGTCCATAGGAGCAACATGCAACAACATGCAAGTACATGCAAGTAACATACAACATGTAAGTACATGCAAGCAACATGCAAAACATGCAAGTACATGCAATCTTTTCTGACCTGATGCAAGTAATATCCAATTCATGCATCTCTAATACTTTGGTTAACTCCAACATTATATCCATGCAAGGTGTCTCAACATTATCCACTCATGTACATAGAAAAACATAACTCCAAGTCTAAATATAAGTTTCCATCAAAAGGGGATGCCCATGTTTAACTCCCACTTACTAGGAGTTATCAAACTCTCAAAATAGACTTAGGAGAAGTCAACAAAGTCTTCATGGTCCCCACTCTAAAAATGGATGCCCAACTTTGACCTTATCAATTAGGAATTGATTACAAAAGTTAAAATGCTATAATTAATAAATAAATAATCTCTCAAAGTCCTTATGTGTTGGAGAACACATTCCAAAAACTTTGGAGACACATAAATTGGTTAGGATTGCAAGTTAATGGCAACTTATCCCAACATTATATGGACTAATCTATTGATAAGAATTTAAGTCTAATTGAGTGCAAGAACATGGTTAATGTAGAAGCATTCTAGCCGCCCGACAAGAGTTGGCATGATAGAAAACCTGATGCATGCACACACACTCACTTAGTTTCATACATATTGCATCATTACATATAGTATTAATGAATGGCTTTGTTATGCATTTGTGTAACATGGATACATAGTCTTGATTGTGCATTTTACTTTAAATATTGTTGTGGTTATGACGTTTAATGATTAGTTATTTATGCAATTCATTTACTATGTACGTTCTTATTAAATGCACAGATTTGCCTTGTAATCATGTTTATTTTTGTCTTTTCATTAAATAGAACTATAAAGGTTGATTTCAAATTGATATATTATTAATTATATATGTATATAAGTATATATAATATATATATATATATATATATATATGTTATATAAATATATACATATGCATGATAAAATATAATGAAACCATAGTTTTAAGTGGAGTTTTGATTTCAAAATAGTGAATTAAGTCTTTTTTGGGCGGCACGCACCTTCCTCACCATGCATGAAGCATAAGTTTAATGAGGACTGAAAGAAAGGAAAAAGCTTGAACTAAAAATTGAGAACGCTAATTTTAGGGTAGAAAAGACATTCATTAAGGAGGGAGATGAGAAGGGGAAAGGATACAGAGAACAGGAGCAAAGGAAAAAGGAGGCCATTGACAACCACAAGGAAGGAGACTAATCTATTAAGGAGGACGTGGTTACAGGTACATATTCTTAAACTGTATTTTTCTCTTTGAATCAACCTATATATTATTCTTTTGGCTTAAGCTTTATCTATTGAATGGCCTAATATCTATTGTGTATAGCGGCTTATGCTTTATTTAAATTGGCCTATGTTTAAATTCATGTCGACTCTCTATTGTATATCTGTTGAAATGCGCCAGACAACTGAGATGGGGGGGGGTGAATCAATTTTCCCAAAAACTTAAACACTTCTTCACTTACAGATTAATCACTTATCCACAATTATTATGATTTAACAATGAATGCATGAAATCAGAAACTTAAACACAGATGCAACATTATACACAAGAGAAACCAAATTCTTACATGGAAAACCCCAAGGTGGGTAAAAACCATGGAGAGGATTAGCTCTCAAAATATATTGCAATCTTTGAAAAATGATGTTCAGGCTTGGTCACTCCATGAGCCCAGAACATACTAGCTCACTGCCATAAAGTACAACTAGGTCTAGCAGGCTCACTGCCTCAACCCTAAACCTAGAAAGATTACAATAAGGGTTGTTAAACCCTATTAGCGGCTCACTGCCAAAATCAACATCTTCTTCATGTATGGGATTAGTACATTGAAGTACAATAGTTCCTCTACCCTGCTCTACCTTATCTCCTCGCCCTTTTCCTTATCTTCCCATTTTCGCACAAGGACACCTTTTCCACGACTCAATTATATGTATTTATACACTTCATCAACCTTGGAATGATCATCAAGGTCAGCATTACAATCATCAACCATTGGAACAATCTCCAAGGTCGGCATTACAAACATTTACAAAATAGGTCTTGACCTATTACAACATTATACAAAGGAAATGAAGTAAAAATGTATGCGAATTATGCCACGCCTTAGCTGGGACTCAAACATAATCTTCCACACCACAACACGCTTCCACAATCTTCAAGGAATCTCTGCAATTACTAGAATTAACCATGTCGGCTAAGACTGTTTACACGCTACATTATCTAGGAACAATCTTTAAACACGATCTCAATTCCTTAACATAGACCAATGTCAAGATAGGAACATGATTAGGAGACATCTACAAGCACATTATAATCATCAGGACCAACCACATGAACCTTAACTACTTTAGCCATAGGAATCTTCTCACCGGAACACATGAACTTCACTGTCTTCAACTGACATAAAAGAAAGATAGTTTGAGGACCACCAAAACATGAACCACTACAATTGTAGGCACTTATCATCATCCCAAACTTCCCTCTAGAACCACAGAGCAAAATAATTTATTGCAGAGGAATGTGGAGAAAAATACTTTCTCCCTGTCACCAGAGAATAATCAAAGAAAGTAGGTTTCACTCTAGTGAATGTAACTCTCTTAATTCTTCACACCAGAGGCTCAAACTCAGGATTTAGCATCTTCAGACATCCCTTTAAATAACTTCCAATCCACAGACCAAGATATTCAACCAACGAGAAATGTGGAGTAATCTACCAGACTATTCTTCAGCATACAAGTCACTGTCTATACTGCACTTCACTGTAACTCACTTGTTTCTTTCGGAGGGGCCAATTTTCTCAATATCCTCAACATACAAAGCTTCTAAACAAGTGATAGAATAGGACATAGTTGACATAAATGACAACAAAGATATGTTGACATCAATGGCAACACCGATTAGGCACATACTTGCAACAATCTCCCCCTTTGTCATTGATGGCAACATATGATGTGAAAAACTGCAACAACCATCAAGCCATGATTCTCCCCTATCTCTTTACACATCTGCACTTTTTCTTTCTGAGTTTTTCACATGACTTCTCTCCCCCTTTGTCATCAATGGCAAAGGGCACACACTTGCACTCTTCTGTTCTGATTCAATTTCTCTTCTGAACTCTCTGACTACTCCCCCTGAGAAGTAGCCCTAAAAGCATTAATATGGATCTGAAGAAGCACCATCGGACTGATGCACTCTTGTGCATCTTAGTTTAGAGTAGGAGGGGTAATAACCCCTAACATTTCTCTAAGATACTCAAAAGTATCCTTAGGCATAGGTTTGGTGAAAATGTCTACAATCTGGTCTTTTGTAGATACATATTCCAACTTGACTTCATTCTCTATCACTTTTTCCCTTAGAAAGTGATATCTTATGTATATGTATTTTGTCCTTGAATGCATTACTAAATTCTTTGATATGTTTATGGCAATTGTATTGTCACAAAAGATTGTAATTGGATCTTCATACATAACTCTGATGTCCTTCAAATTCTACTTCATCCGTAATACTTGAGTGCAACTACATGTTGTTGCAATGTATTTTTCTTCTGCAGTAGACAAGGATATTGAATCTTGTTTCTTGCTCAACCAAGATACCAACCTTTTTCCCAAAAAGAATGCACCTCCACTTGTATGTTTCCTATCATCCACATCTGCAACCCAATCTACATCAGTGTATGCACTGAGAGTGAAATCATTGTCTTTTAGATACCACAAACCAATATCTTAGAATTCTCTTGATTTCCATCACATGTGACTCCTTTGGCTCTACTTGAAAACTTGCCACAAGACAAACTACATGCATGATGTCAGGTCTGGTTTGAGTCAGATAAAGTAATCCTCCAATCATAGATCTGTACCTTTTCTGATCTGCCATAGGTGAATCGTCATTTTTGCTCAACTTACAATCGGTTATCATGGGAGTATTTACTGGTTTAGAGTCTTCCATCCCAAACTTCTTTAGTAACTCTTTCACATACTTAAATTGAGAAATGAAGATACATTTATTTGATTGATTTATTTGTAGACCCAAAAAGAAATTCATCTCACCAAACATGGACATTTCAAATTCGCTTTGCATTTCTCCAGAAAAAACTGTGCACATACCTTCATTGCCTCCAAAGATAATGTCATCAACAAAGACTGATACAATTAGGATTTGTTCGTTATTGATATTGAAGTAGAAATTGATGTCTGTAGCACCTTTACTGAACCCTATCTGTATCAGATACCTATCCAACTGTGCATACCATGCACTGGGGTCTTGTTTTAATCCATACAAAGCCTTCTTCAATCTACATACCATGTCACCTTGATCTGATGATTGGAATCCTTTTGGTTATTCAATATAGACTTCTTCCATCTCTCCATTCAAGAATGTAGACTTTACATCCATCTGATATAGCTTAAAATCTGTATAGGCTGCAAATGCCAGAAACATTCTTATAGCTTCAATCCTTGCCACTGGTGCAAATGTTTCCTCAAAATCTATTCCTTCAACTTGAGAGTATCCTTTGCATACCAACCTTGCTTTGTTTCTTACTACTTGACCATTCACATTCATCTTGTTTCTGAAAACCCACTTGATACCAATTACATTTTTGTCTGCTGGTCTGGGAACAAGATCCCAGGTCTGATTCTTCTCTATCTGCATCAATTCTTCTTTCATAGCCTTTACCCAATTCTCATCATTGCAAGCTTGATTCACAGTCTTAGGTTCAATCTTGGAAATTAGACAAAAATTTACTTGTTCTTCTGCAGCTCTTCTCCTGGTCAGGACCCCTTTACTTTTATCTCCTATGATTTGATCTTCATAATGATTAAGTTTTACATACCTTGGTGTCTTGGCAGCACTTTTTGGAGCTTGATCCTCTTCATCTGAGTTGTCTTCATGCTGCACCACTTTTGAAACATCTGGTTTATATAATTCATAGCCACTTGATTTTGGAGACCTTTCCTTGCTTTCATCAACTTTGACATTTTCACCCTCAATGATCTTATTTAGCCTCTTATTATAACACAGGTAGGCCTTTCTCTTGGTTGAGTAGCCAAGGAAGATTCCTTCATCACACCTAGCATCAAACTTGCCTAGATCTTCTTCTCTTTTGATATAACATTTGCTACAAAAAACTTTGAGATATTTCACAGTAGGAATTTTACCATACCACAATTCATAAGGAGTCATAGAATTGTTATCTTTGACTTGGACTCTGTTTAGGATATATACATCAGTGTGAATTGCCTCTCTCCAATATACTTCTGGAAGATTAGCTTCCTTCATCATGGTTCTAGCAGCTTCTTGAACTGTTCTATTCTTTCTGTCAACAACTCCATTTTGTTGTGGAGTTCTAGGTGCAGATAATTGTCTCGTTATCCCATGTTCTTCACAAAAGAAATTGAATTTATTTGATGTGAACTCTCCTCCTCTATCAAACCTTAAACATTTGATCTTCAAATCCATCTCATTTTCAACCATTGCCTTAAATGTCTTGAACTTATCTAGAGCTTCTAATTTTTCTTTCAAAAAGGTAACCCAAGTCATTCTAGAATAATCATCAATAAACAACATGAAATACATGTCTCCTTGCAAACTTCTTACTCTGGTAGGTCCACACAAGTTTGTATGCACTAGTTCTAGTAATCCATCAACTGATTGGTCCTTGCTTTTGAAACTTGTTCTTGTTTGTTTCCCAAATTGGCACTCTTTGCAAATAGGATTAGCAGGATTCACAAGCTTGGGAAATCTCTAATAGCCTATGCAATACTTATCTTCATAATGTTGTCAAAATTGATGTGACACAACCTTCTATGACATAGCCAACTTTCATCAGTCTGAGCCAACAAACAATAATTATTAGCTCCTTTCAAGTGATAGATATTACCTCTGGTCTTCTTACCAGTTGCAATGATTGTTCCAGAGCTTTCCCCGATCTTGCATCCATTGTCCTTGAAGCTTAGGTCATAACCTTTCTCACACATCTAACCCACACTCAAAAGATTTTGTTTTAATCCTTTCACATACAAGACATCTTCAGTATTATGTTTGCCCTCAAAAGAAATAGATCCTTTTCCACAAATCTTACCAACTATATCATCTCCAAACCTAACCAGTCCACCATCATATCTTTCCAAACTCACAAGCTTACTTTTGTCACTAGTCATGTGGTGAGAGCAACCACTATCAATAACCCATTCATCTTTGTCTTCAACAACTTGAGCAGCCAAAGCACTTTCCATTGGTTTTTCTTTCTTCACACAGTGAGCAGGATTAGTAGACACAGGTTCTTCTTTAATAGCAATAAACAAGCATTCATTACCAGAAGTACTAGCATTATCTGGTTCACCATTATCTGATACTCCTTCATCATCATCAAGATCTTCAACATAATAACATTTCTTTTGGATCGTAGGCCTATTCTCATATCTTTTCCTATTTCTTTCAATTCTTTTAGGACATCTGGAAGAAAAGTGGCCTACTTTACTGCATGGAAAACATTTGAAAGGTAATTTACCTTTAAACTTACTGGATCCTCTTTGTAGTCTATCCACAAAGTTGGCTTCAATTTCATCAAACTCATCATCTAATTCTACCTTGTACTTTTCTAATCTGGAAGTTTTACTAGAAGTACTAGCTTTGAAGGCAGTCTCTACTTTTGGCAAGGCATCACCAAGCTCTCTCATTTCAAAGGCAATAAGCTTACCAAGCAACTGATCTCTGTCAATATCTTTTACTTGCATAAATTCTTTAATTGCAACTACCTTGTGACTATAGGACTTTGGCAGTGATTTGAGAATTTTCATTACAACTTCCTTATCACTGAGGGTTCCCCCCATACCTTTTATTTCAGTGACAAGTTCATCAACTCTTTGCATAAAGGCTGTTATGTTTTCATCTTCATTCATCTTCAAACTTTCATATTTCACTTTTAGACTTTGTAGATTGGCCTCTTTCACATAATCATCTCCCTCATACAGATTTTTCAGCTTTTCCCATACCTCATTTGCAGTTTCAAGATCCACCACTTTTGTCAGTACCGAGTCATTCAATGAACTTAACAGAGCATCTTTTGCTTTAACATCCACTTCATATTCCTTGATTTTGTCTTCAGTCATCAAACCATTTTGAGGTAAGGTGTATTTTGTTTCTGTAACTTTCCATACTTTGTAACCAAGACAAAGAATATGACTTTTCATTCATGTCTTCCAAAGAGCATAGTTTGTCCCATCAAAATGTGGTGTTTCTTTCTTATAAGACATTTTTGGATCTTCCTAAAGCTGTTAGACTTTCTTCAGAGGAACCTCGCTCTAATACCAATTGTTGAAATGCGCCGAACAACTGAGATGGGGGGTGAATCAATTGTCCCAAAAACTTAAACACTTCTTCACTTACACATTAATCACTTATCCACAATTATTATGATTTAACAATGAATACATGAAATCAGAAACTTAAACACAGATGCAACATTATACATAAGAGACACCAAATTTTTACGTGGAAAACCCCAAGGTGGGGAAAAACCATGGAGAGGACTAGCTCTCAAAATATATTGCAATCTTTGAAAAATGATATTCAGGCATGGTCACTCCATGGGCCCAGAACATACTGGCTCACTACCATGAAGTACAACTAGGTCTAGCAGGCTCACTGCCTCAACCCTAAACCTAGAAATATTACAATAAGGGTTGTTAAATGCTGAGGGTTGTTAAACCCTACTAGTGGCTCACTACCAAAATCACCATCTTCTTCATGTATGAGATTAGTACATTGAAGTACAATAGTTCCTCTGCTCTGCTCTGCCTTATCTCCTCGCCCTTTTCCTTATCTTCCCATTTTCACACACCTTTTCATCATCCCAGACTTCCCTCTAGACCCGCAGAGAAAAATACTTTATTGTGGAGGAATGCAAAGTAAAATACTTTCTCCTTGTCACTAGAGAATAATAAGAGAAAGCAAGTTTTACTCTGGTGAATGTAACTCTCTTAATTCTTCACACTAGAGGCTCAAACTCAGGATTTAGCATCTTTAGACATCCCTTTCAATAACTTCCAATCCGCAGACCAAGATATTCAACCAACGAGAAATGCGGAGCAATCTACTGGACTATTCTTCAGCATACAACTCACTGTCTATACTACACTTCACTGTAACTCACTTGTTTCTTCCGAAGGGGCCAATTTTCTCAATATCCTCAACATACAAAGCTTCTGAACAAGTGATATAATAGGACATAGTTGACACCAATGACAACAAATATATGTTGACATCAATGACAACACCGGTTAGGCACATACTTGCAACAATATTAGCATGTCTCTCATTCTTAAATGGCCTATGTATCTCATTCTTAATGGTCTATGTATTATTCTTTTTGGCTAGATTATCATTCTCCTCAGCCTAAAGTTTGTTTACATTGGCCTATTCTTTTGATCGACTATGTTCTCTTTGTTTTGGCCTAAATATTGTTTACATCAGCCTTTGTTCTCATAACAGCCTTTGTTTATTTCTTATCGACCTATCTTTTTTCCTTGACTTGGCTATACTTGTTCGACCTGTATATTTCTCTCCTATCGGCCTGCATATTCTCCTTTGTGCCTACGTATACTCTTGGCATGTGTTTTGTTTATAATGGTATGTGTTTAATTCCTATCGGCCTCCCTATTGTTCTTGGCGGCCTGAGTTCCATTCTCATTGGTCTCTCTCTCTCTCTCTCTCCCTACACTAGTAGAAATATGGCAAATAAATGACTAGGTGACTAAAACTTTTAGTCACGTGACCAAAATTTTAATCACGTGACTAAAACTTTTTGCAACACAACTATAAATGACTAAATAAATGACCAAATAAATCACTAAATACATGACAAATTTGGTCATCGGGCAAAAAAACACAACTACAAATAAAATTGAGTAAATAAAGGACTAAATAAATTCCTCTATTCTTTTTTTCTTTCAGTTTAGTTTTGGAGGGAAATAATGGAGGGATTGTGCATTTATGAATTTTAAACAAAAGGTGATACTTGTGAAGAAGTAAAGATTGTGCATTTAGCAGGAGAAGATTGTTCATGGGCACTGAGAATAGGGTATGTAGAGTAGTCAAATAGGAGAAGATTATTCATGGCCACCAAGAATAGGGTATGAGTAGTCAAACATGAGAAGATTGTTCATGGCTGCCAAGAATAGGGTATGAGTAGTCAAACATGAGAAGATTGTTCATGGCCATAGTTCTTTGAGTTTGGAAATAGTTTTGAGATCATCGTGTGAATGAAGAAAGGAGGGAATTTTGGGATTTCTAGCTATAGATGGCAGATATCAAAGGAACAGATAGACGGCAGATAACAAATGGTTTTATGAAGTGGAGGTAGGGTTTTCCATGTACCTTTATTCTTCTCTTAGACTACTCTAAAGTTTTGTATCTTTGAAAGCTTGGTGCTCTGTCATTAGTGATTGTTCTATCTCTTTCAATGACTGTATGAAGAGGTCTCATGGTTCTTTATTGATAAATTTCTACTTTTTCCATTCATGATTTATACTTAGAATACCTTGGCATGAAGGAATTTGATGGTCTTCAACCTATGACTTAGACACTGCCCCTGTGTGTGTGATTCAACCTTTGAAAGATGATTGTATTTTCAAAATTACTGTCACAAAACAGAGAATGAAAGCTTATTGTTGAGAATGCAAGACTATTCCATGATTTGTTTCATTCCTTAAATTTGCTCTTCACTGTCTTTACTGTCTCTTACTGCTATCTTGACAGTAACCTTTGTCATGAAAACCTTTTTCATTTCTTCATACATGAACTGATCTTTGTTGTCCTATCACGAACTTGCCTACAAATTCCTTAATACAAAGATATCATTCATGATGACTATCCTTTGTATGCAAAAATCCATCACAGTCACATTCCCTTTGTCCATCTACTTCTATGACTATCATATAGCTTATTAGCTTGATTTTGATAAACTTGAAGATTCTATTCATAGACTTTTGATTGTAAAAAATCCTCTATGTTACTTTTGTTATTGATATATGACATAGTTTTCACATAATCCACATTTGGATGCAAAAAGACTGTCAATATTCCACTGTCTTTTCTCTGTTGTTGTAGCCCACCTTGGTGACTGTGATTAGGGCATCTCTTTGAATGGATAGTGATCTCCTCTTTTCTTCTATAGTGTTGTGCATTACTCTTTTTGATGACTGATTTCACTGTCAGTTTGATGACATGACTGTCATCACTTTCAAAGGCACTTGTGTCATTATTTTAGCATCTATATAATGACTATCTTTGCCTGATAAAATCTTCAAGGACCAGTTAACTAATTAAGTAAGGGTTTGTATTTTGACAAAAGTGTTTGGCTTCATGGATTTTGTATTTTCATCTTTTCAATGCTGCTATAGACTGTAATATCTGCCCCCTCCTTTGCAATCAAAGGCATGACTGTATTCTCTATGTTATTTTTCCTATTGTCATGATTGTCATTTGAAATGGTTGACATCTTGAGTCCTTTATTTGGTGACTTTGCATATGATTTTGGCAAGTGATTTGCTGCTATGAATACTTCATCACAATAGTTATTTAATTGGGGTTTTAAAGTGTAATCTTGATAAATTGTTTAGTATTTCTTCTAAATGATATTTATCTATTGGTTTACATAGCTTGTCTATATTTCTAAGTTAAGCAACTTGTAAAATGTATAATTGTCAGCATGGGAATGAAATTGAATTGTTGTTGATGTTTGTTATTCTCATGGACCCGTATTGAAGCACTTACTCTATCTGAGGCATGTACCTGAAAAAATGTTTTAGGTACATATAAGTGTAACAACTACTTGCATGGGTGATAAAGCTTGTTTGGAGAGGACTTGGAGACTTTTGAAAAGGCAGGCAAGGAATTCAGAGTTTGTTGTCACGAATTTGAAGTCGGCGAGGCCCTTTACAACAAAGTCAAATTTGGGGACACACTCTGCAACAAATTCAAAGGTAATTCAAAACCCTCATTGCCAAAAGTGAACTAATATTTTCATGATATTTGGGGAAGCTACTTGTGGGCGCCCCTAGGAGATATTTTCATGATTGAAGCTTGAAAACTCAAAAGAAAATGTTATCTTCAGTATCTTTGAAGTTGATCCTTAACTAATCCTTGAACTCAAATAAAACCACACCTCTACTCTGCATGATCTCCCTGCATGATGACTAGCCCAAACTGAAGGAAAGGTTATCCTAGCTTGACCATATGCATGATTGAAGGTTACCTTTTAAGATTTTATATTTAAAGGAATTCTAGGCATAGTATAGCTTATTATACTAAATTAATACTAGAATTCACAATATTACAGATGGATTAGCGTCAAAGGTTGACTACGGATCAATATCATGCATATGATGAGAGAGTAGCCAAAGAGAGGGAAATGGAAAAATATCCATGTCCATGTAATGATTGTCTAGGTGGAAGGGTGAGAAAAAGAAATGTGATTTATTGACATATAATAAGATATGGGCATAGTGGTATAAGCCCTTGGGCTTACAATTATTATGAATATATGATAGAATTGTAGACTATGAGAGATGAAGAGGCAACAAACATAGATGAAGTGGCACCGAACATAGATGAAGGGTTTGAAGTTGAAAGAATGTTGAATGAGGGTCTAAATGATGATTGGGCCAAGTCAATGGAGGATGCTTTAAAGCCTATGTATGCTAATTGAAAGTTAAGTTGTTTGACAACAATCCTTCAAATTGTTAACTTGCAAGTTGTGCATGATTGGACAAATGAGAGTGTAGATCAGTTATTGGCATTATTAAGTTCGTTGTTACCAGCTGACTCCACATTGCCAAGAAAATGAAGTCAATGTAAAAATTAGATTAGTAAGCTTGGCTTGGGGTATGAAAACATCCACACATGTGTTAATGGTTGTGTATTATTTCACAAAAATCTTGCAAGTGAGAGTGAATGTCTGAAATGTCATGAAGCAAGGTATAGACAAGGGTTGAAATCAACTGTGGTTTCTAGAAAGGTTCTTCACCACTTTCTAATAATCCCACAATTACTCTGAATGTATAGGTGCAAAGACATTGCTAAACTTATGCAGTGGCATGCCCAAAATAAGAGCATTGATGGAAAACAACGACATGTGCCTGATTCTAAGATGTGGATGGAATTTGATAACAGATGGCCTAATTTTTCTCAAGATCCTCATAATATAAGGTTGGGTTTGGCTCTAGATGGGGTGAACCCATTCTCAAATCAAAGTACTAAATGGTCAACTTGGCCAGTATTTTTAATAAATTATAACTTGCCTCCATGGTTAGCAACTAAACCATTTTTCTTAATGCTATCATTGATTATACCAGGAAAGAAAAGTGTGACTTCAGATACAATAGATGCCTATCTAGAGCCATTATATGATGAGCTAATGGAATTATGGAAAGGAATTGAAGCAATTCAATATTTAAGTGATGGTCATTCAATCAAATTCACTTTAAGAGCTTCCTTATTGGTTACAATTCATGATCTTCCTGCATATGGTACATTGTTTGGTCTCACTGTTCGTGGATACCATGGCTATCCTGCTTGCAACTTTAAGGATTTTATGAGGCACTCAAGAAGTTTGCGTAAGTGTATTTATTGTGGACATCGTGCTTACCTTAAAGTGGGTCATCCATATCATCGACAAAAAACATGTTTCAATGGTCAAGAAGAGAATCATGAAGCACCTTTCCTAATAATGGGTGATTACATTATTGAGAATGGACAAAAAAGAATGTCATTTATTGAAAATGGTGGGATTGTTGGTAGTAGATATGATCCATGTAACGAAAGTGGTGTAAAATGGTTGTGCATATTCTATAATTTGCCATACTTTAAGGATATAGTCATTAGGCATACTGTTGACTTTATGCATACTGAGAAAAATATAGCCTATGCTATTATAGAAACTGTTTTTGGTGCTTTTGATACTATTTCATCATGTGAAGACTTTCGAGAACAAAAGATTCATCAAAATCTTTGGATTGAAAAATATGATGATGCAAAATATAGAAAACCCAGTGCTCCTTATGTCTGACAAAGGAACAACATGAACAATTCTTATAGTTGATGTCTCAAACTCACTTTCCCACTGGCTATGTAAGTAGTACTATCAGAAGCCAAACTGACATTAATAGATTAAGAGGCCTAAAGACCCATGACTATCATGTTATAATCGAAAATATTTTACCTATTGTGGTAAATATATCAGGTTTGGCAAAGGGACCAAGATTGGCAATTATAAGGTTGGGCCTAATATTAAAGAGAATGAGTTCACATGTATTAGATCCTTCGAACTTTTATCATTTGAGGGAGGAGGTTGTTGAAGTCCTTTGTCTATTGGAACGGGAATTTCCAACAACAATCTTTAACATTTCTATGCATCTTTTGATACATCTAGAATATGAACTAGAGCATTGTGGTCCAGTAAGAACAAGATGGATGTATCCTATAGAATGATATATGAAGGTTTTGAAAAAAATTGTTCGTACTAGGGCAAAACTAGAAGGCAGCATGTCTGAGGGATATTCAATGCAAGAGGCCATTGGATTTTGCACAGAATATATGAAGGATTTTAAAATGTCAATCGACATGTATGGGATGATGATGAAGATGAGAGAGTTGTAGGTGAAGTATTAGAAGGCAATGGATGTTGCTTCAAGCTATCACATCAAGAAAGAAGTGCGATACATGCCTTTATTCTTTAAAACACATCTTTGTTCGATAAGTGGCACAGGTTAAAAAAATTTACACAATTATTTAGTTACACTTTTATATTATTAATCTTAATTGCATTTACACATTTATATTATTAATCTTACTATTTGCACATTAATATTCTATGTGGAAAATATGAAGAAGAGAATCAAAGTTGGATGCAACATTGACCTCAAAAGCGCATACGTCATGATTTGGTTGGAGGTGATTCTTTTCCAAAATTTGAAGAATGGATTGCTAATGCAGTTAGTGATGCAAAAGAAGAAGGTCAAGATATAACAATGGAGGAAAGTGAGCTTTCACAACCTCCACATTTATGGGCTATGCATTTTAGTGGAATGTGGGCCTATGGTAGCCATTTAAGAGTGGAGGAAAAAGACAAAGGAAAGACAAATTGTGATTGTGTTGTAAGTGTTAAATTTCTTCACGAAACTGAGAAGAAATTCTATGCTAGATTCATCCAAGAAATTATTCAAGTAGATTTTGGTGAAAACAGTCCTATATTATTAAAATGTAAGTGGATTCGACCATCCGCAGTACATGTTGATGAGTATGGATTTGTACGTGCAAATAAAAGACAATTTTTATCAGAGAGGGATGAGACCTATGTTTTCCCTTTTCAAATTAACCAATCATTTCTAATTGATGATGTAAGAAGCCCAGGATGGTCGTATGTCATTCAAATAGTGTCTTGTTCGAAATGAAAATTCATGGAAGCTGTTGATATAATGCCTAATGGGCAATATGTTAATTTACAAGAAACATTCGAAGTAGTGGATGAAGATGATGATGGAGTTTTTGGAGAAGATATTTTGATTACTAATGAAGAGATTGGGAGAGAGAATGTATTGCATGACACATATCAGGATGAGGAAGAAAATCAAGTAGATGCAGACATGAGCTATTAGGATTCTGATCTTGCTGGCAATGCAGATGATTAGTGAAGGCATCAAGAAAACAGTGAGCTTGTAAAATGTAGTAGAGAAGCAGCAAGATAAGAAAGGGCATTAGTGTATAGGAATTTCTTCCACTTTTGGTTTTTCAGGGTAATCTCTTGTGTTGAGCTCTACTTTTTATTGTTTTTCTAGTTCTTGTCTTGTTGCAGGTCATGCATATAACTAGTTATATTTGTTGCAAAAATAAATTACTCATTTTTAAAGCACATATTAACTATTTTTGTTTACTTACATTTGTGTGTTCAAAATTTTTGCAAAATTATATAAGTAGAAATAATGAGGATTTTATAAGTAGAAATAATGAGGATTATATAAGTAGAAATAATGATGATTCACACTATCAGAAAGGCAATTAGTTTCTTCTCAAATAGAAGGATAAAAAAATAGAGTTTCCTTTGGGTTTTAATCTGTGTGCCACATTTACGTACTAAATTTTTGCTCCTCCATATAATGCATCTTATATGCTATCATCCTATGTCATGTCACTTGTCATAGACTGTCTCCTCTAATTTCTAAGAATGCATCCTATATGCTCTGTGAATGTATTTTATATGGGGACTGTCCTTATATACTATATCATTCAAATGGAAATGAAATCCTTATATACTATGACTGCATTTGTTTATATGCTCTAGTTGACTAAAAATAATGGCTTTGTTTATATTCCACTCTTGTTCTACTGATTCAAGTTGCTGATTTATATATTATTATTTATTTGGAATTCAGGAAATGAGGAAAAAGACTATGAGGCACAATTTAGATGATAGTGATCATGTTGCTGAAGTTCCACTGACAGATTATGAGCGCTTTCGTAAAGAACGTGTGGTAAAGAATAGTAAATATTTATCACATCTTGGTTTGACAAACAAACAAGTTGTAAATCCACTAAGTAGTATATTATTTGTTTAATTGTGTTTATGAAATTTTATAGGCAAGAGGTTTATGTATATAAGACCTAATATGATATTTTTTTGTTTTATAGGAAAGAAAAAGAGTGCAAAGAAAATGCAGAGAGAAAACAAAAGGAAAGTAAAGATACAGTGCTGCCAACTCATAGAAGCCAATGCATTTGGGATTCAAGTATGAATGCAGTTGGTGAAAAGAATAGTTGTGATGATGTGTAGCCCGATATAACACATAGTGATGTGCAGCTTGATATAGCACATGGTGATGTGTAGCCTGATATAGCACATGGTGATGTGCAACATTGTGATGATCTCTTAGCACAAAGTCTAAGAGAGATTATTGAAAACAATGAGAGGAAAGGAACAGTAAGTGAGTGCAAATGATTTATTCAAGAGACCGGTACTGATCTACCTACTCATGACACACCTGATGTGGCCAAGGACAATAAAGTTCTGGTTAATGAAAGTCATGAAGAGAGATCACTTGCATCTAATGTGCCTGCTACAACTTTTGATGGAACTAGTGGATCAGCCAAAAATATTGCTAGTGGTTTAATAGAAGATGTGCCTACTTTGTTCAAAATAAAAAGATTGAGTCAAGATTTATACAAATCTATAGAGAGGAATGCAAAACAAAGAAGATTAGAAGGAAAGAAGCCATTCTTGGTTGAGGTATCGAGAGATGGTAAGCCCATTGGGAAAAATATTGTAAGGTGGGCCTCTGAGTTGGGTGTGAGATGAAGGGCCTGGTGGTGCCCACCTAGAATTTGGGTTTTAAGTATTCATTTGTAGGCCTTTTCAAAAAAACCCAAAAAATTTCCAAGTCCCTCGGCCTTCACAGTTGTATGTATGCACCTTTGTATATGGCTGTTGTATCTAGCGTGTAGATGCATATATACATGGAGGACCCAAAAAGAAGTTCAATCGGCTTCAAAAAGTCAAAAAAATGGTTGTATTAATCATTATATGCATATCAGGTTTGTATTTGGCATTTGGGTGCATTTTTGGAGGTAAAAAAGTGGATGTACATAGTAGATTCCTGGGTTATTCTACATTTGTATCGAAAGGTTGCATGTATATGTTGTTGTATATTCGATATACAATGAGGTAGATACAACGGCGGATGCCAAAAAGATTCAAATCTTCTTAAGCAGTGGTCAGGCCCATAGGTATGCAGCGGAAGGATTGTATGTATATAGCATATACAATTTGATATACAATGCAAAACATACAATCCCAGACTTCAAATTTTATTAAATCAGGCCTAGCAAGAGTTGATACAAGTGTAGAGTTGAAAAGTCAAAGGCAGTTTCCTTTGTATCTTGCATTGTATGTATCTCCAATATACAACTGCACATACAATGTGAAATATACAACGAGCATATACAAAGAAATATACAAGCAGGTTGCGGTCAAAGTCAACGATGTTCAAAAACCTGGTGGGGCCCGCACAGTTGTATGTCATGTGATTGTATGTATGTGCTATGTACAATGCAAGATACAAAAAGCACATATACAACCCGGACGTGAATGAAGAATGTGTTTTGGTGGATTTCAGGTTGGGGTCCATAGTTGATTGTATATTGCGCATTGTACATGCGATATACAATGAGAGATGTAATGAGGTAAATACAATGCCAGATTTCAAAGGTTATTCCAATCCGATTGATAAATGTGTTGGATCCCGTGATTGTATGTATATTGCATTTGTATATGCAATATACAAGGAGATAAACAGAGGGAAGGTACAAGCCTAGACCCGATAGTGATTTCAAATTGTTTCATAAAGATTTGGGGTCCACGTTTGTATGTAGGGTGATTGTATGTATATACAACCTCATATACAACCACAGATGCAAATGTTGATACAATGGATTGCTGATGAAGATGCAAATACACAGCAATGGAGAACCAATCAGGGGGTTACACATGTCCAAAGACAATTGTATGTATATACTGTTGCAAGTATGAGGTTAACCAGTGTTGTCATTGATGTCAACATACTCATATTGCATTGATGAGAAGGATTGGATGAGCTGTGTGCTGAGGATATTGAGAAAATTAGTCTCAATCAGGAACAGTACTCAATAGGTTGAGGATCAAAGGATGCGGATTAAAGGGTTTGTAGATATGAGTCTTGAGATGCTTCAGTTAAGATTTCAGAGGTCTGCATGAAGATATGAAGAAGTTGTGATCAATCAAGTAGAACTGGTTCCAGAAGATGCTCCGGAGTGACAGAGTGTTACAAAAAGGTCCGGTGAGATCCAGAAGTGCAGTTTTCTATTCTGCAGATTGGAAGGAGTGTTTGGGATGTCCTTCTGATGTGTCATCTCGATTTGCATAGAGTTTGGAGGTCTGGAAGTACCTTTTGCATTATGACAGTGGCAGTAGACTGTGTTCTTATAGTTCTGGATGAAGAAGAGAAGAGATTCTAATAAGAAGAGGACGTGCGGATGTACCTGGTCATTCAGGCAAGCTTGTGAAGGTTCTTGGATCATGTTGAGGTTGTGTTGTCAGTCCGCATCAGTGGTAGAGCCCAGAATTGAAGACATTCTTCCGGATGAAGATGTTCTTGTTTAGTTTGGCCGACCGGATGTATTACACGTCTTGCAGATATTCTTATAGGTGTTTGCCGACTTAGATGATTGTTCCTAAGTCGATGCCTTGTATAAATAAGGGATTGTGAATTCATTTTGTAGTGTGTCTTGGCATGATGAGTGTGTAGTAGCGAAGAGGAGCACGAAAGGTAGAGCAGAAGTTTTGGGCGTAAATGGAACTGATCCAGACATGGTAAAGATGTCAATCTCTAGTTCAAGTTTGTGATTCTTATCACTTTGTAGACAGTGTGTCTCTTTGTAGGCAGTGTGCCTCCTTGTGAGCAGTGTGCTTGGGCAGTGAGCCCTGATTGGCGTGTGCCATCCATTTTTCTTATTCTTCTAACAGAGAACAATCTTTGGGTTAATCACCCAGTGGTTTTTCCCTTAACCGGGTTTTCCACATCAAAATCTTGGTGTTCAATGTGTTGATGTTTATCTGCTCCTATGTTTATGCTTTTGCTTTCATGAATGGTTAACTGATATGCTGTTATCTAATAAGGAAGAATCAAGTGTTTGAAGTAGAAGCAAGTTTTTGTACAACTGATTCACCCCCCCTCTCAGTTGTGTGCCCTAGATCTAACAATTGGTATCAGAGCCAAGTTCCTCTAAAAGGAGCTTAATCGCTTGAGGAGATCCAGGATGTCATCGTATAAGAAGGATAGTCTGAAGTTTGATGGAACCAACTTCTCTCTGGAAAGGTCACATGAAATGTCACTTGGAGTGTATGGGAAAAGCATACTTGTCCATGGTCACAAAACCATATGTACCTCCACAGGGCGGTTCAGCAACTCTAAATGAAATCACAGATGCTGAAAATAATCTGCAGACCAAAGAGGCTCTTCTAAGAGCTTTAACTGACTCAGAGCTCTCAAATGTTATTGATCTGCCAACTGCCTATGAGATCTGGACTAAACTGGAACTTCTGCATGAAGGAGATGAGTTTGTTAAGAGTGCAAGGCTGCAAAGTCTCAAAGGGAAATTTGAAAGATTGAAGATGAGAGATGATGAGAACATCACTACCTTTATGCCAAGGGTAAATGAGCTAGTGTGTGGAATTAGGAATGCTGGTTGAACTCTGGATGAAAATGCGATTGTTTGCAAAATTCTCAGATCCCTTCCTGCTGCCTACAAAATCAAGGTTGTTGCCATTGACGAATTCAGAACCCATACAACTATCACAAGAGAACAACTGGCTGGCAAATTGGCTACATTTGAAATGACCAAGTTTGGAGATGATCCCCCCAAGACTGAATCTACATTCAAAGCCAGTGCATATGTGAAAGGCAAACAAAGATTTGATCCAGGAGAAAACTCTTCAAGAAAGTTGTCATGGTATGATCAAGCAAGGAAAGACATGGAAGAGGAAGAAGTAGAAACAACTCATCTTGAAGCTCTCATTGCAAAGAGACTGCCTAGAGGATCTGGTAAGTATGAAGGAAAATTACCCTTTAAGTGCTTCAACTGCAATAAGATTGGTCATTTTGCTTCAAGGTGTATGGAAAGATCTGCAAGGTCAAATTCTAACAGACAAAGGTACCAAAAGAACTGCTATTATGTTCATGAAGAAGATGATAATGAAGGAGTAACCAATGATGAATCAGAAATAGGAAACAAATCTAGAAATGAATGGGTGTTTATTGCCATCAAGGAAGAAGATCCAATGTCCTCTGAATCTGTCAATCATAAGGTTGTAGAAAGAGCTTTGGCTGCCCAAGTTGAAGAAAAGGATGATTGGGTTATTGACAGTGGATGCTCTCACCATATGACAAGTGACAAGAACAAGTTCTTAGATTTGGAAAGGTATGAAGGAGGAATGGTAAAATTTGGTGATAATTCTGCTGGTAGAATCAGAGTTAGGGGAACTATTTCTTTTGATGGAAAGAGCAAAACTGGTAATGTACTGTATGTTGAAGGATTGAAGCACAATCTTCTTAGTGTTGGATAGTTAGTAGACAAAGGTTATGATCTCCGGTTCAAAAATGGAAGATGTAGGATCTTTGAAAGCTCCGGAACTGAGATTGCATCCGGTACTCAAACAAAAGGTAATATCTTCCATCTAGTTGGTTCTAATAAAAGTTGTTTGTTTGTTCAAGTTGATCAGAGTTGGTTATGGCATAGAAGGATGTGTCATGTAAATTTTGATAACATCATCAAGATAAGCAATACTCAGGCTGTAAGAGATCTTCCAAACTTGGTGAAACCTACAAATAGTTTGTGCAAAGAATGTCAGCTAGGTAAACAGAGCAGAGTCTCCTTCAAAAGCAAGGATCAGTCCTCTACCAGATTATTGTAATTAGTTCATACTAATCTATGTGGTCTGACAAGAATCAAGAGTATGCAAGGTGATAGATATTTCATGTTACTGATTGATGACCATTCCCGGATGATGTGGGTTACCTTTCTAAAAGAGAAATCAGAAGCCCTTGAGAAGTTCAAAATCTTCAAATCTATGGTAGAGAATCAAACCGGATTGAAACTGAAATGTCTAAGGTCTGATAGAGGTGGGGAATTCACATCCGGTGAGTTCATAGACTTTTGTGAGAAGCATGGTATAAAGAGACAGTTGTCTGCTCCTAGGACTCCACAGCAGAATGGAGTAGTTGAGAGAAAGAACCAGACCATTCAAGAAGCATCCAGGACAATGATGATAGAAGCAAATGTTCTGCAGATGTTTTGGAGAGAAGTTGTCAACACTGTAGTTTATACTCTCAATCGAGTTCAAATCAGAAGCAATACCGGTAAGACTCCTTATGAACTTTGGTTTGGTGTCACTCCTACTGTGAGATATTTCAGAGTATTTGGTAGCAAATGTTACATCAAAAGAGATGAAGATCTAGGAAAGTTTGATGCTAGAAGTGATGAAGGAATTTTCTTGGGTTACTCCACTCAAAGCAAAGCATACCGGTGTTACAACAAGAGACTGAGAAAGATGATAGAAAGTACAAATGTGAAAGTTGATGAAGGAATTAAGAAGCCCTCAAAGTTTTATGAATATGATGAAGATGATCAGAATGATGTTCAAATTCAAAGTATCCAAGCCTCCTCTGAGAAACAAAGTCAAGGTGATCTGGTAAGACAGGAAGAAGAGATAAGTGTCAATGAGATTGATCAAGAATTAGAGGTGCAAGAAGTTCCCAAAGCTCCAAGGTATGTAACTCTAAACCACTCTAAAGATTAGATCATAGGTGACAAAAGAAAAGGAGTGCAAACAAGGAGGAGAATTGCTCAAAATTTAGATGAATGTTGTCTGATTTCAAGGATTGAACCTAAGACAATAAATGAAGCTTGCAATGATGAAAATTGGACCAATGCAATGGAGGAAGAGTTGATGCAAATTGAGAAAAATCACACTTGGGATATTGTTCCCAGACCCAGAGACAAGAATGTGATTGGAACCAAATGGGTCTTCTAGAACAAATTAAATGAAGTTGGTGAAGTAATCAGAAACAAAGCCAAATTGGTCTACAAAGGCTACTCTCAAATAGAAGGGATTGATTTTGAAGAAACTTTTGCTCTGGTGGCAAGAATTGAAGTAGTCAGATTATTTCTTGCATTTGCTGCCTTCAAAGACTTCAAGGTATATCAGATGGATGTTAAGTCTGCCTTCCTAAATGGTGATTTGGAAGAAGTATACATTGAGTAACCAGATGGATTTTAGTTATCAGAGCATGGTGATATGGTTTGCAAATTAAAAAAGGCATTGTATGGTCTAAAGCAAGCCCCAAGAGCATGGTATGAAAGGTTGGACAAACATCTTTTGAAGATTGATTTCAACAAAGGTACTATTGATAGCAACTTATATTTCAAAATTGATCATGAAAACATCTTAATTGTTGAAGTGTTTGTGGATGATATCATTTTTGGAGGAAGAGATAGTATGTGTAAAACTTTTGCAAATCAGATGAAAAGTGAGTTTGAGATGTCTATGCTTGGTGAAATGAACTTCTTCTTGGGTCTGCAAATTACTCAATCAAAGAAAGGGATCTTCATTTCTCAAACCAAATATGTGAAAGAATTGTTGAGGAAATTTGGGATGGAAGATTCAAAGCCAATGAATACTCCCATGGCAACCGGATGCAAGTTGAGCAAAGATGATGACTCCCCTAAGGCAGACCAGAAAAAGTATAGATCAATGATTGGTGGATTGTTGTATCTCACTCAAACTAGACCAGATATAATGTAGGCTGTTGGTCTTGTGGCAAGATTCCAGGTAGATCCCAAAGAATCTCATGTCATGGCAATCAAAAGAATTTTTAGGTATTTAAAAGGAACAATTGAGTATGGTTTGTGGTATCCTAGAGATCATGATTTCTCTCTTCATGCTTACACAGATGCAGATTGGGTAGGAGATGTGGATGACTAGAAGAGTACCAGTGGTGGAGCATTCTTTTTGGGAAAAAGGTTGGTTTCTTGGCTAAGCAAGAAACAAGATGCAATATCCTTGTCTACAACTGAAGCAGAATACATTGTTGCAGCAGGCAGTTGCACTCAAATTTTATGGATGAAGCAAATGTTAAGAGATATTAAAGTAGAATATGAGGAGCCTATCACAATTTTCTGTGATAATTCAAGTGCAATAAATATTTCTAAGAATCCGGTGTTGCATTCTAAGACCAAACACATATCTATCAAGTTTCACTTTCTGAGAGAGCAAGTGAACAAGGATGAAGTCAGATTGGAGTATGTACCCTCTAAGGATCAGATTGCAGATATCTTTACTAAACCTCTTCCCAAGGACTCTTTTGAGTATCTCAGGGAGAAGTTAGGGGTCATGGCCCCTCCGGTGATGAACTAGGATGCACTAATGTGCATTAGTCCGGTGGACTTCACAGTCATATCTTTTGATCTAGATTGGTGATGGGGAGCTGCTACTAAGGGGGAGCAGCTAGTATGATTCTAATATGTTAGAATTGCAAGTATGAGCCCTTTGCCATTGATGTCAAAGGGGGAGAAAAGACATGTGAAATACAAGTGGTTGATGATCAAAGGGGGAGCAGTAAAGGAAGAGAAGACATGTGAAGAGTTGTTGTTGATAGGGGGAGCTGTCACAGAAAGGAGTAGTTCTTGTCTTGATGGTTTTTCACATCGTATGTTGCCATCAATGACAAAGGGGGAGATTGTTGCAAGTATGAGGTTAACCAGTGTTGTCATTGATGTCAACATACTCATATTGCATTGATGAGAAGGATTAGATGAGCTGTGTGCTGAGGATATTGAGAAAATTAGTCTCAATCAGGAACAGTGAAGAACAGTGATGAGAAGAAGGCCAAAGTACTCAATAGGTTGAGGATCAGAGGATGCAGATTAAAGGGTTTGTAGATATGAGTCTTGAGATGCTCTAGTTAAGATTTCAGAGGTCTGCATGAAGATATGAAGAAGTTGTGATCGATCAAGTAGAACCAGTTTCGGAAGATGCTCCGGAGTGGCAAAGTGTTACAAAAAGGTCCGGTGAGATCCGGAAGTGTAGTTTTCTATTCTACGGATTGGAAGGAGTGTTTGGGATGTCCTTGTGATGTGTCATCTCAATTTGCATATAGCTTGGAGGTCCAAAAGTACCTTTTGCATTATGACAGTGGCAGTAGACTATGTTCTAATAGTTCCAGATGAAGAAGAGAAGAGATTCTAATAAGCAGAGGACGTGTGGATGTACCTGGTCATTCAGGCAAGCTTGTGAAGGTTCTTGGATTATGTTGAGGTTGTGTTGTTAGTCCGCATCAGTGGTAGAGCCCAGAATTGAAGACATTCTTTCGGATGAAGATGTTCTTGTTCAGTTTGGCCGACCGGATGTATTACACGTCTTGCGGATAATCTTATAGGTGTTTTTCGACTTAGATGATTGTTCCTAAGTTGATGCCTTGTATAAATAAGGGATTGTGAATTCATTTTGTAGTGTGTCTTGGCATGATGAGTGTGTAGTAGCGAAGAGGAGCGTGAAAGGCAAAGCAGAAGTTTTTGGCGTAAATGGAACTGATCTAGACATGGTAAAGATGTCAATCTCTAGTTCAAATTTTTGATTCTTATCACTTTGTAGACAATGTGTCTCTTTGTAGGCAGTGTGCCTCCTTGTGAGCAGTGTGCTCAAGCAGTGAGCCTTGATTGGCATGTGCCATCCATTTTTCTTATTCTTCTAACAGAGAATAATCCTTGGGTTAATCACCCCATAGTTTTTCCCTTAACGTGGTTTTCCAAGTCAAAATTTTGGTGTTTAATGTGTTGATGTTTATCTGCTCCTGTGTTTATGCTTTTGCTTTCATGAATGGTTAACTGATATGTTGTTATCTAATAAGGAAGAATTAAGTGTTTGAAGTAGAAGCAAGTTTTTGTACAACTGATTCACCCCCCCTCTCAGTTGTGTGCCCTAGATCTAACATATACAACTACATATACAAATATTTGAAGGTGAAAATGCAAAAATGGGCGAAAAAGGTAAAATGTATCTTCACGCTGCGAAAAGTCAAAGGAGCAAAAAGACACCGGTGAGGCACATTTTCATTGGCCGATGACTTTTCAAAGCTAGTGACTGGATTGCCTGATCAAATTGAAGCCGCAGATCTCGGCGAGAGGAAATGAATCGGTGGTCATTGTTCAAAATGTTCAAAGGAGGGATTTTTGTGTTCACAGTTGCTTTTCAAATGGAAGGAACTTCAAGAACATGTGAACCGTTGCTGTATCTTGAAATCAGTAGGTTGGCCATTAATGACAGATTTGCGGAAGTATGGGTCTGAAAGGACAGGCTAGCTACCATTTTTAAAGGAAAATCTCCAAGCAGTGGCACACTTCCCAAATTCAACCACTCTCTTCTTCTTTTGCCTAGAGCATTAAATGTTTTGGGCACCATTTTGAGGGTGTGATGTATCTGGCAGCATTTTTGAGTTGACTATTGTACTTGATTGTTGAGTACATGTTCTTGGTTTATATCAGAACTGTGTTACTCATTTTTTAAGGGTTGAAGACTGGGGCAATTTTTTTAGAGAAATAATGAAAAATAGAGCTTTTTCGCTGTTCTGTCTCTTTTGGAGTTTATGAGTTGCATCTGAATGCATGTTGCATACATGTTCAGTTTCATGTCATTTTTATATGAAAAATGCTTCATGGCATGTGTTTAGCTATTTGTCTCCATGGCTGTATGCATCCCTTCTTTTGAATCTAGTTGCTAAGGGTTACTAAGATTCTAGGATATAGATTTATGTATTGCATGCTTGATCTCTAACTTCTATTCAAGGAGTGGATTAAATTGTTTTAGGTTAAGTATGAGGAAGAATGTATGGCAGCAGGGATATTTTTAAGTACAGATTGCTAAATACTCATTCTTGGGTAATGTTTGTAAGGCAAGCACCAATCTAACCCCTTGAAACTTGAATCTCTATTGAGTTTGTGCAAATCATTCACATGTATACGTCTAGTTGACTCCTTGCCCTGAGATATGCACTGGTCTACCCTTGTGTAGTAGTTATGATCCAAAACCCCCTATCCTGCATCCAAAACATAAAACACAAGTCATTTCCAAACTTCAAACCTGTTAGTTTGTAGGATTAGATATAGGACCCTTGCATACTCTCATCCTCAACCAGTTAGATATGTCCAAGAACATTGCCAAACTTGTGATTTATCCCACAAATCTTGGTCCTAAAATGAGAGCATTATGACTGTGACTAAAAGGCTAAATCTTTATGTTGGGTGATTCAAAGTTAAATCTTTAGCTATAGGGATACCCCCCTTGGTGCAGCAGAACTAGAAGTGAAGGGGAGGCAGCTCACACAACCTCCTGTATTTGTTGGTCGAATCTGCCTGTGCATTGGAACTGGCAAACCCTTTGTTGATTCAGGAAAAACTCCAACAAGGCCCATTTGGATATTTGCAAATCAAATTTTGCAAAGCAAGATCCACGAAGTGTGGAAAATGTTATACAAAAAATGGAAAATGCTTTTGAGACTATTGGTGGACAAATCTCTAGAAGATATTATAAGCAAAAGATGAGACTTTTGATGAACAATTATAGATACAATTGTAGAAAAACAATCTTGGAGGGAAAAGAGAGGTTAGAATCCCCTCTATCTCCCAAACAGTGGGAGGCATTGAAAGAAAATATGTGTTCTGAAGAATATTTAACAAATATTTATAAAGGAAAGAGGGCAAGAGATAATGTGGCAGCTGGATATACATTTGGCTGAGGCGGGTTGCAGGCCAAAATGGACAAACTTGGAGTAAGGGTATGGCTTTTTGGTTCAATTTATGTTGGTTATTTATTTCAATTTTTTATTCAACTGACTATATGTTGATATTGATATTGTATTTTAGGTGCAAAACAGTAAGAGAGAAGCAGGTGTGGAAGATATGCTCGATTATATGGTAGCACTAGATCCTAGTAAATCTAATGGTAGTATGAAGTGGAAATCTAGTTCATCAACAAAGATTTTAGAGCCATCTGTTAGACGCCCAGTAAGAGCCTCTGCAGATCATGTCAACTCAAATGAAGGGTACCAACATATAATGAGTTGCTTACACAGTCTCACTGAGAAATTGTCGCAGTTGGCTTCCTCCATTAAGCCTATAGTTTCTACATGGAATGAGCATAATATTATGGATGCAAATGAGGTAAGAGGCTCTATTACACTATCCTTTTATTTCATGTGCTTGTTATTGGGTAAACTTGTACCATGTTTTTGTTATACTTCCCTGTGATTGCATTTTTTGGATACTTCAATAAGTATCATAGCTCTTGGATACTATAAACAAAGAATGAACCTACCCTCAACATGCAATACTACAATTCTATCCATTATAACCTTAGCATTGATGCTTTGCATAAATGCGTTATCACAAATTGTCTCATTGTTCTACTTATAGAACCAAAAGAAACATGCAATACTGCAATTTACCAGGTTCTACTTCAAACCATTTTGCTTGAGTATTCACTTTATTATTGTTGTCCTTGTCATGTTTATGACATGCTCCTATGTTGCATTATGACATTTAACTCTATCATTCTAGACAGTCACTTTGAGTATGTCTTAGTAAAGCTCTTAATCACTGATCCTAAAGTTAAGGCTGTCATATTTGCTTTGTTGTTGTCATTCCAAGGGTTCTTGGTCATTGTCTAATGGTTTTGACAGTGCCTTTATCTCTTCTCTTTGTTTGGTGAAACCCTACTAGCTGTTGCATCTCTTTATCTTCTCCTATACCTTCCATGCTATGGACTGTCCTAAGACAAAGATATGGACTGCCATCTTACAACTTTTACTATCTTCCTTATCATATGAAGGACTAGGACTGTGCCTTCTTGTTGAAAATCTTATACTCATGACTATAAGAATCCTCCTATAAACTAGCATCAATTGCTTACAATAAAGGAAGAATCTCACAACATACCTTCACTTAGTCATTTAAGAGTGGAAGAAAAATATTATTTTGAACAAAAAATTATAGTTTTTGCATTCTTTACTTGACTTATATTAATTTTTGCATGATGATTAAACCACATGCAGAGAAATTATATGAGAGCAGAACGAAAAGAAAAAGGTCCTATCAATAGAGCTCTCTACAAAGCTGCACAACTTGAGGACAATGATGATAGTAATTATGTTGAACGTCTTGATGAGAATCTGCATGATATTCAAAGTAGTAGTAGTGGTGCTAGAATTGAGGTTATTACTATTTATTGTTTTTATGTCTTTCATAGTACAGTCATTGTTGTTTTAACACACACATGCAAGTAAGTACTATTCAAGTAAGTTGTTTTAATTCTATTTGAAGGAAAACCCACCAGTATGATTTACTTTAAAGGATTTAACTCTAGAGAGAGACCAACAAATGTAAGTCACTTAAAGGGAATTACATCAACTTCTAATAGAAACCAATTAAAAGCATCCACACAATGACAACAAATGTGCCTTGATAAATCTATTGATTTGAATAACTGGAAATAGCCAATATGGAGACAATCAAATAATTTATGAACTTGAATATTAACAGAAAATTAGAACACCATACGTATCCACAAAGTTAACCATCCTTGCCCATTATAATATTAAATTATCATAGAAGTGTAATGTCTTGAATCTGAAATATGATTGGATAGATAATATTGGAATATATAAATTTTCTTGCATAAAGATGATGATTGTCTAGGCCTTGGTTTCCCGTATAAATATGGGAAGCAACAAGCTTCAGGCCTCTTGTAACTAAACATGTTTAATAAAGAGAAATTAATGGCATAAGCAAGTTAACCAATATCTAAATTTGTTAATCATCATAGAGCACCCATGACCTCAGGCCTGGCAAGGTACTCATCTCCATGTTGCAGTATCTATTAACTGTGTTGTGCCCCTGTCTATTATCACAAAAAAGTGTCAAAATTTTGTCCTTGTTCTGCATGTTGATGCTAGCAAAACTACTCGTTGCTCCTTCTACACCTAAACCTGTAGTTCCATATCAACCTTTCAAGTATGTCTGCTCCCACATATCGAATGTAAGGTCACTGGGTCATTTGAATTCTTGAATTTAGAGCAGATTGGTCTGATGGTCGTTCCATTATTTATCCAACATAGCCTTAACATCAATTACAAATTTTCCTTATCCTGCATCTAGGGCTCTGACCCTATCCAAAACCATGTTAAAGCTCAAAATATCTATATCCTGCTCCTTTTTCAAGAATTCCATAACCATAGACACTGTTGTTCTGAATTATGCCTTCCAAGTATCAAGGCCTTTAACTTGTTTGTTTTCCTCTGTCAGAATAGGGGGGATAAATTGATGCTTGAAAGTAGAAAAATACTCAAGTTTGATTTGCATCCTTTTGTCTTCACTACTGGCATATTAATGCTCTTCAATGATCATAGTCACCATCTTCTCTGTGGGCTTCAATTCAGTAGGAGCATCAAGATTTCTTTGAAGTATCCTGCAAAGTAGGCCTAAATTTTGCAAGGAAGGCTTCCATTTCTTATACAGTGGCTCCAAAATAGAAAAGTTTTCTTGCAATTGTTTAATGGCCTGAGATAACATGGAGTAGAAATCATGCACATCCCCAAGTTTATCCATAACTAGCTTTATCCTATATTCTAGAATTTTCTCAAAGACTTTAAGGACCTTGATCCTTGTCTCATTTTTTGTTTCCTCATTTTGCTTCTTGAGGTCCTCAACTTCTTTTTCAAATTTTGTTCTCAAAGCATTAAACTTTTGCATTGTCACTGTGACATCACCAGTTGTTGGTGGCATAGAAGGTTGATATGGAACTATTGACAGACTCTGGGATGAACCCACATCTTGCAGTTTCTTTTTCAATTGCCTATTTTCAATGAACAACCTATTCACTTCATCATTGTTGTGTTTTCTCATAATCCTACAATTTTTTTCCAACTTTTTTACAGTTCTGCATGGGTGAACATGGCAGAATAGACTATAAGAGCAAAGGCCTCAGTTCCTGAAGTATCTCGTAAGGTTTTCACCACAACAGATCCCCTCATTTCCTAAATAACATCTAGCAACCTTGGTTTACTAGTGTTCTTTTGTTTTGTCCATATGGCAAGTCTCTGTCTTTGGGTTGAAACCACATCCACTCATTCCCTCCTCATAATCAAATTCAGACACAAGATTAGGGTATCTTGACTCCTAACTTGGTCAAGCAAGAATACCTTTTTCAATTTAAGACCTGGGATGATCAACGTGTTACTCTTCAAGACCATTTGTCTTGCTTCCTCAAGAGTCACATTGATTTCATCAACTTTTAGTTATTGGATTGTTCAAGTGGTTATTTGATCATACTAAGACTCATCAGCACCCATCTTGTTGATTTCCACCTTTTCATCAAATTCCTTCATCTTCATTTTTAACCATAAATCTTGAAACTCTGGAGTCTTGATGAAATCATCATCTTGAATAAATCTCAATGATGCCACCACCCTTTCATCTGCCTGTAGTTCTAGATTAATTTGGGCTTGTTCTTCCATCCTAGCCTTAGGCTTGTGTGCATCAATTTCTTGACCAACCAATGGTTGATCAACTTCCTCTCCATCATGCAAATGTGTCAAAATATTGGCAACTTCATTAGTATCCCCCACACCCTCAGACATCTCGTACGGGACCAGAGGAGACATGCCTTCAGTTCTCTGCCTTTTATGTGGTGATGATTCAAGGATCTGTGGATCTTGAACTGATATGACATTAGGGGCAGGCTCATGAATCTCAATTCCTACAGTCCTCTTCACTGGAAGTTTGGTAGCCTTGGTAGGTTGTACTTCAGATTTAGCATAAATACTTTCAAAATTTTCAATCACTGTATTAATCCTCCTTAGAGGATCTTTCTCTTCAGCAAAAAAACCTTCAAATATTGGATTCTTTTCCTTTTTGTCATCTTCAATTTTCTTGAGGATCTCCCATTTCCTCTTCCTGTCATACAATTCATTAAAACTAACCAGGTTCCTTATCACATCCTCATCATAAAACATTTATGGGAGATGCCCATCTTAGTCAAGATCACTTGTCTCACCAAGTTCATACGACCTTCAGGGTCACAAACTCTTTCAACACCAGATTCCAAAGGGTACTTGGCCTTCAAATAGGCCTGCAGCTCCTCAAGAGTGTCTGAACCAATTGACCAATCTCCAAAGATAGTGATATTAGGCAAAAAGGTGCCTTTCTTCACCTTTTTCATCACTTCCTTTTCCCTCAACATCATTTGCCACATGAATTCCAAGAATGTAATTCTGTCATAAATAAACTTTGGCAATTTGTGAGGTGGTTGGGGGCAATCATATACCCTAATTATTGTATCCTCTACTAGGAAGAACCAATCAACATAATTGAAAGTATGACCTTGCTCTGGTTTATGTGCAAGAGGTCTCAGAATTATCCTCATTTCTGGTGACAATTTGGGGATCCCAATACTAAAATAATTCATTATTCTCACATAAAACTCATTATGAAATACATTATAGTTACCAGTCTGGCAATGAGAATCCCACATGTAACACCAACATTGAGTAGGCATTCTTTGCCTTGTCCTGTCAATCATGCTGATGTGCATTTTACTTGACCATTTACTCCTATTTTGATATAGGATCAAATGGTAAACCAAAGAATAAAACTTGAAGTTCATGGGTTTCTTAGCTTCCTTCACACTGATGAATCCATCATGTATTTGCTTTTCAATATTTGAGGCAAAATCATACTCAATGTTCACCTCTGAATTTTGTATCTTCATAGCCATCATCATCAAACTAACTAGCATCCTCTAATCAGCATCAATTCCTAGTACTTGGCACAATGCATAATAGGTCCATTTGAAATAGACTACAAAATCTTCCACAGGGAATGGTTCAACTGCATTGGAAGGAATATCAACCATCCTTTTGTTTGCACCTCTTCTCATAAATATCGGTAGCTCATCACTTCTGAGTGTTCTTCTCAAACTTTTGTATTCTTGTTCAATCTTTTGTAGGTCATTTTCAGTGAGAGCTTGTTTGTTCAACATAAAACACTCAATTATAGAATTTCTAGCAATTCTCAACAGAGAAGATCCATTTGGCAACCTTTTTGTTTTAGTAGTCGGGTGGTAGTGCAGTGCTAGAGTACGAATAAGTTCCACATCCACGAATACATTTGAAACAATTATCTTGGCAAAATCTAGCTTCCATGGATTGCCCACCGGTCCCTGAAAATCTATCTGTTGGCAAGAGACACTACTAGGTCACTTAAGTGTTGTCATTGATGGCAATAAAGTGTATCCCACTCATCCGCAATACATAAATTACTCGTACCAGAAGTCAGATTGAAGATAGGTTGGTCCGGTAGTCAAGAACAGAGCACATGATAGGGTTTGACAGTTGGGTCTGGAACTCTTTGATGGTGAAACCCAGCATGTTGCAAATTTGGATGAGTAATAAGGAGTATCCGAACTATTGTATTCCAGAGATTTAGCCTCCGGTGACAAAACATGTGAAAGATATGAGCATCTGAGTATCAGACTCTAATTAGACAGTGTAGACAGAGGAAGAGCTAGCCAACAGGGTATCAAACCTCAATCCGGATGTGCAAAAGGTGTTGATCAAGTAACTTGAGGTGTTATATGATTTTGGCTGACATAGGTAATGATTTTTATGCCTAACTTTTTGGTGCACATCATCAAACAAGTATGGATTCAGCCGACAAAACCGTAACTTGCAAATATCCTAAGTGTTCTTGTTGCCAACTAGAAAGTTGATGAAAATCCTTGATATGGATATACATACTAGATGGATTCCAATATGTAAGTGTGTGTGTTGAAGATGTGAAGAAATAAGGTGCAAAGAAAAGTAGGGATAAGTGTGAGAACAGCAATTCAAGTCCGGTATGTGACTGAATAACAACATTGAACAGAGGAAAAATGAAGTGCGTCAGATCAGTATATTGTACCTAACCAAAACTGAACTCTTGCATTTGTAGATGCTTCTCATCAGTTCAAACACTTGATTATCTTTTGTAAGTTCTGTAGACAGCGAGTCTCTTGTAGGCAGTGTGCCTCTTGTGAGCAGTGTGCTCGGGCAGTGAGCCCTAATTGGCAAGTGCCATTTTGTACTCCTTTATTCTTTTAACAGAGAATACAATCTTGGGTTAGTCACCCCGTGGTTTTTCCCTTAACTGTGTTTTCCACGTTAAAATCTTGGTGTCATATGTGTTAGTGTGTTTCTGCTCTTGAGTTATTGCATTGTGCTTCCATGATTGAATCATTATTATGTTGTAGAAATATAAGAAGGATTTAAGTGTTTAAAGAAAAGAAAGTTTTTGTGACAACTAATTCACCCCCCCCTCTCAGCTGTCTGTGCTAAAACCAAGAATTGGTATCAGAGCAAGGTTCCTCTGAACAAAGTCTAATAGCTTGAGGAAGATCTGGGAATCTCAATAGATGCATATGGCCTGAAGGAACAACTCCAGTCTGCCCTAGATCATCTTGAACAATCCCACTTTGAAGTCAATAATTTGAGAGAAAGACTCAAACAAGCTGGTGATTTCATAAATGAGCTAAAAGAAAAACTTAGTATCTCTGTGAAAAAGAGAAAGGAACTACTTCAAAAATTAGCCAATCAGAGTGAAGTCAATGATACTAATGAATATCTGAATGAGAAAAATAAGCTATGTGAGAAGCTGTCAAAAGAAGATTGAATATGATCTTGAAGAAGCTAGAGACAATGAAGAACAACTTGAGAATCGGATAGACACTCTTAAACAAGATCTTCAATCTACAAATGAATACAAAGAAAAATTCAAGATAAGCTCAGCCCAACTTGAAGTTCTTCTTGAAAGCCAAAAGAGGGTAGATGATAAGCATGGCTTAGGGTATGAGAAAGGTGAAAGCTCTGGATCTAGTCAGAAGAACTCTGGATCAAGAAATCAAAGAAACGGGCCTAGAAGACCTCCGATAAGGCAACCAAATACCCAAAGATATCCATCCTTCAATGGATATTGCTGCAATTGCAAAAATTTTGGTCATAAAGCAAATCAGTGCAGGAGGAGAATGAATCATAATAATCCATCCTTCTCTGAATAATGTTTTAATTACAAAAGGTATGGTCACAAATCTCATGAATGCAAAAATATGCAAATAAACAATTCATTCAATGGTAGATGCTTTGCATGCAATAGAATGGGACATATGGCTAATCAATGCAGATCAAGAGGATATCAATCAAATAAGCAAAGAAATGTTGTATGTTATAATTGCAATAGATCCAGTCATATTGCCAAATTCTGCAGAAGTAGAAATCAGGATAGAAAAGGTCTGGTGGAACATGATCAGAAACAAGATAAGGGCAAAGGTAAAGTGAATGCAGATGAAGTTCAAAAGAAGATGAGCAAGATTTGGGTAAAGAAGAGTACAGTAAATACTGGGGATGGATTCGCACCAGAATCTAGTGCTGATATTCCTTCTGAAAACTAAAAGGTAAGCTCTAGCTCAGGGGGAGCTACAGAGAAGATCCTTTTCCCCTAGCCAGCTAGTAAGTGCTTGAATTCAACACAATGAGTCAGAATAAGAGGTTGTGGTTTAAAGGGTTTGAGGAGATTCACTTGAAAGTCATCCAGTCAAAATTAGCAAATCTGCATGCAGGTTTGAGCAAGTTATGAGGAGATCTTGTATCGGCAGCTATTCGGTAAAGAAGAATTTCACAGATAGATCCGGTATGATCCAAAATTGAAATAATTTAATCTGTGGACCTATGAGATGTTTGAAAAGGGTGAAGATGTGTTGTCAACCCTCATAGGCAATAATTTAAAGATCTGCGCAGTGATTCAAGAAAATCTCTCAAATATAGGCTAATCAGATGATTTAAGTTGTGCATTTATTCCAAAAGATAAATTAGGTTTAGCAAAAGGATAAAAGGTTCTTCACTCACCATTTATCACACTTTGCATTCAAAATGAAGAAGAGAGAAGAGCTCTGATAAGAGATTCTACTGTTCACTCACATTCAAGCTAAAGATCAAATTCTTACAAGAAAATCGCTCTGACATTTGCTTCAAACCCTAAAACGTGAAAAGGTACTTCCCTTCTGAAAACTCTCTCTAGATCTCTTGCAAAATGGCTACTGTAATGGTTGTCAATATTTTTGAAAGGCCAAGACCTAAATTCAAGAAACACCCTTACAAATCTCTAGAAGTTGATCCCTTGGGTGCATTTTCTAGCATTCCGCACAAAGTCTTACATGTAGAAGATGTTAGGGTTTATATCCATGCAAACATTGAAGAATTTGGAGCTCAAAATTGATGGATATTTATCACAAATAGCTAATAGATGAGAATTTTGAACTCAAACCTAAATTCAAGGCCCTTCGGGACAAACACTTCGGACATTGCATACATTTTCCGTGTTTTGCAGAAGACGATTAGGTTCGGTATGTTCTAAGTAGGATGCATGATAATTTTATGTGGCTAATGAGGCCATTCAAGATAACTAAAGATGCCATCAGAGCAATGACCAAACTGCATTCATCAGGTGGGTTACCTGCACTCAAATCTGTGAAGAACCAAATGGTAACTGAAGCCACCAGATCAAAATTTGACAAAAGAGCAATGACTATAGATGACATCATAAATCTGGATGTCAAGTTTTTTTCAATGATAATCAGCTACAAAATCTACCATTCGAGTAGGGAGAATTTTGTGTCTAGTATAGTAATCTATGTTGCATATCAGATATTGAGGGAAGATGCAGATTATGATCTATGTGAGCTTCTTCTAAATCAGCTGTTGGAGAACTTACAGAAGATCAAAAAGGATAAGAAAAATTCCTTTAAATATGGTAGTCTAATACTGTGTCTGTTCTTCTATTATATGAATGAGCTACCTGGATCAAATGGTTGGGTCTAGCAAAATGATAAACTCGTTGCAATTTAGATTAGAGATTACATGTATGGACTTGGTGATGCACAAGCCCAAAACTCTGCTCTCTGGGGTTACTTCAAGAACTTCCAGAGCATGATGCAAGCCAAAGGGAGAATGCCATAGTCAATAGTTGACAAATACAAAGATACAGTCTGCTTCATGGTTGACACTAATCAATGCCTAATGGAGGCAGTTGAGCCAAGAACTGTATGGATAATGCCTATGGGATATGAGGTCGATGAAAAAATCTTGGAGCTACATATTCAACACTTGCTAAGCTAGCCTAAGGACACTAAAGTAGAAAGGTTTGGCACCTTTGAAGAGCTAAGTATAAAAATACATGTTGAGTTAAGACAGCCAGAGATGAAGAGGAAAGTAAGAAAGGAAGTTGAAGAAATTGCCAAAAGATTTGGCATATCAAAGGAGGCTGTAGATGCTAATAGAGAGAAAATAGAGAGGGCAGAGAAAGAAAGACAAGAAGCAAAGAAAGAAAGTGCTCCTATACAAACCTCCTCTTGAACTAGATCATCCAAAAGATCTGCTCCTATCGCTTCCAAAAGCTCAAAGTCTACCAAACCGAAAGTCAAGACATCTGAAAAGAAGAAAAGAGGATGAAGACAAAAGCCACAAGGACATATACAAGCCATAAAGATGATGAAAAAACAAAATCTGATGAGGAAATCAAGAAAATGAAGAAGAAGAAAACCTCCGGGAAGTTCTCTACTAGCAGAAATGAGGAAGAGAAGGCAGAGGAATTTGTTGAAAAGCCCACTCTTTCCATTGATAACATCATCAAGGCAGTTACTATGGATGGGAACCTACAGTCGGTGACTGAGTTCTATGATGCATACAGTGATGCTAACAAGAGAATTCTGGAAGAGGCAACTGTCAGGTACTTGAACATTTACAATAAAGCTTTCATTGAAATTATATCATTGATTCCTAAGAGCCTAGAAAAGGTACTTGAGCTGAGAAAAGAGAATGCAAAGGTTAAAGACTTAGAAATCCGGGAGCAAATAATGATACAGCTTTACCCTTCTATCACTCCAAAACAAATGGACATGATTTTCAAGGATTGTAAGGATGAGTTCTAGAGTAAGGTGAGAATGAATAAACTCATGCTTGGAGAAACAGACCAAGTAGCAACTGAAACAAAAGATATCCTCTAGAATGCCTTGAAGAGATTCAATCTTCCTATTGTAGAGGAAACAGATAAAGAACCTTCTACCATGGATGTTGAAGGATTAAATGTAATCAATGAAGTATTTTCTGACAAGGATGTCGAAGGATTAAAGAAAATAGATGAGGAGAAGTCTGAGGACTTAGATTCCTTTGTTCTGGTAGAGGAAGTTTACAAAGCAACAAACACTGGCAATATCACTCATTTGGATCCCACAGCTACCAAGACAAACATTCCGGACACTGAAGCTAAAAGGGAAAGACAAGAGAAGAGAAGGAGATGCAAGAAAAGGAGGATAAAGCTAAAGAAAAAGAACATGCAAAAAATGTTTGTGATGACACATCCAAACCCGTCAGTTCTGATATTTCTAAAGGGAAGAAGTCTGAATCTCCAAGAGACATTGTAGAGACAATACAAAATTTCCTGAACAAAGAGGTGGTGGACTTAGATGAACTGGAGTTGTTTCAAGGGCCCCTGAATCTGGACACTCTCTCTCCAGTACAGATGATGAAGATAGCATCATTTGCCCAAGCCAAGGCTAAATAGAAACTTTTGAAATCACATATGGAGGATTGTGATCTATTGGAGAGTGCATCTAGGATATTGGAAAAGATTATGCCAACCTATCAAAAGGATCCTTCGGCCTCGCCATCTAGTAATCTGAAAAACTTAGTCAATTTTGTTAACACTTATTTTGAATCGTTAGAGAAATCAGCAGAAATAAAGGTCTGAAAAGAGTTTTTGGGAAAAAGATTCACTGCGTTGCAAGGGCTTATTGCTAATGATAGGAGGACCCTAGACATTGGAATAAAGAGCCTTGAAAATAATCTGAAAGATGGTGGGGACTTATTCAAATTTTGTCTGACCTAGCCTAGAGTGACAAGAGACATTGAGGAGAAAGTGAAAGAACAAGAAGAAAAACTGTCAAGCATAGTTCAAAATTTTGACCCCCTTTCTTCCTCTCTAATGAATCAAGAATGCCAGGCTATTGTTATCATAAACAAAATAAAGAAGCTAGACAAAGAAAAGAAGAATAGAATGAACAGAATGGGTGAACTCAGAGGGATAATTATCCCTAAGCTAGAGGCAATGCATGAGGCCTTGACAAATGCTCAGACCACAACCCGGACCAGTGATCCAGCAAATTTAAGAAGGGCAGAAGCATATGCATTTTTGTTGAGTGGTCACATCTCCATTTTGGATAGGATGAAGAGGAGATGGGCCACAGAGTTCGTACAGCTGAAGACTACTTTTGCAGACATACTCAAGTATATGTAAGCTTATCTTGTGATTTGTATGTGCATATGCGGCCTTATGTAGTAACTGTTTGCACAATTTTGGTTTGCAGATCCCACCCTTTGCCATTGATGTCAGAGGGGGAGTGAAGAGCAGTGAAAAATGTAGAATCCCACATTAAAAGAGTACCAGTATAGTTGGAGCATATGCAAAGGGGGAGTTGATGTAACACTTAGTCATTTTTCACTAAGTGTTGCCATCAATGCCAAAGGGGGAGATGTTGGCAAGAGATACTGCTGGTCACTTAAGTGTTGTCATTGATGGCAACAAAGTGTATCCCACTCATCCGTAGTACATAAATTACTCGTACCGAAAGTTAGATTGAAGATATGTTGGTCCGGTAGTCAAGAACAGAGCATATGATAGGGTCGGACAGTTGGGTCCAGAACTCTCTGATGGTGAAACCCAGGATGTTGCAAATTTGGATGACTAATAAGGAATATCTGAACTATTGTATTCCAAAGATTTATCCTCTGGTGACAAAGCATGTGAAACATATGAGCATCTAAGTATCAGACTCCAGTTAGACAGTGCAGACAGAGGAAGAATTGGCCAACAGGGTATCAGACCTCAATCCGGATGTGCAGAAGGTGTTGATCAAGTAACTTGAGGTGTTATATGATTTTGGCTGACATAAGTAATGATTTCTATGCCTAAGTTTTTGGTGTGCATCATCAAACAAGTATGGATTCAGCTGACAGAACCCTAGCTTGCAAATATCCTAAGTGTTTTTGTTGCCGAATAGAAAGTTGATAAAAATCCTTGATGCTGATATATATACCAGATGGATTCTAGCATGTAATTGTGTGTGTTGAAGATGTCAAGAAATAAGGTGCGAAGAAAAGTAGGGATAAGTGTGAGAACAACAATTCAAGTCCAGTATGTGACTGAATTACAACATTGAACAGAGGAAGAATGAAGTGCGTCAGATTAGTATATTGTGCCTAACCAAAACTGAACTCTTGCATTTGTAGATGCTTCTCATCAATTCAAACACTTGATTATCTTCTGTAAGTTTTATAGACAATGAGATTCTTGTAGGCAGTGTGCCTCTTGTGAGCAGTGTGCTCGGGCAATGAGCCCTAATTGGCAAGTACCATTTTGTACTCCTTTATTTTTTTAATAGAGAATACAATCTTAGGTTAGTCACCCTGTGGTTTTTCCCTTAACCGGGTTTTCCATGTTAAAATCTTGGTGTAATATGTGTTAATGTGTTTATGCTCTTGAGTTATTGTATTGTGCTTCCATGATTGAATCATTATTATGCTGTCGAAATATAAGAAGGATTTAAGTGTTTAAAGAAAAGAAAGTTTTTGTGACAACTAATTCACCCCGCCTCTTAGTTGTTTGTCCTAGAACCAACACCTTCTTCTAACAAAAGTACCAAAACAGTTTCCATCCAGAAATGGGAATTATGGCATCCCTAATGTTGGTAATCATTTATGTTTTGGGTTTTAAGCTTGGGTGTTTGCAGGTTTTCTCATTCGAACCCTCAATTTTGTGAGTCATGGGATCTTGCATTGTTTTGTCTATTCAAGTGTTGGCCTTGTGTGGTGGGTTTCTAGTTGTTAAATCTCATCCTCATGTTTAGGTTTTCATAGGTTGACCTAACCCCACGTAGTGTTTCATGGTTTGTTCATGTCGCCTTGAGAAAAATGCTAAGTTTTGTATGTTCAAAATGGTCATGTATGTTGGCGAGCTTGTGAAATTTCAATCGGCTTCCAAAAATCATGAAAAAAGGAATTATATGCATTTTAATGCATATTGAGTTTACATATACAAGGGGTACTCTTTCGCAGATTCCTAAGAATATTCTGCAGTTGTATGCATTCCCAAATGCATATCGGGCTCAAATGGAAAATGTACAAAGGTGGAATATTCCTTGATGATTCCTTGCTTGTATATAAGGGGTTTGTATGTTTGCGTTTGTATATTCGACATACAAAGGAAATATACATTCGGCAATATACAATGGGAAAGTGCAAATGGTCTTGTATGTTCGGAAAATATACAAAGCAGCAAGAGATGCATTTGGTGGGGTACGCCTCACATACAAAGGGCTTTGTATCTCATATACAAAGGAGAATGTATATGTGATATGCATTCGAAAATATGTAAGGGAAGAGGATGCAAGGCGGACCCGATGGTGCTTTCATTTTGTTCTATAGGTTCTTAGCGTCTGCAACTTGCATGTATGTGTGAGTTGTATATCACGGATGTACAAAGGTGAAAGATACATTCCAGACTCGAATACAATTCCAAGATGCTTGATACAAGTTTGGTGTCCACAACATGTATATTGGGTTTGTATATGCAGCATAAAACCCGATATACAAAACAAAGACATACAACCTAGATGCGATGGAGGAATAAAATGCAGTGAATAAAAATTTCAGGTCCATGGGTTGTATAAAGCACATGTTTATGCCCATATACAAGCCAATGTGCAATAAAAGAGATACAAGCCGGACTTCAAAAGGGGATACGTTCTGATGCATAGTGATTTGAAGTCCGCAGCATGTATGTATGTATGTGTTGTATATCGCAGATATACAAAGGATGGAGATGCAAGCTGGACCCGATTTGAACTTCAATTTGCTCTATAATGGTTCAGGGTCCGCCTTGTATAATGAACAGTTGTATATGCATTTGCTCTTGCATATACAAGGGTTTTTGACAAGGTGAATAGTAGCGATTGTATATGCATTCAAACATGCATATACAATGGGCAAAAATGGCAAAATAGCGAATGGAAAGGCCAGCGATAAAAACATGAGGTGCCTGCATGGCACGACCTGACTGGTTGGCAACTTTTCAACATTTTTGGGTGCCGTTGATCCTAGCGACGGGAGGTGATCAATGGCCATGTTTTGAACCTGCAGCAAAGGGTTTTTCTTGTGCGTGTGTGGCTATTTTTGGGTAGGAAACTTCAGAGGCGTGCCATTGCTGCATTCTAGAGGCTGCGGGTGGTTGAGGCTTTAATGGCAAATTGTGTAGGGAAGTATGGGTCGTGTTGACATGTCAAACACCTGAATTGATGAAGAAAATCTTGGAGCGGCGGCTCAAATCCCGAACATACCTTCTCCTTCCTCTTTGTCCCTCTGTCGCATTCAATTTTGAGTGCCATTTCTCATGCATTGTATCTGGTGGATTTTTTATGTGCCATGTAATTAATGCAAAGTACACTGGACAACTTTTTCTTGGCGATGTAATCAGATACAATCTCATTGGTGGCTTTGTTCTGGGTATTTCGTGAGTTTATGAGTTGTATGTTGAATATCTTATACACAGAATTTATTAGTTTCATGTTGATTTAAATGAATAATGCTTTATAGCATGTATTTTGTTATTTGTCTCCAAATTGAATGTGTTCTTCTTCTGAATCTGAATATCTAAGGGATATTAGTGATTCTAGAATATGGGTTTGCTATATTGAATGCTTTAATCTTTTACTTCTGCTCAAGGAGTGGATTAAATGTTCTGGGTTTAAGTATTGAGAAGAATACATTGCAGTACGGATGTTTGTAAGTAGAAATAAGTAAATACTTTGTCTTGGGTATTGTCTGTAAGGCAGACATTGCATTATCCCGTTGAAATCTGATTGTTATTTTAGGTCTATGATAAACATTCACATATATATGTCTATTGACTCCGAGCCCTGGACAGGCACCGATCTGGTCTTGTATTTTGGTTGCAACCCAAAGTCTCAGTTTTGTATCCAAACATAAAATCAAACTCAAACTTCATATAAAACCATTAGGACTTTAGAAGTAGTTTTAGGATCCAAAATCCTCTGTCTACAACTAAATATAGGCCCAAAGCTAGCCCCTTTGTACTTATCTCACAGTTTTGGCCTGCATAAGAGAGGATTTATCTACTTTGTGTCAACATCCCAGTCAATCCACAAGCATATCTCATGGATGTTGAGTAGGGAATACCCCCTTGGCTCTGCAGAGCCTAAAGAAGAAGAGGAGATATCTATAGAGTCTATCTCCTATACTGTTGGCCCCTGGCCTGGGAATCCTATTGATCAATGATGGCTACCTTGTAGGGATAATTGGGGACAAGCATCCAGTCTGGGAAAATAACCAACAGAAATTGGTGACTCTACTAGGAAGTTAAAAAAAAAGAGTATCTGTGTGCCCATCCGAGTCACCAACAGAAATTGGTGACTCTGCTGGGGACTTTGTGAAAGAACCCAGATTTTAAAAGAAAATAATTCCTTGTAATAGGTGGCGACTCCGAACCAATCTCCCAATCGGTAAAGTAAAAATTTGTATGCAAGGGAGAAGATCCCAACGTAACCCTTTGTTTGAAGAGTTACCCATAAAAATGATGTATAAGAAAAAAGGGACTGTTCGAGCTAGTCAAGATGGTTCTCCTAGCCCGAGGAAAAATAATTTTATTCAAGACAATCTAGGATTGTCAGAGCAAACAATACCTTATTTTACAAACACTGAGGCTGAAATCCAGAATGTATATGAGAGATAGCAGCGTGGTGGATTGAAAATGAGGTCAGAGGTGTTTCAAGAATGCCCTTTTGTTGATTCCCCTGATAGATTTGAAGAAGTTGAATCCCTAAGGGATGATGATAATGATGATCAGAATGTGATAAAACCATCCTCTTCTATGCCCAGAGAGGAGGAACTAGCCAATGAAATTAAGAGCTTAAGGGTAGAATTATAATATCTGCAAATAGTACAGATCAGGGATGACAGGAGACAGAAAGTGCAATCTCTGAGAGTTGCTCAGAATGATTCAGTTCCTACCCTTGGCAATGCAAATATGCAAAGAAATCAGCAAAGAAATGAAGTCCATGATCAGCGCAATGATCAAAGATAGAATGCAAATGATGCCAGAATACCAGTAAATAATGTAAGAAATCAGAATGCCATTAAATAATGTAAGAAATCAGAATACCACTAAATAATGTAAGAAATGCCAATGTTAATCAATTTGGTAGACGGCCAATGCAGCTAGACAGATTCAGGTAGTTAATTTTTGATGGCATTCCTGGTTACCCCAACCCTATTGACAAACATGTGAGGCTGCAAGTGCCTAATTTTTTAGGAAATAGTACTGTATTAGGTGAAGACCATTTAAAAGCTTTTTAAAATATCATGGACAACTTTGAGGTTGAGCATGAGGATGTTTTTATGAAGTTATTTATGCAATCCTTAGTTGATGAGGCCAGAGAATGGTACAAGGGTCTGCCTAACAGAAGCGTTTCATCATGGGATGAATTCAAGAGAATATTCAAAGAACAATATGGTGAAAAAACTGATCCTAGTTTTTTCATTAATGAATTCACTAGAATCACCAAAGGATCAAATGAACAGGTTGTTGATTTCAATGCTAGATTCATGAAGGTGTTGAACAAATTGCCACATCACCTGAGGCCTAATGAACCTATGTGCATAGTGTTGTACATAAATGCTTTTGATGCCAAAACTGCTTATGGATTAAGAGATAAGGGTCCTCACAGCCTCAGAGATGCTTTCAAGATTGCAACAAATATTGAAAATAACAAAAAAGCCTCTGGTAAGACAAACAGAAGAGATGATGTGAAAATTCTACAAAATCCAAATACTAAATCTCAGAGTGTTCAAGGCAATGCATCTACTTCTGAGGACAAATTAGATAAGTTGACAACTATTGTCAAGGACTTGAGTTATAGAATGGCTAAAAATGAAAAAGGGGTAGGCCCTGACAGACAGGTTTACCAAAGGCAGGAAAAAAGACCGTCATTACATGATATGCCATATAACACTAATTGGCATAATGGTAAACCCATCCTCGCATACCACAACATAGGTCAAAGGATTCAAAATGCAAAGGAAACTCCCGATCCTTTGAAGAGAGCTGTAAATATTGTTAATGACACCCCATGGTGTATCATATGTCAAATGCCTCATTCATAGTCACAATGCATGATTGCTCAGTCTTTATACAATAATGTTGTTGCCTATGATGAGTACAATGAGCCACATTGCATGAAAGATGAGAATGTCAACATGTTGTCTACAAATAGAGAATACTCTTCTCACGATGCTAATGTAAGTGCAAATGATGAGATTCAGGTCTAGCAGCAATTTCCTTATGATGAAGATGAGGAAGATAATTATGCTTATGCTCAGGATTCATATAATTTTTTGAATAATTTGAGGAGACCTTCTGATGAAGAAATTAGAGCCGTCATAGTTGCAGCAGTAGCTCAAGTTAAAAGCAATTACAACCTAAGAGGTAAAGCTTAGGTAAGCAACTCACACCAACCAGAGAATACTTCTGCAGGCCAGCTAGTGCGAAATTATAAGGGGACTGAAACATTTAAGAAATAATGGAACAATAATAAGAAAAACTTTAAGCAAAAAATAGGTCATGATCCTCAAGGACTAGAAAGTAGGATTCCCCAGGTTAAGAATCAAAACAAAAATTTTCAGATCAAAGATGACAGTCAAGGAGCCATAAAAGTTAAAGCTAGATCATCTCAAGATGGAAGTAAAATGGTGGAGCAAGTTACAACTATCATACAAAATTATGCTCTATTTGACATCACTCAGGTCTTATCACAGATAAAAGTCTCCATTCCACTGATGGAGCTGATGAAAGTGGAAGAATTCAAAAATAAAGCAGTGTCCTTAATTTTAGGAGTACCCTGTCAAGCCAAGTTGAGTGATGAACCTCAGGGTAAGAAACAGGCCCTGTGCATTGATGAGGATGAAGTTCCTGAGGCGTATCTGGGGATGACCATGACAAAATGCCCTTCACAAGTGGAACCATTTTATGTCTCCCTTGTCATAAATGGAAAAGTGATTAAGAATTGTATGCTTGACTTAGGAGCATCAACAAATATCATGCTTTTGGCCATCATGCAGCAAGATGGGTTGAAAATAGACAAAGCATGTGGGAAATGCTATGCCATGGATGCTAGGGAAATACCTGTCATTCGAATTATGAAAGATGTAGACTTCAGACTAGCGGCATATCTAGAAAAGACCTACAAAATGAACATAATAGTTGTTGATATCAAGCCACAGTATGGTATGTTATTGTCAAGAAGATGGGCAACACTCATCAGTGGAAGTATGCAACTGGATCTGTCATATGCCATGATCCCTATGAATGGCAAGGATGTCAAATTGATCAGAGAAGAAAGATCATCAGAAACAGTTGAAGATCAGGAGTCAGAGGAGCATATATGTTTTGTGGACACTGACTGTGATAACGTCAAGGTTGTCTCAGATGATAAAGAGGGTAAAGGGAGAGACATGTGCTTTCAAGAGCTTGACCAGTAGGGTCTATGGACCATGTATTTTGATGGAGCTTGTTCAAAGGAAGGCTCTGGTGCGAGAATTGTTTTTCTGTCTCCAGCTGGTAAGCTTCTAAAATTCTCATTCTTGCTGAGGTTTTCCTGTACAAACAATATTGCAGAGTATGAGGCTTTGCTATTAGGATTAAATGTAGCTTTGAGGCATGGGATCAAGATGCTCAAAGTATTTGGCGATTCAGAGTTAGTTACTTCCCAGGTTAGAGATAAGTATACATCAAAGAATAAGAGATTAAAATAGTATAAGCATGTTGTTTGGGATACAATTGAATTGTTTGATGCATTCTCAATAAATTGGGTAGAGAGATCAAAAAATGTCAGAGCAAATTTTCTAGCTAATGTAGCCATAAGGTCAGCTAACATCACTCTGTCAGATGTCACAAATGTTGAAGTCAAACTTAGACCTGCAGTGCCCAATAATATATGCAACTGGCAAGTGTTTGATGATGACAAGGATTTACTGAGATTTCTACATTGTATTGATGAGTATGAGAGCCAGGAAATGGATTTTTAGAACTTTGTAGAGGTTGTAGATGGGAAAGAAACTCTCTTAGGGAAGGAGGTAATGTAGCTAAAGACAAATAAAATCCCTAGAGGGCTGGTTGCTTTAGAGAGAACTTTTGACAATAGGGACCAATTTGTTACAAAGACATCTCCAACAAATAAGAATGATCTAGAGGAGATAAACTTGGGAACATCTCATGCTCCCAAAAGAGTATATATTGGCAAACATCTCAAACCACACATCAGAGCTATGTTGATTGCACTGCTGAAAAAATATAAGCATGTCTTTGCTTGGTCATATGAGGACCTGAAAGTGTATAGAGAGGATTTATTCCAGCATGAAATCCCTTTGAAGCCTGGAGCTAAACCATTTAGGCAAAAACAGAGACCTATCAACCCAACTTTAGCTCCAAAAATGCAAGAACTCATGAAGCTTAGGGAGGCTGGAATAATCATGCCTATCAGACACTCTACTTGGGTGTCTAACCTTGTCCCAGTCAGAAAAAAGAATGGTGACATCAGGCTTTGTGTGGACTTTAGAAATCTGAATGTATCTTCTTTGAAGGACAATTATCCATTGCCAAACATGGAAGCCATGTTACAAAAGGTGACTGGATGTGAACTCTTATCCATGATGGATGGGTTTTCAGGGTACAATCAAGTGAAAGTGAAAGAATCAGAATAGTTCAAAACTGCCTTCACTACCCCATGGGGAACTTATGCTTATGTTAGAATGCCATTTGGATTGACAAATGTAGGTGCTACATTTCAAAGGGCAATGGATGTTGCTTTTGCAGGATTAATTGATTCAATCCTAGCTGTATATCAAGATGACTTGATAGCTTATTCAAAAAAGGAAGAGCAGCACTGTATGCACTTGGAGTAGATTTTTATTAGAGCATTAGATTATGGCATCTCACTCAACCCAAAGAAATGTGCTTGGACACATTGTTTCCAAGGGTGGAGTCAGGATTGATTCTGAAAGGGTGACTGCAATTAATAAAATCTAGATCCCTAAAACAGTGAAAGGTGTTCAGTCCTTCTTTGGATAAATTAATTTTGTTAGGAGATTTGTCCCTAACTTGCAGAGGCCACCAAAGATATCTCTAAGATGCTGAAGAAAGGTACAACTGTCAAATGGGAAGATGAAGTGACTAAATCATTTCAAAACATCAAAGCGGTAATAAAGATGGCTCCTGTATTAAAATTTCTAGATTTTTCTAAGCCCTTTTAGTTGTTCTCATTTGCTTCTTTCCATACTATTGCTGCATGCTTATTGCAGAAAAATGAAGAAGGATTTGAACAACCTATAGCTTTCTTTAGCAGGTCATTACAGGTTGCTGAGTTGAAGTATGACATCATAGAAAAGCAGGCATATGCATTGGTTAGAGCAGTCAAGAGCTTCAGGCCATATTTGGTGGGTTCCCATATAGTTGCATATGTGCCTCATGCAGCAGTCAAGGATATCTTTACTCAGCAGGAGGTAACGGGAAGAAGATGCAGATGGATAAACAAATTGCAAGAATTTAACATTGAAATACAGATCACAAAATTGGTAAGAGGACAAGGTTTGGCAAAACTGATGACACAGTCTAATCTAGAGGCATGCCAAGTGAATGCAATACATAATGAAGTTGTAAACATGTCAGATTCTGAATAGTATAAGGACATAATACATTATTTGCAGGATCTAAATTGTCCTTCTCATCTCAGTGATGATCAGAAGAGGACCTTGAAGCTACAGGCTATTAAATACATCATTGTTCAAGGAAAGCTATATTGGAAAAATCCTGATGACGTATTACTCAGATGTGTGAATGAAGATCAGGCTAAGGATATTCGAGGTGATATGCACAATGGAGTGTGTGGTGGACACTATGCTGCCTATACAACAACCCACAAAATTCTCAGAGCTGGCTACTAGTGGCCAACTCTCTTCTCAAATGCACAAAAAATGATAAGAAAATGTGATCCTTGCCAAAGGTTCTCGGGAAAGCTAAAATATGAAGGTGCATTGCCCCTTAGGACTATAACTGTAGAAGCTCCATTTCAGCAATGGGGAATTGATTTTATAGGGGAAATCTTAGAAAAATTAAATGGAGGACACAATTGGATTTTAGTGCTACTGATTACTTCACTAAATGGATTGAAGCTATTCCGACTAGAAAAGCTACAAGCAAGGTGGTGATGGATTTTATTCTAGAGAATATTATTATCAGATTTGGAGTGCTAGTTAAATTGGTCACAGACAATGCTATGTGTTTTAGATCTAGTGAATTTATTGATTTTTGCAGCAATTATGGAATTGATTTGTTTCATACATCACCATACCATCCACAAGGGAATGGTCAAGCAGAGTCAAGCAACAAAAGTCTCATGAAAATCATCAAAAGGACGATAGATAAAAACAAGAAGTCTTGGGATTCACAGCTAAAGTTGGCATTATGGGCTGACAAGGTGACAGTGAAAAGAGCAACTGGAAGGTCACCTTTTGAATTAGTGTATGGTGCAACAGCTAAATTGCCTGTGAACAACCTCCTGCTAGTTTATAAGTTCATCCAAGGCAATGATGAGGAGATTGAGGACCCAATGATTGAGAGAATAAATCTGCTGGTTGCACTAGATGAAATCAGACGGGAAGCACGGAAAACAAACATCAAGAAACAACAAAGAGTGAAATATATGTTTGATAAAAGGGCAACAGAGAGAAGGTTTCAGGCAGGTGACTTAGTGCTTATGTGGAATGTAAGAGGCTAGGATAAGGGCAAACATGGTAAATTTGAGCCCTTATGGACCAACCCATATCAAATTAGCAATATCTATGAGAATGATTCTTACTTTCTCCAAGCCCTAAATGGTGAATTACTCGAATTTCCAGTGCATGGTAAATTCCTTAAAACCTTTTTCTCATAAATGAATACCTTATGTGCACACTGTAAACTAGCTACAAATACTTTGTACATGCCTTGTATAGTCGGTCATGTTTTGAGTTTTGGGTTTTGTCCGGTCTGCCCCGGAGTAATTTGGTCCTCGCTGCAGTCTCGCGCCTGCACGTCCCCAATCAGAGCCTGTTGGTAATCATTTATGTTTTGGGTTTTAAGCTTGGGTGTTTGCAGGTTTTCTCATTCAAACCCTCAATTTTGTGAGTCATGGGATCTTGCATTGTTTTGTCTATTCAAGTGTTGGCCTTGTGTGGTGGGTTTCTGGTTGTTAAATCTCATCCTCATGTTTAGGTTTTCATAGGTTGACCTACCCCCATGTAGTGTTTCATGGTTTGTTCCTGTCGCCTTGAGAAAAATGCTAAGTTTTGTATGTTCAAAATGGTCATGTATGTTGGCGGGCTTGTGAAATTTCAATCGGCTTCCAAAAATCATGAAAAAAGGAATTATATGCATTTTAATGCATATCAAGTTTGCATAGACAAGGGGTACTCTTTCATAGATTCCTGAGAATATTCTGCAGTTGTATGCATTCCCAAATGCATATCGGGCTCAAATGGAAAATATACAAAGGTGGAATATTCCTTGATGATTCCTTACTTGTATATAAGGGGTTTGTATGTTTGCGTTTGTATATTCGACATACAAAGGAAATGTACATTCAGCAATATAGAATGGGAAAGTGCAAATGGTCTTGTATGTTCGGCAAATATACAAAGCAACAGGAGATGCATTTGGTGGGGTCCACCTCACATACAAAGGGCTTTGTATCTCATATACAAAGGAGAATGTATATGTAATATGCATTCAAAAATATGTAAGGGAAGAGGATGCAAGGTGGACCCGATGGTGCTTTCATTTTGTTCTATAGGTTCTTGGTGTCCGCAACTTGCATGTATGTGTGAGTTGTATATCACAGATGTACAAAGGTGAAAGATACATTCCGGACCTGAATACAATTCCAAGATGCTTCATACAAGTTTGGGGTCCACATCGTGTATATTGGGTTTGTATATGCAGCATACAACTCGATATACAAAACAAAGACATACAACTCGGACGCGATGGAGGAATAAAATGCAGTGAATAAATATTTCAGGTCCGTGGGTTGTATAAAGCGCATGTATATGCCGATATACAAGCTGATGTGTAATAAAAGAGATACAAGCCAGACTTCAAAGGGGGATACGTTCTAATGCATAGTGATTTGAAGTTCGCAGCATGTATGTATGTATGTGTTGTATAACACGGATATACAAAGGATGGAGATGCAAGCCGGACCCAATTTGAACTTCAATTTGCTCTATAATGGTTCGAGGTCCGCCTTGTATAACAAACAGTTGTATATGCATTTGCTTTTGCATATACAAGGGTTTTTGACAAGGTGAACAGTAGCGATTGTATATGCATTCAAACATGCATATACAATGGGCAAAAATGGCAAAAAAGGGAATGGAAAGGCCAGCGATAGAAACATGAGGTGCCTGCGTGGCACGACTTGACTGGTTGGCAACTTTTCAACATTTTTGGGTGCCGTTGATCCTGGCGACGGGAGGTGATCGACGGCCATGTTTTGAACCTGCAGCGAAGGGTTTTTCCTGTGTGTGTGGCTATTTTTGGTAGGAAACTTTAGAGGCGCACCATTGTTGCATTCCAGAGGTTGTGGGTAGTTGAGGCTTTAATCGCAGATTGTGCTGGGAAGTATGGGTCGTGTTGACATGTCAAACACCCAAATTAATGAAGAAAATCTTGGAGCAGCGGCTCAAATCCCAAACATACCTGCTCCTTCCTCTTTGTCCCTCTACCGCATTCAATTTTGAGCGTCATTTCTCATGCATTATATTTGGCAGATTTTTGATGTGCCATGTAATTAATGCAGAGTACACTTTCTTACTGTATTAAGCAGATTGTGTTACTCAGTCTGTGGTGGTTGAAAATTGGACAACTTTTTCTTGGCGATGTAATCGGATACAATCTCATTGGTGGCTCTATTCTGGGTATTTCGTGAGTTTATGAGTTGTATGTTGAATATCTTATACACAGAATTTATCAGTTTCATGTTGATTTAAATGAATAATGCTTTATAGCATGTATTTTGTTATCTATCTCCAAATTGAATGTGTTCTTCTTCTTAATCTAAATATTTAAGGGATATTAGTAATTCTAGAATATGGGTTTGCTATATTGAATGCTTTAATCTTTTACTTCTACTCAAGGAGTGGATTAAATGTTCTAGGTTTAAGTATTGAGAAGAATACATTGCAATAAGGATGTTTGTAAGCAGAAATAACTAAATACTTTGTCTTGGGTATTGTTTGTAAGGCAGACGTTGCATTATCCCCTTAAAATCTGATTGTTGTTTTAGGTCTGTGATAAACACTCACATAGATATGTCTATTGACTCTGAGCCCTGGACAGGCACTGATCTGGTCTTGTATTTTGGTTGCAACCCAAAGTCTCAATTTTGCATCTAAACATAAAATCAAATTCAAACTTCATATACAACCATTAGGACTTTAGAAGTAGTTTTAGGATCCAAAATCCTCTGTCTACAACTGAATATAGGCCCAAAGCTAGCCCCTTTATACTTATCTCACAGTTTTGGTCTGCATAAGAGAGGATTTATCTGCTTTGTGTCAACATCTCAATCAATCCACAAGCATATCTCATGGATGTTGAGTAGGGAATACCCCCCTTGGCTCTACAGAGCCTAAAGAAGAAGAGGAGATATCTATAGAGTCTATCTCCTATACTGTTGGCCCCTGGCCCGGGAATCTGGTTGATCAATGATGACTACCTTGTAGAGATAACTAGTGACAAGCATCCAGTCTGGGAAAATAACCAACACCTACAACCCTTAGCAACATCCCTAAATACTTTCTTTCGACCTTTGTCAATTGAATCAGGTAAAACATCTCGAAAAGATTGCTGCAGTGATCTTTTCTTAGGGGCAAGATCAGGGTTACTGGTCTTACTTGTGGATTCAGACTTCTTTGGTGCCATTATACAAACTAGGGTTTCACAACTCAAGAAAATGCATAGAGAATTGAAACAGAGGAAAGATTCTTCAAACTTTCTTACAGAGAATGTAGAGATGGACTTACTTGAACAATTTGAAGCTTGCTAAGAATAGACCAAACTGGGCGCCTTCTCTAAGACAAACTACAATCTCTGAACTAAGCAAATGCCTAGAGATTTCCATATTTTATCGAGCTACAATGTTTAGCATTCAACCATTATTTTTGGTTCATGCCACAAAATTATAAAATCTCCGCATTCAATTCATTTCAAATATAAGCCCTTGATCAAATTTGATCCAACGATCAGATGAAATGACAAGATCTTTCAAATTTCTTGGTAATCGCACACCTGCACTGAGTATATTTACTCATTTATTATCATTACCACACTACCACATAGCTTGTTTAAACTGGTCACGGGATGGCAATAAGCTTCAATGACTTCATTTATTATCATTACCGCACTACCACGGAGCTTGTTTAAACCAGTCACGGGATGGAGATAAGCTTCAATGCCTTCATTTATTATCATTACCACACTACCATGGAGCTTTTTTAAACCAGTCATGGGATGGCGATAAGCTTCAATGGCTTCATTTATTATCATTACCGCACTACCACGGAGCTTGTTTAAATCGGTCACGGGATGGCGATAATTTTCAATGCCTTTTGTTCACTTTTTTTATTACTGCCAACCCTCAGCCCTTATGCTCAACAAAGTGGGACCGCGAGGCTTATAGCCCCCTTTATTCCATTTTCTTCCATTATCATCAACCCGCAAGTATCTGTTCTCATTACCGCGGTGAGATTATGTTGCCAACTTTTATTGCTTACCACCTTGCTGCAACCAAGTGGTGAGACCTTCGAGGGACCACGATATATATGGTTGACTGAGCCCTTCCTACTACCATGTCGTAAACAACTTGTATGTTTCCAACGAGAGTGCGGTATACATGATTCTTGTTGCTCTAGTTCCTGCACTACTGCCAAGACAATGAGGATGACCTGCAAGATTATGGTAGCATGGTTGACCAAGCCTTTCCTACCGTCATGCCGTGAACAACTTGTATGTTTCCAATGGGAGTACGGTATACATGATTCTTGTTGCTCTAGTTCCCGCACTACCGCCAAGACAATGAGGATGATCTACGAAATTGCGGTAAACTACAAAAACATAGAAATGATTAAAAATAACTACATACTCCTCAAAATGACCATGTTATGTGACCCTAGGAAATAAATGGCATAAAATTTTGGCATGAATGTCTATTAAGAAATGGTCATATACAAGTGAAAAGATCAAGTAGGATGGAAATGTGCAAAATTTTTTAGAGGTCCTAATAGGTGAGACATTAGAATAGTTAATTAGGAATAATGGTGGGAATTAACAAAATTTTAGGGTTTTAAAATTTTGTTCCAACATAAGTAATGGTTGTTTTATTATGTAAATAAGGGTAATCCTTACCTATATAATAATTATTATGTATTTCAATATAATGTGTATTTTTTTTTTTGTTTTTGCAGATATGTATTTATAAACTCCAAGAAGGGGATAAAGTTAGGGTGTTGGATCCGTGTGATGGTGTTGTTGTGGGCATTGGGCGGATTCACTCACTATCTATTGTACATGGAGTCAACTTGAAAGGAACAAGAGATGCAAATGTAAATATTTTAAAGGTCACAAGTAACATACAGCTTGCTTATGAAGACAAAATAGATGGAGTTGTCTGTCTAAAAGAGAAAGAAGGAACCTTCACACGGTGGCCACTAAAATATTTGTAAAAAATGGCATAGTTGATGTTTATCATGTACTTGTTGTTAGACATATTGGCCCACTGCTTTATGCAGTATTTTGAATGTGTTGTTTAGGGATATTAATTTTCATGGTGTATTTGAAAGAGTTGGAAACTCTTAGACAACTATGACATTTTTTATTATATTTATATATATACTCTTAGACAATTTTCATATCTTATAACTTGATATATATATATATATATGCATTATATTTTTTATTGTAGATTACCTTTCTTTATCATGATGTTGAATCAATCTTTTAATTCTAGCATGTTGTAGCTTGTTCATATATGTAATTTTTTTTTAAAAGTGCATTAAGAACATTACCTACCTCTAGAATCGTCATAGAAACTTCTTCAAAATGTCACGTCTATCCTAGAGTCACCGGGTTTTTACCTCAATGATTCCACACTATTTTAGGCCCAAAAGATCCCAACCGTGCCCAATTCCATAGGCAATTCGATTCCAAATCTGATTCTGGGACGAATAGTACCTGGAAATGCCCTATTTTTCTGCCAATTAGGTAACTTAACAAATAATAAATGTTATATCCCAAAACTTGCACTAGAACTCTGGTAAAAGCTTACCATACTATAGCATCATCAAGTCAACCTTGGATATGGAAATTGTTCAAAATAGAAAATAGTTTGTAAATGTTGAATGGTCAGACAGTATGAGAAATTATAGGCACCGGGAGTTACCTTTTGAAACATCGGGATAGAGGGCAGACAAAATTGATATATATGGTGTAAAAGAAAAGGGATTGCCTTTTCTTTTCAAGATCCAGGTGACTTTGATCTTGATTTAAAATGTTCCTTACGGGTGGTCCATTGTGGTAACCTACATAGTGGTATGTATTCTTGGAAGCCTTATGGTGCCATATTATTTAATGGAGTATATGTGGCGTTAAAAAATTTGAAATGCTCTTTTATATAAAGGAGAATGGGTGGTATTTGTGATCTACTATGTTATAATACAATAATCTACACCTCAAATTTAGATTACTCAAACCATGTCACATTAATCATATTGTTAAAATAATATAATATATTCTATAGCTTAAGATGTTTTTTTGGTTTCAGGGATCTTATCAACATCATAAGGAGTTGAAGGTTGCACAGGGAATCAAGATAACCGCTCAGGTATCAAATTTCAGGTTAATAATTTTATGTATATGAGCGTAAATTTATCAAATATATTTGGACAATAAAATTAAGCTGTAATTTCTTGATTTTAGGGTCTTGAGCATGCCATAGCAGGAACTCAGTTATATGTTGTTGGACCTGATGATGATTTAGAGGATATTAAGGAAGAAGCAATGCAAGATATCAATAATGTAATATCTCAGATTAACAAGAGTGGGGAAGAAGTTTATGTTTAGCCTCAACTTTTGGATCTTTGGAGGCTTTACTTGAGTTCTTGAAGACCCTAGCTGTAAGCATCCCAGTTAGTGCAATTGGTATTGGGCTTGTGCATAAAAAAGATGTCATGCGTGCGAGTGTAATGCTTGAGAAAAAGAAGAAAGAGTATGCTGCAATTTTGGCATTTGATGTCAAAATTACTCCTGAAGCTCGAGAGCTTGCAGATGAAGTTGGTGTCAAGATATTTGTAGCGGACATTATTTATCATCTATTTGACCAGTTTAAAGCATATATGGACAATCTTAAGGAAGAAAGGAAAAAGGAGGTTGCAGAAGATGTTGTTTTCCCCTGTGTACTGAGCATTTTGCCAAATTGTATTTTTAACAAGAAGGATCCTATAATTGTTGGTGTTGATATTCTTGAAGGCATTGCAAGGGTCAGTATCTAAACCTAGTCTTTTTGGTGTTATGACTTATGCATGTAAAAGATTGTTGTATTGTTTTTGGTTTGTATAAAGCCATACGTGGTGATTACATCTACAGATTGGCACGCCATTATGTGTTCCCACAAAAGATTTCATATATATTGGCAAAATAGCCTCAATTGAGATCAATCATAAATCTGTTGAAATGGTTAGGGGTGAAAAAGTGGCCATGAAGGTATTTTAAGAAGCTGTCTTTGTTGTTAATAGTTATATATGATTTTGGATGCTATTTTTTGAAATGTTTTTGTTAATGAATTATCATATGAACTTTACAGATTGTTGGGAGCAACGCTGATGAAGCACAAAAAATGTTTGATAGGCATTTTGAAATGGAGGATGAATTTGTGAGTCATCTCACCAAAAGATCCATAGATATATTGAAAGAAAACTATAGGGTAAGGCTATTTGATATCCACATTACGTAATTTTATAGTGTATTTACTATTATGCATTTTATACTAATTGAACATTTGTGCTTTTTATTTTTGGCTGATAAAACAACTTTTTAATGTCTAAAATGGAATATTCTTCTTATTTTTTCAAGATGATTTGTCCAATAATGATTGGAAACTTGTGGTGAAATTGAAAAAGCTATTAAAAATTCCTTCAGATACTACTAATGATGCATTGTGCAATGGAACTTTGGATTTGAGAAAAACCTTCTGATGAAAATGGGAAAATGCACCCTACAACATTACAAACACCACAATCAGGATAACAAATGGTGAACTTTGTTGATAACAGAACAATAGCTTCTACATCATAAGCTTCTTCTCTATGTTTTGCTATGTGGTGTATGTGCTACACCTCTGGCTACAATAAGGCAGTAGTGAACTTCAGATCCTATCTATGCAGGGGGTCATTTGAATGTCTGTTGTTTAGCTTGTTTTCTAAAATTTAATAGTCTGAATGGGCAAGTGCGGTATTGCCATGTGAGAAAGGGAAGAGATTGATTCCAAGAGTAGAGATTTTGTGTAATGATCTATTTTATGATTTCTTGAGGTAATGAAGAAAATATCATGAAAACGTTGTTTTAAATAAATTCATATTTTACTGCAATTGTACGAAACCAAAAAAATTTCCATGTTGTCATCTTCAGCATGTTGTTGACTGGTTGGATTTCACTATTTCAAGTGCCACTTTTGCTTCAGCTATCTGGGACCATGTTATGGAAGGTTATAGGGAATGGTGTGTTTTCTTGTTGCTACAGGGTCACTGTTACATGGGCCTCTAAATAGCATTCTCAGGTTGTTATTCAGATATTGTTCACAGTGGTTCAGGATTGTTTGAATACACAGGTAAGAGGTCAATGGCTTGTGTGAAGGAGAATATGGAATGCACCAAGGCTATAGTTAAAGCATCTGAACTGGTTAACAGAATGCCAAAAGAAATGATGTCTCATGGAATGCTTAGTGGCAACATCTCTTTTCTAAGTGTCAAAAGATGTGAAGGGCTTCATCGATTCGACCTGCCTTTCCATTGTTTTTCTATTATATCTAATCTGGCTATTAAATTGGTTTTTTCTTCAGCCAGTCCTTGTAGCTTGTTGTACATGACAGAGCTGAACTGGTTTTTTCTAGTTATGTCAGCCTTGTGCTACTTTTTTATTATTTGTAATTCTTTTCCTGCATTGTTCCAATAAAAAAAATATTTATTGCCACTTTGCTTTGTCTTGTTTCATTTTCTTATTGGCCAATTCTCAAATAGAAAGTGTTGGCTCAAATTTATCAATCTTTACTTAGCAGCATCATAAAATATATAGTTTTCCAAATTTATTTCCTTAATGTTTTAAATTCAAATTTAATAATATGCTTTTTCTGCATTATAAAATTTATGGTATTTAATAAATTATTCATATCATGACTAAATTTACTACCACTTAATGGAAACCAATAAATAAAAATAACTACCATGACTAAATATACGTACTACCAAATTGATGACTAAATATACTATCAAATTACCAAATATACTACCAAATTGTTGACTAAATATACTACCAAATTAATGACTAAAATATGTTTAGTCATAAATTTGGTCGCGAGATAAATGACCAGCAATAAACTACTAATGGTCACGTGACTAAATATACTACCAAATTGATGACTAAATATACTACCAATTTATGACTAAATATACCACCAAATTAATGACTAAATATACTACCAAATTTATGACTAAATATACTACCAAATTAATGACTAAATTTTTTTTGGTCATAAATTTGGTCATGAGATAAATGACCAGCAATAAATTACCAATGGTCACGTGACCAAACTACTGATCACATGACCAATTTTTGGTAGTTTTTTTAGTCATTTTTTCCTATTTTTCTACTAGTGTTATATATGTATATATATAGGTGAAAGGAGGTTTACACTTAGAAATTAAATGTTGATATCTCTATTGTGCTTGTTATTTTAAACTCAGCAGTATATAAACCTGAAGCTAAGTGGAAATCTGATTCTTCTCAATACTTTATCTCCAATGTTATCATGACTATATTATAAAACTGATCTTGCCTATGAGTATGAATTCATTGATCTCACTTTTTATTTTGAGATAATTGTGCATGCAATATGGGCTATGTATGTATGTATGTATGTATATATATATATATATATATATATATATATATATATATATATATATATATATATATATATATATATTACCCATATATATAGACATCTATGTAAGTTCTGTCATGATCATTACTGGCATCTTTTCAATATATACAAAATTCTATTTATCCCTGTTGCAAAACAACAAGGAATGATTAGGAAAACATGAGTAAAGATAGTATCTGTAATTGAAATAGGTAATGCATGGAACTCATTGTAAGAAGTATAATATGAATACATCATTATAGATATCATACTTGCTATAAAAGTGTATTCACGTTAATTTTTTAACAAAGAAAGTAACAGTAACTATTTATTGGGCAAAAGCATGTGTTACCATGAATTGTTTTTGAAAGGAAATTAGTTTATTTTTCTATGAGTGTGTTGGGTTTACCTTCCTGGATAGGGTGTTGAATGTGGGCTAATAGAGAAGGTTGATCCTCTTTTCGAGATCTACCACATCATCCCATCCTTCTATCACATCATTTATCCCCCATTGTCCCCTTCCTCCAATCCCTTACATCCAACCTATATTATCCCCCCATCCATGTGGTCATTTAAATTCCACTCTCTTATTTCTAATCCTACCACCTTTATCCTTTCGAGAGCACACCTATGTTCTTCGAACCCACCTACCCTCTCGAGGGGGAGATGAGTGCCAGGTGGCACCCATAATAATATACCCTTTTTACCTCTCTTTTCCATCCTTCTTATTTTGTTGTCCTAGTAATTGCACCATAGTAGACTGATAAGGTTTGTTCTAATTACATTAATGAGAGATGAATTACCAAAAGTCATGATTTTTAATTGAAGGACTAATGTGCAGCACATTAATGGAAATATGCAGAAAATTCTCTCATTTTACGTCTACAGGTGCAATTGTATAGGCAAAGGCAATTTTGAGCATCTCCGAAGATGGTCCTAATAGTCTCCAGAGCTGACATGAGGGATACTACATCAGACCCCAATGTTTTTCTAATATGATTGGAGATATTTTTAAATAGGAGGACCAAGGGTGGATCATCTCTAGAGATGGATAGAAGTTATAAGCGCATCTCTAGAGCTCCAGAAAAAAGCACACATCTTCGGTGTCCTCCTTAAGACAGTGCAGAGTCTTCAGCACCGCTATCAGTCAACACTTCCAGGGGTAATTGGAGTGCTCTGAGGATTACTCAGCCAACACCTAAATGATTAGGTGAAGATGCTAGTTGACTGCTAGAGGTCTAATTCCTCTTTTATTGATTTTGCATGAGTTCCCAAAAGACTTATTAAATATCTATATTTTTAGGGCCTCACTGTCCAGTTGTATTTAACTAAGACTCTAGATTTAGTGGGATTGTTGTACCACTAAAGTCTATTTTAGTTGAATGATTTTACTCTACAATTAAATAGTTGATAGAATAAGAGATTGATGTTATCTCATAGATAAATTGATAGTTAGAATAGAGTGATATCTCATCGCTTGATTTGATATATAGATATATAAGGTAGAAGCAGCGGGGAGATGATTATCATTGAATTGTTGTAATCTCAATTTTCCAGATTGGATATATTTTCTGAATATAAAGCATGCTGATGAAATTAGACTGAAGAAAGATTTGATACTTTATCCCTATACTGATTTATTGCTTTAGTCTTCAGTCCTGAGGGTGAGGAGCAAGGGCCCACTCTCACCATTCAAGACAGGAGGCTAGTATTTGTTTGTTCATTATCTTGTTTCAGATTCTACTTAGAAAAATAGTTCTTGCTTTCACATAGATAAATGTATGTTTCAGTAATGTGGATTAAAATAGGTCAATATTAGCAATTTATTGTTTCATCTTTGTTTCGAGTACTTTCATAATTTACTTTCATAGTAGATAAATCAGTAGTATTAATTTCTAGAGCAAATAAGGTTAGCAAAGTTAGTTAAATAGATTGGTAACTATGGGATCCCTAATTGCAGATAGCCAAGGACACAACCCTAGATTTGACACATGAAAACATGATTAAATGCCAAGGACCAACGACCCTTGTCATTTTTGGTGTCGTTGCCGGGGAACTTCTGTGTTAATTAGGAAAACTTAGTTAACAATTTTTAGGCTAAATTGAATTAGTATGGTTAGATCTATGGATTCAAAAGGTAGATACATAAAACAAATAGCCCAACACTAAACTGTAGGAGAAAGCAGTAGGATGGCACAAGATCTTAATGAAGTGCGGCACCTAGAACCCACCTTGGAAGCCACACCCCAACTTAATATTCCCTCAAATCCTCAAAGTCCTTCAGTCTCTAAATATATCCAAGAATTACAAGAAAGATTCCAGGTAGATCCTTTGAGTGAAACTAATTCCTTAGAACCCCACACCGAATCTCAAAGAGAAGAACCAGTGTCAGACATGGATGATAATCATGATGAGGAAGACAATCAGGCTCCAAGAACCTTCTCATACCCCATTGTCCTAACTGCTGGAGATAATGCCCCTATGAAGCATATTTCACCTTCACATTTTCCAAATTTTAGGGGTCTTGCTTCTAAGGATCCAAATCAATTTTTGTTTGAATTCAAAGTGGTATGCTAGACTTATGATTATGGATCAAATAATCAAAAACTCAAACTTTTCCCATCAACCCTCAAAGATTCTGCTATGATATGGTTCATGGGTTTACCCCAAAACTCCATTCATTCCTAGGATCAGATGGAAATATAATTTTTGGGAAAGTACCAGGATTACTGTAGGGTTAGTGATAAAAATGAGGAACTGTTCAAAATTAAACAAAGAGACGGTGAAACCTTAGAGGACTATGTGGATAGGTTCAACTTTGCTTTGAGAAGGTATGGCAATCCTGTGGCTCACTTTTTGGCCAGAACACTGTTTGTAAAAGGATTAGACAAGGAATCAAAACAAGCACTGGATCTAATGGGAAAAGGGAATATCAATAAAATGGATATGCCTACTATAGAAAAAACTACAGGAACTATTCCAGACCCCAAGATGGAGTGAGAACACTCAAATCTTTCAAAGGGAAGAATGAAATAGGATAGTTAATGGAGGAGATTGCAAATCTTAAAATAGACATTCTAGTCCAACTAAATACCACTTTACATGGGATTTGGGCAAAAACTAGAGCAACCGATAATAGTAGAACAACTGAACCACTCTCCATATATTGTCCTAGGTGTAGGAACAAACACCTATTGAGAGAATGCCCTTTAGATAAATCAAAAATCTATTAGATCTATGATAGGGAACATCCTACTAGTTAGTGTGATTAGCTCCCAGCCTTAAAAAGGCTAAAAAAAAAGAATGCCATTATAGAGGAGGAGTTGAACTATGTAGGACAAAAACAAGCTGGGAATTTCCCTTTCAATTAGTATCCAAACCAGGGTTCTTATAGGGGCCCTTCGAACTGGAAAAATAATCAATGGAATCCAGTGTGGCATGGGCCTCAGAATATTCCTCCTTGGGGACCACAAGATTGGTCAAACCAGCAATGGTAGAACCAACACTGGAAAAATCAGCCCTAGGGAAATTAACAATGGCCACAACAGTTTGGATCACAAAACATGCAACCTCATTGGGGTCCTCAACAAGGTTATAATCAACAATAATAGGGACAACCTAGACGTTTCCAGCCTCAACAACAAGCACTACTAACTGGACCCCCCAACACATAAGGACAGTCACAAAATGAGCCAGTTAGCTAGCCACCTTTACCAGCCCAACCTATACCAAACCCATGAAACAAATAGGGAGCAGCTATTTACATGACAGAACAAGAAAATATGGCCAGTATCAATGCTATATATTCCAATAATCTCCAGCTACATTCTGGGAAAGCACTTCCAAGACCATCTCCCCCAATTATAGTGTAAGTAACCAATGATGTGGAACCTAAAAATCCATCCACTCAACTTCAGGAGGAGATTACTATCAAAAATACACTAAAAGAACTATCCTTGGGTAACTCTAGAGTTCCTCCTAAAGGAACAGCTCCGGAGAATACCTCTGAAAAATACTTCTATTAAGAACTCCAAAGCTGCTCCGGAGATAGAAAAACCAACACCATACCTAGAACGGCTCAAACAACATGCCCCTCAAAAAAAGGTCCTACAAAATCAAGTCCAACCTACCATGGAATCAGAACTTCTACAAGAAATCAGACAATTGAACATTGAAATTCCACTCCTACAAGCAATTAGAGTTGTGTTTGAACTGAACCAATTCATCAAACAACATTGTGTTAGAACCTAGCGCAAAAAGAAAAACTTTCCTGCCACCATCCAGGTGGAAGGGAAGGTAGTAGACCTCCTAATGGGAGAAATGCTCCTCCCAAAATATGGAGACCCTGGAAACCCTGTCATAACTGTCTATATCTCAGGGGTAGAAATATCTAATGTTTTGGTTGATTTGGGAGAAACTAAAAATGTAATGACTGTGCACACCTTGGACAAATTAGCTCTAACAGGTATCCAGGCCACATCCACCATCCTCCAACTAGTTGACCAGTCGGTAGCAATTCCAAAAGGGGTGTTAAATGATGTCTCAGTTGTGGTAGTCATGGGAATTCCCAGTAGACTTTTTGATATTAGAACCTAGGAACCAGCGAAATGCATATCCATTGATATTGGGAAGGCCATGGCTAGCTACACCAGCAGCATCTATTGATTGTCGAATAGGCGATATGGTCAATTCCAATGGAATAGATTTGAAGAAAATTTCTTTATACCCTCCAGCTAAACCATCAATACATTATTCAGGAAAAGTGTAGGTAGATGAGCTAAATAACATGGAAAATAGTGCCTCAATAGCTATGGTTACCATCAAGGGACATTTGGGTGAGTTAGAAGAAGAAATCAACTATGATACAACAGAAGATATCACCCATATTCTTATTGACAAAGATATAATGACACTAGCCCAAGATTCAAATAGAGAATTTCTCACTGCTACTCATTGTACCTTAGTAAACATTATTCCTTGTGGAGAGACCTTTTATAGAGACTTAGCCACATTCCACATGTTGCTCCCACATTCTTGTCCCCTTAATACTATGACTCCAGGATATGGATTGAGGACATCTATGGATCATATTACAAAACAGGTCATGATTTTACCTAGGAAAACACTGAATATCAACACCCAGTTAGCAGAAAAATAGGAAGAAGCACTTCTCAAATTCGTAGTCTCTCATTCAGCAACTTTTGCTTGGGAATACCAAGATATGAAGGGCATCCCTCCTAAGATATGTACTCATCATATATAAACTGAAGATGTCAAACCTGTCAGACAACCCCAGAGAAAATTAAATCTTGCTTTAAAATATATTGTTAAGACTGAGATAGATAAATTATTACAAGCAGGGTTCATATATCCAATCTCAGATAGTTAATGGGTCTCACCCCTAGTCATAGTACCTAAAAAGAAAAGGAAGTGGGGGTGTGTATTGACTATAGAGAACTATACAAAGCCACAAAGAAGGACTACTTCCCTTTACCATTCATTGACCAAGTGCTAGACAACCTTGCAAGGAGAAAGTACTTCTCATTTCTAGATGGATTCAGTGGATATAACCAAATCCAAGTAGCACCTAAGGACTAGGATAAAACTGCTTTCACTTGTTCTTGGGAAACTTTTGCCTACAAAGTTCTTCCATTTGGGCTATGTAACGCTCCAGCTACATTTCAGAGGCTTGTTTTAGCCATTTTTACTAAATTAGCTAATGAGTGTATGGAAATCTATATGGATGACTTTACTGTGTATGGAGACAACTTTGAAGAAGCTTTCATAAACCTAGAGAAGGTGCTAAAATGTTGTGAAAAAAAATGACAATTCCTGAGCCATGAAAAATGCTCTATGATGGTAGAGGAAGGAATTGTATTGGGACATCACATCTCAACAAATGAGATCAAAGTAGACCAAAACAAAATAGAAGTGATAAAACAATTACCCTCACCTAAAAACTAGACAGATGTTAGAAGTTTTCTAGGTCATACAGGTTACCATAGGATATTTATAGAAAATTTCACCAAAATAGTTGCTCCTATGTTTGCCCTACTTACCAAGGACACTGACTTATGGACAGAAGATTATCAATCAACATTTGAAACTCTTAAAGAGAAACTTATTGTCACACGTGTTTTGAGAGAGCCCAATTAGACTCTGCCATTTCACATACAAACTGATGCTTCAAATAAGTCTATTGGGGCAATCCTAGGACAAAAAGAGGAGGGAGAAGGTATGCATGCCATCTAGTACATCAGTAAAAATATTACCTCTACAGAAAGAAACTATACCACAACTGAAAAAGAATTCTTAGCAGTCATATATGCTATTAACAAATTTAGGCATTATATCACCGGATACAAAATATTTGTACATACTGATCATGCAACTATCAAGTACTTAATGAACAAACCGGTAGTGGGTGCAAGGATAATTAGATGGCTATTGCTATTGCAGGAATTTGACATTACCATAGTTGGTAATCCAAGGAAATTCAATTTGGTTGCTAAATTTCTATCAAGATTGCATACAAGTGGAGAAAAACAACCAATGGAGGACAAATTTCTGGATGAACATCTTTTTGCTATATCCTCTATTGTACCTTGGTTTGCAGACATAGCTAATCTCTTATCTATAGGCTTGTTTCCATCTCATTTCACCTCAAAAAAAAAGAAGCGATTGCTAAAAGAAATCTTATCTTACAAATGGTTAAATGGTTTACTATTTAAGTGTGGTCCTAATTTCATTTTACGCAGGTGTTTAAACGCTCGTGAAATTTTTGATGTCTTAAGGGCATGTCATGATGAACCATCTGGGGGACATTATTCCTCACACAGAACCATTCACAAGATTCTAGGAGCTGGTTACTACTAGCCCTCTCTTCATAAGGATACCAAGAAGAATGTGTAGTAGTGTGATTAGTGCCAAAGGATGGGGCAACCAACCTTTACCTAGGAAATGTCACTTCATCCTCAGGTGGTGCTAGAACCATTTGAGCAATGGGGTCTAGACTTTGTGGGACCAATTTCTCCACCATCTTTAGGCAAAGAATACATTTTGGTACGCACATACTATGTAACTAAATGGGTAGAGGTTCAGGCATTGCAATTTGCAAGAGAAGAAAAAGTTGTTGATTTCCTCTATAACAGAATCTTCTTTAAGGTTTGGAGCCCCAAGATCAATAGTTTTAGACAGAGGACCCCAATTCACTTCTAATGTAATCAAAGAATTCACAGATCTATATCAAGTTAAACACAGGAAGTCTTCACCTTACCACCCCCAAGCTAATGGGTAGGTAGAAGTGATTAATAGGGAACTAGAAAATATCCTGACAAGGATAGTGGCCATGAATAGAAAGGATTGGGCTAACAGGTTACCTGAAGTAGTTTGGGCTTGCAATACCACCTAGAAGTACACAACCAAGTTTTCACCATATGAATTGGTTTATGGAAAGTAACCCATTCTGTCTATAGAATTCAAATTGCAAACACTCAAAAATTCATTAGATATTGGCCTACCATTATCTATAGCATAGCAGAATAGGATTCTTCAACTCAATGAGTTGGATGAAATTCTGACAGAAGCCATACAGCAAACAAAACTTGTTCAATATCAAAGGAAATAATGGCATGACCAACACATCAAAAGGAGGACATTTCAGCAAGGTGATTGGGTTCTCCTATATGATTCTAAGTTTAAGGAGTTCAAAGGGAAGTTACAAACTCACTGGATGGGCCCTTATCAAATAAGGGAAGTTTATGAAAATGGAATGGTTTAGCTAGCACCCATTGATGGAAGCATAGATTCATTCTTAGTAGATGACCACAGAATTTGACTCTATACAAGGCCATCAACTAAGGAGGAATTTACCAAAGACTTGTGCTTGGTTACAGGGGTCACAGCCTCTGTCACAGATTGAAATATTCAAAGACTAAAAAAAGAGAGAGAAAAAGAGGGTTGAAAACCAACAAATGGTGGCCCTCTTGAAAAAAAAGGGGGGGAGGAAGATGAAAAACTAGTAAATGGTCATCTTTCTCGACCATGGGGATTGAAAACTAGTAAATGGTGGTTCCCTTCTTGCAGGATTTTAGTAATTGATCTACAGAGCCAATTAGACACCAGGAGCTACTAAGACACATCTTCATAGCAATCTAGGAGCACCTTCGGTGCTTCACCATAAGGAATCATTTTAAGGAATAAAAAGGAAGGAAGGGACCCACCTCTCTAGATATCAAAGTGGTAACATCATATGATGAGATCAGCATGACTCATCCTCCACTTTTCATCCTCCACTTTTTGAAATAAACAACGGTGAGGTCAACACGCACATCGTTAGCCATAAAAAAGACAATTGCTACCACATGCGTAGGTCATCATGGATATCTATCTTAACGTCACTTGATAGAATGTCATTTCCAAATCTACTTAGCAAGAAGGATTTTAGGCCATGTGACAATGAAGATGTTGACGCCAGTCCAAGCCACGCAGGGGCTACTCACCTACCAGGTCACATCAAGCCTCATCATAGTTGTGGCGTATCCACCAAGTACATTGAGCCATCATCACAAAATGTGATCCAAGTAATTCACTTGAATTAAGTTAATTATTAGTGTCTTATCATTTATATTTTTAGGTGTAGTTGTTTTGACACATGTCCTTGCCATTATTTCCCTTTTAACTCATACATGTCACCTTACTTTCCACCCTGTTGACCTTTCTTCGGAGTGTCATATCACTCCTTGCCATTATGACCGAACAATCACTTCATAAATAATTTCAAGCCACCTCCCCATAATCTAAGTAGTTGCAATTAACAGACATCAAACCCAGTTCAGAAATTGCAAAATTTCCCTTCAAGTTTTACTGCCACGGTCTTTCATAAGGTAAAATAAAAAGGGAAAAACTACAGAGGAAATCAAGGGAAGGTTCAACCAAAGGAGGTGAAATAAGATAGGGAGATGGGAGTGAAAAAGAAGTCAAAGCCAAAGAGTGTAACAAGTCTGCTACAAGACCAAGTTGCAGCAGACATCTTAAGGAATGCTGGGTGGTTGGAATTTTTGGAGAAGTTTGAAGGATTTCAAGAGGACATTGTAGATGATTTCCTACACAACCTAAAGAATAATCAAACTACAGTGAGGGATTCAAATCAATGTCTCATCCACCATTATCAGCCATATTTTAGGGCTACCAGAATAAGGTGAGAGGTTCTACCATCTAAAAACCCTGTACACTGATTTGATTAAAAATTTCTCTGAAGAAGGTGAACCTAAAATATAATTGCATTTTAAAAAAAATAAAGTCAAAGGAATTGTTAGGACCTCACTCCCACAACCATGGCAATCTCTAGCTATGTGGTTAATGAAAGATTTTACATGTGATGGGCAAATCTCTATAGTTTTACGACCAATCATGAAAATGTTAATTTTTTTGAGGCATGGGCATGCCCATCCAAATTTTAGCATAAATATCCCAAAATTTTTGTATTCTTCTATTATAGCCTTGGCAAACAAGTATCAATAGGGGAAGGGTCCCATTAAAACCATGGCCTCATTTGCTTGATTGTAAAACATCACTTCCTATCCCAAGATGATGGAGAGGTTTTATGGCAGACATTTTTAGAAAACAAACCACAAGACAGGACACCAGGCAGGGCACAGGGTATAAATGAAATTCCCTCTGCTCAACAAGATGAGGAGACAATACCTTCTACCTCCTCCCCGGCTACCGAAAAGGGCAAGAGCAAGAAAAAAATAATGGAGGAAACACCAACTTTTGTCCCTGGCCTCAAAAACTTATCTGGGGGAAAAAAATTAATCATCATTGACGTCAAAAAGGTCATGAAAGAGAAAGAAATGGAACAAAACTAGATAATTGAAGGACTGCAAATAGAACTCAAGGACAAACAAAAGATAATTCTGAAGAAAGAGGTAGAAATCAGAGAAAAAGAAGAGGAAGCAACACAAAATATTTTTGATAATATGAGAGCTAGAGACAATAGCCTCACATTAATTGCATCACTCATTGAAAAGACACAAGGTCAAGCCAAACAGTTGACATGGGCCAATAACAAGATAGATGAGCAGGAAGAATACATTCATGAGCTGACCAACCTAGCTGCAACCATGGAACAGGGAATTCAAACAAACCCATACTTAGGGACGGTTCCATTAGACATCCCTAAGGCCTTGTTTCATTGGGCAAGAAGATGCCAAGAATATGAGGAATCCAAGCTAATGCTGCAACTGCAAAGAGGAGTGACTGCCATGACACAAAAAGTATGGACCTTAGAGGAAAAGGTCATCCAGGTAACCACCATTTCAGCTAAGATCGTATCTCGTAGAACTCCCAATGGTAGTTATGCTCTGGTTTTGCAAGAATGAATCCTCCAAAGGAAGATATCTTTGATTTTGTTTGATTTAATTGAGGACATAGAAACTGAGGCAGGCTTCATGGAGGCATACATGAAAGGTCTTGATGAGGATAAGGATTTCTTGTGTGAGTTGTATTTGCATGGTTTTTGCATCAATGATCATACTTTCCTTATCAACTACTTTGTGGGGGAAAGCCAACTCAGGGCATTCATGTCACTAATGAGAAATCATCATATTTGGAATGAAAGGATGGAAGCTTATACAAAGAAGGATGTAGAAACAAGCCTCTTCCTCATAAGGGAATGTCCAAATCCCAAAGCTTTTGAGATTCACTTCAAGGTAAACATTTACTCCCCAAAAGGTAAGACAAATTTTGCCTCTATATCAGAAACATCTACAAGAATGTGCTATTGATTTTGGTTTCCTCATGAACAATTTATCCAATCAAGTGCTTCCAGTGGCAAAGCGAAGATGAAATACTTTAACTACAGAACAAAAGACGAGAGAAGTAGTGTCCCCTGCCAACGTAAGGTTGTTTATGAGGAAAGCCAAAGCAGTGTCAAAATTGATGGACAAATACAAACAAGAGTGGATAGGTGGTCATTTCAGACCTCCTCTCATTATTGAGCCACTACCTCTATGGGTGGAATAGATGGAAGATGCCAAATTTCAAGAATGGCTAAAACAAGTTGAGTAGTTCAGGGGGAATGGCAATACAAATAGCACTACTTGGTCCACATATGCAAATGATTTCAATTTGACTAATAGAGTATTCTGCCTAAATAACTCCAAGTTATGAAGTGCAGGAGGACCTACTAACCTTCAAGTTTGGGGGGATGATGAGTGCCAGGTACCACCCATAATAATATACCCTTTTTACCTCTCTTTTCCATCCTTCTTATTCTATTGTCCTGGTAATTGTACCATAGTAGACTGATAAGGTTTGTTCTAATTACATTAATGAGATGAATTACCAAAAGTCATGATTTTTTATTGAAGGATTAATGTGTAGCAAATTAATGGAAATATGTAGAAAATTCTCTCTTTTTGCGTCTATAGGTGCAGTTGTACGAGCAAAGGCAATTTTGAGCATCTTTGGAGATGGTCCTAACAGTCTCTAGAGCTGACATGAGGGATACTACACCAGACTCTAATGTTTTTCTAATATGATTGGAGATATTTTGTAATAGGAGGACCAAGGGTGGATCATCTCCAGAGCTAGACAGAAGTTATAAGCACATCTCTGGAGTTCCAAACAAAAGCACACATCTTCAGAGTCCTCCTTAAGACAGTGCAGAGTCTTCAACATTGCTATCAGTCAACACTTCCAAGGGCAATTGGAGTGCTCCGAGGATTACTCAGCCAACACCTGAATGATCAGGTGAAGACGCTAGTTGACTGCTAAAGGTCTAATTCCTCTTTTATTGATTTTGCATGAGTTCCCAAAAGACTTATTAAATATCTGTATTTTTAGGGCCTCGCTATCCATTTGTATTTAACTAAGACTCCAGATTTAGTGGGACTGTTGTACCACTAAAGGCTATTTCAGTTGCATGATTTTACTCTGCAATTAAATAGTTGATAGAATAAGAGATTGATCCTTTCTCATAGATAAACTGATAGTTAGAATAGAATGATATCTCATAACTTGATTTGATATATAGATATATAAGGTAGAAGCAAGGGGAGATGATTATCATTGAATTGTTGTAATCTCAATTTTCCATATTGGATATATTTTTTGAATACAAAGAATGCTGATGAAATTAGACTGAAGAAAGATTGTGATACTTTATTCATGTATTGATTTATTGCTTTAGTCTTCAGTCCTGAGGGCGAGGAGCAAGGGCCCACTCCCACCATTCAAGACAGGAGGCTAGTATTTGTTTGTTTATTATCTTGTTTCAAATTCTACTTAGGAAAATAGTTCTTGCTTTCACATAGATAAATGTATGTTTTAGTTGTGTGGATTAGAATAGGTCAGTATTAGCAATTTACTATTTCAACTTTGTTTCCAGTACTTTTAGAATTTACTTTCATAGTAGATAAATCAACATTATTAATTTCCAGAGCGAATAAGGTTAGCAAAGTTAGTTAAATAGACTGGTAACTATGGGATCCCTAATTGCAGACAACCAAACACACAACCCTAGATTTGACACATGAGAACATGATTAAATGCCAAGGACTAATGACCCTTGTCAGGGGGCATCATCCTTACCATCATCTCTCCTTGTCACTCTTGCATTGAGTGCCTGGAGCATCCTTATCCTTAATCCTACCACCTTCTTCTAATCCTATCTAGCACTATGTTTTATCTTTCTTTGAAATGATGTTGCCATGCAATACCATCTCAAAGAGCGGCAAAATGTAGACACCTAAATTTGTCCACTCTCCATGTCATCCCTAAACATCCCTAATTCATCCCCAAACTCCTCTAAACCATCACTAATCATCTATAGACACCCCTAAACTATATTTTCTCCATAATTAAATGTTCATAAACACATGTGTAGACAATTAATTGATCAAATCCCCTTCAATCCGTGATTTTACAATATTTTGTTGTCAAAATTATTATTCATGTACTATTCATTATTCCTAATCTTGACCATTTATTCCTCCTTGATCCAAGGAAATCTCCCATCCACCAATCGCATCATGGCACTTGGAAAGACCTCCTTTCTTGAGAGCTCTCAATAATCCTCCACCATTGATCTTTCAATCTAATATTGACTTTCCATCCACATCTAAAAAATCTATAAATTAAGTCTCGCCCCAAGCATTTTCAAGACTCCATGAATTGCAAAGTTATGATGTCCATATGAGGAGCCACCTACATCAACACATCAAAGGAGCACATCCACACAACAAGGGTTAGCATGTGAGGTGAATTAGATAGTTTCATTTCAAATTTTATGTTTTCCTTTATGCTCAATCTGAAGTGTATATGAGGTGAATGAAGTAGGATAACATTAGTTTAGTTTAATTCTTGTGTTCATTTTCACATGCATATAGGTGTGTTTACTCTAATTTTTGGTGTAGTTGGTTGGGCGTGTGTGTTGTTGCATAAGTTACCATTAACTTGCAATCCTAACCAATTCATGTGTCTCCAAAGTTCTTGGAATGTGTTCCCCAACACATAAAGACTGAGAGATTAATTATTTATTAATTATATCACTTTGACTTTTGCAATCAATTCCTAATTGATAAGTTCAAACTTGGGCATCCATTTTTAGAGTGGGGGCCATGAAGACTTTATTGACTTCTCCTAAGTCTATTTTGAGAGTTTGATAACTCCTAGTGAGTGAGAGTTAAACTTAGGTGTCCCCTTTTGATGGGGACTTATATTTAGACTTGGAGTTGTGCTTTTTTATGTACATGAGTGGATAATGTTGAGACACCTTGCATGGATATAATGTTGGAGAACTTTAACTACAATGTTAGATATGCATGAATTGGATATTGCTTGCATGTGATCATAATAGCTTGCATGGACTTGCATGTTTTTGCATGTAGCTTGCATGTACTTGCATGTACTTGCATGTACTTGCATATTGTTGCATGTTGATGCATGTTGTTGTATGTTGCTCATATTAACTTGCATGTTGTTGCATGTCACTTGCATGTGCTTGCATGTTGTTGCATGTCACTCCTATGGACTTGTATGACCTTGCATGTTGTTGCATGTCACTTGCATTTGCTTGTATGTTGTTGCATGTCACTTGCATGTGCTTGCATGTTGTTGCATGTCATTCCTATGAACTTGTATGACCTTGCATGTTCTTGCATGTCAGTTATATGACCTTGCATGTAGTTGCATGTCAGTTTTGTAAGATTACTTGCAGAACACTCCAACTCCAAAAACTTGCAGGATGGTACATCTCAGTGATTCAAGAAATGGGTATCAGTTGCATGTTGTTGAAAATGCTTGCATGTTAGTTTTAAGATATTACTTGCAGGAGACTCCAACTCCTAAAAGTTGCAAGATGGTACATCTCAGTATTTCAGGTAATGGGTATCAGTTACATGTTGGATCCGGTGTTTGCATGTCACTTGCATGTACAAAACAAGATATTTCATAATAACCTTGGGGACATCAATCTTGCATGTTGTTTGCATGATTTTGATGTGTATTTAATCACTTCAGTTATCAGAAACTCATTGGGCAAGTTTGGACGCCCAAATGGAGGAGTTTTTGATGTTGCTTATATTTGGTGATAAGCTTGATGTTGGAATAGCTATATTTAACCATCTTGGGTGCCCACATCATGAAGGGGCAGTTAACTCAAAGTTTGGACTTTGTTTGAGTTTAGTCTTCTCAATTTAAGTGAGACTGATTTTTTGCACGAGCTTTGGAAGCTATGTTATAAATTGTAATTTATTATAATTTGAGTTTCAAGCTTTTGAATTAAGAAGCTTTTGAATTAAAAGAGGATTTTTGTTTTTAATTGAAAACCCCATACATTTTCCAGAGAGTTTATTTGAGGAAAAAAGACTTAGAAGAATAAAAACAAAAGTTTTTTGTAAAAGATTTATAAGAAAAAAGCAAGAAGCTTTTTTGACTTAGAAGAATAAAAAAGCAAAGAGTTTTTTTGACTTAGAATAAAAAAACAAGAAGCTTTTTTATTGAAGAAGTTTTTGAAGAAAAAAGCAAGAAGCTTTTTTGAAGTTTTTTACAGGTTTGAAGATTGAAGAAGCTTTTGAAGTGCATCAAGGACTTAGAGAAATTTCAGTATTGAATGTAATCTTTTCAAAGAGATTTAATACAAGCAGGAAACATCTTTGAGTGTGGAGTTTTTTCCTGAAAGGGTTTCTCCACGTAAATACTGTGCAAGCTCTTCTCTTCTCTTCTCTTCTACATTGGTTTGAAAGTGCATAAGCACTTGTTCATTAATTGTTACAGATTAATCTTAATTTCATCTTTGCATACACAAGATTTTAAAGTTTATAGCAGTATTTCTACCTTCATTTCAACATGTGTGACACGTTGTGGTCATTGTTCCAACTATGTAGGCAAGTACTTTGAAGCTAATCAGGATTGTTTGTTGTAGTTTGACTTTAGAATTTATGTTCAAGTTTTGGTTTATTTTAGGCTATGATTGTGACATATGTGATAGTCAGAGTGTCACCATCATGGAAAAGTTCACTATTATTCATGTGTAGTTAGTGTGAACTAATGTGTAATTCTAGTTATTGCAGTTGCCTGGTGAGGTTCTTGAACACAGAGAAGTTCAGATAGTGCAACATGGATCATCCCTTAGATGGTTGATTTTATTCTTTAACCCCTTATGCATTATATATGACAAGTGGGGGAGTATTGGGAAAGGTGTGTTGTATACCTTGCATAATAATGTAATAATATTATTTGGTTGTGGTGCATCTTATGCCATGCATACCACACTAGGATAAATATTCTTGGGGACACTTGTAAGTTGTATGAATCATTGTAAATGTATTTAATGTGGATGGTGCATTGGATAAATACATTTGATTTTAGGAGTCATAGTCTAGTGAGCACATGGTTAAATGGGCTCATCATCCTTGGAGGTTTTGTGCAAGCTTGGTCAATAAAAGAAATTACATAGATCTAGTGGTATGGGTATGCATCGAAGCATCTCAAGGAGGTTACATATGTGGTTAAAAGATCCTAAAGAAGGCCTGGAGTGGGATATGTAGTTCCTATATATTGTTGGATTGATCACATGAGGAGTACAATTGGGTTGCTTAATTCGGCCGAAGTCATGCATGGAGAACTATATGATTGTATTGTAATCCCATTCTTGAGATAATACACCGAGTTGTGTAGTAGTTTGGAGGCTGGGTTTTTTCTCTAGGGTACATCTAATGTTATTTTGTGTGTATCCTTTGTTATTCTTTTGCATTATGGATTCTACATACTATTTTAATGTAGTTTCTCTCATAAAGGTTATGTGGAATTAGCATTTGTGGTTTGAAATTTCTAACAAATTTATGGGTGGTTTAATAAAAGTGTTTAAGTGTTGTGATCTACAAGGTGTAACCTCTCTCAGTTAACACATAAAGAGCCTATGAACAAAACAAAATTAATCTTAATCAACTTTCAATGTGCACATGGAAATATTTTATTGTTACATATAATATAGCTCATGACATATTCATAGTTCTATCCCCCTCTTAGACATTAAATAATAGGTATCTCAATCTCTTTTTTAGAGACCAAACTACCAAATTGAAATGGTTATATTTAACCAATTTGATTGTAATCATATGTAGAATATGTCACCCTACAATCCTCTCTTGACATCATGCAAGTTAATTCTAGTAGAGAAACACATTTTTTAAGGTGGGTATCTACATCCTCAATAAGTACCTTTATTCATATGCTCATTATTTTAAGATACAATGGTTTTCTCTAAAACTCATTTTTTCAAGTGTGAACTTTGTCAGTCTTACAAATTTAACAACAATATTATTTATAGCTTTACCAAACTATTAATTGAACTAAATTAAATACTAATTAACATATTACAATGGAAAAAATTGATCACTACACAACCCTTATTTATATTATATTGAGTGATTTAAACTATTAAAAAAATATTTTCTACATTTACATATATAAGAATATTAGACATTTCTAGGAGAACACTTTGAAAAGGATGGGGTAGTTTAAATAAATAATTAATATGGTGTGAGTTTAATATTTTTATTGTATTTTACTTTTGAAACTGAGTTCTTTAAGGAAATAGGAAAAGTGTTATTAGTGTAATAGCTATTCATTTAATTTATTTTGAGATGGCTAAAATTATATGGGTCAAATCATCTTAGAAGAATTTAAATTGTATTTTATGTTTTTTTTAAAAAAAATTTAACATTACTTTTATATTGATAAGAATAACAAGATAAATCAAATTTATAACAATAATAATTTTTAGACAAATTGGTTTCTATATTATTAAAAAATAAAACAAAAATAACTTATAAGATATTTGGATTGAAAATAAATGTTTTTACTATCATTTATTTAGAGTAATTTTAGAATATATAGTTACAATTGATAATACATATTGCAATAAATATTGTAATTAATGTGGGATCAAATGAATAAAAATAAATGTACTTAGCTTTCAATTTGATGGAGAATAGATTATTGTAGATGTTAAAAACCAATTCACCACTATATCAAGAAGTTTGGATTTCCCAAATGACAGCCTTGGAATAATAAAATTCTCTGCTAACTTTCAGGGTTAGGGCTACACTTACAAAATTGATATTTGTGCCTACAAAACTAATCTTTGTTCTTATGAAATTGATCTCTTTTGCCTACAAAAGCAGAGCTAGCACACAAAAATGAACCCAACCTATACAAGTGAATTGGTAGAAGATTTTGACTATTGTAAATGTACCTTGGCTTGCTATACATGTGTGGTCATGTTGAGAGACACTAGCTTTAAGAACTTATTAGACAAAGATTTGTTCTCCTTTGGTCAAATTCTTGGTTGGACAAATTTAATGATGGTGAACAATTATTGAAGACAATAAGCAAGCATGCAATGTCTAAAATGATTATGCATAGTGATAGTGCAATAACGATTCTCTATAAAGTTGTGATGATGCTTTGATGTACATGTTCCTATCTATTATGGGGCATCTTTTGGGGCTCCTTTCAAATGGATAAGGAATGTCCTTAAATACAATGACATAACACACAAACTCACACAAATGTGTGCTAGGTTGGCTCACAACAATTAGTAGAAAAAGGGTGGAAATGTTCAATTTAAAATTTGAGTTTTAATTATTCAAGGTTTAGATCCATGTACATGGAAGTGACATACGTCAATTATACATGTATGTAAAGTGCAAATTTGAAGTAGGGTGGCAAACAAAAGATCTAGGGATCAAAACTAGTTCTAGGGAATAAGTGATGATAGGGAGTGACTAGAATTCTTGGGAATACATGATGATGGGGAGTGACTAGAATAAGGTCATGACCTAAATTTAATGCAACAATACACCAACTATAAACTTGTTATTATATAAAGGATGATCTAATCGAAGTGGGCCCAAAACATAAAGGAAAATGTTGGATATGTATGTCATTTTCAGCATTACAACATTACATGTACTAAAAAATTTGCTAATAAAGAAAAACATAAAAAACCTACACCATTCATTTCCCTACTAAACAATTTCTAGAATACGTAATATAACTAGTCATATGAATGAAGTTGCTCTCTTAAGCTTCCCTCCTTCAATCTTTAAAAAGAATTCCTTATTAAAAAAATCCTGATTTAATCTCTTTTAGTAAAAAGATTGAAACTAATAAACCTTTGTTATGTCATGTTTTATTTGAATTTAATTGCATGATTCTTGAGTCAATTTCATTGACCCATATTTCATGAGTAGTGGTTCACAAGAACCCATCTCTCATGAGCATGAATGGTCCACTTAGCACTTATTACATCTAGGTGATCCTCACAGGGGTGAAGCATGGGACTTCCTAGGAGGTCACCCATCCCAATACTACTTTGACTCAAACACACTTAACCATGAAGTTTCTCCCAAGACAAAATACTTGGTTCTAAGTTCCTATCTTTTATCCAACTTATAGATTGTAAAACAATCACATTGAACTCCTTAAAAGTTGTATTCAATTAATACGAGTTCGTAGATGGTATCTTGGACTTAAGTTACTCTTTACAAGTGGCATGCAAACCTCAATTTGATGCTAACCCTACTTGTCAAACAATTTTTTTTGGAACAATTACTTATTCAAAATTAATCTTTACGCCGAGAGGTGTAACTACAGTGGCAACACGGGGTGAAATGGGGTGAGCTTGTTTTTTTTTGATAATTTAAAACTGGTAAGGGCTAGCTCCCTATATATTAAGTCCAAAAAAGAGTAGAGTACAGATTTCATGTCCATGGTTTCAAACCAAACCCAAACAAATAACTGAAATACTGATAACCAGCTTACCCTTCACCCCAAACTGTAAGACAGAAGATTGTATTACTATCAGCTACTATTGACTATCATCTCCCTACCCCTAAGTATGACTGCAACAGAACACTGAGAAACCTTTTTAACCAGTATGAACAACTACAAAAACCAAAGATAAACTATTGCCTACCACCTCGCCTGACTGCAAAAAAGTAGAACAAACACAAAGGGCCTCACTTGCCCTTCAACGATCAGCAACCCCAACCATGACCATGACCACGACCCTATCCATGCACCGCACCACATCCCGCAGAGGAGACCGAGCTTCCAAAATCCATCCCAGGGCCTAGGTCTAGACTAGAATCTATCGCCTCCTTCCTCATCTATTTTGCATGAAACACTCGAACCTTGACTAGGCAATCCATTTTGCAATTCTTGTGGGTTGGGCCTAGAGCAATTTCCTCGACGTCCCTTCCATCTTCTTCTATCCAGTCTTCCACGTAATCTGCCAGTAGCAAAAACTCCATATCCCCTTTCTCCCCTTCACTATCACTGTTAGTGGGCACTCGAAAACCTTCTCTTGCCAAGAAATCACCCATCCAATCCATCGACAGGAGCGAGAGAATTTCTGCAATTCTCTAAAGGAACTCCAGATTCCGATCCAATGCCCCCACCCTTTCCTCCAATTCATCTGCATCCACTAAAAAGATTAGTGGGAACTTTTGAACCTCCTTCGATCCCTAACCTTTCCTCAAATAATACTGATGCGGTAATGGGATCTTTCCATCAGAGCCAACGTTGTCTAGCACCGCATCGATCTCCCCCAACACTACATGTTTGAACAACCTCTGGCACAAGTTTTTGACGTTTGGCTTTGGCACACCTTTGCTCAAAGCTAGTGCCAAAAACATCACCGGGATGTCTATGTTTTAACCCGGTGCCTATGGTATGACCACAGAAATTCCTGCCTCAACACCTCCTTTACTGCGTGCAACACTAACTCATGCTTGACAGAAAGGAGCCCACGGAGCCTCTTGTCTGTGACCACTCCAAGGAAGGCCACCATAGTCAACGGGGATTCGAGGAAAATCAGAGTATCCATGGCTTCTCTACTTTTCTACTCACCAATTCAGTTGCTCCACCCTTGCTTTATGTCTTGCTTCTCACAGTTATATAGGCCGATAAGCACCATTTCCAACAAAACCTCATTAAGACGCCACGCGAGCTACTACACCCAGTTTGTACTTCCCCATCGAATTCTCATTATGAGAAGTTGAGCATATTGCCTTGAAATAACTACTTTCCAATTCTCAAGAGAATTACTTGTCCTTTCCACAATCAGAGATTTGCCCAACGATCCGCCCTTGAGTCTCAAGCCCTCCACATGAACTCTGGCTTGCGAGTTGTTGATACGGCTGTACTTTTTGACACCCGCCCATCATACCTCCACCTCATTACCCACCACCACCATTACTCCACCCCACGTCGAACTTCTGATTCACTGGCTATCCCAATCATCCTCCTGTCTCCCAGCGCCCATTCTTTTGCCAACTCATCGGCCAATGTGTTTCCCTCTCTGTACGTGTGGCTGATGCAGAAATCTGAAAAGGACTCAATGAGTCTTCTGATTGGGGTGAGCCAATGGTGAAGAGCCTAGTTAGGAGTAAAATTGGTCTGAATTGCATTAACTGTTAGCAGCGAGTCTCCCTCCAAATGTAACTTTGCCACCCTCAAATCTTTTCCCATTTCTAGCCCACTTAAAGCCGCTCTAAATTCTATAATATTATTTGTAGTCTATCTGGCGAAGAAAGCCCTCTGGTCCAAAATTTTCCCATCGGAATCCCTAGCCACACACCCTATGCCAACCCTACCCGGGTTTCCCAAACTAGCTCCATCAAAGTTCACTTTAACCCATCCCTCTTCCAACTTCTGCCACACTGTTTGCCTTCGGATTGCCACCTTCTTTGCAGCACAGTTATCACTTACAGCTGGGGGAATATTTAGTCCTAGAAAGTTATTAGTTAGCTCAATATCCCTATTACTGAAATTGTTTTTTGCCAGAGGTCAATTTTTGGCCGCCGAGTTAACCAATTCTACAATGGCTCTTTCAATTTTCCTTGCCAGTATCTCCCTTCCCATTGACTGATCCTTGAAGGTTCTTTAGTTCCTTTCTTTCCAAACCTCCCAGCATACCATTGAGGGTATGATATGCCAAATGCTGTTCAAAGCACCCTTGTTAAATTTATGGGGCCATGTTAAGATCCATTCTGATAGGTTCTGAGAGAACGGGGTCTGAAACCCTAATTTCCTTACTACTTTTTTCCAACAAAACTCTGCATAAGGGCATCTTAGCAACAGATGATCCATAGACTCCCTATCCCTTTTGTACAAAATGCACCTATTAGGGCCCCTTAACCCTAGTTTCTCCAGCCTATCCTGAGTCAAGATCCTGTTTTGAGTTGCAAGCTAGAGGAAGACGCCTACTTTTGGCAAGACATCCATACCCTAGAAGAGAGGTTTCGACTAATGGTGTACTAGCTCCAGACCTTCCTTGATGAGGTAGCCAATTTTAACTTTGTATTCCCCATCTTCTGAAGTAGCCCATCTTAAAACATCCTCCCCTGTCGTGTCTGGAATCTTTCTTTCGCCTAGGATTTTTCTGAGAGCCTCTTTCTGATCTTCTGGGGCATTAAGCTCACTAGGGTCCTTCCATTCCCACTAGTTCCCTTCCCTTTTGAAGTCGCTCACCTTAGTGCCCCAAGCTCTACTTGTTTCCTCCCTGATTTCTTCCAAGTGGGGAATGTTACTCAACTTTGGATGTCCATCCCAAGAATCCTGCCAAAAAGAAGCCTTCATTCCATTATGGATTTCCCAAGTGACATGATTTGCAATAATATCCCTACTACCACAAATAAAATTCTAGATTGCAGAACCCCTTGGGGGATTTACAATTTTCACTATGTTCTCCAGTTCCTCTGAGTTCAAGTACTTTCTTCTCAGAATTCTAATCCATTTATGGTTTCTAGAACACATCGACCATACTAACTTCACCCCCATCACCAAATTCATGATTTTTAGTTGCCTTACTCCTACTCCTCCCACTTGCAGTGGTTTGCACATCTTTTCCCAAGCTAGCAAAGGGATTTTATTTGTATCGCTGGGACCATTCCAAAAAACTTACACATGATTTTGTTTAGCTGATCTTCTATACCGGCAGGGAATCTCAAGCAAGACATTGAATAAATAGGAATTGCAGCCAACACCATCCTAATCATAAGAAGCCTATCTATTGAGGTGAGCCATTTGCCTCTCCATAATTCCATTTTCTTCTTACAACTAGCTACTAGTTTTTCCCAGTAGTCCTTATTTGCACCTGCAAACAAGGGCATACTCAAAAATTTCCCGGGGAAGCTGGCCACCCTTACCCCCAAGATTCTTGTTAAATCCCTCTGTAAACTCGGTTGCACATTCAAAAAGTAGACTTTTGATTTTCTCCAATTGACTGCTTGACCTGAAGCCTTACTATACCCATCCAGCAACTCCTTTATCATTCTGGCCTCTGTCCTTGTGGCTTGCCCAAATAATATGGTGTCATCAACAAATTGTTGGTGAGTGCAAGGCTCCACTCCTGGGGCAGCTTCTATGCCTTTCCATACTTCCTCCCTTCTGGCCCTACAAATTCTCCTACCTAGAGCTTCTGCCATTATAATAAAAAGAAAAGGAGATAGGGGGTCCCCCTGTCTGATGCCTCGTGAAGAGATGAGAAAACCTTGTGCCACCCCATTCACTAGTATTGAGAACCTTAGGGCCTCAATGCAGCTTTTAATCTGTTCACCCATCTATTATCAAAGCCAAATTTCTTCAGGATTTCCAGCAAAAACTATCTATCTACTCGATCATAGGCCTTTAGTATGTCCAACTTTAAAACCATACTTGGTAATCTAATTTTCCTGGTGGTGTGAATAGTCTCATGTGCCACTATTATTCCTTCGACTATCGACCTACCTGGGATGAAGCCACTCTGCTCCTTAGAGATGATTCTGTCTATTACTGTCTTGAGCCTGTTTGAGATTACCTTTGTCACTATCTTGTAAAAGGTGTTACATAATGAGATAGGTCTGTAGTCCCCCATGTTTATGGCCTCCTTTTTCTTGAAATGGGGTGAGCTTGTTAAGAAAAACAACTTTAAAAACATTAAAAAAATAATAGCTGACAAATGCAACATTAATAATTAAAACATATATAAAACATAAATGTTTGGAAGTCTCCAAAAACAACCAAAAAAAAATCATTAATTACAAAGCCACAAGCAAAAAATAAAAACAAGAAGCTGCAAAATCAATAATCAATGAAAGTCACAGGTATGAATTTCATAGCCAAAAGCAAAACTAAAAACAAGAAGCATAAATCAAGGAAAATCACATGTATGAATTAATGGTGTTAATCATGTATGCATAAATCATTTCACATTACTAAATTCAAATTCATTAGTAAAATATTTTAAAAAATAAATCTGTGCATTTAGTTTGTTTTCTGTAACCTATGGTTTTATTAACTAATCATTTTATTTGTAATATAGATTAAGACTTTATTATTTTAAAAATATATGTAAACAACTAACGCAAAATTTGTAGTTTTTGCATTAATCAAAATATATATACATATAGTGCTGAAAATCTTAAAAGGTAAACCTAATTTATAAAATATGATTTTAGGGCACTATATTCTATATTATTTACTTTAATGTGCTTGGAAAACCAAAAAAAAATATATTAGCATTAATCAAAACATATATACAATAGTACACCAATCAAAGATTATTTACTATAACTTTATGGCACTATAGTTTATTAGGTTTAGAATTCACTCAAAACATGTATACACATAGTAACTCAATCAAATAAATTTATGGGGTTTATAATTCATCCTCCTCACTTTTAACCAAGATTTTTGTAAAACTAAATTTATAAAGTCATAAATTTATAAAATAAAATTAATGTTACAAGTAATTTTAAACCCTAAATTTTAACCCCTAAAATAATATTATTTTATATGTAATAAAATAAAACTTAATAAAATATAATGTTATAAAATGTTAACACTCTATTTTGATAAAATATGAGCTACTAAAAAAGAAATAAATTAAATTTTATTATGTAGAAAATAAAATAAAACTAGCATTTCTATATTTAAAAAAATATAATGTTATAAAATATTACTTTACTACACTCTATTTTTATAAAATATAAGCTATTGAAAAAGAAAAAAATAAATTTTATTATGTAGAAAATAAAATAAAACTAACATATCTATATTTAAAAATTATATCTAAAATATCCTTCTGAAACGCCAACAAAATTCTCTAAATACAACCATACAGCCAATCAAATTTTAAGACGTTTTGGGAAAGTTAAAAGCTTTGCGTGATCTTAAATTATACCGTGTGTGGCGCTAAATTTAGACACATGCTGGCAATGAACATCGTTAGTAATTGGTTACTGTATTGTCCTATTTCCGCTGAACAGCGCCACTTTGATGGTATCAAACAGAAATATTAAACAACGTGTCAGGTCTAAATTAATCAACAAGATGAAAGACAAAATTGGGTTCAAGTTGAAGAGTAGACGGTTGGCATCTTGGTACCGTCGGCAGATTAGATACCACATGGAAAGTGCAGGGAAAAAAATACCCTGTTTCCATAAAGAACATCAGGTTTTAAAAAACTTGTTCTCATTAATTACATGTTTAAGTAAATGATAATTATTTTGAATTTATTTAAAAATAAATGGTGTGTAAGTTTTTGATTAGGGTAAGCAGGGATTTTGAAAGGGCCAAGATCTTTGTACAAAAGAAAAAATAAAGCAACTAGACTTAACCAACTACAAAGCGAGACACCTAAATAGTGTGTATGTTGCTTAAGATTTTAACATTATATTTTAGAATGTCATAGAATATACAAGAACAATTCAATCGATAATCTATAGATCAAATGAATTTAATTACTGATAAATCACAGTTAATAGTTTCAAAGTCACAATTCTTTAATACCCAGTATACTTCCAAGCATCAAACCCCCCCTGTTGAATACTCCCCCTATATATATCCTCTAACAGATCTGGAAGATTTAACTTGTCATTCTGTATCCTTATTAGTGCTTTTCAGGTCTGCAAGATTTAACTTGCTTTATTCTCATCCTGTATCCCTTAATAGTGATTTTCTCAATGGATGTTATTTCACTTGGAGTTTTGGGGTACAGAAGCCTCTTTGAAAAAAGCCTTGTCTATGATGGTAAGAGTCCTTCAATGCAAAAAGTTGCTGGAAATGGATCCAGCAGAGCTTCAGTAAGCATTTGTTCATATGGTAATTATTCAGAAAATCAGAAGAAGAATGGTTATGCAAGGAAAACAGTTATGCCCAAATTTGATTTTCTCAATAAGAAGTTGCAATTGAGATGGTGGTTTCCTCTATTTAGGCACTCTGCTGACAAAAAATGGGCAGAGGAAGGCGGTTGCAGTGAACAGTCGGTTGAAACTGCTGCTGTGCAGAATGCAAGAAAAGCCCCAGACCATGTGAGAGTGATTGAAGAAGAGGAAATTTCAGTAAGGAGAAGACCCAAGTTTGTAGATGTGAGTTTCACTCCAGAGAAGGCCAAATTACTGAGGAAAACCCTTCGATCTACTTCTAGTTTTCATGACTTGATGTATCATTCTACTATTGCTTCTCGTTTGGCTTCGCCTGATTCTTCTTCAGATGAGTGAAGAGGAATGAAATTCAGGCTTAATCTGTCGACATAACCCAATATACAATATGAAATTTAATGTATATAGTGTTGTTTTGTTGTTTCAGGCATGTAAGGGTCTGAATTTGATGGCCCTATGGCTACAATTTTTTCCTTAAAATACAAATCAAAACTATAGGAAGACTGTATTACATGAAATTTTTTGGGCAGATTGTCAATGGTTATGTATATTAAGTTTGAATGGATAACTGTATTGACAAGCAGAGTGGACTCTGAAATTGAAAGATATTTATGTGCAACTGCCATTCGCACTGTATATGATAATATAAGTTTGCTTAATGTTTTCAATCTTGATTTTTTTAAATAACACTTTTTCTACGAGCTCAACTGCCCTGTATCTGAGATTCTGAAATCACTTGGCTCAAAAAGGATCTACTGCACACCGACTCTAGCTCAGGTTTGGAAGAAGGGGAATAGGTGCTGGGCAAGCAACGGCTACTTAGATATTTGAAGTTTCATACAACAGAACTGGTGTCGGTTTCTCCAGAATAGTTATATTGTGCTGCGAGGCTTGGACTTGGAAATATGTCCTTAAACCCTTTTGTTTTATGAATTATTTTTGATGGACCGTCAGGGTTTTACGGACCCACTTCTTTAGCATGCATGGGAGAAGGCCACTAGTCACTCACCATAACTGTTGTCAATCATGTCTTTTATCTGTATACTCCTGCTTGTTTTTTTTCCAATAAAAAACTGTATATTTTTTTAGTTTGTAAATGGTATAATTTTTTTTAAAAAATTTAGTACAGTATATGAGTTAAGAGTTTAAAGTTATTGTTTAGTTAGTAATGATAAATGTGTGACAATTTTTTATACAAACAGTGGTCTTGAAATGGTGATTTTGAAGTGGCGATTGATATATGTGCAAGAAGGGCTTCAGTACCCTGTGTTATGCACATAAAAAAAAATATAATAAACCCTCTAGGGGAAAGGGGCCAGTGGCCGCCCATATAATATTTGTGCATGAATGACCACATAATTTCACTTGTATTTGGGGTCACACATTTCATTTTTTTAAATATGATTAAAAGTTTAATAATTCACATTTTAATAACTTTGGCGCATGTTTTATTAGCAAATAATGGTTGAATAAAATATAATATGAGAATCTTTGACTTTCACATTCTAACCTTGAACCTAGTCATCACTCTCACTCCTTCCCACTTCATCCTCACACTCTTCCCTCTCTTGCCCATTGCTTGACTCTTCCTCTCCTTACTCACTTCACAACTATTAGGCTTCATTAGATGCATTTGCAGGGGAGGATATAAGCAGAGAAATCCATATCCATCAAGAAGAAGAAGATGGTTGTGTTGGGCAAGGAGACCACGACATGAGCATCATCGATGTAGGCTAGGGAAGAGGGGGGATTCTAGTTCACATCCAATCCTCATGGGGAGATGGAGACTGATGATCTTGCCTCCCCATCACACCAATGGCCATTGCCATTGTTGTTGATCATTTGTCAAATCTTTGTGGGGAGGCAAAGACGAGAATGTAGAGCATGGAGAATAGCCACCAAAGGAAATAGATCCAACTACACTATGGCCTATGTGATTCATAAATGATCATGCTCATTATGGTTTTCCAATGCTTCTCTGGCACCAAGCCCAACTCTAGATATTGTTTCCCCTAAGCCAATCTCTTATTCTTCCTCCTCTTCACTAGCTCATGCTCCTGATATTGTTGTTGCAACATTCCTCACTATTATTGCCCAATGCGCCCTAATTCTAGCTGTAGGTGGGCTTATTCTTCTTCTTATACTATTATAGACTTACAACTATAACCACAAACTCTTCCCCTCTTAATTTTTTTTTTTGAATTGTGAATTACTTTAATTACAGTTGTTTGATTTGAATTTCAATTGTAAGAAAAAATCTTTATTGTTTTTAAATTTTGGTTGCATTTATTTTTATTGGTTGAGTTTGAATTTTAAATGTGTTAAAAATCATGATTGATATGTTATATGTAAGCACTAAATTCAAAAATAAAAGAAGGAAACAATAAATTTGAATCCTATTCCAAATCAAATGCAAATCTCAAGATAGAGCATAAATGAAATTCAAACAATAAAAATTTAACCAAAACAAGTTACCAAATATGAACTCCATTGTTGCAAGTGGATTTCCTAAATGGATTAGGATGTAGTTGCTCAACAAAATTGCTTCAAAATTTTGGTAGCTTGTACCTATGCATTCATGTTGATGTTTTCTAGAAGCTTTGAAGTTTTTTTTATAGTTTTTTTATTGGGAGAATAGATGGTTGTGATTTTCCTAAGAGATCTATGATGGAGGTTGAATGAGAAAACTTCCCTTAGATCAAGGAGAAAGTGGAGTATTTGTTGCAGGGATTAAATGATTTTTGTTTCTTGTGTCATTTAAAAATACAAGTGGGTAATGAATGGAAAGATTTACATAGGGAGTGTGAAGTAGTCAACTACTTCATAAAGTAGTTAACTACTTCATAAAGTAGTTAACTCCTTAATGGGTTAGTTGTTTTTCAAATGCAATTAGTTTATTTTCTTTTTAAATGGAGGGAAGATGGTAATGAGGTAGTTAACTATTTTATTGAGGCGGCCCTCAGGGGTAGACCGGACAGTCAAGCCGTTGAAAAACATAGATGATGGTCATAGGTTTGATTCTTGGATTTACCCCTGTATGTGTGGAGAGTAGCTCATGCAAACAGAAGTTACAGTGGTGCATGTTAGGACTTCGCTTTGCAGGTGCCACGAGGTGTTGATTCCTCTATTTAAAAAAAAACTATATTAGTGAGGTAGTTAACCTCATTAATTTATTTTATTTAAATGATTTATTTGTATATTTATTAAAAATGGTGAGAAGGAATATGTGAGGTGGAAATGTAATTAAATAAGTTGGTGATGAACTAGATTAAATAAATAATATAATTATTCAATTAATTAAATTGGTAAACTAAATTAATTCAATAATATAATTATTTAATTAATTAGTAGTGGATTGGATTAATTAAATAATATAATTATTTAATTAATTAATGATTATGAGAATGTTAGTATGGAATGGGCTTAAGTATGAGGATGTCAATATGGTGTTAGGATGATATTAGGTGTCTACATTTTGCCTCTCTTCGAAGTGTCATTGCAACTAAAAGCCATTGAGACAGAGAGGAGTAATAGTGTTTTGAAGAAAAGATAACATGAACACCATGGTGATATGGTGATGGTGAATAAGTTGTGTTTGGGATTTTGACTTGAGATTTTGCTTGATCAATTGATTAATTAACTTGGATTGATCAATTGGATTTTGAATTTAAGATGCCCCAAGCATTTAAGGATGAATTAGGGATGGTGTAAGGGTTCCCCCTCAAGAGGGCAAGTAGGTGCGGAGAATATGGATGGGCTCTTGAAAGGAGAAAATGATCGAAAAGAGGCTTGGCCAAGATGGAAAGGGAAAGGAGGGCTGAGAAAAAAATGGAGGGGAGGATTGAAGAATAGGTGATGGTCACCTTCGCTAGTTAGTTAGAGAAATGTTATCATTGAGATAAGTACATGCTAGTGATTTTGAAGAAGTTTTCAAATGTGTTGAGCAACCTAAATTTTATATAGCATAGGATAGGATACATTAGGATATGAGAGACCATGATGATGTTGTGTCTTATGCATGAAATATTGACTCATGCATACAAGTGGAAATATAAACAGTAAAGATTCCCCAACAAACATATTGTCAATACACATCATGATATAATGGACCATGATGACCTTGGTAGAGTATGTTGTGGGATGAAGATAACAAAAAAAATAAACAAGCAAGAAAGAAAAAGTAGACAAAAAGACATGCAAGGAGTTACCTCTCATCAAGTTGAAAACCAAGTTATAGATTATTGTGACAGTGAGTAGTGATGTCCAATTTAGGAATGATATATCCTAGTAAATGATATGATGGAACTCTGAACAAGGATTTCATTAAGGGGGAAAAGGTAGGAACCTATGTGGGGTCAAGTGATTGTGTGTGTGAGAAGTGATGGTTTTCCTAAGATTGAATGCATGGTGAGGTTTTCTAGGGTGTACATGTTTGTGTGTTGTGGCTACTAGGGATAAAGTGATAGTACAATACATGTCATAATATCAAATTTCTTATTAGGAATAATCAATGTACTTGTATGAAGCATGAGTCAAGATGCAAGGCAAGACCTAGCCAAAGGTAAAAGATGATATGGGTGGATGAATGTAGAAACAAATTAAGACAAAGGATGTGAGTGAAACTATATGGAATAAATAGGGTTGACTGTACTATAACTTTTCCCCCAAGTACAAAGGATACCCATGGATAATAGAAAGCAAGTGCTTACACATGACACCCACAAACATGTTTTCATCACGGTACTTGCCCGAGGTGCCATGAACATTTTTTTCACCAAAGGGTGATTTTTTTCTTCCTTTTTAAATTTTTTTATTTTTTGCTTTTTTATTTTATTTTTTAGACTTTTCTAGTTTTATGAAACTGCTGTTGGTAGATTATGCATGGAACCGCCTAAGGTGCACAATGTTCATAGGCTCCTCCAACTCTTGATCTTTAGGTGTTGCTAGCTTGTATGCTCCTAATCCATATTTGGTGACAATGACATGATGACATAGGGACCCATCCAATTTGTCTCAAATTCCCCTTTTTTCTCATAGTCTAGTTTTATACACTTGTTGTAGCTATGGTGTAGCTGATTTTGATATGCTTTGAGGTGATTTAACACATTGATTTGGTGTTCATCAAGAATCTCTAATTCATATAGTCATGCCACTTTGTAGTCTTCATTAGTATTGAGGTCAAGAAAAGAGATGTACAAGGATGGTAGTTTGATCTCAATTGGAAAGATGGCTTCAATGTTAAAGATGAGGGAATAAGGAGTGGTGCCATTAGATGTATAGATTCTAGTGTGTTAGGCCCATAGGGCAAGATAGAGTTGAAGATGCCAATCATGACCATCATCATTGATAATCTTTTTGAGGATTTTAATAAGGGATTTTTATATGCCTCTGCTTGACTATTTCCTTGTGGGTAATAATGTGTAGACCATTTGTGTTTGATGTGATTATTTTAGAAAGGGATTGTACTTCATAATTTTTAAAGGATTTACCATTATCTATGATAATGACAACAAGGATACCATAATGACATATAATGTGGTTGAGGATGAACTTGGAAATTTGTTGGCTAATCACATGAGTAAAAGGAATTGTTTCAACCCACTTAATGAAGTATTCAATGGTAGTGATAATATGTTTACGTCCATTAGAGGAGGAGGGATTTATTTTTCCAATGAGATGGAGCCCCCATGTGGAAAAAGGCCATGGAGTCATGATTGGATAAAGTACATAGAGGTTGCATAAATGAGATCTCAATGTTTTTTACATGCTATATATTTTTGGGCATACTAACATGGATCATGTTCCATGATGGGTCAATAATATCATGTTCCTAAGAATTTTTTGCTAGGACCATACCACTACTGTGCGATCCGCAGATGCCATCATGAACTTCTTTGATAGCTAAGTTTTCTTTCTGTGACTGTAAACATTATAACAAGATGCCATCATAACCTTCACAATAAAGTGTGACACCAAGGAGGGTGGAATTATATGTTCATTAAATAAAGGATTTATATTCATTATATGAATGGTTGGATGGAAGGGTTTGAGTTTGGAGGTAGGTGTAAATGTCGTGATACCACGGGAGTTGGGACCAATAATTTCATATATAATTTTTATTTAGGGACGTCATATGCTAGGATCATGAGTTCAACTAGAAATTGACATTTAAAAATGTTTGTGTGCATGCTAAGGGGAGAACCAATGGATGCCATTGCATCAGTTGCTCTATTATTCATACAAGTTACTTGCTCAAATTGAATATCAGTAAAATATTGTTTGAATCTTTCAACCATTCTATTGTAAGGAATGGTTTTATCATCCTTAGTTTGGTATTCATTGTTGTCATGTTTGATGACTAGCTAGGAACCACCAAAAGCTGACAGGTGTTGGATGTTCCATTGGATTGCGAGCTTGTGATCTAAAATTAACACTTTGTATTTAGCAATATTATTGGTGTAGGAAAAACCAATTTTGAATACCTTTGGTATAAGATCACCCTATGGTGTGAGGAAAAATATACCTAACCTTGAGCCATGGGTGGTGAAGGAACCATCAAAATAGAGCTTCCACTCAAGTGACTCTTCAATAGCTAGAATGGATTCATCTAGGAAGTTGAGATTCAATGGTTGAGTGTCTACTAATGTTGATTCAATCAACCGATCTGCTACTAATCCCTTAATTACCTTACTTGCCTTTTGATCAACATACTCAATATCAAACTCACTAAGCAACATAACCTGCTTAACCCTTAGTCTTGTTAGAGATGGTTTTGATAAAAGATATTTGAGTGGCTCAATTTTGGTGATAAGCTTAGTTTGATGATTGAGCATGTAGTGCCTTAATTTTTGTGAAGCAAAGACCACATCCAAACATGTCTTTTCCATAGTTCTATAGTTAGATTTATTTCCAACTAAGGTTTGTTTGATATAATAAATAGCCCTTTCTCTCTTCTAATCATCATTATGTTAGAAGGACTCCCAAGGCAACCTACGTAGCTAAAATATAAAGAATCAATGGCTTATTTGGAATTAGTTCCATGAGAACTAGTGGATTGTAAAATATTGTTTTAGCTAATCAAAAGCATGTTGACATGGCTTATCCCAGTGGTAATCCACATTCTTCTTTAGGAGATTCAAGAATGGTTGGAATTTATCTACAAGCTAAGCAATGAATTTGTGTATAGCCTGAAGCTTTCCTTAGAGACTACAAAGTTGTTTAAGATTTTATGGTGGAGACTGTAGACACCTAAAAGTGTCCTCATATTGCAAAACCCTAATCTCTGCCATATTCTACCATTTTCCCTAATTTTCCTCAATGGTTAATTAATTAATTTTAATTAATTAATTATGTAACCATTCATTTTCCTAATGTCCCCTTTCATTAATTTAAACAAATAAAACATTTGTTTAGTATCCCATCACCTAATTGCCAAAATCCTCTTTCACATGTATCCTTTTAATAAATTAAATAAATGAACCCAATTTATTTAATTTAAAAATCCCATTCCATCTCATCATTTCTTCTAATTCAAAATTCAATTTTATCCTCTAGTGGTGAGAAAACCCTAACTCATTTCAACCCTCCATTTGGCTCAAAAGTCAACTCTCAATCCTAGCCATCCATTCGAATCTACTCTTCTATAAAACACATTTTTCAAACTCATTTTTCTCTCTCTTAGTTCATTTTTTTAGCTCCTTAGATCTCTTTTAGCTTGCAACTCTCCAAAATCTTGCTAATCACACACAAGAGCTTCTCAAGACGATTGCATGAATCTGCAAGTATGAGAATAATAGTGCAAGATGGAGGAGGACAATGTAGAGAAGTCATTAGTTATCTTGTTTCATGTTTGTTTGATTGATTCATAGCTTCGAATGCACTCCACTGGGAGCTAGGGTTAGCTGTGTTTTCATTTCTACATGATTAGCTAGCTTTTTCCCTGACTTCATTTGGTGATCCCAACGTGAATTGGTTTTTAATCCACTATTTTTTGTTGAGTTTTGGTGGTTAACTTGCACAGGTGGATTCCTGGTCTCAAACAAACCTCACCGTTGAGTTCGAGAGGCCCTTTTAGCGAAAAACGACTATAAAGTTGCCCCATTTGGCTTCCGAAATTTTTTTGCAATTTTTTGAATTTTTTTAGGTCTGCAAATTTGTACTGTACAGATCAGCAGACCCCCAGTCCGTACTAGTACCAATTTTTGTGTTGTATCACTGGCTAATGTTCTTCTGTCATAGGTAGTGTTTTATCTTTGAGATCGAGTTTTAGTTTGCAGATTTTGTTTCTTTGTTGACAGGCTTAAATCTTTTATGTGCAGATTTAAACTTTTTGTTGGTGCAAGTCTAACAACCTCGGCTGGCCTCATTGCTGTTTTGAAAAAACCCTAGACTACATTTGAAAACCCTAATACTTGTTCGACCCTGCACTATTGACCATCACCCGTCAACATTTCTTGGTCTCTGTCGTCAACAAGTATACCTTCTTCACCTATTTCGAAACCCTCATCGCCACCTTGTGCAATCTTTGTTCGACCCTTGAAGATTCCCCCCGCCTGTGTTTTTCGTGACTTCTGCGCTTAAAATCCTCATACATCATCGTTGTTGCCACCATTGGGGGTTACCTTTGGCTTCACCACTCCTCTCCCAACATCGACCTTCGGCTCCGCCACCAGCCTGAAAGCTCCGTCACCGCTCCCCTTAACCCGTTGGTCTCTGTCGACTATTTTTCATCAACTTTCGACCTTTCCTTCGCTTCTCCGATCACCAGGTCGCCGCCCCTTTCATAGTCAAAACCCTAACTAATAACCGGTCGATGCCATCGCCTGTGGCACCTTCTGCCACCATTTGTGTCGACCCCCCTTAAACTCCTCTCGGCCACTGGTGTTTCAGCCTCTCGCTTCCAAAAAAACCCCTGTCGACACCTTACCTCTACTCCTCCACATTTGAAACCCCTGTCGATGCTCGGAGCCCCACCTTCTAGGTTGACACTCACATAACTCCTGCGGTCTCAAATCTTTGCCCTAGGTTGTCGTTGCTGGTTGGCCTTGCCCCCATGATCATCAACACAAACCCTAACCTGCGGGCCCAACTCTCTTAACTAATAGTTAAAATTCAAATTTTAACCGCTACTTCTTCGAAACCGCGTGGGTCTTGGGCTTTCAAGCCGAGGTCACATTTGTGACCAAAGTGGGGGGAGGCTATATCCATCAGCCCCCTTTCTCCTTTTTCTTTATTTATTTTTTTGCCTCAATTTAGCCCCTAGTCACATGGGTGACCAGGGGGCTTAAAGCAGCTAAACCACCAGGATAACCACCAACTGACTTAACTGCTTCATGTGACCATGATAGAGCAAACCGTTAGCAATTAAAATTTATTATCAATTGACTCCCTCTTTGCCCTCTACATGCCTAAATAGGCAGTTTTTTTCAAACTCATATAACTCACATATGGTGATGAAATCGCGCAAAATTGGTGGCGTTGGAAAGATGACTCCAAGAGCTTCGTAGCAATGTAGGTTTTGATAGGTAATAGTGTCATTTTGTCATCTATTTTTCTAATCAAAGTCAAACTTAACTTCAAACTTCAAACATGAATATCTTGAGCGTTTTTAATCAAGTTTCAACGATTTTTTTTTAAATTACTTAAAATTTTATAAATTTTCTGATTTAGCTCTCTGATTTTCTATAGCTGATCAAATTTTGCAGATTTTAATCAGATTTTATTTTTTGACCTTTTTGACTTTGAGGCTTGCAAAACAAAATGTTTACTTGATGCCTTGTGTTTTTCACACATTTATGGGGATTATATGGTACTGATGTTTGATTTTCATCTTGTGGCATTTGCTAGTCAAAGAAATCAAATTAAAACTACTAACACATTTTGATGCAGGGTTCCTTTCATTCTCATGCATGTGCTTTCTTATCATAGGAACACTTGGATTTTGGTGCACTAAAATGAACATAATCTTGTTGTTTTCACACTTGGTTTGGGCTTAAAATGAATCATTGTTTACTTTTCTTAGTGACTTTTCTTGTGTTTATGAGGTGTGTATGCTCTTCCCTCATGCTCTAAAGAGATCTTGGGAATCAAAAACACTTCTTGAACACTTGCATTTGTCACACCACACATTTGATTTCTAAAGGTTAATGAACATTGTATGCTCTCTCCTTGCATCTTAGTACGATCCTGGAGATCAAAAACATGTGTTTGTACCACTTTTGTATAACCCTTTAGAGTGGGCTTGCTCTTGAGACACATCTACAAGGAGAACTCATTTGTGACCCCAAGCAGTACTTTCATCCAGTCCGCTATACAAATTAGGATAAGGTGAAAGCCAAGTCTAAACCAGTATCAACACTTACCATACATTGCTAGCTCGAAAGGAGGTATACCTTTGTGTATATGAGACTCCTAGTAGGGTTAGTCAAAGCTTTTAGTAGCTTGTTGGATGCTCATAACATGTTTGTCCCTGAGATATTCACTAAGAACCTTTGTTTAGTGGCCAAGATCCTTCTATTTGCTGATGCAGGAGGTTGGAAGATAGACCTCTAAAGTTGTCCCACACTCTCGCAGTTTAAAGTAGAAATAAAAAATTTCTAGAGATCTTCAGGTCTTTAGGAATTCGAAGCTTGGTGTGCCCAAGAAGTGAGTGTCGTGTAAGGGGGAGCCAGTGCCACCAAGCTTCTAAGTTATCCACTTTGAGTAAGTGCGGCTGGAGCAATCCAAGTGTGAATTTAGCAAATATTGTCCTTGCCAACCTAGGATTTGTGCATGTTTACAAGTATTTTCAAAAGTCACCAAAGACAACCAATTGATTGCCAAGTGTCTTCTATGTGCTTACTTAATGATCATCCCAAACACCCTAGTCAACACATTCATTCCAAGTCATCATCCTCCTTATCACCCTTCCTAACCACATTCATCCTTGTCATGTTCCATCATCCTTATCATTCACATATCCCATATCTTAATCATTCTACTTGTCCTATCCTAATCGCACTCCAATTACATTACCATCATTCCACATCATCCTTGTCATTCCATATATCCTAATCCACTTTCATCCTAATCAATACAACTCATACAATTGTGTCATTCCTAATCATATCCAGGTCATCCCAATCCAATCTTTATCATAGCCTTGTCATTCTATATTATCCAAACCATTGTTCCTAATCATTTCACCCCATCCTAATCATATCATAATCACATTGTATCATTCCTAATCATCATATTCTGTCTATCTTAATCATCATCCCTAATCATTAGACATCATCATCCTCATCCAATCCACCTCATCCTAATCATATCCAAGTCATCATCATCAAACCCTAATCACCTCTTTCATCTAATCATCATCATCTTAATATATCCAAATCATATCCTAGTCATTCATTCTAATCCAATCAACTTCTTCCTAATCCATCCAAGTCATCTAATCTCGTCACTACACATCATCATCTTCATTCTAATCATATCCCATTCAATTTTCATCCTAATCATATCCTTGTCACTCTACATCATCAAATCAACATCATTCTAATCATTACACATCATCTGATCATATCCAAACAACATCAATCCTAACCATTCCTAATCACATTATAATCATATCTTTATCATTCATCCTAATCAACATCCTCTTCATTTTAATCCAATTAATCACATCCTATTTGATATCCTAGCCATTCATCCTCATCCAATCAACTTCATCACAATCCATCGGAGTCCTCTAATCTCACCACTACACAACATCATCTTCATTCCAATCCAATCAAACACATCTTAATCATACCCTAATCATCTTCATTCCAACCCAGTCAATTTCATCCTAATCATTCCCAATCACAACACACCACAACCCTAGGGGAACCTTAGAGTATCTACCCTCCCTATCAAATCTGATTGCAACTGTGTCATAACATTATAGATCTGCTGGTTCCATTCACCCACTACATATTCAATTTCATTCAGCCTTGACATCTATAGAGGACCCTAAACATTAGTCTTCCTAAGGTTGAAACATAGGGAGAAACTGTCGAAGCTTGACTGTATCACAAGTACAAATCTGGACCAAGAGACCTTGACATCTTTTTCAAATCAATCACAACTTGGGATTAATACTCCATGACTAGTTTAAGTCCATCCTGCCAAGTGAATTCTGAAACTCATGGGTTCACTTTAATCAATCATTTCTTTCACACCTCAAGGTCTCGATAAATCAAATTTATACTTTGACAAGGTCATTAGTAGATGAGAATACCCTCTTGGAGCTAGACCTTTTGAAGACTAATATCATTAGCCTCTATCATAGTCTAGGCATCATCACCTTGCATCAATATCGCATAGCATCCTACAATTCCCACAATTCACAAGCCTCATTTGGTAAAGACATGGTTGCAAAAAGAAGAGAAAGGGAGTAGATCCTCCAGTCATCCCTCATTCCAAACATTCTAAACATTCTCACCAACACCTTCATCCTTGTCATTCCACATCATCCCCTTTCTAATCACATCGTTCAATCAAATTCATCCTAATCACCTCACCCCTAATCATATCCTAATCATTTCCAAGTCAACCTTAACCATAACCTAATCATCCATAATCACCCATCTAATCATCTAATCAATCTCACACTCCATCACATTCCTAGTCACTCCACATCATCATTCATCCTAGTCAAGCACTAGACCACATGGTCCTAATCCTTGGCAATCATGAAGACAAACCAAGACCTAAGCTTATACTCCAAGGAGCCCCTCCTCCTAAGACCAAATTCATACTTTGAGGAGGCTATCTCTTTAATTATGAGGATGAGACAAGTCCAAAACCTAGTCCATCCACATGCCAAGTCAATGCTACATCAACCTATCCATTCATACACAAACAAGCACATAAGAGTCTAAGTTGCCCTTTGAAGCAAGATCAAGTGCCTTTGAATTCTAATGCCACATTTGACGAGGGAGACATCAACCTAGTCCATGCAATCCATTCACTATCATTACCATCCTCAAATCCCCCATTAACTCCACGTCCTAAGTTTAAACATTACAAAAGTAAACATGTGGAGTCATCCAAATCCACCAATCCATTCAATCCCTTTGATACTCCACCTAGTCAAAGTCCAAACCCTAGTCCAACACCATCCATCCCTCTTATCCCTCCACCATGGGAACTTTCTAATCCACCTAATCCTAAGCCTTCAACTTCCATCATCCACCTACCTACCAAGGATGTGATCCAAGGGTTACTAGCAAGGAACAACCTATCTCCATGTCATCCAACACATATGCTTGAGCCTACCAAAGATTCGTCAAATACCATATCCATCCCTCCAATCACATCATGTAGTCCACACACCATGGAACCTATTGAAAAACCTTCACCTCCATCATGTGGTCCACAACCTATTGATCCAATATGTCTAAGTCAAGGTCCATCATGCCCTTATATCAGTGACCATCAAGAACATATCGAACCTATCCAAGAGTCATTCATTTCCACTCAAATTCAAGAGATATGTCAAGGGTATACTCCTAAGCACATGGAAACATTATCCCCTTGTCCAAATCAAGATCAAACCCCTTCCATTCCACCCAACCATAATACACTTGATCCCATTTATGATCAAGATCATTCTAATAATCAAGAAGACCATGATGATCCTCTTAGCCTACTTTTTTCATTCCATGATCAAGAGCTTGCCACTTCATCCATCCATGATCCAACCACTTCCAATTGTCATGATGACACATGTGCCTCCCAAGCACCCATAAAAGATCAAACAAATAACTTGGATCTACATGAACATAATAAAGATCTTAATGATCCATCTTCATCCACCATCAATCTCATTTCAAATCCACCATCATATCCACTTTGCATATCCACCTTCATCCATGAATGTTCCTCCTTAGGAAAACAACAACCATTATCCACTTCACCTTCTCTATCAAATAAAAATGAGCTCGTGTCTAATTCCCAAACTGCACCTAGTCCCATTGTCAACCGCATGCTCCAAAACATGAACTACCAAGGTAAAGGCTTAGGCCTTCATGAACAAGGTATTTTGGAGCCCATACATGTCAAAGTCCCCCCACACTCATATGGCCTTGGATACATGCCCCAAGGACAAGAATTTAAATATGTTGGTACCACCTTCATTCCACCTAAGTCAACCACTTTTCATCGCACATCTTATCATATTCCCAAAACATATGTTGCTATTCCACCTCCACCATCCTACCAATGTCAAAAGCATGTGATCATACACCTTCCACCATCCACTTTTCCTCCACTACTTCCAACCCCTAATATCGCTCCATCCACTTTACCTCCACTTCTACCAACACCAAATCCACCCATTTACACATTCCCTTACATTCCTAATCATGACCAACAAATGCACACATTGTCTAAAGATAAAGCTTCCACTCATTCCACCCATCCCATGGGATTCAAAAATAAAAATTTGGATGCCTCCTTTCCTAAGGCCAAAAATCCTAAGGGTCCTAATGCCTTAGGGTACAAATGCAAAGAATCAAAGCAAAATCCATCTACAAAGCTGCCCATGCCTTCAAAAGAAAAGTCAAAAACTAAAATAGTATGGGTCCCTAAGCAAAAAGCAATCACGTCAAGCGAGGCATCCACCTCTCAAAAATGTCAACCATCCTCTTCCATCCAAAAATGTCATTCCATTCAAAAGTCTTAAATTCCTCCATCTCACAAGTCAAGCAAAAATCATAAAAATGCTAAGTTGATGTGGGTACCTAAATGCTTACATCATCCATCCACTTTAAGCAAACATCTCCACTACTTCCTACACCACCATCCAATCAAAAACTTCCATGTTTAACACGGTGTGTGCAGCTATTGGTCATGATTCCTTTCCATACCTCCATCTTCCCATCCTTCATTCATTATCCTACCTATTTCACCCATCACCTCCCTATGGTCCATGCTTTGGCCTAAGCCTTTCATCCATCCTCTTGTATAAGCCCTACATAATCCACACCATAATCCACTATATCCCCTACATAATCCACCATCTACCTAATCCATCTCATTTTCAAACAATCTGCTTACCAACATTGATGAGCATAATGATTTGACATGGTCCATGCGATGACATCTTTCTCCAATGGGACTATCACCTTTCATGGCACTAGACACTTGAGTCCCTCCTTTCCATATTTCGCTTTCTCCCATTCAAAAAGTCAAAAAAGTCAAAAAAAGAAAAAAAAAAAAGTAAAGAGAAATCCCTTCATCCAATGGTGAAAACCTGGTAAACAAGCACCTTGGATAAGTACCATGATAAAAACCTGGCAAACAGGTGTCATGTGTAAGGTAATCTTCTATTTTCACCTACACTTGGGGGCACCTTGTCTCATCCAACATATCACTTTCATCTTATCGTTTCCATACCCTATCCTACCATCCTATCCATTACATACACATTCTATCATATCAAACCCATCCATCCTCCCTTCCTCTTTTGATCTTGATAAAGATTGGGGGCAAAAATGTCGACACTTGTTGTGGAAATCTCTTGATATACCTCATCCCTTTCAAAACAACCCTATTCATCATCCAAGTGTCATAAGCTTTGTCATGCAAATCTCAAGCCTTACACCTAGAATGGGGCAAGTTATTCCTATGCGACATAGTCCTTGGAGATCACATCCTTACTCTCTTATGCATACATCCATTCCATCCCCTGTTGCCCACCCCTTTTATCCATTCATCCAATCCCATTCATTCATTCCCTTGCACCTCAACTTGGTTTCTTTCTTGTCATTGGTATCTAGCACCAAGGCTACCCAAATTGTCATCCATTGACATCACAAAACATTCCAAAAACACAAAAAAATCAAAACATTTCAAAAAACCAAAAAAAATCAAAACATTCCAATAACACAAAAAAATCAAAACATTTCAAAAAACCACAAAAAGTCAAAACATTCCAAAAACACAAAAAATCAAAACATTCCAAAAACACAAAAAATCAAAACATTTCAAAAAACCAAAAAAGAATCAAAACATTCCAAAAACTCAAAAACATCAAAGCATTCCCAAAATCCAAAAAAATCAAAACATTCCAAAAACTCAAAAAAATCAAAACATTTCAAAAAACACAAAAAAATCACAACATCCAAAAACACAAAAAAAAATCACTTGTCAAAATCCAAAACACTCAAAACATATCAAAATCCAAAACAAAACAAAAAATCAAAATATTTCTAAAAATACAAAAAAATCAAAACATTCAAAAAACCCAAAAAAATCACAACATTCCAATAAACCTAAAATAATCACAACATTCAAAAAACTCAAAAAAACAAAACATGTCAAAATCACCAAAAAATCAAATAACCAATCAAAAATCCAAGCAATAAAATCGATCACCTCATCATATCAATCCACCAAATCAATCAATCTATTCATTTAAACCAATTCAATTCACCACATCATTCAAACTAATTCAATTTGTCAAATCATTCAATTCCTCAACCAAATCACTCAATCGAATCTCTCGATCGACCCATTCAAACATTCTAATTAATTCAATCCATCACATCATCATATCAGTCAAATCAGTTCTTCAAATCATCCAAAGTTCAGATGGTCGAACTGCGATGCCTTTGAGCTTTCATGTAGGCAAGGCCATCTTCGATGAGCCCCTAAGGCATTAGGCTAGTCTCTTAGGGTCCGTCGAGTCACCCATCGTAATAAGTCATCCCTTCAAGAGATGAACACTTTGATCAGACAAAGCAATCAATCTTTCCCACTTCAAACCAATCCTAAAATCAACAGGACAAGCTATCCAATCAATCAAACCAATCAATCACCTTGTGATAATCATATGTCACTATCCTCATCAACTGTTACCTGCACTATACAGAATGGGGCATTGTCGAAACCAGGACTCTACGCCTTATACGACATGTGTCATTTCTAAATTCAATCATCAATCAAACCCTGGTGTTACTTGCATGGCCAACAACACTAGTGTCATTCAATCAATCACTTGCCTTAGACAGGTAGGGGCATTGTCGAAACTAGACCAGGCATCTTATACAACATGTTTTCTATCATGAAACCATGCCTTCTTCATCTAATCATGATCATTCAATAAAACACATATCACTTGGCAAAAAGGTCCAAACAGTTGTTGGTATAGTTGGTCATCTTTTATTGGATTGTTTTATAGTCTTGTTCTTATGCTTCTCGAGGCAGTACCTAAGTGATGAAGAGAAGCGAGGATAGAGCGGGACCTTTTTCTTTGATTGCTGCTTGCAGTTTGTCTTGGCAAAATGACTGGGGCAACATGGTGCCTTGCATGTGATCAGGATTCCATTGGGTGTGAATCAAAGACATCCTATGCATTGGAAAGAATAATTGCTTCCTTGCATCAGGACTTGCATACCTCGAGGTTATCTCATCGCATGTTCTGATAAGACCCTGTACAATGGTTACTAGTCTGAGTTAGGCATTCCTTGTCTGTCATGTGCCTGTTTCGCAAGGGATCACATTTTCACACTTTGGCCTCCATCACGCCATTGTGTCTATTGTCCCTTGACATAATAAGCTCTATGATGATAAGCAAAAAAAATTGCAAGTGAGAAGCTCAAAATCTATCAAAGCAAGATCTCATTTCCATTCTTCTAGCCAATCTTTCATTCCTCTACCATCTCTTTCTCACATCTTCATCCCTCCACCTTCATTGCAACTTAAAGTATCATCCATTTATTCCATTCCCCTATCTTTCTTCCTTGACCAATCCCTTTCATTTTGAGAGCCTACCCGTGTTTGTCCAACCTGCCTATCCTCTCGAGGGGGCATCATCATCCCATCTTTCCATCATCATCCTTTTCCTCTATCCATTTCCTTAGCTTCTTTGAAATGATGTTGCTCGACATAAATCACATCATCTTGAACATCATCTCAAAGAGGGGCAAAATGTAGACACCTAAAAGTGTCCTCATGTTGCAAAACCCTAATCTCTGTCATATTCTACCATTTTCCCTAATTTTCCTCTATGGTTAATTAATTAATTATGTAACCATTCATTTTCCTAATGTCCCCTTTCATTAATTTAAACAAATAAAACATTTGTTTAAGTATCCCATCACCTAATTGCCAAAATCCCCTTTCACATGTATCCTTTTAATAAATTAAATAAATGAACACAATTTATTTAATTTAAAAATCCCATTCCATCTCATCATTTCTTCTAATTTAAAATTCAATTTTGTCCTCTAGTGGTGAGAAAACCCTAAATCATTTCAACCCTCCACTTGGCTCAAAAATCAACTCTCAATCCTGGCCATCCATTCGAATCTACTCTTCTATAAAACACCTTTTTCCAACTCATTTTGCTATCTCTTAGTTCATTTTTTCAACTCCTTAGATCTCTTTTAGCTTGCAACTCTCCAAAATCTTGTTAATCACACACAAGAGCTTCTCAAGATGGTTGCATGAATCTACAAGTCTGAGAATAATAGTGCAAGATGGAGGAGGACAATGGAGAGAAGTCATTAGTTATCTTGTTTCATGTTTTGTTTGATTGATTTGTAACTTAGAATTCACTCCTTCGGGAGCTAGGGTTAGTTGTGTTTTCATTTATGCATGATTAGCTAGCTTTTTCCTTGACTTCAGAGACATTTCTATAATTGCTTTGACTTTGGTAGGATCCACTTCTATAACTCTTCTATAAATAATGAAGCATAATAGTTTGTCTAGTGTGATGCCAAATACACACTTCTTAGGATTTATGCATACTTTATATTCCCTTAGTCTATGAAAAATATGTTTTAGGATTTCAGGATGTTCAGCTCTAGTTTTTAGCTTGCCTAATAATTCATCCACATAGTCTTCCACAAAATTGTGAAGTGTGTCATGAAAGATTATTGTCATGGCTCACTGATAGGATGCCCCAACATTCTTCAAGCCAAAAGGCATGACTAGATAGAAGAATGTACCTGAGGAGTAATAAATGTTGTCATTTGTTGATCTTTGGGTGTGGTTTGAATTTGATTGTAGCCAGAAAATTCATCCATGAGTGACAACATTTCATATCCTATAGAGAGATCAACTATCTTGTCAATATCCGGTAAGGGAAAGTCATCCTTTAGACATGCTTTATTAAGGTCTCTAAAAATTGTGCATCCGTGGATTCATTTGGGTTTCTTTCTTGGAGGGACAATGTTTAAAATCTAGTCAAAATAGTCAATGGGCTAAATGACGCCAACTTCAAAAAGTTTTTGTAATTCCTCTTTAACTAGGAGAGCAATTTTGGGATACATCTTTCTTATCTTTTGTTTCACATGTTTAGCATATGGGTGTACAACAAGATGATCTACCACTAGGGATGGATCTAACCCACTCATGTCAGCATATGACCAAGCAAATATGTCAATGAATCTTTTTAGTACTGATCATTTCCTTATCTACATGATCTAAAGTTGCACCTATTTGAGTGATATTTGTATCTTCTCCTATGCCAAGATCAATTTCCATAGCTTCTTCAAATAGTGGTGTAGGCCCATCTTGTAAGTGCATAGGTGTAAAGCAAAGGTTGAGCTCCTTGTCCATCAACATTCCAAAGGGGTTTTCCCTAATGGACACATCTTTTATTTTCTTGAATTTCTCTTTTTTCTTCATTTTACTTTTTTTATATGGTTGGACTAAGGAGCTCCTCATGTTCCCCAAAGTATGCACATGTGTCTAAATTGATCTCAAAACCTTTCTTGTGATCTACTAATGGAATATTATCTCAAAGTCCCATGAATTTTACAAGGGATTCCTAATTTTTAAATGTGTAGATAATGATATGGGTCCTTATTGGTTCTAATCCATAAGGTAAGGGTATTCAAGATCCAAGCCGATGGTAAGAATGTTGGTGTCATCAAGGAGATTAGTTGTGGCAAGGTCCTCAGAGGGATCATGAATGGACTTTGTTTCAATGTGTTTGATATCACAAGAATCATTCTTAACCTCAAAAGTATCATTGACCTTATTGGATTGCTCATCATAGGGCACATATCCTAGCCCCCAATTTGTTGTATTCTCATGTATATGCATAGGTTCTAGAATTCCTTTCTCATGAAGTCCAAGGCCATTTCCTTTATAGTTCATATTTTTGCATATTCTATTGGCTACAAGGTATTCATTTTTTCAAAACAAGATACAAATTTGTCTTCCTTACTGAGTTGGGAGCCTTGCATATCTTCTATCTTTTCATCTATTAGGAGCCCATCTTTTATGAAGGCAATTGAGCCATACTAAACTAAGATATTTTCTTGCTTCAAATTGTTACTAGGACTACCTAAAGATTAGGGAGAGAGAGGGAATGTTTGTCTACATGAAATGCATCTTGGATCTCATAATCTCCACAACCTTTGTCAATGATCTTGATATGGGATTTAGAATGTGAGGTTGTAGATGTGGATGCAAGGTTGGTTGGATCTATGTATGAAGAGGGTTGCTTGGGTTTAGAATTCAAGGTAACATCACTAATGGGGTGATGATTTATTTTTTGATAGAGATGCAGACATCCAAAATTGACCGAATCTTTCATTATTCCTAAAATCCATAATTATCCTTAATAATCCCTAAATATCCCATTAAATCCTTTATTTTAACATATCCCATAAATAATAAATTAAAATTAATTTATTATTTACCTATGAGCTAATAACCTCCCAAAAATAATAAATTAAATAAACTTAATTTATTATTTTAATCTTAAACACGTTAAAAACCCTAACCACCTTTTACCTACCTTACCGTTCACCGAATCAAAAATTCGTTTAACTACCCAAACCAATTTCTATCCAACTTTATAAAAATCAAACTCATCCATCATTTATCCCCCCCGGCAAAATTCACATTGGAGTTATGCAAATAATTAGCAACCACATTTTAATAATTCGGTAACATCTATTTTATTTGGATTTCAATAATTTTTATCATTGTCGTTTGTGTTGCACTGAATATAGGTTTAGGGTTTGCATATAATTTTCAAATCTTTCAATAAAAATCTATATTTTGGCTGCATACAAGAGACCTTCCAACATTTTATAATATTGAAAAGGTTGGGGATTGGACAAAACTATTGCTTCCATCCCTAAGTGTGGGAATGTGATGCATTGATGGAAGGTGGAGGGTATAACTTGCATTGCATGGATCCATGGATGACCCATGAGGATATTTTAAGGAACATTAAGATTGATGACATGTAACAAGGTTTGTTGTATGATAGGAACCACTTCAAGTGATAGATTTATTGTTCCAGCTAACTCTCATTTTGCATTGTCATAAGATTTGAAGGTGATCATTTTAGGATTAAATTTTTTTTTCTGAATACCCAAGGCATCAAATCAACTTTAAAGTTAAAATATTCAAATTGGCCCTTTTTATTCACAAGCACCCTTTTGAAATTATTTCTCATGACAATTACTTCAATGTATAGAGGACGGTTATGGACTGGACCAATAGAAGGCATATCATCTTGGATAAATGTAAGATGGTGATTTAAGGATAGATGTCCCACAAGAGCTTGGATTATGGTGGGTCAATATTGTTTGGGACTCTTGGGACTCTTGACTCATGGAGGACTTTATACAATACTTATCAATATTAGATGTTTTTAGAAGCTCCATGATTGATATTTATATTCAAGTCTTCTCCAATTTCTTGATGAGATTGTATTGACCCTTGGATAGTGACTTTGCTACATATTGTGCTAACAACACAAGTAGGAGATTTGATGTTGATTGTGGGTATTTAGTTTTTGGAATGATAGATATGACCTATTACAACATCATATGTATGGGAAATTATTATAATGATTATTATTAGCATGAGCATTTTGACTTTGGTTTGGTGATTGACACATTTGATCATGCTTCAAAAAGGGGTCTTGATATGTCCCTAATTATTTATTTGGTTATAATGATTTGTCCTCTTCTATCTCATAATCCCCATTATCAATGAGGTCTGAGACATAATTTTTTAATTTCATACATTTGTTAGTAGAATGTCCTTTAATCTTGTGGTACTCACAATATTTTGTTTCCTTCTACCATGTTGGCTTGGGTTTACTTTCATCAAATGGTTTGGTAGATAGAAATATGATTCTTTTTGCTTTGACCAATTTATGGAAAACTACTTCTAATGGCTCCCCAAAAGGTGCGTATTGTCTACATTTTATGTATTGTATTGGTTGTTCAATAGGAATTGTTATATAAGGAGTATTTTCGATAGATTGAACATGTTTTGAGTCAATAACACCGTCGCCAACTACATGTTTTTTTTCTAAAGAGTTTGGATTTATTTAAATTGATTTTGATCTATGGAAAATATTTTCACAAGTCCTTTAGCTATGAGGGCCTTTTCAATTTGCACACCAGTTTTGATAATTTTATCAAAAATAGGAACATAATCGACTTGTAAGTAAAATACTATTTCTTGGTTTAGGTTTGCAATAAAGATATTGACCAATTGTCACATTGCGACTTTTGGTTGCAATTATAATTCAATATAATTGATGAGACTATTGGGTAATTTCATGTACGTGAACGTAATTTGTTGTTAATGCTAAAATTGCATAAATTTGAAAGTTGATATAATGATTGATTATTATGTTTATAATTATGGATGTGTATCTTGCTCGTGCTTCGGCTATGATTATATGTTGGACAAAGGGAGAGAGAACAAGGTAAAGTTGTAGCTATGTGGCTTTTAAAATGTTTTCAAATATGAAATTAATAGCATGTGTAAATCTAAAAATTACTTTCAATTTAGATGTTATAGTATCTCTCCAATTTGATCAATGTAGTAGAAGAAAATAGCTTGCAAGAAGAAGACAAGTATTTACGTAAAGAAACCCCTAAGGAAAAAAATCCACACCAAAGGTGTTTATGCGTGTATTAAATCTCTTGTGAAATATTACACTCAACACTAAAATCCTTTGATTCCTTGATGCATTTCAAAAGCTTCTTCAATCTTCAAACCTGTAAAAACTTCAAAAAAAGGCTTCTTGTTTTTTTTTTTTTCCTTTTAAGACAAAAAAGCTTCTTGCTTTTTTTCTTCAAGCCTTTTTCACAATTCAACTCTAGAAAATGTATGGGGATCTTAATTAATTAATGAAGCTTCATAATTCAAGCGCTTCTTAATTTGAAAGCTTGAAACTCAAACTACAATAAATTGTAGTTGATAACATAGCAACCAATGCTCATGCAAAAACCAAGCACTCCAAATTGAGAAGACTGAACTCAAACAATGTCCAAGCTTTTAGTTAATTGCCTCTTCATGATGTGGGTGCCCAAGTTAGCTAAAAATAGCTTTGCCAATATCAAACATATCTCTAAATAAAATCAACAACAAAAAAATTTCCAATTGGGTGTCCATATTTGCCCAATTACTTTATGTTGATTGAAGTGATCAATACACATCAATTTCATGCAAACAACATGCAAGATTGATGTCCCCAAGGTTATTCTGAATTACTTTGTTCTATACATGCAAGTGACATGCAAACACTGGATCCAACATGCAACTGATACCCACTACCTAAAACACTGAGATGTACTATCCTACAACTTTCTAGAGTTGGAGCGTTCTACAAGTAATATCTTAAAACTAACATGCAAGCATTTGTAACAACATGTAACCTATTACCTGAAACAATGAGATGTACCATCCTACAAGTTTCTAGAGTTGGACTATTCTGCAAGCAATCTCACAAAACTGACATGTAACAACATGCAAGATCATATAACTGACATGCAACAACATGCAAGGTCATACAAGCACATTCAAGTGACATGCATCAACATGCAAGCACATGCAAGTGACATGCAACAACATGCAAGGTCATACAAGTCCATAGGAGTGACATGCAAGTCCATAGGAGCAACATGCAACAACATGCAAGTACATGCAAGTAACATGCAACATGTAAGTACATGCAAGCAACATGCAAAACATGCAAGTACATGCAATCTTTTCTGACCTGATGCAAGTAATATCCAATTCATGCATCTCTAATACTTTGGTTAACTCCAACATTATATCCATGCAAGGTGTCTCAACATTATCCACTCATGTACATAGAAAAACATAACTCCAAGTCTAAATATAAGTTTCCATCAAAAGGGGATGCCCATGTTTAACTCCCACTTACTAGGAGTTATCAAACTCTCAAAATAGACTTAGGAGAAGTCAACAAAGTCTTCATGGTCCCCACTCTAAAAATGGATGCCCAACTTTGACCTTATCAATTAGGAATTGATTACAAAAGTTAAAATGCTATAATTAATAAATAAATAATCTCTCAAAGTCCTTATGTGTTGGAGAACACATTCCAAAAACTTTGGAGACACATAAATTGGTTAGGATTGCAAGTTAATGGCAACTTATCCCAACATTATATGGACTAATCTATTGATAAGAATTTAAGTCTAATTGAGTGCAAGAACATGGTTAATGTAGAAGCATTCTAGCCGCCCGACAAGAGTTGGCATGATAGAAAACCTGATGCATGCACACACACTCACTTAGTTTCATACATATTGCATCATTACATATTGTATTAATGAATGGCTTTGTTATGCATTTGTGTAACATGGATACATAGTCTTGATTGTGCATTTTACTTTAAATATTGTTGTGGTTATGACGTTTAATGATTAGTTATTTATGCAATTCATTTACTATGTACGTTCTTATTAAATGCACAGATTTGCCTTGTAATCATGTTTATTTTTGTCTTTTCATTAAATAGAACTATAAAGGTTGATTTCAAATTGATATATTATTAATTATATATGTATATAAGTATATATAATATATATATATATATGTTATATAAATATATACATATGCATGATAAAATATAGTGAAACCATAGTTTTAAGTGGAGTTTTGATTTCAAAATAGTGAATTAAGTCTTTTTTGGGCGGCACGCACCTTCCTCACCATGCATGAAGCATAAGTTTAATGAGGACTGAAAGAAAGGAAAAAGCTTGAACTAAAAATTGAGAACACTAATTTTAGGGTAGAAAAGACATTCATTAAGGAGGGAGATGAGAAGGGGAAAGGATATAGAGAACAGGAGCAAAGGAAAAAGGAGGCCATTGACAACCACAAGGAAGGAGACTAATCTATTGAGGAGGACGTGGTTACAGATACATATTCTTAAACTGTATTTTTCTCTTTGAATCAACCTATATATTATTCTTTTGGCTTAAGCTTTATCTATTGAATGGCCTAATATCTATTGTGTATAGCGGCCTATGCTTTATTTAAATTGGCCTATGTTTAAATTCATGTCGACTCTCTATTGTATATCTGTTGAAATGCGCCAGACAACTGAGATGGGGGGGGTGAATCAATTTTCCCAAAAACTTAAACACTTCTTCACTTACAGATTAATCACTTATCCACAATTATTATGATTTAACAATGAATGCATGAAATCAGAAACTTAAACACAGATGCAACATTATACACAAGAGAAACCAAACTCTTACATGGAAAACCCCAAGGTGGGTAAAAACCATGGAGAGGATTAGCTCTCAAAATATATTGCAATCTTTGAAAAATGATGTTTAGGCTTGGTCACTCCATGAGCCCAAAACATACTAGCTCACTGCGATAAAGTACAACTAGGTCTAGCAGGCTCACTGCCTCAACCCTAAACCTAGAAAGATTACAATAAGGGTTGTTAAACCCTATTAGCGGCTCACTGCCAAAATCAACATCTTCTTCATGTATGGGATTAGTACATTGAAGTACAATAGTTCCTCTACCCTGCTCTACCTTATCTCCTCGCCCTTTTCCTTATCTTCCCATTTTCGCACAAGGACACCTTTTCCACGACTCAATTATATGTATTTATACACTTCATCAACCTTGGAATGATCATCAAGGTCAGCATTACAATCATCAACCATTGGAACAATCTCCAAGGTCGGCATTACAAACATTTACAAAATAGGTCTTGACCTATTACAACATTATACAAAGGAAATGAAGTAAAAATGTATGCGAATTATGCCACGCCTTAGCTGGGACTCAAACATAATCTTCCACACCACAACACGCTTCCACAATCTTCAAGGAATCTCTGCAATTACTAGAATTAACCATGTCGCCTAAGACTGTTTACACGCTACATTATCTAGGAACAATCTTTAAACACGATCTCAATTCCTTAACATAGACCAATGTCAAGATAGGAACATGATTAGGAGACATCCACAAGCACATTATAATCATCAGGACCAACCACATGAACCTTAACTACTTTAGCCATAGGAATCTTCTCACCGGAACACATGAACTTCACTGTCTTCAACTGACATAAAAGAAAGATAGTTTGAGGACCACCAAAACATGAACCACTACAATTGTAGGCACTTATCATCATCCCAGACTTCCTTCTAGAACCACAGAGCAAAATAATTTATTGCAGAGGAATGTGGAGAAAAATACTTTCTCCCTGTCACCAGAGAATAATCAAAGAAAGTAGGTTTCACTCTAGTGAATGTAACTCTCTTAATTCTTCACACCAGATGCTCAAACTCAGGATTTAGCATCTTCAGACATCCCTTTAAATAACTTCCAATCCACAGACCAAGATATTCAACCAGCGAGAAATGTGGAGTAATCTACCAGACTATTCTTCAACATACAACTCACTGTCTATACTGCACTTCACTGTAACTCACTTGTTTCTTCCGGAGGGGCCAATTTTCTCAATATCCTCAACATACAAAGCTTCTAAACAAGTGATAGAATAGGACATAGTTGACATCAATGACAACAAAGATATGTTGACATCAATGGCAACACTGATTAGGCACATACTTGCAACAATCTCCCCCTTTGTCATTGATGGCAACATATGATGTGAAAAACTGCAACAACCATCAAGCCATGATTCTCCCCTATCTCTTTACACATCTGCACTTTTTCTTTCTGAGTTTTTCACATGACTTCTCTCCCCCTTTGTCATCAATGGCAAAGGGCACATACTTGCACTCTTCTGTTCTGATTCAATTTCTCTTCTGAACTCTCTGACTACTCCCCCTGAGAAGTAGCCCTAAAAGCATTAATATGGATCTGAAGAAGCACCACCGGACTGATGCACTCTTGTGCATCTTAGTTTAGAGTAGGAGGGGTAATAACCCCTAACATTTCTCTAAGATACTCAAAAGTATCCTTAGGCATAGGTTTGGTGAAAATGTCTACAATCTGGTCTTTTGTAGATACATATTCCAACTTGACTTCATTCTCTATCACTTTTTCCCTTAGAAAGTGATATCTTATGTATATGTATTTTGTCCTTGAATGCATTACTAAATTCTTTGATATGTTTATGGCAATTGTATTGTCACAAAAGATTGTAATTGGATCTTCATACATAACTCTGATGTCCTTCAAATTCTACTTCATCTGTAATACTTGAGTGCAACTACATGTTGTTGCAATGTATTTTTCTTCTGCAGTAGACAAGGATATTGAATCTTGTTTCTTGCTCAACCAAGATACCAACCTTTTTCCCAAAAAGAATGCACCTCCACTTGTATGTTTCCTATCATCCACATCTCCAGCCCAATCTACATCAGTGTATGCACTGAGAGTGAAATCATTGTCTTTTAGATACCACAAACCAATATCTTAGAATTCTCTTGATTTCCATCACATGTGACTCCTTTGGCTCTACTTGAAAACTTGCCACAAGACAAACTACATGCATGATGTCAGGTCTGGTTTGAGTCAGATAAAGTAATCCTCCAATCATAGATCTGTACCTTTTCTGATCTGCCATAGGTGAATCGTCATTTTTGCTCAACTTACAATCGGTTATCATGGGAGTATTTACCGGTTTAGAGTCTTCCATCCCAAACTTCTTTAGTAACTCTTTCACATACTTAGATTGAGAAATGAAGATACATTTATTTGATTGATTTATTTGTAGACCCAAAAAGAAATTCATCTCACCAAACATGGACATTTCAAATTCGCTTTGCATTTCTCCAGAAAAAACTGTGCACATACCTTCATTGCCTCCAAAGATAATGTCATCAACAAAGACTGATACAATTAGGATTTGTTCGTTATTGATATTGAAGTAGAAATTGATGTCTGTAGCACCTTTACTGAACCCTATCTGTATCAGATACCTATCCAACTGTGCATACCATGCACTGAGGTCTTGTTTTAATCCATACAAAGCCTTCTTCAATCTACATACCATGTCACCCTGATCTGATGATTGGAATCCTTTTGGTTATTCAATATAGACTTCTTCCATCTCTCCATTCAAGAATGTAGACTTTACATCCATCTGATATAGCTTAAAATCTGTATAGGCTGCAAATGCCAGAAACATTCTTATAGCTTCAATCCTTGCCACTGGTGCAAATGTTTCCTCAAAATCTATTCCTTCAACTTGAGAGTATCCTTTGCATACCAACCTTGCTTTGTTTCTTACTACTTGACCATTCACATTCATCTTGTTTCTGAAAACCCACTTGGTACCAATTACATTTTTGTCTGCTGGTCTGGGAACAAGATCCCAGGTCTGATTCTTCTCTATCTGCATCAATTCTTCTTTCATAGCCTTTACCCAATTCTCATCATTGCAAGCTTGATTCACAGTCTTAGGTTCAATCTTGGAAATTAGACAAAAATTTACTTGTTCTTCTGCAGCTCTTCTCCTGGTCAGGACCCCTTTACTTTTATCTCCTATGATTTGATCTTCATAATGATTAAGTTTTACATACCTTGGTGTCTTGGCAGCACTTTTTGGAGCTTGATCCTCTTCATCTGAGTTGTCTTCATGCTGCACCACTTTTGAAACATCTGGTTTATATAATTCATATCCAGTTGATTTTGGAGACCTTTCCTTGCTTTCATCAACTTTGACATTTTCACCCTCAATGATCTTATTTAACCTCTTATTATAACACAGGTAGGCCTTTCTCTTGGTTGAGTAGCCAAGGAAGATTCCTTCATCACACCTAGCATCAAACTTGCCTAGATCTTCTTCTCTTTTGATATAACATTTGCTACAAAAAACTTTGAGATATTTCACAGTAGGAATTTTACCATACCACAATTCATAAGGAGTCGTAGAATTGTTATCTTTGACTTGGACTCTGTTTAGGATATATACATCAGTGTGAATTGCCTCTCTCCAATATACTTCTGGAAGATTAGCTTCCTTCATCATGGTTCTAGCAGCTTCTTGAACTGTTCTATTCTTTCTGTCAACAACTCCATTTTGTTGTGGAGTTCTAGGTGCAGATAATTGTCTCGTTATCCCATGTTCTTCACAAAAGAAATTGAATTCATTTGATGTGAACTCTCCTCCTCTATCAAACCTTAAACATTTGATCTTCAAATCCATCTCATTTTCAACCATTGCCTTAAATGTCTTGAACTTATCTAGAGCTTCTAATTTTTCTTTCAAAAAGGTAACCCAAGTCATTCTAGAATAATCATCAATAAACAACATGAAATACATGTCTCCTTGCAAACTTCTTACTCTGGGAGGTCCACACAAGTTTGTATGCACTAGTTCTAGTAATCCATCAACTGATTGGTCCTTGCTTTTGAAACTTGTTCTTGTTTGTTTCCCAAATTGGCACTCTTTGCAAATAGGATTAGCAGGATTCACAAGCTTGGGCAAATCTCTAATAGCCTATGCAATACTTATCTTCATAATGTTGTCAAAATTGATGTGACACAACCTTCTATGACATAGCCAACTTTCATCAGTCTGAGCCAACAAACAATAATTATTAGTTCCTTTCAAGTGATAGATATTACCTCTGGTCTTCTTACCAGTTGCAATGATTGTTCCAAAGCTTTCCCCGATCTTGCATCCATTGTCCTTGAAGCTTAGGTCATAACCTTTCTCACACATCTAACCCACACTCAAAAGATTTTTCTTTAATCCTTTCACATACAAGACATCTTCAGTATTATGTTTGCCCTCAAAAGAAATAGATCCTTTTCCACAAATCTTACCAACTATATCATCTCCAAACCTAACCAGTCCACCATCATATCTTTCCAAACTCACAAGCTTACTTTTGTCACTAGTCATGTGGTGAGAGCAACCACTATCAATAACCCATTCATCTTTGTCTTCAACAACCTGAGCAGCCAAAGCACTTTCCACTGGTTTTTCTTTCTTCACACAGTGAGCAGGATTAGTAGACACAGGTTCTTCTTTAATAGCAATAAACAAGCATTCATTACCAGAAGTACTAGCATTATCTGGTTCACCCTTATCTGATACTCCTTCATCATCATCAAGATCTTCAACATAATAACATTTCTTTTGGATCCTAGGCCTGTTCTCATATCTTTTCCTATTTCTTTCAATTCTTTTAGGACATCTGGAAGAAAAGTGGCCTACTTTACTGCATGGAAAACATTTGAAAGGTAATTTACCTTTAAACTTACTGGATCCTCTTTGTAGTCTATCCACAAAGTTGGCTTCAATTTCATCAAACTCATCATCTAATTCTACCTTGTACTTTTCTGATCTGGAAGTTTTACTAGAAGTACTAGCTTTGAAGGCAGTCTCCACTTTTGGCAAGGCATCACCAAGCTCTCTCATTTCAAAGGCAATAAGCTTACCAAGCAACTGATCTCTGTCAATATCTTTTACTTGCATAAATTCTTTAATTGCAACTACCTTGTGACTATAGGACTTTGGCAGTGATTTGAGAATTTTCATTGCAACTTCCTTATCACTGAGGGTTCCCCCCATACCTTTTATTTCAGTGACAAGTTCATCAACTCTTTGCATAAAGGCTGTTATGTTTTCATCTTCATTCATCTTCAAACTTTCATATTTCACTTTTAGACTTTGTAGATTGGCCTCTTTCACATAATCATCTCCCTCATACAGATTTTTCAGCTTTTCCCATACCTCATTTGCAGTTTCAAGATCCACCACTTTTGTCAGTACCGAGTCATTCAATGAACTTAACAGAGCATCTTTTGCTTTAACATCCACTTCATATTCCTTGATTTTGTCTTCAGTCATCAAACCATTTTGAGGTAAGGTGTATTTTGTTTCTGTAACTTTCCATACTTTGTAACCAAGACAAAGAATATGACTTTTCATTCATGTCTTCCAAAGAGCATAGTTTGTCCCATCAAAATGTGGTGTTTCTTTCTTATAAGACATTTTTGGATCTTCCTAAAGCTGTTAGACTTTCTTCAGAGGAACCTCGCTCTAATACCAATTGTTGAAATGCGCTGAACAACTGAGATGGGGGGTGAATCAATTGTCCCAAAAACTTAAACACTTCTTCACTTACACATTAATCACTTATCCACAATTATTATGATTTAACAATGAATACATGAAATCAGAAACTTAAACACAGATGCAACATTATACATAAGAGACACCAAATTTTTACGTGGAAAACCCCAAGGTGGGGAAAAACCATGGAGAGGACTAGCTCTCAAAATATATTGCAATCTTTGAAAAATGATATTCAGGCATGGTCACTCCATGGGCCCAGAACATACTGGCTCACTACCATGAAGTACAACTAGGTCTAGCAGGCTCACTGCCTCAACCCTAAACCTAGAAATATTACAATAAGGGTTGTTAAATGCTGAGGGTTGTTAAACCCTACTAGTGGCTCACTACCAAAATCACCATCTTCTTCATGTATGAGATTAGTACATTGAAGTACAATAGTTCCTCTGCTCTGCTCTGCCTTATCTCCTCGCCCTTTTCCTTATCTTCCCATTTTCACACACCTTTTCATCATCCCAGACTTCCCTCTAGACCCGCAGAGAAAAATACTTTATTGTGAAGGAATGCAGAGTAAAATACTTTCTCCTTGTCACTAGAGAATAATAAGAGAAAGCAAGTTTTACTTTGGTGAATGTAACTCTCTTAATTCTTCACACTAGAGGCTCAAACTCAGGATTTAGCATCTTTAGACATCCCTTTCAATAACTTCCAATTCGCAGACCAAGATATTCAACCAGCGAGAAATGCGGAGCAATCTACTGGACTATTCTTCAGCATACAACTCACTGTCTATACTACACTTCACTGTAACTCACTTGTTTCTTCCGAAGGGGCCAATTTTCTCAATATCCTCAACATACAAAGCTTCTGAACAAGTGATATAATAGGACATAGTTGACACCAATGACAACAAATATATGTTGACATCAATGACAACACCGGTTAGGCACATACTTGCAACAATATTAGCATGTCTCTCATTCTTAAATGGCCTATGTATCTCATTCTTAATGGTCTATGTATTATTCTTTTTGGCTAGATTATCATTCTCCTCAACCTAAATTTTGTTTACATTGGCCTATTCTTTTGATCGACTATGTTCTCTTTGTTTTGGCCTAAATATTGTTTACATCAGCCTTTGTTCTCATAACGGCCTTTGTTTATTTCTTATCGACCTATCTTTTTTCCTTGACTTGGCTATACTTGTTCGACCTGTATATTTCTCTCCTATCGGCCTGCATATTCTCCTTTGTGCCTACGTATACTCTTGGCATGTGTTTTGTTTATAATGGTATGTGTTTAATTCCTATCGGCCTCCCTATTGTTCTTGGCGGCCTGAGTTCCATTCTCATTGGTCTCTCTCTCTCTCTCTCCCTACACTAGTAGAAATATGGCAAATAAATGACTAGGTGACTAAAACTTTTAGTCACGTGACCAAAATTTTAATCACGTGACTAAAACTTTTTGCAACACAGCTATAAATGACTAAATAAATGACCAAATAAATCACTAAATACATGACAAATTTGGTCATCGGGCAAAAAAACACAACTACAAATAAAATTGAGTAAATAAAGGACTAAATAAATTCCTCTATTCTTTTTTTCTTTCAGTTTAGTTTTGGAGGGAAATAATGGAGGGATTGTGCATTTATGAATTTTAAACAAAAGGTGATACCTGTGAAGAAGCAAAGATTGTGCATTTAGCAGGAGAAGATTGTTCATGGGCACTGAGAATAGGGTATGTAGAGTAGTCAAACAGGAGAAGATTATTCATGGCCACCAAGAATAGGGTATGAGTAGTCAAACATGAGAAGATTGTTCATGGCTGCCAAGAATAGGGTATGAGTAGTCGAACATGAGAAGATTGTTCATGGCCATAGTTCTTTGAGTTTGGAAATAGTTTTGAGATCATCGTGTGAATGAAGAAAGGAGGGAATTTTGGGATTTCTAGCTATAGATGGCAGATATCAAAGGAACAGATAGACGGCAGATAACAAATGGTTTTATGAAGTGGAGGTAGGGTTTTCCATGTACCTTTATTCTTCTCTTAGACTACTCTAAATTTTTGTATCTTTGAAAGATTAGTGCTCTGTCATTAGTGACTGTTCTATCTCTTTCAATGACTGTATGAAGAGGTCTCATGGTTCTTTATTGATAAATTTCTACTTTTTCCATTCATGATTTATACTTAGAATACCTTGGCATGAAGGAATTTGATGGTCTTCAACCTGTGACTTAGACACTACCCCTGTGTGTGTGATTCAACCTTTGAAAGATGATTGTATTTTCAAAATTACTGTCACAAAACAGAGAATGAAAGCTTATTGTTGAGAATGCAAGACTATTCCATGATTTGTTTCATTCCTTAAATTTGCTCTTCACTGTCTTTATTGTCTCTTACTGCTATCTTGACAGTAACCTTTGTCATGAAAACCTTTTTCATTTCTTCATACATGAACTGATCTTTGTTGTCCTATCACGAACTTGCCTACAAATTCCTTAATACAAAGATATCATTCATGATGACTATCCTTTGTATGCAAAAATCCATCACAGTCACATTCCCTTTGTCCATCTACTTCTATGACTATCATATAGCTTATTAGCTTGATTTTGATAAACTTGAAGATTCTATTCATAGACTTTTGATTGTAAAAAATCCTCTATGTTACTTTTGTTATTGATATATGACATAGTTTTCACATAATCCACATTTGGATGCAAAAAGACTGTCAATATTCCACTGTCTTTTCTTTGCTGTTGTAGCCCACCTTGGTGACTGTGATTAGGGCATCTCTTTGAATGGATAGTGATCTCCTCTTTTCTTCTATAGTGTTGTGCATTACTCTTTTTGATGACTGATTTCACTGTCAGTTTGATGACATGACTATCATCACTTTCAAAGGCACTTGTGTCATTATTTTAGCATCTATATAATGACTATCTTTGCCTGATAAAATCTTCAAGGACCAGTTAACTAATTAAGTAAGGGTTTGTATTTTGACAAAAGTGTTTGGCTTCATGGATTTTGTATTTTCATCTTTTCAATGCTGCTATAGACTGTAATATCTGCCCCCTCCTTTGCAATCAAAGGCATGACTGTATTCTCTATGTTATTTTTCCTATTGTCATGATTGTCATTTGAAATGGTTGACATCTTGAGTCCTTTATTTGGTGACTTTGCATATGATTTTGGCAAGTGATTTGCTGCTATGAATACTTCATCACAATAGTTATTTAATTGGGGTTTTAAAGTGTAATCTTGATAAATTGTTTAATATTTCTTCTAAATGATATTTATCTATTGGTTTACATAGCTTGTCTATATTTCTAAGTTAAGCAACTTGTAAAATGTATAATTGTCAGCATGGGAATGAAATTGAATTGTTGTTGATGTTTGTTATTCTCATGGACCCGTATTGAAGCACTTACTCTATCTGAGGCATGTACCTGAAAAAATGTTTTAGGTACATATAAGTGTAACAACTACTTGCATGGGTGATAAAGCTTGTTTGGAGAGGACTTGGAGACTTTTGAAAAGGCAGGCAAGGAATTCAGAGTTTGTTGTCACGAATTTGAAGTCGGCGAGGCCCTTTACAACAAAGTCAAATTTGGGGACACACTCTGCAACAAATTCAAAGGTAATTCAAAACCCTCATTGCCAAAAGTGAACTGATATTTTCATGATATTTGGGGAAGCTACTTGTGGGCGCCCCTAGGAGATATTTTCATGATTGAAGCTTGAAAACTCAAAAGAAAATGTTATCTTCAGTATCTTTGAAGTTGATCCTTAACTAATCCTTGAACTCAAATAAAACCACACCTCTACTCTGCATGATCTCCCTGCATGATGACTAGCCCAAACTGAAGGAAAGGTTATCCTAGCTTGACCATATGCATGATTGAAGGTTACCTTTTAAGATTTTATATTTAAAGGAATTCTAGGCATAGTATAGCTTATTATACTAAATTAATACTAGAATTCACAATATTACAGATGGATTAGCGTCAAAGGTTGACTACGGATCAATATCATGCATATGATGAGAGAGTAGCCAAAGAGAGGGAAATGGAAAAATATCCATGTCCATGTAATGATTGTCTTGGTGGAAGGGTGAGAAAAAGAAATGTGATTTATTGACATATAATAAGATATGGGCATAGTGGTATAAGCCCTTGCGCTTACAATTATTATGAATATATGATAGAATTGTAGACTATGAGAGATGAAGAGGCAACAAACATAGATGAAGTGGCACCGAACATAGATGAAGGGTTTGAAGTTGAAAGAATGTTGAATGAGGGTCTAAATGATGATTGGGCCAAGTCAATGGAGGATGCTTTAAAGCCTATGTATGCTAATTGAAAGTTAAGTTGTTTGACAACAATCCTTCAAATTGTTAACTTGCAAGTTGTGCATGGTTGGACAAATGAGAGTGTAGATCAGTTATTGGCATTATTAAGTTCGTTGTTACCAGCTGACTCCACATTGCCAAGAAAATGAAGTCAATGTAAAAATTAGATTAGTAAGCTTGGCTTGGGGTATGAAAACATCCACACATGTGTTAATGGTTGTGTATTATTTCACAAAAATCTTGCAAGTGAGAGTGAATGTCTGAAATGTCATGAAGCAAGGTATAGACAAGGGTTGAAATCAGCTGTGGTTTCTAGAAAGGTTCTTCACCACTTTCTAATAATCCCACAATTACTCTGAATGTATAGGTGCAAAGACATTGCTAAACTTATGCAGTGGCATGCCCAAAATAAGAGCATTGATGGAAAACAACAACATGTGCCTGATTCTAAGATGTGGATGGAATTTGATAACAGATGGCCTAATCTTTCTCAAGATCCTCATAATATAAGGTTGGGTTTGGCTCTAGATGGGGTGAACCCATTCTCAGATCAAAGTACTAAATGGTCAACTTGGCCAGTATTTTTAATAAATTATAACTTGCCTCCATGGTTAGCAACTAAACCATTTTTCTTAATGCTATCATAGATTATACCAGGAAAGAAAAGTGTGACTTCAGATACAATAGATGCCTATCTAGAGCCATTATATGATGAGCTAATGGAATTATGGAAAGGAATTGAAGCAATTCAATCTTTAAGTGATGGTCATTCAATCAAATTCACTTTAAGAGCTTCCTTATTGGTTACAATTCATGATCTTCCTGCATATGGTACATTGTTTGGTCTCACTGTTCGTGGATACCATGGCTATCCTGCTTGCAACTTTAAGGATTTTGTGAGGCACTCAAGAAGTTTGCGTAAGTGTATTTATTGTGGACATCGTGCTTACCTTAAAGTGGGTCATCCATATCATCGACAAAAAACATGTTTCAATGGTCAAGAAGAGAATCATGAAGCACCTTTCCTAATAATGGGTGATTACATTATTGAGAATGGACAAAAAAGAATGTCATTTATTGAAAATGGTGGGATTGTTGGTAGTAGATATGATCCATGTAACGAAAGTGGTGTAAAATGGTTGTGCATATTCTATAATTTGCCATACTTTAAGGATATAGTCATTAGGCATACTGTTGACTTTATGCATACTGAGAAAAATATAGCCTATGCTATTATAGAAACTATTTTTGGTGCTTTTGATACTATTTCATCATGTGAAGACTTTCGAGAACAAAAGATTCATCAAAATCTTTGGATTGAAAAATATGATGATGCAAAATATAGAAAACCCAGTGCTCCTTATGTCTGACAAAGGAACAACATGAACAATTCTTATAGTTGATGTCTCAAACTCACTTTCCCACTGGCTATGTAAGTAGTACTATCAGAAGCCAAACTGACATTAATAGATTAAGAGGCCTAAAGACCCATGACTATCATGTTATAATCAAAAATATTTTACCTATTGTGGTAAATATATCAGGTTTGGCAAAGGGACCAAGATTGGCAATTATAAGGTTGGGCCTAATATTAAAGAGAATGAGTTCACATGTATTAGATCCTTCGAACTTTTATCATTTGAGGGAGGAGGTTGTTGAAGTCCTTTGTCTATTGGAACGGGAATTTCCAACAACAATCTTTAACATTTCTATGCATCTTTTGATACATCTAGAATATGAACTAGAGCATTGTGGTCCAGTAAGAACAAGATGGATGTATCCTATAGAATGATATATGAAGGTTTTGAAAAAAATTGTTCGTACTAGGGCAAAACTAGAAGGCAACATGTCTGAGGGATATTCAATGCAAGAGGCCATTGGATTTTGCACAGAATATATGAAGGATTTTAAAATGTCAATCGACATGTATGGGATGATGATGAAGATGAGAGAGTTGTAGGTGAAGTATTAGAAGGCAATGGATGTTGCTTCAAGCTATCACATCAAGAAAGAAGTGCGATACATGCCTTTATTCTTTAAAACACATCTTTGTTCGATAAGTGGCACAGGTTAAAAAAATTTACACAATTATTTAGTTACACTTTTATATTATTAATCTTAATTGCATTTACACATTTATATTATTAATCTTACTATTTGCACATTAATATTCTATGTGGAAAATATGAAGAAGAGAATCAAAGTTGGATGCAACATTGACCTCAAAAGCGCATACGTCATGATTTGGTTGGAGGTGATTCTTTTCCAAAATTTGAAGAATGGATTGCTAATGCAGTTAGTGATGCAAAAGAAGAAGGTCAAGATATAACAATGGAGGAAAGTGAGCTTTCACAACCTCCACATTTATGGGCTATGCATTTTAGTGGAATGTGGGCCTATGGTAGCCATTTAAGAGTGGAGGAAAAAGACAAAGGAAAGACAAATTGTGATTGTGTTGTAAGTGTTAAATTTCTTCACGAAACTGAGAAGAAATTCTATGCTAGATTCATCCAAGAAATTATTCAAGTAGATTTTGGTGAAAACGGTCCTATATTATTAAAATGTAAGTGGATTCGACCATCCGCAGTACATGTTGATGAGTATGGATTTGTACGTGCAAATAAAAGACAATTTTTAGCAGAGAGGGATGAGACCTATGTTTTCCCTTTTCAAATTAACCAATCATTTCTAATTGATGATGTAAGAAGCCCAGGATGGTCGTATGTCATTCAAATAGTGTCTTGTTCGAAATGAAAATTCATGGAAGCTATTGATATAATGCCTAATGGGCAATATGTTAATTTACAAGAAACATTCGAAGTAGTGGATGAAGATGATGATGGAGTGTTTGGAGAAGATATTTTGATTACTAATGAAGAGATTGGGAGAGAGAATGTATTGCATGACACATATCAGGATGAGGAAGAAAATCAAGTAGATGCAGACATGAGCTATTAGGATTCTAATCTTGCTGGCAATGCAGATGATTAGTGAAGGCATCAAGAAAACAGTGAGCTTGTAAAATGTAGTAGAGAAGCAGCAAGATAAGAAAGGGCATTAGTGTATAGGAATTTCTTCCACTTTTGGTTTTTCAGGGTAATCTCTTGTGTTGAGCTCTACTTTTTATTGTTTTTCTAGTTCTTGTCTTGTTGCAGGTCATGCATATAACTAGTTATATTTGTTGCAAAAATAAATTACTCATTTTTAAAGCACATATTAACTATTTTTGTTTACTTACATTTGTGTGTTCAAAATTTTTGCAAAATTATATAAGTAGAAATAATGAGGATTTTATAAGTAGAAATAATGAGGATTATATAAGTAGAAATAATGATGATTCACACTATCAGAAAGGCAATTAGTTTCTTCTCAAATAGAAGGATAAAAAAATAGAGTTTCCTTTGGGTTTTAATTTGTGTGCCACATTTACGTACTAAATTTTTGCTCCTCCATATAATGCATCTTATATGCTATCATCCTATGTCATGTCACTTGTCATAGACTGTCTCCTCTAATTTCTAAGAATGCATCCTATATGCTCTGTGAATGTATTTTATATGGGGACTGTCCTTATATACTGTATCATTCAAATGGAAATGAAATCCTTATATACTATGACTGCATTTGTTTATATGCTCTAGTTGACTAAAAATAATGGCTTTGTTTATATTCCACTCTTGTTCTACTGATTCAAGTTGCTGATTTATATATTATTATTTATTTGGAATTCAGGAAATGAGGAAAAAGACTATGAGGCACAATTTAGATGATAGTGATCATGTTGCTGAAGTTCCACTGACAGATTATGAGCACTTTCGTAAAGAACGTGTGGTAAAGAATAGTGAATATTTATCACATCTTGGTTTGACAAACAAACAAGTTGTAAATCCACTAAGTAGTATATTATTTGTTTAATTGTGTTTATGAAATTTTATAGGCAAGAGGTTTATGTATATAAGACCTAATATGATATTTTTTTGTTTTATAGGAAAGAAAAAGAGTGCAAAGAAAATGCAGAGAGAAAACAAAAGGAAAGTAAAGATACAGTGCTGCCAACTCATAGAAGCCAATGCATTTGGGATTCAAGTATGAATGCAGTTGGTGAAAAGAATAGTTGTGATGATGTGTAGCCCGATATAACACATAGTGATGTGCAGCTTGATATAGCACATGGTGATGTGTAGCCTGATATAGCACATGGTGATGTGCAACATTGTGATGATCTCTTAGCACAAAGTCTAAGAGAGATTATTGAAAACAATGAGAGGAAAGGAACAGTAAGTGAGTGCAAATGATTTATTCAAGAGACCAGTACTGATCTACCTACTCATGACACACCTGATGTGGCCAAGGACAATAAAGTTCTGGTTAATGAAAGTCATGAAGAGAGATCACTTGCATCTAATGTGCCTGCTACAACTTTTGATGGAACTAGTGGATCAGCCAAAAATATTGCTAGTGGTTTAATAGAAGATGTGCCTACTTTGTTCAAAAGAAAAAGATTGAGTCAAGATTTATACAAATCTACAGAGAGGAATGCAAAACAAAGAAGATTAGAAGGAAAGAAGCCATTCTTGGTTGAGGTATCGAGAGATGGTAAGCCCATTGGGAAAAATGTTGTAAGGTGGGCCTCTGAGTTGGGTGTGAGATGAAGGGCCTGGTGGTGCCCACCTAGAATTTGGGTTTTAAGTATTCATTTGTAGGCCTTTTCAAAAAAACCCAAAAAATTTCCAAGTCCCTCGGCCTTCACAGTTGTATGTATGCACCTTTGTATATGGCTGTTGTATCTAGCGTGTAGATGCATATATACATGGAGGACCCAAAAAGAAGTTCAATCAGCTTCAAAAAGTCAAAAAAATGGTTGTATTAATCATTATATGCATATCAAGTTTGTATTTGGCATTTGGGTGCATTTTTGGAGGTAAAAAAGTGGATGTACATAGCAGATTCCTGGTATATTCTACATTTGTATCAAAAGGTTGCATGTATATGTTGTTGTATATTTGATATACAATAAGGTAGATACAACAGCGGATGCCAAAAAGATTCAAATCTTCTTAAGCAGTGGTCGGGCCCATAGGTATGCAGCGGAAGGATTGTATGTATATAGCATATACAATTTGATATACAATGCAAAACATACAATCCCGGACTTCAAATTTTATTAAATCAGGCCTAGCAAGAGTTGATACAAGTGCAGAGTTGAAAAGTCAAAGGCAGTTTCCTTTGTATCTTGCATTGTATGTATCTCCAATATACAACTGCACATACAATGTGAAATATACAACGAGCATATACAAAGAAATATACAAGCAGGTTGCGATCAAAGTCAACGATGTTCAAAAACCTAGTGGGGCCCGCACAGTTGTATGTCATGTGATTGTATGTATGTGCTATGTATAATGCAAGATACAAAAAGCACATATACAACCTGGACGTGAATGAAGAATGTGTTTTGGTGGATTTCAGGTTGGGGTCCACAGTTGATTGTATATTGTGCATTGTACATGCGATATACAATGAGAGATGTAATGAGGTAAATACAATGCCAGATTTCAAAGGTTATTCCAATCCGATTGATAAATGTGTTGGATCCCGTGATTGTATGTATATTGCATTTGTATATGCAATATACAAGGAGATAAACAGAGGGAAGGTACAAGCCTAGACCCGATAGTGATTTCAAATTGTTTCATAAAGATTTGGGGTCCACGTTTGTATGTAGGGTGATTGTATGTATATACAACCTCATATACAACCACAGATGCAAATGTTGATACAATGGATTGCTGATGAAGATGCAAATACACAGCAATGGAGAACCAATCAGGGGGTTACACATGTCCAAAGACAATTGTATGTATATATTGTTGCAAGTATGAGGTTAACCAGTGTTGTCATTGATGTCAACATACTCATATTGCATTGATGAGAAGGATTGGATGAGCTGTGTGCTGAGGATATTGAGAAAATTAGTCTCAATCAGGAACAGTACTCAATAGGTTGAGGATCAAAGGATGCGGATTAAAGGGTTTGTAGATATGAGTCTTGAGATGCTCCAGTTAAGATTTCAGAGGTCTGCATGAAGATATGAGGAAGTTGTGATCGATCAAGTAGAACTGGTTCTAGAAGATGCTCCGGAGTGACAGAGTGTTACAAAAAGGTCCGTGGAGATCCGGAAGTGCAGTTTTCTATTCTACGGATTGGAAGGAGTGTTTGGGATGTCCTTCTGATGTGTCATCTCGATTTGCATATAGTTTGGAGGTCTGGAAGTACCTTTTGCATTATGACAGTGGCAGTAGACTGTGTTCTTATAGTTCTGGATGAAGAAGAGAAGAGATTCTAATAAGAAGAGGACGTGCGGATGTACCTGGTCATTCAGGCAAGCTTGTGAAGGTTCTTGGATCATGTTGAGGCTATGTTGTCAGTCCGCATCAGTGGTAGAGCCCGGAATTGAAGACATTCTTCCGGATGAAGATGTTCTTGTTTAGTTTGGCCGACCGGATGTATTACACGTCTTGCGGATATTCTTATAGGTGTTTGCCGACTTAGATGATTGTTCCTAAGTCGATGCCTTGTATAAATAAGGGATTGTGAATTCATTTTGTAGTGTGTCTTGGCATGATGAGTGTGTAGTAGCGAAGAGGAGCACGAAAGGTAGAGCAAAAGTTTTGGGCGTAAATGGAACTGATCCAGACATGGTAAAGATGTCAATCTCTAGTTCAAGTTTGTGATTCTTATCACTTTGTAGACAGTGTGTCTCTTTGTAGGCAGTGTGCCTCCTTGTGAGCAGTGTGCTTGGGTAGTGAGCCCTGATTGGCGTGTGCCATCCATTTTTCTTATTCTTCTAACAGAGAACAATCTTTGGGTTAATCACCCCGTGGTTTTTCCCTTAACCGGGTTTTCCACATCAAAATCTTGGTGTTCAATGTGTTGATGTTTATCTGCTCCTATGTTTATGCTTTTGCTTTCATGAATGGTTAACTGATATGCTGTTATCTAATAAGGAAGAATCAAGTGTTTGAAGTAGAAGCAAGTTTTTGTACAACTGATTCACCCCCCCTCTCAGTTGTGTGCCCTAGATCTAACAATTGGTATCAGAGCCAAGTTCCTCTAAAAGGAGCTTAATCGCTTGAGGAGATCCAGGATGTCATCGTATAAGAAGGATAGTCTGAAGTTTGATGGAACCAACTTCTCTCTGGAAAGGTCACATGAAATGTCACTTGGAGTGTATGGGAAAAGCATACTTGTCCATGGTCACAAAACCATATGTACCTCCACAGGGCGGTTCAGTAACTCTAAATGAAATCACAGATGCTGAAAATAATCTGCAGACCAAAGAGGCTCTTCTAAGAGCTTTAACTGACTCAGAGCTCTCAAATGTTATTGATCTACCAACTGCCTATGAGATCTGGACTAAACTGGAACTTCTGCATGAAGGAGATGAGTTTGTTAAGAGTGCAAGGCTACAAAGTCTCAAAGGGAAATTTGAAAGATTGAAGATGAGAGATGATGAGAACATCACTACCTTTATGCCAAGGGTAAATGAGCTAGTGTGTGGAATTAGGAATGCTGGTTGAACTCTGGATGAAAATGTGATTGTTTGCAAAATTCTCAGATCCCTTCCTGCTGCCTACAAAATCAAGGTTGTTGCCATTGACGAATTCAGAACCCATACAACTATCACAAGAGAACAATTGGCTAGCAAATTGGCTACATTTGAAATGACCAAGTTTGGAGATGATCCCCCCAAGACTGAATCTACATTCAAAGCTAGTGCATATGTGAAAGGCAAACAAAGATTTGATCCAGGAGAAAACTCTTCAAGAAATTTGTCATGGTATGATCAAGCAAGGAAAGACATGGAAGAGGAAGAAGTAGAAACAACTCATCTTGAAGCTCTCATTGCAAAGAGACTGCCTAGAGGATCTGGTAAGTATGAAGGAAAATTACCCTTTAAGTGCTTCAACTGCAATAAGATTGGTCATTTTGCTTCAAGGTGTCTGGAAAGATCTGCAAGGTCAAATTCTAACAGACAAAGGTACCAAAAGAACTGCTATTATGTTCATGAAGAAGATGATAATGAAGGAGTAACCAATGATGAATCAGAAATAGGAAACAAATCTAGAAATGAATGGGTGTTTATTGCCATCAAGGAAGAAGATCCAATGTCCTCTGAATCTGTCAATCATAAGGTTGTAGAAAGAGCTTTGGCTGCCCAAGTTGAAGAAAAGGATGATTGGGTTATTGACAGTGGCTGCTCTCACCATATGACAAGTGACAAGAACAAGTTCTTAGATTTGGAAAGGTATGAAGGAGGAATGGTAAAATTTGGTGATAATTCTGCTGGTAGAATCAGAGTTAGGGGAACTATTTCTTTTGATGGAAAGAGCAAAACTGGTAATGTACTGTATGTTGAAGGATTGAAGCACAATCTTCTTAGTGTTGGACAGTTAGTAGACAAAGGTTATGATCTCCGGTTCAAAAATGGAAGATGTAGGATCTTTGAAAGCTCCGGAACTGAGATTGCATCCGGTACTCAAACAAAAGGTAATATCTTCCATCTAGTTGGTTCTAATAAAAGTTGTTTGTTTGTTCAAGTTGATCAGAGTTGGTTATGGCATAGAAGGATGTGTCATGTAAATTTTGATAACATCATCAAGATAAGCAATACTCAGGCTGTAAGAGATCTTCCAAACTTGGTGAAACCTACAAATAGTTTGTGCAAAGAATGTCAGCTAGGCAAACAGAGCAGAGTCTCCTTCAAAAGCAAGGATCAGTCCTCTATCAGATTATTGTAATTAGTTCATACTAATCTATGTGGTCTGACAAGAATCAAGAGTATGCAAGGTGATAGATATTTCATGTTACTGATTGATGACCATTCCCGGATGATGTGGGTTACCTTTCTAAAAGAGAAATCAGAAGCCCTTGAGAAGTTCAAAATCTTCAAATCTATGGTAGAGAATCAAACCGGATTGAAACTGAAATGTCTAAGGTCTGATAGAGGTGGGGAATTCACATTCGGTGAGTTCATAGACTTTTGTGAGAAGCATGGTATAAAGAGACAGTTGTCTGCTCCTAGGACTCCACAGCAGAATGGAGTAGTTGAGAGAAAGAACCAGACCATTCAAGAAGCATCCAGGACAATGATGATAGAAGCAAATGTTCCTCAGATGTTTTGGAGAGAAGTTGTCAACACTGCAATTTATACTCTCAATCGAGTTCAAATCAGAAGCAATACCGGTAAGACTCCTTATGAACTTTGGTTTGGTGTCACTCCTACTGTGTGATATTTCAGAGTATTTGGTAGCAAATGTTACATCAAAAGAGATGAAGATCTAGGAAAGTTTGATGCTAGAAGTGATGAAGGAATTTTCTTGGGTTACTCCACTCAAAGCAAAGCATACCGGTGTTACAACAAGAGACTGAGAAAGATGATAGAAAGTACAAATGTGAAAGTTGATGAAGGAATTAAGAAGCCCTCAAGGTTTTATGAATATGATGAAGATGATCAGAATGATGTTCAAATTCAAAGTATCCAAGCCTCCTCTGAGAAACAAAGTCAAGGTGATCTGGTAAGACAGGAAGAAGAGATAAGTGTCAATGAGATTGATCAAGAATTAGAGGTGCAAGAAGTTCCCAAAGCTCCAAGGTATGTAACTCTAAACCACTCTAAAGATTAGATCATAGGTGACAAAAGAAAAGGAGTGCAAATAAGGAGGAGAATTGCTCAAAATTTAGATGAATGTTGTCTGATTTCAAGGATTGAACCTAAGACAATAAATGAAGCTTGCAATGATGAAAATTGGACCAATGCAATGGAGGAAGAGTTGATGCAAATTGAGAAAAATCACACTTGGGATCTTGTTCCCAGACCCAGAGACAAGAGTGTGATTGGTACCAAATGGGTCTTCTAGAACAAATTAAATGAAGTTGGTGAAGTAATCAGAAACAAAGCCAAATTGGTCTGCAAAGGCTACTCTCAAATAGAAGGGATTGATTTTGAAGAAACTTTTGCTCCGGTGGCAAGAATTGAAGCAGTCAGATTATTTCTTGCATTTGCTGCCTTCAAAGACTTCAAGGTATATCAGATGGATGTTAAGTCTGCCTTCCTAAATGGTGATTTGGAAGAAGAAGTATACATTGAGTAACCGGATGGATTCAATTATCAGAGCATGGTGATATGGTTTGCAAATTAAAAAAGGCATTGTATGGTCTAAAGCAAGCCCCAAGAGCATGGTATGAAAGGTTGGACAAACATCTTTTGAAGATTGATTTCAACAAAGGTAATGTTGAGAGCAACTTATATTTCAAAATTGATCATGAAAACATCTTAATTGTTGAAGTGTTTGTGGATGATATCATTTTTGGAGGAAGAGATAGTATGTGTAAAACTTTTGCAAATCAGATGAAAAGTGAGTTTGAGATGTCTATGCTTGGTGAAATGAACTTCTTCTTGGGTCTGCAAATTACTCAATCAAAGAAAGGGATCTTCATTTCTCAAACCAAATATGTGAAAGAATTGTTGAGGAAATTTGGGATGGAAGATTCAAAGCCAATGAATACTCCCATGGCAACCGGATGCAAGTTGAGCAAAGATGATGACTCCCCTAAGGAAGACCAGAAAAAGTATAGATCAATGATTGGTGGATTGTTGTATCTCACTCAAACTAGACCAGATATAATGCAGGCTGTTGGTCTTGTGGCAAGATTCCAAGTAGATCCCAGAGAATCTCATGTCATGGCAATCAAAAGAATTTTTAGGTATTTAAAAGGAACAATTGAGTATGGTTTGTGGTATCCTAGAGATCATGATTTCTCTCTTCATGCTTACACAGATGCAGATTGGGTAGGAGATGTGGATGACTAGAAGAGTACCAGTGGTGGAGCATTCTTTTTGGGAAAAAGGTTGGTTTCTTGGCTAAGCAAGAAACAAGATGCAATATCCTTGTCTACAACTGAAGCAGAATACATTGTTGCAGCAGGCAGTTGCACTCAAATTTTATGGATGAAGCAAATGTTAAGAGATATTAAAGTAGAATATGAGGAGCCTATCACAATTTTCTGTGATAATTCAAGTGCAATAAATATTTCTAAGAATCTGGTGTTGCATTCTAAGACCAAACACATATCTATCAAGTTTCACTTTCTGAGAGAGCAAGTGAACAAGGATGAAGTCAGATTGGAGTATGTACCCTCTAAGGATCAGATTGCAGATATCTTTACTAAACCTCTTCCCAAGGACTCTTTTGAGTATCTCAGGGAGAAGTTAGGGGTCATGGCCCCTCCGGTGATGAACTAGGATGCACTAATGTGCATTAGTCCGGTGGACTTCACAGTCATATCTTTTGATCTAGATTGGTGATGGGGAGCTGCTACTAAGGGGGAGCAGCTAGTATGATTCTAATATGTTAGAATTACAAGTATGAGCCCTTTACCATTGATGTCAAAGGGGGAGAAAAGACATGTGAAATACAAGTGGTTGATGATCAAAGGGGGAGCAGTAAAGGAAGGGAAGACATGTGAAGAGTTGTTGTTGATAGGGGGAGCTGTGACAGAAAGGAGTAGTTCTTGTCTTGATGGTTTTTCACATCATATGTTGCCATCAATGACAAAGGGGGAGATTGTTGCAAGTATGAGGTTAACCAGTGTTGTCATTGATGTCAACATACTCATATTGCATTGATGAGAAGGATTGGATGAGCTGTGTGCTGAGGATATTGAGAAAATTAGTCTCAATCAGGAACAGTGAAGAACAGTGATGAGAATAAGGCCAAAGTACTCAATAGGTTGAGGATCAGAGGATGCAGATTAAAGGGTTTGTAGATATGAGTCTTGAGATGCTCCAGTTAAGATTTCAGAGGTCCGCATGAAGATATGAAGAAGTTGTGATCGATCAAGTAGAACCAGTTTCGGAAGATGCTCCGGAGTGGCAAAGTGTTACAAAAAGGTCCGGTGAGATCCGGAAGTGCAGTTTTCTATTCTACGGATTGGAAGGAGTGTTTGGGATGTCCTTGTGATGTGTCATCTCAATTTGCATATAGCTTGGAGGTCTAAAAGTACCTTTTGCATTATGACAGTGGCAGTAGACTATGTTCTAATAGTTCCAGATGAAGAAGAGAAGAGATTCTAATAAGCAGAGGACGTGTGGATGTACCTGGTCATTCAGGCAAGCTTGTGAAGGTTCTTGGATTATGTTGAGGTTGTGTTGTCAGTCCGCATCAGTGGTAGAGCCCAGAATTGAAGACATTCTTTCGGATGAAGATGTTCTTGTTCAGTTTGGCCGACCGGATGTATTACACGTCTTGCGGATAATCTTATAGGTGTTTTTCGACTTAGATGATTGTTCCTAAGTTGATGCCTTGTATAAATAAGGGATTGTGAATTCATTTTGTAGTGTGTCTTGGCATGATGAGTGTGTAGTAGCGAAGAGGAGCGTGAAAGGCAAAGCAGAAGTTTTTGGCGTAAATGGAACTGATCTAGACATGGTAAAGATGTCAATCTCCAGTTCAAATTTTTGATTCTTATCACTTTGTAGACAATGTGTCTCTTTGTAGGCAGTGTGCCTCCTTGTGAGCAGTGTGCTCAAGCAGTGAGCCTTGATTGGCATGTGCCATCCATTTTTCTTATTCTTCTAACAGAGAATAATCCTTGGGTTAATCACCCCATAGTTTTTCCCTTAACGTGGTTTTCCAAGTCAAAATTTTGGTGTTTAATGTGTTGATGTTTATCTGCTCCTGTGTTTATGCTTTTGCTTTCATGAATGGTTAACTGATATGTTGTTATCTAATAAGGAAGAATCAAGTGTTTGAAGTAGAAGCAAGTTTTTGTACAACTGATTCACCCCCCCTCTCAGTTGTGTGCCCTAGATCTAACATATACAACTGCATATACAAATATTTGAAGGTGAAAATGCAAAAATGGGCGAAAAAGGTAAAATGTATCTTCAGGCTGCAAAAAGTCAAAGGAGCAAAAAGACACCGGTGAGGCACATTTTCATTGGCCGATGACTTTTCAAAGCTAGTGACTGGATTGCCTGATCAAATTGAAGCCGCAGATCTCGGCGAGAGGAAATGAATCGGTGGTCATTGTTCAAAATGTTCAAAGGAGGGATTTTTGTGTTCACAGTTGCTTTTCAAATGGAAGGAACTTCAAGAACATGTGAACCGTTGCTGTATCTTGAAATCAGTAGGTTGGCCATTAATGACAGATTTGCGGAAGTATGGGTCTGAAAGGACAGGCTAGCTACCATTTTTAAAGGAAAATCTCCAAGCAGCGGCACACTTCCCAAATTCAACCACTCTCTTCTTCTTTTGCCTAGAGCATTAAATGTTTTGGGCACCATTTTGAGGGTGCGATGTATCTGGCAGCATTTTTGAGTTGACCATTGTACTTGATTGTTGAGTACATGTTCTTGGTTTATATCAGAACTGTGTTACTCATTTTTTAAGGGTTGAAGACTGGGGCAATTTTTTTAGAGAAATAATGAAAAATAGAGCTTTTTGGCTGTTCTGTCTCTTTTGGAGTTTATGAGTTGCATCTGAATGCATGTTGCATACATGTTCAGTTTCATGTCATTTTTATATGAAAAATGCTTCATGGCATGTGTTTAGCTATTTGTCTCCATGGCTGTATGCATCCCTTCTTTTGAATCTAGTTGCTAAGGGTTACTAAGATTCTAGGATATAGATTTATGTATTGCATGCTTGATCTCTAACTTCTATTCAAGGAGTGGATTAAATTGTTTTAGGTTAAGTATGAGGAAGAATGTATGGCAGCAGGGATATTTTTAAGTACAGATTGCTAAATACTCATTCTTGGGTAATGTTTGTAAGGCAAGCACCAATCTAACCCCTTGAAACTTGAATCTCTATTGAGTTTGTGCAAATCATTCACATGTATACGTCTAGTTGACTCTTTGCCCTGAGATATGCACTGGTCTACCCTTGTGTAGTAGTTATGATCCAAAACCCCCTATCCTGCATCCAAAACATAAAACACAAGTCATTTCCAAACTTCAAACCTGTTAATTTGTAGGATTAGAAATAGGACCCTTGCATACTCTCATCCTCAACCAGTTAGAAATGTCCAAGAACATTGCCAAACTTGTGATTTATCCCACAAATCTTGGTCCTAAAATGAGAGCATTATGACTGTGACTAAAAGGCTAAATCTTTATGTTGGGTGATTCAAAGTTAAATCTTTAGCTATAGGGATACCCCCCTTGGTGCAGTAGAACTAGAAGTGAAGGGGAGGCAGCTCACGCAACCTCCTGTATTTGTTGGTCGAATTTGCCTGTGCATTGGAACTGGCAAACCCTTTGTTGATTCAGGAAAAACTCCAACAGTGCCCATTTGGATATTTGCAAATCAAATTTTGCAAAGCAAGATCCACGAAGTGTGGAAAATGTTATACAAAAAATGGAAAATGCTTTTGAGACTATTGGTGGACAAATCTCTAGAAGATAGTACAAGCAAAAGATGAGACTTTTGATGAACAATTATAGATACAATTGTAGAAAAACAATCTTGGAGGGAAAAGAGAGGTTAGAATCCCCTCTATCTCCCAAACAGTGGGAGGCATTGAAAGAAAATATGTGTTCTGAAGAATATTTAACAAATATTTATAAAGGAAAGAGGGCAAGAGATAATGTGGCAGCTGGATATACATTTGGCTGAGGCGGGTTGCAGGCCAAAATGGACAAACTTGGAGTAAGGGTATGGCTTTTTGGTTCAATTTATGTTGGTTATTTATTTCAATTTTTTATTCAACTGACTATATGTTGATATTGAAATTGTATTTTAGGTGCAAAACAGTAAGAGAGAAGCAGGTGTGGAAGATATGCTTGATTATATGGTAGCACTAGATCCTAGTAAATCTAATGGTAGTATGAAGTGGAAATCTAGTTCATCAACAAAGATTTTAGAGCCATCTGTTAGACGCCCAGAAAGAGCCTCTGCAGATCATGTCAACTCAAATGAAGGGTACCAACATATAATGAGTTGCTTACACAGTCTCACTGAGAAATTGTCGCAGTTGGCTTCCTCCATTAAGCCTATAGTTTCTACATGGAATGAGCATAATATTATGGATGCAAATGAGGTAAGAGGCTCTATTACACTATCCTTTTATTTCATGTGCTTGTTATTGGGTAAACTTGTACCATGTTTTTGTTATACTTCCCTGTGATTGCATTTTTTGGATACTTCAATAAGTATCATAGCTCTTGGATACTATAAACAAAGAATGAACCTACCCTCAACATGCAATACTACAATTCTATCCATTATAACCTTAGCATTGATGCTTTGCATAAATGCGTTATCACAAATTGTCTCACTGTTCTACTTATAGAACCAAAAGAAACATGCAATACTGCAATTTACCAGGTTCTACTTCAAACCATTTTGCTTGAGTATTCACTTTATTATTGTTGTCCTTGTCATGTTTATGACATGCTCCTATGTTGCATTATGACATTTAACTCTATCATTCTAGACAGTCACTTTGAGTATGTCTTAGTAAAGCTCTTAATCACTGATCCTAAAGTTAAGGCTGTCATATTTGCTTTGTTGTTGTCATTCCAAGGGTTCTTGGTCATTGTCTAATGGTTTTGACAGTGCCTTTATCTCTTCTCTTTGTTTGGTGAAACCCTACTAGCTGTTGCATCTCTTTATCTTCTCCTATACCTTCCATGCTATGGACTGTCCTAAGACAAAGATATGGACTGCCATCTTACAACTTTTACTATCTTCCTTATCATATGAAGGACTAGGACTGTGCCTTCTTGTTGAAAATCTTATACTCATGACTATAAGAATCCTCCTATAAACTAGCATTGATTGCTTACAATAAAGGAAGAATCTCACAACATACCTTCACTTAGTCATTTAAGAGTGGAAGAAAAATATTATTTTGAACAAAAAATTATAGTTTTTGCATTCTTTACTTGACTTATATTAATTTTTGCATGATGATTAAACCACATGCAGAGAAATTATATGAGAGCAGAACGAAAAGAAAAAGGTCCTATCAATAGAGCTCTCTACAAAGCTGCACAACTTGAGGACAATGATGATAGTAATTATGTTGAACGTCTTGATGAGAATCTGCATGATATTCAAAGTAGTAGTAGTGGTGCTAGAATTGAGGTTATTACTACTTATTGTTTTTATGTCTTTCATAGTACAGTCATTGTTGTTTTAACACACACATGCAAGTAAGTACTATTCAAGTAAGTTGTTTTAATTCTATTTGAAGGAAAACCCACCAGTATGATTTACTTTAAAGGATTTAACTCTAGAGAGAGACCAACAAATGTAAGTCACTTAAAGGGAATTACATCAACTTCTAATAGAAACCAATTAAAAGCAACCACACAATGACAACAAATGTGCCTTGATAAATCTATTGATTTGAATAACTGGAAATAGCCAATATGGAGACAATCAAATAATTTATGAACTTGAATATTAACAGAAAATTAGAACACCATACGTATCCACAAAGTTAACCATCCTTGCCCATTATAATATTAAATTATCATAGAAGTGTAATGTCTTGAATCTGAAATATGATTGGATAGATAATATTGGAATATATAAATTTTCTTGCATAAAGATGATGATTGTCTAGGCCTTGGTTTCCCGTATAAATATGGGAAGCAACAAGCTTCAGGCCTCTTGTAACTAAACATGTTTAATAAAGAGAAATTAATGGCATAAGCAAGTTAACCAATATCTAAATTTGTTAATCATCATAGAGCACCCATGACCTCAGGCCTGGCAAGGTACTCATCTCCATGTTGTAGTATCTATTAACTATGTTGTGCCCCTGTCTATTATCACAAAAAAGTGTCAAAATTTTGTCCTTGTTCTCCATGTTGATGCTAGCAAAACTACTCGTTGCTCCTTCTACACCTAAACCTGTAGTTCCATATCAACCTTTCAAGTATGTTTGCTCCCACATATCGAATGTAAGGTCACTGGGTCATTTGAATTCTTGAATTCAGAGCAGATTGGTCTGATGGTCGTTCCATTATTTATCCAACATAGCCTTAACATCAATTACAAATTTTCCATATCCTGCATCTAGGGCTCTAACCCTATCCAAAACCATGTTAAAGCTCAAAATATCTATATCCTGCTCCTTTTTCAAGAATTCCATAACCATAGACACTGTTGTTCTGAATTATGCCTACCAAGTATCAAGGCCTTTAACTTGTTTGTTTTCCTCTGTCAGAATAGGGGGGATAAATTGATGCTTGAAAGTAGAAAAATACTCAAGTTTGATTTGCATCCTTTTGTCTTCACTACTGGCATATTAATGCTCTTCAATGATCATAGTCACCATCTTCTCTGTGGGCTTCAATTCAGTAGGAGCATCAAGATTTCTTTGAAGTATCCTACAAAGTAGGCCTAAATTTTGCAAGGAAGGCTTCCATTTCTTATACAGTGGCTCCAAAATAGAAAAGTTTTCTTGCAATTGTTTAATGGCCTGAGATAACATGGAGTAGAAATCATGCACATCCCCAAGTTTATCCATAACTAGCTTTATCCTATATTCTAGAATTTTCTCAAAGACTTTAAGGACCTTGATCCTTGTCTCATTTTTTGTTTCCTCATTTTGCTTCTTGAGGTCCTCAACTTCTTTTTCAAATTTTGTTCTCAAAGCATTAAACTTTTGCATTGTCACTGTGACATCACCAGTTGTTGGTGGCATAGAAGGTTGATATGGAACTATTGACAGACTCTGGGATGAACCCACATCTTGCAGTTTCTTTTTCAATTGCCTATTTTCAATGAACAACCTATTCACTTCATCATTGTTGTGTTTTCTCATAATTCTACAATTTTTTTCCAACTTTTTTACAGTTCTGCATGGGTGAACATGGCAGAATGGACTATAAGAGCAAAGGCCTCAGTTCCTGAAGTATCTCGTAAGGTTTTCACCACAACAGATCCCCTCATTTCCTGAACAACATCTAGCAACCTTGGTTTACTAGTGTTCTTTTGTTTTGTCCATATGGCAAGTCTCTGTCTTTGGGTTGAAACCACATCCACTCATTCCCTCCTCATAATCAAATTCAGACACAAGATTAGGGTATCTTGACTCCTAACTTGGTCAAGAAAGAATACCTTTTTCAATTTAAGACCTGGGATGATCAACGTGTTACTCTTCAAGACCATTTGTCTTGCTTCCTCAAGAGTCACATTGATTTCATCAACTTTTAGTTATTGGATTGTTCAAGTGGTTATTTGATCATACTAAGACTCATCAGCACCCATCTTGTTGATTTCCACCTTTTTATCAAATTCCTTCATCTTCATTTTTAACCATAAATCTTGAAACTCTGGAGTCTTGATGAAATCATCATCTTGAATAAATCTCAATGATGCCACCACCCTTTCATCTGCCTGTAGTTCTAGATTAATTTGGGCTTGTTCTTCCATCCTAGCCTTAGGCTTGTGTGCATCAATTTCTTGACCAACCAATGGTTGATCAACTTCCTCTCCATCATGCAAATGTGTCAAAATATTAGCAACTTCATTAGTATCCCCCACACCCTCAGACATCTCGTACGGGACCAGAGGAGACATGCCTTCAGTTCTCTGCCTTTTATGTGGTGATGATTCAAGGATCTGTGGATCTTGAACTGATATGACATTAGGGGCAGGCTCATGAATCTCAATTCCTACAGTCCTCTTCACTGGAAGTTTGGTAGCCTTGGTAGGTTGTACTTCAAATTTAGCATAAATACTTTCAAAATTTTCAATCACTGTATTAATCCTCCTTAGAGGATCTTTCTCTTTAGCAAAAAAACCTTCAAATATTGGATTCTTTTCCTTTTTGTCATCTTCAATTTTCTTGAGGATCTCCCATTTCCTCTTCCTGTCATACAATTCATTAAAACTAACCAGGTTCCTTATCACATCCTCATCATAAAACATTTATGGGAGATGCCCATCTTAGTCAAGATCACTTGTCTCACCAAGTTCATACGACCTTCAGGGTCACAAACTCTTTCAACACCAGATTCCAAAGGGTACTTGGCCTTCAAATAGGTCTGCAGCTCCTCAAGAGTGTCTAAACCAATTGACCAATCTCCAAAGATAGTGATATTAGGCAAAAAGGTGCCTTTCTTCACCTTTTTCATCACTTCCTTTTTCCCTCAACATCATTTGCCACATGAATTCCAAGAATGTAATTCTATCATAAATAAACTTTGGCAATTTGTGAGGTGGTTGTTGGCAATCATATACCCTAATTATTGTATCCTCTACTAGGAAGAACCAATCAGCATAATTGAAAGTATGACCTTGCTCTGGTTTATGTGCAAGAGGTCTCAGAATTATCCTCATTTCTGGTGACAATTTGGGGATCCCAATACTAAAATAATTCATTATTCTCACATAAAAGTCATTATGAAATACATTATAGTTACCAGTCTGGCAATGAGAATCCCACATGTAACACCAACATTGAGTAGGCATTCTTTGCCTTGTCCTGTCAATCATGCTGATGTGCATTTTACTTGACCATTTACTCCAGATGGTAAACCAAAGAATAAAACTTGAAGTTCATGGGTTTCTTAGCTTCCTTCACACTGATGAATCCATCATGTATTTGCTTTTCAATATTTGAGGCAAAATCATACTCAATGTTCACCTCTGAATTTTGTATCTTCATAGCCATCATCATCAAACTAACTAGCATCCTCTAATTAGCATCAATTCCTAGTACTTGGCACAATGCATAATAGGTCCATTTGAAATAGACTACAAAATCTTCCACAGGGAATGGTTCAACTGCATTGGAAGGAATATCAACCATCCTTTTGTTTGCACCTCTTCTCATAAATATCGGTAGCTCATCACTTCTGAGTGTTCTTCTCAAACTTTTGTATTCTTGTTCAATCTTTTGTAGGTCATTTTCGGTGAGAGCTTGTTTGTTCAACATAAAACACTCAATTATAGAATTTCTAGCAATTCTCAACAGAGAAGATCCATTTGGCAACCTTATTGTTTTAGTAGTCGGGTGGTAGTGCAGTGCTAGAGTACGAATAAGTTCCACATCCATGAATACATTTGAAACAATTATCTTGGCGAAATCTAGCTTCCATGGATTGCCCACCGGTCCCTGAAAATCTATCTGTTGGCAAGAGACACTACTAGGTCACTTAAGTGTTGTCATTGATGGCAATAAAGTGTATCCCACTCATCCGCAATACATAAATTACTCGTACCAGAAGTCAGATTGAAGATAGGTTGGTCCGGTAGTCAAGAACAGAGCACATGATAGGGTTTGACAGTTGGGTCTGGAACTCTTTGATGGTGAAACCCAGCATGTTGCAAATTTGGATGAGTAATAAGGAGTATCCAAACTATTGTATTCCAGAGATTTAGCCTCCGGTGACAAAACATTGAAAGATATGAGCATCTGAGTATCAGACTCTAATTAGACAGTGTAGACAGAGGAAGAGCTAGCCAACAGGGTATCAAACCTCAATCCGGATGTGCAAAAGGTGTTGATCAAGTAACTTGAGGTGTTATATGATTTTGGCTGACATAGGTAATGATTTTTATGCCTAACTTTTTGGTGCACATCATCAAACAAGTATGGATTCAGCCGACAAAACCGTAACTTGCAAATATCCTAAGTGTTCTTGTTGCCAACTAGAAAGTTGATGAAAATCCTTGATACGGATATATATACTAGATGGATTCCAATATGTAAGTGTGTGTTTTGAAGATGTGAAGAAATAAGGTGCAAAGAAAAGTAGGGATAAGTGTGAGAACAGCAATTCAAGTCCGGTATGTGACTGAATAACAACATTGAACAGAGGAAAAATGAAGTGCGTCAGATCAGTATATTGTACCTAACCAAAACTGAACTCTTGCATTTGTAGATGCTTCTCATCAGTTCAAACACTTGATTATCTTTTGTAAGTTCTGTAGACAGTGAGTCTCTTGTAGGCAGTGTGCCTCTTGTGAGCAGTGTGCTCGGGCAGTGAGCCCTAATTGGCAAGTGCCATTTTGTACTCCTTTATTCTTTTAACAGAGAATACAATCTTGGGTTAGTCACCCCGTGGTTTTTCCCTTAACTGTGTTTTCCACGTTAAAATCTTGGTGTCATATGTGTTAGTGTGTTTCTGCTCTTGAGTTATTGCATTGTGCTTCCATGATTGAATCATTATTATGTTGTAGAAATATAAGAAGGATTTAAGTGTTTAAAGAAAAGAAAGTTTTTGTGACAGCTAATTCACCCCCCCCTCTCAGCTGTCTGTGCTAAAACCAAGAATTGGTATCAGAGCAAGGTTCCTCTGAACAAAGTCTAATAGCTTGAGGAAGATCTGGGAATCTCAATAGATGCATATGGCCTGAAGGAACAACTCCAGTCTGCCCTAGATCATCTTGAACAATCCCACTTTGAAGTCAATAATTTGAGAGAAAGACTCAAACAAGCTGGTGATTTCATAAATGAGCTAAAAGAAAAACTTAGTATCTCTGTGAAAAAGAGAAAGGAACTACTTCAAAAATTAGCCAATCAGAGTGAAGTCAATGATACTAATGAAGATCTGAATGAGAAAAATAAGCTATGTGAGAAGCTGTCAAAAGAAGATTGAATATGATCTTGAAGAAGCTAGAGACAATGAAGAACAACTTGAGAATCAGATAGACACTCTTAAACAAGATCTTCAATCTACAAATGAATACAAAGAAAAATTCAAGATAAGCTCAGCCCAACTTGAAGCTCTTCTTGAAAGCCAAAAGAGGGTAGATGATAAGCATGGCTTAGGGTATGAGAAAGGTGAAAGCTCTGGATCTAGTCAGAAGAACTCTGGATCAAGAAATCAAAGAAACAGGCCTAGAAGACCTCCGATAAGGCAACCAAATACCCAAAGATATCCATCCTTCAATGGATATTGCTTCAATTACAAAAATTTTGGTCATAAAGCAAATCAGTGCAGGAGGAGAATGAATCATAATAATCCATCCTTCTCTGAATAATGTTTTAATTACAAAAGGTATGGTCACAAATCTCATGAATGCAAAAATATGCAAATAAACAATTCATTCAATGGTAGATGCTTTGCATGCAATAGAATGGGACATATGGCTAATCAATGCAGATCAAGAGGATATCAATCAAATAAGCAAAGAAATGTTGTATGTTATAATTGCAATAGATCCAGTCATATTGCCAAATTCTACAGAAGTAGAAATCAGGATAGAAAAGGTCTGGTGGAACATGATCAGAAACAAGATAAGGGCAAAGGTAAAGTGAATGCAGATGAAGTTCAAAAGAAGATGAGCAAGATTTGAGTAAAGAAGAGTACAGTAAATACTGGGGATGGATTCGCACCAGAATCTAGTGCTGATATTCCTTCTGAAAACTAAAAGGTAAGCTCTAGCTCAGGGGGAGCTATAGAGAAGATCCTTTTCCCCTAGCCAGCTAGTAAGTGCTTGAATTCAACACAATGAGTCAGAATAAGAGGTTGTGGTTTAAAGGGTTTGAGGAGATTCACTTGAAAGTCATCCAGTCAAAATTGGCAAATCTGCATGCAGGTTTGAGCAAGTTATGAGGAGATCTTGTATCGGCAGCTATTCGGTAAAGAAGAATTTCACAGATAGATCCGGTATGATCCAAAATTGAAATAATTTAATCTATGGACCTATGAGATGTTTTAAAAGGGTGAAGATGTGTTGTCAACCCTCATAGGCAATAATTTAAAGATCCGCGCAGTGATTCAAGAAAATCTCTCAAATATAGGCTAATCAGATGATTTAAGTTGTGCATTTATTCCAAAAGATAAATTAGGTTTAGCAAAAGGATAAAAGGTTCTTCACTCACCATTTATCACACTTTGCATTCAAAATGAAGAAGAGAGAAGAGCTCTGATAAGAGATTCTACTGTTCACTCGCATTCAAGCTAAAGATCAAATTCTTACAAGAAAATTGCTCTGACATTTGCTTCAAACCCTAAAACGTGAAAAGGTACTTCCCTTCTGAAAACTCTCTCTAGATCTCTTGCAAAATGGCTACTCTAATGGTTGTCAATATTTTTGAAAGGCCGAGACCTAAATTCAAGAAACACCCTTACAAATCTCTAGAAGTTGATCCCTTGGGTGCATTTTCTAGCATTCCACACAAAGTCTTACATGTAGAAGATGTTAGGGTTTATATCCATGCAAACATTGAAGAATTTGGAGCTCAAAATTGATGGATATTTATCACAAATAGCTAATAGATGAGAATTTTGAACTCAAACCTGAATTCAAGGCCCTTCGGGACAAACACTTCGGACATTGCATACATTTTCCGTGTTTTGCAGAAGACGATTAGGTTCGGTATGTTCTAAGTAGGATGCATGATAATTTTATGTGGCTAATGAGGCCATTCAAGATAACTAAAGATGCCATCAGAGCAATGACCAAACTGCATTCATCAGGTGGGTTACCTGCACTCAAATCTGTGAAGAACCAAATGGTAACTGAAGCCACCAGATCAAAATTTGACAAAAGAGCAATGACTATAGATGACATCATAAATCTGGATGTCAAGTTTTCTTCAATGATAATCATCTACAAAATCTACCATTCGAGTAGGGAGAATTTTGTGTCTAGTACAGTAATCTATGCTGCATATCAGATATTGAGGGAAGATGCAGATTATGATCTATGTGAGCTTCTTCTAAATCAGCTGTTGGAGAACTTACAGAAGATCAAAAAGGATAAGAAAAATTCCTTTAAATATGGTAGTCTAATACTGTGTCTGTTCTTCTATTATATGAATGAGCTACCTGGATCAAATGGTTGGGTCTAGCAAAATGATAAACTCGTTGCAATTTAGATAAGAGATTACATGTATGGACTTGGTGATGCACAAGCCCAAAACTCTGCTCTCTGGGGTTACTTCAAGAACTTCCAGAGCATGATGCAAGCCAAAGGGAGAATGCCATAGTCAATAGTTGACAAATACAAAGATACAGTCTGCTTCATGGTTGACACTAATCAATGCCTAATGGAGGCAGTTGAGCCAAGAACTGTATGGATAATGCCTATGGGATATGAGGTCGATGAAAAAATCTTGGAGCTACATATTCAACACTTGCTAAGCTAGCCTAAGGACACTAAAGTAGAAAGGTTTGGTACCTTTGAAGAGCTAAGTATAAAAATACATGTTGAGTTAAGACAGCCAGAGATGAAGAGGAAAGTAAGAAAGGAAGTTGAAGAAATTGCCAAAAGATTTGGCATATCAAAGGAGGCTGTAGATGCTAATAGAGAGAAAATAGAGAGGGCAGAGAAAGAAAGACAAGAAGCAAAGAAAGAAAGTGCTCCTATACAAACCTCCTCTTGAACTAGATCATCCAAAAGATCTGCTCCTGTCGCTTCCAAAAGCTCAAAGTCTACCAAACCGAAAGTCAAGACATCTGAAAAGAAGAAAAGAGGATGAAGACAAAAGCCACAAGGACATATACAAGCCATAAAGATGATGAAAAAACAAAATCTGATGAGGAAATCAAGAAAATGAAGAAGAAGAAAACCTCCGGGAAGTTCTCTGCTAGCAGAAATGAGGAAGAGAAGGCAGAGGAATTTGTTGAAAAGCCCACTCTTTCCATTGATAACATCATCAAGGCAGTTACTATGGATGGGAACCTATAGTCGGTGACTGAGTTCTATGATGCATACAGTGGTGCTAACAAGAGAATTCTGGAAGAGGCAACTGTCAGGTACTTGAACATTTACAATAAAGCTTTCATTGAAATTATATCATTGATTCCTAAGAGCCTAGAAAAGGTACTTGAGCTGAGAAAAGAGAATGCAAAGGTTAAAGACTTAGAAATCCGGGAGCAAATAATGATACAGCTTTACCCTTCTATCACTCCAAAACAAATGGACATGATTTTCAAGGATTGTAAGGATGAGTTCTAGAGTAAGGTGAGAATGAATAAACTCATGCTTGGAGAAACAGACCAAGTAGCAACTGAAACAAAAGATATCCTCTAGAATGCCTTGAAGAGATTCAATCTTCCTATTGTAGAGGAAACAGATAAAGAACCTTCTACAATGGATGTTGAAGGATTAAATGTAATCAATGAAGTATTTTCTGACAAGGATGTCGAAGGATTAAAGAAAATAGATGAGGAGAAGTCTGAGGACTTAGATTCCTTTGTTCCGGTAGAGGAAGTTTACAAAGCAACAAACACTGGCAATATCACTCATTCGGATCCCACAGCTACCAAGACAAACATTCCGGACACTGAAGCTAAAAGGGAAAGACAAGAGAAGAGAAGGAGATGCAAGAAAAAGAGGATAAAGCTAAAGAAAAAGAACATGCAAAAAATGTTTGTGATGACACATCCAAACCCGTCAGTTCTGATATTTCTAAAGGGAAGAAGTCTGAATCTCCAAGAGACATTGTAGAGACAATACAAAATTTCCTGAACAAAGAGGTGGTGGACTTAGATGAACTGGAGTTGTTTCAAGGGCCCCTGAATCTGGACACTCTCTCTCTAGTACAGATGATGAAGATAGCATCATTTGCCCAAGCCAAGGCTAAATAGAAACTTTTGAAATCACATATGGAGGATTGTGATCTATTGGAGAGTGCATCTAGGATATTGGAAAAGATTATGCCAACCTATCAAAAGGATCCTTCAGCCTCGCCATCTAGTAATTTGAAAAACTTAGTCAATTTTGTTAACACTTATTTTGAATCGTTAGAGAAATCAGCAGAAATAAAGGTCTGAAAAGAGTTTTTGGGGAAAAGATTCACTGCGTTGCAAGGGCTTATTGCTAATGATAGGAGGACCCTAGACATTGGAATAAAGAGCCTTGAAAATAATCTGAAAGATGGTGGGGACTTATTCAAATTTTGTCTGACCTAGCCTAGAGTGACAAAAGACATTGAGGAGAAAGTGAAAGAACAAGAAGAAAAACTGTCAAGCATAGTTCAAAATTTTGACCCCCTTTCTTCCTCTCTAATGAATCAAGAATGCCAGGCTATTGTTATCATAAACAAAATAAAGAAGCTAGACAAAGAAAAGAAGAATAGAATGAACAGAATGGGTGAACTCAGAGGGATAATTATCCCTAAGCTAGAGGCAATGCATGAGGCCTTGACAAATGCTCAGACCACAATCCGGACCAGTGATCCAGCAAATTTAAGAAGGGCAGAAGCATATGCATTTTTGTTGAGTGGTCACATCTCCATTTTGGATAGGATGAAGAGGAGATGGGCCACAGAGTTTGTACAGCTGAAGACTACTTTTGCAGACATACTCAAGTATATGTAAGCTTATCTTGTGATTTGTATGTGCATATGCGGCCTTATGTAGTAACTGTTTGCACAGTTTTGGTTTGCAGATCCCACCCTTTGCCATTGATGTCAAAGGGGGAGTGAAGAGCAGTGAAAAATGTAGAATCCCACATTAAAAGAGTACCAGTATAGTTGGAGCATATGCAAAGGGGGAGTTGATGTAACACTTAGTCATTTTTCACTAAGTGTTGCCATCAACGCCAAAGGGGGAGATGTTGGCAAGAGACACTGCTGGTCACTTAAGTGTTGTCATTGATGGCAACAAAGTGTATCCCACTCATCCGTAGTACATAAATTACTCGTACCGAAAGTTAGATTGAAGATATGTTGGTCCGGTAGTCAAGAACAGAGCATATGATAGGGTCTGACAGTTGGGTCCAGAACTCTCTGATGGTGAAACCCAGGATGTTGCAAATTTGGATGACTAATAAGGAATATCTGAACTATTGTATTCCAAAGATTTATCCTCTAGTGACAAAGCATGTGAAACATATGAGCATCTAAGTATCAGACTCCAGTTAGATAGTGTAGACAGAGGAAGAATTGGCCAACAGGGTATCAGACCTCAATCCGGATGTGCAGAAGGTGTTAATCAAGTAACTTGAGGTGTTATATGATTTTGGATGACATAGGTAATGATTTCTATGCCTAAGTTTTTGGTGTGCATCATCAAACAAGTATGGATTCAGCTGACAGAACCCTAGCTTGCAAATATCCTAAGTGTTTTTGTTGCCGAATAGAAAGTTGATAAAAATCCTTGATGCTGATATATATACCAGATGGATTCTAGCATGTAAGTGTGTGTGTTGAAGATGTCAAGAAATAAGGTGCGAAGAAAAGTAGGGATAAGTGTGAGAACAACAATTCAAGTCCAGTATGTGACTGAATTACAACATTGAACAGAGGAAGAATGAAGTGCGTCAGATTAGTATATTGTGCCTAACCAAAACTGAACTCTTGCATTTGTAGATGCTTCTCATCAATTCAAACACTTGATTATCTTCTGTAAGTTTTATAGACAATGAGATTCTTGTAGGCAGTGTGCCTCTTGTGAGCAGTGTGCTCGGGCAATGAGCCCTAATTGGCAAGTACCATTTTGTACTCCTTTATTTTTTTAATAGAGAATACAATCTTAGGTTAGTCACCCTGTGGTTTTTCCCTTAACCGGGTTTTCCATGTTAAAATCTTGGTGTAATATGTGTTAATGTGTTTATGCTCTTGAGTTATTGTATTGTGCTTCCATGATTGAATCATTATTATGCTGTCGAAATATAAGAAGGATTTAAGTGTTTAAAGAAAAGAAAGTTTTTGTGACAACTAATTCACCCCCCCTCTTAGTTGTTTGTCCTAGAACCAACACCTTCTTCTGACAAAAGTACCAAAACAGTTTCCATCCAGAAATGGGAATTATGGCATCCCTACTGTTGGTAATCATTTATGTTTTGGGTTTTAAGCTTGGGTGTTTGCAGGTTTTCTCATTCGAACCCTCAATTTTGTGAGTCATGGGATCTTGCATTGTTTTGTCTATTCAAGTGTTGGCCTTGTGTGGTGGGTTTCTAGTTGTTAAATCTCATCCTCATGTTTAGGTTTTCATAGGTTGACCTAACCCCACGTAGTGTTTCATGGTTTGTTCATGTCGCCTTGAGAAAAATGCTAAGTTTTGTATGTTCAAAATGGTCATGTATGTTGGCGAGCTTGTGAAATTTCAATCGGCTTCCAAAAATCATGAAAAAAGGAATTATATGCATTTTAATGCATATTGAGTTTACATATACAAGGGGTACTCTTTCGCAGATTCCTAAGAATATTCTGCAGTTGTATGCATTCCCAAATGCATATCAGGCTCAAATGGAAAATGTACAAAGGTGGAATATTCCTTGATGATTCCTTGCTTGTATATAAGGGGTTTGTATGTTTGCGTTTGTATATTCGACATACAAAGGAAATGTACATTCGGCAATATACAATGGGAAAGTGCAAATGGTCTTGTATGTTCGGAAAATATACAAAGCAGCAAGAGATGCATTTGGTGGGGTCCGCCTCACATACAAAGGGCTTTGTATCTCATATACAAAGGAGAATGTATATGTGATATGCATTCAAAAATATGTAAGGGAAGAGGATGCAAGGCGGACCCGATGGTGCTTTCATTTTGTTCTATAGGTTCTTAGCGTCTGCAACTTGCATGTATGTGTGAGTTGTATATCACGGATGTACAAAGGTGAAAGATACATTCCGGACTCGAATACAATTCCAAGATGCTTGATACAAGTTTGGTGTCCACAACATGTATATTGGGTTTGTATATGCAGCATAAAACCCGATATACAAAACAAAGACATACAACCTAGATGCGATGGAGGAATAAAATGCAGTGAATAAAAATTTCAGGTCCATGGGTTGTATAAAGCACATGTTTATGCCCATATACAAGCCAATGTGCAATAAAAGAGATACAAGCCGGACTTCAAAAGGGGATACGTTCTGATGCATAGTGATTTGAAGTCCGCAGCATGTATGTATGTATGTGTTGTATATCGCAGATATACAAAGGATGGAGATGCAAGCTGGACCCGATTTGAACTTTAATTTGCTCTATAATGGTTCAGGGTCCGCCTTGTATAATGAACAGTTGTATATGCATTTGCTCTTGCATATACAAGGGTTTTTGACAAGGTGAACAGTAGCGATTGTATATGCATTCAAACATGCATATACAATGGGCAAAAATGGCAAAATAGCGAATGGAAAGGCCAGCGATAGAAACATGAGGTGCCTGCATGGCACGACCTGATTGGTTGGCAACTTTTCAACATTTTTGGGTGCCGTTGATCCTAGCGACGGGAGGTGATCAATGGCCATGTTTTGAACCTGCAGCAAAGGGTTTTTCTTGTGCGTGTGTGGCTGTTTTTGGGTAGGAAACTTCAGAGGCGTGCCATTGCTGCATTCTAGAGGCTGCGGGTGGTTGAGGCTTTAATGGCAAATTGTGTAGGGAAATATGGGTCGTGTTGACATGTCAAACACCTGAATTGATGAAGAAAATCTTGGAGTGGCGGCTCAAATCCCGAACATACCTTCTCCTTCCTCTTTGTCCCTCTGTCGCATTCAATTTTGAGTGCCATTTCTCATGCATTGTATCTGGTGGATTTTTGATGTGCCATGTAATTAATGCAAAGTACACTGGACAACTTTTTCTTGGCGATGTAATCAGATACAATCTCATTGGTGGCTTTGTTCTGGGTATTTCGTGAGTTTATGAGTTGTATGTTGAATATCTTATACACAGAATTTATTAGTTTCATGTTGATTTAAATGAATAATGCTTTATAGCATGTATTTTGTTATTTGTCTCCAAATTGAATGTGTTCTTCTTCTGAATCTGAATATCTAAGGGATATTAGTGATTCTAGAATATGGGTTTGCTATATTGAATGCTTTAATCTTTTACTTCTGCTCAAGGAGTGGATTAAATGTTCTGGGTTTAAGTATTGAGAAGAATACATTGCAGTACGGATGTTTGTAAGTAGAAATAAGTAAATACTTTGTCTTGGGTATTGTCTGTAAGGCAGACATTGCATTATCCCGTTGAAATCTGATTGTTATTTTAGGTCTATGATAAACATTCACATATATATGTCTATTGACTCCGAGCCCTGGACAGGCACCGATCTGGTCTTGTATTTTGGTTGCAACCCAAAGTCTCAGTTTTGTATCCAAACATAAAATCAAACTCAAACTTCATATAAAACCATTAGGACTTTAGAAGTAGTTTTAGGATCCAAAATCCTCTGTCTACAACTAAATATAGGCCCAAAGCTAGCCCCTTTGTACTTATCTCACAGTTTTGGCCTGCATAAGAGAGGATTTATCTACTTTGTGTCAACATCCCAGTCAATCCACAAGCATATCTCATGGATGTTGAGTAGGGAATACCCCCTTGGCTCTGCAGAGCCTAAAGAAGAAGAGGAGATATCTATAGAGTCTATCTCCTATACTGTTGGCCCCTGGCCTGGGAATCCTATTGATCAATGATGGCTACCTTGTAGGGATAATTGGGGACAAGCATCCAGTCTGGGAAAATAACCAACATAAATTGGTGACTCTACTAGGAAGTTAAAAAAAAAGAGTATCTGTGTGCCCATCCGAGTCACCAACAGAAATTGGTGACTCTGCTGGGGACTTTGTGAAAGAACCTAGATTTTAAAAGAAAATAATTCCTTGTAATAGGTGGCGACTCCGAACCAATCTCCCAATCGGTAAAGTAAAAATTTGTATGCAAGGGAGAAGATCCCAACGTAACCCTTTGTTTGAAGAGTTACCCATAAAAATGATGTATAAGAAAAAAGGGACTGTTCGAGCTAGTCAAGATGGTTCTCCTAGCCCGAGGAAAAATAATTTTATTCAAGACAATCTAGGATCGTCAGAGCAAACAATACCTTATTTTACAAACACTGAGGCTGAAATCCAGAAAGTATATGAGAGACAGCAGCGTGGTGGATTGAAAATGAGGTCAGAGGTGTTTCAAGAATGCCCTTTTGTTGATTCCCCTGATAGATTTGAAGAAGTTGAATCCCTAAGGGATGATGATAGTGATGATCAGAATGTGATAAAACCATCCTCTTCTATGCCCAGAGAGGAGGAACTAGCCAATGAAATTAAGAGCTTAAGGGTAGAATTATAATATCTGCAAATAGTAAAGATCAGGGATGACAGGAGACAGAAAGTGCAAGCTCTGAGAGTTGCTTAGAATGATTCAGTTCCTACCCTTGGCAATGCAAATATGCAAAGAAATCAGCAAAGAAATGAAGTCCATGATCAGTGCAATGATCAAAGATAGAATGCAAATGATGCCAGAATACCAGTAAATAATGTAAGAAATTAGAATGCCATTAAATAATGTAAGAAATCAGAATACCATTAAATAATGTAAGAAATGCCAATGTTAATCAATTTGGTAGACGGCCAATGCAGCTAGACAGATTCAGGTAGTTAATTTTTGATGGCATTCCTGGTTACCCCAACCCTATTGACAAACATGTGAGGCTGCAAGTGCCTAATTTTTTAGGAAATAGTACTGTATTAGGTGAAGACCATTTAAAAGCTTTTTAAAATATCATGGACAACTTTGAGGTTGAGCATGAGGATGTTTTTATGAAGTTATTTATGCAATCCTTAGTTGATGAGGCCAGAGAATGGTACAAGGGTCTGCCTAACAGAAGCGTTTCATCATGGGATGAATTCAAGAGAATATTCAAAGAACAATATGGTGAAAAAATTGATCCTAGTTTTTTCATTAATGAATTCACTAGAATCACCAAAGGATCAAATGAACAGGTTGTTGATTTCAATGCTAGATTCATGAAGGTGTTGAACAAATTGCCACATCACCTGAGGCCTAATGAACCTATGTGCATAGTGTTGTACATAAATGCTTTTGATGCCAAAACTGCTTATGGATTAAGAGATAAGGGTCCTCACAGCCTCAGAGATGCTTTCAAGATTGCAACAAATATTGAAAATAACAAAAAAGCCTCTGGTAAGACAAACAGAAGAGATGATGTGAAAATTCTACAAAATCCAAATACTAAATCTCAGAGTGTTCAAGGCAATGCATCTACTTCTGAGGACAAATTAGATAAGTTGACAACTATTGTCAAGGACTTGAGTTATAGAATGGCTAAAAATGAAAAAGGGGTAGGCCCTGACAGACAGGTTTACCAAAGGCAGGAAAAAAGACCGTCATTACATGATATGCCATATAACACTAATTGGCGTAATGGTAAACCCATCCTCGCATACCACAACATAGGTCAAAGGATTCAAAATGCAAAGGAAACTCCCGATCCTTTGAAGAGAGCTGTAAATATTGTTAATGACACCCCATGGTGTATCATATGTCAAATGCCTCATTCATAGTCACAATGCATGATTGCTCAGTCTTTATACAATAATGTTGTTGCCTATGATGAGTACAATGAGCCACATTGCATGAAAGATGAGAATGTCAACATGTTGTCTACAAATAGAGAATACTCTTCTCACGATGCTAATGTAAGTGCAAATGATGAGATTCAGGTCTGGCAGCAATTTCCTTATGATGAAGATGAGGAAGATAATTATGCTTATGCTTAGGATTCATATAATTTTTTGAATAATTTGAGGAGACCTTCTGATGAAGAAATTAGAGCCGTCATAGTTGCAGCAGTAGCTCAAGTTAAAAGCAATTACAACCTAAGAGGTAAAGCTTAGGTAAGCAACTCACACCAACCAGAGAATACTTCTGCAGGCCAGCTAGTGCGAAATTATAAGGGGACTGAAACATTTAAGAAATAATGGAACAATAATAAGCAAAACTTTAAGCAAAAAATAGGTCATGATCCTCAAGGACCAGAAAGTAGGATTCCCCAGGTTAAGAATCAAAACAAAAATTTTCAGATCAAAGATGACAGTCAAGGAGCCATAAAAGTTAAAGCTAGATCATCTCAAGATGGAAGTAAAATGGTGGAGCAAGTTACAACTATCATACAAAATTATGCTCTATTTGACATCACTCAGGTCTTATCACAGATAAAAGTCTCCATTCCACTGATGGAGCTGATGAAAGTGGAAGAATTCAAAAATAAAGCAGTGTCCTTAATTTTAGGAGTACCCTGTCAAGCCAAGTTGAGTGATGAACCTCAGGGTAAGAAACAGGCCCTGTGCATTGATGAGGATGAAGTTCCTGAGGTGTATCCGGGGATGACCATGACAAAATGCCCTTCGCAAGTGGAACCATTTTATGTCTCCCTTGTCATAAATGGAAAAGTGATTAAGAATTGTATGCTTGACTCAGGAGCATCAACAAATATCATGCTTTTGGCCATCATGCAGCAAGATGGGTTGAAAATAGACAAAGCATGTGGGAAATGCTATGCCATGGATGCTAGGGAAATACATGTCATTGGAATTATGAAAGATGTAGACTTCAGACTAGCGGCATATCTAGAAAAGACCTACAAAATGAACATAATAGTTGTTGATATCAAGCCACAGTATGGTATGTTATTGTCAAGAAGATGGGCAACACTCATCAGTGGAAGTATGCAACTGGATCTGTCATATGCCATGATCCCTATGAATGGCAAGGATGTCAAATTGATCAGAGAAGAAAGATCATCAGAAACAGTTGAAGATCAGGAGTCAGAGGAGCATATATGTTTTGTGGACACTGAATGTGATAACGTCAAGGTTGTCTCAGATGATAAAGAGGGTAAAGGGAGAGACATGTGCTTTCAAGAGCTTGACCAGTAGGGTCTATGGACCATGTATTTTGATGGAGCTTGTTTAAAGGAAGGCTCTGGTGCGAGAATTGTTTTTCTGTCTCCAGCTGGTAAGCTTCTAAAATTCTCATTCTTGCTGAGGTTTTCCTGTACAAACAATATTGCAGAGTATGAGGCTTTGCTATTAGGATTGAATGTAGCTTTGAGGCATGGGATCAAGATGCTCAAAGTATTTGGCGATTCAGAGTTAGTTACTTCCCAGGTTAGAGATAAGTATACATCAAAGAATAAGAGATTAAAATAGTATAAGCATGTTGTTTGGGATACAATTGAATTGTTTGATGCATTCTCAATAAATTGGGTAGAGAGATCAAAAAATGTCAGAGCAGATTTTCTAGTTAATGTAGCCATAAGGTCAGCTAACATCACTCTGTCAAATGTCACAAATGTTGAAGTCAAACTTAGACCTGTAGTGCCCAATAATATATGCAACTGGCAAGTGTTTGATGATGACAAGGATTTACTGAGATTTCTACATTGTATTGATGAGTATGAGAGCCAGGAAATGGATTTTTAGAACTTTGTAGAGGTTGTAGATGGGAAAGAAACTCTCTTAGGGAAGGAGGTAATGTAGCTAAAGACAAATAAAATCCCTAGAGGGCTGGTTGCTTTAGAGAGAACTTTTGACAATAGGGACCAATTTGTTACAAAGACATCTCCAACAAATAAGAATGATCTAGAGGAGATAAACTTGGGAACATCTCATGCTCCCAAAAGAGTATATATTGGCAAACATCTCAAACCACACATCAGAGCTATGTTGATTGCACTGCTGAAAAAATATAAGCATGTCTTTGCTTGGTCATATGAGGACCTGAAAGTGTATAGAGAGGATTTATTCCAGCATGAAATCCATTTGAAGCCTGGAGCTAAACCATTTAGGCAAAAATAGAGACCTATCAACCCAACTTTAGCTCCAAAAATGCAAGAACTCATGAAGCTTAGGGAGGCTGGAATAATCATGCCTATCAGACACTCTACTTGGGTGTCTAACCTTGTCCCAGTCAGAAAAAAGAATGGTGACATCAGGCTTTGTGTGGACTTTAGAAATCTGAATGTATCTTCTTTGAAGGACAATTATCCATTGCCAAACATGGAAGCCATGTTACAAAAGGTGACTGGATGTGAACTCTTATCCATGATGGATGGGTTTTCAGGGTACAATCAAGTGAAAGTGAAAGAATCAGAACAGTTCAAAACTGCCTTCACTACCCCATGGGGAACTTATGCTTATGTTAGAATGCCATTTGGATTGACAAATGTAGGTGCTACATTTCAAAGGGCAATGGATGTTGCTTTTGCAGGATTAATTGATTCAATCCTAGCTGTATATCAAGATGACTTGATAGCTTATTCAAAAAAGGAAGAGCAGCACTGTATGCACTTGGAGTAGATTTTTATTAGAGCATTAGATTATGGCATCTCACTCAACCCAAAGAAATGTGCTTGGACACATTGTTTCCAAGGGTGGAGTCAGGATTGATCCTGAAAGGGTGACTGCAATTAATAAAATCTAGATCCCTAAAACAGTGAAAGGTGTTCAGTCCTTCTTTGGATAAATTAATTTTGTTAGGAGATTTGTCCCTAACTTGCAGAGGCCACCAAAGATATCTCTAAGATGCTGAAGAAAGGTACAACTGTCAAATGGGAAGATGAAGTGACTAAATCATTTCAAAACATCAAAGCAGTAATAAAGATGGCTCCTGTATTAAAATCTCTAGATTTTTCTAAGCCCTTTCAGTTGTTCTCATTTGCTTCTTTCCATACTATTGCTGCATGCTTATTGCAGAAAAATGAAGAAGGATTTGAACAACCTATAGCTTTCTTTAGCAGGTCATTACAGGTTGCTGAGTTGAAGTATGACATCATAGAAAAGCAGGCATATGCACTGGTTAGAGCAGTCAAGAGCTTCAAGCCATATTTGGTGGGTTCCCATATAGTTGCATATGTGCCTCATGCAGCAGTCAAGGATATCTTTACTCAGCAGGAGGTAACGGGAAGAAGATGCAGATGGATAAACAAATTGCAAGAATTTAACATTGAAATACAGATCACAAAATTGGTAAGAGGACAAGGTTTGGCAAAACTGATGACACAGTCTAATCTAGAGGCATGCCAAGTGAATGCAATACATAATGAAGTTGTAAACATGTCAGATTCTGAATAGTATAAAGACATAATACATTATTTGCAAGATCTAAATTGTCCTTCTCATCTCAGTGATGATCAGAAGAGGACCTTGAAGCTACAGGCTATTAAATACATCATTGTTCAAGGAGAGCTATATTGGAAAAATCCTGATGACGTATTACTCAGATGTGTGAATGAAGATCAGGCTAAGGATATTCGAGGTGATATGCACAATGGAGTGTGTGGTGGACACTATGCTACCTATACAACAACCACAAAATTCTCAGAGCTGGCTACTAGTGGCCAACTCTCTTCTCAAATGCACAAAAAATGATAAGAAAATGTGATCCTTGCCAAAGGTTATCGGGAAAGCTAAAATATGAAGGTGCATTGCCCCTTAGGACTATAACTGTAGAAGCTCCATTTCAGCAATGGGGAATTGATTTTATAGGGGAAATCTTAGAAAAATTAAATGGAGGACACAATTGGATTTTAGTGCTACTGATTACTTCACTAAATGGATTGAAGCTATTCCGACTAGAAAAGCTACAAGCAAGGTGGTGATGGATTTTATTCTAGAGAATATTATTATCAGATTTGGAGTGCTAGTTAAATTGGTCACAGACAATGCTATGTGTTTTAGATCTAGTGAATTTACTGATTTTTGCAGCAATTATGGAATTGATTTGTTTCATACATCACCATACCATCCACAAGGGAATGGTCAAGCAGAGTCAAGCAACAAAAGTCTCATGAAAATCATCAAAAGGACGATAGATAAAAACAAGAAGTCTTGGGATTCAAAGCTAAAGTTAGCATTATGGGCTGACAGGGTGACAGTGAAAAGAGCAACTGGAAGGTCACCTTTTGAATTAGTGTATGGTGCAACAGCTAAATTGCCTGTGAACAACCTCCTGCTAGTTTATAAGTTCATCCAAGGCAACGATGAGGAGATTGAGGACCCAATGATTGAGAGAATAAATCTACTGGTTGCACTAGATGAAATCAGACGGGAAGCACGGAAAACAAACATCAAGAAACAACAAAGAGTGAAATATATGTTTGATAAAAGGGCAACAGAGAGAAGGTTTCAGGCAGGTGACTTAGTGCTTATGTGGAATGTAAGAGGCTAGGATAAGGGCAAACATGGTAAATTTGAGCCCTTATGGACTAGCCCATATCAAATTAGCAATATCTATGAGAATGATTCTTACTTTCTCCAAGCCCTAAGTGGTGAATTACTCGAATTGCCAATGCATGGTAAATTCCTTAAAACCTTTTTCTCATAAATGAATACCTTATGTGCACACTGTAAACTAGCTACAAATACTTTGTACATGCCTTGTATAGTCGGTCATGTTTTGAGTTTTGGGTTTTGTCCAGTCTGCCCCGGAGTAATTTGGTCCTCACTACAGTCTCGCGCCTGCACGTCCCCAATCAGAGCCTGTTAGTAATCATTTATGTTTTGGGTTTTAAGCTTGGGTGTTTGCAGGTTTTCTCATTCAAACCCTCAATTTTGTGAGTCATGGGATCTTGCATTGTTTTGTCTATTCAAGTGTTGGCCTTGTGTGGTGGGTTTCTGGTTGTTAAATCTCATCCTCATGTTTAGGTTTTCATAGGTTGACCTACCCCCATGTAGTGTTTCATGGTTTGTTCCTGTCGCCTTGAGAAAAATGCTAAGTTTTGTATGTTCAAAATGGTCATGTATGTTGGCGGGCTTGTGAAATTTCAATCGGCTTCCAAAAATCATGAAAAAAGGAATTATATGCATTTTAATGCATATCAAGTTTGCATAGACAAGGGGTACTCTTTCATAGATTCCTGAGAATATTCTGCAGTTGTATGCATTCCCAAATGCATATCGGGCTCAAATGGAAAATATACAAAGGTGGAATATTCCTTGATGATTCCTTACTTGTATATAAGGGGTTTGTATGTTTGCGTTTGTATATTCGACATACAAAGGAAATGTACATTCAGCAATATAGAATGGGAAAGTGCAAATGGTCTTGTATGTTCGGCAAATATACAAAGCAACAGGAGATGCATTTGGTGGGGTCCACCTCACATACAAAGGGCTTTGTATCTCATATACAAAGGAGAATGTATATGTAATATGCATTCAAAAATATGTAAGGGAAGAGGATGCAAGGCGGACCCGATGGTGCTTTCATTTTGTTCTATAGGTTCTTGGTGTCCGCAACTTGCATGTATGTGTGAGTTGTATATCACAGATGTACAAAGGTGAAAGATACATTCCGGACCCGAATACAATTCCAAGATGCTTCATACAAGTTTGGGGTCCACATCATGTATATTGGGTTTGTATATGCAGCATACAACTCGATATACAAAACAAAGACATACAACTCGGACGCGATGGAGGAATAAAATGCAGTGAATAAATATTTCAGGTCCGTGGGTTGTATAAAGCGCATGTATATGCCGATATACAAGCTGATGTGTAATAAAAGAGATACAAGCCAGACTTCAAAGGGGGATACGTTCTAATGCATAGTGATTTGAAGTTCGCAGCATGTATGTATGTATGTGTTGTATATCACGGATATACAAAGGATGGAGATGCAAGCCGGACCCGATTTGAACTTCAATTTGCTCTATAATGGTTCGGGGTCCGCCTTGTATAACAAACAGTTGTATATGCATTTGCTCTTGCATATACAAGGGTTTTTGACAAGGTGAATAGTAGCGATTGTATATGCATTCAAACATGCATATACAATGGGCAAAAATGGCAAAAAAGGAAATGGAAAGGCCAGCGATAGAAACATGAGGTGCCTGCGTGGCACGACTTGACTGGTTGGCAACTTTTCAACGTTTTTGGGTGCCATTGATCCTGGCGACGGGAGGTGATCGACGGCCATGTTTTGAACCTGCAGCGAAGGGTTTTTCCTCTGTGTGTGGCTATTTTTGGTAGGAAACTTTAGAGGCGCACCATTGTTGCATTCCAGAGGTTGCGGGTAGTTGAGGCTTTAATCGCAGATTGTGCTGGGAAGTATGGGTCGTGTTGACATGTCAAACACCCAAATTGATGAAGAAAATCTTGAAGCAGCGGCTCAAATCCCAAACATACCTGCTCCTTCCTCTTTGTCCCTCTGCCGCATTCAATTTTGAGCGTCATTTCTCATGCATTATATTTGGCAGATTTTTGATGTGCCATGTAATTAATGCAGAGTACACTTTCTTACTATATTAAGCAAATTGTGTTACTCAGTCTGTGGTGGTTGAAAACTGGACAACTTTTTCTTGGCGATGTAATCGGATACAATCTCATTGGTGGCTCTATTCTGGGTATTTCGTGAGTTTATGAGTTGTATGTTGAATATCTTATACACAGAATTTATCAGTTTCATGTTGATTTAAATGAATAATGCTTTATAGCATGTATTTTGTTATTTATCTCCAAATTGAATGTGTTCTTCTTCTAAATCTAAATATCTAAGGGATATTAGTAATTCTAGAATATGGGTTTGCTATATTGAATGCTTTAATCTTTTACTTCTACTCAAGGAGTGGATTAAATGTTCTAGGTTTAAGTATTGAGAAGAATACATTGCAATAAGGATGTTTGTAAGCAGAAATAACTAAATACTTTGTCTTGGGTATTGTTTGTAAGGCAGACATTGCATTATCCCCTTAAAATCTGATTGTTGTTTTAGGTCTGTGATAAACATTCACATAGATATGTCTATTGACTCTGAGTCCTGGACAGGCACTGATCTGGTCTTGTATTTTGGTTGCAACCCAAAGTCTCAGTTTTGCATCTAAACATAAAATCAAATTCAAACTTCATATACAACCATTAGGACTTTAGAAGTAGTTTTAGGATCCAAAATCCTCTGTCTACAACTGAATATAGGCCCAAAGCTAGCCCCTTTATACTTATCTCATAGTTTTGGTCTGCATAAGAGAGGATTTATCTGCTTTGTGTCAACATCCGAATCAATCCACAAGCATATCTCATGGATGTTGAGTAGGGAATACCCCCCTTGGCTCTACAGAGCCTAAAGAAGAAGAGGAGATATCTATAGAGTCTATCTCCTATACTGTTGGCCCCTAGCCCGGGAATCTGGTTGATCAATGATGGCTACCTTGTAGAGATAACTAGTGACAAGCATCCAGTCTGGGAAAATAACCAACACCTACAACCCTTAGCAACATCCCTAAATACTTTCTTTCGACCTTTGTCAATTGAATCAGGTAAAACATCTCGAAAAGATTGCTGCAGTGATCTTTTCTTAGGGGCAAGATCAGGGTTACTGGTCTTACTTGTGGATTCAGACTTCTTTGGTGCCATTATACAAACTAGGGTTTCACAACTCAAGAAAATGCATAGAGAATTGAAACAGAGGAAAGATTCTTCAAACTTTCTTACAGAGAATGTAGAGATGGACTTACTTGAACAATTTGAAGCTTGCTAAGAATAGACCGAACTGGGCGCCTTCTCTGAGACAAACTACAATCTCTGAACTAAGCAAATGCCTAGAGATTTCCATATTTTATCGAGCTACAATGTTTAGCATTCAACCATTATTTTTGGTTCATGCCACAAAATTATAAAATCTCCGCATTCAATTCATTTCAAATATAAGCCCTTGATCAAATTTGATCCAACGATCAGATGAAATGACAAGATCTTTCAAATTTCTTGGTAATCGCACACCTGCACTGAGTATATTTACTCATTTATTATCATTACCACACTACCACATAGCTTGTTTAAACTGGTCACGGGATGGCGATAAGCTTCAATGACTTCATTTATTATCATTACCGCACTACCACGGAGCTTGTTTAAACCAGTCACGGGATGGAGATAAGCTTCAATGCCTTCATTTATTATCATTACCACACTACCATGGAGCTTTTTTAAACCAGTCATGGGATGGCGATAAGCTTCAATGGCTTCATTTATTATCATTACCGCACTACCACGGAGCTTGTTTAAATTGGTCACGGGATGGCGATAATTTTCAATGCCTTTTGTTCACTTTTTTTTATTACTGCCAACCCTCAGCCCTTATGCTCAACAAAGTGGGACCGCGAGGCTTATAGCCCCCTTTATTCCATTTTCTTCCATTATCATCAACCCGCAAGTATCTGTTCTCATTACCGCGGTGAGATTATGTTGCCAACTTTTATTGCTTACCACCTTGCTGCAACCAAGTGGTGAGACCTTCGAGGGACCACGATATATATGGTTGACTGAGCCCTTCCTACTACCATGTCATAAACAACTTGTATGTTTCCAACGAGAGTGCGGTATACATGATTCTTGTTGCTCTAGTTCCTGCACTACTGCCAAGACAATGAGGATGACCTGCGAGATTATGGTAGCATGGTTGACCAAGCCTTTCCTATCGTCATGCCGTGAACAACTTGTATGTTTCCAATGGGAGTACGGTATACATGATTCTTGTTGCTCTAGTTCCCGCACTACCACCAAGACAATGAGGATGATCTACGAAATTGCGGTAAACTACAAAAACATAGAAATGATTAAAAATAACTACATACTCCTCAAAATGACCATGTTATGTGACCCTAGGAAATAAATGGCATAAAATTTTGGCATGAATGTCTATTAAGAAATGGTCATATACAAGTGAAAAGATCAAGTAGGATGGAAATGTGCAAAATTTTTTAGAGGTCCTAATAGGTGAGACATTAGAATAGTTAATTAGGAATAATGGTGGGAATTAACAAAATTTTAGGGTTTTAAAATTTTGTTCCAACATAAGTAATGGTTGTTTTATTATGTAAATAAGGGTAATCCTTACCTATATAATAATTATTATGTATTTCAATATAATGTGTATTTTTTTTTTGTTTTTGCAGATATGTATTTATAAACTCCAAGAAGGGGATAAAGTTAGGGTGTTGGATCCGTGTGATGGTGTTGTTGTGGGCATTGGGCGGATTCACTCACTATCTATTGTACATGGAGTCAACTTGAAAGGAACAAGAGATGCAAATGTAAATATTTTAAAGGTCACAAGTAACATACAGCTTGCTTATGAAGACAAAATAGATGGAGTTGTCTGTCTGAAAGAGAAAGAAGGAACCTTCACACGGTGGCCACTAAAATATTTGTAAAAAATGGCATAGTTGATGTTTATCATGTACTTGTTGTTAGACATATTGGCCCACTGCTTTATGCAGTATTTTGAATGTGTTGTTTAGGGATATTAATTTTCATGGTGTATTTGAAAGAGTTGGAAACTCTTAGACAACTATGACATTTTTTATTATATTTATATATATACTCTTAGACAATTTTCATATCTTATAACTTGATATATATATATATGCATTATATTTTTTATTGTAGATTACCTTTATTTATCATGATGTTGAATCAATCTTTTAATTCTAGCATGTTGTAGCTTGTTCATATATGTAATTTTTTTTTAAAAGTGCATTAAGAACATTACCTACCTCTAGAATCGTCATAGAAACTTCTTCAAAATGTCACGTCTATCCTGGAGTCACCGAGTTTTTACCTCAATGATTCCACACTATTTCAGGCCCAAAAGATCCCAACCGTGCCCAATTCCATAGGCAATTCGATTCCAAATCTGATTCTGGGACGAATAGTACCTGGAAATGCCCTATTTTTCTGCCAATTAGGTAACTTAACAAATAATAAATGTTATATCCCAAAACTTGCACTAGAACTTTGGTAAAAGCTTACCATACTATAGCATCATCAAGTCAACCTTGGATATGGAAATTGTTCAAAATAGAAAATAGTTTGTAAATGTTGAATGGTCAGACAGTATGAGAAATTATAGGCACCAGGAGTTACCTTTTGAAACATCGGGATAGAGGGCAGACAAAATTGATATATATGGTGTAAAAGACAAGGGATTGCCTTTTCTTTTCAAGATCCAGGTGACTTTGATCTTGATTTAAAATGTTCCTTACGGGTGGTCCATTGTGGTAACCTACATAGTGGTATGTATTCTTGGAAGCCTTATGGTGCCATATTATTTAATGGAGTATATGTGGCGTTAAAAAATTTGAAATGCTCTTTTATATAAAGGAGAATGGGTGGTATTTGTGATCTACTATGTTATAATACAATAATCTACACCTCAAATTTAGATTACTCAAACCATGTCACATTAATCATATTGTTAAAATAATATAATATATTCTATAGCTTAAGATGTTTTTTTGGTTTCAGGGATCTTATCAACATCATAAGGAGTTGAAGGTTGCACAGGGAATCAAGATAACCGCTCAGGTATCAAATTTTAGGTTAATAATTTTATGTATATGAGCGTAAATTTATCAAATATATTTGGACAATAAAATTTAGCTGTAATTTCTTGATTTCAGGGTCTTGAGCATGCCATAGCAGGAACTCAGTTATATGTTGTTGGACCTGATGATGATTTAGAGGATATTAAGGAAGAAGCAATGCAAGATATCAATAATGTAATATCTCAGATTAACAAGAGTGGGGAAGAAGTTTATGTTCAGCCTCAACTTTTGGATCTTTGGAGGCTTTACTTGAGTTCTTGAAGACCCCAGCTGTAAGCATCCCAGTTAGTGCAATTGGTATTGGGCTTGTGCATAAAAAAGATGTCATGCGTGCGAGTGTAATGCTTGAGAAAAAGAAGAAAGAGTATGCTGCAATTTTGGCATTTGATGTCAAAATTACTCCTGAAGCTCGAGAGCTTGCAGATGAAGTTGGTGTCAAGATATTTGCAGCGGACATTATTTATCATCTATTTGACCAGTTTAAAGCATATATGGACAATCTTAAGGAAGAAAGGAAAAAGGAGGTTGCAAAAGATGTTGTTTTCCCCTGTGTACTGAGCATTTTGCCAAATTGTATTTTTAACAAGAAGGATCCTATAATTGTTGGTGTTGATATTCTTGAAGGCATTGCAAGGGTCAGTATCTAAACCTAGTCTTTTTGGTGTTATGACTTATGCATGTAAAAGATTGTTGTATTGTTTTTGGTTTGTATAAAGCCATACGTGGTGATTACATCTACAGATTGGCATGCCATTATGTGTTCCCACAAAAGATTTCATATATATTGGCAAAATAGCCTCAATTGAGATCAATCATAAATCTGTTGAAATGGCTAGGGGTGAAAAAGTGGCCATGAAGGTATTTTAAGAAGCTGTCTTTGTTGTTAATAGTTATATATGATTTTGGATGCTATTTTTTGAAATGTTTTTGTTAATGAATTATCATATGAACTTTACAGATTGTTGGGAGCAACGCTGATGAAGCACAAAAAATGTTTGATAGGCATTTTGAAATGGAGGATGAATTTGTGAGTCATCTCACCAAAAGATCCATAGATATATTGAAAGAAAACTATAGGGTAAGGCTATTTGATATCCACATTACGTAATTTTATAGTGTATTTACTATTATGCATTTTATACTAATTGAACATTTGTGCTTTTTATTTTTGGCTGATAAAACAACTTTTTAATGTCTAAAATGGAATATTCTTCTTATTTTTTCAAGATGATTTGTCCAATAATGATTGGAAACTTGTGGTGAAATTGAAAAATCTATTAAAAATTCCTTCAGATACTACTAATGATGCATTGTGCAATGGAACTTTGGATTTGAGAAAAACCTTCTGATGAAAATGGGAAAATGCACCCTACAACATTACAAACACCACAATCAGGATAACAAATGGTGAACTTTGTTGATAATAGAACAATAGCTTCTACATCATAAGCTTCTTCTCTATGTTTTTCTATGTGGTGTATGTGCTACACCTCTGGCTACAATAAGACAGTAGTGAACTTCAGATCCTATCTATGCAGGGGGTCATTTGAATGTCTGTTGTTTAGCTTGTTTTCTAAAATTTAATAGTCTGAATGGGCAAGTGCGGTATTGCCATGTGAGAAAGGGAAGAGATTGATTCCAAGAGTAGAGATTTTGTGTAATGATCTATTTTATGATTTCTTGAGGTAATGAAGAAAATATCATGAAAACGTTGTTTTAAATAAATTCATATTTTACTGCAATTGTACGAAACCAAAAAAATTTCCATGTTGTCATCTTCAGCATGTTGTTGACTGGTTGGATTTCACTGTTTCAAGTGCCACTTTTGCTTCAGCTATCTGGGACCATGTTATGGAAGGTTATAGGGAATGGTGTGTTTTCTTGTTGCTACAGGGTCACTGTTACATGGGCCTCTAAATAGCATTCTCAGGTTGTTATTCAGATATTGTTCACAGTGGTTCAGGGTTGTTTGAATACACAGGTAAGAGGTCAATGGCTTGTGTGAAGGAGAATATGGAATGCATCAAGGCTATAGTTAAAGCATCTGAATTGGTTAACAGAATGCCAAAAGAAATGATGTCTCATGGAATGCTTAGTGGCAACATCTCTTTTCTAAGTGTCAAAAGATGTGAAGGGCTTCATCGATTCGACCTGCCTTTCCATTGTTTTTCTATTATATCTAATCTGGCTATTAAATTGGTTTTTTCTTCAGCCAGTCCTTGTAGCTTGTTGTACATGACAGAGCTGAACTAGTTTTTTCTAGTTATGCTAGCCTTGTGCTACTTTTTTATTATTTGTAATTCTTTTCCTGCATTGTTCCAATAAAAAAAATATTTATTGCCACTTTGCTTTGTCTTGTTTCATTTTCTTATTGGCCGATTCTCAAATAGAAAGTGTTGGCTCAAATTTATCAATCTTTACTTGGCAGCATCATAAAATATATAGTTTTCCAAATTTATTTCCTTAATGTTTTAAATTCAAATTTAATAATATGCTTTTTCTGCATTATAAAATTTATGGTATTTAATAAATTATTCATATCATGACTAAATTTACTACCACTTAATGGAAACCAATAAATAAAAATAACTACCATGACTAAATATACGTACTACCAAATTGATGACTAAATATACTATCAAATTACCAAATATACTGCCAAATTGTTGACTAAATATACTACCAAATTAATGACTAAAATATGTTTAGTCATAAATTTGGTCACGAGATAAATGACCAGCAATAAACTACTAATGGTCACGTGACTAAATATACTACCAAATTGATGACTAAATATACTACCAATTTATGACTAAATATACCACCAAATTAATGACTAAATATACTACCAAATTTATGACTAAATATACTACCAAATTAATGACTAAATTTTTTTTGGTCATAAATTTGGTCATGAGATAAATGACCGGCAATAAATTACCAATGGTCACGTGACCAAACTACTGATCACATGACCAATTTTTGGTAGTTTTTTTAGTCATTTTTTCCTATTTTTCTACTAGTGTTATATATGTATATATATAGGTGAAAGGAGGTTTACACTTAGAAATTAAATGTTGATATCTCTATTGTGCTTGTTATTTTAAACTCAGCAGTATATAAACCTGAAGCTAAGTGGAAATCTGATTCTTCTCAATACTTTATCTCCAATGTTATCATGACTATATTATAAAACTGATCTTGCCTATGAGTATGAATTCATTGATCTCACTTTTTATTTTGAGATAATTGTGCATGCAATATGGGCTATGTATATATATATATATATATATATATATATATATATATATATATATATATATATTACCCATATATATAGACATCTATGTAAGTTCTGTCATGATCACTACTGGCATCTTTTCAATATATACAAAATTCTCTTTATCCCTGTTGCAAAACAACAAGGAATGATTAGGAAAACATGAGTAAAGATAGTATCTGTAATTGAAATAGGTAATGCATGGAACTCATTGTAAGAAGTATAATATGAATACATCATTATAGATATCATACTTGCTATAAAAGTGTATTCACGTTAATTTTTTAACAAAGAAAGTAACAGTAACTATTTATTGGGCAAAAGCATGTGTTACCATGAATTGTTTTTGAAAGGAAATTAGTTTATTTTTCTATGAGTGTGTTAGGTTTACCTTCCTGGATAGGGTGTTGAATGTGGGCTAATAGAGAAGGTTGATCCTCTTTTCGAGATCTACCACATCATCCCATCCTTCTATCACATCATTTATCCCCCATTGTCCCCTTCCTCCAATCCCTTACATCCAACCTATATTATCCCCCCATCCATGTGGTCATTTAAATTCCACTCTCTTATTTCTAATCCTACCACCTTTATCCTTTCGAGAGCACACCTGTGTTCTTCGAACCCACCTACCCTCTCGAGGGGGAGATGAGTGCCAGGTAGCACCCATAATAATATACCCTTTTTACCTCTCTTTTCCATCCTTCTTATTTTGTTGTCCTAGTAATTGCACCATAGTAGACTGATAAGGTTTGTTCTAATTACATTAATGAGAGATGAATTACCAAAAGTCATGATTTTTAATTGAAGGACTAATGTGCAGCACATTAATGGAAATATGCAGAAAATTCTCTCATTTTACATCTACAGGTGCAATTGTATAGGCAAAGGCAATTTTGAGCATCTCCGAAGATGGTCCTAATAGTCTCCAGAGCTGACATGAGGGATACTACATTAGACCCCAATGTTTTTCTAATATGATTGGAGATATTTTTAAATAGGAGGACCAAGGGTGGATCATCTCTAGAGATGGATAGAAGTTATAAGCGCATCTCTAGAGCTCCAGAAAAAAGCACACATCTTCGATGTCCTCCTTAAGACAGTGCAGAGTCTTCAGCACCGCTATCAGTCAACACTTCCAGGGGTAATTGGAGTGCTCTGAGGATTACTCAGCCAACACCTAAATGATTAGGTGAAGATGCTAGTTGACTGCTAGAGGTCTAATTCCTCTTTTATTGATTTTGCATGAGTTCCCAAAAGACTTATTAAATATCTATATTTTTAGGGCCTCACTGTCCAGTTGTATTTAACTAAGACTCTAGATTTAGTGGGATTGTTGTACCACTAAAGTCTATTTTAGTTGAATGATTTTACTCTACAATTAAATAGTTGATAGAATAAGAGATTGATGTTATCTCATAGATAAATTGATAGTTAGAATAGAGTGATATCTCATCGCTTGATTTGATATATAGATATATAAGGTAGAAGCAGCGGGGAGATGATTATCATTGAATTGTTGTAATCTCAATTTTCCAGATTGGATATATTTTCTGAATATAAAGCATGCTGATGAAATTAGACTGAAGAAAGATTTGATACTTTATCCCTATACTGATTTATTGCTTTAGTCTTCAATCCTGAGGGTGAGGAGCAAGGGCCCACTCTCACCATTCAAGACAGGAGGCTAGTATTTGTTTGTTCATTATCTTGTTTCAGATTCTACTTAGAAAAATAGTTCTTGCTTTCACATAGATAAATGTATGTTTCAGTAATGTGGATTAAAATAGGTCAATATTAGCAATTTATTGTTTCATCTTTGTTTCGAGTACTTTCATAATTTACTTTCATAGTAGATAAATCAGTAGTATTAATTTCTAGAGCAAATAAGGTTAGCAAAGTTAGTTAAATAGATTGGTAACTATGGGATCCCTAATTGCAGATAGCCAAGGACACAACCCTAGATTTGACACATGAAAACATGATTAAATGCCAAGGACCAACGACCCTTGTCATTTTTGGTGTCGTTGCCGGGGAACTTCTGTGTTAATTAGGAAAACTTAGTTAACAATTTTTAGGCTAAATTGAATCAGTATGGTTAGATCTATGGATTCAAAAGGTAGATACATAAAACAGATAGCCCAACACTAAACTGTAGGAGAAAGCAGTAGGATGGCACAAGATCTTAATGAAGTGAGGCACCTAGAACCCACCTTGGAAGCCACACTCCAACTTAATATTCCCTCAAATCCTCAAAGTCCTTCAGTCTCTAAATATATCCAAGAATTACAAGAAAGATTCCAGGTAGATCCTTTGAGTGAAACTAATTCCTTAGAACCCCACACCGAATCTCAAAGAGAAGAACCAGTGTCAGACATGGATGATAATCATGATGAGGAAGACAATCAGGCTCCAAGAACCTTCTTATACCCCATTGTCCTAACTGCTGGAGATAATGCCCCTATGAAGCATATTTCACCTTCACATTTTCCAAATTTTAGGGGTCTTGCTTCTAAGGATCCAAATCAATTTTTGTTTGAATTCAAAGTGGTATGCTAGACTTATGATTATGGATCAAATAATCAAAAACTCAAACTTTTCCCATCAACCCTCAAAGATTCTGCTATGATATGGTTCATGGGTTTACCCCAAAACTCCATTCATTCCTAGGATCAAATGGAAATATAATTTTTGGGAAAGTACCAGGATTACTGTAGGGTTAGTGATAAAAATGAGGAACTGTTCAAAATTAAACAAAGAGACGGTGAAACCTTAGAGGACTATGTGGATAGGTTCAACTTTGCTTTGAGAAGGTATGGCAATCCTGTGGCTCACTTTTTGGCCAGAACACTATTTGTAAAAGGATTAGACAAGGAATCAAAACAAGCACTGGATCTAATGGGAAAAGGGAATATCAATAAAATGGATATGCCTGCTATAGAAAAAACTATAGGAACTATTCCAGACCCCAAGATGGAGTGAGAACACTCAAATCTTTCAAAGGGAAGAATGAAATAGGATAGTTAATGGAGGAGATTGCAAATCTTAAAATAGACATTCTAGTCCAACTAAATACCACTTTACATGGGATTTGGGCAAAAACTAGAGCAACCGATAATAGTAGAACAACTGAACCACTCTCCATATATTGTCCTAGGTGTAGGAACAAACACCTATTGAGAGAATGCCCTTTAGATAAATCAAAAATCTATCAGATCTATGATAGGGAACATCCTACTAGTTAGTGTGATTAGCTCCCAGCCGTAAAAAGGCTAACTAAAAAGAATGCCATTATAGAGGAGGAGTTGAACTATGTAGGACAAAAACAAGCTGGGAATTTCCCTTTCAATTAGTATCCAAACCAGGGTTCTTATAGGGGCCCTTCGAACTGGAAAAATAATCAATGGAATCCAGTGTGGCATGGGCCTCAAAATATTCCTCCTTGGGGACCACAAGATTGGTCAAACCAGCAATGGTAGAACCAACACTGGAAAAATCAGCCCTAGGGAAATTAACAATGGCCACAACAGTTTGGATCACAAAACATGCAACCTCATTGGGGTCCTCAACAAGGTTATAATCAACAATAATAGGGACAACCTAGACGTTTCCAGCCTCAACAACAAGCACTACTAACTGGACCCCCCAACACATAAGGATAGTCACAAAATGAGCCAGTTAGCTAGCCACCTTTACCAGCCCAACCTATACCAAACCCATGAAACAAATAGGGAGCAGCTGTTTACATGACAGAACAAGAAAATATGGCCAGTATCAATGCTATATATTCCAATAATCTCCAGCTACATTCTGGGAAAGCACTTCCAAGACCATCTCCCCCAATTATAGTGTAAGTAACCAATGATGTGGAACCTAAAAATCCATCCACTCAACTTCAGGAGGAGATTACTATCGAAAATACACTAAAAAAACTATCCTTGGGTAACTCTAGAGTTCCTCCTAAAGGAACAGCTCCGGAGAATACCTCTGAAAAATACTTCTATTAAGAACTCCAGAGCTGCTCCGGAGATAGAAAAACCAACACCATACCTAGAACGGCTCAAACAACATGCCCCTCAAAAAAAGGTCCTACAAAATCAAGTCCAACCTACCATGGAATCAGAACTTCTACAAGAAATTAGACAATTGAACATTGAAATTCCACTCCTACAAGCAATTAGAGTTGTGTTTGAACTGAACCAATTCATCAAACAACATTGTGTTAGAACCCAGCGCAAAAAGAAAAACTTTCCTGCCACCATCCAGGTGGAAGGGAAGGTAGTAGACCTCCTAATGGGAGAAATGCTCCTCCCAAAATATGGAGACCCTGGAGACCCTGGAAACCCTGTCATAACTGTCTATATCTCAGGGGTAGAAATATCTAATGTTTTGGTTGATTTGGGAGCAACTAAAAATGTAATGACTGTGCACACCTTGGACAAATTAGCTCTAACAGGTATCCAGGCCACATCCACCATCCTCCAACTAGTTGACCAGTCGGTAGCAATTCCAAAAGGGGTGTTAAATGATGTCTCAGTTGTGGTAGTCATGGGAATTCCCAGTAGACTTTCTGATATTAGAACCTAGGAACCAGCGAAATGCATATCCATTGATATTGGGAAGGCCATGGCTAGCTACACCAGCAGCATCTATTGATTGTCGAATAGGCGATATGGTCAATTCCAATGGAATAGATTTGAAGAAAATTTCTTTATACCCTCCAGCTAAACCATCAATACATTATTCAGGAAAAGTGTAGGTAGATGAGCTAAATAACATGGAAAATAGTGCCTCAATAGCTATGGTTACCATCAAGGGACATTTGGGTGAGTTAGAAGAAGAAATCAACTATGATACAACAGAAGATATCACCCATATTCTTATTGACAAAGATATAATGACACTAGCCCAAGATTCAAATAGAGAATTTCTCACTGCTACTCATTGTACCTTAGTAAACATTATTCCTTGTGGAGAGACCTTTTATAGAGACTTAGCCACATTCCACATGTTGCTCCCACATTCTTGTCCCCTTAATACTATGACTCCAGGATATGGATTGAGGACATCTATGGATCATATTACAAAACAGGTCATGATTTTACCTAGGAAAACACTGAATATCAACACCCAGTTAGCAGAAAAATAGGAAGAAGCACTTCTCAAATTCGTAGTCTCTCATTCAGCAACTTTTGCTTGGGAATACCAAGATATGAAGGGCATCCCTCCTAAGATATGTACTCATCATATATACACTGAAGATGTCAAACCTGTCAGACAACCCCAGAGAAAATTAAATCTTGCTTTAAAATATATTGTTAAGACTGAGATAGATAAATTATTACAAGCAGGGTTCATATATCCAATCTCAGATAGTTAATGGGTCTCACCCCTAGTCATAGTACCTAAAAAGAAAAGGAAGTGGGGGTGTGTATTGACTATAGAGAACTATACAAAGCCACAAAGAAGGACTACTTCCCTTTACCATTCATTGACCAAGTGCTAGACAACCTTGCAAGGAGAAAGTACTTCTCATTTCTAGATGGATTCAGTGGATATAACCAAATCCAAGTAGCACCTAAGGACTAGGATAAAACTGCTTTCACTTGTTCTTGGGAAACTTTTGCCTACAAAGTTCTTCCATTTGGGCTATGTAACGCTCCAGCTACATTTCAGAGGCTTGTTTTAGCCATTTTTACTAAATTAGCTAATGAGTGTATGGAAATCTATATGGATGACTTTACTGTGTATGGAGACAACTTTGAAGAAGCTTTCATAAACCTAGAGAAGGTGCTAAAATGTTGTGAAAAAAAATGACAATTCCTGAGCCATGAAAAATGCTCTATGATGGTAGAGGAAGGAATTGTATTGGGACATCACATCTCAGCAAATGAGATCAAAGTAGACCAAAACAAAATAGAAGTGATAAAACAATTACCCTCACCTAAAAACTAGACAGATGTTAGAAGTTTTCTAGGTCATACAGGTTACCATAGGATATTTATAGAAAATTTCACCAAAATAGCTGCTCCTATGTTTGCCCTACTTACCAAGGACACTGACTTATGGACAGAAGATTATCAATCAGCATTTGAAACTCTTAAAGAGAAACTTATTGTCACACGTGTTTTGAGAGAGCCCAATTGGACTCTGCCATTTCACATACAAACTGATGCTTCAAATAAGTCTATTGGGGCAATCCTAGGACAAAAAGAGGAGGGAGAAGGTATGCATGCCATCTAGTACATCAGTAAAAATATTACCTCTACAGAAAGAAACTATACCACAACTGAAAAAGAATTCTTAGCAGTCATATATGCTATTAACAAATTTAGGCATTATATCACCGGATACAAAATATTTGTACATACTGATCATGCAACTATCAAGTACTTAATGAACAAACCAATAGTGGGTGCAAGGATAATTAGATGGCTATTGCTATTGCAGGAATTTGACATTACCATAGTTGGTAATCCAAGGAAATTCAATTTGGTTACTAAATTTCTATCAAGATTGCATACAAGTGGAGAAAAACAACCAATGGAGGACAAATTTCTAGATGAACATCTTTTTGCTATATCCTCTATTGTACCTTGGTTTGCAGACATAGCTAATCTCTTATCTATAGGCTTGTTTCCATCTCATTTCACCTCAAAAAAAAAGAAGCGATTGCTAAAACAAATCTTATCTTACAAATGGTTAAATGGTTTACTGTTTAAGTGTGGTCCTAATTTCATTTTACGCAGGTGTTTAAAAGCTCATGAAATTTTTGATGTCTTAAGGGCATGTCATGATGAACCATCTGGTGGACATTATTCCTCACACAGAACCATTCACAAGATTCTAGGAGCTGGTTACTACTAGCCCTCTCTTCATAAGGATACCAAGAAGAATGTGTAGTAGTGTGATTAGTGCCAAAGGATGGGGCAACCAACCTTTACCTAGGAAATGTCATTTCATCCTCAGGTGGTGCTAGAACCATTTGAGCAATGGGGTCTAGACTTTGTGGGACCAATTTCTCCACCATCTTTAGGCAAAGAATACATTTTGGTACGCACATACTATGTAACTAAATGGGTAGAGGTTCAGGCATTGCAATTTGCAAGAGAAGAAAAAGTTGTTGATTTCCTCTATAACAGAATCTTCTTTAAGGTTTGGAGCCCCAAGATCAATAGTTTTAGACAGAGGACCCCAATTCACTTCTAATGTAATCAAAGAATTCACAGATCTATATCAAGTTAAACACAAGAAGTCTTCACCTTACCACCCCCAAGCTAATGGGTAGGTAGAAGTGATTAATAGGGAACTAGAAAATATCCTGACAAGGATAGTGGCCATGAATAGAAAGGATTGGGCTAACAGGTTACCTGAAGCAGTTTGGGCTTGCAATACCACCTGGAAGTACACAACCAAGTTTTCACCATATGAATTGGTTTATGGAAAGTAACCCATTCTGTCTATAGAATTTGAATTGCAAACACTCAAAAATTCATTAGATATTGGCCTACCATTATCTATAGCATAGTAGAATAGGATTCTTCAATTCAATGAGTTGGATGAAATTCTGACAGAAGCCATACAGCAAACAGAACTTGTTCAATATCAAAGGAAATAATGGCATGACCAACACATCAAAAGGAGGACATTTCAGCAAGGTGATTGGGTTCTCCTATATGATTCTAAGTTTAAGGAGTTCAAAGGGAAGTTACAAACTCACTGGATGGGCCCTTATCAAATAAGGGAAGTTTATGAAAATGGAATGGTTTAGCTAGCACCCATTGATGGAAGCATAGATTCATTCTTAGTAGATGACCACAGAATTTGACTCTATACAAGGCCATCAACTAAGGAGGAATTTACCAAAGACTTGTGCTTGGTTACAGGGGTCACAGCCTCTGTCACAGATTGAAATATTCAAAGACTAAAAAAAGAGAGAGAAAAAGAGGGTTGAAAACCAACAAATGGTGGCCCTCTTGAAAAAAAAGGGGGGGAGGAAGATGAAAAACTAGTAAATGGTCATCTTTCTCGACCATGGGGATTGAAAACTAGTAAATGGTGGTTCCCTTCTTGCAGGATTTTAGTAATTGATCTACAGAGCCAATTAGACACCAGGAGCTACTAAGACACATCTTCATAGCAATCTAGGAGCACCTTCGGTGCTTCACCATAAGGAATCATTTTAAGGAATAAAAAGGAAGGAAGGGACCCACCTCTCTAGGTATCAAAGTGGTAACATCATATGATGAGATCAGCATGACTCATCCTCCACTTTTTGAAATAAACAACGGTGAGGTCAACACGCACATCGTTAGCCATAAAAAAGACAATTGCTACCGCATGCGCAGGTCATCATGGATATCTATCTTAACGTCACTTGATAGAATGTCATTTCCAAATCTACTTAGCAAGAAGGATTTTAGGCCATGTGACAATCAAGATGTTGACGCCAGTCCAAGCCACGTAGGGGCTACTCACCTGCCAGGTCACATCAAGCCTCATCATAGTTGTGGCGTATCCACCAAGTACATTGAGCCATCATCACAAAACATGATCCAAGTAATTCAATTGAATTAAGTTAATTATTAGTGTCTTATCATTTATATTTTTAGGTGTAGTTGTTTTGACACATGTCCTTGCCATTATTTCCCTTTTAACTCATACATGTCACCTTACTTTCCACCCTGTTGACCTTTCTTCGGAGTGTCATATCACTCCTTGCCATTATGACCGAACAATCACTTCATAAATAATTTCAAGCCACCTCCCCATAATCTAAGTAGTTGCAATTAATAGACATCAAACCTAGTTCAGAAATTGCAAAATTTCCCTTCAAGTTTTACTGCCACGGTCTTTCATAAGGTAAAATAAAAAGGGAAAAACTACAGAGGAAATCAAGGGAAGGTTCAACCAAAGGAGGTGAAATAAGATAGGGAGATGGGAGTGAAAAAGAAGTCAAAGCCAAAGAGTGTAACAAGTCTGCTACAAGACCAAGTTGCAGTAGACATCTTAAGGAATGCTGGGTGGTTGGAATTTTTGGAGAAGTTTGAAGGATTTCAAGAGGACATTGTAGATGATTTCCTACACAACCTAAAGAATAATCAAACTACAGTGAGGGATTCAAATCAATGTCTCATCCACCATTATCAGCCATATTTTAGGGCTACCAGAATAAGGTGAGAGGTTCTACCATCTAAAAACCCTGTACACTGATTTGATTAAAAATTTCTCTGAAGAAGGTGAACCTAAAATATAATTGCATTTAAAAAAAAATAAAGTCAAAGGAATTGTTAGGACCTCACTCCCACAACCATGGCAATCTCTAGCTATGTGGTTAATGAAAGATTTTACATGTGATGGGCAACTCTCTATAGTTTTAGGACCAATCATGAAAATGTTAATTTTTTTGAGGCATGGGCATGCCCATCCAAATTTTAGCATAAATATCCCAAAATTTTTGTATTCTTCTATTATAGCCTTGGCAAACAAGTATCAATAGGGGAAGGGTCCCATTAAAACCATGGCCTCATTTGCTTGATTGTAAAACATCACTTCCTATCCCAAGATGATGGAGAGGTTTTATGGCAGACATTTTTAGAAAACAAACCACAAGACAGGACACCAGGCAAGGCACAGGGTATAAATGAAACTCCCTCTGCTCAACAAGATGAGGAGACAATACCTTCTACCTCCTCCCCGGCTACCGAAAAGGGCAAGAGCAAGAAACAAATAATGGAGGAAACACCAACTTCTGTCCCTGGCCTCAAAAACTTATCTGGGGGAAAAAAATTAATCATCATTGATGTCAAAAAGGTCATGAAAGAGAAAGAAATGGAACAAAACTAGATAATTGAAGGACTGCATGTAGAACTCAAGGACAAACAAAAGATAATTCTGAAGAAAGAGGTAGAAATCAGAGAAAAAGAAGAGGAAGCAACACAAAATATTTTTGATAATATGAGAGCTAGAGACAATAGCCTCACATTAATTGCATCACTCATTGAAAAGACACAAGGTCAAGCCAAACAGTTGACATGGGCCAATAACAAGATAGATGAGTAGGAAGAATACATTCATGAGCTGACCAACCTAGCTGCAACCATGGAACAGGGAATTCAAACAAACCCATACTTAGGGACGGTTCCATTAGACATCCCTAAGGCCTTGTTTCATTGGGCAAGAAGATGCCAAGAATATGAGGAATCCAAGCTAATGCTGCAATTGCAAAGAGGAGTGACTGCCATGACACAAAAAGTATGGACCTTAGAGGAAAAGGTCATCCAGGTAACCACCATTTCAGCTAAGATCGTATCTCGTAGAACTCCCAATGGTAGTTATGCTTTGGTTTTGCAAGAATGAATCCTCCAAAGGAAGATATCTTTGATTTTGTTTGATTTAATTGAGGACATAGAAACTGAGGCAGGCTTCATGGAGGCATACATGAAAGGTCTTGATGAGGATAAGGATTTCTTGTGTGAGTTGTATTTGCATGGTTTTTGCATCAATGATCATACTTTCCTTATCAACTACTTTGTGGGGGAATGCCAACTCAGGGCATTCATGTCACTAATGAGAAATCATCATAGTTGGAATGAAAGGATGGAAGCTTACACAAAGAAGGATGTAGAAACAAGCCTCTTCCTCATAAGGGAATGTCCAAATCCCAAAGCTTTTGAGATTCACTTCAGGGTAAACATTTACTCCCCAAAAGGTAAGACAAATTTTGCCTCTATATCAAAAACATCTACAAGAATGTGCTATTGATTTTGGTTTCCTCATGAACAATTTATCCAATCAAGTGCTTCCAGTGGCAAAGTGAAGATGAAATACTTTAACTACAGAACAAAAGATGAGAGAAGTAGTGTCCCCTGCCAACGTAAGGTTGTTTATGAGGAAAGCCAGAGCAGTGTCAAAATTGATGGACAAATACAAACAAGAGTGGATAGGTGGTCATTTCAGACCTCCTCTCATTATTGAGCCACTACCTCTATGGGTGGAACAGATGGAAGATGCCAAATTTCAAGAATGGCTAAAACAAGTTGAGTAGTTCAGGGGGAATGGCAATACAAATAGCACTACTTGGTCCACATATGCAAATGATTTCAATTTGACTAATAGAGTATTCTGCCTAAATAACTCCAAGTTATGAAGTGCAGGAGGACCTACTAACCTTCAAGTTTGGGGGGATGATGAGTGCCAGGTACCACCCATAATAATATACCCTTTTTACCTCTCTTTTCCATCCTTCTTATTCTATTGTCCTGGTAATTGTACCATAGTAGACTGATAAGGTTTGTTCTAATTACATTAATGAGATGAATTACCAAAAGTCATGATTTTTTATTGAAGGATTAATGTGCAGCAAATTAATGGAAATATGTAGAAAATTCTCTCTTTTTGCGTCTATAGGTGCAGTTGTATGAGCAAAGGCAATTTTGAGCATCTTTGGAGATGGTCCTAACAGTCTCTAGAGCTGACATGAGGGATACTACACCAGACTCTAATGTTTTTCTAATATGATTGGAGATATTTTGTAATAGGAGGACCAAGGGTGGATCATCTCCAGAGCTGGACAGAAGTTATAAGCACATCTCTGGAGTTCCAAACAAAAGCACACATCTTCAGAGTCCTCCTTAAGACAGTGCAGAGTCTTCAACATTGCTATCAGTCAACACTTCCAAGGGCAATTGGAGTGCTCCGAGGATTACTCAGCCAACACCTGAATGATCAGGTGAAGACGCTAGTTGACTGCTAAAGGTCTAATTCCTCTTTTATTGATTTTGCATGAGTTCCCAAAAGACTTATTAAATATCTATATTTTTAGGGCCTCACTATCCATTTGTATTTAACTAAGACTCCAGATTTAGTGGGACTGTTGTACCACTAAAGGCTATTTCAGTTGCATGATTTTACTCTGCAATTAAATAGTTGATAGAATAAGAGATTGATCCTTTCTCATAGATAAACTGATAGTTAGAATAGAATGATATCTCATAACTTGATTTGATATATAGATATATAAGGTAGAAGCAAGGGGAGATGATTATCATTGAATTGTTGTAATCTCAATTTTCCAGATTGGATATATTTTTTGAATACAAAGAATGCTGATGAAATTAGACTGAAGAAAGATTGTGATACTTTATTCATGTATTGATTTATTGCTTTAGTCTTCAGTCCTGAGGGCGAGGAGCAAGGGCCCACTCCCACCATTCAAGACAGGAGGCTAGTATTTGTTTGTTTATTATCTTGTTTCAAATTCTACTTAGGAAAATAGTTCTTGCTTTCACATAGATAAATGTATGTTTTAGTTGTGTGGATTAGAATAGGTCAGTATTAGCAATTTACTATTTCAACTTTGTTTCCAGTACTTTTAGAATTTACTTTCATAGTAGATAAATCAACATTATTAATTTCCAGAGCGAATAAGGTTAGCAAAGTTAGTTAAATAGACTGGTAACTATGGGATCCCTAATTGCAGACAACCAAACACACAACCCTAGATTTGACACATGAGAACATGATTAAATGCCAAGGACTAATGACCCTTGTCAGGGGGCATCATCCTTACCATCATCTCTCCTTGTCACTCTTGCATTGAGTGCCTGGAGCATCCTTATCCTTAATCCTACCACCTTCTTCTAATCCTATCTAGCACTATGTTTTATCTTTCTTTGAAATGATGTTGCCACGCAATACCATCTCAAAGAGCGGCAAAATGTAGACACCTAAAATTGTCCACTCTCCATGTCATCCCTAAACATCCCTAATTCATCCCCAAACTCCTCTAAACCATCACTAATCATCTATAGACACCCCTAAACTATATTTTCTCCATAATTAAATGTTCATAAACACATGTTTAGACAATTAATTGATCAAATCCCCTTCAATCCGTGATTTTACAATATTTTGTTGTCAAAATTATTATTCATGTACTATTCATTATTCCTAATCTTGACCATTTATTCCTCTTTGATCCAAGGAAATCTCCCATCCACCAATCGCATCATGGCACTTGGAAAGACCTCCTTTCTTGAGAGCTCTCAATAATCCTCCACCATTGATCTTTCAATCTAATATTGACTTTCCATCCACATCTAAAAAATCTATAAATTAAGTCTCGCCCCAAGCATTTTCAAGACTCCATGAATTGCAAAGTTATGATGTCCATATGAGGAGCCACCTACATCAACACATCAAAGGAGCACATCCACACAACAAGGGTTAGCATGTGAGGTGAATTAGATAGTTTCATTTCAAATTTTATGTTTTCCTTTATGCTCAATCTGAAGTGTATATGAGGTGAATGAAGTAGGATAACATTAGTTTAGTTTAATTCTTGTGTTCATTTTCACATGCATATAGGTGTGTTTACTCTAATTTTTGGTGTAGTTGGTTGGGCGTGTGTGTTGTTGCATAAGTTACCATTAACTTGCAATCCTAACCAATTCATGTGTCTCCAAAGTTCTTGGAATGTGTTCCCCAACACATAAAGACTGAGAGATTAATTATTTATTAATTATATCACTTTGACTTTTGCAATCAATTCCTAATTGATAAGTTCAAACTTGGGCATCCATTTTTAGAGTGGGGGCCATGAAGACTTTATTGACTTCTCCTAAGTCTATTTTGAGAGTTTGATAACTCCTAGTGAGTGAGAGTTAAACTTAGGTGTCCCCTTTTGATGGGGACTTATATTTAGACTTGGAGTTGTGCTTTTTTATGTACACGAGTGGATAATGTTGAGACACCTTGCATGGATATAATGTTGGAGAACTTTAACTACAATGTTAGATATGCATGAATTGGATATTGCTTGCATGTGATCATAATAGCTTGCATGGACTTGCATGTTTTTGCATGTAGCTTACATGTACTTGCATGTACTTGCATGTTACTTGCATGTACTTGCATATTGTTGCATGTTGATGCATGTTGTTGTATGTTGCTCATATTGACTTGCATGTTGTTGCATGTCACTTGCATGTGCTTGCATGTGCTTGCATGTCACTCCTATGGACTTGTATGACCTTGCATGTTGTTGCATGTCACTTGCATTTGCTTATATGTTGTTGCATGTCACTTGCATGTGCTTGCATGTTGTTGCATGTCATTCCTATGAACTTGTATGACCTTGCATGTTCTTGCATGTCAGTTATATGACCTTGCATGTAGTTGCATGTCAGTTTTGTAAGATTACTTGCAGAACACTCCAACTCCAAAAACTTGCAGGATGGTACATCTTAGTGATTCAAGAAATGGGTATCAGTTGCATGTTGTTGAAAATGCTTGCATGTTAGTTTTAAGATATTACTTGCAGGAGACTCCAACTCCTAAAAGTTGCAAGATGGTACATCTCAGTATTTCAGGTAATGGGTATCAGTTACATGTTGGATCCGGTGTTTGCATGTCACTTGCATGTACAAAACAAGATATTTCATAATAACCTTGGGGACATCAATCTTACATGTTGTTTGCATGATTTTGATGTGTATTTAATCACTTCAGTTATCAGAAACTCATTGGGCAAGTTTGGACGCCCAAATGGAGGAGTTTTTTATGTTGCTTATATTTGGTGATAAGCTTGATGTTGGAATAGCTATATTTAACCATCTTGGGTGCCCACATCATGAAGGGGCAGTTAACTCAAAGCTTGGACTTTGTTTGAGTTTAGTCTTCTCAATTTAAGTGAGATTGATTTTTTGCATGAGCTTTGGAAGCTATGTTATCAATTGTAATTTATTATAATTTGAGTTTCAAGCTTTTGAATTAAGAAGCTTTTGAATTAAAAGAGGGTTTTTGTTTTTAATTGAAAACCCCATACATTTTCTAGAGAGTTTATTTGAGGAAAAAAGACTTAGAAGAATAAAAACAAAAGTTTTTTGTAAAAGACTTAGAAGAAAAAAGCAAGAAGCTTTTTTGACTTAGAAGAATAAAAAAGCAAAGAGCTTTTTTGACTTAGAATAAAAAAGCAAGAAGCTTTTTTATTGAAGAAGTTTTTGAAGAAAAAAGCAAGAAGCTTTTTTGAAGTTTTTTACAGGTTTGAAGATTGAAGAAGCTTTTGAAGTGCATCAAGGACTTAGAGAAATTTCAGTATTGAATGTAATCTTTTCAAAGAGATTTAATACAAGCAGGAAACATCTTTGAGTGTGGAGTTTTTTCCTGAAAGGGTTTCTCCACGTAAATACTGTGCAAGCTCTTCTCTTCTCTTCTCTTCTACATTGGTTTGAAAGTGCATAAGCACTTGTTCATTAATTGTTACAGATTAATCTTAATTTCAGCTTTGCATACACAAGATTTTAAAGTTTATAGCAGTATTTCTACCTTCATTTCAACATGTGTGACACGTTGTGGTCATTGTTCCAACTATGTAGGCAAGTACTTTGAAGCTAATCAGGATTGTTTGTTGTAGTTTGACTTTAGAATTTATGTTCAAGTTTTGGTTTATTTTAGGATATGATTGTGACATATGTGATAGTCAGAGTGTCACCATCATGGAAAAGTTCACTATTATTCATGTGTAGTTAGTGTGAACTGATGTGTAATTCTAGTTATTGCAGTTGCCTGGTGAGGTTCTTGAACACAGAGAAGTTCAGATAGTGCAACATGGATCATCCCTTAGATGGTTGATTTTATTCTTTAACCCCTTATGCATTATATATGACAAGTGGGGGAGTATTGGGAAAGGTGTGTTGTATACCTTGCATAATAATGTAATAATATTATTTGGTTGTGGTGCATCTTATGCCATGCATACCACACTAGGATAAATATTCTTGGGGACACTTGTAAGTTGTATGAATCATTGTAAATGTATTTAATGTGGATGGTGCATTGGATAAATACATTTGATTTTAGGAGTCATAGTCTAGTGAGCACATGGTTAAATGGGCTCATCATCCTTGGAGGTTTTGTGCAAGCTTGGTCAATAAAAGAAATTACATAGATCTAGTGGTATGGGTATGCATCGAAGCATCTCAAGGAGGTTACATATGTGGTTAAAAGATCCTAAAGAAGGCCTGGAGTGGGATATGTAGTTCCTATATATTGTTGGATTGATCACATGAGGAGTACAATTGGGTTGCTTAATTCGGCCGAAGTCATGCATGGAGAACTATATGATTGTATTGTAATCCCATTCTTGAGATAATACATCGAGTTGTGTAGTAGTTTGGAGGCTGGGTTTTTTCTCTAGGGTACATCTAATGTTATTTTGTGTGTATCCTTTGTTATTCTTTTGCATTATGGATTCTACATACTATTTTAATGTAGTTTCTCTCATAAAGGTTATGTGGAATTAGCATTTGTGGTTTGAAATTTCTAACAAATTTATGGGTGGTTTAATAAAAGTGTTTAAGTGTTGTGATCTACAAGGTGTAACCTCTCTCAGTTAACACATAAAGAGCCTATGAACAAAACAAAATTAATCTTAATCAACTTTCAATGTGCACATGGAAATATTTTATTGTTACATATAATATAGCTCATGACATATTCATAGTTCTATCCCCCTCTTAGACATTAAATAATAGGTATCTCAATCTCTTTTTTAGAGACCAAACTACCAAATTGAAATGGCTATATTTAACCAATTTGATTGTAATCATATGTAGAATATGTCACCCTACAATCCTCTCTTGACATCATGCAAGTTAATTCTAGTAGAGAAACACATTTTTTAAGGTGGGTATCTACATCCTCAATAAGTACCTTTATTCATATGCTCATTATTTTAAGATACAATGGTTTTCTCTAAAACTCATTTTTTCAAGTGTGAACTTTGTCAGTCTTACAAATTTAACAACAATATTATTTATAGCTTTACCAAACTATTAATTGAACTAAATTAAATACTAATTAACATATTACAATGGAAAAAATTGATCACTACACAACCCTTATTTATATTATATTGAGTGATTTAAACTATTAAAAAAATATTTTCTACATTTACATATATAAGAATATTAGACATTTCTAAGAGAACACTTTGAAAAGGATGGGGTAGTTTAAATAAATAATTAATATGGTGTGAGTTTAATATTTTTATTGTATTTTACTTTTGAAACTGAGTTCTTTAAGGAAATAGGAAAAGTGTTATTAGTGTAATAGCTATTCATTTAATTTATTTTGAGATGGCTAAAATTATATGGGTCAAATCATCTTAGAAGAATTTAAATTGTATTTTATGTTTTTTTTAAAAAAAATTTAACATTACTTTTATATTGATAAGAATAACAAGATAAATCAAATTTATAACAATAATAATTTTTAGACAAATTGGTTTCTATATTATTAAAAAATAAAACAAAAATAACTTATAAGATATTTGGATTGAAAATAAATGTTTTTACTATCATTTATTTAGAGTAATTTTAGAATATATAGTTACAATTGATAATACATATTGCAATAAATATTGTAATTAATGTGGGATCAAATGAATAAAAATAAATGTACTTAGCTTTCAATTTGATGGAGAATAGATTATTGTAGATGTTAAAAACCAATTCACCACTATATCAAGAAGTTTGGATTTCCCAAATGACAGCCTTGGAATAATAAAATTCTCTGCTAACTTTCAGGGTTAGGGCTACACTTACAAAATTGATATTTGTGCCTACAAAACTAATCTTTGTTCTTATGAAATTGATCTCTTTTGCCTACAAAAGCAGAGCTAGCACACAAAAATGAACCCAACCTATACAAGTGAATTGGTAGAAGATTTTGACTATTGTAAATGTACCTTGGCTTGCTATACATGTGTGGTCATGTTGAGAGACACTAGCTTTAAGAACTTATTAGACAAAGATTTGTTCTCCTTTGGTCAAATTCTTGGTTGGACAAATTTAATGATGGTGAACAATTATTGAAGACAATAAGCAAGCATGCAATGTCTAAAATGATTATGCATAGTGATAGTGCAATAACGATTCTCTATAAAGTTGTGATGATGCTTTGATGTACATGTTCCTATCTATTATGGGGCATCTTTTGGGGCTCCTTTCAAATGGATAAGGAATGTCCTTAAATACAATGACATAACACACAAACTCACACAAATGTGTGCTAGGTTGGCTCACAACAATTAGTAGAAAAAGGGTGGAAATGTTCAATTTAAAATTTGAGTTTTAATTATTCAAGGTTTAGATCCATGTACATGGAAGTGACCTACGTCAATTATACATGTATGTAAAGTGCAAATTTGAAGTAGGGTGGCAAACAAAAGATCTAGGGATCAAAACTAGTTCTAGGGAATAAGTGATGATAGGGAGTGACTAGAATTCTTGGGAATACATGATGATGGGGAGTGACTAGAATAAGGTCATGACCTAAATTTAATGCAACAATACACCAACTATAAACTTGTTATTATATAAAGGATGATCTAATCGAAGTGGGCCCAAAACATAAAGGAAAATGTTGGATATGTATGTCATTTTCAGCATTACAACATTACATGTACTAAAAAATTTGCTAATAAAGAAAAACATAAAAAACCTACACCATTCATTTCCCTACTAAACAATTTCTAGAATACGTAATATAACTAGTCATATGAATGAAGTTGCTCTCTTAAGCTTCCCTCCTTCAATCTTTAAAAAGAATTCCTTATTAAAAAAATCCTGATTTAATCTCTTTTAGTAAAAAGATTGAAACTAATAAACCTTTGTTATGTCATGTTTTATTTGAATTTAATTGCATGATTCTTGAGTCAATTTCATTGACCCATATTTCATGAGTAGTGGTTCACAAGAACCCATCTCTCATGAGCATGAATGGTCCACTTAGCACTTATTACATCTAGGTGATCCTCACAGGGGTGAAGCATGGGACTTCCTAGGAGGTCACCCATCCCAATACTACTTTGACTCAAACACACTTAACCATGAAGTTTCTCCCAAGACAAAATACTTGGTTCTAAGTTCCTATCTTTTATCCAACTTATAGATTGTAAAACAATCACATTGAACTCCTTAAAAGTTGTATTCAATTAATACGAGTTCGTAGATGGTATCTTGGACTTAAGTTACTCTTTACAAGTGGCATGCAAGCCTCAATTTGATGCTAACCCTACTTGTCAAACAATTTTTTTTGGAACAATTACTTATTCAAAATTAATCTTTACGCCGAGAGGTGTAACTACAGTGGCAACACGGGGTGAAATGGGGTGAGCTTGTTTTTTTTTTGATAATTTAAAACTGGTAAGGGCTAGCTCCCTATATATTAAGTCCAAAAAAGAGTAGAGTACAGATTTCATGTCCATGGTTTCAAACCAAACCCAAACAAATAACTGAAATGCTGATAACCAGCTTACCCTTCACCCCAAATTGTAAGACAGAAGATTGTATTACTATCAGCTACTATTGACTATCATCTCCCTACCCCTAAGTATGACTGCAACAGAACACTGAGAAACCTTTTTAACCAGTATGAACAACTACAAAAACCAAAGATAAACTATTGCCTACCACCTCGCCTGACTGCAAAAAAGTAGAACAAACACAAAGGGCCTCACTTGCCCTTCAACGATCAGCAACCCCAACCATGACCATGACCACGACCCTGTCCATGCACCGCACCACATCCCGCAGAGGAGACCGAGCTTCCAAAATCCATCCCAGGGCCTAGGTCTAGACTAGAATCTATCGCCTCCTTCCTCATCTATTTTGCATGAAACACTCGAACCTTGACTAGGCAATCCATTTTGCAATTCTTGTGGGTTGGGCCTAGAGCAATTTCCTTGACGTCCCTTCCATCTTCTTCTATCCAGTCTTCCACGCAATCTGCCAATAGCAAAAACTCCATATCCCCTTTCTCCCCTTCACTATCACTGTTAGTGGGCACTCGAAAACCTTCTCTTGCCAAGAAATCACCCATCCAATCCATCGACAGGAGCGAGAGAATTTCTGCAATTCTCTAAAGGAACTCCAGATTCCGATCCAATGCCCCCACCCTTTCCTCCAATTCATCTGCATCCACTAAAAAGATTAGTGGGAACTTTTGAACCTCCTTCGATCCCTGACCTTTCCTCAAATAATACTGATGCGGTAACGGGATCTTTCCATCAGAGCCAACGTTGTCTAGCACTGCATCGATCTCCCCCAACACTACATGTTTGAACAACCTCTGGTACAAGTTTTTGACGTTTGGCTTTGGCACACCTCTGCTCAAAGCTAGTGCCAAAAACATCACTGGGATGTCTATGTTTTAACCCGGTGCCTATGGTATGACCACAGAAATTCCTGCCTCAACACCTCCTTTACTGCATGCAACACTAACTCATGCTTGACAGAAAGGAGCCCACGAAGCCTCTTGTCTGTGACCACTCCAAGGAAGGCCACCGTAGTCAACGGGGATTCGAGGAAAATCAAAGTATCCATGGCTTCTCTACTCTTCTACTCACCAATTCAGTTGCTCCACCCTTGCTTTATGTCTTGCTTCTCACAGTTATATAGGCCGATAAGCACCATTTCCAACAAAACCTCATTAAGACGCCACGCGAGCTACTACACCCAGTTTGTACTTCCCCATCGAATTCTCATTATGAGAAGTTGAGCATATTGCCTTGAAATAACTACTTTCCAATTCTCAAGAGAATTACTTGTCCTTTCCACACTCAGAGATTTGCCCAACGATCCGCCCTTGAGTCTCAAGCCCTCCACATGAACTCTGGCTTGCGAGTTGTTGATACGGCTGTACTTTCTGACACCCGCCCATCATACTCCACCTCATTGCCCACCACCACCATTACTCCACCCCACGTCGAACTTCTGATTCACTGGCTATCCCAATCATCCTCCTGTCTCCCAGCGCCCATTCTTTTGCCAACTCATCGGCCAATGTGTTTCCCTCTCTGTACGTGTGGCTGATGCAAAAATCTGAAAAGGACTCAATGAGTCTTCTGATTGGGGTGAGCCAATGGTGAAGAGCCTAGTTAGGAGTAAAATTGGTCTGAATTGCATTAACTGTTAGCAGCGAGTCTCCCTCCAAATGTAACTTTGCCACCCTCAAATCTTTTCCCATTTCTAGCCCACTTAAAGCCGCTCTAAATTCTATAATATTATTTGTAGTCTATCTAGCGAAGAAAGCCCTCTGGTCCAAAATTTTCCCATCGGAATCCCTAGCCACACACCCTATGCCAACCCTACCCGGGTTTCCCAAACTAGCTCCATCAAAGTTCACTTTAACCCATCCCTCTTCCAGCTTCTGCCACACTGTTTGCCTTCGGATTGCCACCTTCTTTGCAGCACAGTTATCACTTACAGCTGGGGGAATATTTAGTCCTAGAAAGTTATTAGTTAGCTCAATATCCCTATTACTGAAATTATTTTTTGCCAGAGGTCAATTTTTGGCCGCCGAGTTAACCAATTCTACAATGGCTCTTTCAATTTTCCTTGCCAATATCTCCCTTCCCATTGACTGATCCTTGAAGGTTCTTCAGTTCCTTTCTTTCCAAACCTCCCAGCATACCATTGAGGGTATGATATGCCAAATGCTGTTCAAAGCACCCTTGTTAAATTTATGGGGCCATGTTAAGATCCATTCTGATAGGTTCTGAGAGAACGGGGTCTGAAACCCTAATTTCCTTACTACTTTTTTCCAACAAAACTCTGCATAAGGGCATCTTAGCAACAGATGATCCATAGACTCCCTATCCCTTTTGTACAAAATGCACCTATTAGGGCCCCTTAACCCTAGTTTCTCCAGCCTATCCTGAGTCAAGATCCTGTTTTGAGTTGCAAGCTAGAGGAAGACGCCTACTTTTGGCAAGACATCCTTACCCTAGAAGAGAGGTTTCGACTAATGGTGTACTGGCTCCAGACCTTCCTTGATGAGGTAGCCAATTTTAACTTTGTATTCCCCATCTTCTGAAGTAGCCCATCTTAAAACATCCTCCCCTGTCGTGTCTGGAATCTTTCTTTCGCCTAGGATTTTTCTGAGAGCCTCTTTATGATCTTCTGGGGCATTAAGCTCACTAGGGTCCTTCCATTCCCACTAGTCCCCTTCCCTTTTGAAGTCGCTCACCTTAGTGCCCCAAGCTCTACTTGTTTCCTCCCTGATTTCTTCCAAGTGGGGAATGTTACTCAACTTTGGATGTCCATCCCAAGAATCCTGCCAGAAAGAAGCCTTCATTCCATTATGGATTTCCCAAGTGACATGATTTGCAATAATATCCCTACTATCACAAATAAAATTTCAGATTGCAGAACCCCTTGGGGGATTTACAATTTTCACTATGTTCTCCAATTCCTCTGAGTTCAAGTACTTTCTTCTCAGAATTCTAATCCATTTATGGTTTCTAGAACACATCGACCATACTAACTTCACCCCCATCACCAAATTCATGATTTTTAGTTGCCTTACTCCTACTCCTCCCACTTGCAGTGGTTTGCACATCTTTTCCCAAGCTAGCAAAGGGATTTTATTTGTATCGCTGGGACCATTCCAAAAAACTTACACATGATTTTGTTTAGCTGATCTTCTATACCGGCAGGGAATCTCAAGCAGGACATTGAATAAATAGGAATTGCAGCCAACACCGTCCTAATCATAAGAAGCCTATCTATTGAGGTGAGCCATTTGCCTCTCCATAATTCCATTTTCTTCTTACAACTAGCTACTAGTTTTTCCCAGTAGTCCTTATTTGCACCTGCAAACAAGGGCATACTCAAAAATTTCCTGGGGAAGCTGGCCACCCTTACCCCCAAGATTCTTGTTAAATCCCTCTGTAAACTCGGTTGCACATTCAAGAAGTAGACTTTTGATTTTCTCCAATTGACTGCTTGACCTGAAGCCTTACTATACCCATCCAGCAACTCCTTTATCATTCTGGCCTCTGTCCTTGTGGCTTGCCCAAATAATATGGTGTCATCAACAAATTGTTGGTGAGTGCAAGGCTCCACTCCTGGGGCAGCTTCTATGCCTTTCCATACTTCCTCCCTTCTGGCCCTACAAATTCTCCTACCTAGAGCTTCTGCCATTATAATAAAAAGAAAAGGAGATAGGGGGTCCCCCTGTCTGATGCCTCGTGAAGAGATGAGAAAACCTTGTGCCACCCCATTCACTAGTATTGAGAACCTTAGGGCCTCAATGCAGCTTTTAATCTAGTTCACCCATCTATTATCAAAGCCAAATTTCTTCAGGATTTCCAGCAAAAACTATCTATCTACTCGATCATAGGCCTTTAGTATGTCCAACTTTAAAACCATACTTGGTAATCTAATTTTCCTGGTGGTGTGAATAGTCTCATGTGCCACTATTATTCCTTCGACTATCGACCTACCTGGGATGAAGCCACTCTGCTCCTTAGAGATGATTCTGTCTATTACTGTCTTGAGCCTGTTTGAGATTACCTTTGTCACTATCTTGTAAAAGGTGTTACATAATGAGATAGGTCTGTAGTCCCCCATGTTCATGGCCTCCTTTTTCTTGAAATGGGGTGAGCTTGTTAAGAAAAACAACTTTAAAAACATTAAAAAAATAATAGCTGACAAATGCAACATTAATAATTAAAACATATATAAAACATAAATGTTTGGAAGTCTCCAAAAACAACCAAAAAAAAAATCATTAATTACAAAGCCACAAGCAAAAAATAAAAACAAGAAGCTGCAAAATCAAGAATCAATGAAAGTCACAGGTATGAATTTCATAGCCAAAAGCAAAAAATAAAAACAAGAAGCATAAATCAAGGAAAATCACATGTATGAATTAATGGTGTTAATCATGTATGCATAAATCATTTCACATTGCTAAATTCAAATTCATTAGTAAAATATTTTAAAAAATAAATCTGTGCATTTAGTTTGTTTTCTGTAACCTATGGTTTTATTAACTAATCATTTTATTTGTAATATAGATTAAGACTTTATTATTTTAAAAATATATGTAAACAACTAACGCAAAATTTGTAGTTTTTGCATTAATCAAAATATATATACATATAGTGCTGAAAATCTTAAAAGGTAAACCTAATTTATAAAATATGATTTTAGGGCACTATATTCTATATTATTTACTTTAATGTGCTTGGAAAACCAAAAAAAATATATTAGCATTAATCAAAACATATATACAATAGTACACCAATCAAAGATTATTTACTATAACTTTATGGCACTATAGTTTATTAGGTTTAGAATTCACTCAAAACATGTATACACATAGTAACTCAATCAAATAAATTTATGGGGTTTAGAATTCATCCTCCTCACTTTTAACCAAGATTTTTGTAGAACTAAATTTATAAAGTCATAAATTTATAAAATAAAATTAATATTACAAGTAATTTTAAACCCTAAATTTTAACCCCTAAAATAATATTATTTTATATGTAATAAAATAAAACTTAATAAAATATAATGTTATAAAATATTAACACTCTATTTTGATAAAATATGAGCTACTAAAAAAGAAATAAATTAAATTTTATTATGTAGAAAATAAAATAAAACTAGCATTTCTATATTTAAAAAAAATAATGTTATAAAATATTACTTTACTACACCCTATTTTTATAAAATATGAACTATTGAAAAAGAAAAAATTAAATTTTATTATGTAGAAAATAAAATAAAACTAACATATCTATATTTAAAAATTATATCTAAAATATCCTTCTGGAAACACCAACAAAATTCTCTAAATACAACCATACAGCCAATCAAATTTTAAGACGTTTTGGGAAAGTTAAAAGCTTTGTGTGATCTTAAATTATACCGTGTGTGGCGCTAAATTTAGACACATGCTGGCAATGAACATCGTTAGTAATTTGTTACTGTATTGTGCTATTTCCGTTGAACAGCGCCACTTTGATGGTATCAAACAGAAATATTAAACAACGTGTCAGGTCTAAATTAATCAACAAGATGAAAGACAAAATTGGGTTCAAGTTGAAGAGTAGACGGTTGGCATCTTGGTACCGTCGGCAGATTAGATACCACATGGAAAGTGCAGGGAAAAAAATACCCTGTTTCCATAAAGAACATCAGGTTTTAAAAAACTTGTTCTCATTAATTACATGTTTAAGTAAATGATAATTATTTTCAATTTATTTAAAAGTAAATGGTGTGTATGTTTTTTATTATTGTAAGCAGGGATTTTGAAAGCCAGATTGCGTCTAGATCCTTATACAAAAGAAAAGATAAAACAAAAAAAACAAAAAAAAACAATGAAGCCCAACCAACTAAAAACACCAGACACTTAAATGTATATGTTGCTTAAGATTTTAACATATATTTTAGAATGTCATAGAATACAGAAGAAGAAATCAATCTATAATCTATAGATCAAACAAATTTAATTACTAATAATAAAAATCACAGTTAATAGTTTGAAAGTCACAATTCTTTAATACCCAGTATACTCCCAACCATTAGACCCCTCCCCTGTTGAATACTCCCCCTATATATATCTTCTAACAGGTCTGGAAGATATAACTTGCCATTCTGTATCCTTAATAGTACTTTTCAGGTCTGCAAGATTTAACTTGCTTTATTCTCATCCTGTATCCCTTAATAATTCTTTTCTCAATGGCTGCTATTTCACTTGGAGTTTTTGGGTACAGAAGCCTCTTTAAAAAAAGCCTTGTCTATGATGGTGAGAGTCCTTCAATGGAAAAAGTTGCTGGAAATGAATTCAGCAGAGCTTCAGTAAGCATTTGTTCATATGGTAATTATTCAGAAAATCAGAAGAAGAATGGTTATGCAAGGAAAACAGTTAAGCCCCAATTTGAGTTTATCAATAAGGGGTTGCAATTGAGATGGTGGTTTCCTCTGTTCAGGCACTCTGCTGACAAAAAATGGGCAGCGGAAGGCGGTTGCAGTGAACAGTCGGTTGAAACTGCTGTTGTGCAGAATGCAAGAAAAGCTCCAGCCAATGTGAGTGTGATTGAAGAAGAGGAAATTTCAGTAAGGAGAAGACCCAAGTTTGTAGATGTGAGTTTCACTCCAGAGAAGGCCAAATTACGCAGGAAAACCCTTCGATCTACTTCTAGTTTTCATGACTTGACGTATCATTCTGCTATTGCTTCTCGTTTGGCTTCGCCTGATTCTTCTTCAGATGAGTGAAGAGGAATGAAATTCAGGCTTAATCTGTCGACATAACCCAATATACAAGGTGAAATTTAATGTATATAGTGTTGTTTTGTTGTTTCAGGCATGTGAGGGTCTGAATTTGATGGCCCTATGGCTACAATTTTTTCCTTAAAATACAAATCAAAACTATAGGAAGACTGTATTACATGAAAAATTTTGGGCAGATTGTCAATGATTTATATATATTAAGTTTGAATGGATAACCGTCTTGACAAGCAGAGTGGACTCTGAAATTGAAAGATATTTATGTGCAACTGCAATTCTCACTGTATATGATATAAGTTTGCTTAATGTTTTCAATCTGGATTTTTTAAAATAACACTTTTTCTATGAGCTCAACTGCCCTGGATCTGAGATTCTGAAATCACTTGGCTGAAAAAGAATCTACTGCAAACGGATTCTTGCTCAGGTTTGGAAGAAGGGGATTACGTGCTAGGCAAGCAACAGCTACGTAGATATTTGGAGTTTCATACAACAGAACTGGCGTCGGTTTCTCCAGAATAGTTATATTGTGCTGCAAGTCTCGGACTTGAAAATATGTCCTTAAACCCTTTTGTTTTATGAATTATTTTTGATGGACCGTCAGGGTTTTACGGACCCACTTCTTTAGCGTACAGGGGAGAAGGCCACTAGTCACTCACCATATCTGTATATTTTTTTAGTTTGTAAATGGTATAATATTTTTTTTTGAAATTTTAGTACAATATATGAGTTAAGAGTTTAAAGTTATTGTTTAGGTAGTAATGATAAATATGTGACATTTTTTTATAAAAACAATGCTCTTGAAATGGTGATTTTGAAGTGGCGATTGATATCTGTGTAAGAATGGCTCTAGTAGCCTTGTGTTATGCCCATCAAAAAAAATATAATAAACCTTCTAGGAGAAAGGGGTCAGTTGTCGCCCATATAATATTTGTGCATGAATGACAACATAATTTCACTTGTATTGGGGTCACACATTTTATTTTTTTAAATTTGATTAAAAGTTTAATATTTCACATTTTAATAACTTCGGCGCATGTTTTATTAGCAAATAATGTTTGCATAAAATATAATATGAGACCCTTTGACTTTCACATTCTGACCCTAAACCTAATCATCACTCTCACTCCTTCCTAATTCATTCTAACACTCATCCCTCTCTTGCCCATTGCTTGACTTTTCCTCTCCTCACCCTCTTCACAGCAATCAGGGTTCATTGGATGCATTTGCAGGGGAGGATGTAAGTGGAGAAATTCATGTCCATCAAGAAGGAGAAGATGGTGTTGTTAGGTGAGGAGACCACAACATGAGCATCATCGTAGGCTAGAGAAGAGGGGGATTTCGGTTCACATCGAATCCTCATGGTGAGATGGAGACTGATGATCTTGCCTCCCCATCATAGTAGTTGGCATAGCCATTGTTGTTGAATATTTGTTAGATCCCCATGGGGAGACAAACGAGAATGTAGAGCATGAAGAGTAGTCACCCAAGGAAGTAGATCCAGTTGTATTGTGATATATGCAATTCACAAATGATCAATGCCTATTATGGTTTCCCATCCCTTCTCTAGCACCAAGCCCAGTTCCAAATGTTGCTTCCCCTAAGCCAATCTCTTCTTCTTCCTCCTCTTCACCAACTCATGCTCTCGATATTATTGTTGCAACATTCCTCACTACCACTACCCAATTCACCCTCCTTCTAGCTATAGGGGGGCTTCTTCTTATGTTATTGCAAAACTACCATCCACCTAAATATTAGCCTTTGGATGTACATCTAGGTGGCCCTCAAATTAGATCTCTAAGACCCAAGTGTTTGCATGAGCTCAAAGTTTGAACTAAGTGGGCTTAGTCCTTTGTCATTAGATCTTTTATTGTGTGATTGTGGTGTAACCAAATTTGGAATTTGTAACTTGTTTGATGTTTATGTACCATGAGTAATAAGTTCAAACTCAAAAGAGTCCATGCATTTTTAAATTATTTATGCTAGATTCATTCTCTTCATCAAGTGTGGACTCTTTCAAATTATTGTACACGGCAACTTTTGCTATATTTTGTGGCTGAGTGAAATCCATTGCATTCATTAGAGGAAATTTACATATAAAATGGGTCTCCTATGAAAGTCTAGAAAAGCAAAAATTATCTCATATAATACAAATTATTTAACTAGTATATTTATATTTAAAAAATACATATCTAAGGTGCGCCAAGAGATATCCTTCTAATGTCTTTTAATATGTCATTCTTTGATCTTAGTAGATAGTGATGGTTTCTTTGAAACTTCCATCCACCTTCCTTTCCATCCCATTTGCATTTTATTTTTTTATTTTTTTATTTTATTCCTTTCACCTTCTCTTTTTTTATATTTTTATTTTTATAAGAATCTTATAAAATTTCATAGAATCTGAATCTGTTTATGAATCTTTCAGCTCTTGTTCTCCATCTGTGTTGTGAATGTAGGAATGCCTCTCGGCGTAAATATAAATAAAGATAAATTACTTAACTACATGAATTAAGTGGGGACACATGTTTCGATTATAATTCTTTAGGAAACTCAAGTTCACTATTTTTTAAAAGTGGTAACACATATTTCTATTCTAATTTTAAAAAAACTCAAGTTCACTTTTCATTTTATACTATTTCTTTTTTATTTAAAAAGTCCTTTATCTTAAAGTTATATTTTAAAAGTCATATTTTCTAATTTAAATAGGTCTATGAGGATTTTGATCCTATCACTAAGGAAAAATTAGAAAATGACATTAAAGATATCCCCTTAGTACACCTCATCATTGGAGAATCTCAAGCCCCTACCCAACCTTCATCATACCAACCTTCATCCTATATGTCCACTCCATCAGCCTCATATCAACCTTCAACCTCATACCAACCTCCATCATATCAACGAACACCCTATGTTTCATCCCCATTAACATCATATCAATCTTCATCCCCTTATACATACATGCCATCATACCTACTCAATCAATCAATACCTCCAACTTATCCATCTCCCAACCTTTGCCATGCTAACTTTGATCAAGGGGACACACCAATCTAGCACACCTCATAACTGAAATCCAAAACCTATATCAACAACCATTTCCCCATCCAAATCCCCCACCCCCTAGCCCCCATCCTCCAATCACTCCATCACAATATCCCTCCAACCCTATCAACCTTAATCCATCATCCTATATATCTTCCAATCCATCAAACCCTATCACCCATTCACCATGTCTAATCCACCATCCAACCCACCATCAAACCTTCCAAATCCTAAGCCCACAACATCCAATGAATCCTTGAGGGATCATCTCCAAAGAAAAAGAGAAGCTAGCGAGTCCTCCATATCCACCACCCCTCCAACACCACCATCTAATCCAACACCTATCCTGTTGCAAGGTGTGACCCTTGGTCTTCTTGTTCAGCACTATGCTACGGTGGTTTGTGACAAGGGCTTAACCGCCTCCCATGCTTGTTAAGTCAAGTGGTTGTATCGGGCATTAACAGGTCAATCTTTTGGTGCAATGGCAACTAACAGTTGGTATCAGAGTCGAGGTCACGGGTTCAAACCCCGCGCTTGCACTGGGGGGATTGTTGCAAGGTGTGACCCTTGGTCTTCTTGTTCAGCTTTGCGCTGCGGTGGTTTGTGACAAGGGCTTAACCGCCTCCCATGCTTGTTAAGTCAAGTGGTTGTATCGGGCATTAACAGGTCAATCTTTTGGTGCAACAGTAACTAACATATCCTTGAACCCATTCAAGAACCATCACTACCTAATCCCATCACCCACCTATCCAATCCCAATCCTAATCCTACACCATCGACCATCATTATCCATCCTTTATATTGTTCTTCAACCCATACACTCATGAAGGATGTCATCCATTAGCTATTAGCAAGGAATTAAACACCCTCATGCAATCCAACACCCACCAAACCTCTTGAACAATATCCTATCATAAGTCAAGAACCATCATGTAGCCATGTTCAAGAACCCATAAGTCAAACACCTAACACATCCATCCAAGTACCCACCACATCTATCCAAATCACTTCCATCTCCATGCAAACACATGAGCTATTCCTAGCATCAAGTCCAAAGCATGTTGAAGCATCAACCCCTTATCCTAATCAAGACCTAAGCATCTCATCTAACCCCATCCCTGATCCCCTCCCATCTAGTGATCAACTTATTGATCCCACACCATCTTCTATCACCAGTTTATCATCCCCCATTAATCCTTTACCTCCATCTACCAATCCCATCCCAAATCCATCCTCTTATCCACTTGGAAAAATTATCTTCCTCCATGGTGGTTCTCTTGTAGGAGGTGAACAACTTCTACCCACCACCTATCCTTCTCCAACAAATAATGGACTCGCATCTTGTTTCCAAAGCACTAAACACCCCATTGCATGTTGCATACTCGAACACATGAACTATCAAGGCAAAGGCTTAGGCCTTCATGAACAAGGCATCTTGGAGCCCATCCACACCACATTCCATCCATCCTCGCATGGCCTTGGCTATACATCCCAAGGCAAACAATCTAAACATGTTGGTAACACCCACGCATCATCCAAAATCCATTTATCCAATTCCAAATCCGGTGCATCTCATCACACCCCCAAATCATATGTTGCCATCCCTCCTCCATATTCATATCATCTGCAAAAGCATGTGACCATACATCTCCCTCCATCAAATTTACCTCCACTACTTCCAATGCCAAACATCCCTATCCACAAATCCTCTTATCCTCCCATCCTCCCAACTCCTAACATCCCTATCCACAAATCCTCTTATCCTCCCATCCTCCCAACTCCTAATATCCCTATCCTCAAATCCCCTCATCCATTTATCCATAAATCCACTTTTAACCCCTCCACCCATAAATCCCCTAAAACCCCAAATCAAGGCCAACAAAAGCACACATCATTCAAACATGAAGCTTCCACCAAATCCACGGGATTCAAAAGTAATAATTTGAATGCCTCAACTCATAAAGCACAAAAGCCTGAAGATGTTATCCCTTCTAAGCAAAATGAAAAATCCAAAAGGCTATCAAAGCACACACCATCAAAAGAAAAAGTAAAAATGAAAATGATGTGGGTTCCTAAGCAAAGACCAAACAAATCAAATGAGGCATCTGTTGACACTCATTTTGACCAGGGGTTGATTTATCATGATCAGGAGGTTTCTTCATTTGAAGCCTTTATCTTCTTGCCCATTTTTTCTAAGTGTTGGACCTCCTCAGCATTTTTCAACTGCAGCATCATGTTTTCCTGAGGAGGAGGTCATCATCATCATCTTGTCTTCGATGATGATCTGCATCATCATGTTCCTCGTCGACTGGGTTTTTCAACGTCATCATCATATTTCAACTGTCGGGTGATGTTTGGTTTTTATCATGATGATGCTGCCGAGCTACAGTGCGCCCTGATCTGCTTGCGAGGGTGATGTTTCAAAGTCTCCGGTGATCTTCCATTTATCACCTCGCGCAAGCATGATGATGATGTTGCTTATTCTTTGAATTGCTCGACCTAACTTGTTTTTTCCTAAGGGTCGTGTTCATCATCATCATATTTCCAGTTATCATCCTGCTGCTTGTGGAGGTCATCATATTTTTTTTTGCCTTCATGATATTTCGCCGGGGTGATGTTTTTATCATCGGGTGATCTTGGTTAACATCATCCTGATGATGTTGTTGAAGAGTTGTAATTGCGACCCGATATTCACTAGGGTCATCATATTTTGGAACGTCAGGATGATCTTAGTCAATATCATCCTGATGATGTTGTATCACTTCCTTTTCTTTGTTTCTCATCCTGATGATGCTGACGTCATCCGTATATCAGGGTGATATTTTTCTTTCTGCCTATCTGCATCATGATATTTCCGAAGGAGGGGGTGATATTTCATATCACCCGGGTGTATGTTTGTTCCAGCGTCATGATGATGCTGATATCAAGGAGATATCCACCTGCTGGCTTCGTGCATTATCTAGTGGGGGTGATCTTTTCAAGCATCATCATATTCTTCTATCGCCCCGATCTTATAGTGGAGCTACAGTGCAACCTGATATTTGTGCATCAGGATGATATTTCCAAATATCCGGTTGTCTTCCGAATATCATCCTGATGTTAATATGATGATGACGTCATCAAGGTCCGGGGGGGTCATATTTCTAACACTGATCATCTTGAGGAGATCTCCTGATATTTGCAAACATGATGATGACGTCAGCAGGATATGATGATGACGTCATCAGGATGTTCATCGGCCAGACTTTTGTTATAAGCTCAGCAGGAGGATTTTCCTCCGAAGGATCAGGTTGTGCCGATTATCATGAAGGTTATATTTCAAATATCATGATGACGTCAGGGTGATATTTCGAACAACAGGATATCATGCTGCTGGAAGAGGATGATGATGAGGTTCTATACTAGTGTCGTCAGGAGCAAAAGCACCGACATGATATATGCTCATGACCTAGTATATAAGGTGTTATTGAGGTCATCGCGGGGTGCATATGGGATATTGTTATCCTGCACTTTCAAATATCATGATGATGAGTCTCGGCGGGAAAACCTTGCGATGGTCTGTTTGGTGATTTTCCCCAGGCCGCGGGTTGGTGCGCCATTAATGGCGATTGTTGCAGAGGTATGGGCGATGGCGTGGGTCGATCTTGTACCCGACTGGAGGTGTCAATCAGCGGACAGTGGCGCAGGGCTCAAGATATCTTCCTGTCTCCTCCCCTACCTGCTGCATTCATGTTTGGGCGCCAATCTGGTAGTGTGTTTGAGCGCCATTTTTATGGTACTGTGTATCTGGCGGGATTTTTGGTCAACCTGGTAGTCAATGCTGAATACACCCTCCTGCTATATAATGCAGAGGGTGTTATTCATTCAAGGTTGTTGAAAGTTGAGGATTTTTGGCTCTGTAATCCAAAACCAGCTGATCTGGTTGCTCTGTACAGTCTAACCTGTGAGTTTATGTATCTCTTGTTGTATGTTTCTGGCATGAACCCACTGATTTCATGATTGATCTTATATGAGAAATGCTATCTTAGCATGTGTTGTGTTAATTCTGTCTCCAGTATTGCATGTATTCTTCTTCTGAATCTGGATATTTGGGTAATGTTTAGATTCTAGAGCATAGAATTCCTATGTTGAATGTCTGATCTTTTAACTTCTGCTCAAGGGGTAGATTAAACTGTTTTCAGGTTGAACATTGGGAAGGGTATACTGCAGTAGGGATGCCATAAGTAGAGATAACTTAACACTCTGTATTGGGAGATATCTGTAAGGCAGGTATCACATATATCCCCTTGAAATCCAGTTTTAGCTGTCCATGCTGATCATTCACAGGTGTATGTCTACTGACTCCAGGCCCTGGATAGGCACCAATCATGCTTTGTTTTTGTGTTATAACCATGTCCAGCTTTGCATCCAAACTTAAAATCCAAATCAAAATCTAAAACAAACATTAGGACATTAGAATTAGTTTAGGATCCTCAGTCCTCTGTCTACAACTGCTAATAGGCCCAAAGCTAGCCCCTTTGTTCTTATCTTTCAGTTTTGGTCTACTTACAAGAGGACTATCTGCTTTCTGTCAACATCCCAGCCTTGCATGCTTATCCTCATGGATGTTGAGTAGGGAATACCCCCCTAGGTCTTGCAGAGCCTGAAGAAGAAGAGGAGATAAAATATAGAGTCTATCTCCTACACTGTTGACCCCCTGGCCCAGAGATCCTGTTGATCACTGATGGCTACCTTGTAGGGAAATCTGGGAATAAGCATCCAGTCTGGGAAAAAGTCAACAGAAATTGGCGACTCTACTGGGGAAGGATTGATAAAATAAAGAATAATACTTGTGACCCATCCGAGTCACTAACAAAATGATGCTCTGCTGGTGGAATGAACCTGGAAAAGTAGCTTTCAGCTATTGAAAATTTTGTCCTCTCTGGAGAGGTGGCGACTCTGCAAAAAAGATCTAAATGCACATGAAAGATAGATGTATGTTATTGGTTGAAAGATGTACATATTTCTGCATCTGTATGAGAAAAGGTACCTTGTTACTTCCCCTTTATTTGCTGTTTTACTGCATAAGTTAGATGCCAGGGGAAGCCTTAGGTCTTAGACAGACAAAGGATGTCTAAGAGTAGGATTTTTATGAATCCAAGTATGAATTATCCCATACTCAGTGGTGAAATGTTGGATAAAGGAATAGAAGAGATAAGAAATAGGTTGATATTCTTAGAGGTTGAGCAGGCCCAGTTAAAAAGCAGTAACCCTGTTGTGTCTGCCAGTCAGAAAGCTAAACCTCCTGTCAGCCCTTTTGATCCTTTGTATGACCAACTGGATTTGTCATGGGTGGATTATAGAATAGAAACTATGCCTGCTAGGATATACTGTCAGATGCCTAGATTTAGTGGTCACAGTATATGTGATGGGAATGCACATATCCAAAATTTTCACAGTTTTATGGGAAAATATTCATTCAGAGATGAGGATATGTGGATGAGGTTTTTTGTTAGGTCCTTTGATGCAAAAGCAAAAGACTGGTATTTGAGCTTTCCAAAGAAATCCTTTGCCTGTTGGGATGAACTTGCTGACTGTTTCAAGGAAGAATTTGCAAAAGAACCGGCTGATTTTGTTACAGAATTGATGAGAATCAGAAAACAAGATGAAGAGCCATGTGTTGATTTCAGTCATAGGTTTGCAGTAGCCCTTTCACATGTCCCTGAAAGTTTCAGACCTGATATTTCAGCCTGTGTTGGCATATTCTTTGAAGCTTTTGAGGAGGGCTTTAGTGCAATACTGAGGGATTTCAAGGTGACAAGTATGCAGATGGCATACAGGTTCATAGAAAAGATAGAAAAAACCAGAAATGTGTACCTGCTGAAACCCCTGTCCCCAGGCCTTGGTGTGAGAAATGGTTATGAGGCTGCAAATGACCAAATGATTATGGCATCATGTGCAGATAAAAATGAAAATAAAAGCATAGAGGTTGAGACTGCTGTGTTTGAACATAATGCTAACAATACTGCTCAACTGGATTGTTTACCAGTTGAGGATGCCAGTGAAAGGACTAATGAGGATTCCCATTGCAATGATGAGGCATCTGACCATGAAAACAATAACGAGGTTGTGGACAGCAATGAGCAATTTTTGGAATGGACCTGTGGAGATAATTGTGAGTATTGTACTCAAGACAGAGAAGATATAAGCAAACAGAGAAGCAGTCCTATGTGTGACCCATTGCCTACCTTTCAAACACATGGAGATCATGAAGAGCAGTCAGAAATTGAAATAAGTGCTAGTTCAGAGCATGATTGTTTTTCATTTGATGGCTGTTTTGCTTATGACACACAGGCTGATACTCCTCCACAGAGTGAATCCATTGGTGATGAAGATGTGTGCTCTGCTGCCCATGAACAAATGGCATACTATGATGAAACTGATGCACCTGGGTCACCCATTTATGACACATATGGTGATGAGGATCTGTCTGAGTATGGTGAGGATATTGACACTATTTTTGACTTGGATTCCGTTTCTCATCCTGATGAAAGAGGAAACAACATACATCAGGTAAGTGACTGCGAAAATGTGCCTGATTGTAAAGAGGTGCCAGAGCCTGATCTTTTCCAGCTTGGTGCTGCTGATTGTTGTGTACATGATGTGCACAATTGTGATTTTGAAAGCTTTCCTTTTGATGTGCCAGCATATAATACAATGAGCCCTGATCTTCCTAGTTGTGTGGTGGACTCTGAGTGTTTCCTATTTGCAGTCCAGCTAGGAGATCATGTTGCGATGCATGATGATGATACAGATGATAACCTGTGTTCTATACCATTTGAGTATGCATTGCTTGATAAATTCTACACCCACATGGCACATGATGTTGAAGGTTATCTGCACAGGGGTGATAATGACAAGCCAAACCAGAGGATTGAATATGCAGATGACAAGATTTGTTTGTGGGTGGATCCTGACAGTATCTCCAAGCTTGACCCAGTGCATGCAGATGAAAACAAGATATTTGACAAAGGGAGATACATGCTTTTCTTTTCTTGGTGGCCTTAGGCCATCAAGTGTGTTTGGTGATGCAGTTCGGTGTAATATTTGACTCTGTGCCCAATGGATAAGGGACTGGTCTGCATCCCGGAGATCTGGTTCTCGCTGCAGGTTTTCACCTGCACGTCCCCATTCAGAGCCACTGTTGACACTCATTTTGACCAGGGGTTGATTTATCATGATCAGGAGGTTTCTTCATTTGAAGCCTTTATCTTCTTGCCCATTTTTTCTAAGTGTTGGACCTCCTCAGCATTTTTCAACTGCAGCATCATGTTTTCCTGAGGAGGAGGTCATCATCATCATCTTGTCTTCGATGATGATCTGCATCATCATGTTCCTCGTCGACTGGGTTTTTCAACGTCATCATCATATTTCAACTGTCGGGTGATGTTTGGTTTTTATCATGATGATGCTGCCGAGCTACAGTGCGCCCTGATCTGCTTGCGAGGGTGATGTTTCAAAGTCTCCGGTGATCTTCCATTTATCACCTCGCGCAAGCATGATGATGATGTTGCTTATTCTTTGAATTGCTCGACCTAACTTGTTTTTTCCTAAGGGTCGTGTTCATCATCATCATATTTCCAGTTATCATCCTGCTGCTTGTGGAGGTCATCATATTTTTTTTGCCTTCATGATATTTCGCCGGGGTGATGTTTTTATCATCGGGTGATCTTGGTTAACATCATCCTGATGATGTTGTTGAAGAGTTGTAATTGCGACCCGATATTCACTAGGGTCATCATATTTTGGAACGTCAGGATGATCTTAGTCAATATCATCCTGATGATGTTGTATCACTTCCTTTTCTTTGTTTCTCATCCTGATGATGCTGACGTCATCCGTATATCAGGGTGATATTTTTCTTTCTGCCTATCTGCATCATGATATTTCCGAAGGAGGGGGTGATATTTCATATCACCCGGGTGTATGTTTGTTCCAGCGTCATGATGATGCTGATATCAAGGAGATATCCACCTGCTGGCTTCGTGCATTATCTAGTGGGGGTGATCTTTTCAAGCATCATCATATTCTTCTATCGCCCCGATCTTATAGTGGAGCTACAGTGCAACCTGATATTTGTGCATCAGGATGATATTTCCAAATATCCGGTTGTCTTCCGAATATCATCCTGATGTTAATATGATGATGACGTCATCAAGGTCCGGGGGGGTCATATTTCTAACACTGATCATCTTGAGGAGATCTCCTGATATTTGCAAACATGATGATGACGTCAGCAGGATATGATGATGACGTCATCAGGATGTTCATCGGCCAGACTTTTGTTATAAGCTCAGCAGGAGGATTTTCCTCCGAAGGATCAGGTTGTGCCGATTATCATGAAGGTTATATTTCAAATATCATGATGACGTCAGGGTGATATTTCGAACAACAGGATATCATGCTGCTGGAAGAGGATGATGATGAGGTTCTATACTAGTGTCGTCAGGAGCAAAAGCACCGACATGATATATGCTCATGACCTAGTATATAAGGTGTTATTGAGGTCATCGCGGGGTGCATATGGGATATTGTTATCCTGCACTTTCAAATATCATGATGATGAGTCTCGGCGGGAAAACCTTGCGATGGTCTGTTTGGTGATTTTCCCCAGGCCGCGGGTTGGTGCGCCATTAATGGCGATTGTTGCAGAGGTATGGGCGATGGCGTGGGTCGATCTTGTACCCGACTGGAGGTGTCAATCAGCGGACAGTGGCGCAGGGCTCAAGATATCTTCCTGTCTCCTCCCCTACCTGCTGCATTCATGTTTGGGCGCCAATCTGGTAGTGTGTTTGAGCGCCATTTTTATGGTACTGTGTATCTGGCGGGATTTTTGGTCAACCTGGTAGTCAATGCTGAATACACCCTCCTGCTATATAATGCAGAGGGTGTTATTCATTCAAGGTTGTTGAAAGTTGAGGATTTTTGGCTCTGTAATCCAAAACCAGCTGATCTGGTTGCTCTGTACAGTCTAACCTGTGAGTTTATGTATCTCTTGTTGTATGTTTCTGGCATGAACCCACTGATTTCATGATTGATCTTATATGAGAAATGCTATCTTAGCATGTGTTGTGTTAATTCTGTCTCCAGTATTGCATGTATTCTTCTTCTGAATCTGGATATTTGGGTAATGTTTAGATTCTAGAGCATAGAATTCCTATGTTGAATGTCTGATCTTTTAACTTCTGCTCAAGGGGTAGATTAAACTGTTTTCAGGTTGAACATTGGGAAGGGTATACTGCAGTAGGGATGCCATAAGTAGAGATAACTTAACACTCTGTATTGGGAGATATCTGTAAGGCAGGTATCACATATATCCCCTTGAAATCCAGTTTTAGCTGTTCATGCTGATCATTCACAGGTGTATGTCTACTGACTCCAGGCCCTGGATAGGCACCAATCATGCTTTGTTTTTGTGTTATAACCATGTCCAGCTTTGCATCCAAACTTAAAATCCAAATCAAAATCTAAAACAAACATTAGGACATTAGAATTAGTTTAGGATCCTCAGTCCTCTGTCTACAACTGCTAATAGGCCCAAAGCTAGCCCCTTTGTTCTTATCTTTCAGTTTTGGTCTACTTACAAGAGGACTATCTGCTTTCTGTCAACATCCCAGCCTTGCATGCTTATCCTCATGGATGTTGAGTAGGGAATACCCCCCTAGGTCTTGCAGAGCCTGAAGAAGAAGAGGAGATAAAATATAGAGTCTATCTCCTACACTGTTGACCCCCTGGCCCAGAGATCCTGTTGATCACTGATGGCTACCTTGTAGGGAAATCTGGGAATAAGCATCCAGTCTGGGAAAAAGTCAACAGCATCCACCTCCCAATCCACCCCAAAATCTCAAGCATCCCGCTCCCCATCTAAAAATCCCACAAATCCTAAGTCTATTTAGGTCCCTAAAACCCCAAATTGACCATCCAAAAATCCCCGATCCCGATCCCCATTACTCCCAACTCCACATCCAAAACATAAGCTTCAAAATACATCACAGTGTGTGCACCCATTGGTCTTGGTTCCCCTCCACCACATGGCATTCCCACCTACCCCCATCTCTCCATCTTTCATCCACTATCCTCGATATCTTCCCCATCACATCCCTATGGTCCATGCTTTTGCATAAACCTTACATAATCCACATCATAATCCACATAATCCATGTCATAATCCACTATCTGTTCCATCTTCCCCTATCTACCAACATTCATGCGCATAATGCTATCTCCATCTACCTTACCACTATCAAACATGGGACTATCTTCCACTTGCTATAGAAACAGACGCTATAGTCCCCATTTCATAAAAAAATAAAAAATAAAAAATAAAAAAATCATCAAAAAATAAGTAAAGAGAAAAAATCCGTCCAATGGTGAAAACCACTACTTGTGGCACCTTGGGCAAGTACCATGATGAAAACCCTTTGTGGGCGTCATGTGTAATCCCTTCTCCATCCATTTTGTATCCCTACACTTGGGGGCAAAATCATACCTTTCAATCCACATCCATAATATCCTTTGCATATCTTATCCACTATCTTATCCTTATCCTATCATATTCCAATCTGCTATCTTCATCCATCCTATCCATTATATCTTCCTCCTACCATCTCCCTCCTTAGATCTTGATAAAGACAAGGGGCAAAAAATTAAAAACATGCTTTGGACACTTCTCGGCATGCGTCCCCTTCCAAGCATATCCTCCATCCATCTATCTACTACAAAGTCCATCCATCCAACTATGAACCCATCATGCAAAATTCTAAGCATTGGGGCATATGATTCCTTGCAACCTAGCCCTTGGAGAAAATCCTAAAACCCCCCATCTATCTATCATGCATCCCTATCCTATCCCTCATCCCTATCTTCCATCTATCTATCATGCATCCCTATTCGATCCCTTATCCCTATCGTCCACTCATCCATCATGAATCACCTATCCATCATCTTTCCAAACAAATCCCCCTATCCAACCCCATCACCTCCATTTCTAGACTTGGTGTTCCCTTGTCATTAGTATCTAGCACTTAGGCTATCCAAACGCAATCCAATGCACCCATCCCACAATAAAACCATACCCCATCCAGAACCTCCAAAATCACAATATTCCCAAAAATACAAAAAAATCATAAAGAGTCGGGACTGAAAAAAATACAAAAAAAAATCATAAAAAGTCCTAAAAATACAAAAAAAATCATAAAATGTACTGAAAAAATTTCAAAAAAATCATTAAAAGTCCTAAAAAAAACAAAATAAAAACAAAAACAAAAACAAAAAACAAACAAAAAAAAAAATCAAAACATGTCAAAAATCCAAAACAATCAAAACATGTCAAAATCCAAAAAAATAAAAATATTCCCCAAAATTTTAAAAAAATCAAATAGTTTCCAAGCAATAAGATCAATCATCATCAAACAATCCATCCCATCAAAACAAATCCAATCAAATCATCATATCAAGCCAATCTATCAATCAATCAAAATCCATCAATCCAATCTTTATCATCCCATCAATAACATCATATATCATCAAACAACCAATCTATTAATCAATCCATAACTCGATCAATCCATCCATCTTCATCATCACCACCAATAAAATATTATTAAAACTACATCTCATCTCTATCGTTAAGTGCCTTGATCCCGTGGATACAAGGTATGTAGGTAGTCTGGAGTATGAAGAAAATACCCAGATTCAAGTACAAGACAATATTCCTCTTTCTCCTCTTATCATCTTCTTCTATCATCTATCTTCATCAATTCATCAATCTTTCAAAAAAATTCTTCTAATCAATCTTCATCAATCAATTCTTCAATCACTTCTTCAATCCATTCCTCACATCAATCCATCTAAATAATAAACTTAAATGCAAATCAATTTAATCCATACCAATCAAGTTAATCAATCGTGTCAAATTATCCAATCGCAATCAACGGCCTTGATCCTAGCCTTGTTGTAAACCCAATCAATTAATCAATCAATCAATTACTCAAACATCCTTGTGTTGATCTAGGGATATATTGTTCCCCGCAATGACAACACTATCATCATCATCATCAATCAAACAATTAATCATTGGTTTACAGCTTGACAGGGGTAATAGCTTGTTTGTTTTTGTATCATTTGTGCATGCTTGCTTGCTTGCTTGTGTGTGTTATCTTTTTATCGTGCATTTGTATCACATTGGTATCATTCCAGCTAATATTCATATCTTGTGTATGTTGGAATAGCTTTTTGCATTATCCTTTGCATCTAAGGTCACATCATACCTTTTGTGTATTAGGACTTCAATGCTCTAAGTTTTCTTCCTCATACATCTAGACAAGGTTGTATTACGCTGGGGCACGAGACACATTGTCACCTTGGTCCTCATACCTTAGTGCATAACGTCTAGTGCTATATCAAACATCATGGTTGCTCACTTTCATTGCAGCATAACACATCATTCATTTCTTCCTTGACCAATCCCTTTCATGTCAAGAGCCTACCCGTGTTTGTCCAACCTGCCTATCCTCTCGAGGGGGCATCCTCATCCTATCTTTCATCATCATCTTTTTTCTCCATCCATACCTTAGCTTCTTTGAAATGATGTTACTCGACACAAATCTCATCATCTTGAACATCATCTCAAAGAGGGGCAAAATGTAGACACCCAAAAATGTCCTCTTGCAGCACCTTGTCACAACATTACATCATCTAGACATCTTGTAGCATGTTTTGCCCTAAGCACCCATATCATCACCTAATTAGTTAAATAAATCTTATTTATTTGACTAATTTCATTTATTCCCTTTCTATCCATAATCCTATCTTCTATAATTAAATAAATTTTATTTATTTAATTATTCATGTCCATTTATCCCCTCTAATTAAATAATTATTTTTAACTGTTTAATTAGTCATTTATCTATTTTCTTTCCTATAATTAAATAAATTTATTTATTTATTTATCTTTCCACATCTTCTCTCATCACAATCCAACATTAATTAAATAAATTAAATATTTATTTAATTAATAAAATCCTAAAAATATCTTCTTGCTTTCTTTCTAAATTTGAATTCATGTGTATCTAATTAATTTATTTAATTCTAGATAATTCATCTATTATCCTCCCATCTTTTTCAAAGATTTATTTCTTTTTTGAGGATTTCTCCCTTTTTTTTGAAGATTTATTTCCTTTTTAAGGATTTAAAACTAAAAGCAAGTCTTTTTATCTTTTTCCTATCTTATCTTCTTTTATTTCCTCTTTTATCAAAAAATCAAATCAATCTTATCTTATCTTCTTCCCTCCACATCAAAACCCTAATCAGCCTTGCCTATAAATATGGCCTCTCACAAGCTATTAAAAAAAGGAGTTTTTTATTATCTTTATCCTATCGAGTTATCTTCACAATCTTTTATCTTTCATCTGGTTATCTCCTATTAATGTTATGCTATGACTGTAAGCAACCAACATCAAAAAATGTCTCCCTAGGGCATTTTCCCTCCTATGTTTAGCTCTCAGGTCCTTTAGAATGCATTTAGATCATCTTACATGTTATTGATGACTTCTAGTGAAGAAACCCCTAAGCTTTATAGCAAATGGGACCTAGGGTCTGATGCACTTATGATGAATCATGCCTGAAATAGGGGGGACTTGGGCGTCCGTGCCCTAGTCCTGCCCTATTTTGGGTTAGGACCTAATTTCATGTGTCGGTTATGTGATTGTTATTAGGTCCTATGTCGACACCTCAAGTTTGAATTATGAATTTATTAGCAGGAAGTTGTTTAGTTGCATATATAAGCATGTTTTGTGATTCATTTGTAAACTAGAAGATGATTATGAGATTTTGGCATACTTATGATTTGAGAGCTTTCAAAGTATTCATTGTTGCAGAGCAGTATTGTGTTTGTTATGCAAATTTGACATTATCTTCTCATGATGTGAAGGATCTTCATGTTCATGCAAGCTACACCATCGAGGTGACATTCATTTGTGTTTTCAATCATTTATCAATTAGTTTTTGCCTCTATCCCGCAGGGATATGCACTCTTTATCTGACAATGGTGTTTGGAAGACTTGAATGTCTCTCCGGGGCTTGACCGAGACAAGCCTCTAAACACCACAATCTCCAACCCACTTTTCTATGATTGCAGGTTACATGTTTCGGAAGAGGAAGAAGTGGAGTTGTAGGTAGGCATTACAGACTATCGGAAGTGCAGAGCAAAGAAAAACATTAGGGCTTGGACTAGGGCATGCGCTCATTAGTCCTCTGGATTCCTATGCAGTGAAATCTCTGTGATAGCAGAATTGTGTTGCAGACATTCTTCAAAGATCCTGACAAAAACATGTACACAAGACTAGGGCACCCGCTCATTAGTCCTTGACTTTTCTACACATCGAACTTCAAATTTTGGTATGTATTTGATTGTCATTTAATATCTCTGTGTGATCATTTTTCGTGATCTGTCCGTTTGTTTACGATTTTACGAAATTAAGGTTTTGAGCATAATCAGGCTTAATTGAATAACAAATTCACAAAATTCCAATCTTCCCCTCTATCCCAAGTGACAAGAGATTTGTAGTAGAGTTCTCTAATCGGTTGAATGTCCTTGAATGTTGGTGTGAAAGGAGGATTCCACATAAACCCTTGAAATTATCAAAACCCTCTTTTTCACTACTAAACATTTTGGTGAACCCATATTTTCAAGGATTTTTTCACCTTACTGAGTGTTGTACTTCAGACTTTCATTCTTTCATTTTATTTTCATCTTATTGCATTTGAAAAATTACAAAAAAAAATTGAAAATTTGGAAAATTTTGAATTTTTTTGCATTTTTAGCTTGCATTTTCAAATAATGTGAATTAGTTTTCATTTAATTTCATATAATTTATGTTATTTTTATTAGATCTGATTTAAATTACATAAATTCATCATTCATCATTCATTTACATAGCATTTTCATGATTAATTTGTTTAAAATTACTTGAAATTTTGCATTTTTCATATAACCTAGTTTTTGCATTAGCTAGGGTTTGTGGTTAAAATCTTGTTTCATATTTTACTACTATTTTAAACACTCATTTAGGACTGATTTCTAACTGTAGTGTTTCATCATAGTGTCTTTCTTGCAAAATTTCATGTCTAGGGTTTGAAAACCTTGCATTTTCACTAGATTTGGCCTTATCATCTCTTTAGAATTGCATCATAGGCATGTTGTGAAGGAGTTTTCTACACTAATTGGCTATTATTAGGGTTCTATTAGGTATTTACATTGAAATTTGGTGAAAAATTGCATGTTTTAGTGTATTTTCACTAGATTTTGACTTATTGGGCATATAGGATTGCATCAAAGGTGTGTTGTGAAGGATATTTTTAGTTCATTGGATTGATATTAGACATATTACTTGTTTCCCCTCATCAATTTCCTTACAACACCTCTTTCACTCATTTGCATTAAAAAAAAGTTGAAAAAATCAAGCATTTTAGGTCATTTTCACATATAGTTTTGTACTTGTTTCTTGCATAACTTTTGAAAAGCTTTTAAAATCTGATTTTACATTGATTTGAAAACATATACACATGGCTTCTAATCGCAACAATAACACTAGGTTCCCTCCTAGGCCTTACATGAAAAGAAAGGTCCCTGAACCCGAAATTGTGTTTACACCGCATGATAGAACAATTGGAGACACTGGAGGACCTCTTTATATCACTGTGAAGATAATGGGAAATCCTATGGATGGAACCCTTAATGATCCTAATTGCATGACCAATGTGGCAACGGAAGAATTCCTTTACTCACATGGTTTGATACAAGACTTCTATGACCCTTTGGACATGATGATTAAGACACATAAGGGAACCTTTATAAACACTTCTGGGAAGATATCTTTATTGGTTACTGTATTTGACAAATCCATAGAACAATCATTTGATATTGTCCCTGTATTTGACCTTTTTTTGCATAAAATTAGGATACCCATGGTTAAAGGCTATGAAAGTTGTCCCTTCAACAATTTATAATTGTGTAAATTTTCCTTTGAATGGACAAGTGCATACTATCCCTTGCAATAGATATAAAACTTTGGTTACAAGACAACACTTTAGCCTTCATTACTTTTGGGAATGATCTGAACTGGAACCAGAGCCATAGACAAATTTTAACTTCTTGAGTTATAGAAACTACAAAACACAATTATTACACCGAGTGGTCGGTCCTTCTAGTCAAGAAACAATAAGAGATGAACAACACGCATTTGAAGAGCATCCTAAACCAAAAGGAAAAGGACCCTATGTTGAGGTTCCTCCCTCACCAACCTTAAAAGGATCGGTGGTAGTCATCGAGAGAAAAACATTCCACCGAGACAAATGAGACTTGACCATGGTGCTTCCTCCTCTAAAACACAAAAACCTATGGAAGAACAAGACACTATTTTAAAATAGATAAACAATAAGACAAGAAAAATAGACACGCAAGAGAAAGGAGGAAGAGAAGACAAGTGTTTTCCCAACAAAACACATCTCAACAAGAAAACATCTCACCTAACATTGAATCAAACCAAGAAGGCCTTAAGAATGGAGAACTTGAAGACAAGAATAAAAGTTGGGCTATGGTACCTGTTGGGATAAGGTACCATTAACCTTGTAAATCCCATTATTGTATTATTCCATTTATTAATTATAATTACCCATAAGGGATGTACAAGTTTCACTGGCAGTGGTAAAAAATTATTTACTGTCCATAGTAATTACGGAGTTACTGTATGGTAAGTCTCGGAGTTACTAGCGATAGTTACGGGATGCCATTTACTATGGTAAATGATAATTGGTCAAAGTGGGGTGCACATGTAGAGGAATAATCTATTTTTAGTGTTATGACACACGTCATAGATGTTGTAAGAAGGTGTAAGAGATTCTATGACAACTATAAGAATCTATGACACTAATAATAGCATATGATGCATCATAAGATGTTGTAAGTGGCTATTTTTAGCCCCAACGTGTTCAAGCTTGCATGGGCACTTAGTCCCAAGTGTAGGATGCATGTATGACATCATTTATGATCCTGTAAGAGCCTATTCTTGGCCATGGACGCCCAAGGTTGTATTGTTGACTCTTGACAAGTGTTATGGGCTTGTAAGAAGTCATTTAATGTCTTGAGGTTGTGTAAATTCTATATAAACCATAGCAGAGTAGATGAGAGGAATATATAATAATTTACAGGTACCCAGGTTCTACCGAAGTGAAGGTTGGAGGACAGAGGAAGTGAATGTATTTGTAATCTATTTTTGTGAAGATAATACAACTTGGCCTCTTTTCTTGGTGGAGTTTTTTTACCTAAAAGGGTTTTCTCCACGTTAAACACTTGTGTTATGTGCTCCATTCTACTTCTAGTATATTTTTGTATTGTGGGTTTATGTTTTGATTACAATCTCCATTGTTAATGCACACTTAAAAGATTGCTGAAATTTATTTGAATCAGATTTCCATTGAAGTAGTGTTGCTTTCATTTCTAACAGTACCTTATGTCCCACTTTCCTCTAACATTCGGGAGTGGGAAGATGATGATTTGATCATTGACAACCTTTAATTAGGTTGTCCCTACAGATAAGTATTTCTAACCTTGGTGGTCACCTATGTCGTGGCATTATTTGCTCATTTATGTGACCTCCCCTCTTGTGTTGTGCTCCCCTCGTGATGTGTTATGTGTTGTTTAGGCCTCCTATGATGACCCTTAATTCTCTTGTAAGGTCAAGGATACTGGGAGACCGCCTCTGTTGTGACCTTCTTCTATATTGTTTCTCCTCTATTTTCATTGTTGTGTGTTGTGTCTTAAGGACATAGCGTTGCAGTTTGTGACTTGGAGGCACCCTCCTACATGATTGTCCCTAAGGCACTTGTTTCTCCTCTCTTGATTTATTATTTACCTTCCTCTAGTGGTTCTATCTAGCTGGCGGATGGTGAAAAACAAATAAGACTAATAAGGACCAAGTGTCCCTTTAGTGAGTAAGCAAAAATGGACCTAGTCCATACATGATGATGGGGTTGATATATATTATCTGACGCTTGGCTAGTAGAATCACTCTGGAGTGATATTTTAATGTTGTCTTATCGCACTAACAAACTATAACAATATAGCTGCTCTATGCACTTTGTTTATTTTTGAATCTCGCCTCGTTTACATTCGATTCTGAGATCTTGCAGTATAGCCCCACGGTTATACTCAGTTTCTGAATCTGTAGTGTAACCTTGGCTTTTTTATGTTGTTATTTTCATGCATTGCTTTTGATCATGTGATGTGGTTATTGTCTTATGGAAAGATTTCTAACCTCTTTTCTTGCAGGTATGTATTTGTGGGAACATTTGGCGATCGTAAAGTACATGTCACCTCTGGGGGCATGGGATTTGCAAAAACTCTTGTTCCCTTGTGTGTTTTCTTCCTACCTTAACGTGCTTGATATCAGTACATGATATCAACCACCTTAAGGTGGGGCCATATAAAGGTAAGCTATCTAATAATTTTTATAGTAACGAAGTGTGCTTGTAAGCTCTCTGTGGAGGCGGGATGTTGTATCTCCGAGTGAGTGCACATCTTTATTTTCTATATTGCAATCATTAAGCCCTTTGTGGAGGTAGGATATCGTGCATATCCTTTTATTTTAAGCCAATCTATGGAAGGCAGGGATGATGTATTTGTCAAGGAGATTGCACAATCCTGTCATTTTCAAAAAGTCCTCTGAGCAGGCGGGGAGCGGATCTGAGACTATCCTAACCCTTAAGCGTGTCTTCAGCGATTGTTGTGGCAAAGCCCAATCATTGGTGTGTGTCTTTAATGTGCATGAGATGGTTGCAAACCTAGAATAGGTTTCTTCCATCGCTTGTTTGTCATGTTTTCTCCATGTCTTCCATGTGTGTGTGTATGGCATGTTTATTCCCAAGCATAGTCTAAAGACTGGTGGCGATGAGTCCCTCCTATGCTTTAGGATTTGTATGGAATGTTTGTTCTTAAGTGTAGTCTAAAGACTGGTGGTGATGAGTCCCTTCTGCACTGTGAGATTTGTATTGTGTGTCTGTTGCCCCATATGCAGTCTAAAGACTAGTGGCGATGAGTCCCTCCTGCATTATGGGTTGTGTGTTTACTTTTCTTATACTTGCATTTGCATTCATACAGGAAAAATGAGAAAATGAAAGAAAGAAATAATCACTGCATTCATTGTATTTACTGTGTTTTGCATGTCTTCAATGTTGTCTTCTCCGTGTCTTGCGTGATTGTTACTATCTTCTCCATGTTTTGCGTGCATGTTACTGTCTTCATTGTGTTTGGCGTGTTTGCGGCGTGTCTTCTCTAATGTCTACCTGAGACTGGGGGCTAGAAATAGTTCTCAATCTTTGTGTTTGCATTAGCTCCATGTGCTTGGTGTGTTTACTGTGTTTGTTGACCGTACTTTAACGCATGTATGGGCCTTGCATTCATGGATACATTAAAGTGGGGGCTAAATGTTACATCAAAAAATGTCTCCTTAGGGCATTTTCCCTCCTATGTTTAGCTCATGGGTCCTTTAGAATGCATTTAGATCATCTTGCATGTTATTGATGACTTCTGGTGAAGACACCCTTAAATTTTATGGCAAATGGGACCTAGGGGATGCACTTATGATGAATCCTACCTGAAATAGGGGGGAGGACTTGGGTGTCTGCGCCCCAGTCCTGCCCTTTTTGGGTTAGGACCTAATTTCATGTGTCAGTTATGTGACCGTTATTAGGTCCTATGCCGACACCTCAAATTTGAATTATGAATTTCTTGGCAGGAAGTTGTTTAGTTGCATATATACGCATGTTTTGTGATTCATTTGTAAACTAGAAAATGATTATGAGTTTTTGGCATACTTATGATTTGAAAGATTTCAAAGTATTCATTGTTGCAGAGCACTATTGTTTTCTTATTGTGTTTGTTATACAGTTTGGCTTCATCTTCTCATGATGTGAAGGATCTTCATGTTCATAAGAGCTACACCATCAAGGTCACATTCATTTGTGTTTTCAATCATTTATCAATTGGTTTTTTCCTCTATCCTGTAGGGATATGCACTCTTTATCCAACAACGGTGTTCGAAAGACTTGAATGTCTCTCCGGGGCTTGACTGAGGCAAGCCTCTAAACACGACAACCCCCAACCCACTTTTCTATGATTGCAAGTTATAGGTTCCAGAAGCAGAAGAAGTGGAGTTACAGGGAGGCATTACAGACTATCAAAAGTGCATAGCAAATAAAAAATTTAGGGCTTCCAGGACTAGGGCTACCGCTCATTAGTCCTCCAAATTCTGATGCGGTGAAATCTCTGTGACAACATAATTATGTTGCAAACATTCTTTAGAGATCCTGACAAAAATAGGTACACTAGACTAGGGCGCCCGCTCATTAGTCCTCAACTTTTCCGCACACCAAACTTTGAAATATGGTATGTATTTGATTGTCATTTATATCTCTACGTGCGATCATTTTCCATGATCTGTCCGTTTGTTTATGATTTTATGAAATTAGGGTTTTGAGCATAGTCAAGCTTAATTGAATAACAAATTCACACAATTCCAATCTTCCCCTCTATTCCAAGTGACAGGAGATCTGTAGTAGAGTTCTCTACTCAGTTGAGTGTCCTTGAATGTTGGTGTGAAAGGATGATTCCACATAAACCCTTGAAACTACCAAACCCCTCTTTTTCACCCTATATATATTTCTAATTTTTGAAATGCTTTTTAAATTTGTTTTTCCCTAAAAATGAAAGTATTTTTAAGAAAATATAATAATTTCTATAATAGAACTTAAGAATGATAAATCTAAAAAACAAAAAGAATTTCTATTTTTTAGAGAGATGATTGAGATAAAATAGGATATGTGTAGTCAAATTAGCCATCATGAGTTAATTAACATGATTTTAGAAAGTTTAATGTACTAAAATAAATATTTTTATTTTTATTTTGGATGATGTCACCGTAATGGTTGATGTCATCTTTTAGTTGATTTTATTAGTTTATTTTTTTATGGTGTCATCCTTAGGAGGCCCATTTTTATGTAAATTTCCCCTAATGACAGTTATGCTTTTGTAAGGGGTTATTCTATTTTGCATCCTATTTTGAATTTCAAGCTTTCTTGGTTCTTTTATATCCAAGATTTGATAATGTTCAATTTTTGCATGGTTATAGAAGTGCATGAGTAAATGTGTAAACATATCTATTCAATTTTGGGGGTGTGTTTTTCTATTATGAGAGTTGGACTGGTACTGAAAAATGTTTGAATGCCATGTAACTTATTAGTTTTGTACATGCTTGATCATTCTAAGATTCGATACCATGTTTTTAATATTCCTATTGAAATTCATCTAGTCAAAATTTTGGATCCTCTAGCAACTCGATGGATTCATTAGTTTCTCAATAGGTTAAACTCAATTTTGACGGAAAGGAAAAAATCACAGTTAATGGTTTGAAAGTCACAATTCTTTAATACTCAATATACTCCCAAGCATTAGACCCTCCCTTATTGAATACTACCCTTATATATATCTTCTAACAGGTCTGAAAGATATAACTTGCCATTCTATATCCTTAATAGTGTTTTTCAGGTCTGCAAGATTTAACTTTCTTTATTCTCATCTTGTACCCCTATTTTCTTTTCTCAATGGCTGCTATTTCACTTGGAGTTTTTGGGTATAGAAGCCTCTTTAAAAAAAGTCTTGTCTATGATGGTGAGAGTCCTTCAATGCAAAACGTTGTTGGAAATGGATTCAGTAGGACTTCAGTAAGTATTTGTTCATATGAAGAATGGTTATGCAAGGAAAATAGTTAAGCCCAAATTTGATTTTCCCAATAAGGGGTTGCAATTGAGATGGTGGCTTCCTTTGTTTAGGAAATCTGCTGACAAAAAATGGGCAGATGAAGGTGGTTGCAGTGAATAGTCGGTTGAAACTATTGTTGTGCATAATGCAAGAAAAACCCTAGACAATGTGAGAGTGATTGAAGAAGAGGACATTTCAGTAAGGAGACGACCCAAGTTTGTAGATGTGAGTTTCACTCCAGAGAAGGCCAAATTACTGAGGAAAACCCTTCAATCTACTTCTAGTTTTCATGACTTGATGTATCATTCTGCTATTGCTTCTCGTTTGGCTTCGTCTAATTCTTCTTCAGATGAGTGAAGAGGAATGAAATTTAGGCTTAATATGCCGACATAACCCAATATACAAGGTGGAATTTAATGTATAAAGTGTTGTTTTACTGTTTCAGGCATGTGAGGGTCTGAATTTGATGGCCCTATGGCTACAATTGTTTCCTTAAAATACAAATCAAAACTATAGGAAGACTGTATTACATGAAAAATTTTGGGCAGATTGTCAATGATATATATATACTAAGTTTGAATGGATAACCATCTTGACAAGCAGAGTGGACTCTGAAATTGAAAGATATTTATGTGCAACTACCTTTTATTGTACATACCTTTTATTGTACACGATATAAGTTTACTTAATGTTTTCAATCTTGATTTTTTAAAATAACACTTTTTCTATGAGCTCAACTGCCCTGGATTTGAAATCGCTTGGCTCAAAAAGAATCTACTACATATTGGTTCTTTCTCAAGTTTGGAAGAAGGGGAATATGTGCTGGGCAAGTAATAGCTATGTAGATATTTGGAGTTTCATACAACAGAAGTGGTGTCGGTTTCTCCAGAATAGTTATATTGTGCTGCAAGGCTTGGACTTGAAAATATGTCCTTAAACCCTTTTGTTTTATGAATTATTTTTAGGGTTTTACGGACCCACTTCTTTAGCATGGAGGGGAGAAGGCCACTAGTCGCTTTGAGAATTTTAGTACAGCATATGAGTTAAGAGTTTAAAGTTATTGTTTATGGGTTCTTGGTAGTAATGATAAATATGTGACAACTTTTTATACAACAATGGTCCCGAAATGATGATTTTGAAGTGGTGTGACAACTTTTTATACAAACAACGGTCCTAAAATGGTGATTTTGAAGTGGTGATCCATATCTGTGCAAGAAGGGCTCTAGTAGCCTTGTGTTATGCCCACCAAAAAAATAATAATAAACCCTCTATTTGTGCATGAATGACCACATAATTTCACTCATATTTGGGGTCACACATTTCATTTTTTAAAATTTGATTAAAAGTTTAATATTTCACATTTTAATAACTTTAGGGCATGTTTCATTAGCAAATAATGTTTGAATAAAATATAATATGAGACCCTTTGACTATCACATTCTAACCCTAAACCTAATCATCACTCTCACTCCTTCCCACTTCATTCTCACACTCATCCCTCTCTTACCCATTGCTTGACTCTTCCTCTCCTCACCCACTTCACAACAATCAGGCTTCATTGGATGCATTTGTAGGCGAGGATATAAGAAAAGAAATTCATGTCCATCAAGAAGGAGAAGATGGTGTTGTTGGGTGAGGTGACCACAACATGAGCATCATTGTCATAGGCTAGGGAAGAGGGAGACATCAGTTCACGTCGAATCCTCATGGGGAGATGGAGACTGATGATCTTGTCTCCCCATCACAGTAGTGGACATTGACATTGTTGTTGAACATTTGTCAAATCCCCATGGGGAGACCGAGATGAGAATGCAAAGCATGAAGAGTAGTCACCCAAGGAAGTAGATCTAGTTGTATTGTGACATATACAATTCACAAATGATCAATTCCTATTAGGGTTTCCTAGCCCTTCTCTAGCACCAAGCTCAATTCCAAATGTTGCTTCCCCTAAGCCAATCTCTTCTTCTTCCTTCTCTTCACCAACTCATGTTCCTAATATTGTTGTTGCAACATTCCTCACTACCACTACCCAATGCACCCTCCTAGCTATAGGGGGCTTCTTATGTTATTACAGAACTACCATCCACTTTAATATTAGCCTTTGGATGTACATCTAGGTGGCCCTCAAATTAGATCTCTAAGATCCAAGTGTTTGCATGAGCTCAAAGTTTGAACTAAGTGGGCTTAGTTGTTTGTCATTAGATCTTTTATTGTGTGATTGTGATGTAACCAAATTTGGAATTTGTAACTTGTTTGATGTTTATGTACCATGAATAATAATTTCAAACTCAAATAAGTCCATGCATTTTTAAATTATTTATGCTAGATTCATTCTCTTCATCAAGTGTGGACTCCATCAAATTATTCTACACGAGAACTTTTGCCATATTTTGTGGATGAGTGAAATCCATTGCATCGCAGTTATGGTTTTGTAAGGGGTTGTTCTATTTTGCATCCTATTTTGAATTTCAAGATTTCTTGGTTCTTTTATACCCAAGATCTGATAATGTTCAATTTTTACATGGTTATAGAAGTGCATGAGTAAATGTGTAAACATATCTATTCAATTTTGGGGGTGTGTTTTTCTATTAGGAGAGTTGGAATGGTACTAAAAAATGTTTGAATATCATATAACATTAGTTTTGTACATGCTTGATCATTCTAAGATTCGATACCATGTTTTTAATATTCCTATTGAAATTCATCTTGTCAAAATTTTGGATCCTCTAGCAACTCGATGGATCCATTGGTTTCTAAATAGATTAATGCTTGCCCTACACTAGCAACAACTTCTTTATTAAAAATATGTTTTTGTACTAAGATTAATTATGTGTGCATATTGTGTGATTAGACTAAAAAGTTTACCAATAGAAGAGAATTCAAGATCAATGCAAACAAAACTAAGTATAGCTCTTGTCCTCTATTCTATTTTGCCAAAAGTTGCTTGTTTTTTATCTGAAAGAGCATAGAGACATTATCAATGTATAGCTTCATTTTAGTGTTTGTTGTGGTATTTTGATGCATTTATAATTTTATTAATTCTTTTAGCTTTGATTTTAATTTTTTTATAGACTTCTTACATACATATACTTTTTACATATCTAAGTGTCGCATTGATTAAATATCTTAAGAGACCAGACCATTGAAAGTTGTCATTTGCAAATTTTACATCTAGAGAGCAAATCCAATGGCTTGTGATTCTTAAGCTTTTGTTTCAAGGAGATGAAGATGAGAATGTTGAATACAAAGAATACTGAGAGGGGGGGATGAATCAGCATTCTGAAAAACTTTTCATTCGCACATTTATTAATCCATTTACCAAGTTCAATAACATGAAAGCAAAGTAAACACAAGAAGAGCAGCCACAAATTCATAACACATAGACACCAAGATTTTTACGTTGAAAACTCAAAAAGGGAAAAACCACAGTGAGTGTTAGCTCACAATATATTATGATAGCAATACTGAATTACATAAAGGCTCACTGTCCAAAGAAGTGCTCACTGCAATAGGCTCACTACCAAATAGAAGAGAAGATAGAAGAAGGATTGGCTCACTGCTAAGAGATGACTGCTACAGGTGCATCTACAAAATGTTGTGGTGCAGTACCAATTTGCTCAGTATACAGATTCAAAGGACTTCATATTGTCTTCCCTACTTTTCTGCTCTGCTTCACATATACTTCTATCCTTTTACCTTTACTATCCTTTTACTAATCACAGAACTACCTTAGGTCGCACAATCATGGAATTCACATTCTATCCACACACTTCCATAACTCCAATGCCGAAATCCATCGACTATATATCTGCAACAAGATTCATCTCACAATCAGGTCGGCAAGCTAGACAAGAAACATGTATGCAAGTGGTATACCTTGTCGGCTTGATCTTGTGCACAAATAGGAATGCGGACCCAAATAAACATACAATAGTCTTCATATGAGTCGACATCAATCATTCAACCACTTGGATTAATTCTTCAAACAATATATCCTCACCGCATATAGATCTAACTTGCCTGTCGGCTTATTCCTTAAGTACACACTTGACCAGTTCAACTATCATACCAAAACTTCCAATGCGGATCATATGAGACTCTGAAAATCATAGACAACATTCATTATGGACATCTTAGTATACCTTTAGAACCACAAAACATAATATTCTTTCATAGAGAAATGTGGATCTCAGAACTGTTGTTCTGTTAGAGAAAAATTGTCAAACTAGAAGCCGATACTGAAGAACTTGTCAAATATGATCTAATGGACTTCAAGCACTACAAATATGAATTTAGATGCTTATGACATGTGTCTACATTGCCTTAGAATCGCAAATCAAAATACTCAACAGCAGAGGAATGCGGACCAAAATACTTAGATGCTTTACATTGTTTCAGGTTTAACTTTGTTCATTCAAACTTAGACAATTCACCATATGACTTCTAGAGGAAGTCAGAAGTTGAACAATAGAACATATGATCACCAAATAGCTATGAACAACATACCTGAACTACATATAATAGTCTTCAACTGTGGAGGCACACTGACCCAATCTTTGTCACTTACTCTGCATACTACCCATACTTAGTCATTTTAGGCTTCCAGACCAGAATCCTTTAAGCCTTGTTGTCAAACCAAATTGATCTACCAGAGTAAAGTCTCTTTTCCTTGTTGGTGGAATCTCTTTGCCTGGTTGCCATCAATGACAACATTCAATCATTCATCATAGTAGTGTCTCTTGCCAATAGAGAATGCAAAGCACAAAGAGGAGTAGCCGAATGAAGTAGATCCAGTTGCACTAATGGCCTATGTGATTCACAAATGATCATGTCTATGTCTATGTTGATACCCACTCCCTACCCCACTTTTTTCCCCTATTTGGTCCTACACCTAAACTTGTCTCCATGCTACTCCCCCTTCAATCCCACAAACAAATATTAGCAGTGAGGACTACTTCCATCCACAAATTTTCTTTTGTTTTGCAATGTGGAAACCTAGAGTTTAATTGTGGAATTTTTATTTTATAAAAATAGTTCAAGGTTTTGAACTATATTTTTGTTTATGGTTGGAATGAGTAGTATTATTTTACCCAAATGGGCGGTTGAAGAAATAGACCATGATAATGATATGGCCTACTTAACCTAGTGGGGAAGGCGAAATTATGAGTATATTTCAAGGATGTGATGAGCTTCCTGTCTTAAAGGGAACACACTTTATTTAGTGCTATGCCGATATCATGAAAAGCTTCAAGGAGAGTTTCTAGAATATTCTTGAGGAAACTATTGTAGTCAGTTCTAGTTATGTATATTGATTCTATATTTTGATATAAATAGGTAGTCGATTAGACTCAAGCAAAGAGTTGACAACCATTGTTGATACCTTAGTATTGCTTGCATTTACAAGTTTTGTCCAACCCTCTTTTTGACTAGCTTCTCCTTAGTTAACACATAAATAACAATAAATAACTTATTTAGTTTTTATGAATTTAATTTATTTTTTTCTTTTATTGCAGGATCTTTGGGTGGGATTGTACATGAGATCCAGTGGAACTCAAAAGATACATTAGGAAGGATAGTTCTTACTACAATAAGACAACCTAATGCTACAAATGAGAAGACAATGCATGAAACACTAAAATTGAACACTGGAAGGTTACACAAAGCACAAAATTATTTTCAACATTTTATTGCAATTGCTACCAAGTTAGTGAATTTGTGAATATCCTATTGCCACAATCTCTTTAGTGTAAATTTATCTGACAATAAATGTTTCTCATTTACTATGCTTCAATATGTAGCATGTTGTTAGTGAGGCAAACTCTTACCGGAAAGGGAGTACCAACTATATAGAGATACATAGTGATCTGCATGATGTAAATAAATAATTGAATGATATCCTAAGTAATACTACAACCCCTATTCACCACATTTGGCTTGTTGAACTATCTCAACTTTGTATGCCATTTGGGGAAAATAATGAATCCAACCAAGAGCTAATGATAGGGATTTTGAATAGGAGTCTTTTTGTGGATGATGTTATATTTGTAAATATTTCAACTACAATACTTTCATGTTTTTGAGCAATACTACTTAGTGGGAAATGTTTCGAAGGGCAGTCACTTGTAGAGATAGCTCTAAAGTGAATTGGTGCTTCTCCTCTTATTGACCTACTTGCAGGGGTAGCTAATGATCTTGATGGCATTGAAACTATAACTTGTTAGGTCCATGGTCTATGGTATTCATGTATAGCTGGGGAGATATAAAAATGATTAATTATTTAATTGTTTTGTACAAGTCATGAAATACCATAATTATGTGTAATAACTTTGTAAGTAAGCATGTGATTAGTGATAGCTAGATTTATTATGATAGGGCACTGGCACATGAAGGACAAGTATCCTTAACTTGTAATTTAACGCACCGATGAAGTGTTGTTTGGGAAAATAACTCTTGTACATTTTAGTTTATAAATGTTTGTTGTATTGGATATATATTTACAATCATGAGTTTTTATGTTGGAAATTTACTATTTTGATGGGGTATTAATCTTCTATTACAGTGCATTTAATTATTTGTAAAATGATTTATTTTTACCTTTATCACACATCAGATGCTTTATTATTTATGTGATCTCTTATGGTTGGTAGACACTTTATTTTGGTTCAATTTATCACCCAGATGAGGGAAGGATGATGATATTCATGAGCCATGTACTATGGATGCTTTGGATAGGAGCAAATATTTGTTGTTGATATGGTGCTCAACATGCAACAAAGTAGCATGTAATAAAAAATTGGATTAGTCTCTTCATATTCATAGTTCTATTTAGCTTTAAAACTATCATTTTTTAAGAAACATAAATTTAATATATGCTTGCATAAATTGAGGAGCAATTATTGTGGCAATTGTGTGTTTCCCAACTATGTGGAGTATTTTATGTTCTTATACCTAATTTATAGAGGGAAGAATACTTTTATTAAAATAATAGTTATTATGATATGCTTATTAACCTCTAATTGGTGAAACCTGGTATGCCCTTATGCTCATTATTATAATATCTTTTAATAGCTTGTTGTGTCAATTGAATCTTAGTTGAAACACTCGAAACCTAAACTAGGTGGTTGGAAACATGTATTTTGAACACTAACCTTTTGTATTAAGAAATGTTTAGACCAAGATTGTAGATTAAGTTGAGTGCTATTAGAGGACAAGATCTTCACATTGCTTAGGAATTAAGGTGAGGACTAGGGATTTGTGTAGTTATCCCACCAGTCCCTTTATTTGGCTTGAGATTTGTAGACATTTATTGTTTCTATGCTCTCTTTAATGGACTTATACATTATTTTATTAGATAAGGTTGTACCTAAAGAGTTTGGACAGCAGCATTCAGCTACTACAGGATGACAACAATGATATAATGTAAAAAAAGAGTGTTTTCATCAACAATAAATCAATCCACAAAGAGTTTGGACAGCAGCATTCAGCTGCTACAGGAGGACAACAGTGATATAATGTTAAAAAGAGTATTTCCATAAGCAATAAATCAGTCCACAGAGAGTTTGGACAGCAACATTTAGCTGCTACAGGAGGACAACAATGATATAATGCAAAAAAGAGTGTTTTCATCAGCAATAAATCAATCCACAGAGAGTTTGGACAGCAACATTCAGCTGCTACAGGAGGACAACAGTGATATAATGTAAAAAAGAGTGTTTCCATCAGCAATAAATTAGTCCACAGAGAGTTTGGATAGCAACATTCAGCTGCTACAGGAGGACATCAGTGATATAATGCAAAAAAGAGTGTTTTCATCAGCGTTTCATTCAATTTTCTGGATAACTACAACAGTATAGTGTTTTCACAATAATAAATAGAGCATTTTCTTAAATGGACAACAAGGTATACATCATTTGCATGAATACATAGATGTGTGTATATATATATATATATATATATATATATATATATATATATATATATATATATATATATATATATATATATATACATATCTGTGTATAACATGTATATATTATACAAAAGTGTGGGAAACCAATTTAAAAGCAAGATCTAGTTCTTTTTCATCATGCCCACACAACACTAATTTCTAGTATGCAATGAGAGAGACAACATTAAGTTTTGATGAAGGTTTGAAAATACAAAGTGAGAGATTTCTTTGCTTCTACCCTAAATCTCTTGAAGGCGGCAAATTTGGAATGAATAAAAGCCTTTCCAATCACAAGAAAAGTAAACATAGATTTCTCAAACTCTAATGCCAATTTTCAATGAAAGATAAAGCATTTTAAAGGAACATGGATAAAGCCTAGAATTCTTTCAAGTTAATGGCTTCCCTCTAGCTCCAGTGCCCTCCTTTTCTCTGTTTTTCCTCTAAAATTTGTGTGCCCTCTTTGTGCCTCTCTTTCTCCATTTTAATCTTTTTTTTAACTCTATTTTTGCCCTTCCAAAATTAGGGCATCCAATTTCTTCCTTTGATTTATTTTTGTTAACTTTAGTTTTCATTCCTCTTTTCCCATGTCCCCATGCAATCTCATGCCAAAACTCTTTATTAACTTCAGATTTTAGATGCCAAGCATGCCACGCATGCATTCTAATTACAATCACTTCATATTATATTAAAACAAGAATGCTACACATCTATAATTGAATGTTTATATATATATTCATCAATATATGTTTATCTAAGATGAAACTCATCCTTTATTTTCACATGTACGTATTTTTACATATATATATATACACATGAATGCGTAAATAATTTTAGCAAACTATGGTATTCTTATAAAAAGGATAAGGAGCTTTTCACAGTGAGATCAAGATGATGTAATTACAACGTATGCATAATTTAATTACTGTTAAATTTGAAAACAAGTAATCATATAAGCAATCCGAACAACCATACCATACATATGAAACCATTTGCAAAGAAGGACAACAATCACAAACATTTACTCTTATATCAAGAATGACAAGCAAATATTCAAAAAATGGAAAATAATTATGCAATATGGTTTCTACATGTGTGTGTGATAGGCACCAAACGTAACCCATCCAATTGTTGACAAACAACTAGGTCCCCTCTACCTGAAACATGTTCTTGCCTTCGACAAAACTTGCAACCAATCCCACTCATTTTCCACGGTCAATAGGTTAGCTCCATAAAAACATAGTCGAAGCGACAAAAAGTAATTGAATCATAAGCTCAATAGCATATCATCATCATATTTATTTAAAATCAAGCATCATTAAATAGAATTCAATAGTTTGTAATGCATTTAATGTAAATGAAATAAATCCCAAAAGTCTAAGACGTAACATAGATTTGTGCATATTTTAAAGCAACTGATGAGTTTGATATTATAACCCAGGTTATCATGCACATAGTTAGTTGTTAATAAATACTAAGTAACAATTATAGCACTATCATGAGATCACTAATGACTGCTTACACCTGAGAAAACGTAGACATCTTGATCTAAGAAAGAACCTTCAGTATTATCCTCTTTCTCATATAGTTCTAAATTATCAACAAGAGGATAAAAAAATTCTCCCAGGAATGGATATCCATTTCCTAGGAACGAATAACTGTTTCTAGCTACCCAAAACGGATATCCGTTATGTTAATAATAGATATCTATTTTACTTCAGTTTTGCCTTGTATTTAGGCTTGGGACTATCATAGTTGACTTTCCCTAAATTCTAACATGTTTACAAGTTTCACTCTCTTCTTCAAACTTCACCCTTCATGCTGATGACTTTTTTTTATTCAAAATTGATAAAACGAAAAGGGTTTATTTCAGAAATTGTCAGCTTTTTAAAAATATAAGATTTGCTTGGTTATCATATTATTAAATAATTATTAATAATTTTCTGTATAGTGTGTGTCTGAAATCCTGATGGACACACTGATTGAAAAACATCCATAACTTTTAAACTGTTTCACCTTTTTCAGATCCGAAAGATGCATCACACTCTATGCTTTTTTGGCTATAGGTTTTTTTTTTTTTAAATTGAATTCCAATTTTTTTTATCGAGTTAGGTTGGTTGGAAAATTACTTTTTAGTTTTTAAAAAAAGTCACAATAAAAAAATCATAGCTAATTATTTTATTGGAAAAAAATTTCAAAAAAGTATGCGTCACATCCGAACATGAGTCCTTTACTTATTTTGAAAGATTCAATTTTTTTTTGTTCATAGTTAGGTTGGCTGGAATGACACCCACTTTTTATTTTTTTCTAAAAGATTTAATAGTTGTTCATTGAAATATTCATTTTTCACTAAGTAAATTTAGTTTTTTTTTAAATAGTAGCAGCCCATAAACTAGATTCAATTCTCTACAAATTTTGTTCTTACATATTTTTCAATTGTGTGGATAATCCATTCAAATTTTTCCTTGAACTTGATTAAGTCTGATTTTTAGTATTTTTATTGCCACTTAGAGGTATTGTTTGGCCCATCATGATCCTGCACATACCCATTGGTTGTATTTATTTTCCACGGGAGAAGTTTGAGGTTTTTAGGCATATTCCTTGGTGATGGGAATGGTTGTTAGTTTGATCTACCTTTAGTTGAGAAGCTTACATCCTTGTTGATTTATTGACATATTATTATTATGCTTAACCTAGGGATTGATCAAGTGGGAATTGGTCTATAGGTCGAAGCAAGAGGGTGGTCTTGGGCTTCGGCCTGCTAGCTTGATTGGTCAGGTTCTTGCAGCTAGGTTATATTGGAGGTGGTGTACTTGCCAGGATCAGGACTAGGCTAAAAATTTTACTCACAAGTATCTCAAGGGAGATGATAGCTCAGACATGCCTTGTTACAACCTGGAGGGGAAGGGTTCCATGATTTGGGATACTCTTAAAGGAGGGGCGAAGCTCATTAAGGAGGGGCTTTTTTGGATTTGTAATAGGGGTTCTAATGCTCTTTTTTGACATGATTCTTGGGACAATAATCCCCCGATCATTTCTGAGTTTCCTTATCTTTAGCCCCTTTGTAACTTTTTATATAAGGCCGGTTGGCATAAGGTGGAGAATTTTAAGACTGTTACGCTACTCTAGGGCTAAAGGTTAGTTGGACGTGGCTTGCTGGAAGGACCCTCAAGATTGGCGGATGGGTGGTACTGTGGAGGATCATCAGGAGTTAGTTGGGATCATAGTTGGTACACTTTGTAGCTCACTGACAGCGAGTGATATTTTGGCTTGGGGTCTTGATCTAAAGGGCAATTCTTCTGTGGCTTCAGGGTATCGGGAGTTGGATAGACATATGCATGGTCAAATCGGGGTTCCTTGGTGGAAACAGGTGTGGAATAAATTTTCTTGGCCTAAATGCAACTTCTTCCTTTGGTTGCTAGCCCACAACAAGTGCCTCACTTAGGAGAATTTGTGAAAGAGAGGCTTTTAGGGCCCTTCTATCTGTGTTCTATGTGGTCATAGTGAAGAATGTGCTTCACATCTATTCTTTCAGTGTCCTTACTCTAGGGACATCTGGCACCTTTGGTGGGGGGTGTGGAATCATGCTTGCATCCATGCTACCTCTTTAGTAGAGTTCTGGGAAAGTATGGGTCAACCTCTAGCTAAGACCTCTTTTCTGCATGTCGCTTGGAGTATTGGCCCCACTTTCATCATCTAGAATCTGTGGTTAGAAAGGAATTGAAGGATCTTCCAAGATTCTAAGATGGGGAGTGATCTCTTGTGCCAGAAGATTGTCAGCAGGCTTCAAGAGACTATTGTGACAAAGTGTGACCTTTCTGAGATAGTGGATCCTAGTGATCTGGCTATTGCGAGGAATTTGAATTCGATAGGCAGCGGGTTGGGAGTTTCTGCTGGTAGACGTTCGAGATAGGGTAAAAAGAAGATTCGTAGAGAAGGATGTTGGGTCCCACCTCCTGGGGTATTTTTGAAGGTTAACACGGATGGTTCTTCCAGGGGGGATCCTGGGCATGCGGGAATTGGTGGCATTGGTAGAGGCAGTGATTGAGGTGTTGTGTTTCTATTCTCTATGTATAAAGGGAAACATTCTAATAACCTTATGGAGGCTCTATCTATTCTTCATGCTATGGAGAGAGGGTGTTTGCTTGGTTGGAAAAGGATCATCTGTAAATCTAATTCACAGATTGTGGTGGACATGCTGAATGAGAAAAAATTGGATGGAGCTAATTGGCATTTAGCCTTGGTGGCTAAGCAAATTCTGAACTTGTACTCTTCGTTGGAGCATATTTATTTCTATCATAATCCCTAGGAGTGGAATAGAGTGGCAAACTATCTAGCTAAATGGGCTTCAGAGAACTGTGATGGTTGGAATGTGGATGAGTAGGGGCGATTGCCCCCAGAACATTCTGAGACTTTGGAAAAGTTAATTATGGAGGACAAGGCTAGATGTATTTGTTCTTTCGGAGGAGTTCCTTTTGGAACTTCTTTTTTCTGTTTATGTTATGTCCTTGGTTGGGCCTTGGGCCTTTGCTTTGTACTCTCTACTGGTTTTTCAATAAATTTGTTACCCTTTCTTTTTTTAAAAAAACTAGGTGTTACATCCCCAACTTATGATTTAGCTTAATCTTACTTTTGTGTGGTAATCATGATGATTAATCATAGTTTAATGATTAGATATTTGTGGAAAATATCAGATTTAATTATTGATTATGAGGATACTGACTAATGTTAGTTAGATATGAGATTACATGTGTATATGATCATTTAATTATTATGATTTACGAATCTGATGATGATACACTAATCATGGTTTTATGATGGTGAGTGTGATCAAGAAAAGAGTCTTCCTTTGAAGACGGAAGGAGAGTATCATCTGGGAGGAAGAAATAGATGTATGGAAAAGGGTCAGAATTGCCATTTGAGTATCAGAATTAGTCTTAGTGAACCCATGCAAGGCAGGGTGAGTTATCATCTTCCCTTTGTTAAGTCATTTCGGTTCAGACTGTGCCGACTTGGCAATTTGAGTTATTTCAATGTTATCCAAGTTGATTCAACTAGATGATGTCCTTGGAATGTCAATTTGGTCGATGAGTAATCTCGACAGGTTGTCGAGTATTTCCTTATTTCCTTATCTAATTCTTTATTAGATTATGTGATTATCGTTGCATATTTATATAATAATTATAATTATTAAGACGACGTGGGGGAGTAAAACCTCGACCCCAAGATCGCATTTTGTTACTATGTCACCTTATCTATGATGATTAATGTTTGACAACACCTTCAATTATTTAAACCCTTATACATCAATTAGATGTAGGGAATATATAGTGTGTATGTTGTAATTATTTCAACCTCCATAGAGGTTGAGCACCATATTACTAATAATATATATTATGTTTATCCTTGGGGTAGTTGGCCAACCACCATCCACGATAAGTGGAATGAGTGGAGGCCGAGTTGAGCTAGTATAAGCTTCAACTGCAACGCCCATGTGAGAATGGAATTGGTGGGTTGCAAGAAAACCCTAAAGTGGTGGAACCATTCCTGCCACTATCTTTAGTTAGAGGGTGGCAAGCTTTGTGCCATGCATAGTTAACGTATGCAAGGCTCGGTAGAAGGTATCATTTTTTAGTTGGATACATGTTTTTTATGGTTTTTTGGAGAGTGTCAAGAGGAGGGTTGAACAGGAAGTTCAAGCTAGCGATAGTGGAAGGAGTTTTCACTACAATGATAGCATGACTGGTGTGGGTAGCTCGTGGAGAGCCATCAAAGGATGCACACGATCTTCTTAAAACCCATCTCAATTGTACGTTTAAGGTACAAGTATGATTCCTGATTGTGATATGTATGCAAACAAAAGGAGATACCTCTGGTAATAATTGTGTCGACTGTCATATTAATACATAGTAATGTATTCTTGTGTGAGGCTGATAAGGCCGTGGCTGATAACTTCATGAAGATTTGATATGAGGTTGTCGAGGCCATATGTAATACCTTTGAAATATTCTTTGAAAACAATCTATTAACATATCTTTTAGCCAAGGCCATAAGGCCAAACAATCAATACAATTGTGTTTGCAAGAATCTTGTATACCGAACAAGGCATGGTCTGAACACCACATATTATACTCTTAATACTCTCTTGGTTACCATTCTAGCCATTGAGCTCAAAGCCTTTCTGTTAGATTTAGAGCAGACAACTAAGAGGGGGGGTGAATCAGTTGTACAAAACTTTCTTCCAATTAAATACTTAACTTCACTTTGTAATTTAGTAGCATAATAATAAATCAATCATGGAAACATAATGCAATGAATCAAGAGAAGAAACACATTAACACATGAGACACCAAGATTTTGATGTGGAAAACCTGGTTAAGGGAAAAACCACAAGGTGATTAACCCAAGATTGTATTCTCTATTAGAAGAATAGAAAGAACAAATGGTACATGCCAATTAGGGCTCACTGCCTGAGCACACTGCTCACAAGAGGCCCACTACCTACAAGAGACACACTGTCTACAAAGAAATAAGTATCACATACTTGAACTGGAGAATAGCATCTTCACCATGCTTGAATCAGTTCCATTTAAGCCCAATACTTCTGCTCTGCCTTTTGCTCTCCTCCTTGCTACCACACACTCATCTCCACAAGGACACCATTGAAATGACTTCACAATCCCTTATTTATACAAGACATCAACTTAGGAATGATCATCTAAGTCCGCAAACATCAACAAGAACATCAGCAGGATGTGTAACTCATCCGGTCGGCCAATCTCAAGAAGAACACCATCATTCAGAAGTTATTCCTCAATTGTGAGCTCCAACTTCAATGCAGACCACCAACATGAACTGGACACGATCCAAAGACCTCCACAAGCTTGCCTGAATCACCAAGAACATCCAAACTTCATCTGCTTACTGAAATCCTTCTCCCCTTCATCCAGAACCTCAAGAACACAGTCTGTCATTACTGTCATAAAGGAATAGATGCTTGTGGACCTTCAAACCATGAACCAATCGAGTTGATACTTCACAAAGACTTCCTCAACACTCCCTCAAATCCTCAGAATAGGATACTGCATTTCTGGATCTCACTGGACCTATCTGTATCACTCTATCACCACTGAACATCTATTGGAACTGGTTTTACTTGAGTGGCCACAACTTCTTTTGATCTTCATGCGGACCTCTGAAATCTCTACTGGACCACCTTAAGACACATATCTACAAACCCTTTAAACCACATCCTTTGATCCTCATCCTATCTTGGACTTTTACCTTACTGTCATCACTGTTCTTCACTGTTCCTAATTGAGACTAATTTTCTCAATATCCTCAGCACACAGCTCATCCAATCCTTATCATTAATGCAACAAGAGTATGTTGACATCAATGACAACACCGGTTAGGCCCATACTTGCAACAATCTCCCCCTTTGTCATTGATGGCAACATATGATGTGAAAAACTATTTTAACCATCAAGACAAGAACTTCTCCTCACTGTCACAACTCCCCCTATCAGCAACAACCATTCACATGTCTTCTCTCCCTTTACTGCTCCCCCTTTGATCAGCAACCACTTGTTTTTCACATGTCTTCTCTCCCCCTTTGACATCAATGGCAAAGTGCACATACTTGCAATACCACCACTTCAGAATCATACCTGCTACTCCCCCTGAGTAGCAGCCCCCCATCATCGATCTGGACCACAAGATGTGACTGTGATATCCACCAAACTGATGCACATCAGTGCACCTTAGTTCATCATCGAAGGGGCAATAACCCCTAACTTCTCCCTGAGATACTCAAAAGAGTCCTTAGGTAGAGGTTTAGTAAAGATGTTTGTAATCTGATCCTTGGAAGGCACAAACTCCAATCTGACCCCATTCTTGTTCACTTGCTCTCTCAAAAAGTGAAACTTGATGGATATGTGTTTAGTCTTTGAATGCAACACCAGATTCTGAGATATATTTATTGCACTTGAATTATCACAGAAGATTGTGATAGGTTCCTCATACTCCACTTTGATATCTCTTAGCATTTGCTTCATCCACAAAACTTGAGTGCAACTACTTGTTGCTGCAATATATTTTGCTTCAGTTGTAGATAGAGATATTGCCTCTTGTTTCTTGCTTAGCCAAGAAACCAATCTCTTCCCCAAAAAGAATGCTCCACCACTGGTACTTTTCCAGTCATCCACATCTCCTGCCCAATCCGCATCTGTATATGCATGAAGAGAGAAATCATGATCTCTAGGATACCACAGACCATACTCAACTGTCCCTTTTAGATATCTAAGAATCCTCTTGATTGCCATGACATGAGATTCTCTAGGATCAGCCTGGAATCTAGCAACAAGACCAACAACCTGCATAATGTCTAGTCTAGTTTGACTGAGATACAACAGTCCTCCAATCATTGACCTATACTTTGTTTGATCAGCCTTAGGAGAGTCATCATCTTTGCTTAATTTACATCCGGTTGCCATGGGAGTATTCATTGGTTTTGAGTCTTCCATCCCAAATTTCTTCAACAATTCTTTCACATATTTGGTCTAAGAAATGAAGATTCCTTTCTTTGTTTGAGTGATTTGTAGACCCAAGAAAAAATTTATTTCACCAAGCATGGACATCTCAAACTTGCTTTTCATTTGATTTGCAAAAGTTTTACACATACTATCTCTTCCTCCAAAAATGATATCATCAACAAACACTTCAACAATCAAGATGTTTTCATCATCAATTTTGAAATATAAATTACTGTCAGTAGTACCTTTGTTGAAACCAATCTTCAAAAGATGCTTATCCAATCTTTCATACCAGGCTCTTGGGGCTTGCTTCAGTCCATACAATGCTTTCTTCAACTTGCAGACCATATCACCATGATCAGACAATTGAAATCCATCTGATTACTCTATGTACACTTCTTCTTCCAAGTCACCATTTAGGAAGGCAAACTTGACATCCATCTGATATGCCTTGAAATCCTTGAAGGCAGAAAAGGCAAGAAATAATCTGACTGCTTCAATTCTTGTCACCAGAGAAAAGGTTTCTTCAAAATCAACTCCTATTTGAGAGTAACCCTTGCAGACCAATCTGGCTTTATTTCTGATTACTTCACCAACTTCATTCAGTTTGTTCTGGAAGACCCATTTTTTTCCAATCACATTCTTGTTTCTAGGTCTGGGAACAAGATCCCAAGTGTGATTTTTTTCAATTTGCATTAGCTCTTCCTCCATTGCTTAAGTCTAGTTTTCATCATTGCAAGCTTCATTCACTATCTTAGGTTCGATCTTTGAAATCAAACAATACTCTTCTGAATCTTGAGCAATTCTCCTTCTTGCTTGTACTCCTTTGCTTTTATCACCTATGATTTGATCTTCAGAGTGGTTCAGTCTTACATACCTGGGAACTTTGGGAAATTCTTGCACTTCTGATTCTTGATCAGGCTCATTGAAACTCATCTCTTTTTCCTGATTTACCGGATTAGTTTGGATCTGACTTATAGAGGAGGCTTGGGCTCCTTGAATCAGAACACCATTCTGATCATCTTCATCATATTCATAAAACCTTGAGGGTTTCTCAATTCCCTCATCAACCTTCACATTTGTACTTTCTATCATCTTTCTCAGTCTCTTGTTATAACACCGGTATGCTTTGCTTTGAGTAGAGTAACCCAAGAATATTCCTTCATCACTTCTAGCATCTAACTTTCCTAGATCTTCATCTCTTTTAATGTAACATTTGCTACCAAAAACTCTGAAATACCTCATAGTAGGAGTGATGCCAAACCAAAGTTCATAAGGAGTCTTACCGATATTGCTTCTGATTTGAACTCGATTGAGAGTGTAGACTGCAGTGTTGACAGCTTCTCTCCAATAGATCTGAGGAACATTTGCTTCCATCATCATGGTCCTAGATACTTCCTGGATGGTCCGGTTCTTTATCTCAACTACTCCATTCTGCTATGGAGTCCTAGGAGCAGACAACTGTCTCTTTACTCCATGTTTCTCACAGAAATCTATGAACTCACCAGATGTGAATTCTCCACCTCTATCAGACCTTAGACATTTCAATTTTAATCTGGTTTCATGCTCTACCATAGCCATGAATATTTTGAATTTCTCAGGAGCTTCTGATTTCGCTTTCAGAAAAGTTACCCACATCATCCGGGAATAGTCATGAATTAGTAACATGAAGTATCTATCACCTTGCACACTCCTGATTCTTGTCGGACCACAAAGATCAGTATGAACTAAGTCCAATAATCCAGTAGAAGATTGTTCCTTGCTCTTAAATGGGATTCTACTTTGTTTTCCCAACTGACATTCTTTGCACAAACTATTTGTAGGTTTCACCAGTTTTAGAAGATCTCTTACAGCCTGAGTATTGCTTATCTTGATGATGTTATCAAAATTCACATGACACATTCTCCTATGCCATAACCAACTCTAATCAACTTGAACAAATAAACAACTTTTACCAGTACCAACCAAGTGGAAGATATTACCTTTAGTTTGAGTACCGGATGCAATCTCTGTTCTGAAACTTTCAAAGATCTTGCATTTTCCATTCTTGAATTAGAGATCATAGCCTTTGTCCACCAACTGACCAACACTGAGAAGATTGTGCTTCAGTCCTTCAACATACAGTATATTACCGGTTTTGTTCCTTCCATCAAAAGAAATAGTTCCTCTTCCTCTGATTCTACCAGCAGAATTATCACCAAACTTTACCACTCCTCCTTCATACCTTTCCAAATCTATGAACTTATTTTTGTCACCTGTCATATGGTGAGAGCATCCACTGTCAATGACCCAATCATCTTTTTCTTCAACTTGGGCAGCCAAAGCTCTTTCTACAACTTCATGATTGACCGATTCAGAGGACAATGGTTCTTCTTCCTTGATGGCAATAAACACCCAATCATTTTTGGATTTGTTTCCTGTCTCTGATTCATCATCTGTTAGTCCTTCATTATCATCTTCCTCATGTACATAGTAACAGTTCTTTTAGAACCTTGATCTGTTAGGATTTGGCCTTGAAAATCTTTCCAGACACTTTGAGGCAAAATGACCAATCTTATTGCAGTTAAAACACTTAAAAGGCAATTTTCCTTCATACTTACTGGATCCTCTAGGCAGTCTTTTTGCAATAAGGGCTTCAAGTTGAGCAGTTTCAGCTTCTTCTTCTTCCAGGTCTTTTCTTGTTTTTTCATACCATGACAGTTTTTTTGATGAGTTTTCTCCCGGATCAAACCTTTGTTTACCTTTTACAGAGGCACTTTCTTTGAAAGTAGATTCAGTCTTGGGGGGTCATCTCCAAACTTGGTCATTTCAAATGCAGCTAATTTGCTAGCCAATTGATCTCTTGTGATAGTTGTATGGGCTCTGAATTCTTCAATGGTAGCAACCTTGATTTTATAAGAAGCAGGAAGGGATCTAAGAATTTTGCCAACAATATCATTTTCATCCAAGACTCCACCAGCATTTCTAATTCCACAAACAAGCTCATTTACTCTTGGCATACAAGTAGTGATATTTTCATCTTCTCTCATCTTCAGATTTTTGAATTTTCCTTTCAAACTTTGTAACCTTGCACATTTAACATACTTGTCTCCTTCATGCAAAAGTTCCAGTTTTTCCCAAATCTCAAAAGCAGTTGGTAGGTCAATAACATTTGAAAGCTCTAAATCAGATAATGGGCTTAGAAGAGCTTCTATAGTCCACAGATTGTTTTCAGCATCTGTGATTTCATTTGGGGTTTTCGGACCACCTTGTGGAGGTGTATACTTTGTTGTAACCATGGTCCAGTATGCCATTCCCATACATTACAAGTGACATTTCATGCGACCTTTCCAAAGAATAAAATTGGTTCCATCAAACTTCAGGCTATCCTTCTTGTAAGACGTCATTCTGGATCTCCTCAAGCGGTTAAGCTCTTTTTAGAGGAACTTGGCTCTGATACCAATTGTTACATTTAGAGCAGACAACTGAGAGGGGGGGGGTGAATTAGTTGTACAAAACTTTCTTCCAATTAAATACTTAACTTCACTTTGTAATTCAGCAGCATAATAATAAATCAATCATGCAAACATAATGTAATGAATCAAGAGCAGAAACACATTAACACATGAGACACCAAGATTTTGACGTGGAAAACCCAGTTAAGAGAAAAACCACGGGGTGATTAACCCAAGATTGTATTCTCTATTAGAAGAATAGAAAGAACAAATGGCACATGCCAATTAGGGCTCATTGCCCGAGCACATTGCTCACAAGAGGCCCACTACCTACAAGAGACACTGTCTACAAAGAAATAAGTATCACATACTTGAACTAGAGAATAGCATCTTCACCATGCTTGAATTAGTTCCATTTAAGCCCAATACTTCTGCTCTGTCTTTCACTCTCCTCCTTGCTACCACACACTCATCTCCACAAGGACACCATTGAAATAACTTCACAATCCCTTATTTATACAAGACATCAACTTAGGAATGATCATCTAAGTCGGCAAACATCAACAAGAACATCAGCAGGTTGTGTAACTCATCTGGTCGGCCAATCTCAGGAAGAACACCATCATCCGGAAGTTATTCCTCAATTGTGAGCTTCAACTTCAATGTGGACCACCAACATGAACTAGACACAATCCAAAGACCTCCACAAGCTTGCTTAAATCACCAAGAACATCCAAACTTCATCTGCTTACTGAAATCCTTCTCTCCTTCATCTGGAACCTCAAGAACGCAGTCTGTCATTACTGTCATAAAGGAATAGATGCTTACGGACCTTCAAACCACAAACCAATCGAGTTGATACTTCATAAAGACTTCCTCAACACTCCCTCAAATCCGCAGAATAGGATACTACATTTCTGGATCTCACCGGACCTATCTGTATCACTCTGTCACCACTGAACATCTTCCGGAACTGGTTTTACTTGAGCAGCCACAACTTCTTCTAATCTTCATGCGGACCTCTGAAATCTCTACTGGACTACCTTAAGATACATATCTACAAACCCTTTAAACCACATCCTCTGATCCTCATCATATCTTGGACTTTTACCTTACTGTCATCACTGTTCTTCACTATTCCTGATTGAGACTAATTTTCTCAATATCCTCAGCACACAGCTCATCCAATCCTTATCATTAATGCAACAGGAGTATGTTGACATCAATGACAACACTAGTTAGGCCCATACTTCCTGTTGCATTAATGACAACACTGGTTAGGCCCATACTTGCAACACTTTCTTGTATCGATTAATTATGATTGTCTAATTATTAATAAAGACTATTATGAATACAGGCTGAGAGCAATGCTTGGGCCATATTATCTTTAATGATAATCTTTTTCTTTGAGCCTCAACTGTGCCTTAGACACTTAATATGTTAGGTTAGAGTGTTGTAGAAATAGTGCTCAATTGTTTACAAAGATATTATAGAATCTTTAGTGCAACCCATATGAAGAAATGGAAACTGTAGAAAAGGTGCTCGGCTATTATGAAAGGTATTGTGACACCTATAGAATAATTGCTCCTGGTAAGTATGTTTAAGTCTTATGACTCCTCGTATTGAGGGAAAAATGGTAATGGGTTATTAATATTGTTACCCGAGGCAATTTTAAATGCATGTCAATCTATGATGGTCAGGGAAACAAAACCCCATTGATACTTATCTTTTATGAGTATGAAAATAAAGTAGAGTATGAAACTCTTATGATTAAAGGATATGAATGTAATCCCTATTTCAATGGTCATACTTCATGAACCAAGTATTGGGTATCGTGAATTCATGTGGAATCATTGGGTTGTGGTCTTTTAATAGAACCGACCCATTAGACTATTATGAAATAAGTCTTAAATGTAATGAAAGTTTGAATGTAAACCTAGTGACAAGGTAAACATGGAATTTGGACAGGGAATGGTCCTGAGTTTAAAAACTCATTTGTCCTAATGATATTAAGGAAAGATGGGAATAGGGTGACATGAAGTCACAGGTTCCTTGTTACAAAAGCAATGTAAAACTAATGAATGTACTCCCAAGATAGGAGTCGATTGTCCTGGAATTGGACTAAAAATGAACTGAACTTACTTTTTGCTAGACCGAGAAAGGTCGAACTATGAATACTATAGGATGAGACAACTTCTAAGTCGAGTCGAGGTGGTGGACATACGACTGCGTTCATTGCGAAATGTACATGTATGTAAATATTTGGCCAAAGTAATGCATTCCTCTTTGCGTGCATTAGTTGGTCCACAGTGCTCCAGATGGCATAATGTCTCCAGTAGTGTCATACATAGTTAGAGTGGATCTATAGTTATGTGACTGTGAGACATTATGAAGGACACAATACCAGATACTTAGATGGAAAACCTAACGGTTCCTTATATATATACCTTCCATGAAGAGTAGGGTTGCTTCCAGGTAGGAAGTTGTGCAAGGGACCGTTGATCTGTGGTTGGAGGAAAAGTACTCAGATGATGCTCTCCTTCCCAAGCAATAGACAAGATGAGGCTTATGAAGACAGATGTCAAAGATCCAGATGCAGTGCTTTTCTTTATATGACTTGATAGTCAGTTATTATGTATATTTCTACATTTGATGCTTTAAGCATAGCTTTGTGCATGTATAGTGAAGATCATTCACTAATGAGGTATCCTTGGATATTAATTCTAAGTATTGTTATATTTTGGAAAAGAATAACATGCTTAATTATTATGATGATATTAATTCATTCTTGTTTAACTATGATTATGTTAATCATGATGTATTCTTACTCTTAGTTAAGATGGATAATTGTGGTTATTTTTGGGTAACATGAAATGACATGTTACACTAGGGATTGAAAGGTTGGATGTTGTGAAGGCTTTTCTATTTGGGGTTTTGTAGGTGAGAGTCTTACTTGTCATATATCAAGAGCACTCAATAGGGTTGGTAGAACTACATGGTTTGATTCACAGGTTTTCTCTATGGTCTAGTATTTATTTCTAGAGGTTCGAGACATATGCTATTGAATTTAGGTTTTATGTTGAGTTATTCTTTATTACTATGTTTGTGATCATTTACTATTATTACACTTCATTATTTTAGTAATGGTATGTGAGTGCTTTAATCTCTATCCTTTGTGATGTGGAGAACTTGGAGAGACGAGATTAGGGGTGAGAGAGTTCAAATAGAAAACTATTGGAGGAAGTATGCTTTGTTTTACAAGTGTTTGGTTGTAGTTTGCATCATTGTGTGTGTACTTCAATACTAGATGGTTTTGATGACATGAGCCATGTTGTTCATGTGATTGTTATTGGTGGAATTTTGGATGCTTTAGTCAACACCAGACTAGATATTTTGGAGGTATATGTATCATTGGACTGTAGTATAGAGGTATTCAAGTCTTTTGCATATTTATGTGTTCATTATCAGTGGAGACAAAATTTGTTTAGGATAATATATATAGGGACTTGAGATTGTAGATCGGCTTGGATATGTGGATAGAAAGAGGTCTACTAGTGGGCGTGTTTACTCTAATTTGTGGTGTAGTTAGTTGGGTGTGTGTGTGACACGTTGTGGTCATTGTTCCAACTAGATGTATGCAATTATTTGGAAGCTACTCAAGATTGTTTGTTGTAGTTTAAATCTAGATTTTATGTTCAAATGTTGGTTTATTGTAGGATATGATTGTGACGTATGTGATAATTAGAGTGTCACCGGTTCATAAAAAAGTTCACTATTATTCATGTGTAGTTAGTGTGAATTGATGTGTAGTTCTAGTTATTATAGTTGCTTGGTGAAGTTCTTGAGCACAAAGAAGCTCAGACAGTGCAACATGGATAATCCCTTAGATGGTTGATTTTATTATTTAACCCCTTATGTATTGTATATGATAAGTAGGGGGTATTGGGAAAGGTGTGTTGCATAACTTGCATAATAATGTAATATTATTATTTAGTTGTGGTGCATCTTATGATGTGCATACCAGACTAGGATAAATATTCTTAGGGACACTTGAAAGTTGTATGAAACATTAGAAATGTATTTAATGTGGATGGCACATTGGATAAATACATTTAATTTTGGGATTCATAGTATAGTTAGCACATGGTTAAATGGGCTCATCATCCTTGGAGGTTTTGTGCAAACTTGGTCTATAAAAGCAAGTACATGGGTAGTGGTATGGGTATGCATTGGAGCATCTCAAGGAGGTTACATATGTGGTGACAAGATTCTAAAGAAGGCATGGAGTGGGATGTGTAGTTCCCATATATTGTTAGATTGATCACATGAGGAGTTCAATTGGGTTGCTTAATTTTACTGAAGTCATGCATGGAGAACTATATGATTGTATTGTAATCCCATTCTTGAGATAATACATTGAGTTGTGCAGTAGTTTGGAGGCTAGGTTTTTCTCTAGGGTACATCTAATGTTATTTTGTGTATATCCTTTGTTATTCTTTTTGCATTATGGATTCTGCATACTATTTTAACGTAGTTCCTCTCATAAAGGTTATGTGAAATTAGCATTTGTGGTTTGAAATTTCTAACAATTTTATGGGTGGTTTAAAAAAAATATTTAAGCGTTGTGATCTATAAGGTGTAACCTCTCTCCGTTAACACCTGAAGAGCCTATGAACAAAACTAAATTAGTCTCAATCAACTTTCAATGTGCATATGTAAATATTTTATTGGTACATATAATATAACTCATGACATATTCATAGTTCTATCCCCCTCTTTGGCATTAAATAATAGGTATCTCAATCTCTTTTTAGAAACCAAACTATAATGGCTATATTTAATCATTTTGATTATAATCATATGTAGAATATGTCACCTTACAACCCTCTCTTGACATCATGCAAGTTAATTCTAGTAGAGGAACACATTTTTGGGTGAGTGCGAGATCATGATGGGCCAAACAGTAGCAATGGACAAAAACCTTGCTAGATGAAAAAGTTCTAACATTTAGACTAATATTTAGATTTGGATTGAAAGAATGTTAATATTTATAGCTCAAACATAGATTTCCTTAAATAATTCCTTAGGATTACCTCATATTTAGGCATGTGGGAGTCCCAAAACTTGCCAAAGAAACTTGCAAAACCACCCATTTAGTGTTATCCTGAAATTTTCCACAATTTCATCCTTGAAGCTGATAGACTTTTTTGTAACTAAATTTAATCAAATGAAAAGGGTTTATAGAGGAAGCTATTAAGATTCTAAAAATATAATATATGCCTCATAATAATTTTAATAGGTAATTATTATTAAATTTCTAGATACGCTATGTCTGATTTCCTGATAGATATACATATTGAAAAAATCCATAACTTTCAACATATTAATCTTTTTTTAAATCCAAAATATGTGTCACATTCGAGGATTTATTGGGTATACATTAAAATTTAAAATTTTTGAGTTTCATATATTTTTTACCAAGTTAGGTTGGCTGAAAAATTAATTTTTAATATTTTAAAAAAGTCACAGTAAAAAATTCATAAATAATTATTTATTTACTTAAAAAAATTTAAAAAAATATGTCACATCCGCTCATGTGTCCTTTACTTAAATCCAAATCATGGAGGAAAAATATTATCGTTTTCTCATACTTAGGTTGGCTGGAATGACACCTACTTTTTACGGTTTCCTAAAAATTTTAGTAGTGCTTCATTGAAATATCCAATTTTCACAAAACTATTGTTAAAATTTTTAGAAAAAAAAGTAGTAGCCCATAAACTCCATTCAAATTATTACTACTATATTTCTAGATTGTGCAGATAACTCATTCAATTTTTGACATGAAGTTACTTAAGTCTATTTTTCACATTTACATTGCCACTTAGGGGTAGTGTTTGGCCCATCATGATCCTACACTCACCCTTTTTTAAGGTGGGTATCTACATCCTCAATCAATACCTTTATTCATATGCTCATTATTTTAACATACCATGTGTTTTTCTAAAACTTATTTTTTCAAGTGTGGACTCTATCAGCAATCATTCAAAATCTTACAAATTTAACAACAATATTATTTATAGCTTTACCAAACTATTAACTCAACTAAATTAAATACTAATTAACATATTACAAGGGAAAAACTAATCATTACACAACCCGTATTTCTATTGAGTGATTTAAACTATTAAAAAAATATTTTCTACATTTACATATATAAGAATATTAGACATTTCTAAGCGAACACTTTGAAAAGTATGGAGTAGTTTAAATAAATAATTAATATGGTGTGAGTTTAATATTTTAATTGCTTTTTACTTTTTAAACTAAGTTCTTTAGAGAAATAGGAAAAATCTTATTAGTGTAATAGCTATTCATTTAATTTATTTTGAGATGGCTAAAATTATATGGGTCAAATTGTCTTAGAAGAATTTAAATTAAATTTTATGTTTTATTTTTTTATAAATTTAACATTAATTTTATATTGATAAGAATAACGAGACAAATCAATTTTATAGCAATAATAATTTTTAGATAAATTGGTTTGTATATTATTAAAAAATAAAACAAAAATAACTTATAAGATATTTGTATTGAAAATAGATGCTTTTACTATCATTTATTTAAAGTAATTTTAGAATATAGAGTTATGATTGATAATAGCTATTGCAATAAATATTGTAATTAATGTGGGGACCAAATGAATAAAAATAAATGTACTTAGCTCTCAATTTGATGGAGAAGAGATTATTGTAGATGCTACAAACCAATTCACCACTATATCAAGAAATTTGGATTTCCAAAATGACAACCTTAGAATAATAAAATTCTCTGCCAACTTTCAGGTTCAGGGTTACAATTACAAAATTGATATTTGTGCCTACAAAACTAATCTGTGTTCCTATGAAATTGATCTCTTTTGCCTACAAAATCAAAGCTAGCACACAAAAATGAACCCAACCTACACAAGTGAATTAGTAGAAGATTATGACTATTGTAAATGTGCCTTGACTTGCTAAATATGTGTCTAAAATGGAGTCGTGTTGAGAGACACTAGCTTTAAAAACATAATAGGCAAAGCTTTGTTCTCCTTTGGTCAAATCCCTAGTTGGACCAATTTAATGATGGTGAACAAATATTGAAGACAATAAGCAAGCATGCAATATGTCTAAGATGATTATGCACGGTAATAGTACAATTAAGATTCTCTATGAAGTTGTGATGATGCTCTCATGTGAATGTTCCTATCTTTTATGGGGCTTCTTTCAAATGGATAAGGAATGTCCTTAAAAGAGTGGCAAGGTTCAATTTAAAATTTGAGTTTTAATTATTCAAGGTTTATGTTGGTGAAAAATCATATTTTCACTTTTACATAAGTTAATTAGGGAGATTCTTCTTCTATTTTGAGCCTCATGACATGTATCATAGGCTTTCTTTTCTCTTGAAATCATTATGACATGTGTCACATGCTTTCTTTACGCTTTCTTTCCCCACTTTGTCTATTCTTTGACAGTGGTTGTGTATATCCTTTGTATTTATATCTGAATAATGCAAGGGGAATGTGAAGCACTAATTCATGCATTTGGCTTTTGCAATATTTTCTTGCAACTTTCTCTTGTAGAAGTTGTCCTGCAGATGATTTTGGGAATCTAACATGGTATCAGAGCTCCAGATCTGTCAGTTTCTTCTCAAATCAGAGAGGGTTTTAGCCATGAGTAGATAATATGTGCATCTTAGAGCAAAACAGACCTCATGGTTGCGCTCAGAAGGTGTCAAAACCCCTATTTTCATATCAAGCACTCTATATTTTGCTGAAAAAAAAGTTATGGACATTTTTGGGGGTTTTGGTTTTTTATGTGTAGGAAAAATCCGTACGGCCTCAATTTGCGTGCTAATTTTTTTGAATTTGTCTCAATTTTTGTGCCAATTGATTTCTGTCTGCCTCAATTTCTGTGCCGCTCAATCTCTAAATCTGCCTCAATTTTTGTGCCATATTCATAGACAAGCCTAAAAAGGTAGTTTTCTTCCAGAGGCCATAACTTGAGCATATAGACTCAAAAATTGGCAAATGAAAAAGCATTGGAAAGCTGGTTCTGAGAACTATCCAGTAATATTGGTCTTTTTTCTAGATTCTTCTATTTGAAACCTATTTTTGTTGTTTGAAGTCAAAGCATCATTTTTGGCTTTCGAGCTCCGTTCTTGTGTCCAGAATCTCCGTTTTTCAAAAATGAATAGGTGTTGGAAAGGTATCAGCAAGCTCTACACAGCCATCTATGTAATTTTTTTAGATTTAGCCCCAGGTATCTTTCATTCAGTTTGTCAATTTTATGGCTTCTGTTAGATATCCTAGACATGCTGCCTCCTGGAAAGGTTCTGTTTGCTTTGATAAGCTTCTATTATCAGCATAAATCTATTTGCATATTTTGATCTCTATCATTTTGAGGAGGTAGCATGGGTTTTGCCACTTATCCTTCTGTGGTCAATCTAACTAGGGATAATTATGAGTCCTGGCAAAGAGGCATCCTGACACATCTCAGGTGGCTGCATCTTTTGCCTCATCTTTATGGGCTCATACCTAAACCAGGGACACCTATGAAGAAATCTATTTGGGGTAACAATCAAGATCATGTTGTAGGTTTAATTTGTACCACTATTGATTATGATATTACATGTGATCTTCCCATCTATGAGAGCCCACGTACACTTTGGACAAAAATTTGGGAGTTATATGGAGACCCTCATGTCTCACCATTTCCAAATGATCCTACAGCAGATTGTCTCATCCACTTGATGATGCAGATAATATAGTTTATGATGATGATACTTTAGAGGAGCTTGAGTATATGGCGTGTCTTGAATGTTCAGAGATAGAGACCTCTCTTGCTCCCTCTTCTCCTCCTATTGAGATCACATCATCTCCATCACCTGTTGCTACTTCAAAGTTTAGTGTTGCATCATCATTGGCTTCCAGTAATTCTCTGTAGCATGTCAATATCAATCTTTCAGATCCTTCTCATTGGGATTCCTATCTTGCAAACATATCATCTCTATTTGTGGAGTCTCACATTGCTGATTTGGAGGACACATTTGAGGGTTTATCTCTCTTGTTTGATGCTATCTCAAGTGGCTTTGCATCATCACCTTCATCTTCTGTGTTTCCAGATGTAGTTTAGATCATATCCTCTCCTGGTTCTTCTTCTCTAATTGGGCAAACAGTTTCTGTTTTGGAGAAGACATATTTTCCTAGTATGAGGTCACTTGAGTTGCATTCACTTGAGTTGCATTCAGAGGCACATGTTTCAATATGGATTCCCTATTCATCTAAGATGTGGGAATGGCTTCTACATTCACCAGTGGATTTGTTTCTTCTGAAAGGGAGAAATGTTGTTTGTAGGCAGTGGATTGGATTCTGTCTTCAAGATCTCTTCATTGGTTCTGGAGCTTCTTCTTGGAGGGGATTCATATTCTCTATTCGCTCTCTCTTATGGGGGGGCACTCATGATTGTACTCTTGTGATGGATTCATTCCATGGGGGGTCTTAGCATCCTTCCATCACACGTTCTTGTACTTTCTTTTTATTTTTTTCTCTTTTGGAGGGGAGTTTTCTCCCACTGGGTTTTTCTCCTTTTCTCCACCTTATGAGAGATCCTTGTTGTTCATAGGTACCTAACATGGCTTTGTTGCCGGGACCCACCTTTCTTTCTTTCTTTTTAGTTTGTGTAATCTCCCTAAGTTGCACTTATGGGGGGGTATTGATGAAAAATCATATTTTCACTTTTACATAAGTTAATTAGGGAGATTCTTATTCTATTTTGAGCCTCATGACATGTATCATAGGCTTTTTTTTCTCTTGAAAGCATTGTGGCATGTGTCACATGCTTTCTTTCCCCACTTTGTCTATTCTTAGACAGTGGTTGTGTATATCCTTTGTATTTATATCTGAATAATGCAAGGGGAATGTGAAACACTAATTCATGCATTTGGCTTTTGCAATATTTTCTTGCAACTCTCTCTTGTAGAAGTTTTACTACAGATGATTTTGAGAATCTAACAATTTAGATCCATGTACGTGGAAGTGATCTGCATCAATTATGTACAAGTGCAAATCTAAAGTAGGGTGGCAAACAAAAGATCTCGGGATCAAAACTAGTTCTAGGGAATAAGTGATGATGGGGAGTGCCTAGAATTCTTGGGAATACATGATGATGGGGAGTGACTAGAATAAGGTCATGACCTAAATTTAATACCAATTGTAAACATGTTATTATATAAAAGATGATCTAATCAAAGTGGGCCCAAAACATAAAGGAAAAGGTTGGATAGGTATGCAATTTTCACCATTACAACATTACATGTACTAAAAAATTTGCTAATAAACAAAAAACAAAAAAAAAACCTACACCATTCATTTCCATACTAAACAATTTCTAGAATACGTAATATAACTAGTCATATGAATGAAGTTGCACTCTTAAGCTTCCCTCCTTCAATCCTTAAAAAGAATTCCTTATTAAAAAAACCCTGATTTAATCTCTTTTAGTAAAAAGAATTGAAACTGATAAATCTTTGTTATGTCATGTTTTATTAGGATTTAATTGCATGATTCTTGAGTCAATCTCATTGACTCGTATTTCATGAGTAGTGGTTCACAAGAACCCATCTCTCATGAGCATGAATGGTCCACTTAGCACTCATTACATCTAGGTGATCCTCGTAGGGGTGAAGTATGGGACTTCCTAGGAGGTCACCCATCCCAATACTACTTTGACTCAAATGTGCTTAACCATGGAATTTCCCCCAAGATAAAATACTTGATTCTAACTTCATGTCTTGTATCCAAATTGTAAATTGTAAAATAATCATGTTGGATTCCTTACAAACTTTATTCAATTAATACAAGTTTGAAAATAGTCTCTTAAGCTTAGGATACATACTTGTTACAAAAGGCGTGCAAAACCTAAATTTGACTACTAATCCTACTTGTTTTATTTTTTTTTTGACAATTATTTTTCAAAATTATCTTTTAAATATTACAACCTTAAATATATATTTAACTATAATTGTTTATTTGTCCAAAAAGAATTCCCAAAATTTAATTGTATAATACAACAAAACTCTCTAAATACAACCATAAGGGGCAAGTGTTGGAGCACTTCTATTTCCAAACGTAAGCTAGATAGAAACGCTTTGTCTTTGATCTTAGTAAATTATTCACTGTATGGCGCTAAATTTAGACACATGTTGGCAATGAACATCGTTATTGTTTTTGGTACTATCTACGTTGAACAATCCCACTTTGATGGAATCAAACAGAAATATTCAACGTGTCGTGTCTTACTTACAAAGTCTAAGTTAATCAATAAGATGAAAGACAAAATTGGGTTCAAGTTGAAGAGTAGACGGTTGGCATCTTGGTATCGTCGGCAGATTAGATACCACATGGAAAGTGCAGGGAAAAAAATACCCTGTTCCCATAAAGAACATTAGGTTTTAAAAAACTTTGTTCTCATCAATTAGATGTTTAAGTAAATGATAATTATTTTGAATTTATTTAAAAGTAAATGGTGTGTAAGTTTTTTATTACGTTAAGCAGCAGTAATGAGACCCAACTAATTGCAAAGAACAAGGACGAGACACCTAAATGCTGTGATAAAGCAATGAGAGCCAATAAAGAGACACGTATGTTGATTAAGATTTTAACATATATTTTAGAATGTAATAGAATATACAAGAAAAAATCAATCTATAATCTATACATCAAACAAATTTAATTACTAATAAGAAAAATTTGGAAGTCACAATTCTTTAATACCCAATATACTCCCAAGCATTAAACCTCTCCCTTATTGAATACTTCCCTATATATATCCTCTAACAGGTCTGGAAGATTTAACTTGCCATTCTGTATCCTTACTAGTGCTTTTCAGGTCTGCAAGATTTAACTTGCTTTATTCTCATCCTGTATCCCTATTTTCTTTTCTCAATGGCTGCTATTTCACTTGGAGTTTTTGGGTACAGAAGCCTCTTTACAAAAAGCCTTGTCTATGATGGTGAGAGTCCTTCAATGCAAAAAGTTGCTGGAAAGGGATCCAGCAGAGCTTCAGTATGTATTTGTTCGTGTGCTAATTATTCAAAAAATCAGAAGAAGCATGGTTATGCAAGGAAAACAGCGATGCCCAAATTTGATTTTCTCAATAAGGGGTTGCAATTGAGCTGGTGGTTTCCTCTGTTTAGGCACTCTGCTAACAAAAAATGGGCAGAGGAAGGCGGTTGCAGAGAACAGTCGGTTGAAACTGCAGTTGTGCAGAATGCAAGAAAAGCCTCAGACCATGTGAGAGTGATTGAAGAAGAGGAAATTTCAGTAAGGAGACGACCCAAGTTTGTAGATGTGAGTTTCACTCCAGAGAAGGCCAAATTACTGAGGAAAACCCTTCGATCTACTTCTAGTTTTCATGACTTGATGTATCATTCTGCTATTGCTTCTCGTTTGGCTTCGCCTGATTCTTCTCCAGATGAGTGAAGAGGAATGAAATTCAGGCTTAATCTGTCGACATAACCCAATATACAAGGTGGAATTTAATGTATATAATGTTGTTTTGTTGTTTCAGGCATGTGAGGGTCTGAATTTGATGGCCCTATGGCTACAATTTTTTCCTTCAAATACAAATCAAAACTATAGGAAGACTGTATTACATGAAATTTTTTGGGCAGATTGTCAATGATTTATATATATTAAGTTTGAATGGATAACCGTCTTGATAAGCAGAGTGGACTCTGAAATTGAAAGATATTTATGTGCAATTGCCATTCTCACTGTATATGATATAAGTTTGCTTAATGTTTTCAATCTTGATTTTTTAAAATAACACTTTTTCTATGAGCTCAACTGCCCTGGATCTAAGATTCTGAAATCACTTGGTTCAATAAGAATCTAGTGCATATCGATTCTTGCTCAGGTTTGGAAGAAGGGGAATACTTGCTGGGCAAGCAACAGCTACGTAGATATTCGGAGTTTCATACAACAGAACTGGTGTCGGTTTGTCCAGAATAGTTATATTGTGCTGCAACTTGCAAGGCTTGGACTTGAAAATATGTCCTTAAACCCTTTTGTTTTATGAATTATTTTTGATGGATCGTCAGGGTTTTAAGGAGCCACTTCTTTAACATGCAGGGGAAAAGGCCACTAGTCGCTTACCTTAATTGTATTTTTTTTAGTTTGTAAATGGTAATAAATTTTTTTTTTTGACTTTTAGTACAGTTATATGAGTTGAGAGTTTAATGTTATTGATTAGGGGTTCTTGGTAGTAATAAAAATGTGTGACAACTTTTTTTAAAAAAAATGGTCCTAGAATGGTGATTTTGCAGCGGCGATCAATATCTGTGCAAGGAGGGCTCTAGTAGCCTTGTGTTGTGCCCACCAAAAAAAATATAATAAACCCTCTATTTGTGCATGAATGACCACATAATTTCACTTGTATTGGGGTCACACATTTCATTTTTAAAAATTTATTATAAGTTTAATATTTCACATTTTAATGACTTTGGCGCATGTTTTATTAGCAAATAATGTTTGAATAAAATATAATATGAGACCCTTTGACAATCACATTCTAACTTCAAATTTAATCATCACTCTCACTCCTTCCCACTTCATTCTCACACTCATCCCTCTCTTCCCCATTGCTTGACTCTTCCTCTCACCCACTTCATAGCATTTAGGGTTCATTGGATGCATTTGCAAGCGAGGATATAAGCAAAGAAATTCATGTCCATCAAGAAGGAGAAGATGGTGTTGTTGGGTGAGGAGACCACAACATGAGCATCATCGTCGTAGGCTAGGGAAGAGGGGGTTTTTGGTTCACATCGAATCCTCGTGGGGAGATGGAGATTGATGATCTTGCCTCCCCATCACAATAGTTGTCATTGCCATAGTTGTTGAACATTTGTCGAATCCTCGTGGGGAGACAAAGACAAGAATGTAGAGCATGAAGAGTAGACACCCAAGGATGTAGATCCAGCTGCAATAAGGCCTATGCAATTCACAAATGATCATTGCCCATTAGGGTTTCCCAGCCCTTCTCTAGCACCAAGCCCAGTTCTAGATGTTGTTTCCTCTAAGCCAATCTCTTCTTCCTCCTCCTCTTCACCAACTCATGTCCTAATATTGTTATTGCAACATTCCTCACTACCACTGCCCAATGCACCCTCCTTCTAACTATAGGGGGGCTTCTTCTTATGTCATTGCAGAACTACCATCCAACTAAATATTAGCCTTTGGATGTACATCTAGGTGGCCCTCAAATTAGATCTCTAAGATCCAAGTGTTTGCATGAGCTCAAAGTTTGAATTAAGTGGGCTTAGTTGTTTGTCATTAGATCTTTTATTGTGTGATTGTGATGTAACCAAATTTGGAATTTGTAATTTGTTTGATGTTTATGTACAATGAGTAATAAGTTCAAACTCAAAAAAGTCCATGCATTTTTAAATTATTTATGCTAGATTCATTCTCTTCATCAAGTGAGGACTCCTTCAAATTATTCTACACGGCAACTTTTGCTATATTTTGTGGATGAGTGAAATCCATTGCAGTGCAGTTATGCTTTTGTAAGGGGTTATTCTATTTTGCATCCTATTTTGACTTTCAAGATTTCTTAGTTCTTTTATGTCCAAGATCCAATAATGTTCAATTTTTGCATGGTTATAGAAGTGCATGAGTAAATGCGTAAACATATCTTTGGGTTGTCTTTTTCTACTAAGAGGGTTGGACCGGTACTGAAGAATTTTTGAATATCATGTAACTTATTAGTTTTGTACATGCTTGATCATTCTAAGATTCGATACCATATTTTGAATTTTCCTATTGAAAGTCATCTTGTCAAAATTTTAGATCCTCTCGATAGATTCATTAGTTTCTAAATAGATTAATGCTTGCCCTACACTAGGAACAACTTCTTTATTAAAAATATATTTTTGTACTAAGATTAATTCTATGTCCATATTGTGTGATTAGACAAAAAAGTTTACCAATAGAAGAGAATTCAGGATCAGTGCAAACAAAACCGAGTATAGCTCTTGTACTCTATTTTGTTTTGCCAAAAGTTGCTTGTTGCTTTTGATCTCAGAGAGCATAGAGACTTTATCATTGTATAGCTTCATTTTGGTGTTTGTTGTGGTATTTTGATGCATTTACAATGCTATTGATTATTTTATCTTTGATTTTAATTTTCTTATAGACTTCAAGTACATACATATACTTTTTACATATCTAAGTGTCACACTGATTAAATATCTTAAGACACCAAACCATTTAAAATTTTCTTTTGCAAATTTTACATTTGGAGAGAAAATCCAATGGCTTGCCATTCTTAAGCTTTTGTTTGTCAGGGAGATAAAGATGAGAATGCAAAGCACATAGAGGAGTTGCCAAAGGAACTAGATCCAGTTGCACCAATGACCTATGTGATTCACAAATGTTCATGCCCATGTCTGTGTTGATACCCACTCCCAACCCCACTTTGTTCCCCTATTTGATCCTACACCTAAACTTGCCTCCATGCTACTCCCCCTTCAATCCCACAAACAAATATTAGCAGCGAGGACTACTATCATACACAAGTTGTCTTTTGTTTTGCAGTGTGGAAACCTAGAGTTCAATTGCAGAAATTTTATTTTCTAAAAAAAGTTAAAGGTTTGAACTATATATCTGGTTATGGTTGGAATGAGTAGTATTCTTTTTGCCCAAATGGGCGGTGGAAGAAATAGACCATGATAATGATCTGGTCTACTTAACCTAGTGGGGGAGGCAAAATTATGAGTATATTTCAAGGATGTGATGAGCTTCCGGTCTTAAAGGGAACACTTATTTAGTGCTATGCCGATATCATGAGAACCTTCAAGGAGAGTTTCTAGGAGATTCTTGGGGAAACTATTTGTTGGTGTAATGCCTCAATGAATGCAGTCCAATCCTCGTGGATGTAATGCCTCCAGTCCAATCCTTATTTAGATGTTAGTGGCTCCTTCACGTTGGAGTAATGCTTCTTCATTACTCTCTTTACTTACTGCCAGTTCCCACGTTGGGATAAATATAGTCATGAGTTATTCTAAAAGAACGTAGAATATGTGAAGGCATGCTGCTGAAGATATATTGAGCTGCAGATATATTGTAATTGAGTTTTTCATTTTGGACTGAATACAAAGAGCTATCCCTTGCTCAGTGTGGACGTAGTCATTTGGTGAACCACGTTAAAAAACTTGACTCTTGTTCTTGCATTTGTATGTGTTTGATTTAATTATGTGCTTTTGTCTTTATTGTTTTCTTTGCTCAACAATTGGTATCAGAGCAGGTTAAGAAGCTCAGCAAAGAAGCTCGATGGTGAAGCTGGTTGGAAATCGGGGAAGAATTTCCAGAAGAATGGATGAAGCAGATAAATGGAAGATCGAAAATTTTTCGGGACAGAACTTCGGTCTGTGAAAGCTTCATATTCGCGCTTTGCTGATTCAGAAGGATCTTGCCATTACGCTGCAAGGGAAGTCCAAGAAGCCAGAGAAGATGTTGGATGAAGACTGGGATGTCTTAGATAAGAAAGCTGCTGCAACCATCATTATATAACTGTCCAGCAATGTCCTCTTCAATGTTGCCACGGAGACAATAGCTAAACAGATTTGGGACAAGCTCTATGATATGTACGAAAGGGCTTCAGCAACAAATTGAGTTTTCTTGTTGAAGAAACTGGTAAACTTGAAAATGAAAGAAGGTAACAGCATGTTGAATCATTTAAATGAATTTAATATTGTTATCAGTCAATTACTTTATGTGGATGTCAACATTGAAGAAGAAATGAGAGCCATGTTGTTGTTGTGCTCTATTCCCGATAGCTGGGACAATGTCATAATGACCATAAGCAATTCAATATCTAGTAAAAGTAGATCCGAAGAAGGGGAGGATAAGAAAAACAAACAATGCTGAGGTATGATGATGTAGCAGCCACTCTTCTCAATGAAGATATGAGAAGAGGGCAAAACAAAACAAATGGTGATGCCTTGACTGCTGTAAGTACATGCAATAGAGGAAGGGGTCAAGACAGAGGTAGAAATAATGATAGAGAAATATCAAAATCTATAGGTAGAGATGGTGCTTGTTGGTTTTGTGGCAAGCAAGGTCACATAAAAAGGAATTGCTGGTCTTACAAGAAATCTATAGAACAGTCAAAGGAAGTTGAAGCCAATGTAGCATACCAAGAAGATGCAGGTGTTCTTATTTTAACTGAAGAAGAAATTCCAACTAATGGTTGGGTGCTTGATTCAGGTTCATCGTTTCATGTCACTCTGTGTAAGGAGTATTTCAAAAATCTGCAAATTGGTGATTTTTGTAAGGTTTTTCTTGGTAACAATGAATCTTGTGATGTTGGAAAAGGGGATATTTCATTAAAACTGAAAAATGGATATACTTGGTTGTTACATGATGTTAGATATGTTCCCCAGCTCAAACAAAATGTAATCTCGGCTGGACAATTGAGTTCTCAAGGTTGTGAAATTAGTTTTGAATCAAATAGATGCAAAGTTAAAAAGGGGGCCTTGGTAATTGCAAGGGGCAGCAAATTAGGCACCTTGTATGTAATAGAGAGTCATGTTGAAGTGGGAGTTGTTCATCCTACTTCAGATTCGTCATTGTGTGAAATATGGACTAACCAGAAAAGTTTTTTGGATCAATTAGATGCTAAAACTAATTCTATTATTAATAATTTTCTTAGTATGCTTGATAGTGAAAGTTTTGGGGATCAGTTAGATGATAGTGAGCAGGTTGATGCAAAAGAACCTAGGGCAGCTGAAATTGATGGTGATTCTCAGTTGGGGCAGTGGTGCAGGAGCACCCCTTCAATAAGATAAATATGCACAAGAGGGAGAAGAATAAGGCTTTAATATGTTTTAGACATTTCATGTTACCATGTAGCATTCGTATGTCATTGTCAAATGTAGCATTTTGTGTTGACATTTTATGTTTTAATATCTCTCTTCCCGAGGCTAGTATTTAGCATCATGGATAACAACAGACAGTTGGGTTATGTGTAGGATTAAATCAAATGTGTCATATTATCTGATGTTTTGTTGTCTTATGCAAAATAGGTGCCGTGTGATTAATTAGGGCTTTTTGTTATAATCTTGGTTTAAGCAAAATCCCAAAAACAGAGGAGAGAGGAGTCGGTAACAAAACAGGGAAGGTGGTCGAGGAATGGGGAGTTCTTCCACCTTCAGGATTATAAAAGATAGGAATTTTTGTAAATAGCTTGTGTTCAAAAAAGTTGGAATGAAGAAATAGTAATTCTATCAAGTGTGTTACAAATTCTGGATTCTGTGTAAATTCCTTGTATATTGAATTGTTCTATGTATTATCTGTATAGAAGTGTTGTCGTATTTAATTTAGTTCTTCTGTTGCCGAGATGCACGGTAAAATCCATTCCACTAGTGGATTTCTGTGAAATCAGTGAAATGGATTGTGTACATTAGTTTTATGTTTGCTTTCCTTTTATTCATGGGCATGGCAGAATAGAAATTGCGAAATCCGTTGTAGAGGAAGTTATTCGGCGGGAAATTCAAATATACATTTTATGTATATCCGTCAATTGTATGTTGGGAACAGTCTGTAAATATATCACATTTGCATGCGAGCATCATCCTGTGTATATGCTGTGAAGAATGGTATGTATAAAAGTCTTTTCGGATTAAGTTTATGTTGACTCACTGGATATACAATTTCTGTATATATCGCAAATGTATGAAGGTACATTTCCTGTATATATCACTATCGCATCTAAATATCACCTTGTATATATCCTGTGATGAAATGCATGTGTAAGAGTCCATTCGGGTTAAGTTTATGATTATTCGCTGAATATACAACTCCTATGTATATCACTAATGTACCTGAGCATATTTCGTGTGTATCCTGCAACTGTATGTAAAAGTCCGTTGTCTGTGTATATCGCCAAAGTATATCGGACAGTCAATTCCTGTGTGAGTCGAAATGGTCTGAGGAGATACATTTCCTGTGTATACGTATATTGTATGTCGCAGACAGTTTGTGAGTATATCGCTATTGTATGTGAGTGTCAGTTTGTGTGTATACTGTAATCGCATATCGTGATTGTATGTTGTGAAGATACAACGAAAACATACATTTCATATGGATATAAAAGATGACCTGCCGAGGTGGTAGCTAGAATGTATGTTGGAAGGATGTCCGCCTGCAGATACAAGGATTGACCGGTAATAGCAGGTGAGGGGAACTGGCGATAGGAAGTCGCTGATTGTATATTCCGTTTGTATATTTCATTTGTATGTCGAGACATACATTGGTTTTAGATACAAGCGTTGACCGGAAGGAACGGTAGGAAGAACCGACACGGCAGGTCAAGTAATGTATGTGCAGATTCAAATGTATCAAGGGGATATCGGGAAGACAAAGCAATTCAGAATAACATTTGAAAAGGAGACCGATGGAATAATGTTTGGCCGATGCATAGGAAGGTATCGGTGTGAAGGAAACCATCGGGGAGACAGAAGATAATGAGGCCGATATTGACAGAATTAACACTGTGTGTGTGTTCGCTGTGTGTCGCTCTGCATCAGGCAGAGTGTAGGTTGTGATACTTCAGATTCTTTGAATGTTATTGGATGGGTTCTGGCAGATGCTTTGACGAAGATCATAACGAGGGAGAAGTTCGAGTTCTATAGGACTTCTCTTGGCATTGTCAAGTTCTGACAATAAGCATGGAGTGAGTGATATCTCTAGGCAGCTCTCTTGCAGCTCGGAATGGACTTCAAGTGGGAGATTGTTGGTGTAATGCCTCAATGAATGCAGTCCAATCCTCGTGGATGTAACGCCTGCAGTCCAATCCTTATTTAAATGTTAATGGCTCCTTCATGTTGGAGTAATGCTTCTTCATTACTCTCTTTACTTACTGCCATTTCCCACGTTGGGATAAATATAGTCATGAGTTATTCTGAAAGAATGTAGAATATGTGAAGGCATGCTGCTGAAGATATATTGAGCTGTAGATATATTGTAATTGAGTTTTTCATTCTAGACTGAATACAAAGAGCTATCCCCTGCTCAGTGTGGATGTAGCCATTTGGTGAACCACATTAAAAAACTTGGCTCTTCTTCTTGCATCTGTATGTGTTTGATTTAATTATTTGCTTTTGTCTTTATTGTTTTACTTCGTTCCAACACTATTGTGGTAAGTTCTTGTTATGTATAATGATTCTAGATTTTGGTATAAATAGGTACCGATTAAACTCAAGCAAAGAGTTGCCAACCATTGTTGATACCTCAGTGTTGCTTACATTTACAAGTTTTTGTCTAAACCTCTTTTAGACTGGCTTCCCCTTAGTTAATACATAAATAACAATAAATAACTTGTTTAGTTTGGATGAATTTTCTTTCATTGCAGGATCTTTGGGTGGGACTGTACAGGAGATCCAGTGGAACTCAGAAGATACATAATAGGAAGGATAATGCTTACTACAATAAGCAAAGTTAATGCTACAAATGTGAAGACAATGCTTGAAACACTAAAACTGGAAGGTTACACAAAGCACAAAATTGTTTTCAACATTTTATTGCAATTGCTACCAGGTTAGTGAATTTATGAATATCCTATTGCCAAAGTCTCTTTGATGTAAATTCAGTTAACACGAAAATGTTTCTCATTTACTATGCTTCAATATGTAGCATATTGTTAGTGAGGCAAACTCTTACTGGAAAGGGAGTACCAACTATAGAGATTCATAGTGTTCTTCATGATGTAAATAAATAATTTAATGATATCCTAAGTAATACTGCAGCCCCTATTCACCACATTTGGCTTCTTGTTATATCAGCTTTGTACATGCCATTTGGGGAAAGTAATGAATCCAATCAAGAGCTAATGACAAGGTTTTTGTAAAGATTTCAACTGCAATACTTTCATGTTTTTGAGCAATACTACTTAGTGAGAAAGGTTTCGAAGGGCGGTCACTTGTAGAGTTAGCTCTAAAGTGAATTGGTGCTTCTCCTCTTATCGGCCTACTTGCAGGGGTAGCTAATGTTCTTGATGTCTTTGAAACTGTAACTCGTTAGGTCTATGGTCTATGGTATTTGTGTATAGCTGGGGAGATATAAAAATGATTAATTATTTAATTGTTCTGTACAAGTCATGAAATACCATAATTATTTGTAATGACTTTGTAAGTAAACATGTGATTATTGATAGCTAGATTTATTATGATAGGGCACTGGCACTTGAAGGAAAAGTATCCTTAACTTTAATGCACTGATGAAGTGTTGTTTGGGCAATTAACTCTTGTACATTCTAGTTTATAAATGTGTGTTGCCTAGTCTCTATATATTGAATGATACAGATGTTATATTGGATATATATTTACAACCAAGAGTTTTTATGTTGGAAATTTACTATTTTGATGGGATATTAATCTTCTATTACAGTGCATTTAATTGTTTGTAAAATGGTTTATTTTACCTTATCACACATCAGATGCTTTATTATTATTTATTTGATCTCTTATCGCCCCGGATGAGGGAAGGATGATAATATTCATGAGCCATGCACTATGGATGCTTTGGATAGGAGCAAATATTTGTTGCTGATTTGGTGCTCAACATGCAACAAAGTAGCATGTAGTAAAAAATTGGATTAGTCTCTTCATATTTATAGTTCTATTTAGTTTTAAAACAATCACTTTTTTTAACATAAATTGAGGAGCAATTATTATGGCAATTGTGTGTTTCCCAACTATGTGGAGAATTTTATGTTCTTATACCTAATTTATAGAGGGAAGAATACTTTTATTAAAATAATAGTTCTTATGATATGTTTATTAACCTCTAATTGGTGAAACCTGGTATGCCCTTATGCTTATTATTATAATATCTTTTAATAGTTTGTTGTGTCAGTTGAATCTCAGTTGAAAATCTCAAAACCTAAACTAGGTGGTTGGAAACATGTATTTTGAATACTAACCTTTTGCATTTATTTTGAACACAAAAGAAAAGATAAAACAATGAGACCCAACCAACTACAAAAAAACAAGCACAAGACACTTAAATGGTGTGTATGTTACTTAAGATTTTAACATGTATTTTAGAATGTCATAGAATATACAAGAACAATTCAATTTATAATCTATAGATTAAATGAATTTAATTACTGATAATAAAAATCACAGTTAATAGTTTGAAAGTCACAATTCTTGAATACCCAATATACTCCCAACCATTAGACTCCTCCCCTATTGAATACTCCCCCTATATATATCCTTTAACAGGTCTGGAAGATATAACTTGCCATTCTGTATCCTTAATAGTGCTCTTCAGGTCTGCAAGGTTTAACTTGCTTTATTCTCATCCTGTATCCCTATTTTCTTTTCTCAATGGCTGCTATTTCACTTGGAGTTTTTGGATACAGAAGCCTCTTTAAAAAAAGCCTTGTCTATGATGGTGAGAGTCCATTGCAAAAAGTTGCAGGAAATGGATCCAGCAGGGCTTCAGTATGTATTTGTTCATGTGCTAATTATTCAAAATATCAGAAGAAGAATGGTTATGCAAGGAAAACAGTTATGCCCAAATTTGATTTTCTCAATAAGGGGATGCAATTGAGATGGTGGCTTCCTCTGTTTAGGCACTCTGCTGACAAAAAATGGGCAGAGGAAGGCGGTTGCAGTGAACAGTCGGTTGAAACTGCTTTTGCGCAGATTGCAAGAAAAGCCCCAGACAATGTGAGAGTGACTGAAGAAGAGGAAATTTCAATAAGGAGAAAACCCAAGTTTGTAGATATTACTGAGGAAAACCCTTCGATCTACTTCTAGTTTTCATGACCTGATGTATCATTCTGCTTATGCTTCTCGTTTGGCTTCGCCTGATTCTTCTTCAGATGAGTGAAGAGGAAGACATTCAGGCTTAATCTGTCGACATAACCCAATATACAAGGTGGAATTTAATGTATATAATGCTGTTTTGTTGTTTCGGCCATGTGAGGGTCTGAATTTGATGGCCCTGTGGCTACAATTTTTTCCTTAAAATACAAATCAAAACTATAGGAAGACTGTATTACATGAAAAATTTTGGTCAGACTGTCAATGATTAAATAAATATTAAGTTTGAATGGATAACCGTCTTGACAAGCAGAGTAGACTGTGAAATTGAAAGATATTTATCTGCAACTGCCTTTTACTGTACATGATATAAGTTTGCTTAATGTTTTCAATCTTGATTTTTTATTTAAAATAACACTTTTTCTATGAGCTCAACTGCCCTGGATCTGAAATCACTTGGCTGAAAAAGAATCTAGTGCACACCGATTCTTGCTCAGGTTTGGAAGAAGGGGAATACGTGCTGGGCAAGCAACAGTTACGTAGATATTTGGAGTTTCATACAACAGAACTGGCGTCGGTTTCTCCAGAATAGTTATATTGTGCTGCAAGGCTTGGACTTGAAAAAAATGTCCTTAAACCCTTTTGTTTTATGAATTCTTTTTATGCATCGTCAGGGTTTTATGGCCACTAGTCGCTCACCTTATCTGTATATTTTTTTTTTTAGTTTGTAAATGGCAAAATATTTTTTTTGAAAATTTTAGTATAGTATATGAGTTGAGAGTTTAAAGTTATTGTTTAGGGTACTAATGATAAATGTGACAACTTTTTATACAAATAATGGTCCTGAAATGATGATTTTGAAGTGGCAATCGATATTTGTGCAAGGAGGGCTCCAGTAGCCTTTTGTTGTGCCCACTGAAAAAAATATAATAAACCCTCTATTTGTGCATGAATGACCACATAATTTCACTTGTATTCGGGGTCACACATTTTTTTTTTGATTTGATTAAAAGCTTAATATTTCACATTTTAATAACTTTGGTGCATGTTTTTTTTTTTTGATTGGTGCACGCTTTTGACCGGAGCTATGAAGTGGTGAGGCCACAACACGAGGGACCTCATCCCCAAGCATTAACACTTGGCTTGAATGCCTGCAACACGGGGGGCCGCAGCCTCTATGGCTTGAACGCCTGCATCAACGCTGAAGATTCAAACCCGCGAGCTCGTTGGCCCAACGAAGGTACACAGCGTGCGAGCATGCCAGCCCAGTGAAGGTAAGAAGGGGTACACACACTTGCGAGCATGGCAGCGCAGCGAAGGCATGCATGACCTACGAGCTCGTTGGCCCAGCGGGGGTTTGAACCTTGGTGGCTGCCACTACTACTGAGTGACTTGACCACCGAACCATGTCATTAACGACTAGCTTTGGCGCATGTTTTATTAGTAAATAATGGTTGAATAAAATATAATGTGAGACCCTTTGACTTTCACATTCTAACCCTGAACCTAATCATCAATCTCACTCCTTCCCACTTCATCCTCACACTCTTCCCTCTCTTGCCCATTGCTTGACTCTTCCTCTCCTTACTCACTTCACAGTTATTAGGATTCATTAAATGCATTTGTAGGGGAGCATATAAGCAAAGAAATCCATATCCATCAAGAAGAAGAAGATGGTTGTGTTGGGCAAGGAGACCACGACATGAGCACCATCGATGTAGGCTAGGGAAGACGGGGGATTCTAGTTCACATCAAATCCTCATGGGGAGGTGGAGACTGATGATCTTGCCTCCCCATCACACTAGTTGCCATTGTCATTGCCATTGTTGTTGATCATTTGTCAAATCCCTATGGGGAGACAGGGACGAGAATGTAGAGCATGAAGAATAGCCACCAAAGGAAATAGATCCAACTGCACTATGGCCTATGCGATTCATAAATGATTACGCCAATTATGGTTTTCCAGTGCTTTTCTAGCACCAAGCCCAACTCTATATATTGTTTCCCCTAAGACAATCTCTTATTCTTCCTCCTCTTCACTAGCTCATGCTCCTGATATTGTTGTTGCAACATTCCTCACTACCATTGTCCAATGCACCCTCCTTCTAGCTATAGGTGGGCTTCTTCTTATAATATTGTAGAGCTACCATCAATCTAAATATTAGGTGTAGGTGGGCTTCTTCTTCTTCTTATACTATTATAGACTTCAACTATAACTACAAACTCTTCCCCTCTTAAAAATTTAATTTTTTGAATTGTGAACTACTTTAATTACAATTGTTTGATTTGAATTTTAATTATAAGAAAAAATCTTTATTGTTTTTAAATTTTGGTTGCATTTATTTTTATTGGTTGAGTTTGAATTTTAAATGTGTTAAATATCTTGATCGATATGTTATGTGTACTTGCACTAAATTCAAAAATAAAAGAAGGAAACAATAAATTTGAATCCTATTCCAAATCAAATGCAAACCTCAAGATAGAGCATAAATGAAATTCAAACAATAATTTTTAGCCAAAACAAGTTACCAAATATGAACTCCATTGTTGCAAGTGGATTTCCTAAATGGATTGGGATGTAGTTGCTCAACAAAATTGCTTCAAAATTTTGGTAGCGTGTACTTGTGCATTCACATTGATGTTTTCTAGAAGCTTTGAAGTTTTTTTTATAGTTTTTTATTGGGAGAATAGATGGTTGTGATTTTCCTAAGAGATCTACAATGGAGGTTGAATGAGAAGACTTCCCTTAGATCAAGGAGAAATTGGAGTATTTGTTGCAAGCATTAAATGATTTTTGTTTCTTGTGTCATTCAAAAATACAAGTGGGTAATGAATGGAGAGATTTACATAGGGAGTGTGAAGTAGTCAACTACTTAATAAAGTAGTTAACTCCTTAATGGGTTAGTTGTTTTTTAAATGCAATTAGTTTATTTGCTTTTTAAATGGAGGGAAGATGGTAATGAGGTAGTTAACTATTTTATTGAGGCGGCCCTCGGGGGTAGACCGGACGGTCAAGCCGTTGAAAAACACAGATGATGGTTGTAGGTTCGATTCTTGGATTTACCCCGTATGTGTGGAGAGTAGCTCATGCAGATAGAGGTTATGTGGTGCATGTTAGGACTTCGCTTCGCAGGTGCCACCAAGTGTTGATTCCTCTATTTTAAAAAAAACTATTTTATTGAGGTAGTTAACCTCGTTAATTTATTTTATTTAAATGATTTATCTGTATAGTTATTAAAAATGGTGAGAAGGAATATGTGAGGTGGAAATGTAATTAAATAAGTTGGTGATGAACTAGATTAAATAAATAATATAATTATTCAATTAATTATTGGAAAACTAAATTAATTCAATAATATAATTATTTAATTAATTAGTAGTGGATTGGATTAATTAAATAATATAATTATTTAATTAATTAATGATTATGAGAATGTTAGTATGGAATGAGCTTAAGTATGAGGATGTCAATATGGTGTTAGGATGATATTAGGTGTCTACACTTTGCCTCTCTTTGAAGTGTCATTGCGACTAAAAGCCATTGAGACAGAGAGGAGTAATAGTGTTTCAAAGAAAAGATAACATGAACACCATGGTGATATGGTGATGGTGAATAAGTTGTGTTTGGGATTTTAACTTGAGATTTTGCTTGATCAATTGATTAATTAACTTGGATTGATCAATTGGATTTTGAATTTAAGATGCCCCAAGCATTTAAGGATGAATTAGGGATGGTGTAAGGGTTCCTCCTCAAGAGGGCAAGTAGGTGCAAAGAATGTGGATGGGCTCTTGAAAAGAGAAAATGATCAAAAAGAGGCTTGGCCAAGATGGAAAGGGAAAGGAGGGCTAAGAAAAAAATGAAGGGGAGGGTTGAAGAATAGGTGATGGTCACCTTCTCTATTTAGTTAGAGAAATGTTGTGGGAGTTGAGATAAGTACATGCTAGTGATTTTGAAGAGATTTTCAAATGTGTGGTTTAAATTTTATATAGCATAGGATAGGATACATCAAGATATGACGGACCATGATGATGTTGTGTCTTATGCATAAAAGATTGACTCATGCATACAAGTAGAAATGTAAACAGTAAAGATTCCCCAACAAACATATTGTCAATACACATCATGATATAATGGACCATGATGACCTTGGTAGAGTATGTTGTGGGATGAAGATAACAAAAACATAAACAAGCAAGAAAGAAAAAGTAGACAAAAATACATGCAAGGAGTTACCTCTCATCAAGTTGAAAACCAAGTTATAGATTATTGTGATAGTGAGTAGTGATGTCAAACTTAGGAATGATATATCCCAATAAATAATATGATGGAACTTTGAACAAGGATTTCATCAAGGGGGAAAAGGTAGGAACCTATGTGGGGTCAAGTGATTGTGTGTGTGAGAAGTGATGGCTTTCCTAAGATTGAATGCATGGTGAGGTTTTCTAGGGTGTACATGTTTGTGTTGTGGCTACTAGGGATAAAGTGATAGTACAATACATGTCATAATATCAAGTTTTTTATTAGGAATAATCAATGTACTTGTCTAAAGCATGAGTCAAGATGCAAGGCAAGGCCTAGCCAAAGGTAAAAGACGATATGGGTGGATGAATGTAGAAAAAAATTAAGACAAAGGATGTGAGTGAAACTATATGGAATAAATAGGGTTGACTACACTATAACTTTGCCCCCAAGTACAAAGGATACCCATGGATAATGGAAAGCAAGTGCTTACACATGACACCCACAAACAATTTTTCAGCACAGTACTTGCCAAAGGTGCCATGAACATTTTTTTCACCAAGGGTGATTTTTTCTTTCCTTTTTAAATTTTTTTCTTTTTTGCTTTATTTTTTATTTTTTAGACTTTTCTAGTTTTATGAAGCTATTGCTGGTAGATTATGCATGGAACCGCCTAAGGTGCACATTATTCATAAGCTCCTCCAACTCTTGATCTTTAGGTGTTGCTAGCTTGTATGCTCCTAATCCATATTTGGTGGTGATGACATGATGGCATAGGGGCCCATCCAATTTGTCTCAAATTCCCCTTTTTTCTCACAATCTTGATTTGTGGTTTTCTTAAAAAAAATAGCACAAGACCACTAACTTCAAATTATCTAGTTTTATGCACTTGTTGTAGCTATGGTGTAGCTGATTTTGATATGCTTTGAGGTGATTTAACACATTGATTTGGTGTTCATCAAGAATCTCTAATTCATACAGTCATGCCACTTTGTAGTCTTCATTAGTAATGAGGTCACGAAACGAGATGTACAAGGATGGTAGTTTGATCTCAATTGGAAAGATGGATTCAATGCTAAAGATGAGGGAATAAGGAGTGGTGTCATTAGGTGTATAGATGCTAGTGTGTTAGGCCCATAGGGCAAGATAGAGTTGAAGATGCCAATCACGACCATCATCATTGATAATCTTTTTGAGGATTTAATAAAGGTTTTTTATATGCCTCCACTTGACTATTTCCTTGTGGGTAATAAGGTGTAGACCATTTGTGTTTGATGTGATTATTTCACAAAGGGATTGTACTTCATAATTTTTAAAGGGTTTACCATTATCTATGATAATGACAGCAAGGATACCATAATGACATATGATGTGGTTGAGGATGAACTTGGAAATTTGTTGGCTAATCACATGAGTAAGAGGAATTGCTTCAACCCACTTAGTGAAGTATTAAATGGTAGTGATAATATGTTTATGTCCATTATAGGAAGAGGGATTTATTTTTCCAATGAGATCAAGCCCCCATGTGGAAAAAGGTCATGGAGTCATGATTAGCTAAAGTGCATAGAGGCTGCATAAATGAGATCTCAATGTTTTTTACATGTATATTTTTGGGCATACTAACATGGATCATGTTCCATGATGGGCTAGTAATATCATGTTCTTAATGTTTAATAGAAAAAGAAGGATGATGATAATTGATGAGGTTGATAGTTTGTTTTAAGGTTTATCATGATCCTCCTTTCACCACTAAACATTCAAGAACATTCAACCGAGTAGAGAACTCTACTATAGATCTCCTATCACTTGGAACATAGGGGAAGATTGGAATTGTGTTAATTTGTTGTTCAATTAAGTCTAATTATGCTCAAAACCTTAATTTCGTGAAATTGTAAATAAATAGATAAATTACAGAAAATGATCGCACACAGAGATATCAAATGACAACCAAATGCATAATAGATTTTGAAGTTTAGTGTGCGGAAAAGTTGGGGGCTAACTAGCAGGCGCCCTAGTCCAGTGTACCTATTTTTGTCAGGATCTCTGAAGAATGTCTGCAACCTATTCCTATTGTCACAGATATTTCATAGCTTCAAATTATGGAGGACTAATGAGTGGGCACCCAAGTCCAAGCCCTAGTTTTCTTCTCAGATCTGCAATTACAATAGTCTACACTACTCTCCTGCAACTCCACTTCTTTCGCTTTCGGAACCTGTAACCTACAATCATAGAAAAGTGGGTTGGGGGTTGTGGTGTTTAGAGGCTTGCCTCGGTCAAGCCCCGGAGAGACATTCAAGTCTTTCGAACACCGTTGTCAGATAAAGAGTGCGTATCCCTACGGGATAGAGGCAAAATCCAAATGATAAATGATAGAAAACACAATTGATATCACCTTGTAGTGTAGATCTCATGGAAGGAAGATGCTCTTCATGCCATGAGGAGATGGAGTCAAATCTGCAAATACAAACACAATAACAATACAAAATACTTCTTTGCAACATAATGAATGTCTTGAATCACTTTCACATAAAGCCACAAGTTCACAATGCCCATCTCTAGTTTACAAATGAATCACTAATCATTCTTATATATGCAACTACAAACATTCTCGCTAAGAATTTCATAATTCAATCTTTAGATGTCAGCATAGGACCTAATAATAGTCATAAAACTGACACCCAAAAATAGGTCCTAACCTAAAATAAGGCAGGACTAGGGCAAGGGCGCCCAAGTCCTGCCTCCTATTTCAAGTAGGATAATATGTTAAGCACACCCCTTAAGTTCCATTTGCCATGAAACTTCAGGGTTTTCTCATCGGGAGTAACCATTAACATGCAAGATGACCTAAGTGCATTCTAAAGGACCTGGGAGCTAAACCTTAAGAGGGAAAAGCCCCAAGGGGACATTTTCTAACATAACATTTAGCCCCCACTTTAATGTATGTATAAATGCAAGGCCAATACATGTATTAAAGTACGGTCAACAACCACAGTAAACATGCCAAGCATGGAGAAGACATGCCAATCACAATGAAGACAATAACAAGCACACAAAACACAGAGAAGACAATTACAGTCATGCAAAACACAGAGAATACAACATTGAAGACATGCAAAACACAGTGAATGCAGTGATTATTTCTTTTTTTTATTTTCTCATATATATGAGATGCAAATGTAAGTGCAAGGAAAGTAAACACACAACCCAAAATGCAAGAGGAACTCATTGCGACCGGTCTTTAGACTGAATATGGTGCAATAGACATGCAATACAAATCTTAGAGTGCAAGAGGGACTCATCGCCATCGGTCTTTAGACTACACTTGAGAACAAATGCGCCATACAAATCTCAAAGCATAGGAGGGACTCATTGCCACCGATCTTTAGACTATGCTTGGGAACAAAAATGCCATACACACACATATAGAAGACACGGAGAAAACATGACAAACAAGCAATGGAAGAAACATATTGCTAGGTTTGCAGCCATCTTAGGCACATTATAGGCACACACCGACGGTTGCACTTCGCCACAACAATCACCGAAGACACACTTAAAGGTTAGGATAGTCTCAGATCCACTCCCCGCCTGCTCGGAGGACTTTTTGAAAATGACAAGATTGTGCAATCTCCTCAAGAAATGCACCATCCCCGTATCACACAGAGGGTTTAAAATAAAAAGGATATGCATGATATCCCACCTCTGTAGAGGGCTTAAGTGATTGCAGTAGATTTCAAGCTTTACAAACACACTTTGCTAGCATCTAAATGAGACAGCTTACCTTATATATGCCCCCACCTTAAGGTGGTTGATATCATGTAACGATATCAAGCATGTTAAGGTAGGAAGAAAACACACAAGGGAACACAAGATCTTGCAAAGCCCATCCCCCTAGAGGTGACATGTACTTTACGATCACCAAATGTTCCCACAAACACACAATTTCCTACAAGAAAAGGTGTTAGCATCCATATAATCATGATAAACAATAGAATGATGAAGATATGAGTAGGAATGTGATTAGGATAGTTTGAGTTGGAATGATGAATATGATATGATGTGAAATGGATGTGATGATTAAGAATGATTAGGGTATAATTATGATGAGGTGGCATGAAGAAGATATGACAAGAATGTGATTAGGAATGATTAGGATCGATGTTGTTTGGATATGATAGGATGATGTGTAAGGATAATGGGATTAGGCATGTGGTTGAATGATGAGGAATGGGATGATTAGGATGTTTGAGGAAGGACAAGGATAATGACTAGGATGAATTAAGGTGAAATGGAAGTGACTTGGAATGAGGATGATAAAGTGTAATGATGTTGTTAGGTGATTTGGATGGATTAAGATAATGATTAGGATAGTGATAAGGATATGTGGGGTGACAAGGATGATGATTAGAATATGTGATTAGGATAATGATTATGTTGAAGTGGAATGATTAGGATGAAATTGATTGGCTTAGGGGGGTGACTAGGATACGAAGGTTGAATGATAAGGACATCGTATGAATGTGATCAACGTATGATGAATTGGGATGAATGTGCAGAAAGAATGTCGAGGGCAATGCTTAGGCAAGAACACACATCAATCATTGAATACATCTGGTAGTCAGATTGGTTGTTTTTGGTTACTCTTGATGTTTTGCAAACACTTGGAAGACATGCACAATCCTAGGCTAGGAAAGGACAATACTTGCTGAGTTCCCACTTGGATTTCTCCAGCCGCACTTATTCAAAGTGGATAGCTCCAGAAGCTTGGTGGCACAAGCTCCCACTTATAGTGCACTCACTTCTCAGGCACACCAAGTTCCAAGTCCTCAAGACGCGCAAATCTTAAGGTACTTTGCTATCTCTGCTAAGAACTGCAAGAGTGTGGGACGGCTCCAGGGGTCTATCATCTAACCCCCTGGGCCGAACAAGTAGAGGGTTTTTGGCCACTAAACAATGGTTCATAGTGAATATATGGGGGACTGGCACCCCACGAGCATCCAGCAAGCCACTAAATGCTTTAACTAACCCTACTAGGAGTTTTAATATACACAAAGGTACGCCTCCTTTCGAGATAGCGTTGTATGGTGAGCGTTCATACTAGTTTGGACTTGGCTTTGGCCTTATCCTAATTTGTATAGCGGGCCGAACAAAAGTACCACTTGGGGTTGCAAATTAGAACTCCTTGCGGATGTGTCTCAAGAGCATGCCCACTCTAAATGGTTACACAAAACCAGTACAAACACATGTTTTTGATCTCCAGGCTCGTACTAAGATGCAAGGAGAGAGCATACACATGTGTTTGACCACACTCTCACATGTTCATTGACCTTTAGAAAATAGATGTGTGGTGTGATTATGAAAGTGTTGAGAGATGCTTTTGACTCCCAAGATCACATAACATGCGAGGGAAGAACATACCCATCTCAAAACACCAACACAATCACCAAACTAAGCAAACAGTGATTCATTTTAAGCCCCTAAGAATATGTGTGAAAATAGCAAAATGATGTTCATTTTAGTGCACCAAAACCAAGTGTTCCTATGATAACCAAACACATGCATGAAAGGAAAAAACCCTGCATCAAACGTATTAGTAGTTTTAGATTGAAAGTCTTTAACCAATGAATGCCACAAGCTGAAAATCAGACATTAGTAGCACAAAAAAACCCATGATTATGCAAAAAACATGAAACATCGACTAAACACTTTGTTTTGCAAGCCTCAAAGTCAAAAGGGTCAAAAAAGGGAATCTACTTAAAATATGAAAAATTTGATTAGTGACAACAAAATAAATAGCAGAATCAAAAAATTTAGGATATTATGAGCAGTTTGAAAAAAAAATTCGCTGAAATCTGATAATTTTTTCCAAAGTTATGAGCGTTTGAAGTTTAAAGGCAATGTTGACTTTGACCAAAAATTTACTTGATAAAATGATACAACTACCTGAAATTGACTTTGCCACTACGAAATTGGTTGAGTCTGATCCACAATGCCACTCATTTCGTGAAAATCTGATTTGTTTTACAAAAGTTATGAAAATTTGAAAAAAAGGCCCTATTAGGGCATGTGGGAGCACAAAAAAGTTTGGTAGTTAATAAAAACTGCTAGTGGTTTGTGAAAATAGTGGTCACATGCTGGAGGTTGGCAGCCGCAAGTTATGTATGGCAGTTAATGTTTAGGCGGATCCCTGGTCACCCATGTGACCAAGGGCCGCAAAAAAGAAAAAAAGAAAAAGAAAATAAACGTAGGGGGCCAAAATGTGAGCCCCCCAAGACGCCAAGGGGACCGACAGTGGAGAAAATCCCAGGAGCTTGCCACACTAAAGGATCAGGTGTAGTTAGCCAAGATCAGAAAAGCACCTCTGTTATCAGAAGTCAGGTTAGAAATAGTGAAGCTCTTCTATTTGCAGTTAGGGTTACCTTTAGTGGATTTTGAAACATGCAGTGAAGCCCCGGCTATAATGTGTTTCTAAAGTAATGAGAGCTAGGGTTCTTAGTGTATTGTTGTCGCTCTTGGCTGACTGCCGAGATAAGAGGACAAAGCACGTTGTTTTGCAAAATTCTTTCAAACTGAGGATGCACAGACTAAGGCACGCTAACAGCTTGGAGGGGAGAGAGGACCTAGACAAACCACGCCAACTATTTGACAAAAACAAAATTAAATTGTGGAAGTTAAGGCAATGCACATTGGCTGCAAGTAAATGGGAAAAAGAAATTCAGAGGAGGCACGCTAACTGACCGAATGCATACAAGGTGAAGGAGCATAGATAAGGCATGCAAGTTGTTTTGGTAGAAAGCGAGTAATATGAGAGGCATAGACAAGGCACAATAGCTGTTTGACAAAATAGACAAGGCATGCTGGTGTTCGACAGAAAAGGGGAATCCATTAATTGACAAAACACAATATTGAATGTGGAAGCAAAGACAAGTCATGTTAATTGTTTTGGAAAAATATTCTAAAATAACATTGGGTCACAGTTTAAATCTTGGTCCACCATTCGAAGAATGCACTACCATTGTACGATAGGGACATTAACTTTTCTATTGATTCTATAAACACAAACACCAACCGATTTGATTCTGACTTAAAAGCCTTTTACAATTGTATGATTTTGTGATTAGGAATGCAAGCATTAGATTAGGAATGTCCATTTTAAATGGCGTGAAGCTTCCAAAAGCAAGGTGAAATCCATCACAAGGCAATGTGCCATGGTAAGAATGAGGTGCAGCTTCAACAACAAGCCCCAACGTAGCTCCAGATCTTAGAATCCACACAACCAAGGTTAATAAAGGATGTTACGCAACAATGAATGGTTCAACATCAGAAAAATAAGGTGCAGCCACAGAAGTGAGGCACAAGCAGAGAGAAACTATTGCGTAGCCCATCAAATTAGGGCACGATTGGAATAAAAAAATAGTGTAACTCCATATCCAAGACAAGCCTTTCAATTTAAATTGTAATGTTCTCAAACCATTAAGAGTTGTTATGAATGACAGAAGCCCAAGAGAAGGCATAGTACTCCCAACAAGTGTGCAGTGCTCCCCAATTTTAAAGGTGCGACAAGACCCTTTTGGTAGCGGTGACTGCTAGTTTGAAGGGCCTGAGGGGCAGAAGTCTCGGTGTCGACTAAGGACAAAGGAGAGGTGGAGCTTCGACCGGGTGGTATAGGGGTCGATGGAAGCCTCGACAAAGGTGGTTAGGGCTAGCAGGAGGAGCAGTGAGATGGCAGGTAAGTCTGCTAAGGTGAAAATAATGGCAGGAGGTGAGAGTTTGGAGATGCAATGTCTGAAATGAAATGATGGTGTATGGAAGATTGAGTGGCGTTAGGGTTTCTGTGGTGGCGGAAGGTTTAACACAGGCGAGAAAAGTTGAGACAATGGTGACGACTTAGGATTTTGCTTGGTAGCGACCTACAGACTAGTGGCGACTCTGAGTGTAGGAGTGGCGGTGGAGTCCAGGGCCTATGCTAGTGGCGAAGGATTTCTTGTAAACATGAAGGTCGAGCGGCCATGGCTAGGTTTTGAGCCTATAACCTGCAGATTTGGACAAAAATGAAAACCTAGACAATGGAAAGTTACCCTATAGAAAAAAATGAGTTTTGAATCTGCAAGCGACGTTAGGGTTTCTTCACAGAGCGGTTAGGGTTAGCTCTTAGGGTTTATTGACCAATAAGATTTAAACCTACAGACGATCGTCACCATTAAACCCTGCAAAAACTAAAAAACTTAAAACCTATAAACAGCGACTGTGACCAGAGAACACCATATGGCACTGTACGGCCAGTCCGTACCGTATGGATCCGTATGGTATGGACTGGTACCTATAATATTTTCCAAAAAAAATAGCCATAAATTTCACAGTGACCAAAACATAGCAAATTTTATGTCATTTTTCACCGAAAGGCCTCTCAGACTCAACTATGAGGTTTCTTTGAGCTTGAGAGGTCACCTGTGAATTTTTCCTTTCAAAAGTTGACAAAAATTGATCTGTTCATGTCAGGTTCACCACTTTGTGTTACAGAAAATCAGGTTTAAAGTCAAAAACAACAAACTAACTAAACCCTAACTGCAATGAAGAGCAATCTAACTTAGAAATCAACCAAACAAGCATGAAAAACAACTAAAAATCTAAGCTAGTACTTGTCTAATCTTCATTGTTCTCCTCCATCTTGTCTCAATGTTCTGATATTTGCAAGCTCATGCAACATCTTGAGAAGCTCATGTATTTGATTTGCAAGATATTGGAGAGAAAGAGCTAAGAGATCATGAAAAAATGAATCAAGAGAGAAAATGAGAGTGTAAGAGGTGAAAATGAAGTCGAAAGAGGTGTTTTATAGAACACCTGATTTGAATGAATGGATAGGATTTAATGTTGACTTTGAGGCCAAATGGAGGGCTAGGATGAGTTAGGGTTTCCTCACAACTAGAGGACAAAAGTGAATTTAAAATTCACAAATATGATGAGGTGGAGGATGTTTAAATTAAATAAACTTGGTTAGTTTATTTAATTCATTTGAGGAAGGGGACATGTGAAAGGGGATTTTGGATAATTAGGTGATGGAATTTGATTTATTTGTTTGAATAAATCAAGTGAAGGGAACATTACGAATAATTAAATAATCAATTAGGATTAATTATTTAATTATAGAAGACACATGGATAAATGATTAGAAATGATGAAATTGAACTAGATGAATTATGGAAATGGAAGGAGAAATTGTCATGTCACATTTGCGACATGAGGACATTCTTCAGTGTCTACATTTTGCCCCTCTTTGAGATGATGTTCGAGATGATATGATTTATGTTGAGTAACATCATTTCAAAGAAGCTAAGGAAATGGATAGAGGAAAAGGATGATGCCCCCTTGAGAGGATAGACGGGTTGGACAAACACGGGTAGGCTCTCGAAATGAAAGGGATTGGTCAAGGAAGAAAGATAGGAGAATGGAGAGAAGAAATAAATTATATGATAGGCTACAATGAAGGTGGAGGAATGAAGGTGCGAGAGAGAGATGGTGGAGGAATGAAAGATTAGATAGAAGAATGGAAGTGACATGTTGCTTTGATAAATTTTTGAGCTTCGCACTTGCAATTTTTTTCTGCTTATCATCATAGAACTTATTATGTCAAAGGATGACAATCACCATGGCATGACAAAGGCCAAAGTGGAAAGTGTAGTCCCTTGCAAAACAAGCACATGATAGATAAGGAATGCCTAACTCAGACTAGTAACTATGATACCTTGTTGGAACATGCGATGAGATAACTATAAAGTGTGCAAGTCCTTATGCAAGGAAGCAGTTATTCTTTCCAATGCATAGGATGTCTTTGATTTACACCCAATGGAATCTAGATCACACACAAGGCACCAAGTTGCCGCAGTCATTTTGTCAAGACAAACCACAAACAACAATCAAAGAAAAAGGTCTCACTCTATCCTTGCTTCCCTTCATCACTTAGGGACTGCCTCGAGAAGCATGAGAATGAGACTGCAAAACAATCTAATAAAATAAGACAGACTAGACCAACAGCCATTAGATCATTTGCCCAAGTGATATGTGCTTGATTGATTATGATGATTAGATGAATAGGGCCTGGTTTCAGGAAAGAAGAATGTCGTATAAGAAGCCTAGTCTGGTTTTGACAATGCCCCTACCTATCTAAGGCAAGTGATAAGATTGATTGACACTAGTGTTGTTGGCCATGCGAGCAAAACCAGGGTTTGATTGATGATGTTTGATAAATGACACATGTCTTATAAGGAATAAAATCCTAGTTTCGACGATGCCCCATTCCATATAAAAATGTGATGGTTGATAAGGATAGCTTGATAGTGACATGATTATCACGAGGCGATTGATTGGATTGACTGATTGGATAGCTTGTCTTGGTTGATGTTTGGGACTATTTTGAGTGCGCATTTGTTTGAAAGATTGACTGTTTGATCAAAGTGTCCATTTCATGAAAGGACGACTTTGGTGATGGTTGACTCAACAGGCCCTAAGGGATTGACCTAATGCCTCGGGGGTGCATGGAAGATGGCCTTGCCTACATGAAAGCTCAGAGGTGACGTAGTTCGACCATGCGGACTATGGATGACTTGAAGAATGGATTTGAATGATATGATGTGATTGATATGATGATATAATTGATTTGATTGATCTGAAGAAGTGATTTGACTTCAAATTAATTGCTTGAAGAATTGATTTGGTTGGAATGATGTGATGAATGATTTGGTGGATTGATGAGTTGAGTGATTTTATTGCTTGGATTTTTGTAGGATATTTGATTTTTTTGTAATTTTTGGGAAATATTTTAATTTTTTTGGATTTTTGAAATGTTGTGATTTTTTTGTGTTTTTGATATGTTGTGGTTTTTTTGGATTTTGATATGTTTTGATTTTTTGGGTTTTGACAATTTTTTATTTTTTGGATTTTGATATGTTTCGATTTTTTTGGGTTTTTGAAATGTTTCAATTTTTTGGATTTTGATATGTTTCGATTTTTTTGGATTTTTGACATGTTTTGATTTTTTTGGATTTTGATATGTTTTGATTTTTTGTATTTTTGGAAAATATTTGATTTTTTTTGTGTTTTTGAATTTTTTGGGATGTCCATGGATGACAATTTGAATAGTCTTTATGCTAGATACCAATGACAAGGGGAAAACCAAGTCTAGGTGCAAGGATGTAGGGGGGTTGATAATGGATGGAATGGATAAGATGGCTAGGCGATAATGCATGGAATGAATGTTTGCATAAGAGGGAAAGGATGTGATCTCCAAGGACTATGTCGCATAGGAAAAACATGCCCATTCGAGATGGAATACTTAGGATTTTTCCACGACAAAGCCTATGACGAGAGGATGATGATAATATAATGAAGGATTTGCTTGGTTTGGAGGGATAAGGTATGTCAAGAGACATCCAAAATATTGTCAACATTGTGCCCCCAATCTTTATCAAGATCAAAAGAGGAAGGGAGGATGGATGGATTTGATATGATAGGAATGTGTATGTGGGTGTATCGAAATGGCATGATAAGATAAGATAGGAAATGGTAGGATGAAAATGATATGTTGGATGAGACAAGGTGCCCCCAAGTGTAAGTAACATAGAAGATTGACCTACACATGATGCATGATTGCCAGGCTTTCATCATGGTACTTATCCAAGGCGCCACCAAGGGTGGTTTTCACCGTTGGATGAAGGGATTTCTCTTTACTTTTTTTATTTTTCTTTTTTTTTTCAACTTTTTGAATGGGACAAGGGGAATATGGATAGGAGGGACTAAATTGTCTTGTTCCATGAAAGGTGATAGTGTCCCATTGGAGAAAGATGTTGTCGCATGGACCATGTCAAATGTCAATATGCTCATGGGTGTTGGTATGTGAGTTGCATGAAAGTGAAATGGATAAGATAGATAGTGGATTATTATGTGGATTATGTTGGACTTATGCAAGGAAGATGGTTGAAATGTTTATGCAAAAGCATGGACCATAGGGATAGGATGAGTGAAATATGTAGGGTAATGGTTGAATAATGGGGTGATGGAGCTGTGAAAAGGAATCATGACCAACGGTTGCACGCACCGTGATAAACATGGAAACTTTTGAGTGGATGGTGGTGTAGGAAGCAATGGTGATGTTTTCTTAGTGGATGGATGATTGAGTGACTTGGGAACCCACATGTACTTAGTATTTTTATGATTTTTTCTTTTCATGTGGGTTGAAGGAATTTGATATTTTTGAATGGAATGGATGGAAGAGGATGGTTTGGATTTTTGAGAGGTGGATGCCTCATTTGACTTGTTTGATTTTTGTTTAGGTACCTATACCATTTTAATTTTGACCTTATCCTTTGGAGGTATGGGCTTGGATGGATTTTTTAATGAGTTTTTCTTTGAACTTTTGGGTTGATTTCCTAAGGCATGAGGGTCCTTAGGATTTTTGGATTTATGAGTGAAGGCATCTAAATGTTTATTTTTGAATCCCATGGGATGGGTGGAATGAGTGGAAGCTTTATGTTTAGACAATGTGTGCTTTTGTTGGTCATGCTTATGAATGTAAGGTTATTTATTGATGATAGGGATGTTTGGTGTTGGAAGCAATGATGGTAAAGTGGATGAAGGGAAATTAGGAGTTGGAAGTATCGGAGGCAAAGTGGATGGTGGAAGGTGTATGGTCACACACTTTTGACATTTGTAGGATGAGGGAGGTGGAATGGCAACATATGTTTTAGGAATATGATGAGGTTTGTGATGGAAGGTGGTGGACTTAAGGGGGATGGAGGAAGTACCAACATCTTTAGATTGTTTACCTTGGGGTGTGTATCCAAGGTCATATGAGCAAGGGGGGACTTTGACATGGATAGGATCCAAAATACCTTGTTCATGAAGGCCTAAGCCTTTACCTTGGTAATTCATGTTTTGGAGCATGTGATTGACTATAGGACTTGGTGTAGTGTGGGAACTAGACATGAGTTCCTTATTGGATGAAGAAGGTAGAGTGGATAAAGGTTGTTGTGTTCCTAAGGATGAACACTTATAAATGAAAGTGGATAAACTGATAGGATATGATGGTGGACTTGAAATGGGGCTAATGGTAGATGGTGAAGGATCATTAGGATCTTTATTATGTTCATGTAGATCCAAGTTATTTATTTGATCTTCTATGTTTTCTTGGGAGGAAAGTGTCTCATCATGATGAGTGGAAGTGGTTGGATCATGAATGGGGTCAAGTGTGTTATGGATAGGATCATTAGGAGGGCTTTGATATTGATTTAGGAATGGGGGTAATGTTTCCTCATGATTAGGATTGTGTTCTTGACATAGCTCTTGACTTTGAGTGAAAGTGGATGACTCTTGGATAGGCTCAAGGGGTTGTGGGTGACATGATGGAATTGTAAGACTAGGCATGATATTTGAAGGGTGTTTTCTTGAATTAAGGACAAGTGTTTGACATGGAGATACTTGCTCCCTTGCTAGTAACCATTGCATCACATCCTTGGTAGGTAGGTGGGTGATGGAAGTTGAGGGCTTAGGATTAGGTGGAATGGAACGTTCCCATGGTGGAAAGATAAGAGGGATGGAAGGTGTTGGCTTAGGGTTTGGACTTTGGTTGGATTGAGTGTCAAATGGATTGAACAAATTGGATGAAGTGGGTATGGACAGCCCCTTAGGCTTAATTTTGTAATGTTTGATTCTAGGACGTGGAGTTGAAGGATTAGGGTGTGGTGGTAGAATGTACTTACAGGATGGATGAGGTAGACTTATGTTCCCCTTGTCAAAGGTGGCTTGGAATTTGAAAACACTGTGTCTTGCTGCTAAGGTGGACTTGGATAGGCTTGTGAAGAGGCTTGGGGTGCTAGAACCTTGTTCTCTAGGATTGTCATGGAATTACTCATGTCTTCATATTGTTGTATGTCATCTTGTGGGATTAGGAGCATGTTGACAAGTGCTTGACTAGGATGAAATGATGACGTGGAGTGACTAGGAATGTGATAGAGTGTGGGATTGATTGGATGATTAGGTATGGTTAAGGATGATTAGGGTATGGTTAGGGGTGATGTCAATTGGATAATGTGTGTAGAAAGAGTGACTTGGATGTGAAGGTTGAATGACGAATATATGAATAGGATGTGATTATGATGATGTCAAATGGCAAGAATAATGATTAGGATGAAAATTGATTGGGATATGATTAGAATGATGTTGATCGGATGACAAGGATGACTGTGGAATGACAAGGATGAATGTGTTGGTGAGAATGTTGTGTTAATGTGTTCGCTATAGGGATGACTAGGAGGATCTACTCCCTTTCTCTTTTTTTTTTTGCAACCGTGTCTTTACCAAATGAGGCTTGTAAATTGTGGGATGCCATGTTGATGCCGATGCAAGGTGATGAGGCTCGGACTATGATAGAGGCTAATGATTTAGTCTTTAAAAAGTCTAGCTCCAAGAGGGTACTGTCATCTACTAGTGACCTTGTCAAAGTATAAATTGGTTTTGTCGAGACCTTGAGGTATGGAAGAGATGATTGATTAGAGTGAACCCATGAGTTTTAGAATTCACTTGAAAGGATGGACTTAAACTAGCCTTAGAGTATTTAGCCCAAGTTGTGATTGATTTGAAAAAGATTTGAAGGTCTCTTGGTCCACAGATTTGTACTTATGATACGGTCAAGCTTCGACAGTTTCTCCCTATGTTTCAACCTTAGGAAGACTAATGTTTGTGAACCTCTATAGATGTCAAGGGATGAATGGTAATGAAATGTGATCATAAAGGAATGAAATTGAATATGTAGCAGGTGAATAAAACTAGCAAGTCTATAACGTTTTGACACAGTTGCAATCAAATTTGATAGGGGGAGTAGATGCTCAAAGGTTTCCTATGGTTATGGTGTATTGTGATTGGGAGTGATTATGATGAAAGTGATTGGATTGGAATGAAGATGATGATGTGTAGTGATGAGATTAGACGAATTTGGATGGATTAGGATGATGGTGTTTACATGAAAGAGGTGATTAGGGTTTGACAAGGATGACTTGGAAATGATTACGAAAATGATTAGGATGACATGGATTGGATGAGGATGATGATGTGTAATGATTAGGAATGATGAATAGGATAGGACAAGGATGAGGTGAAACAATGAAGGATGAAAGGATGGATTAGGATGAGGTGTAATGATGAGGATATGATTATGATGAGTTGGATTGATTAGGATGAAAATGGATTAGGATATGATTGGAATGTTTAGGATGATGGATACGATAATGTGATTAGGACGTGATTGGGGTAATGTGATTAGGGCACGATGTGGAATGTGTAGAATAATGGTTATATGAATGATAAGGATGATGGAATGACAAGGATGATGTTGTTAAGAAGAGTGGTTAGGGATATGATGACTTGGGTATGATTATGGTATGATATGGAATGATTAGGGATGATTAGGTTATGGTTAGGATGAAGTGTAGTGATTAGGATGAGGTGGAACGCTTAGGATATGATGAATAGGATATGCTTATGTTGAGTTGGATTGATTAGTAAGGATGATTAGGATGATGATTAAGACGAGGTCAAATAATATGGAATGACAATATTGGGTGACTTGGATTGATTAGGGTGACGACTAGGATGATTAGGGTTTGGCTATGAGTGAAGGTGACTAGGAATGATGACTAGGATATGATTGGGATGAGGTGGAATGATTAGGAATGGTAGGGTAGAATAGGATTATGATGAGGTGTAATGATGAGGAATGATAAGAATGTGATTAGGATATGATTAGAGATGACTTGGATATGATGTGGCTAAGAAGGGTGATTAAGATACAAGGGTTGAATGATGAAGATATGAGTAGGAATGTGATTAGGATAGTTTGAGTTGGAATGATGAATATGATATGATGTGAAATGGATGTGATGATTAGGAAATATTAGGGTATAATTATGATGATGTGGCATGAAGAAGATATGACAAGAATGTGATTAGGAATGATTAGGATCGGTGTTGTTTGGATATGATAGGATGATGTGTAAGGATAATGGGATTAGGCATGTGGTTGAATGATGAGGAATGGGATGATTAGGATGTTTGAGGAAGGACAAGGATAATGACTAGGATGAATTAAGGTGAAATGGAAGTGACATGGAATGAGGATGATAAAGTGTAATGATGTTGTTAGGTGATTTGAATGGATTAAGATAATGATTAGGATAGTGATAAGCATATGTGGGGTGACAAGGATGATGATTAGGATATGTGATTAGGATAATAATTATGTTGAAGTGAAATGATTAGGATGAAATTGATTGGCTTAGGGGGGTGACTAGGATACAGAGGTTGAATGATAAGGACATGGTATGAATGTTATCAAGGTATGATGACTTGGGATGAATGTGTGGAAAGAATGTCGAGGGCAATTATTAGGCAAGCACACACATCAATCATTGAAGACATTTGGCAGTCAAATTGGTTGTTTTTGGTGATTCTTGATGTTTTGTAAACACCTGAAAGACATGCACAATCCTAGGCTAGGAAAGGACAATACTTGTTGAGTCCCACTTGGATTTCTCCAGCCGCACTTGATCAAAGTGGATAGCTCCAAAAACATGGTGACATGGGCTCCCCCTTATAGTGCACTCACTTCTCAGGCACACCAAGTTGCAAGTCCTCAATACACGCAGATCTTAAGGTACTTTTCTATCTTTACTAAGAACTACGAGAGTGTGGGACAGCTCCAGGGGTCTATCATCCGACCCCGTGTGTCAAACAAGTAGTAGGTTTTTGCCCAATAAACAATGGTCCATAGTGAATATCCAGGGGACCGGCACCCCATGAGCATCGAGCAAGCCACTAAAGGCTTTAACTAACCCTACTAGGAGTTTTAATCTACACAAAGGTACGCCTCCTTTCGAGTTAGCATTGTATGGTGAGCTCTCATACTAGTTTGGATTTGGCTTTCGCCTTATCCTAATTTGTATAGCAGACCAGACGAAAGTACCACTTGGGGTCACAAGTGAGTTCTCCTTGCGGATGTGTCTCAAGAGTAGGCCCACTCTAAAGGGTTACACAAAAGTTGTACAAACACATGTTTTTGATCTCCATGCTCGTACTAAGATGCAAGGAGAGAGCATACACATGTGTTTGACCACACTCGCACATGTTCATTGACCTTTAGAAAATAGATGTGTGGTGTGATTATGAAAGTGTTGAGAGATGCTTTTGATTCCCAAGATCACATAACGTGTGAAGGAAGAGCATACACATCTCAAAACACCAACATAATCACCAAACAAAGCAAACAATGATTCATTTTAAGCCCCCAAGAATATGTGTGAAAACAGCAAAATGATGTTCATTTTAGTGCACCAAAACCAAGTGTTCCTATGATAACCAAACTATATATATCTAAAAAAGGCAAAGTTGAATTAAATAAATATTTATTAGTTATTTTAATTCCTATTCCTCTATCAATTAAATGAATATCCCAATTTATTTAAATGATTCACATTCCTCCAATAATTAAATAAAATCAATTTATTTAATTAAAATCTCAAATTCTTCTAATGTCATCCCTAATTAAATAATTCTAAATTATTTAATCAATCATCATATCCCAAAGTCAAAAGTCCAATAATCCACATCACCTAATCCATGTCATCCAATCCACCTCATCATGTTGCACATTTAATTAAAAGATATAATTATCTAATTTCCCTCACCCACATGTCCTATTATTCCTCCAACCATCCCTAGTCACATGGATGTGGTCTCTCCATGTCATCATGGTCAAAGGGACACTTTGTGACACTTCTTCCATAGTCCCTAGAATCTTTCCAACCTCCCTATAAGCAAGGTCTCCTTCTTTGACCTTCTCTCCTTGGTCTTGGTGAGCCTTGTAACATGTGGCCTCATGTCACCCCTTTCTCTCAGCCATGTCAAGATGAGAGGAACATCTTCCATATTTCTCTCCCTCATCCCAACCAACCAAATCTAAACCATACACCTCACAAGACCAAGTCTCCACTGTTGAGATCGTGACACTTGGAATTGGGCCCTCCTTGGCCTATAAAAGGAACCCTCATTCCCTCATTTCAACAATCCAAGCTTTTGTAAACTTACTCTACAAAAATTCTACCAGCATCCCTTTGGCAAAACTCACTCATTTGCATTTGCATAATCCCATTATCATCCAATCATTCAACCATGGCATCATATATCCATTATCAATCATCCTATAGTTGCATTATAGTTTAATCTTCATTGCATTATCCATCATCTAGCCATTCTCCTATTGTCATCTTCAACAGCAAGGAAGTACACACTTCTGAGAGCTCCATTATCATATAAGATCGAGAAGAGATAGGCAACAATGGAAGCAACAAGGTACAACGGTCTACGAAGGTATAATCTTTGTTTATTGTATTTGCATCATTTCCATTGAGTTATTAGATATTTAGTAGTTTAATGCTTGTGTTCATATTTTCATTAACATTTTTGGCGCCCACCATGGGGCCTTGCCCCATTTTTTTAACCTCCATTTGAGTTTTTTTGGGAAGCTACTATCGTGACAGGTCATTTCGGTGCATTCACATTCCAGTCCTATGCATTCACAGCTTCTCGTTGCGCATTCATCTTTCCACACATTCACATCGTATTTCTGCGCATTCACCGAACAACCCTACACATCCATGTCTTATTCCTACACATACACTCTTTTGCACTTTTATTGAGCAGTGTTGCGCATCTGCTTTCTATTTCTATGCATTTACCTTCTGATAGAAAAGTTGTACTAATTTTTGCAAAGATTTTTGTACTAACTCTTCTTATAGGTGTAGGAGCTTGGTCTAGTCATTTAGCTGCATTATAAGTTCATATAGATTTAATTAGGGAGAAGTAATTGGATATCTTCATGTAAATTTTCACCTAGATCTAATTAGAAGGAAGTAAATTGTTTTGTTGCATTACAACTTGCACATAGTCCCAACCTAGGTGGATAAAACTAAACAAATTTTACATTATGCTATCTTGCACTACAAACTCTCACTTAGCTAAAATAGGGGAAAGTAAATTGTTTGATTCTTCAACAATAATCTTCACATAGATTTGTTTAGGGGGATAAAATTAACCATCTTTTCAAAGTTTTTGCTATCTTGTCAAATGGATTGTGCTTGGTGGGGTAAAACACACTTAGATTCTTTTTTATTTTTAACTCTAAGAGGATAAAGAACCAGTGTACTCTTTGAAAATGATGCTAGGACTATGCTCTCCACTTTATTGGGTGACCAAAATGCCAAACTCATCATTTTATTTGTGTAACCTTTAAAAGAGGCCTGCCCTTGGAATTTTGTCCTTCCAAGTGAGACGACCTCGAGCAATAACAGGTTAAAGCCAAGCCACTTCCAAGTCGCTGTAAATAAATTGTGTTTGTGACGAAAGTTACAAACAACAGGTGTTGTTGTGTTACACCGACAAATGTTTCCCTCAAAACCTTGTAGAGCGTAACCTTTGCAGGCTGGTAAGCCTCCTTATTGGAGCAAATTTGCCACACGTGTAACCACCCGAACGAATGTCCATACTAAAAAGCCACTTGCTTTAGAAAGATAAAAACCCCTATTTGTTGATGTAGGAAGAAGTCCTTTGAAGCTGTCCAATGTCATACACTCATCTAGTGTGGAGACAGAAAGTTCAACTCTTCGGAGGAACTGTAACTTGGTATGCGTGAGAAGTGAGTGCTGTGGAGGGAAGTCGGTGCTACCAAGTTACTAACTGTTCACCTTTATGTAAGTGGATGGAGTAAAATCCAAGTTGGAATTCAATGAATATTGTCCTTGCCATCCTTAGGATTGTACTTGCTTGTTTTTCATTTATCAAAACTTGTATCAAATAATCATGACAACTTTTTGTTGTTGTGTTTTCTGGCAATATCTTGAGTCAAAAATAGTGCTTCAAACTTTAGAACATCCTAGGAAAATGTGCAAACAAGTCAAGATTGACAAACTGAAACAAAAGACAAAACTTCTACAGTCCTGTGCATTTACACTATTTTGCTGCGCATTTACAAAGTCTTGCTGTGCATTCACTTCTATTGCGCATTCATACAATATTATTGTGCATATACACCATACTACTACGCATACACAGGACTGCACATTTACAACATAGAGTTGTGCATTTACAACGTAGCCCTGCGCATACACAGCACAGAGCTACGCATTTGCTGAATATCCTTGTGCATCTGACACTGCACATTCACAACAGAGAGTTGTTCTGTACATTTTGAGACAAAACTGAAACCTTTTTCAGATACCCTTTTTGCTCTAGTTTATACTTGGAAAATAAGTTCAACCTTGCAGTCACACCTTCATACCATTTTCACAACATCACCTTTGCATACCATAGTCTTGCTATCCAAACACATCAAAACCAAACTAAGATTTGTACCAAGGCATAGTTGATATTCTACCAAACTTCAAACAATAGTTAGTTAGTTTCATATGAAGATTCCAATCATCCTTCACATCGAAACTATACTTGTGTATCTTGATAAGAGAATAGTCTATATCAATAGTGGTGATCATCTATCCCTATTTTGACTACCTTTTAGCTCAAGAGCACATTGTTTAGACAACATAGAATCAATCTAAAAACCTTAGCAAAATCTAGTCTACACGTATCCAATCAATTTCACCTCATATCATATCAAAACCAAAACACCAAACCAATTTCACCAAGTTTCACAATCCAACTTTACCCACATCTCAATATTGCATGGTTCAAACTAGATCCCAAGAAAAACAAAAGTAAAAGATGGCTTTCGAACACAATAGTGGGCACAATTGTGATGATGAGGAAATTAGTCAAGAAGAAATCCTTAAACAACTTCAAGATCCAAAATTTCAAAAGGTAATGGATAGGGTTGTTGCCACAGATCCTCATAAGTATTTTCTCATGTTAGCTCAACAAGGAGCAAAATTGCCTACAGATTTTGATGTCTCAAATCTAAGAGAAACCAACTTCTCAAATGAAGCAGTCTTCGAAAGATGGCTCCGAAAATGACAATGATGGATCCAAAATTGACAAAGATGCTTCTAAATCAAAAAAGGCTAAAGATACATCCAATCCTTTAGACACACTAATGACACAAATCCAAGCCTTACAAAAATAGTTGGTAGATATCCAAAGTGGAACAACCACAAAACATTACTCCCTTAAAGATATCTCACCTTATCCCTTTGATAAATCTTTGCTCATGATACCTTTTCCCTCAAGGTTTGAGGTTCCAAAATTTGACAAATATAGAGGAAAAGGTGATCCAAGAGATCATATAAGGGAATTCAGTGCCACATGCCTTGAAGTCGCACACAACGAAACATATCTTATGCAACTATTCCCAAGAAGCTTAGGAGGACAAGCTATGGAGTGGTTCCCACGCCTACTTCTCGGTATCCGCACTTTTGATGAACTAGTACACAAATTTTTCACACATTTCTCATACAATATCGAACACGAAATCTCCATATTGGATCTTTGTAATAATAAGCGAAAGGGGGGAGAATCCTTCGCCTCTTTCCTACAAAGATGGAGATAATTTGCAAGCAAGTGTCCCTACCACATACCAAAGAAACAAATGATAGAAATGTTTGTTCACAACCTAACCACATAATTAAGTTATCAAATCCAAATATAATGCCCAACTACTTTTAGTAAGGTCACTGAAATGGGGCTACTCATTGAGAAAGCCTTGATAACAAAGGGGATAATTAAGCTATACAAAGACACCCCTAGTTCAAGCAACAATGCGGACAAGTCACGATTTTGGACCAAGAACAAACCCATTGTAAATGATAGTGTAGTAGATGCTAAAAATGTGGTGCAAAAGCAACCAATCTTCAACCTATCAAAACCACAAAATAATACAGCATCCAACAAGCCTCAAAGTAATGAGCAAAGACCTACCAAGTTTCCTCCTAGGAGAAAATTCACACCACTAGGAGAGTCTCTCGAATCCACCCTTAGGAAGTTAATAGGGGGCAATCTCATAACACTTTCATCATTGCATGCTTATGAACCAAAATTCAAACCCTCTTGGGGGAGTGATTCTGACTTTTGCGAGTATCACAAAAACAAAGGACATAAAACTAATGATTGTCAAGCGCTAAAACATGCCATTCAAGACTTGTTGGATCAAAAACAAATATCAATTGAAGGGCATACCTCTAATGACAAGCATATAGCATTCAAAAATCCTCTTCCTCACTATGACAAAGGAGGACCATCCAACCAAAACAACAATGGTGCAGACAAAGCAAACTATGATAATGTTTCTTACGAGTACACTATTAATCATATCTCACAAAGTGGTTCACACATCAATGTAATCACTATCAATGATAACCCTGACTGTAATGTGACCACTTATTGTGGAAACATTACTCTACAAGGAGCTCCACCCAAGTCATCATTCACATCAAACCGATAGAACATCATTGACCAACTCCACAAAACACCTACCCACATATCCATTTTGGAGTTATTGCATCTATCCCCATCTCATAAAGCCATCTTAGAGAAGGCCCTCTTGGAAACAATTGTTCCTACAAACCTCGCTCAAGAGAAATTCCAAGCTATGGTGGGTCATCTAACCATGCCACATTTCTTATCTTTCACAGAGGAAGATTATATGTCCATCAACCAACCACACAATGCATCCCTCCACATTGAGGCCCAAATCCACAAACACCGAATAAAAAGGGTCCTAATAGATGGAGGTGCTGGTTCAAACATATCCACATTAAAGTTAATCCTTTCATTGGTGTTTTTAGCAAATGCCGTTGATCCTAAAAAGAAAATAACTATCAAGGCATATGACAAAGAAGAGAGAACTTCCAAAGGAATTGTGGTCTTGCCAATATGAGTTGGACCAGTAGAGAGAGATGTTGTGTGCCAAGTTCTAAACATGAAGCTAGCATATAACATTCTTCTAGGTAGACCTTGGATCCATGCAATGAAGGTTGTTCCGTCAACATACCATCAATGTATCAAGTTCCCACACAATGGTCAAGAAATTACCATACAAGGAGACCCTGATCCATTCTAGTATTGCAACAACATCCAATCAAAACTAGAAGTTGTAATCCCTACCAATCGAGCAACTTCCTCTTCTTCAAATCATGTGGATCCAAGTTTTCTAGCTTCCACCTCCAAAACGTCTGAGCTTAAAGTCAAAGTCAATGATAAGGGTGTTGGAGAATATGTCATTGAGAAAAATTTCTATTTAGCACAATTGCATATATCACCAAAATCCTATGGAAAACCATTACTGAACAAGGCCAAGTCATTGGAAACTTCTAAGGGTCCTTTCATTAGATGGGGAAAGTTATCAGATGAGAGTGATGAAAAGGATGTCTTACAATGGCTTTACAAAGATGAAGATAGTGAAACCACACCAAATGACCATCAACCTAAGCTACCCACTGAACAATATGGTCAAGGGTTTTCTATTTTACAAAGGATGGGATATGAAGGATATGGTCCCATAGGATTAAGGAAAGATGGTCTCATAGAACCAATTTAACCCTCTACCTCCACGGCTTGAGACACTATTGGGTTGGGGTACAAGGGTAAAGAGAAGATCAAAGGTAAGGAGAAACTCCATGCAAAAGACAAACAAGCAGTTACCACTAACCTAGTGGAACAAATCCACCGCTTACAAGAAGCTAGTGAAACAGATTCCAATGACTATGAATGGGATAGCCTATCATAAATGTCTTGTGAAGATAAAGGGGTTGATTTGGTTTAACAGTATAGTTCTACTCATATGACGCATGAGAAACAAAGCTCTAGGGCTAGATCGCTAGAGTTTGATCCGCAATATGATGAAAGTGAACTTTATGAAGAGAGTACGATGTCACACTTGACGAACCAACTTGAGGAGAGTACCATAATAGACCTTGTCAATACCTTACCTATTCAAACAAATCATCCATTCTAACCATCACCACCCTTGAATCAAATCAACCAGATGATCTGCTACCCCTAGTGCATCCTGAATTGATAGACTAGGATTTGTAGGACACCACCCCTGAACTAGATACGTTCCAAAATGATGACGCTATCATTGATAATCTAGAGCTTAGGGACCATTTACCCGCAGGGGACCACAAGGCTGGCTTCACCATCAAACTTAATGACATGGCATACTTTAGAGAGAGTGCAAATCCTTTCAGTCAAAAAAATATAAAAAATAAAAAGCAGATCTAACGGTGAAAACCGCTCTGTGTCAGTGTTAGATCAAGAAAAATGAAAATGAAAAGACGTATCTGATGGTGAAAACCTCTCTGAGGTGCCAATAGATGAAGGGATTGACACTCTCCCCTACCATGTGCATTAGGAGAGATCTTAAGTATTGATTGAACTAGCTCAACCAGAAAACATCAGCACAAAAGAGAACCCAAGGATAATCCACATGGTACAATCATTATCTATACAAGAAAAGCTAGAATTCACCAAATTCTTCAAGTGGAAACAGATTAACTTTGCTTGGTCATATGCAGATATGCCAGGACTGGATCCAAACCTTATAATGCATCATCTTTCACTAGCTATCGAAGCTAAGCCAGTTAAATAGAAACTGAGAAAAATGCACCCACATATAACATTAATGGTCAAAGAGGAACTAAAGAAGCTACTAGATGTGGGGTTCATTAGAGCCATTGATTATCTAGAATGGGGATCTAACATTGTACCTGTTTCCAAACCTGATGCGAGGATAAGAATTTGTAATGACTTCAGAGATCTAAATAAGGCTTGTCCAAAAGATAACTTTCCTCTGCCAAACATAGATATCATTGTTGATCTAATGGCAGGGCACACCATGTTGTCATTAATGGATGGTTTCTCTAGCTATAACCAAATCAAAATAGCGCTGGAGGATCAACACAAAATAGCATTCACATGTTCATGGGGTACCTATTGTCGGTGCGTCATGCCATTCAGACTAAAGAATGCAGGGGCAACATATCACCGGGCAATGACTACGATATTTCATGACATGATGCACACCATCATGGAAGATTATGTAGATGACATCCTAGCCAAGTCACTCACTAGAGAAGGGCATCTACAAGTCTTGGACAAAATCTTCATGAGACTAGAACAATTGAATGTGTAGTTAAATCCAAAAAAGTGTGTTTTCAGAGTCATGTCTGATAAACTCCTTGGATATATCATATCAGCTAATGGAATAGAGGTGGACCTGGCCAAGGTAAAAGCAATCATGGAAATGTTGTCACCTAAGAATCTAAGTTAGTTGCGGTCTCTACAAGGAAAGTTACAGTCCATCAGAAGATTTATCTCTCAACTAGCAGATAAGTGCCATCCATTCACACATCTCTTACACAAAAATGTTCCGTTCAAACAGGATGACATATGTGAGCAAGCATTTCAACATCTAAAGGAGTATCTAATGAACCCACCAGTTTTGATGCTGCAATTCAGGGAAAGCCATTGCTACTCTACATCTCAGCTACACCCACAACTCTTGGAGCTCTACTAGCCCAACAAAACTGTGAAGGAAAGGAACAAGCAATCTACTACATCAACAAGACACTAGTAGGTTATGCATTGCAATATACACCAATTGAAAGAGCATGCCTTGCAACTATCTTTTCTTCACAAAAGTGGAGACACTACATGCTCTCACACTCCATGGCAAAGATTGATCCATTAAAATGCCTACTCAGCAAAGCTACCCTAATAGGTAGAATATCTAAATGGGTCATGATACTCAGTGAATTTGATATTGAGTATGTAGATAGAAGAGAAATAAAGGGGCAAGTCATTGTAGATCAGCTAGCGAATGCACCTTTGACAGATAACAACCCATTAAGCTTTGAATTTCTAGATGAGTCTATCTTCAACATCACTACCACAGCCTGGAAACTCTACTTTGATGGGTCATATACTCAACATGGATCTAGAGCAGGAATCTTGTTGGTAACACCACATGGAGATACAATCCCTAAGTCATACAAACTTTTATTTCCATGCACCAACAACGTGGCTAAGTATGAAGCTTTAGTCATTGGCATTAAGATGGCAGTAGATTGGAAGGTCAGAGAACTTCATGTGTACGGGGACTCACAACTCGTAATTAATCAAGTAAATGATGATTATCAAACTAAGGATGAGAAGCTGATACCATACAAGCATATGGTGGATGACTTCAAGGAATATTTTGTTGCGATATCCTTCAAACAGATACCAAGATTGGAAAACAAAGCAGTAGATGCAATGGCTACTAGTACATCTCTCCTGGACATACTTGAAAATCACTCTCACTATGAGTTCTTGGTGGATCTAGTCTCCCATCCATCTTATGAAATCCTAGAGACTAGCACCATTTACCACAATGTAGGGTCTGATTCTCCCTTATATGGCAAAGTTTACAGTTATCTAAAAGAGAATATCCTACCACCCAACCTATCAAACAACCAGAAATGAAAATTCATACGCCAAGCATCCTGATATACCATCATCGTAGATACCCTGTATCGATGAGGTTTAGATGGTACTCTCCTTAGGTGTTTGGATAGTGAGGAATATCAGACCGCTCTGAGTGAAGTACATGAAGGAATATACGGAACGCACTCTAGTGGTCCTACCTTGGCGAAGAAGCTCATGCATCTTGGATACTATTGGTTGAGCATAGAATCTGACTCCTATCATTTTGTCAAATGGTGCAAGAAATGCTAGACTCATGGTAATCTGATACACGCACCCGCTCAAGAGTTGCAACCCTTAACGACACCTTGGCCCTTTTGCTAGTGGGGACTTGATCTAGTAGGCAAGATCCACCCTTCATCCTCCAACGGCCACAAATTCATTATCACAACCACTGAGTATTTTATGAAGTGGATTAAGGCCGTTCCATTAACCAATGTCACAGGGAAACAAATATCCTCTTTCATCCTCAACTACATCATATGCAGATATGGTATTCCATTATCCATTATCACGGATAATGGACGACCTTTCAAGAATCAGGATGTGAAAGAACTCTGTGATAAATTCCATATTCATCATCACTTCTCCACTCCATACTACTCGCAAGGTAACGGCCAAGCTAAGGCATTGACCAAAACTATCCTTAAGATACTCAAAAAGACTATCAATGATGCTGGCCGTGACTAGCATATGCAATTAAACCCCGCTCTGTGGGCCTATAGAACTAGTATACGCACTCCCATAGGTGCGACACCATACACCCTTGTCTATGGCTTTAAAGCCATATTGCCTATAGAAGTTGAGTTGCCTTCCCTCAGGGTGTCGTTAAAGGGTCTCATAAATGATGAGGAATATAGATTATCTAGGCTCCAAGAACTAGAGCTGCTAGAAGAAAAAAGACAACATGCATTCAACCATCTTAAGGCATACCAACAAAGAATGTCCAGAAGTTATAATCACAGGGTCAAACCATGAGTCTTCTAGGTGGGTGACTTGGTCCTAAGGGAGAATCCAAGAAATCAACAAGATAGAGAGAGGAAAGGCAAATTTGAACCTAATTGGTTGGGTCCCTATGTCATAGTTGCTGCCTATGGATCAGGCGTTTATCAGCTATCAACATCAAAGGGTGAACTATTTGATGACCCCATCAATAGTATGCACCTTCACAAGTTCTACACCTAAATAACCCCAATGCAAGGGATATATATATTAAAAAAAATAGCAAGTAGTGAAAACCTGGCAAACAGGCGCTATTTGTGATCATGCAAATAAAAGTAAGTGGTGAAAACCTGGAAACAGATGTTATTTGTGATAAACTACTTCCTCCATCTTTTAGAAAAACCCAACCCACATCCATCTTTCCTACCACATCCATCAAATAACTGCATCCATTCACAATCACCTAATGATAACCTATCATAGCTTGGTGCTCTGTCACCCTTATCACCTTATCTAATAAGGTCATCCAATCTTATCGTCCATCCTATCATTCTATCCCAAGTCCATTGTCAGTGACACCAGTGCTCTGAACTACTTCACCTTTGAGTCATCACATAGGTAAGGCCATCATTGATGCACCCCCGAGGCTCCTTCCCCATTCATCCATATCCCAAAATCCTATCATGAACCTATTCTTCATCCATTTACCAGTGTCAGCCTTCAAGGTCAAACTACGTTGCCTCTGCATCGTCACATAGGCAAGGCCATCATTGATGAGCCCTCAAGGCTTCCCAACCCCTAGGTCTTAGGTCCACATAGTCCGCACCCCAAACTACGTTGCCTCTATGTCGTCACGTAGGCAAGGCCATTTATCAATGAGCCCCTGAGGCACTAGGTCAGTCCCTTAGGGTCCGTCACTTTAGTCTATTGTCAGTCCACCCATAATAAATCGATCCTTTACTTGACTGGGGGCAAATCCTCAACCTAGTTAGTGAATTAGATTTTTGAATACTACAACTCAAAGGATAACAAACTAGATCGTGGTTTTATCACTAGACAACACACAGAACAACAATGCAAGCTTTTAAAACATTGTCTTGGCAAGAAGACATTTAAACTGAACCTGACAAAATCCCAGTCTGCCTAAAACATCAAAATTGACTCCATCAATTTATTGCAATAAAACATATATCTATGGCAAGAAGGTTTTTAATGGTTGTTTAAAATCCTATTATCATAATTTTTGTTATTATGTCTCCTATGCTACTCAAGGATGTCAAAAAAAACTAGAGATGCTATGATGGAACATGATTATTTTCTTTGTCTGTTGTTTGTGGGTTTATCTTTAGTAATGTTAGGCCTTGTCTAAAGACATGACCAACATAATGATCATCGAGGACATCAGAGGTCTAAACATGAAACATGTATAATCCTTGTCTATTGATACGCAAGCAATACTCAGGTCATCTTGGTTCAATTATACTTAGATGCTTGTATTAACTTGATAAATCAAAATCCATGTAAGTAATACTCAGGTCATCATGGTTTAATTATACCTTGATGCTTGTATTTTCTTACAACATTTTAAAAGCTCAATGATGAAACAAAGTACTTCAAAAACTTGTATACGAAGATGACAAAATCCGCATCCATACATATCAAATTGCATTTCATTTCATTATAAGCATTTAAGCCTTGTCAAAATTCCAAGTGTCTCAAGATCTCAATTATCCATTTATCCAAGTTTCTTATAAGTTATTCATTTATCCCAGTTATTCTAAGTGTTCTTTTATTTTATGATTGAGTATACTTGGGACAACAAAAACAATTCATAATACATTTGCATATCATAAATAGGTGTGTCATCATATAGTATCATCACATTAAGTGCATTAATGGTATAAGCATTTAGATCATGTTTGTGTTACGTATAAGGGTGTCATTTAGATGCATGAGTCACCATAACATTTCATAAATAAAAAATCTCACAAAAACATAGATATCATAGTTTTTGTATATTAGATCATCATCCATAAATAAAACAATTAAAACATCACATGTTGCATCTACATCATCATAGTGTATGCATTAGGTCATCATAAACGGTAAGCATATATGATCATAAAACATGCATATAAGTCATCATGTCCATCATATATCATCTAGAAACATCATGTCGCATAAGTATCGAGTAGTTAATAGAATCAAATAAACATGATTAGAAGCATTGCATACAACCATAATCATATCATAATCATCATGGTATCACATCATCAAATCCAACATAAGCATAGACATTAGTATCAAAAGCATGTAGGTCATATATAAGCATAATCATCAAAGCATCATAACATGAGTAATGTCCATCCATAATCAATACATCGTAACATAGTCCATCGACCACTAGATCATATGTATATCATCATCAAAAGAATAAAAGTGTCCAATGATATCAAAAAATAATACATCTCGAATGTCCACAATATGGTGTATACAAAATGATGTTGCAAAATGATACAGGTCTAAAAGAGCATCTAGGTGGCACTACCTCCTAAAGGCGCTCACTGTTGTGGCTGGCCACCACCCAATGGCCCTACACCTACATATGGTTCCTTGGATGGCCCCATCACCCCTACACTCTATGTAAAAGTCCTCTGTGACCTACTATGATAACTCGGGCAAAAACTGCCTGCTCGCCACTCTGGGGGCACTACCTACTCATATAGCCCTCGCCAGTAGAATATCTCCTGGCTGGCCCTCACCATCTCTATCAGTATCTGCCCTATGAGACCATGTGTCACAATCTGCTATACCTGCTCTAGTAGCCCCTCAGCCCTAGTGTACCGCTAGATCACGGTATCTCTCTCCAATCTGGCTATCTATAACTCACCCTAAAACTAGGTGATCTGTCCCTACATTTGACCTAGCTGCATCTGCTGCTGAGCCAGCTGTGTCTGCTACTAAGCCACCTGGGCTTGTAAAGCTGCTAGCTCCCCATCATCTTGTCCCTATCCAACCTGTGGTTGTATAGGAGGCTGCATATGTCCCTGTAGTCCTAGTTGTGCCTACTAGGCAAGATCTCTGTCAATCCATTGTCTAACCCTCCTACCATCCCCATCATCTCCATCACTGCCATCACTACCATTGCCACCACCACTTCCACCTCCACCACTGCCTCCACCATCATCGTCCCCATCCCTACAACCCCTGTCACCCCGGCCACCTCATCCTCCTTGTCACCTCTGTCACCGCCTAAGCCCCTCGTCATCCTCCTCCCGATCATCTAGTCTTGGGGCCCTCTCTCTAGGTCCTAAGTAACGAGGGAATGGGTGTGCTACAAAGTAGTCGGCATAATCCTGTGTCATGCCTGCATCCAGAACTATCCTCCTCATAGGCCACGGCTGGTAGGGTATCTGTAAAAACTCTGCCCAAGCCTGCTCAAACGAAGCACTAGGACCCCGTCGAGGATGTTCCTTGTGCGTCTGAGTAAATATGGCATTCCCCTGGGGCATCCCCTAGATCCTGCCAAACTGCTGATACACATGAGAAACAATGTGCCTCTCAAGAATATAGGGAGTCCTCCCTATTAACCACCTAGTCTGAAAGCAAAAAGGTAGCTCTGATGCATCCTCATCCCATACCTCACAATCTAGGTAGGGTTGCCAAACAACTGCATTGACATTGTCAAATGCATGCCACCAATACTCTAGCTTTCCCATCTTGGGCTGGGAAAGACTCTCCTGAAACATATAAGAATATGGTTGATCTTTGCCCTGAGTGCCTATACCAATCGGCTGAGTAATGGCAATGTGACACCAAGCCCAAATCTGTAATAGTGATACTTCACACAATAAACTGACAGTGCCATCGTAGACAAACTAATACAAGTCCTGATAGAGGTGTGCTAGCAAACAAGGACCCCAAGCAAATAGAGTCCCCTCTGTGACAATCTAATCTAAAGTCCTCCCCCATCCAACTGCAAACCCATGAGATCTCCTATCAAGGCAAACTATCCCTCCAATCAGCCCAGCAATAATCAATGGAAGAGGCTCATAATAGGCAACCATATCTACCCAACCGATCTATGTTCCCTCGATGGTGTCATCATCAAAGACTTGGTGGCACTCATCAAGTCTTGCCCCAATTTGAGACTCATACTCCATGAGCTCTCCATCTATCAGAATCCGCAGAATCTGATGAGCATCCTCTAGTGTCACAGTAATCTCCCTAGTAGGAAGATGGAATGTCCCATCCTCTCTGTGAAATAACTCAGAAAGCACAGTCAACATACTGAGATTAGCCCAAATCTCAGGCATAAAGAAAACAAAGGATAACCCTGTCGATCCTAGAACCAGACGATCAATCTCTGTCAAATAAGGGCTCAATAGCTATGTCACTGGAAATGCTCCTGAGACATGAGTACGTCATTAAGCTACTCCTGCAATCAGCCAAATGCACATTAATCAAATGAAATCAACTAAACTGTATATCTATCTATCAAACATCAAGTACTTATCTATTTTATCAGGATATCTATCCTATCATCTCTCTTGAGATTCTATCAATCTTAGAGATGATATATCAGTTGGCGAACATCGATCATGATGCTAACTTTATCAAATTTGCTAAGTATTTTACTATCTAAGGTATATGCACAGTTATGTTCAACATTTGTGGAGATTGAGGGTGAACACATAGCATCCCCCTCTATTTGTGTAGCATAATCCAAATGCATCGATTCAGGTGGTATTTGCGCAACATCACACCACATGCACAGGTTTATGACAATTGTGCAGTTTCTTATCATTTGCATAGAAACCCCTTGTGTTTGCGAAAATCTCACATTTGCGCAATTTCAGGTGGTATTTGCGCAGCACTACAGCAAATGCATAGTTCTACACTATGTTTGCAAAAATAAGGCATTTACGTTGATTCCTACTATAATTGCATAGAATCACAACGTTTGCGCTGATTTGTTGGATATTTGGGTAGAATTGTTCTTTCGGTGCATTCAAAAAACCTAACTTTGACCTAGGGTTTTGACCACAATAAATAAACCTAACCTAAAAATTGAAAGTGTACTTACCGGTGGGCCGTACTCTACTAGATGGTTGAACCGTCGGATCCTCTCGAAGTGGTACAACTCAACTGGAACCTGTTACATTGTCACTGACTCTCCTTAGCACCTGAGCTTTGATCTCCTATAAGCTCTCCATAAAAGACAAGTGTGCAAATGACTAGGAATGTGACCCCACACTCCTATTTATAGTGCATGTAACCCTAATTGGAGGTGTTTAACCTTGTGCATGCTAGGGCACGTTTGTTATCTGATTTTCACCCATCGTTAACCAATTTCCTCTCCCATCTATCCTGTCAGCCTATCTCATCATGAGATCGTCTATCATCATGTCGTCACATTTCTTCCCGTCCAATCTCCCGAGGGGGCATCCTATCATCATCAACCTGTACTAGGGGCAAACTGGGGCATGTATCAAAATCACATAGAAATTTTTTATTCTTTGAAACAACGTGATAGAACACATTGTCTCAAAGAGGGGCAAAATGTATACACCTAAAAATAGCAAAGTTGAATTAAATAAATATTTATTATTTATTTTAATTCCTATTCCTATATTAATTAAATGAATATCCCAACTTATTTAAATGATTCACATTCCTCCAATAATTAAATAAAATCAATTTATTTAATTAAAATCCCAAATTCCTCTAATGTCATCCCTAATTAAATAATTCTAAATTATTTAATCAATCATCATATCCTAAAGTCAAAAGTTCGTAAATCCACATCACCTAATCCATGTCATCCAATCCACCTCATCATGTTGCACATTTAATTAAAATATTTAATTATCTAATTTCCCTCACCCACATGTCCTATTATTCCTCCAACCATCCCTATTCACATGGATGTGGTCTCTCCATGTCATCATGGTCAAAGAGACACTTTGTGACACTTGTTCCATAGTCCCTAGAATCTTTCCAACCTCCCTATAAGCAAGGTCTCCTTCTTTGACCTTCTCTCCTTGGTCTTGGTGAGCCTTGTGACATATGGCCTCATGTCACCCCTTTCTCTTAACCAAGTCAAGATGAGAGGAACATCTTCCATATTTCTCTCCTTCATCCAACCCAACCAAATCTAAACTGTACACCTCACAAGACCAAGTCTCCACCATTGAGATCATGACACTTGGAATTGGACCTTCCTTGGCCTATAAAAGGAATCCTCATTCCCTCATTTCAACAATCCAAGCTTTTGTAAACTTACTCTGCAGAAATTCTACCAGTGTGCCTTTGGCAAAACTCACTCATTTGCATTTGTATAATCCCATTATCATCCAATCATTCAACCATGGCATCATATCTCCATTATCAATCATCCTATAGTTGCATTGTAGTGTAATCTTCATTGCATTATCCATCATCTAGACATTCTCCTATTGTCATCTTCAATAGCAAGGAAGTACACACTTCTGAAAGCTCCATTATCATATAAGATCAAGAAGAGATAGGCAACAATGGAAGCAATGAGGTAAAACGGTCTACAAAGGTACAATCTTCGTTTATTGTATTTGCATCATTTCCATTGAGTTATTGGATATTTAGTAGTTTAATGCTTGTGTTCATATTTCCATTAACATAAACACATGCATGAAAGGAAAAAGCCTTGCATCAAACGCATTAGTAGTTTCAGATTGAAAGTCTTTGACCAGCGAATGCTACAAGCTGAAAATCAGACATTAGTAGCACAAAAAACCCCATGTTTATGAAAAAAACATGAAACATCGACTAAACACTTTGTTTTACAAGCCTCGAAGTCAAAAGGGTCAAAAAAGGGAATCTGCTAAAAATCTAAAAAATTTGATTAGTGACAACAAAATAAACAGCAGAATCAGAAAATTTAGGAAATTCTGAGCAATTTAAAAAAACAATTCTTTGAAATCCGATAAATTTTGCCAAAGTTATGAGCATTTGAAGTTTAAAGGCAATGTTGACTTTGACCAAAAATTTACCTGATAAAATGGTATAGTTACCTAAAATTGAGTTTACCACTACAAAATTGACTGAATCTGCTCCACAATGCCAGTCGTTTCACGAAAATCTGACTTGTTTTGCAAAAGTTATGAAAAATTGAAAAAAAGGCCCTATTAGGGCATGTGGGAGCACAAAAAAGACTGGTAGTTAATAAAAAATGCTACCGGTTCATGAAAATAATGGTCACATGCTGGAGGTTGGTGCCCAGCGATTATGTATGATAGTTAATGTTCAGGCGGATCCTTGGTTACCCATGTGACCAGGGGCCGTAAAAAAGAAAATAAATGTAGGGGGCCGAAATGTGAGCTCCCCAAAACGCCAAGGGGACCGACAGTGGTGAAAATCCTGGGAGTTTTCCACGTTGAAGGATTGGGTGTAGTCAGCCAAGATTAGAAAAGTGCCTCTGTTATCAGAAGTCAGGTTAGAAATAGCAAAGCTCTTCTATTTGCAGTTAGGGTTACCTTTAGTGGATTGTGAAATATGTAGTGAAGCCCCAGTTATAATGTGTTTCTAAAGTAATGAGAGCTAGGGTTCTTAGTTTATTGTTGCCATTCTTGGCTGACCGCCGAGATAAGACGACAAAGCACATTTTTTGCAAAATGCTTTCAAACTGAGGATGCATAGACTAAGGCACGCTAACAGCTTAACAGGGAGAGAGGACCTAGACAAACCACGCCAATTGTTTGACAAAAACAAAATTAAACTATGGAAGTTAAGGCAATGCACGTTGGCTGCAAGTAAATGGGAAAAAGAAACTTAGATGAGGCATGCTAACTAACTGAATGCATACAAGGTGAAGGAGCACAGATAAGGCATGCAATTTGTTTTGGTAGAAAGCGAGTAATATGAGAGGCATAGACAAGGCACAATACTTTTTTGACAAAATAGACAAGGCATGCTGGTGTTCAGCAGAAAAGGGGGATCCATTAATTGACAAAATGCAATATTGAATGTGGAAGCAAAGACAAGTCACGTTAACTATTGTGGAAAAATATTTTAAAATAACATTGGGCCACAGTTTAAATCTTTGTCCACCATTTGAAGAATTTACTACTGCTGTATGACTCAGGGACATTACCTTTTCTATTGGTTCTATAAACACAAACACAGACCGATTTCCTTCCGACTTAAAAGCCTTTTACTGTTGTATGATTTTGTGATCAAGAATGCAAGCATTAGATCAGGAATGTCCATTTTAAATGGCGTGAAGCTTCCAAAAACAAGATGTAAACCATCACAAGGCAATGTGCCATGGTAAGAATGAGGTGCAGCTTCAGCCACAAGTCCCGATGCAGCTCCAGATCTTAGAATGCACATAGCCAAGGTTAATAAAGGATGTTACGCAACAATGAATGGTTCAACATCACAAAAATAAGGTACAACCATAGAAGTGAGGCACAAGCAAAGAGAAACTATTGCGTAGCCCATCAAATCAAGGCACAACTGGAATAAAAAATTAGTGTAACTCCATACCAAGACAGGCCTTTCAATTTATATTGTAATGTTCTCAAAACATTAAGAGCTATTTTGAATGACAGAAGCCCAAGAGAAGGCATAGTACTCCCAACAAGTGTGCAGTGCTCCCTAGTTTTAAAGGTGCGACAAGACCCTTTTGGTAGCAATGACTGCTAGTTTGAAGGGGTTGAGGGGCAGAAGTCTCGGTGTCAACTAAGGACGAAGGAGAGGTGGAGCTTCGACGAGGTGGTATAGGGATCGACGGAAGCCTCAACATAGGTGGTTAGGGCTAGTAGGACGAGCGGCAAGATGGTAGGTAAGTTTGTAGACGCAAAAATAATGGCAGTAGGTGGGAGTTTGGAGATGCGATGTCTAAAATAAAATGGTGGCGTATGGAAGATTGAGCGGCATTAGGGTTTTTGTGGTGGCGAAGGTTTAACACAGGCAGGAAAAGTTGAGACAACGACGACAGCTTAGGATTTTGCTTAGCAACGACCTCCAGACCAATGGTGACTCTGAGCATAGGAGTGGCGGTGGAGTCCAGGGCCTATGCTAGTGGTGGAGGATTTCTTGTAAACATGAAGGCTGAGTGGCCATGGCTAGGTTTTGAGCCTGTAACCTGCAAATTTGGACAAAAACAAAAACCTAGACAACGGGAAGTTATCCTATAGCAAAAAAAGAGTTTTGAATCTACAAGCAACATTAGGGTTTCTTCACAGAGTGGTTAGGGTTAGCTCTTAGGGTTTGTTGACCAATAAGATTTAAACTTGCAGATGATCATCACCATTAAACCATGCAAAAACTAAAAAAATTTAAACATGTAAACAGCGACTGTGACCAGAGAACACCGTATGGTACTGTACGGCTAGTCCGTACCATATGGATCTGTATAGTACAAACTGGTACCTAAAAAATTTCAAAAAAATTTCACAATGACCAAAACATAGCAAATTTTATGTCATTTTTCATCGAAAGGGCCTCCCGAACTCAATGGTGAGGTCCATTTGAGCTCAGGAGGTCACCTACGAATTTTTCCTTTCAAAATTTGACAAAAACTGATCTATTCACGTCAAGTGCACCATTTTGTGTTAGGGAAAATTAGGTTTGAAGTCAAAAACAACAAACTAACTAAACCCTAACTACAATGAAGAGCAATCTAACTTAGAAATCAACCAAACAAGCATGAAAAACAACTAAAAATCTAATCTAGTACTTGTCTAATCTTCATTGTTCTCCTCCATCTTGTCTCAATGTTCTCAAATTTGCAAGTTCATGCAACATCTTGAGAAGCTCATGTATTTGATTTGTAAGATATTGGAGAGAAAGAGCTAAGAGATCATGAAAAAAAATGAATCAAGAGAGAAAATGAGAGTGTAATAGGTGAAAATGAAGTTGAAAGAGGTGTTTTATAGAACACCTGATTTGAATGAATGGACATGATTTGATGTTGACTTTGAGGCCAAATGGAAGGCTAGGATGAGTTAGGGTTTCCTCACCACTAGAGGACAAAAGTGAATTTAAAATTCACAAATATGATGAGGTGGAGGATGTTTAAATTAAATAAACTTGGTTAGTTTATTTAATTCATTTGAGGAAGGGGACATATGAAAGGGGATTCTGGATAATTAGGTGATGGAATTTGATTTATTTGTTTAAATAAATCAAGTGAAGGGAACATTATGAATAATTAAATAATCAATTAGGATTAATTATTTAATTATAGAAGACACATGGATAAATGATTAGAAATGATGAAATTTAATTAGATGAATTATGGAAATAGAAGGAGAAATTGTCCTGTCACATTTGTGACATGAGGACATTTTTTAGTGTCTACAATATCAAATAGAAGGTCACAACAAAGGTGGTCTCCCAATATCCTTAACCTAAAAGAGTATCAAGGGTCATCCCAGGAGGCCTACACAATACATAACACATCACGAGGGAAACACAACACGAGAGGGGAGGTCACATAAACGAGCTGATTATGCTACAACATAGGTGACCACCAGGGTTAGAAACACTTACTTGTAGGGACAACCGAACTAATGATTGTCATTGAGAAAATCATCATCTTCCCACTCCTGAATGTTAGAGGAAAGTGGGACATATGGTACCATAGCCCAACTTTTATTCTTGTCTTCGAGTTGTCCATTCTTAAGGTTTTCTTCGTTTGATTCAATGTTAGGTGAGATGTTTTCTTGTTGAGATGTGTTTCGTTGGGCAAATGCTTGTCTTCTCCTCCTCCTTTCTCTTGCTTGTCTATTTCTTCTTGTCTTACCACTTATCTCTTTTAAGATAGTGTCTTGTTCTTCCATAGGTTTTTGTGTTTTAGAGGAGGAAGCACCATGATCAAATTGCATTTGTCTAGGTGGAATGTTTTGTTCTCAACAACTACCTCCCAATCCTTGTAAGGATGGCGGGGGAGGAACCTCAGCATAGGGTCCTTTTCCTTTTGGTCTAGGATGCTCTTCAAATGTGGGTTGTTTGTCTCTTGTTGTTTCTTGAATAGAAGGACCGACCACTTAATGTAATAATTATGTTTTGCAGTTTCTATAGTTCAAGAAGTTAAAATATGTCTGTGGCTCTGGTTCCACTTAAGATAATTCCCAAAAGTAATCAAGGGTAAAGTGTTGTCTTGTAACCAAAGGTTTATACCTATTATGAGGAATAGTATGCAATTGCCCATTCAAAGGAAATTTTACACAATTATGAATTGTTGAAGGGACGGCTTTCATAGCCTTTAACCATGGGTGTCCTAATTTTATATGAAAGAGGTCAAAAATGAGGACAACATCAAATAACTGTTCTATGGATTTATTAAATACAATAACCAATAAAGATATCTTCCCATAAGTGTTTATAAGGGTTCCCTTATGTGTCTTAATCATCATGTCCGAAGGGTCATAAAAGCCTTGTAGCAAACCATGTGAATAAAGGAATTCTTCTATTGCTACATTAGTCATGCAATTAGGATCAATAAGAGTTCCATCCACAGGATTTCCCATTATCTTCACAGTGATATAAAGAGGTCCTTCAGTATCTCCAATTGTTCTATCATGAGGTGTAAACACAATTTCAGGTTCAAGGACCTTTCTTTTTATGTAAGGCCTAGGAGAGAACCTATTGTTATTGTTGCGATTAGAAGCCATGTGCATATGTTTTCAAATCAATGTAAAATTAGATTTTAAAATCTTTTCAAAAGTTATGCAAGAGACAAGTGCAAAACTATGTGTGAAAATGACCTAAAATGCTTGATTTTTCAACTTTTTTCAATGCAAATGAGTGAAAGAAGAGGTGTTGTAAGGAAATTAATGAGGTACAGAAAGTAATATGTCCAATATCAGTCCAATAAAGAAATAATATCCTTCACAACACACCTTTGATGCAATCCTATAATGATGACAAGTCAAAACCTAGTGAAAATACACTAAAATATGTAATTTTTCACCAATTTTCAATGCAAGGTCCAATAAAAAGGGTGTTGTAAAGAATTTTAGGATGGGAAGAAGATTATAACCCTGATAAAATCCAATTAATGTATAAAAATTCTTCACAACATGCCTATGATGCAATTCTAGAGAGACGATAAGGTCAAAATCTAGTGAAAATGCAAGGTTTTCAAACCCTAGACATGAAATTTTGCAAGAAAACCACTATGATGAAACACTAAAGTTATAAATCAGTCCTAATGAGTATTTTAAAAGGGTACTAAAATCTGAAACAAGATTTTGACTACAAACCCTAGCTAATGTAAAACTAGGTTATATGGAAAAATGCACAACTTCAAGCAATTTTTATCAATTTAAGCATGAAAATGCAATGTAAATGAATGGTGAGTGATGAATTTCTATATTTTAAATCAGATCTGATGATAATGACATAAATTTATTGAAATTAAATGCCAACTAATTCAAATTATTTGAAAATGCAAGCTAAAAATGCCAATTTTTTCAAATTTTTCCAAATTTTCAAATGTTTTGTAATTTTTCAAATGCAATAAGATGAACAATGAATTGAATGTAAATTTGAAGTAAAACACTTAGAAAGGTGCAAAAAAAGTCCAAAAACATGGGTTCACCAAAATGTTTAATAGAAAAATAAGGATGATGATAATTGATGAGGTTGATAGTTTGTTTTAAGGGTTTATCATGATCCTCCATTCACCACTAAACATTCAAGGACATTCAACTGAGTAGAGAACTCTACTATAAATCTCCTCTCACTTGGATCATAGGGGAAGATTGGAATTGTGTGAATTTATTGTTTAATTAAGTCTAATTATGCTCAAAACCCTAAGTTTGTGAAATCGTAAATAAATGAATACATTACAGAAAATGATCGCACACAGAGATATCAAATGACAACCAAATGCATACCAGATTTCAAAGTTCGGTGTGTGGAAAAGTCAGGGACTAATGAGCGGGCGCCTGAGTCTAGTGTACCTATTGTTGTCGGGATCTCTGAAGAATATCTGCAACTTGTTCCTATTGTCACAGATATTTCACCACTTCAGAATCTAGAGGACTAATGAGCAGGTGCCCAAGTCCAAGCCCTAGTTTTCTTCTTAGATCTATAATTCCAATAGTCTGCACTGCTCTCCTGCAACTCCACTTCTTTTGCTTCTAGAACCTGTAACCTACAATCATAGAAAAGTGGGTTGGGGATTATGGTGTTTAGAGGCTTCCCTCGGTCAAGCCCCGGAGAGACATTCAAGTCTTCCAAACACCGTTGTCAGATGAAGAGTGCATATCCCTATAGGAGAGAGGCAAAATCCAAATCATAAATGATAGAAAACACAATTGACATCACCTTGTAGTGTAGATCTCATGGAAGGAAGATGCTCTTCATGCCATGAGGAGATGGAGTCAAATCTACAAATACAAACACAATAACAACACAAAATACTACTCTGCAACACAATGAATGTCTTGAATCACTTTCACATAAAGCCACAAGTTCACAATGCCCATCTCTAGTTTACAAATGAATCACTAATCATGCTTATATATGCAACTACAAACATTCCTGCTAAGAATTTCGTAATTCAAACTTTAGATGTCAACATAGGACTAATAACGGTCATAAAATTGACACCCAAAAATAGGTCCTAACCTAAAATAGGGCAGGACTAGGGCACGAGTGCCCAAGTCCTACCCCCTATTTCAGGCATGATTTATGCTAAGCACACCCCTTAAGTCCCATTTGCCATGAAACTTCAGGGTTTTCTCATCAGTATTCACCATTAACATGCAAGATGACCTAAGTGCATTCTAAAGGACCCAGGAGCTAAACCTTAAGAGGGAAAATCCCCCAAGGGGCTATTTTCTGACATAACAATTAACAATTTTTGCTAGGACCATACCACTATTGTGCGATCTGCAAATGCCATCATGAACTTCTTTGATAGCTAAGTTTTCTTTCTTTGACTATAAACATTAGAACAAGGTGCCATCATAACCTCTACGATAAAGTGTGCCACCAAGGAGGGTGGAATTAGATGTTCATTAAATAAAGGATTTGCATTCATTATATGAAAGGTTGGATGGAAGGATTTGAATTTGGAGGTAGGTGTAAATGTCGTGATACCACGGGGAGGTGGGACCAATAATTTCACATATAATTTTTATTTAGCGACATCATATACTTAGATCATGAGTTCAACTAGAAATTGACATTTAAAAATGTTTGTGTGCATGCTAAGAGGAGAACCAATGGATGCCATTGCATCAGTTGCTCTATTATTCATACAAGTTACTTGCTCAAATTGAATATGAGTAAAATATTATTTGAATCTTTCAACCATCCTCTTGTAAGGAATTATTTTATCATCCTTAGTTTGGTATTCATTGTTGGCATGTTTGATGACTAGCTAGGAATCACCAAAAACTGATAGGTGTTGGATGTTCCATTGGATTGCAAGCTTGTGACCTAAAATTAGCACTTCGTATTTAACAATATTATTGGTGTAGGAAAAACCAATTTTGAATGCCTTTGGTATAAGGTCACCCTATGGTGTGAGGAAAAATATACCTAACCTCGAGCCATGGGTGGTGAAGGAACCATAAAAATAGAGATTCCACTCAGGTGACTCTTCAATAGCCAGAATGGATTCATCTAGAAAGTTGAGATTCAATGGTTGAGTGTCTACTAATGGTTATTCAGTCAACCGATCTGCTACTAATCCCTTAATTACCTTACTTGCCTTTTGATCAACATACTCAATATCAAACTCACTAAGCAACATAACCCACTTAACCATTAGTCTTGTTAGAGATGATTTTGATAAAAGATATTTGAGTGGCTCAATTTTGGCGATAAGCTTAGTTTGATGATTGAGCATGTAGTGCCTTAATTTTGTGAAGTAAAGACCACATCCAAACATGTCGTTTCCATAGGTCTATAGTTAGATTCATATCCAATTAAGGTTTGTTTGATATAATAAATAGCCCTTTCTCTCCCCTGGTCATCATTGTGTTAGAAGGGCTCCCAAGGCAACCTACGTAGCTAAAGTATAAAGAATTAATGGCTTATTTGGGATTGGTTCCATGAGAACTAGTGGATTGGTAAAATATTGTTTTAGCTAATCAAAAGCATGTTGACATGGCTTATCCCAGTGGTAATCCACATTCATCTTTAGGAGATTTGAGAATGGTTGGAATTTATCTGCAAGCTAAGCAACGAATTTGTGTATAGCCTGAAGCTTTCCTTGGAGACTACAAAGTTGTTTAAGATTTTATGGTGGAGACATTTCTATAATTGCTTTGACTTTGGTAGGATCCACTTCTATGGCTCTTCTATAAATAATGAAGCATAATAGTTTGTCTGGTGTGATGCCAAATACACACTTCTTAGGATTGATGCATACTTTATATTCCCTTAGTCTATGAAAAATGTGTTGTAGGATTTCAGGATGTTCAGCTCTAGTTTTTGGCTTGCCTAATAATTCATCCACATAGTCTTCCACAAAATTGTGAAGCATGTCATGAAATATTATTATCATGGCTTGTTGATAGGATGTCCCAACATTCTTCAAGCCAAAAGGCATGACTAGATCGAAGAATGTACCTGAGGAGTAATATAAGTTGTCATATGTTGATCTTTGGGTGTGATTTGAATTTGATTGTATCCAAAAAATCCATCCATGAGTGACAAAATTTCATATCATGTAGTGAGATAACCTATCATGTCAATACTCGATAAGGGAAAATCATCCTTCATACATGCTTTATTAAGGTCTCTAAAATTTGTGCATACGTGGATTCCTTTGGGTTTCTTTCTTGGAGGGACAATGTTTAAAATCTAGTCAGAATAGTCAATGGGCTAAATGAAGCCAACTTCGAAAAGTTTTTGTAATTCCTCTTTAACTAGGAGAGCGATTTTGGGATACATCTTTCTTATCTTTTGTTTCACATGTTTAGCATATGGGTGTACAACAAGATGATCTACCACTATAGATGGATCTAACCCAATCATGTCGGCATATGACCAAGCAAATATGTCAATGAATCTTTTTAGTACTAATGATTTCCTTATCTACAAAATCTAAAGTTGCACCTATTTGAGTGATATTTTTATCTTCTCCTATGCCAAGATCACTTTCCATAGCTTCTTCAAATAGTGATGTAGGACCATCTTGTAAGTGCATAGGTGTAAAGCAAAGATTGAGCTCCTCGTCCATTAACACCCCAAAGGGGTTTTCACTAATGGACACATCTTTGTTTTCTTGAATTTCAATTTTTTTCTTCATTTTACTTTTTTAATTTCTTTTATTTTTTATATGGTTGGACTAAGCAGCTCCTCATGTTTGCCAAAGTATACACATGTGTCTAAATTGATCTCAAAACCTTTCTTGTGATCCCCTAATGGAATATTATCTCAAAGTCCCATGAATTTTGCAAGGGATTCCTCATTTTTAAATGTGTCTAATGATATGGGTTCTTATTGGTTCTAATCAATAAGGTCAGGGTATTTAAGATCCAAGTTGATGGTAATAATGTTGGTGTCATCAAGGAGATTAGTTGTGGCAAGGTCCTCATAGGGGTCATGAATGGACTTTGTTTCAATGTGTTCGATATCACAAGAATCATTCTTAACCTCAAAAGTACCATTGACCTCGTTGGATTGTTCATCATAGGGCACATATCCTAGCCCCCAATTTGTTGTATTCTCATGTATATGCATAGGTTCTAGAATTCCTTTCTCATGAAGTCCAAGGCCATTTCCTTTATAGTTCATATTTTTGCATATTCTATTAGCTACAAGATATTCATTTTTTCAAAACAAGATACAAATTTATCTTACTTACCGAGCTAGGAGCCTTGCATATCTTCTATCTTTTCATCTATTAGGAGCCCATGTTTTATGAGGGTAGTTGAGCCATACTAAACTAAGATATTTTCTTGCTTCAAATTGTTACTAGGACTACCTAAAGATTAGGGAGACAAAGGGGAAGTTTGTCTACATGAAATGCATCTTGGATCTAATAATCTTCACAACCTTTGTCAATGATCTTGATGTGGTATTTAGAATGTGAGGTTGTAGATGTGGATGCAAGGTTGGTTGGATCTATGTATGAAGAGGGTTGCTTGGGTTCATAATTCAAGGTAACATGACTAATGGGGTGATGATTTATTTTTGATAGCGAACTTCCAACATTTTATAATATTGAAAAGGTTGGGGATTGGCCAAAACTATTGCTTCCATTCCTAAGTGTGGGAATTTGATGCATTGATGGAAGGTGGAGGGTACAACTTGCATTGCATGGATCCATGGATGACCCAAGAGGATATTTTAAGGAAGATTAAGATTGATGACATGTAACAAGGTTTGTTGTATGATAGGCACCACTTCAAGTGATAGATTTATTGTTCTAGCTAACTCTCATTTTGCATTGTCATAAGATTTGAAGGTGATCATTTTAGGATTTAATATTTTTTGAATACCCAAGGCATCAAATCAACTTTAAAGTTAAAATACTCAAATTGGCCACATTATTCACAAGCACCCTTTTGAATTTATTTCTCATGACAATTACTTCAATGTATAGAGGAAGGTTATGGACTAGACCTACAGAAGGCATATCATCTTGGATAAATGTAAGATGGTGATTTGAGGATAGATGTCCCACAAGAGCTTGAAATTATGGTGGGTCAATATTTTTTGGGACTCTTGACTCCTGGAGGACTTTATACAATACTTATCAGCAGTGGATGTTTTTAGAAGTTCCATGATTGATATTTATACTGGAGTCTTCTCCAATTTCTCTATGAGATTTTATTGACCCTTGGGAGTAGGCAGGGGAAGCCCTTGAATAGTGACTTTGCTACGTCTTGTGGTAACAACACAAGTAGGAGATTTGATGTTGATTGTGGGTATTTGGTTTTTGGAATGATAGATATGACCTATTACAACATGATATGTATGGGAAATTATTATAATGAATATTATTAGCATGAGCATTTTGGCTTTGGTTTGGTGATTGACACATTTGATCATGCTTCAAAAATGGGTCTTGATATGTCCCTAATTATTTATTCAGTTATAATGATGTGTCCTCGTCTATCTCATAATCCCCATTATCAATGAGGTCTTGGACATAATTTTTTAATTTCATACATTTGTTAGTAGAATGTCCTTTAATCTTGTGGTACTCACAATATTTTGTTTCCTTGTACCATGTTGGCTTGGGTTTACTTTCATCAAATGATTTGGTAGATAGAAATATGATTTTTTTTTCTTTGACCAATTTATGGAAAACTACTTCTAATGGCTCCCCAAAAGGTGTGTATTGTCTACGTTTCATGTATTGTTTCGGTTGTTCAATGGGAATTGTTATATTAGGAGTATTTTAGATAGATTAAACATGTTTTGAGTCAATAACACCATCACCAACTGCATGTTTTTTTTTTCTAAAGAATTTGGATTTATTTAAATTGATTTTGATCTGTGGAAAAGCATTTTCACAAGTCCTTTATCTATGAGGGCCTTTTCAATTTTCACACCATTTTTGATAATTTTATCAAAAATAGAAACATAATTGACTTGTAAGTAAAATGCTATTTCTTGGTTTAGGTTTGCAATAAAGATATTGACCAATTATCACATCTTAAATTTTGGTTGCAATTATAATTCACTATAATTTACAAGACTATTGGACATTACCTTATGATTGTTTTACTATTGGGTAATTTCATGTGTGTGAAGGTAATTTATCGTTAATGTTAAAATTGCATAAATTTGAAAGTTGATATAATGATGGATTATTATGTTTATGATTATGGATGTGTATCTTTCTCGTGCTTCGGCTATGATTATATGGACTAACCTATTGACGAGAATCTGAGTGTGACTGAGTGCAGGAACATGTCGAAGATGAGAACATGGTTAAGGTAGAAGCGTCCTAGCCACCCGGTAAGAGTTGGCATGACAGAAAACCTAATACATGTACACACTCACCTAGTTTCATACAGATTGCATCATTACATATTGTATTAATGAATGGCTTTGTTATGCATTCACATAACATGGATACATAGTCTTGATTGTGCATTTTACATTAAATATTATTGTGGTTATGATGTTTAACGATTAGTTATTTATGCAATTCATTTACTATGTACGTTCTTATCAAATGCATGGATTTTCCATGTAATCATGTTTCTTTTTGTCTTTTGATTAAATAGAACTATAAAGGTTGATTTCAAATAGATTTTTTATTAATTATATATGTATATACATATATAATTTAAATAATAAATGTATATATGTATATATAAATATATACATATGCATGATAAAATATAGTGAAACCATAGTGGTAAGTGGAGTTTTGATTTCAAAATAGTGAATTAAGGATTTTTTGGGGTGGCACGCACCCTCCTCACAATGCATGAAGTGTAAGTTTACTGAAGACTGAAAGAAAGGAAAAATGTTGAACTAAAAATTGAGAATGCCAATTTTAGGGTAGAAAAGACATTCAATAAGGAGGGAACTGAGAAGAGGAAACGATACGGAGAACAAGAGCAAAGGAAAAAGGAGGCCATCAACGACCACGAGGAAGGAGACTAATCTATTGAGGAGGACGTGGTTACAGGTACATGTATATTCTTAAAATATATTTTTCTCTTTGAATCAGCTTGTATATTATGCTTTTGGCCTAAGCTTTATCTATTTAATGGCCTAATATCTATTGTGCATAGCGGCCTGTGCTTTATTTAAATTAGCCTATGTTTAAATTCATGTTGATTCTCTATTGTATATCAATGTGTCTCTCATTATTAAATGGCCTAGGTATCTCATTCTTAATGGCCTATGTATTATTCTTTTTGGCTAGACTATCATTCTCCTCGGCCTAAGTTTTATTTACATTGGCCTATTCTTTTGATCGACTGTGTTCTCTTTGTTTTGGCCTAAATATTGTTTACATTGGCCTTTGTTCTCATAACGACCTGTGTTTATTTCTTATCGAACTATCATTTTTCCTTGACTTGGTTATACTTGTTTGTCATGTATATTTCTCTCCTATCGGCATGTGTATTCTCCTTTGTGCCTACATATACTATTGGCCTATGTTTTGTTTATAATGGTATGTGTTTAATTCCTATCAGCCTCTCTATTGTTCTTGGTGGCGTGAGTTCTATTCTCATCGATCTCTCTCTCTCTCTCTCCCTATATATATAGATATATAATAAATATAGGTGAAAGGAGGTTTACACTTAGAAATTAAATGTTGATATCTCTATTGTGCTTGTTATTTTAAACTCAATAGTATATAAACTTGAATCTGAGTGGAAATCTGATTCTTCTCAATACTTTATCTCCAATGTTATCATGAGTGTATTATAAAACTGATCTTGCCTATGAGTATGAATTCATTGATCTCACTTTTATTTTGAGATAATTGTGCATGCAATGTGGGTTACGTATATATATATATATATATAATTTATCTTGCCTATGAGTATGAATTCATTGATCTCGCTTTTATTTTGAGATAATTGTGCATGCAATGTGGGTTATATATATATATATATATATATATATATAGACATCTATGTAAGTTATGTCATGATCACTACTGGTATCTTTTCATTATATACAGAATTTTCTTTATCCCTATTGCAAAATAGTAAGGAATGGTTAGGAAAACATGAGTAAAGATACTATCTGTAATTGAAATAGATAATGCATGGAACTCATTGTAAGAAGTAAAATATGCATACATCATTATAGATATCGTACTTGCTAGAAAGTGTATTCACATTAATTTTTTTACAAAGAAAGTAATAGTAACTATTTATTGGGCAAATGCATGTGTTACCATGAATTGTTTTTGTAAGGAAATTAGTTTATTTTTTTATGAGTGTGTTGGCTTTGCCTTTTGGGATAGGGTGTTGAATGTGGTCTAACAGAGAAGGTTGACCCTCTTTTTAGGATCTGCCACATCATCCCATTCTTCTATCACATCATTTATCCCCCATCGTCCCCTTCCTCCAATCCCTTACATCCAACCTATCTTATCCCCCCATCCATGTGGTCTTTTAAATTCCACTCTCTTCTTTCTAATCCTACCACCTTCATCCTTTCGAAAGCACACTTGTGTTCTTTAAACCCACCTACCCTCTCAAGGGGGCATCATCCTTACCATCATCTCTCCTTGTCACTCTTGCATCGAGTGTCTGGAGCATTCATATCCCTAATCCTACCACCTTCTTCTAATCCTATCTAGCACTATGTTTTATCTTTCTTTGAAATGATGTTTCCATGCAACACCATCTCAAAGAGTGGCAAAATGTAGACACCTAAAATTGTCCACTCTCCATGTCATCCCTAATTCATCCCCAAACTCCTCTAAACCATCACCACTCATCTATAGACACCCCTAAACTATATTTCTCCACAATTAACTAAATAAACACATGTTTAGATAGTTAAGTGATCAAATCCCCTTCAATCCGTGACTTTACAATATTTTATTGTCAAAATCACTATTCATGTACTATTCACCATTCATCAGTGCCTATATCGGTACCTGCATCGGTAGTTATCCCTATCCAAAATGATTTATTAATCATTTATCCCCTTTCTCTATAGTCCAAACATTAGATAAATTTAATTTATCTATTATCCCTTTTCCCATCCCATGAAATAAATAAATATTTATATTTATTTAATTCCCTATTTTCTAAACTTTTGTTTAGGTCACCTAAATCTAATTAACTAACCTAATCCCCCACTTGCACAACCTAAATCCTAATCTAACCTTGGTCAAATCATCTCCATTCCCCCAAATGTACAAAGGCATGGCCTCTTGTACATGTCCACATGGCCTTCTTACAAAGGCATAGTCTAGGTCCTTTGTACAAAGGTCCTTTTGTCCTTGATCCCCTTTTCCTCCAATTTTAAATTAGACATGTACCCATGCTTCCCAACTTAAAATTAAAATCAAATCCAACCATACCTCCCATCTACCAAATCAATCTCATCCCTCTAATCTTCCCAAAGCCCAATCTTGACCAATTATTCTTCCTTGATCCAAGGAAATCTCCCATCCACCAATCTCATCATGACTGTCGAACTCCATTATTAGCCAATACATCAATGTAGAAAGGGCATGCACACTACTCAACGGACCAACAAATCCTATATCAAGCAACCTACTAGCTACATAATGTGTTACATTTACATTGTCAAACCAAGGAATCATAATCTTCTTGGATGATGCTTGTACTATGTGTACAGTTAAGGATTTCTAAGTTTTAATCTAGAGGTTGTGTAAGTAAATAAACTAACTAAAGGAAACACAATTCCAATTGCAAGGATTGACAATACTCTAAGTAGGATTGGTAGGAAATAACTAAAGCTTATTCAACACAGCAGTAATTAAATGGTCCTATGTAACTTCTAGATAAAAGAGTAGCTAATAGCCGGTTCAATGATCGCCTTGACTCAATAAGACTTAACAACACAACATGCATTAATCACACATATATAAACATACAATCATAAACTAAACATATCAACAAAGTGGAGAGACATAGTACCTCAAGTGGCCTGCTTGAGTGACTGTGATCCCACGAAATCTAGCTAAATCTTTACTATATCTTTGTAATCACTAATAGAACTCCAAACATGTATTCCTTTATTGAATGTTGAAGAAAAAGGTACAACAATGAAATCTGATACTACAATCTCTATCTAACCGGTATGTAACAAAATCTAATCTATCATAGATGAAATCAGCATTGTCTATTTGAATAAAACTACTAAACAATAAATGCTATAACTGTCCATTATCCAACACCGTAGGTAGAGGACTTTATTACAAAGCAATCTAGAATTAGGAAACTAAATTGATATGAAGGTGGCATAGACGGTACAGTCCTACTGTAACTCTCTCTCTAGTATCCATGAAGAACAATCAAGACTAGAAATAAAACATAGAGCGTGATCTAAGATTCCTCCATTATTTAAGACTGCATCATCTGTCGAAGGATAGCCATCATAGAGTGGAGAGTTATGGATGACTTATCCCAATCAATTCGGGGTCTTCTTCATTTGGTTGTAGGTGCTTTTATCATCTACAGTGGATATTAGCATCTCATTCTACTACGGGTTGTCTAGTGATCTTCATGACATGAATCCATGTTCTTGCTACATGAGGAGTTAGTACATCACATGGTATCTATACATCACTATCACTAAAATCAACATAAAGCACTAACATATTTCATGAGCAATTAACCATTCACACATAATTAATTAACCACATATTATATACCCATCTTCATGCTTTCAATGTCTTAAGGATAATCATAGACATAATTAGTGTATATAGAAGTCTGGACATGTCTTAGGAAATAGGTACTTAAAGAAAGAAAAACAAGAAAAAACATGGCCTCATCACACCCCCAACTAATCATGTTGATGGTCCTCCAGTAACCAAGGTCTCAAATTGTATTGAAGAGCTATCTCACTATAATTGGTAGGTTCTTCTACTCCTCTATCCTGTTTGAGGTAGAAGCCCTTTTGTTCTACCAACTTGTTCCACCTGGCTCGTTCTGCTACCTTATCCATCCTCTACCCCATCCAATGTGGAATAGGATAAAGAAGTAGGGGAGGATGGAATACTAATGGTAACCAGGTTATCCCATGTTCATTAGCTAATCTTATATATCTCTGTGCCCTATTGATTACTGCTGAGAGGTTAAATACTGAATGAGGCTCTTTCCTTTGCAGTGCTGGTGTCAACTCTTTCCATCTACCCTGTGAGAAACCCAAATCTTCCTTACCAATTCCTTCAGCCAATTCCATGAATTTCTTTTAATCCATGGCTCTACATTCTAGGAGTTTGTTTTCTATATCTTGATGTTCAATCAGGTCCACCCATTCCTCCACTATCTTTTGGGGAGTTGGGGATTCTGCCCTTAATTTGAGAGGAAGTGACTTCTCTCTCTCATTATACCGTTGCCATAACTCTCTCCTCCTATGCTCATGTTGAATTAATGATGCTAGGGCCTTCAATTGCACATCCCCGATAACAACTAGGGGATTCTAGTGAGTGTCATATGGAATGGCAAGTTAATGTAGGTAGAATTCACATAGTTGGTTTTGCATTTCAAGGGTAGCTCTTTGGTAAGTTGTTAGAAATAAGGTAGGTGTAAAAAGGGAGACAGGGGCATCATTATAAAGTTGGCTAAACTAAAAGCTCGGATATTGCTCCTATAGATAGAGGGCATAAACCCTTGCAAGTGGCTAACACCTCATCAATTGAATAGTCATGTCTACCATTCTGTTTATTTTGAATTTCAATCTTTTTATTTTTGTGTTTTTCACCTCTATCTCCTCACTATGTTTCTCCTCCAATTCACCTTGTTCTTTTACTAATTTATCTATCTCATTACATAATTGCAGGGTAACTGTAAATAAGGTAGGTAGAGTAGGTTGCTTAGACTGCTCTTCTGAAAGCACAAGCTCTAGATTCCTTCTATTGATATCTATAATGGACAATTGGGCCAAATGTTCTAGTCTTGACCCTTGTTTCTGGAAGACATGTAGTTGATCCTCCAACTTCTTAACCCATTCATTTAACCCTATCTCTTTTTATTGTTAATCCCTCAACTGCTTCTCAAATTCTACATTTTTTTGTAGGACTAGCTGCAACTCATCCTTCTCACCCTTTTTTGTGCCTTTAGAATCCAACAATTCTTCTTCCTGTGTTTCATCTTGAGAGGTTGAGAAATGTAGTTGTTCAGTTTCAGGGGGAGGTTGATGCTTTTTCTGGCTATATATAAATCTTCCTCCTCAGACTCTGCATTAGACTCTGGAATGATTGTATAACCCACATTTTTTTGCTCCCTATCAACAAACATATGCTCCCTTTCAGAGTCTGTATCAGTGTGGATATCAACCACATTTTTCTTTTCATGTTCCCCTAAAAATTCTTTCTCCTTTAGGTGGTCTGCGCACCTACATGATTGTGTAGGGAACATTTGTTTCTTCTTGAGTCTGGACAAAGAAGAGGATGATTTTCTTTTCTTGGTGGGCTTTGAAATAGAAGGAGTTTCATAAGTAGTTCTAGGTGTTGCGGGTGGTGAGCTAGAAGCTACAGGCTACAATTTATGTTTTGACTTTTTCTTTGTGCGGCTAGAAGTCTATGAGGATGCATGTTCTAGAAAGGGGGTTAAAACTGGCAAGACTACATGTGTGGAAGAACTAGCATGTTTTCCAATAGGATTATCAAAATTCAAAGCTGGATGCTCCTCAGCAATTGCATGGTAATGAGTAGGTGAAGCTTCTAGGTGAGAAGAGGTTGCAGGTGCTTCCTCATCTTCCCCTATTTGTAAATTTTCTACTAGTGCCTCTTCTTCTCTCTCTGATTCAACCCTCACAGGTCCCTCATTAACATGATTAACTTCAAGATAATGTTCCCAAGAAATTTTAGGGTACTAAATAGATAAACTCCTCTTTACTAATAGCACAACCAAACCATGATGAGACAATGAAGACTGGCAATTTTCCTTCTATATTCAACAAACATCCTTTTTAACAAATTCAACAAAAAATATTCAGAACATTCACTACCCTTCCATGACGGAGATGGCTCAAAAGTTTGAAATACACAGTATAAAGCAAAGATTGTCTCCCATCATAGGTAAGATATTTAATAATATAGATAGCAACAGAGGCACATAACCAGGGTAAAGAGAGTTGTTTGGTACCTTGAGATGTAGATTCCATCCTTTCACCTGGTTGTATGAACTCAGCCCTTATAGAAATGGTGTCGACTCTTACAAGGAATTCTTCTCCAACTACCCATAGCCCTGTAACCTCAGTTATAGTAGCTACAATCATGTCAACCTATAAGCCTTTCACTATAGCTTCCTCATTCTAGAATGTTTCCACAAACTGTTGGGTACATTTGTACTCTTCATTATACTCTGTTATCTTAAGAAAATATTCCAACCATCTCACTTGTTGAAAAAAAGGCATGCACTCCCTGTCAGCTAATAGTGTTGAGTGAACAATAGGCTCTCTCTTGATCTTATCACCACCCATCGTGATATCCCATGAAAACTCACAATCCCCTGTTCTCTATCCAATTCTACTCACCAGACCCTTATTATAAGTTTGCTTCTACCAATTGTTAGTCTATTAGTTGGTATGTTATGCAGAAGATGATCATAATTATGGAGGAAGGGACTTAAGAAGTTTGAATGTACATAAAATAATTTAGTACCCCCCAACTATAAGTTCATTTGTCCTCAAATGAGAAGATAGGCTAGTGGTACGGAAGAACAGGTTTAAAGCATGTCGAAGTGATATAATATGTAATATTAATGATGTACGAATTATGAAAGTCATAAAATAAGAAAAAATAAATGGCAATTAAAGCAATAGCTAGATAAATACCTTTGAGGTGATGTTGAAATTGGAATTGTTGCAGGGAAAAATGATTGCATGGCGGATGGAATTGATGTGCTCGACGAACAAGCCGGAGTGAATCACAATGATTTGATAGGGAAGATGTGTGTTGATGGAATGTGTAGTGGTTGTGTGACACGTAGCAAGAAAATACAGGCCAGTGCAAGATGGCGGCATGCGGATGTCATGAGAAAAGGTGTTGTAGGCAGTATTGGTTGCATGCATGCAATCAAAACATGAAATGAGCAGGTCCCATGTGCATTGACTATAGGTGTATCTTATATAGGTCCCACGTGAATGACAACCCTTGGCTATAGGTGCAACAAGGATAGGTCCCATGGAACAATGGAAAACCTTTGGCTATAGGCCCCTTCAGTGAAGTGGTCGGATGTCAAAGGAAAGCTCTAGTGTATAATGGTAACTGAAGTGATTGAGCCTGAACTTCTGATTGAATGATTTTGTAGATCACCTTGTTTATTGCGGTGTGATGTCTGTGTTTTATGTTTATATATATATATATATGATATTATGATTTTATTTATGTACAAAGTGTGTAGAACCCAAATCTGTTTTGTAACTTCAGTCAAGTCGGCAGCTTGATCTGTTGCTAGAACATTATGATCATCTGTTACTTGGCTAGAGGCCTCAGCTGAGGTAGGAGGCTGTGGAACTTCATTATCCATATCTGCCTTTAATTGTTGGAGAAATGTAGCTTTACTCAAAGGCTTCTTATACAATTTCAATCGATGTCCATTAACCATCAGTGAGAATCTAACTTGGTCGATCATGGTTAATTGGACTGCACCATTTGGGAAAACTTCCTTTATCTCATAAGGGCCTAATCACCTGGTCTGCAATTTTCCCTTATGATCTTTATACCTAGAGTCATAGAGAAGTGCCCAATCACCTGCCTGAAAGTCCTTTGTTTTGATATACTGATCATGGTATTTGATTCTCTAATTTTGTAATGAACTACTTCCATCCTTAACTCCTCCAAGGCAATAAGCTAGTCCAGCCTTTCCTTTTGAGTTGTTGATAGGTTCATCCCAAGTTGGATAGTTGTTATCAGTGTTTTATATTCAAACTCAATAGGAAGGATAACTTTCTTTCCATAAACTAGCTCATAAGGTGTGTACCCTATTGTTGTCTTCCATGTAGTTCTATATGCCCAAACTGCTTCAGAGAGTCTTGTTGCCCAATCTTTCCTGTGTAATGCAACTGTCTTTGTCAATATTGTCTCAAGCTCTCTGTTAGTGACCTCAACTTGACCATTTGACTGTGGATGATAGGGAGTGGACTTTTTATGTCTAGTTGCATACTCCTAAATAAGGCTAGCAATCAGTGTGGATGTAAACTATGGTCTTTGATATGTGACTATTTCCCTTGGGACATCATACCTTGTAAATATTTCCTCATAAAGGAATATAGCAAGCTTATTATCTCTGGCTACTATCAAATCTTTCACCTCTACCCATTTTGTGAGATAATCAATGCAAACAAGTAGATATTCTTTGTGATTAGAGGGTGGATCTATGGGTCCAATAAAATCAATGCCCCATTTGTCAAATGGTGTGACCACCAGTTGTGGTTATAGAGGCATTTCATCACTTCTTGTAGGTCTATTCATCCTTTTACAGTAGTCACATATTCTTGTATAGAGAGTTGTATCTTTATGCAATATTGGCCAATAATACCCAGTATTCAAGATTTTGATTGTTGTCCTCTTAGCTGCAAAGTGTCCACCACAGGATTCATCATGACATGCTTTGAGAATGTCATATACTTCATCCTCTCTAATACACCTTCTCATAATATGATCAGGTCCTGTATAGAAGAGGTAACTAGATACCCATGAATAAGGAATGTCGTGCTCCACAAGGTGGTGCCTCTCTCTTGTTGAGAGGTGTGGAGGTATTTTTCTTGTGACTAGATAATTTGCTATATCTGCATACCAAGGAGTTTGTATAGTCAGTGCAAATAAGTGCTCATCTTGAAAAGAATCATCAATAACTGGGTCCCCATTGCAAGTAGGGAGTCTGGAGAGGAAGTCAGCAACAACATTTGCCTTCCCAGGCTTGTCCACAATGGTGATATCAAATTCCTGGAGGAGCAGTAACCATCTAACCAATCTACCACTTACCACTGGTTTATTCATAAGATATCTTATTACTGCATGGTGGTGTGAATGAAAATAGGATACCCAGTGATATAATGCATGAACTTATTGATTGCATAAATAACAACTAACATTTCTTTCTCAGTGACAATATAGTTAAGTTCAACACCTTGGAGATTCTTGCTAATGTAGTAAATTGCATATTCCACATTCCCTTCTTTCTGTCCTAACATAGCTCTAACAACAAAATCAGAAGCATCTGTATGTATATGGAAAGGTATTTCCCAATTAGGTTCTTTGAGTACATGTGTCTTTGTTAATGACTCTTTGACATTGTCAAAGGATAACTGACAGTCAGTTGTCCAATTAAATTTTGTATCTTTAGAGAGTAAGACAAACAAAGGGGTAGAAATTTTACTAAAGTCCTTTATAAATCTTCTATAATACCCTACATGAACTAGAAAGATTCTGACATCCTTCTATTTTTAAGGAACAAGTAATGTTGAAATGATTTCAATTTTGTGTGGATCCACTTGAATGCCTACTTTGGACACAAAGTGACCAAGCACTACTCTTTCTTGCATCATCATGAAATATTTTTCATTACTAAGGGACGGGTTATGATCTTGACATCTCTATAGTAATTTTCCAAGGTTTTTCAAGGCCTCCTCATAAGACTCTCCATAAGTGGTGAAATCATCCATATATACTTCCATAGAGTCATGGGCAAGGTCAGCAAAGATGCTTAAAATAGCTCTCTGAAATGTGGCAGGTGCATTACAGAGTCCAAATGGAAGGATAGAATAGGCATATGTCCCTCATGGGCATGTGAATGTGGTCTTATCCGGGTCCTCATGGGCTATCTTGATCTGCTTATATCCACTGAATCCATCAAAGAAAGAAAAATACTTTTTACCAGCTAAGGAGTCTAGGACATGGTCATTGAAAGGAAGAGGGAAATGATCTTTCCTAGTGGTAGTATTTAACTCTCTGTAGTCTACACAAAATCACCACTTACCTCCTTTCTTTGGTACTAATAATAGTGGAGATACCCATTGGCTATCTGATATTGGATATATGAACCTTGCATCTAGCAAGTTGTGCAATTCATTCTCCACTATGTCTCTTACTGCAGGGTTCAGTCTTCTTTGAGGCTGCCTAACTGGTCTACACCCTTCATTAATGCATTTCCTATGCATGGAAAGGTTAGGGTCAATGCCCTTCATATCATGATAGTCCCATGCAAATGTTGTCTTGTGGGTTTGCAGAATTTTTATCAGTTTAGTCTTCTAGACAAATGTCAATTCACTATTGATGTTAAGTGTCATGCCTAATGTAATGTCAACTGGTGTTTCCATGGCCATTATAGAGGCAATATTCAATGCTGATAACTTGAGACTAAAACTATGAGGCAACAACTGATGAAACATACTGTTGGTGGAAGCATAGGCTGGAGTGTTGATTGTAGGTAGAATATTGTGAAGGGGGCAGGCCAGACATATTAGACATGGGTCTTGATGTATGTATGTGTAGATTAGATAAGCAAATAAGGTAGAAATACTAAACAAAATGCAATAAACACAAAGTTATACCTCACATGCAAAACCCAATCCCATCAAGGGAGGAAGAAGCCTTTGCACCCAAAACAAGCTCCTAAGACATCATTATCCCTAGACAATGGATTCAAATGTAAAATGCTACTCTAATTTGCAACTCACTATTCTAGCTCAAGAGTGATTTTGACATGGTAACTTTGCATAAACTTGGATGATGAAAATGGATGGAGAGATGTTCTATTTATAGATTTTTGGAAGGGATTTTGATCCAAGGGTGGAGATTGATTTGGAAGATCAATGGTGGAGGATAAAAGTGATGTGGAGGGCCTAGTTCAATCTTGAATGAATGGAGGGCTAAGAATAAAACTGAATCTTTTATTCATTTTGGGAAAAGGAGTTATTAAATGAGCATGGGGGTGAAGGATTATTTTGGAATTAAAGATTCATATGGGGGAATGTAAATGAATTAAAAATTCATTTGGGGAAGAGAGGAAATAAATGAGTATGGGTTTGTTAGGAAAATTAAATGTGATGTGGGATGTTTATAAATAAAAAATTGACTTATGTGGCTTTAATTCAATTTTTTATTTGGAGGATGTGGGGAAGGGTGTTAAACAAGGTTTGACCACCCAAATGAAGGAGTTAGGATTAATTAATCACATGTTTTATTTAATTAATCCTAGGGCTAGGATGAGGTAGGCTAGGGTAGGTAATTAAATAATGGCTATTTAATTGTCTAGGGTAGGGATAGGTCAATTAGTAGGCTGGATTAATTAGTTAACATGGTTTTAACTAATTAGTTGGATTTAGAGAAAAGGGGGAAATTGATTTAATAAATATTGCATATTTATTAAATCAATTGGCTAAGGTTGGGACTATTGAATTAATGAAATTAATTCAATTTTGGGGATAAAATGATGGAAAAATAGGAAAATGAAGGGATAATTAATTAAATAAAATTTAATTAATTGGTTTGGAGGGAAATTGACATGATTAGGGATATTGGGAGTCAGTTTGATGGTAGAAGATATTTTTAGGTGTCTACAGTATGTTCCGTAATTGTTTTGGAACAGCCAAGTTACCTAACATGATATCAGCAAGTTGTCCTATAACATGCACTGTCTGAGGATCTTTTCTCTTCCTTCCTGGTTTCTTAAGGCATAACTCCCTTATAGCCTTGGTATATGTGGGTATATCCTTGATGGCTTGGATGAGGGGAATTTTAGTACAGACATTTTTTAGTTGCCCCATGAAATCAAAATCAGGCTCAGATGGAGTTGGTGGAAGGTTCATTTTTAATCTCTCTGAAAATGGAGGGCTCCTAGTAATGGTTTCTTCCTACAGAGAGATTTTCTCATAAGGCTTTTTCTAGTTATTTAGATGGTTGTCAGTGACGGAGGATTGTTCCTCATCAGGAAGTTCTATGATGAGTGGAGATGGAGGTCCAACAAGCATTTTTCCTGAGCGTAGGTGAACATCACTAACTTCAACCATATAGGTTGGGTATTGGATGGCCTCATTAGTATAGGCCTATTGAATAGGCTTGTTGTTAGGGTTAGGTGTAGGTTGTACCGGTAATTGAGTGTCTCTAGGTGAGATAAGAGTAGGTGAGGCTACATTTGGCATAAGGAAAGGTTGTTGAGGTAGGGTTTGTTGTGGTTGTGGGTAGTTCATAATTAGATTTTGCCAAGTTTGGTTCCCACACCACTGTTGTGGCCATGGGTTTTGATTGGCCTACCATTGTGGATTAGAATTTGAGGATTGGAATGGCTGTTGTGGCCATACACCCTGCTGCTGGGTCCAGCTGGGTGGCATGGTTGCCCATTGCTGATGTGGCCAGTTATACCAAGGTACATTGCTCCAATTATGAGGATTTGAAATAGATGATGCAAATGACATGGGATTGGTCAAGGGGTCCTAAGGCATACCTTGTCTTTGCTTCCATGGCCTTCATTGTGTAATGTAGAACACTTGACCTTCTTCATCTTCTATAGCTTAGAAATCTGCTTTCTCATTCTTTCTCTCAGAAATACTAGCAATACTCTTGCATCGGCAATTGGCCTTCTTCTAACAACAATGTGGATAGTATTCACTCAAAGCTACCTTCAATGCCTCTTGTTTCTTCTTTATGTGCAGAGTGTCCAGTTGTGTTGCCAGATGGCTTATGATATCCTCTTTCATGTTTGACGGGAGATTGATGAGATCTACTCTGGAGACTCCGGTGGATGATTTACTTGAAGTCAGGGTTCTAAAACCTCTATTTTTCTTTAAAGTAGAGCGTGAATAGTTTCGGCAGATTTGACAGATTTCATCAAATCCAAGTTGAGAGATATCCCCTGCTCTAATTAAATTGAGTGCAACCATACATTCTTCGCTCACACCTCTTAGGTAGACCAGCTTGAGTGACTCTAGAGAGAGCCTATTTTGTCTTGACTTCTTGAGGCAAAACTAAAATCTCTCAACATAATCTTCCAAGGGCTCATCTTCTTTTTGTGACATCCTAAAGATGTCATCCCCCTTCATATCTCTACCATGACAATAATCCTGCTATTTCTACAGAAACTTCTCCTTCATCGTGGCCCAAGTGGTTATTGAATTCTCACCCAGACCTATAAACCATCGTATTGTAGCATCCTTGAGGGTGGTTGGGAAGAGCTTGAGTCTATATGCATCTATAGTGTAATCATAACTCTTACAGAGTACATCAAACTCAAAGATAAATCTATCTGGGTCTTTAGTGATTAGCCCATGAAAGTTTGGTAGAGTTGAAGGAGGAATATTTTTCAAGGTGTTAGCTCTCCCCTGATTTGAAATAGGAAAGGCAAAGGTAACTAGTTCAGATGAGTTTTCTACTACTTCTTCTGCCATTGTGCTTGCTTCCAACTTGCAATAACCTCAAAATCCTTAGTGTTCTCCAGACCAAGGGATAATTCAAAGCGTTCTTCTTCTTCTTCTGTTGAACTGGTTGGAAGAAACCTCCCTCTATGGTCTCTTGGCCGTTGCATAAAATAATGTATAAGCTAATGGCTCTGTTCCTGCACTATGTTAGTGAATAGTTTGGAGATGGATTAAATATCTAAGTGATCCTAAATGCTGAAAAATACTATTTCCTAGTAAAGCAAGTACAAGCATAACTCAAAAAGAACTTAGAAACTCCAAACCTTAGCACCATCCCCGGCAATGGTGCCAAAAATGTCAAACTCCATTATTAGCCAATACATTGATGCAAAAAGGGCATGCACACTACTCAACGGACCAACAGATCATATATCAAGCAACCTACTGGCTATATAATGTGTTACATTTACATTGTCAAACCAGGGAATCGTAATCTTCTTAGATGATGTATGTACTATGTGTACAGTTAAGGATTTCTGAGTTTTAATCTAGAGGTTGTGTAAGTGAATAAACTAACTAAAGGAAACACAATTCCAATTGCAAGGATTGACAATACTCTAAGTAAGTAGGACTAGTAGGAAATAACTAAAGCTTATTCAACATAGCAGTAATTAAATGGTCCTATGTAACTTCTAGATAAAAGAGTAGCTAATAGTTGGTTCGGTGATCACCTTGACTCAATAAGACTTAACAACACAACATGGATTAATCATATAAACATAAAATCATAAACTAAACATATAAACAAAGTGGAGAGACACAGTACCTCAAGTGGCCTGCTTGAGTGACTGTGATCCCACAAAATCTAGCTAAATCTTTAGTGTATCTTTGTAATCACTGACGGAACTCAAAACATGTATTCCTTTATTGAATGTTAAAGCAAAAGGTACAACAATGAAATCCGATACTACAATCTCTGTCTAACCGATATGTAGCAAAATCTAATCTGTCATAGATGAGATCAACATTGTCTATTTGAATAAAACTACTGAACAATAAATGCTATAGCTGTCCATTATCCAAAAACATAAGAAGATGACTTTATTACAAAACAAACTAGAAATAGGAAACTGTTTAGGGGTGAAAATGTGGAAACAAGATAGAAGGTTTCAAGTCCCACGGTTTCATAGGCACTAAAACATTAGAGAAGTAAAAGACAAGTTTAGGAATAAACTATTGATTTCCAATGTTCCCTTTTCCTGTTAATTGTGTCTATGTGACTATTTGAATCAGGTTTTACAAGCTAGTGTCTCTCTCTAACCTTAAAATCCTAATTTGCAAATCAAACTGTAATAACTTAATTTGTGACACAGATGGAAATGAAATGATTATAGAAATACAGAGTAAACATATCAAAGGCAGTGTACCCAAAAACTAAGGAGCAGTTGGACTAGGGTGCTAGTCCTAGTGTCCCGAAAGTTTCAGAATGTCAGGATTTTTTGCACCAGCTGCTTTTCACTCTTTAGAGGCTTCCAGATCCTGGAGAAATCACCCAGTTGGACTAGGGCGCTAGTCCCAATGTCCCAAGAGTATCAGAATCATGAAATTCAAATTATGTGATGACTATGTCTACAATATCCATCTTCTTGTCACTCCTTTCCATCAGATCTTGACAAATGCAACCTACACATACAAAAGGAGGAGAAAAATGGATGTGGCTATATAGGAGCTTGCCTCAGTCAAGCCCCATTTTTGGTATTCCTACCTCAACAATAGCCAGAGATAAAGATTTGCAGAAGTGTGTGAAAACCTAACAAAGTGTATGCAGAAATATGAAACCCTAGATGTCTCAATCAAGGGAAGATCAATGACTTGCTTTAACTTTATGAACAAACACAACTTCAACTCAAGGAGATGAAAGCAATGAAGACTTGCATGAACAAGAAGGCAAATCAGCAATGTCCGTGGAGGATCTCCAAACTTGATGTTGGAGGCTTCAACCCTTCTCCCTATCATGCAAAAGGTGTACAAACCCTAGGAAGAGCAAGATAGTCTCAAGATCTTGATTCATAATCTCCATCCATTGTCTCCATGATAGCAAATTTAGGTTGATCTTCAATGGCAATTTTGGCAGAGTTTTGGCATAAAGCTTGTGTGTGATAAAATGATTTTCAAATGTCTTTAAATATCTAACCTTAGGAATATCAAATTTCAAAATAAGATGTCGACATCGCACAGAAACAAAAATTAGCAAACAGAATCCCGAAATGCACGGCAATAGCTAACATCCCTCCAAAATTTAGGACTTTGGGAAATAGGGTAGGACAAGGGTGCTAGCACCCAAGTCTAAGCCCTGATTTCTCACTCAGGACTGCCTTAAGGAGGTTAGGGGACCCAAAATTCAAGTTTACTTTTCAACCTCAGTCTTCAGTTACTCCAAAATATGACATTCTTCCAGTTAGACCTAAGTCAGTCAGGGTTTGGGAAGGTCTAAAATAAACTAGGTTAAAAGTTCACCAAAGGAGAGGAACTAAACTATGGGAAATTGTACCATTCCATATAGAGGACAATTTTTGACATAGCATTTAACCCCCACTTTAGTGGACATATGACACTACGTGCATATGCAACTAAAGGAAAATAAATACTTCAATCATGAAAGGAGACCCAAAAGGATATTGTAGAGGATGATGAAGTGTTGTTGCAAGAGAGGAAGGAGCGCCCAAGTCTGCAATCCTGCAAGACCACAAAGTTAGGAACTGCAACCTACAAAGGAACACTTGTCAGTAAATCAAAATCAAATCAACCTACAACCACCACCAATAAGTCAGTTCATAAACACTAAGGGGGTTGAGTGATGAGACATGATGAGGGAGGAAATTGAGGGAGATATATGCCCCCCTTGTTTCTACTTGCTTAGTCTGAAAAGGAGAAACAAGGAGATATCTACACATGTCAATTTCAAGGGAACTTGATGAGAAATGTGTTGTGAGGGTTATTTGGAGAAACAACACCCAAGAATAACACATTGGGTAATATAGAGAGCGGAACCAAGATTCCAATGCAACAAATGGTGCAAAAATCTGAGTTTGACAACTCAAGATAGAGGCTTAAGAGTGAAACAAGGTGATTGTGCACTTAAATAGTGATAGGAATTCTCATTCACTTACTATATGTAAAGGGAGTTTTCACTTCTCACTATTCATTGTTACTTGTCAGTGTGTAGAGGAGAGAAGGAGAAGGAGAGAGAGATCGATGATGCCGACTTGACATCCATACTAGCTTCTGCAACTGGAGATGCTACGAGCTTGAGTGGCAGAGAGATGGTTCAAGGCCAAGGTAGGGTCCCAATCCTTGCTTTTGCTATCGTTCATTCTGCATTTTTAGATTTTATTATTTTTCATGCCAATTAGGACAATCGTGGACAAGGGTACCCAATAGGGGTGTCCAAGTCCACCCGGGGTGCCCAAGTCCACCCGGGGTGCCCTAGTCCACCCGGGGTGCCCTAATCCACCTGGGGCACCCTAGTCCACCTAGGACGCCTAAGTCCAAAAAGGATAAGGGCCCCTGGGGCAAGGCACTGACTATTGTAGCAGATACTTAGTTTCATTTTTATGTGGTTTACTGATTCATTCTCTTACTATTTGTCATGCAGGTCGTTTCGGGGATGTGAGAGCATACAAGTGTTTGATTGATGTTGCTACTTTGTGATCATGTCAGCACCATAACTAATGTAGAGAGAGATCACTTATAGGCAATATGACTCTGGTGGGTATTTGACATGCCCACAATTAGGTTTAACTCTAGTATGTTGATGGCATTGATGGAGAGGTGGAATGCAAATACTTCTACATTCCATCTGCCTACGGGGGAGATGACCATCACGCTAGAGGATATCTACAGGATCCTACGTCTGCTTATATGTGGAGAGATAGTGAGGGTCATAGAGTGTCACTCAGTGATGTATACGCAGGAGAGCCAGATGTACTGTCTAGGCCACATAGTCACTCAGGCAGAGCGTGGGCACATACAACTTCGGTTACTAGAGTAGGGATGTGTTGGCATCCCTCTAATTCAAAAGATTATGATTGTCATAGTAATATTAGTAGCCACACCAAATGGATGAGGCATTCACCTTCACGGGGGCCTTGTTCATACTATAAGGGCTATGGAGGAGCATCAGACAGTCGACGTGTGGGGGCGCAGTATGCTTGTGTACCTCTACCATGATTTGGGATGATATGTCTATTAGAAATGAAAGCAACACTACTTCAATGGAATATGATTCAAGATAAATTTCAGCAATCTTTAACTATGTGCTATTAACAATGGAGATTGTAACAAAACATAAACCCACAATACAGAAATATACCAGAAGCAGAATGAAGCACATAACACACGTGTTTAACGTGGAGAAAACCCTTTCAGTTAAAAAACTCCACTAAGAAAAGAGGTCAAGTTGTATTATCTTCAAAAAAGGAGATTACAAATGCATTCACTTCATCTGCCTCCAACCTTCACTCCGGCAAAACCTGGGTACCTGTAAACTATTATATGCCTCTCATCTACTATGCTATGGTTTATATAGAATTTACACAACCTTAAGACATTAAATGACTTCTTACAAGCTCATAACACTTGTCAAGAGTCAACAATACAACCTTGGGCATCCATGGTCAAGAATAGGCTCTTACGGTGTCATAAATGTTGTCATACATGCATCCTACACTTGGAAAAATGTGCCCATGCAAACTTGAACGCCTTGGGTCTAAAAATAGCCACTTACAGCATCTTATGATGTGTCATATGCTATTATAAGTGTCATAGATTCTTATGACAACTTACAATTGTCATATAATCTCTTACACCCTCTTACAACATCTATGACGTGCGTCATAACACTAAAAATAGATTATTCCTCCAGATGTGCACCCCACTCTGACCAATTACCATTTACCATAGTAAATAACATCCCATAACTACCGTCGGTAACTCCGGGACTTACCGTGCAGGGTATGTGCAGGATCATGATGGGCCAAACTATACCTCTAAGTGGCAATGAAAATACAAAAAATCAGACTTTATCAAGTTCATGTGAAATTTTGAATGGATTATCTATATAATTTGAAAAAGATGTAAGAATGAAATTTGTAGAGAATTGAATCTAGTTTATAGGCTACTATTTTTTTTAAAACAAAAACTAAATTTACTTAGTGAAAATTGAATATTTCAATGAACAGCTATTAAATTTTTCAAAAAAAAATAAAAAGTGGGTGTCTGTCCAGCCAACCTAACTATGAGTAAAAATATATATATTTTTTTGAAACTTTCAAAATAAGTAGAGGACTCATGTCCGGATGTGATGCATATTTATTTGAAATTTTTTTCTAATAAAATATTTAGTTATGATTTTTTTACTGTGACTTTTTTTAAAAATAAAAAGTAATTTTCCAGCCAACCTAACTCGATAAAAAAAAAAATCAAAATTAAAAAAAAAAATTTAACCTATAGCCAGAAAAGCATAGAGTGTGACGTAGGTTTCGGATCTCAAAAAGGTGAAATGGTTTGAAAGTTATGGATGTTTTTCAATCAGTGTGTCCATCAGGATTTTAGAGACACGGTATATTGAAAATTATTAATAATTATTTAATAAAATGATAACCAAATAAATCTTATATTTTTAGAAAGCTAACCATTTTTTCTATAAACCCTTTTCGTTTTATCAATTTTGCATTAAAAAAAGTCGTCAGCACGAAGGGTGAAGTTCGAAAAAGAGACTAAAACATTAAAACACGTTACAATCCATAAAAAGTCAACAATCAAAACGGATATCCATTTTGCTTCGGTGAAAGCAACTAGAAACGGATATCTGTTTTGTTGATCTATCAAAAAAATTTTGCCATTGGTTTTGGATGAAGAGAAGCAACATATTTTGTACCATTGGTATTGTTTCACCGAAGATACAATCCATGGGTATATCGTTTATGTATGCGTGGACATTTCGTGTATATCCTGCTATCGTTTATCGTGGTTGTAAATGGTGAATGTACATGTCAAAGGATACAAAGGTTGACCGGCCATATCGGGAAAATTGGGAAAAGATACGTTAGTTAACCGGTGATAACAAGTCATGTTATGTATAGGCTAAATCGAAGACATCGGACTGACAATAGTTATCGAAGAGACAAAGTTCCATTGAGCCGACAACATTGATCTCACAGATCAAGTCATATCGGGGTGACAATCATTAAGTGTCACTGATAGGTTATTTATCGGCACATTGGAACAACAGTTAAGAACTACACCAATGAGAGGGAGTCACACCGACAGAAGGAACATCGGAAAGAGAAGGACTCTCAGAGGCGAGAAGAAAAGTGTCACCAATAGAGGCGGTCTGGCCGATGGTGTAGTTCGATGGTTATTCTTTCGGTGTGAGATACGATATCAAAAATCGAAGAGAATGTCTGACCGATGTAGAAGTCTTACCGATGACTAATGGACGGTAAACACATCGATGAGAGTTATAACGTCAGAATGCAAGTAAAAAGTCTCACCGAGGGTATTGGTCTTACCGATAGACAAGGGTGGTGAATCTCACATCGGAGTAAGTGTGTATATATCTTGCAATCATCTTATTCCATGAGACCACATTTCTTTGAGGCATTTTTTCAAACAGTTCATGTGTCTTGTCTATGCTTCCACACTTTCTGTACATGTCTACCAGAGCATTTCCAACTAGAATATCTACAAAAATCCCACTTCCATTATGCTTTGATGAATGTCCATACCCTATTCCAAAGCTCCCATTTTGGTAGAGGTAGAGAGGATGCTAACAAAGGTTGCAGAATCTAGCTTTACACTTGCCAATTGCATTTGCTTGAAAATTTCTAAAGCCTTTTCAGGAAACCCGTTTATGCATATCCTACAATAATAGTAGTCGAGGAGACCACATTTCTCCAACTAGACTTCTACCAATTCAGAAAATGTGTGCTTCTGGACCAGTGTTTGGTACAAGAAACATACCAATAGAGTGGTTGATGCGGAGGAAATTCCACAGTTCACCCTAAATGGCGCTGTCAGCCTGTATCGGCCAAACCCTTTCAACGTTCCCCCGAAAAAACCCCTATCCGTTACCAATTTGATAGGGAGCGCGCAGCGGAAACATAAATGTCTTGCCGATAGTAAAGAAAGAGTGTATTTCGGTCTCGTTTGGACCTTGGAAAGGATATTTTAAAAGCTATTTGAGCAATTGGTGGGTTAATGGGTATTTTACACCTTGTTTGTAAGCTTTTGATGTGTTTCTCTGCATCACTTGTCTACAACATACAAAGTTTACCTTTCTCACCCATACCTTTAGTATATAAAGGACATTAATAGGGAATTTGTAATTTCCACTCAGTCAGTGCAATCTAGGAGAGGATAGATTGTCTAAAGTTGTGATCTATTTCCATTTACACTTGCCATAACTACAAATGCTTAGTGTTTATTCTCAACCCTGGTATATGAATAAAATGTGACCTATTGTTCTAATAGGCCTATAGGGACAAAGAGGTGATAAAGCCTTTAATTTTAAACATGACATGGTTTTGATAACTTCCCATATTGGTAAGGTCCTGGATGACAATCCTTTGATGCACCTAATTATAATAGGTGTTATGATAGTCCTTGGTATCTTTTCATTTCTTTCTTGAATGGCCTGCAAATAAGACATAAGACATATTAGATCCTTCATAAATAAGAATTCTCATACATTACATTTAAACTTAAACTCCCTAAACATCCATCAATCCATCCATTAATATCAAAATGCCATGAATATCCTATGATCAACCATTCTAATTCCTAGGATAGTCATATATTGCAAATTTGCTTCTCTATACTAAAATAGCCCAAGGAATATCTAACCTCGAATTTGTATTTTAACAATCTAATGTCTTTACGAATAACATTGAGTCTTCTTTTGGGACAACATTTTTGCCTTTAGAAGCTCCTCATTTGATGATAGCCTAAAATCAAATAATGGCTTATATCCAGAGCTTTATTAAGTTGATACCTAGGTGGATTAGTGTGTAAACATTGAAATTAGATGGTAATTCACAAGTTTATTGAATAATACAATGAATCCCTAGTATAGAATCCAAATGTACATAATAAACCAGATATCTATTTTGTAGTAGGCATATGGACGTTGCAAGTGTCCGTTGCAATGAATTGGGTTTTCCAAAACGGATATCCATTTTCAAAACGGATATCCATTTTGGAAAAGCAAAAAAAAAGATAAAAGGAATATTTCTGGGCCCGACTTCTGCAACCAGAGACCCTCTGCTGTCGAAATACTCGTGATTTCTGGCTATGACAGTGAAAGGAATCTTTTTATGCACTTTTGGAGACACAATTTTCTTGTTACAATCATAAGGGTGATATTTTTGTTCCCCTAATGGGGAGCAACAGTCGTCGTAAAGCAAAAAGGAGGAGGAAAGTTACATTGGAGGAAATTGAAGCAATTAGGAAAAAAGATAGGGAAAGGAAGAGGATTGGAAGGGTGGGTTTGGCAGATGCTCATCAAGGTGAATCTTCTTCTTTACCATCTAATGACATGCAAATTGAAGATGTTAATTTTGATTATAATGAAATGTTAGATAAGAATGAAATTCACCATGATATTGCAAATGAAAATATTGAAAAATGTTATGAAACACCTATTCATAATAGCAATACCATGGACAAAGAAGAAGAAAAAAAACGAAGACATGCACTTGAAGAAAGTGGATATGAACATCATGATATTGAAATTGCACTCCATAATCCATTTGTTGATAAAATTGATGAGGTTGAAAACATGGATGAAACAAGAACAATCAATGTATCTCCAAATTTCATAAGAAGAGAGGACATTTGTCAAGAAGAGAATAACCGTGATGAAATTGGAAAACACCCAAAAACCCCAAAATGGTTACTTGAAATTGATGAGAACATAATGGAAAAACTTGAAGGCAAGAGGTCATCACGAACGGTTCGGTTGTGGGCTACAAAACTCTTCAATGAATACTTTGAGAAGAAAACATTAACCGAACAATGCCAACTTTTTGTGCAATTATTAAAGATGTACAAAATGAGACCTTTACTAAAGAAATTAAAGATTCGGTTAAACAAAGTGTCCGATCGGAATAAAATTATTGTAAGAAGCCTTTTCAATGCACTCGATTCTATTGGAAAGACTAGCAAGGAGAAAGATAAAAGAGCTGCCCGTAGAGTAATAACAACCTCAATAGTAAGCAAACAATTAAGAAATGCTCAATTAATGAGGCAAACTTGTGTTGACTTAAGATTGAATCGTAAAACATTGTCAAAAGCACTAGCATTAAGATCAAGGCTAGATAGTCATGTTGCCAATGATACTTGGGCTTTCAGTGGTAGGCTTCCACGAGTTGACAAGAAGCTAATTGATAGCACAAAGGAAGAAATTGAACGATTTTGGCACACTAACTCTAGGGTATCACCGAATGCAAAAGATGTTGTAAAGTTAAGAATTGGTGATAAAGACCGCACACCACATCCTAAACATTACTTGGAATGTAGCCAAACAACATTGTACAAACAATATTGTGAAACTCACCCAGGTATGACAATCTCACAAAGAGCATTTGAATATCTTAAGCCATTTTATTGTGTTCCTCTTAAAGTTTGTAATACATGTTGTTGCAAATACCATGTAGAATTTTCTATGTACCATGAATTATTATGCAATATTCGTTCTACTTTGCACACTAACGAAATGTTACAGGAGTGTGGTGCAATTCAACTACCAAAGTCATCTAGGGACTTATTGGATTTATTTCTATGTATTAGAGATGATAGTTGCATGTTCTACAAGAATGATTGTTTAAATGAAAAGTGTTTACAATGTGGTGGGTTATCAAAGTTTGTATCATGTTTTCATGAGGGCAACGAGCATGATTTTGGAAAGAGAATGGTTGAGAAAAAGAGATATGAAACAGTGAAATACAATTTGAAAAGTGGAGGTGAAGGTTCTAGATGTGAGTTGATTGTAAGAGAGGTAAGTATTGCTGATTTTATTGATGATTTTAAGAAAAATCTTTTCTACAAGTATGTCATACATAGCCACAGGTCTCGATGGTTAGATCAACAGTTCAGGATGTGTAAAGACTCTTTCCTGATTGGAACTATTGTCTCTGTAGTTGATTTTGCAGAAAACTATACATTGCAACCCCAAAATGAAGTTCAATCCCAGTACTACAATTCTCTTCAGATTGTTATTTTTGTTCACATCACATACAGACATGCCCCCGAGAGTACAGAAGAGAACAGGAAGATTGTCAGAGAATACCATTTTTACATGAGTGATGATCGATCTCATTCAGCAGAGTTTGTGCAATATTGTTATCAACAATTTTATGGGTCCTTGCAAGAAAAAGATATTAGAATAGATCAACATCTCATTTGGTCAGATAATTGCACTGGTCAATTCAAGAATGCTCATAATTTCTATTGGTTCAGCAAAATGCATGTAGAGAAGGGTATACCTCATATTTGAAATTTTTTTGAAGCCGGGCATGGAAAAGGTGAACATGATGGAGCAGGTGCATGCGTGAAGAGAGCTCTTTTTAAAGAACAACTAAAGATTAGAGGTGGTGCTACATTCATTGATGCAGATTCCATTGTTAAGTGGTGTAACTATGCATTGTCACGAGGAGTGGCTCTTGATTCTGAAGTGCGCAGGTTCTTTTGGTTGGTTGATGATGGGATAGCGATAGAGAAATTGGAATGTCAGAGAATCAGTGAATCATCAAAGATGCATTCATTTCAAAGCTCAAATGCAAGTACATGGACTATTTAGACACGAGAATTAGCTTGTTTTTGTCAGAGTTGTATTAAATGTAATTGGAACAATTGTGAGTCAAGTGAGTGGGTAGATGCATGGATTCCACAATATTTAGTCCCTTTATATGAAGGTCAATCATCTTCCGTCAATGACATGGAGAGCTCATTTGACTATGAACATCTTTCAGACCTTGTACAGCGAGGTCATGTTTATGCAGTTGTTGCACCGCATGGAAATGGAGAGAGGTCAGACTATTGGTTGGCACGATGTGTACAGGGAAAACAAAAGCTAACACAACCTATGACAGATGATGATGGGTTCACATATCCTACGGGATCAGTTGTTATTGCTGGGACTTGGTTACGAACATATATGGTTAAAAAGAATGGCATCCCGACCTTTGAAGACTTTGAGAAGCATAAAACCATATTGATGTATTCTCACCTAGTTGGAGCAACAAATGTCAAGTTACTAAAGCATCGTGGAAGACCAAAATCAAAAGAACTATGGACAATTAGTAATGCTGATCATGAAGCAATATTGGATACTTTGAAGGTAAGAGATGACCCCTCAGGTATGCTTGACTAGCATTTAAACTTCCAGATGGACAGGTATGACATTTTTTATCTTAACTTGTTCTTGTTTTTTCTATTTTTTAGAATTGTTTTATTAAAAATCTTGTTACTTTAATAACTATAATGCATGGTTTTGACTATATAGGATAGCGAATAAAGTTATTTTAGATGGCATCATAGATTATTTTGCATGGCATCGTAAATTATTTTGTATGGCATCGTAGGTTATTTTGACTATACCCAATGTATGATTTTTAGTTCTCATTTGTATTTCTTAATACTGCACATTTGTACCCTTTTCTACATAAGGCATTCCATGAGGTGACATGTATTTGATGTCTTTTGCCAAATAGTTCATGTGCCTTGTCTATGCTTTCACATATTACATACATGTGTCACATGGCAATTGCAACTACAACATCTGACAAAATTCTCATTTCTTTGAGGTATTCCACCAAACAGTTCATGTGCCTTGCCTATGCTTCCTTACTTTGCATTCTTATAAAAGTCCTATAACAGTCATAATTAATCTTCATACTAATCTTGATAGTAATCTTGCCATCATTGTATTCCATGAGATGACAGTCCTATAACAGTCCTATACATGTCTACTAGGATAGTTTTAACTACAACAGTCCTACAACAGTCCTAAAATAGTACTAGAACAGTCCTATAATAAGCACAACATTTAATGTACATATTTATGATATTCATGTTTACTTTTAAATCTACTTGTTCATGCTTCTCACAAGACGTCACCTCCCCTACCCATCCAGCTCTATAGAAGAAGAGAGACAACAAATGATTAAAAGGGATCACCAATTGGTGGTAAGTGATTGATTACTTATGTCATGTTATTTATTTTGAATATTAAATTCTATATTAATGTGCACGTTGTTTGATTGTATTAATAGGTGGAAATTCAAAAATCTCTATCGAGGAGGTCTAGTTGATGAGTGATGGAAGATGAGTCATTGACTGGTTCACCATCTTCATGGCCTAGCAAGAGCCATAGATTATTTGATAGCAATCCGTAGGAGATTTGATTTTGGGACATTTTGTTACATATATGTATTTGGCTTTGTAAACATACTTTTGTATGTTATTGATGTATATCATTGTATATACCCATATGGTTTTATTTGTACATGCCTATATGGCTTGATATATACACTATACATTATTTTCATGACATTATGTGCATATATGTATATATAAGATCCTAATTTGGCACAAGTAGGGAGAATGCTTGCACAGGTTATGGAATTTGGTTTTAAACGTTCCAATTGTATTTGCTTCAAAGTTTCTAAAGCCTTTTCAAAAAATCAATTTTGTGCATATCTTGCAATCATTGCATTCCATGAGATAGCATCTCTTTGAGGTGTCATGCCAAACTATTCACATGCCTTGTCTATGCTTCCACACTTTGGATTTACACCTGCCAATTGCATTTTCTTAACATTTCCTTTCAATCTTTATCAAAAATTCTGTTTTGTGCACATATTGCAATCATTGCATTCCTTCATTTACAACACATGATTAAATAAGAAGATGCATATTTACAACACTTAAGACCTTCATGAAATGATACATTAGTTTCTTGATATTCAATCATGCATTGGAGATCTTCAAAGTGTTAAATATGTTTGAAGTGATGAAGAAACTTGTTATTTTGATGTATTTCAACTCCAAACTTCCGCCTAGAAATGAAGGCGCTAATCCTTTATCAAACTAATCTAAAAGTGCGTCTTGGTACTTAGGGCACTAGATTATGATTGATCAACCTAAAATGTGCACCTAAGGCTAGATAGTGAATAGGAAGGATAAAATGCATCATCAAAGGAGTTTATAGTTATTGAAGGCATCAAATGATGACTTGGGCGCACATCTACCTCTCTACACCGTATGTGACTAGTGCCAATTATTGAATAAACAACCTAGAATGAGTGCCTTACTATTTGAGGTGCTAGTTCATGTTTCTAGAAGACCAAAAGTGCGCCTTGATGTTGAGGCGCTAGCTCTTGCTCAAGCAACCTTGAAAGTGCGCTTTCACAAGGAGGTTAAAATGTATTATCAAAGGATTAAGTTGAATCAAGGAATCATCATTGAAGACAAGTAAAACATGACTATGAATGAGGCACACTTTTCATCATCTTAACCTCACAATTGCTCCTTCCATTGGAAGCTCATATTGTGCCTAAAGGAATAGTACTGAGATATCATCCATGTCAATGATTGAGAATGTGTCAACTGGAACAATATTTTTTGTTCTACTCATCGTGGGGTCGAACGGACTACGCCAACGCATCGGGGTGGGGGGGTAAATGCTAGGGGAGGTCTCATTTCATGCGCCAAGTGTCCTAGTCATTCCGGGCAAGAGGCTACCAGCAAAGTCCCTTAAGATTCCTGAGACCAAAAAACTGCCAAACTTTGACCGAGCAATTCTCAGAATTTGTGACAGTTGGGAATGCTTTGTTTGAACCTACAGGTGCACGTGACATCCTTCCACAATAACCTCTTTCATTTTTGGTCAACTCCATTCCGTTTGACCGTGCCGAAATCAAACGCATTGGTGTAAAATGCTTCAATTTGATGCAGTGGAACGGTGCTAGGTGTGACATTTTTCATTCCATAGCTCGTGGGGTCGAACGGACTCTGCCAAAGCATTGGGGTGGGCGGGTAAATGCTAGGGGAGGTCTCGTTTCGTGCGCCAAGTGTCCCAGTCATTCCGGGCAAGAGGCTATTGGCAAAGTCCCTTAAGATCCCTGAGACCAAAAAACTACCAAACTTTGACCGGGCAGTTCTCAGAACATGACAATTGGGAATGCTTTGTTTGGACCTACAGGTGCACGTGGCATCCTTCCACAATAACCTCTCTCATTTTTGGTCAACTCCATTCCATTTGACCGTTGTGAAATCAAACGCATTGGCGTAAAATGCTTCAATTTGATGCAGTGGAAAGGTGCTAGGTGCGACATTTTTCATTCCATAGCTCGTGTGGTTGAACGGACTGCGCCAACGCGTCGGGGTGGGCGGGTAAATGCTAGTGGAGGTCTCGTTTCATGCGCCAAGCGTCCCAGTCATTCCGGGCAAGAGGCTACCAGCAAACTCCTTTAAGATCCCTGAGACCAAAAAACTACCAAACTTTGACCGGGCAGTTCTCAGAATTCGTGAAAGTTGAGAATGTTCTGTTTGGACCTACAGGTGCACGTGACATCCTTCCACAATAAACTCTCTCATTTTTGGTCAACTCCATTCCGTTTGACCGTCTTGAAATCAAACGCATTGACGCAAAATGCTTCAATTTGATGCAGTGGAAAGGTGCTAGGTGTGACATTTTTTATTCCATAACTCGTGCGGTCGAATGGATTGCACCAACGCATCGGGGTGGGCGGGTAAATGCTAGTGGAGGTCTCGTTTCATGCGCCAAGCGTCCCAGTCATTTCAGGCAAGAGGCTACCGGCAAAGTCCTTTAAGATCCCTGAGACCAAAAAACTACCAAACTTTGACCAGGTAGTTCTTGGAATTCGTGAAAGTTGGGAATGTTCTATTTAGACCTACAGGTGCATGTGACATCCTTCCACAATAACCTCTCTTGTTTTTGGTCAACTCCATTCTGTTTGACTGTGTTGAAATCAAACGCATTGGCGCAAAATGCTTCAATTTGATGTAGTGGAAAGGTGCTAGGTGCGACATTTTTCATTCCATAGCTCGTGGGGTTGAACGAACTATGCCAATGCATCGGGGTGGGTGGGTAAATGCTAGGGGAGGTCTTGTTTCATGCGCCAAGCATCCTAGTCATTCCAGGCAAGAGGCTACCGGCAAAGTCCCTTAAGATCCCTGAGACCAAAAAACTACCAAACTTTGACGGGGCAGTTCTCAGAATTCATGAAAGTTAGGAATGTTCTGTTTGGACCTACAGGTGCATGTGGCATCCTTCCACAATAACCTCTCTCGTTTTTGGTTAACTCCATTCCGTTTGATCGTGTTGAAATCAAATGCATTGGCGTAAAATGCTTCAATTTGATGCAGTGGAAAGGTGCTAGGTGCAACATTTTTCATTCCATAGCTCGTGGGGCTGAACGGTTTGCTCCAACACATCGGGGTGGGTGACTAAATGCTAGGGGAGGTCTTGTTTTGTGTGCAAAGCATCCCAGTCGTTCCGAGCTGTAAGCTACCGACAAAGTCAAAAGTTGCTGGGATTGAAATTTTGCATTCCACAGGTCCTGGGGCCAAACGGTTTGTTCCAACACATCGGGGTGGGTGAGTAAATGCTAGGGGAGGTCTTGTTTTGTGTGCAAAGTATCCTAGTCGTTCCGAGCTATAAGCTACCGTCAAAGTCAAAAGTTGCTAGGATTGAAATTTTGCATTCCATAGGTCCTAGGGCTGAACGGTTTGCGCCAACGCGTCGGGGTGGGCAGGTAAATGCTAGTGGAGGTCTTGTTTCATGCACCAAGCGTCCCAGTCGTTCTGAGCTGTAAGCTACCGGCAAAGTCAAAAGTTGCTAGGATTGAAATTTTGCATTCCACAGGTGCTGGGGCTGAACAGTTTGCGCCAACACGTCGGGGTGGGTGAGTAAATGCTAGGGGAGGTCTCATTTTGTGTGCAAAGCATCCCAGTCGTTCCGAGCTGTAAGCTACCGGCAAAGTCAAAAGTTGCTAGGATTGAAATTTTGCATTCCACAGGTTTTGGGGCCGAACGGTTTGCGCCAACGCATCGGGGTGGGCGGGTAAATGTTAGTGGAGGTCTTGTTTCATGCACCAAGTGTCCCAGTCGTTCCGAGCTATAAGCTACCGGCAAAGTCAAAAGTTGCTAGGATTGAAATTTTGCATTCCACAGGTCCTGGGGCCGAACGGTTTGCGCCAACATGTCGGGGTGGGCGAGTAAATGCTAGGGGATGTCTCGTTTTGTGTGCAAAGCATCCCAGTCCTTCTGAGCTGTAAGCTACCGGCAAAGTCAAAAGTTGCTAGGATTGAAATTTTACATTCCACAGGTCCTAGGACTGAACGGTTTGCTCCAACACATTGGGGTGGGCGGGTAAATGCTAGTGGAGGTCTTGTTTCGTGCGCCAAGCGTCCCAGTCGTTCCGAGCTGTAAGCTACCGGCAAAGTCAAAAGTTGCTAGGATTGAAATTTTGCATTCCACAGGTCCTGGGGCCGAACGGTTTGCGCCAACACGTCGGGGTGGGCGAGTAAATGCTAGGGGAGGTCTCGTTTTGTGCGCAAAGCATCCCAGTCCTTCCGAGTTGTAAGCTACTGGCAAAGTCACACTTTGCCAGTAGCTTACAACTCGGAAGGACTGGGATGCTTTGCGCACAAAACGAGACCTCCCCTAGCATTTACTCGCCCACCCCGACGTGTTGGCGCAAACCGTTCGGCCCCAGGACCTGTGGAATGCAAAATTTCAATCCTAGCAACTTTTGACTTTGCCGGTAGCTTACAGCTCGGAACGACTGGGACGCTTGGCGCACGAAACAAGACCTCCACTAGCATTTACCCGCCCACCCCGATGCATTGGCGCAATCCATTCAACCCCATGAGCTATGGAATGAAAAATGTCGCACCTAGCACCTTTTCACTACATCAAATTGAAGCATTTTGCACCAATGTGTTTGATTTCAACACGGTCAAACGGAATGGAGTTGACCAAAAATGAGAGAGGTTATTGTGGAAGGATGCCACGTGCACCTATAGGTCTAAACAGAGCATTGCCAACTGTCATGAATTCTGAGAACTGCCTGGTCAAAGTTTGGTAGTTTTTTGGTCTCAGGGATCTTAAGGGACTTTGCAGGTAGCCTCTTGCCCGGAATGACTGGGACGCTTGGCGCACGAAACGAGACCTCCCCTAGCTTTTACCCGCCCACCCCGACGCATTGGCATAGTCCATTCAACCACATGAGCTATGGAATGAAAAATGTCGCACCTAGCACCTTTCCACTGCATCAAATTGAAGCATTTTGCGCCAATGCGTTTGATTTCAACATGGTCAAACGGAATGGAGTTGACCAAAAATGAGAGAGGTTATTGTGGAAGGATGCGACATGCACCTGTAGGTCCAAACAGAGCATTCCCAACTGTTATGAATTCTGAGAACTACCCAGTCAAAGTTTGGCAGTTTTTTGGTCTCAGGGATCTTAAGGGACTTTGCCGGTAGCCTCTTGCTCGGAATGACTGGGACGCTTGGCGCATGAAACGAGACCTCCCCTAGCATTTACCCGCCCACCCTGACGCGTTGGCGCAGTCCGTTCGACCGCACGAGCTATGGAATGAAAAATGTTGCACCTAGCACCTTTCCATTGCATCAAATTGAAGCATTTTGCGCCAATGCGTTTGATTTCAACACGGTCAAACGGAATAGAGTTGACCAAAAATGAGAGAGGTTATTGTGGAAGGATGCCACGTGCACCTGTAGGTCCAAACAGAGTATTCCCAACTATCATGAATTTTGAGAACTGCTTAGTCAAAGTTTGGCAGTTTTTTGGTCTCAGGGATCTTAAGGGACTTTGCCGATAGCCTCTTGCTCGGAATGACTGGGACACTTGGTGCACGAAACGAGACTCCCCTAGCATTTACCCACCCACCCCGACGCATTAGCAGAGTCCGTTTGACCCCAAGAGCTATGGAATGAAAAATGTCGCACCTAGCACCTTTCCACTACATCAAACTGAGGCATTTTGTGCCAATGCGTTTGATTTCGGCACGGTCAAATAGAATGGAGTTGACCAAAAATGAGAGAGGTTATTGTGGAAGGATGTCACGTGCACCTATAGGTCCAAATAGAGTATTCCCAACTGTCACAAATTCTGATAACTGCCCGGTCAAAGTTTGGTAGTTTTTTGGTCTCAGGGATCTTAAGGGACTTTGCCGGTAGCCTCTTGCCCGGAATGACTGGGATGCTTGGCACACGAAACGAGACCTCCCCTAGCATTTACCCCCCACCCTGACACGTTGGCGTAGTCCGCTCGACTGCACGAGCTATGGAATGAAAAATGTCGCACCTAGCACCTTTCCACTACATCAAATTGAAGCATTTTGTGCCAATACGTTTGATTTCGGCATGGTCAAACGGAATGGAGTTGACCAAAAATGAGAGAGGTTATTGTGGAAGGATGTCATGTGCACCTATAGGTCCAAACAGAGCATTCCCAACTGTCACAAATTCTGAGAACTACTTGGTCAAAGTTTGATAGTTTTTTGGTCTCAGGGATCTTAAGGGACTTTGCCCGTAGCCTCTTGCCCGGAATGACTGGGATGCTTGGTGCATGAAACGAGACCTCCCCTAGCATTTACCCCCCCACCCCGATGCGTTGGCGCAGTCCATTCGACCCCACGATGAGCAGAACAAAAAATATGGCACTGGCAAGGTTTTTACTCTTAGGATCTTAAGTGACTTTGCTCTTACAGAACAATGTATCGGCAAAGACCCTAGTTTTCATAAGAGGAGACATGTGATTTTAAGAGGTTTTTGGGAATGTGACTTTAGCCTTCCACTCCTTATCTAATGACGAGTTTATTCTCAGAGTTTGATGGCTTTTATGAGCATATACACGATGTTGTTTTAGGATAGTCATACTCTGATGTGTAAATAATAGTAAATAGAGAGCTTCTCGGCCATAAATGGGATTTGTATACACACACACACCCAACTGAAATAGTATCCTTATTGGCCTTATTGGCACCTCCCCCCAAGATATAAGTTTTTTATGTTTGTAATGTGCCCCCAGTGTCCTTGACATAGAGTTTCTTGACATTAATTTCATTCAAACATGTCTTCAATTCATCTTCAAAATGTTTTCAATACATCTCCAATGCCTTTTCCATGAAGGTTTATGCATATTTATACATGATTTGAGGGAAACCAATAGTCTCCAACTGACTCTTGAGTACTTGACTATTCATCTTCCATACTTTTGCATTTTTTTTACATTTTTCATATGACAACTTTGACATATTTACAAAATTTGACAAGATGAAGACTAAATACATGATGAAATGGTTTATCATGACCTTATTTGATTAGGGCATATATAAGGAATTTTTTCATATTGATTCTATTGATCTAAAACCATTCTCTTGATCTAAAACCATTCTCAATGCTAAACATATCATCAATGGACTAAAGAACTATCATCATAATGTATGGCATCATGGGAAGTATCATGACTTGCACATAAGGAATTTAAATTATATTGTATATCAAGGTGTATATACATTAAAATCTAGTCCATAATGGTAGACATATACAAAAATTTGGCAAATATGCCAACTCAAAATATTTTTTACAAAATGTGGCATATGCCATGTCTCAAAATCTATATACAATCTACATGCCAAATAGCTACATCAAATACTACAAGTCCACTTGACCCTCAATCTGTGATGGATCCACAATTTGTGATGGATCCTGAAAAAGTGTCCTCTTTGTACCAAAATGTCTAGTAATTGATGGAGGTGAAGTTTCCTGCATTAACAAGTCAAAACACAAGTTAAAGTTAGTAAATAGATTCTTATCTACTACAATTAAGAACTTTCATTTATTAACATACATCTAAATCACTACAATCAACTATAAGACCGCTAGATAAACTATCAATTATTTAGAAAAATTCAATTCAATTACCTCAACTCTATGTTGTTGTTCGGACAATCGTTCTGCAAATGATTTTCTCTTAAGACAATCAGGTGTCCTAGTGAAGCATGATGGCAAAGGTGGCACATCACTCACATTCTCAACAGACTACATAAAAGCAAAGTAACATTGAAATAAATTAATATATAATTATTAAACAAAATAGGAAATGCATACATTTAAAATAGGAAATGCACTACACAAAAACTTATCTACTAGAAAACAAGCACATACCACCATCGAGGCCTCCTGCATCAATTAAAAAGGACAAGAATGTAAGACTCTAAATGACTATAATCAAATATTTAAGTTTTCTAAATTATCAATTAAAGTACAATTCAATCAAATTACCTCCACCCTTTGTTGGCGTTGAGAAAGCCGTTCTGCAAATGATAGTCCCTTGGGTCGATCAGGAGTTCGAGAAAAGACTATTGGAAAAGATGCCACATCATTCACATTTTCGATTGGCTATAAAATAAAATTAACATCAAGATATAAATTAATATATAATTACTCACAAAGAAATAAATGCATAAAAAAAAAGTTAATGTGTACAACAATTTATATCGGCAAGTCCAAGCCAAATTGGATGGCAGACAAAGTTGCATGATGAACTTCTGTCAACTCCTCCTCTGTCATCAACTGTTATCCCACTTAGATACATTAGTACTAATAAAGTTGTTTATATATTCAAATGGAATAGACCATAAAATTTAACTTTAAATTTTACCTGCACAAAAGATTGCTCATGCATTTCTCCTTCTCTAATGTTTACTGATCTGGTAGCTTCTACTCTTGTCCCTGACCCCTCAGCTTGAGTTCTGGACCCCATTGCCTCATCTTGTGAATGGAGATCATACTCTGATGTGTTCAACAGTGGCTCACTACTCTCCATAATAGGACCCAAGCATAAATGATTGCAAGAAATGCAATGATGGGGCACACATATATGTCTGGACGACGACGGTCTAGTGGTACCAGGCGATCCAATATCATCACCTTCATCATGTGCTTGTGCAAACTGAGATGTCTGTATGATCAAATGCTCAGTCAAAGAGTGTATGGCACTAAGGCCCTGTTGTGTTGCACTTGCAACAACGTCTGGGTGCTGCATTGGGGGTGGAGAAGGGATAGTAGGAGGGGGAATATAGGGACCTTGTACTTGTCTAATTACCCTAGGTCTATCTTGAGGCATTCCTCTGCCCACTCCTTGAAACTCTCTAAAATCAAAATAATTAACATGTTGACCCATGACGAACTCTGCATAGAGTTTACGGAGGAAATACAAAGGCACATCTAAATTGTTGTTGGGTGGTTTATCAAAAACCATCCACCAACGATCCTAAAAGTTTTGACTAATGCCCTCATGAATACACCATTTGATTAAAAATTTGGGCTTACGGACATCAACATGCAATCCGATTTTAGGATTGACAAAGTGTTGGGCCAACATAGTTTTTGTAATCTCTAAATCTTTGACTTCCTCATATGACAAACCGTCAGCATATTTGGCCTTCTTGGCTTCTCGCCATTGCCGAAATGATTTGTGCTGGGTGGACAATGTTTGAATATGATTAATGATTCCCTCTAAATTCGATGTCATTATAGACAATCGAGGGTGGCGGCGATACATTTCTATGATCCTGATTATATGATCAATATTTCTTTGAATATTCTCTTCTACTGTTGGAGGGGGAGGGTTTGGTGGTGGAGGGTTTGGGTTATCATTTTGTGCATCCATTTTACCTAATTAAATTATAAAACATACCCACTTAGCATAAAAACCAAAAAATTACTTGAAAATACAAAACAAACCAAAAAAATGCATGAAATCTTACCTCTTTGGATCGGATATCCGTTCCTCAGCATTGATATCCATTTTTTTGAAGATGAGACTGCGTTTTTGCAAGCCGCGAGTTTACAAAAATGCAGTCTTTTTTACTTTTTATGATCTCCAAAATGGATATCCATTTTCTTTTTCCTTATTGTATTTCATTTTTTTTATATTATTATTTTAGCATTGCTATAAAATAAAAGTATTTAGGCATTTTAGCTATAAAATACTATCAAAATTTATATAGGATTATGATGATATATATATTTGATTTTTATATGATTTACTTATACTAAGGTATCTCATAGTATTTTAAAGGCACTTTTGAATAGATACAGGAGAGAGGTAGATACGGGTTAGGGGTTAGGGATCAGGGCCATTATTTAGGGTTTACGGATTTAGAGAGAGAGAGACTACTTTTGACATGCAACCGTAAACCCTAAATAATGCCCCTAAACCCTAAACCCAAGTAACCCTAAATAATTCTTCCAAATACTAAACCCTAACCCCTAAACCATAAACCCTAAATAATTCCCCTAAGCCCTAAACCCTAAACCTAAGAAAGGGAGTCCTAGTTTTCTTGTTTCCATTTGCTTCGTCGATAAGGGAGAGGGAAAGATAGAGGGGAGAGATAGGATATATAGGAATGATAGGGGAATGACTGGGATGCATGATTAAACCTAACCCCTAACCCCTAACCCCTATTTCCTAACTCCTAAACCCTAAACTTGAGAAACCATAATCCCCTAAATCCTAAACACTAAACCCAAGAAACCCTAAACCTCTATCGAGCTCTATCTCCCTATCTCACAATCTCCCCATCGCTATCATTCCTCTACCTCTTAATCTCTCTCCCTATGCTTTAGCCATGTCCCTCACTCTATATCTCCCTATTGGTCCTCTCTTTCTAAACACTAAACCCTAAACCTCTAAACCTTAACCCCTAAACCCTAAACATGAGCAACCCTAAACTCTATCTCCTATCTCTCCCTTATCTCCCTATCTCTATCGTCCTTCTACCTCTCAATCCTTCTCCCTATTTCTCTAGACATATCACTCACTCTCTATCTCCCTATCTCTCCCCTTTGTCACCTCTATCTCTCCCTATCTGTCTCCTCTCTCTTTCTATCTAAACCCTAAACCTCTAAACCTAACCCTAACCCCTAAACAATAAATCCTAAACCCTAACCCCTAACCCCTAAACCTGAGAAACCCTAAACCCCAAACCCCTAAACCCTAAACCCAAGTAACCATAAACCACTATCTCCTTATGTCTCCCCTATCTCCCTATCACCTTTGTCCCTTTACCTCTCAATCTCTCTCGCTCACTCTCTATCTCCTTATCTCTCCCCTTTGTCACCTCTATCTCTCCCTATCTGTCTCCTCTCTCTTTCTATCTAGCTATCTCTAAAACTGAGAAACCCTAAACCCAGGTACACCCTAAATCCAATCAACTCTAAACCTATATCTCCCTATCTCTCCCCTATCTCCCTATCTCTATCATCCCTCTACCTCTCTTGATCTCTCTCCCTATGTCCCTGGCCATGTGCCTCACTCTCTATCTCCTTATCTCTCTCCTCCATCTCCTCTCTCTATCTCCCTATAATTCCTCTCTCTATAAACCCTAAATCCAAAACCCTAAACCTCTAAACCTAACCCCTAACCCTAAACAATTTAAATCCTAAACCCTAAATAATGCCCCTAAACCCTAACCCCTGACCCCTAAACCTGAGAAACCCTAAACCCCTAAACCTTAAACCCCAAACCCCTAAACCCTAAACCCAAGTAACCCTAAACCACTATCTGCCTATCTCTCCCCTATCTCCCTACCACCTATGTCCCTCTACCTCTTAATCTCTCTCCCTATGTCTCTAGCCATGTCCCTCACTCTCTATCTCCCTATTCCTCCCCTTAGACTCCTCTATATCTCCCTATCATTCCTCTCTCTCTATAAACCCTAAATCTAAAACCCTAAACCTCTAAACCTAACCCCTAACCCCTAAACAACAAATCCTAAACCCTAAATTATAATGCCCCTAAACCCTAACCCCTAACCCCTAAACCTGAGAAACCCTAAACCCTAAACCCTAAACCCAAGTAACCATAAACCACTATCTCCCTATCTCTCTATCACCTTTGTCCCTCTACCTCTCAATCTCTCTCGCTCACTCTCTATCTCCTTATCTCTCCCCTTTGTCACCTCTATCTCTCCCTATCTGTCTCCTCTCTCTTTCTATCTAGCTATCTCCAAAACTGAGAAACCCTAAACCCAGGTACACCCTAAATCCAATCAACTCTAAACCTATATCTCCCTATCTCTCCCCTATCTCCCTATCTCTATCATCCCTCTACCTCTCTTGATCTCTCTCCCTATGTCCTTGGCCATGTGCCTCACTCTCTATCTCCTTATCTCTCTCCTCAGTCTCCTCTCTCTATCTCCCTATCATTCCTCTCACTCTATAAACCCTAAATCCAAAACACTAAACCTCTAAACCTAACCCCTAAACAATTTAAATCCTAAACCCTAAATAATGCCCCTAAACCCTAACCCCTAACCCCTAAACCTGAGAAACCCTAATCCCCTAAACCGTAAACCCCAAACCCCTAAACCCTAAACCCAAGTAACCATAAACCACTATCTCCCTATCTCTCCCCTATCTCCCTATCACCTTTGTCCCTCTACCTCTCAATCTCTCTCTCTATGTCTCTTGCCATGTCCCTCACTCTTTATCTCCCTATCTCTCCCCTCGAACTCCTCTATATCTCCCTATTGGTCTGATGCAGAGCTCACAGTGGAAGCTCTCAAAACACAGTGAAATACCCATCAAAACCCATAGTTCAAATAGATTAAAGCTTAATCAGCTTTAAGAAACCTTCTCAAAGTCCCAAATAACATCAAATCATATACATTCTTCCTATCGGCAAGATAAACACTATTGACCAACTCAAAAATTCTTATACTGATGCTTCGATCACTCCACTTTTGACAAGCCTTTGAACCTTTCATTGTGACATATATCCATCGGCCCAACTTTAAACTAGTCTTCCGATCTCCCATACCACCCATTTCTCACTCCACAACCTGTATTAACACATGATTAAACCTAACCCCTAACCCCTAACCCTTATTTCCTAACCCCTAAACCCTAAACTTGAGAAACCATAAACCCCTAAATCCTAAACACTAAACCTAAGAAACCCTAAACCTCTATCTCTCTATCTCCCTATCTCACTATCTCCCCATCACTATCATTCCTCTACCTCTCAATCTCTCTCCCTATGCTTTGGCCATGTCCCTCACTCTATATCTCCCTAATTGTCTTCTCTCTCTAAACACTAAACCCTGAACCTCTAAACCTTAACCCCTAAACCATAAACCCTAAACCCTAAATAATGCCCCTAAACCTTTACCCCGAACCCCTAAACCCTAAACGCGAGCAACCCTAAACCCTATCTCCTATCTCTCCCTTACCTCCCTATCTCTATCATCGAGCTCTACCTCTCAATCCTTCTCCCTATTTCTCTGGACATCTCGCTCACTCTCTATCTCCTTATCTCTCCCCTTTGTCACCTCCATCTCTCCCTATCTGTCTCCTCTCTCTTTCTATCTAGCTATCTACAAAACTAAGAAACCCTAAACCCAGGTACACCCTAAATCCAATCAACTCTAAACCTATATCTCCCTATCTCTCCCCTATCTCCCTATCTCTATCATCCCTCTACCTCTCTTGATCTCTCTCCCTATGTCCCTGGCCATGTGCCTCACTCTCTATCTCCTTATCTCTCTCCTCGATCTCCTCTCTCTATCTCCCTATCATTCCTCTCTCTCTATAAACCCTAAATCCAAAGCCCTAAACCTCTAAACGTAACCCCTAACCCCTAAACAATTTAAATCCTAAACCCTAAATAATGCCCCTAAACCCTAACCCCTAACCCCTAAACCTGAGAAACCCTAAACCCAAGTAACCCTAAACCACTATCTCCCTATCTCTCCCCTATTTCCCTACCACCTTTGTCCCTCTACCTCTCAATCTCTCTCCCTATGTCTCTGGCCATGTCCCTCACTCTTTTTCTCCCTATCTCTCCCCTCAGACTCCTCTATATCTCCCTATCATTCCTCTCTCTCTATAAACCCTAAATCCAAAACCCTAAACCTCTAAACCTAACCCCTAACCCCTAAACAATAAATCCTAAACCCTAAATTATAATGCCCCTAAACCCTAACCCCTAAACCTGAGAAACCCTAAACCCCAAACCCCTAAACCCTAAACCCAAGTAACCATAAACCACTATCTCCCTATCTCTCCCCTATCTCCCTATCACCTTTGTCCCTCTACCTCTCAATCTCTCTCGCTGTCTCTTGCCATGTCCCTCACTCTTTATCTCCCTATCTCTCCCCTCGGACTCCTCTATATCTCCCTATTGGTCCTTTATCTCTCTCTAAACCCTAAACCCTAGACCTCTAAACCCAAGCAACCCTAAACCTCTATCTCCCTATCTCTAACATCCCTCTACCTCTCAATCTCTCTCTCTCTATGTCTTTGGACATGCCTCTCACTCTCTATCTCCCTATCTCTCCCCTCTGTCTCCTCTATCTCTCCCAAACTCTTTTAGTCCCCTCTCTCTATCTCTCTTTAAACTGTAAACCCTAAACCCCTAAACGCGAGCAACCCTAAACCTCTAAACCCTAAATAATTCCCCCAACCAACCTCTAAACCACTTCTCTATATAGGTGCAACTAATACCACTTTTTCATTGTTCATCTTGTTGGTTCTATGTCATATAATGTTCCACATCGAGCTCTTTATCTCAGTCATCCGGTTGTTCTTTATCTTGCTCTTTATTCTCATCAACTGCATGTTCCTCTGTTTCCTGATCTTTTCCAAGATCCAAATACACTTCCTGTTGTTCTTCTTGATGCTGGTCATAAGGATGTGTCACTTCACCTTGTTGCTTTTTAAAATAACCAAGAAGAGGCAACAAGAGGCAACAAATTGTTACTTTTCTTAGGCAAATTTAAGTTTTCTAATTACTACTGAAATCTTTTTAAAATAATGTAAAGAACATGCAAAGCTTCAAGGAATCTTTTTATGGCACCTGTGCTAGCTTTTGTCCTCAAGGATCCAACATTTTGGTATCCTCCTTTGTAGAAATTAGAACATCCTCTTGATGACAATGGGAAGAATAAGGATGCCTTGAGAACTTGGAGATTTTATGGAGAGTGTAAGAACCTTCAAATCCTTAAAATTGAAATGGAAAAGGCTCACAAAGTTAGGACTGTAAAAGTATAATAATTATTGTGGGGGTTGCAATGAAAATATGGCTTAACTCTTTTGAAGTGACTCACTATCCATGATGTGTTGGGATCAATGGAAAATGGAATAAGAGATATTAACAAGAATTTGACATAAATGGAAGAAATGGATAGTCTCCCCTAAAAATGATGGCGAGAGATGTATTAGTAGTAGAAGAAGCAACATGAATGGTAGGGTTGGTTGGGAGTGGACTAAAGAATTGATTGAGAGATTATAGAAGACTAATTGGGAGTGGACTAAATAATTGATTGAGAGATTATAGAAGACTTATTAAGAGTGGACTAAAGAATTGATTGAGAGTCAAGAGGATAGGAGAATTAGTTAGGGGAAGTAATGGTTCAATCAGGGGTGGAGAGAACTCTCAATCACAAGAATAAATGATGCCAAAATGGATGGAACTAAAAGAAATCATGCATTCCAAAAGATGACAAGGTTGCCCCTTTCATATGATACAGTCTTTCTAAAATTTAGATTGTATTTTATAGCTAAAATGCCTAAATAGTAAAATGCTAAAAATGCTAAAATAATAAAATAAAAAACAATGAAAACAATAGAGAAAAAGATAACGGATATCCATTCTCAAAACGGATATCCGTTTTGGTTTGGTACCAAACCAAAAACAAACCAAAACAGATATCCGTTTCAAAGTCAAACTTTGCCAAGTCGCAAATTTGGCTAAGTAAAAACGTGATTTTTTTCCTATTGCCACTGTTTGGCCCGCGATGATCCTGCACATACCCTGCAGTAACTCCATAATTACCGTGGACAGTAAATAATTTTTACCACTGCTGATGAAACTTGTGCATCCCTTATGGGTAATTACAAATTACAAATAATAAATGGAATAAATACAATATTGGGATTTACAAGGTTGATGGAACCTTATCCCAACATTCTCCCACTTGACATTATACATTATAAATCAACCCATAGGAAATCAAATGAAAAATAATCAAGCACTAGAAACAAGGCCCATGGCCTCTCTGAACCACACGAACTTTTCTATGCTCATAGGCTTGGTCAATGAATCTACAAAATTCTCATGAGTGTCTATCTTCTTTAGCTCAATCTCTCCATTTGCAACCAACTCTTGAACAAAGTGATACTAAACATCAACATGCTTAGTCCGAGCATGATACTTGGGATTCTTGGCCAAACAAATAGCACTTTGGCTATCACAACCAATCTAAATGATCCCGTAATCAAATCCAATACCTGTACACAATCTCCTCAACCAAGCTACCTCCTTAGAGACATGAGTAGCAGCCATATACTCTACTTATGTGGTGGACAAAGAAACTGTGGGCTGCCTCTTACTCATCCAACTCATTGCACCTCCAAACAAAGTAAACACATAGCCACTAGTGGACCTTCGACTATCCAAGTCACCTGCCCAATCTGCATCAACAAAACCCTGTATGTCTAAAGATTTATCAGCACTATCAGTACCAGAATAAACCAAACAATGGTCAAGAGTACCTGCAAGATATTTAAATACCCTCTTCGCATAATTCCAATGTTGTCTACCAAGGTTAGACATAAATCTGCTCAAAACTCCCACTGCTTGGGCAATATCTGGTCTAGTGCAAACCATTGCATACATCAAACTCCCTACAGCACTAGCATATGGCACATTAGACATATCCTCAAGATCATCCTCAATCTTTGGACACATATCCAATGAAAGCTTAGTACCAATGGGTAAAGGAACTCTAACTGGGTTATAGTCCTACAAACTAAACCTCTGCACAATAGTATTCACATACTTACTTTGTGACAGCCAAATCTTTCTGTTAACTCTATCCCTCCTAATCTCCATTCCAAAAATATACCTTGCAGTACCAAGATCCTTCGTCTCAAATGCACTTGAAAGTTGGGCTTTAAGCTCACTGACCATACCCTTAGTATTGCTAAAAAACATGTCATCAACATACAAAGCAATAACCAGTATAGAATCATCAACACAATGAATGTAAACACAATGATCCTCCTCACTTCTAAAAAAACCCAATTTCAAAACAAATGAATCAAACTTTTGATACCACATTCTGGGGGACTGTTTCAAACCATAGAGAGACCTCTTTAGCCTGCAAACCCAATGTTCTTTTCCTTTTACCTCAAAACCTGTAGGTTGTTACATATAAATTTCTTCTCCAAGATCTCCATGCAAGAACGCAATCTTAACATCAATTTGATCAATCTCCCAATCATAAGTTGTAGCAATGGATAAGAGAAATCTAATAGAAGTCAATTTAGCAATAGGAGAGAATATCTCACCAAAATCAACTCCCTCTCTCTGGGAGTAGCCCTTGGCTACCAGTCTAGCCTTGTACTTCTCCAATGACTCATCTGCTCCAAACTTCTTCTTAAAGACCCACTTACATCCTATGACCTTTCTTCCTTTGGGCAAATGAACAAGATCCCAGGTGTTACAAGAGTCTAAAGCCATCATCTCCTCCTACATGGCTAACTACCAAGACTCACTATCATCTGCAGAAATAGCTTCCATGTAGGATCTAGGTTCATCGTTACTACTCAATACAGCATATACACAATGAAAATCTAGTGGGCTATACCTGTCAACTAGATTTTGTTGTCTTGTGGATCTCCTCAAGGGTGGAGTAAGAGACTATACTTGTTCTTTGTCACGTCTCATACTTTGCATACTTGATTGAAAGGTTAAAATTTCAATAATTACATTAATTAGTTAAACTGATTCGCTTCGGTTATTTCCTTTGCTTTGGCTATATTGGGACTAAATTATTGATGGTCTTATGAGTTTGACTTTTGCAGCCTTGTCGACGACAAGAGCATGGCTCAGGTAGGGGAGTCCTAGCTTCATGGCAACAGATGACGGGTTTTATCTGGGAATTCCACACACACACGTAGTTGCTTTATCTTGCATTGCACCGCATTGAATGTATTTTTGATAAGTAATGCTTGCATGTTTAATTCGTTGATCGTGTTTGCGTGATTATTGAATGGATGTTGATGTTTTCGTCTGAGTGAAATAGCTTTGAATGTCTTTGATTATCATATTTCAAACTCGATATCTGTTTTTGCAACAAAACAATAAGTCAGAATTTTCATAGACATAAGGAATTAAATAGATAATGTACAAATTAAATAGAATATCAACCTCATGCCAATAATTGCTTCTATTTATAAAAATTAAAAATAGAATAACAATATGAAAGTTAATCCTTATTTTCCATGCATGTGATATATTAAATAAAATCTTTATACAACTTGTTATGAAGATTTGATAATATAAAATAAATTCTATTTTCGACAAATAGGAAAAGAAAGTAAATATACTTATATTAAACAAGAAAAAAATCAATCAATATTCTCAGATTTTTAGTATTTTACATTATTATTAGTTTACAAGAGAAAGAGAGAGTCTTGTTTTAACGGTGGGAGAAAGCATGCGACGCATGCATTAAGAGGATAGGAAAAAAATAGCAAATAAGAAATTTTTGCATGTTTAAGGGAGATTAGGTTTTTAAAAGGAGGAAAGGAGAATAGGAAAGGGGAGATAATTTTTTTGGTCACAGAGAAGAAAATGAAAGGGAAGAGGCGACTACAGCAGCAGACCAGATCCTGAGATCCCACCTTATCAAATTAGGTTCCTTTCTTATTGTATAAATAAATACTCCTTCATATTCTTGTCTTATGAGTTAACAAGCTTGGCCAGGGATCATAGTTTACCTCACAACAAAATCTGTTCCTTCAGTCTCTTAAAAATTTTGTTGTCTTCTGAGATTGAAAGTCTTTTAATGTGAAATGTAGGATTGGATCTCTATGAATTATATGCCATTTTTTTTAATTTAGATGAAAGGCGTTGATTTAAATGTATGTCGATCCATGATGCGAAACCCATTCTGCACTATATTTTCATTATAAGATCAATGCTCAAGAATGACGTTGTAAGTATGGGAATACCGCTCAATTTAAGTGTATGCTGTCGACTTTCTGTGTGCAGCACCGATCTATCTGTATCATTAGAGCTTTCAACAAGCAAATAAAAACAAAACCTTCTCCGTGGTATTTGACGCCAATGAAAACCTATAATATGACGTTCCTGTATAGTATATAACTTGCAACGCTTAGTACATCCCATGCAATTTTCGTTGTGTCTTACCATCCCACGTAAACGTGGCCTTTGGTCTCTTTCTCTTTTCCAGTATATGCAGAACCCTCTCTAAACTACTCCACTCGGTTGTTTAACTATGCTTATCCCACCAAACTTTGACATTCCTCTATCGATCGGCCTTTTGGGATTAGATCTCTTCACATGAGTTCCACTTATGGTGCCCTTAGAAACAACCTCTGATCTAACTTTGGTTCTCCTTGATTAGATCAGTCTGAGAGAAGCCGAGGTCTTCATATGGCTGGTTGAGCGATCCTCAGAACATTATGAAGTCATTTTCTGTGTGTATTGAGAGTCTTTCTTTCTTAGTGAATAAAGTTGTACACTGCCTATTATTATGTCATCCCAACACTTTATGTCGATCTCTATTATAGTGAATGTTGCAGTTGTATGATAAATAATGTTACTTTTGCTTTTGTAAAGTCAAAATTACCGTATTAGTATGCCAAATACATTTATTTGGATGTCAATGTTCTCTGTTAAATGGATGACGTTCCCTGCATAACGCATACCATTCAATGTTGCCGTCATTCACAGATTGGTGTTGTCGCTGCATGAAGTCGTAATCTTTTTGAGTAAAATGATGAAGCTTTAAAACAATCTCTGTATATTTCAACCTCAGTGGATTTAAAACGTTCGCTGTTAAGGCAGAACATGTCCATCCGGTAGGATTGCTTTATCCACATAGCATACCTGAGTACAAATGGCAGGTGATTAGCATGGACTTTATTCAGGGATTGCCCATGTCAAAGAATCGGCATGATGTCATCTTAGTGATGGTTGACAAACTAACAAAAGTGGCTCATTTCATTCCAGGAAATCTCACAGATGGGTCATTGACTTTAGCAAAGAAGTTTGTACAAGAGATCTTTCGACTACATGGAGTGCCAGAGACGATCATTTTAGATCGTGACACTCGCATGACCTCTAGGTTCTAGATCACACTTAATGCAGCCTTGGGAACTAAATTGAACTTTAGTATAGCTTATCACCCTAAAATAGATGGTCAAACAGAGAGAGTCAACCAGGTTGTAGAGGATCTTCTGAGGATGTACTGTATGGACCAGCAGTACAAATGAGAGGAATATCTACCTTGGTAGAGTTTGCTTATAATAATTCCTACCATGCATCCTTAGGTATGGCACCTTTCAAGGCTCTCTATGGTCGCAGGTGTAGAGCTCCAATCAGTTGGGATAGGATTAAAGACCGAATAGTAGTTGGACCCGATATGTTGAAGGAAATGGAAGATTAGATGAGGCTAATCAAAGAAAACTTGAAACAAGCCTCGAATAGACAAAAGAGTTATGCAGACAAGAATATGACTTTTAGGCAATTCTCCTTGGGCGACAAAGTGTTTTTAAAAGTTAAGCCACATAAGAGTTCGATATCATTTGGCAAGGCATCCAAACTAGCTCCACGATTCGTAGGACCTTTCGACGTTCTTGAAGTGATCAATCCAGTTGCATACAGACTTGCATTGCTACCAACTCTCGCCAAGATCCATAATGTTTTTCATGTGTCATTGCTCAAACCTTATCATCCTGATGTTTTGCATATTCTTGATTGGCATGCTCTGCAGGTACAGGATCCAGGAGTGGTGCTAGTGGAGCCCATTCGAGTCTTGGAGAAGCACAACGTTAAGTTGCGTAATCGAGACATAGTGCAGTATAAGGTCCAATGGGACCAGTATTCAGTGGATAGTGCCACTTGGGAGGATGCTTCTGATATTGTTAGATCTTTTCCGCATTTGGAAAATTAGATTAGATGTTTATTTACATGCATATTCAGATATTATGAAACTCAAATGATGATACATTATTGTTTTTGATTTTATTGTTTACATGATGTAATAAGACATCGAGACGATGTCTCTTCCAACTGGGGAAGGATGTCATGTCTCATACTTTGCATACTTGATTGAAAGGTTAAAATTTCAATAATTACATTAATTAGTTAAACTGATTCGCTTCGGCTATTTCCTTCGCTTCGGCTATATTGGGACTAACTTATTGATGGTCTTATGAGTTTGACTTTTGCAGCCTTGTCGACAACAAGAGCATGGCTCAGGTAGGGGAGTCCTAGCTTCATGGCAACAGATGACAGGTTTTATCTGGGAATTCCACACACACACGTAGTTGCTTTATCTTGCATTGCACCGCATTGAATGTATTTTTGATAAGTAATGCTTGCATGTTTAATTCGTTGATCGTGTTTGCATGATTATTGAATGGATGTTGATGTTTTCGTCTGAGTGAAATAGCTTTGAATGTCCTTGATTATCGTATTTCAAACTCGATATCTATTTTTGCAACAAAACAATAAGTCAGAATTTTCATAGATATAAGGAATTAAATAGATAATGTACAAATTAAATAGAATATCAACCTCATGCCAATAATTGCTTCTATTTATAAAAATTAAAAATAGAATAACAATATGAAAGATAACCCTTATTTTCCATGCATGTGATATATTAAATAAAATCTTTATACAACTTGTTATGAAGATTTGATAATATAAAATAAATTCTATTTTCGACAAATAGGAAAAGAAAGTAAATATACTTATATTAAACAAGAAAAAAATCAATCAATATTCTCAGATTTTTAGTATTTTACATTATTATTAGTTTACAAGAGAAAGAGAGAGTCTTGTTTTAACGGTGGGAGAAAGCATGTGACGCATGCATTAAGAGGATAGGAAAAAAATAGCAAATAAGAAATTTTTGCATGTTTAAGGGAGATTAGGTTTTTAAAAGGAGGAAAGGAGAATAGGAAAGGGGAGATAATTTTTTTGGTCACAAAGAAGAAAATGAAAGGGAAGAGGCGACTACAGCAGCAGACCAGATCTAGAGATCCCACCTTATCAAATCAGGTTCCTTTCTTATCGTATAAATAAATACTCCTTCATATTCTTGTCTTATGAGTTAACAAGCTTGGCCAGGGATCATAGTTTGCCTCACAACAAAATCTGTTCCTTCAGTCTCTTAAAAACTTTGTTGTCTTCTGAGATTGAAAGTCTTTTAATGTGAAATGTAGGATTGGATCTCTATGAATTATATGCCATTTTTTTTAATTTAGATGAAAGGCGTTGATTTAATTGTATGTCAATCCATGATGCGAAACCCATTCTGCACTATATTTTCATTATAAGATCAATGCTCAAGAATGACGTTGTAAGTATGGGAATACTGCTCAATTTAAGTGTATGCTGTTGACTTTCTATGTGCAGCACCGATCTATCTATATCATTAGAGCTTTCAACGAGAAAATAAAAACAAAACCTTCTCCGTGGTATTTGACGCCAATGAAAACCTATAATATGACGTTCCTGTATAGTATATACCTTGCAACGCTTAGTACATCCCATGCAATTTTTGCTGTGTCTTACCATCCCACGTAAACATGGCCTTTGGTCTCTTTCTCTTTTCCAGTATATGCAAAACCCTCTCTAAACTACTCCACTCGGTTGTTTAACTATGCTTATCCCACCAAACTTCGACATTCCTCTATCGATCGGCCTTTTGGGATTAGATCTCTTCACATGAGTTCCACTTACGGTGCCCTTAGAAACAACCTCTGATCTAACTTTGGTTCTTCTTGATTAGATCGGTCTGAGAGAAGCTGAGGTCTTCATATGGCTGGTTGAGCAATCCTCAGAACATTATGAAGTCGTTTTCTATGTGTATTGAGAGTCTTTCTTTCTTAGTGAATAAAGTTGTACACTGCCTATTATTATGTCATCCCAATGCTTTATGTCGATCTCTACTATAGTGAATGTTGCAGCTGTAAGATAAATAATGTTACTTTTGCTTTTGTAAAGTCAAAATTGCTGTACTAGTATGACAAATACATTTATTTGGATGTCAATGTTCTTTGTTAAATGGATGATGTTCCCTGCATAACACATACCATTCAATGTTGCCGTCATTCACATATTGGTGTTGTCACTGCATGAAGTCATAATCTTTTTGAGTAAAATGATGAAGCTTTAAAACAATCTCTGTATATTTTGACCTCAGTGGATTTAAAACGTTCGTTGTTCAGTGTAAACCCATAACAGTAAGTAGATCAAATCTAATTGTATCTAAAATTGCACATAATTATTTGACCATTGAAGTGGATGATATTTTAAGGGAAAAAAATGATAAGTTTTGAAACTAGATAACTCGATATGATGACTCAAGCCAGCTGTCCTCATAAAGAAAATAGAAACAATTAAACATTTGAACTGCTTTGATATCTGATATGAAAACTCATTCAAACACATGTAAATGATCCTCAGAAGCTTGACGAAAGATAAACATTTCTTTTATTTTCCTTATCAACGCAAGAATCTTTGTTCAAGAGATTAAGTCATAATTGCTCTAATTGAAAGACTACGGGAATTATACTTAAAGGATCAATCCATTTGTCTCTTACACTGAAGTTCATTCAAGTAGAGTTTATTTTCTTCAAATTGACATTTGTTATGTTTACAAAATGAATTGAAATTGCTTTGTTCTCTTCTTTGAAGTTTCTGACAAATGATGATTACTATGTAGAGAGTGAGTTGTTTACTTGATTTTGCTTACCCTCGTCATTGTATTAGAGTTATGAAGGAAAGATTGTCTTCCGAGACGGGTATCGAATGTGGGTTATTAGGGAAGTAAGTTTCTTTTTCAAACTTGCATGCTGTTATTATGGAGTAATGCTTTGGTCAAAGCTAACAGAATGTTGAAATAGACATGCACCATTGAAATAGATAGACTTTTCCTAGCTATACATTGTATTTTTTTTTCCTACCACATCCTATTGATGAGATGCTGCATTCATATTAGTGATGCATGTAGATTGATAGGCACATACCAGATTCCACCCTGCATATGTTTCCAGGTTGCTAGGCTCTTCGAGCAGGGTCGGGCATCCTTCAGTTTGAAGGATACTGGGGAAGCTCAAGCTTCGTGGTTGGGCGGAAAAAGCGCCTGAACCATGTTCTTGTCCTTCGACGCAGCAGATGGCCGGTTGGTCGATGGCGGTTGAGGACTCCTTGATAGATTATTTGACATTTATATCAAATTGTACTTCTTGTATTCAATGATTGTAAGGCTTGATGCCATTATTTAACACTTGTAATATTTGTTTCGACATACTCTGTAAAGGACTTTAGATGTATTTATGTATGCTTTGACTTTACGGTTGTACTTTTACTTATAAATCTGAAAACTTGCTTGGATTCTTGAATGTTATCTCAATTTCTTACCTTCGCCATGATGATTAAAAGTTCATATTTTGTCAAACTTAGAAGTATTTTTTTAGTAAATCTTTGTTTACTCCATTTTCTTGTTGTTTGTGAATTTCTAGTACTTTACATTCTTCTACATGATCATTTGCACCAACTTCTTCTGTAACAACATATTCATCTTCATCAAAACTACTTGAATCTTCTTCTTCTTCTTCACCCCCCAATCCATCATTTTGTTCTTCCTGAGATGCATCTTACTGCTTTAAATCAAAGTGCACCTTCTTTACCTTTTCATCTTTTTCTTTTGGCTACTTGGGTTCAGAAATAACTCTAAGTTCCCTAAAAATAACATCTCTAGAAAAGATAATCTTGCAGGTTAGTGGATTCCAAAGCTTATAACCTTTGACATTATCACCATATCCAATGAATGTATACTTTTCATCCTTTGGATCCAACTTAGATCACTTTTCCTTAGGCACATGAACAAAAGCCTCACAGCCAAAAACCCTTAAATGTGAAATAGAAGGTTTCTTACCTGTCCACACTTCATAAGGTGTTGAATTAAGAGCCTTACAAAGAGATTTGTTTATCAAGTAGAAAGCAATACACATACCCTCTGCCCAAAAGTATTTATCCAACTGTGCATCACTAAGCATACTTCTGGCTCTTTCCATAATTGTTTGGTTCATCCTTTCTGCAATACCATTCTATTGTGGTGTATATGAAGTTGTCTTTTGTCTGATTATACCTACATGCTTGCAAAACTCATCAAATTCCTTAGAGCAATATTCCCCTCCATTGTCAGATCTTAATATTTTTATCTTTAAACCTGATTGGTTCTCTACTAAGACTTTGAATTTCTTAAACTTAATGAAAACTTCAGATTTATGTTTCATAAAATAAATCCATGTATATCTAGATACATCATCAATGAAGGTTACAAAATAATGAGATTTTCTGATAGATTCATTATACACAAGTCCAAACACATCCGTATGAATAATTTCTAACTTCTCTTTTTCTCTATTGCTTCCTAAAGGAAATGATTTTCTGTTTTGTTTACCAAACACACAATGCTCACAGAAATTAAAGTGCTCATCAAAATAGGAGAAACCATCCAACAAATTTTTATTCTTAATAGTTTTTAATACATTATTGCTTGTGTGGCCCAATCTACGGTGCCACAACATACATGCATTTTCAGTATTAGACTCAGATACATAGGAGGCATTATAAAATGTAGTGGCTTCAAGCTTGAACAGGCTTCCGAAACTCTTCCCCTTCACTACCACCAAGTTCCCTCTCACTAATCTGCAGCCATGCTTGTCAAATGTCACACGTATTCCCAAATCATTCAACTTCGAAACTGAAATCAGATTTCTAGCTAATCCAGGAACATGCAAAACACCAGGGAGGGTTTCAATCATCCCATCACTGAAACACAACAATACCTTTCCTTTCCCGACAATCGGATATGAAGAGTTGTCACCAAGGTAGATATTACCTCCATCATATTCTTCATATGAGGAGAACCATTCCTTATGCGGAGTCATATGAAATGAGCATTCTGATTCAACCAACCAATTTTCATCAGAAACAACATTACATGTAGAAAGTAAAACATCTTCACCTAATTCAAGGACTTATCCGAAGTACTCTCCCACTGTTTCTTGGGGTTTCTGCACTCCTTCTTCACATGTCCCCTTTTACCGCGGTTCCAACACTTAACTCTGTTCTTTTTACCAGTAGTCTTAGACCAGCCCTTGGACTTGTCTTTAGCCCCTTTTTGATCTCCTTTAGGTCCTCTTTCCTTAGACCTTCCCCTGACACTGAGAGCATCCCCCGAACTATCTGAACTCTTCTTCCTCAATTCATGTGATAGTAGCACTGAAACAAGAGCATCCAACTTTGGATCTGCAAGGTTAGCAGTGATAGCAAGAATAGCATTCTCCAAAGACTCAGGTAAAGAACAAAAAAGTAAGATACATTTATCTTTCTCACTAACCTCAACATCTACTGAATCAAGCTGACTCACTAACAAATTAAAAGAATTTAAATGCTCTGCAACTAATTCACCTTCTCACATTTTCATGGAAAATAATTTTCTTTTAAAATAAAGTTTATTTACCATACTCTTGGCTTGATAGATCTCACCCAACCATTTCCACAACTTGTATGCAGTCTCTTCCTTTGCGACATTCAACAGGACAGAGTCTGAAAGACACAACCAGAGGGTTCCTCGTGCCTTCTTATCCAGTCTATCCCACTCATCTTGAGAGATATCATCAGGTTTCTTCTCTTTTTGAATAGCCAACCATTGGTTTCTTTCTTCCAACAAATCTTCCATTTTCAACTTCCACAACTCATACCCCATTCTGTTGAACTTATCAATGTCCAATCAAGAGGTTGATGCAACGGTGGATGCAACCATAATAACAACACAAGATCTGCAAAACAAGCAAAACCAAATCTCCCACTGTAGTTACAGTTTCCACACTACCACCCAAGAGTCAAAGATGGCCAGGCTCTGATACCAAATGTTAGAAATAAAAGCAACACTACTTCAATGGAAATCTGATTCAAGATAAATTTCAGCAATCTTTAACTGTGTGCTATTAACAATGGAGATTGTAACAAAACATAAACCCACAATACAGAAATATACCAGAAGCAGAATGAAGCACATAACACATGTTTAACGTGGAGAAAACCCTTTTGGGTAAAAAACTCCACCAAGAAAGGAGGTCAAGGTGTATTATCTTCACAAAAGGAGATTACAAATGCATTCACTTCCTCTGTCCTCCAACCTTCACTCTGGCAAAACCTGGGTACCTGTAAACTGTTATATGCCTCTCATCTACTATGTTATGGTTTATATAGAATTTACACAACCTCAAGACATTAAATGACTTCTTACAAGCTCATAACACTTGTCAAGAGTCAACAATACAACCTTGGGCGTCCATGGCTAAGAATAGGCTCTTACAGGGTCATAAATGGTGTCATACATGCATCCTACACTTGGAAAAATGTGCCCATGCAAGCTTGAATGCATTGGGGCTAAAAATAGCCACTTACAGCATCTTATGACATGTCATATGCTATTATAAGTGTCATAGAGTCTTATGACAACTTACAGTTGTTATAGAATCTCTTACACCCTCTTACAGCATCTATGGCATGTGTTATAACACTAAAAATAGATTATTTCTCCACATGTGTACCCCACTTTGACCAATTACTATTTACCATAGTAAATAACATCCCATAACTACCGCCGGTAACTCTAGGACTTACCGTGCAGTAACTCCGTAATTACCGTGGGCAGTAAATAATTTTTACCACTACCGGTGAAACTTGTACATCCCTTATGGGCAATTACAAATTACAAATAATAAATGGAATAAATACAATATTGGGATTTACAAGGTTAATGGAACCTTATCCCAACAATGTCCATTATGAGGCATAGAGCTTGATGTGTTGCACCTTAGTACAGGTCTGGGCCTTTGAGCATATCAGATGCATGCAACCTACATGCTTTCCTATAAAGCCAACATTCACCTATCCATGGGTCCACGCCTATCCTCTTACCAAATGTTGGAGACACGGCGATCTACTGTACTGGAGGATTGTGTTTGATAGGTTGGAGGCCAGTAATATCATCTAGAGACCATATCGCGGCTATATAGTATGGCCAGGTCAACGGAGACAGTTAGCAAGGATGCAAAGGGATTTGGTGGTAGACAGTGCGGCCCACTCCTATCTATCCATCTGGTCACCTTACAGGTGATCCTCGACCTTGGGCTGATCACGGGAGTGACATTAGGATAGAGTAGGACATTAGTGACTTCGTAGGATACTATGATCTGGATGATGATGATGAGACAATGATGATGATGAGGAGGTCCTGTCATGATACATCTTTAGGGCAAGACCGAAGTGAGATCAGTAGGAGGCAGACAATGATGAGGAGGCTGAGTCTTAATCACAGTTGAGAGGTCATGGTCCAGCTCTTCCAGATGTGAGGAGATTAAGCCGACCTGAGCGAGGGGAGACTAGTAGTCATATGCCCCCAGCTACAGAGGTGGCTGCAAAGCTAATCACACCATCAACTATCCGAGATCCATCTTGGTGAGATGGAGATCCAGGTAGGATGCTTGTTATGTTTAGATGCAGTTATTTGTGATTATTTGTTTATGATGTCTATATGAGGTACTGATATCTATTTTATTTTCTTTTTACAATTGGGACATATGCATGGTGCGACTTGGTGGGCCACATCATAGCAGAGATAGTTCCAACCGATGCGGTCAAGAAATGGGTGCAGGCAGAATACTCGCCACAGCCATCCATAGGGCAGAATGCGGAGATCTTTATGCCTTTTGTGAGATATCGATTAGCAGTGGAGTCTATTCTAGATCAGGCTATCCAGAGAGCCAAGCATGCTGAGGTGGAGCTCCAGACGCTACGAGATCAGACAGTAGTTGTACCTGTACCTGAAAGAGATCCTGTTGCTAGCGAGATCTTACTTCCTGAGTTACGCCAGGAGAGAGTTCATAGAGACAAGGCTTAGACAGAGAGACCAGTATCGGCGGATGTATATGGATCTATAGGGCAAGGTGCTAGGATTGAGAGGAGAGATCAGGGGGTTACGATCACGAAGTGTCTCTAGGAGTCATTCACGATCCGTAGCCACACATGGTCAGGATTCTGTCACACACGCACCACGAGGTCCTGAGGGCACATGTGACAGGGGTTCAGCTATGTGATGTATATTATGTACTACGACATTCCATTTTGGTATATGGGATAGTTGACTCAAATCTATATGCAAACTGATGATGATATATATATTAGATGTTTTCTTATTACTATTTCTAGTGTTTTCTAATCTATCACATGTGATTTATGTAAAATGCAACTAGTGATAAATGTTAATGCTTATGAGGAAATGCAGTTAATGCAAATGTGATACTAAATAATTCTTTATAGAACATTTAGTAAAAGCACAATGATTAATAAATTTCACACATAACTAATATTCTATGCTATACCAAAGTTAGTACAAAAGTGATCTTAATAAAGCATGTTTAACAAGATATCACAATGATTAACTGAAAGAGATTTGTATGTTAAATGAATTAAGACAAAATAATCATATCTTTTCAAAATTGAAGTGAAACTAACTAATATGTTTTGCTTTTTTAAAGTATCATCTAATACATAGTCTTAAGCATAAAATTTCTTGAGGTGCGTAGCATTAATAGGTTCTTTAAGTGGCATACCTTGTTCTTCGGCTAGCTTATACACTCCTGATCCAAAGGCTTCAGTAACGACATACAGTCCGAGTCAATTAGGGCTAAACTTTCCTTTTTCTCCAGGAGGTGCATTCACATTGCGTTGATTCTCATAAAGTACCAAGTCTCCAACGTCAAATGAATGGTGTATAACAAGCTCATCGTATGATCGTTGTATACTCTTCTGATATGCCTTAAGATGCTCAAGAGCGTTGATACACTGTTCATCCAGCATCTCAAGTTGTTGTAATCTCTTTTCTCTTTCCATGTCATCATCAATAACATCTCACAAGGAGACTCTTAATGAGGGAATTTCGAGTTCCAGAGGCATTACCGCGTTGACACCATAAATAAGATTATATGGGGTAGTTCTAGTAGCCGTACGAATACTTGTTCTATAAGCCCATAACGCGTTGGATAATTTAATATGCTAGTCTTTCTGATGTTTGTTAACAGTTTTGCGTAAAATATGTCCTATAACCTTGTTTTAAGCTTATGCCTAACCATTTGATTGAGGATAATAAGGCATAGAGAAGCGATGTTGAATGTGATATTTTTTAGGAAATTTTTTCACTTCCTTGTTCTTGAATGGCTTGCCATTGTTGGAGACCAAGGAGGAAGGTATACCAAATCGAGAGATTATGTTATCTTGTATAAAATGACAAATTACATCAGTAGTCATGGATTGTAAAGGGATGGCTTTGACCCACTTTGTGAAATAATCAATAGCAGTGATGATAAATGTATGTCCTTTAGAGGAGGGTGGAGAGATTTTACCATTTAGATCCAAGCCCCAAACAAAAAATGGCCAAGGTGACACTTGGGCACAAATTTCCTAGGCAGGTGCTTGGATTAAATGTTCATGTCATTGACATTGTGGACACTTCTTGACATAAGCAAAGGAATCTTGTTCCATGCATTATGAATAATATCCCATGCATATTAATTTTTGCACTAATGATTTTCCTCCAAAGTGCCCTCCACAAGAACCGGAGTGAGCTTCTTCTAAATCTATCAGAATCTCTGAATTACTAAGACATCAGAGAAGGACACCATTATAACTTCATCTATATAAGACATTAGCTAGAATGATATAGTGCACTGCAAGTTTGCATAGGCAAACTCAAGAATTTTTAGACGTTGAATTAGGCATGGTTCCATCACGCAAGTAGTTGAATATATGGGAGAACCATTCATTAGGGTTTATATCATAGCAAAAATCAAGACTTGCAACTACATCATCTTCTATGACTGGTGTTTTAAAATTATGAATAATAAAAATAAATGCATTGGGAGAATCATCAGGGGATATAAGGGAAGTTGCACTTGCCATTGCATCCACATGTCGATTGTCTTTTCTTTGAATAGTATCAATTGAAAAGGATTGAAAATGATTTAATAAAGACAAAGCAAAATCATGATATTGAGATAATTTGTCTTGTTTAGCTTGATATGATCCATTTATTTGTCTTACAATTAGTTGTGAGTCACCATATATAGTGAGGTTTTTTTATGTTTAAAGCCAAGGTGGCACAAAGTTTTGCAATAAGAGCTTCATACTCAACAATGTTGTTTGTGCATGAGAATCTTAGGTGGCAAGACATACGAATTGGCTTACCTAAGGGGGGTACCAGTATAACACCAGCACTAGAGCTGGTTTGACATCTTGATCAGTCAAAAGACAACTCCCATTTATCTTCTATATCAATAGCTAAGATTTGATCATCAAGGAATGTCTCCTGATTCTGTATAGAAAAAGGAGAAGGTGCCTCAGCTAAATGGTTGGTTAATGTTGTAAGGAAATGAGGGCATCTCAGAACGTATTTCTAAGAAAAGTGGTGTCTTCGACAAATTTAAATTCTTTCCAAATGCTTCAAAAACACGCACAACTATGCCTTTAAAGCGGAAACAGACATAGAACATTTCCTACATTAACCCTTAGAGGAAAGCACAAGTGAACAATTTCTAGTTTCAACAGCAGAGACATTAAACATGAAAGACAGAACAAGAACACAGATTTACGTGGGGAAAACCCTTACGGGTAAAAAACCCCACACTCCAAAAGCCCAGATCACCATTGTATTATTCAGCAACAGAAAAAATAGTTACAATACAAAACTGGCAATAAGCCTTTCATGAAGATTTACATCTTGTTCCTTCTGAAGAATAACTGACAGTATAACCTTCTCAGCCAGAACACTTTCATTTGAAACCTGTTTTCATTCTCTTCTCAGTCCCTTCACATGCTGTTCACATGCTGGATACAGCATACAGCAAAAGACTTCACAGAAGGAGAAAGACCAGAGCTCCATCAGATTGAACTCACCGTCTCATAGATTCTCTCACACCTCTGACTCGATTACACAATTACTTTTAGCAATCTAATCGACACAAGCACTTCACAGTTCGTTCCAACTGGCATCACTCTTTTTCAACCATTACAAAACTACCAAAACTGTTTGCATATTCGCGAGGACCTTTAGTCCCACATACATCCGTCGACTGACACATCAACTACATATATGCATGAACACACGATAAGTTTACCGTCGGCACTTTTGCTGCCGATGACCCTAGCCTGTCAACCACTAATGAACCGTCGGAGTGACTTCTTCCTTCTTCACCGATAAGGTTCCTCTTGCCGATGCCAACCCCTCGCCAACTTCCATTGGGGTGACAGTTGACATCGGAGCGACATCCCTAGGCTTGCCTGATAGAGATCCTCACGCCGACACCTGACTCCAAGGTAAGTCCCATCGGAGTAACCAACACCATCAGCAAAACTTTTCTTCGCTGGACCGATAGTTGTTCTCACGCCGACGCCCAAGCTAAAGACATCCATCGAAGTGACCACAAGCAGTCGGAGTAACATTTCAAAGCTGGGCCGATAGTGATCCTTACGCCGATCAATCGGGACTCCACCATCGGTGAGACCATTCCCATCAAGAAGACTTCACAAGGCTCGACCGATAGATGTCCTCTCACCGACGTCCAACTCCATTGGAGTAACACATAGCTGTCGGAGTGACACCCACATCCTTCACCGATAGTGATTCTCATGCCGATGGACTTCACCAACCCTTACCACTCCATCGGGGTAACACCAAGCGATCAGAGACACAACCACAGGCTCCGCTGATGACCACCCTCATGCCGATGGACATCACACATCGGTAAGACCTTGGAGATCGGCATAAGACACCGAACTCCTGCCGATAGTAAACCTCATGCCGATAGCTAGCCCTCCATCGGTATAACATGAAGTATCGGGGATACATCTTCCAGCTACGCTGATATCAATACTCACTCCAATGTTCTTCCATCGGAGTGACCCACGCCGACGACCAATGACTCCGCGATGCCAATGAACTGAACCATTGAACCAATCGGTTGAACCAAACCATTGAACCGATGAATAGTTCAATGAACCATTGAACCAATCGGTTGAACCAAACCATTGAACCAATGAACAGTTCAACGAAACAGTTCAACGAACCATTGAACCAACCGGTTGAACCAAACCATTGAACCAACAAAGAAACATTGAACCTATAATCTGAGTCACTAGTACTCAACATTCTCCCACTTGATGAAGGAATTATAGGAAACCATCAATGCTCCAAGTCACAGAACCAAGCTGATACTGCCACCACTCCACTGTGCTCACAACCTTTTTACAGAAGCTCCATAACATCAACTTCAAAGCTGTCAGAACACAGCCAGAAACATTCTCCAGAAACAAGATAAACCATCAGCTAGAACAACAATCAGTAAGCTGACTGTACCCATCTAACTGAACATAAAACCCACATGACTGAAAATAGCACACACAGCCAGTGCTAAAACATCCAATCACTCATACCTTAAAGGTATGAACATCAGTAGACTCATGCCACCTACATATACACCCATCAACTGCAAATACAAGCTCAAAGTGTGAACTAGTCGAAGAAGACCAAACACTTCAAGAACTCCCACTGCATGGGTAATGCAGATCTGAAAAAGATCATGGCATACAAAAAATCCACCAATGGCATTACATAGAACGTGTAAATAATCATGTAGTACCAAGGAAACATCCACCATGATATGCAAAAACTGTAAGCAAATAATCTTGCAAGAACAACTCCTTACCACCAGTCCAAAGTTCTCCCAAGTTCTCCACAATGTAATGTGAAACACACCATCAGAGAAACTAACTGAGACCAAGAGAGACACTGCACATCATATACCTATAGACAATCCTTTTACATACACCTCTGAAAGCCAACTGTGTCAAGTATGATCTCCTTCAAAACACCCCAAAGAAGCATCCAAACAAACATTCAATCTCCAAGATCAACTAACATGGATGTAAGCCTCACAAACCAAAGAAGATCAAACTAATTTATTTCCCATTTCAAGAAATCAGCCCATTAACCATCTCCTAACAGTCCTCATCAATGAATGAAATCTCTAAACTCAAATGCACAAGGAGATAATCATGCTATTCATCTCTCACAATGAATCCACCAGAACCATCAATGAGTAGTTCAAGATCCATATCTATGAAAGAAAACATAAAACACCTGAGAGAAACAATGGACTATACCTCTCAAGTGAAACTTATCGAGTAGACCAAAAGTGGGGAAAAAGAATGTTCTTCCAAGATACCCAAGTCCCAATGACTTTCTCCAAGAACAATCTCCTCTAGATCTTTTTGTTGAATTCACATTCAACCAAGGTAAAGACTCCTCGAACTTCCAGCTGTAAACTCTGAAAACACAGCATATACAGTCTCACCTTATTCTCCATGTATCCATGAGTACCTTTGAACAATCACCTTATGCTGAACTCCAACTGCATCACTACAACACTATGAAGTAATCAAGCAAATGATAGATGTACCCAAACATAGAGAAGTAACCAAACCACTATCAAAACTCCAATCATCTGAATCAGGAACTTATCATGGCATCATGATCTTACCATCTCTTTTAGGAGATTCCATGCTCCAGGTGAACATAACCATTGTCTCTAGATCAATGTATCATACCAAAATTCAAAAGCAGAAATCATGATATGAAACAAACCAAAATTCTAAACCAACATCACCTGTCAAGCACCACCAACACCTTAGCCAAGAATTTCATGAATCCTCCATGACTCCAAGATGTTACTCATCCTCAAATAGTGCCCCTGCAAATGTGAAAGAACCCTTCTGCAGCAACAGGATCAAAGAGCTCCTCCTAGTAACATCTGTAACACTAAAGAAGATCATTCACCACTAAGTGATGAAACACATAGTCAATGCTAAAGCTCCCACTGAACTGTAACAATAGAGCTTTCCAAGCATCCTGACCAAACATCTCCTAATCTGAAAATCTTCCAGGTCCACAAATTAATATGTCCATGTGACTATAAAACCAAGTGACACCAAGATCTCCAAACCAAGGAAATAAACTATCACTGTCAATAGCTTACACAAACCTGTGTATTCAAGCTGTACATGACACCATGATATACATACTACAAGTCTCCATAACCAACTATTCGGATACTCAACAACATCCATCCTCTCATCTTGAAACAATCACACCAATGCACAAGTGACCAAAGACAAGGCCAGCTAACAAATCTGCATAAACACTGAAACAATCTTGTGGATAAAGACAGTCCACATCCAAGTCATCTCACTGTAGCTTAATAGGTGATTAGCCCACAAAACTACATAACTCGTAGATCCAACCAATGTACCATGCAAACTCACTATCACACTGGAAACTGCAAAACTTAGATCTCAAGGAATAGATAACAATGTAGACAACATGACTCAAACATCAGAAAACTTACTTTTCACTGATTCGCCCAACATGTCCACAACCTGAGCACCATTAGTCAAGAAACCAGAAACATTACCACAGAAATGCTGAGTGACAAATCACATACCAGCACTCCCATGCAGAGCAAGCATTTCACCTCCTCACACCATGCACAGAGCATGCATCCAAGAGAATCAGGCTATTACAAAAGCTCTCAGACCATCCAATGATCAACTCCATATCCTACATGCAGTCGGGGTAAGAGAAAAATTATGCCTTCCAATACCAGGAGCAGAACACCCAGCATAAGCACAATACTCCATGGCTAAGCAGTAACACAAACTTCTCCATATTATCAGAGAGCCTCTCACACAGACACCCAATATGAAAGTTACTGTAGCAACACAGCCTCAAAGCAAACCCCATGCAACAAGATTAAATACTGTCAATTAAGAGCCTCAGGCCACATCATGACCAGCTCCAGTCTCTTCACCATCCTTCAAGCACTGCTGAAACAGAAACACAAGATCAACTGCCAGACTTTCACTCAAACAAGGATCAAACAAACAGACATTTCCTTCAGATTTCCTCAAGCCTGTCACACTAAGAAATCATCACAGAAGGAATATGCAAACACATGCAGCACACAAATGTACATATGTGAGCAACAAAGGATATCCCAGAAGAAGGCTTTGATACCACTTGTAAGGAAATGAGGGCATCTCAGAACATATTTCTAAGAAAAGTGGTGTCTTCGACAAATTTAAATTCTTTCCAAATGCTTCAAAAACACGCACAACTATGCCTTTAAAGCGGAAACAGACATAGAACATTTCCTACATTGACCCTTAGAGGAAAGCACAAGCGAACAATATCTAGTTTCAACAACAGAGACATTAAACATGAAAGACAGAACAAGAACACAGATTTACGTGGGGAAAACCCTTACGGGTAAAAAACCCCACACTCCAAAAGCCCAGATCACCATTGTATTATTCAGCAACAGAAAAAACAGTTACAATACAAAACTGGCAATAAGCCTTTCATGAAGATTTACATCTTGTTCCTTCTGAAGAATAACTGACAGTATAACCTTCTCAGCCAGAACACTTTCATTTGAAACCTGTTTTCATTCTCTTCTCAGTCCCTTCACATGTTGTTCACATGCTGGATACAGCATACAGCAAAAGACTTCACAGAAGGAGAAAGACCAAAGCTCCATCAGATTGAACTCACCGTCTCATAGATTCTCTCACACCCTTGACTCGATTACACAATTACTTTTAGCAATCTAATCGACACAAGCACTTCACAGTTCGTTCCAACTGGCATCGCTCTTTTTCAACCGTTACAAAACTACCAAAACCATTTGCATATTCGTGAGGACCTTTAGTCCCACATACATCTGTCGACTGACACATCAACTGCATATATGCATGAACACACGGTAAGTTTACCGTCGGCACTTTTGCTGCCGATGACCCTAGCCTGTCAACCACTAACGAACCGTCAGAGTGACTTCTTCCTTCTTCACCGATAAGGTTCCTCCTGTCGATGCCAACCCCTCGCCAACTTCCATCGGGGTGACAGTTGACATCGGAGCGACATCCCTAGGCTTGCCCGATAGAGATCCTCACGCCGATGCCCGACTCCAAGGTAAGTCCCATCGGAGTAACCAACACCATCGGCAAAACTTTTCTTCGCTGGATCGACAGTTGTTCTCACGCCGACGCCCAAGCCAAAGACATCCATCGGAGTGACCACAAGCAGTCGGAGTAACATTTCAAAGCTGGGCCGACAGTGATCCTTACGCCGATCAACCAGGACTCCACCATCGGTGAGACCATTCCCATCAGGAAGACTTCACAAGGCTCGACCAATAGATGTCCTCTCACTGACGTCCAACTCCATCAGAGTAACACATAGCTGTCGAAGTGACACCCACATCCTTCATCGATAGTGATTCTCATGCCGATGGACTTCACCAACCCTTACCACTCCATCGAGGTAACACCAAGCGATCGGAGACACAACCACAGGCTCTGCCGATGACCACCCTCATGCCGATGGACATCACACATCGGTAAGACCTTGGAGATCAGCATAAGACACCGAACTCCTGCCGATAGTAAACCTCATGCCGATAGCTAGCCCTCCATTGGTATAACATGAAGTATCGGGGATACATCTTCCAACTACACCAATATCAATACTCACTCTGATGTTCTTCCATCAGAGTGACCCACGCCGACGACCAATGACTCCGCGACGCCAATGAACCGAACCATTGAACCAATCAGTTGAACCAAACCATTGAACTGATGAATAGTTCAACGAACCATTGAACCAATCGATTGAACCAAACCATTGAACCGATGAACAGTTCAATGAAACAGTTCAGCGAACCATTGAACCAACCGGTTGAACCAAACCATTGAACCAACAAAGAAACATTGAACCTGTAATCTGAGTCACTAGTACTCAACAAGTGCTTGTCCTTTAATTGCTTTCTGAGATATAAATTTGAGATCAAATTTAGTTAACAACATAACCCATTTAGCAAGGTGGCCAGAAAGATCTGTTTTAGAAAATAGATGTTTTAAAGGGTCAAATTTTACTATTACATGTATCTCAACATTTAGGAGATAATGCCTAAGCTTTTGTGTTGCGAAGATAAGAGCTAAGCATTATTTCTCAATGACAGTATATCGCACTTCATAATTGAGCAATGTTCAGCTGATATAATATACAGCACATTCCTTGCCTTTAGTATTATGTTGTACTAATAAAGTTGCGAGAGCGCTATTAGATGCAAAAGTATAAAGTATGAAAGGTTTATCAGGAACAGCAGGTTGTAAAACAAGAGGTTTGGCGAGGTAACTTTTTAAGTTCTCAAAAGCCTTCTGACATTCTGAATTCCACTAAAATTTTGAGTCCTTCTTCAGTAGTTGGGTAAAAGGGTGAGTCCTATCCGTGAGTTGTGAAACAAATCGACGAATGGCATGTATCTTCCCTTGCAAACTATGAAGTTGAGATATGTTTTTAGGTGGCAGCATGTTAACAATCACGTCAATCTTTCTCATATCTACTTCAATACCATGATTTGAAACTATAAATCCCAACAGTTTTCCACTATCGACACCAAATACGCACTTATAGGGATTTAATTGCATGTATTTCTTTATTCACTCAAAGATCTATCAGATAGTCATGGCGTGATCTTGGCGATGAATAGACTTCGCCAAGATGTCATCAACATAGTCCTCTATGATATTATGCATGTAATCATGAAATATAAGAGTCATGGCGCGTTGGTAAGTTGTTCCAGCATTCTTAAGTCCAAATGGCATGACTACCCAACAAAGTGTACCCTAGGGTGTTATAAAAGTAGTTTTATATTGATCATGAGGGTTTATGAAAATTTGATTATATCCTGAAAATCCATCCATGAAAGAAAGTAATTCATGGTCGGCTATTGAATCAACAATCATATCAATGTTAGGAAGTGGGAAATCATCTTTCAAGGATGCAAGGTTCAAATCTCTAAAATCGATACACATGCGAATACGACCATCGGGTTTAGCAATAGCCACTATATTTGAGATCCAAGGTGAATAGTCAATAGGGCAAATAAAGCCAACTTGTAACAACTTTTCTATTTCAACCTTAACAAGTAATGTGATCTTAGGATTAATCTTACGAATCTTTTGTTTAAACGGGTTAGCATCTGATTTCAGTACAATATTATGTCTTACAATATGAGGATCAATACCACGCATATCCGAATAGTTCCAAGAAAACAATTTAGAGAATTCGTGTAACAACTTTGTCATGTCTTCTTTTCCTTCTACACTTAAGCAATCACTTATAGGGATAACTTTTTCATTGTTATCTTTCTCCATGAAAACATCAATAGTCTTTCCATTAAGTAGAGTACTGTGGTCTAGGAGATCGGGTGATTGTAGTAATTCTTTAGATTCTTCTTCAGATTTCAAAGCAGTATTTATCATGCTAACAAACTTTCCAAAATATGAAGCACTATTCAAACAATAAGGCAATCCACATTTATGATGGTAACGGGGAATATCATCGTAAGCACCCAAGAATTCAATTATTGCTTCATCCGTTGAAAAGATGTCTAAGGGGATCTCTCCTGGAGGACAATTAGTGTCAATCATCTCAGAGAAGATCAAATTAAGTGTGGAAATTGTATTCACATTAAGAGTAGGACATCTACGAGCTTTAGATCCCTTAAAGAGTTATATCCAATACCATTTGAGTAATGTCACGAAGCAAATTCTATAGGTACACGAATCCCTTGTTGATTAATATCGCAACCATTACCTACATAATCACAATTCTTATAGAGGATTTGAAATCCTTGACCATAGATCGAAGCCATTTCTTTGGAAGAAGGTGGGGCTTCATAAGTCCCATAATCTGTAGTGTAAGTAAGAATATTATCTATATTTGTTAGCAAACAGACTTTAGTATTTGAGCCATGAGATGAGATTGATGCAACACTTGATGTCTCAGGAGCGGAGTTGTTAATTTTATATTCACCTATAGAGGGAGATGAAAAATCTAACAAACCCCAATCATCACCAAGAAATGCATTCGATTATTTTGATTCTTGCACAATATTATCTATAACAGGAGGGGTTGATAAGTAAACCTTCAAATTATTTAAAATCTTACTTTGGACAACTTGCTTTTATGATTCAATTTGTAAACAAAGATCTGGTTCAGGATCATCATGAATAGTATGAAGTTTATCTTTGTTTAGGGTAAAATTTGGATTGTTTATGTTTAGTGTTTAGATGTTTGAATCCTCCTTTCACCCTTTACATTCAAGGACCTTAGGGTTGAGTGGTAGTGCACTATCATACCCTAGGTCGCTGTGAGATGTAGGGAAACTTGGATTAGGGTATTTAATTATCAATTTTCCTTCTCTTATGCTTAATTGACCATTAAAATCCTAATTTTGCAAATGCAACAGTAAATGGATGAATTACAGAAAAAGCTCTTGCAGAGGGATGTAAAATGCCAAATCACAGAGTACCTATTTTTGGAGTTCCAAGGTGGAAAAGTCAGGGACATAGGAGCGGGCACCCAAGTCTAAGGCCCTACTTTTTGTCGAGATCTAGAAACTCAGTCTGTAACCTATGTCTGATGTTCCAGAGATTTTCATATTGTGGAACTTCAAGGACTAATGAGCGGTGCCCAAGTCAAGGGGGTAGATTTTTCTTCTGTTCTGCAATTCTGACACTTCAAGATGTCTTCCTGCAACTTCACTTTGTCCAGCTCCTCAACCTATAACGTACAACCATGAAAACTTTGGGAGGGGTTGTGGTGTTTAGAGGCTTGCCTTAGTCAAGCCTCGGAGGACACTTAAGTCTTTGAACACCTTTTTCAGATACAGAGTGCGTGCCTAGGGAGGCAGAGGAAAAAACCAAATGAAATAATGATCAAAAACACAATATAATGTCACCTTGTAGTGAAGATCTCATGGGAGGAAGATGCTCTTCATTCCATGATGAAATGGATGCTCAAATCTGCAAACACAAACACATAGACAACACCAATCTGCTCTTACAACACAATGAAAGCCTTGAACCACCTTTAGGATGCCAAAATCACATGAACATAATCTAGTTTCTAAATGAATGCCTAAACATGCTTTTATATGCAACTATAAACACTCCCGCCAAGAATTTCGTAATTCAAACTTACCGTGTTGGCATAGGACCCAAATAACCGGTCACAAGCCGACACCCAAAAATTAGGACTGCCCTAAAATAGGGCAGGACTACGGCGCAGGCGCCCAAGTCCTCCCCCTCTATTTTGGGCAGGGGTTATCTCAAGTAGTCCCCCTAGGTACCATTTGCCAAGACACTTAGGGGTTTTCTCATCGGGATGTTAAAATATGATGTAAAATGTCCTAAATGCACACTAAAGACCCGGGAGCTAAACCTAAAGAGGGAAAAGCCCCCAAGGGGACATTTTTTGACGTTACATTTAGCCCCCACTTTAATGTATGTATAAACGCAAGGCCAATACAGGCATTAAAGTACGATCAACAAACACAGCAAACACGCCAATCACAGAGAAGACAGTAACAAGCATGTAAAACATGAAGAAGATAGTTACAATCACACAGAACATGAAGAAGATAGCAAATGCATGGAAGACAGGCATGATTTCTTTTCTTTTTTGTTCTCATATATATGAAATGTAGATGCAAGTACTGGAAAGTAAACAAACCTCCCATAATGTAGGAAGCACTCATCACACTGGTCTTTAAACTGCATATACGGGGCAACACACACACAAGACACGCAAAACCTCCCAAAATGTAGGAAGTACTCATTGCGCTAGTCTTTAGACTACATATGGAGCAACAAACATGCCAAACAAAGCAAGCACACCAAACACACACACTTGAAGATACGGAAAAAACACGGCAGACAAGCGATGGAGTGTTCCTATTTCTAGGCTCAACACCATCTCAGGCACATTACAGGCACACACTAATGATTGTGCTTTGCCACAACAATCACCGAAAACATGCTTAAGGGTTGAGTTAGTTATAGAACCGCTCCCCACCTCCACAAAGGACTTTTGAAAATAATAGGATAATGCAATCTACTATGAGAAGTACACCATCCCCGCCTCCGCAGAGGGCTTAAAATAAAAAGGATATACGTGATATCCTACCTCTATAGAGGGTTTACATGATTGATTGATTGCAAACAAACTCAGGATGCAGGAAGCACTCATCGCGCTAGTCTTTAAACTGCATCTGAGGATAAGCACATTGATAACATCTACAATAGACAACTTACCTTATATATGCCCCCACCTTAAGGTGGTTGATATCATGAATCGATATCAAGCACGTTAAGGTAGGAAGAAAACACACAAGGGAACATAGACTTTTATAAAGCCCATGCCCCCAGGAGGTGACATGTAGTTCACGATCGCTAAATGTTCCCACAAACACATCCCTGCAAGAAACATGTTAGTGTCTACAACATCATGATAAAAAATAATATCAATGCATATGAATAACCACACAAAGAGCCAAGGTTATACAATTAATTCAAAGTCCGAGAATAACCGTGGGGCTATATCACAAAGCTCTCTGAATCGAGTACCACCAAGGCCAGATTCAAAGACAAACAAAGGTGCATAGAACAGCAGTATTGTTAAGGTTTATAAATGAGATAAAAACATCATCAAATTCACTACACGGAAAGCATGAGTGCTTCCACTAGACAAGTATCAGATAAGATATACAACCCCATCATCATATTAGGAACTAAGTCCATTTTTTTATTTCTCACGAAAGGGACACTAGGTCCGCATAAGTATAAATGTTTTTCATCATCCACCCACTAGATAGAAACACTAGAGGAAGGGAAACAATAAATCAAAGAGGAGAAACAAGTGTCTTATGGATAGTCACATAGGAGGGTGCCCCCAAGTCACCAACTGCAACGCTATGTCCGCAAGACACAACACACAACGATGAAATCAGAGAGAGGCAATATAGAAGAATGATGATACAAATAGAAGGTCACAACAGACGTGGTCTCTTGGTATCCTGGACCTTACAAGAGAATCAGGGGTCATCCTAGGAGGCCTAAACAACACATAACACATCACAGGGGAAACACATCATGAGAGAGATAAAGGGTTAGAGATACTTACCTGTAGAAAGGTCCATGCTAGAAGTCGTCAACAATCAAATCATTTTCTTCCCAATCACAAATATAAGATGCAATTGCCAAGTCTTTGTCATTATTCTTTTGTTAATTCTTAAATGCTTCTTGGTTTGATTCAATGTTAGGTGGAATGTGTTCTTGTTGAAGTTCATTAGTATTCTTATTCACTATCCTCTGAGGTGGTGGGAGAAGCAAACTATTTTGAGAGATCTCAACATCCATCCTTGAGGGATTTAATGTAGAGACTTCTCCTCATCCACTAGTGCTACATCTTTAGTGATGTCCAAATGACTTGAATATTCAAACAAAGGAGGAATATTAAAGGTCTTCTTTTCCTTAGTGAAATCCAAGCTGTGTGAACAATCAACTAAAGGAAGAAGGTTGGTGGGATGATCCATAGAGGTTTCATGAACTATGATAGGGAGAGAGTTTTTATTGTTGTTAGATGAAAGCTCATTGTAAACCCATGGAATGTTCTTTGTTAAAGGGAGCTCATCATTGACTAATGCTTCATCTTGGCCAGGAAGAGCAATGGAATGGGAAGGTGGTGGTATGATGGTAAGAGATGTATCAATGAAATCATCCTCTTGCATCAAAGTGTCCTCATGAGGAGGAACAACTTTGGGAGAGGGATCATAAGGTAAACCAAAGTTATCATCACATGTTTTAGCAATAGGTGTCGTAGTGGAATGTTCCATAAAGTCATCTAAGGCTTCATCTAACATCTTAAGGTCATCACTGGTATATTTACTATTGATCATGAATTTAGTGAGATCATCCAATATCCAATGGTATTTTCCCATGAAGTTTGTGAAGCTATCAAAATTAGATATATAACAAAGGATTTCGTATGTGGTGCACATAGAGAGATCAACATCATGAATGTATGCTATTTGTTCCAAAACTTGAGGATGTTTATTAGTGAATTTAGAGAAATGATCAATGTCTATTATGTATGCAAACAATTATTCCAAATAACTAGCCATGATATATGTCTTCAAATCAATGCAAGATTAGATTTTAAAAGCCTTTCCAAATTTATGAAAAAGACAAGTGCAAAACTATATGCAAAAATGACCTAAAATGCTTATTTTTTGTACTTTTTCAATGCAAATAAGTGAAAGCCAAGGTGTTGTAAGGATTTTGATCAGGGGTAGAAAATTATATGTCTAATATCAGTCCAATACAGCAATAATATCCTTCACAACACACTCTTGATGCAAATCTAAGATGACGACAAGTCAAAATATAGTGAGAATATGCTAAAATATGCAATTTTTTCACCAAATTTCAATGCAAAAGAGCATGACAAAGGGTGTTGTGAGGAAAATTATGATGGAAAGGAAATTATATTAATAATAACAGCCACTTAATGCCAAAATATTTGTCACAACACACTTGTAGTGCCACTCAAGGTCAAACCCTAGTGAAAATATAGCAAAATATGCAATTTTTCACAGTTTTTCAAATCCAAGACCTAGAAAAAGGGGTATTGTAAAGAATTTTAGGAGCTGTAGAAAATAAAATAAATGATATCAGTCACCTCAATCCATAAAATTCATCACAACACACTTGGAGTGCAAACTAGGCCAAACCCTAAGGCAAAAATAGCAAAAATGTGTAGTTTTTCACCGCATTTTCAATACAAGAGCCTGTTAAAAAGGTGTTGTGAATATTTTTAGGAGGGGAAGAAAATTATTACCCTAATAACAACCAATTAGTGTAAAAATACCCTTCACAACACGCCTATGGTGCAAATTTAGAGAGTCGATAAGGCCAAATCTAGTGAAAATCGATGTTTTTCAAGCCCTAGGTTTGAGATCTTGACACAAAATGCTATATGAATGTTTTGAAGTCTGATTTATGATGAAAATTCAATTTTATAAGATCTTAAAATGAATTCCAATATTTAATATGCAAAATGCCAATGCAAATCTAATGAAAATGCATGAAAATTGCTAGTTTTTTGTTGAAATTTTCTATGCAAAAATGCATATATTTTAAATATAAATGCAAATTTACATTAAATGAAAGACCACATCCAATTAGTGTAAAAATACCCTTCACAACACGCCTATGGTGCAAATTTAGAGAGTCGATGAGGCCAAATCTAGTGAAAATCAATGTTTTTCAAGCCCTAGGTTTGAGATCTTGACACAAAATGCTATATGAATGTTTTGAAGTCTGATTTATGATGAAAATTCAATTTTATAAGATCTTAAAATAAATTCCAAGATTTAATATGCAAAATGCCAATGCAAATCTAATGAAAATTCATGAAAATTGCTAGTTTTTTGTTGAAATTTTCTATCCAAAAATGCATATATTTTAAATATAAATGCAAATTTACATTAAATGAAAGACTACATCCAAATTCCAGTTTGAATGAGACTGTAAAATTAGTATAAAAATATTAAAGAAGATTTTTGCCTACTAACCCTAGATTTTGGAATTACTAGGTTATATGAAAATTGTCAAAATTTCTACAAAACTCTAGCAATTAAATGATGAAAATGCAATGCAAACTATTAAATTTTTATATTTTTCTGTATTTTATATCAGATCTAATGCAAAAATCATAAATTAGGGAAATTTAGAAAGAATTGATGCAAATTAGTAAGCCTAACAATGCAATTTTTTTGAATTTTTTTCAATTTTTTTGAAATTTTCTCAATGCAATAAGATGAATGACTATATGAATGAATGAAATTGACCCAAATCTAAAGAAAAACACTTAGCGAGTTGCAATTAAGTCCAAAAACATGGGTTCACCAAAATTTTTAGGGTAAAATTTGGATTGTTTATGTTTAGTGTTTAGACGTTTGAATCCTCCTTTCACCCTTTACATTCAAGGACCTTAGGGTCGAGTGGTGGTGCACTATCATACCCTAGGTCACTGTGAGATGTAGGGAAACTTGGATTAGGGTGTTTAATTATCAATTTTCCTTCTATTATGCTTAATTGACCATTAAAACCCTAATTTTGCAAATGCGACAGTAAACGGATGAATTACAAAAAAAAGCTCTTGTAGAGGATGTAAAATGTCAAATCACAAAGTACCTATTTTTAGGGTTCCAAGGCAGAAAATTCAGGGACACAGGAGTGGGCGCCCAAGTCCAAGGCCCTACTTTTTACTAAGATCTGGAAAATCAGTCTGCAACCTGTGTCTGTTGTTCCGAAGATTTTCCTGTTGCAGAACTTCAAAGACTAATGAGCGGGTGCCCAAGTCTAGGGGGTAGATTTTCCTTCTGTTTTGCAATTCTGACACTTCAATATGTCTTCCTGCAACTTCACTTTGTCTAGCTCCTCAACTTGTAACCTGCAACCATGAAAATGTTGGGAGGATTGTGGTGTTTAGAGGCTTGCCTTAGTCAAGCCCCAGAGGACACTTAAGTCTCCGAACACCTTTATCAGATAGAAAGTGTGTGCCTACAGAGGGAGAGGCAAAAACCAAATGAAATAATGATCAAAAACACAATATAATGTCACCTTGTAGTGAAGATCTCATGGGAGGAAGATGCTCTTCATTCCATGATGCAATGGATGCTCAAATCTGCAAACACAAACACATAGACAACACCAATCTGCTCTTGCAACACAATGAAAGCCTTGAATCACCTTTAGGATGCCAAAATCACATGAACATAATCTAGTTTCTAAATGAATGCCTAAACATGCTTTTATATGCAACTACAAACACTCCCACCAAGAATTTCGTAATTCAAACTTACCGTGTCAGCATAGGACCCAAATAACGGTCACAAGCCAACACCCAAAATTTGGGATTGCCCCCAAATAGGGCAGAACTAGGGCACGGGCACCCAAGTCCTCCCCCCCTAATTTGGGCAGGGGTTATCTCAAGTAGTCCCCCTAGGTCCAATTTGTCAAGACACTTAGGGGTTTTCTCATCGGGATGTTAAAATATGATGTAAAATGTCCTAAATGCACACTAAAGACTTGGGAGCTAAACCTAAAGAGGGAAAAGCCCCCAAGGGGACATTTTCTGATGTTACAATCTTTATGAACAAACTTGATTGAATGATGAAGGGTAGAAGGAACTGCCCCTAGTGCATGAATCCATGGTCTACCAAGAATCATGTTGTAAGATAAAGAACAAGGCATGACATGAATTAGGGTAGGTAGAGTTACAGGCCCTACTTGTAGAGGTAAAGTTATAGTGCCTACATATTGTCTTCCAACATTATCAAAGCCATGAATACTTATTCTATCTGGTTTGATCAAAGATGTATCAATTTTAATCTTATGCAATTGATTGATGCTACAAACATTAAGAGCTGATCCATTATCAATCATAACTTGTTTAATCAGTTTCTTGTTTATGGTAATGAATATAATCAAAGGATCATACTAATTTTGAACTTCAAGAGAGGGCAACTCATGTTGTTGAAATAGAATGTCTATTTTTGTCGCATGCATACAATCGAGAAGAGCTACTACATCATTAGGTTTAATAGTAGGTGGTACAATCACCTTTTGTAAAGCTTCTTGGAGCATTCCATGGTACGTAGGTGAAGTTTATATAAGTTCCCAAAGAGATATCTTTGCAGGAGTAGCCCAAAGCTGCTCAACAAGATCATAATCTTGACCAACCTTATGCATTAAACGAGGTGCTTGAGGAAGCATAGGTTGAGAAGCTGGTAAAGATATCAGAATGCTCAATTGTTGTTTGCTATGTTTGTTATTCCAAGTATTGTAAGCATGAGCATCCACAATATGACTAGGTTGTTGTAAATTTTGATGTGTTATCTGTGTAGCATAGTTATAAATGTAATTAGGAGGATGGGAAGAAGGTGAAGCACCTCTAACAGTGAGCACTGGTTTAGAAGGAGGTTGAATGGCATCTGAACACAAAGTGACCACTATTTTTGGTTTCACAGGTTCTTCTTTAGTTTTAGGAACATAGATTGCATTTACAAATCTTTGAAACAACGGTTTAGGAGTCGTAGTGGAATGTTCAATTGAGATAAAGTCCTCAAGGGCTTCATCTAACATATTGAAGTCATCACAACTCAATGGCTCATCGTACACATGAACATCTTGCAAAAAGTAATCAGACATTTTAACATGCTCAAATTAACCCAAGACTTAAATGTAAAATGATTAAGCATAAACCTTGTGAAAATGTAATAGTACAACACTACACAACACACAAAGTTGTATTTTCAAACTCTTTTAATGAAAGGATTAAAAGAAATCACCAAATTTTAATACATGTACTTTCACAAAAGAGGATTTGCAATCTAAATATGTTTTAGGACAACAAACTAATTCAGATCTGAGTTTGTAAAGGATGCAAATTATTTAGAGCATGGGTTCACAGAAATGTTTAGGGGTGAAAATGTGGAAACAAGATAGAAGGTTTTAAGTCCCACAGTTTCACAGGCACTAAAACATTAGAGAAGCAAAGGACAAGTTTAGGGATAAACTACTAATTTACAATGTTCCCTTTTCCTGTTAATTGTGTCTATGTGACTGCTTGAATCAGGTTTTACAAGCTAGTGTCTCTCTAACCTTAAAACGCTAATTTCCAAATCAAACTATAATAACTTAATTTCTGAAATAGATGGAAATGAAATGATTACAAAAATACAAAGTAAATAGATTAGAGGCAGTGTACCCAGAAACTGAACAGTTGGACTAGGGTGCTAGTCCCAGTGTCCCGAAAGTTTTTGAATGTTGGGATTTTTGCACCAGCTGCTTTTCACTCTCTAGAGTCTTCCAGATCTCAGAGAAATCACCCAATTAGACTAGGACGCTAGTCCCACTGTCTTGAAAGTCTCAAAATCACAAAATTCAAATTCCATGACGACTGTGTCCGCAATATCCGTCTTCCTATCACTCTTTTCCGATCGGATCTCAACAAATGCAACCTGCACATACAAAAGGAGGAGAAAGATGGTTGTGGCTATATAGGAGCTTGCCTCAGTCAAGTCCCATTTTTGGTATTCCTACCTCAACGATTGTCAGAGATAAAGATTTGCAGAAGTGTGTGCAAACCTAACAAATTATATGCAGAAATATCAAACCCTAGATGTCTCAGTCAAGGGAAGATCAATGACTTGCTTTAACTTAATGAACAAACACAACTTCACATCAAGGAGATGAAAGTAATGAAGACTTGCATGAACAAGAAAGCAAATCAGCAATATCCGCAGAAGATCTCCAAACTCAATGTTGGAGGCTTCAACACTTCTCCCGATCATGCAAAAGGTGTACAAACCCTAGGAAGAGCAAGATAGTCTCAAGATCTTGATTCATAATCTCCATCCATTGTCTCCATGATAGAAAATTCAAATAACTTTAAATAACTTCAAGAGCTTCAACAAGTCGTTGATCTTTAATGACAATTTTGGCAGAGTTTTGGCATAAAGCTTGCATAAAGATTGTGTGTGATAAAATGATTTTCAAATGTCTTTAAATATCTAACCTTAGGAATTTCAAATTTTTAAATAAGATGTTGACATTACGTGAAAACAAAAATTTGAAAATGGAATCCTAGAATGCACGATTAGGACCCTGGGAAATAGGGCAGGACAAGGGCGCTAGCACCCAAGTCCAAGCCCTAATTTCCCTCTCAGGACTGCCTCAAGGAGGTTAGGGGACCCCAAATTCAAATTTACTTTTCACCCTCAGTCTTTAGTTACTCCAAATTATGACATTCTTCCAGTTAGACCTAAGTCAGTCAGGGTTTGGGAAGGTCTGAAATAAACTAGGTTAAAAGGTCACCAAAGGATAGGAGCTAAACTATGGGAAATTGTACCATTCCATACAAGAGGACAATTTCTGACATAATAGAAACTAAACTGAAATGAAGGTGGCATAGACGGTACAATCCTGTTGTAACTCTCTCTCTCTCTAGTAACCATGAAGAACAATTTTGACTAGAAACAAAACATAGAGCATGATCTAAGATTCCTCCATTATTTAAGACTACATCATCTATCGAAAAATAACCGTCACAGAGTGGAGAGTTATGGATGACTCATCCCAATCAATTCAGGGTCTTCTTCATTTGGTTGCAGGTGCATGTATCATCTACTGTGGATATCATTATCTCCTTCTACTACAGGTTGTCTGGTGATCTTCATGACATGAAGCTAAGTTCTTACTACATGAGGAGTTAGTACATCACAAGGTGTCTATACATCACTATCACAAAAATCAACATAAAGTACTAAAATATTTCACGAGCAATCAACCATTCACACATAATTAATTAACAACACATTAAATACCCATCTTCATGCTTTCAATGTCTTAACGATAATCATAGACATAATTAGTGTATATAGAAGTCTGGACATGTCTTAGGAAATAGGTACCTTTAAAGCAAGAATAACAAGACAAAACATGGCCTCATCAATGACACTTGGAAAGATCTCCTTGCTTGAGAGCTCTCAACAATCTTCCACCATTTATCTTTCAATCCAATCTTGATCCTACATCCCCATCTAAAAAATCTATAAATTGAGCCTCACCCAAGCATTTTCAAGACTCCATGAATTGCAAAGTTATGCTATCCATATGAGGAGCCACCTACATCAACACATCAAAGGAGCACATCCACACAACAAGGATTAGCATGTGAGGTGAATTAGATAGTTTCATTTCATGTTTTATGCTTTCCTCTATGCTCAATCTGAAGTGTATATGAGGCGAATGAAGTAGGCTAACATTAGTTTAGTTTATTTCTTGTGTTCATTTTCACATGCATACAGGTGTGTTTACTCTAATTTTTGGTTTAGTTAGTTGGATGTGTGTGTGACACATTGTGGTCATTGTTCCAACTATGTAGGCAAGTACTTTGAAGCTAATCAAGATTGTTTGTTGTAGTTTGAATTTAGATTTTATGTTCAAGTTTTGGTTTATTGTAGGATATGATTGTGATGTCTATGATAGTCAGAGTGTCACCATCATGGAAAAGTTCACTATTATTCATGTGTAGTTGGTGTGAATTGATGTGTAGTTCTAGTTATTGCAGTTGCTTGGTGAAGTTCTTGAGCATAGAGAAGTTTAGATAGTGCAACATGGATCATCCCTTAGATGGTTGATTTTATTCTTTAATCCCTTATGCATTGTATATGACAAGTGGGGGAATATTGGGAAAGGTGTGTTGTATACCTTGCATAATAATGTAATATTATTTTTTGGTTGTGGTGCATCTTATGACGTGCATACCACACTAGGATAAATATTCTTGGGGACACTTGTAAGTTGTATGAAACATTAGAAATGTATTTAATGTGGATGGCACATTAGATAAATACCTTTAATTTTGGGAGTCATAGTCTAGTAAGCACATGGTTAAATGGGCTCATCGTCCTTGGAGGTTTTGTGCAAGCTTGGTCAATAAAAGCAAGCACATGGGTAGTGGTATGGGTATGCATCAGAGCATCTCAAGGAGGTTACATATGTGGTTACAAGATACTAAAGAAGGCATGGAATAGAATGTGTAGTTCCCAAATATTGTTGGATTGATCACATGACGAGTGCAATTGGGTTACTTAATTATACTGAAGTTGTGCAATAGTTTGGAGGCTAGGTTTTTTCTCTAGGGTACATCTAATGTTATTTTGTGTGTATCCTTTGTTATTCTTTTGCATTATGGATTCTGCATACTATTTTAATGTAGTTTCTCTCATAAAGGTTATGTGAAATTAGCATTTGTGGTTTGAAATTTCTAATAAATTTATGGGTGGTTTGATAAAAATATTTAAGCGTTGTGATCTACAAGGTGTAACCTCTCTTAGTTAACACCTAAAGAGCCTATGAACAAAACTAAATTAGTCTCAATCAACTTTCAATGTGCACATGTAAATATTTTACTGGTACATATAATATAGCTCATGACATATTCATAGGTTTATCCCCCTTTTAGACATTAAATAATAGGTATCTCCATCTCTTTTATAGAGACAAAACTGCAATGACTATATTTAACCATTTTGATTGTAATCATATGCAGAATATGTCACCCTACAACCCTCTTTTGACATCATGCAAGTTAATTCTAGTAGAGGAACACATTTTTCTAAGGTGGGTATCTATATCCTCAATAAGTACCTTTATTCATAGGCTCATTATTTTAATATACAATGTTTTTTTCTAAAACTAATTTTTTCAATTATGAACTCTATCAACAATCATTGAAAATCTTACAAATTTAACAACAATATTATTTATAGCTTTACCAAACTATTAACTCATAACTAAATTAAATACTAATTAATATATTAGAATGAAAAAACTAATCACTACACAACCCTTATTTATATTGAGTGATTTAAACTATTAAAAAAAGATTTTCTACATTTACATATATAAGAATATTAGACATTTCTAAAAGAACACTTTGAAAAGGATAGAGTAGTTTAAATCAATAATTAATATGGTGTGAGTTTAGTATTTTTATTGCTTTTTACTTTTTAAACTAAGTTCTTTAGGGAAATAGGGAAAATGTTATTAATGTAATAGCTATTCATTTAATTTATTTTGAGATGGCTAAAATTATATGGGTCAAATTATCCTAGAAGAATTTAAATTAAATTTATGTTTTATTTTTTATAAATTTAACATTAATTTTATATTAATAAGAATAACAAGACAAATTAATATTATAAAAATAATAATTTTTAGATAAATTGTTTTTATATTATTAAAAAATAAAACAAAAATAATTTATAAGATATTCATATTGAAATAAATGATTTTACTATTATTTATTTAGAATAATTTTAGAATATAGAGTTACGATTGATAATAGATATTGCAATAAATATTGTAATTGATGTGGGGATTAAATGAATAAAATAAATGTACGTAGCTCTCAAGTTGATGGAGAAGAGATTATTGTAGATGTTTACAAACCAATTCACCACTATATCAACAAGTTTGGATTTCCCAAATGAGAACCTTAGAATAGTAAAATTCTATGCCAATTTTCAAGTTTAGGGTTACACTTACAAAATTGATATTTGTGCCTACAAAACTAATCTTCGTTCCTATGAAATTGATCTCTTTTACCTACAAAAGCAAATCTAGAACACAAAAAAGAACCCAACCTACACTAGTGAATTGGTAGAAGATTATGACTATTGTAAATGTGCCTTGACTTGTTATACATGTGTCTAAAGTGGGGTCATGTTGAGAGTGCTAGCTTTAAGAACTTAATAGACATAGATTTGTTCTCCTTTGGTCAAATCCCTAGTTGGACCAATTTAATGATGGTGAACAAATTTTGAAGACAATAAGCAAGCATGCAATATGTCTCATATGATTATGCATGGTAATAGTGCAATTAAAATTCTCTATGAAGTTGTAATGATGCTCTCATATGAATGTTCCTATCTCTTATGGGGCATCTTTTGGGGCTCCTTTCAAATGGATAAGGAATGTCCTTAAATATAACAACATAGCACGCAAATGTGTGCTAGGTTGGCTCACAACAATTAGTAGAAAAAGGGTGGCAAGGTTCAGTTTAAAATATATTTTTTAATTATTCAAGTTTAGATCCATGTGTGGGGAAGTGACCTACATAAATTATGTACAAGTGCAAATCTAAAGTAGGGTGGGAAACAAAAGATCTAGGGATCAAAACTAGTTCTAGAGAATAAGTGATGATGGGGAGTGACTAGAATTCTTGGGAATAAGTGATGATGGAGAGTGACTAGAATAAGGTCATGACCTAAATTTAATGCAACAATATACCAACTGTAAACTTATTATATAAAGGATGATCTAATCGAAGTGGGCCCAAAACATAAAGGAAAAGGCTAGATACGTATGTGATTTTCACCATTACAACATTACATGTACTAAAAAATTTGCTAATAAACAAAAAAAAAAACTACACCATTCATTTTCCTACTAACAATTTCTTTAATACATAATATAACTAATCATATGAATGAAGTTACACTCTTAAGCTTCCCTCCATCAATCCTTAAAAATTGAATTCCTTATTAAAAACCCCTGATTTAATCTCTTTTAGTAAAAAGAATTGAAATTGATAAATCTTTGTTATGTGACATTTTATTAGGATTTAATTGCATAATTTTTTATTCAATCTCATTGACCCATATTTCATGAGTAGTGATTCACAAGAATCTCTCATGAGCATAAATGGTCCACTTAACACTCATTGCATCTAGGTGATCCTCATAGGGGTGACACATGGGACTTCGTAGGAGGTCACCCATCCCAATACTACTTCGACTCAAGTGTGCTTAACCATGGAATTTTCCTCAAGATGAAAGACTTGGTTCTAAGTTCCTGTCTTGTATCCAAATTGTAGATTGTAAAACAATCACATTGGACTCCTTACAAGCTTTATTCAATTAATACAAGTTCAAAAATAGTCTCTTAGGCTTCCGATACATACTCATTACAGGAAGCATGCAAGACCTAAATTTGAATGCTAATCCTACTTGTTAATTTTTTTTTTATAATTATTTTTCAAAGTTTTTTAAATATTAAAAGCTTAAAAATATATTTAACTATAATTTTTTATTTGTCCAAAAATTTTCCTTTTACATAATATTTGACAACAAAACTCTCTAAATACAACCATACACTAGGGGCGGGGCTTAAATTTGAAGTCGACCTTGCCTGTCAAGCAATTTTTGTATGACAATTATCTATTCAATGGTGCCCTTTAAACACTATGACATGCCTTAGTATAAGTAAATCATATAAAAATCAAATATATAAATCATCATAATCTTATATAATTTTTGAAAGTTTGTCCAAAATCTCTCCTTTCATATAATACAATCTTTTTAAAATTTCGATTGTATTTTACAGCAAAAATGTCTAAATACAGCTATACAACTGTCAAATTTAGGCCCTGAACTGTAGGGGCAACTTGTAGAGCGCTTCTATTTCCAAACGTAAGCTAGATAGAAAAGCTTTGTCTTTTATCTTAGTAAATTACTCAATGTATGGCGCTATATTTAGACACATGTTGGCAATGAACATCGTTACTGTTTTGTGCTATTTACATTGAACAATCCCACTTTGATGGAATCAAACAGAAATATTCAACAACGTGTCAAGTCCTACTTACAAAGTCTAAATTAATCAAGAAGATGAAAGACAAATTTGGGTTCAAGTTGAAGGGTAGACGGTTGGCATCTTGATACCGTTGGCAGATTAGATACCACATGGAAAGTGCAGGGAAAAAATACCCTGTTCCCATAAAGAACATCAGGTTTTAAAAAACTTGTTCTCATTAATTACATGTTTAAGTAAATGATAATTATTTTCAATTTATTTAAAAGTAAATGGTGTGTATGTTTTTTATTACTCTAAGCAGAGATTTTGAAAGCCAGATCGCGTCCAGATCCTTATACAAAAGAAAAGATAAAACAATGAAACCCAAGAGACACCTAAATGGTGTGTATGTTGCTTAAGATTTTAACATATATTTTAGAATGTCATAAAATACACAAGAAAAAATCAATCTATAATCTATACATGAAACAAATTTAATTACTAATAATAAAAATCACAGTTAATAGTTTGAAAGTCACAATTCTTTAATACCCAGTATACTCCCAACCATTAGACCCCTCCCCTGTTGAATACTCCCCCTATATATATCTTCTAACAGGTCTGGAAGATATAACTTGCCATTCTGTATCCTTAATAGTGCTTTTCAGGTCTGCAAGATTTAACTTGCTTTATTCTCATCCTGTATCCCTTAATTGTTCTTTTCTCAATGGCTGCTATTTCACTTGGAGTTTTTGGGTATAGAAGCCTCTTTAAAAAAAACCTTGTCTATGATGGTGAGAGTCCTTCGATGCAAAAAGTTGCTGGAAATGGATTCAGCAGAGCTTCAGTAAGCATTTTTTCATATGGTAATTATTCAGAAAATCAGAAGAAGGATGGTTATGCAAGGAAAACAGTTAAGCCACAATTTGAGTTTATCAATAAGGGGTTGCAATTGAGATGGTGGTTTCCTTTGTTCAGGCACTCTGCTGACAAAAAATGGGGAGCGGAAGGCGGTTGCAGTGAACAGTCGGTTGAAACTGCTGTTGTGAATGGATAACTTGACAAGCAGAGTGGACTCTGAAATTGAAAGATATTTATGTGCAACTGCCATTCTCACTGTACATGATATAAGTTTGCTTAATGTTAGTTGTAGAGCTTCTGGTAATACTGTGTATTGCTTTTTTTTTCCTTAATGTTTTCAATCTTGATTTTTTTAAATAACACTTTTTTCTATGAGCTCAACTGCCCTGGATCTGAAATCATTTGGCTGAAAAAGAATCTAGTGCATACCGATTCTTGCTCAAAGAATCAGGTTTGGAAGAAGGGGAATACGTGCTGGGCAAGCAACAGCTACGTAGATATTTGGAGTTTCATACAACAGAACTGGCGTCGGTTTCTCCAGAATAGTTATATTGTGCTGCAAGGCTTGGACTTGAAAATATGTCCTTAAACCCTTTTGTTTTATGAATTATTTTTATGCATCGTCAGGGTTTTATGGCCACCAGTCGCTCACCTTATCTTTTTATTGTGTGATTGTGATGTAACCAAATTTGGAATTTGTAACTTGTTTGATGTTTATGTACCATGAGTACATAAGTTCAAACTCAAAAAAGTCCATGCATTTTTAAATTATTTATGCTAGATTCATTCTCTTCATCAAGTGTGGACTCCTTCAAATTATTCTACACGACAACTTTTGCTATATTTTGTGGATGAGTGAAATCCATTGCATTGCAGTTATGCTTTTATAAGGGGTTATTTTATTTTGCATCCTATTTTGATTTCAAGATTTCTTGGTTCTTTTATATCCAAGATCTGATAATGTTCAATTTTTGCATGGTTATAGAAGTGCATGAGTAAATGTGTAAACATATCTATTCAATTTTTGGGGTGTGTTTTTCTATGAGGAGAGTTGGACTGGTAATAAAAAATGTTTGAATATCATGTAACTTATTAGTTTTGTACACGCTTGATCATTCTAAGATTCGATACCATGTTTTTAATATTCCTATTGAAATTCATCTTGTCAAAATTTTGGATCCTCTAGCAACTCAATGGATTCATTAGTTTCTAAATAGATTAATTCTTGTCCTACACTAGCAACAACTTCTTTATTAAAAATATATTTTTGTACTAAGATTAATTCTGTGTGCATATTGTGTGATTAGACTAAAAAGTTACCGATAGGAGAGAATTCAGGATCAATGCAAACAAAACTAAGTATAGCTCTTGTACTCTATTCTATTTTGCCAAAAGTTGCTTGTTGCTTTTGATCTCAAAGAGCATAGAGACATTATCAATGTATAGCTTCATTTTAGTGTTTGTTGTGGTATTTTGATCCATTACAATGTTATTGATTCTTTTATCTTTGATTTTAATCTTCTTATAGACTTCTTACATACATATACTTTTTACATATCTAAGTGTCGCATTGATTAAATATCTTAAGAGACCAAACCATTGAAAGTTGTCTTTTGCAAATTTTACATCTAGAGAGCAAATCCAATGGCTTGTGAATCTTAAGCTTTTGTTTCAGGGAGATGAAGATGAGAATGCAAAGCACAAAGAGGAGTAGCGAAAGGAAGTAGATCTAGCTGCATTAATGGCCTATGTGATTCACAAATGATCATGCCCATGTCTGTGCTGATACCCACTCCTAATGCCACTTTATTCCCCTATTTGGTCCTACACCTAAACTTGCCTCCATGCTACTCCCCCTTCAATCCCACAAATAAATATTAGCGGCGAGGACTACTATCATACACAAGTTATCTTTTGTTTTGCAGTGTGGAAACCTAGAGTTCAATTGCGGAAATTTTATTTTCTAAAAAAAGTTAAAGGTTTTGAACTATATATCTGGTTATGGTTGGATTCTTTTTGCCCAAATGGGCGGTGGAAGAAATAGACCATGATAATGATCTGGCCTACTTAACCTAGTGGGGAAGGCAAAATTATGAGTATATTTCAAGGATGTGATGAGCTTCCTATCTTAAAGGGAACACGCTTATTTAGTACTATGCTGATATCATGAAAAGCTTCAAGGAGAGTTTCTAGGACAATCTTGGGGAAACTATTGTAGTAAGTTCTTGTTATGTATAATGATTCTAGATTTTGATATAAATAGGTAGCCGATTAGACTCAAGCAAAGAGTTGCCAACCATTGTTGATACCTCGGTGTTGCTTGCATTTACAAGTTTTGTCTAAACTACTTTTTGACTAGCTTCCCCTTAGTTAACACATAAATAACAATAAATAACTTATTTAGATTGTATGAATTTAGTTCATTTTTTATTCTTTTATTGCAAGATCTTTGGGTGGGATTGTATAGGAGATCCAGTGGAACTCAAAAGATACATTAGGAAGGATAGTGCTTACTACAATAAGCAAACCTAATGCTACAAATGAGAAGACAATGCTTGAAACACTATAATTGAACACTAGAAGGTTACATAACGCACAAAATTATTTTCAACATTTTATTGCAATTGCTACCAAGTTAGTTAATTTGTGAATATCCTATTGCCACAATCTCTTTGGTGTAAATTTAGCTGACAAAGAAATGTTTCTCATTTACTATGCTTCAATATGTAGCATGTTGTTAGTGAGGCAAACTCTTACTGGAAAGGGAGTACCAACTATATAGAGATTCATAGTGTTCTTCATGGTGTAAACAAATAATTGAATGATATCCTAAGTAATATTGCAGCCCCTATTCACCACATTTGGCTTGTTGTTATCTTAGCTTTGTATGCTATTTGGGGAAAATAATGAATCCAACCAAGAGCTAATGACAAGGATTTTGAGTAGGAATCTTTTTATGGATGATGTTATATTTGTGAAGATTTCAACTGTAATACTTTCATGTTTTTGAGCAATATTACTTAGTGGGAAAGGTTTCGAAGGGCGGTCACTTGTAGAGTTAGCTCTAAAGTGAATTGGTGCTTCTCCTCTTATTGACCTACTTGTAGGGGTAGATAATGCTCTTGATGGTATTGAAATTGTAACTCGTTAGGTCCATGGTCTATGGTATTCATGTATAGAGTTAGGGAGATATAAAAATGATTATTAAATTGTTTTGTACAGGTCATGAAATACCATACTTATGTGTAATGACTTTGTAAGTAAACATGTGATTAGTGGTAGCTAGATTTATTATGATAGGGCACTAGCACATGAAGGACAAGTATCCTTAACTTGTAATTTAACACACTGATGAAGTGTTGTTTGGGAAAATAACTCTTGTACATTCTAGTTTATAAATGTTTGTTGCCTAGTCTGTATATATTGAATAATATAGATGTTGTATTGGATATATATTTACAATCAAGAGTTTTTATGTTGGAGATTTACTATTTTGATGGGATATTAATCTTCTATTATTTGTAAGATTATTTATTTTTACCCTTATCACACATTAGATGCTTTATTATTTATGTGATCTTTTATGGTTGCTAGACACTTTATTTTGGTTCAATTTATCACCCCGGGTGAGGGAAGGATGATGGTATTCATGAGCCATGCAGTATGCATGCTTTGGATAGGAGCAAATATTTGTTGTTGATTTAGTCCTCAACATGCAACAAAGTAGCATGTAGTAAAAAATTGGATTAGACACTTCATATTCATAGTTCTATTTAGCTTTAAAACAATCATTTTTTGTAAGAAACATAAATTTAATATATGCTTGCATAAATTGAGGAGCAATTATTGTGGCAATTGTGTGTTTCCCAACTCTGTGGAGAATTTTATGTTCTTATACCTAATTTATAGAGGGAAGAGTACTTTTATTAAAATAATAGTTCTTATGATATGCTTATTAACCTCTAATTGGTGAAACCCGGTATGCCCTTATGATCATTATTATAATATCTTTTAATAGCTTGTTGTGTCAATTGAATCTTAGTTGAAACACTCGAAACCTAAACTAGGTGGTTGGAAACATGTATTTTGAACACTAACCTTTTGCATTAGAAATCTTGAGACCAAGACTATAGATTAAATTAAGGGCTATTGGAGGACAAGATCTTCACATTGCTTAGGAATTGAGGTGAGGACTAGGGGTTTGTGTAGTTAACCCACCTGTCCCTTTATTGGGCTTGAGAATTGTAGATATTTGTTGTTTCTATTCTCTCTTTAATGGACTTATACATTATTTTATTAGAAAAGGTTGAACCCACAAACATGTTTGTATTGAAAAATAATTTCTTTGAGATACAATTGGGTGACAAGAAAATTTTGTAATTTGTTGCCTATATTAATCTCATGAAATTTTGATTATGTTGTCCAGGCTATAATCATAAATTCTCAAAATCAAGCTAATATTGTGAGAGATGGGTAACTATTATCATTTAGTACTTCAATTTGCCTTTTATTCATCTCTTGAAACCCCCAACTATGAATATGAGTCTCACCTCAACAATTGTATTGTAGAATTTGATTTTATTCCCAAGAGAACAATCCTCATTGAATTATTGCCAAACAATGTCCTTTGGTGATCTTTTAACTTTGCAAAAACAACATAATGTGTGCTAGGAGCCTCTCCACTAGAAGTATAAGGTATATTTTCAAAGTCAAGGAAAACCAAATAGCATCATTTGATTTATATGAGACCTTTTCCTCTAAGGTTAAAAGTATTGATTGTTTTTACGAAAGGAAGAAACCTATTTCTATGAAACATTTTTATGCACAAGTTAAAAAATGACTACATATTTTTAAAAGATGCTAAACTTTTCAAGAGAAAACCAAGGTATTTACCCTCTCACTATTCTAGCAATGGAAATACAGTGCTTTGAGAATGCTTAAGGTGTGTTAAAATTATCAAAACTAAAACAGTTTTGGTTATATATTACAATAATTGTGAAATTTGCATACCCATGCCATTTTTCATTTAGTTTTGTAGAAGTCAAAAAGCCCACACATTATATTTTATTCCACCATCATGCTAATAAAATGAGCGTCAATGTTATTCATATGTGGCTACTAAACTTTTAATCAAGAAAACGCTCATTATAAGGTGTGTATGGAATAGTTGTAGACATACACTTGCATGTATGCAAATTTTGTAGACATGTAGTTGTATGCATGCAAAATTTGTAGACTTATAGCTATAATTACAAACTCTTTCCCTCTCAAAATTTTATTTTTTAAAATTGTGAATGCCTTTAATTACAGTCGTTGAATTTGCATTTCAATTATAAGAAAAAAATTCTTTATTGTTTTTAAATTTTGGTTGCATATATTTTTATTGGTTGAACTTGAATTTTGAATGTGTGTAAAAAGTTTTCATTGATATGCTATGTGTAAGCACTAAATTCAAAAATAAAAGAAGGAAACAATAAAGTTGAATCCTATTCCAAATAAAATGCAAAACCTCAAGATGGAGCATAAATGAAATTCACACAATAAAATTTAACCAAAACAAATTACCAAATATGAACTCCATTGTTGCAAGTGGATTTGCTAAATGGGTTGGGATGTGGTTGCTCAACAAAAATGATTCAAAATTTTGGCAACATGTACTAATGCATTCACATTGATGTTTTTTGGAAGCTTTGAAGCTTTATTTAAGATTTTTTGATTGGGAGGATAGATGGTTGTGATTTTCTTGAGAGATCTATGGTGGAGGTTGAATAAGAAGACTTCCCTTGGATCAAGGAGAAAGTGGAATATTTGTTGTAAAGATCAAATGATTTTTGTTTCTTTTATCATTCTAAAATACAAGTGAGTAATGCATGAAGAGATTTGCATGGGAAGTGTGAAGCAGTCAACTACATAAGGAAGTAGTTAACTCCTTAAGGTTAGTTGATTTTTTTAATTTAATTAGTTTGTTTTCTTTTTAAATGGAGGGAAGATGATAATGAGGTAGTTAACTATTTTATTGAAGTAGTTAACTTCATTAATTTATTTTATTTAAATGTTTTATTCGTATATTTATTAACAATGGTGAGAGGGAATAGGTAAGGTGGAAATGAAATTTAAAAAGTAATAAAATTATTTAAATAGTTTGTGATGAATTAGATTAAATAAATAATATAATTATTTAATAAATTAGTGGTGAACTAAATTAATTAAATAATATAATTATTTAAGTAATTAGTAGTGGATTAGATTAATTAAATAATATAATTATTTAATTAATTGATGATGATGAGAACATTAGTATGGAATGGGCTTAAGTGTGATGATGTCAATATTGTGTTAGTGATGAGACACAATATGGCCTTAATATTTTCATGAGACATTGCTTAATTTTTTTTTTTAACAATGAACTTGGCATACTTATTACATAATTAATTATAATTGTTTTAAAGTTAGATGAATGATATGTTTTGCGCTTATTTTTTTAATGGTTAAATGTGCTTAGATGATTATAGAATTCCTTTTTTTTGTCTATGTATGTGTTTTTATGCCAAAAATAGAATCAGGAATGAAGATCTAAACATTCAAGATCTCTCTAGAGCCATTTGCACATCCAAACGCTTAGTTCTAGATCAACACAATAGAGCTTCAGAGTTACACAATAGAGCTCCAGAGTTGCACCACAAGGTTCCAATAAGCACGAAGTCTAGACAAACCTAGATTAGAGCAATGGATTTCAACTTGTGACACTGATCTTAAAGATTTTGATGTGCACCTCATAAAGTGTGAGTCAATTTTGAGTAACTTTTGCTAACCCAATTGTCAAGTAACTTTTGAATATCTATTTTGAGCACCTTCATTCACACCCCTATTTTCATAGACCAGACACTCCAATTACTTGGATAACTGAAGTCATCATCTTCTCTCATCTAAAATTTAGGAAAACCTCTTAGTTTGAACTAAAGTTTAGCATTTTTTACAAAATAAGGGACTGTTGTAGGAACTAGTAGTCTTAAAAGCAGCCACATAAATTTATGCTCTAATAGTCTTAGTCAAGATTAGATAAACAAACCTCCTCAATCATAAGAGGCAGCGAATAATTTCTTCCAATTCTAGTTTAATTGTTAAACATTTTTCAGAAGGCAAGTTAAGTAGGAAGTAGCTTTGTAGCAAAATAGAATATAAGATCCTATTTTTATCAATTTAAAATGAGAAGAATGTAGTTTTGACATCACCCTAAGTGTAGAAGATAAATCTAGAAGGGGAGTAGGGCCCACTCTACCCAAAAGAGAAGATCTTGTGGTATTTTTCTATTTAAATAGTTGTTTTGTTATTTGTTTGGATAAGTCTAGTCCATTTATCTATTTATTGGTCTTCATTATTGTATGCTTCATAATAAGGACCTGCAAGCATTTCCATATAATTAGAAAATATAACAAAGCATTTATTTTTTAGCACTTATATTCTAGTATTTTCATTCCAACATTTTCCATTTCAGTAAGTGTTTATTTTAGCAAGTGAGTTTAATTTCAGTAAAGTGTATTTACTTTCAGTAGCATTAAATTAGGTTTCAATTCCATTTTAACATCCTTAAGATAAAATAGAATTAACTAGAAAGGACTTGCTACCCTTAAGATTTAAAAACCCTAATGTAGATTACCTTTGGACACCAACTCATATTGATAAAATTAAATGATGAGTATTTGAAAACACTACAATGACCTTGTCAGTTAAGATGATTTTAGGTGTCTAAATTTTACCCCTGTTCGAAGCATCATTGTGGCTAAAACTAATTGAGACAAAGAGGAGTAAAGGTGTTTTGAACAAAAGATAGCATGAATGCCATCGTGGGTTGATAATGGTGAATAAGTTGTGCTTGGGATTTTAACTTAAGTTTTTTCTTGATTAATTGATTGATTGGGTTGGATTGATCTTGATGGGATTTTGAATTTAAGATGCTCCAAGAATTTAAGGATGAATTAGGGTGGTGTAAGGGTGCCCCCTCTAGAGGGAAAGCAAGTGCAGAGAATGTGGATGGGCTCTCGAAAGGATAAAAGGATCAAAAAGAGGCTTGGCCAAGATGGAAAGGGAAAGGAGGGTTGAGAAAAAAATGGAGGGGAGGGTTGAAGAATAGTGATGGTCACCTTGGCTAATTAGTTAGAGAAATGTTGTGGGAGTTGAGATAAGTACATGCCAATGAATTTGAAGAAATTTTCAAATGTGTTGAGAAAACTAAATTTGATATAGCATAGGACAGGATACATCATGATATGAGTGACCATGATGACGTTGTGTCTTATGTGTGAAGGATTGACTCATGCATATGAGTAAAAATGCAAATAGTAAAGATGCCCTAACAAACATATCATTAAGACACATCATGATATAATGGTAGAGTATGTAGGCACCTAAAATTCACCAACACATTCTTCACGTCACCACGCAACATTCGCATCATTTCCCATCTAATTATCCAATTTCTATCATTCCACACTAATTCAATTAATTTATCAATATTCATCATATTCCTCTATATTAATTAAATAATCTAAATTATTTAATTAAATCATCTTCCCTCCACTTTAAATAAATAAAATCAAATTATTTATTTAAATAATCAATTTCTCTCCACTTTAAATAAATAAATTCAAATTATTTATTTAAATATTTTATTTATCCCATGTGCACATGAAATTAAATACTTTATTTATTTAATTTCCCAATTATCCTCACCCATCATAATTTCCTTTGGTCAAATCAGTTAACAGATCAATCAATTGAGTTGACTCATCAATCTATTTTGTTAACGAATCAATCAATTTTGTTAACAAACCAATCAATTTAGTCATCTAATCAATCAATTCAGTCAACTCCTCAATCAAGTCTATTAGCCTCCATGTTTCATGAGAGGACAAGGACACTTGTCCCTCTCTCATTTGTGCACATCCACTCAACCATTCTTAGTCATTGATCCTTCTGATCTTCCTCCACCGTTGATCTACATTTCTGGAAAGCTATAAATAAAACATTCTCCAAGCCATGTGAGAATCTCTCATCTAAGTAAACTTATGTTGTTATTATTTTTATCATTCATATTGGGAGATCACAAGGTTATGCTGACAAATTGAGCAATCCACATACTTAAAAGGTAAAGAGCAATCCATTGGAGTTTGGGTGCAACTTCGATACGCTCAATCCGTATGGTTGGTTTATATGCTTGGAAGGTATATTGTATTGATTGATATATTGCTTTCGTTTATATTTGCATTCCAAATTTAGACCATTACATTTTGGCACGCCCGGTGGGACCCACGTCCATGAAATATAACTTTTTTTGGAAGAAATTGTGTACTTTTTTTGGTAACAAGAACAAAAACGTGCTTTTGACTATAAATGTACACTTTTGCACTAAGTCAGGATGCCTGCACAGCAGGTTGGCACGCCTATGATTTCCAACTACGTGCCTATGTTTTTTGGACTAACTTATCTATTTTTGTTGTTCTAGGGTTTACTTTTTAAATTTTCTCTAGTTTCTTGCTTGTTGTGTTTACCTGACCTCTGGATCTATCTGTTTATCCATCTAACCTCTTTGTTTGGCAAGTTTCAAACTCTATCCCGTAAGCATGCCATTTCTCAGAAAAAGCATGCCTTTGTCTTTGTTGACACCTGGGAGTTTTAAACACCTCAGACTTGACCATTCAGACCTCTGGATCCTCTTCTGTCTGTCAAATCTCACTTTTGTCAGTCCTAACAGTCTATTTTTAGTAGGTTTTTCTTCACTGTGTCGGAAGCGCACCTATGTACTATGAAAGTGTGCCTACGAATGTGTCTTATCCCTATGAAAGCATGCTTTTGCTAACTGTCCACGTGCCTTTGAGTTGTGTCGATGTGCTTTTGTCTTCTTTCGACACGCCTTTGTTAAAAGGTAAAATCAGGTATCTGTTCTCTATTTTCTGGTCCCTTCTATGTTTTATGCTTTCTATTACGTTCTCTGTTTTCTGTTCTATATTTTCTGTTGTTTGTTTTATGTTTAGAGCTAACTTTTCACAGGTTTTGGAACTAACTATCAGTGCAGCATCTTACCTTGGTCAAAGAAAACATTTTGAAACTACTACTGAACTTGGTGCAGGACGTTTGATAAAGAATTCTTTCTTCTCACTAAGTCTTAGAAACATTTCATTTTTTATTAAGGGAATTTACCACCTTGTATGTTGTGTTTAGAATATCTACGTACATATGCTCTCTCCTTGCACCAAAAGGTGATCTTGGAGATCAGAAATACTAGATCATTCATTTAATGCTTTATTTTCTTTATTCCCGTGGACTCGAGAATAATACATACGCTCTTCTCTCATGTTGCAAAATTATCTTGAGTATCAAAAGTACTCAATATCCTTTCTAGGGGGCCTGCTAGGGGATTTCATCACCTCTAGTGACGACCCTAGAACCGCATGTTATGGCGTGGTATATAAATGTTACGAGACTTGAAAGACTCGTTTCAAAGGAAGGACTCCTTTAAACCAAGCAAAATCCTCAAGATCCTTGGTCCACTAAGACTTGATTTGGTTTGAGCAAGGTCAAAAGTTGGGACACCCCTATTCATAGACTTGTGCCCACCGTACCTTGTGTATATTTGGGGACTCCTTAAACACCTTGTGATCCTAATTAAGACCTTCGGCTATCACATCCTTCAATGCATCGCAACCGCATGGAGGAGAAGAGCTCACACTTGTACCTTCATTGATTAGAGATAGAATACACTTTGAGCAAGACTTTTGTCTCCAAAGTAAGGGATGTAAGGTGGTCCAGGATCTTACATTCCCTACCTATCCTAGCATTGATAAGATGGTATTAAGGGGGTGGAAATCACCATTATCTAATAGTAGAGATTGAAGCCACACCTAAGTGAGTCTGCAGGATATAACACACCTACCTGAATAATTTGAGCATCATTGCACAAGTGTTTGGTGTGTATTTTTGTTATCTACCAAGTATTTACCAATTTTTATCCATGAAGGTTCATAGCCTTGCACACCAAGTTCCAAAGAGTCAAGTTGCCATCGTGTCTTCTTTGTTTGTTCTCTTGCTAGAGAAATTCCAAATACCACCTTCCAAAAACCAAAAAAAACCAAAAAAACCACAAAAACACCAAAAAAAACCAAAAAATAGTCTTAAACCATTGCATTATTAGTCCTTTTGTTGCATTCTCTCATCCAATTCCAAGTTTACATAAGTTATCCACATCCATCCTCATACCATTATTTTATACTTTTAGAGAATCTATCCTTTTGAGACTATAGGGTTATTCCATCCTCATACCACGTTATTTTTTCCAAACATATCCCAAACATCAACACCATCTTTTCCATCCTTTTGGTTATTAGTCCTAAGTCTAGATAAACATCCACTAGCTTGTCTTTAATTTAAGAAGTTTGCCTCTCTTGGATTCATAGACAAATTAGTATCCATCAAAGTAGTGAACCAACTAGCTTAAGAGAGTGGCTCCTTTTGAGTTGGTGAAATTCACTACCCTCATCTTGTCTTACCTTGAGATCAATAGTCTATTTCTTGGTAGATAATCAATCCTTATATCCTACAACAATTGATCTAGATCTTTATCTTTTGACCAAAAAAAGCAATCATCCATACAAACTTTGTCCTAGAGTCTCAACTTTATAGAAAAAATCTAAACACATCCATTCATCCATTTATCCATCCTTGTCATTTTCAAATTTTCCATATCACATGCCTTTGACTAGATACCAACACAAGAAAGCTATGGAAGCTAACCAAAACACACCTCAAGGCAATCATGGAACACCCATTGATGCGACCAAGTTCACCATGGGTATGGACCCCTATGTCTTTGTCCTGCAAGGATACACAGTAGGACCTTCTTTTTCTAATGCCATAGGTCAAACATCCCAAGAAGTGTCTCAAGATCACACTGAGGAATTGCAAAATCCTGATATCTTAGACACCATTGATAGGCTTCTAGCCTCAAATCCTAATAGGTTCTTTCTATTGCTTGCCAAACAAGGCACCAAGTTGCCTAGCAACTTTGAAACATCCTAAATCAAGGAGCAAGACCCCATTAATATCGCCATTGCCTCTATGGCTGGATCACACCCTACTTCTAGTCCAACTATGTCCACCCTAGCACCTACTATTCCAACTTCACCCACTCAAAATGTTCTTCTATCACCTTTCACCAACCAATTTGTCAACCCACTCTACCAAAATCCCACATCACTTGGTCCACTTCTTACTCCTACATCCATAGCATCTCAACTCCAATCTTTAATTCCAAATGGCTCTTATGTCAATCCACCACAAGCATCTCAACCACCATCTTCTATTCAAAATGTCTCTCATGCTAACCCCCCAAAGGTCACAAGTCCATTCTTCTATTCCTCATGGCTCTTATGTCAATCCTCCACAAGTGTCACAAGTCCAATCTTCCATTCCTACTGCCTCTTATGTCACTCCTCCACAAGTGTCACAAGTGCAAACTTCTATTCCTATTTCATCATACATCATCCCTCTACAAGTATCAAAAACTCAAACTTCATATACCATACCTAACAATCCTCCACATGGTTCCTCCTTTATATCTTACATGAACCCGTATCATATATCACAACAACCACCTTCATCTTCCTCATATCAGGGTCTTGCTCCACCACACCAACAACAACAAAAACAACCACCTTCATCCACCATTCAACAAATATTTGCACAACAACAACAACTGCCTGCATCCACCATTCAACAAATGTTTGCACAACAACAACAACCACCGCCTTCATCTACCATTCAGTAAAATTTTTGCACAACCATCAACATCTAAAATTGATCTAAAATTGTTCAACCTTCAAAAAAAAATCTCATATCTCACACTCAAAAACACCAAGAAAACTTTCTCATTTGAGGAAGTTTGTCCCTTTCCATTTGATCGATCAATTCCCATGATCCCTTTTCCTCACAACTTCAAATTACCAAAATTTAATAAATACAAGGGAAAAGGTGATCCCAAAGAACACCTAAGGGAATTCTATATGGATTTCTTAGAGGTTGCCAATAATGATAACTATCTTTTATGCCTCTTCCCTCATAGCCTTGGAGGGAAAGCAATAGATTGGTTTTCCCATCTTCCCCAGAAATCGAGACTTTTCATGAAATCGTTGAAATGTTTGTTACACATTTTTCCTTTAACATCAAACATGAAGTCTCCATGACAAACTTGTGTAACAATAAACAAAGAAACGAAGAAACCTTCATCTCATTCCTGCAAATATGGAGAAATATGGCCAGCAAATTTCCTTAACCTATCCCTGAGAAATAGTTAATAAACATATTTGTTCAAAATTTGAATCCTGAACTTGGATTCCATTTGCAAATACAATGCACTAACTCTTTCGATGAAATCATTTCCAAAGGAATGAACATCAAAAAAGCCCTTATTGCTAAAGGGCTTGTCAAAATCTTTAAGGAAATAAAAGACAACACTCAAACTTCAAATGAAAAGCCCCACTTTTGGGCTAAAAACAAAAATGTTGTCAATGATGGTGTTGTGGATGCAAAACATGTCCAAACTATCCAAACACATCTTAACCTTTAAGCGCCAACAAAGAACATCCCCTCCACTCCAAGGGAGCAACTCAAACAAGACTTCGCACCTAAACGTAGATTCACTCCCTTGGGAGAACCCATCAAATCTATTCTCAAGAAACTTGTCCAAAATGGTTTAATCACATTGCCTAAAGCTAGAAAATATGATGAACCTATATTTAAACCCTCGTGGTATAAAGATAATGAATATTGTGAATACCACCGAGTCAAAGGACACAAAACCCCTGGGTGTATGAAGTTGAAAAATCTCATCCAAAACCTTATCGATCAAGGCAATGTTACTATAGATGACACTCCCAAACCCACATCAAACAATGACCTTGATATTTATAAGGATCCATTCCCGCCCCACAGTAAGGGAAACACTTCAAATAAAGGTAAAAGAGTCAATAGTTTGCCAGGTCAATACAATTCCATCGTTGGCCATATCGGAGAAAGTCTTGTGTCCACTCTTACCATCAAGGGTAAAGCCCCTAATTGTGTTGTCACTACTCGTCGAGGTCTTGTTACCCTTCATGGGGAAACACCAAACACCCATCCCAATTCTGAATATAACATTCTAGATCACCTAGGAAAAACACCAGCTCTCATATCCATTCTCGATCTCCTTCTCACTTCACCTAACCATAGGGCCATCCTCGAAAAAGAACTCCAAGAATCATTTGTCCCAGATAACATTAACATTGTACAATTACAGGCCATGATAGGGCACATTGCTTCCCCACATCACTTGGTCTTGATAGAAAAAGACCTTCCATTCCAAAATGACTGTCATAATGAAGCACTACATATTGGTCTATATTCATCAGCGTAAAGTCAAACGAATCCTTATAGATGGTGGTGCTGGTCTAAATATTTATTCTCTAAAACTACTAAAACAATTAGGATATTTTGTGGATGTCATTAACTCTACCAAAACTATGACAATCAAAGCATATGATGATGTTGAAAGAGAATCAGAAGGTGTCATTCATCTACCAATCAGAGTTGGTCCTGCCTTAGTAGAAACTTGATGTCAAGTACTGGACCTTGACCTCCTATATAATATTATCCTTGGTCGCCCATGGATCCACACCATGCAGGTCGTACCCTCCACATACCACCAATGTTTGAAGTTTCCCTTTAATGCTACAGAAATTACCATTCTTGGAGATACCAACCCTTTTAAATTTTGTCTAACTATGCAAGGTAGATATCAAAATTCAAACCAATTCCCAAATAATGTCGCAGCTCAACCTTCATCCTCCTACATAGATCATTCCACCTTAGCCAAAACCCCAGCTGATAAATATTTTCCTGAGGTCAAGGTTTAGTATACGGATACAAGGTTGGGAGAATATGACTTGTAAAAATCTTGTTGTGTGGGGAACTTGTCCTTATCACCCAAGTCATATGGAAAACCTCCTATAGCAAAGGCAAGTAAGAAGGTAATCATACAAGCTCAACCAATAGTGTTCACTCATTGGGGAAGACTAGAAGATGAATGTATTGAAGACATCTCCTCTTAGATATTCCAAGATGAAAAAGATCCAGTGATATTACTGGTTGAAAATACAACAGAGGTCTCTGTATTGTAAAAAACACAAGATACAATGGACAAGGTGGGCTTGGCATGCATGAATAAGGAACCTTAGAGCCCATCTTTGTAACTAAGAAAAACAACAAGCATGTATTAGGATACAGTAAGTGTTAGAATAAATGAACAATCTCTAATCCAATTGTTAATCATCAAATCACCAAGATATGATACCAATTGGTGAGATACAAGGCTTTGACTACTACAAAATAGAAATTTGAAAATTGCATGCAAATCTAAAAATTAAGTTTGCTTAATCTTTAAAATACCATGAAGAGATTGAACTTCTTTATGATGCTAAAATCAGCCATTTTAACATGCTTGATAAAACCACCTTAGATGAACTTATAACAGCAATAACATCACCATAAGATATCAGCAACAAAGAGAAACAAATCAGCAACATAAGAATGCAAGATCTCACAACACAAGGTAACAATAGAGCATAATAATAAACACATAACACAATGTTTACGTGGATAAACCCTTGTGGGAAAAAACTCCACCAAGAAGAGAGGCTCAAGTTGTATTAAAAACAAGATTACAATACATCCACTTCCAATCTCCTCTTCATTCTTCAATCCAACAAAACATGTGTACCTGTAAACTAAGATATGCAACACATACATGGCATTGTACATATAGAAGTATTTCACTCCCAAAATAAGGCATCCATTTTTTTTCACCTAGGAATCTCCATCATATAACATTCAATGACTTCTTTCAAGCTCATAACACTTGTCAAGAGTCAATTATGCAACCTTGGGCATCCATGGACAAGAATAGACTCTTACGGGGTAGAAAATGTTGTCATAACTGTCATAGATTTTGTCATAACACCCCTCAAATAGCATCTTCCTAATATGGGCACCGAGAGCCAAGAATGCAACTTATAACTAATAATTATCAATCATAAGTTGTCATATTGTCATAGAATCTTATGACAACTTGCAATTGTCATCAGTGATTTTTTTACTAGCTAATATTCGCCAATTGGCTAATGGTTGAAATTGGGGATTCAAAATTTGGCTAATAGTACAAGCTATAAGGTGACCTAAATTGCCACATTTTTACAAAATTTTATTTTAGTCCTAGTTAAATCGCCAGAATATTTATTTTATTAAAATTTTAAACTCAAAAATTCACCACAATATTCGATACCTAATTAGATCAGATTAGCCTAAATTTTACAAGCTTTAGTAGAAATGAAATTAATTCGCCAATAATATTATATAATTGTTGGTTACTTTAGGACTATATCACCAATTTTTAATCACCTTCATTGATTTTATTTATAATCTAACAACTGCAATTGTATTCCATGGGTTAAAATGTACCCATGGAGTTCCAATGCCCATTAAGCCCAAACTTGTATTTGGGCCATTGATCTCAATTTATAATCTAATGGCTAGGGTTAAATTCCATTGGCCAAAATGTACCCATGGAGCTCCAATGCCCATGGAGCCCAAAATTGCATTTGGGTTGTTGATCTCCATTAAGATCAATGTCCTAAATGCAATTTCGGGCCCCATGGGCATTGGAGTTCCCCAGATACATTTTGGTCCGCGGAATAGAACCCAAACCATTAGATTATAAATAAAATCAATGGTGGTGAAAAATAATTTAGGGCTGATTTAAAATATTCAATGCTTGATTTAAAATATTAAGGAATTAAAGACATGAGCAGTACACCTTAAACTAGTCAATCACTGCCACCTTCAGGCCTTTACTTTTCCATAGGAATTTAATTTGTTTTTTAGGAAGGATTCGCCATGGTAATTAATGTATTTTCCTATTTTTTGTCAAAAGTCGCTAGGATTTTCTACAAATTTCTAGTGATTTAAAAAATTTGCCAATAAAATTAAATATTTTTTTCAAAAAAAGGAAAGATTCGCCAATAGAAATTAATATTTTTTTCCAAAAAAATGGAAGATTCGCTAAGATTTTATATCTTTTTAAAGGAGGGGTTTCTTAAAGTTATCACTGGTTATCATAGATTCTCTTACATGCACTCAACAACTTTATGATGTGTGTCATACATACCAAAAATAGTTGATTCCTCCAAGGTGGTATCTACCCTCAATTACTCTTGATATTTACAATTACCAACCATAAAATGTTGCTCCATAATTACCGTCGATAACTTCAGAACTTACCAATGTTGTAACTCCATAATTACTACCCCCGATAATTAATTTTTTACCAATGCCGGTGAAATTTATACATCCCTTATGGGTAATTGCAAATTACAAATAATACATGGAGTAATACAATATTGGGATTTACAAGGTTAATGGCACCTTATCCCAACATTCTCCCACATAACATTATATATTGTAAATCAACCCATAGGAAATATCAATCAAGGGAAAAACATCCCTTAGTCAACCATGTACCATTGATTCTTCAACATACTTTTGTGCTCCAATAAGATACTTGCAAAAGCAACCATGATAACCACCATTCCAAGCAAGAAATTCTCACATCATATTACCCATGATGGGACAAGGAACATGCCAAGGTGAAACATATCAACTGTCACTGAAACCTGCACCAATCTATACATGATCACAAGCATCAAATCTAAATGATAACAAATTACTCTAAGTGACTGCCACACTCACACCAAATTGGAATAGTAATCACAACAAGTTGCTAGCTCATCCAAACTATCCATAACTCAAACCAAGGTAAACAAACTATCATAGGTAGAACTTCATGCTATCAACATAACAACCCAAATCTGCAAACAAGTCCCTGTATATCCACCATCCTGCAAAAGAAGACTCCATGGTAATAACACACATAGACATGTGATAAAAACCCTCTGAAGTAACTCACTGCAATAAAGTGTAACCAGTCCAAGAGAGGTGCCCCTCTCATACAGAACACATATACCTTATGGAACTCCCACTGCATAGGTAATGTCAAATCTGAAAACAAGATCACAGCATTAACAAGTCCTCCTATAGCACTTCACATAGAGGATGTGGCTAACTCCTCTATCATAGTGTCAAAGAAGCATACAATGATATGCAAAATACATCTCTCATTACCAATTCAAATAACTCTCCCAAGTCCTCCAAACCGATGAAGAAAGAGATCAAGGAGCTACCAATTGTTGCCAAAAAACAATGAAGTACAAACAACAACACATGACTCCATTCAAAACCTCAACTCCATAAACATAAGAACCTTCAGAAAGAAGACAATATACTCAGAAAGAGAGAGCCTGCAAATCAAACCATGTCCTTATACCACAATAACATGTGCCAAACTGTGTAAAGTAAGATCTCCTTCAACACTCCCAAACTGAAAGGATATCAACATCTAACCATTCAACTCAAATGAAAACATGGCAGCAATAGATGTAAACCTCTCACAAAAGTAGATCAAACTAGCCAAACATTCCCACAACATAAGGGAATATGCCCAAAGCCACTAATTGTCTCCTATACCTCTCCTACCAAATCCTCAGAACTAACCCAAGTTCAAGATTACAAGGAGAACAACGGAAATACATAAAATCATGCGTCTACTTCTCAACAAACCCTCAGAACTTAACTTTCAAGACTAATGCACAAGAGAAGACAAGATACATATAAAGAATGCATCTAATAATCAGGCAAGCAACACCTCTTAGATCATTCACCTGCCGAGTAGACCAAGAGTGGGATACAAGATTGTCATGTGCATACAACACCAAGCAATATATAAGCTTTTAATAAAGACAACCTTCTCATCAGGTCTATGATGGACTCACATCCATTTCCAGGTGTAGGCTCCTCAGTCTTTACTATTGAAAAACTTTCATAACAAGTAACCATTCCAACACATATCTCTTAACATAAGAAATATCTAGCCTAACCCAAGTCTCTCTAGTATCCATGAGCACCCACCAATTAATCCATGCCAACTTCAAATGCAACCTACAAAATCATGAAGCTCCAAGCAAATGATTAATACTCAAAACCAAAGAGAACTACATCCTCTCCAAAGGAAGAACAATAACACCTTTACCAAAGACTCTAAGGGTCCTCCATGAAACAAGATGTTAAAACCTCTTCAAATCACATGAAGATAACCATATCCTACTAAAGCTCCCACTGAACCATGATACCAAGCTATACATGGCAACAAGATAAACATCAAACCATCACTGTCAAAAGCTCCCATTGAAACATGTAACCAAGATATCCATGACATTGTGATAACCATCTCCTAAATGAAGATCATCCATGGCCCCAACACAATCAAAGAATCCTATTGTAAAGACAATAGCTCCCAAAAGGTCAAGTAAACCATAATCTCCAAACCAAGAAGATAGAACACACTATGTAACTACACAAAACTCCCATTGAAAGTGATATTGAATTGTATACATGGTATCATGACCAACATCATTACCAAAACTCCACTAAAAGTGAATATAGTTTTTCATGCACCATAACTTACTGTTATAGATTCTAATAAACAACTATATCAGGTACTCTAAACCATCCTTTTGTCTCACTGCAATAAACATACCAATGTAATCAAGGTGGCCAACCAAACAAAATTCTCATCAAATAATTTACAAGATCTACACTCATGCAACATCTCAAAGGACAAAAACATGGTCAATGCTCCAATCTCAAATAACTAAAAAATAGATTCAGCACCACATCAGTAACATGCAGAACAAAGATAACCAGGAATAACATGTAGATTTACAAGACTCAAACACCAGGATCAATGCTAGACCTGATTTGCCAAACAAATCCACATTAGAGTAACCATATATCATAAGAACCCAACAAGCAACCCTGTAAATCTGTAATTGCTTCCATCCAGAATGCTCTAAGAGTCTGAATACAATTTTTCCACAGATCTACAAACCATAGATTTTAGTTAACATGTAAAACCTGCAAAATCATCTCTCTGTAAATTTGAAATCACTTAAATATCCAGATATTCACACCATATATGTCATCTGAAATGATGCAATATCACAGATCTACAAATCCATAGATTTTTGAAACAGGAAAATTGTAAAACCTACATATCCAAAGTAACATGAATATGAAAAAGGAGAAACTAGGTTGTTCAAGAGTTTCCATATCGCTAAAATACCAACTCCACAACCCACATGCAACCGATGGAAAATCATCCAGTGCTTTCATGTAACCAAGGGCTAAAACCATGAATCCAACATAAGCACTCCATACTATAGTCCAAAAAATAAATTTTCTTCCATGCAACCAAGGCACCAAAAGCAACCATCCAACATGAACACCCATTCACTTCACATGACCACAAGGTAAAGGAATAAAACCACCAAACAAGAGGATACTTACATATTGCCAAACTAGAGCTCCAGATCACTACCACAAGATCAACTCCATGAAGATCCATAACCTTGAGCTTCAAGAGCCCACTGTAGATCTTATTGACAATATCCATCCGAGAGTTAGATACCATGGCTTCCAATCTCACAAATTTGCAAAACAATGCCAACATATAGAATATCCAATGCAGCCCAAAAACCTCCAACATTCTACAATTCCTTCCAATAGATTCACAAGCTATACAAGCTAAATTAAAAAATGGAGGAATAACTAGAACCAAATTACCATGAATCCATCACATGCAATCAACATGCAAGTCCATGCAAGTACATGAAACTCACATGCAACCACATGCAAGTACATTCAACTCACATGCAAGAACATACAAGCACATGCAAGCCATGGAACAACCTTAAGCTCTGATACCAATTGTTGGAATAAATAGACAATCTCTAATCCAATTGTTAATCATCAAATCACCAAGATATGATACTAATTGGTGAGATACAAGGCTTTGACTACTACAAAATAGAAATCTTAAAATTGCATGCAAATCTAAAAATTAAGTTTGTTTAATCTTTGAAATACCATGAAGAGAGTGAACTTCTTTATGATGCTAAAATCAACCACTTTAACATGCTTGATAAAACCACCTTAGATGAACTTATAACAACAATTTAACATCACCATAAGATATCAGCAACAAAGAGGCACAAATCAACAACATAAGAATGCAAGATCTCACAACACAAGGTAACAATGGAGAGAAGAATAAACACATAACACAATGTTTACGTAGAGAAACCCTTGCGGGAAAAAACTCCACCAAGAAGAGAGGCTCAAGTTGTATTAAAAACAAGATTACAATATATCCACATCCAATCTCCTCTTCATTCTTCAATCCAGCAGCACCTGTGTACTTGTAAACTAAGATATGCAACACATACATGGCATTGTACTTGTAGAAGTATTTCACTCCCAAAACAAGGTGTCCATTTTCTCTCACCTAGGAATCTTCATCATGCAACATTCAATGACTTCTTACAAGCTCATTACACTTGTCAAGAGTCAACTATGTAACCTTGGGCATCCCTGGACAAGAATAGACTCTTACAGGGCAATAAATGCTTTCATAATTGTCATAGATTCCATCATAACACCTCCCAAATAGTATCTTCCCAATATGGGCACCTAAAGCCAAGAATAGAAACTTACAACTAATAATTATCCATCATAAGTTGTCATATTGTCATAGAATCTTATGACAACTTGCAGCTGTCATAGATTCTCTTACATGCACTCAACAACTTTATGACGTGTGTCATACATGCCAAAAATAGCTGATTCCTCAATTACTCTTGATATTTACAATTACCAACTATAAAATGTCGCTCCATAATTACCACTGATAACTCTGGAACTTACCAATGTAGTAACTCCGTAATTACTGTCCTTTGTAATTAATTTTTTTACCACTACCGGTGAAACTTGTACACCCCTTATGGGTAATTACAAATTATAAATAATACATGGAGTAATACAATATTGCGATTTACAAGGTTAATGGCACCTTATCCCAACAGTAAGGAGGTACCACGCTCCTCGGATATTCAATTTATCCTCGATGAAGTAGCAAAGGCTTTTCCCACGGTTGAGACTTCTAATGAGGATATTATCAATGACTCCTACCTACACCTTACTGATTTATTTTAGGAAACGTCCATATTTATGATATCATCCATCTCCCTCACCTCACAAACTAAAACCTAGAACATTTCCATTGTATATTTGGAACTTATCGATTGGGACTAACAAGAGGCTCTAGTTCTTGATACCTTTCAGAATGATGAAGCCCTAGCAGAATTTCTAGACTTCAGGACAGTATCCCGCTTGGCAACCATAAGGCGGGCTTTGTCATGGACTTATCTCCTATTTCATATTTTGGCGAGAATGTCAAATCCTTCAGTTGCAAAAATAAGAATCATAATATCAAATGCCCCGGTGAAAACCACTTTGTGGCACCTTTGGATTCCAAAAAAGTAAAAAGAAAGGATGTATCCGACGGTGAAAACCTCTCTGAGGTGCTCAAGGATGGAGGATTTGACCTTCCCCTACCTTTGAAATATTAGGAAAGGTCTTCACTGTTGGTTGAACAGTCACAGGAAATGAACCTTAGAACAACACAAAATCCTAAGGTAACTTTCTTAGCAGCTTCCCTATCAGAGCAAGAGTGAAATGACTTCACAAAGTTTTTCATAAAAAGAGTGGTTAACTTTGCTTGGACATATGCAGACATGCCGAGGTTGGATCCTTCACTGGTAGTCCATCATTTAGCGGTGTCCCCTAATGCAAAACTAGTTAAACAGAAACTCTCGCAAAATGCATCCACAGATAGCACTGTTGGTTAAAGATGAACTTCAAAAACTACTAGATGTCAAGTTTATATTCCCCATGGATTATGCAGAGTGGGTCTCCAACTTTTACCTATATCAAAAGTAACTGGAGGCATTCATATTTGTACAGAATTCTAGGATTTAAATAAGGCGTGTCCTAAAGTTGACTTTCCATTGTCTAACATTAACATCATCATTGATTTAACAACTGCCATGAAATGCTTTCCCTCATGGATGGTTTTTCTAGATACAATCAGATCATGATCGCACCTGAGGACCAACATAAAACAACTTTCACTTGTCCTTGGGGAACATATTGTTGGCAATTCATGCCCTTCGATCGCAAGAATGCTGGAGCAACATATCAAAGAGTGATAATAGTTATCTTCCACGATCTTTTTCATACCATTATGGAAGACTATGTTGATGACCTCTTAGGTAAATCTACTAGAGCAAGGTACTTAAAGTTGGAGCAAATCTTTGATAGACTAGAATGGTATGAACTTCGACTCAATCCTAAGCGTGTCTTTGGGGTTACATCTAGAAAATTGTTGGGATACATTGTATCTTGTAGAGGCATTGAAGTTGATGCTGCAAAAGTCAAGACAATAGTTGAGATGTCTCCTCCTGCCAACCTCAAGCAGTTGAGAAGTCTTCAGAGCAAGTTGCAGTCCATTCAGTGTTTCATTTCATAGCTTGCTGATAAGTGTCAACCTTTCCTCCACTTACTCTGTAAAGATGTAACATTCAGATGGGATGCTAAGTGTCAGGAAGTATTTGAACAATTAAAGGAATATCTTTCTACATCTCATGTGTTGATACCGCCAGTTTCAGGGAAACCCCTATTGCTATATATCCACTACATCAGTAGCCTTGGGGGCCCTCCTAGCACAGAATGATGTCTAAGGCAAAGAACAAGCAATCTACTATATTAGTCATACCTTGGTTGGATATGAGCTCAATTATACCCCCATGGAGCAAGCTTGTTTAGCAATAGTGTTTGCTTCCCAAAAGTTGTGGCACTACATGTCAAACCAACAAACCAAGCTCATATCAAAGATAGATCCTTTTGAAGTATCTTTTGTCTAAAGTAGCTCTCACAGGTCGACTAGCAAAATGGGTAATAATCCTAAGTGAGTTTGATATCGAGTATGTTGATCGAAAGTCTATAATAGGACAAGTTATTATGGATCAACTAGCAGAGGCTCCAATAGCAGATACACACCCCATGCTTTATGGTTTTCTAGATGAAGGGATCTTCAATCTCTCTACATCCATTGAATGGAAGCTATATTTTGACAGGTCCTATACTATACATGGTTCAGGAGCAAGAATTCTCTTTATCACCCCACAGGGTGACTGCATCCCTAAATCATATTAGCTAGCTTTTCCCTCTACCAACAATATAACTAAATATGAAGCTTTACTCACAGGGTTCTGAATGGCAGTTCAATGGAATATCAAACAACTACAGGTTTATGGAGACTCTCAACTAGTCATTCGCCAGGTCACTGACGAATATCAAACTAAACATGACAATTTGATGCCTTATAAAAGGATGGTTGACAACTACAAGCAACACTTTTGCAGTTTATCATTTGAATAGATTTATAGAGTAAATAACAAGGCTGTTGATGCAATAACAACTATTGGATCCCTCTTTGATATGTCAGAAAATACACAACACTATGAGTTCTTTGTTGAACAACTTCTGATACCGGTCGTTGATGTTCCACCCACCGAGATTATCCGTGAACTTGTTGTTCCCAACTCGCCATGGTACCAAGACATTTATAACTACCTTCACAGTAACACCCTTCCGCCAAACCTTACCTCCACCCAAAAGAAGACCTTCATCCGTCGTGCTTCCTATTTCACTATCCTTGGAGATTCATTATACCAATAAAGTCTTGATGGTATCCTCCTCAAATGTCTAAATTCAGAAGAGGCCGACATTGCTTTAAGAGACATACATAAAGGTGTCTGTGGAGCACATTCCACTAGTCCTAACCTAGCAAAGAAGTTGTTGCACATCGTATATTATTGGCCTACAATGGAACAAGATGCTCATTACTTCACCAAGAGATGCCTTCGGTGCCAACAACATGGAGATCTAATTCATGAGCCTGGACATCAGTTACAACCGGTTACTACTCCTTGGTTGTTTTCATAGTGGGGATTCAACCTCGTAGGGAAAATACATCCATCATCTTCCAACGGCCATAAATTCATTATCACCGCCACTGAGTATTTCACAAAGTGGGTGGAAGCCATTCCCATGACTTACATTACTGGAAAACAAATAGCTAAGTTTATCTTGCACCATATTATTTGTCGGTATGGTATCCCATTGGCTATAGTGACTGATAATGGCAAACTTTTCAAAAACCAAGATGGACACATGCTTTATGCACTCAATACCATATCCAACATCGCTTTTCCACTCCATACTATCCACAAAGCAACAACCAAGCTGAAGCTTCAAACAAAACTATCCTGAAAATCCTTAAAAAGACAATCCATGAAGCTGGTCGTGATTGGCATATGCAGCTAAATCTTGCCTTATGGGCATATTGCACAAGAATTAGAACCCCATCCGGTGCCACCCCATATGCTTTAGTCTTTGGCACCGAAGCTATTTTACCTATTGAGGTCGAGATCCCATCTCTTCATGTCTACATGCAGCATCTTATTGGTGGGGAGGAGTACAGAGTTTCTAGATTGCATGAATTGGAGTTACTAGATGAAAGGTGCCTCATAAAATTGAATCATCTTCAGGTCTACCAAAACTGCCTTTGTCTTAGTTATAACAAGAAAATCAAGGACAGGCGGTTCCAAGTGGGTGATCTCATTCTGAAGGAAAATCAAAGAAACCAACAAGATCGAGATAAACAGAGAAACTTTGAACCTAACTGGTTGCCCCCCTTTGTCATCATAGTAGTTTATGGATCAGGGGCATATACATTAGCAACACCTGAAGGAATTCCTCTAGATGAACCTATCAATAGTGTTCATCTTAAGAAGTTCTATGCCTGATCCTTAGAATATCCTCTGGTGAAAAATACCAAAAATAATCAAAAAATAGGAAAAATAGAAAATTACAAAAAAATCCATCCTCTGGTGAAAACTTGGTAAACAGGCACCTTGGATAAGTACCATAGTGAAAACCTGGCAAACATGCACTATGTGTAAAAGCCAACATCCACCATCTATTAGGTCTTCCATTCATTCCATTCATCTCATGTTCATAATAAAGCCCCTTCCATCCGTAATCATATTATTGACCTTTGCATTTCCACGTAGCCTTCTATCATGGCTTGGAAGTTGTCAGTGTCAAGCGTTATCTTTTAGCCCCATCCATAATCAGTTCATCCACTATTCATTCATTGTCAGTCCATCCATGGTCAATCTATTCTCCATAATAAACCCTCTACCTAAATGGGGGCACGTTTTCTTAACCCAGGTCTAGGAATGGATCCTTGTTTTGACCCGAGGGAAATTGTCACACACTCACTCACTTTCCTTAAACATATCCCATCCCACATCATCATCACACATCAGAACTACATATCATCACCACCCCCATCTTAATGTGCCTTCATCCCATGGAAATAGGGTATGTAGACAATCTAGAATACGAAGGCAGTATCCAATACTCAGGTACATAAGATGCACCCATCATCCATCTTAATCCATAATAAATCCAAACTTTCACCTCATCCATCTACCACAATCCATCCTATTCACTTACCACCTAGACTTGACTAACTCAAGCAGAAAATAAACTATGCATCCTTCAAAAGCTCCAATATTCATAAAATCAAAAATAAAAAAGACTACTCTTGAGACACTCACATGCCGCTTGCCACATCTACTAAATCCATCTATCCTAGATCCAAAGCCTTTAATGGATATATCATTCCTACAATAAGGCCCAATCTACCTTGAGAACCCTCTTTGGCAAGAGAATATGTTGAATGTGTATTTGTTTTATCTGTTGGTCATTTTCTTTTTTATTTATCTTTTGTCCCTTTCTAATACTTATTCAAAACTACCTTGATCATTCTATATCTTGGTATGTCACGATATAGTATGGATTGGGGCATAGTCATTGTTTTTGTATGTTGTGTTTGTGGGATGATCTTTTTATCCTATTATGACTAATATGTATCTTGTGTGTGTTGGAATTAACATCTTGCATATCAATACCTTGTACATCTAAGGATCTACAAAGATCTTATTAAGATTATTCTACGCTAAGAATATTTTCCATTCACATATCCAACAAGGTTCTATTATGTCTAATAGAAATAAGTCAAACCATTTGTTTGCAGAGTCAATGTCCTATGCATTAGATACATCATCACCCTGGTTCTTATACCTTGGTGTGTAACACCTATATACTATATCAAAATAAAGGATTTCTCTACATATGTCAGCATAACTACTCCCAATAAACCCATCATTCTTTTTTAATCATTCCATCTTAAATCTTCATCATTCTTCTATCTATGCTAACTTTCTTATCATTATCATCATTTCTTATGCATCGTCATTTGATCAGTGTGTTCATCATTATCTATTTCTTTATCATTAGTTATCACTTAATCATTTGTTATCCATTTCTTATCTATTTTCATTTCCATTTGTTATCTATTCTCATCATTATTATTTGTTATCCATTATCACTTAATCAGTTGTTATCCATTTCATTCTTGTCATCATTTACCACTTTATTATCATTTGTTCTCTTTTGTTCTCATTTGTTCTCATTTGTGATCCATTTCTCATGCATTTGTTATCATCAATTACCATTTCATTTTTATCATTATCATTTGTTATCCATTATCACTTAATCATTTCTTATCCATTTCATTCTTGTAATCATTTATTATCCATTATCACTTAATCATTTGATATACATAATTTGTTATCCATTTCATTAAAATCTACCATTATCATTAAGATATCATACATCATAATCCATAAAAACTCATCTATTCTAACCCATTTTACATCACATATCCATTGTCATAACATCATAATCACATAGCATAAACATGAACTAGCATAATCATCATGACATCATCAATGAAAACATCATAACATAATCATAGAAACTATCACCATATCAACATCATCATATATCATACAAAAATGTCCATCATATAATGTCTGTGAATATATATACATAATCAGTCTACGGGCATTAAAATACATAACATCATCCTCATAATAAACAAGTCTCATGTGGAACTCCCCCCTTTGAAGGTGTCAGCTCTGGGCTAAGTCCTAGAGGAGGAGGTGGGTGAGATCCATGTGCCCTTGCAAGTTGTCTTAATGTCCCTGGTACTGGTGGAGTTTGTACTGTAGTCACTCTAGGAAGAGGAGGCCACATCATAGAAGGTCCTGATCTCACTGACCTCTGTCATGCTCGCATTTTACATGTGGTCATGAAACATGAAATATCAAAAAAAAATCCAACTGGACTCTAAAACCCCCTCGCACGCATCATGCGCACTCAATGACATTCACACTTATTGGTTGCATGTGCAACAAGCATTGAACACGCCATACTAAAGCGAGTTAGAAAAGAATGTAGCCTGAGAAGTACGAAACCCCTTTCACATCTCATAGGTGATGGGTTGAAATATTGACCTCTTTTTATGTTGTTTTTATATGCTTTTAGAACTTTTCCATATGATCTTCCAGACACTTTACCAACATCACCATCATTATATGCTATCTTTTTATATACTTTGCAAGACTTTGAATCTATGTTATTAATATGTAATATGGTGATGATTTATCAATTGAATGATTTAAATATAAGTATACATGCAATATAGATGGAATCCTATGGTTTAGTCATGAAGGTTATTTGTGTGCATATGTTTTGTGAATTAATCCATATGTAGCAAGGACATGTCATCAAGAAAATGAGCATTTCCAGCGAAGCTGTAGACGGGATAATTAAAGGAAGTGAAGTTAGGATGCCATAAGTGCAGGCAGTTGGAGGATGAATGTGAACCATCATGGACAGAAATAAATGCAGAAGAAGTAGACTTGTTTCAAATGCATCTTATGTGTGTTCTTCATACAAGTCATTGCACAAGAGTTCTTGTTTGAACAAGACTCTCCTTCCTCTGTTCAGTTAGATTAATAAATCGATCTCAAACATGTATCCTAGTATCTAGGAATGGATTGATGGTTGAAGTTAGTTGGTAGTTGCATAAAACTCTCCCATTTTTGTATAAGTTAGGAGGGATGAGTTAGATGTAAGGAGTTACTTTATTTTTCTATTTACTCAATTGTTACTCTGTTTCTCAATATTGGAAGATCCAGACATGTTTTATCAAGGAATGTCGTTATTGAATACAATCTGGAGAGATTCTATTTATGATATGAAATAAATGAAACTGTATGTTATGCAGATGCATGAGTATCTAAATTAGATTTGATTTCCAGTAAAGTGAGTCAGTCCTCTAAGCCGGCCACTCAAGGTACTGATCCTCACTTCATTTATTTCCTCATTCCTAGATGCATTCTTGTTAAATATATTTTTCATATAAATACATTATGAGTTAATTAGAATACTTTGATTGTCAAATTACAATAGTATGGTTCATGAAAAAATGCATGCTTTGTCTACTTTAAGTCCTTCAGAGATTAGCATTAGATCTCTTATCATTTTGATTGTTTTGAGTTATGTAATTTTGTGTTGTAACAGTTATCTACAGCTTATGCTGAAGGTACCCGTAGCCACTAGATTCTGTAGATGTTTTTATTGTTCTTGCATTTATGTGAGTTCCAGCAAAGTAGAATAGCCTAAGTAGGTTTGGATAAGATAGTTTAGGAAGAATATGAGCCCTGAAGGCACATACAGTGCAGTGCCATCATAAGCTTATGCTCCTTGGTTGATAATTTAATGTAGGAATGCACTGATAGAGTGATCCATGAGCATCTAGTGGTGTAAGGGCAATCTTGCATCACCCAAAAATATTTTGATTCAAAATCATTGCAATTGTTTTAATTTCTTTCCGTAATTACTATTTCTGGTTCCATAATCTCTTGAATAATGATGTAGGCCTTTCAGTTTTTCCAAACTACTAGAGATAGCAAACTGCCAATTTTGGAAAGTTCAACTACCATTTTAGGAAAGTTTGCATTTGGGCACGGATGGAAGTGAAAATTTACAGGAAGCTTTGTAACTAAAATATAAGACCTTTGGCAAAGGAATCAGGCAAAGATCATTTGTGAGATAAAAGATATAAAGTTTTTGTTTTCTGAAAAGCCCCTGAAAATTTTTGAAATGAGATATGAGGCACTAAAACATCCCATAAGATCCTAAAAAGTTGATCGAAATTTGTTTATGGATTTTTAGTGTGATAGTTCACATCGCGAGATTTCTGGTGCTTAAAATGGTTCGTCAATCGGACACCCAGATCAAAAGTTATGCTTCCTGGAAGTTGACCTACTTTTGGAGGGAGTTGCAAATTTTGAAATTTAGCTGGAGGCCACCAAAAAGTGCTATTTATGACTATTTTGGGAACCCTGGGAGTGGTAGAGTTAAGAGGGAAGTGTAGAACCAAGAATAGGCAGGAAAACAGAAACCCTAGGTGATTTGGGGTTATAGAAGGCAGAAGATTCCAGAGCATGGTGATAGGTAGTTGTAATGTGTTGCAGCATGTGGAGGATTGATTCCTTTGATTGTATTTGAGCTTCTATAATGTAATGAGTTGTCCAAATCAATAAAAGAACTTTCTATTTTCTATGTGCAATTTCTGTTGTTACGTGTTTTATGATTTACATCCTTCATCAAGTGGTATCAGAGCGAGGGTTTCTGAGTGTGCAGACAGATCGCCGACCGTGAGGTATTTTGCACTAGGACCTGAGGTTGTGGGTTTGCTACGGAGATCAAGATGCCTCCACGAAGAAATTGTATTGGGAGGAATGCTTTGATGAAAGAGGGTTTTAGAGCCCTACAAATGCAGGTCAATGCATTTCAAGAGGAACTGCGAAGAGTGTTTGAGCCAAGAAGAAGAGAAGAAACTGAGGATGAAGCTGAAGAAGAGCTATCTAAGGAAGAACAAGAAGTTGTAGGAGATCCTGCAGAAGTTAGGTTGTTGAGGGCCATTTCTAAGATCAGAAAGAGGCCCAGGATCAAATTTTCTAAATATTCTGGAGATTTGAATCCAGAACAACTTATTGGTTGGATCAATGACATGGATGAATATTTCAAGTATGAAGATGTGGAGGACCCAAATCAGGTCAAGTTTGCAAAAATAAAATTGAAGGGCCATGCCAGTATTTGGTGGAAGGAGGTCCAGTTAGAGAGAAATAGGAGAGGAAAATGAAAGATCACCAGATGGGATCAAATGGTGGAGAAACTGAAGAAGTAGTTTATTCCTGTGGACTATGAGATGGAGTTGCTGAAGAAGCTGCAAGGATTGAAGCAAGGTAACAAGTCCATCAAGGAGTATACAGAAGAGTTTTATAAGATTACTATCAGGATAGGCCATGTAGAGGCCAATAAGGAGAAGGTAGCCCGTTACATTAATGTGTTGAGACCAAGTATTCAAGAGGAGCTGAGCCTAGTTAGAATGACCACCATAGAAGATGCATACCAGTTTTCCCTCAAGGTGGAAGAGAAGTTGAATAAAAGATTTGACAGCAAGCAAAGGGGAAGAGGTCAGGGCAGAAGGACTAGTGGAAGACTCTATGGAGGCCATAATGAGGATCAAAAGAAAAGTGAAGAAGCTGGCACCAGTCAGAATCAAAGAGGAGATAATGCCTATCGCCCTCATGACCAGAACAATGGTGAGCAAAGAGGAAGAGGAAGAGGCCAACCTGCGCAAGGACCTGGAAGAGGAGGTTTCAAAGAAACCTATTTACAATGTGAAGAAGAAGGGCATCGAGCATACGAGTGTCCACAACATAAAGGGAGGACAAATAGAAGACCTGAAGGTAATGCATGAGTTGCACATGTAGATGAAAATGTGCAGTCTGAGCATTCTAAAGATGCTGAAAGAGGAGAAACCCTAGTTGTCAGAAGAACTTTGTTGAATGAGGAGAAAGAACTAAATCAGAGGAAGAGTTTATTCCACACAAGGTACAAATGTGAAGGTAAGTGTTGTGATATTATTATTGATAGTGGAAGCATTGACAATCTTGTTTCAGAGGAGATGGTTGACAAGTTGAAGTTGACAAGAAGAAAGCATCCACATCTGTATCGGATTGCATGGTTGCAGAAGGACCATAGAGCTTTGGTCAATGAGCAGTGTTTAGTTAAGTTCAAAATTGGTGACTACCATGATGAGGTGCTATGTGACATCATACTGATGGATACATGTCATATGTTATTGGGGAGGTCATGGCAGTATGATAGGAGCGTTGTCCACGATGGCCATGCAAACAAATATTCCCTAACAAAGGATGGAGTTCGTCATAACTTGAAGCCCTTGAAGGAGGTGGAAGAAGGTATGTTGTACTGCCAAAATTTGATTGGTAGATGGTAGGAAATTTTTGGAGGGTATGAAGCATGAGTGTCATTGCTTTGCATTGATTTATAAGATTAGTCAAGAGAAATGTGAAGATGTACCAGCAGAAGTTTTAGATATGTTGGAAGAATTTTAGGACATTATCTCTGATAATGTACCAGAAGGTTTACCACCAGTAAGGAAGATAAGTCATCAAATGGATTTGATACTAGGAACCAATTTGCCAAACAAGGCAGCCCATAGAATGATCCCTGCAGAGAATGAAGAGCTGAACAGACAAGTTCACCAATTGATGAGGAAGGGACTGATAATGGAGAGCCTAAGTCCATGTGCGGTACCTATAGTACTAGCACTGAAGAAAGATGGAGAGTGGAGAATGTGTACAGATTCTCAGGCCATCAATAAGATCATGATCAAGTACAGATTTCCATTGCCGAGAATGGATGACATAATGGATTGTTTGAGTGGAGCCAAGTACTTCATGAAGATTGACCTGAAGAGTGGGTATCACCAGATCCGTATCATAGAAGGAGATGAATGGAAGACAACCTTCAAGACAAAGGAAGGTTTGTATGAGTGGTTAGACATGCCATTTGGGCTAACTAATACACCGAGCACATTCATGCGGCTCATGAACGAGGTATTGAAAGAATTTTTGGCAAGTTTTGTTATTGTTTATTTAGATGATATTTTAATTTTCAGTAAGACTTAGGATGAACATCTAATGCATATCATAAGAGTTTTGGAGAAGCTGAGGGAGGAGAAGTTGTTGATTAATCTAAAGAAATATAGTTTTGCAAAGGAGTTGGTATACTTGGGATTTGATGTCTCAGAGGAAGGTCTTAAGATAGACCTAGAGAAGGTGAGGGCTATCATTGAATGGCCTACACCAAAGAATGCCATAGAGGTACGATCTTTTCATAGTTTGGCAAGTTTTTACAGAAAGTTTATCAAGAATTCTAGTAGTATTTGTGCACCCCTAATGGAGACAATGAGAGGGGATAGAAAAGAGTTTAGATGGACTAAAGGAACAGATAAAAGCTTTGATACATTGAAACTGAAAGTCACAGAGCAACTTGTTTTGGCACTTCCAGATTTCAATAAGGTATTTCAGGTAGATTGTGATGCTAGTGGCAGTGCTATAAGAGTTGTTTTGAGTCAAGAAGGTAAGCCCATTGCCTATTTTTGTGAGAATCTTAATTATGCCAAGAAAAAAATATTTTGTTTATGATCAGGAATTTTATTCTATAGTTCAAGCTTTCAAGAAATGGAGACATTATCTGTCGCCAAAAGAGTTTGTTTCATATACTGATCATCAAGCTTTACAGTATCTTAATAGTCAAGGAAACTTGAACCAAAGGCATTTAAAATGGGTTGAGTTTTTGCAGAGCTATACTTTTGTTTTGAAGCACAGGAGTGGGAAGTCCAACAAAGTTGCACATGCCTTGAGTAGAAAGCAAAATTTGTCGATAGAAATGAAGAAAGAGGTTGTTGGGTTTGATTAGCTCAAAAGTTCGTACCCTGAAGATCCAGATTTTCCAAAGGCTTGGAATTCTTGTTTGGAACCTGTTACTTTAGACAGGACAAAATGGTTGGATTTTATAATCCAAGATGGCATGCTGTTTAAGGGAAGCCAGTTGTGCATTCCAAGGAGTTCCATGAGAGAGAACCTGATTAAGGAGAAGCATAGTGGGGGATTAGCTGGACACTTTGGTTGAAATAAGACCATTGCTATTATTGGTGAGAATTATTATTGGCCACAGTTGCAGCAGGATGTGAGGAAATATGTGCAGAGTTGCAGAGTGTGTCAGATGGCAAAAGGAGCAAGTCAAAATACAGGGCTATATCAGCCATTACCTCTACCCGAGAAGCCATGGGATGATATTAGTATGGATTTTGTTCTTGGTTTACCAAGGACACAAAGAGGACATGATTTCATTTTTGTGGTGGTGGACAGATTCTCAAAGATGGCACATTTTATTCCTTGCAAGAAGACTAATGATGATGTTCATATTGCAGAGTTATTTTTCAGGGAGGTGGTGAGATTACATGGTCTACCTAAGAGCATAGTTTTAGATCGAGATACCAAGTTGGTTATTTCTGGAGGACATTGTGGAAGAAGTTGAAGACAGATTTGAAGTTCAGTTCTGCACACCATCCACAGACTGATGGATAGACGGAAGTGGTGAACAGGAGTTTGGGTAACCTGCTACGATGCTTAGTAGGAGATAAGCCCAAGGGATGGGATTTAATTTTACCACAGGTAAAATTTACTTACAACAATTCTGTCAATAGGAGTACTGGTAAATCACCATTCCAGATTATATATGGCAATAGTCCAAGAAATGCTTCAGAGTTAAGGAAGTTGGACAAAGGAGAAAAGACAAGTGCCGAGGCTGAAGACTTTGCAGAACACCTAAAGAATTTGCATGAAAAGGTGAGAAGGCATATTAATAAGATGAATATTCAATACTAGGCTAAGGCAGATCAGAAGAGGAGTTATAAGATGTTCCAGGTAGGAGATGAAGTCATGGTTCACTTGAGAAAAGAAAGGTTCCCAATTAGAACATACAATAAGCTAAAAATGAAGAAATTTGGACCATGCAGAATCCTGAAGAAGCATGATTCAGGAAATGCATATGACGTAGAGCTACCGAGTGGGATCAATATTTTCCCTATGTTAAATATTGCTGATTTAACAGAATATCATAAGGGTGGCACATAGGATGGACCAACAGAAGAACAGTGGAGTATTCTGACATCTACTTCAAAGGAAGAGATAGAAGAGATCTTGGATAGCCGTGTGGGATGAAGTACTCGAAATAGGCAATATGAAGACTATCTGGTGAAATAGAAAGGAAGGCATGTTGAAGATTCTTCTTGGTTGTCTAAGGCAAAGGTCGACCATTTGGGTTTTCCTCAAACAAACACCTAAGACATGACAGGGTCACTTCTCAAATTACCTTGGGTGTCTGATGCAGGAGCATCCAGTGGTGTAGGGCAATCTTGCATCACCCAAAAAGATGTTGATTCAAAATCATTACAGTTATTTTCATTTTTTTCCATAATTAGTATTTCTGGTTCCATAATCTCTTGAATAATGATGTATGCCTTTCAGTTTTTCCAAACTGCTAGAGATAGCAAACTGCCAATTTTGGAAAGTTGCCATTTTAGGAAAGTTTGCATTTGGCCACGAATGGAAGTATAAATTTATAGGAAGCTTCATAATTGAAATATAAGACCTTTGGAGAAGGAATTAGGCAAAGATCATTTGTGAGCTAAAAGATATTAAAGTTTTTGTTTTCTGAAAAAACCCCTAAATTTTTTTGAAACAAGATATGACGCACTAAAACATCCCATAACATCCCAAAAAGTTGACGAAAATCTATCTACAGGTTTTTTGCGTGATAGTTCACATCGCAAGATTTCCAGTGCTTAAAACGGTTCGTCAATCGGACATCTGGATCAAAAGTTATGCTTCCCGAAAGTTGACCACTTTTGGAGGGAGTTGCAAATTTTGAAATTTAGCTAGAGGTCACCAAAAAGGGCTATTTATGACTATTTTGGGAACCCTGGGAGTGGTAGAGTTAAGGGGGAAGTGTAGAGCCAAGAATAGGTGGGAAAATAGAAACCCTAGCTGATTTGGGGTTATAGAAGGCAGAAAATTCTAGAGCCTGATGATAGGTAGCTGTAATGTGTTGCAGCCTGTGGAGGATTGATTCCTCTGATTGTATTTGAGGTTATGTAATGAGTTGTCCAAATCAATAAAAGAACTTTCTATTTCCTATGTGCAATTTCTATTGTTGTGTGTTTTATGATTTACCTCCATCAAGTGGTATCAGAGCGGGGTTCTTGAGTGTGTAGACAGATCGTCGACCATGAGGTAGTTTGCACCAGGACCTGAGGTTGTGGGTTTGCTGCGGAGATCAAGATGCCTCCACGAAGAAACCGTATTGGGAGGAATACTTTGACAAAAGAGGGTTTTAGAGCCCTGTAAAGGCAAATCGATGCATTGCAAGAGGAGCTGTGAAGAGGGTTTGAGTTGAGAAGAAGAGAAGAAAGCGAGGATGAAGCTGAAAAAGAGCTATCTGAGGAAGAACAAGAAGCTGCAGGAGATCCTATAAAAGTTAGGTTGTTGAGGGTTATTTCTAAGATCAGAAAGAGGCCCAAGATCAAAGTTTCTACATATTTTGGAGATTTGAATTTGGAACAATTTATTGACTGGATCAATGACATGGAGGATTATTTCCAGTATGAAGATGTGGAGGACTCAAATCGGGTCAAGTTTACAAAAATAAAGTTGAAGGGCCATGCCAGTATTTCGTGGAAGGAGGTCCAGTTAGAGAGAAATAGGAGAGGAAAAGGAAAGATCACCAGATGGGATCAGATCATGGAGAAATTGAAGAAGCGGTTCATTCTTGTTGACTATGAGATGGAGTTCCTGAAGAAGCTACAAGGATTGAAGCAAGGTAACAAGTCCGTCAAGGAGTATACAGAAGAGTTTTATAAGATTACTATTAGGACAGGCCATGTAGAGGCCAATAAGGAGAAGGTAACCTGTTACATTAATGTGTTGAGGCCAAGTATTCAAGAGGAGCTAATCCTGGTCAGAATGACCACCATAGAAGATGCATACCAGTTTTCCCTAAAGGTGGAAGAGAAGCTTAATAAAAGATTCGACAACAAGCAAAGGGGAAGAGGTCAGGGTGGAAGGACTAGTGGAAGACTCTATGGAGGCCGTAATGAGGATCAAAAGAAAAGTGAAAAAGCTAGCACCAGTCAGAATCAAAGAGGAGATAATACCTACCGCCCTTGTGACCAGAACAATGGTGAGCAAAGAGGAAGAGGAAGAGGCCGACTTGGGCAAGGACCTAGAAGAGGAGGTTTCAGAGGAACCTGTTTCCAATGTGGAGAAGAAGGGCATCAAGTATACGAGTGTCCACAACATCAAGGGAGGACAAATAGAAGACCTAAAGGTAATGCACGAGTTGCACATGTAGATGAAGATGCACAGTCTAAGCATTCTAAAGATGTTGAAAGGGGAGAAACCCTAGTTGTCAAAAGAACTTTGTTGAATGAGGAGAAAGAACCAAATCAGAGGAAGTGTTTATTCCGCACAAGGTGCAAATGTGAAGGTAAGTGTTGTGATATTATTATTGACAGTGGAAGCACTGACAATCTTGTTTCAGAGATGGTTGAGAAGTTAAAGTTGACAAGAAGAAAGCATCCACATCCGTATTGGATCGCATGGTTAGAGAAGGACCATAGAGCTTTGGTCAATGAGCAGTGTTTAGTTAAGTTCAAAATTGGTGACTACCATGATGAGGTGTTGTGTGACATCATACCGATGGATGCATGTCATATGTTATTGGGGAGGCCACGGCAGTATGATAGGAGCGATGTCCATGATGGTCATTCAAACACATATTCCCTAACAAAGGATGGAGTTCATCATAAGTTGAAGCCCTTGAAGGAGGTGGAGGAAAAGGTATGTAGTACTACCAGAATTTGCTTGGTAGATGGTAAGAAATTTTTGGAGGGTAAGAAGCATGAGCGTCATTCCTTTGCATTGATTCCTAAGATTAGTCAAGAGAAATGTGAAGATGTACTAGCAGAAGTTTCAGATATGTTGGAAGAATTTTAGGACATTATCTTTGATAATGTACTAGAAGGTTTACCACCAGTAAGGAAGATAAATCATCAAATGGATTTGATACCAGGAGCTAGTTTGCCAAACAAGGTAGCCCATAGAATGACCCCTGTAGAGAATGAAGAGCTGAACAGACAAGTTCATGAGTTTATGAGAAAGGGACTAATAAGGGAGAGCCGAAGTCCATGTGCAATACTTGCAATACTAGCACCGAAGAAAGATGGAGAGTGGAGAATGTGTAGAGATTGTCGGGCCATCAATAAGATCGTGATCAAGTACAAATTTCCATTGCTGAGAATGGATGACATAATGGATTGTTTGAATGAAGCCAAGTACTTCATGAAGATTGACCTGAAGAGTGGGTATCACCAGATCCATATCAGAGAAGGAGACAAATGGAAGACAACCTTCAAGACAAAGGAAGGTTTGTATGAGTGGTTAGTCATGCCATTTGGGCTAATCAATGCACCAAGCACATTCATGCGGCTCATGAACGAGGTATTGAAAGAATTTTTGGCAAGTTTTGCTATTGTTTATTTAGATGATATTTCAATTTTTAGTAAGAATTGGGATGAGCATATGATGCATATCATAAGAGTTTTGGAGAAGCTGAGGGAGGAGAAGTTGTTGATTAATCTTAAGAAATGTAGTTTTGCAAAGGAGTTGGTATACCTGGGATTTGTTGTCTCAGAGGAAGGTCTTAAGGTGGACCTAGAGAAGGTGAGGGCTATCATTGAATGGCCTACACCAAAGAGTGCCACAGAGGTATGATCTTTTCATGGTTTGGAAATTTTTTATAGAAAGTTTATCAGGAATTTTAGTAGTATTGGTGCACCCCTAACGGAGACAATGAGAGGGGATAGAAATGAGTTTAGATGGACTAAAGGAGCAGACAAAAGATTTGATACATTGTAGCAGAAAGTCACAGAGAAACCTATTTTGGCACTTCCAAATTTCAATAAGGTATTTCAGGTAGATTGTGATGCTAGTGGTAGTGCTATAGGAGCTGTTTTGAGTCAAGAAGGTAAGCCCATTGCCTATTTTAGTGAGAAGCTTAATGATGCCAAGAAAAAGTATTTTGTTTATGATCAGAAAATTTATGTGATAGTTTAGGCTTTGAAGAAATTGAGACATTATCTGTTGCCAAAAGTGTTTGTTTTATATACTGATCATCAAGCTTTGCAGTATCTTAATAGTCAAGGAAAGTTGAACCAAAGGCATTTAAAATGGGTTGAGTTTTTGCAAAGCTATACTTTTGTTTTGAAGCATAGGAGTGGGAAGTCCAACAAAGTTGCAAATGACTTGAGCAGAAGGCAAAATTTGTTGACAGAAATGAAGATAGAGGTTGTTGGGTTCGATGAGCTCAAAAGTTTGTACCCTGAAGATCCATATTTTTTTAGAGGCTTGGAAAGCTTGTTTGGAACCTGTTCCTTTGGACAGGACAAAATAGTTGGATTTCATAATCTAAAATGGCATGTGTTTAAGGGAAGTCGGTTGTGCATTATGAGGAGTTCCATGAGAGAGAACCTGATTAAGGAGAAGCATAGTGGGGGATTAGTTGGACACTTTGGTCAAGATAAGACCATTGTTATTGTTGGTGAGAATTATTATTGGCTACAGTTGCAGTAGGATGTGAGGAAATATGTGCAGAGTTGCAGAGTGTGTCAGATGGCAAAAGGAACAAGTCAGAATATAGGGCTATATCAGCCATTACCTGTACCTGAGAAGCCATGGGATGATATTAGTATGGATTTTGTTCTTGGTTTACCAAGGATACAGAGAGGACATGATTCCATTTTTGTGGTGGTGGACAGATTCTCAAAGATGGCACATTTTATTCCTTGCAAGAAGACTAATGATGTTGTTCATATTGTAGAGTTATTTTTCAGGGAGGTGGTGAGATTACATGGTCTACCTAAGAGCATAGTTTCAGATCGAGATACCAAGTTTGTTGGTTATTTCTGGAGGACATTGTGAAAAAAGTTGAAGATAGATTTGAAGTTCAGTTCTGCACCCCATCCACAGACTGATGGTTAGACAGAAGTGGTGAATAGGAGTTTGGGTAACCTACTACAATGCTTAGTAGGAGATAAGCCCAAGGGATGGGACTTGATTTTACCACAGGCAAAATTTTCTTACAAAAATTGTGTCAATAGGAAAACTGGTAAATCACCATTCTAGATTGTATATGGCAATAGTCTAAGAAATTCTTCAGCATTAAGGAAGCTGGACAAAGGAGAAAAGACAAGTGCCGAGGCTGAAGACTTTGCAGAACACCTGAAGAATTTGCATGAAGAGGTGAGAAGGCATATTAATATGATGCATATTCAATACAAGGCTAAGGCAGATCAGAAGAGGAGATATAAGGAGTTCCAGGTAGGAGATGAAGCCATGGTTCACTTGAGAAAAGAAAGGTTCCCAATTGGAACATACAATAAGTTGAAAATGAAGAAATTTGGACCATGCAGAATCCTGAAGAAGCATGATTCAAGAAATGCATATGAGGTAGAGCTACTGAGTGGGATCAATATTTCTCCTTTTTTAATATTGTTGATTTAACAAAATATCATGAGGGTGGCACAGAGGATGGACCAACAGAAGAACAGTGAAGTATTTTGGCATCTACTTCAATAGAGGAGATAGAAGAGATCTTGGATAGTCATGTGGGAAGAATTACTCAGAACAAGCAATATGAAGAATATATGGTGAAATGGAAAGGAAGGCCTGTTGAAGATTCTTCTTGGTTGTCTAAGGAAGAGGTTGACCATTTGGGTTTTCCTCAAACAAACACCTGAGACGTGACAGGGTCACTTCTCAAATTACCGTGGGTGTTTGATGCAGGAGCATCCAGTTGTGTAAGGGCAATCTTGCATCACCCAAAAACATGTTGATTCAAAATCATTGTAGTTATTTCATTTCTTTCCATAATTAGTATTTCTGGTTCCATAATCTCTTAAATAATGACGTAGGCCTTTCAGTTTTTCCAAACTGCTAGAGATAGCTAACTGCCAGTTTTAGAAAGTTCAACTGCCATTTTAGAAAAAATTGCATTTGGGCACGGATGGAAGTCAAAATTTACAGAAATCTTCGTAACTAAAATATAAGACCTTTGGTGAAGGAATCAGACAAAGATCATTTGTGAGCTGAAAGATATTAAAGTTTTTGTTTTCTGAAAAGCCCTTGAAATTTTTTGAAATGAGATATGAGGCACTAAAATGTCCCATAACATCTTGAAATGTTGATGAAAATCTATTTACGAATTTCTAGCATGATAGTTCATATCGTGAACTTTCTGACGCTTAAAACAGTTCGTCAATCGAACACCCAGATCAAAAGTTATGCTTCCCGGAAGTTGACCTACTTTTGGAGGGAGTTGCAAATTTCAAAATTTAGCTAGAGGCCCTAAAAAAGTGCTATTTATGACTATTTGGGGAACCTTGGGAGTGGTAGAGTTAAGAGGGAAGTGTAGAACAAAGAATAGGTGGGAAAATAGAAACCTTAGCTGATTTGGGGTTACAGAAGGCAGAAGATTCCAGAGCCTAGTGATAGGTAGCTGTAATGTGTTGCAGCCTATGGAGGATTGATTCCTTTGATTGTATTTGAGCTTCTGTAATGTAATGAGTTGTCCAAATCAATAAAAGAACTTTGTATTTTCTATGTGCAATTTTTTTTGTTGTGTGTTTTATGATTTACCTTCTTCATCATAGAGTGGACTATTCAGATAGGTTTACCCTGAATTATGTTAAGTCTACAACGCATTAGTTTTTCTCTACATTTTTGGCGCCATTGCTGAGGATGGTGCTACCTTCATAGGCTTATTTTACATGCTTTCATAGTTTGAATTTTGATTCCAGCATTAGGGTTAATAAATTCACTTTTTTGGAAAGACTAAAAATTATACTAACATTATGCAGGACCGCTGGAATATAAAGCTAAATTCACTGTATGCAGTGATAGAGAGACAACCGAGGCAGATTCCTCCCTTCAAATTATCGGGATAGAGAAGACCCAGCTGACTTCATCAATTATACAGTACAAAGTGTTGAAGAAGAAGAATTTCCTCTTAAATCCTCATCAACACCTTCTACATCTTCATCAGCCTCTTCCATAACTACAGAAGGGACCTTCAAAACCATGGTAGATGTTATGGTGGAGGATCCACCAGAGCAAGCAACATTAGAGTTTCCTACTATTAACCAGGAGAGGGCTACAGTGCTAAAAAATATTCCACCATCAGCATTGCCAATCTTCTATGGCCTGGTGACAGAGGACCCAGATACTTTCCTGTTTAAGTTTGATATCTTGTGTAGGAGCTATGACTACACCTTAGATGCTCACAGGCTGAAACTCTTTCCTACCACCCTCAAGGATGCAGCCTTGAGATGGTTTATGGGGCTAGGAAAAGATGTCATTCCAGACTGGGATACAATGAAGGAGAAATTCTTGGATAAATACCAAGATTACTACCAAGGACATGATAGGAGGAGAGATGACATCTTTAGGATGTCACAAAAGGAGGAGGAGCCACTTGAAGATTATGTTGAAAGATTCCAATTTGCCCTGAAGAAAAACCCCCAAAACAGACTATCTGAAGAATCATTAAAACTGGTTTTCTTGAGAGGGGTTAAAGATGATTGCATGGATGCTTTGAATCTCATTCGGCAAGGTGATATCTCTCAGCTACCTTTTGAGTCAATTGGTAATGTTTGCCAAAATTATTCAATGACTTTCACCAGATGACCAAGGGGAGAAAGGACATCAATTACAAACAAGGCAACCAATGGAGTTTCAAGAGTGGAAATCAGTAACTTGATGTCAAACATGAAGGAGGACATAATTAGCCATATGGCTACACAACTGGACACTCTTCACATCAACAAGAAACAAGAAGAACCTGATGCAATACTTACTGAGTATTGTCTTAGTTGTAGGCAAAGGAAGGCCAATTGTAAATGTAAAAGGTTGGCAAGCATCCAACAAGAGAAGGTTGAGAGGCCATAATTTCAGCCATTTGAAGGAGAGGATGGACAATTGTTCTTCATATCTCAAAGGAGACCTTGGAAACAATGACAAGGTATGCCCTCTGATCCACTAAAGTTCAATTCACCCTTTCCTACTGCAAACTAAAATTTCTCTAATCAGAACACTCAGCCATGGCCTAGTAATCAAAATCTTTGGTAAAACCCACAATGGCCTACTCCACAACCTAGTTGGAACCAACATCAGCCAAACCCATGGCCCCAACAAGGTTTTCAAGGTGCCAACTATAATCCTCAGTGGCCTACACAGCAACCTCAATGGCAGCCCCAATGGAACAAGAACCAACGATGGCAACAAAATACAAATTACCAGCAACCCATGCTTCCATCTCAACCATAACAGCCATCCATAATGCCTCCATTAGCACCTCAAAATCTACCTCCTAGACCTACCCAAATCCCTGCCCAACCTGCACCTAATCCTAACAACAAGCCTGTTCAACATGCTTATACTAACGAGGTGATGCAGTACCCCACCTATGGGGTAGAAGTGAGTAATATTCATCTCAGATCAGGGAAGCAACTTGTGGACCCTTCATCTCCCCAAATTACATAACTTGAAGATGAAGAACCCACAGAGGAAGCCTCAGATAAACCACCTTTGGAACCTGAATCAACTCAGGGACCTTAGATCATTTCAAATCCTAAGCCTCCTTTCCTTGAATGCTTGGCTATCCAGAAACAACCAGCACAGTTTGAAAATGACATCATAGGCTAGTTGCAAGATATAAGCATAAGGATTCCCTTAATCCAAGCCATCAAAGATATTCCCATCTATACTAAGACTATCAAAGATCTATGCATAAAGAAACCAAGAAGAAAGAGGATAGACCCAAAGATAGTTCATGTTTTGGGTAATCTTGCTAACATAATGTTGGGGAATATAATTGTTCCCAAATATACAGATCCAGGTAGTCCAATAGTAGATATCAAAAAATGGGACTCTGATTAAGAATACTCTGATAGATTTAGGTGATGCAATTAATGTAATGACTAAGGAGACAATGCAGACACTCCAGTTGAACAACCTTAGGCCTACTTAGACAGTCTTTCAATTAGCTGATAGGTCTACAGTTAAACCTATAGGAGTCATTGAGGATTTGGTAATTGCATTAGATTCTTGGGAATACTGATGCAGAGCCACGCAGCAAAAGCTTACAAACGGGATGGAAAAACCATTAATCCACTATCATGTTAAAACCTTGACATACAGCATGTATGCCTATAAGCCTGTCAGCATCATCATATTTCAGGCGAACACAAAATATCCTCCTGCTGACCACTGTTCACTTCCTTATCGGCAAGAAAACCACTACGTCACACCGATATGTATCATCCACTTTATCACCTATCAGCAGGATATTGTTCATCGGCCAAGGGATACTGACTTACCCCGACGACTAATGTCACCCCGATAGTTTTATCGGTCATATATCGATCAGCCAGACTTGACTTATCAGCCTGACTCAAAAGCACTTCCCTGATGTTCGATATCATCCTGATATCTCTCTTCATCGGTCAAGTTGCCTATCGGCAACACTTCTCCTATCGGCCAAGCCGTAAAAAGTCTCTCCGACACTATTACTCCTGCCGATGTCGAAACTCTTAACGTCAGCAGGATAAATCTTCATCGAGTGATATTTGCAAATATCCTGATGACGATGACGTCACATGCACCTGATGATGATGTCACCTAGATATAAGACACTTACATATTCCGCAGCATGATATGAAATGTCGGGTGATATTCTAATATCCTGATGACGAACTATAAGATCCTCCTCCTGTCCTTAGCCAAAAAGTGGCTTTGACTCCCGCATATGATAGCGATATGCGGATGATGGATACACATGAAAGATGATCCTGATGACGATATACACAGGAAGTATATATCTGACTTATATCATCCTGATGCATTGAAACATGCAATTTTCGTAAGTTTCATGACCCAATCCGGATAGCGATATACACACAGATATCGATGCGATGCACACTGTCTGTAATGTCGCATGCAAATACTGCATATCCGTTAACTGCAGACAAATTCACAAAACCTCACAATTCCACATAGAAAACATGATGATCGGGCCGGATCACCTTCTGATCAAAACTTAGAAATTTATCCTCCTAACCCTAGCACATGAGGATGCTAGGATGATTCATAGCATGCTACCAACTGATCTCCCAAACATGAAATGCATAAACAGAAAAACAAAATGCAAGCTAAACTAACATACATGACCTTTCCACCGATTCAGAGAATCAACCGGTGGAAGGGTTGAATGAATCCATTCACTTGTAACCGAAAAGAAATCAATGTACAGACAGCTTATAAACCAGATAAATGCAATTGATGAGATCTTTTGCTTTCACTAATAAAATTGCATACAAGTTTCACAGTCTAAATGTATCACAAATATCCTACTTCTGCAATGCTGGAAGCAACAATGTCTTCCCTGTCTGAATTGCTCTATAACTACCCTCTACAACCTCAACTCGATCTCTTACTCATTCCATAATACTCCTTTTTTTTAAAACCTAACTGATCTAAGATATATATAGCAATCTCCTACGAGTACTACCAACTCGATTCCCAGCGGCTGGGAGCTTCCAAGCGGCTGGGAGGAGACAGCTCAGACAGCCCGACAACAAACTCCTAACTACCTGCACATTCTCCTAGGTTGATCTAATACATACGCATTGGTCCAATGGACCTTATTACATCATGAAGTCAAACATACTAAAAATAGACTTATGTCCTATCTTGTAGGGGTGCTCCTGCACCATACTCCCCAGAAGAAGAAATCTCAAGTCCACTTGAGATGAGAGTATGTAGATCAGCACCATGTTTCTGGATCTGCTCTTCAGTCATCCATACTGCTTTGGAATTAGGTTTTCCCTGCCAAGACACTAGATACTCCAAATATCATTTGTTCCGTGTCTGTTGGACCACTCGGGTGTCCAAAACCTTCTGCAACTGAGGTAGATCATGCTTTGGAATGTCATCAATGACTGTATCCTGTAGGAGTTCCTGGTCTGCATCTGGATTAGACTTGTATGGAGTTAAATCACATACATTGAATATAGGGGACAAACCAAGATCGAGAGGGAGTTGTATCTCATAAGCATTCTGTCCATGCTTGTTCAAAATCTGACATGGTCCAACTTTTCGCTGCATGAGTTTAGTATATTTTCCCTTGGGAAGTCTGTCCTTCTTCAAATGAACCCATATCAAATCTCCAACATCAAACTGGACATCCTTCTTCTTTTTATCAGCATATTCCTTATACTTCAAGGTGGTTTTCTGCAGGTGGGTTTTTACTTGATCATGAACCTCTTTTATGGCTTCTGCAAAAGCTTCTCCTTCTGCACTAACAGGGTCTACTATAGGTAAATCTCTCAATTCCAAAATTCCTCTTGGATGCATACCATACACTATCTGAAAAGGTGATTTCCCTGTACTCCTATTGATAGTATCATTATAGGAAAATTTAGCTTGAGATAGAATATTATCCCACTTTTTTCCATGCTGTTTTGTCAAACATCTAAGCAGATTTCCTAAGGAACGATTCACTACTTCAGTCTGTCCATCCGTTTGAGGATGATATGCAGAGGAGAAAGGTAAATTTGTTCCAAGTTTCTTCGAAAGAGTTCTCCAGAAGTGACCAATAAACTTCACATCCCTATCTGACACTATGTTCAATGGCAATCCATGGATCCTGACAATTTCCCTAAAAAACAAATCTGCAATGTATGAAGCATCAGCAGTGGTTTTGCATGGCAAGAAATGTGCCATTTTGCTGAATCGGTCCACTACAACAAAAACATTGTCATACCCTTTCCTTGTCCTTGGTAAACCCAAGACAAAATCCATACTTATGCTTTCCCATGGTCTGGAAGGAATGGGTAACGGCTGATATAAACCTGCATTAGTTGACCTGCCTTTTGCTTTCTGACATATCACACATGTCTCTACAAACTTTCTAACATCTGATTGTAACCTAGGCCAAAAGTAATGTCTTCGGACAAGATCAAGAGTTTTATCTAGACCAAAATGACCTGCCATAGCTCCACAATGTTTCTCCTTAATGATGTTTAACCTCATAGAACACCTTGGAATACACAACTGTCCACCTTTGAACAGCAATCCATCCTGGATCAAAAATTCAGAGAATTTAGCATGATATTTCTCTCCAAAAGAAGTACATACCTGATATATCTCGCCAAAATCTTCATCAGCCTCATACATGGTCTTTAAGGAATCAATGCCAACACTCTCCAACTGAATCTGGTTGACTGTTAGAACTCTCCTGCTCAAGGCATCTGCAACTTTATTCTTGACTCCTTTCTTATGCTTCAGTGTAAAAGTAAAAGCTTGTAAGGTTTCTACCCATTTCATGTGTATGTGGTTCACCTTTTCCTAGCTGTTTATGAAACTCCGAGCCTGGTTATCTGTGAATACTATGAATTCCTTTAGCATCAAGTAATGCCTCCATTTCTTGAGTGACTGGAATAAAGCATACATTTCCAAATCATATGATGAATACCTCTTTTTAGCATCGTTGAGCTTCTCACTGAAAAATGCAATTGGTCTACCTTCTTGGCTGAGTACTGCTCCAATGGCCATGTGACTGGCATCACATTCCACCTGAAAGATTTTGTTAAAGTCTGGAAGTGCAAGGACTGGCTACTGTGCCACCTTCTTCTTCAATGTTTCAAAAGAATCATCTGCTCTCTGAGTCCAAGCAAATCTGCACTTATGTCCTCCTTTGATAGTATCAAGCATGGGTGCACAAATATGACTAAACCCTCTTATAAACTTTCTGTAGAAGGTTGCTAACCCATGGAAACTTCTAACATCATTCGGAGTCCTTGGAGTTGGCCAAGACAATATGGCACTTACCTTCTCCTTATCCATTTGCAGCTTTCCTTGTGAAATGACAAAACCCAAATATGTGATCTCCTCTTGCATGAATAAACACTTGTCTAAATTTATCATCAGCTGCTCTTCATGTAACCTCTTAAGAACCAAATCTATATGTCTGAGATGTTCTTCTTTTGTGTTGCTGAAAATCAGAATGTCATCTAGATATACTATGACAAACTTACCAATGAATTCTCTCAAAACCTCATTCATCAATCTCATAAAAGTACTAGGTGCATTAGACAAACCAAAAGGCATAACTTTCCACTCATATAACCCTTCATTAGTTTTGAATGCTATTTTCCATTCATCTCCTGGCCTAATCCTGATCTGATGATACCCACTCTTCAAATCTATTTTTGTAAAATACTTAGCACCTCCCAAACAGTCAAGTAAATCCTCTATCCTAGGGATCGGAAACCTATACCTGATTGTGATCTTGTTAATAGCTCTGGAATCTGTGCAGAGCCTCCAAGTGCCTTCTTTCTTTGGTGCTAGTACAGCTGGTACTGCACATGGACTTAAACTTTTCCCAATCAGACCTGTATCCAACAATTCCTCAATTTGTCTGGCTACTTCTGCATTCTGTTCTGGAGTTAGCTTATATGTTGCCTTGTTTGGAAGTGTCGATCCTAGAATTAGGTCTATGCAGTGACTAATATCCCTTACAGGTGGTAGGGATCTTGGCATTCCATCTGAGATGACACCTTTATACTTATCCAATAGTTCTTGGATAGCTGGGTCTATGAACCTCTGCTTCTCCTCTTCCTTGACTTCTTGCTGCTGTTCTTTATTCACTCTCATACATGGAATTAGGGCATATGCAACTGTACCTTCTGCTGCTACTTCTTTCATGAACTGTTTCCCTTCCATCAGCATTACCTTCACCTCTTTTCCTTTGGATTTCTCCTCCTTCTCTGTCAATGGTAGTAACTCTATCACCTTACCATCTTTAGTGATTGTATAGGTGTTTCTAACACCATCATGGCGTGCCTTCAAATCATACTGCCATGGTCTACCAAATAAAAGATTGCAAGCATCCATCTTGGTAATGTCAAACAACAACCTGTCTTTGTATGCTCCAATCTGGAATTCTACCCAAGCCTGTTCTTCTACAACTGTCTGCTGACCTTGGGTAAGCCATAAGACTTTGTATGGGGATGGGTGAGGCAATCTCCTAAGCTTAAGCTTTGTCACCATTTCTTCAGATACAAAATTTTCAGTAGAACCAGAATCAATTAAAACTTTACATGCCTTACCTCCTGCTTTGCAAATGGTTCTGAAAAGAGACTTTCTTTGAGGGGGTTCTTTGTCAAGTACCTTCATGGTAGTCATTGTTCTTCTCATCATTAGAGATTCCCCACTCTCTGGATATCCATAATTATTAGGAGCATTCACACTCTGAAAAGCATTAGAGCCTGTCATACTTTGACTATCAGGTTCTTGGATTAGATTTGTTCTCCTTTCTCCTGTTGAGCTTGTGGCCTTTTCTGGACATTTGCTGGCTATATGGCCTTCTTTGTTACAGTTATAACATCTGATGGATCCTCTACCCTGGGATCTTCCTCTGAAAGGTCTTCTGCCTCTGAAGTTTCCTTGCTGACTGTAACTTTCCCTCTGGTTCTGACTATTGTTTCCCTGATATCTATGTCCATGTCCTCTACCTCTGAAAGGACCTCTTCCACCTCTTTGTTGTTTTCCTCTTCCTCTATTATGTTGTTCCTGTTTCCTCTTTAACTTCTCTTCCACTTTCAATGCCAACTGAAAACATTTCTGAACTGTATCTGGATTATGCAGATTCAAATCTTCCTGAATGTTGAACCTCAATCCATTAAGGTATTTGGCTACCTTCTCTTCCTCACTTTCTTTTACCTTTGTCTTCACACAGAGTTTCATGAATTCCTCTGTATATGAGCTAACATCTAGCTCCTTCTGCTTCAAGTTTTGTTTCCTCTTGTGTAATTGGATACTATAATCCAATGGGACATAGGCTTCCTTTACTAATGCCATCATCTTCTTCCATGTAGTGACTCTACGCTTTCCTTCCTGTACTCTGTCATCTTGGACAAAATTCCACCATGTCAATGCAGCTTCTTTCATCTTTGACTGGGCTATTTTTACTCTCTGGTGTTCTGGTATTTCCTCTGTTTCAAAGAAATTGTTCAAGGAGTCTATCCACTCCATCACTGAATCAGGTTCCATCTTTCCTGTAAACACTGGCAAATCCAGTTTCACATCCATGGTTCTCCTCTCCATGGCTTTGAGGGCGTTCAACAGTGGCCTCTGGTCTGCAGGAACGGCCTCCTCATTCCAACTAGGGATCTCTTCTTCTTCCCTATCTTCTTCTTTACCAGAACCTACTCTGTTCCTCAACTCCTCTAACTCATCCTTCAATTCCTGATTCTGGGCCTTCACGGCCTTGCTCTCAGCAATCTGCTTCTTTACCAGGGCTGCCAACTCAGCGTTGGTCATCCTTGCCAGAATCTCTGATGTTCCTTCTTCATCTGACATCTTGTTATACTCTGATCTTTTCCAGAAGATCCAACCTTAGCTCTGATACCACTATGATGCAGAGCCACGCAGCAAAAGCTTACAAACGGGATGGAAAAACCATTAATCCACTATCATGTTAAAACCTTGACATACGGCATGTATGCCTATAAGCCTGTCAGCATCATCATATTTCGGGCGAACACAAAATATCCTCCTGCTGACCACTGTTCACTTCCTTATCGGCAAGAAAACCACTACGTCACACCGATATGTATCATCCACTTTATCACCTATTGGTAGGATATTGTTCATCAGCCAAGGGATACTGACTTACCCCGATGACTAATGTCACCCCGATAGTTTTATCGGTCATATACCGACCGGCCAGACTTGACTTATCAGCCTGACTCAAAAGCACTTCCCCGATGTCCGATATCATCCCGATATCTCTCTTCATCGGTCAAGTTGCCTATCGGCAACACTTCTCCTATCGGCCAAGCCGTAAAAAGTCTCTCTGACACTATTACTCCTGCTGATGTTGAAACTCTTAACATCAGCAGGATAAATCTTCATCGGGTGATATTTGCAAATATCCTGATGACGATGATGTCACATGCACCTGATGATGATGTCGCCCGGATATAAGACACTTACATATTCCGCAGCATGATATGAAATGTCGGGTGATATTCTAATATCCTGATGACAAACTATAAGATCCTCCTCCTGTCCTTAGCCAAAAAGTGGCTTTGACTCCCGCATACGATAGCGATATGCAGATGATGGATACACACGAAAGATGATCCTGATGACAATATACACAGGAAGTATATATCCGACTTATATCATCCTGATGCATTCAAACATGCAATTTTCGTAAGTTTCATGACCCGATCCGGATAGCGATATACACACAGATATCGATGTGATGCACACTGTCTGTAATGTCGCATGCAAATACTGTATATCCGTTAACTACAGACAAACTCACAAAACCTCACAATTCCACACAGAAAACATGATGATCGGGTTGGATCACCTTCTGATCAAAACTTAGAAATTTATCCTCCTAACCCTAGCACATGAGGATGCTAGGATGATTCATAGCATGCTACCAACTGATCTCCCAAACATGAAATGCATAAATAGAAAAACAAAATGCAAGCTAAACTAACATACATGACCTTTCCACCGATTCAGAGAATTAAAAGGTGGAAGGTCACTTGTAACCGAAAAGAAATCAATGTACAGACAACTTATAAACCAAATAAATGCAATTGATGAGATCTTTTGCTTTCACTAATAAAATTGCATACAAGTTTCACAGTCTAAATGTATCACAAATATCCTACTTCTGCAATGCTGGAAACAACAATGTCTTCCCTGTCTGAATTGCTCTGTAATTACCCTCTACAACCTCAACTCGATCTCTTACTCATTCCATAATACTCCTTTTTTTTAAAACCTAACTGATCTAAGATATATATAGCAATCTCCTATGAGTACTACCAACTCGATTCCCAGCGGCTGGGAGCTTCTAAGTGGCTGGAAGGAGACAACTCAGACAGCCCGACAACAAACTCCTAACTACCTGCACATTCTCCTAGGTTGATCTAATACATACGCATTGGTCCAATGGACCTTATTACATCATGAAGTCAAACATACTAAAAATAGACTTATGTCCTATCTTGTAGGGGTGCTCCTACACCAAATACCTTGTTGATTTCATAGTCCTATAGCCCAAGGTTAATCTCGTTGGTTATCCTCTTATACTAGGTAGACCATGGCTTGCCACAGTAGATGCATTTATAGGTTGCAGGTCAGGTAACATGATCATATCCAATGGGACTATGACCAAGAAATTAGTTTTATATTCACCAGCCCAACCATACCATGAGCTTGAGCAGACCATTTGGCCTACCCTGGAAGATGAGGATAGCTACTCTCTGTAAACCTTGATGACTATTGAACGCATCCCCTTAATGGACATTCAAGATGAAGATGAGTTGATTGCTCACATCATACAAAATGACTATGGAAGGCATCCGCAGCAACAAGACTGTTTATCCTGCTTACAAGATCCCTTAGGAAGCATAATACCTACCAGTTCCTCAGAGGAGGTATCTCAAATATTTCATACTTTGTTACCCTAGCATGCTTGCTAGTAATACCTAGCCTTGATTTGTCCTCTGTGCAAGAAATGTCTAAGCTATTGGAAATCAAGCTAGGAAAGATGTTGACTATTAATAATGCATTGACTGATGAGCAGCAGCAATCCCTGCATGCAGTATTACAAACCCACTCAGCAGCGTTTGCATGGGATTGTAGTGATATGAAAGGCATAAATCTTGCTTTGTGTATGCATAAAACTTACATTGATGATGGCCATAAACCTATAAGACAGCACCAGAGATGCATGAATCCTTCTCTCAGAGAGATAGTGAAAGTAGAACTTCAAAAGCTTCTAGATGCAGGGTTTATATACCCCATTTTTGATAGTGAATGGGTTTCACCATTGGTCATAGTGCCCAAGAAAGGTGGAAAATGGAGAGTTTGTGTTGAATATAGAGAACTAAATGCTGCCACCAGGAAGGATCACTTCCCATTGCCCTTCATTGATCAAGTTCTTGACTCTTTACCATGTAAGAAATATTTCTCATTTCTTGATGGTTTTAGTGGCTATAACCAAATCAAGATTGCACCAAAGGATCAAGATAAGACAACATTTACATGCCCTTGGGGGACCTATGCATATTTTGTCTTACCTTTTGGTCTGTGCAATGCTCCAGCCACAATTCAAAGAGCAGTCCTCAGTATTTTCTCTGATTTTGCCCATGACAGAATGGAAATTTATATGGATGACTTCACCACATATGGTAAAACATATGATGAAGCTTTACACAACTTGGAGAAAGTTTTGAAGAGATGCACAAAGCACAATCTATCTTTGAGCAATGAAAAATGTTTTATGATGATGACACAGGGAATAGTCTTGGGAAATTTCATCTCAAGTGCAGGAATACAAGTTGAACCAAAAAAGATTGAAATTATAGCTACCCTGCCTATTCCACAGAGATAGAAGGATGTAAGGAGCTTCCTTGGACATGTAGGTTATTACAGGAGGTTTATTCAAGATTTTAGCAAAATTGTTGTACCTATGTTTACTCTATTAACAAAAGACATCGAATTTGAATGGACTCCAGACTGTCAGAATTCATTTGAGAAGCTCAAAGCATCCTTGACACAAGCTCCAGTTCTCAGAGGTCCAAATTGGACACTACCTTTTCACATCCACATAGATGTATTAGACTTTGCCATTGGAGCAGTCGTAGGCCAGCAAGAAGGAAATAAAGAGTATGCAATATACTATGTAAGTAAAAACCTCCTAGGAGCTGAGTTGAACTACACTGTGACAAAAAAGGAAATGTTGGAAATTGTTTATGCCATTAACAAATTCAGACACTACATTACTGGTTATAAAGTGTTCACACATACAGATCATACAGCAATCAGATATTTGATGAATAAGCCAATAGTGGGTGGCAGACTTGTGAGATGGTTGTTCTTATTGCAAGAGTTTGACATAACAATTGTTGACAAACCAGGAAAGGCTAATGTAGTTGCAGATTTTCTGTCTAGACTGCCCACACAATCATCAGAAGGAGTGGTAGATGACTCTTTTCCTGATGTGCAGCTATATGCTCTAACCATACACACACCATGGTATGCAAATATCACTAATTATTTGGTTTCAGAGTAGATTCCAAGTTACTTTTCTCCAAGGGAGAAAAGGCAGCTAGTTCACAAATGTTTTCCTTATTCTTGGATTTTTGGATTCCTATTCTACACTGGCCCAGATAACATTATGAGAATGTCTATCAAAGAGGATGAGGTGTTTGATATATTGAAGGCCTGTCATGATGAACCCTATGGGGGACATTTTGCAGCCAAAAGGACAGCCTTCAAAATATTGACAACAGGATATTACTAGCCAACACTTCATAAAGATGTTGTCAAGTATACTAGAAGCTATGATCGGTGTCAAAGGATGGGGAAACCTATAAGAAGTGATGAAATGTCTTTGCAGCCACAAATCTCATTAGCCCTTTTTTATAAGTGGGGGCTGGATTTTGTTGGTCCAATCTCTCCTACTTCAAACAACAAGGAATATATACTAGTATGTACTGATTACTTAACCAAATGGGTGGAAGTTAAAGCCTTGCAGTTTGCTAGAGATGGCAATGTGGCAAAAATTTTGTATGAAAAAATCTTCACTAGATATGGTGTACCAAGGGAGATAGTTATTGATCAAGGCCCACAATTCACATCAGATTTAATCGCCAGACTAATGGAGGAATATCATATTAGACACAAGAAGTCTACTCCCTACCATCCTCAGGCTAATGGTCAGGTTGAGGTCACAAACAAGAGCTTGAAAATATATTGACAAAAATAGTACAGCTTCATAGAAGAGATTGGGTCTCTAGGTTACCAGAAGTTGTTTGGGCATATAGAACTACATGGAAGACAACTACAGGGTTCACTCCTTATGAATTGGTCTATGGAAAGATAGAAGTCCTGCCTATAGAATTTGAATACAAAACCCTGAGGATAGCAGTGGAATTAGGGATGGATTTGACAGAAGCTCAAAAGAACAGACTACAACATTTGAATGCTCTTGATGAAATTAGGATAGAAGCCATCCACCATATAGAGGTTATACATAAACAAAGAATTAAATAGCATGACAAGTATATTAAGACTAAAGAATTCACTGTTGGTGATTGGGCCCTTCTCTATGATTCCAGATACAAGGATTTCAAGGGCAAGCTTCAATCTCAGTGGTTGGGACCATATGAGATTAAACAAGTATTCCCTAATGGTGCAGTCCAATTACAAACCATTGATGAGGTCTGATTTTCATTGCTAGTAAATGGACACATGTTGAAACTGTATAAGAAACCACTTCAGAAGGATGATTTTCTTATTTCTCTGGCCACTCAGTATGGTACTCATGGCACTCCCGATGAAGGTTCTATGACACCAATTGATACATCATCAGAAGATGATCCACCAATCCTGTCTAGTGATGCAGAGGTTGAGTTGCAATACTCAACCCCTATCGCTGAGACTTAATTTTTCTTGCTTTATAATACACATGCACACATAGCACACTAACCAAGATGACCACAATCAACTCCAGAGGGACCTATTTTTCACTTTCAGTTGGGACCTGTTACAATTGGGACCTGACATATGGCATATGCAACTATTCAGTCGGGACCTGTGCTGGAGGCACCTATAGCAACTCATGTTTGTAGATGTCTTCACTACTTTGGCGAATAGTACACCATTTTCCCACTCATTCCATATTTTCTACACAATGCTTCATTCATTTTGAAATAAATCTAGCATTGCTGCAAAAGTGTCAACTCAAGCTCATGAGTTGTTCATTCCCACATTGTAAGCTATCACATCACATCAACTCCGCAGTACCCTCCACCTTACCATTCATCTGCATGCATGTCATCTTGCTCATATCAAATAAAATGCCGAGTACATGTTCTCAAATTCTAAGTTGCAATGATCATTTATTTCCATAACGTGTGTACATAGGGTAACTTTCAATGATTAAAGTTAGCTTTCTTTTTATATTCACTATTACTTTTTATTTATTTCATGCATGCAAAGATGTTTATCACCATTCCATTTAATAAATCCTCTTCCTTTCATATTAATTGCCACGTGAAGTGAGGTTACTTCACAGATTAGTTGGGGGGAGGGGTTTAATTTTTTGATTTTCACCATTTTCGCCATCTTTGTCTTTAGAGATACTAGAAAGAACATCCTATGCCATTTTCTAAAAAATAGTGAACCTACCCTATTTCGCCAAAATATGAACTTGTTACCCTGAGGAAGTTGTAGTCGAAGAGTAGAAAAGGGCAGTAAACTGTAGGTTGGTTCTCTTCAAGGTGGTAGAATTGGAGTTTAGCAGAAATTGATACTTCAAAAGGTACACATAAATAATGGGGGGTGATGTGATACGACGAGAGCCATCTGCACATAAAGAAATATTAGAGGATGTGTTGGTACTACCACTCTTTACCGAAGTAGGATGGTTGGACTACTTTTTGAAATTGACAAAATATAATAACAAAAGGACATGAATTTATAGCCACACTATAGTATGATGAGGCAACGGTTAGGGGATTGGTTGTAGATGCTTCTGAGATGGCCATTGCCCAAGTCACAGGATTGCCGCGCACAGGGACCGAATATCTAGCTCGAGCTGATGCAGCTGCAGCAAGGGAAGAATTTTGCAAGCGAGGAGAGTACCTGGACTCAACAACACAAGGTACAAAGAGATTATCCCTTCCATTTTTATGGGGAAAATGTGCTTCATACATCATTAAATACATTGCCTATAATGGCCAACATAATTTGTTGTATACTATACATTTTAAGTTGCTTAATTATCTACGCTATGATAAGCTAGTCAACGTTCCCAATTTCCTGTATAATATTTTGAAAAGGATGACATCTGAATACCAGAAAAGCAATCAAACACCACGTTGTCCCATCATTGTTTAATAGCTTTATTGATTAAGAGGAGCCAGAGGATTGGGAGGCTTTTAAACACTGTGTAGATATCACAACACTATTGGAAGAACCTAAGAAAGAGGATGAACCCCAACATGAGCCTGAACCTGAGATTGAGCCTGAGCAAGAGGGGCCATAGGAGGACAACACTCCAAATGATAGGCCAATGCCAGTAGAGGAACCCTCATCTTCTAAACCTAAACCTAAGAGGTGCACTGATTCAACACCTGTTAAGAAAAAGAGAAACAAGAAAGTGTTGAGAAGTATAAAAGCACTCTGAAGGGAGAAGATGCAGGGGAAAAAAAGAGAAAAAGGAGTAAAAAGAAAAGAAAAAATGAAGTCAAATAGGAGACTGCTACTCCCAGGTGCTCAAGAAGGTTGAAGAGGCAGAGTGTGAAGGAGAGAGTTGTTGAGGAACAGGGGTAGGAAGAAGGTGAAGGACAACAGCACCATGATCCAACACCAGTGAATTCAGATGCAGATAAAGGAGGAATTGCCCCTGAAGATGTCCCTGCTGATGCTTGTGAAAATGTTAATGTGTCTGCTAAAAAGAGAAGGTATGTTTATTCATCTTCTGATTCTGATTCAGAGGATATGTTTATTGCAAAGAAAATGGGAAAGTCGGTTACTAGCAGTTTTGCTAAGGAAATTTTTTATATAATTGGGGATGATAATGATGAAGGTCTAAATTTTGAAAAAGAAAAAGAATTGTTGGAAGATAGAAACATAAGAAAATAACTTCAAGAAGCTCTTGATAGGATAAAACAATTCGAAGAGCAGGTGAAAGGATATGAAGAGAAGGAGAAAGAAAAGGAGAAAAGAATACAAGAGTTGGAGGAAAGGATTCAGACCTATGGCCATGGAACTAATTTAGATTTGCTAGCACAGATGGCTGTAAGTAAAACAAATGCTGAAGAAAATGAAGTACTCACTCTGCAACTTCTTGTAACTAGAACTCCAATGTACCACACCACTTTGTCTTTGGGTTTTGAATTAATGAAACACACTCATAAAATCAAACAAGAAAAGGAAAACTGGGAGAAGGAAAAATAGAATCTCAATGCATCAATAGAAGATAAGAATTTGGTGATAAAGAGGTTGGAGGATAAACTGATAGAGGTCATTGACAGAGCCATACAAATCATTAGGTGTAGACCTCCAATGAAGGTATATGCATTGTTCCTAAAAGAAAAGTTTCTCAGTTTCCAGTTTAATAGGTTTATTAATAATCAACCTGGTTTACATTCAAGGCATATTTTCTACAGTTATTTTAAAGAAGTCAGTTTAAAGGAGCAAGACCAATTGTGTGAATATTGTTTGCATAACTACTTAATGGTAGAGGACACAAAATGGAACCCTTCAATATATGTTGGGCATTTGCAGGTTAGGGCACTATTATCATATCTCAAGAATGAGAAGCTCATAGGGGAATTGATTGATAAGTATGAGGAACAAAAGAAAACAGTGGCACTGTGGCTCAGAAGGGAAGCATTGAATCTTGATGTATTCCTTACTCAATGGTTAACACTCCTCTCACACAAAGGTCCAAGAAAAATAATTATGGATTTGAGACTGCGAGATCACAAAAGAATATAGCAGTTAGCAGGGCCTATGCTTCAAAATTGTCTAAGGTATGTGCAAGATAGATGGAATAGTCTGACTCCAGCATTGTAGATGAAAGAGCCTCACTCTTTTCATAACTTTATGAATATGCTTGAGAGACTGTGCAAGTATATCCAGATTTTAGAGCAAACAATAGTGGGATGGCTGCCACTTACTTTTCATCCTCCTATTCTCCTTTATTCAGTACCACACTGGATAGGAGAAAAGGATGATGAATGTAGGAATGTAGAATCAATCAGGTTGGATAGGCTTGCTTGTTACAATGGTTTTTATCTTAAGCAGGGAGGGGGAGTCAGAGAAATAATGGACCTGAGGCAGATTACTTTGAACTACAATCTTTTCCCCTAGATGTTCAATTCAATGATTTTGCTTGAGGGCAAGCAAAAGGCTAGTTGGGGGGAGTGATGGGTTGAAATATTGACCTCTTTTTATGTTGTTTTATATACCTTTAGAACTTTTCCATATGATCCTCCAAACACTTTACCAACATCACCATCATTATATGTTGTCTTTTTATATACTTTGCAAGACTTTGAATCTATGTTATTAATATGGAATATGGTGATGATATTATCAATTAAATTATTTAAATATAAGCATGCATGCAATATAGATGGAATCATATGGTTTAGTCATGAAGGTTATTTGTGTGCATATGTTTTGTGAATTAACTCCTGTGCAGCAAGGACGTGTCATCAAGGAAATGAGCATTTGCAACGAAATTGCACACAGGAGAATTAAAGGAAGTGAAGTTAGGATGCCAAAAGTGTAGGCAGCTAGAGGATGAATGTGAACCATCATGGATAGAAATAAATGCAGAAGAAGTAGACTTGTTTCAAATGCAGCTTATGTGTGTTCTTCATACGATTCATTGCACAAGAGTTCTTGTTTGAACAGGACTCTCCTTCCTTTGTTCAGTTAGATTAATAAATCGATCTCAAACATGTATCCTAGTATCTAGGAATGGATTGATGGTTGAAGTTAGTTGGTAGTTGCATAAAACTCTCTCATTTCTGTATAAGTTAGGAGGGATAAGTTAGATGTAAGGAGTTACTTTATTTTTCTATTTACTCAGTTGCTACTTTGTTTCTCAATATTGGAAGATCCAGACATGTTTTATCAAGGAATGTCATTATTGAATATAATCTAAAGAGATTATGTTTATGATATGAAATGAATGAAACTGTATGTTATGAGGATGCACGAGTATTTGAATTAGATTTGATTTCCAATTAAGTGAGTCAGTCCCCTAAGCTGTCCACTCAAGGTACTGATCCTCACTTCATTTATTTCCTCATTCCTTTATGCATTCTTGTTAAATATGTTTTTCATATAAATACATTACAAATCAATTAGAATACTTTGATTATCAAATTATAGTAGTATGGTTCATGAACAAATGCATGCTTTGTCTACTTTAAGTCCTCCAGAGGTTAGCATTAGTTCTCTTATCATATCGAATGTTTTGAGTTAGTTTTATAATTTCCTGTTGTAATAGTTATCTACAACTTATGTTGAAGGTACCCGTAGCCACTAGATTTTGTAGTTGTTTTTACTGTTCTTGCATTTCTGTGAATTCCAGCAGAGTAGAATAGCCTGAGTAGGTTTGGATAAGATAGTTTAGGAAGAATATGAGCCCTAAAGGCACGTACAGTGCAGTGCCATCATAAGCTTATGCTCCTTGGTTGATAATTTAATGTAGGAATGCAATGATAAAGTGGAATGTTCAGATAGGTTTACTCCTGAATTATGTTAAGTCTACAACGCATTAGTTTTCCTCTACAATAGGCATAGGGGTTAACTAACAAGGTTTAGGCATCACAAGAATGTCACCATGAGGGAAGGCCTCCTTGAGGGACAATCCCCAGGGTTTTCGAGACGAAGAAACAAAATTGATTTCGACCCAAGTTGAAACCCTAACCCTAAAATATAAACTAAGAAAAAATGAATTCCAAAATTAAAATGCGGAAGCTAAAAGTATTAATAATTTAAACTAATGCATCAACAATAGTTCAACCTAAGGAATTAAATTACACTGAACACCTTTTCAAAAGCCTAACAAATAAATTAAAAGGAGAACTTATTTAATCAACTTTATAATAATAAAATTAATCAAACCAACAATAATTAGCTAGAAAACTACTAACTCAAATGTCCATTAGTACAATAATCCAAATAATAGTTCTCAAAAAAAATTGACAGCATAACGTTACCATAGCAACTAGGGGTTCGATTAACACAAGGTGTAATAAATTTAGGCTCACTAACTATTAAACCTTAACAAAAACAATCAAATTCACTTAAGTGGGTTTATAAAAGCAAATCATCTATTTGCTTATCACACATTATTTGATGTTTGCAGGTTGTAGGGAGCTTAGGGAAATCTCTTCCCTATGGGAAAATAATATTCTAAAATACATGTTCTTCTATTTCTAAGTTTTTCTATATTTCCATTTATGGTTTTCTATAGTTTCAAAAATCAAAAGTTTCCTTCGTTCCCATTTCTCAAATACTCTAGTTTACTCTAAAAGTTTCCTTAGTTCCCATTTCTCAAATACTCTAGTTTACTCTAAATTTGAAATTTGACTAATAGTTTCTAGTTGTCCAAAGTTTGCTATGTTTTTCCTTTTATTTTACAATACCATAACTTGTTTTTACTATATATAACATATGATTTAGAAACTAAGAATATAAATATCAATCAATATTTTTTTAAAAAGCTCTGTATAAATTTTTTATACAAATCTTGTTAAAATTTGTATATACTGAGTATCTTTTTTTTTTCAAAATGTAAAGATAGATATACACAATATATTTATTCTATATATACCTCTATATTAATACAAAGATATATACATAATATATTTTTATTTTGTATATACCTCTGCATTAATACAGAGAATATACATAATATACATATTTGTATATATATAAATATATATATATTGAAATAAGATAAATCATATTGAACATTGGACAGGGCCAAATGTCGAATGAAATAAATAGAGTATGCAAGCTTTTTTTTAAAAAGACAGGGTTTAAAAATTTAATAGGGGCCGAGGGCCCTGCGGACTTGTGTGTCCGTAGCCTTAACAAGCCTGCGGCCCGTGGAGGGGACGGAGCCCCCACACCACAACACCGCTAGTGGCACTGTGGGTGGGCTCTCCCCAACCCGCCACCGCGCCTGTGGTGGGGGCGCCCAATGCTATACACCACAGTGCCACAATGCCGAACGCAAAGCTTTTCCCTTTTTTTATATATTTTTATTACTATTAACTCTTCTATCAAGCCCTAAAACATGAGCTCAATTTGCCATAAATATTAAAAAATAAAACTTCTCCTAGCCTTCAATTTATATATAATATATGTATATATGTATAATCTCCTCTGCTATTTATCCTTTTTTTCCTCTTAACTAAAAACACAAAATTTGAATGATACATATATATATATATATATATATATATATATATATATATATATATATATATATATATATATATATATATATATATATATATATATATATATATATATATATATATATATATATATATATATATATATATATATATATATATATATATATATATATATATATAACTTTATATACAACTCTAATACAACAAAAGGGCAATTTTCTCTCTTTTTTTTATAACAACCACTCTTAATATCTAAAAGGAAATATTTCTTATATGTCCACATGTATTTACTTAGATAGAGATTTATATAAGAGAGATGATACAATATTTTAAAAACTATAACATTATTTATCTTTTCCAAGTAGTTATGAGCATAATGGAGAGGGAAGAAGGTATCGATTTAATCCTACTTATTTTCCTTTAAACCTAGTCATCTATTGCTGAAATAGAGGTAGCAATATCTAAGTATTTTCATATCTCAAACAATTAAATAACTTAGAGTAAATTCATCATTTGCTTATTTGTTTGCAGCCAAGTAATGATCAATAAAATAATGTAGGGAAGAAAGAGAGAGAAGAATTTAATTTAATCTTAGATTTACAATACTTCAAATAATGACAACAACATATGGTAAAAGATTATTCCTCTCATTATTTTCTTTCAATTAAATACAACTTTTCAAGAGTAGGAACATAAGTAGGAGTGCACAAGGAAGCCCTTAAAGCCCAAATCCTAACTACCCATTTACAAAGCTCATTGAGCTAAGGCTTTTACATAGCCTTTACATAGGTGTCCAACTTCTTTTACAAACTCAAAACTTCCCAAGGAGACTCTCCTCCTTCTCTTTTTCTTTAGCCATAGATCCTGCACATAATACAACACAAAGGAAAACAAGGCCAATGGAGCTCACCACCCAACCATCGGCTTGAGACAAGCCTCCCCCGAGCTAGGAGGCCTACAAGTAACCCTGAAATACAAACCTACACAAGGGAAGCAACCACACACACAAGCAAAGAAGCACATTCCCAACCAAGGATATTCACAACACAAAATCTATATACCATGAATTTGAAACAAGGGGGGGAGAGTCGACTACTCTCCTCAAGGGGAAAGACATTAAACCACACCAACTTACTCATCTTCTCAACACTACTTTATCATATCTCAACTTAACCATTTTCTCATCAATATCATCTCATGTTATGAACTTAACCATCTTATTATTTCAATATCCAACAAGGAGGGAACTCTTGCCTCTCACTCATAACCACAACCTCAGAATAAGGCCTCAAGCCAAAACAACTCCTCTCAAGGAGTGAGATTTCCCCGAGGAGGTTCTCACCTCTCTCCAAACCCCAAATACAAGGCAAGCTTCTTCCACACAAGTGGTGAGCATTTTCCATAAACAACCCATCCCAAAATAATAACACAACCAAACAAGAGCATACAAATACATGCATTACATAAGCAAATAAACAACTACTAAAAGCTTGAAGACTCTTGAGAGCTTACCTCTCAAGCTCTCCAAGTGTGAAGGAGTTGAAGAAGATCCACCCAAGAGTTCTCCAACACTTCAAAATTCTTCTCCAAGACCCAAGCTCCTCTAAACTCTAAAAAAAAAGACCAAAAAGCCCAAAAGAAAGAACCCTTCTCACCTCAACAAGAGGGAGATAAATAGGGTTTCAAAAACCATCCCCATGAATGAGGAGGTGACACTTGTCACCTTCTCATTCACTCACACAAGCACAAATCCCCACGTGTGCTCTCACACGTGTGAAATATTGAGGAGTAGGGAGGTGACACTTGTCAACCTCTCATTCCTCCTCAATAGCACATTTCCCTATATTTCTCCTCACACATGTGTGAGGCATGGGAAAGAGGGAAGTACTTGGGGTTCTCTTCCCAAGGGCTCTTACATAGTGTGCTCATACATGTGAGACCCTTGGGATTCCCCCAAGCCCTTACATGAACCTTGGGTTGTGGGATTTGGATGTGACAAGTCACCCAACCCTCAACCCAAAACCCTAATCTCGCCACTTAACTCCCATGGTCAAATAGAGGGGCCAAATATGAGTTAAAGCTCATGATTTGAGGTCTATAAGGTACCTAACCCATAGGTACTTGACCTAGGACCCTTAAACACACAAAAAAATCAATAAAAAGCTTTTAAAACACATTTTAAAATGCCCCAAAAGCCCATGAACGAAAATGAACAGGTGGATGACAACTCATCATCCACCTCACTACTTGACAAACTTAGAAGACTCATAAATCAAAGTGTACAAATATAACACATTACAATCATTCCAATTTCAACAATAACCTTAATCCACCTTAGGGATTAGGTTGGCATTACTGGTTAAATATATGAGTTACTTAGTAGACCTCTAAAATTCCATTGGCTATGGAAATGCCTGCACACTTCAACACACACATTAATATGTCCAATGTATATATAGCTGAAGTGACAAGAATTAAACACACATAGAGTCATTGAATAACCAAGTGTTTCAAACACAATACAATCACTTCCAAATATCAATGTGTAGCCTTAGTTTGACCTTTTCACAAATTCCTTTTCTAATCATCAAAATCAGTGTTCTAATAACCATTGCAACAATTCAATCTCAGTTAGAACATTATAATTTAATTACATTTCATTTCACAATAATCAAGAAGTAACATCATCAACCATATTACAAACTTATCCCTATGTTCAAAGATATGATCCTTTCCAATTTTCTTATATGACTAAAATCCATTCACATTCGTAATTGAAACAATCAAAGGCAAAGCAATTCATCTAAAAATCAAGAATTAACAAAATCACTTCTAACTAATTCATCATCATCATAGTCGAACAATATATGATTTATCAAGTCAAGACATGTATCTCGCATACACAATCAACACAACTACCTTATAATTAGATCCACAACAACACTATAATGACTCTTGGACAAGGTCATCATACCATTAAAAAAAACTAAGCCTGGGTAAGACAATATAATTAGGTTTAATAGTGCCACTAATATGTCGCACAAGGGTGGGCCTCACATCCTCCTCCCCTAGAGCTAAACTTCCTCCTGGAAGTTAACATGGAGCTAGGGTAGACCAACCCACCTTAAAACCATGCCAACATGGAGATAAACTAAAAATGATTTCTAAATAAAAGGTAAGAAACACAATAAGGAACCTAATAAGGTAATCACTTAATAATTAATCTAGAGGATAACCTCCTCCCATTAGGAGAAGTCAAGGATCTAAAAACAACACATTCACCAAAATCTTTACTAGCATTATGAAACACATGGGAATTAGATGCCCTAAGATAATCACCAAGATTATCAAGGTCAAAAAGATGAAGTCACACCAAGAAGGTTAGCACCACTAAAGGTCTTCTCAACATCACTAACTAACTTTACCAGATTCATGTTCTCTCGTAGCCATCTGAATTAACTTAAATTAACATAAGGAAGTTTGGGCAATCCAACTAGTCCCAATTAACATACCAATCATAGCCACAAACATGCATCTAACTCACCATACCATCGATGTTAAGTTAAAACACTTTAGATTCCATGCAATACAAATATGACTCACAAGTCTCGACTGCCTCTTCTATCAACAAGTCTCCAATAAACTGTCAAGGTTGAAATTGTAGAATAGATAAGAACCATAACATGCCCATGCGTTCCTAGCATCAAGGAATGACAACTAGACACCCACATCACTACAAAACTCAAGATTCAACCTCTAATCAGCTGAAGCATTCAAAAAGCCTTAAATACAAGGGAACCAATATCACAAGGATGGTGGGTCTACACAACAATAGGAGGATCTCAAGTTTTTCCCATCCTGACTACTCCTTCAAACCTTTCTAGCATTCTTCTCTTATTAGCTTAATGATTTAGCCTTCCAAAAGGGAAGGTACCAGAGTGATACTCATCAAGGTTCCAGGTCAACAAGGAATTTTGACCAACCATTACCATCTCGATCTACAATCCTCAACCTTATGACATCATAACCAAGACCAACTATCCTCATTTTTCTCTCATCAAATACCTCTTATGGGTTAGGTAGATTACATAAGTCACATCAGTACACATGTACCAATAGTATGAACAATAAGGAAATCCTCAAAATAACAAGCTTGCAAAAGATAAGCTTTTAAATCAATTTTAATGAATAAAATTCAAGAGATTAAAATCCAAAAGATAACTCAAATTCAAAAGGTAAATCAAATTCAAACGTGGCGCCAAAATTCAACATTCAAAATTTGAATCGAAATATGATTAAACAAGTCCTGGAGGTAAGAGGACTATAAGAAGGTAAATCAGCTAAGTAGCCCAAGAAAAGAATTCCAATACTGCTGGATTTGCAATCAATAAAATTTCATCAATAAGTAGATAATTATCTTCAACAATTTTACCAAAATTGCACATTACAACATTATACGTATGTAACATAATCACCAAAAAGGGAAAAGAGGAATAGTGGTCACATTCTAAACTAAGATTGAGGATGTCTCATCTAAATGAACACCCACATGTTCTATGCAACCTAGGACATGCTTGAAAATTATTTCCAAAAATCATGTATCCTAAGAGTCACCTTCGTAAAAGAGCCTTTCGTTCTTCATAGAAAGGAACACATACCAACATTTCCATGGATACTACCAAATCTATCTTAAATCCTGTAACTTACTTCCATAACTCGAGAACACACAAAGAAGTTAAAAAATGCAATAACTAATCTCACTTGAGACGCCAAGATGCTAGAGTGGAAACCATTCCATACCAACCCTAGTCATGACTAACATCAAGTCAACTATCCTAGCACAATTTCCATGTGACAAGGTTGGAAAACCTCAACCAACGTGTACATAATCTAAACTCAAAGTTCAAAACCAATGTCTTAATAACGCCCATAACCTCATGCCTTGCTAAGGATCAAATAAAGATAGAAGTACAAGCCTAGTACCCATAGAGAATAAGGTACATGAAAAAGAGTTTAAAGGCAAGTAGGGATCTCAATACATTTTCCTTCAATAATACACCCAAATAAACATCCCAATGGAAACATCTATGTCGATCACGTGTTGTTGACAACACTTATCCACTAAATACCAATAGGTATAATTACCAAGCTTACCATTACTTACGAATCAAACTCAACTTCCCAACATGTACTTCCACTCCTAAACACTTCCAAGCTAACCATTCTAGTGATTATTCACACTCATTACCCTAAAGCAGGTTGTGTGAATCCCTATTCAATTCAACACCTAGAATTATTGCATTCAATAACATAATATCTTTCAAATTTCATTATGAACACCATCGTGGAATTGTGCAACCAATTGCATAAAGGGACTTATCCTAAGACATTTCAAAAAGCCAACAAACCTAAAGGTTCATAGAAGGGTTGACACTTCGACTATCTTACCGCAACAACTACCCAAACACCTTAAACATCTCATGTGTTCTTCCATTCTAAAAGACAAGGAAGTACTACTAAAGGGTTTTCACAACAACCCCAAAAAGGACAAACATAACCAAACCTTAACTTTATATACTATAACCCATCTCGCCATCCCAAGGCCTCACTACCGCCTTCTATGCACATAGACAAAGTTGCTCCCAAGGGTGATTCATCACCCTAACAAGACATAAAAGTATACAAATACCAATGAAATAAGGGTGGAAAGGTAGGGGCAAGTTGCTCTTAAGTTGTTATATTTAATAAGCAACTAGGGGATTACCGCCACAACTAGACCTTAAACTCCTCGACTATCATTGCATGGTTCAACCATCATGCAAGCATACCATCTTTATACCATCAACTACACGACGTATCTCCTTTAAGTGATTATAACACATTACAAAATAATGCTAAGAGCAGTGTATAGCCTTTAATAAACACTAGACACCAATATGTTACAAGGAGGTTATCTGGACGTGGCACGATAAGTGTCACAAGATTCACAACAAGGAAGTGGTTCTCGAAGCCACTACTATCCTTCCACTTAACCAAAAGGCATACAAAGAAGATAGTCATAAAAGGCCTTACATGCCATTCTCTTTTAACATCCACTACCCCATCCTCAAGATGACGGTACCAAGCTACTCTTGCAAGAGAATATATCATCTTTATCCTCTTTTTAGTCTTCATGTGACAATTGTCCATCAAGGTATCTTAACCCTATATCCTAAGTCAATGGACACCTATAGATCTTCAACTTCTTTGCAACCCAAACAAGAGTCAACTCAGTTACAAGGAAAACTTACCCCACAATACATAGGTTATCCAATCAACAACAAGGTGGGGAATAAACGTAATAGGGTACACAAGTCTTTGTTCAAGGTTATTGTACCACTTTAACACATTTCTTTCTTCCTATAAGGTAGGGTAAACACAACTCAACACCCTCAGAAAAGGTAAGTCTCATACGACGTGATAGCACTCACAACATACAATGAGCCACTCAACATTCACAAGGGCAAGCCTCCAAGGTTGCCCTAAAAGGTAACCTTACCACAACAACACCTTTCCAAGGGTGCGGTACAATAGGTTGCCAATGATCTCTATATAAGGATCAAATTATGCCATTAACTAAGAAAAAGGACTTAGGATTTACTAGAATAAAACACCCAACAATAAATAAACCTACTCTCCTTCTAAGGTAATACCAACAAAAGCTGGCTAAACTTATGAACTCAGGAATTGCATGGTCCTTCAGTTACTCTATTCGTCATGACTACACTCCCCAAGTACATCTGACACTAAGTCATACATGGGGGTTAGGGGAAAGCAAAAACAAGGGAAACTAGTTGTTCCCACGCAAGGTGTCTTACGAACTCACCCCTAACCAAGCTAGAGTTTGACACAGATATAGGTACATTCGAACAACAAGTAGCCCAACACAAACACTTGTACTCACCCAGAGTTCCCAATGTTTGAAACTTGGGCTCTAATACCAAATGTCATGCCCACATTGTACATGTGGTCATGAAACATGAAATACAAAAAACACTTCCAACCTGACTCTAAAACCCCCTCGTGCGCATCATTCGTGCTTGATGACATGCGCACTTATCGGTTGCATGTGCAACAAGCGTTGAACACGCCATACTAAAGCGAGGCAGAAAAAGATGTAGCCTAAGAAGTGCAAAACCCCTTTTGCATCTCATAGACATGGGGGTTAACTAACAAGGTTTAGGTGTCACAAGAACATCGCCATGAGGGAAGGCCTCCTTGAGGGACAATCCCCAGGGTTTTCAAGATGAAACAAAATCAATTTTGACCTAAGTCAAAACCCTAACCCTAAAATATAAACTAATAAAAATGAATTCCAAAATTAAAACGTGGAAGCTAAAGTATCAATAATTTAAACTAATGCATCAACAATAGTTCAACCTAAGGAATTAAATTACACTAAACACCTTTTCAAAAGCTTAACAAATAAATTAAAAGGAGAGCTTATTTAATCAACTTTATAATAATAACATTAATCAAACCAACAATAATTAGCCACAAAACTACTAACTCAAATGTCCATTAGAACTCCAATCTAAATAACAGTTCTCAAAAAAATTTGACAGCATAATGTTATCATAGCAACTAGGGGTTCAATTAACACAAGGTTTAATAAATTTACGTTCACTAACTATTGAACCTTACCAAAAAGAATCAAATTCACTTAAGTGGGTTTGAAAAGTAAAATAGGGTTTAAAATTGTTTAACATTCCCTAATCATTAGAGCAGCACTCTCAAAATCTAAAACAAGTTTATAAAAGCAAATCATTTCTTTTCTTCTCACACATTGTTTGTTGTTTGTAGGTTGAAGGGAGCTTAGGGAAATCTCTTCCCTATGGGAAGAATGATTTTCCAGCTTAAATTTAATATTCTAAAATACATGTTCTTCTATTTCCAAGTTTTTCTATATTTTTCCATTTATGGTTTTCTATAGTTTCAAAGATCAAAAGTTTCCTTAGTTCCCATTTATCAAATACTCTAGTTTACTATAAATTTAAAATTTGACTAATAGTTTCTAGTTGTCCAAAGTTTGCTACGTTTTCCCTTTTATTTTACAATACCATAACTTGTTTTCACTATATATATATAACATATGAATTAGAAACTAAGAATATAAATATTAAGCAATATTTTAAAAAAAAAGCTCTGTATAAAATTTTTATAGAAATGTTGTTAAAATTTGTATATATCAAGTATCCCCTTTTTTTTCAAAATGTAAAGATAGATATACACAATACATTTATTTTGTATATACATTTGTATTAATACAAAGATATATATATATATATAGAATATATTTGTATTCTGTATATACCTCTGTATTAATATAGAGAATATACATAATATACATATTTGTATATATATGAATATATATACATTGAAATAAGACGGATCATATTGAACATTGAACAGGGCCGAATACTGAATGAAATAAATAGAGTATGCAACTTTTTTTTTAAAAAAGATAGGGTTTAAAAATTTAACAGGGGCTGAGGGCCCTGCGGACCTGTCTGTCTACGGCCTTAACAGGGCCGCGACCACATAGGCCACGACCCGTGGAGGGGGCGGAGCCCCCACACCACAGCACCGCTGTGGGGGTGGGGAAAACATGAGCTCGATTTGTCATAAATATTAAAAAATAAAACTTCTCCTAACCTTATATATATATATATATATATATATATATATATATATATATATATATATATATATATATAAAGCTTACATACAACTCTAATACAACAAAAGGGCAATTTTCTCTCTTTTTTTTTATAACAACCAATCTTAATATCTAAAAGAAAATATTTCTTTTATGTCCACATGTATTTACTTAGATATAAGAGAGATGATACAATATTTTAAAAACTATAACATTATTTATCTTTTCTAAGTAGTTATGAGTATAATGGAGAGGGAAGAAGGTATCTATTTAATCCATCTTATTTTCCTTTAAACCTAGTCATCTATTGCTGAGATAGAGGTGGCAATATCTAAGTATTTTCATATCTCAAACAATTAAATAACCTAGAGTAAATTCATCACTTACTTATTTGTTTACAACCAAGTAATGATCAATAAAATAATGTAGGAGAGAGAGAGAGAAGCATTTAACTTAATCTTAGATTTACAATACTTCAAGTAATGGAAACAACATATGATAAAAGATTATTCCTCTCATTATTTTATTTCAATTAAGTACAACTTTTCAAGAGTAGGAACATAAATAGGAGTGCACAAGGAAGCCCTTAAAGCCCAAATCCTAACTACCCATTTACAAAGCTCACTGAGGTAAGGCTTTTACATAGCCTTTACATAGGTGTCCAACTTTTTTACGAACTCAAAACTTCCCAAGGAGACTCTTCTCCTTCTCTTTTTCCTTAGCCAATAGATCCTGCACATAATACAACACAAAGGAAAACAAGGCCAATGGAGCTCACCACCCAACCATTGGCTTGAGACAAGCCTCCCCTGAGCTAGGAGGCCTACAAGTAACCTCGAAATACAAACTTACACAAGGGAAGCAATCACACACACAAAAAAAGAAGCACATTCTCAAACAAGGATAGTCACAACACAAAATCCATATACCATGGATTTGAAACAAGGGGGAGAGATTGGACTACTCTCCTCAAGGGGAAAGACATCAAACCACACCAACTTACTCATCTTCTCAACACTACTTTCTCATATCTCAACTTAACCATTTTCTCATCAATATCATCTCATGTTATGAACCTAACCATCTTATTATTTCAATATGCACAAGGAGGGCACTCTTGCTTCTCACTCATAACCACAACCTCAGAATAAGGCCTCAAGCCAAAACAACTCCTCTCAAGGAATGAGCTTTCCCTGAGGAGGTTCTCACCTCTCTCCAAACCCCAAATACAAGGCAAGCTTCTTCCAAAAAAGTGGTGAGCATTTACCATAAACAACCCATCCCAAAACAATAACACAACCAAACAAGAGCATATGAATACATGCATTACATAAGCAAATAAACAACTACTAAAAGCTTGAAGACTCTTGAGAGCTTACGACTCAAGCTCTCCAAGTATGAAGGAGTTGAAGAAGATCTACCCAAGAGTTCTCCAACACTTCAAAATTCTTATCCAAGACCCAAGCTCCTCTAAACTCCAAAAAAAAGACCAAAAAGCCCAAAAGAAAGAACCCTTCTCACCTCAACAAGAGGGAGATAAATAGGGTTTCAAAAACCATCCCCATGAATGAGAAGGTGACACTTGTCACCTTCTCATTCACTCACACAAGCACAACTCCCCACATGTGCTCTCACACATGTGTGAGATATTGAGGAGTAGGGAGGTGACACTTGTGAACCTCTCATTCCTCCTTAATAGCACATCTCCCCATATTTCTCCTCACACATGTGTGAGCCATGGGGAAGAGGGAAGTACTTGGGGTTCTCTTCTCAAGGGCTCTTACATAGTGTGCTCACACATGTGATACCCTTGGGATTCCCCCAAGTCCTTACATGAACCTTGGGTTGTGGGATTTAGATGTGACAAGTCACCCAACCCTCAACCCAAAACCCTAATCTCGACACTTAACTCCCATGGTCAAATAGAGGGCTCAAATACAAGTTAAAACTCATGATTTAAAGTCTATAAGCTACCTAACACATAGGTACTTGACCTAGGACCCTTAAACACACAAAAAAATCAATAAAAAGCTTTAAAAACACATTTTAAAATGCCCCAACAACCCATGAATGAAAATGAGCAGGTGGATGACAAATCATCGTCCACCTTACTACTTGACATGCTTAGAAGACTCATAAATCAAAGTGTACAAATAAAACACATTACAATCATTCTAATTTTAACAATAACCTTAATCCACCTTAAGGATTAGGTTGGCATTACTGGTTAAATATATGAGTTACTTAGTAGACCTTCGAAATTCCATTGGCTATGGAAATGCCTCAACACTTCAACACACACATTAATATGTCCAACGTATATATAGCTGAAGCGACAAGAATTAAACACACATAGAGTCATTGAATAACCAAGTGTTTCAAACACAATACAATCACTTCCAAATATCAATGTGTAGCCTTATTTTGACCTTTTCACAAATTCATTTTCTAATCATCAAAATTAGTGTTCTAATAACCATTGCAACAATTCAATCTCACTTAGAACATTATAATTTAATTACAATTTATTTCATAATAATCAAGAAGTAACATCATCAACCATATTACAAACTTATCCCTATGTTCAAAGATATGATCCTTTCCAATTTTCCTATATCACTGAAATCCATTCACATTCGTAATTGAAACAATCAAAGGTAAAGCAAATCATCTTTCATCTAAAAATTGAGAATTAACAAAATCACTTCTAACTAATTCATCATCATCATAGTCAAACAATATATGATTTATCAAGTCAAGACATGTATCTCACATATACAATCAACACAACTCCCTTATAATTAGATCCACAAGAACACCATAACGACTCTTGGGCAAGGTCATCATACCATAAAAAAACCTAAGCCTGGGTAAGACAATGCAGTTAGGTCTAATAGTGTCACTAATCTGTCACACAAGGGTGGGCCTCACAACCTTGTAGTCCCTGACCTACTCTACCTGTTAAAACTTGGTGCCCTATGATCTAGTGGAACCACACCCTCATACAATGAGTGATAGTACTTCACCCATTGACTAGCCTATGCCAGTTGACTCTGTATGCTCATCATATCACTCTACATCTGATCCATACTCCCACTTGCTATAACCCATCGTGTTGTGTCTAACTGTTGCTGGAGCTGGGTGGCAAAAGCCTTGGTTACATCCCTCTCTATTATAGCCTATTGTAGATGCCCATCACCATCTCCTGTCTGCGCCTGTAGTGTCCGTGTTTGTGCTTGTAGCACCTATATATGTCCCTGCAGAGTCTGAATCTAGAGGAGTGCACTATCTCTCTCTGCAGTCAAACCTGTGATAACTCTCTGTAGTCGCTCTACCTCTAGCTGTAAGCTATTCCAGGAGGCTTGTAATGTCTCTAAATCCTCCTCATCCCCTAGGATAGCCACCTTAGCCTATGGTTGCTCTCCATACCCTCCATCTCTGCCTACATTAGGAGGGATGTCCACATGCCCTCTCTCTACCCTTTGTCTCACCCATCTCCCAATGAGAGGCTCTGCCACCTGTCCTACCTGTGTGATAGCAACATCAATCTAACTGGCCTATGTGTGGCCCACCATGCATTGTAATCAAGGCAATTAATGTAATTTAGTAAGCCCAACAATGCAATTTTTTTGAATTTTCCAAAATTTTGAATTTTTTGGAATGCAATAAAATGAATGATTATATGAATGAATGAAATCAATCCAAATCTAAAGACACACACTTAGCAAGTTGCAATTTCAGTTAAAAACACAGGTTCACTAAAATGTTTAGGGGATAATTGGATTTGTTAATGTTTTAGTGTTTAGATGTTTAAATCCGCCTTTCCACTATACATTCAAGGATCTAGGGTCGAGTGGTGAGCACTTCATACCCTAGGTCGCTTAAAAATGTAGGGAAACTTGGATTAGGGAATGTAATTATCAAATTTCCTTCTCTTATGCCCAACTGACCATTAAAACCCTAATTATGCAAATACGGCAACAAATTGATGAATAACAGAAAAAGCTCTTGCAGACAAGAGTAAAATACCAAATCATAGAATACCTATTTTTGGGGTTCCGAAGCAGAATAGTCGGGGACACTGGAGTGGGTGCCCAAGTCCAAGGTACCAGTTTCTTCACGGGATTTAGATCTCCTTCAAACATTGATCAGTCCTGTAACTTCTGTTTCCTGAAACTCAAATGTAGAGGACACTAGAGAGAGCACCCAAGTCCTGAAAGTGCTTTTGTGTCCTGCTTTTCTTTAGATCCCGAATCCTTGATGCCTGCCAATCCTTCTTGCAACTCCACTTTTCCCAAATGCAACATCTATAACCTGTAATCACAAGACTTGGTTTGGGGGTTGTGGTGTTTAGAGGCTTGCCTTAGTCAAGCCCCGGAGGACACTTAAGTCTCTGAACACCGTTGTCAGATAAAGAGTGCGTGCCCTTGTGAGGCAGAGACAAAAACCAAAGGAATCAATGATGAAAACACAATATTATGTCACCTTGTAGTGAAGTTGTCATGTGAGGAAGATTCTCTTCATGCCATGAGGAAATTGATGTTCAAATCTACAAATATCAACACACAAAACACACAAGTCTACTCTTGCAACACAATGGAAGCCTTGAATCACCTTGAGAACACAATAGCTTGCTAGTAGTCATCTAATTGAAATCTAGTTTACAAATGTATGCCTAAGTATGCTTATATATGCAACTACAAACACTCCCGCCAAGATTTTTGTAATTCAAACTTACCGTGTTGACAAAGGGATCTAATAACGGTCACAAACTGACACCCAGAAATTAGCGCTATCCCAAAATAGGGCAGGACTAGGGTGCGGGCACCCAAGTCCTCCCCCCTATTTTGGGCATGTTACAACTCAAGGGGTCCTCCTAGGTCCAATTTGCCATGGAACCTAGGTGTCATTCCATCGGGATGCCAAAATATGAACTAAGATGTCCTAAATGCATACTAAAGACTCGGGAGCTAAACCTTATGGGGGAAAATCCCCCAGGGGGATATTTTTCGATGTTACATTTAGCCCCCACTTTAATGTATGTATAAATGTGAGGCCAATACATGCATTAAAGTAAGGTCATAAACACAACAAACACATCAAGCACAGAGAAGACACACCAATCACATGGAAAACAATAACAAGCACGTAAAACACAAAGAAGATAATTACAGTCACACAAAACACGAAGAAGACATGCAATGCATAGAAGACACATTAATGCATGGAAGACAAAAATGATATCTTTTTCTTTTCTTTTTCTCATATATATGAAATGCAGATGCAAGTACTGGAAAGTAAACAAACCTCCCATAATACAGGATGCACTCATCGCACAGGTCTTTATATTGTATATATGGGGCAACACACACACAAGACACGTAAAACCTCCCAGAATGCAGGATGCACTCATCGAGCAAGTCTTTAGACTGCATGTGGGGCAACAAACATGCCACACAAAACAAGCACGTGAAACACACACACTTGAAGACACAGAGAAAACACGGCAGATAAGTGATGGTGTGTTCCCTATTTCTAGGCTCATCACCATCTCAAGCACATTACAAGCACACACCGATGATTGGGCTTCACCACAACAATTGCCAAAAATATGCTTAAGGGTTGAGTTAGTCACAAAACTGCTCCCTGCCTCCGCAGAGGACTTTTGAAAATGACAGGATGATGCAATCTGCTCCAAGAAATACACCATCCCCGCCTCCGCAGAGGGCTTAAGATAAAAAAGGATATATGCGATATCCTACCTCCACATAGGGCTTACATGATTGATTGATTGATTGCAAACAAACTTGGGATGCATGATGCACTACCCTGGGGCGCAAGTCTTTGCATTTGAGGTCAAACACATTAATAACATCTATAATAGACAACTTACCTTATATATGCCCCCAACTTAAGGTGGTTGATATTAGGTATCAATATCAAGCATGTTAAGGTAGGAAGAAAACACACAAGGGAACACTGACTTTCGCAAAGCCCATGCCCCCCGGAGGTGACATGTGCTTTACGATTGCCAAATGTTCCCACAAACACATCCCTACAAGAAACATGTTAGTGTCTACAACATCATGATAAACAACAACATCAATGCATATTATTAACCACACAAAGAGCCAAGGTTATACAACAAATTCAGAGTTCAAGGATAACCGTGGGGCTATATCACGAGGCTCTCTGAATCGAGTACCGCTAAGGCTAGATTCAAAGACGAACAAAGGTGCATAGAGCAATAGTATTGTTAAGGTTTGTAAATGCGACAAAAGCATCATGAGATTCACTACGCAGAAAGCACGAGTGCTTCCACTAGCCAAGTTTCGGATAAGATATACAGCTCCATCGTCATATTAGGAACTAAGTCCATTTTTTTGATTGCTCTCGAAAGGGACACTAGGTCCGCATCAGTATAAATGTTTGTCATCATCTGCCCACTAGATGGAAACACTAGAGGAAGGGAAACAATAAATAAGAGAGGAGAAACAAGTGTCTTAGGGATAGTCACGTAGGAGGGTGCCCCCAAGTCACCAACCGCAACACTATGTCCGTAAGACACAACACACAATAATGAAATCAAAGAGAGGCAATATAGAAGAATGGTGATACAAATAGAAAAAGGTCACAACAGAGGTGGTCTCCTGGTATCCCGGACCTTATGAGAGAATTCAAGGTCATCCCAAGAGGCCTAAACAACATATAACACATCACGAGAGTGAAAGGAAGCTAGGTGTGCGGAAAACGCTTCCTACACTAATCTAATGAGGAGAGGGCTATGCAAATTCAACTTTATCCTAACTATTACAGCAATGTTAAACCATTAACATGAGATATTACAACAAAACACAAGAACCAGAAAGAAGACATAAGAGAGAGAGAGAGACAAGATATACGTGGGGAAAACCCTTACGAGTGAAAAACCCCACACTCCAAAACATAGCTCAAATGTATTACAGTAAACAATAACAGATTACAATATAGTTTCAGAGCCAATGCTCTTTCAGGAGTCTTCAAATGTCAAATCTAGAGATATTCCGGCAGCATAACAGTACTTGTACCAAAGTTATCTATCTCCTATCCAAGCACCTGTTTATATAGAGTTTACAAGGCAAATATGGAACCTTCTAGAGATGGGCGTCCATCTTGGACTCATGCCCCAAAACCCACACCTAAGGACACTTGTCCAACATCCCATCCCAAAGTGGGCGCCTGGTCCCAAGATAGGTTACGACAGATGCTCTTACGCACCCTACAGCTATCATAGAATCCGTCATACACTGACTAAAAATATCATATTGCTCTTACATGTCATAACCTCCCTTGACCGCCCAAAGATGCCTTTCTCTCGTGCAAAGATACTCACCGACACTTGTCATTAATTAAAAATCATTCGCTGCCCCTGGACCCCGCAAGGGGCTACGCCCCTTGACCCTGTCTTGGGGGCGCTGCCCCCAAACCCCCGTTAATTATTCAAGGGGGAAACTGCGGCTACCAAAGTCACCAAAATTTACCCTGCTGCATATACACAAGGTGCTGACTATGCCAACTCAACATGCGATAAATAAATACAACATTAGGAATTTGCAAAGGTTGAGACACCTTAATCCCCAACAGAGAGAAGCACATCATGAGAGGGATAAAAAGTTAGTGATACTTACCTGTAGGGTCCCTGTCATGCTAGAGATTGTCTATAAGCAAATCATCGTCGTCTTCCCACTCCCTAATGTTGGAGGATAGTGGGACATATAGTACCATAGCCAAATTCATATCTTGTTCATCATGTTGTTCATCATTAGGATCGTCTTTGTTTGGTTGAATGTTAGGATCGATGTTTTCTTGTTGAGAGGCAAGGTTTATGGCATATTCTTGTCTTCTTCTTCTTCTTTCTCTTGCTTTTCTATTTCTCTTTCTTTGACCACTTATCTCTTGTAAGACAGGGCCTTGCTCTTTCATAGGTTTTTTGCAAATTAGAAGATGAAGCACTAGGATCAAACCTCATTTGTGGTGGAACATTTTGTTGTTGATAATGACCTCCCAATCCTTGTAAGGATTTCAGGGGAGGAACCTCAGCATAGGGACTTTGTCCTTTTGGTCTAAAGTCCTCTTCACGTGTGGGTTGTTTCTCTTTTGTCATTTATTGTATAGGAGGACTAGGTATTTCAGTTTTATCCCAAAAGTAATTCAACTTGTAATGTGTTTTCTGAATCAAAGGTTTAAACTTGTTGCGAGGGACGATGATTATACGACCATCTAGAGGGAATTTTAGACAATGGTGTATTGTTGAAGGGATAGCTTTCATTTCTTTTAGCCAAGGATGTCCTAATTTAATGCGAAAGAGGTCAGAAACAGGGACAACATCAAACCATTGTTCGACATATTTTTTGGATAGTGTTACTAACAATGATATCTTACCCAAAGGCTTGATAAAGGTTCCCTTATGTGTCTTAATCATCATGCTCGAGAGGTCATAAGAACCTTGCATTAATTGATGTGAAAAGATGAACTCCTCAGTGGCAACATTAGTCATGCAATTAGGATCAATAAGAGTTCCATCCACAGGGTTTCCCATTATTTTCACAATGATGTAAAGAGGTCCTTCTTTGTCTCCAGTTGTTCTATCATGAGGTGTAAAGACAATTTCAGGTTCGGGTGCTTTTCTTTTCATGTAGGGTCTAGGAGGGAACGTATTGTTGTTGTTATGATTAAAGGCCATTTTTATATGCTCAAATCAATGCCAAATCAGATTTTGAAAGCTTTTCAAAATTGGTGCAAAAGACAAGAGCAAAAATAGCCTAAACTGCTTGATTTTTCGATATGTTTTCAATGCTAATGAATGAAACAAAGGGTGCTGTAAGGATTTCAGTCATGGGAAATAAGTTATATGTCTGATATCAGTCCAAAACAGTGATAAGATCACTCTCAACACACTCTTGATGCGATTTCAAGTTGATGTTAAGTCAAAATATAATGAAAATATGTCAAAATAGGCACTTTTTTCACCAAAACTTAATGCAAGAGAGCATAACAAAGGGTGTTGTTAGGAAAATGATGATGGAAAGCAAATAATATCAGTAATGACAGCCACTTAGTGCTAAAATATCCAGCACAACATGCTTTTAGTGCAAACTAGGTCAAACCCTAGTGAAAATAAGGCTATTTTTCACGATTTTTCAACTCCAAGACCTAGAAAGAGGGGTGTTGTAAGAAATTTTAGGAGGTAAAGAAAATAATATCAATAATATTAGTCACCTCAATTCATAAAATTAATCACAACACGCTTGGAGTGCAAACTAGATCAAACCCTAGGGCAAAAATAGTCAAAATGTGTAGTTTTTCACCAAATTTTCACTACAAGAGCCCGTTAAAAGGGTCTTGTGAAGATTTTTATGAGGGGAAGCAAATTATTACCCTAATAACAAAAAAATAATTCCAAAATACCTTTCACAACACACCTATGGTGTAAGTTTATAAAGTTGATAAGGCCAAATTTAGTGAAAATCGTTGTTTTCGAAGCCCTAGGTTTGAGATCTTGGGACAAAATGCTATGTGAATATTTTGAAGTCTAATTTATGATGGAAATTGAATAATCTTAGATCTAAAAATAATTTTCAAGCTTAAACATGCAAAATGCCCATGCGGATTTAATGAAAATGCATCAAAATTGCTAGTTTTTTGTTAAAATTTTCTATGCAAAATTGCAAATATTTTAAATCTAAATGCAAAATTACACTAACATGCAAGACTACAACTAAATGTTAATTTGAATGAGCCTCTAAAATTAGTAGAAAATTTTGAGAAAAGATTTTGCCTACTAACCCAACATTTCAGAATTATTAGGTTATATAAAATTGTCAAAATTTCCACAAAACCCTAGCAATTAAATGATGAAAATGCAAAGCAAAATTTTGAATTTTTGTATTTTTCTGTAGCTTATATCAAATTTGATGCAACAATCATGAATTAGGAAAATTTATTAAGAATTAATGCAATTTAGTAGGCCCAACAACGTAATTTTTTTGAATTTTCCAAAATTTTCAATTTTTTTAAATTTTTCATAATGCAATAAAATGAATGAATATATGAATGAATGAATGAAATCCAAATCTGAAGATACACACTCAACAAGTTGCAATTTAAGTCAAAAACACAGGTTCACCAAAATGTTTAGGGGAAAATTGGATTTGTTAATGTTCTAGTGTTTAGATGTTTAAATCTGCCTCTCCACTATACATTCAAGGATCTAAGGTCGAGTGGTGAGCACTATCATACCCTAGGTCACATAAAAATGTAGGGAGACTTGGATTAGGGAATTTAATTATCAAATTTCCTTCTATTATGCCTAATTGACCATTAAAACCCTAATTATCCAAATACTGCAACAAATTGATGAATAAGGAAAAAGCTCTTGCAGACAGGAGTAAAATACCAAATCACAGAATACTTGTTTTCAAGGTTCCGAAGTGGAACAATCAGGGACACTGGAGTGGGTGCCCAAGTCCAAGGATCCAGACCTCCTTCAGACACTGATCAGTCCTGTAACTTCTGTTTCCTGAAACTCACATGCAAAGGACACTAGAGCGAGCTTCCAAGTCCTGGAAGTGCTCCTGTGTCCTACTTTTCTTCAGATCCTAAATCCTTGATGCCGGCCAATCCTTCCTGCAACTCCACTTTTCCCAAATGTGACACCTATAACCTGTAATCACAAGACTTGGTTTGGGGGTTGTGGTGTTTAGAGGCTTGCCTCAGTCAAACCCCTGAGGACACTTAATTCTTTGAACACCGTTGTCAGATAAAGAGTGCTTTCCCTTGTGAGGCAGAGGCAAAAACTAAAGGAATCAATGATGAAAACACAATATTATGTCACCTTGTAGTGAAGCTCTCATGGGAGGAAGACGCTCTTCATGCCATGACGAAATTGATGCTCAAATCTACAAATATCAACACATAAAACACACAAGTCTGCTCTTGCAACACAATGGAAGCCTTGAATCACCTTGAGAACACAATAGCGTGCTAGTCATCTAATTGAAATCTAGTTTACAAATGAATGCCTAAGCATGCTTATATATGCAACTACAAACACTCCCGCCAAGATTTTCATAATTCAAACTTACCGTGTTGGCAAAGGGACCTAATAACGGTCACAAATCGACACCCAAAAATTAGGGCTGCCCCAAAATAGGGCAGGACTAGGGCATGGGTGCCCAAGTCCTCCCCCCTATTTTGGGCAGGATATAGCTCAAGGGGTCCTCCTAGGTCCAATTTGCCATGGAACCTAGGTCTCATTCCATCAGGATGCCAAAATATGAACTAAGATGTCCTAAATGCATACTAAAGACCCGGGAGCTAAACCTTATGAGGGAAAACCCCCAAGGGGACATTTGTTGATGTTATAGTTCTGTGACAAAGGTCATCAAATTCAACGCAAGCGTGCTTTCACAAAAGCGTGCCCACATTTTTTCCAACTTTTCCCTAGCATTTATTGCCATTAATGACCTCCTAAATTACCCCAAAGCCCCGAGATAGTCACTCACCGGTTTACTCGCACCATCTAGCTCTGGTACTGCCTCACGTGCTTGTCGCGGTGTCTGCGACATGGAATTGCTATGTGATTCGCCATGTGTAGCTCTTCTTCTTCTCTCTATTTGGTTGTTTCAAGCTTAGGTGTACAAATGACTAGGAATGGGCTCCCCTGCCACTATTTATAGGCCCCTCACCCTTGTTTTCCACTGTAGCACCTACCCATCCATCCCATATCCCCCTGTTTTACCTAGTTTACCATTTTTCTTTTGTTACATGTGTCCTTCACTGTCTTCATCTTCTTCTCGCTTTGTCATGAATTTTTCTCAAAAAAAATCTTGAGGGGGCACCTAGTATTCCTTCTCTGTTCCATTGTTTTCTCTCCATTCCTACCACCGACCAGGGCATCTTTTTCAGTTTCTTTGACATGACGCCACCTGATGGGATGCCATATCAAAGAGGGACAAAATTTAGACACCTAAAATTTGCCAACACATTCTTCATGTCACCACACAACATTTGCATCATTTCCCATCTAATTATCTAATTTCTGTCATTCCACACTAATTAAATTAATTTATCAATATTCGTCATATTCCTCTATATTAATTAAACAATCCAATTTATTTAATTAAATCATCTTCCCTCCACTTTAAATAAATAAAATAAAATAATTTATTTAAACAATCAATTTCTCTCCACTTTAAATAAATAAATTCAAATTATTTATTTAAATATTCTATTTCCCTCCAAATAACTAAAATTTTAATATTTTATTTATTTATCCCATGTGCATATGAAATTAAATAATTTATTTATTTAATTTCCCAATTATCCTCACCCACCATAATTTCCTCTAGTCAAATTAGTTAACAGATCAATCAATTGAGTTGACTCATCAATCTATTATGTTAACGAATCAATTGATTTTGTTAACAAACCAATCAATTTAGTCATCTAATCAATCAATTCAGTCAACTCCTCAATCAAGTCTATTAGCCTTCATGATTCATGAAAGGACAAGGACACTTGTCCCTCTCTCATTTGTGCACATCCTCTCAACCATTCTCAACCATTGATCCTTCTAATCTTTCTCCACCGTTGATCTGCATTTCTGGAAATCTATAAATAAAACGTTCTCCAAGCCATGTGAACATCTCTCATCTAAGTAAACTTATGTTGTTATTATTGTTATCATTTATATTGGAAGATCACAAGGTTATGCTGACAAATTGAGCAATCCACATCCTTAAAAGGCAAAGAGCAATCCATTGGAGTTTTGGTGCAACTTCGATACACTCGATTTGTGCGGTTGGTTTGTATGCTTGGAAGGTATATTGTATTGATTTATATATTGCTTTCGTTTATATTTGCATTCCAGATTTAGACCATTACATGGACCATGATGATCTTGGTAGAGTATGTATGGTACAAAGATAACAAAAAATAAACAAGCAAGAAAGAAAACATAGACAAAAAGATACACAAGGAGTTGTCTCTCATTAAGTTTAAAACCAAGTTATAGATTATTGTGATAGTGAGTAGTGATGTCAAATTTAGGAATGATATGTCCCAGTGAATAATATGATGGAACTCTGAACAAGGATTTTTTAAAGGGGAAAAGGGTGGGAACTTATGTGGGTTTGATTGATTGTGTGTGTGAGAAGTGATGGCTTTCATAAGATTTAATGCATGGTTATAGATTTTTTGGGGTGCACATGTTTGTGTGTTGTGTCTACTAGGGATAAAGTGATAGTACAACATGTGTCATAATGTCAAATTTCTTATTAGGAATAATCAATGTACATGATTTAAGATGCAAGGCAAGGCCTAGCCAAAGGCAAAAGGTGATATGGGTGGATGACGGTAGAAAAAAATTAAGACAAAGGATGCAAGTGAAACTATATGGAATAAATAGGGTGGATTGTATTGTAACTTTGCCCCCAAGTACAAAGGATGCCCATGGATAATGGAAATCAAGTGTTTATGCATGACTTCCACAAACAAGTTTTCATCATGGTACTTATCTAAGGTGCCATGAACATGGTTTTCACCAGAGGGCAATTTTTCTCTTTACTTTTTTGATATTTTTGTATTTTTTAGACTTTTCTAGTTTTATGAAACTTTTGCTGCTAGATTATGCATGGAACTGCTTGAGGTGAACAATGTTCATAGGTTCCTCCAACTCTTGACCTTTTAGGTGTTGCTATCTTGTATGCTCTTGATCCATGTTTAGTGAGGATGACATAGGGACCCATCCAATTTGACTCAAATTTCCCTTTTTTCTTACAGTCTTGATTTGTGTGTTCTTTTGATTTTTTTGAGCATAAGACCATCAATTTCAAATTCTCTAATTTTTATGTGCTTGTTGTAGTTGCAGTGCAACCAATTTTGATATGCTTTGAGGTGGTTTAGTGCATCGAGTCAAAATTCATCAAGAAGCTCTAGTTCATCTAGTCATGCCACTTTGTAGTCTTCATTGGTGATGAGGTCGTGCAAAGAGATGCGCAAGGATGGCAGTTCTATCTTAATTAGCCCATAGGGTGGGATAGAGTTGAATATGGCAATTATGGTCAACATCATTGGCAATCTTTTTGAGGATTTTAATAAGGGTTTTATTATATGTCTTTGCTTGACTATTTCCTTGTGGCTAATAAGGTGAAGACAATTTTTATGTTTTATGTGAATTTTTTCACAAATGGATTGGACTTCATGATTTTTAAAGGATTTACTATTATCTATGATAACGGTAGCAGGGAGACCATAACTACATATGATGTGGTTGAAGCTAAACTTGGAAATTTGTTGGTCAGTCATATAAGTAAGAGGAATTTCTTCAACCCACTTAGAGAAGTATTCAATGGCAATGATAATATGTTTATGGCCATTGGAGGAAGAGTGATTTATTTTTCCAATGAGATCAAGCCCCCACATGGAAAAAGACATGGAGACATGATGGACTTAAGTACTTGAGAGGGTGCATGAATGAGATCTCTATGTTTTTAACATAATGTACATTTTCAGACATACTAACATGCATCGTGTTCCATGGTGGGCCAATAATATCTTGTTCTTAACAATTTTTGGCTAGGACCATACCACTAGTGTGTGCACTATAGATGTCATCATAAACTTCTTTGATAGCTAAGTTTGCTTCATGCGACTCTAAAAATTGTAACAAGGTGCCATCATAACCCCTACAATAAAGTGTTCCACCAAGGAGGGTGAAATGAGATGTTTTTTCTAGAGAAAGGATTTGCATTGGTTATATGAAAGGTTGCATGGAAGGGTTTGAGTTTGGACGTAGGTGTATATGTTGTGATACCACAGGAGTTAGGACCAACAATTTTGCATCATTTTTTATTCAGGGATGTCATATGTTGGGATCATGATTTTTTCAACTAGAAATTGACATTTCAAAATGTATGTGTGCATGATAAGGAGAGAATCAATGGTTGCCATTGCATCAATTGCTCAATTATTCATACAAGGTACTTTCTCAAATTGAATATGAGTAAACTATTGCTTGAATCTTTCAACCATTCTCTTGTAAGGGATGAGTTTATCATTCTTAGTTTCATATATTCATTGTTGACCTATTTGATGACTAGCCAGGAATCACCAAAACTAATAGGTGTTGGATGTTCCATTGGATTGCGAACTTGAGACTTGAAATTAACACTTCATATTCAACAATATTATTGGTGTAGGGAAACCCAATTTTGAATGCCTTTGGTTTAAGGTCACCCTATGGTGTGAGGAACAAGATACCTACCCCCACGTCGTGGGTGGTGAAGGAACCATCAAAATAGAGCTTCAGCTTAGGTGACTCTTCAAGAGCTAGAATGGATTCATCTAGGAAGTTGAGATTCAATGGTTGAGTGTCAGCCAATGGTGCTTTTGCCAACTAATCCGCTACTACTTATCACTTAAATGCCTTTTGATCGACATACTCAATATCAAACTCACTAAGGACCATAACCCACTTAGCCATTCATCCTATTAGAGATGGTTTTGATAAAAGATATTTGAGCAGATCAATTTTGGTAAGAAGCTTAGTTTGATGATTGAGCATGAAGTGCCTTAATTTATTTGAAGCAAAGACCACAACTAAACATGACTTTTCCATTGCTATGTAGTTAGATTCACATCCAACTAAAGTTCTATCGATATAATAAATAGTCCTTTCACAAGTTTGTGAAACCTTTCTCTTATATTTCTATTCCTTTACATGCCATCATAGGGGTTGAAAAAGGTTTCACCAGGGTTCAAAATAATAACATATATTTGATGAACTTAAGCATAAAAGTCATGCACTTGTGCTTACTTTATCCAATCTTCAACGACCTTTTGAAGTTGAAATTGATGCTAGTGATTTTGTAATGGGAGTTTTGTTGTCACAAGGAGGAAGACCAATTTGTTATCATTCCAAATTATTTAAAGGAGATATCCTAAGTTACTATACATATGATAAGGAGTTGTATGTTGTGGTCTCTATAATGAAAAAGTGGAAGCACTATATCATGGGAAAGGAAACAATGATGCACATGGATCATCAACCATTACAATATTTACAAGTACAAACAAAATACCAATAATCAAGTCACTACAAGTGAATGGAATTCTTGCAATAGTTTCATTTGGTGATAAAGTATAAGTGGGGTGTGACTAATAAGGTGGTTGATATGATTTCAAGACCACCTATTCTCTTACTCTATCTTTGTTGGATCCATTTGCAATTGAGGTTTATATTGAAGATTATGGTCATGATGACTATTTTAGTGATATATTCTAATAAACTAAGGGGGTAAATGGTTGATTTTGAGCCAAACATAGATTACTACCTCAAGGATTAACTCCTCTACAAAGTGGGTATGTTGTGTGTGCCTAAGGAGAAAAGGGTGTTGTTCATGCATAAGGCTTATACCTCGAGAGCTGCAAGATATTTTGGATTGAGATAGTTTCCAACCTTCATAAATATGTCCATTAGACCTACATGTAGGTGGATGTGGCTGAATTCATTGGAGGATGCAAGTTATGTAGCATAAACAAACCAAGTAATCATAAATTAGGGATGTATTAGCCACTACTAGTGCTTATGCAACCATGGGATACCATCTCCATGGATTTTGTGTGTGGTTTGCTAATGTCCAAGTATGGACATGATTTTTTTTTTGTGACGACGAACTAGTTTAACAAGATGTGTGTGTTGATTACATGTAAGACGACCTTATTAGGGAGTGATGCAACCTAATTATTCTTCAAGAATATTTGGGTTCACTTTGGACTTCAACATTGCATCATATCTAATATGGACACTTATTTCTTGGGTAAATTTTGGTGTACATTGTGGAAGAGGATGGGCACTCGTTATAAATGTTCCATTGAATTCCATCCTCAAAATGATGGGTAAATGAAAATTGTGAACAAAACTTTGGTGCAACTGCTATGAGGGTATATAATTAGAGGTACCACAAGAGTTGGGATGAAAACTTGGCCTATATACAATATTCCTATGACAGGGCAATCTACTCATCCATGGTGTTGTCACCTTTTGAGGCATGTTTTGGGTATTTAACTCGTAGCCCTTTTGATGTTTTTTTATGATATTCAAGAGAAGGGTTATAAAATAAAGATTTAGAGGCTCATAAGGCTATGAAGTTCAAGACAAATTTTGGAAAATACACCTCTATGTGCAAGAAAGGCTTAAGGAGTCACAACCTAGATATAAGAGCCATCATGCTTAATATAGAGTTCAACACAAGTTCCAAGTTGGTGATAAAATTTGGGTGTATTTGAGAAAGGAGAGACTCTTAGGACTAGCCAAGAAGTTGAAACCCATTAGGTATGGTCCTTTTCAAATTATTGAGCAAGTATGAGAGAATTCTTTCCAAATGGGCCTACCTCCCTATATGAAGATGTACTTAGTGATTAATGAGAATAAGCTTTAGCTGTTTGAACCTTCAATGCTAGATGAAGAAGATGTAATGTTGCCTTTAGTGGATGACTTGGTTCTTATTGGATAAGAGGAGTTGGAAGGTAACATAGTTTTGGAAAAGAAGGTAAGGAGAATAAAGAGCTTAGGTGAGCACGCGATAAGGTTGGTGGGATTTAAAGGTCAATTTCCAAGGCAAGCACAATAGCATCTCAAGGATGTAGGGAAGAAGTTCCTACATTTGTTGAGTCCATGTATTTTTGAGAAACAAAAGCCTCCTTATGGGGGAGGTGTGATCCAAAAGTTGGGTCAAAGTTATTGGACCATGGGGTTGAAGTTGCCACTTTTAGTCTAAGGAGATGTCCTAAACCACAGGAGACATAGATGTTCCTTCACAATGTGTTTTAGTAGTGAAAAGTATATACTTTTATGAAAATTATGTTTGTGGTGGCTTGTATGATTATAGGGATGACTAGGATTAGAAGCGCAAGTGTTCAAACTTAGTAGAAAATCTAAAACAATGAACTAGTTGGTTTTTGCAAGTGGGAAATTTATTTCGAATGTGGCTATTTCAAATTTGCCACATAGTAAAAGTGGTGAATTCATCTCAACCATGACAATTTCAAAATCACCTCTTGGTGGAAGTGACAAATTCACTATAGTGCAAATAAGGGTTGGGATTTGAAGCATTTTTCAAGGACCTCTTCACACTTTTCAATGAATAGTATTCTCTTAATGCTAAAGAAGGTTGTGAGGAGATATATATGCTTTGCAAAGAGATGTTTGAAGGGTTGGCCCTCTTGTAAAACCTCCACATTTATTCATTGTAGGTTTTTGCAAGCAAATAAACCTACATTTCTTGGTGTAAGGACATATTGTAGGTGAATTTGAGCTTGGTGTATGTGACATCAAAGCTCATTGTCACCTTAAAGGCTATGTACACACTTGTAAATATTGAAAGATAATGGAATGAGGAGCTTATGTTCACTCTTGCTAGAGTTTTTCCCCTTTTAGAATTTCACTAGGGCACTCTATGTGTCTTAGTCATTGGTGTATGTTCCTTTAAACTTTTTTCTTTCTATTTTATATTCATTATGCTCTTGTCGATGTGATGAAGTAATAGCCATGAATGATAGGAAAATAATGCATTGAAAGTGCATTCTAAGGTTGACATAAGAAATATGTATGTTGGTGAGTGTTACTTGAGACATCTTTAGTACTTTATAGATTAGTGTAAGACAAATTAGGTTCACCAAAATAAAAATGAAAATAAATAACCTTTTCTCTAAATAATTTAGAGTAAATTAATTAATCCACAAAGACAATGTAATAAACTCCAAAATTAAGAGCTAGGGCTAATAATGCTATTGGAATAAATGCTCAAAGTTAAATAAATAAATTAATGATACTTAGCTCTAAGTTTAATGAAGATTTGAACATATGTTCCCAATTGATTTGTCACTTTGGCAAAAAACTAGGATTCGTCTAATGACCACATCCAGGTTGCAAACTTCATCGTACATTATTTTGAGTCATGTTTGTGCTTGCAAAAATAAACTGTGTGGTTGTAGATTTGAACACTACATGCATAAATGATCAACACATAATTCGATGCCATAAAATTGCTCACCTTGATGTTTGGAACATGCATCTAAAAAGGGTCGGTGTTGATAGACACCACTGAGGAGCTTGTTAGGCTAGGATTGATCTCCCTTAGTCAAATCCTTGTTACCAATTCAATGATTTGGTACAATGATCAAAGGCATGCCGAGAAATCATGCAATATGCCTAGACATGTGTAATTACTAATGCCATGTTGATACTATGCTCTTATGATGATGCAATGCGTAATGAAGCTCTCATGCTAAGTCTTAGTTGATTCAAATGAGTTAGGGTTTGTTCTTTAATATGACACTCTAATGTACAATTTGGAATATTTGACACTTTAGTTAGCTCATAACAACTAGTTGGAAAAAAAAGTTGCCCACTTGAAATATACAAAAATAAAATCAAATTAAAATCATGTATCATTTTACGCAAAATCATTGCATGAGGGAAAAAGATGTCTAGTAAAACCTAGACGAGGGAAAAGTTCAAGGTATGCAATTTTCACGCTTACAAATATATATAAAATACTCGTAGAAGTGTCGTCCAAATAAAATAAGGAGTTTCCCCTTAAAGGAGACGCGTATAAATAATTGCTGACTATATACCTAAGGAATCAGTAGCTCATTCTTGAAAATTTGGAGTCAATAAAAGCTAACAAACCTGTGAGAGCAGGGAAGGGTATTCTAAGAATACCCATACAATAATCTTGCTCTTGTCTCCTATTTCACAGTTTTAATCTCTCCGTTTTCTGAGATACAATGGCCTCTGCTCAAGCTTCTTCGTCAGATCCATCGATTATATCTGGGTATTTTTCATAAACCCGTTTCTTTTACCGTAATCTTTCTGTTTTTGTCTTAAATGGTACATGTAATTGGTTATGATACAGAGGAGAGATCGCGAGGCAACCCAGGAAACCCCCCATTAAATATTTGGTACCTCTCATGTACGCTCCAATCCTTCCACTCAGTAAGTTTCAGAGCTCATTGTTAAAATTTGAATTTTTTTGGGTATTGTGAGTGTTCTCATCTATATCTTGTTTATGATTAATTCACATGCAAAAATACTTTTTTGATATTCCTTTTTCGTTTGGGGTGTTTTGTAGTTAAAATAACATTGAAGAAACGACCAGTTTTAAGAGATCGTCTCTTCACGGCAGTTCTAGGTGGCGCATTTCTCCATGGATTCTACTTGGTGTATCCTTTTTTCCCTTAGAAAGAACAATTCTTTATTTATTCTTTTGTTAGGGCAATCTGTCTTGAATAAGTTATTTGAAAAACTGAGTAAAACATACCTTTTCTCACAGCCAAAAATCAAATTACTTGAAAAAGACATCATTGTACTATTGGGTACAATTGTTTGCAGGATTTGTTGTTTATTAATTCATACTTGGCTTTTAGCTTTTGTCGGCTACGTGTAAACACCTGCTGCTGGTTCTTGTTTGATATCAATTTGCTTAGCTCTGCGAATGCACTTTAGACACAAAATAAACGGTAGCAGTATATGTCATACTTACTGATTTGGGGATGAGCTTCATGAGAACCAGGAAAACCAGTATTTGAGGGAGTGGGTATGCAGTTACAGGGGTTTGTTTTTTTCATATGAAAGGTGAAAGTGGCTTTTTCGGTCAAGGGCCTATCAACACCCCAATTTGGCATATGAGACTCCACTTGTGGAAAACTACAAGGGGATTTATTTTCCAATATATTGTTCAAAATTTGTGTCCCTTAGGTTTTTATCTCATGACCAAACTCATGATTAAACAGGGCCATGCCAAATATACTTACACCATTACAAAAGAAATGGGATAGATTCAAAACAATTGTAGATCACGGTAAAAATAGTCAAGTGAAATGTGTTTGTACTTCCGCATTAAGGGTTAGGTTTTCTTCTTGTTTGGCTTACTTTTGCAATGTTTTTGACATTTTACCGGGTGTGTGGAGGAACATTGGTCGAGGATCCTGCTTGGGGAAATACAACCTATTATCAGAGTCCATTCTAGTGGCACTTGGGATGTCTCTAGGTGCTTCCTATCTCTATTTCCATGTTGTAATACCTGGTAGAGCTGATTTTAATTTTGAGAGGTTTATTCTAGTAACTGCAGTGAAAGGGTACATCACATTCTTCAAACTTATCATACCAAAGACAGATTTCAATTCAACAGTCCAGCAAAAGGTACGGAAGCATGACTAACCTATTACAGGGGCTGAACATTGCCACGATCAACTGAGTGTGCTAATGAACATAATTCTGATCTGTTTCATGTTCATTTTCTTGGTTGAGAGCCACAGTATACACCTTTTCTTACAATTCAAAAAGAAGCAGTATATGAAGAGTAAAATACCACATATACTACTTATGATTATACAGGGTTATGACTTTCCAAGTCAATCTATTCTATACAGTCACAATTCTAACAAAATACTTATCAAAATATAATCAGATATGCTGCCAATTTTTAACTCATATCTGGTCTTACTCCATTTCATCTTTTACTTTCCTTCTTACTCTTTCTCTGCCTGAATCTGATCATCCTGTGGAGAGAGGATGAGGGAGTTAAGTTCCCTGTCCTGACTGACTGTAACACCAGTCTGTTTGCGTCCACTTTCTGCCTGACCTGGAGGCCTGTTAATCTCTACCACATGTGCTCTGTTATCACTGAGATCATATGAATCCATGCCTCTAAAAGTACTTATTGGAGGAGTAGCCTTGAGGAGGTTGATGTCTACATTAAAATCTTGGAATGTCACCTCTAGGTCTTTCTGTGCCTCACTTCTCATTCTTTCTAATTTGTGATGCTTGCAATACCTGTTTTGGAAGTCTAAGTATTCATCATTGAACTTTTGAAGGATTTTCCTTAGGTCATGAGGCCAAAATTCCGCATACTTTATATCTGCCGTATATATTACTTCTGAGCCTTCCTCAAGAATCTTCATAAATCTTTCTATTGGGAGCTCCATTGTCATAGTAACCTGTAAATAAACATCAGATAATGTGAGTCTTAAGGCAGACTCAGTAAGGCATCTCTTCTTACCTTGAAAATGGTCTTCATTTCGACTTTTCCACAGAACCCATAAAATTTCAGTTGTTAGACAAAGCCAAAAAATGTTAGATTTAACAGTCATACCCTTGACAATATCTCTTCCCAGTACAGTTTAATCAATGAGGACCATCCCTTAATATTGCATATAAACATATCCCATACTAACACAGCAAAAGGGCACTCAAAAAAGATATGATTACAGGTTTCAAAAACATTACAAAGAGAACAGATATAATTATTATTACCTGTAGGAAGCTTCTTCAAAAGCAAGAGCCATCTAAAACTTCCCTTTTTAGGTTCTATATATTTAGACCAAAAAAGACAAAATGAAGAAGCTAACAACTTCAGCTTCACATTTAATTCCCATGCCCTACAACTATGCTCATAGATCACTAGGGAGTCAGCAATCAATTTGTATATCTTTTTTGGTTCCCCTTTTATGAGTGTAGTTCCATCTTCCCATATTAGTTTCTCCAACCAGTCCAGATCACCCAACTTCTTAAGATGATCTGGGCTGCTTGAAAAAGCCTTATAGATAATAGAGTATGTCCTTCTCTGAGATTCTGGCAGCCCAAATTCTAATCTGACATCATCTCAAGTTTTAATGCCTTCATCTTTTAACAAATCCTCAAAAATTCTCAGTCCTTTTTTGTGCCACTTAAGTGCAGAGCACCCCTGTAGAAGGGCAAGTGGCCTATTTTTATGCTTCAAGTTCCACCACAGAGATCTATATCCCCAAACCCACTTTTTTTTTACAATTGACAACTTCTGTATTTACAATTAGTCCTCTAACTGATTCCCATGCCCTCCATATAGACCCAAACACTATAGACCCAAAGGCTTTAGATTTGATGTTCCCAAAAAGAAACTCACAAGGATGCAATTTATCCCACTAGGGAGCCCTTTTAGGACGAAAATGAATGATATTGTTTCTGATTAGAACCTTCGATGGTTCATCACCTTCTAAAGATCTAATAATCCATTTTACAACAAGAGAGACCCCCTGAATTTTCAGGTCCTTAAGCCCAAGGCCTCCTTTTTCCTTACTCATGCAACACTACTCCCACTTGACTGCATGCTTCTTCCTTTTATCCTTCCCATCTGACCACAAAAGTTCTTGGTAATCTTCTGTATACTGTCTATTTGGTGGTTAGAAAACAACCACATTAAAGCATAATAAATAGAATAAGCAGATAGAATTTCTTGACAGACTTGTACTCTTCCTGCCAGTGATAGAATATGTTTGTTCCATTTTTTTAACTTCATCTCAATTTTTGAAAACATCCAAGACCACATTTGATTAAGTGAAGGGTCAACAACAAAAGGAATCCCCAGGAATCTTACTTGCCTGTGGGGGCCACCCCACTACCATTTAGCCTCCACCAACCATTCAGGAGGTTTATCAGTCCAACCCAGCAAGACTGATCTATTGAATGATACTTTGGCCTCTGAGGCCTTGCAGAACATGTTCAACCTAGTTTCCATGTTTCTCAGATTATCTTCTTCAAGAACTAGATATAATGCAGTGTCATCTGCAAATTGCATGTTAAGCAGCATGTTGTCATCTGGAAGTTTAACCCCTTTCATCATCCCAGGTATTCTCTCTGTTCTCAACATATAAAATAAAGCTTCTGAAGCAATGACAAAAAGTGCAGGTGCCAGAGGACAACACTGCCTTGTAGACCTCTCCATTTTGAATGGTTCAGTCAATGACCCATTGAGATCTATTTGAGCCGAAGCATCCCTAAAGAGCATGTTGACCATATCATTGAATTCTTTGGGAAAGCCAAAGGCTTTTAGGATAGTTAAAATGAAAGACCACTCCACTCTGTCATAGGCCTTTTCAAAATCAAGAAGTAAGATGCCAACATTTTGCCATGTTGCTCTTGCCCAATATAAAGCCTCCCAACTTGTCAACAGGTTTTCTAGGATGTCCCTGCCTTTTATAAATCCAGTCTGCGTGGAGTTAATGATTTTAGGCAGTATGTCGGTGAGTCTTCTTGCCAATACTTTGGCAACAATCTTATATGATACATTCAGTAGAGAAATTGGCCTCCAATTCCTCAAGTTGGACTTGTCCCCTTTTTTTGGTAATAATTTAATGACACCTCTATTTATATCCTTGCCCAGAGAACCTCTGTTACAGGCTTCTTGATACAGTTCCCATAGGTCATCCACCACCCAAGATAGATTAGCTTTATAAAATTCAACTGGTAAACCATCCTGTCCAGGCGACTTGTCGTCATCCATAGACAGATAGCTTCTCTAATTTCATCTTTAGCTATTTCTTTTTAAAGCTTATTAACCATTGCCTCATCCACCTTTTTGGGGCAGATACTCAAACATAGCTCCTGGGCAACCTTGCAATTTTACTCAGATCTAAACAGGTCATGATAAAAATCCCTAAACAGTCTCTTAACATCGTCTATTTCATTAGAAGTTGTACCATTTTCATTAATGGGACCTACATGTTCCTTCTTAAATTTTGATCTAAGAATATCAAAAAAATATTTTGTTCCTTGATCACCATCTTTCAACCAATTAATCCTCGCCCTTACTTTGGCCCCTTGTGCCCTGAAAGTCTCCAATCTCCTGAGATATTTATAACTTCTCCTAACTGCCTAGCTGAATCACTATCATCAGGGTTTAGGTGAAGTTTTCTTTCAGTTTCCAAGAATTCCTTTTGGAGCCATTTTTCCTCCCTCCTATCAAGTGCCATTTTCTTTCCATAAACTTGATAAAGTCCCTTACATGCATTGACTAACTCATTCCAATACAAAATTGCATTTTTCTTACCTGGCATGCTTTTCATAATTGCTCTTAGGTTACAGACCCCTTCTTGACAGTGTAAATCTAATAGCAACTGTGTATTCAGTTTAAACATACTATCATTTTGATACATCTTTTCCTTGTTCTGCCTCTTAGCATTAATAATAGCATGTATAGGGTGGTGGTCAGATAAGGTATTAGGGATGACCCTAACCACATTTGCCCTTTGAGAGTTCTGAAAATGGAAGAAGTCCTTATTGACATAGAACCTATCCAACCTACAATAAATCCTCTTGCTGCCTTTCTGTGAATTACACCATGAAAACCAGATTCCTTGGTTTGTGGCCTTGTTGCCTTCAAGGGGGTCTATGAGCCCCAGTGATTTTTTCATACTCATCCAAAAATATTTTTAATTACCCTTCCACTCTGCACATTTCCCCCCTATTTTGTCTTCTCTGTTCTCCACCATGTTAAAATCACCAACAACTATCCAAGGTACTTTAGGAAGCTTGTCAGACATCCAGCTCCAAAGCTCACTTCGTTCTCTATGTTCATTGGAGGCATAAGTTGAACATATGCCAAACTTACTATCTCCCTTTTCAAACACCACCCAAACACATCTATTGCAGGGGGAGCACCCACTCAGGGTTATATACAGGCCCATTCCTTACTGATCAGCAATGCAGTGCCCCCTTTGCCCCTCTCATGCTTAGTGTAAACTTTCACAGCCTCTTTCCATATAAACCTTAATGTATTATCTAGCTGGAATCTTGTTGCTTTAACCTCTTGTAAAACATTAAACAATCAATTTTCCTATTCTTGTTACAAAAATCTCTTACAATATATTTTTTATCCGGAGACTCAAGTCCCCTTACATTCCAACTAAAACAATTCATATCCAATTTGTTTGGCCAGATATACTAGAGGCTCACATTAGGTGCTGCTGAGCCCTAGCTTGTCAAAACACTTCAGGAGCTTACCTCCTTTAACCTTTTTTTCAGTGCTATGTTTTTTGTGTACATATCTTCTCTTTTTGCTACCTTCCTCCTTTTTCAAGGAATATCCTTCATCCATTTTGGATGCATTTTCTTCAATACATTCCTCTGCTTTCTTAGTGTGAACATCCACATCTAACTCCTTTGGGTCTTGTTGATGATTGTTTTTGGACAAGTCAACAATAGAGTAAAATACTGAGTATCCAACTCTCTCTTGAATAAAGCCTCTCGAATGCTAAACAAAGTGATCAATCGAGACAACTCCAAGGTTACTTTTCTTATGATTCGCGATGGATTAACTCAATGATTACATGTGATCCTGCTGGTAATCACAAAGGGACTTACACTGACTTCTTCATACTTCATTTAGCTTGTTTCTCCTTTTAATGTGGATGATGTATCAATAACAAAGAAAAGGCAAAAGATAAAGGTTTTAGGAACACTAATCTAAGGTCAATAAAGCAATGATGATGCTTGAATAGACAAACTCCTTAATTAACCTAACTCCACTTCGCCAAGGGTGCCTACAACTACATGAAGTTGGTGCAATCTCCTAGGGTAAATGAATGGTTTTCAAATCATGAAGGCTTATATAAGCACCCATCGGATGGCGCAGCTCAAACAAGCATCCACAACCGAATTTAAACAAATTATATAATAGCTCAGACTAGCTTTATACAACACTTCACCGGCAATGAATGTTAAAAGCATGAGCTAGGAGTTGATCAAATATCCAATACAAACATACATTACATCAATGAGCTTTAATCTACTTCTAATCTACTTGAAACATCTCTCCATTTCGTCAATGTACAAGAAACCATGTCATTCCACAAGACAACACTTAACACCAAACAAGCCCCAATGTCTTTGCATTAATCTTGAGAAATATTTACAACAACTTCAAGTCCTCTCAGAGAATTTCGAGAGTTTCTTCTATTCTACTCCTACAAACTATCAATTGAACTATTCTCCTACCACTAGCTACTAAATTACAAATGAGGCAACAAGGCTTTTATATAGAGGTCCAGAATTTACAATGAATGGCCTTGATCAATCCAGATAGCCAAGGGCCAGGATCATGCCACCTCAGCAGGTAGTTACAACAACTTGCTATTTTTAGTACATGAGAGAGGCAATGAAGGCACATTCTCCAAGAAGATAAGGATAAGATGGAATCTTTCAGAGCATCTTCCACATGGACGTCCTCTTTGGCTTCTTTCTTGTTGAATGACGAGGCAAACTGTGATTGGATTGATGATGAGTGTCTGCCACATAGGTGCCACCTTAGCATATTCCCAAATTGCATAATCTTGTATGTAATCGCTTGAATGAACTTGTATGCTTGGGAATACTTTGTTGATCTTGCCTTGTTCATCTTCTTGTAAACTGGATACATATGATAGATGTTGCTCATTTGACTAACTCTTTGATGTTTCTTCTTGCAGGATATAAGTTGATTTTCTTTGAATGCTACTTGATAGAGAGTAGAGTAGTAGGAGATGATGATGATACTTGATATCATGATTCGAAGTAGAAGATCTCTCTTGGACTTAAAAGACTGTGGGAACTTGAAATTGATAGATGAATGTCCTCGAACATGATGCAATGATGAAGTATACCTGAACTTGATGTGATCCAACATGATGTCATTGATGAAGAGTGTCAACATGTTAGACTTGAAGTGTCCTCTCAGAGCAGCTATATGATGTCTTCTCCAACATGGCAACTTGTTGACTTCCCTCCCCAGATGAAAGTGATTCCAGCACTTGCTCCTCTTAGCTCCTGCAACACAAACAAAGAAGCAATATCAATCCTTGGCTTTTGATAATACTTAATTTATAACACATAAGAATCACTTCATGCATTTCTAACTTACGTGCATTAGATGGGAATTTGGTTCTTCACATGAAAGCAATCATAAAATTCAAACAAATCATCACATTAATAATGGCGCATGGGATGGGAAATTAATCCCTCACTTAATTTTCACAAGATTTACACCTAAACAACCAAAACAAACTTCTTCAATCTTGGCGCATTAGTTAAGGATTTTGGTCTTTCACAAGATTTACACCTAAACAACCAAAACAAACTTCTTCAATCTTGGCGCATTAGTTAAGGATTTTGGTCTTTTCTTGAAATTTGTCTTAAAACTTGATTTAAACCATCTTCTACTAGTGGCGGATTGGATGAGGAATTTGGATGCTTGTCGAAACCACACTTGAAACTTGAAGTTCACCTCATACTAAATTGGTGCCTTGATTGATCACATTGTCCTTCATTTGAATGATGCATTTGATCAATTAAGATAAACTTTCATCCTAGGCGCACTAGTTGATGATTTCAACCTTTGGTTGAAATTTCACTTAAAACCTTGAATTAGCATACTTCAAATGGTGGCGCAGCAGATCAGGAATTCATCCTCCTCTTGAATGATCCTCTTGCAGGTGCATTGGTTAAGGAATTTAGCGTCCGGTTGAAAGAATTCTTTTAAAACTTGAACTTGACTTCCCTTAATGATAGCACACTGGATCAGGCGCAGCAGATAGGGATTTTGGATCCTCATTGAAATCTCATAAAAGTTGCTTATTGATACTTCAAACACTCCTCCACCTTGGCGCATTGGATGAGGTTTTTGATTTCTCTTTGAAATGTATCAAAACTTAAATTTAAATCATCTTCCCATGCGGCGCAGCAGATAAGGCGCACTAGATCAGCATTTTAAATCTTCTTAAAATTGTTCAAAACTTGAATTTCACCTCTTTCAAAGATGGCGCAATGGATCATGATTTTGGATCCCCTTAAAATGCTCTAAAAGTTGCCATCTCCACCCCCTTTAAGCGCATTGGATTAGTCACAATAGATCAAGGTTTTGATTTTTCCTTAAAAGTTCTATTCTCACAAGGGAGTAGCGCATTGGTTAAGACTTTTGATCTCTCTTGAATTTGGCGCGGTGGATGAGACTTTGATCCTTACTTAGCACGTTTATAAAACTTGACTTCATCCTCATTAATTGTGGCGCACTAGATAAGGCGCATCGGATAAGGTTTTTGATTCTTTCTCGGAAGGTCTCTTGAAATTGACCACTCTACCTCCTCATTCCTTGGCGCATTGGTTGCACATTTTGATTTCTTATCTAAAATGCCATCTAAACTCATTACATCTCTTGGCAAGGGCGCATCACATCCACATTTTGATCTTTCCTTCTCAATGGCGCAGCAGATGTGGCGCATTGGTTCCACATTTTGAATCCTCTTAAAATCACTTCAAAAAAACTTCAAAAAACTCATCAAAATTGGCGCACTAGATAGGTTGCTTTGGTTGAGGGTTTTGATTTCCTAAAAGATGCCAAAAAACTCAAGTAAAATCACCTTTTAATGATGGCGCATGATATCAAGCGCATGCGAGGGCAACTTGGGATCCTCTAAACTTGTCAAAAACTTCAATAAAACTCACCCAAATTGGCGCATTGGTTAAGGCGCGTTGGTTGAGGATCTTGTTTTCTTCTTGAAACTTGTTTCAAATCATCATTTTCACTTTTGAGGAGGGCGCATTGGTTGGGGCGCATTGCTTCAAGGTTTTGATCTCTTCTTTATCTAGGCGCATTGGATAGGGTGCATTGGATCATGGTTTTGCGCTCTGGTTGAAAGTGACGCACTGGATCAGCATTTTGCGCTCCCTTAAGTACTTAGCCATTTTTTCAATGTTCCTCAGGGTAAGGTATATTGAAAAATATATTTAAGTATACTTTAAATATATTTCAATATACTGTTCAGGATGTTTGAGATAGGTCGCGAATCCACCGGATTTAACATGTAGAATCTAGAATTTGGAGGATCCACCAGATTTCAGACTTAGTCAAATTTTCAGGATTTTTAGGATATCAAGATACCAGACTTAGTCATTTTCAGGGCCTCAAACATGCATCAGGATATTATGATTTCTACTGCGAAGCTATAGACTTGAACACCACTGACTTCATCATGAAATAAACCTAAGACATCATCCAAGACTCAATTGAAAGCACAAAAGCTCAAAAAAAAGGGGGGTCGCCATTTGCAATGGGGCGATGTGTGATTAGGTCACAACAGGTCTGTTGCTTGGAAACTAATAGGAGAGCCCATAGTCTCAAGCACATCTTCCATTTTCCTTGCCAGAATGTTTTTTCTAATTTTCAACATAGCCAACTGTTGTGCATTTTTTTTATTTTGGTCTCAAATTTGGGTGCTCCAAGAGCCCCATCCATTGTTTTAGAGTCAGGAACTCCCTGATTTTCAATCATGTTAATGCTCTTAGATATAGGTTCATCAGGTCTAGTCAAGAGCTTATCCCAAAACGCTTTCTCATCATCCGATAGTTTTGTGTTATTTATAGTGGGAACATCAACCCTCCCCTGGTTCTCCAGGATAATTGAGTCTTGGTTTAACCCACTTGCCTAGGGTTTATCATCTAAATTTCTCTCCTTACTGCATCGACCCCCATTTTGCTAGTCACTGCAGCCAGAAGAGAAATTGAGAAAAGGAACCGAAACCCCATCTGAAGGGCTAACTTTTGGCTTTGTCTTAGAGGTAGCTTGTCCTAGGTCCAGTTTTTCCAAACTTTTTCTTATCTCCCTTAAGGAAGACTCCATGAGTCTATCCTTATCTAGAGGAGCCGACTTATCTTCGGCCATCTTGACACTATCCAGCTTCAGATTCTTAGCCATACTAGAGCTTGAGGGCTCTAAAAGAACATTATCCACAAGACTTTCCCCTTCCACATTGTGATTTTTAGCCTCAAATTTTTCTCCGGAGTTATTCATTCCGAGATTAGGGTAGTTTTTCCTCTGGCGCCCTTCAACTTTACATATAAAGCAAGAATTGAGCCCCCCAAGCCTGACAACCCCACATTCAAAAATTTTGTCACCAACCCTAATTTCAAGGATTTCTAGGATATCCACCCCTATGTTTAGGGATAAAAGGACTCTAGCGTCCATGTGAGGTAAGGTGGCTCTAGTTTCATCCACTTTCAACACCTTCCCTATCGGCTCCAATACTTGTGGCAAAAAATCCCACAACTGCTCCGGCAAGTTTTTAACCAAAATCCATCTAGGAACAGAACAGAAAAGAATCTCTTGCTGTGAGGCATCTGGCTTCCATGAAAAAGCCTTAAAGAGGGATTGACTTACATTCCAAAAATCCCTATCTAGCACCCTCCTTTGCATCGAGTGGTTTCAAAAAAAACCACAAAAAGCCCTTAGCAATCTACAGAAAGATACTTGTATACCCATCCTTTTACCCCACACCACATTAATCCAATTATCTAAAATCTCCTCGAAGGGGTTTTGTCCGGATTTAAACATACAAAAAAATTGCAGTGTTTTTAAGCCTTGTTCCTCATTATTGATAGCCTTTTGCATTTCTTTGTTTGGATTTAAAACCATCTTTCTAGGTACTAAGAGATGCTTACCATTTTTCTGCTTCTGTTATCCTCCTCTCCTGTTCTGTTGGGGAGTTCACCTCTGGCTCTGAGGATTCCTCTATCCTCGCAGACCTGGAAGCAAGCATTTTGGGGCATAACCTCGGCATTCTGCAGTTTGAGTGCTTCACGATAAGTCTTTCGAGATTCACCCTCCTTATCACTCCTGCCCTCATCCGGGGAAACGTCGTTTTCCATTAAGTCTCACGGCCGAGGATTAATTACCTCGGCCGGACCAGTACTTCCCCTAGGACCTATGAGCATAGGCGAGTAAAAAAAAGTATTCAATGCTAAGCCCTCCCAAATATGCAGGCGGGAAACACTCTTAAATTCAAAACTTGAGGTTTTTCCAATTTTCAAAACTGTTAATGATAACAGGCAGGACAGCAATCATAACAAATCAAGCATCAATCTAAACCAAAATTCATACAAATTCTTGCGGAAAAGCACAAATAAGACCAGATTCAAACCAGGAGGAGGTCCCTACCGAACTGCCGATGGAGGGTTTCAATGCCCTCGAGCAATTCCAGAGCCCTCCTCAGGTTAGTGTATTACCATTTTTAATAACTTGGGAATAACTCCAGAGTTATTCAATAGCTTGGGATCAACTTGCGAGTTATTCCTGGTTTTTGAAACAAATGCTGTTTTTTTGTATCTATAGCTGTCAATATATTTTTTCTATTTTTACAAATCTTTCATCTTTTTAAAGTTTGTTGAGATTTTCCTGAGCTTTTTGCATTTTTAATTTTAAACTTGGGTAATTTAGTTCCATTTACACTTTTGCCACACCTTGTCAAGGCTGTGTAAATGGAAGGCTACTATGGTATGAGACAACAGGCTAGGTTATTAGGCAGATCAAAAATGGAAGAAAGGTCTTTAAAACATACTTTACCAAACAAAATTTTTAAACTTGGGTAATTGAGTTCCATTTACACTTTTGCCACACCTCGTCAAGGCTGTGTAATGGAAGGCTACTATGATATAAGACAACAGTCTAGGTTATTAGGCAGACCAAAAATGGAAGAAAGGTCTTTAAAACATACTTTACCAAACAAAATGCCATATAGTTTACTTAAAATATGTTGTATCTAAAGTTTGCTATCTGAATATTTACCATGCACTTGTGAAAATTGTTCTATCATGGGTGGTTTTTCTTAGAAGTTAACATCTAAAGGTACATGTTATGCAACAACAAATCCATGTCTATTGATGATCACCTTTGAAAACTGCATTTCGCTTTAACCACATTTTCTATTTCCACTAAAAATCCTCTTTCCGGATCTATCTAGGAGTGACAGCAAAACCTAAGCCTTTCTTTAACATATTGAGAGATGGCGTATCAAGACTAAATGTTGTAGAGTTAACTACTAATTTGTCTTCCCAAGTTGCACCATCTATTCTATTATGGTAAACCACCCTATTTATTAATGTAATATCTTGCTGCTCAAAGGCTCTTTAGAGGTTCCTGTTGCATTCCCTCCTTTTATTGAGAGAATCTCTAATAAGATTTCCAAAATCTTGAAGAAGTACATTGGGTCCGTTTTCTTACCTCATAACAGATTAAGAAGTTTGATCAAATCTTTGAAGGACCAAAGAGAGCCAACTCAAAACTGTGGAGTTTATAAGGTTGAATATTCTTGTGGGATTCCTTACATCAGTGAAACTGGTTGTTTGATCAGCACAAGTATTAAGGAGCATTCTGCAGTCACTAAGCATGAACACTTTAGTAAATCAGCCTTAGCGGAAAATCCATTTAAGAACAAGTGCCAAATTTGCATTGAGAATTTGAAAGTTTTAGCTGCAGGACAAAACAATATTAAAAAATGTATCAGGGAGGCTGTTGAAATTTGTAAACACTCGCAAAATATTAATAGGTATGATGGGTTAGAATTTAAAACTAACTAATTTGTGTGGTTATCATAATTAAAAATTAAAATTAAACTTAGAATTAATAAATCTATTTTAAAACTAAAATTAAGTTTAAATAAATTAAGATAACTTTTGTTTAGGGGTAGAGGGGAAATTAAAATTTGATGTAATATCGTGCATTTAATTTTTTTTCTTTTCAATCTTTCCCTAGGAGAGTTCTGCTTAGCATTGGCTGTTTGTCGTATTGAGTTATATTTTGCCATCGTAACACATTTTTTGCATCTTGATGATGTATCACAAAGTCTGATATGAAATGTGATGTTAAAACTTTTTACACAGATTTTCCAAATGTCTATTTTGAATTCTGATTGACTGTGAAAACCTTATGCACATCACACAAGAGATATATGTAAGTTTTATTTGAAAGATGCTTGAACATAGGATGGTAAATTTTGTAATGTGCTCTTTTTAGGATTTTTCAAATTTTCTGATATTTTTGTATTTTTTGATTTCTGAGCAAACAAATGGCTAAAAACAGCGCACTATTTCATCAAAAGAATCCAAGCCAAACCCAGGGAAACTATAAATTGATATGCAACTCCAAAGTACAATATAAGCTCTAGATCTAAGCGGAAATGAGCAATAGGGCATCAATATTAACGGCTGTCATAAATCTGATTACATCAGTTTGACTGGAAATAAGCAACATGAACTCATATACATGCGGATCTGAGTCACGAATTACTATGGAAGCTCCCAAAATTGATTCTCACCAAGTATTAACGCTGGAAACTAACAAATCAGATTATTAAGGATGGAAACATCAAATCATTAAGTGCAATTGAACCTGGAAACCCAAAGGGTTGTACGGCCAGTTGATAGGACAATGGTTAGATCTGAAATCACTAAAAAATTCATCACACAACTGATAAAAAGGCTGGAAAATGGTATGACCAGCATACAAGGTGGTACAGCTGCCTAGGATGAGGTTGTATGCCCTGAATATGGGCTGGAACAGTTGGTAAATAATTTGAAAACCCTGCACATAATCTGATCTGAATTTCCCAATGCAAATCGCCCTCCAATGATGACAAAAAAAAAATGCTTCACAAGTAGTACGGCCTCCACAAGATGACAATGATTACTCAAAAATAGTATGGCTAGGTTATGACAGGCCATACAGCTGGAGAATGGATTGAAACAACATCAAACCAACCTCAAACACCTGCAATAAAATCAGATCTGCCTCCACAATGACATTAAATGGGCCCAAAAATACTGATTTGTTGATAAATCACTGCAGTGACATTGTAGCAGCAACATACAATCCTCCAAAGGATGAAACCTTCAACAAGTCACTGTCGTGACACTATAGCAAACTGAAAATATCTCCAAATCCTCCACAAATCAGCACAATTGTGATTTCCGGATGGAATCACCTAAGATTGGAAACAAGGGTTTTCGTCAGGGATACACGGGGGCGTGTCCCCTGCCCTCCCAGGCACATCCCCATCTCCAAACATGTTCTGACCTAAGGGTTCCATCTCTAGACTCTTATGTCCAAAAGCAACTAGGATAAATATCGGAAATGTTTATTTTAGGCTTTCAAGAAACAATATAAATAAGCACAAAGATATTGGATATACTAGACCTATACAAAGCAAAGACCAAAGCCAAATTTATATCCAAAAGTACACACTTATATCTCCTTTGTATCAAAGTCTGAGACTCTGATTTATATCGTCATGCTTATTCCACGATGGCATCCTGTCATACGTAGTTCAACCTGTTTGTCTAAAAGAGAGAGAAAGATAAGAGAATGCATATCTACAAGAGAGACAAAGATAAGAGAATCCTTATCTACAAGAGAGATAAAGATAGAGAATTTGTTTTAAATATGCTATTCAGATTTGTTTCATCTGTGGGTCAGCAATGAAGGTTTGCACAAATGTTCAGTGATTGATGAAATAGGTATGTTAAATACTCTTGCTTGCATCGTAACACACAAGTATCAATATACAGAGACATGCACAAATAGTACTTGGCTCTATTATATATTTAATATACGGAATCTGTACCCTCATCATATAAGTTAGATCCAATAATAGGTTCATAACAGCATAGAGATAGGCTTTACATGAGATTTAAGCTAACAAAAACCATTGTAGAGAACTTGATTTATGCACAACTATTAACTAAGATTCCTGTTAATCACCATTAGTCTGTGTAAGACTTCTACTCAAATGAGATGATTTTATGCCACAATCATGATGAATGGTTATCTCTATATTCTTCAGGCACCTTACCATCACACAAGTACATTACAATTTAACAGATTCAGGTGCAACTGATTTTGGGTAAGTCAGAAACTGTGTCTCCCTACCCCTATGACAGCACAGGTCGAAGTTTTCACCCTCATTCAACTTTTAGTTAATTGTCTGGTTCGCACAATTAACCCTTTAGAGTATTATCAGTATGCCTGACAACTTTACAAAACCACAAGAAAATCTATCATACCTTCACCTCTATGCCAATTTTTGCCATCCAACTTGGTTCTTTATGTCAAATGTTAGTTGCTGGACCTTCCAAAAACAACCCCATATTCTCTTTCAACATTCTATCATCCTAGTGAACTGCCTCATAAGTCAAATCCCCCTTCTTAAGTTCCTCTTGGCACTTCTAATGGTATCTAGTCTTGCAAGCCATCTACTTCTAGTTATCAATGTGGTCCAACGATTGTCTTTGCAATTAGAATCTCACAATTTCACATGGATTTTTGTTCATGGGCGTGCCTCTCTAGTTGTATGGTATTGGTAGTTTCTGTCCATGTAAGTAGTTAGCACTTAGCTCAAAATTTACCATGGTTTAAGTCCATAGTATCTCTATCTGTTTCTGAAGTTCTTGGGATTTAACTTCCAAGGTTGCACTTCCATATAACTAATGCATGATTGGCTGGTTCTTTTCAGTGTTGTCTTGATCATGATCATGTTCTTTCCAGGTCAAACATGGCCAGGTCACAGGTACACCTGTGCATAGCATGATTCCCTTGTGCAGCTTCCAACATGTCGGTGCCTCTGAGTCCTTTGTGCCAACTCATTTTGGTGACATGGATTTGGATGCATACATCCTTCACGACAAAAACAATAGCTATTTGCACCCACTTTTTGCAACTAGTATCTTACTTGCCAAATACCTCCATGAATAGCCATGGTGTTGTGATCCAAGCTCCATGGCTGTGCATGTTCACATGTTTTAAGTTGCTTAGTTGTGGCTCGATGTCGATTTCTTAATGTGAAATTAAATATATGTTGGATCTTGATCAAGCAGTTACCCTACCATAATTCAGTGCATCTCTTTTCTCAAACTATCTGCATTAGGATTTCTGAATTCAATTCTGTGTCAAGGCATTCCCTTGTAATATGAGTATGCTTTTTGTACAATGATATAGTAGTTCCTTTTTGCTACTAGGTGCAAGTAGTAGCTACTAACAAGGTTTTTTCAGAAAAAATAATAATATTTATTATTTACAACTGCGACACTATGTTCTCCCTCCCCTTAAGAAGTACTGTCTTCATTCCCCATCAATATAGTGAAGGTAATGCGATGCTATTCTTCTTCTACTTCTCAAATGGCTTCATTCATTTGGTAGTGTTTCCAAGTAGTGACTGTTTGATTCGACAATCTTGTATTGTGTCTCACTAAGGTTTTGAAAACTTTCAGATACTTCCATACGCATCATCTGAACAGACTAATCAATGTGGTGTGAATAGAGCCATATCCATATATTTTTCTAAAGTATCTCAAAATTATCATTTATTCTGAGAATCTGAAATGGTTAGGAGTTAGAGCTAGTCTATAAGTAACAATGCCTTATTGGTCCAAAAGTTCAAATTGTTTAGGGTGCAGCCACTTGGTTGTGTTTAACCGAGTTTTGCTTTGGCTTCATTTAGAGAACCATAATTTCCCATTTGAATTTCTCATTCATGTTGATGCTTATGCGCACAATGCTTGCTATAGTTGAATTCAACTGAATGCAAATATTTGGTCAACTTGCTGGTCTGTTTGTAATGTTACGGCATATATTTTAAGATATCTATTTCCCTCCTTTAGTTTGTATTTATGTCCCTGGATGATAAGAGGTACTATATTTCTGTGTCCTGCCTGGTAGAATAAAAATTCCATCTAGAACTGGGAAGTGTGTTTCATGTCTCAGTTTAATATCAGTAGCATTCTGTTCAACTTTTAACACATTATCCAATGAGATTTTGGCAAAATTTTGCCTAATTTGTGGATTTAACATGTGTGAATTGTAATTTTTTTTGATTAATTAGTGGGAGATCTATAGGGACTCTTGCCCACTTAAAAAAAGCAACAAGAACATAAAAGATTACAATAACAAACTTAACAGTCAAGACTAAAAACAACTACCACCAAAAACCTGTATACATCAAACCCCAAAACACCAATCTTAAAAAATAAGCATTCCACCCAGCCATACCACCTGAATGATCAACACCCCAACCCACCATATCCTCCACAGCATCTAAACCCTTCCCTCCTGCATTACCTCTTAGAGCCAAACCTGAACACAAAGAACATGAAGCTGCAAACCCAGGAAACTTCACACCATGAAAAATATCTGCCTGCTGTCTGGCCCGCACCAACCCTCTCAATGCCAGACAAGGCATAGTGAAAACAACGGACACCTCAAGGCAGCCCTATTTATGGGTGACCATGAGATTCTCCACTGGCTGAGGTCCAGATGATAGTCCCTGAGTAAATTCAGTTCTCTGTAGACAGTAACAATCTCCTTCCGAGGTCGAGATCCTGCATTGAAGCTATAGAGTTTGACCTGACACCCAGCAAGTTTTCCAGACCCTGCACCTCTGCTGACACCTCCATTTCAGAAAACAAAGAGGGCAGCAGCAGATGCAGAAGCCAAAATCTTTGTTTAGCAGCCAGAACAGCCAATGCTAGCTTCTTAATAAAATCTTTCTGAATATAAAAGCCTTCAACCAAGGAGGGCCATCCTCACTCACTTCTGCTTCCCTCAACACAGATTTAATGAAACCCAGGGCCTACATAGTCTTTGCAATTGAAGATTGTATTCAATTGATTGTCAGAAACTTTCCCTCTTAAAAGGGCGACGGTATACGGGGGATTGGGGGATAGAGCACAGCCGGGCCTTATCGAGCACTTCTTGGGGAAGGTCATTCTACTTATTTGACCTCCATCCACAAACGATAGCCAAACAAGGACTTCGGCATGGAACTATCCCTCAGCTGGTGTTAGCTAAATGAGGGAGTCGCGTTCGCCCCATGCCTATTCCAGATCCAATGGGACTCGAACCCATTCCCCTCTTCCTCCCTGATGGACAAGATAGAGGGGGCAACCTGCCAATCTGTCTACGTCACGTACCCTCACTGTTACTGGCATCGGGTCTTGAGACTCTATTGAACGGCAATGCCTGGGCCTGAAATCAAACACACACTACAAGACAGCTAATAATCCCCACTCCTTGCACCTCACCACTTCTGAGCATCTGCCACCAGAGACATGCAATCAACAAGCCTGTCACTAGCAAAGTTGCCAAATGCAGGCTTTTGCATTATAAATTTATATATAAAGCCAAGAAACTCTGACAGACTAAACTCGTGCCAAATCTCACGAAGAAAGCAAACTTATGAGAAAATCCATTGCACACAAACCAATCTACCACCACTGCATTACAATAAATGCTCATCTTATGCAAGGAGAAAAAATAAATGATAACCAAGTAATTCCATGTACTCTGACCTACACAAGGCCCAAAAGAGAAAAAAAACCATCAATTAAGGTGGCTTAAACACTCAATTTTTTTCAAGCCCCAGCCAGGAGGCATAATATTCATTGAAAAGGGCGAGAAGGGATCCTAATCTGCCCCAGCATTTGCTAAGAAATCTGCTGCCTCATTAGTTTCACAGAAACAGTGCAATAACCCAACATCCACAAATGACTTCTTGATCTCCATAGCCTTCTCCAGAAAATGTGGATTCTTCCAGCTAGGACATGAGCCCTTACAGAGGCTATTAATCACTATTTGAGAATTCCTGTCAACCACCAAACTCCTACAACCCAGGGAAGAAGCCAAAGCCATCCCTAAGACAACTGCCTCATTGCTTAATTGTTTGTTTGAATACCAGTGAAAAGTGATCCACCATGCACGAAGGCACCACTATCACTCCTGATGAGAATGCCAGTGCTAGCCAACCAAGGATTACCCGTAGAGGCTCCATCAAAATTTAACTTAAAGAGGCACTCTAGGGGTTTCTACCAAGAGACTTTATTTTTTGCTAACTGATTATCTCTCATCCCTTTAATGTGAGCAGGGATCTCAATATTCCACCTCTGAAGAATAAAAAGATTGTAGTTAAAAACAAAACCCTGTTCCTGACTTAGGGTGAGGGGCCACATATGCTTTTGATAGAAGCAACAATCTTTCTCCAACAAACCTGCTAGGATAGTGAGACCCTTGAAAAAATACGACTCTTCCTCTTTAACCAAATGCCCCACAAAGAACACATATGAGCAATTTTCTAGAGGGAGCAACTCGGCTTAAACCCATCAAATCAAAGATATTATTCCAAATTTCCATTGAGAGGGGAAGAAGCAGATGAGTAGTTGATTCCTTAGAATGCAAACAAAGAGCACACTGCGAAGGGCCATGAAATCCCCCCTTTATCAGATCATCATATGTAAGATTTTTGTTAAGCATTGCCAGCCAAGCAAACACATTACATTTAGGAGGGATTCCTTGCACCAGATCAACTTTCCAAGCCATTCAACCATCATGAGGAAATGCTTATTTGAAAGAAGATTATATGCTGCCTTAACTGAATAAACTCTTGAAGAGTCACCTATCCAATGAACATTCCCCTGTCTATTAAGGGTAGGAACTAAGTTGCCGGTCCTGGTATGGGTTTGAGGTTTAGGTAATGCCGGTATGGCAATTTTTTCCCCTGGGTACTGTTGATGATGTCTTTTAGACAACACAACAATCGAATAAAACACTAAGTATCCTATTCTCTCTTGAATAAAGTTCCCCGAAGGCTAAGCTATGTGATCCAATGAGGTAACTTCAAGGATCCTTATTTATGATTTGCAGTGGATGAACTCAATGACTTTATGTGATCTTCCTGGTTATCACAAAGGGACTTACACAATTGTTCGGACAACTTACTTGTTTCACTTGCAAGAGGAAAACACTTGGAATCTCTAAGTACTATGACTTATAACATATGATTTTACAATGATGTTGTTGATCCTAATTCCTAACAATTGTTGATAAAAAAGTGCAAAAGATGTAAGGTTTAGAGGAACTATTCTAATCCTAAATGCAAGAAATGATTACTGATCAGGTGAAATCAACCAACTCTGTTTTGCCAATTTAAACAACTACACAAGGTTGATGCAATCTTCTAAGGTAATATAAGACGTTCAAATGACTTGCATTCATGAAAGTTCATCAAACAAAAACAATTGAAGTTAAGTTCACTTTGTTCAGTCTAACCATACACTGCAACTTGCAAGCCACAAATCACAAATGGTATGAACATAAGGATTTCACCGGAAAACAATAATGATTACTTCCATCAACTAACATAACACTTGAAAAGAAAACTTATTCCAACTTAATGTACGCTTGAGGAGTTGGAAACCATGCACCACTTTGAAACTTAAACAGTATCACCAAATCAATGAGTCTTGTATTATCTCAAAGAGTTCTTGCAACAATTTTTCCAGAGTCTCAAACTTACAAATGAGAGCAAATGGAGCCCTTATCTAGCCTTAAAAAATACATGAAAGGCTAGGATCGATTGACAAAGCCAATGGTCTAGATCATGCCACATCGGTAGTTAGTGACAACAAATTACTATTTTTAGAACACAAGAAAGGCAATGAAGGCACATTTTCCAAGAAGATAAGGATCTATGAAGAATCTTCATGTGAGGCGCCTCTACTGCTGCTGTGAAGTGCAATGTACTTGGACATTGCTTGCTTGACATCATCAAGAGGTACACTTGGCACATTCTTAATGGTTCCTTCTGCTTCAAGTACATCAGCTGTATAAGCGCCAAGTGTCTTCTCCCAATCGGTTATTCGAGCCTTGTTGGCGCCAAGGTGAATGGCAAGTAAAAATATGTTGTCAAGTCTTTCATCAGAAATATCATCTTCTTGAAAGTAGAATGCTTTGACTTGTTCTTTCATGCGCTCAATAGTCATCTCTCCAAAAGGGTTACATATCTTCATCAATGAAGCATGTATACTATCTCGTATCCTTTGGATGACGCTTCTCACCCTTGACATGTCCATTTCAACTCAATCAAGTAGTTGCCCTTTATTTCGAAAACAAAAGTACCATGAAGAGAAATCATGTATCGTTCCTTCTTCAATTACCTCAGCATGTATCAACTCATTAATGGAGGCTCCCATCAAACTCTTCAAATGTGGCATGTATTGCTCTTTGATGGCTCTAAACTTAGCACAAGCCGTCAACAATGCAAGTACTCTCTCCCTGAGTTCATTGACCTTATCATATACTTGCATGATATCTTCAAGATGTACATATGTAGTCTCTCTTGATCTCTTCATCCAATCCCTTAGCCTATGAGATGATGATCTCAATTCCTCAAGGTGTGCAACTGTCTCCAGAGGAAGAATGGATGGAGGCGTAGAAATCCTTTCGTGTTGATGAATGGGATGCATTAGATGTTATATGTACTGTTCTAATGCTCGACACCTTTGCTCAGCCTTTATCCTTCCTTCTGTTTCTTGTCTTATCATTGCCCTAGCATTAGTGACTGAATTTTGAAGCTCTTCCTCTACTTGTGCTCCAGTCAAAGGACCCAAATCAATTGTATTGATCTCATAATCTTCAGGTACAATGTCTTCTACATTTTTTTCAACTCTTGGAACAGCTACATGAACCTTCCTCATACTAGTTTCGTCCTTTGTTATCTTGGAGAGAGTTGTTGCTTTCTTCTTTTGCTTTTCTGTGGACATATCTACAAGCACCTCCTCAATTGGAATAGGCTGATATTCTTCTACTTCACAACTCTCCTTGATCCTTTCTTGCAACCATTCGGGCAAGGATGAAAGATCCTTTTGTATTTGCACTTGCTTCCCTTGCGTGGGCAATACTTCTTCTTCAACTTCTTCTTGATTATTAGTATTGCTTTCATCAATCACTTCAGTATCATGTGGACTTGAAGGTACTTCTTCAAATGGAATGTCTTGGCCGTCATCTTCATCTTCATGCAAGATTATATCATTATTCTTTGGAGTACCTTTTCGCTGTCTAGATGAAGCAGTCTCAACACTTAACCCTCTTCTTTTGGCTTGACTCCCCTTGTGTATACTCAAGTCGTTTCCTCTTCCTTGCTTGACTTGAATCTCTTTCATTCTCTTTACTTTGCGAGTCTCTATCAGGTGCACGGTGTTGTACTTGTTCCTCAACTTCTCCCATCTTTTTGTATGTAAGCCTCTTTCCTTCATTTATTAATGCTTGCACTTAATCCTTCGCACGCTCCTTGGTGATGGCAATGATCGGTTTGATCAATTCTTCATCATAAACTCTTTCTCTTTCAGCCCAATCAATTGTATATGGCAAACCTCGCACTTTGTTATACTCATTTTCCGAAAGAGTCTCCTCATCATCAAGCTGATCCGGTACCTTCAACACCTTTGTAGCCCTTACCAAATCCCATTTCAGCCTTGAACATTTCTGCATTCTTATATCAGCATCACCAAGTGCATTTGCCCAATGGTCTTCAAGTTGCTCCACATGTTGATAGGTAGGATATGATTGTTTAATGGTTCCATGTGGATTAAAGTTTTCCCTCCTTGAATCATGAAGGTGCAAATGATATGCTTGAAGCTCAGTCTCAGAGTGTTCAGCTGCTTGCAATGATGGACATGAATAATATTTCCCAAGTTTTAGAGGAAATTGTAGTCTGGCCTTCTTCCTTGCCTTTTGCAACTTATGGAATTCTAGTAGTTGTCTTGACACCTCCAACATCACCATCCTATTGGTGGGATATCTTGGCAATCTATATGGATAGGATGTGAAGCCTTGAATCCTTATGTAAGTGAACTTCTCATATTGAATGTAGTAGCGTCCATACTCTTCAATGAAGGCCATGACAACATTTGTCAATCTCTTTTACAATTCTCCTCGCAGTCTCCTTACTACATACATGGCAAATGCATTGTTGAACCTTTTGTAATGATTGATGTTCTTGAGATGAAGTTGTGTATAGCATTGATATGATAGGACTTGATTGGACTTAGTACCAACTTCTCCTTCGCAAGTCAATCCTTTGTAGACCACATTCCTCGCCAATATATAGACAAGATAGGAACTCATGTAGAAGGAGTTGGACTCATTGAAATTTTCAAATTGTTCATCAAGGTAGTGACTTATAACTCCGGCCCAATCAATCATTTTATTCATTGTGAAAACATGATCCAAATATGTATACATCTACCCTTCAAAAGTTGATGATTGAGGCCTACCTGTTACTCTGTTCAAGAACATGATGAAATAGCTTATCTCTTGCTTGAAATCGACTTTGTGATATTTCGGATCCTCAGGATTATATATCTTTGTTGCCGGATCCACCATCCACTTCTTCCTTACTTCTTGCATGTATTGGTTGGGTTTGGCTTCAAATGTCTTTTGTGCGGTTGTCGGACAAATGAACACTGTCCTTTGATTCGGGATGTTGAAGACTTCTTCAATGGCTTCCCTTTGCAAGTAAGCTAAAACAGTTCCATCCTTTGCTACAATTTGCCTTTCTTCACCATTATAACACTTAGTACATTCCAATACCAACTCCGGGCAAGGCAAGACGGGCGGGAAACAAGCTGCTTGTATGATTCCATTCTTGGCAATAGCTTTGATGTCCTCATTCCTTGTCGGTGCAAGCAAGAAGTCTTTAATCTCTTCCAAGTTGGCATGTCCCATGTTTGTATCTCCTATATTCTTCCAATATGTCTCGATCTTAGACTCCGGCAAGGTTGACTTGGCATCCATCTTGATCATCACTTGACGCTCCCTCGCAATCATACCCATTTACCTACAAGATCAACATACATCCATTAGTGAATTCAATGATAAATCAGCCTTATAGGACTGATCTCTTGCATAGTAAAGCCATGAAAACATGAAAATCAGGTAAATAAAAGGCAGATTTATGGAATTTGGGCAGCTGAAACATAACTTTTAAGCAATTTCAGAATAAAATCTAAGGAAAACTGCTGTGGAAAACGATGAATTACTAGCTGCAAATGATAAAATCAGACCCTAAATTTGCAGACCTGCTGCAACTTGCTGCCCTTCTTCTCCCAAATTCGCTCCAAGAAGTGATTTTTGCAATGAATAATGATTGAAATGGGAGTGGGCGCTCATGCATATATAGGTAATTGCATTGGTTGGAGTGCTGGTTAGCCCAATCAGGTCGGCCAGCTTGGCATTTATTTCATATTTTTTGGAGTTTGCAACCTTGAAAACCATCCTCCAAGTTTAGGCGCCAAAATGGGTTCCTATGAACATGAAAATGCACCTAACTTCTGGGCCTTATGTTTGCCACTTTTATGGTTCCAAACACTTGAAACTGACTTAAAATGTCTCTCTCCCTTCAAGGCGCCCACTTCATGATGTAAATTCAAGTGATTTCTTCCTGAGGTGCAACTTTGAGGTTATAAGAGATGAAAAGTGTGCCTTGAAGACTTAGGCTAGTTTTTGGCATTCTAATGCTTTCAAACACTTGTTCAAACTCTCTGAGGATTCTTCATTACTAGGCTCAATTTGAGGGTTGCATAAGTGTGAATTGACGCCTTAGTATGGATGAGTGTTTACTTCAATTTAGGCGCACATCTAAGGTTGGAGTTGAAAATTGCGCCTTGGACTCTTGTTGCTTGACATTCAATGACTTGAACTTCATGCTTAAATGTTTAGGAAACTCTTCTTCACCTTATGCGTCATCCTTATGATGTCAATTTTGATGCTCTCTAGGCACAAATCTAGGTTTCTATAGATGGGAAGGTGCGCCTAAACTACCTTTGCCTTATATTGCCATCCTTTATGACTTCAAACAATTGAAAATGACTTGGAATAATCTTTCTCCTCAAGGCGCTCAATCAATGATGTCCATTCATGCTCTTTCTATTGAGTCGCTGATTTGGGTTTGAACAGGTGGAACAATGTGCCTAAGATCACTTAGCTTATCTTTGACATTCAGATGATTCCAACTTAGTGCATAAATGTTTAGATGATTTACTTCTTCCAGATAACACCAAATTTCATGATTCAAGACCTCCTTTTGCCTAGGCGCACTTAGGTGACTCTTTGGGTGTTGAAATGCGCCTTGCTATGGGTAAGTGATCACTTCCTCTCATAGATCCATGTTGTTGTATAGGCTCAAAGAGAAGCCTTGACACTTAGATATCTCCAATACTCATGAAGTCGAGTATATTTCCTCCTAGGCGCTAGATTGATGTTCCAAGAGTAACAAAATGCGCCATGACTCTTTGAAGTCTAGCCTTTTGACCTTAGGCGCAAAAGTGATCATCTACAATTGATAATAGGCGCCAAATTCCAATGAATGGATTCTTGAGTTTGGATGATTGAAGGGGTCTCAGTAGATCAAACCCTCCAAGGCGCACTTTCTTCTTCACAATTTCTGAGCTACTTCTCAAGGGCGCAAGTTGATGATTTAAGGAGTGATAATGGGCGCCTTGTCTCTCTTGAATCAACTCTAACTAGCTCTAGGCGCACTTTGAGGCTCCACAAGTGTAAAGTTGTGCCTTAGATCACTTGAAACAATCTTTGCTAAATTTGAACCTTTGGTATGACTCCCAAACACACACTTGTCAATGACAAGGATGATTTTACAAGCTCCAATTCTAGGTGCACTTTTGGTCAAGTTCAGAGGCCTAGATGCACCTTCACCTCCATTAGTGTTCCTTAAAAAAATTCTAAGTCAAACAACTCCTATTGATCCTTGGGCGCGAATTTAGATGTCTAGATGATGTTTCCCCGCTCCACCAGTCCTAGGCGGACTTAGGTGACTCTCTGGGTGTGAAATTGCGCCCTGACTCTTGGGTCATTTCCTTGTCAAGTTTTCAATGTCTAAGGCTTTTCGAGGGTCAAAACATCAATTTCAATCAAAGTGCCATAGTTTGTGGTTTGGCTTGATGAAAGTGCATCGTGCTCAGTTTAACATTTACCAAGTTACTAGCTTACTCCCAGCGAGGCCTATCATGTACTCAACAGATGGAAGACTGCTAGAATTCCCCAGTTGTACCTAAGGGATACCCTCAAACTACATTGCAAGCTTATTGATTAGCTCCCTAAAACAACTAACCTACGAAGAAAATTGGGGGTCCCCATTTGGAATGTGGTGATGTGTGATTAGGTCACAACAGGTACGGGTATGGTATGTGTTCGTGTGTGCATGTATTATATATACAATATAGTATTACTTATATACACAATACAGTAATGCTCAATATTAACTACACACACACACACACACACACACAATATAATAGTACTCAATATAGCTATAATATATATACACACAATATAGTAATACTATATATAACTATAATTTATATATATATACACACACACACAAACCCATACTCGCACCTGGGGGGAGGGGAATTGCCGTAGCGGCATACTTGAACCCCTAAGCCATACCCGTCCTTGTACCAGGACCAGCAACTTATATACACAATATAGTAATACTCAATATAACTATAATTTATAATTATACACACACAATACAGTAATACTCAATATAACTATAATTTATAATTTTATATATATTAAAAATTATAAAAATAGAAAAACTCATAATTGTCAATAACCAAAATATTTAAAGATCTCATAATTTGCAAAAAGGAAAATATTCATAATTCAGTGATTTGTCAAATGTTAATACAAAATGAAAATTACAATCAACTAAATAACTCACAACCTGTTGAAACGTATAACTTTAAGTAAAATAAGCTATGTTTCATAGAGTAACGGGACGGGGAATGCAAGAACAAGGGGACCATGGGCCTATATTTGAGGATGGTGACTAATGGGGGTCTAGGGGTGGAGCCTCCAGTGAGGTCGAGAGGGGAGCGTCCCTTGCGGGGGTCTGGGGGCAGAGCCAAATGAATAATTAGATAATGAGACACAACTTTGTCCAAACTCATAAATACATTTATGATGGAGCAAAACATAGTTGACTTGCAAGGAAGCAAAATATTTGGTGAAAGGAAAAGGACAATGCTTATTTCATAATCATGGAGCCATATTATTGTGGTCTACCCATAGTACACTAGTTTAGTAGGCACCCATTCCCCTCACCCTTGTTCTAAACAATTTTTTAGCTCAATCTCTTTGGTTCAGATTCTAACAGTGAAAGCTGTTTGAGTTTTTTAATTAGAAACAAGCTGTGAGAAATCCCTAGAGTGACAAGTGTATTAAAAAAACACACAAAATGGACACCGCTATTTGAAACGAACATGGTGTGTCCCCTCAACTAGGGCAGAATAAGGTTTTATTATCTGATTTTCGTGCAAATTGATCTTCTTGATTTAGTTCAACATAACATATTCATAATTCCACCATATGGAGACAATAAAGATGGTTTCTCCAAAGATGGAAAAATGTAGTTCCAGAGTCCACATTTCTAATAAAATGAGTTACAGACCAGTCCCACCTGATCTGACAGTTTCTCAATCCATAGATAGGATTAATGTGTTTCATATTTTCTTATCTGCATAATTGTAAACTGCAGTGGTTTTGTTAACGGAGTTGGTAAATTTCTTGGTTGGTTTATGATACTGATTGTTTAGCAATACACTATTTCTTTGAATGAATTAGATTTACATATATTTTTAAAATAATTTAAGCTTCAAGAGAGTTCATGAAATCAGGTTGCAATGTGATGACATAAAGGAAAGATTGCATATGCTTTTGTCTACTTTCTTAAAGGTGTTGGCATTATTTCTTCATTGGTTCATGATAATGATGTTAGTAATAAGTATTATTAAATTTAATACTTGAACTTGGATATCAATTACAAAGACAGTGAGGGCCAGGTTTATTGCTTCATATTTGTTCACAATACTAATGTTCATCTTTTGCTTAGTTTTCACTCTAGATTCTTAGTCAGCCAAAAGTTTGTCATACAATCATTCTATTAGATAATGCCCAATTGTGTGTCTTTACCCATGAATGATTCCGCATGATTTTATTTTCGGGCTTTCTAACTTTTTGACTGTCATCATCATGTCAAGGGTTTGAATTGTAAGGCTTTCCAAAGTTCTTTACGGGAAGATTTTGTTAACTTCTGTATAATTCCTTCTTCTAGGATGAAGAATTTCTATGCAGCTCTTCTTTCTATACTCCTTTTGTCTTCAATATCTTTGAATAGAAGTTTTTTGTAGGCGATTCTGCAAATACCGTACCACACGAGAGAAGAATACCAATATTGTTTGCTTTGGTTACCTTGCTTGTCCTTGACTCTAATAATCACCAGAACTAATCTTTATGATGCTGAGAGCAAGTAAAGCTTCTCTAGCTGCAGAAACGTTCCAGGAGAGATAGGCTACTTCAAATTTGAAGATTCTTCTTCCAAGAGAGTACTTTTTATTTTATTTTATGGTTAGTGTAGTCCTGTTGGTGTATTCTGGAAATTTAAAAAACTAGTGGAAGTTTGATGGCTTGACATCTGAAACCACACAATGTTGGGTCATATCTATTTGGCAATTCTTTTTTGTTGTCTGGGTTTTTCCTGCAAATTGATGATCTTTTTTTAGTTTAACAACATACCGTATTCTACATGTGGAAAGAATAAAGATGGTTTACTCAAAAGATGGGAATCTGTAGTTCCAGAGGCCCTCTACGCATATAATAAAATGAGTTTTAGGACAGTGGTCCCACCTGCTCTGACAATTTTCTCAATCCATAGATGGGATTGATGCATTTCATATTTTCTTATCCAAAGAATTGCGAGCTTCAGTGGCTTATTTAAATGTGTTTCATAAAGTTTTTGATCGTTTGGATGTCTTTACTGAGTCTGATTCAGTAGCAGCAATACACTATTTCTTTGAATGTAATTAGTTTTATTTATAATTTTTAAATTATTTAAGCTGCAAAGAGGTTTCACTAAATCAGGTTGCAATGCAATTTCAGAAAGGAAAGAACGCACATGATTTTGTCACATTCGCCTTAAAATAAATTTGCTTACAAGATATTTGTGTGAAACAAACCATTACTAGAATTATATTAATCTGCTGAATTGCTACTGGAATATGGTCCTTAATGTAATATAAATTACGATTATTGATACAGTCATTAATTATTGATTGTAAGCTTTGTTGCCATCTACTAATTAATGTCAAGAGTTAACAAAAACACTTACCTTTTATCTTAAATTTGACAACCATTTACATGTCAAAATATTAATACTTACTAATAAGCACAATATAAAATTAAATATTATTTTGTATATATTAAATAAAAGAAAAGGGTGTGTAATTTTTTTTTGAGGTAGTGTTATAAATAATTTACATATACAGCATGAAGTTTAAGTTTTTGTCTTAATTAATTTATAAAAAATTAAAATGTAGAAGTGTAATATCAATTTAAGTTTAAAGGTCAATCAATTTTTAAAAAAGTTTATTGGATAAATTTTTTAAAAAAGTTTATGGGATAAGAAAAAATATTTTGATTTGTTAACTATAGTTGAAAAATTGATGGATCTAGGGTTGAGTGAAGATATAATTAGTCACATTCAATACACATCAATACACATAAACTAAACAATGTAGATACAATAAAATTTAGTATATAGTAAATAAAACAGTTCTAATAAAATAAAATAACTCAAACTAAACCAAATAACTTTAAATTGATTTCTCTTAGCATTTTATTAGCTAATTTATTGAAGATATCTATACTAGTAGTTAATAGAAGGAAATCTTATATTTGTCTTAAATCTAAATTGATTAAGGGAAGAAAATATATCCTAGAAAAGGCTTACTATTCTTTGGCAATTGATACTGCTGTCTCTTAAATTTTGCTTGCAACAAATCTGTGTAAGCTTTATACATGTGTTTTATTGCATCTAAGTTATTTTTGTTGGGGATAAAAAAACTATATTTACATAAAAAAATTGTAAAAAGATACATCAATGTAGATTACCAGCCAGATATTCGGAATTCACGCCCCATTTATAGTAATGCAAAGTTTTAACAGGGAAAGCGTTCAAATAAACATTACCTTTCTGGCAGGGTGACACCCATGACTTAAAAACAGACTAAACATTGTTCTAGTAAAAAGTAAAAAGGTAAGCATGAACAGAAAATAGGACAAACACAAATAATAGAATCACCTGCTAAAGAAAATGACAGAAAGGAAAGGGGTCCACCGGTTTGGTTGATGCACCATGCGGCAAGGAGAGTGTACAATGTGGAGTCTTGATGCCATTATGGAGGTGACTACAAGCATGCTTTTTCAGCCATTTCATGTGCTAACATGCTCGTAGTATTTGAAACTGCTCAAGCTGCACATATTTAATTTTGCAGGTCTTTTCCATACTTGGCTGTATGGTGTTGCCAAGAGAGTTTAGAATCTGGTTCAGTGTTCCCAACTGCATCATCGACAGAATTATCAGTTGTTGCACAATACTTCCAACTGCACTACAAACCAGTGTCTACATTCTCAGCAGCAGCATTGATGGTGATGGCCACATGCTGAACTAAATGGCTTTCGCTAGGTCTGATCAAAATGCCAGTTTTTCACAGCAAATATGGTTAATGTGACTCCCCTTTATTATTTTCATTCCCACCAGAAGCTCTCAAAGAACAGCAGCAAGGGGATTCATTACAGGTTAAACAAACAGATCATTGGGCTTAGTGGATTGCTCCAAACGAGGGCCCTGTGGCACTGAGGGCACTGTTTGATGCTGATACATTACGTTGGAAGTCAGATGGAATTGAATAATCTCAATTCAAAAGATGAAACTTAAGGCAAATGATATCCAATTTCGAAATTTTGCAATCTCAAAGTAGTGATGATATATAGAACATTAGAGATGATATTTACACGGTCCATTATAGTGAAACCAAAAGCTTCTAGGTTAAAACTGTGGAAAGCTTCTTGTATCAATTCTTCCATACGGCACATTGCCCAATTCAGCAATCTCAAAGTGATAGAAAATATGTAACACACGACCTTTTTTCCAAAACTTATTACATCAGCTGAAGTATGCCAGTGAAATAGACATAAATCAAATTTAGATTGATTTGAAATAAAACATTAGAGTTTAAACATAAGATCAAAATATTTTGTGCATAAATTCAGCCTTACATTAATGTTCCTATGATTGGGATGTTCAATGCTTGGGTATTATTAAGGAATTAGTTGTTGGTAGATTATTGAAATCTTATCTAATATTAGCGCTTTTAAAATCATAGTCTAACTTCATTCGTCCTGCTTATGCAGTCTTCTAACATGTAAATCCTCCTATAGTTTCATACACATTGCTTTATGGGAGATTCTAGTTTCAAACCTCAGTAACTAAAGCACACTAATGGTCCGGTAGCTTAGGCACTGGATATTGATGAGAAATTTGCCAATGCGAGAGCTAGTAATATCATCATAGCCAACACTTTTAGCGCTGAAGATAAAGCTTTTTCAAATTTAAAGCCTGACTAGTTGAAGTGCTGCAGTTTTTGTTTCTTGAGAGGATTCGGACACTACCCGTTGCTTGAGTAGGCAGTAGGACATGGAACTCCGCCCTTTACCTTCAATATGTTTCTGTTCATCACTTGCCCAAACCCTCTCAAGTTATGGTTTTCAATTCTGGAAAACAGAAGAGTGTGATTTTGATCTTTATAATCTGAAACAGAAGTTCCTAGAGAAACCTCTAATTTTTTATTGCTGCTGCGGCAGAGGAACATTTGAGAAAATTGGACATCTTAACAATGCAGGCTCCCACTAATCTTAACTCATTTAAAGCTTCTGTAGAGTGTGATGGACCTTTAGCATCCTATGGATGCCCAATTTTGCATCGACAGTCATTGGCCTTGCTGCAATATGTACTCTTAATCGAAGCCTACAAGATTTCTTTCTAGCAGATTTCCTCATTACCATTATTGGTGATTATATACGCTCTCCACGTTCTATACTAAATCATAATTCCTAGGTTCGTAGCACAATCTGCCGATTTATTTATTTTTCTAGAATATGCCTACTACTGCACGAATAGAAAGTTCTGAAAGTCTTCATAGCTACTTGAAGAATGACTTTCAGCCACCACTTGTTGATGATCCATTTTAATTGCTTCAACAGTTACCACCCATGGTCTCCATTATTATTATTATTTTTCTGAGTTTTATATTTTTGCTGTGGTCAATCTCTCAAGAGCTTCAAGTTTGGCCCTACCATTAGCAGCTTTATAAAGACTCACTGTGTAGGAAAAAACGAGGTTTGCCGAGGTGGTTCTTACATGCACCTTCGACTCCTGGAAGGCTTGGGTTGCCTCTTGAGGTTCTTTCAAAATCAATCTGCAGGACTTATCATCTCAGAGATATTCGTATGTAGATTTTTCTGAGTCCACGTGTTTCTTCTGCATCTCTTGAATTTAGTGAGTTTTCATAAATAGAATAGGAATGCGAAGATTTTTCCGAATCCATGTGTTTCTTTTTGCATCTCTTCAAATTAGCGACTTTTGATAAATAGAATAGGAATTTATTTGACACATCATCAATACTTTTGCTTTATCTTGAAAAATCAATTCGCCTGCTTAATCCAATCAACGTGGGGATTTAAAAGTTAAATGTAATCCATTGCCAAACCTGATCATCCTTATGAATATGATTAGGTTTGATTTAAAGACAACTTCCTAGAATTTTGGCATGGCCTATTGCTAGCTGATCAAGTTTGAAATCTTATAGCAAGTTTTTCTAGCAAAGTTGCGAAACGATCTGTGCACGCTTCAAAGTGTTCACATGGCGCATCAAGGCTGGTCTTAAAAAGCCTCTTCTATGTAGATCTCTGTTGTCAGCTACTGCACTCAAGACTGCGCACACAGAAACTGCACATTTTCCAAACACGACTTCCCAAGGTTGGGCAAAGACAGCCGAAAGATGACTTGATGGGACAAACAACTTTATTGATAGGATTGGTTCGGACCAGCTTGCTGTTGTCTTTTTTCTTGGGATCATTGTTGCTAGAAGTCCTCACATGCTTCCTAATGGATGTTAAGGATCTTATGACTCAGCTAAAAAATGGGTAAAGGGATGTGTTTTGGAATCAGATGACAGCATTGTTGGTAAATGCTATTAAGATTGGAGGTAGCAAGGTTAGGTTACATAACCCATGGGATCCTCCCAGCTTCAAGGGTTTGATCTTGCCTTGAGAGTGTCATTAAAAAATGACTTGGTTAGAGGACATCTAGAACCTTAGATCTACTCAAAGAATGAGTTGAATGAAATCTAGGGAAAGGTAAGGAAGAAAATGAGTAGAGTAGAGTAGAGCAGAGTGTGCTTTTGTAGGAAAGTGAATGTATAAAAAGTAATGATTATGTTAACTAAACTAGATCAAAGAAAGAACTACACTAATGAAATGTATAAAAGAAAAAAACTTTAGTAATCTAGATTATTCTTATAATTTCTAAGATGGTTTTTGATCATAACTTAAGCCATTAAGGTAGATAAAAATCCCATCATTTTAACTGCCTCTATACAAAATACCCCTTCTCCAAAGTCTTGTCAACACACACCTTCACATTCTCAGCTACCTTTTGACTTATACCACTTCCATCTCCTCTTGCCTCATTAGAACCCTAAGGATAGTTGCACTAGACAAGCCAAGTACATCAATCTCAAGCTTGAAAGGTTCACGAGTGGGTTGAATCAATAGTTTTGAAGAAAAGAAAAATCATGGTCTCTACACCTCTAAACTTGAGTACTATCTCTTTGCTTCTTCAAAACACCCTTGTTAAAAAATCCCAAAAGATAAACGAGGCTAAAAAATAACAAACATGGTCATATAATTGTAGAGATACTCATTCCACTTGGAGACAATGATGAGAAAAATGTTTAAGTTTATTTAGAGTTTCATATTTTTGAAGCGGATCTTGGTGCAATTACAAAGGAGTGAGACTTGCATAAACTCAAAATTTCCTCCAACAATATAAAAGGGAATTAGAAGGGATAATGTTGATAAAATGACTCTAAAAGTCAAGAAACTACAAATGTATATTGATCACTTTATCAACCTTTTGTTAGAAAGTAATTTGCCACACATCATTTGATAAGTTGATTGAAGACAAAGCACAATTAGATCAAATCATGATGTCATTTGATAAGTTGATTGAAGACAAAGCACAATTAGATCAAATCATGATGTATGACAAGGTCACACAAAATTGGATTGATCGATTGTATGATTAGCAACTTCATACTTTTAATAAGGCCTATAAAACTTTGGACAAATTAGGAATAGTAAGGGATGTGATCGGCAAGAAAGAACATTAAAACTTTGGACAAATTAGGAATAGCAAGGGATGTGATCGGCAAGAAAGAACATTAGATATTATATGACACACACGTAGATTGTCTTTCAATTTATAAACCTTTTTTATTGTGGAAATTCTAAAGCTTGGAAAGCATTTTATTTATTAGAACATTGTGTTGAGATATGGTGTATGGAATGGTATTCTCTCTTACTTTATTATTCTCTTTCTTTATATGTGAAATTTAATTAGTTGTTGGATTGTAGTAAATTATTATCTTATCATAGCATACAAGTGCCTTCAGATCTTTGATTTTATTCATAAGGTGCATGCATATATGTTGTAAATAAAACTAAAAAAAATAAAAATTGTATGACACATTTAAATGTTGTTGTAGTTTAGATTTGTTTGCATTATGGTTATATTCCTTAAATGCTTTCTTTTTACATTATGCACAAAAAAACCCCATATAGATTGTAAATAAGCTAATAACATGTTAGTTAAATAAGGGAAACTTCCCCTTATAATAAAAAAGAGTTTTTCACCTTATTGGCTATACATTTTATTTTGCTTAAATTGGACATAATCAAATGTTACAAAACACATCATAGATATTATAGATGTTAGGTGGCAAGACAAGTTGATAGGCTACTAGTTCTAGTTATTCTAGATTAATAAATGTTGGAGGTATTTTAGATCCAAGGCCAATATGTCTAATGCTTTATGAAGTTTGACCCATAAAACACTTGGTCACCTATTGTAAAACTCTTACCCTCCCTATGTGAGTCAACGCAACTCTTTTGATAGTCCTATGCTTCTTTGAGGTATTATTTAATCTGTTCCACCTACTCTTCCATATCCCAAATTAGGTCTAGTCCAATCAAAACATGACCCTCAATTCTATCCAACTCAAGTAGGGTTCTACAAGGTCAGCCATGCAATGCCTCATATAGTGTCATCTTAATGAATTATGATAGCCATTACCATAATAAAGCTCCATAAAGGGTAGATACTGTTGTGACGTTTTCACACATCGCCCCATTGCAAATGGGGACCCCCTCTTTTTTTGCTTTCTATTGTAGGTTTGTTTTAGGGTTCAGGGTTTCTTTGTGTTTGTATGTCTGGGAGTGTTGTCTGACCTAGTCTCTTCCATGAAATAAAGAATGAGCCTTGAAATCCTGAAATTGGCTAAGTCTGATGTCTTGAAGTTTGATGTTCTGAGATCCTGTAAAATTGACTAAGTCTGAAATCTGGTGGATCCTTAGAAATCTAGATTCTGCATGTTAAATCTTATGGATTCGAGACCTATCTCAAACATCTTGGAAGTATATTTCAAAATATTTAAAGTATATGTAAACATATACTTAAATATATTTTTAAATATACTTCCACCCAAGACATTTCAAAATCTAGTAGAAAAAATTGAAGTCTTGGACCTTGAGCGCAAATTCCATGCACAGAGGGAGAATGCGCCCTAGAAAAGCGCAAATTCCTTGGCTAAGTGGAAATCCCGCCTAGAGAAATTAGGTACTCAATCCTTGCAAAACTTGAAAATTTCTCCAAAATCTTAGCAAATTTGAAAAGAAATTATGAAAATCATTAAAGAAAATTGAAAATTGGCTAAGTGCGAAAGTCGCATTTTCCATGCACCCATGGAATTTCCGCCTAGTAAGTGGAAATTCCCCCCATAGAGGGAATATGCGCCCTAGAAGGAGATATGTCCAGGAATGAAAATTACACTTAAAGATGAAGACTTAATCATTTTGTTGTAAATTTGTCAAACTCTCCTGTGAAAATCATCCAAAACACTTAGACAAAATCCATATCAAGGAGGAGCGCAAATTCCTTGCCCATGAGGAATACGCACTCTTGGAAGGAAACTCCCTCTACAAGTGGAAAATGAGTCAATAAAAGAAAGAAAAGTCGCAAAATCCTTCTACCTAAGGAATTTGCACACATTGAAGGTTCATGATGTTTTTCCATCTCCCACTTGAAACTTCATGAAAATCCTTTGAAAAATCCATCGAAATCCATTGAAGAATTTGCCAAGGGGCAAGAAAAGGTGAACGAAAAATTCAAGCTAAGTAGAAAGTCGCAAATTCCTTGTCTATGAGGAGAATGCGCTCACACTCTAGAGGGAATTCCACTCACATGAGGAATTTGCGCCCATTTGAGGTCTCAATGTTAGTTCACAAGAATCAAAATTTCAACTTCAAAATGTTGACCTTATCTTTGAAATACCTTAAAAATCCATTTGAAAATCATTGAGAAACATGAAGTAAAAGTCGCAAATTCCATGTGTCTAGAGAAAATGCGCCATATTAGTTAAATCCTTTCAAAATCCCTTGAAAAGTCTATTAAACCATTGAAAAATCCACGCCAACAGAGGGAAAAATGTTTGAAGATTAAAAAAAAAATGCGAAGTAAAAGTCGCATTTTCCATGTACATGAGGAGAATGCGCCCAAAAATAGTGCAAATTCCTTGCACTGAGGGATTTTGCACCACCCTCTGCCTTCATACTGGAAAAGTCACAAATTCCAGGTCTCCAAGGAATTTGCGCCCTAGATACTATTCACCCTGAAACTCAAGAAAATGTGCCTGTCTGCTCCTGATTCCTCTTGTGCACTCAGAAGCCTGCAAAATGAATAGTTGATGGATAAAATCCTTTGAATTCACAAATGAAATTGATAGATGATTACATTGAAGGTGTTTTGAATAGCGACTATTCAATGTTTCTGTTGTTTTGCAGATGTCGGAGGAAGGTGAATCCATCCAAGACAAGGAGGTCATATCAAGTATCAAGATCATCCATCGAAGAAGAAGGCTAGTCTCAAGGCTTCAGTAGCATCGGTAAGGAAACTCCATCTTTCAAGTCATTTCAAGATGTCCATCGTCAAAGAACTCCATCCCAAGGAAGCAGAATTAATCTATGGAAATCCAAGAGTAAGAAGAGGAACGAGCATAGCATCGCAAGGACAAGGATTACATTCAAGAACCCACGCTAGTCCAAGCTAATCCAAGGAAATACAACACAAGACAAAGTTTCCAAGTTTAAGGAACATTCAAATGATAAGCATGCTGAGTTGGAGCTAAGTCATCATCATCCAATCGAAGCGCGCCACATCATCATGTCTAGATACATTGAACTTGAGCATCCAAGATGAGGATAAGGATGGAACTTTCTAAAATATCATGTTGTAAACATTTCATTGGTTGAAAGCAAAAGTAGTTGTAACTACCTTGTGTTGTCCAAATCTTGGCCATTGATTCCAAAATCAATCTGGGCCCTCCATTGTAATTCTTGAGCTCTATATAAAGCTCATTCTTCTCATTTGTAAAGGGGGATCATAGATCATATATTAGAAGAGAGATTTCTTAGAAGCATAGGAGATTAGAGTAGGAATAAAGTAGAAATCTTTTGAAGAGTTGGAGAAGACATTGTGAAATTGTTGTAGACTTCCAAGATTAATACATTTTTCATTGAAGCTTGATGAATTTATGTTCCTTTTGGCATATTAGTATGGTTTCATGATTCTTTCAAAGATGATTCAAGGTGAACTTGGATAGACGTTAGTTGCAATTCATTGATATGATGGATTTTTGTTAAGATATTTGATGAATTCCTTTTTGTTCATACTTTTTGTGATTTGTGGCTTGCAATTCACAATGCAAAGTTAGTCTGAACCTTCATGTGCTTTAGTTTGATTGTGGATGTTCATTCAAGTTGCGCCAGCTGTGGGTATTTGGATGCATGTTTGCAGTTTGAAAATCCTTCATTTTCCTTTGAAGATTGCACTAGCTTCGTGTAGTTGTTGCTCTCATGGCAAAGCAAGGCTTGGTTCAATAAGTTTGTCTATTGAGGCATCATCCATCATTTCATGGTCCTTAGATTAAATTTCTCTTAACCCTCTCTCTTTTGCATTTTATTTTAAGTTTGATTGAAGAAGTTACATTCATTCACATCTAAGGAGTAAGGAATTTCATCCATGTTCATGAAAAAGGGGGAATTTAGCGTAAGTCCCATTGTGATTACTAGCAAGATCACATCAAATCACCGAGTCTATCCATTGCAAATCATGAATAAGGAACCTTGAAGTTGTCTCATTGGATCACATAGCTTAGCCTTTGAGAGATCAAGAGAGGATAGAGCATTTGGTGTTTTATTCTATTGTTGTTGTTGTCACAAAAACATCATCAACAGATACTACTCCCACTTATCCTAGTGATCTATCACATATGTGTATGACATGTCCTCCAAGACTCGATTGAGCCTTATTGTCTATCCATTAGTCTCTAGATGATAGGTTATGTGGAAATTGAGCTTTGTGACCAAAGTTTGTTAAATAGTTTAGAATGAGAATTAGATAAGGAATCTCTATTAGATATGATCTTAGAAGAACTCCATGCAATTTCACACTCTGATCTAGACATATTTAGGCAATGTTCTCTTCTTCATATGTATCCCTTGTTGGCATTAGTTAACTTATCAAAGAATACTAAGGTCAAATTGTGTTTGTTTCAAATAGGAGGTAGCCCAACAAGGGACTCCATGGAAACTAAATCCGCTTTCTTTCAAGGATGTCGTGGATATACCATTTGAAAGGAAGCTAGGTGTCAGGAAATCGCTTCCTACACTAATCTAATGAGGAGAGATGTATGCAAATTCAATTTTAATTCTTACAACTACAGCAACATAAAACATCTAACAGAGATATTGCAACAATACACACACACAAAAAGTAGACAGAAGAGAGAGAGAGATAAGATATACGTGGGGAAAACCCTTACAGGTGAAAAACCCCACACTCCAAAACACAGCTCAAATGTATTACAGTAAACAATAATAGATTACAATACAGTTTCAGAGCCAATGCTCTTTCACGAGTCTTCGAATGTCAAATATGGAGATATTCCAGTAGCATAACAGTAACTGTAAAAAACACTACTTATCTCCCATCCAGCACCTATTTTTATAGAGTTTACAAGGCAAATATGGAACCTTCTAGAGATGGGCGTCCATCTTGGACTCATGCCCTAAAACCCACTCCTAAGGACACTTGTCCAACATCCCATCCTAATGTGGGCGCCTTGTCCCAAGATAGGCTATGACAGATGCTCTTATGCACCTTACAACTGTCATAGAATCCATCATAACTGACAGCACTTACAACTGTAAGAGAATCTGTCATACACTGACTAAAAAGATTTTATTCCTCTTACAACATGTCATAACCTCCCTTGACTGCCCAAAGATGCCTTTCTCTCGTGCAAAGATACTCACCGACACTTGTCATTAAATAAAAGTTATTTGAGGTTTTGGGGGCATTGCCCCCGAGCCCCCACGGGGGCGCTGCCCCTCAACCTCGCCCTGTACCTCGATAGGGAGCACACCAGGGGCGCTGCCCCTGGACCCCGCAAGGGGCTCCGCCCCAAGACGGGGGCGCTGCCCCCAAACCCCCGTTAATTATTCAAGGGGGAAACTGTGGCTGCCAAAGTCACCATAATTTATCCTGCTGCATGTACACAAGGTGCCGACTATGCCAACTCAACATGGGATAAATAAATACAACATTAGGAATTTGCAAAGGTTGAGACACTTTAATTCCCAACACCATTTGAATGGAATTAAGTCCTAACTAGACTAGAATTGTAAAGTGAGACATCTCTAATTGTAATTGTCTCTTGAGATCGAGGGCCAATCTAGCCATCCATTATTTACGTGATATTGTCATCAGTCCTATCATGTATAAAATGGATGGATGCATCAATGCATATGCTCAACTTTTGCTTGTTGAGATTTCATACATTGTGCCACAAATTTTGTTACCTCACACTTAATTTTTGGCCAAGTACAATTGCTTCATAACAACTAGCATTTTCTTGGATCTAGTATGAGTAGACTAAGGTGCCTTGTTTTCTTCTTACATGATTCTCTCTCTTGTACCACCTAGACTAGGCACATCTACTCATCCTTGGTAACTCAAAAGTCCACCACAATCTCATGTGTACTCTTCGTACTGGGGATGATTATTGAGATCACTTCCTTGCATACTTGCAACCACTTTAGAATCCCAAGTATATTACCTTTCAAATTATAAAATTTGATCACATAAATTGTTCTTAAAATAATACATAGAATATGATTACAGTTCCTTAAAGGGAATCTTCCACCTTATTTTCCTTTCCTTTGATCATGGGGAATATACTCAATAAATCTTTTTCATATCACATTCAATCATAATAAACTGAATAATACCCATAATTTCATTTCTACCTCTCAATACTATATAAAGGGAATCTTCCACCTTATTTTCCTTTCCTTTGATCATGGGAATGAACTCAATAAATCTATGTCATATCACATTCAATCAAAGGAAACTAAATAATACCCACAATTTCATTTTCACCTCTCAATACTATATATAAAGGAAATCCTCCACCTTATTTTCCTTTCCTTTGATCATGAGGAATGCACACAATACATATTTGTCATATCACATTCAATCATAATAAACTAAATAATACCCATAATTTCATTTCTACCTCTCAATACTATATAAAGGGAATTTTCCACCTTATTTTCCTTTCCTTTGATCATGGGAATGAACTCAATAAATCTATGTCACATCACATTCAATCAAAGGAAACTAAATAATACCCATAATTTCATTTCTACCTCTCAATACTATATTGAAAAAATCCCTTCCAATAACCTTTCCAATAAAAATATCCCCTTATATTGCTAAATATCACTACTCATTTTTCTAGTAATGTTATTTATATCTCCTTTTATTTCTAATTCTTGTAAGTTGTCTGGTATATGTCATTCCCACCAAATTATTGAAACATTATAAGGTAAAATATTAATTAAACATTTGATATAAGAAAATCAATTTTCATTTTGAGTACAAATCTATATTATGTCAAATATACTCATGACACACGTAATACATATTTGACATGTAAAACAACATGAAATGTAACCATTTTATTTATAAGCGTAGTATTGGTATATATTATTTTTTCAATAAAAAAAATAATTTTCATGACCATCTTGAAATTTTGGAAGGTGTCCAAATTACGTATATATTCTTAATATATGTGAAGAGATATATCAGTTGCATTGATCTTATATTCTTCACTTTCACAAATGTTATAAACTTATCTATTCACATATCTATTCTTAAAATTATCATATAGAGAAACATATTAAACATCCACTACAAGAAGGTTGTTTTTCCATTTAAGTACCATATTATGAATTATTAAATTTTTCTTTATGAAATGATTTTTTTATATTAGATATCGTAAACAAGAAAGAGATACAATATGAGGAGTTGAAACTCCAACTGTCCACTGACTATAGTCTAGTTACATCACCAGATACAACCCAAAATATACCAACAACTACATATAGGCTAGTCTCATAATATATACATAACAAAATAAGTCCAAAGCATAACAATAACAGGTCAATACACTACATATTAATTATCCTAGCAACTCCTTTGGTTGCTGCTCTATTCAAACCTATCACTTGGATAGGTTCCAATAGGGGGATCGACTTCATCATCAATACTCAGGTCTTTAACCACTGGGACCAATCTATCTTTGATTGTAGCAACTGTCTTCTCAACCTTTTCTAGTTTAGGAATGCTATGTTCAGCCATGTAATCCTTCAATTTATTCAACTCCTCTTTGTTCAGGTTGTCTCTACCTTGCGGCCAGAAATGAGCATTTTTGATCTTTTTTTTGTAAACAATGGCGATACCTTCATGTAGGAGAATGAAGAATCTTTCTTTAGGGATTTCAAGCACCATAGAAACTTGCAAAAAATAGCATTATAGGTGAGCTCATAAGGAGTCTCAGTAAGGTACCTCCTTTTGCCTTGGAATACTTCTTCGTTTCTCTTTTTCCATATAACCCATAGAAAAAACAAGCCATAAATCTTTAAGATTGCCTGAAAAAAATCCACATAACCAAACAAAATTTTAAACTAGGTGAACCCATCTTTTTATCCCATCCCAATCTATACCCAAGAAAGGAGGACTAGATCAGAACAACAAACTGGCATTCAAAAAACAAATGCTCAATGGTTTCCAACTTGTTACAAAGTGGGCAAATTCTGTCAATAATACCAATAGAAACTAACTCATTGTTGACCTCAATTTTCTTCAACACAACAAGCCACCTAAAACAAGCTTTCTTAGGTTCCACAACATCAGACCACATATTCTTTAAAACTTTAGCCCATTTACAATCGGACTAGGAAAGACTCCAATTATTGTTCAGGTAGTCAAGAATTTCCCTCGTGTCTATAAGCATGGAATGCAACTTTTTAGCAGACATTTGATCAAAAGAAGAACCATCAGACCAATTAAAAGTTCATCAAAATCTCAATATTCAACTTTAGAGAAATGGGGAACTGTACATTGCATAATGATCTAATCAAATTGAGTAAGTTCTTCTATGATTGTCAGGGATATGAAATTCAACTCTAATGTTGTCCCAATCTTTCACCTTAACATTCTCAAAAATATCATTAAAAGTGGAAATCCCTTTGAAGTCCTAGAATTTAGCTGAACAACCCTAGGTCAAAGCAAGGGGCTTATTATTCCAAACTGGATTCCACCATATAGACCTAAAGGCCATTAACTTGCCATCTTTTTTGTTTAGTGCCTCACAGTTCTTAATCAAATGCTTAACATTTTCCCATGCCCTCCAAATACTACTGAAGACTTTGGACCCAAAAGGTCTCACAATAAACTTGCCAAACATCAAGTCATGCATGTGTAATGAAGCCCAATCTCTCCTCTTCTTGGGTTTGGATAGTGCAGTATTATTCTTGATCAAGATTTTCCAAGGCTCATGCCCCTCAACAACCTTCAAAATCCATTTTACTAACAATGCAACACCTTGAAGCTTCAAGTTCTTAAGCCCCAACCCACCTTTGTTTTTAGGTTGGCAACACCAATTCGAGTTATTTGCATGTCATTTTTTTGAACCTTTCCTATCTGGCCACAGAAAGTCCCTTAGGATCTTTTGAATTTTTTCAAACTAAGCAAAACCAAAAAGCCAAGTAGAAGAATAGTAAATGGTATATGAAGCCAACACCTTTTGAGTCACTTGGACTCTACCGGCTAAGGATAGCATGTGTTTGCCATTTCTAATGCTTCTTTTCAATTTTGAAAATACATCCACTCCCACATTTCCTTAAGGGATGGGTCTATGGAAAAAGGGATACCCAAATATTTGACAATTTTACTAGGCCCCTCCACTGCCAATTCCCATTTTTTACCCACTCAGGTGGTTCATTACTCCAACTGATAATAGTGGACTTACTATCAAATTTTTTGTAAAAGAGGCACAACAAAAAATATTCAATCTCATGATAACATTATAAAATTCTACTCTTTCATTTCCACAAAAAGAGTCATGTCATTGGCAAATTGGGCATTCAGTAACATCTCATTGTTTGGAAGAATTATACCCTTGATTGGAGGATAAATCAAATTAGGTCTTAGAATGTAACACATAGCATCTACAGGAATCACAAAAAGAGCTGGAGCAACAGGGCAACCCTGTTTGATGGATCTTTGAAGGAAGAAAGGGTCAGAAAGTTCCCCATTTATGTCAATTTGGGAGGAAGAGTCTCTAAACAAAATATTAATCCACTTACAACACTTAGGCGGGAAACCAAAGGCCTCCAAAACCATCAACACAAAAGGCCATTCAATTCTATCATAGGCCTTCTCAAAATCAAGAAGCATCATACTAACATCTTGCTTTAAATGTTTAGCCCAATTCATAGCTTCTCAATTAGCAATCAAGTTCTCCAAGATGTATTTGCCTTTGATAGAACCTGTCTGAGTAACATAAACCACTTTTTTTAGAGTATTAGTCAACCTAAGGGCTAATGTTTTGGCTAGAATTTTGTGTGAAACATTGAGCAAAGTGATCTAGGCCTCCAGTTTTTGATTGCTATTTTATCCCCACCCTTTGGAATAAGTTTGATGATAGGTTTTTCTAATCTTGAAAGGGCCTTTTCAAAGAGAATCTAATTTTCCATGTGCTCCCTTTGGCTCTCTTCTCTTGTCCCACAATAAAACATAATCACCGACAACAAAATTTCTTTGCTTGGCCTTGTTGTCAAATATATTTTTTCACTTTCTTTTAATGTTCAAAAATCTTGTTTGCTACTTCTCCTTTTTCTTTGATTTTTGATAGATACATTATCCTCCTTTCCAGTGCATCCTGAAATTGCTCATCCTCTACGACCTTCTAAAGATTTAGAGCTGATAGTTCTAGAGGGATAGGTAAAATTCTATCGATTCCATACACCAATTCAAAAGGAGACATACCTATAGCTCTTTTAGGTGTGATTTGATCTGCCCAAAGTGCATCATAAAGCTTTTTGTGCCAATTCCTTTGGTTCTCGTCTACTAACTTCCAAATAATAGTAACCAAATTTTTGTTACTTGATTCAGCTTGGCCATTGACTTGAGGATAATAATCTGAAGAATGAGCCAAACTGATGCCATAATCATAACAAAATAAAGAGATTTATGAAGAAGAGAAGTTTGAAGCATTGTCAGTAACAATATTTTTAGGTACTCCAAACCTGACCAAGATGTTTTCCTTAAGAAAATTGCATACTATTTTAGAAGTGGTCAGCTTCATTGGAATGACCTCCACCCATTTAGTAAAATAATCTATAGTTGTTAGAATATGAGTGTGACCTACACTAGAATGAAGATTGATGGGTCCCACAAAATCCAAACCCCACTATTGAAATGGTTCATCAATAACAGTTGGCCTTAAAGGAAGAGCTTTTGATTGTGACCTACCAAAAAATTGATTGCACATTTCACACTTAGAGACCCAATTAGAAGCATTTTTAAACATACCTGGCCAATAAAAGCATTGTCTCAAGATTTTGAAGGCTATTACTGATGCTGAAAAGTGTCTTCCACATACCTCATTGTGAAACAACTCAAGAAGTTCCTTTTGCTTCTCTTTGTCTACACACCTTAAGAATGTTCCAATTATTCCTCTTTTATATAAGGTATCTCCCCAAATTACATATTTAGTGGCTTTGAGCTTAAGATTCCTCTTTTCCTTTGGAGATAGGTGAGGAGGACATTCTCCATAAGTTAAAAAGAAAGCAACATTAGAGAACCAATCATTTGTAAGCGCTACTAAAAAAGTAAGAAGAATGTCACCAGATTCTCAAGGTTCATTCTTTGCAATTAATTTGCAAAGTCCACATCCTTTGACCAGCTTGGTAGGCTTGATATCTATATCATACTCTTGCACTTTTGCAATCTGACCTCCTCTTTTACTTCCTCCTATTTCTTGCTGAGTTAAGATAGACAGAATTGGATCAAGTACAAAAATAGTAGCATGAGAATGGATAATATATAACCTGAATTGTTTGATAGCTTTAACAACTGCATAGACATGCTTTCTATTGATGAGTAGTTTAATTCACATTTCTTGAGGGGAATGCTCATAAAGGCAATGGGTGACTCAAATCATTGTTCATTTTTCTGGAGCAATATAGCTGACATAGTATGATCAGAAGCATAACAATAGATAATGAAATATTTGTTGAAATATGGATGAACTAGAGTTGGTGTATTAGCAATAGATTCTTTAATATCATTGAAACCTTTATTGCCAGCATCATTCCATATGAATACCTATTTTTATGTCATCATCTCTGCAATATGCCTAGTGAGTTCAGAAAATTCTAGAACAAATCTTCTTAAGAAATTTACTTGTCCAAAGAAAGACCTGGTGTTGGTTCTACTGGTTGGGAGACTCAATTGTTTAATGGCCTTGACCCTATTAGGATTTATCTTGATGCCCTCTTTGGAAACAATGTGTCCTAATAGTTTCCCTTTAGTCACTTCAAAGATAGATTTATTACAATTTAGTGAGATGCCATGTTCTCTGCAACTTTGTAGCATCACAACCAGATTATTAATGTGATATTATCTCTTCTTAGAGAAAACTATTAAATAATCAAGATAAATTACAATGGTCTTATTCTTTAGATCCCCTAAAGATAGACCCATGGCTCTTTGGAATGTCACCCTAGCATTAATAAAGCCAAAAGGCATCCTGTTATATGCAAAGGTACCTTGTGGGGTAGTGAATGTTGTTTTATGCTGATCTTCCTATGCCAGATTGATTTGGTTGTAGCCTAAAAATCCATCTAGCATTGACATCATTTCTGAACCAAAGACTATCTGTAGAATGTGGTCCATTATTGGCAAGGGATAATTTTCCTTTAATGAATCTTGATTCAGATTCTTGAAGTCCACACAGATCCTTATCTCTTCATTTTTATTTCGCATAGGAATAATGTTAGCCACCCATGTTGAATGATGTATAGGATAAATTATTCTATCTTTCAACATTTTGTTAATCTCATTAAAGATAACATCTAGAATTGTAAGGGCATTGTTTTTGCCTAAAAGGAGCTATTCTAGGCTTCAGAGGAATATGATGATGAACTTTCCCATCCATAAAATTCTTGAGATTGTCATAACACCCAAAAAATACATCTTGTATTTGGTCAATAGATATATCAAACGTTCCCTTTCTCTAGGAGTACAACATTTATGGATATATACCAATTTTGGTTCACTTTCTATGCTAATATTTATGCTTTCATACTCATCAGAAGAGTTAACTGCCCTCTTAATTTTCTATTTAATATATCTATCATGCTTATCAAATAGATCTTCTAAAGAAACAAGACCTTTAGGGAGTTTATTACCTTTTAATTGGATTACTTCTTCAGCATTGGCACCAGGTGAATCAACTTTTCCATCCACTAACTCATTATTTTCAGAAGAACTGCCCTCAAAATATAGATTGACAAATGCCCCTACTTTTTCCAAAAAAGATATGATCTGTTTATCATTTTCAAAAACTTTCCAATGATCGACATTATCGGGTTGACTAGGTCTATAAAGAATTTCCACTCGGTAAGAGTCATCTTTAAAATATGGAAGGACAAGGAGTAAGGAAGCTGAAATAGCTAATGGATCTACCTTGAGTTTTGTTCCCTTGGGATAGATTCTATAGAGATCAAGGAATCAAAGTACTCAATACTATCCCATACTCTGTTCCTGTAATGCTTGAGTCTATCATTCTTCACAGTAAATAAATTTCTCACCTGTTTAACAATTAATTTTGCATCTCCCAAATCTTTTAACTGCTTAATCCCTTTTTCCTTTGCTGCTGCTAACTCAAGAACCAGAGCTTCATATTCAGTTGTATTGTGTGTGTTACTGAACTCTAGTTTATAAGAAAAAAAGATATTTAAAGTCATCTAGAGAAATTAATACTCCACTAACCCCTAAACTAGATGAAGAGCAACTGCCATCAAATTCCAATGTCCACAACTTAGAAGATATATTAGGGCCAATTACTTCAAGGACTTCTTCACTTGAAGTAGAGAAAATCATATAAGTTCTAGACTAGTTTCAATGTACAAGATGTCAGACCTAGGATCTCTAGATTTCAAAACTATAAATTTGGCCTTGGGTTCTGGATCAAGTCATACTTTCTTCCCACCTAGTAGAATGAGAGTATGAGACCAGTCCATCTCAATCTCACCCCCTAAGTCTTTACAAAAGTTGCAACTCAGAAGCATGCCATAACTAGACGGGATATCTGCAACCAAGATGGTGAGTTTCATCCTCTTATTAGGGTAAGCAACAAGTGCCACTTGTGCATCTTTGATTTGAACTACAAGGGGGACTTGTTTGAAATTCATTGAGTAACACTTCCCATGGGTTTTAGTGAGAGAAAGACCAAGGGATTTGGCTATTTGGGTAGGCATGACATTGTTAGAAGCCCTAGAGTCTATAATACAATTACTTAATTTGTACCCAACAATGAAAAGAGAAACATAGAATGGATTCAATTTCTCGAATGGGTTCTAGGAAACTATGCTCTTGGAATTGGAGGAGAGACTAATAGAGGCTTCTTCATTACTTTCTACATTTTTAGAAACTTGAGCATTAGCATTAGAAGAAGTGGAAGGTTCTTGCTTGACATACCTCACTAGTCTATCTAATTCAGAAGGATTCATTATTAAATACTTAGCTCGAGAAATATGAATCTTTACATTTTTACAGTGCTCAATAATATTAAAATAATTGAAATCATTGTTCTCAGTTGATGAGGAATAAGGTACCTTAGAGGCTACCACTTTAGGGGCACTTGAGTTTGAATTCTTCGGTGTGGTAGAGGAATTTTTGGATAATATAAATTTTAGAGAAGTAACTGTATCACCAGAATGAGTCTCTTAATTATCATTCGTCGTAGTAGGTTGCTAACCTCTAGTGAAAACTACACATGTTTGACTATTGAGGTCAGTGTATACATCTTCACCTCTATTTGAACTGACTCATATTCAAAGAAATTTATAGTAGAATCACCAAAATAATTTGTATTTTCTTCCTCTATAATGGGTTCCTCAACATTCTCCTTCATGGCTATCATTTGCATGAACCTACTCATTTCTGGGCAAGAGGCTCCATCATGGTCCATAGTCAGATGGAAATTACATATCATGTTATTATTTCTCCCACTAGTGGAAGGTCCTTCTATGGCTAACCTCTGAGTAGGACTAGTCAATCCCAATGTTTTATTATTATAGTTGGGTTGTCCATAGCTTTTCCTTGGCTTGTCTTGATAAAAAGGTTGTTGTTGACCTTTAGGCATTTACCTCTTCAAAGCAATGAGATCATTAGCTAATCTCTAGATCATAGGATATGTATAAGTATTTACATGATTTTTATTTGTTTGCAGTTCCTTCTTCCATTTGCCTGTTGTTAAAAGGCCATCTTCAATAGATATAGACATCTCTTGAGCTACTTCTAAATCTGCCACTCCCTCTCTTTTCAAGTAGAAATTGACATCAAGGGACTAAGCATTGATGAAAAATCACTTTTGGTTTTCTGTGCTAGTCTTCATGTCTTGGGAGATTTTATTTACAATCTTGTTAAACTTTAGCACAAATTCCCTCATAGGTTCATGCATTTCCTTCTTCAATGAGGTTAATTAAGCTAGTAATGTATGCTCATTCTCAACATTTTAAAACCTATTTTCAAATTTAGATCTCATTACAACCCAACTATTTATGGAGCTAGGTTGTAGATGGTAAAATCATTCTGCAACGACTTTAGTTAATGATTCAAAGAATAATCTAATTGATGCATCTTCATGCTGAACATGCAAAAAGAAAAGCACTAATATGTTCATCAAGTGAAACCTTCCCATCACCATTAAACTTGGGCAAATTTTTTCGCGAGCCATGGGGTAAATCATGTAATTGATCACCCAAAGCTAAGGGGCCAATGGAAGCACCCCAGGGCACTGGTTGTTGTCATGCCATGGATTGTATTGGAATTTGTTAAAAATTCACAACCAAAGGTAGAGAAGTATGGTGTAAAATTAGAGTTTGACAGATAGGAGATGTTGCACTTCTGGTAGGAGAAGATGATCTACTAATAGACATAATTTTCTACTTGAATTTGAAAGAAAAGTAGAAAAATTAACTTCTTCCAAGAATTCAAAATTTGGATCAACAATACCTCTCTTACGGTCTCCTCAAGCGTATCTTTTGTAGCCAATTTTCAAAATAAATTTGGGCTGCATTTTCAATAGTCACCAACTATTCTAGTAATTTAAGGATTACTACTAGTGATTTTGAGGATTGTTCTGAGCTACAGGTGCTAGATTTTATCTATTTCTTCTTCAGGCACTACAACAATCCTTTCTACTACAACCAATTGTCGTCCTTCACCAAATCTTCTTGCTTCTTGTTTGATTTTGTTACCCAAGTCTTCTTCATCGTCTAAAATCTGGTTCACTTGGTGAAATTGTCGATTACTTCTCTTATGTCTCCAGGCTAAAGTACGTAAGTCTATGATAATATCTTCCTATTCTATGTTCAAAAAATTAATATTTGTTTGTAAAACTGGTCCAAAATTATGCTAAAGTACCATGAATATCTTTCCAAAAAGTAAAGTTGTTGAAATTATCTTTGTCTTCTCGGAATCCTTGAGACAAGAATTCTATCAATTAATTCAACCATTTTTCCTTCAGCTTGACCTTGAACAAGTCTTTGAGCTCGTTTCTAAATTTCTCAACCAATTTCTTCTTCTCCAATAACCACTTGCTCAATTTGATTATATTGAAGTCAAGAATTTATGTTTCTCCACGCTAGTACACAGAAACCAGTTAGTATATCTTCTACATTTCCATTCAACCAGGTACCACCAGGCTGTAAAACATGACCTAAATCAGACTGCAATCCTATGAATTATTTATTTGAAAGATTGTCCTGGAGTGAAATAAGGCAACTTGAAACAATGCCTATTTTGATTCCCGACGGAGTCGCCAAAAATCTTTTGGTTAGCAGAATTGTCACTATCTATCCTTCTTATATGACTCACCCTGAAAATAATGACAATCTCACCAACAGTTGGATAGGTTGTATTCAGATAAACAACCTTCCTCTACTTTTGAAAGGGGGCAACTCCCTTGTAAGATAGGATTTTGAATTTTTTTGGGTATGCTTTTAACCAAAAAGTAGGAAAGGTATTTTTTTAAAAGAAAGAATGAAAAAGAACTAAATATGAGCCCAAAGTCTCACAATCTAAAAACTATCTATTAGAGGGTATAACATAATATGGAAAACAAAAGATATAATCACTTGGAATTACTTAAACTTAAGAATAAGGATATCCAGATGATAAGCAAATACATAATTTATTAAGGTTTTTAATATTCCACATAGAATCAATGAAAGATTTTCTTGAAGATAAATATTGCAAACTCAACAGAAGGAGAATCCACAAATTACAGAAATAATGACCCAAGTTCATGAGATTTCTGTATTCATAAATTGTATAGAGCCCAATGTCTCTTTCAAAATCTTTATAGAGATCATATGTTTGTATTAAAGCCAAAAATATAAAGGAATAACCCTCAAAAGAACATAGAACAATAAGGAGAGAAAATCACCCAAAAATGATCCTTCTACTATCTTTCTTCTTCCTTATATAGATTACATTCGAAACGGTTTCTTGTTTGTAACCGTTTATTGAAAGGAAATAAAATAAACCTTATTCTTTTGATTTTGATTATGAGAATAAAGTTCACTTTATTAATTCCATGATGTATGCAAAAGCTATTTCAGAGTAAAGACAAAAGCTGAAATATTATGTTGAAGTGTCCTTTTATTTATAGTCTTTATCTATCGTCTTTTCTTGATTGCCACTGGAAGCATCTACTGAAGCCTTCAATTGAGATGGAGCTATCATAGCTTTGTAATTCTTGAAATTTGTAAAAATTGGGGCTATGGCCTTTTCATTCGGGATGGTCATAGTGTTCAGTCTAATTTTCCATGTAGACACTATTTCCTTAACTTTTTCAACTTTCCTATGAAATTCAGTAATTTCTTTTCTGAAGGAGGTTAGGAATGTAGATAAATTGATCCTTAAAGCTCTTTTTCATAGTCTCAATTTCAACCGTATTGGTCTCACTTTCATTGAGTATATTTTCTTTAATTGAAAGACAACTAGATCTTTTGTCTAAAATGACTGAATCATATACCTTGATCAATCTCTTATATTTTGTAAGATATTGTTTAATTACCAACATCTTCCATTCAATACTTTTTAACCACTCGACTGATTCATTTTCTTTGGGCTTATTAATCACTTGTTCAGAGATCAAAATACTGACATCAACTTTAACCATTTCTTATAAATCTCTGATGATTACCATTAATATTGATTCTTCATTTTTGAGAAGTTGAATCTCAGTATTAATTCCTTTTTCTTTGCCAAAATGTTCTCATACAATTTCATAGCTTCCTCAATATATAGTAAACCATCAATGATTAATTTTTCAACCCAAGTCTCTATTGCTCTGCCATAGGCTTGATATTTTCTAATTTTGTCAAAGACATCAGAGCTTATCCCCTTTGGACGTACCTTGGTGGGAGTCACAACTGAAGAATCAAGGGGATGAGAAGAAGTATCAATAATAATTTAATATAGGAAGTAAGAACTTTCACCTATTCTTGTAATTATTATTTCTCATTCCTTTCTTCCTTTAACCTCTTGACTAAGACATCCACTGACAATCAGACATTATGTATATCTCCCTCAAATGTAGGAGGCCCCAAATCCACCTTACTTACATTGAAGTTTGTTTCAATGATGTCCTCTTCATTTTTATCAACCGTTGGTTCAACAACCTCTACATATTGGTGTCCTGAAGAAGAATCCACCATCATTTGAGACATCTTATGTGATTTCCTTGGTTGATGGGTAGCTCGAAGCAATTTTGCCACAACATCAAAACCAAGATCTACCATTTGAGTATACTATCTTTTTCTTCCAATAGTTTCTTTTAACCATAGTGGTGGTGGTAGGCTCATTTGAGTATTAGGTACCAATGGAGGAAGGGTAGCATTAGGATTAGAATCAGGAATAACATTATCTATTGTTTGTTGTTTGGATGGTGAAGATGAAGGAAAAGGATTAACATTGGGTATCAATGGTGGAGGAGGAGGAGATACATTATCTTGAGGTGGAGAAGGAGGTGTATTTAGATTTACATATTTTTGATCCCCTGCAGGTTCTTGTATTTTTGCATTATCTTCTTGGTGAGCTCTTCTTACTTATAAATTCTTCCTTGGCTTCTCATCTTCAACCTCACAATGACTTTTCAACTTTACATCTTTATCTGGATCTTCCCCATCATCATCCATCATAGGAGTGGATCTTGACCTGGTAGCATATGTGATGATAGGGGTTTGCTGTGCAGAAGAGCTCACAACATGCTTTTGTCTCTTTAAAGCATGCTCCTTTTGTGATGGTTTGGTTGTAGTATGATCATTAATTTTAGCATTTATCCATTTCTATCTCTTCGTTAATACAAATAATGACTCTCCCTAATATCTACAACTTCTTTTCTGACTGCCTAACTTTAGGCAAGGGCTATCTCTAAACATTATAGTAGACTTCATCTACTAGGTCAGAGCCATCATCAATCATGTCAGGAATATCCCATCCTGAATTGAAAGCTCTCATCTAATCTACAATCAACCTCATCTAGTCTCTCCTTCTTACCTCATGTTCATTGATACAATCCTCCCAATAGTCTTCCAGATGAGATTCATGTTCATAAGAAGATCCCATATACAAACTATTTTTGACATAATTTTTACTGTCATATGACAACGTTGTAGTAAAAAGATGAAAATTGTATTTTGCCATGATTCTATCAATATTCAAGGCATTTGAATGGAATTTACAACTATAATATGTCAAATGTACAGAGAAAGGATAAATTGCTTTCTTCTTCTCATGACATTTTTCACTCACCCTCCCCATTTGCCTATAGACTTCAAGGAATGCAAAGTAATTGTTGACATACTCGGGGAATCTATATGGGGCATTCTCAAAACCCCCAATTCTTAAATATGTGAACTTATCAAATGGAATAAAATAATTGGCATAATGCATAATAATCTAGGCTACCTCTAGAGAAATTTTTGATTCAAGGTTGCCATCAATTCTTCTTACATTTAGCATACAAAATGCATGATTTACTCTCCTATATTCTTTATTTCCATATTCCATCTGCAGTTAGGGTAGTAGTCATATATTTGAGTTGTATTTGTGAAAGCTCCAACAATCTTTGAATTGGGCCATGCATCCATACTATGGCATAAAACAAATAGGACATATAAAAACATTTTTTCTTTTGAAATTTTATGAATTGATCATGAATGTGATCACTTATCATTTTACCCCAATCCACATATTGAGAGGAATAGCAAATGACTATGGCAAACTAGCACATCTAGTGGTCAAATGTACTAGTGTCTTTTTTATCTCCTACTACTCTGTGGAGCAGAGTAATCATATTAGAAATGTCCTTAAAATGTGCCCTTTGTAGTGTCTTTGAGATTTGGGATTTTCCCTTTTTCTCAATCTTTAACCAATGTTTGGCAATATTATTTAGACACTGATCCTTTTTATCAACATAATAGTGCCAACCTCCTTGTATAGACATATCAACATATTCCTCTCTCAATGACAACCTAAGAGTAACACCTAGAGATGCACCATCCAATCTTGCTATCACTCTACCATTTGTTGTCCTCACCTCTCTGGATTCAAAATGATAGTTCAGTATGCAAGCAAGGACTAAATCAGGGCACTGCACTGCTAGTGGGAATCGTCTTGTGTGAGCAAGTCCACTTGCAAAAGTTTTCTCGGCCATAGGAGCCTTAGGATTTGTATTCATTCTTTTCCAAAAATCCTTCAAACCAATATGTTCCAAATCACTCTCCTTTACTTCCACCAAAATATTTTGAATAATGGCTGAAACATCAAAACCTTTAGTATTTGTATTTCATCTTATATGGTTTGAATAACAATAAAGTTAAACAAGTGATAACTTTAAGGATATTTTGATATGCAGTAAGGGAGATAACTTTTTTTGGGAGCGCGTGGTGTACAAAATAAATAGAGTTAATGAAAATTCACGGTAATAGATTTTGTGGGAGAGCTAGACAAAAATTCAATGTATGCAATGATTCACAAGAAAAATGAGAGTAATATAAGACTGACTTTCAACAGAGGTAGACTAAGTGTGTAGCTTGAGTTGCTGGGAAGAGGCAAGCTGTAATAGTGAGTATAAGCTTCTGTGGATAAAACACGAGTTTGAAAATAGAATATTGAAATGAGTTTAAAAAAACCCCTTTTATAACAAAAAATTAGGTTACTTTAAGTTCTTCTTTCTTTTGAATCACCAAAATAAATGTTAGAAAAGCCTTTTCGACATTTTGGCAAAATCTGTAACTCACAAACCTTGCTTTCGGTGAACTTTAAAGTTTGCGAACCTTCAAATCCTTCGATTTCATTTACTTTAGTGTTTCAGTGAAAATTGAAACTTTCAAACTTTGTCTCCTTTGAACTTTTCCTTCAGCAAGAAATTGAACTTTCAAAACATTAGGATCTCCTTCTTCAGTGTTTCGACATTTTGGCAAACTATCAAATTCACAAACCTTATTTTGATGCTTCCTTTAGTTCGCGAACCAAGAGATTCATAGAAATACTTTTCAAAGAGTTGTATAATCATAAGTGAGACCAAAACCTTTTTTTAGCTAAAACTTAAGTTTGCAAACTTAGAAAATCCCTAAAATATATGACTTTGATTACATTCCTTTTGACATGAGAAGAGGTTCATGAAGTAAGAAAAATGCCAAAAAGGAAAGAGAAAAACAAATAAAAGACAAAGTTTTCGATAAGATGAGTGGTTAGTTAAATGAAAATAAGCTTTTTCAGTGATTTGATAGGTTTGCAAAGTAGATACTTCGCCAAAAATGGAAGATGAATAAAGGTGAAAATGTGACTTTCGACAAATCGGTAGGTTTGTGAACTTGAAAACCTGCCAAAAAGTTTGCCATTTTAAGATTTTTCTGAAAAGACAAGAATCAAGACTTTGCAAAAGCTTACAAGGCAAAATTTCAAGGCACAAAAATGCATAAGTTCATCATTTGATTTTCAAATAACATATTTTAGGAAGAAAAGAGAATCAAACCTAAAATTAACTCAAAATTTATTTAAGAGGAAACATAGACAAAACTTTGAGTAACAAGAGTGCAATTTGAAAAATTCAAAAAGGATTAATGCGAAAGTAAACTACACTATGCATACAAAATATCTTGCAATTGGTAAAATCAAGAAATTAAAAATCAGAAGGGAAGAATAAATGGGATACACCCCCTCAAGAGATCAAATGGAAAAAATAATTTTTTTAGGTGGACTCTCAAAAAGAAGGAAATGGTAGTTAAAATAGGATTTAAGATGAAAAACAGGATCAGAAGAAAAAGAAATAGGGAAAAATAGATGTGGTATGAGGTTTGGGGATGAAAAATTAGGGCTAGGGCTTAGGTGGAGGCTATAAATAGGCTATGGCCCCCCCTTATTCCTCATTTGCACACCTAATCTTGAGTGAGTTGGAGAGAAAAGAGAATTAGAGTGTGGAAGCCATGGCCCAGATTTCACATCATAAGCATTGAACAGAGTGAGTTCAAGAGTACCAGTGACCTCCGAAGGCTAGTGAGTCGGTATGTGGCTTATCCCATGCTTTGTAATTTGGGTTTTGGGTATTTATTGTACAATAAATGTAGGGTAGATTAAGAGTAGTGGATGTGCTAAAGCACTAGGTTAGTGCAATCGAGTCGGACATAGTGTCTTTGACGAAGTGATTAGCGCTTTTATCTCAGTTTAGCACCTCTAAAGTAGATTAGCGCTTGCGTCATGTCAAAAATGGCTAGTGGTTAGAGCTAGGTTAGCACATTTGTTAGGTGTAGTAGCACTTTTGTGTCATTTCGGTGCTTGCGTGAGGTTTTTAGTGCATTCATGCCTTTCAGCACTTGCGTGAGTTTTATTAGCACTTTCATACCTTTTGGTGCTAGTGCAGGGACAGTTAGTGCTTGTGTAACTTTTGACGCCAACGCAAGGTCTATTAGTGCTTGCGCATGGTTTAGCACTGGTGTGGTGTTTGTTAGCACTTGCATGAGAATCAACACTTGTATGGGTTTAGTTAGTGCTTGCGTACCTTTCGCATCTGTTACCACTTGCGTATGTTTTAGCGCCTGTGTCGGGTCTGTCAATGCTTGCACACCTTTCGGTGCCTGTGTAGAGGGATTTAGTGTTTTTGGTCAGTTTTTAACAAAAGGGTAATGAAGTAGTGTGATGGATGCAGGAGGATTTGTTGCCACTGTAGTCAAGAGAGTGGAGGCCACCTCCATTGGCTTTCAGGGAGAGGTTCAGACCAGCAGATGTCTTAGTTTTGGAGTGGATTACTTTACGACATCTTGCATATATACTTGAGATTCAAGCCCATAGGTCCATGATGATGACATTGGTAGAGAGGGGGCAGAGTGAGCATTGTACTTTTTTTGCTACCAGCGGGTGAGATGACCATCACCCTCGAGGATGTCTGGAGGATCTTACAGATCCCATGGAGAGTTAGTTGTTTATGATCAGGTGAGGGGTGCGGTGGCATTGAGGTTCATGTTCGTACCAGATGTGTCGCCTATGGATAGGAGTAGAGAGATGAGATGGTCTAATGCTATGGATAACTTGGAGGGGCTGGATTTATACATAGTGAGGTTGATTGAAGGGCTGCTAATGCCAGATAGGAGGTCATGCAGTTTCTCTACAAGATGGGGAGTCATATTGGAGTAGAAGTACGAGGAGGGGACATTGTATGCCTGGGGGTCATGCATGTCAGCACACTTATACCATGACATGCACTTCGCAATGTACCGACAAGGGAATAGCTTGGGGTGTGGTGTTACATTGTTACATGTTTGGGCTTGGGAACATATCATCGTGACATGACCGATATGTACATATGTGAGGCCAGGGGGGCAGCTATTTGTTTTTACTTACACTAGGGTTTTACAACATCCTCGGTTGGGTGCTCTGTCATACTAGCAATGGGTGTTTGATGAGCTTGACACAGTTGTTTGGTGGCTGTGGAAAGAGTGTGAGCCTTGGGTGGATGATAGGGATCACCTGCCTTATGCATGACAGGGGAGATACCTGATGGGCCATATCAAGCACATCATCGATTGATATATGCACGAGTGTGTACTTCAAAAGTTTAGGTTGAGATAGGGGGAGCCATAGGTTGAGGTTGTTTCTCGTGAGTTACAAGGGAGGTACTTGATTGAGGTGTCTCGATTGATCCAGGTAGTGTGATAGTAGCATTTTGGGGTTTGGTACCAATCATCTGGGACTGGAGATTAGATGTTGTAGATGCTGGGAACACCCTAGACTTTGATATATGGTGGCAAGAGTAGTAGCCCATGAGGCTGAATATTCTAGTTGGTCAGTTGGTGCAAGTGGAGAGTAGTGAGGAGGAGGAGGAGGATGATGATGGAGGAGATGGTGGAGGTGGTGGGGGTGGTGTTGTTGTTGGTGGACAACAAGTACATCAGAGGGTAGAGACAGTAGTATGGGGGTCAAGAGGAGGAGACGAGGAGGAGGTGGATCCTAAGGTGCTATGGGAAAAGATTTAGAGACTAATGGATGAGCTGGATAACACTCGAGTAGAGTGAGATACTAGGACAACTGAGCAAGATATTGTAGAGGCTAAGATAGACCAGCTACAAGGAGAGATTAGGGTTTCCTAGGGGTAGATTGTAGAGTTGGTAGCAGCTAGAGGAGGTGGGGTGGATCCTGTAGAGCTAGCCCACATCATTCAGGAGTGAGATACAACCATTGTAGAGAGGGATGCCACAATGGTGCTATAGTAGAGGGTTGAGCAACAAGAGGCCCAACTCTATGTAGAGCAAGATACAACACAACATGCAATGCAATGGGATGGGATATTAGACATGTGGCATGACCTGGTGCATGTACAGCGTGACCTAGTGCATGTACATGGTGAGCTCACAAAGGCTAGGGAGAGGGCACAACATTACCTGATGTAGTCAAGGTAGGAGGGTCCAATGAAGGACTGTCCAGCCTTGCACCTAATCAACTAACACCATGATCATAATGGATATGCAACGGAAGTTAACAACTAATCAACAGAAAGATAAAAGATATTCATGAACACAAGATGTATCCTGGGAAAACCCTAACAAGGAAAAACCCAACCTTCAAAGCTCATTCTTCTTATATTATGATCACAAAACACTTTACATATACCACTCGGGCTTTTACAGGTATTAGGCTGCAGCTCAAGGTTACAAAAGATTCATATAACAATACTCTTTCATGATTTCTTCCTTTTGTTTATCAATTCTCTGCTCTGTAGCTTCTTCTTCTCACTGCTCTACTCTCTGCTTCACTTCTGCTTCTTCTTTGGATCAAAACACTTATGAATTTGCTTCATGTCTTTGCATACTTAATCATTTCATCATTGCTTCTTTGTAACAAATCATTATCCTTCATTTTATATCCTCTACAAGCCTTCAAATCATTATCAAGTTGGCCTAATTGTAACGACTAGTTATGAAACATGTGTACATGGATAGGTCGGACCTAAACATAACGTATTGCTCCGCTGGTGCATACAAATTCGTGTGGATCTCCATGAAGTTCGGCCTAATCCTAAACTTCATTGAATAATGTTCCTTTAGGCTTTGCAATTCATGGAATTGCTCCGCAAGATGATTAGACTTCATTGAACACTGTCAACTCTACTGTGTGAAAATAGGTAACCTGCTGATAGTGATATCTTTCCAGAATCAAACCCAAATGATCTAAATTTTGGATATGTTGTAGATGACTGTGTCTAGATTCTAAGTCCAGCTCTGCAGCCTCTAATATTCAAGTGTCGTAAAATGTGGTATTCTCCAAGGTCACTCTCTTGATACTCTGCAACTTCACTGTTAACTGTCTCAATTGTTCTGAATGCTTCCGGATGCTTGACCATGAGACTCTCGGGGTTATTTGAAAAGTGAGCCTCTTCACTTTGGACTATATTATGTCAAATTCAATGTGATCCCTTAGGGTAGGTTTGGAGGTTTGTTTTCAGGTACTTGCAACTACCTCAAGATCAGCGGTCTGTTCAAGTCCACCTTGCAAAACTACCTCAAGTTCTTCTAAGTTTGGTGTTCTACTTGCAAGCCTTGCATTGCCTCAATGGTTGGTGGTTTGAGCAAGTCTTCTCTGCAAGTTGCCTCAAGATTAATGTCTACAATCAATCAAGAGTCGATCAATACATATTTGCATCCTCTAGAACAATCATGCTACTCCTTTTGATACAGTCAATACATTCCTGAATTTCTCTGTAACACTTTTTGATCTCTGTTCTAGATACAATTTCTATATCAAAATCTTATAGTTTCTTCTCTGCATATACTATTCCTATACTTATCTCTATTTCCTTATCCATATTTGCTTCACTCCAGTACACAAACTTTCTCCTCCAGTAGAATATCTTGTCATTTCTTCTTTCTCTGCAACATGAATTTCCTTTCTCCACTATGCTTCACACTTATCCACACAAACTTTCTCTTGCACTGTTTTCTCAATTCTATAACACAAATCTCCTTAAGATCAATGCTTCACCTTCTTCTGGTTTCTCTATCAAACTTATTGAGTCAATAGGTTCTTCTTCTACTACATAAACTATCTCTATATCAACATGCTCTTCTTCTTCTACACAAATTGTCTCTGAATTATTTATTGCTTCTCCTTCATTAGCTTTTCTAGTAACATGTTCTTGATGACATTCACTTCTTGATTCTTTTCTCCTCCAAACTTGAAAATAGGTTCCCCTTCTAGCAAAACCTCTTTCATCACTTCTGTATCCTGCACTGTGATAAGAATTATGACTCCTGTCATCTCTCCCTTTGTAGTTTGAATTACTGTTCTCATAAGATCTGCAACCTGATCCATATCCTCTTTTCTCTCCAATACCTAAATACTTCCATCTATACAACCTTCTGAACATACAGGTAACATGTTTCCATTTTTCTCCATCAATCCATCCATAATCCATCTGCATACAATCTGCCATAGGTTTTCTCCTCCTCAATCTATTCCAAGACATCTTTTCATAATGATTCCTCAATCCACAAAACTTACAAGGGTATAGATCCAAACATAATTCATTTTCATGTCCATGTCTATTACAATGTGAACAATACATACCTTTTCTCCCCTGATTTGATTTGTTTGAATTTGCAACAACATCCTTACCTCTGTTATACCCAAGGCCTTCACTTCTTGATCTTATCACTGGTTCAATAGATTTTGTAATTCCTTGCCGACACTTTCCCAATCCTTTTCCTTCAATCCCATTCTTTGCATGATTTTGAAACCAATACCATCACCAATAACTGTAGGTCCAGTTACATTGTCATCTTCAATCTCATTGTCTAAAGAAACTTCTGCAACATCACACAAATCATTAGTATCACAAGAAACATCACAAATTTTAGGTTTAGATCTCAAACTTTCATTCTCTTCTCTGCATACTATAAGTGATTGCTCCAACTGATTAACCCGCTCCTTCAATTCAGATATCTCCTTCTTATATAGACTATTCTCCTATTTCAATTCTTCCAAATTTTCTTCTAGATCTCTGTTTCTCTTTTCTACCTTCCCAAACAACTTGAATCCTTCTTCCAATTCTGCAAATCTCTTTTCAACATCCTCAAACAATTTTAGCACTGCTTCTAATTCTTCATTCCTCCTTCTTGCATCATTCAGTTCTTCTTCAAGGGCATCATATTTATCTTCTCCTAGTTCTTTCATCCTTTCCAACAACTCTGAATCACACCTTTTAATTTTGTATAATTCTTCTTCCAAAATATCCTTTTTGCACATTAGGCTTTCATTCTGTTTCTTCATCCTTTTTCCAATATTCCCCATTGAAATGAATCAGATAAACAACTTAATTTGAAAAGATTACCTAGATCTTTCTTGCCTTGATCTTTCTTTAGCGGTGATTTCTATATACTTTAGGGTTTCACACTTCTTTCCAACCAACAGATTCGCCACCTTCCAGCAGATTCTCAACTAGCCCTATAGATTTGAAACCAACTCTGATACCACTTGATGCAGTCAAGGTAGGAGGGTCTAATGAAGGACTGTCCAACCTTGCAGCCTAATCAACTAATACCATGATCATAATGGATATGCAATGGAAGCTAATAGATAATCAACAGAAATATAAAAGATATTCATGAACACACGATGTATTCTGGGAAAACCCTAACAGGGAAAAACCTGAGCCTTCAAAGCTCATTCTTCTTATATTATGTTCACAAAACACTTTAGATATGCCAATCAGGCTTTTACAGGTGCTAGGCCGTAGCCCAGAGTTACAAAAGATTTATATAACAATACTCTCATGATTTCTTCCTTCTATTTATCAATTCTCTACTCTGTAGCTTCTTCTTCTCACTGCTCTGCTCTCTGCTTCACTTCTGCTTCTTCTTCAGATCAAATCACTTATGAATTTGCTTCATGTCTTTGCATACTTAATCATTTCATCACTGCTACTTTGTAATAAATCATTATCCTTCATTTTATATCCTCCACAAGCCTTCAAATCATTATCAAGTCGGCCTAAAAGTAATGACTAGTTATGAAATGTGTGTACACGGATAGGTTGGACCTAAACATAAGGTATTGATCTGCTGGTGCATAAAACTTCATGCAGATCTCCATGAAGGTTGGGTTGATCCTAAACTTCATTGAATAATGTTCCTTTAGTCTCTACAAGTCACGGAATTGCTCTGCAAGCCGATTAGACTTCATTGAACATTGTCGGCTTTGCTCTATGAAAATAGGTAAAAGCAGGTGACCTTCTGATAGCGATAACTTTTAAGAATCAAACCCAAATGATCTGAATTTTGGATATGTTGTAGATGACTATGTCTAGATGCTAAGTCCAGCTACGCAGCCTTTGATATTCAAATGCAGTAAAATGCGGTATTCTCTAAGGTTGCTCTCTCGATACTCTGCAAGTTCACTATTAACTAGCTCAATTGTTCTGAATGCTTTCGGATGCTCCTGCATCATTACCGCACTTTGTATCATGTAGTGGTGTCGATTGATTAGAGACAACCTAAATTTAGTGCATAGAGTGAGTCAGGGGGTAGCAAGTTGGCCAAGATGAGGACACATTTAGTCACGGGACCAATCATGCCACCACCACGATCTATGCCTCCACCAGCACAAGGTTCAGTAGTGCCACCTCAAACCATAGGGGCAGGGCCGTCTACACCAGCGCCTCAGGCTCTAGTAGAGTCTGGTGATAGCACCACATAATGGTATTTTGTATTATGTATCAAAAATTGATGTACTGAGCCTTTGGGAACATTTTGTATCATGACCATTTTTGATGCATATATGCAATGAGTGCTTTGTGGGAGGCATATATGATGTTGTGATGTGATTATGTATATGATTATGGTTTATGTTATGGATCATGTTTTTGATGATGGCGTGTTATGTACATGTGATGGATTGTGGGTTATGTTATAGTTTATACTATAGATGTATTGATTATGTTAATCTTTCATGTTTTTGATGGATATATGCATTATGTTATAGATGGATACCTAGATGATGGATATGTGATGTATTTATGGTATAGATAGACGGATTTATGCTATGTCATGGGTTATGATGTTGTGTATGTGATGATGTTAGATTTTTGTTTATGGATGTAAATTTATGGATTATGACATGGATTATGATGTGAATTATATAATGGATATGTTTATGGATGTATTGTGATGGATTATGATGTGGATTATGATGTGAATTATATAATGGATATTTTGTGTTCAATGGATTATGATGATGTGATGTTATGTGTTTAAGTATTATGGGGTGTGACTTTCAAATGTACATAATGAAATAGTTAGCAAGCTCACTTGTGACCTTCCGAGAGATTTACTAGAAAATCAATTCCATTGCATTTGTCTGACATGAACACTTGTGTTGCATGAATGTATTTGATAGATGGGTTATGATATGTATTATGATGATGTTATGATGATATGTTTATGTGATTAGGTCTCAGATGTACACAACGAAATAAAGCTCACTTGCTAACCTATGATTGCCCTTGTGACATGTGATTTATGGATGCATTGATGTATGTGATGTATGGATGGCTATGTTATGATATGGATTATGATGATGTTATGCTTACATGTGTAGTGCCCTTCCATTCTCACCTTGGATGTGTAGGTGGTCGGGCTAAGGAGCATGAAGATGAAGGTAAAATACTCAAAATATTTAGGGCATGTTAGACATGTTGATGGTAGATTTTTTGTTTTGATGTAGTTGATGACACTCATTGATGTTTATTAAGATGACATTGTTGGTGCTTTATGATTGGTACATTATGCTTATGTTGTGATCAGTTATGGGTTAATTGATTATGTGGATTAATTACCATGTGCCTTATGTGATTATCAGATGATGTGTCATCTGGTAGTTTAGTTATGATGAGCTTGCTTGATGTGGATTTTTGTGATGTGTTTTGTGAAGGGACAGTGTAGCATTACTCATGTTGAGTACCCTGATATGCTACGATTCCATGTCACAGTGTAATTGTTTGGATGCTTACATATATATATATATATTTGTATTTGACCCTTTCGTTTGCTGCAAGATTGCAGGTATTAGGCATCAACTCCACCTAAATTGGCAGGTATGAGCGTGCCTTCATACCAATGGAAGTTGTGGAATGGAGATAACATGAGGTCCCTTAGTTGACATCATTCTCGATGAGGATGAGTTCTCGGTCTTGAGTTTCGTCAGTTTGGTCGATTGGTGCATGACTGTGAGTCTCTGTTATTCTTTGGTATGTTGTTGTTGGAGAATGTTTGGTATGTAGTTTTGGATTGTTTATTGTTGGTTTATTGCTTTAACATTTTGTTGAATAAATAATGCTAATTTTGAGGAATATTAAATATTGTTTTCAAATAGAAATTAAATCGATAATTTTAGTAGATAATAATAATAATAAAAATAAAAAAATAATAATAGATAAATTATAAATATCTAATATCTTATTAAGTGAATGAATATTCTTTTGTATAATTAGATAAGACACTATTTATATTGTATTCCAAGGTCATTAATTAATAATAATTAGTATGAGTTGTCAAAAGATATATATATATATATATATATAGAAAGAAATTATTTTGCCTAGTTGTAAATAAATAGCATGTTGTAGAAAGTGTTAAGGATAATTTATGTGCCTTATCTGTGTTTCCACTTTTTGCTTATTTGTCTGTCTATAACTTATGTCTATATCTGCCTTACAATGGCATTCATTCTAATCTTGTTTAGCATATGTTGTTGTAAAATGGTGTTTTCTTGATATAGAAATATAGGTAACCTACCATAATGGCATTGAAACTTCATACTTAGTATGTATATTACAATCTATCATATGATGGCATTAAAAACGTCATATTTAGTATGTATGTCACACTACCATAATGACATTAAAAATTGATAAGTGCATATATATTTGTGTGTAACAGCTACCAAATGATTTTGGATATGTCTGCTAGGTTGGCGATCCAATTGAAATAGGAATTTAGTTAAATCTGTCAAAACAAGAAGAGGGTGGTGAGTTTGATACTCTACAAGTTTTACTGTCCTTTTTGGGGAGGCCTATATAGAGGACGACTACCACAACTAATGGAGAGAGAAAACCATGTTCTCTGTGGAGAATTGATTTTAGCATCGATAGAAGATCTGGAAATGGATTTTGAGATACTTTGGCCTCTTAAGGTATGAAACATTTCTATTTGTTAAGTTTAAATAGGTTAGATGGAATTATTTTGATGGATACATGTTAATGGTGGTGTGGGTTGTTTATTCTATTTTCACACCAGTATATATGATAAAAAGTCCTCATGCTAGGCTATGCCTTCACATTTTTATTCATGTAAAATGATTTGCATGCCTCATTTCTTTTTCTATGTTTCTTACATATACCCATGAGCATACTTGCAACTATATTGTATGATGAAATTCTCTCCATATTTTGATATACATCCATATGATAACCAGTTCAATGCTTTTATTAGGAGCCATTTTTAAATTGCTAGTGACCTGGTTCTGTTGCTAAGGTTGCACTATATTTTAAACCCCTTTTGCATTATATTTGTGATTAGTAATGCTTATATAGTGCACCACGATTTGTAGACACAAATCTCATTTCTTGGCTATGCATGCTTCTTTTCAAACTGCATTTTAATCTCACCTTAGGGAATAATTTAAAGTAGATCTATTGACTATCTAAGAAATAGAACCATTCTTATTGAGAGGTCTATGTCAATTATGAGGCTTGCACCATTTCTTTGCTCTTATTTTGGAAATCTTAGCTTATGAATATATCTTTCATATTGATGTTTTCTTGTGCCTTGTTTAGGAAGAATTATGTCCCCTTTTTTTTGATTGCTTATGTATCCTTTGGTTGCATTTGGGAATTGTATAATACTCTTTTGAACTTCAATGTGATCTTCACCTTCTTGTTTGGCTGTGCCAATAGTTATGTGCCTTAACCGTTCCTCCTCATTTTGCATTGTTTAAAGCCTTTACAACTAATTTGTTTTGTGCATGTCTAGCAAGCATTGTCTTCCATAAGATTGAGCATTCTATCAAACAGTTACATGCTTTGATCATGTTTCCACTTTTTGCTTGCACCACTTAATCTTCTTTATGATAGAAGATTCTAATTTTATAAACCATCGACCATGGCATTCACGAGACAAATTATCTATGGCTTATTCATGCACCAATTTCCTTGGTATGCTTATCTTTAATGAAGTTATAGATGCTCAGTAATCTTTTGTATGAGTAAATGTCTTGCCTTACTGCTATCTGTTTGCTCCTTGCTTAAGATTTTGAGTCTAAAAGTTACTAAGGTCTTTTCATCAAACTCATTTTGAATGTTCAACAATGATCCATGCACTTACTTTAGTATTTCATATGCTTTTTCCCAAATAAGCAAGATTCAAGTTTGTGCTTTAGATTCTCATCAAACTACTAGATTTTCATTATTACCCTCTTCCCAAATCGTTTACTCTAGCTTAGGGCACTTTCTTTCATGCAGTCTTTGTGCCTCTATATAGAATTTTATTTTAGGAATCTTTGTGCATAATCTGCATTCGATAACATATCAATTTGAGAAACTATTTCATTCTTTAGCAAGCATTACCAATGCATGATTATTATGACCCATCAATTTAACCATAGAACCATCCATTGCACCATTTCTGCACCTACATGGAGGCTCTTTGTCAGAGGTTAAAACTAAACATAGCACCATCATATGCGCCTTTCTAGCACTACCTCTTTTACACCTTAAAATAGATTTATCATTTCAATTTTTTTTGGAGCTTAATGCTTAGTTCTTAATGGGCGGTTGATAATTCCTTTTCATGGTCTAAAATTGATCATTTTTATGCCCTTTTGGCACCTTTTCCATTGCCTGTGTAGAGTCTTCAGTGTGTCCCTATAGCTTTCTTTACTGTGATTAGTTTTTTGAAAGTTGTCATCATTATTATATATGGTTATTAATTTTATAATGTTGACGATCATTTATTTCTGAATACCGAAATGAGTATGTATACCCAGTAAGAAAATCCACTCATTCAAGTTTATGTGCTTGAGAATTATTTGATTATGGCATTTACTATTTTTAATTTGGAGTGAATTCATCTGTCAACAAGATTAGTGTGGGATTTCTTATTTGAATGCATGGAAAATCATTAGTCAAGTCGTAAAAATATCTTATTTTTGTAAATAATTATTGTGACCTTTAGACTAGTGAGGATTATTGTTTCAGTAATAATGTGTCATATTAGAATTAACAAGAAAGTTTAGTTGTAATTTTTTAGAAATGATTTAAGATCTTTTTTTTGGAGAAAATCATTAGTGTAGTTGATTTAACGTTAATAAGCTATCTTTAGTAAAAAGATTTAATGTTTTTGCATTTCGATGTTTTATCCATGTTATTACATGGATAGATTTGAGTGTATGAAGTTAGAATCAAAGAAGAATGTAGTAAGGATGTAGTTAGTTCCACCATCTAGCTACTTTTCTCATTATTGGAAGTAACTAGACATAATTATAGGTTAAATCAAGATAAGTGTTAAATGAATTATCTTTCCTTTCATTAAATACTTGTGCAAGGAAATTAGTACAAATTGGCTATGTGCATGCATTAATTTTGAGTGTGTAATTTTTGACAATATCAAGATTTGTCCTAGATCTAGAAGTTTCTCAAGGAAACATACTCCACGATAGTAAAAATTCATGTTCATTGTCACTTTAAGTATGTGTAAGAGAATAGTACTGTAGGTGCTATATCTCCTGATTTGGTTAAGTGAAACATATAAGAAACCCTTTGAAAATGATGAGAAAGTCTAATTTTTTTTATAAAGTGAAAGTGAGGATCTTTTACTTAATTGGAAAATCCCTTATTATTGACACCCATATCCTTATCGATAACCTTATCCTAGGCAACCCTTAGTTGTGTGAGATTAATGTAATGTGAATTGTGTCAGTTAATGAGAGGATGTCTAGAGTATGAAATTAACATCTTGGAATAAAGTTCTTTAGTCTTTTATTGTGGATTGAAGACTATCATAATAATTGAAATGGATTGTCTTTTAAAATGAATTATTTTTCATTGAATGATCATATTAGTAGTTAGAATATCATTGTTCTTCATTGTTGAGATAGATTCACTTTATGGATGTTGGATGACTGACCATGATTGGAAATAATGTTACAGATCTTATGTTACGGTTGTGGTTTTGTTATTGAAGTATTGATGAGGGATCTTGGTTTATGATGTGCTTTGGAAAGTGAATGTGATGTATGACCATTATGTTTTAATGGTGTCATGTGTTTGTGTTATTTGGGGAAAGTGGTTTCCAGAGGCCTAGGAGGGTGTGATTATGTGGGGGTTGGCTATGTGTGCATCTTGTGTGTTGAATGAAATGTATTCTTGAAATATGGTTTTATATTCATGTTGGAATGACACATGTGCAAGATGGAGAATGCCTTGCTCAGTGTACTTATTCATGTGATTATGATGAGCATGCAAGCTGGAAATGGCTTGCTTGTGTAATGTAAAATGATGTATATTTTGAAGAATGTGATAGTTCATGCTTGGTTTATGGTATGGGTTGTGAGAATCTAGATGTAGTGAAGGGGGAGTGGATTCTAATGTGGGGCTAGTGCCCAAAGTGGCTAGCCAGGGTAACCAATTGGGAGTTTTGTAATCAAGTGATAACCTAATAAATCTAGGGGTTGGGTAGTTTTCACACTAATTAAGATAATTGGATTCCTCACCCATACCTATAGTGCTCATTTAGGATAAGGATGTGGCAAGATCAACTTCCTTGTCCTCACGAAAGGAATGTTGTTTCCGCATGTGTCACCCTATGGGGCCGACGTCTAGTAAGAGACTGTTAGGGTAACCATAGATCGGGGCTGGCTCCTAGCGAGAGACTGTCAGGGTAACCCAATGATGGGGCCCGACATCTAGCTAGAGACTATCAAGGTAACCCATGTTAGGACCATGCGATGACACTCATCCCTACTGCAGTCTAGCATTTCCTAATTGTTTTTCTCCATTCGTTATGTGATTATCTCTGGAAGTGTTGTTGAGTTACTTTTGTTAGTTACCTATGTTGTAATGGAGTCATGTGTAGTCCTTGTAACTTTTAGACTACTGTCTACCTATCTGTCTATTGTCATGGAACCTCATTGTTATCTCCTACCACGGGGGGTGGACCTCAAGGTTTAACATGGTCGGGTGGTTGTGCTTTATTCCATTGGTTTTCTGGCATCGTGGCTCGCATGTAAAGAAGATGTAACTCTCATGATTCCAGTTTGCACCTGTATTTGAAGACTGTTATTTGTACTATTTGCATCTAGATCTATGTATTAGTGGAATTCATTATGTAATTTGATGTATTCAGAAAAAGAGCTTTTGTAACAATGAAACTATGTAATTCCTCTTGTAAGATATACTATTTTGTACTTGTAATCTTAATGCAAACTTCTTGAAGTATTTGGAAGTCGTAATGAAAGATACTGGTTTGATTTAGTTGGTTTATTCAATTAAACTATGTATGTTGTTGAGTATTGTATAATTTCAATAATGTAACTGTCTAATTCCTAGAGATGCTAGTTTAACTTGTTGATTATAGATTATGTTATGTTTTGTTATCATTACTTCTATTTAAAAAAAAATTCACCCTCTTTATTGCTTAGTTAAACTTATCTCTAGGGTTGCATGGCGGGGCATTACACTTGGTATCAGAGCCTAGGTTGCAACACTGAGACCTTTGGATTTTTGTTGTTGCTCTAGGTTAAGTGATCTTCTCTTTGTGGCAAGTTGGTAATGGTACCTTCCACCTGTGTGCATTAGTATGACATTAGAAGGTTGATGAGTTTACAGACTTGTTCTTTGACCCTGGAAGAAATAAATTCTTAATGCCTTGTTTTACTTATGTGCCTGCTATGCATTCTTTCTTCTTCATTTTTGAAAATGCGATAATATATCTGCCAATATGAGTTTCCTGAATGTTAGTGCATGTAATTAAGTATTGGAATGATTTAATTATTTGGTAGCATCATGCTTCGCGAGTCATGTGGTTATGCGATGTTGTCATGTGTGGGGTATCTTTACGTGGTTGTTTGATAATCTATATCTATTTCCTAGTTGGTCATGACCTCATGTGGAAGATCTGTTGTGATTTATGAAAGTTATCATTTTGTATGCTTGTGTGAGAACCATGTGCATAGATCAAATTGGAGCTTGCATTGGACCCATAAGATCATGAATGTGATACTGTAAGTGAATTACAGTTATCAATTATCCTTGTGTGTGGCATCATACATGTTCTATGTAAATATCATCTTGCATAAGGAAGTAATTGCATATTTTCATAGCTTAGTAAAAGTAAATTGTACTGTATTAAAGATAGAAGTTGTTTGTAAGTAAGTAGAGACTGTGTTGCCTTAAATCTTTGGATAAATGATGCTTAGATATGAGAATGTAGATAACTTAATTGTCTATGTGTACGGTGTATGTTCTCTAACACATTTTGGACCTTGTGTCCTTGAGTGTTGTGTAGTGGATATTCCCTTTTTGTGGCTGAAATTAGTCACATCGTGATGTGAATTTGTTTTGTAATTTGGTTGTTTTAGAAGTTTTGACGGTTGTTTCATGTGTTGTAGGGGGTTAACAATGAATCTTCTTTCTTTGAACTTTCTTATGATAGGAATGGTGACCAAAACTCTTTTCTTTGTACTTGATTTATTGTTGGAAATTGCCGTCACTTTGTGACTTAAAGTTGGATTTGATTATTTCCCCACTTGGGTTTGCATTTATTTTTAAAATCTCTATGGTGGCTATTATGAATGTTTGTTTCTGTTGGCCCCATTTTGTGTTAAGTGTTGTTTCTATCATGTTCAATTCAAACCTCTGATAGTATGTTTAAGGGAGAACTTCATGGAGAATTGTAATTTGCGTGTTGGTAATTAGTCGAAAGCATAGTGGAAAATAAGATATGAGATGTATTTTTCCTTGATTATATGTAAATGCAATTCTCTAAATCGTATGAAATTCTCAAAATATGTGTGATTAGATATAAGTAGATCACATGATACGACTTAAAGGTAAGGAATTGATGTTCTTCTTGTTCTTATGGAATGATTGTGCCTGTCTTATGAACAATTGCTTAATATGGATGCGTATGTTGGCAATAGAAAATTGCAATACTAACATGTTATGTTTCCACCCTAGTCTGTGACTTTCAGGAGTAAATCAAGTTTTAGGGGGGGAGGATGTATTGCCCCTCCATTCTCACCTTGGATGTGTAGGTTGTCGGGCTAAGGAGCATGAAGATGAAGGTAAAATACTTAGAATATTTAGGGCATGTTAGACATGTTGATGGTAGGTTTACTATTTTGATTAGTTGATGACACTCATTGATGTTTACTATGATGATATTGTTGATGCTTTATGATTGCTACATTATGCTTATGTTGTGATCAGTTATGGGTTAATTGATTATGTGAATTAATACTACCATGTGCCTTATGTGATTATCGGATGATGTGTTATCTGGTAGTTTAGTTATGATGAGCTTGCTTGATGTGGATTTTTGTGATGTGTTTTGTGAAGGGACAGTGTAGCATTACTCATGTTGAGTACTGTTGTGACCAAATCACACATCGCCCCATTGCAAATGGGGACTCCCCCCCCCCCCCCCCCTTTTTTTTTTGAGCTCTAGTGCTTTGCTTTAGTCTTAGATGGTGTCTTAACACTTTTTAATGATGAAGTCAGTAGTGTTTGAGTCTGTAGCTTTGTTGTGGCTACCATAGTTCCTTGATGTCTTGATATCCTAATGTATGTTTGAGATCCTGAAAATGACTAAGTCTGATATCCTAAAATCCTAAAAATTGATTAAGTCTGAAATTTGGTGGATCCCTCAAAATCTAGAATCTACATGTTAAATCTGGTGGATCTGAGACCTATCTCAAACATCCTGAAAGGTATATTGAAAAATATTTAAAGTATAAGAAATTTTTCAATATACCTAACCCTAGGGACTTGCATTTTTAGGTGCAAATTTGCTATAAGACCTTAGGTACATTTCTCCACTTGCAGTGACTCAAAATTGCACCTAGAACTTAGGGCGCATTTCATCATCCATGAAACCTCAAACTTGCACCTTGAACAAGTGATGCTAGAAATGGTGAAGAGAATGGGCGCCTTGAAGAACTAAACCCCCCAAGACACTTTGCAAATCCTTAAAGCCCAAAATTCACTCAAATGAGCTAAGGCGCATTTCTTCATCTCTAGAGCCTCCAATGAGCGCCTTAGCATGAAAGGAATGTTTCAACCAATGACAAATTGCACCTTGCTAAAGTGAGGTTTGAAACCAAAAGAGATTGACCACACCTTGTAGCAAAAGGTCATTTAGACATCTATGCACTTCTTTAGAGTCATGAAATTTGAATAAACACCTTTTAAGACCTTAGGCACATTTCAGCTTTAATACAACCCCATATGAGTGCCTAAGCAAAAGGAGGCATGAAAGGATGAAATTTGATGTCATTTGAGGTAGAGAGTCTTCTAGATACCTTCGCATTGCATTGAAACCTCCAAATTGAACTTGATGATCATCTTCAAGTCAGGGCACATTATTACTTCTCCTCAACCTCATTTTGGTGCCTTGATGTAAGATGAGGTCAAAACTTAATGAAGATTGCACCCAAAGAGATCATCTTCAATTTGCACCTAGAGTCATCCTAGATCATCAATTTGCGCCTAAGGGTCAATACAACATAATATAACTTAGGAAATTTTTGAAAATCATCAAAAGAAGGCTAGGCACACTTTCTTACCTTTATAGACCATTTTGGCCCCTTGGCAATAGAGTGAATGAATAACCTCATATGAGCACCTAAGGATGAAGTATTCTCACAAGGATGTAAACAAGTGTTGAGAGCCTTAAAAATGTCAAAGAATAAACTTTATCATCATCAAAGGGCACCTTGCAAAAGAGGTCTAGGAGCAACATCAAGATAAGGCACAATTTCTTGCTTCTATAATCACCTTTGAGCGCCTAACAACCAAAGGGGCAGTCGTCAACCAATTTGAGGTGGTATAAGTATTAAGGCACACCTATTGAAACTCCACAAGGGTTTGGGTCCATGAAATCTTGAAGTAAACACCACAATTATGCTAGGTGCAATTCCTTGTCTCTATGGTTATATTTTGGTGCCTAGGAAGTAGAATGTTTGGAGATATGAGTATGAGTGCCTCTATTGAAAGAACATCAAATTTGACATAATCAAGGTTCCTAAGGTGAGGAAGAATTTCCTAAATGTTCAAGCATGAAGTAGCAATCATTAGATGTCAAGAAACAACGTAAGGGCTTTAGGCATAATTTTTAGCTCTTTTAACCTTAGATATGCACCTAACTTGGAGTAAACCTTCATTCACATGTAGGCGCTAATGTACATCTTTACAACTCTCAACTAGCGCCTAGCCTTGTGAAGGCAAGAATCAAGGATAAAAGACCTCACCTTGTTAAAAGTTGACAATTGGAATCATCAACATGCATTTGAAAGTGTTAAAATGCTAAAAAATAGGCCAAGTATGCTAGGCGCATTTACCTGTCTCTCCACACCTCAATGAGCGCCTAGGAGAAAAATACATGAAATGACATTTTGGAGTGGGCACTTAGATAGGAAGGATCATCATAAGGCATGTTCAATCATTCAGAATCATTAAAATAGCAAATAAAGTCCAATTTGGCCTAGGCGCACTTTTCCTCCCATGCCAACCTAGATTTGCGCCCTAAGGAAAATCATTTAAATTCATGTTTGTGAGTGAGGGCCTTGAGAGGAGGGATCATTTTAAGCCATTGAAATTGTTTGAAATCATCAAAAATGACAAGTATGAAGCTATCTTGTGCTAGGCGCACTTTGCTCCTCCAGACACCTAGATTTACGCCTAGACTTGAGATAACTTATTTAGATGTTTAATGATGATTCCTTTGTGTTAGAAAGTGTTTATTAAAAGGATTGATGTTGTTTTTTTTGTTTGTTTTGCAGGAGCATGGATTAAGAAGTCACCTAAGGAGCAAGTTCCTGGAGTCACCTTCACGCAAGGAGTAAAATGAAGATTGAAGATAGCTACTCCAAAGGATCACATCAAGTTCAACATACTTCATCATCTACATTGTCGAAGACATCATCGCATAGATGATGCAGTTTGGGAATATGTTGAGATGGCACCTACGTGGCAAATGCATATCATCACTCAATTATAATTCACATCATTCAACAAGCAAGAAGACAAAGAGGACGTCCATGTGGAAGATACTCAAAAGATTCCATTTTATCCTTATCTTCTTGGAAAATGTGCCTTCATTGCCTCTCTTATGTACTAAAAATAGCAAGTTGTAACTAATTGCTGAGATGGCATGATCCTGGCCCTTGGCTATCTGAATTGATCCATGCCATTCATTGTAATTCTGGACTCTATATAAAGGCCTTGTTGCTTCATTTGTAAAGTAGTAGTCAGTAGGCAAGTAGACTAGAAGAGTAGAGTAGAAGAGACTATCAAAGTTCTCTGAGAATACTTGAAGATTGTTGTAAATATTTCTCAAGATTAATGCAGACATTGGAGCTTATTTGGTGTTAAGTGTTGTCTTGTGGAATGACATGGTTTATTGTATTTCGATGAAGTGGAGAGATGTTTCAAAGTAGATTAAAAGTAGACTAGAAGCTCATTGATGTAATGCATGTATGTATTGGATATTTGATCAACTCCTAGCTAATGCTTTTGACATTCATCATTGGTGAAGTGTTGTGTAAAGCTAGTCTGAGCTTCATTATAATTTGTTTAAGTTAGATTAAGGATGCTTGTTTGAGCTGCGCCGTCCAATGGGTGCTTATATGAGCTTTCATGATTTGAAAACCTTTCACTATCCTTAGGAGATTGTACCAACTCCATGTAGTTGTAGGCATCCTTGGCAAAGTGGAGTTAGGTTTATTAAGGAGTTTGTCTATTCACGCATCATCATTGCTTCATTGACCTTAGATTAATTTATTTGAACCTTTATCTTTTTCTTTTTCTTTATCATTGAAGCCTTGTACATACATCATCCACATTGAAAGGAGAAATAAGCTGAATGAAGTATGGAGAAGTCTGCGTAAGTCCCTTTGTGATAATCAACAATATCACATCAAGTCACTGAGTTTATCCAATGCAAATCATGAATATGGAACCTTGAAGTTGTCTCACTGGATCACATAGCTTAGCCTTTGAGAGACTTTATTCAAGAGAGAATAGGACACTTAGTGTTTTACTCTATTGTTGAGTTGTCTAAAAATAATCATCAACAAGTACCCTGCTACGCTGCGATTCCCTGTCACAGTGTACTTGTTTGGATGATTACATATATATATATATTTGTATTCGACCCTTTTGTTTGTTGTAGGATTGCAGGTACTGGGCATCGACTCCACCTAAATTGGTAGGTCTGAGAGTGCCTTCATACCAATGGAAGTTGTGGAATGAAGATAACATGAGGTCCCTTAGTTGACATCATTCTCGATGAGGATGAATTCTCAATCTCGAGTTTTGTCAGTTTGGTCGATTGGTGCATGACTGTGAGTCTATTATTCTTTGGTCTGTTGTTGTTGGAGAATGTTTGGTATGTAGTTTTGAATTGTTTATTGTCAGTTTATTGCTTTAACATTTTGTTGAATAAATAATGCTAATTTTGAGGAATATTAAATATTGTTTTCAAATAGAAATTAAACTGATAATTTTAGTAGATAATAATAATAATAAAAAAATAATAATAGATAAATTATAAATATCTAATACCTTATTAAGTGAATGAATATTCTTTTGTATAGTTAGATAAGACACTATTTATATTGTATTCCAAGGTCATTAATTAATAATAATTAGTATAAGTTGTCAAAAGATATATATATATATATATATATATATATATATATATATATATATATATATATAAATTATTTTGCCTAGTTGTAAATAAATAGCATGTTGTAGAAAGTGTTAAGGATAATTTATGTGCCTTATCCGTGTTTCCACTTTTTGCTTATTTGTCTTTCTATAACTTATGTCTATATCTGCCTTACAATGGCATGCATTCTAATCTTGTTTAGCAACTGTTGTAAAATGGTGTTTTCTTGATATAGAAATATAGGTAACCTACTATAATGGCACTGAAACTTCATACTTAGTATGTATATTACAATCTGTCATGTGATGGCGTTAAAAATGTCATATTTAGTATGTATGTCACACTACCATAATGGCGTTGAAAATTGATAAGTGTATATTATTTAGAAATGATTTAAGATCTTTTTTCGGAGAAAATCATTAGTGTAGTCAATTTAATGTTAATAAGCAATCTTTAGTAAAAAGATTTAATGTTTTTGCATTTCGATGTTTTATCCATGTTATTACATGGATAGATTTGAGTGTATGAAGTTAGAATCAAAGAATATCATAGTAAGGATGTAGTTAGTTCCACCACCTAGCTACTTTTCTCATTATTGGAAGTAACTAGACATAATTATAGGTTAGATCAAGATAAGTGTTAAACTAATTATCTTTCCCTTCATTAAGTACTTGTGCAAGGAAATTAGTGCAAATTGGCTATGTGCATGCATTAATTCTGAGTGTGTAATTTTTGACAATATCAAGATTTGTCCTAGATCTAGAAGTTTCTCAAGGAAACATACTCCACGATAGTAAAAATTCATGTTCATTGTTGCTTTAAGTATGTGTAAGATAATAGTAGTGTAGATGCTATATCTCTTGATTTGGTTAAGTGAAATATATAAGAAACCCTTTGAAAATGATGAGAAAGTCTAAATTTTTTTATAAAGTGAAAGTGAGGATCTGTTACTTAATTGGAAAATCCCTTATTATTGACACCCATATCCTTATTGATAACCTCATCCTAGGCAACCCTTAGTTGTGTGAGATTAATGTAATGTGAATTGTGTCAGTTAATGAGAGGATGTCTAGAGTATGGAATTAACATCTTGGAATAAAGTTCTTTAGTCTTTTATTGTGGATTGAAGACTATCATAATAATTGAAATGGCTTGTCTTTTAAAATGAAGTATTTTTCATTGAATGATCATATTAGTAGTTAGAATATCATTGTTCTTCATTGTTGAGATAGATTCACTTTATGGATGTTGGATGACTGACCATGATTGGAAATAATGTTACAGATCTTATGTTGCGTTTGTGGTTTTGTTATTGAAGTATTGATGAGGGATCTTGGTTTATGATGTGCTTTGGAAAGTGAATGTGATATATGACCATTGCATTTTAATGGTGTCATGCGTTTGTGTTATTTGGGGAAAGTGGTTTCTAGAGGCCTAGGAGGGTGTGATTATGTGGGGGTTGGCTATGTGTGTATCTTGTGAGTTGAATGAAATGCATTCTTGAAATATGGTTTATTATTCATGTTGGAATGACACATGTGCAAGATGGAGAATGCCTTGCTCAGTGTACTTATTCATGTGATTATGATGAGCATGCAAGCTGGAAATGCCCTGCTTGTGTAATGTGAAATGATGTATATTTTGAAGAATGTGATAGTTCATGCTTGGTTTATAGTATGGGTTGTGAGAATCTAGATGTAGTGAAGGGGGAGTGGCTTCCAATGTAGGGTCGGTGCCCAAAGTGGCTAGCCATGGTAACCCATTGGGAGTTTTGTAATCAAGTGATAACCTAATAAATCTAGAGTTGGGTAGTTTTCACACTAATTAAGATAATTGGATTCCTCACCCATGCCTGTAGTGCTCATTCAGGCTAAGGATGAGATGAGAAGGCCTGGTTGGCAAGATCAAATTCCTTGTCCTCACGAAAGGAATGTTGGTTTCGCATGTGTCACCCTATGGGGCCGGTGTCTAGTAAGAGATTGTCAGGGTAACCATAGATGGGGGTCGGTGCCTAGTGAGAGATTGTCAGGGTAACCCAAGGATGGGGGTGGACGTCTAGCTAGAGACTGTCAGGGTAACCCATGTTAGGACCATGCGATGACACTCATCCCTACTACAGTCTAGCATTCCCTAATTGTTTTTCTCCATTCATTATGTGATTGTCTCTGGTAGTGTTGTTGAGTTACTTGTGTTAGTTACCTATGTTGTAATGGAGTCATGTGTAGTCCTTGTTCCTTTTAGACTACTGTCTACCTATCTGTCTATTTTCATGGGACCTCATTGTTATCTCCTAGCACGAGGGGTGGACCTCAGGGTTCCACATGGCTGGGTGGTTATGCTTTATTCCATTGGTTTTCTGGCATCATAGTTCACATGTAAATAAGATGTAACTCTCATGATTCTAGTTTGCATCTGTATTTGAAGACTGTTATTTGTACTATTTGCATCTAGATCTATGTATTAGTGGAATTCATTATGTAATTTGATGTATTCAGAAAAAGAGATTTTGTAACAATGAAACTATGTAATTCCTCTTGTAAGATATACTATTTTGTATTTGTAATCTTAATGCAAACTTCTTGAAGTATTTGGAAGTCGTAATGAAAGATGCTGGTTTGATTCAGTTGGTTTATTTGACTAAACTATGTATGTTGTTGATTATTGTATAATTTCAATAATGCAGCTGTGTAATCCCTAGAGATGCTAGTTTAACTTGTTGATTATATACTATGTTATGTTTTGTTATCATTACTTCTATTTAAAAAAAAAAATTCACCCTCTTTATTGCTTAGTTAAACTTATCTCTAGGGTTGCATGGTGGGGCATTACAATGTGATTAGGCATCAGAGCTGTACAATGAAATAAAGCTCACTTGATAATCTCTGATGGCCCTTGTGGCATAGTATTTATGGATGTATGTGATTTATGGGTGAAATGCTAGTTTGAATCCTTTTATTTTTGTGCTTTGTATAGTTGCTATTTATAGGCAATGATACTTCGATGTGCTTTATAAAAAAGAGGATTCAATCTTGCCTGGTTGTGGTATGGTTATGATGTGGTCGGTGAGTGGGTGATAGTTGGCAAAAACTCTGTTGCATTTAATTTGCATGTGTATGATTCATTTTGTGTGTTTGTGTGATTTGTTTATGCAATTATTATGTGGATTTGGTTATATGGATTGTTATGATGATTATGATTATTATAATGATGAAAATGATGTGGTACTAACATGTTGATGCAGGTGTATGTGATGATGATGCATTGATTTGTAGGTCATAATACAAGGTGTCATTAGGTAGGTGAGGGATAATTAGATGGATTGGGGATGGGGGGGGTTGTTTGGGGGGAGTGATTGGAAAGAAACATGAACATGCTTGCTGGGGGATGTAGTGGATTAGGAAATCAGTTGGGATGGAGGGTTAATTGGGAGGAATGACTGGGAAGCAACATGAATGTGCGCTTGTTAGGAGGGGGGTAAGTGGATTAGGATGAGTCTCCATCTTTATTAATGCAAAGCCAAAGGTTGGAATGTTATAGATGGATATGGATTTTGATAGGTGTAGGTGAGTATGATAGGATTGATAAGGGTTGCGATTATGCTGGTATGTTTTAGAGCAATCCTAAGTTTTAATATAGTAAAAAGGATATTTTTTTACCAAGGTATAGGAGACCAAGGTGATAATGTATATCCAAATTTGCATGGACTTGGAATTCAAACAAGAGGATGTGCTTATACATGCCCAACATAGTACAACATTGTCTATACGTGTGGGGAAAGAGACTTAGAACATTAAAGTCCTAGTGCACAAATGTATGATCCTTAGGTGCAAAGGATGGATGTTATGCAAAAAGATATTCTAACACACACAAGATATGAATACCAACTAGATTAATAATAACGTCCAATAAACACGACATACAACAACAAATGACTCTTGCCCCATTCTATACCATTGAATGACACACCAAGATATGGAAGATCAAGGTGGTACTTCGGTAAGTGTAGAAGGGGTATAAAAAGATAAATCAAAACAAAAGACTAATTGACAGATGAATCAACAACCATTGAATCTCTTTCCAATATTATAGATTGAAAGTGATTGGGATATGACTATTGCAAGAACGATATATCCTAAGGCATAGGTTGTGATGATGGATGCTGTAGGATATGCACAAGATATGATGGTTATGTGGTCTTTCGAGATTTGGTCTAATGTGTATGATTCACATTGTGGTATGTTATTTTTGCATGCATTTTTTGAGTAGTTTGGTTGTCTTTAGTCCTTGATTGAGGTGCAGTAGATTTATTGCTTGGTATTGTTTTGGGGGTTTTCTAATTTTTTTTTGTTGTTTTTGGAGATTTTCTAATTATTTTTGGTATTTTTAGATATAGTGTATGTACAACGAATGCATGAGACAAACTGTATAATTATCCATAGTATGCATACAAAGATCTAATCCTTATCCAAACTCAGGGATTTTTCTCCCCGCATGGAATGATAATGGGAGGGAAATGGACACTTAATGTTTACAAGTTCAAGCCGTGATAGGATATGGGTATGAAATGATGGGGTATGGAGTGGATGAACAAGAACTTAATAGATGGTAGATAATGCCACTACTCATGGTGCTAGAGACACATTTTCACCATGGCACTTATCCAAGGTGCTACCAAAGTCATTTTCACCATTGGATGACTTTATTGCACTTGGTTTTTTGCAATTTTTTGATTTTTTTAACTTTTTTTTTTAATTTTTGACTATTTGACTTTTTTGGGATATTTGTTCAGTAAAGCATAAAATTTCTTGAGATGCATGATGTTCATAAGCTTATATAGAGGCTGTCCCTTAGGTGTTGCTAGCTGATAAGCTCCTGATCCATATGTGGCTATTATAACAAATGGTCCCAACCAATTTGGTTCAAATTTGCCTTTTTTGTCATGGTATTGCAAGTTCCTCTAGTTTTCCATTAGTACAAGGCCACCCACTTCAAAGTGACAAGTACTGATCTTCTTATTATAGCTATGACAAAGGCGATTATGATATGATTACAAGTGATTAAGAGTGTTGAGACATATTTCATCTAGGAGTTCTAGCTCATGTCGATAAGCAACTTGATACTCCTCATCAATGAGATTTTGCAATGATATTCTTAAGGAGGGGAGCTTGACCTCGATGGATAAAATTACTTCGGAGCCAAAGACAAGGGAATATGGTGCGCTCTTGTGGGGGTATGGATGCTTGTTTGGTATGCCCAAAGGGTGGGGTCAAGTTAGAGGTGCCAGTCATGACCAACTTCATTAACTATTTTCTTTAGGATTCTTAGGATGGTTTTTTTTTGAAGCTTCTACTTGATCATTACCTTGGGGGTAATATGAGGTGGAAAAATGATGTTGGATGTGGAATTTCTGACAAAGGGTGTGAAGTTCTTGGTTCTTAATGATGGAGAGGGGTATACCATACCGATATATGATGTAATGTAGGATAAATTTGGATATTTGTTTGCCAGTGATATAGGTGAGTGGAATGGCCTCAACCCACTTTGTGAAGTATTTAGTGGTAGTAATAATGAATTTATGGCCATTGAAGGAAGATGGATGGATTTTACCAACAAGGTCAAGCCCCCATTGTGAAAAGGGCCAAGGAGTGGTGATAGGTTGTAATTCTTGAGATGGAGCATGAATCAAGTCACCGTGCTACTGACATGGAAGGCATTTCCTAACAAACTAATGAGAATTTTATTTCAGAGTCAGTCAATAGTATCCTGTTCTCAAGATCTTCTTTGCTAGGGCAAGTCCATTAGAGTGTGCACTGCATATACCTTCATGTACCTCTTGTAAGGTAGTTTGGGATTCTCCTGAATCGAGACACCTTAAAAGGGTACCATCAAGAATTTTTCAATATAGGTTGTCACTGAGGATAGTGAAACATGATGCTTGATAGATGAGTGTGCGACATTGGGTGGAGGATAGATTAGGTGGGATGATGTTGTCATGGAGTTAAAGGTATATATCTTGATAACAGGGGGTAAGGGACCAACAATTTTGTAGACTACTTCAAATTGTGGAACATCATATGCTAGAGTTACTAATTCCTCAATGAGGAATTTAGACTGCTTACTATTTTTCAGCATATCAACAAGAGACCCTATTGTAGCCATGACATCTACTTCTTTGTTGTTCAATCTGGGCACTTGTTCAAACTGGATCTCAGAAAAGTACTCTTTGAAGTCATCTACCATTCTCTTGTAGGGTAGGAGTTTGTCATCTTTTGTTTTGTATTCATTATTCACTTGTTTGATCAACAATTGAGAGTCACTATAAACAAATAGTTTCTCAATTCTCCATTAGATTGCCATGCAGAGTCCTGTGATGAGTGCTTCATATTCTGCCACATTGTTGGTATAAGGGAATGTGATTTTGTAGGGTTTAGGGATGCAATCTTCTTGGGGAGTGATGAACAAGATCCCTACTCCTGATCCACGATGTGTATATGATCCATCAAAATACATTTTCCATTTTGGAATTGGTGCCTCAGCTAGCTGATCTACTATGATATGTCCTTTGATTGCTTTTATTTCTGTATAGTCAATGTCTAATTCACTTAGGATCATCACCAACTTAGCCATGCAAGGTCAGTAAGAGTTGTTTTTGATAGAAGATACTTGAGTATGTCTATTTTTGCAATGAGCTTGGTTTTGTGATTAAACATGTAATGTCACAATTTTTGTGATGAAAAGATGACTTCTAAACATGCCCGTTCAATTGGTGTATAGTTAAGCTCATATCCCACTAAGGTGTGATTGATGTAGTATATATCTCTTTTATTTCCATTATCATCATACTGTGCTAATAAGACCCATATTGCTATTGATGTTGCTAAGATGTATAATAATATGGGTTGATCTGGTTGTGGCAACATGAGCATTGGTGGTGTTGCAAGATATTCCTTTAGCTGATCAAAGGCTCTCTGACAATTTGTATCCCATATAAATGCCACATCTTTTCATAGAAGATGTTGGAATGGGTGGCATTTATCTGCTAACTGTGCAATGAAGCATCTTATTGATTGGAGTTTTCCTTGGAGGCTAAGGAACTACTTCAAATTTCTTGGAGGAGGCATTTCAACTATAGCTTTCACTTTTGCTAGGTCGACCTTAATGCCTTGTCGGGATATGATGTATCCCAAGAGTTTTCCAGATGTAACCCAAAAATGCATTTTTTGGATTTAGGTGCACCTTGCATTCTTCAAGATGGTCAAATATCTTAGCCAATACATCTAAGTTCCCTGCTCTTGTTTTTGATTTTCCCAATAGGTCATCTACATAATCTTCCAAGATGTTGTGGAACTTGTCATGGAAAATAACAGTCATAGCTCGTAGATATGTGGCCCCAACATTCTTAAGGCCAAAGGGAATGACTACCCAACAATAAGTATCTCATGGAAAAATGAAGGTAGTCTTGTGTCGGTCTTATTTAACAATTTTGATTTGGTTATATCTTGAAAAACTATCCATAAGAGATAACATCTCATGTCCAACTGTTAAGTCTACTATGATGTTGATGTTTGGTAAAGGAAAGTCATCCTTGGGACATGCTTTGTTCAGGTCTCTGAAGTCTGTACATATGCATATGCCCCTAGTGAATTTTGATACTAGAACAATGTTTGAGACCCATTCAGGATTTTCAATGGGTCAAATGAAGCTGACATCTAGAAGTCTTTTGAGTTTAGCTTTCACTAGAAGTGCTATATGTGGATGCATTTTCCTAAGCTTCTGCATGACTGGCTTGGCATCAGGATATATTGCCAAATGATGTACTAATAGTGAAGGGTCCAATCTAGGCATATTAGTACATGTCCATGCAAAGTTATGCCTCTTTTCTTGAACAATGCTAGGAATTTCATTTGTTCTATTGGGGTGAGTGAAGCAGCTCTGGAGGTAATTTGTGGTGACTCCTCTGTACCTAGATTCATCAATTGTGATTCTTCTACCAGGATAGGAGATCTTTCTTGATACAATGTTGGTACCTCAGCGAGGTCAAGTCTCTCATCCTCTAACACCTCAGGGATGTTTTCACCAGGGGATACGTCCTTTATTTTTACTTTTTTGTAACCCGAAAGTGCCTCGTGGTGGTTTTCACTAAGGGATGTTGTATTCTTCATTTTTATGTTTTTGCGACTAAGAGACTTGGTGGTCTCCTCGAAGTAAGCAGATTTGTTGAGCTCTATGATGTATCCTGCTTTATGGTCCCCTAGGAGCATGTGTTCTCTTATTCCCATGAATTCGGCAATGACCTCATCATTTTGAACAGTATCAAGTATAGGAGGCCCTTGTTGGTCCCAATCTATGAGTTGGGGGTATATGAGTGGAAGGTCATTGGATGATGTCATAGTAGATAGGTGTATATGGTACAAATTGATGTTTCGTAGAGGAGATTCATGAAGTCCTGGAAAGAGTCTTGATAATCCTCTTCATTGATGTTCTTGATAATGGGAAAGGCCTTTGCAACCTCAGTTAAGATATATTCTAGTTGTGAGGATATAGGCTTACATTTTCCATATCCTAGACCTTGAAATCAGTGATTTCTTGTTGCTTGGATGGGCTCGATGATTTCTTGTTCATGTAGGCCTAGGCATCCTTGTCCTTTATAGCCCATGTTTTTGTTAAGAAAAGTGTCTCAACCTTGCAACTACAAAAGGTTACTATTCTTCCTAGTTTTGGTCTTTTCAATACCCTTTATCTTGAAGAATGGTCTAGAACTTTCAAAGTTTCTAAAAGGGATAAAAATGGTGGGACTTACCATTTTTAGTAACTCTATATTTGAACTTGGATGGACCTAAAATTTTCCCAAAAGGTGCGGAATGACTAAGTAAACATCCCGGGTGAGTTTCGACTCAAGACCATACCTGGATCATTTCTGTTTTTGAAACTACTGAAAAAAGTTTCAAACTCAATTTTGAGGCACTTAGAGGTCCTTGAACATCTTGAAAGTTGTCATAATTAGAAAAGTAGGTTATGGCTTGAATGATCTCTTCATGAGCTTTTCAATGCATTAAACAGTTCATCAATCGGACACCTAGATCAAAAGTTATGGCCTCCGGAAGTTAGACCTCCTATTTTTGGGAAATGTAAAAACATGTTGGACACTTAAAAGAGTTGTAAAGGGGAGAGTTACATGGGTTGGTGTGTGATTTGGAACATCATGAGGCATCTTTGATTGGAGATAATTTGGGTGCCACTTTTAGGTGGTTTTGTCTCATGGTTTTGTAATTACCGTTGACGGTTTACTGTATTGTATCTCCTATATATTAGGAGCTTGAGATGGAGGTTGTGTGAAAGAGTCTTATATATGTTGAGTTACCTCTAGATCTCTAGTTGATTAATATTCTATGAAAGCTTATCTCAGTAAGTATATTGTAATCTTCTTGATTCCTGAATAATATATTGGGTGGCTTTGGAGTGTGGGGTTTTTTACTTGAAAGGGTTTTCCCCACATATATCTTGTGTTGTGAGATTTACATTTGGATGTTGTTATTACCTTTCTATTAATGTGCATCTTAATTTGTAACTGTAAAAGTTAAAATTTGCATAAATTTTTCCTTAGTAGATCAGTGTAGGAAGCATTTTCCACATAGAGTGCTTCCTTTTAGTTGGTATTAGATCCTGATCACCTTTGGTTCTAGTTGTTGGGTAGAGGGTTTTTTGAGGTGATCTTCATTTCAATGGGAGCTTGTGCATAGGGTTTTGAAATCTTTGTTGCTGGAAAGAGATGGCAAGCACATCTGGGAGGTTTGAGATAGAGAAGTTTAATGGTAGTAATTTTGAGTTGTGGAAACTCAAAATGGAGGACATGCTTGTAGATCAGGATTTATGGGATGCCATATCTGGTTCAAAACCAATGGTAATGTCTCAAGTAGATTGGGATCTCAAAGATTGAAAGGATAAGGGTTTGATAAGACTCTATTTGGCTAATTTAGTACTCCTGAATATCCATGAAGAGAAGACTGCAGAAGATCTTTGGAAAAAACTTGGAGATGTTTATCAGGCTAAATCCTTGGCGAACAAGTTATTCCTGTGAAATACATTGTATTCTTTGAGGATGGAAGATGGAGGATATGTTGCTGATCACCTAAATACTTTCACCTAAATACTTTCAATATGTTTATTGCCTAGTTGACCTCTGTTGGTGTGAAGATGGAGGAGGAGGATTGATGTATGACATTACTGTGTTCCTTACTAGATTCATGGGATCACCTTGTTATGGCCATTGGGAGTACCACTACCACATTCAAGATGGATGAAGTGGTTTCTTCGTTCTTCTCTGAAGAGATGCAGAGAAAGTCTTCTGAATCGGCTAAGGAGGCTCTTACGGTTCATGGTAGATCTATAGAGAAGGAAAATAAAAAGGATAAGAAGAAGGAAGAAAAAGGAAGATCCAAATCTCGTGGCAGATCTAAGTCTCCCAGAAAGTCCAAGGCCCTGTGTTGGAATTGTGGCAAACCTGGTCACTTCCACAAGGAGTACAAGGAGGAGAAGAAGAAAAATAACTATGATTCGAATTCTAACAAGTCATCTCAAGATGAAGAAGAAGCATTGTTGCTACCTTTGAAAAACATGCATCAGAGGATGTGTGGCTTATTGACTCTGGTGCATCTTTTCACATGACCTTACATCAAGGTTGGTTTTCAAAGTATGAATAATACGATGGTGAAAAGGTGTACTTGGGTGATGATTCTCACCTGAAGATTGTTGGCCATGGAAGAGTCTTGATTCAATTCCTTGATGGACGAGTTAAGGCGATCAATGGTGTTCTGTATATCTCTAGTTTGGCATGAAACCTCCTTTCTGTAATTAAGTTGAATGATGTGGGTGTGCAGGTTGTTTTCTTGAATGGAGGATCCAAGATGACTAGAGGATCTATGGTGTTGGATAAGGGTGTTCGTATTGGCACTCTGTTTCTCTTGATGCATGCATGGTTTAGTGCAATATTGCCTCTGTTTCAAAGAAGAGAGCTTTAGAGTCTTCATCCTCACCATTGGAACTAGCAACGAAGAGGATTGTTGCATCTACTTCCGATGGTCATGCTTTCTGGGTACCTAAGGGTGCTCATTCTATGAAGATGAAACTTCTAGCTGAGAAGACAATGTTATGGCACCAAAGGACTGGTCACATTGGTGAAAAGGGTTTGAGGACCCTAAAAAATAAGAATCTCGTTGAGGGTATGAATGACTGTAACCTTGAGTTTGATTTCTGTGAACATTGCATTTATGGAAAACAAAACTGTGTTCAGTTTTATTCTAGTTCTCACAAATCTTTTGAGGTGTTGGACTTGATTCATTATGATGTGTTTGGTTCTATTAATATTCCTTCAATTTCAAAATCTGTTTACTTTGTTTCATTCATTGATGATTATAGTAGAAGGACACGGGTGTATTTCCTTACAACCAAATCTGAAGTCTTTAGTAGATTCAAAGAGTTCAAAGCTTTTGTAGAGAATCATAAGGATATAAAGATTAAGTGTTTGAGGACTGACAACGGTGGTGAGTTTTGTTCATCAAATTTTGACAAGTTCTGTAAAGAACAGGGGATTGAGAGGCACAAGACAACTTCGTATACCCCTTAGTAGAATGGAGTTGTAGAAAGGATGAATAGAATGTTGATGGAGAGGGCAAGGAGTATGCTAAGTGGAGCTGACCTTGAACAAAAATTCTAGGTTGAAGCTATTGTTACCACTTGTTACTTGTTTAATAGGTCTCCTACATCAATGCTCATTGATAAGACACCTATCAAGGTATGGACTGGTAAAAAGCCTTCATTGAGACACATTCAAGTATTTAGTTATGTTATGTCATAAAATGTCCCCCTAGGATTTTTACCTCCTAAGTTTAGTTCCCGGGTCCCTTAGATTAAATCATGCATGTTAAAAATGAATCTCAAAGCAAAATCCCCTGAAACTCATGTCAAATGGGGCTTAGGGGCCACTCTTAAGCTTGATCAAGTTCCAAAATAGGACCTTGGACTTGGGCACCCGTGCCCTAGTCCAGACCTATTTTGTCGAAACCCAAATTTTAAATGTCGGCAAAGTGACCGTTAAAAGGTTTCCCTTTGTCGACATATTCAATTTGAATTACGAATGTTTAACAGGAATGCATATGTAAACATGTTTAGGACTTCATTTTAACCTAGAGATGCATAATGCAAACTTGTGATCTTATGCTAAGGATATTCAAGGTTTTCATTGTGTTACAGAGTAGTATTGTGTTGTGTTTGTACTTGTTTGTTGTAGATTTGTCTTCATCAATCCATCTCCTCATGGCATGAAAGATCTTCATCTCCTGTGAGAGCTTCACCTTCGAGGTGACATCTATTTTGTGTTTCAATCAATTTGTTATATCATTTGCTTTTGCCCTTGTCCACCAAGGACACACACTCTATCTAACAATGGTGTTGGAAGGCTTGACCAAGGCAAGCTCCTTAACACCACAACCCCTAACCCCTCTCTTGTGATTGCAGGTTATAGGTGTCAGATCTTGTGAAGAGGAGTTGCTGGAGGTTAGTGTAGAGTGTAAAGATTCTAAATATGAAGAAAACAACAAAAAATATCCCTGATTGGACATATGCGCCCACCCCAGTGTCCTCCATTTTTGTATCTCTAGAAATCTCTGAGTGGGTTACAGTGTGAAGCATATTTTGGTTCCAAGCCCTTAGAAAAAGTACCCCATTGGACATAGGAACCTGCCCTAGTGTCCCTGAAGTTTTTGCTTCCTATAATCTAAATCCTGGTATGTATCTAACCTGCATTTATTGCCTTCATGTGCGAGCATTTGTCGTGTTTCGTCTGTTTGTTTACGATTTCATATAATTAGGGTTTAAGGCATAATCAGATTAGGGTTTAACATATTAATTAACAAATTCTAAATTCCTTATCATTCCAAGTGACACCAAACTTGTAGCTGAGTCCTCTTGCAAAAGTTGTGATTCAACTCAGTTTAATGTCCTTGAATGTTATATGTGAAAGGAGCATTTAATCACACTATCAACCATCATCATCATTCCCTCTTTTCATACATAACATTTTGGTGAACCCATGTTTTTTCTAAATTTTGTACCTTGCTGAGTGTTGTACATCAGATTTGCATTCATACATATTATTTTCATTATCATACATTTAAAAATCTTGAATAGAAATTGAAAAATTTGAAAACATAAGCAATTTTGGCTTGCATTTAGACATAGTTTGCACTATTTTCCTTGCATATCATTGAAAACATTTAATTTTATGATATTTACATCAGATCTGAAATAAATTACAGCATTTCATCTTGTTATCATCATTTACCTTACATTTGCATCTTTCATTTTCTAGGGGTTTGCTTGAAATTTTGCATTTTTCATATAACCTAGTAATTTAAAAAGCTAGGGTTTGTAATTAAAATATTATTTGAGATTTTATTACTCATTTAAAAATCTTTCAAATTTGAATTTGGACTGTGGTGTTTCATCATAGTCTGTTTTTCATCTACATTTCAAAATTTGCATTTACACATTGTGTATTTCAACAAAAATAAGCATATTGATTCATTTTGCCTTAATTTTGACTTTGCATTGAGCATTGTATCATTTTAACATCATTGTTAAACCTGATCTAAGTTATTTTACATATTGAATTAGATTCATCCATCATTGTGCATAATTTTATAACATTTTTTTTGCATTTACTTTGAAAAAAGTGAAAAATTTGAGCATTTTAGGTGCATAAACAAGCATAGTTTTGCTTTGTTTCATTGTATTTGTCATAAATATATTTCATTTCATATCATGCATTTGTTTTCAAACATATATTCATCTATCATTTGAAAATTTGGCATCATTTAATCCTCTAGATTGAAAATTGGCATATTTGTTAAATTACACATTGTGTATTTCAACAAGCATATATTGCTCCTTTGGTTTGTTCTATTAGTTTGTGCATTGAGTGTTGTATGATTTTGCATGAGTTGTATAACCCACTTCCCTAATAGAAACATCCCCTTAAGGAGAAGTCTTAGATTAATGGGTTCTAGTGCTCCCGATAGCAACAATGTTCCTACATTAGAAAATCCATTGAACACCTACTTTATAAAAGGAGAAACACAAACTTTACAAGATATCATACCTCCTACAACCACAATGGAATAACAAACATTTCATGATTTTGAAGATCCTATTGATGTGATAACACATATACCCGAGGAGCAAATTCAACAACTTGATAAAGAACTATCTAGTTTTCAAGCATTTGTTGAAAAAGAAAGAACAACAGAAGAAGTTATGCCTGTTGTTCATAATCTCAGAGAGTTGTTACAAGAAGGACAAGATGGTGTTAACATGCTCCATGGATTAGCGCATATAGTGAGTCATAATGTTATGCTTGTGACTGAATGTGTGAACCTTATTAATAATATGTCATCACCAATTCATACACAAGTATCATCACCTATACCGACTACTAGAATGTCTACTTTTACATCATCAATCCTTACTACCAATGCACAAGCTTGTAGTAATTCTACCACTAGTATTGGATTATCTAATGGCATTAATTCATAGAATTACAAGGCTGTGGGATTCAATTATCAAAACCTAGCACCTAAGGTGACTTCTTATATGATAAATCACTCTCAACCACCTCTCCATTTCACCTATTCTCAACCACCTTCCACTTACAATTATTCTCAACCTCCTTTCGTTACCACTCACAAATAATCACCTCAAAATTTTATCACCACAACTTCTAATTCTTCTCAACAACAAACCACATCTCCTAATGATGCCCTTTTAAATCAACTCTTGCAAAGCATGATTTCTTTACAATAAAAGGTAACAAACTTGACTAATCCTTCCCAATCTAATTTACCAACATATCATGCTTGTAATCCTCTATCCTATGCAATCCTAAGAACTCCTATGTTGGAAAAATTTGTGACTCCCCTCTTTGAAAAGTATGGTGGTAAAGGTGATCCTAATACTCATGTGGCAGCATTCACGATGATGTGTAGCAATTTCTTCTTTTAAGAGGATTTTCTAGTGAAACTCTTCCCACAATCTCTTAAAGATACTACTTTGAAATAGTTTTTCTCATTACCTCTGAATTCAATAAACTCTTTCTTCCAACTAGTTGATCAATTCTTACAACACTTCCAAGAAAACATTGGACCTATGGTCTCCTTGATTGACTTGGTTCATTGTAAACAAGGTTCAAAAGAGAAATTGACGGAATTCATTAGTCGATATCAAGGACTTATCTCGCAAAAACAATACCTGATTAAAGATGAAGATCTTTAGAAGGTATTCATTACAAATTTACAACCTAACATCTGTGAGAAAATCCTCTTGATGAAGTATAGCTCTTTTCAACATCTATGTACAACACTTCGAGATTATCAACTTTCGTCTAATCAGTATGAAAATCAAAACTCATCAGCTCAAGTTGGTCAATCCACAGTTGGACCTTCACAAAATAACTTTAAGAGGAATAACAAGAGTTTCATAAAGATCAATGGACAACATTCAAATAATTTCCAATCACAAGTATCCACTATTGGTAATCCTAAATGGGCACCTTTTCAATTCAAACAACAATATCGACAGTTTACTCCATTGTTTGAATCTCTTCAATCAATTATGAATCAAGCAGTAAGAAACAATCTTTTAAAGCTTCCTCTTGTGAAATCACTTGATAGTAACAAGATACAAGGACCTAATTTTGATGCTAATGCTTTTTGTCAGTATCATAAATCAATAAAACATGACACTAAACGATGTATGCATTTGAAACATGAAATTCAAGACCTCATAGATTCCAATATAATACAGGTAACTGGAGTGAATGACAATGGAAATAAGTTGGTTGCCCCTCCAAATCAAAATTTGCAAATTTTTGCTAATCCATTTTCGAAGCATAGTGACAACAATATGGTAGAGCAAAATACAATAGAGCAAGAAGATGACTATCTCGACTATGATGAAATAGTTGGTACATGATAGAAGTGGATAAGGAGAAGGTCAGAGACTCACCTCATCCATGAGGAAAAGGTATCTATGCTGAGGTTCCTCCTCCATTATCCCTTCAAGGAGTGGGAGTTAACCAAGATGCACCGGATTTACAAATTGAACAACCATGACAAGATATTATGATATAAGGAAAGGTTGCCACGGTGGAAAATATCCCATTCCGCCGTGAAAATCTTGACAAGAAATCAAAGGATCAGAAAAGAATAAGGTGGTTATCATCAATGGGAAATAGAAATGATTCCCCTATTCACAAGAAACAAAAGATTTCAAATATATAGGGATTTGAGAAACAAGCACCGCATGACCATCTTGATAATAAGAATCAATCATGTATGAACTACTCACACTTTTATCGCACTTGATGGAGCACCTTTTTAAGATGTGCACAAGTCCAAACTCCTCTTAGATAAAATGCAAATATGTGTGTGTGTGTGTGTTGTGTTCTCCCATGATGTGTTATGTGTTATTTAGGTCTCCTTGGATGACCCTTGATACTCTTGTAAGGTCAAGGATACTGGGAGACCGCCTCTATTGTGACCATTCTTCTATTTGTTTCATCATTCTTCTATCTTGTCTCTCCTCTATTTTATTGTTGTGTGTTGTGCCTTATGGACATAGCGTTGTCGAGGGTGTTTTGGGGGCATCCTCCTACGTGGTGTTCCTAAGGCACTTGTTCTCCTCTCTTATTTTATTGTTTACCTTCTTTAATAATTCTACCTAGTTGGTCGATGATGAAAACATACACTGATATGGACTGTGCATCTCTTCAGCGAGAAAGCAAAATGGACCTAGTCCATATATGAAGATGGGGTTGATCTATATATATATTCAATGCTTGACTAGTAGAATCACTCCATGTGATGTATCATCTTGTGGTATTTCTTGTGACTAACATTTTACAATCCACTCAATTTGCTCTTGCACACTTTGAATGGTATCTCACCTTGTTGCTACACTCGGTTCTAAGGTACTTGCAGTATATCCCAATGGTTATACTCAGCTTCGAACCTGTGAGTATAGCCTTGGTCCTTGATGTGATTGTTTTCATGCATAGCTTTATGATGTGATATGGTCGTTATCTTAGAGTAAGATTTTATAACCATCTTGTTGTTTATCTTAGCATATCTTATCAATGTGTTTGTGGGAACATTCGACAATTGTAAGCACATGTCACCATTGGGGGCATGGGATTTGCAAAAGCTCTTGTTCCCTTGTGTGTTTTCTCTCTACCTTAATGTGCTTGATATTGGTACATGACATCAACCACCTTAAGGTGGGGGCATATATAATGATATCTGTCTGATGATTTTGACACTAACGAAGCATGTTTGTAAGCCCTCTCCACAAGGCAGGATGATGTATCTTCGACGCGAGTGAACTTCCTTATATCAATTGCAATAAAAAAATCCCTCTTCACGAGGCAGGATAACGTATCTTTTGAGCTAGTGCATATTTTTTTATACAAAAGCCATCATTGTGAGGCAAGATGGTGTATCTCTTGACCTAGTGCACATCCTTTTATCACAAAGTCCTCATCAGGAGGTGAGATTGGATCTTGAGCTATCCTCCCTTAAGCGTGTTTTTGGCAGTTGTTGTGGCATAATCCCAACTGTCAAGTGTGTCTGCAATGTGTTTGAGATGGTTGGACTTAGTAATAAGCTCCTTCCATCGCCCGTGTTTGCCGTGTTTTAGACGTATAGTATGTCTATGACATGCTATACGGTGCTCATGTATTCTGTGTGTCTTCCATGTGTTTTCCCTTGTGTGTGGTGTAAAGGGTGTGGCGATGAGTCCCGCCCCACACTAAGGTTTTGTATGGCATGCTTTCTCCCTAGTGTAGTGTAAAGGGTGTGGCGATGAGTCCCCCCTACGCTTTGGGTTTTGTATTGTGTGTTCTTAGAGGTGTAAAGGGTGTAGCAATGAGTTCCTCCCACCCTTTAGAATTTTTATTTGCATATATGAAAATGTTATATCAATGAATTCATCATGTTTTACATGACTGCTTTCATGTAGTCATCATGTTTTGTGTGTCTGTGATGTGTCTTCTAGTGCTTACCTGAGATTGGGGGCTAGAAATAGTTCCTCAATCTTGGTGTACACCTTAGCCTCAAGTGCTTGGCATGTTTGATATGTTTTCAACCGTACTTTAATGCATGTATGGGTCATAAGATCATACATACATTAATGTGGGGGCTAAATGTTATATCATAAAATGTCCCCTAGGACTTTTAACTCCTAAGTTTAGCTCCTGGGTCCTGTAGATTTAATCATGCATGTTAAAAATGAATTCCAGAGAAAAATCCCCCAAAACCCATGTCAAATGGGGCTTATGGGCCACTCTTAAGCTTAATCAAGTCCCAAAATAGGACCCTAGACTTGGGCACTTGCACCCTAGTCTAGACCTATTTTGTTGGAACCCAAATTTTAAATGTCAGCAAAGTGATCGTTAAAAGGTTTCCCTTTGTCGGACTATTCAATTTGAATTACGAATGTTTAGCAGGAATGCATATATAAACATGTTTAGGACCTTATTTTAAACTAGAGATGGATACTGTGAACTTGTGATCTTATGCTAAGAATATTCAAGGCTTTCATTGTGTTGCAAAGCAGTGTTTGTACTTGTTTGTTGCAGATTTATCTTCATCAATCCATTTCCTCATGGCGTGAAAGATCTTCATCTCCCCGTGAGAGATTCACCTCTGAGGTGACATTTATTTTGTGTTTCAATCAATTTATCATATCATTTGCTTTTACCTCTGTCCACTAAGGACACACACTCTATCTAACAATGGTGTTGGAATGCTTGAATGCCATTCTAGGGCTTGACTGAGGCAAGCTCCTAAACACCACAACCCCAACCCCTCTCTTGTGATTGCAGGTTATAGGAGTTGGATTTTGTGGAGAGGAGTTACAGGAGGTCAGTGCAGAGTGTAAATATTTTAGATCTAAAGAAAATGACATAAAATATCCCTGATTCAACACAGACGCCTGCCCTAGTGCCCTCCAGTTTTGCATCTCCAGAAATCTCTGAGAAGGTTACAGTTTGAAGCATATTTTGGTTCCAAGCCCTTAGAAAAAGTACCACATTGGACACAGGCGCCTGTCCCAATGTCCCCAAAGTTTCCACTTCCCAGAATATGAATTCTAGTATGTATCTAACCTACATTTAGTGCCTTCCTATGCGAGCATTTGTCGCATTTTATTCATTTGTTTACGATTTCATATAATTAGGGTTTAATGCATAATTAGATTAGGGTTTAAAAAATTAATTAATAAATTTCAAATTTCCTTATCATTCCAAGTGAGACCAAACCTGTAGTTGAGTCCTCTTGCAAAAATTATGATTCAACTCGGTTTAATGTCCTTGAATGTTATATGTGAAAGGAGGATTTAATCACACTATCAAACATCATCATGATTCCCTCTTTTCATACATAACACGTTGTGAGGCATATACACATGTGCCTAAGGAGAAGAGGTCTAAGTTGGAGAACAAGGTTGTGAAGTGTATCTTCATCGGTTATGACATTGGTGTGAAAGTGTACAAGCTTTGGGATCTAGCAGCTGAGAGAGTTCTGTATAGCAGAAGTGTGATCATTAGAGAAATAAACCCTTCTTCTATTGTCTTGCAGCTAGAGAAAGAAGAGAAGAAAGAGGGTGTGATTCAGCTTCCTTTCAGCCCTGAGAAAGTTGAACCAAAAACATATATTGGACCTGATAATGAGGAGAGCTCTAGTAGCTCTGAAAGCTTAGAAGAAGATGAAGAACCTCAATTTCAATCTTTGAGGAGGTCCACACAGATAAGGTGACAAATTGATAGGTTTAGTTATTCATTGCATGATTCCAGTTGTATTTTTGCTTTTATTTGTAACACTAATGAGCCTACAATTGTGAAAGAGGCTATGGGTATGAAAGATGCAGGTTCTTAGAAGGAGGCCATGGAACAATAGATGGCTTCTTTGGAAAAGAATAATACTTAGGACTTGGTGCCTTTTCCTAGAGGACAAAAACCTGTTGGATGCAAATGGGTGTTCAAAAAGAAGTTTGGTGTAGATGGTAGTGTTGAGAAATATAAGGCTAGATTGATTGCAAAGGGGTATTCTCAGGTGGAGGGAATTGACTATAGTGAGATTTTCTCTCCCGTTGCAAAGTTGACATCTATTTGGTTCCTATTATCTCTTGCAGCAGCGTATAATCTAGAAGTGGAACAGATGGATGTGAAGATAGCATTCCTTCATGGTGACTTGGAGGAGGAAATCTATATGTCACAACCAGAGCACTACATGGTGAAAGGTAAAGAAAATATGGTTTGCAAGTTGAAAAAGTCTTTGTATGGTTTGAAATAGTCTCCTAGGATGTGGTACCAGAAGTTTGATGCCTTTGTGTTGAGTATTAGATTTCTAATATCAAAATCAGGTCATTGTGTTTATTACAAGTTTAACAATGATCACATTCTCATTATTGCATTGTATGTCAATGATATGTTACTCATTAGGAATGGTAAAAGTTTGATTTTTGATTTGATGTCTCAGTTGTCAGCATAGTTTGAGATGAAAAATCTAGGGGCAACTCAGTACATTCTAGGGGTGGAGATTAGAAGAGACAGAGCAAACAAAAAACTTTGGTTAGGACAGAGTAAGTATGTTAACACTATGTTGGAGAGATTCAACATGGTAGATTGTAGACCTTTGACTGTTCCTGTTACGATGGGGACAAAGTTATCTATTGCAGATTGTCCAAAGCCTCCTTTTGAGATGGAGGATATGAGCAGAGTTCCTTATGCTAGTGTGGTTGGCAGTTTGATGTATGCGATGGTGTGTACAAGACCAGACATTGCCCAAGTAGTGGGAGTCCTTAGTTGATTTATGGCTAATCTTGGATGGGTACATTGGGATGTAGTGAAGAGAGTGTTCAGATATTTATGGGGTACTTCTAAGTATTCCTTATGTTATCATGGTTATCCTACAAGACCTCAACATTCACTTTGTATTTATGGATTTGTGGATTCAAATTGGGCATGTGACATTGACAACAGGAGATCCACGAGTCCTTATGTGTTCACTATGTTTGGTGGTGCTTTTAGTTGGCTAAGAGACAACCTTTCATTGCTTTGTCTACTATTGAAGTTGAGTACATGGCAGAAACTCATGCTTGTAAAGAAGCCATTTGGCTTAAGAGATTGTGTTTTGATGTTGGGTTTGATGTAGGGAAGATTACTATTTGTTGTGATAGTCAGAGTGCCATATGTTTGGTGAAGAATCCTACTTTCCATGTGAGGACTAAGCATATTGATGTCTAGTACCATTTTGTCCATGACATGGTAGAGGATGGGAAGGTAAACTTGGAGAAAGTTGACACTTTGATGAATGTTGCAGATTCCTTAACAAAACCCGTGAGCACAGATAAGTTCAGATGGTGTTCAGAGTCTATGGGCTTCTCAGTCCCTAGCAATTAAATCATGGTATTGATACTCCCTTTTCTCTTGCAAGGTGTTTGAGAAGTGGAAGAATGTTAAGAAAAGTGTCTCAACCTTGCAACTATGAAAGGTTACTATTCTTCCTAGTTTTGGTCTTTTGGTTTTTACCCTTTATCTTGAAGAATGCTCTAGAAATTTCAAAGTTTCCAAAAGGGCTAAAAATGGCGAAACTTACTATTTTTAGTAACTCTAAATTTGACCTTAGATGGACCCAAAATTTTCCCAAAAAGTACAGAATGACTAATTAAACATCTCAGGTGAGTTTCAACTCAAGATCATACTTGGATCGTGAGATATTAAAGTTTCTATTTTTTGAAACTGCCGAAAAAAGTTTTGAACTTATTTTTGAGGCACTTAGAGGTCCCTAAACATCTTGAAAGTTGTCATAACCATCAAATCCAGTTATATATTGATAGATCTCTTCACAAGATTTCTAACGCATTAAATGGTTTGTCAATCGGACAACTGGATCAAAAGTTATGGCCTCCAGAAGTTGGACCTCCTATTTTTGGGAAATGTAAAAACATGTTGGACACTTAAAAGAGCTATAAAGGAGAGATTTACATGTTTTGGTGTGTGATTTGGCACATCACAAGGCATCTTTGATTGAAGATAATTTGGGTACCACTTTTGGGTGGTTTTGGCTCATGGTTTTGTAATTATCGTTGACGGTTTACTGTAGTGTATCTCTTATATATCAGGAGCTTGAGATGGAGGTTGTGTGAAAGAGTCTTACAGATGTTAAGTTAGCTCTGGATCTTTGGTTGATTAATACTCTTGTGAAATATTTCTCTGCAACTATATTGTAATCTTCTTGATTCCTGAATAATATATTGGGTGATTTTGAGTGTGGGGTTTTTTACCTGAAAGGGTTTTCCCCACGTATATCTTGTGTTGTGATTTTTGTATTTGGATGTTGTTATTACCTTTCTATTAATGTGCATCTTAATTTTTAATTGTAAAAGTTAAAATTTGCATAAATCTTCCTCAGTAGATCAGTGTAGGAAGTGTTTTCGACATACCTTGCTTCCTTTCAGTTTTTCACAATGCGAAGGCCGTTTCTATATTTTCCTATGGGTAGAACAGGAGCTTCTTTCTCTTCCTTTTCTCTATAAAGCCAAGAAGATATATCTTCAAGAACATCTCATTCCATAAGTTGTTTGTGTTCAAGGGTAGGTGATAGATTGCATTTGATGACAACTATAGATACCATGTCAGATTTTGGCTTGCCAAATGCTTTAGGAGATAGTGGAAGTTGGCCCACACAAAAGGCACCGTGTAAGTCATACTCTCCACAACCCATGTCACTTACTTTAACCTTGACCTCAAGAATGGTACTTTGTGATGTGGAAGTGGATGCAATGTTGGATGGATCGATGTAATATGTAGATGATTTTGTGGTGTTGTTGAAGGGACAATTTTTTTATCATGTCCTTCCAAGAAGATGCAATATTGGAAAGGACGAGGATCAGCATAAATTGTGACTTCAATCCCATTGTACAGAAACTTTAAGCATTGATGGAAGGTGGATGGAACAATGTGTATGGCATGAATCCATGGATGACTGATGAGGATGTTATAGGGGAGGTCAAGGTCAAGTACTTGACATTTTTTTTCAAAATCTTTTGTCTGACTTGAAATGGTAGCTTGATTGTCCCTTCTGACTGGTGCTCTGTGTCATCATAACCTTTGATTGTGATGCTTTTATGTTAGTCTACAACCTCATTAGAGTATCCCAAGTGTTTTATTAATTTTATAGTACATATATTTAGGCCTGACCCACCATCTATCAAAACTCATTTAATGGTATGCTTAGGGATACAAACTTCGATGTATAAGGCATTGTTATGGGATAGGTTGGATGTGGATAAATATTTTTCAAAAAAGGTGAGGTGATGTGGTGAGGAATGGTGTCCCACCATGGATTGAAACTAATTTACATTAAGGTCATTGGGGACGCGAGTCTCTTGTAAAGCTTTATCAAGGACTTCTTTGTGGAGGGGTGAAGTGCAGAATAACTCCAAAATAAAGATTTGGGCTGGAGTTTTTACAAGGTGATCAAGGATGTTGTATTTGTTTGAGGTTGTGGTGGTTGTGGATGGGGCTTTGGATGAGGCTCCTTGAATGGTGATGCACCCTCAATGAGTGGTGACAACACAATTAGGAGTCTTAGCTTTTATGGTGATAGTGGCTATGTGGATGGAGCATTCTTCTATTTGATGCATGATAGAATCAAAAGAAGAAGGTGGATGAACAATGTTATAAGATTGATTTGAGCTAGAAGCCTTCCCTTTGTCATGGTTAGGAAGTGGATATTTGTATGCACCTAAGTTCTCATTAGGTGATCTTTTAGGAGGATCATCAATTGTAATATCACCATGATCTATGAGGTCTTGTATACAATTCTTTAGTCTCATGCAATTGGATGTTTTGTGGCATTTTACCCTATGGTATTCACAGTAGACATTTTTGTTGAAAGGTTATTGAACACCTAGAATACTGAGAAGGCGGGGTGAATCAATATTCTCTTAAACCATTCACTAATTAAACCATTAATCCATTTTCCCATTCAACAACATTGAAGCAAGTTAAACATAGAATGATCAATCACAAAACATAACACATAGACATGAGGAATTTTATGTGGAAAACCCAAAATAGGAAACACCACAGTGAGTGTTATCTCACAATATATTATGTAATAACAATACTGAATTACAAGAGGCTCACTGCCTTAGGGCCCACTGCCTAGGGATCACTGCCCTTAAGGACTCACTGTCCAAAGAAAGATGCTCACTGCATATAGGCTCACTACCATAAGGAAAGAAAAAGAAGGATGGCTCACTGCAAAATGAATTGCTAAAATTGCATTTGCAAATGCATGGATACAGTTCCAATGAAGCTCATAAAACTGATTCAAAACTCTTCATCCTACTCTGCTCTATCACACTGCTCTGCTTTTATAAGATCTCTCTTCTTCTGCACTTGTCGCCCTTACACAATCACAATACTTCACATGTCACACACACACACATTCATATTCACACTTATTTCTCCATATTCGCAACACACACCCCCAAACATTTAAATGGATCTCATATATATATCCACAACATTTACAATCCTCAAAATGGCTCGGCATACAGAGATGAAGTGTGTAGTTATGCCTTGTGTAGCTTGTCGGCCTAATCCTTTCACCAAAGTACTTTGCAAACTAATTCAACACTTGAAACAACTTTTCACATGTCGGCCCAAACTGTATAACCCCTTAGAATATGAATCTAATCAATGGATTTTTTTGCACTCAGATCAAAGGATTAGGTCAGCCTTAAACTCTGATTATCATTGGTTCAGTCCATCTGTCAGATTACAACTTTCAATATGGACCACAAGACCTACTCAAATTCATATCCAAGACTCTTCAAACATCTCAGAACATAGCTCCAAAACCGTAGAACATAATATCAACTTGCAACTAAATGCGGACCATTAGAACACATGCCCTTTCATAGTAAAAGACTATCAAACCTTGTAGCGATACTTCAATGCTCATAACTATCTTTCTGATGGACTTCAAACTCTACAACTTTGGATTTAGAGACTTCATATATGTGTTTACAACACCTCAAAACTACATAACAAAATATTCAATACAGGAGGAATGTGGACCAAAACTCTTAGGTGTTCTGCTCTATTCAGTATTGTAGTCTATCATAGCAGACTTAGACTACTTGAAGGTACACTTTCAGAGATGATCAAAAGCTGAAACTTTGGATTTAAGATCATCTAAGGACTATAGACATCTTACTAGAACCGCAAGATTAGATCTTCAACTACAAACCAATGCTGATCAAAATACTATCTCTCTGTTGCTATCTTTGTACTCTGCCAACACTTAGCCAAAATTCTTAAGTCTACTTTGCTAGACCAAATCTCTGTTCCAACCTTGTTGAATCTTTGTTCCTTTTCTTGTTACCATCAATGAAAACACTATCAAACATCATGCTCAGCCAAACTTCATCATACCAACAGTGTCTCCATTAATGATGTTTGCCATGCCAACAACCATAAGGGTTTAAATTGGTTATCGTCATAAGGCCGAATAGTGGGTAATTGGATTAAGTCAGCTTTAACCAAATTATGCAAAACATTTTTGATGGGTTCTCCTAAAGGTGTAAACTTTCTTCTAGGTATGTTGTTTTGTCTTGGTGGTCCTTTAGGGATTTTGAAATTATTGTTGTTGCTTGTGGATGGGTTGGATGGTGGTGGAACTTGCATACTTTGAACATTTTTGATATCTATCACACCATCGTCAAGGGTGTTCTTGCTTTTGCCCCAAAAATGGGGTTTTTTGTAGGATTGGTTGTTGTTATTGTTGACTTTGTGGATATTATTATTATTTTTCATTGTTTTCTTTGTAGATTTTTCTAGCCCCTTTTGTAATTAGGGCTCTTTCGATAGTGGAGCCTTTCTCAATAACTTCTTCAAAGGTTGAGGCACATTGGATTTGAAGGTGGAAGCCAATTTCTTGGTTTAAGTTTGTTACAAACATATTAACCAATTACTTCTTAGGGATGGGCCAAGGGATCTTGCTTGCGAGGCTTCTCCATTATTGCAAGAAGGCAGCAAAGGTTTCCCCATTCCTTTGTAGCATGTTGCAAAGATCTGTCATAGACACTTCATGTTCAAAGTTATAGGAGAAGTGATTGACAAATTTGTCTGCAAGTTCGTGGAATGTTTTAATGCTAGGGGTGAGGTGTGTAAACCATTCTATAGCTTGACCCCTAATCTTCAAGGGAAAATCCTCATGAGATAAGTATCGTCATAGGAGACTTCTAAGCAAGCACTGTAAAATTCACTGAGGTGTTCTCAAGGATCTCTTTTCCCTTTGTATTTGTTAAATTTTGGTGTTTCAAAATTCTTGGGGAAAGGTTGCATGTTAAGAGAGGGATCAAAAGGATATGGACAAATATCTGCAAAGGAATATTGTTTCCTTTTATGCCCTTGTTGTATGTCATTCATCCTTTGCATCAATTATTAGACTACTTGTGTTATGTCAGTTGTGGGTGGTTGGGGTGTATTAGCTTATTATTGGTTGATGAGTTATTGGAGGAAGTTGGGTGGTGATTGTTGTTGATTTTGTTTTTGTTGGGTGATGAGTTGTTGAAGGAAGTTGGATGGTGGTTGTTATTGATTTTTTTGTTATAATACAGTTGTTGTAGTTGTTGAAGGAATGTGTGATTGAAGTTTTGAGAGGAAGATGATATTGGTGGTTGTGAAATAGGGGTTTGTGTATATTGGGAATTGATTTGAGATGTGGATGTGGATGTTTGTGTGATGTTTCCATGATTGTTGAGTGTAGGATTTGATGAAATAAATTGGGATATGAATGCTATGGTATTTTGATCAAGTTGGGGGATGCTAGTGGAGGTGCTAGTGTAAGTTGAATTTTTCAAGATTTTGAGGGTGATTTCTAGATTAGACATTGTTGCAGTTGATGTTGGTGTTGATGTCGCAATAGTTGATGTTGAGGTTGATTGTGTTGTGGTGTTGGATGTATTGTTGGATAAGGAAGGTTGTGATGTGTTAGTGGAAGGGATGCTTGATACTCAAGCATCATTTTGAAGTAGGAACTCTAGATATCTATTAGGATTGGATTTTAAAACTTGGTCTAATAGTTCCATGGTGTTGGAGTCTTGTGTAAAGTCCATCATTTCTTGATATGGATTTTGATTTTCTTGATTTGGGGAAGGAAAAGGATGGGGATGATCAATCATGGTTTGAGCATCCATGTCCGTCATTCCAAAGTCACTAGGCATCCCAATATCTCTATTGGGTTCCATGTTTTTCTTTTTCTTAGCTTGTACCTTGTGGTTGGGAGCATACAAAGAAGTGACCCAAAATTAATGTTCGAATGTATAAGTTATGTGGAGGATGTTGGACCTTAGAACTTTGTTTATTTTGATTTTCAAGAGGTTTGGACCAAATGAAATTGGTTGGTGGATGAAGAATGATTTGGTATGATCAAAGGATGGTCTTGGATAATGAGTGATCAAATGATGATAAGGGTGACTTTGATGATATCGTGGATAAGATTGATCAAGGGATGATTTTGGATTTCAAATCAAAAGAGACTTTAGGGAAAATCTAGATGTTGTGGATACCAAAGGATTTATTCTCTCCTTCTTAGGGTAGACAAGAGACTAAGTAAGAGAAGGATATAAGGATATTTCACTTGGAGTAGACAAGACGCACCAAGTAAAATGGGATTCTTAGAATTCACTAACTTAGGAGTAGTCTAAGCTCCTAAGCTAACATATCCAAGGTTGATAAGGGATAATTTATTCAAAACTTAAGATAGACAAGTTCTTAAGCCTAATGTAAATTATGGGATAATGATAAGATCTAGATTTAACTTTGGTCAAAATTTGATTTGGGATAGATTTGCTTAAAAGATGATTTGATTTGATGAGATGGAAGGTTTGTTTTTGATAGGGGTGGATTTCATATTGATAGGGATTTGATATGTTTTAATTTGATCAGATGAAGGCATGGGTCCAAAGTGGGTCAATGGATTTGTTGTATGATCAAAGTTTCTAAGGTCTCCAATTTGAAAGTGGGATGATTAGGGGGATAAGGATTTTGATGAAATGGATGACTTTATGGAAGGATGTTTTAATGAAATTGGAAATGGATGGTATGGGTCACTTTCAAAGTCTACTAAACTCCTTTAAGGACAGTCAAATTTATGATTTGGAAGTTGTTATGTCTGACTGATTAAGGTTACAAGCGAAGGTATTGACAGGTCAGATGCATGCACTGATAGGTCAAATGTAGGTGCTGGCAGAGGAATCTCAAACACTGATAGGTCTAGCTAAGGCACTAATAGCTAAGATGCAAGCAATGACAAATAAGGTGCAGGTGATGATAGAGATTATGAATGCACTAATAGGGCTACAAATCTGTTGAGTGATTCGAATGATTGGTCATTTCATAGTTTGCAAAGGTGCTAACAAGGATGACTCTGGTGCCAACAGAGATTGCAGAGGTGCTGGCAGAGATAATGTAAGCACTGACATGTTCAAATGGTTGACAGTTTGATGTTTGATAGAGACATTGGTGGGACTAACCGAGGCACTACCAGAAACTGCACATGCACTGATAGAGATAGTGAAATTGCTAGAAGAGACTTTGTAAGCACTGATAGGTTTGGCTTAGGTGCTGAAAGGCTCTGAGCCATGAGTTATTTTGTGTTTTGGTTAAAGGATTTATTGGCAAGAGATTGAAAAATAGTAAAAACACAATGGCTGATTATAATTTTAGGGAATAAGGTTGATAGGCCTGTGTAGGTTGAAAAAGGGGAGAGAAAACATCTTAGGGCAAATCCATACAAAGCATACAAGTTCTTTTCCTTCTACTTTAATTATGTGCAACTAAAACTAGTAGAAAATAATTGAACTTTGACCATAGGGCTACATAAAATGTTAGTAGTTTACAAATGATGTCTTCATCAAATGTTTAGGGGTTGCAAAAAAATAGATTAGTGTCCAAAAGATTATACAAATTCTTCTCAGACAAAGGTGCTAATAGAAGTTTCTAAGGCACTAATAGAAACAACCTAGGTGCTAAAAGGAAGCACTTACTTGAAATAACAGAATAAACTAAAGCGCTGATAGAATACACAAAAGTGCTAACAAATAGTTCTTAGGTGCTAAATGGTAAATCTCAAATGTTAAAGTGAATGTGCTGATAGACAATTATATGCACTAATCAGAGAAGCCTAGGCACTAATCTAAGACTTGGAGGTGCTGATACACAGTGACATACCTATTTTTACCTGCAGTTGAATGCGCTGAACCTACGAACAAAGGTGTTGAATCTGTACATGGAGGCGCTGAACGAACAGATGCAATGTCCTAACACAGAAGCCATAAATCCTACAAAAGATGCTATTTTCTTTGAAAAAATAGATAAACTAGATTATTTCTTGCAAACAAGGTTAGTTATCAGAGCATAATGTAAAGATTTTAGTCCAAAATAGAGTGTTAAAGGCTTAGAAATGATCATAGGCTAACAAGATTTGAAAATTGATTAAAAGGCCTAGATAAGACCTTTAATTCCCTCCAAGACAAACTGTTAGACTTGTAGAAAGATGTCAGAAGAGTTGCAAGATCCGCTGTCAATCCATAGAGATATGAAAATTTTAAACAATAGACAACATAACAGAAGCACTATTATACACTGCATAGGCGCTACTGTGGGGCACATAGGTGCTAATAAAAGACTCTTAGGTGTTAATAGAATAAACTAAGGAGCTAATAGACTACTCTTAAGCACTAACAACTAACTCGAAAGTGCTAAAACTTCCAGCAAAATAGACTGTTAATTGACAATCAAAGGCGCTAAATAGACTGTCATAGGCTCTATTCCTTCCAACTTAGGCTCTAAACCACATACGAATGCACTAACCTATCACCTACATAATAACACATGAAAAATTCTTTCCAAAACGTTAAATTCAAGGACAAACCAGTCCCACCGGGCGTGCCAAATGAAGATGATAAAATGGGGAAGATGTTAATAACATAAAGTGAATATAAATAAATGGTTATACCTTGAAATATTACTCCATTTTAGTCTCCTTGATAAGGTGGAGGAAATGAATGCACCTAGCTACAAATCCTAGCTTTACCCAATGCAAATGAAATGTGGATTGCTGAATCATGTACTGACATAATGAGGGCAACAATTTGGCCATAATTTGGGGATAATTTAGCTATGAGAAATGGAGAATTATGAGAGCATAAGTTTGATGTTCAAGTGTTAGAGTTAAAAATGCTTGGAGAGGCTTCTTATTTATAGATTTTTGGGGGATTTTGGATCAATGGTGGAAATTCAAAGATGAGATCCAAGGGTTGAGATTTCATAGTGAAATCAATGGATAGGGTTTCATCAAAAAAGATGGAGGACTCACAATATTTTGGAATTTTTAATTTGGCCTTGGGAAGGCTTTGCATTAATGAGGATGGAGACATGTGAATGAATTAAAAATTTATTTTATGGGTGAGTGGGATGAGATAAGACAAGTGCATGGATTGGGAAGGGTGAGGTGGAGACACATGTGAGCTTAATTAATTAAATAATGTATATTATTTAATTAATTATGGGGAGATGGGTTAATGAAGGTTAGATTAACTAAACAGGTGATTAATTTAATTAATCTGGATGTAAAAAATTAGTGGATGGGTTAATTAGTGATCTAAATTAATTAAATAGAAGTTTATTTAATTAATTTGGATGTAGAGATTTGGTAGGATAGGGTAGTTAATTAAATAAATGGGATTTACGTAATTAATCAAGGATAGGCTATGGGTAAGGTCTAATTAATTAAATAGATGGAGTTTATTTAATTAATTAGGGTTAATGGAGAAGGGGGATAATTAATTAATTAAATATTATTATTTAATTAATTTTGGATAATGGTGATAAAGAGGACCAGGTAAATTAAATGAATAAAATGGTTTTTTAATTAATCTAGAGAAAGGGGACAAGTTAACATGGAAGGGGATGTTAGGGAGATGCCAGAAAATGGTGATGTATGGTACGTCATTTTCAGGTATCTACAAATGAAATCTAATAAAATCCAAGGGCCCTAGTCTAAATTAGACTTGGACCTTTTGTAGTAACAAAAGGTCATGAAATGATGAATTCTAAGAGAAAAATGTTTAAAAGCATTTAAAATCTAGAATTTCTAGCTAAAAAATAATAGAAATAAGAACTAAAATAATCTCAAGATAAACTTTTGTCAAACTCAGGAAGTTGGATTACAGCTAAGAAAACATACTAAACCACACCCAACCAAGTTGTGTGTGCATTAAGTGAATTTATTTATGTCATGCTCGTGACAAGCCCACTTGTATGCTAGCTATACAAGTGAGCTAAAGATAAAAAATTTAATCAAACATAATGCTATAGGATAACAAAGTGACAAATTTCTAATGAACTTATAGCTATGGCTCATGCAAGGGACACTATTTGAAAAGGAAAGTCGTAGTTACTCCTCGATCACCAATTTTCCTAAAATATAATTTGAAAAGTTAGGAAATAAACAAGGTTTAATCACATTGAAGAATCTAGATTCCTAGATTAGGAATTTAGGCATACCATTAACTAAATACCATTCAGGAGAAAATTTACTTGAAGTGGTAAAAATTGATTTATTTTTTTCTCCTCTGCAACTTTCCTAACAATAACCAAGGTCAAATTAGGTATAAAAATATAAAATTAATTATATCTGGTGACTAATCTTTCTAACCATTCAGTAAGTGAAACAAAATATACTAATTGAAAATTAATATTCCAAAGATAGCTAATCAAACTATTATTGTCATTACAAAAAAAAACTACTCCATAACCCAATAGACTAGATAGATATACATTGACAAAATCTAATTACTACTCAAATTTTCTAAGATACTATGATATCCCAAAATTAATATTTTCATTCTGCACTAATCTCATCACAATTCACAAAATAACATTATAACATAACATCCATATGATTCACCCCTAATATCCATAACATCCAAACAATAAGGTTCAATTTAGAATGTTTATAACATAACTCCGAAAATGTAGCAACCATAAATAGATCACACCCATAAAGTATATACTAAGAATAACATAGTCTAATAGTCTGAGGTGACTAATGTAAGTAAAGCAAAAGCTAGGCCTCACAATTTACCTTTCAAATAAAACTATCAACAATAAGGAAAATGAATTTAAAATAAGGATGTTGATCCCTTAGAATATATTGCTCTACACATGACTTTCAATTATCATTAATAGACTTAGTAGACTTATCATCAATTGAGGCATTATTTTACTACCAACCAGATGTTTATAACCCAATGAAAATATTTCCTATCTTGCTTTGGATACTGCTCTTCTACAATGAAGCATCCATAAATAAGGATACCTAAATAATTCAAATTTAAGATTCTTAAATAATTCTTTTGTTTATGTTTTTGTATATAATCTCAATCCAACATTTTGATTTTATTTTCAATACATCAAATAAGAAAGCTAGAATGAGATTGGGATCCACCTAGCAGGTCAAATTAAAAAACTACATACTCCAAATTCTTAAATCGACTTTATCATTCTATCTAACATGAAGTCCTTATGTGAAGATTGTGGAAAATCCTATGTTAAATTGAAGTAGTTGTAAATTCTAGAGTAACTCAATCATCTTAAGTTTGACCAAATTTTATCTAACAGATTATTTAAATCAACTTAAAAACCTAAGATTCTTAGGAATTGATTTCTAAATAGGTGCCTAAAAAATATCTTGCACAAGAACCATTACTTTATAATACATAGGAAAATGAACCAGAAACTATAACACTCAAAAGGGGATCACAATAAACTTCCTCCAACCAATAATGGTAAGGATCACTAATGCAAAATCAAACTAGAGCACACAAATGAGAAATCAAATTCAACAAGATTAATGTGTAGACTAAAAATCATGAGGTGGGAAAGTATGGGATTTGACATTCTTAATCTCTCCTACCATCACACCAAAACAATTCACTTACCTTAAAAAAAGAAGAAAAGAAAATTAAAAGAGATAATAGAAAAATAACAAAATTAAATTCCTAACCTACATGTTATGTTATGTTATTAATTGTAAAGAAATAAAATGAATTCCTTTACTAAAATAAACTTTTATGAATATGGAAATCAATATATTCCAATTAACATTAATCTAAATTAAGTTTTATGAATATGGTAATCAATACATTCTAATTAATCTCATTTATAATTGTGAAAGATCATAGAACACAATTTAGAAAATTAGAAATTAAAAGAAGTGAAAGTACAATTTCTTGATAGATAGTTGCCCCTTGTTTGATTGCAACTTTTAAACTACAAATCATAATCATCTATTCTTGAGTACTTTGGAGGAAAAATAATGAAATTTGAGTTGGCTCATTCTTACAATTTGGCTAGTGTCAAACCACATGTGTAGAAATAAACTAAATCAAATTTGAGTGTGGATTTGAACCTTGTATGTAGAAATGAACTATGCATACAAAAATGACCTAGTCAGATTCAATCCTTCTTTAGAATTTGCTCATCTTGATGTCTACACTTACACTTGAAAAGGGGTGGTGTCGATAAATGTTGTTTAGCAGTTTGTTATGCAAGAAATGTTCTCCTTTGGTCAAACAACTATTACCAAGTTAATGGTTTGGTATAAATGATTGAAGACAACAAGAAAACATTTAGTGATGTCTAAGGGTGCCAATGTAAGTTGATGTTCTTGAATGGTAATACTATTAGATTATTCCAAATGATTCTATAATGGATGAAAATGAATTAGGGTTTGTCCTTAAATACAACAGCCTAGAACACAAGTTAACAACTTTTTTGCTAAAGTAAGTGTTACCAAATTGTTCTGGCAGCCCAATTAGGTTGGGCTATGACAACAATTATCAAAAGGGGTAACAAAAAACTTGAATACATGAGTCATTCGATCAACATCTATTGTCTTGGCAAAGATTTGTTTTAGGATCATGTTATAAGGATCATGTAACAACTCAAATTGAGCTATTACACAATCTAGATAATTGAAAATGCCTCAGCAAGGCAGGAGACATTCAAAGGATGACAGGTGATTGAAGCTAAACTAGTCATTGCAGTTCATGTTTTCAAATGTATTATTGCAGTTCATTCAGTACAATAGTGTAGTGCAGAAAAAGGTACTTATAACTTGTCAATTCTTCATGATTATAAACACATGTTTCAAGTAATGTTCAATTCATGTTATGCAATTGATTCATAAAAGAAACTACACATAAGTCATTACATTAGATGAAACAACTGATAAATTCAAAAGAGAAATGGTTATATGGTCCGACACAAGCCGTGGGAGTAACTGTATCTGATAAGAGATAAAAGAGCAAGTACAGAACATGAAAAGAAGATATATAGAAATAAGGATGGGAATCGTCATTGCCTGGATGAATGATGAATCCCGTTGTTGGAGGTTATACTAGCATCTCGAGTTGCCCAAGTGTAGCTCCAGGAGAAAACCTGCAAGGGGAGGAGGAAAACTGATATTAGAGCTTGGGGTATAATCCTTAATCCTATATACTTCAAGTCAAGAGTACTTTCTATTCTATATCTAAATAGTAAAACACAATGAACAAGCTGAACAAAAGATGTAGATATCAAATCATGAGATGAATCAGAAAAGAGAAGCATCAGATCATACAAATCAAGAGAGAGGCTTTGGCCTCTATGTTTTTATCTAACATATTTGTTGATTGTGCAGGTACAGGTAAGTGCAATTGCAAGATACATGCATGATAACATATCAAAATTACAGTATGTGGAGAAAATGTGGCTCCCACAAGGGTTGATCCCAAAATGCTGTCCTCCTCGTAGTAGTTGAGAGGAATAGTTGATTTCATTAAATATCAATAGCCTTTTGGTCATAACATAGTTAAGAACAGGTGGAAAGATAGAAGCTACATATTAAGCAAAATAGGACTGTCATCAAAATGCCAATCACTAGGACAGCCCTTTCATAGTAGCAACCTGGGGAAACAATCTCTTAGGACTGATGAAGTCTTTGGTTGAGATCAAGAGCAAGTCACTAAAATAAAGAGCTGGTAAGAGGGTACGTGGTCATGACAGCTATCAAAGGACAACAAATTAATTTCTGTCCAGACAGTCAAAGGACAACAATTAATTTGCTATCAAAATGAATAGGAAAGTCAACGTGCTTGTCAAAGTACAACACATATAAAGAAGTAGTCCACAATAAAGATGACCCTTTTAAGGAGCTCCATTGGTACTTTTGATTTTTATGAGAATATCTGCTTGCTAACTCTAGGTAGCATTGAACTTTTGTGAAGTTATAAGAGGCAAAAGGATAGTATTGACAACCTAACAGTCAAGGTTTAAGAGGCAGTCAACATAGTTGATAGTCATATTAGGCATGTTCCTATGACTGTTTTGATCTGCCACAGTCATAGGAGATAGTCATAGAAACATGCCCAACATGCATGCAAGGATCAGTCAAGACAACCCAAACATGATTGAAATTAGTTGATGACAGTCAGCAGCATATGAGAACAATAACATCAAAAGAAGTCCTCCATGCCAAGGACAATCTTTACAAATGAGGCGGTCCATAACAAGTGAAAAGGGGAGAAGGAACAGTCAACCCCATTGAAGGAGCAACCTAACCCTTTGAAGGAGCAATTAGTCACAATGAAGGGATAGCATACTTGTATGAAGAGGAGCAACTTCATAAGGGATAAAGAGAAGTCAACTGTTGTTAGAAATAATGGTAAAGTCTAAGAGGCAGTGACTTAAATGTCTAGTGGATTGTCATGACCAACACAATGTACTCACATACAAACACAGAGGAAGCTATAATAGCATTAAGAAGGCATTTTCTAGGCTATAGTCCTTATAGATTGAAAGGGAACATCAGTATACAGTTTGATACTCAGTAATACATTCAATGGTTACCATTCAAGGGTACAGGTGACAGTGAATAGAATAAAGCATAGCGAAAATGATTAAATGTACAGTGAACTAACATATGCCAATGTTAGCCACTGTCAAAGCTATTCCCATACATGCTCAAACCCAGAATGAATAAGTTCAATTAACATTGAAGGAGGCATAAACGCAAAGGTCTCTATCTATCATGCATAGTGGCAAGCATATGAACAACAAGGGAGCAGTCAAGCTACAAGAGAGATGAAATTTAGTGCATGATGACAGACCTTCTAAGGTCTAAGACAAAAGGCAAACATAGTCATGAAGACTGTATGACATCAAGTAATAAAATGAGTGTGATGCTATGAAGGCCATGATTACTAGAAACATTTAATAGAACAATACAGATATTTACCACTTTTTGTTGTGAATGAGGTGTAATCTTGCTCAGTGAATGTTTAACCATTGAAATGGATGACATTTAAGTAGAATGATTTCATATTGCTATGACAGTCATACATTGTACAAGGACAGTCATGATGGAACCAAGGAAACATCAAATGCAAGTTACAACACACACAAACAGTCAGCTGAGAGAGTATGTAAACATAGTTTGCACCATGCAAAGAAGTCAACAAGAAGTGACAGACAACAAATACAAAAAAGGGGTAGTGTACAGTTTACCAGAGGTCTCCAATGTAATCAAGATAGCATGTCTCTCAAAAAAGCATCTTATAAGCCAAAGGAGTAAAAGGTCTAAACAAGCATTAAAAAACAATCATGTTTGAAGTACAGAAATAGTCACCAGTTCGAAGGCATGAATGAGCAGCAGTATACAACATTTACAGAGATAGACTTTTTACTATTAAAATGATAAGAAAATGAAAGCCACTTCCACTTTCCACCAATTTTCCATTAGAGTAGCAAAGAGGAACAACTTCAAGGGAGATTATCTAGTGTTCAAAGAGCATAACAGTTTCCAAGGACAAATTCAAACAATATCGTTTGTATCATAATTTTTATGCTGCTCATGTGACATGGCATACAATAGAAGTGGAGAAGCCAAAGATTCAAAAGTCATCCAAAGAGCAGTCTACCAAATATGATACACATTGGAAGCTCAAAATGTAGAGTACAGTATGAAATTTATGCAACTGAGTGAAAGAAGCTCATTTTGTGGTTTCATTTCACAAAAAGGTAGCATGACTGATAAGAACAAAGGAAGGGTTCTTCATAGCTACAAACTTCACCCACAAGAGCCAAAGTAAACCAGTATGTAAAGTATTTCCCTCATAATAAGCATGAAACCAAGGGTTCTAAACGTGTTTGTTCATGCAATAATTAGGAGAACGGAAAAAACAACAGTATCAACGATTATTGCTTACCAGTGGAGGGAAATGGCCTTCGTAGCAGTCTTAGAAGCCTTCAGAAGCCGGAGAGTAGCCCTCAACACGGCCTTCAAACTCTTGCAAGGCGACGCAACAGAGCCTAGCAACGAAATGAAGAGTGGTAAGAATGAAAGTAAATTTAGGGTTTGATCCCCTTTTGTTGAAGGTGCCCTAGACGTGAGTGTGGGCTTTTTGACTTCTTTTATAAAAATTCCATTGCCATGCAAAATGCATCGGTGTCAAAACAACCAATTTCATTGAACTTAGCAACTATGCCAAGGGGAGCTATGAGGTAAGAAAGCAATGATGTATTTTCACATGTTAAGGTTCTTAAAACCTTAAGTCAAAAGGCATGATGGCCGAAGGGAGTCATAAGGGATATATCTTTTGTTTTATGATTTTGATGTTATTTCTCATAAAAGACAAGGATGGTCTTGAAGTCAAAAGGTGAAGTGGACACAATGAACACATGGCAGGTTTATTTGACAGTGAGTCAAGAGAGCAGAATAGGAGTTTATTTTTCCATGTGAAAAGGAGAGAGGCTATTTTTTGCCTCTAGGAATTATTATTTTCAGTTTAACTCTACCTCTTATGTTTACACAATCAATAGGCAAATTTTGTAACATAGAAATTATTAAATGCAATAAATTATAAATTGCTTTAATAGTTGTTATGTAATAAACATAAGAGAGTATCATGCATTACATAGCAATTATTAAATCAATCACATTGCTTGCATTTAATAATTGCTAAATTAGTTTAATTTTGCCTCTCAATCATGCAAAAATAGGGAAGGAGAGTTAAACTGAGCTGTAGGCTCATGCATTTGGAGTTATTTTTAATTTATCCTTGACTTTTGGTCAAACTGGAGTGTTTTTGGAGTTCTCTTTGGTCAAACTGATCGAGAGAGGGAGTTTGGAGCTAATTTAGCTCAGTTTTCATCATTTTTGATTCCTCTTTTTGAGGCTTTTCAATTTTGCTCATGAGACACTCTTTGGAGGAGATTTTTTTGAGTGCAATTGACCGTAGTTGATTTTTCTAGGTCTTTTGGAGAGAGATTTGATGTATTATAGGAAAAAGGACTTAGTCTTTTTCCTCAGTTCTTGATTTTGGCTTTCTCTTGCACATTGTGAAAGAAGTTCTTAATTTTGTAAGTCAGATTTTTTCACAGTTATTGGATATTCAACAACAAATTATAGGTTATTTCATATCAGTTCATGGTCATTTTTTGCAGTGATTCCTTTAGTTTTTAGTATAATCTGAGATTTATCTTATGAGATTCAGGTATCTTGCTTTAGTTTAGTGATTTGATAAAGGATTGTCTGTGTTTCTTTGTGAAATCTTTAGGTTCTTTTGTCTCATTTTATTGAATGCATGTATATAAAGTTTAGGTTTCATTACAGGTCACAGATTATGCAAGTTATTTCATGCTTTTCTATGAAACAGTTATGTAGTGAAATTTATAAATTTGAGTTGTATGAACAAGTTATTGAAGATTAGTTGTGAATTAGATTGCATGTCAAGTTATACATTGGTGCATGACCCCCTTTAGGATAGAATTTTAGTGCAGTTTTCAGTTATCCAAGTTTCTCCTATCTCTTTTCCTCATCAGTTATCAAATCTAAAGGGGATTTTAAAGGGATCCAGCTCTTCCAGAGGTTCATTCTCAAAACAGACAGACCCACATCTGAGAATGTTCCCATGTTGCACAGGATTGCCAAGCTTACAAAGGCTTAGCATTCAGGGTGCAATCCTTCATGATAACAGTTTTTGGTACACCCGATGGGACATTGAACAGAGTTTTAGGTCACTTTAACACAATTTTTTCTTTGCTGTTTGGTATGCATAGCAAGGTTTTCAGCTTTTCAGAGGTAAAAACAACATACTTGGTGACTCAAAACTCCAATTTTTGTAGATCCAATGAATTTATCACATGAGAAAGGTCCAAACAAGAGGAAGTTCAACTCTATTTGAGTATCTACAACTGTCATCTCCTAAGAGAAGAGTCAAACCAACAGTAAGAATACTCAGCCTAGTAGGGAGAACTCAATCAATTCCTCCATGAATCAGGACTGCAGAGTTTGATCAAAGGAATTTGGTGATACATCCTCAAATACACGCTCCACAAAACCCTCAAGCTCCACCAATGGCGAGAAGATATCCATTTGTATAGTTCAATATCGACAGCCCATTGTTGCTCGCAACACATGACGACATTCCGGTGGCAACCCTGAGAGGTTTACCATTTTTTATAGGAGAGGATCAAACTACTCCAATTGAACACATAAAAGATGTAGCCACGTTATGTTCGGTCCATCACATAACTCAAGAAAATGTTGTAGTAAGATTGTTGGTTGCATCATTGAAGGGGAAAGCTCTTTAATGATTTAGAGGATTACTAGTAGGTTCTATCACATCATGGGACTTGTTGGGATATGCATTGAATAAACAGTTTGAGGACAAGTTGGATAACATGTCTTTGATGGAGCAACTAAGTACAATAAAAAGAGCTCCCTAGGAGCATATGGCTAACTTCAATTTTTGTTTCCAAAGAACATGGGACAAAATACTAGCAGCGGTAAGGCCTACTACTGAGCATGCCTTTTTGTACTTTCTTAGAGCATTAAATAGTGATATTGCAGTCATGGTCCTGTCAATGAGTGGTACATCATTACTAGTAGCTTATGAAGTGGCAATAAGAGCTTAAAACAACCTGATTTAGGTTGGTAAAATAGCTCTGAGGCTGTCAATGCCTATTTTTCTGGATATACAACCATCAATTCTGCTGCAAATCCCACCTCTTGTTGTTGTACCAGCTGTACCAACCCTCAATTTTCAAGCAAATGTTAATCCAGCCCCATCTCAGAAGTTTATAAGACAATCATAGATATTACAAAAACATACTAAGATGTTACAGGGTCAACAGGAGTTGTTACAAAATATTGGTAAGCAATTGGTGAGTATTAAAAGATAACCAAATCAAGTTTATAGGACCTATCAGACACCTTACCAAAATCAAAAGTAAGGTAACTAGGATAGACAACCCAACAATCAGCCAAATTAGCAAAGCAATCAACTAAATAGACCTCAATTTCAACCTAAAAATTAAGGCCTGAGAAGAAACTTCAATGCAAGGCCTTATCAGCCCTACAACCAGCAAGCTACCAGTTCATCTAGAGAGTTGGTACCAATGCAAAACAATATGGCACATGAGTATGATTGGTGTTACCCCTGTAACCAGCTGCACAACCAATCAACCTGCTCAAATGGTGTGATTAATCAGGCCTTAATGGTGCAAAATAATGCTGTTATTCAGCAAAGTACTATACAAGAAGTTTCAGAGTAGCAAGTTATTTATCTTGAACAGGAGCAATCTGATGTAGCATTCATGAATTGGCAAGGTGAGGAGTTTTGCGGAGTTAATCACTCACAGGGGCAAAATCAATCTACCCAGTCCATAACAGCTAACACGAGAGCCAAAAAGAGAGCTGTAGATATTGGACAACAAGCTGGAAGAGGCCAAAATCAAGCCCAATCAAGCCAACAAGGTGCTTTTGGTCCGTCACAGCAATCAAATATTCATGTTCTACCAAGAGGGCAACCTATTCCAAGCCAAAACCAGCCTAGAGTGCAGCCACAACAAGTACAATAGTAAGCTGATCCTACTATTTCAAAAAGGCAGCCAAAGGTTGGTTCATTTTCTTTTAATATCATTGATTATATGAAGAAGGCAAATGTTACCGTGTCTATGTGGGAGTCATTATCCCTTCTAGGTCAAAAAAATTTGTTGTAGAAGACATTATCCAATGTTTCCTTGACCAATGAACTAAGTCAAAGTCAGTCTAGAGACCAAAATAGAGTTGTGCTTGCAAATGACCCACCACTCCAGAAAGAACAAGTACACTAGGTCAAAACAACACCATTTTATGTGTCTCTGATAATTGGTAAACACCTCATGCACAATTGTATGATAAATTTAGGTGCTAGCACTTTAGTCATGCCAAAACAGATAGTGGATAAACTTGGACTAACTTATGAACCAATGGCCAAACCTGTAACTCAGTTAGATGGTTCATCAATTAAGACCATTAGAGTCATAAGAAATTTAGACCTCACATTACATGCCGCCCAACGTTTGCAATTCCTTAGGACATATATGTGATAGTCCTACCCCCATACTTTGCTTTATGCCTTTCTAGAGATTTTACAACAAAGTTAGGAGGGTATTTATCAGTTGATTGGACCCATATGTGTTTTAGGACTAGGTATGGTACAAGGGTAACTGTAAAATCTAAACCCTTGCCAAAGACCACTTGGAACCCTATGTCCCTAGTGTTGTTAATGCTAATCTCACCTACCAGGAGGAAGAACAACCTGCTGTTCATGAAAATCATACCCCAATCGAGAGCATTGTAGACCTGTTTTTAGATAAATGGGCATCAGAGAACCATGAAGAAGATCCTTCCAAACAGATGGAAGAGGCTGGATTAGGAATCTATATGATTCATAAGCAGAATTAGGCTGTTCCTAACCTTATGAAAGGTGAAGAACAACAAAAACAACAATCTAAACATGTGGAAAATGACCTGTGGCAGCTGTATTTTCACAGTGCAAGGAGCAAAGTAGGTGCAGAAGGTGGAGCTATGCTTATTTCACTTGAAAATGAGAAGTATTATGCAACCTATTGTTATGTGGAGCCTAATCAGACTTAGAGGTTAAATTTTACCCACTTTTATCGGTGCGGTTTCCCCCCAAATTATATAATGGGGGAGTGCAGGGGGGCAGAGCCCCTCCTGTGCGGCCTAGGGGCGGAGCCCATGATGGGGCTCTGGGGGCTTGCAGGAAGCGCCCTTGAAGCAAAAATTGCCTATTATTTTATTAAGGCGTCGGGAATTATTTTTTCTATTAGTCGACATAAAAAAACCCTATTTTTGTAATTGACATAAGGCTTGATAAAAGTGGCTAAGGGTTAGGGTTTCCATTGATATTGTATTGTAGCATTTGTAGTGGTATTGAGTTGCAAGGATTGCTAGTTGTAATAGGTTTGATTTACTGGATAATAATATTGGACTCTCTGTTTGGTGGATGTAGCCCAAGTTTGGGTGAACCATGTTAAAACTTATCTCTCGCTGTTATTATTTCTGTGTATTTTTCATTCCTCTGTTTAATCTTTATTTGCATTTAATTGATATCTTCTGTCGACTAACCCTAACAAGTGGTATCAAAGTGGGTTGTGTTCGATTATCATCTGTAGGAAGGACTCACAGTTGAGTGGGAGTCTATCGGTTGAGTGGGAACAATGGAGGATGAGGGTAAATTGAAGGTTGATAAATTTAATGGGTAGAACTATCAGTTATGGAAGATGCAGATGGAGAATTACCTCTATCAGAAGGATTTATGGAGGCCGTTGGAAGGAGTATCTAAGAAACCGAAAGGAATGACAGATGAGGATTGGGAACTTTTGGATAGAAAGGCACTAGGAACCATTCAGTTGTGCCTGGCACCATCTGTGGCATTCAATATAACAGAAGCAAAAACAACAAGTGAACTGATGAAAGCTTTGGCTAAATTGTATGAAAAACCCTTAGCCTCAAATAAGGTATTTCTCATGAAGCGTTTGTTTAATCTGAAAATGATTGAAGGTGGATCTGTGACAGATCATTAAAATGAGTTTAATACGATTGTCAATCAGTTAACTTTTGTAAAAGTGAAATTTGATGAAGAGGTGAGGGCTCTCTTGGTTTTATGTTCCTTGCCAAAAAGTTGGAATAGCTTGGTAATGGTTGTAAGTAACTCTATCTCTGGTTCAAACACTTTAAAATTTGATGATGTTGTTGGTGTTATCCTTAGCGAGGAAATGCGATGGAAAAGCTCAAGAGGGTCCACATTAGGTAGTGTTTTAAATGCAGAAAGTAGGGGCAAATCAAAGGAGAGAGGAAAAGGTTTTGGAGGTCATGGGAAGTCACGAGAAAAATCAAAGGACAAGAGATCCCAATCCAAAGGACAGAAGGATTGCTAGTACTGTGGGAAACTAGGTCATTTGAAGAAAGATTGTTGGTCTCGGAAGAATAAAGAAGGAGACAAACAAGAAGGCAATAAGGAGGCAAATGTGGTAAGTAATAAATCTGAAGATGATGCTTTTATTCTTTCCTTAGATAATGCTGATGATTCATGGGTTTTAGATTCAGGGGCCTCATTTCATGCTACGCCCCATAGAAGCTATTTTCTTGATTATGTCCAAGGGGATTTTGGGCTGGTTTATTTGAGAGATAACAAACCCTATCAGATTGTTGGAAAGGGAAGAATTAAGATTAAGTTGTAGAATGGGAATCATTGGCTACTACAAGAGGTAATGCATGTTCCAAGGTTCAGTAGGAACTTAATTTTAGCAGGGTAGCGAGCTGAAGAAGGTTGCATTGTTACATTTACTGATAAAAATTGGAAGCTTTCAAAAGTTGCCTTAATAGAAGTAAAAGGTGTGAAAGTAGGCACCTTATATCTTTTTACAGGTCATACTGTTCCTTCTACTTTAGCTATTGCAGAGAAAAAACAAACAGGTTCAGGAACAGTTGTTGCAGGTTCACAGGAAGAGACTGGAACAGTTGTTGCAGGTTCGCAGGAAGAGATTGAAACAATTGTTGCAGGATCTGAGACAACGTTGTGGCATAACAGACTTGGGCATATGAGTGAAAAAGGTATGAGGTTACTTCATTCTAAGAAAGTTTTATTAGGTTTGAAATGTATTAATATGGATTTCTGTGAAAGTTGTGTGTATGGCAAACAAAAGAGAGTTAGTTTTCTCAAGGATGGGAAGTAAAAGAAAGATGAAAAGTTGGAGCTTGTGCATACAGATGTATGGGGACCAGCTCGGGTATATTCTCTCGGTGGCTCTTAGTATTATGTTACATTCATAGATGATGCAACTAGGAAGGTATGGATTTATTTCCTTAGGCAGAAATCTGATGTATTTGAAACATTTAAGAAATGGAGAAGCTTGGTTGAGAATGAGATGGTTTAAAGATTAAAATGTCTCAGATCTGATAATGGTGGTGAGTATTGCAGCAAAGAATTTGAGGATTATTGTTCCTTTAATGGAATTCGTAGGCAGAAAACAGTTCCAGGGACTCCACAAGAAAATGGGGTGGCTAAGCGCATGAATAGGACAATAATGAAGCATGCAAGGACCATGAGATTGCATGCTGGGCTGCCTTTAAACATGTGGGCAGAGGTTGTCAACACTACTGTATATTTAATTAACAGAGGTCCTTCAGTTCCTTTGGGTTGTGGTATTCCAGAGGAAGCATGGACAGGTAAGAAGGTGAGTTATTCTTTTCTCAAAACCTTCGGATGTGAAGCATTTGCACATGTAGATTCTGAAAATAGAACCAAGTTGGATGCAAAATTAAAAAAGTGTACCTTCGTTTGATATGGCATTGATGAATTTGGTTATAGGCTTTGGAATTTTGAAAATCAAAAAATTGTGACAAGCAGGGATGTACTCAATGAGAAGGTGTTGTACAAAGATCAGTAGCAACAGCATGAGAAGAAAGAAAAGGATTATGTGGTGCTAGATGATACTCCAAATAGTGATGTTCTAGTGGTTCTCCATGCTCTGCAACAACAACCAGAAATACCACAAACTCTAGTGAATGTTAGACAATCAACAAGGCTAAGTAGACCTCCTAAAAGGTTTTCTCCCTCTTTGTATTCTATTTTGTTAACAGATGCTGGTGAACCAGAAGGGTATGATGAAGCTATGCAGGTGGATACACAGGTTTAGTGGGAGCTTGCAATGAAAGAAGAAATGGACTCCTTGCTGAAAAATCAGACTTGGGAATTATGTAAGTTGCTTGCAGGTAAAAAGGCTTTACCAAACAAATGGGTTTATCAGCTAAAAGAGGAAGATAGAGGTAAGAAAAGATTTAAAGCCAGGTTAGTTGTAAAAGGATTTGCACAGAAAAAGGGCATTGATTTTGATGAGATATTTTCTCCAGTTGTTAAGATGACTTCTATTCATACTGTTTTAAGTATTGTGGTTGTTGAAGATTTGCATTTCGAATAGCTAGATGTGAAAACTACCTTTCTCCATGGTGATTTGGAGGAGGAGATATACATGGAACAACTCCAAGGATTTGAGGTCAAAGGTAAGGAGAAACTGGTGTGCAGATTGCAGAAGAGTTTGTATGGCTTGAAACAAGCACCTCGGCAATGGTATTTGAAATTTGATAGTTTTATGGCTGAGCAAGGCTATAGCCAGTGTAATTCTGACCATTGTGTTTATTTTAAGAGGTTGGATAATGATAGCTACATTATTTTATGTTTATATGTTGATGACATACTTGTAGTGGGGTCTAACATGGATCACATAAGAGAGTTAAAACAACAGTTAGCACAGTCATTTGCTATGAAGGATTTGGGGGCAGAAAAATAAATCCTTGGTATGAAAATTTGCAGAGATAGGAAGAACAGAAAATTGATTCTATCTCAGGCTGATTATGTTGAAAAGGTGTTGCAGAGATTCCATATGGAGAATACAAAAGCTGTCAGCACACCTTTGCCTAGTCATTTGAAATTGACTAAGGAGATGTGTCCTAAGACACTAGAGGGGGAAGAAAAAATGTCCAAGGTACCATATGCTTCAGCTGTAGGAAGTTTAATGTATGCCATGGTATGCACGAGACCGGATATTGTACATGCTGTATGAGTTGTAAACAGGTATATGAGTCATCCCGGATTAGAGCATTGGAATGCAGTGAAATGGATTCTCAGATATTTGAGAGGTACATCCAATAAACACTTATGTTTTGGGGGCTTTAATACAGATTTAGCAGGTTATTTAGACTCAAATTTGGCAGGGGATATTGATCCCAGGCAGAGTACTACAGGTTATGTCTTTACTGTAGGTGGGACAATGGTGAGTTGGATTTCCAGGTTGCAACATGTGGTTTCTTTATCCACCAAAGAGGTAGAATATGTAACTGCAATAGAGGCAAGCAAGGAGATGATATGGATGCAATCATTCATGGAAGAATTGGGAAAACAATAAGCTAACAGTTATTTGTTTACGGATAGTCAGAGTGCCATACATCTTAAAAAGAATTCTGCCTTGCATTCAAAGACCAAACACATATAGTTGAGGCATCACTTCATTCGGTCGGTGTTGGATGATGGATAGTTAAGGCTTGAAAAGATACATATAGATGAAAATCTAGCGAATATGTTTACAAAGGCAGTGACAAGGGAGAAGCTGAGCTCCTCTTTAGCTTTGGTTGGTCTTCAAGACTAAAAACAAAATCACAGAGTCCAGGGTGCTTATTTCTAGTGGGAGATACAGGGTCAGCGGTGTTATGATCAATCTCCAAGTGGAAGATGATATAGTGTGGAGTTTGATCAGTCTCCAAGTGGGAGATTGTTGTTATATGGAGCCTAATCAGACTCAGAGGTTAAATTTTTCCCACTTTTATCGGTGCGGTTTACCCCCAAATTATTTAACGGGGGAGTGCCCTGGCAGAGCCCTTCTTGTGGGGCCCGAGGGGCTTATGCCCTCGGTGCAGGCCTGAGGGTGGAGCCCACGATGGGGGTATGGGGGAAACATCCCAACAGGGGCTGCTGGGGGCACAGGGGCAGCGCCCACAAAGCAAAAATTGCCTATTATTTTATAAAGGTGTCTGGAATTATTTTTTCTATTAGCCAACATAAAAAAAACCCTATTTTTGTAACCGACATAAGGCTTGATAAAAGCGGCTAAGGGTTAGGGTTTCCGTTGATATTGTATTGTAGCATTTGCAGTGGTATTGAGTTGCAAGGATTGCTGGTTGTAATTGGTTTGATTTACTGGATAATAATATTGGACTCTCTGTTTGGTGGATGTAGCCCGAGTTTGGGTGAACCACATTAAAACTTGTCTTTCGTTGTTATTTTTTTGTGTATTTTTTATTCCTCTGTTTAATCTTTATTTGCATTTAATTGATATCTTCTGTCGGCTAACCCTAACATAGCCTTTAGATTTGCATTCAACTACTCAAATAACACGGTAGAATAAGAGGCACTAATTCATGGCTTAGAATGGGCCAGGAGGAAGAATATAAAGTGTTTGAAGGTGTATGGTGATAGTGAACTGGTTGCAAATTAGTTAAGGAACCTGAATGTCACCAAAAATGACTTGCTTAAGTGATACAAACACATAGTATGGAATCTGATTAAAGATTTTGATGCTTTTAATCTACTATCCGTGCCTAGAAATCAGAACAAACAGGTTAATAAGCTTGCAACCATGGGGGCTGAATTTGACATACCTAAAGAAATTAGAAACACTAAGCAGCAACAATATGTGAAAGTGGTTGTGAGGCCATCAGTGCCTGATAATAATATACATTGGCAAGTTTTTGAAAGTGATGATTAAATAGAAAATTTTCTCATTGAGGAGGTTGAGTTTTCAGCTGGTAATCAGAAAAAATTGTAGCATCAATTTGAAGACCAGATTGTCCAATTGACGACAAATAAGCTGCCAAAAGGTTTGGTGACCTTGGAATTAATTTTCAATTCAAATGACCAGCTAAGGAAGGAGAAAGCCAACATTCTTATCAAAGAAGAACACTATACATCAGTTGAAATCTTCAAGTCCAAATTGCTCAAATAAGGAAATGTATGTACAATTGAAGATAAACATGCTTTTGTGTTATTATGCCAAGAATTTCATGATATTTTGCATGGGAGTACAAAGACCTCAAAGGTTTTTAACCCCAAGGTAGCTCAACACACCATAGATCTAGAACAGGGGGCAAAACTAGTGAGACAGAAGCAAAGGCCTCTTAACCCCAAGTTGGAAGTTATGATGAAAACAAAATTAAATAAGTTGATTCAAAGTAGCATCATTTTTCCAATCAAACACACTTCATGGGTATTTAATCTGGTTCCTGTTAGGAAGAAAAATGGTGAGATTAGGCTGTGTGTTGATTTCAAGGACCTGAATAGAGCATCATTGAAAGATCACTATCCGCCACCCTCAATGGAACAAATTTTGCAAGTAGTTTCAGGTGCTGAAAGGTTTTCTTTGCTGGATGGCTTTTCAGGGTATAACCAAATTTTGGTTAAAGAGGAAGATCAATACAACACAACATTCACAACCAAATGGGGTACTATGGCCTATCAAAAGATGCCATTTGGGTTGTCAAATGCAGGAGCCACCTTTTAAAGAGCCATGGACATGGCATTTCAAGGCATTATGAATAAATTTGCTCTTGTATATCTAGATGACAACACTGTTTTTCCAGAGATTAAAAGGATCACTTTTCTCACCTTAGACAAGGCTTTGAGAGATGCAAAGAATATGGAGTCTGACGTAATACCAAAAAGTGTATTTTTGTTGTTCATGAGGGTAAGTTGCTAGGCCACATTGTTTCCAAGCATGGTGGTGCAGGAGCATTAGGACCTATATTAGGCATGTGACCATTTTGGAGTCATTTTTTATTTAGGCTTGGTCTAGGTTTTTTTTTGAGTCAAATAAGGTCATGTTGGACCATGTTGAGTCATTTTGGTGAAGTTTGGAGTCCCAAGTTACAAAATTGTCAAATGTTGTCAAGCAACTCTTCATAAAAGTTGTCAAAAGTTATCATTTTGTAACAAATTGCAAAAGAGGAGTTGGTTGGCTAATGGAGACATTTGGGGTAGGTGTGTTGGGCATAAATATGCCTCCAAACTCATTTTGTACATTGGCTTGGAAGGATTTTGGAGAAATTAATGAGAAAAACCCCAATTTTCTACATTTTTCTAAGTTTTCCAATGTTTCAGACCTCCTGTACGAACTGTACAGTTCATGGAGTGACCTAGAACTAATTGTAATTTGTTGTGCTATGAGTTTACTTTCTTTTCCTTTTTGTTTCATCAATTTTCATCCATTTTTGAGAAAGTTACAAGCATTTTTCTAAAAACAGTCCAGAGCCCTAGTTTGGGGTTTCTAATGGACTAAAATAAGGCATTTCTCCCCATTCCCACAGTGAAAAATCATAAAAATTGGTGGAATGGTCTATCATTGTATATATTTTCATATTCCAAAGTTCCAGGATCTAGGGTTTTGGATTGCACATGTTTTGATGATGCCCTAGGTCTGATATCTCTATGTATCAGATTAGAAGGTTTGAAAGAAACTCAAGTTATTGAATGTCAATGTTGAGTTGGGATTCCATATGATTGAGGAGTGTCTGAGAGGGATGTGTGAAAGTATTAATGACCAATTCTAAGTGAGGGCTAATCTTTTATTGAGCTTTTGGTGATAAATTTTATGACTGTCCTGTTTGGACAGTGTTGGACAACTTTGGTAAGTCTGTGAACAGTCAAGGTTGTTTCTTATGTTGAATAGGTATTGAAGCCCCTTCAAAGCATTTTGTTTGTATGTCATGAATGTCATTAGACCCTCATTGGAGATCAAAAATCCGTTAACCTTTGCCATCATACTGTTCAAGTGTTGGTCAAGCCTAAGAAGCCTGAAAAGGCCTAATAAGAAAGAGAACAATCAAAGTTGCCTCAAACTTTATAAAAGAACCCTAACACAATTTTGGATATGTGTTGTCTTGCCCAAAAGGGTATCTCAAATGGTGTTTGTAATTTGGGTATTAGATCTGTAATAGAAATTGTGGTAAAAAAAAAAAGCCTCTTTGAAAGGCTACAAGGCTTAAGGGCAGTTTGTGAAGGAAGACCTAGAAGATTGTAGGTCAAGAGCCCTTGTGAGTGATTGTAGTTTGTAATTTTCCTTGTAGAACCCCTACCTTTGCATCAATTTGGTATCAGAGAATAGGTTGGTCAGAAGAGGGAAAAGTTGAAGTGAAGATAAACAAGGATGCCTCCAAAAACAAATATAATTGCTAGAGAAGTGAGTGAATTGAAGGAGAAACATGCAAGAGAGATGAGGGAGTTGAGAGAAGCCTTTAAAGCTAGACTTGTTGCACTGGAAAGAAATCAAAAAAGGGGAGTGATCACAGGAGATCTAAGTGATCAAGAAGAAAAATAAGAGTTGGTGGAAGAGAATCCACAAGAAGGGTCCCAAGAAGAGTTGGATCCGAAAGAAATGAAATTTGCAAAGTTGCTAAAGGCAGTTAAAGGAGATGGTTCCAAAATAAAGATGGAACTACCAGTGTATGGAGGAAGTCTGAACAATGAAGAGCTTCTTGATTGGATAAGTGAACTAGACAAATATTTTGAATTTGAAAATGTGCCTGAAGAACAAGAAGTTAAGTTGGCAAGAACAAAGTTAAAGGGTCATGCATCTCTTTGGTGGGACTATGTGCAAGATGAGAGAAGGAAACATGCAAAATCCAAAATCACCTCTTGGAATAGAATGGTTGTAAAGTTGAAAGGTAAATTTCTAACTAGTGATTATGCCACTGAATTGCATAGGCAATTACAAAATTTGAGACAAAAAGATATGGATGTGAAGGAATATACAGAGGAGTTCTATAAACTAAGCATTAGATTAGGCCATCTGGAGGATGAAGTTGATAAGGTTGCAAGATACCTTAATGGGCTAAAGTATAGCCTACAAGATAAACTTAGTCTCACAAGCCCAAGGACAGTAGAAGAATGTTATCAACTAGCCTTGAAGGTTGAAGCAAAGTTACAAAGAAAGTAAGAGAAGAAAGGTAGAGGTAGGGGAAGGACAAGTTTTAGAGGAAGAGGATCATTTTTTGATTCAGGACAACCACATGGGAGTCAATGAGAGAAAATCAATACCCAAGAACAAGATGCAGATTCAAGAGGCAGTTTTAGGGGTAGAAGATCAGATTTTAGGGGTAGATTTAGAGGCCAAAGAGGAGGATCAAGTGGATTCACAGGAAAGTGTTATAAGTGCAACAAATTTGTAGGCCGTCAAGCATGGAATTGCCTTGAAAATCAATCTATTACTTCATTTGGAGGTGAAAGGAGAAATCAAATTGCTCATGGTGAAGATAGTGAAAGTGTGAACTCTCCATCACACAATGCTGATCCAGAAGTTGGAGAATCTCTTATGGTAAAGAGAACTTTGATCAAAGTACCTATGGAGAAGGAACCACCACAAATAAAGTCACTCTTCAGGACTACATGCAAATGCCAAAGTAAATGTTGTCAAATTGTCATTGATTCTGGTAGCACAGATAACTTAGTTTCTATTGAGATGTTTGAAAAGTTGAAGTTACAAAAGTTACCACATACTGCACCATATAAGGTTTCATGGTTAAATAAAGGGCAACAAGTTTTAGTGAATGAGCAAAGTTGGGTAGAATTCCACATAGGGGGATATAAGGACAAAGTTTTGTGTGACATCATTCCCATGGATGTTTGCCATAGGTTGCTAGGAATACCATGGCAATATGATAGAAATGCTAAGTATGATGGTAGGAAGAATACTTATGACATTGAGAAATATGGAATCTCCTATACTCTCACACCTTTGAAGGAGGAAAACAATGATCAAAAAGTAGGGTCAAGTGTGGTGTTAATGAGTCAAAAAGAGTTTCTAAAGCCAATAGAGGAGGAAAAGGTAGATTTTGCAAAAATGATCAGACCTAGGACAGCCATAACAACAGTATACATTGATGAGTTACCTTGTGACATACAAGACATGTTGAATGGTAGTGTAAAGATTGTTGTTGATGAACCTTCCATTTCTTTCCCTCCAATGAGAAGAATCAATCAAATAGAAGGCAATATATCCGAGTCTATTTGTAATACAAAGAGGGAGCAGGCCAATCAGTTTACAAAGCCCATGGAGAAGATAACAATAGGTGACTGTGAGACAGGACAAGGTGATAGTAGCCAATTCAATCCCAACATAAGACTTCATAACAACAGACATAAGTATATGCATGATCAATGTTCTTTGTGTCCATTCAAGGATGTTCTATCATCATGTTCTCAGTCTGATAATGATATAATGAGGCAGCAGACCAGTCATTCCATAAGGACAACAGAGAGGGCAACAATCAACAAGGTAAATTGGCAAGCCAAACTTGACATTGTTAATGTCCAAACCATGATTCCTCCATCATAAGTTGTGATGTTACTAGGGCTACTAGATGAATGTGAAAAATAGAGGACACAAGAAGTAATGGAGGACAGTGTTAAACAAGAAGTTGAACCATTTCACATCAAGGAGAATAAGAGATTTGAGTTTGATGTTTTTGCACCATGTAGTGGTGAAGTTTTCATTGTTGAAGCAATGTTGAAAGAGGGACTCAGAGGTGAAGATGTAGGTAAGATCATTCCTTTTGTCCGGTTTAAGCACTTTTACCAAGACTTAGACAGACCTAAGGTCAAGATGAGACAACTCTTGGACTGTTTCACAGAAGATGTATAGGACAACTTTGCACAATACATTTCTTTGGAGCAGATGTTGGATGTTCACAATACAACTTTGAAGATACCAGAGAAGAGCTTTCAAGCAGGGTTACCCTATTGCATCTTTCTATTCAAGTGGAACTTGAATCTTTTCTCCTATGGGGAGTATGGTGCAGGAGCACCATGACCTATACTAGGCATGTGACCATTTTTGGAGTCATTTTTGATTTAGGATTGGTTTAGTTTTTTTTTTTTAGTCAAATAAGGTCATGTTGGACCATGTTGAGTTATTTTGGTGAAGTTTGGAGTCCCAAGTTACAAAATTGTCAAATGTTGTCAAGCAACTCTTCACAAAAGTTGTCAAAAGTTATCATTTTGTAACAAATTGCAAAAAAGGAGTTGGTTGGCCGATGGAGAAAGTTGGGACAGGTGTGTTGGGCATAAATATGTCTCTAAACTCATTTTGTACATTGGCTTGGAAGGATTTTGGAGAAATTAATGAGAAAAACCTCAGTTTTCTACATTTTTCTGACTTTTCCAACATTTCTGACCTCCTGTACGGACTGTACGGTTCATGGAGTGACCTAGAACTGATTGTAATTTTTTGTACTCTGAGTCTATTTGTTTCATCAATTTTCATCCATTTTTGAGAAAGTTACAAGCATTTTTCTAAAAATAATCTAGAACCCTAGTTTGGGGTTTCTAATGGACTAAAATAAGGTATTTCTCCCCATTCCCATGGTGAAAAATCATAAAAATTGGTGGAATGGTATGTCATTGTATATATTTTCATATTCCAAAGTTGCAGGATCTAGGGTTTTGGTTTGCACGTGTTTTGATGATGCCCTAGGTCTGATATCTCTATGTATTATACTAGAAGGTTTGAAAGAAAGTCAAGTTATTGAATGTCAATGTTGAGTTGGGACTCCATATGATTGAGGAGTGTCTGAGAAGGATGTGTGGAAGTCTTAATGACCAATTCCAAGTGAGGGCTAATCTTTTATTAAGCTTTTGGTGACAAAGTTTATGATTGTCCTGTTAGGACAGTGTTGGACAACTTTGGTAAGTCTTTGAACAATCAAGGTTGTTGTTTCTTATGTTGAATAGGTATTTAAGCCCCTTCAAAGCATTTTATTTGTATGTCATGAATATCATTAGACCCTCATTGGAGATCAGAAATCCCTTAACCTTTGCCATCATACTGTTCAAGTGTTGGTCAAGCCTAAGAAGCCTAAAAAGGCCTAATAAGAAAGAGAACAATCAAAGTTGCCTCAAACTTTATAAAAGAACCCTAACCCAATTTTGGATATGTGTTATCTTTCCCAAAAAGGTGTCTCAAATGGTGTTTGTAATTTGGGTATTAGATCTGTAACAGAAATTGTGGTTAAAAAAAAAGACTCTTTGAAAGGCTACAAGGCTTAAGGGCAGTTTGTGAAGGAAGACCTAGACGATTGTAGGTCAAGAGCCCTTGTGAGTGATTGTAGTTTGTAATTGTCCTTGTAGAACCCCTACCTCTACATCTCATGGGATAATAATTGACCCTGAAAGAGAAAGTGTTATTTTAGCCTTACCTCTACTAGCCCATAAAAAAGGGGCTGAAAAGTTTCCTTGGGAGAATCAATTTTGTTAGAAGGTTTATACCGAATATTGCAAGTTTATTGAAGCCTCTAATAGCCATGTTGAAGAAGAATATTGGTTTCAGCTAGACTAAAGAAGGCAAGGATAGCTTTGAGGAGATCAAAGCAGCTATAGCAGTAGCTCCTATATTGATCAATCCTAAGTTTTCAAAAGATTTTATTCTGTATGCCTATGGAGGAGTTGACACTATCTCTGCTATGCTAACCCAACAAAACAAAGAAGGCCAAGAGTAACCAATAGCCTTTTTCAACCAGGGATTAGAAGGCTATGGGCAAAGGTACACATTTGTTGAAAAGCATGTACTTGTTGTCATAAGAAGCCTCAAAAAATTTAGGCACATGTTATGTAATAACAAGATTCAACTAATGGTTGCCCATCCAAGTGTGAAAGAGTTTTTGTTGAGCAAAGATCTAGCAGATAAAAGAGCTGGTTGGATAACTAGAGTGATGGAGTACGATGTCGACATCAAAGTTACCAAGCTGATTCGAGGTAAAGGAATATGTGAGCAGCTAGCTGAAACAACAAAAAATGATGTTAAACTACTAGAAGAAGTGATTTTAATGGCTGATAATATTGTTGTACCTACTATTCCAGCTAGCAACATTAGTTGGACAAGAGATATGATACACTATTTGCAGACCGGAGAATGCCCAACAGGGCTAAATTCAGTAAAACAAAGATATTACAGGCTGCAATCCATTCCTTTTGTCATGGTTGAAGATATCTTGTTCAGAAAAGACTACAATGGAGTGCTGTTGAGATGTGTTGAAAGCGATCAGATTGATAAAGTATTACGTGAGTTTCACAATGGGCCAGCTGGGGGCCACTTTGCTGCCTGAACAACAGCCTTAAAAATTATGAAGGCTAGATATTATTGGCCATTTCTTTTCAAAGATGTGCATTCCTGGGTTAGAAAGTGTGTTAAATGTGCAGTATTTGTAGGTAAAGAAAGTTTGGCAGCCATGCCACTCCAACCTATTTCAGTTGATCAACCCTTCACAAAATGGGGCGTTGACTTCATTGGGGCAATTAATCCACCTTCCAGTACTTGTCGCAAGTGGATATTAACAACCACGAATTATTTTACTAAGTGGACAGAGGCAGTAGCTTTGAAAGAAGCTAATGAAAGTGTTGTTTTAAAGTTTTATGAAGACTTAGTGGCCAGGTTTGGTGTACTAGATGCAATTATTTCAGATAATGCATTGGCTTTTGTAGGCCTAAAAACAACTAACTGGGCCATCAAACATGGCTTCTACCTAAGCACTTCATCAAATTACTACCCTCAGGGGAATGGACAGGCTAAATCCACTAATAAAAATCTCATCAGGATCATCAACTGAACAATAGAAGATAACCAAAGAACCTGACACTCAAAGTTGAAATCAACCTTATGGGCTGATAGAGTGACTCCTAAAAGGTCAATAGGTCAGTCTCCTTTTGTTCTGGTTGATGGTAAAGAGGCTAGGCTACCTATCTCAACTGAGCTACCAGCCCTACGTCTTATGAAAGAACTTGAGTTCATGGAGGATGGTCCTATCGAGGTTCAACTTGCTGAATTAGTAGAGTTGGAAGAAATAAGGAAGCAAAATGCCCAACAGTTAGAGATGTACCAAATGCAAATGAAGAGAACATTCGATAGGAGGGAAACTTTCAGAGTTTTCAAGGAAGGAGACATTGTTCTTAAGTGGGATGAGCTAAAAAGTAGACCTGGTAAGCACAACAAGTTTGATGCTATGTGGACAGGCCCATTATGATTGTTGAATGCAAATAGCATAATGCTTTTCAACTAGCTACAATGGAATGTGAGGTGTTACCCATCCCAGTTAATGGGATTCACCTCAAACACTATTTTTGAGAAGCAAACGGTTGCAAATGTACCATAGTAGAATAGACATTTTCAGTTAAAAAGTGCTGATTGCACACTAGTTTCTTTTTAGTTTTGTTGTTCCAAGAAGTGTTGTTGCACAACTAACTAGCCCTATTTAGAACCAATGTAGTTTGCTTTCAGTGTTTTGTCTTGCTACTGTTTCAGTTCTAGCATTTGAGTTACAGATAGTTTTCAAAGTGTTTCAGGCCAAGAAAGGACTCATATGCCCAATGGATATGCAAGGCTAATGATCATATTTGTTTAGCAAACAAACACCCCTAAGAGGTTGACAAAAATGTTACCAAATTGTGCTGGAAGCCCAATTAGGTTGGGTTATGACAACAATTATCAAAAGGGGTAATAAAAAAGCTTGAATACATGGGTCATCTAGTCAACATCTACTGTCTTGGCGAAGATTTGTTTCAGGATCATGTAACAACTCAAATTGAGCTGTTACACAATCCAGATAAATGAAAATGCCTTAGCAAGGCAGGAGACATTCAAAGGATTACAGGTGATTGAAGATAAACTAGTCATTGCAGTTCATGTTTTCAAACGTGTTATTGTAGTTCATTCAGTTCAATTCAGTGCAGTCTAGAAAAAAAGGTACTTATAACTTGTCAATTCTTCATGATTATAAACATATGTTTCAAGTAATGTTCAATTCATGTTATGTAATTGATTCATAAAATAAATTACACATAAGTCATTACATGAGATGAAACAACTGATAAATTCAAAAGAGAAATGGTTATATAGTCTCACACAAGCCGTGGGAATAACTGTATCTGATAAGAGATAAAAGAGAAAGTACATAACATGAAAAGAAGATATATAGAAATAAGGATGGGATTCGTCATTACCTGGATGAATGATGAATCCCGTTGTTAGAGGTTGCACTAGCATCTCGAGTTGCCCAAGTCTAGCTCTAGGATAAAACCTGCAAGGGGAGGAGGAAAACTGATATTAGAGCTCGAGGTACAATCCTTAATCATATATACATCAAGTCAAGAGTACTTGCTATTCTATATCTGAGCAGTAAAGTACAATGAATAAGCTGAACAAGAGATGCAGATATCAAATCATGAGATGAATCAGAAAAGAGAAGCATCAGATCATACAAATCTAGAGACAGGCTTCAGCCTCTATGTTTTTATCTAACATATTTGTTGACTATGTAGGTACAGGTTAAGTGCAATTGCAAGATACATAATTACAGTATGTGGAGAAAATGTGGCTCCCACAAGGGTTGAGCCCAACATGTTGTCCTCCTCTTAGTAGTTGAGAGGAATAGTTGATTTCATTAAATATCAACAACCTTTTGGTCATAACACAATCAAGAACAGGTGGAAAGACATAAGCTACATATTAAGCAAAATAGGACTGTCATCAAAATGCCAATCACTAGGAAAACCCTTTCATAGTAGCAGCCTAGGGAAACAATCTCTTAGGACTGATCAAATCTTTGGCTGAGATCAAGAGCAAGTCATTGAAATAAAGAGCTGGTAAGAGGGTACGTGGTCATGACAGCTATCAAAGGACAACAAATTAATTGTTGTCCAGACAGTCAAAGGACAACAATTAATTTCCTGTCAAAATGAATTGGACAGTCAACATGCATGTCAAAGTACAACACATAAAAAGAAGCAGTCCCCAGTAAAGATGACCCTTTTAAGGAGCTCCATTGGTACTTTTGATTCTTATGAGAATATTTGCTTGCTGACTCCTGGTAGCATTGAACTTTTGTGAAGTTATAAGAGGCAAAAGGATAGTATTGAAAACCTAACAGGCAAGGTTTAAGAGGTAGTCAACATAGTTGACAGTCATATTAGGCATGTTCCTATGACTATTTTGATCTGTCGCAGTCATTGGAGATAGTCATAGAAACATGCCCAACATGCATGCAAGGATTAGTTAAGACATCCCAAACATGATAGAAATTAGTTAATGATAGTCAGCAACATATGAAAATAATAACATCAAAAGAACAAAAGTCCTCCATGCCAAGGACAGTCTTTACAAATGAGGAGGTCCATAACAAGTGAAAAGGGGAGAAGGAACAGTCAACCCCATTGAAGGAGCAGCCTAACCCCTTGAAGGAGCAATCAATCACAGTGAAGGGATATCATACTTGTATGAAGAGGAGCAACTTCATAAGGCATAAAGAGTAGTCAACTGTTGTTAGAAATAATGGTAAAGTCTAAGAGGCATTGACTTAAATGTCTAGTGGATTGTCATGACCAACACAATGCACTCACATACAAACACAGAAGAAGCTATAATAGCATTGAGAAGGCATTTTCTAGGCTACAGTCCTTATAGATTGAAAGGGAGCAGCAATATATAGTTTGATACTCAGTAATACATTCAATGGTTGCCATTCAAGGGTACAATTGACAGTGAATAGAATAAAGCACAGTGAAAATGATTAAATGTAGAGTGAACTAACATATGCCAATGTTAGCCACTGTCAAAGCTATTCACATACATGCTCAAACCCAGAATGAATAAGTTCACTTAACATTGAAGGAGGCATAAACACAAAGGTCTGTATCTATCATGCATAGTGGCAAGCATATGAACAACAAAGGAGCAGTCAAGCTACAAGAGAGATGAAATTTAGTGCATGATGATAGACCTTCTAAGGTCTAAGACAAAAGGCAAACACAGTCATGAAGACTGTATGACAACAAGCAATAAAAGGAGTGTGATGCTATCAAGGTCATGATTACTAGCAACATTTAATAGAACAATACAAATATTTAGCACTTTTTGTTGTGAATGAGATGTAATCTTGTTCAGTGAATGTTTAACCATTGAAATGGATGGAATTTAAGTAGAATGATTTCATATTTCTATGACAGTCATGATAGAACCAAGGACACATCAAATGCAAGTTACAACACCCACATAGTCAGCTGAGAGAGTATGTAAACATAGTTTTCACCATGCAAAGAAGTCAACAAGAGGTGAGAGACAACAAATACAAAAAAGAAGTAGTCTGCAATTTACTAGAGGTATCCAAACTAATGAATATAGCTTATGTCTGTCAGAAAAGCATCCTGTGTCTCCATCTCATAAGCGAAAGGAGAAAAGGGTCTAAACAAGCATTAAAAAATAAGCATGCTTGAAGTATAGAAACAGTCACCAGTCCGAAGGCATGAATAAGCAGTAGTAAACAACATTTACAGAGACATACTTTTTACTATTAAAATGATAAGAAAATGAAAGCCACTTCTAGTTTCCACCAGTTTTCCATTAGAGCAGCAGAGAGAAACAATTTCAAGGGAGATTATCCAGTGTTCAAAGAACATAACAGTTTCCAAGGACAAATTCAAACAATATCGTTTGTATTAAAATTTTCATGTTGCTCATGTGACATGGTATATAATAGAAGTGGAGAGGCCAAAGATGCAGAGTTTCTTTCTGATTCAGGAGTCATCCCAAGAGCAATCTGCCAAATATGAGACACATTGGAAGCTAAAAATGCAGAGTACAGTATGAAATTTATGCAGCTGAGTGAAAGAAGCTCGTTTTGTGGTTTCGTTTCACAAAAAGGTAGCATGACTGGTAAGAACAAAGGAAGGGTTCTTCATAGCTACAGACTTCACCCACAAGAGCCAAAGTAAACCAGTATGTAAAGCATTTTCCTCATAATAAGTAGGAAACCAAGGGTTTTAAACATGTTTGTTCATGCATTAATCAGGGGAACAACAAAAACAACAGTATCAATGATTATTGCTTACCAATGGAGGGAAATGGCCTTTGTAGCAATCTCAGAAGCCTTCAGAAGCTGGAGAGCAGCCCTCAACACGGCCTTCAAACCCTTGCAAGGCGGTGCAACAGAGCCCAGGAACAAAACAAAGAGTGATAAGAATGAAAGTAAATTTAGGGTTTGATCCCCTTTTGCTGAAGGTACCCTAGCCATGAGTGTGGGATTTTTTACTTCTTTTATAAAAAATTATTGCCATGCAAAATGTGTTAGGGTCCAAACAACCAAATTCATTGAACCTAGCAATTATGCCAAGGGGAGCCGTGAGGTAAGAAAGCAATGATGTATTTTCACATGCTAAGGTTCTTAAAACCTTATGTCAAAAGGCATGATGGCCGAAGGGAGTCATAAGGGATATATCTTTTGTTTTGTGATTTTGATGTTATTTCTCATAAAAGACAAGGATGGTCTTGAAGTCAAAAGGTGAAGTGGACACAATGAACACATGGTAGGTTTATTTGACAGTGAGTCAAGGGAGCATAATAGGGGTTTATTTTTGCATGTGAAAAGGAGAGAGGTTATTTTTTGCCTCTAGGAATTATTATTTTCAGTTTAACTCTACCTCTTATGTTTACACAATCAATAGGCAAATTTTGTAACATAGCAATTATTAAATGCAATAAATTATAAATTGCTTTAATAGTTGTTATGTAATAAGCATAAGAGAGTATCATGCATTGCATAGCAATTATTAAATCAATCACATTGATTGCATTTAATAATTGCTAAATTAGTTTAATTTTGCCTCTAAATCATGCAAAAATAGGGAAGAAGAGTTAAACTAAAGTGTAGGCTCATGCATTTGGAGTTATTTTGAGTTTATCCTTAACTTTTGGTCAAACTAGAGTTTTTTTGGAGTTCTCTTTGGTCAAACTGATCAAGAGAGGGAGTTTGGAGCTAATTTAGCTCAGTTTTCATCAGTTTTGATCCCTCTTTTTGAGGCTTTTTAGTTTTGCTCATGAGACACTCTTTGGAGGAGATTTTTTGAGTGCAGTTGACTGCAATTCATTTTTCTAGGTCTTTTGGAGACATATTTGATGTATAATAGGAAAAAGGACTTAGTCTTTTTCCTCAGTTTTTGATTTTGGCTTTCTCTTGTACATTGCGAAAGAAGCTCTTAGTTTTGTAACTCGGATTTTTCACAGTTATTTGATATTCAATAGCAAATTACAGGTTATTTCATTTCAGTTCATGGTCATTTTTTGCAGTGATTCCTTCAATTTTTAGTATAATCAGAGATTTATCTTATCAGATTCAGGTATCTAGCTTCATTTTAGTGATTTGATAAAGGATTGTCTGTGTTTCTTTGTGAAACCTTTAATTTCTTTTATCTCATTTTATTGAATGCATGTATATAAAGTTTAGGTTTTATTACAGGTCACAGATTATGCAAGTAATTTCATGTTTTTCTATGAAACACTTATGTGGTGAAATCTATCAATCTGAGTTATATGAACATGTTATTGAAGATTAGTTGTGAATTAGATTACATGTCAAGTTATACATTGGTGCGTCACCCCCTTTAGGATAGAATTTTAGTACAGTTTTCAGTTATCCAAGTTTCTCCCATCTCTTTTCCTCGTCAATTATCAAATCTAAAGGGGCTTTTAAAGGGAGCCAGCTCTTCCGAAGGTTTGTTCTCAAAACAAACAGACCCACATCTGAGAACGTTCCCATGTTGCACGTGATTGCCAAGCTTGCAAAGGCTTAGCATTCAGGGTGCAATCCTTTGTGACAACAATAAGCTCACAATAACTATTTGGAGGGAGTCATCTTGGGCCTAGATTTTAAATTTGAATTTGTAAGTTTTGGGGTTATTTTCACACTTGTAAAACTAAACAAGACTTGAGATAAGGAATGGATAAATCAAAAACTAGGACTAGTCCATGGGGATATGTGTAGATGGAATCAAGTCAAGTTCAAGTTATTTGACAACCTTTCCATTGAAATGTGCCACGTGTACACTAGTCATTGCACTAAGGACATCTTAGTTAAAATGAGTCCAAAAAGGAGGAAAAAAGAAATGTATGTAATTTTTACTAATACACTGATATACAAGAGGCTTTGGGAAGGTATGTTATGAAATTGCTTATTTTAATGTTTTGGATCATATAAAAGCAATGTCTTATGTACCAAAGTTGCAAACCTAGCTAAAACATCTTTGAATTCATTAAAAAAGTATTCTTCATTTTAACCTTAAATTCAAGACATCTATAATGCAAGATTAACAATTATCGTAATCTATTTTGATTATATTTAGTTTAACTCAAAGTTAATTCCAAGGGCTATGCATATGTAAAATCTTGTCTCAAGTGATTTTGTTTGACCCTTGCACACACAACACAAAGTTGACTATTTTGAATTAGAACAATGAAACATGTGGGTAGAGGAAAAGGCTGCCATATAAGTAGATTCAATTGAAGGTGCTTTGATTCAACACTTGTTAGATCAAAATAATGTTGGATCTAACCCCTTATATCCTTAATCGAACCCTTATTATATCAAAATAGGGATGGATCTAACACCTTATATCTTCAACGTCCATAGTGAAAACACAATCCAACAACTTAATATTTCCCCCTACTTGATTGGATGGTGCAATGAGTTAAGGTAGGGGAAAATACGGTATGTTCCACTTTTGCCTCTAAGCATACAACCTGATGAAGGTGTCTCATTTGGTTTGGTGGCATAAGTACCAAAGCAGTGGGCCAACCTCTTTTTTATAGGAAAACCCCCAAAGGGATTTAATTGAATAAGGTTTGATTTCTATTTGATCAAATGTTGTCTTGTCATAGTGTGCCACACAATGTCACACATGTTAACTAGGTTTGGCCCAAAAGTGGGACTCACTTATGTGCTTTCACCCTAATTAGAATAAGCACTTCTTTACATGTGTTTCCTCCTAGGATTTTTAGGTTTTCCCCATCATTTGCTATTGCAATTGGTGGTTCACATATCTATCTATAGGTTACTACAATTTTGTAACAATATTTTCCTTCAATATATTATTTCAACTGTAAAAAGTTAGAGCAATTTTTGTTCAATACATCTATTTCCTTTGATTTATTTACAATTTAGTTAATAAGTAAAGCATAGGTAAAAAGGAGCAATTTCTAATAACCATCAAAACAAAGTAATTTAAACATTATAAGTGTATTTGCATCATCCCTCCTAAATATCTTTAAATTTAGAAATGAAAATAGTTAAACATGACTGGTGTTAAAAAAACAACTAAATCAACTCTGATGAAATTAATTAACTCAAGTAAATCAAATAATGTCCCATTTAATTTATTTAATCAATGAAAGTTCAGCACAAAAATTAATTAAAGTTAAAAGAATGAGGGGCATTACACATCCACATTAAATCTAGTGAACAACTTGTCTAAATTGGTGAGCTCCTCCCACCTGATGTCATCATCCACAATTGCATTGGACATATACCTCTCGTTCCAACTTGAGGTGATTTTTGGCATTGAGGAACCACTAATTGACCACTCATTAATTGAGCAATCCCTCTCTCCATCGATTAAGATTACTGCTCTTTTCCTCTTCTTCAATTTGTTGTCTTGGGATCCATTTTTAGATCTCTTTAATTGCCTAGTACATTGAATAAGAAAAACATTATTCCACAATGAGATTTATGGTTGTAGAATGGAATTTGGGCATTGAGATCATGTATAAGTTTCATCCAACACCTATCAAGTGTAATGTCATGAAATTGTAATTTTTAAATTTTCTATGAGAACAAGATAACGACTTCTGCTTCAAGTACAATCTAACAATTGGCATATGAACCAACTTGTCTTGTATTATTGTAGGCAAGATGATGATTCACAATTTGGTTTAGAGTCAGATTCTTGCCAAACCATATTAAATTTCTATTCAATCATGCAGTAGCAAATTTGACTATTGCAATATCTATGAGGATTTGTTTACGCCATTGAATTGGGGCATCGATTTGTTTGAAGAACATTTTATCTGGTGAAACACTAAGTATCACATACTAAGTGCTTCATATCAAAGAAAACCATGGATTATTTCAAGATAATAAATCTCGAACAAAGTTTGTAATAAAAGTTGAGCACAATCTAGAAGCCTGAATCAGTTGTGCTTCTTTGCCCATGAAACTCCTAAAGCCATTAACCATGCAAGCCATCTCGAATATGATCCATAAACTGATGTGGTGTAACCAAATCTCAGAAACCAATTACAGATTAACAATTAATTAACCAACTGACAATTTAGCATAAACAAAACCTGTACTCAACTATATAATATAAATAATCTGAACATGATGAAACAGTAAACACTACGGACCAAATCCAATAATCAGAATCTAAACTCATATGGCCACTATCCAAAAGCCGTTTAATAGAGTCCAATTAAATAAACACAATGACTCAATTGTGCTAGAAAGAAATACCACCCAATATGATATAAATTTAACCAAAAACCCGAATTGCCAAAGCTCAACTATAAGGAATATACTCAATTAACCATGTCTTGCTCCATCCAACAAATCAGAATTCTATACCATCCTCCAAAAGTAGATAGTGCCATGATGAAAATATAATTGCACAAGAAAATGGTGTATCTCAGCCATGTTAAAAATTCTAAAAGCAATCCAACAATCTAGAACTTTAAAGCAATAGAATCAATGCACAGTTAACCAATACGCCAAAGAAATACCAAGAACCAAAGAGCATCAAAGCCATAACCAATTAAGTGATATATTTCCAATCTTAAGTCATATATTGTCTTCCACTGTGGGATATCAACCAAAGACTGGAAATTGGAGGATTCCAAAAGAGAAACACAAAAGATCCAAATTATGGGATGTCACCCAAGGACTGGAAAATGGAGGATTATCCAAAAACTAAAAACAAGATCCAAACTAATGGAAATGCATATCATATTGGGCCTACAATGCCTCAAAATGCCCTCATCATTTGGGAGCAGGGAAAAAAACAGCGTCCTGGGTTCGTTTAGAGCGAAACAGATTCTCTGTCTTCTCATCTACATTGAAGGAGGCTGCAAGAATCTCCTTAGATAGGGCCTTCCAAACAGAAGTCATACCTCCAAGCTGACAAAACACCGGACTGCACACACACATTCAGTGTTACAAGAAGGAATCTTATTGAGAATTAAGTCAATTAAGTTGAACAAGAAGAAACTAAGACACTTACTTGGGTGTAGTAATGATAGAGAACCATTGCATCCCTTCATCTCCAGCAATCTTGGAAACAATATGAAATCTAGGAACAATGAAGAGGCAACCGGCCTTTAACTCTGTCTCCAGCACTCTCTCTCCATCTATGCCTACAATCTGCACTCTTCCGCTGCCTTTAGTTATATATGTCACTTGGAATGCTGAATCCGATGAAAATCCAGGTGAACACATTGCATGCTGACAATAATTCCATTTCAACATACATCAATCAGATCACATATAGGGTTTGTGCATTTAAGGTTCAATATTTTTAAAATTGTAGCACTAGTAGTTGTGACTTGAAGGTTGTTAGTGTTGACTATAAGTACTAATAATTGAATGAGACGTGCCCTTTAGATCTAAAAAGCAACCAATCATGTGATGCCACATCAGCCCACCAACAAAACATGACTTAATGCACACCTATTGGTGCACCCTTTTTTTGGGGAACTATTTGACACCTCAACAAAAAGTATGCTGATGTGGCATCATATTTGATGATGTGGCCCTAAAACCTTAGTTATAAGCAGGGGCCTTGCCAAGTAAGCTACTGTAAAAATTGATTTTGAGAGAGGTGAAGTTAGGGTGTGCTCAACTACTGGGTCCTCTCCCCTACTGCTAGCACAAGTGCTGTGCTCAAAAAACATAAAAAACAACTATTTCATTGAGAAAAATTGTATTATTAAAAAGGGAGGTTACCGGATCGATTTTAACGAGGTCTGCTCCCAACCCTATTTCCTCCAAGATTGGCAAATAACTACTTGTGAGCACCACCACACGGCCTCCATTCTCAATGTCCACATCCAATTTGGCTTCCTCACAATTGAAAACCAGTCTTGGCTTGTCTCCTGTTTCGGCTTCTGGGGTGGGCATTCTCGTTCCTTCCTCTAATTTAACAATTCCACTTCCAGATTGGCTACCTAGAAGATGGTTGAGCTCAGTTTCCTTCAGATCCCATGCCCTGCACATAAATTCCTTGCTAAATCCATGGAACACATTTGAGCCACCAATAAGGTGAAAATCCTGCAAAAGTAGACGGAGAGGGTTATTGACAAGAATAATTAGAATGGAATGGAATGATTCTTTGGCATGGTTTATGGATACATACAGTGAACTCTCCTGATCGGTGGGCTTTGGATGTATCCCCAAGGAAGAGGATCTCCAGCTCCTCTGAGGGGTTGTCATTAAAAAACCAGCTCACCACTCCCATAGGAACTGCAATGGCATCTCCTTTCTTAACCTTCACCACCCTCTCTGACTCTGCTTCTGGAAGGAGTATGCCACCAATACCTGATCCTGCATGTAATAACCAGGGAGGGGCATTAGCCCATGTACATTACTTGGAAATACCCTCAACGGAAAATTGAGAGCCATGATTTAAGATAGGCTCTGAGGGTGCTGTTGCATTTCAAGAACTCTCCAGTCACTATTTTTTCTCTGAGGCCAGTACCATTTCTGGGAAATACCCTCAAGAGAAAATTAAGAGACATGTTATAAGATCAAACAACCTGATATGAATCCTTCGAAAATTTGGTGATAAATGGATGCAAAGCATGCAAACAAATAAGATTGAAACACCCAATACAGCAACAAGATCTGAAGAATATTTTGTCACAAAAAAATAAGATTGTAACACCCAATGGACTAACAAGGTTTAAATTTTTTTCTGTCACAGTCCATTTAAAGTCTTTAAATACAGGAAAAGAACCTCCAAACTGTTGATCTAAACTAACAATATTTTATCATTGATCACATACCCTTCTTACAGAATTTGTAATTGCCCTGCTTTGCTTTTTCAACCCCTAAAATGTAGCAGCTCCACTATAGTAGGGAAAGATTCTAAATTATCCTACACCTAGTTAAATGGCAATTAAACCCTTATTTGTAAACCCTGTAATTGTTTAGCTTGGCCCAATAAATAGAATCTGTAATTGCTTTGCTTGCTTTTTTCCATAGATTAGAATCTGTAATAACATTTTAAGAACGGGACTCTGCCATTGCTTTGCTTAAGAGGATACTAAGCCTCACATAACAATATAGCATTCTCAACTTTTGAAGTGGGCTTAAACCTACTCAAATGACAAAAAACATTCTTGACTACTGAAGTGGGCTTCAATGCAATATATAATTATTGATTTGTTTCTGGCCTTACACAGGTATCTCAGAAATTCTCCAATATAAATGTTACAGCCTCACTGATGTGTTCATAAATGACCCAATTGATTTCTCTTTGTTGAAAAAGGAGAAGATTGGAAACAAGATACATACCTCGAAGAACATAGCAGAGCTTAGAAGAGTCCGAATACTTTGGCAAGGAAAGGCCAAGATGGTTGAGAATGAGTTTGGCAGCTCCAATTTTTCCTTCCGACAGCATACTCAAATCAGAACTCAACCATACTTGATAACTCCCGCCCTCTGAACTGATTATCTCCTTGGGCAAGGCTGGGGTCAAAACTCTCTTGGGTGCAGCTTCCATTGTTTACTTACAACCTAATCTTTCTTTCTTCTTTCAATACAACCCTTAATTCCCACGAATTCCTGTACCTTGAACAGAAACAGGCAGATCAGATACTAGATATTTTACTCAACATAATAGATGCTCAAAAATACCCTGGTTCCATAAATTGGAGAAGAATTAACAGCAGCCAACACGCAGAGGAGTAGCCAATAAAATCATTATGCAATCCTGAAATCAACCCATTTACTAACAATGTAAAACTAAACCCTAAATTTATTCGAACATTACATGCAAACCCAATCCAATTTAAAATAGATTAATACTGCACTCTATAAATATTTACTGAAACACCCCCCCCCCCCAAAAAAAAAAAACAAATTTCTATATAATCACTAAACCAACTCCCATATTCATATATGTAATCAGATCAATTCATAAATCTACAGATTACTTTGCTTCATTTCACAATCTAGCATTGCACATACAGTAAGCTCATGCAAATCATCAAACTTTGAAATAATATCACAGTGATACTTAAATTCAATTCATGAATATACTGATCATTTTGATCCACTTCAAAATCTACCATTACACATACATTAAGCTCATGCAAATCATAATAACTTTGAAATTATATCACAGTGATAGGTAATGAAAAATCCATACCCAATACAAGCGAGGACGCAACGATCAACAAAACTGAGAAGAAGAACAAAGGTCGAAGCCTATATATAGGCTTCGTCTATAGATTTGTATAGAAACATAGAGATTTTTTAGCCATGTCATTTAATATTATCCTGATCCCTAATACCTTTTATTAGAAAAAAAGCGTGCCGACAAAGTAAAGGGTCGTGTTAGGCATGCAATTCCCATGCAATAGGGGAGAGGGGCCCCTATGAGCTTAAATTTGACAATCGACCTTGCTTGCCAAGCAATATTTTTATGACAGTCATCTATTCAATGGTGCCCTTCAAATACTATGACATGTCTTTATTTATATATATTCAATGGTGCCCTTCATATATATATATATATAGATACTTGGTTCAAAATCTCTCCTTTCATATGTTACAGTCTTTTTAAAATTTTGATTATAAATATAGCTATACAACTGTCAAATTTAAGCCCTTGGCCCTATAGTGGGTCAACTCCTATATGTGGTATAGGAGTTGACCAAAGTGGGGCCATCAACTATTTTTTACTGTTCCAATTAATATTTTAAAAATATTTCTAAGAAGAGCATAAATAGGGACCAATCAATGTACACATCATATTTGTTTATTCATAGTATTTTCTTAATCATACTAGGTGACATACACAAAAGATTTACAAGGATTTGTAAAACATAAATGCAACTGACATGGTTTATACACATAAACAAGTGAATCCAACATAAGGTAGATTGATAATATATATAGAGTTTAGATTGATAATATATAGAGTTGATAATATATAGAAGACAAGCAACGATCAACCACTACAAAGTACATTTTTTGTTTACAAAAAACATTTTTAAACATTTAACATTAAAAATTGTCCCATCGAATATCAAGCTACGTCCCAAAATAGTTTCATATTTTCCAAAGTTGGAGTCCCAAGTAAAGACAACAAATGGCCAAGTGTCACATCGAACAAGTCCATCCACTCCATAACTCCTCCTAAAGTGCACTCCATCAACTCAAATATGACCAACTACTAGTCCCTTCAATACAATACCCGCAAAAAATCAACAAACTTGAAAGTGTAAGGCTCACCAAACAAGTCATCAAAACAAGAGGACATAAAATTATTACTCTAGCCTAGACAATCATTCAACCAAATCAATCAACTCTTCCATTTAATGAGACACAATCGAAGGTTTAAGGCTCACCAATCAAGCTGTCAAGAAAACATGACTGAATTCAAAGACTTTAGACCAAATAAGCATTCGACCAAATCAATCACCTCTCAAATTTAATACCAAATTCAAATTTATAGACATCCATCAAATCATTCAAATGAATCAATCCACACAAAACTATTTGAACCAATCAAATAGGAGTGCACAAATCACTAACATTTCCTTCCTCATATTCCTACATAAACCCCATTTTTTCTAGTTCAATTTTCCAACATCCCATACAAAAAAGTCCTAAAGGGTTTGAATTGCACACTAGTATCCAAAATATTGTAAATTCACTGTAAATGCTTGTCTTTATGAATGTTAAATGTATGTTGTTTTTGCTTCCCATGTATGTTGTTTTGGTTTAAAATGTATGGTTTTTTGGTTTAAACTGTATGTTGTTTTGGTTTAAATTGTATTATTGTTTTGGTTTAAAATGTTTTAGCTCAAAATATATGTTGTTTAATGCGAGAGTGTGGGAAATAAAGGTGGCGCTATGCTCACAAAATGTTGTTTTGGATTAAACTGTATTGTTGTTTTGGTTTAAAATATTTTAGCTTAAAATGTATGTTGTTTAATGTGAGAGTATGGGAAATAAAGGTGGCGCTATGCTCACAAAATATTAAGGAGGAGATTTATGAAGCATTACACCGTAATAATTATTATATACACATAAGTTCTTTACACCTTCAAAGTATGCCATTATAGAACTATTGCATATTGTAAGCTTATGGCAAGATTGAGTCTTAGAATAACTCCATTTTAGGGGCATGGAAGGTGAATTGTTTTTTAGTAGGGCCCAAAATGCATGTGTAACATCCACGTTCGATTAACATAGTAAAACTAGAAGATTTACCATTAAGTAATTCAACAAGGTAAAAATGAGATAGAGAAATTTTTTCTTTTATATAACAAATAATAAAGTAACTACAATTACAAGATTTCTTTTTTTACAAATATAATATACCTATATTGTCTTTTCGTTTACAATGTTTACAAATGTAAAACCATTACATTTACATATTTGGAATCAATACTGCATCTGAATATCTGACATCTTTATCACAAGTCTTGGCATGTTTCCTACTTGGAGAGAGAGCATCTTTACAGTGATTAACCTCCAACCACAGACCGGCGGTCTCTCACACATCTTTCACATAGGAAGTGGCCCTACCCTTCACGAGGAATATAGACCAAAGGTGACCAGTGGTAATTTGCCTTTTTCTGAGTACATAGTGTTGTATTCTACTCAACTCTATCAACCATGCACAACCTTAGATACCCTCTACCTAAGTATGATTTTTGATAGGATGAGCAATCCGAATACAATGAACCGACAATGCATGCAGAAAATAAATGCATTACTTTGGCCAAAGTTTTTAATATCTATATCGTTCATAATGAACGTAGTCGTTGTGTTCACCCACCCCTACTCGACTTGGATACTGTCATATTCTCGCAGTTTAAATATCTTTCCAACTCTATTAATGCAATAGTTTAATCTATGAGTCATAATAATAATACTTTTGACTTGAGTAAGTCTATATGACTTAACCATTCAATTGGTTGGTAGTCGACTCTAGGGTTACCCTTATATCCCTTGTTAATACGACATAACAATATAACCGTATCTTATATCTAGGAGTTCTGGATTCACAATAATCCTTGATTAAGTTAACCAAGGTTAAGAATACTATAGTTCTTAAATAAGTATTGTATCCTATACAAATGAACATATAACAACTTTGATAATGTTTACAAACAAAACATACCCTAAGTATAAATATTCCTTCAAGGAAATTCTCAGGAATACTTAACCTACTCCAATGAATTAGATCTTTTCATGAATAATATAGACAATTAGTCTTAAATGGGATTTTCATAATAACCTTATTCCATCTTCCATAATATCTACAGGTTACTACCATTGATATGATACAAAGGTTTACTAACAGTTTTTATGAATCTAAAACTCTTGATCAAATAACATTATCCGCTATGCATCTATGTATATAACTTATACAATACAAAAATGTTAGATCATTATAACGTCATTACTATATGGTTCAAAATGAGAGTATGGAACATGGTTCATCCATTCGAGAATCTATCGTATGGTTATTACCAAACTCCCTATTGGCTTGTTTCAAACATAATTCAATAAGAAGACTATTTAATCAAGCTTATGACAACTTATAGCATTCTCCTTCTAAGATATTCATTTATCTATCATTCTCTGATTTGGGTATGATCAACAGTTTTAGAATTACTAAGAAGATGGTCAACTCTGTCTACTATAATAGTATACTCACTGATATGACCAAATATCAAACAAATAAAATAACGTTTGTTGTCTTCATCGACTACAAGAAAATAGCTCAATTAAGTTTACTTAAGAATGTTTCTGCTCTTTCCTAAGTTGCTACTAAATAGTTTTTGACTTACTAGTGAACTCATCTAATCGTTCTATATTACAACAAAGTACAGTTTTAGATTACCAATCAAATTCCTCATGGTTAAATAATACATGCAATTGAGGAATACCTAGAAGTATGCAATCTTAAGCTGGCTGAGATGTATGAATAGTCACAAGGTTGACGCCACTAGATTATGTATTCCTGCTACTATCACAGCTACTAAATTCTATTCTCTAACTCTTTTTCCTTTCTCCCATGTATCTCTCTATATTTTAAGTTCTAAAACTCTCTAATATAAATAACTACCATGGCTCATTCGAATCAATAGACATAATGAGGGTGGCACGACTCCTACAGAGTCACCTTATTCCCTGCCTCCTCTACGTTCAGTAACAAACTTAATCAAAGTTTACACAATCTAAGGTGGTTGATTCATAACTGAAGACCAATATTTATGCGCATATCCCCTCATGACAATGAGAGTTTATTGCTCAAAGGCTCATCCGTTGTGGTGGTTAAAACCACAGTCCTCCTTCTTAGTCATGGTCGACACATCATCTAAAACAAAACTAAACTTCAATGCTGCCCAATGAGTGGGTTGATCAACCACTATCACTAATAAAGACTTACCTATAAATAAGCCTTCGACTTACTCAAACATTTACCCATCGACTCAATATGAGGTAATATCCTCATTTGATGCCAAGGCATCTATATATATTGATTACATCAACTATAATTCTCATAATATCGCCTATTACATAAAATAACTATGGTTTATTCAATATTAAGGTATTATTAAACCATGGTTTACAGATATTGTGATTGGGTTGAGCTTGTCTCCCCATCATAATCCGTCGACAATAATCACATAATAATAACTTCAACGAAAACGTCTTAACATTTACGAATCGTTATAACACATCTAATATCTTAATAATAGTATTAGATAATCATTTTATGACAATAACATCGTAATATTTACGTTGAACGTAAACAGTTATAAATCAAGCTCAAATGATGTCGTTAACGTTATTAACGACTAAGACGACTTAATACTGATGTCGTTAATGTTATTAATGACTAAGACAACTTAATACTGACGTCATTAACGTTATTAACGAGTAAGATGACTTAATACAACTTAGTGAGTTTTTGAAAACAATATCGACTATCGGTTGATTAGGTTTAGAAGCAAACTGACAAGACAAAGCTTACCTCTTACGACACATTGGTTCACATTTTCGATAAACACTTGTAACTTGGTTGGGAAAATAAACCACTCATAACCTGAGGTCTATATCTCTCTTTTGGAAAGATACTCTCTCTCTCTCTTCTCCGAGAGTCATCTGATAGCCTGTAATTCTGTTTCGCTTGTCATCAAACAATGCAAGTGATCAGTGCATCATTATTCAATTAATTCAACTAATAAATCAAATCTCATAAAACAAATATTAAATTGATATTAACATAATCATTCCTATAATTTCAATAAATGGCATTCAATAAAATCCATATTTTTCCTTGTCATTAATCTAAATATCATAATGAATTTACTTATGTCCTAGTAAAAAGTAAAAGTAAAGCAAAGCCAAAATTGGGGATGTAACATATCCTTCCCCTAAAGAGTCATCATCCTCGATGATATAAGGTATTAAAAGTATCTAAAAAAAATAAGTTCATTGTTTTCAACTGGTAACATTATAAAATAAATGAGGAAATTTTTGATAAAATTCATGGTAATCCTCCCATGTAGCATTTTCCTCAGCATACTGGTCCCATTGGACCTTGCATTGCAAGACCTCTTTGTTACGCAAGCGGAGCTCGTGCGTTTCTAACACCTTGAGTGGCTCGATCGTGACCACCCCTGGGTCTTGCATCTGTAAAGAATTCCAAGTCAAAATATGATTATTACTTGCAACATATTTCTTCAAATATGACAGATGGAAAACATTGTGCATTCTAGATAAAACTGGAGGTAGAGCAATTCTGTAGGAAACCGGATTGACTACTTCAAGCACTTCAAAGGGTCCCCCCACATATCGAGGGGCTAGCTTAGAAGACTTCCCAAACTTAATAGAACTTTTCTGAGGTTTAACCCTCAAAAGAACTTTTTCTCCAACGAAGAATTACCTTGGAACACTTTTTGCATCCGTATAGCTCTTTTGCCTATCATTGGCTTCTGCCAATCTTTTTCTGATCAGCTTAACTTTCTCTTCCATTTCAGCTAGCATTTCTGGCCTGATGCTAATCATATCCTCTATCTTATCCTAGCTTATAGGAGTTTGACATCTTCTTCCATACAATGCTTCGAATGGTGTCATCTTAATAGCGGAATGATAGGAATTGTTGTAAGCAAATTCTACAAGTGGTAAGTATTCTTCCCACTTATATTGCTGATCCATACAATACATATGCAAAAAATCTTCCAAGACTTGGTTAACTCTCTTAGTTTGCCCATCGGTTTTAGGATGGTAAGTTGTACTTACGTTAAGTTTAGTCCCTAGCACAGAAAACAAAGTTTGCCAAAACCTTGATGTTACACGCACATCTCTATCTGAGATAATCTTTTCAAGGAAACCATGCAATCTAAATACATCTTGCACAAATTTACGAGCTAACATAGGTGCTCCATCAGTCAAATTCCCTGGTATGAAATGTGCTACCTTTGTAAGTTTATCAACTACCACCAAAATGGCATCATGTTGATTCCTTGACATAGGAAGTCCTTGAACAAAATCCATGCTAATAACTTGTCATTTCCACTCTGGTACATCATGTGGATATAACAATCCTACGGGGTGATGATGCTCAGGCTTTACCCTTTGACATTCTAAACAGCTTGCTACAAATCTTGTAGCATCATTCTTCATTCCTTTCTATAAATAAAGAGGTTTAACATCTGTTAGAAGTTTAGTTACTCCTGGATGTCCTGAATATGATGCTGTATGAACTTCTTTCCATACGAAGTCCCTTATTCCAGCTAATTCAGGCACATAGATTCTATCTTTATATCTCATTAGTCCATCTGACTCAAACAGAAAACCATCATATCTTGGATCTTTGGGATTATCTTTCAGAGCCTGCTTAACCTGCTTATAAAACTCATCACCTGACAAATTTTGCTATACCAAATCCTTAAAATTTCCATGAATAGAAATAATAGAAGCTATATGTCTTCTACGAATCAAAGCATCAACTACTCTATTCTCTTTTCCTTTGATGTAGTTTATCTCAAAGTCATAGTCAGATATCAATTCTAACCATCTCCTTTGTCGTGCATTCAAATGTACTTCAAAGAAAATATACTTAAGACTTTGATGGTCTGATTTAAGTACAAAAGTCTTTCCCAACAAATAATGTCTCCACATTTGTAAGGCATGAATTATTGTTGTCAATTCCAGATCATGCGGTGCATAATTTTTCTCATAGGATTTCAATTTCCTTGTCTCATGCTATGACTCTTCCTTCTTGCATAAACACTCCTTCTAATCCTTCTCCCGAGGTATTTGTGATTACCTCAAATTGTCCTTCGGGGTCAGGAACTTTCAAGATCAGAGCTGTAGTTAACCTTTCTTTTAAGAGATCAAATGCTTCCTGACATTTGTTTGTCCATTCAAATCTCTTTCCTTTCCTCTGCAGGGAAGTGATTGGACTAGCAATACTGGAGAAATTTAAAACAAACTTTCTATAATAGCCTGCCAGGCCCATGAAACTACGCACCTCATGCACATTTGTCAGTACATGCCAATCCAGAATAGCTGTGATTTTTGTAGGATGAACAGATATTCCATTAGCTAATATAATATGACCTAGGTATTGAACCTCCTTCTGAAAGAATGTGCACTTAGATAGCTTCCGATATAACTTATGTTCTCTTAACCTTTGTAGAACTATTTGCAGGTGTCGATGATGTTCTTCCTCATTCTTAGAATAAATGAGTATATCATCCAGAAAGACTAAAACAAATTTATCCAAACAATCTCTGAATATACTATTCATGAGATTTGTAAATGCAGTAGGTGTATTTGTCAAACCAAATGGCAACATTGTGAACTCATAATGTCCATAACTGGTTCTAAAAGTTGTCTTATGAATATCTTCATCTTTCAGTCTTAACTGATGATATCCTAATCACAAATCAATCTTTGAAAACACAACATCTTGACCCATCTGATAAAAAAGATCATCAATACGTGGCAAAGGATATTTATTCTTTACTGTTGCTTTATTAAGCATACGATAATCTATACACAAATGAAGGGTTCCATCCTTCTTCTTAACAAAAATAACCGGAGCACCCCAAGGTGAAACACTGGGTCTGATTAAACCTTTTGCCAACAATTCTTGTAATTGTGCTTTTAATTCCATTAACTCAGTTGTCATCATATGATAGGGTGCTTTTGATATAGGCTCAAATCCTGGTTTAATGTCAATAGAAAAATCAAAAACCCTTTTGGGAGGCAATCCTGGTAGTTCTTCTGGAAACACATCCTGAAATTCCTGAAGAAAAGGATACTTTTCCCCAAAAGATAAACTATGGTTTTCTACCCCTTCCTCCACTTGTTCCATTTTAACTGCAAACAACTGACAAACTTTCCTTCTGGCCCTTTTTAATTGCTTAGCAGAGATAGTTCTAATTTTAACTTCTCTTTGAATCCCTTAGAATTGGGTCAGATTTCCCAAATCATCTAAGCATTCAATTATTTTCAAAAAATAGTCAACCTTAGCTCTATGTTTCCATAACCAATTCATTCCTAGGATCACATCATAGGAACCTAAGGGAGCTACATACAAATTTACTTCAGTTGAGAAACTAGGAAGGTCAACTTTGTCTTCAAACAAACATTGCTCTACCCGAGCCTTAGATTGATTAGCATATTCTACTGACCAGGGTTTGGACATGTAACCAACTTATCTAGAAAATTTATTCAAAATTCTAGGAGAAACAAAGTTTTCTGTGGCTCCTGTATCAATCAAAATAGATATAGGAACTTCAAACAAAGTACCTATCATCTCTATGGGTGTGATTTGATACTCTTCTTGACGATTGTCGAGAGTTACATGAATCCTTTGCTAGAATGCTTCTTGTTGAGTAGGTAGTGTAGTACCTTTTGTTGTCCATTAGTTCAAGATTATAATGTAACCCATTAAATCTAAACATAATACTCAATTTAAATAATAGTTTGGCACAAAAACAACTCTTTTTATTTATTTCATTTCAAAAGTAAGGAGTTTTCTTCTTTATACAAGAAATGACTTCAAAAGTCATGCTCAAGAGGAGTATATCCCTCAGACTCATTTCCAGATACATAATCCCGAGGTGTATAACCCTCTGACTCACTATTGGACCTAACTTCTATGATCTCAACAGTTGAGGGTATGTGGGGATCTTGCCTAACCATAGTTGTTTCCTCATCTGACATATACTCTATAATTTTGGCAGTGATCTTCACTCTTTCTTTATCTTCCCTTCTCACTCGCTTAATTTGAATTAAGGCAGTTGCCAGAGTTTCAGTATCACTCAGCCAAATGTCACTCTCATCATTGGTTCCCTCAAAGGTTTTGATAATGGCCTCACATTCTCTTTTATCTTTTAGGAAACGTTGGCTCGAATTAACAGACTTTCTTTCTGTCTTCTTAAAACGTACCATCCTGGCACATAAATTTTCAAACATTAGCTAACCGCATAATGTTGACTAGAGGCAAGCATAGTGGTCTCATAAGCCCTAGTGCCGAACCTGGTAGCTGTGATACCATATGTAACATCCATGTTCGATTAACATAGTAAAACTAGAAGATTTACCATTAAGTAATTCAACAAGGTAAAAATGAGATAGATAAATTTTTTCTTTTATATAACAAATAATCAAGTAACTACAATTACAAGATTTTTTTTTTTTACAAGTACAATATACCCATATTGTCTTTTCGTTTACAATGTTTACAAATGTAAAATGATTACATTTACATATTTGGAATCAATACTGCATTTGAATATTTGACATCTTTATCACAAGTCTTGGCATGTTTCCTACTTGGAGAGAGAGCATCTTTCCAGTGATTAACCTCCAACCATAGACCAGCGGTCTCCCACACATCTTCCACATAGGAAGTGGCCCTACCCTTCATGAGGAATATAGACCAAAGGTGACCAGTGGTAATTTGCCTTTTTCTGAGTACATAGTGTTGTATTCTACTCAACTCTATCAACCATACAACCCTAGATACCCTCTAGCTAAGTATGATTTCCGATAGGATGAGCAATCCGAATATAGTGAACTGACAATGCATGCAGAAAACAAATGCATTACTTTGGGCAAAGTTTTTAATATCAATATCATTCATAATGAACGTAGTCGTTGTGTTCACCCACCCCTACTCGACTTGGATATTGTCATTCTCGCAGTTTAAATCTCTTTCAAACCCTATTCATGCAATAGTTTAATCTATGAGTCACAATAATAATACTTTTGACTTGAGTAAGTCTATATGACTTAACCATTCAATTGGTTGGTAGTCGACTCTAGGGTTACCTTGATATCCCTTCTTAATACGATATAACAATATAACTGTATCTTATATCTAGGAGTTCTTGATTCACAATAATCCTTGATTAAGTTAACCAAGGTTAAGAATACTATAGTTCTTAAATAAGTATTGTCTTCTATACAAAGGAACATATAACAACTTTGATAATGTTTATAAACAAAACATACCCTAAGTATAAATATTCCTTCAAGGAAATTCTCAGGAATACTTAACCTACTCCAATTAATTGGATCTTTTCATGAATAATAAAGACAATTAGTCTTAAATGGGATTCTCATAATAACCTTATTCCATCTTCCATAATATCTACAAGTTACTACCATTGATATGATACAAAGGTTTACTAATAGTTTTTATGAATCTAAAACTCTTGGTTAAATAACATTATCTGCTATGCATCTATGTATATAACCTATACAAGACAAAAATGTTAAATCATTATAACCTCATTACTATATGGTTCAAAATGAGAGTATGGAACATGGTTCATCCATTCGAGAATCCATCGTATGGTTATTACCAAACTCCCTATTGGCTTGTTTCAAACTTAATTCAATAAGAAGACTATTCAATCAAGCTTATGACAACTTATAGCATTCTCCTTCTAAGATATTCATTTATCTATCATTCTCTGATTTGGGTATGATCAACGGTTTTAGAATTACTAAGAAGATGGTCGACTCTATCTACTATAACAATATACTCACTGATATGACCAAATATCAAACAAATAAAATAACGTTTGTTGTCTTCATCGACTACAAGAAAATAGCTCAATAAAGTTTACTTAAGAATGTTTCTGCTCTTTCCGAAGTTGCTACTAAACAGTTTTCGACTATCACACTTAAGTTCAGAAGGTTTAAACCTTATCAGCGAACTCATATAATCATTCTATATTATAACAAAGTACAATTTTAGATTACCAATCAAATTCCTCATGGTTAAATAATACATGTAATTGAGGAATAGCTGGAAGTATGCAATCTTAAGTTGACTGAGATGTGCGAATAGTCACAAGGTCGACGCCACTAGATTATGTATTCCTGCTACTGTTACAGCTACTAACTTCTATTCTCTAACTCTTTTTCCTTTCTCCTGTGTGTCTCTCTATATTTTAAGTTCTAAAACTCTCTAATATAAATAACTACCACGAATTCATAACTGAAGACCAATATTTATGCGCATATCCCCTCATGACAATGAGAGTTTATTGCTCAAAGGCTCGTCCATTGTGGCGGTTAAAACCACAGTCCTCCTTCTTAGTCATGGTCGACACATCATCTAAAACAAAACAAAACTTAAATGCTGCCCAATGAGTGGGTCGATCGACCACTATCACTATTAAAGACTTACCTATAAATAAGCCTTCGGCTTACTCAGACATTTACCCATCAACTCAATATGAGATAATATCCTCATTCGATGCCAAGGCATCTATATATATTGATTACATCAATAATAATTATATTGGTTACATCAACTATAATTCTCATAATATCGCCTATTACATAAAATAGCTATGGTTTATTCAATATTAAGGTATTATTAAACCATGGTTCACGGATATTGTGATTGGGTTGAGCTTGTCTCCCCATCATAATCTGTCGACAATAATCACATAATAATAACTTCAACGAAAACGTCTTAACATTTACGAATCGTTATAACACATCGAAATCTTAATAATAGTATTAGATAATCATTTTATGACAATAACATCATAATATTTACATTGAACATAAATAGTTATAAATCAATCTCAAATGATGTCGTTAACGTTATTAACGACTAAGACGACTTAATACTGACGTTGTTAATGTTATTAATGACTAAGATGACTTAATACGACTTAGTGAGTTTTTGAAAACAATATCGACTATTGGTTGATTAGGTTTAGAAGCTAACTGACAAGACAAAGCTTACCTCTTACGATGTACATTGGTTCACATTTTTGATAAACAGTTGTAACTCGGTTGGGCAAATAAACCACTCGTAACCCGAGGTCTATATCTCTCTTTTGGAAAGATACTCTCTCTCTCTTTTCTCCGAGAGTCATCTGATAGCCTGCAATCCTATGTCGCTTGTCATCAAACAATGCAAGTGATCAATGCATCATTATTCAATTAATTCAACTAATAAATCAAATCTCATAAAACAAATATTAAATCGTTATTAACATAATCATTCCTATAATATCAATAAATGACATTCAATAAAATCCATATTTTTCCTTGTCATTAATCTAAATATCATAATGAATTTACTTATGTCCCAGTTGTGATGGGTGAAATGTGGGAATAATCAATAACAATAATAAACCCAAACACCAATGAAATATGAAGGAAAGAGGTTTTTAAAATAACAAAAGTGATACTTACAACCTTTACCTTACGCCTTCCATTGTTCACCTTTTCTTTCTTGATCTTGATGACATGAATGTTTGGCCCTCAAGAAGCTTGCTTCCTCACTTCGAATCCTCAAGATGACAAGGATAAGTTGGCTAGAATACTTTGTGTGATTGAAGATGAGCTTCAACACACTAATGAAATGGATGATATGAAGTGTTATGCAATGGGGTGCCAATGGTGCGCTATATTTCTTGCAGCATAAGTTTACTCGAAAGATGGATATATGAAATGAAGAAGAAGAGGGTTGTATTTATAGAGTTGGGTGAGGGAAGATCAATGGTTGAGAAGAAATAAGAAGATCAACAGAGGATAATGTTCGTGCAAACATGCGCGAATAGAAGGAGGACACGTGTCATTCAAAAAGAAGCTTTGTTGAGTTAAATGCTTTCTTGATGAGGATGAGTGTTTATTTTCTTAAATTAGAATTTATTTTTCTAATTTAAGAGCAAAGTTGCTTTAACTCAGCTTTTGCCTTTTGTATAAAAAGAGGAATATACTTCTAGAAGATTTGAAGATTTTTAGAAGATAAGAAAGCATAATTAAATAAATAGATTTATTAATTATTTTTAGAAGATTTTGGAAGATAAGAAAGCAAATTAAATAAATAAATTTATTTAATTTATTTTTAGAAGATTTGGAAGATAAGAAAACAAATTAAATAAATAAATTTATTTAATTTATTTTTAGAAGATTTGGAAGCATAATTAAATAAATAAATTTATTTAATTATTTGCACATGATTTGGAAGAATAAATAAAATATTTAATATATTTTATTTTTGGAGATTTTAATTTAAATAAATTTGCATTTTATTTAAATTTAGAAGAATGGATGATTTAATTAAATAATTAAAATTATTTAATTATTCTTAGAAGAATAAAGTTGATATAGATGAAATTAATTAAATAAATGTAATTTATTTAATTAAATGGGAGAGAATGAATCAAATAAATAAATAAATATATTTATTTATTGATAGAGGAATATTAAGATGAAATAAATATTTAAAATATTTATTTAGGTAGAGCCATGTCATTTTTAGGTGTATACATTTTGTCCCTCTTTGATGCAATGTGTTTTATCACATTGTTTCAAAGAATAAGATTGTTTGAAAATGATACATGCCCCAGTTTGCCCCTGGTACAAGTTTCACGACAGGATGCCCCCTCAGGAGATTGGACGGGAAGAAGGCAGAAAGCGTGAGACGAACAATCTCACGATGAGATAGGTTGACAGGAGAAGAAATGGTTGGATACAGAAGAAAGAGGTGAATGATATGCGATGCAAGATAAAATGAAAACACACAAGCAAGTAAGCAAGTATGCACAAATGATACAAGAACAAGGTATTGCCCCTCTCAAGCGGTAAACCAAGGATATAGATCGATGATGTCTGGTTTCAGGAATGAAACATGTCATATAAGACTCCGGGTCTGGTTTTCGACAATGCAACACCCTGTCTAAGACATTTGATATGATAACAATATACGACAGTTTGTCATGGCGGGGAACGATATATCCCTAGAGCAACATGAAGGATAGTTATGACTGATTGATATGGTTTACGACAAGATTAGGATCAAGACCGCTGATTGCTATTGGATAATTTGACAAGGTTGTCTTGACTCGATTGGTATGGATTAAGGATAGACTTGCATTTGGATCATTGCTTAGTTTGACAGCTAGAACTGTTGATGAGAGATATGAAGATAGATAGAAATTTGATCGATAGAAGAATGACTTGACAAAAGAAATCACAAGCTTTTTGCAAACATTGATACGCTACATAGAATCTTTATTGCATGGGATATGGATATGGATATGGATATGGATATGTATATAGATATGGATATGAAATGCAATTGGATACATTATGGATATGGAGATGGATACATGTCATCTTGATATTGCAAGTACTTTGCTTTCATCATTGGGCTTTTGAAATGTTGTAAGAAAATACAAGCATCTAGGTATATTTAGACCGAGATGACCTGAGTATTCCTTACATGGATTTTGATATATCAAGTTAATACAAGCATCTAGTCAAACTTGAATCTAGATGACCTGAGTACTTCTTGCGTTTCAACAGATAAGGATTACCCCTTTTCATGTTCAGACCTCCGAGTCCTCAATGATCTTTTGTTGATCATGTCGTTAGACAGAAAGTCGTCACATTACTAAAGCTTAATCCACAAGCAGCAGACAAAGAAAAAGATTATGCCCCCATCATAGCATCTCTAGCTTTTGGCATCCTTAAGTAGCATAGGAAGACATAATGACAAAAATCCAAGACTATGTGAGTTAACCTGTTCACAAAACATTCTTTGCATTAGATGTGTCTTCTTGCCATAATTGATATAGAGTTGGTTTGAATGTTTTGGTATGGTGTTCTGCTTTGCTTTAGATAGGTTGAAGTTCTGTGTCAAGATTTTTGCTTGCGTCTGGTGAAAGGTACAGACGTGGACGGACTTGAGGATAGGCAATAAGGTAGGGAATGGATGGGTAGCGGAGCCTCGAGGGTGCATTGATAATGGCCTTGCCTACGTGATGACGCAGAGGCAACATAGTTCAGGGTGAACCCTGTGCTACTGAGATATGGACCGGATGAGACATGATAGGGAACAAATATGGATCAGGTATGGAATAGATATAGACCAGATATGGATTGGATGATACTGATGACAAGGAAACCCCACGGATAGATAGATGCATGGGTGATAAGGAATGAAATGCACACGGAAGAGGGCAAGGATGTGATCGCCAAGGACTAAGTCGCATAGGAGTAACATGCCCCATTTTAGGTAGAGTACTTAGGATTTTTCATGATAATGCTTATGACGACAGGAGGATGAGAGGATAATGAAGGATTTGTGTGGTTTTGGAGGGATAAGGTATGTCAAGAGACATCTAAAATATTTGTCAACATTGTGCCCCCAATCTTTATCAAGATCAAGAAAAATAGAGGAATGGACGATTAGGATGGATGGACTGGACAAGATAGGTATGTAATGGATAGAGGGATAGGATAGGAAATGGTAGGAGAGAAGGTGATGTGTTGATGAGACAAGGTGCCCCCAAGTGTAGGTGACGTAGGAGATCAACTTACACATGACGCCTGTTTGCCAAGTTTTCATCATGGTACTTATCCAAGGCACCTGTTCGCCAGATTTTCACCATTGGACGAAGGGATTTTTCTTTACTTTTTTTTTTTTTGATTTTTTTTGGATGGGATAAGGTGGACATGGAAAGGAGAGACTTAAGTACATAGTTCCCTGAAAGGTGATAGTCTTGCTAGAAATGTTGTTGCATGGACTATGTCAAGTGTTCTCATAGATGTTGGTAGGAGATTTGCATGACAGTGAGATGGAGAAGGTAGATAGCAGATTGCGGAAGGTGCAATAGTGGATGATGATGCAGAATATGGAGGGAAGGCTTATGCAAAAGCATGGACCATAGGAATAGGATGAGGAAGATATGTAGGATAATAGTGGATGGAAGGGGAGATGAAAATGTTGTGGAATGGAAGGGGATCATGACCAATGGTTGTACATACCATGATAAACATTGAAGCTGGTGACAGGAAAGTAGTGTAGGAAGCAACATAGACTTTTGCTTGTGGATGAATGACTTAGGCATGTAGGGATCCACATAGACTGAGTATTTTTCTGATTTTTGCTTGCCATATGGGATGGAATAATTGGAGACTTTTGGATGGAAAGAGAGAAAGTGGATGGTTGAGATTCTTGAGAAGTGGATGCCTCATTTGGCTTGATGGCTTTTTTCTTAGGTACCCAAACCATTTTTCTTTTAGATAGTACCTATGAAGGTATGGGCTTGGGTGTATGCAGCTTTGGTGCATCTTTGGAGGTAATCATTTGTTTGATGCGGACCCACACCTTTTTTAGTTTGACATATAGGTGTGTGAGTGTATGTAGCTCTTGAGAAGGATGTTTCTTTCATTCTTGGATTTTTTATCCTAGGTCATGAGGACTCTTAGGATTTTTGACTTTATAGGTAGAGGCATCTAGATTTTTATTGTTGAATTCTCTTGAGATGGTGGAAGTGGAGTTTGTGGAAGTTCTTTGTTTAGACAACACGTGCATTTGTTGGCCATGATTGGGATTGTTAGAAGATTCATAGATGGGCGAATAAGGTGTTGGAAGAAGTGGTGGTAAAATGTATGGAGGGATATTAGGAGTTGGAAGTAGCGGAGGTAGATTGGATGGTGGAAGGTGTATAGTCACATGCTTTTGATGATTATAGGATGACAGAGGTGGAATGACGACATATGTTTTGGGTATATGATAGGGTTTGCGATGAAAAGTGGATGATTTAGAAGGAGTGGAGGAAGTACCAACATCTCGAGATTGTTCACCTTAAGGTGTGTATCCAAGGCCATATGAAGGAGGAGGAACATTGACATGGACGGGCTCCAAAATACCTTGTTCGTGAAGGCCTAAGCCTTTACCTTGATAGTTCATATGTCAGATTATGAGGTGGACAACGGGATTATGTGTAGGTGGAACACTAGACACAAGTTCCTTATTGGATGAAGAAGGTGGGATAGAGGATAATGGTTGCTGGTGTTCTAAGGAGGAACACTCATCAATGAAGGCAATAAGACCAAGGATATATGGTGGGGGATTTGCAGCATGGTCGATAACGGATGGTAGAGGAGTATTACTGTTTTGATCTTCTACGCTTGCTTGGGAGGCAAGGGAAGTGGAAGTTGCTGGATCTTGGATAGGACTAGATGGGGTTATAGGCTCAGGACCATGGAATGCATAAAGTGGGCTAAGAGGATTGTCATGGTCTGCTTCATCATAGATAGGCTCTTCATCATAGATGGGATCTTCATCATAGATAGGATTTAGCATGATGGGATTAATGTTCTCTTGTATAGGTTGTTCATCAATGATAATATCTTGCTCATAGAAAAGACATAGGTTATGGAGGGGTTGAAATTGGATCTCTAGCTCATGCATAGGATCAAGTTGCTCATGAATAGCTTCTTCATCAAAGGTAGTATCTTGATCATGGAAAAGATATAGGTTATGCATGGTTGGAAATTGGATCTCTTGCTCATGTATAGGTATAGGATCATCGAAAAGATAAAGGTTATGTAGGGGTCGGATGTGAGTGCTTTGATCTTGATTTAGACAAGGGGTTGATGTTTCCACATGCTCTAAAGTGTGCTCTTAACATAACTTTTGATGTGCTTGAATTGAAGTTGAGGTAGAAGACTCTTGGATAGGCTCTTGGTCAACAACATGAAGGTGTGACGGACCTTGAATTTGGTGCATGGTAGGAGGTTCTTCAATATGCTCAAGGGGTTGCAGGTGACATGAAGGGGTTGTAGGATTTGACATGGCATTGGAAGAATCTTTGGTAAGGTCAAGGACCGAAATTTGGGGACATGGTTGACTCTGTGCTAATAGTCCTTGGATCACATCCTTGGTAGGTGTATGGATAGGTGAATGAGGGGATTTATCTTTTTCCCTAGCTTTTCTCTAGTTGTATAAATTTGGAAAAACTCTTTTCCATAAATCATCTGAGAATTCCTTGGTTGTTGGTTTAGAGCTTGGGGAACTCGATGGCTCTGTTGGTGTAGGATTGTATGTTTTGGAATAGGCATCTTAGAAGATGGTGAAGGAGGACTAGTAGATGGAGTGGTATACGAGTTCCAACTTGGTGTGGTGCTTGCCTTATCATGAGTATGGGAAAAGGATATACGATTTTGGGGTGAGGTGTAGCTGGTACTGGCACGTTCAACTTGCAAGATTGCTATTTCTTGTTGTAAGATTTGGATTTGTTGAGCAATTGCTATACAATCTTGGGGTGAGGGACCTAAGTTTATTTGCAATTGCAGATATTGGAGTTTTTGAGAAATATATTTTGATTGGTTTGTCATCTCCACAGAAAGTAACACAAGACTAGAATGGGTATCCAAGAAGGTTGAAAATGTTCTCTCGACAGATTGGGAAAAACTCATTGTCTTGGATGCACAGCAGTAAATGTGCAAGAATAGAGTGCAAAAGTGCCACAAGTTGGATCAAATGCGCAATGCTGGTAATTTTCAAATGTGCCATAACAGGACTCAAATTCGCAGCAAGTCTATGCAAATGCGCTGCAGGTCGAGGCAAATGCGCCATTCTGGTTTTTGGTTTGGATTTTGTAGAGTTTTTGCACGTTTTTCAAAATTTTCTATTTTTGGTTGAAAACTTGGTCTTTTTTTTGAATTTTAATCTTCAATTTATGGCAAAAGACACATCAAACACATAGAAGTTTTCATGATTTTTATCTTTTGTTATTTTTTTGTATTTTGGACTTTTTGACTCAAAAACAAGTACAACCTAGGCTGGATAGGACAATATTTGTTGAATCCTCTAGTTGTGCATATTCAAAGTGTGTAGCTCCAGGATTTGGTAGCACCAGCTCCCCTCCATGACACTCATTTCTCACACATACCAAATCCAAGTTTCCTTAGGCTCGTACCTCCACCAAACCATAGGATTGTCCCTACTATCTCTACTAAGAATCACATGAATCAAGGCCGCTTCAAGAGCTTTGACCTTTGTGTCAACAAATAGGGGTTTTTGGTATACTACACAAGTGGTTCGTAGTCAAGGCAACCATTCGAGTGGTTACACGTATGGAAGTACTACTCTCCATTATGGAGTCTCCCAGCCTGCAAGGGGTGCACCTTGGAGGGTTTTGGGGGAGGTTGGCCGTTAGTGTAACATAGCAGCACTCGTTGCAGGAGGCTTTCGCCTCAAGCACAGTTTATTTAAAGTGGATCGGTAGGGCTTGGCTTTAGCCTATTTCCACTCAGGGTCATTCCCACTTGGACAGGCATGTATCCAAGGGCAGGCCCCTCTAAAGGTTAAATAGATGGAATAACAAGTTTGGTGTTCTAGTCACCTAGTAAAGGGGAGAGCATAAGCCTATTGTCATTCAATAAACACAGAGAATGCTGATTAATCCAAACCTAGTTAAAAGTGAAAACAACTAAATGGGCTATCTACTCGGGCACTCACGCATTTGTTAACTTTGAAGTGTTTAAAAGATAGCAATGTTCATTCCATTTGTGAGATAGAAATGATCTAACTAAAGAAGATAGCAATATGCAAAGATAGCAGTGGTTCAATTCCTCTCTTCCTAATTAAAGACTACGTGAAACTTGCATGCATGCATTTTTTTGTTACTTTTTCCCCTAATTAATCTAAATGAACTAATTAATGCAGCTAAAATGATCTAATCCAGCCTCTAATCCTACAAGACAAATGTTAGCTCAAACAAAAAATCAGACGAAATCCTAAAAACCCCAGTGCAAAACAGAAGCACTGCTATGCAGTCTGAATGCGTAGAAACAAAGCTTGCATGCGTCGTTGTACATATGCACTAAGACAGGTGTCAAAAGCACAGGAATAAGATGTAAATGCGTTAAACTAACAAATGTGCTGTGAAATAGAGTGTAAGCACCATCTGATGAGGTATATGCGTCAAGATGATGCAAGCACCAGAATAGGAAGTGTATGCATCGTCTAAGAGGATAAATGCGCTATATTTCTGCAGGTGCCAAAACAGAAGCCAGATGCACCATCTTGGAAAATATATGCACCCGAGGACTATGTGCGCTGCAATAGGAGGTAAATGCATTGGTTAAGAGGATAAATGCACCGAATGCACTTGTCAGAAGCCTATACGACACTTGTACGGAACCTCTCACTAAGAAAACTCAGATTTTGATTAGATAAAGGGGCAAGAGCCCCACGGTGGGTGCCAAAAATGTGATGGGTGAAATGTGGGAATAATCAATAACAATAATAAACCCAAACATGAATGAAATATGAAGGAAATAGGTTTTTAAAATAACAAAAGTGATACTTACAACCTTTACCTTATGCCTTCCATTGTTCGCCTTTTCTTTCTTGATCTTGATGAGATGAATGTTTGGCCCTCAGGAAGCTTGCTTCCTCGCTTCGAATCCTCAAGATGACAAGAAGAAGATGGCTAGGATACTTTGTGTGATTGAAGATGAGCTTCAACACACTAATGAAATGGATGATATGGAGTGCTATGGAATGGGGTGCCAATGGCGCGCTATGTTTCCTACAGCATAAGTTTACTCAAAAGATGGATATATGAAATGAAGAAGAAGAGGGTTGTATTTATAGAGTTGGGTGAGGGAAGATCAATGGTTGAGAAGAAATAAGAAGATCAACGGAGGAGAATGTTCGTGTGAACATGCGTGAATAGAAGAAGGACACGTGTCATTCAAAAAGAAGCTTTGTTGAGTTAAATGCTTTCTTGATGAGGATGAGTTTTCATTTTCTTAAATTAGAATTTATTTCTCTAATTTAAGAGCAAAGTTGCTTTAACTCAGCTTTTGCCTTTTGTATGACAAGAGGAATATATTTCTAGAAGATTTGAAGATTTTTAGAAGATAAGAAAGCATAATTAAATAAATAGATTTATTTAATTAATTTTAGAAGATTTTGGAAGATAAGAAAGAAAATTAAATAAATAAATTTATTTAATTTATTTTTAGAAGATTTGGAAGATAAGAAAACAAATTAAATAAATAAATTTATTTAATTTATTTTTAGAAGATTTGGAAGCATAATTAAATAAATATATTTATTTAATCATTTGCACATGATTTGGAAGAATAAATAAAATATTTAATATATTTTATTTTTGGAGATTTTAATTTAAATAAATTTGCATTTTATTTAAATTTAGAAGAATGGATGATTTAATTATTCTTAGAAGAATAAAGTTGATATAGATGAAATTAATTAAATAAATGTAATTTATTTAATTAAATGGGAGAGAATGAATCAAATAAATAAATAAATTTATTTATTTATTGATAGAGGAATATTAAGATGAAATAAATATTTAAAATATTTATTCAGGTAGAGTCATATCATTTTTAGGTGTATACACCAGTAAAAAGTAAAAGTAAAACAAAGCCAAAATTGGGGATGTAACAACATGTTTGTTAGTGGTGAACTATTTTGCATTGTATATTGCTCCAGCTAACATGCATCTACAATAGACTGTTTCAACTGAGTCTTCCTACTCTCAATCATCTGCCTCTTAGTCTCCTATCTTTCTTTGTTTAATAGCTTTTCTAAAGGATAAATTAGATGTTTGCCTAGCTAACACTAATTACTTTTACAACTATCCTTTGACTTCCAACTAAATAGTTGAAATGGAAACAACCATATATGTAATCACCAAGGCACTACCATCAACCAAGAACAAAACACTCTAACAAGCTTCCCTACAACTACCTGGACATTCTAACAAAACACTATATTCACTTTCAGATGTTATCATAGCTTATTCATATAGTGTTATTTACTTTTAAAATGTCCTTTATAAATACAGTTCTTTATAAATATAGTGTTTTGTTATTCATATAGTGTTTTTGACATTCTCTGACCATTGGATATTCACTTTTAGATGTTATCATACCTTAGCCTTTTCAAACAACTACCTACTTAGCATGATGATTTGTTTGCATAAAAGTTAAATCAAGTTGTGCAGCAAGGTTGTTAAGAGTTGTTATTCTACAGTATTCAAACAAGGGTAACCATAAAAATTACATTATGTAGGAATTAAATTGTAGAACTTTGAACATCTAAATGTCAAATTGTAAACATCAAATTACCAATCTTTCAACATCAAAATGTCAAACTGTAAAATCAAACATAGAGCATCACAAATCTTCTATTCAGAGCATCATTGTGAACTCTTCGACTGAACTTACAAACTCAAGTTACAAATTGCAATTACAGAGGTGAAGAAAATGGTATGACAAATGTTGTATTGTTTGTGAAATATATTATTAATATTATTAAAGCCAATTGTTTCTCTTCATTGTTATCTTGTTGCAGAGAGTTTACACTATCAACCTCGCTACACATATGCCTGAGTAAAAATAATTGCTCCACCTGTCACGTACAAGCCCTAGTAGAACCTAATAGTTAGGATGCACCACCTTGCAAGCCTCTCTCCTAATCAACACAGGTTGGTGGGATGTACAGTTCAATGTTTTAGGCTCTTTGATTCTTTAAATTTGTACTGAAAAGATTCAAAAGATTCTAGATTTCAAAACCAGTGTTCAAAGGTGTTTGTTCCAATGTACAGATGAAGAACAAAGCTCAAATGTGGACCCGTCATGGCACAAAGAGACTAAAGACAACCATGCGTCCAAAAAAAAAGAGGAGTTAGATTCCTGCCAGATGAAGACACTCACGTTGCTAATGAGAGCAGTCCTGAACTAGCTGAGCTAGTTTTTCAAGTCAATGCAACTGCTAGAAGCAAGAAGGTTTTAGTTCAATGGGAGTGGACAAAAGAGGATATGGAATCAACACTAAAAGATGTGGAGGATAATGGCATGTTGAAAGGAGTGTGGAAAAGAAGTGAGAAATCCCTACCACAACACTCAGCAACTAGTTAGGTGGTTTAACATCAATATCAAAAAAAGGTCCTCCCACAGTCTTGACAGCAACTGAAGAGGATTCAATAGTGGAATGGTGTAAAGAGATGGTTGCAGTGGGCCATGGCTGGAGATTATTAATCTCAAAGCAGAAGTCACACAAATTTTCCAAACATGACCAAACCCATTTAAGGATGGGCTGTCTGGCAAGTCATTGTGGATTGGATTTAAAAGGCATCTCAGCTAGAAGACCCTTTCCAACTCATTAATAAATGGGTTAATAATTTTATCATTATTGGATCCTTGTTTGGTACCCCTCAAGAAAATGTTGCTAAAATGGATGTCACTTATTTTTGGGGAATATTAGCTGATTGGTGGCATAGCATTTCAGATGTAGAAAATAATGCAAAAGTTTTTCAAAATATTTTGATTACTATGGACACAACCACTAGCCAACAATAGCAGCAACAACAACTGCCTACTATGAATTGTTTATTAGATTGGCTTATAGATGAATTTTGTCCTGAATCAGTCTGTCACAAAGAAAGGTTAATGATGGATATTCTTTCTATGAAATGTTGAGATTTGAATGATTTCAAGACATGCTCTATGGATTTTATAAAGTTGGTTTACCAACTTAAGGATCCTAAGAAGATTGAATTTGCTAAAACCAAGTACCTTGAAGGTCTTCCATACAACATTGTTGATAGAGTCATAAGATACATTGAAATCTGAGAAATCTCTCTTGAAGATTCTCCTATCACAGATCTCATTCAATATGCCCATGACTAGATTATCTAATTTATTCAAGATTACAAATACTAGCAAAAGTTTACCAAGCATGAAGTTCAGAGAATTGCTCCCTCTTTTATTGAGACTTATGGATGTAACCTTTTACTTGTGCTCAACACAAAGCTAGCAAGAAAAAGAAAAAATGCAATCTCAATTTCCAGAAGTGCACTTTTCCCAAAAAGCATTCATGTGCTCCCAAAAATAAGTATATGCAGAAGTGCACTCAGCCTCGTCCTCAAAGAAATCAGATAATTTGCTATATTTGCAATAAGCCAGGCCATAAAACCCTAGATTGTCACTACAAGAACAAAGCCATTAAAGTTGTTTATGCTAATCCTACTACAGTAGTGTGGTGGGATGTAATTGATGAAGATGAAGATCTTTATCTCCAAGACAATATTTATGAACCCATCATTGAAGAAATTGAAGATGAAGATGAAGAAGCCCTTGAAGATCTTGCAGACACTCTTCTTGAAGCAGAAGAACAGTTAGAAGAAGCTGATTATGACATTCCTACTATCATGATGAATCAAACTAGAAGAGGTAGAGGACGTGGACGATCTCCATTTCCTAATCATAGAAATTCTCAACATCCTCCGTTTATGCAATAACAGTTTAGATATAATCCAATGTTCAGACCTCCTGCAATCAACACAGCTATTCCTGAACAGGTACAAGTTTTCTCCACTGACATCCCTATTATTCAAGCTGAAAGAAAAGATAGGAAGTATAGTAGGAAACAACCTAAAGAGGATTCAATTACCAAAGCCTTAGCAAATTTCTCCATATAGTCAAGAGAAATCCCTTTTTATCCACCACATGTGCAACCATGTACTTCATGCCAACCTTACCAATCTTACCCTGTCTCAGTATATGAAGACATTCCATCCAATTCATATGATCCATACCCTGATCATTCTGAATTCCAAGAACAAATCCAACAGGAATATGAAGATGAATCAAAACCAAAACTACCTAGAGTAGTAGCTGATCCAAGTAAAACTTGTCATGTTAGTTTTACCAGATCCACAGACCCAGCTGGAACCACAATATTTAGTATATTTACTCACTGGAAAATTCTCCCAATATATTACTGTCACCATTAATGGTAAACAATATGATGCTCAAGTTGACACTGGTGCATCCTTATCCTTTTGCAAAGAGCTAACCCTTAATAATTGGGAACAATTGACACATAAAACTACATATACAACCTGCGATGTCCAAGGTAACCCGTTTCTCTGTGATAAATATAGCCATCAACATCCTTTACAAGTTGAAGGACAATAGTTTAAATGTGACTTCTTTGCAATGAAGCAAATGCCAATAGATGTCTTGTTGGTGATAGTTTTGATGCAATCACAACAGTAAGTTAAAATTCACATATAATGAACTGAAACTATACTTGAAAGATAAGACGGAATCACTTAAGATTCAACTAATCCCAAGTCTACAATGGTTCAGTTGGTCAAGTTCAGTTGGTCAAATGTGAAGCTGTAATGTTCAAGGGGTCTTATGTAGTTTAGGGTTTGTTTGTGGTTTACTAGACCAAGATTATGCAAAAAGATCATAGACATCAACAAGTATTTTGTTCATTTGCATACAAGTGTTACTGTGCTGCAAATTTTAGGTGGTTTTCTTGAATTATTGTAGCTTTCTCCTTTATACATTTATGAAAACTGTCTACCTTAAACTCTGTTATGCATGCTACTTCAAATTTTGAGATAATTTCCTTTTGATTTCTACGTTTTCAGCTAAATATTTCAGATGGGTTGGGAAAAGTTAGAAAGATCTAATCTACACCTCATTTACTCTACCAAAGGATCTAATTGTTCTGTTATGCACTATGTAAATACTATAGTAATTTGATCAAATCCACAGTGAAAACCTTAAATGCAAGTCCTGAGCATTTTCACAAACATACATTCAAAATTGCAAGCTCTCAAAGAAAATATTTCAAAACACAAAGAAGAGCAAGAGAACACTCAGAAGATAGATGCAGAACTCCAGATTCTATTGTATTAGAAACAAATAGTCATACATGATTTACAATGTAGGAATGACTCTTAGTTTCATTGATCAAACTACAGAGAACTTACAAGCTTTACAGATACAGTAAGGAAGCCAGACATTCCATGCACACCTTACTGCAGACACAGGTGACCTCCTTCTACTTCTAAACTAAAAGGTTCTTTTGTTCTAAAATGTTACTTCTATAAATTCCTGCTGCTACAAATCTCTATGTAGCCCCTGTGTAAAGTATTACAGTGCAGAGAGGCACAATATAAAGACTTTCTGATTGTCCTCACTACAACAAAAAAACCTAACTAAACCCTTGGTTCAAACCCTTGGTTACAGTAATAAATGCAGGTGAACCAGTTCTCCAAAATATCTCTGAGCAATGTCAAATCTGGGCGAAATATTGCCCCTTCTGAGAAGCTCTGGCAGCTCAGCAATAACTTCTGTTTGTCTGTTGAAATAATACCTTCAGCTGCAACCTTGTCCTCCATTTGAATGTCCTTGACTTCTTTGCACTTTGTCTTTACTTCTGGCTCTTGAGATCAGAGTTTCTTCCTCCATGATGTCACTGTGATGAAGTTCCAGCTGCTTCCTCGACTGCAAGCCTGCAAGACAAGACAAGCAATAAGTATCAAATTTATCAAATGAACAGCAAGAAGTTAAAATATCTGTTTAAATCAAGGTGACCATGCAAAAATGTGGAAATCAGGTCCAAAAATCTTCCAAAACGCATTCAAAATGTACACAGACTATTCAAAACCATCGGGTCAACTATCACTGATCGAAAAAAAACCACGGGCACCAAAAAATGCATTTAAAATTCCTATCGCTTTGTATTTCCTGCCCATCGGCGTGATAATCGCCATCGGTGAGTCCAAAAATACCTTGGCCGATGCTCGTTATTTGGCCGATGGCTTTTCTCGTTTGTTCATCCTTTTGTTTCCTTCCATCAGTGAGAGTCCTACTGATATAGCCCTAGTGGCTTTCTTTCTTCCTCATCGGCAAGAGATTCGCCATCGACGAACTCCAAATCTCCTTTGCCGATCACTATTGTTATACCGATGGCCTCTTCGCCATCCTCCCATCTTTCCTGCCCATCACCAAAGCTTTGAACCTGAACCATTGAACCCTGCCAAGAGTACGAGCGAAAGGTTCAATGCGGCGGTTCAACGATACATTCACCTACGCAAGGCAACCGCACATGACATTTTTGAAGAAAATGAACCTCGCGAACCTTGAACCATTGAACCTTTGAGAGAAAGGTTCAATCAGATGGTTCAACGCAGTGGTTCATCGATATACCATTTACGTGAGGCAACTGCACAACTTGACTTGTTTAGAAGAAAAAAGAACTTTGAACCTTGAACCATTGAACCTTGAAGAAAAAAGGTTCACTTGGATGGTTCAACGCGACGGTTCAAAGACGATATATAATAACAGTTCACCCCTTGAGACATTTTTGGACATATTTGAACCATTTTGAACCCCGAACCATTGAACCATTGAGAGAAAGGTTCAAGTGAATGGTTCAACGCGGCGGTTCAAACCTTAAAACTACTTGCCAATGAATAAATAATGGCGATCAAAGCGTGCCGATGCACCCTTTTCAAACAGTCAAATGTGAGATACAGAGTGGAACTCAGACAAAATACATTTAACCTAAAACGACCAAGTACGAATATTTCAAAATTTGAAACGAAAGCCAACAAGGAAAAAAAGGCAAACAACTGATTGTTTATCATGCAAAACCTGATAGTACATTTTACCAAATTGATCATAACTTTGCAAAATATGATGAATTTTGAGACGGTTCAAAAGGCAACCCTGGCTTATTTTTCACAAGGAATCCAACCACATCATGCAATGGTACTGAAAATGCAATTTTCCATATTTTTAACAAGGTTTGCAAATTTGACCCTCCTTTTCCGTTACCACCCAACAGAAAAAACACAAGCAGAAGCAACAGCAGGGGTCCTCATTTTGCTAAGGGGCAAAATGGGGCGTGTTGTGAACATCACAACAACTAGCAACCAAACAAAATAATTAAATTCAGAGTTTTCAAGAAAATTAGGTGAAATAAACTCATAACTCCCGACTATCCTTCCTGCAAATTACTATTCAGCTTGAGACTTAAGGTATTCAATAAGGGTGCATGAATTTCCATTTTCAGTTTAATTGTGTGCATGTGATTAATTATTCTCATCTTGAAGATTGATTGAACAAACCAGTGACTGACATTAGCCTACGTAGGTGAGGATATTCCCTCATAGCCGACCGGATAGAGCCTTGCTGCCAGTGAGCGTCTATAGCCCCGGCAAGGTTATCGTTACAATTCCCCTAAGTAGTGCCCCACTGCCAGCGAGCGTCTATAGCCCCGGTAGAGTTACTTAGATGGCTTAATCCGGATTTTCAGTATAATCCGTTTTATTTATTTATTTCTTTATTTTCTAATTTTGAAAGATTTCACAAGATATAGCAATTTGTAACTTCATGATGCAAGGAGTGGACACTTGCTGAAATTAAGCTGAGAATTGTAATGGTAGCAAGGGTAACCTCTGATTTTTCACCTAATATCTACACTGGTAAGTTCAACAAACCCAAGGATTTTAGGTGTGTCATCGTGAGAAACTTGCTTCAAATTCTCAATCATATTTATTGAATATGAAACTTCAGAAGATGAATAACTCTCTACATTCATGACAGTAACAAGTTATGTGTAAATTGCAAATGATTAACTTGAATATCCTAAATTTTATATTGTCTTGAATGGTTGCTAGTTTGCTCCTTGATACTCTAAAGTAAAACAAAGATCCCTGCTGAGGAGACAACCAACAAACCAAACAAACGGGCTGTACAAAAGAAAAAAAGCAGAAAACTGTACAAACAGAAAGAAAACAGAAAACAGAAAGAAACAAAAGGAACTATACAAACAGCTAACCTAAAAAAGAAAACAACAAAAGAAGACTTGTACATACTCACAGCACTTTACATTAAAATGGACTGCCCTTTACCTCAGGCTTGGAAGTAGTGTTTCAAATGCTGGCCATTAACTGGTAATGGCACGTCTTCTCCAGTCAAGGTCTTAAGTCTAAATGTGTTATCTCCTATTATTTCCAAGACTTGTAATGGACCCAACCATAATTTATCAAATTTTCCATGGCTTCCTTTCTTTTCATGTGCTTTATCCCAGCACAACACTAAGTCTGATATCCTAAATGTTTTGACTCTTGCCCTTTTATCAAACCACCTCTTAACAACCACTTGGTGTTTGGCAAACTTCTCGATGGCTTGACCTCTTTTCTCATCTAGTTGTAGCATTTGCACTATTCTGGCTTCCCTATGGTTATCAAGGCCTAGATACTCATTGGCAAACTTCCAGGTTGGTATTCTTAGATTTACTAGAAGTATGGGATCAGTCCCATAGACTAAATGATAAGGTGTGCTACCTAAAGCTGTTTTAAACTTGGTCCTATCTACCCATAATGCATATCTTAACAGGGTATTCCACTCTCTAGGACTTTTGGCAATTAACCTCTTAATTATGTCTAATAAAATTTTGTTCATTGATTCAGCCAGTCCATTACCTTGAGGGTAATAATTTGAAGAAAACCTTAAAATGATCCCGTATTCAAATGCCCATTTAGAAAACTTTAAAGAAGAGAAAGCAGGGCCATTATCACATACCAATGAATAGGGAGTTCCAAACCTGGTGATGACGTTTTCTTCTAGGAACTTGATAACTACCTCAGTTGTGGAAAATTTGCAGTAGGTGGCCTCAGTCCACCTTGTACAGTAGTTTGTTACTGTCAGTAATAATTTGTGTCCAGCAGAAGATGGGGGATTGATGACTCCAATAAAATCCAAGCCCCACTGTGTAAACGGTCTGGATTCAATCACAGGTTGTAGTGGATTGGCCTGATTTCTCCCTTTATCTGCTGCAGTCTGACAGGTGTGGCAACTTTTGATGTGACTCTTGGTGTCTTTGAATATTGTGGGCCAGTAATAGCCCGCCCTCAGTATTTTGTGTGTTGTAGCTAGATGGGAACCATGGCCGGTTCTGTACTTGTCATGTAGTTCTGTCAACACTTTATCAGCTTCAGCTCTATTTATGCATCTCAGATAAATTCCATCATGGTTCCTCCTGAATAGAAGACCTCCTTGCACCATATATTTCTGTGCCTTAATCTTCAGAGCTCTCCTCTGAGAAGCTTTCATCCTGTTTGAGTACTTTCCAGCTATCAAGAAGGTGTTTAAATCATCATACTAGCCTGATGCGCTTTGGGAATTCAATACATATTGCTGTTTTATCAAATCTGTATCCATATTGGCTATTGTCTGCACCAACGCTTGCCCTCTGACCAGCTTCATGGGAATAATTTCCATGTCAAATTCTTGCAGCGTGGTGATCCACTTGGCTCTTTTTTCTCTGGGCTCGTTCTGCATCAGCAACATTTTTACTGCTGCGTTTGGTACCATGGCATTGATTTGGCTGCACAGAATGTAGTGTCTAAATTTTTTAACAGCCTTTACTAGTGCGAATGCCTACCTCTCAGTGTCTAGATACCTCAGCTGTGCATCCTTCAGAGGCGCGCTCATAAATGCTATGGGCCTCTCTTCGTTATTTTCACCTTTCTATGTCAAGGCAGCCGCGACTGAATGAGAAGATGCAAAGGAGTAGATGTAAAACGGGCTTGTGTAGTCTAGGCTTGCCAATACAGGGGCATTAGAAATTGCCTCCTTGATATCTTCAAATGTGGCTCTAGCCACTGGCGTCCATTCCATCTGTGCATCCTTCTTCAACGTGGCATTTAATGGCTGCACGATCTCTGCAAAACTTGTTATAAACTTCTGAACAAAGTTAATTTTACCAAAAAATGATTTCAACTCTTTCCTACTATTTGGTATTTGCAAATTTTTTATGGATTCTATTCTATTCAGATCAATTGAAATTCCACCTTCAAAAATGACATGGCTTAATAATTTACCTTCAGTTACGCCAAATATACATTTCTTGGGATTAAGGGAAATCCCATACCTTTCACACCACTTGAGTACTTTCCTGAGATCTTCAGCGTGAGTGGATGCATCCTTGGAATACATAGTCAAATCATCCATATACACAACAATGCACTTACCTGATAATCCACGGAATGCGATGTCCATGGATCTCTGAAAAGTAGCACCTGCATTGATCAGACCAAAAGGCATTCTTCTATACGCATAATTTCCCCATTTACAAGTGAAGGTGGTTTTCAGTCTATCTTCTCTATCGATTAAGACCTGATTATAACCTGAAAAACCATCTAAAAAAGACATCATCTTCGAGCCATTTACTGCTTGCAGTACTTCGTCTATTGGGGGCAGAGGATAATTATCCTTTTTAGATGCTTTGTTTAAATTTCTAAAGTCTACGCATAACCTGATGTCTCCGTTTTTCTTCCTTACTGGTACTAAGTTAGCTACCCAGACAGAATGTCTGACTGGGAAAATTATTACAGCAGACAGTAATTTTTTAACTTCCTCAAAGATTAAAGGCTCTAGAATGGCATTCACAGGCCTCTGTTTCTGCCTAAATGGTTTGACTTCTTTTCTTAAAGGTATTATGTGAGTTATGATGGATTCATCAAATGTTTTCAAGTCTTCATAAGTCCATGCTATGACATGTTTATATTCTTTCAGCACGTCTAAAACCTCTTTTCTGATTTTCTCAGAGCAAGCTTTCCCAATTAGTACATTTTGTGGATTCAGCTCTGTCCCTAAGTTATGTAAATCACACTTACCCCCTTCTGTTTTGGGCAAGTCCCTCTATCTTACTACTCCATCGAAGTCAAAGATATGTTCTAATTCAATTACTCCTTTAGGTAAGAACTTGCTCTTCAAGCTGATTATATCCTCTTTGTCCCATGTTACTTCAGGCCTTTCTTGTTCATCAATGATTTGAGCCTCAAATGCCTCATTACAAGTCAGAAAATCAATAATTTGCTGATCCCCTCCAAATACCTGAAAGTGTGTAACGTTGTCTGGTATACTGGGTATGTTAACTAGCTCAACAGCAAATCGTCTCAATCCTGACAGTGTCAATGGTTCTAATGTACTAGCAGCAACTGCTAGCACATCTGGCCTGTGATTCAGCTCTCTGGGGATGTGCTCTATGTTGAAAGCATCAAACGAATCTATTAAACCCCATACTCTATGTCTGTAACTAATCATTTTCTTGTAATTGTAGGCATATAGTTTCCTCACTTGTCTGACTACTAATTCAGAGTCTGAAAATACTCTGATTGTTTTCACTCTTTTCTTGATGGCCATGACAAGTCCTAAAATTAGGGCCTCATATTCAGCAATATTGTTAGTACAGGAAAATTGTAACCTATATGCTGCTAGATGTGATTTACCTTGAGGATCTATGAGTTCAACACCTGCACCTTCGCCCTGTTTTGATTTAGACCCATCACATTTTAATGTCCACATGCCATCTTTACTTTTATGACCTTTTATCTTAGCATGCATGGTCTCTTTTATTGCCTGTGGGGTGTTGTCCTGTTTATTCATGGGTTTTTCTGTTTGGTTAACTTGCATACGTGTGTTTTTAATTTGCAACTCAGAAAAACAACTACCCTTGTCTCTTATTTCTTTTCCTAAATCTGGAATCAAGGCATCTATATCATCCTGAACATATTTCTGTGTTGGATCAGGACTCTCATTTTCCTCTTGTAACTCTACCCTCCCTATGCATTTTTTGTATTCATATTCAATGATGTCTTTGCATATTTCACAACTCTCCTCAGAATGTTGCCTATCATGGACTCTACATCTATTTTTATACAATTTATATTGGACCGGCAAATTGTGTTTAACACATTCTTCCACCTCTGGCTTGATGGAATGACCAAATTTGCCTATTGCATTATTTTCTTCATCTGAAGAATTTCCATCAGACTTAATGAATAATGCTATCCTATTGCTGACACATTTTTTTCTAATGTTTAACATCATGATCTCTTCAATCTGCACCCCATTGTTGGTAATTCTATACACACTTGGTTCAACAGCAGCATATAATATTTCATTAGTTCGATTATACTCTGTTATCATATGTTTCATTCTGGGCTCTGCCTCTATTCTGATATGGTTTGGGATACCTCTCCAAGGTAGCCACATATGTGAAAAGTCAGTGGCCATATATCCGTTTAATGTCTTGGACCAATCCCTACTCAGCAACATTCCATAATTTACAGGTATATCCACTACTTGAATGTCAATGATTTGGCTTACCCTAGGGTCTAAAGCTAATTGCATTTGAATGTTCATGAGTTCTCCTATCACACTAACCTCAGTCTTATCTAATTGTGTGACAACCTTGGCAGATTTGGTGGGAGTCAGCCTGAGAGTTTTACATATTCCTAAGGGCATTACATTGACCGAGGCACCAGAATCTACCATGCAATTGTGTATATTCTTTCCACACAATCTAACAGTTAACAAGAAAGGGGGAGTATCCCTCTTATCCGCATGTATCACTACATTTGTATTGGAAGGCTGCTCAACTTTCTTATTTTTCACTCTAGGCGGTGAATCTCTATTAGGAACAGTTATATCAGTAGACACCTCGTTTGTCATGGATGTATCTAGGGATTTTATAAAAGCATTCCTGATCCCTGGGGTCTTCAATAATTCATTTAGAGGTATACTGACCTTAATTTTCTTTATTTCCTCTGACAAGTAACTCATTAATCTTGTTGTCTCTATTGCTTCAGTTTTACTTGTTTGATCCTTTTGTACTGCTGTTCCATCATCTGTGTGCTGACTAGCTTTAAGTATGGCAGGATTGCTGCTAGCATTCTGATCTGGGGGTGTATTGATGTTATTCGGAGGAGTGGAAGTGGTAAAAGGTCCTCCTGGCCTAGGGTTGTTCCTCAAATTGTAGGTGTGTTTTTTATTTGCCTGTTGAAAGGCCTACACCTCTTCTATTTTAGTTAATACTTCATTTTCAGATTCAAAGGGAAACTGAAAAGCATTTAACACAAAGGCTGATTCAGGATAAAGATTTTCACAACAGTATGGTTCATCTTCCAGCAATTCATCCTCATTCTCTTCTGCAGTTACAAAGGTAAATGTTTCTAAGACTAATGTTGTGTCATATCCTGAGGGTACTACCTCATTACCCTTGGGAATGAGAAATTCAGAGGTAGGAGGCTGCACATCTATGTTAAAAATGCTGGCTGCTAAGTGGAACTGTGGACAGTCGTGCTCAGCATGGGCATTGGTATTGTGAAATCTGCACCAATTTTTGGGTGCTGTACTGGCCATTTGTATGCTAGTCGTTTGTTTTGCATCATGATTATCTATGTTCTCAAAAGGAGAAGCTAGAGTACCGTTGTTGGGCCTAGTGTTCCATGTCTTGGGCGGCCTAGGTTGATTCCGATTTCTGTTATTATTGCCCCAGGTCCTATTATCTATTACTGGCCCTCTATTTTGCATTGGTTGCCCCTGGCTGGGGCCTTGATGCTGATTATAGTTTTGGTTCTGATTGTTCTGCTGATTTTGATTGAAACTATAGTTCTGATTTTGGCCTTGGTTGTGATTTTGATGTTGATTGTAGTTTTGGTTGCCTCTTCCATAGAGGTTCTCATTTCTTAGTTGTGTCACTTTGGTTGTTAACCTTTTCAAATGTGCAGTGATCTCTTTGATTTCTTCCCTGTCCTCTTGTGCTTTTGCCATAGTTGTATCCCTAGGAGGTTGGAAGAAAGGCTGACCATTACTTTGACTGTTACTGGAAGTACTAACTGTGTAAGGAGTTATAGCTTGGATTGGGGTAGGACTATACACAGGTGTGTAAGAGGTAACCAGATTTAATAGTAGAGTGTGTTGCATAGAGGTTCCATTCCATGGTTGTGCCTGATTCTGCACCCCAAAATTTCCTCCATTAACAAATAGGTTATAAGTTGTATGCCTCATCTCTTGGTTTACTGAGGCTGCCTCTTTATAGGCTTTGGATATTGAATCTATGTCAGGTTTTCTTTTGACAAACATGGCAGTTAAAGGATCCAAGGCAGCATAGTACATAGCCAACAAGGGATCATCATCTATGGTATAAGGGGCTACTAGCCTAGAATAGGCCTTTTGAAATCTGTCATTGAAATTATCAATCAGCTCTCCCTCACCACGTTTTATAGCAGCCAATTTATGATACAAAGCACAAGGGTCAATGGGTCCCCTAAATCTTGATAGAAATGCTTCTTCCATAAGTGCCCAGGAAGAAATGTAACCATTGGGTAAGTTTACATACCAGCTAGAGGCTTGTTCATTAAAGGTGTAGGGAAACAATCTACACACCACATCCTCGTGCTCTAACCTAGCTCTAAAACATGCTTCCTTAAATATTCTAATATGATCTTCTGGGTCCTGATGCAACTGGTATTTGGGACATATTTTCTCCAGATTTTTGGGCATCTCATGATAATCGTTGAAGAATATGGGAGAATTGACATCAAAATAAGCCATTGCAGGTGTTTGAGCTTGACCTGAACTTGTAGGAATACCTGGATTGATTGGTGGATTAGGATTTACAGGAGGATTGAGACCTCCAGGAGTGCCTGAACCAAGATTTAAAGATCTGAACAGGGATCTGTCAGGACTCACAATAGTACGGATGTTAAAAGGTGACCCAGGTGGTGTTCCAGATGAACTTCCAAATTGCGATATTTTTGGATTCCAAAGTAAAGGGTTCCTACCTTGCCTTGTATCAGGTAGTTGCACTAATATATCCTCTGAACCGGATTTAGACCTAGTCACTCTATTACTGTTATTAGTCAGTTTGAAACAAACTCTAACTCAGGAGGGCCCTCCTTCTAGCGCTAGAAAACTGTTGGTGATAGTTTTGATGCAATCACAACAGTAAGTTAAAATTCACATATAATGAACTGAAACTATACTTGAAAGATAAGATGGAATCACTTAAGATTCAACTAATCCCAAGTCTACAATGGTTCGGTTGGTCAAGTTCAGTTAGTCAAATGTGAAGCTGTAATGTTCAAGGGGTCTTACGTAGTTTAGGGTTTGTTTGTGGTTTACTGGACCAAGATTATGCAAAAAGATCATAGACATCAACAAGTATTTTGTTCATTTGCATACAAGTGTTACTGTGCTGCAAATTTTAGGTGGTTTTCTTGAATTATTGTAGCTTTCTCCTTTATACATTTATGAAAACTGTCTACCTTAAACTCTGTTATGCATGCTACTTCAAATTTTGAGATAATTTCCTTTTGATTTCTACGTTTTTAGCTAAATATTTCAGATGGGTTGGGAAAAGTTAGAAAGATCTAATCTACACCTCATTTACTCTACCAAAGGATCTAATTGTTATGTTATGCACTATGTAAATACTACAGTAATTTGATCAAATCCATAGTGAAAACCTTAAATGCAAGTCCTAAGCATTTTCACAAACATACATTCAAAATTGCAAGCTCTCAAAGAAAATATTTCAAAACACAAAGAAGAGCAAGAGAACACTCAGAAGATAGATGCAGAACTCCAGATTCTATTGTATTAGAAACAAATAGTCATACATGATTTACAATGTAGGAATGACTCTTAGTTTCATTGATCAAACTACAGAGAACTTACAAGCTTTACAGATACAGTAAGGAAGCCAGACATTCCACACACACCTTACTGTAGACACAGGTGACCTCCTTCTTCTACTTCTAAACTAAAAGGTTCTTCTGTTCTAAAATGTTACTTCTATAAATTCCTGCTGGTACAAATCTCTATGTAGCCCCTGTGTAAAGTATTACAGTGCAGAGAGGCACAATATAAAGACTTTCTGATTGTCCTCACTACAACAAAAAAACCTAACTAAACCCCTGGTTCAAACCCTTGGTTATAGCAATAAATGCAGGTGAACCAGTTCTCCAAAATATCTCTGAGCAATGTCAAATCTGGGCGAAATATTGCCCCTTCTGAGAAGCTCTGGCAGCTCAGCAATAACTTTTGTTTGTCTGTTGAAATAATACCTTCAGCTGCAACCTTGTCCTCCATTTGAATGTCCTTGACTTCTTCGCACTTTGTCTTTACTTCTGGCTCCTGAGATCAGATTTTCTTCCTCCATGATGTCATTGTGATGAAGTTCCACCTGCTTCCTCGACTGCAAGCCTACAAGACAAGACAAGCAATAAGTATCAAATTTATCAAATGAATAGCAAGAAGTTAAAATATCTGTTTAAATCAAGGTGACCATGCAAAAATGTAGAAATCGGGTCTAAAAATCTTCCAAAACGCGTTCAAAATTTACACAGACTGTTCAAAACCATCGGGTCAACTATCACTGACCGAAAAAAAACCATGGGCGCCAAAAAATGTGTTTAAAATTCCTATCGCTTTGTATTTCCTGCCCATCAGCGTGATAATCGCCATCGGTGAGTCCAAAAATACCTTGGCCGATGCTCGTTATTTGGCTGATGGCCTTTCTCGCTTGTTCATCCTTTTGTTTCCTTCCATCAGTGAGAGTCCTACCGATATAGCCCTAGCGGCTTGCTTTCTTCCTCATCGGCGAGAGATTCGCCATCGGCGAACTCCAAATCTCCTCTGCCAATCACTATTGTTATACTGATGGCCTCTTCGCCATCCTCCCATCTTTCCTACCCATCACCAAAGCTTTGAACCTGAACCATTGAACCCCGCCAAGAGTACGAGCGAAAGGTTCAATGCGGCGGTTCAACGATACATTCACCTACGCAAGGCAACCGCACATGACATTTTTGAAGAAAATGAACCTCGCGAACCTTGAACCATTGAACCTTTGAGAGAAAGGTTCAATCGGATGGTTCAACGCGGTGGTTCATCGATATACCATTTACGTGAGGCAACTGCACAACTTGACTTGTTTAGAAAAAAAAGAACTTTGAACCTTGAACCATTGAACCTTGAAGAAAAAAGGTTCACACGGATGGTTCAACGTGACGGTTCAAAGATGATATATAATAACAGTTCGCCCCTTGAGACATTTTTGGACATATTTGAACCATTTTGAACCCCGAACCATTGAACCATTGAGAGAAAGGTTCAAGTGAATGGTTCAACGCGGCGGTTCAAACCTTAAAACTACTTGCCAATGAATAAATAATGGCGATCAAAGCGTGCCGATGCACCCTTTTCAAACAGTCAAATGTGAGATACAGAGTGGAACTCAGACAAAATACATTTAACCTGAAACCACCAAGTATGAATATTTCAAAATTTGAAACGAATGCCAACAAGGAAAAAAAGGCAAACAACTGACTGTTTATCATGCAAAACTTGATAGTACATTTTACCAAATTGATCATAACTTTGCAAAATATGATGAATTTTGAGACGGTTCAAAAGGCAACCCTGGCTTATTTTTCACAAGGAATCCAACCACATCATGCAATGGTACTGAAAATGCAATTTTCCATATTTTTAACAAGGTTTGCAAATTTGACCCTCCTTTTCCATTACCACCCAACAGAAAAAACACAAGCAGAAGCAACAACAGGGGTCCTCATTTTGCTAAGGGGCAAAATGGGGCGTGTTGTGAACATCACAACATGTCTTATTGGAGGTAATTTCATAGATAGATATACTCCGTATGGTTGTACCAAAAAGAGTATAATGTTCACACTCAATGGTGAAAAGATTAGTACTCTGAGGCTAATCTATGCTTCTGAAAAGTATCCAGCTATCCATAGGATCCGGACAGTCGAGCCATTGTCTGAGCTCTAAGCTACTCTCATTGAAGTAGTCTGTTCTGAAGACCCTCAAAAGTTTTGGGAAAAAGAAATGCTTGAAATGGAAATACGACTTTAACATGGTGGAAAGATTAAGACAAGAAAAAGAATCCCTATTCCTGCACATGATTACCCAGATATAGCTCAAGCTATCAACGAACTCAAGGAAGGGAAGTATATAAAACATTCTTAGTCTGAATATAACTGTTATGCTTTTATGGTTTGTAAGGAAGCTGAGAAAATAAGCAAAAATAAGAGAATGGTTATTAATTATCAACAATTAAATGCAATTACTCTTCCATTTCCTTATCCTATTCCAGATAAGTCATATCTTTTAGAAAAGGTAGCTAACTCAAAGATCTTCTCTCAATTTGATTGTAAATCAGGTTTCTACCAGATCAGAGTAAAACAAGAAGATCAGTACAAGACTGCCTTTAGCTGCCCATTTGGACACTTTGAATGGAGAGTCACACCTTTCAGACTCATTAACACACTGACCTACTCCCAAAAATGAATCGATCAAATCTTCTATGGTTGTGAAGATTTCTTGTGTGTCTACATTGATGACATACTTGTTTTTAGTAAAGACTTTGATGAGCATAAATCTCATCTAGAAACTTTTTATTATAGATTAGCATTAAATTTTGGGATTGTTCTATCCCTTTCAAAAATTCAATGGTTCACAGACTCTTGCAGGTTTTTAGGAATGATTGTTAAAAGTGGACAACTTGAAGTTCAACCTCATATTAAATCTAAGATCCTTGATTATCAACCTCCCTTAAATACTAAGGAGTTGCAAGGGGTTTTAGGTATTTTAAATTATGTCAATAATTTTTATCTAGGTGCTGATTTTGATCAAGAACCACTGCAACAAATTCTTACTAAGAGGAAGCCTCAATGGACCCAGAAACATACATATGTTGTCCAACTGATCCAGAAAAAGGTACAATCTTTTCCTGTTCTCAATGTCCCTACTAATGATGAATTCATTTTGTATATAGATGCTTCAGATTATGCTTGGGGAGGACATCTATGTTTCATTAAAGATGGTGTAGAACTTATTGCTAAATATGCTAGTGGAACTTTCCCTAAAGATGTTCACAAATGGATTTCCTCTGATAAAGAAATGTATAGTGTCATAAAATTTTTGAAGAAGTTTGCTCTGAAGCTCATGCATCTTAAACATTTCATCATCAGAATAGATTGTGCACAATTCCTTACTTTTAAAGAAAAGGATCATGGAAGAAAGGATGGGTGTGGAAAATATCTGCATTGGAAAGAATATTTAAATCAATATCACTATGAAGCCCAACACATCTCAGGAAAGAAAAATGTTGTAGTAGATACGCTTAACAGACCTCTCCCTAGAGTTTTCATGCAGAACCCTGCATCCTCATCCAGTGTTCCCAGATTCTTTAAGGATAGACAATATGATGTTCATTTCAGAATAATGAATCGTATAGTCCAAAGAATTATCCTTAGCAAAGGAATAAATAATCATTATCTTGAAATAGCTATCTCGGATGCAGACACATTGGAACACATTGGTTGTATTTCAACTCCAAATATCTACCATGAAAGATATGGTCAATTCACAATCCTTAGAATAAATTTAGACCATATGTATTATCTGCTTCTCAGTCTCATAAGAAGACCATTCTTTACATGGTCAATCACCTGCTCATCCCCTATGACCAAGCAAATTAAGGATTTCATCAAGTATGCAGGACCTTCCTCTATAAATCTAGATGAATCAGTCAGCCAAGATCTGGTTACAAGAATTGTCATTCAAATGAAGTTAAGATGGGAATCATATTTTTCTCCAACTATGCATTATGATAATGACCAACAAGACTGGAATATTCGCCACTGGTTCCAAATTCATGCTCAATGGAGACTCGTCGAATGGCAAGAAATTTATGATGATGGATTTGTTAAACCTGTTGTACCATAATCACCTAGCTCAAGTTCTAGTGGTAGTTGGGATGGGGCCAGTTTTCATATTGGAGATGGAACAGGTAGATAAGATTCCCCGACAAAGTAAAGTTGTAAGGATTGTCATTGTCATCCATTTGGTATGATACACCTTTTTTCTCCACCATTTTACTTGGTATTGTCGGTTGCATTCCTTCTTACCTCTTCTCTCAGTCATTTCTTTCCTATAAATAATAAGTGGATGAGGAAGCATTGTGGGCATCAGGTTTTAGAGTCTTAGAAGTCTGAATCTTAGAGGGTCTTAGATTTGCAAAGATTGAGTATGCTCTATCTCTGCGCTTAGTGCAATCTGAGATATCAAAAATTTCTTACATATAGGTTATATTTTATGCATGTATCTTTGAAGTATTATCCAGTAATATCAAAGCCGTAGCCATTCGGCCGTTAGCCTCTGTCGCTGTTTCTATAAGTAAATTGTTGTTTCTATAAGTAAATTGTGGTATCAGAGCCTCTAATGATATCCTGAGAGAAAAATCCCATTTTTAGTAAGGAGTCCAATAAGTTATCTAAGAAGCGAAGATTTCATCTTTGTAGGGTTACACTCTATGTTAGGATTTAAGAATTATACCCATTTTAATATTGGTGTTGTGTAAGGGTTTTCTATTATCTCTCCTATAAAACCCTTGTAAGTTATCTTAGATTCATCCTACTTCTCTCTCTCTAACAAAATGGCTGAATTTCATGGATTTTCTAACTCTGATAATGGTGTCGAAAGAGTTAATGAGGCATTTATGAAAGGAACTTTTGAGCTTCCTCTTGTTCAATCGACAGAAGACGATCTCCACATTGAAGAAATTCTTGATATTGATACTTCTGAAGATGTTATAGATGGTCAAGTAAGTAACTACAAACCTCCTTTGTTAAAGGCTGATTCTGTTTAAAAGAAAAGTTTACTCCATCCTAATCCTTTGAAGAATCTAGTATTTAAGTCTAGTTTCAAACCATTTGATATACCAAGGATGAAGATTGTCGAGTTAACTTTAGAATACGACCCAAATCAAATATTCCAAACTAATATGCTATTAGTCCTTCTTCCTGAAGAGATTGAGTATATCTATAGTCATAAAGATGTGAATTTTGTACATTTTGGTGCAATTCAAGTAACTATTGGGTCATGTGTTCCAGGAAATATCAAACTTGTGTCTTATTTAGCCTTGTGTGATCGCAGACAAGTAGAGTATAATCATTCCTGCCAATTGTCTAGTTTATCCTATCTTACAAAAAATGTTGTTTGTTTCACTTACTATCTGAATCACACTGTAGCAGCAAGAGATAAAGGATATCCTGAAGTCAAAAAGGGTTCCCTTAACTATTGAGGACTATTTAGTTCATTGTATAGTTTAAATATGTTCGGTGCTTTTAAGTATGCTTCTATGCAAATTCAGGTTTTGTATTCCATGATGAATACAAATAATCCAAATATCTTAGAAAAACTACCCTATGCAAAAACCTTACATGGAGAAGTCCAACTCCAAAAAGGCCATATTAATACCATTGAAATTCCAGCAGGTTGGGAAATAGACTGGATGCAACATGTCGTACCTAGATTGTTAGAAGCTACTCACCATGTACATGATGTCCAATAGAACCATATAAGTATCATTCCCAGAAGCCTATCCACGCGTAGGGTTAATACAAACCCTTTCAAAGCACCTTTTTGCACACCTAGATCTTCCTTCAACAACTCTTCTAGTAGAAAGAAAGAGCCTAGTTGTTAATCGGTGTCTTGAACCATCAAGCCATCATAGGCAAGAAGAAAAGGGGAAAGTTGTTCAGATAGATCACCCATTCTGCAATATGGCTCAAACACTTCCTAGAGCAGAAAATCTTGAATGGTATAAAGAACAAGTGTCTTTTTACAGGAATGGTAGATGGCCCCCGTTGAAAGAAAATTATAAATCATCTAATGGTCAGATTAGTATGTTCCAATATGCTTTTTAGCCTAGGTCCTTTGAAGAAAGAGAACCTTGTTATGAATTTAAGCAAAGAAATTATATTACGAGGTTCTGTGCTCATTTACAACAGAATGTAGAAGATTTATGTCAAGATATTCTTTTATTGAAAAAATTTGTTGCCACTATTCACAATAATGTCCATAGGATAGGAAACATTGTAATGGATAACAATGCTCATGTCAAAGAAGCTAAGCAAGCTCTTGTTAAACTGCAGACCCAATCAAATCAAGCTCTGAATAATCTACATAAAAATGGTGATGACATTTCTACTATGATTAACCTTGTACAACCCTTAGGGATTTAAGTCTATATGTTGTCTCATAGGTTTGATAAAATCGATGATACTCTTAATGATTTGTCTCAATCCTGAATTGACATTGAAGACAACTGAAGGCCTTGATAGAGACAAATCTCTAAACCTTAGGCCTATAGTTGTTGCTGCATTCTACGAGTCATTGTCCAAAGCGTATGAAGCCAACCCATATGAACCACATAGAATTTGGAATTGTGACGAAAATGGAACTCAGGCAAGGCAAAATGGAGCCATATGGGTGTTGGCCAAAAGAGGTAGTAGAAGTATTTCATACATCATTCCAAAGAGCATGAAATGGATAACAATTTTGTGTTGTGTTAATGTTGTTGAATAGAGCATATCGGGGTTCTATCATTTCAAAGGTAAAAAATAGCTTAAAAATTACATTGCTAGCTACAAACCTGGTGCTTGCATGGCTGGCCAACCTTACGCTTGGTAAAGAGTTGTTTATGAACTAGCTGCATCATTTTGCACAATTAGTTCCAGGTGATGTATCGTCGATAAATAGGCACTTGCTGATATTTGATGGCCATGGAAGTCGTGTAGCTGTGACAACCATCCAAGAAGCTAGGTCTTTGTGTATTGATTTGCTGGTATTACCAACGCACACCTCACACAAATCACAACCATTAGATGCGAGTGTATTTTTAGCATTTAAATCATACTTCAAATTGGAAAGAGCACCATGGCTGGCAAAGTTTCCAAACATAGAAATAAAAAGAGCAGAATTGGGCAGCAAGTCATTTCATAAAGCACTCACTGTTTCAAACATCACAACTAAATTTAAAAGAATATGTATATGGCCACTCAATTTAGATGCTCTAATGGAGGACATGCACCCCAATGACACTTTTTAGTTGAACGTACAAGATGATGCTTCTGTAGTGCAAAACATCCCTAGTCTTTCTGAGGTTGATGTTTCACAAGTGGAAGTTGCCAACACATTTCTATCAGGCCTTACATATGTTGATTTACATCCTACAACAATAGACATAGTGGGAGAGGAAACTATGCAGGATTCAACTCAAAGCACTTTTCATGACTCACCTAAACCTACGGTGGGGGGTTAACTATTTGTTGCTATGGATGAAAGTCAACAAGAACAAAGCCTAGATGGACTTAGCCTTCTGTCTCAACCAATCCAACCATCATGGTTGGTGGAGGGAGTCATGAATTTGGGAATTAATTTGCATCCCTAGCAAGAAGAGAACACATTTTCCTTCCCCTCTCCACTGTCCACGTTGAATGTACTTGAAATGGTACATTATTATCCTGAATGTGGAGAAGTTGATGGTGGAGATATATTGTAGATTTGAGCTAGGATACCGAGGTAGTTTGCAACAAAGTTGAACATACTATTCATGGAGATTCTAGCCAATCATTGGGTTCCCAATATGATTCATGCATCAACAAATTCCTTAAACTGTCCATTCACATTGTGAAGGAAAGACCCAGAACTGCAAAGGATAATGGAATTTGATTGAGCCGACAGTCCCAACTATTAACAACAAATGACTACATGAACCTTTTAATGCAACAAGAGCAAAGGAAGAAATAATTTGAGGAGATAAAAATCTAAAAGAGACAACAAATTGAGGACAAAAAGACATCTCGTGTTGTTGCAATTAGATAGAGATGTTGCATGACAAGCAAGAGAACATCAAAAAGTTTTATAAAGGTAGGAAGAGGAGTAGAAAGAGGAGAAAGAGAGGATTCAAAGGGGGCAAGATAGAAATGAAAGAGCTTGAAGTGGCAAGGAAGAATCTAGAGAGACAAAGGTGTTTAGAAACTTGCTAAATCCTTTACCAAAAAATCATGCATTATTTAGGGAGATGACAAACATTCATGTCCCTATCTATCCTACAACTATAACCCCATCCCATGTGAGCAACACTCAACTTCCAACTCTAACCCCATCCCATGTGAGTAGCACTCCACTTCCAACTCTAACCCCAACCCATGTGAGCAACACTCCATTTCCAACTCTAACCCCATCTCCTGTGAGCAGTACTCAATTTCCAACTCTAACCCCATCCCATTTGAGCAACACTCTAACTCCACCACCAAGGGAGGAGAACATGGCTGGGATTAATTTCTCAAGCAGCTAGGCAACAACAAGCTCTGTCACATCGAGTCCACTTGTTTTTCCACCATGGTTTGAATGAGATTGGGAGCAACCAATCATTGTACACAAACAAGTTTGAAATTGCAGCCTAGGGAGATATTTTTTTTCATTTTGTACTATCACAATTTTTATTTTAGCTTATATTAATGAAAAGGGGTTTCAGATCTATGTTTGACATATGTCAATGATATGGATTTTGTAAATATCCAATGGTCAACAAATTTTTTTTGAGTACAATCATAAGTTGAGTGCATGATAGTGGTGCAACTTAACTTTCAAGGACGACAAGGGCTTCACATTCTTTAATGTTTTAGATGGCATTTCTTCATTTTAGTCATATAAATTTATACTCAAACATGCGTGCAATGAGGTGGACACCCTAAATTTTTTGTTTGGAGGGGTGAACCATTTTTTTTCCATGTGGACGACATGTCATTTTGGCAGGAGCAAAATTCTAGGCCTTTTTGAAAGGTTAAGGGACCTCGGTGGTGGTACATTACATCATGGATAGTGCTCAGCATGTCATGTGGCATGGGAGCATAATGCCACCTTTATTTCTCACACTCTCACATTAAGACTACACTTCTGGCTCATTCAATTTCATGCTTCCACATTTACTACTCTATAGTCTGCATTTCCTTGGGCTTTGTACCACCTCATTTTGAAGCAATGGAGCCTTCAATGCTCTAGTGCATTCCATTTATGAATCATCAACACCCCACTACCAATGCTTGTATTCACGTATGGTCATTGCAAACAACACAAAAAGATGGTCACTTAGGTTTTGGAGATGGCTTTGCTTTGGTGATAGCTCGTATTAAGTTCAATATTGTTCTAAAACTTGAAAATGCTAAAGCATTTTTAGTGTTAAGCTATGTTGCAGTTATCCACAAATCAGTTTGATATGTAGACTACAACATAGCTTAACCCAAATTTCCTTTGGGTAACCAAGTCTCCCCAATGCTACCACCTCATACTAGCTTAGGTTTCTTCATGTTTAACTTCAGGTATTTGAATGGTTTGTTCATGTAGCCATGTTCTCTAGTAGAATGTAGTCCTAGTTGATAGGTTCCTTCATGCATTTAGATCTGGTTTGTGAAGACATCTATTTTACAACTTATTCATGCTAACATATAGTTTTCTTTGACCCTATATTATAGTTCAGATGGGGAGTCTTGATAATGCTAAAGTTGTTTTGGCGTTGAGCTATGTTGCAGTTATCCAAAAATTAGTTTGTATGTAGATTGCAACATAGCTTACGCCAAAATGCCTTTGGGTAACCAAGTCTCCCCAATGCAGTTCTCTAGTAGAATGGTTTGCTCATGTAGAATAGTTCTCTAGTAAAATGTAGTCCTAGTTGATAGAATTTTCATGCATTTAGATATGGTTTTTGAAGCCATCTATTTCACAACTTAATTATGGGTAGAGGAGTTGACCAAAGTGGGGCCAATTCTCAGTTGTTTTTTATTGTTTCAATTAATAGTCAAAATATTTCTAAAAAGAGCATAAATATGCACCAATCAATGTACATATCATATTAGTTTATTCATTAGTATTTTTTTATTCATATTAGGTGGCATACAAAAATGATTTATAAGGATTTGCAAAACATAAATGCAACTGACATGGTTTATACACATACACAGTTGAATACATTATAGTTTTATAGGACAATTAAGTTTGTAAAACAACTAAGTATAAATGTATATGAGATACAAAATGTATAACAAAAGGACAATGAATGTTTGACTGATGTGGCACTCCAAATGGAATTTGAAAGTTGGGTGACATAGTATGGGGGCCTCTCCCATATTACTAATGTCAAATGGAAAAAATGGAGAGGTATAATGGGAAAGGCTGATTGACTTGGTTGAATGCTTATGTGGTTTGAACTCTTAAATTTTTGTCCTCTTTTCTTGATTGCTTGTAAAAAAATTATAAATTGGTAATAAGTTTGGCAGTTGGTTGATTTTTGTCCTCTTATTTTGACTGCTTGTTTGTTGAGCCTTACACCTCCGAGTGTGGATGCTTCATATGTGAATCTATGTTTGTAAGTATGTAATGTTTATATATATATACATACATACATGCATATATGTATAGACATCTTCATACATACACAGACACGTATATGTATATATATACATCCATATGCATATATATATATATATTCATACATACATACATACATACATACATACATATGACAATGGTTTATCTGGTCGTAAACAGAAGGTTCTTTTGGTTTTATGTGTGGTTGTAATCATTAGGGTTCTGTATTTAAATGAGGTTCTTATTTATCCATGGGTTATGTCATAAAATGTCCCCCTGGGACTTTTTACCTCCTATTTTAACTCCTAGGTCCCCTTAGTTTAATCATGCATGTGTAAAACTTGTCCCAGAGCAAATTCCCCCGAAACCAATGTCAAATGAGGCTTAGGGCTCCACTCTAATGCTTAATCAAGACTAAAAATAAGCCTATGGACTTGGGTACCCATGCCCTAGTCCAAACCTATTTTGCCAAGACCCAAATTTAAAAGTGTCAATTTATGACCATTAAAAGATTTCCCTTTGTTAGCCTTTTCAATTTAAATTACGAATGTTAGTGGGAATGCATATATAAACATGTTTATGACTTCATTTTACTCCTAGTTGATTAAGGCAAACTTATGATCATCAAGCAAAGAGCATTCAAGGCATTCATTGTGTTGTAGAGTAGAATTGTGTTGTGTTTGTTGTAGATTTGGGTTCATCAACTCATTTCCTCATATTTGAAGGCACTTCATCTCCATGAGGGTTTCACCTCCAAGGTGATATCTATTTTGTGTTTCAATCAATCTATTTCATCATTTGATTTTTTCTGTGTCCACCAAAGACACACACTCTATCTAACAACGGTGTTGGAAGGCTTGAATGCTATTTCTGGGGCTTGACCGAGGAAATCTCCTAAACACCACAACCCCCAACCCCTCTCTTGTGATTACAGGTTACAGGTACAAGATTTTGCAGAGAGGAGTTGCAGGAGATTAGAGAAGAGGATAAAGATTTGGGATATGAAGAAAACAATAGAGAATATTCCCTTCTAGATAAGGGAACCACCCATGTGTCCTCCAAATTGTCGTTGTCAAAAACTCTGAAGTAGGTTGTAGTCTTCATCATCTTACAGTTCCAGATCTATAGAAAAAGTGGCCTGTTAGACTAGGATGCATGTCCCAATGTCCTTGAAGTTTCCACTTTTTAGAATCTTAATCCTGGTATGTTTCTAATATGCATTTAGTTCCTTCTTGTGTGATCATTTGTCATGTTTTGTCCGTCCGTATATGATTTAATATAATTAGGGTTTAAGGCTTAATCGGATTAGGGTTTAACAAATTTATCAACAAATTCCAACTTTCCTTATTATTTCATAGTGACAACAAACCTACATAGCTGAGTCCTCTTGCAATAGAAGTGACTTGACTTGGTTTATGTCCTTGAATGGTATATGTGAAAGGAGGGTTTGATTGAATCTTTCTAAAACATTGCCTCAACATCATCATTCCCACTTTTCATATATAACATTTTGGTGAACCTTCATTTTTATTGAACTTGCATCTTGCTGAGTCTTGTAATCATATTTACATTCATTCATATCATATTCATCATCATACATTCAAAAAAATTTGCATAAATTTGAAAAATTTGGAAAACATAAGCATTTTTGGCTTGCATTAAGGCATAGTTTGCACTATTTTCTTTGCATATCATTGAAAAATTTAATTTTATCATATCTACATGAGATCTGAGATAAATTACATCATTTCATCTTTTTATCATCATTTACCTTGCATTTGCATCTCTCATTTGCTAGGGTTTTGCTTGAAATTTTGCATTTTTCATATAACCTATTAATTTCAAAAGCTAGGGTTTGTAATTAAAATATTGTTTCAGGTTTTATTACTCATTTTAAAACTATTTCAAATCTGATTTTGGACTGTAGTGTTTCATCATTGTGTGTTATTACATTTAGATTTCAAATTTTGCATTTACACATTATGTATTTCAACAAAAACAAAAAACATTCATCTATTTTTCCTTAATTTTGATTGTGCATTGAGCATTGTAGGATTTTAGCAATCTTTTTTCATCGTATCTAGTCTATATTACACATTATATCAGATTAGATTCCATTCATCCATCATTGTGCATAATTTTATAACATTTTTTGCACATTTACATTGAAAAAAGTGAAAATTTTGAGCTTTTTAGGTTCATAAACAAGCATACATTTGTGTTGTTTCATTGAAATTGTCATAAATATCTTTCATTTCAGATCTTTCATTCATTTTCAAACATACATCCATTGGTCATTTGAAAATTTTGCATCATTTCATAATATTGCACGTGAAAATTGACATATTTTTAATTACATATTGTGTATTTCAACACTAAGTGTTTATACACCTTATTCACACTTCCTTGATCAAAACCTTTAAAAACACTTACAGTCTCACATCTATGGTTTCTCATCATAAAAACATTGTTATGGTCTCTCCCTGAATTTATAAGAAAATGAAGACCCCTGAACTAGAAATAACATTTACACCACGAGATAGAATAGTGGGAGAGATTGAAGGTCTCCTTTGCATTACCGTTAACATAATGGGGACTCTGGTAAGAGGAGCCCTTGTTGATCCAAATTACATGACTAACATTGCTATGGAAGAGTTCCTTTATTCACATAAACTGATATAAGAAACTTATGAGCCTACAAACATGATGATAAAAACACATAATGGAGCTTTCCTCTCAGCGATATGAGAGATTACTTTATTGATCAGAGTGCTTGAAAAAGCTTTAGAACAATCATTTGATATCATCCCTACATCTGACCTCTTCCGTATAAAACTAGGCCACCCATGGATCAAGGCTATGAAAGCTATCCCTTCAACCCTTCACCAATGCTTAAAATTTCCTCACCATGGGTCTATACAAAATGTTCACCATAGTATATGGAAACCTATGGTTATGTAGAAAAACATTATCCTTGATTACTTTTGGCCCAAACCTACTGAAGAACCTAAACCATGAACATATCAAACTTTCTTGGGATGTCGATGTTACAAAGCACAATTACTATCAAAATTAGTTAGACCCCCTATTCAACAAACAATAAATAAGAAAAACCTACATTACAAGAACCCCCTATACCATGAGCTAAGGGGATATTTGCTGAGGTTCTTCCCCCATCATCCTTACAAGGATTGGGAGATACCCATGAAAAACAAAGCAATGCATCATTAAGAGATAATCACACGTCCACTTCTTCTTCTGAGATGCCAAAAACTATGGAAAATCATGATAATACTCTTGACAACATCACTAACAAAACGCAAAGGAATAGACTAGCGAGAGAAAGAAGGAAGAAAAGACAAGCCTTGACTCAAAATACGCCACCACAACAAGAGAACATTTCACCATCTAACATTGAATCAAACAAAGAAGATCTTAAGGTCAAAGAGTTAAAGGATGATAACTTTAGTCGGGTAATTGTACCTTGTGTACCTCTTTCCTCTTGCATTTGAGATTGGGAGGAAGATGACTTGCTCAACGACAACTGCTAGTTCAGTTGTATACACAGGTAAGTATTTCTAGCCCTATTGGTCACCTTTGTTGTAGAATGCCTTTGCTCACTTACGTGACCTCCTCTTATTTGTTGTGTTCCCCCATGATGTGTTATGTGTTGTTTAGGTCTCTTTGGATGATCCTTTATACTCTTGTAAGGTCAAGGATATCAGGAGACAACCTTTGTTGTGACTATTCTTCTATTTGTTTCATCATTCTTCTATCTTGCCTCTCCTCTATTTTATTGCTGCATGTCATGCCTTAGGGGCATAGCATTACAGAGTGTGTTTTGGGGGCATCCTCCTATGTGGTGTTCCTAAGGCACTTGTTCTTCTCTCTCATTTTTATTGTTTACCTTCTTTAGTGATCCTACCTAGTTGGTAGATGACGAAAACAAATAAATATTCAACAAAAAAGCAAAAATGGACCTAGTCCATATATGAAGATGGGGTTGATCTATATATATATTCGACACTTGACTAGTAGAATCACTTCGTGTGATGTATCATTTTATGGAATTTCTTGTGACTAACATTTTACAATCCAGTCAATCTGCTCTTGTACACTTTGATTGGTATCTCACCTTGTTGCTACACTCGGTTCCAAGGTACCTACAATATAGCCCAACGGTTATACTCGGCTATGAACCCGTGAGTATAGTCTTGGTCCTTGATGTGACTATTTTCATGCATATCTTTCATGATTTAAGCTTGTTGTTTATCTTAGCATATTTTATTAATGTGTTTGTGGGAACATTTGGTAATCGTAAGAACAAGCCACCTTGGGGGCATGGGCTTTGTGAGAGCTCTTGTTTCCTTGTGTGTTTTCTCTCTACCTTAATGTGCTTGATATCGGTAAGCGACATCAACCACCTTAAGGTGGGGGCATTTATAATGGTATTTGTTTGATGATTTTGGCACTAACGAAACATGTTTGTAAGACCTCTCCGCAAGGTGGGATGTTGTATCTCTTGAGCTAGTGCACATCCTTATCTAAATTGCAATCAAAAGGCCCTCTCTGCGAGGTGGGATAGCGTATCTCTTGAGCTAGTGCATATCCTTTTATACAAAGCCCTTTAGCAGAAGGTGGGATGGTGGATCTCTTGAGCTAGTGCACATCATTTTATACAAAGTCCTCATCGGGAGGTGGGGTTGGATCTTGAGCTATCGTCCCTTAAGCATATCTTTGGTAGTTGTTGTAGCATAAGCTCAACCGTCAGGTGTGTTAGGCATGTTTTAGATGGTGGGACTTAATAATAAGCTCCTTCCATTGATTGTGTTTTCCATGTATAAGATGTATAGTATGTCTATGGCATGCTATACGATGCTCGTGTATTTCGTGTGTCTTCTTTATGTGTCTTCCCCCTTGTGTGGTTTCAAGGGTGTAGCGATGAGCTCCCCCAACACTCAAGTTTTGTATCGCGTGTCTTCCCCCTTGTGTGGTTTTAAGGGTGTAGTAATGAGCTCCCCCCACACTTGGGTTTTGTTTGGCGTGTTTTCCCCCTGGTGTAGTATCAAGGGTGTAGCGATGAGCTCCCCCTATATTTTGGATTTTTTATTGCATGTTTTTGGCGGTTTCAAGGGTGTAGCGATAAGCTCCTCTTGCCCCTTAGTTAGTATTTAATTTCATATATTAAAATGTTATATCAATGTATTCATCATGTTTTGCATGATTTCTCTCATGTCTTCATTGTGTTTTGTGTGCTTCCATTGTATTCTTCGTGTTTTACGTGCTTCCTACTATCTTCATTGTGTTTTGTGTGTCTTCAATGTGTCTTCTGTGATGCCCCATCATGCAACCCTAGAGCGTTAGACAACAAGAGCAAAAATACAAAAAAAACAAATGATTTTTTTTTATGAAGCAATTAAATGCAATAATCAAAAGACATAATTACTCAATTAACAATATAACAACAAAGAACATCCAACACCTCTAGGGAACATAACTGCATCAAAAAAATGTACCATAACAACAATACCAATGAAATACATTAAAATATGACTGAAGAGGATTTACAACATTCGTTTTGCATAGAAGAACAGTTACATAAGATCATTACAAGATTACAAGATTACAAACTTAATGACTAATTACATCGGTTTACAATAAACAATAAGATTTTACAATTTGGAAGGTGTGATACAACCTTGAGGATACAACTAGAACTGGAACACATCCACAGCGAAGAAGGATCAAGACGAATAGGAACAACCAATGGAAAAAGATCTTCCACCCAACCATGTGGAACCCTGGGGTCCACCCCTCTGAGCTAGGAGATGACAGAAAGATCCCACGACAAGAATAGTCAGCTCGACAAGAGAATAAGAAGTACTAGGACCACATATGACCACACAAAACACAAGGATAGCACAATCATCTATCCCAGAGGCAACCACTCAAAACAAGACAAAGTAACAACAAGGGATTGCTAGACTGCAATAGACAGGAGTGTCATCATGAGGTTTGTCATGGGTTGTCCTGGTTGGCCTTCCTAGGCCCCGACCCCCATCCTGGGTTATCCTGGTAGCCTCTTCCGATCCCCGGCCCCCATACAAACTCATGCAGAATCAACAAACCTTTTGTGTGGACAAGGTCATTGATCTTGCCATTCCAGGCCTTCCCATCTCATCTCAAGCCTAAACGAGCACTTGAGCCATGAGTGAGGCATCTAATTATCTTGTTAGGTGTGTCTACTTCCCAACCCCAAAAGTTTATTAATTAGGTTATCATTTGGATTAAGGAAACTCTCACATGGGTTGTCCAGGATGCCACTTTGGGCTCTGGCCCCCATTGAGAGCCACTCCCCTACCTGCATCCAGAAGGCCCCCACTCAAACAACCATACAAAGGTAATACGAACCATGCAAGGTATTAGCCCTATTGCGTGTTCAACATAGTCAGAGTACAATCTCCTCATAATCGTCGAGCACAACATACTAGTATATCAATCCTAGAACCATCCAAAACAAGTCCAATTCTCACATAAATGACATAAAATTGACCCATATCATCTACTAGACACTTCCTCAAGATACCGTATTCTCAAAGCTAAAGCATGAACCCCGAAAGAAGACCTGATGCCTCTAAAAATACCACTAACTCTAAAATGACTCAATTTACGAAAATATAACATCGGTTAAATCCTACTAAATTGATTTCTTTACAAGAATAATAATACTAATCCTTAAAACATTCATCAATACTTAAATTTTAATTCTATAATTTCTAACATAGATGAAAAATCTTCTATTTTATAAGATTACTAATACTATAGAAAATCAATTCTAACTATCTCATATACTCCAATGGCAAAAGCTATGATCATTTGATAAACTAAATAAATCTAATTTTATGACATTTAAATGCATTGTCTTTAATTGAAAACATAACAATATAAATTTTGATTCCACTGACTTAACTTACAAGACCATGACCATTGTTTAAAACATAATTATTAGCAATTTCTAACAATACTAATTAGACCAAATTTAACTACATTAAATAAATTGCCTATGATTGAAAATATAAAAATTAACCACATTAGTTAAACATTACATAAAAACTACATATCATAATTTGACTTCCATTTAACCGAATCTAATACTAGCATACCTCAAGATAATATTCTAGACACTTAATATTATACTAACCTACGGCTAGTGTGGTGTTATTATCCTACACAACTATGACCTTTGATATTATTATAAGGAAGTGATTAGTGAAATAAAATGGGTAAATCGAATCATAACATACGAGTATTCATATTAGAAGCACCAACCTTATAAGAAAAGTTGACCATGGTCTAAATTTGGTTGTCCAAGATTCAAGCTCCTCTCAAGCCCCAAGAAAAATGACAAGGACTAAAATGAAGATGGACACACAGAAATCTGCGCAAAGAATAAAAGCTAATTGACCAAAAAGATCATCGAGTGATTCAAATGTGGGAAAGATGACTTGAGTTTCGACAAGACACAAAATAGGAAACAAAAAGGCCGAACCCTGGTTATAGTTCACGTAAAGGAGGTTATCGATACGAATATGATTGAATAGAAACTTCAGGGCATACTAAATGGAGATGCAAAGAAAGTGCCCACTCAACATTGGAGCCATGAACTAAGGGACCGCCAGCTCTCTAAGCTTAGCACAGAAACAACGACCAACTAGCAGAGTTTTTAGAAGATGACAGCCCCCATACCGGCATTAACGGAGGTTTCTACCTTAAGCATAGCACTCTCTTGACAGGCATAAAACTAGAAGCATGAGGGTATGCAAAAAACAATAGCGACAACTACTAAAAGGGCTCGATATGAGAGATAGAATATGTGGGCAGGGTGATTGTAAGAAAGTATTGGTGAAGACATCTATAAAAAGGATAAGCCACAAAAAGAATATGATGACAATCTATTTAGACCCTGCCTTTCTAGATCCATTGACATCCCTCACAAAAAGCGCCGTAAATAAAATATTAAGAGAATGGTTCACAACTGTCATTTAACATCATTGGCACAAAACTTGCATACAACAGATTGCTAACATCCAAAGTCATGGGATACCAGAGGCACGGAGATGAGATGAGGATGAGCTTCTTAGGTGCTGGAGAACCATTATATAAGGTATTCACAATGAGGTGCGGTGCAACAGAGTCTAGGTTGAAATGATGGGCCACGGGGTTTTAAGAAAACACAGTGAAAGGAGTATTTCACATGATGAAATCAGAGAGGTGCCTCCGATGCAAGGTTTAGATTGCTGCACTAAATTGCTCCAAAAGAATGTAAGGATTGCGGAGTATGCCCAAGATGGATTTGAAGGGCCTTTCAACTAGTGGAGGCAACAAAAAAAATACAAACCACCTAGGGATTCATCATAGAGGTAAATTAAAACCCTTAAGTTGGGATTGACAAAGAGCAATAGGGACTTTGTACACATTCAAAGGCCACTGATGAAGTAGATTCAAGGCAACAAAGAGATTGGTAGTCATAAAATGAAGCCATATAATGCTTAGGAGGATCAAGAAAAAATAGCCAAGACATTTGAATGAGGTCAACCGGTGTTTGAGCACAACAATAAAAGTGTAGAGAAGAGATCAACCAAAAGTTAAATAAAAAGATTGATAGCAGAACACACATAATACTATTTTGCAGATTTGCACTTTCGGGGGTAACCATTGTCAGGCATCAAAAGAAATTTAAGCATATCACATAATTTTACACTTACAATAATATTTGCCATAGATTAGATACTAACCTATTGCTGAGAGTGCCTATTTTCCCTCAGCTTCCAACCTTTCACCCTTGGTTCTTTCTACACGACCTTCCTCCACAATTTTTCTCCAATTCCCTTCCCCATTCTTCCCAGAGATTTTTCCTCCAAAGAAATATCCCCCCCAAAACAAAAATAGCATCAACAATAAATTCACTTCCCGTTACTGACCACCATTACTCCCCAATAAATTTCCACTACCCCCATAACAGATCAAATTCATTGAATTGAATTATATCATACCAGATTCTCTGACAACACATAATATTTAAAATCTATTATTCACATAAAGAAGGAATATTCTTATTTTCATGCACACATTGACTTCCAATAATATAATACCATAAAACACAAATATAGAATTTACCTAAATATTATCCTTTAAACCACAAAATCCTTTATTTACTAGGGTGGACTTATAATTCTATTTAATAAAACAACTTTAATCAAGCAATAATGTGCAAATACAATCTGAACACCCAAACAAAATAGACAACCACACCAGAAACACTGACCACCCACCTAACCGACCAACCTGACAGATTACAGAACAAGACAACTCATCCTCTTCGAGGATGATACTAAGCTAAGGGATCTTCTGCCATCTCCTCACCACAATTCTCCATTGGGTATAAGGCACGCTCAGACTTGCCAATTTAGGTGGAGTCGATGCCTGGTACCTGCAACCTGCAACCAGTGAAAGGGTCGAACATACATATGTATACCTATAATCATCAAATCAACACACTGTGGAAGAGAGTCGCAATGTCGCAGGGTACTCACATGTGAGTAATGCGACATTGTCCCTTCCACCAATCACATCACAATTAACAGCATGAAGCATGTTCATTAGAACTAAACAATTATATAAAACATCTTCAAATAAGCATATGTTAAAATTTATCCACATGATCAATTGAGTTTGTAACTATCCATATTATAAGCATATAGTTCAACCAGTATCATCAGAGTAATTAAACAAGTGTCATCAACAATAGAAAATCCAAAATGTCCCTATGTCTAAATAGAACAGCTAGATCGGAATCAAAAATGAGGGGCACCACATCTTCTAGTGCTTACCTAAGATTGGGGTCTAGAAATAGTTCCTCAATATTTGTGTGTGCCTTAGCTTCATATGCTTGGCATGTTTGATGTGTTTTTGACCTCACTTTAATGCATGTATGGGTTGTAAGATTATACATACATTAAAGTGGGGGCCAAATGTTATGTTGTAAAATGTCCCCATAGGACTTTTTACCTCCTAGTTTAGCTCCTAGGTCCCCTTAGTTTAATCATGCATGTGTAAAACTTGTCCCAGAGTAAATTCCCTCAAAACACATGTCAAATGGGGCTTAGGGATTCACTGTAATGCTTAATCAAGACTAAAAATAGGCCTCTAGACTTGGGCGCTTGTGCCCTAGTCCAAACCTATTAGGGTTAGATGACAGAAGATATCAATTAAATGCAAATAAAGATTAAACAGATGAATGAAAATACACAGAAATAATAATAGCAAGAGACAAGTTTTAATGTTGTTCACCCAAACTTGGGCTACATCCACCAACAGAGAGTCCAATATTATTATCCAGTAAATCAAACCGATTACAACCAACAATCCTTGCAACTCAATACCGTTGCAAAATGCTACAATACAATATCAACGAAAAGCCTAACCCTTAGCTATTTTATCACGACTTTTGTCGATTACAAAATAAGGTCTTTTTATGTCAGCCAATGAATAAATAACTCTCGATGCCTTAATAAAATAATTAAAAACTGTGTAAGGTTTTGGGGTCATTGCCCCCAAGCCCCCATGGGGGCGCTACCCCTCGACCCCGCCCTATATTGCGACAGGGAGCGCGCCAGGGGCACTGCCCCTAGACCCCGCAAGGGGCGCTGCCCCTTGACCCTGTCTTAGGGGCACTGCCCCTTGACCCTATAGGAATTTGGGGGGAAACCACACCAATAAAAGTGGGGTAAATTTAACCTCGGAGTCTGATTAGGCTCCATATAACAATTATCTCCCACTTGGAGACTGATCAGACTCCACACCATATCATCTCCCACTTGGAGACTGATCATAACACCACTTACCCTATAGTTCCCACTGGAAATAAGCACCCTGGACTCTGCTATTCTGATTTTCTTTTCAGTCTTGAAGACCAACTAAAGCTGAAGAGGAGCTCAACTTCTCCCTTGTCACTACCTTCGTAAATATATTTGTTGGATTTTCATCTGTATGTATCTTTTCTAGCCATAACTGGCCACCATCCAACACCGATCGGATGAAGTGATACCTCAACTGTATGTGTTTGGTCTTTGAATGCAAGGCAGAATTCTTTGCAAGATGTATGGTACTCTGGCTATCTATAAACAAATAATTGTTAACCTGTTGTTTGCTCAATTCTTCCATGAAAGATTGCAGCCATATCATCTCCTTGCTTGCCTTTGTTGCAGCTACATATTCTGCCTCTATGGTGGATAAAGCAACCACCTTTTGCAACTGTGAGATCCAACTCACCGCTATCCCACCTATAGTAAAGATATAACCTATAGTACTCTGCCTCATATCAATATCCCCTGCAAAATATGAGTCTACATAGCCTGCTAAATTAGTATTCGAGCCCCCAAAACATAAATGTGTATTGGATGTACCTCTCAGATATCTGAGAATCCATTTTACTGCATTCCAATGCTCCAATCTGGGATGACTTATATACCTTCTTATGACTCCTACAACATATGCAATATCTGGTCTCATGCATACCATGGCATACATTAAACTTCCTATAGCTGAAGCATATGGTACCTTGGACATTTTGTCTTCCTCCTCTTGTGTCTTAGGACACATCTCCTTAGTCAATTTCAAATGACTAAGCAAAGGTGTGCTGACAGCTTTTGCATTCTCCATATGGAATCTCTGCAACACCTTTTCAACATAATCAGCCTGAGATAGAGTCAATTTTCTATTCTTCCTATCTCTACAAATTTTCATACCAAGGATTTGTTTTGCTACCCCCAAATCTTTCGTAGCAAATGACTGTGCTAGCTATTGTTTTAACTCTCTTATGTGATCCATGTTAGACCCCGCTACAAGCATGTCATCAACATATAAACATAAAATAATGTAGCTGTCATTATCCAACCTCTTAAATAAACACAATGGTCAGAATTATAGAGACTGTAGCCTTGCTCAGCCATAAAACTATCAAATTTCAAATACCATTGCTAAGGTGCTTGTTTCAGGCCATACAAACTCTTCTACAATCTACGCACCAGTTTCTCCTTACCTTTGACCTCAAACCCTTGGGGCTGTTCCATGTATATCTCCTCCTCTAAATCACCATGGAGAAAGGTAGTTTTCACATCTAGCTGTTCCAAATGCAAATCTTCAACAACCACAATTTTTAAAACAGTACGAATAGAAGTCATCTTGACAACCGGAGAAATTATCTCATCAAAATCAATGCCCTTTTGCTGTGCAAATCCTTTTACAACTAACCTAGATTTAAATCTTTTCTTACCTCCATCTTCCTCTTTCAACCTATAAACTTGTTTGTTTGGTAAAGCCTTTTTACCTGCAAGTAACTTACATAATTCCCAAGTCTGATTTTTCAGCAAGGAGTCCATTTCTTCTTTCATTGCAAGCTCCCATTGAAGCTTTGTATCCACTTGCATAGCTTCATCATACCCTTCCGGTTCACTAGCATCAGTTAACAAAATAGAATACAAAGAGGGAGAAAATCTTTCAGGAGGTCTACTTAGCCTTGTTGACTATCTAACATTCACTAGAGTTTGTCGTATTTCTTGTTGCTGTTGCGGAGCATGAGGAGCCACTGGAACATCACTATTTGGAGTATCATCCAGCACCACATAATCCTTTTCTTTCTTCTCATGCTGCTGCAACTGATCTTTGTACAGAACCTTCTCATTGAATACATCATCACTGCTTCTCACACTTTTCTAATTTTCAAAATCCCAAAGCCTATAACCAAATTCATCAATATATCCAACAAAGGTACATTTTTTAAATTTTGCATCGATCTTGGTTCTATTTTTAGATTCTACATGTGCAAATGCTTCACATCCGAAGGTTTTGAGAAAATAATAACTCACCTTCTTACCTGTCCATGCTTCCTTTGGAATACCACAGCCCAAAGGAATTGAAGGACTCTATTAATTAAATATACAACAGTGTTGACAGCCTCTGCCCACATGTTTAAAGGCAGCCCAACATGCAATATCATGGTCCTTGCACACTCCATTATTGTCCTATTCATGCGTTCAGCTAGTCCATTTTCTCGTGGAGTCCCTGGAACCATTTTCTGCCTACGAATTCCATTAAAGGAACAATAATCCTCAAATTCTTTGCTGCAATATTCACCACTATTATCAAATCTGAGACATTTTAATCTTTTATTGGTCTCATTCTCAACCAAGCTTCTCCATTTCTTAAATGTTTCAAATACATTAGATTTCTGCCTAAGGAAATAAATCCATACCTTCCTAGTTGCATCTGATGGTGACTGGTTGTCATTGATGTCAAAAAGGTTGGTTGATGAGTGGTCTTGCAAAGAATGTTTTAGGGATGCAGAATGGTTGATAGATTTGTGTTTGATCTTATGCAAATACTTCATGGATAAATCCTCAAAGATGGTGCAGTTTTTAATTCAGGATGTCTTCAAGTGGCAGTGATTTAATGCAGAGACAATGTTTGTCTTGCAGATGCAGAGAATGGACTTATACTCTTGGTCTTCATAGGTTTGGGCTTCTTGGTGCCTTAGAAGTTGATATGTTGATCATGATGCAAGGTTGGTTGAAAGTAAGTTCACAAGATCTCATTAGAACTGCAGGTCATGGAGTGATCATTATCATTATCTTGATAACATGTGTTGTTGCTTTGGATATCATAGTTCAAAGTTTTCATGAGTTGTTATTCAAGACACTTGTGAGTTGTTCTTGGGTTGATATTAGGTCACCTTTCAGGAGCTTAGTTAGTGTGAATGCTTGTCAAGACAGTGCAATAAAGTAAACTTTGTTTAAAGTTGTCATCATCATCAGGGATCTTCATCAAGAGGATAAATGTTGTGCATTGCATATGGCAGAGGTATTAAGGTTTGATCATGGCAGATGGGAGAATTAAGTTTTGTATTACAAATGGCAGATGGCATAGTTAAGTTTTGTATTACAAATGGCAGATGGCAGAGTACTTAATATGATTGTGTTAGTTTTTGATAAAATTCAAAACAATAAATCTCTCAACGTTTTTACAAGGTTCAAGTTTATGCATAGTATTTCGGAGTTGAATGATAATTTTTATACTGTTGATCTGTATGGTTATGTGTTTGATTGGACATAAGTTTTAAATAGGCAAAAGGTCTCTATTATTAGCTATATTCAGTGGCAGAGGTCTTGTACATATCAAGGCAAACTTAAAGGATATTGATGTGACCTAAAATCTTTTGAAACATATTTCAAAGTATCTATTTTAAGATGTCATGCACTTTATGTCATATTTTTGCGGTGACTTGAAGCATAGGTTAAGGATGACTTAAGTCATCACTTGAGGGTATAGGCATCGTATACAAACCGGCCCTCTTTTTATGCTTAACCGACTCCATCGGTCCTCATCCAGTTTGATTATGGGCAACAAACACATTTCAAATATCTTATGAAATGAGCGGTCATCATAGTTTATGAAGTGAGCGGTCATCTTTTAATACATCGAAATCTTTAGAGAGCCCGAATTCTATGAAGGGAAGTTTTCTTTATTCAAAGAGGAATGCATCGAATTTTATGGAGCCCAATATATTTGTTATTCAAAAAGCTAAAAGTCCAACTATTATTAAAATAGTTTGGATTTAAAAAGAAGACCGCAATTTATGATCTAAGGGAGTTTGAGTAATTTTTTTTTAATTTAGAAACTCATTTTATTGCCTCCCTCAATGAGGTCAATCTATGAGAAGATTGAAGTTTCTTTTTACAAAGATTTTTTTTCTTCTCTTCACATTTAGAAAGGATTTTTTCTTATTCTTTTGAATAAGGAATTTTTATGAAGAGATTTTTTTTGAAGTGTGAAGAATATATTTTTTGAGAAGATTTTGGTGGAGATTTTTTCATTTTGTAGGATATGAAGAGTCTTGTTGAAAAGAAAATGAAGGGCTTGTGTTTTAGAAGATGAAAGTTCTTAGAAATTGTATTAGATTTTATTGAAGATTAATTTTCTTGAGAAGATAAAGAGTTTGATTGCAGGAATTTGTAGAGAAGGAGATTTATTTTTTTTGATAGAAGATGAATCTTTGAAAAGGACAAAATGTTTTTATTGATCATTTATTCTGTGAATAAGATTTTCTTCTTGCAAATGGATTGGCGTTTGGATTTCTTGATGTTTTTATTATTGCAAATGAAAGGGTTTTTGATTTACAGAGAGAAGGTGAAATGTTTTGTTTGCAGAGAAGATGTAAATGATTATAAAGATATAATGGCTTTGCAGGTGGATTTATAAGATGATGTGAGTGATGTTGTGTAGATCAATGATAAATTGACAGGGATCAAATACAGATACAGAGATTGACAAGATGATCAGAAAGACAATATGCAATTGCAATGATAATCAGGTGCATGAATCATGAATTCGATTGAACAAAGACATTGAAACTAGTAAGACAGAGATGAAACATACAGAGTATGCAGTGTGGTTGAGAGGATCCAGAAAAAGGATTGATTTTGAATAGAATGGCCATTTGACAGACATATGTTTTGTATTGAATGGAAACAGAGTGTCCCTTTGAACTTGTTTATTACTTCCAGTGAAGATTCAGTTTGCCAGTGAGGCCTTGTATTAGCCAGTGAGGCTTGTAGGTTAGTGAGACCTATTTGTTTACCAGTGAGGTATATTAGTGTTGGAAGTGGGTGCTTCTGTTTGGTATTGGAGTTGGTGCTCCATAAGGAGTTGGTGCTCCTAGATACAATTTGTATTGCCAGTGAGGCAATTCTGGAGTGGTTTTTCTACCCTTGGAGGGTTTTCCACTCGTGCAATTCTTGTGTCTTGATCTTCTCTCTATGGATATATGTTTTACTCATGAGTTTTGTTTTTCATTCTCAGTTATGTGCACATGTATGTGAGAAATCAATGATAGCTCTCTCTCCTTGTACTCTGCAAGTTAAAGTTTCTAAAAAGATTAGAAATTTCACACAACACTGATTCACCCCCCCTCTCAATGTTGTCCTTGACTCCTACAATTGGTATCAGAGCCAGTTTCCCTTCTGCAGCTTAATCAGCTTGGGTAGGTCCTGTGTGTGGAGTTCAATGGGTAAGTGTAGAAGAAATAAGAACATGAGAAATGTTAAGATTCTTTCTGGTCAAAAGATACAAAAGAAATCATCCATATCAAATCCAGATTATGATAAAAAGTCAGTTGATAAAGTTGTTCTCCAAGTTGAATCTGATATTGTCTTAGAAGAAAATTTTTCAGATGTTCCTCAGTTTGATGGTTCAAATTTTTCAGTTTGGTATGTTAGAATGCAAGTGTATTTATCCTCCTTAGGATATGATGTTTTAATGTTAGTTGAGAATTGTAATTCTTTAAATAACAAAGAAGCTCTTGAATGTAATGATATTGCAAAGAAGGCTATATTATCTGCTCTATCTAATGATGTTATTTGTAAAGTTATGGATTGTGTTACAGCTCAGGATATGTGGAGGAGATTGAAAATAATTTACCAAGGTAATGATAAAGAAGAGGACACTTTGGTGTGTCAAGAAAGTGGCAATGAAAGGCAATCACATGAAGAAGTTGAGACCCAATCAAATTCAGAAGATGATGATGATCAGGATTATGATGAACAAGACTGTGAGATTGATCTGGAAGGAGAGCTCATATATGCTCTAACTGAACTCAAGAATTATAAGGAGAACAAGAAATTAATGTTGCAATTGCAGCAAGAAAGAGTTTTAAAAGACAAAGCTCTTACAGATCTTGAAGATGCTAGAAACCTAATTGTAGACTTGAAGAATCAAGCAAGTGAATCAAACAAATTGATTGTCAGTTTGAAATCAGAAATTGAAGAAGCTAAGAGGATAGCTGATGTCTCAATATCTAACCTTGAAGTTGCAAGGATTGAGAATCTAAAACTAGAGAGTGATATTATCAATACGAGAAAAGAGTGTGATGGTCTCAAAACTTTATCTAAGAAGTATAAGGAGTTTGAAGAAAGCACAAGCAAGCTACATAAGATGCTTGGTAAACAAAAACTATATGGAGACACTACTGGACTTGGTTTTGAAGAAGGAGAATGTTCAAAAGCTAGAGAGACTCCCAGAAAGAAGATTGATTTGAATGTTACCACTGAAAACAAAATACATAATCAAAGCAGAAGAAATTTTAGAAAAAGTGCTCCTGTTAGACAAGCATACATGTACAGGTATAACTATTCATTTAATGGTTATTGTTATACTTGTAATCAATTTGGACACAAATCAGTTAATTGCAGAAGGAATACTAACATTATTTGTTACAAGTGCAATCATGTTGGACATATACAAAGAAATTGTAAAAGGTATGATTATGCATGGAAGTCTAACATAAGTTCTCAAAGGTACTATCAGTCATTTGATTATGATATAGTTTGTTATAATTGCAATTCTCCTGGTCACAAAGCTTTTAGTTGCAGAAAAGCATCATCTGCATCATCTAATTTGATAGGTTGGAAATGGAAAGAAACAGAAAAGGTTTGGAGAAAGAAAGCACCTGTGAAAATTTGGTAGCAGAAAGAAAGTAAAGAGAAGTCAGAATCTAAGCTTGTGCATCTTGCACAAGTCATTTCATCTGTTGCATAACATAGCATGAAGTAAGGGGGAGGTATTAAATGTTCTATCAGTTAACCCCAAGAGGTTTCAAGAAGGAGATCATTTGATATAATGATCTTGTCTGTCTTGCCATACTTTGAAATAGTTGATAATGATGTTGCTAACAGTGTTTCAAGTGTTCTTTGGCCTATTATACTTTCAAGATATTGAAAAGATGTTTCAGGAGTTCAAATGCACAAATTGTTTGACAAATGATCCTGATCATGTTAATGATTAGAAAGGTTGTATTGACATGATATTGCAATTCAAAGTTGGCTGATTCGTATCATAGAGTCAAAAGGCACTAATTCTTGTTGATTGCAGTATGTTTCAGATGTGGTCATGTATGTATTAGTTTTGACAGTATGTTGTAAATAGTTGTGCTGAAACAACATGATAGTCTTCATTTTTCAGATGGTTTTCATTCTTTTCATGTCAAAAAGGATGTGCAAGACTAGATTGGTTGCAGAATGAATGTTCATTTAAGAAGTGATCATTGGTGTAATTAGACATGTTCTTTGTTGGTTTTCTCATTAATATGGTTCAGGAAGGTAGTGCAAATTGTGTTTTCAGAGTTCAAGTTCATCAAAGGAGCTGGTATTTGAGTGCAAAATTATGCCAAGTTTTCATCATCATATTTGTATCAAGAAGTGGTATTATGTTGAGGTTGACATACATGTTTCTTTCTAGCAGGATAGTGCTTCTAGTGTAACAGTGATGTTTGTCCTTGTAAATGATTGACAATGGTATTTATGAGCAGTGTTTTGTTTGTAAACCTTAACATATGGGAGATCTTGGAGATTTATTATTTCAGGTCAAAAAATGTTGGTTCAGGAGTTTGTTAAAGGAAGTAATCAAGGATCTCATTGATGTTAGTGTTTCATCTTCATCTACATATTTGGTTTGATGATTTGGTTGGTGTGCCTTACATGATGTTTCTTTCAGGTCCTATGCTTCATGGTTTCTTATTACTCACAAGTTGAAAAGTTGTGCAGTATGCAGATGTGTAAGAATAGAGCTATGTATAAGAATAGAGCTTTCAGAATAACAACAAATTGTAAATATGATTAGTGCCTTAAATTTTCAGAGGCTAGTGGTATCAAAGGTTGGGTAAGTGATTTTTTAATTTCTTGGTTGGTATGACAGATAACAAGGTTAGTGATAGTGTTTGTGATCCAAGAAATGTGTAAATAGTTGATTGATATCTTTCTCATGATTTATATGAGTTATTTTTCTCAGGGGGAGATATTTGTCTTTGTCATCAGATGTCAAAAAGGGGGAGAAAGTAAAATTGTATCAGGTAGTTTTGCCATCAATGACAAAGGAGGAGATTGATGGTGACTGGTTGTCATTGATGTCAAAAAGGTTGGTTGATGAGTGGTCTTGCAAAGAATGTTTCAGGGATACAGAATGGTTGATAGATTTGTGTTTGATCTTGTGCAAATACTTCATGGATAAATCCTCAAAGATGGTGCAGTTTTTAATTCAGGATGTCTTCAAGTGGCAGTGATTTAATGCAGAGACAATGTGTGTCTTGCAGATGCAGAGAATGGACTTATACTCTTGGTCTTCATAGGTTTGGGCTTCTTCGTGCCTTAGAAGTTGATATGTTGATCATGATGCAAGGTTGGTTGAAAGTAAGTTCACAAGATCTCATCAGAACTGCAGGTCATGGAGTGATCATTATCATTGTCTTGATAACATGTGTTGTTGCTTTGGATATCATAGTTCAAAGTTTTCATGAGTTGTTATTCAAGACACTTGTCAGTTATTCTTGGGTTGATATTAGGTCACCTTTCAAGAGCTTGGTCAGTGTGAATGCTTGTCAAGACAATGCAATAAAGTAAACTTTGTTTAAAGTTGTCATCATCATTAGGGATCTCATCAAGAGGATAAATATTGTGCATTGCATATGGCAGAGGTATTAAGGTTTGATCATGGCAGATGGGAGAGTTAAGTTTTGTATTACAAATGGCAGATGGCAGAGCACTTCATATGATTGTGTTAGTTTTTGATAAAATTCAAAACAATAAATCTCTCAACGTTTTTACAAGGTTCAAGTTTATGCATAGTATTTTGGAGTTGAATGTTAATTTTTATACTGTTGATCTGTATGGTTATGTGTTTGATTGGACATAAGTTTTCAATAGGCAAAAGGTCTCTATTATTAGCTATATTCAGTGGCAGAGGTCTTGTACATATCAAGGCAAACTTAAAGGATATTGATGTGACCTAAAATCTTTTGAAACATATTTCAAAGCATCTATTTTAAGATGTCATGCACTTCATGTCATATTTTTGCGGTGACTTGAAACATAGGTTAAGGATGAATTAAGTCATCACTTGAGGGTATATGCATCGTATGCAAACTGGCCCTCTTTTTATGCTTAACCGACTCCATCGGTCCTCATCCAATTTGATTATGGGCGGCAAACACATTTCAAATATCTTATGAAATGAGCGGTCATCATAGTTTATGAAGTGAGCGGTCATCTTTTAATACATCGAAATCTTTAGAGAGCCTGAATTCTATGAAGGGAAGTTTGCTTTATTCAAAGAGGAATGCATCGAATTTTATGGAGCCCAATATATGTGTTATTCAAAAAGCTAAAAGTCCAACTATTATTAAAAGAGTTTGGATTTAAAAAGAAGACCGCAATTTATGATCTAAGGGAGTTTGAGTAATTTTTTTTTAATTTAGAAACTCATTTTATTGCCTCCCTCAATGAGGTCAATCTATGAGAAGATTGAAGTTTCTTTTTACAAAGATTTTTTTTCTTCTCTTCACATTTAGAAAGGATTTTTTCTTATTCTTTTGAATAAGGAATTTTTATGAAGAGACTTTTTTTAAAGTGTGAAGAATATATTTTTTGAGAAGATTTTGGTGGAGATTTTTTCATTTTGCAGGATATGAAGAGTCTTGTTGAAAAGAAAATGAAGGGCTTGTGTTTTAGAAGATGAAAGTTCTTAGAAATTGTATTAGATTTTATTGAAGATTGATTTTCTTGAGAAGATAAAGAGTTTGATTGCAGGAATTTGCAGAGAAGGAGATTTATTTTTTTTGATAGAAGATGAATCTTTGAAAAGGACAAAATGTTTTTATTGATCATTTATTCTATGAATAAGATTTTCTTCTTGCAGATGGATTGGCGTTTGGATTTCTTGATGTTTTTATTATTGCAAATGAAAGGGTTTTTGATTTACAGAGAGAAGGTGAAATGTTTTGTTTGCAGAGATGTAAATGATTATAAAGATATAATGGCTTTGTAGGTGGATTTATAAGATGATGTGAGTGATGTTGTGTAGATCAATGATGAATTGATAGGGATCAAATACAGATACAGAGATTGACAAGATGATCAGAAAGACAATATGCAATTGCAATGATAATCAGGTGCATGAATCATGAATTTGATGGAACAAAGACATTGAAACTAGTAAGACAGAGATGAAGCATACAGAATATGTAGTGTGGTTGAGAGGATCTGGAAAAAGGATTGATTTTGAATAGAATGGCCATTTGATAGACATATATTTTGTATTGAATGGAAATAGAGTGTCCCTCTAAACTTGTTTATTACTTCTAGTGAAGATTCGGTTTGCCAGTGAGGCCTTGTATTAGCCAGTGAGGTTTGTAGGTCAGTGAGACCTATTTGTTTACCAGTGAGGTATATTAGTGTTGGAAGTGGGTGCTTCTGTTTGGTATTGGAGTTGGTGCTCCTAGATACAATTTGTATTGCCAGTGAGGCATGTTTTTCAGTTAAGCCAGTGAGGCAATTCTAGAGTGGTTTTGCTACCCCTGGAGGGTTTTCCACTCGTGCAATTCTTGTGTCTTGATCTTCTCTCTGTGGATATATGTTTTACTCATGAGTTTTGTTTTTCATTCTCAGTTATGTGCACATGTATGTGAGAAATCAATGATAGCTCTCTCTCCTTGTACTCTGCAAGTTAAAGTTTCTAAAAAGATTAGAAATTTCACACAACACTGATTCACCCCCCCTCTCATTGTTGTCCTTGACTCCTACCGCATCATCTATCAATGTAACATAATACCGAGAGCCACTGAGAGACGATACCTGAGCTAGTCCCCATACATTTGTATGCACAAGATCCAACTTTTCATCTTTCTTTTGCTTCCCATCCTTGAGAAAATTGACTCTCTTTTGTTTGCTATACACACAACTTTCACAGAAATCCATATTAATACATTTCAGACCTGGTAAAACTTTCTTAGAATGAATTACCTTCATACCTTTTTCACTCATATGCCCAAGTCTATGATGCCACAGTGTTGTCTCAGAACCTACAACAACTGTTTCAATCTCTTCCTGCAAACCTACAATAACTGTTTCAGTCTCTTCCTGCAAACCTACAACAACTGTTCCTGAACCTGTTTGTTTTTTCTCTGTAAAAGCTAAAGTAGAAGGAACAATATGACTTGTACAAAGATATAAGGTGCCTAATTTCACACCTTTTGCTACTATTAAGGCACCTTTTGAAACCTTCCAATTTTTTTCAGTAAATGTAACAATACAACCTTCTTCAGCTAGCTACCCTACTAAAATTAAATTCCTATTGAGCCTTGGAACATGCCTTACCTCTTGTAGTAGCCAATGATTCCCATTCTGCAACTTAATCTTAATTCTTCCCTTTCCAACAATCTGACAGGGTTCATTATCTCCCAAATAAACCAGCCCAAAATCCCCTTGGACATAATCAAGAAAATAACTTCTATGGGGCATAGCATGAAATGAGGCCCCTGAATCTAAAATCCATGAATCATCAGCATTATCTAGGGAGAGAATCAAAGCATCATCTTCAGATTTATTACTTACCACATTTACCTCCTTATTGCCTTCTTGTTTGTCTCCTTTATTCTTCCGAGACCAACAATCTTTCTTCAGATGACCTGGTTTCCCATAGTACCAGTGATCCTTCTATCCTTTGGATTGGGATCTCTCATCCTTTGATTTTTTTCTTTACTTCCCATGACCTCAAGAACCTTTTCCTCTCTCCTTTGATCTGCCCCTGCTTTATACATTCAAAACACTACTTGATGTGGACCCTCTTGAGATTTTCCATTGCATTTCCTCGCTAAGGATAACACCAACAACATCATCAAATTTCAAAGTGTTTGAACTAGAGACAGAGTTACTTACAGTCATTACCAAGCTATTCTAGCTTTCTGGCTGTTAGTACTCATTTATGTTTGGGGTTTTAAGTCCATACATTTGCAGATTTTCCCATTCAAACCATAAAATTTTTGAGTCTTGGGGTCTCGCATTTGTCTTTTCTATTCTGATGGTGACCTTCTGTGGCGGGTTCCCGGTTAGAAAGTTTCATCCTCATGCTTTAGTGTTCATAGGTTGACCGGCCTCCGCGCAGTATTTTACCGCCTTTTCCCAATGCACATGAGAAAAATGTTAAGTTTTTGTATATGCAAGTACAAATGTATGTTGGGTTTCTTGCAAAATCTCAATCGGTTTCCAAAAATGCAAATTTTTTTGAGTTATATGCATTTTTTATGCATATCGGGTCGCATATACAAAAGGGGAATCTATCACAGATTCTCAGAGAATATTTTGTAGTTGTATGCATTTCCTAATGCATATCGGGTTCAAAAGAATGCATGTACATTGGGGAATCTTTTGTAAGATTCTAGGAATATGCCGTTGTTGTATATTAGGTTCGCTTGTATGTGTTTTGTTGTACATCCTAATATACATCAGCTGCATGCATTTGAAAGATACAAGGAAAAATATACAAAGGTGGAATATTCCTTGAAGATTCCTTATTTGTATGTGAGAAGGTTTGTATGTTTGACATACAAAGGTGCCAGTATACTTTTCCTACAGTGCAACGGGGAGATGCATGTGGTGGGACCCATGGACAAACAAAGGGTGAATGTATGTCCGATATACAATCAAATGTGCAGGAAAAATATACAAGAGGAAGGGATACATGCTGGACTTCAAGGGTTTTTCAAACCCAATGGATAAGGGGCAGAGGTCCGTTGTATGTATATCGCATTTGTATAATGCGATATATAAGGAAACATACAATGAAGAAATATGCATTCCGGACCCTAAGGAGAAGTTAGATGCGGCAGATAAATGTTTGAGATCCGCCTTGTATGTATAAGGCATTTGTATAGGCAATTATACATTAGGATATGCAGGCAAGAGGACATACAACTCGGACGCGATGGAGGAATAAAATGCAACAAATAATAATTTGAGGTCTGTGGGTCATATAAAACGCTTGTATATGCCGATATACAAGCTGATGTGTAGTGAAAAAGATACAAGCCCGATTTGAACTGATTCTCAAATTGTTCTATAAAATTTGAGGTCTAACTTGTATATAAAGTGCTTGTATATGCTTTTGCATGTACAAGGCGATAGGTGCAAAATGGGGAAGGTGAGAAGTGCGCGGTAGGAGTATGTAGTGCCTATGTGGCACACTATTACAGGTGGGTGACTTTTCAACATTTTTTTGGAGCCGTTTGTTTTAGCGATGGAATCAAAATCAACGACTATCTTTCAAGTTCACAACAACGATAGTTTTTTGTATCCGCGACCGCGTTTGGGCGGGAAAAATTCCAGAGGCTTGCTATTGTTGCGTCCTCAAGGGCCTGCGGGTAGATGAAGCATTGATGGTGGATTTGCAGAGGATGGACGATAGAAAGGACAGGTCAACCACCCGATTGAAGATGAAAGTCCTTGAGCGGCGGTGCAGATCCTGATTCCATCTGCTCATTCCTCTTTGTCTCTCCGCAGCATTGAATATTTCTGAGCGCCATTCCTCATGCATTGAATCTGGTGGATTTTTGATTTACCTTGTAATCAATTTTTGTTGGGTACGCAGTCTTGGTATAAAGGCCAAACTGTGTTACTCATTGTTGTTGTTGAAAACTGGACAATTTTGGTGCTATAATAAGATACGACTTCATTGGTGGCTCTGTCTTGGCTATCTTGTGAGTTTATGAGTCTCATGTTGTATGTTTTTCTACATAAATCTACTGATATCATGCTAATTTAAATGAGTAATGCTATATTGCATGTGTTCTATTATCTATCTCCAAATTGAATGTTTTCTTCTTATGAATCTAAGCATTTAAGGGGTGTTTATGATTCTAGAATATAGGTTTGCTGTGTTGAATGCTTGATTTCTTACTTCTGCTTAAGGAGTAGATTAAACGTTTTAGATCAAGTGTTGGGAAGAAGTCATTGCAATAGGGATATCAGTAAGTAGAGATAACAAGATACTCTATTTTGGGAAGTATCTATAAGGTAGATACTAAAAATCCCCTTGATATCTAGTCTTTGGTATATGTTTATGCTGGCCATTAACATGTGTATGTCTATTGACTCCGAGCCCTGGATAGGCACCGATCCAGTCTTGTATTGAGGTTGCAACCCAAAGTCTCAGTTTTGCATCCAAACATAAAATCAAACTCAAACTTCATATACAACCATTAGGACTTCAGAAGTAGTTTTAGGATTCAAAATCCTCTGTCTACAACTGAATATAAGCCCAAAGCTAGCCCCTTTGTACTTATCTCACAGTTTTGGTCTGCATAAGAGAGGATTTATCTGCTTTGTGTCAACATCCCAGTCAATCCACAAGCAAATTTCATGGATGTGAGTAGGGAATACCCCCCTTGGTTCTGCAAAGCCTAAAGAAGAAGAGGAGATATTTATAGAGTCTATCTCCTATACTGTTGGCCTTTGGCCCGGGGATCCTGTTGATCAATGATGGCTACCTTGTAGGGATAACTGGGAATAAGCATCCAGTCTGGGAAAAATACCAACAGATTTTGTTGACTCTGCTAGGGAAGGTGAAGTAAAAGAATCTTGATCTTAAAAGAAAACAATTCCTAGTTATAGGTGGCGACTCCGAACAATCTCCCAACCGGTGAAGTAAAAATTTGTATGCAAGGGAGAAGATCCCTGCGTAATTCTCTGTCTGTAGAATTACCCAGAAAAATGATGTATAGGAAAAAAAGGGAATGCTCAAGCCAGTCAAGAAGGTTCTCCCAGAAGTAATGATAATATTTAAGACAACCCTGCATCTTTAGAGCGGACAATACCCTATTTTTCAAACACTGAAGCTGAAATCCAGAATGTATATGAAAGATAGTAGGGTAGTGGATTGAGAATGAGGTCGGAAGTGTTTCAAGAATGCCCTTTCCATGACTCCCCTGATAGATTTGAAGAAGCTGAATCCCTGAGGGATGATAATGATAATCAGAATGTGGTAAAACCATCCTCTTCTATGCCCAGAGAGGAGGAATTAGCTGAAGAGATTAAGAGCTTAAGGGTAGAATTAGAATTTCTGCAGGCGGTAAAAATTAGAGATGACATGAGACAGAAAGTGCAAGCTTTGAGAGTTGCTCAGAATGATTCAATTCCTACCCTTGAAAATGCAAATATGCAGAGAAATCAACAAAGAAATGAAGTCCAGGATCAGCATAATGATCAAAGACAAAATGCAAATAATGCTAGAATACCATATAATAATGATAATCAAAATGCAAATAGAAATGTAAATGTTAATCAGTTTGATAGACAACCGATGCAACTAGACAGATTTAGACAGCTTGTTTTTGATGGCATCCCTGGTTACCCCAATCCTATTGACAAACATGTGACGCTGCAAGTGCCAAAGTTTTCAAGAAATAATACTGTGTTAGGAGAAGACCACTTAAAAGCTTTTCAGAATATCATGGACAACTTTGAGGTTGAGCATGAGGATGTTTTCATGAAATTGTTTATGCAATCCTTAGTTGATGAAGCTAGAGAATGGTACAAAGTTCTGCCTGACAGAAGTGTTTCATCATGGGAGGATTTTAGGAGAATATTCAAAGAACAGTATGGTGACAAAATTGATCCAAGCTTCTTTATTAATGAATTCACTGGAATCACCAAAGGATCAAATGAACAGGTTGCTGATCTCAATGCTAGATTCACAAAGGTATTGAACAAATTACCACATCACCTGAGGCCTAATGAACCAATGTGCATAGTGTTGTACATAAATGCTTTTGATGCCAAAACTATTTACGGATTAAGAGATAAGGGTCCTCACAGCCTCAGAGATGCCTTCAAAATTACAACTAATATTGAAAATAATAGAAAAGCATCTGGTAAGACAAACATGAGAGATGATGTAAAAATTCTACAAAATCCAAATACTAAATCTCAGAGTGTTCAGGGCAATGCATCTACTTCTAAGGATAAATTAGACAAATTGACAACTATTGTCAAGGACCTGAGCTATTGAATGGCTAAAAATGAAAAGGGAGTTGGTCCTGACAGACAAGTTTACCAAAGGCAAGAAAGAAGACCGTCATTACATGATATGCCATATAATACTAATTGGCATAATGGTAAACCTATTCTCCCAAACAACAACACAAGTCAAAGGACTCAAAATGTTAAGGAAACTCCTGATCCTTTGAAGAAGGCTGTAAATATTGTTAATGACACCCCATGGTGCATCATATGTCAAATGCCTCACTCACAGTCACAATGCCTGATTGCTCAGTCTTTATACAACAATATTGTTGCCTGTGATGAGTGCAATGAGCCGCATTGCATGGAAGATGATGATGTAAATATGTTGTCTACAAATAGGGAGTGTCCCTTTCATGATGCTGATGCAAGTGCAAATGATGAGATTCAGGCCTATCAGCAGTTTCCCTATGATGAAGATGAGGAAGATAATTATGCTTATGCTTAGGACTCACATAATTTTTTGAATAATTTGAGGAGACCATCTAACAAAGAAATTAGAGCCTTCACAGCTGCAGCAGTAGCTCAGGTCAAAAGTAATTACAATCTCAGGGGTAAAGCTTAGGTAGGCAACTCACACCAACCAGAGAATACCTTTCCAAGCCAGCCAGTGTGCAGTCATAAAGGGACTGAACCACAAAAGAAGCAATGGAGCAATAATAGGCAAAATTTTAAGCAAAAAATAGGTCATGATTCCCAAGAACCAAAAAATAGAATTCCCCAGGTTGAGGATCAAAATAAAAATTTTCAGAACAAGAATGACAGTCAGGGGGCCATAAAAAACAAAGCTGGATCATCTCAAGATAAAAATAAAACCATAGATTAGGCTACAACTGTCATACAAAATATTGCTCCTTTTGACATCACTCATGTCTTGTCCCAAGTAAAAGTCTTTGTTCCATTGATGGAGCTGATGAAAATTGAAGAATGCAGAAATAAAGTAGTATCCTTGATTTCAGGAGTATCCTGTCAAGCCAAGCAAAATGATGAGCCTCAGGGTAAGAAACAAGCCCTATGTATTGAAGATGATGAGGTTCCTGAGGTGTATTTGGGGATGACCATGACAAAATGCCCTTCACAGGTTGAGCCATTTTATGTCTCCCTTGTCATAAATGGAAAAGTGATTAAGAATTGTATGCTTGACTCAGGAGCATCAACGAATATCATGCCCCTAGCTATCATGCAACAAGCTGGATTAAAGATAGATAAGGCATGTGGGAAATGCTATGCCATGGATGCTAGAGAAGTGCCTATCATTGGAATTATGAAAGATGTAGATTTCAGACTGGCAACATATCCTGAGAAGACCTACAAAATGAATATAACAGTTGTTGATATCAAGCCATAGTATGGCATGTTGTTGTCAAGAAGATGGGCAGCATTGATTGGTGGGAGTATGCAATTAGATCTGTCATATGCAGTTATCCCTATGAATGGAAAGGATGTCAAACTGATCAGAGAAAAAAGGTCATTAGATATAGTTGAGGTTTAGGAATTAGAGGAGCATATATGTTTTGTGGACACTGATTGTGATAATTTTAGAATTGTCTCAGATGATAAAGAGGGTAAAAAGGGAGATATTTGCATTCAAGAGCTTGACCAACAGGGTCTGTGGACCATGTATTTTGATGGAGCTTGTTCGAAGGAAGGCTTTGGTGCTAGAATTGTGTTTCTGTAAGCTTCTAAAATTTTTGTTCTTGCTGAAGTTTGCCTGTACAAATAATATTGCAGAGTATTAAGCTCTGTTGTTAGGATTGAATGTAGCTTTGAAGCATGGAATCAAGATTCTCAAAGTATTTGGTGATTCAGAGTTAATTGTTTCCCAAGTCAGAGATAGGTATGCTTCAAAAAATAAAAGATTAAAACAGTACAAGCATGTTGTTTAGGATACAATTAAATTGTTTGATGCATTTTCAATAAGCTGGATAGATTGATCAAAAAATGTCAGGGCAGATTTTCTAGCCAATGTAGCCATAAGGCCAGATGATGTTACTCTATCAGATGTTAGAAATGTTGAGGTCAAACTTAGACCTGCAGTGCCAGATAATATATATAGCTGGCAAGTGTTTGCTAATGATAAAGATTTACTGAGATTTATACATTGCATTGATGAATATGAGAACCAGGAAATGGATTTTTAGAACTTTGTGGAGGTTGTAGATGGGAAATAAACTCTCTTAGGGAAGGAGATAATTTGACTCAAGACAAATAAAATCCCTACAGGGCTGGTAGCTTTAGAGAGAGCTTTTGACAATAGGGACCAATTTGATACAAAGGCATCTCCAACAAACAAGAATGATTTAGAAGAGATAAACTTGGGGACATCTCAGGCCCCCAAGAAGGTATATATTGGCAAACAGCTCAAGCCACATATTAGAGCTATGCTGATTGCATTACTGAGAAAGTATAAGCATGTTTTTGCCTGGTCATATGAGGACCTGAAATCTTATAGGGAAGATTTATTTCAGCATGAAATCCCTTTGAAGCTTGGAGCTAAACCATTTAGACAAAAACAGAGACCTATCAACCCAACCTTAGCTCCAAAAATGCAAGAAGAACTTATGAAGCTTAGGGAGGCTGGAATAATTATGCCCATCAGACACTCAACTTGGGTGTCTAACCTTGTCCCAGTTAGAAAAAAGAATGGTGACATAAGATTATGTGTGGACTTTAGAAATCTAAATGTATCTTCTTTGAAGGACAATTATCCATTGCCAAACATGGAAGCCATGTTGCAGAAGGTGACTGGCTGTGAACTTTTATCCATGATGGATGGATTTTTAGGGTATAATCAAGTGAAAGTAAAAGAATCAGAATAGTTCAAAACTGCCTTCACCACTCCATGGCAAACCTATGTATATGTGAGAATGCCATTTGGGCTGACAAATGCATGTGCCACATTTCAGAGGGCAATGGATGTTGCTTTTGCAAAATTGATTGACTCAATCTTGGCTGTATATCAAGATGACTTGACTGCTTATTCAAAAAAGGAGGAGCAGCACTATGTGCACTTGGAGCATATTTTTATTAGAGCATTGGAATATGGCATCTCACTCAACCCAAAGAAATGTGCCTTTGGGGTAGTGGAAGGAAAATTGCTTGGACACATTGTTTCCAAGGATGGAGTCAGGATTGATCCTGAAAGGGTGGTTGCAATTGACAAAATCCAGATCCCTAAAACAGTGAGAGGTGTCTAGTCCTTCTTTGGACAAATTAACTTTGTTAGAAGATTTGTGCCTAACTTTGTAGAGACCACCAAAGATATCTCTAAGATGCTGAAGAAAGGTGCAACTGTCAAATGGGAAGATGAAGCAACTAAATCATTTCAGAGTAGAAAAGAGGCTATAAAGATGGCTCCTGTGTTAAAATCTCCTGATATTTCTAAGCCATTTCAATTATTCTCATTTGCTTCTTTCCATACTATTGCGGCATGCTTATTGCAAAAAAATGCAGAAGGTTTTGAACAACCTATAGCTTTCTTTAGCAGGTCATTGCAGGCTGCTGAATTGAAATATGACATCATGGAGAAGTAGGCATATGCACTGGTTAGAGAAGTCAAGAGCTTCAGGCCATATTTAGTGGGCTCTCACATAGTTGCATATGTGCCTCATGCAATAGTCAAAGATATATTTACTCAATAGGAGGTAACTGGAAGGAGATGCAGATGAATAAACAAATTGCAGGAATTCAACATTGAAATACATATCACTAAATTGGTAAGAGGACAAGGTTTGGCACAACTGATGACACAGCCAAATCTAGAGGCATGCCAAGTGAATGTGGTGCATAATGAAGTTATAAACATGTTAGATTCTGAGTGGTATAAGGATATTGTATACTATTTGCAAAATTTGAACTGTCCTACCCACCTCAGTGATAATCAAGTAAGGACCTTGAAGCTATAGGCTATTAAATACATCATTGTTCAAGGAGAGCTATATTGGAAAAATCCTAATGGTGTATTACTCAGATGTGTGAATGAGGATCAAGCTAGGGATACTCTAAGTGACATGCACAATGGAGAGTGTGGTGTGCACTATGCTGCCCAGACAACAGCTCACAAAATTCTCAGAGCAGGCTATTGGTGGCCAACTCTTTTCTCAGACGCACACAAAATGGTAAGAAAATGTAAGTCTTGTCAAAGGTTCTCAGAAAAGCTAAGATATCAAGGTGCATTACCCCTTAGGAGTATAATTGTAGAAGCTCCATTTCAGCAATGGGGGATTGATTTTATAGGGGAAATCTCAGAAAAATCAAGTGGAGGGCACAGTTGGATTCTGGTTGCCACCGATTATTTCACTAAATGGATTGAGGCCATTCCAATTAAAAAAGCTACAAGAAAAGTGGTGATGGATGTGCAGTGAAAAAGATACAAGCTGGATTTGAACCGATTCTCAAATTGTTCTATAAAATTTGAGGTCCAACTTGTATATAAAGTGCTTGTATATGCTTTTGCATGTACAAGGCAATAGGTGCAAAATGGGGAAGGTGAAAAGTCAGTGGTAGGAGTATGTAGTGCCTACGTGGCACAATATTACAGGTGGGTGACTTTTTAGCATTTTTTTGGAGCCGTTTGTTTTAGTGATGGAATCAAAATCGACGGCTATCTTTCAAGTTCGCAGCAGCAATAGTTTTTTGTATCCGTGGCCGCGTTTGGGCAGGAAAAATTCCAGAGGCTTGCTGCTGCTACGTCCTCAAGGGCCTGCGGGTAGATGAAGCATTGATGGCGGATTTGCAGAGGATGGACGATGGAAAGGACAAGTCAACCACCTGATTGAAGATGAAAGTCCTTGAGCGGTGGTGCAGATCTTGATTCCACCTGCTTATTCCTCTTTGTTTCTCCGCAGCATTGAATATTTTTGAGCGCCATTCATCATGCATTGAATCTGGAAGATTTTTGATTTGCCTTGTAATCAATTTTTGTTGGGTATGCAGTCTTGGTATAAAGGCCAAACTGTGTTACTCATTGTTGTTGTTGAAAATTGGACAATTTTGGTGCTGTAATAAGATATGACTTCATTGGTGGCTCTGTCTTGGCTATCTTGTGAGTTTATGAGTCTCATGTTGTATGTTTTTCTGCACAAATCTACTGATATCATGTTGATTTAAATGAGTAATGTTATATTGCATATGTTCTGTTATCTGTCTCCAAATTAAATGTTTTCTTCTTATGAATCTAAGCATTTAAGGGGTGTTTATGTTTCTAGAATATAGGTTTGTTGTGTTGAATGCTTGATTTCTTACTTCTGCTCAAGGAGTAGATTAAATGTTTCAGATCAAGTGTTGGGAAGAAGACATTGCAATAGGGATATCAGTAAGTAGAGATAACAGGATACTCTATTTTGGGAAGTATCTATAAGGTAGATACTAAAAATCCCCTTGATATCTAGTCTTTGGTATATGTTTATGCTGGCCATTCACATGTGTATGTCTATTGACTCCGAGCCCTGGATAGGCACCGATCCAGTCTTGTATTGAGGTTGCAACCCAAAGTCTCAGTTTTGCATCCAAACATAAAATCAAACTCAAACTTCATATACAACCATTAGGACTTTAGAAGTAGTTTTAGGATCCAAAATCCTCTGTCTACAACTAAATATAGGCCCAAAGCTAGCCCCTTTGTACTTATTTCACAGTTTTGGTCTACATAAGAGAGGATTTATCTTCTTTGTGTCAACATCCCAGTCAATCCACAAGCATATCTCATGGATGTTGAGTAGGGAATACCCCCCTTGGTTCTGCAGAGCCTAAAGAAGAAGAGGAGATATTTATAGAGTCTATCTCCTATACTGTTGGCCTCTGGCCCGGGGATCCTGTTGATCAATGATGGCTACCTTGTAGGGATAACTGGGAATAAGCATCCAGTCTGGGAAAAATACCAACACTAGCAAAGAACATAAAACCAAGAAATCCCTCACCTCTTCATCAATTTTCACTTTTACAGAAGTTAACTTACTGGTAATCATATTAAACTCATTTAAATGATCTGTCACAGATCCACCTTCAACCATTTTTAGATTAAACAAACACTTCATGAGAAATACCTTATTTGAGGCTGAGGGTTTTTCATATAATTTAGCCAAAACTTTCATCAGTTCACTTATTGTCTTCTCTTTTGTTATATTGAATGCCATAGATGGTGCTAGGCACAACTGAATGGTTCCCAGTGCCTTTTTGTCTAGAAGTTCTCAATCCTTATCCATCTTTCCTGTTGGTTTCTTGGATACTCCTTCCAGTGGCCTCCATAAATCCTTCTGATAGAGATAATCCTCCATCTGCATCTTCCATAATTGATAGTTTTTCCCATTAAATTTATCAACCTTCAATTTACCCTAATCTGCCATTATTCCCACTCAACCGTGAGACCTTCCTGCAGACGATAATCAAACACAACCTGCTCTGATACCACTTGTTAGGGTTAGATGACAGAAGATATCAATTAAATGCAAATAAAGATTAAACAGAGGAATGAAAATACATAGAAAAAATTACAGCGAGAGACAAGTTTTAACGTGGTTCACGCAAACTCGGGCTACATCCACCAATAGAGAGTCCAATATTATTATCTAGTAAATCAAACCGATTAGAACCAACAATCCTTGCAACTCAATACCATTGCAAAATGCTACAATACAATATCAATGAAAACCCTAACCCTTGGTTGTTTTTATCATGACTTTTGTCGGTTACAAAATTGGGTTTTTTATGTCGGCCAATGAATAAATAACTCCTAACACCTTAATAAAATAATAAAAAACCATGGGAGGCGCTGCCCCTTGACCCCGTCTTAGGGACGCTGCCCCCAAACCCCCGCAAGGGGCGCTGCCCCTTGACCCTGTAGGAATTTGGGGGGAAACTGCGCCAATAAAAGTGGGGTAAATTTAACCTTCGACTCTGATTAGGCTCCATATAACAACAAGACCTATTTTTTTAGGACCTAAATTTAAAAGTGTTAGTTTATGACCGTTAAAAGGTTTCCCTTTGTCAGCCTTTTCAATTTGAATTACGAATGTTAGCAAGAATGCATATATAAACATGTTTAGGACTTCATTTTACTCCTAGTTGATTAAGGTGAACTTATGATCATCAAGCAAGAGCATTCAAGGTATTCATTGTGTTGCAGAGCAGAATTGTGTTGTGTTTGTATATGTTGTAAATTTGGCTTCATCAACTCATTTCCTCATGATTTGAAGGCATTTCATCTCCGTGAGGGTTTCACCTCCAAGGTGATATCTATTTTGTGTTTCAACAAATCCATTTCATCATTTGATTTTCGCTTTGTCCACCAAGGACACACACTCTATCTAACAATGGTGTTGGAAGGCTTAAATGCTATTTTTATGGCTTGACCGAGGCAATCTCCTAAACACCACAACCCCCAACCCCTCTCTTGTGATTGTAGGTTACAGGTGCAGGATCTTGTAGAGAGTTGCAGGAGATCAGAGTAGAGGATAAAGATTCAGGATATGAAGAAAATAGTAGAGAATATTCCCTTCTAGACAAAGGCACCTGCCCCTGTGTCCTCCAGATTGTCATTGTCAGAAACTCTGAAGTAGGTTGTAGTCTTCATCATCTTACAATTCCATATCTATAGAAAAAATGGCCTGTTAGACTAGGGCGCATGCCCCAATGTCCCTAAAGTTTTCATTTTCTGGAATCTAAATCCTGGTATGTTTCTAATATGTATTTAGTGCCTTGCTATGCAATCATTTGTTGTGTTTCATCCATCTATATATGATTTCATATAATTGGGGTTTAAGGATTAATCCGATTAGGGTTTAACAAATTTATCAATACATTCCAACTTTCCTTATCATTTCATAGTGACACCAAACCTGTAGCTGAGTCCTCTTGCAAGAGAAGTGACTTGACTTAGTTTATGTCCTTGAATGGTATATGTGAAAGGAGGGTTTGATTGAATCTATCTAAAGCATTGCCTCAACATCATCATTCCCACTTTTCATATATAACACATCTATTGTTGTCTGTGGTCATAAATGGAAGGTTGTTTTGGTTTTATGTGTCTACACACACGTGCGTGTGCACACGCACACATCTATATCTATATTTGTGTGTGTATAGATAAAGGAGATCAGACTCATCCACTAGTAAACCAATAGGAATTATATGTGTCTAGATCATGTTAATTTATTCAAAATGAAGAACATTTGTTGTGAAATATAATGCATGGAGAATGAAGGTTGTGACTAGAGGGTGTAGAAATTAAAACAAGGGTATGAACAACATAATGAAATATTTAGGGTGTCCACATCATCGACCAGGTGGAAGAGACAAATTTTTGAAATTTTGGATGACGTGGCGTGCTAAGTGGAGGGGTCCAATTAGGGTGACCCACTATGAAAAGAGGACATAAAGCTTATTCTAATTAAAAATGGTGAATGGGCCAGATTGTATTAATAGGATATTGATTAGGAGATATTGCATAACATAAAGAGTAATTGCTACATGGAGTTGAGATAGAAGAAACATGTGTATGAAAATATGTCTTAAAAGGAGATTTACAATTATGAATATGTATGAAAAGAGGACATACATCTTATTCCAATTAAAAATGGTGAATGGGCCAGATTGTATTAATACGATATTGATTAGGAGATATTGTAGAACATAAATACTAATTTCTACATGGAGTGGAGATAGAAGAAACATGTGTATGAAAATATGTCTTAAAAGGAGATTTACAATTATGAATATGTATGAAAAGAGGACATAAAGCTTATTCCAATTAAAAATGGTGAATGGGCCAGATTGTATTATTAGGATAGTGATTAGGAGATATTGCAGAACATAAAGATTAATTGCTACATGGAGTTGAGATAGAAGAAACATATGTGTATGAAAATATATGTCTTAAAAGGAGATTTACAATTATGAATATGTATGAAAAGAGGACATAAAGATTATTCCAATAAAAAATGGTGAATCATGGGCTAGATTGTATTATTAGGATATTGATTAGGAGATATTGTAGAACATAAAGACTAATTGCTACATGGATTTGAGATAGAAGAAACATATGTGTATGGAAATATGTCTTAAAAGGAGATTTACAATTAAGAATATGTATGAAAAGTGGACATAAAGCTTATTCCAATAAAAAATGGTGAATGGGTCCAATTGTATTATTAGGATATTGATTAGGAGATATTGCAAATTGAATTTTGAAGTAAACATGCTTTTACAAGGTATTCAATATGATATTAAATTAAAGAGTAAATGTAGTTCAAAGAATTTTTTTTGCAACCATTAAAACATTTCTCAATCCATTTCTACAATTACAATTTGTAAACTAAAATTTGTAACTTATTTTAAAGAGTCACAATGATGCTTGAACATAATATTGTAATTTCCAAAACCAATAAATATGTTACAAAACACAGAAGATGACCATTAAGCTGTGTTGATAAATACTACTAAAAAATAAGTTAAAGTGTTCCAAAAAACACCCTTGAACACCAATTTTGATATTAAGAATCTTTTGAATCTTTGCAGTACAAAGTTAAAGAAACAAAGAGCCTTAAGCATTGAACTAGACATTCCACCACAAAACAACCTTCCATTAATGACCACAAACAACAATAGATGGAAGAAATCCCATTGCAAATAATAAAAAAAATTTAATAGCCATGGATAAACAAGAACCCCATTTTTATACAGAATCATCATGATTACAACCACACAAAAAACAAAACAACCTTCCATTAACGACCACAAACAACAAAAGATGAAAGAAAACCTATTGCAAACAATAAAAAAATTAATAGCCATGGATAAACAAGAACCCCATTTAAATACATAACCCTCATGATTACAAGCACTCATAAAACCAAAAGAACCTTCCATTTACGAGTACAGACAACAATAGATGGAAAAACTCCCATTGCAAATAATTAAAATTAATTTAATACCTATTGATAAACAATAACCCCATTTTAATACCAAACCCTCATGATTACAACCACTCAGAAAACCAAAAGAACCTTCCATTTACTAGTACAAACATTAATAGATGGAAAAAAATCCATTGCAAACAATAAAAAAATTAATAGACATGGATAAATAAGAACCCCATTTAAATATAGAACCATCCTGATTACAACCACATAGAAAACAAAACAACCTTCCATTAATGACCATAGACAACAAAAGATGGAAGAAAACCCATTGCAAACAATAAAAAAAAAATAGCCATGGATAAACAAGAACCCCATTTAAATATAGAACCCTTGTGATTACAACCACTCAGAAAACCAAAAGAACCTTCCACTTATGAGTATAGAAATCAATAGATGGAAAAAATCCCATTGCAAACAATAAAAAATATTTTAATACCCATGGATAAACAAGAACCCCATTTAAATACAAAACCCTCATGATTACAACCACTCAGAAAACCAAAAGAACCTTCCATTTATGATTACAAATAGCAATAGATGGAAAAAATCCCATTGCAAACAATAAAAAATATTTTAATACCCACGGATAAACAATAAACCCATTTTAATATCGAACCCTCATGATTATAACCACTCAGAAAACCAAAAGAACCTCCCATTTACAATTACATACAACAATAGATGGAAAAAATCCCACTGCAAACAATAAAAAATAATTTAATACCCATGGATAAACAATAACCCCATTTTAATATCGAACCCTCATGACTACAACCAGATGGAAAACCAAAAGAAGCTTCCATTTATGACCAAAAACAAAAATCGATGGAAAAAATCCCATTGCAAACAATAAAAAATATGTTAATACCCATGGATAAATAATAACCCCATTTGGATACTGTTGGAACCCAAATTTTAACTATACTTCACTTTTTACTTTTATGTAATTAGTGGATAAACTTGCAAGGATATATGGTTTTATGTTTAGACAAATATCAGGAAAAATCAAAGATCTCTTGGACTATTATTAAATGCAAAGAATTGAGAATGTGATTATATGTTATAGAGATTATCTATTTATGAAGATTAAGGTTTTACCAACGATACACTGATCACAAATTGATGACTGTGAGTGATATCTAGGGAATAGATTACCAACCTCCGAGAAGGGAGGGAGAGCATCATCTGAGAGAAGTGGATATACATTGGAAGGGATAGGTTATTTCCACCTAAGTTATGTGCTTTATAACCCTAGTGAACCTGGTTGATAGTGGTAAGCTGTGTTCAACTTACCTAGTCAATAATTGGGTCTTGATTGGACAATTATCAATTTGTCAATAAGATCCATTAAAATTAAGTTTAAATTGAAAATAAGTTAGGTCAGTATGCAACCATCATCAAGAAACAGTCGATAATAGTTAAGTTATTTTATAACTTGAATTTCAATGGGGATCATAGTATGATATTCTGTCTTTTGACGTTAGCACAAGATTGCTAGGGGGAGAAAACCTCAACCCCATTCTCGCATCTTGTCGAATGATTTTTACCAACATCAGTTAATGTGGTTTATACTAACATTATGATTATATATATGTTTATTTATTTTATATTAACATTATGTACAAGTGAAAACTTGTATGTTATAGACATGAGTTCTTATGATGTCACAATAAACTTGCTTATGATTGAAAACCACTTCGTTATGTAGTGGTGTTGATATGCATCGGACAACTAAGAGGGGGAGGTGAATCAGTTGTCTCAAAAACTTAAACACTTACTGCAATTAAACATTCATCACTTATTCACAATTATTATGATTTAACAATGAATGCATGAAATCAGAAAATTAATCACAGAGATAACATCAAACACAAGAGACACCAGATTTTACAGGGAAAACCCCAAGGTGGGGACAAACCACAGAGAGGATTAGCTCTCAATATATATTGCCATCTTGAAATAATGGTGTTCAGGCTTGGTCACCCCATGGGCCTAAACATACTGGTTTACTACCATGAAGAGACACTAGGTCTAGCAGGCTCACTACCTCAACCCTAAACCTAGCAAGATTACAATAAGGAATGTTAAACCCTATTGGCAGCTTACTACCAAACTTATTGCCATGATCAACACCTTTCTATTTTTTGTGACTGAAGTATAATTCCCCTACTCTGCTTTTCCTTTGCTCTGCTCTTCTTCTTTCCTCTGCCTCTTCTCTGCTCTGCCTTTGGACCTTTCTTAATATATTTTCATTTCTACTCAAGGACACTTTTTCCATGACTCAACTACAAGTATTTATACACTACATCAACCTTGGAATGATCATCAAGGTTGGCATCACAGTCATCAACCATTGGAACAATCTCCAAGGTCGATATTACAAACATTTACAAAATAGGTCCTGACCTATTGCAACATTATGCAAAGGGAATGAAATGCAAATCATGCTATGCCTTAGTTGGGACTCAAGCATGACCTTCCATGCCACAACATGCTTCCACAATCTTCCAGAGATCTCTGCAATCACAAGGATTAACCAGGTCGGCCAAGACTGGTTACATGTTACATTATTTGGGAACAATCTTCAAACACAATCTCAATTTCTTAATGCAAACCAAAGTCTAGATTAGGAACATGATTAGGAGACATCCACAAGCATGCTATAATCATCGAGAGAAACCGTACGAACCTTAACTACTTTATCCATAGGAATCTTCTCACCGAAACACATGAACTTTACTGTCTTCAAGTGTCATAAAAGAAAGATAGCTTGCCAACCACCAAACCACAAACCATTACAACTATAGGCACTTATCATCATCCTAGACTTCCCTCTAGAACCACAGAGAAAAATACTTTATTGCGGAGGAATACGGAGAAGAACACTTTCCTCCTGTCACAACTTGAACTTATAGAAAAAGTAGGTTTCACTTTGGTGAACACAACTCACTCAGATCTTCATGCGAAGGCTTCAAACCTAGAATGCTAGTCATACCTCTAACTTACTTCCAATCTACAGACCATGAACTACCAATAGAAGTAAATACAGAGCAGTTTACTAGACTGTTCTTCAACATACAACTCACTGTCTATACTGCAATTCTCTGTAGCTCACTAGTTTCTTCTGGAGAGGTTAATTTTCTCAATATCCTTAACATAAAATTCTTCTAAACAAGTAATAGAATAAGATACAGTTGACACCAATGGCAACAAGAATATGTTGACATTAATGACAACACCGATTGGGCACATACTTGCAACAATATGCCCCTTTGTCATTGATGGCAACATATGATGTGAAAAACTACAACAACCATCAAGACAAGATTCTCCCCCTTTCTATTTATATACCTACACTCTTTCTTTCTCCAAAATTCTCCCCCTTTCTCTTACACATCTGCACTCTAAGTTTTTCACATGACTTCTCTCCCCCTTTGCCATCAATGGCAAAGGGCACATACTTGCACTCATCTAATTTGATCTAATCTCTCTTCTAAACTCTTTGACTACTCCCCCTAAGAAGTAGCCCTAAAAAGCATCAATTTGGACCTCTGAGCACTTCCGGACTGATACACTATTGTGCATCTTAGTTTAGAGCAGGTGGGCTGATAACCCCTAACTTTTCTATGAGATACTCAAAAGTATCCTTAGGCAGAGGCTTGGTAAAAATGTCTACAATCCGATCCTTGGTAGAAACATACTCCAACTTGACTTCATTCTTTGTCACCTTTTCTCTCAGAAAATGATACCTAATGGATATGTGTTTTGTCCTTGAATTCATCATTGGATTCTTGGATATGTTTATGGCACTTGTATTGTCACAAAAGATTGCAATGGGATCTTCATACATAGTTCTGATGTCCTTCAAGGTCTACTTCATCCATAACACTTGAGTGCAATTGCATGCTGCTGCAATGTATTCTGCTTCTATAGTAGACAGGGATATTGAATTCTATTTCTTGCTCAACCAAGATACTAATCTTTTTCCCAAGAAGAATGCACCTCCACTTGTACTTTTTCTATCATCCACATCTCTGACCCAATCTGCATTAGTATATGCACTGAGAGTAAAGTCACAGTCCTTAGGGTACCACAAACCATAATCTATTGTACCTTTTAAATATCTCTAAATTCTCTTGACTGCCATCACATGTGATTCGTTGGGTTCTACCTGAAATCTTGCCACAAGACACACTACATGTATTATGTCAGGTTTGGTTTGAGTCAAATAAAGTAATCCTCTAATCATAGATCTATACTTTTTATGGTATTCCATGGGTGAGTTATTATCCTTGCTCAACTTACAACTAGTTATCATAGGTGTGCATACTGGTTTAGAGTCTTCCATCCCAAATTTCTTTAACAACTCTTTCACATACTTAGACTAAGAAATGAAGATACCTTTATCTGATTGACTTATTTGTAGACCTAAAAAGAAGTTCATCTCTCCAAACATAGACATTTCAAATTCACTTTGCATTTCTCCAGCAAAACCTGAGCACATACCTTCATTGCCTCCAAAAATAATATCATCAACAAAAACTATAACAATCAGGGTTTGTTCATCATTGATCTTGAAGTAGAGATTGCTATCTGTAGTACATCTATTGAACCATATACGTAGATCATGTACCTATCCAACCATGCATACCATGCTCTGGGAGCTTGTTTTAATCCATACAAAGCTTTCTTCAATCTACATACCATGTCACCCTGATCTGATGACTGAAACCCTTCTGGTTGTTCTATATAGACTTCCTCTTCCAACTCTCCATTTAAGAAGGCAAACTTCACATCCATTTGATAAACCTTGAAATCTTTGTATGTTGTAAAAGCCAGAAACATCCTTATTGCTTCAATCCTTTCCACTGGAGAAAAAGTTTCTTCAAAGTCTATTTCTTCAACTTGAGCGTATCCTTTGCATACCAACCTTGCTTTGTTTCTTACCACTTCACCATTCTCATTCATCTTGTTTTTGAAGACCTACTTTGCACCAATTACATTCTTGTCTGCTGGTCTAGGAGCAAGATCCCAAGTCTGATTCTTCTCTATCTACATCAATTCCTCTTCCATAGCCTTTATCCAATTCTCATCTTTGCAAGCCTCATCCACAGTTTTAGGTTGAATCTTAGAAATCAGACATAAATTTACTTGTTCCTTTGCAACTTTTCTTTTGGTTAAGATCCTTTGCTCTTATCTCCTATGATTTGATTTTTAGAATGACTGATTCTTACATATCTTGGAGTTTTGGTAGCACTTACCGGAGCTTGTTCTTCTTCATCTATGTTGTCTTCATGCTGCACCACTTCTGAAACATCTAGATCATCTGACTCATATCCACTTGATCCTGAAGACCTTTTCTTACATTCATCAACTTTAACACTTGCACTTTCAATGATCTTATTTAGCCTCTTATTATAGCATCGGTAGGCCTTACTCTTGGTGGAGTAACCAAGGAAAATTCCTTCATCACATATAGCATCAAATTTGCCTAAATCTTCTTCTCTTTTGATGTAACATTTTCTACCAAAAACTTTGAAATATTTCACAATAGGAACTCTTCCATGCCACAATTCATAAGGAGTCTTTGAACTGTTACCTTTTACTTAAACTCTGTTTAGGATATATACTGCAGTGTGAATTGCCTCTCTCCAATATGCTTTCGGAAGATGAGCTTCCTTCATCATGGTTCTAGTAGCTTCTTGAACTATTATGTTTTTCCTTTCAACAACTCCTTTTTGTTGTGGAGTTCTGGGCGTAGATAGCTGTCTCTTTATTCCATGTTCTTCACAAAAGAAATTGAATTCATTTGATGTGAACTCTCCTCCTCTATCAGACCTCAAGCATTTGATTTTCAAATCCATCTCATTTTCACCCATTGCCTTAAATGCCTTAAATTTATCTAGAGCTTCAGCTTTCTCTTTCAAAAAGGTGACCCAAGTCATTTTAGAATAATCATCAATAAGCAACATAAAATACCCGTCTCCTTGCAAACTTCTCACTCTGGTAGGTCCACACAAATCTTTATGCACTAGTTCAAGTAGTCCTCTAACTGATTGGTCCTTGCTTTTGAAACTTGTTCTTGTCTGTTTCCCAAATTGACACTCCTTGCAAATAGGATTAGAAGGCTTTACAAGCTTAGGCAAATCTCTAACAGTCTATGCAATACTTTTCTTCATAATATTATCAAAATTTATGTGACACAACCTTCTATGCCATAACCAACTCTCATCACTCTGAGTCAACAAGCAATAGTTCTCCATTCCTTTCAAGTGATAGATATTACCTTTGGTCTTCTTACCAATTGCAATGACTGTTTCGGAGCTTTCCCTGATCTTGCATCCATTGTCCTTGAAGCTGAAGTCATAGCCCTTGTCACACATCTGACCCACACTCAAAAGATTGTGCTTTAATCCTTTCACATACAAGACATCTTCAGTATTATGCTTGCCATCAAAAGAGATAGATCCTTTCCCACAAATCCTACCAGCTGTATCATCTCCAAACCTAACCAGTCCACCATCATATCTTTCCAAGCTCACAAACTTACTTTTGTCACTAGTCATGTGGTGAGAGCAGCCACTATCAATAACCCATTCATCCTTGTCCTTAATGACCTGAGCAGCCAAAGCACTTTCCATTGGTTTTTCTTCCTTCATACAACTAGAAAAATTGGTAGACACATGATCTTCCTTAATAGCAATGTATAGGCATTCATTTATAGAGGAACTAGCATTATCTAGTTCACCATTATCTGATACTCCTTCATCATCATCAAAATCTTCAACATAATAACACTTCTTTTGGGTCCTAGGCATGTTCTCATATCTTCTTCTATTTCTTTCAATTCTTTCAGGACATCTGAAGGCAAAGTGACCTACTTTACCACAGGAAAAATATTTGAAAGGTAATTTTCCTTTATACTTACCGGATCCTCTTTGCAGTCTGTTCACAAAGTTGGCTTCAACTTCATCTAATCATCATTAGATTCTACCTTGTACTTTTATGATCTGGAAGCACTTCTAAGAGTACTAGCTTCGAAGGCTGTCTCAGCTTTCGGCAGAGCATCATCTATCTCCCTTATTTCAAAGGTAGTAAGCTTACCAAGCAGCTGATCCTTGTTAACCATTTTTACTTGCATGAATTCTTCAATCGTGACTACCTTGTAACAGTAGGACTTGGGCAAAGATCTAAGAATTTTCATAACAATTTCCTTTTCTTCGAGAGTTTTGCCTATAGCTTTGTTGGCCTCATTTTCAAACTCGTCTTCACCCATGATCAAATGAGACTTTCTACCATGCGTTATCATTTAAACATAGGCATTATTTCCTATTGGTTGATATCGTTAGTTTCTTAAATGACAATGAAACCCAAAAAGGCTTTAAAAGAAGACACCTCAACATCATTCAACGAAGCACAACTCAGACATTATGCTAAGTAACCACCGAGCATCCAATCTCTCCCACGAGGCACGATAATCGGCATGCCAAGGATAGAAACACCATAAAAAAAGTAATAACAGTTAATTTCAAATGTAACGCTTCAAGGCAGAGTGTGAGTTTCCTGATTTATGAAGCCTTCTCAGTATTCATCTATTTTTTGCCATCTTTTCTAAGTGCAAAGAATACATAATTGTTCTGATGCTCCAACACTCATCGCTTCCGATACTAGTGCTATTCCCATCTTGAAGGAGTCATTTAGTAAGTCTGCAATTTGGACCAGCTACCTCCACAGATGGAGATTGTAGTCATCTACATATAAGTAGTACTATTGACTAAACCACGAAAACCTGAAGCAAGAATGAGAGACATGAAAGGTAAATGAGCTCCTCAGCCTCGCAAAGAAAGATTACAACCTGCAAATAGATATTTCTCTACATGACAAATGAACACAAACAAATTGTTAAGTCACTACAAACACAAATGTTTTGACAAAGAAGATCAAGGAAGCGGGGTATGTAACATAGACAAACTTTGTGCTTCATGACATTGAATGAGAGTAGAAGGAACACGTGCCCTACTATCATAGTGAGAAGCTGGCTATTGCTTTTGGAATTATCAATATTCCCATTGGTGCAACCATTTGAGTTATCAAAAATCTTCATATGTGTGGTGACTGCCACACTGCCACAAAATTCATTTCTAAGATTGTTGGTCGAGAAATTGTTGTGAGAGATGCTAACCGCTTCCACCATTTCATGAATGAGTTTTGTTCTTGCAAGGACTATTGGTGATTTTGGGTTTAATCCATTGATAAGAAAAAGCTCATCTAATTTTGTTCTCTGCTTCATCTTTGCAAGCCATTTCTGTCTGTGGGAATGTGTTGTTTGGGTATCATTACACTTTTAAATGTTATGGCTGCAATGCAAATTGTAATTACATAACATGAAGCGTGAATATGGAAGCACAAACAAGGTCCATGAACTGTTTGATAGAATGCCACTTCAAAGAAATGTCATCTCATGGAATGCTAAGATTGTAGGGTATGGTATCTCATCAAAGCATTGTCATATACTTGGTTGAAAATGCTCTTATACACATGAGATGCACCAAATGAAATCTTCAAAATGGTTTATGTTATTTTGGAGAGAGCATCACATTCAGTTGAAAGAAATTGTGTGACATGGAGATTTTATATGAGTGCTATTCATCTGAAGACTGGCGACACTTATTCAAAGTTGCAAAACATTCGATAGATTGAGCATTTTTGGAATAAGGAATTTGCATCTCAAAATTATATTCCACAGATATTATGATTAAAACAAGTTTCAACACAACACTTGGAACTCCATATCTTCATAATGGAAAGGCTGAATTTAGCAATCACAATTAGTAGATTGGTGAAGTTTCAGTCATTAATTGAGTTGGGCATCTTCGAAGGCCATATTGTTGTTAATAGATCTCAGTTCCAACAAGTGACTCATGGATTGAAAGGAGACATGGTGACTACCTCAGCAAACCAATGATTTGGCTTTTCTTTCAAGTTACAGGTTTTTAGTTACGTTTTTGTAAAAGTGGCTTAGAGATCACATGTTGTAACTGAAAGTTAGAACATGAAATTCAAAGCTTATTTTTAAAAAAATCATCGTATTTCAAAAAGGTAGTTATTTTAAGTGCCTAAGTTAGGTAGTTACTCTAAGTAACTATCTTTACAAAAGAAAGTTAGTTATTCAAAATTAGGGCACTTATGAATGTAGTTACGTCAAGTCGTTATAAAAGGTGGTTGAGGTAGTTACCCTAAGTGGTTACTAACCTCACCTATAAATATATCATTGTGATTCAATCAAGGGGGTTCCACTTTTTCACATGACAGTGTATGAAAGACTTGAATAGTTGTATTCAAGTTTGAAAGCAATAAAGAAACGTTTGAATGTGTGCTCAACTCGATTTCATGTGTTGTTATTGATATTCGTGTGTTTCATCAATAATGATCATGTGCTTTCCTTTCAAAATTGCATTGTGAGAAAGATATTTCGCATCAAGTTTTGGTATCTCTACTTGGATGCATGGAACTTAAATTCATAAGTTTAACTCTTATTTCATCATTAGTGTTTGTTATTTCTTTGTTTTTGTTCTTATAATTCTAGAAAATCCAAATACCCCTATGATACGAGGGAGCTGCCCCTCTCAAAAGCAGAGAGGAATCAACATAGTCCTGCGATTCTTCAACTATTGTAAGCAAGTTGTTGTTGATTCAAGGGTGAAACAGAGTTATTCACGAAGGTTATTTAAAACAAAAAATCTGTTTACCAACAGATTTTTGGCGTCTCCATTGGGGAAAGATTCGAGTGTTGGTGCCATTTAAAATCTACAAGTATCTCCCCCAGAAAAGAAGTTGGAGACTCTATCTGAAAGAAGAATCCTAGAAGATGGTTTGGTATCGAAGAACCCAGATACATAACATGTAACTTCCTGAATCAGACAATGACAGTGATGATGAAGATTATCCTTCTCCTACATCCTCTGCTCAACAAAATCAAGTTCTTGATGACCCTAAGCAAGTAGAGGTTTTGAAGAAATGGTGGTATGCAACTTGCTACTAATCAGGTTCATCCTTCTTTGCTTCAAACATTGTAGAAGATTGAAGAAAAAGATGGGAAAGTGACTCATTTTCTTGCTCATGATCAAAACTCCCTATCAGAAGAGATTCATGCACTAGAAGATAAAAGAAATTGTGCTGAGATATATCATTTGCGTGATGAGGATAGTAATGAAGAGGCAAAGATTTTTCCTACAAATGAACCTGTATTGAAGGAAGTGTCTGAAAGAGACTCATCGGAACACACATGTCCACTTAAGGAAGACCAAAAAGAAGAAGTGATGGAGACATAAGAAGAAGATTGTATGGAAACATGCAATAATGAAGAAGAAATCTGTCCAGACGATGACATGTTCTCAGTTTCTTTGAAGAATGTCACTCCTCTTGTGACAACTTGCTCTGGTTTGACAACTATATCTTCTAAGGAAGGTTCCCATGACATGGTTAATGTTCAAGGGAATGCAGAAGAAATTTTAGACTAAAGTGTAAACAAAGAAGATGAAGAAGAGTTGCAAAGTTGTCTCTTGACATGCATTCAATCTGACCAAGAGGAGAATGATCATGAAATAGTGCCACAAGATCTCTTTCATTAAGTTTCCATCACAAACTAGTGTCTCAAGACTCCTAAAGATGATTTTCTTTACGAAGAAGATGATTTCATCTCTCTTTTATCACCTATTAAAGAAGAAGTTTTCTATGAACCTGAAAACAAGGATCTTAAAGGAGAAGTAAATAATTTCAAGACTTCCATGCAGCCCAAGCTTCAAGAAAATGATGAAGAAGAGAAGGATAAAAATGAATCTCATATAGTTTTTGTCCCAAATTGGTGTCTCAATACTCCTGATGATGACTTTCTATATGGAAAAGATATTCCTACACCACCAATTGCTGAAGTAGAAAGAATCGTTGATGAAATTAGAGATATAATGTATATTGGACAACTTTGTACTATTATAATCAATGGAGAGGTAACCATAAGTAAGCCCTTGCAAATATCTTCCTTAGCTTCTAAAATAAGGACCTTTACCTTTGAAGATATTGATAGAGCCTCAATTAGTGGTATAGTTGATACAAAAGTTAAAGATCAACTTCAAAATGAAGATGAATAATCAAGCATTCACTCTTTATCATACATGCAATTGGAATATGAAGTTTTCAGATTTCATGAAGAGTTCCATGGAGAAGAATCACTGAGTCTAGAGAATATTGAGCAGGTTAAAATTGAAAGCTATGTAAATACATTAACAAATGTCCATGTCTCCTTGGAAGTGCAATCTTTGTCTTATGGAGTATTTAAGGTTCAAAGCAATCCTCTTTTCAAATCTTTAGATCTAGAATACACCCCTATTTTAGAGGATAGTTGTGGGAGTTGTGCCAACAATGAAGCAATGAATGAGGTAATGGATGATCCAATGGAGGAATTCAATAAAGTTAACTCTCATGATTTTTATGTCTCAAGTTGGTGCTTTAAAGGTTTAGACAATGATTCCCTCTATAGCCAAGGTGTCTACTTCAATCCTTTATTTGTGAATGAGTGCATTTCCACATATGATTCTCAAGTTGATACTCAAAAACATGATTCGATGGGTGTGTCTACATGGGTTTCTTCACATCACAAATTATATGAAGGTTGTCCAATTCATGGGATAATTTATTGCAAATTAGATTATCAGAAAGATCTTTAGAATATTGGTGTGCTTGGCATGATGTTGGAAGATATGTCTGAAGTTACATAGAATAACACCCGTTCAATTTGGAAGGATTCAGATGCTTATAATGAGAAATGGTTGTTTGGTGTACAATTCAAGGAGTCCTCATATTTCTCACATTTCATTTTTCTTATCATCCTGAAAAGTCTACTGAGTCCACAGGTGCCTCATCCGTGCACACCTCTTTTTCACACAAGTGCCTATTTTTCTCAACCTGTCAATGGTTTTACATGATCATCCTAAAGCATTTTTGAGGTAGGAGTCATCTACCATGTACATAGGTTAATTAGGAGTTTTTGTTGTGTCTATCTTGTTTCACTTTCAGTTGGTTTTCATTGTTTGCCTCATCTCTGGGTGTCTTTGTCATTTGTCCTTTTGTCTCGTTGGAGTCTCCTTGTTTCTCCTTGTACATCATGTTATCTCCTGACTCTATTGCCTAATGGATAAGGCACTAGTCATTTCCAGATATTCTAGGTTCATCCTGTGTCCACAGGGTCCTTGTCCCCAGTTAGAGCCAGTTGTTGGCCTCGTTTTCAAACTCGTCTTCATCCCCAATCAAACGAGACTTTCTACCATGCATTATCATTTAAACATAGGTGTTATTTCCTATCAGTTGATATCATTAGTTTCTTAAATGCAATGAAACCTGAAAAGGCTTTAAAAGAAGACACCTCAACATCATTCAACGAAGCACAACTTAGACGTTATGCTAAGTAATCGCTGAGCATCCAATCTCTCCCACGAGGCGCGATAATCAGCATGCCAAGGATAGAAACACCATAAAGAAAGTAATAACAGTTAATTTCAAACGTAACCCTTCAAGGCAAAGTGTGAGTTTCTTGATTTATGAAGCCTTCTCAGTATTCATCTATTTTTCACTAGCTTCTCTGAGTGCAAAAAATGCATGATTGTTCTGATGCTCCAACACTCATTGCTTCCGATACCTGTGCTATTCCCATCTCGAAGGAGTCATTTAGAAAGTCTGCAATTTAGACAGACTACCTCCACGTATGGAGATTCTAATCATCTACATAGAAGCAGTTATGTTGACTAAACCATGAAAACTTGAAGCAAGAATGAGAGACATGAAAGGTAAATGAGCTCCTCGGCCTCGCGAAGAAATATTACAACCTGCAAATAGATATTGCTCTACATAAAAAATGAACACAAACAAATTATTAAGTCACTACAAACACAAATGTTTTGATAGAGAAGATCAAGGAAGTGGGGTATGTACCAGAGACAAACTTTGTGCTTCATGACATTGAAGGAGAGTAGAAGGAACACGTGCCCTACTATCATAGTGAGAAGCTGGCTATTGCTTTTGGAATTATCAATATTCCCCTTGGTGTAACCATTTGAGTTATAAAAAATCTCCGTATGTGTGGTGACTGCCACACTGCCACAAAATTCATTTCTAAGATTTTTGGTCAAGAAATTGTTGTGAGAGATGCTAGCCGCTTCCACCATTTCATGAGTGGGTTTTGTTCTTACAAGGACTATTGGTGATTTTGGGTTTAATCCATTGATAAGAAAAAGCTCATCTAATTTTGTTCTCTGCTTCATCTCTACAAGCCATTTCTGTCTGTGGGAATGTGTTGTTTGGGTATCATTACACTTTTAAATGTTATGGCTGCAATGCAAATTGTAATTACATAACATGAAGTGTGAATATGGAAGCATAGACAAGGTCCATGAACTGTTTGACATAATGCCACCTCAAAGAAATGTCATCTCATAGAATGCTAAGATTGTAGGGTATGGTATCCCAAAGCATTGTCATATACTTGGTTGAAAATGCTCTTATACACATGAGATGCACCAAATGAAATCTTCAAAATGGTTTATGTTATTTTGGAGAGAGCATCCCATTCAGTTGAAAGAAACTGTGTGACATGGAGACTTTATATAGGTGCTATTCATCTAAAGACTGCTGACACTTATTCAAAGTTGCAAAACATTCGATAGATTGAGCATTTTTGGAATAAGGAGTTTGCATCTCAAAATTATATTCCATAGATATTATGATTAAAACAAGTTTCAATGCAACACTTGGAACTCCATATCTTCATAATGGAAAGGCTGAATTTAGCAATCACAATTAGTAGATTGGTGAAGTTTTAGTCATTAATTGAGTTGGGCATCTTCGAAGGCCATATTGTTGTTGATAGATCTTAGTTCCAATAAGTGACTCATGGATTGAAAGGAGACATGGTGACTACCTCAGCAAACCAATGATTTGGCTTTTCTTTCAAGTTACAGGTTTTTAGTTACGTTTTTGTAAAAGTGGCTTATAGATCACATGTTGTAACTGAAAGTTAGAAAATGAACTTCAAAGCTTATTTTAAAAAAAATCATCGTATTTCAAAAAGGTAGTTATTTTAAGTGCCTAAGTTAGGTAGTTACTCTAAGTAACTATCTTTACAAAAGAAAGTTAGTTATTCAAAATTAGGGCACTTATGAATGTAGTTACGTCAAGTAGTTATAAAAAGTGGTTGAGGTAGTTACCTTAAGTGGTTACTAACCTCACCTATAAATATATCATTGTGATTCAATCAAGGGGGTTCCACTTTTTCACATGACAGTGTATGAAAGACTTGAATAGTTGTATTCAAGTTTGAAAGCAATAAAGAAACATTTAAATGTGTGTTCAACTCGATTTCATGTGTTATTGATATTCGTGTGTTTCATCAATAATGATCATGTGCTTTCCTTTCAAAATTGCATTGTGAGAAAGATATTTTGCATTAAGTTTTGGTATCTCTACTTGGATGCATGGAACTTAAATTCATAAGTTTAACTCTTATTTCATCATTAGTGTTTGTTATTTCTTTGTTTTTGTTCTTATAATTCTAGAAAATCCAAATACCCCTATCATACGAGGGAGTTGCCCCTCTCAAATGCAGAGAGGAATCGACATAGTCTTGCGATTCTTCAACTGTTGTAAGCTGGTTGTTGCTGATTCAAGGGTGAAATAGAGTTATTCACGAGGTTATTTAAAAGCAACAAATCTGTTTACCAACAAGCTTTTATCCTTGTATCAAGTTTATCAACTCTTTGCATAAAGGATGATATGTTTTCATCATCATTCATCTTCAAGCTTTCATATTTCACTTTCAGACTTTGTAACTTGGCTTCCTTCACAAAATCATCTCCTTCATACAAATTTTTCAACTTTTCCCATACCTTATTTGTAGTTTCAAGGTCCACAACTTTCGTCAATATTGAGTCGGTTAATGAGCTTAGCAGAGCATCTTTTGCCTTGCTATCTATCTCATATTCTTTGATTTCATCTTCAGTCATCAGACCATTTGGAGGTATGGTGTATTCTATTTCTACAAATTTCCAAACCTTGTAACCAAGAGAAAGAAGATGGCTTTTCATCTGAGCCTTCCAGAGAACATAATTTGTTCCATCAAAGTGTGGCACTTCCTTCTTTTAAGACATTTTGGGTCTTCCTCAAGATGTTAAACTTTCTTCAGAGGAACTTGGCTCTGATACCAATTGTTGATATGCGTCAAACAACTGAGAGGGGGGTGAATCAAGTTGTCTTAAAAACTTAAACACTTACTAAAATTAAACATCCATCACTTATTCACAATTATTATGATTTAACAATGAATGCATGAAATCAGAAACTTAACCACAAAGATAACATCAAACACAAGAGACACCATATTTTACATGGAAAAGCCCAAGGTGGGGAAAAACCACAGAGAGGATTAACTCTCAATATATATTGCAATCTTGAAATAATGATGTTCAGGCTTGGTCACCCCATGGGTCTAAACATACTGGCTTACTGTCATGAAGAGCAACTAGGTTTAACAGGCTCATTGCCTCAACCCTAAACCTAGCAAGATTACAATAAGGGTTGTTAAACCCTACTGGCGGCTTACTTCTAGACTTACTGCCATGATCAACACCTTTCTATATTTAGCAACTGAAGCATAATTCCCCTGCTCTGCTTTTCCTCTGCTCTGCTCTTCTTCTTTCCTCTACCTCTTCTCTGCTTTGCCTTCGGACCTTTCTTAATATCTTTTCATTTCTGCTCAAGGATACATTTTCCATGACTCAACTACAAGTATTTATACACTACATCAACCTTGGAATGATCATTAAGGTCGGCATCACAATCATCAACCATTGGAACAATCTCCAAGGTTGGTATTACAAACATTTACAAAATAGGTCCTGACCTATTGCAACATTATGCAAAGGGAATGAAATGTGGATCACACTATGACTTAGCTGGGACTCAAGCACAATCTTCCATGCCACAACATACTTCCATAATCTTCTAGAGATCTCTGCAATCACTGGGATTAACCAGGTCAGCCAAGACTGGTTACATGCTACATTATCTGGGAACAATCTTCAAACACAATCTTAATTTATTAACGCGGACCAAAGTCTAGATTAGGAACATGATTAGGAGACATCCACAAGCACACTATAATCATTAGGAGCAATCGTATGAATCTTAACCACTTTATCCATAGGAATCTTCTCACCAGAACACATGAACTTTACTGTCTTCAATTGTCATAAAAGAAAGATAGCTTGCCGACCACCAAACCACGAACCATTGCAACTGTAGACACTTATCATCATCCCAAACTTCCCTCTACAACCACAGAGCAAAATACTTTATTGTGGAGGAATGCGGAGCAGAATACTTTCTTCCTGTCACAACTTGAACTTACAGAAAAAATAGGTTTCACTCTGGTGAACACAACTCACTTAGATCTTCATACGGAGGCTTCAAACCTAGAATGCAGCATCCTTAGTCATACCTCTAACTTATTTCCAATCCGCAGACCACGAACTACCAACATAAGTAAATGCAGAGCAGTTTACCGTACTATTCTTCAGTATACAACTCACTGTCTGTACTGCACTTCTCTGTAGCTCAATAGTTTCTTCTAGAGAGGCTAATTTTCTCAATATTCTCTCAACATACAAGTCTTCTAAACAAGTAATAGAACAAGATACAGTTGACACCAATGACAACAAGAATATGTTGACATCAATGACAACACCGATTGGGCATATACTTGCAACAAGTGGTGCATGAATCCACTCTCCACGATAATGTGGAGAGAGTGGTGCATTTTTGTTGCTACATGCTCCTTTTTGGAGAATTTTAAGGAAATTTGGGTAGTTACTCCCACGGATGGGAAGTAAGGAGAAGGGTAGTAATTTGGAGGTGGTAGTACAAAAGAACACAACAATTATCATGAGGGAAGAAGAGAGCAAGGGAAGCCCTAAAACAAGAAAAAAAGATTGAAAGCTCGACATGAGAGTTTGTGGCCGAACATCCTACAGGTTTGAGACATGTTTTCATTTATCCTTAATGTCGTTGCTTGTATACACTATGGGTGTTACTATGTGCCTCAAAGGGTCGATAACATTATGGTGCATCTTTAATCTTGTTGTATTAAATAGTAACCTGAACAACTTTAAATAATATCTTTATTTATTTCCATGAGATCAATATCGATAATAATAGTCTATTGGATACATCGATAATCATGGATTCTTTTTGTAAGACCACCTCTAGTTTGATGCAGACCCCATGTTTTAAAACTTGTGATGGAACCATATTGAGATAGAAAAATGATTATTAATGTCTGTTTGTAAACAACAGGTTGAGACTCATTCGATCGAGTTTCATGTTATGTAGTGATAGCTTATAGTTAAAATAACACTTTGCTACATCCATTCATGATAACTTTATTAGCCATTTTTATATGGTATGCTTAGACAACAAAATTTGACTGTGAATGATCACAAGTATCGACTATTTCTTTATTATTAACAGTAGCTTGTTGTAGGCCGATAGACCAAGAAAGTTTAATGGCTTGTTGCAGGCTGATAGGCCAAGAAAGTTTAATGGCTTCTTGTAGGCCGATAGGCCAAGAATGTTTACATATGTATTGGTTGTGGAATAAATCTCTTTTAAACTAATAGGGTAGGAGTTATCTAGGAAATATATACTCATATAAGTGAACAAATTGCTAAATTAATTGTCTTAGAGACTCTCGGTATCGAGTCTAATTCAGAATGGTACTCAAGTTTTGATATAATCATAGAAAAATCATTATGAGGCTGTGATAAGTATTTAAATACTATTTTAAGACTGGATAGCCTCATGATGCTTTGGGATTAAAAGAACTTAATTTTTGAATTTAATGGGATGAGATTAGAGATCATGGAATCCCTTAAAAGAGAATAATGACTATATTGTTCCCATGTATTAGTGTTGGATAGATGAGGTCAAGAATCCACAAAATGTTATGAACTTTTTTTTCTCTTCAAAAACCTACTAATATCGAGAGATTTAAGATTATCTTGTTTGCTGGGTTAGAGAGGATAGTCTTTAAGGAATAACCCAATATGTTTTGTAAACTTAAGATTCTCTGAATGGATACATGGACAAGTGTAACTAAGGTCCATTTAGTCAAGAAGGATTAATTAAAAGTCCTTAGACCAAGACGAGTATCCAAAAGGAGAAATAAGCTTTTTATTTAAAGGTATATGTTAAGTCGATATTGGACTACAAGCTAAGATTTTTAAACTTAAATGAATCATCACTATAGAATGATAGGGATTCATAAATCTAATATTGCAAGATTGCAACTAGAGGCTTCTTGAAAGTTAGAGCTTTATTTATAATCATCCTTGATATTATGTTCTAAGAAAATTATGATTAAGTTCTAAGTCAGGTGGACTATGAGAGAAACTTAGTCAAACTACTCTATGGTTAGAGTTAGTCAAGACAAATTCACTGTAGGAAGAGGTGTGTGAACTCACGACTACATTCATTGTGAAACATCTATTCATATTAAATCTTGGGCCAAAGTAATGCATCCATGTCTGCATGCAATAGTTGGTTCACTGTGCTCCAGATTTGCATAACCATCCAGTAGTGTCATACTCAGTTAGAAGGAGTCTATAGTTGTATGACCATGTTGGTTATGTAGAACACAACAATAGAGAATCAAATGGTAATAACCTGTTGATTCCATTCATCTATACTCTTCATGATGGGTAGAGCCACTTCTAGGAAGGAAGGTGTGTGTGGGACCACCGATATGTGGTTGGAGGTAAAGCACTCAGATGATGCTCACCCTCTCAAGCAGAAGACAAGTCCACACATATGGAAACAAATATCAAGATTCCAGATGCAGTACATTTTATGATATGACTTTTGAGAGTCAAATTTATGTGAAATTATTCTTATTGCCAAGAGCAATTATTGTAAATGTAAAGTGAAAGTTTTCACTGAAATGCTATCTTTGAATATGTTGTAATTTTTATTTTTTGAAAGTATTCAGAAAAGATATGCTATTATTTCCTTGACATTTTACAAATATTTTATGATTAGAAATAAATGCTTATTGATGATTATGTTCATTTACCTTTTTAGTAATTTCGGTGTGTAAAAATGAGTATTATGAGAAAGCATGTTACAGATATCGAACCCTCGTGATTACAACCAGATAGAAAACCAAAAGATCCTTCCATTTACGACCACATGAAGAACTAGATGGAAGAAATCCCATTGCAAACAACAGAAAAAAAAAGTGCGTGTGCATGCATAAACCATACGAAAAACGCAAAAAAACTCTATTTTTTCGAGCTCACTGGATCATAGCCTTAGCAGGATGTGTAATCCTTACCAGGGTCGTGTGGGAAGCCATCAAAGAATGACATCAAAGGAGCAACGAGCCGAGCAACTTCAAACTTCATACGAGCCATCTCCAAATTTGAGCCATCTCCAAATACGAGCCATCTCTGAAGCCTAAACACCCTTCTCCAGCGTGAAAACCAACATCTCGAAAGCCAAAGTGATAATGTTTTGGTGCCATCTGCAATGACCATACACGATAAGCAACATTGGTAATGGGGTGCTGACATTTGATGAATGGAAAGGACTGTAGCATCGAAGGCTCCATAACTTCAAAATGAGGTGGCACAAAGCCCAAGGAAATGCAAATTTTAGAGTAGTAAATGTGGCAGCAGGAAATTGAATGAGGTAGAAGTGTAGTCTTAATGTGAGACTATGAGAAATAAAGGTGGCGCAATGCTTGCATGCCACGCAACATGCTGAGCACTATCCATGATGTAACATACCACCATCGGGGTTCCTTATGGCTGGTAGTTGGTCAACATTTAAAAATGGCTAGAATTTTGATCCCACCAAAAACACATGTTGTCCATGTGGAAAAAAATAGTTCACCCCTCCAAACGAAATATTTAGGGTGTCCACGTCATCAACCAGGTGGCATAGATAATTTTTTTTAACTTCAGATGATGTGGCGCACTAGGTGGAGGGGTTAAGTTAGGGTGATCCACTATGGGGCCCTCTAACTTATTTTTATTTTCAAAATAATTATGCAAAATAATATATTTAACTCAATAATTAATTATTCTAAATGCAATACCACAAATGAAATTTAGTCTACATTAAACTATGTGGTGTGTGCAGATTCACTTCAGCACAATTCACCTTTAGATTGCTAGACACCCTTTGCCTCAATGATACTCTCTCTCTGTTGAGAGAGTGAGAGTGTGTTCCTGTCACACACACAAGTTAAAATTAGTTGACAATCATTCAAATATTAATATTTAAATTCATAATTATTATTGAAATTAGGAGTTGTGACACACTTTTTAAAATTAAGAAATTAAAAATCAATGAAATCCAAGAGCCCTAGTCTAAATTAGACTTGGGCCTTTTGTGGTAATAAAAAGTCATGAAAAATGACGACTTATAAGGGATTTTTTTTTAAATCTAGAGGTTTTAGCTAAAAAAGAATAGAAATAAGAACTAAAATAATCTCATGATAAATTTTTCTCAAACTCAAGAAGTTGGATTTTACCTTTAAGAAAACATACTAAACCACACCCAACCAAGTTGTGTGTGCATTGAGTAAATTTATTTACCCTTTCAAATAAAAATATTAACAATAAGGAAAGTGAATTTTAAATAAGGATGTTGATCCCTAAGAATACATTGGTTTACATGACTTTCAATTAGCATTAATAGACTTAGTAGACTTATCATCAATTAAGGCATTATTTTACTACCAACCAAATGTTTATAACTCAATGAAAATACTTCTTATCTTGCTTTGGGTATTTCTCTTCTATAGTGAAGCATCCATAAATAAAGATACCTAAATAATTCAAATTTAAGATTCTTAAATAGTCTTTTGTTTTTGTTTTTCTATATATAACCTCAATCCAACATTTTGATATTATTTTCAATACATCAACTAAGAAAGCTATAATGAGATTGGGATCCATTGAGCAAGTCAAATTAAAAAAACTACATACTCCAAATTCTTAAATCAACTTTATCATTCTATCTAATGTGAAGTCCTAATGTGAAGATTGTGGAAAAGCCTATGTTAATTGAAAGTAGTTCTAAATTCTAGAGTAACCAAATTATCCTAAGTTTGATCAACTTTTATCTAAGGGATTATTTAAATAAATTTAAAATCCTAGGATTCTTAGGACTTGATTTCTAAACACCCTAAAAAATATCCTACACAAGAACCATTACTTTATAATACATAGGAAAATGACCAAGAAACTATAACAATCAAAAGATGATCGCAACAAACTTACTCCAACCAATAATAGTAAGAATCACTAATGTGAAATCAAATTAGAGCACACCAATCAAAAATCAAAATCAATGAGATTAATGCATAAACTAACAATCATAAGGTGCAAAAGTATAGGATTTGACATTTTTAATCTCTCCTACCACCACACCAAAACAATTAACTTACCTTAAAAAATAAGAAATTAAAATTAAAAGAGATAATATAAAAATAATAAAATTAAATTCGTAACCTACATGTTATTAATTATAAAGAAATAAAATGAATTCCTTTACTAAAAAGAAGTTTATGAATATGGAAGTCAATACAATCCAATTAACATTAATCTAAATTAAGTTTTATGAGTTTTATGAATATGGTAATCAATACATTCCAATTAATTTCATTTAGAGTTGTGAAAGATCATATGACATAATTTAGAAAATTAGAAATTAAAAGGAGTGAAAGTACTCAGCTGATTTCAATTCTTGATAGATAGTTGCCCATTGTTTGATTGCAAATTTTGAACTACAAATCATAATCATCTATTCTCAAGTACTTTGGAGGAAAAATGATGAAATTTGAGTTGGCTTATTCTTAGAATTAGGATATGGTTAAACTACACATGTAGAATTAAACTAAATCAAATTTGACTATGGATTTGAACCACACACGTAGAAATGAACTATACATGTAAAAATGATCTAAATAGATTCAATCCTTGTTTAGAATTTGCTCACCTTGATGTCTACACTTACACTTGAAAAGTGGTGGTGCCAATAAATGTTGTTTAGGAGTTTGTTAGGAAAGAAATGTTTTCCTTTGGTCAAACAACTATTACCAAGTTAATGGTTTGGTACAAATGATTGAAGACAACAAGAAGACATTAAGAAATGTTCTCCTTTGGTCAAACAACTATTACCAAGTTAATGGTTTGGTACAAATGATTGAAGACAACAAGCAAACATTTAGTGATGCCTAAGGGCATCGATGTACGTTGATGATGCAATGTTGATGCTCTATGATGTTCTTGAATGGTAATGCTATTAGATTATTCCAAATGATTCTTTAATAGATGGAAATTAATTAGGGTTTTTCCTTAAATACAACACCCTAGAGCACAAGTTAACAAATTTTATGCTCAAGAAAGCTCACAATGACTATTTGGAGGGAGTCATCTTGGGCCTAGCTTTTAAATTTGAATTTGTAAGTTTTGGGGTTATTTCCACACTTGTAAAACTAAACAAGACCTGAGATAAGGAATGGATAAATTGAGAACTAGGATTATTCCATGGGGATATGTGTAGAGATGGAATCAAGTTGACAACCTTTCCAATGAAATGTGCCACATGTACACTAGTCATTGCACTAAGGATAACTTAGTTAAAATGAGTCCAAAAAGAGGGAAAAAGAAAGGTATGTAATTTTTGCTCATACACTAATATACAAGAGGCTTTGGGAAAGTATGTTATGACATTGCTTATTTTTAATGTTTTGGATTATATGAAAGCAATGTCTTATGTACCAAAGTCCAAACCTAGCTAAAACATCTTTGAATTCATTAAAAAAACATTTTTCATTTTAACAAGTCAAGACATCTATAATGATCAACAATTGTGGTAATCTATTTTGATTATATTTAGTTTAACTCAAAGTCAATTCCAAGGGCTATGTATATGTAAAATATTGTCTCCAAGTGATTTTTTTTGACCCTTGCACACACACAAAGTTGATTATTTTGAATTCAAACAATGCAACATGTGGATAGAAGAAAAGGGTGCCATATAAGCAGGTTCAATTGAAGGTGCTTTGATTGAACCCTTGTTAGATCAAAATAATGTTGGATCTAACCCCTTGTGCTTTGATTGAACCCTTGTTAGATCAAAATAATGTTGGATCTAACCCCTTATATCCTCAATCGAACCCTTATTAGATCAAAATAGGGTTGGATCTTGATTGGATGGTGCAACGAGTTAGGTAGGGGAGAAATATTTGGTTAGAAGCGCCAAACAAAGGTTTGATCAAGTTGTATTTGATACTTCTTTATTAATTAAAATAGATACTTTTTTATATGTGTTTCCTCTTAAGATTTTTAGGTTTTCCTTGATACCATTATTTGCTATTGCAATTAGTGGTTCACATATCTATCTATAGGTTTTCAATGTGTGCTACTACAATTTTGCAACAATAGTTTCCTTCTATATTATTTCAGCTTTAAAGAGCTAGAGCAATTCTTATTCAATACATCTATTTTATTTTATTTCTTTACAATTAATTTAAGAAGTAAATCATAGGTAAAAAGAGCAATTTCTAATCACCATAAATGAAAATAGTTAAAATGAGAGGTGTTAAAAAAACAACTAAATCATAATCAACTCTAATGAAATTAATTAAGTAAATCAAATAATGTTCCAATTAATTTATTTGATCTATGAAACAACTTGTCTTGTATTGTTGTTGTATTGTTGTAGACAAGATAATAATTCACAATTTGGTTTTAGAGACTAGATTTCTATTCAATCCTCCAATAGTAAATTGACTAGTTTTTGTGATTTTTTCCACTTTCCTATTTCTTTTTTGGTTTTTATTTTTTATTTTTTTCAATTTTTTTTGGTGCCTTTTTTTTCCTTCAACCATTTCTAGTTTTAGTTTTTATTTTAATTTTTTTGCTATATGCGAAAAAAAAAAAAATGAGGCTCTCATCTCCACATAATTAAAATTGAGTACAATCTAGAAGCCTAAATCAATTGTGCTTCTTTGCCTGTGAAACTCCTAAACCACTAACCATGCGAGCCATCTCTAATATGATCTATAAACTAATGTGGTGTTACCAAATCTAGTAACCAATTGCAGATTAACAATTAATTAACCAACAAAACCTGTACTCAACTATAATATAAATAATCTGAATCCAATCATCTGAATCTAAACTCATGTGGCCACTATCCAAAAGCCGTTTTATAGTCCAATTAAGTAAACACAATGACTCAATTGTGCTAGGAAGGAATACCACCCAATATGAAATAAATTTAACCAAAAAGCCAAATGGCCAAAGCTCAACTACAAAGAATATACTCCATTAACCATGCCTTGCTCCATCCAACAAATCAGAATTCTATACCAATCTCCAAAAGTAAATAGCGCCATAAAGAAAATATAATTGCACAAGAAAATTGTGTATCTCAGCCATGTTAAAAATTCTAAAAGCAATCCAACAATCTAAAACTTTAAAGCAATATGATGAATGCACACAAAGAAATACCAAAAACCAAAGAGCATCAAAGCTCCATCGAATTAAGTCATATATTGCCAATCTTAAGTCACATATTGTCTTCCACTATGGGATATCAACCAAAGACTGGAAAATGGAGGATTCCAAAACAGAAACACAAAAGATCCAAATTATGGGATGTCACCCAAGGACTGGAAAATGGAGGATTATTCAAAAACTAAAAGCAAGATCCAAACTAATGGAAATGCATATCATATTGGGGCCTACAATGCCTCAAAATGCCCTCATCATTTGGGAGGAGGGAAGAAAACAGCATCCTGGGTTCGTTTGGAGCGAAACAGATCCTCTGTCTTCTCATCTACATTGAAGGAGGCTGCAAGTATCTCCTTAGATAGGGCCTTCCAAACAGAAGTCATACCTCCAAGCTGACAAAACACCGGACTGCACACACACACATTCAGTGTTAGAAGAAGAAATCTTATTGAGAATTAAGTCAATTAAGTTGAACATGAAGAAACTATGACACTTACTTGGGTGTAGTAATGATAGAGAACCATTGCATCCCTTCATCTCCAGCAATCTTGGAAACAATATGAAATCTAGGAACAATGAAGAGGCAACCGGCCTTTAACTCTGTCTCCAGCACTCTCTCTCCATCTATGCCTACAATCTGCACTCTTCCGCTGCCTTTAGTTATATATGTCACTTGGAATGCTGAATCCGATGAAAATCCAGGTGAACACATTGCATGCTGACAATAATTCCATTTCAACATACACCAATCAGATCGCATATACTAAAAAAAACACAAAAACAACTATTTCATTTTCATTGAGAAAAATTGTATTCCTTAAAAAGGAAGGTTACCGCATCGATTTTAACGAGGTCTGCTCCCAACCCTATTTCCCCCAAGATTGGCAAATAACTACTTGTGAGCACCACCACACGGCCTCCATTTTCAATGTCAGTGTCCAATTTAGCTTCCTCACAATTGAAAACCAGTCTTGGCTTGTCCCCTGCTTCGGCTTCTGGGGTGGGCATTCTCGTTCCTTCCTCTAATTTAACAATTCCACTTCCAGATTGGCTACCTAGAAGATGGTTGAGCTCAGTTTCCTTCAGATCCCATGCCCTGCACATAAATTCCTTGCTAAATCCATGGAACACATTTGAGCCACCAATAAGGTGAAAATCCTGCAAAGATACATGGAGAAGGTCATTGACAAGAATAATTAGAATGGAATGGAATGATTCTTCGTCATGGTTTAAGGATACATACAGTGAACTCCCCTGATCGGTGGGCTTTGGATGTATCCCCAAGGAAGAGGATCTCCAGCTCCTCTGAGGGGTTGTCATTAAAAAACCAGCTCACCACTCCCATGGGAACTGCAATGGCATCTCCTTTCTTAACCTTCACCACCCTCTCTGACTCTGCTTCCGGAAGGAGTATGCCACCAATACCTGATCCTGCATGTAATAACCAGGGAGGGGGATTAGTTCATATACATTACTTGGAAACGGAAAATTGAGAGGCATGATTTAAGATAGGCTCTGAGGGTGCTGTTCCATTTCAAGAACTCCAGCCACTATTTTTGCTCTGAGGCCAGCACCATTTCTGGGAAATACCCTCAAGAGAAAATTAAGAGACATGATATAAGATCAAACAGCCTGATATGAATCCTTCGAAAATTTGGTGATAAATGGATGCAAAGCATGCAAACAAATAAGATTGAAACACCCAATACAGCAACAAGATCTGAAGAATATTTTGTCACACAAAATAAGATTGTAACACCCAATGGACCAACAAGGTTTCAGTTGATTTTAAGTTTGTAAATACAGAGAAAGAACCTAGAAACTGTTGATCTAAACTAACAATATTTTACAGAATTTGTGCCCTGCTTTTTCAATCCAATCCCTAAAATGTAGTCGCTCCACTATAGTAGGGAAAGATTCTAAATTATCCTAAACCTAGTAATGGCAATTAAACCCTTATTTATAAAGTCTGTAATTGTTTAGCTTGGCCCAATAAATGTGTCAACATAGAATCTGTAATTGCTTTGCTTGCTTTTTTCCATAGATTAGAATCTGTAATAACATTTTAAGAACGGGACTCTGCCATTGCTTTGCTTAAGAGGATACTAAGCCTCACATAACAATATAGCATCCTCAACTTCTGAAGTGGGCTTAAACCTACTCAAATGACAAGAAACATGCTTAACTACTGAAGTGGGCTTAAATGCAATATATAATTATTGATTTGTTTCTTGCCTTACACAGGTATCTCAGAAATTCTCCAATATAAATGTTACAGCCTCATTGATGTGTTCATAAAAGACCCAATTGATTTCTCTTTGTTGAAAAAGAAAGAGAAGATTGAAAACTAGATACATACCTCGAAGAACATAGCAGAGCTTAGAGGAGTCCGAATACTTTGGCAAGGAAAGGCCAAGATGGTTGAGAATGAGTTTGGCAGCTCCAATTTTTCCTTCCGACAGCATACTCAAATCAGAACTCAACCATACTTGATAACTCCCGGCCTCTGAACTGATTATCTCCTTGGGCAAGGCTGGGGTCAAAACTCTCTTGGGTGCAGCTTCCATTGTTTACTTACAACCTAATCTGCCTTTCTTCTTTCAATACAATCCTTAATTCTCACGAATTACTGTACCTTGAACAGAAACAGGCAGATCAGATACTAGATATTTTACTCAACATAATAGATGATCAAAAATACCCTAGTTCCATAAATTGGAGAAGAATTAACAACAGCCCACATGCACAGGAGTAGCCAATAAAACCATTTACAATCCTGAAATCAACCCATTTACTAACAATGTAAAACTACATCATGAACTTATTCAAACATTACATGCAAACCCAATCCAATTTAAAACTTATTCAAACATTACATGCAAACCGAATTCAATTTAAAACAGATTAATGCTGCACTCTTACATTTACTGAAAACAAAAAAAAAAAAAGCAAATTTCAATATAAATCACTAAACCAACTCCATATTCATATATGTAATCAGATCAATTCATAAATCTAAAGATTACATTGCTTCATTTCACAATCTAGCATTGCACATACAGTAAGCTCATGCAAATCATCAAACTTTGAAATAATATCACAGTGATACTTCAATTCAATTCATAAAAGTACTGATCACTTTGATCCACTTCAAAATCTACCATTGCACATAAATTAAGCTCATGCAAATCATGATAACTTTGAAATTATATCACAGTGATGGGCAATGAAAAAACCATACCCAATACAAGCTAGGACACAACGATCAACAAGACTGAGAAGAAGAACAAAGGTCGAAGCCTATATATAGGCTTCGTATATAGATTTGGATTGAAACATAGATATTTATTATCCATGTCATTTAATATTATCCTGATCTCTAATACCTTTTATTAGAAAAAAAGCGTGTCGATAAAATATTGGTAAGGGCCGTCAGCCGTGTAAGGCATGCAATTCCCATGCAAGATTCAAGCAAAGGAACGCGGAGCTAATTGCATCGCTGCCAGCTGGCACATATTTTCATATTGTTTTAACAGTCTGTCTGTTACTAAAAAAACAGCTTACACTTTAATTATATGCAAAATTCCCGTTTAGGATAGATTAGGATTTTAATAGGAAACAAAGGAGTTTTTATAGAGTAGTCTCATATGGTGGTTTATTTATGTTTGGTTAGGTAAATTTTTATTTTTTTATTTTTTTATAATGGTGGAGGTTTTACATTTTAAAAGGTTTTATGAGGTTATTTAGTTTATTTTGATTAAGAAAAGTTATTCAATTTAATATTTTTCCTGGAAGTTAATTGTAGGAAAATGAATTTATATTATCATTTTCAAACTTGATAAATTGGAACAATTAAATATTAAATATTAAAATAATATTATTTGTTATAATTGTTGAAAATAGAACATTGGGTTTAGAAAGAGAAATATGTAACTTCCAAAGCATTTTTCTTCATTATGATAGATTTCATGTCAAAATATTAATGGGGAAGTTACAAAAAGGGAAACCATTAATGGGGGAGTTAGAAAAAGTCAATTTTAAGAAGACATCTCCATTATCATAATTTTTTTTGACCATTGAAGTTCCCTCCCACATTAGATGGATTATTTGGTTCGCCAGAGATATTTTCCCGTTCACGCCATACAGTAATTTCCCGTCTTTCCATCTTCCGTGTGCGAGTTTTTCGTTTATTTATTGCAGTTTTCAGTTAGCGCTTTCACTGTTTTGGGTTGCCGCATTCATGACGCCTAATCACGTTTAAATTAACACCGGGAAATTTTCTAAAATCGTCGGTTGTTCTCATGATGGGGAAATTAAAACGTGTGAGAACAAGTCTCCTGTACGGTTGAAAACAAATAACTCGCGTGGAGGAATAATTTTTTTTTTTTGAATAGTTACACGGTAGCAACAGGAAGAGATCCAAGTCCAAGATTTTTTTTTTTTTTAAACAAATGTATTAGCATTATTTTTTGTTTTTCTACCCAAAAAAAACTAAAACTAGTATATCTATATTTAAAAACTATATATGTAAAATATGCCATTAACCTAAAATTTGTTTGTTCTAATTTTATTAAGTACAAATATGATATAATAATTAATATATTATATTATTATTATAATTTATATAATATATTAATATATAATAATTTATAATATTATTTTAATTTATATATATTAATATTAATATATAATATTAATACTCATAATAATATAATATATAATGATATATTAATATTATAATTTCTTAAAACATATTATGTTAATATTAATGATATATTTAAAGACAATAAAATAAAAAATATATTTTAATATTTAATATAAATATATAGTTTTATATTAAATTAGTTTTTAAAAATATATTAATGTAATGGTTAAATAGATAGTGAACATTTGGTGAGAGAGTACATTTGATTTGTGCATAGAAGATATATTAATAATATCTATAGTTTTATGTAAATTTGTCATAGCCTCAATGGAAGATATCACAAAAAATATTAAACAACAAAATACTTTTACAATGATTATCTAATTTACCTTATTAAAAAATATGTTAATATAAAGTCAAACATAAAATTATATATAAATTGTATCTAAGTTATTTAAGAATATAAACCTATGGATATTTTTGTGGTAAACAATTTGTTGCATTTAAGGAGGCTACACACTATCCTTCTTTGGCAATATTCTTGGAACTACTTTATATAAAAATATGGAGCAATTGTGGGCGGAAGGGTGGGAGCCACCTCACATCCAGGTGAGGTGGCCGACTTGGCAGGGCTAGCAGGCAGGGCGCCTGGTCAGCGGGATAACCCCGTTTCATTGGGGCAGAGGGAGGAGAATTGGGAGGCCTTCACAATCATTTTCGCGCACTATAATGGCGACTAGTGGAGATCGACATTTAAAGCACACACGTTGGAACGGTCTTGGTTCTTGGGGTGCAGGATGAAGGCAACAACGACCCCAATTATGAATCAATAGGAATTGCAAATGGCCTCATATCTCGGGGCAATTGAGCAGTTAAGTAGTGAGCTGGCAAGTGCAGGAAGACACTTAGAACTTATCTTCCGCCATCATCGAGAGAAGAGGCAACTTTTCCTCGGGATATTTGAAGGCATTTTGGCTATCTTTATGCAGACTGCTTGGCATTCTGGTTTATGGCCAACGTTCCCCCGTCATTCATCATTTTCCATCTGCCTGTTGAACAACTTGCTTGTGGCGGAATGGAATCCCCCATTTGTCTAACCAGAAGGGTTAGGCAGATGGCTTTCTTTGGCAAAATGACTGATCAGAGATTGAGAAGGGTCCTGTGGTAGAATGACGCCTTTGTCATCGAAGCCACTAAGCTCATCTTGGGGAGAGATTTTGTCAATGGGGGAGAGCTCTACTGTATTGATTCAGACATACCGTCTAGGGTGGTAGCTTCTCTCCTCGACGTGATGACGAGGAGTTGAGAGTACTGGTGCAAAGGATGTTCAAGTTGAACCTGATGGAAGGGTTGGATGAGGTGTTGGAGGTAGCGGAAAGAGATGTTGGGCTCCCGAGGCTGAAGGATCCGCACAAGGTAAACCAGCCCAGCGAAGTGGTCAATTTTTTTCCCTTCATCCTGGACATTCGAGGTGATGAGTTGATGGCTCACAGGGTCAGGGTCCGCAGAGGAAGGGACTTCCTTAAAAAGATGTTCAACATGATTCCAACTGAGGGCTTCACGTGGGTGGGCAAATTTCATGACTACCTGTTTGAGGAAGGGGAGATATGATTAGTCTGGTGGCTCTGGTGCAGTCGGTCTCTAGTCAGCTTGGTGTTTATTGTTGTATATGTTTAATAGTTTATGTTTTATTGTAGTAAGGTTGTTTGGGGGTTTTAGGCAGTTATAGGTATATGTCTACTGTAGCATCAATTTAGTTTGACACACCTAAAGTGGTCATTTTGTAATTTTCTGTAAGCAAATAGCAGGGGGAAAAGTATATCATTAACTCATGGAGCTAAACAGTGTAATATTTTTTTGACTATCAATATAAACTATCTCTTACCAATAAAAAAACATGGAGCAATTAACCTAAAGCTTCCACAATTGACTAAAATGATAAGACGTGGTTCTGTGATGGATGTGATTTTGACATCAATTGTATAATATTACAAAGTAATAGAGTATGTCAACAAAGTTGTAGAAATTAATGGGTTGGCATGTGCTTATGGTTGGCAATTGTGACAACCTATTGAGTGACTATTTTGTGGGAGCAAATGTAGTATATGAATCTAGGAGTAGTAATCATATAGGAATTTGGGATGAGTCAAACTTGAATGTTGTACACATGTAATAAAATTGGGGAATTTTATCTCAGGTTTCTTAAAAAAGTGATGGATGTAGCTATGCTTAGAATTAACAAGGTTGTCCTTCTTAACATGAGATAATAACTTAGACAACACATGAATAATAACTTAGAGGGATGGAGGGAGGAAGTGGGAGAGTGAGAGGGAGAGGAAGCAAGTATATATAGAGAGAGAGCCACTACCCTCAAGAAGACTCTTGTTTCAGTTAGCTCTTGGTGAATGAGGCTCACCAAGATTGAGAGGGGAGGGTAAATCTTAACTTTGATTTCCTCATATCTATCTATCAAATGAATAAGCTTTATGTAGCCATAAAGTGGAACAGAGAAAGAGAGAGATGAAATAGACAGTTGATTGGGTACAATGTTATATTTGCACCCCTTCATTCTCCATCACAATAAATACCCAAACGAGTAAATAGTTGTAGAGGCTTAAGGCAAGGAGATCACCTCAGTTCCTAACTACTTATTATCGTGGAAAAACACTTCTTAGAAGAATAGCTTTTCACCAACAAGAAAGGAAAATCTATGGGCAGCCAACTGTAAATAGATGAACTAGATACATAGGTTATCATTTAAATATTACATTATCTTCTGCTCCATTGTTTGTCTTCCAAAAAGAAACTAAATCAAAGCAATTCTTCACAGCTAACAATAGGCTTCAAGGCAAAATAAGAAATGACACAAACCACAAGAAAAATGCAATTCTTAATATATAGGGATACAAAGAATTGCACCAATTAATTAACTAGGATTTTTGATACACCATAAAGCAACAAATGGGCCAAGGATAAATAACCAACACATCACTCATGTCAAGGCACCTACAAGAATAGCAGGAGTAGAATATTTTCATTGTATAGGTTGATTGGATGAAATTTTTTGTTACTAAGTGTTGGCATTTGTTATTACTTATATATGTTATTGATAGAATTATATCTCGTCCTTCATGGGATCAATCGAAACAAAGCTTTGATATCAAATGTTGGTTTTAAAATGCTTATTCCTCAATTAGGAGCAACAAAAAGTAATAAACAATGATTATCTAAAACACATGTAACCTTAATTAAACATAGAAGAATAAGTGAAGGAGATAGAGAAGATAAGATGACATATATACTTGGGAAAACCCTTTTGAGAAAGATGTTGGAAAGATGATTGTCGTTGCACCAAAAGATCGACCTATTAATGCCTGATAAAACCACCAAAGTTAATGAATCCATGGGAGGTAGTTAAGCCTTGTCACGAACCCAAGTGCTACGCTACACAACATAAGGAGACCAAGGGCACACACCTTGCAATGATCCCCCCAGCACAAGCGAGGGGTTCGAACCCGTGACCCAAGCTCTATTACTAATTGTTGGAAATATGGTTGTTGTTGCACCAAAAGATCGACTTGTTAATGCTCGATACAACTGCCAGAGTTAATGAATCCATGGGAGGTGGTTAAGCCTTGTCATGAACCCAAGCGCTGCACTGCACATCACAAGGAGACCAAGGGAACACACCTTGCAACACAAGAAACCCACAACCAAAAGTAAACCTTGATATATTCCTTCAAAATAAGCTTACAATAGCTTAAGAAACTCCACTAATGTTGTAGCCCATGTATTAACACTTTAGTAGCATGTATATAGGATACCATCTTTTTATTTTGAAACCTATTTATCTAAAGGGGATCAATTTCCTTTCTTTTTTATTTAGCACTAGAGGTGTAGAAGTTGCTTCACATCATTTGGGTATATTGTTTGATTATGTTGTATCTACAAAAAAAATGTAAAGAAAAAAACTTATCCTCGAAAGCTGGGTGGAAAAACACATCAAAAGGGTAAATTGATTAAGGTGGAAGATGTGCAAAATTTGACAAAAGAAAGATTTGATCAAATGATTAATTCAATTGGAGGTTTTGATCTGAAAATAGGTGTAAGCTCCTATAATAATCTAACATGAAACTATTGCAAGTATGTGCTAATCGGTGTTGTCATTGATGTCAACATGCTTTTGTTGTCATTGGTGTCAACTGTGTCTTCTGATGAGGATGTTGTTGTTTGATTAAGTTGTCTTGCTAAAGGTGATTTGGTTGCTATGTAGAGGTGATGAAGATGTTGAGGATATGCTTTTGTTGTTGGGTTTGTAAGTGCTTTTGAGAAAATTTGATTAATTATGGAAACAGTGTGTTGAAGAAGTCTTCTGGCTTACACAGTACTATTCAAGTTTTTGCTCCGCATTTATTTTATGTTGGAGATCTGAATGTGTAGTTTGGATATGTTGTTTAGAAGTGTTATAAGATGCTAAATCCAGAATTTGGTGCTATGGATTGTTGTTCAGTGAAAGTTATGTTCACCAGTTTGAGAACAGTGTTTGACAGTGTTTGTAGAGGTGTTTGGGAGAAAGTATTTTTCTCCGCATTTCTCCGCAGAGTGGTTTCAAGTGTCACAGTTTTGGATGTGTTCTTATAAGGTCTATATCTTTCTTCAGTTCAAGTGGTTTGTGATTTGGTGCTCCAGAAAGTCATTTCTTGTGTAACAGGGTTCGACAATGTTGTTTGTGAGCATATTGTGAACCTTCTTTAGGTGAAAGTTATTGTAGTTGAATTTGTTGATTTTCAGGTGACTTTAAGATGTTTGTGGATGCTTCTAAATTGGGTTTAAATCTTTGTGCAAGATCTGCAAGGTGTGTTTATCTTTGAGGAATCGTGTGCTTAAATGTTCATTGTGTTAACTCAAGTTTGGCCAACTTGGTTGTTTACACTATTTGTGATCGTGCTTTGGTGAATGTGAAATCATGGTGAAGTGTGTAAGAGTAGATTTAGGTTTGTGCTAAGATGTGGTGTGGTTTGCATTCATTATTTTCCTTTGTGGGAATGTTAAGGTCCATATCTAATTTTAAATTTATGAGTTATGATGTGTTACCAACCTTGGAGATTGTTTTCATGATTGATGGTGATATAAATAAGTGTCAAGGATTTGTGGATGAATGGGCATGTGAGGGGTATGATGATGTGATGCAAATTTGATCAAGGTAGCAAGAGATTTCATGTGTTAGTCTACTGGATTGAGTGAGCGGAAGGTGTCTACTATTTTTAGTGATGTTGCGAAGATGTTTGTGTTATGGTGTATATTGAGCTTCATTGGAACTGTACTTCATGAATAGGTTTGATGCAATTATATCAGTTCAAAAACTAGTTGTGAGCCATCTTTCATTTCTTTCTTTCTTTCTCAGTGGGCAGTGAGTCCACTTGGACAGTGAGTCCACCTGCAATGAGTAGTCTTTCATTTAGGCAGTGAGCCTTTTGTAATTCAATATTGCTACTACATTATATTGTGAGCTAATCCTCATCATGGTTTTTCCCTTTTAGGGTTTTCCACGTAAAATTTGGTGTTCTCTTGTGTGTGGTGTTGTTATGATTCAATTTTAGTTGTTTTCTTTTCATGCTTAATCATCATAACATATATAAAGGTTAATGTGGATCTAAATATTTATGAGGGTTTGAAATTTTTGATACAACTGATTCACCCCACCTCTTAGTTGTCTTGTGCATTCAACAGAAACAATAGTATCTCTCTGTTTCTCTCTCTATATATATATGCATTTTAATAAATAGTAAGGTCACTTCAATTTAAAGAATGTGGAGAACATTAGATAAGATAGAATTGTGTTCTTATTTAAAAATCAGAAGTATCCAAAGGTAATGCACAATATTCCTCTTAAAATTATAATCTCAATGAGAATGCAAAATGACTATAACTAAACACAAGGCTAGTTACAAAAGAATAATAGTAAGACAAATTTAAACAAAAGAAACACATAAATGCTAAGAAGCTATAATGAGAAATCAATAATTATGCTGAAATTTGGTTAATTGGTCTTATAATTCATACTACTAATCTATATAAACAATAAAAGTCATTTCAAAATAACTCTCACTAAAGCCTATCAATATAGTTTACACTAAAAGGAAAATGTGCTTAACAAAATAATTGAGAAAAGTGAGTTTATTATAAAATAGTGTCAAATTCTCCATCCCTTCTTTCCAAGTGGTTATGCAAACTTTCCTTTAACAAATGTGAAAGTGCAAATTCACATTCATTATCCAGTTGTTTTATGTTATGAACCCTCATATGTCTTCTACCTTGAGAAGGATAAGGACACTAAAGGATGGTGCATACGTGCCTCTAAATAATCAAGAAGAGAACATGCATGTCCATAAAAAATAATTTAATATTTCATTAAAACTATTACCATTGATCTAGGATTTATCAAAGGTATAACCACCATACCTAGGTGTCAACCTATATATCCAAATGGCTAGACTCATATGCTTCCAAGATTTGAACATCATACACTAAGAACTCTACCTGTCAAATTTATATAAGAAGTCATGAAGATTTATAACATGAAGCTAATGCTACTTAAAGTGTGATCAAATGGTTTGTATATTATGAACATGCATCTAATTGGTGGCACTTTCCATGTAAACTCAAAGTGATTGGATTTTTCTTAATCATTTTATGCCAACAATCCAAAGATATCAATGTTGATATAGGGAGCTATGTTAAACATAGCATGTCATTTGCTTAAGGACCCAACAATTCACCTTTAATACCTCTTCAACATACCCATTGCACACTATATGAATCTATCTAATTTTCACAATTAAGAATAAGAAGTTTAGTAGGTAAAACTTTGAGTTGTGGAAATTGAAGGTTGAAGATATTTTAATAATAATTGTTGCACTAAATTTTCTACCATCAACAATGACTCAAGATGAATGGTAGAATTTGGATAGATGAATAGATCTACTATCAGGTTATGTCTTTCTAATTCAGTTTTAATTAATGTTTTAGTTCAAAAATTTGTTAAGAGTTTATGGGATAACATTATTGCATTATATCAAACTAAGTGCCTAGTAAATAAGTTATTTCTAAAAAGAAATTTTTATTCTTTAAAGATGCATGGAGGAGACTTTGTAACCAAACATTTAAATGCTTCTCATGTAGTAGTGAGCCAACTAGCTTCTATAGATGAAAAAATAGAAGAGGAAAATGTATCACTTTGATTTGTTCATTATAAGATACCATATTTCTATTTCGAAGAAGCTTATTTATCTAAACATGATCAATATCCTTTCTTTTTTCTCTATAAATGGGGGTACAAAAGTTGCTTTGCATCGTTTGGGTGTACCATTCGATTATGTTGTATCTGCAAAAAAATTGTAAATAAAACAAACTTATCCTCAAATTTTGGGTGGAAAAAACACATCAAAAGGGTAAATTGATTGAGGTGGAACATAAGGAATGGGCTAGTAGTGAAGCATTCGTCTATTTTATCTAAATTTCCATGGATTGTGAATTATGCAAGCCATACAATGCATTCAAGTGTAACTTGACAGAATAATGAAACCTTCATTTTGTACTAATCTAGACTTCAATAGATTATAAATTCCTTTCTTTCATAGGCATGTTCCTGCCCAAATTGAATAGGCCACCAAAAACAAGTATTGGAAATTATGGACATTATTATTATTATTTTGATTCTATGTAGAAAATTTGTTTGCACAATCAACATGGGACTAATTGTAGGTATGGATGTTGACAACTGTAGACCAACCATTCTACAATTTAGGCATCAGAAGCCTTGTGGAAGGAAATGATGTCACCTGGAAGAAGTTTCATGTCACGAAGAAAGAGATTCCAACCCTTTGTGAACACATAGCTCTAGTTCCTTCCCCACTAAAGTACCAAAACCATAATTATTTCCCCATACTATCTTGGATTGTGATCAACAGTCATCCATCTTTTGCATTTTTGCAAGGATTGAATGAAAGCCTAGAGGATGTGCAAAAAATAAAATACTATGAAACCCATCACAAGAAACCATTTCAAAAGATAAATCTCAAATAAAGTGTGTCTTCCAAAGGTTTGTCTCTAGAAGATAAAGATAATTTTTTTATCACCACAACATGTCAAGGATTGGTTGGATTTGGAGTTCCAAACCGCATTGTGGATTGATTATAGTAGCTTAAAGAGTTTGAGAAAGTCCCACCAGAATTTTACTTTTAATATGTTTATAGTATGCCAAAGGGTGTATGGGAAAACCATATCCTTATTTATGTATGATGGTGAAATAAAATTTGTGGATTCAAAGTACCTTTTAGTTTCAAGTAGAGAACATGGCTACATGCATAACCTTCCTATGAATAATTATATTTAGATTTTACCTTTACCACCCATGACAATTGCAAAGACATTTCCTAAAACACAAAATCATTGGCCATCATGGGATTGCAAAACTAAGCTTTAAAACTGCATAGGCATAATGGCAAAAAGTGTTCCATTGTGTGATACTCTTAGGACTATGGTTGAGCATTCTAATGGAAAAACATACATTAATGATCAAGCTATGGTACTTTTACAATGTAAAAATTTGAGCTTGAAATGGGTTGGTCCAAATCATCTAGCTCCACTGGAGCCTTGTGAAATAGAAAGAGATAAAGAAAAGAGAGTGACTTAGTATGGGTTGGTCCAAATCATCTAGCTTCACTAGAGTGGGAGAGAGAGAGATAGAGATAAGAGATTTGAAGGGAAAGAGCATATGTAAATACTAACAAATCAATCAATCATTTCATGCCATTGATCCAAAGATAAACAAAGTAGGAGAGATAGACAATAAGATAAAGAGAGGGAGATATATAGAGAGATAAATGGGCACTTAGTGTTAAACCACTCCCCCCGCCTTCTTTAAATATAGCATGCTTATATACATTTTTTATATTTGACAAGATACACATTTTGGGACATTGATATTTTTTTAATACATTTTTTCTCCTTCTCTAAATGTATTTGTCAGTTTTCAATGATGGTTGTTCCTTGGATGAATTTTGCACACAATGAGCTCCCATGACATAGAATGCACACCATTTTTTAGGTCTTAAGATCATTCCCATGGATATCGTCTACAAATTCAAACAAATCAAAACTTTTTCCCTTAAGAATTTAACTTTAATCCATTTGAGCTCCAAATTATGCATTTGGTGTGAAATTATAAAATCAACGAGGATCACTAAGTTTGATCGATCTTCGTATCATGTAAAATACCATGAAAGGATGCATGGTGGTAGGCTAGATGACACATAAAAATGATGTAGGTGGTGACCATTCTTATATTTGTAAGATGTCAAATATGAGACTTGTGATAAACAAACATACATGCTTCAAATAATATGCATAGGTGATGACAAATGAAATGCAAGTGAACCCAAGTGCAATGCATGAAAAAGAATCTAGAAAGGAAATTCACAGGCACCAGACATGGAAGCTCACACATTTCAAGTAGCTACTAAGAAAAACACAGTGATCTTCAAATCGATTAAGATTGTCAAAATTAATTCACGATAATTGAAAAAACAAAAAAATGATAGGGGCCATAGGGATACAAGACAATCATCATTCACTTAAAGACATATCAATTGAACTTCCACAACTATTCGGTGTACCCATTGCACACCAAGGTGTGATTGCTAGTATAATAATTGTAAGTGAGGCATCTTTACTAAATAAAATAGCCAAAGTCAAGTGGGGGTTTTGCTTTACTTTACAACTATTTTATTTCATTTTACTATATATATATGGACACATAGTTTTTAATTTTATTTAAGAATTATTTTTTAGTAATACATTTGTTTTAGCAACTTTTAATTTTTCTCACTTTTTAATAGTTTGGTGAATAAATATTTTAAAATTTTGATGTCTTCATATTTTTACTTTTATAGTTTTATTTTTTTAAATATATGTGTCTAGACACCACACTCCATGTCTTGTTGCCACAATATAATGCCTCTTGGTATAATAAGTATTTTAATATTATAATTTCTACCATATGAGGTGAATTTTGGGAGCCCAAGGGTAAGTGCACAAAGATGGGGGACCAAAAGGGGGTCTTAAGATGCCACTTTTTTTCTAAAATTAGGAAAGACTGATGTTGGATGAGAAATTGAAGATAGTTACACTCAAAATTTGAAGATACAACAAAAACAAAAGTCGTAGTGCTCTGAATCTAGTTTCTAAACTACTAATTTTTTTAAAAAATGGTTGAGATTAAGGGGTTCAAAAAGGGGGAGAACACAAATTGGTCTTATTTTTCAAAGAAACATAACATAGCGTCTGGTGTGCTCCCCCTAAAATGTTAACTTTATTTAGTATTTCAAAAATTGCTTCAGTGAGAAATTAGCTAACACCATGTAGTTTATCCCTAATTTTTCTGATAATTTTTTCATGAATAATTGATTTTTTACTAATTTTCAAAGTGGACACATCCTGAAAAAAAAATTGAGCTTGCTCCCCCTAAAGTTTTTGAAAACTAATAAAAAATCCATTTTTTTAATACATGTAGAATGGAGTCTAGTTTCTAAAAATGTAATTTATTTGAAATTTTGATGAACGGTTAAAAAAAAGTCAAAAATACCACACACTAGTTTTTGACAAAAAATGGATACACTAACAAAAGAAATTAAAGATGAAATCCTTAACATACTCAAAATGTGAAAAAAATTATATGGTTAGAAAGCTAAGAGAGAGCTTAAGATTATGGTGGTATTTTTTTGACTTGTCATTGAAACACATGCAAACCTGATGGGGAGCATGCTCTAGATTATGTAATTTTTTTACAATCTAGAAAAACACATCTTTGGATTTCCAATACACAGTCTAAGCCTTTGGTTTGGAAGCCCCTGGCAAATCCAAGCCAAAAACTTGGAATTACCAAAGCAAAACATGACGCAAGAGTGTTATAATGCACTCGCGTTATGGTGAAATAAAATCATCTCTCTCTCTCTCTCTCTCTCTCTCTTAAACCCCTAATCCCTAAACCCTAAGTTCCCCTAAACCCTAAACCTGAGCAACTATAAACCTCTATCTTCCTATCTCTCCCTTATATCTCCCTATCTCTATCATCCCTCTACTCTCAATCTTTCTCCCTATCTCTTTGGACATCTCGCTCACTCTCTATCTCCCTATCTCTCTCCTCTATCTCCTCTATCTCTCCCTATCTATCTCCTCTCTCTCTACCTATCTATCTCTACCTATCTCCCTAGGTGTTGCCACAATAATGGGTTACACTTTCTGGGACATCCTAATTTTTTCTGAAATCGCATATTTTTAGAAAATATAATGATTTAAGCCTTGAAAGGCTCCATTTAAAAGATTTTAATTAAAGAGGGTTTGATCAAACCCCCTTAGATAGAACCCTGCTAGCTTTAAACCATACCTATAATGGAGTCTCCTCTACACCTATCAAAATGTTGATAAAAAACCACTTTTGATTTACCTTTTGGGGGATCAAATGAATTCATTTAAAATTTATGTTTTTTAAGCATGCAGTCCTTATTATAAGCTTCAATAAAAGTATAATTTTAAATATATTTAATTTGATTATTATATTCATTTTTATTTCTTGTGAATGTAGGTTTTTCAATGAACATCAAGGTCTTTGTTTCATACATATGAAAAAATAGGAAAATATAGAAATTTTTTTTCTAAAAAATACATGTCCTCTAAGTATTGATGTCCTTATTCCAACAAAAAAAAAATTGAATTCTGATACATACAAAATAAGTTATGCTCTTTATAGTACACCTATGTCTAAATTTTAATTGGTTTGACTTCAAAATTTAATTAAAAAAATACTCAATAAAACATTATGAAACCAAATGCATCCTCTAGATATTGTAGTTTCAAATCTAAATTCAAAAAAATTAGAATTTTATCCTTCATAGAAAAAAGTTATGTGGTTTATAGTACACATCACTCTTTAAAAGTGGCATTTACTATTAAAAACTAGTTATCAAAAAAGATGGAAAAATAAATGTAATTTGATTTCAAAATTTTTTAAAAATATTTATTGAAAATCTACAGACAAAATGTCACAAATCACTAGTTTGCATCATCTTCAAATTCCTCACGGTTTAGCAGCTATAGGTGTCCAAAAGTGAAGATTTAGTTTAAAATGTTTATTTCAATGTCAAGTTTAGCCAAAAAGTGTAACCCAGTATTGTGGGATTACCCCTTGTCTCTTACCTCTATCTCCCTATCTCTCCCTCTCCCTTATCAATGAAGGAAATGGAAACAAGAAAACTTAGACTCTCTTTCTATATATATATATATATATATCCCTATCTCTCCCCTCTCTTTCCCCTCCATCTCCACCCTCTCTCCCTCTTCCTCCCTCTCACTCTCCCTTATCGACAAAGCAAATGGAAACATGAAAACTAGGACATGCAAAGAGGGATGAGGATATAAATTACAAGGATGAAATTGAAACAAGATAAAATGAAAGTTCAATGGATGGGAAGAATGATGAGAGAAGAGGTGTAAAATAGTAAAATAGGGAAAAATTGGTGAAAACTAGAAAAGCTAAGAGAGAGAGAGAGAGAGGAGGGTTTAGGGGCATTATTTAGAGTTTATGAGTTTAGGTTTGCTCAAGTTTAGGGTTTAGGGTTTAGGAGTTTAGAGAGAGAGAGAGAGATTTGTCGGTAGCTTACAACTTGGAACAATTAGGACACCTGTCACATGAAACGAGACCTCCCCTATCATTTACTTGCCCACTCGATGTGTTGGCATAATCGGTTCAGCCCCACGACCAACATAACAAAAAATATGGCACCTGGCAAGGTTGTGCTGCATGAAACTGAAGCATTTTGCACTTGAATGCATTTAATTTTGGCAGGGTCAAACAAATTTGAGTTGACCAAAACTGAGAGAGGTTATTGTGGATGGACCTCATATACACTTGTAGGTCAGAATGGAACATTTCCAGCTACCACAAATTGTGAGAACTGCTCCGTCAAAGTTTGGTAGTTTTTTGCTCTTAGGATCTTAAGTGACTTTGTCAGTAGCCTGCTGCCTTGAATGACTGGGACACTTGGAGCACAAAATGAGACCTCCACTAGCATTTACCCACCCACCTCAACACGTTGGTACTGTCAGATCAACCCCATGAGTTGTGGAATGCAAAATGTCACTCCTAGCACCTTTACACTGCATGAAACTGAAGCATTTTGGAACAATGCATTTTATTTTGGCACAATAAAATGGATTGGAGTTGACCAAAACCAAGAAAGGTTATTGTGGATGGACCCCATGTGCACATGTAGGTCTGAACAAAACATTCACAGTTGCCACAAATTTTGAGAACTATTTCATCAAAGTTTGGTATTTTTTTATCTTAAGGATTTTAAGTGACTTTGTCAGTAGCCTATTGCCTTGACCAACTAGGAAACTTGGTGCATGAAATGAGACCTCCCTTAGCATTTAACCAACCACCCCAATGCATTGGCATAGTCTATTCAACCCCACAAGCTGTGGAATGCAAAATGTCACTCCTAGCACCTTTCGACTTTGTTAGTATCTTGTAGTCCAAAATGACTGAGACACTTGGCACATGAAATGAGACCTCCCCTAGTATTTACCCACCCACTCTGACGTGTTGGTGTAGTTGGTTTGGCCCCATGACCTATGGAATACAAAATTTCACTCCTAGCACCTTTCAACTTTGTTGGTAGCTTGCAGCCCAGAATGACTGAGACACTTGGTGTATGAAACAAGACCTGCACTAGCATTTAACCACCCACCCCAATGTGTTGGCACAGTCAGTTTGGCCCCACAACCAACATAACGAAAAATATGGCTCTTGGCAAGGTTGTGTTGTATGAAACCGAAGCATTTTGCAAGAATGCATTTGATTTTAACATAGTCAAATGGATTGGAGTTGACTAAAAATGAGAGAGGTTATTGTGGATGGACCCCATGTGCACTTATAGGTCCAAACGAAACATTCTAAGATACCACAAATTCTGAGAACTACACCATCAAGGTTTGGCAGTTTTTTTAAGATCTTAAGTGACTTTATCGATAGCCAGTTGCCCCGAGCGAATAGGACACTTGGAGCATGAAAAGAGACCTCCCCTAGCATGTACCAACCCACCTTGATGCATTGGCATGGTCAATTCAGCCCCACAAAATGTGGAATGCAAAATGTCACTTCTAGCACCTTTCCACTGCATAAAACTGAAGCATTTTGCAAGAATGCATTTGATTTCGGCACGTTCAAATGGATTGGAGTTGGCCAAAACCAAGAGAGGTTATTGTGGAAAATCCCCACATGCACTTATAGGTCTAAATGAAACATTCCCAGCTACCATGAATTTTGAGAACTACTCCATCAAAGTTTGGCAGTTTTTTGCTCTTATGGATCTTAAGTGACTTTGCTAGTAGCCTGCTGGCTCAAATGACTGGGAAACTTGGCACATGAAACGAGACCTCCCCTATCATTTACCCACCCACCTTGATGCATTGGCACTGTTGGTTTAGCCCCACAAACTATGGAATACAAAATGTCACTCCTAGCACCTTTCCACTGCATGAAACTGAAGCATTTTGCAAGAATGCATTTGATTTCGGCATGGTCAAATGGATTGGAGTTGACCAAAATTAAGAGAGGTTATTGTGGGCGAACCCCACATGTACATGTAGGTCTGAATGGAAGATTCCTTACTACCATGAATTCTGAGAACTGCTCCGTTAAGGTTTGGAAGTTTGTTGGTCTTAGGGATCTTAAGTGACTTTATCGGTAGCCTGTTGCCCCGAACAACTGGTACACTTGGCGCACAAAAAGAGACCTCCCATAGCATTTACCCACCCCGATGTGTTGGTATTGTCGATTCAGCACCATGAGCTATGGAATGCAAAATGTCACTCCTAGCACCTTTCCACTACATGAAACTGAAGCATTTTAGAACAATGGATTTGATTTTGGCATGGTCAAATGGATTGGATTTGACCAAAACTAAGAGAGGTTATTGTGGAAGGACCCCATGTGAACCTGTAGGTCTAAATGGAACATTCCAAGATGCCATGAATTCTGAGAACTACTCCGTCAAAGTTTGGCAGTTTTTTGCTCTTAGGGATCTTAAGTGAGTTTGTTGGTAGCACGCTGCCTCGAATGAATTGGACATTTGGTACATGAAATGAGACCTCCCCAAGCATTTACTCACCCACCTCGATGTGTTGGTTCTATCAATTTAGACCCACAAGCTGTGGAACACAAAATGTCACTCCTAGCACTTTTCCACTGCATGAAACTGAAACATTTTGGAACAATGAGTTCCTTGCCACCATATGCAAACAAAATTGATTTAAAAAAATTGAGGTAGGTATTTGTATGTGGACCTGACATCCACCTATACATGCAAAGAATATGTTCCTAGGTGTCACGGTTTGATGGAATAGCTGGTCCAAAGTTTGACACCTTTTTTTGTCTTAGGGCTCTTGAGAGACTATTTGCATTTGATGTAGCCGATAATAATCAGGAGGCTTAGCCATTGAAAATACACCTCCCCTAAAATTCACCCACCTACCCCAACACATTGGAACAATCAATTTGACCCCACGAGGTATGGAATGTGTTCTAATTACATCCATCAAAGCATAAAGGATATGAGAATTTTGTTAGATGTTGTAGTTGCAATTGCCCTGATAGACATGTATGCAAAGTGGTAGGTGTAAAGAAAATGTAGAAAGGTGAAATAAGGATATGTAAAACATAGAAACTATATAGAAGGTGAAATGAGGATATGTGAATCATGCCAAACATGTCTCTCTCTTCCTCTCTTCCTCGTTTTGCAAGAGAAAGACAAATTCACAATCAATGTAAGTAATGAGAAATTTGCATAAGATCTATAAGAGAGTTTTTATCACATGTATTTACATAATTTCTATTTTGAATTGTAGCTAACTTCACTCATTGACTGGTGAGTGTGAGGAAACAAGTCTACTTGAAGGTAATGAAGGACAAGAAGGTAAAGTTTATGAGGTAATGTAATGTCAGCCCTCACATTTCTTGAAAATTTTATAAAGAACACATCCATTATCATTGATATCAAACATGTACACATCCATTATCCATTATCCATTATCCATTATAAGATGAAAACATAGTTTATCCATTAGCATGAGAAAGTAAGGGATTCACATGGTTTGAAAACATAGTAGACAAAATCTTGATTGCAAGACTTATAGAGATTCACATGGTTTGAAAACACTCAAGTATTCTTAAATTCACTAGACCAACCTTTTCCATGCATGGGAAGATCTTTGTGATCAGTATAACATGTACTTGCGTTGTAAGTGGCCTAGGAGTTTGTAGCCCTTCTCAGAGACCTTTCCTATCATAAATTCCTTCATACACCTGATAATAGAGATCTGATACCTAATTTGGATACACTTTTGGTCCTTGTAAAACATGTGAAAATGAGATAGGGTTGTTTTCTACAGAATAGGAAAAAAATGGGTTGTTACAGTCAAATTAGGCCTATTTTGGGGACTTTAATGTAACATCAGAGACTTGTACATGGATTTAAACCATGAGATTGATAGGGAAGGTGTAAAGAGGCATATATAACATGTCTAAATACTTCCCTTGTAGAAATCACTCACCCAACACAAGAATTCTCAAAAATACACTAAAATAGGGTCTTTGTAGGCCAAATAGAGTAGGGCTTATTCAGAATGGCACTTACATGTGTGATCAATCTCTAAATTTTTTTGTGTAGCTCTATATATACCTGATTATACATGTGTGACTTAATATTTTTATATACCCTAACCTCCTCATAACTTCTCCATTTAGATTTGAGTACTGGATACTTGACAATTTGTGATGATAATATTATGACCATAGCTAACATTTTAGTGACACCACTATTCTAGTTTTGACAGAGTGCCAATTTCATATGATAGTCACAAGTTCACAAAAGTGACAATATTTAACATTATGGATGTCCTAGTAGATTGTTAACTAGCTTCTAGTCTTCATGATAGTATTTAAAAACTTTCAAGCAAATGCAATTGGAAGGTGTAAAGCCAAATACCCCAACCTTTGCCAGAACCCTCCCTGCTTGTGCCAAAATGAGATCTTAGTCCAACAAGGTATGGGCATCCATCAAATCATATGCAATTGGCACATGTAAAACCAACTTCCCTAACCTTTGCAAGCATCCTCCATACTTGTGCCAAATTAGGATCTTGGGAATAGGGTATAGACCATAGAAGCATATATGTTTAAAATATCTTGATAGATTTTGATATATTCTGATATTGTTATTGTGATTAGTGATAATCATTTTTTCCTTTGACAACAACAAACACTTCTAAAACCAAATTCCACAACCTTATCCAACATCCTCTTTGCCTATGTCAAAATGGGATCTGCAGAATAGGATGTGACAACCATCAAATCTTAAATGATATAGGAATTTTGTCACATGTTGTATTTGTAGCTACCCTTGTAGACATGTATGCAAAGTATGGAAGCATAGACAAGGTGCATGAATTGTTTGACATGATGCCTCAAAGAAATGCACAGTCTCATGGAATGCAATGATTGAAAATATGCACAAAATGGATTATTTGAAAAGGATTTATAAACTTTCAAACAAATGCAATTGGCACGTGTAAAACCAAATTCATGTAATGATAATTGATCATCATATTAAATATTTACTATAAACTATCATATACATAATGTCATGAACATAACATATAGTCTATATATAAAGCCATATAGTCATGTACAAACAAAGCCATACATGCATATACAAAGATATACATTGGTAACATACAAAAGTATGTATACAAAGCCATTTAGGCATACAAAAAAATGTCCCAAAATCTAGTTTCCTATGAATTGCTATGAAATAATTGGTGGTCCTTGCTTGGATGTGAAGATGGAGAGTCAATCAGTGACTCATCCTCTCTCTCCCATTGACTAGACCTTCTCGACAAAGAATTTTGTAGCTCCATCTATTAATACAATCAAACAATATGCACATTAATATAGAAAACATGAAATATATAACATCACATATGTAATCGATCACTTACTGCTAGCTGATGATCCTTCTCGATCATCTTTTCTCTCTTCATTCGTAGCTAGATGAGTTCGAGTTGTGACCTCCTGTGAGAAGCATTAAGAAACAAAATTGTCTAAACATAAATATCATTTATATACATCAAATGACATGAGATAAAACAAGAAATACTGTAAAATGACATTTACATGTTATTGGCTTATACCTCGGTCAAAGGATTTGAAGACAATACAACTATACCAATACCTACCTCCACTGACTAATGAAGATGAGGAGTCTCCATATTCAACATCTGAAAATAGAGTTCAAGTTTATTTGACCAAAATAGATACATAACATTATTTAAATGCATAATGATTACAAATGGTTAAATTTACCTTCGTAAAAATGGTTCTATGTCTAGGGGACCAAGGAAATCATGGAGGTGTTGGTGATGCTCTCTATTGAAATTATCAAATTATCACTAAATAAGATTATCATTAATATATATACTATATTTACAATCATGTGATAAATTACATACCTGTTGACTTGATCTCCTCTCATAACCTGCCACTGGATGGCTAACAGAGACAAGATGAAGACTCTGACCCTGGAATTTTATTGTGCAAATAATTACATACATTAATTTTGACTTATAATATAGATAGTCATATAAAATTAATTACAAATATATTAAATCAAGATGAACCTTGTAAGAACTTCCCTGGGGGTCAATACCAAATGTACGCTATAAGACATCGTCTATGAGAACAATATCATCTAATATGGATGTGTCCATCACTAGTTGCTACTCTTATGTTGCAACATCTTGCTAAGAGTCCTGCATCCCATAATTGCACAAGTTTCCTCATGAATAACAAAGATGTGGGGACAAATGACGCCTATTTCTCTCACCCTCATCGACCTAGGTGAGATCATCATCGTGCTGTGCTAGAGACTATGTGAGAGAACTCAATGAATGCAATGTCTCCACTTCAACACTCTCCTTCAAAGTTGAAGGGAGTGAGACACATGCTGGCCTCATCAGAGGTCTAGGTACGCGATTTTGGTCTTGTTGTGCCCCCTCTCTATCTTGGGCAGAGCCACCACTTATACCCTGGAACTCTCTAATGTTGAAGAATTAGGAATCTCCTTGAGGACGAATTCACAATGGAGTTTCCTCAAGAAATATTGTGGCACCTCATTGTTATTACATGGACGCTCATTAAAGACCATGTACCATCTATCCCAAAAGTTTTGGGATATATCTTTGTTCAGACACCAATGAATTGGGAAGCGTTTGCAAGTCTCTTCTAGTGTTTGGCTAGTTTTAGGATTGATAAAATATGAACATAATGCATAGAATTTGTAAATTTTTTGTCCTTCACTTGTTGGTAAGACAATTTGTTAGCATAGTATTGCCGAAACCTCTCTCTATAGTTATTCCATTTGGTTATTTGGTTTGTCACTGATTCAATGTGAGAAACAATCACTTCTAATGACTTGGCAAGGGCTCTCCTATGATCGGTGCTTGCACTTGGACTATTTAACATTTCAATTAGGGTTTGAAGATGTTTTTTGTTTTCTTAAATTTGCCCTAAATAGTTTTATTGTGTGTCTCTTTCATGGTTTGGACGTGAAGGTGAGGGGTCTTGAGGCTTTTGGGGATTGTTTTGAGTCTCCTCTGCTGGATTAATGTCTTGTGGTGCCTCATTGACTATAAATTCAACATAAAAAACTAATCAAACATTGCAAAAGTAAAAATTTCTTTTCAAATTCACAAAAATCAATCAAAACCTACCTTCTTCATTTGCTACACCCTCTACATTTCATTCACGACATCCTCAGGAGCATGATTGGCAAGGTGACATGGTGAAAACGTCAATTACACTTGGAAATTGCTTGATTCTTCCTTCTAACACACTCGCACTCTTATAACTAGTTTTTTCTTGCCAAAACACATAATGGGTCGTGGGTTTGTGTTTTGCTTTTTATTTTTCACTTTTAAAAATAGTATAATGTGAGTGCATTATAATGCACTCGCATTTTCCCTTGAATGGGACCAAAAATCCAAGTGGTGAATTTTTGGTCCCACAACTTTGTGCATATACCCCCAAGTTGGGATTTCAACATCTATAAATTCTAAGCTACTTCAATAGTTTATCATCTTTATGTCATTTATAAAAAAATTCAGAGCTTGAGCACTTGTGTTCAACTATGAGATTTGAGGGTAAAACCCCAAGTTGGATTTGGAGATCGGAGGACAAAACCCCTTTGATTTCCTAAGGGCAATCTCACATGGAGGTTGTAGTTGTACTTCAAAGCTTTGTTTGGATTTCAGCATTTATCTTGGTATTTGTAGCAAATTTGTATTTTAGAATATTTAGTATATTGTGGATGAAGCTCATTCATATTGTGTTATTTGAAGCTTCAATATATCTACGTTATTTTTGCAATCCATTGTTACAACTTTCTAGGCATTGTTGTATTGGGAATAATATGTAAAATCATTATTCATCCACTATATGGTCTCACCTTAGCCTAATGGGATTTGGGTGATTAGAAAGTGGTGAATAAGGATATTTATTCATTGTATACTCTCACCTCACATTCACTAGATTTATATGCTATCTTTAGGGCTATTCAAAAAATTTACTTTATTTTATTAAGCAACCATATCCTTATATATTATAGAAAATAGATTTCTTTTGATTAGAGTAGTATTTATAATTTATTTTAAATGTAAATGCAATTATTTAAATTAGAATACATGTAATCAATTATTTAATATTTAATTTAAGTTTTATTTAAATCCCTATAAAATACCTAATTGATTTCTTGGTTTTATAGGTCATTTTAAGTAAGGTAAAATTAAATCTATTTTAAGTAAGGTAAAATTAAATAGATTTATTTGTTATTAATTTGTTAGGGTTAGGATTATGGTTGCTATTAATGCTAGGGCTAGAATTATGGTTAAGGTTAGAATTAGGGTTAGGGATAGAATTGGGGTTAGTGTTAGGGATGGAACTAGGGTTTGTTGCAAGTATGAGGATAACCAGTGTTGTCATTGATGTCAACATACTCATATTGCTTCAATGAGAAGGATTGGATGAGCTGTGTGCTGAGGATATTGAGGAAATTAGTCTCAATCAGGAACAGTGAAGAACAATGATGATAGTAAGGTAAAAGTCCAAGATAAGATGAAGATCAGAGGATACGGTTTAAAGGGTTTTCAAATATGAGTCTTGAGATGATCCAGTCAAGTTTTCAGAGGTCTGCATAACGATCTGAAGAAGTTATGATTGCTCTAGTAGAACCAGTTCCGGCAGATGTTCAGTGGTGACAGAGTGTCACAGTTTGGTCCGGTGAGCTCTGTAATTGCATTATCTCATTCTGTGGATTGGAGGTAGTGTTGAAGAAGTCCATGTGAAGTGACAACTAGATCTGTTCATGGGTTTGAGGTCCGGAAGCACCTTTTTCATTGTGATAGTGATGACAGACTGTGTTCTTGAAGTTCCAGATGAAGAAGAGAAGAATTCCAGTAAGCTGATAAAGTGCGAATGTTCTTGGTGACTCAGGAAAGGTTTTGGTGATCCTTGGATCGTGTACAATTCTTATTGGTGGTCCGCATTGAATTTATAGTTTGGATTTGATGTAAAGACCACTGGTTGTTGGTGTTCTTCCTGAGACAGGCTGACCGGATGTCTACATGTCTTCCAGATGATCTAAAAGTGTTTGCCGACTTAGATGAGTGTTCCTAAGTTGATGCCTTGTATAAATAAAGGATTGCGAAGTCATTCCAAAGTGTGAAGTGTGCGGATAAGTGTGGCATAGCGAAGAAGAAGAGCGAAAGGCAGAGCAGGAGTTTTTGGGCTTAAATGGAACTGATCCAGGCATGGTAAAGATGTCAATCTCCAGTTCAAGTTTGTGATACTTGTTACTTTGTAGACAATGTGTCTCTTGTAGGTAGTGTGCCTCTTGCGAGCAGTGTGCTCGGGTAGTGAACCCTAATTGGCATGTGCCATCTATTTTTCTTATTCTTCTAACAGATAATAATCCTTAGGTTAATCACCCCGTGGTTTTTCCCTTAACCGGGTTCTCCATGTCAAAATCTTGGTGTCTCATGTGTTGATATGTATCTGCTCTGGTGTTTATGCTTTATGCTTCCATGAATGATTAATTTCTATGCTATTGAATAACAACGTGGAATTAAGTGTTTGAATTATAAGCAAGTTTATGATAACTGATTCACCCCCCCTTCTCAGTTATCAACAATTGGTATCTGAGCCAAGTTCCTCTAAAAGGAGCTTAACTGCTTGAGGAGATCTAGGATGTCGTCATACAAGAAGGATAGTCCGAAGTTTGATGGAACCAACTTCTCTCTTTGGAAAGGTCGCATGAAATGTCACTTGGAGTGTATGGGAAAGGTGTACTTGTCCATGGTCACAAAAGCATATGTACCTCCACAGGGTGGTTCGACAACTCTAATGAAATCACAGATGCTGAAAATAATCTGCGGACCAAAGAGGCTCTTCTAAGCACTTTAACTGACTCAGAGCTCTCAAATGTTATTGACCTGCCAACTGCCTATGAGATCTGGATTAAACTGGAACTTCTGCATGAAGGAGATGAGTATGTTAAGTGTGCAAGGTTGCAGAGTCTAAAAGGCAAATTTGAAAGACTGAAGATGAGAGATGATGAAAATATTACTACCTTTATGCCTAGAGTAAATGAGCTGGTGTGTGGAATTAGGAATGCTGGTGGAGTCTTGGATGAAAATGAGATTGTTGGCAAAGTTCTCAGATCCCTTCCTACTGCCTACAAAATCAAGGTTACTGCCATTGATGAATTCAGAGCCCATACAACTGTCACAAGAGACCAATTGGCTGGCAAACTAGCTGCATTTGAAATGATCGAGTTTGGAGATGATCACCCCAAGACTGAATCTACATTCAAAGCCAGTGCCTCTGTGAAAGGTAAACAAAAATTTGATCCGGGAGAAAACTCTTCAAGGAAGCTGTCATGGTATGATCAAGCAAGAAGAGACATGGAAGTGGAAGAAGTAGAAACAGCTCAACTTGAAGCCCTCATTGCAAAGAGACTGCCAAGAGGATCTGGTAAGTATGAAGGAAAATTACCCTTTAAGTGCTTCAACTGCAATAAGATTGGTCATTTTGCCTCAAGATGTTTGGAAAGATCTACAAGGTCAAATTCTAACAGACAAAGGTTCCAAAAGAATTGTTATTATGTTCATGAAGAAGATGATAATGAAGGAGTAACAGATGATGAATCAAAGATAGGAAACAAATCTAGAAATGAATGGGTGTTTATTGCCATCAAGGAAGAAGATCCAATGTCCTCTGAATCTGTCAATCATAAGGTTGTAGAAAGAGCTCTGGCTGCCCAAGTTGAAGAAAAGGATGATTGGGTTATTGACAGTGGATGCTCTCACCATATGACAGGTGACAAGAACAAGTTCTTAGATTTGGAAAGGTATGAAGGAGGAATGGTAAAGTTTGGTGATAATTTTGCTGGTAGAATCAGAGGTAGGGGAACTATTTCTTTTGATGGAAAGAACAAAACTGGTAATGTACTATATGTTGAAGGATTGAAGCACAATCTTCTCAGTGTTAGACAGTTGGTGGACAAAGGTTATGATCTCCGGTTCAAGAATGGCAGATGCAGGATCTTTGAAAGCTCTAGAACTGAGATTGCATCCAGTACTCAAACAAAAGGTAATATCTTTCATCTAGTTGGTACTAATAAAAGTTGTCTGTTTGTTCAAGTTGATCAGAGTTGGCTATGGCATAGAAGGATGTGTCATGTAAATTTTGATAACATCATCAAGATAAGCAATACTTAGGTTGTAAGAGATCTTCCAAAATTGGTAAAACTTACAAATAGTTTGTGCAAAGAATGTCAGCTAGGTAAACAAAGCAGAGTCTCATTCAAAAGCAAGGATCAGTCCTCTACCGGATTATTGGAATTAATTCATATTGATCTATGTGGTCCAACAAAAATCAAGAGTATGCAAGGTGATAGATATTTCATGTTACTGATTGATGACCATTCCTGGATGATGTGGGTTACCTTTCTAAAAGAGAAATCAGAAGCTTTTGAGAAGTTCAAAATCTTCAAGGCTATGGTAGAGAATCAAACCAGATTAAAACAGAAATGTCTGAGGTCTGATAGAGGTGGTGAATTCACATCTGGTGAATTCATAGATTTTTGTGAGAAGCATGGTATAAAGAGATAGTTATCTGCTCCTAGGACTCCATAGAAAAATGGAGTAGTAGAGAGAAAGAACCGAACCATCCAGGAAGCATTCAGGACAATGATGATGGAAGCAAATGTTCCCCAAATGTTTTGGAGAGAAGCTGTCAGCACTGCAGTCTATACTCTCAGTCGAGTTCAAATCAGAAGCAATACCAATAAGACTCCTTATGAACTTTGGTTTGGCATCACTCCTACTGTGAGATATTTCAGAGTATTTGGTAGCAAATGTTACATTAAAAGAGATGAAGATCTAGGAAAGTTTGATGCTAGAAGTGATGAAGGAATTTTCTTGGGTTACTCCACTCAAAGCAAAGCATATTGGTGTTACAATAAGAGACTGAGAAAGATGATAGAAAGTACAAATGTGAAGGTTGATGAAGGAATTGAGAAGCCCACAAGGTTTTATGAATATGATGAAGATGATCAGAATGGTACTCTGGTTCAAGGAGCTCAATCCTCTTCTGAAAGTTAGATTCAGACTGATCTGGTAAATCAGGAAGAAGAGATAGGTCTAAATGAGCCTGATCAAGAAACAGAAGTGCAAGAAACTCCCAAAGTTCTAAGGTATGTAAGACTGAACCACTCTGTAGATCAGATCATAAGTGACAAAAGCAAAGGTGTGCAAACTAGAAGGACAATTGCTCAAAATTCAGATGAATATTGTCTAATTTCAAAGATTGAACCTAAGACAATAAATGAAGCCTGCAATGATGAAAACTGGACTAGAGCAATGGAGGAAGAGTTGATGCAAATTGAGAAAAATTTCACTTGGGATCTTGTTCTTAGACCTAGAAACAAGAATGTGATTGGAACCAAATGGGTCTTCCGGAACAAACTAAATGAAGTTGGTGAAGTAATCAGAAACAAAGCTAGATTGGTCTGCAAAGGCTATTCTCAAATAGAAGGAATTGATTTTGAAGAAACCTTTGCTCCGGTGGCAAGAATTGAAGCAGTCAGATTATTTCTTGCATTTGCTGCCTTCAAAGACTTCAAGGTATATAAAATGGATGTCAAGTCTACATTCCTAAATGGTGATTTGGAAGAAGAAGTATACATTAAGCGACTGGATGGATTTCAATTGTCTGATCATGGTGATATGGTCTGCAAGTTGAAGAAAGCACTGTATGGATTGAAGCAAGCCCCAAGAGCTTGGTATGAAAGATTGGATAAGCATCTTGTGTAGATTGGTTTCAACAAAGGTACTGCTGACAGTAACTTATATTTTAAAATTGATCATGAAAACATCTTGATTGTTGAAGTATTTGTTGATGATATCATCTTTGGAGGAAAAGACAGCATGTGTAAAACTTTTGCAAATCAAATGAAAAGTGAGTTTGAGATGTCTATGCTTGGTGAAATGAATTTCTTCTTGGGTCTGCAAATTACTCAAACAAAGAAAGGGATCTTCATTTCTTAGACCAAATATGTGAAAGAATTGTTGAGGAAATTTGGGATGGAAGATTCAAAGACAATGAATACTCCCATGGCAATCGGATGCAAGTTGAGCAAAGATGATGACTCTCCTAAGGTAGATCAGACAAAGTACAGATCAATGATTGGTGGATTGTTGTATCTCATGCAAACTAGACTAGATATTATGCAAGCTGTTGGTCTTGTTGCTAGATTCCAGGCTGATCCTAGAGAATCTCATGTCATGGCAATCAAGAGAATTTTTAGATATCTAAAAGGGACAATGGAGTATGGTTTGTGGTATCCTAGAGATCATGATTTCTCTCTTCATGCATATACATATGCAGATTGGGCAGGAGATGTGGATGACCGGAAGAGTACCAGTGGTGGAGCATTCTTTTTGGGAAAGAGATTGGTTTCTTGGCTAAGCAAGAAATAAGATGCAATATCTCTGTTTACAATTGAAGCAGAATACATTGCAGCAGCAGGTAGTTGCACTCAAGTTTTATGGATGAAGCAGATGCTAAGAGATATTAAAGTAGAGTATGAGGAGCCTATCGCAATTTTCTGTGATAATTCAAGTGCAATAAATATTTCTAAGAATCCGATGTTGCATTCTAAGACTAAGCATATATCTATCAAGTTTCACTATCTGAGAGAGCAAGTGAACAAGGATGAAGTTAGATTGGAATTTGTGCCCTCAAAGGATCAGATTGCAGATATCTTTACTAAACCTCTTCCCAAGGAATCTTTTGAGTATCTCTGGGAGAAGTTAGGGTTTGTTGCCCCTCCGGTGATGAACTAGGATGCACTGATGTGCATCAGTCTAGTGGATATCACAGTCATATCTTGTGATCCAGATTGGTGATGGGGAGCTGCTACTCAGGGGAGCAACTGGTATGATTCTGATGTGTTAAAGTTGCAAGTATGAGCCCTTTGCCATTAATGTCAAAGGGGGAGAGAAGACATGTGAAAAACAAGTGGTTGATGATCAAAGGGGGAGCAGTAAAGAAAGAGAAGACATGTGAAGAGTTGTTGCTGATAGGGGGAGCTGTGACAAAAAGGAGAAGTTCTTGTCTTGATGGTTTTTCACATCATATGTTGCCATCAATGACAAAGGGGGAGATTGTTGCAAGTATGAGGATAACCAGTGTTGTCATTGATGTCAACATACTCATATTGCTTCAATGAGAAGGATTGGATGAGCTATGTGCTGAGGATATTGAGGAAATTAGTCTCAATCAGGAACAATAAAGAACAGTGATGACAGTAAGGTAAAATTCTAAGATAAGATGAAGATCAGAGGATGCAGTTTAAAGGGTTTTCAGATATGAGTCTTGAGATGATCTAGTCAAGTTTTCAGAGGTCTGCATAATGATCTAAAGAAGTTATGATTGCTCTAGTAGAACCGGTTCCGGCAGATGTTCAGTGGTAACAGAGTGTCACAGTTTGGTCTAGTGAGCTCCGAAATTGCATTATCTCATTCTGCGGATTGGAGGTAGTGTTGAAGAAGTCCATGTGAAGTGACAACTAGATTTGTTCATGGGTTTGAGGTCCGGAAGCACCTTTTTCATTGTGATAGTGATGATAGACTGTGTTCTTGAAGTTCCGGATGAAGAAGAGAAGAATTCCAGTAAGCTGATAAAGTGCGGATATTCTTGGTGACTCAGGAAAGGTTTTGGTGATCCTTGGATCGTGTACAATTCTTATTAGCGATCCGCATTGAAGTTAGAGTTTGGATTTGATGTAAAGACCACCGGTTGTTAGTGTTCTTCCTGAGATAGGCCGACTGGATGTACTACACATCTTCCGGATGATCTAAAAGTGTTTGCCGACTTAGATGAGTGTTCCTAAGTTGATGCCTTGTATAAATAAAGGATTGCAAAGTCATTCCAAAGTGTGAAGTGTGTGGATAAGTGTGGCATAGCGAAGAAGAAGAGCAAAAGGTAGAGCAGAAGTTTTTGGGCTTAAATGGAACTGATCCAGGCATGGTAAAGATGTCAATCTCTAGTTCAAGTTTGTGATACTTGTTACTTTGTAGACAGTGTGTCTCTTGTAGGCAGTGTGCCTCTTGTGAGCAGTGTGCTCAGGCAGTGAGCCCTAATTGGCATGTGGCATCTATTTTTCTTATTCTTCTAACAAAGAATAATCCTTGGGTTAATCACCCTGTGGTTTTTCCCTTAACCGAGTTTTCCACGTCAAAATCTTGGTGTCTCATGTGTTGATATGTATCTACTCTGGTGTTTATGCTTTATGCTTCCATGAATGATTAATTGCTATGCCTTTGAATAACAACGTGGATTTAAGTGTTTGAATTGTAAGCAAGTTTATGATAACTGATTCACCCCCCCTCTCAGTTATCAATAGGGTTATGGGTTTCATTATAATAAGGGAAAATATATAACTTAAAAACATTACAATTAGAAATAAAGTTATAGTTAAGGACATAATTAACATTAGCAGTAGAGTGAGGGTTAGGGTAACAATTAGGGTAAATATTTATAAACAAATAATTGTTAGAGTTAGAGTTAGAATTAGGGCTATAGATATAATTAGGGTCAAGGTTAGAATTGTGATTAGGGTTAGAAATTGAATTTAATATATATAATAAAAACAATATGATGGTTGTTACTGTTGGAATTAGCCAAGGATGCTCTGCAACTTGATCAACACTCTCACAATATAGAAATCAAACAATTAGAGATGACAAATAAATGATATTGATGAACCTATTAAGAGTATAAACATATATTAATCTCACTTACAGATTTACATGAGAATGCCTCATTATATAGGCATGGAAGAGGCAATCCACCTTCCACGTGGATTGACAAGTGCCCCGTGATGTGGCACATGCAAGAAGACAAGTGTCCTATAAGGTGTCAACATTTGGATCATTTGGAATGTGCAAACCAACAACCTTGTGTGACAAGTGTTGGATGACTACAAAGTGCCTTTTGAGGTGAGATGGAAAGTCTTCCAACCTCAAAAGGTATGCACATGAGGTTTACCAAACAAGTAGGTAACCTCTAACCTCTAATAGGTTGCACATTCAATTAGACAAGATGTTGTCTAACCTCATCAACCTCAGTACACTTAAGCTATAGTGAATAAATAAATTATTCACTCTAATAGTTACAAGTAGGGCAAATATATAGAACCAAAAACACATTAGGGTTAAGATTATGATTACAGTTAGAATTAGGGTTGGGTTGGGGGTAGAATTAGGGTTAGCGATAGAATTAGGCTTAGGGATAGAATTAAAGATAGGGTTACAATAAGGACAAATATTTATAGAAAAAATAATTAGGGTTAGAGTTAGAATTATCATTGCAGTTAAGGATAGAATTATGATTAGGGTCAGAATTAGGGTTACAAATATAATTAGTGTAAAGATTAGAATTAGGGTTAGGGTTAGGGTTAGGGTTAGAAATAGAGTTCTAAATAGAATTAAGCTTAGTGATAGAATTAAAAATTTGGACCTCAAGCGTCAACTTGAAACCCTAAACCCTCATCCCTACATGTTCAACCCTCCTTAAGTAAAGAGCCTATGATTACACTTAGCATTAAGGTTAGGAATAGAATTAGGGTTAGAATTAGTGTTAGGGTCAGGGTTATTATTATAGTTAGTGTTAGAATTAGGGTTAGGGTTAGGGTTTAGGTTATAAATAGAGTTAGGGTTGGGGTTAGAATTAGGGTTAGTATTGGCCTGAATATTAGGGTTATGTTTAGGGTTGGGTTAGAATTATCTTTTGGTTAGAATCAATGTTAGAATTATACTTAGAATTATGGTTAGAATTAGGGATACAATTAGGCTTAGGGTTATAATTACATTAGGATAGGGTTAGAATTATGGTTACAGTTATGATTAACGATAAAAATAGGGTTAGGATTAAGAGAAAAATTAAGATTATCAATACAATTACAGTTAGGGATAGAATATATCTAACCTATATTATAAACTCATCATAACCATAATATATATTATTAAGATTATAATGGAATGCAAATATTTATAAAATATTATGATAATATATTTAACCTATATTATAATATTATATTATATAATTATAATAATTCTTGATATATATAATATAGCTAGAATTTGTCTTCTCGCTCTGGATGCTACTAACATACCTATATTTAAAAAATATATCTAAAGTACATTGGGTAAAAGCACAATAGTGTGTCACACTTTATAAAGGAATCGACCAACAACAAAAACAATTTTGAACTTCGACCACATAAAAGTGGTCTTTATGTTTTGAATTTTAAAATGATGTAAACTAATGAAATGTAGATATTTTGATGAAGTTTATTCCTGTAATTTTTTAGATTTTTTAAAAATTGTTTTCAATTTTTTTATCAGTGTAAGAACAAATTTTGGAATGCAGAAAATTTTAGGAAAAAGTGACGTTCACGGGACGTCAAGAAACAAATTAAAACAAACTTAATTTCTCCCTAAATTTTTTTTCCAAATAGGTAACTTCAATATCTAGTGCATGGAAAAAAAAATTAAATTTTGATATATATTTTTCTTGTAATAATGTTTTAAAGTCAAATTTGTTAGAATTTGACAGTTTTCATGGGACGTCAACTATTGTCTATTTTTTTAATGATTTAAAAAAAACAAAATATACCCTTTTGAAGAGGACTCTCTCATCTAGTGCACCACATATTTCTTAAAAAAAATTAATGTGTTTTACTATTTTTTAAATTTCTAATCAACCTCTTTTTTAATTTTAACAACCTAATTGTAGTATTTTAAAAATAAAATATATTAAAACTAATCAAAATATGAAAAAAATTACATATTTGGATTCTCCACTCTGAGCTCTACAAAAGGGTATTTTTCTTTGTTGCAGAAAATTCATTCTGACAGGAGAAATACCCTGTTAAAGTTTAATGTTTCATAAATCTGTGAAAAAAGGTGAGTTGGCTGCCATGTAGGCAGCCAACTAGACATACTCGGCTAAGTATTTTATGATCGACTTGGTTTTGGGTGTACTCTTATCGGGCGATAATTTGTCACCTGATTAAATATTGGTCGGTACTTAGTTGGTTGATAACGTATCGGCCGTAAAGAGTTGATATATATACAATTTAAAAAAAAAAAATTTAACTCAAGAAAATTTGATTAAATACAATTTATGAAGACAAATTTCAGCAAAGGAAGGTTTATTTGGAGAAAAGAAGACTTATTTCAACAAAATAAAGTTTGTTTCATATCATGTTTTCTCTCTTTCACATCATATAAGTCAAGTTATTATGATATATATTTAAAATAGAGGCATAATGTCTTTCCCCCCTCACAAGTAAATCATTATATATACTATCCTAGGCATCTAGAGAAAACTAGCTTTATGTATGTGCACAATCATGTTTTCCCTTGCACCTCTTCTCTTCTCTACTTTTCATTTATTTCTCACGTGTGGGTTCCATCCCTTGTTACAAATTAGTATTTAAAAAATGAAATGAATTACATCTAGTGTGATTTTATTTACATCACATCCTTGCATTTAAGGAATCATAGGTCTTCCCCTTTGTAATCTTATCCTTTCATTGCTATATACCTTTACATAGGATCTATATATCATGTTTTCTCTCTTTCACATCATATAAGTCTTTTATTACGATATATTTAAATTAGAGGCATCATGATATGTACCAAATATGCTTATGATATAAGGTTTGCTCATGATATGTTTGTAATTTGAATATTTTTTTACTTTGGCTTTAACAAATGAACAATTTATAATTTAGTGTTCTATTTATTCAATATTAGCTACATGCATTCATTGAAAGCACACGTGTGTACACTTGTATGCATGTGAATTCAAATTTGAGTGTAATTTGTGATGGGGAATCGAAGGACTAGATCAAGGAAGTATGATCGAACAAGAGAGAGGAAGAGAAATGTGGGTGAAGGAACATCTACTGAAGAACAACCCATGAAAAATATTGAAGACCAAGGTGACGTACAAGTACAAGAACAAACTGAACCTAGTAATAGAGATTTATTTTATGGTGTGGAAAATCTGATGGAGATGGATGAGGATTCTCTTTTCAATAAGATTTCATCTAAAGATATGTTACCTGAAAGCATAGTAAAATTACACTCTAAAAGAATATGGGATGAATTTTTTGAAGAAAAATCTCTAATTAGAAGAGCACAGTTAGTTACAAAGTTATTTAGACGAAAGGAAATGACCCCTATTTTGGAGTTGTTAGGGGTTGATAATAGGAAACAGTCATCAGGTTCATTAAAACAAACAATTATTGAAAACTTGCAAGAAGCATTGAATTGTATTGATAGTAAGAGTCGAGCTAGTGATCCAACTGCTGCATGTAGAGCATTGATGACTATAATTTCTAGTAAGAAATTATCACATAGAAGACAAGTTCAAGAAATTTCTAGATTACTAAATTTATCTAGGAGAACTGTTCAAAGGTATATTGAAAAGAGAAATGAAATAGATGCAAAAATTGAGAAAAAATGGGTAAATATTTGTAGGGTTCCCCGAAAAGATAGAATTTTAGAAGATGTAAAGAAACAAGTAGTTGAATATTGGACCAATCACTCTCATGTTTCTTCTAATAGAACAGATACTATACAAATAACAGGTGAAGATGGTACAAAAATTTCTCATCCAAAATATTTTATAGATACAACACAAAGTGAACTTTTTGAAGCATTCAAGCAAGAATTTTCAAATGTGAAGATTTTTCAAAGGATGTTTGAGACACTATGACCATCATCTGTATGTATAAATAAAGTACATGAAACTTGTTGTTGTCAAAATCATGTTGAATTTGATCTACATCTACAATCATATAAAAATGTTATGGCAGTAATTGATCGAAATATAGCCATCCCCAGAAGCACAACACAATTTGTGAAGTCTCTTTTATGTGAAAAATCAGAAGATTCAGATGAATTCAATGTTCAGTGTTTAAAAAATATATGTAATGATTGTGGAAATTTAAAGAATCTTAAATTATAAGTTGACAATAATGAAATGCAAGTTATTTGGAAGAGATTTGAATATGAGACATACTTAACGAAGTCAGGAATCGAGGCCAAAAAAATTATTCTCAAAGAGAGTGGATTGCCTTACAATGAATTTATAACTAATTTTTGCAATATCATATATCCACATATCCAACATTGTCATGGTGCAAGGTGGCAAGCTAAGCAATTTTGTAATTCAAAGAATTGCTTTCCACCAGGTTGTATTCTCTCTATTGTAGATTTCTCTAAGAACTATACATTTAGTCCTCAAACTAAGATTCAAAGTCAATATTATCATTTAGAGCAAATTGTAATCTTTGTGCAAGTTTGCTATAGACATGCCGAGTTTCAGGTAGATGGTATACAAAGTAGAAAAGATGATCGAATTATCATCAAAGAGGTTCACTTTTATATCACTGATGATACGGGTCATGATAGAATTTATGTAGCTCATTGTATGAAAATATTTTTTGAAGACCTGAATCGAAACAGAATAAATTGAGAATAACACTGGATATGGTCTGATGGATGTGCTAGTAAGTACATTGTTTAGGGTTTAATTTTAAATTTTTATTTACTTTTAACTTTGAGATTTAAATTGTTTAATTACTTATTTAATATATGTCAAGTTTTTTGAAGCTAATTTTGTTTGAGTGTAATTATTTGTAACTTCATAGGACAATTTAAGTCTGCAAAGGCTTTTTTTTGGTTAAGCCATCAACATGCTAGACACAACACCAAATTCTTGTGGAATTTTTATGAGAGTGGACATGGAAAAGGAGAGCACGATGGAGCAGGAGCATGTGTGAAGCTTGCACTTCGTCAACATGAACTTGCAGGTAATTTGTGCCATATATATAAAATCTAGAGATATTTTAAAAAATTAGATCTATATTTAAAAACTTTAACTTTCAATTCTTAAATAAACCTTGAAAGTAACAAGTGAGAAATAAATTGCCAACATGTGTACTTGTAGGTAATGCCATATAGAATGCAAATAAAATTGTTGAATGGTGCAAAAGTCATTTTTCCGCTCGCGACTCAACATACAATTGACAGTATTTTTGGGAAGTTACAGGTACATCTAGTCAAAATTTGTTAACTTTGAATTTCAAAGTGTGTACATACACGATTTTTAATTGAATTTCCAAATTTAAATTTATATATATAAATTAATCACTTGGATGTTTATATAATTTACATATATTGATCGATCAAATGCTATTAATTGTCAAGCAATTAATGGTATTAGAAGCATGCATCAAATCATGACAATGGGAGGTAGTAGGCCTTGTCTAATTAATGTGAGAAAAATCATATTTTTGTGTTGATTGCATCGAGGACAATGCAAATATTGTTCAATGTGAGAATATTAGAGATGGGTATGTTTCACGATTGGAAATGAAATAATTAATATCAATGCCTCCTTTTGAAGACAATGATAATGTCGATGTCTATGATCCTCTATATTCAGCTAATTACAAACGTGTATCTGATTTAGTTGTTATAGGTATGTATTTAATTAATTAACTTAAAATTGATTTATATATTCTATGTACAAGTAAGTTTATATATAAATTTAAATTTATATATATTAAAAATATATATTTACAACTTTCCCAAACTCTACATGGTGTGTGTACAGGAGATATTTTCGTTGTTGTTGTAGATCCTGACAATGTGGAAGGTGTAGATTAATATCTACTAAGATGTACATAACCAAAAAGCAAATTAGTGGAATCGATGACAGATGGTGATGTACAGGAGTATCTCATTGGATCAGTCGTTATTGAAGGCACATATTATCAACAAATAAATATAGATAGACATGGTATTGTATTTGTTGATTATATGCCAAGACAAAAGGTTCTACATTATAGTCACTTAGTTATAGCAACAAAAATAAATTTAGAAACTTTACCTAAAAAAGGACGTGCCAAACAAAAGTGGAGGTTGCCTATTGAAGATCATGAAAAGATTTTAGGGATAATTAAAGATAGAGAGGATCCAGATTATATGTACCAGGAGCTTTAAGTTAGTTTTTGGATATATGTACATACATATGATTGGATATATATGTATGTACTCAAACTTTTTATAGATCTATCTAGATATCTATATTGATTGGACATGTGACATGATTTAGAATGTTTTTTTCAAAGGCTTCCAATCATTTATTTTTGTCCAACTATATTTGAATTTGTTAAATTGTTGTCCAATTGAATATATATGCTTTCAATACAAAACCTAGTGACTTTAGATCATATATTTTGCTTTTAAATTCTTTTTAAAAATCAGTATCACTCATACCTAAATACTGACAAAACTTAAATCTAATCTTCATCTTCCAGGCCTCATTCTCAACAATGTTGAAATAGTGTACAACTCATATACATTGTGATCCTTATTGGAAGCCATCACTTGCAGCCAATCACTGACATTATCCAAGTATTGGAATGTATCTAGGCCCATGTTGTAATTTCTTTTCTTTCATTTAGAGTAGCAACCATGATTTTCTATGTATGACATTTATAAGAGAATTACAACAGCTAGAACTTTTTATAGTTTAAAAATCAGTATCACTCATACCTAAATACTGACAAAACTTAAATGTAATCTTCATCTTCTGCCTCATTCTCAACAATGTTGAAAAAACGTGGAGCTCGTATACATTGCAATCCTTATTGGAAGCTATCACTTGCAGCCAATCCCCGAAATTATCCAATTATTGGAATGTATCTAGGCATGTTGTAATTTCTTTTCTTTTGTTTAGAGTAGCAATCATGATTTTCTATGTATGACATTTATAAGAGAATTGCAGCAGCTAGAACTCTTTATAGTTTAAAAAATTAGTATCACTCATACCTAAATACTGACATTTAACTTAAATCTAATCTTCATCTTCTGCCTCTTTCTCAACAATGTTGAAATAGCGTAACTTGTATACATTGCGATCCTTATTGGAAGCTATCAATCACACCCAATGTTGGTTTCTAGCTTGTTGAGTTTTATGAGGTTATATGAAATATGTTTATTTAAACTTTTGAAGGGTTGTATTGGATAATTATGCATTATTGGCTTGGTAAAGTTGTTATATAGACTGGAACAATCTTGTCAATGAGCCCAAAACTCATTTAACTTTATGCTTATTTTTACTTGTGTTCACAACTTACATAGCTTGATAAATCTAAATCTTTGTATCTTATGAGAGGCAATACTAGTCTTCATCATATGTTTTTATGTTAAGATTGATGAATAGTAATTTTCAACACCATAAAGTCTCCATTCATTATTGCCTTTTGTTTCTTGATTTGTTCTTAGATTATAGGTATATGTGTTACAATGTCATAGTCAAAATTTAGATGTCAAATCAAACTCAACCAATTCAACCCCTCCTAAAAGAATATGAAAACAAATTCAATCATGTGCAACTAATCTACCTACACCCACAAAGTCAAAGGCAGTCACCAAGTACCCACATCAAAATACTTAAAACCCCCTTCCTTGCAACTACTAAATTTAATACTAAAATAGTAGAGTAAACACTATAACTTGAGGATGGCTTGATGAAAACTTCATACTCAAAAAGGTAACATGTACTTTAAATATTTTATTTTCCTTGCTAATTTCATATTCAAAATTGGAAATTTTCTTGACTACAAATTTTATATGCAAAAGGTGCAATAAACGTTGTGTGATTTTTTATTCTAACTAAAGGACATTTTTCTTCTACTAGACATTCCTAATACAAATTCCTTGGCTTACTTTTATGAATTATAATAAAAATTTGATTAAATTTAAAGTTAATATGTTATTTAAGTGAAATAGAGTAAGTTTCATCACTCAAATATAAATATGAATGTCTTGTAATGTTTGAAATATAGGATCCTTTTTATACATATAGTAGCATTAGTTGATTGGAGCACAAATCATTGTGCAAACTATCACATAGTGTAGAGGTTGTTTGGACAAGAGAGGTTGGTGTAATATAGACTAGTGTTCTTTGAGTTTGTGCAACAAAGAGCATAGAACTTAACAATTAGTTCTTGTAGTTGTAATTTAGTTAAAAATTATGTTATGTATATTATTTTATGAACCCTATAAAACTCACAAAACATTATTTAAAAATTTATGATGGTAAAATAGTTGTTATAAGGTCCAAGGGATTCACTTAATAAACCAATGGCATGGCATGTGCATTTGTAAGTTACTAATAAACACCCCTAATTTTATTTTTACCCCTTGATTTTATGTTTAATTCATTAGTATAATTGAAATATCTCCCTATTTTCACTAGGTATCCTATATGCCTTCTTTTGTTAGATTTTTATATTTTTTTATTATTTCTACCCTGTCAACCAAGGGCACTAAAATTTTTTGATTTCCATTCAATACATTATATTCTTGACATAAAAAACCTAGAAGAGAGATGGCAAACATGTCACCCTATAGAATGCTTTGATTTAAAAGTACTTATAAATATATCTCAACCCCCAAACCCTTTCCACACCAACTCTAACAATGAATCTTCCTAATAACAAATATGTCAATTACAATATGCATATTAATTTAAATTATAGTGGAAGGTTTTATAGATACTAGATGATTCTTTTGGGTAGGGTCATGGCATTACCCATAGGTGTCAAATAATTGGTTTTAGGAAACTTGTGTGGGATTGTATTGAACCTACATGACCTCAAGGTGCGACTATTGTTTCCTTTTTAATTGCATTATATTTGGGATTACATAGGTACCTCTAGGATAATGAGGCTCTCACAAAATACAAGACTATGTGGCATAGGAAAAATATAGCTTCAATTTCCTCTAATTGAATTTTGCTATGTGATTTGTGGAGGATTTGGAATGCCACTTATAAACACTTTAGCCCACTTCTGTACATACTTCTCAAACCCAATACGATCACATCAATTCAATTATCCACTTTCCTCCTAATATGGAAGTGTTATATTGGGTCACATTTTGGTTATTTAAAAATCCAATAACATGCACATGATAAGGTATTGCTTTAGAGGTGAATCCCTTGTGTTATTAGAGAAGATAGTTGAAAATTATGCACACCAAGAGTTATTCCTAGTCATTGTAATGCATTTGAAAATTAATTTGTGTATTGTATTATGAACCTTGTAGAATTTATAAAATATAAAAAAAATATGATAGTGAAATAGTTGTTAGTAGTGAAGACCATTCATAGTTGTGTGCACTACATGCCTAACATATCATATAAATTGTTAAAAGTTTTATTCAAAAAATTCCTTGAAATGAAGCAATTCTAATGGCAAGCATGATTTTTAATTCAATGCCAATAGCTTTTTGGGTATTGTTAAACTTCATGAATTTTACCATGCTTCCAAATTCATTCATTTACTTTTATAAGTTAAAGCTCCATATTAAATGCAACTAACTTTAAGATTATTCAACATTGTAGTTATAATATAATGCTCCAAATTAGCATAATAAGTATATATTTACTATGATCCAAAACTCAAACTAAGTTATACTATGTCATTTAATAAAAATTTAGTGAGCGAATAATTCATATCATCATATACTAAATTTAGCTTTTATCACCCATTTGGAAAACATACACTTAATAAAGATTTCTATGTAATGACTCGTGTATAATTTAAGATAGATTGGTGAGAGTTGCTAAAACTATTAAATGAATACCTTCTTATTTCCAATTTGTAATAGTCATTTCCTTATTTTTGTAAAGGGATCAATGATAAAATATACTTATGTATATATTTGGGTTTAAGTTGATGAACTAAATTAGAATATCACTTTGACAAGTATTTTTTTCACCTAATGACCTACTTAGGATTCCTGATTATGCATGTATTTATTAATTGTTAGCAATGGTAGGGTATAATAAAACATATTTATATAAATATAAAACCTTTGATTGTATGCACCTAAGAAAAATGTTAGTTGTATCAAAATGTTATTTTATAATATTGAAGGCAACTTTTATAAAATGTAGATGTTGTAGTATAATCATAAATTGAAATCATTTTATAAAATGTAATGTTAAAACTTGATTTTATCCAAATTAAGACCCATATATTCAAAGGAAAACATCCATACAGATATATATAATTTAACTAAACATCTAAATGTGCATATATACATATCATATATATAAAGTCTAACTGCAACATGTAAACGCAACAACATAACATCAAGTCTAACTACAATATAACATTAAGTCTAAATAACATAAAGTCTAACTGCAACATGTAAACGTGTAACATAACATCAAGTATAAGTGCAATATAACATCATGAGAGTAACAAAGAACACATGAATACATCTAACTGTGCACAACATCATGATTCCCGCCTCCTATGGGTGGAATGGACCTCACTCAACCCAGGACTCATATACTGATCCTCGTCCCGAGCCTTGTCCTGAACCATGTGTGTCTAATCCCATCCATCTATGAACATCTAAGTGATGTGTAGATCCTTGAACATACAAATTATCTCTATTAAATTAAATTTAAATATCTATTAAAAAATATGGAATCTCACGTACACATGTTCTAAAAATTTTAAATGTACAATTAAATACTAAATACCTCACATCCAACCTCATCTGCATCCGTTGTTTGCTGCACAGTGTCATGTCCTAGTACCTCTCTCGTCAGTGCCTAATGTAAGATTGATTAAATAAGAGTCAACACGTGTATGTTGCACAAGACTAAATTTTATAAAATTTAAAAATATTTAAAATGTATGTACCTCATCATTAGCAACCTGTGTAGCTCCATGGATGACCCTCCCAATCCCACTAAGATCAGATGAATTGAGGGTCATCGCAATGTTTTCATCAAACAAAAGATCATGGAATGATCCTAGTGCATAAGGTGGCACAATACTAGCATCGGACTGTGATGGAGTTTGCTGTGATGGTACTGTGTCAGTCATAGGTGTAGCTCGTCGATCACTATGCTAACTAACAAATGTGGACATGGTGTCGAGAGGGATGTCGTACTCAAAACTGACAACTGATATACAGAAAGTAGATCCTACACTAGACATGTACTGTAAAGCACTCTCTCCATAAGTCTGCACCACATCATGTGGTGAAACTATGTCAGCATGTATGTAAGGATCATAACTAGCAGAAGTTGAATCAACTTATCCTATGCTGGTGCATGGACGCAACATATATCTACCAACAGGATCTGATGCCAAATGGTCAACGTCACCGGAAATAGAACCTAAACTCTCAAAAATATGTTGTCTCGATGATGTAACTGCCGCCTCAGCTGATCATCTTAGATCCAACCTTTTTGGAAGTACCAAAAGGTTTGGACCCACTAATACCCTCTTTGTAGTGCCCCTCCATTCGCACCTTGGATGTATAGGTGAACTGGTCAAGGTGCATGAAGGTGAAGGTAAAATAACTGAAATATTCAAGATAAGGTAAATAATTGATGTTGTACAATATAGGTAGATGCTTCATCCATGTGTGGTTTCATATGAAAGATAATGTGTTTTATTGATAACCTCTATTGCGGCACTGATGATGCAGGCTTTGATATTGTTTTGCATTCCAATGTTTAAGATGTCGATCTTACTACAGTTGTTATATATTGAATGTATCTCATGTGACTGATTCTGTTAGATTTATTTGTTATGATGGTACTTCTGACACTTATGATTTCATGCACTTGTATGTTAAGTGTAGGGTTCTATTCCGATTAAGAGATAGATTTGATTTGGTTATGATTATGTGTTGAGCTAATCTAGATTGATATGACGTGGAAGGGACGATGTCGCATCACTCACTTGTGAGCATCCTGCAATGTTGTGATTCCTTTTTCCACCTAGTGCTAGCTTATATGCATCTATACATGCTTGACCGTGACATTTGTTGCAGAATGCAGGTACCAAGCATCGACTCCACCTAAATTAACAGGTCTGAGCATGCCTTGAACCCAATGGATATGTTGTTTCAGAGATAACTTAAGGTCCCACATCCCAAGTCATTATCCTCAATCAGGATGCATGACATGTCTAGTCAACCTGTCAATTCTGTTAGTATGTCGGTCTTGCAATTGATTTATATTTGATGGAGCTTGTTGGATAAGTGCATTTTGGCTTGACTTGAGAATATGTTTGATTTGGTCTTTTTGAGAACATGTTTGATTTGGGTTTTGATAGCTGTCCTACTCAGTGGGTTATGTTGTATGCCTATATTTCATTATATAGCCATACTTTAATATTTAATAAGGTCATATAATATTCTTATTCTTATTATTAATATTTAATAAGATTAAATTGGTAATTGATAATTACCTAGTTCAAATAATTATTTAAGTTGTTTGAATATGAATTATGTTATTACTACTATTAAAGTGATTTAATTAAGGGAAGGTCGCTGAACACTAGTAAACGCACTAACCAGACCCTAGAGTACAGAGGAGACAGTCCTATCATCCAATTGACGAAGCCTAACAATTGGATCAATAGTGTATTGATTCAGCGTTACACTATGGTTACTTATGGATTTGTGATAATATGTTATTTATGATGGATATGTTTTGGCTATATATTGTACTAACACTTCTTGTTGAGTGTACATGTAGAATTATTATGTCAATGGATGATGGTGGTCATTTAGCCACTTTATGTCTTTCTGTGTGATGTCTGACCTAGGCATGGGGCCCTAAGGTCTATTGGCCATGATGTTAAGAAATATTATTTTTAGTTTTATGTGATAAAATGATTATGTTCTTGTGTGGGATTTAACCTTGTAACTTTTAAAATGATTTTTAAGTGTTTTTAAGAGGTCTAAGTTGTATTTTATGTTTGGAAAATTGTCTTATGTCCAAGATACATGGGTAAGAAGTTTATTTTTGTCATTTATAATATTTTAAAAGGTTTTTAGACCCTCCTTTAAGCCCCACTTACAAAAGTGACGAAAATGGGAAGGTGGTTGGTTGAATTAGTTGGGTGGTTGAGTTAGTTGGGTGGTTGAGTTAGTTGGTTGGTTGAGTTAGTTTTGGGTAGGAAATTACTCTTTCCTTCTCTTTAAAAACTCTTCATGGAGTGGGGGTGATTTGCTCATTTTTATGATCTTCATTCAAGGATTCTACCATTAGTGGGATATTGCGATTGAGGTATCCTATTTTCTTTATTAATTAAATATAAATATTATATGTTTTTCTTTATTGATTAAATGTAAATTTTATATGTTATTCTTTATTGATTAAATATAAATATTATATGTTTTTCTTTATTGGTTAAACGTAAATATTGTAAGTTCTAAATATTATATGTATCCTTTATTTATTAAATGTAAAGGTTGTTTTTCTAAGGGTTGTTGCTTGTGAAATTGGAAAAGCAAATATTTCAATGTAAATCTTGAAAGAAGCATATTTGTTGCCTTATTTGCATGTCATAAAACTAGATCATCATAGCATAAGCGGATCTTGTGTAAGTAGAATTAATGTTTCTAATAAGGTTATGGAAGAAATGTATAATAGTTGTAGAAACCATATTTTGTACTCTAGAATTGGTGATGTTTTCTAAGAAGGTTCCTTAAATTGTTGGGCCTTATTCGTAAATAAAATAGAATGTTGTGAATCTCAAGTTTTGATTAAGATAAGTATAGACCAGATTTCCTCTTAGGTTCTTCCCATCTTGTATTCTTATTTTGTTGACGATGCTAGCTAAATGGAAGTATAGAATGTGGATGTTTGTTACTAAGCAGGGAAAATATGGCTAATTAATAGCAGTAGCCTTTGGTACTGAATATCATCATTAAGTTCATATGGTTAGTATCTTACATTTTATTAATTTCATTACCTCAGACCTCTTATTACCTCCTTATGCATAGTTAAACTTTGGTGCTCTCTTGAGAGATACCTTGGGCAATGTATAGTCATGAGACTTTAACTCTAGGAAATGTTGATAACCTTGTCCTGTTTTAAAAGGGAGTTATGTTCTTAATAGTTTAAGGAATAGATATCGATCATGATGTTAATAGAATTCTAGGTTTATTCTTTTATGAGTAGGGGAATCAATCTTTTATTGCGGGTTATTGTTGTAAAGAAAAAAAAAAATAGGATAAGACTTTTGTAGTACCATCATAGTAATGTTATCATTAGAGAAAACGTTCTTCAACTCTTTATCAGTGCATTATAGTATCCTGCAATTGTGGTTAAATATGAGTTCAAATTAATTATTCTACCTAACAAAAAAATTGTATTTAGGATTGAATAAGTGGTAATTCAAGTGTATTATGTTAAAGTTGTTTAGTATCTAATTTGGTTATAATTGTTCTTCATTGCATTTGAAGATAGGATGTTGTATTGAGTTGGACTATGACTTATTCTTATTTTGATTTACTAGAATGGCATCCATACTAGAATTTAGCTAATTGGGAACTCCTTGTGTAAGAAAAGTTTAATTATTGGCATAATAAAGGTTATGTGAGTGATCAATTTTGAATTCTCGATACCTAGCTTGTCTATGTTTTAATCCAGGTAATGTTGTTAATAATAATATGTTGGTAGAGTATTATGTCTCCTGTATGAGAACTTTAGTTATCGTAAATAAGGTAGGATGTAGGGTTTGGATCTTGAGGTTCTTAGTGAGTATCGCATCTTAGTTTAAAAGTGATATGCTTATCATGTTATTGAATTAAGAATAGAATCATTTGTGATCTCTTTTAGATAGTTTAGTTCTAAGCATTGCTTGTCAAGTGTCTTGTCAAGTAATGGTTATTGCTAACTTTTCCTAGTAGTGAATTAAATGTTGAGTATAAGTGCTAACTCTTTGCTATAAGTGTTTTGGACTTTGATGAGATGTTGTTTGCATTCATAATGAAGTCCACATTCATGGATCCCATTTGATATAATAAATTATGTTGTTTATATCTTCTTAGTTACAAGGAATAGTAGAATAATTGAAGTGAATGTTGTATTGATTCATGGGCATCTTATAAGTACGGTACTGCTTTGAAGACCCATGGTTAATATGTCATATTATATATCGCACTTAGGGTATGTTATTGGATTGGTCTATTTGAAGGAGTTGTGTTTTTAAGAGTAAATGTTAATGTGGGAATTGTTGTGTTTCAGTGGTGTCTAGTGAAAGTTTTTTCCAGAGGCTAGTAGGGGTAGTTGTGGGTTTGATCCTTGCATTGTTGCATTCTGGTTGAAGAATGAGCATGTTTTGGTTTTATGTGATGTTGGCTTTCCTCTGCTTATGGTTTATATGATTTTCACAACTGTGTAAGAGGGATAATGCCTTGCTGAGTATATCTAGTCCTGTTGTTATGTCTTGAATCCATGTTGTTGAGCTCTTCTTGAAGGTTGTGGTTCCCTATTGTGTTGAGCTTGTTTTAATATTCTATGTTAGTCTGTGTTAAGGATTGATTTTGGGAGCAAGAGGACCCATGCCTTGCTCTGGTGATTGGTTGCAAGATGGTTGATGCCTTGCATTGTTATGTATATATGTTGTCATGATGATAGTTGTTATGTTTGATGGATAGGGTTTCCTAGGTGCAGATAGGGGAGTGGCTTCCAATGTGGGGCCGGTGCCCAAAGTGGCTGCCAGGGTAACCCATTGGAAGTTGGTAATCAAGTGATAACCTAATAATTAATCTAGGGGTTGGGTAGATTTCACATTAACAAGATAATTGGATGCCTCACTCATGCCTATAGTGCTCGTTTAGGCTAAGGATGAGATGAGAAGGCCGTGGTTGGAAAAATCAACTTCCTTGTCCTCATGAAAGGAATGTTGATTCTGCATGTGTCACCCTATGGGGCCGGAGTCTAGTGAGAGACTGCCAGGGTAACCCATGCTAGGACCATGCAATGACACTCTCCCTACTGCAGCCTAGCATTCCCTAGTTGTACTCCCCCCATTTGTCATGTGTTGCCTCTGGAAGTGATTTTGAGTTGCTTGTGGTGTGTCATGTGTTGTAATGGAGTCTTGTTTGGTCTTTGTTCCTGTTAGGCAATTGTCTACTTGACTATATGACGTTTTGGGACCTTATGTTATCTCCTAGCTCGGGGGGTGGACCTTAGGGTTCCACATGGTCAGGTGGAAGAGCTTTTATCCATTGATCTCTCCTTGCCTTTGTTCATGTGCAAGAAGGTTGTAACTCCTGTAGTAGATTCAGATCATGTACCTATTTATGGAGACAGTTATTTATGCTCATGTACTATCCTATGTATCAGATTATTCATAATGTATGTATTCATATGTATTCAGAAGATGATAATGTAACAATGTAATGTTGTACTCATATGTGAGGAGAAATTGTAACTATGTACTAGATCTTGATGAATACTTATATGATGTTATGTAGATGTAAATGTTTATTGATTTAGTGCATTAGGTTTAAAATGAGTTACTGATGTTAATTCATGATGTGTGTTAGATTATGTTAATTGTTTTGTCAAGTAATGCAACCATGATATCTTAGAGGACAAGTCATTAGTTTAAATGATGCATTAATATTACTTTGTTACTTTACTATCTCTTTCAATTTAAAAAAAAAAAATTCTTGTTGCATATAGCATAAATGTGATGTTGATTGAGGTATTCACGGCGGGGCGTTACACTCTTATTTTCAGGTGGATTTCGATGAGGATGTCAGAATTTCTCTGAAAACCTCCCATGACCCTATCTTGCATGTTTTGGTATAGATGTGAAATCAGCATCAAGTCATAAATAAGTAAAAGCAAATAGTTGCTTGCAAAAATACAAAGGCAACTCATCATTGTGTGGCCATCTATGATGAACCACTTAGGATATATAAGTGGTGCAGCAACAACATTTGTACACCTAGTGACAAAATAGCCTCGAACTCTGTCATGTCCATGATAATGTGGAAACATACTATGCACCATATTCAATGAAACATACCTATTAACTTCTGGCCATTTCACTGTCCCAGTAATAGTGCTAGCAAGTTCCACATAAAAATCCTCAATACTCAAATCATAGTAGGGATTGTATGATTTGACTATGTCAATCATACGTGCAAACTCTACTCTAGTCCCCACCAACCTATCTCTATTAGATAGGTTAGGTGTATTATGGATCATCTGATCTAAATGTGTCAAAGCATTATTGAGTCTATCAAGAGTGGCAACATATAACTCACTCATACTTACACTATGTGCATCACCACTATTATGCTCACTATCATGGCCACCACTATGATGAGATGCCATGTATGTACAAATTTATGCATTTTAAAAAAATAACATACATTTAATTTATAATTTAATGAATTTATATCTACATTCAATTTTTACATTTAAAATAACAAAACTAAAAACATTTAAAATCTAAGAATTAAATACACATGAACAATCTACACATTTAAATTAACTTTACAAAACTATATAAACATTTAAAATTTAAAAATTAAATATACATTCAATCTAATACATCTATTCCAAATACATCTAGCCAAGTTCAGATTTTCAAACTAATAATGTAGTTAGATTGTTCATAGATCTTGAATAAAAATGCAAATTTTATTGAAATAAATACTAACAAGAACAAATGGAAGGGTCTTGGAATTATTATGTTTTATACCTAGAGACAAGTTTTAGAAGGCTTTGAGCTACAATAAATGGGAAAGAGGTGTCGAATTCTACATTCCACTCCATCATTTTGATAGAGGCCCTTGAAACAAATTCAATGCACTTATTTAAATCATTCATGTTAGGAGGATAAAAGAGTCTAGTGTATTCATGGCAATTACTTTCTTTCATTTGCAAGAACAAAATAAAGTTAGGAGTTGATTCTCTTTGTAATACATAGCCCCTAGTCATCAATGAGTTTGGACCTAGGTGGCACTTGTAATGGTGCTAACCACCTAACTAATTTTAAATTGTAGTAAGAATTAATAAGTGTCAATCATCTGTGAGATGAGTGTTATCACTTTTCTATAAATAGAATATGCATACATTGTACAAAGGGTTGGAATTTTTTTTGCAATTTGTTACAATGAGATGAAATTTGTAAATCATCATTTATTGTTTATTATTGTACTCTAAACCTTTGTAGTTGGAAATGCTCTGGTAGACATATATGCAAAATGTGGGAGCATAGACAAGGCATGTGAATTGTTTGACATAATGCCTCAAAGAGATGTCATCTCATGGAATGGAATGATTGCAGGCAGGGCTTAAATTTGATAGTTGTATAGTTGTATTTAGACATTTGTGTTGTAAAATACAATCAAAATTTAAAAAAGATTATATCATATGAAAGGAAAGATTTTGGACAAACTGTCAAAAATTATATAAGATTATGATGATATATATATTTAATTTTTATATGATTTACTTATACTAAGGCATTTTATAGTATTTGAAGGGCACCATTGAATAGATAACTGTCATTAAAAAGTTGCTTGACAGGCAAGGTGGACTGTCACATTTAAGCTCTGATTGCAGGATATGCACAAAATGGATGTGTTGAAAAGGCTTTAGAAACTTTCAAGAAAATGCAATTGGTAGGTGTAAAGCCAAATTCCACAACCTTTGCCAACATCCTTCCTGCCTGTGCCAAAATGGGAGCGTTGGAATAGGGTATGGACATCCATCAAAGCATAATGGAAGGGGGGATTTTGTCTGATATTATAGTGTCAACTGCCCTGGTAGACATGTATGCAAAATGTGGAAGCATAGACATGGCACATGAACTATTTGACATAATGCCTTAAAAAGATGCCATCTCATGGAATGTAATGATTGCAGGATATACACAAAATGGTTTTTGCAACTTGTAGTGCAGTGTTGGAAAGGCTTTAGAAACTTTCAAGAAAATGCAATTGGCAAGTGTAAAGACAAATTCCACAACCTTTGCTAGCATCCTTCCTGCCTATTCCAAAATCGGAGTGTTGGAACAGGGTATGGACATCCATCAAAGCATAATGGAAGGGGGATTTTTGTCTGATATTACAGTGTCAACTGCCCTGGTAGACATGTCTGCAAAATGTGCAAGCATAGACATGGCACGTGAACTTTTTGATAGAATGCCTCAAAAAGATGTCATCTCATGGAATGCAATGATTGCATGATATGCACAAAATGGATTTTGCAAGGATGCTCTCAAAATCTTTGAAATAATGCACTTTGGAACATATCTTGACATTGTAAGCTTTGCTTGTGTTCTATGTGCATGCAACTATGCAAGTTTAGTGGATGAGAGTTGTACATATTTCAATCACATGAGTAACCCTTATTGCATTACACCTACAATTGATCAGTATGTGTGCATGGTTGACATTCTTACTCGTGTTAACTATCTGTATGGAAAATGTAGAAGCATAGACACTTAGAAAGTTGCAAGTTTAGTGAATGAGCGCTGCATGTATGCCTCAATCATATGAGTAACCCTTATTGCATTACACCTACAATTGATCAGTATGTGTGCATGGTTGACATTCTTGCCCGCGTTGGCTATCTTAAGGACACCATAAACTTTATCATTAAGTTGTGTGGCTGTTGTATCTTGTTGATATAAACTATGGGATTTATAAGATATAATCTATGAGATAAATATTATACATTCCTAGGATTCATGATTAGGGTTTATTCAAATCAATAGGTGCATGTGGGTGTTGAGGAACAGTACCTGGAGATGGCAACTTGTAGTGCAGTGCAATGTTGGCTGGAGGTGGTAGTGCAGTCTAGTTGTGGGTTGCTGTCTATCATGGGCTCTAGGAGGAACACTCCAAAACTATATCAATCCAGGTGAAAATGACAATTTTGCCTAGTTCTGCCAGGAAATGTACAACCACGTAGGTGCCACATAGGCGCAACGTGGTTTCAGGTGTAGTAAAAATAGGTGCAACTAAATCTCGCGTAAATGATCCACGCGGAATTATTTAGTTAGCCGAAAGTGTGACACACTATTGTGCTTTTACCCTATATTGAGAACTACTCAAAGAAGGCTTCCCCCTTGAAGATGGATACAATATTCTATAATGTGATTTCATCAAATCAATACATATAATTTATGTTTTTCTATTGCAGGGAAGAACATAACATATAAGTTTCTATAGTGCTATAATCTCTCTCTCTCTCTCATTCATAGACAACTAAATCATCTTGAAGTGTGTGTGAATTTTAGTTGTGTGATAGAAGCTACTCATTTCATATATTTTTGTTCTACATGTTTCTATGGAGCACTCACATCAAGGACCATACAAAAATAATTCAAGAATGATCTATTACTTTATACAAATCTTATATTCCTTTTATGAGTGTCTAAATATTTACTTTTCATGTTGATTGAGAGAGTCCACATACTTTGAAATACATTCTTGTGTTAGATTCACATGCAGCTCAAATTGAGGGAAAAACATAATGGTAAAATTAGAATACCCATCCTAATTTCTATTTAGTTTTGGGCCCTTTTTGATGGAATGTCTTTAATACAATTACATATCACTAAGTGGCACCCACTTGTGTTATATATGGCTCATTTCTTAATCCCTATCCATCTCCATTTACTCCCATTTACACTTATTCTGACACATTCACTATTCATGCCTCATTTATTAGACTCCATTCATACCTAGCTCAATAGATGTTGGCAAGAGACACATTGTAGCTTCATGATTGTTGTCATTGATGGCAACAAAGTTCATCCCACACACCCGCAGGACATGGTGTGCCTATACCGGAAGTCAGATTGAAGAGTGTTGTGATCCGGTAAGCAAGAACAGAGCATGTGGTAAGGTCTGACAGTTAGGTCCAGATCTCTCAAAGGAAGTATCTTTGGAAAGTGCGGACTTGGGAAAGTCAAGAGGAGTAACTTGACTGACAGATTCCAGGAGTTGAGCCTCCGGTGATGGAAGAGTGGAGAGATATGAGCATTCAAGTATTGGGGTCCTGTTTGGCAGAACAGACAGAGGAAGAACTGACTGACAGAGGATCAGACATTATTCTGGATAAGATATTGATGATGATCAAGGTTCCTAAGGCATCATTCGTGATTGGCTGACATGTTAGATGAATTCTATAAGCATCTTTTTGATCCGCATCACTTGGGAAACAAGGATTCAGCTGACAGACTAAAGTTTGGGAAATATTGACTATTCCAGATGCCGACTAGAAAGAGGATGAAATCCTTTGTGTGGATATATATATACCAAATGGATTTTGATGAGAGTGTGTGTTGAGGGTGTGTTGTTGTGTGTGTGAAGAAAAGTAGCAGAGCATAAGGAAACTAGTAAGGAAGGTTCAGTATGTGAAAGAATAGCAGCATAAAAGAAGAGAAAGGATGAAGTGCAGTAGATCAGTATATTGAGCCTAAACGGAACTAAACTCCAGCATGTGTGGATGCTTCTCATTAGTTCAAGGATCTTGTTATTCTTCTTACAACTTGTAGATAGTGAGTCTCTTGTAGGTAGTAAGCCTCTTGTGAGTAGTGTGCTCGGGTAGTGAGCCCTAATTGGCAAGTGCCATTTTGTAATTCTATTCTTCTAACAGAGAATACAATCTTGGGTTAATCACCCCATGGTTTTCTCCCTTAACAGGGTTTCCATGTCAAAACATTGTGTCATGTGTATTTCCATTTCATGGTTATGTTTGCTTATTTGAATTGATGCTGCATTAATTATTAAGAAAGTTCAGAAAGCTGAAATAATTAAGATAACTAATTCACCCCCCTTCTCAGTTATCAACAATTGGTATCAGAGCCTAGTTCCTCCCAAAGGAGCCTAACAGCTTGAGGAAGACCTGGGAACTAAAATGGATGTGTATGGTATGAGGGAACAACTTCAGTCTACCCTAGATGATCTTTAGCAAACAAACTCTGAAGTCAGAGAATTGAAGGAAAGACTCAAACAGGCTGATGATTTCATAAATGAACTAAAAGGGAAACTAAGTATCTCTATGAAAAAGAGAAAAGATCTACTTCAGCAATTGGCAAGTCAAAGTGAAGACAATGGTTCAAATGAAGATCTGAAGGAGAAAACTAAGTTATGTGAAAAGTTATCAAAAGAGGTCATTATGGCAAGACATGAAATGGAATCAGGAGTTATGAAATTCACCCAAGAAATTGAAGAAAAAAGAAAAAATGAAGATGATCTGAGACAATCCCTCAAGGAGAAGTCAGAAGACTACCACAAAATGGATAGAATAATCAAACATCTAGAATCTGATCTTGAAGATGCTAGAGATAATGAAGAAAAACTTGAGGATCAAATTGACACTCTTAAAAAGGGTCTTCAAATAGCAAATGAATACAAAGAGAAATTCAAGATAAGTTCTGCTCAACTTAGAGTTCTTCTTGAAAGCCAAAAGAGGGTAGATGACAAGCATGGTTTGGGATATGAGAAAGGTGAAAGCTCCGGATCTGGTCAGAAGATTTTTGGATCAGAAAATCTAAGGAACATGCCTAGAAGACCTCCGGTAAGGCAACCTAATGTCAAAGATATCCATCCTTCAATGGATACTGCCACAACTGCAATAACTTTGGTCATAAAGCTAATTAGTGCAGAAAGAGAATAAATCAGACTAATACATCCTTCTCCGGACAATGTTTCAACTCCTAAAAGGTATGGTCACAAATCTCAAGAATGTAGAAATATGCAGATGAACAATTCATTCAATGGTAGATGCTTTGCATGCAATAGAATGGGACATATGGCTAATCAATGTAGATCAAGAGGATTTCATTCAAATATGCAAAGAAATGTTGTTTGCCACAACTGCAATAGATCCGGTCATATTGCCAAATTCTGTAGAAGCAAGAACCAGGACAAAAGGGGTCTGGTGCATCATAATCAAAATCAAGACAAAGGAAAAGGAAAAGTGAATGCGGATGAAGTCAAAAGTGAGATGAACAAGATTTGGGTGAAGAGAAGTACATAAAATGTAGGGGATGGATCCACGCCAGAATCTAGTGCTAATATTCCTTCCAGAAATTAAAAGGTGAGCTCTGGCTCAGCGGGAGACACAAAGAAAAACATTTTGCCCCAGCCAATTAATTGGTGCTAGAACTGGCACAAGGAGAGTTGCGGATTAAAGGATTCACAAAGGGACATCCAAATAAGGTTTGTTTAAGAGATGAAAGATCCACAATAAGTTTTGAATAGGTTGAAGACTAATCCCGTTCATCAGTCATCCGGTGAGAAGTAGGTTTTTCACAGTTAAATCTGACATGATTCAAACTATGGAATCTTAATCTGCGGATAAATCAAATGATTAAGGAAAGAAAGATGATTATCACTATTCTCCAAGAATAACTCTAAGTGTATCTCAGTGATCTGGAAAAGATCTGTCTCAGAATAAGTTGAACAAGCCAACCGGAATGACTTAGGTTGCGCATTTATTGTAGTATGAAATTAGGGCTTTCCCAGAAATAAAAGAGTTCATTCGTTCGTCATTTGCACATTTGCACTCAAGAAGAAAAGAAAAGGAGCTCTACAACAAGTTATCTCAAACTCTCAAAGATTAAATCATTGGAGTCAATTCATCTAGCAAATTAATCCGGCTCATTCAGCAAACCCTAGAAGTGTAAAAGGTATTTTTCCATTGCAAAATATCTCTCTGTAAATCTTTTGAAAATGGCTACTCCGAATGTGGTGAAGATTTCTGATAGGCCATGCCCTAAATTTAAGAAGCACCCATACAAATCCCTAGAAGTTGATCCCCTAGGCACTTTTTCATGCATTCCACATGGGGTTCTGCATGTAGAAGATGTTAGGGCATATATTCATTCGAGTATTGAAGAATTTGGGGAATCTAAGCTAGTCGACATCTATCACAAGCAATTGATAGATGACTCATTCAAACTCAAAACCCAATATAAAGCTATCTGAGACAAACATTTTGCACAATGCATTCATTTCCCCTGTTTTTTGGAGGATGAATGGGTCTGGTATATTCTGAGCCAAATGCATGACAACTTCATGTGGTTGAACAAGACATTTAAGATCACTAAGGATACCATTAAGGCTGTAACCGGATTACACTCAACTAATGAGACACCTATTCTCAAACCTGTCAAAAACCAAATTGTAAGTGAGGCCACCGGATCGAAGTTTGATAAAAGAACAATGACTATTGAGGATATCATAGATCTGGATATCAAGTTTGCATGAATAATAATTGGATATAAGATATATCACTCCAGTAGGGAGAATTTAGTATCCAAAACTGCTATATATACTGCTTATGAAATGTTGAGGAAGAATGCAGACTATGATCTTTGTGAGCTCCTTCTGAACTAACTCTTGGAGAATCTATAGAAGATAAAGCAGGATAAGAAGAACTCCTTCAAATACAGTGGTTTGATACTCTGCCTATTCTTTTATTACATGAATGAGCTTCCCAGATCCAGTGGTTGGGTATGGCAGAATGATAGACCAGTAGCCATTCAAATCAGAGATTATATACATGGGCTTGGTGATGCCAAGGCACAAAATACAACTCTCTGGGGCTATTTCAAGAATTTTTAGAGCATGATGCAAGCAAGAGAAAGAATCCCCCAATCTTTAGTTGAAAATATAAAGATACAATATACTTTATGGTAGAAACTGATCAGTTCCTAATGGAGGCAGTGGAACCAAAAATAGTGTGGATCATGCCAATGGGGTATGAATTTGGTGAGAAAATTGTAGAGCTGCATGTTCAACACATGCTTAGTCAGCCCAAGGATCCTAAGGCAGAAAGGTTTGGAACCTTTGAAGAATTAAGTATAAAAATCCATGTGGAGCTCAGACAACCGAAGATGAAGAGAAAAGTGAGAAAAGAGGTAGAAGAATTTGCCAAGAGGCATGGTATCTCAAAAGAGATACTTGATGCACATAGAGAAAAGATGGAAAGAGAAGGAATAAGCAGAAAAGGAAAGTTATCTTGTAGAAGCCCCCTCCCAGACTAGATCCTCTAAGAGGTCTGCACCTACAACTGCTAAAACCTTAAAGGCATCAAAGCCAGAAGCAAAACCATCCAGTAAAGCAAAGAAAAGAACTAAGACAAAGGCCACAAGGTCTTATATCAATCAGAAGGATGAAGAAGAGATAGAATCTGATGAAGAAATTAAGAAGATGATGAAGAAGAAGAAAGTATCCAGTGAAGATAAGGAGGCTGAGGCAGAAGAGTTTGTTGAAAGACCCACTCTGTCCTTAGATGATGTAGTTAAAGTAGTCACTATGTATGGGAATCTGCAACCAATAACAGAATTCTATGATGCATACAATGATGCAGATAAAAAGATTCTGGAGGAAGCCACAGTTAAGTATTTGAACGCATACAATAAAGCATTTATTGAAATCATTTCTCTAATTCCTAAAAGTTTAGAAAAGGAACTTGAAATGAGAAAAGAAAATGCAAAGGCTAAGTACTTAGAGATTAGAGAACAGATAGCTATTCAGCTCTATCCTTCAATTACTCCAAAACAAATGGATATGATCTTCAAAGATTGCAAGGATGAGTTCCGGAGTAAGGCTAGAATGAATCAACTCATGCTTGGAGAAACTGATAAAGTAGCAAAAGAAACAGAAGAAATCCTACAGAATGCCTATAAAAGATTCAATATTCCTATTATAGAGGATTTAGGTAATGATCCCTTGAAAATGGATAACAAAGAAGAATCTACTAAGATGGTAGCAAAAGAGGTAAAGGAAAAGGATTCCTCTGTTCTAGAAGAGGAAGTTCAAGGAGAAGTAAATCCGGATTCCCCAGTAGTCTCCAGATCTAAAGAAGAGGAAAGAGTAGAAGAGAAAGAAACAGAGGAAAAGGAAAAACAAGATGATAGTAGTAAGGCTACAGAAGGAAAGAAAACTCCAACAAAGAAGGCCAAAAATGATAGTGATAAGAATGCAGAAGGGGAGAAAACCTTGTCACCGGCAAGAGACACAGCAGAAGCAGTCGAAGAATTCCTAACCAAGGAGATGATGGAATTTGATGAACCGAAACTTCTTCAAGGACCGTTCAATTTTGACTCCCTCTTCCCAGTTCAAACCATGAAGCTAGCATCCTTTACTTCAACAAAGGCAAAAGAAAAACTTCTGAAGTCTCACATAGAAGACTGCAAGCTCATAGAAACTACATTTGGTGTATTGGAGAAGATTATGCCATCTTTTTAGAAAGATCCCTCAGCCTCATCATCTGGTAATCTCAAATCTCTAGTAAATAGTGTTAGTACACATTTTGAATCTCTAGAGAAATCAGCTAAGGAGAAGGTCCAGAAAGAATTTTTGGATAAGAGATTCTCAGAGTTACAAGGCTTAATAACAAATGATAGGAGAGTTATGGATATTGGAATAAAGAGCTTGGTAAATGCTCTTAAAGATGGCGGAGATATCTACAAATTTTGTTTAGCGTGGTGTAAAGTGACCAAGGATATTGAGAAGAAAGTAAAAGAGCAAGAGGATAAACTGTCAAGTTTATCTCAAAGTTTTGATCCTCTCTCTACTTCTATATTAAATCAAGAATGTTAGACTATTGCAGTCATAGATGAAATAAAGAAGCTTGAGAAGGAGAAGAAAAATAGAACAAACAGGTTAAGTGAACTCAGAGGGATCATTATCCCTAAGTTAGAGGCCATGCATGAGGCTCAAACTGATGTTTAGACCACAGCCCGGACTAGTGATCTGATAGATCTCAAGAGGGCAGAAGCTTTTGCATTCCTATTGAGTGGTCACATCTCAAGTTTGCACAGGATGAAGCATAGTTGGGCGGTAGAAGTTGTATAGCTGAAGAATACTTTTGCAGACATACTTAAGTATATGTAAGTACAACTTATACAGCTAAGTGTATATTGTTTTTGAGAAATTTTGGTGTACGGACCCTACCCTTTGCCATTGATGTCAAAGGGGGAGTGAGGAACAGTGAAAAATGTGAAATCCAGCTAAGGGGGAGCTCCAGTAAAGTGTACATTAGAAGAGATCATCAACCAAGGGGGAGTATGGTATAACACTTAGTCATTTTTACTAAGTGTTGCCATGAATGCCAAAGGGGGAGATTGTTGGCAAGAGAAACATTGTAGCTTCATGATTGTTGTTATTGATGGCAACAAAGTTCATCCCACACATCCGCAGGACATGGTGTGCCTATACCGGAAGTCAGATTAAAGAGTGTTGTGATCTGGTAAGCAAAAACAGAGCATGTGGCAAGGTCTGACAGTCAGGTCCGGATCTCTCAGAGGAAGTATCTTTAGAAAGTGCGGACTTGGGGAAGTCAAGAGGAGTACCTTGACTAACAGATTCTGGGAATTGAGCCTCCGGTGATGGAAGAGTGGAGAGATATGAGCATTCAAGTATTGGGGTCCTGTTTGGTAGAATAGACATAGGAAGAACTGACTGGCAGAGGATCAGACATTATTCCGGATAAGATATTGATGATGATCAAGGTTACTAAGGCATCATTCATGATTGGCTGACATGTTAGATGACTTCTATAAGTATCTTTTTGATCCACATCACTTGGGAAGCAAGGATTCAACCGACAGACTAAAGTTTGGGAAATACTGACTATTCTGGATGCTGACTAGAAAGAGGATGAAATCCTTTGTGTGGATATATATACCAAATGGATTTTGATGAGAGTGTGTGTTGAGGGTGTGTTATTGTGTGTGCAAAGAAAAGCAACAGAGCAGAAGGAAACCAGTAAGGAAGGTTCGGTATGTGAAAGAACAACAACATAAAAGAAGAGAAAGGATGAAGTGCAGTAGATCAGTATACTAAGCCTAACTAGAATTGAACTCCAACATGTGTGGATGCTTCTCATCAGTTAAAGGATCTTGTTATTCTTCTTACAACTTGTAGACAGTGAGTCTCTTGTAGGCAGTGAGCCTCTTGTGAGTAGTGTGCTCCGGCAGTGAGCCCTAATTGGCAAGTGCCATTTTGTAATTCTATTCTTCTAATAGAGAATACAATCTTGGGTTAATCACCCTGTGGTTTTCTCCCTTAACAGGGTTTCCACGTCAAAACATTGTGTCATGTGTATTTCCATTTCATGGTTATGTTTGCTTATTTGAATTGATGCTACATTAATTATTAAGAAAGTTCAGAAAGCTGAAATAATTAAGATAACTGATTCACCCCCCCTCTCAGTTATCAATAATAGATTCATTCTCTACCTAAAAATCATCATTTCACTGCCTAGGATCATTATTACACCACTCAAGATCAATCCAACAGTGCATAGAATTGAACCTCAAATTTAAATATTCAAATTCAAAATCTATTTCCTAACACTTTTAACTAGATGTGTGTGACATGTTGCCCTATCTTGGTATTTAAAGGTATTCTATATGCCAAATCAATTCATATACCAGAGTCCTATTACCTAAATTTCGCTACTAGCTCAATTAGGTAGAGCTTTTCAGTTTTTGAAGGAGAGAAAGGTACATTCTTATTTATGTTGCATTATCCATGTACATATTTGGTACAAATTAAGATTACAATGTATTTTTACACTTAGATGCATTTCAAACTTAAGAGATTGTACAAATCTTTTAAAAGATCAACAATTTGTATTGAAAAAATAAGTGTATAAGGTCTCACACAAGCCGTGAGACTAACTATTTCATTGCAAATGAAAAAAGACAAACTATACATTTATAAAAGAACTAAAAGACAAATATGCATATGAGATAGGGTGACTCGTCATTGCCTGAATGACGAGCCTTCATCCTGTTGCCATGTCTTGTGTTGTCCTGTATTGTCTGCATGTCCCACATCCAGCTGCTATCTCCTTGCTACCCCCTAGTTATCTACATAAAATTTTGGAAAACTGATGTTAGAGCAATGACGAGGCATCATAAATCATATGATATACATCTATAAATATACAATTTGTTTTTTAGATGCAGTAAACCAGTTAGTGTCACAGAGACCTTGAGAAGACAAATCAAGAATATTGACTGCAAGTCCTTGTTTTTCTTAACAGGTTTGCTTCATGTGTAGATATAGATGTAATTATGCTTCTGTTTGATTTATCAAGTTACATTATGAGTGGAGGAAATGTGGCTCCCACAAGGGTTGATCCCAGCTCATAATCCTTATAGAACATCTCATATGCAATATACAAATATGAAGGCACAACTCAAGTTGAATATTTAGAAGGCAGATCATAGCTTTCAAGAGGTTTCAGTCATAGTAGGACAGCATATACAAGGACAACCAACAATCAGGAAGACCCAAGCACTTTAGGACAGCAAGGCACAATGAAACAAAGATGTAAAGTCATAGGAAGTGCATGAGTGCTACAACAAGAAGACAGTGGTATATGCAATAAGAAGTAGGTGATAGTCAAAGCATGATGGCAAACAAGAAATAGAGAATTGTGGCAAGAGCATGGATATAGACATTGCAGAGCAAGTAAGAGAACTAGGAAGCAACATAGAAGTGGCATCAGTTGCAAAAGAAATAGAAAGTAGTGAAGAGGAACAAGATATAAACAACAAATTTGAAAGTGAATTGTCTAATAAAGAACTAGGAACCTTCTGTAGGGATGCTTCCAAAGCATTCTCAGATGAATGGGGACTGATTAGCCATCAGCTGCATTCATTTAACCATTTTATGGGTCGTGGGTTGCAAAGGGTGTTTGATGATGCTGGTATGCTTGATGTAGAACCTGATACAAAAAAGAAATCAGATGGGTTATGCTATTGGGCATCCATTACTTTTGATAAGGTCACTATGGAGAGCCTTCCTATTGCACCAAGGAAGGAAAGAAGTTGTTATTGAAACTTGCTCAGGCTCGTCTCCACAACACGACATATTCATTCCCCATATATGCAGAAATTACATCAAAAGTTTACATTCAGGAAGAGATGAACAACAATAAGTGTTGTCATAGCACAAAGAAGAAACAGTCATAAAATTGCTGTTATAAATCAGAGAAACACTCAAGGCAAGCAATAGGATACTACACAATAAATTCCTGTACAAGATGTGATACCTCTTAACACCAATTGTTGTATCCTCAGAAAACTTTGTTTAAAACTATGTCTTCTGATTGTCTCAAGAAGGTGGAGCTCTATTATGATCAAAACGCTATGTGGCTGTCAATGTTCATTATGAATATAACCAAGAAGACTCTCTAGTTTTAAACCATGCCTCAATTGATCGAGGGTTGTTTCGAACCATGCATTTTCATACATTCACATCAGAGACAGACCATGATGACAGTGACTCCAAAAGTTCATCAAAGATCAGAGTAGATTTTGGAAAGCCAAAGATAGAAGACCGTGAAAAGTAAGGATAAAGTCCATTATATCATATAAACAAATCACAGAACTATGAAAATCAATTTTTCATTTAGTAGAGAGTATAGGAATAGCCACCACATGGGTAAGTCTGTCAGCAGGTCTGAGAATAGCTTCAAAAGAACCAAAAGGACAGCAAGGCACAATGGAGTAGGTTAGGGATTTCTTGCCTATGGAAATGGAAGAGAGATTTGATAATGGCTATGAAGTCAACTTGGAAGATTGGTTATGAAACTTGTGGGATGATTCAGGCCTTGAAAAGATAAGATGTTTTGTGCTTCATTCCTTGATAGAAGGTTTTATATTGATACCTTTGTGAGGATAAACCCCATGGTTCAGCAGGCAGGTTTTTTAAATTCTGTGATCTTTTAATGGAGGACAGTCCAAAAGAGATTTTTGTAATGCACTGCGATATTTGCTGTAGTTTTCCTCTAGGAGAAATGCAAATGGCACATCGTACATATGGAGGGATTGGAACAATTCTTGTCAAAAAGGTTTCAACAAAAGCTATAGGTGAGTTTGGTGAATTAGTTGCTGACACAGAGACCAAGGAGTTGCTACATTTTGCAGAAAAGCCAGAAACTCATGTACTGCCAAATATGTCTTTTCTGAAAGGCTTATAACAGTGGTGTATCTTATCAGGATTTAGTACTATAGTTTGTCAGCTGACCACTACTATTTGTGTCTCATGTCTAATCTTGCATAAAATCGCAAAAGACTTACAGTCAGTGATTACATCAATTGTGGAGTTTATATTTTTACTCCAGATATATTTCTTACAATGCAGAATCTGACACCTGCTCCTAAACAACGAGGATATTTTCAGTGTCTATCCAGCTTTGAATCCCTGGAGTTGTCATCACAGTCAGTTCAAAAGGAGTTTATCAGGTTGGATGAAGATCTTTTCGCCCCATTGGTGGGAAAGAAGAAGATATATACATATGAGACCTTAGATTTTTGAGAGCAAATAAAGAATCCAAGGATGTCATTGAAGTGCTCTTCTTTGTACCTAAAATGATATCGCTTGAACACACCTGAACTATTATCTAATGGTGATGCCACCATAATTGCAAATATTATTGGTGATGTTTATGTTCATCCTTCCTCAAAGATTCATCCAATTGCTAAGATAGGACCAAATGTCTCAATCTCTGCAAATGCTCGAATTGGTCCTGGAGTTAGGTTGAGCGAGTACATCATTCTTGATGATGTTGAAGTTCAGGACAATGCTATTGTAATGCATGCAATAATTGGTTGGAAGTCATCTATCAGCAAATATAGTAATGAATCTCAGGAGGAGGAAGAAATCACCAATACAGAGGAAAAAATCCAAGGTTTTCAACTTTCATGTAAACACCAAAATGCCCAAAAATGCTCAAAATCTCACAGCCAACAAAGAAAATGCAGATTTTCTACAGCTAATCAACAACAGAATGCACAAGAATGTCATTTTTTGAGTTTTCTGTCACGAATAGTAGAGAGGAGAAATCAAAAGGAATGCAGATTTATATAGAGGAAAATGAAGGTTTTCAACTCACATAACAGCAAGTGTTCTCAACATAAACAGTGAAATTTCAAGCCAAAGTGTAGGTTTAAATAGCAAATGAAGTTTTTTCAACTCATTTCAAACAAAATATTGACAAAACCCCTCAGAATCGTGAACCCAGTCAGCGATATGAGGCAAACAATTTTGAAAATAAAGGAAGGTTGACAGTGAGGAATTATCTTTGTGGTTTTTTTTTGCCATTTGTTGTGCCAAGTCATAGTTTTTCCCTCGGGTGACCTTCCAATGGTAGCCTCAAATAGTGAAATGCAATGCAAAATGGTCAGCCATAGTTAGGCACAAAAGATGCATGAGAAACCAGCAAGAAATTCGCAGCCTCAGAGGCCCAAAATCATTTTTAAATCAAGAAGAAAAAGTCCAAAACCTCAGTAAGAATCACTTACCCTGTGTTTTGCTCTCAAAATCGGCTGAAACAACACTCAAAATCAACCTAGTTTCAAACATTTTTGCCTTCAAACCCTCCATGGCGGCGCGACAGCAAGCTTGGGCAGGAGAATGAAATGAAAATGAATGTGTTTTAGGTTTTTTCCACTTAGGTCGAATAAACCTAATTCACATTTGAGTCTTTTTGACTTTTGTTTTACAAAAAAAATCATTTCTATCTTTTCAGGCCCGTGGGGAAGACTTGCTGAAGTCTTCGAAAACCTAGTGGTAATGCATGGGGCCGTGAGTTTTTTCTACCTTTTTTGTTTCTTTTTTAATGACAGGTCAAAATGCATTATGAGAAACATAAGGATGCCAAGTATTATACCTTGCAAGGTATGTTTTATTATGATTACAAGGTGGATGAAGTGGAAGTCGTAAATCATGGTGATGTGTATATGGAGTCATAAGGAGCACCTTATAATGTATTGCTTAGAACCTTGTAGGCATGACTCGTAATATGGTGCATTTTGGGAAACGTGTGAGTGGTTAAGAGTTGTAGGGTATTTTGACAAGCCATCATACGTTTTTGATGCTATGAGATGGGAGTGAATATGTAAGTGTGTGGAATCATGTCATTTTGCCTAGGAGCTATGAAGGTGTTTTCTTTGTTGTTTTTGCATAATCTAAAATCGATTAAATATTGTAAACGATCGATAAAGTAATGAATTATAAATTACTTTATCATTTGTAATAAAAATGAAAAGAGGCAACATTAGGTAGATTTATCACAGACGACAAAGTAAGTCTTGATGATTACTTTGTCATCTTTTTACAACATTTAATTGACCCTAAATCATGCAAAATTAGGGAATTAAATGTTGTTGCCTAAATACCATTTTTCTGCATAGGTTTGTAGAAATTTGGATTATAAAACATTAACTAAGGTGGTGTAATTATAAACCTTTTAGTCAAATGTTAATTAAATGCAGAAAATATGTATTTATGTCCTTTATTGTGAAGGTATCAGACATTTATGATGCTGCAGGGTGGAGTTGACAAACAAGGGTAGGAGTTATTGCATAGATTTGACTTATTTCAGTGGCCTTAAAGATCATTTAAAGGCATTCAAAGTCATTTTCAAGTGCCTTTATGATAGTTGATGGCATGCCTTAACTTTTTCTGCATTGTGAGCACACTTTGGAGGACTTTGGGTAGATATTTTTGAGACATTTATGACATCCACGAAAATGGAGAGGGCTCATCTTTATCTGATTACAGCTATTTAGGAAGTATATAGTCTTCTTCCTTGTTCATTATTCAATAGTTTTTGCTATTCACTACTCTGTATATTGTAATTTTTCTGAGTTCTTTTGCAGAAGTGAATAGTCTTGTAACCCATTTTCAGAGATATACAACACTGTAACACCCTTTTTAGTAGTAATAAGTAGTTTATACATTTGCATTTTTCTTTTGATATTGTGTGTCTTTAGTGTTAGTACAGATCTTTGTGATGTTCTTTGTCCTTGGAGCTGTATTTCATGTTGGTGCCTTTATGCAAGGATACATATTTTTGCAGGTTGTGAGATGTGCAAGGAATAATAATCAGTTTTGAGTAGTGAGAGAATACCTTTCTCCTCTGCAGAACTATTATTATTTAGCCTCCTTACAAAGTAATGATGCAAGGATTATGATTTGTTGGGTTGTGTAAGGGAGCCTTATTATTATTGGTTCTGTAGTGTGTCAGTTCTGTGTAGTCTCCAATGATCTTTTGGTGCATCACCTTAGATAGTAGGTTTCATTTCCATGCAGTCCTTCTTACCCTTTTCTCTGCAAAGACTTTAGTATAAGCAGTATAGGTGGAGTATCAATAGAAAGCCAACCTTCTCCAGAGGTTCTTTCCATCACAGGTGACCCACAGACTTGGAAAGATCCCATGTTTCTCCAGGTTGCCAAGTTTTATAACTCAGCAAGGGTACACATCTAAGAGAACAATTTTTGGCATGCCCGGTGGGACTGTGAAGTCCATGTTATACATTTTGTTACTATTGTTTGGTGTGTACATCAGTAGTTTCATCCTTTTGGAGGTATTTTCTTTACACATCTGGTGACTCTAGAGAAATTATCTACTACTTTCAGCAGTTCAAGTGCTGGTATGATTCAAGTTTTTATCAAGAAAATGTACTCTATTCTAATTTTCCATCGTTTTGAGTGATAGGCATGTCTATGTTTCATGGGAATATGCCTCATCACCCTCCACTTCATGAGAATGTTGTTCATACCTCTTCTTATTAGCCATATCAAAGTAACTATACTGCTGGTTTTGTCCAAAATAGCCCTGTGATTGCAAGTAGCTAGCAGATCCAACATGCTTACAACCTACTCACCCTTGCTCAGACTTCATTTTAATCCATGTATGCTCAAAATCACCCTCAAGAAAATAACTTCATGCCAGACCAACACGCTTATCACCACAGTCAATCTCAAAATTTGGGAAACTTAGGGATTGGTGATATCAAAAACATATTGATGGATTGGACTCAGTAGCTAGGTGAGATCAAGTGGAAACAATAGTTCAAGTTGCAGCAAGAGGAGTTAGCTTACCAGGCTACCCAGCGTCAACAAGAGCTGGAAATGCAAAAAAATCAATATGAGGAAAAGCTTGCACAGGAAGATCTTGTAGAAGAAGAGCAAAAGAGGCTTTTGTTGGCTCCATTTCAAAGGTTGGAAACTCAATCAGCTATCTCTTTTCCAAATCCATTCTTTGAAGAAGAGGTTTCCAAGTTCAGGATACCAAGCTTCGAGCAAGGTGAGTCTCTTAAGTCTCCTAAATTGAATATTCTAAGTTTTAGAGGGTCTCATCGATTGAAAGAGCCTATACTTGAAGACGAACAGCCTATATGTCTACAAGAGACCAAGCCAATTCCTCAGGTTTCCTTGTCAAATTGGCCTTCCTGTCCTTTTACTATCTGTCTTTGTCTAGGTGGACCTATTGTCTATCAAGATAGTTGGTTTAGTGGATAAAAGAATGAGTTACCTGAGATAAAAGAAGAACCTGCTGTTCATGAACCTATATGTGATAAAAAAGAGAAAAAATTATACATCTTGCAAGAAGAAAATGAACATGATCAGTCAGGACAGCAGGTTGAGAAGCTTGAAAAAGGTATCAAAGGCAATGATTTCATGTTTTTATTCGATGAACTCCCTTCTTTTATCGAGCTGAATGAGCAGGAAAAGGTTAGACAATCTGATGAGTTGCTGACATAAGACAATCAATGTGATAATCAAGTCTTGGAGTAGCTGAAAGATGAAAATGAACATAAGGAAAGGATGGTTCATGAGGTTAAAAGCACAGTGCTCTCTTTTTATCAAAAGACCAAGAAAGATCTGATGAGGACTCATTTTGGCATGATCTTGAATCCTTTCTATCAAACTTCGATGGCAGATAAGATCAGGTTGAACATGTTTTGGAGAAGGAAATAGAGGTTGAATCTCAGGATTTAGCTGTTTTGTTTGATGAATTACCTGAATATGTAGATGAGAATAAAGATGGCATATGCGTACTAACATCAGTGCCTGTTTTCAAGCAGCACAATGACAAAGCTCATCTAGATTTAATGCAAAGTTATGAGTTAGATGAGAACATGTTTTCAGGGATCATTGAGGTTTTTTTCTCTAACATCAATGATGAGCTAGTGTCATACGAGCCAGCAGCATGCAATTAGCCTATTCAGATCAAAGAGGCAGGCATTCCTTCATTACATTCATGTGAATGAACTCTTCCACATCAGATTGAAATTGAGATAGAAGGTGAAACATCTTTGGAGGAAGGAAATCTTACACTGCAAATGGGGCATTCGGATTCCAATCAGAAAGATGAGGAATTGGAAATACATGAGAAAGAAGCCAACAAAGAGTGGCTAAGGTTCATTAGTTCAAACGGATATCCTATTAGACATCTAGCCCAAATCAAGCCTAACAAGGTGTTTTCAGTCATGCTCGCACCTAAAGAGAAGATTAAAACCAAGGAGCAGCATGTCTAATCTGCTTATATGCCTCGAAACAACAACAATCATGATCAAAATTATGAGGTAGGTGGACTTGTTTTCTTTATCCAAATCTCATTATAGCAGTTGGTTATACTTCTGTCAATTGTCCACCTCCTTGAGGCTACTCATGAGCATGTGATATATGGTAAATTGTTGAGGATGGGAAGTTATTTCAAAGAACCAGTAAATGGTCATGTTTGAGCAGCACCTTTGCTGTTTAGACGTAGGGTAGGTTAAGTTTTTTTATGTTAAATAAGTGTTGCTGCACACTAGGTTAGATGTAGTTTTCATTTCCCTAAGTGCATTTCTACACAGTTGTTAGTTATTCCTGGGACTAGTTATGTGTGAGGATGAAACTACTGTAATGTACTACAGTTGTGAATAGACAACCATCATATGAAACAGTGAATACATGTATTCACCATCGCACATCATGCCTAACTCCCTCATAGAGCTATAATAAATCACAGTAGTTTGCTAAGGAGGTGTTCCTGTTGGTTATTCCCTTCTAACCCATCAAGTAGATGGATATCATCATTAATAGTGATTTTTATTGGTTCACTGTCACCAACCATACCCATGCACTTGATGGATTAGAAAAGATGGAAGTCAGAAGTGAGTTGCAGCAATGGAAAGAGGTTTTTTCAAGTTTTGTCAAGTATGTGTGACTCTATCCCAATTGGTTAAGCTTCAGGCAACTGGTCTAATGTTTAGTAGGTAAACATATAGTAGATGTCGCCAAAGATGTTACCTAAATTTTGCTACTAGCTTAATCAGGTAGAGCTTTTCAATTTTTGAAGGAGAAAGGTACATTCTTATTTCTGTTGCATTATCCATGTACATATTTGGTACAAATTAAGATTACATTGTATTGTTGCATTCAGATGCATTTCAAACTTAAAAGATTGTACAAATCTTTTAAAAGATTAGCAATTTGTATTGAAAAAATAAGTGTATAAGGTCTCACACAAGCCGTGAGACTAACTGTTTCATTACAAATGAAAAAAGACAAACTATACATTTATAAAAGAACTAAAAGACAAATATGCATATGAGATAGGGTGATTCGTCATTGCCTGAAAGATGAGCCTTCATCCTGTTTCTGTGTCTTGTGTCATCATGTATTGTCTATGTGTCCCGCATCCAATTGCTATCTCCTTGCTACCCCCTAGTTATCTACATAAAATTTTGGAAAACTGATGTTAGAGCAATGACGAGGCATCATACATCATATGATATACATCTATAAATATACAATTTATTTTTCAGATGCAATAAACCAGTTAGTGTCATAGAGACCTTTGAGAAGACAAATCAAGAATATTGACTGCAAGTCCTTGTTTTTCTTAACAGGTTTTCTTCATGTGCAGATACATATGTAATTATGCTTCTGTTTGATTTATTAGGTTACATTATGAGTGGAGGAAATGTGGCTCCCACAAGGGTTGATCCCAACTCATAATCCTTATAGAACATCTCATATGCAATATACAAATGCGAAGGCATAGCTCAAGTTGAATATTTAGAAGGTAGATCACAGCTTTCAAGAGGTTTCAGTCATAGTAGGGCAGCATATACAAGGACAACCAACAATTAGGAAGACCCAAGCACTTTAGGATAGCAAGGCACAATGAAACAAAGATGCAAAGTCACAGGAAGTGCATGAGTGCTACAACAAGAAGATAGTGGTATATGCAATAAGAAGTAGGTGACAGTCAAAGCATGATGGCAAACAAGAAATAGAGAATTGTGGCAAGAGCATTGATATAGACATTGCAGAGCAAGTAAGAGAACTAGGAAGCAACATAGAAGTGGCATCAGTTGCAAAAGAAATAGAAAGAAGAAATAGAAAGCAGTGAAGAGGAACAAGATATATACAATGAATTTGAAAGTGAATTGTTTGATAAAGAACTAGGAACCTTCTGCAGGGATTCTTCCAAAGCATTCTTAGATGAATGGGGACTGATTAGCCATTAGCTGCATTCATTTAACCATTTTATGGGTCGTGGGTTGCAAAGGGTGTTTGATGATGTTGGTATGTTTGATGTAGAACCTGATACAAAAAAGAAATCAGACAGGTTATGCTATTGGGCATCCATTACTTTTGATAAGGTCACTGTGGAGAGCCTTCCTATTGCACCAAGGAAGGAAAGAAGTTGTTATTGAAACCTGCTGAGGCCCATCTTCGCAACATGACTTTCATTCCCCATCTATGCAGAAATTACACCAAAAGTTTACATTCGGGAAGAGATGAACAACAATAAGTGCTGTCATAGCACAAAGAAGAAATAGTCTCAAAATTACTATTATAAATCAGAGAAACACTCAAGGCAAGCAATAGGATACTACACAACAAATTCCCATACAAGATATGATACCTCTTCACACCAATTATTTTATCCTCAGAAAACTTTATTTAAAACTATGTCTTCTGATTATCTCAAGAAGGTGGGGCTCTATTATAATCAAAATGCTATTGTGGTTGTCAATGTTCATTATGAATATAACCAAGAAGACTCTCTAGTTTTAAACCATGCCTCAATAGATCGAGGGCTATTTTGAACCATGCATTTTCATACATTCACATCAGAGACAGACCATGATGGTAGTGACTCTAAAAGTTCATCAAAGATCAGAGTAGATTTTGGAAAGCCAAACACAGAAGACCGTGAAAGGTAGGATAAAGTCCATTATATCATATAAACAAATCACAGAACTATGAAAATCAATTTTTCATTAAGCAGAGAGTATAGGAACAACCACCATAGGGGTAACTCTGTCATCAGGTTTGAGAATAGTTTCAAAAGAACCAAAAGGATAGCAAGGCACAATGGAGCAGGTCAGGGATTTCTTGCCTATGGAAATGGAAGAAAGATTTGATAATGGCTATGAAATCAACTTGGAAGATTGGATATGGAAATTGTGGGATGATTCAGGCCTTGAAAAGATAAGATGTTTTGTGCTTCCTTCCTTGATAGAAGGTTTTATATTGATACCTTTGTGAGGATAAACCCCATGGTTCAACAAGCGCGTTGTTTAAATTCCATGATCTTTTAATGGAGGACAGTCCAAAAGAGATTTTTGTAATGCATTGTGATATTTGCTACAATTTTCCTTTGGGAGAAATGCAAATGGCACATCGTACATATGGATTGGAACAATTCTTGTCAAAAAGGTTTCAACAAAAGCTACAGGCGAGTTTGGTGAATTAGTTGCTGACACAAAGACCAAGGAGTTGCTACATTTTGCAGAAAAGCCAGAAACTCATGTACTACCAAATATGTCTTTTCTGAAGGGATTATAACAGTGGTGTAGCTTATCAGGATTTAGTAGTATAGTTTGTCAGCTGACCACTACTATTTGTGTCTCATGTCTAATCTTGCATAAAAGTGCAAGACTTACAGTTAGTGATTACATCAACTGTGGAGTTTATATCTTTACTCGAAATATATTTCTTACAATCCTAAATCTGACACCTGCTCATAAACAACAAGGATATTTCTAGCGTCTATCCAGCTTTGAATCCCTAGAGTTGTCATCACAGTCAGTTCAAAAGGAGTTTATCATGTTGGATGAAGATCTTTTTGCCCCATTGGTGGTAAAGAAGAAGATATATACATATGAGACCTTAGATTTTTGGGAGCAAATAAAGACTCCAAGGATGTCATTGAAGTGGTCTTCTCTATACCTAAAATGATATCGCTTGAACACACCTGAACTATTATCTAATGGTGATGCCACCATAACTGCAAATATTATTGGTGATGTTTATGTTCATCCTTCCTCAAAGATTCATCCAATTGCTAAGATAGGACCAAATGTCTCAATCTCTGCAAATGCTCGAATTGGTCTTGGAGTTAGGTTGAGTTAGTACATCATTCTTGATGATGTTGAAGTACAGGACAATGCTATTGTAATGCATGCAATAATTGGTTGGAAGTCATCTATCAACAAATAGAACAATGAATCTCAGGAGGAGGAAGAGATCACCAGTATAGAGGAAAAAATCCAAAGTTTTCAACTTTCATGTAAACACCAAAATGCCTAGAAATGCTCAAAATCTCATAGCCAACAAAGAAAATGCAGATTTTCTACAGCTAATCAACAACAGAATGCACAAGAATGTCATTTTTTGAGTTTTCTGTCACGAATAGCAGAGAGCAGAAATCAAAAGGAATGCAGATTTATATAGAGGAAAATGAAGGTTTTCAATTCACATAACAGCAAGTGTTCTCAACATATACAGTGAAATTTCAAGCCAAAGTGTAGGTTTAAACAGTAAATGAAGTTTTTTCAATTCATTTCAAACAAAATGCTCACAAAACCCCTCAGAATCACGACCCCAGTCATCAAGATGAGGCAAAAAATTTTGAAAATAAAGGAAGGTTGACAGTGAGGAATTACCTCTGTGGTTTATTTTTTCCATTTGTTCTGCCAAGTTACAGTTTTTCCCTCAGGTGAACTTCCAATGGCGGCCTCGAACAGTGAAATGCAATGTAGAATGGTCGGCCATAGTCAGCCACAAAAGATGCATGAGAAACCAGTAAGAAATTCGTGGCCTCAAAGGCCCAAAATCATTTTTAAATCAAGAAGAAAAAGTCCAAAACCTTAATAAGAATCACTTACCCTGCGTTTTGCTCTCAAAATCAGTTGAACAAACACTCAAAATTGACCCAGTTTCAGACATTTTTGCCTTCAAACCCTCCATGGCGGTGTGGAAGCAAGCTAGGGTAGGAGAATGAAATGAAAATGAATGTGTTTTATGTTTTCTCCCCTTAGGTCGAATAAACTTAATTCACATTTGAGACTTTTTTACTTTTGTTTTACAAAAAAAATCATTTCTATCTTTTCAGGCCCGTGGCGAAGACTTGCTGAAGTCTTCAAAAACCTAGTGGTAATGCATGGGGCCGTGAGTTTTTCTGCCTTTTTTGTTTCTTTTTTAAAGACAGGTCAAAATGCATGATGAGAAACATAAGGATGCCGAGTATTATACCTTGCAAGGTATGTTTTATTATGATTACAAGGTGGATGAAGTGGAAGCCGTAAATCATGGTGATGTGTAGATGGAGTCGTAAGGAGCACCTTATAATGTATTGCTTAGAACCTTGTAGGCGTGACTCATGATATGGTGCATGTTGGGAAACGTGTGAGTGGTTAAGAGTTGTAGGGTATTTTGACAAGCCATCAGACGTTTTTGATGCTATGAGATGGGAGTGAATATGTAAGTGTGTGGAATCATGTCATTTTTCCTAGGAGCTATGAAGGTGTTTTCTTTATTGTTTTTGCATAATCTGAAATCGATTAAATATTATAAATGAATGATAAAATAATGAATTATAAATTACTTTATCATTTGTAATAAAAATACAAAGAGGCAACATTAGGTAGATTTATCACAGATGACAAAGTAAGTCTTGACGATTACTTTGTCATCTTTTTATGACATTTAATTGACACTAAATCATGCAAAATCAAGGAATTAAATGTTGTGTCCTAAATGCCATTTTTCTGCATAGGTTTTTATAAATTTGGATTGTAAAACATTAACTAAGGTGGTGTAATTATAAACCTCTTAGTCAAATATTAATTAAATGTAGAAAATGTGTATTTATGTCCTTTATTGTGAAGGTTTCAGACATTTATGATGCTGCAGGGTGGAGTTGACAAACAGGGGCAGGAGTTATTGCATAGATTTGACTTATTCCAATGGCCTTAAAGATCATTTAAAGGCATTCAAAGTCATTTTTAGGTGCCTTTATGATAGTTGATGGCATGCCTTAACTTTTTCTGCATTGTGAGCACACTTGGAGGACTTTGGGTAGATATTTTTGAGACATTTATGACATCCATGAAAATGGAGAGGGCTCATCTTTATCTAATTACAGCTGTTTGGGAAGTATATAGTCTTCTTCCTTGTTCATTATTCAGTAGTTCTTGCTATTCACTACTTTGTATATTGTAATTTTCTTAGTTCTTTTGCAAAAGTGAACAGTCTTGTAACCCATTTTCAGAGATATACAGCACTGTAACACCCTTTTTAGCAATAATAAGCAGTTTATACCTTCCCATTTTTCTTCTGATATTATGTGTCCTCAGTGTTAGTATAGATCTTTGTGATGTTCTTTGTCCTTGGAGCTATATTTTATGTTGGTGCCTTTATGCAAGGATACATGTTTTTGCAGGTTGTGAGATGTGCAAGGAATAACAATCAGTTTTGAGTAGTGAGAGAACATCTTTCTCCTTTGCAGAACTATTATTATTTAGCCTCCTTACAAAGTAATGATGCAAGGATTATGATTTGTTGGGTTGTGTAAGGGAGCCTTATTATTACTGGTTCTGTAGTGTGTCAGTTCTATGTAGTCTCCGATGATCTTTTGGTGCATCACCTTAGACAGTAGGTTTCATTTCCATGCAATCCTTCTTACCCTTTTCTCTACAAAGAGTTTAGTATAAGAAGTATAGGTGGAGTATCAATAGGAAGCTGGCCTTCTCCGGAGGTTCTTGACATCACAGGTGACCCACAGACCTGGAAAAATCCCATGTTTCTCCAGGTTGCCAAGTTTTACAACTCAGCAAGGGTGCAAATCTGAGAGACAACAAGTCCAAAAACAAAAAGAACATTGAGAGTGCATTTGAATTTTTGAAGGTACAAAGAGTCAAAATCTGCATTGGATCTACATATAGCCCACCTACACACTTGTGTATGTTGTCTACCAATCTTTACTCAGATCCATAAAGTTAACTAATCTAGGAGTTTGACCTAGGAGAACCTAACCCTAGCAATTTGGGAGATTCTCCTTAAGATGTTTATAAATATAGTTGTCCTTATAATCTCATTAAATATCAAAGGTCAAAGAAAATATTTTTTAAATCTTGCACTTTATCTATTCATATCTATGTATTAGGGTTTGAATCTACAACGATCAAGATCAAACCCATCATGGTACTCAAGATTGATCCTTATTATTTAATACACCTATTCAAATTCTAAAACAAATTTTAATAATTAAATTTCTAAAAGTAATAAATTAACTCTATGAGTTATCATCATTCTTCTACTACCAGTTTTAAAATTAAATACCTAGTTTTATTTTTATTTAATCATTATATTTATTACTGTTCATTTACCAACCCAACTTTAAATTTAATTTTAATTAATTATACTTAAATAACTAAATTATTTATGCAAAGAATTTACTTCTTTACAAGTTGATACTTAAACTAAACTTGATAATTAATCTCTACAATTATGTTTATTGTTTGGATGTGGAGCTTTTCTTAATGAAGTTTCCTTTCGTTTCAATTAACCACATTACAGAATGGAAAAAAATAAAAAGAAATGTCAATTTAAAAAAATATTCAAGCGGTGTTTTAATATGATTTGATTATGTTTTAAATTGGAATAAATTAAAACCTAATCAAATAATATGAAACATAAATTTCTACCACAATAGAAAAGTAATGCTTTTAGTATTAAAATTAAGAATACATGTTTACATTAAGCTTTTTAATTTTGTAGTGATAGATTGAATTTAAAAATAAAAATCTAATTATATATAAGCATAACACTATAACATTAATAAATATGATTAAAAGAACCATGCATAATGTATTACAGATTTTTTAAAACAAATAATCTATATTTATCAATTTAATTAGATTAAGTTTTTTCAAATATAAATGTGTAATTCTTAAAATATAGATATTTATTTATTGATTACCAAAACTTTCCAAATTTTAGATAAAAAGATAAAATACATGTGACAAGGTCAATACGACAAGTATCTGGATTAGTGGGAAGGGCTAGCACAAGAAGATAACACATGGATTACATAATGGGAATTGAAGAAGATAGATTAGGACAAGTGGCACAAGTTCTAGGAAAGCAACCCACGGGAGTTGAGTTCTTTTCAACCAGAGGAGAATGATGCAGAAACTTCTAGAAGTCATAACTATTGACCGAGGAGTTCATTTGAGATAAAATTTGGTGTGGAGATGTGTCTTAAGGAGTTGATTGAGATGTTGACTGAACATAGTTTAGTTGGACTCCATTTTGACATTTTTTTCAGGGTAATTTTCAATCATCTAGGGCCTCAAATTGAGGTCTTAATGTTTTTTTTGGGATTTTTCCAAAATGCTTTTTCTAATTAGTTTCAAACTCTTACACACAATTAGATTAGAAAGTTGATAACTAGGCTTACTTCAGTTAGTCTCAAATAAATGGAAACTTCATGGCCATACAAATAAGCATGTGAATTACTAAAAATGGCAAATTTGAGAAATTGCTAAAAACTACCAAAAATGGTAATTTCAGATGAGTAGTTAAAAGGATGTTGCTTTGAAGTTTTTTTCAGTTTTAAGAGAGATATAATGGAATGAGGAATGAAAGAGGATTGAGGAAGTTCTGAGTTTTCTATTTTTTTAAATTTTGAATTCAATAATAAAATGAATTCTATGTTGTGAATGTTGGTTGCATCACTAAATATGCCCATTTTTATACCTTATCCCATCCCTAGTTTTCCTCCACTATTGCCCAAACCTTCATTGACCAAATATTTTACCTCCATGGCATATCTACTTCCATTAATAGTGATTGTGACCTAATTTTCACTACTTGTTTCTGGAAATTTTTTTTCCAATGCCATGGTACCAAACTTAAAATAACTTTGCATATCACCCCTAGATTAGTGACCAAACTAAACTTGGAATAAATTCTTGGAGACCTATTTACATTTCTTTTCTTCTAATCAACAATATCATTGGACCAAATGGTTACCATTGGTTGAATGGTGGTATAATACCACTTATCACACAACAACCAAGATGATGCCATAGAAGTTATGTAAGGCCAATTGCCATCCTCTCTTTAAGCATACATACCTAGCAACTTGAAATTACATGCAATGAATTCCACCCTTCACCCATGTGACACCATTCTTTGCATTGGATCAAGGAAAACTTACAATTGGCATAGAACCACATGAAGCATCAAGATGATAAACACTATTTAAGTACACTTTTTCCATTGATGACATGGTCTTCCTTTGACTACAACTATTGAAGTAGTTATGTTTGAAGCTATAGAATCATAAGAAAATTGACCCCAAGTTTTATGGACCTTATAATTTAATTTTACAAAAAAATGGGGGGTAAATGCAAGGAGACAAGGGACCAAAAAGTCACCACCATCTCCAAAATAAAAGCAAAAAAAAGCATTTTTTGCACATTCACCCACGGCTAGGTTATTGACAGCAGCAAAGAAAGCAAGAAAAACATGCTCGCATTGATAAAAAGAAGATTCGATCAAGTACAAGTGAGAAAACAAGAAATTCACAATGCCACCTCACCGCCAAAGACATCGTTGTGCAAATTTGGAGGCTCCAGCACAGGAAGAAGGTAGGGTTTGTCTGAATTTGCTAGTTTTATATCATTTTTTTAGTTTTACAATGTTTGATTTATGTTTATATTGCATTTATAGTTATTGGAGAAGCAGAAAATTTAAATCCAGTTGAGGAGGGTGAAAACAGCTCCCAAAACGCTCCAAACCCTCAAAACCCACCTTCACCTCCTTTTCATGTAAGGGATAATCAAGAACACTACTTAGGGATAATAGAAGAAAACAAGAAACATCTTGAAACTATTATTCAAACCCTAAACAATCCAAGTGGAACCACTGAGCATAGGAGGGCACTTGCAAAATCACTACAGGAGATTGTTTCCCACATGGATTTGGTGACGAAACAAATCACTGATTTCTAAGACTATAGGGAGAGGAGTCAGCAATATTATGCTAACAAGTTGTCATATGAACAAGTGAAGAAGGAAAGAATTACAAAATCTCAATTACGTGCACAATTTACTAATCCTAAAACTGACCAAACATTAGAGGAAACTTGTAAATGGTTTCCTATACATTGGTGTAGGAACGAAGACATATCCCAAAACTTTTGGGATAGATGGTACATGGTCTTCGATGAGCAGCCATGCAACAATGATGAGGTACCACAATATTTTTTGAGGAAACTCTATTGCGAGTTCGTCCTCAACAAGATTCTGAATTATTTTGATATTCATGATTTCCAGGGTAGAGGTGGTAGCTTTGTCCAAGATAGACCTGGGGCTCAGTGAGATGAACAACATGTGCCTATACCCCGAGGGAGGCCAGAACATAGGTCACTCCCTTTGGATTTGAAGGAGAGTGTTGAGCTGGAGACTTTACATTCATTGACTACTCTCACCCAAACTCTATCACAACATGTGGATGATTTGACCCAGGGCAATGAGGGTGAGAGTAGTAGGTGTCATGTGTCCCCACATTTGTGCAGTACATGTGGGAACCTATGTGATTATGGGACACATGAGGTACAATAGGACTCTGTGACATAGTGGCAGCATGATGCGACACAGGGGCTGGACATATTGGATGATCTTATTCTTAGTGACGATCTCTTACAACATACATTTAGTATTGACTCTTAGGTAATTTGTTACAAGTTTCATCTTGATTTAGTATATTGTTATTTGAAATTTGTAATTAATTTTATATGATTATCTATATTATAAGTCAAAAATAATGTATGTAATTGTTTGTGCAATGAAATTCTAGGGTCAGAGTCTTCATCTTGCCTCTGTTAGCCATCCATTAGCAGCTTATGAGTGGAGGTCAAGTTAGAAGGTATGTAATTTATCACATATTTGTAATTATTGTAGATATGTCAATGGTAATATTATTATGTGACTTGATTTGATGATTTCACCAGCACCTCCACAATTTCCTTGGTCTCCTGGATGCCAAACCACCACTTTTACTGAGGTAAATCTAACCATTTCTAATCATTATGCATTTTAAAAATAATGTTATGTAGTTATTTTATTTTAATAATCTTGAACTTGATTTTCAGATGCTGAATACAATGGAGACTCCTCCTCATCTTCGTGAGTCAGTACAGATAGGCATTGATGCAGCCATGATGTCTGCAAATTCTTTGACTGGGGTATGAGCCAATAACATGAAAATATCATAATTTTATATTTATTTTTTATCTCATGTCATTTGATGTACATAAATGATATTTATGTTTAGTGAATTTTACTTCTTGATGCTTCTCATAGGAGGTCACAACTCTAGTCCATCCAACTATAGATGAAGAGAGAGTCAAGATGATGGAGAGCGATCATTAGTTGGTAGTAATTGATCAATTACATATGTGATGTTATATATTTCATACATTTTTTATACTAATGCGCATATTGTTTGTTTGTATTAAAAGGTGCAGCTAGATGAACTTTATTCGAAGAGGTCTAATCGATAGCAGAGAGAGGATGTGTCACTGACTGGCTCTCCATCTTCATAGTCAAAGAAGGGCCAAAGATTATTTCCTAAAAGTCCATAGGAAACTAGTTTTGGGGAACTATGCCTAGATGGCTTTGTATACATACTTTTGTATGTTAATCCGATGTATATTTTTATATATTTGCCTATATGGCTTTGTTTGGACACGCCTATATGGCTTTTTATATAAACTAGATGTTATGTTCATGACATTATGTATATATGATAGTTTGTATTAAATATTTAATATGATAATCAATTATTGTTATAGGAATTTGGTTTTACAAGTGCCAATTGCATTTGCTTGAAAGTTTATGAATTGTTTTCAAATAATCCATTTTGTGCATATAAAAATATTTTGACTTCTGTCGAATTGTGTATTTCTTTAAGGCATCATTTTAAATAGTTCACGTGCCTTGTCTATGATTCCATACTTTCCATACATGTCTACAAGGGCAACTTTGCAAATACAATACATGTGAGAAAATTCCTATATCATTTATGCTTTGATGGTTGTCCACACCATGTTCTCTAGATCCCATTATAGCATAGGCAAGGAGGAAGTTGGTTAAGGTTGTGCAATTTGGTTTTAGATGTGCCAAAATTTGTGTAAATGGTTAAAATTTATTTTTGTGCATTTGCTTGAGAGTTTTTAAAGCCTTATAAAAATCCATTTCATGCATATCTTGCAATCATTGCATTCCATGAGACAACATTTCTTTGAGGCATCGCGTCTAACAGTTCATGTTCATTATATATGCTTCCACACAAGTTGCATACATGTCTTGTAGGGTACTTACAACTACAACATTTGACAAAATTCCTATATCCTTTATGCTTTGATGGATGCCTCTACCGTGCTCCAAACATACCATTTCTAAGGTTTTGGAATTTGGCTTTACACTTGCCAATTGTATTTTCTTGGAACTTTCTAAAGGATTATCAGTAAATCTATTTTATTCATATCTTGCAATCATTGTATTCCATGAGGTGACATTTCTTTGAGGCATCATGCCAAACAATTCACGTGCCTTGTCTATGCTTCCACACTTTGCATACATGTCTCTGAGGGTAGTTTCAACTACCACATCTAACAAAATTCCCATATTTTTTATCCTTTTGATGGATGTCCATTTTGGCATAGGCAAGGAGGATACTGGCTAAGGTTGTGAAATTTTGCTTTACACCTGCCAATCACATTTGCTTGAAAGTTTCTAATTTTTCTATACATGTTTCTAAGGGCAGTTGCAACTACAACATCTGATAGAATTCCCATATCCTTCATGCTTTGATGGATGTCCATACCATGTTCTAAAGATCCCATTTTGGCACAGGTAGGGAGGATGTTGGCAAAGGTTGTAGAATATGGCTTTACACCTACCAACTGTATTTGCTTTAAAGTGTCTAAATCCTTTTCAACAAATCCATTTTGTGCATATCCTACAATCAAGGCATTCCATTAGATGGCACCTCTGTGAGGTGTTCTGTCAAATAGTTCATGTGTCTTGTTTGTGATTCCACATTTTGCATACATGTCTCTCAATGAAGTTGCAACTACAACATCTGATAGAATTCCCATATCCTTCATGCTTTGATGGATGTCCATACCATGTTCCAAAGATCCCATTTTGTCACAGGTAGGGAGGATGCTGGAAAAGGTTGTGGAATATGGATTTACACCTACCAACTGTATTTTCTTTAAAGTGTCTAAATCCTTTTCAACAAATCCATTTTGTGCATATCCTACAATCAAGGCATTCCATTAGATGGCACCTCTATGAGGTGTTCTATCGAATAGTTCATGTGCCTTGTCTATGATTCCACATTTTGCATACATGTCTCTCAATGCAGTTGCAACTACAACATTTGATAGAATTCCCATATCCTTCATGCTTTGATGGATGTCCATACCATGTTCCAAAGATCCCATTTTGGCACAGGTAGGAAGGATGCTAGCAAAGGTTGTGGAATATGGCTTTACACCTACCAACTATATTTTCTTTAAAGTGTCTAAATCCTTTTCAACAAATAAATTTTGTGCATATCCTACAATCAAGGCATTCCATTAGATGGCACCTCTGTGAGGTGTTCTATCAAATAGTTCATGTGCCTTGTCTATGATTCCACATTTTGCATACATGTCTCTCAATGCAGTTGCAACTACAACATCTGATAGAATTCCCATATCCTTTATGCTTTAATGGATGTCCATACCCTATTCCAATGACCTAATTTTGGCACATGCAAGGAGGATGTTGGCAAAGGTTGTGGAATTTGGATTTACACCTGCCAATTGTATACACATTTTGCATACATGTCTCATAGGACAGTTGCAATTACAACATTATCAATGGGTTTCATAAATTTGCATACATGTCTCATAGGGCAGTTGCATAAATGGGTTTGTACCACACACTTCATTATCAATTCCCATTATAAAGTGGTAAATTCTATTACAAGGTTTGATAGATCAGGTTCATATTATGGACTTCACAATGAATAGCCTTCCTATCAGCTATAATAAGACTATTATAATAGTTGGAACAACAATTTAAAACTCCCCTGCCTTACTCAAAATCATCAAGAGGTATAGTCAAAATCATGTCAAATGTGGAATAAAAGTCTTCCTCCATCCTCATTGGTGCAGGAGCACCTTCACAATGTTGGTCAAATATTGTAAATAAGAGTCTTTAGTGAGTTTTATAGTCCAAATCATATTTTTTTGGTACTATAAGGTCTAATTAAGTCCATATTGGGTGTATTTATGCCATATAGTGGTCTAGGTGTGAAATTTTGTCATGGATACTTCATAATCTAGGAAAGAACATTCTCTCATCATACTGAAAACTCCATGAAACCATGATGACACAATGAAGCACCATGTCGAAGGTTCATGGCTATTGTAGGTTTGATAAAACTCATTTTTATGATGCCTAGGTTGTCCTAGACATTCATAAGGTTCATAACTTCTAAAAAATTAATCTGTAGTTCATTTTCTTGACCCATGGAAAAAGTTATAACCGTTGTCCCAAAGTCTAGAGAATTATGTAGTAACAAAGGACAATTAGGAAAGGTGGTAGGAGTGAAATTTTGCATTCCATAGCTCGTGGGATGGAACGGACTTTGCCAACGTGTCGGGGTGGGTGGGTAAATGCTAGGGGAGGTCTCGTTTCGTGTGCCAAGCGCGACAGTCGTTCGAGTCAGCAAGCTACCGATAAAGTCCCTTAAGATCCCTAAGATGAAAAAACTGCCAAATTTTGATGGGACAGTTCTCAGAACTTGTGGTAGATGGGAACATTTTGTTTGGACCTATAGGTGTACGTAGGGTTTGTCCACAATAACCTCTCTCAGTTTCGTTCAATTCCAGTCCATTTGACCGTGCCAAAATCAAACGCATTCTTGCAAAATGCTTTAGTTTCATGCAGTGGAAAGGTGCTAGGAGTGACATTTTGCATTCCATAGCTCGTGGGTCCAAATGGACTTTGCCAACATGTTGGGGTGGGTGGGTAAATGCCAGGGGAGGTCTCATTTCATGTGCCAAGTATCGTAATCGTTCGGGGCAATAGGCTATCAGCAAAGTCCCTTAAGCGCCCTAAGATGAAAAAATTGCCAAACTTTGACGAGACAGTTCTCAGAATTTGTGGCAGTTGGGAAAGTTTTGTTTAGACCTATAGATGCACGTGGGATTCATACACAATAACCTCTCTCGGTTTCGTTCAACTCCAGTCCGTTTGATATTGCCAAAATCAAATGCATTCTTGCAAAATGCTTCAGTTTCATGCAGTGGAAAGGTGCTAGGAGTGACATTTTGCATTCCATAGCTCATGGGTCTGAATGGACTTCACCGATGCATCGGGGTGGGCGGGTAAATGCCAAGGGAGGTCTTGTTTCATGTGCCAAGCGTCGCATTCATTTGGGGCAGCAGACTACCGGCAAAGTCCCTTAAGTGCTTCGTAAGACGAAAAAATTGCCAAACTTTGATGGGACAGTTCTCAGAATTTTTTGTAGATGGGAATGTTCTGTTTGAACCTATAGGTTCACGTGGGGTTCATCCACAATAACCTCTCTCAGTTTTGTTTAACTCCGGTCCATTTGACCATGCCGAAATCAAACGCATTCTTGCAAAATGCTTCAGTTTCATGTTGTGGAAAGGTGCTAGGAGTGACATTTTGCATTCCATAGCTTGTGGGTCCGAATGGACTTCGCCAACATGTTGGGGTGGGTGATTAAATGCCAGGGGAGGTCTCATTTCATGTGCCAAGTGTCGTATTCATTCAGGGCAGTAGGCTACCAGCAAAGTCCCTTAAGCTCCCTAAGATGAAAAAATTGCCAAACTTTGACGGGACAGTTCTTAGAACTCGTGGTAGCTAGGAACATTCTGTTTGGACCTATAGGTGTATGTAGAGTCCTTCCACAATAACCTCTTAGTTTCATTCAACTCCAGTCCGTTTGATCGTGCCGAAATCAAACACATTCTTACAAAATGCTTCAGTTTCATGTTGTGGAAAGGTTGCCAGGTGCCATATTTTTTGTTTTGCTCATCGTGGAGCCAAATGGACTATGTCAACACATCGAGGTGGGTGGGTAAATGCTAGGGGAGGTCTCGTTTCATGTGCCGAGTGTCTCAATGTTGTTCCGAGCTGCAAGCTACCCATAAACTTGAAAAGTGTTAGGTCTCGGTAGCTTGTAGGCCAGAACGATTGGGATGCTTGGCACATGAAATGAGACCTCCCCTAGAATTTACCCACCCACCCCGATGTGTTGACACAGTCCATTCGGCCCCACGATGAGCAGAACAAAAAATATGGCACCTAGCAACCTTTCCATAGCATGAAACTAAAGTATTTTGCAAGAATGCATATGATTTCGGCATGATCAGATTGGAGTTGAACGAAACCAAGAGAGGTTATTGTGGATAGACTCCATGTGCACCTATAGGTTCAAATAGAACATTCCTATCTTCCATCAGTTCTAAGAATTGTCCCATCAAAGTTTGGCAGTTTTTTCCTCTTAGGGCACTTAATGGACTTTGCCGGTAGCCTGCTGCCCCGAACGAATACGCACATGAAATGATACCTCCCTTGGCATTTACCCACCCACCTCGATGCATTAGAAAAGTCCGTTTGGACCCACGAGCTATGGAATGCAAAATGTCACTCCTAGCACCTTTCTACAGCATGAAACTGAAGCATTTTGCAAGAATGCGTTTGATTTCGGCACGGTCAAACGGATTAGAGTTGAACAAAACTAAGAGAGGCTATTGTGGATGGACCCCACATGCACCTATAGGTCTAAACAGAATGTTCCCAGATGCTACGAATTCTAAGAACTGTCCTGTCAAAGTTTGACAATTTTTTCGTCTTAGGGAGCGCTTAAGGGACTTTACCGGTAGCTTGCTGCCCCAAACGAATGCAACACTTGGAACACAAAATGAAACCTCCCCTGGCATTTAACCACACACCCCAATGCATTAGAGAAGTCTGTTCGGACCCACGAGCTATGGAATGCAAAATGTCACTCCTAGCACCTTTCCACTGCATGAAACTGAAGCATTTTACAAGAATGTGTTTGATTTCGGCACGATCAAATGGACTTGATTTGAATGAAACTGAGAGAGGTTATTGTGGAGGGACCCTGCATGCACCTATAGGTCCAAACGAAACATTCCCTACTACCACAAATTTTGAGAACCGTCCTATCAAATTTTGGTAGTTTTTTCCTCTTAGGAGGCTTAAGGGGACTTTGTCAGTAGCCTACTACCCCAAACGAATGCAATGCTTGGCACATGAAACAAGACCTCCCCTAGTATTTACCCATCCACTCCGACACGTCGGCGAAGTTTGTTCGGACCCACGAGCTATGGAATGCAAAATGTCACTCCTAGCACCTTTCCACATCATGAAACTGAAGCATTTTGCAAGAATACATTTGATTTTAGCACATGCACTTATAGGTCCAAATGGAACATTCCCAGCTACCACGAATTCCAAGAACTATCTTGTCAAAGTTTGGCAATTTTTTCCTCTTAGGGCGCTTAAGGGATTTTATCTGTAGCCTATTGCCCCGAATGAACGCAACACTTGGCACATGAAATGAGACCTCCCCTGGCATTTACCCACCCACCCCGACACATTGGCAAAGTCCGTTCAGACCCACAAGCTATGGAATGCAAAATGTCACTCCTAGCACCTTTCCACTACATGAAACTGAAGCATTTTGCAAAATGCATTTGATTTTGGCACGGTCAAACAGACTGGAGTTGAACGAAACCAAGAGAGGTTATTGTGGAGGGACCCCACATGCACCTATAGGTCCTATTGATGTGTTTTTCTTGACATGAAAAATTAGAATAAAATACAAAGTATTCTATCCTCTCTTGAAAAAAGTCTCTCGAATGCTAAACAATGTGATCAATCGAGACAACTCCAAGGTTCCTTATTCGTGTTTTGCTATGGATAGACTCAGTAGTTGATGTGATTTGCTGGTAATCACAAAGGGACTTATGCTGAATATGCTCCTTACCCCACTCGATATGTTACTTCTTCCTTATGAAATGGAACTTCTTAACAGGATTACAAAGAAATTGCAAAAGGATTAAGGGTTTAGTGAGAATCTACTCTACTTCTAAGTACAATGAGACAATGAATGATGCCAAGATAGACAAATTCCTTATAACAAGCTCCACTTCGCCATGATGAATTCAACAACTACATAGAACAAGTGCAATCTCCTAAGGATAACTAGGGATTTTCATGTTGCAAACACTCATTCGAGTACCCACAGCTGGCACAACTCGAACAAACATCAACAACCAAACTATTGCATTAAGTTGAGGTTCAGGCTAACTTTGCACAATGATTTTCCAACAAAAAACCATCAAAAGTATGAACCTTGGAACTCATCAAATATCTCAACACAAATCCATCATATCATTGAACTTTCTAATATTATTCTACTCTACTTGGAAACATTTCTCAATCATCTGTGAGAATTTGAAACCATGCCAACATCCCACAATCACACAAATCACCATGCAAGGCAATAATGAGCTTGTATTGATTTAGGAAGTAATTTACAACAATTTTGCATGTCTCTTCAACGATTTTGAAGAATTTCCTCTATTCCACTCCTACAGAACTCTAATTCTAATATCTAATCTCTCTTTTACAAATGAGAAGAATGAGCTTTATATAGAGCTCAAGAATTACAAGAACGACCAAGATTGATTTGCAAATCAATGGCCCAGATTGAGACAACAAGGCAGTTTGTTACAACAATCTGCTATTTTTAGACATGAAAGAGGGAACAAAGGCACGTTTCCCAATGTGGTTAGTAACATGTCAAAATGTGATTGGCCTGATGATGTGTACATGCCACCTCAGCATTGGGCAAACCAGTTTGATTTTCTCCCCGTTCACATTGCTTGGAACAACTTCCCAAATTGTATCATCTTTCATGGAATAGTCTTTGAACTTGGATTTTCACCTTTGGAACTTTGCATCTTTCGAACTTGCAAATTTGGGATTTTGGATTTCTTCTTGTTGTTGTCTTGACATTTTTGTAGTTTGAATTTAATTCATGGATTTCTTGATAAACTTGCTCATTTCTCATCTCATGTAATGTTGTTCTTGCAGGATTCCTTCATTCAGGCTTGTTAACGGAAGTAGGAGATGTCCTTGCTAATGATTTCTTGGAATAGATTGCATGATCTCTGGAATTTGTACATGGAATTGACTTCTGCGTGATGACTCCTTCTCATGCATGACAAAGTGATGCTCTTCAGTAAAATTTCCCTCTAGAAGTTGGATGATGACGACCTTCTTCGAATGCAGGATGAATGAGCTTGATGGCATATTAATCCTTTGAATGCTCCTCTGGACGACTTCCTTGCTTTGCATATTTCACTCTTTCACTTGATCTCTCTTTCCTTCGACATTCATCACCAACCTACAAGAAAAACACCTCAAGCCAATACATCAACATGACACATGATATAAAGAGCAAAATAGATAAAATTCATTTTCCTCGCCAATGTGGGACAAATAAAACAATTTACGTATATTCATCAAACAATTTTCAATTTAAGCTAACTTATTCAATAATGCAAAGTGATTTTTCATGAAAACTTTCAAAAAGTGGAAATTGTTCTGGTCCATGGAATATGTGTCCTTCCTAGGGTGCAAAATGCTTGGTGCAGAGCATTTTCCCCTTTTTCAAATTTGGGATTTAGAATTTTTCTTGATCTCCTCCCAATTTCCTCTTGGATGAACATCTTGACTTACATCTTCAATCATGCTCTTGATGTTTTCTAGAACCACAAGTCAATCATTGGATTTCAAGGTATTGCTTGACATTTTCATCTTGAGAACATAGGGTGGCTTTTGCAATGTCTAGAACAATTTACGCCCTCATCCCTTGAAGAGCATTTTAACTGCCTTTGATTGAATCCTTGGCACTCACTAAAACTTTCAAATCAAAGTTTGAACTTGAACTTATTCATACTTGTGCAAATTTCATCATCATTGAATAGGGCGTAAAATGCAAGAGGTAGAACATTTTGCGCTTGGGAGGCTTCATTTTATACGTAGGCAATTTCAAGGTTTACCCTCATTCTCCCACTTCCTCAAGCAATCTTTCATGCTTGCAAATTGTATTCTTGTCATTTTAACTAAGGGAAATGACCTTCTATCATTGTGACTTCACAATTCTCAATCTACCTTAGGCGCATTTCACATAATAAAGAGAAGTTTCCAAGGGCGCATTATGCATGCTCAAGAGAAATTTGCGCCCTTGCACTTTGTCATGACTTAGTCAATTTCTCACCTTTGGAGTCCACACTTCCTACTCCTCTGAGTGAGCTATGTAAGGTAAGGAACATTCCACTTTTTCATCAAACACTCTCTTAACTCCCCTTAAAAATGGCAGATTTTGCACGAGGTAGAGCATTATGCACTCCTTTTGAGATCACTCCAACCTTGCATTTCTTCAAACTTTAAACTTTCTTTCCACAACCTTCAAGGAAACTTGGATGAACAATACTTCATTATGAACTTTTGGCAAACATTGTTGAGAACAATTGGCAACTAGAGAGGGCAGATTTTGAAGGCTCTAGAACAATTTGTTCCCTTCCCTTTGATCATTACTTAATCATTCATTGCATCAAACATCCTCATACTTCCTCCTTTCATTAGGCATCTTCTTCAAATATTTGTAAGTGCTTTTCCCTTTAGCGAATTTCACTTGATAGTTGAACCACTTAGCATCTTGTCATCTTGGATCAAACCTCTCTCCTAGGGCACAAAATGCAAGCTCTAGAGCATTATGTGCTCTTGACTTTTTGGTGAACATTTTACTTATCTTTAATCAACAATTCAAACCTTCACTTCAAATTCCTCAAGGCAAGATTATGTTGGTGACATATCTCACACTTGACAAGTTTTCTTAATGCAAGCCTTGGGCGCAAATTGCATGGAGTAGAACAATTTCCTTCATTTCCAACTCACCCTCTAGCTAGGGCACAAAATGCAAGGGGTAGAACATTTTCCAACTCTATCATGACCTTCACTTTGAATTTTCAAAACAAGGATGATTTCTTAGAATTTTTCATACTTAGTCAAATTTCCTTGTTCCTCCTAGGGTAGATATTACATGGAGTAGAACATTTTGCATCATCCTCTAGCTAGGGTGCAAAATACAAGTTCTAGAACAATTTGCGGATTTTGCAATTTTGACACTTAGATATCTTGAAATTTCAAAATCAATCATTCAATGCATGAAATTAGGTTGAGAACTATCCTTAGAGTGCACTTCTTCTTGGACAGATTTTCCTTGCCCATGAACATTTTCCTCTCCTCTTGGGTGCATAATGCAAGGTCCAGAACATTTTCCGCCCAAGGTCCAGAACTTAAACTTTTTCCGCCTGATTTTGACTTGTCCTAGATGGAAGTATATTTAAAAATATATTTAAGTATATGCTCATAAGCATATACTTTAAATATTTTGAAATATAATTCCAGGATGTTTGAGATAGGTCCTGGATTCATAGGATTTAACATGCAGATTCTAGATTTTTGAAGATCCACAAGATTTCAGACTTAGTCAATTTCAGGGTCTTAGAACATCAGGATTCCAGACTTAGTCAATTTTTAGGATCTTAGGATATGCACCAGAATGAGAAGATACAGACTCCTTAGCCAGAATATATCGAGACTTGGGCAAAACAACACTACCAAAACCTTACAAGCTCAAAGAAAACCTAAACCCTAAAGCAAAGTAATGACAAAAAGTGGAAAAAAGAGGGGTTCCCAATTTACAATGGGGTGAATTGTGATTATGTCACAATAGGTCCAAACAGAATGTTCCCATTTGCCACGAATTCCAAGAACTATCCTGTCAAAGTTTGGCAGTTTTTTCCTCTTAGGGTGCTTAAGGGACTTTGCCGGTAGCTTGCTGCCCTGAACGAATGCAATGCTTGGCACATAAAATGAAACCTCCCCTGGCATTTACCCACCCACCCCGATGCGTCGACGAAGTCCATTCAGACCCATGAGCTATGGAATCTAAAATGTCACTCCTAGCACCTTTCCACTGCATGAAACTGACGCCTTTTGTAAGAATGCATTTGATTTCGGCACGGTCAAATGGACTGGAGTTGAACAAAACTAAGAGAGGTTATTGTGGATGGATCCCACATGCACCTATAGGTCCAAACGGAACATTCGTAGCTACCATGAATTCTGAGAACTATCCCATCAAAGTTTGGTAATTTTTTTCATCTTGGGGAGTGCTGAGGGGACTTTGCCGGTAGCCTGTTGCCCCGAATGAATGTGATGCTTGGCATAGGAAATGAGACCTCCCTTGGCTTTTACCCACCCACCCCAATGTGTTGGCAAAGTCTGTTTAGACCCACGAGCTATGGAATGCAAAATGTCACTCCTAGCACCTTTCCAAACATGAGGAAGAACCACAACCCAATCTAACTCCTAAAAGCATGAAGACACTGAGAACATTGAAGACATGGAAGACAACGAAGCATGAATACATGAACTAAATCCTATCATGAGGAAGAACCACAACCCAATCTAACTCCTGAAAGCATGACATGTTATGATGAAGAAGCACAACCAAAATCCAATGATCCAATGGCATGAACCAATGACATAAACAACTATGTCCTACTATTGTAACATAATAAACATGAATGTTACGAACTAACATCCAAACCCTTTGACATGAATCTTGATATGGCATGAGTGAAACACGAGCGAATAGGATTAAGACCAATTAGGATCAACTTCATCCATTACTTAGATCTAACCTCATGAAACAAATCAAATGAAATGTACTTGAAATATATAACATCACTTATGTAATCGATCACTTACCGTCATCTGATGATCACTCTCCATCATCTTTTCTCAAGCTTCTTTATCTGTAGTTAGACAGACTGGAGTTGTGATCTCCTGTGAGAAGCATCAAAAAGAAAAATTGACTAAACATAAATATATTGGAGGGAAGCAATTCATACTACTATTTATATATAAAACAAAGTACATGTGTTACATCCCCTTTTGTTTGAACAATGAAATATTAATTATGTTGTTAGTTGAGTACAACTTCTTTCATATGAATGTGAAATTGTTCGTTGGAAAAATATATATGATGACTTTTCTTTAATTGTGAATATTTTCTTATATGTGAAAATGGATTGATGAAAACGATATTAATTATTATCCGTATCATGGAAATAATTTAACCTTTCTTATTTATCTAAGTGGTTGTAGGACAAAAAGGGTGGCTAGGAAAAAGGGATATCAACAAGGAGAGGGTGATTATAGGAATCGAAAAATAATAATTAAGCCAAAATCCTAAAGTTACCGTAGCCTTGGCCAAGGCACATGAGTATAAATATATATAAATATATTTTAGTGGTGAAAAATATTTATCTCTTATTTTTATTTAATAAATTATTTTGAGTCTTACCTTGTGGAGCGCTTGAAGTGTTTGAGCTGAAAATCTTGTTTGTAACTCTCTCTTTCTTCTCCACTATGTTGGAGTGCAAGAGGAAAACCGCTCCTCCTTGCACTCAAATGTAGTGGAGGAGCAGTTTCTTTTTGAGGATGTCCATTCTTTCTTAGCATGCATTCATTTTCATTATATTAGAGTAGAGAGAACTTTCGTGGAGGTCATCAAGCATTTTTCTTTCTTAGGAAGGCAGACAAGATAGAAAGACAAGAAGAGATTGAGCTGTAGTATCTTGGATGGGTATTACTTTTTTAGCGTGCATATTGTTGGTGCATTGTTTACTAAGAACTTTCTGTCAATACTGTTTTGTGCATTTATCAAGCGACCATTGTTACCAATTGCATTTGTTAGAGCAATCGTAGCTAGCTTAACCCAACTCTACAAGTCTTGTCAGGCAAGATCTTGAATCTTATTTAATAGTTCATTTTATCTTAATGTTTGATGATCAAAACAACTTGCATTATGCTATCTTTCTCTTTGCATGATTCTGAGTTTCCGAATCAGTCTTCTAAAATCTGTAAATGTATTTCATTATTCAAGCTTCCGAGTCTGCTGAAGCTGAGATCCTCTTGATACTTGATTTGTGTCTGAAATATATATATATAAGCATATATAATATATATATATATATATATTATATATATTATATATTATATATATATATTATATATATTATATATATTATATATATGATTATATATATACTTAAAATCTTTTTCTTTTACTATAGCTTGGGTATTATATTTGCACTGATAATAACGAGTCTGTTGTACTTTTATGAGCAATTTCTATTTATATTTTTCTGTTTTGCATCTGAAAGTTGTCAAGTAAGTTATGTATGATACTATGCCAAAAACCAACAATCATAAACAAAAAGAATACTAAGTTAATAACAATGTCGAGCAAGGGTGAAGGCTGACGACACAATAGTGTTAGATATATGTATATATATACTAGAAAAATCCTTGGCCAAGGTTACGATGCAAATTAGGCATCTATCAGCAATCAAGTACCAGATATACCACTGGTTAGAGTGATCTTTCCAGTTAGGAGGTACCTATAGGGAAAGATCGATCAGGAGGTATAGGTCTTGACACCAGGCTTAGAGGCACATTATTGTTAATTGATTCCTGTCATCACCGTCGTGAAGGGTCAGGTTTCTTTAGTTGGAGAAGCACGGGAGACCAGATGGTCTTGGTTGGGTAGTTAAAACCCTTGTTGATATTTCTTTTTCCAAAATCCAGTGGAGGATCTACCAACAAAATTAGCAGGAAGCTATTCAAGTTATACTTCTTTTAATCTCTCTTATTGTTTGAATTCGTTGAAAAGAAAGTTAGTTAAATTATTTTGATTTTATATATTCAGTTAGAAAAGATTACTTCAGCTGAAAATGAAAGTTAGTTGTAATTGTGAAATTTTATTTCATAGATAGTTAGTTAATCAAGTTAATCTTTCTACTAAAATTCTATTAATGGTTAATTTTATATTCTGTTAAATTAGAGTGGGTGTATTAACATGTAACCATCTAGGAAATTTTTATGCATACTTACAAATTAATCCAACGAACCATCTGGGTCTTCTCTACTCTTTATTGTGTCAAGTATGGCCTCATGATCAGAGTCACACACCTTCTACAAGGTCTTGTTCAAAGGTCTACCTCGATATTGTATCAAATGAACATTGGTTGCTAAGGTTGGAGTAACGAAGAATCTTCTGGTGCGTGTCAAAGTCCTCAAACAACCAAACATTAAGACTCTTATGTGGGTACCTTCTAAGCCATGTTCCAGTAATGACCACTGAGCCTGTAGGGTATTCAATGTTTTCTCCATCTGTAACTGGGGCCTCCAATTTATTTTTGGACTCAACACAATGACACAAGTATAATCTATTCCCTTTTCATTATCTTCATCTACAATAACTATATAAACATGCCCTACAATGATATGTGTAGCAAATTAGATGAAATTTCCACAACATTACAAAAATACTACAAAGTTTAAGATAACATTAGGAATTTCAAATTTAACTATGAAAGTAGATATATTACCTAGTTGAACTAGATTTGATATGTGGTCAAAGTCAACTGACGATTCCATCTCTGTCAATCCTAGTACTGTCGGGGGTCGATACGTGTCAAGTGGGAAAAGATAACTGAACTACCATTCATCAACCCACTCCCTTGACTCACACTCATTCCAGGGTTGAATTGTATATGAAAAACAAAAGCACACCATCTTTCGCGTATGTATACTCCATGAACCTATAATTGAGCTTCTAATAGAGTGTAGCTCACTTGATCCTGTCAGTGTACAATAGTCCTCATATGGTGCAATGTTAGTATCATCTATCAACCAAAAAAATCTACAAATTGAAGACCTACCTTGATTACCTAGACCCATCGAAGCATTACACCACTCGATGATTGATTTTGCATCTGTCAGCTTTGCATTATCTTTATACTTTAACTGTTCTCATGCTATGGCTTTTTTGATACACGCTCCTGCACCATCATGCTCCCCCTTTCCATGTCCGGCCTCACAAAAGTTTCACATATGTTGAACACCTATAATATTATGCCTCCTACTCAACCAATAGAAATTCTACGAGTTCTTGAATTGTGATGCACAGTTATCCAACCATATGATATGATGACTGAATGATATGCCCCTTATAGCCAGATCATTGTAGAACACTTGAAAACAACCTTGCACAAACTCCGCCGAATGTGTACGATCATCGCTTATATAAAAATGATACTCCCTTATGATCTTTCTGTCATCCTCTATACTATCATTCGCATGAATGAATGCAATGTGCACAAATATAGAAACCTGTGTCAAGTTATATTATTGGGATTGCACCTCACATTGTGGTTGTAGACTGCAGTTCTCTGCAAATTCAATGATTAAAACAATGCTACCAACTGGAAATGTGTCCTTGCATAACTTGAATTGCAAGTCTAACCATCGAGCTCTATGGGCATGTCTTACATACTCATACACTATGTTGTCACAAAATAAAGGCATAAACTGATACACTAGAATTTTCTGAATAACATATTCACACCTCTTTGCTTCTTTACCATCTCTTGTATTGTATACCATTGTTTTATACTTGCCGAACTCTACTAGTTCGTTTCCAACTGCATGTGTTATTTCCATATGTTCACATATTGGCATACGTTGCAAGCCACCGTAATGCTGACATGTGCCATCCAAGCATAATTTCCTCTAGAATAATTACCTTCCTCTCTATCACATAAAATCATTGATATGAAGTCTCTTGAGGTAGTTGGTGGGGCATGTATGCCACAATCCTGCAAAACATTGTTAGTATGCAAATCTAAACATATAGACTGATAAACATCAAAATGGTTAGAAAATTCAATATATAATCTACAACAACAAGTAGTGTGTGTGTGATTTATTTTGACAAAGAAAGGTTTTAGCATTTCAAAATATCTTTGAGAAATTTTAATTTGAAGATACTTCTTTAGAAATTTACCAAAAAACTTTGTTTGAGTCATATCCAAAAAATGCTTTGGATGTGGCTTATGGTTTCGACTACTGATTCTCCTTCTTACCACATCCCTTTGATTTGAAGATACCCTTGTGTAATTATTCCAAAAGTCTTTAATTAGTGATCTCAAAGCTTCGACATTTTTCCTGAATCAAGGGCATGAAATCTTTTGATATGTTGTTCTACTCCATAATGGGTGTCTAAATACTTTATGATGGCCTTAAGCACCTAGTTGGGCCATTACAATATTTTGGTTTATGGTTGAGTTGATTTGTGAAATATGGTATCAATGCTTTGAATTCCTTCTTGTGTTTGCATCATAAATGATCATGCCAATTGAATGTGAGTGTGGATTTGGGAGTTTGGCAACCTGAATAAGGACTATTTACTGAGTTTAGGGGTCTATGGAAAGTTTGAAGAAGTAGAAAGCTGAAGTAGTAAATTGTAGAATGATGCACAAAGCAAACACCACTAAGGAGCATGTTTTCCATAGCAAGGATGGAAAAAGAAGCAACTCTCCAAAACTAACGGAAGAGAAAGGCCAAAACAAACTCAAAGAAGATAACAAACAAGTTGATTTGAGTATGTACAAAGCTAACAACTATTGGTTTTATTTCAAGGTTGGAGGATATTGTTATGACAAGTGTTGGAAGCTTCATCTAGAGATTCACCCAAATGACAAACGCAAGAGTAAGCAACCACAAAGGGAAAAAAAGCACACTAAAACATCAAATTCAAAGAGAGAACAACTCTTACATGAGTCTACATCAACATTCAATGATGTTAGTATGTAATGATCTACTTGGATAGAGTATTTACTTGATTTGCAAAGGAGATAAGTGTGAGTTGCTTTCATTTGTAGGGGCATTTGATTAGCACTCCACGTTTTTCCCATGGATTGAGTTGTGTTCAAGTTTTTCACTTGTGGAGCAAGCAAGTAGTATGTTTCACTCACTATGGGTGAGTATGAGAAGTATGGCCACTTGGAGGTCAAGAAAGGACAAGGAAAATAGAGAATGTAAGAGCTAGTGATGACATGTTTTGGGTGTTGTAATCATGCACATTTGTGTTCCATAGTAACATAAATGTTGTAGCATGTAACATAGATGACTTCTAGCATGTTGTAGCATAACAGTGATGGTTTTCATTATTGTAATGTGCACAAACTCTTATCTTAGCTATAGCATGTGCATAGTTGTAGGAAGAGAACTCTTTACATATTCATTGTAAATAGTGTATAAATGTATGAATTTCATTGTACATAGATGAAATAAGAAGGACCACTTTGTAATAAATTATAACTTTCACAGCATTGTAAAATGACCTTCAAATGCAAGGAGGATCATACATGGCAGCAGGGTTATATATAGACTATGATAGTGGATTGTTATATAGACTTACATGACTGTCCTACACTCATGAAAACCTCCTTTTTATTGTTTTATCTCCTTGTAGCTCCCTCTGTATCATCTTATGTCATCCTAAGGCAAAAATTAAGAGTCTTCCAAAATCAATTTTGGCTCCATGTATACACTCGAATATGAGTATGACAAACAATTGTTCACTAAAATTATTTTATTAAGTATTTGATAATGTTTTTCTCTTGTATAGCTGAAAATAGATGAAATAAAGGCAGGAAGGGGGTAAAAGCACAAAGCTGTGTTACACTTTCAGCTGACTTATCAGCACAAGTGAATTTAAGTATTTCTAACTAAAAATTAATTTTGGTCAAACATATGATCTTGTAATATTCATTCTAGATAAGTTAGATATGTCCACAACTTTTCCAACTAAAATTGTTGGCTAAATGCGTATGTAGCACCACTATGAGGCCAATTTACCAAACAAATAAAATTATTTGAAAAACTTGATATTTCAACAACTTCTACTCATGTAAATAACATTTTTTAAAAAATATAAAAATACCCTTTTGTAAATCTATAAGTTTAGTTTTTAAAAATATACATATTTTAATAGTTTAATTATTATTTATTTTTTCCCTTCTATTTTTACTAAAAGTAGGTTATCAGCACAAAACATTAAGTTGATTACCATGTCAACGAAAAATAGTAAAACTTATTAAAAAATTGAAAAAAATATGATGCACTAGATAAAAGAATCTATATCAAGATGGTATAATTTTTTTTCTATTTTAGATAAATAGTTAATATGAAAGTTGACATCGAATGGAAACAACTACATTTTAATACACGCACATTTTATTATTTATTTAAAAATACATATTTATCAAAATTAGAAAATAATATATCCATGCACTAAAGTTTCAAGTTATAAATACACACAAAAAAATTGAAGAAAAAAAATAAATTTTACTATATAAAGATTGACATCTCATGTAACTTTATTTTTCAGCATTTTATCAGCAACTAAATTATAGTGTCAATTTATTAAAAACTATATTCAAATAATTTCTAAATTTTTTTCAAAAAATACAAACATAAAATATCCTAAAAAATAAATATTTTATTAGTTTACATCATTTCAAAATTCAAAACATATGTCACTTTTTAATGATTCAAGTTTAAAAGTTGGATCAACGTTGGTTGTTTCCTTTATAAAAGTGTGACACAACTTTGTGCTTTTACCCAAGGGCGGAAACAAGGTGGAAACATAAAGAATTTGGAGTCTCTTTGACTGAACTAATTGATATACCTAGACACATATATGTCAAGAAGAACATAAAGAACATAAAAAACATAAAGACATAAAGACATTTAAAGACATAAAGAACATAAGAACATATATATGTGAATTGAAATTGAACATACCTTAGAATTCGATATTACAATTGACCAATTCTCTAAAAGATGGCTTCAAAATCTTCAAATTCTTATTTTTCTCAAGTTTGATTATGAATTTCATATAATTCTAGAATAGGATTAGTAAAATTTATGTAAAAAACAAACATATATCATCAAATTCAATCTATATATCAATGGTAATTAGCTTTGAAACAAAATCACACATGAAACATGAAACTTTTAGTTTAAATAATCAAATTTTCTCCAAAAACATGAAAAATCACTTCTTCTACATTGAAAAAACAAAAAAAGTGGTGGATTCATATAAAAATGATTTTGAATTAGTCAACCAACATGAAAAGCATTTTTTTGTCTGATATACTCATGAAAAGCAGGAATAACAAACATGTGGGGTCTGAAACATGGATCCCACATGCTTTTTTACCATTTTCCATGCTTCCAATAACACGATCGCGTTATGGGAGGCATGATAACATAAAGGTAACCTTGTATCTACATGAGAGAGTCTCTCTCTCTCTCTCTCTCTCTCTCTCTTCATTTCTCTATCCTATATATAAAGAGGGATTGGGAGACATGGAGAGATAGAGAGGGACATGGAGATAGAGAGGATACGTGGATATAGAGACGGGGAAAGGGAGAGATGGGGATCGAGATAGAGAAAGGGATCTATAGAGGGAGAAAGATAGAGATACATATATATATATATATATAGAGGGGAGATATAGGGAGATAGATCTAGCAAGGGAGAGATAGATAGGGAAATGCAGAGAGAGAGGTAGAGAGGGGTATATTAAGAGATGGGGTTATAAGGATAGATAGTTCGATAGGTAAAGAGATCAAGAGATGTCTAGAGACATAGGGAGAGAGATTTCAAGAGGTAGAAGGATGGGGAGATAGATAAAGAGGAGGAGAGGGAGGTAGCAAGGGATAGATTAAGAGATAGGGATCCCTATTCTCCCCTCTACCTAAACCATAAACCTAAACCTCTAAACCATAAACCCTAAACCCTTAATAATGCCCCTAACCCCTAAACCTAAACCCTAAAATCCAGCAACCCTAAACCCCTAAACCCCTAAGGTCCCTAAACCATAAAACCTAGAAGCAAAGGTAGGTATAGTTAGAGAGAGGGATAGAGGAGACATAGATATCTCTCCCAGGCTCGGTCTCCTCTGTATCTCCCTATTCACCTCTCTACCTAAACCATAAACCTAAACCTCTAAACCTTAACCCCTAACCCCTAAACCCTAAACCCTAAACCCTAAATAATGTCCCTAAACCCTAACCCCTAACCCCTAAACCCTAAACCCCAAAACCCCTAAGGTCCCTAAACCATAAAACCTGGAAGCAACCCTAAACCTCTATCTCCCTATCTCTCCCAATCTCTATAACGTGAAAACATGAAAACATTAAGCTTTCATTCCAACCAAATTCATTCCTAATTAATCCCAAAACATCCCTAATCCATTCAATTTCATTTCTAATCATCCCTAAACCACTCCTAATCAACCCTAAACCACTTCACACCATCCCAAATCACATCCAAATCAATTTAACTTCATCCCTAATCATTTTCCAATCAACCTGGATTTCATCTCAAATACCATCCCTAAACTATTGCTAAATCATTCTAATCATTCCCTAATCAACACTAAACCACTTCAGACCATCCCTAAAACCATTCTAATCATTCCTAATCTAGTCCTTTTCACCTCTCATCATCCCTAAACCAATCCATTTCATCCCAACTTCATCCCAAATCAATCTAAGCTCCATCTCAAACGATCCCAAAAAAATCAAAATCAAACAAATACCTCACCAGTAGCCATTAGAAGATCATAGTGCCAATCTATTAGTCATTTGCACCATTTTGTATATCGTATGTGCCAATATGCTCCTTAGTAGCACCTACCTATCAATCACAAACATCATTCTACACCTAGCCAGTCACAAGTGTCATTCTACCCTCTGCCAAACACAAGAGCCATCAAAACATCATAAGTGCCAATATGTTAGTCATTTACACCATTCTATACATCATATATACCAACCATAAACCCTAAACTTGATCAACCCTAAACCCTTATCTCCTTATCTCTATCATCCCTCTACCTCTCAATCTCTCTACCTATGTCTTTGGCTATGTCCATCACCCTCTATCTCCCTATCTCTCTCTCTAAACTCCTAACACCTAAACTCTAAACCTGATCAACCCTAAACCCATATCTCCTTGTCTCTATCATCTCTCTACCTCTCAATCTCTTTGGCTATGTCTCTAGCCATGTCCCTTACCCTCTATCTCCATATCTCTCCCTCTCTAAACTCCTAACCCCTAAACCCTAAACCCGATCAACCCTAAATCTGATCAACCCTAAACCCTATCTCCTTGTCTCTATCATCCCTCTACCTCTCAATGTCTCTACGTATGTCTCTAGCCATGTCCCTCATCCTCTATCTCCCTATGTCTCCCCTCGGTCTCCTCTATATCTCCCTATCGATCCTCTCTCTCTAAACCCTAACCTAAACCTCTAAACCTTAACCCCTAACCCCTAAAACATAAACCTTAAGTTACCCTAAATAATGCCCCTAAACCCTAACCCCTAACCCCTAAACCCTAAAACTGAGCAACCCTAAACCCCAAACCTCTAAACCATAAACCTTGGAAGCAACTCTAAACCTCTATATCCCTAGATCTCTTGATCCTCTCACTCTCACTCTCTAAACCCTAACCCCTATTTACCCTAAACCTGAGCAATCCTAAATCCCTAACACCTAAAACCTAACCCCTAAACCCTAAACCCTAAACCTAAGCAACTGTAAACCCCTAAACCCTATTTATAATTCCCCTAAACCCTAACCCAAAACCCAAAACCCTAAACTTGAGCAACCCTAAACTCATAAACCATAAATAATTCCCCTAAAGGTCTAAGCAACCCTAAGCTCATAAACCTTAAATAATGACCCTAAACTTTAGCAACTCTAAACCTCTCTCTCTCTCTCTCTCTCTCTCCTAAAACCCCTAAACCCTAAATAATGCCCCTAAATCCTAACCCTTAAACCATAAACCATAAAACTGAGCAGCCCTAAACCCCTAAACCCTAAATGATTCCCCTAAACCCTAAGCTTAAGCAATCCTAAACTCATAAGCCCGACCCACCCTCTGTCTCTCTCTCCAAAACAAGAAAACTAGGACTCTCTCTCTCTCTCTCTCTCTCTCCCTATCACCAGGTATCTCTCCTGTCCATCTCCATCCTCTCTCCCTTTTCCTCCCTCTCACTCTCCCTTGTCGACAAAGAACATGGAAATGTAAGAAAAATAGGACATGTAAAGATGGATGATGATATAAATTGGGATTCAATGAAATGGAAACATGTTAATTTATGAAATTTCTCTGGATGGGAATAATGAGGAGGAGAGGTAGAGAGGGGAGGAAAGTAGAGAGTGAGAGAGAGGATAGGAGGTAGAGACAGGATGGAAGTAGAGAGTGGGAGAGGACTATAGGAGGTAGATAGGGCAAGGAAGAAGAGAGAGAGGGTAGGAGGTAGACAAGGGATAGAAGCAGAGATTGAGAGAGAGGGTAGGAGGTAGAAAGGGGAGGGAAGTAGAAAGTGAGAGAGAGGGTAAGAGGTAGAGAGGGAGGGGGAGAAGAGAGTGAGAGAGAAGGTAGAATGTAGAGAGGCAAGGGAAGCAAAGACTCAGAAAGAGGGTAGGAGGTAGATAGGAGAGGGAAGTAGAGAATGAGAGAGACAGTAGAAGGTAGATAGGGGAGGGAAGAATAGAGTGAGAGAATGTGGGAGGTAGAGAGAGGAGGGAAGCAGAGACTCAGAGAAAGGGTAGGACGTAGAGAGGGGAGAGAAATAGAGAGAGAGACGATATGAAGTGCAATTGCCCTTGTAGACATGTATGTAAAGTGTGGAATCATAGACAAAGCATGTCAATTGTAACACGTAACACCTCAAAGAGATGTTCTATAATGGAATGCAATGATTGCAAGATATGCAAAAAATGGATTTGTTGAAAAGGCTTTAGAAACTTTCAAGAAAATGCAATTGACATGTGTATTGCTAGTTATGCTCATCATAACTTGAGCGTGTTATTGATTTCACATAATGAGAGCACGTTATAACACACTCACGTTATGATGTACTTTGTTTGACGTGTTTTTATCAGTTTTGAGCAAAATCTAGAGATAATCTGGAGCGTGCTCCCCATCAGGATGGAACTTTTTTCAATGAAAATGCAAAAAAAATACCACCATAATCTTAGGCTCTCTGTTAGCTATCTAACCATATAATTTTTTTCACATTTTGAGTACATTTAGTGTTTCATCTTGAATTTCTTTTGTAAGTGTGTCTAGTTTTTGTCAAAAACTAGTGTCTAGTATTTTTAACTTGTTTTTTTAATCATTCATCAAAAATTGAAATAAGTTATATTTTTAGAAACTAGAGTCCATTCTACACAAATTCAAAAAAAAAAAATTGATTTTCGATTAGTTTTCAAACATTTTGGGTGGAGCACACTCAAATTTCTATTTTTCAGGATGTGTCTACTTTAAAAATTACTAAAAAATCAATTGTTCATTAAAAAATTATCAGAAAAATTAGGGATAAACTACATGGTGTTACCTAATTTCTCACTGGAGCGATTATTGAGATACTAAAAAAAAGTTAACATTTTAGGGGGAGCACACCAAACGCTATGTTATGTTTTTTTGAGAAAAATAGGACCAATTTGTGTGCTCCCCCTTTTTGAACCCCTTAATCTCAACCATTTCTAGAAAAAAATGGTAGTTTAGAAACTAGATTCAGAGCACTACAACTCTTGTTTTCGTTCCATCTTCAAATTTTGAGTGTAGCTATCTTCAATTTCTCATCCAACATCAATGTTTCCTGATTTCAGAAAAAAAGTGGCAACTTAAGACCCCATTTTGGTCCCTCATCTTTGTGCACTTACCCTAGGTTCATTCCTTACAAGTTGGATCTTCCTCCTTCAAAGCTTTATCTAGATTTTCATGTCTCCTATTTGATGTGAGCTCTTGGTTAGTAGATTCAGGCACAATCTGCATTACCTGAGTTGGATATTAAAGGATCTATTATCCTCATGCCTAAGTCTATCCTGGATAGATGATTGTGCCACCTTCACAACCACAACATCACTAGGTTCCTCATCTAATGGCATGGTTTCAACCAAAAGATACATGGGAACCACTCTTCCACCTACAACAATACTTCCCTCACCTCAACATTTAAGGATAAAGACTTTTAAGGAGAAGAGCATGTTAGAATCTCATGCACGTCAAATTGAGGGAAAAACAAAATGGTAAAATTAGAATACCCATCCTAATTTCCATTTAGTTTTGGGCCCCTTTTGATGGAATGTCTTTAATGCAATTACATATCGATAAGTGCCACTCCCTTGTGTTATATTTGGCTCATTCCTTAATCCCTATCCATCTCCATTTACTCCCATTTACACTTATTCTGACACATTCACTATTCATGCCTCATTTATTAGACTCCATTCACACCTAGCTCAATACATTCATTCTCTACCTCAAAATCACCATTTCACTACCTAGGGTCATTATTACACCACTCAAGATCAATCCAATAGTACATAAGATTGAACCTCAAATTCAAATATTTGAATTCAAAATCTATTTCCTACCCCTTTTAACTAGATGTGTGTGACATGTTGCCCTATCCCGGTATTTAAAAGGTATTCAATATGCCAAGTTAATTCATATACTAGAGTGCAAAAATAAAAAGAACATTGAGAGTGCATTTCAATTTTTGAAGGTACAAAGAATCAAAATATGTATTGAATCTACATATAGCCCACCTACACACTTGTGTACATGTTGTCTACCAATCTTAAATACTTAGAGCCATAAAGTTAACTAATATGAGAGTTTGACCTAGGAGAGCTTGACCCTAGCAATTTGGGAGATTTCTCTAATGTGTTTATAAATATTGTAGTCTTTATAAGCTCATTAAATATCAAATGTCAAAGCAAACAATTTTAGAATCTTGCAATTTATTAGTTCATATCTACATGTCAAGGTTTGAATCTACAATGATCAAGATCAAACCCACTCAAGATTGATCCTTAGAGTTTAATAAACCTATTTAGAATCTACAACAAATTGTGACAATTAAATTTCTAAAAGTAACAAATTAACTCTATGAATCACCATCATTCTTCTACTTCAATTTTAAAACTAAATACCTAATTTTTTAATTTAATCATTATATTTATTACTATTCATTTACCAACCCAAACTTTGATTTTAATTGTAATTAATTATACTTAAATAACTAAATTATTTATGCAAAGAATTTATTTCTTTACAAGTTAATACTTAAACTAAAATTGGTAATCAATCTCTACAATTATGTTTGGATGTGAAGATTTGCTTAATGAAGTTTCCTTTTGTTTCAATTGACCACATCATTACAGAATGAAAAAAATCAAAAGAAATGTCAAATTTAAGAATGCATGTTTACATTAAACTTTTTAATTGTAGTAATAAATTGAATTTAAAATAGGAATCTAATTATATATAAACATAATACTATAAGATTAATAAATATGATTAAAATAACTATCAGAATGTATTAAATTTTTTTAAAAACAAATAATATGCATTTATCAATTTAATTAGATTATTTTTTCAAATATAAATTTATAATTCTTAAAATAAAAATTATAAAATGTTTAATTCTTAAATAAAGATATTTATTTATGGATTATCAAAATTTTATTTATAATTTTTGGTTTAAGATCTTTTTGCATGTTTATAACAATTAAGTTTATTAAATCTAGTTATATATCTAGATGTTGGCACTATATTTTACAATTATAAAAAAACACTATCTAATTCACAATTATAAAATGCCCCTATCAAATGTTTAATAATGTTTACTAATTATAGAAAAGCAATATCTAAATTTAGGTTATTATTATCTAGATTCTATATAATCTTTGATTGTGTAATGAGAGACAAACTCTCACTAGTTATAGTATTAAAAAAATAATTCTTGTTTTAATATGATTTGATTATGTTTTAAAATAGAAGGAAATAAATTAAAACCTAATCAAATAATATGTAATATAAATTTCCACCACAATAATAAAGTAATGTTTTTAGTATTAAAATTAGGAATGCATGTTTATATTAAACTTTTTAATTTTGTAGTGATAAATTGAATTTAAAAATAAAAATCTAATCATAATACTATAAGATTAATAAATATGATTAAAAGACCCATACATTGCATATAAATTTCCACCACAATAACAAAATAATGTTTTTAGTATTAAAATTAGGAATGCATGTTTACATTAAGCTTTTTAATTTTGTAGTAATAAATTGAATTTAAAAATAAAAATCTAATCATAATACTATAAAATTAATAAATATGATTAAAAGAACCATACACAATGTATTACAGACTTTTCTAAAATAAATAATCTATATTTATTAATTTAATTAGATCAAGTTTTTTCAATTATAAATGTGTAATTCTTAAAATAAAGATATTTATTTATTGATTACCAAAACCTTGTTTATATTTTTTAGCTTAAGATCTTTTTGCATGTTTATAACAATTAAATTTGTTATTTTTTATTTTGGCAGTCTATTTTACAATAATAAAAAAGCTCTTTACTAATTATAGAAAAAACAATATCTGAATTTAGGCTATTATTACTTATATAATCTTCCATTGTGTAATGAGGGACATAATTCCCAGCAGTTATAGTAGTCTAATCTCTAATATTATTCATAAATTTTTCTTGTGCAGGAGTAAGAGGTATGGGTCGAAGAAAAAGAGAGACTGAATACATTGAGAAAGCCAGCGATAGACGTGCAACATTTCGTAAGAGAAGAGATGGAGTGTTGAAGAAAGCACATGAGTTGAGCGTTCTCTGTGATTTGAAAATAGGAATCATCTGTAGAGGCCAGGAAGACAATCCAGCTTCTTTACAAGGGGTGGGATTTCCTAAGGAAACAAAGGTGGAGGACTTAATAAATTTGTATAGGAATCTTCCCTTTGATGAGCGACAGAGGAGCAAGTATGAGTATGAAATCTTCATGAATAAACAAATTCAAAATCTTAATCAAGTGTTGCAAAAGCAAAGGGATATAAACTCAAATATTGTTGATAGTTACTCCCTCGACCAATTGGCTCTGCTTAGAAGTGAAGTTGATACAAAGCTTCAAAGATTGAAAGAGTTAATCGATGCCTCAAATACTTAAGATAATGATACCATTGCTGCAGCAACACCAACAATGCCTGCAATAGTAGCAACACCAGCACCAGTATCCCAAAGGGCTCCTCCACCATTATCATTATGTGCTACAGGGCAAGTTGGGTTTTCCTCCAACACCCTCTGTGATTACAATGATAGTGTGGGTGTAATAATGTCTGCAATTGTAGAAACACCAGCACCAGCAGCACAAATGGCTCCTGCACCATAATCCTCAGCAAGTTGGGTTTTCCTCCAAAACTAATGATATTGTAGATGAGAAGATGATTGGAGATGTAATAACATAAATTGGAGCTTATTTTTTCTCATTATCATGTTGTTATGAAGTTGTGGTCGTTGTGTATTTTTGATATTTTTAATGGGTTGTATTTTTAATCTTATTATGAATTGAATTATTAATGTTATCATTATTATTGTATAATTCAGCCTTGAAGTTTGGATGATGGGTTTCTGGGTTTTACTAAGTTCTAATCATCATCTTTTTATAATTTATAATATTGTACGATTTTGATGTGTAAATTCTGTTTTATGGTTTCCTTTTGCTCATTATCAGATACTATGATGTTCCTTAGTTCTTTGTCGATCTGGCATGTGTTCTGTTCAAATCTTCTTTAATACATGTTGAATTTACTTTTTGTGATGCCTATTTCTTAAACAAATTTCACTATTCTCCTTATTAGTTCCTGCTTTCGGTAGGGTAACTATTGTTTTCACCGTAATAGCATTTCTTTGGGCGTTGAACTTTGTGCAAATATTATAATCGAAATTAGCCTAAGTTTGTTTTCACCGTAATAGCATTTCTTTGGGCGTTGGACTTTGTGCAAGTATTATAATCGAAATTAACCTAAGCTTTTTAGTCTATCCTTGGGATTATTTTCCCGTTGATATCTATGCAATGACAATAATCAAAGTTAAACTTAAGTCGCATTGGCAATTTTTTAGCCCATTGGCAATTTAGTTGAGATAGGTTTTGGATTCTTAATATTTTAGCTTGTCTTTGCTTTTCCTTTGTTTTTGCAGGGCCTCGGCATGTGTTGCAGCTTCAACTCGTGGCAGTGTTGGAATTTGCATGTTCTGTGTGGCCCGTTTTCTGTTGCAGGCAGGGAGGTAGAAACCAGCTCTGGAGGTGGCTATTGATGCATTATGCTTTCCAAAGGATTCATGGCCATCTACTCCTATTCCGTGGTTGTGACTGCATTCCATTTCTCTGTGATTGCCATTGTGGGGTTTATCTCTAATGCAACTAGATATTCAACCTTAAAGCATGTGCGATTGTGGGATCTTCTTTGGTTCTGTTGTAGCCAATATGTCTCTTGTGGATTTATATCTTGTTGAATTCAATTGGGTTTTATCAGGCTAGTGTTTTTTAACCCTTTTTCTCAGTTCAAATTTAATTGATCTCAGCTTTCAAATTTAGAGTTTAGACACTATAATAATTTATAAAACCACTTTGAACACCTTTTTCAATTTCATTCAGAAATATTTAGTTCCCTTTGAGATTTAGTTTTATGGGGTGAATGCAGCTTTTGATCTTTTGGCCAACGAAGTAGTGGCATTAATAGACGCAGAAACATCTGAGGCTGTGCCGTTTCTATCAAATCTTGGAGAGGCAACCAAGGTTCTAGTTCTGTCATTATCGGTCACAAGTCCTACGCTCTCCAACTAGAGGTTCCCATATTTTGTTTGCATGGCACACAGTGATCGCATTGAGATGAAAGCCGTTGCAGCCCTGGTTAAGCATTACGGCTGGAGAAGCATTGCATTTCTTCACTCAGAGGATGATTTTGGTTCCGGAGCCATGTCCTCGTTGTGTGATGCCCTTCAACATCTGGTCTCTGATATTATATACACATCAATGATTTCTTCAACTGCACAGAAACAAACAATAAGGGAAGAGCTTTATAACAATAGAATCAAGTGTTTTTGTTGTCGACACCCCTTGTGGTCTTGGCATGAATCTATTCATGGAGGCGCGGGATATAGGAATGATGCAGTTTCAAAAGTGCCTCAGATTATTACCAAACCGAAGAATGGATCCACAGAGGGTGTCTTCCTTGCCTTTCCAAGACATGGGTTGTAGGGTAAGCAATCAAACAATCCCTTTCAATCAAGTGCTCACACATCTTTATAAAATGCCCATTCTCTAGTGTTTGCTGATGGTAGTGTTTGAAAATTATTGGTCTATGTGCTTCTAGAAGATAAAATTCAATACAATTTCTGTTTAATCTGATTTTCAATTAACAATATTTCAGAGACCTATTTAATCTTATTGGCTGTTGGCTGGAACCAGCAACTATAAGTCTTTTCTGGCCCTGCACCTACAATATATGATTATGTGTTAAATGCTTCTACAATGTCATCTATGCAAGGTCTCCTTGGAGTTAAAATACACATTGCAAATTCTAAAGAGCTAAACGATTTCACTGAAAGGTGGGAAGAACAATTCTGAATTGACAATCCCAAGATGAAAAACACTGAGCTCAATGCATATGGTCTATTGGCCTATGATACGGTGCTCATGATAGCTCGAGCAATTGGAAAGATAGAAAGAAACGCAAGTTTAAGTCTTTTGAAATCCTCAACTACTCTTGGAGTAATAGCAAATACCAAAGTCAAGGTATTCCAGCAAGGTAGGAAGGTGTGATTGGCATTACATTCCCCATAGTCAGGGTTATTGGCATCCTTATTACAGTGGGATACAAGTGTCCACCTCATTTTTAGGAGAAAGCAGACAGCTTGTTACAATGTTTACCAGGAAGCTTGACATGCGCCATTAAACATGGATATAACTTGAAGGAGTCTATATGAAGCACCAATGCACTCTGTAAATTGACATGTGCTAATGGTCATTCACTGCAAACCAAAGTGAGTTGTAGGGAGTTTGCAAAATCTTGGCTTCATTTACTACTTTCTGCCTTTTTAGATCTGGCAATTAAGATGTCCATAATCTTTTATGGTTTCTAGATGGGAATGCATATATGATTAGTGTTATTTGCCAAGCCTCTGCTTTTGATGAATGGGAATACCACATGCTTTGGACAATATGAGTTAAGAGGGGCAATGTGTGAGTCTGTGATATTGAACATTGGTTTATCTAGTTGGTGAGTTGCAACCTCTGTAAAATCTGTAAATGCACAATGCAATTTGCAGGTGTAAAGCCAAATTCCACAACCTTTGCCAGCATTCTCCAACTTAGGTTTTCTTGGTAACTTTCAACCTCTGTAAAACATTCAAGCAAATGCAATTTGCAGGTGTAAAGTCAAATTCCACAATCTTTGCCAGCATCCTCCCTGCCTGTGCCAAAATTGGAGCTTTGGAATAGGGCATGGACATGCATCAAAGCATAATAGAAGGCAGATTTTGATCAGATCTCATAGTTGGAAATGCTTTGGTAGACATGTATGCAAAATGTGGAAGCATAGTGAAAGCACGTAAACTGTTTGATAGAATGCCTCAAAGAAATGTGATCTCATGGACTGCAATGATTGCAAGATATGCACAAAATGGATTTGTTGAAAAGGCTTTAGAAACATTCAAGCAAATGCAATTGGCAGGTGTAAAGCCAGACTCAACAACCTTTGCCAGCATCCTCCCTGCCTGTGCCGAAATTGGAGCTTTGGAACAGGGCATAGACATTCATCAAAGCATAAAGGAAGGAAGATTTTTGTCAGATGTTATAGTTACAAGTGCCCTGGTAGACATGTATGCAAAATGTGGAAGTGCAGACCAGGCACGTGAACTGTTGGAAGCACAGACCAGGCACCGTCAATTATCATGGCAGCCAAGAACTAATCACCATAAAGACAAAGATCTATTTTGCCACTGCAGTGGCCAAATGGGATGCCAGGTGTTTCATCTTCGTATTCTTTAAGATTGTTTTTATTTCAGCCATAATTTAACCATAATTTACTTATTGCACATTTCGCCTGTAATTTAGGCTACCACATTGAGCATATGACAACATTTTGAACAGCATAGATTATATGACAACTTTTTTGAAAAATATTGATCATATCATTAAATTCTTTCTGAATTGTTCTTGCATATCTGTTTCTGCATTTGTTCTTTTTATTTCTTGTACAACAAGATTAATATCAAGAGTTCTCTTGGGATATGTCTATTATTGGAGGTCTGACTATGTTCTTGAATTAATTGACAGAGAAGGCTAGCTGTTGGAGTATCTGAAAACATATATAGGGCCGCAGCAGAGCAATTAAGGGCAGATTGGTATTAGCAGAAAAACATGGAGGTTGTCCTGCTTGATTTCAATCATGCCCTTGCATTTCCTGCAGCGTTGCCGTTTGCGATCCTGGGCAAGCTTGAAAAGCTGTAGATCTGATTCATTTCTTTCTGCAGGTGGCAGATTCTGGAATTCAGTGCAGTTAAGATCAACATGCCAAGGCACCATACACCGCACACAAAACATTCTGTTACAGAAGGGGCATTCTGCATTCAATATGTCATCTGACCTTATGCCTGCAATGTCCTCCTTCACTAGCAGCTCGGAGCAGTTGGGAAAAGGGCAATAGACCTTTTCTGACTCAGGGATTTGGGCCTCCAGGATCACAGCTGACCACTCATCAAAGATTTCTGACGGCAGAAAATAACGGCATTCTTGAGGTGACAGGGCTTCCCCACAAGAGTCCTGGGGACAGTAAATGTTTTGCCTCTTCCGTTCCAACCTTGAATGTATATACTGGGTCATGCAGGAATGGCAAAAGCGATGCAAACAGTGCATACCCTCAAACATGTTTGGTAAAGAATCCTCAAAACAGATCCTGCACAGCTCCATTGGCACCGACTGCTGCCTTCTGTATGAACATTGCCAAGAGCCCACTGCTTTTTCTGCTCCTCCCGAATAACCCTGAAGTTTGAACATACAGAAACCCCATGGGCAAACTTACCAACACAGATATAATGAATGTATAGTTCATTGATTGTTGCAACATTTTGTGGTTTGCAGCTTTGAAAAGATCATACCCAAGTGACTGTCCATAATCCAAATGCATTGTTGTTTAAAGCTAAAATGTATTGTGTAGAAATAGATTTTTTTGTTATTCATTACTAAGGAATGGCAGGATGATCTTGAACTGATCTGTAATTGTTCAGCTTCTCCCTTGCAATAAACACACCTCTATACTCCAAAATGCAGTATCAATTTCACACTCTTCTGTAGGATCTGACCAAACACACCTCTATTATCCTCTTTGAGCAAAAATGTCTCTGCTGCCTTTAGTAAAGATTGGTTACATCGACATGATGGATCTGCAGAATCATTACTTTCCTTGGCCACGACCAATTAACCAATGAAAATATGTCACACAGAATGCAGTTTTTTATCCAACAAAATTGCACAGCTTTAGGCAGGGACTGCAGCTGCAGCGCAGCCCTTGTTTCTTTTGGTGTTATTTTCTGTGTACTTGATTGAGTATTTTATATTTTATTATGAGCTTCAGAATCTTTAACAAATATCTTATTGTCTCTTGAGCAAGTGCTCGTATAACTGAGGTTGTCTAACCTTCAGATGTAAAGTGGACTATACATGCGTGTAGGCTCAGCCAGCACTGTGTAATGGTGCCACTCAGCCACGAGTACGGTTTGATTTAGACCGTGCTCCTCCTTCTCTCACTCCTTCCGTCAAGGCTTCGCACCACGCCGCCTCTCCTCCTTGGCGTCACGATGACAAAGATGGTCACTACATCTTCCAGCTCGGAGAAAATATCACTCCATGTAATTTTTTTTTCAATTTATTGTTCATTGCTCTGCTGCATATACTAGATAGTTCTATTGGCTAGATCCGTGTGTTATCCAGTACAGTGTAAGAAAGATATTTCATTTAAGTAATCTGCCTGCTTGCTTGTTTTTTTTTTCCCCTTTTTTGTCTTTTTTGTTAAGGGAACTTCACCTTGTCCTAGATGAACATGCCCTAGTCCGGGGCTTTGTATTACATGATTATGTCTTCTGAGTTATGGGTCACCTTGTTGGAACGCCTGGATTTGAATATCATTCGTTCATTCTTTCTATTTTTGAGAGGATTTGGTATTGCATTTTCATGTCCACTTGAGTTGTGGGTCACCTACTTGGCATATTGGGATTTCTATTTCAGTCATTTTATTTTAAGAGGACTTGGTGCTACATGCCTCTAAGTCTATACATTTGAGTTGAGTTGTGGGTGGCCTTATTATACGGGGATTTGAAGCTTAGTCATTTTATTTTAAGAGGACTTGGTATTACATGCCTATTTCCACTTAAATTGAGTTGGAGGTGGCCCTTTTTATATCATATGGGCAGTTGAATTTCAGTTTCCACTTGACTTGAGTTATGAGTAACCTTCATATCATATAGATATTTGAATTTCAGTTATTTATTTATTAATGCACAACTTATCTTTACACTTTACCCCTTGAACTTTCTTTCTATCATTAAGAGGTCTTGGTATTACATCTTCATGTCCACTTCAATTGTGGGTGACTTTCTTGGCATATGGGGAAAATAATGACACTAATTTTATTTTGTGATGACTTGGTATTACATGCCCATTTCCACTTGAGTTGAGTTGTGGGTGGCCTTCTTATCACAGGGGAAATTGAATTTCAGTTATTCTATTTACTAGCACTTGCACCAAGAGGAGGTTCAAGGTGTACGCCGATAGAACAACCCGCAAATTTAGAAAATTTTCCGGCATCTTTTTTACGGCGTGAGACAATTCCGAACACTATAATGCTCACAACTATAATGCTCACATATAAAAGCCTATCGGCTAATGAACCTACCACTTTCCAATTACACCACAACTCCTTGGACTCTCTCTCTCTAATTTTAATTTCTTTATTGCATTAGAATTCCTGAATAGTTGGCTATGTTTATTTGGTAGGACAAGGATATCACTGAGCCCAGTCCAATTAGGGAAAATAAAAGCTTCATTTTTTACTGATTTTGGAATTTTAACTGCATAGAACTGTTGGGGAGGGTTTTGTTGTGAACTCTGATTTCTTTCTGATCGGACCATGGGTGAATTACCCTTCGTAGCTTCAAATCATACTTTCCACAGGGGTCCTCATCCAACAAATTTACTTCATGTTCTTCGAAGGACAAGCCCCATCAGTGACTTCTTTTAAGTTGTTTCCTTAATGTAGCTTTAAGTAGTTGGGGAACTCTGCGGACCTTTCTAGAGTCCCAACTCTTTCTTTTGACATGGTTACCAATTCAGGTCACATTCCTGAAGGCCATCTATGACCCTATCTACCTTTCATGATACAATCCAACTCCCTGTTGTCCCTATATAGATGCTGGGATGTCGTCGTGCAATAGAAGTTCCCAGCAGTGGAACTGGAAGGAGAAATGTTCGGACTGTTCATTTCAAATTCCATTTTTCTGATATTGGGACAAAATTGCCCTTTATTACCAATCCGCAGTTTTGAAATCGCTTCCTGCATGGACCGGCGGGGTCATTCTACTGACAAAATCAGGTAATTTCGAAGAGCTACAACTTCTGGAAGTGATTCTTCTGATGAAGTTAGACTCCTATCAGAACTGCTCACCCAAAACCTTAGATAACATGCTTGAATCTCGGGAGATCTTAGGCAACAAAATAAGTCTTACTCCATAGGATTTGGCTTTGTTGTGTGGAAGATAGCCATTTGTTATCTTGTTGTCCATATTAGTTAAAAGCAGGCAAAAGTTTGTCAAGTGTCAGTATATAATTTATAGCTTTACATGCTATCTTTGTAGTTGTTGAGATTTTCTGTCTTATAGATTATTATTTGAAACTGCCCATTGTTTTCTTCTTCACTATCTTATTTAATTTCTCATTGAGCATCAACTCTTCCAGCATTGCTGGTGTGATCGGGAATGTGGTAGAACTTTTAAGTTTAGTCATGTTTTTAGTAGATTGTTGAGAGTTTATGGTGAGCTGATCTACCTCCATTCTTGATATGTTTTTTTATATTTTTACTGATCTGATATCTTCACAGCTGGTTGGCGTTGGATTTTTTTAACTTCTTGTTGATTTTTTTTTCCTTAGTTATTGATTGAATGTGATTGTGGAAATTTGCTCTTCAAAGTGTCCTATGGAATATTTTCTATCATTGATGCTTTATTAAGGCCATAGTTCCTTTTCCTAGTTGTCCAACTTTGTTTTCCAGGGTTCAGCAGTTTGCAGTAATGTTGACCATTTACTTTCAATCTTCTACATCCATTTAACCTTGGTCTTTTAAGCTGGGGTTAATTTGGTTTTCTTTTCTCTCTGGCAGACAAAATACTCAGCAAGATGGGGGAAGGTATGTCCGTAATTCAGGCCCATGTGAGATTTTCTTAATGTCAATATCTCTTGGACAGTGATATTTCTGTGATTTATTTGATGGAGGTCAAATTTTCAGCTTATTCATTAATCTGTTATACTTTTTGATACTGTCAGGGACCTTTGGACGTGTGTTGGAATGTTGGGATCGGGAAGCTAGAGAGTATGTGGCTGTGAAGATTGTTCGCAGCATGCAGAAATATCGTGATGCAGTAATGATTGAAATCGATGTCCTTAATGTTCTATCTAGAGCATGATAAAAGTAGATCACGGTACGTGCATATTTTTCTCTTTAAAGTTTATATATATACATGCCTTAGATTGTGTATGGTATGTGTTTAATCTTCTGTGAAGAGATTGTTTTCCTTTTTATTCCCCAGCTCTTTAGAATAGGACCTAGGTGTATGGTTGGTTGACTTTCGAGTTTTTGCAGATGTGTGGAGATACGGAATTGGTTTGACTTTCGGAACCGCATTTGTTATTATACAATACTAAAGTTCAAGCTTTCTAAAAACGTCTGATATGGTTTGGGGGCCCTATGAGCTTCACTGTTGCTTCAGAAGCAAACTTTAACTTGCGTGTATTGTATTGCTTTTGTCAACCCAAAAACATGCACGCTCTTGTAAATTTTCATGTGCCTACTTTTCTATCAACTTATTGTTTTCGAATTTATGTCTTCGGCTCTATACATTTAATTTGGTTCTTTGTTACAAATTATTTAAGGTTTATATATGTGCCCATCAATTTTCCAACTAAATTAACAAACACAGGACATTCTGAAATATACACATTGCATCTTCATAAAAGGGGGGCACATTTCAAGGCTCTTGAAGCTCGCTCCATAGTACTCTTGTCTATGTATGTGCTTGGCTGTGCTCCCTGACAAACCTTGCAGATTCTATTATTTTGCTCACGTAAAATTTGGAGTGCAACAATTGTTCATTTTCAAAATTGTTGTTCATGGGAAAATTGCCTTTCTTTATTGCTCTTCTCCTTTTAAGAAACCAGGTCTCCTTGACAATGTCTATTGGCGTGCCCATTGCACATTTTGTGCGATTGCTAGTTGTTTTATAGAGCAAGTCATGAGAATTGACCTGATTGATGTAAAATTGGGCATTTCATTTGTTGCATGCAAATGCATATTGATGTGATGATCCACCATTCATGGTTGCATTAGGTTTCTGCCATTTGCAGAGAGAATTTGAAGAAACGTAATGTAGAGGATAGAAATGTGGAGCAAGAAAATAATCATTTGTCAATTAATGATCAAAATAACAATCTAAAGTTGCTAGGGCAAGAGGTCCAGACAGAAGATGCAAAAATTCAAACGTGGTACCTTCATCTAAGGGAGACTTGAAAATATCAGGTGAAGTTAAATATTGCAAAATTTTGTTTCCCTTTGCTTTTACATGACATGGAGATGAAATGAATGCTTAGCTTTTTGATGAGAAATTCTGTTATAGGATTTCATAAGGGATACTTATTAGGTCTTAGTAAAACATGTTTCTCGGAGTGATAAGAATGTCAGCTCCTCTGACAATGCTCAGAGTGAACTTGCAAAAACCAAAAACAAAAAGCGTAAAGCATCTGGAACAGACATTGATCCAGATTCAGAGAAGACACCAAGACAAACAGACTCGGTGAAGCTTGAAAAATATTTGCAGGAACCAATGGAAGTACCGAAAAAGGTGAGGAGCAAAAAAATAAATAAAAGAAAAGTGCCCCATGGTGTAGTATATATATTGGACACTCTGTGATATCATGCTGTCACTATTATGAGCTCCCTGATATTATGGTAGGTGCATCATGCACCTATTTCATTATGTCATTCTATGCAGAATGGCATATGCAACTATTTGTGTCTGACAAACCTGGTTAGGGATAATTTTAACTAGGTTGTTAGTTTTAATTGCATACTTATCCATGCAATGTAGATATGTTGTGATTAAGCTTTGCTTTGTCAGCCCTGTATCATAGTGAAGAGGGTTATGGATATCAATAAACTTATAAAGCTTTATGGGGCTGCTAAACAATATGGTCAGTGCCATACCCCAATGGTTTGGATATAGCTGGAAGTCTCTAATCTCGAAAGGTAAGCTACAATGAGATTTCTCTTACCTATAATAGACTTCAGAAGCTCGGTGTTCCACAATGCTTGATATTGTTGATATTCTCAATTTCATAAAGATCCAAATGGTAAGATGAGAGTGCGTTTGGGCCAACAGCTTGTGTGATGGTGTATGGTCTAGAAAACTGGCTTCAGCTTGTGATGAGTTTGCTGTTTGAAATTTTACTTGTCAATGTACAACTAATTCTTTTCCTCAACTTGGTAAGTGTTTGGGGTGCATTGCTTGTCATGCATCCGCCTATATTTTGTTGTGTATTTTATAAAATTTCTTGAATTTTGTCATGGATATTGGCCAAATGGTCAATGAGAACTGCTGTTGTACCCTGTTATTTCTGCTCCCTATTGGTAGGAGCAATAGGCAATGTAAGTGGCAACTTGCAAAGTTCTACCTGTGGGAAACCATATCATATACATGCAGAGTGAATGTTAGATGATTGTAGCTATGTCTAAACATTAGTAGTTACTTTTCAGCATCAGCTAGATTGATAATAGATTTGTTTTACATATACTATTGTCTGTTTTGACCATTTTTGTTTTCTTATCCATTTGAGGACTTAAAGCCTAACATTTTATTAGTCACAATTCTGAGTGGCAACACAAAATATACTCCCAACTAGGGGGAGCACCATCTTTAGCTTCAGGATTCTCATCAGGGGGCTACAGAGCACGGACCAGAGATATGGTGAGTTGTAAATGAGGAAACTTTCCTATGTCATGCAAGCCAACTCCCCCATGCCCCAAAAAATAAGCAAAGGGCGGCCTGGAGGGCCCGAACTATCCTCCATGAGCTGTAGAGTCTCGGGACGTCTAAGGTGAGGACCACAGGAGTGAGAGCCACAGTCACCACGAGCACCATGGTCACGTTTAGCTAAATGGTTGCACCCATACCAACAAACTCTAGGAGAGGTAGGATCAGGTGACACCCTAGACACAATGTAGGCGGCATCACCCCAATGGTCAAGAATCTCCTGAAGATGAGCAACCTCCAATGCATAAGAACATTAGATCAAATGATAGCTTTAGTATATAAAGAAAAATGAACATGGGATACACGTTGAGTAAAAAAAGTAGGATTCCTATCCTTCCATATGCTGAAGAGAATTTCCACCCTGAAAGCATGCTAGATCTGGGTATAATTAGCAGTGGAGAAGGCCAGTCTCCAAGTAGAACCATGTGCCAAGAAAGGTCTGAAAAAAATCATAGATCCAGTTCCACGTTTCCTAAGCCCAGGGGAAAAACTGAAAGAGATGCTTGAACATCTTGATATGTCCACAAAATGGACAATGAGGGTTGGAAATACCCATATGAGCAAGACAAACCCCCATCGAAAGGCCTTGGTACAAAATGCACCGAGCGAAATGAGCCAATGTGGATTCCAACACTACTTACCAAATGCATTGGAACCATCTATGCCAAGTCCCATGAGAGGACTAAAGACGCCAGAGGTGATTGAGCTAATCCACCATATGCAGATGTGGGGACAACCAAGAATATCCTTTGTAGGGCCTATATTTTTGGAAAGGGGTGTCTGGATACTACTTCTAATCTTTCCACTAGGGTTTGAGGGATCTCGCCCCAATTTTATGAACCATATGGGGGGGAATAACATCAATAACAATGAGGAAAGTCTCTTGGTCCTAGTTAGAAAGACTAAACTTAAGCTTGAAATCAACCCAAGATAAGAAGTTCTTGGTGGCTTGATTAATGAGATCAGGTAAAACCCACACTCCTCGCATGAAAAATTTTAAAGCATGAGTCCAAGGTAATTTGGCCAAAGGTCTGCCTTGAGAGCTAAGAACAGGAGACTACCAGATGGATTGGTGATTAATGGATAAACCATTATGAAAATCATCTCTTGTCCATCGAATCCAGGGTTTAATGGCTTCCAAATCCTTCCAAATACTTTTAATAACAAAGGTACCTTGTATGGAGACAGGTTTCCTCATAGTAAGGATCCCTAAGTCCAAGCCTTTCCATGTTGGATGCCCAAAAGGGCTGCCAATACCAATACAATGGCGTTCACAAGAATTTTCCAAGCTTCACTACCTTGGAGAGCCTTGATGATCCATTTAGCACACAAGGCAATGCCTTGTCTATGGATGGAAATCAAACCAAGCCCTCCAGCCTCATGAGGGAGGAAACAAAATTCCTAGGCCACATGATGGAAGCCTCGATGTCCTTCACTGGAAGCCCATAAAAAATCTCTGAGGAGCTTCTCAACCTTCAAATAAGAGGCCTTAGAGGGGACCCAACAAGACGAGTAATAAACATGTGTGGGAGCCAAAATTTTAGAGCAAATTTGATATTTGCTTGCCAAATAAAGAGGCTTAGTGATCCAATAATGGAGTTTCTTTTCAATTCTCATAATCACAACCCACCAAAGTTTAGGAGAGTCCTGGAAAAAAAAAGGAATTCCCAAGAAGTGGAAAATTTCACCATGATCTATGCACTTCCAACCAAACGAATCAAGCCAACTTGGTTTGGGGAGGAAGGATTGTCTGTAACACAAAGTCTTTTGCCATTGGATGTTGGAGCTAGAAGCTTGGAAAAAAATGTCAAGGCATTGAAGCGCTTGATTAACATTGTTCTCTTCAATGAGAATGAGGAAAGAATCATCAGCAAAATGCCCATTCACCAACTACTAGGAGGAATTGGGAAGGGAAATCCCCATGACATGAGACTGAGAGATAGCTTGAGCCAACAAGTAACCAAAGCCTTTAGCAGCTAAAACATAGAGAGCCAGAGCTAGTGGCAACCTTGCCGAATGGACCTAAAGAGTCTAAATGAAGTGGATTGCTGGCTGAATATGGTAATGCATGTAGAAGCATCTACAAAGAGCATTTGAACCATGTGAACAAATTGAAGGCCAAAACCAAGAGCCTGCAACATGGCTAAAATGAACGACCGTTTAATATGATCTTAAGCCTTAGAAAAGTCAATCTTGATAAAAATGACAGGTTTTTGAGAGCTATGTGCCCACTCCATTCCTTCCCAAATAGCAACGATATTATCCAAAATGAATTTAGACTTGATGAAACTAGTTTGTTTAGGTCGAATAATCAAAGGAAGCATGAAGTGAAGCTTGAGAGCCAGGGTCATAGAAATGATCTTGTAGGAGCCATTCAACAACATGATCAACCACCAGTTATTGATATCTTCAAGATTGCCAACCTTAGGTATGAACTTGATATTACCTTTGTTAATTAGGTTGCCCAATGTACCCGTTTGCATGGCCTCAAGATAAACATTACGCAAATCACTGACCATAGTATCCCAAAAGGTTTTATAAAACATGCATGGGAAGCCATCTAAGCCAAGGGCTTTGTCATTGGCCATAGAAAAACTATCTGGCTTTGTCATTGGCCATAAAAAAAACTGTCATAAAGATCACCTTGAGTGAGAATCTAGTCATAAAGAATGAGTTGAGCATTTGATAACTGGCAGGGGATGGCAGCAAGACACTACTACAAGTCAAGTTTTTGAGTAGGCGTGCAATATTGAGCCGCAAAAACCTATTCATAGTGTTGAACAAAGGCCTAAAGAATGTTAGATAACTCTTGAAGGATTTGTTGTCCTTCCTAAATTTACTTGGATAACTCCTGAAGGATTTGTTGTCCTTCCTAAATTTCCTTTGTGACCTTTTCCCCAATTTTGAGCCAGTGAAGGCGAGCTTTGATTTGGGCTCCTCAAGTTGTATGAGCATCAACAATCTGTTTTTGCTATCCCAGCTGAGCCACCCGAAGTTGGGTGGCGGTATCAAATGGCCGAGCTTCCAAAGTGGCAGTGGCCTAGCGAAGCTCTCAAGTGGTGGCTTTGTATGAGTGGCTGCGAAAATGGACAAGTCGTTGTCCATAAATGTGGATGAATCGCAAAGTACGAGTTATAACATCATTCCACCAAGTAATCCACCCTACACCATGCAAAGGTCGTGGTTCCAAATTCCAAACATGTTGAATGTGAGCTGACATGGCTTTGTGATTAAGAAGAGATGTATTTAGAAAAAAATTGACTCTTCATAGCTTTGGGTTTCAAAATCTACCACTCGATATGGAACCATATCGGGAAATGATTGAAAATAGGATAAAATTTGTCAATGGTTCAACTAGAAAGGAATAATAGTTGGAAAAAGTAAAAAAAGATTGAGTTGATATCATAGCCCGATCTAGCCGCTTTAACACCCTGTTAGGTCCAACGCTCAAATTGCTCCAAGTTTACCATGTCATATGACCATGGCGGTGACCAGCAGTGGGTTCAAAAAGACCTAATTTATTATGCATAAATAACCAAGCCTCTTGTTCACCAGCTATCCAGCACATGGGTAAGACTCCACATTTATTAGAAGTCATCTCAATCATATTAAAATCCCCACATAGAACCCAAGTGGCAGCAAGCATTGAATTGGCAATCCATCTCCAAAGGGAAGATCTCTCTATGACATCATTGGGATCAATAATCTCAAAGGAATGATTATTAATGTTGAAAAGAGAATGGTTAGTGGGATCACATCCATGATCAACCAATAGCTAATACCACGTGGGAGAGAGAAAGGTGACAACTCCACCTTGACCAACTTCATGGTTACTACAAAGAAAATGGATGGAGGACCAAATAACATGGCAAGCTACAAAAATAAAAAAACCTGACACTTTAACCTCATGGATGCAAAGAATGTCTAAACCTAGAACTTGACAATGAATATCATGAACGAAATTTCCATGGGAGGTCTGTGAGACCTCGTACATTCTTTGAAATACAATTCATTTAATGAGTCAAAAGATATATCCTCATTATGTAGCTCCTCTAGGGAAGAATAAATGTTATGTAATACCGCGTCAGGTGCCTCAAATCTCCCAATTTGGAAGCTGAGCTGCACTAGTTGTCATTCCCTTGACACAAATTCACCATCCTCCAATTGCCCAGATGGGCTTCAAGACCTCGTCTACCCCACAAGAGGAGGGGGAACATGTCGTCCAGTGATGGCTAGTGACTGAGAAACAACTGAAGTCGCTAGTGAAGCATTAGAAACTATCCCCACATTCAATGCTCCAACATCAAAGGGTTTTGAAACAATTAGAGCTGAAGCCCCCATGCACATGAGATTAGAGGGACGCTTGGAATTGCTAGTGTTCTTGGCTTTGCAAGAAACCACTATAGACCAACCTTCCTCTTCTTTTGTGGGAGGTAATGGCCTAGAAGAGGGCTGAACATAAGGTTTGGATCGCTGAGAGGTTAGAGGACAATCTCGAATCTTGTGTTCAGAAGGCTGACATCGATAACAAGTGTCAGGAAGATTAATGTATTGGACATGCTAAGAGTAACAGGTTTGACCAACCTGAATGTCCACCAAATCCTTGAGGTCTTCAGAAAGGTCTACCTCGACACAAACTCGCTGTTGAGGATGAGTTGAATAGAGTTTCTTAGGTTCTAAGCAAACTATAGAACCTAAGGAAGATGTTATCTGGTAGAGGAAGTTCTAGCAAGGTAATGGTAAACCAGGAAATTCAACCCAAACTAGGAATCAAAAGGACTTCTCATCAGAGATGACAAAGTCTCAAGTCCAAGGTTTGAAAACAAGAAGGGAGGAGTGGATTGGCCATGGGCCCCGAGTAAGGATAGCCTCAGCATGGTTGGCTTTGGCAAAATAGAAAAGGAAAAACCCCTTGGTAAGGTTTTACACAACGTCTAGGCAAATCCCATGTGGGGTCTAGGCCTTGCCAACCCAGTCTTGAAGCATGCTTTCAGGGGGGACTCTATCCACAAAATATTCAATTAAAGTGAAATTTTTGAGCCATTTGCAAGCATTATCAAACCTTTAGCTCTAGCAACAGCTACAGAGGAGTGAAAGGTTGAGTCCGTATAAAGAGGCTAAAAAATGCCTGCAGACCTAGTGATTGAAAGCATATCACAATCAATGCAAGCAAGCGCTAAGGATATTCTGCAGAAAGCTGCAGTATGACATACACACCACAAAGCTAAGAAACCCTAGTAGAGCAATGAACTAGTTTGGGGATTTTATTTTGATTAGTATAAGGATTTGATTGATAATGATGAACATAAAACAAGTACTTGTAAAGAAAATGGAAACTCAAACAAAGATAATAGCAACCCTCCAAAAACTTCATCAAAACAAATAGACTGTGGGAAGCTTGACAACACGTCACAAGAATCACTAGAAGTGTTAAAAGAGGAGGATAAGAAGAAAAAGAATAATTCTAAGGACAAGGATTGTTGGATTTATTACATCATTAGTATAGTTTATAGTATAGATTAGATAATAATAAAATAATAATAGGTTAATTTCTTGTTAGTAATTAAATAAATGTTTGTTAGGTTTGGGAGTTACTTTCTTATAGAAGAAGTTAGTTGTATTACAGGAAAATCAAAGGCTTTAAAGGCCATTTTCTTGTAATGTAATATCATCCAAAAATATCCTGATTAATATATTATTTTATATTGTTGTTCAATAATGGTTTAGTTTTCTATATTCTATATTTGTGCTCACCATTTCAATAAGGATTTGATAAGAAATGATGAAAAGAAAACAAGCACTAATATAGAAAATGGAAACTCAATCAAAGAGAAAAGAAAGCCTTCAAAAACTTCTCGAAAAATTAAAGATTATGGGAAGCTTGACATATTTGTGCAGGAAGCACTAGAAGTGCCAAAGAAGGAGAAGAAGAAGAAGATTGATATTGAGGGTAAGGATTTGATAGATGACAATGAACAGAAAACAAGTATTGATAGAGAAAACAAAAAATCGGTCAAAGATAAACAACAAGCCATCAAAAGCTTCAAACAAATTGAAATTTTTCTTGAAGCTAGATGAATCTCTACATGAATCACTAGAAGTGCCAAAGTAGAAGAGGAAAAAGGAGCAGGAGGCTGAGGACAAGGACAAGGATTCTAGAGATGATGCCAACCAAAATGGTTCCAAGAAAAACAAGAAAGACAATAATGAATGTAAGAAGAAACTCCAATCCTCTAGTTCAAATGTGACAACTACAAGTGAAGAAGCAACCAGGAGCCACTCAAGAATGACTTGGCAGAGGATACTGATAAATCATTATTTGATATCACAACTGGACAGAAAGGGGTTAAAGAAGATGAAAAGGAGCCAAACATCTCATTGAACTCAAAGAAGAAGTCTGAGGAGGTAATATCTATGGTTCTGTGTATTTTTAACTATGTTAAATAAACACCCTTTTTAGTATCCGGCCATGTAACTTGTAATTGATGTTAGTTTTTAGACCATAGTAAGCAGATTCTGTACTCATAAAATTTAGTCCTAACTGCAGAGAGCTTTAACATGAAAAACTCCAATCAAAATAACATATCTGAGTATGCTAATCCACAAACACGTGCTGCTGAAAATATGAATAGAGAATGCTTACAGATCGGAACTCTCAACACTAAAACTATCTTCTATTAAAACTGAAGAAATACACTGCACTAGAATGAAATTGTAGAAAAGAGACTCTATATGCATCATGATTAAAATTAGAATATGCACCCTTAAAATAGAAAACAGACTCTATATGCATCATGATTAAAATTAGAATATGCGCCCTTAAAATATAAAAGTAAACTATGAATCTAACTAAGAGAAACTAGACGAGGTGTCAAGTAAAGCTCTAAGTTAATCTTACAACTCAATGGAGTGACACTCAGTTTGACTGATCAATAGTTCGACCAATCAATTAACCTAGTTTAACAACCTCCTAATCAAAGTAGTTGAGACTAAGTTCCATCTATAAATAACTCAAGTCTCAAGTAGTTAACTGGGCATTGATCTCAAAGAAGACTCCCTACATAGTTTGGCCTTATTCTCCTATACAACTACATCCTCTCCTTGTTGATCTTTTAGCTGCACAGAAACCAAGGTGAACTCTGCCAATCACTTCAATGTGCCATGTTGATCTTGACTGTGTCTTCAACACACTTAAACACATAACAAGGCTGTTTCTGGGTATGCTTCTGTGTTGACAGGACACTGTAGTGTACAACTACGCTGCTAAAGGAAGAACACCTTCAGAGAAACACGGGTAAATCTCTTTAACATTTTTTGTAAGGTGTTCTTCACCAAGCCAAGATACCATCACAACATCTTGAACCTCCCCTTTGCTAGGGGCATTGTCATCATGTTGACCATTTGTGAACCTAAAGAAATATAACCCTGGATACTGCTCCGTTCTGTACTATGAAATGTTGTCAGAATCTTCAAGGTGTAAATCCTGTGTGCAAAGAAAATTTCATTAGCAACCTGCCAACCTTCGTCATCGTTTATGTCAACTTCATGGGTAAAATTCTCCTCACCACATCATGAGTTGTTCAAGACTCTCGCAATAATAAACTCATTTGTATATATAGCCATGACAAGTGGACCATATCTATCAAATAGAGAACTAAAATTTGCACTAAACTTGGAAAAGCCCAACTTGAGTAAAAACTTGGAAATATCAAATTTGTGGTGCATGCAATAGCCCAAATATGATCTTTAATTTGAATTTGTGGGTATCTTGCCCATGTATCTCAAAACCTCCAGAAACTGAAGGAAAAACCTGAACAAAATCACTTCCTCTTTTTGATAAAATTCTCGGGCAACTGGAGTAAGAGTCTCATCATGGTCAACTCTTTTATGAGGGAATCCTTTGGCAATAAATTTGTCTTGGTACTCTTCAATACTCCCCTTAGTTGCATGCATGGAATCAATCAGTGGTTCCACGATAGGTTTAGGAATTGTTTGCACAAAGTTGGAAGGACACTCCATCATGGCATCCTTCCATACTTGCTCGACTGGATCAGCAAGTAGCTTGTAAAGGCCACCATCTTGAACTTCTTTGCCCAAAACTTAACCAGGTCCATGGGTGTTTTTTCTAATGATCACTTGTTGACCATCAATCTCAACGATACAATGTATATCTGTCACGCAAGAAATTGAAAGAAGATTCTTCGTTAAGCCAAGAACATACAAGACATCATCTAGCTCAAGAACATCATTCTGAACTGAACCAAAAAATCAACATTTTGTGCTTTCTTCAAAGTGTTATGCAATCGAGTGATGTCATGACCCAATGAGGAATGATGGATGTATTAACTTCCGAGGTATTCTCTTTCATTTACTCCCTTTCATTCTTGAATGTGGCAAGCAGTCTTGGAAATGTATGAGATTTGGATGTCATGCCAAAGGAGTTGTTCGACCTTTGAATAGTTGTTCGGTCGTTTGTTTTATCATATCCATGAACACAGAAATTATGCATTTTATAAATTATCATAGGAGAAATATAATGTAGTGACAACTATGTTACCAATTCAGGGGCATCATCATGTCGGATGAAGACATCCAAGGTGATGACGTCCTTGGACAAAGACATCTAAAATTAAATGTTGCACATTTTTTCCAGAGGCTTTGTTACTCTATCTCATGGACTGAAAATCACATGTTCATTATATCCAAAATTGTGCAAGCTCAGCAAGACAACACTACTCCCCAAGGTAGTCCTAATTCCTAGTCATCCCTCTACTTTCATTTCTTTGCAGGAGTATTCTTTACCCAACCCCAGGACTCTTATTAGGGATAATCATCTAGGGGGAACTATTTTCCTTGCCTTGAGGCACTCGCTTCCCTCTTCCAATCTGCTCAATTTGGTTGATAACACCATCCGGCCTCCACCCACCCTGGTGTCCATGCCCTTGGTCATACTGTAGAGAATAATGCCATGAAAAGATCTGTCTATTTCCATAAATTCTTCTCTACATGTAGCTTTTATTGATATAAATGACACCCTATATGGCATCTTTAAAACTCTTGAAACCCAAAATGTACCCCCCACTTTAATGAGCAGCCCTTCCTCAATACCATTTTTGAGAACCTGCAAGCACTAAAAGACAATCATCAAACAATGATTGAATGCCTGTGCAAACAAGAGACCATTTCCATACTTCATTATGTTTATGAAAACATCCCCAACTAAAATATGGCAATTAAAAAATGCTTTGTATCAGGATGAAAAACTACCCATCTTCCTCAAACCCTAATCCCTTCAATATGTAGGATTAGTTAACAAAAGAGCTAATCCCTTCAATATATGGGGGACTGTAATCAACATGAAAGTAGAATAAAACCTACAAACTAGTCTTGCATTTCTATGACTTCTTTGGCCAGAAGTTGGTCTCTGTCATAGACTACAGTATCAAGTGCACTATATTAAAATGTAAAATGTTTTTTTTGACCTTTCTTCCTATCTCATGAGTTACTAATTTTGTCTTTGACTAATTATTCCTCTTCGGTGTTCATATGGAGGCCTGCTTGTTTTCCTTCTTGATGTAATACTGTGTTGTAATTCTAATTACATTTTTAAGTGGAGCTTCCTCCCTGTGAGATTTTGTAATTTATTCTTCCTCCTTTTAAAATAGTTTTCTCTTTTCTCTTTAAAAAAAGTTGATTCATAGCATGTCTTAGTTAAAGAGAGATTATAACGAAATGATGGAAATTAGTAGTGATCAATATAAAGAACTAGAGATGTGTTTATCTTCAAATATATTTTGAATCTCGGAACGTAGTATGTATTCATACTGCCTTGAGAATGAAGATTAATATTGAACAACCGATTAAAAAAATAAAAACACAGAGATCACAACTTCATAACAACATGATAATGAGGAAAACTAAGCTTTGTTATTAGATCTCACATCATCTTATCATCTACAATATCATTAGTTTTGGAGGAAAACTTTTCATTGTTTGTGCAGTATAGCTTTCATTACTAAGGCATTGTGCTTGTTTTCTTTTTTCTTTTTAGGTTGTAGGAAATGTCTTTAGCTTCTCACTAGGATGAACTCAACAAAATTTCATTTTCATAGTGAACCACAGGAATCTTGTTCAATCACCAATGGAGTACTTTTTATTTTGTTTGCTTCTCTAGGTGTCTTTAAATAGAGTAGAAAATTTCGGTGTAATATTTCATTCATGGGTATCAAATATGACTTCTAGCTCACTCAATTCGGATACTGTTTTAGGTATGTGTTTGGAGATGTTCATCTTGGACAAAGCTGTAGATTAAAAGCTTCCCCTAGAAATCTAATAAACCACTATCTGTGATTAGTACATTGTGTATCTACCCATTTTTGTTGTAAAATACTAGCAATTCTTGTGGTTACATTTTATTTACCACAACCCACTATTCATGCCAAAAACAAAAACAAATGGATCATGTAATTAGTGTGTGATGCAATAAGAAACATGCAGAGGAAATTTCTATACTTCTATTCAATTTTTATATCTTTGAACTTGTGTGCTTGCAAATACCATGTTTCATTATAGGAGGAAGAATTTATTGATTCCATTTCCCTTTACTCCCATTTACACTTATTCCAACACATTTACTATTCATGCCCTATTTATTAGACTCCATTCACACCTAGTTCAATACATTCATTCTCTACCTCAAAATCATCATTTCACTACTTAGGATCATTATTGCACCACATAGGATCGGCCCAATGGTGCACAAGATTAAACCTCAAATTCAAATATTCAAACTCAAACTCCATTTCCTACCCCTTTTAACTATATGTGTGTGACATGTTTCCATGTCTTAGTATTTAAAGGCATTCAATATGCCAAATTAATTCATATACTAGAGTTCAAAAATAAAAATAACATCGAGAGCGCATTTAAATTTTTGAAGGTACAAAGAATCAAAATCTGCATTGAATCTACATATAGCCTACCTACGCACTTGTGTATGTTGTCTACCAATCTTCACTTAGAGCCATAAAGTTAAATGATCTCAGAATTTGACCTAGGAGAACATGACCCTAGAAATTTGGGAGATTCCCCTAAGGTGTTTAAAAACATTGTAGTCCTTATAAGCTCATTAAATATCAAATGTTAGAGCAAACATTTTTTAGAATCTTGCACTTTACGAATTCATATCTACGTGTCAAGGTTTGAATCTACAACAATCAATATCAAACCCATGGTACTCAAGATTGATCCTTATTATTTAATGCACCTATTCATATTTAAAACAAAATTGTAACAATTAAATTTCTAAAAGTAATAAATTAACTCTATGAATTATCATCATTATTCTTCCACTATCACTTTTAAAACTAAATACCTAATTTTCTTTTTATTTAATCAATATATTTGTTTTGGTAAAAGTAACTGGGAAGGGCCCGAACCCATGAACAAAATCCAAAAGGCGAACCGAACAAGTTTTACAAGAAGTAAAACTAACTAGGAACAAACATAAACAACTAAAAATAGAGAAAGAGCCAATAGAGCCAACTACAACCAAAAGGAGTAGCTACAGACTAGTAAAGAAAATTACTGCTTTGCCAAATTCTTCAGGCCACTAATTGCCTACCATTCCCTGTTTAAAACATCCAGTTTGTCTTCGAAAGTATTATCATCCATCTTGTTGTCCCATTCCTCCTATATTTCATTGATAATCTGCTTGCCTTTAGTGCCTTTGCTTTTAGCTCTAGTTCTATTGGTTGGACCAGTGCTGACCTGTTTCACATTGCTTTGGGAAGAAACCCATGTTTTAGTTTCTCTTGCAACCCTACATTTCTCCATCTCTTCTTGGAAAACATAAAGAGTAATGGTCAAATTTTTTACCGTCTCCTTGCTAAAAGCCACAATTTTTGCCATGTTCTTCTTAATTTATTCCTGATTAGCCTTTATCTTGTTGATTTCTTCCTCAATTCCCTCCCATTTCTCATTCTTGCAAGATTCTCCACTTCCTTCCAAAGTTCATCTTCATTCTCCCTTGGCCAATTAGAGGTCTCCAACTGAGTTATAACCTCCAGGTATTGGATTTTGTGCTTGGCATGGTGCATCTACGCCAATTGCTATTTAAGAATCTGGTTTTGCTAGTCCATAGCCTGATATAAGGTAGAAACCTTCTCCACCATTTGATTACAAGAGTTACACTCAACCTTTTCTCCACTATGGATGGTGATAGAGGGATTGTTGATAGGGGGTGACCTGAGCTTTCTTAGGGTGGGTCCAGACTCCTATGCTTCTTGCTTTTTCTCTCAACAGTATCAATAAACTTTCTTTTACCTTTCACTTGGGTCAAGTCATTAATAGCAGGGGATTCCTCTCTAACTGTGTCTTTCCCTTTGTTCTTCCCATCCCGAACAGGAGAATTGTCTCTGATAACACCCTTCATTTTGATCTTCTCTCCCATGGTAGGGGATCCTTGAGGGATTTCAAATTAGCTTTGCTTCGGCTCCCAATAGTATCAACAGACTTTCTTTTACCTTTCATTTGGGGCAGGTCGTTAACAACAGGGGAGTCCTCTCTAACTTTGTCTTTCCTTTTGCTCTTCCCATCCCTAATAGGGGAATTATCTCTAACAACACTCTTCCCTTTGTTCTTCTCTCCCATGGCCTAGGGGTCCTTGAGGGATCTCAAAATGGGCTCGCTAAGGGCATCAACAATATCTCTCACCAATTTGGTCACATCAAGGTTGGTCTCCTTGTGGGCCTTTTTATTAGATGAGGCCTGGAAGCAGATGCTTCATGAGATTTGGCAGGCATGGAAACATTAGACTCTCTGGTTAGGGTTTCAATAGAGATAGTTTGACTACTATCAAGGGTTTTCTTTCTCCCAGACTCATCGGGAAGCTTTTCCACTAGCTGGGGGTTGTAGATTCTAGGTTTGAAAACCAAAGCAAGGGTTAGGGAGAGCTCAAACTTATAGATGGCATAGATTAAACTCTGGGGGAGAGGTAGGGATTTCTTTCCCTCCAAAACCTTTTGGACAGAGTCCTCAAGGGATGTGAAGAGCTAGTAAGGGAAGTTAATTTTCATATCATGTCACAAGTGATTAAGAAGAGGGAAAAGGTAAGAATGAAACCTTTTGAATCTACCCTCTAAAATGACATACCTTATAAGAACTTTGGCCACCCTTTTCCAAACATTGAGAAGATCCTCTCGGTTGAAGCCATTATGAAGTATTCTTACATTCTCTCCATCTTGAAGAAACTTCATGTCATCTTGGTATTTTCCTTTTACCTTCTTAAGGAGTCTAGTGTCCTCCATTCTCAAACCCGTCACCTCTGCAATTAGCTCCTTGGTGACCCTAAAGGAGATACCTCTCACATAAACCACCCCTACCTTCCAAGAAATTGCAAACTCCTTGGACAAAAGAGTATCATCCCCATTCATTGTTTGTATGAATTAGGTAAAATTGCCCCTTTATAAGATATTCCATAGCTCAACATCATTATTTATGCTATCAAACCCAGTCAGTTTAGTTTGAATAAGATCACCACCCATGTTGGTAAACCTAAAATTTAGAACAACCAATCATGTTTATAACATTTTTGAGTCGCCTTCCACAATCAATTTCTTAATACCCTAGTTCACAACCATTATGATACCTTGATAAGCTACATTGGCTTCAGCGAAGATGCTCATTTGAGTCCCCAAGTTCTCTGCAATTGCTCCCATCACCCTTCCATCGTTGTCTCTCAAGAGACCACCCCCACCCGCCTGACCCAGGGTCCCTTTACAAGCTCCGTCAAAGTTGAGTTTGATCCATCCGGAGTCAGGGGGACCAGCTAGTATTATTTCTATAGTTCTTTTTGACTTGATTTGCTTGGTTGATTCTAGATGTAACCCCCAGTTCTTAGTGATAGTGCTTTCTATTTCGGTGGGGCTTTGGTTAGGAGTGGTGAGTTCCACTACATTAACATTTTCTATGATTTTGAGTTTGATTAACTCATCTAAAACCTTCTAATTCCTCCTCTTCTTTGAAAACCATATTGTTTCTTTCCTCCATATCTCCCAACCCACATGTAATAGTGATTGCCACCACAACTCTTTGATAAGGGGATGTTTAAAAGGGGGGCCCAGCTTTCAGTGATAATCTTGATATTTCCTTGCCAAACCCATTAGAGAAGGAAATTGCTCAATATTTTATGTCTTGCCTTCCACATGTAGCTACAATGAAACAACAAATGGTCAACACCCTCCTTAGCCTTTTCACAAAAGCATGCATTTGTTTGCCATTTGGAACCCTCTTTTTTGAAGACTATCAATCATTAGGATTCTATTGTGGTTGGCAGTCCACCAAAGAATTTGACCTTGGGCATAGATTTATTATCCCATATTTGTCTTCAGTTATACCCCTCCCTGCCTGAGTTTTCCACGCATTTCTACCCTGATTTGACCGTGTAGTTACTAGTTTTGTCTTCATTCCAAACTAATTGATCCTCTTTAAATTTACTATGAAATATGTGGGTTTGAAGAAGCTTTAGCAAAGTGTTAGAAACAGTTCTTAATGGGTGTTTAAACTCACACTGAGTGAATGCCCAGACCTCTTTCCCTTCTTTTGATATTAACTTTCTCTCCCAGCTTGTTCTAAAGGAAACCTTTGATGGCTGAGCATATGGGGTGATAGTCCAGAGGCAAGAAAGATATCCAGGGGTCCTCCTAGAACCTGACTTTGTTCCCTTTTCCCTCTTTCCAATAAAGACCCTTAGAAAGAGTGATTTTTGATTTCACTATGTTGTTTCATATTGAGAATCTTGTGGGTAGAACTTGTGGGTACATGAGGGAAGGTCCTCCAGTACCATTTAAATACTTAGCTTTCATAATATTTGTCCAATCATTATCAGAGGACATAAGTCTCCATTCTACTTTAGCAAGCAAGGCTTTATTGAGAGTAGAGATCTTCCTAACTTTGAGCCCACCCCTTCTTTTAGGAGTGCAGACCACATCCCAAGCCACTAGGGATACTCTCTCCTTCTCCTCGGTAACACTCCATAGGAATTCTTTGAGTTTGTTTAATATTGTCTATAATGAACTCGGGTAGTTTGAATAAGGATAGAAAGTAGACCGGGGTACTTTGTAGGGAGGCTTGAAGAAGTTGAAGTTTTCCAGCATGACTAAGTAGAGAGCCTTTCCACGCTACCAATTTTCTCTGCATTTTTCAATTAGAATGTTCCAGTAGGATTTAGGAAGCTTCCCATAAGCTAACGACATTCCCAGGTAGGTCTTCAACATATCTTTTATTTTGCAATTCAAGACTTTAGCTATTTGATTCTACAACTTAGGTGGGGTGTTGAAGAAGAAGATACCACTTTTTTCAAAGTTGATTTGTTGGCCTAAGACCAAGGTGAAGTTGTTGAGGATGGTTTTCCATTCACTAGCTTCCTTCAATGTGGCTTTTCCTAACAGAATAGTGTCATCAACAATTTGTTGGTGAGAGGATGGTTGCAAGGTAAAAGTAGGACTAAACCCATTTAGTTTGCCTTTTAAGACCTGGTCTTCTATGGTTCTTCCTAGGACATCTGCCATTATGATAATCATACTCTCTTTATTGATTTTCACCATAGAATGTATGTTCTCATGGACCTTGATTATGGCATCTATTATTTTTCTCCATGGGACAAATCCTTTTTGGTTAAGATGAATGACTTTACTTAATAAAGGTTGGATTCTTATCACCGGCATATTCAAAAAAATCTTATCCAAGGTATTACAAAGGCTAATGGGTCAAAACTCTATCATCTTGTTAGCTCCCTCTCTCTTAGGAATGAAGACTATAAAGGTGTTATTGATTTCCTTCATCACTCTCCCCTGTCGAAAGAATTCTTTAGCAGCAGTAGTTATATCCTTCCCAATTATCTCCCAATAGCCTTGGAAGAAGATAGGAGGGAATTAGTCTAGCCCCGAGGCTTTGTAGGGGTCTAGGGAGAATGCCACACCTTTCACCTCTTCTTCAATAGCCTCCTTTTCCAAGCTCATGTTGTCTTCATGCGACAAAATGTTGGGTATGAATTCCAACAGTTGTGTCAGCATCCTTTCACCATTTGATGGCTGGGGATTATCGATATTTAGAATTTTCTCAAAGTATTTAAGTCCTTCAACTTGTATTTTTCTTTCATCCTTTATAATATTCCCGTTATCAAGAATAATTTCAGCTATCTTGTTTATTTTCCTATGTTTCATGGTTGATTGATGGAAGAACTTATTATTTTTGTCTCCTTTTAACCACTGGATTCTGGATCTTTGCTTCTAGTAGATCTCTTCCTTATCCACTATGTTGTGTAGTTTGCTTAGGAGAGACTTTTCAAGGGCACTAGATTCCTAGGAGATAATGCCTGCATCCATATCTCCTTGGATCTTCATCAATTGAGTTTTTATTTCCTGTTTTCAGATAAATATATTCCCGAAGGAATTCTTATTCCAACAAGTTTGAGATGTTTAACTAGCTTGAGTTTTTGGGCAGATCTATACATGTCTGATTCATTAACTCTTTGATTCCACCATTCAAAAATCAACTGTTGCAGGTCTAGGTGCCTAGTCCACATGGCCTCAAATCTGAAGGGATTGCTAGCTTTCTTAGAGTCTGATTTCCAATTGATGATGAGAGGCATGTGGTCAAAACCAAATCTCAAAAGGTTGCTGAGCTTACAATTCTCAATGATATCCCATTTGGTTGAGACCAATATTCTGTCCAACCTAACTTGGATCAGATTGTTTCCTTCTCTCTTGTTTGACCAAGTGTAGTTGAATCCTTCTAGCTCCACATCCACCAAGCCACCTTGGTGAAGAAAGTTATCTATTTATCCATCATACTATCTAAAAATCCATAGCCCCCCCAAGTTTATCTGAAGGATACAAAGGAGAGTTAAAATCTCTAGCAATCATCCAGTTTGAGCCATCCCAAGATCCCCTGGTGGATATAAGATCCATCCAACATCTTCTTCTCTGAACAATACTATTGGGTTCATACAAATTGGTAAGGACCCATTCGGTGTTATTGTTGCTACATTTGAATCTCATACTAATAGAGCATTTATTGTTGCTTATGGTATATCCCTTTAGCACTTTAGCCTTCCACATTGTGGCAAGACCCCCCAATGCTCCCTCTGCCTTTTCATCTATAAAGATTGCAAAAGGCCATATGTTTTTATGTATCTTTTCAAAATTTTCCACATCCATCTTGGTTTCTTGAAGTAGTAATATATCTGGTCTCAGTTCTTTAATGAAGATTTTCAACAAAAGTTGCTTATGGGGGCTATTGAGTCCCCTCACATTCCATGAGATTACAATCATTTCTTATTTTTCCTATCACTAGCTCTAGAAGGTCTTTTGTTTACCATTGGCCAAATTTTTGGTTGTTTCCCTATGCCTTGTCTCTCTCAAGGATTTCTTTCCAGGTTTGGAATCTCTTCAAACATTAGTAGTACACCTGATCCCTTTCATTGAAGGAGAGATGATCTCTCTTACCTGTGAGGATGGGGTTTTAGGACTAGTTACCTCCTTTCCCAAAATCATGATAGCCTCTTTTTTTCCTTCTTCTAAGAAGCGACTGGGGAGAGGCAAAACCTACCTCTATTTCCAACATCTATTGTGATTTTGACTCGACTCTCTCATCTACTATTCTAGTAGAGGCAATGTTGTCCACTAACTCCCGATGACTAAACGAGGTCGGGCTAGTTTCCTACACTGGGCTTTCATCACAAGTGGGACTGCTTTGAAGAGTCTTAGGTACCTCATAAAGGACCTCTAGGTCATTGGTCTAGGAGCTTTGGTCTAGAGTTGGTTCACTTGGAATCTCTTGGGCTTTCATCTTACCTTTATCTTGAAGAGCTAGTTCTTGCCTGGTTTTTTGGCAAGCGTTGATGAGATGCCCTATGTTACCACAGTTTTTACAAAAGAGGGTCAAGTTCTCATAAACTATCTCCTGCGTCCATTCCCATACTTAGAATCTAGGATGATGGAAGTGGGGACTCGGGCCTTATGAGTTTCCACATTAACACGTAACCTAGCAAATACAAATCTGCTTTGGTTCTTTGTAAGACTATCCAATGCCAAGAAGTGTCCGAAGGATTTGGCTATAGCAGAAAATATTTCATCATCCCAGAACTCTAATGGAAGGCCCAAGAGCCTAATCCATGTTGGGGCTGCAACTGACAAGGTTGCTTCCGGATTAAGGCCTGGATGCCATTTGCAAAGAGCCAAACTTTGTTAACCAAGGAACTACAGACCTTGAGTCAAAATACCCAAGAAGTCCTTAGCTAAAGAGAAGGAGAAGCTAAAAATTCCTTTGGGTAACGTAGAGATGGAGACATTTCCTTTAATGGCCCACTTACCAGATACCCATGACTAAATGAGGTCGGGCTAGTTTCCTACACTGGGCTTTCATCACGAGTGGGACTGCTTTGAAGAGTCTTAGGAACCTCATAAAGGACCTCCAGGTCATGAGTCTAGGAGCTCTGGTCTAGAGTTGGTTCACTTGGAATCTCCTGGGCTTTCATCTTACCTTTATCTTGAAGAGTTGGTTCTTGCTTGGTCTTTTGGCAAGTGTTGATAAGATGCCCTGTGTTACCACAGTTTTTACAAAAGGGGCTCAAGTTCTCATAAACTATCTCCTACATCCATTCCCATACTTGGAATCCAAGATGATGGAAGTGGGGAGGGCCTTATGAGTTTCCACATTAACATGTAACCTAGCAAATACAAATCTTCTTTGGTTCTTTGTAAGACCATCCAACGCCAAGAAGTGGCCAAAGGAGTTGGCTATAGCAGCAAATATTTCATCATCCCAGAATTCTAATGGAAGGCCCAGGAGCCTAATCCATGTTGGGGCTGCAATTGACAAGGTTGCTACCAGATTAAGGCCTAGATGCCATTTGCAAAGAGCCAAACTTTGTTATCGAAGGAACTATAGACCTTGAGTCAAAATACCCAAGAAGTCCTTAGCTAAAGAGAAGGAGAAGCTAAAAATTCCTTTGGGTAACGTAGAGATGGAGACATTTCCTTTAATGGCCCACTTACTAGATACCCATTTCCTTACCATCTCAATGTTCGGCCTTCTGCCAAAAACCTTTCTGATAAAGACATTCTCCATTTTAGCCATAGCCTTGTCTAGAGTTGATTCTTGATCTTGATATGTACACCATCCTTTGAGCGAACAATGTCCACTCCATCCTTAGATGAAGGGTTTCAATGATTGGAAAGCAGTGCTTTCCAGCTAGGTGACCCACCTAAGGGGAGCCTAGTAGAAAAATTGTCTCTGGCACTTCCTTTCAAGGTAGAGGCCCCACAAGACAACCTAGTCGTAGCATGCTTAATAAACAATTGTTCAGAATTAGGGGAAGAACAAACCTTTGTCGCCACTATGCCTGGAGATCCTGAGCTTCTCTGCGCAATTCTTGCACCATAGTTTTCTTGCCTGTAATATTCATTTACCAACCCAACTTTAAAATTAATTTTAATTAATTATACTTAATTATTTAAGTTTATTTATTGAACTAAATTATTTGTGGAAAAAAAATTATTTCTTTACAAGTTAAAACTTAAACTAAAATTGATAATTAATCTCTACAATTGTGTTTGTTATTTGAATGTGGAGCTTTGCTTAATGAAGTTTCTTTTCATTTCAATTGACCACATCATTACAGAATGAAAAAAAATATTGAAGGAAATGTCAAATTTAAAAAACAACTCAAGCAGTGTTTTAGTATAATTTGACTACGTTTTAAAATAGCACAGAATAAATTGAAACCTAATCAAATAATATGTAATATAAGTTTTGACCACAATAGTAAAGTAATGTTTCTAATATTAAAATTAGAAATGTATGTTTACATTAAGATTTTTAATTTTGTAGTGATAAATTAAATTTAAAAATACAAAACTAATTATATATAAACATAATACTATAAGATTAATAAATATGATTAAAAGAACAATATAAAATCTATTATGTGCAGAGTTTTTTAACAAATAATCTATTATATATTCAAATGTATTCTAGCACTCTATTTTACGATTATAGAAAAGCACTATCTAATGTTTAATAATTAAGACATTTTTCCAAATAATTTAGTCTTTTCCATTTGCATTATGTATAATTGGGTAGCTTTTGCTACTGCAAGTGTTGGGATAAGTTTATTCTATTTTGCATGATAGTGACCTTTGATCCACATCGTTGTTGTAGGGTGATATGATTGTGGAAGTATAACCTTGAATGTTTTCCTTGTGATTACTCTCAGGTATGGATAATATCCTTGAATGATATTTATATTGAATCAGAGAAATATTCTTATGATGATTTTAAAAAATCACTACATGATACCACAAGATGTTACCTTGCATTATGATGGTGAAATGTATGGTATCATTACATGTTATTGTAGTGAATGAAGTGGTGATTAGTTAACTAATATCTTGACTAACCTTGGGTAGGTATATTCAAGGAAACATTTTATGTGGTTGTGTTTGAGTTCTAGATAAAGGTTAAAGTTGATATAGTGTTGTTGATTATGGCATGTATCACACTTTTTGTCCATCCATTTTATAATGATTGTTCCATATAGGAAAAGGTATATAATAACTAAATCTACTATGTGGTATGCATTAAAGATAAGGGTTGATGTGTTCATAGCCATGTTTTATGAGTTTATGGATTAAACTTGTTAAATGAATGAATGATCTATAAATTAGTTTGAGATGTAGATTACCATTTCATAATGTCACTCTCACACTATCATTAATATATTCACCCTCAATGGGTTGTGAAGATATAGTGTCATGGTGTAAACAATACCTTTAAGTGCACCAAAGGTATGCTTGATGGAAGCATTAAAGTCCCAAACCATGTAACATTGTGCCTAAAGGATGTTGTTCGATCTTGTTGAACTAGAAGGATAAAATATTACATGGTTTTACATCTGGATGTGACAATTATGATTAGAATAATGTAACTTCTTGTTTATGAAACTTTGGAATATATCACCATATGTTATCCACCTACTATGGGAATGGTTTCAAAACATGAACAATCAAGCATAATCAAGAATTTAATTAAACGAATACCTTGAGGTTTAATACAATTTTCCACACACAAGGGTTGAAGAATTAATTTTTCCTCCAGGCACATAATAGACAAGACCCTTCAAATCTTCCTTCTTCACAAGCATAGTGTTCTCCAATCCCATTCCAAACCAAGAAAAATCTAAAGAAAGGAGGGAGAGAATTTTCAAGCAAGAAAGAAGCATGAGGAGAAAATGAGCTCTTTTCTTCTTTTCTATTTTTTCCCAAAAATCCATAAACCTCTTCTTTTTTGCCTTCTTTCATTTTCCACTATCAAGATATTTGTACAAGTGGATAATTCTAATTGATATTTTCTAATAAGATATTTTATATTCAAGTATAAATACCTTTAGAGAGAATGTTAGCATTACTAACATTCCCAATTTAATTTTAATTAAGGCAATTATTTTTCTAAATTAAATTAAAACATAAATCTAATTAATCAGGCTAAGGTACAAAGCTCAAACAATCTTTTAATTCACAATACATTTTCAAAATATCATCACTAAAATACATAGGACCATTCTACAATGGTAATTAAATTAAATCAATTTTGCATTTGAAGCATAAAGGTCATTTGCAAATACTTCACAACAATTTAATGTGGAAACCAATAAAAATGTAAATAGAAATAAATAATTAAAATAAACACATGTAATGAGAAAACACACGTTACTAGTTTATTCATAAAACACGGATCTAGAATCAACTTCAATTCAAATCTTGGTTTCACATAATCACAAGACACATCCCACAACTCAATCGAGTGAGATGGGGGATATACACAACATATTTCCCAAACCTAACCATCTCTAAATAACTACCATTGGGGCTAGAACCTATGCATGCGTGCACTCAATAAAACATCATGCATACCTACTCCATACAAGATAACAAAAGCACATCATAAACTCCCAACATGATATAACATAGATGAAAACAATATTAATAACTACATCAATTTAAAATCATTCCCAAGCCACATTATCAAGAAACATAAGTGTGGAAATTGATAATCATAAAAGACATAATAGTAAACTAAATAATCATAATCAAATCACATATGATAGGTATAGTGATAATAGTGACACTGAAACACTAAAATAGTCCAACATATAAAAATTCACTATGTGAATCCAAAATATATGATCCATACCCCTTGATGGCCATCCACACTAAAGGCACATTGGAAAGTATGATGTAGCATTAGAACACAAAAGGAGTCAAAGCATAATATCATGATGTATGCATCCCATAATACATAGTCAGACAATAGATGTCAATATAAAAATCTCACTAATAACACACATCGATGGTAAACCAAAACATCACACAAAGTGATAAAACACATCAAATCATAGCATAAGTGCCCAAGGTACACAATCAAAACACCTTGATGGTAATACAAGGTCTCACTTGAAATCTTGGTATAGAGGATCAAAACATGCACTAGTGGGCATTACACCCATCCTTTGTATATAGCATACCTACAAAACCCATACCAGACAATTCACTTGTCCACAAATGACTCATGATTATTTGTTTCATAGGTTGAAATGAGTACAATTTCTCTTCCAAGACAATGTTACCATGTTCGTTCTTCACAATTGTGTCTTTGCAACACATTTTTCCCATGCTATCTACAACATTGAGAGGGCCAAACAACATAAGATTGTGTCCAAAAATAGGTAGAAATGTGTAGGAGGGTTAGAGTGTTAGATTCCAAGATCATTTGTAGTATTTATTCTACAAGGAGAGCTTCTTCAAAAGGAAAAAACTAGATGATCAAATAGTATTTATTCTACAAAGAGAGCTTCTTCAAAAATAAAAAAACCAGATGATCAAATTGCAATCAATACATTCATATTCGTTAAATTACCAAATGGGTAATTACAATATAAATATATCCACATTTGTCAAGAATAGAAAAGGAGAAAAAGAAGATAAGGCAATCTTATCTTGTGATAAGATTGACACAGGAAAATAAATCCTATCTAATTAATGACTCACTAATTAAATTATACTAATGTGTAAATATAATTTTACACCAACACCCCTCCATAAGTGTAACATAGGGAGGTTACACAAGCTAAAAAGAAAGATGAAGATGAAGATGAAGATGGGTCCTAGCAACAAGGCCTGATCAAGCACCTATTTACAAACAAGAATCTCTCATAACTAGAGAAAAGGAGAAAACCCAGTGTGACAAAACTCCTCTAAAATTTGAGAAGATACTTACATATCCCTTCTTTGATACCATGTTTGATTCCAAGATCATCTATAATATTTCTTCTACAAAGAAAGTTACTTCGAAAAGTAAAAACTAGATGATCAAATTGCAATGATCAATACATTCATGTGTATTAAATTACCAAATGGCTAAGTAAAATATAAATACATTTCTATTTGTCAAGAATAGACAAAGTAGAAAAATAGATAAGGCAATCTTATCCTATGTGATAAGATTGACATGAGAAAATAAATCCTATCTAATTAATGACTCCCAAATTAACTTATGCTAATGTGTTAATATAATTTTACACCAACACCCCCTCATAAGTGCTACTTAAGGAGGTTACACGCAAGCTAAAAAGAAAGATGAAGATGGATCCTGGCAACAAGGCCTAATCAAGGACCCATTTACAAACAAGAATCTCTTATAACTGGAGAAAAGGAGAAAACCTAGTGGGACAAAACTCCTCTCCAAAAGAGAGAAAACAATAGGTATGTAGAACCCCCCATATGAGAGGATGTAGAGAAAAGGATCAAACCCCATGAGAGTAAGTGAACCCTCCCAATATAGAAATGAGAAGAGAGACTATGTAGTTTCCCCTTAAGATGACTCTTGCAGTGTTGGTAAATTCTTGACATTGGATGATAATGAAGATCCAAGAATGCCAAACAATATTTAGCTAAAACCCTTTAAAATCATAGAAGGATGAGGGGTTGGTGTGGCACAATTCAACAATTCATGGTACACAATCTATTGTAGAGTGTGGTTATGAAACTCATGTTTATCAATAATTTGTAGGAAATTTGATGTTGTCAATAGAATTGTGGGAAGATTAAGTTGCAAATAAAATATTTATATTGTGACAAGTCAAAATAGCAACCTTGTCAATTTAGGGTGTTGACATGGCACCAATTTCTCTATGGATGGTAGTAAAGGTAGGGTGCACCACTATTGGGCCCTCTCCCCTAGCTCCACAAAAGACAAACAATTTGAGTGTAATGACCCACAAAAATTTAACATAAAATATTTATCACTTTTTATCACCAAGATTATGTGAAGATGAGGTAAGAGTATACAATGAATAAATATTATTATTAACCACTTTCTAATCAACTAGATCCCATGAGGCCAAGGTGAGAGCATGAAATGGATGAATAATAATTTTTACATATATTACCCAATGCAGCAATGCCCAAAAATATGTAATAATGGATTGAAAAATAACATAAATATGTTGAAGCTTAAATTAACACGCAATATGAATAAGATTTTTCAGCAATAAAATACTACTTCAATGATTACAAATATATATGCTTCCACAATATACTAAATCTTCAAAAAATAAATTTGTTGCAATTAAAAAATACCAAGATATATGTTAAAATCCAAACAAAGTTTTGAAGTATAATTAAAACCTCTATGTGTGATTTTCCTCAGTAAACCAAAGGGGATTTGTCCTCCAATCTCCAAATCCAAGGGGTTTTAAGTCCTTAAATCCTATAGTTGCATGTGAGTGCTCAAGCTACAAAAACTTGATTAATGACATAAAGATACTAAACTAATGAAGTAGCTTGGCATTTATAAATGCTAAAGTCCCAACTTGGGCTCCCAAAATCCAATGCCTCATATGTTAAAAATCATAATATCAAAATTTTTATAAGTATTCTCTCTCAAAATAAGCCCCCTAAATGGGTTCTCATAACCTCCACTTGATTGCTAACTATTTTTAGCCAGTAAAGATGTTCCACTTACAACTATTATAAAACTATCATAGAATCTATTATAATGGAGGTGCTCTTCCCAATATTAACTTTCTATAACTCCCTCACTAATTGTTAGCTCATTAATTTCCCTTCTAGCAACAATTAATATTTGTAACTCCCCCATTAAATATTTTGTTATGGAATCTATCATAATGACGATCTAAAATGCTTTGGGAGTTACATATTCCCTCCTTGAGAAACTCAACACTCCATTTTGGGTAATTACAACAATTAATATTATTTTAATATTTAATTGGCCTAATTTATCAATTTTGAAAGTAATAAGTAATTTGGTTCCAATAATTAAATATTAATTAAAATTATTTCCCTAGCAATTTCCCCTTAGCCCATAGAAAATATAGCAATGGACTTTTGGTCTACAAAATTAAATTAATTAAAAGCGAGACATTACAAGTTTTTCCTTCCCAAAATTGTTTGTCCTCAAGCAATGCAAATGTAGATGTTCCAAGATCTCTAGTCCTTTCCAAGTAGCACTTTCTGTAGGTAGATTCTGTTAACAAAATAAGTACTTTGTAATGCATCTATTTCTCAATTCCTTTACCCTAGTGTCAATAATAACATCATATACCAAGATGAGTTTCCCTTGTCATCCAAAAGTGGTAAATCCATTGAAGATATGACATGTTGTCCAAGTGCCCTTTTGAGATAATATTTACATGAAAAATGTAGTGCCCCTCCATCCTCACCTAGGATGAGCAAGTGGTCGGGCTAAGGAGCATGAAGAAGAAGGTAAAATACTCAGAATACTTAGGGTATGATAGACATGTTGATGGTAGGCTTATGGTTATGATGTAGTTGATGGCATTCATTGATGTTTACTATGATGTCACTGTTGATACTTTATGATTAGTACACTATGCTTAAGTTGTGATTAGTTATGGGTTAATTGATTATGTAGATTAGTTTTACTACGTGATTTATGCGACTATCTGACTATGTGTTATTTGGTTGTTTAGTTACTAATGAACTTGTTTAATGTGGATGTTTGTGATGTGTTTTGTGAAGGGATAGTGTAGTATTACTCATAATGAGTACCCTACTATGCTGTGATTCCCTGTCACTATGTACCTGTTTGGATGAATATATATATGTTTGTATTCGATACCTTTGTTTGTTGCAGGTTGCAGGTACTAGGCATTGACTCCACCTGAATTGGCAGGTCTGAGCATGCCTTTATACCAATGGAAGTTGTGGAATGGAGATGACATGAGGTCCCTCGGTCAACATCCTCTATGAGGATAAGTAATCAGTCGTGGATTCTGTCAGTTTGATCAGATGGGCATTACACTTGGTATCAGAGCCTAGGTTGCAACACTGAGACCTTTGGATTATTGTTGTTGCTCTAGGTTAAGCAATTTTTTCTTTGTGGTGAGTTGGCAATCGTACCTCCCACCTGTGTGCATTAGTATGACATTAGAAGGTTGATAAGTTTATAGACTTGCTCTTTAGGAAATGAATTCTTTATGTCCTTCTTTACTTATGTGTCTATAATGTATTCTTTCTTCTTCTTTTCTGAAAATGTGATGATATATCTGCTAATATGAGTTTCCTGAATGTGAGTGCATGTAATTAAGTATTGGAATGATTTAATCATTTGGTGGCATCTTGCATCGCAAGTTATGTGGTTATGTGATGTTGTCATGTGTGGGGTATCTTTACGTGGTTTCTTGATAATCTATATCTATTTCTTAGTTGGTCATGACCTCATGTGGAAGATCTATTGTGATTTATGAAAGTTATGATTGTGTATGCCTGTGTAAGAACCATGTGCAGGAGATCAATTTGGAGCTTGCATTGGACCCATGAGATTGTGAATGAGATATTGTAAGTCAATTATAATTATCAATTATTCTTGTGTGTGACATCATACATGTTCTATGTAAATATCTTCTTGCATAAGAAAGTAATTGCATATTTTCATAGTGTAGTAAAAAAAAATTGTACTGTATTAAAGATAGAAAATTTCTGTATAAAAGTTGCTTAGATATGAGGATGTAGATAACTTAATTGTCTGTGTATATGGTGTATGTTCTCTAACACATTTTGGACCTTGTGTCCTTGAGTGTTGTGTAGCGGATACTGCCTTTTTGTGGCTGAAATTAGTCACATCGTTAGGTTTGATATGATATAAAATGTTTAGCATTTAACTCATATAATTTCTAAAGATTTAAATGGATAATCGGTTTTAATCTACTTTATGATCCTTTATGTTTTTCTTATATAATTATTTTGAATAGAATAAAAAAGTTGTCTAGAATTTTAATAAGATACACATCAGTGTAGAAAGTGGTTTAGTCTAATAATAGGTAGTATCTTGTTTGACTGAATTTTTTGTATAGAATAATTGGTAACCCTTAAAGTTATTATTGTTCTACATTGTTGGGATAGAGTTACCTTATGTTGTTAGATGATTGATCATGCTTGGAATAATGTTACATTCTTTAAGACCATTTTAGTGCATTAGATCATATGTTTCATTTGTGGTTTTGTTATTGAATTATTGATCTTGGTTTAGGATGTGTTTTGGAAAGTGAATGTGATGTGTGACCATTATGTTTTAATGTTGTCAAGTGTTGTAGAAGTTGTTTCCAGAGGACTAGGAGGGTGTGAATGTGAAATGAATGAAATGCACTCTTGTAATATTGTCTCCTATTTCATGTTGGTATGATTCATGTGCAAGATGGAGAATGCCTTGCTCAATGTACTTATTCATGTGATTATGATGAGCATGCAAGATGCGAATGCCTTGCTTGTGTAATGTGAAATTATGTATATTTTGAGAAATGTGACAATTCATGCTTGGGTTATGTTTTGGACTTTAAGAATCTAGATGCAGTGAAGGGGGAGTGGCTTTCAATGTGGGGCCGGCGCCCAAAGTGGCTGTCAGGGCAACCCATTGGAAGTTGTTAATCTAGTGATAACTTAATAATAAATTTAGAGGGTTGGGTAGGTTTCACACTAATTAAGATAATTGGATGCCTCACCCATGCCTATAGTGCTTGTTTAGGTTAAGGATGGGATGAGAAGGCCTGGTTGGTAAAATCAACATCCTTGTCCTCACAAAAGGAATGTTGGTTCCACATGTGTCACACTATGGGGCTGACGTCTAGTGAGAGACTGTCAGGGTAACCCATGTCAGGGCCATGCAATGACACTCTTTCCTATTGCAGCCTAGTATTCTTTGATTGTGTTCTCCCCATTTGTTGTACGATTGCCTCTGGAAGTGATGTTTAAGTTACTTGTGATTTTCATATTGACCCATGTTGTATTGGAGTCATGTGTAGTCCTTCACTTGTTAGCCTACTGTCTTCTTGACTGTTGTCATTGTGGGACCTCATCGTTATCTCCTAGCATGGGAGGTGGACCTCAGGGCTCCACATGGTTGGGTAAATGCACATTATTCCATTGGTTTATCTGGTGCCATGGTTTGTGGATGTATCTCTCGTAGAGGATTCTAGTTTGCACCTATATTTGAAGACAATTATTTGTACTATTTGCATCTAGTTCTATGTATCAGTGGAATTCATTATGTAATTTGATGTATTCAGAAAAAGAGATTTTGTAACAATGAAACTATGTAATTCCTCTTGTAAGATATACTATTTTGTACTTGTAATCTTAATGCAAACTTCTTGATGTATTTGTATTTCGTAATGAAAGATGCTAGTTTGATTCAGTTGGTTTATTTGATCAAACTATGTATGTTGTTGATTATTGTATAATTTCAATAATGCAGCTGTGTAATCCCTAGAGATGCTAGTTTAACTTGTTGATTATAGACTATGTTATGTTTTGTTATCATTACTTCTATTTAAAGAAAAATTCGCCCTCTATATTTCTAGGTTAAACTTAACTCTCTAGGGTTTCATGGCAGGAATTACAAAAAACATTATGGATCTTGCTATTTTCTAGTAGCTCTAACTCATAAGAAACTTCACCAACTCTCCTCAAAATTCTATAGGGTCCATAGAAGCAAGGTTTGAGATTTTTGGCTCTTATTTTGATGGAAGTTTTCCTAAAAGGTTGCAATATCGAAATTACCATATCCCCAACTTCAAATGGCCTCTCAGTGTGGTTTTGATATACATAGAACTTTTGTTGATTCTAGGCTTGCTGGAGATGATCTTTGGGTGACCTTAGTATGTCATGTTATGCTTCACCAAGTCACTAGTTTCTAACACTCTACTATCTATGAACACTAAATCAACAAAAGTTAATGCATCATAACCATACAATGCCATAAGTGATGACATACCAATGGGCATATGATGGGTGGTTTTGCAATAGTATTCTCCCAAATGTAACCACTTAACCCAAGTTACTTGTTGATCTAAAAGATAGTTTGTCAAGTAGCCTTCAACCTACTAATCCACTATTTCTATTTTCTCATCTATTTGTGAGTGATAAATTGTGCTAGGAGTAAGTTTTGTACCACAAAAAAATTCTTACCAAAAAGAACTAATAAATCTACTATTTGTATCACTAACAATATTTTTAGGCAACCCATGTAGCCTAAGCACTTTTTTAAAAAATAAATCTTCCACTTGATGTACTTTTAGTTCTAAAAATATAACAAAGAAGTGTGCATACATGGTATACCCACAACAACATAAATGCAATCTTTAACCTTCACTTAGGGAGGCTTGTAATAAAATCCATGGATAATTTTCCCACTTCTAATTTGGAATAGACAATAGTTGTAGCAAACATGCTAGAAAGACAATAGTTGTACAACAAACATCCTCCTTAAGGCCCTTCCATGAGAATCTTTCTTTGATTTGTTTCTAGGTCTTGTAGAATCCTAGGTGTCCTACTAGTGATGCATCATGAAAATCTCTCAAAATATTCTCCTTCATTTTGGAATCAGGAACTGATAAGATTCTATTTTTATAAATATTGAGACCATCTATAACATGAATTTGTCATTTCTCATATTCCTATGAAGGAGGTTAGTAGAAAATGTGTTTATAAAATATTCTACTATGATAGAGACCTACCAATTGGTAGAAATAACAAAAAAAGAATATAGAGTAGGCATTTTAGAAAGAGCATCAACAACTACATTATTTTTTCCTTTCATGTACTTGATATCAAAATCATAAGCTTGGATATTACTCACCCATTTTTGTTTCCTCTCCTTCAAGTCATATTGGCCAAGGAAGAGCTTAAAGTTGCTATGATTTGTCTTCACCATAAATCTTGCACAAAGAAAATGCTATCCAAACTTGGCCAAAGAATGCATGATAGCAAGCATCTCTTTGTCATAGATTGAGAATCATTTTTCTTATCCTTTCAACTTCCTACTTTCAAATCTATAGAGTGTCCCTTCTCTACTAATGCAACTCTAACTTCCTCTCTCTACAACAAGTGGGTATAATAGATTTGGAATAGTAAGTAAAAGACATAAACTCATTATCTCATTAATCTTATCAAAAGGTTCTTGTGTTTTCTCTATCTACGCAAAATCTCTTTCTTTTTTATATCAACTAAGGGTGCTTCTAGTCATGAAAATCCCTTAACAAACTTCATGTCGTAACTACAAAGGCCAAAGAATCCCATCAACTATGTCAATGTGATAAGAGGAGGCCAATCTAATATGGCTTGGATCTTTTGTTGATTCACTTGAACACCTTGAGCACTAATAACATGGAACAAGTACAAAATCCATGTCACTCCAAAATCACGTTTGGATTCTTTTTCGAACATAGCCTATTGCACTAATATACCAAGGACTATATCTAAATACTTTAAATTATCCTCCCAAGTCTTGTTATAAATCAAAATATCATCAAAGAAAACTAAAATAAATTTTCTCAGTTGATTACTAAATACCTAATTCATTCATGACTAGAAATTAGCAAAGACCATTTGTCAAACCAAAAGGCATGACCAAGAATTTAAAATGCCCAAAGTGACACCTAAATGTTGTTTTATGCATGTCCTCATCCTTATCATGAATTTGATGGTAACTTGATCTTGAGTTAATCTTTAAAATGCACTACCTCATGCAACTCAACCATGATCTTCATATTCAAAGATGTGTAGTTAATGCACATCTACATGATGTCATTATTTTTCTTCACAAGAACCACTAATGAATCAAAGGGGCTCGAACTAGGCATGATGTGAACCATATTCAAGAGCTCCTTAATAGCCTTCTTTATCTCCTCTTTATACATTCTTGGATGGAAGTAAGGAGTGGCCATGATAGGATTAGAGCCAAATTTTAACTCTATGATGTTCTAGAATCCTCTATCAAGCAGTAATTATAGAGGAAAATCACTAAACACCACACTATGTTTATCCAAAATATTCTATATCAACATTTTAAGTGCATTACTTACTCAGATAAATTTATAGGCATCACCAAACAACTTGTTTCTCAAGTAACTTGTCCCTTGTAGAGTGTCCTCTCATTCTTTTAGCTAAACCACTCATGGTGCTCCATCAAAAATTAATCTAAGCACCACATCTTTCCCTTCAAATTTAAACTTAAGCTCCATGGATTGATGGTTCTATGAAAACTTGATAAGGGAATGCAACCATTGTACACCCAAAACCATATCAACCTCTCCTATTCCCACAACATATAAATCATCACATACCTTATGATCACCATGGATAAATTGAGTTGTTAATTATTTTGGTACATGGGATGGTGAACCATCAACAATAATGACATTGAACCTAGAAAGGTCTTCATCTTTTAGTCCTCTCTTAATCACTAGGCATTCATCTATGAAATTATGGGTAGTCCCACTATCAATCAATACTATAATATATTGTTGCCTAGATAAAGACCCCACAAACCCTAAATGGATGATATCATGGTGCATTAAAAAGAGTTGCAAAGGTGTCATTTTTCTCAGTTGTGAGTCCATCAGGTTCATGCTCAATGATTAGCTCCTTTGTGGCTTGTTGTAGCTCTAGTTCTTTAAATTCATATTCTTCATTAGATATTATCTCAATATAATGGACTTGGCCCTTTCCAAGGCATCTATGACTAGGTTCCTATGGTTTTCTACAAGAGAAACACAACTTCTTCCTTTTAAGTTCATTTCTTGTTCTATCATCAATCTTCTTTGTTGTAAATGTTTGTGGTGTAGTCTTTTGAGAATGTGAGTTGAATCCTCACTATAAGTTTATTTTCTAGAATTTAGTAGTGGTTGGTTTTGGCTACAATAAAAATTTGGCATGGATAGTTCAAGTATCAATTCTCTTCTGATAGACTCCTACAAGGATGATGGTGCAAAGGCCTTAAGTAGACCTTTGAGAGGCTCATATATACCCTCGACAAAGAGGAAAGTGATCCTCTTTCCTGATATGTCAAGTACCACAACTATAACTCTCTAGAACTTCATTATGTATATCCATCCACTAAAGTTTATTGCTTAATTCTAGCAAGTTTTCTAAAATATTCTTCTCCATCCTTCTTCTCTAATCTATCTAGCAACCTCAAGCTAAAATCATAAAAGTCTACACAAGGTCATGCCCTTGTGTGATTAGACCATGGTGCCACCAATCGTGGGGAATGTCCTCCAAGTGTAATGTGGTAAATTGGATTACATCTTCCTCCATCATTAGCCTAAGTGTGAAGTAATTTTATAATTTTTGTAACCAAACCCAAGAAGATATCTTGTTGGTACTATAGAGTGTCAAAAACTCTACATTTTGTTTCAGTTGCAGCAAGTCTGTGGATCTCTGTTGTTTCTGTACAAGTTTCAAAGGTATCGCTGCATAGGTTTCTAATGTTTTGTGTGGAAGCCGCCAAGTGTCAAGCCACAGTTAAAGCCATAGTATTGTTTCAAATATTAACTTTTGTACGGAGTGCGCCACGTAGCAAATAGTTCAATGTTTTAAAGTTTCAAGCTTTGTTGCGGGTGTCAACACGTATAGCATGCGGAGGCAGCCCCTAAAGTTCTATGTTTTATGTGGAGTTTGCCATGTGTCTTTTTATTTTGCTGCGGACATTGCCGCGTGTTTTCTTTTGTATCACATTGATGTTTGTAAATATAGATGGTGGGCCACAGTAATGTTTAGTTTCAAGCCTACGGAGAATGCCACGTGGTGGTTGTGGAGGAAGAGTTGTTTTGTTCACGACGCACAGAGGAAGAAACTTTTTGTTTGTAAGTTTTATGCGGGTTGTGCCAAGTATCAGCTTCCGCAGGGAGTTTCAAAAATTTTATTAGTTTCAAGCAGGATTGCGGAGGCTGCCACATGTTAGCTGGCGTGCGTGCGGAAGATGCCATCTATCCCAATCTTTTCCCTTTGAAGCTAATGCATGCGAAAGGCTATGGGTCCCATTATTAATGTGTTTCATATTATAAAGTGATGCGGGTTGCGACAGATGTCAATAGTGGAGGTCACCTGAGCATAAAGACACAATTTTGAGGGCTTTGCGGAAGAAGACACGTAGATGTTTCTAAGGGCTACGGAATGCGACAAGTGTCATTTTCCTGTTCATTTCTGAGAAACAAAGGAGTTTTCTCATTTTGCTACGGAAGATGCCATCTGTCACAGTATGTTTCAAGTTTCAAGTGTGTGGGTCTCACCATGTGTTTGTCTCTTAGTGAGGAAGGTGTGCCACATATATTTTGCCCCAGCTAATGAGCCTGCAGGAAGGGATGGCCATTATAGATTCGAAGGATCGTAACCGTTTGGGGACTTCCAGTTATCTTTAGTTTCGTTGGGCTGTTGCGGATTTGGTTGTTACAGACAATCTAGAGTCAGGTCTATAGTTATAAATATGTAATATTTGTAATAGATTGGGAGATATACAGAGATAGACATACAGAGAGATAGAGATTTTTTTGTGATAAGTTTTGTCAGAGAATCTAAAAGAGAAGTCGGATACTTTGTTGTGGCCAGTTGATGTTATTTTACCTTTATTTTGTTGTTCTTGATAAGAAAGTTAATGTATCTGTGCATGTATCTGTGCCTTTTATGTTGCTGGAAGATTAATGAGAAGAACTCTGTTCTGTGCCTTGGTTGATATTATCTATGTCATTGCAAAGTGTCTAATTGTGAGACTTTGATTATATTCATTCTATCTTTTTATGTTAATCATGTAGTATTTGCTCTTTAATATAACTAAATATTGAGAATAGTTTCACTGTGCTTAATTTGAGAGGAATACTTCTACTCAGGCGCATTGCCATAGTTAGATTTACTTAATTATATCTGTAATCCGGTTAATTTCTTACCCTTTGCTTAGAATCCATTTAAAAATAGAGAAGAGCCAACTTCTTTAAAATCTAGAGGTTGTTTCAAGTAGCAAGTTCCACATTATTGAAACTTCCTATGTTGGTGTTAGAACCTGCGCAACTTTATACATCAATAGTTTTTGGCACGCCCGGTGGGACCTTTCTTGAAGTTTCTGTCAAGATCATATGAACCAGAGAGTAACAAGGATCCAGAGCTGTGGACCTAAAACAAGAGCTCAGTCTATTGCTAATCCAAGCATTCTTTTACCACCATTAGTAGCTACTCCAAGAAGAAGAGTGAATCAGGTTGCAACAACACAAAGAGTAAATATGGGAGCACCTATACCTCCAAGGAACTATGCCAATTGGAATACTGGTAGTCCTCTTATCCCCCCAGTACCACTAACAACTTGGGATGCTATTCCAACCAATGCTCTGAATGCTCTACCTAAGTTTAGTGGAGAAGATTTCAAGACACCTGAGAAACATCTGCAAAATGTATCTAATGTGTGTGCAGTTCATGTTATTACTCAACAGAATGTGGCCATAAGATTGCTAGAAGCTTCTTTCAAAGGAAAGGCTCTAGATTGGTATAGATCTTGTTGATGTGTTTTTTATGCACATGTAAACTTAGAATAAAATACCGAGGTATTCTATCCTCTCTTGAACAAAGTCTCTCAAAGCCTAAACAATGTGATCCAATGAGACAACTCCAAGGCTCCAGATGTCAGGTCTTGACTTGCAATGGATAGACTTAGTAGTTGATGTGATATGCTGAAAACTCACAAAGGGACTTATGCTGAATTGACTCCTTATTCCAATGAAATATGTTTTTCTCCATCTTGTGAAGTGGAACTCACTCTAACCAGCTATGAAAGAAAAAGCAAAAGGACAAGGGTTTAGAAGGCTAATCTAAGGACATTGAGATAATGAAATATGCCAAGATAGACAAACTCCTCATGAAACCAAACTCTGCTTCGCCATGAGAACCAACAACTACACAAAGTCGGTGCAATCTTCTAAGGAAACTGAAGGATTTTCATGTTGCAAATCTCCATCCAAACACCCACAATTGACACATCTTGAACAAGCATCACAACCGAACTAAAGAAAATGAAGGTTCAGTCTAACTTTGCAAAGTGGGTTGCCTTCGACAATCCACAAAAAGTATGAACTAGAAGAATTCATCAAATATCTTTACATATATTCATTACATCAATGCACTTCTAAGCTACTTGGAAACATTTCTCCATCACATTCAAGAATTTGAAACCATGCTAACATTCCATCACCACACAAATCACTATGAAGCATTCAACAATGAACTTGTATTGATTTTGGAAATGTATTTTATTTACAACAATTTCATATGTCCTCTCAATGATTTCGAAGAGTATCCTTTACTCTACTACTCTAACAGCATCTACTCCTACTGCTTGATTCCTGCTCTCTCTGATAATCCTTCTTACAAATGAGAGAAATGGGCCATTTTATAGGCCTCAAAATTACATGAATGGCTAGGATTGATTCAAGAATCAATGGCCAAGATTTTGACAACAATGCAGTTTGTTGCAAAATTTACTATTTTTAGAATCATTGAATGCAGACGGATGATGTGGCAAACTGTGATTGGATCAATGTTGTGCACATGCCACCTCAGCATCAAACAAATTGCTTTGATTTTCTGTGTTCATATTGCTCAGAATATCTTCCCAAATTTTGTCATCTTTTGGGAGTAGTCTTCAAATCTTTGAATTTTTACCTCTGGAACTTGGCTGCTTTGAACTAGGAAAACTTGGGAATTTTGTCAAATTTCTTGTTATTGTTGATCATGCAATTATACTTTTGAATGTATAACTCATGGATTGCTTGATGAACCTGCCCATTTCTCTTGTTCTCAACTTTCTTGATGATATCATTGTGCAAGATGCAAGATTCTGGTTCTGGAGGATTGTGCACAAATTTTGGAGTAGACCGGTGTATGATGGATGTCTTTCTTTAATGCTAGACATGAATATCTCTGGAACTCAAATGCATCATGAATCTTTGGATGATGAACTTCCTTTTCATACATGATGAAGTGATGTTTCTCCTCAGACATATGAACTTATATTCTTCATGCAAATAAGATCTTGATGTAGAAATTCGTCCATTTGGCGATGATATCTTCCTCCTTGACTGTTCTTGAACAATACTCCTCTTGCTTTGAACTTCTCCTGTGTGAACCTCTTGCCACTATCCTTCCATATCGCTCTTATTATTGCTTGCCTGTCCTCTACATTCATTGCTCACCTAAACAAAAATCCAGACATTAGTTCGATAGAATAATGCATAAAAGACAAGCACATAAGACAAATATCACCGCACTATGCATGCGGGATAATCAAATATGCTATCTAGAATTACCTTGTCCTTACAAAGAGAGTTATTAATATGGAATTTGCAAAACCCATTTGAACCTTCAACGAATTTTTCCATCAACTTGCCATTTTTGCTTTAGTTTTACAATTATGTCCATTGATATTTAAACAACTCAATTCACTACTTGGGCAAATTTATTCAATTTCCTTGATCACAAGCCTATATCCTGAATTTGTTGATGATGTCAAAGCACTAAATGCCCCTAAATGCCACTTGAATCCTCAGCTAAAATTGATCATGCTCCCTGATAACATTCAAAAAATTCCATTATGGTGCTGCTGATCAATGCCTGAATGGCCTTAATCTTTGAATCAGTGATTTGGATATCCCGCTTCTTCTATGAATTAAACTCGATGAATGCTCCTATACTAGGGCAATGCAACAATATACCCAGCCAAGTTGTTATATATGGAAAAAATGAGTATCGTTCTATTACAAATAACATCCATCACCAGCATTTTGAATATAAACCTGTGCAAAACTGGTTAATGCATTCAATGGATGCCACGAATAGTATCTCCAAGGCACTATTTTTGGATAATGCAAGATTTAGACATAGGGAATCTTTTCACTTTGTGTGTCTTAAATGATTCTGCTAGGAATCATAACCGTTGAGGGAGAGAGGGGTGGATGTGCAGGTAATCTTTCATCTTTATATACTTTACTCTTTGCATATCCATCATCAGTCAGTAATTATTTGGAGAATCCCCCATTGCAATGCGTAAGACACGTGAATTGTGATGGGATCCAAGAGTTTACCGCACCAACATTATGAGTATGTGCCTTAAAATAGGCATAAAATGACTATGTATTGTAAAGGGATCGCAGTCACTTACCTAAGGCGGGTATTTTAGTGCTCAAGGCATAATACAAACAATGCATTTGGGTTAACAAGGTCCACATGTAGCGAGCTTGAGCAGACAATATGGAAGGTTGTGGCATGTTTGAAGTTATCCCAACGTATTGAAAAGGTCCGCCCGAGTGGACAATATGGAAGGTTGTGCACGACTTCAACATGAACCCATCCCTAGCTTCGTTGACTACTTTACCAACCCACTCCTATAGAGGACTTAAGCTTACTTACACAACCGCTGGTTCTGAAGATTTTGAAGGACACATAATAGTCACTGAGAAGAGCTCAAGCGGACATTTGATGCCATCATGTATTAGAAGCAAATCACCTTGCAAAGTGAAGGAAAAGGCCCGCTCAAGTTAAATATGACCATCCGTGAGCAATGCCAACAGTCGAACATAGAAACCAAACTATCTGAAACAAAGATTCAACACAACGGGACTACACATCAGCCAATTCTCAACTTCAAGTCCCAAATGACTTCAAACCTCCCCAAGTCACATCACAGAATTCGAGTTTAGAGGTGAGCATTCCATTTTGCAAAGAATCGACCATTTTAAAGCATTCAACACTTAGATCAGAACAACCACCACTTGCCAATTCCTTACATATATGCAGGGAACTTCAAGCAGACAATATGGAAGGCTGTGTGAACTTTGAATTTGATGATTTACAAATCACCTCCAATGATGTGCTTAGACAGACATTCAAGTAGGCAATGCATAGTTTGAAAAGAATTCTCAAAGATAACCATCAGAATAGACTTGGAGCGGACAACTCATCATTACCCAATGAGCTGGACAATTTACAATGAGGTCTGTGAAAGTCCGCCTGGGCGGTCCTTGGAGTGCACGAAGCATATTTGAAATTTTTTCTCTTTGCTCGTCGATTAGTAATGTCTGCCTAGGCAAATTTTTTTAGGATGCCGTGAATGATTTGAATTTAAACTTTCTGCAAGGTGACCTTAGATGTCTGCCTGAGTGGAAGTTTGAAGATGCTTGGGAACCTCACCCTCTAAAAATCAATTAAAATTGCACCCTGAGTGAACATCTCAAACCACTAGGTAAGGCTGGACAAGAGTCTACTACCAAAACAAAGCAAATTCAACACCAAACCCAAAAGAGGGGGTCCCCGTCCATGATGGGGCGATGTTGCGAATAGGTCACAACATCTAGCGCCAACTCGAATAAATGTTCTTGAACATTTTAAAAATAAAAACTCAATCCAAACCCAAAAACGTCAGACAATACCTTTAAAGTCATCAACTGGTTAGGAAACGCACTCAAAAGGGAAGAAGAATCATAGATTGGATCGAGACACTTCATAGTTAAGCATTTTCAGAATAGTGATTAATATAAAATCTCAAGTGTTCCTAAGATAAACAAGAATCACAACTTCAAAATTCCTGCGTACACCCACATGTTAGGCCAAATAAACATAAAAACCCAATCAAAGCATCAAAATCAAAAGCTTAGAATAACTATTAATATCCTGAACATCCAGGTGTGACCTAATCACACATCGCCCTATTACAAATGGGAACCCACTCTTTTTCAATTTTTGGCTCAAGTTTGCTTTGTTTTGGCGATGTCCCTATTCAAGAAATCTAGCCCAAATGAAGAGTCTGCAAATAATGCGTGAGGCATCTAAATGACAACCCCAAGGCAAACTTTTGCAACCCATTTGCAATTCATCATGCAGTAGTCCAAAGATTGTCCACCTGAGCGTTTCAATTCACACTAAGCTTAACTCAAATCTCCAAGCGCACAATGAATGGTTTGTTTGCACAAATGAAATCTTCTCACTATACATAGTTACTTGAAATTCTCTGCCAAGACACTTTTCACATGACCTTGCACTTTGCAAACAAGGCTTAACATGTCTGCCTAAGCGCATATTGGTAGTCACCTTGCAAGTTATTGAATTTCTAATTGAACACAACACTCTAAAACTCCCGCCTCAAACGGACTTTCGCAGTCCCTGTGTAATCCGTGTTTTCCAAGCATCATTATTTGAGCGTATTTTCAAGAAGGCCTGGAAAATGTGTGATGTCTATCGAAACGTGTCTGCCTCATCATCCTCAATGGACTAAAGAGTCTGCTTGGGTGCAAGTTGGTAGTTGGTATGCAAAGAGTGGAATTCCCCACCATACATAAGGCATTTAGACCTCCACTCAGGCGCGAGCCCATGGTTGGTTTGTATAATGCAAAGTCTTCAAAACATACATAACACATTGAATGGTCCGCTCATTAATTGAGCACATATTTCTATCTCCTGTGCATCATCCACACTATGCATTGAGTGTTGAAATGTTCGCTTAAGCGCAAATAGGTGATTAATTTGAAAACGGTGTAATTTAAGCATTATGCAAGGAAGCATTAAGAGGCCGCTCCGACCCAATTTCAACTTTATCTTGAACTTCACATGGTTTGACTTATGCATTAAGATTTAAAATGTCTGCTCTAGGTGTAAAATCGGTGTTTACTATGTCAAAGGTGAAATTCAAGTCATGCACTAACATTCTGAATGCCCACTTCTGAAAGAGGTCCGAATTCTCTTTGATTCAAATTTGGTTAGGATCCATTTTGAAGCATGTGTTCATAGCACGTATGGTGGCAGACTTTCACGACTCTATTGTATTTCATATGTCATTCACGGCATAGTGTAAGGTCTGCTAGGATACGTCGGTTGATGATAGGTATACAAGATATGAAGATGTGCTAAGATAAAGAGGTGCCCACGTTTAGTATGTTTGGGGTACATTAGCACTTTCTATATTCTGACTGGCCTATCATTACTATCGACAGTTGTAATTTCTGACAGGGCAGATGGAATCAGAGTCACGTATTTGTCTAAAGATGGCATTATCTAAAGATAGCACCTTACACATAGGCATCTATTGAATGCATTGACGGATTTTCACAGGTTTGAGTTCATGATGCTGAGTGGTGGAGGCTATTATTAGCAAGTGGCGATATGCATTTTCTAAATTTTAACAACTTCACTCAGTATATAATGGCATCGCTCAAGTAAGAGAGCATTCAACATGGTTTAAACTTGCAATTATTCACAGAAGAAGCAAGATATCTGAAGTGATGATTCAAGAATGCATTTTTAAGCAAAAGACACAGGGAGTTTTTGTGCCTTCGAAACAATCTTCTTTATCCATGAATTCCAAACATGAGCTTGTGGTCGAAGAATTTAAATATCAGCATATGTAATTGTAAAATTGATGATGCTGGTATTTGAGGAACTTTTGTTTATTTTTAGTTTTACATTCCTTTGACCAGAGCAGGGTATTTTTACAAATGGCATATTTTATATCCTGCATGTGTTACATGATGGGATTTTATCTTTCTGCACCTTTTTAAGCATTATTTTGATATGCTGATTCACGATATTTATGTAGGTAAGTGATGAGTGCAAAACATAGATAGGCATTGATGAGGAGCGATATAAAGGGAAGCTGTTCAAGTTCATAAAGATGACTTCATATTAAGGAGAACTAGTGATGATAATCCACGAAGGAGAAGTTCAATGCAAGGAGGAGTCTTGGTTCAAGAGCATTCGATGGAGGAAGGTATCATCACCAAATGGAGGAATTTCTACATCAAGATCATCATTTGCATGAAGAATATAACTTTGTATGGCAAAGAGAGGGAGCATCTATTATCCGTACTTCACTCCAAGAATTCACACACAAGGCATCTTTCTACTTCCAGAGTCCAGAGCCAAAATCTTGCATCTTGTGCAATAACGTTATCAAGAACATCACAAAATGAGAAATGATTCGAAGAATTCAAGAAATTCATGAAATTGCATTGACCACAAGAAGAAATTCTAAATTTTCCCAAGTTTCAATTTCAAAGCAGCTAAGTTCCAAAGGTGAAAATTCAAAGACTTGAAGACTACTAAAGATGACAAAATCTGGGAAAATATTCCGAGCAATATGAACACAGAGAAAATCAAACTAGTTTGCTCGATATTGAGGTGGCATGAGCACAACAGTGATCCAATCACAGTCTGCCACATCGTCCGTCTGCATTCAATGATACTAAAATAGTAAATTTTTGTAACTCACTGCCTTGTTGTCAAAATCTGAGCCATTGATTCTCAAATCAATCCTGGCCATTCATGTAATTTTGAGGTCTATAAAAGGGCTCATTCCTCTCATTTGTAAGGGGGATTATCAGAGGAGAGAGCAGGAGTCAAGCAGTAGGAGTAGATGCTAGAGTAGAGGTAGATTAGAGGAGACTTTTCAAAATCATTGAAGAGACATGAAATTGTTGTAAAAAAAATACATTTCCAAAATCAATACAAGCTCATTGTTGAATGCTTCATGGTGATTTGTGTGGCGATGGAATGTTAGCATGGTTTCAAATTCTCGAATGTGATGGAGAAATGTTTCCAAGTAGTTTAGAAATAGATTAGAAGTGCATTGATGTAATGAATATATGTAAAGATATTTGATGAATTCTTCTGGTTCATACTTTTTGTGGATTGTCGAAGGCAACCCACTTTGCAAAGTTAGATTGAACCTTCATTTTCTTTAGTTTGGTTTTGAATGCTTGTTCAAACTATGTCAACTATGGATGTTTGGATGGAGATTTGCAACATGAAAATCCTTGAGTTTCCTTAGAAGATTGCACCGGCTTCATGTAGTTGTTGGTTCTCATGGCAAAATGAAGTCTGGTTTCATGAGGAGTTTGTCTATCTTGACATGTGTCATTATCTCATTGTCCTTAGATTAGCCTTCTAAACCCTTGTCTTTTTGCCTTTTCTTTCATAGCTGGTTAGAGTGAGTTCCACTTCACAAGATGGAGAAAAACATATTTCATTGGAATAAGGAGTCAATTCAGCATAAGTCCCTTTGTGAGTTTTCAGCATATCACATCAACTACTGAGTCTATCCATTGCAAGTCAAGACCTAACATCTGGAACCTTGGAGTTGTCTCATTGGATCACATTGTTTAGCCTTTGAGAGACTTTGTTCAAGAGAGGATAGAATACCTCGGTATTTTATTCTGAGTTTGCATGTGCATAAAAAACACATCAACAGAATTGGCACTAGAAGGAGGGCCAGAAAAATGAACTACTCCATTTGTTCCAAGCATACTAAAGACATTCTAATGATTCATTGCTTTTATGCACGCATTTCTTCATCCTGCTTGACAAAGTTTAGCAAGGAGGAGGCCAGAACAAAGAATTTCATACATCTGAACTCAGGATAAAAGGGCATGAACAAGGAATTGCATTGCTTCTTTCACTCTGAGCACATGAACAAACTCTGAATTGTGGAATTGGAACCAAGTGAGCTTTCAAAGCTGAATTTGAGATTGGTTAGATCTCTTTTATGCCAAAAAAACTTTAAAAAGTATAAAACTTCAAAAAATAAATAAAAAAATAAAAAATTGAAAAATACCAAAAACAAGGATGAATTTCTCAGCATATGAGAAATAGTTTCATGGTTGTGGGCAGCAATATGATCATCCTCAAGATGATATTCTTCAGCTTTGGTGGACTTTGAATGCACAACTCTATCCCAAGAGTCTGGGTGACTTCGCATCAAGGAAGAGATGTAGAATTCATGATACCAATGGACACGAGGAATTGTATTGCCTAACGTTTTTATCAAGAATAGAATTAGCACTGCAAGGAAAATTTTCTTTTTCACAGGTACATGAGCCAATTGTTTCTACAAAGATACTTCCCAAAGTCTTGTTTGATGAAAGAGAGTTCTTCATAAGTTTTAAGGAAATGATCAAGAAAAGACTAAGTATCGAGAAGGACCTGCTTGCAGAGGAAATGTTGATTCTAGGTGGTTGGTGTAGGATTCATAACACCACTCATTCAGAATTTACTTGTTCATCTTGTTAGGAAGCTGTTCATCAAGTGAAGGAAGAATTAAGGTTGGAAGAAGAATCCAAAGTGCAATTAAGATTAGATGACTTGTGGAGCAAATGTCTTCAAGAAATCAATTCACCACCCAAAGGAGAAGATGTTCCCATGTTATTCAATAGTGAAGATAGCACAAGTGAACTTGGTAATTAAGTGGAAAGTCCACTTGCATACCTTCTTCCAAGTAAGAATAAGCCTCCTGTAGAAGAAGTTGAAAAAGTAATAGAAGACATCCAAACAAAGGTAATTGAAGAACAAGATGTTGATTCTTCTAGCAAACAAGATGTTGATTCTTCATTACAAGAAGAAGAATTCCTTGCTACATACTCATTCATGCTGCTAGAAGAGATTATTAAGAGTGAATTGCAAGAGGTTTCAAGAATCCTTGAAAGAGATGGTAATCATGAAGATATGCTACAAGCCATCATCCACAAGCCTGATAATCAAGTGCAATTCGAAGGGGCGCTCGACGCTCTCATAGATAAAGTACAGTCAAAGCTATGCCAAATTGAACAAGTTGAACAAGTGGAGGCCAAATATACAAAGCAATTCAAATTGATGTTGGATCCATTGCTGAAAATCTACGATGAATTAACAGGTGAAATGTTCCATGCTTCTAAATTTGCATTATTTTCACCTTTTCATTTTGATATGTCCACTATTGATTATAATGTTGATTTTCATGTTGCGGATGCGAGTGGTATGATTCATCACCAACTTCGACCTCCCGATGCATTGATAAGCAAAAAAAAAGAATTACTACTTGAGGATGAAGACCACCAGGTTGTATCTTTCCTTGCTCCTAGTGATGAAGATTACGAATTTGAAGATCATGAATTTCCAAATTGTGAATGTGAAGAGTATGAATTTGATTATGGAAATTTTGGAAAAACAACTTGCATATGGATTAATCATGGTCCGAATGAGTCACCACAACTACTGGTTTTGTGCAAACTTTTTTATGAATTAGATGATTGTGTTGTGAGAGAATATATCTTTGAATTTAAGGACAAACTTGCCAAAATCTAAACCATCACATGTGCCTTATTGTTGCTTTTCATTTTGAGAAATCATCCAAGGTCTTGTATATATCTGGGTCTTTTGAGTCATGTTTGCTCTTTGTACATAGCTTGCTTAGAGTAGGTTTTCCTTTCTGTTGCCGTGTTTTGTTAGTCTTTAGTTTTGTTTGCTTTCCATAGTTTAGGTTGTTGGTTTAGTTTTGGTTTGCTTTTGTGGGTTTCCCATTGGTGAAATGGGCGTTGTTATACTTCAAACACATATAGCCTGATTCTTATCAAGTGTTAGTGTGTTTCTTTGATAAATTCTCATGAAATTCTTAGAAATCTAAAGATGATTTTCTTTAACTTTATCAACTAGCTAAGATTTCTACTTGACTCGGAAAGGAATCCTATATTGTGTCTTGACACTGACATCTTGTGATTATCATGTTTAAAATTCCAAATCTTAATCTATTTATTAAGCTCTTAGTTTTCCTTTGAGAAACTTGCGTCAAATGGATGGATTCATTGTGGACTCCATTGTTAGTGTCTGAATGACATGTTGCTTGTTCTTGGAAGATAAATCAACTCTTTAGAATGACTTGAATTGTTTTGAGATCTTATATCTTTTCACGCTTTTAAAATCTAGAGGTACCTAAGTGAATCTTTGTGATCTTGCATTAAGTAAAAAATCTAAAGGTCCACCTTTGCCGCCATCGTAAGTCCACACCCAGCTAGCCGAGTTATCACGTAGCGGTACTGCATTGTACTCTACCAAGCAAAAAGCATGTCGAAAATCAAAAGAGAAAAGAAAAGAAAAGAAAATCACAATCACACACTATAACTCAGTTAGATGGACAATTGAGTAATCTTTACCGGGGCTATGGATGCCTGACCGGCAGTAGGGCTCTGCTTGAGTGGAATTATGAGACAAACCCGTCGGGGCTATAGACGCTCGCTGGCAATGGGGCCATGTCTAGGTAGTTCGTGAGGTGTGTACTAATCACGTAGCTTAATGCAGAGGAACTGAGGTGATCTTAGTTGCTGATGGATGGGAATGAACTCAATTGCACACACTTGGATCCTTGGGATGTGAATGGTTGTCCTAAGCTTTTGATTTTGACTCTTTGATCAAGTATGCATGTCTATTTGGCCTAATATGTGGGTGTACGTAGGGATTTTGAAGTTGTGATTCTTGTTTATCTTTGGAATACTTGAGATTTCATATTAATCATTAATCTGGAAATGTTTAATTATGAAGTGTCTCGATCCAATCTATGATTTTTCTTCCCTTTTGAGTGCATTTCCTAACAGGTTGATGACTTTAAAGGTATTGTCTGACGTTTCTGGGTCTGGATTGGGTCTTTGTTTTGGAAATGTTCAGGAACATTTATTTGAATTGGCACTAGATGTTGTGACCTAATCACACATCACCCCATTGCAAATGGGGACCCACTCTTTTTCAATTTTTGGCTCGAGTTTGCTTTGTTTTGGTGATGTCCCTGTTCAAGAAATCTAGCCCAAATGAAGAGTCCACAAATAATGTGTGAGGCATCTAAATGACAACCCCAAGGCGGACTTTTGCAACCCATTTGCAATTCATCATGCAGTAGTCCAAAGATTGTCCGCCCAAGCGTTTCAATTCACACTAAGCTTAACTCAAATATCCAAGCGCACAATGAATGGTTTGTTTGCATAAATGAAATCTTCTCACTATACATAGTTACTTGAAATTCTCCACCAAGACACTTTTCACATGACCTTGCACTTTGCAAACAAGGCTTAACATGTCCGCCTAAGCACATATTGGTAGTCACCTTGCAAGTTATCAAATTTCTAATCGAACACAACACTCTAAAACTCCCACCTCAAACAGACTTTCGCAGTCCCTGTGTAATCCGTGTTTTCCAAGCATCATTATTTGAGCGCATATTCAAGGAGGCATGGAAAATGTGTGATGTCTGTCGAAACATGTCTACCTCATCATCCTCAATGGACTAAAGAGTCCGCTTGGGTGCAAGTTGGTAGTTGGTATGCAAAGAGTGGAATTCCCCACCATACATAAGGCATTTAGACCTCCACTCAGGTGCGAGCCCATGGCTGGTTTGTATAATGTAAAGTCTTCAAAACATACATAACACATTGAATGGTCTGCTCATTATTTGAGCACATATTTCTATCTCCTGTGCATCATCCACACTATGCATTGAGTGTTGAAATGTTCGCTTAAGCACAAATAGGTGATTAATTTGAAAACGGTGTAATTTAAGCATTATGCAAGGAAGTATTAAGAGGCCGCTCTAACCCACTTTCAACTTTATCTTGAACTTCACATGGTTTGACTTATGCATTAAGATTTAAAATGTCCGCTCCAGGTGTAAAATCGGTGTTTATTGTGTCAAAGGTGAAATTCAAGTCATGCACTAACATTCTGAATGTCCGCTTCTGAAAGAGGTTCGCATTCTCTTTGATTCAAATTTGGTTAGGATCCGTTTTGAAGCATGTGTTCATAGCACATATGGTGGCAAACTTTCACGACTCTATTGCATTTCATATGTCATTCACGGCATAGTGGAAGGTTTGCTAGGATATGTCAGTTGATGACAGGTATACAAGATATGAAGATGTGCGAAGATAAAGAGGTGCCCACGTTTAGTATGTTTGGGGTACGCTAGCACTTTCTATATTCTGACTGGCCTATCATTATTGTTGGCAGTTGTAATTTCTGACAGGGAAGATGGAATCCGAGTCACATATTTGTCTAAAGATGGCATTATCTAAAGATAGCACCTTACACATAGGCATCTATTGAATGCATTGATGGATTTTCATAGGTTTGAGTTCATGATGCTGAGTGGTGGAGGCTATTATTAGTAAGTGGTGATATGCATTTTCTAAATTTTAACAACTTCACTCAGTATATAATGGCATTGCTCAAGTAAGAGAGCATTCAGTATGGTTTAAACTTGCAATTATTCACAGAAGAAGCAAGATATCTGAAGCGATGATTCAAGAATGTAGGTTTAAGCAAAAGACACAGGGAGTTTTTGTGCCTTTGAAACAATCTTCTTTATTAACGAATTTCGGACATGAGCTTGTGGTCGAAGAAATTAAATATCAGCGGATGTAATTGTAAAATTGATGATGCCAGTATTTGAGGAACTTTTGTTTATTTTTAGTTTTGCATTCCTTTGACTAGAGTAGGGTATTTTTACAAATGACATATTTTATATCCCGCATGTGTTACATGATGGGATTTTATCTTTCTGCACCTTTTTAAGCATTATTTCGATATGCTGATTCACGATATTTATGTAGGTAAGTGATGAGCGCAAAAGACAGATAGGCATTGATGAGGAGTGATACAAAGGGAAGCTGTTCAAGTTCATGAAGATGACTTCATATTAAGGAGAACCAGTGATAATAATCCACGAAGGAGAAGTTCAATGCAAGGAGGAATCTTGGTTCAAGAGCATTCGATGGAGGAAGGTATCATCACCAAATGGAGGAATTTCTACATCAAGATCATCATTTGCACAAAGAATATAACTTTGTATGGCAAAGGGAGGGAGCATCTATTATCCATAGTTCACTCCAAGAATTCACGCACAAGGCATCTTTCTACTTCCAGAGTCCAGAGCCAAAATCTTACATCCTACGCAATAACGTCATCAAGAACATCACAAAATGAGAAATGATTCGAAGCATTCAAGAAATTCATGAAATTGCATTGACTACAAGAAGAAATTCTAAATTTTCCCAAGTTTCAATTTTGAAGTAGCTAAGTTCCAAAGGTGACAATTCGAAGACTCGAAGACTACTAAAGATGACAAAATCTAGGAAAATATTCTGAGCAATATGAACACAGAGAAAATCAAACTAGTTTGCTCGATGTTGAGGTGGCATGAGCACAACAGTGATCCAATCACAGTCTGCCACATCGTCCGTCTACATTCAATGATTCTAAAATAGTAAATTTTTGTAACTCACTGCCTTGTTGTCAAAATCTGGGCCATTGATTCTCGAATCAATCCTGGCCATTCATGTAATTTTGAGGTCTATAAAAGGGCTCATTCCTCTCATTTGTAAGGGGGATTATCAGAGGAGAGAGCATGAGTCAAGCAGTAGGAGTAGATGCTAGAGTAGAGGTAGATTAGAGGAGACTTTTCAAAATCATTGAAGAGACATGAAATTGTTGTAAAAAAAAATACATTTCCAAAATCAATATAAGCTCATTGTTGAATGCTTCATGGTGATTTGTGTGGCGATGGAATGTTAGCATGGTTTCAAATTCTCGAATGTGATGGAGAAATGTTTCCAAGTAGTTTAGAAATAGATTAGAAGTGCATTGATGTAATGAATATATGTAAAGATATTTGATGAATTCTTCTGGTTCATACTTTTCGTGGATTGTCGAAGGCAGCCCACTTTGTAAAGTTAGACCGAACCTTCATTTTCTTTAGTTTGGTTGTGAATGCTTGTTCAAACTGCGTCAGCTATGGGTGTTTGGATAGAGATTTGTAACATGAAAATCCTTGAGTTTCCTTAGAAGATTGCACCGGCTTCGTGTAGTTGTTGGTTCTCATGGCAAAGTGAAGTCTAGTTTCATGAGGAGTTTATCTATCTTGACATGTTTAATTATCTCATTGTCCTTAGATTAGTCTTCTAAACCCTTGTCCTTTTGCCTTTTCTTTCATAGCTGGTTAGAGTGAGTTCCACTTCACAAGATGGAGAAAAACATATTTCATTGGAATAAGGAGTCAATTCAGTATAAGTCCCTTTGTGAGTTTTCAGCATATCACATCAACTACTGAGTCTATCCATTGCAAGTCAAGACCTGACATCTGGAACCTTGGAGTTGTCTCATTGGATCACATTGTTTAGCCTTTGAGAGACTTTGTTCAAGAGAGGATAGAATACCTCGGTATTTTATTCTGAGTTTGCATGTGCATAAAAAACACATCAACAAATCTCTCACTCCAAACACAATATCTACATGGGATCAGCTTGGTGACGCTTTCTTTGCAAGATTTAAAGAAAAAGGTGATAAATCCTCCTTGCTGCAACAATTGATCACTATCAAAAGGACACCACAAGTAGCCATGACTGATTTCAACTCAAGATTTCAAAAGACTTGGGATAGAATTCCTGCTACAGCAAGACCATTATCAGGTATGGCTATTGTGTTTTACCTCAAAGCTTTAAACTCAGATATATCAGTAATGATTCAGTCTCTTGGAGGTGAGTCACTACCAGAAGCATATGAGTTGGTAGTTAAGGTTGAAAATAACTTGATAGATGCTAGAAAATTGCCCCCAAGGCCTCCTATGCCCATGTTCCTAGAAATTACCCTACCCTTGCCACAAGAAGCTCCTAATCTTGTAGTCCCCCCTGTGTCCATGTATTCATTTCCAGTTCCTCAACAGACTGCAAAGGCAACCACCTCTGTTCAACCATCTAAAATGGATGATGTTAAGAACATTCTAAGGACCTTCTCAAATGAGATAATTAATCTAAAGAGACAACAAAATCCCTATCCAAAGCCCCCTTATCAAGGTTATTAGGGAAATAGACCTCCCTTTCAACCAAATCAATATCAAGGCCCTCAAAGGCAAGCTAATCCTCAGCCTTCAAACTAGTTGGTTTCAGTCCCTACACCTTTACAAATTGTTCCTCCTAATCCCAATAGGGAAATTATTCCAAGGCAAAATAACTTAGCAGATGGCACAAATGCTTGGTGCTTTCCCTGCAACAATGCCCACATGCCCAGAGACTGTCCCAGAGGAAATTTGCAGCAAAAGATAGCAGAACAAAGAGGATTAGAAGGACAATTTTCAACTTCTAACACTCCACCATATCAGTCTCCTGGTGTTCAAAATGCAGTCATGGTGGCCCAAATGCAAGGGATGTCCATACAACAAGAAGAGGAAATAGCCCCTGAACATGCTTTATTTTCATGGATTGAAGAGGAAGATTCAGTATTCTTGAATGAGGCATCCACTTCAAAGAAACCATTGGTGCAATCAAACTACTATACCAGATCAAAGAGGAGAATGATGGAGCAGCCTGAAGTCACTAATAATGAGATCATGGGAGCTCTTCCATTTCAAAATCATCACAACACAGTCTCTAGGCAAGAAATGCCTTAGCCTGTGCAGAATCAGATAGCCTCAGGACAGGTTCTAGAAAAGACTAGGTATCCTCATTATTCAAAGGCCCAAGCATTAGGGCCTGTGAATGTGGTGGACCAGCTAAAAAAACTCTAGCACATGTATCAATCTAGGATATGCTAGCTATTCTTGAGCAGAAGACACTGTTACAAGAAGCTCTGCAAGGTCAAGAGGCCCCTAAACACACTAGTACTAAGGGAGGAGCTATTGATAAAGAGAAGCTTCAGCTCAAAGATATTGTACCTCTACAGACAACAGCTCTATTGAACAATGCACCTGAGGTAGGTAAATCTAAACTAGATCCATTTTATTTGACTCTAATAATTGGGAAAAAACTGCTACATAATGCAATGATAGATTCTGGGGCTAGTACCACAGTAATGCCAAAGCAGATAGTAGATGCTTTAAAGATAAAATATGAACCACTTACAAGAGGGGTCATGCAGTTAGATGGGAAATATGTTCAAACAATAGGAAAAATCAAACAACTTCCATTACAACTATATACTTGCCCCAATATAATTGTCAACCAGGATGTGGTAGTCATAGATATTCCCCCTGTATTTGGTTTATGCTTGTCCATAGATTTCACAGCCAAGATAGGAGGTTATATGTCACTAGATTGGTCACACTTCATCCTGAGAACCAAATATGGGACCAAGATGAAAATATTGTCTGAGCCATTATCCAAAGACCACATCACAAATGAACCAGCCCCAAAATTAGAAGCATCCCATGCTATGCTAAATAAAGAGGAGAGAGTCTTTGCTGAAGAGTTGGGTGACTGCACTGAACATGACCAATAGGGAGAAAAGAATAATAAGTTATTCACTATGATGTAGAGTGATCCCTATGGAAATTATGACTCTACAGGTCTAGGTACTTATGTCATATTTGAAGAAGACCAAGAGATCCCTAATGTTTTAAGGAAAGAAGCATCATAGAGTCAAGAATCTGAAACTCAGAAATCTGGACCCTCAATTTTGACGGGGCTAGGAGTAAAAATAGTGCTGGAGCAGGAATTTGCCTTACTACCCCAAATGGAGAGAAAATTCTAAGAGCCATTCACTTTCAGTTTGCCTGTACCAATAATGATGTTGAATATGAATCTTTGGTGCATGGACTCATGTTGGCAAAGAAAAAGGGAATAAAGAATCTAATAGTAAGAGGAGATTTAGAACTGGTAGTAAAACTAATCAAAGAGAAAGCAATAGCCAAAAATGTAAGAATGAGATCCTATAGGCACAGAATTTGGGACCTGATAGATGGTTTTGAGGCTTTCAATATTGAGGTGGTTCCCAGAGCCCAAAATTTTGAGGTAGATAGAATGACACAGATTGGTTCACAGTTTGACCCAGCAAGTGATCTGTTAGTTAACAATGAGTTAGTCAAAGTTATAGTTAGACCAACTATTCCAGATAATGACCAAAATTGGGAAGTCTTTAATAATAATTTCCAAATATTCTCATTCTTACAACAATCAGGTGAGTTTGCTAATCAATTACATCCTAAAACTGAGGAAGCATATGGTGATCAAATTATCCAGCTAAAATCAAATAAACTCCCTAAAGGGCTAATTACTTTAGAAAACTTGTTTGACCTAGAGGATGTAAGCCTAGAGAAGAGGAGGTTTCAGGCAAATAAGGAAGATTATTATGAGATCCAAGTTAGTGAAGGAAGAAGATTGAAAATTGGAAATTTTACAACCCAAGAAGAAAGGGAAAGGTTGATTGATTTGTGTGAAAAATATGATAGGGTGATTGCTTGGACCTATGAGGACCTGCATGGCTATAATAGAGATATTATCCAACACACCATAGAGCTTACTGAAGGATCTAAACCAATTAGATAGAAGCAAAGGCCAGTGAATCCTAGAATTGAACCTTTAATGGTGGATGAACTGCAAAAGCTTCTAGAATCAAAGATTATTTTTCTAATTAAGCATTCAACCTGGGTATCAAACCTAGTGCCAGTAAGAAAGAAGAATGGTGACATAAGACTCTGTGTAGATTCAGGGATCTGAATAGAGCATCTTTGAAATATCATTATCCCCTGCCCTCTATGGAAAATATTTTACAGACTATGGCTGGGTTAGAAAAGTTTTCCTTGCTAGATGGTTTCTCAGGATATAATTAGATTTGGTTAGCAGATGAAGATCAGCATAAGACTGCATTCACTACAAAGTGGGGAACATTTGCATATGCTAAAATGCCTTTTGGCCTTTCAAATGCTGGAGCTACTTTTTAGCAAGCAATGGATGTAGCATTTGGGGAACTTATAAATAAAATTATTCTGATCTATCTAGATGACCTCACTATTTTTTCTAAGAATGCCATAGATCATTTTGACCATTTAGAGGCCATTTTTAAGAAATGTCAAGAGTTTGGAATATCTCTGAATCCCAAGAAATGTATCTTTACAGTACCTCAGGGTAAACTATTAGGGCATATAGTGTCAAAGGAAGAGGTCTTTATTGATCCAGAAAGGGTCACAGCCATAATGAATCTATCTCTACCAGTCAACAAGAAAGCAGTTCAATCCTTTCTAGGGAAAATCAACTTTGTTAGCTGATTCATATCTGATTTTGCATGTATAATAAGACCAATGACACTGTTGCTTAAGAAAGATTTGGTTTTCAAATGGACTGTAGAAGGAAGATAGGGTTTTGAAGAAGTCAAGAAAACCATTTCAACAGCCCCAGTACTCAGAAACCCAAAATTTTCTAAATCTTTCATAATCTATGTGTATGGGAGAGAATTTAGTGTTGCTGTTATTTTAACTCAGAAGGATGATCAACAAGAAGGAGAGAACCCAATAGCCTTTTCTCCAGAACTCTCAGGGAATATGAGGCTAGATATAATTTTGTGGAGAAGCAAGCATATGCCATGGTAAAAGCCCTTAAAAAATTTAGACATATGGTGACAGGATATAAGATTTTGATATTAGTGGCTCATCCTACTGTAAGAGAATATATTATGGAGGGTGAGATTACTGAGAAAAGAGCCAATTGGATAACAAAGATCCTGGAATATGATGTAGAAGCAAGACCCACCAAGTTAGTCAGAGGCAAAGGATTGTGCCAATATATGACTAAAGACATGGTGAGAATAATGACTGAAGAAACAGAAAGTGAAAATGTATTGAAACTCCAAGAGGTTGACCAAGACTCTTGGGTAAAAAATACAATACAATTTATGAAGCATGGGATTTTCCCAAATGAGCTCTCCCGTGATAAGAGAAGATATTATAGGCAACAAGGGGCCCATTTTGTACTAATTGACCATATTCTATTTAGAAGAAATGTTGATGGTATACTTTTGAGATGTGTATAGAGAAGGATGAAGCTCAAAGAATACTACATGAATTACACCATGGAGCCTCAGGTGGACACTTTTCAGCAAGGACCACTATAATCAAAGTAACTTAAGCAGGATATTTTTGGCCCACTTTGTTTATAGATTGCTATCAGCTAGTTAAAGAATGCCCGGATTGTCAGTTTTATACAGGCAAAAGGAGAAATGCAGCAATGCCTCTAAGCCCCATAGTTGTGGATGAACCCTTTGCTCAATGGGGTCTAGATTTTATTGGTATGATCAATCCAGTGTCAAGTATGGGACACAAATGGATCCTCACAACAATAGATTACTTTACCAAGTGGAGTGAAGTAGTACCACTCAAAGAGGCAATAGAAAAAGTCATATTAGAGTTTCTAGAAGGCATAACTGCTTGATTTGGTCCTCCTTGTACCATTATATTAGATAATGCTAAAGCATTTTTGGGAGCCAAATTATCTAAGTTTGCATTAAGGAATGGGATTTATTTGAAGACTTCTTCAAATTATTACCCTTAAGGTAATGGTCTAGCAGAGTCCACTAACAAGAACCTTATCAGACTCATAAAAAGGATAGGGACTAATTATCACATAGAGTGGCATGAACTACTTAATACAACACTGTGGGCTGATAGGATCACACCAAAGCAAGTGACTAAAATGTCTCCCTATGAATTAGTTTATGGTAAACCAGCAGTAATGCCATTGAGCTTAGAGATCCTTGCTTTGCAATTGTTAAAAAAAATAGAAATTGAAGAGAATGGCCCCATGCAAGTTAGACTTGCTGAACTGTTGGAAGTATAAGAGAAAAGAGAAAAGGCACGAGTCATTGATGAAACATCAGAAAATGGTTAAGGACTATTTTGATAAGAAGACTTCAAATCCATTTTTTGAGGTTGGCTCTCTAGTATTGAAATGGGATGAAAGAGCTGCTAAGCCAGGTCGACACAGCAAATTTGAATCATTGTGGATGGGTCCTTACAAAATTCATTCCTACAAGAAACAAAATTCATTCAAACTGGAGACCATGGAGGGAGAACCTGAAGAGATTCTGGTAAATGGGATCTATCTGAAACATTTCAATTAAGGAGGGGCTCTTAATGTATCATAGTTAGTTAGTTTTCTTTCCTTTTCTTGCTTTCCTATTTTCCCGCTTTCCCTTTCAATAAGTGTTCAGTGAACATGTGTCAGCAGCACAAAGCCCCTTCTCTTTTGGTCTCGCATTTATTAAGGTTGTTAGGCAATCCCCAAATTCCTCGAAAGTACATGCTTTTCAGAAAGGATAACCACTCCCGTAACATATCTGACTCTCTGTTCCATGTGGAATTCAAAAAGATACACTAGCTATTTCTTGGCATTAATGCCATTAATAAGATAGGATGTGTCATTAATTATCTTCATAAGCCCCAATGAGTTAGTGTTAAATCCTAAGTGTAGCTCTCATTTGCTTCTATCTCTTTGCTTGGAATCACTATTGCATCTGATTTCTATCCCTAGCAAGCGCCTTTTAGCTGTGTGTCACTCTTGTTAAACAATTTCATTCTTTACTATGTCAAAGTTTCCCACCTTCTCCTCATAGATATAAATATGTCTGAAACACAGTCTCCTCAGGAGGGACTTGGAATTTATGAGTCAATTGATAAGTTGTTGAACAACAAATCATATGCTTCAGTGCCCACGCAACCAAGGCAAACTTATCCAAGAACAAGGGTCCCTGAGGTAGGATATTTTGTTGACCTAGCAAAGGTGAAGGATTATCCAGATGGCATATTCGACATGGCCTTTCAAAAGAATACCAAGGCTCTTCAGAAGGGGGTACATTAAAGGTGTATTCTCTGAGAAAACAGTGGGCAGTCTGAGACTTTTGGTATGAGGATATGGACCTTGCGATTGGCACAGTTCCTGGTTCCGAGTGTACACCTGTGTCCTAAATTAATTGAGTTATGTGAAGAACTGTTTTATGTACCATCAAATACTATACAATAGGGCCCTTTCATAGTGCATATTACACCTAAGGCCATAAGAGACATGTTGGCCCTGCAACATGATAGAACAACCACATTTTCAACTGTTGCTAAAATGCAAAACACATGGCAAATGTAATCAACAAAGTGAAGTTCCTGAATTCAGAGATGCAACTGGGAGATGATAATACTCATATGCCCACACTACCCACTGGGCGGGCACAATTTAGTCAAAATGTTCAAAAGGCACTTTCAATGATAGCCTTCATTTTTGGGATGAGAGAGGATAATACAGTCCATGACTGGCAAATAGCTATCATTTTCAAATTAAAAACTGTGGACAAATCACAAGAGTACCAATTGGATTTCTCGGAATAGATTACTAATGCCATGATTGATCAACTCTCAAATTTCAAGTCAAAGCGAGTTTTCAGGTATTCTACTTTTCTATTCCGCCTAATGCTATATCAGAACCATAGTCTTTTTGTACAGCATATGCAATTGAATATGTATGACCCAGATTTTGGTCAAAATAAAACCATCCCTATGTCCGCATGGACACGTGTTATCTGAAGTCTCCGATCCTTATGAGTTTTGGGAACGTTTTGTCGCCCCTGCTTTTTGCCAGTTAAGCCCTGAGCCTGTAGAACATAGATTGACACATGGTATAAGGGGCTTTATGACCAATTGCCCAATTCCTTGTGATTATTTCTTTGGGACACATAACACAATAATCAGAGTCCATGGTTTCAATGAGGAACCTGTGCTATTACCTAAAATATTGACCCCTAGGGTCGTATTCTTAGAAGTGACCCGACAGGTGTCTGTGGTTGATAATGATTTTGGCCACAAGAAAAAGAAAAGGAAGATGTATGTGTTGGATCTAGGGCATACAACTGAGAGGGGGGGGGTGAATCAGTTGTATAGAACTTGTTCTATTTCAAACACTTTATTCTCTGTTGTTAGTTAGCAGCATATCAAATAATCATTCATGGAAGCACAATACATAAACACAAGAGCAGATAAGCATCAACACATTGAACACCAAGATTTTGACGTGGAAAACCCGGTTAAGGGAAAAACCACGGGGTGATTAACCCAAGAATTATTCTCTGTTAGAAGAATAAGGAAAAATGAATGGCACATGCCAATAAGGGCTCACTGCCCGAGCACACTGCTCACAAAGAGGCCCACTGCCTACAAGGAGATACACTGTCTACAAAGTGATAAAAATCACAGTCTTGAACTGGAGAATGACATCTCTACCATGTCCGGATCAGTTCCAATTAAGCCCAACAATCTCTGCTCTGCCTTTCGCACCTTTCTTCGCTATATCATGCTCATCCACATGCCACACACTGAAATGAATTCACAAATCATTATTTATACAAGACATCGACTTAGGAACAAGCATCTAAGTCGGCAAACAACCATAGGAGTATCCGCAAGATGAATAACACATCCGGTCGGCTATCACAAGAACATTCGCAGGATGAACAACTCATCCGGTCGGCTAAACAGAGCAATAACTTCATCCGGAAGAATAACTTCAATTCTGGGCTCTACCATCAATGCGGACCAACAACACAACCTAAACATGATTCAAGAACCTTCACAAGTCTGTCTGAATGTCCGGATACATCCGCACTTCCTCTGCTTACTGGGATCTCTTGTCTTCCTCATCCGGAACTTCAAGAACACAGTCTGTCGCCACTGTCATAATGCAAGAGGTACTTCCGGACCTCCAAATCACACACAAATCAGGATGACACATCACAAGGACATCTCAAACACTCCTTCCAATCCGCAGATTATGATAATACAATTCCGGACCTCACCGGACCTTTTTGTGATCCTCTGTCACCTCCGGATACTTGCCGGACCCGGTTCTATACCGGCAGCCACAACGCCTTCAGATCTTCATGCGGACCTCTGAAATCTTAACTGTAGCATCTCAAGACTCATATCTACTAACCCTTTAATCCGCATCCTCCGGTTCTCAACCTATACAGTACATTTACCTTCTTCTCATCACTGTTCTTCACTGTTCCTGACTGAGTCTAATTTTCTCAATATCCTCAGCACACAGCTCATCAAATCCTTCTTGTCAATGCAATATGAGTATGTTGACATCAATGACAACACTGGCTCACCTCATACTTGCAACAATCTCCCCCTTTGTCATTGATGGCAACATATGATGTGAAAAACCATCAAGACAAGAACTTCTCTTTTCTGTCACAGCTCCCCCTATCAACAACAACTCTTCACATGTCTTCCTTTGCTGCTCCCCCTTTGATCATCAACCACTTGTTTTTCACATGTCTTCTCTCCCCCTTTGACATCAATGGCAAAGGGCTCATACTTGCAACTCTCATGCATCAGAATAATACCAGCTGCTCCCCCTTAGTTGCAGCTCCCCATTAGTCCGGATCACAAGATATGACTGTGATAGCCACCGGACTGATGCACATCAGTGCATCTTAGTTCATCACCGGAGGGGCCATGACCCCTAACTTCTCCCGGAGATATTCAAAAGAGTCCTTGGGAAGAGGTTTTGTAAAGATATCTGCAATCTGATCCTTGGAGGGAACATACTCCAATCTGACTTCTTCCTTGTTTACTTGTTCTCTCAAAAAGTGAAATTTGATAGATATGTGCTTAGTCTTAGAATGCAATACCGGATTCTTGGAAATATTAATTGCACTTGAATTATCACAGAAAATTGTAATAGGCTCCTCATATTCAACTTTGATGTCTCTTAGCATCTGCTTCATCCACAAGATTTGAGTGCAACTACCTGCTGCTGCAATGTATTCTGCTTCAGTTGTAGACAGAGATATTGCATCTTGTTTCTTGCTTAGCCAAGAAACCAATCTCTTCCCCAAAAAGAATGCTCCACCACTAGTGCTCTTCCGGTCATCCACATCTCCTGCCCAATCTGCATCTGTGTAAGCATGAAGAGAGAAATCCGGATCTCTAGGATACCATAGACCATACTCAACTGTCCCTTTCAAGTATCTAAAAATTCTTTTGATTGCCATAACATGAGATTCTCTAGGATCAGCCTGGAATCTTGCCACAAGACCAACAACTTGCATTATATCTGGTCTAGTTTGAGTGAGATACAACAATCCACCAATCATTGATCTATACTTTGTCTGATCTGCCTTTGGAGAATCATCATCTTTGCTTAACTTACATCCGGTTGCCATAGGAGTGTTCATAGGCTTTGAGTCTTCCATACCAAATTTTTTTAACAATTCTTTCACATATTTGGTCTGAGAGATGAAGATCCCTTCTTTTGTTTGAGTAATTTGCAGACCCAAGAAGAAATTCATTTCACCAAGCATAGACATTTCAAACTCACTTTTCATCTGATTTGCAAAAGTTTTACACATACTATCTCTTCCTCCAAAAATGATATCATCCACAAACACTTCAACAATCAGAATGTTTTCATGATCAATTTTGAAATATAAGTTGCTGTCAGCAGTACCTTTGTTGAATCCAATCTGCACAAGATGCTTATCCAACCTTTCATACCATGCTCTTGGGGCTTGCTTCAATCCATACAAAGCTTTCTTCAACTTGCAGACCATATCATTATTATCAGACAATTGAAATCCATCCGGTTGTTCAATGTAGACTTCTTCTTCCAGATCACCATTTAGGAAGGCAGACTTGACATCCATCTGATATACCTTGAAATCTTTGAAGGCAGCAAATGCAAGAAGTAATCTGACTGCTTCAATTCTTGCTACCGGAGCAAAAGTCTCTTCAAAGTCAATTCCTTCTATTTGAGAGTAGCCTTTGCAGACCAATCTAGCTTTGTTTCTGATTACTTCACCAGCTTCATTTAGTTTGTTCTGGAAGACCCACTTGGTTCCAATTACATTCCTGTCTCTAGGTCTGGGAACAAGATCCCAAGTATGATTTTTCTCAATTTGCATCAGTTCATCTTCCATTGCTTTGGTCCAGTTTTCATCATTGCAGGCTTCATTTATTGTTTTAGGTTCAATCTTTGAAATCAGACAACATTCATTCTGATCTTGAGCAATATTCCTTCTAGTTTGTACACCTTTGCTTCTGTCACCTATGATCTGATCTTCAGAGTGATTCAGTCTTACATACCTTGGAATTTTGGGAGTATCCAGTACTGCTGTTTCTTGATCAGGCTCATTCAAACTTAACTCTTCTTCCTGATTTACCGGATCAGGCTGACTCTGTTTCACCGGAGAGGATTGAGGTCCTTGAACACTATCTTGGTCATCTTCATCAAATTCATAAAATCTTGAAGGCTTCTCAATTCCTTCATCAACCTTTACATTGGTGCTTTCTATCATCTTCCTCAATCTCTTATTGTAACACCGGTATGCTTTGCTTTGAGTGGAGTAGCCCAAGAAAATTCCTTCATCACTTCTAGCATCAAACTTTCCTAGATCTTCATCTCTTTTAATATAACACTTGCTACCAAATACCCTGAAATATTTCACAGTAGGAGTGATGCCAAACCAAAGTTCATAGGGGGTCTTACCGGTGTTGTTTCTGAATTGAACTCGATTGAGAGTGTAGACTGCAGTGCTGATAGCTTCTTTCCAAAACATTTGAGGAACATTTGCTTCCAACATCATTGTCCTAGCAGCTTCCTGGATGGTCCGGTTCTTTCTCTCAACTACTCCATTCTGCTGTGGAGTCTTAGGAGCAGACAACTGTCTCCTTATACCCTGTTTCTCACAAAAGTCAATGAATTCACCAGATGTAAATTCACCACCTCTATCAGACCTTAGACACTTTAGTTTCAATCCGGTTTGATTCTCCACCATAGCTTTGAAGATTTTGAACTTCTCAAAAGCTTCTGATTTTTCTTTTAGAAAGGTAACCCACATCATCCGGGAATGATCATCAATTAACAACATGAAATATCTATCACCTTGCAGACTCTTGATTCTTGTCGGACCACATAGATCAGTATGTACTAATTCCAACAATCCGGTAGAAGACTGATCTTTGCTTTTAAAAGAGACTCTGCTTTGTTTGCCTAACTGACATTCTTTACACACACTGTTTGTAGGTTTTATCAACTTTGGAAGATCTCTCACAGCCTGAGTATTGCTTATTTTGATGATGTTATCAAAATTTACATGACACATTCTTCTATGCCATAACCAACTCTGATCAATTTGAACAAACAAACAACTTTTATTTGAACCAACCAGATGAAAGATGTTACCTCTTGTCTGAGTACCGGATGCAATTTCAGTTCCGGAGCTTGTAAAGATTCTGCATTTTCCATTCTTGAACCGGAGATCATAGCCTTTGTCCACTAACTGACCAACACTGAGAAGATTGTGCTTCAATCCTTCAACATATAGTACATTACCTGTTTTGCTCTTACCATCAAAGGAAATAGTTCCCCTACCTCTGATTCTGCCAGCAGAATTGTCACCAAACTTTACCATTCCTCCTTCATATCTTTCCAAGTCTAAGAACTTATTCTTGTCACCAGTCATATGGTGAGAACAGCCACTGTCAATAACCCAATCATCCTTTTCTTCCACTTGAGCAGCCAAGGCTTTTTCAACAACTTTGTGATTGACAGATTCAGAGAGCAAGGAATCTTCTTCCTTGATGGCTATAAACACCCACTCATTTCCGGATTTGCTTCCTGGATCTGATTCATCATCTGTTACTCCTTCATTGTCATCTTCTTCATGAACATAATAGCAATTTTTTTGAAACCTTTGTCTGTGAGTATTAGATCTAGCAGATCTCTCCGGACATCTTGAGGCAAAATGACCAATCTTATTGCAGTTGAAACACTTAAAAGGTAGTTTTCCTTCATACTTACCGGATCCTCTGGGCAGTCTCTTTGCAATGAGGGCTTCAAGTTGAGCTGTTTCTGCTTCTTCTTCTTCCATGTCTCTTCTTGCTTGATCATACCATGACATTTTTCTTGATGAGTTTTCACCCGGATCAAATCTCTGTTTGCCTTTCACATAGGCACTGACTTTAAAAGCAGATTCAGTCTTGGGTGGATCATCTCCAAACTCGGTCATTTCAAATGCAGCTAGTTTGCCAGCCAGTTGTTCTCTTGTGACAGTTGTGTGGGCTCTGAATTCATCAATGGCAGCAACTTTGATTTTGTAGGCAGCAGGAAGGGATCTTAGGATTTTGCAGACAATCTCATTTTCATCTAGAGTTCCACCAGCATTTCTGATTCCACATACCAGCTCATTTACTCTTGGCATAAAGGTAGTAATGTTTTCATCATCTCTCATTTTCAATCTTTCAAATTTCCCTTTCAGACTTTGCAACCTTGCACTTTTGACAAACTCATCTCCTTCATACAGAAGTTCCAGTTTAGTTAGGATCTCATATGCAGTTGGTAGGTCAATGACATTCGAGAGATCTGAGTCATTCAATGCGCTTAGAAGAGCTTCCTTGGTCCGCAGATTGTTTTCAGCTTCTGTGGTTTCATCTGGAGTTGTCGGACCACCTTGTGGGGGTATATATGGTTTTGAAATCATAGCCAAGTATGCTTTTCCCATACATTCCAAATGACACTTCATGCGACCTTTCCAGAGAGTGAAGTTGGTTCCATCGAACTTCGGACTATCCTTCTTGTATGACGACATCCTGGATCACCTCAAGCGGTTAAGCTCCTATCAGAGGAACTTAGCTCTGATACCAATTGTTGGATCTAGGGCATACAACTGAGAGGGGGGGGGTGAATCAGTTGTATAGAACTTGTTCTATTTCAAACACTTTATTCTCTGTTGTTAGTTAGCAGCATATCAAATAATCATTCATGGAAGCACAATACATAAACACAAGAGCAGATAAGCATCAACACATTGAACACCAAGATTTTGACGTGGAAAACCCGGTTAAGGGAAAAACCACGGGGTGATTAACCCAAGAATTATTCTCTGTTAGAAGAATAAGGAAAAATGAATGGCACATGCCAATAAGGGCTCACTGCCCGAGCACACTGCTCACAAAGAGGCCCACTGCCTACAAGGAGACACACTATCTACAAAGTGATAAAAATCACAGTCTTGAACTGGAGAATGACATCTCTACCATGTCCGGATCAGTTCCAATTAAGCCCAACAATCTCTGCTCTGCCTTTCGCACCTTTCTTCGCTATATCATGCTCATCCACATGCCACACACTGAAATGAATTCACAAATCATTATTTATACAAGACATCGACTTAGGAACAAGCATCTAAGTCGGCAAACAACCATAGGAGTATCCGCAAGATGAATAACACATCCGGTCGGCTATCACAAGAACATTCGCAGGATGAACAACTCATCCGGTCGGCTAAACAGAGCAATAACTTCATCCGGAAGAATAACTTCAATTCCGGGCTCTACCATCAATGCGGACCAACAACACAACCTAAACATGATTCAAGAACCTTCACAAGTCTGTCTGAATGTCCGGATACATCCGCACTTCCTCTGCTTACTGGGATCTCTTGTCTTCCTCATCCGGAACTTCAAGAACACAGTCTGTCGCCACTGTCATAATGCAAGAGGTACTTCCGGACCTCCAAATCACACACAAATCAGGATGACACATCACAAGGACATCTCAAACACTCCTTCCAATCCGCAGATTATGATAATACAATTCCGGACCTCACCGAACCTTTTTGTGATCCTCTGTCACCTCCGGATACTTGCCGGACCCGGTTCTATACCGGCAGCCACAACGCCTTCAGATCTTCATGCGGACCTCTGAAATCTTAACTGTAGCATCTCAAGACTCATATCTACTAACCCTTTAATCCGCATCCTCCGGTTCTCAACCTATACAGTACATTTACCTTCTTCTCATCACTGTTCTTCACTGTTCCTGACTGAGTCTAATTTTCTCAATATCCTCAGCACACAGCTCATCAAATCCTTCTTGTCAATGCAATATGAGTATGTTGACATCAATGACAACACTGGCTCACCTCATACTTGCAACAGTATGATATCCCATGGGTCGGGAAAAATATGACACTTGAGGTTAGAGATGCAGAGAACCTCTTGTTAAGGAAATTAGCTGCCCTTGGTTTCCTAATCATTGAAGATAAATGGAAATATGACCTAGACAATTTGGAGGAATCTGAAAGAGGATAACCCTGACCTATATGTAGAATTATCTGATTTGCCCTTTGAGGGGGCCAGGCCTTGGGAAATCTTCTATGTCAAAGAGAAGGAATTTGACCCTAAGTTATGAATGACTGCTGGTTTGAGGAAAACATTGAAGGCCCAAGATTGGAAACTAGAAAAGATTGAAGCCTATTGGAAATATAGGTAAGAGATTTTAGAGATCACACATTCATTTGGGAATATTGACACTGATGAAAAATGGGAATCAATCTGGGATGAGTGGCATCCCTCCCCAGTCTCAAGCCCAGACACTAGTAGAATTCAGAGGAAGGGTGAGGAAATAGAGGAGGAAATAGAGTCAGCCCAAACTATGCAAGAAATAGGACAAGCCTCATCTGTTGCTCTTGTATCCTCATGGCTCCAATCCCTCAGCACCTTAGAGAAGCAAAAAGGTGTGGTATCATCACCAACCATAGGGACTCAAGCAACTTCAGCATCTGGGGGTTCTAGATTTGTTCCTTTGCAACCACCAGTGGTGGTAAATGTTGAAGAGAAAGAAACAGAGGGAACGGGAGAGAGACTTAGGAAACATAGGAAACTACACCTAAAAGAGGAGTCAGAGGAAGAAAATGAACCACAGCAGCAACAACTACCAGTCACCTCTTCGGTCACTCAGGTAAGTGTTTCTTCTCCCTTTTCTCCTATGTCTCTTTTTCTACTTTAGGAGTGGCAATCCCAATTAGCCAAGCATTTATACCCCCTACCACTTCTGTTGTGCTTACATCAACCCTTGCCACAATTGCCAGTTCACAGGCCATGTCTTCACAGGCCATTTCATTACCATTATTTTCTCCATCTGTGCCAAAAAGAACCCCTCCTCAAGTTTCTCCTAGCCAACAATTATTGGCTATTCCCTATGGCTTGCCTCAAGGTCATCCCTTTGTTGGAGGATACATTGCATCCCATCCTACTTTCCAAGCCCAAGCAGATAGCAAAAAGGGCTAGGGAGGCCAGAATGGACAAAAATAGAAAGAAGAAAAATAAGAGCCCTGTTGTGGCACACATGAGGTCACTTTTTGACCCCATTCAACAATCACTGACAGTCACACATTTGTCTCCAAATGTGGTGAAACCTAATGAACAAATGCAACCCCAAGACTATTCAATGAATGATGTGGCTATGGATATGTCTCTTTTCAGGCCACAAGACAGGGTTGAGCTACTAAATGAGACTACATCTACTGTAGCAACTGACTATCTAAAAGTATCTAAGAAGTTGCAGAAAGCATAAAATGATTTAGTTCAAGAGAAGGTGAATAGTAGCAACCTTACTGGGGAGGTTCAATCTAGGAAGAATGAGATTGAGAGTCTGAACAAACAGTTGCAAAATACTATTTCTTTTCAGATACATCAGGCTACACAGGCCCAGAATACTTCTCTTAAGTCTGAGTTAGCACAAGAAAAGGCTGCAGTGACTATTTTGAGACAAGAAAAGCCACTTTAGAGAAGAAATATCAAGAGAAGTTGCAGCAGGCCACACAATTCCAACATAAGTTATTGAGTGAGCAGAATGCTAATGGTGCAATTCAGGCACAACTCCTGGCTGAGCAACAAAGAACAAAAAAACTGACAATTGAGTTAGCTAATAGGCCACAGAATGCTGGGGTTTTTAATTTGGTGAAAGAGCTTTATGTTTCAGTATGGAAGAGGATCTATGAGGATGATGCAGAGGTTAGGTAGAAAAAGAAAGGTTGTAGAAGTTCACTAAATGAACTTAGATCACTTTCCCCAAGAGGTTTACAACGTGGTATGTGAAGACAAAACCTACACAAGGTTGTTCCAGAGATTTATCTAGCCTAGGACCACTATCTAATGTCCTTCTCACAGGCTGCCCAACTCTCACCTTGAAGAGTTGCTATTCAATCTCTCCTTTCTACACAACCACCTTGGTTTGACTCACAATTTTCCTACCCACACCTCTATCAACATGGACAACCACACAAAGCAACATATACTGACTTATGACATGCATGAAATTGACCCCAACCTCTCATTACACAGCAGAGGACAGCAAGTTTCTGTATGACTGTCTTTTGACAGTGACAAAGAAGCTTCTATCATGTGCCTTTATGAACAAAACTAGTGTGATTCCACTATTCACAATAACCTTCCCATGCATCTATTAAGGACAGCAACAACAAGAGTTTCTTTGACAAAAAGGTTATAAACTATATTGGACTATTCACTAAAAGACTGTCTTGTAGCATAGTAAAAGAGGAAACTCTTCTCTTGAAGCATAACAAAGACTTAACCCTTCAACACCCTTCCAGGACTTCAAATGACCATCAATGTTTAATGCCCACTCAACATTTAATGTGAGAAAACTACTAACTACTTATGTGCAGGCCCACACAGTGTTTAAAAAGGTAGAGGACAGCAAATAAGAGGATGACTGTCCTATGACAGTTTTGAAGTTTCCATTGATTCTTATCTCCTTTGAGAAGACTCCAAACTACAAAAAACTCCTCCAACAAAGATCACAACACACATGCAACCAATAGGACAGATCCCTACTATTTTGACACTCACCACAGTACTGTACTGACATAAGAAGTACGGCAGATTGGCTGTCTTTAATGAAACAAGGTTAAAGAGTAGGTTATCCTTGCAAACAAAAAGACATTTGACACCATATTAGTCATTCACTGACATTCTATGACCTTCATTGGTTGGTGCAAGAACCAAACACAAAATTGAAGTGTTTTATCCTCCATCAGCCCTACAGGCCGTACTACACCCACGTGCAAGACAGCAAACTGTCTTTTTCTGTCATCTATTGGTGATTGCCTTCCAAGGATTGTCTAGTTTAAGATGATGGACAAGAGGTATATTAAGGATTCTTATTTGAATAGCTGGCTCTTATGCAGGTCTATAACCCTCCTAAATCCCAAGGAACAACTCCATTTTATCAGCCCTATGACTGTTTCTTTAACTTTTGCTGTCCAATGCCTCTTCTTCACTAACTAGTCACCGTTTTGACTAGTTAGGATCATGCCAAACACCTGGAGAAGGAGTCTTCCACAAGAATCCATACAAATCCGTACAAAGAGCTTGTTTTAATAGAAAATGCAGAAAACTATTTTTTTCTCCTTAAAAAACTCCTTCTTTTCATATGTTTTTGGCATGTTTACAAACTCCAGTATTATAGGAACTTTCCCAACGGTTGCTCTTCCTTCTCAGTCTGTACAACTGCCCAAGAAAGGCAGGAAATTGAAGGAAAAAGTAGAATTAATAAAACAATAAGTTTTATCTTAATAAAACCAAGTTTTCTAAAAGAACTTCCTATGAAATAGGCCTTAGTTCACTCTATTTTAGACTAGTCAAAGAAATGACTAAGTCTTTTATTTCAACACATAAAAAATGGCTTTTCAAAGCCTTAGAGATAAATAACTAACATTAAAATTAACTAGAAAAATAACACAAAACTGAGCTCCTGCACCATACTCCCCCTGTAGGAAGAACTCAAGTCCCTTGAGTTGCCAATTCTTGAAGTGTCATGCCATGCTTGAGAATATCTGCTTTAGTCATCCAGGTGGCCTCTAAATCAGGGAGATCCTTCCATTTCACTAAGTAGTCCTTATAGACACCTCTCTGAGTCTTCTTGATAACTTTGGAATCCAGAATGCACTCCAACTGTAAAGGTTTGCTTGGAGGCAAATCCTTGATCCAATCAACATCTTCAAGCACCACATCTGATCCACTTTCATCCAGCAATGGAGGTCTGAAAGGGAAAAGATCACAAACATTGAAAATAGGAGAGATACCCAGGCCATCTGGTAGCTCAATCTCATAGGCATTTGGACCAAATTTGTGCACTATCCTGCAAGGTCCAATCTTCTTCATCAGGAGTTTAGTTGGTTGACCCTTTGGTAACCTTTCTTTCCTTAGATATGCCATGACTAAGTCACCAACTTTGAACTGTACTTCTCTTTTCTTCAAATCTGCCTTTTCTTTGTACTTTGTGACTGATTTTTCTAGTTGCAACTTGACTTGATCATGAACTATTTTCATGGAGGTAGCAAACTCTTCACCAAGTGCACTCCTTCTATCCCAACCTTGGAGATCCTTCAGCTCAAGTGGCCCTCTTGGATGAAAGCCATAAACTATCTCAAAAGGACTTTTACCAGTGCTCCTATTCCTTGAATCATTGTAGGCATATTCAGCTTGACTGATAACCAAGTCCCATGCCAAACCATGCTATTTTGTAAGGCACCTTAGGAGGTTTCCAAGAGACCTGTTAACCACTTCAGTCTGACCATTAGTTTGTGGATGGTAGGCTGATGAAAAGGACAATTGTGTGCCCAACTTCTTCCACAAGGTCCTCAAGAAGTGACCTACAAACTTAGAATCTCTGTCAGTTACAATGGACAATGGTAAACCGTGTATCCTTACTACCTCTCTGAAAAATAGACCTGCAACATGAGATGCATCATTTGTGCATTTACATGGCACAAAATAAGCCATCTTACTGAACCTATCAACAATGACAAACACACTATCCACCCCTCTGGCTGTCCTGGGTAACCCAAGCACAAAGTCCATGCTGATACTTTCCCAAGGTCTGTTGGGAATGGGTAGGGGCTGGTATAGACCTGCATTTGAAGATACACCTTTGGCTCTTTGACAGATTGCATAATTGGCTACATATTTTCTCACATCTAATTGCACCTTTGGCCAAAAATAGAACCTTGTGACTTGTTCAAGTGTCTTGTCCAAGCCAAAATGTCCTTCTAAAGAACCATTATGCTTCTCCTTGATGATTTTGTCATGCATAGAGCACTTAGGAACACATAGCAAATTGCCCTTAAACAAGAGGCCTTCCTACAAAACAAAATCTGCATACTCTCCATGGAATGTGTTAGCCAAGTTCACACAAACATCATAAGTCTCTTTGAAATCAGAATCTTCTTTATACAGCTCCTTTAAACAGTCAATACCCATGCTTTCTAACTAAATTTCATGAACAAGAAGCAACCTCCTACTCAATGCATCAGCTACCTTATTAGAGACACCTCTTTTGTGCTTAATTGTGAAAGTATAAACTTGTAGCTGTTCCATCCATTTAACATGTCTATGGTTCAATTTTTCTTGACTGTTAAGAAAGCTTAAAGCATGATTGTCAGTAAACACAATAAATTCCTTGGGCAGCAAATAATGTCGCCACTTCTTAAGAGCTTGCACCATTGCATAGAGTTCTAAGTCATAGGTAGAATACCTTTGCTTGGCTTCATTCAACTTTTCTGAAAAGAATGCCATTGGATGTCCTTCCTGGCTAAGAACAGCACCAATAGCTTGCTGACTTGCATCACACTCAACAACAAATACCTTATCAAAATCAAGGAGTACTAAGGTAGGTAACTCAGCCACCTTTGTTTTCAACAACTCAAAACTATCATCAGCTTCCTTTGTCCACTGGAATCTACATTTGACTCTACCCTTGATGGTGTTGAGGATGGGAGCACTAATGTGACTGAACCCTCTGATAAACTTCCTATAGAAAGTCACCAATCCATGGAAACTTCTCACATCTCCCACTATTTTTGGGGTAGGCCAACTGAGAATAGCCTCAACCTTAGAGGGATCCATCTTCAAACAGCCATTAGAAATGACAAATCCCAAGTATACAAGTTCAGTTTTCATGAACTCACATTTGTCTAAGTTGATCATCAACTTGTGCTCATGCAGCTTCTCCAACACCTGACCAACATGCTTCACATGGTCTTCCCTTGTCTTGCTGAAGATTAGTATGTCATCAAGATAAACAATAACAAATTTACCAATGAATTCAACTAATACCTCATTCATCAGGCGCATAAATGTACTTGGCGCATTGCTAAGACCAAATGGCATAACAAGCCATTCATAAAGACCTTCATTGGTCTTGAAAGCAGTCTTCCATTCATCTCCCTATCTGATCCGGATTTGATGATATCAAAATTTCAAATCAATCTTTGAGTAATAGCATGATCCTCCCAAGTAATCCAAGAGATCTTCAATCCTTGGCATTGGAAATCTGTATCTTATGGTGATCTTGTTTATGGCCCTGGAATCTATGCATAGCCTCCACTTTCCATCCTTCTTAGGAGCCAGTACACTTGGAACTGTACAGGGGCTTAGACTCTTCCTAATCAGCCCTTTCTCCAGGAGATCTTGAATTTGCCTTGCCACCTCTTCATTTTGCTGTGGAGTCAGCTTGTATGCAGCTTTGTTAGGCAATGTAGCACCAGGTATTAAGTCAATCTGATGACTAATATCCCTCATAGGTGGTAAGGAGTTGGGAACTTCCTCTACCACAAGGTCTTGATACTTATCCAGAAGTTGCTGTACTTCCAATGGAATCTCTTTCTGTTTTTGTTCTTGCTGATCTGATCCACTCTTGGGCTTCATGACCAAGGCATACCCCTGGTTGTCATTCTACTTTAAGATGTTTAGGAACTCATGTCCATTCACCAACATGACACTGCTGTTGTTTTCCTTTCCCTGGGGCTGCTCCAACAAAGGATCCATTTTGAATGGCCTTCCATTCTTGGTGATGACATAAGTGTTCTTCTCACCATCATGCTGAGCTTTAACATCATACTACCATGGACGACCAAGAAGCAGGTGACATGCATCCATAGGGATGATTTCACATAGTACTTTGTCCTTGTAGTCACCAATTGCAAACTCAACCCAAGCTTGTTCCTCCACCATGAAACTTTGGTTCTTGTTCAACCAAGAAATCTTGTGAGGACTGATATGAGGCAGCCTCTTCAACTTGCACTTCTCAACCATCTCAGTGGATACCACATTCTCAGTAGACCCTGAATCCACTATGATTTTGCAAAGTTTCCCATAGGCTAGGCCTTGGGTTCTGAAAAGATTCTTTCTCTGAGGGGGTTCTGGCATCAATGGCATCTTCAACATAGACCTTTTTATCATCATACTTTCTCCATCTAGAACAGGTGCAGCACTTCCCATTGGTGGATTCACACTTTCACAGTCATCATCTTTCACTAACTGATTTCTCTTTCCACTGTCATGAGAGCTGCTAGCTTTCCCTGGACATTTGTTCATTGTATGGCCAACTTGGTTGTAGCCATAACATCTTCCAGTGAAGACTCCTGGTCCTCTACCACCTCCACCATTTCTGCCTCTGCCATTATGAGTTCTACCACCTCTAAAACCTCCTCTATGCTCTGTTGCTGATTGAGTTTCTTGTTGGCTGTTATTTTTAATTTTGTTGAACTGTCCACGGCCAAAATTGCCTCTACCTCTTTGATTTCTGCCACCTCTACCTCTGGCACTTTGATCACCGTTCCTTCTCAGCTTTTCCTCAGCTCTGGAGGCCAACAGGAAACATTCATCCACTGTCTTTGGTAACACCAAACTTATCTCATCTTGCAGATTGTATTTCAGTCCATTTAGGTACCTAGCCACCATCCCTTTTTCATCTTCATTATGATTTGCCCTCATACTTAGTCTATGAAATTCTTCTGTGTAGGCAGCCACATCCATATCTTTTTGTCTCAAATTCTGAAATCTCTTTATGATTTGAATCTCATAGTCAGGTGGCATAAACTTGCTTCTGAGCATAGCCACCATTCTGCTCCATTTAGTGATGGGACTTTTCCCAATCTTCTCCCTCTCACTTTGCATAGAGTTCCACCATACAAGTGCAGAACCTCTTAGCCTTGTCTTGGCAAACTTGACCTTTTTGCTATCATTAAACTCCTTGTAATCAAAGAAGTTACACATAGCTTCTATCCAGTCGGTGAGAACATCTCCATCCAACTTGCCATGGAAGGTAGGCACCTCCATCTTGGGATCACCACTATCTCCATGAGCACCCTTAAGTGCATTCAAGAAGGCTTTCTGATCTGCAGACATATCCTGCTCCTGAGGATCCTCTTCTACCTCTATTTCTTCATTTGTGTCTGAAGAACTTCCTTCTTCTTTGGTCTTGCCCTTAGACTTTTTCTCTTCCTGCAATTTTACTTCTTGAAGACGTGCTTCAACCATTTCTTCCACCAACTTCTTGATGGCATCTTGACTCATTGTCTTGGGAGGCATTGTACTAGCCTCTGTTTCAATTTCCTCTTCTGACATACACTTGCTTCCAATCGAAATATTGGCTCTGATACCAATATGATGCAGAGGTTAGGTAGAAAAAGAAAGGTTGTAGAAGTTCACTAAATGAACTTAGATCACTTTCCCCAAGAGGTTTACAACGTGGTATGTGAAGACAAAACCTACACAAGGTTGTTCCAGAGATTTATCTAGCCTAGGACCACTATCCAATGTCCTTCTCACAGGCTGCCCAACTCTCACCTTGAAGAGTTGCTATTCAATCTCTCCTTTCTACACAACCACCTTGGTTTGACTCACAATTTTCCTACCCACACCTCTATCAACATGAACAACCACACAAAGCAACATATACTAACTTATGACATGCATGAAATTGACCCCAACCTCTCATTACACAGCAGAGGATAGCAAGTTTCTGTATGACTGTCTTTTGACAGTGACAAAGAAGCTTCTATCATGTGCCTTTATGAACAAAACTAGTGTGATTCCACTATTCACAATAACCTTCCCATGCATCTATTAAGGACAGCAACAACAAGAGTTTCTTTGACAAAAAGGTTATAAACTATATTGGACTGTTCACCAAAAGACTGTCTTGTAGCATAGTAAAAAAGAAACTCTTCTCTTGAAGCATAACAAAGACTTAACCCTTCAACACCCTTCCAGGACTTCAAATGACCATCAATGTTTAATACCCACTCAACATTTAATGTGAGAAAACCACTAACTACTTATGTGCAGGCCCACACAATGTTTAAAAAGGTAGAGGACAGCAAATAAGAGGATGACTGTCCTATGACAGTTTTGAAGTTTCCATTGATTCTTATCTCCTTTGAGAAGACTCCAAACTACAAAAAACTCCTCCAACAAAGATCACAACACACATGCAACCAATAGGACAGATCCCTACTGTTTTGACACTCACCACAGTACTGTACTGACATAATAAGTACGGCGGATTGGTTGTCTTTAATGAAACAAGGTTAAAGAGTAGGTTATCCTTGCAAACAAAAAGACATTTGACACCATATTAGTCATTCACTGACATTCTATGACCTTCATTGGTTGGTGCAAGAACCAAACACAAAATTGAAGTGTTTTATCCTCCATCAGCCCTGCAAGCCGTACTACACCCACGTGCAAGACAGCAAACTGTCTTTTTCTGTCATCTATTGGTGATTGCCTTCCAAGGATTGTCTAGTTTAAGATGATGGACAAGAGGTGTATTAAGGATTCTTATCTGAATAGCTGGCTCTTATGCAGGTCTATAACCCTCCTAAATCCTAAGGAACAACTCCATTTTATCAGCCCTATGACTGTTTCTTTAACTTTTGCTGTCCAATGCCTCTTCTTCACTAACTAGTCACCGTTTTGACTAGTTAGGATCATGCCAAACACCTGGAGAAGGAGTCTTCCACAAGAATCCATACAAATCCGTACAAAGAGCTTGTTTTAATAGAAAATGCAGAAAACTATTTTTTTCTCCTTAAAAAACTCCTTCTTTTCATATGTTTTTGGCATGTTTACAAACTCCAGTATTATAGGAACTTTCCCAATGGTTGCTCTTCCTTCTCAGTCCGTACAACTGCCCAAGAAAGGCAGGAAACTGAAGGAATAAGTTTTATCTTAATAAAACAATAAGTTTTATCTTAATAAAACCAAGTTTTCTAAAAGAACTTCATATGAAATAGGCCTTAGTTCACTCTATTTTAGACTAGTCAAACAAATGACTAAGTCTTTTATTTCAACACATCAAAAATGGCTTTTCAAAGCCTTAGAGATAAATAACTAACATGAAAATTAACTAGAAAAATAACACAAAACTGAGCTCCTGCACCAGAGGAGATTATCCATCTAAAGCCATCTTTAACATTTTTGTTAAATGCTCAGCAGTTGTGTGAGAAGGTAGAAACTTCAGTGCAGACCACCTTGTCTACTGTTTCATTGAGGGTTTCTAACTCTCAACTTTTATTAAAGAAATCATATGACACAACAGATGAGACTCTGTTAGCAGTAGGTATCAATGACATAATGGTTGCTGCTAAAAAGGTCAATGAGGTTCTGAGTTGCAACTCTGCAGCTACAAATTGTCAAGAGCTCCTAGATACAGTGAAAGAGGGAGTAAAAAATATGAAGAAACATATAGATGATTTAGTGCAACTAGGGCTTCCTTCACCATTCCCAAATAGTAACACAGTATTGATGATTGATGACATCAAGGCCCTTCTCTTGACCAGGCAAAATGATCAGACAGTTTTTCAAGGTTTAAGTGATTCATCATCAGTCAAGGAAGTTGAGGCTGTGTTGATACCTATGGCCCAGCTGGAATTTCAATTAAAGGTTGTGGTACAAATTTTGCAAACTTTTTCTCATAAGGCTATAATTAATCTTGATTTTGCATTTCAAGATTTACATAGTAGACAGGGACTCTCTGATTCAAAATGGTCTGTTTATCAGACAACATTGCAAAATTTGTGACTCTAGGTTGTGCTTTCAATACACATATTTTTGCCAGTTTTGGGTTCTTTCTGAGCAGGCTCAGAAGTCCTATTGGTTGCTAAGAACTGTAGAGTGTCAAAAACTCTACATTTTGTTTTAGTCACAGCAAGTCCGCGGGTCTCTGTTGTTTCTGTACGAGTTCCAAATGTATCATTGGCGGGTTTCTAATGTTTTGTACAAAAGCCGCCAAGTGTCAAGCCATAGTTAAAGCCGCAATATTGTTTCAAATATTAACTTTTGTGCGGAGTGCACCACGTAGTAAATAGTTCAATGTTTTAAAGTTTCAACCTTTTTTGCGGGTGTCAACACGTGTAGCATGCAGAGGCAGCCCCTAAAGTTCTATGTTTTATGCGGAATTTTTCGCGTGTCTTTTTATTTTGTTGCGGACATTGCCGCGTGTTTTCTTTTGTATCACATTGATGTTTGTAAAGATAGATGGTGGGCCACAGTAATGTTTAGTTTCAAGCCTGTGGAGAATACCATGTGGTGGTTGCAGAGGAAGAATTGTTTTGTTCACGACGCATAGAGGAAGAAACTTTTTGTTTGTAAGTTTTATGCGGGTTGTGCCAAGTGTCAGCTTTTGCGAAGAGTTTCAAAAGTTTTATTAGTTTCAAGAAAGATTGCGGATGCTACCACGTGTTAGCTAGCATGCATGCGGAAGATGCCATCTATCCCAGTCTTTTCCCTTTGAAGCTAATGCACGCGAAAGGCTGTGGGTCCCATTATTAATGTGTTTCATATTATAAAGTGATGTGGGGTGCGACAGATGTCAATAGCGGAGGTCACCCAAGCATAAAGACACAGTTTTGAGGGCTTTGTAGAAGAAGACACGTAGATGTTTCTGAGGGCTACATAATGTGACAAGTGTCATTTTCCTGTTCATTTCTGAGAAACAAAGGAGTTTTCTCATTTTGCTGTGGAAGATGCCATCTGTCATAGTATGTTTCAAGTTTCAAGTGCGCGGGTCTCGCCATGTGTCTGTCTCTTAGTGAGGGAGGTGTGCCACATATATTTTGCCCCAGCTAATAAGCCTGCAAGAAGGGATGGCTGTTATAGATTCAAAGGATCGTAACCATTCAGGGACTTCCAGTTATCTTTAGTTCCGTTGGGCCGTTGGGGATTTGGTACAGACAATCTAGAGTCAGGTCTATAGTTATAAATATGTAATATTTGTAACAGATCGGGAGGTATACAGAGAGAGACATACACAGAGATAGAGATATTTTTTGTGATAAGTTTTGTCAGAGAATCTAAAAGAGAAGTCAGATACTTTGCTGTGGCCAGTTGATGTCATTTTGCCTTTATTTTGTTGTTCTTGATAAGAAAGTTAATGTATTTGTGCCTTTTATGTTGTTGGAAGATTAATGAGAAGAACTCTGTTCTGTGCCTTGGTTGATATTATATGTGTCATTGCAAAGTGTCTAATTGTGAACCTTTGATTATATTCATTCTATCCTTTTATGTTAATCATGTAGTATTTTCTCTTTAATATAACTGAATATTGAGAATAGTTTCATTATGCTTAATTTGAGAGGAATACTTCTACTCAGGCGCATCGCCATAGTTAGATTTACTTAATTGTATCTGTAATCCTGTTAATATCTTACCCTTTGCTTAGAACCCATTTAAAAATAGAGAAGAGCCAGCTTCTCTAAAATTTGGAGGTTGTTTCAAGTAGCAAGTTCCACATTCTTGAAACTTCCCATGTTGGTGTTAGAACCTGCGCAACTTTATACATCAACAGGTACCATTAAAATTTGGTGCACATAGTTTGTTCACCATATGCTTTAAATATTTTCTCATTGTTATTATAGTTACTCTATTGACCTCTTCTATGATAAATATTCTTTCCTAGAAGCTCTACATAACTGTCAAAAGGTATGGATTTTTTTAAATCTTTAATCGTCCCCTAATATTCTCCAAAAAATCTATCATGCTCTTCTACAGAAGAATTTTCAGGCTCTCTTCTCTCTGTAAGAACATGGGTCTATTGGGCTTTGGAATGGAACTACTCACCAGTTGATTAGTTGCAAACAAACTTCCCCTCATTGTGGTGTTCTAGTGGGGTCAATGCACAAAGATGAGGGACCAAAAAGTGGCCACAACCACTTTTTTGTCCCATATATAAGCTAATACGTGAGCAAAAAGTGAAACCTATGGCTCATTTGTAAAAATTAGCCACGGGTTTCACTTCTGCTATCATGAGCACATTATAGGAGACATAGAAACACCAATTTCAAAGAGAAATTAATAATTTCACCATGCCACCTTGTTAATCCCACTCTCGAGGACATTGTGCACAAGGTGTAGAGGGTGTAGCAGCTGAACAAGGTAGGGTTTGATTGGTTTTTTATGAAATTAAAAATAATTTTGCAATTTTGCAATGTTTTGATTGGATTTTTATCTTGAATTTTCAGCCAATGAGCCACCACAAAACCCTACTCCAGCAAAGGAGGCTCAAAACACTCCTCTCAAACTAAGGAGAACCCTCAAAACCCCCCACCTTCACATCCTCACAATCAAAGAGACACAAGAAAACTATTTAGGGTGAATTAAAGAAAAAAAAACATCTTGAAACCCTAATTGAAACATTAAATACTCCAAATACAAGCACCGATCATAGGAGAGCCCTTTCCAAGTCATTATAGGTCATTCTTTCTCATATTGAATCAGTGACAAACTAAATCACCAAATGAAAACTGTTGATGATGGTTTTGATGCAATCATAACAATTAGTTAAAATTCACATAAAATGAACCAAAACTGACTTGAAAGATATGAAGGAATCGATTAAGATTCATTTAATCCCAAGTTTAATATGGTCAGGTCTTGACCTGTTGGGCAAATTCAGTTGGTCAATGTGAAGCTGTAATGTTCAAGGGGCCTTACGTGATTTAGGCTTTCTTATTGGTTTCCTAGACTCAAACTATGCAAAAGATTATAAATATCAGCATGTTGTTCATTCCTTTTGCATAAAAGTGTTACTGTGCTGCAAAGCTTTTAAATGGTCTTCTTGAATTATTACAGCTTTCTCCTCTTAAATATTATGAAAATTGTCTACTTTCAACTCAACTATACATGCTTCTTTCAAATATGAAAGAGTTTCCTTTAAATTTTTGCATTTTAAGTTAAGTATTTTTAGATGGGTTGGGAAAAGTAAGAAAGATCTAATCTACACTTCATTCACTCTATTCGAAGGATCTAATTATTCTGTTATGCACTTTATAAATCATACAGTAACTTGATCAAATCCACAGACAAAACCTTAAATGTATATTCTGAGCATTTCCACAAACATACACCTAAGATTGCAAGCTCTAAGAGAAAATGTTTCAAACACAATGAAGAGCAAGAAAACACTCAGAAGATAGGTGCAGAATTCTAGATTCGATTGTATTAGAAACAGGCAGTCATATAAGATTTACAATGTCTGAATGACTCTTAGCTTCAATGATCAAACTACAGAAAACTTACAAGCTTTACATATACAGCAAGGAAGCCAGATGTTCCACGCATTCCTTATTACAGACACAGGCAACCTCCTTCTTTTGCTTCTAAACTAAAAGGTCCCTCTATTCTAAATGTTATACTCTACAAATCTCTGCTGCTACAAATCTCTATGTAGCCCCTGTGTAAAGTTTTATAGTGTATAGAGGCACAATATATAGAATTTCTAATTGTCCTCAATACAGCTCAAAAAAATCTAATTTAAACCCTGGTTCAAACCTCTGGTTACAACAATAAATACTGGTGAACCAGTCTAACAAAATATCTCTGAGCATACATCAAATCTGGGCGAAATATGCCCTTCTGAAACCCTAGCAGCTCGATAATAACTTCTGTTTGTCTGCTGTGAGGATGTTTCAACTGCATTTTGTCTTCATCAATGAAGACCTTTGACTTCCTTGCCCTTCATCCTTATCTTCCTCTACTCCTGAGATCTGATTTCCTCCTCCGTGATGTCACTGCCATTAAGTTTCAGCTCCTTCTTCAAATGCAAACCTGCAAAAAAATAGATAAGCAATAAGTATCATTTCATTTAATAAACAACAGGAATTGAAACACTTGTTAAATCAAGGAGTGACTGTGTGAACGCATCAAATTGGGCCCTAAATCTGTGAAAATTGTGTCCAAAAAAATGCATGTATAGTGCTTAGAGAAGTCAGGTCAACCATCGTTGACCGAAATATGAATTCAGGCTTCAAAAATAACTTCAAAATTTCAATCGCTTTGTCCTCCCATGCATTTCTCTATTTAAATATTTGTATATCGTGATATACAAGTCAGACGTGATGCCTCCGTTAAATCAGATTTCAATTTCCTTTTAATTTTGGCCTGTATATTACAATGTATATCGGTTTGTATATCTCAATGTACCAACTGGAAATATACAAGCAATTAATTCTATTTAAACCAATCTTCAATTCCGCCCAATGTACATATGCATTGTATCCTCTGATATACACTTGGGTTTGATACAAGCATTAAATCAGTTTTGATTTTCTCTTTGATTCCACCCTATATAAGTGCAATGTATATTGGCTTGTATATAAGAATATACAAGCGCAAAATATACATTGAATTAACTCTTCTTTATGAAATTTCGGTTCCGAACAATGTATAAAACACTTGTATCTCACCAATATACAAGTCCGAAATGTACAAGGACTTAAGCTGCTTTAATAATCTTTCGGGTCCGCACTGTACATCGGGCCTTGTATACTATGAAACCCCTTTTTAAATCTGTGGTTATACAACGAATTTACCACATTTAAAACCCTTTTCATATCTGACCTTGTATATTCTGATGTATGTTACCGAAACATACAAGCCCGCATAATATATAAGGGATTAACCTTGTTCAATAATTGCGTCGAGTCTGCGGCTTGCATGTTCCACTTGTATGTATTAAACATACAAGGGCCGAATATACAACGACTTTACTCATTTTAATAAATTCATCGGGTCCGCCATTGCATATAGTATTTGTATCTTGGCACTGTATGTAAGATATATATATTGTGGATACATGCAATGAATTAACCACTTTTAATAAACTTCAAGTCCGCGCGATGTATTTTTTTACTTTGTATGTCCAAATATACAAGCATCGAATGTGCATCGATTTAACAATGTTTAATAACTTTTTGGGTCCACTATGTATATGTGCATTTGTATATCTCGTTGTATGCTACTCAAACATACAAGCCTGCGGATACAACGAATTCTCTCTGTTTTATAACTTTTGAAATCCGCGCCATGTATAAAATGTCTTGTATATTTCCTTGTATCTTGCGACCTACCAAACATACAAACGTTAGATACAAAGCGGAATCCAAACATCTATTCATTTTTACTTAAGTTATTTCGGGTCCATCTTGTATGTATATATCAAAACCTTTATTAAAATGCATACAAGGAAAAAAGACATACAATTGCCTTTGTATATGAAAGCGATGTATAAAGGGAAATGTATGTAATACAACGACCGGACATGTAAACATATAATGAATATGCAACTCGAATGCAAAAAAGCGACTTTGCACATCCAAAGGACTTTGTATATGCAAAGCGATATATAAACCTGAATGTACATTTTACCAAAATGATCATAACTTGCAAAATATGGCAAATTTTAAGATGGTTCAAAAAGCAACTCTAGCTCATTTTTCACAAGGAATCCAACCATATTATGCATTGGTACTGAAAATGTATTTTTTCTTCATTTCTATCAAAATTTGCAATTTTAACCCTCTTTTCCCTTTACCACCAAGCAAAACAACACACACAAAAGCAAAAAAGCAAAGCCACAGCAGGGGTCCTCACGTGTTGTGAACATCACAACAACTAGCAACCAAACAAAATAATTAAATTCAAAGTGTTCAAGAAAACTAGATGAAATAAATTCATAATTTCCAACTATCCTTCTTGCAAATTATTATTCAACTTGAGACCTAAGGTATTCAATAAGGGTGCATGAATTTTCATTTTCAGTTTAGGTGTGTGCACATGATTAATTATCCTAATCTTGAAGATCGGTTGAACAAACCAGTGACTGACATTAGCCTATGTAGTTGAGGATATTCCCTCATAGCCGACCGGATAGAGCCTTGCTACCAATGAGCATCTATAACCCCGGCAAGGTTATCGTTACAATTCTCCTAAGTAGAGCCCCACTGCCAGCGAGCGTCCATAGCCCTAGTAGAGTTACTTAGATGGCTTAATCTAGATTTTCAGTATAATTTGCTTTATTATATTTTTAAATTTTTATACTTTATTGATTTTGATGCTTGATAGGAATTTCACAAGATATAGCAATTTGTAACTTTATGATGCAAGGTATGAGCACTTGCTGAAATTAAGCTAAGAATTGTAATGGTAGCAAGGGTGACCTCAGATTTTTCACCTAATATCTACACTGGTAGGTTCAACAAACCCAAATATTTTAGGTGTGTCATTGTGAGAAACCTCTCTTGAATTCTCAATCATATTTATTGAATACAAAATTTCAGAAGGTAAACAACTCTCTACATTCATGACAGTCACAACAAGTTATGTATAAATTGCAAATAATTAACTTGAATATTCTGAACTTTATACTATTTTGAATGGTTGTTAGTTTTCTCCTTAATACTCTAAAGTAAGACAAATATCCCTGCTGAGGAGACAACAAACAAACCAAATAGCAGACTGTACAAGAAAAACAAAACAAAGCAAAAGAAGACTGTACAAACAAAAGAACAGAAACAAAACAACAAATAGAAAGAAATAGAAAACAAAACTATACAAACAACCAACCCACAAAAGAAAACAACAAAAAGAAAACTGTACACTACCTGCACTATATTACACAAAATGGACTGCCCCTTTACCTCAGGCCTGGAAGTAGTGTTTCAAATGTTGGCCATTAACTGGTAATGGCACATCTTCTCCAGTCAAGGTCTTGAGTCTAAATGCGCTGTCTCCTATTATTTCTGACACTTGCAATGGGCCTAACCATAGTTTATCAAATTTTCCATGGTTCCCTTTCTTTTCATGTGCTTTGTCCCAGCACAGCACTAAGTCTGATATCCTAAATGTCTTGACTCTTGCCCTCTTATCAAACCACCTCTTTACTACTGCTTGGTGTTTGGCAAATTTCTCGATGGCTTGACCTCTTTTCTCATCTAATTGTAACATTTATACTATTCTGTCTTCCCTATGATTATCAAAGCCTAAATACTCATTGGCAAACTTCCATATTGGTATTCTCAGATTTACTGGAAGTATGGGATCAATCCCATAAACTAAATGATAAGGTGTACTACCTAAAGCTATTTTGAACTTGGTTCTATCTACCCATAGTGCATATTTTAACAAGGTATTCCATTCTCTGGGACTCTTTGCAATCAACTTCTTGATTATATATAATAAAATTTTATTCGTAGACTCATCTAATCCATTACCTTGAGGGTAATAATTTGAAGAAAACTTTAAAACAATCCCGTATTCAAATGCCCATTTAGAAAACTTTAAAGAAGAGAAAGCATGGCCGTTGTCACATACCAATGAATAGGGAGTTCCAAACCTGGTGATGATGTTTTCTTCAAGAAACTTGATAACTACCTCAGTTGTGGAGAATTTGTAGCATGTGGCCTCAGTCCACCTTGTACAGTAGTCTGTCACCGTTAGTATGAACTTGTGTCCTGTAGAAGATGGAGGACTGATGACCCTGATGAAATCCAGGCCCCACTGTGCAAATGGTCTTGATTCAATCACAGGTTGTAGTGGGTTGGCCTGATTTCTTCCCTTATCTGTTAGAGTCTGACAGGTGTGGCAACTTTTGATGTGACTCTCAGTATCTTTGAACATCGTGGGCTAGTAATAGCCCGCCCTCAATATTTTATGTGTTTTAGCTAGATGGGAACCATGACCTGCTCCGTATTTGTCATGCAGTTATGTCAACACTTTATCTGCTTCAGCTCTATTTAGACATCTCAAATAAATTCCATCATGGTTCTTCCTGAATAGAAGACCTCTTTGCACCATATATTTCTATGCTTTAATCTTCAAAGCTCTCCTCTGAGAAGCTTTCATCCTATTTGGGTACTTTCTAGCTATTAGAAAAGTACTTAAATCATCATACCAGTATGATGCGTTTTGAGAATTCAATACATACTGTTGTTTTATCAAATTTGGATATGTATTTGCTATTGTTTGTACCAATGCCTACCCTCTGACTAGCTTCATGGGAATGATTTCCATGTCAAATTCTTGCAGCGTGGTGATCTACTTGGCTCTCTTTTCTCCAGGTTCATTCTGCATCAGCAACATCTTTACTGCTGTGTCTAGCACTATAGCTTTAATCTGGCTATGCAAAATATAATGTCTAAACTTTTTCACGGCTCTCATCAATGCAAATGCTTGTCTCTTGGTATCCAGATATTGCAGCTGTGCGTCTTTCAGTGGCACACTCATAAATGCAATGGGCCTTTCTTCATTGTTTTCACCTTTCTGTGTCAAGCCAACTGCGACTAAATGAGAGGATGCGAAGGAGTATATGTAAAATGGCCTTAGTCTAGGCTCGCTAGTACAGGGGCATCAGAAATGGCCCTATCTTTGAATGCAGCCCTAGCCACATGCATCCACTCCATCTGCGCATCTTTCTTCAACATGGCATTTAATGGCTGCACGATCTCTGCAAAACCCGTGATAAACTTCTGAACAAAGTTAATTTTACCAAAAATTGATTTCAACTCTTTCCTATTGTTTGGTATTTGCAAACTTTTTATTGATTCTATTCTATCTGGGTTAATCGATATTCCATCTTCAAAGATGACATGCCCTAGTAATTTACCTTCAGTAACTCCAAATGAACATTTTTTAGGATTAAGGGAAATTCCATACCTTTCACATCGCTTGAGTATTTTCCTAAGATCTTCAGCGTGAGTGGATGCATCCTTGGAATACACAGTCAAATCATCCATATACAAAACAATGCACTTACCTGATAACCCATGGAACGCAATGTCCATGGCTCTCTAAAAAGTGGCACCTGCATTAATCAGACCAAAAGGCATTCTCCTATATGCATAATTTCCCCATTTACAAGTGAAGGTGGTTTTCAATCTGTCATTCCTATCTATTAAAACCTGGTTATAACCCGAGAAACCATCTAGAAAAGACATCATTTTTGCCCCATTTACTGCTTGTAGCACTTCGTCCATAGAAGGCAAATGATAATTGTCCTTTTCAGATGTTTTATTCAAATTTCTAAAATCTACGCATAATCTGATGTCTCCATTTTTCTTCCTTACTAGTACTAGGTTAGCTACCCAGACTGAATGTTTGACTAGGAAAATTATTCTAGCAGACAACAATTTTTTAACTTCCTCGAAGATTAAGGGCTCTAGAATGGTGTTTACAGGCCTTTATTTCTGTCTGAATGGTTTAACCTCTGGTCTCAAAGGTATTATGTGAGTTATGATGGACGTATCATAGGTTTTCAGGTCTTCATATGTCCATGCTATTACGTGTTTGTAATCTTTCAGAGCATCTAAAATTTCTTTTCTAATTTTCTCAGAGCAAGCTTTTTCGATTGGCACATTTTGTGGATTTTGCTCTGTCCCTAAGTTGTGTAAGTCACACTTACCCCCTTCTATTTTGGGTAAATCTTTCTGTCTTATTACTCCATCGAAGTCAAAAATGTGTTCTAATTCAATTACCCCTTTGGGTAAGAAATTGCTCTTCAAGTTGATTATATCCTCTTTGTCCCATGTTGTCTCAGGCCTTTCCTGCTCATCAATGATTTGAGCCTCAAATACCTCATTGCAGGTCAAGAAGTCAATAATTTGCTGATCCCCTCCAAATACCTGAAAATGTGTAATGTTGTCTGGGATACTGGGAACATTAACTAGCTCAATAGCAAATCGTCTCAATCCTGACAGTGTCAAGGGTTCTAATGTGCTAGTAGTAACTACTAGTGCGTCCGGCCTATGGTTTAATTCTCTAGGGATATGCTCTATGTTAAAAGCATCAAATGAATCTATTAAACCCCATACTCTATGTCTGTAACAAATTATTTTCTTGTAATTGCAAGCATATAGCTTCCTCACTTGCCTGACTATTAGTTCAGAGTCTAAAAATACCTTAAACATTTTTACCTTCCTCTTGATGGCCATGACAAGTCCCATAATTAAGGCTTCATATTCAGCAATATTGTTAGTACAGAAAAACTGCAATCTATATGCTGCTAGGTATGACTTACCTTGAGGATCTATAAGTTCAACACCTGCACTCGCGCCCTGCTTTGACTTGGACCTGTCACATTTTAGTGTCCACATGCCATCTTTACTTTTCTGACCCTTTACCTTGGCATGCTTCGTCTTCTCTATTACTTGTGAGGTGCTGGTATATTTATTCATGGGTATTTCTATTTGGTTAACTTGCATATGTTTATTTTTAGCTTGCAAATTAGAAGGACAACTACCCTTGTCCTTTATTCCCTCTTCTAAATTTGAAATCAAAGCATCTACATCACCCTGAATGTATTTCTGTGTTTGATCAGGATTCACATTTTCCTCCTGTAACTCTACCCTCTTTATGCATTTTTTGTATTCATATTCAATGATGTCTTTGCACATCCACAACTCTCCTCAAAATGTGGCCTATCGTGAACTCTACATTTGTTTTTATACAATTTACATTGGGTGGGCAGACCTTGTTTAATGCATTCTTCCACCTCTTGTCTAATGGCATGGCCAAATTTGTCCATTGCACTATTTTCTTCATTCGAAGAATTTTTATCAGACTCAATGAATAATGTTGTCTCCTTGCTTACACGTTTTTCTCTAATGTTTAACATCATGATCTCTTCAATTTGCACCCCATTGCTAGTAATTCTATAAACACTAGGTTCAATAGTAGCATACAATATTTCATTTGTTCTATTATACTCTGTTATCATGTGTTTCATCCTAGGTTCTGCCTCTATTCTAATCTGGTTTGGGATGCCTCTCCAAGGTAGCCACATATGTGAAAAGTCAGTGGCCATATATCCTTTTAATGTTTTGGACTAGTCCCTACTTACCAACATTCCATACTTCACGGGTATATCCACTATTTGAATGTCAATGAATTGGCATACCCTAGGGTCTGAAGCTAATTGCATTTTAATGTTCATGAGTTCTCCTATCACACTAACCTCAGTCTTATCTAACTGTGTGACAACCTTAGCAGATCAGGAGGGAGTTAGCCTGAGAGTTTTGCATATTCCTAAGGGCATTACGTTGGCTGAGGCACCAAAGTCTACCATGCAGTTGTGTATGTTCTTCCCACACAATCTAACAGTTAACAAGAAAGGGGGAGCGTCCTTTTTATCAACATACATTACTACATTTGTATTGGAAGGGTGCTCAACTTTCTTACTTTTCTCTTTAGGCGGTGAATCTCTATTAGGAACAGTTACATCAGTAGAAACCTCATCTATCGTAGATGTATCCAAGGATTTTATAAAAGCATTTATGATCCCTGGAGTTTTCAATAATTCATTCAAAGGTATACTAACCTTAATTTTCTTTATTTCTTTTGACAAGTAACTCATTAACCTTGTTGTTTCTACTGTTTCAGTTTTACTTGTTTGGGTCTTTTGTACTGCTGTTCCACTGTTTGTATGATGATTAGCTTTGAGTATAGCGGGATTGTTGCTAGCATTCTAATCTGGGGGTGTATTGAAGTTGTTAGGAGGAGTGGAAGTGGTGAAAGGTCCTCCTGGCCTAGTATTGTTCCTTAAATTGTAGGTGTGGCTTTTATTTGTCTATTGAAAAGCCTACACCTCTTCCGTTTCAGTCAATACTTCATTTTCTATTTCAAAAGGAAATTGAAAAGCATTTAACACAAAGGCTGATTCAGGATAAAGATTTTCACAAAAGTATGGTTCATCTTCTAACAATTCATCTTCTTTCTCTTCTGTAGTTGCAAAGGTAAAGGTTTCTAAGACTAAAGTTGTATCATACCCTAAGGGTACTACCTCATTACCCTTGGGAATGAGAAACTTAGAAGTAGGAGGCTGCACCTCTATATTAAATATGTTGGCTACTAAATGGAACTGTGGACAGTCAATCCTAGCATGTGCATTGGTATTATGAAATCTGCACGAATTTTTTAGTGATGTATTGGCCATTTGGATGCCAGCCGCTTGTTTTGCATCATGATTATCTATATTTTCAAAAGGAGAAGCTAGGGTACCATTGTTTGGTCTAGTGTTCCATGTTTTGGGTGGCCTAGGTTGATTCTGATTTTTGTTATTATTACCCCAAGCCCTATTATCTACCACTGGTCCTCTATTCTATATTGGTTGCCCTTGGTTATGACTTTGATGCTGATTATAGTTTTGGCTCTGATTTGAACATTGGCCTTGGCTATTATTTTGGTTATGGCTCTGATTATAGTTCTGATTGTAATGTTGATTTTGATTTGAACTATAGTTCTAATTTTGGCCCTGGTTATAATTCTAATTTTGATTGTATCCTTGGTTGCCTCTTCCATAAAGGTTCTCATTTCTTAGTTGTGTCACTTCGGTGGTTAATCTTTTCAAATGTGCAGTGATCTCTTTGATTTCTTCCCTTTTCTCTTGTGCTTTTGCCATAGTTGTATCCCTAGGGGGTTGGAAGAAAGACTGACCATTATTTTGACTATTATTAGAAGTGTTACTCGTGTAAAGAGCTATGGCTTGGATTGGGGTAGGACTATACATAGGTGTGTAAGAAGGAACCAGATTTAGTAATGGAGTGTGATGCATAGGGACTCCATTCCAAGGTTGTGCCTAATTTTGCATCCCAAAATTTCCTCCATTGACAAATGGGCTACAAGTTGTATGCCTCATCTCTTGATTTACTGAGGCTGCCTCTTTATAGGCTTTGGATATTGAATCTATGTCAGGTTTTCTTTTGACAAACATGGCAGTTAAAGGATCCAAGGCAGCATAGTACATGGCTAACAAGGTATCATCATCTACTGTGTAAGGGGCTACCAGCCTAGAGTAGGCCTTTTGAAATCTGTCATTGAAATTATCAATTAGCTCTCCCTCACCTCTTTTTATGGTAGCCAATTTGTGATACAGGATGCAAGGATCAATGGGTCCTCTAAATCTTGACAGAAATGCTTCTTCCAAAAGTGACTAGGAAGAAATGTAACCATTTGGTAAGTTTACATACCAGTTAGATGCTTGTTCATTAAAGGTGTAGGGAAACAATCTACACACAACGTCCTCATGCTCTAATCTAGCCCTAAAGCTTGCTTCCTTGAATATTCTAATGTGGTCTTCTGGGTCTTAGTGTAACTGATATTTAGGACATATCTTTTCTAGATTTTTGGGCATCTCATTATAATCATTGAAGTGTATGGGAGACTGGACATTGAAATAAGCCATTGTGGGTCCTTGATCTTGACCTGAACCTGTAGGAATACCTGGATTTATCGATGGGGTAGGATCTCTAGGAGGACTAGGACCTCTAGGAGTACTTGAACCAAGATTTAGAGATCTGAATATTGATCTGTCAGGACTCACAATGTTACGGATATTAAAAGGTGACCCAAGAGGTGTTCCAGATGAACCCCCTGCTTGCAATATTTTAGGATTCCAAATCAAAGGGCTCTTACTTCGCCTTGTATCAGGTAGTTGCACAAAAATATCCCCTGAACTAGATCTAGACATGGTCACTCTATCACTATTATTAGCCAGTTTAAAACAAACCCTAACTCAAGTCAGGCCCTCCTTCTAGCGCTAGAAAACTGTTGATGATGGTTTTGATGCAATCATAACAATTAGTTAAAATTCACATAAAATGAACCAAAACTGACTTGAAAGATATGAAGGAATCGATTAAGATTCACTTAATCCCAAGTTTAATATGGTCATTTCTTGACCTATTGGGCAAATTCAGTTGGTCAATGTGAAGCTGTAATGTTCAAGGGGCCTTATGTGATTTAGGGTTTCTTATTGGTTTCCTAGACTCAAACTATGCAAAAGATTATAAATATCAGCATGTTGTTCATTCCTTTTGCATAAAAGTGTTACTGTGCTGCAAAGCTTTTAAATGGTCTTCTTGAATTATTACAGCTTTCTCCTCTTAAATATTATGAAAACTATCTACTTTCAACTCAACTATACATGCTTCTTTCAAATATGAAAGAGTTTCCTTTAAATTTCTGCATTTTAAGTTAAGTATTTTCAAATGGGTTGGGAAAAGTTAGAAAGATCTAATCTACACTTCATTCACTCTATTCGAAGGATCTAATTATTCTGTTATGCACTTTATAAATCATACAGTAACTTGATCAAATCCACAGACAAAACCTTAAATGTATATTCTGAGCATTTCCACAAACATACACCTAAGATTGCAAGCTCTAAGAGAAAATGTTTCAAACACAATGAAGAGCAAGAAAACACTTAGAAGATAGGTGCAGAATTCTAGATTCAATTGTATTAGAAATAGGCATTCATATAAGATTTACAATGTTTGAATGACTCTTAGCTTCAATGATCAAACTACAGAAAACTTACAAGCTTTACAGATACAACAAGGAAGCTAGATGTTCCACGCATTCCTTATTACAGACACAGGCAACCTCCTTCTTCTGCTTCTAAACTAAAAGGTCCCTCTATTCTAAATGTTATACTCTACAAATCTCTGCTGCTACAAATCTCTATGTAGCCCCTGTGTAAAGTTTTATAGTGTATAAAGGCACAATATATAGAATTTCTAATTGTCCTCAATACAGCTCAAAAAAACCTAATTTAAACCCTGGTTCAAACCTCTGGTTACAACAATAAATGCTGGTGAACCAGTCTCCCAAAATATCTCTAAGCATACATCAAATTTGGGTGAAATATGCCCTTCTGAAACCCTAGCAACTTGATAATAACTTTTGTTTGTCTGCTGTGAGGATGTTTCAACTGCATTTTGTCTTCATCAATGAAGACCTTTGACTTCCTCACCCTTCATCCTTATCTTTCTCTACTCCTGAGATCTGATTTCCTCCTCCGTGATGTCATCGCCATTAAGTTTCAGCTCCTTCTTCAACTGCAAACCTGCAAAAAAATAGATAAGCAATAAGTATCATTTCATTTAATAAACAACAGGAATTGAAACACTTGTTAAATCAAGGAGTGACTGTGTGAACGCATCAAATTGGGCCCTAAATCTGTGAAAATTGTGTCCAAAAAAATGCATGTACAGTGCTTAGAGAAGTCGGGTCAACCATCGTTGATCAAAAATATGCATTCAGGCTTCAAAAATAACTTCAAAATTTCAATCGCTTTGTCCTCCCATGCATTTCTCTATTTAAATCTTTGTATATCGCGATATACAAGTCAGACGTGATGCCTCCGTTAAATCAGATTTCAATTTCCTTTTAATTTCAGCCTATATATTACAATGTTTATCGGTTTGTATATCTCAATGTACCAGCTGGAAATATACAAGCAATTAATTCTATTTTAACCACTCTTCAATTCTGCCCAATGTACATATGCATTGTATCCTCTGATATACACTTGGGTTTGATACAAGCATTAAATCGGTTTTGATTTTCTCTTTGATTCCACCCTATATAAGCACAATGTATATTGGCTTGTATATAAGAATATACAAGCTCAAAATATACATTGAATTAACTCTTCTTTATGAAATTTCGGTTCCAGACAATGTATAAAATACTTGTATCTCACCAATATACAAGTCCAAAATGTACAAGGACTTAAGCTACTTTAATAATCTTTCGGGTCCGCACTGTACATCGGGCCTTGTATACTATGAAACCCCTTTTTAAATCTGTGGATATACAACGAATTTACCACATTTAAAACCCTTTTCATGTCCGACCATGTATATTCCAAGTATGTTACTGAAACATACAAGCCCGCATAATATACAAGGGATTAACCTTGTTCAATAATCACTTCGAGTCCGCGGCTTGCATGTTTCGCTTGTATGTATTAAACATACAAGGGCCGAATATACAATGACTTTACTCATTTTAATAAATTTGTCGGGTCTGCCATTGCATATAGTATTTGTATCTTGGCAGTGTATGTAAGGTATATACATTGCAGATACATGCAATGAATTAACCACTTTTAATAAACTTCAAGTCCGCGCGATGTATTTTTTTACTTTGTATGTCCAAATATACAAGCACCGAATGTGCATCGATTTAACAATGTTTAATGACTTTTCGGGTCTGCTATGTATATGTGCATTTGTATATCTCCTTGTATGCTACTCAAACATACAAGCTCACAGATACAACGAATTCTCTCTGTTTTACAACTTTTGGAATCTACGCCATGTATAAAATGTCTTGTATATTTCCTTGTATGTTGCGACCTGCCAAACATACAAATGTTAGATACAAAGCAGAATCCAAACATCTATTCATTTTTACTTAAGTTATTTCGGGTCCATCTTGTATGTATATATCAAAACCTTTATTAAAATGCATACAAGGAAAAAAGACATACAATTGCCTTTGTATATGAAAGCGATGTATAAAGGGAAATGTATGTAATACAACGACCAAATAGGCAAACAAATAATGCATATGCAACCCGAATGCAAAAAAGCGACTAAGTATAAAACGACTTTGCACATACAAAGGACTTTGTATATGCAAAGCGATATACAAACCTGAATGTACATTTTACCAAAATGATCATAACTTGCAAAATATGGTAAATTTTAAGATGGTTCAAAAAGCAACTCTAGCTCATTTTTTACAAGGAATCCAACCATATCATGCATTGGTACTGAAAATGCATTTTTTCTTCATTTCTATCAAAGTTTGCAATTTTAACCCTCTTTTCCCTTTACCACCAAGCAAAACAACACACACAAAAGCAAAAAAGCAAAGCCATAGTAGGGGTCCTCATTTTGCTAAGGAGCAAAATGGGGTGTGTTGTGAACATCACAACAGAAATGACTATAGGGAGAGGAATCGACAATACTATGCTAACAAATTGTCTTCCAAACAAGTTAAGGATAAAAAAATTACAATTTAATCTCAATTATGTTCACATTTTATCAATCCTAAAACTGGGCAAATACTAGAAGAGAGTTGCAAATGGTTCCTGATTCATCGGTGTGTGCAAGATGGTATATCATAAAACTTTTGGGATAGATGGTACATGGTCTTTGATGAGCGTCCTTGTAATAACAATGAGGTGCACAATAGTTCTTGAGGAAACTCTATTGTGAGTTTGTCCTCAACCAAATTCCTAATTACTTTGACATTTGAGAGTTCTAGGACAGAGGTGGTGGCTTTGCCCAAGATAGACAGGGGGTACATTGAGACCAGAACCGCATACCTAGACCCCTCATGAGGCCAACACATATCTCACTCCCTTCGCCTTTGAAGGAGAGTGTTGAGGTAGAGACATTGCATTCATTGAGTTCTCTCACCTAGTCTCTAACACAACATGGTGATGATCTTACCTAAGTCGACGAGGGTGAGAGTAGTAGGCGTCATTGGTTCCCACATATTTACAGTTCATGCATGTGAATTTGTTTGATTATGGGACCTAGGACTTTCACCATTTAGGCAATCCAGATGATGATGCAGAGTGTTAAGACGTTGTGATGCAGGAGCAGAAGCTAGTGATGGACACATCCATATTGGATGATATTGCCCTCACAAATGTCATCTTGGAGGAAACATTTGGTATTGACTCCCAAGTAATTTTTTACAAGGTCCAGGTTGATTTAATATATTTGTGTAACATTGAAAAATGTCCCCTTGGGGGTTTTCCCTCATAAGGTTTAGCTCTTGGGTCTTTTGCATGCATTTAGGACATCTTAGTTCATAATTTGGCATCCTGATGGAATGAGCCCTAGGTAACATGACAAATGGGACCTAGGAGGACCCCTTGAGCTGTACCCTACCCAAAATTGGGGGAGGACTTGGGCGCCCGCGCCCTAGTCCTTCCCTATTTTGGGGTAGCCCTAATTTTTGGGTGTCGATTTATGATCGTTATTTGGGTCCTTTACCGACAAGGTAAGTTTGAATTACGAAAATCTTGGCGGGAGTGTTTGTAGTTGCATATAAAAGTATGTTTAGGCATTCATTTGTAAACTAGATGATTACTAGCAAGCTATTGTGTTCTCAAGGTGATTCAAGGCTTTCATTGTGTTGCAAGAGAAGACTTGTGTGGTTTATGTGTTTGTTTGCAAATTTGAGCATCAATTTCCTCATGGAATGAAGAGCATCTTCCTCGCATGAGAGCTTCACTACAAGTTACATGGCTGATCAGTGTCGGAAGGAGGCTCAGATCCCACAAAGAAACTGGTACCTTGGACTTGGATGCCCGCTCCAATGTCCCCAACTGTTTTGCCTCAGAACCCCAAAAACAGGTATTCTTGGATTTGCCATTTCACTTCCGTCTGCAAGAGCATTTTCCGTTATTTGTCAGTTTATTGTCGTATGTGCATAATTAGGGTTTTAATGGTTAATTAAGCATAAGAGAAGAGAAATTGATAATTAAATTACCTAATCCAAGTTTCCCTACATCTCACAAGTGATCTAGAGTATGATAGTGCTCACCACTTGACCCTAGATCCTTGAATGGAAAGTGGAGAGGAGGATTTAAACTTCAAAACACTAAAACATTAACAAATGCAATTTTTGACCTAAAATATTTTGTTGAACCCATGTTTTTGGACTTAAATTGCAACTTGCTAAGTGTGTGTCTTCAGATTTGAATTGATTTCATTCATTCATATATAGTCATTCATTTTATTGCATTGAGAAAAATTCAAAAAAATTGCATTGTTTGGCTTACTAAATTCCATCAATTCTTTCTAAATTTTCCTAGTTCATGATTTTTGCATCAGATCTGATATAAACTATAGAAAAATACAAAAAATTAGAAACTTGCATTGCATTTACATCATTAAATTGCTAGGCTTTTGTAGAGATTTTGACAATTTTCATATAACCTAGTAATTCCAAAATCTAGGGTTAGTAGGCAAAATCTTCTTTCAGATTTTTCTACTAATTTTATAGGCTCATTCAAATTTTCATTTGGCTATAGTCTTGCATTTTAGTGTAAATTTGCATTTTTGCATAGAAAATTTCAACAAAAACTAGCAATTTTGATGCATTTTCATTAAATTTGCATTGGCATTTTGCATATTAAATCTTGAAAATAATTTTCAGATCTAAGAGTATTTAATTTTCATCATAAATCAGACCTCAAAACATTCACATAGCATTTTGTGTCAACATCTCAAACCTAGGGCTTCAAAAACAACGATTTTCGCTAAATTTGACCTTATCAACTCTCTAAACTTGCACCATAGACGTGTTTTGAAGAGTATTTTTGCATTAATTTGCTATTATTAGGGTAATCATTTTCTTCTCCTCCTAAAAATCTTCACAACACCCTTTTATCGGGCTCTTGTAGTGAAAATTTGGTGAAAAACTACACATTTTGACCATTTTTGCCCTAGGGTTTGACCTAGTTTGCACTCCAAGCATGTTGTGATCAATTTTATGGATTGAGGTGATTGATATAATTGATATTATCTACTATACCTCTTGATATCCATTATAACACCTCCTTTGCTAGGTCTTGGAATTGAAAAACTGTGAAAAATTAGCCTATTTTTGCTATATTGGCACTAGGGTTTTACCTTAAGTGGCACTAAAAGCGTGTTATGTTGGGTATTTTGGCACCAAGTGGATGTTATTACTGATATTATTTTCTTTCCATCATCATTTTCCTCACAACACCCTTTTTTATGCCCTTTTGCATTGAGTTTTGGTGAAAAAAGTGCCTATTTCGACATATTTTCACTATAGTTTGACTTGGCATTATCTTGGATTGGCATCAAGAGTGTGTTGAGAAGGATTGTATTGCTCTTTTGGACTGATATCAGACACATAATTTTCTTCCCTTCATCAAAATCCTTACAACACTTTCGTTCCATTCGTTTGCATTGAAAAAGTATAAAAAATCAAGCATTTTCAATCATTTTTGCATATAGTTTTGCACTTAATTTGGAAAAATTTTAAAAATTGATTTGGCATCTCATTATGGAATCTTCATGTTATTCATCTCTGAAATCTTTGCATGAGTATATCCTAGATTTTGAAAAATTTCTCTAATTTCACTAATGAGAATCCTCATGTTCTAGAGCACATAGCTTCTGCAAGTGGTGTTGATGCTTCTATATGTTCTACATATGAGCTACAATTACCTTGTTATACACATGATTTTAATAGCTTTGCACTATTCATAGGAACACATCCTTTGATATTATAATATTTAACCAAATTCATCTCTAGGAATACTCATGCGAAAGATGAAAGTGAAAGCCTTTTTCAGCCACAGAGTATGATGATGATGATGTACCGTACTCTCATCCCATTGCTCTCCTTGGCCAAGATGTAGCATTAGTGGATGAGAAAAGGTCTCTCACATTAAATCCCTTGGGGATGGATATTGGGTGCAATCAAGAGGGAAACAATGTTAATTCAATAATTGTTAATAGACTTCATAGCAATATTCCTAAAATGATTGTCCAAGGGGCACTTAGTGCACCCTCTTACTTAAAACCAGTGATTACGGTTCAAGGTGTTCAAAATGAGTTACAACAACCACACCACAATGCGATTGCTCACACATACAAACACCTGTAATAATAAGCAAAGTAACTAAGCACTGCATGTGCCTGTCTCTCTTCCATGTTCTCAACCTATGCTCCCTCCACCGCCTCGTCTTACTCATGAAAGTGGTCAAGAGTATGATCTTGTCGAACAGCTTCACGCTACTCTGGCTAAGATCTCTATTTGGGATTTAATACAAACATCACCTACATACTATGGAATGCTCCAAGAAGCTTTGTAAAAGGTGATTATCCCACCTACTGCTAAGCCTAATGATGTAGCAGCCGTATTGGATAGTATGCATGCAACAAAAATAGATATTCTCTTTCAACCACAGGAATTACCATCAATTGAAGTTCAAAACCAATATGATCCTCTTATAATCTTTGTCACAATAAATAAAATGTTGGTAAAACAAGTTATGATTGACAATGGTCGACTCTTAATGTTTGTAGAATTGCTCCTACTACACAAAAACAAGGTTGACACATCACAAATCACACCAAATGGCATTAGCATTCGTGGCTTTGATAATGTTGGATGACAATCCATGGGCACTATAACTCTACCTATACAAAAAAGATCCGTGCTTGTGCCTACCCTAATTCATATCATGCCTTGTTCTTTATCTTACAACATGATTCTTGGTAGACCTTAGATTCATGCATTGGGGGTAGTCCCTTCCACTCTACATCGTTCAATCAAATTTATATTCAAAGGTCAACTTCATACTATTCATGCCGATCCTGAACTAGATAATTGCTTACACATTGAAAAACAAAAACTAGTTTACAATCATATGAGCTTAAATAATTTACAAGCTAATTCATCAAAGCCTCTAGCCACGAATGATGTTGTGAAAGATTCTATACCATCGAATGCACTCTTTGGTGATAATTGGGGTTCAATAGATTTTAACCCTTGCAGTATAGGGGAATATAAAATTAATAGCCTTGACACATCAAAAGTGGAATCGATCTCACCTAAGCAATCTTTGAAGCACCTAAGAAACCTAAAATCCCCTTGGTAGAAAATAAAAACAATACTCTCATTTATACCATAAATTATGATACCTATGAGGCTTCACCATCTTCTAAGGAAATGACATCCCTTTATGGTCAAGGATTTAAAATCCTTTATAACAATTGTGAATATGTAGGTAAGGGATGTGGTGTAAATCAGCAAGGAATTCGAGTACCTATAGAATCCACTTCAACACATTACTCAAGTGGCATTGGATATAATCCTTTTAAAGAAAAGAAAGATTCTCGTCATCCTAAACTTAATGTTAATTCTACAAGATCAAAACAACATGAGAGATATCCTAAATGTGTATGTTCTTAATGATGGTGCTACTAGGTAAGTATTTCTAACCCTTTATTTCTCTTGTGATGTGCTTCCCCCGTGATGTGTTATGTGTTGTTTAGGCCTCTTGGGATGACCCTTGATTCTCTTGTAAGGTCTAGGATACCAGGAGACTACCTCTGTTGTGACCTTCTTCTATTTGTATCATCATTCTTCTATATTGCCTCTCTCTTTGATTTCATTGTTGTGTGTTGTGTCTTACAGACATAGCGTTGTGGTTGGTGACACTGGGGGCACCCTCCTACATGACTGTCCCTAAGACACTTGCTTCTCCTCTCTTATTTATTGTTTCCCTTCCTCTAGTGTTTCTATCTAGCAAGAGGATGATGACAAACATTTATATTGATGTGAACCTAGTGTCCCTTTTGAGAGCAATCAAAAAATTGACTTAGTTCCTAATATGATGATGGGGTTGTATATCTTATCTGACGCTTGGCTAGTGGAAGCACTCGTGCTTTCCGCGTAGTGAATTTGATGATTTTTCTATCGCATTTACAAACCTTAACAATATTGCTACTCTATGCACCTTTGTTTGTCTTTGAATCTAGCCTTAGCGATACTCAATTCAGAGAGCTATGTGACATAGCCCCACGGTTATCCTTGAACTCTAAATTTGTCGTATAACCTTCACTCTTTGTGTGGTTAATCATATGCATTGATGCTCTTGTTTATCATGATGTTGTAGACACTAACATGTTTCTTGTAGGGATGTGTTTGTGGGAACATTTGGCGATCGTAAAGTACATGTCACCTCTGGGTGGCATGGGCTTTGCGAAAGTCTGTGTTCCCTTGTGTGTTTTCTTCCTACCTTAATGTGTTTGATATCAATAACTAATATCAACCACCTTAAGGTGGGGGCATATATAAGGCAAGCTATTTTTTGTAGATGTTAGCTATGTGCTTGTCCTCAGGTGCAGTCTAAAGACTTGCTCGATGAGTGCATCCTGCATCCTGAGTTTGTTTGCAATCAATCAATCATATAAGCCCTCTACTGAGGTAAGATATTGCGTATATCTTTTTTATCTTAAGCCCTCTATAGAGGTGGGGTTGGTGTATTTCTCAGAGCAGATTACATCATCCTGTCATTTTCAAAAGTCCTCTGCGGAGGCAGGGAGTGGTTCTGTGACTAACTCAACCCTTAAGCATGTCTTCAATGATTGTTGTGGCGAAGCCCAATTATCGATGTGTGCCTGTAATGTGCTTGAGATGGTGATGAGCCTAGCAATAAGGAACATGCCATTGCTTGTCTACCGTGTTTTCTTCATGTCTTCAAGTGTGTGTGTTTGGCATGCTTGTTTTGTGTGGCATGTTTGTTGCCCCATATGCAGTCTAAAGACTTGCTCAATGAGTGCATCCTACATTTTGGGAGGTTTTGCGTGTCTTACATGTGTGTTGCCCCATATATATAGTCTAAAGACTTGCTTGATGAGTGCATCCTGTATTATGGGAGGTTTGTTTACTTTCCAATACTTGCATCTGCATTTCATATTTATGAGAAAAAGAAAATATATCATTTCTGTCTTTCATGCATTAATGTGTCTTCTATGCATTGACTGTCTTCTCCATGTTTTGCATGATTATAACTGTCTTCTCTGTGTTTTGCATGCCTGTTATTGTCTTCTATGTGATTGGCATGTCTTCTCCGTGCTTGGTGTGTTTGCTATGTTTGTGACCATATTTTAATGCATGTATTAGCCTTGCATTTATACATACATTAAAGTGGGGACTAAATGTAACGTCGGAAAATGTCCCCCTGGGGGCTTTTCCCTCATAAGGTTTAACTCCCAGGTCTTTTACATGTATTTAGGACATCTTAGATCATAATTTGGTATCCCGATGGAATGATCCCTAGGTAACATGACAAATGGGACCTAGGAGGACCCCTTGAGTTGTACCCTACCCAAAATAGGGGGAGGACTTGGGCGCTTATGCCCTATTCCTACCCTATTTTGGGGCAGCCTTAATTTTTGGGTGTTAGTTTATGACCATTATTTGGGTCCTTTGCCGACCTGGTAAGTTTGAATTATAAAAATCTTGGCGGGAGTGTTTGTAGTTGCATATAAAAGCATGTTTAGACATTCATTTGTAAACTAGATGATCACTAGCAAGCTATTGTGTTCTCAAGGTGATTCAAGGCTTTCATTGTGTTGCAAGAGCAGACTTGTGTGGTTTATGTGTTTGTTTGCAGATTTGAGCATCAATTTCCTTATGGAATTAAGAGCATCTTCCTCCCATGAGAGCTTCACTACAAGGTGACATTATATTGTGTTTTCATCATTGATTCCCTTGGTTTTTGCCTCTGTCTCACAAGGGCATGCACTCTCTATCTAACAACGGTGTTCAGATACTTAAGTGTCCTCTGGGGATTGACTGAGGCAAGCCTCTTAGAAACACCACAACCCCCAAACCAAGTCTTGTGATTGCAGGTTACTGGTGTCGTATTTGGGAAAAGTGAAGTTATAGGAAGGAGTGGCAAGCATCAAGGATTCAGGATTTGAAGAGAAGTAGGACACCAGAGCATTTCTAGGACTTGGGCACTCGCTCTAGTGTCCTTCGCAGCTGATTTCCTAGAAACATAAGTTACAGGGTTGATTAGTGTCAGAAGGAGGCCCGGATCCTGCAAAGAAACTAGTACCTTGGGCTTGGGCACCCGCTCTAGTGTCCATGACTATTCCGCCTCGGAACCTTGAAAATAGGTATTCTATGATTTTCCATTTCACTTCTGTTTGCAAGAGCATTTTCTATTATTCGTCAGTTTATTGCCATATTTGCATAATTAAGGTTTTAATGGTTAATTGAGCATAAGAGAAAAGAAATTGATAATTAAATTCCCTAATCCAAGTTTTCCTACATCTCACAAGTGATCTAGGGTATGATACTGCTTTCCACTCGACCCTAGATCCTTGAATGTAAAGTGGAGAGGAGGATTTAAACATCAAAACACTAAAACATTAACAAATCCAATTTTCCACCTAAACACTTTGTATTTGAAATTTCTATTTAATTATATGAGTATCTATATTATAAGTTAAAATTAATATATGTAATTGCCTGCACTATGAAAATCTAGTGTCAAAGTATTCATCTTGCATATGTTAGTCATCCAGTGCAGGGTTATGAGAGGAGGTCAAGTCAATAGGTATGCAATTTATCACAAGATCATAAATATAGTACATATATCAATGGTAATCTTATTTAGTGACAATTTGATGATGAACATGGAGCTTCACCACCACCACCACAATTTCCTTGGTCCCCTACACATAGAAGCACTTTCACTGAGGTAAATTTTACCATTTGTAATCATTATGCATTTAAATAATGTTATGTATCTATTTGGGTCAAATAACCTTGAACTCTATTTTCAGATGTTGAATATGGAGACTCCTTATCTTCATCAGTCAGTAGAGCTGGGCATTGTTGTAGCTATTTTGTCTATAAATCCTTTGACTGGGGTATGAGCTAGTAATATGTAAATGTCATTTTCTATTACTTGTTTTATCTCATGTCATTTAATGTACATAAATGATATTCATGTTTACTCAAGTTTGCTTCTTCATGCTTCTCACAAGAGGTCACAACTCCAACCCGTCCAGCTATGGATGAAGAGAGACAAAAAATTATCAAAGGGATCACCGGCTAGCGGTAAGTGATTGATTACATATGCCATGTTATATGTTTTATGTTTTCTATATTAATGTGGATATTGTTTGATTGTATTAATAGGTGGAGCTTCAAAAATATCTGTGGAGGAGGTCTAGCCGATGGGAGAAAGAGGATGAGTCACTGATTGACTCTCCATCTTCATGGCCAAACAAGGGCCATCGATTATTTGATAGCAGTTCATAGGAAATTTGATTTTAGGATATTTTTTGTATGTCTAGATGGCTTTGTATACATACATTTATATTTTACCGATGTAGATCTTTGTATATGCATGTATGGCTTTGTTTGTCCATGCCTATATGGCTCTATATATACACTATATGTTATTTTCATGACATTATGGATATGATATTTTACATTAAATATAATATGATGATAAATTATGGTTACAGGATCTAGATATTGTATCATGCTTAAAAGTTTTGATATTGCATATGTGTTCTTCAATGTTTCTATGAAATGATATTATGTTCAATATATGTGTCAAATATGGTTTGATTAATTCAAATATTTTGCTAACATCTTTGCAAAATTCATTTTGTGCATATATTGCAATCATTACATTCCATGTGACTACATTTCTTTAAGGCATCATGTCAAACAGTTCACGTGACTTGTCTATGCTTCCACACTTTGTATACGTGTCTACAAGGGAAGCTACAAAAACAACATATGACAAAATTCCTATATGCTTTATGCTTTGATGGTTGTCCACACCCTCTTCCAAAGATTCCATTTTGGCATAGGCAGGAGGATGTTGGATAAGGTTGTGGAATTTGGCTTGACACCCACCAATTGCATTTTCTTGAAAATTTCTTTAAAGCCTTATCAAAAAATCTATTTTGTGCATATCTTGCAATCATTGCATTTCATGAGACAACATTTATTTGAAGCATCATGTCAAATAGTTCACATGCCTTGTCTATGATTCCACACTTTGCATACATGTCTACAAGGGTAGCCACAAACACAAAATTTCACAAAATTCCTATATCCTTTATGCTTTGATGGCTGTCCATAACTTGTTTGAATGATCCTAATTTGGCACAGAAAGGGAGGATGCTTACAAAGGTTATGGAATTTGGTTTTACATGTGACAATTGCATCTACTTGAAAGTTTATAAATCCTTTTCAAAAAATCCATTTTTGCATATGTTGCAATCATTGTATTTCATGAGATTGTGCATTTCTTTGAGGCATCATGTCAAATAGTTCACACACCTTGTCCATGCTTCCATACTTTGCATACATGTCTACAAGGGCAGCTACAAATATAACACGTGACAAAACTCCTATATCATTTATGCTTTGATGATTGTCCACACCCTATTCCAAAGATCCCATTTTGGCATAGGCAAGGAGGATGTTGGATAAGGTTGTGGAACTTGCTTTCACACGTGCCAATTGCATTTGCTTGAAATTTTCTTTTGTGCATTTTCTTGAAAGTTTCTAAAGCCTTTTTGAAAAAAATCCATTTTGTGGATATATTTCAATCATTGCATTCCATTAGATGGTATTTCTTTGAGGCATCATGTCAAATAGTTCATGTGCCTTGCCTATGCTTCCACACTTTGCATATATGTCTCCTAGGGCAATTGCAACTACAACATTTGTCAAAATTCCCATATCCTTTATGCTTTGATGGATGTCCATACCCTATTCCAAAGCTCCCATTTGGGCATAGACAAGGAGGATGATGGCTAAGGTTGTGGAATTTGGCTTTACACCCACTAAGTGCATTTTCTTGAAAGTTTCTATTAAAGCCTTATCAAAAAAACCATTTTGTACAAATCTTGCAATCATTCCATTCCATGAGACAACATTTCTTTGAGGCATCATGTCAAACAGTTCCCCTACCTTGTTTATGCTTCATCACTTTGCATACATGTCTCATAGGGCAGTTGCAACTACAACATCTGATGAAATTCCCATATCATTTATGCTTTGATGGATGTCCATCCCTTGTTCCAAAGATCCCATTTGGGCATAGACAAGGAGGATGTTGGCTAAGGTTGTGGAATTTGGATTTACACCCACCAATTGAATTTGCGTGAAGATTTCTAAAGCCTTATCAAAAAAACCATTTTGTACATATCTTGCAATCATTGCGATCCATCATGTCATACAATTGAGGTGCCTTGTCTAAGCTTCCACACTTTTCATACATGTCTCATAGGCTAGTTGCAACTACAACATTTGATGAAATTTCTATATCCTTTATGCTTTGATGGATGTCCATACCCTACTTTGAAGATCCCATTTGGGCATAGAAAAGGAGGATACTGGCTAAGGTTGTGGAATTTAGGTTTACACCCGTCAATTGCATTTGCTTGAAAGTTTCTAAAGCCTTATCAAAAAAACATTTTGTACATATCTTGCAATCATTGCATTCCATGAGATAACATTTCTTTGAGCTAGCATGTCAAATAGTTCACATGCCTTTTCTATTCTTCCCCACTTTGCATACATGTCTCATATGGCAGTTACAACTACAACATCTAATGAAATTCCCATATATTTTATGCTTTGATGGATGTCCATACCCTATTCTAAAGATCTCATTTGGTCAAAGACAAGGAGGATGTTGGCTAAGGTTGTGGAATTTGGCTTCACACCCACCAATTGCATTTGCTTGAAAGTTTCTAAAGCCTTATCAAAAAATCCATTTTGTGCATATCTTGCAATCATTGCATTCCATGAGACATCATTTCTTTGATCCATCATGAAGAGGATCAAGTCACTTCCTACAATGCATCTCTAATAATAACTATAGATTATTAATATTTCTTTCCTTTTTCATATGTATTCATACTAAGCCATAATGAGTAAGGATCTCAATTAGATAATAAAACATCATTATAATCAAATTAATTAATTCATAGATATAGTCATACATCTTTATCACAACAAAAATTAATTGTGTTTCCTAGACTACAAGAACAAGTATTACCAACCCAAGTATCAATCCTAGTTTCCACTCAGCCACCCTCATAGTGGAGTATATTGTTTCATAAGGGTCATGATATAACATGCACAACCATTTATAATTTCTTAATAATTTGGACTATACAACAACCTCATCCATTAGATCATTTAAAATTAATTCTTTCCAAATCCTTACTTATGTCTATGCATCACTTATTCAACACATTACCCATAGTTGACAAATGCATGCAAGACCTACTTGACACACTAGTCCATTCCCTTCTACAAGACTAAGTGACATCTTAACTTAACTAGACTTACATTTATTTATAATGAGGGTTATACCAACTCCAATGGGCCAAATTTCAAGTGTATAAGGGAACACCTTAACAATCAAGGAAATAATATCTATCTACGACTAACATAGCCATAATTTCTGACCATAATCTAGCCTCTAAAAATCTACCAAGATGACAATTTTTCCAATAAAGAAATACCATTTAGTTGCACTCTCCATTAATGGGTGGACATGAAACACACTAGAAGGCCTCATTTTTATCAACTCCTTAAATTTCCCCTACCACCTATGACTTGGATTACTTAACCATGAAGGCATCCATGTTGTTGGCTCACACACTTACAATGCACATAGATTAGATATAATTTATAAAGGGACTAATCCATTTGACATAGAATCTATATGAAACATAGGTTATAATCTTATTTTATATTATCACCAATCATAGATTTATCAAACAATTCAGTGCCTTGTCTATGCTTCCACACTTTGCATACATGTTTCATAGGGCAGTTGGAAGTACAACATCTGATGAAATTCCCATATCCTTTATCCTTTGATGGATGTCCATACCCTGTTTCGAAGATCCCATTTGGGCACAAACATGGAGGATGTTGGCTAAGGTTGTGGAATTTGGCTTTACACCTGCCAATTGCATTTTCTTGAAAGTTTCTAAAGCCTTATCAAAAAATCCATTTTGTGAATATATTGCAATCATTGCATTCCATGAGACAACATTTCTTTGAGCCATCATGTCAAAAAGTTCACGTGTCTTGTTTATGCTTCCATGCTCTGTATACATGTCTCATAGGGCAGTTGTAACTACAACATCTGATGAAATTCCCATATCCTTTATGCTTTGATGGATGTCCATACCCTATTCCAAAGATCCCATTTTGACACAGGCAAGGAGGATGCTGGCTAAGGTTATGGAATTTGGCAAGAAAACTTGATGTGCATCCTTGAACTCACTCATAATTCATAAATGTAGCATGTAGTTACCTATGTGGGCCCCATTAGTGATCTCATAACATTAGTGAAAGGTAATGGCCTCTAGTAGCATCGACATGCCCACCTCGACATGTTGGTGCATTCAGTTTGGCCCCATGAGGTTGGAAGAAGAAAATATGCATGTTGGCACCTTTTCACTGCTCTAAAATGATGCATTTTGCAAGAATGCATACATTGTTGGCACGATCAAATGGTTTGGAGTTGACCAAAATTGAGATAGAGTATTGTAGAGGGACCTAACGTCCACATGTAGGTCTAGACAGATAATTTGTAGGTGCCATAGATCGAGAGAAAATGTAGGAAAAAGTTCAACTTTTTGCTCTTTGGGCTCTTCAGAGACTCCTGGTGCAACGTAGCCTGGAATGGTCAAGAGACCTAGGAAATGAACCAAGGCCTCTAGTTGCATCAACCCATCCACCCTGACAAGGTGGGAAGAAGAAAATATGTCTATTGGCACCTTTTCACTGCTTGCAAATGACACATTTTGCAAGAATGCATATGTTGTTGGCATGGCCAAATGGTCTAGAGTTGACCAAAACTAAGACAAGATAATGTAGAGGGACCTGACATCCACCTATAGGTCCAAACAAGACATTCATAGGTGCCATAGATCGAGAGAAAAGGAAGGTGAAAGTTTTTCAACTTTTTGCTCTTTGGGCTCTTCAGAGACTCCTGGTACAATGTAGCCTAGAAGGATCAGGAGACTTGGGGAACAAATCAAGGCTTCCCCTAGTGTTCACCTACCCACCCAGACATGTTGGCATAGTTAGTTTGGCCCCATGAGACAAAGAATGCAAAATATGGCCCCTAGCAAGTTTTTGTTGAACACTAATGATGCTTTTCCTAACATTTCATACATCGTCGCCATAGTCAAATGGTTTAGAATTAATAAAAGCTGAGAGAGGTTATTATGGAGGAAATTTACATGCATCTATATGTTCAGACATAATAGTCATAGGTTCTACGGATTTCAAGTACCAGTCCGTCATAGTTTGGCAATTTTTTGCACTTAGGTCTCTTAAGAGACTTTGTCAGAATAGTGTAGCTCGGAAGGATCGGAAGACCTGTGGAACAAACCAAGGCCTCCCCTAGAATTCACCTACCCATACATACATGTTGACACTATCATTTTGGCCCCACGACACATGAAACAAAATTTATGCTCGCCGAAAACTTTTCATTGAACACAAATAATGCTTTTTGCAACTTTTGAAATATTGTTGCCACACCCAAATGGAATGACCATTTTAAAAAATGAGAGAAGTTATTGTAGAGAGACCTTACGTGACCCTATAGGTCTAGATACAATGTTCCTAGTTGCCATAAATTCTGAGAAGCAGTCCATCAAAGTTTGGCAATTTTTGGTACTTTAGGGCTCTTAAGAGAAAGTGTTGGCACAGTGCAGTTGGGAAATATTAGGATAGTTGAAGTGCAAAACATAACCTTTCCTAACATTCACCCACCCACCTAGACATGTTGGTGTTATTGATTTGGCCCCATGATGCATGAAATGAAATTTATGCTCGCCGACAACTTTTCATTGAACACAACTGACGCTGTTTACAACTTTTGAAATATTCTCTCCACAACCAAATGGAATGAACATTTCAAAAAATGAGAGAGGTTATTATGGAGGGACTCTACATGACCCTGTAGGTCTAGACATAATGTTCCTAGGTACCACAAATTCCACGAAACTGCCTGTCAAAGTTTGATAATTTTTGGCACTTAGGGTTCTTAAGAGAAAGCATTGGCATAGTGCAATAGGGAACGATTGGGATAGTTGAGGTGTGAAAAAGGACCTTACCTAGCATTCACCCACCCACCTAAACATGTTGGCACTATCAGTTTGGCTTCACGACACATCAAATGAAATTTATGCTATGAGACAACTTTTCATTAAATATAGCTGACGCTTTTTGTAAGTTTTCAAATATTGTTGCCATGACCAAACAAAATGACCATTTCAAAAACTGAGAGAGGTTATTGTGGAAGGACCCTACCTGACCTTGTAGGTCTAGGAAGAATGTTCCTAGGTGCCACAAATTTTGAGAAATAGTCTGTCAAAGTTTGGTAATTTTTGGCACATAGGACTCTTAAGAGAAAGTGTCGACACAGTACAGTAGGGAATGATCAGGATAGTTGAGGTGTGAAACAGGACCTTGCCTATTCACCCACCCACCTAGACATGTTGGCATTGTCAGTTTGGCCCCATGATGTACGAAATGAAATTTATGCTATAAGACAACTTTTCATTAAACACAAACTATGATTTTTGCAACTTTTGAAATATTGTTGCCATGACCATATGGAATGAACATTTTAAAAACTTAGGGAGGTTATTGTTGAGGGACCCTACGTGACCATAGAGGACATCAATAAAGGGCACACTAGAGGAAATCAATAGAATTGAAATTCGAGACATGATCATACACATATACAAATATAAATCAGCTATACATATAAATGACATGAGAAAGTTAGTGTACATAATCATACACATAAAAAAGAGTGTTGTATATAATCATACACATAAACAAGAGTATTGCACATAAGTATCTCATAAGAGACATGATATTAGAGACATGATTGTAGAGAAGGAACAAAATTTTACTTATACAAATATACAAATCAGTTGTATATATTTACAAATGAGCATGCAATTATAAAGTTTTTCATTTACAATCAATCCAATGAACCATCTAGGTCTACTCTACTCTTTATTGTGTCAAGTATTACCTCATGGTTAGACTCACAAACCTTCCACAAGGTCATGTTCAATGGTCTACCCCCATATTTGATCAAATGAATGTTTGATTCCACAACAAGGTTAGAATAATGAAGAATCTTCCTATGTGTGTCAAAGTCCTCGAACAACCACACATTAGACTTATTCATTGGGTACCTTCTAAGCCATGTTCCAGTAACAAGCACTGATCTTGTAGGCTACTCGATGTTTTATCCATCTATAACAAGGGCATCTAATTTCTTTTTTGCCTCAACACAAAGACACAAACAATAATATGTTTCTTCTTCACTATCTTTAGCTGCAATAACTGTATAAACATGCCCTGCATTGATATGTGCATTTAGTTTGATGATTTTAGTCAACAATACAAAAAAACTACAAAATAAGATGGAATATTGAATTTTATTAAATTTGAATGTTGATAATACCTACTTGATATAGATCTAAAACATGGTCAAAGTCAATTGACGAGTCAATCTTTGTGAGTTGTAGTGTTGTCAAGAGTCGATACGTGTTAATCAGGCTTAGGTTTCTTATACACTGTGTTGACATTTCTTCTGAATCAGCATTAGGGTTTGCCACTTCTAATGCACAGGCAGATTCAGGCCAACTGAATACAGGAGGTTGCGTGAGCTCCTCCCCTTCACTTCTGGTTCTGCCGCACCAAGGGGGGTATCCCTATAACTTAAGATGTAACCTTGACTAGCTCAAAGATAGAAAGATCTAACTTGACAACAACAGGCAGAATACTCTCATGTATGGACCAAGATCTGCATGATAGATCGCAAGGCTGGCAACATTCTTGGACATGATGTCTGGTTGGGTATGAGAGTATGCAGGGGGTTCCTAATCCTACTCCTACAACTAACAGGTGGAAGTATGAAATGGTTTGATATGAATTTGGATGCAAAGCTGGACATGGTGTATAACACAAGAACACAACATGATTGGTGCCTGTCCAGGGCTTGGAGTCGGTAGACATACACCTGTGAATGATCAGCATAAATAGCTAAAACTGGATTTCAGGGGGATACACATGATATCTGCCTTACAGATATCTCCCAATGAAGAGTGTTGAGCTATCTCTACTTATGGCATCCCTACTGCAGTATACCCTTCCCAATGTTCAACCTGAAAACAGTTTAATCTGCCCCTTGAGCAGAGGTTAAAAGATCAGACATTCAACATAGGAATTCTATGCTCTAGAATCTAAACATAAGCAAACATCCAGATCCAGAAGAAGGATACATGCAATACTGGAGACAGAATTAACACAACACATGCTAAGACAGCATTACTCATATAAGGTCAACCATGAAATCAGTGGATCCATGCCAAGTCCTACAACAGGAGATACATAAACTCACAAGACAAACTGTACAGAGCAACCAGATCAGCTGGTTATGGATTACAAAGCCAAAAATCTACAACTTTCAACAACCTTGAATGAAAAACACCCTCTGCATTATATAGCAGGAGAGTGTCTTCAGCATTAACTACCAAGTTGACCAAAACTCCCGCCAGATATACAGTATCAGAGAGATGGCGCTCAAACATTACCAGATTGGCGCCCAAACTTGAATGCAGCAGGTAGGGGAGGAGACAGGAAGATTTCTCGAGCCTTGCGCCGCCGCCTAGGGATTCAGATCTTCAATCAGGTACTACATCCGTCCACGCCATCGCCCATACCTCTGCAACAATCGCCATTGATGGCGCACCAACCCGCGGCCTCGGGAAGAACATCAAACAGTTAATCGCAACCACTTCCCGCCGATATTCATCATCATGATATTTCGAAAATGCAGGATATCAATATCCCACATGCACCCCACGATGACCTCAATAACACTTTATATACTAGGTCATGAGCATATATCATGTCGGTGCTTTTGCTCCTGACGACACTAGTATAAGACTTCATCATCATCATCCTCCAGCAGCATGATATCCTGTTGCCCGAAAAATCACCCTGACGTCATCATCATATCGCAATACAACTGCATGATAATCGCCTTCATCGGCACAACCTGATCCATCGGAGAAACATCCTCCTGCTGAGCCTATACCAAAAGTCTAGCCGATGAACATCCTGATGACATCATCATCATATCCTGCTGACGTCATCATCATATCTGCCTTCTGCGCACCTCCTCATATCCGGATGACGTCATCATCATGTTTGCAAATATCGGGAGATCTCTTCAAGATGATCAGTGTTAGAAATATGACCCCCCCGGGACCTTGATGACGTCATCATCATATTAACATCATCATGATATTCGGAAGACAACCAGATATTTGGAAATATCCTCCTGATGCACAAATATCAGGTTGCACTGTAGCTCCACCATAAGATCGGGGCGATAACTGAATATGATGATGCTTGAAAAGATCACCCCCAGTAGATAATGCGCGAAGCCAGCAGGCGGATATCTCCTTGATATCAGCATCATCATGATGCTCGAACAAACATATATCCGGGTGATATGAAAATATCACCCCCTCCTTCGGAAATATCATGATGCAGACAGGCAGAAAGAAAGATATCACCCTGATATACGGATGACGTCAGCATCATCAGGATGAAAAAACAACGAACAAGAGGTGATACAACATCATCAAGATGATATTGACTAAGATCATCCTGACGTTCAAAATATGATGACCCTAGTGAATATCAGGTCGCACTTAGAAATCTTCAACATCATCATCAGGATAAAAACCAAACATCACCCGATAACAAAATATGATGATGACGATGAAAAACCAGTCGACGGAGAACACGATGATGCTGACCACCATCAAAGGAAATATGATGATGATGACCTCCTCCTCAAGAAAATATGATGATGCAGCTGAAAAATGCTGAGGAGGTCCATTACCTAGAACATTTTTTTTTTTTGGATACTTAGGGAGAGTGCCTGAATGAAAAATGCTCAAAAAACTACCAGTCAATTCAGGCACTAACAGTGGCTCTGTCTGGGGATGTGCAGGTGAAAACCTGCAGCGAGAACACCAGATCTCTGGGATGCAGACCAGTCCCTTATCCATTGGGCACAGAGTCAAATACTGCACTGACCTGCATCACCCAACACACTTGATGGCCTAAGGCCACCAAGAAAAGAAAAACATGTATCTCCCTTTGTCAAATATCTTGTTTTCATCTGCATGCACTGGGTCAAGCTTGGAGATACTACAAAGATCCACCCACAGACAAATCTTGTCATTTGCATATTCAACCCTCTGATTTGGCTTGTCATTATCACCCTTGTGCATATAACCCTCAGCATCATGTGACATGTGGGTGCAGAATATATCAGGCAATGCATACTCATATGGCATATAGCACTTATCACCTATATCATCATCATGCATTGCAACATGATCTCCTAGCTGGACTGCAAATAGGAAACACTCGGAGTCCACCACAAAACTAGGAAGATCAAGGCTCATTGTATTATATGCTGGCTCATCAAAAGAAAAGCTTTCAAAATCACAATTGTGTACATCATGTACACAACCATCTGGTACACCAGGCTGGAAAAGATCAGGCTCTGGCATCACTTTTAAGTCAGGCACACTTTCATAGTCATTTACCTGATGTATGTTATTTCCTCCTTCATCAAGATGAGAAACAGAATCCAAGCCAAAAATAATGTCTAGATCCTCACCATACTCAGACAGATCCTCATCACCATATGTGTCATAAATGGGTGACCCAGGTGCATCAGTTTCATCATAGTATGCCATTTGTTCATGGGCAGCAGAGCACACCTCTTCATCATCAATGAATTCACTCTGTGGAGGAGTATCAGCCTGTGTGTCATAAGCAAAATAGCCATCAAATGAAAAACAATCATGCTCTGAACTAGCACTTATTTCAATTTCTGACTGCTCTTCATGATCTCCATGTGTTTGAAAGGTAGGCAATGGGTCACACATAGGACTGCTTCTCTGTTTGCTTATATCTTCTCTGTCTTGAGTACAATACTCACAATTGTCTCCACAGGTCCATTCTAAAAATTGCTCATTGCTGTCCACAACCTCGTTATTGTTTTCATGGTCAGCTGCCTCATCATTGCAATGGGAATCCTCATTAGTCCTTTCACTGGCATCCTCAACTGGTGAACAATCCAGTTGAGCAGTATTGTTAGCATTATGTTCAAATACAACAGTCTCAACCTCTATGCTTTTATTTTCATTTTTATCTGCACATGATGCCATAATCATTTGGTCATTTGCAGCTTCATAACCATTATTCACACCAAGGCCTGGGGACAGGGGTTTCAGCAGGTGCACATTTCTCATTTCTTCTACATTTTCTAAAAATTTGTATGCCATTTGCATACTTGTTACCTTGAAATCCCTCAGTAATGCACTAGAGCCCTCCTCAAAAGCTTCAAAGAATATGCCAACACAGGCTGAAATATCAGGTCTGAAACTTTCAGGGACATGTGAAAGGGCTACTGCAAACCTATGACTGAAATCAACACATGGCTCTTCATCTTGTTTTCTGATTCTCATCAATTCTGCAACAAGATCAGCCGGTTCTTTTGCAAATTCTTCCTTAAAACAGTCAGCAAGCTCATCCCAACAGGCAAAAAATTTCTTTGGAAAGCTCAAATACCAGTCTTTTGCTTTTGCATCAAAGGACCTAACAAGAAACCTCATCCACATATCCTCATCTCTGAATGAATATTTTCCCATAAAGCTTTGAAAATTTTGGATATGTGCATTCCCATCACATACATTGTGACCACTAAATCTAGGCATCTGACAATATATCCTAGCAGGCATAGTTTCTACTTTATAATCCACCCATGACAAATCCAGTTGGTCATACAAAGGATCAAAAGGGCTGACAGGAGGTTTAGCTTTCTGACAGGCAGACACAACAGGGTTACTGCTTCTTAACTGGGCCTGCTCAGCCTCTAAGAATATCAACCTATTTCTTATCTCTTCTATTCCTTTATCCAACATTTTACCACTGAGTGTGGGATAACTCATACTTGGATTTATAAAAATCTTACTCTTAGACATCCTTTGTCTGTCTAAGACCTAAGGCTTCCCCTGGCATCTAACTTATGCAGTAAAACAACAAATAAAGGGGAAGGAACAAGGTACCTTTTCTCATACAGATGCAGAAAAATGAACAACACGTTTTTGTCACATCACATACATCCATCTCACATGTGCATTTGGATCTTTTTTGCAGAGTCGCCACCTCTCCAGAGAGGACAAAATTTTCAATAGCTGAAAGCTACTTTTCCAGGTTCATTCCACTAGCAGAGCATCATTTTGTTAGTGACTCGGATGGGCCACAAGTATATCATTTTTTAGTCCATCCCCAGCAGAGTCGCCAATTTGTTGACATTTCTTCTGAATCAGCATTAGGGTTTGCCACTTCTAATGCACAGGCAGATTCAGGCCAACTGAATATAGGAGGTTGCGTGAGCTCCTCCCCTTCACTTCTGGTTCTGCCGCACCAAGGGGGGTATCCCTATAACTTAAGATGTAACCTTGACTAGCTCAAAGATAGAAAGATCTAACTTGACAACAACAGGCAGAATACTCTCATGTATGGACCAAGATCTGCATGATAGATCACAAGGCTAGCAACATTCTTGGACATGATGTCTGGTTGGGTATGAGAGTATGCAGGGGGTTCCTAATCCTACTCCTACAACTAACAGGTGGAAGTATGAAATGGTTTGATATGAATTTGGATGCAAAGCTGGACATGGTGTATAACACAAGAACACAGCATGATTGGTGCCTGTCCAGGGCTTGGAGTCGGTAGACATACACCTGTGAATGATCAGCATAAATAGCTAAAACTGGATTTCAGGGGGATACACATGATATCTGCCTTATAGATATCTCCCAATGAAGAGTGTTGAGCTATCTCTACTTATGGCATCCCTACTGCAATATACCCTTCCCAATGTTCAACCTGAAAACAGTTTAATCTACCCCTTGAGCAGAGGTTAAAAGATCAGACATTCAACATAGGAATTCTATGCTCTAGAATCTAAACATAAGCAAACATCCAGATCCAGAAGAAGGATACATGCAATACTGGAGACAGAATTAACACAACACATGCTAAGACAACATTACTCATATAAGGTCAACCATGAAATCAGTGGATCCATGCCAAGTCCTACAACAGGAGATACATAAACTCACAAGACAAACTGTACAGAGCAACCAGATCAGCTGGTTATGGATTACAGAGCCAAAAATCTACAACTTTCAACAACCTTGAATGAAAAACACCCTCTGCATTATATAGCAGGAGAGTGTCTTCAGCATTAACTACCAGGTTGACCAAAACTCCCGCCAGATATACAGTATCAGAGAGATGGCGCTCAAACATTACCAGATTGGCGCCCAAACTTGAATGCAGCAGGTAGGGGAGGAGACAGGAAGATTTCTCGAGCCTTGGGCCGCCGCCTAGGGATTCAGATCTTCAATCAGGTACTACATCCGTCCACACCATCGCCCATACCTCTGCAACAATCGCCATTGATGGCGCACCAACCCGCGGCCTCGGGAAGAACATCAAACAGTTAATCGCAACCAATTCCCGCCGATATTCATCATCATGATATTTCGAAAATGCAGGATATCAATATCCCACATGCACCCCACGATGACCTCAATAACACTTTATATACTAGGTCATGAGCATATATCATGTCGGTGCTTTTGCTCCTGACGACACTAGTATAAGACTTCATCATCATCATCCTCCAGCAGCATGATATCCTGTTGCCCGAAAAATCACCCTGACGTCATCATCATATCGCAATACAACTGCATGATAATCGCCTTCATCGGCACAACCTGATCCATTAGAGAAACATCCTCCTGCTGAGCCTATACCAAAAGTCTGGCCGATGAACATCCTGATGACATTATCATCATATCCTGCTGACGTCATCATCATATCTGCCTTCTGCGCACCTCCTCATATCCGGATGACGTCATCATCATGTTTGCAAATATCGGGAGATCTCTTCAAGATGATCAGTGTTAGAAATATGACCCCCCCGGGACCTTGATGACGTCATCATCATATTAACATCATCATGATATTCGGAAGACAACCGGATATTTGGAAATATCCTCCTGATGCACAAATATCAGGTTGCACTGTAGCTCCACCATAAGATCGGGGCGATAACTGAATATGATGATGCTTGAAAAGATCACCCCCAGTAGATAATGCGCGAAGCCAGCAGGCGGATATCTCCTTGATATCAGCATCATCATGATGCTCGAACAAACATATATCTGGGTGATATGAAAATATCACCCCCTCCTTCGGAAATATCATGATGCAGACAGGCAGAAAGAAAGATATCACCCTGATATACGGATGACGTCAGCATCATCAGGATGAAAAAACAACGAACAAGAGGTGATACAACATCATCAAGATGATATTGACTAAGATCATCCTGACGTTCAAAATATGATGACCCTAGTGAATATCAGGTCGCACTTAGAAATCTTCAACATCATCATCAGGATGATCATAACCAAGATCACCCGATGATAGAAATATCACCCCGGCGAGATATCATGATGCAGATAATATGATGACCCCTGCAAACAACACGGTGATAAAAGGAAATATGATGATGATGACGACGACCCTTTAGGAAAAAACAAGTTAGGTCGAGCAACTTAGAGAATAACCCCTTCAGAATATCGGGGCAACATCATCATCATGTCTGGGCAAGGTGATAATTGGAAGATCACCGGAGACTTTGAAAAATCACCCTCGCAAGCAGATCAGGGCGCACTGTAGCTCGTCAGCATCATCAGGATAAAAACCAAACATCACCCGATAACAAAATATGATGATGACGATGAAAAACCAGTCGACGGGGAACACGATGATGCTGACCACCATCAAAGGAAATATGATGATGATGACCTCCTCCTCAAGAAAATATGATGATGCAGCTGAAAAATGCTGAGGAGGTCCATTACCTAGAACATTTTTTTTTTTGGGATACTTAGGGAGAGTGCCTGAATGAAAAATGCTCAGAAAACTACCAGTCAATTCAGGCACTAACACACTATTCATCGACCCACTCCTTTGACTCACAATCATACCAAGCTTAATCTATACATGAAGAACAAAAGCATACCATTTGACGTGTATGATTATTCCATGAGCCTACATTAGAGCTTCTAAAAGAGTGTAGCTCACTCAATCCTGTCAATGTACAACAATCCTCATATTTTGCAATGTTAGTATCATCAACCAACCAAAAAATCTATGAACTGTAGACTTACCTTCATTACCTAGACCCATTGTAGTGTTACACCATTCAACAATAGATCTTGCATCTGTCAACTTTGCATTGTCTTTGTACTTCAACTCTTCTCATGCTAATGCTCTTTTGATACATGCTCCTACACTATCATGCTCCCCTTTTCTATGTCTAGCCTTAGAGAAATTCCACATATGTTGAACACCATTCATCATATGCATCCTACTTAACCAATAGAACATCCACAAGTTCTTGAATTATGATGCACAATTACCTGACCATATGATATGTTGACCAAATGATATCCTCCTATTAGCCAAATCACGGTAGAACATCTAAAAGTAGCCTTTCACAAACTTGGTAGAATGTGTGCAATCAACACTTATATAAAAATGATACTCCCTCAAGATCTTCCCATCATCCTCTGTACTTTCATTTGCATGAATGAATGCTATATGCACAAATATAGCAACCTACGTAGAGTTGTAATACTGCGATTGCACCTCATTATGTGGCTGTAGTGTGTAGTTCTCTGTAAAGTCAGCAACTGAAATGATGGTATCAAGTGGAAATTTATCCTTTCATAAATTGAATTGCAAGTCCAACCATCAAGCTCTATGGGTATGCCTTGCATACTTGTAAACTATATTCTCTCAAAAAATAGAGATAAATTGATACACTGAAATCTTTTCAATGACCAATTCACACCTTTTTTCTTCTTTACCATCTTTTAGACTATATGCCACTATCTTATGTTTTCAAAAACTTACTAGTTCATTTCCAATTGTATGTGTGTTCTCCATATGTTCACAAATTGGCAAATGTTGCAACTGACCAAAATGATCATACGTGTCATCCAAGAATAAGTTCTTGTGGAGTAATTGACCATCCACTCTTTGACATAATATTCCCGATATGAAATCTCTTGAAGATATAAGTGGACATTTTATATTACAATCTTGCAAAACATTGCTAGTATGCAAATCTACACATATATCTATAAATATCATAATGATTAGAAAACTCAATATGTACTCTACAACAACAAGTTGTGCATGTGTGATTTATTTTGACATAAAAAGGCTTTACCATTTCAAAATACCTTTGACTAATTTTGATTTGAGGATACATCTCTTGAAATTTCTTGAAAAACTGTGTTTGAGTCACATCCAAAAAATGCTTTGGATGTGGCTTACGGTTTCAACAACCAACTCTCCTTACATAATCTCTTGCATTAGGAGATACCCTTGTGTTATTTTTCTAAAATTCTTCAATGAGGGATCTCAAGGCTTGAACAACAACTTTAACTTTTCATGGGAGTCTCCCAGAGAATCCCCATAATTCATTTCTATTTAGGTCATCAACTATTTCATGTCTTCGAATGGCTCTCATTAGAGTTTTTCTACTTATATTCAATGCTTCACTTGTCTTTCTAATGAGACAAGCTTTCTTTGTTTGATGGCTTACTATTGTCGACATAATGACACATTGTGTGGCATTACTATCCTTAATGTGTGAGGTGGAACCCACACTCTCATATGCAATCATTAAATTTTTTACAATTGATTTTTCACTTAAAGCATCCGATGTTCTTAGGCCAAGAATCTTCATAATGGGCCTAAATTTTAGATTTCTCATCAAATCAACAAATAGTTGACATCTTCCAGTTTCATTAAGTTCTCAAAAAATAATTTCCATATCTTATTGGCATATCTTCTACAAGTACAATTGGGAATCTTATCTTGCATAGGCTTCAAAACATTCTCATCGATATCAGTTAGAAACTTAGGCTTTCTATGCAAAATTCTAGGAGGCATTTTCAATGGTAAAGTTGACTCGGTATTAAGAATTTCTTCAATATTTACTTGAGATAGGATAGATGGTGTACCTTTAATTGGAGATGAAAAGATGAAAAGCCTTGAAGTTGAGATGGAGAAGATGGTGTACCTTCAACTTGACATGTGAATGATGGCATGCCTCCAGCTACAAGAGTTCTCCATCATTGGAATAAGGGTCTCTTGGGATATGGTGAACATTTACAAATGGTGGTAGGCACAATATCTAGGTTAATTTCACATTTTCTTAACATATCTTCTCAAACATGCTTGTCTCCTTCACTTAGGTGGATTGGGAATGTGATTTCCAAGGTAACTACTTTAGTTGACAACCATAAATTGTTCTATAAGGATCTTCAAATCATGTAGTATTCCTTCTTTCATCATAAATCTTCAATAGAAAGGCAAAGCTTCCTTATAGAAATAGAATAATTCGATACCTTTTTTTTACCTTCTTTTATTCTCATATTTATAGATAAAATTATATGGAGCTTCTTTTTTTTAAAACAACAACAAATCAGGTCATCAAATTAGTAATTTGTCCTTTGTTCATCTCATTCTCATAGCCAAAATTTTTCTTGATCTTGTCTTAGGTTCTCTTTTAGTACTTTCTTCTTCTATCATATTCTTGTTAAAATAGTGTATGTAGAGCAACAAATCATGTCTCTAGATCAATAATTTTCCTTGATTATCCACCTTTCTTTTGCAACCACAAGACAACGTATCAAACTCTTTTAAAGGACCACAAACTACCTCCTACTAGTTAGCAAAAAAATGAGATAAATGAAAAATAAAACACAGATTTTAATCAAGATCAATGAAAGATCTGAAAACATGACAAGTTGGATTAAAGATGCAACATATTCATTCCTATTTAGGAAAATCCCTTCTCTAAACCTTCTCCCATTCCTATTCAAATTGGTTGTGAAACTATAATAAAGTGTCAAATTTAGTTTCTTTTTACAACTTCACCAAATTTGGTGTCCTTCTTTTGATCTTGACTGCTACTTCATGATGCATGACTCTTTCATTTCATGAAAAGGCTATGCACCCACCAATATCAATAGTCTATCTTCCTTAACTATCTAATAACTCCTTGACAAGTCACTATCTATTCAAGACAATCTCATTGTGATTATAATTGTCCTAATAACTATGCTAATGACATGTATGGTTATCTTTTAGTTGACCTATTTGGTCATCTAGTGTCCATGGCAATCTTCCCTACCATATGAATATCCTTTCAAGACTGCCTCTATGTTTATATAGTATCATGGATACCTTTTTGCATGGATTTGAGATTAATTGACTTATCATTTAGTCTTGATTTTCGCCTTGTGTATCAGTTTCTATCCTACTTATGGGCGAGAGGTCATAGCTATTCCTACGGTTGCATGATAGTTGTTGTAGTATAATAGTCTTTAGACTGATATGATAGTTCTTGCAAGTGAGTATGCTCAAGTGATAATCCTTAGCTTGATTTTAATAGCATGATAATAATTCTTTGACTAACACAATTTCCCTTAGTATCCTTCTAATTGTTTAGGTTAGTGTTTGAATTAGGATAATAGCAACATGATTGCACATCTAGTCCACAGTGAAAGTGTTTCCATGACCTTGCTCTAGTTTAGGATTATCCTTGAATGTTGATAAGACTCTATCATGCCCAAGCCATTATATACTTGAACATGAACCATAAAACTTAGGTTATTTTCAAATTTCATTCATTAAATAGCTTAATTAGGTTTTAGAATTGTTAAATCACAAAGATCAAATTTTAAACTGATATACATTGTCATACATTCGAATGAGCAAATTTGTGCATTATACGGAATTTTTTATATCAACCACTATATCTAGAGACCAAGTTAAAACCATCCTTACACAGCTATATAAAACAATAATAAGTACCATACAATAGAAAATTGCAAGGTACAAAAAAATAGAGTTACAATTGATCCTTCATGAACGGAGAGAGAGGATTATAACACTTATATATGAAGGCAAGTATTCCACATCACCCATATGTTAGCTTTCGACATATTAACCTTACAACTACTTTATGCATCACCAAATTAGAAACATAAGTGCCCAATATACAAATCAATCCATGTGAAATGAATAACTAATAATCACCTTAAGATTGTTTAGTTACCTTAGGACATTCATATAATGTTTGTCTTCACAACAGTAACCTGCAAAAGTCTTTCGGCATGAATCTGCACAACTAGATATATAAGCATTAGTCTCACAAGATCAATAATAATGTAGTAGATACCAATGCACAAGGTGATGAGACTACATGCCCTAAGGGGCCAACCTAATGCCTCGGGGGCTCATCTTGGATGACCTTACCTACGTACATGCAGTACATAGGCCTCGTAGTTCAAGTAACTTGAACTTGCAACCATAAAGTTGACTTAACTACATATATCCATGAAAACAATAGTACTGGCTAAAATACTAGATTCATGATAAGAATAGAAAATGCATTCTCAACACAAAGCATAAAACGTTCATCAAAGCATATGAGAAGGTAACATACATATGAAATAGGATATACATCTGCTCAAAGAATCATTCAAACATATTTACTTCCATCATTCACTAAAAAAAGGCATTATTTCTGATGACAAATCTCATCACTCAAAAGGATGGTCCTTAATAAAGCTTATTTGTTCAAAGATATTTAAGTTTCTATTCTCATAAGAAAGATTTCTTCCTATTCATGGAAAACAAATTCATTCACTCTAAAACTATAAGTTTACTCAAAATATCACGACTTAATTATGTAATTAAAGTTCCATTTTTTATTAAAGTCAAATCATATATTCCATACTGATCATGAGAAGTCATACATTTCAATAGTAATGAACCTAGAAACAAGATGTTTCTTATAGATTTTCATCTCAATCTACTCACTCATCTAAGATAACACCAAAAGTATACCACTAACCATACAAATAATAAATCATATAAAACTAATACTAATATATATATATATATATATATATATATATATATATATATATATATATATATATATATATATATATATATATATTAAATAAACAAGTTATTTTTTTATAAAATAATCCCAAGAGAACAAATATTAAAAAAACATACTATTCTAATTAAATTAACAGATTTAATTTCTAAAAATAAATAGTATAATAAATAAACAAGATATTTTTTAAAAAATAATTCCAAAAGAATTAACAACTCAAAAGATACTATTCTAATTATATTAAAAGATTTAATTTCTTAAAAAAATTCTACATGAGTGGAGATTTAGTTTCTAAATAAAGAAGATCTCTTTTTTAAGATTTTAGTTCTTAATTACGTTGAGAGAGGCGTTCCTACAGTCACAATAGGGGTGGAGATGAAGAGCTGAAAGATTCCAAGATTCCAAGATTCCATATAATTTTATAAGATTCTTATTAAAAAATAACATATAAGATTCCATAAAAATAATAATAAACTAATAATAATAATAAATGAGATGAAAACTAATAATAATAAATGTGAGAGAAACGCTTGTATGCCTAATAATTATCTTTAAATATTCATATTAAGGTTTTTAAGTGCATTAGAGATGGTATGAATGTCTGGTATTGTGTTATATATTTTTAGCCCGCCCTGTCCATGACCGTTCCAAATATTGCCATGCATTTCTTGTACAGGCTTCGGCATTTATCTTGAGAATTAAAGAGAATTAGGATTAAACGGAAATCTTGAGCAAGAAATTTCCTCAAAATTAGGATTTTCTTTTTTTCTTTTTTCTTTTTTAAGTTAAGTTAAGAGTCCCCAGTCACAAATCTGAGATTCTGAAGGGAAATAAATTGTAAGTTAAGCCTTTCTAAAAATAAGTTTTATGATTAAAAAAAAAATCTAAATCTAAACAATAGATATATTTTTAAATATACTTATTTATACTATTTGAATTATTTTTAATTTAACTTATTAGAATAGAAATAGATTAAAAGATTGAACAAAGCAGCAAGTTAAATGAAAAATATGTTTAGGAAAAAAAAATATCTAAACTAAACAATAGTTATTTAATTAACTTAGTGAATATAATTAAATATTCATCTAATTAAAGTTTATTTATTTTTCCTTTATAGATTAAAAGAATAGTATTAGTTGAGTGAGGAATTATTAAAAAAATTACACTTAATTGTAAAAAGTTTATTCTTAAAAAATTTTATTCTTCCTTAAAAATAGGAAACTGTTAAAAGATGTATTCCTCCCTAAAACATAGGAATTATTAAAAATGATGAAACAATTAGAAAAAAACATTATAAAATTGTATCCACAATATTAAATTTTTATTTTTTAAAAGTTTTTAATAATTGATTGGGATTTGCTAATTATAAAATTGTATGATCAACAATATTAAATTTTTTTTTTTTAAAGTTTTTTAATAATTGGTTGGGGATTTGTTTTAATATTCTACTGTAATGTTAGTTTTATATTATTGGGTTAATAGTAGTGAACCTTAATGTCATATTATAGAATGCATATGTATCTATGTTCATTATTTATGAAGGAATTTTTGGTTTTAGATTATTGAATCTTTATATTAAAATTTCATATTAATCTTTCAAATTTCAAATTATGTCTTACTTTTTAAAAATAAAACTATAATTTTATATATTTCCATTTCTAAATTAAATTATATGTAAGCTTAACACATGATTGTTTTTAAAGGGCAAGTATAGATCATACTACATAAAAAAATTGCTAATATAAACTAATCTTATAGTTATAATATTTATTTTAAAGGGAAAGTAGAGATAATTACTTGGTATTAGTTGATATTAATCTTATCATGATTTAACAAAAATTCAAAAATATACAAATATGAGTAGAGAATTGCAAAACAAGTCCTCCAAAAGGTAAAACTAGAGGTAGCAATTTCATTATAGCTTAAAAAATTAAGCTCTTAATTGCCATGGAATTGCCAAAAAGGGCCTATAATATACATTAGAAAATGACACCATCTAGACCAAAAGAAATATTACAAACCTTAAATGGAAAACATAACTAAGATCTAATACTTTACCTACTCCCAACTATTGAAAAGAGATCAAATAACTTTCTCACTTAAAGCATAAATAATTTAGATAGAATAACATATAGCCAAATTATGTAATTTTAGGGATACAATTAGGGTTAGGGTTACAATTACATTTAGGGATAGGGTTTAGGTTAGGAGCAGGGTTAGAATTAGGGTATTCAAAATGTATTATGTATTGAAAATGTAATATTATTCTAAAGATCAAAAGAAGGTACATAAAGTAATTATTGAGGATGACCATAGATTCATAAAGGCTTGAAGTTGCATACTTCATACTATTTTCAAAGAGGCTACTCAGAGGTCTATACTAAGGATAGTGAACAAAAACAACATTTAAGCAAAGAGGTCATCCTTACTTTTTGTTTAACTTTGCAACTCAATTATTTTACACTTAAGGGTTAGAATTAAGGTTATGGTTAGAATTAGAATTGGGGTTTGTATTAGGGATACACTTAGGGTTAGGGTTAGGATTAGGGTTAGAATTATGAATAGTGATATAGTCCAAGTTACAATTAAGGTTTAGGTTAGAATTAGGGTTACAAATTATTACAATTAGGGTCTAGAAATAGGGTTTAGTTTAGGAGTAGGGTTAGAACTATGATTAGAATTAGGGTTAGGGTCAGGGTTAAAACTAGGGTTAATATTGGCCTAAATGTTAGGGTTAGGGTTACAGTTAGAATTAGGGTTAGGGTTTGAGTAAGAATTAGTGTTAGAATTACGGTTAGGGTTAAAATTAAGATTAGGGTTAGGGTTAGCATTATAATTAGGGTTGGGTTTGGGTTAGGATTAGAATTAGGGTTACAACTATAATTAGGGTTAATGTTAAAATTAGAGTTAGGGTTAGGGTTACAATTAGGGTTAAGTTTAGTATTAAGGTTAGGGTTAGGGTTTCAATTAGGATTAGACTTAGGGTCAAAATTGAGGTTAGGGTTAGAATTAGAATTAGGGTTACTATTAGGGTTAGGGATAGGGCTAGAGTTAGGGTTACAAATAAAGTTAGGGTTAGGATTATGATTAGGGTTATAATTAGGGTTAGGGTTGGAATTACAAAGAAAAATAGGGTTAGGATTAGGGTTAGAATTATAATTAGAATTCAGGTTATAGTTTAAAGAAGGGTGACAATTACAAAAACAACCTTTAAGCAAAGAGGTCATCCTTATTTTTGTTTAACTATGCAATTCAATTATTTTACACTTTAGGGTTAGAATTAGAATTAGTATTAGGGATACAATTAGGGTTAGAATTAGAGTTAAGGTAAGCATTAGAGTTACAGTCAGGGTTAGAATTATGGCTAGATTTACAATTAGGGTTAGGGTTAGGGCTAAGATTAGGGTTACAATTAGAGTTACAATTAGAGTTAGGCTTAGGGTAAAGGTTACAGTTATGATTAAGGTTATAATTAGGGTCATGGATGAAATTATAGATAGAATTAGGGTTAAGATTAGGGTTAGAATTATAATTACAATTTAGGTTATAGTTTAAAGAAGGGTGACAATTAGAATGAAAATTAGGGTCAAAACTAGGGTTAGGGTTATAATAGGGGTTAGTGTTAGGGTGAGATTTAGGGTTACAATTAGAATTAAGTTTATGTTAGGGTTAGGGTTAGGTGATTAGAGTTATACTTAGGGTTAGGATTCATCATGTTGAATCCTTGTATACCGTTATGCTGCCAAAATTTTGAGCAATCAACATCTCTCCATAATTGACCCTTCGAAATCTATGCCTATGCATGATTGAGAAGAGCCATGGAGGTCAATCAACACTAGTTTGAAGTTTGATTTACATTTTGTTTATGTTTTTGCATTTTCAAGCTAGGTTGTGCTTCATGGTGCTTGATAGGTTTTAGTAGTTTGTTGTTTTCAACTCTAAATATATTTTTTTCCCTATCTACATTGGTAAGCCTGATGTGAATGTGTGAAAAATCTAACATTTTTGGTGATTTTTAAAAATCTATTTTTGTAGGTGGCCTCCGGAGCTCAAACGGACCTCACCGTTGAGTCCAGGAGGTTCGAGAAATGAAAATCGACATAAAATTCAATACTCAAAAAAAATTTAATTTTTTTTTTAGTTTTGGCCCCTCCATAGGGCCATACTGTACAGATCCGTATGGATTCGCACAACATACTGCGCAAGGGTCCATGGTTGCATTTGCTGGGTATCAATTTTCTTTGATTGTTAACTTTTTGCAGGATTAATGGTTTTGGTCGCAGACATAGTATGATTTTTGGTAGCAGGGATATTTTCATCATTATCATTTTTTATGTTGCAGGGTTTAATCTTTGTGTTACAGAGTTTGATATTCGGGTTAACATATTGTTTGTTCTAGGATAAATCTTTGGCATTTTAGTGGTTGCTGGCTTGAAGATCCCTGTCGTGGTCCTTGAAAGCCCCTATCAACATTTTTGAATACCCTAAGCTACGTCACCCATTTTCATAGCGATCGCCACCACTTATTATGTGGTTGCTACCTCACTCCGTCTAAATCCCTGTCAACCCCTTCATCCACCTCACGAGCTTTTCCCCTCGTCTCCTACAATCCCTTTCGAGCCTTTGTCATTGACATGTCTCATCGATCTCTCTATTACCAGGTAGAAGCCCCATACCTGCCATTTCCCTTGGACGTGTTGGTGCCTGAATTCACTGTCAGTTAATTTAGCAATTTTCATGCAGGCACCATCCCGAAATATCCAAAAGGTTCTAAGTTTTGGCACCCCTTCAGTGTTTTTCAGCATCTGCATCTCATTTCTTGAGGAGGGGTCTTCATCTTTTCTCCATCGGCATGGGTTCGTTTTTGTGTCTTCAACATTTCAGTTTGAACTTGAAACCTTTTTTCTCTAAGTTCAGTGGTTCAGCAGTTCAGGGTTCAATTTTCTTCTAACGGGTCACATTATGCATTTGCCTTGCGCAAATATTGCATCGTTGAACCTCCCACTTGAACCTTTTTGTTTTGGTTCAAGGTTCAATGGTTCGAAGCTTTGTTGCCTATGGAGTATTATTTTTGATGTTTGAACCATCGCGTTGAACCCTCATGTTGAACCCTTTTGGTTCGGGGTTCAACAGTTCAAGACTTTATGTTTTTGGTCTTATCGGAGTGATTGGCTTCATCGGCAAAAGATTTCTTGAGTGCTCCGATTGTTTTGGTCTAGCCGATGGATGTCCATCGGCATGTGTTTGGCTATCGGCAAAGTAAATTTTTGGGCCGCTGATGTAAGGAGTTTGCCCGATGGGGAATGCCATCGGAGTAAGATTGCATATCGGGCTAGCAGTTGGAGGGTCCGCCGATGGGGTAGTGTTAGGCCGATGAAGGGGAATGTGAAGCAAGTTATATCGGCCAGACTATTGATGTCGGCAGGAGGATTTGGGAGTGTGCCGATGGCTCGGGTCTTGGTGATAGGCTTTAGACAAAGGCTTATGCGTCGAGCGCGACAAAAGCGCTCGACATTTGTTATACATGCGGTCATGTTTTTAAAATGATAAAGTTGTCTCCGCGGCACCAATGTGGGATTAATCTCCCTACATTTTTTGAACCTGTGGTAAATGCGTTTTGGCAGGAATTTCTTTTTTGAAGTGCTGCGACGGTTTTCAAGCGGCCGCAAGTGGTTGAGCCATCAATGGCGACTGTAGTTGGGGCATGGGCGAGTTGTTGAACAGTCATGTACCTGATTTTTGGCGTGAGGACTTCTAGATGGTGGCACAGGGCTCGAGGCCACCATTGTCTACTTTCTGTCTCTGTAGCAATAAATTTTGAGCGCCATTCCTTTGAAGGATCTGTATCTGGCAAATTTTTTGTCAAAGCCATGTAATTAATGCTGAGTACACTTCTTTGGCTGTTATAAGCAGGAAGTGTTACTCATTTTAGGTTGTTGAAAGTTGAACATTTGGCTCTGTAATACAATACAGCTGATTTGGTTGCTCTATACAGCAAAACCTGTGAGTTTATGTATCTCTTCTTGTACGTTTTTGCATGAATCCACTGATTTCATGGTTAATTCTATATGAGAAATGCTATGTTAGCATGTGTTTTGTTAATTCTATCTCCAGTATTGCATGTATCTTTCTTCTGAGTCTAGATAATTAAGCAATGTTTGAGACTCTAGAACATAGAATTCCTGTGTTGAATGTCTGATCTTTTAACTTCTGCTCAAGGGGTAGATTAAACTATTTTCAGATTGAACATTGGGAAGGGTATACTGTAATAGGGATGTCATAAGTATAGATAGCTTAACACTCTGTATTGGGAGATATCTGTAAGGCAGGTATCATATGTATCCCCCTGAAATCTAGTTTTTGTTGTTCATGCATATCATTCACAGGTGTATATCTACTGACTCCAGGCCCTAGATAGGCACCAATCTTGCTTTGTGTTTGTGTTACAACCATGTCCATCTTTGCATCCAAACTTTAAATCAAAATCAAAATCTAAAACAATCTTTAGGACATTAGAATTAGTTTAGGATCCTCAGTCCTCTGTCTACAACTGCAAATAGGCCCAAAGCTAGCCCCTTTGCTCTTATCTTTCAGTTTTGGTCTACTTATAGGAGGACTTATCTGCTTTTTGTCAGCATCCCAGCCTTTGTATGTATATCCTCATGGATGTTGAGTAGGGAATACCCCCCTAGGTTTTGCAGAGCTTGAAGAAGAAGAGGAGATAAAATATAGAGTCTATCTCCTACACTGTTGGCCCCTGGCCCAGAGATCCTGTTGATCATTGATGGCTACCTTGTAGGGAAATCTGGGAATAAGCATCCAGTTTGGGAAAAAACCAACAGGACGTCACCAGTTTGTTCCCTACCATCAAAGCCCTAATAAGTTTGGTATTGTCCCTGCTGACTCCCTGCATTGACTTGAGCTCCGCCTCTATTACTAGCTCATAAACCCTAACGCTGACCCTACCCTTTAATTCTGTGGTGTTGCCTCTATCTCAGGCTCTGTCATCACTTACCTGCAACCAAGACCCCCTTCATTACAATCCATTTGCCACCAGTTGCTTAAAACTTAATCACTATTTGTGCATGAAAGCTCACATCGTCTGAATTCTGCCGCATAAAATAATTAAAGAAGAGAGGCTGGTTAAGCATTTCAAACAGACTAGCTATATAATGATCCTTTAAATCATAGTCGTATAGAGCAAACCTGTCATCTTCTTGTTTTGCAGCACTGGATTCCTCCTGGTGATTTTCAGAGCTTTTCTCTGATGGGAGATCATCAAGCTGAAGACAGTCTGCATTAATGTAATTTTCATAATCATTATTTAGGAATTGGTTTGTATAATTATTCCCCTGAGACGCATGTGCATCTCGGTAAATTTCTTCAACTATTGTTGATGCATCAGCAGCTGATGAATTAATTTGCTTGAAATATCTAGCAAGCATCCTCGACTCAGAGAGTGAAAGACCCTCAACATCTATCAGTACTGGAGCGTCATATTGAAATCCAAGGTTGTTGTCACCCTACCCATTGTTTGTTTTAGCCTCTCTTTAAAACCTCGACCACTCTCTAAAACTATTGAAATTGTCGCCACCAGGTCTTCAAATCCACCTCCCACTATTGCAAAGTCCCCACCTGCTCTCTGAAACTACCGCTCTCTAAACTCGTCACTCATCATCCGCTGTCCCCACCACCCTTTTCCTATCAGCTCTGTCCTCTTGACCACCATCTGGAGATCTCTGTTGACACTGGTTAGCTCTTGGGTACCCTTCGTCAGCTTGGAGTCACCGCGGATCGAACCTTTGCCAATGGCCTCAAGCAAGCCTGCTATTCCTTCCAAGGCTCTTCCACTCTCAAGATCTCTGTAGAGTGTGCTGGCATGTTGGAAAGGCTTATGCTTGGACATGCTCAGGAGTGCTTTTTTTGAAAAGGTTATATCAAATGGCAGTTAGGTTAGTCTTTACTATGAAGAAGCACACACTACACCGAATCTCCCGACCATGGGGTAGTCGTCGCAATCCTCAGAGTGGTCATTAGATCCTTCATCATAGTCTTAAAACCCTAGACCATTCACCGAAACCCTGACCCATGGGTTTAACTCATCAAACCACCCCTTGAATTCAAATTTTGACCAATGTTTTAGTCGTAAGCACCACAATCATATTGATGACTGGTAGAGGAGAAGGGGCTCGCTACCTTTTTTTTTTTGCCCTTATTTGACCCCTGGTCATATGGATGACCAAGGGCTCTTTTAAGCCTTAATCTTAAACACAAACCACTAGATCCTAAATAGTTGCATGTGACCGCCCAACCTTAACCTCTAGCAGCTAGGTGCTAGCAGTCAAGCATGGTCCTCTTTGCCTCCACATACCAAAATAGGCTATTTTTTTTCAAACTCACACAACTTTTGCATACGAAAGTGGATTTTCACAAAATTGGTGGTGTTAGAAAGGTGACTCTAAGAACTTCGTAGTAGTATAGGTTTGATCAGGTAAAAATATCATTTTATTAGTCAATTGTTTGGTCAAAGTCAAACTCATTGTCAAACTTTGACTGCTCATAACTTTGGCAAAATTTATTAGATTGTAGTGATTTTTTGTTTCAAACCGCTCAGAATTTCCTGAATTTTCTTATTCTACTGTTATTTTTTCTATAACTAATCAAATTTTGTATATTTTTTATTAGATTTCTATTTTTGACCTCTTTGACTTATGGCTCACAAAACGATGCATCTATTCATTAGGTCATGTTGTTTTTTGCTTAATCATGGAGTTTTTCATGCTACTAATGTCTGATTTGCAGCATGTGGCATTCGTGGGCTGAAGACATTTAATCTAAAAATACTAACACACTTGATGCAGGGATTCAATTTCTTTCATATGCATGTGTGTTGGTTATCATAGACACATTTGGTTTTGGTGCACTAAAATGAACATCTTGCTATTTTCACACATATCTTGGGGCTTAAAATGAACCAGTGTTTTCTTTGTTTAGTGATGTGTTTGTGTTTTGAAGTGTGCATGCTCTTCCCTCGTGCTTTAAGTAATCTTGGGAATCAAAAACACTTCTTGAACACTTGCATTTGTCACACCACACATCTATTTTCTAAGGTCAATGAACATTTACAAGTGTGAGCAAGTTCACATGTGTATGCTCTCCCCTTGTGACTTAGTGTGAGCCTGGGGATCAAAAACATATGAACGTGTCTTGCTTTTGTCAACCTTAGAGTGGGCCTACTCTTGAGACACATTCGAAAGGAGAACTCACTTGCGACCCCAAGCGGAACTTTCATCCAGCCCACTATATAAATTGAGGATAAGGTAAAAGCCAAGTCTAATCGGTATGAGCACTCACCATACAGTGCTAGTTTGAAAGGAGGCATACCTTTGTGTCTATTAAACTCCTAGTAGGGTTAGTTAGAGCCTTAAGTGGCTTGCTAGATGCTCGTGGGGTGCCGGTCCCCCGAATATCCACTAGAACCCTTTTGTATAGTGGCTAAAAGCCCTCTATTTGTTGACGTAGAAGGGTAACCTTTGAAGCCGTCCTGATTCTTGCGGTTCTTAGCCAAGATAGTAGGGACAATCCTAAGGTTTGGTGGGGGGACGAGCCTTGGGAAACTTGGAACTTGGTATGCATGAGAAGTGAGTGCCGTGGAGGGGAGTCGGTGCTACCAAGATCCTAGATCTATCCTCTTTGAATAAGTGCAACTAGGGGATTCAACAAATACAGTCCTTGCCTAGCCATAGGGTTGTGCTTGTCTTATAAAGTGTTTTCAAAAACTTGTCACAAAAATGTCAAACAACCACAAAATTGATTGCCAAGTTTCTTCTTTGATTTATGTGTGTGCTTGCCTAATTAGCATCCTAATCATTCATTCCAACCCATACATTCCAAGTCATTATATCCTAATCACTCCACTAAGCCAATCAATTTCATCGTAAACATTCCACATCATATCCTAGTCACATTATCCTAATCCGTCCAAGTCACCATATCCTATTCATCATTCCTAATCACCCTCCTAAGCCAACCCATTTCATCCTAATCACATATTCTATTCATCATATCTTAATCATTTCACCTTATCCTACTCATTATCCTAATTCATCATCATCCTAATCATACCTTAATCACATCCTAATCATACCCTAACCATTTCCAACTCATCCCAATCATCCCATATCATACCATGATCATATCCAAGTCATCATAACTCAAACCTTAATCATCCTTTATCACCTTCTCCCTAGTCAAAACCCAATCATTCCTTATCATTACATTTCATCATCCTCACCATTTGAATCTAATCAATTTCACATTATCATTCCACATCATATCCTAATCATGTCCTATCATGCCCCAATCATCCCTAATCCCATTATCCTTACACATCATCCTATCATATCCAAACAACATCGATCCTAATCATTCCTAATCACATTCTTGTCATATCTTCTTCATGCCACCTCATCATAATTATACCCTAATCATTCATAATCATCACATCCATTTTACATCATATCATATTCATCATTCCAACTCATCCCATCCTAATCACATCCCACTCATATCTTCATCATTCAACCTTCATATCTTAATCACCCATCTTAGCCACATCATATCCAAGTTATCCCTAATCATATCCTAATCACATTCTTATCATCCCTCATCATTACACTTCACCCTAATCCTATTATACCCTACCATTCCTAATCATTCCACCTCATCCCAAATATAGCCTAATCATCATGATCGGGTCCAATTCATCATGCATGACCATTACACATCGTCATCCCAATCCAATCCTAATCATTCAACCACATTCTACACTATCCAATCATCGTCATTCTTACTCATTACACATCACCCCTAATCATTCAACCACATACTAATCATACCCCATTCATCATCCTAATCATTCCCCATTCATATCCAAGTCATCCTAGTCAAACCCTAATCATCTCTTTCATCGAAGCACCATATCCTAATCATATCCATGTCTTCATAATTCAAACCCTAATCATTCCAAATCACCATATCCTAATCATATCCAAGTCATCATAATTCAAACCCTGATCATTCCAAATCACCTTCATCCTAATCACCTCATCCAATCATATCATCCCTAATCATATTCTACCTATCCAAATCATATCCTAGCTATTCATTCATAATCCAATCATCATTCTCCTAATCATGTACAAATCATCCCAATCCAAACCTAAGCATATCCTAGCCATTCATCTATTATCCAATCCATTTCATCTTTCATCATTCCCAATCACAATAAACCACAACCATAGTCTCCCTATCGAATCCAATTGCAATCATGTCAAAACATCATAGACTTATTCAATTTCATTCACCCACTACATATTCCAATTCCATTCATTTACGATTACATTTCATCGCAACATTTCATTACCATTCAATCCTCAACATCTATAGAGGTTCCCAAACATAGTCTTCCTAAGGTTGAAACATAGGGAGAAACTATCAAAGATTGATTGTATCACAAGTACAAATCTAGACCAAGAGACCTTGACATCCTTTCCACATCAATCAAAACTTGGGCTTAATACTCCACAGCTAGTTTAAGTCCATCCTTACAAGTGAATTCTGAAACTCATGTGTTCACTTTCATCAATCATTTATTCCACTTGGGCTTAATACTCCAAGGCTAGTTTAAGTCCATCATTCCAAGTGAATTCTAAAACTCATGGGTTCACTTTAATCATCATTTCATTCACACCTCGAGGTCTCGACAAAACCAATTTGTACTTTGAAAGTTCATTAGTAGACGAGAGTACCCACTTGGAGCTAGACTTTTTGAAGACTAATATCATTAGCCTGTATCATAGTCTGAGCCTCATCACCTTGCATTGACATCCACATAGCATCCCACAATTCACAGGTCTCATTTGGTAAAGACACGGTTGTAAATGAAGAGAAAGGGAGTAAATCCTCTTAGTCATCCCTCATTCCAAACATTCTAAACATTCCTTTCAACACATCATCCAAATGACATCATACCATCATCATATCTTCATCATTCAACCTTCACATCCTAATCACCCTTTCTAATCACATCATTTAATCAAATTCACCCTAATCATTTTCCTAATTGTATCCTAATTATTTCCAAGTCATCCTAATCACAACCCTAACCATACCCTAATCATCCCCAATCATGCATCTAATCATCTTACCAATCCCACACACTATCACATCGCATTCATCCCAATCATTCCACGTCATCAATTATCATCCTAGTCAAGCACAACATGGTCCATATCCCACAAGAAAGCAAACAACAATATGAAGACACACGTCATTCCATGCCGATCCTAGAGAAGAAGGTTCTAGTACCGCAAGCCTATTCACCATCCTAATCATGTTCTATTCATCATCCCAAATCATTCCACCACATCCTAATCATGTCCTAATCATCATTCTTGTCATTCCATATCACCATCCTCATCCAATTAACATCATCTTAATCATCCCTAATCATTCCATATCATATCATAATCATACCCAAGTCGTCATAACTCAAACCTTTAATCATCCCTTGTCACCTTCTTCCAATCAATTTCATATTATCATTCCATGCCATATCACTATCATATATCCTAAACATACCCAAGTCATCATCATCATTCTCCTAATCATATATGAACCATTTATTCCAATCCAATTCATTTCATCCTAATCATTCCCAATCACAACACACCACAATCGTAGGGAAAACTTTAAGTATCTACTCTCCCTATCAAATCTGATTGCAACTGTGTCAAAGCATACTCGACTGCATTCCACTAAATATTCAATTTCATTCCACTACATATTCAATTTCATTTCACTACCTAATAAATTTCATTCCACTACATTTCATTAGAATTCAACCCTGGACATCTATAGAGGACCCTAAACATTAGTCTTCCTAAGGTTGAAACATAGGAGAAACTGTCGAAGCTTGACTGTATCACAAGTACAAATCTGTGGACCAAGAGACCTTGACATCTTTTTCGCATTAATCACAACTTGGGCTTAATACTCTATGGCTAGTTTAAGTCCATCCTTCCAAGTGAATTCTAAAATTCATGGGTTCACTTTCATCCACTTGGGCTTAATACTCCAAGGCTAGCTTAAGTCCATCCTTCCAAGTGAATTCTGAAACTCATAGGTTCACTTTAATCAATCATTTAATCCACACCCCAAGGTCTCGACAAATCCAATTTGTGCTTTGAAAGGTCACTGGTAGACGAGAGTACCCTCTTGGAGCTAGACTTTTCAAAGACTAATATCATTAGCCTCTATCATAGTCTGGGCCTCATCACCTTGCATTGACATCTCCATGACATCCCACACTTCATAAGTCTTGTAGAGACATAGTTGCAAAATGAAGAGAAAAGGGAGTAGATCCTCTTGGTCATCCCTCATTCCAAACATTTCAAACATTCATTCCAAAACATCAAATCCGATCCATATCATCCCATCAATAAAACATTATCAGAACTACATCTCATCTCCATCATTACGTGCCTTGATCCCGTAGATACAAGGTATGTAGGCAATCTAGGATACGAAGGAAGTACCTAGATTTAGGCACAAGAGATAGACCTCTTCCATCTTTCATCTTTCTTCTAATCTTCAATCAATTGCCATCATCAATCCTTCAAATCAATTCACTTCAATCAAATCAATTCTTCCAATCAAGTCAATCACTCAATTCACTTCTTTGAATCAATCATATTCATTATATCTAGTCATCAATCAAAACATTCCAACTCAATCAATCCAATCAATTCATCTACTCAATCCATCAATTGTTCCAATCATCTCATCATTTAATCCAATCCTTCAAATCCAATCATCACATCAATTCTTCAAATCAAATCTTTCCATCATATTTCATCCAATCAAAATCATCAAATCATTCCAATCCAATAAACCCAAATGTAAGTCAATCCTCAATCCATGCCATTAATCCTCAATCCATGCCATTCAAGTTAATCAAGCTTGTCAAATTATCCAATTGCATCAATGGTCTTGATCCTAATCTTGATGTAAACCAAATCAATCAATAATCAAAACCTAGTGTTACTCGTATGACCAACAACACTAGTGTCAATCAATCAAATGTCTTAGATAGAATGTTACATTGTCGAAACTAGACCAGGCATCTTATACGACATGTTTCATTCCTGAAACCAGACACTTCATCAATCACTCAATCATTGGTTTACAGCTTGACAGGGGTAATACCTAGTTTGTTTTTGAATCATTTGTGCATGCTTGCTTGCTTGTGTGTGTTATCATTATCATCTTGCATTTGTTTCACATCTGAATCCCACCTAGCTAATATTCATATCTTGTATCTAGACAAGGTTGTATTATGCTAGGGCACGAGACACATTGTTACCTTGGTCCTTATACCTTGGTGCATAACGTCTAGTGCTATATCAAACACCATGGTTGCTCACCTTTATTGCAACATAATGCATCCTTCACTTCTTCTAGCCATTCCCTTATCTTTCTTCCTTGACCAATCCATTTCATTTCGAGAGCCTACCCGTGTTTGTCCAACCCGCCTATCCTCTCGAGGGGGCATCATCACCCTATCCTTTTCCTCTATCCATTTCCTTAGCTTCTTTGAAATGATGTTACTTGACATAAATCACATCATCTCGAACATCATCTCAAAGAGGGGCAAAATGAAGACAGGGAAAATAGCTACAAGAATGCGGAAAACAAACTACAGCTAACCCTAGCTCCTAATGGAGTGCATTCTAACCTAGAAAATCAATCAAACAAAATAGAAATAAACTAAGAATCTAAGCTAGTCATGACTTCTCTCCATTGTCCTCCTCATCTTGCATTGTGTTCTCAGATTTGCAAGTTCATGCAACAATCATGAGAAGCTCTTGTGTGTGTTAAGCAAGATTTTGGAGATTGCAGGCTAAGAGAGGAAAAATGGAACTAAAGAGAGAGAAAAATGAAACAAGAGAGGAAAAAATGAGAACTCAGAGCCCCCAAATGAACTAGAGAAAGGTGTTTTATAGAAGAGGGGTTTTGAATGGATGGTTGTGATTGAGAGCTGATTTAGGGCTAAGATCAATGGCTTGGAATGATTTTAGGGTTTCCTCTCATAAGAGGACAAAAATGAATTTTAAATTCACAAATATGATGAGGTGGAGGATGTTTAGATTAAATAAACTTGGTTAGTTTATTTAATTTGTTTGAGGAAGGGGACATGTGAAAGGGGATTTTTTTATGGGATTGATCTATTTATTTGAATAAATCAAGTGAAGGGGACATTAGGGTATGAACGAATAATTAAATAATCAATTGAAATTAATTATTTAATTATAAAAGAAATATGAAAAACTGATTAGAAAGGATGAAATTGAATTAATTAAATAACTAAAATTATTTAATTAATAGTTGAATTATGGCATTCGAAGGGGAAATTTGTCCTGCCACATTTGCGACATGAGGACATTTTTTAGTGTCTACAATAATAACTTGTCAAAATGATCCTATAACATGAGAGTTCATGCTAACATAGTCATAAAGTGAAGTAAACAAATACATAAAAAACATACCTTAGATTTCCATATTCGAGCTGCCCAATTCTCAAAATTTTGGCTTCAAAATCCTTAAAAATTTGAGCTTTTTGACAAGTTCATATTCAATGTTGAATTATATATAACTCTAATAGGATTAGTCAAATTAATGAAAAATAAATCTATATCATCAAGTTCAATCTAAATACATGAAAATTAGCATTCAAACAATATGAAACATGAAAATATTAGTTCAAATAATCAAATTATGTCTAAAAACATCCAATTTACTTCTTCTACATTGAAAACCAAAAAAAAAGTGGTGGATTAAGTAAACAATGATTGTCTAAATGTCAAGAGAGCATGTGGGCCGATTCCACATGCTTTTTGTCCATTTTTAATGTTATAATGCAAGTGTGTTTTGTTATGCATGGAAAGTTTTAAGTGTTTACAAAATTACTAAATACCCTATAACCAATACCCTAAACTCTATCCCTCAACCCTATGCCTTAAATCCTATATGCTAGACCCTCAACCCTATACACTTAACCAGAGAGAGGGGGTAGTAGGTAGAGAGGGGAGGGAGGTAGATAGGTGAGAGAGAGAGAAGAGGAGAGGGAGGTAGAGAGGTGAGAGAAAGAAAGGGTAGGAGACCAATATAATTCATGGAGGATACATTCTACTATCAAACACTTTATTTATACTAATTCTACTCAAGGAACTACAAACTCCTAAGTGTGTGGTATAAACCAATTTAGCAAAAGGGATGACTTACAAAGCATATGCATCCAATGCTTTTATTAATAAATCTTAATACCAAAGTAACAAATTCGGAAGAAATAGCTAGAGACATAGATCCTAACATGCTCTCCTTAAAATATTTATCCTCAAAGCTTGAGATGAGGGAAGTATTATTGTAGGTGGAAGAGTGGTTCCCATGTTGCATCTTTTGGTTGCAACCCATGCCATTGGATGAGGAACCTACTGATGTTGTGGTTGTGAAGGTGGAACAATCATCTGTCAAACATAGACTTAGGCATGAGGACAATATGTCCTTCAGTATCCAACTTAGGTAATTCAAATTGTACCTAAATCTGCTAACCAAGAACCTGCTATAAGTTTTCCTTGATGGTGTGAAGAATGGTGCCACATGGGTAAAGGGTGGAATACACTGTACATGTACTTTCAATTTGCTAGGTATGCATGTTTGAAGAGAGGATGGCAATTGGCCATACCTAGCTTCTATGGAATCATCTTGTTTGTTGTGTGATAAGTGGTATTATACCACCATTCAACCAATGGTAATCATTTGGTCCAATTATATTGTTGATTAGAAGTAAAGCAATGTTTAAATAGGTCTCTAGAAATTTATTACCAAGTTTAGTTTGGTCATTGATCTAGGGGTGATAAGCAAAGCTCATTTTAAGTTATGTGTCATGGCATTGGAAAAGTTATTTCCAGAAGTGAGTAGTGAAAATTAGGTCACAATCACTATTAATGGAAGCAAGTATGCCATGAAGGTAAAAGATTTCATCAATGAAGGTTTGGGCAATAGTGGAGGCAAAACAGGGATGGGCCAAGGCACAAAAATGGGCATATTTAGAGAGGTGATTGACCACCACCAAAATGACTAATTTTCTAGCAAACTTTGGAAGACCTTTAATGAAATCCATGGAAATATCTATCTAGACTATGACACGAATAGGAAATGGCTGTAGCTAGTCATGGGTGGCAATAGTTTCACCTTTGTTGCATTGGTAGATCTCACATTCTTCTAAAAATTGCTTAATATCACTTTTCATGCCTTCCTAAAAAAATTATGGTGGAGTCTTTCATATCTTTTGAGGAATCTTGAGTGACCAACATAGGGGGTGAAATGACATTCACAAAAAATTGTCATAACATTTATTGAGAGGCCAACATTATTTGACTTTTATATCATAAATACTTGATCCATCTTAGATGAATAATTGGGCTTTGAAGAGGGATGATTTGACACGTGCTAGATGACTTATTGAATGTGATGATCTTGCTAATATTCTTGATGTAATTCATTGAGCCAAGTGGGTGTAGGTAGTGATAAAGCACTCAAAATAGGATTATCTTTTGTGGAGCGTAAAATATTGCATAAGAAGAATAACCAGAGAAAGTAAATCAAATAAACAATTTTACCTTCCTCCAAATGCAAGTTTACCTCACCAATCAAGTGTATCGAAGCACACCCAAGATCTAACGGATCTGCTCCTTGGATTCAAGTGTGTATGTGGATTGCTTAAATTAATAGCATAACCTTGATGAGTGAAAATGGAGGAATGATTTCAACAACATAAGTTTGCATCAGATGAAGTCCCCCATTTGGTTTGGAGAAGGGCTTATTTATAGATTTTATGATGATGGAGAGATAAAGATTTGATTTTGGAGATAGAGATTTGTTTTTGCTTTATTTGAGAAAAGAGGAAATAAATTAGGTAGAAGATAAGATTTGAAATAGGGAAGGGATTTGATTTTTATTTAAAAAGAAATAAATCTGGAAGAAGGAAAGATAGGATATGAGAGGATTATCTAATTAAGTTAATTAATTAGATGTACACACATGAGTTTAGAAAAAGAAATAAATTGAGAATAAGGTGTTATTAGGATTTATTAATTAAATAGTTGCAAAATTATTTAATTGATGCTAGGAAGTGGAAAAATGAACTTAATTAAATAATTAATAATTATTTAATTAATGTGGAAGAATAAGGTAGAGTGATTTTCATAAACATGGATGAATTTAATCAAATAATTAAGAATCATTTGATTAACGTGAAAGTATTTAAAGAGAATAACCAATTTGGGAAGTGAGGTGAATTTTAGGTGTCTACATTTTGCCCTACTTTGAGATGGTGTTGTAAAGTAACGTCATTTCAAACAAGTTTAAAACATAGTGTTGTGTTGGATAGAAGAAGACTTTAGTTTAGAAGAATATGATTGGATTAAAAAGGATGATGCCCTAGTCGAGTAGAAGAAGTACTTAATAGATTAATTAGTGGGTTGAATGATGCCCCCTCGAGAGGACGAGCGAGTTGGAAGAATACGAGTGTGCTCTCAAAATGAATGGATGTGAAGAAAAAAGGTTAGATAAAAGATGGAAAATTGGTGGAAGAGAAAAATAGAGAAAAATGGAGAAGATAAAAATATGGATGCAAGAATGATGGATTTATTATGATGATTAGTTATGCTAACTTGAGTTGAGCAATCCTTTATTTAATATAGCAATGGATGTTATGCACTGGGGTATAGAAGACCAAGGTGACAATGTATCCAATGCATAGGACTGACACACAAACAAGGTCACAAACAAACTATGTTGTTGGGCACCATGATATGGAAGACCATGATGTTGTAGTGACATTATGTTGCAAGGACTGATACAAATGCAAGATAAAAAAGATAACACACACAAGCAAGCAAGCAATTAATAATTATTTAATTAATGTGGAAGAATAAGGTAGAGTGATTTTCATAAAGATAGATGAATTTAATCAAATAATTAAGAATCATTTGATTAATGCGAAAGTATGGAAAGAGAATATTAATCAAGTCAAGAAGTGAGGTGAATTTTAGGTGTAAACATTTTTCCCTTCTTTGAGTTAGTGTGTGAAGTAACGTCATTTCAAAGAAGTTTAAAACATAGTGTTGTGTTGGATAGAAGAAGAAGACTTTGGTTTAGAAGAATATGATTGGATTAAAAATGATGATGCCCCAATCAGGTAGAAGTACTTAGTAGATTAATTAGTGGGTTGAATGATGTCCCCTCGAGAGGACGGGTGAGTTAGAAGAATTTGGGTGTGATCTCGAAATGAATGGATGTGAAAAAAAATGTTAGATAAGAGATGGAAAATTGGTGGAAGAAGAAAAATAGAGAAAAATGGAGAAGATTAAAAAATGGATGCAAGAATGATGGATTTATTATGATGATTAGTTATGCTAACTTGAGTTGAGCAATCCTTTATTTAATATAGCAATTGATGTTATGCACCAACATATAGAAGACAAAGGTGACAATGTATCCAATGCATAGAACTAACACACAAACAAGGTCACAAGAAAACATATGCCATTGGGAACCATGATATGGAAGACCATGATGTCGTAGTGATAGTTTGTTGCAAGGACTAATACAAATGCAAGATAAAAAAGATAATGCACACAAGCAAGCAAGCAAGCATGCACACATGATAAAACAATTTTGGATTTGTGTTGACATGGATGGGTTCCAAGATACCTTGTTCATGAAGGCCTAAACCATTTCCTTGATAGTTGATGTTTTAGAGAATGAGATGTGCAATGGGATATTTGATGCTTTGGAAAAAGGACTTGAGTCCATTATTAGATGGGGAAGGTGGGGTGGTGGATAGAAGTTGTTCCTCTCCTATGATAGAACCACCACGGATGAAGGTATCAGGACCAAGAGGATAGGATGATGTATTTGGGATAAGGTCGATAAGGGATGGTGAAGGATCAATGGGGGATAATGGGGGATCAATAGGTAATGATGGTGTGGGATCAAAAAAGGGATGATTTGGAATGCTTGGATCTTGATTATCATTATGCTTATTAGCAAGTGGTGCAATAGGATTCAAGTTATTTGTTTGATTATCCATGTTTTCTTGGGGACCAAGTGTATCATCATGGGATGTTGATGTATAATGAATAGGACTAGTGGGATGATGGATAGGGATAGTTTGGGTGTATTGATCATGAATGATTGTGGGATCATGGATAGGAGGATTTTGAATCTCTTGATCATGGATGGTTGTGTCTTGAGTAGTTGGATCTTGGTTAGCTTGGGTAATGTGATCTTGAGGAGATAGGACAAGTTGATCTTGACTTTGTGAGGAGCAAGGTTGATCATGCTTTGGATTTGACTCTTGACATAGCTCTTGGGTTTGAATGAGATTGGGGCTTTCTTGGATGGGCTTGATAGGCTCTAGATGGTCAACAACATGAGATCATGATTAAGTTTGATTTGAGATTATGGTAAGGGACTCTTCAATAGGATGAATATACATAGGAGTGGATGAAGGTTGAATAGTATTATCTAAGGATCTTTGATAGGCTTAAGGATAGGCATTGGATTGCAACATGATTCTATATTCCATGCTAATAGTCCTTGGATAACATTCAAAAAGGATAAGTTGGTGGGTGGATTATCAATCATAATCTTACCACAATTGATGAGCTCTTGGATTAATTTCTTAAGCCTTACACATTTAGATGTTTTATGGCCTTTTGCTCTATGGTATTGACAATATTCATGATCCTTAAACTAGAAGGACTTGACTTGGTTTTTTATCATATGGAGTTGTCATTGGTAGCTCAATGAAGTTTGCTTGGACCAATTTTTGTAAGGCTACCTCAATGGGCTCCTTTGATGAAGCGTTGGAGGAATGTGTTGATGAAGGGATTGAAGAGGTTGATGAGTTAGGAGGTATGTGGGATAATGGATTAGGATTCAGGATATTGGAGGGAGATTGTGATGGAAGGATTGAAGAGATTGATGGGTTGGGATTAGATATAGCTTATTGAGGTGACATGGGTAAAGGTATGGTATGAGGTTATGGGATTGACTTGGTAAGTGGATTGGGGTGAGATATATGGATAGGTAAGGTTGGATAAATTCAAGGCGTGGATAAATTAGATTGGTATGATGACATGGTCAAATGGGAGGATGAAGGTTGATATAATAATGATGTTGGTAGGATTGGAGACATGGTTTGAGATCTATACTCATGTTTAAGTTCTAGTATTTTTGCATCAAGATGGGTGATATCATGTGTTTGAGCAATGTGATTTGACATAGATGTTTTAACTTCTATTACCATTTTGTCAAACCAGCTTATGATGTTTGTAGATGTTGGATTAGGACTAGGTGATTTTTTGGATTGGATGTGGATTGGAAATGGATGATTGTGGATTAGGGCTAGGATCCTTTAAATGAAGGATTTTGGTGATTGATTTGGATGGATTGTGATTAGATTTTGGATGATAGTGGATGGGATTAGAGGAGGCTAAGTCCTTAACCAAAATTTGATTATGATTAAGGATTGGATACTTGATAAAAATGGATAATGGATGATTGTCTTGGGATGGGGGATCAATGGATTAGATTAGGATGTGGTTGAAATTGGATTAGGTGGATAAGAAGATTGGTTTAAGGATGATAACGGATGAAGTTAGATTATGAGAAGGATGAATGATGAAGTTGGATTAGGATATATTAGAATGGTGATATGTTGGATTAGGCTAAATGATTGGATTATGATTAGGATGATGGTTGTGATTAAGAATTGGAGTGTAGTAACAATTGGTGCTGGGATGAATAACCCCTTGGCATAGGATTTCCTAGATTAATTTCTCAATATTAGTCTTTTATAAAAGGGGTACTAGTAAGGGTAGATATTTGGAGGTGTACTCTTAGGTAGAAGTTAAATGGCATGATCTTCAAGGTGACATGGTGGTAAGCCATTTAGTTCCAAAAAGATATATGTATGGTGAGACAATAGTTCCTAGAGATTCTTGGGTGGTTGGGACATAGAGGAGTCCATGAGTTGAATAGAAGAAAGTTGGAAAATAATCCCATGAGGTCTCTTTTTGAGTAACTTTTCCATGTGATGTAAGATAATGAGACAAATAGAGCCACCTGTTTGAGTCCTCATAAGGTGTGTTGTTGGTCATTATCAATGAATTGCATTTAGAGTTTAGAAAAATCCCATAAGATAGGACTGCGAGTGTGGAGCCATTGGGTACCTAAAACAATGTCACAACCTCCCAGGGAAGGGAAAACAAGTGAAAGTTCAAACTTGTGTCAACTTTTATAAAGGAAATGACCAACACTGATCTAACATTTTAACTTGAATCACTACAAAGTGACATATATGTTTTGAATTTTGAAGTGATGTAAGCTAATGAAATGTAGATTTTTTAGTGTATTTTATGTTTGTATTTTTTTAAAATAAAAAATTATTTGAATGCAATTTTTTTGTAAAATTGACATTATAATTTAGTATTTGATAAAATGCTAAAAATAAGGTTAAGTGGGACATTGCTTTTTATATAGTAAATTTCATTATTTTCCCTTCAATTTTTTAGGGGTATTTATAACTTGAAACTTTAGTGCATGGATTAATTTTTCCCCCATTTTGGTAAATATTTTTTTAAAATAAATCCTAGTTGTGTGTAATGAAAACACAACTATTTCGATGGGACATAACTTTTTTTCTTAACTATTTATTCAAAATAGGAAAAAATTATATCATCTCGACGTAGAATCTCTCCTCTAATGCATCATATTATTTTTAAATTTTTAATAAAGTTTAATATTTTTCTTGAGAGGACAATCAACATTATATTTTGGTGCTCATGACCTACTTTTAGTAAAAATAAAAAATAGAAATATAAACACTAATTGAAATCTTTAAAATATAATATTTTTACAAACTACACTTATAGATCTACAAAAGGGTATTTTTAGAAATAAAAAAAAATATTTATGTGAGTAGGAGTTATTAAAACATTAAGTTTTTTAAATAATTCATTTTTTGGTAAATTATCCCCAAAGTGATGCTACATGTGTATTTAATGGATAATTCTAGTTGAAAAATTTGTGGCCCAAATCTAATTTATCTGAATCAGTCTAACTAGAACATGCATTTCACTAAAATTGAATTTCAATGGGAAATGTTTAAATTCATTTATATTGATTTAAGTTGGCTTGAAGTGTGACACAACTTTGAACTTTCACCCAATTTACATGTTAGAGTTGAGAGTGTAGTCTCCCATGGAGATGCAAAATTTTAACACCAACCCTTACAAGGTATGGTTCAACTATTGATAATCGTTACTTCAAAGCTAGAGAAAGGTTGTATAAAATGGTCTATTTATTTGGCCAATTCAGGGTCGATAAAACTATGAATGCTACTAAAATCAATGAGAACTATGAGAGCCTATTTCTTAAAATAGCCTTTGACATTTATGATTTAAGGAGTGGATATTCCAACTAGTGCATGCATAGAGACTTCAAGAGTATCATCAATAGATGAATCCTTGCCCAAGGGAAGCTTCTATTCTTCGGCATCTTTAGTATCTTCCCATTCATCTACTTTGGGTGGATATTCCACATCAAGAAGATAAAGATTTTGTTCAAAACAATGATTGCCAGGGGTAAATTTGTCATCATAATTTTAACATAACCCTATCTTGATGAGCTCACATTTCTACTTTGGTGAGGCATTTGATAGGCATGGAACATAAGGTGGGATTGGAGATAGGATGTTCATCATAAGACTTGAAAGAGGTGAACTTGGAGAAGCATTGTTGAGCTCTTAAATTATTTTATATAAGTTTGGAAAAACTTGTGACTTCCATTATATCCTTAGGTTTGAACATTTTTACCTCAACTAAAATTTCCTCCTTGAGGCCACTAATGTAACAATTGGTGAGGAAAGCATCTATAAAGCCTTTAGTTTGGTTAGAAAGTTTCTCAAATTTAGTTTGGTATTGATGCATAGAACCAACATGCACCAATTTGGTTTTAAGGCACTTGTAGAATCTTAATAAGCATTAGGGATGAAACAAACCAAAAGAAACTCTTGGAATTTAGTCCAAGTAGGTTTAGGATTGACCTTCATATACTATAGATTGTTTCTTTTTCCAAGTTGAATGAAGAAATAGGGACCATCTTCCCACAAGGAGTATTATGGAGAGTAAAATAATGTTCAACACAATATATCTAACTAGTAGAGTTTGTACCATCAAATTTAGGGAAATCTAGTTTGGGTCCCTAAGGCATGATGTAGGAGGGAAGGGATTTTTTATTGGTGAATAGTTCAAATCTACCAATTCAAATTTGGTGAATATACTACAACTAGCGAGGGGCTAAATTACCTGATTTTTTTCTTGATTAAATCACCTAAGAATTATTTTTTTAACCATCACCAAGAAAATTATGTGTCATTAGTGTTGATTTGCCAATAGTTTATAATATAATTATAAATGTTAATTGGATTCGCCATTAATATTATATTCATGTCATTACTTTTGGGGTAATATTGCCATTATTAATAAATTATCCTATACTTTTATGGCTAATTTTGATTTGAATATGACTTTGATTCTTTACCATTGATTATCATTTTAATCAAATGGTTGTGGTTGAATTATGTGGCCCTCTTAGCATGTGCCTTTTAAAAGGCTTGCTGGGGCCCGATATTTGTTTTGGGCCACACGATTAGATTATGATCGTGTGGCCCAAAACATATTTTGGGCTCCAACAAACCTTTTAAAAGACACATGCTAAGAAGGCCGTAGAATTCAACCACAACAGTCTAACCAAAATGATAATCAATGGTGACAATTCAATTTTATTTTAGTCTTGTTTTTAAAGTGAAATATTTAAAAATATTTCATCCGTGGGCGCTACCCCTTAACCCCGTTGGTGGCTACCAACCTCGGGCCCCTAGTTCAAAATTAAAAAAAAAACAAAATAATATATGGGGGATTGCATCGACAAAATATGCAAATTTTAAAAGGAAGGATTCAACATTATAATTATTTTCTTTAGTAATTATTTATTAAGATTCGCCATTGGTTTTATTTTTTAGTGAGTATTCACTAGGATTTGCCATGATTTTATAATTTTTTAATAATGTGCATAGATTCACCAGGAAAATTAATAGTTTCTCAAAAAAAGGAAAGATTCGCTAGAAAAATTATAGCACTTACCTAGGATTCACTAGGATTTTATTAGTTTTTTAAGGGGGGTTCCTTAAAGTTATCACGACTGTAGGGTGAACTAAATTTGATATGATCAAAGTAGTCATGGAAGGATTCAACAATGGTTAGGTGGTTGATATATTTAATAAAAGAGGAAATACAAGACTTACATTACTTCAATAAATAGTAGTTGCTATAGCATCCATTTCCTTGGGGTGAGTATTCACCATTAGGAGGGTTCCCAAAGTGGTTACAAAAATGTGCTAGAGTTATATACTAAAATAATCAACTTGAAGAGAGGATTGTAATGAGAAAATTGGATGGATGCCAATCTCTAAAAAGGCCCATTTTTCTTTCTTAGGTGTTTTTGAAATTTTAGATCCCCATGGGATGGAAATGTAGCTAGTTTCTACAATTTGTCACTTGGTGGAGAGTTTTTTAATTATAGATTAGGGCTTTGGCTAGACTAATTGGACATGGATTTGGTGTAGAGAAATAAACCCACTATGTATAATATGGTTAGAAGTGATGAGGCCCACTACACAAAATCTAGCTAATCACAATATGGATGAAATTGTGGGTTGCCAATGTTGTACATGGTAATTGTTGTTTTTGGTGTTCTCCAACTCCAAATAGGCTAGGGTAGAAGACAATGGAACATACGAAGGTCTATATAGGAAAATGTATGGTCTATGAGCCCATAGATATACCAATCTAGATGAACCAAGTATGATTTGAGTAACTTCTTGGGGCTAATCGCTTATTGGTACACCACATGTGATAAGCAATCGATGGATTCAATAGGGATAGGTTTTGAAAACACCTATGGGGCCTCCCAATATACTTGAGGGTACATGGAAACTCAATACTATATGTAGAGGCTATTTGGTGTCATGGTTTTGGAGGGTAACCCTTGTACCCTTCAACAAAAACCTATATGAGGAACCTAGCTCAACCCATAATAATGACAAATATTTTGTGATGTTTTAAAACTCCTAGTATAGGATTTCTAGCCTAAATTTTTTTAAAAAACTACTATCAAGAAAAAAAGGCATTTTTTGGGTAGAAATATAGATTCATTACTTCTGAAGCTACTTTTTGATCACCAAGATCCCAAGAGGGTGAGGTGAGAGCATAGGGTGGATAATCATATAAGGCAATAGTAAAAAATTTATAGTAGAACATGACTATAGAAAGAGCTTTGATAATAGATGTGATGTTATTGTAATAGATTAGCTAGAAACAGAAAATATAGAAAGTAAACATGCTAAAATGGAAACACATAAATCATATTGTATTGATATGATGGAATACCTTTATAAAATATTATAGGCCTCTTTGAAGGGGCGGCTTCCTTCGATTAGTGCTGAATACAGTATAATTCATGGAGATCCATTATACTATCAAATCCTTTATTTATGCCAATTATACTTGAGGAACTATTACTTCCCAAGCATGTGGGATAAGCCAATTTAGCAAAAAAGATGACTTACAAAGCATGTGTCAAATGTTTTATTAATAAAAGTCAATATAAAAGTAACTAATTAGAAAGAAATAGGTACGGCCACAAGTCCTAATATGATATGATAATACTCTACTCAATATGGCAATATGATAGGAACATTTGATGTGGTCACGTGATAAGATTCCACTTGATTGGAGAAAAAATTATATGGCACATTTGATAATTCTATGTGATGTAACTCCAAGTTTAATATAAAAAAATGTAGTATAAATACACTCAATTATGGGTGTATAATGTGATCACAACCTCATCTAGATACAATGATAAGTTCTTGTGTAGCACAAGTCACTATTTGAAATCTCAAACATGAAAAATGTTAGTGATAGTATATTCCCCTTCATTGGGTGCATCCATCAAATGTAAGGAAAATTAAATGAGAGAAAAAAATATTCATGATAAAGCAATAAAGTAATTGAATCACATATGAATTTAGGCACATGTAATATCAACAATCATGTACAATCATGGAATAATAATGAGAATTGTGTGATGAATAATTTATAGTATCAAAAAATGAGCATGTAAGTACATCAATTATGTAACAAATGCATAAGATTCAAATAATAATCATTTAAACATAAGTATGTATTAATATATAACAAGTATGTAAGTTCATAAATTGGTAATGAGTGTCAAGGCATAATGTTTCCTATTGGAACTTAGGGGTGTTGTTCACTTGTTGAGGCATCTTGGGTGAGAGAAATGTGTGAACTATTGAAGTTCAATTTGAAGTGTTTGATCATAGGTTGGTAGATAGCTATAGAATGTTATGTAATAAGTTGTGAATTTTAAATGTTGTAGTTTGGCATAGAGGCTTGTCTTAGCATAGTATTGTTATGGTTGAAATTGGCAGGGGTTTGGTGGAGGACTTGTCACATTTTGATCTAAGTAGTTGCTAGAGTGTGTATGATAGTGCTAGTGCACATGCAAAATTGTTGGAGTGTGTATGATAGTGTAATAGTGCCCATGGCCGATCCACTCCTCCCTTCTTGTTTTCAAACCTTGGACTCAAGACTTCGCCATCTTTGATGAGAAGTCCTTTTGATTCCTAGTTTGGGTTGAATTTCTTGGTTTACCATTACCATGCTAGAGCTTCCTCTACCAGACAACATCTTTCTTAGGTTCTGTAGTTTGCTTAGAACCTAAGAAACTCTAATCAACTCATCTTGTGTCAAGGTAGACCTCTCCAAAGACCTCAAGGATTTGGTGGACATTCAGGTTGGTCAAACATGTTACTCTCAACGTGTTCAGTACATTAATCTTCCCAACATTTGTCGGTGCCAATCTTCTAAACACAAGATTAGGGATTGTCCTCTGGCCTCTTAGCGACCCAAACCTTCTGTTCAACCCTCTTCTAGGCCATCAGCTCTCACAAAAGAAGAGGAAGGTTGGTCTATAGTGGTTTCTTGCAAAGCCAAGAACACTAGCAATTCCAAGTGTCCCTCTAAGCCCATGGGCTCGAGGGCTTCAACTCCATTTGTTTCAAAACCCTTCGATGTTGGAGCATTGAATGTGGGGATAGTTTCTAATTCTTCACTAGCGACTTCAGTTGTTTCTCAGTCACTAGCTATCACTGGCTAACATGCTTCCCCTCCTCTTGTGGGGTAGAGGAGGTCTCGAAGCCCATCTGGGCAATTGGAAGATAGTGAATTTATGTCAAGGCAATGACAACCAGTGTAACTTAGCTTCCAAATTGGGAGCTTTGAGGCACCTGACGCAGTGTGACAGAACATTTATTCTTCTCTTGAGGAGCTAGATAATGAGGAGATATCTTTTGACACTCATTAAATGAACTGTATTTCAAAGAATGTATGAGGTTTCACAAATCTCCCATGGAAATACTCCATGATATTCATTTTCAAGTTCTAGGTTTAGACATTCTTTGTATCCATGAGGTTTAAGTGTTAGGTTTTTTTATTTTTGTAGCTTGTGTTATTTGGTCTTCCATCCATTTTCTTTGCAGTAACCATGAAGTTGGTCAAGGTGGAGTTGTCACCTTTCTCTCTCCCACAGGGTATTATCTATTGGTTGATCATGGATGTGACCCCACTAACCATTCTCTTTTCAATGTTAATAATCATTCCTTTGAGATTATTCATGTTTATGCTCCCAATGATGTCATAGAGAGATCTTCCCTTTAGAGATGGATTACCAATTCAATGCTTGCTGCCACTTGGGTTCTATGCGGGGATTTTAATATGATTGAGATGACTTCTGATAAATGGAGCCTTGCCCATGCGCTGTATAGCTGGTGAATGAGAGTCTTGGTTATTTATGCGTAAAAAATTAGGTCTTTTTGACCCCAATGCTGGTCACTGCCATGATCATATGACATGGTAAACTTGGAGCAATTTGAGAGCCTGACCTAACAGGGTCTTAAAGCCGCTAGATCGAGCTATGATATTGGCTCAATGTTTTTTAACTTTTGCTAGCATTATTCCTTTCTAGTTGAACCATTGGCAAACTTTATCCTATTTGATCATTTCCCGATATGGTTTCGTATTGAGTGGCAAATTTCCAAACCCAAAGCTATGAAGAGTCAATTTTTTTCTAAACACATCTCTTCTTAATCACAAAACCATGTTAGCTCACATTCAACATGTCTGGAATTTGGAACCACGACCTTTACATGGTGTAGGGTGGATTACTTGGTGGAATGATGTCATAACTCATGCTTTGTGGTTCATGCACATTTATGGGCAACAAATTGTCTATTTTCGTTGCTCCTCATACAAAGCCACCACTCGAGAGCTTCGCCAGGCCATTGCCACTTTGGAAGCTCAACCGTTTGATTGTGTCACCCAACTTCAGGTGGCTGAGCTGTGATAGCAAAAATAGATTGTTGATGCTCATACAACTTGAGGAGACCAAATCAAAGCTCACCTTCACTGGCTCAAAATCAGGGATAAGTTCACAAAGGAATTTTTTCAAGCCCTTGGAGCTCGACACACATCCCAATCTATCAAGCAGATTTAGGAAGGACAACAAATCCTCCAGAAGTTACCCAACATTCTTTAGGCCTTTGTTCGACACTATGAATAGGTTTTTGCAGCTCAAGATTACACACCTGCTCAAAAACATGACTTGTAGTAGTGTCTTGCTGCCATCCCCTACCAGTTATCAAATGCTTAATGCATTCTATATGACTAGATTCTTACTCAAGGTGATCTTAAGGATATAGTTTTTTCTATGGCCAATGACAAAGCCCTTGGCTTAGATGGCTTCCCATGCATGTTTTATAAAACCTTTTGGGATAATATGGGGGGTGATTTATGCAATCTTTATCTTGAGGCCGGCTTCAGGCAAATTCACTGCCAACAATTCACCGTTAGAAAATTCACCACCAACAATTCACCGCGTAATAATTCACCACCATGACAAATTCACCTCAACAAAAATTCACCACCAGCAATTCCTATTTATGAAAGTGGTGGTGAATTTTCCTTGAGGTGAATTTGTCATTGCAGTGAATTTTCTCACGATGAATTGTTGGCGATGAATTTTCCAGTGGTGAATTACGGGCGGTGAATTTTCCTAGAGCCCTTGAGGCCATGCAAACAGGTTCATTAGGCAACCTAATTAACAAGGTAATATCAAGTTCATACCTAAGGTCGACGATCCTGAAGATATCAATAACTGGTGGTTGATCATGTTGTTGAATGTCTCCTACAAGATCATTGCTATGACCTTGGCTCTCAAGCTCCGCTCCATGCTTCCTTTGATTATTTGACCTGAATAGACTGGTTTCATCAAGTCTAAATTCATTTTGGATAATATCATTTCTATTTGGGAAGAAATGGAGTGGGCACATAGCTCTCAAAAACCTATCATTTTTATCAAGATTAACTTTTCTAAGGCTTACAATCATATTGAATGGTTGTTCATTTTAGCCATGTTGCAGGTTCTTGGTTTTGGCCTTCAATTTATTCACATGGTTCAAATGCTCTTTGCAGATGCTTCTGCATGCATTACCATATTCAACCAGCAATCCACTTCTTTTAGACTCTTTAGGTCCATTTGGCAAGATTGCCCCTAGCCTCGGCTCTCTATGTTTTAGCTGCTAAAGGCTTCGGTTACTTGTTGGCTCAAGCTATCTCTCATCCTATGTCATGAGGATTTCCCTTCCCAATTTCTCCCAGTAGTTGGTGAATGGGCATTTTGCTAATGATTCTTTCCTCATTCTCATTGAAGAGGAGAACACTGTTAATCAAGTGCTTCAATGCCTTGACATTTTTTTCCAAGATTCTAGCTCCAACATCCAATGGCAAAAGACTTTGTGTTATAGACAATCCTTCCTCCCTAAACTAAGTTGGCTTGATTCGTTTGGTTGGAAGTGGATAGATCATGGTGAACTTTTTCACTTCTCAAGAATTCCTTTTGCTTTCTAGGACTCTCCTAAACTTTGGTAGGTCGTGATTACAAGAATTGAAAAGAAACTCCATTATTGGATCACCAAGCCTCTTTATTTGGCAGGTAAATCTCAAATTTTCTCTAAAATTTTGGCTGCCACACATGTTTATTACTCTTTTTGTTGGGTCCCCTCTAAGGCCTCTTATTTGAAGGTTGAGAAGCTCCCTAGAGATTTTTTATGGGTTTCTAGTGAAGGACATCAAGGCTTCCATCATGTGGCCTAGGAATTTTGTTTCCTCCCTCATGAGGCTGGAGGGCTTGGTTTGATTTCCATCCACAAACAAGGCATTGCCTTGTGTGCTAAATGGATCATCAGGGCTCTCCAAGGTAATGAAGCCTAGAAAATTCTTGTGAACTCCATTGTATTGGTACTGGCAACCCTTTTGGGAGTCCAACATGGAAAGCTTTGGAATTAGGGACCCTTCTTACTATGAGGGAACCTGTCTCCATACAAGGTACCTTTGTTATTAAAAGTATTTGGAAGGATTTGGAAGCCATTAAACCCTGGCTTCGATGGGTAAGAGATGATTTTCGTAATGGCTTATCCATTAATCACCAGTCCATTTGGTGGTCTCCTATTCTTAGCTCTCAAAGCAAACCTTTGGCCAAATTACCTTGGATTCATGTTTTAAAATTTTTCATGCAGGGAGTGTGGGTTTTACCTGATCTCATTAATCGAGCCACCAAGTTCTTATCTTGGGCTGATTTCAAGCTTAAGTTTAGTCTTTCTAACTAGGACCAAGAGACTTTCCTAATTGTTATTGATGTTATTCCTCCCCATATGGTTCTTAAAATAGGGGTGAGATCCCCAAACCCTAGTGGAAAGATTAGAAGTGGTATCCATACACCCCTTCTCAAAAATATAGACCCTACAAAGGATATTCTTGGTTGTCCCCACAACTGCATACGGTGGATCAGCTCTATCACCTCTGACATCTTTAGTCCTCTCATGGGACTTGGCATAGATGGTTCCAATGCATTTGATAAGTAGTGTTGGAACCCAAATTGGCTCATTTTGCCTGGTGTATTTTGTACCAAGGCCTTCTGATGGGGGTTCGTCTTGCTCATATGGGTATTCCCAACCCTTATTGTCCGTTTTGTGGATAGATCAAGATGCTCAAGCATCTCTTTTGGTTTTTCCCTTGGGCTCAGGAAGCGTGGAACTAGATCCATGATTTTTCAAACCTTTTAGGCGTACCACTTTTTCTTGGCACATGGTTGTACTTGGAGACTGGCCTTCTCCCCTACTCAAATATACCCAAATCTAGCATGCTTGTAGGGTGGTAATTCTCTTCAGCATATGGAAAGATAGGAATTCTATTCTTTTTACTCAGCGTGTACCTGATGTTCATTTTTCTTTATATACTAAAGCTATCATTTGCTCTAATGTTCTTGTGCAAATCTAGATGCAAGCTAGAAAAGTTGCATTGGAGGTTGCTCATCTTCAGGAGATTCTTGACCATTGGGGTGATGTCGCCTGCATTGTGTCTAGGGTGTCACTCGATCCTACCTCTCCTAGAGGTTGTTGGTGTGGGTGCTACCATTTAGCTAGATGTGACCATGGTGCTCGTGGTGACTGTGGCTCTCACTCCTGTGGTCCTCGCCTTAGACGTCCCAGACTCTACAACTCGTGGACGATGGTCCAATCCCTCCAGGCCGCCCTCTGCTTATTTTCTGGGGCATGAGGGAGTTGGCTGGCCTGACATAGGCAAGTTTCCTCATCTTCAGCTCACCATATCTCTGGTCTGTGCTCTGTAGCTCCCTGAGGAGAATCCTGAAGCTGAAGATGGTGCTTTCGCTAGTTGGGAGCATATTTTGTGTTGCCACTCAGAATTGTGACTAATAGAATGTTGGGCTTTAAGTCCTCAAATGGATAAGAAAACAAAAAGGGTCAAAACAGATAATAGTCTATGCAAAACAAATCTATTATCAATCTAGCTGATGCTGAAAAGTAAATGCCGATGTTTAGACATAGCTACAATCATCTAACATTCACTCTGCATGTATATGATATGGTTTCCCACAGGTAGAACTTTGCAAGTTTCCACTTACATTGCCTATTGCTCCTTCCAATAGGGAGCAGAAATAACAGGATACATCAGCAGTTCTCATTGACCATTTGGCCAATATCCATGACAAAATTGAAGAGATTTTATAAAATTCACAACAAAATATGGGCGGATGCATGACAAGCAATGCACCCCAAACACTTACCAAGTTGAGGAAAAGAATTAGTTGTACATTGACAAGTAAAATTTCAAGCAGCAAACTCATCACAAGCTGAAGCCAGTTTTCTATAGACTATACATCATCACACAAGCTGTTGGCCCAAACGCACTCTTATCTTACCATTTGGATGTTTATGAAATTGAGAATATCAACAATATCAAGCATTGTGAAACACCAAGCTTCTGAAGTCTATTATAGGTAAGAGAAATCTCATTGTAGCTTACCTTTCGAGATAAGAGACTTCCAGCTATATCCAAACCAATGGGGTGGGGATGAATTTTTATGGCACTGACCATATTGTTTAGCAGTCCCATAAAGCTTTATAAGTTTATTGATATCCATAACCCTCTTCACTATGATACAGGGCTGACAAAGCAAAGCTTAATCACAACATACCTACATTGCATGGATAAGTATGCAATTAAAACTAACAACCTAGTTAAAATTATCCCTAACCAGGTTTGTCAGACACAAACAGTAGCATATGCCATTCTGCATAGAATGACATAATGAAATAGGTGCATGATGCCCCTACCATAATATCAGGGAGCTCATAATAGTGACAACATGATATCACATAGTGTCCAATATATATAATAGACCATCGGGCACTTTTCTTTTATTTATTTTTTGCTCCTCACCTTTTTCGGTACTTCCATTGGTTCCTGCAAATATTTTTCAAGCTTCACCGAGTCTGTTTGTCTTGGTGTCTTCTCTGAATCTGGATCAATGTCTTTTCCAGGTGCTTTACGCTTTTTGTCTTTGGTTTTTGCAAGTTCACTCTGAGCATTGTTAGAGGGGCTGACACTCTTATCACTCCCAGAAACATGTCTTACTAAGACCCAATAAGTATCCCTTATGAAATCCTATAACAGAATTTCTCATCAAAAAACTAAACATTCATTTCATCTCCATGTCATGAAAAAGCAAAGGGAAACGAAATTTGGCAATATTTAACTTCACCTGATATTTTCAAGTCTCCCTTAGATGAAGGTGCCACGTTTGAATTGACTACCTTATTTGCATCTTCTGTCTGGATCTCTTGCCCTAGCAACTTTAGATTGTTATTTTGATCATTAATTGACAAATGATTATTTTCTTGCTCCACATTTCTGTCCTCTACATTACGTTTCTTCAAATTTTCACTGCAAATGGCAGAAACCCAATACAACCACAAATGGTGGATCATCACATCAATGTGCATTTGCATGCAACAAATGAAATGCCAAATTTTACAGCAATCAGGTCAATTCTCATGACTTGCTTTATATAATAATCACTCGGGCAGTAGAGCCTATGAAGGCAAGTTCCACAAACCAAGACCTTTTTAACTGGTACCATAAATTATGGTTTCAGTTTCTCTCTGTTGGGGCTAAGATCTGCATACAGGGACTTTATTGATTAAACTTTGGTCATGAAATGACCAATGGCAGGAAAGACAGATTTGACCAGTACAGGGATGCCTCTTACTTTAGACTCTATGGTCAAGGGGAGAACACTCTAACAAGGAATTCTCACATCAATAGATGTCAGAGAAGAGTTCTAATCTCTGAACAGCTGGATAGAGTCCATATTGTTTACTTTCCCCAATTGATTGCCACTAAGAAAGTAAATACGTATTCAGCTGAAGCATGTATAGCCCACTTTACATCTGAAGGTTAGACAACCTCAGTTATACGTGCACTTGCTCAAGAGACATTAAGATATTTGTTAAAGATTGTGAAGCTCATAATAAATTATAAAACACTCAATCAAGCACACAGAAAATAACACAAAAGGAAATAAGGACAATAGTGAAATTTGTTTAAGAAATAGCCACAAATGGGTGGCTTCTAAACATATTGGGCATCACATAAAGTAATTCAACACATATTAAAGAAGAATTGAACAGAACACATGCCAGATCGACAAAGAACTAAGGAACAATCATAGTATCCTGATAATGAGCATAAGGAAACCATAAAACAGAATTTAGGCATCAAAAAATAAATGCTCCAAGCTTGGGAAGATCACATTACAGGAAGACATCTCAGAAAGTAGTTGAAATTGAACAATATTACAAATTAAAAAAAATGATGGTTAGAACTTGAGTAAAACCCAAAAACCCATCATCCAAACTTCAAGGCTAAATTATACAACAATAATGATAACATCAATAATTCAATTCATAACAAGATTAAAAATAGTACTTATCACTTAGCTTTTGTTAAGATGTTGATTAGTTCTCTACACAGGTTTGAAAGGTTTAATTATTATTGAATAAAAAAATACTAGAATAATAGGCAGTGTAATATTATTTGAATAAATAGATTTGTGATACAATATTATAGTTTTGGCCAATGAAATTGCTTACATTACCATAACTTTTTAGTAAAACTATATATAACCTAACACATCAGCAAACTTATTACATCTTAGGATCCAATTTGTCAGAACCCTAAAGCTTCAATAAAATAAAATAAAGAGTGAATACAAAGATATTTAAACATGTCTCAAAAATGAAAACACATGGAAAAACTTTGGAAAATCTATTTCCAGATCCAAGTATGGAAAACTGAATCAACAAGATCATCCTGATTAATAAATTCTGCCATCAATGGACTTCCAAATTTAGAATTAGAAGCTTACCATATAAATTATTTTGAATGGCAATGTATGTTACTACTGTGAACTCAAAATGACAATCAAATGAATCTCCAAATGTCTCTATCAATTTTAAAGAGCAAAGCTCAGATATATTAAATCTTTTCACTACGCTGCAATGAATGCCTCATAAATACTGAGGACAAAGGATGATTTAAAGTTCAAACAATCTACAATCCTCAACAGCATAACCCATATCTTTGGCTCCACCTAGACACAACAGCAGGCCTTTATTCAAGAACCTAGAAGTGATGGAATAAAAAAAAAGTGAGCTACAAATAAACACAGGAATACCACTTAATGTTAGAATCCAAAAGACAAGTATGGTGTACCCAAATGAGAAAACAAAAAAACTAAGTGGATTTTCTTCCATTTATAGAGGTCGATTGCAATTGTCAGCTCACCTCCATAACTACAACGAGCACCAAGCAATTGTAACCACTTCTAATTAGGAGGACCAACTCATCAGTTTCTGTTTGAAATGGTTTCTTCAATGGCAATACTATCACTAGGAAAAATCTATTATATCAACTACAAATTTATCAAGCACAACCAAGGTTATAGTGTTTGCCTACAATCCTTGTTGCAGCCTCTCTCTAGATGATCACCGGTCCTTGCTATGTGGCTAGAATGAGAAAGCAGATAATAGCTTCCCAAATACCCTCATTAGGCAGGTTGAATTTTACCATCTCATTTTCCATGTTCTGAAAGGGTGGTAACATGGAACTGTTAATCTTCAGGGTCCACATTCCTCATAAATTTGCAACTCATATATTCAAGTTGACAGCATTCCAGAATGCAGAAATAACTTGGGCATCAGCAACTGCCTCAACCTGGATCTTGCTCACAAAATTTGCATAGGGTTGTCCTGCAAATATGTATCTATTCTGGCAGAGAATACCCAAAGCCTCAAACTGAGTAAATGCTTCCAATGCCTGCAGTATTGAGGGCTCTAACTTGTCTAACCACTAGTAGAATTTTGCAATGACCTTATCCAAAGAAACAATATTAGCAACTTAGCCTTTAACAACATGGGAGAGATTCAACTTTTGAAATTCATAAATCGTGCTTCTACACTCTGATTGTCCCAACACTGGCAAACCCATCAACTATAATCTCTAAATTTATAACTTGATGCTTCATCTATATCATTCCCTTCACACTCTCCCAAAGTTTGTTGCTGACCTAGATGCTTTCATAAAATGCCAAAAAACTGCATCAATCCAAGCCTACTAAATTGGTTTTTTGACCGAAAAATTGCAAGTTTTGAATGAAATTGTGATTTTTGCTCCACATTATCAGTTTGGCCAATTTTCTGGGAAAAACTGCTATTTTTTGAGTGATAAATAATTGCCTGGCAGGCCAAGAAATAATTTATTTCAACTAATTGTAAATTAGAAAAGATTTATGCTTCCATGGTTGATACCAAGGAACAAATAGGAGTGTAACCCAAGTTCATACTCTTAGTCACTGGGGCAGGGGCAGGGGCAGGGACATTTGAAATAGGGCAGTGTGGTATATGAATTGGTTACACCTCTATAAATTTAAATATAGTTAAATTTAAATATAGTTACTTGGAAATGTGCAGCTATGGGATGGTGTACCTATAGGCCCTGTTCTAGCCAGCACAAAACACCACCCAGAAAAATCCCTACACTGTGAAGTTAATAGACCACAAACTGTACTTAATTATGTAACATTATATACCACATCTACACTGACATCTAAATATCCCCACATAATCCAGCCATCAATTCTGAAAATAACAAATAAATTTGCAAAACCTCTTGAGTCTTAGTCCAACCAAAATCAGTAAAAACCAGAACAACAAATCGAACAGTTACAATCATTTAAAATCAAACATGGAGTCCAAGAGGTTGTGGCTTAATGGCTGAAAAAGAGGGGACACACGTAAGAGTGTGACCCATGCAATAAAACAGCCCATGACTACCGTGGTGACGTGGTGAGGTCAAACTGAAGAATTATGAATGCATGTTTGTCCAATGTCGGTGCATCACATATCTTAAGAATATAATCCAAGCTTCCCGTAACATCTTTACGGTGGCTGACAGCCTTTAGTCAGAATTTAACAAACAAAGGAAAAAATCAGCATTAAAAAAAAAAGATACTGAAACAATGTACCATATCTACCACTCAAATTGTCAAAGTCTCGTATTCCAATCCCCACCAAGTTCCAAAGAACAAGCCCATTCACAAAACATCCAATCCCATTCGTAACAACATTGATAATGAGAAAAACTAAGCTCCAATTTATGTTATTCATCTCCAATCATCTTCTCATCTACAATATCATTAGTTTTGGAGGAAAACCCAACATTATGGTGCAGGAGCCAATTGTGATGCTGGTGCTGGTGTTTCTACAATTGCAGAAGTTATTATACCCACACTATCATTGTAATCACAGAAGGTGTTGGAGGAAAACCCAACTTGCCCTGTAGCACATAATGATAATGGTGGAGGAGCCCTTTGGGATACTGGTGCTGGTGCTGCTACTATTGCAGGTGTTGTTGGTGTTGCTACCATTGCAGATGTTGTTGCAGCAATGGTATCATTATCTTGAGTATTTGAGGCATCGATTAACTCTTTCACTCTTTGAAGCTTTCTATCAACTTCACTTCTAAGCAGAGCCAATTGGTCGAGGGAGTAACTATCAACAATATTTGAGTTTATATCCCTTTGTTTCTGCAACACTTGATTAAGATCTTGAATTTGTTTATTCATGAAGCTTTCATACTCAGACTTGCTCCTCTCTCGCTCTTCAAAGGGAAGATTCCTATACAAATTTATTAAGTCCTCCACCTTTGTTTCGTTAGGAAATCCCACCCCTTGTAAAGAAGCTGGATTATCTTCCTGGCCTCTACAGATGATTCCTATTTTCAAATCACAGAGAACGCTCAACTCATGTGCTTTCTTCAACACTCCATCTCTTCTCTTACGAAATGTTGCACGTCTATCACTGTCTTTCTCAATGTATTCAGTCTCTCTTTTTCTTCGACCCATACCTCTTACTCCTGCACAAGAATTAAAAAGCTTAATGTAAACATGCATTCTTATTTATTAATGTAAACTTTGAGAAGATTGGATAAGATGAAGGGGAAATTTCAGTAGGTTGTCCAAAAAAAATCTTTATTAATGTAAACAAAGCATAGAACAAAGAATTAAACAGAGCTTCTGGACTTCTAAAAAAATAAAATATTTTTTTTAAAACAAAACAGATAACAAAAAATTAAACAGAACTTCTGGACTTATAAAAAATAAAATATTTTTATTTAAAACAAAGCAGAGAACAAATAATTAAACAAGCTTCTGCACTTCAAAAAGATAAAATAACTTTTTTTTAAGAATTTAACAGAGCTTCGCCGGCATTAAAGTAGTTGAGGAGTTGAAAAACTTAAACAGAGCTTCGTCGGCATTGAAGTAGTTGAGGAGTTGAAAAACTTACCTGTCAATCTCTTTATCTTTGTCTGTTTTCTGCGGCGTCAAAGGCTGACCAAACTACGTACACTTGAAACTGATATTTTTTCAAAAATTCTTCCTATCTAATCTTTCTCGGACTGTTTTTATTCAGGTTAACAGTGGTTTCTGAATAATAATAGGGATGTAATTATAATCTAAATTAGATATTGCTTTTTTCTATAATTAGTAAAATTATTAAACAGTAGTGCTTTTTTATAATTATAAAATAGAGTGCCAAAATACATCTCAATATATAACTAAACGTACAAAAATAACAAACTTAATTTTTATAAACATGCAAAAAAATCTTAAATTAAAAAATATAAACAAAGTTTTGTTAATCAATAAATAAATATCTTTATTTTAAGAATTACACATTTATATCTGAAAAAACTTAATTTAATTAAATTGATAAATATAGATTATTTGTTTAAAAAAATCTGCAATACATTCTACATGGTTCTTTTAATGCTTATATATAATTAAATTTTTATTTTTAAATTCAATTTATCACTACAAAATTAAAAAGCTTAATGTAAACATGCATTCCTAATTTTAATACTAAAAACATTACCTTACTATTATGGTAGAAATTTATATTACATATTATTTGATTAGGTTTTAGTTTATTTCCTGTTATTTTAAAACATAATCTATGAATTGTTTTTTTAATACTATAGTCTATAACCACTAAGAAATTTATATTACATATTATTTGATTAGGTTTTAATTTATTTCTTGTTATTTTAAAACATAATCCATGCATTGTTTTTTTAATACTATAACCACTAAAAGTTTGTCCCTCATTACACAATCAAAGATTATATAGGTAATAATAACCTAAATTTAGATATTGCTTTTCTATAATTAGTAAACATTATTAAACATTAGATAGTGGCTTTTTATAATTGTAAAATAGATAGTGCTTTTTAATAATTGTAAAACATAGTCCCAACATCTGCATTCTGAATATATAACTAGAGTTAATTAGTAAATAAATATCTTTATTTTAAGAATTATACATTTATATTTGAAAAAATAATCTAATTAAATGCATATTATTTGTTTTAAAAAATCTTAATACCTTCTACATAGTTCTTTTAATCATATTTATTAATCTTATAATATTAAGCTTATATATAATTAGATTTCTATTTTTAAATTCAATTTATTATTATAATTAAAAAGTTTAATGTAAACATGCATTCCTAAATTTGAAATTTCTTTTGATTTTCTTCATTCTCTAATGATGTGGTCAATTGAAACAAAAGGAAATTTCATTAAGCAAAGCTTCACATCCAAACAACAAACATAATTGTAGAGATTAATTATAAAATTTAGTTTATTAGTTTAAGTATTAACTTGTAAAGAAATAAATTCTTTGCATAAATAATTTAGTTATTTAAGTATATTAATTACAATTAAAATTAAAGTTTGGTTGATAAATGAATAGTAATAAATATAATGATCAAATTAAAAAAATTAGGTATTTAGTTTTAAAATTGATAGTAGAAGAATGATGGTGATTCATAGAGTTAATTTGTTACTTTTAGAAATTTAATTGTCCCAATTTGTTGTAGAATCTAAATAGGTGCATTAAACTCTAAGGATCAATCTTGAGTGGGTTTGATCTTGATCGTTGTAGATTCAAACCCTGACATGTAGATATGAACTGATAAATTACAAGATTCTAAAAAATGTTTGCTTTGACCTTTGATATTTAACAAGCTTATAAGGACTACAATGTTTATAAACACCTTAAGGAAATCTCCCAAATTTCTAGGGTCAAGTTCTCCTAGGTCAAATTCCTAGATCAGTTAACTTTATGGCTCTAAGTAAAGATTGGTAGACAACATACACAAGTGTGTAGCTGGGCTATATGTAGATTCAATGCAGATTTTAATTCTTTGTACCTTCAAAAATTGAAATGCACTCTCAATGTTCTTTTTATTTTTGGACTCTAGTATATGAATTAAATTGACATTTTAAATACCTTTAAACACCAGGACAGGGCAACATGTCACACACATCTAGTTAAAAGGGGTAGGAAATAGATTTTGAATTCAAATATTTGAGTTTGAGGTTCAATCCTATGTATTGTTGGATCAATCTTGAGTGGTGCAATAATGATCCTAAGCTGTGAAATGATGATTTTGAGGTAGAGAATGAATGTATTGAGCTAGGTGTGAATGGAGTCTAATAAATGAGGCATGAATAGTGAATGTGCTAGAATAAGTGTAAATGGGAGTAAATGGAGATGGATAGGGATTAAGGAATGAGCCAACTATAACACAAGGGAGTGGCACTTATTGATATGTAATTACATTAAAGACATTCCATCAAAAGGGACCCAAAACTAAATGGAAATTAGGATGGGTATTCTAATTTTACCATTTTGGTTTTCCCTCAATTTGAGGTGCGTGTGAATCTAACATGAACATGTATTTAAAAGTATGTGGACTCTCTCAATCAACATGAAAAGTAAATATTTAAACACTCATAAAAAGGATATAGGATTTGTATAAAATAATAGATCATTCTTTTTGTATGCTTCTTGATGTAAGTGTTACATATAGACATGTAGAACAAAAAATATATGAAATGAGTAGCTTCTATCACACAAATAAAATTGGCACACACTCCAAGATGATTTAGTTTTCTACAAAAATGGAGAGAGAGAGAGAGAGAGAGAGAGAGAGATAGAGAGAGAGAGAGAGAGAGAGAGAGAGAGAGAGAGAGATTCCACCACTACAAAAACTGATATGTGATGTTCCTCCCTACAATAGATTAGCTAGAAACATGACATATATAGAAAATAAATGTTGAAATAGAAACACATAAATGATATTGTATTGATTTGTTGAAATCACATTATCAAATATCATAGGCCTCTTCAAGTGGGAACCCTTTTTTGAGTAGTTTTCAATACAATATAATTCATGGATGATACATTCAACTATCAACCCCTTTATTTATACTAATTCTACTCAAGGAACTACTACTTCCCAAGCATGTGGGATAAACCAATTTAGCAAAAGGGATGACGTACAAAGCATATGCATATGATGCTTTTATTAATAAAGCTTAATTTACAAAAGTAACTAATTAGGAAGAAATAGCTAGGGACATAGATCCTAACATTCTCTCCTCCTTACAAATATTTATCCCTAAATCTTCAGATGAGGGAAGTATTGTTGTAGGTGGAAGAGTGGTTCCCCTGTTGCATCTTTTGGTTGCAACCCATGCCATTGGATGAGTAACCTAGTGATGCTGTGGTTGTGAAGGTGGCACAATCATCTATCAAGGATAGACTTAGGCATGAGAATAATAGATCTATTGTGTAGTCTCACAACATGCCCCATTTTGCCCTAGCAAAATGAGGACCCAACCCTTTTTCTGTTGTGCTAGTCTTTTGTTGTTTGCTTGGGAAGTATAGGTAAAATATCAAGTCGCTAAGAGTGAGTTCCAAGTTATGAAGTGTCTCTTGAAATGGTCATGGATGGATAGAGGATGGAATTTTAGCCAGGGTTGCCTTTTGAAGTTCCTGAAAATTTGTTAAAAATGAGCAGCCCACCAGACATTTTGGTCAACTGAATATTTTTGGTCAACTGGACATGGACCTTCATGAGAAGCTTAGGTCATGTCCAGTGTCTATATCAGGTTACAAATGCTTTATAAAAACACCCTAGAACCAAAGCCAAATTTTAAATACGATCAATAAATTCCCTAACCTGGCCGAATACTAGCGCGCTAAGTACTGTCTATGTCCAGATCATGTGGAAACTGTCAAATTTATCCTGGTAGCCTTGAATCTGAAACATCAGAAAAGATGTTTGATCCTACCGGACATGATATTTCAACCAGACATGACCAAACATTTGCCATGTCCAGTCCTACTTAAAGATCCTATCCAAGCTTTGCAAGCAACCTCTTTTGTCCCGATTGACCATTGACTTTTCAACCGGATGTTTCAATTGGACATTCTCATGTCTGGACCTTTGGATTAAGATGTGAAGATCCATTCACCTAAAAATTTGGTCAACACAAGTTTGACCATGACTACAATTATGTCATCTAGATAGGACATCATGATATCCCTTCACCTGACATTAGCCAAAGTTAAACTAGATATTTCCACTAGACATTTTCCACAAGACATTTCCATTAGATATCCTGATGTCCACCCAGTCTGATGCATATTTAACTCCCATAAAGCAGATTGCTTTTTTTCATTGGAATTTTAATTTAAAGAAAAAACTAATCCAGCTATCATGTTTACCTTCTCCTAAAGAGTAATTGCTCATCTACTATATCATAGTATTGAATGCATCAACACTTAGTGAATTTCACAAAGGATAAAAGTACAATTCGATCAATTTGGTAATCACAAAGCATTTAAACATCCTAATTGAAATTGCAAAGAGTTTTAAGAGTGATTTGCAGAGATCCTAAGGTGAATTAAGGCAAAGATTTTAGAGCAAGCTAGTAGAATGGAACACACCAAAGGTAAACAGACATCCATTACAGAATCTCTACAAAGGTGAACTTCTACTCATACAGGTACATATAAGACAAAACTTTAATTTGTCAATTACAACATGGTAATTTCATTTACCTAGGGTAAATTAGATTTAGTTCTCTACCACAGTAAAATATTATCATTATCTGCATGCTTTAATCCATAATCACATCCATTACAGAACCTAGTTTTCACTAAGGGAGTAAAAGAATTAACTCATAACCCTAGTCCCCACACAGGCAAGTACATTTTGTATGTGTGCATCATGCAAGACACAATGATAAAAAGGCAAAAGCAAAGGGATGATGAGTTCAAGGACCCAATGGGTCACACCCCTAGAAGTTGCAAGTTTCCAATGAAGATTCTTTGAACATCAACATCTAGAATAGAATATTGAACTTGTGAAAAGAGGGCTTGATAACAACCCATAAAATCTATTACTTTCTCCTTTATTCCTTGTTTGCAATGAACCAAATCGGTCAAAGAGACTTGAGGTCCAATGTTTGCTTGAAAGTGTTCGAGGAACTTATTGATTAGTTGTGAAAAATAAGTGATTGAATTAGGAGGCAATAAGCAAAACCAATCCAAGGTCGTATCTTTGAGTGACCTAGGAAAGAGTTTTGCCAAAATTACATCTTCAAAGAAGAAATCACTACACATTGTTGTAAAGGCCACCACATGGTTGTTAGGGTCTCCCTTCCCATTATACTTCTCAAAGAAAGGGGTTTCAAACTTCTCAAGCATTTGAGCTCTTAGGATAGGATAATATAAAGGGCTATGAATATAATGTGATGTCATAGCGGGTTTGGTGGGACTTTGGTTTATCCTTGCTAATTGTTGTTGGATGGAGTTCATATTTTACAAAAGTTGATTGATGATAGGGTCAGAAGGTGAACTAGGTTGGGATTGGTATGAATGGATAGAGCTAACCATAGGTTGTGACACTGTGTGAATGGATTTTTGGAAAGTGATATTATGCTTAGTTTGATTTGATGTAGGTAGGGTGACACTAGGTGTGGTATTTGGATAATTGAATGGAATGACACTATAATGATGAACAAGATTCCCAGTAGATAACCCAACACATGTGGAAGCACTATTACTTGGTTGTGTATTTGTGGTGATAATAGTAGTAGTATATGTAGGAATCGGGAGTGTTGGTATGGGTGCCAACACTTGAGTCCCTATTTGATTAGAAGCAGTGACATTAGTGATGATTTTGGTGCAACTAAATGCGGACATAATGTTGTTGTGCACTATGTGAGCTAGGCCACACAAGACTTCTAGTCCCTCTTGTCCTTCAAGCAACAAATTTCTTAGACTCTCGATAATAGGGACAACCTCCTCAGCTATATGCTCTAAGCCTACAAATTGTTGAAAATTGGCCAACTCAGTGTTTAATCTTTGAATTTGAACTTCAGGAACATGAGCCACGAGGTCCTTTATGTTGATGGTTTTATGAAAAGTTGATGCTTCTGGGATATGTGAAGTAAGGATATCAAGAAGAGGTTATGGGCCTTCTTGTGTGATAGGACTTGCAAATTGAGGTTCTAATGTGTTGATATCAGAGATATTCAAAGCATTGAAACCCATAATTCAAAGACTTATTCGTACAAGAGTGTTTGAATTAGGGCACCAAGTCAAAAAAATCATAAATTGTTTACAAGCCTTGGTGACACACAAGATGCACAAAAAGAAGAGATGAATGAAGTGATGAAAGAAGAGTTTGACTTTTTGTTTCAATGAATCAATGTTTTGCACTTTTGATCAAATGAAAACACATATAATGTGATAACAAATCATTTAATCAATTTCAACTCTATTCAAAGCCAATTACATAACATCAATGCTCATCTTCAAATCAAATCCTAAATTTAATGTTTTTTTTTTAAAACGTATTAGTCCAAAAATTGTTCTTCCCTTCAAAATTCAATACAAGTTGACATTTATAATGTATTAGAGAAAAGTAAAATCAGATTTGGAATGCAAATGTCATTAGCAAAATCTGAAACAAGATATGAATCGCAAAACATTAGGTTTCAAAATTAACTAGGTTTTGGGTATGTGTAGGATCATGATGGGCCAAACTATACCTCTAAGTGGCAATAAAAATATAAAAAATCAGACTTAATAAAGTTCATGTGAAAATTTGAATGGATTATCTACACAATTGGAAAAAGATGTAAGAACGAAGTTTATAGAGAATTGAATCTAGTTTATGAGCTACTAATTTTTTTAAAAAAACTAAATATACTTAGTGAAAAATGAATATTTCAATGAACAACTATTAAATTTTTGAGAAAAAAATAAAAAGTGGGTGTCTGTCCAGCCAACCTAACTATGAGCAAAAAAAAAAATTGAATCTTTCAAAATAAGTAGAGGACTCATGCCCGGATGTGACGCATATTTGTTTGAAATTTTTTTCCAATAAAATAATTAGTTATGATTTGTTTATTGTGACTTTTTTAAAAACTAAAAAGTAATTGTCTAGCCAACCTAACTCGGTAAAAAAAATTGGAATTCAAAAAAAAAAAAAATTAACCTGTAGCCAGAAAAGCATAGAATGTGATGCATCTTTCGGATCTCAAAAAGGTGTAACGGTTTGAAAGTTATGGATGTTTTTCAATCAGTGTATCCATCAGGATTTCAGACACACACTATATAGAAAATTATTAATAATTATTTAATAAAATGATAACCAAACAAATCTTATATTTTTAGAAAGATGAGAATTTTTTCAATAAACCCTTTTCATTTTATCAATTTTGCATTAAAAAAAGTCGTCAACATGAAGGGTGAAGTTCTAAGAAGAGACTGAAACATGAAAACACGTTAGAATCCATGAAAAGTCAACAACCAAAATGAATATCTGTGTTGCTTTGTTACCAAACCAAAAGGGATATCCGTTTTTCTTGCAAAACAGATATCCATTTTGGAAGCTAAAAATAGATATCCGCTTCTGGCGTTTTGGGAAGCATTTGAAAAGGTTTTGGTTTTATGTGTTCTTATGAGATGAAGGCTCTACCATGAAGTAAACCTGACTATCTTGTAGGAGAATAGTCACCACCAAGTTAGAATGCCACCTCATATTGTAAAGCCAACATAATAAATGCTTGGGCCCATCACCATCAAAGGAAATACATGGCAAGCAAAGAGCCGATAATGAATCCAAATAAGCCACATGAGAGACCATACACCCATGACAAATAAACAACAAGGCCCACAAATGTTGGCATCACTAGGATAACACATGTCATGATACACATGGTCCAAGTATATTATATAGAGCCATGCAAAGAGATATATAAACATCAAGGAACACTTAGAATAAGGGTGTGCATGCAATGATAAAATGTACAAGTTAAACCTTAACCATAAGAGGCTTATGCTCAAAATGAAACCTGAATGATGGAGAATAACAATGAACATCTAAACTGAGAATTGAAGGATAAAAACAAATACACCAAGGTTCATACAAGTTAGAAGATCACATATGCATATCAGAAGGTTAGACAAAAAATAATGCCAACATAAGCTTTGGTTGAGGATGAGTATCACATGTTGACACTATGAAAATACAAAAAAGTTCTAGGGTATAGACCAAAATGGAAAAGGGGAAGTCCAAAAACATAGGGGTGATACACAAACACACACCAATATCTGTAGACAAGGATAAAGGGAACACAACTTAGAACCCTTAGGATAAAGCATAAAAATGAAAACTTGCAGCTAATTGACCTAAAGGCATATGAGAGGACAAATTAAGCATGTCATGCAAATAGCATCAAGAACATGTTGCAAGTCAAGAGTTGTGGGGAGATTCGTTTGCATGCTACAATAGATAAACTAAAGTACATCTCCTTCCAAGTTGTAAAAAATAACTTTCATGAATGAGATTCCCAATCTTGACTTGATTATGTAATCACCTTTTAACTACTTGACATGAAGTATCTTGCACATCCAAACATGACCATGACACTACTTCTTAAAGATAATGGTCAAACTCATTAGAGTCGTCAATATAATTTAGCCATAGGTAGTAGGAGCATGATCTATTCTCGTCCATGTCATGAAGCAACTATTCAAATGCTAGGCCAACATGATGTAAACAATCATAAGGGCCAACAATCGACTCCAAATGCATAGGAAAAGGACAATTCTTGGATCCCATATTAATCATGTTCACATGGCTACTAGCATCTTCAAGTGAGTGATACAAAAATTGAAAGCCTCAAACTCATACACTTTAGAAAATATCCCTAATTAGAAATTTGATATGCATGAATAAGGAAGTCCTCATGCAACACAAACTACAATGTGTCACATTTAGACATGTCATCAAGTTGAACTACATCATGTTGAGACTCATGTTTACTTAAGCATTACAATTCACTTGCCTCTTTGCATGGTTCAAAGTTCCAAACAAAGGACTCAACTTTAAAGGTGTAGTAGAGTCCTCATCAATGAGTGAAACATGGCCTTCAACAAACTAAAATTATTTATCATCTTTATGCTTATATGGAGGCTATATCATCTTTACAATTTTATATGGAGGCTCTTTAGGAGTCTTCACAAATGTGTCCAAAGTAAAATTACTCAAATCAAATAATGGCTTGTATGGAGCTTTATTAAGTTGATCTACCTATGTGGATTATTGTGTAAACATTCAAATTAGATGGTAATTCAAAAAATAAAATGAATCCCTAGTCCAAATGTATATATTCAAAGGCATTAAATACTTTGAACAAATTAGTTTAAATTGAAATGGAGAAGGCATGTACACATGTGCAATGTTTAGCTTATTCTTCCTTGTCTATACTTTTATACATATGTACATGCGTGTGGTGCATGGATCATGTGGACAAGGTGATGATAGATGTCAAACCCATATTGATCTAAAATTAAGAAGTTAATTTGGATCTATTTGAAATAATTAGACAATCGAGGTCATGTCCTAATTTTTTCGTTACTATAGAAGTTGACAGTTTCTCTAGAAGTGGATCTTTACTACCAAAGTTTCCCTTACTGATGAAGTTGAGTAGTCATTAACAAAGTCAAATAGTTGTTGATGAAGACATGTTGTTGTTAAAGTTGATAGTTATTGAAGAGTAGTAGAATAAAAATATGAACAAGAATCAAGAAGCTACTTATGCACCTTCTCAGTCTAGAACTTATGATGAAAAATGCCTGACACTCAAGTTGCACATCCTAAAATGTTTAAACATTAAGGTCATGATATATGCATGCCTTCCAATGATCTTATTAAGAACACATTCCTCACATACCAAGAAATCAAGATATTAACAAGGACATTATGTATGATAAACCCACATTTCATTCCAAAGGAACTACTTCAAGTCCTAGATACTTAATAATGAACTGTGACAAAGCAAATGCAAAATCTCTCTATGGAGCCACCTCAAAAGAAGAAAGCACAATGGATATAGAAAAATAATTCAATAGTTGCACATGTTGCTAGTTTTTTACTAAGGGAATCACTTCTTATAAAAATAATACATTTACTTGAGGATAAAGAACTTGATATATTACTTGTTGGGATGGGGATGACCTCTTTTACATGGTTATCTCTCTAATTTTATTGGTTGATCTTTTTTTGGACCCATGTGGAGACATTTTTCCTTTAAATTCTTTCCATGTCTCTTCCTATATGACTTGTTGTTCCTATCTTCCATGATTACCATTTATGCTATCCTATGTTACTTGTTTAGCTCCTATTCTTTCATATATTCAATCCTTGCCTCCCATGCTTTCCTCTATGCTTTCTTTGGTTCCTAAACATCTCTATGTTTAGAACCTATATTTTTCCATGTTCCTTGTTTACTTATATATCCCTATGCTATATATCCATGATGTCCATATGTTCCTATGATCTATGCTTGTGATCTATATCTCTTATGTATCCATATTCCATGCTTATCATGATGTTTCTAATACTTAAACATACTTATGGTTCTTACACATTTAGCATTCTTATTCTTTACTCATTTATATATGTATTTTAACATTTAATTTTTCCTTCTTATGTGTTCTTATTCATCTCCTATTCTAATTTATGTATACAGTTGTATATTTCATAGATTATGTATATAGTGTCATGCTTAAATTGAGGAAAACAAAACGGATATTCGTTTTGGACATCTTGAAAATCAATATCTGTTTTGTAGAAGTGATATGGACATTGCTGGGTGGCCATTGCCCAACAAATTGGCTTAAGAAATGGATATCCATTTCAATAACGGATATCCATTATGTAGATGCAAAAAAAAACAAAAGGAATATTGTTGGGCTTGACTGTAGGAGTCCAGGACAACACTGAGAGGGGGGGGTGAATCAGTGTTGTATTATTTTTACAATTTTCAAAATTGACAAAGAGGTTTATCAAAATTGAACTAATTACTTGAACAATTAATCAACAAATGATCAATCACATAAGGAAGACATCAAGACATGAGATTATGACACAAGAAAATTACAGAGTGGAAAACCCTCCAGGGGTAGAAAAACCACTCAAAATGCCTCACTAGCTTAAGCAAAAACCTCACTGGTTACAATGTTTAGAAACACCAACTTCAAGGAGCACCAACCCCAAATACATTTAGAAGCACCAACCCCCAATTCATAGTCAAATTAAAAAACAAGAATTCAGAGGATTTCTCTGTTTCAATACAAATCACTTCTTCTTTCACATGTGTCTGTCATATCACCATACTTCTCATCAACTCAAATCACATACAAAACTTATCATTTGTATTTTCTCTTCAAGAGGATTTTCAAAATATATTCAACCCTGTATGATGATCCACACAACAACAACTTCAATGATCCTGCAAAACCATTATATACAAGATGACTTTTCATATTTTGTCTACTCTCCACAATTATTTCAATCCTTGATATTCTTGCATCTGCAAAAATAGTCTCTTCAAATTCTCTGTCCTACAAATCAATTTCAGTGTGCATAAAACCTTTCATATTTTTCTCTTTCCCTTTTCAATACACCTGCAAATTCTTTTTCAAGACTTTACACAAAAAATAATATCAAATTTCCATTTTGTTCTCAATAAAAACTTTTATATTGCATTGACTCTGCAAATAAGATAATGTCCTTTGTCTCTTCAATGTCTTGGGATCTGTAACAAAAAAAACTTTTCAAATCCTTCATTTCAAAAATGATCTTCTCCAAACTCTTGATCTTCTCTACAAATACCATCTTCAAAAAAAATAAGACCAAAAAAAATCTTCAATGAAATTTTGTCAGTATGCCTCAAAAAAAATTATTATCTCAAATCCAAAAAGAATAAACTTCAAGGACATCATGATCTCTCCACACAAAAAAACTTTCTTAGTTAAAAGAATGAAGACTCCTTCATTAAACCTCCAAAGTCTCGAGATAAGGTTATAAAAATAGAAAAAATCTTTCTTAAAAGGAATCTTTTCTAAATCTCTCAAAAATCTTCTAAAAAGAATCCTTAAAAAAATCTCCAAAAATAGCCTTGTAGTCAAGCTAAAAATTAGCTTTGACTGCAATTTTAAATAACAAATGACATTCAAGAGAACTTCAAACTATGATGACATAGGAGGTGGTCGGGTTTTAAATTATACCCATTGATTTTACTTTTAGCACTCACCAAACTTTAAATTTACTCCATCGATCATCTTTTTGCCGCCCAAAACACATGTAGAAGACCAAATCAAAAGGTTAGACATGTTGATGGGGCCAGTTGTCATAATGACTTTATAACCCTTTAGGTGGTCACATTATAAGTGGCAAAACTGCTATCCCAAGTCACTTTCATTTTAAAACATAAAGTGCATTTTATGTGATGGGCCAGGGTAACTTAGTTTTCAAAGCACTTTAAAGCATGAAATGAGATAGAGTTTTTGAGAATTAGAAGACATCTGCAAAAATAAACCTTAACCATTTGACTTCTAACATCTTCAAGATAAACCTATATCTGCATTTGATCTAATGTACTTGCATTTGACTTATGAACCTTTATGAAAATTCCAAACTAAATGCATAAGACTTGAAGTCACATGACATTGTTTTTGTCTCTTGATATAGAGAATGACAAAATACTACTAAAGCAAACTAATACAAGAAAACCCACTGTTCATTTTGTAGAAAAACTCATCACTGAGAATGTCACCTAAGAAAACTTGAAGCATTAATCTCTGATATGACTGATATCTTGAACTCTTGAAGCATGAAGCAACTCTCAAGAATCAATATGAACTCATCATGAAAAAGAGAAACTTTGACACCCTAAAATAATTTCATTGTAAAGAGTATCAAGAGATAATGTTATAAAGCACTATCAACCTGTGTCAACCTTGAGGCACATCTTGTAACACCAACTATAAACAACCCTACAAGAGCATATGAACTATGATATAACATAACCCATGAAATTGATATTTAAATGATCAATCATGCTTTTCCAAACATTCTTTACCAAACCAATATAACTTCATACCAATAGTCCTGATGAGGAAGACATAAATGAAGTCTACATGAGAACCTGATGCTTCATATGATCATGTATCTTCAAACTGACTCCACAAATCTGACAACCTATAAATACCATAACATGAGCATAACCCACCAAGGTAACATCTCTTTCATGAACCAAGTGCTAACATTTTGTCACCATGAAGTATGAGGCATGAGCATGTGAACTGATGAAGTATGACACACAACATGAACATCATAAACCAAACATTACCTTAATCAACTGAGGTCCTTCAAAGTAAAGCATAAAAGAACCAAACCAATACCAACTGAGATCTTCTTTGAGGTCCTCTTGAACAACATTGAACAACATCCTAATACTGATCTAAACAAGAAGATACTGTCCCTGCATACACAATATCAACATCCTATTTGACATCAATGACAACCTACTTCCATCACCGACATCCCTGCCTACAGACCATCTTCTGTTGAAAATCTCATGATTTCTGCATATGATAGTGAAAGAAACATTCTTATGTACTTTTGGAGACACAATTTGCTTGTTACAATCATAAAGGTGATCTTTTTGTTCCCCTAATGGGGAGCAACAGTCATCGTAAAGTAAAAAGGAGGAAAGTTACATTGGAGGAAATTGAAGCAATTAGGGAAAAAGATAGGGCAAGGAAGAGGATTGAAAGAGTGGGTTTGGCAGATACTCATCAAGGTGAAGCTTCTTCTTTACCATCCAATGACATGCAAATTGAAGATGTTAATTTTGATTATAATGAAATGTTAGATAAGAATGAAATTCACCATGATATTGCAAATGAAAATGTTGCAAAATGTTATGAAACACCTATTGATAAGAGCAATACCATGGACAAAGAAGAAGAAGAAAAACAAAGATGTGCACTTGAACAAAGTGGATATGAACCTCATGATATTGAATTTGCACTCCATAAACTATTTGTTGATCAAATTGATGAGGTTGATACCATGGATGAAACAATGAAAATCAATGTATCTCCAAATTTCATAAGAAGAGAGGACATTTTTCAAGAAGAGAATAAGCGTGATGAAATTGGAAAACACCCAAGAACCCCTGTTATCACCTAAATATGCACCCAGACTAATTTGTAGAAATTATTCTATTTGATGAAATATGGGAGGACCTCTAAAGTTGTGGGTTACTCTATGAGCAGAGGTCAACCTCCAGAGAAGGCCGGCTTCCTATGGATATCACCTAAACTACTACTTTGATGAGGAAAAAGGTAAGAATATGCTTATCTTAAACAAAAGTGGTAAAAAATGAAGTGAAAATGGGTGATACACCAAGCTAATAAGAGCTATGAGATACTAAGACTAACATACACTTGGTTATTTATGATGAACACTGAAAATACACATGTTACTGTAAGTTTTTGCATAAGTGTTTCATAAATAGGTCTATCATGCATATACTTTCAAGAAGGAAAGATAAAACTTTCACAAACTAGAGGTTTCTATGCAATCCTAAGACACAATTTATAACCTGCAAATTCCTACTTTTGCAAAAAAGGCATAAAATGAGACAAAAACTAAAGGAGAAAAGAATAATCTCACAAATAGCTCAATCAATCACCTGGTAATGTACAATGCTTGCAAGGACAAGAAGGTAACAAGATTCTTCAATAATCTCCAAGGTAAAATCTCTATTCCATACTCCAAAAATGATGAGTTACAAAAGATCCTCAATACTGTAACAAAGGATTGTCTCAGTCACAATCTCCAGAAAATATTTTGCATAATAAGAACTAACTTTAAAAGAGTCACAAAAGTGACTATATCCACCACTATCCGAGTGGTTCCACCATACAAGGAATCTTCAACTAACTGGGGTCGGATGCACCTAAAAAGCCTGAAATATAGTGCCTAAATCCTCTCCAAAAATGTCCAAACTACTAGAAAAAGTCCATTAGGACCTAGCCAAACATAATGGCTCATGAAAACAAATCTAAAAAGGACTCTAAAAGGCAAAAAACCCTCCTAGATGCTCTCCAAGTAGTCAAGACAACTACTAACTGCCAACATGACTTAGTCAAACTCCTCTCTTCCTTGGCAAAACAAAATGCTATGTCTTTGGCATGTTTATGCCACATCTTCACATTTTCAACCATAACTCCTCAAAGGCAATAAAGTCTCGTAAATAACCTTACCACTCTCCTTTGCATTTAAATATAACAACAACCCTTAAATGATTTATAAGGTTATCATTTAAGTTTTATTGTTTTACATTTTAGAATCAAATGCAAAAAAGCTAACATATTGTTTGCTACGAAAACAATGAAATGCAAGGCCGTGGTATTAGTTTTTGAAAAGATAAAATTAAAAAAGGCAAAAAATATGCCATTTGTCTTGTCGGCCAAAACCTAGGGTAAAAAGAAAACCCTAAAGTAAAACAAGGGAAAGAAACCCTCATATCATTTCATATTGCATAATATCAAGCTTTAGAGTGCCGCCATGGTTTCCTGTGTTGGAGGGTCAAGGGTTTTTGGAAGATTACAGAGGCTTCTCCTTGCTTATATGAGCTTCATGTAAGTGGAACTTCTCCATTTTTCTCTTCTCCTTGTGAAAACATGCTCAAATCGGGCTTAGTCATGCGTAATACAGAACATTTGCTTCTTAAAAACTAGCTCTCCTTCAACTATTTTAACAGTCTTCTACAGATTTACTTTCATGACTACAAGGCCTTTCATATGACTGTCAGTTTCCTTGATTTTTTGGCAAATCTCTTTGAATGATATGCAGATTTTATATGCTAATTCAGGCATGCAGATTTAGTTGATTGTTATCTTGCAAACTGTAGGAACTAGATGCTCTTCATAGGCCTCATTTGTTGTGCAGGGTCTTCTCCTAAACTACTCTGTCTTCTTATTTTTTTATGACTGTTTACACAGTATATACCACATCGTTGATAGGTTGTTTGTATTGGACTAACTGCTACCTTTACAACAGTCATAAACATTGCCCTCATACTCACTTAACTCACTGTCTTTTCTTATAGTCTGTTATTAGCATTGTATGACTGTGATTGCAAGGCTCTTATCTTTAAGTCTGCGATAGGTTTTTAAAGATGATAAATCTTTAAAAAACTATCTCATTATCCTTTTCAATTGATAGATGTTTATCCATAGGTTTCTTGACTATGTCTCCACTTCTCATCTGACTATCCACTTGTTTAAACTGCTTCACTGTCATCTAGTAGCCTGTTATGACTTGTTGTTACAATCTTCCTTACTTGGTTGTTATGAGATCTCCCAATAGCATACAACCCTAGAGAAATCCTTTAAACATATTTAATAGACCCTCTGCTCTTCCTTATAATGGTAATAGACCTCTTTGTGAGTTTTAGCACCTCCTTGACACTATTCCCTCAGTTCTCAACTCAGTCTACTTGTAATCCTTCTGCTCTTACCCTTATTTGTGCATGTTAAATCACTAAGGATAGCAGCTACAATATGTTCTTGTGATAGCAGCAACTCTCACCACTGTGCTTAATGATGACTCTCTAAAGTATGTGTGCATAGATCTTGGTGTTGGATGAATACAGACCTCCTTTCTTTACTCACATATATTGATAGGCATGTAGATAGTGTATCTTATTTTATTCTGAACATTACATGATTTGTACAGAGACCTAAAATATGGACTGTATTTGCTTTTGTGTATTTCGCCTTCAGATACCTGATACTCCTCTATAGCTTGCTCACTGAAAAGATCATGGTAGTGATAAGATATCACTGTGTTTGTATGTTTGTATGTTTGTTTGTCAATGATATGAGTATTTACTGCTTCCTCTTTTGAATCAGTCTCTTCATTGTTTTTGTATTTCTATCTAGTATCATGGCCCTCCTTCATGTGGACTATCAGGGCATAACTTAGGATTCCTCTGTCTTTGTTGGTACCCTGCCTCTAGGGTTTAGTGTTCATACCCTCTTGTCAATTTTGTGGAGATCTATGTGACTGTCCTATGACTACTATAGTCATTCTTGGCTAAGACAATTTTAAAAGTTTTTCACAGGACTGTAGATTGTCACGATTTTGTATCCTCTTCCTTTCTGTAATGTTGTTGCTCTAGCTGCTCCTTAGACCTCTGCTAGGACAACACTTCCATGCTTCATGACTATCTCTTTATCCACTTCTATATGACTGTCCACTTAGGACTGTTTTCATATCACCCTTTGCAATCACTGCATCCTCAATGAAATAGCCACTGTCATGCTTGAACCTTTGAAGTCTTTGCCTTAAAAAAACTCTTGATCTCTGCCATCGTAGAGGGATATCATTGTTCACAATTTGTTTGCCTTGAACCTGTTACAAAACCTCCACAAGAATGACATTAGATGCCAAACTATCTTCAATTGCATGAATGTATGCCTGATACCTCTATAGCCATGCTAGTCCCTCAACTATCATGAGGTCTCTTGCTTTATTACTGTTTCCAAGAACTGGCTAAACCTGCAAACTACTTACCCTCATTTTATATGCAGTCATTTAATTGTTCTTCTATTGTACTCAATCATTGTTTGCCTTTTCTATCTCTTGACTACCATCTCATAATATGGATTTCTTCGTTTTATGATAGTCATCATAGGACTGCTAATACTTTCTTAGAGGTTGACTATCCTCTAAACTTGATTACTTCATTGCCATTGTTGATTGCCTGATGTAGACCCTCTTTATCTTCTTAACTGATGAAATGCTCCTTATGGGTGATGGATTACCTCCTACCTTCATGAGTTATAAAGCTAACATGCTTTACATTCTAATCTTGAATGATTCCTCTATCCTACATTCAAGTTAAGGGTGTAAAGCATGTTATTCATTTGAATCCCATTTGTCATGACTATAAACTTATTATGTCATCTTGCAGTTCTATATTTGATGAAATATGTCTCGAAACATGATGATCTTACACTCTTGCCTCTCTCTTAAACCAAGAGGGCAGCATGCTCGGCTCAACCCTTGTGGGAGCCACATTTTAACCCACATGCTGAAATCAGATAAACAAGAAAGTAACAAAACTTTCTTTATACCTGCATAGGAAACAAACATGTTAGGAAAATATGTGCATGTGATTGATGTTCTTGATTATCCTATTGCTTTCTTGAAGGTCCACGTGATATTAACTAGTTTTCTGCATTTGAAAGTCAAACTGTATATTTGTAGATGTATATCATATGATGTATGATGCCTCGTCATTGCTCTAATATCAGGTTTTTCAAAATTTTATGCAGATAAATAGGGGCAGCAAGGAGACAGCAGTTGAGCGCATGACAAGTGGGCAACATGGAATAACACCAGACACGACAAATAGGACCAAGACTCATCATTCAAGCAATGGCAAGTCACCCTACCTCATATGCATATTTATCTCTTTAGTTTTCTATAAATGTATAGTTTCTCTTTCCATTTGCAGTCAAACAGTTAGTCTCACGGCTTGTGTGAGACCTTATACATTTATTTTTCAATAAAGGTTACTTTCTTTGAAAAGATTTGTGAAATCCTTTCTATGTTATCCACATTTGCATAAATGCAATCTAGTGTAATGTAATCCTTCTGATTCTATTTAAGCATGTGCATGTAATGTAGCAAAAGAATAAAAATGTACCTTTCTCTTCTTTAAAACTTGAAAAGCTCTACCTGATTGAGCTAGTAGTGAAATTAGGTAACAACCCCAAAATGGTTAGTTGAAATTGATGAGAACATAATAGAAAAAGTTGAAGGCAAGAGCTCGTCATGAACGGTTCGGTTGTGGGCTTTAAAACTCTTCAATGAATACTTTGAGAATAAAACATTAACCAAACAATGCCAACTTTTTGTGCAATTACTAAAGATGTACAAAATGAGACTTTTACTAAAGAAATTAAAGATTCGGTTAAACAAAGTGTCTAATCAGAATAAAATTATTGTTAGAAGCCTTTTCAATGCACTCAATTCTATTGGAAAGACTAGCAAGGAAAAAGATAAAAGAGTTGCTCGTAGAGTAATAACAACCTCAATAGTAAGCAGACAATTAAGAAATGCTTGATTAATGAGGCAAACTTGTGTTGACTTAAGATTGAATCATTAAACATTGTCAAAAGCACTAGCATTAAGATCAAGGCTAGATAGCCCTCTTGGAAATGATACTTGGGCTTTTAGTGGTAGGCTTCCACGAGTTGACAAGAAGCTAATCAATAACACAAAGGAAGAAATTGAACGATTTTGGCACACTAACTCTAGGGCATCACTGAATGCAAAAGATGTTTTAAAGTTAAGAATTGGTGATAAAGACCGCACACTACATCCTAAACATTACTTCGAATGTAGCCAAACAACATTGTACAAACAATATTTTGAAACACACCCAGGCACGACAATCTCACAAAGATCATTTGAATCTCTTAAGCCATTTTATTGTGTTCCTCTTAAAGTTCATAATACATGTTACAAATACCATGTAGAGTTTTCTATGTACCATGAATTATTATGCAATATTCATTCTACTTTGCACACTAATGAAATGTTATAGAAGTGTGGTGCAATTCAACTAGCAAAGTCATCTAGGGACATTGGATTTATTTCTATGTATTAGAGATGATGGTTGCATTTTCTATAAGAATAATTGTTTAAATGAAAAGTGTTTACAATGTGGTGGGTTATCAAAGTTTGTATCATATTTTCATGAGGGCAGCAAGCATGATTTTGGAAAGAGAATGGTTGAGAAAAAGAGATATGAGATAGTGAAATACAATTTGAAAAATGGAGGTGAATGTTCTAGATGTGAGTTGATTGTAAGAGAGGTAAGTATTGCTGATTTTATTGATGATTTTAAGAAAAATCTTTTCTACAAGTATGTCAGACATAGCCACAGGTCTCGATGGTTAGATCAATAGTTCAGGATGTGTAAAGACTTTTTTCTGATTGGAACTATTGTCTTTGTAGTTGATTTTGCATAAAACTACACATTGCAACCCCAAAATGAAGTTCAATCCCAATACTACAATTCTATTCAGATTGCTATTTTTGTTCACATCACATACAAACATGCCCCCAATAGTACAGAAGAGAACAGGAAGATTGTCAGAGAATACCATTTTTACATGAGTTATGATTGATCTCATTCATCAGAGTATGTGCAATATTGTTTTGAATAATTTTATGGGTTCTTGAAAGAAAAAAATATTAGAATGGATCAACATCTCATTTGGCTAGATAATTGCACCGGTCAATTCAAGAATGCTCATATATTCTATTGGTTGTGTAGAAAGCATGTAGAGACAAGTATGCCTCATATTTGGATTTTTTTTAAGCTGGGCACGGAAAAGGTGAACATGCTGGAGCGGGCGATGGTTGAAGAGAGCTCTTTTTAAAGAACAACTAAAGATTAGAGGTGGTGCTACATTCAGTGATGCAGATTCTATTATTAAGTGGTGTAATTATGCATTGTCACAAGGAGTGGCTCTTGATTAAGAAGTGTACATGTTCTTTTGGTTGGTTGATGATGGGATAGCGAAAGAGAAATGGGATTGTCAGAGAATCAGTGAATCGTCAAAGATGCATTCATTTCGAAGCTCAGATGCAAGTGCATGGACTATTTGGACATGAGAATTAGCTTGTTTTTGTCAGAGTTGTATTAAATGTGATTGGAATAATTATGAGTCAAGTGAGTGGGTAGGTGCATGGATTCCACAATATTTAAGCCCTTTATCTCAAGGTCAATCATCTTCCATCAACGACATGGAGAGCTCATTCGACTATGAACATCTTTCAGACCTTGTACAGCCAGGTCATGTTTATGCAGTTGTTGCACCATATGGAAATGAAGAGAGGTCAGACTATTGGTTGGCATGATGTGTATAGGGAAAACAAAAGCTAACACAACCTATGACAAATGATGATGGGTTCACATATCCTACAGGAACAGTTGTTATTGCTGGGACTTGGTTACGAACATATATGATTAGAAAGAATGGCATCCCTACGTTTGAAGACTTTGAGAAGCATAAAACCATATTGATGTATTCGCACCTAGTTATAGCAACAAATGTCAAGTTACAAAAGCATCATGGAAAACCAAAATCAAAACAACTATGGACAATTAGTAATGCTAATCATGAAGCAATATTGGATACTCTGAAGGTAAGAGATGACCCCTTGGGTACGTTTGACTAGCATTTAAACTTCCAGATGGACAGGTATGACATTTTTTTATCTTAACTTGTTCTTGTTTTTTCTATTTTTTAGAATTGTTTTATTAAAAATCTTGTTTCTTTAACTATAATGCATGTTTTTGACTATATAGGATTGCGAATGAGGTTATTTTGCATGGCATTGTAGATTTTTTTGCATGGCATCATAGGTTATTTTGACTATACCCAAGGTACAATTTTTAGTGGTAATTTGACTACAACATCTAACAAATTTCCCATATGCTTCATGCAATCTCATATGGTATATTTCATATAGTATATGGCAATCTCTACTTTCCTTAGGTTTTGGATAAATTGTTCCAATGACACCTTGACCATGTTCAAGCAAGTAGGTATGACAAATGAAATCAAATTGCACACTTTTTTATGTTTCCACACTTTGCTTTACACCCGCCAATTGCCAAACTTTTAGATGTTTTAAATTAAAAATCTTGTTTCTTTAACTATAATTCATGTTTTTGACTATATAGGATTGCGAATGAGGTTATTTTGCATGACATTGTAGATTTTTTGCATGGCATCATAGGTTATTTTGACTATGCCTGAGGTATGATTTTTAGTGTTAATTTGACTACAACATCTGGCAGATTTCCCATATGCTTCATGCAATCTCATATGGTATATTTCATATAGTATATGGCAATCTCTACTTTCCTTGGTTTTTGGATAAATGGTTCCAATGACACCTTGACCATGTTCAAGCAAGTAGGTATGACAAATGAAATCAAATTGTACACTTTTCTATGTTTCCACACTTTGCTTTACACCCACCAATTACCAAACTTTTCTATGTTTTAAATTAAAAATCTTGTTTCTTTAACTATAATGCATGTTTTTTACTATACAAGATTGCGAATGAGGTTATTTTGCATGACATAGTAGATTTTTTGCATGGCATCATAGGTTGTTTTGACTATACCTGAGGTATGAATTTTAGTGTTAATTTGAATTTCTTAATATTTTGCTTTCTATCTTTTTCTACATATTAATTTCTACCTATGCTTCCTCACTTTGCATTCATGTATCTTAAGGTAGTTGCAACTACAACATCTAACAGATTTCCCATATTCTTCATGCAATCTCATATGGTATTTCTTGTTTTATCTCATGTCATTTGATGTACATAAATGATATTTATGTTTAATCAATTTTTCTTCTTGATGCTTCTCACAAGAGGTCACAACTCCAACCCGTCCAACTGCAGACAAAGAAGCTAGAGACAAGATGATGGAGACTGATCATCAGGTGGTGATAAGTGATCGATTACATATGTGATGTTATATATTTCATACATTTTCTATATTAATGTGCATATATTGTTTGATTGTATTAACAGGTGGAGCTAGAGGAACTTCTATCGAAGAGGTCTACTCGATGTCAGAGAGAGGATGAGTCACTGATTGGAAACTAGCTTTTGAGACATTTTTTGTATGCCTAGATGGCTTTGTATACATACTTTTGTATGAACTACTGATGTATATTTTTGAGTATATGCCTGTATGGATTTGTTTGGACATGTCTATATGGCTTTGATATAAACTAGATGTTATGTTCATGACATTATGTATATGACAGCTTATATTAAGTATTTAATATGATGATCAATTATTGTTACAGGAATTTGGTTTTACACGTGCCAATTGCATTTGCTTAGAGTTTGGTGAAGGTTATGATAGGTCTGAGATTGATGTTGACACCCTGGAACAACCATTGGCTTGATACTTCCTTCATGGATTGAGATTTGATTCATTGTTTGCAGATGAAACATAGACTGTCCCATTGAATGTTGCTACCTTTAAGTCTGCCCATGCATTTGGGGGTTACAAAACCTTGAAAAGTATGTGATGTCATTTATATCATTACCCAATGCTTTCTATGGTGTTGCCACATTGTCCCAGAAACTTGAGAGGTCTTCCACCTTTGCATATTGAGAGGACTGTCATGAGTAAAGAAGTCTGATATTTGAATGTATTAGACTATGGACAACAGAACAAGGAAGATTTGATGTGTTAGAGCCTAATTTTTGTTTGTTTTTCATGAGAAATAATAGGTGGATGGAGAGAGGTCCTACAGACCATGAACCATAGGTATTGAACATATTTGAAGGGTTGACATAAGTTAAGGCATGACTGTCCCAAGATTTACTAAATCTGCCCTGTCATGAGTTCCATTGAACCTTGAGAAGAGAGTGAACCCATTGTTGTGAAATATGGTATCAATAGTCTAGTTTGTAACCCTACTTTACATCAATACAATGTCAAAAGTCATATTTCAAAGTTCATAATTAGTGGAATTAGTTTTAAGAGACAGTAAGTTTGGAAAATGATTCAATTTTGATGAGAAAAGATGATGAGTTTGTGTCAAAACTTGATAAAGAGAAGGTAAAGGATGAATTGACTGTGGGAATGCAAGATTGTGTAGAGAAGCATGTTGAGATCATGGTGGGAAAGGTGTTTTGTCCATTGATCTCAAAATAGGCCAGTAGGTAGTCTAATTATGTCAATACAGAGGGTTGTAAGTCTGATAAAACAGAGGCTCTAGGGGCAGAAAATCTGAGAGAAGAAATGAAAGGAAAAGGTGAAGTGAGTAAAGGTAAATGGCAAGGACAAATGGGTGAGTTTAAGCATGCATCAAGAGTAAAGAAGAGGACAATCCAAGACAAAGATGGCAAAGGTATGTTAGCAAGTGTTCAAGCAAGTTCAACATTAGTTTCAGATGAGGGAAAGGTCAGAGGGCATTCATCAAGTCAGTTTGTGAAGATGGAACAATGTCTAGGTGACAACAAGTTCAATAGTGGCATTGCGACATGGTTATGTTGCAATTATTTACACAAAAAAATTGTTGGCCCTATTTTTACTTATTAATGTCCTTAGTAAAATTTGGGTATTACAGTTAAAGAGGAAGGCCAAAGACCAATTATACAAAGAAAATGGAAAGAAGAGTTGTGTTATCTCATAACTTATATGTTTCTATCTATTGAGTGTGTATGTGTCAAGGTGAATTGTCAATTAATGTCATTTACATATATGTCAGTTTCCTTGTCATAATATGTTTGCCTCTTATCTTGGCATCTAGAGGTGTGCCATGTTTGTGCATGCTTTTGATGTCTACTTTTACCTTAAAACACTTTATAGCTTAGGGTTAGTGAATAATTCTTGTGTTGGCCAAAGGTGGGTCAATTGACACCAATTTAGTGGGTTCAATGACCCCTTGGGAAAGGTCGAGCCAACACTCAATCCATTTCTTGTGTGTTGAATTGTGGAAGTTGAACTATGCAATGCTCTCCTAGTTGATCTAGTGGATCTATGTAGTTATTGAATGATGTAAGGTTGTTGAAGCAATATCTTTTCCCCAAATGTTTCTCTCTAAATAAGTTGAGAAAGGATATGAGAAGGAAAGAAGTGAGCAAAATGTTAGTCTAGTTTAGAAGTAAGAAAGAATGTGTGAGTTGGAAACACTCCCCATTAGCAAAAATTATGGGCCAAATAGTTTTGTTTATGGGACTATGACAATATGATAGGAGTTTTGTCTAGATTTCATATCAATCACATAGCTATCCCATATTCTCCTTTTCACAAGATGTTTTAATGCCTAATGAACTATACCTTATGATTTATGATTGTCCAAGTAGACTATCAACTGAGATTTAGTCTTCATGATAGTATTAGACCTTAAGAGCATCCCCTCTCACTCATACATTAATCCTTCTTCAACATTTCATGACTGTACCTCATTTTAGCAACTCATTCCAAGTGACTCCATGGCCTTGAAGTTGTCTCCATCTTAGATCTACCTTACACTCACTTGTGACTGTCCCTTTATTCTCATGACTATCTCATTTGTTCTTGGACATGACAACATTCTTCTCATGACTGTCTCATTTGTTCTTGGACATGACAACTGCCACAATTATGGTTGTCCTAGCAGACTGACCCTCAATCAAATGATCTTCTACCAAATCAAATGGCCATAAAGTCATAAAGGACTTTGATAATACTCTCAAGATAGGATCTTGACATGATATTTAGCTCTCTTCATAATAGACCACTCCTAGTGTAAATTGAGTCATGTGGGGTTCATTATTGCAAAAGAAGAGTCATATTTTGTAAAGTTGTCACAATGTTGTCTAAGTGCATACCAAGGGTCATGTTGTCTTGTGAACAAGATGAACAGTCACCATTTCAAAATATGGTTATGAACCATTGTAACTAAGTGTCTCAAGTATAAACAGGTTGAAGAAACTCATTTTGGTCAGTGGGAAGTTGATTGTTGAAGAAATAACTGAAATAAAGTGCCATTTTCCTGAATTTGAAATGTTTTACTGTATTGCAAACCTTTGCACGTACTTGTACATAAACTTGGTGATCTCAAACTGATTGGATATCATGAAGGAGTGAATTAACTTTATTTTTCTTCAAGTTGCACTTAATTTCATTCATTTTTGAGCAAGTTATCCACGTTTCTCTGAAAACTGTTCATTAACTCTATTTTTGGGGGTTTGGAGGCACCTTAATTGCATTAAATCATCCATTTGCTATTAAATTTGTCTAAGGCTCGGTAGAATAAGCATGTGCAGATAGTAATTGAAGTGTTTGAGTGATTGGTTGGCTAGATAGAGGTCTAAGATATCAATTTCCAATAAACCCTTATGAAACCTAGCCTAGAATGGCTTAAACAAGGGTTGGGTGTTTTGTCTAATTAGTGATTGTTTCCCCTTGTGAAAATTATTGATTTTAAGGTTTTGAAACATGTTGAGAGTGTTGGAGTAGAGTTTGGAAGTTTGGGAGGAGGTTGACATAGGGTTGCTTTGTAAAAGTGACTTAATTGGAGGTTTTGTGCGAATGGAACAATCCAGTTTTGGGGACTATGGTCCAAAGGACCCTATAGTAAATTTGAGATATGTTTTAAAAATCCTTGATGGGTGTCCAAAAAGCCCTTCACAATCTTGAATTGAGGTCTGAAACAAAAGATAATGAGTAATAGTCTTATTTGGAGGGCTACTAGCATTTGGTGCAGCCAATAAGGAAATGGTAAAGAATTGAAAGGGAGAACTTTGATAAGGGATTGATTGAGTTGTATTTGAGTTCTTGAAGTGAAAGAGAGACATTGAAATTAGTTTTGGGCTTGAGAAATTGGAAACCCATAGTTTGTGCCCTTGAAATAGGAAATTGCCTTGAGAAGATTGCTTGTGAAGCTTGTAAAAGTTACTTATTTGAGCCCATTGTTGTGAAATAAGTCTCCTAGTGATTGAGTTTGACACCTTGCATTGCATCAGATATTTATCTCTCTTCATAAAGCATTATAATAATTGTTATAATGGTTACAACTCTTAGATAACCGCTGTCCTCCAATGATGACACTTGCATGAAGGTTTAAACCAAAGCACAATAAAGGTTTGCATGGTTGCTTTGGGGCTGATAAAGGGTTGTAGATGTGGACAAAGTATGGAAGTTGAATAGTCACTTGGTTCAAAAATGGTTTTGTATCTTCACATTTTGGAAGTTCAAGAGTCTTTTGTTTCAAAAAGAAAGTCATGAATGTTGTAAGGATAAATAGGCCTCACAAACCTTGAGGCAGATGTACTAGAGATGGACTGAAGACACTTTTGAATGCAAATAACATTAAGATAACCTTTTTTTTTAGTTTTACTGTCTTCCTGCTGCTACAGAGACCTGTACGGCCTAGTACTACTTGTTTTCAGTCTAATGTGCACTGGAATTAATAGATATATGTGTTAACATCATTTTGGTGCTTGTTTGGTTCAAATTCATCAAGTTTAAAGCATTTTATTAAGGTTTTCCTATGGACTAGTCTGTAACCCTGTTTAAGGGTTTGAGGGTTAAAAAAATGAATGACTAGGCCATTCCACCCTATGAAAGGTATTGTATGTTGGTGGAATGGCACATGTAGGTCTAGATTCCTCTTTGACATGGTTGATATGAGCAGGGTTGTGAATTTGAGGCACGTGTGGTGATGTCCTAGGCTGACAGAGCCTTCAAACTTGAGCAAATAGAGAGGTTAGAGGGTAGGTTTTAACAAAATAGCATTGGAGGACCATTCAAAATGATGAATGAAGTATGTGTAGACATAATTGAATGTGTTTGAGGCATTGGCAGAGTTGCTAGAGGTTTGGAAGCTATATTTTCAATAAACCCTCCTAAAACTAGTCCAAATGAGGGTTTTATGGTTTGTTGTTTTAATGGGCCTATCTCCTGATAAAAATTATTTAATTAGTGCTTGTATAGCCTGGTCAAGATTCTGTAGTAGAGTATTGAGTCTGAAAGGAGGTTTAGATAGGTGATGCTTTGTAAAAGTGGCCTATTTAGCCTAAGAGAGCAACATAGCAACAGTAGTTTGAGGAATATGCTCCAAAGTAACCATATGAGATTTTGAGGTAGGTATTGAAAAGGCTTAAAGGGTATCCAAAAAGCTATTTCTTTTGTGGGTTTGATGTTGTCTTAGAAAGATATGGCCAGAAATCATGTCTAGGAGGGCTACAAGGAATGAAGACAGTTTGTGTGGAAGGGACTCATAAAAAGAACCCATGAATTCTTGTATGGTCTAATTGTGTTTGTCATGTTATTTTAACTCTGTGAAAACCTTTCCAAGAGTTGGTTAAGTGCCCTTGAACCATGGTACCCATTTAGTGCTTATGACCCTTGAGTGTGCAAACAAGTAATTTGGGACAGTCCAAAAGAAGATCTATATTTTGGGAGGCCTGAGATCTTGGAGTCATTAGTAATTCACTTGTGTTATTCCCACAAAGCCAAGGTGTTTCTAATGCTTGTTGAAGAGTTTGGAAGAGTTAATACCCATTTGGTGATTTGTAACCATGTTGAGTCATATTGAAAGGAGTAGTCTCATGCTAATGAACCCATTGTTGTGAAATATGCCTCCTTATGAGTGAAGTGAACCCCTTGCATTGCATCATTTAATGACCTATAAAGGATTACATGAATGGAGACATTTTTTATATTTTATATTTGTATATTTTGTATATCCTATGAGGAGACTATGACCATAATATAATAATTTTTAGATCTTCACATCTGGTGCTAATAATTGATAACCATTTCATGTGATTTTAGTGGTACACTCTTAAAGGTATGTTTTTTCATTATGTTTAATGCTAAATTTGATGGTTATATATGTAGTGATTTCATGCCATGAATATTTTAACAATAAACTAGCATATCTCTTCAAAACAGTCCCAAAAAACTCTTAAAATCAATCCCAAAAACCTCTTGTCCCAAAACCTCTTATAAACAATCCCAAAACCTCTTCAAATCACATATCTCCCCCTATGAAAACTAGGGTCTTTGCTAGGTGCCATATTTTTTTGTTCTGCTTGTCATGGGGCCAAACGGACTGCACCAACACATTGGGGTGGGCGGTTAAATGCTAGGGGAGGTCTTGTTTCATGTGCCAAGCCTCCCAGTCATTCCGGGCAACAGGCTACCGGTAAAGTCCCTTAAGATCCCTGAGACCAAAAAAATGCCAAACTTTGACAGAGCAGTTCTCAGAATTCTTGATAGATGGGAACGTTCTGTTTGGACCTACAGGTGCATGTGGGGTCCGTCCACAATAACCTCTCTCAGTTTTGGTCAACTCCAGTCTATTTGACCGTGCCAAAATCAAATGCATTCTTACAAAATGCTTCAATTTCATGCAGTGAAAAGGTGCTAGGTGTGACATTTTTCATTCCATAGCTCATGGGCGTTGAATGGACTATGCCAATGCATCAGGGTGGGTGGGTAAATGATAGGGGAGGTCTCATTTCATGTGCCAAGCATCCCAATCATTATGGGCAATAGGCTACTAGCAAAATCCCTTAAGATCCTTGAGACCAAAAAATTGCCAAACTTTGACGAAGCAGTTCTTAGAATTTGTGATAGCTGGGAATGTTATGTTTGGACCTACAGGTGCATGTGGGGTCCATCCACAATAACCTCTCTCAGTTTTGGTCAACTCCAGTTTGTTTGACCGTGCCGAAATCAAACACATTTTTGCAAAATGCTTCAATTTCATGCAATGGAAAGGTGCTAGGTGTGACATTTTGCGTTCCATAGCTCGTGGGGCCAAACGGACTACATCAACATGTAGGGGTGGGCAGGTAAATGCCAGGGGAGGTCTCATTTTGTGTGCCAAGCATCCTAGTCATTCTGGGTAATAGGCTACCGACAAAGTCCCTTAAGATCCCTGAGACCAAAAAATTGCCAAACTTTGATGGAGCAGTTCTCAAAATTCATGATAGATGGGAATGTTTTGTTTAGACCTACATGTGCGCATGGGGTCCGTCCACAATAACCTCTCTCAGTTTTGGTCAACTCTAGTCTGTTTGACCGTGCCAAAATCAAATGCATTCTTGCAAAATGCTTCAATTTCATGCAGTGGAAATGTGCTAGGCATGACATTTTGCATTCCATAGCTCGTGGGGCTAAACAGAATGTGCCAACACATCAAGGTGGGTGGGTAAATGCCAGGGGAGATCTCATTTCGTGCGCCAAGCGTCCCAGTCATTCCGAGCTATAAGCTACCGACAAAGTCAAAAGTTGCTAGGACTACAATTTTGCATTCCACAGGTCTTGGGGCCGAACAAATTATGCCAACACATCAACATAGGTGGGTAAATGCTAGGTGAGGTCTTGTTTTGTGTGCAAAGCATCCCAATCATTCCAAGCTATAAGCTACCGACAAAGTGACTTTGCCGGTAGCTTACAACTCGGAAGGACTGGGAGCCTTGGCACACAAAACAAGACCTCCCCTTGTATTTACCCACCCACCCCAATGTGTTGGCACAATCTGTTCAGCCCCAGGACCTGTGGAATGCAAAATTTTAATCCTAGCAACTTTTGACTTTATTGATAGCTTACAGCTTAGAACGACTAGGACGCTTGGCGCATGAAACGAGACCTCCCCTGGCATTTACCCACCCACCCCGACGCATTGGCATAGTCCATTCAGCCCCACGATCTATAGAATGCAAAATGTCACACCTAGCACCTTTCCACTACATGAAATTGAAGCATTTTGCAAGAATGCGTTTGATTTTGGCACGGTCAAACAGACTGGAGTTGACCAAAACTGAGAGAGGTTATTGTGGATGGACCCCACGTGCACCTGTAGGTCTAAACATAACATTCCTAGCTATTACAAATTCTGAGAACTGCTCTTTCAAAGTTTGGCAATTTTTGGTCTCAGGGATCTTAAGGGACTTTACCGGTAGCCTGTTGCTCGGAATGACTAGGACGCTTGGAGCACAAAATGAGACCTACTTTGGCATTTACCTACCCACCCCGACACGTTGGTGTAGTTCGTTCGGCCTCACAAGCGATGGAATGCAAAATGTCACACCTAGCACCTTTCCACTGCATGAAATTGAAGCATTTTGCAAGAATGTGTTTGATTTCGACATGGTCAAACAGACTGGAGTTGACCAAAACTGAGAGAGGTTATTGTGGATGGACCCCACATGCACCTATAGGTCCAAACATAACATTCCCAACTATCACGAATTCTAAGAATTGCTCCGTCAAAGTTTGGCAATTTTTTGGTCTCAGGGATCTTAAGGGACTTTGTCGGTAGCCTGTTGCCTAGAATGACTAGGATGCTTAGCACATGAAATGAGAACTCCCCTGGCATTTACCCACCCACCCCAACATGTTGGCGTAGTCCATTTGGCCCCACAAGCTATGGAATGAAAAATGTCACACCTAGCACCTTTCCACTGCATGCAATTGAAGCATTTTACAAGAATGCATTTGATTTTGGCACGGTCAAACGGTCTGGAGTTGACCAAAACTGAGAGAGGTTATTGTGTATGGACCCCACATGCACTTGTAGGTCCAAACAGAATGTTCCCAACTATCATGAATTCTGAGAACTGCTCCGTCAAAGTTTGGCAGTTTTTTGGTCTTATGGATCTTAAGGGACTTTGCTGGTAGCATGTTGCCCGGAATGAATGGGATGCTTGGCGCATGAAATGAGACCTCCCTTGGCATTTACCCACCCACCCCGACATGTTGGCGTAGTCCGTTTGGCCCCATGATGAGTAGAACAAAAATATGGCACCTGGCAAGGTTTTTGCTCTTAGGATCTTAAGTGACTTTGCTCTTACGGAACAATGTATCAGCAAAGACCCTAGTTTTCATAAGGGGAGATATGTGATTTTAAGAGGTTTTTGGGAATGTGAATTTATCCTTCCACTCCGTATCCAATGACGAGTTTATTCTCAAATTTTGATGGCTTTTATGAGCATATAGACGATGTTGTTTTAGGATAGTCATAAAGGGTAGTTTTGGACATCCATGTGTATCTTTTTAACAAACAATCATTCCTTTGCATTTGGACCTTTATACCACCTCCTCCTTATTTTGAACCTATAAATTAGATTATATTCATGTTATTAATGGTATCTTTGATTGATCATGAGGACTAGTGGTGTTTATGGACTATTATGACGGTCATATAAGTGTTTTGACAACCACTATGTATTTGGCAGTCCTCTCTTGTTTCCTAGAGTTGGTTTGGTTGCCCCTTATGAATTTCATGAAATCCACTTGTCATAAGTGTGTCTATATTCATCCTCTTGATGTTCCATGACAAAGGATCATGGATTTATTAAGTAAAAACATTAAAAACTCTAATAATAGTCAATGAGGACAGCAAGTTGTACATGGACTGTGACAGTCCCAAAACTCATATAAATCATCCATTTTGGTGTTTGACAACCTTATAAATCCTTAAGATCATTTATTTAAACCCTAATGCAACTTATAAACCCTCTTTGCATAGTAATTTCATGAATGATTGTCTTGTATGATTGTTTTGTGCATTTTAACAGCCTAATGAAGGTTTTAGCATGAGGCCACTCTAGTCTTTGATCTCCTAACAACTTGAGGATTGTATGGTGTTGTGATCTTCATGATTTTAACTTCATTTACTTGATATAGTTCATTTAGCCATGATTAATAAAAACAATTACCTTGAAACAACTTAATGACTACAAAATCCACATAATGTCATCACAAATCAAACCAAATTCACCCTCAAAATTTTGTCATAAGATTAGAACAAAGGTATATGGATAATATCGCAAAAGCATACCATTTCATGTAACAACCACACATGCATATCTCATAATGATAACATGCAAACTCATAAGTCCAAAAGCTCAAGACATAATAATGGGAATACAAACCATACTCAACCAAGACCTCCTAAAGCAATAATAACTTAAGCCTATCATACCCATGTAATCTAGAGCCTCATGAAAAACCAAATGCATTATGAACCAACCAAGACTCCAGAATCAAAAGCATGTCAAACCTTAACCAATGGACACACAAGCAACCATCAAATTGACTCAAATGAGATATGTGGCAACAAACAAGTGCATCCAAATCATACAAGTCAACTACATATGGAGGAGATTTCAATATTAGAGTAGGAGATTTCAAGATACTATCAATGATTAGGGCATATAAGGAATTTTGTCATACAGTTTGGATCATCTTGAACCCTCCCCTCTTGATTGGATCAAATATCAGACATAAAACACAATTGTAGGCCTAAGTGCTAACTACAACTTGATGTAGAGCAAGGAGGGAGAATACAAACTAACCCAATCCAACCTTTTTCAAAACCTTAACATCTCAAACACACTAACTTCCTTCACAAATCCACTATTTCTCTAGTAGGGCAGCAAACACCTCTTTTATGTCATAATTTGCAAAAGACAACTCAAACCCATAATCTAATCACTATTCTAGATACCCTTTTTGGAGTTTCAAAGCATATCAAAATTGCAAGTATGGTCTCTTTGTAATAAACCCTTCAAAATTCTGCTGCTACGCTAGGACAAAGGCCTAATTAGGCTTGTATGATAAGACATCTATTGATTCTACACACTTCTAGCCTCCATTCTTCATGTCAACACCTTAGACATATCAAATTAGGTCTACACATGCTATTCCAACTCTTACAAATCACTCTCCAAGATGTGACTTGACACACACCACTTAACATTAGACTCCTATTTACATCAATTTGACCAAAATTGACTAGGTGCTCCTGCACCACAACTTGAGTTTATTGTTGTATTGCAATAGGAGGTGAGGCATGCAAAGGAACCCTATAACAATTAGAAAAGACTATGAACATATTAATACATATGCCTTGATGGAATATTGAAACCTTGAGTGAGAACCATTCAAATTTGCCATTTCATGAAAATACTATATCTATCTAAAACTACAATCACGTGGCAATTAAGATCAAGTTATGTCTTGAGGTATGAAACTACATATATCATCTTTCTACCAAGAAAAACAATCTTATATAACAAGAATTATAACAATATTATACAACAAACTTTTAAGTTTTAAAGTAGGAATACATGCACATAAGGAATTTAAATTATATTGTATATCAAGGTGTATATATATTAAAATCTAGTCCATAATGGTAGACATATACAAAAATTTGGCAAATATGCAAACTCAAAACATTTTATACAAAATGTGGCATATGCCATGTCTCAAAATCTATATACAATCTACATGGCAAATAGCTACATAAAATACTACAGGTCCACTTGACCCTCAATCTGTGATGGATCTTCAAAAAGTGTCCTCTTCGTACCAGAATGTCTAGTAGTTGATGGAGGCAAAGTTGACTGCATTAACAAGTCAAAACACAAATTTGATTAATCTCTTCAATGGTAAATAAAAATAAGTTAAAGCTAGTAAATATAATCTTATCTACTACAATTAAGAACTTTCATTTATTAACATACATCTAAATCACTACAATCAACTATAAGACCGCTAGATAAACTATCAATTATTTAGAAAAATTCAATTTAATTACCTCAACTCTTTGTTGTCATTCGGATAACATTTTGCAAATGATTTTCTCTTAAGATGATCATGTGTCCTACTGAAGCGTGATGGAAAAGGTGGCACAACACTCACATTATCAAGAGACTATAAAAACAAAGTAACATTGAAATAAATTAATATATAATTATTAAACAAAAAAGGAAATCCATACATTAAAAAAGGTTAGATGTGTTACACACAAACAATCTAGAGTGCACTACACAAAAACTTATCTACTAGAAAACAATCACATACCACCATCGAGGCCTCCTACATCAATTGAGAAGGACTCATGATGGATGAACCAACTAATATCTCTTGTATGAAAAATGACAAGAATGTAAGACTCTTTGTATACAAATAATCATAATACTATGTAAATTAATAGATCAATTTCTCTATTCTCTATTTTATTATTTATCTAAATGACTATAATCAAATATTTAAGTTTTCTAAATTATCAATTAAAGTATAGTTCAATCAAATTACCTCCACCCTTTGTTGGCGTTGAGAAAGCCGTTCTGCGAATGATAATCCCTTGGGTTGATCAGGTGTTCGAGAAAAGACCTTTGGCAAAGATGCCACATCATTCACATTTTTGATTGAGTATAAAATAAAATTAACATCAAGATAAAAATTAATATATAATTACTCACAAAGAAATAAATGCATACAAATAAAAGTTGATGTGTAGAACAAATTATACTGGCAAGCCCAAGCCAAATTGGATGGCAGACAAAGTTCCATGATGAACTTCTGTCAACTCCTTTGTCATCAACTGTTATCCCACTTAGATACATTAGTACTAATAAATTTGTTTATATATTCAAATGGAATAGACCATAAAATTTAACTTTAAATTTTACTTATATAAAAGATTGCTTATGCTCTTCTCCTTCTCTATAGTCCACTAATCCTTGTGCTTCTACTCTTGTCCCCGACCCCTCAGCTTGAGTTTTGGAACCCATTGCCTCATCTTGTGAATGGACATTGTACTCTGATGTGTTCAACGATAGCTCACTACTCTCCATAATAGGACCTAAGCATAACTGATTGCAAGAAATGCAATGATGGGGCACACAAACATGTGTGGACAACGACAATCTAGTAAAATCAAGTGATCCAATATCATCACCACCATCACATTCTTGTGCAAACTGAGATGTCTATATAATCAAATGCTCAGTCAAAGAGTGTATGGCACTAAAGCCCTGTTGTGTTGCATTTACAACAACGTCTGGGTGCTACATTGGGGGTGGAGAAGGGATAGCAAGAGGGGGAATATAGGGACCTTGTACTTGTCTCATTGCCCTAGGTCTATCTTGAGGCATTCCCTTACCCACTCCCTGAAACTCTCTAAAATCAAAATAATTAACATGGTGACCCATGACGAACTCTGCATAGATTTTATGAAGAAAATACAAAGGTACATCTAAAATGTTGTTGGGTGGTTTATCAAAAACCATCCACCAACGATCCCAAAATTTTTTACTAATGCCCTCATAAATACACCATTTGATTGAATACTTGAGCTTATGGACATCAACATGCAATCCGGTTTTAGGATTGACAAAATATTGGGCTAACATACCTTTTGTAATGTCTAATTCTTTGACTTGATCATATGACAAACCATTAGCATATTCGGCCTTCTTGGCTTCTCGCCATTGCCTAAATGATTCATGTTGGGTTGACAAGGTTTGAACATGACTAATAATTCCCTCTAAATTTGATGTCATTGTAGACAATCGAGGGTGGCAGAGATACAGTTCTACAATCCTACTTATTTGATCAATGTTTCTTTGAATTTTCTCTTTGATTGTTGGAGGGGGGGTTTGGTGGTGGAGGGTTTGGGTTTTCATTTTGTTCATCCATTTTACCTAATTAAAATATAAAACATACCCATTTAGCATAAAAAACCAAAAAAAATTCTTGAATATACAAAACAAACAAAAAAAATGCAATAGATCTTACCTCTTTGGATTGGATATCTATTCTTCACCTCTGCTATCCATTCTTGAGCTCAGTCTATGTTTTGCAAGCCGCACGTTCGCAAAAACATGACTTTTTTTTTGCTTTTTATGTTTTAGAAAATGGATATCTGTTTTAGGTTTTGCAAAACATATACACGTTTTCCTTTTCCCAATTCTTTTCATTGTTTTTTAGTTTGTTATCTTCAGGGCTTAAATTTGACAGTTGTATAGATGTATTTAGGCATTTTAGCTATAAAATACAATCAAAATTTTAGAAAGACTGTATCATATGAAAGGAGAGATTTTGGACAAACTGTCAAAATTTATATAGGATTATGATGATATATATATATATATATATATATATATTTGATTTTTATACAATTTACTTATACTAAGGTATGTCATAGTATTTGAAAGGCACTTTTGAATAGATAACTGTCGTAAAAAATTGCTTGACAAGCAAGGTTGACTGTCAAATTTAAGCCCCGATTGTCTTAGATTAAGTTAAATAGTTCATTTATTGTTCACCAAACATGACGCCTCCATGTGGATAATCATTATAGATGACTATATGTTGTTAGACATTAAATATCAATGGTTTAAATTACTAACTATAGTGAATGTATTCATGTCTTCTTGTATAACCATCAGTACCAACCATATGCTTGTGGTAACACATATAACCATCTAACCAATTCTTTCAACTTGTAGTATTGTAGAACATTCTCTTAACATAACCAAGCCTCTAGATTGTTCCACATGAACTTCAACTCTACTACAAGTCCACCTGCATTATTATTTATGCTTCTACTAGAACAATTAAATATGTAGTTGTGAGTACTTCTTCAAATGACTCATGGTTAAATTTCCATAGCATCACCACATGTAGACATATCTCCATGATATATCGCAACATCTAACACTCACCACATCCTACCACATTACATTTTATCATTGTTCAATAGTTTCCATATAAACTCAGGAACTCTCCATAGGTGAATTATAGATACAAGAAGAGGACATCAAAGAGAAAATCATCAGAGCATGCTTTGATTTGTAAAAGAAAAGAAATAATCTAATCTACATCAGCATATAGGCCATATGCATGCCTATGTATGTTGCCTTTAATATCTAGCTCAACATCAACATCTTTCTCCCCAAAGGGTTTGACCTAGTTGAACCAATTCACCTATCAAATCAACAAACTCCTAAATGGTGCCCTAAACACCACCTTGACAAATTCAACTATTAAGAAGGCAAAATCAAACTTTATTTTTGGTGTAAATTCTAACAAATCATTTCATGTAACTTACATATTAGATGATATTTGTGTCAACAACTGAGATCAAACTTGTGACACTCGGGATCGACCTCCATCATTTTTCTATACCTATTCAAATTCCAAGACAATCATTGGATTGATGTCATTTATTTTCTAGAGGTGGAAAATCAATTTAGCACATCCTCAACATCATTGGATTGATGTTGATAGAGAGAGCAAGATAGAGAGAGGGAGATATCTATAGAGAGGTAGATAGAGGAGAGAGATAGATAGGGAGAGAGATAGAAAGAGAGTCCTAGTTTTCTTCTTTCCATTTCCTTTGTCGATAAGGGAGAGAGAAAGATAGAGGGGAGAGATAGGATATATAGGAATGATAGGGGGAGAGAGGCAAGAGAGAGAGAGAGATTGGGAGAGATAGCTAGGTAGAGAGAGATACAGAGGAGACAGATAGGAAGAGATAGAGGAGACAGAGGGGAGAGATAGGGAGATAGAGAGAGAGAGAGAGAGAGAGAGAGAGAGATGTCCAAAGAGATAGGGAGATAGAGGAATGATAGGGGAGAGAGAGGCACTTGATATAGGGAGAGATAGATATAGGTAGATAGAGAGAGAGAAGATAGATTGGGAGAGATAGAGGAGATAGAGGGAGAGATAGGGAGATAGAGAGTGAGTGAGATGTCTAGAGAGATAGGGATAGAGATTGAGAGGTAGAGAGATGATAGAGAGAGGGAGATAAGGAAGAGATAGGGAGATAGAGGTTTATGGTTGCTCAAGTTTAGGGTTTAGGGGTTACAAGTTAGGGGTTAGGGATTAGGGGCATTATTTAGGGTTTAGGGATTTAGAGAGAGGGAGATTACTTTTGACATGCAACCATAAACCCTAAATAATACCCCTAAACCCTTAAACCCAAGTAACCCTAAACCTATAAACCCTAAATAATGCCCTTAAACCCTAAACCCTAACCCCTAACCCCTAAACCATAAACCCTAAATAATTCCCCTAAGCCCTAAGCCCTAAGCCCTAAACCTGAGAAAGCCTAAACCCCTAAATCCTAAACCCCAAACCCTAAACCTTAAACACTAAACCCAAGCAACCCTAAACCTCTATCTACCTATATCTCTATCATTCCTCTACCTATCAATCTCTCTCCCCATGTCTCTAGCCATGTCCCTCACTCTCTATATCTCCATATTGGTCCTCTCTCTCTAAACACTAAACCCTAAACCTCTAAACCTTAACCCCTAAACCATAAACCCTAAACCCTAAATAATGCTCCTAGACCTTAACCCCTAAACCCTAAACATGAGAAACCCTAAACCCTAAATCCAAGCAACTCTAAACCTCTATCTCCCTATCTCTCCCCTATCTCCCTATCTTTATCATCCCTCTATCTCTCAATCTCTCTCCCTATGTCCCTAGCCATGTACCTCACTCTATATCTACCTATCTCTCTCCTCAGTCATATCCTTTAGGTCCAATCACCTCCAAACTTCATAAATAGATATAGAGCATAATTCTAAGCATCTTTCATAAAGACCACTTCTCTACATAGGTGTAACTAATACCACTTTTTCATTGTTTTCCACATTTAATACTTATTCTTTTCCATTTTCCAAGTCCTACATGTGTCCAAGTTGTATTGTTTGTCAAGTTTTTAGTCTAATTGTTAGTCCTAGCTCTCATGGTTATTAAAATGTTAGTATAGTTAGATTTATCCTTAGGTAACATTAATTTACACATTGTTGCACAAACAACCACACTCAAAAATAACCTTACCTAATTAAGGTTAACCTTTAAGGTTCTTTCATAAATGGTGAGCTTAACAAATCCAACTAGTTAAATGTTCTTATAGTCCATGCTTAGCCTTCCAAGAGAGTTCATGCCATGTTAACTTTGCATTATGTCCTAACAGATCACATGAAGGATCATCATCATCACAAGGCATAACAATGTCATGAAGGATTAAGGAAGGTGTAGCTTCACCACATAAAGTATCATTCATAATTTTATCACTAGAGGGTAAGGGTATATCATCTATATCCTTCTCAAACCATGTATCATGAATCAAATCATATGAAGGATTGGGTAAAGCAAAAGGTGAAGCATGAGGTTTAAGGAACATGTGTTCTTTCTTCTCTTGGTGAGATAAAGTTGCTTTCATACAAGAATGCACATTTGTATGAAGTATACTTTCTTAGTTTCAATGTGTTTTGAATCTTTTTAAACATGAATCCTTGGCCGAATGGTTTTCCTAGGTCTTCCCTTTCATATAATTTATATCATAGTTCTAGGCCTAGCTAATATGAAGTGTATGAAAAACAAGATTGTTATAATGAAATCTCATATTACTTCTCAAATAGTTATATATCCTCTCCAAGTCATTACCAAAGCCTTGAGGCATGTAGGAAAAATATTAATGAATTGGGTAAAGAAAAATGGATATCCGTTTTGGATTTCTAAAAATGGATATCTGTTTCAAAACATATGAAAGTCAAACTTGGCCAAGTCACGAATTTGGCTAAGTAAAAATGTGATTTTTTTTCTATTGCCACTATTTGGCATGTGATGATCCTGCACATACCCTTTTAACAACTTTTTTTTATTAAAAACCCAAACAATGAAGAGGTTCAAATGCAAAATATAGCACAATGAAATGATTAATTTCTGCAATACCAATTAAATCTAATGCAAAAATCATAAATTTATATCTTGCTATGATGATCTATACCTATGAAATGAAAACAAGGCAATACATATGTTTTTTCCTAAGCCTAAAATGCTTGATTTTCTATTTTTCAATGCAAATATGCAAAAATTTATTTTTATTAAACATAAAGATGATATGCTACAACAAATGAAATCAATTTAATCAACTTAACAATGCTACGAAGATCAGATCTACAAACCCTAGGTTCAAGACCAGCTAGATTTTGTAGGAATGCAAGGTTTTTGTAAACCTAATGTTGAAACAATGTAAAAATAAGCTATGTAGATATGCAAAATGATCAATGAATTCAATCCTAACTAGATCTAGGGTAGAAAAAAACTTAGACCTGAATCAAAAAGGATGCAAGGGTGTAAGACACGTCAGGTTCACCAAAATGTTTAATGAAAAGAGAGACTTAGCCTAAGAGATTAAACTAGGTCAAACCCTCTTCCATTCAACATTGGAACATAAACCAAGCTTGGATTCTATCCATGAAGGAGAGCCAAACTATAGGGGTTTTTTCCTTTTGTCATTTAGAAGAGTGTCAACCAAACTCAACTAAAACTAACCAACCAAACTAGGGAAAAAGATGAAACCCTAATTAACCCAGATCTGCAAATAAATGACTATCAAAAATTGATATAGAGATTCTGAAAGTACAATAGAGATCAAGAAATAGAGGAAAACCTGGATATGAGTTTGGGGGAACAGAAAAATTAGGGCACTGGGTGACCTAGACTCTAATTAAGGTTTTATAGAATTTCAGTCTAAGTGCCTTCGCCTATTAGTCCTCCTCATCCCTGCAACTTCTTGTACTTTGATTCTTCTAGATGCGACCTACACACAAGCAAAGAGGAAAAAGTTGTGTTGTATTTAGGGGCTTGCCTTAGTCAAACCTTGTGTTGGTGTCTCCACCTCCACTATAGTGATGACTAGTGATCCAAGAGTGTGCGCCCTAGGAGGGCAGAGGCAAGATCAACAATATATGATGAAAGTATGAATGAAAATGATAAAGATTACCACAAGATGTGAAACCCTAGTTGGAGTAGATAACTCAAGATCATGCACCAACAAGGAGATATATAAAGATAGCTTGAACCTTCTTCAAGACCTACAAAAGAGCATCATAACATCCACAGCATACAAGAATTCCAAGCATGAAGAGTACTTGAGCATAGGAGATCAATCATGTAAGAAATTCTAATCCTTTTCATAACAATCTTGTAGTCATCTAAGTTATAAATGAATAACAAGACTCCTTTATATATGTTGTAACATCCATGTTCTAAAAAATAGTAAAACCAGAAATTTACCATAAAGTAAATCAACAAGGTAAAAATGAGAGAGAAAATTTTTCTTTTATTTAACATATAATCAAGTAACTTCAATTACAAGATTTCTTTTTACAAAATACAATAAACCATATTGTCTTTCTCATTTACAATGTTTACAAATGTAAATCCATTACATATACAAATTTTTGGACTGAATATATGACATCTTTATCACAAGTCCTGGCATGTTTCTTACTTGGAGAGAGTATATTTCCAGTGATTTACCTCCATCCATAAACTGGCAGTCTCCCACACATCTTCCACATAGTGGCCCTACCCTTCACGAGGAATATAGACCTTAGGTGATCAGTTGTAATTTGCCTTTTCCGAGTGCATAGTGTTGTATTCTACTCAACTCTATCAACCATACAACCCTAGATACCCTCTAGCTAAGTATGATTTTCGAAAGGATGAGCAATTTGAATATAGTGAACCGATAATGCATGTAGAAAACAAATGCATTACTTTGGCTAAAGTTTTTACTATCAATATCGTTCATAATGAACATAGTCATTGTGTTCACCCACCCCTACTCAACTTGGATATTGTCATATTCTCATAGTTTAAAACTCTTACCAACCCTAATCATGTAATAGTTTAATCTATGAGTCATAATAATAATACCTTTTGACTTAAATAAGTCTATATGACATAACCATTCAATTGGTTTGTAATCGACTCTAGGGTTTCCCTAATATCCTTTGTTAATATGATATAACAATATAACCATATCTTATATCTAGGAGTTCTAGATTCACAAATAGCCCTTGATTAACTCAACCAAGGTTAAGAATACTATAGTTCTTAAATAGATAATATCTCCTATACAAAGGAATGTAGAATAACTTTGATAATGTTTGTAAACAAAAACATACACTAAATATATATATATATATATATATCCCTACAAGATCATTCTCTAGTATACTTAGCCTACTCCATCGTATTGGATCTTTTCATGAATAATAAAGACAAATAGTCTTACATGGGATTCTCATAATAACCTTATTCCATCTTCCATAGTATCTCTAAGTTACTATCATTTGATCTATGACACAAAAGTTTACTGACAATTCTTATGAATCTAGTACTCTTGGATAGATAACATTATCTGTTATGCATATGTATAGCCTATACAAGACAATATGTTAAATCATTATAACCTTAATACTATATGGTTCAAGTTGAGAGTATGAAAACAAGGTTCATTCATTTGAGAGCCTAATGTTTGGTTAACTCACAATCATTCCATTGACTTGCTACAAACTTATTCGATAAGAGAGAATTTTTTTTAAAGCTAATAACAGCTATGACAATCTCTTACTATGATGGTCTTTTATCCTCTGTTCAATGCATTGATATGATTATTGATTTATAAACGAAATAACAAATGGTTGATGTAGTATACTGTAATATACTACTCACTTGAATTACCAAGAATCAACCATACGATTTGCATTCATTGTCTCATTGATTACAGAGATAGTTCAACATAGTTTACTTAGAATGTCATCTACATTTTCCTAATGTTGATACATTACAATTTTTGACTATTACACCACAAATACAGGAGGTTTAACCTTACTGGCGAACTCATATAATTTCCCATAATACAATGATGTTCAATCTAAAAGAACTATTCGATTTCCTCATGATTACATGAACTGAGAAATACCTGAAAATGAATGATCATGAGTTAGCTGAGATGTGTGAATAAGCCACAGGGTCGACGCCTCTAGATTGTGTATTCACTCTCTGTCCTAGCTACTATACTTCTCTCTGTATATCTTCGATTCTCTCTCTTCAAGTTTTAACTTTATTAATATATATATATACAACGGCTCATCTAAGTCATTATTCTTAATGACTGAGGCACAACTCCTACAAAGTCGCCTCATTTTGCACCTCCTCTATGATTCGGTTGCAAACTTTAATGAAAGCTTAATAGTCTACAATGGTTTAGTCTTAACTGCAACCAATTTTTAAGCGAAAATCCCACATGTTGATGGGAGAGAACCGCTCCATGGTTCGTCACTTGTGGCGGTTAAAACCATAGTCCTCCTTTTTAAGATGAGGCTGACACATCACTTAAACACAACTAATCTTTAAATGATCAAGATAAGTGGTTCTATCCACCACTAATACTATTGAACACTCTCCTAAAAATAAGCCTTTGTCTACTCAAACATTACACCATTGACTCATTATGAGGTATTATCCTCATTCGATGCTAAGGCATTTACATATTTGATTACATCAAATATAATTCTCATAGCATTGCCTCTATGTTAGATAGTTATGGTTTATTCAATAAAATGATATTATTTAAACAAAGGATTACGGATATTGTGATTGGGTTGAGCTTGTCTCCCCATCACAATCCATCGACATAATTCATGTATTCTTAACTTGACTAAATCATCTTAATGTTAAGAATCGTTTATATCATGTCAAGTGACTTAATTATAATATGACAACCATTTTACGACAATAACATCGTAATATTTACGTCAAACGTAAATAATCATGAATTAAACTCAAGCGACGTTGTTAACATTATTAACGACTAAGACAACTTACTATGACTTAGAAAGATTTGAAAACTATATCGACTACCTGTCAATTAGGTTCAGAAGTAAACTATCAAGACAAGGCTTACCTCTTACAACACATTGGTTCACATTTTTGTTAAACACTTATACCCAATTTGGCAAATAAACCACTCGTAACTCAAGGTCTATATCTCTCTCCTAGAAAGATACTCTCTCTCTCTCTTTTCTCCAAGAGTCATCTGAAAACCTGTAATCCTGTTTCAACTTGTAACCAAACAATATATGATCAGTGCATCATTATTCAAATAATTCAAATAATAAATTAAATCTCATAATACGAATATTAAATCAATAATAACATAATCATTCCCATAATTTCATAAATGACAATCAATATAATCCATGTTTTTCCTTCTCATTAATCTAAACATCATAATAAATTTACTTATGTCCAAGTAAAAAGTAAAAGTATAGCAAGACAAAAATTGGGGATGTAACATATCCTTCCCCTAAAGATTCATCGTCCTCGATGATATAAAGTATTAAAAAAAAAGTAACTAAAAAGAAAGTTCATTGTTTTCAACTAGTAACATTATTAAATAAATGAGGAAACTTTTGATAAAATTCATGGTAATCCTCCCATGTAGCATTTTCCTCAGCATATTGGTCCCATTGGACCTTGCATTACAAGACCTCTCTATTATGCAAGCAAAGCTTGCGCGTTTCTAACACCTTGAGTGGCTCGATCGTCACCACCCCTGGGTCTTGCATCTGTAAAGAATTCCAAGTCAAAATATGATTATTACCTGCAACATATTTCTTCAAATAAGACACACGAAAAACATTGTGCATTCTAGATAAGGCTAGTGGTAGAGCAATTCTGTAGGCAATTGGATTGACTACTTCAAGCACTTTAAAGGGTCCCACATATCGAGGGGCTATATCGAGGGGCTAGCTTAGAAGAGTTCCCAAACTTAATAGAACGTTTCTGAGGTTTAACCCTCAAAAGAACTTTTTCTCCAATGGAGAATTGCCTTGGAACACATTTTGCATCCGCATAACTCTTTTACCTATCATTGGCTTCTGCCAATCTTTTTCTGATCAGCTTACCTTTCTCTTCCATTTCAGCTAGCATTTTTGGCCCGATGCTAATTCTATCCTCTAGCTTATCCCAGCTTATAGGAGTTCAACATCTTCTTCCATACAATGCTTCAAATGGTGCCATCTTAATAGTGGAATGATAGGAATTGTTGTAAGCAAATTCCACAAGTGGTAAGTATTCTTCCCACTTATATTGTTGATCCATGCAATACATTCGTAACAAGTCTTCCAAGACTTGGTTAACTCTCTCAGTTTGCCCATCGGTTTTAGGATGGTAAGCTGTACTCACATTGAGCTTAGCCCCTAGTGTAGAAAACAAAGTTTGCCAAAACCTTGACGTTGCACACGCATCTCTATCCGAGATAATCGTTTTAGGGAAGCCATGCAATCTAAACACCTCTTGCACAAATTTGTGAGCTAACACAGGTGCTCCATCGGTCAAATTCCCTGGTATGAAATGTTCTACCTTTGTGAGTTTATCAACCACCACTAAAATGGGATCATATCTATTTCTTGACATAGGAAGATCTTGAACAAAATCCATGCTAATAACTTGCCATTTCCACTTTGGTACATCATGTGGGTATAATAATCTTGCAGGGTGTTGATGCTCTACTTTTACCCTTTGACATTCTAAATAGCTTGCTACAAATCTTGCAGCATCATTCTTCATTCCTTTCTAGAAATAAAGAGGTTTAACATCCACTAGAAGTTTAGTCACTCCTGGATGTCTCGAATACGATGCAGTATGAACTTCTTTCCATACTAGATCCCTTAATCCAACTGAATCAGGAACATAAATTCTATCTTTATACATCAATAGTCCATCTAACTCAAACAGAAAACCATCATATCTTGGATCTCTAGGATTATATTTCAAAGCTTGCTTAACCTACTCATAAAACTCATCACAAGACAAATTTTGCAACACCAATTCCTTGAAATTTCCACGAATAGAAATAATAGAAGCTATATATGTCTTCTACGACTCAAAGCATCAGCTACTCTATTCTCTTTTCCTTTGATGTAGTTTATCTCAAATTCATAGTCAGATATCAATTCTAACCATCTCCTTTGTCAAGCATTCAAATGCGGTTGAGAGAAAATATACTTAAGACTTTGATGGTCTAATTTAAGTACAAAAGTCTTTCCCAACAAATAATGTTCCACATCTGTAAGGCATGAGTTACTGCTACCAATTCCAGATCATGCGGTGCATAATTTTTCTCATAGGATTTCAATTTCCTTGACTCGTATGCTATAACTCTTCCATCTTACATAAGCACTCCTCCTAATCCTTCTCCTGAAGCATCTATAATTACCTCAAATTGTCCTTCGGGGTCAGGAACTTTCAAGATTGGAGTTGAAGTTATCTTTTCCTTTAAGAGATCAAATGCTTCCTGATATTTGTATGTCCATTCAAATCCCTTTCCTTTCCTCTACAGGGAAGTGATTGGACTAGCAATACTGGAGAATTTTAGAACAAACTTTCTATAATAGCTTGCCAAACCCATGAAACTATGCACCTCATGCACATTTGTTGGTATAGGCCAATCCAGAATAGCTGTGATTTTTGCAGGATCAACAGATATTCCATTAGCTGATATAATATGCTCTAGGTATTGAATCTCTTTCTGGAAGAATGTGCACTTAGACAGTTTCTCATATAACTTATGTTCTCTTAACCTTTGTAGAACTATTTGTAGGTGTCATTGATGTTCTTCTTCATTCTTAGAATAAATGAGTATATCATCCAGGAAGACTAAAACAAATTTGTCCAAATAATCTCTGAATATACTATTCATGAGATTCATGAATGCAACAAGTGCATTCGTCAAACCAAATGGTAACACTATGAACTCATAGTGTCCATATCTGGTTCTAAAAGTTGTCTTATGAATATCTTCATCCTTTAGTCTTAACTGATGATATCCTGATCGCAAATCAATCTTTGAAAACACAACTACTTCACACATCTGATCAAAAATATCATCAATATGTCACAAAGGATATTTGTTCTTTACCATTGCTTTATTAAGCATACAATAATCTATACACAATCGAAGGGTTCCATCCTTCTTCTTAACAAAAATAACTGGAGCACCCCAAGGTGAAACATTGAGTCTGATTAAACCTTTTGCCAACAATTCTTGTAATTGTGCTTTCAATTCCATTAACTCCGTTGTTGTCATATGGTAGGGTGCTTTTGATATAGGCTCAGATCCTAGTTTAATGTCAATAGAAAAATCAAAAACCCTCTTGGGAGGCAATCCTGGAAATTCTTTTAGAAACACATCCTGAAATTCCCAAAGAAAAGGATACTTTTCTCCAAAAGATAAACTAGGGTTTTCTACCCCTTCCTCCACTTGTTCCATTTTGACTGCAAACAAATGATGACCTTTCCTTCTAGCCCTTTTCAATTGCTTAGCAGAGATAGGTCTGATTTTAACTTCTCTATGAATCCCTTGGAATTGGGTCAAATTTCCCTCATCTAAGCATTCAACTATTTTTGAAAAACAATCAACCTTAGCTCTGTGTTTCCATAACCAACTCATTCCTAGGATTACATCATAAGAACCTAGGGGAGCTACATACATATTTACTTCAGTTGAGAAACTTAGGAAGGTCAACTTTGGCTTCAAACAAACATTGCTCTACCCGAGCCTTAGATTGGTTAGCATATTCTACTGACCAAGGTTTAGACATGTAACCAGCTTTTCTAGAAAATTTATTCAAAATTCTAGGAGAAACAAAGTTTTTAGTGGCTCCTGTATCAATCAAAATAGATATAGGGACTCTAAACAAAGTACCTATCATCTCAATTGGTGTGATTTGATACTCTGCTTGACGATTGTCGAGAGATGCATGAATCCTTTGTTGGAATGCTTCATACTAAGTTGGTAGTGCAGTACCTCTTTGTTGACCATTTTGATTCTTGTTAGGGCAATGATTTTCATAATGGTTGCCCCCACAAATAAAGCATCCTGTTGTGATGTTCACAACACGCCCCATTATGCTCCTTAGCAAAATGGGGACCCCTGCTGATGTTTCGCTTTTTGCTTCTGCTTGTGTTTGTCTGCTTTCTGGCAGTTTGGTAAAAATGAAGGTCAGGTGCATCATCATCATGATATTCGATGAGGTAGGTCATCATCATGAGGTCATTTTGTCAAAGTTCTTATTTTGTTTCTGTGACCTCATATTTAGAAAGAGCTTGAAATTCCATGCAGGTTTGCCTTTTACTTCACTTAAAAATTCATCCATATGTGGAAGTTATGCATAGTCAAAATTTTGGTCAAACCTGATAATTGCAAGTGATCATCATTTTTTTTTCATGTTGTCAAGGTCATCATGATCTTGGTCTATCACCTGACAAAAATCATGCAGTCGCAATATCCGGATGTCAATCTTAGGTGGTAGTGCCCTTTACCCGTCAAATGGCCTTATGCGCATCGTGAGCATCATGATTTTAGGAGGGTCATATTTTATAAACTCAGTTTTACTGTATGAAGAACATCATCATCATATTTGAAACGCCCCCCTGATAATATCCCGAGGTTCAAATATCCGGACGTCAACTTTAAGTCATAGTAAGTTTTCCCCGTCGAGCGGTCTTTTGTATCACGAGCATCATCATGATATTTTAACATTACCTGATCTTATAATATCATGCTGATATTATAAGATCACCCTGACTTAGAAAATCCACCATCGGCATATTTGCATGCGCATGTTAAAATCCTATCGGAGGGCCATCATCCTGATATTTGCTGAAATTCGCTAAGATGATGATGATGTCTTCATATCCTCCTGATCTCCTTTTTGCAATATCATGATGATCACCCTATCTTTTAAGGGAGGGTGATATTCCATTCCTCAACAGCATGATCATATTTTAAATATCACCCTAGCGCTAACCTGATGATGACCTCAATTCATCCTCATGCTCCGAAGACGAAATATGATGATGACGTCATCATGATATAGGATGAGGAGGATCATCATATTTTTTATCCTGTCCTGTTGTCAAGATCATCATGATCTTGTTTGTCTACCCGATATTTCGTGAAGTCCTCCTGCCGAGAAAGAACGACCTTTTGCAAATATCCTGATGATCATCATCATCACATTTGCCCTTCGGCAGGATTTTTTCCAAAACATGATCCGGTTAGCGAAACATCCTGATGACGTCTTATTCTAAGTTCGACAAAAGCCCCAAATATCCTGATGATCATCATCGTCCTGATCTTTCGAGGGGGTTGCCTTGGCTGCAAAGGGGTCGTATTACATTCATCATCCTGATCATGCTCCTTAGGTGACCCGATATCACAATTATCCCCTGATCTTAACTGAACATGATGATGACGTCATCTTTTGCATTTTAATGAAGCCCGAATATGACGATGACGTCACCATCATTTTCCTTTCCTCAGCAGCAGGATCATATTCCATATCCTCCTATTCTTCTTCAACATGATGATGATGATGATGTTGTTCTTTTCTCCAATATACAGAAGCGAAACATCCTGATGACGTCATCTGGACCTTCAGAAGGGAGAGCATCATATTTCCAGAATATCATGCAGATGAAGTGAACATCGGCCAAATAGAGAATATCAGCCAACATGTTTTTTGACACGCCGATAGCGATAGTCATGCCGATGGGTGGGAAATGAAGCGGTGGAGTTTTAAACCATTTTTTTGGCGCCCGTGGCATTTTTTCGGTCAGCGATGGTTGACCCGATGGGTTTTGAGTGGTCTGAATGCATTTTGAACGCGTTTTGAGAGTATTCTGGATCTGATTTCCACAATTTTGCGCAGTCACCTGGGTTTAAACGATTATTTTAATTTCCTGCTGTTTATGTGATAAATGAAATACTTATTGCTTGTCTTGTCTTGCAGGCTTGCAGTTGAGGAAGCAACTGGAAAGTCAACACAGTGACCTCATAGAGGAAGAAAATCTGATCTCAGGAGCAGGAAGATAAGGATGAAGTGCGAAAAAGTCAAGGCCATTCAAGTGAAGAACAAGGTTGCAGCTGAGAGTATTACTACAACAGACAAACAAGAGTTATTGCTGAGCTGCCGGAACTTCTCAGAAGGGGCAATATTTCGCCCAAATTTGACACTGCTCAGAGATATTTTGAAGAGCTGGTTCACCTGTATTTATTGCTGTAACCAGGGGTTTGAACCAGGGGTTCAGTTAGGTTTTTGCTGTAGTGAGGACAATCAGAATGTCTTTATATTGTGCCTCTCTACACTGTAATACTTTACAACAGGGATTTTAGGAAAACAACAAGGGTTACAACAGGATTTTTTTCTTTTAGGAACATACAGCAAGTTAGCATAGTTTAGAGGTAGAAGAAGGAGGTCGCATGTTTGTCTGCAGTAAGGTGCGCGTGGAATGTCTGGCTGCCTTACTGTATCTGTAAAGCTTGTAAGTCCTCTGTAGTATGATCAATGAAACTAAGAGTCATTCCTACATTGTAAATCATGTATGACTATTCGTTTCTAATACAATAGAATCTGGAGTTCTGCATCTATCTTCTGAGTGTTCTCCTGCCCTTCTTTGTGTTTTGAAATATTTTCTTTGAGAGCTTGCAATTTTAAATGTATGTTTGTGAAAATGCTCAGAACTTACATTTAAGGTTTTTACTGTGGATTTGATCAAATTACTGTGGTATTTACATAGTGCATAACAGAAACAATTAGATCCTTCAGTAGATTAAATGAGGTATAGATTAGATCTTTCTAACTTTTCCCAACCCATCTGAAATATTTAGCTGAAAACGTAGAAATCTAAAGGAAATTGTCTCAAATTTGAAGAAGCATGCATAACAGAGCTATAAGTAGACAGTTTTCATAAATAGATAAAGAAGAAAGCTGCAAAAATTCAAGACCTTTTTGCATATTCTTAGTCCAGTAAACCACCGAACAAACCTAAACTACGTAAGGCCCCTTGAACATTACAGCTTCACATTGACCAACTGAACTTGACCAACCGAACCATTGTAGACTTGGGATTAGTTGAATCTCAAATGATTCCTTCTTATCTTTCAAGTATAGTTTCAGTTCATTTCATGTGAATTTTAACTTATTGTTATGATTGCATCAAAACAATCACCAACAGTTTTCTGGCGCTAGAAGGAGGGCCTTCCTGAGTTAGGTTTCATTTCAAACTGGCTAACGACAGTAATAGAGTGACTAGGTCTAGATCCAGTTCAGGAGATATATTTGTGCAACTACCTGATACAAGGCGAAGTAAAAGCCCTTTAATTTGGAATCCAAAGATATCGCAAGCGGGAAGTTCATCTGGAACACCTCCTGGGTCACCTTTTAACATCCGTAGTATTGTGAGTCCTGACAGATCACTGTTTAGATCTTTAAATCTTGGTTCAGGCACTCTTGGAGGTCTCAATCCTCCTCTAAATCCTAATCCACCAATCAATCCAGGTATTCTTGCAGGTTCAAGTCAAGCTCAAACACCTGCAATGGCTTATTTTGATGTCAATTCTCCCATACTCTTCAATGATTATCATGAGATGCCAAAAAATCCAGAAAAGATATGTCCCAAATACCAGTTGCATCAAGACCCAGAAGATCATATTAGAATATTTAAGGAAGCATGTTTTAGGGCTATGTTAGAGCACGAGGATGTTGTGTGTAGATTGTTTCCTTACACCTTTAATGAGCAGGCCTCTAGCTGGTACGTAAACTTACCCAATGGTTACATTTCTTCCTGGGCACTTATGGAAGAAGCATTTCTGTCAAGATTTAGAGGACCCATTGACCCTTGCGCTTTGTACCATAAATTGGCTGCTATAAAATGAGGTGAGGGAGAGCTAATTGATAATTTTAATGACAGATTTCAAAAGGCCTATTCTAGGCTGGTAGCCCCTTATACCATAGATGATGCTCCCTTGTTGGCTATGTACTATGTTGCCTTGGATCCTTTAACCGCCATGTTTGTCAAAAGAAAACCTGACATAGATTCAATATCCAAAGCCTATAAAGAGGCAGCCTCAGTGAACCAAGAAATGAGACATACAACTTATAGTCCATTTGTCAATGGAGGAAATTTTGGGGTGCAGAATCAGGCACACCCATGGAATGGAGTCCCTATGCAGCACTCTCCACTAGTAAATCCGGTTCCTTCTTACACACCTGTGTATAATCCTACTCCAATCCAAGCTATAACTCCTTATACGGCTAGTACTTCCAATAACAGTCAAAATAATGGTCAGCCTTTCTTCCAACTTCCTAGGGATGTAACTGTGGCAAAAGCACAAGAGGATAGGGAAGAAATCAAAGAGATTACTGCACATTTGAAAAGATTAACAACCGAAGTGACACAGCTAAGAAATGAGAACCTCTATGGAAGAAGCAACCAAAACTACAATCCACATCAAAATCACAACCAAGGCCAAAATCAGAATTATAGTCTCAACCAAAATCAGCAGTACAATCAGAACCTAAACTACGTAAGGCCCCTTGAACATTACAGCTTCACATTGACCAACTGAACTTGACCAACCGAACCATTGTAGACTTGGGATTGGTTGAATCTCAAATGATTCCTTCTTATCTTTCAAGTATAGTTTCAGTTCATTTCATGTGAATTTTAACTTATTGTTATGATTGCATCAAAACAATCACCAACACATCCTCCAATGGGTCCTTTCTTATCTGAACTCTTCCCATTGTTATTCTTATTTCTTTTGTAGTTACCATTCTTTTTCTCATTACCAGATCCACCTTTGTTCTTCTAAGGTCCTTTATCTTTTCTCTTGTTATCGTAGCTCTTTTCATATCTTTTCTTGTAGGGTTGATTGTTAGGAGTTCCATTAAACCTCTTGCGGCTCCTATCTCGATAAGCCGAGATGGATTTTAGCTTTTGCTCTTGCTTGATCGCCTTTTCGTACACTTGATCCATTGTTGTGGGACCATGCACGTCCACTTCACCACCAATTTGAGCATTTAAGCCCATAATGAATTTTCTGATCCTGAATCTCTCATCCTTTTGATATTGTGGAACATATTTTAGGAGTCGAGTGAATTTTTCTCCATATTCTACCACTGTCATATCTCCTTGTGGAAGATTCTAAAAATTAGTTAGTTTCTGATCAAAATAGAGTTGTGGTAACCATCTCTTATGAAAGAGTTCCACAAACTCATCCCAAGTTACCCTTAGAGATCTTAAATTCAATTCCATTTTCTTGTTCATCCACCAAGTGGATGCTTCTCTTGCCAGTTGGAATGCTCCCCATACTGCCTTGGTCACCTTCAAGTAATTTCTTATCTCGAAATATTTTTCCATCTCTGTTAACCAAGCTTCTGCGGCATCTTCGATCTCTGTCCCATCAAATTTTGGTGGAATAACCTTCTTCATATCCTTTGAAAGCTCCAAGGTCAATCTATCCCTTGCCTCTTTATGAGGTTCGGTACTCTTACTTTGATCTTCATGATTTTCTCCTCTTTCACCATGAGAGTTTTCACCTCCTCCCTCTATATTCCCTTTATCATCCACCTTCTTTTCCAAATCACCCAATCTTTTCTTGGTTTCCTCAAGCATGGTTATGATTTGGTCCAGCTTATTATTTGGCGGGTGGTTTTCCTCTTCACTCTCACCTTGGTTAGTTCTTGTCTGCACCATGTTTATCGATTTCTCACACCTAAGAATATTGAGTTGTCCATTAGTTCAAGATTATAATGTATCCCATTAAATCTAAACATAATACTCAATTTAAACAATAGTTTGGCACAAAACAACTCTTTTTTTATTTATTTCATTTCAAAAGTAAAGAGTATTCTTCTTTTATACAAGAAATAACTTCAAAAGTCTTTCTCAAGAGGAGTATATCCTTCAGACTCATTTTTAGATACATAATCTCGAGGTATATAACCCTCTGACTCACTATCGGACCTAACTTCTATAATCTTAATAGTTGGGGGTATGCGGGGATCTCGCCTACCATAGTTGTTTCCTCATCAGACATATACTCTATGATTTTAGCAGTGATCTTAACTCTTTCCATATCTTCTCTTCTCACTTGCTTGATAAAAGTTAAGGCAGTCGCCAAAGTTTTAGTATTACTTAACCAAATGTCACTCTCATCACTGGTTCCCTCAAAGGTTTTGATAATGGCCTCACGTTCTCTTTTGCTTTAAGGAAACATTGACTTGAGTTAACAAACTTTCTTGTTGTCTTCTTAAAATGTACCATCTTGGCACAAAAAATTTCAAACATTAGCTAACCGCATAATGTTGACTACATGCAAGCATAGTGGTCTCATTAGCCCTAGTGTTGAACCTGGTAGCTCTGATACCATATGTAACATCCACGTTCTAAAAACACAGTAAAACCAGAAATTTACCATAAAGTAAATCAACAAGGTAAAAATGAGATAGAGAAAATTTTTCTTTTATTCAACATATAATCAAGTAACTTCAATTACAAGATTTCTTTTTACAAAATACAATAAACCATATTGTCTTTCTCATTTACAATGTTTACAAATGTAAATCCATTACATATATAAATTTTTGGAATAAATACTACTTTTGAATATCTGACATCTTTCCTGCTTGGAGAGAGAGTATCTTTCCAGTGATTTACGTCCATCCATAGACTGGCGGTCTCCCACACATCTTCCACATAGGAAGTGGCCCTACCCTTCATAAGGAATATAGGCCTTAGGTGACCAGTGGTAATTTTCCTTTTCTGAGTACATAGTGTTGTATTCTACTCAACTCTATCAACCATACAACCCTGGATACCCTCTAGCTAAGTATGATTTCTGATAGGATGAGCAATCCGAATACAGTGAACCGACAATGCATGCAGAAAACAAATGCATTACTTTGGCCAAAGTTTTTAATATCAGTATCATTCATAATGAATGTAGTTGTTGTGTTCACCCACCCCTACTCGACTTGGATATTGTCATATTCTCGTAGTTTAAAACTCTTACCAACCCTAATCATGTAATAGTTTAATCTATGAGTCATAATAATAATACCTTTTGACTTAAATAAGTCTATATGACATAACCATTCAATTGGTTTGTAATCAACTCTAGGGTTTCCCTAATATCCTTTGTTAATATGATATAACAATATAACCATATCTTATATCTAGGAGTTCTAGATTCACAAATAGCCCTTGATTAACTCAACCAAGGTTAATAATACTATAGTTCTTAAATAGATAATATCTCCTATACAAAGGAATGTAGAATAACTTTGATAATGTTTGTAAACAAAACATACCCTATATATATATATATATATATATATATATATATATATATATATATATATATATATATCCCTACAAGGTCATTCTCTAGTATACCTAGCCTACTCCATTGTATTGGATCTCTTCATGAATAATAAAGACAAATAGTCTTACATGGGATTCTCATAATAACCTTATTCCATCTTCCATTGTATCTCTAAGTTACTATCATTTGATATGACACAAAAGTTTACTGACAATTCTTATGAATCTAGTACTATTGGATAGATAACATTATCCGTTATGCATATGTATAACCTATACAAGACAATATTTTAAATCATTATAACCTTAATACTATACGGTTCAAGTTGAGAGTATGAAAACAAGGTTCATTCATTCGAGAGCCTAATGTTTGGTTAACTCACAATCATTCCATTGACTTGCTACAAACTTATTCGATAAGAGAGAATTGTTTTCAAAGCTAATAACAGCTATGACAATCTCTTACTATGATGATCTTTTATCCTCTATTCAATGCATTGATATGATTATCAATTTATAAATGAAATAGCAAATGGTCAATGTAGTATACTGTAATATACTACTCACTTGAATTACCAAGAATCAACCATACGATTTGCATTCATTGTGTCATCGATTACAGAGATAGTTCAACATAGTTTACTTAGAATGTCATCTACATTTTCCTAATGTTGATACATTACAGTTTTTTACTGTTACACCACAAATACAGGAGGTTTAACCTTACTAGCGAACTCTTATAATCGCCCATAATACAACGATGTTCAATCTAAAAGAACTATTTGATTTCCTCATGATTACATGAACTAAGAAATACCTGAAAATGAATGATCTTGAGTTGGCTGAGATGTACGAATAAGCCACAGGGTCGACGCCTTTGGACTGTGTATTCACTCTCTGTCCCAGCTACTATACTTCTCTCTGTATATCTTCGATCCTCTCTCTTCAAGTTTTAACTTTATTAATATATATATACAATGGCTCATCTGAGTCATTATTCTTAATGACTAAGGCACGACTCCTACAGAGTCGCCTCATTTCACACCTCCTCTATGATTCGGTTGCAAACTTTAATGAAAGATTAATAGTCTACATCGGTTTAGTCTTAACTGAAACCAATTTTTAAGTGAAAATCCCACATGTTGATGGGAGATAACCGCTCCATGGTTCGTCGGTTATGGCAGTTAAAACCATAGTCCTCCTTTTTAAGATGAGGCCAACACATCACTTAAACACAACTAATCTTTAAATGATCACGATAAGTGGTTCGATCCACCACTAATACTATTGAAGACTCTCCTAAAAATAAGCCTTCAGCTAATCAAACATTACACCATCGACTCATTATGAGGTATTATCCTCATTCGATGCTAAGGCATTTACATATTTGATTACATCAAATATAATTCTCATAACATCGCCTCTATGTTAGATAGTTATGGTTTATTCAATAAAATGATATCATTTAAACAAAGGATTATGAATATTGTCTCCCCATCACAATCCGTCGACATAATTCATGTATTCTTAACTTGACTAAATCGTCTTAATGTTAAGAATCGTTTATATCACGTCAAGTGACTTAATAACAATATGACAACCATTTTACAACAATAATGTCGTAATATTTATGGCAAACGTAAATAATCACAAATCAAACTCAAACGACATCGTTAACATTATTAATGACTAAGACAACTTACTATGACTTAGAAAGATTTGAAAACTATATCGACTACCTGTCGATTAGGTTTAGAAGTAAACTGTCAAAACAAGGCTTACCTCTTACGACACATTGGTTCACATTTTCGTTAAACACTTGTACTCGATTTGGCAAATAAAACACTCATAACCTGAGGTCTATATCTCTCTCCTGGAAAGATACTCTCTCTCTCTCTCTTTCCTCCAAGAGTCATCTGAAAACCTGTAAGCCTATTTCAACTTGTAACCAAACAATATATGATCAGTGCATCATTATTCAAATAATTCAAATAATAAATCAAATCTCATAATATGAATATTAAATCAATAATAACATAATCATTCCCATGATTTCATAAATGACAATTAATATAATCCATGTTTTTCCTTGTCATTAATCTAAACATCATAATAAATTTACTTATGTCCAAGTAAAAAGTAAAAGTATAGCAAGACAAAATTTGGGGATGTAACATATGCATTCCCGCTCACCAACAATGAATAAAATCAAATGGAGCCAAAATGTAAAAGTTAAGGAGATGTTCTAAGCCAACACCACAAAAATAGGGCTAAAGTAACCATCTAGGACCAAGCCACTAGGTGCCTTGCTCCTTTAGCCCCACAAACTTTGGGGAGTGTTAATGTGGTGGGCTTAGGCTAGTCCTAAGTTTACTTTGTTGGGTTTATTCATCAGGATCGAGATTTAATCATTTAATGTTCAAAAGGGTGTTAAAATAGGTCTTGATTAACAAGGGTAAATATTTTACTTCATAACACCTCCCTCGTGAAGATGGAGGGCTTGGCTTGATCTCTATTTGTAGACAAGGCATTGCATTGTGTGCTAAATGGATCATTAGGGCTCTTGAAGGCAATGAAGCCTAAAAATTCCTTGTTCAACATTGTATTGGTGCTAGTACCCCTTCAAGACATCTAATTTGGAAAGGCTTGGATTTAGGTGCCCTTCTTACTATGAGGGAACCTGCTACCATTCATGGTACCTTTATCATTAAAAGTATTTGGAAATCTTGGGAAGCCATCAAACCTTGGGTTCAATGGGCAGGAGATGATTTTCATAATGGATTATCTATTAATCATCAGTCTATCTGGTGGCATCCTATTCTCAACTCTCAAGATAGGCCCTTGGCCAAATTGCCTCTAATTCATGCTATGAAGTTTTCAAATGAGGAGTGCAAGTTTTTCCCGACCTCATTCATTCGGCCACCAAGAATTTTCTGCCATGGTCTGACTTCAAGCTTAAGTTAAGCTTGCTAATTATGACCATGAGACTTTTTAGGTTGTTATTGTTGCTTTTCTTCCTCATATGCTTCATGAGATGGGTGTGGTCTCTCAAGCCCTGGTGGAAAGATTGGAAATGGTATCTGGATACCCCCTTTCAAAATTATAGCTCTGCAAAGGCTATATATGGTTGTCTCTACATCTCCATATGGTGGATCAACTTAACCTTCGCTGCAGGTCCAATCCTCTCATGGAACTTGGCATAGATGACTTCAATGCATATGGTCAACTATGCTAGAACCCAAGTTGGCTCATTTTGCTTCATGCATTTTGTACCAAGGCCTTTCGACGGGGTTCATCTTGCTCATATGGGCATTCCCAGCCCTCATTGTCCTTTTTGTGGACAAATTGAGACCCTCAAGCATCTCTTTTGGTTTTACCCATGGGCTCAGGAAGCTTGGAATTGGATCCATGATTTCTTCAAACCCTTTTGGCCTACCCCCTTTTCTTGGAACATGGGTTTGCTTGGAGACTAGCCTTGTCTCCCACTTAAGTATACCCAAATCTAACATGCTTTTAGGGTGGAAATTCTTTTTAATATTTGGAAAGATAGAAATACAACTTTATTTTCTCAGTGTATTGTTGATGCTCACTTTTCTCTCTACACCAAATCTATAATATGTCTAATATTCTTATGCAAATCCAAGTGCAAGCTAGTAAATTTGCATTGAAGGTCGTTCATCTTCAGGAGTTGTAGGACTACTAGGGAAATGCTCCTTGCACCATTTTCAGGGTTCCACCTGACTCTACCTCTCCTCCAAGAGATCGTCGGTGTGGGCACAACCATTCTGCCAGATGTGATCGTGCATCTCACTCTCGTGGTCCCTAGCCTCAAAATTCCAAGTCCATTCTGCTACGTGTGGAGGATGGTCCCAGCCCTCTAGGTCACCCTCTACTCCCTCTCATGGGTGTGGGGGGGTCGGCTGGCGTGACTCACGCAAGTTTATTCGCCTATAGTTTGTCATTTCTCCAGTTCGTGCTCAATAGCTCACTAAGGAGACTTTTGAAGAAGAAGAAGATGCTCTCACTGACTGGGAGCTGATTGATGATGCTGCCCCTAGAGATGTGTGAAGAAAACCTGATGATCAAGATCTGCCCTCTACTAACATTGCATTAGTTTCTTAGTGTTTTTTGGGCTTGGCCCTTTTGGTTGTTCATCTTTGTATTGTACTTTATGGATGTGCCTTTCTACCACCCTACCTTTTTTTTAATATTATATTTTTTTATATATATAATATAAAATTTAATAGGAATATTCATTTTTTTTAAATATTAAATAAAAATAAATTGTGAAATAAATTTAAAATTACCCTTGGTTACTTAAATGCGTTCAAAATGTGCACTGCCAAGTTGCAGAGTTTTCACAAGAGAATAGAACTATAGAACCATACCATACAAGCAAGAATCTCTAGGTTGAATGTTGATTTAAAAAAAAATTGACAAAGCCGTAGAAATGAATACAAACCATCTGAAAAATCATGCACACTTCGGAGCAAAGCCACTCTACTTAAATATCATCCACTTCAATGGTCAAACAATCAATAGTAATTTTACATCTCATTCACAATAAAAAAGTGTTAAATATTTGTCATATTTTTATTGGCCAAAATTGACCTTTGACTCTCGAAATGGATGATATTTAAAAACAACCAAAACAAAGCAACCAACTTAGACTTTGGTAAAAGGAAATTTCTTTTAATTCATAAAAGTAGAACTTAATGTCTGGCGAAGTTTAAAACTAGACAGTCCATTTGAGAATTTGAACTTCTCCATAATAAAAATCAACACCGTCATCAATTGATCACAGCCCCTTAAAACTATTAATCTAATTCTAAATCCCATAATTATCCTTATAATCATGCCAAGCCCTACTCTCATCACCTCTCATCTCTTGTTACATATTGATATACATAAATGCCATGCAGAAGCTTTCAGCCGAAGATCATAACTCTGTCTGATAATAATAAATCATGAACATACTTCCATCCGCATAAGTTACCGCCCAACTCTCCACTGCACACATTACACAGCACAAGAAGATGCAATTCAAAATGGGTTCTGAGAAGATGCGATTCAAGATGGGGATTTCCTCACTCAAAATCAATATGTAAGAATGTCTGAAAAATGAAATCCAATTTTAATGTTAAACTTACCTGGAGAACATTTGGCTCACGTCTTTTGTAAGGAGCCTGGGCAGCTGGTCTGGGTCTTTTCGGTACTAATTCTTGTGGAGGCCTTTCTGCTCTCTCCTCCTCCAATATTTTTATACTGAAATTAACCAAGATTGTCTATCTTAAAAGAAATAGAAAATAGAACAGTTGTATTCCTCAAGATTCAACAAATGAAGGTTACAATTTATAGAGATTACAAACTCATAACAAAGTTCTACAAAAGTAGATCTACATTTGACATCTAACTCAACTAATTGACAACACACTAGCAACTATTGACACAACTACAACTCTTATTGACACATCTACAACAATTGTCAACACTCACACTGATATAATTATTCATTACTCTCTAACAAAAAGATTTCCGAGACAATAAAATTTCTAAAACCATACTAAAACATCAAGTTTAAGTCTCACCGTCGTTGAGCAGCCATTGCAGCCATGTTCCGTGCTTCCTTATCTCTTTCTCTTTCTCTTTCTTCTCCTTTCCTCCTTCCTGCTCTTCTAAACGGATCCAATAAGCCTGCAAGCCAATTTCCCATATCAAAAAATCCAAACCTGTTTACAGTACAAGCAATCAAACAATGAGTTTAGAACCTTAAATAAGAAATCCTATAATTGTGACGAGGCTCATAATGGGGGGATTAAGCCCCAGACGTGCCACAAAAAAAACTTGTTCAGAAAGTCTTGACCAGGTAAGGAGGACAACAGCATTGACTTAGTGTTTACTAAAATTTGTGACCACAAGCTGAGATCCCTAATGGATATTGACAATCCTCCCATCAATTTAATTATGTAGACTTTGGCGTGAAGAAGAAGCAACTACGAAGGAGGCAGCCAGTTAAAATTGAAGAAATTGGCCGTATATTTTAAGGCATTTTTTTAATATATAATTTCCCAAAAAAAATGGAGATCTAAATTAAAAAGAAATATAATTATTCTTCATTAGATATAAGTTATTTAGTGATCATAATTTGTCTTAGATAAATGAGTTGGGATTGGTTCCTCATTGTGTGAAATCTAAATATATAAAACAAATGTATTTAGCTTTAGGTTGTGTAAGGTGTTGGTATATAATTGGTTAATATGTATGTTCACATGTTAGAAAATGAGTTGTCAAAAGATTGAGAAGTTGACTATAATTTTATATTTTGTTTGCCTTCTACAACTATAGTACTAATCTCTGTAAGTGCAACCATGTGCATAGATTTGATCTTGGCCCACAAATTTAAACTTCACCAATTTGACTATCAAAAAAATGCTCAACTCAATGTTTGTAACCTATAATTGTTGGCTAGTGGCATTTAGGAACACCTTTGGTGAGTTTACTAGGCAAGGATCATCTCCCTTGGTCAAACCCTAGACAAATCAATTTGATGACTTGAAACACCGAAACACCAAGGAGAAACATGAGACCAGAACAAACTATAACAAAGCAAGGGCAGAACTGCCCAAAAAACAAGGCCACCATTCAAGGTGGTTTAAAACCAAAAATTTCCAAGGAACTTTGTTTCAAGTTGACATCCCTCAAATCGATTGGGGTAAGCCTCTTACTGATTGGATTCTCGGACTGAGGATTAAGGTTCATATCAAGTGGCATTGAAGAATTCTTATTTGAAGACTTCTCTTTATGATTTTCCTTGTTGGAGGGAGAATTTCGATGACTAGGCAAAACCACCTTTGCTTCGACTGGCATCATTGAGTTGGTCTTGTTGCAAAGGGGGCTATCAAGCCTCCCAAACTCCTCTAGTGGTTTGACAACCTCTTTGAGAGGAGGAGGAAACTGTTGAACATTTATCTTGTAATTCCTTTCTTTTGAAAGTCCACAAACAGTTGAACCATGTCCAAACTTGCGACAGTTGAGGCACATCACCTAAGATTCCTCATAGACAATTTGTTGCATCCAATCACCTAGTTTTGATGAAAGAGATATGGAAGAGGGGAGCTTCTTTGTCAATAGTACTGTTGACATAAAATCTAGCAAATATAAACCGCTTCCTAGATTTAGTCACCTCATCAGCTACAATGAAGTCCCCCAAGGAGCAAGTGATAGCAATCCAAACCTCCTCATCCCAATATTCTAGAGGTAAACCAAGGAGTCTTACCCAAACAGAGACCCTATCAATACAAACTTTTTCTAGGTCTAGTCCTAGTTCCCAACTCATAAGGAAGAGGCAAAATCTTCCAAAGAATCACAGACTACCCTTTAGGATTTGTAATCTACCTTCAGGGAGAGAGAAGAAGAAAATGAAGAAACCCTTCATCATCACGGTAATCTCCAATGTGCCTTTTAACTTCCATTTTCTCATAGCCCAAGTCCTGACAATCCACATTGGGTCTATTTCCTAAAAATTTCCCCACCAGAGCATTAGACCACATGGTGGAAGATCTATCTATGATGGAATCAAGGATGAAAATCTACCAAATTTGCCCTTTATCAATAGAACCTAGAGGCAAAGCAGAGAAGTGAGGAGGGATGCCATTCTCCATAATAGTTACCCCAATCGCAGCCTCCCGAGGAAGAGTGTCCTTTGTTGCAGAGTTCCCAGACCCCTGGGTCAGTGTTGAACCCTTTGCAAACACTGAAACACCAAAATGAAATTCCAAGCCATAAACCTAGGCTAAAGCAGGCCTCGTAAGAGGGGACTCCACTGAACACCCAACCTTTTGTGACAACGGGGACTTTTCTTCCATTAAAATTGGCTTGGCGGGTTCCAAACCCCGAGGAACACAACCATCAAATGAGAGTTCATTAGAGGCAATGCCAAGAGCAAGTGAATGGGAAAGAAATCCCCTCCTCAACGCCTTGCAAAGCCCTCCATCCCAACAACATATGAGGAAGCAAGCTGACCCGACGCAGTCGGAGCTCGTGAAACAAAGCTCTGAGCCTCCAGCCATAGCTCCAAAAGGCGCACATCCTTGTCCTCTTCACTGATTGTTAAAAACAAAACAAAAGAACTGAAAAAACTAAAATTGGATAAAAATAAATTTAAAAATCCATAACTTTCCAAATGTGGATCACGTCAATAGGTCCTTGGTCTATTGGTGAAGTTGAATGGTTCTGACTGAGACAGCCAAGAATCAAGACTTGATGAGTGTAGAACCCGGACACCATAAGGAATGAGTAGTTAAACCATTATGTGGATTTAATATAAAACCCTTAAAAAAAAGGATTGCCAAGATGAGGATTTTTCGTACAATGAACGTCAAGTGTGAATCGACTGGATTAAAAGAGGCCCATAAGAAATTCATATTGAGTTGCAAAGTGATAATGCCAGCAACTGGACATAGCGATAATCTCGCAATTATGGCGAAATAAATCTCTCTCAATTCTTTATATTAAATTGAAGGAAGTTTATAATTTATACAGTGTGCATTGAATGTATACATATTACTTACAAAAATATTTCAGCAGTGAGGATATTTATCCTCACGATTAAAAGAAATTGAGTTGCAGAGTAGACATAGAAGTACACGCCATACAAACAAGAATATCTGGTTTGAACAGACTTTTTTTAATAAATAATATTGATGAAGCTGTACAAAGGAAGAAAACCATACATCACCGAGTACAATTCAGATCAAGATAAGGAAAATCGCTAATTTTGAAAGAGCTTAAGAAGCCCCTGCCTTGACCTCAGCGCAGTGTTATAATGAATATTTTAATTGATTTACATTCCTTTTTAATTATTTTAAGTTTTATTGTTCTTAATATTAGGAAAGAAAATTTGCTGTTCTGGGATTGCCAGTGGAGGAGGAGAGTTCAGGGGAAGGGTCTTGGATAGAGTTGAGGGCTTCTTAGAGGGCTATTTTTAAATATCATCCACTTCAATAGTCAAAAGGTCAATTTTGGCCAATAAAAATAGGACAAATATTTACCACTTTTTGTTGTGAATGAGGTGTAAAAATCCTATTGACTGTTTGACCATTGAAGTGGATGATATTTAAGTAGAGTGTTGCTGGAGCTTTTTAGTTTCAAGCTACCTATTTAGATCACTGGTTGTTGGTCTCTTCTGTTTCTTCTCAGATGATTTCCTCTTTGCTGTGTGAGTTTTCTCTCAGCCATATGCTTTTCTCATTTAAGCGGCCTTTGTGATGTTAGTTTATAAAGTTAATGCTGTTGTAACTAGTAGTTTCTTGATTGTTTGTGGCACTGAAATAATATATCTGAGCAAGTTTTTGTAAAAGGGTTTGAACCCTTTCAAAAATCCATTTTTACTTTTAATTATAAAAAAGAAAAAAAAAATTAAGAAAAAAAGAAAGGTCCTTTTATACCTATTTTATGTTTATTCACAAACTGGTAAGTATAACATATGGGACTACCTCTACTTCCAGAGGATAAGAGATCTGTCATTTTCACTCATTTTTATATTGCTAATCCTTTACAAATATTCTGCTCATATCATCATCAACATGAGACCAATACAAGTTCTTGTGAGTACAACCATGAGACTACTACAAGCTCCTTTCGAACAACCACATTAGAAACCACTTATAGAAGACCAAGAGTCACAACTTAGAATTACATATTAGATGTCCCTTTGGGATTTGAATTTGGATCTCCATGATGAAAACTCAATACTTTAATCAATTAAATTCAACCCCTTAGACTAAATCTTCACTCATTACAAATTCTATGGAGAACTTATTGCAAATACTGTGTAGAAGCTTTTAACCAAAGCTCATAACTCTGGTAACAGTAAGCCATGAACATACTTCCATCCGCATAAGTTACCGCCCAACTCTCCACTGCAAACATTAAACAGCATTAGAAGATACAATTCAAAGATGGCTTTTTTTTCTTATGATGCGTGAGCAGGTGCAATTCCCTTACTCAAATCAATATGTAATAAAGTTTGAAAATTGAATTCAATTTAAATGTTAATATTACCTGGAGAAGAGGTGAACTTCGTCTTTTATAGGGAACCTGGGGGGTTGATCTGGGCTTATTCAGCACTGTTTCTTGTGAGGCACTTTCTTCCCTTGCCTTCTGCAATTTCTCTACACTAGAAATAGGGAAATTAATTCTGTGTTAGTTGATCATCACACTGATAACTCCCCAGTAAACTTGGCACACAAGGATGACCATGACCATTCATTCTCCTATATAAATTTTACCCAAAAAAAAACACAAACCCAACAATAAAATTTATAAATCATTCTGAAACATAAGTTCAAGTCTCACCGTTGTTGAGCAGCCATTGCAGCCTTGTACCGTGCTTCTCTATCTGTTTCAGCCTGACTATTCCTTCTTTCTGCTCTGTTAAACCAATTTGCTAAGATTGATAACAAAGCTCCCATTTCAAATTTACAGGAAATCTAAAGCTGCTTACAATACAAGCAATGAGTGTTAAGACTTAAATAAGGGCTCCAACTAGGCACCAGATCACGGAAGCCACAGAACCAAACAGAAGACTTGACTTCTAAAGTCTTTGGCGTGAAGGAGAAGCATGGTCCATAAACTGGCAAATATATATAATGACAAGGACATGACGCTGTTGGATATATTTAATATACAGAAAATACAGTAAAACATGTTAACGTTCAAAGTTCAACATACAATTGTAACGGTGAAATTTGCATACCCATGCCAATTTCTATTTAGTTTTGTTTCAATTTAGTAGTGTAATTTTATGTCTTTCTAACTTTTACCTATTTTTATCCACACTTATTTACATATCACTTTATTTTTATATGCACATATTCCAATATATTCCCCTGTTTTTTACATTCATCACGCTTATCCACACACCTATCTCCATATAATTGTTAATGCTCACCCAAACACGATTATTTGTCTACCCAAGCCCATTTCTGTAGTTGTAGGTTCAACCTTGTGGCCACAAATTTGACCCCAACCTTTCCAAAATTTAAAATTCAAATTTGACCAACTAGCCCCCTTTGTTAAATCCTCGCCTTAGCGAACTAAGTGTATGTTCGTGTGGTTTGGTGCTATGTGCTAGTATATAAAGGCATTTGTTTACATTCATTTGACATCTCTCATTTCTCAATTGATCTCTCTATTCCTAGAGCATTAAAGGAGATATCAATAGTGAAACATTTGGATTTGTTGCACTAAAATAAGTAAGGAATGTGCACACATCATCAAAGGAGGCTTGCTTATTGCTTTTGACCTTTGCTCATATTTATATGAGTTGACCTAGGAGAACATGTCCCTTTGTGACATAATTGTAACCCTTCCAAGATATTTTTAAATACTACCAATCATCAAATACTAGAAAGAAGCAAAATAAATGAAGTTCAATCAAGAGAGTAACAACGGAATTGATAGACTCGGCCCTAGACAATGTATAGGGGAGAGGACCCAGTAGTGGTGCACCCTAATTTCACACCTCTCAAAATCATACGTGGCAATTTTGAATATACAGAAAATACAATAGATGTTAACGTTCGAAGTTCAACATATAATTGTAACGAGGAAATTTGCATTCCCATGCCAATTTCCATTTAGTTTTGTGTCAATTTAGTAGTGTAATTTTATGTATACTTAGGTTGATTCTTCTAACTTTTACCTAATTTTATTCACACATACTTAGTCTTCAATATATTAACCTACTTTTTACATTCATCACTTTTATCCACACACCTATCTCTATATGCTTGTTGCTCACCCAAACACGACTATTTGCCTACCCAACCTCATTTCTGTAGTTGTAGGTTCAACCTTGTGGCCACAAACTTGACCCCAACCTTTCCAAAATTTATAATCCAAATTTGACCAACTAGCCCCCTTTATTAAATCCTCGCTTGAGCCAACTAAGTGTATGTTTGTGTGGTTTGGCGCTAAGTGCTAGTATTTAAAGGCACTTGTTTACATTCATTTGACATCTCTCATTTCTCAATTAATCTCTCCCATCCTAGAGCATTAAAGGAGATATCAATAGTGAAACATTTAGATTTGTTGCACTAAAATAAAGAGGCTTGCTTATTGCCTTTGACCTTTGTACACATTTATGTGGGTTGATCTAGGAGAACATGTCCCCTTGTGACATAGTTGTAACCCTTCCAAGATATTTTTTAAATACTACTAATCATCAAATACTAGAAAGGAACAAAATAGATGAAGTTCAATTAAGAGAGTAATGGTGGAATTGACAGACTCGACCCTAGACAATGCATAGGATCAACACAAAATCCAAAGCACTACATAGATAGAGAGATCACATTTCCTAGGCCAAAAATAATAAAGGTTTAGAATCTTCATCAACAACACTCATTCTTTGATCATCAAGTTAAGTACCATTATTTTCTATTTTATGTTCCATTATAGTCTAGATTAATTCCTTATATGATGCATTTTGTTGGATTAGCCTAGATTATCCTTTAAGGAAACTTTATTTTCTTTTACATTTTGGTGAACCCAACCAATCCTACATAACCTAGTTTTTCTTTTAGAGTTTCTCATCACATTAGGGTTTTCAAGTGTACAATTTTCATATCTAAACTTTCTTTGGCATTCTTGTGCTTCATTGCTTCATCTTTCTTAATTAAGGTTTGGTGCTTATTTACACTTCTTATCTATCATGCACCCTATCCACCATTACATTGGATTTAGGGTTTGCATTTTCCATTAGCTTACAAATCTATTTGACTTTTGATGTTTCTACTATGAGTTTCATTACCACTTGCCATATTATCATTTATGCCACAAGATACTCAAGATCATAATTTGGTGCAGGAGCACCTCAAAACCTAAAGAATCTGAAAGATTCCTTACATATTCTATTTTGTCCAAATGCCATATTGAGTCTTGGTTGGCTAAGTAATATTGAAAGATTGTATAACATGTCATTGTAACCGAACTGATGTGAATTGTAATCATTTGGCAAAGGTGGTTGTTGGCGGTTCACCTTCCATCTTGTGTAACTACCAACATGATGTGAGTCTTTAAATAGTTGGTTCTGTATTCGCTGAACAGATAGATGGATTCAAAGAGAAGAATGTATAATATTTCTAAATAAAAGAAGTTTGTTTGGTTTAACCAAAGGAATGTAGATTGGAGTCATTCCACTGGTTAAGATTTCTTCGAAATCAGTGGAATGACCTCCGTAGTATTAGATTACTTTTAGTTTTGTTAAATTTTGAAATTTTTGTGTTGTTCGTTCGGTTACAATACGCTAAGACAGTTAACGGCGTGAGTTTTCCAGGGTTGTATCATGAAATATGCATTTTATGAGTATATCACCTTTGTATGTCAGGAACATTTTATGTGTATCCCGCAGATGTATGGGGAGAGACATTTTGTGTATATACTGCTAAAATATATCAGGTATGCAATTTGTGAGTATACGTCAATTGTATGTCGGGAACAATGCGTGTGTATATCGCATTTGTATGTGAGATCATTCTGTGTATATCTTGCATTTGGATATTGGGGTTGTATGTCGCAAATGTATGAGTGAATGTGCATTGAATTAAATACAATTAATGATCGGTTGTATCAGGTCAAAATAGAAGGAGACACAACGGGTTTACCGGCGACAGAAGGTCATGCAATGTATATACAAAGTCAAAGTCTTATGTTTATGCATATCGGTATGAGATAAGATATTGGAGATCGAGGAGAAAGTTTGGCCGAAGAAACAAGTCTGACCGACGGCGAAAGTTGGTATTAAGTCATCGGTATGAGAATTAAGATCGGGAGATGAGAAGAAAGCTACACCGACAGTATGAAGTCTGAGCGATGGAAAGAGAATGTATGTTTTGGTATTATATGGGCCTTAAGAAAGAGGGTTTTAAAGGTGATTAAGTAGTAAACCCTATGTCTTGTGGGTTTTAATGGGATTTCACTCTTGTTTTAAGTGCTTCCACTGCAGCTCTGCATCAAATTAGTATCAGAGCTAGCAAATGGTCTGGCGAGAGATTTGGTATCTGAAGGTGTGGATTTGTTTCCTGTCACTGAGAAGGCAGGTGAAGAACTGAAGAAAAGCTAAAGAATTGTGTTGGTGACCATTATTTTTTGTTACTAACTTGTTTGGTTGCAAGTGCTTGTTCCATCTAGTTGCAGAAGGAGGTTTCTGAGGTTGTGTGTATGGGAAAACAAGATGAGGTCTGTCATGACCATTCTCCAATAGAGATTATGTTGGATAAGGGTGCAGAGAGAGGCCACTGAGGAGAGAGTGGTATGTGCATCACCAGGATCTGCTGTTGGGTAAGATGGATGGTTTGTTGAGTTGGTGAGTTGTGTGGTAAGGCAGTGAGAAAGATGGATACTTGACTGAAGAAGCACTTGAGGTTGTAGCCTGAAGAGTACTCCACTGATGGGAGTAGAAGGAGCTGAAGATGGTAGTTTGATTTTGTTGGTTGGTTGGTCACTGATGTGCAGATTTGAAGTCTGAAGCTGAAGAGACAAAAGCTGAAGCCAGAAAGAGATGCAGAAAAAGAAGTTTTATATTGCAGGTACATTTCCAAGGGACTTGGAAATTTTGTTGGTTGGTTGTATGGTGCAGGAACACCTCAAAACCTAAAGAATCTGAAAGATTCCTTACATATTCTATTTTGTCCAAATGTCATATTGAGTCTTAGTTGGCTGAGTAATATTGAAAGATTGTATAACATGTCATTGTAACCGAACTGATGTGAATTGTAATCGTTTGGCAAAGGTGGTTGTTGGCGGTTCACCTTCCATCTTGTGTAACTACCAACGTGATGTGAGTCTTTAAATAGTTGGTTCTGTATTCGTTGAACAGATAGATGGATTCAAAGAGAAGAATGTATATTATTTCTGAATAAAAGATGTTTGTTTGGTTTAACCAAAGGAATGTAGATTGGAGTCATTCCACTAGTTAAGATTTCTTCAAAATCAGTAGAATGACCTCCGTAGTATTAGATTACTTTCAGTTCTGTTAAATTTTGAAATTTTTGTGTTGTTCGTTCGGTTACAATATGCTGAGACAGTTAATGACGTGAGTTTTGGGTTGTATCACGAAATATGCATTTTATCAGTATATCACCTTTGTATGTCAGGAACATTTTATGTGTATCCCGCAGATGTATGGGGAGAGACATTTTGTGTATATACTGCTAAAATATATCAGGTATGCAATTTGTGAGTATACGTCAATTGTATGTCGGGAACAATGCGTGTGTATATTGCATTTGTATGTGAGATCATTCTGTGTATATCCTGCATTTGGATATCGGGGTTGTATGTCGCAAATGTATGAGTGAATGTGCATTGGGAATGTGCATTGAATTAGATACAATTAATGACTGGCTGTATCAGGTCAAATGGAAGGAGACACAACGGGTTTACCGGCGACAGAAGGCCATGCAATGTATATATAAAGTCAAAGTCTTATGTTTATGCATATCGGTATGAAATAAGATATTGGAGATCGAGGAGAAAGTTTGGCCGAAGAAACAAGTCTGACTGACAGCGAAAGTTGGTATTAAGTCATCAGTATGAGAATTAAGATCAGGAGATGAGAAGAAAGCTATGCCGACAGTATGAAGTCTGAGCGATGGAAAGATAATGTATGTTTTGGTATTATATGGGCCTTAAGAAAGAGGGTTTTAAAGGTGATTAAGTAGTAAACCCTATGTCTTGTGGGTTTTAATGGGATTTCACCCTTGTTTTAAGTGCTTCCACTGTGGCTCTGCATCATAATCTTCCTCTAAGGAGTGCTCATTTAAACCCTAATATGACTTCCCATTTTGGTGCCAATGATATCTTTAATGGTGGTCATATTGAGACAAACGTGGATGATCATGAAGATTATGATCATGAAGCACATGTGGCTTAACAAGATGTTCATCTTATAGGACAAGCTTTGATAGATGCATTCCAACAAGCAGAATCCCCTAATCAATTCAGAAATCTCTTTTATAAAACATTATTGGGATATCCTTATGGCACAAGATTTTTACAAGATCTTGGATCCTCAATGGATCTTTTTAGTGGTGTATCCTCCTCTTCCAATTGCAACCCTATCAAGTTTTCGTAGCTACTACCACCATTAACCCTATTGTTACTCCTAACACCTCTACTATTCCTACCTCGTTTACTTTGAGCTTACCCAAAGGTTACATTGTACCTTTCATTACCCCCAAGATTACTTACATCTCTTCTAGCATTTCACCTATTTCCACTCCCATCACTTCCATAGAAACTACTATTATGCCCTCTACCCGTACCAGCAATACTCTCCCCTTGTTCCAAGTCATAATCAACACTTCTCATGCTATGTCCAACCTGTTACTACTATGACCATGCCTATTACATCCCAACCCCTCTTCACCAATTCTACCATCTCACATACACCAATACTTCTATTGTTCCCACCACCACCTTGGATACACTTGTATAATAAATAAAAACATATACAGAAAGAACGTGTCAAGGTTAACAAGAAGGATACACAATCCTCCACATTGCACACCACTAGCTTTTGACCTGGAAATCAGCCCACAATACTGTGTCCCACTTTTTGGCCAAAGTGGGACATTGAAATCAACATTTTTTACCAAATTTTCACTTTTTGACGCCTATAACAACTAATCCATTAAGAATTTGAAGATGATGTGAACTAGTGATTTTTGAGATTTTGTGTATAGATTCTAATTTTTTTTTTAATTTAATAAATAATTTGTGAATTTTTTTTAAGTAACTTTTAACAACTTATTTTTTATAGTTAACAATATTTTTTAAAAGTGACATTTATACTATACAACATAACTTTTTTATAGAAAAAAAAAAATTATAAATTTTTAAACATAGATTTGTAACACCAACATCTAGTGCACATGTAATTTTTCATAATTTTTTGTTGCATTTTTTAATTAATTTTTGAAGTGAGATTAATTATAATTCAGACATAGGTTTGTACCATACAACACAACTTTTTCTATATGTATCCAAATTAACTTTCTTTTTGTTGAAACAAGGACATCAATACCTAGTGTGTAGATATTTTTTAGAATTTTTTTCTCTACTTTTTATTTATCATGTGTGTGGAATAGAGACATTGGTGTTCGGTGAAAACCCTATGTTCACTAGAAAATAGAAATAAATATAATAATCAAATGAAATATATTCAATATCATACTTTTTGAAAAGCTTATATGAAGGGCTAGATACTTACAAAATAGAATTTCTAAATGACTTCATTTGATCCCCCAAAAGTGTTGGGAATTAAGGTGTCTCAACCTTTGCAAATTCTTAATGTTGTATTTTTTTATCCCATGTTGAGTTGGCATAGTCAGCACCTTGTGTACATGCAGCAGGATAAATTTTGGTGACTTTAGCAGCCGTGATTTCCCCCTTGAATAATTAACGGGGGTTTGGGGGCAACGCCCCCAAGATGGGGTCAAGGGGCGGAGCCCCTTGCGAGGTCCAGGGGCAGTGCTCCCTGTTGCGGTATAGGGCGGGGTCGAGGGGCAGCGCCCTCGTGGGGGCTCAAGGGCAACGCCCCCGAAACCTCAACTGACTTTTATTTAATGACAAGTGTCAGTGAGTATCTTTGCATGAGAGAAAGGAATCTTTGGGTGGTCAAGGGAGGTTATGACAAGTTGTAAGAGGAATAAGATATTTTTAGTCAGTGTATGATAGATTCTCTTACAACTGTAAGTGCTGTCAATTATGACGGATTCTATGACAGTTGTAAGGTGCGTAAGAGCATCTACCATAGCCTATCTTGGGACAAGGTGCCCACATTGGGATGGGATGTTGGACAAGTGTCCTTAGGCGTGGGTTTTGGGGCATGAGTCCAAGATGGACGCCCATCTCTAGAAGGTTCCATATTTGCCTTGTAAACTCTATAAAAACAAATACTTGGATGGGAGATAAATACTGTGTTTTACAGGGACTGTTATGCTACTGGAATATCTCCAGATTCGACATTCAAAGACTCCTAAAAGAGAATTGGCTCTGAAACTGTATTGTAATCTATTATTGTTTACTATAATACATTTGAACTGTGTTTTGGAGTGTGGGGTTTTTCACCCACAAGGGTTTTCCCCACGTATATCTTGTCTCTCTCTCTCTCTCTTCTGTCTACTTTCTGTGTGTATGTGTATTGCTGCAATATCTCTGTTAGATGTTCTATGTTGCTATAGTTGTAAGAATTAAAATTGAATTTGCATACATCTCTCCTCATTAGATTAGTGTAGGAAGCGATTTCTGCACACCTAGCTTCCTTTCAAAAAGGTGAAGCAAAATTGGTTTTTTGTCAGCATTTTGATAGGTGTGGAGGAGACTCCATAGAGGGTTTGATTTAAGACTAGGGAGGTTATTTCCAAGGGGGTTTTATCTAACCCCTTCAATTAAACCCCTTTAGATGGAACCGGATTAAATCATTATTTTTTCTAAAAATTATGTGATTTTAGATAAAAATCAGGATGTCTCATAAGTGGGACACTATAGTTATAATTATAATTATAAATGCATGTTCATTTCCTATAGGATTTCTGGATCCTTTCTTTGAGATATGTACAATGGAAAAGGAAGCCCTAGCATCCACTTACATTCATGACAACATGTATTGACTTTTCTTGTGATGATGTGACCTTAGCTAAATTATTCCTATGAACTAGTCTTAAGGATTATGCTATTTAATGGTTCAATTCATTACATTCAAGTTCAATCAAGTGCTGACATGATCTTTCTAACACTTTCTTACAATACTTTCATATAAACATGAGACTAAAGATCATTATTAATGACCTTACTAGATGCATAAAATAGAGTAATGAGCCTATCAATAACTATGTTATCAAATTTCAATCTTTGTGTGGAAAACCAAAATTCTAAATTGATGATCTCAATTACAAATCATGTTTCTTGAAGGATTACTTTTGTAAGGAAGCTAAGGTAGCAGAACAACTTCCTACACTAATCTTGAAGGGAGGGATATGCAGAACTTTTTAGATATTTACAACAGTTACAGAAATAAACACAAATAGCAATCATACCACAACACAGTAATTACATGGGGAAACCTTTTCAGGAGAAAAACCCTACACTCCAAAGCAACCCAATATATTATTCAGGAATCAAGAAGATTACAATATATTCTTGTAGAGAAAGCTTTCACATGAGTATAACCAATCAGAGATTTGGAGGCAACTCAACATCTAAAAGACTCTTACACACAACCTCCATCTCAAGCTCCTGATATATAAGAGATACGATACAATAAACCGTCAATGTAATTACAAAACCATGAGCCAAAACCACCTAAAAGTAGCACCCAAATTATCTCCAATCAAAGATGTCTTATGATGTGCCAAATCACACACCAACATATGTAACTCTCCTCTTTACAACTCTTTTAAGTGTCCAACACTTTTTCACATTTCCCAAAAGAGAAGGTCCAACTTCTGAATGTCATAACTTTTGATTCAGGTGTCTAATTGACGAATCGTTTGATGTGTTAGAAAGCTCGTGTAGAGATCTATCAATATATAACCTACTTTATCAATTACGATAACTTTTAGGGCATTTAGGGACCTTTAAGTTCCTCAAATTTGAGTTCAAAACTTTTTCAGGAGTTTCAAAAAATGAAAACTTTAATATCTTGCAATCCAGGTATGATCTTGAGTCAAAACTCACCCAAGATGTTTACTTGGCAATTCCACACCTTTTGAAAAAAAATTGGGTGCATCCATGCTCAAATGTAGAGTTACTAAAAATAGTAAGACTTGTCATTTTAGCCCCTTTTGGAAACTTTTAAAGTTCTAAACCATTCTTCAAGATAAAGGGTATTTGAAAAGACCAAAATTGAGAAGAATAGAAACCTTTTGTAGTTGCAAGGTTGAGACACCTTCTCTAACATTCTCCCACTTATCAAACACCTTGCTAGAGAAAAGGGGGTATCAACACCATGATTGTTAAATTGCTAGGGGCCAAGAGGCCCATAGACTCCGAACACCATCTGAACTTCTTTGTGCTCACAGGCTTAGTTAATGAATCTGCAACATTCATCAAAGTCTCTAGACATTAACTACCTTCACCTTGTCATCCTTGACCATATCTCTAACAAAATGATATTGTACATTAATGTGCTTGGTCCTGACATGAATTGTTGGGTTCTTAGCTAGGAAGATCGCACTCTAACTATCACAATAAACTGTCACTGCACCTTGTTTTATTCTAATATCTGAACATCATCTCTTAAGCCAAATGACTTCTTTACAAGCATGAGTAGCTGCCATATACTCAGCTTCAATAGTGGACAGAGTAACCACAACCTATCACTTGCTCATTCTTCTAATTGCACCACCAAATAAAGTAAATACATATACACTGGTGGATTGTCTACTATCAACATCATATGCCCAGTCTGAATCCACATAACCATGAATATCAAGGGAATGCATGTCTCCTATCAAATTACCATGATAACACAATGAATACTCTGAGGTACACTGCAAATATTTGAAGCTTCTTTTAAATGCATCCCAATGAACTCTACCAGGATTGGACATATATCTGGAAAGAACTCCCACTGCTTGGGCAATGTCTAGTCTAGTGCAGACCATAGCATACATCAAACTTTCGAATTCACTCTGGTAGGGCACTCTACTCATGTCTTCCATCTCTGATGGAGATGTTGGACATTGTGAAGTAGATAATTTCATTCCAACTGTAAAAGTAACACATAATGGTCTAGAATCTTGCATGTTAAACCTCTGTAAAATTGAATTAACATACTTACTCTAGCCAAGCCATAGTTTTCTGTTCACTCTATCTCTTCTTATTTCCATCCCAAGAATGTGTTTAGCTGCACCAAGATCTTAAATTTCAAATTTAGCTATAAGTTAAGACTTTAGCTCTGAAAGCATTCCTTTCCCTTTACCAATTAATAACATATCATCAACATATAATATAATAAACATGAAATGATCACCATCAGATTTATAATAAACATAGTGATAAGATTTAGAATGCTCAAATCCCAAACTCAACACATATGTATCAAATTTCTAGTACCACATCCTAGGACTTTGTTTGAGGCCATACAAAGAGTTCTTCAATTTACAAACCAAATTACTTTTACCTTTCACCATGTAGTGATCTGGCTGTGTCATATAAATATCCTCCTCCAAATTACCATGAAGGAAAGCCATTTTCACATCCATTTGCTCAACCTCTAGATCATAAGAAGCAACAATAGAAAGCAAGAATTTAATGGATGTCATTTTTTCAACAAGAGAAAATATCTCACCGTAATCAACACCCTCAACTTGAGAGTAACCTTTCGCAACCAACTGTGCTTTGTACTTCTCAATACCTCCATCTAAACCAATCTTTTTCTTGAACACCCATTTGCAACCAACAAGTTTTCATCCTTTAGGCAATGGCACTAGGTCCCATGTATCATTCTTTTTCAAAGCTACCATTTCTTCATCCATAGCGATCTTCCAAGACTCTGCATCATTCATCCCCAATGCCTCTTCTATAGATCTAGGTTCATCTATGTTAGTATTCAAAGAAAAAATACATCTCCAGTCATCAAGTGAATACCTTTTAGGTTGTTGTCTATGCCTTGTAGGCCTTCAAACAAGTTGAGTTGGAGATTATCCCTCCTCTTCTAAAGATTCAAAGCTAGATGTTCTCTCCTCAACTTCATGTCTATCTAAGGGCCTCGATTCAACTTTCTCAGGCGTAGAAGGGAGTTGAACCACATCTTTTTGTTCACTTTGTTCTGGATGCAATGTAATAGAAGAAGGCTTAGTTTCTCTAAAAATAACACTTCTACTATATATTACCTTCTGTGCAGTAGGGTCCCAAAGCTTGTATCCTTTCACACCATAACTATACCTGACGAAGAGATTCTATACATTTCATAGCCTTGTTCTCTAACTTTGTTCTCTTCTTCTTTGGAACATGTGCATATGCCTCGCAATCAAAAAATCTAAGATGTCTCAATGAAGGTTTGTGCCCTAACCACACTTCCATAGGTGTTTTATCAACAAGTGTCGATGTAGGAGACCTGGTAATCAGGTAGCAAGAAATAGCAATAGCTTCAGCCCAAAACCTTTGTTCTAGACTAGCACCACTAAGCATACTCCTAGCCTTCTCCATCAGTGCCTTGTTCATTATTTCTGCAATTCCATTCTACTGTGGAGAATATAGATTTGTCTTTTGTCTCTAAATGCCACAATCTTTACAAAATCTATCAAAATCATTAGAGAAAAATTCACTGTGATTGTCAGTCCTCAAACATTTTATTTTCTTTCTAGCATACAACTCAGCCATTGCTTTAAATTCTTTAAATCAACTGAAAACTTTAGATTTAGTCTTTAGAAAATATACCCATGTCCTTCTGCTATAATCATCAATAAATGAAACATAATACCTAGATTTCACAATGGAAGGGACATCTACATGACCAAACACATCAGAATGAATAAGATCCAATACACCACAATATTTATAAGAACTCGAGTAAAACTAAACATTGTTTTGTTTACCATAAATAAAATGCTCATAGAAATCAAATCAAGATTACAATCAGTCAACCCTTCAACAAGGTTTTTTATTTTTCAAGGTCCTTAGACCCTTTTCTCCTATGTGGTCTAATCTCTGGTTCCATAACTTAGTATTCTTTGTAGGCAATTTTGATTCAGAAGAAAGAACACCCTTAGGTACCCAGAAGCCATGACCATCCACTGAAAATGAAACCCTCTCCTTTTCCAATGAAGTAATCACAAATTTTATTTTTGTAGAAGTACTATTGCACTCAACAGTGCATGCATCAAGCTTATACAATGTGCCAAATCTGACACCTCTAGCAATTGCATCCTGAATCAGAAAAGACTACCTACACACCTGCGTCTATTAGTTTCATCACATATAATAAATTTTGTGCTAATCTAGGGATATGCAACACACCATTAATCCTTTTTATTATATCATCAGGAAATCTAATTTTAACTTTACCATGGCCAATAATATTTAAATGAGAATCATCACCCAAGTACACACCTCCATCAATTTCTTCATATTCAGAAAACCAATCTCTATTACGGGTCATATGGAAAGATGCACCTAAGTCAATTAACCATGCATCATTACCTACACGAGTGGCCAAAGCTACAATGAATGCATCATCATCTTCCTTCTTGGACTCAGAATCATAATCAAATTTCTTCTTTTTCTTCTTCTTTTCTTCTTTACACTCCTTACAAAAGTGTCCAGGCTTATCACAATTCCAGCAAATAACTTTGGACTTTCTTGGAGATTTGAATATCCCCTTGGACTTGGATTTGTCATGCTTCTCGCTCTTCTTACCTTTTTCTTTGGGTCTTCCATGAACACTTAGTGCTTTTTTGGCACTAAAGGATACCTTCCTCCCCATTTCTTTAGAAAGCAAAGAACCCACAACATCTTCAACTTTCAAGACAACAGAAGTACTCCCAATCACCATAACAAGAGAATCTCATGAATCAAGCAAAGAACAAAGTAGGATCTGACATCTCTCCTCCTCATCCATTTTTACCCCAACTAATGCCAATTGAGCCACCAACATACTGAATGCTTCCAGGTGGTCTGCAATTCGTCCACCATCTTCCATTCTCAAGGAATACAATTTCTTCCTCAAGAAAATCTTGTTCACTAAATATTTGGCTTGATATATCTCACCGAGTTTCTTCCATAGTTTCTTTATAGAGGGCTCTTCATGGACATTGATTAAAATAGAGTTTGTCAGGCACAATTTGATTAGACCATTGGCTTTACGATACATAACATCTTATGCAGCAGCCAAAGTAACATCTATGGGCCTTGAAACATTCTCATCAATAGCATCCCATAGATCTTGATCAATTAACAAATCCTCCATCTTCATATTCCACATCTCAAAATTATTACCAGAAAAATTTTCTACCTCTATTCTCCCTGATGTGCTCGCCATCTGAAAATCCATGCAACAAGAATACAAGGTATCTTCTACACAATCTCCCACTCAAAACTGGATTAGTTCAAAAAACCCAACAACTTTTCAACTGAAACCAAAGGTGATCGAGCTTTGATACCACTTGTAAGGAAGCTAATCTTGAGGGGAGGGATATACAGAACTTTTTATATCTTTACAACAGTTACAAAAATAAACACAAATAACAATCATACCACAACACAATAATTACGTGGGGAAACCAAATTTTCACTTTCTAACACCTATAAAAACTAAACCATTAAGAATTTGATGATGACATGAACAAGTGTTTTTTGAGATTTTGTGTGTAGATTTTAAATGTACTTTTTTTTAAGTTTTAAGAAATAATTTGTGAATTTTTTTACGTAACTTTTAATAACTTATTTTTTTTATAGTTAACAGTATTTCTTAAAAGTGGTGTTATACCATACATTATAACTTTTTTATAGAAATGATCAAATTATAAAATTTTAAACATAGATTTGTAACAACAATATCTAGTATGCATTTCATAATTTTTTAGTGCATATATTTTTTTATTAATTTTTGAAGTGAGATTAATTATAATTCAAACGTAGGTTTATACCATACAACATAACTTTTTCTGTATGTATCCAAATTAATTTTTTTTTTTTGTTAAAACAAGGACATCAATACCTAGTGTGTAGATATTTTTTAGAATTATTTTCTCTATTTTTTTATTTTTCTGTGTGGAATAGATGCCTTGATGTTCGGTGAATTTAACCTATGTTCATTAGAAAATAGAAAATAAATATAATAATAAAATAAATATATTCAATATCATACTTTTTGGAAATATTATACTAAGGGCTACATGCTTACAAAATAGAATTTCTAAATGACTTCATTTGATCCCTCAAAAGGTGAAGCAAAATTGGTCTTTTGTCAGCATTTTCATAGGTGCGGAGGAGAATCCATCAAGGTTTTGATTTAAGACTAGGGGGGTTATTTCCAAGGGGGTTTGATCTAAGGAGATTTTATCTAACCCCCTTCAATTAAAACCCTTTAGATGGAACCCCTTGTTATGTAGAAAAAGAGAGACTAGCTCAATAGATCAAACTATGTCAAACCCTCTTCTACAAAACATTCAAGGCACAAATCGAGCTTGGCTTCTACCTTAGAAGGAGAGCCAAACTACAAGGGTTATACCCTTTTGTTGTATTTAGAAGGAATTAACCAAATCTAATAAATCAATCTAGAGTGAAGACATGAAATCCAAGTTGATGAAGATTAGAGCATAACAGACAATCAAAAATAGATACGGACAATCCAAAAGAAGCATAACGATCAATGAACAAAGGAGAACCTAATTCCAAAGATCAAAATACCAAGGACAAGGGAACTTGGGTGCCCTAGACCCTAATTAGGGTTAGTAGAAACTAATTTCACAGTTAGGTTTGTAACAACAACCTTAGTCTTCTTCCCAGAAACTAGCTCCCAAAACCTATCCGTCTAACCTGCACACACGAAAAGAGGGAAAAGGTTGGGTACTATTTAGGATCTTGCCTCAGTCAAGCCCTATGAATGGTGTTTCTACCTCCATAATAGCAAAAATGATAGATAGAGAGTGCATGCCCTAGGAGGGCAGAGGCAAATCTGAAGTAGAATGGAATGCTAACACAAAGCATGAAGGAAAGAAGTCACCATGAGCATGGAAACCCTTGTATGCTTGTAGATGACATCACAACTTGACTCAAAAAGGTAGTATAGCCTCCAAAGATCTTCACAAGACCTGTAATATGTTAGTGTCACATCAATAATCCACAAGAGAGAGCTTGAGAGCAGAGTAGAGAGCATAAGAGAGAATAAGAATCTTCCAAGAAGTTAACAAGAGCGTAGAGATGTTCAAATGAATAGAATAACTTACTTTTATATGCATTCCCATTGATTTCTAGATAATTAAACCACACAAGGCCGACATTAGGAATGTTTTTTAGGGGCCTAAGCCAACAAGGCCATAATTTAGGGAAGGGCTAAAGAAGGGCCCAGGGCACTTGGGTGCCCTGGTCTTTTAGCCACATAATCCCTGAAAGAGGGCACTTAAAGTATGCTTAGCCCCACCTTATGATTCTTTTCTGAGTTTTGTGCATTGGGATCAAGTATTACACGCTTAATGCTCAAAAAGGTACTAAAATACGTCCTAATTAACAAGGGTAAATATTTGAGGTCCATCTAGGAGCTAAACTAAGTGTAAAATAGTGTACACATTTTACAACTCAACATTTAGCCCCCACTTTAGTGTTGGTACGAACTTACATTCTAACTCATACTAAAGGATGGAGAAGACACAATTCAAACAGAACATAGCAACCATAGAATGAAACCAAAATTGAGGGGTGATCAAGCCACCAAGGGTAGGATTCTAACAGTCTATGATGATTGGCATACACATAAGACACATTACTCAAACATGAAGCACTTAGAAGACATGAGAGAAAAGGATGCATATACTTGAGAAATCACAACACATACACACAACACACAAGGTATACACGCTTGACACAAAGCATACACATATAAGGCACGAAGTATACATAGAACACACATGGAATACACATGAAGCACTTAAGGAAGAACATACAAGGAATACATAGAGAATGCAACACAAGAAATACATAACAGAAGACCTTGAGTCAACATGATAAGAGAGACCTTGATCTAAGTCATGTCTCAATCACCATGTGTCATTCCCCAAGATGCACTAAAGAAGAATGCTAAGGGGGTAGTTAGAAAGGAGAAGAAGCATAAGAGGAGTACAAACACATCAAACACATAATCCATCTCAAAAGGAAAGTGTTTCCACTCAAGGGAATACACCAAGCTGCCTCCCACAAGAGGAATTACACGAAGCCTTGCAGAATAAGAAGGCGAAGTGACCTTACTGCCAAACTTTAGTTGGTGGCGCAACCTCTTCTCAAACATGCAAGGGAAGTCTTGCAGAATAAGAAGGTGAAGCGACCTTACTACCAAACTCTAGTTGGTGGTGCAACCCTTATCCCAAACATGCAAGGAGATTCAACTTAGGAGAACAAAATGACTCAAGATCTTGTTTCCAAGCTTCAACCTAGGAGAACAAGATGACTCAAGATCTTGTATCCAAGTATTTCATAATACTTTCCAAGAGAGAGTAGTAACCAATATAATCAACAAGTGTTTAGATAGAATGAAGAGAGTAAGGACCATAGTACAATATATGCCCTCACCTTAAAGCGATTGCTAACTCAATTAGTGAGCAATTGCCTTTAAGGTAGAGTGATGAAGAAACATTGCGACTAGGGGTTACTAAAGCGATGCTTATAGGCCTAATACACTATGGCTTGTGTAGTCATGGTATGACACTGAGCATTACTGCAAGGTGCCACGTAGATAGAAGAAAGGTGATTAATTTAATGATTTTATCACATTCCAAGGCAAAAATGGGCTAGAGGACACTTTTCAGTGGTCCCAAGGGAACCACTATCCTCTTGGGGTGCCTCAGACCCTGTTGGGTACCCTGGTCCCTCCCGAGCACCTCAAACCCTGTTGGGCGCCCTGGTCCCAGGACCAAGTTATTTTTTATTTTATTAATTGTTGATGAAGTAAAGTTATGTATATTTTTATTTTCCTGCTACAAGATCTCCCAGGTATGCGAGAGCATGCTAGCGGTCGTCTACTCACATTACTGCATAGTCGATTAAGCACACTTTTAGATGCAGAGATGGGACATCTGCGAGATGTTGGATAGAAGAATGACACAACATGTTCTTAATCCTTGTACCTTTGTGCTAACAAGGGTGCCAAGGGAGAAAAAATCATCACAATATGGGGATAACAATTCATACAAACATAACACGAAAGAGAGAGGAACCACTCTTGCAAGTTGGCCTATCACAAATCATCCTCCCCTAACTTGACTATAAAATGTATGGAGGACAAGGTGCTCTAGGGACTATGTCAAGCATGGTGAGAAGTGTTAGAGCCAAACCTTGTTCGAAGTTGCTAAATTTTGCTACTCAAGACTCAGCTTTGATTAGTGGAATGGTCAAGTGCTCGATGATACACACAATAAAGTGTTGAATGCTTATTTTGTTGAATCTTTTTGCATTTAAGAGGAGGAAGAGTGATTAAGTCATCCTTGATTAGGCTCAGCAACATACACTCTTGTTGAGATAAAAAAGAAGATATAGGGGGAGTAGAAAGCAAACCTTTTTGTTGAGAACATGGTGGAGAGAATGTAGGAGAAGGTTGGAAACCCAAACCTACTGTAGACAAGTGCAGTGTCGGTTCCACGAGTTCTTTAATTCCTTGTTCTTTACATCTTAAACCATTTCCATTGTATCCTTGTTTAAAAAGAATTTTGAATCCATGCCCATAATGCTTCTCTAAGACCGAAGGATGAAGTGAGGTCATATGGCTAGTGAATGTGTCAGAATAAGTGTAAATGGGAGTAAATGGAAATGGATAGGAATTAAGGAATGATCCAAATATAACACAAGGGAGTGGAACTTATCGATATGTAATTGCATTAAAGACATTCGATCAAAAGGGGCCCAAAACTAAATGGAAATTAGGATGGGTATTCTAATTTTACCAATTTGTCTTTCCCTCAATTTGAGGTGCATGTGATTCTAACATGCTCTTCTCCTTAAAAATCTTTATCCTTAAATGTTGAGGTGAGGGAAGTATTGTTGTAGGTGGAAGAGTGGTTCCCATGTTGTATCTTTTGGTTGAAACCCATGCCATTGGATGAGGAACCTAGTGATGTTGTGGTTGTGAAGGTGGCATAATCATCTATCAAGGATAGACTTAGGCATGAGGATAATAGATCCTTTAGTATCCAACTCGGGTAATACAGATTGTACTTGAATCTACTGACCAAGAGCTCACATCAAATAGGAGACATGAAATTCTAGATAGAGCTTTAAGGAAGGAGGAAGATCCAACTTGTAAGCAATGAACCCAATTTTTTGTAAAAATTTATAAGGTCCATAAAACTTGGGGTCAATTTTCTTAATATTTTATAGCTTCAAACATAACTACTTGAATAGTTGTAGTCAAAGGAAGACCATGTCATCAATGGAAAAAGTGTACTCAAATAGTGTTTCTCATCTTGCTGCTTCATGTCCTTCTGTGCCAATTGTAATTTTTCCTTGATCTAGTGCGAAGAATAGTGTCACATGGTTGAAGGGTGGAATTCATTGCATGTACTTTCAAGTTGCTAGGTATGTATGCTTGAAGAGAGGATGGCAATTGGCCTTACATAACTTCTATGGCATCATCTTGGTTGTTGTGTGATAAGTGGTATTATACCACCATTCAACCAATGGTAACCATTTGGTCCAATGATATTGTTGATTAAAAGAAAAGAAGTGTAAATAGGTCTCTAGGAATTTATTTCCAATTTTAGTTTGGTCACTAATCTAGGGGTGATATGCAAATCTATTTTAAGTTGGGTACCATGGCATTGGAAAAGTTTTTTCCAGAAATGAGTAGTGAAAATTAGGTCACAATCACTATTAATGGAAATAGGTATGCCATGGAGGTAAAATATTTGGTCAATGAAGGTTTAAGAAATAGTGGAGGAAAACTAGGGATGGGCTAAGGTACAAAAATGGGCATATTTAGTGATGCAACCAACATTCACAACATAGAATTCATTTTATTATTGAAATCAAAATAACAAAAACTAAAAAACTCATAACTTCTTCAATCCTCTTTCATTCCTCATTCCATTCTATCTCCCCTAAAATTGAAAAAAAACTTCAAAGCAACATCCTTTTTTTGTTGTATATACCATGGTAAGGGACCAGGGACCCATCAAAAATAGGGCTTAGCCCTCGTAACTATATTGAAACTGTCTATGAAGATGTCTAAGACCAAACCAGACATATACATATATCCATGGGGTGAGAGCAAATTACAGGATCCTCACCCATAACACAGTCTTAAAACTAACACAAACTAATAGAGACTAAATAGAAACTAACTAATCATCTCCCTTGCCTATGAGGTCCACCATGTCCGCCTCCTCGTCACAGACACATTTGAAACCAAGACAGTCTTTATCTTCCACCTTGACTCCCAACCGCTCAGCCATCCTCTCCAATGTTTTCCTCGTCTGCACCTAACCTATCATTAGGTCATGAATATGACCTAGCAAGATGCCATGATTCATCTCAGCTTCCTTGGAAATCTTGGCCATGTCCTCGTGGACTAATATAGAGGCTGTTTCTATTGAAGACATAGTTACGAGTGTGAGTGACTGTGTAGCTCCAAAGACGTTCCACTGCCCCCTTGTCGAACCTGGATCGAGTAGGAAGTTTGTAATCACCTCCCTAAGTTTTCCACCTTCCTGCCCATCTACCACCTTAGCCATCGAAAACATTCTACACAACCACTTCCTGAGAAAAGGGATTTTTACCTCTGAGTCTATAATGGCCATGAAATTCTTTAGAGCTTCATCCCTTGAGATTTTAGGCCTTCACTTGCGGGGGTATACGGCCTCCTCTTCAAACCACCCATCAAACTGCTAACCGCCTTTCTTTGGATCTATTCGTAATGAGGGGAGTGGAATTTGACTTTCTCCTTTCCTTTAGCATTGCTCTCACCATCCATGGTTCTGCTCCCTTCCACACCACCTTTCATCCTGTCGAAGATAAAAAAAGACACCAGAAACTTGAGACCAACACCTGCCTTGGATTGAGAAATCCAAAGGATCTTAAAACTTCACACCTCGCACACGCCATTCCGTGCCATGATGAGCTAGCCTGTCCTCTGTCACATCTCATTCTCGACTCCTTGGGAGTCTTAAAAGCTGGCGGTTTAATGAACTTGCCTATTATCAGGCAGCAAAGCAACATCCTTTTAACTACTCGTCTAAAATTACCATTTTTTGTAGTTTTTAGTAGTTTCTCAAATTTGCCATTTTAGTAATTCACATGCTTATTTGCATGGCCATGAAATTTCCATTTATTTGAGACTAACTAAAGTAAGCCTAATTATCAACTTTCTAATCTAATTGCATGTAAGAGTTTGAAACTAATTAGAAAAAGCATTTTGGAAAAATCCCAAAAAAATATTAAGACCTTAATTTGAGGCCCTAGATGATTGAAAATTACCCTGAAAAAATGTCAGAATGGAGTCCAACTGAACTAAGTTCAGTCAACATTTCAATCAACTCCTCAAGACGCATCTCCACACCAAATTTTAGCTCAAACGAACTCATGGGTCAAAAGTTATGACCTCCGAAAGTTTCTACATCATTCTCCTCTGGTTGAAAAGAACTCAATTCTGTAAGTTGCTTTCCTAGAACTCGTGCCACTTGTCCTGATCTAGCTTCTTCAATTCCCATTCTGTAATCCATGTGTTGTCTTCTTGTGCTAGCCCTTCCCATTATACCAGATACTTGTTGTATTGACCTTGTCGTATGTATTTTGTCTTTTTGTCTAAAATATTGAAAGTTTTGGTAATCAATAAATAAATATCTATATTTTAAGAATTACACATTTATATTTGAAAAAACTTAATCTAATTAAATTGATAAATACAAATTATTTGTTTTAGAAAATCTGTAATACATCATGCATGGTTTTTTTAATCATATTTATTAATCTTATAGTGTTATGCTTATATATAATTAGATTTTTATTTTTAAATTCAATTTATCACTACAAAATTAAAAAGCTTAATGTAAACATGCATTCCTAATTTTAATACTAAAAACATTACTTTGCTATTGTGGTAGAAATTTATATTACATATTATTTGATTAGGTTTTAATTTATTCCATGTTATTTTAAAACATAATCAAATCATATTAAAACACTGCTCGAATATTTTTTTAAATTGACATTTCTTTTGATTTTTTTCCATTCTGTAATATGGTTAATTGAAAGGAAAGGAAACTTCATTAAGCAAAGCTCCACATCCAAACAATAAACATAATTGTAGAGATTAATTATCAATTTTAGTTTAAGTATTAACTTGTAAAGAAAAAATTCTTTGCATACATAATTTAGTTATTTAAGTATATAATTAATTAAAATTAAATTTAAAGTTGGGGTGGTAAATGAAAAGTAATAAATATAATGATTAAATAAAAAGAAAACTAGGTATTTAGTTTTAAAATTGACAGTAGAAGAATGATGATAACTCATAGAGTTAATTTGTTACTTTTAGAAATTTAATTGTCACTTTTCAGATCTCTCTCGAGAGATCCTACATTTGCAAGTGGAGATTTGGTTTTTGGCTCTTATTTGACTTGTTTCTGGAGGTAGATCCCCTTCTTTTCTCCTCCTCTTTCATCTCCCATCCTGAGCTTTCACCCAAGACCCCTCCTCTGAGGGTTGTCCATGGGTCGCCCTCGGGTGACCCAGGGTTTCCCTTGGGTGACCCTAACTAGTGAAAGGGGCGACCAGGTGGCAACCCCGCCACCTTTCCCAACCACGAATTAACTTAAGCTTTTGACCAAAAATAGCTCTATTTTTGCCGATTTTTCTTCTTGTTTGTATGACCACAAATATAGAGTTAACTATTCAATGTATCCACCCATGCATATTTAACTTATTTTTATCTTTAGTTATCAACCCATGCATTTTTTTTCCATTTCTTCTTGAGTGATAAGTTATAATTGGTTAGATCACTCCAATTTTAGCCCAGATCACTCTTATGTCTTCTAGGTTTCCTAGCCGTGAATTAACTTAAGCTTTTGACCAAAAATAGTTCTGTTTTTGCCAGTTTTTCTTCCTGTTTGCATGACCCCAAATATAGAGTTAACTATTTCATGCATCCACCCATGCATATTTAGCTTATTTTTATCTTTAGTTATCAACCCATGCATTTTTTTCTCCATTTATTCTTGAGTGATAAGTTATAATTGGTTAGATCACTCCAATTTTAGCCCAGATCACTCTTATGTCTTCTAAGTTAACTCTTCAATCAAAGGGAGTTAGCTCTTCATCCTCTCCACCTCTCATCCCTTCTTCAAACCTATAAATACCCCCCTCCCACAAGCACAAAGGGAGGCAATTTCATTTGTGCACATAATTTTTGCAGGTTATTACTCTCCAATCAAGCATCCATATGCTTACACAGGACATTTGAGTCTTTTTCTTTTTATTATTGTCTCATCTAGCTTTTCTAAAAGCTCATTTTACGTTGATATGTTGCTCACATCACAGGCCACAATGCTCATCAAGTTCTCATTGAGCTCATTTCAAAGCTTCAAAATCTTCTTTTGCTTCTCTTTCTTATTATTACCAAGAGGAACACCTCGCTGCTACAAGAGGATTAGAGATTGCCATACAAGGATTTATGAGGGGATTTGCATTGTTAAAGTAGTTTGCTTTCAAAAGTTCATAGATTAGATTAATTTAAAAGCAATTTCCTTTTGCTAGAGTAAATTATTCCACTTATTCAGAAAAACAAACCAAAAACATAGATTCAATTGCATTAGGTAATCTCATACTAGTTTGCATACATTTTCTAATTCCTAGATTAGAAAAAAACACTTTCATTTCTATAAATAGAAAAAAATACAAAAAAATTGTTTTGCAGCCATATAGGCTTGCATGCATACAAAAACTAAAAAGAACAAAAACATTAGCATCGTAGAGTGCTCACAAACCCTTGATTTCATGCTTTACCAAAACTGTATTACCAAGAGGAACACCCCGCTATTGCAAGAGGATTAGAGGTTGCCATACAATGATTTCTAAGGGTAGTGGAGGCTCACACATCTCTTTATTCCAGGGTCCTTCATGTGTTTATTTCATAGTAATTAGATAATCAAGCTTTGCTCTTGGGAATAGTAAATGCATGTTACTTTTTCCTTGATAAGCTAAGTAGATTTTCATTGTTAAAGTAGTTTGCTTTCGAAAGTTCATAGATTAGATTCATTTAAAAGCAATTTCCCTTTCCTAGAGTGAATTATTCCATTTATTCAAAAAACAAACCAAAAACATAGATTCAATTGCATTAGGTAATCTCATACTAGTTTGCATATATTTTCTAATTCCTATAATAGAAAAATGCACTTTCATTTCTATAAATAGAAAAAAGCACAAAAAACTCTTTTGCACTCATATGAGCTTGCATGCATACAAAAATTGAAAAGAACAAAAACATTAGCATCGTAGAGTGCTCATAAACCCTTGATTTCATCACAAGGTCAAACAAAGTCAAACCTTAAGTTGCACAAACCCTAAGTCGAAACCCTAGTCAAGTCAAGATCAGCTTTGATCATTTCTCTCTTGTTTAGGCTCATGAATGTGCCCTAGACTTAGAGGTGAGTGGGTGAGGGCAATCCTTGATGAGATAGAAGAGATCCACCCTAGACAACAACAAGACCAACTGGTAATTCAACAACAACAAAAAAGGTTAAGAGTGTCAAATACAAGTAATCATCCACCAGTACGAACAATAATGCCAACTTGAAAGAAACATCAACGAAAACAACAGTCAACCCACACAACGCTGGAACCTTAGAAACTCAAATAGAAGAATGGTAACTAGTGACCCTTCAGGTCACATAGTTAGTTTTACGACGACGGTCGTAGAACACGACATTCAAACAAACGCACAACAAAGGCCCCAGGATTGGCTGACTACTTTCCAGGGAGTCCAATTCTCAAACAAGCTAGACTGCCCTCATATCTCATCTCTTGTCGATTGGCTACTTCCACGAGAGAGAGAGTGATGTGGAGGTTTGCCCCGTGGCAAGGAGTGAGGGTCTGTGTGCGTGCCAAAGCTGACTCGACCACCCCGGGCCACTGAGTCATGTTTTTGAGTGTACAACTACATGTGCGTTCTTTTTTTATTCTCTCTAACTATCTAAACATTCTATCTGTTCATTCCTTTGTTTTGTCTTTCTCTGCCTTTCAAAAAATTGCCACTCAATTCAAATTCATCCACTATAATTAATTATCTACAAAATGTATTAAGTGTGAAATGTGACAAGAGGAAAGACATCCTAACGGATCACTCTAACGTTGCATTAAATGTGGTGGAAGGGATTAGGATTAACTATTTCCAACAAAATCATGCACAATTTAGAGCAAAGCAACCAAGTTAGACTTTGCAAGAGGAAACGATTTTTTCTTTTTTTATTTATAAAAGTAAACAGTCTATTTGAGAATTTGAACTTGTCCATAATAAAAACCCAACACTGTCATCATTCGATGACATCCCCTTAAAACTATTAATCTAATTCTAAATCCCACAATTATCCTTATAATCATGCCAACCCCTACTCTCATCACTTGTTACATATTGATATACATAAATGTCCTGCAGAAGCTCTTAACCGAAGATCATAACTCTGTCTGATAATAATAGATCACGAACATACTTCCATCCGCCCAACTCTCCACTGCACACATTACACAGCACAAGAAGATGCAATTCAAAATGGGTTCTGAGAAGATGCAATTCAAGATTGGGATTTCCTTACTCAAAATCAATATGTAAGAATGTCTGAAAAATGAAATCCAATTTTAATGTTAAAATTACCTGGAGAATATTTGGCTCGCGTCTTTTGTAAGGAGCCTGGGCAGCTGGTCTGGGTCTTTTCGGTACTTCTTCCTGGGGAGGCCTTTCTGCTCTCTCCTCCAATATCTTTATACTGAAATTAATCAAGTTCATCTATCTTAAAAGAAATAGAAAATAGAACAGTTGTCTTAATGATTCAACAAATGAAGGTTACAATGTATAGAGATTACAAACTCATAACAAAGTTCTACAAAAGTGGATCTACACTTGACATTTAGCTAAATTAATTGACAACACACTAACAACTATTGACACAACTACAACTATTATCGACACATCTACAATTATTATCAACACATCTACAATAATTGTCAGCACTCACACTGATACAATAAAAGATTTAGGAAACAATAAAATCTCTAAAACCATACTAAAACATCAAGTTTAAGTCTCACCGCTGTTGAGCAGCCATTACAGCCATGTTCCGTGCTTCTCTATCTATTTCTCTTTTTTCTTCTCTCCTCCTTCCTGCTCTTGTAAACCGATCTAATAAGCCTGCAAGCCAATTTCCCATATCAGAAAATCCAAAGCTGTTTACAGTAGAAGCAATCAAGCAATGAGTTTAGAGCCTTAAATAAGAAATCCCCAGGGTCATAATGGTGGGAGTAAGCCCCAGACGTGCCACAAAAAAGAGATTTGTTCAGAAAGTCTTGACCAGATAAGGAGGACAACAGCATTGACTCAGGGTTTACTTAAATTTGTCACCACATGTTGAGATCCCTAATGGATATTGACAATCCTCTCATCAATTTAATTATGTAGACTTTGGCGTGAAGAAGAAGCAACTACGAAGGAGGCAGCCAGTTAAAATTGAAGAAATTGGCCGTATATTTTAAGGCGTTTATTTTAATATATAATTTTCCCAAAAAAATAGAGAAAATTAAAAAGAAATAAAATGATTCTTCTTTAGATATAAGTTATTTAGAGTACTTGGGATTGGCTCGTCATTGATTTAAATGTGTGAAATTTAAATATATAAAACAAATGTATTTGGTTTTAGGTTGTGTAAGATGTTGGTATATAATTCGTTAATATGTATGCTCACATGTTAGAAAATGAGTTGGCAAATGATTATTTTGAGATTGAGAAGTTGACTATAATTTTTATTTTGTTTGCTTTCTACAACTATGGTACTACTCTCTGTAAGTGCAACTATGTGCATAGATTTGATCTTGGCCCACAAATCTAAACTTCACCAATTTGACTACCAAAAAAATGCTCAACTCAATGTTTGTAACCTATAATTGTTGGCTAGTGGCATTTAGGAACACCTTTGGTGAGTTTACTAGGCAAGGATCTTCTCACCTGGTCAAACCCCTAGACAAATCAATTTGATGACTTGAAACTCCAAAACACCAAGGAGAAGCACCAAGGAGAAACATGAGACCAAAACAAATTACAACAAAGCAAGGGCAAAACTGCCCAAAAAACAAGAATACCATTCAAGGTGGTTTAAAACCAAAAATTTCCAAGGAACTTTGTTTCAAGTTGACATCCCTCGAATTGATTGGGACCTAAGCCTCTTACCAGTTGGATTCTCGGAATGAGGATTAAGGTTCGGATCAAGTGGCATTGAAGAATTCTTATTTGAAGACTTCTCTTTATGATTTTCCTTGTTGGAGGGAGAACTTCGATGACGAGGCGAAACCACCTTTGCTTCCATTGGCGTCATTGAGTTGGTCTTGTCGCAAAGGGGGCTATCAAGCCTCCCAAACTCCTCTAGTGGTTTGACAACCTCTTTGAGAGGAGGAGGAAACTGCTGAACATTTATCCTATAATTCCTTTCTTTGGAAACTCCACAAACAGTTGAAGCATGTCCAAACATGTGACAGTTGAGGCACATCACTTGAGATTCCTCATAGACGATTTGCTGCACCCAATCACCAAGTTTTGATGAAAGAGAGATGGAAGAGGGGAGCTTCTTTGTCAATAGCAGTGTTGACATAAAATCTATCAAATATAAATCGCTTCCTAGATTTAGTCACCTCATCAATTGCAATGAAGTCCCCCAAGGAGCAAGCGATGGCAATCCACACCTCCTCATCCCAATATTCTAGAGGTAAACCGAGGAGTCTTACCTAAACAGGAACCCTATCAATACAAACTTTTTCTAGGTCCAGTCCTAGTTCCCAACTCTTAAGGAAGAGGTAGGTTCTTCCAAAGAACCATCTAGACCACCCTTTAGGATATGTAATCTACCTTCAAGGAGAGAGAAGAAGAAAATGAAGAAACCCTTCACCATCACCGTAATCTCCAATGTGCCTTTTAACTTCCATTTTTTCATAACCCAAGTCTTGACAATCCACATCGGGTCTATTTCCTAAAAAATTCCCCACTAGATCATTAGACCACTTGGTGGAAGATCTATCTATGACAGAATCAAGGATGGAAATCTGCCAAATTCGCCCTTTATCAATAGAACCTAGAGGCAAAGCAAAGAAGTGAGGAGGGGTGCCATTCTCCATAATAGTTACCCCAATTGCAACCTCTCAAGGAAGAGTGTCCTCTGTTGCAAAGTTCCTAGACACCTGGGTCAGTGTCGAACCCTCTACAAACACTGAAACACCAGAATGAAATGCCAAGCCGTCAACCTGGGCTGAAGTAGGCCCCATAAGAAGGGACTCCAATGAACACCCAACCTTTTGTGACAACAGGGACTTTTCTTCCATTAAAATTGGCTTGGTGGGTTCCGAACCCCGAGGAACACAACCATCAAACGAGAGTTCATTAGAGTCAATACCAAGAGCAAGTGAACGGGAAAGAAATCCCCTCCTCAACGCCTTGCAAAGCCCTCCATCCCAAAAGCATATGAGGAAGCAAGTTGACCCAATGTAGACCAAGCTCGTGAAACAAAGCTCTGAGCCTCTAGCCATAGCTCCAAAAGGCACACATCCTCGTCCTCTTCACTGGGTAGGTTTCATTCATTACCAAGGAATCCATCTCCCTTGTCGTCCTCGTCATCCTCGTTGTCATCCTCGTTGTCACCTCCCTCATTCAAAATGTGGATCTTGTCAATGGGTCCTTGGTCTATTGGTGAAGTTAAACGGTTTTGATTGAGCCCACTAAAAATCAAGTCTTAATGAGTGTAGGGCCCCACACCATAAGGAATGAGTAGCTAAACCAGTATGTGGATTTGATATAAAACCCTAAAAAAATGGATTGCCAAGATGAGAATTTTTCGTACAATGAACGTCAAAGTGTGAATCAACTGGATTAAAAGAGGCCCATAAGAAATTCATATTGAGTTGCAGAGTGATGATGCCAACAACTGGACTGAGGGATAATCTCGCAATTATGGCGAAATAAATCTCTCACAATTCTTTATATTAAATTGAAGGAAGTTTATAATTTATACAGTGTGCATTGAATGTATACAAATTACTTAAAAAAAATATTTCAGCGGTGAGGATATTTATCCTCACGATTAAAAGAAATTGAGTTGCAGAGTGGACATAGAAGTACATGCCATACAAACAAGAATATCTGGTTTGAACGGATTTTTTTTTATAAATAGTATTGATGAAGCTGTACAAAGGAAGAAAACCATACATCACCGAGTACAATTCAGATCAAGATAAAGAAAGTCGCTAATTTTGAAAGAGCTTAAGCAGCCCCTGCATTGACCTCAGTGCAGTGTTATAATGTGAATATTTTAATTGATTTACATTCCTTTTTAATTATTTTAAGTTCTATTGTTCTTAATAGTAGGAAAGAAAATTTGCTGTTCTGGGATTGCCAGTAGAGGAGGAGAGTGCAGTCAGGAAGCAAAGTTTCAGGGGAAGGGTTGTGGATGGAGTTCAGGGCTTCCTGGAGCTTTTTAGTTTCAAGTTACCTATCTAGATTGCTGGTTGTTGGCCTCTTCTGTTTCTTCTCAGATGATTTTCTCTTTGCTGTGTGAGATTTGTCTCAGTGGTATGCTTTTCTGATTTGAGCAGTCTTTGTGCTGTTAGTTTGTTCTGTAGTTGTTGGTTTATAGTCTTAATGCTGTTGGTACTTGTAGTAGTTTCTTAGCTGTTGGTACTTGTAGTAGTTTCTTAGTTGTTTGTAGCACTGAAATGATATATAAGAGCTAGTTTTTGTAAAAGGGTTTGAGTCCTTTCAAAAATCTATTTGTACTTTTAATTATAGAAAAAAAAAAAATTTAAGAAAAAATAGAAAGGTCCTTTTATATTTTATGTTTATTCACACTAGTTTATAGGTAAGTATAATATACGGGACTACCTCTACTTCCAAGGATAAGAGATCTGTAATTTTCACTCATTTTTATATTATTAATCCTTTACAAATATTCTGCTCATGCCATTATCAACATGAGACGAATACAAGCTCTTGGAGCACAACCATGAAACTACTACAAACTCTTTTGGAACAACCACATTAGAAACCACTTATAGAAGACCAAGAGTCACAACTTAGAATTCCATATTAGATGTCTCTTTGGAATTAGAATTTGGATCTCCATAATGAAAACTCAATGCTTTAATCAATTAAGCTCAACCCTTAGACTAAATCTTCACTCATTACAAATGCTATGCATAACTTTTTACAAATACTGCGTAGAAGCTTTTAACCAAAGCTCATAACTCTGGTAACAGTAAGTCATGAACATACTTCCATCCGCATAAGTTACCGCCCAACTCTCCACTGCAAACATTAAACAGCATTAGAAGATGCAATTCAAAGATGATTTTTTTTTTCTTATGCGTAAGCAGGTGCAATTCCCTTACTCAAATCAATATGTGTTTGAAAATTGAATTCAATTTAAATGTTAATATTACCTGGAGAAGAGGTGAACTTCGTCTTTTATAGGGAACCTGGGGAGTTGATCTGGGCTTATTCAGCACTGTTTCTTGTGGGGCACTTTCTTCCCTTGCCTTCTGCAATTTCTCTACACTAGAAATAGGGAAATTAATTCTGTGTTAGTTGATCATCACACTGATAACTACCCAGTAAACTTGGCACACAAGGATGGCCATGACCATTCATTCTCCTATTTAAATTTTACCAAAAAAAAAAAACAGACCCAACAATAAAATTTATAAAAAAAAAATTCTTCTGAAACATAAGTTTAAGTCTCACCGTTGTTGAGCAGCCATTGCAGCCTTGTACCGTGCTTCTCCATCTGTTTCAACCTGTCTATTCCTTCTTTCTGCTCTGTTAAACCAATTTGCTAAGATTGATAACAAAGCTCCCATTTCAAATTTAGAGGAAATCCAAAGCTGCTTACAATACAAGCAATGAGTGTTAAAACTTAAATAAGGGCTCCAACTAGACACCAGACGTGTCACGGAAGCCACAGAACTAAACAGAAGACTTGACTTCTAAAGTCTTGACCAAACAAGAATCAAGAAACAGGGCCTTACGCTTGTGCCACTGAAATTAAACGTATTAACATCTAAATAAGAGGGATTAGGGCTTGTTACTTATAGTTAATATAAATACTATAAGAAACAAATATATTAGATAATTATATTAAATATTCTAAATAATAACTTAAATATCATATTATATAAAATTAAATATTAATAACTTAATAAATATACATAAAACTTTTTTTTATATATAATCAAACTATTTATTTATAAAATTTAAATATGAATGTATATTTTAAAAAATTAAAATCATAAATAATATTTTTTTGAATGAGTAAATAGTCATTATTAAACTAAAAAAAATTAAGACAGAATAACTTTAATATTATATTGTATATTAATAAACTCCACATGACCTATAATATTGTATACCTTGGATGGTTACTATTCACAGCAAAGAAAGTTATATGTGATTTTTTCGTTCTTGTGACAATTAGCTTAAAGGCCTTTGTGATTATTCACCAAGGGAGTGCAAAGCCAATTTTCAAAGAGCATACAAATGTATATTTAACCCCTGAAATTAATGAAAATTTTGTACAAAGGATTTTCAATAAATTGACTCTTATTTATCATTTCCATTATTTACTATTATTATGAAATTTGTAACTTCCATAGATTTCTTTTATAAAACATTTTCTTACATAATTAAAATCTATGTTAGAAATATGGGAAATTGGTGTACATATATATATTTTATCTCAACTTACTTTTTCTATGCATTTTTTATTTGGTACATATGCTCATGTAGTTGTGCACACATACCAAAGTAGGGATGAAATGTTGAGTACAAAAGTGCATACTATAACACTTTTCCCTATAGTTTTATGCCACATTGGATCAATGCCTTGGATGCATGATTTTAGTGCACTTATTGACCCAAGCCCTAATTAGTCACTCAAATTTGCCTCATTGCCTTGTTTAGAACCTCGTTGACTCTATTCCTAAAAATTTATCCACTCTAAATGAAATTATATATTTACGAACTTCTCCTCTTATTTCAAATCCAAACCACACTCCAAGACTAACAACCCAATATTTGACCATTACTTATTCACTTTGGCGCTAAAATTTAAATTCCATGCATCTAGGCTTGTGTATATAAGTTCATCCTTAGTCATTTGCACATTAAAACAACACATAATGGCATAATTCAATAACATTCAAAAGCATACACTCTCCTCTCCATTTTACAAGTACGTTAGGCACATCAATCTACCACTATCGTACATTAGTGAAAGATTAAGTTATCTTTATCAATTATCATCCATTGTCAAGGACAAAGTTGATAGTGCACTCTAACACAAAGCATCAATCAACTCACATCACAATCATTGATTCAATGGTATACATTGCCATTCCCACATAGACATTCATTGTCTATGTCACTTATCTCCTATTTAAGGTGAAATTTTGGATAGAGGGTTTTTGATGGTTTATGTGTATCCTCCTTTCACCATTAAACATTTAAGGACCTTGGGTCAAGTAGGAATCTACTATCAGGCCCTTGATCACTCAAAATGTAGGAAAAATTAGATTTGTGTGATTTGATTACTTGATTATGCCCAATTATGCTAAAAACCCTAATTATGCCAATACAGAAGTAAATGCACAAATTACTGAAAATGCTGCTACAGAAAGATGTAAAATAAAAGACAAATGTGTACCAGTTTTTGAAGTTTGAGATATGAAGGACTAATGAGTGGGCGCCCGAGTCCAGGTCCTTGTTTTCAACTCTAATCTGTAATTCCAACAATCTGCAACACTCTCCTGCAACTCCACTTTTCCTGTTTCTTCAACCTGTAACCTACAATCACGAAAAAATGGGGAGGGGGTTGTGGTGTTTAGAGGCTTGCCTCAGTCAAGCCCCGGAGAGACATTCAGGTCTTCCAAACACCGTTATCAGATAGAGAGTGCGTATCCCGGTGGGATAAAGGCCAAAACCAAATGATAAATGCTTGAAAACACAAATGATATCACCTTGTAGTGAAGATATCATGGAAGGAAGAGGTTCTTCATGCCATGAGGAGATGGATGCTTAAATCTGTAAATACAAACACATAAACAACATAAAATCTGCTCTAGCACATAATGAATGCCTTGAACCACCTTTAGAATGACAATGCTCATCTAGTAATCATCTAGTTGCCATCTAATTTACAAATGAATGCTTAAACATGCTTATATATGCAACTACAAACATTCCCACCAAGAATTTTGTAATTCAGACTTACCGTGTCGGCCTAGGAACCAAATAACGGTCATAAACCGACACTTAAAATTTGGGCCTGACCTAAAATAGGGCAGGACTAGGGCGCGGACGCCCAAGTCCTCCCTCCCTATTTTGGGCAGGGTCTATCTCAAGGGATCCCACTAGGTCCCATTCATCATGAAACTTAGGGGTTTTCTCATCGGGATGCCAAAATATGATGCAAGATGTCCTAAATGCAGATCAAAGACTTGGGAGCTAAACCTTAAGAGGGAAAAGCCCCCAAGGGGACATTTTCCAACGTTACAGATCTCCAATTTTAGAACTTGACCAAGACGTACACAATTCATAAAAAATTAAGATAGAGAAGGGAGAGGAAGATATAGAAAGCTCAAGAGAAAGAGAGAGAGAGAAAGCACTTTCATCATCAATGGTTGACATTATCGTAGAACAATGCAAGACGATAAGGTAATCTTAGTTGGACATGTTTCTAATTGCCAATTTGTCAAACATCAATCAATGTGAATGGTGTAGAGATATAGAAAGAAGGATAAAAGAGAATGAGTTTCAAGCAATCATTTCTCCATGGGGAGCTATGCTCAAAGTGACACATCATTTTCATAAGGACCTATTAATTCACCTTTAAGACCTCTCTAGCATACCCATTGCACACTAAAGAGAGCAAGAGGAAGATAGAGAAATATATATATACACACAAAAAGAGATAGAATAGATATAATATATTTTTTTACAAATCATAAAAAATTAAAAGAGAGAAAAAGAAATAAGGGAGAGGGAGATATAGAAAGTTGAAGAGAGAGAGAGAGAGAGAGAGAGAGAGAGAGAGAGAGAGAGAGAGAGAGAGAGAGAGAGAGAGAGAGAGAGAGAGAGAGAGGGAGGGAGAAGCGGGGATAGAGTGAGGAGAGAAATAGATACAGAGATATAAAAAATGGGGGAGAGAGAGGTTTGGATTCTTGGTCTACAATGTACATTGTCACTTAACAATTATATAGCAAAAAGTGTTATGTTGTGTGATAGACTTAGGACTATGGTCAAACATTCTAATAGAAAAACCTACATTAATGATCAAACTATGGTAATTTTACAATGTGAAAAGTTTAGCTTGAAATAGGTTGGTCAAGATCATCTAGCTCCACTAGAGCCTCGTGAAATGGAAAGAGACATAAAGAAAAGAGAGAGTGACTTGGTATGGGTTGGTCTAAATCATCTAGCTACACTGGAGTGGGAGAGAGAAATAGAGATAAGATATAAAAAGGGAAAGAGCATCTGCAAATACAAACAAATCAATCTGTTGATTCATGCCAACGATCCAAAGATAAAGAGAGGACAGATAGACAAAGAGTGATAAAGAGAGGGAGATATATAGAGAGATAAATGGGTGCTTATTGTTGAACCACTCCACCTTACTTCTTTAAATATAGTACGCTTATATACATTTTTTATATTTAACAAGATACAAATTTTGGGACATTGATGTTTTTTTAAATACATTTTTTCCCTTTTCTATTGGTATTTGTCAGTTTTCCATGACGGTTGTTCCTTGGATGGATTTTGCACACAATGGGCCCCCATGACATAGAATGCACACCATTTTTTAGGTCTCAAGATAATTTTGATATCATCTACAAATTCAAAGAAATCAAAAGTTTTTCCCTTAAAAATTCAATTTTAATCCATTTGATCTCCAAATAATGCAAAGGTGTGAAATTATAAAAGAAACAAGGATCACTAAGTCTGATTGATCTTGGTATCATTTAACGTACCATGAGAGGATGCATGATGGAAGGCTACATGACACATAAACATGATGTAGGTGGTGACCATGCTTGTATTTGCAAGACAATGCCTATTAAATGTAGATGTCAAAATGTCAAATATGAGGCTTGTGATAAACATACATGCTTCAAATAATATGCATAGACCCGATGACTAATGAAATGCAAGTGAACCCAAGTGCAATGCATGAACAAGAATCTAGAAAGGAAATGCACAATAATATAAACTAGACACCAGACATGGAAACTCACACATTTGAAGTAGCTACTAAGAAAAACACAAGGATCTTGAAATCCATTACGATTGTCAAAATTAATTCACAACAATCCAGAAAACAAAAAATGATAGGGGCCATTGGGATACAAGACAATCATCATTCACTTGAAGACATAGCAATTCAACTTCCACAACTCCTCGATGTACTCATTGCACACCAAGGTGCGATTGCTAGTTTTATGTATAGTTAGGTTGATTCTTCTAACTTTTACTTATTTTTATCTATGTTAATTCACATATACTCAACCCTCACTTTATTTTTATATGCGCATATTTCAATATATTCACCCATTTTTTACATTCATCACACTTATCCACACACCTATCTTCATATAGTTGTTGTCCACCCAAATATGACCATTTGCCTGCCCAAGTTCATTTTTGTAGTTGTAGGCTCAACCTTGCGGCCACAAACTTGACCCCAACCTTTCCAAAATATTAAATTCATATTTGACCAACTAGCCCCCTTTATTAAATCCTCACCTGAGCCAACTAAGTTTATGTGTGGTTTGGTGACATCTCTCATTTCTCAATTGATCTCTCACATCCTAGAACATTAATGGAGATATCAATAGTGAAACATTTGGATTTGTTGCACTAAAATAAGGAATCTGCACACATCATCAAAAGAGGCTTGCTTATTGCCACACAAAATCTATAGCTTTCTGATTGGCAACTTATAGTAGTTACATAGGCAACTGAGTACCAGAACCATATAGGCAATTTAGGGTTTAGGGGATTGTTTTTTCATTAGTTTCCTCTATGCATTTTGGAGAATATGGGAATTGAACTTGTAACTCAAGTGAAACACCACCTTCTTCTAGTCATTGGAAGAATTCCATATCCTTAAAGTGCATAGAAAAAACTACAGAATTGGCACTGGGGCTTTTATTTATGAATTCAACCCAAATGCCATTTCCTAATGCCTCCATAAAAGTTTGTTGAGCCAACTCTAGTTCATCACGCTCAACATGAAGAACCCCAATGTTGTTTAACAATTCAATGTGTACTTCTTCTCTACTCTTCTTCAAAAGAGACTTTGTTGTTTTAAGAGAGTCTAAGGCTACACTAGGGTCTAACAATATTAATAACTCACCCATCTTGATAAATGCATGGGCATCGTGTGGATCTATGTGAGTTGCCTTTCTTAATATTTCCAAAGCCTTCTCTGCCTACCCTTGTTGAGCATATATATGGCCTACAACTTTTAAGCTCTTACAGTTATCAAGGTGGACCTCTAGAAACTTTTTGAATTTTGAGAGAGAACTCTTAAGATCTCCTAGCTTCAATTGAACATGTCCACAAAATCTTGTGGCCTCTAGCTTTCCTTGACTGATGCCATGTAGTAGCGGCCAATGGTGTCATAATCACCTTTACTATGATAAGATCGTGCAAGATTATAATATGAATGAGATTTCATGAGAGGGTGGTCAATTGAAACAAGAGCTATCTTAGTCAACTGTTCCACAAGAAAATGTTGCCCTGTGAAGAAAAATGGTTTGCTAAATGATTCAATGCCATTGCACAGTACGGGTATAATTCAAAGGCTCTATGCATATTTTTCATTCCTTCATGAACACTACCTTTTTCATAACTGTGAGAATCTTAAAAGTAAAAAATGCACAAAACTGACCACATAGATTTATGTATCTGGGCAAAACATCATTTCCTAATGCCTCCATAAAAGTTTGTTGAGCCAACTCTAGTTCATTGCGCTCAAAATGAAGAACCCCAATGTTGTTTAACAATTCAATGGGTATTTCTTCTTTGTTCTTCTTCAAAAGAGACTTTGGCATCTTAAGAGAAACTAAGGTTGCACTGGGGTCTGATGATATTAATAACTCACCCATCTAGATAAATGCATGGGCATCACGTGGATCTATGCGAGTTGCCTTTCTTAAAATTTTCAAAGCCTTATGTTGGTTCTCAAATTTGCAGTATGCAAAACCTTAAAAGGATGTCAAGCTTTATGATTAGGTTATGCAACCAATTTGGCCAACTGACAGAATCAACTGAAGTGGTTAGGATTCTCTACACTTTAGGCTCTGCTTTGCCCAGGTGGGTATTACCTTATATTCACAAATAATTAATTACTCCTCAAATTTGTTGGTGACTTCATAGAAGATTAAGGGATTTATGTAATTTTGTCAATTGAATCATCCAATTCACCCTAATCCAAACTAGGGTATGACTCGAATTAGATTTTTTTTTTCTATTCTACTATTACTCCTACTCCTACACAATAGAAAATTAAAATTAGAATTTTTGAATATGATACAAGGAAATGATTCTGGAAAAGAATTGATCGGTGCCTTTCTCAACAATTGGGTAACAAAGTCTATTCACAGAAAGATTTGTGATTTCTATCTAGCCACAACTCGAATTACTTGGCATGGGATTGTCTATGACTGGCATAAACATGCAAGATTATTATTACCCGACTCTTCTTAATTATCCAAATTGAATCCTCCAAGTTATAGTGATCTATTCAATAGAATTTAATCCCTACTTGAAGAAACCCAATTAGATAAACCACCCAAAAACAACAAATGTGTTTTGAAGAACTCAACATATACTTGATATGTTAATTCAAATAACAAGGAGAAACAAAAATGGAGACAACCAGATAAAATATAACGTTAATATTTTGTTGCAAGTATGGGCCTAACCGGTGTTGTCATTGATGTCAACATACTCATGTTACATTGATGATAAGGATTGAATGAGTTGTGTGCTGAGGATATTGAGAAAATTAGTCCTAATCAGGAATAGAGAAGAACAGTGAAGACAGTAAGGAAAAGATCTCAGCTAAGATGAAGATAAGAGGATACGCCTCAAATGGTTTGCATATATGTGTCTTGAGATGATCCAGTAAGAATTTTAGAGGTCCGCATGAAGATCTAAAGAAGTTATGCCCTCTTGAGTAAAATCGGTTCTGGCAGGTGTTCAGAGGTGATAGAGTGACTCAGATAGGTCTGGTGAGATCCACAAATGCAATATCTTGTCCTGCAGATTTGGTGGAGTGTTTAGGAAGTCAATTTGAATTAAAAACCCAATTAGTTCATGGTCTGGAGGTTTGCAAGCATCTATTCCAATATGACAGTGATGACAGACTATGTTCTTGAGGTTCTGGTTGAAGGAGAGAATAATTTCAATAAATAGAAGTAGTGTGGATGTTCTTGGTGATTCAGGAAAGCTTGTGGAGATCTTTGGATTGTGTCCAGTTTGTATTGGTGGTTCGCATTGAAGATTGAGCTCGTAATTGAAGAATTACTTCCAGATGATAGTATTCCTCCTAAGTCTGGCCGACTGGATGAGTTACACATCTTGCGGATGATCTTGAAGATGCTCTGTGAAGAATGACGTGTTCCTAATGAAATATTGAAGTCTCAGATCTATGTGGCCGACAGTGTGTTGATCCGCGTGAAGTCTTTTTGTAATAAGTCATGTTGAATTTATGTATTTGCTCTGTAATGTATGCTGACTTGGATGATAATTCATAAGTCGATGTCTTGTATAAATAAGGAGTTGTAAAGTCATTTCAAATGGATCTTGTGGAGATAAGGATATGGTAGAAAGGAGAAAAGTCTAAGGGAGAGCAGAAGTATTGGGCTTAAATGGAACTGACTCAAGCATGGTGAAGATGCTATTCTTCAGTTCAAGTATGTAATACTTATTATTCTGTAGACATTGTGTCTCCTGTAGACAGTGGACCTCTTGTGAGCAGTGTGCTCGGGCAGTGAGCCCTAATTGGCATGTGGCATTTTGTTATTCCTATTCTTCTAATAGAGAATACAATCTTGGGTTAGTCACCCCGTGGTTTTTCCCTTAACTAGGTTTTTCACGTCAAAATCTTGGTGTCATTTGTGTTTTTGCTCTTGAGTTGTTGCATTGCATTTCCATGATTGATTTATTATTATGCTTCTAGATTAAGAAATGAATTTAAGTGATTAATTGGAAGAAAGTGTTAGAAAACTGATTCACCCCCCCTCTCAGTTGTCTATCTTAAATCTAACAATTGGTATCAAAGTGAGGTTCCTCTAAAAGAAGCTTAACCTCTTGAGGAGATCCAGGATGTCGTCCTACAAGAAGGATAGTCTGAGGTTTGATGGAACCAATTTCACTCTTTGGAAAAGTCGCATGGAATGTCACTTGCAATGTATGGGAATGCAATATTGGATCATGGCTTCAAAGAAGTATACTCCTCCATAGAATGGTCCAAGAACCGTAGATGAAATTAGAGATGTTGAAAACAATCTACGGACTAAAGAAGCTCTTCTAAGTGCCTTGTCTGATTCAGAGCTGACAAATGTTGTTAACCTACAGACTACTTTCAAGATTTGGGAAAAACTAGAACTTATGTATGAAGGAGACAAGTATGTCAAATATGCCAAGCTATAGAGTCTGAAAGGAAAATTCAAAAATCTAAAGATGAGAAAAGATGAAAACATCACTACATTTATGCCAAGAGTAAATGAGCTTGTTTGTGGCATTAGATGTGCTGGTGGAGTCTTGGATGAAGATGAGATTGTTGGCAAAGTTCTTAGATCCCTTCCTGATTCTTACAAGTACAAGGTTGCTGCTATTGAAAAATTTAGATCTATTTCAGGTATCACAAGAGATCAATTGGTTGGTAAATTGGCTGCATTTAAATTGACTAAGTTTGGAGATGCCCCCCCCAAGACTGAATCTGCATTCAAAGCTAGTGCCTCTGTTAAAGGAAAACAAAAGTTTGATCTAGGAGAGAACTCGTCAAAGAAACTATCATGGTATGAGAAAGAAAGAAAAGACCTGGAAGAAGATGAAGCAGAAGCTTCTCACTTGAAGCCCTTATTGCAAAAAGGCTGCCAAGAGGATCCGGTAAGTATGAAGGGAAATTACCTTTTAAGTGTTTCAACTGCAATAAGATTGGTCATTTTGCCTCAAGGTGTCTGGAAAGATTTTCAAGGCCAAATTCTAACATATCAAGGTTCCAAAAGAAATGCTACTATGTTCATGAAAATGATGATGATGAAGGAGTAACAAATGATGAATCAGAAACAAGAAACAAATCCGAAAGTGATTGGGTGTTTATTGCCATCAAGGAAGAAGATCCAATGCCCTCTAAATCTGCTAATCATAAAATTGTAGAAAGAGCTCTGGTTGCCCAAGTTGAAGAAAAGGATGATTGGGTCATTGACAGTGGATTCTCTCACCATATGACAGGTGACAAAAATAAGTTCATAGATTTGGAAAGGTATGAAGGAGGAGTGGTAAAATTTGGTGATAATTCTACTGGCAGAATCAGAGGTAGATGAACTATCTCTTTTGATGGAAAGAACAAAACCAGTAATGTAATGTATGTTGAAGGTCTGAAGCACAATCATCTCAGTGTTGGACAACTGGTGGACAAAGGTTATGATCTCTGATTCAAGAATAGAAAATGCAAGATCTTTGAAAGTTCTAGAACAAAGATTGCATCCGGTACTCAAACAAAAGGTAATATCTTTCACTTAGTTGGTACTGGTAAAAGTTGTCTTTTTGTTCAAATTGATCAGAGTTGGTTGTGGCATAGGAGAATGTGTCATGTGAATTTTGACAATATCATCAAGATAAGCAACACTCAGGCTGTAAGAGATCTTCCAAGATTGGTAAAACCTACCAATAGTTTGTGCAAAGAATGTCAGTTGGGTAAACAAAGCAGAATCTCATTCAAAAGCAAGGAACAATCTTCTACCGGATTATTGGACCTAGTTCACACTGATCTATGTGCTCCAGCAAGAATCAGAGGTGTGCAAGGTGATAGATACTTCATGTTATTAATTGATGATCATTCCCAGATGATGTGGGTGACTTTTCTGAAAGAAAAATCAGAAGCTATTGAGAAATATAAAATATTCAAGGCTATGGTAGAGAATGAAACCGGATTAAAATTAAAATGTCTGAGGTCTGATAGAGGGGGAGAATTCACATCCAGTGATTTCATAGAATTTTGTGAGAAACATGGAATAAAAAGACAGTTGTCTGCTCCTAGGACTCCACAGTAGAATGGAGTAGTAGAGAGAAAGAATCGGACCATCCAGGAAGCATCTAGAACCATGATGATGGAAGCAAATGTTCCTCAGATCTATTGGAGAGAAGTTGTAAGCACTGCAGTCTATACTCTCAATCGAGTACAAATCAGAAGCAATACCAGTAAGACTCCCTATGAACTTTGGTTTGGCATCACTCCCACTGTAAGGTATTTCAGAGTCTTTGGTAGCAAATGTTACATTAAAAGAGATGAAGATCTAGGAAAATTTGATGCTAGAAGTGATGAAGGAATATTCTTGGGTTATTCTACTCAAAGCAAAGCTTACCAATGTTATAACAAGAGATTAAGGAAGATTGTTGAAAGTACAAATGTAAATGTTGATGAAGGTGTTGAAAAACCTTCAAGGTTTTATGAATATGATGAAGATGATCAAAATGATGTTTTTGTTCAAGAAGTCCAAGCTCCTTGTGAAATTCAGATTTAGACTAATCCGATAAATCAGGAAGAAGAAATAAGGTTGAATGACCCTGTTCAAGAATCAGAGGTGCAAGAAACTCCCAAAGTTCCCAAGTATGTAAGACTGAATCACTTTGAAGATCAAATCATAGGTGATAAAAGAAAAGGTGTACAAACAAGAAGAAGGATTGCTCAAGATTCAGAAGAGTATTGTCTGATTTCAAAGATTGAACCTAAAACAGTGAATGAAACTTGCAATGATGAAAATTGGACTAAAGCAATGGAGGAAGAGCTGATGCAAATTAAGAAAAATCACACTTGGAATCTTGTTCCCAGACCTAAAAACAAGAATGTGATTAGAACCAAATGGGTGTTCCAGAATAAACTGAATGAAGATGGTGAAGTAGTCAGAAACAAAGCTAGATTGGTCTACAAAGGTTACTCCCAAGTAGAAGGAGTTGATTTTGAAGAGACTTTTGCTCCGGTGGCAAGAATTGAAGTAGTCATATTATTTCTTGCTTTTGTTGCCTTCAAGGATTTCAAAGTATATCAGATGGAAGTCAAGTCTACCTTCCTGAATGGTGACTTAGAAGAAGAAGTTTACATTGAGCAACCGGATGGATTTCAGTGTCTAATCATGGTGATATGGTCTGCAAATTGAAGAAAGCACTGTATGGACTCAAGCAAGCCCCAAGAGCCTGGTATGAAAGATTGGATAAGCATCTATTAAAGATTGGTTTCAACAAAGGTACTGCTGATAGTAATTTGTATTTCAAAATTGATCATGAAAATATCTTGATTGTTGAAATGTTTGTTGATGATATCATTTTTGGAGGAAGAGATAGTATGTGCAAAACCTTTGCAAATCAAATGAAAAGTGAATTTGAGATGTCCATGTTTGGGGAAATAAATTTCTTCTTGGGTCTACAAATCACTCAAACAAAGAAAGGAATCTTTATTTCTCAGACAAAATATGTGAAAGAATTGTTGAAGAAATTTGGGATGGAAGACTCAAAACCAATGAATACTCCCATGGCAACTGGATGTAAATTGAGCAAAGATGATGACTCTCCTAAAGATGATTAGAAAAAGTATAGGTCAATGATTGGAGGACTATTGTATCTCACTCAAACTAGACCTAACATTATGAATGTTGTTGGTCTTGTTGCTAGATTCCAAGTTGATCCTCGAGAATCTCATGTCATGGTAATCAACATGATTTTTAGATATCTAAAAGGGACAGTTGAGTATAATTTATGGTATCCTAGAGATCATGATTTCTCTCTTCATGCATATACAGATGCGGATTGGGCAGGAGATGTGAATGACCGGAAGAGTACTAGTGGTGGAGCATTCTTTTTGGGGAAGAGATTGGTTTCTTGGCTGAGCAAGAAACAAGAGGCAATATCTCTGTCCACTATAGAAGAAGAATATATTGCAGCAGAAGGTAGTTGCACTCAAGTATTGTGGATGAAGAAAATGTTAAGAGACATCAGAATGGAGTATGAGGAACCTATCACAATCTTCTGTGATAATTCAAGTGCAATAAACATATCAAAGAATCCGGTGTTGCATTCAAAGACTAAACACATATCCATCAAGTTTCACTTTTTGAGAGAGCAAGTGAACAAGAATGAAGTCAGATTGGAGTTTGTGCCTTCCAAGGATCAGATTGTAGATATTTTTACTAAACCTCTACCTAAGGACTCTTTTGAGTATCTCAGGGAGAAGTTAGGGGTTATTACCCCTCCGGTTCTAAATTAAAGTGCATTGTTGTGCATCAGTCCAGTGGATCTCATAGTCATATCTTATGATCCGGATTGATGTTTGGGAAGCTGTTACTCAGGGGGAGTAGCTTGTATGATTCTGAAGTAATGCAAGTATGTGCCCTTTGCCATTGATGTCAAAGGGGGAGAGAAGACATGTGAAAAACAAGTGGTTGCTGATCAAAGGGGGAGTAGTAAAGAAAGAGAAGACATGTGAGTGGTTGTTGTTGATAGGGGAAGTTGTTCTTGTCTTGATGGTTAAAATAGTTTTTCACATCATATGTTGCCATCAATGAAAAGGGGGAGATTGTTGCAAGTATGGGCCTAACTGGTGTTATCATTGATGTCAACATACTCCTGTTGCATTGATGATAAGGATTGGATGAGCTGTGTGCTGAGGATATTGAGAAAATTAGTCCTAATTAGGAACAAAGAAGAACAGTGAAGACAGTAAGGAAAAGATCCCAACTAAGATGAAGATAAAAGGATGCGCCTCAAAGGGTTTGTAGATATGTGTCTTGAGATGATCTAGTAAGAATTTTAGAGGTCCGCATGAAGATCTGAAGAAGTTATACCCTCTTGAGTAAAACTGGTTCTGGCAGGTGTTCAGAGGTGACAGAGTGACTCAGATAGGTCCGGTGAGATCCAGAAATGCAATATCTTGTCCTGCAGATTTGGTGGAGTGTTTAGGAAGTCAATTTGAATTAACAACCCAATTAGTTCATGGTCTGGAGGTCCGCAAGCATCTATTCCAATATGACAGTGATGATAGACTGTGTTCTTGAGGTTCCGGTTGAAGGAGAGAATGATTTCAATAAAAAGTAGTAGTGTGGATGTTCTTGGTGATGCAGGAAAGCTTGTGGAGATCTTTGGATTGTGTCTAATTCGTGCCGATGGTCCGCATTGAAGATTGATCTCGTAATTGAAGAATTACTTCTGGATGATTGTATTCCTCCTAAGTCTAGCCGACCGGATGAGTTGCACATCCTGCAGATGATCTTGAAGATGTTCTATGAAGAATGGCATGTTCCTAATGAAATATTGAAGTCTCAGATCTATGTGGCCGATAGTGTGTTGATCCGCGTGAAGTCTTTTTGTAATAAGTCATGTTGTATTTATGTATTTGCTCTGTAATGTATGCTGACTTGGATGATAATTCCCAAGTCGATGTCTTGTATAAATAAGGAGTTGTAAAGTCATTTCAAATGGATCTTGTGGAGATAAGGATATGGTAGAAAGGAGAAAAGTCTAAGGTAGAGCAGAAGTATTGGGCTTAAATGGAACTGACTCAAGCATGGTGAAGATGCTATTCTTCAGTTCAAGTATGTAATACTTATTATTCTGTAGACAGTGTGTCTCCTGTAGACAGTGGACCTCTTGTGAGCAGTGTCCTCGGGCAGTGAGCCCTAATTGGCATGTGTCATTTTGTTATTCCTATTCTTCTAATAGAGAATACAATCTTGGGTTAGTCACCCCGTGGTTTTTCCCTTAACTGGGTTTTTCACGTCAAAATCTTGGTGTCATTTGTGTTTTTGCTCTTGAGTTGTTGCATTGCATTTCCATGATTGATTTATTATTATGCTTCTAGATTAAGAAATGAATTTAAGTGATTAATTGGAAGAAAGTGTTAGAAAACTGATTCACCCCCCCTCTCAGTTGTCTGTCTTAAATCTAACATATTCAACAAGCAATTGAGAACTAGATATATGGCACCAGAGAAATGTGGTTTTCTTTTATTGATATATCTTTGAAGAGAAGGCCTTACAATGTCTTTTTCCAAAATCAAATTCCCAGAGAGCTTTAGGTCTTGGTTTCCTTCTTATAGGGGTGAAGGAAGCTACAAGCTGCAGACCTTTCACATTCCAAAAAATGACTTTTCATATACCCACCTCTTAATATGACCTATTACAACATATACTTTTTGACAAGTCTTAAAAAGACCGCCAAATATATTTTGAATACATATTGGAAAGCATAAAAACAAGAAAAAGACAAAACAGGAGGACATCCAAGATTTGTTGGTGCCATGTTGACACCAGCTTAATGCTCATTGCTCCTCTACATACTTAGCCTGCTTATTCTTCAGTGGTCAAATACTGATGCTCCCATTGGTACACTGTGAAATCACTAGGCCACTTATATTCTTGGATCTGGAGCAAGTTGGCCTGGTGATCTTTCCATCTTTTGTCCAGCAGTACTCTTACATCAATGATGAACTTTGCATAGCCATCATCTAGAGCAATTACTCTATCCAAAATGACATTGAAACTGAGAATATTTATGTTTTCATCTTTTTTCAAGAAATCAGTGACTTGAGAAACTGTTTGACCATATTCACTTTTCCATAATCTTTGATCTTTTTATCCTCTATCAAAATGGAAGGAATAAACTGGTGTTTGAAGGTAGCAAAAGAATCAATCTTTGCCTACATTTTCTGGCTCTCAACATTCACATATTGAAATTCATCCAAGGTCATTTTCACCATCTTCTCTGTTGGCTTGAGTGAGGCTAGAGCACTGGATCTCTTTGTAGAACTTTACACAAGGTTAGCAATGTATGGTGTGCAGGTTGTCATTTCTTGTATATTGGATCCAAAACAGAAAGATTGACCTTCAACTAATCAATGGCCTGAGACAAGGAAGAATAGCATTCATGCACATCTCCCAGCTTGTCAACAACCAACTTTACTTTGTATTCCAAAATCTTCTCAAACACCTCAAGGATTTTCAATTTGGCCTCATCCTTTGTCTTCTCATTTTACTTTTTCAAATCTTCAATTTCTTTCTCCAACTTCAAATTCAATGCATTCAATTGATCAACTGGGACTGTATTATCACTAGTTATTTGTGGCATAGGGGCTTGGTATGGCACAATTTCTTGGCTTGGAGAATCAACACCCTTCAACTACTGCTTTAGTTTGACATTTTCCAAATACAACCTATTCACTTCATCATTCATCTCAATTTGAGTTTTTTCATAGTTGAGCAATCTTTGCTCCATTTTCTTGACAGCAACTTGTGTGAACATTGCAGAGTGCACAATAAGGGTGGCAGCTTCAAGCATTGATGTATCCTAAAAAAATTTCACCACAACTATTCCCCTCAACTCTTGGACTACATCAAGCAATCTTGGCTTGTTGGTGTTCTTCTGTTTGGCCCATATTGCTAGAGTCTCTGTCTTTGGGTTAAACCCACAACCACTAACACCATCCTCATAATCAAACTCAGAAACCATCATGGGGTCATCTTGATTTCTCACTTGGTCCAACAAAAACATTTTCTTCAATTCAAGGTCGGGGATGATCAACATATTACTCTTCAAAACCATTTGTCTAGCCTCATCAGGACTGACATTTATTTCATCAATTTTCAAATCCTTGAAAGTATGTGTCACAATTTGATCATGTTGAGATTCATCAACCCATTTTATTTATTTCCACCTTTTCTTCAAATTCTTTCATCTTCATTTTGAGCCAAAAATATTTGAATTCTGGGGTATTGATAAAATTATCATCCTCGATGAACCTCATAGAAGCCAGAACCCTTTCATCTTCTTGTAGTTTAGGCTCACCTTGTGCCTATTCATCCATTCTTGCTTCTAGTTTGTGTGCTTCTATTTCTTGACCAACAAGGGGTTGAGCAAATTCCTCTTCCTCTCCCATATGCCTCAAAATATTGGCCACCTCCTCAGTGTCACCAACTCCTTCAGTCATTTCATATGGAACTAGTGGAGAAACATCATCAGTCTTTTGCCTTTTGGCAGGTGGTGAATCAGGAACAGCTGGATCTTGCACTAACATTGCATCTAGAGCAAGTTCTTGAATCACAACTCCTGTTGGATTTTTTACAGGAATCTTGGTAGCCTTTGTAGGATGCTTCTCAGACTTGCCATATATTCTTTCAAAATTATCAATTATCAAATCTATTATTTTCAAAGGGTCCTTCTCTTCAACAAAAAATCCTAAAAAATTAGGGTTTTATTTTCTTTTGTTATCCTCAATCTTCTTCAAAATTTCCCATTTTCTTTTCCTATTATATACCTCTTCAAAAGTGACAATTTTTTATCACATCCTCATCAAAATTGATTTGATGGGATATCCCAATCCTGGTAAGGATGACTTGTCTAACAAAGTTCATGTGACCCTCTGGATCACAAACCCTTTCCGTCTCTTATTTCAAAGAATATTTAGCCTTCAAATAGGCTTGCAACTCCTCCAAGGTATCTGTACCAATGGACCATTCACCAAACACAATGGAATTTGGAAGAAATGTGCCCTTATTTTGTTTTTTATCACATAGTTCTCCATCTAGAGCATCTGCCACATGAATTCAATAAAAGCAATTATGTTTGCCACAAATTTTGGCAACACATGGGGTGGCTGAGTACACCCATATACTCTAATTATAGTATGGTCAGGAAAGAAATACCAATCAACAAAGTTATGTTTGTGACCCTATTCTGGCCTATGAGCAAGAGGCCTCAACATTTCTTTGACCTCTTTGGTCAATCTAGGAGAAAGGCTACCAAGGGAATTCATTATTCTGAATGAGGAATCATCATGGAACACAACATAGTTATAGTTCTAACAATGAGTGTCCCATTTGTAACACCGGCACTGTGTAGGCAATCTCTATCTCTTTTGATCAATCATGCTCAAGTCCATCTTGTTGGGCCACTTCCTTCTGTTCTGATACAAAATTAAATGACACAACAAAAAATAATATTTGAACTCCATAGGTGTCTTGTTCTCCCTTATTTGCAAAAATCTGTCATGCAATTTCTTCTCAATAAATGATGCAAAATCATACTCAACATTAACCTCTAGGTTCTATATTCTCATGGCCATCATCATCATGCCAACTAGCATTCTATCTTGGGCATCAATTCCTAGCACTTGACATAAAGCAAAATATGTCCTTTTGAAATACACAGCAGGGTCATCAACTGGAAAAGGCTCAACTATAGTGGTTGGGATTGAAATCCTTCTATTGTTGGCCCCTTTCCTCATGTACATGGGCAACTCATCACTCCTATGTGCATTTCTCAGAATGGTATATTTTTGTTCACTCTTCTTCAAGTCAACTTTTGTGAGGGCTTGCTTGTTGAGCATGAAGAAATCAATGAGTGCATTTCTATCCACAGCACTAATGGTGACCCATTTGGCAACCTAACAGTTTTGGTGGTTGGATGATAGTGATGTGACAATAGCCTGATCAAATCCACATCAATGAATACATTTGGCACCACAAGCTTAGCCAAATTTAAATTCCATGGGTTTGCGACTAGTCCCCATCCATCTTGCTTTTCACAAAAATACCAAAAAAGGTTCCATCCTAAGATAGGGACTCTAGCATCTCGACACCCCTCTGCTACATCCTTGAATAATTTCTTATACCCTTTGTTAACTGAATTTGGCAAATGTATAATAGTGACTGTTGAAGGGACTGCTTTTGGGGAATAGGGGGTTCAGTGCTCTTACAAGTGCAGACTCAGATTTCGTAGCTGTCATAGTTTGATGCTTTTATGAACTAGGGTTTTGATAGTCACTTGCTCTACCAAACTAGTTGCAAACAAAGCACAAACTAAATACCAACTTTTATGAAGAGAGTGATGAGGCAGACTTACCCGGTTGGAAGACAGCTGAAGTGCACATAGAGAGCTTGAATTCACCGTCTACAATCACCACTGAATTTCCTTGAATGACAAAATACAAAGAAATTCCAAATTTTATTCTGCTATGGAGCTGGTCATTTTTCCATTACTATGGTTCGTGCCACGAAATTGACAAATCTTAGCATTTAAGTCTTTCAAACAGAGACCGTTGATTTGGTCCAATCCAATGGTTGGGCAGGCACTTCAAGATTTGCAGTCTTTTCATCAATAATCGCAATCTTGCAGGCATCAATGATAACCACTGTGGGGCAGCAATATAGTCATTTCAGCATTTAATACTTTACTGCATCACTGCAAGACCTATTTAGATCTATCGCGGGACCGTGGGAGCTTCTGGATGGTTATACTGCATCTTTCACCACTTACTGCCACCTCGCAAGCCTTGATACACATCATCGCGGGATGGCGGGATACATGTTACCCCTTATAATTCATACCGCATTACCACCAACCTTTGATCTGACCATCGTGGGACCATGGGATCCTTTGGCATCCCTTCACTATTTACTGCAACACCGCAAGCATTGGACTTGACTGTGGTGGGAGCGCGGGACATACTTTATATTACTTTTACCGCTTACTAAGCTAGCCCGCAAGACCTTCTCTGAACTGTCATGGGGCTGCGGTATGTGTTATCTATCGACTTAGCCCTTACCGCCATATTGCCATTTATCTTTTTGTCCGTCGCAAGGCTACGATGAACCTTTACTGTTTGCTCTTACCACATCACCACAAGTCAACATTTTGTCTATTGCGGGGTCGTGGTGAAATATTATATGCTACTCAAACTCTTGCCACCAACCCATCAATTACTTTTGATACCTCCACGGGGCCGCGATAACCAGTCTCTATATACCACAACACTGCAAGTGAAGTTCTTGCATGCTGTGGGGAAGTGGTAACTATCTTTTCACTTCCCTTGGTTCCCGCACACCGCCAAAGCTATTTGAATGTACTGTGGGGTTGTGGTAAGAGACAAAAAACACATCAATGATCAAAATACAAATGTCTTTCACATGGACATGATATGGGATGCTTATGAATGACTCTTGGAATAATTGTAAAAGGAATATGGACTCCTAGGATGAATTTTATGGAAAGAAAAGTGTATGAAACCAAGTGGGACTAGGTGAATTTTGGATGGTCCTAACACCTTCTTTGCCTACCCTTGCTGAGCATATATATGGCCTACAACTTTTAAGCCCTCACAGTTCTCAGGGTGGACCTCCAGAACCTTTTCAAAATTTGAGAGAGAACTCTTAAGATCTCCCAACTTTAATTAAACTTGTCCCAGCCCAAAGTATGGCAACACAAAATCCTATGGCGTCTGGTTTTCCTTGACTGATGCCATGTAGTACCAACCAGCGGTGTCATAATCACCTTTACTATGATAAGATTGTGCAAGATTATAATATGAATGAGATTTCATAAGAGGGTGGTTAGTTGAAACAAGAGCTATCTCAATCAACTGTTCCACAAGAAAATGCTGCCCTGTGAAGAAAAAATGGTTTGCTAAATGATTCAATGCCATTACACAGTAAGGGTATAATTCAAAGACTCTATGCATCTTTTCCATTCCTTCATGAACACTACCTTTTTCACTAACTATGAGAATCCTACAATTAAAAAATGCACAAAACTGACCACAGAGATTTTTCCCTATTTCAAATAGTAAAATTACCAAAAAATGTGTTTAAAAACTGCAAAAAAAATGTAAATAAAATCACGTTAATTTTCACGCAAAAAAAAACATGAGACCATAGCTTGTTGCTTACTATTATGCTTTGATAGATTTTTTCCAAGCATCCATAGCTTGTTTGAAATCACCTATTTTAGGCTTTTAGCCATAGCAGCAAGGCAGTGAACTGTTTGATAAAATCTTTGGTAGACATGTATGAAAAATGTGGTAGCATAGACAAGGCAATGAACTTTGGAAAAAATGCCTCAAAGAAATGTGGTCTCATGGTGATGGAATGCCATGACGAATACCATGACAAGTGAATTGTTATGGATTGTCATGGCATTCCATCACCATGAGACCACATTTCTTTGAGACATTTTTTCAACTAGTTCACTACCTTGTCTATGCTATTGCTTACTATTATGCTTTGATAGATTTTTTCCAAGCATCCATAGCTTGTTTGAAAGCACTTGTTTTAGGCTTTTAGCCATAGCAACAAGGCAGTGAACTATTTGATAAAATGCTTTGGTAGACATGTATGGAAAATGTGGTAGCATAGACAAGGCAATGAACTATTTGAAAAATGCCTAAAAGAAATGTGGTCTCATGGAATGCCATGACAAGCAAATGCAATTGGCAGTTGCTCCTAGTTATTAGTTATGCAATGTGAAGTAACTGCAAACTGCTAAGGTTGACTTTGTAAAAACTATATTTTAATTGAAATTTTGTCATCTATCAGCATCTAGTTATTAGTTATGCAATGTGAAGTAATGCTTTGAGTTTGAAAGATATGCAATGCAATGTAATCATCAATTTGAATATAAACTACAAAAATCTACTTTTTACAATCCATTAGTTAAACTCTTTATTTTATTTTCTCTCTATAACTCTATTTCTATGGAAATGCCTTTCAATTAAAAAAATAGTTTTTGTCTCTTAGTCTACAATTTTTTACATTTTTAAAAAAATCTGATTTTTTTTTATTTTTTCAAAAAATATTGAACTTTTGGTTTGCCGATTTTTTCCCCAAAAGATTTTTGTTACTATGTGTAGAACATTATAGATGGATCGATGTTGAAGGTTGACTACGGATCAATACCATGCATTTGATGAGAGAGTAGCCAATGAGAGGGACATGGACAAATATCCATGTCCATGTAATGACTGTCTTGGTGGAAAGGTGAGAAAAAGAAATCTGATTTATCGACATATGATAAGATATGGGCATAGTGGTATAATCCCTTGGGATTACAATTATTATGAAGATATGATAGAATTGTAGAGTGTGAGAGATGAAGAGGCAACAAACATAGATGAAGTGGCACCAAACACAGATGAAGAGGCAACAATGTTAGACGAAGGGTTTGAAGTTGATAACTTCCAAGGGTTTGCAGAAGGGTTATATATTAGGAACCCTTGGGTTAGCCATCTAAGTATCTGGTGTTGTGTCCTTCATAATGTCTCTTGGTCACACAACTATAGATCCACTCTAACTATGTATGACACTACTGGAGACACTATACCATCTGGAGCATTGTGGACCAACAATGCATACTGAGATGGATGCATTACTTTGGCCAAAGATTTTTATACATAAACATTATGCATTGAACGTTGTCATATGTCCACCACCTCGACTCGATTTATAAGTTGTCATGTCCTACAATTACATAGGTTGACCCTCCTCGGTTTAGAATGATTTAATTCAAAAACATCTTAGTCCATTCCTTGGACATCAGACTTGGTCTTGATAACCCATCTTGAGGTTCTAGTTATTCAGGCAACTGAGAATTAGCAACTCCATGTCACGTTGTCCCACACAAGGTTGCATAAATTAAAGGTTTTATCATGTTCTCCATATCTGCCTTACTAGCTAGGAGTTTGCTTTCTTTCCATAGTCCATGGTTACACTTAGTTCATAAAGTCAATGGTTTGTACTTATAGTGAACAAAGTTTAGTCTTAGAAGACCTTCATAAATGTGACTAATAAAGAAGTAACTCAACCTTTTTTAAATGAGGTATGCATGTTCTATTATTCAACCAAAAATAAGGTGACAAGGTTCTTTTCACAAGAGACCTTCTTGACTACAAAATTCTTAAATAAGTATCTTAGCCATTCGAAAAGAAGGCTTTCATGAACAAACACATAACATATTATATCAACATGACTCACCCATAGGAGTCCAAGATAATAACATAACCAAATGAGACCTTTATTTATCATATGAAACATTATAAAAGCAAGTACATTAGATGCACAAAGACTCATTACATGCAGTCAATGTTTTGCATCATCCACTTCGGGGTATTAGTGTTAATATTAATAATACTGGTTTCAAGATAGTTCTTTATCAAAACTAATCTAGACAAGATAATAAAAGGGTTCGTACCTTACCTGCTATCATAAGCAATCTCTAGCTATCGAATGCATGATTTCAAGTCTCTCGGCTATCATAGCCATTTAAATGCAATCGGCCTTTTGGGCTTTATGGTTTAAACTAAGACTCTGAGCCTTCACATCTACCATCCAAGCATTTCAATAAATATCATAAGCAGTACACGCTCGAAGGTCGTTCAACAAAATAATAACCCTATCAGGTTTAAACATAGGTGAATGATGAAAGCATTTTACTCGTCACCACCATCATCATATGATGACATATCACATAAAAGTTTTAAGCAGAGATTAGTTCTCTGTCAAGTGGCACATCATGAGCTTATCAATTACGTTACACATATGATAATCACTCAGGTGGCCAAGGATTAAACGTATACACAGTAGTATAATTTCATCTATAACAATGATAAAATAACAATTATTCACATTCATAAATACACAACAACAATTAAGAGTTCATTACGGCTTGAAAGCCACAGTATAACATCACATTTATGTGTATGTCAACACTGTCAACTTTGTCTTTCATATGCATAAAAGAAAGTTTAGAATAATAAGGGTTTTGGATGAAGAATACAGAGCTTCAGTTTCTACCTCAAATTGATGTTCTGCTCAATTGTATCAAATATATATTATGCTTTACTCAATTCCTAGCTCGGCTATCATGAGCTATTGTTGTAAAAACTGTAACCCCACACGAAGAAAAGACTGTCTATATCTCTTTCGACAGTCGTATCATAGCTCCCTGCATGTAACCCAGGAAACTTACTTCTCAAAACAAAAACAAGACTAGACTCTTTATACCTCCAATTAGTCATAACCAATTCCTTCTTACATGCATGCATGAACAAGATTATCTTTTTTTTATTAGGCTCGCCACCTTTCCATCAATTGATCGATTGACAAGAATATATGCATGAAGATGGGGTTTACTTGGATGCCACCCTCCTTGCCACTCTTTGTGAGTGATGGCAGGCCATGTGCCCCACCAACTTATAACAATATGAGATAAAAAGATAATATGATTATTGATCACATTTGATCTCACAAGCAAATTCAACCAAATGAATTATATATATAATTATACTTGCACACCCTTATCTAAGGGTTTAGGGTTATACATAAGTGTTAGTAATATCAACTCCATCAGTTAAGTTTGCATACTTAGGATGCGACTACAGGGTCAAGCATTGCTCTCCTAGGAAGCATCGTTCTCCCCAAAACATAAATAATCAAATAAGCATAGACACTAAACAAAATGCGGTAAAAGAGTAAGGAATCCAAGGGTCCCCGGCAACTCTGCTGAAATCAACAAACAACTCAACATGACATCCTTGTGACCAATGCCTTTTTACAACTCAAACATAAAGATGTCGAGTAAAGTCTAATTGACTAGTTGAGAGAGAGAACGTAACTCGCCCTAATAGAAAGAGTTCAAAGGACAAAGTTTGATACTCAGATGACTAATTAACCCCTTTTTCTCGACATCTAACTCTTCCTCCAAGATGATACTCTCCTTCCTTCTTCGAAGGATGTTGTATTTTCCTATTCACACTCAGGACCACAAAACCATGATAAGTGCATCATCATCTTAATCCATATTTCAAATTAATTAATATTCATATGAACAAATAATTTCATAACTAACTATCATCAATCATTAACCTCATAATCAAAGATTAAATCAGATATTTCCAATATAATATCAAATCAGTTAACTATGATTAATCCCCCTAATTACCATGCAAGGTTAAGCTTAGGTCTAATTATAAATTGGGGATGTAAAAATAAATTATGACTTGCCTCCATGGTTAGCAACTAAACCATTTTTCTTAATGCTATCATTGATTATACTGGGAAATAAAAGTGTGACTTCAGATACAATCGATGCTTATCTAGAGCCATTATATGATGAGCTAATGGAATTGTGGAAAGGAATTGAAGCAATTCAATCTTTAAGGGATGGTCATTCAATCAAATTCACTTTAAGAGCTTCCTTATTTTTTATGATTCATTATCTTCCTGCATATGGCACATTGTTTGGTCTTAGTGTTCATGGATACCATGGATGTCCTGCTTGCAACTTTAAGGATTTTGTGAGGCACTCAAGAAGTTTGCGCAAGTGTATTTATTGTGGACATCATGCTTACCTTAAAATGGATCATCCATATCATCAACAAAAAACATGTTTCAATGGTCAAGAAGAGAATCGTGAAGCACCATTGCTAATAACGGGTGATTACATTGTTGAGAATGGACAAAAAAGAATGTCATTTATTGAAAATGATGGGATTGCTGGTATTAGATGTGATCCATGTAATGAAAGCGGTGTAAAATGGTTGTGCATATTCTATAAGTTTTCATACTTTAAGGATATAGCCATTAGGCATACTGTTGACTTTATGCTTACTGAGAAAAATATAGCCTATGCTATTATAGAAACTCTTTTTGGTGCTTTTGATACTATTTCATCTCATGAAGACTTTCGAAAACTAAAGATTCGTCAAAATCTTTGGGTTGAAAAATGTGATGATGAAAAATATAGAAAACCTAGTGCTCCTTATGTCTGGACAAAGGAACAATGTGCACAATTCTTACAGTTGATGTCTCAGACTTGCTTTCCCACTAGATATGTAAGTAGTAGTATTAGAAGCCAAACTGACATTAATGGCTTAAGAGGCCTCAAGACCCATGACTATCATGTCATAATCGAGAATATTTTACCTATTGTGGTAAATATATCAAGTTTGGCAAAGAGGCCAAGATTGGAAATTATAAGGTTGGGCCCAATATTAAAGAGAATGAATTTACATGTATCAGATCCTTCGAACTTCGATAGTTTGAGGGAGGAGGTTATTAAAGTCCTTTGTCTATTGGAACGAGAATTTCCACCAACAATCTTTAACATTTCTATGCATCTTTTGATACATCCAGAATATGAACTAGAGCATTGTGGCCCAATAAGAATGAGATGGATGTATCCTATAGAACGATATATGAAGGTTTTGAAAAAATTTGTTCGTACTCGGGCAAAACTGGAAAGCAACATGTCTGAGGGATATTCAATGCAAGAGGCCATGAGATTTTACACATAATGTATGAAGAATTCTAAAAATGTCAATCGACGTGTATATGATAATGATGAAGATGAGAGAGTTGCAGATGAAGTATTAAAAGGAAATGGATCTCGCTTCAAGCTATCAAATCAATAAAGAAGTGCACTACGTGCCTATATTCTTCAAAACACATCTTCGTTCGATAAGTGGCGTAGGTAAAAAAAATTTACACAATAATTTATTTACTCAATTGTGTTTACACATTTATATTATTAATATTACTATTTGTACATTAATATTCTATGTAGAAAATATGAAGAAGAGAACCAAGCTTGGATGCAACATCTACCTCAAAAGCGCAGATGTCATGATTTGATTGGAGGTTATTCTTTTCCAAAATTTAAAGAATGGATTGCTAATGTAGTCAATGATGCAAAAGAAGAAGGTCAAGATATAACAACAGAGGTAAGTGAGATTTCACAATCTCAACATTTATGGGCTATGCATTTTAGTGGAATGTTGACCTACGGTAGTCATTTAAGAGTGGAAGAAAAAGAGAAAGGAAAGACAAATTGTGATTGTGTTGTTAGTGCCGAATTTCTTCACAAAACTGAGAAGAAATTTTAAGTTGGATTCATCCAAGAAATTATTCAAGTGGATTTTGGTGAAAATAGTCCTATATTATTAAAATGTAAGTGGATCTGACCATCCGTAGTATAATTTGATGAGTATGGATTTGTACGTGTAAATACATGACAATTTTTATCATAGACGAATGAGACATATGTTTCCCCTCTTCAAATTAACCAATCATTTCTAATTGATGATGTAAGAAGCCCAGGATGGTCGTTTGTCATTCAAATAGATTTGTTTGAAATGAAAATTCATGGAAGTTGTCGATATAATTCCTGATGGGCAATATGTTAATTTACAAGAAACATTCAAAGAAGTGGATCAAGATGATGATGGAGTGTTTTAAGAAGAGATTTTGATTACCAATGAAGAGATTGGGAGAGAGAATGTATTGCATATCACAGATGAGGAGGAGGAAGAAAATCAAATAGATGCAGATAGGAGTGATCAGGATTCTGATCTTGCTGGCAATGCAGATGATTATGATGATGTTTTGTCACCTTAACTAGCTTGTCACCTTAAGAGGTTATCTTTTCACCTAAATTTTGGTTATATGTGGTGGTACCTATCTAGGTTTTAGGGTTTTGAGTCATCTTTTATCAATTGTCTTCTTTATTTCCACTTAAAACCCTAAGTATTACAGTCATGTTGTTACTTTATGTTATAATCCATCATTGACTCCCTAGCCTAAGTTACTGGTCATCTAACTTGGTCAAAGAAATTCCAAGCTTCTGGAAGTAAAACTAGTAAGTTTAATCTTTGCCAGTTGTTTCTATTTCAATTGAAGTTGTTGTCTTGTTTAAGTTGTCTATTTCAATTCTAATTTGTAAGTTTTAATTTCTTGCATGTTGAATATATGTTCTCAATAAGCATTTTATCAGTTTCATATTGCAATATATGAAAAATGAAAGGAAGCAAGGTACATGGAAAACACTTCCTACACTGATCTACTGAGGAGAGATTTATGCAAATTTTAACCTTTTACAGTTACAGATTAAGATGCACATTAACAGGAAGGTAATAACAACATACAAATGCAAACAAAACTCACAACACAAGATATACGTGGGGAAAACCCTTTCAGGTGAAAAACCCCACACTCCAAAACTTGCACAATGTATTATCAAATCAAAAAGATGATTACAACACACTTGCAATGCAAGTTCTTTCAGGAGTACACACTATTGATTATCATTCACATCCCGTGACCTTTCACACTCTCCAGCCGCTTACAACAAGCTTTTAAAAGCTTCTAGAAATTAGGGCTTTACAATGTCATTTTCATTTTGTCGGTTAACAAAATCAACCACCGACACATTTATTAAATAAAAGTCATTTGAGATTTCAGGGGCGTTGCCCCCGAGTCCCTGCAGGGGCGCTACCCCTCGACCCCTCCCTGTATCGCAATAGGGAGCACACCAGGGGCGCTGCCCTTGGACCCCACAAGGGGTGCTACCCCTTGACCTCATCTTGGGGGCACTGTCCCCAAACCCTCATTAATTATTCAAGGGGAAAACCATGGTTGCCAAAGTCACCAAAATTCATCCTACTGCATGTACACAAGGTGCCGACTATGCCAACTCAACATGGGATCTTACAACATAGTGCTGAATAAATAAATACAACATTAGGAACTTGCAAAGGTTGAGACACCTTAATTCCCAACAAAAAATGCCTTTGATCACGTGTTTCCATCAATCGTCTCCTATGTTTTTTGCATTTCTCTTTTGAATGAGGATACTAAGGGTTTCTGAATTCTTGAATATACATTTTCTATATTGCATGTCTAATTCACTTCTTCTATTTAAGGAATAGATTAAAATGCTCTAAATCAAATATGGGGAGGTGTGTTTTGCAATAGGGATATATGTAAGAAGAGTTGCTGGAAATACCCATTCTTGGATTATTTTCTGTAAAACAGGGACATAATAAATCCTTTGAATCTACATATTTGTGATGCTTAAGAGAAGTAATCTGCATTTGTAAGGAATTGACTCCAAACCCTAGGATTAGCACCGATCAGAGTTGGGCTTATTTTCACAAATTACTCACAATCAAACAATCATATACATAAAAAGAAAAAAAAATCAAATTGTTAGTTTTAGGAGTAGGGTTTAGTTCCATGTTCTCTGAGCCATCTAGTGAAACAATTTCCAAAGCTAGCCACTTTGAAGTAATCATATAGTTTTGGTCTGCATTCAAGAGAACATATCTGCTTCAGTGTCAATATCCAGTTGAAACAAGGGATAGCCATATTGATAGTTTGACACCTGTAATTGTAAACATCTTCTTGGTTTTTGACTACAAATTCTTTTTAATCTGTAAACTGAATTCTATTTTAAGTTTCCATTTGCAGTTATCAGCAGATTGGAAAGTCAATAGTTATTGACTTATGAACTCAATAAATTTTTACTAATTCAAGTTGTTGATTTATACATTATTGTTTATTAGGACTGTAAGGTGCAAATTAGATGATAGTGATCATAATGCTGAAATTTTAGTGACAGATTATGAGCGCTTTCATAGAGAAAAATTGGCCAATAATTATGAATATTTATCGCATCTTGGTTTGACAAATAAGCAAGTTGTAAATCCACTAAGTAGTATATTATTTGTTTAATAGTGTTTAATGAGATTTTATAGGCAAGAGTTTTTTGTATATAAGACATAATATGATTTTTTTTATAAGTAAGAAAAAGAGTGCAAAGAAAATGCGGAGAAAAAACAAAAGGAAAGAAAAGATACAGTGCCACCATCTCGTAGAAGCCAACACATTTGTGATTCAACAAATGGAGTTGGTGAAAACAATAGTTGTGATGATGTGCAGCCTAATATAGCACATGGCGATGTGTAGCCTGATATAGCACATGGTGATGCGCAACGTCATGATGATCTCTTAGCACAAAGTCTAAGAGAGATTATTAAAAAACATCAGAGCAAAGGAATAGTAGGTCTACAGGTGATTTATTCAACATTAAAGGATATGTTTGAAGTGAAATCTATGAAGACCGGTACTAATCTACCTACTCATGCCACACCTGATGTGGCAAAGGAGCATGAATTTTTGGTTAATGAAAGTCATGAAGAGAGACCACTTGCATCTTTTGTGCCTCAGAGTGCACCTATTGCATCTTTTGGTGGAACTAGTGGCTCAACCAGAAATACTAGTAGTGGTTTAATAGAAGATGTGTCTACTTTTGTCAAAAGACAAAGATTGAGTCAAGATTTGTACAGATCTACAAAGAGGAATGCAAAAGAAAGAAAATTAGAAGGCAAGAATCCATTCTTTCTTGAGGTATCGAGAGATGGTGAGCCCATTGGGCCAAATGTTGCAAAGTGGGCCTCCGAGTTGGGTGTAAGATGTAGGGCCCATTTGGATATTTGCAAATCAAGTTTTGCAGAGCAAGATCCACGAACTATGGAAAATGTTATACAAAAAATGGAAAATGCTTTTGAGACTACTGGTGGACAAATCTCTAGAAAATATTACAAGAAAAAGATGAGAATTTTGATGAACAATTTTAGATACAATTGTAGAAAAACAATCATGGAGGGAAAAGAGAGGTTAGACTCCACTCTATCTCCCAAACAATGGGAGGCATTGAAAGAAAGTATGCATTTCGAAGAATATTTGGCAAAGAGTAACAGAGGAAAGAGAGCAAGAGATAATGTGAAGGATGGATATACATTTGGTTGAGGCAGGTTGCAGGCCAAAATGGACAAATTTGCATTGTGTATGGCTTTTTGGTTCCATTTACATTGTGTTATTTATTTCAATTTTTATTGAACTAACTATATGTTGAAATTGACATTGTATTTTAGGTGGAAAACAATAATAGAGAAGCAGGTGCCTTCGTTAACCCTATAGTTTTTGCATGGAATGAGCATAAATTCACGGATTCAAATGAGGTAAGAGGCTCTATTGATCTCATTTCTTCTTATTTGGCAATTCTATATACAAATGCCTCTTAATATGTAGGTTATTGAAATCTAAGCATAGGAGAATCCAACCCAGTTTCTTTATTGTTGGAGTGATCTAGAAAATGTTCTTTTGGACAAATTTATAGCTTGCATTCTTTACTTGACTATTGAATGCTTTGTATATTTTTTGCATGATGGTTAAATCACATGTCTAGAGCAATTCTATCAAAGCAGTAGGAAAATGAAAATGCCTTCATGATGTCAACAGAGCTGCCGATATTGATAGTGATCATGATGAATTGGACAAGAATGTGCAACACAGTCATCATAGTTATGCAGAATTAGTTAAGGTAATATAATAGTTATTGTCAGTTATTTGTCCCAATGTTTTGTCATTCTTCATGCTTAAAATGTTCTTTTGGATAAAAAATTATAGCTTTTGCATTTTTTAAGTTGTAAGTTAATCTATCCCAATGTTTTGTCATTCTTCTTTTGGACAAAAATTTATAGCTTTTACATTCTTTAAGTTGTAAGTTAATCTGTCCCAATGTTTTGTCATTCTTCATGCTAAAAATGTTCTTTTGGACAAAAATTTATAGCTTTTTCATTCTTTAGTTGACTTATATTAATTTTTGCATGATGATTAAACCACATGCAAAGCAATTATATAGAAGTAGAATGACAAGAAAAAGGCCCTGTCAATAGAGCTCTCTGCAAAACTGTACAGCTTCATGTCAATGTTGATAGTGATACTTATGATGATGAACTCAATGAGCATGCACATGATATTCATATTAGTAGTCATGCTGAACTCGAGGTGAGTGCTATGAAACCACATGCAAGTAACTACTATTCAAGTAAGTAATGGTTGTTTTATTATGTAAATAAGGGTAATCATTACCTATTTGATAGAAGCTGGTTAGAATAGTAGTGTTCAATGTAATTAGCTAGTATACATAGATTATGGAAATAAGGGAGAACATATAACTTACATATGGAAGCTTAGAGCTTAGTTGTAATAGAGTGCATACATAGATTTTGACAATGCATTAGTGCATTGTGTTTGGGGATGTCATGGTCCTCAGTTGGGGGGACTTCATTGCCAATCCATGTCTCTTTTTGGAGTACTCGTACAGTCTAGCACTATTGTAGTCTTGCCCTCCATTTGTTTGTACCTCGCAATGGGTTAGTTTTTTTTTTTCAGAGTAAAAAGTTGTGTCTTTGTTATTCAACAGAATAAAAAAAAAGCACATACAAAAACTGATTTGTTCCAAGACATAAGACATTACATATAGCTGTCAAAAATAATATAATGTGTGTTTTATAACTCAATATAATGTGTATTTTTTTTGTTTTTGCAGACATTTATTGATAAACTCCAAGAAGGGGATAAAGTTGGGGTGTTGGATCCATTTGATGGTGCTGCTATGGGCATTGGGCGGATTCACTCACTATCTATTATACATGGAGTCAAATTGAAAGGAATGGGAGATGCAAATGTAAATATTTTAAAGGTCACAAGTAACATACCCATTTCTTATGAAGACAAAATAGATGGAGTTGTCCATCAAAAAGAGAAAGAAGGGACCTTCACACAGTGGCCACTAAAATATTTGAAAAAAATGACATAGTTGATGTTTATCATGTACTAGTTGTTTGACAACTTGGCCCACTGCTTTATGCAATAGTTTGAATGTGTTGTTAAGGGATCTTAGTGTTTTTTGTCTATTTTGGAGCTGTATAAGCAAAAAAGGCATTGTAACTCAGTTTTCTCAGTCACAACACTGAGAAACACACTTTGTAACACATTTTTCAAAGCAAAGACACATATTTAAGTCTTATGGGTTTTTTGAACTTGATTTTATGTTGCTTTTACTCCCTAAACATTCAGCATCACTGCCTTATATGCCTTTATGAAATTCCTAAACTAGTTGTTTATAAGCAGAGTTATCTTGCAGCTTGCTTGGATGAAATTTGAAATGCACAGTGCAACACTCTGAAGGACATAGTATTCTTAGCAATATAAAACAAATGACCATATCCTTCCTGTTGGCTTGAGACACTGTTTGGCTTCATAAGTGTTGTCATTGATGGCAACAAAGTCTATCCCACACATCCACAGTACATAATATGCCTATACCAGAAGTCAGATTGAAGACTGTTTTGGTCCGATGAACAAGAACAAAGTAGGTAAAAAGGTCTGACAATTAGGTCTGGATCTCTCAGATGGTGTAACTCAGTGAGTTGCAAACTTGAACAAGTCAAGAGGGGTATCATGACTATTGTATTCCATAGATTTAGCCTCCGGTGACAAAGCATGAAAAAGATATGAGCATCTAAGTGTTGGGTTCCAATCAGGCAGAGCAGACAAAGGAAGAACTGACTAGCAGAATATTAGACTTCAATCTAGATGTATAAAGGGTATTGATCAAGCAATTTGTGGCATTATGTGACTTTGGCCAACATAGGTAATGATTTCTATGCCCAAGTTTTAGGTGCACATCATCAATCAAGTATGGATTCAGTCGACTGAACAATAACTTGCAAATATCCTAAGTGTTCTTATTGTCAACTAGAAAGTTGTAGGAAATCCTTGATGCAGATATATATACCTGATGGATTCAAGCTTGTGAGGGTGTGGAAGTGATAATATGAATGATTAAGGGTGAAGAAAAGTAGAGACAAGTGTGAAGGCAGTAATTCAATCCCAGAATGTGACAAGAAAGTAATATTGAGCAGAGGAAGAATGAAATGTGTCAGATCAGTATACTGTGCCTAACCAGAACTGAATTCATGCATGTATAGATGTTGTTCACCAGTTCAAACACCTTGGTATCATCTATAAGCATTTGTAGACTGTAAGTCTCTTGTAGGCAGTGGGCCTTTTGTGAGCAGTGTGCTCAGGTAGTGAGCCCTAATTGGCAAGTGCCAAATTTGTACTCTTATTCTTTTAATAGAGAATACAATCTTGGGTTAGTCACCCTGTAGTTTTTCCCTTAACAGGGTTTCCACATAAAAATCCTTGTGTTATGTGTTAATTTCTTTTCAGTTCTTATGATTGCCTTATTTTGATACAACACTAAATGATAAGATAAGAAAAGGAAGTTAAAATAGAAAAGTTATAAGATAATTGATTCACCCCCCCTCTTAGTTATCTGCATTGTTTCCAACAATTAGTATCAGAGCTAAGTTCCTTTGAACAAGCCTAACAACTTGAGGAAGATCTTGGAATCTCAATGGATGCATATGGTATGAAAGAACAACTTCAGTCTGCCCTAGATGATCTTGAACAATCCCACTCTGAAGTCAACAATTTAAGGTAAAGACTCAAGCAAGCTAGTGATTTCATAAATGAGCTAAAAGAAAAACTTAGTAATTCTGTGAAAAAGAGAAAGGAACTACTCCAGAAATTAGCAAATCAGAATGAGGTCAATAATGCTGATGAGGATTTGAATGAGAAAAATAAGCTATGTGAGAAGTTGTCAAAAGAAGTCATTATGATAAGGCATGAAATGGAATTAGGGGTTATGAAATTCACCCAAGAAATTGAAGAAAAGAGAAAGATTGAAGATAATCTAAAACAATCCCTCAGGGAGAAAATAGAGGACTACCACAAAATGGACAGAATAATCAAGCATCTTGAATCTAATCTTGTAGAAGCCAGAGATAATGAAGAACAACTTGAGAACCAGATAGACACTCTCAAACAAGATCTTCAATCTGCAAATGAATACAAAGAAAAATTCAAGATAAGCTCAGCCCAACTTGAAGTTCTTCTTGAAAATCAAAAGAGGGTAGATGATAGGCATGGCTTGGGATATGAGAAAGGTGAAAGCTCTGGATCCGGTCAAAAGAATTTTGGATCAGGAAATCAAAGAAATGGGCCTAGAAGACCTCTGATAAGACAACCAAATGCTCAAAGATATCCTTCCTTCAATGGATACTGCTTCAATTGCAACAAGTTCAGTCATAAAGCAATCCAGTTTAGAAACAAAATGAATCAAATCAATCCATCCTTCTCTGGTCAATGTCTCAGTTGCAAAAGGTATGGTCACAAATCTCATGAATGTAGAAATATGCAAATGAACAATTCTTTCAATGGTAGATGTTTTGTATGCAATTGAATTGGACATAAAGCTAATGAGTGCAGATCAAGAGGTAATCATTCAAATAAGCAAATAAATGTTGTGTGTTACAATTTTAATGGATCCGGTCACATAGCTAGATTCTGCAGAAGCAAGAGTCAAAATAGAAAAGGTCCGGTGGATCATGATCAAAAACAAGATAAAAGCAAAGCTAAACTAAATGCAGATAAAGTTCAAAAGGATATGAGAAAGATTTGGGTAAAGAAGAGTACAATGAATATTGGGGATGGATCCGCACTGGAATCCGGTGCTGATATTCCTTCTGAAAACTAAAAAGTAAGCTTTGGCTCAGGGGGAGCTATAGAGAATATCCTTTTTTCCCCCAGCCAACTAGTGAGTCCTTGAATTTGGCACATTGAGTCAGAATAAGAGGTTGTGGTTTAATGGGTTTGAGGAGATTCATTTAAAATTCATGCAGTTAAAATTTGACAAATCTGCATGCAGATTTGAGGAAGCTATGAGGAGATCCTGTATCGACAGCTATCCGGTAAAGCAGAATTTCACAGACAGATCTGGTATGATCTAGAATTGAAATGTTTTAATCTATGGACCTATGGCATGTTTGAAAAAAGTGAATATATGTTGTCAACCCTCACAGACAATGATTTTAAGATCCGCGCAGTGATTCAAGAAAATCTCTCTCAATACAGGGTAACCGGATGACTTAAGTTCTGCATTTATTACAAAGGGAAATTAGGTTTTTTGGGCAAGGTTAAAAGGTTTCTCATCCATCATTTGCAACACTTTGCACTCACGAAGAAGGGAAAAGAGCCCTAAGAAGGAATCCACCAAAACACTCAAACTCAGTTGAAGATTGAATCCAAGTGCAATCTGTTCCAGTAGTCACTCCAAACCTTAAGGCGTGAAGAGGTATTTCTTTTGTAAATCTCTCCAATCTTCATTGATTAGAATGGCTACTCCTATGGTTGTAAATGTTTCTGAGAGACCAAGGCCAATTTTTAAGAAACATCCTCACAAATCTATTAAGATTGATCCTTTTGGTGCATTTTCCTGTACCCCGTATGGCGTTCTCCATGTAGAAGACATTAGGTTTTATATACATGAAAACATTGAAGACTTTGGAGACCCCAAATTGATGAAACTGTAATGCAATTAGTTAAGCAGTGAGAACTTTGATCTGAAACCGGAATTCCAGACCCTAAAAGATAAGCATTTTGCACATTGCATACATTTTCCGTCTTTTGGAGAGGACGAATGGGTCCGGTATATCTTAAGCAGGATCCGTGATAACTTCATGTGGTTAGTGATGCCTTTCAAAATAATCAAAGATACCATCAAATCTGTAACTAGTTTGCACTCCATTGGTGGGTTGCCTGCTCTTAAGTCTGTGAAGAATCAAACAGTATCTGAAGCCACTGATTCAAAATTTGATAAGAGGGCAATGACCATTTATGACATCACTGACCCGGATGTCAAATTTGCCTCAATTGTGATTGGTTACAAGATTTACCATTCAAGTAGAGAAAACTCTGTATCTGGTACTACCATCTACACTGCATACTAGATGCTAAGAGAGAATACAAATTATGACCTGTGTGAACTCTTATTGAATCAGTTGATGGAGAACCTGCAAAAGATCAAGAAAGATAAAAAGAACTCCTTCAAATATGGTGATTTGGTGTTATGCTTGTTTTTCTACTTCATCAATGAGTTACCAGGCTCAAAAGGTCTAATATGGGAAAATGACAAACCGGTTGCTATATAGATCAGGGATTACTTGTATGAACTTGGTGATACTCAAACCTGGAAGATAGCTCTCTAGGATTACTTCAAAAACTTCCAGAGCATGATGCAAGCAAGAGAGAGAATTTCCAAAACAATAGTGGAGAAGTACAAAGACACAGTCTGCTTTATGGTAGATACTGACCAGTGCCTAATAGAGGCAGTTGAGCCAAGGACAGTATGGATAATGCCCATGGGCTATGAGGTTGATGGAAACATATTGGAGACTCATATTCAACATTTACTAAGTCAACCCAAAGACCCCAAAGCAGAGAGGTTTGGCACTTTTGAAGAATTAAACATAAAATTGCATGTTGAACTAAGAAGGCCTGAGATAAAAAGAAAGGTGAGGAAAGAAGTTGAAGAACTGGCTAAGAAATTTGGCATTACTAGAGAAGCTATTATTGCAAACAGAAAAAGAACAGAGAAAATTGAGAAAGAAAAGGTTCCGACAAAAGCCTCCACCTGGACTAGAACTACCAGGAGTTCTGGCTCTAGTAGCTCTAAAGTTGCAAATCCAGAAGCCCAATCATCTAAAAAAGGGAAAAAGAGAAATAAATCTAAGGCCACAAGAGCTTATGTGAGTCTCAAGGATGATGATGAGACTGAGTTAGATGTAGAGATTAGAAAATTGAAGAAAGCAAAAGTAAAATCCCCCAAGGTTGATGTGGAGCAGATGTTAGCAGAGTATGTTGAGAAGCCTACTCTTTCTATTGATAATATCATCAAGGCAGTTATTGTGGATGGGAACTTGCTGCCGATGACAAAGTTCTATGATGAATACAATGATGCTGATAAGAGAATTTTGGAGGAAGCTACTGTAAGGTATTTGAATATCTATAACAAAGCATTCATTGAAATAATTTCATTAATTCCAAAGAGCCTAGAAGATGTATTGGAGCAAAGAAAGAGAATGCAAAGGCAAAAGACTTGGAGATCCGGGAGTAGATAGTGATACAGCTATTTCCCTCTATCACTCCAAAACAAATGGACATGGTCTTTAAGGATTGTAAAGATGATTTCCAAAGCAAGTCCTGGATGAATAAACTCATGGTTGGAGAAACTGACCAAATAGCAAATGAAACAAAGGAAATTCTCTGGAATACCTTGAAGAGATTTAATCTTCCCATTATAGAGGAAACAGATGAAGAGCCTTCTAACATGGATGTTGAAGGATTAAAGAAAAATGATGAAGAGTCATCTAAGGCATTAGATTCCTCTATTCTGGAAGAGGAAGGATGGAAAGAAGAAACATTTTCTGACAAGGATGTCGAAGGATTAAAGAAAAATGATGAAGAGCCATCTGAGGCATTAGACTCCTCTGTTCCGGAAGAGGAAGGATAGCTAGAAGAAACAAATATCAATAAGAAAATCAATTCGGATGCCCCCAAAAGGAAGGAAGTAGAGTCAGCAAGAGACACTACAGAGACAGCACAAAATTTCTTGGACAATGAAATGATGGAGCTGGATGAACCTGAGTTGATTCAAGGGCCACTAAACTTCAACTCTCTCTCTCCGGTTCAGATAATGAAAGTTGCATCTTTTGCTTAGGCCAAAGCAAAAGAGAAACTTCTAAAATCACACATGGAGGATTTGAGCTATTGGAGATTACATCTGGGATGCTGGAGAAGATTATGCCAACCTATCAAAAGGATCCTTTTGCCTCTCCATCCCGTAATCTGAAAAACTTAGTCAATTCTATTAACACTCATTTCGAATCCTTAGAGAAATCGGCAGAAGCTAAGGTCCGGAAAGAGTTCTTGGGAAAGAGATTTAGTGAAGTACAAGGGCTAATTGATAATGATAGAAGAACCTTAGGCATTGGTATAAAGAGCCTTGAAAATGCTCTTAAGGATGGTGGGGACATATACAAATTGTGTTTAACTTGGCCCAAAGTGACAAAGGACATTGAGAAGAAAGTGAAAAAGCAAGAAGGAAAACTATCAAGTTTATCTCAGAATTTTGATCCCCTTACTACCTCTCTGGTGAATCATGAATGTCAATCTATTGCTATAATAAATGAAATTAAAGAATTGGTTAAAAAGAAAAAGAACATAATGGATAGAATGGGTGAGCTCAGAGGGATAATCATCCCTAAGTTAGAGGCAATGCATGATGCCTTGATAGAGGTACAAAATACAGTCCGGACCAGTGATCCAATAGGCTTAAAGAGGGCAGAAGCATATATATTTTTGTTAAGTGGACACATCTCCATTTTGGATAGAATGAAGAGGAGTTGGGCCACAGAAATCATATAGTTGAAGACAACCTTTGCAGATATACTTAAGTATATGTATGTATAACATATGATTTGTATATACATATGTGACCATGTATATAATAGTTTTTGCACAATTTTATATGCGGATTCCACCCTTTTCCATTTATGTCAAAGGGGGAGTGAAGAGTAGTGAAAAATGAGGAATCCAGCGAAGGGGGAGCTCCAGTAAAGCAGTGTAAAGAAACAGAGCACAAGCAAAGGGGGAGTTACTGTGACACTTAGTCATTTTTCAGTAAGTGTTGCCATCAATGCCAAAGGGGGAGATTGTTGGCAAGAGACACTGTGTGGCTTCATAAGTGTTGTCATTGATGGCAACAAAGTCTATCCCACACATCCACAATACATAATATGCCTATACCGGAAGTCAAATTGAAGATTGTTTTGGTCCGGTGAACAAGAACAAAGTATGTAACAAGGTCCGACAATCAAATCCGGATCTCTCAGATGGTGTAACTTAGTGAGTTGCGGACTTGAACAAGTCAAGAGGGGTATCATGACTATTTTATTCCAGAGATTTAGCCTCCGGTGACAAAGCATGAAAAAGATATGAGCATCTGAGTGTTGGGTTCCAGTCAGGAAGAGAAGACAAAGGAAGAACTGACTGGCAGAATATTAGACTTCAATCTGGATGTATAAAAGGTATTGATCAAGTAATTTGTGGCATTATATGACTTTGGCCGACATACGTAATGATTTATATGCCTAATTTTTTGATGCGCATCATCAATCAAGTATGGATTCAGCCGACTAAACAATAACTTGCAAATATCCTAAGTGTTCTTGTTGTTGACTAGAAAGTTGTGGGAAATCCTTGATGCAGATATATATACCCAATGGATTCAAGCTTGTGAGGGCATGGAAATGATAATATGAATTATTAAGGGAGAAGAAAAGTAGAGACAAGTGCGACGGCAGTAATTCAAGCTCGGAATGTGACAGGAAAGTAATATTGAGCAGAGGAAGAATGAAATGTGCTAGATCAGTATACTGTGCCTAACCAGACTAAATTCCTACATGTATAGATGTTGTTCACCAATTCAAACACCTTGGTATCATCTGTAAGCATTTGTAGACTGTAAATCTCTTGTAGGCAGTGGGCCTTTTGTGAGCAGTGTGCTCAGGCAGTGAGCCCCAATTGGCAAGTGCCAAATTTGTACTCTTATTCTTTTAACAGAGAATATAATCTTGGGTTAGTCACCCCGTGGTTTTTCCCTTAACAGGGTTTCCACATAAAAATATTTGTGTTATGTGTTAATTTCTTTTTAGTTCTTATGATTGCCTTGTTTTGATACAACACTAAATGATAAGATAAGAAAATGAAGTTAAAATAGAAAAGTTATAAGATAACTGATTCACCCCCCCTCTCTACACTGTCCAAATCTACATCCTGTCAATTGCTAATTTGATGATAGTCATGAGAAAATGAATGAAATTTTCAAATTTAGATGAAGTTTTACTATTTTAGTAAAATATGTCAAAGAACCTCATCCACCTAGCGAAGACAATTCTCCTCTATAGAATGCATCATCAATTCCTAGTCTTAAGCTTGCAAGTTCAATAGGTAAATTCAACTTAAAATGCTCTACTTTTGTTTGAAATACGAGGTGAATGTTTGTATGCACACAGTAGATCATTTTCCCTAGAAGATAACAACTAATTATTACTGAATGAAAGTCACATGCTCTAATTTTTCTTTGCTTACTGAAGAATATATTATTTGGAAAAGAATATGAATGGTAATGAATTGCAACTTGTGTTTTGGAACCATAACCAGATCACTATTTAGGGCTCAGCAATAAACAACAATAAATAAACCCAGTCATAGAGTACTCTCACGCATAGACATACATGAAAATGTGGAAGCATAGACAAGGCAAGTTAATTGTTTCAAAAAATGCCTCAAAGAAATGTGATATCATGGAAGGCACCCGCTCTCCTGCAAACTCTTCAAGTCATGCCAACGGTGATGCAGGAAAGCCTAGGCTAGGCTTTCCCGCATCACTGCTGGCATGACTTGAAGAGTCTGTGGGAGAGCGGGTGCCTTCCATGATATCACATTTCTTTGAGGCATTTTTTGAAACAATTAACTTGCCTTGTCTATGCTTCCACATTTTCATGTATGTCTAGCAGGGCACTTGTAACTACAACATATGACAAAAGAATCCCTATTGTTATGCTTTGATGGATGTCCCTTTGTTATTACTAGATATCTGATGTAGTGTACATTATTATAGTGCAATCCTATTTTTCAGATTGTTTCATTTAGCATCACCAATATTCTAATACTCTTGCCAAGTGTATACATTAAGAGAGAGATTCAAATGACAGAGGAGAAGGTTATATAATGGTTCTGTTTTTGCATTATTCATGGTTTCCTTGCAATGGACTGAATATGTTCAGGTGACAGAAGTTTGTTTGAGTGTGAATGTATTGTGTAAACCCCTATAACAATGCTCAAGTTATGCAAATGTTCATGTGAATGGAGTTTAGTAATGTCAAGGGTCTGTGATTATCATAAGTGTGAGGAGCATTGTGTTGCATTTACTTGAACACAGAGAAGAGAATTGAATCACAATACTATGTAATGCCATTGTATTATTGTGTTCTTGGAGTGTGTTTTGCTTTGGATAGTAGTATGCTCTAGAGACCATTGACACTTGAAGGTTGAGTGAATTTGTCAATATTCATGTGACAAAGGTCTTGTGGTGTCTTGGATTGATTTATGATTCTTAAGATATCTATCTATGTTTAGTCAATGTTTTGATTACGGACAAATAACATAATTTATTGTTGCATTTATCATAGAAACAAAGGGCACCTCTTCTGATTGTAACAAACAATGTAGAGAGTGATGCATTGGTTGCTTTGATCTTGAATAAGCTTCATGCAGGGGTGAAGGTTGGTGGATTTTTCTATTTAAATCTTGTTTACTTTTTAAATTATTTTTTAACTTTAAATTCTAAATCCTTAGAATTTTAAAAATATATTTGTGTCTAAATCAAGTTTGTGCTATTAAGGCCCCTTGTTTTGGTGAAAATAGGAAAAATAACTTGCAACATCTTGTTGCACTTACTGGTGGACAGGTTAGGTTTATGTTTCTATGTATCTACTCTCTTTTTTGGCTTTGGAGTTTCTTGTTTGTTATGCAAGTTTGGCTTCTTCATGTGACACCTATTGAACCAATTTTGTTTCTTAATTGAGTTAGTTTGCATGTATTTTGCCATTTTGTTTTCTCCACTTCTCAAGGAAAAGTATTTATGGCTAGTAGTTATCTTCTGGTCATATCAGAGGATCTTGGTATGAAGCTTGACAAAATATAATTTGGCATGCTTGGAACAACTAAGAAGGTAGGTAAACATAGTAGTATCCTTGTATATAGGCATATAATGTTGTTGTCATCCATGGACAAGGTTTTTGTTGTGTTGTTACTCAAATTCTTTTTATCATTTTAACATTTTGTTGTATGATAAGATTAGTTGTTCTTTATTCTAGGTGACTATCTCTAAGGATGATACTATAATTCTTGATGGAGGTGGTGACAAAAAAGCAATTGAAGAGATATGTGAGCAGGTGAGTTTTATTAGAGGGAAGCGTGATAATATTTTTGCAAGACAATAATGCTTGATGACAATAGAGCTGATAAGAGATTTGTGTTGGTATGCTTGGCATGGATGACAAAATATTTGGTCACAGATCTGTACTAATATTGAAGAAAGCACATCTGATTATGATGAAGAAAATCTCCAAGAGAGGTTGGTAAAGCTACCAAGAGGAGTTGTTGTTCTCAAGGTTTAACTTATAATCAAATTGTGATCAGTTGTTTGAAGATAATTTTCAATATTTTCAAATTAGGATGATACATTGTATCTATATTTTTTTTATGGTCTTTTTTATTTAATTTAGATTGGAGGAGCCAGTGAGCTTTAAGTTGGAGAGAAAAAAGATAGTCATTGATGCATTAAATGCAACGAAGGTAGCAGTAGAGAAGGACATTTTACCAGTTAAACATATTTGTAAATTTCATTAAAGCATTAAAGATGGTAATATTTTTGTTAGGAAGGTTATAGCTCCGTGATTAATGGAAGATACATTCCAGGTGGTGGTGTTGATCTTCTCTATGAAACAAAAGAGCTTGATACAATTCCTACAGCCAACTTTGACTAGAAGATTGGAGTCCAAATAATTCAGAATGCATTGAAGGTATAAATTACTAACCTAGACTTTCTTTTGTTTATGTCTAGAAATAGGATTTATCTCATTGTTCAATCATTCATTTTTTCTATTTTTTAAAGTCTCCTATACATATAATTGCTTCCAATGCTGGTGTCAAGGGTGTTGTTGTAGTGGGAAAACTACTGGAACAAGAGAATCTTGATTATGGCTATGATATGCTACTAAAGGTACACTTAGAATATGAGCATATTATGTTCTTAGTACTTAACATTATAAAGTTTGATGATCTTTGAAATTGATGATTTTTTTACTAAATTGATAATGCTCCTTTAGTTGTTGGTGAGTTGCTTGATGATGATTGTCCCGAGGACTTCATCAAAGGTCTTATTCTTTCTGTTCGTTCTCTCCTTCCTGTTGAACCACTTGTTGAAGAATGTGAGAAAAAGGTAATGTATAAAATCTCTAAAGCTATTTTTCAATTTCCATAAGGTTTATATTAAGTTAACAGTTCTTGTTTTGTCTTTGTTTATTCCAAGAACTGGCTTCCATTGTTGACACAATTTTTAGAGCATCTTGTGAGTGAAGGAAGTCAAGATGTACATAGGACCCTTAGGCTTCATGTATGGGATGAGATATAGGACCCTTAGGCTTCATTTTTCAAGTAGTTATTTCATGTTTTGGTTGTTTAAGCAAAAAATAGAGCATTATAACTCAGTTTTCTTAGTCACAACACTGAGAAACACACTTTGTAACACATTTTTCAAAGAAAAGACATATATTTAAGTCTTGTATCTACTGTAAGAACACCTTTTCTCAATAAAATATTAGTATTTTGCCTTCTTGATTATAGATGTTTCATTACGCGTAAATGAATGATTGATTATGTTTTTCTGTGTTTTATATTTAAACCTCAAAAGCATTGTCTCATTTCCAGCACTTTTAGGTAGAAATCAGTGAACAAAAACAATTGAATAAACTACCAATTAACTAAATATACTACCAATTGACAGAGCAATGACTAAATATGACTAAATACAATGATTATGCAATTAATAAACAATTGATGTATCGATATACTACCAGTTGACAGAGATCAGTGAACAAAAACAATTAAATAAACTACCAAATTGATCAAAATGATGATTAAAATTAATGACTAAATACACTACCAATGGATGGAAATCAATGAATAAAAATGACTAAATAAGTGACCAGTTAACAAAAATCAATGACTAAATTAATGATTAAATATATCAATGACTAAAAAATGACTAAATAAGTGACCAGTTTACAACAATCAATGACTACATTAATGACTAAATATACTACCAAATTGATCAATCAAAACAACCAATAAATGACTAAAAATGGTTTAGTCATCAATTCGGTCATGTTATAAATGACTGGAAATAAACTACTAATGGTCACATGACCATGTTCAGTCATTTATATGCAATTTTTAGTGGTTTTTTTAATCATATATTGTTGTTTCTGTACTAGTGAATGCATAGGATCAACACAACATCCAAAGCACTACATAGATAGAGAGATCACATTTCCTAGGCCAAAAATAATAAAGGTTTAGAACCTTCATCAACAACACTCATAACACTCATTCTTTGATCATCAAGTTAAGTACCATTATTTTATATTTTATGTTCCATACCATAACATTTAATATCAAAACATCAACAACTCACAAAACATCACACATTTATTAGTCTATATTAATTCCTTATATGATACCTTTCCTTGGATTAGCCTAGATTATCCTTTAAGGAAACTTTTTTTTCCTTTACATTTTGGTGAACCCAACCAATCCTACATAACCTAGTTTTTCTTTTAGAGTTTCTCATCACATTAGGGTTTTCAAGTCTACAATTTCCATATCTAAACTTCCTTTTGTATTCTTGTGCTTCATTGCTTTATCTTTCTTAATTAAGGTTTGGTGCTTATTTACACTTTCTATCTATCATGCACCCTATCCACCATTACATTGGATTTAGGGTTTGCATTTTACATTAGCTTACAAATCTAATTAACTTTTGATGTTTCTACTATGAGTTTCATTACCACTTTCCATATTATCATTTATGCCACGAGATACTCAAGATCATAATCTTCCGTGCTCATTTAAACCCTAATATGGCTTCCCATTTTGGTGCCAATGATATCTTTAATGGTGGTCATATTGAGACAAATGTAGATGATCATGAAGATTATGATCATGAAACACATGTGGCTCAACAAGATGTTCATCTTATAGGACAAGCTTTGATAGATGCATTCCAACAAGCAGAATCCCCTAATCAATTCAGAAATCTCTTTTATAAAACATTAGTGGGATATCCTCATGGCACAAGATTTTTACAAGATCTTGGATCCTTAATGAATATTTTTAGTGGTGTATCCTCCTCTTCCAATTGCAACCCTACCAAGTTTTCATAGCTACTACCATCATTAACCCTATTGTTACTCCTAACACCTCTACTATTCCTACCTCCTTTACTTTTAACTTACCCAAAGGTTACATTGTACCTTTCATTACCCCCAAGATTACTTCCATCCCTTCTAGCATTTCACCTATTTCCACTCCCATCACTTCCATAGACACTACTATTATGCCCTCTACCCGTACCATCCATACTATCCCCCTATTCCAAGCCATAATCAACACTTGTCATGCTATGTCCAACCCATTACTACTATGACCGTGCCTATTACATCCCAACCCCTCTTCACCCATTCTACCATCTCCCATACACTAATACTTCTATTGTTCCCACCACCACCTTGGATACACTTGTACAATAATAAAAATATATACAGAAAGAACATGTCAAGCATAACGAGAAGGATATACACAATCCTCCACATTGCACACCACTAGCTTTTGACCTAGAAATCAACCCACAATAATGTGTCCCACTTTTTGGCCAAAGTGGGACATTGAAATCAACATTTTAAACCAAATTTTCACTTTTTGACACCTATAATAACTAATCCATTAAGAATTTGAAGATGATGTGAACTAGTGATTTTTGAGATTTTGTGTATAGATTCTAAATGTATTATTTTTAAAAAATTAAGAAAAAATTTGTGAATTTTTTACGTAACTTTTAACAACTTATTTTTTTACAGTTAACAATATTTTTAAAAGTGACGTTTATACCATACAACATAACTTTTTTTTATAGAAAGGACAAAATTATAAATTTTTAAATATAGATTTGTAACACCAACATCTAGTGCATAGATATTTTTTTATAATTTTTTGTTGAATTTTTTTAATTAATTTTTGAAGTGAGACTAATTATAATTCGGACATAGGTTTGTACCATACAATACAACCTTTTCTATATGTATCCAAATTAACTTCTTCCTTTTTTTGTTGAAACAAGGACATCAATACCTAGTGTATATATATTTTTTAGAATTTTTTCTCTATTTTTTATTTATCCACGTGTGGAATAAAGACTTTGATGTTCAATGAAAACCCTATGTTCACTAGAAAATAGATAATAAATATAATAATCAAATGAAATATATTCAATATCATACTTTTTGGAAAGCTTATACTAGGGGCTAGATACTTACAAAATAGAATTTCTAAATCACTCCATTTGATCCTCTAAAAGGTGAAGTAAAATTAGTTTTTTGTCAGCATTTTGATAGGTGTGGAGGAGACTCCATCAAGGGTTTGATTTAAGACTAGGGAGGTTATTCCCAAGGGGGTTTTATCTAACCCCCTTCAATTAAACCCCTTTAGATCCCACCAATTTTTCCTCATTTTACTATTTTACACCTCTCCTCCCATCATACTTCTCATCCAATGAACTTTCATTTTATCTTGTTTCCATTTAATCCTCCCAATTTATATCCTCATCCCTCTTTGCATGTCCTAGTTTTCATATTTCCATTTTCTTTGTTGATAAGGGAGAGGGAGAGGGAGGAAGTGGGAGAGAGGGTGGAGATGGAGGGGAGAGAGAGAGAGGGGGGATAAATAGGGAGATAGAGAGAGAGAGAGACATAGACATAGACATAGATAGAGACAGAGACAGAGATAGAGATAGAGATAGGGAGAGAGAGATAGAAAGAGAGTCTCAGTTTTCTTATTTCCATTTCCTTCATTAATAAGGGAGAGGGGGAGATAGAGGGGAGAGATAGGGAGATAAAGGAATGATAGGGGAGAGAGAGAGAGGCAAGAGATAGGGAGATAGGGAGAGATATTAGATAGGTAGAGAGAGAGGAGAGACAGATAGGGAGAGATAGAGGAGACAGAGAGGAGAGATAGGGAGATAAAGAGTGAGTGACATATAAGGGAGAGATAGGGAGATAGAGGTTTACAGTTGCTTGGGTTTAGGGTTTAGGAGTTTTGGGTTAGGGGTCAAGGTTTAGGGGCATTATTTAGAGTTTTTGAGTTTAGGGTTTCTCAAGTTTACGTTTTAGGGTTTAGGGGAATTATTTAAGGTTTGCTCTCATTTACGGTTTAGGGTTTAGGGGTTAGGGGTTAGGGTTTAAGGGTTTAGGGTTAAAGGTTTAGTGGTCAGGGCTTAAGGTTTAGAGAGATAGAGAGGGGACCAATAGAGATTAGGAGAGATAGAGGAGACAAAGGGGAAAGATAGGGACTGAGGGAGTGAGGGACATGTCCAGAGACATAGGGAGATAGATTGATATGTAGAGGGGCGATAGAGATAGGGAGATAAAGGTTTAGGGTTTCTTGGGTTTAGGGTTTAGGGGAATTATTTAGGGTTTAGGGGTTAGGGGTTAAGGTTTAGAGGTTTAGGGTTTAGGGTTTAGAGAGAGGGGACCAATAGGGGGATATAGAGGGGACACAGGGGAGAGATATGGATATAGAGATTGAGGGACATGGCTAGAGACATATAGAGAGAGATTGAGAGGTAGAGGGATGATAGAGATAGGGAGATTAGGGAGAGATAGGGAGATAGAGGTTTAGGGTTTAGGGGTTAGGAGTTAGGGGTTAGGGGTTAGGGGCAATATTTATGGTTTAGGGGTTGAGAGAGAGAGAGAGAAAGGTTTAGGGTTTAGGGGTTAGGGGTCAAGGGTCAAGATTTAGGGGTATTATTTAGGGTTTATGAGTTTAGGGTTGCTCAAGTTTAGGGTTTAGGGGTTAGGGGTTAGGGTTTAGAGGAATTATTTAGGGTTTAGGGGTTTAAGGTTTAGGGTTTAGAGAGATAGAGAGAGGGGACCAATAGAGATCATGAGAGATAGAGGATACAGAGGGGAGAGATAGGGAGATAGAGAGTGAGGGACATGTTTAGAGACATAGGGAGAGAGATTGAGAGGTAGAGGGATGATAGAGATAGGGAGATAGTGGAGAGATCTAGGGAGATAGAGGTTTAGGGTTGTTATGGTTTAGGTTTTAGGGGTTTGGGGTTTAGGGTTGCTTAGGTTTAGGGTTTAGGGGTTAGGGTTTAGGGCCATTATTTAGGGTTTATGGTTTAGGGGTTAGGGGTTAAGGTTTAGAGGTTTAGGGTTTAAAGAGGGAGAGAGAGAGGACTGATAGGGAGATATATAGGAGACTGAGGGGAGAGATAGGGAGATAGAGAGTGAGGGACATGGCCAAAGACAAAGGGAGAGAGATTGAGAGGTAGAGGGTTGATAAAGATGGGGAGATAGGGGAGAGATCTAGGGAGATAGAGGTTTAGGGTTGCTTGGGTTTAGGGTTTAGGGTTTATGGGTTTGGGGTTTAGGGTTGGTCAAGTTTAGGGTTTCAGGGTTAGGAGTTAAGGTTTAGAGGTATAGGGTTTAGGGTTTAGAGAGAGGACCAATAGGGAGATATAGAGGAGATCAAGGGGAGAGATAGGGAAATAGAGAGTGGGGGACATGGCCAAAGACATAGGGAGAGATTGAGAGGTAGAGGGACGATAGAGATAGAGAGATAGAGGTTTAGGGTTGTTTGGGTTTAGGGTTTAGGGGTATTATTTTAGGGTTTAGATGTTTACTTAGGTTTCTCAAGTTTAGGGTTTAGGGGCATTATTTAGGGTTTAGGGGTTTAGGGTTTCTTAGGTTTATGGTTACATGTCAAAAGAAGTCTCTTTATCTTTATCTCTCTCCCTCCCCTCTTTGCCTTGTCTCATGTCTCTCTCTATCTCTCTCACCTCTTTACTTCCTACCCTCTCCCTCCTCTCCATACCTCCTACCCTCTCTCTCTCTCTCACCTCTGTACCTCCCTCCCCATTCTCCATGCACTTAAAACACTTATAAGTTTCCATTCATGACAAGAATTAAGACTTTTAATGCATGAAAGCACTTAAAATTTCCATTCTTGACAAAGCATGTTCGCATTATAAGAGGAACACGATTTGGTGAACCAAAAAAATGGACAAAAAGAATGTGGGATCCATGTTTTAGTCCTACATGTTCTGTTATTCCTTGCTTTTCATGCACAATCAAACAACAAAACTCTTTTTAACCAATTGACATTTTGACAATCATTGTTTTCTTAATTCACCAACCTTTTTTGGTTTTTCAATGTAGAATAAGTAAATTGCCTATTTTTAGATAGAATTTGATTGTTTAAACTAATAGTTTCATGTTTCATATTATTTCAATGTTAATTTTCATGTATTTAGATTGAATTTGATGATATATGTTTGTTTTTTCTTAATTTTCACTAATCCTATTAGAGTTATATAGAATTGAACATTGAATATGAAGGAACTTGCCAAAATGATCAAATTTTTGAGGATTGCGCAACTTGAATCTTGAAATCTAAGGTATGTTCTTTAAATGTATTTGTTTACTTCACTTTATGATTATGTTAAAGTATGAAATCTCATGTTATAGGATAGTCATGAGGGAAGTGAGAGGATTATCATTTTGACAAGTTAAATTATCATGAGAAAGTGAAAATTTATATCTATTTGAGATAACAATCTATGACAACAAGCCATATCACCATGGGAAGGAAATCATCAAGATATATTGGTATATATTTATGAAAGTAGTCTTATCAACATTCAAGGATAATCCTAAACTAGAACAAGGCCATGGAAACACTTTCACTGTGGAGTAGATGTGCATTCACATGTTATTATCTTGATTCAAACACTAACCTAAACTATTAGAAGGATACTAAAGGAAATCATGTTAGTTAATGAATTATCATCATGCTAAAATCAAGCTAAGGATTGTCACGTGAGCATACATACTTGGAAGAACTATCATATCAGCCTAAAGACTAAATTATACTGCAATAGCTATCATGCAACCCTAGGAATAGTTATGACCTCTCACCCATGGGTAGGAGAGAAACTGATACACAAGGTGGAAATCAAGACTAAATGATAATTCAATTAATCTCAAATCCATGCAAAGATATATCCATGATACTATATAAACATATCTGAGTGGTCTTGAAAGGATATTCATATGATAGGGAAGATTGCTGTCAACTAAAACATAACCATACATGTCATTGGCATAGTTATTAGGACAATTATAAACACAATGAGGTTGTCTTGAATAGATAGTGACTTGTCGAGGAGTGATTAGATAGTTAAGGAAGATAGAGTATTGATATTGGTGGGTGCATGTACTACAATACAGTTAAGGAGGGCATGATGCCATTAGGACAATCTTGAGTAAAGCCTCCTTGCATGATAATATAACTAGTCCTTTGTGATGTACTTGAATCTCCATGAGGGTGATGAAGTTTTAGGCTGGAGGAAGGATAATCTAAGTGACTTAAGCTACCCAAGACTATGACAATCTAGAAATATGCATATGATCTACACATGTTCCCTTATACATTGCACAATCATCTTGAATATGGGACTATTATAAAACCTCAAGTTTTGATCCAAATGTGTCATAATGTCACCTACTATCTCAGTATAGTCAAGGCATTGATGAGGTTCACTAGGACAATCATGAAGCATCCATGCATTATAATGCATTTAGTCCTTTTGTGATCTATATGTACTCCAAGAGCAATTGCAATAAATAGGATTAGGTTTTGAGATCCTAGCTTGTCAAATAGGTTTGGTAAGGGGGTTTGTAAGGTCTTCCAAATATCAATAGTAATAGAGGACTAGTTTTCATGTCATTTTGGAAGCTCTTGAGTCTTAAGATCTCCATAAGAAATCACATCCTATTTTAGAGATAAGATTGATCCTAAATGGAGTATCTGGTAGCCATTGTTAGCAATTGAAGTCATGATGTTATTCCTGTTGTTTATGATTGACCTTTAGGGATAGTAGGAAGGATCATTTGGACATGTGGAGGATACAACATAAGCCTCCCCACCATTTCAAACATTGTTAATACATACACCCGGGGTCAGAGTAGTGAAGACAACATGAAGATCTTTTGGAGATATAAACAAGGGTAGACTATTGTATATATATATCACTTCTCTTTAAGTCATTCTAGAGTATGAGGTATTGAGGTCTATGGATATTACATGTTAAATCCATCAAAGTGGACATCAAGTTCATGGTTTTCACAAAGCTAAGAACCCTTCCACAGTTAGTATAAGCTACCCTAAGTCATTGTCATGATCAAAGCAACCTAGATTGTTACAATTTCAAGTTGTCACTAGCCTCTTATTGCAGTTTATAGGGTTAACTATGATTTATGAAGCATCAAAGGCACTGATGACAAGGGTAAGTGTAATAAGTACTTTTTCAATCATCTCAATCATTGTTAACTTGTTAGGGCTATTAAAGATTGTCTCACTACCTACAGTCCTGACAACAAAGGGTTGAATATACTTACCACTCATGTTAATACTTTTATGTATTGGTTGAGTGGTCACTATGATGAAGGATACAAAATAAGATACATTTGTAGCAGTAGTAGTAATTTCCTTTATCAAGGGTTAGTATCAAGAGTTTATCTTTTCTTAATGAAGCCATGAGTATCATGCTAGGTTATTCAATATGGTTGTGAAGTGAAATGATGGAAAGACATCACGAAGAAGTTATGGTAACTAGATTAGATGTCTAAAACCTTTATTATCCCTATCAAAGGCATGAAAAGATAGAGCAATCCTAAGACTATAGCAGCAACATGAAGTTTTCTTTTTTTCCATATGCATGGACCCTAGGTTTCAAGGGGGAAGAGTTGTGGTACTTACTAGATTCAAGGCATCATTATGTGTGAAAGTAAGGTTCCCAAAGTTTCAAGAACCTCTAAGATTTCAAAGAATAATCATTTGCATAGCCTTTTCATGATTTAATGAAAGAGTCATGCATCATAAAGTAGCAATCAAGATCAAAAGAAGGACACCAAATTTGGTGAAGCTGCAAAAAGAAACTAAATTTGACACTTGATTATGATTTCACAACCAATTTGAATAGGAATGGGAGAGAGATTAGAGAAGGTATTTCTCCTAAATAGGAATGAATATGTTGCATCTTTAATCTACTTGACATGTTTTAGATCTTTCATTAATCTTGTTTAAAATCTTTGTGTCTCATTTTTCGTTTATCTTAATTTTTTGCTAGCCAGTAGGAGGTTGCTCTACATACACTATTTTAACAAAAATATGATAGAGGAATAAAGTACTAAAAGAGAACCTAAGACAAGACCAAGCAAAATGTTTGAGAAGATATGTTAAGAAAATGTTCATAATTAGCCTAGAGATTGTGCCTACCACCATTTGTAAATGTTGACCATATCTTGGCCATTGATGTAATGCTAAAACTTAGTATTGCTATGATACGTTCTTAAATTTCATCTAAATGATGAATGTTAGTTACTCCATGAAGTACAAGAATGGTATGATATATGTCATCTTGCCTTGTAATTTGAATGTTATCCTAGCTTAATCTTGATTTGTAAAAGATTGCTAGTATATGACATGTGTGCGATCTTTATGTTTCAGGTTGGAAACTATAAATTCTCAGATTTATAATCATTTATTCACTTTAATTATATGATTATATTTTGAGATTTGTGTATGATATTACTTTACTCTATTTTTACCAAGATGGACTAATTTATTTATGTCTTGTTCATGATGCGTATAGAAATCAACATCATGCAGAGGAAATGAGCAAAGACTCTAACTCCAAAAGAGCATGAAGATGAGAATGAAAAGAAAGGATAAAGAATGAGGTGACTTCATGAAAGTAGGAAATTGTCAACCATAGAAGAAGACATGCCACCAATTCAAGAGGAACATGAATCACCTGATCAAGCTAAGAGAGAGATGGAATTGGCAACACAAAGGCAATGAATGCAAAACCTCCATTTAACAAGGAAATTGAATCTTGAAGTTGGAGGCACTCCATCTTTCATAGGTCAAGATGAAGGTACACCATCATTCTCTTCTCAAATTGGAGGCACTCCATCTTTCACGGGTCAAGCTGGAGGTACATCTTCATTCTCTTCTCAAGTTGGATGCACACCATCATTCACATGTCAAGTTGAAGGTACACCATATTCTCCATCTCAACTTCAAGGTTTTTCATCTTTTCCATCTCTAATTGAAGGTACGCCATCTATCCCATCTCAAGTAAATATTGAAAAAATTCCTAATACTAAGTCAAGTTTACCATTGAAAATGCCTCCTAGAATTTTGCATAGAAAGCCTAAGTTTCTAATTGATATCGATGAGAATGTTTTGAAGCACATGCAGGATAAGATTCCTAAGAGTACTTTCCAAAGATAAGATATGGAAATCATTCTTTGAGAACTTAAATGAAACTGGAAGATGTCAACTATTTGTTGAATTGATGAGAAATCTAAAATTCAGGCCCACTATGAAGATTCCTGGCCTAAGAACATCGGATGCTTCAAGTGAAAAGTCAATTGTAAAGAATCTAATGAGTTCATATGAGAGTGTGGGTTCTACCTCATGCACCAAGGATAGTAATGTCACACGATGTGTCATTATGTCGAAAATAGTAAGCCAACAAACAAAGAAAGCTCACCTCATTAGAAAGACAAGTGAAGCATTGAAAATAAGTAGAAAAACTCTAATGAGAGCCATTGGAAGGTGTGAAAGAGTTGAGGATCCAAATACCAATGAATTGTGGTCATTTTTGGGAGACTCCCATAGAAAGATAAAGCTATTGTTAAAGCTTTGAGATTCCTCATTGAAGAGTTTTGGAAAAATAACACAAGGGTATCTCCTAATGCAAGAGATGTTGTAAGGAGAATTGGTTGTCGAAACCATGAGCCACATCCAAAGTATTTTTGGATGTGAATCAAACACAGTTTTTCAAGAAATTTCAAGAGATGTATCCTCAAATCAAAATTAGCCAAAGGTCTTTTGAAATGGTAAAGTCTTTTTATGTCAAAATAAATCACACATGCACAACTTGTTGTTGTAGAGTACATATTGAGTTTTCTAATCATTATGATGTTTATAGATATATATGTGTGTGTGTGTAGATTTGCATACTAATGATGTTTTGCAGGAGTGTAATATAAAGTGTCCACCTCGATCTAAAGAGATTTCATATCGAGCATCTTATGTCAAAGAGTGGATGGTCAATTATTCTACAAGAACTTATGCTTGGATAGCACGTGTGACCATTGTGGTGGGTTGCAACATTTGCCAATTTGTGAACATATGGAGAACACACATGCAATTGGGAATGAACTAGTAAAATTTAGAAAATATAAGGCAATGACATATAGTCTAAAAGATGGTAAAGAAGAAAAAAGGTGTGAATTGGTCATTGAAAATATTCCAGTGTATCATTTTATCTTTATTTTCTGAGAGAATATAGTTTACGAGTATGCAAGGCATGCCCATAGAGCTTGATGGTTGGACTTGAAATTCAAGTTATGCAAGGACATGTTTCCACTTGGTACCATCATTTCGATTGTTGACTTTGTATAGAACTGCACACTACAGCCACAGAATGAGGTGCAATCGTAATATTACAACTCTATGTAGGTTGCTATATTTGTGCATATAGCATTCATTCATGTAAGTGACAGTACAGAGGACAACATAAAGATGTTGAGGGAGTATCATTTTTATATCAGTGATGATTGCACACATTCTACAAAGTTTGTGCAAGGCTTCTTTTAGATGTTCTATCGTGATTTGGCTAGTAGGAGCATATCGTATGGTCAGATAATTGTGCATCACAATTCAAGAACTCGCAGATGTTCTATTGGTTGAGAAAGATGCATAGAATGTATGGTGTTCAACATATGTGGAACTTTGGTGAGGTTGGGCATGATGGTGCAGGAGCATGTATCAAAAGAGCATTAGCACGAGAAGAGTTGAAGTACAAAGACAATGCAAAGTTGACAGATGTGAGATCTATTGTTGAATGGTGTAATGCTACAATAGGTCTAGGTAATGAAGGTAAGTCTACAGTTCATAGATATTTTTGGTTGGTTGATGATACTAACATTGTAAAATATGAGGATTGTTGTACATTGACAGGATCAAGTGAGCTACACTCTTTTAGAATCTCTAATGTAGCTTCATGGAGTATGCATACACGACGGATGGTATACTTTTGTTCTTTATGTACAAATCAAGCTTGGTATGATTGTGAGTCAAAGGAGTGGGTCGATGAATGGTCTACAAGAAGCCTAAGCCCAGTTGACATGTATCGACTCTAGACAGCACTACAACTCACAGAGATTGAATCATCAATTGATTGTGACCATGTTTCAGATCTAGTTCAACCAAGTATTATTAGCATTCAAATTTAATAAAATTCAATATTCCATCTTATTTTGTAGTTTTTTTGTATTGTTGACTATATTCATTGAACTGAATGCACATATCAATGCAGGGCATGTTTATGTAGTTATTGCAGCTGAAGACAATGAAGAAGGAACATATCATTATTTGTGTCATTGTGTTGACATAAAAAAGAAATTAGATACCCCTGCTATAGATGGAAAAAACATCGAGTGCCCTATAGGATCAGTGGTTATTACTAGAACATTAGAAGGTACCCAATGAAGACGTCTAATGTGTGGTTGTTCAAGGACTTTGACACACAGAAAGATTCTTCATTATTCTAACCTTGTTGTGGCATCAAACATTCATTTGATCAAATATGGGGGTAGACCATTGAACAAGACCTTGTGGAAGGTTCGTGAGTCTGACCATGAGTCAATACTCGACACAATAAAGAGTAGAATAGACCCAGATGGTTCATTAGATTGAATCAATGGAATGATATAAAGGTATGTTATTTTTCTTTGCTATCCTCATTTCACCTTCTATATTTTTGACACCTATCTTACCTTCTTATATGTGCTCTTTGGTCTTGGTTAATTAGCTTCATTTCATTATAGAGTTCATTGGTTTACTCATTTTAGCTAAATAGTGCAATTGCATTTGCATGCAGGATTTGAGTATGAAGGAGGTAGGCATAATCCTTATGAATTTGCCTTTGGAAGGAAAGTAAGGTAGGTATTGTCCTATTTTTCTTCCCATCCAAATAGCCCAAATCCATAAAATCTCTAAGTGTTTTGCCCTTGAGAAATACAAGGAAAAACATCCCAAAATTGACTAAGTCCAAAAATCCTGAGTTTTCCTTGTGTTTTTAGCATTTTCAGAGTTTCAGAGTTCTCCCCTTTGTCATGCCATCCTAATCAGCTCTAAACTCCACTTTGTTCCTTGCAAAAATTCTCTAAGTACTCAAAGTTCTTCAAGTGTCGGGGGTCATACCTCCTTTCTTCTTCCTTCCTTTTCTTTTGGAAGGAGAAAGGTGGAAGTCCCAAAGCCTGGGCTCCGACTCTTTCCCTTTGAAAATTTGGCTAAGTGTTTCGGGGGGTCAAACTTCGGACTTTTCTTCTTCCCTCTTTCTTTTCTTATAGGAGGAAGATGGAAGGCCCGAAGTTTGACTTTCGTCGAACCATCTCAAATAAGTTCTAAGTGTTTTGGGGGGTCAAACTTCAGACTTTTCTTCTTCCCTCTTCCTTTTATTTTGGAAGACAGAAGACAGAAGGCCCGAGGCCTAACTTTTGTCGAAACCTTCAAAAAATGACTACGTCTTTAGATTGCGGGGCTTGGACTATCTTTCCTCTTCCTTCTCTGGGAAGGCGTAAGATGGAAGGCCCGAGACCCAAAGTCCACCGACTGTTTCTTTTTAAGTAAAGCAAGACTCAGAGGGCGGGGTTTTCTCCTTTCTTCTTCCTTCTCTCTTGGAAGACAGAAGGCTAAAGGCCTGAGGCCCAATCTCCGACCACTTCTGCAGTCTTCAAAAGCAAAGGAAAAGGAGTGAAACCAAAAGTTAGCCATGGTTTACAAGGAAGAATTTTTTTTGATAAGGCAGAATACAAGCCAGAATCAAAGGTCAAGCACTTAGCTCCAGCTGGAGGTGATTATTGAGCATTTATTGTTGCAAGTGGGAGACTCAGATGCAAAATTTTCAACATAGATATTTATCTCATCTACTCCAAAGAAGATATTTTCCTGCATTTATGTTAAAGAAAAATAGATGTAACCAGACATTCCTTTGTAGAAATATCTTCTGACAGGCCCATGGGATGAATTTATGGCAATAGGTAATTGCACCTCAATGTAAAATGCTATATAAGAATGAAATCAAATGTATTATTGTTGGTTGTTGGTCTAAAAAACCACATCTTGTATCAGTTGTAACTGTGCCTCTTTGATAATAAACAATAAGATTTTGCCTTTCATGCACTTCTTATGCTCTGTGTAATACTTCTTTTTGAGTATCCATTTGTGATTGCTTCTTTAATTTTGGATTCAATTAGTTTCTTTTACCTCTACAGATAGTTTGTGATTTATGTATGCTCATCTGTTATTTATTATTATCCTATGCATATATGGTTGATCTAGGGGCCGAACATTCAAACCTTGTGTATCACCTTTTCATTTCCAGTTCCTCCTTCCCCTTTTCCACAACAATGAATAAATTAGGTTTAGTCTTAGCACACTCTAAATCTCATATTCAGAAAAGGAACCAGCCTTCTTTGGAAGTTTGATTTCCTTTGCAGGGTCCCACACCTAGAAATCACACCAATATTTCACTGGATTGTTGCAGCATAGGCACTTCAACATAGGGTGCAAATCCAAGTGACAACAGTAGGTTCTCATGATTATTTCACGATGATATGTCCTTTAGTTACTATTTCATAATGAGTTTTAATGATGTTACTATGAGTTTTAATGACAAACCCTCATTTGTTTCTTCACATTTGGTGCTAATAATTGATAGCAGTGGGAAGAGAAGCCTTAATTGATGTCCTACAACACATTGGATCAAGTGAGAACACCTTTATAGTACTAAATTTTCATCTACTAGAAAGGTATTAGTACTAAATCTTTACATTTGACATTTCCTAGGGCCAAATGGATGGTACCAATGCATCCGAGTGGGTGTGTAAATGTTAGGGGAGATGTCTTTTTGGTGGTGAAGCCTCCTGGTCATTTTCGGTTACGTTGGACGGAGACAGTCTCTTAAGAGCCCTAAGACAGAAAAGGTGTCAAACTTTGGACCAGCTGTTCCATCAAACTGTGACACCTAGGAACATCTTCTTTGCATGTACAGGTGGATATCAGGTCCACCTACGAAAATCTGCCTCAATTTTTTTAAATCAATTTTATTTGCCTATGGTGGCAAGGAACACATTGTTCCAAAATGCTTCAATTTCATGCAATAGAAAGGTGCTAGGAGTGACATTTTGGATTTCCACAACTTGTGGGGCTGAAATGACTATATCAACGCATCAGGATGGGTAGGTAAGTGTTAGGGAAGGTCTCATTTGATGTGCCAAGTTTCCCAGTCATTCGAGGCAATAGGCTACCAGCAAAGTCACTTAAGATCCCTAAGAGCAAAAAATACCAAACTTTGATGAAGCAGTTCTTAGAATTTGTGGTAGTTGGGAATGTTATGTTCAGACTTACAGGTGTACATGGGTCCATCCATAATAAACTCTCTCATTTTTGGTCAACTCCAATATGTTTGACCATGTCAAAATCAAATGCATTCTTGCAAAATGCTTCAGTTTCATGCAGTGGAAAGGTGCTAGGAGCGACATTTTGCATTCCACAGGTCATGGGGTTGAACTGACTGCACCAATGCATCAAGGTGGGTGAGTAAATGCTAGGGGAGGTCTCATTTCATGCACCAATTGTTGTAATCGTTCGGGGCAGCAAGCTACCAGAAAAGTCACTTAAGATACCTAAGAGCAAAAAACTACCAAAATTTGACAAATCAGTTCTCAAAATTTGTGGCAGTTGGGAATATTTTGTTTAGACCTACAAGTGCACGTGGGGTCTGTCCACAATAACCTCTCTCAATTTTGGTCAACTCCAATCTATTTGACCGTGCCAAAATCAAATGCATTCTTACAAAATGCTTTAGTTTCATGCAGTGGAAAGGTGCTGGGAGTGACATTTTGCATTCCATAGCTCATGGGGTCGAACCAATAGTGCTAATGCATTGGGGTGGGTAGGTAAATTCTAGGGGAGGTCTCATCTATGCACCAAGTGTCCTAGTCATTTGAGGTAGCAGGCTACCGACAAAGTCACTTAAGATCCCTAAGAGCAAAAAACTGCCAAACTTTGACAGAGTAATTCTCAAAATTTGTGGTAGCTAGGAATGTTCCATTTGGACCTACAAGTGCATGTGGAGTCCATCCACAATAACCTATCTTAGATTTGGTCAACTCCAATCCGTTAGACTGTGTCAAAATCAAATGCATTCCTGCAAAATGCTTTAGTTTCATACAACACAACCTTGCCAGGAGCCATATTCTTCTTGTTTCTTATCCTGGGACTGAATTGATAGTTCCAACGCATCAAGGTGGGCAGGTAAGTGCTAGGGGAGATCTCATTTTGTGTGCCAAGTGTCCCAATCATTTGAGGCGGCAGGCTACCGGTAAAGTCACTTAAGATCCCTGAGAGCAAAAAACTATCAAACTTTGATGAAGCAGTTCTCAGAATTCATGGCAGCTGGGAATGTTCCATTTGGACCTACAAGTGCACATGGGGTCTGTTGGTTTTTCTTCTGAATCAGCATTAGGGTTTGCCACTTCTAATGCACAGGAAGATTCAGCCAACTAAATACAGGAGGTTGCGTGAGCTGCCTCCCCTTCACTTCTGGTTCTGCCGCACCAAGGGGGGTATCCCTATAACTCAAGATGTAACCTTGACTAGCTAAAAGATAGAAAGATCTAACTTGACAACAACAGGCAGAATACTCTCATGTATGGACCAAGATCTGTATGATAGATCACAAGGCTGGCAACATTCTTAGACATGATGTCTGGTTGGGTATGAGAGCATGCAGGGGGTTCCTAATCCTACTCCTACAACTAACAGGTGGAAGTATGAAATGGTTTAGTTTGAATTTTGGATGCAAAGCTGGACATGGTTATAACACAAAAACAAAGCATGATTGGTGCCTATCCAGGGCCTAGAGTCAGTAGACATACACCTGTGAATGATCAACATGAATAGCTAAAACTGGATTTTAGGGGGATATATGTGATATCTGCCTTACAGATATCTCCCAATACAGAGTGTTAAGTTATCTCTACTTATGGCATCCCTACTGCAGTATACCCTTCCCAATGTTCAACCTGAAAACAGTTTAATCTACCCCTTGAGCAGAAGTTTAAAGATCAGACATTCAACATAGGAATTCTATGCTCTAGAATCTAAACATTACCCAAATATCCAGATTCAGAAGAAGAATACATGCAATACTGGAGACAGAATTAACACAACACATGCTAAGATAGCATTTCTCATATAAGATTAATCATGAAATCAGTGGGTTCATGCCAAAAACATACAACAAGAGATACATAAACTCACAGGTTAAGCTGTACAGAGCAACCAGATCAGCTTGTTATGAATTACAGAGCTAAAAATCTTCAACTTTCAACCACAAATGTGTAACACTTCCTGCTTATAACATCCAGGTAGTGTACCACAGCAATTAATTACATGGTTGACCAAAAATCCCGCCAGATACACAGTATCAGCAAAATGGCGCTCAACGCATTACCAGATTGGCGCCCAAACATGAATGCAACAGGTAGGGGAGGAGACAGGAAGAAACCTCGAGCCCTGCGCCACTGTCCGCCGATGTACACCTTCAATCGGGTACCAGATCCGCCCATACCTCTGCAACCTTCGCCATTAATGGCGCACCAACCCGCAACCTCGGGAAAATGTCAATTCTGCATCGCAACCATTTCCCGCCGAGATTCATCATCATGATATTTGAAAATATGCAGGATATAATTATCCCACATGCACCCCGCAGCAACCTCTTTAACACTTTATATACTAGGTCATGAGCATATATGATGTCGGTGCTTTTGCTCCTGACGACACTAGTATAAGACTTCATCATCATCATCCTCCAGCAGCATGATATCCTGTTGCTTGAAATATCACCCTGACGTCAGCATCATATCGCAATATAACCTGCATGATAATTGCCTTCATCCGCACAACCTGATCCATCGGAGGAACATCCTCCTGCTGAGCCTATACCAAAAGTCTGGCCGATGAACATCCTGATGACGTCATCATCATATCCTGCTGACGTCATCATCATATCCGCCCACTGCGCACCTCCTCATATCCGGATGACGTCATCATCATATTGACATCAGGATGATATTCGGAAGATAACCGGATATTTGGAAATATCATCCTAATGCACAAATATCAGGTTGCACTGTAGCTCCACTATAAGATCGGGGCGATAGATGAATATGATGATGCTTGAAAAGATCACCCCCACTAGATAATGCACGAAGCCGGCAGGCGGATATCTCCTTGATATCAGCATCATCATGACGCTGGAACAAACATACACCCGGGTGATATGAAAATATCACCCCCTCCTTCGAAAATATCATGATGCAGGTAGGTAGAGAAATAGATCACCCTGACATAAGAATGACGTCAGCATCATCAGGATGATAAAACAACGAACATGAAGTGATACAACATCATCAGGATGATATTGACTAAGATCATCCTGACGTTCAAAATATGATGACCCCAGTGAATATCGGGTCACACTTAGAACTCTTCAACAACATCATCAGGATGATCATAACCAAGATCACCCGATGATAAAAATATCACCCCGGCGAAATATCATGAAGGCAGAAAATATGATGACCCCCGCAAGCAACACGGTGATAACTAGAAATATGATGATGATGATGATGATGACCCTTAAGAAAGAACAAGTCAGGTCGAACAACTCAAAGAATAACCCCTTCAGAAGATCGGGGCAACATCATCATCATAAAAGGGCAAGGTGATAATTGGAAGATCACCGGATACTTGAAAAAAATCACCTCCGCAAGCAAATCAGGATACACTGTAGCTCGCCAGCAGGATCAGGATGATATCCAAACATCACCCGATATTGAAATATGATGATCCTGATGAGAAACCGGTCGACAGAAAACATGATGATGCTGACCACCATCGAAGCAAACATGATGATGATGACCTCCTCCTCAGGAAAATATGATGATGCAGCTAAACAATGCTGAGGAGGTCCAACACTTAGAACATTTTTTGGATACTTAGGGAAAGTGCCTGCATGAAAATTGCTCAAAAACTGCCAGTCAATTCAGGCACTAACACTGGCTTTGTCTGGGGACGTGCAGGTGCAAGACTGCAGCGAGAACCCCTGATCTCTGGGATGCAGACCAGTCCCTTATCCATTGGGCACAGAGTCAAATACTGCACCGACCTGCATCACCAAACACACTTGATGGCCTAAGGCCACCAAGAAAAGAAAAACATGTATCTCCCTTTGTCAAATATCTTGTTTTCATCTGCATGCACTGGGTCAAGCCTGGAGATACTACAAAGATCCACCCACAAACAAATCTTGTCATCTGCATATTCAACCCTCTGATTTGGCTTGTCATTATCACCCCTGTGTAGATAACCTTCAACATCATGTGACATGTGGGTGCAAAATGTATCAAGCAATGCATATTCATATGGCATATAACACTTATCATCTATATCATCATCCTGCATTGCAACATGATCTCCGAGCTGGACTGAAAATAGGAAACACTCAAAGTCCATCACACAGCTAGGAAGATCAGGGCTCATTGTATTATATGCTGGCACATCAAAAGAAAAGCTCTCAAAATCACAATTGTGTACATCATGTACACAACCATCTGGTATACCAAGCTGGAAAAGATCAGGCTCTGGCATCTCTTTCAAATCAGGCACATTTTCACAGTCACTTACCTGATGCATGTTGTTTCCTCTTTCATCAGGATGAGAAACAGAATCCAAGCCAAAAATAGTGTCTAGATCTTCACCATACTCAGACAGATCCTCATCACCATATGTGTCATAAATGGGTGACCCAGGTGCATCAGTTTGATCATAGTATGCCATTTGTTCATGGGCAGCAGAACACACATCTTCATCAACAATGGATTCCCTCTGTGGAGGAGTATCAGCCTGTGTGTCATAAGCAAAACAGCCATCAAATGAAAAACAATCATGCTCTGAACTAGCACTTATTTCAATTTCTGACTGCTCTTCATGATCTCCATGTGTTTGAAAGGTGGGCAATGGGTCACACATAGGACTACTTCTCTGTTTGCTTATATCTTCTCTGTCTTGAGTACAATACTCACAATTGTCTCCACAAGTCCATTCCAAAAATTGCTCATTGCTGTCCACAACCTCGTTATTGTTTTCATGGTCAGCTGCCTCATCATTGCAATGGGAATCCTCATTAGTCCTTTCACTGGCATCCTCAACTGGTGAACAATCCAGTTGAGCAGTATTGTTAGCATTATGTTCAAACACAGCAGTCTCAACCTCTATGCTTTTATTTTCATTTTTATCTGCACATGATGCCATAATCATTTGGTCATTTGCAGCTTCATAACCATTTCTCACACCAAGGCCTGGGGACAGGGGTTTCAGCAGGTACACATTTCTGATTTTTTCTATCTTTTCTATGAACCTGTATGCCATCTGCATACTTGTCACCTTGAAATCCCCCAGTATTGCACTAAAGCCCTCTTCAAAAGCTTCAAAGAATATGCCAACACAGGCTGAAATATCAGGTCTGAAGACTTCTGGGATCTGTGAAAGGGCTATTGCAAACCTATGACTGAAATCAACACATGGCTCTTCATCTTGTTTTCTGATTCTCATCAATTCTGCAACAAGATCAGCCGGTTCTTTTGCAAATTCTTCCTTGAAACAGTCAGTAAGCTCATCCCAACAGGCAAAGGATTTCTTTGGAAAGCTCAAATACCAGTCTTTTGCTTTTGCATCAAAGGACCTAACAAAAAACCTCATCCACATATCCTCATCTCTGAATGAATATTTTCCCATAAAATTGTGAAAATTTTGGATATGTGCATTCCCATCATATACATTGTGACCACTAAATCTAGGCATCTGACAGTATATCCTAGCAGGCATAGTTTCTACTTTATAATCCACCCATGACAAATCCAGTTGGTCATACAAAGGATCAAAAGGGCTGACAGGAGGTTTAGCTTCCTGACTGGCAGACACAACAGGGTTACTACTTTTTAACTGGGCCTGCTCAGCCTCCAAGAATATGAACCTATTTCTTATCTCTTCTATTCTTTTATTCAACATTTCACCACTGAGTATGGGATAATTCATACTTGGATTCATAAAAATCTTACTCTTAGACATCCTTTGTCTGTCTAAGACCTAAGGCTTCCCCTGGCATCTAACCTATGCAGTAGAACAACAAATAAAGGGGAAGTAACAAGGTACCTTTTCTCATACAGATGCAGAAATCTGAATATCTTTCATAACATACATCTATCTTTCATGTGCATTTAAATCTTTTGCAGAGTCGCCACCTCTCCAGAGAAAACAAAATTTACAGCAGCTGAAAGCTATTTTTTCTAGGTTCATTCCACCAGTAGAGCATCATTTTGCACATGAAAGACTCCCCAGCAGAGTCGCCATTTTGTTGGTTTTTCTTCTGAATCAGCATTAGGGTTTGCCACTTCTAATGCACAGGCAGATTCAGCCAACTAAATACAGGAGGTTGCGTGAGCTGCCTCCCTTTCACTTCTGGTTCTGCCGCACCAAGGGGGGTATCCCTATAACTCAAGATGTAACCTTGACTAGCTCAAAGATAGAAAGATCTAACTTGACAACAACAAGCAGAATACTCTCATGTATGGACCAAGATCTGTATGATAGATCACAAGGCTGGCAACATTCTTGGACATGATGTCTGGTTGGGTATGAGAGCATGCAGGGGGTTCCTAATCCTACTCCTACAACTAACAGGTGGAAGTATGAAATGGTTTAGTTTGAATTTTGGATGCAAAGCTGGACATGGTTATAACACAAAAACAAAGCATGATTGGTGCCTATCCAGGGCCTGGAGTCAGTAGACATACACCTGTGAATGATCAACATGAACAACTAAAACTGGATTTCAGGGGGATATATGTGATATCTGCCTTACAGATATCTCCCAATACAGAGTGTTAAGTTATCTCTACTTATGGCATCCCTACTGCAGTATACCCTTCCCAATGTTCAACCTGAAAACAGTTTAATCTACCCCTTGAGTAGAAGTTTAAAGATCAGACATTCAACATAGGAATTCTATGCTCTAGAATCTAAACATTACCCAAATATCCAGATTCAGAAGAAGAATACATGCAATACTGGAGACAGAATTAACACAACACATGCTAAGATAGCATTTCTCATATAAGATTAATCATGAAATCAGTGGGTTCATGCCAAAAACATACAACAAGAGATACATAAACTCACAGGTTAAGCTGTACAGAGAAACCAGATCAGCTTGTTATGAATTACAGAGCCAAAAATCTTCAACTTTCAACCACAAATGTGTAACACTTCCTGCTTGTAACAGCCAGGTAGTGTACCACAGCAATTAATTACATGGTTGACCAAAAATCCCGCCAGATACACAGTATCAGCAAAATGGCGCTCAACGCATTACCAGATTGGTGCCCAAACATGAATGCAGCAGGTAGGGGAGGAGACAGGAAGAAACCTCGAGCCCTGCGCCACTGTCCGCCGATGTACACCTTCAATCGGGTACCAGATCCGCCCATACCTCTGCAACCTTCGCCATTAATGGCGCACCAACCCGCGGCCTCGGGAAAACGTCAATTCTGCATCGCAACCATTTCCCGCCGAGATTCATCATCATGATATTTGAAAATATGCAGGATACAATTATCCCACATGCACCCCGCAGCAACCTCTTTAACACTTTATATACTAGGTCATGAGCATATATGATGTCGGTGCTTTTGCTCCTGACGACACTAGTATAAGACTTCATCATCATCATCCTCCAGCAGCATGATATCATGTTGCTTGAAATATCACCCTGACGTCAGCATCATATCGCAATATAACTTGCATGATAATTGCCTTCATCCGCACAACCTGATCCATCGGAGGAACATCCTCCTGCTGAGCCTATACCAAAAGTCTGGCCGATGAACATCCTGATGACGTCATCATCATATCCTGCTGGCGTCATCATCATATCTGCCCACTGCGCACCTCCTCATATCCGGATGACGTCATCATCATATTGACATCAGGATGATATTCGGAAGATAACCAGATATTTGGAAATATCATCCTGATGCACAAATATCAGGTTGCACTGTAGCTCCACTATAAGATCGGGGCGATAGATGAATATGATGATGCTTGAAAAGATCACCCCCACTAGATAATGCACGAAGCCGGCAGGTGGATATCTCCTTGATATCAGCATCATCATGACGCTGGAACAAACATACACCCGGGTGATATGAAAATATCACCCCCTCCTTCAGAAATATCATGATGCAGGTAGGCAGAGAAATAGATATCACCCTGACATAAGAATGACGTCAGCATCATCAGGATGATAAAACAACGAACATGAAGTGATACAACATCATCAGGATGATATTGACTAAGATCATCCTGACGTTCAAAATATGATGACCCCAGTGAATATCGGGTCACACTTAGAACTCTTCAACAACATCATCAGGATGATCATAACCAAGATCACCCGATGATAAAAATATCACCCCGGCGAAATATCATGAAGGCAGAAAATATGATGACCCCCGCAAGCAACACGGTGATAACTAGAAATATGATGATGATGATGATGACGACCCTTAAGAAAGAACAAGTCAGGTCGAACAACTCAAAGAATAACCCCTTCAGAAGATCGGGGCAACATCATCATCATAAAAGGGTAAGGTGATAATTGGAAGATCACCGGATACTTGAAAAAAATCACCTCCGCAAGCAAATCAGGATACACTGTAGCTCGTCAGCAGGATCAGGATGATATCCAGACATCACCCGATATTGAAATATGATGATCCTGATGAGAAACCGGTCGACAGAAAACATGATGATGCTGACCACCATCGAAGCAAACATGATGATGATGACCTCCTCCTCAGGAAAATATGATGATGCAGCTGAACAATGCTGAGGAGGTCCAACACTTAGAACATTATTTGGATACTTAGGGAAAGTGCCTGCATGAAAATTGCTCAAAAACTGCCAGTCAATTCAGGCACTAACAGGGTCCATCCACAATAACCTCTCTCAGTTTTGGTCAACTCCAATCCATTTTATTGTGCCAAAATCAAATGCATTCTTGTAAAATGCTTCAGTTTCATCCAATGGAAAGGTTCTAAGAGTGAAATATTACATTCCACAAGTCGTGGGGCCAAAATAGTGCCAACATGTTGGGGTGGGTGGGTAAATGCTAGGGGAGGTCTCATTTCATGCGCCAGGTGTCTCAGTCATTCTAGGTTGCAAGCTACCAGCAAAGTCGAAAGGTGCTAGGAGTGAAATTTTGCATTCCGCAGGTTGTGGGGTTGAACCAACTATGCCAACATGTCAGTGTGGGTGGGTGAATGCTAGGGGATGTCTCGTTTAGTGCACCAACTGTCTCAGTCATTCTGCGCTGCAAGCTACCAACAAAGTCGAAAGGTGCTAGGAGTGAAATTTTGCATTCCACAAGTCATGGGGTTGAACCGATTGTGCCAACATGTCGGGGTGGGTGGGTAAATGCTAGGGGATGTCTCATTTTGTGTAGCAACTGTCTCAGTCATTCCACACTACAAGCTACCGGTAAAGTTGAAAGGTGCTAGGAGTGAAATTTTGCATTCCACAGGTCATGGGGCCGAACTGACTATGCCAATGTGTCGGGGTGGGTGGGTAAATGTTTGGGGAGGTCTCATTTTGTGTGCCAAGTGTCCCAGTCGTTCTGGGTTGTAAGCTAATTGCAAATGACAAGGACACTTGGCACATGAAAAGAGACCTCCCCTAACATTTACCCACCCACCTCGATGTGTTGGCATGGTTAGTTTAGCAGGCCACAATGAGAAGAACCAAAATAATGGCACCTGATAAGGTTGTGTTGCATAAAACTGAAGCATTTTGCAAGAATGCATTTGATTTCGGCACGATTAAATGGATTAGAGTTGACCAAAATCAAGAGAGGTTATTGTGGATGGACCCCACATGCACCTATAGGTCTAAACAAAACATTCCCAGCTACCACGAATTTTAAGAATTGCTCCATCAAAGTTTGGTAGTTTTTTGCTCTTAGGATCTTAAGTGACTTTGTCAGTAGCATGCTGCCCCAAACGACTGAGACACTGGCGCATGAAAAGAGACCTTCCTTAGCATTTACCTACCCACCCTAACATGTGGGTGCAGTCATTTTAGCCCCATGAGACGTGGAATACAAAATTTTTCTCCTAGCACCTTTCCACTACTTGAAATTGAAGCATTTTGTAGGAATGCATTTGATTTCAGCACGGTCAAATAGATTGGAGTTGACCAAAACTAAGAGAGGTTATTGTTGATGGACCCCACTTGCACCTGTGGATCTAAATAGAACATTCCTAGCTTCTACTAATTCTAAGAACTGCTTCATCAAATTTTGGTAGTTTTTTGCTCATAGGGATCTTAAGTGACTTTGTCGGTAACCTGTTGCTTCGACATGAAACAATACCTCCCAACCTGATGCATTGGCACTGTTGGTTTGGCCTCACAATCTATGGAATACAAAATTTCACTCCTAGTACCTTTCGACTTTGTCGGTAGCATACAACCTGAAATGACTAAGACACTTGGCAAATGAAACGAGACCTCCCCTAGCATTTACTCGCCCACCCCAACATGTTGGCACAGTCATTTTGACCCCACAACCTGTGGAATGCAAATTTTCACTCCTAGCACCTTTTGACTTTGCTGGTAGCTTGCAGCTCATAACGATTGAGACACTTGGTGCACAAAATGAGACCTCCCCTAGCATTTACCCACCCACCCCAACATGTTGGTGTAGTTAGTTTAGCCCCATGACCAACATAATGAAAAATATGGCTCCTGGCAAGGTTGTTTTGTATGAAACTGAGGCATTTTGTAAGAATGCATTTGATTTCAACATGTCAAATGGATTGGAGTTGACCAAAACTAAGAGAGGTTATTATGGATAGACCCCACATGCACCTATAGGTCTAAATAGAATATTCCTAACTACAATAACTTCTGAGAACTGCTCTGTCAAATTTTGGTAGTTTTTTGCTCTTAGGATCTTAAGCGATTTTGTTGGTAGCCTATTGTCTCAAATGACTGGGACACTTGGGGCATGAAATGAGTCCTCACCTAGCATTTACCTACCCACCCTGACATTTTGACATGGTCAGTATGGCCCCATGAGTTGTGGAATGCAAAATGTCACTCCTAACACCTTTCCACTACATGAAACTGAAGCATTTTGCAAGAATACATTTGATTTCGGCACGGTCAAATGGATTGGAGTTGACCAAAACCGAGAGAAGTTATTGTGGACAGACCCCACGTGCACCTGTAGGTCCAAATGGAACATTCCCAGCTACCACGATTTATGAGAACTGCTCCGTCAAAGTTTAACATTTTTTTGCTCTTAGGGACCTTAAGTGACTTTGCCAGTACCCTGTTGCCCCAAATGACTGGGAGACTTGCCACATGAAACGAGACCTCCCCTAGCATTTACTTTCCCACCTCGATGTATTGGCACTACTGGTTTGGCCCCACAAGCTATGGAATGCAAAATTTCATTCCTAGCACCTTTCCACTGCATGAAATTGAAGCATTTTGCAAGAATGCATTTGATTTTGGCACGGTCAAACGAATTGGAGTTGACCAAAACTAAGAAAGGATATTGTGGATGGACCCCACATGCACCTATAGGTCTGAATGAAACATTCCCAGGTACCATGAATTTTGAGAATTGCTCCATCAAATTTTGGTAGTTTTTTGCTCTTAGGGATCTTAAGTGACTTTGTCGGTAGCCTACTGCCCTAAAGGACTGGGACACTTGGCACACCAAACAAGACCTCCCCTAGCATTTACCCACCCACCCCGACACATTGGCATTATTGGTTCGGCCCCACGAGCTGTGGAATGAAAAATCTCACTCCTGGCACCTTTCCACTGCATGAAACTAGAGCATTTTGGAACAATGTGTTCCTTGCCACCATAGGCAAATGAAATTGATTAAAACAAATTGAGGTAGGTATTTGTAGGTGGACCTAATATCCACCTATACATGCAAAGAAGATATTCCTAGGTATCACAGTTTGACGGAACAACTGGTCCAAAGTTTGACACCTTTTTGTCTTAGGGCTTGTCATGTCCCCATTTCTGGCGTGATCACCAAACAAAGGATGGAATTAGCCTATTCTCATTCCCGTAGGTTAATTTGACAAAATAAGGGAATATTTTGGAAGAGCTAAGGATTGGAAAGATAATGTTTTTCAAAGGCTTGGAAAATAGAATGTTGTTTTATATGGCTTAGTCAGTACTAGCACATTGGAAGAATGAATTAATGTGATTTTCCACATTAATTATCAAAGGGAAAAATAAATGAGGTATCACTCCTTGCTAAGCGCCCAAAAGAGAAGAGTTATAAAACAAAATAATATTAATTTTGATATTATTTAATCCTTGGGTTTGGCATCAACCTTGGAGGAGGAGATATTCAAAAATAATATTAAAATAGGCCTTGCCTAGTGAGTGCCCACATTGGAGAATGGGCCAAAAATAATAAAATATTGCAATTGAGGATTGGCGCCCATCTTGGGTTTGAAAATAATAAAATATAGGTTTCTTGAAAGGTGGCACTCATCATTGAAAAAAGGGATTCAAATAGAAATAATAAAAGAATGCATAGAATTGGATGCCACCATTGGAGACATCAATTTGGAGGGAAATATGACAATTCAAATCTTTAATTTAGATTGTTGGCTTCATCGGCTCAAGGAAAAGAATCCAAGTATAAAGCAAGCATGATGGAGCTCATTTGCGAATCACAATTTTTTTGCAAACTTTCACATTCAAGCTTGGTATTTTCTTTGCCTGTTCTTCCAAGGACGAAAACCCTTGTGGAGTTATGTGTTGGACAAAAGCCTAATCACACTTGGAGGTGGATTCATACGGAGTTTGCAATTGTGTTTCATCAAGATTTGTTGAGCTTCATAGATTGTTCATTCAATATTTGGTCAGAGACCATTGAAGTGGCGCTTTCATTGAAGGTTTTCATTGCACATTGATGAAGGCTTGTTGAAGATTTTGCATTGTTTGAAGGCCTTGTTTCATTTATATCATTGGCACCGATTTTCAAGAAGGATCCATTTCTGGTGCATCAAACATCATTCACAGATCTATTTCCTTGAAGCCTTCTTTGTTGGAGACCCTTATCATAAAGGAATCCTCACATACCTTGAGTGCACCAGTATATTGTGGCAGCGAATACATTGCATATAGCCATGCGGCCATCATAAGGGAGTTTGCAACATTCTAAGGAAGCGATCAACACACTCCTCTATCAACAATCACTGTAAAGATAGCAATTAGGCAACGATCATATTCAGTCCATTCATAGTGCATGTCTCCTAGCAGTGAACATCACTGGGAGGTATGATCAGTATAGAGGTAGCACTTAACACTCAACAATCAACATCAATTAGTTTGATGACAAATTTGGCATTACACCATAATTCATTCAAATTGGTATGTTCATTATTTTATCTCAGAGTTGTAAACAGCAGATAAGCAATTATAATTAGCTGATTAGTGAAGCTTAATGTTGATGTAATGTCATGTAATAAGCAAGCCTGATATGTAATTAGTAAGTCTGAGTAATTATTGTTATCATTGTAACTTGCATTCTTGTTTGTAATACAAATTAAAGAGGCTACCATCATATATTTGTTCATTGTCAAATTGAAATTGTTGTTCATTGTACATGCTTGGCAAGCTAAAATATGATAGTGCAAATAGAGAAATTAGTTTTCAGTCCTAGGGTTTATTGGTGAAATTACAAAATTCATAAAATATTGCTACAAACCTATAATGGGACATGATAGTGGTATCAGAGCCAGAGATGCTGCTAGCCTACAGAGTATAATCAAGCCTTCTTCCAATAGCATTCCATGCATAAGATTTTGTAGTTATATCCACCTACATTTGGTTATGATTTAACTTGATTCTTATCCAGGTGTTTTGAGTGAAAAGATTGACATAGTTGGAATTTGATGCATACATTGACTCCACACGATTATACATATAGGAGTGGACAAGAAGTAGAGCACTATCCTTTTGCACAAATGGATTGAAACAGAAGATTTGGAACCCACCCAGGAATGATGGAAATGAGTATTTGGAAGGGCAACAAATAACACACAGGAGTTTGGAGCAATTAATGAATACTCAAAACCACTTAGTACAAATAATGACTCAGACCTTGAGTAACTTAAAATGAATGGATCACCAGTAGGAGATAGCAGTGTGGTACGTACACCTCGTGGTGGAAGAGCACATGTTTCTTCAATAGATTGACCTTTCCGGCCTAAATTCCTTCCTAGTGAGGAAGAGGAGGAACTAGTTGTGGAAAATGAGGAGGAACAATCTCTTGACGATGAATTGGCCACTATATGTCAAGATTATGAAGCACTTCCTGACATAGTCAGAAGGAACATGAACCTCACTTAGTACATGGCTGAGAGGGACAAGAAGAGATCAAAAGGAGGAAAAAGACTCTGAGGGCCAACAAAACAAAATAGGGAATATTAAGATGCACTGAACAAGATACCCATACCCAACTTTCATGGAAGCAGAGCTATGAGCGCAAGAGCATGGGTTCACAAACTTGATACATTCCTCACACTCAAACCCATGGATGAACAAAAGGCTATATAGTTGGCTACTATGCACCTTGAAGGGATAGCATATGATTGGTGACATCATGGGCTTATTTCACAAAGACATGCAATGATCACCTCTTATGACGAGTTCACACAAAAACCCATTACTAGGTTCGACAGGAAGGATGTGGAAGTCTATTATAGAGATTTGGCACATTTGAAGCAAGTTGGTAAAGTGGATTCCGACATCAATGAATTTCAGAAGATTACAGTAATGGTTTTGGATATGACAAAGAAAAGGGTGGTAATGTTGTTTGTGGAAGGTCTGAATGATAAATTGAAGGGATTGGTAAAGGCTCTCAAACCTAGTACACTTGATGATGCTATTGAACTTGCACTATATCTTGATACTACACCTTCATCATATCAACCACAGAAAAAAAAAATTTAAGGGCTCTAATTCAAATCAGAAAGGGTTCAATCAACAGAAGTATCATCCTCCTAGGATGGATCAAGAAACAAAGAATGAAATGAGTCCAGGAAGAAGCTTTGCTTCTCTTGTAAAGATCCATGGGAACTAGGACACAAATGCTTAGGAAAGGGAAAAGTTCATCTCATAGAAGTCTATCCTGATGATGAGAGTGAGTCTGTAGAAGACAATAACTTGGATGGTGTTGATGATCATGAGGAGTAGCAGGTATAGTTGGAGCTTGAGCTAAATGTTGAAAATGATAAAATGCATGTATCCATTGAAAAAAATTTAGGAGTACTAAGATATCATGCTTTTCGATTGAAAGGAGTCATTAATGGAAAGAGAGTTACTTGTTTGGCTAGTAGTGGAGCTACTTATAACTTCATTGATGAGGGCTTATTTGTGAAAAGAGGACTAAAAGCTAAGGATTTTTTAGGATTCTGTGTAACTGTTGCAGATGGATTCACTATGGACTACACTAGAATGGTACCACAACTTGGTATTTCAATGTGAGACTACACATTTGACTAATGATTTCTATGTGTTATGATTGGGAGATATTGATGTGGTTTTGGAGGTTTAATGGTTGCACTCACTTGGAAGATACATATAGGATTTTCAGAAGATGGAACTTGAATTCATTCATGATGGGAAGAAGGTTGTTCTGAGAGCACTCTCAAATGGAGACCCTAGAGTTGTGACAGCAAGGAGAATAGAAACATTGTTCAAACATGATGACGTTGCTTGGGCAGTGTAGTGCTTTGTATCATCAAAATCTTCTACAGGAGATCAACACATAATACCAGATATACGTGGGAAACCCTAGAAGGGAATAACCACGGTGAGGATTAACTCACAATATATGAAGCTCAAATAATAACTTTGTTTTAGGGGCTATAACCTAAGGAAGCTGCTACTCCCTAAGTAACTTTGATTTAAGGTCACTCCCAAGGAATCTTCTACTCCCTAATGAATTTGTTTTAGGGTCACTCCTAAGGATGCTACTACTCCCTGAAATGAGAACACACTTATAGGAGATTACAGTATGACAGTCTTTTCTATTGTCTGAAAACTGACATTGAAGCTCACACTTTTGATGATTGCACTTCTGCCTCCTCACACTTTCTTCTGAAGATCTGATCAGTTAGGCACACTCTATACTTGATCACTATCACAAATATGTCTTCAAGATGAATCCAGATAGCATCAACAACATATTCTCTTTCTCCTTTAGTCGCACATCAATAATGCATTTATTCTACTTTTATCCACTTGTGAACATTTTCAATCAACTTGCAATCATGTCTCACCTCACTCACTTTGATTCACTATTTATACATGACATTACATTGATTACATTGTTTGTTGACTAGATACAACATGAACAATACATTTACAAGGCAGCTAGACAACACACAATATGAAACGTGTCGAAGATAGGGCCTAATTGAACACACACATTACACCAGCAGAAGATCCAAGCCTTGCGAACCCCAACACTTGCTTAAATAGGTTCAAAACATCCTTCATAACTTCAAACACTAAGGAATTACATCTGCACACTCTGCTCATTTGAAAATAGGATAGCTTTAAGGAGAATACATGAAGACTTGAAGTATAACGGCCACATCAACTTGAAAAACCTTGTGTGGTACTAGAAACAAGAAAGATCTTCATGAAACTTTCCTAGATGAGTCCACATGACTCATAAAACATCCCCAAACACTTCTTTGCCACTGCACATCAAAGAATTATGCCGCACAGCTTCAATCATTTACTCTGAGTACACTCTATCATCTAGAACACACTGCAACATGTTATCATTTGAAAAACTAAGCTGCAAACCACCAAGAAACTTGAAACTAAAAAGAAGCATGTAATACACATCTAGAAACATGTCCTCAAAATTGCAAGGGAAATCATTCATTTGCGAAGGAATGCAGAGCATTCTAACAAACCTTCAACACTGACTTACTCTGCCAGAACATATGTTGATACTCTATCATGCACAAAAATGGAAGGGTGAATGATCTGAATCCTTGGAATTATCATATTCACCAGAATCTTAACATACCTTTAGAGTTCTGCATACCCAAATCTACAAATGCAGAGGAATGTGGAGCATCATGCTTCCATGTAGTGACTATCTTCACAGAACCAACACTATCTTCACTCTATATTTTGTAAAACATATTTCCGATAGTCCATACATCATAAAACTTGGAATATACAAGATTTGTCATTATATTAAACTATATTCCAATCCACAAAGGCCCAAAACCAAACTAATGGAGATGCTAAGCAATTTCTCAAACAGTCTTCAAAGGTGGCCATTCTGAAACATAGACTATCACCAACTTCCAAAGGCTAAATCTTCTTTGCCTTAACACATGCAATCTTAGGGACAATAGAGGAGAGTATACAACATATCTTAGTCCATCAGTACCATATCTTAGTGCTTCTAATTCCCATATGAATATAACTTCATACTCAATTCTGCAATGAACAAGGCATGATATGAACTTCTAATTCCCATCTCAATGTATCTTCTTCAGGAACATGACATGCATATCTCAATGTATCTTCAACTTCTAATTCTCATCTCAATATATCTTCTTCAGGAGCATTACATCCAACTATGAACACTATTACACATTCATAACAATGTTGACATCAATGACAACCTTGTGACAGTGTTGACATTAATGACAAACAATACAACCAAACCATATGTGTAACATGGTGGTGTATTAATATGCACTATATGGGTTATGCCATGTAGGAGATCAAGATCTTTATGGTGACTAGTTAACATAATGCAAAGAGTGTTGACCAAAGGGACATCAAAACTTGGTAAGTCCTCATGTCATATAAAATCCTATAAATCAACCAAATAGCTATCTAACTATGAATTTTCTCCAGTGGGACATAACTAAAGGGTACTTCATAATCGAAAGCAGCTTCCACATCATGGAAAGAAGTCATTGGAATAGTTTTAGAAGAAGAAGAAGAAGAAGTAATAGTTGTAATAGATTGTTCAAAAGAGAGGTTTACGAAATCTGGGGTTGAATGAATTAGAGTTTTAAGGGCACCAGATTGAGCCATTATAAAGAGATGGTGTAAACTTCTTTGAATAATATATTGTGAATTAGAAGATTGGGTTGTAAAGCTCATAAACTGGGTTTATAGCTTTACAACACATAGAAGAATGTGACAAAAGAGAGGATAATGTTTAAAATTTTAGGAGCAGTGGGTTCACGAAAATGTAGAGTGAACCACAACAACAAATAAATGTGTTTAAATGTCTAGAAGCACGTTGAGTTCACCAAAATGTACATGAGGAAAAATTCACACCTTGATCAAACATATCAATCAAGGGAATTTTTCTCTATAACTACACTAGGGTCATATCTAGTTTTCTACTATCTATCTCTATAAATAGACTAATGTCAATAGACCTAGTTTGCACAAATTAGAAAGGAAATGAAACTAACTAACTACTTGAAAGAGAGAAAATAAATAACAGAATGCTGGAAATATATTTCTACAAATAGAAATTCATAAAATGAAAGGTAGAAGTGAAAAGAGGGTGGACAGAGGAACCTAGCACTAGAAGAGGGAGCTATCTATCCTGGATGGTAGCATGCCACAGGGATGTTCGTGCTAAGCATTGGCATCCTCAAATCTAGAAAGATAAAAATGTTTAAATCAGTATAACTCTTGTATATCTACTTTGCACAATAACAAATAAGAAATCTACCCAACAGTTTCCAGTTGACACATATATGAAAAATATGCTAAATACGCTCTTGAAATGAAGTAAAATAAGATTCTAGAGAAAGGAAGGAAGAACCAACAAAATGTCCATGCATTTGGATGTCTTCACTACAATGCACCTGCTACTAAGAATAGAAGGAACTTGTTGGGATGCTAAGGAGCTTGCCTAAGTCAAGCCCCTGCTTTGGTCTTTCAACCTCCACAAGAAACAAGAATAAATATATGGAATTTGAAAAGGAAGTGTGTGCAAATATTTCTTAAATGTGAATCAGAAATAAGAAGCAGTGACAATTAAATAAGAGCTAGTAGAACCTTCCCTAGTCTATGGAGAAGAATACCCTAGAGCATGTACAAAGGAAAAATGAATGGTGGTCTACACCATAAAGACATACAAAGTAATTAAACTAAGACATGAGTAAATATATTCAAATGTAAAACAATATTCACCAATATGAAACAATATTACCATACTTTGAAAGTGGAGGAGGTTGCAACTCCTTGAGGGCTAAAATTTAGTTGCAAACAACTTCAAACCCCAAAGGAGAGCCTTCACAAATGATCAAGCTATAAGAAAATATCTCCAAGAACTAACAAGGAAAATGCTTCAATTCCAAAGAGCATATAAATCATCAATAGCTGCTATAGAGAAAGATGCCAAAGAGTGTTCACAAGATTTTTCCAAAAGTTGGAGAAGAGAGTGAGAGAGAGAGTTCAATCTTGTTCTTGAAAATTTTTTATTATGAGAGATTTAGAGGGAAATATGAGTCAACATGCAAAGAGGAAAGATCCTTTTGAGGTCAAAGAGGTGTTACAAGAATCTCATCAGCATTAGGAGATACTTCAACATGTCCCAAAATAGCTCACTGATCATTTTACATTCATGAGACACCAACCCAATGTGTGGACGTCCATGGTAAGCGCTAGCATCCAATTGAATTTACCTTAGGATTTTATAAAATTTCTCCGGGCTAAGAGAATCACAATGCATTAGAACAAAATTTGATCGAATTAATAAAAAGAGGCTAAAATGAAACAAACATGAGCCTAAAATGTACAAAGGAGATGCAAGCACCAAAGTAGTCACAAAATGTAACATGAAATTGTAAGGGTATGCAATTGTCAACATCACAATACTATAAAATAGAGAATACTTCCTCCAAATAGTTTTTTCTCACTCTATCACCACTAATATACACAACTCTCCCAAGTTTTCCACATCACAAAAGATAGAGATTAAACTACCCCTATACTATTACTAAAAATAACAAAGTGCAATAACTATAAATGACCACAAATACAATAATCACAATAGCTCTACATAAACCTTAACTCCAATGTCATAGAATATGAACCTCCAAGAAGAGACAATAGACCATAGAGAGAAAACCTATCAACCATACCACATAGCATGTCCTTTTGCCAACACCTCTAAGTGATCTAGCTATGACAAGTTAGGCCTCCATCCAAAACCCCAAATAGAAAGGCCTTCTCAACATCCAACTATTCAAACCCAAGGCCAAATATAACAATAATAGATCAATAAACTAGTAAGGATGTAAGGCTCACAACCAAAGGAAGATCAAACAAACATTCCCAAAACTAGGAAATATGCTCAGAACCATCCTCTGCAATCCTCCAAATTATCCTCATAACAATCTCATATACATAAGGAGGCATAGGAAAGAGAAATCGTGCTAAGTACTCAAATAATCCCTCCAAAACTAACATCCATAGCTCAAGAATCATTCCCATGAGAAGACAAAGCACAAAATAAAATACATCTAAAAATAAAGGTAGGAAATACCTATCAAATGATTCTTTGGTGAATGGACCAAAAGTGGTCAATGAGATTGATTTATCCACAAACAATCTCCTCATCAAGTCCATGATGAACTCACATCTAGCCCTAGGTGAAGGCTCCTCAATATTTTTTGTTGAGACTTCATCAAGAGTCACTATTCCAACACACAATTTCCAAATTATGGAGATCTCAAACCTCACCCAAGCCTATCTAACATCAATGAGCACCCAAATTAACCATCTCATGCTAATTCACTCCAACTACATTACATAAGATTTGGAATCTTGCAAGGAAATGACCACTATACTCAATACCAGAAGACTACCTAAAATCACCACCAAAGATTGCTCTATAGAATCTAGGAACTCACCATGAAATCATGATTTACATCTCCTTAATAGAAAAACATATGCCTCCAATGAACATATCTACTCCAAGAGCACCTATATCATTCCAAAGTTCCAACTAGAAATCAAGATTGCACCATGGCACAATAACACCAATCCTCTAAACAAAGGATCATCTATCAAAAAAATAATTCTACATCATTTTCAAAGCTCCCACTAGAAGTGATACCAATCTATTCATGGAATTATACTAAGTATCTCCTAATAGAAGATCAACCATGGTCCTAATAGAATCAATCAACATAACTACAACACTAATAGCTCCTAAGGTAGAACCATGATCTCCAACCAAGAAGATAGAATTGACTATGTAACTATACAAATCTCCCATTGACCCATGATCTAGATCTCCTCATGCCACCATAATCAATAGATATATGTCCCTAAATACAACTATCTCAAGCACTCCAAATACCATCTCTTTGTCTCATAGTAGCAAACATACCAATGCAACAAGTGACCAAGAAAAGGTCAACCAACATAATCTACATCAATGTTGAAAGATCTATGGGTATAGTTATCCCACATCTGAGTTATCTATGCAACTTATAGGTATAGATAGCCCATAAATCTACACGAATTGTAGATCTCAAACAATACAACATATAGGTTCAACATTACATCAGTAATCATGTAAAATAGAGAACCAAATATTAAACATGTAAATTTTCTATTACTCAATCAAACACCATATCAACTCTAGATCCAATTTATCATAAACCCACAAAGTAGCCATAGTTAGGAATCCAACAAGCAACACTACAAAAATGTTAAGTGAATAAAGCATCTATAAACACTTCTACATTTGTTTGGATCAAATTCAGCACTTGCTAAAAACATCTACAAGAATACACTAGGAGGCATCAAAATCCTTTTTTATTGCACCATTGTGTAGATCTCAAAAAAAAACACTTTCAAAAAGCATTTCATCGAAAAACTCCTCCAGATGCCCAGGATATCACTCTTTGAAAATCTACCTCAAATAAGGCAATCAAGCAAGTATCAAGCTCTTGGGGCTATCCATGTGACCAACAACTAAAAATATCAACACATCACCATGTGTCCAAGGGCTTAAGCAAGTACCCACACATTAGAACTATAAAAAATCCACCATATAATCATGGCCTTTTAAAAAGAGGAGGGACCCACCTTAGAAAGGTATAGTCTTTAAAAAACATTATATATAATTAAAATTTTGAGAAGAGATTAATACATAGGTTTTCATTTTTTTTTTTAATATTTTATTCTCCTCAAAACTTTCATACGTCTTGTTAGTGTTGTTTTAGCTGCTTAGTACCTTGTTTATTTTTGGATGCTTAGGCTTGACCCCATTTAGAATTTTGTCTTTGTTTTGGACTATGTCCCTATAGACTTTGAAGGTGTGCCTTTTAACACCTATCTTTTCTTTGAATATTACATTATTATAGTTTATCTTTATAAAAAATAATAAAAACTTTATTCATAAAAAAATCCCAGCTTTGGCCTTTGTCTTGAAAATAATATATTTTTTAAACTACTCCCATGAGAACAACTTCCATGTAGCATGATGGGAAAGTTTATAGAAAATAAATTTTGACTTTTCTTAAAATTTTAAAAACTTTCACTTGCCATGCCCTAATTCACATTTTCTTTTACTTTTCCTTCCAACACCTCTTTCACATGACTTGAAAAAACAATAGTGACTATTATCCCAACAAAATAACATGTTTAAGAGTTAATGTTTCCAACGACCACTTCCGGTTATGATGCCCCCACATACGTCGGAAGTTTCAAAAAAAGTCAAGCTTAAAAACAGCTCCATTTTTTATTTCCATCATTTTTCATTTTTGGGAGCAACAAAATCGCTCGACGAGCTCACATGGGAAATTGGTACGATGAGGTTCCAACATATTCGTGGAGTTGCAAACAAAGTAAATGTAATAGGTACCATTGTGGGTAACTTCAGTTCATAATTTTTTATAGAATAAGCTTAAAAAAATTAAATTTTATAGTATTTTTTGTGTTTTTGTAGAGAAGTGGAGGGGGTTTGAGAAGGATGAGTTTTGCAATAGTGAGAAATGACTAGTGGTGGTGGAAAAGGTATGTATGTTTACTAATTTTTCATGCTATTTTCTATTCTTGTCTAGAACTATGAAGAGGAAAAGAGAGGGGTTTTGTTGGGTCAAAAATGTCAACCATTATGAAATTCTTTGAAGAAATATTTCTGGGTGTAACGTTGTGAGTGTTAGGTAGATTTTTTAAAGAGGGGTTTTGAAAATTGGGTTTTGTATGGAATGGCTTTAAGGCAGCTGTTCATGGCGGCAAATGGGTAATGGAAATGTCTAGTTTTTTTGGTCATTTGCGTTGATTGTAGCCGAAAATGCAAGGGTTTGTTGGGTTTTGTAAGGGTTGAATGAATTTGAAAAAATGACATCGGTATAATAGCCATTGCTTATGCACTTATGTGAAAAAGATCTTAAGTTTTCCCCCTAAACCTCTCAGGCAAACCAGCTATTGTGCATACTTTTTATTTTGTTGAAATTAATCAACATATAACTATAGAATATCATTTGTTTATACCAGACTTGGAATCTGATAATGGTAATACATTTTTAATTTGGGAGTGAATAGTAACTAGAGTAAAGGATTTGAGCTATAAGTTATAATAGCATTAGATTTATGTAAATTGAAAGAATAATATTTAGTTTTTCTAAATCGAAAGAATTTACCAATAATAAAATAACATTTATTTATTAAGAACGGAGAACCTAGTGGCTATCATCATATGAGTGTGAAATGATTTAGATAGGAAACTTGTTATCAATAGAGTAGAACCAAATTTCAAATATTCACTACACACTTATTAATTTTTCCCTTAGATCAAAATTGTATTCTTTTATTAAATTAGTTTGGAGTCATTGTGAACATTAGGAATAATTATTTTGAAATGTATACATGTATTTTAAATATATTCTCCCATCTCCTTCTGTGAGCATTTCTTTCCTTTAGCCGCAAAAGTTACAATTGGATAAACTTCCCTTTATTCCAATTAGTGAATGAGGGGCACCGAAACATTGGGCTTCACAAATTTGTATACACAAATGCAGTTGTGAAAACACAATGTGTTTTTCAACCTAGATAGATGTATACATATTTGTGAAACATTAGAGTAGAACCAAATTTCAAATATTTGTTACACACTCATTAATTTTTTTCCTTAGATCGAAATTATATTCTTTTATTAAATTATAGTCATTGTCAACGTTAGGAATAATTATTTTAAAATTTATACATATATTTTAAATATATTCTCCCATCTCCTTCCATGAGCATTACTTGCCTTTAGCCACAAAAGTTACAATTGAATAAACTTGCCTTTATTCTAGTTGGTGAATGAATGGCACCCAGACATTGGGTTTCACAAATTTGTATACACAATTGTAGTTGTGAAAACACAATGTGTTATTCAACCTGTATATGTGTGTACAAATTTGTGAAACATTAGAGTATAAGCAAATTTCAAATATTTGCTATGCACTCAATAATTATTTTTTGTAGATCAAAATTGTATTTATTTAATAAATTATGGAGTCATTTTCAATGTTAGGAATAATTATTTTAAAATTTATACATATATTTTAAATATTTTCTCCCATCTCTTTCCGTGAGCGTTAATTGCCTTTAGCCTCATAAGTTACAATTGAATTAACTTTCCTTTATTCTAGTCGGTGAATGAGGGGTACCCAAACATTAGGTTTCACAAATTTGTATACACAAATACAATTGTGAAAACACGATATGTTTTTCAACCTGGAATATGTGTATACAAATTTGTATAACATTATGCCAAGTATAGAATTTGATTTTTAACATTACAATTTCATTTTATAGACAAAGTTGTAGGTTCAACTACACATGTTTTTTAATCTACAAAAATTTAGTTGATGATTTAATTATTTTGGTTAAAAGTTTTCTTCTCAACATAATGACATGTTGTTTTGCAACCTGGTTTTTTGTACACAAATTTGTCTTTATGGAGACTTTTTTTTCACATCAAAGTCAATGAACGAGGGGGACCTAGACATTGGGTTTCACAAATTTGTATATAGAAATAAGGTATGTATGTTTTCCAATTTGTTATGACATTTACTATTCTCATCTGGAACTGTTAAGAGGGCAAGAGCGGGGTTTTGTTTTGTTGAAAATGTCAACCATTGCGAAATTATGTCAATAAACCTTGCCATGTGTAATGTTGTGAGTGTTAGGTAGAATTTTTAATAAGTATAATTGAAAAATAAGGGTTTATGGTCATCAATGCCATTTTGTATGAAATGGGTTTTCATGATTTGTTGACAGTTGTTCATGGTGTCGAATGGGTAATAGGAATATGTGTATACAAATTTATGAAACATTATGCCAGGTATAGGCATGCATAACACAGTAACATGTTATCTTAAGCATGCTATTTTGTTGGGAGAATGGGCAATTCTAATCTTAATCATATATCTTGTTTCAAGGTTGTGTTAGGATTTCATCGCAAATATAAAGTTACAGGTTGAATGACACATTGTGTTTTTCATCCTATACAAGTTTAGTTCATGGTTCATAAGATGTATTTCAAACTTTGGAAGTAACTATTCTCCCAAGAAAACAATATGCCTAAGACATCATAACATACAAATCGTACCATACAAAATGGCATCGATGACCATATACTCATAACAAAAGAGGTCACAATGGGACCCACCAGCACTGTTGTGTTTAATGGAAGCCACTTTCCCTTTTCCATGAGGATGACATGCTAGTGACAGCGTATTTCCTGCCAATGACCTCCACTTCACCAGGAGATTCAAACACTTAGTTTTGCCATTGTATACAAATTTGTATACAAAAATGCAATTGGAAAACACAATGTGTTTTCAACCTTGATTTTTTTATACAAATTTGTAAAACATTATGCTAGGTATAGGCATGTGTAGTATGATAACATGATATCTTAAGCATGTGATTTTGTTGGTGTTAGTGCATCTTTTTATTTCCTAGTTGGGTTATTTATTTTCCCTTTATTCATAGGTTTTTCCTACACCTTTTATTAATCTTGCTTAGGTTAATAAAGCATGTTTAATTAGGTGAGTGGATTATGAGGTGTCACCTTCCTACAAGTGAACATCCATTAGCTATCTTGGGAAGATACTTTTCTCTTTAGTCCGATAGATGGTTGCTCCTCATTGGTTGGTGTTGCCACTTCCTGCCTCTCCCTGATCTATATAAACATGCTACTTGGCTTGTATTTTGTATCAATCCTTTGTTTTTGCATCCTCTTAATGCTATCTTACTTTTAGCATTTGCATTACTCTCTTGGAGACTAACTCTATGCTGTTATTTTGATTTTGTATCATTTACATTCATAGTTTAGATATTTATTCTTTTGCACTAGTTTTCTGGGTTAATCATCTTTTCAGATTCTAACATCATATCAGAGCTTTTCTATGTGCAAGAGTAGATTTTAGTTTCCATATTTGAGAGATTCACGGAGGCTAATAAGCTTATTGCAAGTTTTCCTAAAACCCCAGTATGCTCTTCTCTTGCATCTTTGGATGATCTAGAGAATCAGAAAAGTTTGACAAAAAAATTTTAACATTGGGGTTTTGCATGTGTATTTTGTGAGATCTGGGTGATTGTAGTGTTTCTGTTTATACTGGCAGCATCTCTGGTTGTTCCAATGTGTCCAGGAGGCTCAAGAAAGTCAAGATTGGGTTTTGTTTCACCGAAATCAGAGATCGTTTGACATAGTTGTGGAATGAGGGTTTTAAGCTCGGATGATGCAGGAACTTCCGGAGGTCATAACTCTTGACCCGAAGGTCCGTTGGAGCTAAAATTTGGTGAGTAGATGCATCTTGAAGAATTTAATAAAAAAACCCATTGAATTGGTAAATTCGGTAGGTCGCCATTTTGACACTATTTTGAGACCTTATTCGATCATCTAGGGCCTCAAAATGAGGTTTTAATGTTTTTTTCGAGATTTTCCTAGTTTTTTTCTAAATATTTTCCTAGATTTACTTGCAATTAGATTATAAAGTTGGCTCTTTTTAAGGCTACGCAGGCCTTGTAAAGGTTACACAAGCCTTTCACAAGGTTGTGCCATCCTTGTTTAAGGCTGTGCTAGCCTTACAAGGTTGCGCAGGCCCTTGGCAGGCTGCAGATGAGGCCGCAAGCCCCTGCCCCCCCATACATTCTATTTGGATTTTTAAGTCTGTAACACCCCTCTCTATAGGCCTTCTACCTTCTCTGAGCATTTTCTGCCTTTTTAAAAAAATTGTAAATAGACTTCAACCTTTGTGCCATTTAATTTTTTTGTTGTCAATTACACAGGCTTGCGTGCCTTATTTTGGCCTCTATGCCATTGTAATTTTTAGCAAATTTGGCTATATTTGGTAGAAGGAGGTTCTCTGTTGTTGGTAGACTTGTTTTGATAGGTTCTATTTTTGGTGACACCGCTATTCTTGGTGGTTGTTCTGCCAAATTTGGCAGAGATTGTTTTTTGCTCACAGACCCCCTCACGATTGGAGTTTTCACTTTTGAAGGCAAACTTCTGAGGCCCCATTCTGGGTCATTCTAGCTTTGTTTCCTGAGCTTCTTTTTTTAATTTTTTCTATTTTTCCATGCTCTTCATGGTGGTGCAAACAATTCTTGATTCTAATGCATGGTTTTCTAGAAATTACAGATTCTCACAGGTGATGCTACTCAGTTCCCATTTTTGGAACTTTGAAAGGTCATAACTTTCTCATACAACCTCGTATCAAGGTGATTCTTGTTTTGAAAGTGTGTGATATTTCAAGTAGATCACAGTGGTGTTGTTATTTTTACTTGGCTTAGTTCTGGTATTGTACTTTCTACATACACCCAATTTTGTGAGGGTTTTAATGCAATGAGATCAAGACCACTAAGTATTTCTTGCTAGTGGAAGTTGTAAACGTGCTAATTATAAAGTGTCAAATAATATTTGATTGGGGGGTTCTTTGACTGAGTGAAAAGGGGGGTTGTCCTATGTGTGTTCTCTTCTTTTCAACATTTCTTTTCAGCATTTCTTCATCATGGATCAAACTACAATACTCATCTTAACTCCTTACAATTACTTTGAGTGGAAATCACACATGTGTTAGGAATTGCATGCAGAAGATATGAATTAAATGCAAATAAAGATTAAACATAGGAATGAAAAATACACAGAAATAATAACAGCGAGAGATAATTTTTAACGTGGTTCACCGAAACTCGTGCTACATACACCAACAGAGAGTCCAATATTATTATCCAGTAAATCAAACCAATTATAACCAGCAATCCTTGCAACTCAATACTATTGTAAATGCTACAATACAATCTCAACGGAAACTCTAAGCCTTAGCCATTTTTATCAAGACTTATGTCGGTTACATAATAGGGTTTTTTTTATGTCAACCAATAGAAAAAATAACTCTCGACAACTTTATAAAATAATAAAAGTCATTTGAGGTTTTAGGGGCACTGCCCCTCGACCCCGCCCTGTATCGTGACAGGGAGCGCACCAGGGGCATTACCCCTAGACCCCGCAAGGGGCACTACCCCTTGACCCCATCTTGGGGGCACTGTCCCCAAACCCCCGTTAAATAATTTGGGGGGAAACCGCATCAATAAAAGTGGGGAAAATTTAACCTTCAAGTCTGATTAGGCTTCATATAACAATAGCATGACAATCTACTTAAGGAAAGATGGATTACATAGGATAACAATGGGACTTGAAACTGAACCTGCTAAAGATGAAGATAAGCCTAAGTGGTTTAACAAATGTGATGAGGCCTATGGAACATTGTGTTTGTCTATGTCTCCTAATTTGCTCTTTCACATTGAGTCTTTGAATACACTAAATGACATCTGGACAAAGATAGAAACACTATTTGGCACACAAGATTCAATGAGGGGTCATATGTTGGAAAATGAACTAATTAGTTTAAGTCCAGGCAACTTCAACATAATTCAAGATTTTTTCACAAAATTGAAATCACTAAGGCTACAGTTAAAACAATGTGGAATCGAAAAGAAATATGAACAACTGATTCTTAGCATTCTCTCTAAGCTAAGTTTGGAATATTTTGTGTTTGTTTCTACCTTCTATGCTACTACGGGTGCACTTGGTACTCAGTTCACCATGTCATCTTTAGATAATTTTGCTATCTCTCTTACTTGAGAAAAGGATAAGCTAATCTAGATGGGCACTCTTAAGTCCTCTAAGTCACATGCCCTGGCAGCCAACCAAGGCACAAAAGAACAAAAAGGACAAAGTAGTAACAACAAGAATAAGGATAAGAAACAAAAGAATAGCAAGGAGAAGAAGGATCATATACCAATTGCTTCAAAAGTAACTAATGAGACCCAATCTTCTAAGGGTGACAAGCCTAAGAAAGAGAAGGTCCAATGTGCCTATTGTAAAAGACCTGGTCATGGTGAGCATAAGTGCTTGAAGAAACAATTGATCACTTAACAAACATTCTTGAGAAGAATAATATCAATGTTCCTGAGTTTATCAAACATAATTTAAATGAGGGGTCTAACAAAGCAAAAGAAAATAGCAAGGGGAAAGGAAAGGGTAAGGTCCTTGTAGTAGTTGCTTCTTCACCATCCACTTGGATTCTTGATTTAGGTTCTTCGCACCACATGGCTTCATCTAAGGAAGAACTTGCATCTTTGGAGCTGTGTACTATGCCTTCTATTTTGATGGGCGATGACACTCCAGTTGAGGTGTGTGGGAGAGGGTCTATTGATATGGGGGATGGCACATTCCATGATGTTCTTTGTGTGCCCTCATTATCAACTAATTTCCTTTCATTATATCAAATCACTCACACAGGTTCAGGCAAGCGGGTTGAGTTCACTCGTAATTTAGTGGAGATTCATGGGTTGCACAGTGGTTCTACAGTTGCAGCTGGGAGAACAAATCATCAGTCACAGCTCTATCTGTTTACTCACTTTGTTCCTGATCCTTCAACTATTTTGCACACTCATTCTAATGATGTGAGTAGATTATGGCATGAGCGGTTGGGCCATCTTAACTTCCGCTACTTGCAGCAGCTCAACTAACAGAGCATGGTCACAGGGTTGCCTTCAGTTCAATTTTTAGGTGGTGTTTACCAAGGCTACATTCTTGGTAAGAATCCTAAGAAAATTTTGAGAAAGGTAAGGCATGAAAAGCTTCATAGATATAGGAGTTAGTTCACAGTGATTTGGCTGGTCCATTTCAGCATCCTTCTTTCAGTAGGGCTAGATATGTCCTAACATTCATTGGTGAATTTTCTCACTATACTTGGATGTACTTTGTCAAACAAAAGTCTGAGGTATTTGATCACTTTTAGGATTTCAAGACTTTTGTAGAGAAGCAATTCGGGAAAGCCATCAAAGTTTTGTGCACTGACAATGGTGGTGAATATGTCAACCATCATTTTGAGTGGTTTTGCACTTCAGAGGGGATTGATTTGTAGCATTCAATTCCATACAATCCTTAGCAAAATGGTGTTGCAGAATGGAAGAATAGGTCCTTGAAAGAAATGGTGAACTGCATGATTCACTCCAGATCTCTTGCACCACAGTATTGGGCATAGGCCATTAATTGTGCTTGTTATATCCAAAACTGTGTTCCTCACTGAGCCTTGAAAGGAGTCACTCCTTTTGAATCTTGGAGCGATCGAAAACCATCAGTTAAGCACTTTTAAGTTTTTGGTTCTCCTGCATGGGCCCACATTCCTACAGAGAAATGCAAGTTCTTGGCTCCATAGAGCAGAACTTGCATATTTGTAGGCTATCCTGATGGTGTGAAGGGTTATCGGTTGCTCCACCCTACTACACATGAGTTGTTCATTGAGAGGAGTGTTCAGTTTGAAGAGGGCTCTTTGAGCTCACTTTCTATCACTTCTCCACCTCCTTCTACTTTGACATTGGAGTCACTTGGGCTACATGACAAATATTTTGATGAGTCAAATTCACCTGAGTAGTCTTCCACCTCCACTTCCGATACTGAGAGCGATTCAAAGGATTCACCTCCTTCCTCTCTTGGTCATCATTCAGAGGGTGATAATTCTCCTCCACATTCTCCCACTTTAGGCTATACAAACCTTGCAATCTACAGGCGATTGGGTTGGGGATCCATCAGACACTAGGTGAGCGCATTCATAATTTTAGGATGCTCCACATGTCTTCATTGCTACTGCCTCATATCCATAGTCTTTTCGAGAGGCTACTGGTATTCCTGAGTGGGATACAACTATGTAGGAGGAGTATAGTTCCTTGATGAGGAACCACACTTGGGATCTTGTCCCTCTTCCTAAGGGAATTAAAATTGTTCAATGTAAGTGGATCTATCAGACAAAATTTGTAGCAGATGGATCAGTTGATAAGCATAAGGCTCGCCTAGTCACCAAAGGATTCTCCCATGTTCCTAGGATTGACTACTCTGAGACTTTTGTGCCAATTGCCAGAATGAACTCCATCTGACTTATTCTTCCCATTTCTACAGCCAATCATTGGGAAGTACACCAGATGGATGTAAAGAGTGTCTTTCTTCATGGTGACCTTCAGGAGGAGATCTACATGGAGCAACCATAGGGGTTCATTCAGGATTCTTCACTTGCGTGTCATCTTTGAGAATCTCTCTATGGCCTCAAACAGGGAGTTCATCTTCCATTGGGGCTGTCAAAATTGCCCTTCATGATAGGTTTTTGATGACTAAATTGGGCTTGTTGCATTACTTTATCTAGATTGAGATCTTCCAGTCTGCTTCTAGGATCACCATCACACAGTCCAAGTATGCTCTAGATTTTCTCTCACAGTTTCATATGGCTGACTATAAACCTGCTCTGACTCCCTTCCTTTTTGGAGTCAAACTTGAGGCTCAATGTTCTTCACCATTTGTTGATGGCACTTTGTACCAATATCTTGTTAGGAGTCTCATTTATCTGACTCATATGAGACCTGACATTTCATATGTTCTAGGCATGGTCTCTTGATTCATGCAAGAGCCCCATGAGCTGTACTAGAAAGCAGCCAAGCAGATCCTTCACTACATTCAGGATACTCACAGTTTTTGGATTCACTATGCAGGGGGCATTGATCTTGACTTGGTGGGCTACACATATTTAGATTGGGCAGGTGATTCTCAGGATCGCAAGTCTACTTCAGGTTACAACTTCTCACTTGGTTCATGTCCTATTTGTTGGTCGAGCAAGAAGCAGTCTGTTATTTCTCTATATTCTACTAAGGCCAAGTATCGGGGGCTATGAATGCTACCACTAAGGCCATCTAGCTTCAGAATCTTCTCGCTGAGTTTGGTATCTAGCTCAGATGGCCATCAGTCATATTTTGTGACAACCAAAGTGCCATTCATATCTCACGGAATTCGGTCCATCATTAGGGGACCAAACACATTCAGGTCCACATGCACTACATCTGGGAGCTTATCCACGGCCACATTATTGACTTTAACTATTGTCCAACTTCCAAGCTGGTTACTAATATCTTCACAAAACCCTTCACTGAGACCAAGTTCCTTCATTTATGAGCTTTGTTGGGGGTGTGGGAGGCTTCATCTTCTGGGGGGGCTTCATCCTCTCACTCAGAGTCTTGATTCTATCTTCTAGGGGGCTTCTTCTCTTTGGGGGGAATTTTATGTACATGGGTACCTCATCAAGCTTGATTTGTCTAGACCCATCTCTACATCCACCTAAGCTACATTTAAGGGGGGGGTGTTAGTGTAGGTTTTAATTTCCTAGTTGGGCTATTTATTTTCCCTTTATTCCTAGGTTTTTCCTACACCTTTTATTAATCTTTCTTAGGTTAATAAAGCATGTTTAATTAGGTGAGTGGATTATGAGGTGTCACCTTCCTACAAGTGAGCATCCATTAGCTATCTTGGGAATATACTTTGCTATCTTTAGTCCGATAGATGGTTTCTCCTCATTGGTCGGTGTTGCCACCTCCTCCCTCTCCCTGATCTATATAAACATGCTACCTGGCTTGTATTTTGTATCAGTCCTTTTCTTTTGCATCCTCTTAATGCTATCTTGCTTCTAGCATTTGCATTACTCTCTTGGAGACTAACTTTGTGCTGCTATTTTGATTTCATATCATTTGCATTCATAGTTTAGATATCTATTATTTTGCACTAGTGTTCTGGGTTAATCATCTTTTCAAATTCTAACAGTTGGGAGAATAGGTTGTGTTGATCTTAATCATATATCTTGTTTTAGGGTTGTGTTAGGATTTCATTGTATATATAAAGTCACAATTTGAAAAACACATTTTGTTTTTCATCCTACACAAGTTTAGTTCATGGTTCATAAGATGTGTTTCAAACTTACGAAGCAACTAGTCTCCCAAAAAAGAGCATGACTAATACATCATAAAATATAAATCACCATAAAAAATAGCATTGGTGACCATATACTCCTAAAAAAAGAGGTCACAATGGGACTCGCCAGCACCGTTGTGTTTAGCAGTAGCCTATAGAAGCTTAGTTCATGATTCATGAGATATGTTTCAATCTTATGCTTTTCCTAATTGAGTTACATATTGATTCATAATGTTTTCAAAATATTTAGACAATGTGGTATTCATTTGAGGTTGGTGGCAATAATGGAAGGACATAATTGGTCATTCGAGGTTATCTCAAAGGCATCGATGGATTTCACAAACTTTTATCTTCACGTAACAAAGATATGTGCACCCCAACCAATGTGTCTTCCTAATTTTATGTTGTCTCAAGATTGTACACATATAATTACATTTCATTGGGTATGTTAGCATTTCATTGTACATTTATAAAGTTGTAGCTTGAACTATAAATTGTGTTTTTCAATCTACACAAGTTTAGTTTTGGTGAAGTCAGGGTCCCATCACGTCATTGGTGGGAAAGGAGCCATGGCTGGTGGGACATCCTAATGGATAATATCTTGTAGTACCCATTTGACATAGTGGCACCAGTGGCTCCTAGAAATGTGAATAAATGGTCGTCGACATGCTCTCGTATCCCTAGGGGTACCTAAAACATGATAAAAAAAAGGTATACATCAAAATTCAATCCAGAAAGCTTCAAAAAAATCAAAAAATCAAAAGTAGCCTTGATTTTGGACCAGGGCACCTTGAAAGGATAGGGGCATTCAGGAAAGACCTAAGCACTCAGAAAGGTCTAGGGCACCCCAAGGGGTCAATGGCGCCCTAGGATGACAACCAAATGTCCCCCTGGCTCATTATGGCTTCAAAAATGACAAAAATATATTAAAATAATAAAATAAATTAAAATTACAAGTTGGACAGAAGCCTACCTCATGCTCGTCTAGCCCCTAAGCTACTCAGAACATTAGTGCATCCAGCCTCAGTGGTTGATATGGTCTTCAGTTTGGAATGATTTCTCTCCTCCTTGCTCAAACTCCTCCAAAATTGAAAATGACAAAAGAATAGTAAAACGTGAGAACTTCTTTTACTACTTATAGTAAAAAGGTAAGAACTCCTAATTACTATCTACGGTTGAAGACCACATCTCATCGACCTCTCTCCATCTAAACATCAATAACTTAGGCTAGCAAACTCGGATTTGAGTGTTGTTCATTATGTTGAAATTCTAGTTCTGACGTCTCTACAATCATATGTTTTGCATCTCGGTGTTATTCAATAAGATAACCCTACCAAAGTATATTCATCATCTTTTCTCTAGAAAGTCAAACTGGAAAGATCACCACCCATTTTCTACATTCTAAATAACCAAGTAGAAATAGGGGGCATATATCTACCCATGAATTTTACTTTGATCATGTCTCATCACCTTTACCCTTTAGTGTTTTGGACTAACACAAATATTTGTTGGTTGCAAAATGATTTTATCTCACTAACAATTTCTTGTTGTAGGATCCAATTTTCTGACTCTATGGTTTGCAAGATCATAGACTGGGGGTTTCACCCTCTTTCTTAGCGACGATCCATGTCCTCTACAATATCCTTTTTGATATCCTTTTACAATGTTTTACTTTCCTATCCTTTAGCTTGCATATGCACATAGTGTCATATGACCGCTAAAGTGGGGGCTAAATGTTAAGTCATAAATTGTGCTCCTTGGTTATGCAATCCAAATTTCACTATGTTTAGCACCTCCCTTTAGTGATCCCAAGACTAGTTCATTGTTAGGTCTACCCTAAAGTCCTAATTGGGCCCCAATTCTATGAAATGTCATGATTTTGGTTAAAGTTTGGTCGTAACCTGAAAACTAATTTGAAATTTGGAGCTAGCACCACCCTAAATACGGGCTTGCAACTTAATTTTCCCAAAGGGCCTAGGCCACCTAGCGCCTTGATCCCTCAAGTATTTTTAGGGAGGCAAATTAAGACCACAATTCAACTTTTATGATGGTTAGGCCAACCCTAAACTCCAATTTTTGTTTTGATGCATGTTGTCGACTCTTTAATTCAAATTACTCATTCTTAAAGCCTTGTATAAAATAAAGTAACCTCTTCATTTGAAACTAGATGTGATCTTTATATTAGAAGAATGATAAAAAGATCTCTATGCAGATATTATGCTCTCTAATCTATTGAATTATTGCAGGTTTCAATTTGATCAAGTGGAGTTTAACTTTGCTCTTGGAAGGATTTATATAAGGCTAGGAAGTGAGATCTTGAGTCTATCTCATTCATTCAGAGGTTGAAACACTTTGCATGATTGGGAGAAGGGTTGGAACCACCAACTTGAGATTGGCTTGAGTGCCCTCCAAGGGTATGGTTGCATCACCTTATTATTCAGCAAACCTTCAGTGAATCCTCATCCATGAGGTGAAGTTGTATGTTTCCTTGAGTGAAGCATCTTTTGTATCATTCTATCCTATTTGCTTGAGTCATCTAGGGTTAGGGTTTGATATATTTGATTAGATCTTGCATGTTACTTCTCACACTTAGGGTTTTTTATAACACACAACATCTTGTTCTAATATTGGATATCCATGAGGTAGGAATACTAAAATGGGCGCTTGACTAAGGCAAGCTCCTATATAGCCACAACATTTTTTTCTACTTTTATGTGTGTAGGTTGAAGTAATAGGTTTCGAGAGACAAGATCTGAGAAGAAGGAAGGTTTTGCAGGTACAGGTCGGGAAAATCTCTGAGTATCTACAAAACCCTAATTAGGGTCTAGGGCACCTAGTCCCCTGGTACCTCTGACAATTTAGGCCCAGGTTCCTGATCTGCTCTGTATCTTCATCTTTTCTATCCTTTGAGATTTTCTATTTCTATTTCTGATAGTCATTTGTAGGTCAATCTTACTCATTTAGGGTTTGATCTTTTACCCTAGTTTGTTTGGTTGAATTTGGTTGACATCTCTATACAACAAAGAGGCAAAACCCCTATAGTTTGGCTCTCCCTCAAAGGTAGAAGCCAATATCAGTTTGTGTCTCAATGTTAATGGAAGAGGGTTTGACCTAGTTTAACCTTTTAGGCTAGATCTCTCTTTTCCATCAAACATGTTGATGATATGTTATTTATTGATAAAGGGAAAGGAATTATTTCAAAACTCAAATTCCAACTTGTAGCTAAATTTAAAATGAAATATCTTAGTGTAGTTAACATATTCTTGGGATGGAAATTAGAAGAGATAGAGTGAACATAAAACTATGGCTTGGCAAGATTAAGTATGTCAATTTAGTTATACAAAGGTTTAACATGCAAGATTGTAGACCATTATCTGCTCCTTATACAATTGGAACAAAGTTATATTCTTCACAATGTCCAACATCCCCATTAGAGATGGAAGACTTGATCAAAGTGCATTACCAAAGTGAAATCATAAGTTTGATGTAAGCTATAGTTTGTACTAGACCAACCATTGCCCAAGTAGTGGGAGTTCTTTCTGGATATATGTCTAATCCTGGTAGAGTTAATTGAGATGTAGTTAAAAGAGTCTTCAGATATTTGTAGGGTACCTCAGAGTATTCCTTGTGTTATCATGGTAATTTGATAGGAGACATGCATTCCCTTGATATTCATGGTTATGTGGATTCAAACTGGGCATGTGATGTTGATATCAAAGGATCCACTAGTGCTTATGTGTTTACTCTATTTGATGGTGCAATTAGTTGGATGAGTAAGCGACAAGTTGTGGTTGTTTTGTCCACTATTAAGGATGAATATATGACAACAACTCATGCTTGTAAAGAAGCCATTTGGATTAAGAGATTGTGTTTAGATATTGGAATAAAACAGAGTGAAGTGATAGTTTATTGTGACTATCAGAGTGTGATCTACCTAGCTAAGAACCTAAAATTTCATGCCAAGACCAAGCACATTGATGTAGAATATTACTTTATCAAGATATGGTCAATGATGGTAGGGTGAAGTTGGTTAAGGTAACTTTGATGAATGTTGCAGATTCATTAACTAAGCCTATGAACACAAATAAGTTCAGATGGTGTTCAGAGTCTATGGGCATCTCAGCCCCTAGCAATTAAATCATGATGTTGATACTCTCTTTTCTCTTGCAAGATGTTCAAAAAATGGGAGAATGTTAGGAAAGGTGTCTCAACCTTGCAACTACAAAAAGTATGATTTTTTAGTTATAAAATTGAATAAACTTGGTTTTTGGGTTATAGAGTTGGTTTTTGGCCAAAATCAAGTTGTTCAACACTGCCTACGAGGGTGCTTTGTGCATAGATCTCTTCGAGCTCTTAATTTTTTTGAGAAATGGCCCAATCGACCTGCCAGATCAAAAGTTATGGCCTCCAAAGGTTGGGCCTCCTATATTGAAAAATGTAAAATTTTTTGGAAATAAAAAAGAGTTGTAAGGGGGAATTACATGTATTGATGTGTGTTATGACACATCATAAGGCATCTTTGATTATAGATAATGAAACCCTAAGGATTTGGATGCCACTTTTGGGTGTTTTTGTCTCATGGTTTTATAATTACCATTTGATGGTCTCATGTATTATATCTCATATATATTAGGTGCTTGAGATGGAGGTTGTGTGTGAGAGTCTTATAGATGTTGCTAAGTTGTCTCTAGATCTCTAGTTGGTGATACTCCTATGAAAGCTTTGTTTTCAAGTATATTGTAATCTTGTTGAGATTTCTAAATAATATATTGAGTTTCTTTTGGAGTTTGGGGGTTTTCTCTCAAAAGGGTTTTCCCAACATAAATCACTATGTTGTGGTATGATTGATATTTATGTTTATTTTTGTAACTATTGTAAATATCTAAAAAAATTTGCATTATCCTCCTCTAAAGATTTGTCTAGGAAGTTGTTTTTCTACCTTAGATTCCATACATAGAGGACTCCCAAACATTCTAACATGGTAGATAATAGGAGAAGACAATGAGGCAAGAGTCATGGAGAATCTATGGGTTAGAGTCAACCTTGAGGTCTTTTGAGAGACCTACTCTTTATTACATTAGCTTTTTAGATTTGCAACCTTGCATGATGAGATTCGCATGTTTGTGTGCACAATTTTTTCTCTTTTAACTACCTTGATGGAGCACTTGTACTCAAATACTTTGATAATTTATGAAATTTATTGTGATGAATTTGATTGGCATAGGTATATACATTATTATAGTTGACATTATTTACTTTGCTTCACTCTTGTGTACATGGATGGTTTTAGAACTTTTATTTAGAGATGTTTATGCTTATGAATGTATGATAGTATGTTCATGATCTTTTGGTGATTTTTCTACATATATGTGAGATAAATTCAAAGTGAACTCTATATGAATGTATGTGATGATATAAATGCATACATATCTATTTGCTACAACATGATTTATTGCTTGTTTTGTGAATGATATGCATGTGGAAATAACAATGTGGTTACTCTTTAGTAGTATTTTTTATTTAGGGGATTACCTGCTGACTAGCATAGGGTAACTCACTAAATTTCCAAGATAGGAATTATTAGGCAATCAAGTGGGAAAGGGGAAGGTGATGAAACATTTTTTTATTAAGTTGCACAAAAGTCTAAAAATTGATCCTTATCTAGTCTGATCGCTTAGACTAGCTTTTAACATAAACAAGCAACAAATTTTATTGGTACCTTCTAGACTTAGATCAAAATATGGCCAATAGGTCAGACCTGGGGTAAAGGATTTAACTCTTAGCAAGGATGGCCCTAGAAGTCAAGCTAGGCTCTTGCCTTTGCCTAACTTGTGTGCGTGTGATTTTTTTATTCTTTTTCTCCATGTAATGTCACCCTCATACCTTCAAGATTAGACTATTCTCCATCTGAGAGTATCTACATCAATAATTTCTTTTTTATTTTTCTCATCTTTTTTTCTTTTGTATTGCTTTAAGATTTTTTTCCACCCTCGTGTTTTTTTCCAAGTGAGTAAGGGGCTAGGTGCGACCAAAAGGTAATTGATTCTTAAGACTTACCCCTTGATAAGGAAAATTGGGGAGATTTTTGTGTTAGCTTCTATAGGGTAATGTATGTTTGAAAATTTGTTTTATTTAGACTAGACTAAATGATAACTAAGATCTAAATCAATTTAAAGATTGAAGTTCACTTGAAGTTCTATCTACCTTTGTTCTATCAATGAAGTCTTAGGAGTATATGATTGACATCTAATGGGTGTCAAAGGATGGTAAGAGTCACTGTATGGCATTAGCAGAACATATGTCTCACTAGAAATCATGTCTTGATGGTATTAGGGGGTGTAACCTTTAGATGACTCCTCTTGGAGGTGTCTACAAAGATATTGGGATCCATCCCCTAAACAACATTGGTTATGTCAATAGTATTTATTGGGACTTGTTGAGAGGAGATAAACCCTTCTAAGGGGGGGCATTTCATTTGGTGTAGGAGGCATTAGGTCAATCCTACCTACTTCAGTTGATTCATCCTCTTCCACATCTATAAAGATGTCCATTTCTAGATTTATATTTACATTGCAAACTTTGAAGGGGAATCAAAGAGGTTCATCATTCTCTAATAGCTCCAAACAATTGTCATTTTAGTTGATGCCACAGATCCTTGTTTGGAGGATTTTCCTTTCTTGATTGTTTTGACCCCTGACTCCTTCATGGTCTTGTTACAATCGTCAATCTTTCTCACACACAAAATTTGAGGGGTAGGTTCTAGTACCATGATTTTGTTTGTTGACATCTTACAATCTACCAAGATACATACCTTCTTCTTCATGTTGAATACAAATAATACTGAGAGGGGGGGAGGTGAATCAGTATTCTGATAAACTTGTCATTCACACATTTATTAATCCATTTACCAAATTTAATAATATGAAAGCAAAGTAAACACAAGAAGAGTAGCCACAAATTCATAACACATAGACACCAGAATTTTATGTGGAAAACCCAAAAAGGGAAAAACCATGATGAGTGTTAGCTCACAATATATTATGATAGCAATACCGAATTACATGAAGGCTCACTACCCAAGGACTCGTTGTCCAAAGAAGTGCTCACTGCAATAGGCTCACTGCCAAATAGAAGAGAGAAGAATATAGAAAGAAGTGGCTCACTGGTAGGAGAGGACTACTACAAGTGCATCTACAAAATGTTGTGGTGTAGTATCAGTTTGCTCAGTATACAGATTCAAAGGACTTCATTTTGTCTATCCTACTCTTTTACTTTGCTTCACATATACTTATGTCCTTATGCCTTTACTGTCCTTCTGCTAATGACAAAACTGCCTTAAGTCGCACAATCATGGAATTTGCATTATATTCACACACTTCAACACCCCAACACTGAAATCCATCGAGTACATATATCCACAACAAGTTTCATCTCACAATCAAGTCGGCAAGCTAGATATAAAATGTGTATACAAGTGCTATACCTTGTCGGCTTGATCTTGTGCACAAACAGGAATGTGGACCCAAACAAACATACAATAGTCTTCATATAGATTAGCATCAATCATTCAACCACTTGGATTAATTCTTCAAACTACATATCCTTACCACATTTAGATTTATCTTGCATGTCGGCCTATCCCTTAAGTACACACTTGACCAATTCAACTATTGTGCCAAAACATCCAATATGGAGCATATGAGACTTTGAAAATCATAGACAACATTCATTATGGGCATCTTAGCATACCTTTAGAACCGCAAATCAAAATACTCAACAGTGGAGGAATGCGGACCCTTTTACTTTGGTATTGTGCATTGTTTATGTCTTGACTCTGTTCATCCGGACTTAGACATTTCACCATATGACTTCTGGAGGAAGTCAGAACTTGAATACTAGAACACATGATCACTAAATAGCTATGAACAACATACCTGAACTGCATATAATGATCTTCAACTGTGGAGCCATACTTACCCAATCTCTATCACTTACTTTGTATACTACCCATACTTAGTCATTTTAGGCTTCCGAACTAGAATCCTTTTAAGCCTTGTTGTCAAACCAAATTGATCTACTAGAGTAAAGTCTCTTTGCATTGTTTCCATCAATGACAACATTCAATCATTCATCAAAGCAGTGTCTCTTGCCAACAATCTCCCCCTTTGGCATTGATGGCAACACTTAGTGAAAAATACTTGTCTGCTCCCCCTTACTATATACACTTTGTTTTTCTTCTCCCCCTTTGGTATTTGCCCATTTTTCACTGGTTCTCTTCTCCCCCTTTGACATCAATGGAAAAGGTGTATGTACAGAAGTCAACATTTTGTCAAGATAACAAAACTACAAAAACTATCATAGTCTGTCGCATATGTACAAATACAATCTTTAACTTAATTTGATGTGGGTTGTAGGATGTCATTGAAGATGTTCTTGATTTGAGCCAGCTTTGCAACCCAACTCTTCTTTGCATTTTCCAAAATTTGAATATTGCCATTTATTAGGAAGACCAATTTTTCTGCCTTTTGTATATCAGAGGGCATGTCAATTAGTGCACTTACATGCAGTGCTTCTACTGCAAGATTTGACATTGAGTCTAGCTTAGGACTTATTAGTCCTCTTCATTGACACATTCTATTTTTCATTTGATCCCTCTTATTTATTTGGCTACTTATGTTATTATGAATACTAATGACTTGTATCTCTTTGCTACTTGTTGACTCAGCTGCTAGGTCAAATGACTTAGAGATATTTATCATAGTTCCTAATCCTTGATCTTTTCTCCTAACTCTTTTGTGGCTTCCGGCCATGATAAACAAAATTTGTACAAATCACAAGCTTCTTTAATGTCACTCTGTATACCTTTTATTCCATTGTCTAACATATTTTTATCATTAGCTAACATGGTCTTCAATTCAACTAATCTCATCTCATCAAACTCTTTTCTAACTTTTGTCTCTGTAGATTTTTCAAAAGATTCAAAATGAGTGTTGATTGATTTTATAATACCTTTAAGTTGATTAGTTGATGATGATGATGTATCTTTCTAGTATTCAGGCATCAACTTCTCCAACATATCAGATACTGCACCAATGAGCTCATTGTCCTATAAATGTGTTTTCATCATCTCTTCTTGTGCCTTTGCTTGCACAATTGACACTAGTTTGAATTTTTGTACAGGAGACATTGAGGCCAAATTTATTGGTCCTTGTAGGAGCTCAGACTCATCCAAATCTTGTTCTCTCCAAAATTTCCCTAGCAGTAGTGTCTCTTGTCATTTCTTTGGACACTTATTTTTCTAGATTTTGTTCTGGAGGTTCCATGTCCATATTTTCTTGTTGACCAATATTTTTCTCTGGTGCAAGACTTATCTTATCTTGATCAAATTCTTGATCATCAACTTTGATCTGTTCATCAATCTTCTCATCAGTTTGTCGATCTGAAAGAGGACTTGTTTCAGTTTGGTCCCTTCTTGCAGTGTTTAGGGTACCAGTAGCAGGGGCTTGATTTTCCTTTTATTTCATCTCTTCATTATTTTTGTTTGACCCTTGGTCGATGCTGACATCCAGAACAGACATGTCATCTCCAACATTTGTTTCTTCATTATCATATATGGTTGGGAGATGAAATTCCTTCAACACTCTCAAGGTGATTTCCTCAGTTTCTTTGACTACTTTCTCAATGTCATCTGCCATTAGAGTGTTCATTCTCCTCTTTGTTCTAAATTCTTTATGAAATGCTTTGGAGATTTTTTCCTTTTCTTTTAGGGTGATTTCAGGACATAGTTTTATTAATGTATGCTTTCTAAGCTCAATGTCCTTAGCCATAGAAGCTTCTTTCCTTGAAGACATTATAATTCCCAAGCTTTCTAGGAGATCAGTAATTATTTCAATGAGAGATTTATTGTATATGTCCAAGTATTGGATGATAGCAGCCTCAATGACCTTTTTATTTGCATCGTCAAAGTCATCATACAGTTAGGCAATAGGTTTTAGATTGCCATCAACTGTAATGGCCTTCAATACTTCCTCCAGACTCATTATGGTCTCGTCTTTTATATGTGCTTCAGTCTTAGCCTTCTTTCTCCCTATATCCTTACCTAAGGTCTTCCTCTTTGTGGCACCGAAAGGTTTGCCTTGCTGAGAACTGGAGGGTGGTGTATTTTGTGCCTTCATCTTCTTCACCTCTTCATTGATCTCAGTTTCCTTATCATCAACTATACAAACACTAACATACACTCTTTGACTTTTGGTCTTCTTCCTTTTCCCTATTTGTGCTTTTGCAGTTGTTGAGGAGGGAATACCGAAGGATTTATATGTTGTTCAGAGGAACTTGCACCTCTTGTTCTTCTCTTTGGTGCAACAGGTGCCTCTTGTTGCACCTCTTGAACTTATGAAGCTTGATTAGCCTCCTTTTCTTTCTCCTTCTCTTTTTCTTTAGCTGCTCTTTCTGCTTCAACTCTTGCTCTTGTGGCTAATATTTGTTCTTTGGTGAATCCTTTGCTTTGTACATATTCTTCTGCCATTTTCTTGGCCTTTTTCTAGATTTCAAGCTTCCTTAGTTCAACATGAACTTTTACAGATAGCTCTTCATATGTGCCAAACCTTTCCTCTGAGGTATCCCTAGGTTTGCTTAACATGTGTTGGGCATATCCATCTAACACATCAGCTACTACTTCATACCCCATTGGCATAATCCAGATTGTTCTAGTCTCAACAGCCTCCATCATACACTGATCCGTGTTGATAATAAAGCATATATCATTTTTATATTTTTCCATAATTGTCTTAGGGATCCTTTCCCTAGATTGCATTACCTTTTGGAAGTTCTTGAAATAGCCCCATAGGGTTGTAGTCTATGCATCATGACTTCCTATACTGCTTAGATGATCTCTAATTTGCACTGCAACTGGTTGACTATTTAACCAGAATAAATTCTTCATACTTGGTAATTCATGCATGAAATAGAAGAATAGGCAGATGATCAACTTACCAAACTTGAAGGGGTATTTGTTATCCTTTGTCTTCTTTAGGTTTTCCATTAATTGTTGTCGTAGAAATTCACAGAGATCATAGTCTGCATTTTCCTTGATCATCTGATAAGCAGTGTATATAGCAGTACCAGAGATAGAATTCTCCCAGTTTGTGAAGTAGATTTTGTAACCTAGCACCATGGATGCAAACCTTACAACATGGTCTTTGATATCATTGATTGTCAATGCCCTTTTGTCAAATTTGGCTCCAATAGATGCTATCACTGTTTCATTCTTTACATATTTTAATACTGGTACGAAACCGGTGGAGCTTAATCTAGTCACAACTCTTATTGCCTCCTTTGTGATCATGAATGGTCTCTCCAGCCACATGAATTCCTCATGGATCCTGCTCAGAACATACCAGACCCATTCAACCTCTACAAATGTTGGGAAGTCTTTGTACTGAATGAATTTCTTCACTTCCAAAGCCTTATATTCTTCCTTCAATTCAAATTGGTCACCACTTAGATGTTTTAGATATAAATATGTGAATTTACTATCACCATGTTCTTCTAGGGCAACATGAATATAAGCCCTAACATCTTCCGCATGCATAACACCAAACGTAATTTCTAAAAATGCACCATTTGGATCGACCTCTGTTGATTTGAATGGATGCTTCTTGAATTTTGGCCGGTCTCTCTTGGTTATATCAATCACTTGTGGTGTTGCTATTTCTATAAAGACTTAAGCAAATTCACAATAGGGTTTCAATCAGAAAATACCTCTTTAGTCAAATTAGGGTTTCCTTTACTTGAATCACATTGTGTCACTTGAACCTCTAGAGATCATTGAAATTGCTTGGAAATCACTTTCAGTTTCTCTTGAACACTTGATAACTTGAATGCAAAGTGAATTGTATGTCGAATGAGTTCCTTTTTAACCCTTGATATGAAACCTAAGTTGTCATAAATGCAGTCCTTCAAAAAGCTATTAAACACTTATGTGTTAAGCTCAGTCAATCAAGATTGCTCTGCAGTGTTACACATTTGATTCTTTTCTTCTAGAATTGCTTTCAAAAGATCTGTCATATGAGGCTTCACATCATATCTTCGTGCCGGATCCCAGCACTGATTATCTGGCTAGGGAATTAGGATTATCAAAACAACTCCCCCTGAGCCAAAGCTCCCAATTTACTTCCCAGAGGAAGTATCTGCACTAGAGGCTGGTGTAAATCCATCCCTAACCTCATTAGCATCCTTTTTAATCCAGACCTTTCTCATTTCCTTCTTGATTTCCACTGGATCAATCTTGTTCTTTCCTTTATCTTCTTTTTGCTCTATTTTCCTCTTCTCTGTAGGATAGTCTCTTTTCTCATTCTTGTATCTATAGAATCTTGCAATATGTCCAAACTTATTACAATTGTAGCACACCACATTCCCTTGTCCTTGATTCCTTTTGTTGATTGGATTCATTTGTGTTCTACATTAGTTAGCCATATGCCCAATTCTATTGCATACAAAACATTTTCCGTTGAAGGATTGAGTATTCCTTGCATTGTTAAAACCATTCCTTACCAGACTTCTGCATTCATTTGATCTATGACCAATTTTGTTGCAATTGAAACATTGACCAGAGAATGATGGAACATTTTGATTCATTCTACTCCTACACTGAGTTTCCTTATGGCCAAACTTATTGCAATTAAAACAATGGCCATTGAAAGACAGGTACCTTTGAGCATTTGGCTACCCGACCAGAGGTCTTCTAGGTCTTCTCCTTTGATTCCAGAACTAGTTGTCTTTGTTTTTCTTCATCTCAATGTTTTCTTGACTTGATTTAGAACTTTCTCCTTTTTCAAATCCCAAGCCCTTCTTGTCATCTAAACTTTTCTGACTTTCAAACAGCTCCTCAATCTTTGCAGAGCTTATTTTGAATTTTTCTTTATAGCTATTTGATGTTTCCAAATCATATTTCAGAAGTAAAACATATTTAGCCAATTTTTCACATTCCTCAGACTTATCTTTTACAACTCGATTCAAATGCTTTTCAATTTCCTCTTTCTCTTTAATTTCTAATGTTAAGTTGTATAGGTTTTCATTTGTTCCATTCAATTGTTCACTTAATTCCTTGCTCTTTTCTTTGAACTTTTTGACTTGCTCCCTTAGCTTCAGAATACATTCATCAGCTTCTCTGACATTTGCCTTCAGATCTATGACTTTTGCTTTAGACTTTTCAAGATCTTCAAGAGCAGCTTCTAGTTCTTGATCAATTGTGACACTACCTAGAGCAGGATACCTTATGGCTGCCATGAGTATTCTTTCCCAAATCTTCCTCAAGCTGGTAGATTTCTTCCAAGGAACCTTGCTTTGATACCAATTGTTGAATACAAAGAGTACTAAGAGGGGGGGTGAATCAATATTCTAATAAACTTTTCATTCACACATTTATTATTTCATTCACCAAATTCAATAACATGAAAGAAAAGTAAACACAAGAAGAGCAGTCATGTATTCATAACACATAGACACAAGGATTTTATGTGGAAAACCCAAAAAGGGAAAACCATGGTGAGTGTTAGCTCACAATATGTTATGATAGCAATACCTAATTACATGAAGGCTCGTTACCTTAAGGCTCACTATCCAAGTACTCACTGTCCATAGAAGTGCTCACTACCAAATAGAAGAGAGAAGAATATAAAAAGAAGTGGCTCACTGCTAGGAGAGGACTGCTACAGGTGCATCTACAAAATGTTGTGGTGCAGTATCATTTTTCTTAGTATACAAATTCAAAGGACTTCATATTGTCTGCCATGATTTTCTGTTCTGCTTCACATATACTTACGTCCTTCTACCTTTACTGTCCTTTTGCTAATCACATAACTGCCTTAGGTTGCACAATCATGGAATTCACATTCTATTCACACACTTCAAAACCCCATCACCGAAATCCATCGAGTACATATATCTGCAACAAGATTCATCTCAAAATTAGGTTGGCAAGCCAGACATGAAACGTGTATACAAGTGTTATACCTTGTAGGCTTGATCTTGTGCACAAACAAGAATGTGGACCCAAACAAACATACAATAGTCTTCATATAGGTCGGCATCAATCATTCAACCACTTGGATTAATTCTTCAAACATTATATCCTTACCACATATAGATTTATCTTTTCTCTCGGCTTATCCCTTAAGTACACACTTGAATAGTTCAACTGTCATGCCAAAACTTCCAATGCGGATCATATGAGACTTTGAAAATCATAGACAACATTCATTATGGACATCTTAGCATACCTTCAGAACTACAAATCAAAATACTCAATAGCAGAGGAATGCGGAACCTTTTACTTTAATACTATGCACTGTTTCTATCTTGACTTTGTTCATCCGGACTTAGACATTTCATCATATGACTTCCAAAAGAAGTCAGAACTTGAATACTGGAACATATGATCACCAAATAGCTATGAACAACATACCTAGACTGCATATAATGATCTTCAACTATGGAGCCATACTAACTCAATCTCTGTCACTTACTCTGTATACTGCCTATACTTAGTCATTTTAAGCTTACGAACCAAAATCCTTTTAAGCCTTGTTGTCAAACCAAATTGATCTGCCAGAGTAAAGTCTCTTTTCCTTGTTGCCATCAATGACAACATTCAATCATTCATCAGAGCAGTGTCTCTTGCCAACACTTCATTGTGTCAGCTTTCATCATGTTGAATCCACCTTAGGATCTCCTTTTGCAACATAGACTTTTCCTAAGTGAAGGAAGTATATTTCTTGCAATGATGTGGAGGGGATGGCCTTCATCTTATGAATTCAAGATCTCCCCAATAATAGGTTGTACCCTATCTACCTATCAATTACATAGAAGGCTATGGATACCATTCTAGGCCCTAAAGAAATGGGGGCATGATTTTTCCAATTGTTAATGCATTGAGGTTGTCATAACCTAGCAAGGTGTCTCTACAAGTTGTTATATTGGTGTGGCCATACTCCATTCTCTCTAAAAGGGAGAATGGGACTATGTTCATAGTGGCACCTGTTGAACTGCACTAGACAACTAAGAGGGGGGGTGAATTAGTTATCCTAAAACTTTTAACCAAATATAATCATCAACTTATCAATTACTTATACTCAAATATAACCATGAAAGCATCAGATGAGAAGCTCAACACAAAAGCAAAAACAACACAAGAGACACCAGAATGTTACATGGAAAACCCTAAAAGGGAAAAACCACGGTGGGTGTTAGCCCACATAAATATATAAGTTATAATAATACTGAAAAACAGAGGCTCACTACAAAGAAAGGTTCACTGCCTATGGATGGCTCACTACCAAAGGAAGGCTCACTGCCAAAAGGTTGAACTGAGATAACAGTATCTATTTCATGCTAGGGTTCAGTTCCATTGAAGCACAAAACACCTCTGCTCTACTCTACTACCTTATCTCACTTTATCTTTGCATCTTCGCACTTAGATGCATTTTCACAACTCAATTACAAGTATTTATACACTACATCAACCTTGGAATGATCATCAAGGTCGGCATTACAATCATCAACCATTGGAACAATCTCCAACGTTGGCATTACAAACATACATAAAATAGGTCTGGACCTAATACAAATTTAGATAAGGAAAAGATGTAAGAATATTTGCAGATCACACCACGCCTTAGCTGGGACTCAAACACAATCTTCCATGCTACAACACGCTATCACCATCTTCAATGCATCTCCATAGATGATGAATTCAACCAGGTCGGCCAAGACTGATGTTAACACAAGTATTCTCAAGAACACGCTTCATGCATAATCTGAATTCCACCTTGCGGATCAATTCAAATGTAGGAGCATGATCAAGAGACATCCACAAGCACATTGTAATCACCAGGAACATCCGCACGATCTCTAACAACTCTATCAACAAGATTCTTCAAACCAGAGCACAAGAACAACACTGCTAGCCACTGTCATGAGTAAAAGAAAGCTTGTGGACCACCAAATCATGAACCATTACACTTGAAGGCATTTATCATCATCACAGACTTACTTCTAGAACCACAAACCAAAATATTTCAATGCAGAGGAATGCAGAGCAAAATACTTTCTCCCTCTCACCATCAAACATATAGAAAAAGTTGTTTTCACTCAAGTGAACATAACTCACTCAATTCTTCATACCAGAGGCTCAAACTCAGAATATAACATCTTCAGACAGGCTTCTAAATAACTTCCAATCCGCAGGTAAAGATATTTATTTTACAGGAAATTGTTGAAATTAGGACAGACAACTAAGAGGGGTGGGTGAATCAGTTGTCACAAAAACTTTTATCCTTTGCTGCAACTTAAAATTTTTTACCACTTATTAACAGATGAATGATATAACCATGAAAGCATGAATCAACAACGCATGAGCAGAAACAAAATCAACACACATAACACCAGGATTTTTACGTGGAAACCTGGTTAAGGGAAAAACCACGGTGGGGGTTAACCAACAAGATTTATTCTCTGTTAAAAGAATAGAAAAATGGGAAGGCACTTGCCTTCGGGCGCACTTCCCAGAGCTCACTACTCAAAAAAGGCCCACTGCCTACAAAAATATTTATAAGTTTATCACAAAAAGATTGAACTGGAAAACAACATCTTCTTCATGCCAAGGTCAGTTCCATTGAAGCGCACAATACTTCTGCTCTACCCCCAAACACTTCTTCGCTGTCTCCTCATCCTTTTCTGCTCGTCCTCTTCTGCTCTTGCTCTTCTCTACTCTGCCTTTCTTCCTTTCTTAGGATCTTATCATTTTTACACAAGGATTACTTTTCCACAACTCAGCTACAAGTATTTATATGCTTCATCAACCTTGGAATGAACATCAAGGTCTGCTTGACTTAATGCAAATCACTATACTATCATTCAAACATATCTGGGACTCAAATCTTCCTTGAACAACATGCCATGCTCCATAGAACTCTTCTTAGATCATCCACAACATCCACAAAGCATCTGGTCGGCCAAGACTGGAAAGAACAGCAACACCCAAGGACAAATCTTCAACCACGAGCTCAATCCTCAATGTGGATCACCAACATAGTAGGCACATGATCCAGAGATCTCCACAAGCACAATGAAATCAACAGAACAACCGCACCACCTCAAATCACCAGAATCACTTGCATCTTCATATCAGAACATAAGAACACCAACTGCCATGACTGTCACACTAGAAAGATTGCTTGCGGACCTCCAAACCATGAACCTCTTGAGTTGAGGATACACACTGACATCCCAAGCACACCTCTAGATCCGCAGATCATAATATTTCAATGTGGATCAATCCAGACCAATTTTCTGTCACTCTGTCACCTCTGAACAACTGCAAAACCCAGTTCTACTCAGATGGCCATAACTTCACAAATTCTTCATGTGGATCCCTCAAATATTAACTGGAGCAACTTTAGACAATCCTTTATAACACCCTTTGGTCCGCAGACTCTAATCTTCATCTCACTAAGAATGTGGAGCAATCTACTTCACTGAACTACACTGTCTTCACTATTTCTTATAGAGAGATATGTAACTCACTTGTTTCTTCCAGAGAGGCTAATTTTCTCAATATCCTCAACATACAAGTCTTCTAGAATGGGATGTAGTTTCCACCAATGACAAAGTATATGTTACCGATTAGACACATATTTGCAACAGAAATGTGGAGCATTCTTCTGGACTGTTCTTCTACATGCAATGTACTATTTCTACTACAACATATTGTTATCACTGAAGGGGCTAATTTTCTCAATATCCTCAACAAAGTAAGAGCACAGTTGACACCAATGACAACACATATATGTTGACATCAATGACAACACCGATTAGGCACATACTTGCAACAATCTCCCCCTTTGTCAATGATGGCAACATATGATGTGAAAAACTAAAAAGACCACCAAGACAAAAATTCTCCCCCTTTCTCTCTACACATCTATATTCTTTCTCCCCTTAAGTTTTTCACATGATTTCTCTTCCCCTTTGACATCAATGGCAAAGGGAGCATACTTGCACATTGCTACTCTAATCTATTTACTTTACTAGAAACATTTAGCTACTCCCCTTGAGAGGTAGCCTTCAGAACATCAATCCAGATCAAGGAATGACACTTTGAGCTCCACTGGATTGATGCATTCCTATGCATCTTAGTTCAAGATAGGAGGGGTAATGACCCAGGTAACTTGCCTCTGAGATACTCAAAGGTAGCTTTAGGTAGAGGCTTAGTGAAAATGTTTGCAATATGATCCTTTGTGGACACATATTCCAACTTTACTTCATTCTCTGTCACCTTCTCTCATAAAGTGATACCTTATTGATATATGCTTTGTTCTTGAGTGCATCATTGGATTCTTTGAGATGTTTATGGCACTTGTATTGTCACAAAATATTGCAATTGGATCTTGTTGCAAGTATGAGGTGAGCCAGTGTTGTCATTGATGTCAACATACTCATATTGCATTGACAAGAAGGATTGGATGAGCTGTGTGCTGAGGATATTGAGAAAATTAGCCTCAGTCAGGAACAGTGAAGAACCGTGATGAGAAGAAGGCAAATGTATTGTATAGGTTGAAAACCGGAGGATGCGGATTAAAGGGTTTGTAGATATGAGTCTTGAGATGCTTCAGTTAAGATTTCAGAGGTCCGCATGAAGATCTGAAGGAGTTGTGGCTGTCGGTGTAGAACCGGTTCCGGCAAGTATTCAGAGGTGACAGAGGATCACAAAAAGGTCCGGTGAGGTCCGGAACTGTATAATCCTAATCTGCGGATTGGAAGGAGTCTTTGGGATGTCCTTGTGATGTGCCATCTCAAGTTGTGTATGATTTGGAGGTCCGGAAGTACCTCTTGCATTATGACAGTGGCGACAGACAGTGTTCTTGAAGTTCCGGATAAGGAAGAGAAGAGATTCCAGTAAGTAAAGAAAGTGCGGATGTACCTGGTCATTCAGGCAGGCTTGTGAAGGTTCTTCGATCATGTTGAGGTTGTGTTGTTGGTCCGCATTGATAGTAGAGCCCGGAATTGAAGTTATTCTTCCGGATGAAGTTCTTGCTCTGTTTAGCCGACCGGATGAGTTGTTCATCCTGCGAATGTTCTTGTGGTGGCCGACCAGATGTGTTATTCATCTTGCAGATACTCTTATGGTTGTTTGCCAACTTAGATGTTTGTTCCTAAGTTGATGTCTTGTATAAATAACGGTTTGTGAGTTCATTTCGAAGTGTGGATTGTGTGGATGAGTGTGGCATAGCGAAGAGAAGTGCGAAAGGAAGAGCAGAGGTTTTTGGGCTTAAATGGAACTGATCCGGACATGGTAGAGATGTCATTCTCCAGTTCAAGATTTCTGATTCTTATCACTTTGTAGACAGTGTGTCTCCTTGTAGGCAGTGGGCCTCTTTGTGAGCAGTGTGCTCAGGCAGTGAGCCCTAATTGGCAAGTGCCATTCTTTTCTTATTCTTCTAACAGAGAATAATCCTTAGGTTAATCACCCCGTGGTTTTTCCCTTAACCGGGTTTTCCACGTCAAAATCTTGGTGTTCAATGTGTTGATGTTTATCTGCTCTTGTGTTTATGTATTATGCTTTCATGGATGATTAATTGATATGCTGTTAACTAACAACGAAGAATCAAGTGTTTGAAAGAACAAGAAGTTTTATACAACTGATTCACCCCCCCCCTCTCAGTTGTATGCCTTAAATCCAACAATTGGTATCAGAGCCAAGTTCCTTTGAAAGGAGCTTAACCGCTTGAGGAGATCCAGGATGTCGTCATACAAGAAGGATAGTCCGAAGTTCGATGGAACCAACTTCACTCTCCGAAAAGGTCACATGAAGTGTCACTTGGAATGTATGGGAAAAGCATACTTGGCTATGGTCTCAAAACCATATGTACCTCCACAAGGTGGTCCGACAACTCTGAATGAAATCACAGATGCTGAAAATAATCTGCTGACCAAGGAAGCCCTACTAAGCGCATTGAATGATTCAGATCTCTCAAATGTTATTGACCTACCAATTGCATATGAGATCCTGACTAAACTGGAACTTCTGTATGAAGGAGATGAGTTTGTCAAAAGTGCAAGGTTGCAAAGTCTGAAAGGGAAATTTGAAAGATTGAAGATGAGAGATGATGAAAACATCACTACCTTTATGCCAAGAGTGAATGAGCTAGTATGTGGAATTAGAAATGCTGGTGGAACTCTAGATGAAAATGAGATTGTCTGCAAAATCCTAAGATCCCTTCCTGCTGCCTACAAAATCAAGGTTGCTGCCATTGATGAATTCAGAGCCCACACAACTATCACAAGAGAACAACTGGCTGGCAAACTAGCTGCATTTGAAATGACCGAGTTTGGAGATGATCCTCCCAAGACTGAATCTGCTTTCAAAGCCAGTGCCTATGTGAAAGGCAAACAGAGATTTGATCCGGGAGAAAACTCATCAAGGAAGATGTCATGGTATGATCAAGCAAGAAGAGACATGGAAGAAGAAGAAGCAGAAACAGCTCAACTTGAAGCCCTCATTGCAAAGAGACTGCCAAGAGGATCCAGTAAGTATGAAGGAAAACTACCCTTTAAGTGTTTCAACTACAATAAGATTGGTCATTTTGCTTCAAGATGTCTGGAAAGATCTGCAAGGTCTAATACTAACAGACAAAGGTTTCAAAAGAACTGCTATTATGTTCATGAAGAAGATGACAATGAAGGAGTAACAGATGATGAATCAGAACTAGAAAGCAAATCCGGAAATGAATGGGTGTTTATTGCCATCAAGGAAGAAGATTCAATATCCTCTGAATCTGTCAATCACAAGGTTGTGGAAAGAGCTTTGGCTGCTCAAGTGGAAGAAAAGGATGATTGGGTTATTGATAGTGGATGTTCTCACCATATGACTGGTGACAAGAATAAGTTCTTAGATTTGGAAAGGTATGAAGGAGGAATGGTAAAGTTTGGTGACAATTCTGCTGGCAGAATCAGAGGTAGGGGAACTATTTCCTTTGATGGAAAGAGCAAAACAGGTAATGTACTATATGTTGAAGGATTGAAGCACAATCTTCTCAGTGTTGGTCAGTTAGTGGACAAAGGCTATGATCTCCGATTCAAGAATGGAAAATGCAGAATCTTTACAAGCTCCGGAACTGAAATTGCATCCGGTGCTCAAACAAAAGGTAATATCTTTCATCTGGTTGGTTCAAACAAAAGTTGTCTGTTTGCTCAAGTTGATCAGAGTTGGTTATGGCATAGAAGAATGCGTCATGTGAATTTTGATAACATCATCAAGATAAGCAATATTCAGTGGTGCAGAGGCACCTAGCTAACAGCTGGCCTCCATGAGGCAGTTAGTTTGTTATAGGTCTTGTTTATGTTTCCAAGAAGGTCTGTTAAGACCAAATGCATGTAATAAGGTCACGCTGATCATGATAAGATCATGCTGACCAGGCTTTTGCTATTTTTAGTTAGTTGGTTATAACAGCTGTCATGCTGTAGGGTCCGGTTGGATCTCCCAGCCGCCTGGAGAGTTCCCAGCCGCTTGGAGTCGGGTTAGTAGTACTCGTAGGATAATCTATTTAAAGCATGAGATCGGTTGATATTGCATATACAGATAGATATCATCGATCGAGCTAGGTTGCAGAGAGTGAGACTGAGAGAGAGGTTGCTCATTGTATTGCATCTTTTGAAATCAATAAAGATCCTGTTTCGTTTCTGCTTGATCTCCTTTGTGTAATCGATCTGCTGGTTTGGGTGGTTTCATGGATTTACTGATCCATTCCACCGGTTGATCCGTCTGATCGGTGGAATGGCAATGTACAGTAGGTTAGGTTGTAGTTTGTTTTCTGTTTGCATGCAGGTGTGCAGGATCGCGGTCGACAGATGTTGAAGACCCTAGCATGGGTATGTGCTAGGTCAAACTGATAAGTTTGAGTGGGAAGATCACCCTGAGGTTGGATCAGGTCGTCCCTGGAGGATCGGCGAAGTGAAATTTTGCTAAGTGAAGAAGTTCGTCAAAACGGCATCATCAGGATATCTTGGTGAATATCCTGCAGTCAGTTTGAGCATCGTCATCCGGATAAGTGGAGGAGAGTATGATGCTTTCGAGTGCATGAAGTGCAAGTGTGTCGGGGTGATCATCATCAGGAGGAGCCGAGGAGGAGCGTATCGGCATCAGGATCATCTTTCGGGAGAGCCCATCATCCGCATATCGCTAACAGATGCGGGAGTGAAAGTTCAGTTTTTTTTGACTAAGTGTTGGAGAGGTCATCAGGATATTGGGTGACGTCATCGTCATCAGGATATGACGTCATCGTCATCAGGATATTGAGATATCCCCTTATGCGAGTTTATCCTGCCGTCGTTAAGTGCTAAGGTATCGGCGGAAGTCCGTGGCAGAAGGTTGTATTAGCATCATCAGGAGGTTTCGAGAGAACCGGATAAAGCAGATCATGATGCTGTTGTTTGTGTCGTCGGCTAGCGGAGCATCGAAGGGAAGGTGCTGAGAGTGGTCGTCATCAGGATATTTGGAGCAACCAGATATTTGATATCCTGCTGACGAAGGTGGTGTCGCATATCATGATGATGTCGATGGAGTTCGGCGCCCGATGAACAGTGCAACAGGAGGATGTTTGCGCCCGTTGAACATCATGATGATGATGTTAGGAGGAAGGCGGAGGAAGTGAATAGTAGTCGGCAGGAGGATAAGTGTGATCATCCGAAATATGATGATGCTGTTGGTGGTTTTAGGAAACATGATGATGATGCTGACAGAGTAAAGCGGAATATGATGCTGATGGCGAAGATGATGATGATGATGAGGATGGGCTGCAGACATCCATGCTATATGCGAATGTTATAGTGTGGATGCCTCTGCATCATAGTGGTATCAGAGCTCAGCAAAAGGTCTGGGCCGTTGTGTGTTGATTCTGTCACCGAAAGGGCAGAGGTAGAGTTGAATTGTGTGTTGTGTGTTGATTGAGAGGTTGACAAAATGCCTCCTAAAGGTAGTGGTACTGCAAGGGAACTGCAGGAGATGAAGGAGAAACATGCTAGAGAGATGAGGAAGATGAAGGAGCTTGCTGAAGCACTTCAAGCCAGGCTGACAGCCCTGGAAAAGAACAAAAAGAGGGAGGTAGAAGACAGTGAGTCTGAAGAAGATGAAGATACTGTAGAAGAGTATGAAGAGGTAGCTGAAGATCTGGATGCTGAAGACCAGAGATTGGCAAAACTGTTAAAGGCAGTGCAGAATGATAAACCTAAGGTAAAGGTTGATGTTACCAAGTATACTGGAAGCTTGAATGAAGATGAGTTGTTGGACTGGATTGCTGCACTTGATAATCACTTTGAATGTGAGGATGTTGCTGAGGATCAGAAGGTAAAGATTGCAAAGACCAAGTTAGGAGGTCATGCTTTGGTTTGGTGGGATTATGTACAATCTGAGAGAAGGAAACAAGGGAAGTCAAAGATCACTTCATGGGATAAGATGGTAGCAAGGATCAAGGGTAAATTCTTGCCAAGGGATTATGAAATCCAGATGTTTAAGAAGCTACAATTTTTAAAGCAGAAAGACAGGGATGTGAAAGCATATACTGAGGAATTTTATCTGTTAAGTATGAGATCTGGTCATCATGAGAATGAGGTAGAAAAGGTGGCTAGGTACTTGGCTGGTTTGAGATTTAACATACAGGATGAGTTAGTGTTAGCTAACCCTAAGAATGTGGAGGATTGTTATCAAATGGTAATCAGGATTGAAGAAAAGATGAATAGAGGACATGATAAGTCCATGAGAGGAAGAGGAAACCATAGGGGAAGAGGAGCAGCCCCTGCACAAAAGCAAACCAATGAGGGTCAAGAAGACACTGGTAAAGGACAGGGACAGTCTGATTTCAGAGGTGGATGGAAAGGTAATAGAGGAAGATTTGGAGGTGGTAGAGGTTCTACTACATTTTCAGGAAAGTGTTACACCTGTGGTGAGTTTGGTCATCCATCTTTCAAATGTCCAGAAAACAAAGGTTCATCATCCAGAAATGATAGAACAAGTGACAAGAGAGTACAACTTGTGCAAGAAGAGAAAGTAGAAGAAAGTGCACAGAGTTCAAACAGAGGTCCTGAGAATTATGGATATCCAGAGAGTGGAGAATCATTGATGTTAAGGAGAATTAGTTTGCAGGCATCAAAGGATATGATGCAAAGAAGAGCTCTTTTCAAGACCACATGCAAGAGCAAAGGTAAAGTATGCAAGGTTGTCATTGATACTGGTTCAACAGACAACATGGTATCTCAGGAAATGGTGGATAAACTGCATTTGGAAAGGATTCCACACCCACACCCTTACAAGACATCTTGGGTGAGTGATAGTCAATCACTTTTTGTCTCTGAACAGGCATATGTGGATTTCCAGATTGGAGCATATCAGGATAGAATTTTATGTGATATTTTGCCTATGGAATGTTGTCACCTACTGTTGGGTAGACCATGGCAATTTGACAGAAGGGTACTGTATGATGGGTATGCTAATACCTACACCATCAAGAAAGATGGAAAGACTATTAAGTTGATGCCATTGCAGGCAAAAGCTGCAGTACAGAAGGCAGCTCAAATCATTTTAATGGGAAAGAAGGAGTATGTGCAGATGCCTAGAGGAGCAGGCATGAAGGCAGATAAGGATACTGCAGGGAAAGGAGTTGTTACAGACAACAAGCTGAAGAACGTTTCAGTTGTGACTGACAGAGGTCAGCAGCAGGTTCAGAAACAGGGGTGCAACCAACCATCAATTGAGAGGAATGACAAGGATGTTGTCATAGTTGGGACTATTGCTTGTCCTATAAAGATTGACAAGAAGATAGAGTTGAACATTTCAGCAGTTCAAGAGGCAGTTCAGAAAGAGGTTCTGGTCAGGCAACCTGACAAACCCAAGGTATGTGAGAGAAAAGCCTACATTGACAGGCATGAGGATTTACTTGCCAGAAAGCAGAAGTCTTGGAGCAGCCAAGAGACAGCAGCAGACAAAGCTGGAACAGGGCAGAACATTGCACAGGTAAAGTGTAAAGGTGGAGGACTTCCACATACTAAACTCATGGGACATGAGTTCTTTTCTTTTGGGGAGTATGGTGCAGAGGCACCTACCTAACAGCTGGCCTCCATGAGGCAGTTAGTTTGTTATAGGTCTTGTTTATGTTTCCAAGAAGGTCTGTTAAGACCAAATGCATGTAATAAGGTCACGCTGATCATGATAAGATCATGCTGACCAGGCTTTTGCTATTTTTAGTTAGTTGGTTATAACAGCTGTCATGCTGTAGGGTCCGGTTGGATCTCCCAACCGCCTGGAGAGTTCCCAGCCGCTTGGAGTCGGGTCAGTAGTACTCGTAGGATAATCTATTTAAAGCATGAGATCGGTTGATATTGCATATACAGATAGATATCATTGATCGAGCTAGGTTGCAGAGAGTGAGACTGAGAGAGAGGTTGCTCATTGTATTGCATCTTTTGAAATCAATAAAGATCCTGTTTCGTTTCTGCTTGATCTCCTTTGTGTAATCGATCTGCTGGTTTGGGTGGTTTCATGGATTTACTGATCCATTCCACCGGTTGATCCGTCTGATCGGTGGAATGGCAATGTACAGTAGGTTAGGTTGTAGTTTGTTTTCTGTTTGCATGCAGGTGTGCAGGATCGCGGTCGACAGATGTTGAAGACCCTAGCATGGGTATGTGCTAGGTCAAACTGATAAGTTTGAGTGGGAAGATCACCCTGAGGTTGGATCAGGTCGTCCCTGGAGGATCGGCGAAGTGAAATTTCGCTAAGTGAAGAAGTTCGTCAAAACGGCATCATCAGGATATCTTGGTGAATATCCTGCAGTCAGTTTGAGCATCGTCATCCGGATAAGTGGAGGAGAGTATGATGCTTTCGAGTGCATGAAGTGCAAGTGTGTCGGGGTGATCATCATCAGGAGGAGCTGAGGAGGAGCGTATCGGCATCAGGATCATCTTTCAGGAGAGCCCATCATCCGCATATCGCTAACAGATGCGGGAGTGAAAGTTCAATTTTTTTTGACTAAGTGTTGGAGAGGTCATCAGGATATTGGGTGACGTCATCGTCATCAGGATATGACGTCATCGTCATCAGGATATTGAGATATCCCCTTATGCAAGTTTATCCTGCCGTCGTTAAGTGCTAAGGTATCGGCGGAAGTCCGTGGCAGAAGGTTGTATTAGCATCATCAGGAGGTTTCGAGAGAACCGGATAAAGCAGATCATGATGCTGTTGTTTGTGTCGTCGGCTAGCGGAGCATCGAAGGGAAGGTACTGAGAGTGGTCGTCATCAGGATATTTGGAGCAACCGGATATTTGATATCCTGCTGACGAAGGTGGTGTCGCATATCATGATGATGCCGATGGAGTTCGGCGCCCGATGAACAGTGCAACAGGAGGATGTTTGCGCCCGTTGAACATCATGATGATGATGTTAGGAGGAAGACGGAGGAAGTGAATAGTAGTCGGCAGGAGGATAAGTGTGATCATCCGAAATATGATGATGCTGTTGGTGGTTTTAGGAAACATGATGATGATGCTGACAGAGTAAAGCGGAATATGATGCTGATGGCGAAGATGATGATGATGATGAGGATGGGCTGCAGACATCCATGCTATATGCGAATGTTATAGTGTGGATGCCTCTGCATCATTCAGGCTGTAAGAGACCTTCCAAAATTGGTGAAACCTACAAATAGTTTGTGCAAAGAATGTCAGCTAGGTAAACAGAGCAGAGTCTCTTTCAAAAGCAAAGATCAGTCTTCTACCGGATTGTTGGAATTAGTACATACTGATCTCTGTGGTTCGACAAGAATCAAGAGTCTGCAAGGTGATAGATATTTCATGTTGTTAATTGATGATCATTCCCGGATGATGTGGGTTACCTTTCTAAAAGAAAAATCAGAAGCATTTGAGAAGTTCAAAATCTTCAAAGCTATGGTAGAGAATCAAACTGGATTGAAACTAAAGTGTCTAAGGTCTGATAGAGGTGGTGAATTTACATCTGGTGAGTTCATTGACTTTTGTGAGAAGTAGGGTATAAGGAGACAATTGTCTGCTCCTAGGACTCCACAGCAGAATGGAGTAGTTGAAAGAAAGAACCGGACCATCCAGGAAGCTGCCAGGACAATGATGTTGGAAGAAAATGTTCCTCAGATGTTTTGGAAAGAAGCTATCAGCACTGCAGTCTACACTCTCAATCGAGTTCAAATCAGAAACAACACCGGTAAGACCCCCTATGAACTCTAGTTTGGCAACACTCCTACTGTGAAATATTTCAGAGTATTTGGTAGCAAGTGTGATATTAAAAGAGATGAAGATCTAGGAAAGTTTGATGCTAGAAGTGATGAAGGAATTTTCTTGGGCTACTCCACTCAAAGCAAAGCATACCGGTGTTACAATAAGAGATTGAGGAAGATGATAGAAAGCACCAATGTGAAAGTTGATGAAGGAATTGAGAAGCCTTCAAGATTTTATGAGTTTGATGAAGATGATCAAGATGGTGTTCAGGTTCAAGGGACTCAATCCCCTCCGGTAAGTCAGAATCAACTTGATCCAGTAAATCAGGAAGAAGAAATAGGTCAGAATGAACCTGATCAAGGAGCAACAGTACAGGATATTCCCAAAATTCCAAGGTATGTAAGACTAAACCACTCTGAAGATCAGATCATAGGTGACAAAAGCAAAGGTGTGCAAACTAGAAGGAATGTTGCTCAAAATCAGGATGAATGTTGTCTGATTTCAAAGATTGAACCTAAAACAGTAAATGAAGCCTGCAATAATGAAAACTGGACTAAAGCAATGAAAGATGAATTAATGCAAATTGAGAAAAATCATACTTGGGATCTTGTTCCCAGACCTAGAGATAGGAATGTGATTGGAACCAAATGGGTCTTCCGGAACAAACTGAATGAAACTGGTGAAGTTATCAGAAACAAAGCTAGATTGGTCTGCAAAGGCTACTCTCAAATAGAAGGAATTGACTTTGAAGAGACCTTTGCTCCGGTGGCAAGAATTGAAGCAGTTAGATTATTTCTTGCATTTGCTGCCTTCAAAGACTTCAAGGTATATCAGATGGATGTCAAGTCTGCTTTCCTAAATGGTGATCTGGAAGAAGAAGTTTACATTGAACAACCGGATGGATTTCAATTGTCTGATAATGATGATATGGTCTGCAAGTTGAAGAAAGCATTGTATGGACTAAAGCAAGCCCCAAGAGCATGGTATGAAAGGTTGGATAAGCATCATGTGTAGATTGGATTCAACAAAGGTACTGCTGACAGTAACTTATATTTCAAAATTGTTCATGAAAATATTTTGATTGTTGAAGTGTTTGTGGATGATATCATTTTTGGAGGAAGAGATAGTATGTGCAAAACTTTTGCAAATCAGATGAAAAGTGAGTTTGAAATGTCTATGCTTGGTGAAATGAATTTCTTCTTGGGTCTGCAAATTACTCAAACAAAGAAAGGAATCTTCATTTCTCAGACCAAATATGTGAAAGAATTGTTAAGGAAATATGGTATGGAAGATTCAAAACCAATGAACACTCCCATGGCAACCGGATGTAAGTTGAGCAAAGATGATGACTCCCCAAAGGCAGATCAGACAAAGTATAGATCAATGATTGGTGGATTGTTGTATCTCACTCAGACTAGACCAGATATAATGCAGGCTGTTGGTCTTGTGGCAAGATTCCAGGCTGATCCTAGAGAATCTCATGTTATGGCAATCAAAAGAATTTTTAGGTACCTAAAAGGAACAGTTGAGTATGGTCTATGGTACCCTAGAGATCCAGATTTCTCTCTTCATGCTTACACAGATGCAGATTGGGCAGGACATGTGGATGACCGGAAGAGCACTAGTGGTGGAGCATTCTTTTTGGGGAAGAGATTGGTTTCTTGGCTAAGCAAGAAACAAGATGCAATATCTCTATCTACAACTGAAGCAGAATACATTGCAGCAGCAGGTAGTTGCACTCAAATCTTATGGATGAAGCAGATGCTAAGAGACATTAAAGTTGAATATGAGGAGCCTATCACAATTTTCTGTGATAATTCAAGTACAATTAATATTTCTAAGAATCCAGTATTGCATTCTAAGACTAAGCACATATCTATCAAGTTTCACTTTTTGAGAGAACAAGTGAACAAGGAAGAAGACAGATTGGAGTATGTTCCCTCAAAGGATCAGATTGCAAATATCTTTACTAAACCTCTTCCCAAGGACTCTTTTGAATATCTCCGGGAGAAGTTAGGGGTCATGGCCCCTCCGGTGATGAACTAGGATGCACTGATGTGCATCAGTCCGGTGGATATCACAGTCATATCTTGTGATCCGGACTGATGATGGGGAGCTGCAACTAACGGGGAGCAGCTGGTATGATTCTGATGTATGAGAATTGCAAGTATGAGCCCTTTGCCATTGATGTCAAAGGGGGAGAGAAGACATGTGAAAAACAAGTGGTTGATGATCAAAGGGGGAGCAGTAAAGGAAGAGAAGACATGTGAAAAGTTGTTGTTGATAGGGGGAGCTATGACAGAAAGGAGAAGTTCTTGTCTTGATGGTTTTTCACATCATATGTTGCCATCAATGACAAAGGGGGAGATTGTTGCAAGTATGAGGTGAGCCAGTGTTGTCATTGATGTCAACATACTCATATTGCATTGACAAGAAGGATTGGATGAGCTGTGTGCTGAGGATATTGAGAAAATTAGCCTCAGTCAGGAACAGTGAAGAACCGTGATGAGAAGAAGGCAAATGTATTGTATAGGTTGAGAACCGGAGGATGCGGATTAAAGGGTTTGTAGATATGAGTCTTGAGATGCTTCAGTTAAGATTTCAGAGGTCCGCATGAAGATCTGAAGGAGTTGTGGCTGTCGGTGTAGAACCGGTTCCGGCAAGTATTCAGAGGTGACAAAGGATCACAAAAAGGTCCGGTGAGGTCCGGAACTGTATAATCCTAATCTGCGGATTGGAAGGAGTCTTTGGGATGTCCTTGTGATGTGCCATCTCAAGTTGTGTATGATTTGGAGGTCCGAAAGTACCTCTTGCATTATGACAGTAGCGACAGACAGTGTTCTTGAAGTTCCGGATAAGGAAGAGAAGAGATTCCAGTAAGTAAAGAAAGTGCGGATGTACCTGGTCATTCAGGCAGGCTTGTGAAGGTTCTTGGATCATGTTGAGGTTGTGTTGTTGGTCCGCATTGATAGTAGAGCCCGGAATTGAAGTTATTCTTCCGGATGAAGTTCTTGCTCTGTTTAGCCGACCGGATGAGTTGTTCATCCTGTGAATGTTCTTGTGGTGGCCGACCGGATGTGTTATTCATCTTGCGGATACTCTTATGGTTGTTTGCCGACTTAGATGTTTGTTCCTAAGTCGATGTCTTGTATAAATAACGGTTTGTGAGTTCATTTCGAAGTGTGGATTGTGTGGATGAGTGTGGCATAGCGAAGAGAAGTGCGAAAGGCAGAGCAGAGGTTTTTGGGCTTAAATGGAACTGATCCGGACATGGTAGAGATGTCATTCTCCAGTTCAAGATTGTGATTCTTATCACTTTGTAGACAGTGTGTCTCCTTGTAGGCAGTGGGCCTCTTTGTGAGCAGTGTGCTCAGGCAGTGAGCCCTAATTGGCAAGTGCCATTCTTTTCTTATTCTTCTAACAGAGAATAATCCTTGGGTTAATCACCCCATGGTTTTTCCCTTAACCGGGTTTTCCACGTCAAAATCTTGGTGTTCAATGTGTTGATGTTTATCTGCTCTTGTGTTTATGTATTATGCTTTCATGGATGATTAATTGATATGCTGTTAACTAACAATGAAGAATCAAGTGTTTGAAAGAACAAGAAGTTTTATACAACTGATTCACCCCCCCCCTCTCAGTTGTATGCCTTAAATCCAATAGATCTTCATACACAACTCTTATATCCTTCAAAGTTTGCTTCATCCATAATACTTGAGTGCAACAACATGCTACTGTAATATACTCTACTTCTGTAGTTGACAAAGAGATTGAATCTTGTTTCTTGCTCAGCCATGAAACTAGCCTATTACCCAAGAAGAAAGTACCTCCACTTATGTTCTTTTTGTCATCAACATCTCCGGTCCAATCTGCATCTATATAAGCACTGAGAGTGAAGTCATTGTTCTTTCGATACCATAAGTCATGATCTAGAGTGCCTTTTAAATACCTCGGTATTCTCTTGATTGCCATCACGTGATTCTCTTAGATCAGCTTGAAACCTTGCAACAAGACAGACTGCATGCATAATATCAAGTCTGGTTTGAGTTAGATAAAGGAATCCTCCAATCATGGATCTATATTTGTTTATCAGCCTTAGGTGATTCATCAGTTTTTCTCAACTTGCAGCCAGTCACCATGGGGGTACACACTAGTTTAGAGTCTTCCATTCCAAACTTCTTCAGCAACTCTTTCACATACTTAGACTAAGATATGAAGATTTCTCTATCTGATTGATTAATTTGCAGACCCAAAAAGAAATTCATTTCACCAAACATGGACATTTCAAATTCACTTTTCATCTCACCGACAAAGCTTATGCACATACCTTCATTTCCTCCAAAGATAATGTCATCAACAAAGACCTCAACAATCAAGATCTGATCATCATTGATTTTGAAGTACAGATATCATCTGTAGTACCTTTACTAAATCCCAATTGCAATAAATACCGTCTAACCTTGCATACCAGGCTCTAGGAGCTTGTTTGAGTCCATATAAATCTTTCTTCAACCTGCATACCATATCACCTTGATTTGACAATTGGAATCTCTCTGGTTGCTCAATGTATACTTCCTCTTCTAATTCATCATTTAGGAAGGTAGATTTCACATCCATCTGATATACCTTAAAATCTTTGTGAGATGCAAATGCCAGAAACATTCTGATTGCTTCAATCTGAGCTACTGGGGCAAAGGTTTCTTCAAAATCTATCCCTTCAATTTGAGAGTATCCTTTGCATACAAGTCTTGCTTTATTCCTTACAACTTCTCCATTTTCATTCAGCTTGTTCCTAAAGACCCATTTATTTCTAATAACATTTTTGTCAGCAGGTCTAGGAACTAATTCCCAAGTTTCATTCTTCTCTATTTGCAATAGTTCTTCCTCCATTGCCTTTACCCAATTTTCATCATTGCATGCTTCATTCACAGTTTTTGGTTCAATCTTTGAAAGCAAACAATAATTGACTTGTTCCTCTGCAGCTCTCCTTCTTGTTAGCACACCTTTGTTCTTATCACCTATAATCTGATCTTCAGAATGATTGATCCTTACATACCTGCAAGTCTTGACAACACTTTCCGGAGCCTCTTCTTCATCCTAATTGTCTTCTTGCTTATCTTTCTCTTCATTTACTATAGTCATAGGTTCATCTAGTTCATAATAGCTTAGTTCTGATATTCTTTCCTTGCCTTCATCTACCTTCACATTTGTACTCTCAACAATCTTTTTGAGCCTTTTGTTGTAGCACTGGTAGGCCTTACTCTTGGTAGAGTATCCAAGAAATATTCTTTCATCACACCTTGCATCAAACTTTCCTAGATCTTCATCTCTCCTGATATAACATTTGCTTCCAAAGACTTTGAAATATTTTACTGTGGGAATTCTTCCATAGCATAATTCACAGGGAGTTTTAGTACCATTACCTTTCACTTGAACTCTATTTTGAATGTAGACAACAGTGTGAATAGCTTCTTTCCAAAAGACTTCCGACAGACCTTTTTCCTTCATCATTGTCCTAGCAACCTCCTGAATTGTCCTATTCTTCCTTTCCACAACTCTATTCTGCTGAGGAGTCCTAGGTGCAGATGGCTGTCTCTTTATCCCATGCTTTTCACAAAAAATGTTGAATTCATTTGATGTGAACTCACCTCCTCTATCAGACCTCAAGTATTTGATCTTCAAATCTATTTCATTCTCAACCATTGCCTTGAAAGATTTGAACTTCTCTAGGGCTTTTGATTTATCTCTTAGAAAAGTAACCCAAGTCATTCTAGAATAATCATCAATAAGTAACATGAAGTACCTATCACCTTGTAGGCTTCTCACCCTTGTAGGACCACAGAGATCTGTATGCACTAGATCCAACAAACCAGCAGAAAATTGTTCTTTGCTCTTGAAACTTGTCCTTGTCTTCTTTCCCAACTAACATTCCTTACAAATTGTATTGGAAGGTTTCACAATTTTTGGTAAATCTCTCACAATCTGACTTGAACTTATCTTTACCAGATTATCAAAGTTTATATGACACATCCTTCTATGCCATAACCAATTTCATATGCCTGAACCAATAAACAATAATCATTAGTTCCTCTCAATTGATAGATATTACCTTTTGTTTTCTTACCGATAGTAATCACAGTTCTAGAACTCTCCATGATCTTGCACCCATTATCTTTGAATCTCATATCATATCCTTTTTCACACATCTGACCAACACTCAAAAGATTATGCTTCAAACCCTTTACATATAGGGCATTGTCAGTATTATGCTTTCCATCAAATGAAATAGATCCTTTTCCACAAATCTTACCAGCTGCATTATCTCCAAACCTAACCAGTCCACCATCATACTTTTCCAAACTTACAAACTTACTTTTGTCACCGGTCATGTGATGTGAGCATCCACTATCAATAATCCATTCATCCTTATCTTTCTCAACTTGAACAGCCAAAGAACTTTCTTCTCCTAGTTTTTCATCCTTCTCACAGCTAGCAGAATTAGTAGACACGAGATCTTCTTTAATAGAAATTAACAGGCATTCATTTGCACTAGTATTAGCATCATCAGATTCATCATCAGTCACTCCCTCATCATCAAAATCTCTGACATAGTAACATTTCTTTGGAACTCTAGGCCTGCTCTCATATTTCTTCTTATTTTTTTCAATTATTTCAAGACATCTGGAAGCATAATGACCTATTTTACCACAAGAGAAACATTTGAAAGGTAATTTAGCTTTGAACTTACCGGAGCCTCTTTGTAGCCTATCAACAAAGTTAGCTTCAATTTCATCAAAGTCATCATCCACCTTTGTATTTCTTAGCTCTGGAGATCTCTGCTAAAGTACTGGCTTTAAAAGTTGATTCAACTTTAGGTAGGGCATCACCAAATTCTCTCATCTCAAAGGTTGTAAGTTTTCCAAGTAGTTGATCTCTGTCAATAGTTTCACAGTCATGAATTCTTCAATTGCAACTACCTTGTGACTATATGAATTTGGTAGTGATCTGAGAATTTTCATCACAACTTCCTTATCACTGAGAGTTCCTCCCATATCTTTTATTCCAGTGACAAGTTCATCAACTCTTTGCATAAAGGCTGTTATGTTTTCATCTTCATTCATTTTTAAACCCTCCTACTTCACTTTCAAACTTTGTACCCTGGCTTCGTTTATAGAATCATCTCCATACAGATTTTTCAGCTTCTCCCATACCTCATTTGTAGTTTCAAGGTCCATAACTTTTGTCAACACTGAGTCACGTAAGGAACTTAGCAGAGCATCCTTTGCTTTGACATCCACCTCATATTCTTTGATTTCATCTTTAGTCATCAAACCATTTGGAGGCATGGTATATTTTTCTTCTGTAGCTTTCCATACTTTATAACCAAGACAAAGAAGATGGCTTTTCATTCATACCTTCCAAAGAGCATAATTTGTCCCATCAAAATGCGGAGCTTCTTTCTTATAAGGCATCTTAGATCTTCCTCAAGCTGTTAGGCTTTCTTCAGAGGAACTTGGCTCTGATACCAATTGCTGAACTGCACCAAAAAACTGAGAGGGGGGGTGAATCAGTTGTCCTAAAACTTTTAACCAAATATAATCAACTTATCAATTACTTATACTCAGATATAACCATGAAAGCATCAGATGAGAAGCTCAACACAAAAGCATAAACAACACAGGAGACACTAGAATTTTACTTGGAAAACCCTAAAAGGGAAAAACCATGGTGGGTGTTAGACCATAGAAATATATAATAACAATATCAAAAAATAAAGGCTCGCTGCCTATAGGGCTGACTACCCAAATTGCTCACTGCCAAAAGGAGGCTCACTGCCAAAAGGTTGAACTGAGATAACAACATCTACTCCATGCTAGGGTTCAGTTCCATTGAAGCACAAAACACCTCTACTCTGCTCTGCTAACTTACTTCACTTTATCTTCGCATCTTCACACTTAGATGCATTTTCAAGACTCAATTACAAGTATTTATACACTACATCAACCTTGGAATTATCATCAAGGTCGGCATTACAATCATCAACTGTTGGAACAATCTCTAACATCGGCATTACAAACATACATAAAATAGGTGTGGACCTAATACACATTTAGCTAAGGAAAAGATGTAAGAATATGTGCAGATCACGCCACGCCTTAGCTAGGACTCAAACACAATCTTCCACGCTACAACATGATATCACCATCTTCGATGCATCTTCGTAGATGATGAATTCAACTAGGTCGGCCAAGACTGATGTTAACACAAGTATTCTCAAGAACACACTTCATGCACAATCTGAATTCCACCTTGCGGACCAATACAAATGTAGGAGCATGATCAGGAGACATCCACAAGCACATTGTAATCACCAAGAACATCCGCACGATCTTTAACAACTCCATCAACAAGATTCTTCAAACCAGGGCACAAGAACAACACTGCCAGCCACTGTCATGAGTAAAAGATAGCTTGTGAACCACCAAATCATGAACCATTACACTTGAAGGCATTTAGCATCATCATAGACTTACTTCTAGAACCGCAGACCAAAATACTTCAGTGCAGAGGAATGCGGAGTAAAACTCTTTCTCCCTGTCACCATTAAACATATAGAAAAAGCTATTTTCACTCTGGTGAACATAACTCACTCAATTCTTCATACTAGAGGCTCAAACTCAGAATACAACATCTTCAGAAAGGATTCTAAATAAATTCCAATCCACAGGTAAAGATATTTATTCTACAGGAAATATGGAGCATTCTTCTAGACTGTTCTTCTGCATGTAATGCAATGTTTCTACTACAACACATTGTTATCACCGAAGGGGCTAATTTTCTCAATATCCTCAACAAAGTAAGAGCACAATTGACATCAATGACAACACAGATATGTTGACATCAATGACAACACCGATTAGGCACATACTTGCAACAGCACCATCATCAACGAGCATTTGTTTTATGTAGTTATCATAAATCCACACTTGAAAGTATAAAGTAGGATAGTCACATCTTGTTAGCTCTATGTTAGTGGGCATCTACTTCAAATCAAAGAACCCAGGTCATGTAATTTTACATTTGGTGGATTCATGTCAAGATCCACTTGATTTATCTGCTCTTTCAAAAGTAGGGTTATGTGATTTAGGTATTTAATCCCTACTTCCTCCAAGAGAGTTTCCCAATAGGAGGGAGAGTTTCTTAAAATATCAATGAATGGGATCTTAGCAAAGGTTTTTCTCACCTCAACTAAGTCATTATGACCGTTTAGGACTAGTGTTGGATTTACTATTGAAACTATTTATGCGTAGTTTTCAATTTGGGAGATCAAAATATCTTCTTGAATGTCCCCATTTTGAACTAACTCGATTAATCCTAGCATTTTTGTTTCTCCTTTGATGCCCAATTGACTCGAGATTTTAATATCTTCTAAGAGGTTTGAGCTATTTGTTTTAGGTGCTAGTTGGTTTGAATTATTTCCCTATTGATGAGTTGGGAAAGGATCTCGATAGATCCTTAGATTTGAGTTTTGAGGACTTATTAGTCCATGTCAGTTATGATTCAAGTTTGTTGGAGGGATAAGGAATATATCCACAAACAAGCACCTTTGTTCCTCTCAAAGATCTGATATATAATTTTTGTACTCCTAACATATCTCAGTGTCATGCCCCCTTCTTTTATGAAACAAGTAATACTTTTTAGGATAGTATTCTCAAGGCCTTTGATAGGGCTTATAGAGATTGTTGTATGACCTCTCATTTGGTCTACCTCTTTGCTCATAATTGCCCATTGAGGCAAATTCATTAATGTTTTGATTCTTTGGATAATAATCATTACCACTATAATTGTTATAATTGTGATTGTTGTTATTCTTTGATGGTGGTACGTTTGTTACCTCATCAGTAGTAGCTATATGCTTGTTTTTTTAGCATTTTTGGTGTTGAGGGGTTGTTGTTATCTTTCATTATCAATCTTTCATTATTTTTATACTCTTTACTTCCACTATCAATGGAAAATTGATCTATCATTAAAGCACTCTCAAGAGCCTCTTCATATGATTTATAAGGAAGCTTTTGGACCTCCTCATGAGTTTCCTTATTGAGGGCATGCAATAAAATATCACACAACTCCCTATGTTCCATGTTCAGTGCACTAGATAAAGAGTAGAGGACTTGCCTCCACCATGTGATAAAATGAGCTACCAACTCATTTGAAACTAGTTTCACACTTAAGAACTCACGAATTCATGTTTGGACTAGTTATATTCATATCTAACACCATGAGAAAGTCACCAATGAGCTATTAGAAAGAATGGATTGATGCCTTAAGAAATTTGTAATATTTGTCCAAGGCAATTCCCTCCCAAGTTTTTGGAATAATTCTGATGACTACCCCATCCTAAGGGAGAAGTTCACATACCATTATTGTGTAAACTTTTATGTGTGAGTTAGGGTCACCCACTCCCTTGAACTTAGGAAGTTCAAGGAGAGGTCGCAACAACATGACATTAAAAATTAGGTGATCAAGCAACTCCTTGAGGTATTCAAGGTATGTTCCCAAAAAGGGGTTATGTGTGGAGGGAGTGGCTCTTTCAAACATAAGCCTCATGGGAAAAGCTTGATGCAATTGTTGTGTTTGAAAGAACATGCCCAGTTGTTGATATCTAGGAAAGAGTGGATAGTTGGGTGATGTAGTGTTTAAATTTTGAAAACTAAGTGGAATTGCTTGGTTGAGATTTTGATTGACTAGTACCCCAATCAACGAATTTAGATTTTTATTGATGGCTATCTAAACTAGCTTATTCAATCTTGCTATATTGTATGATGAGAGTAAGAAAGATGCAAAAGCCTCATTGTTGGCATTCTTAGTGTAAAAAATGATGTAATGGGGTAATTGAGTTGCCCTCGGCCTTGATTGTTTTTAGTTGAAGTAAAGGGGGTTTGTATGTGATAGTTGCCTTGAAGAGCTAGGCCTTTCCTTGGCCTTATCATGAGGAGGTTTCTTGACACCTCTAGCCTCAAGTATCCTAATCCATTAGACTAGGGTGTCTATGAGATCTTTAGGTGTCACTCCCCTTGTTCTTCGTAACTAAGTCTCACCATATTGAGGTAGGTTATCGTGGGTTTGGGGATTGGGTGCCCCCATTGGTCCTTTATTCTAAACTACTTTTAGGGATGGCTTGATGTTCCACAAATCATTCAACTTGATAGGCAACATGGAGGGATTCATAAACCACTTGTGTCTCTTCTAAGTTTCTTTCTAGACAACTCACCTGATTGTCCAATTGAGTGGCCACATCTCAAAAACTTGTGAGGGGATGATCATGTAAATGAATCTCAAACTGAATGAGCACTCGACATGATTTTCCTTGATTAGGGTTAGGTTTAAGTATGGTGTCTTGATTCTAGGCTAGATTGTTGAAAGTTAGAAAATTGTTGGGATCTTTTTGGCCATTGTTTGAGTCAGAATATTCAGTCATAGTAATTAGAAATGGGTGTCAATGGATCTAGCAACAGATACCTATCAAAGGTGGAAGTAAAAGGCTCATTTGAGGGGACCTACGCATAAGATTTGTCCAATTATGTCATATTCTATGGGTATTAAGATACTACTAAATAATGGAATGGGGGCAAAGAGAGAGAAGGACAAAGGTAGAATGAAAAGAAGAAGCATGGGAATGCAAACTAGCTCACTCAAAAGGATTCACAAGTTCATGTTGGGTTCACCAAAATATGTGTTGCTCAAAATCAACCCAAGCATAGCACAAATAAGTCAACCTCTCGAATAGAACACATGCCCCACCCTTACTAAAGGCACTCGTCCAATCACTCCCACTCTCATGGTAAAAGCTAGTTAAGTGAGGGTGAGACCAATGATTTGTTCTATTTGCATAGAAGCAAAACATCATAGATGGCAGGTACGTTGATAGTGTGATTTGTTCAATTGTGGTTATGATGTGGTTGGATGTGAATGATTATGTTGTTATTGAGATTGATTTGGCAAAGTTGAGCAGTTAATTATTTCAACATGTTTAAGTTTGCATTTCCGATTTCTCTGATGATATTTATTTCATGACTAGCCTCTACATGAAAATAGTTCATGAGTTGACCCTGTGTTTGAAAGACTCTTGTTATATGTGGGTTCTTATCTTATTTTTTCAATCTCTTGTAGGATTTGAGTTTGCTCCTAAATGTCCTCTTGAGTGGGGTTTTCTTGTATTTGCAAGTTTTCTTGCATTTCATCTAACACTACTCTAATTCAATCTTCTCTCACTTCAAGGCACATTGTGTGTGAATGCTAATTGAGGAGGAAGAATGACTATTTTTGTTGAACGTTTGTAGTGAGTTGAATTGTTGAATGCATCATGATGAAACTGACAGTGTTCTCTTTTCACCCTTTTGTGTTTTGATTTTATGATGAATCCCTAAATGCAACTAAATCTAAATGAATACTAAAATCAAACTAAGCTAATCTTTTTGTATTTTTCCCAAGTCTTAAATGTTATCTAATTAATACTTTCTGAAAACAAATTTTATTTTGAATGGATACAAATCTAGTATGGTTTTTCCTAATGCAATTTTATATTGTTTTTGGATGTTTTTTGGTTTGAGATGTAATCTAATCTAATGGAAATAAGCAAAGTACATCTAATCTAACTTTTAAATCTAGTAAAAATAGGAACTTCTAATCAAACCAAGAAAAAATAAAGGAATTCTACTCTTCAAGATCAAGGTAAATTTTCTAATTACTGAATTAAAAAAAACTTTCCAAAAATAAAGGAACCTATGAAAAAGAAGCTTTCTGCAAGTAGTTTCCAATGGCTTGCATCCTTAAGGATCTAGCTTTTCAATATCTTCCTCTACAACAATTGGAACCTCCACTTGATGATAGGGAAAGATCTAAGATCCTCTTGTAAATTGGAAATTGTATCAAAGATTGAAAAAGCTTTGAATCTTTTTCAAGTGAAATGGAAGAAGCACATCTAGTCTTGTGGAAGCATAAGATGCTTGGTGACATTGTAATAACATAAATGGTAGAGATCCTAAGTGTTAGTCTAGAGAGTGAAAGCCTTTTGCAAAAGAAATCCAAGGTGAAGCAATACACAACCTCCCCTAAAACTAATAGGAGAGGGGGTATTTATAGGATGGGAGCAACACCAAAGGGGAAAAATGATTGGAAGCTAACAGAAGGATTGATTGGAAGATCATGGGAGACTGATTGAAAGATAACAAAGGCCTTTTAGGAGTAGACTAAAGAATTAATTAAGAGTCAAGGGGAGAGGAAAATCAATCAAGGGGAATAATGGTTTAGTTAGGTGTGAAGAGAACTCTCAATCATGACAAAAAATAGTGTCAAACTAGCTAGAAATTAAAAGTAATCATGCATCCTAAAAGACAACAGGTTCACCCCTTTTGAGAATAGGGTCACCCCTTTTTTTAGGGCAAGTCACCTGGGTGACCCTAGGGTCTCTCGAGCAACCCTCTAGTTGAAGGTCTACAAAAGGTTCTTTGGTGCATGCAAAATCTTGGAACTTAGTCTAGGGGTCAAACAAGAAGGACAAGAGGCTAAAAAGGTTTGTTGGCAAGAGACACTATATGGATTCATGAATGTTGTCATTGATGGCAACAAAGGTTATCTCACACATCCGCAAGACATGATGAGTCTCTACCAGAAGTCAGATTGAAGAAGTGTTATGATCCAATAAGCAAGAGCAGAGCAGTCAGCAAGGTCCGACAGTCAGGTCCAGATCTCTCAGAGCAAGTATTTCAGTAAAGTGCGGATTTGGGGAAGTCAAGAGTACCTTGACTAATAGATTCCAAGGATTTATCCTTCGGTGATGGAAGGGTGAAGAGATATAAACACTTGAGTGTTGGGTTCCTGTTTGATAGAGTAGACAGAGGAAGAACTGTACCAGCAGATTGTCAGACCCAAATCCGGAAGAGATATTGCTAATGACTAAGTTTCTTGAGGTATCATTCATGATTGGCCAACATGATTGAAGACTTCCACAAGCATATTCTTGATCTGCATTACCTGGTATGCAAGGATTCAGCCGACAGACTAGAGTTTGAAATAATATTGACTATTCCGGATGCCGACTAGAAAAGTGTTGAAATCACCTGTGCAGATATATATACAAGATGGATTTAGATGTGAAGGTATGTGTGGTGTATGGATTGAAGTGTGAATAAAAGAAGAAGAATAGTATAAAAGGCAGAAAAATAGGTTCAGAATGTAAGTGAACAGCATCACTTAAGGAGAGTAAGAATGAAGTGCAGCAGATCAGTCTATTGAGCTTAACCGGAACTGAACTTCAGCATGTGTGGATGCTTCTCATCAGTTCAAGTTCTCTTTTTGTAAATAGTAAGTCTTTAGTAGGCAGTGAGCCTCTTGTGAGCAGTGTGCTCGGGTAGTGAGCCCTAATTGGCAAGTGCCATTTTGTATCTTCCATTCTTCTAATAGAGAATAATTTCTTGGGTTAATCACCCTGTGGTTTTTTCCCTTAACAGGGTTTCCATGTCAAAATCATTGTGTCATGTGTATTGGTGTTATTTCCATTTCATGATTATGCTTGCTTATTTAATCTAATATTACATTTACTATTAAGAAAGCACAGAAAGTAGAAATATTAGGATAACTGATTCACCCCCCCTTCTCAGTTATCAACAAGGTTGAACGGAAGTGTCATCAAGTATGAATATTGCTGAGAGGATATAATTCATGCCTTTGTGGGTCATGAGATGGATTGCCAAATCATCCTCGGACTGCCATGTCAACCTATGCATTTTAAAGCACTTATAGTTACCACACATTTTATTTATTGAAAAAAATGTTATTAATACTCCTTTCTCAAGTAATATTGTTTATCACTAAAAATTTCCTTATTTCTGTAGTTCCTTCCTACACACCATAAACTAGGATCTCAACAACGGAACCAAATGTTAACAATAAAATGTAGACCTAACATTTGCATTGATTAAATGTCAGAGAATTAATCCCAGGGTAATGCAATAGAATTGAAATTAGAACAATGTGGTAGATAGCATATGCATAACATAAAGATTCCTATAAATTTTGTATATTTATTGACACCACAAGATAGGTATGCTCATATATTCATATTATATATTCTTCATACAATGTACATTTTTTACCACAAGCATAGATATACAAATCACATATACTTAGTATTTATTACATATGTACTCTCCTTTGTCTCATTCTTACACCTTATCTTTTTTCTATACTTCTCCTCTTGGTGAGTTTAGATGCTTATGTAGCCTTCTCTTGATGTGGGGACATGTCTTATGTCTTTCCATTCTTCAAACATTATAGCATGATACTTATTTGGTACCATAGTGGTCTTTGATGGTTGTCAGTTCATTTTGTTTGTGGTTCCTAACTTGCCAACAATGTCAATGAAAAGGCAAGCAAAGATGAACAAAAAGCAAAAACTAAGACAAGTTGAAACATATATTTGGGATAACTATGATCTAATGGACAAGCCAAAAGCAAAAGCACCTCAGATGGCACCTAAAAAACAAAATATTAGTTGATTTATAACCACCGCTATAGTATAGACCATATGTAAGGGATATCATTTTTATTTGTTTCACTTACTTATTTTCTCTTACATTTTTAGCCCTTTGTTTATGCCTTGTTTGTTGTGATTTCTACACCCATTTCACTTTCTATAAGGTCCCATATTTTGCCTAACCCCATTTGGGGCATTGTTTATTTCCATTATCATTTTTATTTCATCTTTGTTTCCATGCCTATGCTTTATTTACCTTTTTCGCTTTCCTCCCTACTTGGGGGCACATTTTATTTGTGCTAAGCCTTTACCTTCATCCCTCACTTAGATAACCTATTTGGCCTTTATTATCATTTAATTTCCATCCTTATTTTTTCACACCTTGTGTTTCCTTCGACTTTCACCACTTTGAGTTATCAATATGTCCTCTTACATTTTACATTCATATTTTTCCTTAGTGACCTTTTTGTTACTTATTCCATCTTGCTTTTATGGCCATTGTCCATTACCATGATTTTTCATTTTTAACTTGTCTATGCTTGTTTACATTTTCACTATTATCTTTAGTCTTTGGCCATTATCTATATGCTATTTCTATATCTTGCTTACTAGAGCTTGCACATTGAGCTTACATTCATACATTATGCTCTTATAGTCACATATTGAACCTACATGAACATATAGTACTTTCTAGAGTCATTTATTGAGCTTACCTTGCTATATCATGTTTCTAGAGAATTTTATTTATATCATTGTTAAAGAGTAAAAGGTGTCCACGTGTTTTTTTACCTCCTTGTTTAGCTCCTAAGTCCTTTAATTGCATTATATCCTCAAATTGTTTCTCCCGATGCAAACTTGGCCGACACCAAGCTAGAATTGGAATGTAGGCCACTTGATTTAACTTACCCCAGACATAAAGGAGGCTAAAGGCCCTGGGTGGTACCGCCTAGGTCCCTCCCTTTTGGTCAGGGCTAATTCTGTTGAACACACTAGGATACTGAGAGGGGGGTGAATTAGTATCCAATCAAACTTCAAATCTTCTGGAGCAGATTAAAACTTAAACATTACAAAATTAACATGAACATGAAAGATGAACACAATGCACATCAACACATAACACCAGATATACATGGAAACCCCCAAAACAAAAAAAACCATGGCGAGGATTAACTCACAATATATGAAGCTCACAGCTATAAAGATTATAACTTTGTTTTAGGGCCACAACCCAAGGAAGCTACTACTCCTTGAAGACTTTATTTTAGGGTCATTCTGAAGGAAGCTACAACTCCCTGCAGACTTTGTTTTAGGTCTACAACCCAAGGAAGCAACTACTCCCTGAACTGAGAGTGAACTCAAAAATGATTATAGTATGATAGTCCTACTACCTGAAAACTGACATTGAAGCTCACACCTTTGATGATTGCAATTCTGCTTCTTCTGATAATTGGATCAATTAGACACACTCTCCACTTCCCTCCTGTCACATAAATGTCTTCAAGATGAATCAGGACAGCCCTTATTGTTTCTGCTCTTTCTCCTTCAGTCGCACATCATAATGCATAACATGTTCATATTCTGCTCTTCACACTCTCATATACTCATTTTTGCAATCATACCTCACCTAGACCAACTAGGTTTACAATATATACATGAAATTACATTGATTTCATTACAAGTCAGCCAATACAACAAGAATATTACATTTAACAAGTCGGCCAGAGATCACACAACATGAAACATGCCTAGGGCAAGCCCTATCATGAACTACATGCCACTCTAGAAGGAAATACACACCTTGCGGATCCCAACACATGCTTAGCCCGGTCCTAAGAATCCTTCACAACATCATTCTTCAAGGAAAAACATTTGCATGCTTCACAAATTTGAATTAGGTAGCCCTTAAGCAAAAACACATGAAGCTTGTAGCACAACGATCATTTCAACTTGGCGATACTCATGAAAGATTGAACATTACTTGTGCTTCTTCCAGATGAGTCGGCAAGACCTATACACTATCTCCAAACACTTCTTGAACTCCACCCAACAAGAACTTTGTGGCGCATACCTTCAACATTCTTCAGTCAGTTAGGCAAGAGCATAACCTAGCAACACCATCATTCTAAACCTCAGTCAGTTCCAAAGAGAGTAGAAAACATCTTGCGGAGTAGCAGGGAACATCACAAGATCATCAGGATCATCTTCCATCAATCAATTTACTATTTCAAGAAGCAACAAGTTGGTGCACATCATCAGCATATATTCTGAGAACAACTAGGCATCCAAAACAATCTGTATCACCCTTGTCATTTGAAAATTGAACTTGTGGATCTCAAAAACATCTGAAATTCATATGGATGCACTCATATACTACTCTAAATATATCCTCAAAATTGCATGGGCAAATCTTCACTTGTGGAGGAATGTGGAGCATTCCAAACAGTCTTTACCAACACATTATACTGCCAGAGCATGGACCAAAACTCTATTAGTTATATCTTTCACTGCGGAGGAGCAAATGATCTGAAACTTTGGATTTAGCACCTTTACATGATACTTAACTTCTGAACTACATGACTATATCTTCAAATACAGAGGAGTGCAGAGCATTTTACCAAACAGTCTTCCAGATAGCTTCCTACAACAGCAACCTTCACCAACATCCGGAGGCCAGAACTTTCTTATAGCAACTCATACTTTCTTAGGACTATTAGGAAGGACCATATAACATGTTGTAGGTCATTAGCAATATCTTCTCATCCTCAGCATAGCTTCTAATTCCCATCTTAATATGTCATCATTCATCTTTATGCTTCTAATTCCCATCTTAATATTTCATCATGAAATCATCCCTGCTAACCACAAATAAGCTCAATACACCTTGTTTTGACATTAATCAGGGCATGACATCCAACCATGAACATCAACAACCAACCATGAACATCAAAAAACAACCATGAACATCACTGAACATCTCTGTTACTACACTAATGTATCATCAACATGAACATTCACATCAACCCCAACAGAGAACCACAAGCTGAGTGTTGACATCAATGACAACACATATTACCAACAATCTCCCCATTTTCATTGATGGCAACACACACACCTGCTCATTTTCCCCTTTAGGTGCACATTTCTTTTTCTCCCCTTTTGACATCAAGGACAAAGGGCAACTTATTCTCCCCCTTATGGCACAAAGCTCTCCTCCTAAGGTGCACATTTCATCCTTTTCAATCTTCTCCCCTTTTGACATATACTTCTTCAAACAACTCAAGGATCCCCTTGTAAGCAACAACAACTACATGCTCCCCCTGAGAGGTAGCCACCATCAGTCCAGGTAAAAGGATATAGCATGAACTCCCCCAGGACAGATGCACCACTCTGCATCTAGCAAGAAGAGGGATGGGTAATTACCCTTAACTTTTGCCAGAGATACTCAAAAGTGTCCTTTGTAAGATCCTTTTTAAAAATGTTTGCAATCTGATCCTTTGTTGGAACATATTCCAACTTCACTTCTTTCTCTGCAACATTCTCTCTCAAAAAGTGATACCTAATTGATATATGCTTGGTTCTAGAGTGCATCACTAGATTCTTGAAAATATTGATAGCACTTGTATTATCACACAAGATAGGAATAGGCTCATAATATAGTACCATGATATCTTTCAATGTTTGCTTCATCCACAATACTTGAGTACAAGAGGATGCCGCTGCAATATACTCTGCCTCTGCAGTTGATAATGATACTGAATCTTGTTTCTTGCTCTTCCATGAAATCAATATGCTTCCTAAAAATAAATCACCACCACTTGTACTTCTTCTATCATCAATACAACATGCCCAATCAGCATCAGTGTAAGCACTCAGATCAAAGTCATTACCTCTTGGATATCACAAGCCATAATCTGGAGTTCCTTTCAAGTATCTAAATATTCTTTTCACTGCCTTCTCATGTGTTTTCTTAAGATTAGCTTGATATCTGGCAACCACACATACTGCATGCATAATATTAGGTCTAGAAGTAGTCAAGTACAACAATCCTCTAATCATAGATCTATAAAGAGTCTGATCAACCTCTGGAGACTCGTCATTCTTGCTCAAGTGATAACCAGTAACCATTGGAGTACTTACTAGTTTGGAGTCCTCTATACCAAACTTCTTCAACATCTCTCTAACATACTTAGCCTGAGAAATAAAGATACCATCATCTAGTTGAGAAATTTAAAGCCCAAGGAAGAAAGACATTTCACCAATCATAGACATCTCAAACTCTTTCTACATCTCTTCTACAAACCACTTACACATTCCAACATCTCCACCAAAGATGAGGTCATCAACATATACTGCAACTATCAAAATCATTTCTTCTTCTTCTTTAATGTAAAGATTACTATCTATGGTACCTTTCTTGAAGCCTTGTTGAAGTAAGTATTTATCTAACCTACCATACCAAGCTCTAAGGGCTTGCTTGAGTCCATATAAAGCATTCTTGAGTCTGCATACCATGTCCAGATCTTATGATAATTGAAAACCATCCAATTGCTCTATGTAAACCTCTACCTCTAGATCACCATTCAAAAATGTTGACTTGACATCCCTCTGATAAACCTTAAAGTTCTTGTGAGTAGAAAGGGCAAGAAACATCCTGATTGCCTCCATCCTAGCTACCGAATCAAAAGTCTCTTCAAAATCAATGCCTTCAACTTGAGAATAACCCTTACACACCAATCTTTCTTTATTCCTCACAACTTCACCATCTTCATTTAGTTTGTTCCAGAACACCCACTTTGTTCCTATAACATTCTTATTGGTTGGTCTAGGAAGTAATTCCCATGTCTGATTCTTCTCTATCTGATTCAATTCTTCTTCCATTTCCTTCATCCATCCATCATCCTTGCTAGCATCAGCAAAGGTTTTGGGCTCTACCTTTGATAACAAACACAAATTCACTTGCTCACATGCCTTTGCAAACCTTCTCTTGGTCTACTCACCTTCATTCTTATCTCCAATGATCTGATCTGCTAAGTGGTTCCTTTGAACATACTTTGTTGGAGTCTTAGGTATCTTCTCTAGTTCTTGTTCCTTTTCTTCTTTCACTTCTTCTTCTTCAATGCACAGAAATATATCAGATCCGGAGTCCTCGTATTCTTGTGAGACCTGATACAAGTCTTCATCTACCTTGACATTTGTGCTTTCAATCATCTTTCCCAATCTCTTGTTGTAGCATCTATAGGCTTTGCTTTTGGTTGAGTAACCAAAGAAGATCCCTTCTTCAATTCTTGAATCAAACTTTCCTAGGTCTTCTTCATCTCTTCTGATATAGCATTTACTGCCAAAGGTCCTGAAGTATCTGACAGTGGGAGGTCTTCCATACCATAGCTCATAAGGGGTCTTAGTGCTATTGAGCCTCAATTTTACCATGTTGATCAGATAGACAGCAGTGTGAACTACTTCCTTCTAGTACATGTCAGGCAGATCTGCATCTTTCAACATTGCTCTAGCCATCTCTTGCATAGTCTTATACTTCCTTTCCACTACCCCATTTTGCTGAGGGGTCCTAGGAGCTGACAAATGTCTCCTAATACCATGATATTCACAAAAACCTTTCAAATTCATTTAAAGTAAGCTCGCCTCCTCTATCAGACCTTAAACATTTGATCTTAGCATCCATTTCATTCTCAGCCATTTCTTTAAAAACTTTAAACTTATCAAAGGCATCTGATTTTTCTCTTAAGAAAGTAACGCAAGTCATTCTAGAATAATCATCAATAAGTAACATGAAATACCTTTCACCATGTTGACTCTTTACTCTTGTAGGACCACATAGGTCAGTGTGAATTAGCTCCAATGGCATTGAAGAAGAATACTCCTTGCTCTTGAAAATTGTCTTTGTCTACTTTCTCATTTGAAATTCCTTGCATAATGTGTTTTCAGGCTTGGTTATCTTAGGTGATAGGGAGGCCTATGGTTTTAGAAAACCTATCTTGACACAACACTTCAAGACCTATGTCATACCCCAAGTCTTCCTACCAATTCAAGTGCTCATAGACATTTTCTACCCCAAAATGCCTAATTCAACCTAAGAAATCTATTACAGAGGTGAAAGACCTATTTTCCTCTTGTTCCCAATATAGACAGTGCTTTCTCGGTGTGAGGTATTCTTCTTTGTCCTCACTGCTTCCAAGATTCCCAATTTCCAAGGCTTATAGCCTTCTTGAGCCCATTATCAACCCTCCTCTCTGGGTCCAGGGTTCTGATTGCTTGGCACTCAATTCTTCCTACTCTGTTTTTCACCCCTATCTTTTTAGACTGCAACTTGCATACCTAGCCGGGCTATAGCATAGCTCGCCTAGGACAAGTTCACATTGCCTCTCTCTGGTAACCCATTCACTACAACAGAAGGAAAAACAAAAAAAAGAGACTCTGCTTGATGTCCCCCCATGACTGTACAGAGGATATGTGAGGACATCAAACCAGAGCCATTATGTACAAACAAAAACAAAAATAACAGGAAAGAAAACTGACTGCTTTGTTTTAGACCGAGATATGCACACACTCTACAGAATTTCACAAGCGAATCAAACAGTCCAAGTTTTTATTACTATGAAAGTGCTTATTACATTCGCAGCATTCCAAGCTTCCAACCCCTTCACAAAATGAATCTGGCCTTTTATAGTTTTTACCCTTGTCTGTTATCAGACAGTTAGGGTTTCTTACATTAGTGTTGTTCCTGGCCGTTCCATCGGCCTAACACATTGGCATTGCTGGAACCCTTTCTGCAGTTAGGGCGATAGCCTGATCCCTTTACTAATAGCCGACAGTCTACTTACTGTGGTTTGCTTTTGCTGGCAGTCGTCAGTAAAACAATGCCTATCGGCATCCTCACATCTCGTTCCCCCGATAGCTTACTTCCTACCGATGAGCCCAACGTAACTTTGACTTAGTGTTACTTTCGCTGACTATCATCGGTGTGACAAACACCATCGACACACTCCAAAAACTTCACTCTGATCTCACATTTCTCACCAATCGGTCACTTAACCCTATCTTCACCATCACGGCTTGCTTGACTTCAACGTCAGCAAGACTTATCCTATCGGTCGAGTGCTCTTCAGGTCTTCCGATGCCTCTAGTCACCCCGATACAATAGTCTGCGGTTTTGGTCTTCGCCTATCGGCGAGACATCAACTATTGGCCGGTCACAAATTCACAGCGCCGATCGCATATTTCACTCTGATGGTCATCTTTATCGGTCAAGCCTTCTATTGGTGGAACTCCTAACGTAGTTAGGGCGATAGCCCGACACATCGCACTTTGATTACTTCCACACATCATACATTGTTTAACATGCAATTGGTGTGGCCCCCCAATCTCCACTCAACCGATCACATAGAAAGACATGTTGACTGCTTCACACTCGAACAAAAAGAAAATCAAAGAAATACTTTATGACCAACATACTTTATGACCACTAAGGTCATCACACCAAAATGTGTTATATACATATGGGCTCACTCCAAGCCCCTTGGTGCTCCTGCACCATACTCCCCCTGCGCAGAAGAAGTCAAGTCACCTCCAGTGACAGCAAGGCAAAATCAATGCCCCACTTCTTGAACTTGGATTCTGCAACCCAGGTAGCCTCCACATTAGGCAACTGTTTCCATTTGACCAGATGCTCCAGGTACACACCATGTCTGGTTTGTTTTTTCACTCGAGAATCCAAAATTCTCTCTGCCTATGGTTTGAGCATAGGTGGCAAAGTCACATCGCTCACTGTCTGGTCAGCCTTTGAATTAGATCCACCTGCTGCTAAATGTGGACCTTTAAAGGGTACCAGGTCCTAAACATTGAACACTGGTGAAATTGCCAAGTCTACTGGTAAATCAATCCTGTAGGCATTTTTGCCATACTTGTCCAGAATTCTGCAAGGACCAATCTGTCTCATCTGCAGTTTAGTTGGCATCCCTTTCTGCAATCTGGCTTTGTTCAAATGAACCATGACTAAATCACCAACTTCAAACTGAACATCCTTCCTGTGTGCATCTACCCTATCTTTGATTTTCTGGGTATTTTTCATCAATGTCTTCTTGACTTGGTCATGAATCTCCTTCATAGATTGTGCAAAATCCTCTGCATGACCACTTCTATATTCCATGTCTCCAAGATGTCGAAGTTCACATACACCTCAAGGGTGCATCCCATATACTATCTCAAATGGACTTTTGCCAGTAGTTCTATTCACACTGTCATTATAGGCAAATTCTGCCTGGTAAATGACCTGATCCCAACTCTGTCCATATTCTTTTGTCAAACACCTTAACAGGTTACCCAATGTCTTATTCACCACTTCTGTTTGGCCATCTGTCTGTGGATGATAGGCGGATCCAAAAGACAGATTTGTTCCTAACCTCTACCATAGAGTTTTCGAAAAATGTCCCATGAACTTAGCATCTCCATCAGACACGATGCTTGCTGGAAGTCCATGAATCCTTATGACCTCTTTGAAAAACAAATGAGCTATATGACTGGCATCATGAGCCACCTTACAGGGAATGAAATGACTCATCTTGCTAAATCTATCAACAACTACAAAAATACTATCAAAACCAGTCTTAGTCTTTGGTAGACCAACTACAAAATCCATACTTACACAGTCCCATGGCCTGGAAGGAATTGGTAGTGGCTGATACAGTCCATCATTTGAAGAAGTTCCCTTGGCCTTCTGACAAATGATACACTGCTCTACATACTTTCTGATATCTTTGTGCATCTTTGGCCAATAGTAGAACCTCTGGACTAACTCCAATGTTTTGTTCAGACCAAAATGTCCACTCAAACTGCCATTATGCTTCTCCTGTATGAGATTTTCTCTCATGGATCCTTTTGGTACACACAACTGTCCACCTTTGAACAGCAATCCCTGCTGCAATGTGTAATCTGCAAATTCACTATGAAAGTGATTTTCAAAGTCTTGACAGACCTTGTATGCTTCAACAAAATCTTCATCTTCCTTTTAGAGGGCTGTGAACTCTTTCATTCCTATGCTTCTTAATTGTACCTCTTGTACTGTGAGCAGCCTCCTGCTTAAAGCATCTGCTACCTTATTGAGCTGGCCCTTCTTATGCTTAATTGTGAATGTCTAAGACTGCAAGTACTCCATCCACTTGATATGCCTATGGCTCAACTTATCCTGTGAGTTGAGAAAACTCAAAGCTTGATTATCTATATATACAACAAATTCCTTAGGTAGGAGATAATGCCTCCATTTTCTAAGTGCCTGGACTAGAGCATAGAGCTCCAAGTCATATGAAGAGCATCTGCTCTTTGCTTCATTTAGCCTCTCACTGAAAAAGGCTACTAGTCTATTCTCTTGGTTGAGTACTGCACCTACTGCAATATTGCTAGCATCGCATTCTAAAGTGAATAACTTATCAAAACTAGGTAGCACTAACACTGGTTGTGTGGCTACTTCTTTCTTCACCAATTCAAAACTCTTATCAGCTACTTGTGTCCATTGAAACTTTGTTTTTATCCCACCTTTGATTGTATCAAGCATGGGTGCACAGATAGCATTGAAATTCTTTATGAATTTTCTATAAAACTGAGCTAAGCCATGAAAACTTCTCACCTCAGTTGCTGCTCTGGGAGTAGGCCAATTCAATATGGCTTCTACCTTTGACTTGTCTATCTTCACTTCTCCTTTGGACAACACAAAACCAAGGTATACCAGTTCCTGCTTCATGAATTCACACTTCTCCAAATTTATGGTTAGTTGTTCATCATGTAACTTTTTCAAAATAGTGTTTACATATTCAAGATGCTCTTCTTTAGTTTGACTAAAAATTAAGATATCATCTAGATAAACAACTACAAATTTACCCATATAGTCTGTGAGGACTTCATTCATAAGCCTCATGAATGTGCTGGGAGCATTCGATAGACCAAATGGCATAACAAGCCATTCATACAGTCCTTCTGTGGTCTTGAAGGCTGTTTTCCACTCATCACCTTCTTTGATTCTGATTTGGTGATAACCACTTTTTAGATCTATCTTGGTGAAGTATTTAGCCCCTCCTAAATAGTCCATAAGATCTTCAATTCTGGGAATTGGAAATCTGTACCTTAGGGTGATCTTATTGATAGCTCTGGAGTCTATGCATAGTCTCCATGTCCCTCCTTTCTTTGGTGCCAACACTATAGGCACTGCACAAGGACTTATGCTTTTCCTAACCAATCCCTGGTCAAGCAATTCTTGTACTTGTCTGGCTATCTCCTTATGTTGATCTGGAGTCATCTTGTAAGGAGCTTTGTTAGGCAGTGGTGCTCCTGGAATCAGATCTATCTACTGGCTAATAGTTCTTTGTGGAGGTAGTGTTACTGGTGTTCCTTCACTAATTATGTCCTTATATTGTTCCAGTATAGTCTATACTTCTTTTGGGACCACTACCTTTTTGTCTTTTTGCTCCTCCTTAGGTTTCACTATGATAGCATAACCAATACCATCCTCCTAAAGAGTGTTCAAAAACTCTTTACCACTCACAATTAAGACATTAGGGCTTTTAGTCTTATTTGCTTCTTCATCTTCCAATGACTGAATTTTATAGGTAACACCATCTTTTTGAAAAGAATATGCATTCTTCTCACCATCATGTATGGCTTTTCGGTCATACTGCCATGGTCTGCCCAATAAGAGATGACATGCATCCATGGGTAGGATATCACAGAGTACCTTGTCTTTGTATCCACCTATACCAAACTCTACCCAAGTTTGCTCATTGACTATCACATGCTAACCTTTATTTAACCATGTGACTCTATATGGATTTGAATGAGGTATTCTTTGCAAATTTAATTTTCTAACTGCTTCATCAAACACTATGTTATGAGTAGACCCTGAGTCTATGATTACTTGACATACCCTATTCATAATCTTGCATCTGATTCTGAATAAAGCTCTCCTTTGGCTTGGTTCAACTTTCACTGGTTCTTTGATCAAAGTTCTCCTTACCATGATGTTCTCTCCCACTTCTGAGGATAGACTGATTTTAGGTGATTTGTTGCTTGAAGCATCATCTTATACATAATGATTTCTTTTATCAACTTCTTGAGAAGAAGATGTGCCCTTATCAGGACACCTATATGCTGGATGGCCTAATTGACCACAATTGTAGCATTTCATAGTGGCAAAGTAGGATCCTCTGCCTGATCTTCCTCTGCTAGATCCCCTTCCTTGGTAGTTTCCTCTACTACTAGTCTCTCCACTCTGCTCTGTGAGTTTTGGATTCTCCTTGGGGCCTTTGATCAGTGTTCCTACCACCATAACTTCCCCTTCCTCTGTTGTCTCTACCTCTTCCTCTTAATCTGCTGCTTGACTCTTGCTTCTTCTTGCTCTTCTCCTCTACCTTGAGTGCTAGCAGATAGCTTTGACGTGCTGTTGTAAGGCTGAATAAGCTGATTTCCTCTTGAATACTCCACCTCAAACCATTGAGATATCTTGCCACTTTTACATTTTCATCTTCCATCACCTTAGACCTCAAGCATAGTTTTTGAAACTCCTCAGTGTATGCATTGACATCTAATTCTCTTTGTCTCAAATTTTGCCGTTTCTTGTACAACTAGACTTCATAATCTCCAGGCATGTAGACTTCTTTGATTTTAGCCACCATACCTTTCCAAGTAGCTATAGGTTTCTTGCCTTCTTTTTCTCTTTCTGTTTTAACAAATTTCCACCATGTCAAAGCAGCTCCTTTGAGTCTTGTTTTAGCCACCTTCACCTTTTGTGCTTCAGTCACTCCATCACATTCAAAGTGATTTTCTATACCTTCTATCCATTCCATAACCAAATCAGGTTCCATCTTCCCACTAAAAAGAAGAACTCCTTCCAATGACTTACCACTCATGGCTTTCAAGGCCTTCAAGAAAGGTCCTTCTTCCATCTTAGGATCAGGTGTGGGCTCTTCATCTTCTATAGACACACCTTTTTCCTTACCTTCAGAATCTTTCATTTTCTGACTAACTTCTTCAGTTTTTACCATCATTACACCCAGTTTACTTTCCATTTCTGCCAATCTTTCCTGTAGGAGCCTATTCTCCTCTTCTTGTTCATCAACTTTCTTTGCCAATTCTGCATTAGTCACCATCTTTTTAGATGAACCTACAGACTCACTTGAACTCGATGATGACATACAACTTCTTTAACTTTCTCTGATACCAATTTGATAGGGAGGTCTATGGGTTTAGAAAACCTATCTTGACACAACACTTCAAGACCTATGTCATACCCCAAGTCTCCCTACCAATTCAAGTGCTCATAGACATTTTCTACCCCAAAATGCCTAATTCAACCTAAGAAATCTATTACAGAGGTGAAAGACCTATTTGCCTCTTGTTCCCAATACAGACACTGCTTTCTCGGTGTGAGGTATTCTTCTTTGTCCTCACTGCTTCCAAGATTCCCAATTTCCAAGGCTTATAGCCTTCTTGAGCCTGTTATCAACCCTCCTCTCTGGGTCTAGGGTTCTGATTGCTTAGTGCTCAATTCTTCCTACTCTGTTTTTCACCCCTATCTTTTTAGACTGCAACTTGCATACCTAGCCGGGCTATAGCACAGCTCGCCTAGGACAAGTTCACATTGCCTCTCTCTAGCAACCCATTCACTACAATAGAAGGAAAAACAAAAAAAAGAGACTCTGCTTGTTGTCCCCCCATGACTGTGCAGAGGATATGTGAGGACATCAAACCAGAGCCATTATGTACAAATAGAAACAAAAATAACAGGAAAGAAAACTGACTGCTTTGTTTTAGACTGAGATATGCACACACTCTACAGAATTTCACAAGCAAATCAAACAGTCCAAGTTTTTATTGCTATGAAAGTGCTTATTACATTCGCAGCATTCCAAGCTTCCAACCCCTTCACAAAATGAATTTGACCTTTTATAGTTTTTACCCTTGTCCGTTAATCAGATAGTTAGGGTTTCTTACATTAGTGTTGTTCCTGGCCGTTCCATCGGCCTAACACATTGGCATCGCTGGAACCCTTTCTGCAGTTAGGGTGATAGCCTGATCCCTTTACTAATAGCCAATAGTCTACTTACTGTGGTTTTCTTTTGCTAGCAGTCGTCGGTAAAATAATGCCTATCGGCATCCTCACATCCCATTCCCCCGATAGATTACTTCCTGCCGATGAGCCCAACGTAACTTTGACTTAGTGTTACTTTCGCTGACTGTCATCGGTGTGACAAACACCATCGACACACTCCAGAAACTTCACTCCGATCTCACGTTTCTCACCGATCGGTCACTTAACCCTGTCTTCACCGTCACGGCTTGCTTGACTTCAACGTCGGCAAGACTTAGCCTATCGACCGGGTGCTCTTCAGGTCTTTCGATGCCTCCGGTCACCCTGATACAATAGTCTGCGGTTTTGGTCTTCGCCTATCGGCGAGACATCAACTATCGGCCGGTCACAAATTCATAGCGCCGATCGCATATTTCATTCCAATGGTCATCTTTATCGGTCAAGCCTTCTCCTATCGGTGGAACTCCTAACGTAGTTAGGGCGATAGCCCAACACATCGCACTTTGATTAATTCCACACATCATACATTGTTTAACATGCAATTGGTGTGGCCCCCCAATCTCCACTCAACTGATCACATAAAAAGACATGTTGACTGCTTCACACTCGAACAAAAAGAAAATCAAAGAAATACTTTATGACCAACATACTTTATGACCACTAAGGTCATCACACCAAAATGTGTTATATACATATGGGCTCACTCCAAGCCCCTTGGTGCTCCTGCACCATTAGGCATATCTCTCACCGCATGAATAGAGTTGATCTTTACCATATTATCAAAGTTAATGTGTCACATTCGCTTGTGCCATAGCTAATACTCACTAGACTGAGCCAATAGGCATGTTCTTCCATTTACCTCCTTCAGATGATAGATGTCTCCATATGACTTGATACCTTCTACAACTAGTTTTCCAGACCCTGTCTTCCTAATTTCACAACCTTTGGCCTGAAAGATAAGATTGTATCATTTACTACACATATGACTGACACTAAGGAGATTGTGCTTTAGCCCTTTGACATAGAGGACATCCTCAATCCTATTCTTCCCATCAATAGTTATAGCACCCTTTCCACATATTTGTGTTGACTCATCACCACCAAATTTAACAACTCCACCATTCCACTTCTTAAGGCTGATAAACTTCTCCTTGTCACCAATCATATGATTAGAGAAACCACTGTTAATTACCCAAGCCTTGGCTTCTTCTTTTGCATGAAAGGAAGTCCATACAACCATTGATTTATCATTGTTTTGGTCAGCTTGCAAAGTATCAGACTTTTCACATTTTCCAATATCATCCTTTTTTTCACCAACATTCAAGGCCATGAAAAGTGTTTCATCATTTGAATCATCATGATCCTCATCTTCTAAAGAACAACTATCCTCCATGGAATACAGACTTCTTTTAGGCGTCTCTCTTTTGTTATTACTTTTTGATTCTTTAAATGGACATTTTAGAAGAAAAATGACCAATCTTTCCACAATTGAAACATTTGAAAGGTAACCTACCTTTGTGTTTGCCTATGCCTTTCTTTAGTGTTCTTACAAAGTTTGCCTTTGCCTCATCAAGGACATCATCTTGATCAGTTCATTCATCTTCTATCTTCTTACTTGCTTTGAATGTTGCTTCCTTCTTTGGAGCACCTTTGTCAAATTCTCTCATTTCAAAGGCTATGAGAGAGCCAAACAATTGATCTATTTTATAATTATCCAAATCCTGAGTTTCCTCAACAGTAGACACCTTATGCCTGTAAGTTTTAGGAAGAGATCTCAGAACCTTCTTCCCAATCTCATCTTCTTTCACTTCTCCACCAAGACCTTTGATTCCATTAACTATTTCATCCACCTGAAGCATGTAATTGGAAATGTCTTCTTCTTCTGACATTCTCAGGGACTCAAATTTGCTCTTGAAGATTTGCATCTTGGCTTTCTTCACCTTACTGTCTCCTTCATAAATTATTTCAAATTTTACCCAGACATCCTTAGTAGATTTGCAGCCCATTATCTTCACAAGTTCTGAATTAGCTAGCCCACTCATGATAGCACTCTTTGCCTTGGGATTGTTCTCATACAACCTAATCTCATTTGCATCTATAGGATTGATAGCAGGAGTAGTGTAACCCTTCTTGACCAATTGCCAAATACCATACCCTAGAGAGGATGGATAATTTTCCATCCTTAGCTTCCAGAAGGAATAATTTGTTCCATCAAACATAGGTACCTTGAGAGAACTATTATGAGCCATTTCAGAGCTTCCTCAAGTCATTAAGCTTCTTCTAAGTAACTTGGCTCTGATACCAATTGTTGAACACACTAGGATATTGAGAGGGGGGGTGAATCAGTATCCAATCAAACTTCAAATCCTCTAGAGCAGATTAAAACTTAAACATTACAACATTAACATAAACATGAAAGATGAACACAATACACATCAACACATAACACTAGATATACGTGGAAAACCCCAAAAGGGGAAAAACCACGATGAGGATTAACTCACAATATATAAAGCTCACAGCTATAAAGATTACAACTTTGTTTTAGGGCTACAACCCAAGGAAGCTACTACTCCCTGCTGACTTTGTTCTAGAGTTACTCCCAAGGAAGCTACTACTCCCTAAAGACTTTATTTTAAGGTCACTCCTAAGGAAGATACAACTCCCTGCAAACTTTGTTTTAGGGCTACAACGCAAGGAAGCAACTACTCTTTGAACTGAGGATGAACTTAGAAATGATCACAGTATGACAGTCCTTCTACTGCCTAAAAACTGACATTGAAGCTCACACCTTTGATGATTGCAATTCTGCTTCTTCTAATAATTGGATCAATTAGGCACACTCTTCACTTCCCTCCTATCACATAAATGTCTTCAAGATGAAGCAGGATAGCCCTTATTGCTTCTACTCTTTCTCCTTCAGTCACACATCATAATGCATAACATGTTCATATTCTACTCTTCACACTCTCATATACTCATTTTCACAATCATACCTCACCTAGACCAACTAGGTCTACAATATATACATGACATTACATTGATTTCATTACAAGTCAGCCAATACAACAAGAATATTACATTTAACAAGTCAGCCAAAGATCACACAACATGAAACATGCATAGGGCAAGCCCTATCATGAACTACACGCCACTCTAGAAGAAAATACACGCCTTGTGGATCCCAACACATGCTTAGCCTGGTCCTAAGCATCCTTCACAGCATCATTCTTCAAGGAATAACATTTGCATGCTTCACAAATTTGAATTAGGTCGCCCTTAAGCAAGAACACATGAAGCTTGTAGCACAACAGTCATTTCAACTTGGTGGTACTCATGAAAGATTGAACATTGCTTGCGCTTCTTCCAGATGAGTTGGCGGGACCTATACACTATCTCCAAACACTTCTTGAACTCTATACAACAAGAACTTTGTGGCGCATACCTTCAACATTCTTCAGTTGGCTAGGCAAGAGCATAACCCAGCAACACCATCATTCCAGACCTCAGTCAGTTCCAGAGAGAGCAGAAAACATATTGCGGAGCAATAGGGAACATCACAAGATCATCAAGATCATCTTCCATCAGCCAATTTACCATTTCAAGCAACAACAAGTTGGTGCACATCATCAGCATATATTCTGAGAATAACTAGGCATCCAGAACCATCTGTATCACCTTTGTCATTTGAAAATGAAACTTGTGGACCTCAAAAGCATCTGAAATTCATATGGATGCACTCATATACTACTCTGAATATATCCTCAAAACCACATGGGAAAATCTTCAATTGCAGAGGAATGCAGAGCATTCGAAACAGTCTTCAACAACACATTATACTGCCAGAGCATGGACCAGAACTTTGTCACTTATATCTTTCACTACGTAGGAGAAAATGTTTTGAAACTTTGGATTTAGCACCTTTACATCATACTGAACTTAACTTCTGAACCGTATGACCATATCTTCAAATGCAGAGGAATGCAGAGAATTTTACCAGACAGTCTTCCAGGCAACTTCCTACAACAACAACCTTCACCAACATCTGGAGGCCAGAACTTTCTTATAGCAACTCATACTTTCTTAGGACCATTAGGAAGGATCATATAACATGTTGTAGGTTATCAGCAATATCTTCCCATTCTTAGCATAGTTTCTTTAATTCCCATCTTAATATGTCATCATTCATCTTTATGTTTCTAATTCCCATCTTAATATTTCATCATGAAATCATCTCTGCTGACCACAAACAAGCTCAATACACCTTGTCTTGACATTAATCATGGCATGACATCCAACCATGAACATCAGCAACCAACCATGAACATCAGGAACATCATTGAACATCTATGTTACTACACTGATGTATCATCAACATGAACATTCACATCAACCCCAACAAACAACCACAAGTTGAGTGCTGACATCACTTTGAGTGTTGACATCAATGACAACACCTATTGCCAACAAATTCAAATGTATGTCAGCCTTACACCTCTCTAGAGGTTTCTCTGTGTCAGCTCTTTTGGTTTGAATTGTTAATTGTAACAAGTAAAGCATATATAAGTGTGTTTTTGAGTTCATTATTAACCTAGATGGAGATAGCTAACTTGAGACTTTGAAGTGAAGAGCATAATTTAAGAAAGCAAGAGCATTCATTGTGATTCTAGAGCATATTTGTGTGTTGTTGTAGATATGGAGCTATCATCTATCCTTCCTTAAGAGTTGAAGAATCTTCATCATTCTAAGGGTTCATCACATAGGTGATATCATTATTTGTTTATCATCTTTTGAATCATCATATTATTATTATTTCAACCTCTGCCCCCACGAGGGTACACACTCTTTATCAATCAACAGTATTGGGAAGCTTGAATGTTATCCCAAGATTTGACTGAGGCATGTCCCTAAACACCATAACCTCCAAACCCCTTTTTATCTTCTTGTGTGCAGGTTACAAGAGCGAGATCTGGAAAATACAGAGCTACAGGAAGATTGAATGCAAATCAGGGTTCTGGGATCTGAAGACAATTTCAGGGTTTTACCTCATCAAGGACCTGGGCAGAACCGCCCTAGTCCTTCTACCTTTTATGGATTTGGATCTGGCATTAGGACAACTTTCCAGTTTGTACCTTCAGCTAATTCCTTCAGTCAGGACCTGGGTGGTACCACCGAGGTCCTCCGACACCTCTACTTTTTGGAGACAGGTTTTATCATCTCCCTAATTATCTATGTGCAATTAGTTTCTAGGTTTCTATCATATTTTCTCCATTATAAGCAAATCCTTGTAGAACTAGGGTTTTCATGCATTGTCATCCTAGGGTTTGATAAAAAGACTAAGTTAAATCTTATCTATCTATAGCATACAGGAGTTCAAAGTCAGTAGCTAAGTCCTCCCTCATTTGGTAGTGATTTGGCTCGGCCTTGTCCTTAATGTTATATGGAAAAGGGTTTGATCTAGTTTGTATTCTAGTTATTGTCAAATATTCTCCTTTGTCATACTAAACATTTTGGTGAACTCGTAGCTTCGAGCATTTGCATCTTGTTGATCGTTCAAATCAGATCTTGCATTGATTTATTGCAGATTTCTCATTATTCATTTGAAAATCTTGCATAGTTTTGGAAAAAGTGCATATTTTGTATTAGGGTTTTAAAAAATCTCTTGCATGATCATATTAGTTGCATGAAATATTCATCAAATCTGATTTTACATAGTAATCTTGCATCATTTCACATCCTTGATTTGAAAATTCATAATTTTGCAATTGCACATTGTGTATTTCAACATAAGAAATTCGACATCCCTTTCACATATCTTTGCAAGAAATTTTAAAGTTATCTATATTGCCTTTTGTGCAACACTTTTAACATCGTGATCACTGCATTTGTAGTGACACTCGTGTGTTTTTTTATCTTTGCCAAAACTTCAAAAATTGGGTTTCCTCAAACTAGTGTTTGGGTGTGCAAAAGTCTCACATATATGGCATCCAATCACAACAAGGGTGGTGTGGCTCCTCCCCGATCTAACAAGAAAAGGAAGGATCCTGAACCCGTCATATCCTTCACACCACATGAGGTCGCTTTTCGAGACATTGATGGTCCTCTTTATATAACATCAAGACTGAATGGAGATTCTACAAGAGGACTTCTTATTGATCCCAATTGCATGACAAATGTTATCACATAAGAATTTTTATACATGCATGATATAGCACAATATACTTATGATCCAACAGACATAGTGATAAAAGCACATAATGGTTATTTTCTTCCGACAATTGGAAAGATAACACTTTGTATTATGGTGGTTGAAAAAGCCCTAGAAGCACCATTTGTCATCATTCCCATCTCAGGTCTCTTTCATGTGAAGTTAGGACATCCTTGGCTAAAATCCATGAAAGCAGTTTCCTCTACTATTCACAAGTGCTTAAAGTTCCCTCATAAAGGTCAAGTGCACATTACCCATCACAATGGATTTAAACCATTAGCCACTCGCGAAAATTTCAATTTGGATTATTTTTTGCCACAACCTATTGATGCAAACCAACCAAGACAAGATCAATTCTTCTTGGCATACCAAAAGTATGAACTAAAGCAAATCGTTGAACTATCATATGGCAAGAATACTCCTGGACCCTCTCGGTGCTCCGAGGCTACAATTCCTCCTATCCAACAAATAGAGAGTGAAAATCATCCTGAGCTGAATAATTCACCTCAACTAAAAAGGAAAATGAATTTTTGCCGAGGTTCCTCCTCCGCCATCCTTACAAGGATCAAGAGAAAACCTTCAAAAGCGAAGCTATCCATTGCATAATCATAAAATCACTTTTGTACCAGCTTCCTCTTCACAAATGCCAAAGAATGTGAAAAATTATGAACCCTTGATGGTAGACAAAGAAAATCCCTTGGGAAATATAACTAACAAGACTAGAAGATATAGAAATCCAAGGGAAAAAAGAAGAAAGCGCCAAGCCTTAGCTTGAAAAATGTCATCGCAAGAAGAAAATATCCCACTAAGAGAAATGAAATCAAAAGAAGAACTAAATGAAGAAGCTTCAAGTTGGGCTATAGTGCCCTATGTGCCACCTATTTCATATGAAGATCAATATTGGGAAGAAGATGATTTGATTAAGTACAACCACTAGCATGGTTGCATTTTCGAATACCACATCGCCAACAATAAATCAGGTAAGTATTTCTCCCTCATTTAGCCACACTTGATGTAGTATCTCTTCGAGTTGCTCTCAAGGGTGGCCTCATCTTAAATATATATATATGTTATTTTGTTGTGTTCCCCCGTGTAGTGTTAAGTGTTTGTTTAGGTCTCCTTGGATGACCCTTGATACTCTTGTAAGGTCAAGGATACAAGGAGATCACCTTTGTTGTGACATTCCTTCTATTTGTTTCTCTATTCTTCTACACTTCTCTTGTTGTAATTGTTGTGTGTGGTGCCTTGGGGGCATAACGTGGAGGGTGATTTGGGGGCACCCTTCCACGTTGGGGCCCTAAGTCACTTTTGTCTCCTCTCATTTTTCGTGATTTCATTCTTCGGTTGCACTTGTGGATCTACTAGTTAATGGATGACGACAACAAATATACACTTCTAATAAGGACCATGTGTCCCTAAACAAGAAAACAAAAATGGACCTAATCCATATATGAAGATGGGGGTAATTTGTTACTGACGTTTGACTAGTAGAATCACTTTGTGTCATGATGTGATCACAAATCATGTTGTGAAATTGTTATAACAAACATTTGCAATACTCTGAATCTGCTTCTATGTATTTTGAAGTGTTGTTGTCTCACCTTGTAGCTACACTCAATTCTGAGATACCTGAAGTATAACCTCACAGCTATACTCGGTTCTGAACTCGTAAGTATAGCCTTGGTTTGTTTGAGTGGTATGTTGCCTTATTTCTATATCAGTTTCATGAAATGATTTGGTTATATCTTAGCTTAGATTTTCTAATCAAAGTTTGTTTTGATTATCTTTTCTGCATGCATATTGTTGATCAATGATTGTTAGCAAATGATATTGATGTAATTTGGCAATTGTAAGCACATGTCACTTTGGGGCATGGGCTTTGCAAAAGCTCTTGTTCCCTCGCATGTTTTCAACCTTACCTTAAACATGATTGCTACTGGCAAGCGGGAGCAACCACTTTAAGGTGGGGACATAGATTGTGGTAAATGCTTGCATATCATAGATATTGTGATAAAATGTGTTGTATACTACCTTTTCACTGTAAGGTGTCTCCGTGATGCAGGTGGGGTTGTATACTTTGAATTGTGTGTTGTGTATACTTCTTTTTCACTGTAAGGCATCTCTGTGATGCAGGTGGGGTTGTATACTTTAAATATGTGTGCACATGCTTCCTTTTCACTGTAAGGCATCTTTGTGATGCAAGTGGAGTTGTATGCTTTTGTTCGTTGTAAGGCATCTCTGTGATGCAGGCAGAGTTGTGTATATCTCCGAGAAGATTGCATGACTTGTTTTTGAAATCCATTATGTGGAAGGCGAGGTTGTGTAATCCCTTGAGTGGTTGCACATCCTTTTTGAAAAAATCCTCTCGCAGGAGGCAGGGTCAAGTCTTGAGTTACTCACCCTTAAGTGTGTTTTTGGTGGTCGTTGTAGTGTGGTGATGAGCCCCTCGCCGTCAGGTTTGTTTGGCATGTCTTAGATGGTGGAGCGTAGCAACGAGCTCTTCCCCATCGCTCGTGTTTTCTATGTATAAGAAAAATAGTGGGTTGATGACACACACTATGACGCTTGTGTATTCCATGTGTTTTTCATGTGTCTTGTGGTGGTGCATAGTGATGAGCTCCCCCCATGCTGTGTTTTTAGCATGTTTTGTGGTGGCACGTAGCATGAGCTCCCCCCATGTTGTGTTTTGTGGTGGCGCATAGCGATGAGCTCTCCCCACGCCATGTGTTTTGCATGTTTTGTGGTGGCGCGTAGTGATGAGACCCCCCCACATCATTTTATTTTGGTGGTGGCACATAGCAATGAGCTCCCCCCATCGCCTTTTAGTGTTGTGTAATTGTTTAATCATGTCTTTTCTTCATGTATTGCGTAACTGCATTTGTATGCTTCATGTATTGCGTGACTACGTTCATGTCTTCTCTGTGTATTGCATGCTTCTTTACTGTTTATTTCGTGTTTTGCGTGATTGTCATGTGTCTTCTTATGTTTTCCTAAGCTTGGGGGCTAGAGATGGTCTTCTAAACCTTGGGTGTGTTGTTGGCTCTAGTGTCTGACATGCTTGATGTGTTTTCGGTCGTACTTTAATGCATGCATTGATCATAAGATCATACACCCATTAAAGTGGGGGCTAAATGTTAAGGAGTAAAAAGTGTCCACATGTCTTTTTACCTCCTTGTTTACCTCCTAGGTCCTTTAATTGTGTTATATCCTCAAAATGTTTCTCCCAATACATAATTGCCCAACACCAAGCTGGGATTGGAATGTGGACCACTTGATTTAACTTACCTCGGACCTAAAGGAGGCTAAAGGACCTAGGCGGTACCACCCAAGTCTGTCCCTTTTGGTCGACGCTAATTTAAATGTATGTCGGCCTTACACCTCTCTAGAGCTTTCTCCTTGTTGACTCTTTTGGTTTGAATTGTCGATTGTAAGTAGGAAAACATATATAAGTGTGTTTTTGAGTTCATTAATAACCTAGATGGAGATAGCTAACTTGAGACTTTGAAGTGAAGAGCATCATTTAGGAAAGAAAGAGCATTCATTGTGATTCTAGAGCAAATTTGTGTGTTGTTGTATATATGGAACTATCATCTATCCTTCCTTAGGAGTTGAAGAATCTTCACCATTCTAAGGGTTCACATAGGTGATATCATTCTTTGTTTAAATCATCGTTTGAATCATCATATTATTATTGTTTCAACCTCTGCCCCCACGAGGGCACACTCTTTATCAATCAACGATGTTGGGAAGCTTGAATGCTATCCCAGGATTTGACTGAGGCAAGTCCCTAAACACCATAACCCCCAAACCCCTTTTTATCTTCGTGTCCAGGTTACAGGAGCGAGATCTAGAAAATATAGAGAGTACAGGAAGACTGAGTGCAGATCAACATTTCGGGATTTTACCTCATCAAGGACCTAGGCAGAACCACCCTAGTCCTTTTGCCTTTTCTAGGTTTGGATCTAGCATCAGGACAACATTTGGGATAACTTTCCAATTTGTACCTTCAGCTAATTCCTTCAGTCAGGACCTCGCCGGTACCACCAAGGTCCTCTGACACTTCTACTTTCTAGAGACATGTTTTATCATCTCCCTGATTATCTCTGTGCAATTAGTTTCTGGGTTTCTATCATATTTTCTCTGTTATAAGCAAATCCTTGTAGAACTAGGGTTTTCATGTATTGTCATCCTAGGGTTTGAGAAAAAGACTAAATTAAATCTTATCCATCTATAGCATACAGTAGTTCAAGGTTAGTAGCTAAGTCCTCCTTCATTTGGAATGCTTACCTCTTATACACTATGCCTTCGTGGACATACCTTTTTGGAGCTTCATGCTTTCTCTTTCCACACTTTGCACCTTCATGGTTACACCTTTACATTTAAGGGGAATCATGCCTTTTAACTTTATATGAATATCCTATGTTTTCATACCCCTATTTTAACCATATGTTCCTTATACACCAAGGGCATCACACTTTCTCCACACAATACTTTGTTCCTCTCTACATCAACTAGGTATTTACTGTCGTATGTATGCCTTTGTGTGCTTATACTCTTGGACATCACATTGCGGGCATATGACAATTCTAGTGCCATGTGTGCTTACATAAGTGTTTTGGTCATTGAGGGCCATATCACCACTTTTACTTGCCCGTTCTAGGGTCAACCTACCTTCTTTGATGCTATCTCTAGTCTATATGTGTTTACCATGCTTTATCATTCTAGATGATTACATGCTTACCATACAATATATTCATTATTGGTATTACTTTACATGATTATATGCTTACATGCTTATCTCTAGATTACATTTACTTTCATTTATGATTTTCCCCCTCCAATTATTTGCATCATATGGAATACAAATAGTTGAAGTGGTGTATATTCTCACTAACAATCCTATGTTGAATTTTCAAGGAGTGACGGGTGCTACAAAGACTCGTTACCATGATCAGACAAAGCATTATCACGTGGCATGCCTTGCATTTCATGCATTGTGGCATTCCATGTCTACCATGGTAAACACACCATTATCATTTTCCAGACAAGCATAATTTTCTAACTATACTCATTCCTCTTTCCTATATAGTTAGCAAATTCCTATTTTGCACTTAATTTTCACTTGTGAGATAGAAGCTACTCATGGAATATTTTTCCTCTATTTTATAGATCTCATGGAGAGTGCATGTACAAGGGCATACCTACACAACATATCTTGTAGGTTCCATTGCTTTATATAGACCCCTTGTCATATCCTTTGATGCCTAAATATCTACTTTACATGCATTTTTGTGAGTACTATATACTTTGAGATGCATGATCATTTTAGGATTCACATGCACCCCAAAGTGGGGGCAAAATGTAATGGTGAACTTTGTATATCCATGTCATTTTCCATTTAGTTTTGTGCCCATTCTGAAGAAATGTTTTGATACATATACATATTAACAAATAACACAATCTTGTATGAAGTTGGGCGCATTCCCCTGGCCTTTACTTATCTCTATATATACACATTCTCATACAATTAACACGTACCTTATCCATATATGCACACATCCCTATACATTTGTCTTATCCTCACATTCACCACATTCATCTATGCACCTACCTCCATATAGCATTTTCTCACCCTAGGACACTCCCACAATTTTAGGGGTGATCCCACAGTCATGGACTTGTCCCTTCCCTTTTCAAATTTCAAAAATCAAATTTGGTTGTTGGCCTCCTTTACCTTTCCCGCTCAAAGCTGACTAAGCCCACTTTTTGTGTGATTCAATATTATGTGCTAGTATTTAAAGACATCTAATTGCATTCATTTCACATCTCTCATATGTAAAGCATACTCTCTCATCCTAGAGCATTAAAGAAGTAATCAATAGGGAAACATTTGGATTTGGTGCACTAAAAGGAGTAATGAATTTGCATACATCAACTTAAAAGGCTTGCATGTTGTCTTTGAATCTAGTAGACATTTTTGCAAGTTGACCTAGGAGAACTTGCCTCTTTGTGATACAAGGAAGGCCATACCAAGGTGTTTTTGACTACCACAACCCCACAAATATCAAAAAAGGCAAAGGATACAAAGGCACACCAGGCAAGTAGAAGAGCAAAATCCCATTGTGCGTAGGGATGAATCCAAACATAGAGGACTAGTCAGTGACTACAAACTTGTCCTAGACCTACAAACTTGTACTTTGATAGTGCACAAGTCCAATGCAAAATCCGAGGTGTTCATCTAATAGAAAATATGCATTTCTAGGGCAAAAATAGAGAATATTCCAAAATATTCCTTAAGCATTCATTCTTTAATCAATGAGATAAGTACCTCTATCCTCCTTATTTACTTTCCTAAAATAGCAAGTACACTTGTCTAAATAATTAGCCACTAGTTGTCATTATTTAACCCAAGTCAATTTGTGCTTATTTGTATGCATTTAATTGGATTAGCATAAATTACAAGTTTAATTTCCATTACAAATCTACACTAAAAATTTTTTTTGTCAAAATTCACTCAACAAACTAAAAAATAAAATCCTTTGTTGGTTGGATGACTCTTTTAAAATCTATCTTGCATGCTGTGCCTATATATAGATTTCTAATTCTAGCTACTCCCAAAAGTTTTCTTAAGGAGTTTGATGGAGTCCTACCAGTTGGGATTTGGTTTGTCGTCCTATAAAAGTTGGTGGCCTTGGTTTGCGATAATCAAAGCTCAATTGTCAAGCTTTAGCTACCAAATTATACTAGAGATGGTGCAAACATCCTGGTCAGCCATGGGCAAGAATTCTCAATTTTAAATACCTAGGTGGGGTGGATGATGAAGATATTCCGAGGTTGGAGCTAACTGGGAAAGGTTCCTTGATTTGGAATACCTTGAAAAGGGGGGCTCTGCTTATAAAAGAGGGATTTTTTGGATAGCTAATAAGGTTAACAGAACTTTGCTTTGGGGCGATTCTTGGAACAATCATCCCCTTATTCTATCTTCCTTTCCTCAGCTTTAGTATCTTGGTGACATTTTCCTGGAAGCTAGATGGTCCAGAGTTGTTGATTTTAAGCATTCCATTCAGATGGGGAGATCTTTAGTTCATCGATGGAAAGAGCCTCAGAGTTGGCCCTGTGGAGGATCAGTAGAGGATCATAATACTTTGGCCTCAATTCTGGCTACGAGACCTTGTAGTTCTCTAGAGGAGTTGAACATTCTTGCTTGGGGTCATGACCCAAAATATGTGTACTTAGTTTCTCTTGGTTATCATTTTTTAGAAATGCAGAGGGAGGGGAATGCTAAGGTTCCTTGGTGCCAAAGAATTTGGAACAAGTTTGGCTGGCCCAAGTGTAATTTTTTCATATGGCTCCTGAATCAAAATAAATGTCTCATTTGGGACAATATCAAAACGAGAAGTATCCAAGGGCCCTCTATTTGTTTTCTTTGTGGTAGTCATGAAGAGTGCACCAGTCATCTATTTTTTTAGTGCCCATTTTCTAAGCAAATTTAGGGTTTATGGTGGAAGCTGTGGAATATATAGTTCATCCACGCTACTTCCCTTTCTGAGTTTTGGAACAGTTTGGGAAGACCTCCTGCTTCTTCTTGCGTTCTTCTGGCTACTTGGGACATTGGCCCTTCCTTTATTTGTTGGAACATTTGGCTAGAACGAAATCGCCAAATATTTCAGGGGTGCCAAAGTAAATCCATGCAAGTATGGCTTAAAATCAAAGGTATGATCAAAGAGACTATAGAAGCTAAATTCACTTCTAATGAACCTCTTACGTCTTCTAATTTGCACCTTGTTAAGCTCTTGGAGTTGTCTCTTCAATCATCCTCTCAAGGTGGGCTTGGAAATAGAGAACTCAGGTCCAAAGGAAGGTGAACAAGTCTAGAAAGTGGTTCCCTCCTCCTTCAGGTTTCTTGAAAATTAATACAGATGGCTCTTCTCAGGGCAATCCAAGTGATGTAGGGATTGATGGTGTCGGCAGGGATGGTAGGGGCTTGGTTCAGTTTCTCCTCTCTACTCATGGGATTTCACTCTAATAATCAAATGGAAGTTTGGGCAATTTTTCAAGCTCTGGTACGAGCTTGTACTATGGAATGGAGAAAGGTCATCTACGAAACTAACTCCATGATTTTGGTCTCCCTTCTGAAGAAAAGGAATTTTCATGAGTCGTAGAGATTGGCTTTGGTGGCTAAACAGATTCTCGGTCTGGCGACAAACCTTTGTCCATATCCCCAGAGAACAGAATAAGGTGGTTGATTTTTTAACTAAATGGGTCTCTGAAGGAACGTGTAGATGGAACATAGGTGATTGGGTTGATTTGACCCAAGATAAGTCTCATCAGCTTCTTTAGCTTATTCATGATGACCAAGTGGATTGATTTTTGTTGGTTTGGGGTTAGGAGACTTTGTTCTGGCTGGACCCCTCGAATTTGACAATTATGGGTAACTTCTCTATTGTGTTTCACAAGTAGTCAAAGGGTAATAGTAGTTGGGAAAAGATCAATAAATAGGGCAAGCAATGTAGGTTATCATCTACACAAAGAATAACAACTTTGTCATCCAATTTATGAGGCAATTATAAAACATTTTAAGAAAATAGAAAATGACATAAATTAAGTTAAATCATATTAATTCTTTTGGGAATTAATTGATTTAATTTTAAAAATCATGATGGGGACAAATTAATTGTTTCAAAGAGACACTAATGTGTTATGAATTATTCCGCACTAATTAAATCTTTTTAAAGAATTAAATATTACTCTATTGTGCAAAATGATTAAATTTGCACTATAGTCATGTGTTATGAATTATTCCGCACTAATTAAATCTTTTTAAAGAATTAAATAATACTCTATTGTGCAAAATGATTAAATTTGCACTATAGTCATGTGCTAAGGTAAAATTTTAAATGTGAGGTAAATTAATTCTTTCAAAAGAATTAATTAATATTGTAAAGTGCAAAAATAATTGCACGTGGCTTTGTGAAAATGCTAGTTAAAATGAGATATTGGAAAGAGATAGGAGTTAGGTAAAAAAGAAGTTGCAAGTAGTTTCAAAACTACTTGTGTGGGGGTTAAATGTTTATAACGAGATAATTCCATCATGCTCTATGTAACATTTGCAACTTTATGAAAGTTATGTGGAATCTTATGATAGGAAAATAAATATTTCCTTCTTCATAAATTTAATTTTCTCCAAGAATATTAATAGACTGTGTGCTATTGATATTCAGATATATTTTTCTATTTCTCATCTGAAATAGAAATACACTGTGTACTATTAATATATATTTTTTATTTCCATCACAAATTCATATGGTATTGAGAAGGGGAGATTATATAAAAATTCAAAAATTATTCGTTCACATGAGGGAGCTGCTCCTCTAAAAAGCAAGGAAGATCATCCTTTCAATGGTGATCTATCCAACTATAGTAGGTAGTTTTGTCACCATCCCTTGGACAAGTCATCATTTTTTTGAACTTTTTCCAAGATGACAAATTTATTTACCAACAGGTATATATGTGCTTAACTCTCTCTAGTTAATATACTATCTTTTTGCCCAAACAAAAAAAATCTATTAAAAACAATATAAAACTATATCTATCTATATATATATATAACGAAATTAAATCGCAATTTTTTTAACAATCTCTAAATCCACAATTCATACTCAAAAGAAAGAAATTGACCCATCTCATTTTTGTTTGATTACAATGGCCTCAAAGACAACCACCACAACATAATGTGGGTTTATCTCAATATTATATTCATGTCCAAATCCAAATACAAAGAACTTGAAGGGTCAGAGAATTTTCAGAGGCTGTTAGTCAATTGGCAGAACTAGAGAACAGCCGCTCCCTCCAGATACAGCTACAAATTATTATCCAATACCATCATATGATCCAAGATGTTTGAGATCATTAATGTGCCCACAATGTTGGACTCAATAAAATTTGGCCCAATGCAGGCAGTATCCAAGTCCACAAACCAAATTGGTCGACTTCAATTTTTCCTCTGTTCTGATTATGTTGCATAAGAACAAAGAATACAAACAAGGCAGGGGATCTCATTTATACTACAATATAATTGCTCACTGCAATAATCAAATTATTTTATCCATTTTATGGAAGTTGAAGATATACGAGGCTATTATTCCTAGATCCTGAAAAATCTATAACACACCATTCAGCTCTACCAACTTCAAATCACTAGTTCAATAGCCCAAAAAAATTCCTCACAATAAGAGGATGAATAAAAGAGATCTCTATATATCTCCAGATTACATACCTAGCTTTGATGATTCTGCAGAAGACTCTATGGTTTCTCCTATTTCAGCTCTTTGTGGAAGGCCTTCCTCTTGATTCTTACCAGGTGGCTCTGTTGGTGATGATTCATTTTGTTCACTAGCCTTGATCTCCTCCAATTTTAATTCTGTTTCTGGAGTTGGGTTTTCATGGACTGGTGGATCATCCCCAGAATGATCAGACAGCTCTCCTTGAGGTAGGTTTTTCACTTCAATTTCTTCTGGCAATCCAATACTGTGTGTTGACAGATCAATCTCAATCAGGTTTTCCTCCTCTGGACCTTCAAACTTATCATCTTCCCGGTGTTCTTGGACTTTGAGTGGTTGTTCTTCAGTATTTCGTTGCTCTATTGTTGCCTGAATTTCTGGCAGCTCTGAATTTTCCTGATCAGAAAGAGCAATCTCAATCAAATTGTCTTCTTCGGACATGGATTGAGCATCTCCTGCATGCACAATCTCAAACAGGCTTTCTTTTTCCTCTCTTTCATCTTCCTCAGTCCAAGTAAAATGAAAATCAATGGGGGATTCTTCACCCTCACCATTTGAAGGAATTGATGAATCCTCCACAAGTAAATTATTTTGTACTGAATGGAAATGTTTGGGATCATGGACTTCATGTAACAGAGGACCCAGATGTCCCAGTGAACCCTCAGAGGACCCAGAGCTATCTGTATCATCATCATCATCATCAGAAGTACAAGAGTTGTTACTGGCACTGGCACCATCAGGGCCAAAGCTTTTCCACGTAGAATGACAGTTTAATGTAAGCGAGAAAAAATCTTCAAGACGAACTCTCCTCTGTTGCTGATCCTCTTTGTCCTCGGATTGAGGGGAAACATTCATTGGAGCCTCATCGTCTGAATCAGTATCCATCTTTCTGGGGGTTGAAACTTCAATGTGACTCCGCTCTTCTTCTTCATTCTCCTCCATGATTACATCCAATTGGGTTCTATAAACCCCCTCAATAAGACAATCACTGAAATGCACAGATTTGGTGCGATTTTGGTCCCTTTGGAAATCAGGAGCCCTTATTTCTTCATTTGACAGGTCCAATGATCTATTCCCATGGACCTCAGTCTCCGCTTCTCTGCCATGTATTTCCATACCATCTAGAAATCCACCATTTAACTCCTCTTCCTGAAACATTTCTGATATAATCCTCTCTTCAGCACATTCTTCATATTTTCTGCTAGAAAACCCAGTTATGGTTTCCTCTGCAAGCCTTCTCATTTGGCAAACCTCATTGATGGGCTTTCCTTTCTTGACCAATCCCTTGTTCCTCTCAAGAGCTGCAACCTTCTCCTGTTGCTGCCTATGTCCAATGCTGAGGAGTGCAGTGAGGAAGAAGCCGGTATAAACAACTACTGGTGAGAGGAAAACCCTGAAGCAAAACTGTGGGTAGAACATAGTAAGTAAGCCAAGACAGAACAGCTGAAAGGAGATTATGGGGTTATCCCACGCAAACCTGAAACAAAACCCTATCATGGATCCTACACTATTGCTAACAACCCAAAAGGTCTTCTTGTCCATATCTTCACAAATGGCCAATCCAAATCAATACACAATATAAGCAGAGGACAAACGACTCTGTAACAAGCTATGATCACAACAGATTCAGGTCATGGGTAGGTACTATATTGGTTTCTTGCAAACAAAGCACTGGCTTCCATGTAATATGTGATTCAGCAGCTATTATTAGCAGTACAGCACAAGGGCAAGAACAGATTGCATCACAGACACTGTACCTACTCTAAGAACATACATAAGATATACCCTTGTGCTGTCAGATGTCATTGATTTAGGCTCTATAAGTATTCAATACTAGACAGAAACCATACCCACTTTAGACAAACAATAACCAGTAAAGCCCATTTTAAAATTAGCTATGCAAAGGAAAATCCCATACTTTTGCTTTCTATATTGCCACATGAATCTCTGCTTTGGCTTTTGCTTGCTTGGTCTGAGAACTGATTCAAAAAGACAGCAGCTGGGACCTGTACCTTGTGGCCATGTAAAAAAACTGATGCAATAATATATTCAGCTTTACTTTAGTCATCCTCAACCACCCTGTCTTCTCCTTACGTTCCAGCTTTTCTCTTTTCTCTTTTCTTTGGCAGAATCCCTGTCCACCGCCCCTCCAACTAACATGGGTATAAGTCAAATAGCTGATGAAAACGTTAATATGACAAAATGCTGAATTTGACAGTAAACTTTTGTTGATCAAAGTGGATACACAAACTTCTAGTTTTGTGATAAATAAAGCACCCACCAATAGAGGCATAGTAGGCCCTTGTTCATAAAAGAATACTATTGTGGGGGAAGCAGTGGATAAACTTTAGAGGGCCCAATAAGGATTGGATTGGCCCTTTTGCCGCTTCTTTGACAGTTGTTTTTCATGGATTACAATTATTATTCTCTATTTTGCAAAAGGTTTCACATTTTTGTTTACTATTAATAGCTGGCTGTTAATGTTTATGTTTGTAAATTGTAATGGTAAAATTTGTGTACCTATGTTATTTTGTTCAAATGTCTTAGGTTGCCGTTTATGGAGGGGATTTCCTAAAATATTTTAGTAGTTGTTATTGAAATTTTTTAGGAGTATTTTAAAGTGGGTGGTCCCATGAATTTTGTAGTATAGGGTAAGCTTAAAACTTTAAGCTTTGAATTTATGGAAGTTGGTTGTCCCGTTAGTTTTTTTAGCAACAACTAATGCTAAATAATTTGGCTAGAATTTTTTAAGAAGTCTATGGTTGAACAATAATTTTTCCCAAAAAAAAGTATCCTTAAATTTATTCAAGAAATCTAAATTTAGTAACAAAATATGGTGGAGGAAATTTCTAGCCCCACCCAAAACGTACCCCCTTAAATGTGAAAACTAAAAAGTAGGGACCCTTGTTTACTCAAAAACAAAATTGATTTATCCTTTCGCCACGAAAAGGAAAAAATCTCATGAGACCCCTTGTTCCATAAAAATAGTTCATTGAACCCCTCCATGGGACACCATCCTTAATATATGTATATATTGATAAATGGTGCAATTTTAGGTGAAGTTGGATCCATTCTCCTAGTTTATATATATATAGCTCCAGCTCCACCTTATTCTTACATACACATACTCCAATACATTTACATGTCTTATTCATATACTTATCACATTTAGATCTACATCAACCTTTATATAGTTGTTAGCCACTGACAGTTTGCCCATTCCATGTCATTTCTATAGTTGTTAGGTCAATCTCATGGTGTGGATTGATCCTTTCTTTTTTAAAATTCAAATTTATATTTTCACCAATAGTCTTCATTTATTTTCCCACCCTGAATCAACTCAACTTATTTATTTTCCAACCTTAAGCTAACTAAGTTACATATTTGGTGCAACTTGTTCATTCTAGAGAATTAAAGGAGTAATGAATAGCAAGATAGTTAGATTTTGGTGCACTAAAAAGTAATGAATCTACATACATTATTCTAGGACCTTTATTTATTGTCTTCAAACTTCCATACATATTTTTGGAGATTGAATTAGGAGCTTGTCTTCCTGCAATAAAATGGCAACTTTTTCTAGGTATTTTTAAATATAGTTGTGTTCAAATATAAAAAAGAAGAGTAGAAGAAGGTAAATTCATCAAGTTATAGAACAAAACTATGCATTGAGTAGAGTCAAAAGCAAGAGACATAGGAAGAGTTTTCTATTATATATCTAGCCAAAACTGTGAGACTCACTAGAAAAAATTAAAATCCAACACAAATCTTGAAACATCTCATTAACCAAAAAAATCATTATTAGATGCATCTCTTCCATCATAAAATTAAACATCTTTTTATCTTTGTAGTTATTTTTTATAGTAATTATTATAAACTATCAAATTTATAAGTCTTAACTATCATTTATTACTCTAAACTAATTTATAATTAATTGATTACATTTCCTAAATTAACCTAGTTCAGTGTAAGGAAAGTTTACTCTACCTCTTGATGTTTTAAGTATCATGATTAGTTAATGATTATTGGAATTTACTGAGTGTACAAGTACCCTTAATTTTTTAATTAATTTTTATTATTGTAATAAGTTTGGATGATTGGTATTAGATTTATTGTAATTAATGATGTTATTAATGCCCTATCATTGAATTATCTTTAAGTAAGAATATCTTTTTAGACTTTTTATCTCTATATTGAATAAGATTTTTAAAGTTTGAATGAGAAGGTGAAAAGACTAAGAGTGTCCCCTATAAACAAATGTTTTGCAAATGTTTATTTTCAATATAAAAAAATGTTTGTGTTAAGTGTATATATATATATATATATATATATATATATATATATATATAGGTCTTTGTGTAGAGTGATGCTTTCTCTATCTTTTCATCTTGACATTAAAATATCTAGGTAAGCTTTTCTAGTTGTAGGCTAGGAGGAGGTTCAAAGACATAATATTGTCTCTAGAGTTGGATCTCTTGATTCATCTTTAGTTTGTTGATGATATAATGTTGTTTAAGCATTGAAGTTGGAAAAAGCTAAAGCCTTCAAACTAGCCTTGGAATTGTATGAAAATGCATTAGGTTAATTAATAAATGCAATAAAATCTATATTTTTCTTAAATATAGTTCCTAGATTGATTAAAAAAATCAAAGAAGTCTTGGAGTTCCAAGCAAACTCCTTTCCGAATATATATTTAGGGATCTCATTTTTGAGGGTTTAGGTAGAGCCTAGGTTTGGATGGATTTGGTGGAAATTTTCCAAAATAAATTGGTTCACCTCAAAGGAGAAATGCCTTAGTCTACTGAGGAGATTCTCTTTAATTAAGGCATTCATGCAAGCAATTCCAACTTATTTTTAATCATTTTTCTAGGCTCCTAAACTAATCCTAATCAAATTAAATAGGATCTCTAAACTATTATTATGGCAAGGTTGTTCATAGGAAAAATTGTTGATTGTTAATATGTGAAAAAGTTTATCAAGGGAAATATCAAGGGGGTAGGAATTAAAGACTTTAATTAATTCCACCTTATTTGTTGTCAATTTTCTAGATTCCCAAACTAATCCTAGGCATATTAAGTGGGATCTATAAAAGATTCTTATGGTAGGTTGTTCAAAGGACAATAAATATCCTTTGTTAAGTTGGGAAAGAATTTGCCAAGGGAAAGATGAAGGGTGATAGGAATTAAAGATTCAAGTATCTTTAACAAGGCCTTAGGGTGGTGGGCCTTCCTAAGGTTCAGTGATCTAGAACTTCATCTCTTCTTCAAGAGACCTAATCTCTAATCTTATCACATGGGATATAGGGAATGGATAACAAGCTAATTTCTAAGAGGAGTTTTGGATGGGCTATCCCCTCTCAATGTGAGTCATGGGATGGAGGAGGTTTAGAGGTGCTTGGAAGAGAGCTAAGTGAGGAAAATTAAGGACTATTAGATTTAGAGAAGCTAGTAAGGGGGTTCTGACAACATGTTTGGAAGGAACATGTTGGCCTCCCTCTTTCAAAAGAGAAAAAGGGTGTTATTCCCCCCTTCTTTCCATGATTCATATTCCTCTTCTACTCATATTAAAAAAACTAAGATCTGGAATGAGGATAGCTCAGAAATTAAAAAGTTAAATTTAGTTATTCTTGGTTGGGTAAGGTTAAGTTCTCTCTACTAGTAGACTATCCCTTAAATCTCATTTGGTGTAAACATGCATTACCAAAGTGCTTGATGCATTTGTAGTTCTTGTAGATTTGAATAAAATTTTCTTTTGACAATTTGAGGAAGTGTAGTTTTATAGATTCCTCTAGGTGTGGTCTATGCTCAAAGGAGGAAGAATCAATGGATCCTTTGTTGTTAAATGTAATGGGTCCTCCCTACTACCTTAAGACAACATGTATGTAGTTTTCCTAAAGGACCTAGGTATTTTGTGGAAGATCATATTTAGAAACACCCTATGAATGTTTCACTGAAAATAAATAACCATGTCTATAAAGATAAATTGGTGTAGTGGGAAGGATGTTGAATTAATATTGAATCCATTATTATCTCATGTGGCCAAGCTTTCTTAACAAAAAGAAACTCTATTTTTTCACCACTAAAGTATCAAATCCTCCAAAATTGGAAGTTGATCGCCCCTACCCCCATTAAATGGGCAATCAATTAGAAAAGAGAGATTTTTAGCAACTAGGAAGAAATCCCCAAAAGGGTTTATCAAGATAAAATTTAATGGGGTGTCTCGAGGGATTCTAGGCCTTCTTCTTATTGTATTCCTCTTGAGGGATGAAGAAGGTAATTTCTTATAGGGTGGATCTTTTTTTGGGATGAAAACCAAAGAATGATGGAAAATAAGAGACACTCCTAAAAGGATTAAAGGTTTAACCATAAGATCATGGTGTAAACATCTAATAATAGAAGTTGACTCACATATCATCATCTTGAAGCTAGGTAAGGTCTTAACTACAAATTGGAAGCTCAATAATGTGATTTCAAAGGTTTACTCACTTTACACAAATCTAGAGGTCTTCTTCATTTATTGCATTAGAGAAGAGAACAAGTGTGTATATTTTATATAAAATGTGAGTATTAATCGTATATAGATTTCTCTGCATTGATTAGTGATAGCTTAAGTCTTGGGAGGGGATATCATCCAAGATTCTAGCCTTAGACAATGCATCTTATAAAATTCCAATGTTTCCATCTCAAATTTTTCCCTTTTGGTGATCTTCTAGGTCTCTTTTTTTTGGATGTGGACTTTACTATCATTGGTTTTGTCCTATCTACCCCATCATTGATCCTCTCATTCATGGAAGTTCTCACAAAGGAAGCATGATAGATCAATTTAAAAGAGATTCCAAGTAATAATTAGAATGTAATACTTCATCATCATTAGTGTATGTGGAAGCAAGTTTTTATTAAAGGTTGATCCCTCTCTAATTTTTAATTGGTTTATTTTGTTGGAAAATCAAGGTGAAACTACTACAATATTAGCTTTAATATTTTGTACAAATCTGAAAATTGATTAAAGATTATCTACTTTAATGTTTATGTGATTAGCACATTTAACAATGAAAGAATGAAGGAATAAATTATAACAATTGACACAGTGTTTATGTGGAGAAACCCTTGTGGAAAAAAAACACCACACCCAAAGAGATTCAATGATTGTATTAATCTTTCAATGAAGTCCATATTAACACAATATTTCTCTCTGAATTCTGGCAACACTTCGTTACTCCTTCAATCTGCATAAAACTCATAATACCACCAATCAAAGGCACCAATATACAGAAGATCTAAATGTGAGAATACCATTATGGTTTCTCAAAACAAGTGTCAAACCCACATGCAAAAACCAAACGCCTTCCCTTTTGGTCAACCAATAAAATCAATCATTTTCCATAAGTCTTCTCATAGCTTTTCATGGGCACCCAACCCATAGCCAATCATATGCTGACAACAATGAGTGTTCAAAGCATGTGTAATGACACTTGAAAAGCACATACAAGCCTTGGTGCCCCAATTAGGATAACATGAAAAGCACATGCAACAACATGCAAGCCCATATGGAGCCCACCAAGACTTGGCACCCAAGTTTGGATATCATGCAACATTATGCAATCCATACAAATCCAAATGGGCCCCACCTCCAAAGTGGAGGCTTACAATGGACTCATGCAATATTATTACAAATTCAAGTGGGTCCCACCTCTATGAAAGCAACTACAATTAGTCATAGTGAAATAAATAATAAATATTTAATTTCACATGTCTCTAGTTGTCTAAGAACATATTCTAAGAAACTTGGAGACATTAAATTGAATTAGGATTGCAAGGTTAATGTCACCTTGTCCTAACATCTTTGTGCTTTCCTTTGGTGTTTATTGGTTGGTGGTTAAGCAACTAGGGAGAGGCTTGTAAAGATGAAGATTCATGTGCACTATTGGAGGGGTGGGGATTCATGCTATGGAGGTGCAATTTTAGATCAAATTTTGAAGTGTACATTCTTCAATATATATTTTCCTTCTCTCAATTCATTAAAAATATTTTAGGAAATGAAGGAGTAGCTAACACAAAGGAAGCTAGATCCTGAGCCTCCATAGAAGAAGATGTTGGATAAGTTGTAGGTAATGGTGGTGGATGCAACAATGTAGGATTAGATCCTTAAATAATTGCTTATGTCCTCCTTTGCATGTTAGGAGGAGGATCACCCTCACTACGAGGAAGGCCTAGTTAAGAGTATATAGGAAGAACAGGCAACCCTAAGGAAGGAAATCTATCTAATTTACAAATAGAAGGAAGATCTCATAGCCTTCTACAAGGACCTTATAGTCTACATGGATAATTTGAAGGTGGTGGTACCAAGATGGAAGTACGAGGGTTGACCTATTTACACTCCCCTCCCTCTCTAGAGTGGTACTTATCAGTTACTTGCTCTAAGAAGGGCCCTTTATGGAGCTAGGGGTGAAGATACAAGGGGTTGATGTCCATGAGGGTATGTTATATAGGGATGTTGAAGATTTTAAGGAGCAAGAAGTTGTCTAGGAAGGGGTGGTTGGACCCTCATCTACCAGACATATATGATGGAAGGAAATGGTCAAGTGCCACTAGCACAAGGTAGTAGGTGTTCTTTTTTAGAGGTAACTAATGTAGAAAGAAGGGTATGTGGTGTAATATCAACTTTAGTGAAGTTGCAAGTTTCTGGGCTTTACTAACTTGGACCTCTTTTTGTAGGCCTAAGGCTCTTGAAAAACTTTATCCTTGTTATTTAGTATTTATTCGAGCTTAGCTCAAATTTAAATGTTTTATGCAAGCTTAAATTTTATTAGAAAGGACCTCAACAAAACCCTCAATTAACCAATTATAAAATACCACTCATAAATTATCTTAAAATAATATAGAATATCCATAACTCAAACTTGAAAAAATTAAAAAAACCTTAATACTTAATACAAAATATCAAAAATATTGACTCTCTTTATTAGTGTAGTGAAAAAAACTAATGCCACAATTAATTTATAAGCCCAATCTAATCATTAATGATTAAACCCTAAGTTAAAATTAGTTGAGTTGAGATTGATTAATTGAGAAACTAAGTAATTTGAGATAGACTGAGATAGAAATATGATAAAATGACTGAGATGGATTAGGGCTTGTCTAGAAATTACTGCAATGTTGAGTTTGAATGATGAGATGTAATAAAGATTTGAAAAATAAAATTTGGAGTTAAATTGGTGATTAGAGGATAATGATGAGTGAATCTAGAGCTTTTTGGATGTTGGGACAAGATCATGACCATGATTTGGTCCAATTGTGAGATTGCATATTGTGCATGTGGTTCTATCTATTGTAGATTTTTAGTTGGAAAGCATGTTTTCCATTGAGTGTGCCTATGTCTCAAAAAGTGTGGTGCTAAAGAGCATCATTGGGGTTTTCTATATACAAAGGGATAAGCATTCGAATTCCTTGATGATAGTCACACCCTTAAGTTGATTTGATAATATTGAAGGAGATATAAATTGATATCAATGGATGTTGGTTCATTGATTGTTGTGTTTGATGCAAATTGAGATTGAGTTGTGAATTGATTCTCTATGACGCATGCAATTATGTGATGATCTATAGATACTCTCTGATATGAAAAGTGACCTTGGATGATGTCATTAAATACACAACCCTAGACACATCATTCAAAATATTTAGTGTGTATGTCAATGGATAACAACTATGTCCCAATATTATCATCCTTTCAAGTAGGAAATTTAAAATTTGAAACTAGAGGACCAAATCACTCTCATCATCAATTGTAGGTGTAATCTAATCAAGGGAGGCAAAAGCCATAGGAGCTAGCTTAATGATAATCTAAAACAATTGATTTAACATAATAACATAATGAATTTAGTTTAATATTAGTGAGTGCACCTAAAAACCTAAGATAAATATTTAGAATTTACATAAAACATAAAAATAAAAATCTGAAGAATGCAATTTTCCCCTGTACAATTAGCCTTGTAATATTTAAATAATTTGATTACTTATCTCCCTTAAATTTGAGGTATTTGTATCATTATTGCATTACTCCATCTCTTTTCATGTCCAAGGTTGATTATACATTTGATTAATTTGATGTGGATGGTACTATGTTCCTTGATTAAAACATCTACCAAAGTTCAAACCCTCTAAAGTTATGATTGAGCCAAGTTATGGGTGATTTTGATGCACTGGTTCCCCATACTTCTAACAACTTAGTTGAAAAACAACTTTTAATTTAAATATATATATTTATCATATCATAATATATTAAAAAACAAAAACAACAATATTTATATAATCCAATTATTTCCATAAAAATCACAATAATTGAATAAGGGTTTCAAAGAACTTTAGATCCTATACTATGAGTACTAAAATTTAGGTTACTCTTTGGCTTAAGTGCCTTTTACCTTTATTCTCCCTTTGACTTTACACAGGTATTCCACTTCGCTTGTCTTGAAGGAAAGCTCCATACCTACCATCTTTTTCGTGCACTAAGGAATCCTAAAGACATATATGATCTGGTTGAAAGAGCACAATACTAACGCGCGAATATTCCTACCATTCAAGTCAATTCCAACTAGCGATGTCTCCCACATGTGGTGTTGAAATCCCACCTCCTAGAGAATAATCCCGCATTTGACTATAGCTTTGGGGAGGACCAAATAACGATAATATTTAAAAAAAAAACAAGAAAGAAAAGAAAGATTATATTTGAAGTAAGCATTAAAGTTCATGATTTGTGGATTTATCGGTGAAAATGTTTGGTTTGTACAAAATAAATCTTTAAAATTAAAACTTTAGGATAATAATTGTATTTTTTATATTATAATTTAATGTTAATATATACTCTAAAAAATTAAATTAGAAATTGTGAAGCATTAAGACTTATAAATTGAAAAGAAGATATAAGGTTTAGTTTTGTAAATTTTGATGTGTTAATATATGATGATTTTTATGATATGTTTGATTGATAATTAGAACTGAAAATTTGATCTAGAACTTGTGATGGATCTTGACAATGATTTGATTGATGTGGGACAATGTCATGCCACGGGGCCTTATCTAGGACACTTTGTCTATTGTATGGTCCAATCTTTATGTCACATATATGTTTGTTGTTGATGCATCCTTTAACATTGTGCTCTTCTTCTATAATTGCTTCTGGATAGACTATTTGTTGAAAGGCATAGTGGGCCTTGTTATATAGTAGAGAGAAGAAAATTGTCGACTTCCTTTATAGCAATTAAGCCCCTTTGTTGATGTACAAATATTTGCACATACACTAAGTAGTTGATGCAATGTCTAAGATATGATGTTGATGTAACCCTCTTGTGCTCTTGTATATATGCTTTTTAAATGAGATGTTTCAATTCAATGATAAGATTTAATGACCTAGGATTATCTATAAATACAATATCCTAGTTTTTGTCACATCTCGTTTTTGGACTTTATTATAATTAGACATTTTTTTATGATTGTTTTATTATGAGTGATTCCACGTGTGCGTGAAAGTAATTATCGTTCTAGTGTTATAAATGCAAATGTAAAAGTCGATTTAATGATCAAATATTATATGATTATGGATGTACATTTTGTTTTGCTTCGGCTATGATTATGAGGACTAACCTATTAATGAAAATCTAAGTGCGACTGAGTGTAGGAGAAATGTTGAAGACGAGAACATGGCTGAGGTAGAGATGTTCTAGCCACTTGACAAGAACTGATAGGATGGATAAACACGATGCATGCACACACTCACGTAGTTTCATGTCATATTGCATCTATGAGTGACTTTATTATGCATCGTAATATGATTGTTATACTTGTTTGAGCATTTTTTTGATGGTTAATGAATGGGATTGAAGTTTAATACTTAAAAAAAATGTGTTTTAGTTGCTACAATAAATCTATTTTAATGCATAAATTAGTCATTAAAATATTTTGTTCCTTTAATTTATATTTAGTAGAGTTGTGTATATGATATTATTTAATTATAAATAATAAAAGTGTTTTCCTATTTATATAATATATATTATTGTTTGAAAACAATATCTTGGTTAGACTAAAAATAAATATGAATTATTAAAGATAAATATCGGATATTAATAATAATATATATTATAAATAGATGTCTAAATTTAATATAAAGAATCTATTGTCATGCAATTGGGGCGGCAAAATAAGAGGGAGTTTTAAATATTTCATGCAAGCTATGATTTGGGGATGCCAAGCGCCATGCAAAACTCAAGATAAACTAGCAATTATCAAAAAGGAACTCCAATCTAATTATACATTAAAACAGATAACAGAAGAGGGGACATTCATCATTATTTTTTCAATGACAGAAAAGAGTGAAGAGATCAACAATCAGTGACAAAAGGTGAAGGAAAATCATAAAGAGGAAGAAGAGATCAACGACAGGAGGCAAAAATTGACCCCTTGCAAGCAAGTGAAATCGGGAATTTTTCTATGAATTATATTGCTAAAATTTGGAGGAATATATTGTTTTAAAATTGGCCTGCATCTTGTCCTTTCTCTGGTCTACGTAATACTTGTCTTGGCTTGTGTGTGTAACACCACTTATGCCTTGTTTTCTTTGCCTGACGCCTTAGAATGATTCTTGTTGCCAGTTCATAAAATTAAACACCTACGTCCTTATTTGGGTTCTTTGCTGGTAAAAAGTTATTGCTCTATGCTTGTAGCCTGAATTAAAATTGGCCTATTTAGATATTTTACCCACCTGTGCATTTACTTGTAGGTTCTGGTTATGATTTAATCAAATTTTTGTTAAAGATCGACCTCATTAAACTCTAGCAACCTAAGCTTTCTGGCAATCGCTGAAGGTTTTCCCAATGGCCTGATATGACCTCTTCAAAGATTATTTATGCATGTTTTCTGGTCAACCTGCTTTCAAATTGCTCTTTGTTTTATCCTCTATGTTTGTTGAAACGTTCTCCAACCTATAAGCTTCAGAAAATCTGATTTATTTTAGTTTGTTTATCCTTCTTATTTGCCTCTATATTTTGTTTTTATAACGACTTGAAGATCTTGTTTAATCTTCTTGTTCGACCTATTTTTTCATTCTCAACAACCTCTTTAAACTTAAATTGGCCAATTCAATCCCTTTCGTAGTTACTTTATGCTGTCACTGCTGTTAATTTTATTATTTTGGCTACCTTTATTTTATTTTGTCACAACTTTATTTAAACCTGTCGCCAGTTATCTATCCTTGTCGCAACAAGTTAAATTATTTTGTCACCATATTGTTCTTCCTATAGCAGACTGGTAATAGTTCCTGTAGCTTGTTTTATTACTCATGTACCAATTAGTTATTACTTCTCGTAGCAGTTAGATGGTTTCTTTCATAGATTTATTAAATCCTAGTCGCATATTAATTCATTCTTGGAGCAAAAATAGGACATTTTATAACCATCTGATTATACCTATGCCTTGTTTTTAAATAATGTTTTATCGGCAAATATTACACATCTTTTTGGAATTCTTGCTACAAATTTAATCACATGGAATTGTAACCATCTTGTGGGTAGAAAGTATTAGCTCTAGATTCTATTAGATAATTAAAAGAATGAAATATGGGTTAAGGAAAATAACCAATTATAGTTTCTATAAACACTTTTTGAATGAATCAATGATGTTCCTTATTGCTTGAAAATGCATTTCCGTTAATTGTGCAAAGGAAAGGGATTAGCAATGGTTTTTAGGCGAACATGGGTTACTTTTTATTTTGAAAAGAAAGTAGATCACCTTTTATGTGTGTTTGGGGTTACTTTTGGGTTAGGATGTCGAATGTGGAACAAAAGAGATGGCTTTTCCTCTTTTCATGATTTGACTGTAACTATTTTAAATGCTTGGGCCAAGCTGGGAATTCATTGAAACAGATGAATATTTATCTAGCAAAACTTTATTTATATATATCTCTACCACATCTTGTTGTGAGACATTTGCACATCATCATTTAGATTTGCATTTAGACTTTAGGTTGCATCGGGTGTTCCCTTCTGCCAGTTGTTTTCAGGTTGCTAGACGTTTCGTGCAGGGTTGGGTTTCCTTCGTGTTATGAAGGGATCCGGGGAGGTGTAATTGCTTCATGGTTGGACAGAAAAGTGCCTGAACCATGTTCCCGTCTCTTGACTTGTGGAAGACCATGTGGGTTAGTGGCGGTTGGAGAGATTGATTTGATTTATTATTCTAATATTATACTTGATTATTGTACCTTAATATTTGAGATGACTTATGGCATGAAAGCCAAGATGGACATTGTATATTCTTTTATAGTGCTAACACCTGGATTAAGCACATGATTTGTAAGATTTAATGACTTTATTGATTAGTGTTTATGAGATCTATCTTTTTACTTGAGTTGACGTAATTAAGTAGATTATTTACTTCAGTAACTTTTGTGATGGAATGTGTACTTTACATTTGGTACCAGATCTCTAGGTTGGACACTAGGGCCTTTTAGACTATTATGCTAAGATGCGACTTTGATGCAGATTAGTCATCATGGATACAAGAAATACCAACCGTAGTGGAGGTTCAAACAATGGACAAAATGAAAGGAATTGTGGTGAACCCAACAATGAACAAGATGGAAGGTTGGATCGAATCCTTGCTCTCTTAACCCAACAGGGTACGAGAATGGATAATCTTGAGTAGGAGATCAAAGGGAACCATAGAGAGCATAATCAAAATGCAAACCAAAACCAAGAAGGTACAAATCTGAATCAGGTTAATGAGAACCTGAGGGATGAGGCACAAATTCCTGAGATTGAAGTGAATGCAAATAATAGAGGAAGGATTGTAGAGGAGTTGGGAAAAGACCTCAAGAAGGTCTCACCACCCAAGTTCGATGGTAGGACCATTAGCGATGGAGCTGAAGCGTGGATCATTGAAATGGAAAAATACTTCAAGCTTCGAAATCTCTCAGATGAGACGAAGGCAATATGGGGTTCCTACCAGCTTACTGGAGAAGCGACAACATGGTGGGATAATGAAAAGGCAAATAAAAGGTTGTTGGTGGGCAAAATTACTTGGGAACTTTTCTTGTAGCTCTTTAGGAAGAGGTGGTTACCACAACTCTTCTTCGATAAGAAGATGATAGAGTTTCAGATTTTGATACAAGGAGGTATGTCGGTAACCCAGTATTAGGAAATATTTTCACTTACTTAAGTATGTTCTGCAATACTAGATGGATGAGAGATTCAAAATCAAGAAGTTTATCATGGGTTTAAGGCCCCAGATTGGAGCAAATGTAGACATTCACAATATATTGACCATGGATGCAATTTTTGAGAAAGCCATTAAGCAGGAGCAAAAGTTGCAGCAAGCAGCCAATTACTGTAAGCATAGAAATGTGAAGTTTGCAAATAAGAGATCCTATAATTATAAGAACAATCAGAATAATAATCAGAATAGAAACCAAGGTAATAGCAGTCGGTAGATAAAAAATTTGAAGAGAGGTAACAACTCTCAGGATGGAACTAGTGGAAATAAAAGAGGTAACTACAATAACTACAACAACAATTAGAGGGATAGGTCAGAGGGACCCAGGGCACCTCATGGTAGATGCTATGTTTGCAAAGGGGAGCATTACGCTAATACATGTCCTCAAAGATCAAAAGGAAGAGGAAACAAGAACCAACAGGGAGCACCTCAGCAACAGATACATGCTACAATGGACAATCGGCAAGCTAACTTTCTGGTAACACCTATACAGTTTCAAGGTAAGCTCTATGGACTACCTATTTCTATTTTGATTGATACTGGTGCCACATAATGCTTTGTAGATCCTAGAGTAGTATCAAGGTTATCTATTAGACCTAGGCATATGGCAAACTCATGGATGGTACAATATGGTAATAGAGTAGAAAAGAGAGTAGACTCATGTCTAGCATGTAGTGAATTAGAGCTCCCAAGTTTTCAAACACAAGTCAATCTCTGTGTAGCACCTTTAGGGTCTTATTCAATGTGATATTGGGAATCAACTGGTTAGTTGAACATAAGTCATTAGTAAACTGTGAAGACAAGGTTATTAGATGTTTGGAGAGATTAATGGATTTAAGAGACCTTTGCAACTTAGACAAATCTTGGCTATGCAGTTAAAGAAAGCTAAGAGGAAAGGGTGTTCTATTTATGCTGTCCAAGTAAAAGACCTTGACAAGTAGGAATCAACATTTAATAACTACCCTATCTTAAGGGAATTCCAAGATGTATTTCCTGTGGAGTTAGCAGAGTTACCACCAAAGAGAGAATTTGACTTCTTAATTGATTTACTACCAAGGACTAAGCCTCAATCTAAGGCACCCTATAGGATGACTACTACAAAATTGTATGAGATTAAGGCACAATTGCAGGAGTTGTTAAATCAAGGGTTCATAAGACCAAGTGTGTCACCTTGGGGCACACCGGTCATCTTTGTAAAGAAGAAGGATGGGACTTTGCATTTATGCATTGATTATAGGATGCTTAACAAGAATACTATAAAGAACAGGTACCCACTCCCAAGAATAGATGAGCTCTTCGATCAGATGAAGGGAGCTACAATGTTCTCAAAGATAGACCTGAGATCTGACTATCACCAACTCTGAATTAAGGATGAGGACATCTTAAAGACATTTTTCAAAACTCGCTATGGTCACTACAAGTTCATAGTGGTACTATTCAGGTTGACTAATGCACCAGCAACCTTCCTGAATTTGATGAATAACATATTCAGTGATTGCTTAGATAATTTTGTGTTGATATTTCTTGATGATATATTGATATACTCTAAATTAGTGGAAGAGCACGAGAAGCATTTGAGGATAGTATTACAGCACCTAAGAGAGTGAAAACTTTATGGTAAGATATCTAAGTGTACATTCTATCAGGATAAGGTGCATTATCTTGGTCATGTGATCTCAACTGAAGGGATTGTAGTTGATCCTGAGAAGATTAAGGCGATAATGGAATGGCCTACACCTCAGAATGTGATAGAAGTCAAAAATTTTATGGGACTTGTTGGATATTACAGAAAGTTTGTGGAAGGATTCTCAACAATAGCAACTCCAATTACCTCACTACAGAAGAAAGGTAAAAAGTTTGAATGGATAGAAAGATGTGAGCAAGCTTTCCAGGGGTTAAAGGAAAAGCTCACAACTACTCCTATCTTGACCATACCAGATCCTAATAGTCATTTTATAGTTATAATTGATGCTTTAGGATAAGGAGTAGGAGTATTGATGCAAAATGATCAAGTGGTTGCTTATGAGTCGAGGAAGTTAAAGCAATATGAGTTAAACTATGCACCACATGAGCTTGAGTTAGCTTCCATAGTTCATGCACTTTGGATGTGGAGGCATTATCTTCTAGGTAAGCCCTTTAAGTTAAAGACAAATCATTTAGGGCTCAAGTACATTTTTACTCAACCTAACCTTAACGCATGACAAAGAAGGTGGTTAGAATTCCTTAGTGAGTACGACTTTGGGATTGAGTATATAAAAAGAAAGGAGAATAGAGTAGTAGATGCTCTTAGTAGGAGAAGGCACTTGGTTGCCATGGTTACCACAAGATCCAATTTGAGGTAGAGAGTAATTCAAAATTTGCAAGGGGATGAACATCATGATAGAGTAAATCAAGCTTTAGAAGAAAACCCATTAGATCATTGGTTTGATGGATATGTGATTGAGTTGGATAGACTTTTGCGATATCAAGGAAGGATGTATATTCCTAACTCAGGGGAGTTGAGGAAGTTAGTGCTAGAGGAGATCCACAATGCACCATATTTGGGGCACCCTGGAGTAACAAGGATGGTCGAAGGTTTGAGACCTTTATACTTTGGGCCTAGACTTAAGAAGGATGTGACAATTTGTGGCTCGATTTTTGGAGTGCCAGCGGGTCAAAGATGAACATGTGCATCCAAAAGGATTGTTGTACCCACACATTATTTTTGAATATAAGTGGCAAGTGATAAGTATGGATTTTATTTAGGGGTTGTGTAAAAGATATTTAAAGGATCAATAATACTAATCAATCATGCAAATTAAATAAAACAAAAATAAAAGAGATATACTAGATTGCACCAATGGAGACTAAGATTGTGAAGGTGGAAAACAAAGAAAAACCCCCTGTGTTGTGCAAGTGGCAAGAAGCTTGAAAAAGATTACAGAGAGATTAACGAAGCTTATCAGTGAGAGAAATGAGAAGAGATGAAGAAGAAGAATAGAGGAAGATATCCATGAAAAGGAATACGACAAAGAGAGGAAGAGACACCTCTTAAATAGAGGTGAATAATGGAGTTATGCGTAACTCCCATATGCCACCTTGCATAAGGTGTGTGCCACATGTTTCCTCTTAAGGATGAATCTATAGAAATAGATTATTCCTGCATAAGGAATAAAAGAGGTGGATTATTCGACATGTGTGGGGATAATACACCAAATAATAAATTGCAAATAAAATATAATCTTCACTAAGTAAAGATTAATTTCTAACACCCCCCTTAAGCTTTACTTGGAGAGATTTACATGAAACCCATCAATGGGATATAGACCAAGAGATTTAGAATGATGAAGAAGTTTGTCTTTATACATGGGTTTAGTAAGAATGTCTGCAACTTGATCTTCACCCTTGCAATATAGAAGAGAAATTTGTTTGTCTTCAATTTGCTCTCTAATGAAGTGATGTTGAAGAGCAATGTGCTTGGTCCTTGCGTGAAAAACTAGATTCTTTACTAAGGCAATGGCACTTTGATTGTCACAATACAAAGAAGTAGGGTCCTTTTGAGATAGACCAAATTCTTCAAGTAATCTCCATAACCATAAGGCTTCTTTGGATGAATTAGTACAACCTTTGTATTAAGCTTCGGTAGAACCAAGAAAAGTGGATTGTTGATTTTTACTATTCCAAGATATGGCACCTGATCCAACAAATAAACAATAACCACAAGTGGATTTCCCATCATTGGTATCACCTCCTAGGTCTGAATCAATATAACCATATAAAGAAAATGTACTATTTGCATTATAAAAAAGACCAAGATTAATGGAACCTTTAATATATCTTAAAATTCTTTTTGCAATCTTAAAATGAGTTTGTTGTGGTTTAGACATAAATCTAGAAACTAAACCAACACTAAAAGAGATATCAGGTCTAGTTAGAGTTAAATAATTTAAACTTCCAACTAGTTGCCTATATAAAGTAGAATCAATATAAGGAGCATCATTCATTTTAAATTTGTCTAAAAGATCTTGAGCATATTTGTGTTGAGAAAGAAAAATACCATTAGGAGTTTTCCAAACTTCCATACCCAAGAAATAATGTAATAAACCTAAATCAGTCATTTGAAATTGATGATTGAGTTGTGACTTAGTGTCACAAATCAAATTGTTAGAACTACCTATAAGAATCAAATCATCAACATATAAAATAACTATTAAAATATCATTTGCACAATGTTTTATATAAAGATTAGGGTCATTTTGACTCCTAGTAAAACCTTTAGAAGTAAAGAAAGCATTAATTTTAGCATACCATTCTCTAGGTGATTGTTTTAAACCATAAATAGATTTCTTCAATTTGCATACAAGATGTTCTTTACCTTTTTGAACAAAACCCTTAGGTTGAGACATATAAATCTCTTCATGCAAATCACCATTTAAGAACACACTTTTAACATCCATTTGATGAATAAGCCAATGCATATAGATGCTAAAGTTAAAACTAATTTAATGGTTGGCATTTTTGCCACAGGAGCAAGAGTTTCATTGTAATCTAGGCCTTCTATTTGAGAAAAACCTCTAGCGACTAATCTAGCTTTGAATTTGCTAATTTCATTGTTAGCATTGAACTTGGTTTTATACAACCATTTGCATGAAACAAGATTTTTACCTTGAGGTAGAGGAACAAGATCCCAAGTTTGATTGGTAATCAACATGTCATATTCATCTTGCATGGCTTTTTGCCAATGAGGTTGATGCTTAGCTTGCTCATAAGTTTGAGGATCATTTGTATCCATAATCTTAGACATTAAGGCATAGTTGCAGTAATTTTCTTTTCTAGTGTTAGATATATTCATTTTAGTGAGAATATCATCACTTTCTTGAACAAAGTTTTTATACCATTTAGGCATTCTTTTAGAGGTAGGTGTATCATCACTTGAAGAAGAATCATGATGAGAAGGTTTGCTATCATCATGTGCACTATCACTTTGACTAAGAGATGGATTAGGAGGGTTCAAAGGAGGATTTATTGAAGGAGGATCATCCTTAATAACAAGACCATTCTTATAAGAAGAATCATTATCAACTTTAGAACAATCATGAACCCCATTTTCAGAAATGCAAACATCTCTAGCAACTTCAACTTTATTTGTAACAGGATCATAAACTATATATGCTTTAGAATGTTCATCATACCCAACAAAAATTTGAGAAGAAGATTTAGAATCTAACTTTTGTTGTTTTTGTTTAGGTGTGTGAACAAAAGCAATAGAACCAAAAATTCTTAAATCTTTAAGGTTGGGCTTTCTACCTGACCAAGCCTCTTTAGGTGTAATATCACTTAGGGCTATGGTTGGAGTTCTATTAATAAGATAAATAGCACAATACATAGCTTCAACCCAAAATTTATAAGACAAATTTTTAGCATGTAACATGCATCTAGCCATTTCAACAATGGTTCTACGTTTCCTTTCCACTACACCATTTTGTTGAGGTGTATAGGGAATGATTAGCTCATGCTTAATACCAAAGGACTTTAAGTAGCTATTGAAAGCATTATTCACATATTCAATACCATTATCAGTCCTTAAAATTTTAAGTTTAAAACCATATTGCCTTTCAACAAATTTATGAAAATCAATGAAAGTATCAAGAACTTGGTCTTTACTTTTTAGAAAATAGATCCAAGTCCTTGAGAAATCATCAACAAAAGTAAGTGCATACCTTGATCCTTGGATGGATGTATTTTCCATGGGTCCCAAAAGGTCACTATGAACGAGGTGCAACTTATGTTTTGCCCTCCATGCTTGACCTTTAGGAAAGGGCTCCCTATGCATCTTACCACTCATGCATCCTGTGAATACAATTTTAGAAGGAACAATACCAGGCAATCCATCTACCATATTACATTTTTGCATCAAGGCAATTTTGTCAGCATTGATATGACCAAGTCTTTCATGCCAAAAATTGAAATCAATGGTAGATAATAAAGAGTATTTAGAAGAAGAAAATTCATAGAACTTGAATAAATTATCATTGTCTAATTTAGCATTAGCAATGACTTTGTCATTTTGATTAGGATCAATGACATAGCACATATCTTTGTAAAACTCTATCTTGTAATCTTGACAGAGCTTAGCTACAGAAAGCAAATTTGTTTTCAATTCAGGAACATATAAAACATCATGTAGCTTACCATTTGGAACATTCACATCTCCAACTGCTTCAACTTTACAACTATGATTATTTGCAAGTTGAAGAGGAATATTAGTATTATCAGGATGCATTGATTGAAATACCTCTTTATGAGAAGTAACATGTTGAGATGCACCTGAATCAATAATCCACTCAAGTGGTTGAGAACCAAAGAAGGCACAAGTAAAAGCACACCTCGATTGATTATTTTGTTGAGGCTTATGATTTTGTTGATTATTGTGCCTATAATTTTGCTTCATATTAGCATTTGGCTTTTTGAAACAATCACTAGTCCAATGACCATCTTTGTTACAATAGTTACAATGAGGCTTCTTAGGAGTATTAGTCTGTCAATTATTAGAAGGATTATTCTTTCGACTATCATAAGTATCATTGTTATGATTTCTAGAACTATTGTTATTGTTATGAAACTTTGGATTGTAATTGTGATTTTTATTAGGTGTACAGTTAGATTTATTATTATGTTTAGACATAAAAGCATGGTCACTATTTTTAAGAGTACCAAATTGAATCCACTTAGCTTCTTCTTGTCTTAGCAAATTTTGAAATATATCAAAAGATAATTGAGTAGCTAAAGTGGGAATAGCTAATTGAGAATGAATATTTGTAATAAATTGTTGAAATGGTTTAGGTAAACATTTTTTAAGAATGATATGAATCAATCTACGATTTTCAAGATTAACTCCTAAATCAGTCAATTGAGAATTAATATCATTAAATTTAAGAAGAAATTCATCCATGGTTTTCGAATCTATATACCCAAGATCTTTGAGTTGATCTTGAAGTTAAATCTTCCTAGATTCATTTGCACTATCGTAAATATTTTTAAGAATCTCCCATGCAAAGTGGGCTTTTGTGTATGCCCCTATGTGAACATATAGTTTAGGTGACATTGAAATACCTATCAGGCTGAGAGCTTCATCGTTCTTTGCCATCCATTTGTCAATTTTATCCTGGGTTGATGTAGCACCAGGTTCAGACTTTGGATTTGTGGCTACATCCAAAAGATGCTTAAATCGAAATATAAAACTAATATGTTGTTTCCATGAGTGATAGTTAGTCGAGTTTAATTTAATTTCAGGAATTAGGGTAGACATTTTGCAAAAAAAATTAATAGCTAATTAGAAAAAAAAATGTCTAATTACTTAAACAAGGGGCAATTTTTTTTTTAAGAAAATACCTTAATTAGATGAATAAAAGGCAAAAAAATTAAAAAAAAAAACTAACCACATAAAATTGTTGTTAAAAAAAAATTAATAGATACACTAGATATAAATGATAAAAAAAAAACCACACTATAATATTGATTAAAATGACACTATAATGTGTTGATATAAATGATACTAAAATAATTATTAAAAACAAATTAATTTTTTGTTTTGATTAAAAGTTTGTAATTAAAAAAAATAAAGACCCATAAATATAAACTAATAGTTAAAAAAGGTCTTTTTGTTTATAAAACAAAAAACTTTCTTTTTAAGAAAAATTACTAATAATAAATATAAAGAAAAAAAACTATAAATAAAAACATATAGGGTTAAAAAAAATGTTTAAATGTTTGTTTTTGTAGAGAGAAAAGAATGGAGGGTGGCGGGCATTGAACAGAGGGCGGAAGAGAGGCGGTAAAGGAGCTGCAGAAAAGAGTAACCAGCTGCGACCAAAGAAAAAGAATCTACTTTACACCTAGTGTTGCACTTGCATAGGCGGGCTGAGGCTCGGCTGAGGCTGAGGCCGATGAGACCCTAAAAAAAAATTTAAAATTTTGTTTATTATTATTTTTATAGTGTTTAAAATAATGGAAAGGACCGAGGCCTTTAGGGCCTGTGAAGCCCTTCAAAAATTTTAAATTTTTATAATTTTTTTTTAAGTTTGTAATTTAAAAAAAGGTTTTGTTTATTTTTTAAACTTTGAAGATTAATTTTTTAAAAATTTGATTTATTAATCTAAACTTTGTGCAAAATATTTTATTTGTAAAAAAAATTATTTAGATTTTTTTTTTTAATATAATTGATTTTTTTTTTTAAAAAAAATACTTATAAAAATAGATTAGGAAGAGGGCAAAATATTGGAACTAGATTTTGATTAGAACAAATATTAGTTGCATGCAACAAAATTGTAAAAAAAATATATCTAAACTTAGATTTTTTATAAACCCTAGATTAAAGAAAAGATAACAAATGTAGATATCTTTTTTTTTTTTTCAAAGAGAGATTCTTCTCTTCTCTCTGTTCTTTGCAACAAGTCTCCAAGGTGTATGCTGCTCACACATAATAGTTGACACTTCAACAATATTCACTCACACAGAAAGATTAGTAATGCATGGCTCTTACCATGTAAAGGATATTTAAAGGATTAATAATACTAATCAATCATGCAAAGTAAATAAAACAAAAATAAAAGACATATACCAGATTACACCAATGGAGAGCAAGATTGTGAAGGGGGAAAAACAAAGAAAAACCCCCTATGTTATGCAAGTGGCAAGAAGCTTGAAAAAGATTACAGAGAGATTAAAGAGGCTTCTCAATGAGAGAAATAAGAAGAGATGAAGAAGAAGAATAGAGGAAGATATTCGTGAAGAGGAATACTACAAAGAGAGGAAGAGACACCTCTTAAAAGAGGTGAATAATTGAGTTATGCGTAACTCCCATATGCCACCTTGCTAAGGTTTGTGCCACATGTTTCCTCTTAAGGAGGAATCTATAGAAATAGATTATTCCTGCATAAGGAATAAAAGAGGTGGATTATCCGACATGTGTGGGGATAATACACCAAATAATAAATTACAAATAAAATATAATCTTCACTAAGTAAAGATTAATTTCTAATAGGTTGCCCATGTCCAAAAATTAGTATGATGTCATCTTGGTAGTGGTGGACAGGTTGACTAAGGTAACATACTTTATTCCAGGGAACCTTTCAGATGGTTCATTGGTATTAGCTAAGAAGTTCGTTCAGGAGCTCTTTCGATTGCATGGAGTGTTGAAGACAATCATTTCAGATCGGGACACTCGCATAACTTCTAGATTTTGGACAACTCTAAATGCATCCTTGGGGACTAAGTTAAATTTTAGTTTGGCATATCATCCTCAAATGGATGGTCAAATGGAAAGAGTCAATCAGGTTGTAGAAGACCTTCTTAGGATGTATTGTATGGATCAATAGTATAAATGGGAGGAGTATCTTCCATTGGTGGAGTTCACATACAACAATTCATACCATGCATCATTGGGAATGGCACCATTTGAAGCTCTTTATGGGTGCAAGTGTTGAACACCTATCAGTTGGGACAAGGTGGAAGACAAAATTGTAATTGGCCCTGACATGCTTAGGGAGATGGATGATCAGATGAGGTTGATCAAAGAGAAACTAAAGCAAGCCTCAAATCATCAAAAGAGTTATGCAGATAGAAATAGGATGCCCAGACAATTTTTAGTTGGTAACAAAGTCTTCCTGAGGGTCAAGCATTATAAGAGTTCAATTTCATTTAGCAAAGCATCCAAACTAGCTCCTCAATTCGTAGGACTGTTTGATGTCCTGGAAGTGATCAATCATATAGCTTATAGACTTGCTCTTCTGCTTGCACTTGCAAGAATCCATAATGTTTTTCATGTGTTTTTAATTAAGACTTATCATCCTAATGCTTCGCACATTCTTGATTGGCATGCTTTACAGGTTCAGGATCTAGGAGTGGTATTGGTGGAGCCCACTAGAATTTTGAAGAGGTGCAATGTTAAGTTGCGTAACAGGGATATTGTACAGTACAAGGTCCAGTGGGACCAATATTCTATGGATAGTGCCACATGGGAGGATGTGGAAGAAATTGATAGATCTTTTCCTTGTTAGGGTTAGCCGGCAGAAGATATCAATTAAATGCAAATAAAGATTAAATAGAGAAATGGAAATACACAGAATTAATAACAACAAGAGACAAGTTTTAACGTGGTTCACCCAAACTCAGGCTACATCCACCAAATAGAGAGTCCAATATTATTATCCAGTAAATCAAACCAATTACAACCAGCAATCCCTACAACTCAATACCGTTGCAAATGCTACAATACAATATATCAAAACCCTAACCCTTAGCCACTTTTTATCAAGCCTTTTTGTCGGTTACAAAAATAGGGTTTTCTTATGTCGGTCACAAAAATAGGATTTTTTATGTCAGCTCAAAAAAAAATTCAACCAACAACTTATAAGTTATGAATGTTCATGGCTAGTGTACAATACTTTCCTGATCAGTCACCACCTACCAACAATCTCCCACTTGGAGACTGATCAGGCTCCACACCAAACAATCTCCCACTTGGAGACTGAGCCTAGACGACACCGTTGCGCATGCAGCTCCCACTGGAAATAAGCACCCTGGACTCTGCTATTCTATTTTTTATTGTTTTCAGTCTAGAAGACCAACCGAAGCTGAAGAAGAGCTCAACTTCTCCCTTGTCACTGCCTTTGTAAACATATCTGCTGGATTTTCATCTGTATGTATCTTTTCCAGCCTTAACTATCCATCATCCAACACCGACCGAATAAAGTGATACCTCAACTGTATGTGTTTGGTCTTTGAATGCAAAGCATAATTCTTTGCAAGATGTATGGCACTCTGACTGTCTATATATAAAGAACTATTAGCCTGTTGTTTGCCCAATTCTTCCATGAAAGAGGTCAGCCATATCATCTCCTTGCTTTCCTCGGTTGCAGCTACATACTCTGCCTCTGTGGTGGATAAAGCAGCCACCTTTTGCAATCGTGAGATCCAGCTCACTACCGTCCCACCTACAGTAAAGACATAACCTGTAGTCCTCCGCCTGGTATCAATATCCCCTGCTAAATCTAAGTCTACATAGCCTGCTAAACCAGTATTAGAGCCCCCAAAACATAAGTGTTTATTGGATCTACCTCTCAAATATCCGAGAATCCATTTACTGCATTCCAATGCTCTAATCCAGGATGACTCATATACCTACTAACGACTCCTACAACATGGGAAATATCTAGTCTCGTGCATACCATGGCATACATTAAACTTCCTACAGCTGAAGCATATGGTATCTTGGACATTTTTCCTTCCTCCTCTTGTGTCTTAGGACACATCTCCTTAGTCAATTTCAAATGACTAGGCAAAGGTGTGCTGACAGCTTTTGCATTCTCCATGTGGAATCTCTGCAACACCTTTTCAACATAAGCAGCCTGAAATAGAGTTAATTTTATGTTCATCCTATCTCTGCAAATTTTCATACCAAGGATTTGTTTTGTTGCCCCCAAATCCTTCATATCAAATGACTATGCTAACTATTGTTTTAACTCTCTTATGTGATCCATGTTAGACCCGGCTACAAGCATGTCATCAACATATAAACATAAAATAATGTAGTTGTCATTATCCAACCTCTTAAAATAAACACAATGGTCAGAATTACACCTGTTGTAGCCTTGCTCAGCCATAAAACTATCAAATTTCAAATACCATTACCGAGGTGCTTGTTTCAGGCCATACAAACTCTTCTTCAATTTGCACACCTATTTCTCCTTACCTTTGACCTCAAATCCTTGGGGTTGTTCCATATATATCTCCTCCTCCAAATCACCATGGAGAAAGGCAGTTTTCACATCTAGCTGTTCCAAATGCAAATCTTTAGCAACCACAATACTTAAAACAGTACGAATAGAAGTCATCTTGACAACCGAAGAAAATATCTCATCAAAATCAATGCCTTTTTTCTGTGCAAATCCTTTTACAACTAACCTGGCCTTAAATCTTTTCTTACCTCCATCTTCCTCTTTCAGCCGGTAAACCCATTTGTTTGGTAAAGTCTTTTTACCTGCAGGTAACTTACATAATTCCCAAGTCTGATTTTTCAGCAAGGAGTCCATTTCTTCTTTCATTGCAAGCTCCCACTGAACCTGTGTATCCACCTGCATAGCTTCATCATACCCTTCTGGTTCACCAACATCTGTTAACAAAATAGAATACAAAGAGGGAGAAAACCTTTCAAGAGGTCTACTTATCCTTGTTGATCGTCTAACATTCACTAGAGTTTGTGGTATTTTTGGTTGCTGTTGCGGAGCATGAGGAACCACTGGAACATCACTATTTGGAGTATCATCCAACACCACATAATCCTTTTCTTTCTTCTCATGCTACTGTAACTGATCTTTGTACAACACCTTCTCATTGAATATAACATCCCTGCTTCTCACAATTTTTTGATTTTTAAAATCCCAAAGCCTATAACCAAATTCATCAATGCCATATCCAACAAAGGAACACCTTTTTGATTTTGCATCTAGCTTGGTTCTATTTTCAGAATCTACATGTGCAAATGCTTCACATCTGAAGGTTTTGAGAAAATAATAACTCACCTTCTTACCTGTCCATGCTTCCTCTGGACTACCACAGCCCAAAGGAACTGAAGGACCTCTATTAATTAAATATATAGTAGTGTTGACAGCCTTTGCCCACATGTTTAAAGGGAGCCCAACATGCAATCTCATGGTCCTTGCATGCTCCATTATTGTCCTATTCATGCGTTCAACCACTACATTTTCCTATGGAGTCCCTGGAACCATTTTTTGCCTACGAATTCCATTAAAGGAACAATAATCTTCAAATTCTTTGCTACAATACTCACCGCCATTATTAGATCTAAGACATTTTAATCTTTTACCTGACTCATTCTCAACCAAGCTTCTCCATTTCTTGAATGTTCAAATTTCTACCTAAGGAAATAAATCCATACCTTCCTAGTTGCATCATCTATGAATGTAACATAATATCGAGAGCCACCAAGAGAAGATACCTGAGCCGATCCCCATACATCGGTATGCACAAGCTTCAACTTTTCATTTTTCTTTTGCTTCCCATCCTTGAGAAAACTGACTCTCTTTTGTTTTCCATACACACAACTTTCATAGAAATCCATATTAATACATTTCAGACTTGGTAAAACTTTCTTAGAATGAAGTACCTTCATACCTTTTTCACTCATATGCCCAAGTTTGTTATGCCACAGTGTTGTTTCAGAACCTGCAGCAACTTTTCCAGTCTCTTCCTGCAAACCTGCAGCAACTGTTCCTGAACCTGTTTGTTTTTTCTCTGTAACAGCTAAAGTAGAAGGAACAATATGACATGTACAAAGATATAAGGTGCCTACTTTCACACCTTTTTCTACTACTAAGGCACCTTTTGAAACCTTCCAATTTTTATCAGTAAATGTAACAGTGCAACCTTGTTCAGTTAGCTGCCCTACTGAAATTAAATTCCTACTAAGCCTTGGAACGTGCCTTACCTCTTGTAGTAGCCAATGATTCCCATTCTACAACTTAATCTTGATTCTTCTCTTTCCAACAATCTGACAGGGTTCGTTATCTCCCAAATAAACCAGCCCAAAATCCTCTTCGACATAATCAAGAAAATAACTTCTATGGGGTGTAGCATGAAATGAGGCCCCTGAATCTAAAACCCACGAATCATCAGTATTATCTAGGGAAAGAATCAAAGCATCATCTTCAGACTTGTTGCTTACCACATTTGCCTCCTTATTGCCTTCTTGTTTGTCTCCTTTATTTTTTTAAGACCAACAATCTTTCTTTAGATGACCTGGTTTCCCACAGTACCAGCAATCCTTTTGCCATCTAGTTTGGGATCTTTTGTCCTTTGATTTTCCTCGTGACTTCCCATGACCTCCAAAACCTTTTCCTCTCTCCTTTGATCTGCTCCTGCTTTCTGCATTCAAAACACTGCCTGATGTGGATCCACCTGAGCTTTTCTTATGAATTTGCTCACTCAGAATAACACCAACAACATCATCAAATTTTAGGGTATTTGAACCAGAAACAGAGTTACTAACCGCCATTACCAAATTATCCCAACTTTTAGGCAATGAACATAATATCAAGAGAGCTCTAACTTCTTCATCAAATTTTACATTTAAAGAAGTCAATTGACTGAGAATTGTATTAAATTCATTTAAATGACTTGTCACAAATCCACCTTCAACCATTTTCAAATTAAACAAACGCTTCATGAGAAATACCTTATTTGAGGTTGAGGGTTTTTCATACAATTTAGCCAAAGCTTTCATTAGACCATCTGTTGTCTTCACTTCCGTTATATTGAATGCCACCGATGGTGCCAGGCACAACCGAATGGTTCCCAGTGCCTTTCTATCAAGAAGATTCCAATCCTCATTAGACATTGTTGCCGGTTTCTTGGATACTCCTTCTAACGGCATCCATAAATCCTTTTGATAGAGGTAATCCTCCATCTGCATCTTCCATAACTGATAGTTCTGCCCATTGAATTTATCGACCTTCAATTTACCCTCGTCCGCCATTGCTCCCACTCAACCGTGAGACTTTCCTGCAGATGATAATCGAACACAACCCGCTCTGATACCACTTGTTAGGGTTAGCCAGCAGAAGATATCAATTAAATGCAAATAAAGATTAAACAGAGAAATGGAAATACACAGAATTAATAACAGCGAGAGACAAGTTTTAACGTGGTTCACCCAAACTCGGGCTACATCCACCGAACAGAGAGTCCAATATTATTATCCAGTAAATCAAACCGATTACAACCAACAATCCCTACAACTCAATACCGTTGCAAATGCTACAATATAATATATCAAAACCCTAACCCTTAGCCGCTTTTTTATCAAGCCTTTTTGTCAGTTACAAAAATAGGGTTTTCTTATGTCGGTCACAAAAATAGGATTTCTTATGTCGGCTCTAAAAAAAATTTCTCGAGGGTTGTGCCCCCGAACCTCTGCTTCTCGGGGGCTGCCGCCCCCAAACCCTGGTGAGGATACATGGCTAGTGTACAGTACTTTCCTGATCAGTCGCCACCTACCAACATTCCTCATTTGAGGATTTAGCATAGTTTCTTTATTGCATGCATAGTTAATGATACTTGGGATACTGTTATTTAATTTGATGATATTTCGAAACATTATTAATAAGACATAGGGACGATGTCTCTTCCTAGTGGGGAAGGATGTCACATCTCATTTTTGGACTTTATTATAATTAGACATTTTTCTATGATTGTTTTACTATGAGTGATTCCATGTGTGTGTGAAAGTAATTATCATTCTAGTGTTATAAATGCATATGTAAAAGTTGATTTAATGATCAAATATTATATGATTATGGATGTACATTTTGTTTTGCTCTGGCTATGATTATGAGGACTAACCTATTAATGAAAATCTAAATGCGACTGAGTGTAGGAGAAATGTTGAAGACAAGAACATGGCTGAGGTAGAGATGTTCTAGCCACTCGACAAGAACTGATAGGATGGATAAACCTAATGCATGCACACACTCACGTAGTATCAAGTCATATTGCATCTATGGGTGAATTTATTATGCATTGCAATATGATTGCTAGACTTGTTTGAGCATTTTTTTGATGGTTAATGAATGGGATTGAAGTTTAATACATAGAAAAAATATGTGTTTTAGTTGCTACAGTAAGTCTATTTGAATGCATAAATTAGTCATGAAAATATTATGTTCCTTCGATTTATATTTAGTAGAGTTGTGTATATGGTGTTATTTAATTATAAATAATAAGTGTTTCCCTATTTATATAATATATATTATTGTTTGAAAACAATATCTTGGTTAGACTAAAAATAAATATGAATTATTAAAGATAAATATTAGATATTAATATTAATATATATTATAAATAGATATCTAAATTTAATATAAAGAATCTATTGTCGTGCAATTGGGGGCGACAGAAATAAGAGGGAGTTTTAAATATTTCATGCAAGTTGTGATTTAGGGATGCCAAGCGCCATGTAAAACTCAAGATAAATGAGCAATTATAAAAAAGGAACTCCAATCTAATTATATGAATGCCATTGTTAGAGAGGAATATACATTAAAATAGAGAACAGAAGAGGGGACTTTCATCATTGTTTTTTCAGCGACAGAAAGGAGGGAAGAGATCAACAATCAACAATAGAAGGTGAAGGAAAAGCACAGAGAGGAAGGAGAGATCAACGATAGGAGGTGGAAATCTACCCCTTGGCAAGCAAGTGAAATTAGGTATTTTTCTATGAATTGTATTGCTAAAATTTGGAGGAATATACTATTTTAAAAATTATCCCGCATCCTGTCCTTTCTCTGGTCCGCATAATACTTGTCTTGTCTTGTGTGTGTAACACCATGTATGCCTTGTTTTCTTTGCCTAATGCCTTAGAATGATTCCTATTGGCAATTCATAAAATTAAACACATATGTCCAAATTTGGGTTCTTTGCTAGTAAAAATTGATTGCTCTATGTTCATGGCCTGAATTAAAATCGGCCTATTTAGATATTTTACCCACTTGTGCATTTACTTGTAGGTTCTGGTTATGATTTAATCAAATTTTTATTAGAGATCGGCCTCATTAAACTCTAGCGGCCTAAGCTTTCTGGTGATCACCGAAGGTTTTCCCAACGGCCTGAAATGACCTCTTCAAAGGTTATTTATGCTTATTTTCTAGTCGACCTGCATTCAAATCACTCTTTGTTTTATCCTCTATCTCTGTTGAAATGTTCTCCATCCTATAAGCTTTAGAAAATATGATTTATTTTAGTCTATTTATCCTTCTTATTTGCCTCTATATTTTGCTTTTATAACGACCTGAAGATCTTGTGTAATCTTCTTGTTTGACCTATTTTTGCATTCTCAATGGCCTCTTTAAACTTAAATCCATCAATTCAATCCCTATTGCAGTTACTTTATGTTGTTGCTACTTGGTTATTCTTTGTTGTTGCTACTATTAATTTTATTATTTTGGCTGCCTTTATGTAATGTCCCTTTCTAGCAAGCCAAAATTTTCACAACCTTGCAAACAATTTCAACTCGAAAAAGAGAACATTAGTACTCAATTCTTTCTCATAATAGTTATATTATAAAATTCATAAGAAATATCAAATTCATATTCTTATTTTCCCCATCTAGGATTAGAATCCTTTAATTATAATCATTATGCATTATATCATGTTCATCATAACTATCATTTCCATCTAATCTTTCCATTCATAAGGAATGATGAGTAGGATGTAATAGGCCGATTAGTCACCATGGGTCCAATATTCAACTCCTTCGACTTAAGGGTGAATAACTCACCAACATAGTCAAAAGGCCTTAATAAACTCCTTGGGTTTTACCCCAAGGCCCTCCTTGGCTTTTACCCCAAGGCCTATTATAATCCTTAGGTTTTACCCTAAGGCCCTCCTTGGCTTTTACACCAAGGACTATTATAATCCTTAGGTTTTATCCTAAGGCCCTCCTTGGCTTTTACACCAAGGCCTATTATACTCCTTAGGTTTTACCCTAAGGCCCTCCTTGGCTTTAACACCAAGGCCTAAACCACTTGTCATGAGACAAGGGCCATTTCAATTACCCATGGTTGGCCAATTTCCATCCTACCTATCAACCTTATGCCTTAGTGACTATTTCTTGTTATTTCATTAATAACCATAAGCTTGGTCTGTTATTTCAATATTCCAATTTAACCTATCATGATTATTTATATAATAAGGTCACTTTAGTATTTCATGACAATCATTCTTAGTATGATTATATGTTCCTATCAAGTGATATTCAATTAATCTTATGATATCTATTTACATCCATACTATCCAGCATATCATGATATCTTCTTACCAATTGAATATAAGTCATGGACTTAATTTCACTATAACTACATAACTAGAATTGGATAACTTGCAACGATAAAACACATGCATTGTCATGAACATTCATAACTTATAAGTTGTTGGTTGAATTATTTGATCTCTTGTAATTGTGATTGCAGTGTGGAAATAAGATTGTTTCTTTGATACCAAGATAGTATATAATGATATTATATGGCTGATATATGCCACTTTCTGCTATTCAATGGATGATCTCTATTTATTGATGCTGATGTAATAAGTGATGATCCTTTTCCCAATCCGTTGATCATACTTTATACTTTCACTAGCCCTTGATTGTGTCCCTTCGAAGAGATACAACCCGTTCCTTTACTAATCGTTGCTATTTGTATATCATAATTAATGTTGTCATTGTCTTTGTATAGGTACTAATATAACCATTCGACAACCCTTAATTTCTTATTTATGGATGACTTCTAACATCGACAGATTTATACTTGGTTCTCTTTTATTGTAATCTTTGTCTTTCATTAGTCTTTGAATTGCATCTTATTGTTAATGCTTAACATGAACGATGCCTTACCTCTTTTGATTGCTGTCACTATCTTAGTCGATCATTGTTATCAATTATTATTTACTATTGTATTTCTTCTTGATCACCAGAAGACATGAAGGATTGCTCTCAATTTTAGAGTGTCTTCATCATCCTTAAATAATCTCATTTTTGTCTTTATACTCTTTGTCTTATCTTAGTTTACTAAACAAGATCTTAATCGACCCATTTTCTAGAATTAACAAGTCTTATTTATTATTTGTCTTCTTCTACTCTTGTAATGAAATAGGATTACTTTCAGTGTTTTTAAAGTAGTGAATGAATATTTCCAATCTTTAATTGGAAATCATCAAATCATGACAGGCCTCCCCTCTTGAGATTGCTTGTCCTCAAGCAATCCCTATTTCTTTGGGACACTCGATTTTATGATCAATTTTCTTTCCTTCTTTTATTTGAAGTTGCTTCACTTTCTTCCTAAATTTCTATGTTGAGTATGATTTCTATATTGTGTGCTTGAGCTCTTTTCCCACATTTATGTCCGGCTTCCCATTTCTCATTACATCTAAAACAAGTATTTCCTTTTGTGGGGTTTTTACACTTGTGTCCGGGGTTCCATGCTTCTGTGCAATCAAAACAAAGGCCCTTTACTTTTAGTTCCTCACAATCCTTGTAAGGAATATATGATTTATTGTGTCCATTTTCATTCCTTAGGCATACATGTTCTAGTTTCCACGGTTCTCCACATTTACGGCATGGATCTTTATCAAGATTTCCTTTCTTAAGGAGGGGTTTAGTGAAAGATTGAGGGGTTTTTTTCTTCTCTAGTTGGATGACCATTTCAATGGCATCATCAAGTGTTAAGGGTTTAAGTGCCCCCACTAGTTCTCTTAGTTTTTCATTCAAACCCTCAATAAAAATAAATTTTAATCTTTCATCCTCTATTCTGGAAACTCATATAGCTATCTTCTTGAATTCATTTATGTACTCATCCACAGTTCCCCTTTGTCTTACTAGGGTCAAGTCCCTAAAATCTTGTTGTGGATGACGACGATCAAATTTATTGATAAATCTTTTGGAAAACTCTTCATAGGATGTGATGGATTCATGCCCTTGCATGTGTTTTCTATGATGCCACCATTCGTAGGCCAATCCCTCCAAGTGTAGGATGGCGAATTGGAGTGCATCTTTCTTGGTCATAGGGTTAAGTTGAAAATAGTCATTCAACTTTTGTAACCATGCATGTGGAGTGATCTTATGGGTTCCATCAAAATGTGGAAGATTCACCTTGTTGGCTTTTTGCTTCAATTCCTTGTTAATGGGTCTTCTTTCCCTTCTTTCCAATTCATTCCTTCTTGAGTTGCTATGGTCATTGAATGACACTACCCTCCACACTTTGGGTTCCAAGCTTGCGTATGCTCTTGCAATATCATCCGTGCTTATTGAATTTGGAGTGGGTTCTTCCATTCTTGATGTTTCCTCTTTGGGAAGAAAGGATGGTATAGGAATTCTTGGGTTTGATGAAGTATGGCTATTTTCGGAGTGATTAGATCCTACTTCCCTTCCATTTGTTGAGTGAGTCTTAGGATGATCGGTTGTATTTCCCACCTTTTGGAGTGCCTCAAGAAACATTTGTGTTGTCTTTTCACTTTGCTCCATCATGGCTTTAGCGATTCTTTCATTTTGGTCCAACATCGCTTTAGTGGTCATTTCCATGAATGCTCTTACCTCATTGTTCATTTCCATGTTGTTGTTACGATTTGTTTGTCTTGTATAGTGTTGCATTAAATTTCTTCGTAGGATGGCAGGTCGATGCTCTGATACCACTTGTAATGTCCCCTTCTAGCAAGCCAAAATTTTCACAACCTTCAAACAATTTTAACTTGAAAAAGTGAACATTAGTACTCAATTCTTTCTCATAATAGTTATATTATAAAATTCATAAGAAATATCAAATTCATATTCTTATTTTCCCCATCTAGGATTAGAATCCTTTAATTATAATCATTATGCATTATATCATGTTCATCATAACTATCATTTCCATCTAATATTTCCATTCATAAGGGATGATGAGTAGGATGTAATAGGCCGATTAGTCACCATGGGTCCAATATTCAACTCCTTCGACTTAAGGGTGAATAACTCACCAACTTAGTCAAAAGGCCTTAATAAACTCCTTGGGTTTTACCCCAAGGCCCTCCTTGGCTTTTACCCCAAGGCCTATTATAATCCTTAGGTTTTACCCTAAGGCCCTCCTTGGCTTTTACACCAAGGCCTATTATAATCCTTAGTTTTTACCCTAAATACCTCCTTGACTTTTACACCAAGGCCTATTATAATCCTTAGGTTTTACCCTAAGGCCCTCCTTGGCTTTTACACCAAGGCCTATTATAATCCTTAGGTTTTACCCTAAGGCCCTCATTGGCTTTACACCAAGGCCTATTATACTCCTTAGGTTTCACCCTAAGGCCCTCCTTGGCTTTTACACCAAGTCCTAAACCACTTGTTGTGAGACAAGGGCCATTTCAATTACCCATGGTTGGCCAATTTCCATCCTACCTATCAACCTTATGCCTTAGTGACTAATTCTTTTTATTTCATTAATAGCCATAAGCTTGGTCTCTTATTTCAACATTCCAATTTAACCTATCATGATCATTTATATAATAAGGCCACTTTTAGTATTTCATGACAGTCATTCTTAGTATGATTATATGTTCCTATCAAATGATATTCAATTAATCTTATGATATCTATTTACATCCATACTATCCAGTGTATCATGATATCTTCTTACCAATTGAATATAAGTCATGGACTTAATTTCACTATATCTACATAACCAAAATTGGATAACTTGCAATGATAAAACATATGCATTGTCATGAACATTCATACCTTATAAGTTACTAGTCGAATTATTTGATCTCTTGTAATTGTGATTGTAGTGTAGAAATAAGATTGTTTCTTTGATGCCAAGATAGTATTTAATGATATTAGATGACTGATATATGCCGCTTTTTGCTATTCGATGGATGATCTTTGTTTATTGATGCCGATGTAATAAGTGATGATCCTTTTCCCAATCCGCTGATCATACTTTATACTTTCACTGGCCCTTGATCATGTCCCTTCGAAGAGATACAACCCGTTCCTTTACTAATCGTTGCTATTTGTATATCATAATTAATGTTGTCATTACCTCTGTATAGGTACTAATATAACCATTCAGCGGCCCTTAATTTCTTATTTATGGATGACTTCTAACATTGACAGATTTATACTTGGTTCTCTTTTATTGTAATCTTTGACTTTCGTTAGTCTTTGAATTGCATCTTATTTTTAATGCTTAACATGACCACTACCTTACCTCTTTTAATTACTGCCACTATCTTAGTCGATCATTGACATAATTATCAATTCTTATTTACTATTGTATTTCTTCTTGATCGCCGGAAGACATGAAGGATCGCTCTCAATTTTAGATTGTCTTCATCATCCTTAAATAATCTCATTTTTGTCTTTATACTCTTTGTCTTATCTTAGTTTGCTAAACAAGATCTTAATTGACCCCTTTGCTAGAATTAACAAGTCTTATTTATTATTTGTCTTCTTCTACTCTTGTAATGAAATAGGCTTACTTTCAATGTTTTTAAAGTAGTGAATGAATATTTCCAATCTTTAATTTGAAATCATTGAATCATGACACTTTATTTTATTCTGTCACAACCTTATTTAAACCTGTCGTAGATCATTTATCCTTTCACTGGTTATCTATCCTTGTCGTGGCAAGTTAAATTTATTCTATCGCCGTATTGTTCTTCCCGTAGCAGATTGGTAATAGTTCTTGTAGCTTGTTTTATTACTCCCGTAGTAGTTAGTTATTACTTCCCGTAGCAGTTAGATGGTTTCTGTCGTAGATTTATTGAATCCTAATAGTAGATTAATTCATTCTTGGTGAAGAAATAGGACATTTATAACCATTTGATTATACCTATGCCTTTGTTTTTAAATAATGTTTTACTGACAAATATTACACATCTTTTTGGAATTTTTGTTACAAATTTAATCACATGTAATTGTAACCAACTTGCAGGTAGAAAGTATTAGCTCTAGATTCTATTAGATAATTAAAAGAATGAAATATGGGTTAAGGAAAATAACCAGTTATAGTTTCTATAAATGCTTTTCCAATGAATCAATGATATTCCTTATTGCTTGTATTACTTGAAAATGTATTTTCGTTAATTATGCAAAGGAAAGGGATTAGAAATGGTTTTTAGGAAAACAAGGGTTAATTTTTGTTTTGAAAAGAAAGTAGATCATCTTATATGAGTATTTGGGGTTACTTTTGGACTAGGATGCTGAATATGGAACAACAGAGATGGATTTTCCTCTTTTTAGGTTTTGACCGTAACTATTTTAAGTGCTTGGGCCAAGCTGGGAATTCATTGAAATAGATGAATATTTGTCTAGAAAAACTTTATTTATATATATCTCTACCACATCCTATTGTGAGACATTTTCACACCATCATTTAGATTTGCATTTAGACTTTAGGTTGCATTAGGTGTTCCCTCCTACCAGTTGTTTCCAGGTTGCTAGACGTTTCGTGCAGGGTTGGGTTTCCTTCATGTTATGAAGGGATCTGAGGAAGTGTAATTGCTTCATGGTTGGGTGGAAAAGTGCCTGAGCCATGTTCCCGTCTCTCAACTTGAAGAAGACCATGTGGGTTAGTGGCAGCTGGAGAGATTGATTTGATTTATTATTCTTATATTGTACTTGATTATATTACCTTAATATTTGAGATGACTTATGGCATGAAAGCCAAGATGGACATTGCATATTATTTTATAGTTCCAACACCCAGATTAAGCATGTGATTTGTAAGATTTAATGACTTTATTGATTAATGTTTGTGAGATCTATCTTTTTACTTGAGTTGATGTAATTAAGTAGATTATTTACTTCAGTAAATTTTGTGATGGAATGCGTACTTTACAGTTTCTCAACTCAAGATATTTAGTGTGGAAGTTGATGAAATAATGGTTGAATATGAGAATGTCAACCTCCATAGTTGGAGATTTAGATTTTGAATCAAGCAGACTAGGTCGCAGCACAACCTGGTCTAAGAGATATGACCATGCATGCGACCTAGTCAAGGATGTGAGATCAAACTGGTCCTAACTAAAGTAATGAATAAGTCAATTATAGGTGATATTTTCAAGATTAGGGCTAGTTTTTGCATGAAACAAGTCACATTAAGCACTATGATAAGACATTTACGATAGTACCCAAAGTGGTGTTAAAATGTAGGGTCTACACTTTCATCCCTTACAAGGTTAAGGAGTTTATTAAAAATTACATTTTGTTTAGTGCAAAGACTTAATACTATAATTGATGATGTTTAGTTTGGACATTATAAGAGGTTGATTTATTTAATATCATATATACATTTCAAAAGATTACACATTTTTTGTTTTGTATGCACAAGTGAGTTAATCTCGTGTAATTATGTCACAATCTCATCATATATATAGATACAGACATGTGTGTGTATGTACGTATACATCAATATATGTATGTATGTATACACACATATACATACATAAATACATATTTACACACACACATGATACATGTATATAGTACATATGATGTGAAGAAATGAACACTTAGGGAAAGGAAGGAAGACACAAATTAAATGTTTTAGTGACATCAAATAAAATTTTCATTACCCCTATTAATGGAATAATTAATAATGCATCAAAGCATAATGTTACCTTTGGGACCCCTCTCAAAATTGATTTATACAAAATAAGTTTTGATGGAGCTTCTAGAGATAACCTAAGATCGATAGGTGCAAGAGTGATGTTTTGGTCCTCTAATGGACTTTGTGAAAGTTACCTCTTTTTTGTTTGGTAAAGAAGACTAATACTAAAGTACAATCCATTATGCCCCTAGTATTCTATCTTCCTATGGATAATAAGGTTAAGCACTTGTGGCATGCTTAACCTTAAGATTTTTATTTATTAGTTTTAGTTGTTTCTTTAGGGCAACTTAATTAGGATGAAAGGGTGTGTCCCTACATAATTATGCCTATAAATAAGGAAGAGAAAGGTTCTTTGAAACCATCATAAGTTATAATATTGAATTCATATCATTATATTCTAATTTATGGAGGTCACCCCCTCAAAGAAGTCTAATATTTAATTTATTTTTACCTTTATTACCAAGAAATATCCTAAAAAGTGGTATCAAAGTGGTGATTTGGGCCAAGAATTTTGTTTTTTCTATAACTTACAAACCATTGTGAATTTGGCCATGATTTTTTCAATGTTTTGAATAATATATTTGAGGAATCTATAATAATAAATTCAACTTTATAAGATCATTTTTGAGCAAGTTATTGTGATTTTATTATTTTTTATTAATTTGCTCTACAAGCCACAATTTTATTTAAAATCATATTTTTTAAATTTTTGGAAATCTCGTGAAAAATTAAGTAGGTTCAGTTCTTTATAATTTCTTATTAGAGGCAAAATACATCCATAATTTAGTGTTCAAAGTTGGGTCAAAGGAGGGACATTAGATTCAATTATAGTTTGTATTTTAAATTTTTATGGTTACAACTTGCACCAAATACTACCCTTCCCTACCTAACCAAAAGCAAAGAGTTTGGAAAAAAAACAAATTAGAAGCCATGTCACCTTTTGAATAAGAGGAATTTGCTACAAATGCTGAGTCCAATAATTCTCTTTGTTGTCCACCATCTAAAATTAAGGAAAAAACCCACTAGTATGTGAAACAATGGTAAATTTTATCAAGGATAATTTGTTTGATCCATTTGCAACATCTTTAAATGAGGGTTCAGATAGATTTAAACAAGAACTATTGTCTAAATTGAAGCCCTAGTTAAACCACCTAGATGGGTACAACCGTAATAGATGAAATCAAGGGATAGGTCAGTCTTTTCAAGGTCCAAAATTAAAACTAACCAAAATAGACATATGTAGTTTTGATGGTACAGATGTAAATTCATGGATAAATATCATGGAGAAATATTTTAAACTTCATAATATATCAAACAATGGGATGGTTGACATAGCCTCGCTATATTTAGAATCTCAACCTTATTAATGGTACCAGTGGATGATGAGTAACAAGAAAGGGCAAGTGCTTGGTTGGAAAGAATTTAGTGATAAATTAGTAACCCACTATGAGCAACCATGGAAGGGAAGCTACTTCACCTAACTAACAAATTTAAAACAAATGGGGTCTGTAGTTAAATATAAAGTTGAGCATATGAGATTGGCGATTCAGATTTAGGATGTGACACCTTATCAGAGGCTACAACTTTAAATCAATGGACATAATGATTGAATTGAGCATGATCTTATTTTGTTGGAACCTTGCATAATTAGGAAAGCTATGAAACAAGCATTTCATATTGAGAAACAAAACTCTTCAACCACAAGTTCCACACAAGGTCAAACCATAGGAAGGAAAGATAGAAATGTGACTAATTCTATTGATAAAACCAACTTCTTTTACCCAAGACAAATTACTAAGATCTCTCCTCAATAGGAGGTAGAGAAAAGATAAAATAGTTTGTGTTGGTATTGTGATAGCAAATGGTCTAAAGGTCATAAGTGTGCTAATAGTGAGTGTGTGTGCTAAGATTTTAAACAAATAAGGAACTAAAGCAATGCATGTAAAAGAACCTAATTTAAAGTCTAAGAACACCTCAGATTGAGCTAAGGAATGCAAATAATGATTAAAACGAGTCAAGATTCTCACCAAAACAAACCTTGATGCCTATAGGATATGCTTAAGATGTGTTGTTGTTGAGAGAGATGTATTTACTAAAAAATTCCTGCAACATGACCTTGTTATGTATCCAACTTCAACTATTGAAAATCGCTTGGGAGATGGGAGATTTATAGATTTGGGATGAGAGTCATGGATGATGTAGATTTGATCTTGTGCAATGGAGGGAGGGGGTTAATCCATTTTCATGGGAGAATGTGACGATTACAAGTGTAAGCTTAGGATAGGTGCTCATGATTAGGGAAAAGATTGAAAGAGATGGAGGGTGGAGATTTTCTTATCTTGAGTGAAAAGTGGAGACTGAAAAGTTACCTTTTGGAGCCTTGTGTAAGTTGACTTTGTTTAGTTTAAACAAAGTGGTGGAGTAATGTGAAAATGATTAATTAGTTCATTAAACTTGGTTTGCTTATTCAACTAATGATGAGAGGGGATTTTTGATGAATTAAATAAATATTATGTGTTTATTTAATTTATGGGGGAATGTTGGGAGAATGGTTGGTTTAATTAAATAAATGTGATCTTTATTTAATTAAAACTAAATTTTTAGAAGAAAGGTTAGGTCAATTAATTAATTAAATAAATGTAATTTACTTAATTAATATAAGAGGAATAGTTAGGTTTATTAATTAAATAAACATGATTTAATTAATTTTTATTAGAAGGGTGATTGAATTGATTAAATAAACATGATTTATTTAATTTTTATTAGAAGGGTGATTGAATTAATTAACTAAATAAATATAATTTATTCAATTAACATTAGAAGTGAGATGTATGATGAATTTGATGTGATGACAACATAAATGCAATAATACATTTTAGGTGTCTACATTTTGCCCTTTTTTGAGATAGCATTACGCAATGTCATTTCAAAGAAAAATAAAATATAGTAATTTTTGGAAATGGATGCCCTAGCAACTTGGAGGAGGAATGATGAAGATGAATGAGGTAGGGATTCCCTATTGAGAGGGAAGGTAGGGTTAGAGGGCTTGGATGGGCTCTTGATAGAAGAAACATGGCTTAGAGGCTAAAACTTAGAGCATAGAGGGAAACATTAGGGTGAAAATTTGGGGGGAAATGGGGGGTAAAAATTTTATTTTTACCTTTCCTTGGAAGAAAATAGAGCTATAGGTTTTGGAGAGAGAACCTGAGTAGAATGGAGTGTGTACCAATTGAGGAGCACAACAATGAGCTAGTTCAAGAGTACATGCGATGGGTGGTAGGTTAGCCTAAGGTGAGTGCATGCTTTTCAATTTTGGGTTAGGTTTTAGGGGTAATTAATGCAAGGAAAAGGGGTGAGGTGCACATATTATAGGGAAAACCTAGCAAATGCATGAATATAAATGACGCATCTGAATGTGGGGGTGGTACATATGCATGAATATAAATGATGCATCTAAATGTGAGGGTGGTACATGTGCATGAAATGACCCATGGGTAGATAGGGGTACCATATGCACATTGTTAATGCATACACTATAAGTTGCATTGTATACACAAGAGTGGTATATATAGATTTGGGTGTAGCACATACACCATAATAGAATATATGCTTGAGACGGTAGCACATGTGTGAATTAGCGCATGGGATCGTGGCGTGGTGCATGCATTTAAATGGTGTGTGTGTGGCTAGCATGTGGTGCATGTGTCAAATGGAGCATACACACTAGTTCGTGGTGCATGCACAAGGCAAGTACATGGAAAATTAGGGTTTAGAAAGGGGAGGTTTTATGGATCAAGTGTAGAAAAAGGCTTGTAAGCATACTTATGTGTGTAGAAATTTCTAGTATTGGTAGCTTAGGAGAGGTAGTTCGCATTGCTAGAGTTGATGATGAGATTTGATAAGTACAACTGGGGTCTTCTAGAGGTAGTGGGGTTGAGCTACATGGCATAGATGTTAGAGATCAGGGTAGTCAAGGCCATGTTAACAACGTTGGTAGAGAGGTGGCATTTAGAGACATTGACCTTCCACCTCTTGACAAGGGAGATGATGGTGACACTCAAGGATGTTTTTAGGATACTATGGATCTTGATTTGTAGATAGCATGTGTGCTAGAAGGTGACAAATATCCATACATTACTTCAGAGGTTAATAGAAAAAGGGGATATGCCCCTATGTGGGATGTGCCTAGAAATCAATGCATGTGTGGGTTGAGTTCATCAGTTACCTTTGGTGTTGATGGCAGTTGTTAATGGCATGTTGCTACCTAACAAGACCAACTTCTACTTCATGATGGGGTTCATAGACATGGTTGCGAACATGGTGGAGATAGGGACATTGTTTGCTTGGGATCCATGTGTATTGACACACCTATACAAATATTTACACTTGGTAGAGTACATAAGTGGTTGAAGCATTGGTACTTTGACATTGCTAAGATATGGGCCTAGGAGAATATTGTAATTAGCTAGCTGGAGGGAGTACAAGAGGCATGGGCAAAAAATGAGCCAACAATATATGGGTGGCAGATTATGCAAGGTGGTTGGTGGAGACACCCAGGGGAGATTGGTTATTATAGTTAGGCTATTGACTAGCTTGTGGTTGAAAATATCATGTGGCAGCCATACAAGGCCGAATATGCATGGGGAGTGGAGGAAATTTTTTATTTGAGCTTCAAACAAACACCATGCTATATCATTGGGTGGTGTGTTTTCATTATTGAGTGGTATAGACCTAACAAGGTGATGAGGTATTTTAGGCTACAACAAGATATCCCTGCCCTTCCACATGTTAGGCTTAGGTGGTGTGAGATTAGGTGGTGGGAGCCATTGGTAGATAAGAAAAAGGCAATGAACAATTGGTCCATGCTAGTGCAGGTATAATGGGATGAGAGAAGGGACATAGTGGATGTTGGGATAGTAGCTAGGTATGGTGAGTGGTGGGTAGGCATCAAGCATAAGTGGCTGATTATATCACATTAGCCAAGAGTACAAAAGGATAGGGATTTTTGGGCCACTATTGAGGTAGTACTGAGAGCACAACATCATTGATAGAGGAGTGGAGGTGGTAGAGGAGGAGTACAGATGGTCCTAGTAGTACCAGTGGTAATGGAACCACTAGTGGAAAAGGAGATAGAGGAGATGAAGGGGATGGAGGAGATGAGTAGATGTAGGATGTGGTTACACCAATAGGGGTAGTAGGTATGAGGATAAGATAGAATAAGGTGGGTCCATCTAGGTCACCATAGATAGGGGACATAGTGGATAGCCTATGTCAAGAGTGATCCTAAGTCTATTGTCAAATGGAGGAGGTGACCATAGATAGGGATACCATCTAGTTGGAGTTGGATAGACTCTAGGTGGAGCAAGATGAGGTGGTGGTAGAGAGGGATAGGATATAGAAGGAGAGGGAAAACCTTAGAGTAGAAAGAGATAGCCTCATAGTAGAGAGGAATAGTATTTAGATGGAGAAGGATAGCCTCTAGGTTGGATTAGATGCCTATTAGACAGAGTGAGATGTGGCAGTGCAAGGTGCATAGGGGTGGATGGTCTCCAAGTAGAGAGACAATATACAGGCCCAACTATATGCCACTTAGGTAGATCATGACAAGGAATATGCTAATTTCCATATAAAAAGATAGGAGAGGGACTAGGATAGAGTGTGTTGGGGCCATAGGACATGACACAACCATTCACCAAACTATCCAAGTCTTCTTGGGAGACACAATGAGTGTTGCATGATGTACAATATCATAGATCATTATATGAGTACATAGTGCCAATAAATCAAAGGGATTCCTAATTTATTGAATAATTGAGTGCTCAATCAAGGGCTTCAAGGAGATCATAGTCAATTGATAGGCCACCTCTACCACCACCATTGCCAAGACCATCAATAGGGACACAAGAGGGAGAAGGGGATAGCGGGAGTCATATATGATTGGATACAACTATGATAGTTTTCGATACATGATGAGGTAATGTGCCATTTTGTATTTTTGAGATTTGTACATGCATTTGATTATTTTTATATGTGATATGATGATTTTTGAGGAACCCATTGATTGTGTTGATGATGGACAAGTGATGGATTATGATGCTATGTATGGATGCTTTATGATTCATGATTATGGATGGATATTGTATGCTTATAGATGGATGTTTATTATTATGGATGTATGTTTGATGATTAGGGATGAATTTTTATGATTATGGATGCATGTTTTATGGTTATAGATGGATGCTCACGAATATGGATGCATGTTTTTATGATTACATATGTATTTTTAGGATTATGTATGATGCATTCGGTTGATATGTATATGACGATGTATATATAGATGGTTACAAATGTATATCTTTATTTATATTGATTATGGCACATGTGGATGTAGAAAATGAATGATGGAAGATAGAGATGTTAGTTACAAAATGATGTTAGTGAATGATGATAAGAATAATTATAGGTAAGATGTAGAGATAATGATGAGGAATGTTATGACAAGTACGTTGTGGTGGATGCATGTATATGTTGAAGTCTAGTGAGCAACCTAGATTTGTTATAACACTTGACATTATGAACTAGGATATAAGGACCATGAATACAATGTGTCCCATGCATAAAGAACTGATTCAAACATGTTGCAAACAAGAATATGCCCCAACATATCATTAAGGTACGTAATGATCTTGGTGGGATATGTGGCAGGATAACCAATAAAAAAGAGCTCAAGTAAACAAAAGAATGTCCCAGTATATAGTCAAGATGCGCTATGATATAAGGATCATGGTGACCTTGAGGAGGTATGTTGTAGGTCAATAGATGATAAAATAATCAATACAATAGACAAATGGAACACATGGGTTTTTTTACCTCTTTCCAAAGTGTTGAAAAGGTTAGGATGATGATGTTTCCTAATGCAGGGAATGATATATCCCATGAAGGAAAATATAAAAGTATGGATCTAACAATAGCTAGGGGTTTAACTAGTGTGCATTGATGGTGCTAGATAAAGTTATGTGCTTCTACATTTCGTGGAGGAGTTTTATTCAACTATTTTGTTCTTTGAAATGTGACATTTGCAAATCAAAAAATTCTTCATGGACATGTTCTAGGAGGAGACACATTAGAATTCCATTTACATGTAAATGGGAGAACTTCAAAAGGTGTTTTCCAAACCATGATGCAAGATACTACCCCAAGTGTATACCCAAGTCAATTATGGAGAGCTGAAGATGGTGAAGGGATGATAAGATGAAATGAGAAAATGCAGAGAGGACCTAGGAGATAATGGAATCTAGCTTTATGCATGACACATGTGAGTAGGTTTTCACCATGATATTTGTCTAAGGTGTCATTGGATGGTTTTCACTAAAGGGTAATTTTTTCTTTACTTTTTTATTTTTTTTGTATTTTTTGTAATTTTTAATTTGTTTAGATTTTCTAATTTTGGAACTACTACAAATTAGGCATGGAAGCTCTTGAGGTGTTATTCAAGATCTTAACCATTTGAAGTGGCCAACTGATACACTCTAGATCTATATTTGGTGATGATAACATAAGGTCCCAACTAATTAGGTTCAAACTTGTCATTCTTTTCATGGTCTTAGTTGGTGTTTCAATAAGTTTCCTTAAGGATAAGGTCACCAACCTCAAACTTTCTAGCTTGGATCTTCTTGTTGTAGCTATGGTGAAGCTAGTTCTAACAGGATGTCAAATGGTTCAAGACATTGAGGCACCTTTCATCAAGTAGTTAAAGCTCATGCATACATGCTACTTTGTATTCTTCATCATTGATGTGTAGCAATGGAAGTTTGATCTTGATTGGAAAGATGGATTCTACTACAAAGACCAGGGACTGTGGGGTAGTTCCTATGGGTATACAAATGCTTGTACAGTAGGACCAAATGATAGGATTGAGTTGAAGATGTTAATCATGGATAGACTCATTAACAATATTTGAGTATTTTATTAAGGTCTTATTAGATGCCACTACTTGATTGTTACCTTGCAGGTAATATGGGGTGGACTAATATTGTTTGATATGGAATTACTCACATAAGGTATAGACCTCATGATTTTTGAAGTATGTACCATTATTGGTGATAATGGTGGATGGGATGCCATAATGGTAAATGATATGGTGGAGGATGAATTGGGAAACTTGTTGGCCAATGGTACAAGTCAGTAGAATTTCTTTGACCCACTTAGTGAAATACTTAGTGGCGATAATGATGAACTTGGGCACACTAGAGGGGGATGGGTTAATCTTGCCAATGAGATTGAGATCCCATTTAGAAAAGGGCCAAGAATTTGTTATTGGTTTCAATTCTTGATATGGTGCATGAATGAGGTCTTTGTTCTACTAATAGCCTAGACATTTCTTGATTTATTGGCATGCATATTTTTCCATGTAGGCCAATAGTAACCTATTATGAGTAACTTCTTAACTAGGGTCATATCACTAGTTTGGGATCCACAAATACCTTCATGGACTTCCTTCATTGTGATGTTGGCCTCTTCCAAATTTAAACATCATAGTAAGGTACCATCGTAACCCATTCAATATAGGGTGTCGCCAAGGAGAGTGAAGCAACATGGGCATTGAAGGAATGCATTTTGTTGGTTGAGTGAAAGGTTAGGAAAAATGGTTTGGTCATGGAGATAAGTATATGTCATGATAATAGGGGGACTTGGGACCAACAATTTCATATATTAGTTCGACACCAAGGGTGTCATAAGTAGGTAGTAGAAGTTGTTCAACTAAGAATTCACACTATCGGCTATCTTGCAACATCTCTAGGAGGGAGCCAATAGTGGCCATTACATCAACTTCTCTGTTGTTGAGGTGGGGAACCTACCCAAACTAGATGTGGGTGATGTATTACCTAGAATTCTCAACCATTAGGGGATTAATTTATCATCCTTGGTTTGGTATTTATCATTGACCTATCAGATGACTAGCTGAGAATCACCATAGATTAGGAGTTGTTAGATATTTTATTGTAATATTATTTTAAGATCTATAAGTAAATCCCCATACTCTACAATATTATTTGTTCATGTAAAATGAAGTCTAAATTATTTAGGGATAAGATCCCCTTGTAGTGTGATGAATAAGATGCTTGTCTCTAATTTATGACTGGAATGATCCATCAAAGTAGAGTTTCTAGGTGAGGGAATCTTCAAGAGTCAAGATGGACTCATTAAGAAAGTCCATGATCAAAGGGTGAGTATTAGGTAAAGGTGCATTGGTCAAATGATCAACTACAAATTGTCCTTTAACTACTTTATGATCTATGTACTTAGTGTCAAATTCACTAACCATCATGACCCATTTAGCCATGCATCCTATTAAGGAGGCTCTTAATAGAAGATACTTAAAAGTGGGTCAATTTTGGAAATAATCTTAGTGTGATTATTGAACATGTAGTGTTTAATATTTTTTTGAGGTGAAGACAATGACCAAACATGCCCATTCCATATCTGTGTAGTTGATTGTGTATGTGACCAAGGTCTAATTGATGTAGTAGACTGCCCTTTCACGACCCTACTTTTCATGTTATGCTAGGAGTGCCCTAAGGCAATTGGTATAATAGAGATGCAAAGGATCAATGGTTTGTTTTCTATGGGTGCTATGAGAATAGGTGGAGTACATCAAGATATTCTTTAATGAGATTAAAGGCCTTCTAATAAAACTTATCCCAATGAAAGCTTGTATTTTTCTTGAGAAGGTGAGAGAATGGTTGTCATTTATCGGCTAGTTGCACAATGAACCTTCAAATATCCTGGAGCTTGCCTTGGAGGCTACAAATTTGATTGAGATTATTAAATGGAGGTATTTTGTTATTGTTGTGACTTTGGTAGGATCCACTTCTATACCATATCTAGAGATGATGAAGCCCAATTGTTTTCTTGATGTCACCCCAAAGACACACTTATTTGGATTAAGATGAACCTTGTAGTCTTGTAACTGTTGAAAGATTTCTTGGAGAATGTGTGGGTTCTCTTCCCTTGTTTTTAATTTTCCTAAGAGATCATCTACATAATCTTCCATGATGTCATGTAGCATGTCATGGAATATCACTATCATTGCTCTTTGATAGGTGGCCCCAACATTTTTTAATCCAAACAACATAACCTGATAACAAAAGGTACCCCAAGGAGTAGTGTAAGCCATTTCATGCTAATCTTTAGAAGTAATTTGTATTTGATTGTATCCAGAAAAACCATCCATGAGGGATAGCATTTCATAGCCTACAGTGAGGTTGATGATCATATCAATGTTAGGCAAGGGAGAGTCATCTTTCAGATAGCCTTTGTTAGATCTCTAAAATTAGTGCATATGCAGATTCCCTTAGGTTTCTTTCTTACATGTATGATTTTGGAGATCCATTAAAGATAGTTGATGGGTTTAATGAATCCAAGCTCTAGTAGTTTCTACAATTCTTCTTTGACTAAGAGAGAAATCTTGGGATGCATCTTTTAGAGTTTTTACTTAACCAACTTGGTGTCAGGACATACCACAATATGATGAACCACAAGAGATGGATCCAATCCAAGAATGTTTGTGTATGAACAAGCAAAGACATTTATAGAATTTTTGAGGATTGAAGTGGTTTTTCTTGTTCTATAGATCCCAAGGTAGTTGCAATATAAGTGATTTTCTGATTATCTTTTATCCCAAGATTGAATTTCTAGGTATCTTCAACCAAAATTGTAGACCAATCCTACTAATGTAAATATGTTGGGGACAAGTCAAGTTCCTCGTCTATGGATGCCTCATAGAGGTTATCATAAATAGACATGTCATTTTATTTCTCTTTTTCTATGTCCAATAGTGCCATAGTGAGATTTTCACTAGGGGAATTTGATTTTTATTTTTTATTTCTTGAATTTTGTGGAATAAGGAACTCAACCTACTCCCCAAAATATGTTGTAGTGTCAAGGTTGATTTCAGAACCTTCCTTGTGATCTTCTATAGGGATACCATCATGGAACCCCATGAATTTAGTGATAGCCTTGTCATTTGTAAAAACACAAGATCTTGCTAGTCCCAATCAATAAGTTTAGGGTATGTGAGTTAGAGATCAATGGTTCAAATAGAGGTTTCATGGAATATATTGGTAATGGTGAGATTGTCAAAGGACTTAGTGACAAACCTTACCTTGACATTTTCAATATCAAGATAGGTTTCCCCTATGATTAGAAAAGTGTCATTCAATTTATTGGATTCCTCTTTAGGTGGTATGTATCCCAACCCTTGAGTTTTGACATTTTCTTCCCCATAGAAGGGATCAAGGATGCCTTGTTCATAGAGCCCAAGCCCTTTACCTTTGTAGTTCATATTTTGGTAGATGTGAAAAACATTAGGATATTCCTCTTTTAGGAAACATGGTGTAAACTCTTCATCTTTGTAGATCCAAGAGATGGTTGTGCCTTCAATGTCTTTATCAGCTAAGAAACTGTGTTGTACAAATGTGGTGGTACCAAACTGTAGGATGTTTTGTGTCTTTTTTGGTTGTGGATTAGGTTGACCATGAGATTATAGGGATATAGGGATATTTTCTATATGGAAGGTGTTGTGTAACTCATATTCTCCATAACTATTATTAATGATCTTGACTTAGTAGTTGTGGATGTGAGATCTTTAGAATCATGTGAGAGGAGGATTTTTTAGCTTTGGGATGGGTGACGATTTCAATTCTAGGAAAATAATTAACTTTTTGGTATGGACCTTACTCCATTTTACAATATTGGAATGGGTGAGGATTGGGTGGAATAGTGATTTCCACTCCATCATGAGGGAATTTTAGGCATTATTGGTATGTGGATGGAATGACATGCATAGCATGGATCCATGGGTACCCTAAGAGGATATTATATGGAAAGTCAAGATCAATAATGTGACACAGTTTTATATAGGATTGGTTCTACTTGAATGGGTAGACATATGGTGCCTTCTAAATCTTGTTCTATGTTATCATAAGTCTTGATAGTAATCACATGCAGTTCTAGGTCTTTAGCAAAGTGGCCCAACTATTTTACCAGTCTCAACATGAAAAGGTTTAAGTCAAATCCATTATATAAGAGGACTCTTTTGACTTTATGCTTGGATATGAAGGATTTAATGTGCAATGAACAATTGTGGGATGGGTCAAGAGGAGACATATCTTCTTGGATAAGCACAAATTGGTAGGTAGAGGACAACTACCCTACAAGTACTTGGAATTGATTAGGGTTAATGTAATTAGGGAATCTATACTCTTGTAAGACACAATCCAATATTTCTCTATGAACATGGGATGTTTTAAGAAGTTCCAAGATCAATATATATGATGGAATCTTCTCAATATGTTCAATGAGGTTATATTGGTTGGTCAAAGTAGATGAAGAGGGCCTTGACTAGTGACTTGACCACACCTTGTGGTGATTGTGAAATCCAATTACTTATTTTTGATGGTTACAACTTACAGGTTGGCTTGATTAATTAGTCCTATGATATAATCATAGGAATGGGGAGTTTTGTTGTAATGGAAATTATGGGCATGGTGATCTTGGTTATGGTCTTGCTTAGATGTTGAAGGGCATGATTGGTCATGCTTTGGAAAGGGGTCTTGAAATATATCCCCATTTGTTTGTTAGGAGAAGGGAATGTTTTCCCTTATATCTCAACATCTCCTCTATCAATGAAGTCTTGAATCTAATTCTTGAGTTTCATGCATTTGTTTGTGGTAGGGCCCTTGATTTTGTGATAATCACAATATTAATTATTTTTGAAACATGTGGTCTTAGGTTTTGTATCATCAAATTGGTTTAGTGAGTGGGAATGTTAACATGTTTGCCTAGATGAGTTTCTGGAAGACAACCTCTAAGGGTCCCATGGATGTGTATTGACATATTTGGTTATTTTGTTTGGCTTGGCTAGATGGGATGGAGACATTGGTAGGCCATTGTACATTCTACACATGTTCTGATCCTAGATTAGGATTCACATTTTGCACATGCTTTGAGCTAGTGACCCTTCATAATTGCATTCTTGTTTTTAGCCCAAAACATAGGTATTCATTTTTTATTATAGTCTTTGGACAAGATATTTACCAAACCTTTGGCAATAAGGGATTTTTCAATGTGTACCCCATTTTCAATGATATCATCAAATGTTGTGATGCAATGCACATGGAGACCTGAAAGGCCATTTCTTGGTTTAAATTTGTGATGAAGATATGAACAAGTTATTTTTCAAGGATGGTCTAGGGAAATCTACTTGCAAGGCTTATCCATCATTATAGGAAGAGAATATTTCTCTAGTATGTTTATTGGCATTAAAAAAGTATGTCATGGTAAGATTATGCTTGACATTGTAAGAGAAGTGTGTGACAAACTTCTCCATCAAGTCAGTAAAAGTGGTGATGAAGCCTTGAGGAAGGTGTAGGAACCATTCCAAGGCTTGACCTCCCAAACTCTAAGGGAAAAGTATTAGAAAGTATATATCATCATAAGCCACTTCTTGACATGTTATGAAGAATTATTTTACGTAGTCTCTAGGATCACCATTTCCTTTGTATTTGTCAAATTTTAGGATCTAAAAGTGAGGTGGAAAGGGAATTTGTGTGATGGTTCGATCGAAAGGATTGGAATAAAGTTCTTTGAACTTATATTTCTTGTTTTGATTTATTGTCCTAAATTGTAATCCTTTGATGATATTTTTCATTTCTTGCCACTCTTGATCAAAAGGTGTACCAAGAGCTAGAGGTGGAATGAGATTTGAAAAGGTTGGACGGTTGGTTGGATAAGTTGATAGAGATATTTGTTCAAAGATGTGAGGTTTGGTTGGTAGGATTGATGATTAGGGATGAGTAGTGGGGGTATTGATTGATTTGGGATAGTTTTATTATGGAGTAATTGATTGTTGATTTAGGTTACAGGTTGGTTTTTGGAAATGCTTGGCTAGGTTGAGTGGTATTGGGATTTTGATTCAATCAAGATAGTGGATTTTATTGATTAGGTGGGTAAGTATACATTAAAAATTTGAGTGAAGAAGATTGTGTCTTATCTTGATTGGGTAGATGGTTGGATGGTGTATTAATTCAACTGATAGGGGGTGCTTGAGCACCATCCTCATTAGTTTGGTCAATGTGACAATTTGTGGGGTCATGATTTGGTTGAGTGGATCCTTGAGACTAAGTATTATCATAGTTGTGAGTGGATGGTTAAAGATTTATGTTGTTGTTGAGGTTCTCCAAATTGTAGCTAGGAGGGAGTTTAGCTCTAGATTTGATAAGGTGTTGAAGTAATGTATTTGTGAGTAATGATGAATCGGTCCACTAGGATTTGACTTTAGTTGGAGGAAAGGAAGTCTCTATACTCTTGTGAGTATTCACTTTGGTTATGCAGAATCCCATCTTCACTAACATTATTATGGAATCCTTGGTGAGCAGTCATCCAAACATGCAAATTATGGACAAAACCTAGCCCAAAGGGGTTGTTTTCATTGAATTCCATTTTCAATCTTTCTTGTAGTCTATGATTGGGAGCATAAAGGTGATGGTTTTGATTTTGATGAGGGTGGATTGATTTTGATTATGAGGTTTTGAGGTTGGATTTGGATTGGTTTCAATTATTGGAGTGATTCTTGATCTTGGATTTGAATGAGATATAGGACCTTAAGGTAGCTTGATGGTGGAATTGATTGAGGTTGAGGACCTTGACTAACTTGATGTTTTGATTGATTTTAGTAACTTGATGATGGTTGATTTTTATTTTTATTTAGGGTTTGGTTTAATGTATCTAGGTCCTTAAGCAATTTGATTTGCGATAGTTGTTTTTTTATAACTTTGAGGTTTAGGATGATTGCTTGAATTTTGGATTGGGGTTTGATTTGATGTTTGGGGGATTTGAAGTGGTTTAAATCTTTGTGTATGGATGATGTTTATTTTTTTGCATTGGGGGACTAACTTTTGATTTTGGGATTTTGGGGATTTGATTTGCAAGATCTAGGATCTTGGATGACTTGTGGATTTCATGTGGAGTGTGGAATTTGGATTTTTCAAGATTTGGTCTTTGTCAAAATTTCAAACTTTTTCTTCTTTATGACTTTTTATTTTTAACTTTGTTTGGATTCTTGGAGTGTTTTTTACAGGTTTCACATAAGGTACAAAAAATGCAAGCATAAAACCAACCTAATTATTCAAGTGGGATTATTCAACTTATGAGCTCATGAATATACTTGAACTTCATTGTGAATAGTATTGGCCCATGATTTCAATGTGCTAACCATAAATTCATTTTTATTTGTTTGTGGCATACTATTTTGGTTCCCAATGTATGTGGTGAGTAATTTCCCGGGGTTAACTGCTTACCAGTGCATCATAAGTTATGAACAACTGAAGGGTTCTCTATTCTAGGTTTGAACAAGGATTTTTAAGGGCTATCCTTATTATACCTAAAAGTACGTGAGGCCTAAATCTGTGGAATCAAGGTGTATGTATAAATTCTTGGATTGAGAGGGTAACTCACTCTCATTTGACTTAGCAAGCTATAAAGTTTCTTTCTAGCTTAGTCGAATGATAAATTTACCTTGAAGGGAGAGTCTTTCAATTTTCTCCCTAATTTGTATACCCCATCAGAACATGTGGGTTCAAGTTGACACTTGGTGATGAAATCCAAGACAAGATTACTAAAAAAATAAAGTAAGAACTAGCCATTTTTTAGTTTCCAACATCACCTTGTGGTGCGAAGAAAGAGCATACTAAGGAACTAGCCTTTTGGAAAACAAAAATTTAAATGGGATTTTTTTAATTCTCAAAGTCACCTTATAGTGTGAGACAAGAGAATACACACCCTTTAGCATGCAAACACAATAGGAAAGTTAATTCATTTTATAAAATGAAAATGTGATTGTGAAGACACATGCAAAAAAGGGATGCTTTTGATTCTCAAGGTCACCTTGTGGTGCAAGAGAAGAGCATACATGCCTTTTAGCACACAAGTAAAAAAAACAAGTTAATTCACCTTAAATGAAATTATGAAAACACACAAAAGGGGTCTATTGGTTCTTCAAACATATAGGTCCACAATTCCTAAAGACTTTTGCTAACACTTGAGGCCAGGGGAAAGTCATTACAAGTGAAATCAAGGATTATGATCATATTATAACGTCTAAGGACCAATGGATAAGGATAGATTATCCTTCTTCTTCTATCTCTACTAAACAAAGAGGGGTGTTCCTTGAGGTATGCACTAGGATAATGAGGCAAACCATATCCAAACACATAAAAAACTAAGGCACAAGGGAGCCTCTATGAACACACTACCATAAGAACACATAAACCTATCGCAAAGATGAGAAACACCATGAGAGATACCATAGTCAGAATAGGAGCTACAAGGAACATGCTTGGTTGTAATGTACTCATGAAAGGGGCCATAAAATAGAAGTGGACCATCACAAAGTGTGGAGTGCATTGCCAACAAAAATAAACTACTTCAAAGAGGATTAATGCAGTCACAACAATCACATAATAAACTAACCATTCAATGATACCAAATCCAACATAAAGATAGAGGATGATCTTGAGAAAACATGGGGGTCATCGTAAACATAGATAAAGCACCATAATAGGGTTAACATTACCACAAAGGGATAGATAAGGTTAACAGGCTCAACAACACCTTTGTAGTAGACATACTCACATAAATAAATGTTGTAGTGACAACATACATGTAGGAACTATTAAATGAGGTGACAACAAGGGAAGGAGAGACACCATGGGGAAAAACTAGTCACCACACAACATAGGGAATGGGTAGGGAACCATAAAAAACATGACACAACATTAGACCTAGAACATGAATAAGTCTCATGGTGCCATATAAGGCAACATTAGACCTAGAACATGTATGCATATAGGCTAATGTAGAAGTAGAAAAATAAGTGAAAACACCAAAATTAAGCATTTTTGGAAATAGGACAACATTGACTCTATTTTGGGATGTGCATATAGGGGGATGCGTGAGAATCTAGAAGAGATTTCTAGAAGACCAAAACACAAAATTATAACACTTCACCATGATTAAAAAAGGATCATGGCTACACCAAACAACATAAAAAAGACAGACTAATGTAAAATAAAACAACTATTAAGAGAAATGATGTTTAAGATGCTATCCATGAATAAAAAAATCCATGAGTCCACTTTCCAAATTCCTAACATAATATGTGCCTTTACTGTATTGATAAAAAACTTGGCAAGGTCCAATCCATGAAGCATCAAACTTACCATGCTTTCCTTTATCCTCTAATCTATAATTCCATATGAGGACTAGGTCTCCTAGCTAGAAACTCCTCTAAAATACCTTTCTATCAAATAACAACTTCATTTTCTATTGTTGCACCAAGATCCTGTCGTGTGCAATCTCTAGTTCTTATCCAACTCTATTAGTTCATTTATCCTTTGAGACCATAATTTTATTCATAAATCTATTGCAACATCTTGAACATTATTAATTCCAAACTAATTGGCATCCTTTCTATTGTTCCATACACCAACTCATAAGGACTCCTTCCAATAGCTTTCTTGTAGGTAATTTGTTCTGCCCATACCATAAACCTTAACTTATTATCCCACATCTTCTTATTGACATCCAACATCCTTTTAATGATATTCATAATGATTTTTTTCTTGACTCCACTTGTCCATTACCTTGTGGATGATAAGGTGATGAGAAGGTCAAGCTAATTCCATAATTGGTGCACAAGTTAGATACCTCATTAGATTTGAAATAGATTGCACTATCAACCACTATTCTCACTTGTACACCAAATCTTATTATCACATTATTTATCAAGAAATCAACCACCACCTTCATTGTGGCATTCTTTGTAGGAATTGCCTCAACCCATTTGGTGAAATAGTTGGTCGCCACAAGGATCCACCTATAACCATTACTTAGTCATTCTTATATTTCCCTAATGAAATCTATGACTCATTACATAAAAGGAGCCTCCACTAAGATGGAAGTAAGAGGGATTGCACATGAAAATTTTAATTTTCCTAAAAACCTCTAGAAAGTGTGATCATCACCACAATGGCCACATCCCTAAATATTTTGTGCACCAATAACTTACTCTTAGAATATTATTATGGTGGTCTTGGCCATGAAATTTCCACTACAAACTCCTTGGTGACATTCATCTATTGCTCAAAAGGACTATTCTTGATCCAAACACATGAGAAATATCCCTTCTTGACTTCTCCACATTAATTCAACTTGAATCAATCCATATTTCTATGACTGCAACTTCAATGTCCTTTATTGATTCTATATCATTTCGGGAGGACAACATAGATTTTATAAGTAAAACAATACCTACCTATACCATGGATTATTCCTCAAGATATAAGGAAAAGCCATGGATTCATCATTCACCTCATGTACTTCGGTCACATATAAATTTGCCTCTATCATCAGTTTTTCTAGACCTTGCTTTTAATCCAACTTAGTTGTCTATATTCCCATGTTGTATTCTTAGATCTTGTTGATCTATCTACACCTCTTTCCAGATGCCTCCTATTGAGTGAATATATCTTTCACTATTGTGTGTAAGCAATTACTTTTGCACTCACAATGCAAGACCTAAAATCTTTTATTGCCTTGACCAGTTCAAATGCATGTTCCTCCATAGTTGTGTACTTCAATTCCACATATTAAAGGGACCTTGCTAAATAAAGTAATAGGATATTGATATCCATCTTTTTTCTTTTGAAGCAATGCAATGAAAATGGTGTAAAATGAAGAAAAGAAAAATAACTAAAAAGGCTTAGAATAATATCCAGACTAATTAAGACTTGTACCTTCTTAAGATATTCTATGATTTCAATGAACACATTAGTTGGTTAATTACTCAACATGACTATTTCTCTTTTCTTAGGCATCTTAGATATGGCCTTACTCTTCTCTACAAAGGTGGGGATGAATCTCCTCACAAAGTTTATTTGCCCGAAGAAAGACTACACACCTTTAATTGTTTTGGGTTAGGGAATGAGGTCTATACCTTTCACTCTTTTGAACCTATTCTCACTCCATCCTTTGACACATATAAACTAATAGTTTTCCCTCTTTATCCCCAAACACACACTTCTTAGGATTTAGTGAAACTCCATACTCAAGGCACATTTTGAATATCTACTCCAAGTGTGCACAAATATCAACCCTATTTTTGGAGTTTGTGATGAGATCATTTTAGTATACTTCCAAGATCTTGTCAACAACTCTTGAAAATTCCAAATCCATAGCCCTTTGAAAGGTTGCACCAATATTTTTCAACCCAAATGGCATTCTCACACACAGTGATAACTTTAAGAAATCCCCTCTAAAAAAAGATATAAAATCTTGGCAAATATTTCATTTTTTTGGAAAAAAATATTAATTTCTATTAGCGAATCTTTCCTATTTTCTAAAAAAAATATTAATTTTATTGGTGAATTATTTTGAATCTCTAGAAATTTGTTGAAATCCTAGTGAATCTTGATGAAAAATAGGAAAATGCATCAATTGATTACCATGGCGAATCATTCCTTTTCTAAAAATTAAATTCCTATGGAAAAGTAAGTTCTTGAGGTGGCAGTGATTGACTAGTTTAAGGTGTAGTGATCGTGTCTATAATTCCTTATTATTTTAAATCAAACATTGAATATTTTAAATCAGTCCTAAATTATTTTTCAACACCCTTGATTTTATTTATAATCTAACAGTTTGGGTTCTATTCAATGGGCCAACATGTACCCATGGAGCTCCAATGCCCATGGGGCCCAAAATTACATTTAGGTTGTTGATCAACGACCTAAATGCAATTTTGGGCCCCATGGGCATTGGAGCTCCATGGGTACACTTTGGTCCATGGAATTTAACCCCTTCCATTAGATTATAAATTGAGATCAACAACCCAAATACAATTTTGCGCTCAATGGGCATTAGAGCTCCATGGGTACATTTTAACCTAGGAATACAACCCCAGTCATTAGATTATAAATAAAATCAATGGTGGTGATTAAAAATGGTGATATGGCCCTAAAGTAACCAATAATTATATAATTTTATTAGCAAATTAATTTCATTTTCTACTATACATTTTAAAATTTAGGCGAATCTAATCTAATCAAATATTGAATATTGTGGCAATTCTTTGACTTTAAAAGTTTAATAAAATAAATGTTCTAGCGATTTAGCTAGGACTAAAATAAAATTTTGTAAAAATGTGGCAATTCACGTCACATTACAACTTGTACTATTAGCCAAAATTTGAATCCCCAATTTCAACTATTAGCCAATTGTCGAATATTAGCCACTTAAAAAATCACTGCTCACACACACATAAATGTCCTAGGGAGTAATGAAGTTTTTTGTTGCTCTGATTCCTCAACCACCACCTAATTATATCCTAATAACCCATCCATCATAGATATCAACTCAAACCCAATAACCCTTTGCAAAAAATGATCCATGCTAGGAAAAGGGTAGATGTCCTTAAGAGACATGATATTTAGATTTCTAAATTCCACACATAACTTGATGTCTCCATTATTGTTTCCTACTGGCACAAGATTACAAACCCATGAAGAATGTCTAATTGGCTTAATTATGCCAACTTCCTTCAATTTTATAAGTTCTTTCTAAATTTGTGGGGCCAATGTAGGATTGATGGGTCTCTGCTTCTACCAAAAAGTCTTTATATCAAGTTATAAGGGACTGGTATGCTAGAATAGATTCTCCCTATATTCTTTGAGTTTATCATATGACAAAGAAAAATGCCCCTTAAACTTTATCAACAATGCAATTAACAAATGTTTTTCCACAAGCTTCAACCTTTTGCCAAGTAAACTAGTTTGAGTGTAGCGTCAATTCCTATATTGACTGCTTTTATGTACTCATCCTAAACTAGTTTATTTTTCACTTTGCTATAATTTGTGCTATCAAAGATCCTATCCAAAGCAACAAAACCTCTTACGATTGTGTTTTTCTTTAGCTATATTATTTCATTCCCAAAAAATGTCTCTTTTTGTTCTCCATTTCCACTCTAGGTTGCCAATCTATCAAAAGAACTTTAAATTCATCTATGTTCATAAACTTGAATATCTACTAATCATCAAAAAAATTTACCAATTATATATGTTTTCTAGCATGGTTGTCCTTGCGATTACTTCAATATTGTAGATGCAACTTGGAGAGGCCATTTGTTGATCAAAATTAGATGCCACAACTACCGAAGAAATAGTTGTGGTGCTTTTCACTCTATCTCTCCAATCAATTCCAACCACCTCAAACAACTCAATTGTGTCCCATACTACATTATGATACATCTTAACCCTCTTTCTTTTTGCTACATACTTACCTCTCACATGAGAGGTCACCAAATTAAAATCACCTAGAATCCTCAAGCATCTAAATCCATATTTATGTGCAACATTTAGTCCTAACATGAGAGCTTCATACTTTGTGGTATTGTTAGTTTAATGGAAAGATAACTTAAAAGAAAATTTAAACTTTTTATCACTAGGTGAGACCAAGAGAAAACCTACACCTGAACCATCCTTTGAGAAAGCACCGTCAAAGTACAGGGTCCATAAACCATTTTCATCCTTGAGGGGACTAAGTCAAGGAATAATCTCATCTATGTGAAGACTTTGATTATCACAATATCTAATAAATTGATCAAGGCCAACACTCAAATACAACACCTCATTTGTAGCTTTGTATAAGTATTAAAGAGTGTGTAACATCTTCTTTTCCTGATGTAGCTTGACTTCTTTATCATGCAAGGGTATGGTGGCATATGAAAGGTCCATCTAAATGCTATCACCAATGGATGCAACCCATTTTCTAGATAGCAACATCCCCCACTTAGTAGGGTAGTCAACAATAATGATTTTCATCAAGAAAGACTTCCCAGAATATGTGGCAAGTTGGATTTCTACATCCTTGACAATACCTATGACATTTACCTCTCGAGAGTCCATAGAAAAATAGTTCCCATATGACTTCGAAACCTTTAGACCCATTCATGACTTCGAAGGGCATCACATTACTATAATCACTAGAATCTAACATGCAATTTTGAACTAGCCACCCATTTATTAGCAAAGAAGTATAGAATGGATCAACACTCAACTGGTTGTTTATTAAGGAGGTTCCTAGGTAGACCTCTGGTATATCTTGAGTATTTGTCTTAGTAGTAGCTTCATTAGGAACATGTGCAGAACTATCAGGGTCTTCTATGATAGTGATATAGGCCAAGACTCATTCTCTATGTTTTAGAATTCTAAGGAGCTCAAGTATAGGAATAATTTTTTTGATCTAACTCAACACCTAATCCATATCAATTAGATTTTACTTTAGCAAAGGGGTTGACTGCGACATAGTGCTATCATTTATGGTAGGGATAATTTAAATGTCTATGCTATGATTAGTGAAATCATTGCCTTTACTTCTATTATCCTTTTACCTTGCTTCTCTATGCTACTTATGCAATGCTCTTTGATTCTATCTATTTGTAGCACTAGAATCATTTACTTTTCAAACTTTGACATTATTCTCAGATACTACAATCTTGTTAGCCATGGGGATATATCTTCTCTACACCACTGGTGGTGCAAGAGCACCAAGAGACTTATGTCTTGTTTTTGATGTTCATTTTGTTTTTTGATTCAATAAGGTCCTAAAGACCATTTTCTCATGTTGTAATAAAGGCCATGATGCCATGTTGTAATAGGCACTCATACATTGTATAGGAGGTAGTCACTTTTGTAAGCCTTCCTAAGGCATGTAGAGACAATATTCATGATTGTAAGCCTTGTTAAAGCATGTCAAGAAGTCTAAAATGATGTCAAAGGGTATAATGCCTTGTTCAAGGCCTAATTGCATTGTAAACTATTTGAAGGCACTTGTTAAGCCTAAACATGTAAGGACAAAACATGTAAGTAGTTGTAGTTTTCAAACTACCAAAGGAAGTTCGATGGGGAAGAGTGGTTGTAAACCTTCCCATCGAACCAAAATACCTTCAAGGAGTTAATCAAGGTGTGAACAAGTTTAAAAACACCTTGAACATGATGATTGGGATGTATGCAAGAAGTTCCAAAGAAATCAAACACCGATTCTCTGTTGTTTGCCTTGTTTTCTGTATTTGTTGTAGGAATAGTCCGTACTACTCTGTTGTACAGAATTGTCATGTCTCCTAGACTATTGGGAAGTGAAGTGTGGTGAATCAAATTCCATTCAAATGTGTTTTGAGGCTAGGACATTGGACTGGAGGCAAGTTGTAAGCATTTGCTAGTGGACTATTTTATTGAAACTCTATTTTCCTAAAAAAAAATGCCACTACAGGCCATACACAGTAAAGGTACAGACTTGTTCACATCTCCTCATGTTTTGATTGGATATTCTATTGAATTATATTGAATTTGAATGTAGTTTGGCGTCTTGGAAGTAGCATTGTAGGGAGTTATAAGGTTTTGTTTGAAAACAGTCTCATAGAACCCTAAATAAGGGTTTTGCTCCAACGATGGAAGAATAGCCATCCCACTATATTTCAAGACCATAAGGCTAGTGGGATGGATGTATCCATGTGTATTTCAAGTGTTTTTACTGATTGCAGGAGTGGGAGAATTGGTGTGTGCAAGGTTTATTAGAAAAGGCTTAATAAGACCATGTATTAAGCCTATTGGAGTAACCATAGAGGCATTTATTGGAACAAAAGTTTGTAGAAGTACAAAACCCACAAAATCCTTTGTTTTTGCAGGTAATATAAATGTTCAAACCCTTGGTGGAGTTCTGTGCATGAGTTTTAGGGTAGTCTCTTTGTAATTTTGGCCTAATTTAGGCTCTAAGGCATCAGGAGGGGCTATAGGTTGAGGCATATCATCCAAAACAACCACTACCCATTTTAGGATATGTGATAGGGGGTCATAATAGGTATCTTTCAATTGTATAATATTTACATTTGAAGGTCTAAGTCAAGAGTTATTAGGACTGTTCTCATTTTGAAGGGCTACAAGCCATTTCTTAGGTTTGTGAGGGAAGTGCTAACCAGAAGTTTGACCTACCTTTTCCAATGGATGGGATGGGGTCCCAATACATGTATAAACACCTTTTACATGAAGAAATAAAAGCCCCTAACTTCTATTCCCACTTTTGCAATCTAACCTTTGATTTTGGGCTTTTGGGTGTAGTAGAACCTTGTCATCTTGTCTATCTTCCTTCTATCCAAAGTGCCTCTACATCAATTAGCTCATCAAAAGGGGCCTTCCTCATTTCACCAACTCTCATTGTGGCACCACCACTTGTTCCTTCCATGTTTGACTTCTATTTGTGCCTTTCTACTTGCTGTGTAGTATGCATAGAAAGCTAAACTACACCAAATAGATTCTCCTTAGGTTGTACTAGCTAGTTTCTCAACTTGTAATCACTCTACACTTGTATAACTTCAACATATTTTAGGGCCTTGATATCTTCTTGAGATGGCCTTCCATTTTTGTATCATTGCCACATGAGTTCTTTAAGTTGTTGAAAACCTTAAGTTGGTAACTCATAATGGTTATGATTTCTACCATAGTCATATTGGAAGATTTCTTCATAATTAGCTTGATCCATACATTCATCTTCATCATTTTCTAAGTCAAACTCATACATATCTAGCTAATCAACATCATTCTTATCATATTTCTCAATACCTCCATCTTTGTTAGGTACTTCATCTTCATTTACTGCCACAAGTGAAACAACACACAACTTAGGGTCATGTGGTAGGAATCAAGCTATTGGACACACAAAGATACTGAGAGGGGGGGTGAATCAATATCTAAACAAACTTTAACTTCTCTGGAGCAGATTAAAACTTAATCATTATAGCACAAACATAAGTATGAAAGATTAACACAATGTACATCAACACATAACACCAGATATACGTGGAAAATCTTAGAAGGGAAAAACCACAGTGAGGATTAGCTCACTATATATGAAGCTCAAGAATAATAACTTGGTTTTAGGGTTATACCCAAGGAAGCTACTACTCCCTAATAAATTTGATATAGGGTCACTCCTAAGGAAGCTTCTACTCCCTGAAGACTTTGTTTTAGGGTCACTCCCAAGGAAGCTACTACTCCCTGAATTAAGAACACACTTACAAAAGATTACAATATGTCAGTCCTTCTACTATCTAAAAAGTGAAATTGAAACTTACACCTTTGATGATTGAAATTTTGCCTCTTCACACTTTCTTCTGATGATCAGATCAGTTAGGCACACTTGACACTTGATTACTGTCACAAATGTGTCATCCAAATGAATCAGGATAGCATCTACAACTTCTACTCTTTCTCCTTTAGTCACACATCATAATGCATTCATTCTACTCCTTATCTTTCATGCTAGCTCAATCAATCTTTTTGCAATCACACATCACCTCACTCAATTTGATTTACAATTTATACAAGATATTACATTGATTACATTGCTTGTCAACTAGATATAACATGAAATATTTACAAGTTAGCCAGACAACACACAACATGACATGTGTAGAAGATAGGTCCTAAGTAAAACCATATGTTACACTAGCAAAAGACCCATGACTTGTAGAAACTAACACTTGCTTAACTAGGTCTAAAACATCCTTCACAACCTCAAACACCAAGGAATTACATCTGCACATTCTGCTCATTTGAAAATAAGACAACATTAAGCAAAAACACATGAATCTTGAATCATAACAACCACATCAACTTGAAAACCTTATGCAGTACTAGAAACAACAAAGATATTAATAAAACTTCTCCAGATGAGTCTACAGGACTCATAAAACATCCCCAAACACTCCTTTACCTCTGCACATCTTCAATCATGAATTCTAAGAATAATCTATCATTTGGAACATGCTGCAACATACTATCATTTGAAAAACTAAGTTGCAGGCCACCAATAACCTTGAAACTACAAGGAAGCCTATAATACACATCCATAAAGATGTCCTCAAAACTGCAAGGGAAATCATTCATTTCCATAGGAATGCAGAGTATTCCAATAGGCCTTCAACACTAGCTTACTCTGCCAGAACACATATCGGTACTCTATCATGCATAACTTTCATAGCGGAAGGACAAATGATCTATAAACTTGGAATTATCACCTTCACTACACCCTAAACACAATTCCAAAACTGCATGACCATATCTGCAAATGTGAATCATTACATTGTCCTACATAGAACACCTTCATATAGACAACATTGTCTTCAAATAGTTAACAGTAAAACACTCTTCTGGTAATCCAATCATCATAGAGCTTGGAACATACATGCTTCAAGCCATCAGTAACATCAGAAATACATCTAATCATCTTTATGCTTCTAATTCTCATATTAATATGAACTATATCTTCTCCCTTCTCTTGTTGGATGGGACATGGCATCCAACCATGAGCACCATCACACTACCATGATAGTGTTGACATCAATGACAACCCTAAGAACCATATGTGTAACAATCACCCCCTTTAACATTGATGGCAACACATCTTCTACTTCTCTCCCTCTTTGACATCAAGGACAAAGGGCAACCACTACCTGCTCATCAGAGACCACATACCTGCACTTTCTTTCTTAGGGCATGACATTTTCTTGCAGAAAACAAATTCCCCCTATCACCAACAATCACTACCTACTCCCCCTAAGAGGTAGCCACCATCAATCTAGGAACAAGATATAACATGAAATCCCCTTGGATAGATGCACCACTATGCATCTAGCAAGAAGAAGGAGGGGCAATTACCCCTAACCTTTGTCAGAGATCCTCAAAAGTGTCCTTTGCAAGATCCTTTGTGAAAATATCTGCTATTTGATCTTTTTTTGGAACATATTCCAACTTCACTTCCTTATCTGCAACCTTCTCTCTCAAAATGTGATACATGATTGCTATATGCTTGGTTCTAGAATGCACCACTAGATCCTTGGAAATATTGATAGCACTTGTATTGTCACACAAGATAGGAATAGGCTCATCATACAATACCTTGATATCCTTCAGGGTTTGCTTCATCCACAACACTTGTGTACAATAGGATGCTGCTGCAATGTACTATGCTTTTGTAGTAGATAAGGACACTAAATCTTGCTTCTTGCTCTGCCATGAAACCAATCTGCTTCCTAAAAAGAAAGCACCACCACTTGTACTTCTTCTATCATCAACACAACCAACCCAGTGAGCATCAATGTAAGCACTCAAATCAAAGTCATTACCTCTTGGATACCATAGGCCATAGTCTAAAGTTCCTTTCAAGTATCTGAATATCCTTTTCATTGCCTTCTAATGTGTTTACTTGGTATTAGCTTTATATCTGGCAAACACACATATTGCATGCATAATATCAGGTCTAGAAGTAGTCAAGTACAACAGTCCTCCAATCATAGATCTATAGACAGTTTAATCCACCTTTAGAGACTTGTCATCTTTGCTCAAGTGACATCTAGTTACCATGGGAGTACTCATTGGTTTTGAATCCTCCATACCAAACTTCTTCAACAACTCTGTGACATACTTAGCTTGAGAAATAAAGATACCACCATCTAGCTAAGAAATTTGAAGTCCAAGGAAGAAAAACATCTCACCATTCATAGACATCTCAAATTATTTTTGCGTCTCCTCTACAAACCTCTTACACATATCATCATCTCCACCAAATATGATGTCATCAACATATACTACAACTATCAAAATCATGTCTTCTTCTTCCTTGATGTAAAGATTACTATTTGTAGTAGCTTTCTTGAAGCCCCGCTGAAGTAAGTACTTATCTAACCTAGCATACCAAGCCCTAGGTGCTTGCTTGAGACCATATAAAGCCTTTTTGAGTCTACATACTATGTTTGGATCTTCTGATATCTAGAAACCATTTGGTTGCTCAATATAAACCTCTTCCTCTAGATCACCATTCAGAAATGCTAACTTAACATCCATTTTATTTACCTTGAATTTCTTATGAGTTGCAAGAGCAAGGAACATCCTAATTGCCTCCATCCTAGCTACTAGAGCAAAAGTTTCCTCAATGTCAATGCCTTCAACTTGTGTATCCTTTACATATCAATCTTTCCTTATTCCTTACAACTTCACCTTCTTCATTCAACTTGTTTTAGAACACCCACTTAGTTCCTATAACATTCTTATTGGCTAGTCTGGGAACCAATTCCCATGTCTGATTCTTCTCAATTTGATCCAATTCTTTTTCCATTGCGTTTATCCATCAATCATCTTTGCTAGCATTAGCAAAGGTTTTAGGTTCTACTTTGATAACAAACACAAGTTACTTGCTTATGTATCTTAGCAAACTTTCTCCTTGTCTACACACCTTCATCCTTATCTCCAATGGTCTGATCTGCTGAGTGGTTCTTCTGAACATGCTTTGCTGGAGTCTTAGGCATCTTCTTTGGTTCTTGTTCCTTTTATTCTTTCACTTCTTCTTCTTCATCTACAATGCATGGAAAGATATCAGATTTGGAGTCCTTTGATTCATGTGAGATCTGATACAGGTCTTCATCTACCTTGACATTTTTTCTTTCAATCATCTTTCCAACCTCTTGTTGTAGCATCCATAAGCCTTGCTTCTGGTTGAGTAGCCAAGAAAGATTCCTTCATCACTTCTTGAATCAAACTTTCCTAGGTCTTCTTCATCTCATCTAATATAGCATTTGTTTCCAAAGATCTTGAAGTATCTAATTGTGGGAGGTCTTCCATACCATAGCTCATAGGGGGTCTTAGTATTGTTGACCCTCAATTGCACTCTATTAATTAGATAGACATTAGTATGAACTACATCCTTCTAGTACATATCAGGTAGATCTGTATCTTTTAACATTGCCCTAGACATCTCTTGCATAGTCCTATTCTTTCTTTCCACTACCTCATTTTGCTGAAGGGCTCTAAGGCCTGACAGATGTCTCCTAATGCCATTATATTCACAAAACTTTTCAAATTTATTTGAAGTAAACTAACCTCCTTTATCAAACCTCAAAAATTTGATCTTGGCATCTACTTTATTCTCAACCATAGCTTTGCACACTTTAAATTTATCAAGGGCATCTGATTTTTCTCTTAATAAAGTAACCCAAGTCATTCTAGAATAATCATCAATAAGCAACATGAAATACCTCTCACCTTGTTGACTCTTTACTATTGTCGGGCCACATAGATCAATGTGAATTAGCTCCAATGGCTTTGAAGAAGAATACTCCTTGCTTTTGAAGTTTGTCTTTGTTTGCTTTCCCTTTTGACATTCCTTGCATACTATATTTGTAGGCTTTATTATCTTAGGCATATCTCTCACTGCATGAGTAGAACTGATCTTTACCATATTATCAAAATTGTTGTGTCCCATTCTCTTGTGCCACAACCAACTTTCACTGGATTGGGCCAAAAAACATATTCTTCCATTTACCTCCTTCAGATGATATATGTCACCATATGTCTTGATACCTTCTGCAACTAGTTTTCTGGACCCTGCCTTCTTGATTTCACAACCCTTGGCATGAAAGGTGAGATTATACCCTTTGCTACACATCTGACTAACACTAAGAAGATCATGTTTTATCCCTTTGATATAGAGGACATCCCCCATCCTATGCTTCCCATCAATAGCTATAGCACCTTTTCCACAAATATGTGATGACTCATCACCACCAAACTTGATAACACCACCATCCTACTTCTCAAGGTTGATAAACGACTCCTTATCACTAGTCATATGATTTGAGCATCCACTGTCAATTACCCAAGCCTTGGATTTTTCACTTGCATGAAAGGCAGTCCATACAACCATTGATCTTTCATTGTTTTGATTTGTTTGCAAGGCATCAGTCTTCTCACATTTTCTAGCATCATCCTTTTTGTCACCAACACTTAGGGCCATGAAAAGTGTTTCATCATTTGAATTATCATGATCCATATCTTCTGAAGAATAATTTCTTTCTATGGAATACAAAATTCTCTTAAACTTGTCTCTTTTATTACTACCCCTTGATTCTTTGAAGGGACATTTAGAAGAAAAATGACAAACCTTTCCATAGTTGAAATATTTGAAGGGTAACTTACCTTTGTATTTTCCAGTGCCTTTCTTCAGTCTTCTCACAAAATTTGCTTCAACTTCATCAGAGCTCTCATCTTCATCAACAACTTTTTCTTTTGTCTTCATACTAACTTTGAAAGCAACTTCTTTCTTTGGAGCATCACTGCCAAACTCTCTCATTTCAAAGGCAATAAAGGAACCAAATATAATGTCTACAGTGTATGTTTCCAATTCTGCATTCTCCAAAATAGCAAATACCTTATGACTATAATATTTGGGTAGAGATCTCAGAACATTCTCTACAATCTCATCTTCCTTCACTTCTCCACCAGGACCTATGATGCCATTGACCACTTCATTCACCCAAAGCATATATCCAGCAATGTATTCATCCTCTAACATTTTTAGGTTCTTAAATCTGTTCTTGAAGATTTGCATCTTGGCTTGCTTTAATTTGTTATCTCCTTCATAAATGGTTTCAAGTTTATCCCAAACTTCTTTAGCAGAATTGCAACTCATTACCTTTGACAGTTCTAAATCAGCTAACCCACTCATGATAGCAAACTTTGCCTTGGCATTGTTGTCATACTTCTTAGCTTCATCTACATTTATAGGAATAGTAGCAGGAACTTTGTAACAAGTCTTGACAGATTCCCAAACACCACACCCTAGAGAATTGACATAGGCTTCCATCCTTAGCTTCCAAAAAGCATAATTGGTTCCATCAAACCTATGTATCTTGCTGGATCTATTTTATGCCATCTCGAACCTTCCTCAAGTAGTTAATCTTCCCTCAAAGGAACTTGGCTCTGATACCAATTGTTGGACACACAAGGATACTGAGAGAGGGGTGAATCAATATCTAAACAAACTTTAACTTCTCCATAGTAGATTAAAACATAAGCATTACAACACCAACACAAGTATGAAAGATTAACACAATGTACATCAACACATAACACCAGATATATGTGGAAACCCCTAGAAGGGAAAATCCACGATGAGGATTAGCTCACTATATATGAAGCTCAAGAATAATAACTTTGTTTTAGGGTTACACCCAAGAAAGCTACTACTCCCTGATAACTTTGATTTAGGGTCACTCCTAAGGAATCTTCTACTCCCTGAAGACTTTGTTTTAGGGTCACTCCCAAGGAAGCTACTACTGCCTAAATTGAGAATGCACTTACATAAGATTACATTATGACAATCCTTCTACTATCTGAAAAACTAACATTGAAAGTCACACCTTTGATGATTGCAATTCTACCTTTTCACACTTTCTTCTGATGATCAGATCAGTTAAGCACACTCAACACTTGATTATTGTCACAAATATGTCTTCAAGATGAATCAGGACAACATCTACAACTTCTACTCTTTCGCCTTTAGTTGCACATCATAATGCATTCATTCTACTCCTTATCTTGCATGTGAGCTCAATCAATCTTCTTGCAATCACACATCGCCTCACTCAATTTGATTTACAATTTATACAAGATATTACATTGATTACATTGCTTGTCGGCCAGATATAACATGAAAAATGCATTTACAAGTCGGCCAGATAACACACAATATGAAACGTGTAGAAGATAGGTCCTAAGTAAAATCATACATTACACCAACACAAGATCCATTTATTGAGAACACCAACACTTGCTTAACCAAGTCTTGTTGTCACTTGGATTTGCACCCTATGTTGGAGAGGTTTAATGATCTTCAATAATCCAGTGAAACATTGAGATGACCTCCAGGTGTGGGACCATGCAAGGAGGCAAAATCTCCAGAGAGAGGCTAGTTCCTTTGCTGAATGAGAGATTCATCTATTCCTAAGACTAAACCTAATCTATCCACTATTGAGGAAAAGGGAAAGAGGGATAAAACTATAAACAAAAAGGAGGTGATACACCAGGTTTGAATAAAGGACACATAGAATTAAAATGCACAAATAAATGAATACTATTGATAAACTTACACAAATCATGAAAATTTTAACAAAGGTAAAGAATGGATTGCAAGGAATTAGACATTCACAAGAAATAACCAATCTAAGACTACACAGAGTTAAAAGAAAAGCATGAAAAGTTAAAACACAGTATGTATTAATCAAAAGACACGGTTAGAACAGAGGAGAGCTCTGTTTGAACACAAAAATAGGTCTTTGTATCCAACCCTTATTACATCTTTCATCTATGCATATATAGCATTTCATTCATTGACCTAAGTCATTACAATAAATTCACCTCCATGGTCTCTGTTGGAAGATATTTTACAAAGGGATTGCCATAAATGCAGAAAAATATCTTCTGAAGTGGTTGAACAAATATCTTCAAATATTTGTGTGAAAACTTGCACTTGAACCTCCTCTTGCACAATAAATGCTCAACAAGAAATCTCCAGTTGGAGCTAGATGTTTATCCTTCACTTGGACTAGATTCCTACCTTAGAAGCAATATTTTAACAAGATTGATCATGGTGGACCTTTGATTCTACTTCACTTCCTTTATTTCTGAAGATTACGGAAGTCGTCAGAGATCGGGCCTCAAGTCTTCGATGTTTCGCCCTCCAAGGAGGAAGGAGAAAGGAGAAAAATATGTTCCCTAATCTCCGCTTTGTTCTTAGAATAATTTTATTATAAATGGACTTTGGGCCTTCCATCTTCTACCCTCCCAAAGAAAGAGGAAGAAGGAAAGTCTGAGCTCCAAAAGTCAAAGACTTAGCTGATCTTTTGAAATTTTTGGTTTAGTTCAGAGCTTGAGCCTTCCGTTTTCCACCTTCAGTGAGAAGGAGGAAGAAAGAAGGTCTGATCCCTAAAGTTTGAAACACCTAGCATTATTTTGAGAGAAAAGGAGTGGAACACAGGCCCTGGGCCTTCCTCCCCATCACTTGTCTTTTGTCCATGTGGCAATTTCCTACCGTTTCGTAGTCTTTAATAAAGTGTCGATGGAATACTCCGTGGAATGGTGGAAAAGTCATGGATTATGCCACATGGCTTCCCCTTGGGTTCTTTTAATGCTAAGCTATAGAAAACTTACCACCTATTTTCATTCTGCGGTTCCGCAAACCTACCGCAGGCCCACTGAAAAGGCTCTGCAGAATGGTGGAATGCCTTAGAAAGATAAATCTCAAAACTAAGAATAATCCTTGTGAAAGACAAATCTCAAAACTTGCATACTAACTACTCCCCCTGAGTAGTACCTCCTTAACATCAATCCAGATCACAAGATATGACTATGAATTCCACCAGACTGATGCACTCTGGTGCATCTTAATTCTAATCAGGAGGGGTAATAACCCCTAACTTCTCCCTGAGATACTCAAAAGTATCCTTGGGAAGAGGCTTAGTGAAAATATCCACAATATGATCCTTTGACGATACAAACTCCAACTTGACTTCATTTTCATTTACCTTCTCTCTCAAGAAATGAAACTTGATGGATATGTGCTTTGTCTTTGAATGCAACATCGGATTCTTTGAGATGCTTATTGCACTTGAATTATCATAGAAGATTGTGATAGGCTCCTCAAACACAATTCTAGTGTCCTTCAACATTTGCTTCATCCACAGAACTTGAGTATAATTGTTTGCTCCTGCTATATACTCTACCTCTACTGTAGATAGGGATATTGCCTCCTTCTTTTTGCTCAACCAAGAAACCAATCTACTTCCCAAGAAGAATGCACCACCACTAGTGCTTTTTTTTGTCATCCACATCTCCTACCCAATCAACATCTGTATATGCATGAAGAGTGAAGTCATTATCCTTTGGATACCATAATCCATAATCAATCGTCCCTTGGAGATATCTAAAATTTCTCTTGACTGCTACAACATGGAATTCTTTAGGATCAGCTTGAAATCTAGCAACAAGTCCAACTGCATTCATGATATCAGGTTTGGTCTGAGTCAGACAAAGTAGTCCTCCAATCATCGATCTATACCTTTTCTAATCTGCCTTAGGTGAATTATCATCTTTACTTAACTTGCATCTAGTTACCATAGGAGTACTTACTAGTTTTGACTCCTCCATTCCAAATTTTTTCAATAATTCTCTTACATACTTAGATTGAGATATGAAGATACCCTTATCTGACTGAGTGATTTGCAAACCTAGGAAGAAGTTCATTCACCAAACATGGACATATCAAATTCAATTTGCATCTAATCAAAAAATGTTTTGTATATACTCTCATTTCCACCAAAAATGATATCATCAACAAATACCTCAACAATCAAAATATTCTAATGATCAATCTTGAAGTAAAGATTACTATTAGCAATGCCTTTGTTATAACCTAGTTTTAACAAATACTTATCTAATCTTACATACTAGGGTCTTGGGGCTTGTTTGAGTCCATGCAATGCTTTCCTTAATCTGCAGACCATATCTCTCTGATCAGACAACTAAAATCCTTCTGGTTGCTCAATGTAGACTTCTTCTTCTAACTCTCCATTTAGAAATGCTGACTTGACATCCATCTGATAGACTTTGAAATCTTTATAAGTAGCAAAAGCAAGAAACAATCTAACTGCCTCTATTCTTTCCACCGTAGCAAAAGTTTCTTCAAAATCAATTCCTTCCACTTGAGAATATCCTTTGCATACCAGCCTTGCTTTATTTCTTACAACTTCACCATCTTCATTTAGTTTATTCTTAAAGACCCATTTAGTTCCAATCACATTTTGTCCTTAGGTCTAGAAACAAGATCCCAAGTGTGATTCTTTTCAATTTGCATTAATTCTTCTTCCATTGCCTTTATCCAGTTTTCATCTTTGCAGGCTTCACTTACTGTTTTTGGTTCAATCTTTGAAATCAGACAAATCTCTTCTTGATCTTCAACAATTCTTCTCCTAGTTCGAACACCTTTATTTCTATCTCCTATGATTTGATCTTCAGGATGATTCATCCTTACATACCTGGGGGTTTTGGGATTTTCTTGAACTTCCATTTCTTGAGCTTGTTCCTCAACTTCTGCACTATCCTCTTGAGTTACTGGATTTTCTGGATCAATGTAGATCTAAATCTAGGTCTAAACTTGCCTTCCTTGATTTTGACTTTCATCTTGATCTTTTGAATCATATCCATTAGAATGGCCTTCTTTGATTTCTATTTGGTGGAAAATTAGATTTGTTAATGTTTTAGTGTTTTGATGTTTAAATTCTCCTTTCCACTTTACATTCAAGGATCTAGGGTCAAGTGGCAATTCACTCTCATACCCTAGATTGCTGTGAGATGTAGGGAAACTTGGATCAGGGAATTTAATTACCAATTTCTCTTCTCTTATGTTTAATTGACCATTAAAACCCTAATTATGCAAATACGATAATAAGCTGACAAATAACGAAAAAAGTTCTTGCAGATGAGAGTAAAATAACAAATCACAGAGTACCTATTTTAGGGGTTCCACGGTGGAATAGTCGGGGACACTGGTTCGGGCACCCTAGTCCAAGGTACTAGTTTCTGTGCGGGATCCAGACCTCCTTCCAACACTAATCAGCCCTGTAACTTCTGTTTCTAGAAATTTATTTATGGAGGACACTAGTGTGAGCACTGAAGTCCTTGAAATGCTCTAGTGTCCTGCTTCTCTTTAGATCCTGAATCCTTGATGTCTGTCAATCCTTCCTGCAACTTCAGTTTTCCCAAATGCGACACCTATAACCTGCAATCACAAGACTTTGGGAGGGGGTTGTGGTGTTTAGAGGCTTGCCTCAGTCAAGCCCTGGAGGACACTTAAGTCTCTGAACACCATTGTCAAATAGAGTGTGTGTGCCCTTGTGAGGCAGAGGCAAAAACCAAAGGTATTGATAATGAAAACACAATATAATGTCACCTTGTAGTGAAGATATCATGGGAGGAAGATGCTCTTCATTCCATGATGAAATGGATGCTCAAATCTGCAAATACAAACACACAAACCACATAAGTCTGCTCTTGCAACACAATGAAAGCCTTGAATCACCTTGAGAACACTTGAACATCACAATTGCCATCTAGTTTACAAATGAATGCCTAAACATGTATTTATATGCAACTACAAGCACTCCCGCCAAGATTTTCATAATTCAAACTTACCGTGTCAACAAATGACCCAAATAATGGTCATAAACTGACACCCATAAATTGGGGCTACCCCAAAATAGGGCAGGACTAGGGCATAGGTGCCCAAGTCCTCCCCCCTATTTTGGGTAGGGTAAAGCTCAAGGGGTCCTCCTAGGTCCCATTTGTCATGTTACCTAGGGCTCATTCCATCGGGATGCCAAATTATGAAGTAAGATGTCCTGAATGCATGCAAAAGACCCGGGAGCTAAACCTTAAGAGGGAAAGCCCCCAAGGGGACATTGTCTGACGTTACACTTTCATCAACTCTAACATTTGCACTTTCAACAATCTTTTTCAATCTTTTGTTAAAGCACCGGTATGCGTTGCTTTGAGTAGAGTAACTCAGAAATACTCCATCACTTCTTGCTTCAAACTTGCCTATATCATCATCTCTTTTGATATAGCATTTGCTACCAAAAACTCTAAAATATCTCACAGTAGGAGGATGACCAAACCATAGTTCATAACAAGTCTTACCAGAGTTATCTTTGATCTATACCTGGTTAAGAGTGTAGACAATAGTACTCATAGCTTCTCTCTAATAGACTCAAGGAACATTTGTTTCCATCATCATGGTCCTGGCAACTTCTTGAATGGTTTGATTTTTTCTTTCCACTACTCAATTTTGCTGTGGAGTCCTAGGAACAGATAACTATCTTTTTATTCCATGCTTTTCATAGAATGAATCAAACTCACTGGAGGTAAATTCTCCACCTCTGTCAGATCTCAGACACTTTATCTTTTCACCAATCTCATTCTCCACCATAACCTTGAACATTTTGAATTTTTCAAGAGCTTCTAATTTTTCTTTTAAGAAGGTTACCCACATCATCCAAGAGTAATCATCAATTAGCAACATAAAATATATGTCTCCATGCACACTCCTAATTCTAGAAGGACCACATAGATTAGTATGCACAAGTTCCAACCGTTCACTTGAAAATTGTTCTTTACTTTTGAATGAAATTTTGTTCTGTTTACCCAATTGACATTCTCCACACATGCTATCAGGTTTCACAAGTTTTGGTAGATCTCTTACAACTTGAATAGAACTTATCTTGACAATGTTATCAAAATTTGCATGACACATCTTCCTATGCCATAACCAACTTTGATCTGTCTAAGCAATCAAACAACTTTTGCTAGAACTACTTAAGTGAAAGATGTTACCTCTAGTTTGAGTACCGGATGCAATTTCTGTTCTGGAGCTTTCAAAGATTTTGCATTTTCCATTCTTGAATCAGAGATCATAACCCTTGTCAACAAATGATCCAACACTGAGAAGATTTTGCTTCAGTTCTTCCACATACAAAACATCATTGGTGTTATTCTTACCATCAAAAGAGATGGATCTTCTACCACAGATTCTACCAGCTGAGTTATCTCCAAATTTCACAAGACCACCTTCATATTTTTCAAGACTTACAAACTTACTTTTATCACTAGTCATATGATGAGAACATCCACTATCAATCACCCATTCATCCTTTTCAACAACCTGAGCAGCCAAGGCACTTTCCACATTTGCCCAGCTAGCAGATTTAGTAGACACCGAATCTTCTTCTTTGATAGTAATAAACACCCAATCATTTTTCAATGGAACCCCCATGATCAAATTCATCATTTGTGACTCCTTCTTGAGCTTCTTGGACACAGTAACATTTCTTTTGACCTTTATATCTGTTAGGGTTTGGTTTTGAAAACCTCTCTAGACATCTTGAGGCAAAATGACCAATCTTATTACAAGAAAAACATTTGAATGACAACTTTCCTTCATACTTACCAGATCCTCTTGGCATTCTTTTGGCAATAAGAGCTTCAAGATCTACAGTGTCAATTTCATCATCTTCAAAATCCTTCCTTGTCTTCACAAATCTATTTGATCTTGCTAAAGAGCTTTCACCCAGATCATATCTTTGTTTTCCATGTACACTGGCCTTAAGTGCAAATTTAGACTTAGGAAGAGAATCACCAAACTCACTTAATTCAAAAGCTGAAATTTTGCCAACCAGTTGATCTTTTGTAACTTTTGAGACAGTCTTGATGTCCTCTATAGAAGCAACCTTATGTTCGTATGAATCAGGTAAAGATCTGATCACTTTTTCCACAATCTTTGATTCTTCCAAAGTTCCACCAGCACACCTGATACAACACACAAGTTCATTTATCTTTTGCATGTAGATTGTGATGTTTTCATCTTCACTTATCCTCAAATTTTCAAATTTTCCTCTCAGACTTGGTAGCTTGGCAGATTCGACATGTTCATCACCTTCATAAATATTCTCCAACTTCTTCTAGATTTCATGAACAGTTTTTAGTCCAAAGACATTTGTCATTTCTGAATCAGTTAGGGCACTCAACAAGGCTTCTTTAACTCAAAGGTTATTTTTAGCATCTTTGAGTTGATCTAGAGTTGAAGGACCTTTCTCCGGAGGTTTATACTCATCATTGGTTATTACCCAATACGCATCACCCATGCATTGGAAATGGCACTCCATGCGACTCTTCCAAACAGAGTAATTTGTTCCATCAAATCTCAGACTATCCTTCTTGTAAGTCAACATCCTAGATCTCTTCAGGTGGTTAAGCTTCTTTTAGAGGAACCTCTCTCTGATACCAATTGTTGGAATTAGTCTGGACAACTGAGAGGGGGGGTGAATCAGTTGTCCCACAAAATTAATCTTTTATGCTTTCAATCTTTATCAACTTACAATCAGATAAACATTAAAGCATGAATCACCAACACAAGAGCATAAATAAATTAAGCACACATAACACCAAAATTTTTACGTGGAAACCCAGTTAAGGGAAAACCATAGTGGGGGTTAACCCACAGGATTCGTACCCTATTAAAAGTACTTAGAAGAAAAAGAGAAGGCACATGCCTTCGGGCTCACTGCCCATAGCTCATTGCTCAAGGGAGGCTCACTGCCTACAGAATTTATGTTTAATACATAAAGAATTAATTGATAAATAACATCTTCTTCATGCCTAGTTCATTTTCATTGAATACTCACAAAACTTCTTCTCTACCCCAAATACTTCTTCTCTAACTCTTCATCAAAACAACTTTTGTTCTTTTGCTTCTCCTCTGCTCTGCTTTGCCTTTGATCCTTTCTTCAGATTATATTATTTTCACATATATGAGAATTGAATCTATCTTCAACAACATGCCACGATCCAGAGAATTGCTCTTAGATCATCCACAACACACTTGAATCATCTGATTGGCCAAGAATGGGAAGAAAAAAAACACCAAGAAGGAAATCTTTATCAAAAAGCTCAAACTTCAATGCAGACCTCCAACATAGCAGTCACACAATCCAGAGACCTCCACAAGTACATTGAATTCAACAAGAACATCTCCACTCCTTTAAATCATTAGAATCACTTGCATCTTCATCCGTAACCTCAAGAACACTATCTATCATGTTTGTTACACTAGAAAGATTGCTTGCAGACCTCCAAACCACGAACCACTTGAGTTGATGATACACACTGACTTCCCAAACATGCCTCTAGATCCATAATTCATCATTGTACATTTCTGGAACAATCTGGACTTCTTTCTTGTCACTTTGTCTCTTCTAAACACTGCAAAACTAGTTTTACTCAGATGGTCATAGCTTCTTCAAATCTTCATGCAAACCCTTCAAATCTTAACTGGAGCTTCTTCAAACAATCCTCTACTTAGCCATATGGTCCGTATAATTTGATTAATTTTCTCAATATCCTCAATATTCCAGTCTTCTAAACAAGAAACAAAAATAGGATATAGTTGACACCAATGGAAACAAGGATAGGTTGACATCAATGACAACACTGATTAGGCACATATTTGCAACAGTCAGGCTTTAGGCCTTCCCTGTTATGCCTTCCAAAATGAAAGGAAGAGGGAAGAGGAAAATTCCAAAGTCTAAAACTCTGCAAAGGTTAAACACTTAACTCTATTTTTAAAGCCAAAGACCAGAGTTCAGAGTGGTACAAGATGGAAGGACGAATGGTAGAACTCCAAACACTAAAACTCTAAAAACCTAGAAAACACAAAGAAAACTCAAGTTTTTTGGGACTTAGCTGATTTTGGATGTCTTTCCTTGCACCTCTAAAGGGGAAAAAATGCTTAGATTTCATGGATTTTGGACTATTCGGATGGGAAGCAAAATAGGACAACATTTTGGCAACTTCTTAGGGATGTTTTCTAGCTAAACAAATGGACCAATGGCCTTAAGAATTCATTAGGAATGGAGTCTAAAAGGGACTGCAGTAGGTCAAAATAACTAAAACCCTACCTCTCAAAACAACACCAAAAAGAACAAGGCCTGCATTCTCCTAATGACAATGCAGCTTGTGCAAGATCACTTATTGAAGGGAAAACTAAAGTAGGAATAAAACTAAAATAGTATGTACAAAATCTCAGACCAAACTAAATGGTAAGGTTTGAGATGGATCCCATTGACTGAGATCAGTAGAATCTCACCATCCAGCCTTCAAAGAATGAAAGCATTTGTTTGCTTGCAACTGATGATGATGTATGACCCACTCCAAAGTGCATCAAACTTAGTGTGGTCTACAGGTTTGGCTCGATCAACATCCCATTTGAGAACAAGATCACCCTCATTGAAGGTTTGAACCTTGGCCTTCTTGTCAAAATGCTTTTGTGTCTACTTTTGATGCTCTTCCAATGCATTCATGGTTGATTGTCTATGTTCTTCTAGTTCAATCAACTCAACCATTTTGACAAACTTGGCATCTTCTCCTTCCAATTCTAATTACTGAGCCGATTCTAATGTAGGAAGCTCTAAAGATATAGGCAATCTAGCCTCTCTTCCATACACATGAACAAAAGGAGAGTTTCCAATGGCTCTCTTATATGTGATCCTATCATCCCAAAGAGCTAATTTGATCTTATTGTGCCATTGCCTCTGGTTTGTCTCCATAGTCCTCTTTAAAATTATGAACAGGTTCTTGTTGGTGGACTTAGCCAGCCCATTACCTTGGGGGTAATAGTTGGATGAAGTATTCAAGAACACATTATATTTAAGAGTCCAATCAACAATTCTAAAACTAGTGAATGCTTTTGCATTATCAGAAATAATGGTATGAGGAGCTCCAAACCTCATCATGATTTCTTCCAAGAAATCCATGATTACTGACTCAGTGCCTTATTTAAGTGGGAATGCTTCAACCCACCTGGTGAAGTAGTCCATTGCAGTTAAAACCCACTTGTGACCAGTACTAGAAGTGGGAGTTATCATGCCAATAAAATATAATCCCCACGGTGAGAAGGGCTAATTAGCCTAAATAGGATGGAGTGGGAGTGTGATGCAGGAGAATCCAATGGTGTAAGGGCAATCTTGCATCACCCAAAAATAAGTTAATTCAAAATCATTGTAGATGTTTTCATTTCTTTCCATAATTAGTGTTTTTGGTTCCATAATCTCCTAAATAATGATGTAGGACTTTCAATTTTTTTTCAAACTGCTAAAAATAACAAACTGCCAGTTTTGGAAAGGTTACCTGCCATTTTAAGAAAGTTTGCATTTGGGCATGGATTGAAGTGAAAACTTATAGAAAGTTACATAACAAAAATATAAGACATTTGGTGAAGGAATCAGGCAAAGATCATTTGTGAGCTGAAAGATATTAAAGTTTTTGTTTTCTAAAAAGCCCCTGAATTTTTTTGAAATGAGATATGAGGAACTAAAACATCTTCATAATGTCCTAAAAAGTTGATGGAAATCCATTTACATATTTCTGGCATGATATTTCACATCACAAGCTTTCTGGCGCTTAAAATAGTTCGTCAATCGGACACCCGGATCAAAAGTTAAGCTTCCTGGAAGTTGACCTACTTTTGGAGGGAGTTGCAAATTTCAAAATTTAGCTAGAGGCTGCCAAAAATTGCTATTTATGACTATTTTGGGAACCCTAGGTGGTAGTAGAGTTAAGGGGGCAAGTGTGGAGTCAAGAATAGGTGGGAAAATAAAAACCCTAGCTGATTTGGGATTACAGAAGGCAAATGATTCTAGAGTCTTGTGATAGGAACTTGTAATGTGTTGCAGCCTGTGGAGGGTTGATCCCTCTGATTGTATTTGAGATTCTGTAATGTAATAAATTGTCCAAATCAATAAAAGACAGTTTTATTTTTTGTGTGCAATTTCTGTTGTTGCGTGTTTTATGATTTACCCCCTTCATCAGAGTGTTGCCAATCATTTCTTTCCTACAAAGAGAGAACACTCTTTGTACTTTCTTACCCATACATGGGCATCATTGAATAATGTGGGCCAAAAGTAACCTACCCTCATTATTTTCATGGTTGTAGCTCTAGTAGAGAAATGACCACCAGCTGGGCCAACATGAAACTCACTGAGAAGTCTATCAATTTGATTCTCTTATATGCACCTTAGTAAGACTCCATCTAGGTTCCTCTTAAAGAGAACACCATCCACCAAAGCATAAGGAATAGATTGCAGCCTGAAGTGTCTACTTTTGGTTCTGTCTAATCGATAGGGATACTCACCAGTGGATAGGAATTTAGCCATATCTGATGTCCAAGAACTCATAGCTAATGGCTCAGTTGTAGGTTCTTTACAATTCAAATGGTAGGATGAACTCTCTTCATCCACATAAGTCTAAGCTAGATGTTCACACAATCCTTTGCCTATAATTAGCTTAGTGGTTTTGATGATCACATCATACTCTAGGATCTTAGTGACCCAGTTGGCTCTCTTTTCACTAATCTCAATCCCCATTATATAATCTCTCACACTGGGATGAGAAACTAAAACTTTAATATGGTTATTTGCTAGCATATATCTAAAAAAATTTAAATCTCTAACAATAGAAAATACTTTTTATCTATGGGACTGTATCTAACCTCATGGTCCTTCAAGGTCTGACTGAAGAAGGCCAAGGGTTGTTCCATTCCTTGTTCATTCTGTTGCATCAGAATAGCAGTAATATTGTTCTCTCCTCCATGTGCATAAAGGGCAAAGTCCTTCTCATAATTTGGGCTCATGAGAGTAGGATCCTGGGAAATCTCTTCCTTGATTTTCTCAAAGCCATCCTTCCCTTCTTTAGTCCATCTGAAGACTGCATCTTTCTTAAGCATAAGGGTTAGAGGTTTTACCAGCCCAACACATTTAGGAATGAACTTCCTAACAAAATTGATCTGCCCCAAAAATGATTGTAAAGATTTTTTGTGAGCAGGTAGGGGAAGAGAAAGAAGAGATGATGTCCTTTCAAGATCTATGGAGATCTTGTCCTTAGATACTGGATGGCCCAATAGCTTACCCTGAGCAATAGAAAAAATATATTTCTTGGGGTTGAGAGACACCCCAAACTCTTTGTATCTTTCGAAGACTTTCTCTAGAGATGCTCCATATGATTTTCTCCCTTCTTGGAGAAGACTGTAATGTCATCTAGATAAATCAGGATGACCTTGTTTATAAATCCTTTGAAGGTAATATTCATTGCCCTCTAAAATGTGTTACCAACATTAGATAGACCAAAAGGCATTTTTGCATATGTCATGGTTCCCCATTTGGTTGTGAATGTTGTTTTGAATCTATCTTCTTATTTGACAAAGATCTAATTATAGCCAGAAAATCCATCCAATAATGAAAACCTCTCTGCCCCTGCAACAACTTGCAAAATTTAATCCATAGAGGGAAGAGGGTAATGATCCTTCAAAGAAGCTTGATTCAGATCCTTGAAGTCTATGCAGAGCCTTATCTCACCATTTTTCTTCCTCACAAGCACTAGATTAGCTACCCAAGTAGAGCATTTAATGGGGAAGATGATCCTTACCTGTATGAGTTTTTCTAGCTCTTTTCTCATGAGCGGCTCAATCTCAGGGTTTATGGGCTGCTATCTCTGATGGACTAACTTGTAATTTGGATCCAGATTGATGGCATGTTGAGCCATGTCTAGATCAAACCCTTTTAAGTCTTCATACGTCTATGCCAGGATGTCACTGTATTTTTGAGCCAATTATACAAATTCTTTCTACTCTGTGTCACTACAAACCCTGCCTAGCAGCAACTCTTCATCTCGGGTGATAGTCACCTTCTAATGATCTTCCTTTTGGAATGTCATATTCTTTCCCTCGCCCTTGAACTCATCATCTGGGATGAAAATATCTTCAAGGGTAACTAAACCCTTGGGCAACTTGTTTTTTTTAGTTGAATGATCTAGTCATCATAGCCTTCCTATAGCCTGGGCTACGCCATGGAAGAAAACTCTTTCATTCTGAATGATGCTTGCAATTTGTTCATTGCTATCAAAAACTTGCCAATGTATGTCATTGTTAGGAATAGAGGGCCTGACAATAATTTTCACATACTGATCAGGACCCTAAAATAGATCTGTAGGTGGAGAAAATTGAGCCCCGACTATTTCTAATTGATCAACATTATCATTCAACTTCCTTGGGATTACCCATAGGTTGAGAGCCTCAAAACTCTCAAACATGCCCCAAACTCTATGTATGTAAGCTCTTAGAAGCTAGTTTTTCATTACACACCTTTCTCTGACTTGGTTGACCACCAGCTCAGTGTCTCCAAATATTTCTAGATGTTTAATAGTCTCCTTTTCAGCAAGTAGCAAACCATGAACCAACGCCTCATACTTTGCTACATTATTTGTGCAAGAAAAATGTAATCTATGAGCAAAATGCAGCTTCTTACCAATTGGAGAAACTAGTAGGACCCCTGCACCAGCTCCATTTTTTCTCTTTGCACCATCAAAGAACATTTTCCATGGGCCATTAAAGTTATCATCTGGTTTAAGTATAGAGAGGGCATAATAGTTCCCCTCCTGAATCATGTAAGTGCCCAATCCAGTTGTTTCAGTGGTGTCATAAGGATCAAAATCATAGTGATCCTTTACCCACTCATCAAGGAAAAGAAATGGGATTGGAAGGGGTGAAGACTATATCTCAAGAGACTTTGAATCATGCACTTCCTCACCCTGAATCATAACATGAGGGTTCACCAGGCTGTGATCATAATTCTCCACATGATAAGTTGAAATTGGTTCAACCTTGATGGTGAACCTTTTGCCATATCTTGTTCTCAGCAGCATGTGGGACTAGTTAGAAGAAAGGTAGCCACCTACCTTGGCTGTGAAATCCCTTGACAAGCAGATAGAAAAGAAAGGAGGAAGATCAATGACCAAGATATATTGACTAATAGTTAAGTTTAGACAAGCATGTAAGGTTAGATCCAATCCTTTGATCACCCCAATAGTGTTGACATAAGTACCATCTAACTGTAATACTCCTGATGAAACAGGGGTATATTTGATGCCTAATGCATCTGCTATTTTCTTGGGCATGACCAAAATGCTAGCCCCTAATTAAATCATACAGTTGTGCACTAAAAATTTACCAATGATTAAAGACAAGTAGAAAGGAGATGTCTTCTTTGCTGAACCCACTTGCCCTTCACATTGTTGTACAAGACTAACTAGGCTCTTCTCTTTTTGTTTTGAAGATTTAACTATTTGGAACTACCTTAAGGCCTCCTGCAATGAATCCATTTGAGAGGGAATTGATATTACTTCATGTTGGCACTGTAAAATTTTGCAAAATTTTAAGTGCCCATGATGAAAAATTTGATTTGCACACTCAGAAATGCACCTAAAAAATCTGCCACAGTGACCTACTTTGGAGGGTCAAAATTTGGAACTTGTTTACTTTCAAGACAAATCACCTGATGAGTATGTTCATTTGTCATATGTGAACATGTATGCTTGATTCCAACTTCTTGTGATGAGTTTTGGCAGGGTTTTGAAGCATCAAGTCAGAGGGTTCTGGGATTGTTTTTTTGTTTGCATATTCTCAGGCCTGTGAAGTAGCCTCCTGTTCAAATCGATATTTCACAATTGGGTGATCATCATGACAATTGGATTGGTATTCTGCATTCCCCTCACATTCATATGCTCCCTAGTCCAGTTTCAGAGTCTCATGATCAAGTTTGATATTTTTTCAAGGCCAAGAGCAAATTCATTTTTATCATGTTTTCACACCTGCATTTCCAAAAAGTTTCAGATAGGTCAACTTTTACCCTTAATATTTTGTGAAGAAAATGAATTGGTGAAAAATCCTCTTGCACACATGCTCAATGGAACTAAATGATCTAGTTTTTCTAGTGGCAGCTTCCCATGAGGAATTTGATATTTTTTCGGGATGGTGACTTGGTGGGCTTAAGATGTTTTTTGATAGGTGTAGTTGCATAAAAGGCTAAGTGAGCCACTTTGAACGTTAGTATCTTCCACCTCGGGATGATTTTTTTCAAGCCATTTGCTGCACTGAATTCTTGGTTCAAATGACTACATGCCTGTGCATTTTCATGGCTCCAGGAGATGGTTTGACCAATTTTCCAGGGCGATTCTAGAGGCTACTTAGCTTGTTTTGGTAACTATGCAAAGATGCCAGAATATGGATTCTGATGACTACCCATTTCATTTTTTCACCTTAGAAGCATATTAGGGCAGTCTCAGGTCAATTGTGGATAAAAAAGTGTTTCAAAACAAAAATTGTTTTAGCCGGGCCCACGGGGGACCTGACATGTGTCACAATTGTTGTTGGGAGTTGGCAATTCAAATTGTAGAGCAGATTGAAACTTTATGGTTTGGCATTGGTGTTAAATGTGAAATTATTGTTGGTTGAGTATACTGTTATTGACAATCTAAGAAATGGTTTGTCATGCTTCAAAAAGATTCAAATAAACATGGCATTCATTAGAGGTTGTGTAAAATTTAGTCAAAATGTATAGGGTGCTAAAAGGTGTGCACAATTGAAGGCTCTTGTTTCTATTCATGGGAAAGAGGTATCTACCCAAGGTTAGCAATGACAGTTTTATGACTCACTAGAATTTTTGGTTCAACTACTACACTTCTTGCTTGGCTTGCTCCTTAGGAGCAGAGATGGTGATTCTCAATTCTGCTACCTTACAATTATCTATGGCCTCAACTGATACAAATAATAGAATTACCTCTTGGAAAGACAATGATCCCTGCACTGGAAGATGGTTTGGTGTGCATTGTGAAAATAATAGGGTGATTCATCTTGTATTGGAGGATGCTCATCTGGCATGTCTAATAGACTCGTTAGCTGATCTGAACCAGTTGAGAGTCTTAAGCCTAAAGGGGAATCCTTTAAATGGCACCATGCCAAACTTGACCAGGTGGAGAAGCATGAAGTTGTTGTTTCTCTCTTACAATAACTTTTTTGGCTCTCTGCCTTCATCTATCTCATTGTTGGATCATCTTTGGAGGCTTGATGTTTCAAACAATAATTTCACTGGCCAGATACCATATTGTTAAGAGCCTTCGAGTATGTACTAACTACCACAATGCACAAAATTTGTCTCCAACACTGTTGCAAGTGTAATTAGTGTGGTGCACCTAGAGATTTGGTCATCAGAGTTGTGGCTCTGCTTGTTTTTGAACCTAAGGGTCTTGCTGAGGGTGTTCAGACGTTGGGAAAATCTCTCCATGCTTTTCAAACTACAATAAGAGAGCTTCAGAAAGTATCAAGGGAATTTAACCACATCTGCTTCTCAAGTGATGGAATGTGAGAAAATGGAACAAAATGGGCCTCCTGGGATAAAGGCATACTCAACTGAAGACTATTTAAGAGTTACTCAAGATGAAATGAAAGCATTAGCTCCAAAGCAGAAATTGAAAATTTCAATTGCAGATTTGGAGCTTGCTGAGAATGTGAAATAGCAAATCACTACATGCGAACCAAGGATTAGGGTCCATGCGTTTGATTAAGTCTTGGCAGCATTTGTGGAGATTATTTTTTACAACAGTGACAATCGCATTCTAGTTGACAAGGAAGAAGTACACTTGCATAGGACTATTGGTCTAAAAAAGGATGAGCACTTTTTTGGATAAGAAACATATCACGCAAATTGAAGTTGTGAATCTTCTTGAAAGTGTTGGATTTTCTCATTCAAATCCATATTATGTTGTGCAGCAAGGAAACATAGCTTCCTTAACCTTAATGAAGGATTCTGGATGATTGGATTTTCTTAAAGAAATAAGGGGAACTCGTGTATATGAAGAATGACGTAAAGAAAGTTTAAAATTATGCAAGAAACTAAAAATAAGAGAAAGCAGATTATTGAAGTTGTTCAGTACATTGAGGAAAGGCTAAAAGAACTTGACGAAGAAAGGGAGGAGATGAAGAAATACCAATGATTAGACAAGCAATGAATATCACTGGAGTACACTATTTTTGAGAAGGAACTCCAAGATGCAAAATGGAAACTTGAGGAGATTGAATAAGTACCTCTCTTAAGTCCACAATGTATGGGGCATCTACAACAAAGAATCAGAGGAGCTCTTTTACCAGCAATAAATCTTGTAAGGAAAAACCATGGATGAGGATGAATGTGCCAAGGAATTTGAAGTAAACATAAACAAGGGGCTTAGCTGTGAAGCCATCAAGAGACAGAGTGCAAAATCTGGGTGGAATGAGCTAGAAAAGCATCCTGGGCCATCGATATGCAGAATGCAAAAGGTACTAGTTTGTGTACGAGACCCAAAGGGAAGGATTAAACTGCAAAGACAATGAAAAGGAACTAGGAGCGGTCTTTATCACAATCCCGCAAGGAGCTAGGGGATAATGGTTTGGGCTTGCAGTCCTGATGAAGGCTAAGCTTACCCTCATTCCCACAAATGCAACCTAAAACCAATGTGGGAGAGCAGTAACTTAAGACCACATTACCGCAGGAACATTCAAACTCATTTGCAGGACAGCGGTGGACTAATTGTTTTCTCCCACCTTCTCACAAAGGGTAAATGAAATGGATGCGAGTTTATGGGAGGCAGTCTTCATTGCATCACTGTTGGAGATGTCAAGTGCATATACGGGATGGCGGTGGTGCCGAAACAAATAAAATAGAAAATAAAGTGTGTGATGGTGCACAATATCAAATTTTTTAATAAATAAAAACCAAAGATATAAGAATTGTGCGGGAGGTATAAATATAAAATGGTTTTTATTCAATTTTTGGGTGAAAAATGTGTCGGTAGGTATTTTTGAAAGGTAAGAATGTAAAAATATTTTCACCAAAGGAGATAAGGGTGGTGGTACCCTTTAGGATTTAGGGTTTTAGGTTTGAAAAATTATTAGTCTTTTCCCTTTGAAGAAATCCATTAAACCTAAGCCGCTAAGCTCATGCACTTTATTTCTAATTCTCTACTGACTGCTTCTAGTAAGTTTCTGGTCCCTTAAGTTATGACTTTAAGCCTTTCTACTCATTAGGTGACTAGCCTCGTGTCTTAGGTTTTACCTCCTGTGCCCATGAAAAATTAAACCATGTCCTAAGTCTTCCCATAAGTTATAAGGTTTAATAAAGTGAAAATCGCAACATTGCAACGCATCATCAATGATGTCACTACCCCGCTGTGCGGCTGTGACATGGTGACACCTATCACAGGAATCTATGCTCACATCCCATTACATTAGGAATCCTATGCTTTCCAACCATATGTTGCTAGATGTCAGTATGAAAGTGGTTCAAAGGGAAGCTTTAATCTAACGGCTACACATTGTCGCAAGGGTATCTTGCAGGAAGGAATCTTTGTCATGTGGTTGCATGATGGCAACATGTGGCCCTATTTTACGAAGGAGTTCAGAAGAAAATGAAAGAAGGATGCATGGAGGATTTAATGCACCCGTGTAGGGTAGGTAAAGTGATGGCCCACTAATGGCTGCGACTCCATGAAGTGATGCCACATGTCCAAGATGGACAAAGGTCATGCGGTCAGCAACGGATGTACATCCTATGCGGCTCATCCTGATTGGTCAAAGACTTTTCAAATATGATGACTGAGATTTTTAAATCTCACGGGTGAATGAGGGCTGTGGATCTTGCAGTAAGGAATTCAAATCAACGGCACCGATTTAAACTTTTATGGTGAACGTTGAAGGCACCCTGTAGCATGAACAAAAGGTAATGGTCAAGGCTACCTCCATTAATGCAGTAGAAGTTATGCTACGAAGCTTAAAAAGAAGAAAAGTTAGGGCTTTGTGCATTATTTCTTCAAGTACATACAGATTTTAGACATGTAGAGAGTTTTCAAGAAAGTAGAAAATAGAATCCAAACTCCTGCAACCGTTAACCAGTAAGTTCATTCTGTCTTCTTGTGCCTGGCATATTTTTAAGTTAACTACTTGATTATGGAAGTAGATAGTTTCCCATGTAAGAAACCCTAGCTTGTTAAAATTAGTTTGAAAAATGAGTCAAACTAGTCAACCCTCCACTTCTAAGTGCGACTTAGATGAGGATCTTATGATCTAGCTTCTAGGTTATGCTAGAAGAGCCTTGAATCTACATGGTCCAAGTGGACTTGGGGATAAATTCCTTGACTATTGTTATAATTGTCGAGATGCCATACTGCCTATTCCTGGTTGGGTCCTGTTTGAACACTGGCATAGAAGAATGGATTATAAGGCCCCCATCTGTCATGCCTGGCAATTTGATCTGGCCAAGCTTATTTGCTCCAATGTCTTCCCTAACCTTGACCTGCTTAGGGCAATAGTAATGAGATATGATCCTAGCACAAGGATAGTTATAGCAGGGAATAGTCCAAAAATGATTAAACTCACTAAATGATATATTGCCACTGTATTCAACTTGGACCCTGCGGCTAAAAAGCCAATTGACCTAGCTGCTTTGAAGAAGAAATGATAGATTGTAAAACATGTTTATAGGGAGTACCTGGCCAAGCACAGGCTGAAGGGTGTAGATGGCAAACTGATGAAGATTTTGGCCATTGAACATGAGCCTTTTCATTGCATCATGTTCATGGATTACTTTGTCAAGACTTATCATAGTTTGTGCCAAGTGTTGGGTAGGGACACCTCTGATAATATGTCCATTTCTTTAATGATGATGGTAGTTGATATTCAAAGTCAAGACACCAAAGAGCCATATGATTATGCCACTTATATTGCTGACAAGATGCACTAACAAATGACAGAAATCAAGAACAATCAATCTAAGCCAGATGTCCATGTTGAATTCACATGGTACTCCATGTTGTACCACATGCTTTTGTTTGCTCTATCTAGGATGTGGCACCATAATCTACATGTCAAAATGACAGATGCTCATCGAAATATGTTGCCAATGCAGGTGTGGACTTGCATGCTAGATATACATTGCACCACTATAGATTATGTAATTTTTGAAGAGTATTTTGTGAGAAGGATACTTAGTTTCCTAGAGCCATAGGGTGAGAGACTACATCCATATGTATTGGATTTCCTAAGGCCTTTGGATAGGACCCCTCATTTGGGGATTGACCACAATTGGGGTGATTGGTTCTTTCATGAGAACACTACTTGCATTAGGGTCTATGGATGTGAGACCCCATCCCATATCTTGCCTAAATATGTGCCAAAAAGAGTGGAATTCTTAGAAATCATTAGGCAATTGAATGATTCAGATAGGGAGCACCTAATGTGACATAAGAAGGGCCCATTCTTTCCTTCTTCCCTCAGTTTTGGTGATTTCTTAATAGATGACAAGAGTGGACTTTATCAGATTACTTCGGTGATGAAGTGTTTTGGGATGTATTTTGAGCATCCAAGAATTTTTGACACTGAAGGCTTCATCAATAGGGTGAGGGTAAACAAGGGAAGGCCAAGGTATACTCATTAGGTTGACCTAAAAGAGGATCCTATCAGAAACTACTTCACAATGGATAAGGTACATCACTTGATAATCAAGTGGGACATAATTATGGCGGGTGAAACAATAAGAAAAAGTATAAATGCAACATCTCAGGGTGCCTTCTCATAAGTGCAAGACCCTATTCAAAGAATTAAGAAGATGCTGGAAAATGTAGAGCAGTTGATTGCTACTACTCCTACAGGAGAAGAGAGACTAACATATCAACCTGGCAGCTCAAGCAGAGGATATGTTGCCAAGAGGGAGTCAATTGACCCCTCCCCTGCCAAGAAAGAAAAAAATATTGATTTAGAAAACCCTAAAGAGATTGAAGTAGTAGATTTAGAAAGGGAGGCAAATGAACATGTACAAGAAGCTTCCCCTCAAGTGAATTCACCTAATAGAGTAAGACCCTATTCTTCCCTTGAGAACAGGGTAGTCAGAACAATGAGAAGCCAAATTGTGGACATTGAAGATGTCAGGATAATGGCTTGTAACAAATTTTTAGAAGATGATGAGTTTATAAATACTCCCGAATTCAAGAGTTATGTGCTAAAGGTTAGAAGTGAAGAGTTTCAAAAAAGGATTGAGGATGCTAAAAGTGGAGTAGACCCTACTAAATATGAATCCATAACTCAAAGGGTCTTGAAAGAAGTAAATCAATCCATTAGCGCAATGACTCCAGAGGAGGGGAGGCCATTGGTTGCAAAAAGCAATATCTTACTCCTTCCTCATTGGACCCTATCAGATAAAATTGTGTTTGATACAATTACCAGAGAAGATTTTTATATAACAAGTGAACAAATAGACAAGACTCTCTCTGGTGCAGCATTCAATCCTAGGTTTGAAACATTGGCTATATGGGCCCTAGCACCAAATAATAATAAGCCTAGGGTTGAAATGGGTGAATTGGTAGGAGATGTGATAATAAAGAGGGTATCTGACACCCTTGCCCCCAAGCTGCGAGCTTGAATGTCCAGACTGCACAATTTGTAGAGGCAGTCACAAATAAATTACAGAAAGATCACAATGAGTTGTAGCTCAATTATGCCTAGGCAGTTGCAGAAATTAATATACTGAAGTAGTAATTGTCATTAGGGACTAGTACTTCAACTCCCCCACTAGTGATTCCAATAGGAGAGTCCTTCCCAATTGATATAGAGCCTCTATTAACAGAAATTAGGGAGCTGAAGGAAGAGGTGAAGAAATTGGAGGAGGAGAAAAAGAACATAGTAAAAGATATGGTCACCAATTTGATAAATAATAGGGTGACCAAACTCTTGGCAAGGGTAGATGGGATCTAGAGGTCTTATTCACAATTGAGGATTGCCTATGAAAAGCATGAATCAGATAAGGAGAGGCTTTCAGCTATGAAAATAAGGTGGTTGCCAGGAACAGGAGAAATAAGGGATCTCCTCAGGTGCTCTAGGTTTGATGCAAATGTACTTCCTGAGCAAAAATTGGTAATGGATATGTTGACACATTTTGAGGGAGTTGCCAATTTCCAGTCAAGGTTGGATAAGGTTTTGCTAGAGAAGAAGCAAACTATAGAAAAAATGGATACAAAATCATGGCTGCCAAATATTTTGGAAGGTGATGGGTAGACTAAAGACATAGGCAAGTGGAAAACATAAATAAAACAAAATACCTACTAGCTAATTCCTACTTGTTGTACTGATGGTGATCCAACTATGAAGGTGTTGAGTTTAGCACTTCACAAGCTGCATATAGTTGAAATAAATTTTGAAATATTTTGTAAGGAAGCTAGGATTTTGTTGGATGCTTGGTATGTCAGTCATAATGGCAGGATTGCAGAGATAATTTCATTCTAGTGGCCATCTGAAAAGACATACAATGAATGGACATAAAAGTATGGGCCTGCATGATTGAAAGGAAGGGCCAACCACCACCTCCCCTGCATTGATGAGGCAAATCTCCTTCAAGAGGTTGCACATCTTCCAAGTCTATCTACTTTCTCTCTTTTTCTCTCCATTGTAGTAAATGTCTCAATGCCAAAATGAGTGGTACATTGTATCAAACATTCTCCAAAATGACATTGTAATTAATGCTGAGTACACGTTCTTGGTCTATAAAAGAACTATGTTACTCATTTTTGTTGGTGTTGAAGATTTTGGAAACTTTGAAGAGTAAATAGAATACAAGTTCTGTTGGGTTGTCTCATCTCTTGTATTGTAAGTCAATGAATTGTGTTGAATGCATTTTTGCATTAGTTTTATCAATTTCATGTTGATTATAAATGAAAAATACTATATGCATGTGTTCTGTTGACTATCTCCATGGTTGTATGAGTTTTTATTTTGAATCTAATAACTAAGGGTTATCTGAGATTCTAGAATATAGGTTTTCTATATTGCATGCTCAATCTTTTACTTCTATTCAAGGGATAGATTAAGTTTTTAGGGTTATGTATGGGGAAGAATGTATTGCAGTAGGGATGTATGTAAGTAGAGTTAGCGAGATACTCTATTTTTGGGTGTGTCTGTAAGGTAGATATTGATTAACCCCTTGAAACTTGATTATTAGTTTAGTTTATGAAAGTCATTCACACATGTATGTCAATGTGACTCCATGCCCTAAGATAAGCACCAGTCAAAGGTGGTATTGAGTTTATGAGTCAAAACCCAAGTCTTGTAGCCAAGTACAAAACAAAAACTAAACAACATTCATAAACATTTAGGACTTTAGGAGTCGTTTAGGTTCAAAATCCTTTGCTACACAACTAGAGTAGGGTCCAAAGCTAGCCCCTTTATATTTATCTTATAGTTTTGGCCTTCATAAAAAAGGATTCATTTGCTTTATGTCAATACCAGGTCATAGTCAGAGATTTATTATGTAGGTATTGAATAGGGAATACCCCCTAGGTTTTGTAGAGCCTAAAGAAGGAGAGGAGACATTTAGAGTCTATCTTCTATACTTTTGACCTCTAACCTAAGAACCCTATTGATGAGACATGGCTACCTTGTAGGGGAACTTAGGAACTATCAGCTGGAAAAAACCCAATGGATTTGGGACTCTACTGGGGAGTAGAAAAGGAACCTTGAGCTTAATTTAAATCCTAGTTGTGGGTGGTGACTCCAAACAAATCTCCTAGGTGGTAAAATAAAAGTTGTATGCAAGGTAGAAGATCCCTGCACAAAACTTTGTTCCAAGAACTACCGAGAAAGATGTACAAAAGAAAGGGAACTGCTCAATCCAGTCATGAAGACTCACCAAGACCTAGAAATAATAATGATTCCCAAGACAATCTTAGGTCTTCTGAACAGCAACCACTATATTTTTCAAACACAGAAGCTGAGATTCAAGTGATGTATGAAAGACAATAGGGTGATGGGTTGAGGATGAGATCAGAAGTATTCCAAGAGCATACTTTTTTAGATCCCCTTGATAGATTTGAAGACACAGAATCCCCAAGGGATACTGATAACCCCAATGGAAAAGGACCATCCTCTTCTATGCCAAGAGATGATGAGTTGGTAGAAGAAATTAGGAATCCTAGGGTAGAACTTGATTATTTGCAGGCCCTAAGAATCAGAGATGTTATAAAACAAAAGGTGCAAGTTTTGAAAATGGCCCAGCAAGATTCAATTCCCACCCTTAACAATGCAAATGTGCTGAGAGGCCAACAAACAAATGAGGTTCAGAACCAATAAAATGATCAAAACATCCTTGAAAATGATCAAGGAGTTAACTAGCATCTGAATCAGAATCCACAAAATAATCAAAGACCAAATGTGAATAACAATAGGGTACAACTGAACAATGTGAGAAATCAAAATAATAATGTTAATACCAATAGGAATGCAAATGCCTACCAGTTTGGTAGAAGACCTATGTAGTTAGATAGGTTCAGATAGCTAGACTTCACTAGTATTCCTGGATAGCCTAATCCTATTGACAAGCATGTCAAGGCTGAAAAACCCAAATTCTCTGGTAACAATGTTGTGTTAGGTGAAGATCATTTAAAGGCTTTCCTCAATATAATGGATAACTTTGAAGTGGAACATGAAGATGTATTTATGAAGTTATTTATGCAATCTCTGATGGATGAAGCCAGAGAATGGTATAAGGGTTTGCCTGACCAAAGTATTACATCATGGGATGACTTTAGAAGGATTTTTAGAGAACAATATGGAGATAAGACTGGTCCTAGTTTTATCATTAATGAGTTCAGTGGTATTGCTAAAGGCTCAAATGAGCCTGTTACTGATTTCAATGCTAGATTTACTACAGTATTGAATAAGTTGCCACTTCATATGAGGCCAAATGAGCCAATGTGTATGGTGTTATACATAAATGCCTTTAACGCCAAAACAACATATGAGTTAAGGGATAAAAGTCCAACTAGTCTTAGGGATGCTTTCAGAATTGCAATAAATATTGAAAATAATAGGAAGGCATCAGGTAAGACAAATAGAAGAGATGATGTAAGGATTCTACATAACCCAAATAATAGGTCTCAGAATATTCAAGGTAATACTTCCACTTCTAAAGAGAAAATGAATAAGTTGACATCTGTTGTTAAGGACTTGAGTTACAAGCTTGCTAAGAATGAAAAAGGGCTCAGTCTTGAGAAGTAGGTTTATCAGAGGCAAGAAAAAAGGCCTCAGTTGCATGATATGCCTTATAATACAAATTGGTATAATGGTAAACCCATTCCCAACAACAAGCCTAAACAAAGATCTCAGAATGTTAAAGAAACTCTTGATCCGCTGAAGAAAACTGTAAATATTGTTGAAGATAATCCTTGGTGCATAATTTGCCAAATGCCCCACTCACAGTCACAGTGTATGATTGCTTATCCTTTTATAATGATGTTGTTTCCTATGATGAATGTAATGAACCTCACTATGTATAATATGACAGTGTTAATATGCTCTCTACAAGTGGAGATTTCTACTCCTATGATGAGGTTGATGTGGAGACAAATGTGAATGAAGGTAAGTGTTGTAATGGTGAAATCCATCAACAATATTTTTCTAATGATGAAGATCAGGATCATCAGGTTTATGCTCAGGATTCACATGTCCCTTTAGCTAATTTGAGGAAGCCTTCTGATGAAGTAATTAGAGATTTTACATCTGCTGCAGTAGCCTAAGTTGAGAGTAATTATAATCTCAGAGGTAAGGCTCAGGTAGGAGATTTAGGCCAGCCAGGAGGCATCCTTGCAAAACAACCTCAATATAAACATAAAGACCCTGAAACACAAAAGAGACAAGGTAATAATAGTAAGAAAGACTCAAGGGATAAAATTGGTCAAAATGCTAAGAGTCCAGAAAATAGGGTTTCTCATAATGTAGAAAGGGTCGAAAGTTCTAGGTTATAAATGACAATCAGAAAACCACAAAGGCCAAAACTAGACAAACTCAAGATAGGGGTAAAAGCCAGGCTCAGACTACAACTATTATTAAAATTATGCCCCCTTTGACATAACTCAAGCTTTATCCCAGATGAAAGTCTTTGTCCCATTAACGGAGATGATGAAAATTGAAGAATATAGAAATAAGGCATTATCTTTAATTTCAGGGGTAGCTCATCAGGCAGAACAACGTGTTGAGGATCATAGTAAAAACAAGAGTTGTGTTCTAATGAGGAAGAGGTTCTAGAGGTTTATTTGGGAGTGACAATGACAAAATGTCCCTCACAAGTGGAGCCATTTTTTGTATCCATTGTCATCAATGGGAAGATAGTCAAGAATTGTATGCTTGACTCAAGTGCATCAACAAATATTATGCCTTTGGCTATTATGCAACAAGTTGGGTTGAATATAGATAAAGCTTGTGGAAAGTGTTATGCAATGGATGCTAGGGAGGTGCCAGTCATAGGAATTATGAAAGATGTGAATTTTATGCTTGCATCTTATCCAGAAAAGACCTACAAAATGAATGTGATAGTAGTTGATATTAAGCCGCAATATGGCATGTTGTTGTCCAGAAGGTGGGTAGCATTGGTTGGAGGAAGTATGCAACTGGATCTATCATATGCCATGATTCCCATAAATGGTAAAGATGTCAAGCTGATTAGAGAAGAAAGATCACCAGAAACAGTTGAAGATCAAGAATTAGAAGATCAGATTTGCTTTTTGGATACAGATTGTGAGAATTTCAAGGTTATATCCTCTGATCAAGATAAAAGCAAGACGAAACCTATTGATAAGGAGTTTGCCCAACATGATATTTGGACTATGTACTTTGATGGTGCCTACTCAAAGGAGGGCTCGAGTGCAGAAGTGGTATTTCTGTCTCCCACTAGTAAAATTCTCAAGTTGTCTTTTCTTTTAAAGTTTAATTGCATAAATAATATTGCAGAATATGAAGCTTTGCTGTTACAATTGAATGTTGCCCTCAAACATGGCATTAAAATGTTAAGAGTATTTGGAGATTCAGAGTTAATAGTCTCCCAAGTGAGAGATAAATATGCTTCAAAGAATAAAAGATTAAAACAATATAAGCATGTTGTTTGGGATACTATTGAATTATTTGATGCATTCTCAATAAGCTGGGTGGAAAGATCAAAAAATGTCATGGAAAATCTCTTGTCTAATGTAGCAATTAGGCCAGATGATGTCACATTATCTGATATTACAAATGTTGAAGTTAAAGTTAGACCTGTGGTGCTAGACAACATATGTAGTTGGCAGGTGTTTGATGATGATTAAGACTTGTTGAGGTTCCTACATTACATAGATGAATATGAGAACCAGGAGATTGATTTCCAAAATTTTGTAGAAGTTATAGATGGAAAAGAGACTCTTTTGGGGAAGGAAGTAATACAACTTAAAACAAATAAAATCCCTAGAGGGTTAGTAGCCTTAGAAAGAGCATTTGACATTAGAGTTCAACTTGTTACAAAGGTTGCATCTCCTACAAATAAGGCTGATTTGGAGGAGGTGAATTTGGGGACACATCATGCCCCAAAAAGGTGTATATTGGTAAGTAGCTTAAGCCACATATCAGGACAATGCTGATAGCACTATTGAGGAAATACAAACATGTCTTTGCATGGTCATATGAAGACCTAAAAGCCTATAGAGAGGATTTATTTCAGCATGAAATCCCTTTGAAGCCTGGAGCTAAGCCATTCAGATAGAAGCAAAGGCCCATTAATCCTACTTTGGCTCCAAAAATGCAGGAAGAACTTATGAAGCTTAGGGATGTTGGAATAATTGAGCCCATAAGTCACACTCAACTTGGGTGTCAAATCTTGTCTCGGTTAGAAAAAAGAATGGAGACATAAGACTTTGTGTAGATTTCAGGAATTTGAATGTGTCTTCTTTGAAAGATAATTACCCACTCCCTAACATGGAAGCTATGTTATAGAGAGTAACGGGGGTGAACTTTTGTCCATGATGGATGGATTTTCAGGATACAATTAGGTGAAGGTAAGAGAATTAGAGCAATATAAAACTGCCTTCACAACCCCATGGGGAACCTATGTACATGTAAGAATGCCATTTGGGCTGACAAATGCAGGTGCTACATTCCAAAGAGCTATGGATGTTTCTTTTGCATGATTGTTTGACTTGATCTTGGTTATGTATTAGGATGATTTAACTACTTATTCAAAGAAGGAAGAGCAACATTGTTTGCATTTAGAATAGATTTGTATTAGAGCATTGGAGTATGGTATTTCACTCAATCCTAAGAAGTGTGTTTTTGGGGCAGTTGAAGGAAAATTATTAGGGCACATTGTTTCCAAGGATGGAGTTAGTATTGATCCTAAAAGGGTTGTAGCAATTGGCAGAATCCAAATACCCAAAACAGTGAAAGGTATTTAGTCTTTCTTTGGGTAGATTAACTTTGTTAGGAGATTCATTCCCAGATTTGCAAAGATCACTAAGGACATATCCAAGATGTTGAAGAAGGGTGAATCAATAACTTGGGGAAGTGAGGCAATCCAATCATTTCAGAACATTTTAACATAAAGGAGGGGTAAAAATTTATTAAAACAAGAAGTACAAAGAAAGGGAATTACATAGCCCTATCAAGCTCCACCAAGTGATCAAACTATTGGGACAGATCTAGGGGTAAACAACATTGGTCCATCAAATTCCAATTATGAATATGCTCAGAAGCCCATTTAGCCAAACAATCAGCAACACCATTCCATTCTCTAGGAATATGAGTAAAAGTAACAAACTCCAAAGAAGCACAGAGGTTAAGAATCTAAGCAACAATCAAAGCCAAATGTCAGCTGACATCATCTAATGCTACCTATTCAACAAGTTCACCACAACCTGGGAATCAGACTCACATATGATCCTTCGCCATCCCAATTAACTTCCATGCTCCACAACTGTTAAAATGGCCTGAGCCTCCATAAGATTATTAGTATGAAGACCCTTATAAATAGAGAAGATAAACTGAACATCTCCAGAGCTATCCTAACCAACACCACCAATTCCAGCATGACCAGGGTTTCCTCAAGAATTTCCATCCGTGTTGATTTTTAAGACACCCTGAGGTGGACAAGACCATCTCCCCTCCCTATTCACCTTCGGGGTGGATGTCTACATCTGTTGCGCATGAGCTGACGTTATTGAGGCAGAAGATGAAGATGATTACAACAACCAACATCACAAGGATCCACTGATGTCGTGAGATCACACTTAGCCGCAACAATTTCTCCCAAAGAATACAAAATTTTCCACCGCAAGCGAGGGGCCACCAACATCGCCTCCTAAAAAAATTATCGATTCCTTTCCAACCAAAGGTTCCAGATAATAAAGGATGGGCCAATAGCCCAAGTAGCATGAAGAAAGGAAGTAGAAACAGGGGCCCTGCCCCACCGATCCACAAAATCAACTAGCGAGGAAACATGTCAACAGGGCTTATTCCACACCCTCCACCAAAAATGCCAAATCTCCCTAGCATAGGAACATTGGAAGAAGAGATGAGAGACACTCTCCTCATAGTTATGACACAAAACACACATAGAAGGGCCTTGGAAACCACGCTTACACAAATTATCCCAAGTAAGACACTAGTTTTGAGCAACTAACCACATGAAGAAAGTGCACTTGGGCCATGGCAACTTGTGCCAAACATGCTTCCACTAAGGGACCTCATTATCCCTAAACAACTGCCTACCAAGCTGCTTATAACCAGTAGACACAGAGTACTTCCAAGACAAATTAGAACCATCCCAAGCCAAGACATTAGGTCCCCTCAAAGAATTACAAGCATGGGAAGCCAGAAGCTGAGAAAGCTCATGCCTATCTTCCTCAGACCCTCCAGGTGGCCACTCAGAAGGAAGCTTCCAATGAAAGCTTACAACTGATCCACAATGTTGTACAAACTTATAATGCTCAATGGTATCCCAGCCAGCCACAGAAAAAACATCAGAAAGTGACTGGAGGTGAGGAAGAGAAGAGAGAATAGGAGGGTGACCATCCCAAGAATCTAACCAAAAAAGTGTCTGTGACCCCGAATGACAAATCTAGAAAAGTGCATGCTTATTCAACTGAGCCCCAACTTTCAAAGTATGCCAAATCATAGAACCACTCCCCTCTAGAGGATAGCGAGGAACCTCAAAACAAGCAACACCCCTAAGATATTTATGGTTGAGAATACAGGCCCATAAATTATGTTGATTAGTACACCAACGCCAATAAAGCTTAGCAGCAATCCCATTCAAAATAGCAGAGCGTAAACCAAGACCACCCTCCTACTTTGGTCTATACACAAATTCCCACTTAACAAGGCTCCACTTAGTAGATAGCAAGTTACCACTCCAAAGAAATTGACATGAGAGGGCATCAAATTCCCTAAGGAAATACATAGGGGCCACTTGAACAAAGCATCTGTAGATAGGAAGGGCCTGGATAACTGACTTGAGAAGAATCACTCTAGCAGCTGTAGACAACCACCGATGAGTCCAATGAGTTACCTTCCACCTCAGATTGTCAAGTAACAACTGCCAGGAGGACCTAGGCTGATGTCCAACAGCAAGAGGAATACCCAAATAGACAAAGGGAAGAGACCCAACTTGAAACTGCAAAATAGTTGTAATATGCCTTTGGATAGCCTGAGGCGTATTAAAAAAGAAAATAGAAGACTTTTGCTCATTGACTTTCTGACTTGAAGCAACAAGGTAGATATCCAAAGCTTGCCTAAAGGATTCAGCTTCTCAAATACAAGCCAACCCCATAAGAGAAGTATCATCTACAAACTGGAGATGAGAAATCATTGGCAGACCCAAGCCCCAGTGCCAACCATGAATCAAGCCTTGAGAAACCCAAAATTTAAGAAACTAACTTAGCCCCTCTGCCATAATAATAAACAGATAAGGAGAGAGTGGATCCCCCTGATGAAGGCCCCTAGTAGCACTAAAAGGCTCTGAAGGTTCACCATTCACAATAACCGAAAAAGAGGAGCAAGTCACACAACTTAAAGTCCAACTTACCCAATCTGAAGAAAAACTAAAGGCCAACATAATCTTCTGAAGAAAACTCTATTTGACTCTATCATAAGCTTTGGCCATATCCAACTTGATGAACATAGACCACTCTAAAGAGGTCACCATGGAATGTATGACCTCAGAGGCTACCACCACCCCATCCAGAATTTGCTGACCCACCACAAAGCCTCCTTGCTCCTCAGAAATGACAACATACAGGCAAGGTTTAAGCCTCTCAGCAATCAATTTCATAATAATCTTATACACCACATTACAGAGTGCAATAGGTCTAAAGAATTCAACCCTATTAGTGCCTTACTTTTTAGGAATGAGAACTAGAAAAGTAGCATTCAGGGCTCGTAGCATCTACTTACTATGAAGAGACTCCCAAACAACCTCCAACAAATCCAGCTTCACAATATCCCAAAACTCCTAGAAAAATTCTACTGGAAAACCATCAGGGCCAAGATCTTTCCCCTTATTCATCCCAAACACAACCTCCTCCACTTCAGATAGGGAAATTGGATGAGTAAGAGAAGCATTCAAAACATTAGAAATCAAAGAAGGAATGCAAGCAAGGACCATATTCTCAGCAGCCTCAACAGGAGGTGAGTCTTCAGTAAACATAGCAGAATAAAACTGACAAGCCTCTCTTGACAAAGCCTGTTGCAAGGAAATCGAAAGACCCTCAGAGTTAACAAGAGAAGAGATATAACACTTATTCTGACGAGCTTGCACAGAGTGATGGAAGAAAGTAGTATTCCTATCACCCTCTTGAAGCTAGTCAATCCTTGCCTTTTGTTTCCAGAAAATCTCCTCTCGGAGCTCCCACTCTTCCACTAATTTCAGAGCCTGAGACTAAGCATGTCCCAGAGCCTCTAAAAATCCCAAATCATGAATTTGACAAGTAATAATAGCAAGATGAGCCTACACTTCCCTTTTCTTGGCCCGAAGATTGCCAAAACATGAGCTATTCCATCGCTTAAGATGATACTTGATATGTTGCAGCTTCTTAACAAGACAATACATAGCTGTACCATATGCAAGGGCCCCATCCCGCCACCACTAGGCAACAAGGTCATACAAGGATGGATCTCGAAGCCACATAAGCTAAAATTTGAAAGGAGGATTCTTTGGAGTAGGAAAAGAAGAAGCAAAAAACTTAATTGGCCAATGATTAGAGCCACACCAATCAAGAATCTCAGAACAAGTGACCATGCTACCACCCATCCAAAAACTAGAAACAAGAAATCTATCTAGCCACTCAGATATCACTTCTAGCCCACTCCGTCTATTATTCCAAGTGAAAATTCCATTAGAGGGTTTAACATCAACAAGAGAAAGAGAATCCACATTTGCCTGAAAAAGATTTGAAGAAGGACCAAGCCTAGGCAACCCCCCTCTTTTCTCCTCCAAACATAACATAGAATTGAAATCACCAGCTAAGATCCAAGGAAGAAAAGAAGGACAAGACCGAACAAACCTAATATGGGCCCAAAGTTGGATTTTACCACGGATGTCAATCAGAGCATAAACATTACTGACCAAAATATTCTCACTAGATTCCAAAACTGAAGCCACCACAAAAATAGAGGAGTGGCTAGAAATCCACCAGCAAGGAACAACCTTTTGTGGATCCCAGAAAAGAGCTAGACCTCCAGATTTTACCCTAGAATCAATACACTGACATTGATCAGAAGACCAAATACGAGGAGCATACTGAAGGATGAAGTCCACCCAAAGCTTAGTCTCCTAAACGTAAAAGATATCCAGAGAATGAACCACAATCAAATCCTGAATAGCCTTTTGATAGGGGGTGCTATTCAACCCCCTTGCATTCCATGAAAGAATAATCATGAGGAAGGTGGAGAGAAGAGGGCATCAATGGTCTTAACTGACCCAGATTCCACCAACAAATCCCCAGTGGATTTAATCTTGTCCACATCCTTTTTACAACTAGCTTTAGAGGAATTATCAAGATGACGCCTCTTAAGAGGGTGTTGCAACACCCCTAGAACATGAGATAATCCCCATGCCTTACTGGTAGGCAACACCTCCTTAGCTAATTCTGCTAATATAATGTCATCTTGCGGATCTGCAGAGGCACCAGGAAGCCCAGAATTCCCCTACTCCAAAGCCAGAGAAATATCCTTAACAACAATTGCCTGCTCCAGCCCTGTATCCATACCATTGGCCCCAGAAGGAAACTCAATAGGAATCCCCTCTTCCAAGGCCTAATTACCCAAGACCTTAAAATGATTGAAACCCTGATCACTCTGTCTATCTTTATAGGCCCGCTTCTGTCCCCTTCCTTTAGCCCTCGGCTTAACAGGAATGAAGCCATCCTTATAGGTCCCACCCTCACCCTCCAGGCAACTTGCCTTTATCCCCCTTCTCCACCGAAGGCCCTGATGATGGAGGAGAAGAAACCCCTGTAGCTTTGGGTGCCTGAGGACATTGGCGCTGAAGGTGTCCATACTCATGACAAAAGTGACATCGAAAAGGAAGGGACTCATAGTTTAACCGTTGAATCCATGAAGCAGAGCAAAGACAAATTTCCAAAGAATCTGGCAATGGATTATTTAAGTCAATTTCAACACAAATATGAGCAAAGGAAAACACTTTTTTATCCAAAGTATTCTGAGCGATGGCATCCAGCTTCCCTAGCAAAGCCATAATCTAGTATCCTCCCTCCAAAACTCCAGTGGTAGCCATGGCAAACGGACCCACACAGGAACCAATGAAGGCAAATCCTCTGCTGCATTAAAACCTCCATGCCATGGCTTCATGAACAAGCCAACATGATTGTAAAAATACGGCCCTCCCTCAAAAATGTGATTTCGATTCGAAATGCAAGAAAGATCAACCATGAAATAGGCATTCACAGCCACCAAAATATCAAAATCACCCTCAACCTACCAGGACCGACGAATCTAGGACTCTAAAGCTGAGAGAGGGATATGAATACCCAGGAACTTACAAATCAGAACATGTTGGCTCTAGTAAGATATGTCCTCTTTCATCGATTTAGTAGAGATAACCAGGACCGGATGATCCAGACTCCGTGGCAAACATCCATTCACTTTCTTGAGCTTAGAACTCTCACCCACAAAAGAGGAATCCTTAGGCAAACCCTGAGACGGCTTCACACCACCAAACACCAAGCTTTTTGAAGCCCCTGCCATTCCACCACACCCAACACTAAACCCTACATGCTGCCCTGACACCACTTCCAAACCCCCCACACCCTTCACCAAACCCACTTTCACTCAACACCAAACCCTCCATCAAATTTCAGCTGCAAGTGCTAAAACTAGGAAAAGGAAAAGCGAAGACCCCACCCCGAATGCAAAAAATACCCCCTAACAGAAAACAACCACCGAAAAGAAGACATGTGTGTGCCCTCACAGGCAGCGCGCATCCTTCCCCTCACACAACGCCATCTGGTTCTCCATCCTTATGTTAGATCAATCATTTTAGAACATTAAAGAAGCTATTAAAATGGCCCTTGTTTTATAATCTCTTGGTTTTTCTAAGCCATTCCAATTATTCTCACTTGCTTCCTTTCACACAATTGTTGCATGCCTATTGCAGAAAAATGAAGATGGTTTTGAGTAGCATATTGCTTTCTTTAGCAAATCATTACAGGCAGCAGAACTGAAGTATGGCATCATGGAGAAACAAACTTATGCATTGGTCAGAGCAGTTAAAAGTTTTAGACCCTATTTGGTAGGATCTCAGATTATTGCGTATGTGCCCCATGTGGCTGTCAAGGACATATTTACTCAGTAAGAGGTGACAGGAAGAAGATACAAATGGATAAATAAGATACAAGAGTTCAATATTGAAATATAGATCACCAAATTAGTAAGGGGACAAGGTCCAGCTAAGTTAGTGGCAAAATCAAATTTGGAAGCATGCCAAGACAATATGACCTAGGATGGGACTATAAACATGTCAGAGTCAGAATGGTATAAGGATGTTTTCACTATTTGTAAAATTTAAATTGTCTAGCTCATTTGAATGATAGCCAAAAGAGAACTCTGAAGCTGCATGCTATCAAGTATATCATTGTCCATGGCAAATTGTATTGGAAGAATCCTGATGGTGTGCTACTTAAATGTGTGGATGAACATCAAGCTAAGGATATTTTAAGTGATATGCATAAGGGAGTGTGTGGTGGACACTACACTGCCAAGACAACAGCTCACAAAATCCTTAGAGAAGGATATTGGTGGCCAACACTCTTCTTTGATACACATAAGATGGTAAGAAAGTGTGATCCCTGTCAGAAATTTTTAGGAAAGCTCAAATACGAAGGTGCATTACCCCTTAAAATTGTAATAGTGGAGGCTCCATTTCAGCAATGGGGAATTGACTTTATAGGGGAAATTATAGAGAAATCTGTTAGGAAAAGTTTCTCAACTTTGCAACCTTGAAAGGTTACTATTCTTACTAGTTTTGGTCTTTTTGAATACCCTTTATCTTGGAGAATGGTCTGGTACTTTCAAAGTTTCCAAAAGAGATAAAAATAACGAGACTTACTATTTTTAGTAAGTCCTTCAATTGAGCTCAGATTGACCTAAAATTTTTCCCAGAAGGTGTAGAACAGCTAAGTGAACATCTTGGGTGAGTTTCACCTCAAGATCATATCTGGATCGTGAGATATTAAAGTTTCTATTTTTTGAAACTGCCGAAAAAAAAGTTTTGAACTCAATTACCAAAATTAAAACTTCTCTAAACATCCCAAAAATTGTCATAACCTATGTAGCTAGTTATAGGGTCATAGATCTCTTCATGAGATTTCTGACGTATTAAATGATTTGTCAATTGGACACCTGGATGAAAAGTTATGGCCTCCGAAAATTGGACCTTCTATTTTTCGAAAATGTAAAAATGGGTTGGACACATAAAAGAGTCTTAAAGGGGAGAGTTACACATGTTGGTGTGTGGTTTGGCACATCACAATGCATCTTTGATTGGATATAATTTGGGTGCCACTTTATGGGTGGTTTTGGCTCATGGTTTTGTAATTACCGATAACAGTTTATTGTATTGCATCTCCTATATATCAGGACCTGGAGATGGAGATTGTCTGTAAGAATCTTATAGATGTCGAATTACCTCCTAGATCTCTAGTTGGATATACTCCTATAAAAGCTTTTTCTGCAAGTATATTGTAATCTTTGTGATTCCTGAATAATATATTTGGCAGCTTTGGAGTGTGGGGTTTTTAACCTGAAAGGGTTTTCCCCACGTTTATCTTGTGTTGTGAGTTTTGTGTTTACATTTGGAAGTTGTTATTATCTTTCTGTTAATGTGCATCTTAATCTATAACTATAAAAGTAAAAATTTGCATAAGTCTTTCCTCAGTAGATCAGTGTAGTAAGCGTTTCCACATACCTTGCTTCATTTCAGTTGGTATCAGAGCTTGATCACCTTTGGTTCTAGTTGTTGGGTAGAGGGTTTTTTTAGATGATCTTCATTTGAGTGGGAGCTTTTGCCGGGGATTTTGAAATCTTTGTTGCAGGTAAGAGATTGCGAGCAGATCTGGGAGGTTTGAGATAGAGAAGTCTAATGGCAGTAATTTCGAGTTGTGGAAACTCAAAATGGAGGACATGCTTGTAGATCAGGATTTATGGGAAGTTGTATCTAGTACTCAAGAAGACTTAGATCTCAAAGATTGAAAACCTAAGGGTTAGATAAGACTTTGTTTGGCTAATTCAGTGCTCTTGAATATCTATGAAGAGAAGACTGCAAAGGAACTTTGGAAGAATCTTGGAGATGTTTATCAGGCTAAATCCCTAGTGAACAAGTTATTCCTGTGAAAGAAATTGTATTCTCTAAGGATGGAAGATGGAGGATCTATCACTGATCACTCAAATACATTCAATATGCTTGTTGCCCAGTTGACTTCTGTTGGTGTGAAGATGGAGGAGGATCGATGTATGACATTACTGTGTTCCTTACCAGATTCGTGGACTACCTTGTTATGGATATTGGGAGTACCACTACCATCTTCAAGATGGATTGAGTGGTTTCTTCAATATTGTCTGAAGAGATGCAAAGAAAGTCTTTCGAATCGACTAAGGAGACTCTTGCAGTTTGTGGTAGATCTAAAGAGAAGGGAAAGAAAAAGGATAAGAAGGAAGAAAAAGGAAGATCCAAATCCCATGGGAGATCTAAGTCTCCTAGAAATTCCAAGGCCCTATGTTGGAACTGCGGCAAACCAGGTCACTTCCGCAAGGAGGAGAAAAAGAAAAAGAAGAAGAATTATGATTCAGATTCTAACAAGTCCTCTTAGGATGAAGGAGAGAAGCCTTTGTCACTACCTTGGCAACACATGCATCTGAGGATGTGTGGCTTATTGACTCTGGTGCATCTTTCACATGACCTCACATTGGGGCTGGTTTTTGAAGTATGAAGAATATGATGGTGGAAAGGTGTACTTGGGTGATGATTCTCACCTAGATATTGTTGGCTATGGAAGAGTCTTGATTCAATTCCCTGATGGATGAGTAAAGGGAATCAATGGTGTTCTACATATCCCTAGTTTGACATGGAACCTTCTTTCTGTAAGTAAATTGAATTATGTGGGTGTGTAGGTTGTTTTCTTGAATGGAGGATGCAAAATGACTAGAGGATCTATGGTGTTGGCTAAGGGTGTTCAGATTTGCACTCTATTATAGCTTGATGCATGAACAGTTCAGTGTAATAGTGCCTCTATTTTGAAGAATAGAGCTTTAGAGTCTTCGTCCTCACCATTGGAACCAGTAGTGAAGAAGACTATTGCATCTACTTCAAATGGTCGTGCTTTCTGGGTACCAAGGGTGCTCATTCTATGGAGATGAAACTTCTAGCTGAGAAGACAATGTTACGGCACCAAAGGTTTGGTCACATTGGTGAAAAGGGTTTGAGGACCCTGAAGAATAAAAATCTTGTTGAGAGTATGAATGATTGTAACCTTGAGTTTGATTTCTGTGAACATTGCATTTATGGAAAACAAAACCATGTTTAGTTTTATTCCAATTTTCATAAATCTTCTAAGGTTTTGGCTTGATTCATTCTGATGTGTTTGGTTCTATTAATGTTCCTTCAATTTCAAAATATGTTTACTTTGTTTCATTCATTGACGATTACAATAGAAGGACATGGGTGTATTTCCTTAGAAGTAAATATGAAGTCTTTAATAGATTCAAAGAGTTCAAAGCTCTTGTAGAGAATCAAAAGGATAGAAAGATTAAGTGTTTGAGGACAGAAAATGGTGGTGAGTTCTGTTCTACAGATTTTTACAAGTTCTATAAAGAACATGGGATTGAGAGGCACAAGACAACTCCGTATACCCCTCAGCAAAATGGATTTGCAGAGAGGATGAATAGAACGTTGATGGAGAGGGTAAGGAGTATGTTAAGTGGAGCTAGTCTTGAACAAAAGTTCTAGACTGAAGTTGTTGCTACCGCTTCTTACCTAGTTAACAGGTCTCTTACATCAGTGCTCATTAATAAGACACCTATGGAGGTATGGTCTGATAAAAGGCCTTCATTAAGACAAATTTGAGTAGTTGGTTGTGAGGCATATGCACATGTGCCTAAGGAGAAGAGGTCTAAGTTGGAGAATAGGGTTGTAAAGTGTATCTTCATTGGTTATGGCATCAGTGGGAAAGGGTACAAGCTTTGGGATCTAGTAGCTGAGAGAGTTCTATATAGCATAAGAATGATCTTTAGAGAGCTCAATACTTCTTCTGTTGTCTTGTAGCTAGAGAAAGAAGAGAAGAAAGATGATGTGGTTCATCTTCCTTCCACCCCTAAGAAAGTTGAACCAAAAACATCTATTGGACCTTATAATGAGGAGAGTTCTAGTAGCTTTGAAAGTTTAGAAGAAGATGAAGAACTTCAACCTCAACTTTTGAGGAGGTCCACACAGATAAGGCAGCAACCTAATAGGTTTGGTTATTCATTGCATGATTCCAGTTGTATTTTTTCTTTGATTTCTAACACTGATGAGCCTAGAACTATGAAAGAGGCTATGGGTATGAAAGATGCAGGTTCCTAGAAGGAAGCCATGGAAGAGGAGATGGCTTCTTTGGAAAAGAATAATACTTGGGACTTGGTGCTTTTTTCCTGAAGGACGAAAACCTATTGGATGTAAATGGGTGTTCAAAAAGAAATTCAGTGTAGATAGTAGTGTTGAGAAATATAAGGCTAGATTGGTTGCAAAGGGGTATTCTCAGGTGGAGGGAATTGACTATGGTGAGATTTTCTCTCATGTTGCAAAGCTGACATCTATTTGGTTCCTATTATCTCTTGTAGCAGCGTATGATCTAGAAGTGGAATAGATGGATGTGAAGACAATATTCCTTCATGGCGACTTGGAGGAGGAAATCTATATGTCATAGCTAGAGCACTACATGGTGAAAGGTAAAGAAAATCTAGCTTGCAAGTTGAAAAAGTCTTTGTATGTTTTGAAACAATCTCCTAAGATTTGGTACTAGAAGTTTGATGCCTTTGTGTTGAGTATTAGATTTTAGAGATTGAAATTAGATCATTGTGTTTACTACAAGTTTGACAATGATCGCATTCTCATTATTGCATTATATGTCAATGATATGTTACTCATTGGAAATGGTAAAAGTTTGATTTCTGATTTGAAGTCTCAATTGTCAACATAGTTTGAGATAAAAAAATCTAGGGGTAGCTTGGTACATTCTGGGAATGGAAATCAGAAGAGACAAAGTAAACATAAAACTTTGGTTAGGCCAGAGTAAGTATGTTAACACTGTGTTGGAGAGATTCAGCATGATGGATTGCAGACCTTTGACTGTTCCTATTACAATGGGGACAAAGTTATTTGTTGAAGATTGTCCAAAGTCTCCTTTTGAGATAGAGGATATGAGCATAGTTACTTATGCTAGTGCAGTTGGCAGTTTGATGTATGCGATGTTCTGCACAAGACTAGACATTGTCCAAGCAGTGGGAGTCCTTAGTTGATTTATGGCTAATCCTGGACAGGTACATTGGGATGTAGTGAAGAGAGTGTTCATATATTTGCGGGGTACTTTTGAGTATTCCTTATGTTATCATGGTTATCCTACAGAACCTCAGCATTCACTTTGTATTCATGGATTTATGGATTTAGATTGGGCAGGTGACATTGATAGCAGGAGATCCATTACTGCTTATGTGTTCACTATGTTTAGTGGTGCTATTAGTTGGACGAGTAAGCAGAAACCTATGGTCGCTTTGTCCACTACTGAAGCTAAGTACATGGCAGCAACTCATGCTTGTAAAGAAGCCATTTGGCTTAAGAGATTGTGTTCTGATGTTGGGTTTGATGTAGGGAAGATTACTATTTGTTGTGACAGTCAGAGTGCCATATGTTTGGTGAAGAATCCTACTTTCCATGCAAGGACTAAGCATATTGATGTCTAGTACTATTTTGTTCGTGACATGGTAGAGGATGCGAAGGTAAACTTGGAAAAAGTTGAAACTTTGATGAATGTTACAAATTCCTTGACAAAACCTGTGAGCACAGACAAGTTCAGATGGTGTTCAGAGTCTATGGGCCTCATGACCCCTAGCAATTAAATCATGGTGTTGATACTCCCTTTACTCTTGCAAGGTGTTTGACAAGTAGGAGAATGTTAGGAAAAGTGTCTCAACCTTGCAACCTCGAAAGGTTACTATTCTTCCTAGTTTTGGTCTTTTTGAATACCCTTTATCTTGGAGAATGGTCTGGAACTTTTAAAGTTTCCAAAAGAGCTAAAAATAGTGAGACTTATTATTTTTAGTAAGTCATTCGATTGACCTTAGATTGACCTAAAATTTTTCCTAGAAGGTGTAGAACAGCTAATTGAACATCTCGGGTGAGTTTCATCTCAAGATCATATCTGGATCGTGAGATATTAAAGTTTCTATTTTTTAAACTACCAAAAGAAAAAAAGTTTTGAACTCAATTACTAGAATCAAAACTTCTCTAAATATCCTAAAAATTGTCATAACCCATGTAGCTAGTTATAGGGTGATAGATCTCTTCATGAGCTTTCGGAGGCATCAAACAGTTCATCAATCGGACACCTAGATCAAAAGTTATGGCCTCTGAAAGTTGGACCTTCTGTTTTTGGGAAATGTAAAAACATGTTGGACACATAAAAGAGCTGTAAAGGAGAGAATTACACATGTTGGTGTGTGGTTTGGCACATCACAAGGCATCTTTGATTGGAGATAATTTGGGTGCCACTTTATGGGTGGTTTTGGCTCATGGTTTTCTAATTACTAGTAATGGTTTACTGTATTGTATCTCCTATATATCAGGAGTTGGAGATGGAGGTTGTGTGTAAGAATCTTATAGATGTCAAATTACCTCCTAGATCTCCAGTTGGATATACTTTTGTAAAAGCTTGCTCTGCAAGTATATTGTAATCTTTGTGATTCCTGAATAATATTGTTACTAATTTTTTGTTCACACTAAAAATTAGTTGGACCTAGGAGTAATTGTTCAGAATGAATAATAGAAAACTTCAAGGTTATGCATTCTTGAATGGTTGACACTTTGACAAAGTTGAAAAGAGGATCTAGTTGTCAGGATAACCCATTAGTCCAATCAGGACTGATAAGTTATCATGACAAAAGAATTGATCATCAAAGGATCAAACATTCAAGGATATACAGTTGTTCTACAAAGTTTGATCTTTCTGGAGTTATAAGTTAAATTGATTATTCAGATTAATTAGTTTTGAATAAAAGAGAGAAAGATGTTGTATTACACTATTATTTCATGTCATGTTTTGAACATACATCCAGGTATCTGTTACTTTATCTCATTCATTGATTAAAAAGGAAATACATATACATCAGAAAAGCTAACTGATAATGTTTTAAAGAAATGTTCAAATGTGTCCCACACAAGCCGTGGGAGTAACTAAACTGAGAAATTGTAGACATGCAAGCTATGTATCTGTTTGATAAAAGAAAAGAGAAAAGAACATATGATAAATCTAAACATCCATCATTGCCTGATGATGGAGGTTGCTGTTGAAGCTGGTCTTCAAAGTCTTCAATCTTCATGCTTCAATCCAAGCCACCATCCAGTTGAAACTAGCAACATTTTTGGGACAGCCCCGTTAGTGCTCCGGATGTTTACAGTTATCACATGCTTTTATCAAATAGAGACATCTACTTATCATATCATACATTCAGATAAGAATTCAAATCAAATAATGATATAGATCAAGAAGAAATCATGAAGGAGATCAATCAATGCTATCAGGTACTTTTTTATGCTAACTTGTTTGTTCACTGTGCAGGTATAGGACAAATTTTGTTGTTGATTTGAAGACAAATAAACATGTGGATTAAATGTGGCTCCCACAAGGGTTTGAGCCCAGCATGTTTCTTTGCATTTTTTGAAAAGAGTACCAGAAAAAGACAGGATGCATCATTCTAAGCCATATCATGCATCATCTAATCAACTTACATAAGGAGGATGTCATCATGACATCATTACAGTTGATTGAAACAAATCAGAACTATATGACTGAATCAAGATTGACAGAAAGACAAATTCAAAAAAATTAGATTATAGTCATCTCAAGAGTGATACAAGTTTTTAGATTATTGTGCCTGATAAAGAGAAGAGAGACAGAGAAAGGAGGATACAAGAACTTATGTATCATTTGATCAAGTTGCAGAGTAGATCTTATGAAGGGTCATCTCATTATGACAAAGGAGTAAGATGAAACAACATTGCATACCAGGTATTTCTCATATTGTTTTCATATTGTTTAAAGATGATCAAAGTTTAAAACAGCTATATCATATTCAAAGTTACAAATGTTTCATAGAAGTAGTCAAGTAAATGCCACATGGAACAGTAGATAGAACAGTGGAAGACAATTATAAAAGACTATGCCAACTTGACTACCATTAAATAAGACTTCACAATATGTATGGGTATGCAGTCATCCAAAAAAGAAGATATAAATTTGCAAAAGGCTACCACCAATGCCTCAGAACTTCAAACCATCAAAAGATACATGAAGATCAAATGCTACATTCGAAATAGAGTAAGATGTTCAAACAACTATTCATCGAATGATAAAGACAATTAAACTACATATGCAAAAACAAGAGACTGTCATGTATGAAGTTGCAAGCTATAGGGGATACAATGCAGTTAAGAAGAAGTGCCACACATAAGTAGATGCCACATAGAAATAGATGCAACATAGTAAGGAGAGGATGCCATGCAAGATCCACACAGAAGAAGTGCCACATAGAAGTAGATGAAGTCAGAAGAAGATGCAGTCAGTACAGAAGATGCAGTCAGTACAGAAGATGCATGCAACATGTAGTCAGGAGAGATGCAGTACAGTCAAAATAATATCATGATGACATGAAGAAAAATACATTGTAAGAACAAGAATAAATGCAGTCATCTTCATTATAGACAATCATGATAGTGATCATGAAGTAGTCAGGTATATCATAAATTGCCATATCCATCTACACAGGTGCATCAATAATGAAGGAGGAACATCAGAAGAGGAACATGACTCATATCAAGTGCCACAGTGATAATTGACAAAGAACATCAAATTCACAAGGTAAACAATCCTCTTCCTTCTATGATAGTTATGCTATCAAAATACAATCACCATCACCATAACAGTCATGGCAGTGACCTATGAAGTAGTTTGAATAAGTAGGAGACATTCATGATACACCATAATGGTCATTGCCCATCTACATAAGAACATGAAAACTGATTTGATAAGGCAGTCTGAAGATGCACATGAATGACCACAGAAAGATGGATGGACAAGAGAATATATTTATAATACAAAGGTGCATAATGATAAAGATATGAATAGCCAGAAGAGATCTGAAGATGCACGAGGAAGCTACATGTACACTTTAAAACATGCAAAAAAGATGACTACAAGTATGAGGATGCACAAAGGCATACAATAGAAGATGAAATAAAGAAATATGCCTATGCTATAGATAAGCCTTGAAGGACAGCAAGAAACAAAAAAGCATGTTATCCAAGCTACAGGTGCATTTCAAGAATGCCACAAACAATAAAGAAGAAGACAACTAATCTCTATGCCATGGTAGAATCCAGTTATAGTAGAATGACAGTCCCACATTCAAATGATGATGATATAGCCAAATAGTTCATCAACCTGGCATTCATACAACCTAAAGAAATATTCTATAGAAGAACCTTACAGAATGATACAATCTATGCTACAAATGCAAATGGAGGTAAATGTCAGCAGCCATTATATAGAATATCAAAAGGTTGCTGTCAAAACAAAATATTAACATATGCTTCTACCCATTAGCCATAGTGGAATGATGAGGCAAAAAAATCATCAACAAATGTGTGTGACACAGTCACAAGGAGGTAAGGAGCATTCTGAGATGTAAAACAAGAAAACCCATTTCTAATACTTCAAAACCCTTAAAATTTTGCCAACAGATGGAGACAAGATCACAGTCAAGGTGGTGCTGCACAGGAAGAGGCCGTTCTTTGTGAAAAGGTTGTATACCCATGTCAAAGGACCAAACCCTAATGATGTTCTTGCGGACACAGTTGCGAGATTTCAAAGAAAATGACATAATGCATTCATAACCAACAAGGACGAACAAGAAACAAGAAAGAGTGTATACCCATATGCCAAATTCACAAGATTTCTTCACAGATACATCAAATCTTTCATTTCTTACAGTAAAGAGAAAGAGATCAAGTAAAATAGTGGTCTTGGCATTACAAGAATTTTCTATACAGGATGAAGTGAAACCCTAACTCAAAACTTCAAAACCCTCAGGTTTCTACATAATGAAGGCAGATTAAGACAAAAAAAGAAAAATGCAGTCATAGCCAACAGAGACACAACTTTTTTTTTCTATAAAATGCAATACCCACGACTATCTACAGCTTATCATGCTATAAGGAGTGAGACTAAAGAAGAATGAAACTACATAGACTAGATAAAAAGTGCTTACCTTGTTGTTGTCAAGAACGAGAGATCTTCCACAGCCTCACAGTGGCCTCAAACTTCCAGAGGAGCAAATGAAGACCTTTGAGAAAGGAAGCACACAGAGACAAAATGAAGACATTAAAGAATGCACAACAATGGAGCTGTTAAAACAGTGAAAAAGACCGTGGCCATATAGATGAAGGAAACTACAGCATTCAAATGCTTCATATCAAACAGAAAAGAAAGGTTACCTTCATCCTAGCTCATGAAGAGTTCATGGCAGTGACAATGTATTAGAGCCATTGAAAGGAGAAAACTAAAGCCACCATGGAGCTACTTGAAACCCTCAGCCAACATGTTTTTGCAGAGCTCAAAGAGAGAAATCAAAAGAAGAGTCAATGAGCAAAGATTAGGGTTGTTTCCCTACTTTGTTCGAAGGTTCTTTTTCTCAAGTGCAATTTTTGACTTAAGAAAACCAATTATTACCTTATCCAAATTTGTTGTCAGGGTCAAGACTTTCCCTAGCAATCATAACACATAGTGGTCGACAACAACCCTTTGGAGGTTGGTTTTTTTTTAAAGTCAAGGGACTAATATAAAATGTGGGAAGGCTCCAAGCCTTATAACATGTTATGCATGGTGAAGTTTCCTTGGTGGTCGAATGGTGGAGGCATAACAAAACACATGCTTAAATCCCTTGTCCATTTCCAAGCATCCAAGGATGGATTTCAAGATTATGCATGGTGACTAACAGTCAAGGAGGTGGATGTTTTTTAGACATGATATGCATGAACATAGAGTTTACAAACATGGCAGATAAGGTGAGCATCTATAATGGTTCAATATTTGATGCATATGAAATACATGGAGTTCAAGGGTAAACTCATTATGCATGGTGGAGATATAACATATGGGTAATAAGGTATTTGTCTTGTAGTGATGTGGCAATTGCATGGTGGCAACATTGATGATGACAACATATGATGGATCTTTTTTATGCATGGGGTCAAGTTACATAGTGGAGATGTTTTCTTGTCTTGAACTTCAAATCGCATATGGGGATATAAGGAGATTTGAGAAATGGATGTATGTGCACAATGTCAACAAGAGGGAGTGATAAGGATATTTATGCAATTTTTTGTCTTGTGCATGGAGTGCTACAGGAGTGACTGAGTTCTTTTTATTTTCCTTGTAGAGGGAGATATTTTTTCACATGTATTAGAGTGATAAGGAATTGTGTAATTATTCCTAAGTCCTATTTTGCAAAATAGGCAAATGTATTGGAGTGATAAGGAGTATATTCTTCTTCTAATCATGCACGATTTTACACATTAATTAATTGTAAATAAATAATAAAGTAATATTCTATAAATTACTTTATTATTTTCCACAAGTTGTAAAATCAAAAATAGACAAGTTGTAACCAATAATAGAGTAATATTTTATTACTTTATTATTTACTCACAATCAATTTTGCTCATGCAAAATCACGCAAATTGATTAGTTGAGTTAACTAGGCCACCTAGGGGTTTTGCATGAATTTTTAGGAGTATTTTTAGGATCCTTGGTCAAAATTTTGGTCAAACACATGGAGAAGCCCAAATTGAAGCTATTCTTGCTCAATTTGAGGTTGTTTTAGACCCTAATTTTGAGGATTTTTAAGGTTTCTCAGGAATGAGTATTTTTAGAGGTAGTTATCTGCAAGTCTATATTTTTTGCATGCCTCTTGGAGAGAGCAAGCCTATATATTGTAAAGCAAAAGTCTATTTTCTGATTCAGATAGATTGGAGAATTCTTGTAGCTCACTTTTACAGTTTTATTCAGAGATCGACAAGTTATAGGTTATATTTTGTCTTTTTGCAAAGCTTTCCTTTGTTATTTTAGATTAGTTGAATTACCTTTCCTTTTAGTGTTGAATGTTGAAGTGATTTTGATGAAATTTTTCTGTGTGTTATTATTAAACCTTCAAAATTATTGTCTCACCTCATTGTTTACAACATTAAAGCATAAATTCATCACAAGTCTTAGGTTGTGTAAACAGAAATAGTCTTGTTATGCTGTGAAAAGACCATTTCCTTCATAAAAACATATTTTCAAACCTTCCTTAGAATCATTTTTGTGATATTTATGCCAAGTCTGGATTGTGTAGAAGTCAGATTTCTGAGCAAACATTGTGAATCAGATTGCATTATTTTTATCTATATCAAGTGCATCACCATTTTTACCTTTAGTATTCATTTAGTTTCTTTCTTCCCTTTTCCCAAAAAGTAAAAACATACATCTCAATAGAACATTTGAAGGGAACCAGCCCATAATCTAGAGGTCTAATCTCATCATAGGGCACCCACAACTTGAGATTAGTTCCATGTTACACAAAATTGCAGTGCTTTAACCAACTTTGCATACAAGTGCAATTCCCAGTGATAAAATATATATTGGGCAGCTTTGGAGTGTGGGGTTTTTTACCTGAAAGGGTTTTCCCCACGTATATCTTGTGTTGTGAGTTTTGTGTTTGCATTTGGAAGTTGTTATTATCTTTCTGTTAATGTGCATCTTAGTCTGTAAGTGTAAAAGTAAAAATTTGCATAAGTATTTCCTCAGTAGATTAGTGTAGGAAGCGTTTCCGCATACCTTACTTCCTTTCAAAATCAAGTGGAGGACATAGTTGGATCTTAGTTGCTGCAAACTATTTTACAAAATGGATTGAAGCCATCCCAACTAAGAAAGCCACAAGTAAAGTGGTGCTTGATTTCATTTTAGAGCACATTATTATCAGATTTGGAGTGCCAACAAAATTAGTCACAGATAATGCTATGTGCTTCAGGTCTGGTGAGTTTGTTGAATTTTGCAACAATTACAAAATTAATCTATCCCATGCATCCCCATATCATCCATAGGGAAATGGTCAAGTAGAATCAAGTAATAAAAGTCTCATGAAAATCATTAAAATGACAATTGACATGAATAAGAGGGCATGAGATTCAAAGTTGAAACTAGCACTATGGGCTGATAGGGTGACAGTAAAAAAGTTAATCGGAAAGTCACCTTTTGAGTTAATGTATGGTACAAAGGGCAAGTTTCCTATAAATAATCTCCTACCAATGTATAAATTCATACAAGAGAATGATGAAGAAATAGAAGATCCAATGAGTGAAAGAATAAATCAATTGATTGCACTGGATGAGATGAGAAGAGAAGCACATAAGGCTAATCTCAGGAAACAACAAAAGGTGAAATATTTGTTTGACAAAAGGACTACAAAGAGAAAGTTCCAGATAAATGACTTAGTCCTTGTATGGAACGCAAAAGGTCAGGAAAAGGGAAAACATGGAAAGTTCAAGCCCTTATGGATGGGCCCATATCTGATAAGTAATACTTATAGAGAGGATTCTTATTTTCTCCAAGACCTGAATGGTGAATTACAGGAATTACCAGTGCACGATCAATTCCTTAAGCCCTATTTCTCATGAATAAATTATCTATCTTTATGCACAGTGTAAAATAAATGTATATATTTTACAAATACTGTATATTCTTGTGTAGTTGGTTTTGTCTATGTCTTGGTCTGGTTTGCCCCAGAGGCATGTGGTTCTCACCACAATCTCACACTTGTACATCCCCAGTTGGAGCCAGTGGTGGTACCCTTTAGGGTGGTGGTACCCTTTGAGAAATCTATTGAACCTAAGTCGCTAAGCTTGTGCACTTTATTTCTAATTCTCTGCTGACCGCTTCTAGTAAGCTTCTGGTCCCTTAAGTTATGACTTTAAGCCTTTCTACCCATTAGGTGACTGGCCCCATGTTTTAGGTTTTACCTCCTATGACCCGTGAAAAATTAAACCATGTCTTAAGTCTTCCCATGAGTTATAAGGTTTAATAAAGTGAAAATCACAACATCGCAATGCATCATCAATGATTTCACTACCTCGTTGCATGACCGTGACATGGTGACACCTATCACAGGAATCTATGCTCATGTACCATTACATTAGGAATCCTGCGCTTGCCAACCATATGTTGCTAGATGTCAATATGAAAGTGGTCCGAAGGGAAGCTTTAATCTAACAGTTGCGCATCATCGCAAGGGTATCTTATAGGAAGGAATCTTCATCATGCGATCATGTGATGGTGACACATGGCCCTATTTTACAAAGGAGTTCAGAAGAAAATGAAAGGATGCGTGGGGGATTTATTGCACTCGTGCAGGGTAGGTAAAGTGATGGCCCACTGATGGCTGCGATGCCATGAAGTGATGCCACATGTCCAAGATGGACAAAGGTCATGTGGTCAGCAATGGATGTACATCCTCTGCAGCTCGTCCTGATTGGTCGAAGACTTTTCAAACATGATGATTGAGATTTTCAACTCTCACAGGTGAATGAGGGTCGTACATCTTATAGTAAGGAATTCAAATCAACGACGTTAGTTTAAACTTTTATGGTGAATATTGAAGGTGCCTTGTAGCATGAATGAAAGGTAATGGTCAAGGCTACCTCCATTAATGCAATAGAAGCTATGCTATAAAGATTAAAAGGAAGAAAAGTTAGGGCTTTGTGCATTATTTCTTTAAGCACATACAGATTCAGACGAGCAAAGAGTTTTCAAGTGAGTAGAAAATAGAATCCAAACTCCTGCAAGTGTTAACCAGTAAGTTCATTCTATCTTCTTGTGCCTGACATATTTCTAAGTTGACTACTTGATTAAGGAAGTAGATAGTTTCCCATGTAAGAAACCCTATCTTGTTAAAATTAGTTTGAAAAATGAGTCAATCTAGTCAGCCCTCCACTTCTAAGCACGGCTTAGATGAGGATCTTATGATCCAGCTTCCAGGTCTCTTAGAAGAGCCTTGAATTTGTATGGTCCAGGCAAACCCAGGGATAAAATCCTTGATTATTGTTATAATTATCAAGATGCCATACTTCCTATTCCTGGTTGGGTCCTATTTGAATGTACTGGTATAGAAGAATGGATTATAACGCCCCCATCTATCATGCCTGGCAATTTGATCTAGCCAAGCTTATTTTCTCTAATGCCTTCCCTAACCCTGACCTACTTAGGGCAATAACAATGAGATATGATCCTAGCACAAGGACAGTTATAGCAGGGAATGGTTCAAAAATGATTAAACTCACTAAAGGATATATTGCTATTGTATTCAACTTGGACCCTTCAGCTAAAAAGCCAATTGACCTAGCTGCTTTGAAGAAGAAACATCAAACTGTACAATGTGTTTATAGGGAGTACAATCTGGGCAAGCATAGGCCGAAGGGTGTAGATGGCAAACTGGTGAAGATTTTGGCCAATGAACATGAGCCTTTTCATTGTAGCATGTTCATGGATTACTTTGTCAGTACTTATCATAGTTTGTGCCATTATTGGGTAGGGACACCTTTGAAAATATATCCATTTCTTTAATAATGATGGTATTTGACATTCAAATTTAAGACACCAAAGAGCCATATGATTATGCCACTTATATTGCTAACAAGATGCAAAAATAGATGAGAGAAATCAAGAACAATCTATCTAAGCCAGATGTCCATGTTGAATTCACATGGTACTCCATGCTTTGCCACATGCTTTTGTTTTCTCTATTTAGGATGTGGCACCATAATCTGCATGTCAAAACAATAGATGCTCATGGAAATATGTTACTAGTACAGGTGTGGACTTGCATGTTGGATATGCATTGCACCACTGTAGATTATGTAAATTTTGAAGAGTATTTTGTGAGAAGGATACTTGGTTTCCTAGAGCTAGAGGGTGAGAGACTGCATCCAGATGTATTGGATTTCCTAAGGCCTTTGGACATGACCCCTCATTTGGGGATTGACCACAATTGGGGTGATTAGTTATTTCATGAGAAAACTACTTGCATTAGGGTCTATGGATGTGAGACCCCACCCTATATATTACCTAAATATGTGCCAAAAAGAGTGGCATTCTTAGAAATAATTAGGCAATTGAATGATTCAAATAGGGAGCACCTAAGGTGACATAAGAAGGGCTCATTCTTTCCTTCTTCCCTTAGATTTGGTGATTTCTTGATAGCTGACAAGAGTGGGCTTGATCAGACTACTTCAGTGATGTAGTGTTTTGAGCATCCAAGAATTTTGACCCTGAAGGCTTCATCAACAAGGTGAGGATCAATAAGGGAAGGCCAAGGTATACTCATTAGGTTGACCTAAAAGAGGATCCTATCAAAAACTATTTCACAATGGATGAGGTCTATCACTTGAGAATCAAGTGGGACACAATTATGGCAGGTGAAGAATGAGAAAAAGTATAAATGCAACATATTAGGGTGCCTTCTCAGAAGTGCAAGACCCTATTCAGAGAATTGAGAAGATGTTGGAAAATGTAGAGAAGCTGATTGCTACTGCTCCTGCAGGAGAAGAGAGACTAACATATCAGTCTGGTAGCTCAAGCAAAGATATGCTACCAAGAGGGAGTCAATTGACCCCTCCCCTGCCAAGAAAGCAAAAATTATTAATTTAGAAAACCCTGAAGAGATTGAAGTAGTAGATTTAGAAGGGGAGACAGAGGAACATGCACAAGAAGCTGCCCCTCAAGTGAATTCACCTGATAGAGTAAGACCCTATTCTTCCCCTAAGAATAGGGCAATTAGAACAATAAGAAGCCAAACTGTGGACATTGAAGATGTCAGGATAATGGCTTGTAACAAATTTTTAGAATATGATGAATTTATAAATACTCCTGAATTTAGGAGTTATGTGCTAAAGGTCAGAAGTGAAGAGTTTTAGAAAAGGATTGAGGATGCTAAAAGTGGAGTAGACCCTACTAAATATGAAGCCATAACTCAAAGGGTGTTGAAAGAAATAAATCAATCCATTAACGCAATGACTCTAGAGGAGGGGAGACCATTGGTTGCAAAAAGTAATATCTTACTCCTTCCTCACTGGACCCTATCAGATGCAATTGCATTTAATACAATTACCAGAGAAGCTTCTGATATAACAGGTGAACAAATGACAAGGCTCTCTCTGGTGCAACCTTCAATCCTAGCTTTGAAACATTGGCTATATGGGCTCTAGCCCCAAATAATAATAAGCCTAGGGTTGAATTGGGGGAATTGGTAGGAGATGTGATAATAAAGAGGGTATCTGACACCCCTGCACCCCAAGTTGTAAGCTTAAATGTCTAGACTGCATAATTTGCAGAGGCAGTCACAAATAAATTACAGAAAGATCACAATGAGTTGCAACTCAATTATGCCCAGGTAGTTGCAAAAATTAATAGACTAAACTAGCAATTGTCATTAGGGGCTAGTACTTCAGCTCCCCCACCATTGATTCTAACAACAAAGTCCTTCCTAGTTGATATAGAGCCTCTATTGACAAAAATCACGGAGCTGAAGGAAGAGGTGAAGAAATTGGAGGAGGAGAAAAAGAACATAGTAAAGGATATGGTCACCAATTTGATAAATAACAAGGTGACCAAACTCTTGGCAAGGGTAGATGAGACCTAGAGGTCTTATTCACAATTGAGGACTGCCTATGAAAAGCATGAATCAGATAAGGAGAGGCTCTCAACTGTGAAAACAAGGTGGTTGCCAAGAATAGGAGAAATAAGGGATCTCCTCAGGTGCTCTAGGTTTGATGCAAATGCACCTCCAGAGCTAAAATTGGTAATGGATATGTTGACACATTTTGAGGGAGTTGCCAATTTCCAGTCAAGGTTGGATAAGGTTTTGGTAGAGAAGCAGGCTATAGAAAAAATGGATACAAAATGGCTGCCAAATATTTTGGAAGGTGATGGGCAGACTAAAGACATAGGCAAGTGGAAAATAGAAATAAAATAAAATGCCTACCAGCTAATTCCTACTTGTTGTACTGATGGTGATTCAACTATGAAGATGTTGAGTTTAGGACTTGACAAACTGCATATAGTTGAAATAAATTTTGAAATATTTTTTAAGGAAGATAAGATTTTGTTGGATGCCCAGTATGTCAGTCATAATGGCAAAATTGTAGAGATAATTTAATTCTAGTGGTAATCTGAAAAGACATACAATGAATGGATAGAAAAGTATGTGCCTGCATGATTGAAAGGAAGGGCCAACCACCACCTCCCTTGCATTGATGAGGCAGATCTCCTTCAAGAGGCTACACATCTTCCAAGTCTATCTACTTTCTCTCTTTTTCTCTCCAATGTAGTAAATTTCTCAATGCCAAAATGGGCAATGCATTGTATCAAACATTCTCTAAAATGACATTGTAATTGATGTTGAGTAAACATTCTTGGTCTATAAAAGAATTATGTTACTTATTTTTGTTGTTATTGAAGATTTTGGAAACTTTTGAAGAGTAAATAAAATACAAGTTTTGTTGGGTTGTCTCATCTCTTGTCTTGTAAGTCAATGAATTGTGTGTTGAATGTATTTTTGCATTAGTTTTATCAGTTTCATGTTGATTATAAATGAAAAATGCTATATGCATGTGTTCTGTTGACTGTCTCCATGGTTGTATGAGTTTTTCTTTTGAATCTAATAACTAAGGGTTATCTGAGATTCTAGAATATAGGTTTTCTATATTGCATGCTCAATCTTTTACTTCTATCAAAGGGATAGATTAAGTGTTCTAGGTTAAGTATGAGGAAGAATGTACTGCAGCAGGGATGTATGTAAGTAGAGTTAGAAGGATACTTTGTTTTGGGTGTGTCTATAAGGAAGATAGTAATTAACCCCTTGAAACCTAATTATTAGTTTAATTTATGCAAGTCATTCACACATGTATGTCAATGTGACTCCATGCCTTGAGATAAGCACCGGTCAGAGGTGGTATTGAGTTTATGAGTCAAAACCCAAGTCTTACAACCAATCACAAGACAAAATTTGAACAACATTCATAAACATTTAGGACTTTAGGAGTAGTTTAGGTTCAAAATCCTTTGGTGCACAACTAGAGTAGGGTCCAAAGCTATCCTCTTTGTATTTATCTTACAGTTTTGGCCTTCATTAAAAGGATTCATATGCTTTATGTCAATACCAGGTCATAGTCAGATATTTATTCTGTAGGTATTGAATAGGGAATACCCCCTAGGTTTTGTAGAGCCTGAAGAAGGAGAGGAGACATTTAGATTCTATCTCTTGTACTGTTGGCCTCTAACCTGAGAACCCTGTTGATGAGAGATGGCTACCTTGTAGGGGAACTTAGGAACTATCAGCTGGAAAAAAACCCAACAGAGGGGAGGGTAAATATTTTACCTAAAGAATATAATTTGGTTGAAAATGTAAAGGTGAGTATAAATATGAAGTGGCTGGTACAAAGAGATTTTAATAGTCATTTTTACTATTACTATAAAAATGTATGGTCAAAATATTAGTTCTTGAGGATGTTAAAGAAAAGGTGAAAAATAAATATTTTTGATGGCAAAGAATGTGAAGGGTTGCTCCAGAAGGTACGTGAAGGGTCAAAAGACAATGTATATATGATGAAATAAAAAATGAAAAAAGGGGGTTAGAAATAGAGACAGAGGAAATGGGGCAGAACAGGTTGGTGTACTTGTGAAGACTTGGGACAAGATTGTGCAAAATTGTATTTGATCTAAAAATGGTCTCAATTGTTCATTGAATTTAATGAAAATAAACTTTGAAGATTGTCTCCAATATTGTGTTCTTTGGTCATATGAATCAATTTGACAAGGTCTTATTGATTTGTCGTTGCACATTAAATTCTTCTGTGTAATATGTTTAATGGGTTCTCTCAAGGAGGGATTGAATTCTTTTGTATATGTTATTGTGATTTGAAGGATGCAGTTTGGATTAGGTAAGAATGGTTTTCATAGTTGATTTACTTACACGTTTATACAAGGTATAAACAGGAAAAGTGTTGAACAGTTCAAGTTTGTATCCATTGGATGATCAAAACTCATTAAGGCTCCATAACCCAATAGATAAGGCATTGATAAGATGTTGTGCTCCTGAATTAACAAAATCATTGTACATATTTTGATTTTCTATTTGTAGAAGTAGAAGTAGTGAATAGATTAATTGAATAAAATTATTTTCAAACCTCATGCTAGTTTGAATGTGATTGAAGAGGATAATTTTATTGGCAAAATTTGCACATAATCTGCTTAATCATCACCATTTAATATTAGAGAATTCATATTTGGTGATAAGAAGGTACACCTACCTAGGAGAAGCAGGGCCTGAAGCACAAGGAAGCCTAATCATTTTGATTGATTCTATTAGTTGGCCAAATTGGTTGCTTAACCCAATCATGAAGTTTGGCATCCTTTTAGGGTTATGCAAACTGTAGATTTGAGAACCAACACTTCCCTAATTGAGATATTTATATTCATTTTCTTCATCTGTTCCACAATATTTAGTGGAACAGTGGCTGCTTTATGCATTAAAGGGATCCATGTTTCCCTCTTTAACTTATCTACAACTAGTTCAGGCACTTTTGAAGATGTTGGCACCACTTTTGTAGCAATAGGCATGCTACTCTGAGTTTAATTTGTAATACTAGCCAGTTTTGCCTTCAAAATAGGCTCTTTTTGTAACACAGTACGCACAGCGCTATCCTCCAACTACCTCTTCTTGGACCTAGTGTTGTCTGCAATACTACTTACAAGCATAATCACACTATCCATGGGTTGATTGATAGCACGAAAAATATTCTGATGTCCATAGGATCATATTAGCATTAGAGGTAGCCTCACATGATACCTCAGGGTTGTTATTGGTTGTCTCTGATAATGATGTCTACTAGGTGTGAAAATTCTACATCATTAAAGCTCTTTTCTTGTGCTCTAAAAGCACAAGTGGACTGATTATGAGGTTGGTTGTAGGGGTAGCACCAATCTGCCTCTTAGGCCAGATTATTCTGAGTAGGGACTAAAGCCCTAACTAGATTCATAGTTGGTATTTTTAAGATAGGTCAAACTGTTTGCAAGGGATGAGTAGGGTTAGGGTTTTGATATCTATTTTGTTGGTAACCCTGATTCCAGTTTTGGTTTCTTTTGGGATTGTAACCCTGATTCCAATTTTGATGGGGTTTGGGGGCAGTTTGAATAGCTATAGTACTGATATTGTTAGCCATGTTAGCCACTAGGGTTTTAAGTCATTCTCTTCTTGAGGAAGAGAAGAAGTTTAAGTTTTAGGCTCTGAGATGGGAGCAATAATGGGTTGCTAGGATGATGAAGGCAACTCTCAAAAAAGGGGAATAGGAGGTCTGGGAGCAATTTTCCCAGCATGTATTAGACAATTTTTAGCTTTTAAAGTTGTCTCATAAGCAGCGAGTAGGGTTTCAACACCCATGGATTGCATCATTACCGTAATATCAGAATTTAAAGCTCTTAGAAAGTAAAAGAAAGCACCTTGTGGAGATGGCATGAGGGTAGCTAGAATTCTCTCCCATGTCCTTTGGAATTTGAAGTTGAAATTTGCCAGCATCTCACTTGGGGTTCTTTTGATTGTTGTTAGTTGTTCTAGCAGTGAGACATTATCTGCCCTCTCTCCAAACTACTTGTTGAGTTTCACTCCTAGCTCATCCCAGTCATGTATTGAAGTAGGGGTTAAGCTCCTAGACCATTGAAGAGCCCTCCCTTTGAAAGGTGAGACCATGAGTCTAACTGCAATGTCCTCATGCTGGATATGATAGATTAAGCACACATTGGATATGTCTTTGATGTGCTCAGCAGGGGTTATAGAACCATTACCCATAAAGGGTGAAAAACTATTTAGGGCTGCAGTTGGTATATCATTGTATGTAACCAAATCTAGAGGACTGCCTCCATTGAAGGTCATAAAAGGAAAATTCCTTGTTGTTGATGTGTTTGTTATGCACAACAACAAGAAATAAAAGTCACATCAAACTTCTATTTATCTTGAAGAATACGATGAATTTAGAGAATTCATGATTCCAAGTCTTCGTGTGTCAGGTCATGACAATCTTGTCGTTACTCAGGGTTTGATGTGATATGTTGTTTTCCAATAGGGGCCTTATGTACTTATTTAAAGAAATCTTGTCAATATTTGCAAACACTTGCTTTGTTCCACCTGATCTACATATATTCTCAACAAATTGTGTTAAATCCTACAATCTTTAGCCAGTATGTGCAGATATTCATGTAAATTTGTCATAAGTTTGATCAATTCTTCTAAAACTATCTCTACCTAAGACTATTTAGTGTAATCTTTCTTTGATTAGTTCTTCTAAAATTCTCTCAAATTTAGACTAATCCTCACTTCTACTCCTTAAATTCTCTCAAATAGTTTGCCTATAAGCATATATTTCAATGTTCCTCACCATTATTTCTCAATATTTGCATGATATTTTCAATATGACATGCTATTTGCTCAAATATGCTAAGGATATTCAATTATCTACATGAATTCAACATATTTCTCTATATCTACTTGTTATTTATCATTATTTGTAGTTCTGATGTGATTATCCATGAAAATGAGATAGAATAAAATAGAATGCAAACTAAATTCTAAAATTACTGAGATTAATGAAGTTTGATCAATGATCAACATGCAGCTTTGATACTTTCATGAAAAGGAGATAAAAACCAAACCATACTTTCACCAGGACAATCCACAATTAGGCATGACATGTGTGAATCTTCAAGGGAAAAGGATAATGACAACATGCACTAGTTGAATTCATCTCAAAGAGCACAACAATTCACACCAACATATCTAGAAATCATCCACTAGATTACTCAAGATATACAACTAGGAAGTAATCTAACTCTCTATTCTCATTAAGTATACTAAAAACATGCACATATGCATATGATCTTGAGAGAGAACCATGGGGAATCATAAAGTTACAAAATGTACACTTAGTGTTCACAAGTTTATCAATTCAATCTCAATTGAGCTTCTAATATTTTACAAATGGCAACCAATACCCTTTTATAGAACACGGATATGTTTCAGTTACAATGATCCAATGGTTAGGATCCAATCAAAATAATCAACGATCAGAAATAGTGGCATGTGATTGCCAATTGGCAATTTTTGGTGGAGGATAGTTGGTGAAAGAAGAATATTCCTAGCACCTTTGACTTGGTCTTCAGGATCTCCCTAGTCAGCATCATCTTTAGATTCTTCTTCTGTCAACCCTTCAGTTATTCTGAATCCAATATCTATGCCTTTGAAGAACACATATGCCCCTACTTCTTTGTTTATTTCATCTATGTTCTGCACCTTGGCTTTCTCTTTAGCATGCTCTTGGGCCTTTAATTGGTCCTTCAAAGCTATCCATCTATTTGTCCTGTTATCCAACTCTTCATTATAGGCATCTATCTTTGACTTCATATTCATTGCTTTATCAATAATATCTTCTAAGAAATGTTTGACTGGATCCTCTATTTCTAGGTTTAAGTTTTCCTTAAATGCCTTAACTGCAAACTCCTCGTCCTAATTCTCAACTTTGCCCTCTACTTCAATCTCTAAATTCTCCAAAATAGCCAACTTCTTTGCCAAAAGTTCATGGGCCTTTATGCTGATATAAACTACTTTTGCATTGCATCTCTTTAAAATAGACACTTCAAAATTTATATCTTCTATCCAGAGGTCCATGTTAGGAATTGCCTGGAGTGTTAAAATCTTGTTGGTTATTAGGACCTGATCATCAAATTTTCTCATGTCATTGAGCATGGTCAAGAAACGATTGCTCTGGACTAGTCTTTGGCCCACTTCCTTATTTAATGCATCTACCTTACCCTTCCTTTGGCTTAGCATGTCTCAATTGGACAGTGATATTCTTATTACTTTCTATCCTTCCTCCAAGAATCTTACAAACCATTTATTCATCACATTAGCTTGATGCTTTTATGCATCTAGCACAGTTATCTCTTGTTATGAGATCAGATCTAAAGGTGTAGTTGTTGTGATTGGGACATTGCCAGGGGTGACCAATCCCTTTATGAAAGCCTACAATTGGGCAATTTGCCCCTTATATTTCTTATTTTTATCCTTGGCTTTTGTAATCCTAGCTACCAATGCATCTGTACTTTCTCTTAGTTCCTGGATATCTTGATCTACAGTGGTGTGCCCCAAGTCTATTGTGGTCATTTAGAATTCACCTATACTAATCTCCCCTTTATTCTTATCAACTATAGGCATAGCTAATTGAGTTGTCCTCTTCCTAGTGGCTGGATATCTCCTTATTGTAGAGGTTGCCCTCGCTCTATGCTTGGGCTTTGTAGCCTCAAGTGAAAATAATGATTGAATATGAAAAATAGAAGAATCTTGAATAGGAGGTTGACTTACCTCATGTGCCAACCAATGTGGTGCATTGGATATTGGTCCTTGCTGGCCAATTTGCTCAATGTGAGCATTATGCACATCTGCATCTTTGTCTTTTGGAGCCTATGTGCTCACTTTTTGTTGACTCTAATCTTTCTCAGCTTCTTTGGATGTTTTGTCCTCATCTTGTGATATTTCCTTTGTTGGTTCCTTGTCATCAGGCACATCCATGGGGATATCTGTATCTTCTTTACTTTTATCTTCAGTGGTATCCTCATGTACTCCCATATGCTGATCCTGTGTATCATGTTCTTTTTAGATCTTGGGATCATCCTTATTTACATTTTGTTCCCCTTGATGACTACTATCTGGAGCATCTAGATTTATATCCCGATCTATTCCTACTTCCTTTTCTTTTAGATCTCTTTTATCACCTTTATCCTCTGGACCTTCATGTCTAGATGTGGCTCCTTCTATGTTCTTTGGACCCTTTGGTCTGGATATTAATTTTGGACCTTCTTGTCTGCATATAGGCACTTGTTCCTTTTCTACTGCCTCAACATGTCCTTCTTCACGTACTTGGACATTTTTCTCTGGAGGCTCTTTCTGAATGTCCATGCCTTCAACCATATCATCTTCATTCTACACATTATCTATGGCTACATCCTTGTCTTCATCATTAGCCCCATCATATGATAAATGATAAGTCTATAACTTTTGGGCTTGTGACAGTTTCCACTAACACATCCAAATTCAAGGTCTGCACCAATGCCTCTGGATTCTCAGGCTCTTCTTCATCTCTGATATTCTTGGGTAAGTTTTCAATGGGATTGGATGTCACATCCCTTGTCACATCATCATCTATTAAGTCAATAGTTTTATCTAGTGGCAAGGATTGATCAACCACCTTCTTCCCTTCTTCTTTTCTTGCTTCTTTAGCTAACTCATTTTTTACTTTAACTATGGTCAGGATGGGCACATTGTGTTGAAATTCTTTAGCCACTATCTCTACATCCTTTGGAAACATTATTGTTGCAGATCTTTCTGCTATAGGTTGCTGTGTAGAAAAAAAATTCTCCATTCTTGTGGGCTCTTCATATTCTTGGAGTAGGACATCTGACTGCACACTGGTAGATCCCCTCATTAAGGGTACATGTCCTCTCTTTTGTTTAGCGATGCTTGCCCCTTTCATTATATCTTCACCTTTCTTCACATCTACCTCTTCTTCTTCCTCAATGTCCTCATATGAGTTCTCTGGCTCATCCACCCGTCTTGTAGTTATGGTGATTGTAGGGATAGGTGTTTCTTTTTGAGGTGAGGGCATTATGGCAATTGTAATGCCACTTGTGGTGAATTCTTCTGCTACTTAGGAAGAAGCTGGTTTGGCCAGCTTGGCCTCCATAATTTATCTTTTCTAAATTAAGAGGTCATCAAATGCGGGATCTTCCAACTCCTTCCTTTTCCTCTTCTTATTAATAGTTATTTTATTGCAGCCAACTTCTAATCTACCCATTTCTTTGTGAGCTCCATGACCTTGGCCATGATTAGCTCAATGGATGTGACCTCAGGTTGATACCAATTTGGAGGGGAGAGAGTTTCCTTGTATATCTATTTTTCTTCATATTCCTTATTCATCAATTTACCATCATCAGAGTGTAGTTGTGAAGGGACATCAAAATAGTCTATTGTCCTAATTTGATTAAGAGTTAAACTCTAATAACTTCTTCTCCTGACTTCTACTTCATCTGGACAATTTGCCCAATAATCTTCTAAATGCACTTCATGCCTTAGATTTTTATTCACATACCTTTCCATCTAGTGGTATGGATCATAGTAGCTAGCTAAGGAGAAAGGTTACAAATGGAGCATATGTAGTTCAGCCTTTGAGTGTTTTGCTCCATCTATGGATGCACATACATACCATCCAAGGAGTAGTGGAAACTTGACATTGCCTCTTGTATTCCTCTTCACATATGCCTCATAAGAGGGTATAATATGTCTGGTCATCTCCAATAGCACTACTTTGTCATTAGGATACCTTGGCAACATGAAATGTTGTCCCCCAAATCCCTCTATCTGGATATATGTAAAGGTTGAGAACTGTATAAACCAAGTTCCATTTCTTGGGATTACCTCTTGAGCTTCATTGCTCAATCTCTTTGCTTGGTCATCCTTGGATGGACGTCTTCCTCTTGAATTGGGGATAATGATCCCATACGGTCTTATCTCCCAGATTTATTCCTACTCTGCCCACTATCTACAAGCCAGAGAATGTGGACTGAGCTGCACATGCATACACCACATATGAAGACATGTAAAATAGGCACGCCTTGTCTCCAAAATGCCACATACCCTCATCAAGGCTATCACTGACCAGGGATGCCCATTGTAGTTTGTATCAGTGGATTCTACCATCCTGATGAGCCCATACATCCATGGCTCAAAATTACTTGAATCTAGTTTTCCAGTCATCCTACTCAACATTACCATCATGTATTGTACCTCCAAGGTGAAGTCAAATTTAAATAGTTTGCTTGCAGCTTTGCCATTGCCTTGGCTTTGTTGTTTGCAGCCCTCCAGTATGTGAACATGATATTTCTACAATTAGTGGACTTGTTCTTATATTGGGCTTCCAAGTTCTCAACGTTAATTCAAAATAGATTAGGGCCTATGGGTAGTTGAAATGCCTTTGTAACCCCTTGGATTGAGAATTTTGCATATACCCTTCCTTGTTTCTCTACCTTCCTGTTAGTAGAGTTGTAATTATGTTCACATGCCATGACCAACTCTATGGCCTCCACCGCATATGGGAACCCAGCTGTGTTCCACATCCCAAAGTTGTAGATCTTTTGCAGGATGGGATATCCATCTCCCCCAATTGATTTGGTAGTCTATACATTTAGGTTTGTATTTCCAGAATGGGTATCCCCTACCCTTCCAAATCAGAAGCCTATCTCTCCAGGAGCTGGGAACATAGGGTTCTTGAACTGTGCATCGTTGTGATTCTTTTTGTCTTGCATTTTCTCTTTCAATTCGTAGATGTGCAGACTTTAACCTAAATTATCTTTATCATTTCTAACATTTGTGTTTCTAGATATTCTAATTTTACTATTTCACAACATAATCATGTACATATGCAAACAAAATTTACCCTAAGTATGCATTTTACTTTGCATTACTTCTGTGAACATAAGACAAAAATGGAGAATAGGGTTTTGTCATTGACATACCTATTTCTTGGATTTAAAACATGATTACTATGTTTGGATATGTTCTTTCACTATGCAACCACCATTCACTATTTACCGTTCTTCATCTGCACCATTTCATTTAGGATTAGTCATTGTAATAATCGTCGTGAAATCACTTGAGCTCTATAAATTCTCTTTCTGAATGCTTTGGTAAGTTTAAAATGATCTAATTCTATCTCTATGCATTAAAATTGTGAATTAGGGCTTAATAAATGATAAATTGCATCAGCTCAGGGACATCCGCTTATGCAACTCAGAGATCTCTACAAGTGGCAGGTTCTAATCTGAAATTTTGAAAGGCCAACGACTCTCTTTCATGGCATTAAATGAGGTCTAGATATGGGATATGTGCATATGAACACTTAAGTAATATGCTTACTCTCAGAATGTCCATATGCATATCCACATGACATCATTAATCATTTGGTCAAACATTGACTCAAGGGTGGATATCAGGTCAAAGAAATCCTAAGGCATTTACCTTTGATTTTGAATATCAAGTCATTAAAATGTCCATTTTGGAAAGTCAACTACATGCCACGTGGTATCATATGGTTGGTCTATAAGAGGTTGTCAGTTTGGTTCAAAAAATACAGGGATATGGATATTTAGAAACATCCAGATATTAGAACTCACAAAATATCCCTAAGTTTGAATGTCTCGATGATGTGAGTCCTCTTAAAGTGATTCTTAAGTATGAGGAAAAGTGACATCATTGGGATATTGGGAAAGTCTGGATATTAAGTTAATATCTAGATATTAACTTTTGCAAAATATATTTTCCCCAAATATCCAAATGATGTCATCTTTATTTGATGTTTCTTTGAGAATAAATTTGATGACGTCATCTGGATATTATGTTTCTATGTGAATATTCCATAATTTAATGTCCATTTGAAATGACAAATAGGACACGTCATCAAGATATTGAAAGGGTCTGGACATTATCCAGTGGATGTGGATATTAAGGAATGTATGGACATTAAGATAATGTCTGGATATTAAGATTGAGTATCCAGACTGTGAATATCCATGCATATGATGGTTTTGTTGTATCGATAGGGTAAATTTGATAGGTGCACTTCTGGATATCAGGATATTAAAAAATCCCATGCTAACCCTTTACTTAGTATTTCTCAAGTTTTTCAGCTAGGATAATTTGTTCGGATATTAGCAAATGTGAGGACATTAAGTGTAAATGTGAATATCTATATGACCATTGACCAATACTTTGACCTTGAATAAGTTCTTTGTTTTGACAAATTTCAACATGATCCAAAAGGCAAACCTACTTAGAATTTCATTCTCTATCCCTTGGTAAGATTTATGAGGGAGGATTCACACTTTGAAATTTTGATTCATAATTCAAGATCTGCATATGCCTAAGACATGACTCAAACACTATTTGAGAATCTTTTACCCATACCACCCAAAATAATAAGGAAAGCAAAACAAGAAAAGAAAAAAGGGAAAAAGGTTGGGTCCTTAATTTACTAGGGCAAATTCAAGCGTGTTGTGTAACTACACAACACTTGCCATAATGGGAATATACAGATTTAAAATAGGAATATGCATACCCCTTCTAGTATATTGAAACCTAACAGGAGGGGGTGTAGATTGAGCTCTTGAATGAGGTAAAATAGGGCTGCTATTCCTTCTCACAGGAGACCTAGATAAACTAGACCTTCTCCCAGAAGTACCAACAGATAATTTAGTAAATTGAAAGTCACCTCTTGAAGATGCCCTTGTTTGCACAGGCATAAAACATTACATTGATCAGAACCAGAAGCTTGTAGAGTCACCAGGTGCATGAAAAGTCTACCATAGTGCAGAGTACTGAGAAGAACACCAAATTCTCATCTTGATTCTTTGATTTAGATTGCTCATGGTCCCACTTGGCATGCCAAAAACTATTGTCACTTAGATTTGCACCTTGTGTTGGAGAGGTTTAACAGTCTTCAACAATCCAGTGAAAAATTGAGATGACCTCCAAGTGTGTGTTACATCCCCAACTTATGATTTAGCTTAATCTTATTTTTGTGTGGTAATCAGGATTATTAACCATAGTTTAATGATTAGATGTTGTGGAAATATCTGATTTAATCATTGATTATGTAGATACTAACTAATGTTGGTTAGACATGAGATTACATATTGATATGATTATTTAATTATTATGAATTACGAATCAGATGATGATACACTAATCATGATTTTATGATGGTGAGTGTGAATAGGAAACAAATCTTCCTTCAAAGATGAAAGGAGAGTATCATCCAAGAGGAAGAGATAGATGTTGGGAAATGGGTCAAATTTCCATCTGAGTATCAAATTTTCTATCCTTAAGAATCCTCGTAAGTTTGAGTGAGTTGCGTATTTTCCTTGCTAGTCGATTCCCTTTATGTGTCATCATGTTAGTTTGGGTTATATCGATGATGTTTACGTCAATTCAATTAAACGATGTTCCTAGGACGTCGACATAAGTCAAGAGATAGTCTCCCCAGGTGGTCGAGTACTTGTTTCCTTATTTTCGAACCGGGGTTTTTAATCTATTTTTTCCTTTTTATATAATACTTAGGGTTTATAGCGAAGAAGGGGGAGTGGTACTCGACCCCTAAATCACATTTTGATTGTCACCATATTGGTGATTATGTCATTTGATGACATCTTGTATTGTTATGGTTACCCTCATACATCATGTAGATACATGGGAAGTTTATTATGGTATAATCATTTTGGCCTTGTAATCAGGGTCCTTTCTATTATTAATGTATATGTGTTTTAAGTGATTAGGCTGACCATCACCCACAGTTAGTGGAATGAGTGGAGGCCATTTCGAACCCTCTTAGATCCTCACCCTCGATGTCCACTTGATAATGACAAGTAATGGACTGAGAAAATTGAACGAGGTCACGGGGTGGTGGAGTGGGATAACCATTTTCCCTTCATGGACCTCAAAGGTTGCAAGCTTATCACATGCAAGGCACGCAAAAGAGAAGCAAAAGTCTTTTGTGTGAAGTAATATTTTTTTGGTAGTGCTCGGGAGAGCAAGAACAGGCGAATATATCAAGTTCTCTACAAAGAAAACTACTGTCATATATCAATGAGTTGGAAATTCGATAACGCTCAGCTTAGAGCCATCGATAGGCTGACTCCAGTATTTGTATATAATACCTAAAGGTATGATTTGTAATCTTGTAAGACTCCTATCAGTTAGCATGATAACTAAACGCTACCACTATGTGTATGTGGTCGATGGTGTCGACGTTTAAAAGTTAAACTTGCTATGATTATTATTCTGTGGTTATTGTTAAAGGCCCTTGAGGCTAAAACATCTATATAGCTTAATATAATCAGACCCTTAAGGTCATAAACTCTATTTGTATAACCTTGATATTTCATACAATATGGAGAGAACCTCCAAGCCCTTGAGGCCGTATACGAATCTTTAATGCAAACTTGTAATTTCAGTTGATAACCAAGTCACTCGAGGCCCTCGGGCCGAGCTGGTGCTTACTGTAGCATGCAAATATGATTGTGTACCAATATGGTATGGACTAAAAATAATTTAATAATACCCTAAAACTATCATTATTGTGCTTGAGCTGATTGTGCTCAGTAAATAAAGTGTTTAAAACTATTATGATAAGGTATGTGCTTTGGAAAAATCAGTTTGCATGTGGCCCGAGAAACTTTCCTCAAACAATAATGATATCCATCATGAATCTTTAACCAATGAATGTGCATGAAGCACTTAGCTACCATTCTTGAGAACTACAACCACAGTGATTGACTACTAAAGAAGGTTATTAGGATAACCATAGTGCAGTCCTTAAATTTGAAAGAGTATATGTATCGACTCCTTGTTAAGGAAGGAGGTTTGATAAATGATATTTAGCATTATTACTTTAAGGCAGCATTAAATGCATTCCAAGTTTATTGAAGAGTTTTCTCTTCTTGATAATTATTTCTTTACAAGATTGAAAACTAAGTTTAGTCTAAATCTCTTACATTGTATTGTAAATGAAAGCCACTTCCTTCCTAGTGGCCAAACTTCATGAAGGGAGTATAAAATGCTATGAACTCATGTGGTATATGAGTTGGAGTCTTTTGTTAAGACTATCTTATTGGAATATTGTAATATAAGTCTTTGACGTTATGAACTTGAATGTAAACCTTATGGTAAGTCAACATGAAACTGTGAACCTAGGAAAGTCCTAAGTTGGAAAACTTGATTTGACTATTGCCATGTTAAAAAAATGGAACAGAGTGATGAGGAGTCATAGGTTCCCTATTGTGAAAGAAACATAATATATTTGACGTACTCCCATGATAGGAGTTGATTGTCCAAGATTTGGACTAAGAATGAATTGAACTTATTTATCCTAGACCTAAATGAGGGTCAAACTATGAACACTGTAGGATGAGAAAACTTCTAAGTCGAGTTGAGGTGGTGGACATACAACTACGTTCACTGCAAAATGTATATGTATGTAAATATTTGGCCAAAGTAATGCATCCATCTCTACATACATTGTCGGTCCATAGTGATCCAGATAGCATGATGTTTCTAGTAGTGTCATATATAGTTAGAGAGGATCTATAGTTGTATGACTATGAAACATTATGAAGGACACAACACCAGATACTCAGATGGCAAACCTAACGGTTCCTTATATCTATACCTTCTGTGAAGGGTAGGGCGGCTTCTAGTTAGGAATTTGTACAGGAGACCTCTGGTCTATGGTTGGAGGAAAAGCACTTAGATGATGTTCTCCTTCCCAATCAGAAGACAAACCAAGGCTTACGAAGACAGATGTCAAAATTCCAAACACAATACTTTTCTTTGTATGACTGGATAGTCAACTATTATGTATATTTTTATATTTGATGCCTTGAGCATAGCTTTGTACATGTATAGTGATGGTCATTCAATATTGTGGTATCTTGGGATATTGTAATTCTAAGTTTTGTTATGTTCTGGAAAAGAATAACATATTAATTATTATGATGATGATAACTGATTTTATTTAACTATGATTTTGTTAATCAAGATGTGTTCTTACTTTTAGTTAAGATGAATAATTATGGTTATTTATGGGTATTATGAAATGTCATGTTATAGTGTGGGACCATACAAGGAGGCTAAATCTCCAGAGAGAGGTTGGTTCCTTTGCTAAATGAGAGATTCATCTATTCCTAAGACTAAACCTAATCTATCCACCATTGAGGAAAAGGGAAAGAGGGATAAAATTATAAATGAAAAGGAGGTGATGCACCAGGTTTGAATAAAGAGTTCACTCATAGAACTAAAATGCACAAATAAATGAATATTGTTGATAAACTTACACAAATCATGAAGATTTTAACAAAGGTAAAGAATGGATTGCAAGGAATTAGACATTCACAAGCAATAACCAATCTAAGACTACACAACGTTAAAAGAAAAGCATTAAAATGTAAAACACGGTATGTATTAATCAAAAGGTACGGTTATAGCAGAGGAGAGCTCTGTTTGAACACAAAAATAGATCTATGTATCCAACCCTTATTACATCTTCCATCTATGCATATATAGCATTTCATTCATTGAGCTAAGTTATTACAATAAATTCACCTCCATGCACTCTGTTAGAAGATATTTTACAAAGGGAATTAATTCCATAAATGCAGAAAAATATCTTCTAAAGTGGTTGAATAAATATCTTCAAATATATATGTGAAAACTTGCACTTGAACCTCCTCTTGCACAATAAATGCTCAACAATAAATCTCCAGCTGGAGGTAGATGTTTGTCCTTCACTTAGATGGGATTTTTACCTTAGAAGCAAGATTTTAACAATATTGATCATGGCGGACCTTTGATTTGGCTTCACTTCCTTTGTTTTTGAAGATCACAGAAGTCATCAGAGATCAGGCCTCGGGCCTTCGGCATTTCACCCTCCAAGGAGGAAGGAAAATGGAGAAAAGTCCATTCACCGAGCTCCATTTTGTACTTAGAAGAATTTTATTATCAGCAAACTCCTAGCCTCAGGCCTTTTGTCTTCTGCCCTCCCAGAGAAAGAGAAAGAAGGAAAGTCCGAGCCCTGAAAGTCAAAGACTTAGCTCATCTTTTGAAAGTTTTGATGAAGTTTGAAGCTCGAGCCTTCCATCTTCTGCCTTCAGTGAGGAGGAAGAAAGAAGGTTCGATCACCGAAGTCTGAACCACCTAGCACTATTTTGAGAGAAAAGGAGTGGAACATGGGCCCCAGGCCTTCCTCCCCACCACTTGTCTTTCGTCCACATGGTAGTTTCCCATCATTCCATGGTCTTTAATAAAGTGTCGATGGAATACTCTGCGGAATGGTGGAAAAGTCATGGATTATGCCACATGGCTTCCCCTTGGGTTATTTTAATGCCGAGTTGTCAAAAACTTGCCACCTGTCTTCATTCTGTGGTTCCGCAAGTCTGCCACGGGCCCACCAAAAAGGCTCCACAGAATGGTGGAATGCCTTAGAAATTTTAACACTCATTGGGGATCAGGCTTTGGGCCTTCCTCCTTATGCCTTCCAAAAGGAAAGGAAGAGGGAAGAGGAAAAGTCTGAAGTCTGGAACTCTGAAAAGGTTAAACACTTAACTTTATTTTCAAAGGGAAAGATTAGAGTTCAGAGCAGTGCAAGATGGAAGGATGAAGGGTAGAACTCTGAACTCCAAAACTCTAAAAAGCTAGAAAACACAAGGAAAACTCAATTTTTTGGGGACTTAGCTGATTTTATATGTTTTTCCTTGCATCTCTAAATGGAAAAAAAAAACACTTAGAGATTTCATGGATTTTGGACTATTTGGTTGGGAAGAAAAATAGGACAATATGTCCAAAACATCCTTCATAGCTTCAAACACCAAGGAATTAGATCTGTACACTTCACTCATTTGAAAATAAGACAGCTTTAAGTAAAAACACATGAACCTTGAAGCATAACAACCACATCAACTTGAAAACCTTGTGCAATATTGGAAACAAGAAAGATCTTCATGAAACTTTTCCAAATGAGTCTATAGGACCCATAAAACATCCCCAAACACTCCTTTACCTCCACACATCAAATAATTTTCACTGCACATCTTCAATCATGAATTCTGAGAACACTCTGTCATTTGGAACACACTGCAACATGTCATTTGAAAAACTAAGTTGCGGACCACCAAGAACCTTGAAACTACAAGGAAGCATGTAATACACAACCATAAACATGTCCTCAAAGCTGCAAGGGAAATCATTCATTTTCAGAGGAATTTGGAGCATTCCAATAGGCCTTCAACACTAGCTTACTCTGCCAGAACACATGTTGATACTCTATCATGCATAACTCTCACAGAAGAAGGACAAATGATCTAAAAACTTGGAATTATCACCTTTGTTGAACCCCAAACATAGTTCCAGAACTGCATGGCCATATTTGCAAATTCAAAGCATTCCATTGTCCTACATAGAACACCTTCACAGAGACAACATTGTCTTCAAACAGTTAACAACAAAACACTCTTCTAGTAATCCAATCATCATAGAGCTTGGAACATACATGCTTTAGGCCATTAGTAACATTAGCAATACATCTGATCATCTTTGTGCTTCTAATTCCCATATTAATATGAACTATATCTTCTCCCTTCTCTTTTTGGATGGGACATGACATCCAACCATGAACACCATCACACCACCATGATAGTGTTGACATCAATGACAACCTAGTGATAGTGTTGAAATCAATGACAACCCTAAGAACTATGTGTAACACAAACTTCACACCATGTAGTATCCTCTTGGAAATTCACATGTTCTCTTCTTAATAGATCAGGAGGAACCTTATCAAATCATCTAAATTCCTTTTTCCTTTACATCATGTGCCTATCAACTTGCACTAGCTTCTTTGACGAGTTAGTATTGTAAGATTTATTATGCAACCACTACCTCTCATTAAAGTGTGGTGTGGTACCATTACTAGAGGGTAGAATTTTCTCATTTCTTGCCACCCTATACGATAGGTTTTTCATCACTCCCATTATCTTATCTAACTTTTCTTCAGCAAAGAGGGGCTTTCTTGAAGCTCCTTTATTATGCGGTAATAAATTTTCTTCAACCCTCTTGATATGATTTCTAGATGCCTTCATATTTCTCTTAATATTGATTATGATCTACCATATTCTTCCCACAATGTTTGTGGATTCTTATCTCTACAAAAGTACCCAATCTTGGCATTAAATGTGCCATAGTACAAGATCAAGCACATTGATTCATTTGGTCTCAAATTGGGTGGTACATTCCTCGTGGTCATTATGAACCTACTATTGAAGTAAACAATTGCTTCATTGACTCCCTTTTTTATTGTAGTTAGTTCATGGATTACAAATTTGGTATCAATCCTATCCCCATATTGGATTGTAAAGACTCCCATGAGTCTATAATGCTATCTAACAAACTATGGTACCATTCTTTAGAAATTTATTCCAAGGACTAAGAAAATAGCTTTATCATTATATCCTCATGTTCAATTTCATATTCATCTGTGACATTGGTAAAGCTATACAAATGATCTTCTCTTGTTACAACATTGTTCCCTTAGAACTTAGGGATCTTTCCCCTAATCTCATTAGGGATTGGATTAGGAAATTCATGGATTCCAAAGAAATCCAACTCACAATATCTTTGCATCCCAAGAGGATGCCTAACTAGTGGGAATCTTTGTTCCTGCCTCCTAAATGGGAATATCATATTTGGAACTTGATTTTGATGAGGATTATGTTGCAAAATCTAAACTTGATTATGTGATGCATAACCACCATGGTTATAATTTTGTTGGTTTGCAATCTATGCTAGCAACTAGGTTGATTTCTATCATCTTGTTCTTGCAATTCTTGATGCCTTTGTTAGAGATAGTTCAACAAGTCCAACCCCTATCAAGTTCTCTCTTGCGATGATTGTTGACTGACTACTCTATCTCACTAACATCATTAAATTTTGTCTCAATTTATTTCATCTCTATGAAAATAAATAGGGGATATAGGATGAGAAGCATCCTTCTAAATCTACATACCAAGATCAAGTCTTCCCAACTCTTGCATAGGAGAGTTATTAGATCTTTCTCTATTTCTTTTGCTAATTGGAATCTTATTCCTTTGCACATCATATTCATTTCTATGCACTCTCTTTGAGTTCTCAATACATTGTCTACAAAATCATCAAAAGTGTATTATTATTGATCCCTCAAATATAATAATACATCATTCCTACCTGACGTACCCATCTCATGTTTTTGTAGAGAGGAATCAATATATTTACTTGCACTTTTTTCTCTCCATGTGATATGTTACTTTCTTGCATGAGTTGTGGTACCTTCTTGTTCTTTAAAACCTCTAGACTACTTTCTCCTTTCTATGTTTAATCTTTTATTAGGTCTCTAGGTTGGGATTCTTTCAACAAATTTGTCACTCTTTGCTTAGAAGAGAGAATTCTTGGGGCAAGACAAAAATGAAAGAAAAATAAAGTTATAGGTCACTTTTCTATAGAAAAGTCTTCAATCTATATTCTAGATCAAATCCTCCCTAGTAATTGCACCTTTTTGTTGGCATAAGTTGATGGATTGCCAACTACACATAAACAAACATAAACTCCTTCAAGTTGCAGGGTCTTCAAGATATGGTCAAGACTTTACATCCCTGAATATAATGCCAATTTGTTGGCGCTTTAGACATGGAGGTTCATAATTCCTAAAGACTTGTGTTAACACTCGAGGCTAGAGGAAAGTTATCAGAGATAAAATCAAATCTTATGATTAGATTGCAACATGTAAGGACCAATGGACAAGGATGAATGTCTCCGTATTCTTCTAGATTTGCCAAATCAAGGGGGTGTTCCCTAAGGTATGTTCTAGACTAATGATAGATCAAACCTTGAGGCAAACCATATCTAAACACATGAAACTCCTATTATTTATCACTAAGTACCATTATGCTAGTTTTCCTTGAATAAAGGAAAAAATACCTCTACTAAGCAGATGTGACAAACATGTGGAGACTATGATGCATCCTTATTAACCCCTTAAGATTTATAGTACATTATCTCACATCACACATGAATGTGTTGGTAAAGAAATGTAGGTTTCACTAGTGTAGTTTTTACTATTATAGGCCTCTTGAAGGCATACAAACTTTTGTGGTAACAAGGTAGTGAAAAACAACCGATGCAGTGAGTCAACTAACTGAACTAAGACTACTAAGGTTAATGTTTTAAGTTTTCTATTAAGTGTGGTGGGATGAGGCATGTCTTAACTCAGAAAATGGGTGACTTTATTCATACAGGTTGTAGATTCAGATCTTCGTCAACGATGAATATTTTCCACATAAACACATATAGTACCTCAAAGAAGATGATATAGATGACTATATTTATCAGACCAATAGATAGGCTAAGCACTACATGCAATAAAGTCAAGTAGAAGATGTTTGTAGACATTCACAAGAATATGCCTTACATATCCACAAGTAAGTTCCTATACTTCATGCATTGCATTTAAAGGAGATCTTATAAAAAATTATAAGATGTTTTATAGCTTTTGCAAAGTCAAACCAACCAATTTCAACACTCAAACCAACATATATGGTTAAGATATGTTGTCAAGTTGCTAAAAGCATACAAACACTCAAGGAGACATTCAAATGACTGGAGCTGCACTTTACATTCATTCATAAACTAATTTACATGAAAAAGGAAGCACTAATACAATGAAGATCTAACTTATACATTGATGTCACTCAACCCATACATAATACAAGATACTTTGCTCTCTCTTCTCTATATGTCCTATCATGCAGGGATTTGTTCCAACTTGTGAATGAGTCCATAACCATCCAATAAACAAATAACCAACCCTTTTTTTCATCTCCAACCCACATGTATAACACTAAAATGTGATCCTTGGATGGAAATTCACTATCATGTCATCACTAGTTGGAATCATTCAACATCCTGCAAAGAAGATCTCCTAGGATCATGTGAGGATTGGTCTAAAAAAGACCTTAGTACATGTCATAAGTGTAAACTTCTAGGACAACTACAACCAAAGGTAAACACAAACTACCTCGAAACAAATAGTCACGACTTCCTCCTTTCCACTATTCACCATTAAACATGATCTCAAGCTAAATAAGGGAAGCTAGAAACAAATGGGCATAATAATATCATCCAAGAGGCTCAATAAGTTATTTAATCCATGCTTTGCAACACATACTACCTCCCAAGATGGAATAGGGACATGCCAAATAAATTGTGAAGGAGATCACCAACCACCAACTAGTCCTATATATACATTTAAATATTTGAATATACCCACAAACTATAAACAATAATGGGGTAGGTGAACAATATTGTAGATGATGGGATGAGTACATTAATTGAAACCCATAGGAACCACAACCATCCACGTGGAACCAAGAGATATCGATGGCCAACACATGCCCACAAATGTTTAAATAGGTCTAGATATGAACAAAAACCATTGAATATGAAAAGCTAAGGCACTAGGGAGCCTCTCCAAACATGCTACCACAATAATACATAAACCCACTACAAAGATAAGAAAAACCATGAGAGACACCACTGCCAGAATAGGAGATACAAGGAATATGTCTAGTTATAATGTACTCATTGAAGGGCCACAAACTAGAATTGGACCATCATAAAGCATGAAGTGCATTTCCAACTAGAAGAAACTGCCACAAAGAGGATTAATACATTCACAACAATCAGATATTGAACTAACCATCAAATGATACCAAATCCACCACAAAGCTAAAGGATCATCTTGAGAAAACATGGGGACTCATCACAAATATAGAACAAGCACCATAATAGGGTTAACATTATTGTAAAGGGGCAGATAATGTTAACATGCTCAATAACACTTTTGTAGTAGACATACTTACATAAACAAAAATTGTGGTAACAACATACATGTAAGAAATATTTAATAAGGTGATAAGGGAAGGGGAGACATCATGGGGAAAAACCAATCACTGCACAATGAAGGGAATGGTTGGGGAACCACAAAAAATGCCAAATAGCACTACACAAGTGAGATAACTCAATCATAAGGTTTGGGATGCCATATAAGGGAACATTAGACCTAGAACATGTATTTGGGATAATGTAGAAGTAGCACAATAAGTGGAAACAACAAACTTAAGCAATTTTTTGGATGTAGGCCAATATGGTCAAAAGTTGTTTCTTCATCAAACAAATCTACAACCCACACATTAGTAGTTTCATGCCATTTTTTATCTTTAAAAAAGTGAACCTATAGCAAATGGTTAATAAACAACACTAATAATCAATAAAAAAACTTGTAATGATTAGGGTTAGAAAGAAAAATATGACAATGCAAGAAAATGTCAAATTAGAAGTGCATACATTGTTACATAATGTGAATTTGCTAAAAAAGTATGTATATGTTATTCCACAAAGTACGTGTTGATAGACAATCGAATAGGCAACTTGAGAGTGGATACACTATGAGATGAGTGCATACATTTGTAGCATCATAAATTGTGTACTCTCACAATTTCACGTTATGTTTGGAGTCCACTTTAGTTTGCACTCTCCTAGTGTGTTTTAAGACCATTTTCTAGCCTCTTTCTTATCCTATCCAAAACCATAAAAAGTGTGTTAACCTTGGCAGTGCCCCAAGTCATCTGGACTTTCCAAGAACTAAAGTTTCTTGGACTCCAACGCTTAGCATGGATGTCTGCGTAGCGCACTAATGTCCTGCAAGCATCTATTTGTTCATCAACCATTTTTAGAAGTTTTGTTTTAACTTGCCTGGCACTCCAAGATTTTCTTGATGCTTATCTGCACCCAAATCGCTCCTTTCCCAGATTTTTCCCTCTTGCCTTTTTTATAAAACCCCTTCGATTTTCCATTTGAAAAGGATCAAATTCACACACTATAAAATCTCTATCAAAATCATCACTCACACTCTTGTTCTTGCTAACTTCATTGCTCTCTTGTGCTCATTATTTACTTGAAATCATTGCATGTCATTTCATTGAATAGATTAAATCATATTTCATTTATATATCTTGTCAATCTTGCTTGTCACTATTCAAACAATTCTAGATACACTTAGAATTAGAGCACATGTTTTGTTTTATCAATCAATAAGTCTTTATGGCTATCATTGAGGTGGAAACACCAAAAATGGGGTTTGACTAAGGCAAACTCCTATACATCCCAACCCTCTCTTTTATCTTTGCGATTGCAAGTTATGCAAGGAAGGGTTTCAAGCACATGAGTGTTTACTTTCTTCTTCCCCCTTTCACTTCATTTCTTTTATTTCATTTTCATGTTATTGTTTCTAGTTGTTTTTGTTATTTTTTTATATTTCATGTGATAATCATTAATTTTCGTGTCAATAGGAAATTCTAAAAAATTGTGTGAAGCCATACATACTAGAGATTCTATCTTTTTGCATCGTACATAATACGACACAACATGCATATGTCTCCGCGATGCACTGTCATCCTAGAAACTGAGGTTGTCTTCTTGGTGACAGGTTCTTCATGATTTCATATTTTCATTTCTACATTCCCTTTCGCAAATCAATCCATTAGTTTCTGTGTTTTTCCAGTTTCATTCCTTTTTCGTTAGTTTTAGTTAGTTTCGTTCATTCTAGTAGTAACAAAGGGATATAGCCCAAACAATCCTGCTCTTCCAAATTGGACAGTAGCAAGATATCATCTTCGTCAGCTAGTATTCTAATGTTTAGATAGAAGGTTATTCTGATTATAAGTAATTTAGTTAGAATTGATTTTCCTATCAAACAACATTGTTTTGAAATCTAAATATGATAAATAATTAAAAAATATTGAGAGAAGATATGCTAAGAAACAAATTAAATACGCTACGGGAAATACAAATATGCTAATGCATAGACCAAATATGCTAAAATAGTTTAGGAAAACTTGAAAGTGTCTATGCTATGAGATAAAGAGCATACATATGAGGAATCTTAATACTCTATTACACATACCCAATATGCTGAAACAATTTAGAGAAACTCGAGAGCATATATGCTAAGAGACAAGGAATATATGCTAAGATAGGCATGAGTGAACTACTGAATAAAGTGTATTTACCACTATGATTTAGGGTTTAAGCCTACAAATAGAGCAAAATGTGCCAAGATTGTGTACAGATACACCAAAGCTAAGATCAAGTATGTTGTTCTACAAAGCAAGTGTTCCAAACTATGAAAAATTATAAAAGCGCATGAAAAACTTGCAAAAATCACTCAAAACAATCCTACAAACATGAAAATTAGATAGGCACATGGATCCCACTAAGCATGCCAACATGTGTATGCTAAGATTTGAAACAAATAAGGAACTAAATCAATGCATGTAAAAGAACCTAATTTCAATTCTAAGAACACCTCAAATTGAGCTAAGGAATGCAAATAATGATGAAAATGAAACTAGATTCTCACCAAAAAAACCTTGTTGCCTGTAGGATATTATCAATATGTGTTGTTATTGTTGAGAGAGATGTAGTTACTCAAGAATTCTTACAACATGATGTTGGTATGCATCCAACTTCAACTCTTGAAAATGGCTTGGGAGATGGGAGATTTGTAGATTTGGGATAAGAGTCATGGATGGTGTAGATTTGATCTTGTGCAATGGAGGGAGGTGGTCAATCCACTTCAATGGGAGAATGTGAACCTTATAAGTGTAAGTTTGGGATAGGTGCTCATGATTAGGGAAAATATTGAAAGAGATAGAGGGTGGAGATTTTCTTATTTTTAGTGAAAGTTGGAGACTAAAAAGGGTACATTTTGGAACCTTGTGCAAGTTGAATTTATTTTCAACAAAGTGGTGGACGAATGTGCAAATGATTAATTAGTTGATTAAACTTAGTTTATTTATTTATCTAATGATGAGAGCGGATTTTGAATGAATTAAATAAATATTATGCATTTTTGGGAGAATGATTGGTTTAATTAAATAAATGTGATTTATTTAATTAAAGCTAGAATTTTGGAAGAAAGGTTAGGTAAGTTAATTAATTACATAAATACAATTTATTTATTTAAGATCAAAAGAATAGTTAGGTTTATTAATTAAATAAACATGATTTATTTAATTATTATTAGAAGGGTGATCGACTTCATTAATTTTATTTAATTAACATTAGAAGGGGAGATGTGGGAAGAATTTGATGTGATGATGGTAGAAATGTGGGAATACAATTTAGGTGTCTACAATAGAAAAGACTACTGATTATTGACCATGAGGTTGAAGACGAGGGAGAAGTAGCTACAAAAGAACCAAATGTGTAACTTTAGCATGAGAATTTAGAGGAGGAAGAAAGAACTACTATCTTCCTACGTGTGTTGAATGATACAAGTACACCACAAGCACTAAAGTGATTGCTTATATCAAAAAGTGAAAGGTGAAAGTGTTGGTTGTTACAGGTAGTAGACACAACTATATTGACAAAGGATTGACTAATGAGATTAATTGTTTTGTGTATCTAGCCTCTAATTTTTTATGTCATGCTAGCCAATGGGAAATGACTTCCTTGTGGTGCTAAATGCCATCATATAAAACTATTAATGGGAGATTATCAATTAGATTCAAAAATATTTACTATCCCAATTAGGGTATTAGATGTAGGTCTTTCAATTTTTAGGACTTATTCATAGATTTCAATAAAAATAGACAAAAGTATAAACTTATAGGGATACAATACCACCAAGGTAAATTATCAACTCCCATAAGATGGAGAAATTACTTAAGAAAGGTTCTTATGGCATAGTGGCACAACTAAATTTTGTAGAAGCACAAGACTTGAAGACAAAAGATCCACCATAGCTTGAAGAGATTATTCGACACCATCAACAGAAGTTAAAAATAAAAAAATTGGTCAAGGAAATGTTAGATTCATGCATTGTTCATCCTAGAAAAAGTGCTTATTCATCTCCAATGGTTATGGTTAAAATGAAGGAAGAGTCATGGATAATATTCCTAGATTATAAGGAGCTTAACAAGCTCACTCTTAAACATAAGTTTCCTATTCCTATTATTGATGAATTATTAAATTAATTGAATGAAGCAATTTTCTTTACTAAGTGAGATTTGTGTTCAGGTTATCATCAAATTAAAATAAAGGAGGAGGATGTACATGATAAGACTACCTTTAGATCACATGAGAGTCAATGCGAATTCTTAGTTATTCCATTTGGTCTCACTAATGCCCCCATCAACTTTTCAAAGCCATGTGAATTCAATGTTCCACCAATTTCTTCAAAAAATTATGTTGGTATTCTTTGATGACATCCTCATCTCTACCTATAAAACATGGGAATATGAACAACTCAGACAAAATCATCCATAGTTTCTAAGCATTGAGTGCAACACTTTTTTGAAGGGGATGGGAATATTATGCCCCTAATATTGTATCTTCTTAAGGATAATAAGGTTAAGCACTCGTGACATGCTTAGCCTTAATATTTTCATTTATTAGTTTGATTTATTTCCTTAGTTTGATTTAATTAGGATGAAGAGGTGTGTCCCTACATATTTATTGTTGATAACTGAGAGGGGGGGGTGAATCAGTTATCCTAATTATTTCCCTTATTGAACTTTCCTTTTAATTGAAGCAGCATAAAATCAAACACAAAACATTAACCATGAAATAAGAAACACATGACACAGTATTTTTGACGTGGAAACCCTGTTAAGGGAGAAAACCACGGGGTGATTAACCCAAGAATTATTCTCTGTTAGAAGAATAGGAAATTACAAAAATGGCACTTGCCAATTAGGGCTCACTGCCCGAGCACACTGCTCACAAGAGGCTCACTGCCTACAAGAAGACACACTGTCTTACAAAGTGATAAGAATCACAGTCTTGAACTGATTGGAAGCATCTGCATATGCTGGAGTTCAGTTCCGGTTAGGTTCAGTATACTGATCTGCTGCACTTCATCTTTCCTCTGTTCTTTAGTCTGCTATCCTTTCACATACCGGATCTTTCTTGCTACTTCTGCTCTACTCTGGACTTGTTCGCATATCCTTTCACACATTTCTCACACACTTTACAACTAAATCCATCCTCTATATATATCCGCACAAGTAATTTCATCACCTTTCTAGTCGGCATCCGGAACAGTCTAGTTTCTTACAAACTTAGTTCTGTCGGCTGAATCCTTGCTCACCAAGCAATGCGGATCAAGCATATACTTGTAGATATCATCAATTATGTCGGCCAAACATTATTCATGCCTCCGCAACCTTTATCATCATCTGTAACACATCCGGAAAGTAGTCTGATACTCTGTCAGTCAGTTCTTCCTCTGTTTTCACTGTCTCTCAGGAATCCGGTACTCAACTATTCATATCTTTTTCCTTGTCCAACTCCGGAGGCTAAATCCTTGGAATATACCACTCAAGATAGTCCTCTTGACATCCCCAGATCCGCACTGCACCAAGACACTTCCTCTGAGAGATCCGGACCAATCTGTCGGACCTTGCCACATGCTCTGTTCTTGTTCACCGGACCACAACAATCTTCAATCTGACTTCCGGTAGAGACATATCATGACTTGCGGATATGTGGGATGACCTTTGTTGCCATCAATGACAACAACCATGAATCCATATAGTGTCTCTTGCCAACAATCTCCCCCTTTGGCATTGATGGCAACACTTAGTGAAAAATGACTAAGTGTTTACACTATGCTCCCCCTTTGCTGATGCTCTGTCTTTATATACAATTTCCGGAACTCCCCCTAAGTTGGATTCCTCATTTTTCACTGCTCCTCACTCCCCCTTTGACATCAATGGCAAAGGGTAGGGTCCGCACACCAAAATTTTCAAAAATTTTCTATATATAGCCGCATATTTACATACTCACATATACTGCAGAATGTCTGCAAAGGATGTCTGCAGTTGAACCATTTCAGTAGCCCAACTTAGCTTCATTCTGTCCAAGATTGAAATGTGACCACTCAACAAAAATGCAAAAGCTTCTGCCCGCCTGAGATCTGTCGGATCTTTTGTATGGGCGGTGGTCTGGGCATCACTGATGGCCTCATGCATAGTTTCCAACTTAGGGACTATAATCCTTCTAAGTTCTCCCATCCGGTTGGTAATGTTCTTCCTCTCCTTCTCAAGATTCTTTATTTCATTCAAGACTGCAATAGTCTGACATTCTTGATTTATTATAGAGGAAGAGAGAGGATCAAAACTTTGAGATAAGCTTTGAAGCTTGTCCTGTTCCTCTTTTATTTTCTTGTCAATTGCTGCTGTTGCCTTTGACCAAGATATACAAAATTTGTAGATGTCACCGCCATCCTTAAGAGCATTTTCTAAGCTCTTTATTCCAATGCTTACAATCTTCCTATCCTTAGAGATTAATTCTAATATTTCAGAAAATCTCTTATCCAAAAATTCCTTCCGGACCTTTTCTTCAGCTGATTTTTCTAGAGAATTAAAATGTGTATCAATACTGCTGACTAAGGTTTTTAGATTACCGGAAGTGGAGGCTGTCGGATCTATCTGGATTGATGGCATGATCTTTACAAGTACTCCGGAAGCAGCCTCTATCAACTCACAGTCTTCCATATGAGACTTCAGGAGCTTTTCATTTGCCTTGGCATTTGCAAATGAAGCTATCTTCATTGTTTGTACCGGAGAGAGAGAGTCAAAATCAAATGGACCTTTTAGAAGCTCCGGTTCATCAATCTCTAGAGTTTCTTTGCTCAAAAATTGTTGAACAGTTTGTGCAGTGTCTCTTGCCGGAGACAGATGTTTCTTTTCTTCTGCAGTCTTAGAACTGTCAACCTCTTTGTCTGTCACCACTGCTTCCTTCTCCTGCAATTGCTCTTCTTCTTTGGATCCGGAGACTGTAGGGGAAACCGGAGGAGAGATGCTTGCTTGTTCATGGGCCACTTCTTCTGGAGCAGAGGGTCCCAAGTCCTCACTTGTCTGTTCAGGGCTCACTTCTTCCGGAACAGAAGATTCCAAATCAGCAGCTGTTTCTGCACCTAAGTCCTCTACAACAGGAAGATTGAACCTTTTGAAGGCCTTCCGGAGGATCTCTTCTGTCTCTTGTGCCACTTTGTCAGTCTCACCAAGCATGAGCTGATTCATCCTGGCTTTACTTCTGAACTCATCTTTGCAGTCCTTGAAGATCATGTTCATTGTCTTGGGATCAATTTGAGGATATAGCTGAATAGCTATCTGCTCCCGGATCTCAAGATCTTTGGCATGAGCATTATTCTTTCTCACTTCCATTTCCTTCTCTAGGCTTTTAGGAATGAGAGATATGATCTCAATGAAAGCCTTATTGTATGTGTTCAGATATTTAACTGTGGCTTCCTGCAGAGTCTTTTGGTCTGCCTCACTGAAGTCATCATAGGATTCAGTTATTGGTTGAAGGTTTCCATCCACCGTGACCGACTTGATTATGCTCTCTAGTGACAGAGTGGGCTTTTCAACAGTTACCTCTGCCATTTCATCCTTGTCTTGGCCTGTGGAGGGCTTACCGGATCCTTTCTTCTTCTGTTTCTTTACTTCTCTTACTTCCTCATCTGATTCTGTTTCCTCTTCATCCTTTTGGCTTTCATAAGCCCTTGATGCTTTTGTCTTGGATCTTTTACCGGATGCCTGGACTTCCGGTTTTGAGCTTTTGGTTGTGGAAGGTGCAGATCTCTTTGATGATCTGGTCTGGGTGGGGGTTTCAACCGGAGCACTTTCTTTGCTTTTCTCTTCTTCCTCAGCCTTTCTCCTCTTTTCCCGGCTGGCATCAAGTGCCTCTTTTGAGATGCCTAGGCCTTGAGCAATGTGCTCTACTTCTTTTCTCACTTTTCTCTTAATCTCAGGTTCCCTGAGTTCTACATGTAATTTCACACTCAGCTCCTCAAAGGTTCCAAACCTTTCTGCCTTAGGATCTTTGGGCTGACTTAGCATGTGTTGAACATGCAGCTCTACTATCTGTTCATCAACTTCATACCCCATGGGCATGATCCAGACAGTCCTTGGCTCCACTGCCTCCATTAGGCACTGATCAGTGTCAACCATAAAGCATACTGAGTCCTTGTATTTCTCAATGAGAGACTGGGGAATTCTCTCTCTTGCTTGCATCATGCTCTGAAAGTTTTTGAAGTATCCCCATAGAGCTGTATTTCTCGCTTTTGCATCCCCAAGTCCATGCAAATAGTCTCTTATCTGGACTGCAACAGGTTTGTCATTCTGCCATACCCATCCACTTGTTCCGGGTAGCTCATTCATGAAGTAAAAGAATAGACATACAATGAGAGTACCATACTTAAAGGAGTTCTTCTTGTCTTTCTTGATTTTCTGAACATTTTCCATTAATTGGCTTAGTAGTAGTTCACAAAGATCATAATCTGCATTCTTTCTTAGCATTTCATATGCTGTGTATATTGCAGTTCCGGATACAGAATTCTCCCTGCTGGAGTGATAGATCTTGTATCCTATTATCATTGATGCATATTTGATATCCGGATCCGAAATATCTTCAATGGTCATTGCCCTCTTATCATATTTTGATCCGGTGGCCTCAGTTACAACGTTGTTCTTGACAGATTTGAGGATAGGTACCCCCCCGGAAGAGTATAGACCAGTTACTGTTCTAATTGCTTCTTTTGTGATCTTACAGGGTCTATCTAGCCAAAGGAAGTTGTCATGCATCCTGCTCAGTACATACCGGACCCATTCATCTTCTTCAAAGCTAGGGAAATGAATGAATTGCTCAAATTGTTTCTTCTGGATACCCTTATACTCTGGTTTGAGCTCAAAAGCATTGTCTATCAGTTGCTTGTGATAGAGGTCTCTTAATTTGAATTCCCCAAATTCCTCAATGTTTGCGTGTATGTAAACCCTAATATCTTCAGTATGTAAGACTCCGTGGGGAACACTAGAGAAGGCTCCTAGTGGATCTACCTCCAATGATTTGTAGGGATGTTTCTTGAATGAGGGGCGAGGTCTATCAGAGATCTTAACTATGTTTGGAGTAGCCATTCTTCAAAGATTTGCAGTGAGGCAATGAAAAACGAAGAATACCTTATGCGCCTTCGGTTTGCACGGAGTGGTTGGATTGATTTCTTTATGCAATAGCTTCGGCAGGAGATCCTTGGTGTGCTTGATGAACCTTGTTGCAGAGCTCCACTATTCGCTTCTTCTCAAGTGTAGAATGAGCAGATAACTTTTGAGAAATCCCTTATATTGCTCCGCAAACCCTAATATCTGTCTGCAATAAATGCTTCACCTGCATTATTCCGGTTTACCATGTCTGGACAGCTTGGAGTATCCCGGATTAGTCCTGATCACTGAATATCATCCGGATCTTTAAATCATGAATAAATCTAGGTAACATATTACAAGAACATCCCAAACACTCTGTCCAATCCGCAAGACAAGATCGTGCACTTTCAGATCTCTCCGGACCTTTTTGTAATCCTTTATCATACCGGAGCACCTCCCTGAACAGGTCTAACTTAATCGAACACAGCTTCTTCATAACTCCATGCGGACCTCTGAAAACTTGACTGAAGCATCTCAGGACTTATATCTACAAACCCTTTAATCCGCATCTTGTGCCACATCTGGCACAACTTGTTTGGCTGGGGGAACAGAATCTTCTTTGAGTCTCCCCCTGAGCCTGAGCTCACTTTTTAATTTCCGGAAGAAATATCAGCACCAGAATCTGGTGCGGATCCAACCTCTACATTCTCTGAGCTTTTCTTCACCCAAATCTTGCTCATCTGATTCCTAACTTCATCCGCATTCATCTTTTGTTTACCCTTGTCTTGATTCTGATTATACACCGGACCTCTTTTGTCCTGATTCTTGTTTCTGCAGACTTTAGCATTATGACCGGACCTATTGCAGATTTGGCAAATAACATTTCTTTGCATATTTAACTGATATCCCCTTGATCTGCATTGATTAGCCATATGACCTACTCTATTGCATGTAAAGCATCTACCTTTGAATGATTTGTTTACTTGCATAATTCTGCATTCATGGGATTTGTGTCCATACCTTTTGCAGTTGAAGCACTGTCCGGAGAAGGATGAATTAATCTGATTCATTCTCATTCTGCACTGATTAGCTTTGTGACCAAAATGGTTGCAGCTGTGGCAGTATCCATTGAAGGATGGATATTTTTGAGCATTTGGCTGTCTTACCGGAGGTCTTCTAGGCCTGCTCCTTGGATTTTCTGATCCAAGATTCCTCTGACCGGATCCGGAGCTTTCTCCTTTCTCATATCCCAAACCATACTTGTCATCAGTCCTCTTTTGACTTCCAAGAAGAACTTCAAGTTGAGCAGAACTTATCTTGAATTTCTCTTTATATTCATTTGCTGTTTGAAGATCTCTTTTGAGAGAGGTAATTTGATCCTCAAGTTTTTCTTCATTATCTTTGGCATCTTCAAGATCAGATTCAAGATGTCTGATAATCCTGTCCATCTGGTGGCATTCTTCTGATTTTTCCTTAAGAGATTGTCTTAGATTGTCTTCAGCCTTTCTTTTTTCTTCAATCTCTTGAGTGAACTTTATAGTTCCTGATTCCATTTCATGTCTTAACATAATGACTTCTTTTGATAACTTTTCACATAACTTGGTTTGCTCAGTCAATTCTTCATTTGTATTGCTTTCTTCACTTTGTCTTGCCAACTGTTGGAGCAGCTCCTTTCTCTTTTTCATAGAGAGACTTAATTTGTCTTTTAATTCCCTCATGAATTCATCAGCCTGTTTGAGTCTTTCTCTTAATTCACTAACTTCAGAATTTGACTGTTCAAGATCCTCAAGGGCAGTCTTGAGTTGCTCCTTTAAACCATATGCATCCATTTGAAATCCCAGATCTTCCTCAAGCTGTTAGGCTCTATTAGGAGGAACTTGGCTCTGATACCAATTGTTGATAACTGAGAGGGGGGGTGAATCAGTTATCCTAATTATTTCCCTTATTGAACTTTCCTTTTAATTGAAGCAGCATAAAATCAAACACAAAACATTAACCATGAAATAAGAAACACATGACACAGTATTTTTGACGTGGAAACCCTGTTAAGGGAGAAAACCACGGGGTGATTAACCCAAGAATTATTCTCTGTTAGAAGAATAGGAAATTACAAAAATGGCACTTGCCAATTAGGGCTCACTGCCCGAGCACACTGCTCACAAGAGGCTCACTGCCTACAAGAAGACACACTGTCTTACAAAGTGATAAGAATCACAGTCTTGAACTGATTGGAAGCATCTGCATATGCTGGAGTTCAGTTCCGGTTAGGTTCAGTATACTGATCTGCTGCACTTCATCTTTCCTCTGTTCTTTAGTCTGCTATCCTTTCACATACCGGATCTTTCTTGCTACTTCTGCTCTACTCTGGACTTGTTCGCATATCCTTTCACACATTTCTCACACACTTTACAACTAAATCCATCCTCTATATATATCCGCACAAGTAATTTCATCACCTTTCTAGTCGGCATCCGGAACAGTCTAGTTTCTTACAAACTTAGTTCTGTCGGCTGAATCCTTGCTCACCAAGCAATGCGGATCAAGCATATACTTGTAGATATCATCAATTATGTCGGCCAAACATTATTCATGCCTCCGCAACCTTTATCATCATCTGTAACACATCCGGAAAGTAGTCTGATACTCTGTCAGTCAGTTCTTCCTCTGTTTTCACTGTCTCTCAGGAATCCGGTACTCAACTATTCATATCTTTTTCCTTGTCCAACTCCGGAGGCTAAATCCTTGGAATATACCACTCAAGATAGTCCTCTTGACATCCCCAGATCCGCACTGCACCAAGACACTTCCTCTGAGAGATCCGGACCAATCTGTCGGACCTTGCCACATGCTCTGTTCTTGTTCACCGGACCACAACAATCTTCAATCTGACTTCCGGTAGAGACATATCATGACTTGCGGATATGTGGGATGACCTTTGTTGCCATCAATGACAACAACCATGAATCCATATAGTGTCTCTTGCCAACATTTATACCTATAAATAATGAAGTGAAAGGCTCTCCCAAATGATCATAAGTTATAATATTGAATTTATATCATCATAGTCTAATTTTTGGAGGTCACCCCCTCAAAGTGATCAGATATTTTATTTATTTTTACCTTTCTTCCCAATAAATATCCTAACAAAATATTTGGCATTATTAGAAGGTCTAAAGATCAAATTTTCATTAGGTTTCAAATGGTTGCAAGTGGAAGGGGGCTCCCTAGTGGTGATATAAGATTTGCATAGAAGGATTGGAGACTAAATAATATTATTGAAGAAGCTCATCCTTTGTGTTATCACTTTGATAATATTGTGTTTGGTAATTGCCTTAGGGAGAGTAATAGGATGATTGATTATATTGGGAGTGTAGGGGTGGACCAATTCCCCTTCTCTATTAAACTAAATAGTCATCTTGATGAAAGTGATATGGCTTCATTGCTTTTGAAGGATTTCCTTCCTTGCAAAGAGAATATATTAGCCCTAACCTTAGATCTCCTCCTTCACATTAATATAGCTAATGTATTATAATTATTGGGGGTGGTGGATTTTATGGATACCTTTTTATTGTGAAATGACATCCCCAATAAAGCTTTTGGTTCATGGTACATGTAGCATTTGTTGGCCAATGTGAAAGGAGGTTTTAGGCACTCACCCTTGAATCATTTTTTCCTTGCATTTATCATTGTTCCATTGTTTCTTGTTTGAATTTACTTCTTCTTTTGTATTTTTTTCAAGTGTTTGACTCTCTTATATTTTTCTACAAGGAATTTTTTTGGTCCTAAAACCATAGATCTAAAATCCTAGAGTATATTCTCACCTTCAAGGCTAGGGGATGTCATCAAGAAGGTAAAACAAGGGATCATCAACAAATTGAGGATGGTTAAAGGCCAATTGATGAGAGTGGATAATCTCTCTTGCACTTTGAGCTCAGTTGGACTTAAGACGGTTTTCCTAGAGGCATTCCTAAATAGGATTCTGTTAGACTTAGGGCACACAACTGAGAGGGGGGTGAATCAATTGTGCAAAACTTTCTCCAATTTACACACTTAAATCCTCTTAGTGATTAGCAATATATTAAACATGAAACATAATGCATTCAAATCAAAAGCAGAAACTCATCAACACATAAGACACCAAGATTTTGACATGGAAAACCCAATTAAGGGAAAAACCACAGGGTGATTAACCCAAGAATGTATTCTCTGTTAGAAGAATAGAAAGGACAAAATGGCACATGCCAATTAGGGCTCACTGCCCGAGCACACTGCTCACAAGAGGCTCACTGCCTACAAGAGACACACTATCTACAAAGAAATAAGTATCACATACATGAACTAGAGAATAGCATCTTCACCATGATTGAATCATTTCCATTAAGCTCAATACTTCTGCTCTGCCTTTCACTCTCCTCTTCGCTACCACTCGCTCATCTCCACACAAAAAGGCAAGTTCAAACTGACTTCGCAATCCCTTATTTATACAAGGCATCAACTTAGGAATGATCATCTAAGTCGACAAACATCTACAAGAACATCCGCAAGACGTGTAATACATCCAATCGGCCAGTCTCAGGAAGAACACCATCATCCAGTGGTTATTCTTCAAATGCACACTCTAACTTCAATGTGGACCACCAACATGAACTAGACACGATCCAAGGATCACAACAACCTTTCCCGAATCACTTGAGAACATCCACTCTTCATCTGCTTGCTAGAATTCTCCTCTCCTTCATCCAGAGCTTTAAGAACATAATCTATTATTACTGTCACAAAGGAATAGGTTCTTCCAGACCTTCAAACCATGAACCAATCAAGTTGACACTTCACATGGACATCTTCAACACTCCCTCAAATCCACAGAATGGGATAGAGCATTACCGGATCTCACCGGACCTATCTGTGTCACTCTATCACCTTTGAACACCTGCCGAAGCCAGTTCTACTTGAGCGGCCATAACTTCTTCAGATCTTCATGCGAACCTCTGAAATCTCTATTGAATCACCTACAGACACATATCTACAAACCCTTTAATCCGCATCCTCTGATTATTATCCTATCTTGGACTTTTGTCTTACAGTCATCACTGTTCTTCACTGTTCTTGATTGAGACTAATTTTCTCAATATCCTCAGCTCACGGCTCATCAAACCTTATCATTAATGCAACAGGAGTATTTTGACATCAATGACAACACCAGTTAGGCCCATACTTGCAACAGTCTCCCCCTTTGTCATTGGTGGCAACATATGATGTGAAAAACCATCAAGACAAGAACTTCTCCTTACTGTCACAACTCCCCCTATCAATAGCAACCATTCACATGTCTTCTCTCCCTTTACTGCTCCCCCTTTGATCAGTAACCACTTGTTTTTCACATGTCTTCTCTCCCCCTTTGACATCAATGGCAAAGGGCACATACTTGCAATTTCACCACTTCAGACTCATACCTACTGCTCCCCCTAAGTAGCAGCTCATCAACATCAATCTGGATCACAAGATGTGACTATGATACCCACCAGACTGATGCACATCAGTGCACCTTAGTTCATCACCGGAGGGGCAATAACCCCTAACTTCTCCCTGAGATACTCAAAAGAGTCCTTAGGTAGAGGTTTAGTAAAGATATCTGCAATCTGATCCTTGGATGACACAAACTCCAATTTTACTTCATTCTTGTTCACTTGCTCTCTCAGAAAGTGAAACTTGATAGATATATGTTTTTTCTTTGAATGCAACATTGGATTCTTAGATATACTTATAGCACTTGAATTATCACAGAAGATTGTGATAGGCTCCTCATACTCTACTTTAATATCTCTTAGCATCTGCTTCATCCACAAAACTTGAGTGCAACAACCTGTTGCTGCTATGTATTATACTTCAGTTGTAGACAGGGATATAAGAAACCAATCTCTTTCCCAAAAAGAAATCTCCACCATTGGTACTCTTCCGGTCATCCACATCTCCTGCCCAATCAACATCTATATATGCGTGAAGAGAGAAATCATGATCTCTAGGATACCACAGACCATACTCAACCGTCCCTTTTAGATATCTAAAGATCCTCTTGATTGCCATGACATGGGATTCTCTAGGATTAGCTTGGAATCTAGCAACAAGACCAACAACTTGCATAATATCTGGTCTAGTTTGAGTGAGATACAACAATCCTCCAATCATTGATTTGTACTTTGTCTGGTCTACCTTAGGAGAGTCATCATCTTTGCTCAACTTACATCTGGTTGCCATGGGAGTATTCATTGGCTTTGAATCTTCCATCCCAAATTTCTTCAACAGTTCTTTCACATATTTGGTCTGAGAAATGAAGATTCCTTTCTTTGTTTGAGTAATTTGCAGACCCAAGAAGAGATTCATTTCACCAAGCATAGACATCTCAAACTCACTTTTCATTTGATTTGCAAAAGTTTTACACATACTATCTCTTCCTCCAAAGATGATATCATCAACAAATACTTCAACAATCAAGATGTTTTCATGATCAATTTTGAAATATAAGTTACTATCAGCAGTACCTTTGTTGAAACCAATCTTCAAAAGATGTTTGTCCAATCTTTCATACCAGGCTCTTGGGGCTTGCTTTAGTCCATACAGTGCCTTCTTCAACTTGCAGACCATATCACCATGCTCAGATAATTGAAATCCATCCGGTTGTTCAATGTACACTTCTTCTAAGTCACCATTCAAGAAAGCAGACTTGACATCCATCTGATACACCTTGAAATCTTTAAAGGCAGCAAATGCAAGAAATAATCTAACTACTTCAATTCTTGCCACCGGAGCAAAAGTTTCTTCAAAATCAATTCCTTCTATTTGAGAGTAGCCCTTGCAGACCAATCTGGCTTTATTTCTGATTACTTCACCAACTTCATTTAGTTTGTTCTGGAAGACCCATTTGGTTCCAATCACATTCTTGTTTCTAGGTCTAGGAACAAGATCCCAAGTGTGTTTTTTCTCAATTTGCATCAACTCTTCCTCCATTGCTTTGGTCCAGTTTTCATCATTGCAGGCTTCATTTATTGTCTTAAATTCAATCTTTGAAATTAGACAATATTCATCTGAATTTTGAGCAATTTTCCTTCTCGTTTGCATACCTTTGCTTTTGTCACCTATGATCTGATCTTCAGAGTGGTTCAGTATTACATACCTTAGAACTTTGGGAGTTTCTTACACTTCTGCTTCTTGATCAGGCTCATTCAGACCTATCTCTTCTTCCTGATTTACCGGATCAGTTTGAATCTGACTTTCAGAAAAGGATTGAACTCCTTGAACCAGAACACCATTCTGATCATCTTCATCATATTCATAAAAACTTGAGGGTTTCTCTATTCCCTCATCAACCTTCACATTTGTACTTTCTATCATCTTTCTTAGTCTCTTGTTATAACACTGGTATGTTTTGCTTTGAGTAGAGTAACTCAAGAATATTCCTTCATCACTTCTAGCATCAAACTTGCCTAGATCTTCATCTCTTTTGATGTAACATTTGCTACCAAAGACTCTAAAATATCTTTCAGTAGGAGTAATGCCAAACCAGAGTTCATAATGGGTCTTACCGGTATTGCTTCTGATTTGAACTCGATTGAGAGTATAGACTGCAGTGCTGACAACTTCTCTCCAATAGATCTAAGGAACATTTGCTTCCATCATCATGGTTCTAGATGCTTCCTGGATGGTCCGGTTCTTTCTCTCCACTACTCCATTCTGCTGTGGAGTCCTAGGTTTAGACAACTGTCTCTTAATTCCATGTTTCTCACAGAACTCTATGAACTCACCGGATGTGAATTCTCCACCTCTATCAGACCTCAGACATTTCAACTTTAATCCTATTTCATTCTCTACCATAGCCTTGAATATTTTGAATTTCTCAAGAGCTTCTGATTTCTCCTTTAGAAAGGTTACCCACACCATCCAGGAATAGTCATCAATTAACAGCATGAAGTATCTATCACCTTAAATACTCCTGGTTCTTGCCGAACCACAAAGATCAGTGTGAACTAAGTCAAATAATTCGGTAGAAGACAGTTCCTTACTTTTGAATGTGACTCTGCTCAGCTTACCCAACTGACATTCCTTGCACAAGTTGTTAGTAGGTTCCACCAATTTTGGAAGATCTCTTACAGCCTGAGTATTGCTTATCTTGATGATATTATCAAAATTCACATGACACATTCTCCTATGCCATAACCAACTCTGATCAACTTGAAAGAATAAGCAACTTTTACCAGTGCCAACCAAGTGCAAGATATTACCTTTAGTTTGGGTGCTAGATGCAATCTCTGTTCTGGAGCTTTCAAAGATCTTGCATTTTCCATTCTTAAACCAGAGATCATAACCTCTGTCCACCAATTGTCCAACACTGAGAAGATTGTGCTTCAAGCCTTCAACATCTAGAACATTACCAGTTTTGTTCCTTCCATCAAAAGAAATAGTTCCTCTTCCTCTAATTCTACCAGCAGAATTATCTCCAAACTTCACCACTCCTCCTTCATATCTTTCCAAATCTATGAACTTATTTTTGTCACCTATCATATGGTGAGAGAAACCACTGTCAATGACCCAATCATCCTTTTCTTCAACTTGGGTAGCCAGGGCTCTTTCTACAACCTTATGATTGATAGATACAGAGGATATTGGTTCTTCTTCCTTGATGGCAATAAACACCCATTCATTTCATGATTTGTTTCCAGTCTCTGCTTCATCATCTGTTACTCCTTCATTATCATCTTCTTCATGAACATAGTAACAGTTCTTTTGGAACCTTGGCTTGTTAGGATTTTACCTTGAAAATCTTTCTGAACACTTTGAGGCAAAATGACCAATCTTATTGTAGTTAAAACACTTAAAAGGTAATTTTCCTTCATACTTACCGGATCCTCTTGGCAACCTCTTTGCAATAAGGGCTTCAAGTTGAGCAGTTTCTGTTGGATCTAGGGCATACAACTGAGAGGGGGGGGGTGAATCAGTTGTATAAAACTTCTTCTCATTCAAACACTTAACTCACTGTTGTTAGTTAGCAGCATATCAAATAATCATCCATGGAAGCATAATACATAAACACAAAAGCAGATAAGCATCAACACATTGAACACCAAGATTTTGACGTGGAAAACCCGGTTAAGGGAAAAACCACGGGGTGATTAACCCAAGAATTATTCTCTGTTAGAAGAATAAGGAAAAATGAATGGCACATGCCAATAAGGGCTCACTGCCCGAGCACACTGCTCACAAAGAGGCCCACTGCCTACAAGGAGACACACTGTCTACAAAGTGATGAAAATCACAGTCTTGAACTGGAGAATGACATCTCTAACATGTCCGGATCAGTTCCAATTAAGCCCAACAATCTCTGCTCTGCCTTTCGCACGTTTCTTCGCTATACCATACTCATCCTCACTCTCTACTCTGAAATGAACTCACAACCCGTTATTTATACAAGACATCGACTTAGGAACAAACATCTAAGTCGGCAAACAACCATAGGAGTATCCGCAAGATGAATAACACATCCGGTCGGCCATCACAAGAACATTCGCAGGATGAACATCTCATCCGGTCGGCTACACAAAGCAAGAACTTCATCCGGAAGAATAACTTCAATTCTGGGCTCTACCATCAATGCGGACCAACAACAAAACCTAAACATGATCCAAGAACCTTCACAAACCTGTCTGAATGTCCGGATACATCCGCACTTCCTCTGCTTACTGGGATCTCTTGTCTTCCTCATCCGGAACTTCAAGAACACAGTCTGTCGCCACTGTCATAATGCAAGAGGTACTTCCGGACCTCCAAATCATACACAAATCAGGATGATACATCACAAGGACATCCCAAACACTACTTCCAATCCGCAGATTAGGATAATACAATTCCGGACCTCACCGGACCTTTTTGTGATCCTCTGTCACCTCTGGATACTTGCTGGACCCGGTTCTATACCGGCAGCCACAACTCCTTCAGATCTTCATGCGGACCTCTGAAATCTTAACTGTAGCATCTCAAGACTCATATCTACTAACCCTTTAATCCGCATCCTCCGGTTCTCATCCTATACAGTACATTTACCTTCTTCTCATCACTGTTCTTCACTGTTCCTGACTGAGACTAATTTTCTCAATATCCTCAGCACACAGCTCATCAAATCCTTCTTGTCAATGCAATATGAGTATGTTGACATCAATGACAACACTGGATAACCTCATACTTGCAACAGTTTCTACTTCTTCTTCTTCCAGATCTTTTCTTGCTTTTTCATACCATGACAATTTCCTTGAAGAATTCTCTCCTGGATCAAACCTTTGTTTTCCTTTAACAAAGGCACTGGCTTTGAATGCAGATTCAGTCTTGGGGGGGTCATCTCCAAACTCTGTCATTTCAAATGCAGCCAATTTCCCAACCAATTGATCTCTTGTAATAGTTGGATGGGCTCTGAATTCTTCAATGGCAACAGCCTTGATTTTGTAAGAAGCAGGAAGGGATCTGAGAATTTTACCAACAATTTCATTTTCATCCAAGACTCCACCAACATTTCTAATTCCACAAACCAGCTCATTCACTCTTGGCATAAAAGTGGTAATATTTTCATCATCTCTCATCTTCAATTTTTCAAATTTCCCTTTTAGACTCTGTAACCTTGCACATTTAACATACTGATCTCCTTCATGCAAAAGTTTCAGTTTATTCCAAATCTCAAAGGCAGTTGGTAGGTCAATAACATTTGAGAGCTCTGAGTTAGATAATGTGCTTAGAAGAGCCTCTTTGGTCCGCAAATTGTTTTTAGCATCTGTGATTTCATTTAGATTTGTCAGACCACCTTGTGGAGGTACATACACTTTTGTAACCATGGACCAGTACACCATTCCCATACACTGCAAGTGACATTTCATGTGACCTTTCCAAAGAGCAAAGTTGGTTCCATCAAACTTCGGACTATCCTTCTTGTATGACGACATCCTGGATCTCCTCAAGCGGTTAAGCTCCTTTTAGAGGAACTTAGCTCTGATACCAATTGTTAGACTTAGGGCACACAACTGAGAGGGGGGGTGAATCAGTTGTGCAAAACTTTCTCCAATTTACACACTTAAATCCTCTTAGTGATTAGCAGTATATTAAACATGAAACATAATGCATTCAAATGAAAAGCAGAAACTCATCAACACATAAGACACCAAGATTTTGACGTGGAAAACCTGGTTAAGGGAAAAACCACGGGGTGATTAACCCAAGAATGTATTCCCTGTTAGAAGAATAAAAAGAACAAAATGGCACATGCCAATTAGGGCTCACTGCCCGAGCACACTACTCACAAGAGGTTCACTGCCTACAAGAGACACACTGTCGACAAAGAAATAAGTATCACATACATGAACTGGAGAATAGCATCTTCACCATGCTTGAATTAGTTCCATTAAGCTCAATACTCTTGCTCTGCCTTTCACTCTCCTCTTCACTACCACTCGCTCATCTCCACACAAAAAGGTAAGTTCAAACTGACTTCGCAATCCCTTATTTATACAAGGCATCAACTTAGGAATGATCATCTAAGTCAACAAACATCTACAAGAACATCCACAAGACATGTAATACATCCGGTCGGCCAGTCTCAGGAAGAATAGCATCATCCAGTGGTTATTCTTCAAATGCACACTCTAACTTCAATGCAGACCACCAACATGAACTAGACATGATCCAAGGATCACAACCTTTCCCAAATCACTTGAGAACATCCACTCTTCATCTGCTTGCTGGAATTCTCCTCTCCTTCATCCAGAGCTTTAAGAACACAGTCTGTTATTACTGTCACAAAGGAATATGTTCTTCTAGACCTTCAAACCATGAACCAATCGAATTGACACTTCACACGAACATCTTCAACACTCCCTCAAATCCGCAGAATGGGATAGAGCATTACCGGATCTCACCGGACCTATCTGTATCACTCTGTCACCTCTGAACACCTACCGGAGCTAGTTCTACTTGAGCAGCCATAACTTCTTCAGATCTTCATGCGGACCTCTAAAATCTCTACTGAATCACCTACAGACACATATCTACAAACCCTTTAATCTGTATCCTCTTATTATCATCCTATCTTGGACTTTTGTCTTACAGTCATCACTGTTCTTCACTATTCCTGATTGAGACTAATTTTCTCAATATCCTCAGCTCACGGCTCATCCAAACCTTATCATTAATGCAACAAGAGTATGTTAACATTAATCACAACACTGGTTAGGCCCATCCTTGCAACAGATTCAAGATAACAAAAGATTGAATAGGGTGAAGCTTTGCAGTTGTATCCATTGTATGCTTGACCCCAAAGATTGTCACTAGGTTGAAGAATAACCAACTATAATAAAAACCTCTTGTTAAGCTAATAAGGGCATCCTTGCAGAATTGTCATATGAAGGTATACACACATGATTCACTAGGATATGTATTTGATAATACTCACTGAAGATATTTATTTGGTTATGGTGTTGAATCATAAACTATATACAAACTAAACCTCAATCCTAAACTACTGGTTGAAGATTTTTCACACTTGACGTAATATGATTGACCATTACTTCTAGGACTAGTTCCTAATCAATGGGTAGTAGAGTCATGACTTATTAAGAACATTGACATGAAAACACATGGGACTTGATGTAAGCACACATGTGCATCAACGAATATAGCATCAAGTAACAAAACATGCTTAACAATCCATCATCAAATTGTAGAAATCCATATGCAATATATAAATGACCATCACAAAGCTTGTAATGAATTAAAATACTATTTAATTCATCAAATTTGTATTATAATTGTACCAACAAATATGGTAAGAGGAATCCCTAACTATGATTTAGAAATTTCCCTGAAGATCTACAAATAACCATAGAGACATTTAGTTATAGACACCACTTACAAAATTACAACCTTCATGTGCTTTACGAACACATTGACTTCTAGATGAATTAGATGAATAGGAGTTGCAACCCTAGAAGAAACTTAGCACTTACAAATGCTTGTGGAAGTAGAGAATGATCAACCTTTCAAATGGCAAACAAACTTACCTTTATAGTAGTTGAAATTTGTGCCCTAATCCACTTGTGAGAATCCATCACATAACTAGAGGTTCAAACTCAACGACCACATTGAATGCAGATAGAGAGAAATCCTATGAGGTCCACCTTGAGTTGCATGCAAACAAACTTTGAAGAAGAAAAGGTTAAATTCCTACTCAAAATGGGTAGTTGTAGAGGTCAAATCGACCATTAATGGCGATCTAGGAAGATGTCTAGCTCTAAAGATTTTTGGAGAAGTTATAAACTTTTGTAGGAATTAGATGTTGAAGTGGAGGTTCCAAAAGGGACCGGAAACATACAAAAGAAATCATCAAATTTTTGAGATTTTGAGTATATTGTGTATTTTTGGGTTGGTGTGGTTTGGAGGGACATAGGGACTTTGAACATGGTCCACAAGTGTGAAGATCCTTTGAAATTTTGATCACTTACAAGGATATCCTTGATTTTCTTTATGTTTGTGGAAAGGGGAAAATTAGAGGAATTTAGGAACTGGGGACAAGTTCCTAGGTGCAAAGATCCCTTGAAATCCTAAGCTTCTGTAAAGATATTTTAGTTTATCCTCTTGTAGGGAAATGGGACAAGATGGGAGATGAACCTACAAGCTTTCAGACTTTCTAGGAACTAGGGAACATAAGGACTTGGGAACTGAGAACTTTGCAACTTTAGGGAACTCAGGGGATTGGAGACCTGGGAACTAAGTGCAAAAGTTCCTACACACTTTGAAACTCTTCCAAGGTAAAATTTGGCCCAACAAAGCCTAAAACACACAAAAAATTTGCATGGTGCCCCAACAAACTTTAAAAGGAAATCCCCAACCATGATTCATAACATGACCCCACAAACCTAAAATAAAATTAGAATGAAGACCAATGATCTAAATACCCCCATGGGACATCAGACTTTTGAGGAATCGGAGAACTTGAGGACCCAAGGACATGTTCCAATGTCCCTAAAATGTTTAAAAACTTGAAAAATTAGAAAAGTCAAATTGTGGAAAAATGAAGTCCCCACTACATACTTAAGAAACTTTTGACCACTCTTACTAAGGATTTTTTAATTCTTAACACATTAAAGGATCATGAGGGAAAAGAAAGGGAAAAATTTAGGCAAAATTCACAAAATAAGCAAGGAATTAGGTAGATTTGGAAATTTTTAGATTGAGTCTGGACAAAAGTTTGGATTTTTTAGCTTATAATTTTTCTTGCAATGACATAGTTTCATACCGTCACTTAAGGAAATCCCTTGACATTCAAGTTTTTAAGTGGAGTGGCTAATTTATGCATAGTGTAAACTAGGGATTTGAATTCTACAGATTCTATCCATAGGTTAGAATCTTAGTTTTCTTATGTGGTTACCAAAGAGTAGATCCTCTACATAATCCTTGCTTGTGACAACCTTGTTCTATTGGATCAACATTTGAAGACATTATCCTGGACTATGTGGTAATTATGATTACCTCCAATAGATAGAGGATGTGGAGTAGATTAATGTCTCTTGCATTCCCACTCTAATAAGTGTTAAGTTTGGCATGAGTCATAATGGTTGTCTTGCCATTGATGTCAAAATGATATGGTTACAAGGCATGGTTGATCTCTCAGGTTCTTGTTTTCATGTCTCAAGCAATCAGCATGTTGTCATGTGGTGTGGTGTCTTCAAGGGTTGAAAGAATGCTCTCATCATAAGGATGTATCAGCTTCTTGTCTTTTTGATTATTCCTTCACACAAGGATTAGGAGTTGCAGATGACAAAGGAGTTGTATTTTAGTTGGTCATGTTTCATGTCTTGCATTCATGATTGGTGAGGTTCATGTTCTTAATGATTGGAACATTAGTGGATCATGGGGTTATCTTGATATTACTTCATTTGGAACTCACACTTTGAGATGTCATGTTGTGCATTTATATTGTATCATGAGGTGAAGTGCAGAGATCTTGGCAATAGAGGTGCTTAGAAAAAAACTTACATTGTGTTGGGGTTTAGGATATTAACCCTAATTAAACATCCCATTTGTCTTAAGCCTAAAATCCTAAGGAACTCCTTTATACAGACCTATTCCTCTACCACTATTAAGGTTTACAAGTTTTCATTAAAGAAGCATATTTGTATTTAGGGTTTGATATTTGTATCCAAGCTTCTAATAAATTCTAAAACCCTATAATACCTTTCAAATGACATACTAAACCTAAATCCTTAATGGATTCTTTGTAACCCTAAGACTCCCATCATGGACTTTAAATCTTTCTTTGTGTTGACCGGCTAAGCAGGTAATATGTAACTTAAGTTACATCTTATGGGTACTGGCCCCATGAGGTGACTGGCCTTGACCACCTAGAGGCACCGAACACAAAAGATAAGCAAAATTTGTGAGCACCAAAAGCACATCGTGTGGTCCAAGATAAAAGGTTAAATGGTGCGAACAATTCATCGAATGGATGGCATTTAAACTATTTGTTGAAGTTCAATGGACACATCCTATTTCTAAATTTGACGGGCTTCTGTTGTTAAAAGCAAAACAATTAGCTTTTATTTCTTTCTAATAATAGCAAGGGCTAGAAAAATTTGGTGTGAGTATGGTATAATGTTTTTAGAAGATTGGATCGATGATTTGTGATGTTGAAAGACATATCTACCTATCAATATGCATTTTTATTAGTTTTGTAAAGAAATTCTAAGAGTTTACAGAGATTGAAGGTTGATGATTAGTTTATGATGTATAATGATGAAGGCCAAGAAATTTTTTGTATGAGTTTTGTATGATTTGTTTGGGGATTTTAATCACTGATATGAGTTCTTGAAAGGAATATCTACATATTCGCATGAGGATTGATCATTTTTATGCAAGACATTATAGTTTTTTTAGTGTTTGAAGGTTGAAGACAATTGAAGTCAGTGGTTCTTGCAGAGATTGATAAATTTGTCAGAGATTGAAGAAGATTTTGAGTGAATAAATGTGTTTCATAGATTGAAGAGATTGAAGAAGGTTTTGATTTGTAGAGAAACAAAGTTTTTCCTCTGTATATGTTCATATTCATGTATTAGGGGTTGGTGCCCTTGAAGTTGGTGCTTCTAAATGTATTAGGAATTGGTGCTCCTTAAAGTAGGTGCTTCTAAATAAAGTAGCCAGTGAGGCTTTGTAATCAGTGGAACTTTTGATTAAGCCAGTGAGGCAGTTTTGAGTGGTTTTTCATCCTTGAGAGGGTTTTCCACTCGTGAAATATTTTATGTCCTGGTTTCAATTCTATGTGATTTGATTGTTCTTCATACTTGTACATTCAGTATTTGACTTTTGCATTTGATGATGCGTATTGTCATGGTTGATTATCTATTCATCTCTTTTCAAGTTTGATAAGGAATAAATAACTCATTTTTTGATACAACACTAATTTACCCCCCCTCTTAGTGTTGATTATACTCCAACAAGTGGTATCAGAGCATAGGTTCCCTATAGAAGCTTAATCAGCTTGGGTAGGTCCTATAAGTGGAGTACTAGTCATGGAAAGTCAAGAAGGATTTTCTACATTCAAAGCACCTTTATTTGATGGATCTAATTATGCTTTCTAGAAATTCAGGATGGAGTCATATTTGTCTTCCTTGGGCTGCTATAGAAACTGAGTAGAAAGCAACAAATACTCCTTCAACTCCTGATGAGAAGAAGGCCTATGATAATAATGCTAAGGCCAAAAATGTAATCTGATGTGGTTTGTCCAATGAGATGCTTGTCAAAATTATGGATTGTAAGTCAGCTAAGGCTATTTGGGATAAGTTGTCCAATATCTATCAAGGAGATGAAAAAATCAAAGAAGTAAAGCTACAATCTTACAGAGCTAAATTTGAAAGTCTCAAAATGAATGATGATGAAAAGGTGGATGGTTATCTTCTTAGAGTTCAAGAAGTTATTAATGCTATTAGAGATTTGGGTGATACCTTAGAAGAAAAGGCAATTGTAACCAAGGTTTTAAGGACTCTAACTCCTAAATATGAGTCTAAGGTTTCTGTAGTAGAAGAGAGAGAGACTTGAGCAAAGTGACCTTTGATGAACTTCATGGTACCTTTACTACTTTTGAGATGAGGGTTTGTAATGAAACTCCATCAAGTAAAGAAGTTGCATTCAAATTAGTCAAAAAGGAGAAAGAGATAATTTTTGATTCAAAAGAGGTAGACGATGATCAAGAATCTTCCTTTGTTAGCAAATTGAAAAAGGGGTCAGCAGGAAAATATAAAGGTAAACTACCATTCAAGTGTTTTGATTGTGGTAGGATAGGACACTTTACTGCTAAATGTCCTTATAAGAATCTGGATAGTGATAAAGAAGAAAATAAGAAACAATTCGATCCCAAGAAGAAAAGCAATTTCAAAAAGAAGAAGAGTTTATTCATAAAAGATGCTGATATAACTGATAGTGGTTCAGAGCAGTCACTTGAGGAAGGTGTAGAGACATTATTCATGGTTGTCATAAATGAAAATCTGAATAATAAAGGTGAAGATCAATCTGAAAATGATGAAGCCATGGTAGATCTTGAAGGTGAGTTGAAATGTGCTCTTGGAGAAGTTAAGAAGCTCAAAAAGGAAGCAACTACTTAAAGAAATCAATTTCAAAAGGATAATAAAATTATGATCAGCAAAGTCACTGATTATGAGAAACAAATTGCAGATTTAAAATTGTGTCATGGGGAAAGTAAAAGAGTTGTTGATGTTACAAGCAAGGAGTTAGATGCCAAAGTCAATGAGTGTCATACTCTAGAAGATGAAATTGTAGTCTTAAGAAGAAGACTTGATATGTGTAGCAGAAGTGACAAACTTGAAGATCTCTTGGAAAAACAAAAAGGCTTTAAAGACAAAATTGATCTAGAGTTTGGAAGAAGAAAGAACCTGTGAAAGTTTGGAGACTAAAACAAATCCAAGAGAATATTGTGAGAAACATGGGATCAAAAGACAATTTTCAGCTCCTAGAACTCCATAACAAAATGGAGTAGCTGAAAGGAAGAACATGACTATGAAGGAGATGGCAAGGGCATTACTTCATGATGCAAATCTGCCCAATACTTATTGGAAGGAAGTTGTTCATACAACAGTATACACTCTCAATAGAGTACAATTGAGGGTAAAATCTAATCATACTCCTTATGAATTATGGTATGGTAGGTCAGCTAATGTTGGTTACTTTAAAATTTTTGGTAGTAAATGCTTCATTAAGAGAGATTATGATAATTTAGGGAGTTTTGAGTCTAGGAGTGATGAGGGCATATTTCTAGGCTACTCTACACATAGTAAATCCTATAAATGTTTTAACAAAAGACTCAAAAGAGTAATAGAAAGCACTAATATCAAAGTGGATGAAGGTATGCACCCTTATGTGTAGTTGATTCAAGGCAAAGAAGAAGAAGATCATCATTCAGAAAAAGAAGAGGAAATTCAAGTGGAAGAAGAAACTTCTAAAAAGCCTGTTGAAACTAAAGACAAAACTCCTTCAAAGACTTTGCAAAGAGATCATCCACAAGAGTGGATTATTGGAGATAAATATATTGGTGTGTCAACAAGAAGGAGAACTGCTACTACAAGTAATCAAGCACATGTTTGTTTGATATCAGAAATGGAACCAAAAACCTATGTGGAGGCTAGCAAGGATGAAGCTTGGATTAAAGCTATGGAAGAGGAATTGATTCAAATAGAGAAGAACAATACATGGGAACTTGTTCCTAGACTAGAAGGTAAAAATGTTATTGGTGCAAAATGGGTTTTTAGATACAAACTTGATGATAAGGGCAAAGTTGTTAGAAATAAAGCTAGATTGGTTTGTAAAGGTTACTCTCAAATTGAGGGGATTGATTTTGATGAAACTTTTGTACCTGTTGCTAGACTCGAGGCAATAAGAATGTTATTAACTTTTTTAGTTTATAAGAATTTCAAGGTGTTCCAAATGGATGTCAAATCAGCCTTTCTAAATGGTGATCTTGAAGAAGAGGTTTACATGGAGCATCCTGAGGGTTTTGAATGCAAATACAAACCAAATTATGTATACAAATTGAAAAAGGCCTTGTATGGCTTGAAACAAGCCCCAAGAGCATGGTACTACAGGTTGGATAAGTACTTGCAAGAGCAAGGATTTACCAAAGGTGGAGTGGACAGCAATTTGTACTATATTGCCAAAGGTGAGGATATTTTGGTATTAGTGGTTTATGTTGATGATATCATTTTTGGAATAAATAATGATGATATGATCCATTCCTTTCCTAACATTATGAAATCAGAATTGAGATGTCTATGCTTGGAGAATTGTCTTTTTTCCTTGGTTTATAGGATTCTCAACTTTAAAAGGGGATTTTTATCTCACAAGTAAAGTATGCCAAAGAAATGCTTAAGAAGTTTTGAATTGATGAATGTAAACTAGTTGGTACTCCTATAGAAACAAGGTACAAACTAAGAAAAAATGATGATTCACCTGAGGTAGAACAATCTTTGTATGGATCCATGATTGGTAGCCTTCTATATCTAACTCCTTCTAGGCCTGATATCATGCAGGCAGTTTGCTTGGTGGAAAGATTTCAAGCATGTCCTAAACAATCTCATTTAAATGTTGTTAAGAGGATTTTTAGATATCTTAAAGGCACTCTTGATTTTGGATTGTGGTATTCTAGACATAAGGATTTCACTCTTCTTGCATATACTGATATTGATTGGGCAGGATGTCTTGATGACAAGAAGAGCACAAGTGGAGCAGCCTTCTTTCTTGGTGGTAGACTAGTAGCTTGGCATAGTAAGAAGCAAGAGTGTGTCTCTTTATCTATTGTTGAAGTTTAATATGTTGCAGCATCTTCATGTTGTACCCAAGTTTTTTGGATGGTTCAGTCACTTCAAGACATCAAATTGGAGGTATCTAAACTTGTACCTATTCTTTGTGACATTACAAGTTCCATTAATATGTCCAAGAATCCAATCATGCATTCTAGGACCAAAAATATTGCCATTATATATCATTTTCTAAGAGAAAAGGTACTTGCAAATGATGTGTTGTTGGATTATGTTCATACCTCTGATCAACTGGCTGATATCTTTACAAAGCCATTGCCTAAAGAAGTGTTTGAATCCCTAAGACAGAGGCTTGGGGTTTTATCACTTTCCTCTCTTCAATGAGTTCTTCATGATGTTGGATTCAGGGGGAGTAATTGTTTGTTTTATGAAGTCCTAAAATCCAATCAATTTTATTGTTTTTGTTTTCAAAGTTTTGACAAGTTGCAGGGCAATTCTCATAAGTAGCAGGGTAGTTTTTGATAAGTTGCAGGGCAATTTTCTTCATGGTTTGATGTGGAATTCACTTTAGTTCAAAAGGTTTGATAGTGTTGTTATTGCAAGTGTCATGGTTGGCATGAATACAAGCTATTGTTGTGTCAACTATCAATCCCAATATCTCTGGTTTTCAAACAATGAATTTTTTTTCAAAAGGCAAAAATCAAAAGTTTATATTAATAGATTGGAATGTATATTGACTGCAAATTAGAGAAAGGATAGAGCTTTTTTATAGATTGGACTGTGTTTCAGTTGAGGACTATTATGACTATGTAGCAGTGTTAAATTTTAGTGTTCTTTCATGTTATTATAGCTCATGAGACAGGGGGAGCCAGAGGTCAGAGGATTTATTTTTAGAGTGATGTTTTCAGACAGTAGTTAGAGGATAGAAAATAGTGAATCTATATTGTGTCACAAGACAGTGATTGTAATAGAGGATAGAGGATGTATTTAGTCAGATGACAGTGATTGTAATCTCATATGCAACAGTATATTATCAACAGATAGAGGTATGTTGTCATTCTTTCTTTGACTATTGTTCTTACTTTATGACTATATTGAAGGGCAGTCTTTGCCATTGATTGCCAAAAAGGGGGAGATAAATTGAAAAGAGCTTTTGTTTTGTTGATGTTTTTCAATGTTACTATTTTGACATCAATGCCAAAGCCAAAGGGGGGGTTTGTTAAGTTTGGCATGAGTCATAATGGTTGTCTTTCCATTGATGTCAAAATGATATGGTCACAAGGCATGGTTGATCTCTCAAGTTCTTGTTTTCATGTATCAAGCAATTAGGATGTTGTCATGTGGTGTGGTGTCTTCAAGGGTTGAAAGAATGCTCTTATCATAAGGATGTATCAGCTTCTTGTCTTTTTTATCATTCCTTCACACAAGGATCAGGAGTTGCAGATGACAAAGGAGTTGTATTTCAGTTGGTCATGTTTCATGTCTTGCATTTATGATTGGTGAGATTCATGTTCTTAATGATTGGAACATTAGTGGATCATGGGGTTATCTTGATATTACTTCATTTGGAACTCACACTTTGAGATGTCATGTTGTGCATTTATATTGTATCATGAGGTGAAGTGCAGAGATCTTGGTAGTAGAGGTGCTTAGACAAAAACTTACATTGTGTTGGGGTTTAGGATCTTAAACCCTAATTAAACATCCTATTTGTCTTAAGCCTAAAATCCTAAGGAACTCCTTTATATAGACCTATTCCTCTGTCACTATTAAGGTTTACAAGTTTTCATTAAAGAAGCATATTTGTATTTAGGGTTTGATATTTGTATCCAAGCTCTTAATAAATTTTAAAACCCTATAATACCTTTCAAATGACATACTAAACCTAAATCCTTAATGCATTCTTTGTAACCCTAAGACTCATGTCATGCACTTTTAATCTTTATTTGTGTTGACCAGCTAAGCAGACCCTGTGAGGTGATTGGCCTTGACCACCTAGAGGCATCAAACACAAAAGGTAAGAAAAGTTTGTGAGCGCCAAAAGCACATCGTGTGGTCCAAGACAAAAGGTTAAATGGTGCAAACAGTTCATCGAATGGATGGCATTTAAACTATTTTTTGAAGTCCAATGGACACATCCTATTTCTAAATTTGATGGGCTTCTGTTGTTAAAAGCAAAATAGTTAGCTTTTCTTTCTTTCTAATGACAACGAGGGCTAGTAAAATTTGATGTGAGTACGGTATAATGTTTTTAGAAGATTGGATCAATGATTTATGATGTTGAAAGACATATCTACCTGTCAATATGTAGTTTTATCAGTTTTGTAAAGAAATTCTAAGGGTTTACAGAGATTGAAGGTTGATGATTAGTTTAAGATGTATAATGATGAAGGCCAGGAAATTTTTGTATGAGTTTTGTATGATTTGTTTGGAGATTTTAATCACTGATATGAGTTATTGAAAGGAATTTCTACATATTCACATGAGGATTGATCAGTTTTATGCAGGACATTATAGTATTTGCAGTGTTTGAAGGTTGAAGACAATTGAAGTCAGTGGTTCTTGCAGAGATTGACAAATTTGTCAGAGATTGAAGAAGATTTTGAGTGAATAAATGTGTTTCAGAGATTGAAGATTGAAGAAGGTTTTGATTTGTAGAGAAATAGAGTTTTTCCTCTATATATGTTCATATTCATGTATTAGGGGTTGGCGCCCTTGAATTTGGTGCTTCTAAATGTATTAGGGGTTAGTGCTCCTTGAAGTAGGTGCTTCTAAACAAAGTAGCTAGTGAGGCTTTGTAATAAGTGGAACTTTTGATTATGCCAATGAGGTAGTTTTGAGTGGTTTTTCATCCCTGAGAGGGTTTTCTACTTGTGAAATATTTTGTCTCCTGGTTTCAATTCTATGTGATTTGATTGTTCTTCATACTTGTACATTCAATATTTGACTTCTTCATTTGATGATGCATATTGTCATGGTTGATTATCTATTCATCTCTTTTCAAGTTTGATAAGGAATAAATAACTTGGTTTTTGATACAACATTGATTCACCCCCCCGCCCCCTCCCCCTGCTCAGTGTTGATTGTACTCCAACAATAATCACGTTGACTTGGCATTATACAATAAATATTTAGCTTTATATTTGTATAATTTGTGGGTTTATTTCTATAGGAATGTTTGTAAATATGTAGTGCATACAAGCCTCATACCATCTTAAAGAGTGGAGTTTCCTAGGATATATGTAAATCCTCCCTTGAGCCAAGTGTTGAAGTGTCAATCAAGGAGGAGTCTACTTTGAGTCCCTTTTTCTAATTGGGTTTGTTGAGTGTGAAAGGGAATTTGTAGCCATAATAAACTATTTCCACATAACCTTAAGAGAGAAAAATATGCAAAACAAGTATTCAAAAACCACCACACAATTTAAGAATAATAAAACATACTAGGAATAATACTAGATGTACCCTAAGAAATCTGTCACGAGGGAAAATCCAACTTCCAAAAGCACTCACACACTAAATGTATTATCTCATGAGCAAAGATTGCAATACACTTGTAGAGTCTCCATTCAAGGCTTCTAAAATATCAAGCTCCCTAATTGCACTCCATGTGAACAAGAAAATGAGAATCATGTAACTACACATCCCAATCCATGCTTCCTCTCCTCACATATGCAACCTACAAGAGATGTTCAATCCAACCTTAGCCAACAAGCCACAAGTTATGTAAGCCAACCTCAACAATTACTCATGTGTTTTATTTTATAAAAACAAGCTTGCACAAAACCACTATGTGGTATTACATTAACCACGAGCTTACAAAACTATGTCCCCCTCATTTTCTTTTTGGTACTAAGTTTTCCCAATATTAAATATTTCCTATTGTGACACCCACATTAAATATTTATCCCAATGTTACATACAACATAAAAAGTGTCTCCAAGAATGTCTAACCCATATGATGCATGCAACCCTAGATTTCCTAGATGCACCACAATTAAATATTACATTTTACATTATAAGCATTATGAAAGCTATACAACAAACCTTTCCCAACATTCTCCCACTTGTTGTAAACATTGCATAAGGGGTCAAAATTAAACTCAATCACCAAGGGAACAATCCCTATAGACACCATGTACCATCAAAACATCCAAGTATTCCATGTGATCCATCAAGATATTTGCAGCAATAGACCAAGGTGACCACCATCTCAAACAAGAATCCTCTCATCCTCCATCATGCCAATGCACACAAGATAAGATCCAATCCAAAGAGATGCCACACTAACTGTCACATAGAAGCGTGAATCCTACCTCAAATAAGTATCCAAACACAAACACCAAATCCAATGGTAACAAATAGGCCTAAGTAGCTTTGAATAATTGATCACCATAGGTAGAATAGAAACTATAGCTATTTTCTAATACATCCAACTAACCATACCTTAAAAATAAGGTATACTCATCACACCACATAAACATGCATTAAAAAACCTCAAGACCATCAATAATATAGCATAATGAGAACACCCAACAAAGGACACCTATATAACTTGGAACTCCCATTGCATGGGTAATATCAAATCTGCAATCAATCAATGCATCCAAAAGTCCACCTATAACACTCACATAGAAGGTGTAGCAAATGTCATCAATATCATGTAGTACCAAGGAACATCCACAAAGATATGCAAACATACAAACTAAACCAATGCAACATAACTCACCCATGTTCTCGACATAATAGAAGAAAGAGATTAAAGACCCTCCATACTGTTACTAAAAATCAATTAAGTAAAATAATATTAAATGACTACAAACATAGTGATCACAATGAATCCATACAAATCTCAACACCAATGTCATGTGAACTTGAACCTCTATGAAGAAACACAAGACCATCTAGAGAGAACCTGCAAATTAAAATCGTGTATTATGTCCTACCAACACCTCTAAGTGCTCAACTTGTGACAAGTAAGATCTCATTCACAAAACCCCAAATAGAAAAACCTTATCAACATCCAATTGTTCAAGTCAAAGATCAAATATATAATGTGAATAAATATACCAACTAGGATGTTGTTTAATAGTAAAATTGACTCTAACTAAACTCTCTTTAATCAGAAGAACTTCCTATTACGCATTAGGATACTAGCAACTGAAGATGTTTATCTTACTACTATCCAATCTAGAAGAGTAAGATTATCCAGGCTATATCCCTTTGTTGGAATTGAAATTAAATGATTAAACGATGTTAACTAAAACTAACTAAGACTAAAGAAAATAGAGGAAATGTTGAGATACAAGCATTAATTCACAGAAATGAATATAGAAATGAAAATAATAGATCAAGAAGAACCTAGCACTAGGTGGGCAACCTCACTACCTAGGATGACAGTGTGTGATGCAGACATCTATGCTTAGCATTGTGGTCTATACGGTGATGGAAACTAAAAACCCTAATATGTACAGTTCTGCATGGATTTTGATGAATTCCTGTTGACATCAAACATGAATATTAGTGCACATAAATTGATAGATAAGGAAAATAGATAAGAATGATATGAGAATAATTAAATAATTAAATTGATGAGGAAGAGAAAATGGAGTGTAAACACACGTGTTTGAAGCCTTCTCTCATACAACATGCAATCACAAACATGGGAGAAGGGTTGGGTTGTATAGAGGTTTGCCTTAGTCAAACCTTGTTTTTGGCGTTTTCACCTCAATGATAGCCGAAGATTAAAATATTGATAAAAGAGTGTGTTATCTAAATTCTAAGATTGTCTAGAATTGTGGAGAGAAGTGACAAAAATGATATTACAATATTGATAAAGGAATTAATAGAGAAATAACAAGATAAATACTAATCTAATTGATTTGACAAAAGAGTTGAGAAAGAGATTACAAGGAACTCACTAGAAGACTATCATGTAGGAGAACAAAAAGAGCTTTGTTCTAAAGGATAGCAATCTCAAATGAGAACCTCTCAAATAGCACAAAGTACACAAGTAAATCACATCAATTAATTATTCTCAATGACCTGCAATGAAAAAGGAGCATGCAATAACAATGATACAAGCAAGATGATAGTTCAGTAGTAATTTTAGCAGAGCTTCACTATGGAAAAGAATTGGTCATTTGAATGGAAAAGTGGCAAGGTTTTATAGAAGAGGTGAGAGGTCAAAAAGTTGGGAAAAGAGCCATTTGGGCATGAATAGACATTAGGGAAAGCTTGGAGTGCCATGCAAGTAAAAACACACCTTCTAAAATGGTTGATGAACTAAAAGATGCTATTTAGATGCCAGCACGTGGTGTAGACGTCTACACTTAGCACTTTGGTCCATGTAACTTCAATTTTTAGAATGTCTAGATTACTCAAGGCACTGACAAGGCTAAGGCACTTTTACAATTTTTGGGTAGGACAAGAAAAAATAGTCAAAGCAGCTTTTGGAAAGCACACTAAGGGAGAGGGAACTAAAGTGAGTACCAAATAGAGCATGAAATTGTGAGTGAGCATAATTTACAATGCTACATTTAGCCCACACTTTAGCGACCATATGACTCTACGGGCATATGCAATCTAAAGTAGACAACATGAGAAAAAATGAGAGAAAACCTTTTATACATGTGGACACTGTAGAGGATGCAGTATATCGCTAAGTGAGAGAAATGAATCCCCCAACTTAGGATTCTGTAAAACCACAATGTTAGGCTAAAAAATCTACACATGAAATGGATGTCAAATGCACATGTATACATATGTGTGTAAAAAGGAGGATACACCAAATATTAATTGACGAAACCCTTACAGTTAGCAAATAATGTAGTCTAATGCACATTAATCTAATGAACACGCATAGATAAGGAAGAATAGAAGGGTATGGTTCTAGAGCTAGCAAATTTCATTGTTTGCTAGGAACCATACTGAAAAGCTTCCATAAGTCACTAGAGATAGAAAAGTCTGATGTTTTCTAGGTGGCTTATGGGAAATGTTGATGGCAAATGAAGCATCATATACTAGCATTTATTTTCTAGGTGAGGTACATGTCAAACAATATCAGTGATTACATGACTAGCAAAATCCATTATTTGCTAGGTAATTCTGATGAAGGTGGTTAGTCTAAACAAGTATGCCTACTTAGGACCACAAATTCTATTAAAAGTGTTGCAAAGAGCATACCATTGGTGTGGTGTGCCATTAAGTGTGAGAGATAGAAAATGTATTCCCTCATCTTAAAATAATTGCTTACATCATGGAGGAGCAATTGATTTTAAGGTAAAAAGAGGGAAAAAGGCACGAGAGCTTTTAGGAAGCATATGCCTAGAGGATATGTTCCAGAGAGCTACATCGTGAAGGGGTTTCCCGCAAGCAGGACAACCAAGGCGATGTTGCAAGCATTATACACAATGGCTTGTGTAAGCATGGCATGATGTCGAGCAACGCAACAAGGTGTCACATAAACCAAGAAACATCAAAAAAGAACACAAAGGGATCTATGTGCTTTGGAGTCAGTACAATATATAGCATGATCTGTGTAGTACACTTTTTGTAATTGGTTTTATCAATTATTGTAATTGATTTATGTAATTGTCATCATCCTCCTAAGTATGTAGAACTATGAATACAAAGGAAGAATATCACAAGAAGACAAATAAAAATTTTAGGTCAACATGGAAGGATGCTAAATCATCCAATGCTTTGCATCATCCCCAAAATGTAGAAAATTTCAAGTACAACATAGAGAAGAATGTAGAAACATATAGAGGAATGCCATGACATTTTCATTCCTCTTGTATCCATGTGCCTACAAGGGAATCAAGGGTCCTTCAAGGAGAGCTAACAAACAATCAGTCACACCATACTCAGGTACGATGATTACAAAACATAGGCAAATCACAATGAAACAAATGACACCAAGGGACCACGCTTGAGGATTAGGCTCTAGAAGGTCATCTGCCTCCCAATCTTCCTCATCATACAGGGATGGGGGATAGGCTGCTAGAGGAACCACATTAAGGGAAGTATTGGGTACAACACCTAGTTTTTCCCATGGAAGATTAACATCCAAAGGAGCATCCTAGCATAACTCACTAAAGGCAAGGTCCATCAATCATGTGAAGATTGAGGATAGAGATTGTATCTCTTCCAAGGACTCATACATCTTCCTTGGGGGAAGGTTGATCTAGGTCATTGTCAGAATAGATGACAATCAGTGGTCACTCAATGCTAATAATGAAATCATAAGCATTGGTGGCCACTACTAGAGCAAAGGTCTCCACAACTAAAATGAATGAAGTGGAAGGACTTGGTGGTGGCGAGGCCGACATGTGCTTGGGTTTGCAAAAGGGTGGGGTGGGATAATTCTCATGCTTGTGTTTAGGTAGCGGTGGTGGAATGTCAATGTCTATGGTAGTGGGACACAGGACATTAGGGAACACCTAGTGTCAGGTACGCAACAGTGGGAGTAGCTCTGAGATAGTGGTACCAGGTGCGACGCTGACATTTGGCTGAATTGGTAGAGAGGTAGGAGTGGGTGATGGGAGAGAATCACATTGGGGAGAGGGTGTAGAAATCTAAGACGGTGGGACCAAGTCTGGGGTTGTCTACTTAGGAGAGGGAAGGGTTTCCTCCTTGGCCGCATGCTCATGAGCTACAGTACGATGATGACACTTGCAATCTCTCATAAGTTGATTACACTTAGAGTAGCTTAGAGCATCATAGGAGGAACTGGGGAGTCTCCCAACATGGTCTCCTTTTCTTCTATCACTCTAGGAGCAGGTGAAGGAATAGAAGGAGCCACCAAAGGTTGGGGTACTTCTAGAGGAGGATCTCTCAATATGGGTTGCCTTCCTCAATCCACCAAAGAGGTTGTAGGAATAGAGGCTGCCACCAAAAATTAAGGGATCGAAGGGGAAGAGTCCTTCACCATGGGCTACTTTCCTCTAGTCTTTGAAGAGGTAGGAGTAATGGGAGAAACTATTGAAGGTTGGTAAGGCCTGGATTCCATAGGTTGTGTGCCTCTAGGTCTTAGGTAAGATGCTGGAGGTGAGACCTCTGCATAAATGCCAGGTACTTGGGGTTGGGGGAGGTTAGTCAATTCAGGTTGTTTTCCCTTCTATGCCTGTGGGGTAGGAGGAGGGACAAGGATAGCGACAAGAGATCAAAGGACCTCAGGGGTAGTAGTTGGTTGGGTACATGAGGAGGTGCCAACAAATAGTTGAGCAGTGTAGTTCACTTTGAATTTCTAATATGATAAAACTAAGAAATCATTGTGACATTGCAATGGCTTAGTTGTTGTCAGCCAAAAGTAATCCAAGAGAAGTTTCCTCTAAACATGAGAGGCTTGAATCCACTATCGTAAATAGTTTGTACTTATCCGTCATGGGGAAACTTTAGACACTTGTGAATTACATAGGGTACCTCTCTCATGGAAGAAAGCCACGAATGTCCCAACTTCACATGAAATTGGTCGAAAGTGGGATTGATGGAGAATAGAATGTCTAGCAGTTTTGGTCCTACCTAGATAGGAAGAGTGATCGAACCCAAGGTACAATGAGAAGATCCATCATGCGCTCATCATGAGACTTCCAATTTCTCATACTTGTCTTGATACAGTTCATGTACATACAAAAATTCCTCTATGACTAGACATTTACCATACACATTGGGTCAATTAGTACACCCTTGGTGGGCTTTGCATTAACAAGTGTAGAAATGTACAGAGGTCCATCGTATATGTGTATGGGTACATCAATGGGAGTGAAGGAGATGATCAGCTTGGGAATAGGTCATGCTTGACTAGAGAGGGTGATTGTCCACCATGTTAATCATCTTGGATAGGGAGGTAGTGGGGTCATTAGCAGGCATGATAGTAGCCACAGGATCAGAGAGAAGCTCAATTAGGTTTGTGGAATGGTGGGGTAGCAGGTTTGTGTATATTTGAAGGTTTTGGTTGGGTGAAGTGACAAATTTATTTCCTTTTTCATTCACGCTAGAGACCTGGATGAAATTTTGATTGATCATTTCTTGTACTTGGTGCTTAAGATGCATGCATCTTTTAGTGTCATGTTTTGGTACTCTATGGAATCGACAAAAGGCCTTCGGGTCAAAAGAAGATGCCAAGGGTTTAGTTGTGTATACAGGGTGAATAGGTGGTGTTTAGTGGAAAATAGGATTTGTTAATGTTTTAGTGTTTTGATGTTTAAATCCTCCTCTCCACTTTACATTCAAGGATCTAGGGTTGAGTGGCGAGCACTATCATACCCTAGATCACTATGAGATGTAGGGAAACTTGGATTAGGGAATTTAATTATCAATTTCTCTTCTCTTATGCTTAATTGACCATTAAAACCCTAACTATGCAAATACAACAATAAACTAACGAATAACAGAAAATGCTCTTGCAGACGGAAGTAAAATAACAAATCACGAAATACCTCTTTTTGGGGTTCCAAGGTAGAACAGTTGGGGACACTAGAGTAGGCGCCCAAGTCCAAGGTATTAGTTTCTTTACGGGATCTAGACCTCCTTCCAACACTGATCAGCCTTGTAACTTTTGTTTCTAGAAAATTAGTTGTGAAGGACACTAGAGTGAGCACCCAAGTCCTGGAAATGCTCTGGTGTCCTACTTTTCTTTAGATCCCAAATCCTTGATGCCTGCAATCCATCCTACAACTTCACTTTTCCCAAATATGACCCCTGTAACCTGCAACCACAAGACTTGGTTTGGGGGTTGTGGTGTTTAGAGGCTTGCCTCAGTCAAGCCCCGGAGGACACTTAAGTCTTCAAACACCATTGTCAAATAAAGAGTGCATGCCCTTGTGAGGCAGAGACAAAAACCAAAGGAATCAATGATGAAAACACAATATAATGTCACCTTGTAGTGAAGCTCTCATGGGAGGAAGATGCCCTTCATTCCAAGAGGAAATTGATGCTCAAATCTGCAAATGCAAATACACAAACCACACAAGTCTGCTCTTGCAACACAATGAAAGCCTTGAATCACCTTGAGAACACTTGAACATCGCAATTGCCATCTAGTTTACAAAATGAATGCCTAAACATGCTTATATATGCAACTACAAGCACTCCCGCTAAGATTTTGAAAATCAAAACTTACCATGTCGGCAAAAGGACCAAATAACGGTCATAAACTGACACTTAAATTATGGGCCTAACCCAAAATAGGGTAGGACTAGGGTGCAGGCATCCAAGTCCTCCCCCCCTATTTTGGGTAGGGTTAAGGTCAAGGGGTCCTCCTAGGTCCACTTTGCCATGAAACCTAGGTCTCATTCCATTGGGATGTCAAAATATGAACTAAGATGTCCTAAATGCATGCTAAAGACCTAGGAGCTAAACCTTATGAGGATAAAACCCCCAAGGGGACATTTTTTGATGTTACATTTAGCCCCCACTTTAATGTATGTATAAACGTAAGGCCAATACATGCATTAAAGTATGGTCACAAACACATAAAACACGCCAAGCACAGAGAAGACACGCCAATCCAATAGAAAACATTAACAAGTATGTAAAGCACAGAGAAGACAGTTACAGTGACACAGAACATGGAGAATACAGTCAATGCATTGAAGACACATTAATGCATGGAAGATAGAAATGATATATTTTCTTTTCTTTTTCTCATATATATGAAATGTAAATGCAAGTACTGAAAAATAAACAAACCTCCCATAATATAGGATACACTACCCCAGGGCACATGTCTTTGTATATATAGGGAAACACACACGCAAGACACCAAAACCTCTCAAAATGTAGGAAGCACTACCCGAAGGCACTAGTCTCTACATATGGGGCAATAAACATGCCATGTAAAACAAGCACGCCAAAACACACACACTTGAAGACACAGAGAAAAAATGGCAGACAAGCGATGGAGTGTACCTATTTCTAGGTCCAACACCATCTCAAGCACATTACAGGCACACACCAATGATTGGGATTCACCACAACAATCGTCGAAGACACGCTTAAGGGTTGAGTTAGTCACAGAACCTCTCCCCGCCTCCGCAGAGGACTTTTGAAAATGACAGGATGTGTAATTTGCTCCAAGAAATACATCATCCCTGCCTCCGTAGAGGGCTTAAGAAAATAGGATATGCTCAATATCCATCCTCCATAAAGGGCTTACATGATTGATTGATTGATTGCAAACAAACTCAGGATGCATGATGTACTAGCCGAAGGCGCAAGTCTTTGCATTTGAGGTCAAACACATTGCTAAAATCTATAACAGACAGCTTACCTTATATATGCCCCCACCTTAAGGTGGTTGATATCAGTTATCGATATCAAGCATGTTAAGGTAGGAAGAAAACACACAAGGGAACACTGACTTTCGTAAAGCCCATGCCCCCTGTAGGTGACATGTACTTTACGATCATCAAATGTTCCCACAAACACATCCCTAAAAGAAACATGTTAGTGTCTACAACATCATGATAAACAACAACATGTTAGTGTCTAGAACATCATGATAAACAACAACATCAATGCATATGATTATCCACACAAAGAGCTAAGGTTATATAATGAATCCGGAGTTTGAGGATAACTGTAGGGCTATATCACAAATCTCTCCAAATCGAGTACCACCAAGGCTAGATTCAAAGGCAAACAAAGGTGCATAGAGAAGCAGTATTGGTAAGGTTTGTAAATGCAATAGAATCATCATAAAATTCACTACACGGAAAGTACGAGTTCTTCCACTAGCCAAGCGTCAGAGAAAATATACATCCCCATCGTCATATTAGGAACTAAGTCCATTTTTTGATTGCTCTCGAAAGGGACACTAGGTCTGCATCAGTATAAATGTTTGTCATCATCCACCCCCTAGGTGGAAACACTAGAGGAAGGGAAACAATATATTAGAGAGGAGAAGCAAGTGTCTTAGGGACAGTCACATAGGAGGGTGCCCCCAGGTCACCAACTGCGACACTATGTTTGTAAGACACAACATACAACAATGAGATCAGAGAGAGAGGCAATATAGAAGAATGATGTACAAATAGAAGGTCACAATAGAGGCTATCTCCTGGTATCCCAAACCTTACAGGAGAATCTGAGGTCATCCCAGGAGGCCTAAACAACACATAACACATCACGGGTGAAGTACATCACAAGAGAAATAAATGGTTAGAGGTACTTACCTATAGGTTCTTCGTATTATATCTTGGAGCTCACAAACCTCTTGGAGAGGTATTCAATCATATTTAATGCAAAATTTGAGTGGTTCTTATGAAAATTTTGTTTGTTATCATATGATGCGTGTTCCTTGAATCCTTGTTTAAATGAGACTTTTTGTTGCTTATGAGGGGGAGAACCACTATTATTTCTGACTATTGATTGTCGTCTTGCTCTTTTCCAATTTTTAGCGAGTTTTCGTTGTTGAATCTTTCTAGAACAGTAACAGGAATCATCATGTACCATCTTACTCGTCTGTATCAGTTGTTGTTCTTATTTTTTTTATGTATTTTGAACATCTCTTGATCCATATAAGGATAACAAAGGAGGAACCTCAGCATAAATTCCATTTCTTCGAGGATGAGGTGGATTGTTTATTTGTTTCTTATCCACTTCAATCATTCCCATGATGCTATCATAGTCTAAGTAATCATCCTCATCTGCTTCGACTAAACCATGTTCCACCATATTGTTTTCAGTATGTTTAGGGAAAGGATTAGTGAAGAATTGTAAGTTTTGATTCAACGGAGCAACTGATTTGTTTCCATTGTCATTCACACCCAATACCTAGATGACATTTGAATCAATAAGGTCCTGTATTTCATGTTTAATATGCATACATCATTTAGTGTCATATCTTGTGTTTGATGATAATGACAAAATGCATTAGTATCGAAGTAAGGTCCTTGTTTACTAGGATCAATAGGCTTGATCGGGGGAAGCTTCAGAATGTTATTACTCACAGCTTGGTTCATAATGGAATGGTAGGATTTAGATATCGGAGTAAACTTTCTTGGTTGGTATGATGCTTTCTTTGGATTAGATATAGCTGAAACATTCAAAAAGTTGTTCATATTCGGTCCATTGATCTTGATGAGTTTTCTGTTATTATTGTTTCTCTTAAAATTATTTTGTGATGATCCACCCGTGGATTGACCAACTTGAGTCAATGAGTTTTGGTTTTCATACTGACTAGATAAATGTTGATAATCACGAAGGGTGGTGCATAAATGTTGAAAGGAGTTGTACTTCATCAAGAGGATCTTATCACGAATATTAGGTTGTAGATTTGTAATAAATATCTTTTGAACATCTTAATCTTTCATCTGATATTGAATCTATGCATAAAGCCCTTGGTACCAACTAATGAATTTAGTCAACTTCTCTTTTGGTCCTTGTTTGCACTGAACCAAGTCAATTAGAGTGACTCAGGGTCTGATATTTTCTTGAAAATGTTGTAAAAATTGATCAATCAACTGCGAAAATGAGTGTATTGAATTCGGAGGCAAAGAGAAAAATAATTCTAAAGCAGTATCTTTGAGAGATTGCGAGAAAAGTTTTGCCAACAAATTCTCTTCAAAATAGAAATCACTACACATAGCTGTGAATGCTGCCACGTGAATATTGGGATCTCCTTTTCCACCATATTTTTCGAAGCGAGGAGTCTCAAACCTCTCAGGCATAGGGGTTCTCAAGATTGCATAGGATAACGGATTATGGGCATGATATGTTAGTAGACTAGGCTACGAAGAGTTTGTCAAATTTGTTACTTTTTGTTGCAAAGCAGTCATGCCCTGTAAAAGTTGGTTTAGGATGGCATCATTCAGAGATGCGGTTTGTTGAGATGAATTGGAACCAAGGTGAAGAGGTAAATGAGCTTGAGATACGATATGTGGAGGCTGAGAATAGGTCAATGGTTGTTGGACATATTGGTAGGTTGGAGATGGTTGGGAATAATTGTGTGTGATGGGAGGTTGAGAACAACTATGCATAGGAATGGTCACATTATGGACCAAGTTCTGATAGTCAAATCCTATAGCTTTGTAATTGGTGCCATTAGATACTCCAATACTAGTGGTAGCATTATTACAAATATTTGCATCAGTTGTTAAGATCGTTGATGTGAAGGTTGATATTCATGTAGTCGGTATAGGTGCTAAGACTTGAGTATGCAACGGCGATGTTATGTTGTTAATGACTTTTGCACATTCACTCACCGACATTACATTAGTTTGCACAATATGTGTTAAACCACAAATAATGTTAAGTTCATCTTGTCCTTCTTTTATCAATTCTCTTACATCATGAATCATAGGTAAGGCTTCTTTGGCTATTCTCTCAATTTGCACATATTCTTGAAATTCGGCAAGGTCTTTATCAAGCTTATTGACTTGTTTCGTAGGTACATGTCCTACTACCTCAATATCATCCTCAACATCATGAAATACTTGGTCTTCCATAATGGTTGGAGGATGTATGATACCTTACACAATTTGAGTTTCTCCCTTTGTAAATAAGGTGTGCAAAGGATTGTCAGAGGTAAGGATATTGTTTTCGTCAAGAGCACTAGATCCCATTAATCTTTTACTTCTTCTCAAAGGGATATTATTTTTAGGATAGTAGGTCATAAATTTTATGCAAAAGTACATGACACTCAATGCACAAACTAAGATAACAAACCCTAAGAGAATGATATGTTTGAAAGCCAAAAATGCTTGGAATTTTGTACTTTTTCAATGCAACTAAATGAATCAAAGGGTGTTGTAAGGATTTCAATCAAGGGTAGAAAGTTATATGTATGATATCAGTCCAAAACAGCAATATGTTCCTTCCTAACACACTCTTGATGTAAATCTATTGGTAAATAGATTTCTCACCGTGAAATAACCTTTGAAAATGACCCGTTGCCCTTAGAGCGGTGACTAAATTGTCCCAACATTTGGAGAGATCGCGATAGAGCAACGATCTTCCTTTGTGTTTGAGAAGGGCATCTCCCTTGTATGATGGGGGTATTTGTGGTTTTTGTGTACTTTTAACCTAAAAGTATAGAAAGGAGGAAAAGAAAAACTAAAGAAATGTGAATTACAGAAACCCTAGTAGTAGACATACGAATACCAACCAAGATTTCATAAACTTATTAACAGGTTAAAGAGGGGTTTCATCATAAGAGTTAGAAACTATGTTCCTAAATCTATATGATGGATTGGACAACAATGTATATGATATTATAACAATGATGAAAGAATGATATACTAATCCCACACACTATGAGATAGGTTACATCAACAACATTCGAATCAAGATACCAAGATAAGATTGCATTTCTTTACATCGATTGCATAGTTTAAAATGTTTCAATGGATGACCTTGGATTTACACAATGACACAAAATTATTATCAATCTAACATACGATAAATTAGTAACAATAACTCATAAATACAATTGGAACATACAAACCAAAGCACTCTTCATTATCTTTGTGAAATTATACAATTTCAAAAACTTTCATGTACAAAGTGTTAGACCGGAGGTCTCTGAAAATATTCTCCATAAGTTCCCCTCAAAAAGTCTCTTCTAAAAAGTCCCCCTTTGATTGAATTACAAAGAAGTATATATAGGTGAGTCTAGTAACCACTTAAGGTAACTACCTTAACCACTTATTTAACTACTTAGAATAACTAACTCTTTAAGTGCACCAACTTGGAATAACTAACTTTCTTTTCAGAAAGATAGTTACTTAGAGAAACTACCCAATTTTGGCACTTAAGAAATAACTAGAAACTAAGCTCATTTTCTAACTTTAAGTTACAACAAGTGACATAAGTCACTTTTACAAAAAGGTAATTAGAACTTGTGACTTTCAAGTTATGCATTTCGCTGAGTCCTTTCCATCTCCATCTGCTTCATTTTGACAATCAAACTTTGCCAAACCATGACAATATTTTTGAATACCTAAATTTTAGACTCATGTGTCCTCGCATACAAAACATGAACTAAGGAAATAGTAAGTCTTTCATTGACAACACCAGCATGATAGGTGTAGACTGAATAATGCTGCACATTTTCCTGCTCTGATTACAATCATAAAATACCATTGCAACATCTTACAAACCAATTTATCCAAATTTGCATGGATTTCTTCTATTTGTAGATATGATTTGTCTCCTCCACACAAAGCATGTATTATTTTATGGCCTTCAATCCAACTATATCCAAGGATCTTTTTAATTCCTCTATCTTTCATCAATTTCCTTGTCATCTAAACTTTAGACCACCTACCCACTTCTTATGAGGTGAAGATACTATTTATGCAAGTAGAATCACAAGGTATCAGCAATCAATATCTTTGAAAATACTACTATTAAAACCATTCTCCTACGACCTCTGTAATTCATTGTAGTAGGTCTGATCTATGATGTCTGTCTGGAGTTAATGATAAAGGGGATGCCATGTTTTTGTCAAGATGCCTCTTTGTGGGTGTTCGGACAACATGAACATCATGGATACTCAAATTGTATTCATTTAAATCAGCATATGATCTTTCCCACTTTTCACTTTTATCTCTAAGCAAGTTTAACCAACACATCTCGACTTCATCCTTTAGATCCAACCTTTCTCTTTCTTCTCTAACTATAATCTCCTTGAGAATTGTAATTGCTTCTTCATCATATACAGATTTCTCCTCAACTATTCTCTTGAATTGTCGAGCTTCCATACTTGATATATCATGGCCAAAGTTTCCTCAGTAGCAATATGAGTAGCATTTCACTCTTGATCAAGTTCTAGAGACAATGCCTTCCGAGTTCCCTTTTCTTCTCTGAGTTGTTTTTCTCAAATCATTGATTCTCTATGGTCCATCTACCTCAGGCAAGGATGAGGTCTTTTCTAGTTGATAGTAATTACTTGAAGGTAGAACCTTGTTTAAAGTGTCTTTTGCAAATAAATCAGATACACCTAGAGGTTGAACGTCCAACAAATTATATCCAATTGATGTAGCTAACAAAATGCTATTACATTCTCCCATAATAGCGATATTTTCATTACCATGTAATCAAAATGGACTGGCATTGCTATCCTGCCATGACCCCTGGTAAAATTTCTATTCTTGGCATGTAGGACCCTCATTTGGTTCAAATGTATGAGCGTGAAAACCACTCTTGATTGTAGTGATTTTAGTTTGCATATCTTGAATTTTTTAATGAGTTTCTAGATTCATCATTTGGGAGTCTTATGCATTGTAGTAAGAAGGGCCACCTTATAGCATCTATGGAGTAGGTAGTACTGTATAACATGACTAATCCATAGGTCATGCATTTATATTGTGAGACAAAATCCCCACTCCAATGCAGGCCTAGAGAATGCTAGTGTTGGTTACGAATAACAATTTTACACACACCAGATACATTTTCTTTAAAGTTTCTAAAGCCTTTTCATCGAATCCATTTAGTATGCATGTCATGAAATACTAATTTCTTTGAAGCATTCTGTCAAATTGTTGATAATCATGAGAACACATTTCTTTGAGGTCGACTGTCAAAATGTTCATACACCTTGCATACACTTTCATATTTGACATACATGTCTTCAAGGCAGTTGTAGATACAAAAGATGACAAAAACCTATTTTCAGTCATGTGGCTGCATGCTATAATAGCTGATAAAAAGCTCCCATTTGGTGTAGGCCATGAGAGTGCTATCAAAGGTTGCTTACCAAAAACATTTGCTTGAAAGTTGACAATGCCATTTTCAACAAATCTTTTGCATACCCTTAATCATTACATACCGTGAGATGATATCTCTTGAAAGGAAACAACTCATACGCTATGTCTATACTTGCACATTTTGCATACAAGCTTACCAGAGCAGCTGCATCATCTAAAGCTCCAATTCTTGCATAGGTGGCAAGGGTGAAAGTCTTTAAAGAATCTTCAACAAATGCAATTTGTACATAAACTGCAATTATAGAATTCCAATAGAGCATGTTTCTTTGAGGTAGTTTGTCAAATGTTTACGTTTCTTGTATCAGCTCATACATGTCTTCTAAGGCAGATGCAACTATAACATATGACAAAAATCCCTTACATTGTGCTTTGATAGAGGCTGTTAACATGTTTTAAAGCTCCCATCTTTGCATAGGCTGTGTGGACATTGGTGCAGGTTGTAAAGTTTGGGCTTTACGTCGCCTGTTGCATTTGTTTCAAAGTTTCTAAGCCCTTTTCAACGAAACTGTTTCCCGCATATCCTTCAATCATTGCATTCTAGTTGATGACATCTCTTTGAAGTATGTTCTATGCAAAGGTCCACAGGCCTTGTCTTTTGCTTCCTATTCTAAAGACGTGTTCACTAGAGCAGTTCAAACCATAACATTTAGGCACGATATTCCCCTTCAATAGAGCAGGTTGTGGAACATGGCTTCACACCTACTAGTTGTATTTACTTGAAAGTTTTTAAATCTTTTTCAACAAATCCATTGTAACTCCTACAATCATAGCACTCTATAATCATTTATCAATTCTATATGTCATTTTAGCTTTGATGAATGTCGATACCTTGTTCCAGAGTTTCTGATCGAATGAAAGTTGATAAAATGCATGAATGTATATCTCATGTTTTTTTGCCCATTGCATGTTGTACTCAACCAATTAGTTATTCAATGTAAATAGCTACAGATTTTGAGTGATATGGGGTTGGCAGTTTCAACGTGCAATAACATCTTGCACTTTGTTAATAGTCTTTCATTGAAACGACTTTACCTTTATCGGTGTCTTTAGAAGTTAGATCAGCCCTTAGAGTTATTTTGAAAGTTTCTCACCTCCTTCGATGCTCATCACGTCTCCTCTTATCGGCGTCTTTGAGTGCTTGGAAAGCTTTGATTTGGAGGTTAGGAAATCTAGTTGTATCCCCGACAGAAAAGGCACTATCTCATCAGTGATTTAAAGCTCTTTGAAATTTCTTTGGTGGTGGAGGACAGTTGCGAAACCAACTGAAATCTCTGATTAAATGTAAGTTGGCAACTACAAAACTTTTTATTGGTGTCTATATGTTTTCGTGTTGCTTTTGGAAGAAGAGGTGGTTACCAAAGGTTTTGGATTGAGGAGAATAATCGGGGTCATTTCAAATATCATAACGCTGCAAAGGTCACATAAACCATTTTGATCATATCCTGCAATTATTGCATTCCATGACACTGTATTTCTATGGAAGCATTTTGTCAAAAAGTTCATTCGTCTCGAAAGTGCTTTATTATTTGAAAATGTATGTTTGAAATAAACTTTGAAACATAAAGATTTAAGTCAACCCTGTCGAGAGATTTGCCTCCTTTGCTATTGTCATTAGGCATTTGTGCAGATAAGCAACTCGTAGTTGACGCCGATGAAGTTGTGAAGTTTGATTCTAAACCCCACCCAATTTCATTTATGTGAGAGTCTTCATAGTATTTTAAATGTACCACCTTTGTGCATTATATCCATACATTCTTTTAGGACATTCTTTCAACAATTTACGCACTTTAGTCTTCTTCATTTCGTATACATGCAACTGATACATCATATATTAGATAGAAATTCCATTCTGTCGTTCTTTGATGGATGCCCAAAAATTTGTTTTAAAAGTCTCTTTTTGACACAGGCTGTGGGTGTGGTGGCAAAGATCATAGAATATGATGGCACAATCACCCATTGCACTTGACATACATGTAGATAAGGTCATCATTAAAATTTACACATCCAACGAATAGAAATTGCCCGCGAGTTATAGTGGCATAGGTGTCCATAAAGATAGAAAGAGGTTGTGGCACGCTAATGGCATAAGAAAACTGCACGATGCATCAGCTTGTGAGCCTGGTTGTCACAACACTCTTGGTAGCTTGTCTAACTATATATGCTCTACTTCGATTGACCTTGGTTGGATTCTTGACAGAGAATGTTACTCCTCCATGAGCTTCCCACCCTTCATATGTGTTAATGACAATCTTCCTGCTAGTGAGGCTTGCATCTCCATGAGGCCCTCCTATCACAAATTTCCCTGATGGGTTCAAGTGAAAGGTGGTGTTCTCATCAAGGTACTTCTCTGGAATCACAGGTTTAACGACATGCTCCTTAAGATCAGAAGCAATCTGGTCGTTGGTGATGGTCTCATCATGCTAGGTGGAGATGAGAACAGCGTGTACATGTTCAGGAACTATGGCACCTCTTTCATTTCTGTATTCAATAGTGACTTGGGTCTTGCCATCAGGTCTCAACCAAGGGCAAGTACCATTCTTTCTAACCTCGGTAAGCTTGGCACCAAGCTTGGTGGCCAATACATGAGTGAGAGGCATGAGCTCAGGAGTTTCATCAGTGGCATAGCCAAACATGTGACCTTGGTCACCATCTCTAATCTCCTCTGGCCTATTGGTAAGATATCCATGCACATCCTGGGCAATGTCAGGGCTCTGCTGCTCAATGTTCACTAGCACCTTGCAGTTGTCAGCATCCAGACCTACATCATTAGAGATGAAGCCAATTTCTCTGTAGGTCTTGCATACAATCTGTTCATAATCTATATTGGTCATGGTCATGATGCAATATAGGTATTTTGACACAAAAAGTTTAAAATTTGGCAAGTTGAAAATGAGGCCAACAAAATCCAAGATAATGCCAAGTCAACTATAGTGAAAATATGTCAAAATAGGCACTTTTTTCACCAAAGCTCAATGCAAGAGAGCATAACAAAGGGTGTTGTGGGGAAGATGATAATGGATAGAGAATAATATCAGTAATAATAGCCACTTGGTGCTAAAATACCCAACACAACACGCTTTTAGTGCCACTTAAGGTAAAACCCTAGTGAAAATATAGCAAAAATAGGCTATTTTTCATGGTTTTTCAATTCCAAGACCTATCAAAGGAGGTTTTGTAAAGAATTTTAGGAGGTACAAAAAATAATATCAATAATATCAGTCACCTCAATCCATAAAATTGATCACAACACGCTTGGAGTGTAAACTAGGTCAAACCCTAGGGCAAAAATAGTCAAAATGTGTAGTTTTTCACCAAATTTTCACTACAAGAGCCTGATAAAAGGGTGTTGTGAAGCTTTTTAGGAGGGGTGGAAAATTATTACCCTGATAACAGCAAATTAATGCAAAAATACTCTTCACAACATGCCTATGGAGAGTCGATAAGGCCAAATTTAGTGAAAATCGTTGTTTTCAAAGCCCTAGGTTTGAGATCTTGGGACAAAATGCTATGTGAATGTTTTAAAGTCTGATTTATGATGAAAATTAAATACTCTCAGATCTGAAAATTATTTTCAAGCTTTAATATTCAAAATGCCCATGCAAATTTAATGAAAATGCCTCAAAATTGCTAGTTTTTGTTGAAATTTTCTATGCAAAATTGCAAATATTTTAAATCTAAATGCAAATTTAAACTAAAATGCAAGACTACAGCCAAATGTTAATTTGAATGAGCCTCTAAAATAAGTAGAAAAATCCAAGAAAAGATTTTTCCTACTAACCCTAGATTTTGGAATTACTAGGTTATATAAAATTGTCAAAATTTCTACAAAAACCTAGCAAATTAATGATGAAAATGCAAAGTAAATTTTCAATTTTTGTATTTTTCCTATGGTTTATATCAGATCTGATGCAAAAATCATGAATTAGGAAAATTTAGAAAGAATTGATGCAATTTAGTAAGCCCAACAATGCAATTTTTTAAAATTTTCCAAATTTTTCAATTTTTTTGAATTTTTCTCAATGCAATAAAATGAATGACTATGTGAATGAATGAAATCAATCCAAATATGAAGATACACACTCAGACAGTTGCAATTTAAGTCCTAAAACATGGGTTCACCAAAATGGTTAAGTGGAAAATTAGATTTGTTAATGTTTTGGTGTTTTGATGTTTAAATCCTCCTCTCCACTTTACATTCAAGGATCTAGGGTCGAGTGGCAAGCACTATCATACCCTAGATCATTGTAAGATGTAGGAAAACTTGGATTAGGGAATTTAATTATCAATTTCTCTTCTTTTATGCTCAATTGACCATTAAAACCCTAATTATGCAAATACGACAATAAACTGATGAATAAAAGAAAATGCTCTTGCAGACGGAAGTAAAATAGAAAATCATAGAATACCTATTTTCAAAGTTTTGAGGTGGAAGAGTCGGGGACACTGGAGTAGGTGCCTAAGTCCAAGGTATCAGTTTCTTTGTGGGATCTAGACCTCCTTCCGACACTGATCAGCCTTGTAACTTTTGTTTCCAGAAACTTAGCTGCAAAGGACACTAGAGCGAGCGCCCAAGTCTTGGAAATGCTCTGGTGTCCTACTTTTCTTTAGATCTTGAATCCTTGATGCCTACCAATCCTTCTTACAACTTCACTTTTCCTAAATATGACACATGTAACCTGCAACCACAAGACTTGGTTTGGGGGTTGTGGTGTTTAGAGGCTTGCCTCAATCAAGCCTCATACGACACTTAAGTCTTCGAACACCATTGTCAAATAAAGAGTGCATGTCCTTTTGAGGTAGAGGGAAAAACCAAAGGAATCAATGATCAAAACACAATATAATGTCACCTTGTAGTTAAGCTCTCATGGGAGGAAGATGCCCTTCATTCCATGAGGAAATTGATGCTCAAATCTTCAAATGCAAACACACAAACCACACAAGTCTACTCTTGCAACACAATGAAAGCCTTGAATCACCTTGAGAACACTTGAACATCACAATTGCCATCTAGTTTACAAAATGAATGCCTAAACATGCTTATATATGCAACTACAAGCACTCCCGCCAAGATTTTGAAAATCAAAAGTTAGTGTGTCGGCAAAAGGACCAAATAATGGTCATAAACTGACACTTAAATTTTGGGCCTGACCCAAAATAGGGCATGACTAGGGTGCGGATGCCCAAGTCCTCCCCCCCCCATTTTGGGTAGGGTTAAGGTCAAGGGGTCCTCCTAGGTCCACTTTGCCATGAAACCTAGGTCTCATTCCATCGGGATGCCAAAATATGAACTAAGATGTCCTAAATGCATGCTAAAGACTCGGAAGCTAAACCTTATGAGGGAAAAGCCCCCAAGGGGACATTTTCTGACGTTATAGGTGGAAGCTGGATGAGTTTTTTGTTTAGTAGCTATTACATTATGGCATAGACAGATTCAAGGAGTGGGGTAAACTACCAAGTCCTTTTCTTATTTTGTGTTGGTGTCGTGGCTGCTACTTGTTGAACATTGTTGGAAGAATTTATTTTGATGAACTTTTTTTTTCTTGGAGTTTTAAAATGAAGGGGCATCTGATTGCCTAGAGGGAGTTTGTGATGAGGAGACCTCATACTGAATAACTGACTATTGTTAGTTGTGAAGTACTATGCAGAGATGTGTAAATGAGGAATAGCGCATCAGTAGATCTTAGCTCTTATCTGAGGCTGTAGGTTTCCTATGAAAACCTGTTACACATCAGAATCAGGGAGTGAATAAGGTATTTGTGAGAAAAGGGCCCGATAGTGGCTAATAAAGTCAGTCACTTTATCTTGTGCTCCCAGGCAATAATAGACAAGATCGGTCAATGTGACCTATGGTCCAATATTCTCTTGGAAGTGTTAGAGATATTGGTTGACAAGTTGTTGAAAATAAGTAATTGAGTGATCAGGAAGTAAGAAGAACCAGTCCAATGTGGTATCTTTTAGAGACTATGGAAAGAGTTTTGCCAGCATAGTGTCCTAGGATATGAAGTCACTACACAATGTTGTAAATGTCGACACATGGGTTTGCAGATCTCCTTTATCATTGTACTTTTTGAAGCGCAGAGATTCAAAGTTTTGTGGAAGAAGAGAGATAAGAATGGCTAGGGATAATGGACTCCTTATGTAATATTATGGGATGGTTGGCTGAGAGGAACTTGTGGACATGGTAGCTATCTGGTATTGTAAGAAGTTCACATTTTGAAGGAGCTGGGTGATAACTGGATTTGTGCTATGTGTCGATTGAGTTTGGGTAATGAGTGGGATGGTGTTATTAAGTGGTTGAGAAGATCCAAGATTAGCTCTATGAAAAGTAAATGATAATGAGGAAATTAGGAGAATAAGCCCATATTGATTAATAGGATTCTAATAGAACTAGTGTTGGCATTACCCAATTGAGTAGAATTTATAGAGAGATGAGAAGAAGTGAATGTTGAAATAGAAGAAGTTGGTATTGACACGGATAATTGAGCTTGTGTTGTGTTTGAATGTGATTCATTAATAGCTTATGCACAGGTAGCTAGTGATGGAACCTTTTTATTCACAATGTGAGCTAAGCTACAAAGAAGATCCACACCATGTGGATCATTAGTTAGAAACTTTCATAGGTTCTCCATGAGTGGGATAGCCTCGGCAACTTGGTGCCCTATACCCAAAAATTCTTAAAATTCAGCTAGATGATTGTCCAACATCTAGATTTGGGCATGGCTTACACTAGATATGGGCATGTTTGTATCGAAAGTCCCTTTAAAATATTGTTGTCCTAGGATCACAAGGGTGTTAGAGAGTGAGAAGAGAGGTGGTTGAACTCAGGAGTTTCCCATTGAGAAGTTAAAAATGTCAGTTTCCAACTGTGTGGAGCTAGAACTACTAGGAGTAGGAGAAGCCATGAACAATCTTATGCTTCTGCAAACAATAAATTTTGAGTTGAAGCATTGTTGGGATAAGTTGTCATTAACTTTACAATCCTAACCAAATTCATGTGTCTCCAAAGTTCTTGGAAAGTGTTCTCCAACACATAGGAACTTGAGAGACAAAATAATATTTAATTATAGCACTATGACATGTTGTTGATAACTCATATGAGGTAGGACCCAATTTGGGCCCCCACTTTGGAAGTGGAATCCATGGAGACTTGTAGTTGACTCTTTGATGTCTATCTTGACTTGGTGATACTTCCTAGGAAGTGGGAGCTAATTTGGGCACTCACTTTGGAGGTGTTTCCAATGAAGACTAGGAGTTTACTTTTTTGTGTGCATGAGTGGATAATGTTGATATACTTTGCATGAACATGATGTAGCAGTTAACAGCAGAGTTAGAGATGCGTGATATTTACATGAACATGATGTGGCAATTAATAGTGGAGTTAGAGATGGATGATATTTGCATGAATATGATGTGGCAGTTAACAGTGAAGTTAGAGATGCGTGATATTTGCATATTCCTTGCATAAACTATTAAAAGATTTCATGGACTTGCATGTTGTTGTATGTCACTTGTATGAGTTTGCATGTGCTTGCATGTGTTGCATGTTACTTGCATGGACTTGCATGTTGTTGCATGTCACTTAATATGAACTTGCATGTTCTTGCATGTCACTTATATGAACTTGCATGTACTTGTATGTTGTTGCATGTCACTTGCATGTGCTTGCATGTTGTTTCATGTCACTTGCATGTGCTTGCATGTGCTTGCATGTTAGTTATATCAACTTGCATGTTGTTGCATGTCAATTATATGGACTTGCATGTTGTTGCATGTTAGTTATATGGACTTGCATGTTATTGCATGTCATTTATATGGGGTTGCATATATATTGCATGATACTCTAACTAAGGATCAGTTTTGGATAACTCTTGCATGGTGCTACAGGTGGTTACATGACTCTTGCATGTTACAGAACAAGTTGTTACAGAATAATATTGGGGACATCAATGATGCATGTTGTTTGCATGACATTGGTGTGTGTTGGTACTTCAGTTGACTATGTCTAATTGGGAGTTACTAGGCACTCATGAAGAAGCTTTTGGTTCAACATTGTTATTGTCACATAACACTTTAGTTGACTAAGTTTGAGTTTGACTTCTTGGGTGCCCACGTTGAGAGTTTTATTTGTACCTTGTTGTTGTCGCATAACACTTTAGTTGACTAAGTTTGATTGGGACTTCATAGGTGCCCATGTTTGAGACTTGCAGTTAACAATTGATTTCTACCATGCAGCTTTAGAGTTCAATATATTAGCCGCTTGGATTTGCATGAGGTTTCTTCTCGTGCTATTGGATATAGTTTATTGTATGTTTGAGATCAATGGCTTCTATATAATGATTCCTTGAGTTGGTAGAAATAACATTACATATTATAGACAGGTAATGACAGGAAGGACATGTATTTGAAGATTGAAGAAGTAATTGAGTGTTGGCAAAATCTAGAGAACATTTTAGTATTATTGTAAACTCATTTACATGAATTAATACAAGCATAATCTCTTTGGGTGTGGAGTTTTTTCCCGCAAGGGTTTCTCCACATAAATTCTATCTACTTCTATCATGTTTTTTTCTTCTCTACTACATTGATTAAATTGGAGAAATATTATTACATCTAAATTGAAAGTAATTTTTAGATTTACACATGCTTTTATTTCATATTTGAGAACATTTAAAAGCTACATAGTTGCAACATTACCTTGATCTCTCCCCCTTTTTCCAACATGTGGTATCAAAATCAATGGTTCTATTGAGAGAGGGATGCTTTTGTCTTAAGTGTTGAAGGTATTTTGGTTGCAAGGGAAGTTCTATGTATTAACATTGTTTTACAGATATGTGAGTTTGGAAGCCATGGTAGTTAACTCTTAGATGGATATTGTAAAAAGAATCTTTGTTGGGCACTTGAGGCTCAAGGTTATGGATCTTTATGGAGTTGTTCATGTGGTAGTGATTTGGAGCTCCATTTTGACACTATGTGTGTTTCTCTTGTTTGGTGGTTTTATTCCTTTACCTTGTGGTCATGTGCAGTGAAAGGGTGTTTATGTTGGATGGTTGCTTTTGGTACCTTAATCACATGGAAAAATACTCACTATTTGGACTATAGTATGGAGTGCTTATGTTGGGTTCATGGTTTCAGTCCCTGGTTACATGAAAGCATTGCATGATTTATCACTGGTTGTATGTAGGTTCTGGAGTTAGTATTTCTATGATATGGACACTCCTGAACAACCTAGTTTCTCCTTTATCATATTCATGTTATTTTGAATATGTAGGTTTCACAGATTTCCTTTTTGAAAAGACTGTGGGTTTGTAGATCTGTGATATTCTATTATTTCATATGACATATTTGATGGTGTTCATTGGTGTGAATGTTTGGATGTTTAAGTGGTTTTAGATTTGTACAGAGATATGGTTTTGCAGGTTTTACATGTTAACCAAAATCTATAGTTTGTAGATCTATGGATAAATTGTGTTCAGACCCTTTCCGAATGGAAACAATTTCATATTTGCAAGGCTGCTTGTGGGGTTCTTATGATCTATGGTTACTCCTATGTGAATATGTTTGGAAAATTAGATCTAGAGTTGATTCTAGTGTGAGTCTTGGAAATCTACATGTTATATCTGGTTACATTTATTCTACATGTTATTGATGTGGGGTTGAATCTATTTTTTAGTTATTATAGGTTGAAGCACTGATCATATTTTTTCTCCTATGAGATGTTGCATGTGTGCAGATCTTATGAATTAGCTAATGTGGATTCTATTTGGTAGGCCTCTTCTTGGTCACCTTGATTACATTGGTATTCTTTGTAGTGAGACAAAAGGATGGTTTGGAGTACCTGATTTAGTTGCTCATTGGAATCTATAGCAGTAAAGTTATCTTGCATGAGGATCTTTTTTCACTTTCAGTAGAGTTTTGGTAATGATATTGCTCATGATACCATGCATAACTTGGTATCACTTTCAGTGGGAGTTTTGTGTAGTTACATAATGTGTTCTATCTTCTTTGTTTTAAGATATTGGTTCTAAATTGTTGTTGTTATAGTGTTGTGAGCCATGCATAATCTTTGATTAGAAGATGGGTGATCTTTTGCAATGGTTGTTGATGTCATAAGGAGCTCTTGGATTATGCCTTTAGTTTGCAATGAGGATTCATTGACATTTTTGGTTCTATTGATAGAGTATGCTAGATCTTCATGATTATTTGAAGAGGTGTTGACATCTTGGATTTCCATGGAAGAGTCTTGGAGTCTTTGGTGAGGTGTTGAGTTTTTGACTTATCAGTTTTGATATATGATCCTTGGTTTAGAGGATGTATAGTATTATGTCATTATGCACTCTTGATCATGAGTTAGAGTTTTTGGCATGATATAGGTGCTCTTGGAAGTTGGATTGTTCATTGGAGCATATGATCTTCTTTTGAGATGTTAGATCATGATGTCATGATATGTTTCTGATTCTGGAGTTGGAACTTTGACAATGGTTTGGTTAGTTCTCTTTGGTTTTGAAGTATTAATCATTTGCTTGTATCTTCATGATTTTCTAGGTTGTATTTGAAGTTAGCATGGATTGATTGGTGAATAGTCATGGATACTAGAGAGACTTGGGTGAGGTTGGATATCTCTTGAACTTAGAGATATGTGTTGGAATGATTTCTCATTATGAGATGTCAACAAAAGGATCGAGGAGCCTACACTTGGAAATGGATGTGAATCCATTATAGATCTAATGAGAATGTTGTCTTTATTATAAGTTTTTATTGCTTGGTGTTGTATACAGAGGACAATCTTGTATCCCACTCTTGGTCTACTCAGTAGGTGAATGATCTAATAGGTGTTGCCCACCTGATTATTAGATGCATTCTTTATATGTACTTTGTCTTCTCTTGTGCATTAGTCTTGAAAAGAATTGCTAAGAAGTAGATGCATGGGTTTATGGATTTTTCTTGTTCTCATTATTTTTGGTCTTGAGCTATGGAACTAGTTCTAAAGACTTGTTTGGAGAGGTACATAAATGGTTTGCAGTTTTGGGGTTATTCCCTTTGTTGTGGGAATGTTTGGCTAATTTGATCTACTTTCAGTGAGAGGTTGACATCTTGTTATGTCATAAAATATCGCCCTAGGACTTTTTACCACCTAGTTTAGTTCCTAGGTCCCCTTAATTTCATTATGCATGTTTAAAACTCATCCCAGGGCAAATTCCCCTGAAACCCATGACAAATGGGGCCTAGGGGTCCACCTTAATGCTTAATCAAGACTCAAAAAAGCACCCCTGGACTTGGGCGCCTGCACCCTAGTCCAGGCCTATTTTGTCAAGACCTAAATTTAAATGTGTTAGCTTATGACCATTAAAATGCTTTCCTTTATTGGCTTATTCAATTTGAATTATGAAAGTTTAGCGAGAATGCATATATAAACATGTTTAGGACTTCATTTTAAACCCAGATGGATAATGTGAACTTGTGATATTCTACTAAGGGATTTCAAGGCATTCATTGTGTTGTAGAGTAGTATTGTGTTGTTATTGTGTTTGTTTGTTGTAGATTTGGCTTCATCAATCCATATCCTCATGTTGTGAAAGATCTTCATTTTCCATGAGGGCTTCACTTCCAAGGTGACATCTATTTGTATTTCAATCAATCTATCTTATCATTTGATTTCTCCTCTATCGACCAAGGACATGCATTATATCTAACAATAGTGTTGGAAGGCTTGAATTCCATTCCAGAGCTTGACTGAGGCAAGCTCCTAAACACCACAACCCCTAAACCCCTCTCTTGTGATTGTAGGTTACAGGTGTAGGATCTTGCAAAGTAGAGTTGTAGAAGATCAAAGCAGAGGATAGAGATTCGAGATCTAAGAAGAAATTATAGAAAACCTAACCTACTGGACTAGGGTGCCCACCCCGTAGTCCTCCCGACTGGCATCTCTGAAAACTCTGAAGCAGGTTGTTTGTCTTCATCACCTCACTATTCTAGATCTATAGAAAAAGTATTTTGTTGGACTAGGGCGCCCACCCCAGTGTCCCTGAAGTTTCCACCTTCAGAAATCAAAATCCTGTTATGTTTCTAATTTGCATTTACTGCCTTCCTGTGTGATCATTTGTTGTATCTTGTTCGTCTGTATGCGGAATCACATAATTAAGGTTTAAGGCTTAATTGAACTAGGGTTTGACATATCTAGAAATATAATCTATCTTTCCATATCATTCCTAAGTGACATCAACTTGTAGTTGAGTTCTCTCCATCTATAGTGACTCAGCTTGATTGTTGTCCTTGAGTGTTACCTCATCCCCCTTTTTGATTGAATCTACCTTAACCACACTTCAACCTCATCCCCCTTTTATATATAACATTTTGGTGAACCTGTGTTTTTACTACACTTGCATCTTGTTGAGTGTTTTAATAATTCCTTGCATTCATTCATATCATATTCATCATCATACATTCAAAAATCTTGCATACATTTGAAAATTTTGAAAAAAATAAGCATTCTAGGCTTGCATTAAGGCATAGTTTTGCATATTCTCGTTGCATATCATTGAACACATTTAATTTTATGATATTTACATTAGATCTGAGATAAATTACACTATCTAGTCATTTCATGATCTCATACCTTGCATTTGCATATCTCATTTGCTAGGGTTTTGCTTGAAATTATGCATTTTTTCATATAACCTAGTAATTCCAAAAGTTAGGGTTTGTAGTTAAAATATTATTTCAGATTTTACTACTCCTTTAGATACTCATTCAGATATTATTTTAAACTATAGTGTTGCATCATTGTGTGTTCTTGCACTTAGATTTCAAATTTTGCATTTACACATTGTGTATTTCAACAAAAATACCTACATTCATCCTTTTGATTGTGCATTGAGCATTGTAGGATTTTGACATCCTTTTTGCATCAAATCCAAGATATTTTACACTTTATACCTGATTATATTCCATTCATTCATCATTGGGCATAGTTTCATAGATTAATTTCACTATTAGGGTTTCAAAAATCCTTGCATTTTAGTACATTTGGCTAATTTTCCACCTAGTGTTTCAAGATTGGCATGTTGTGATAAATATTGGTGCATTATTGGAATGATCAAAGGATTTTAGGTTTATGTACCTTATCATCCTCTTTGTTTCATAACATCTTTGGCATATTTATATTGAAAAGGGTGAAAAATCAAGCATTTTGGGTTTATAAACATACATAGTTTTGCATTGTTTCATTGCATTTGTCATAAATATCTTTCATTTCATATTTTTCATTCATTTCAAAGCATATTTTAATTTATCATTTGAAAATTTTTCATCTTTTCATATTGTTGTTTGAAATTTTGCATATTTTTAATTACACAATGTGTATTTCAACATAAGCAAATAAGCATCCTTTTCACATATTTTGCAATAAATCAAAAAATTACCAATATCACATTTTGTGCAGCACTTTAACATTAAATTAAATTCATTTGTAGTGACACTAGTGTGTTTTTGTTCTTTGCAAAAAGCTTCAAAAACTTGATTTCCTCAAACTAGTGTTGTGGTGTACAAAAGTCTCTCATATTGGTTGTATGTGATAAACGAATAGATATTATTGTACTTTGTTGTTCCAAGACACTTTTTATGGCACCTTCATGTCATTTATCTTTGGTATCTTTGCATGCATATATAAAAAATCTTGATTTTAATAGATGCATAACCCTCATGGGTGAGCATCCTTCAATATTAGAAAATCTAACCGAATTCATATCCATGAACACTCATGAGAAAGATGATTGTGAAAGTTCTATAAATCATGATAATGCATTAGATCTAATATCTAAAATTTTCCTATTCCTCCTCTAGTTGAATGTTCAAACACCTTGGACATCACTAAGGAAGTGAAGACCTTTGATCTTCCTCCTTTGGATGAATGTTCAAGAACCTTGGATATCTCTAAGGATGCGAAGACCTTGGGTAGCTCTCCTATGGTTGCAAGTTCTATTCCATTGGATGACACTAAAGATCAAACCATCAATAATTCCTTTTCTCTTTGTTCTAATTCTCTCCCTTTAAAATATGAAGCATTAGTGGATAAAGAAGGGTCCCTCACATTAAATTCTATAGGGATGAATGTCGAGCTTAATCAAAATCAAAGCAGTGTTAATTCAATTGTCTTTAATAGGTTTCTTCCACCCACTAAGGTGTTATTAGATATATGTAGCAATATTCCTAAGATGATTGTGCGAGGGGTACCTAATGCACCTTCTTGCCTAAAACTGGTGATCATGGTTCAAGGTGATCGAAAACCCCCTCAACCCTTGCATTACATTCTAAACTATGCAAGACAAATCACTCAAATAAATCAAGGTGTTCAAAATGTGTCATAACAACCACATTAAAATGTGATTTCTCACACATACAACATTGTAATAACAAGCAAAGTAAGAAAGAACCACATGTGTCTGTCTTGCTTCCATCTTCTCAACCTATGCTCCCTCCACCACCTCATCTTACTCATAAAGGTGGCCAAGATTATGATCTTATTGAGTAGCTTCATGCTACTCCTTCTAAGATCTCCCTTTGGGAACTCATACAAACATCACCTACATATCACAGAATGCTCCAAGAATCTTTACAAAAGGTTATTGTACCACCTGTTGTTAAGCCGAATTATGTAGCAGCTTTGTTAGATTGTATGCATGAGACAAAAATGGATATTCTATTTCAACAACATGAAATATCGTCAATTAAAGATGAATATGATCCACTTATAATATTTATCACAATAGATAAAAAGTTGATAAAGTGAGTTATGATTGACAATGGATCGACTCTTAATGTTTGTGGCATTGACTTACTATGTAAAATCAAGATCGATGCTCTTTAATCAAACCAGAGAGGATTAGCATTTGTGGTTTTGATAATGCTAGTAGACAATCCTTGGGTACCATAACTTTATCCATAAAGGTTTGACCCATGACATTATCTACCCTTTTTCATGTCATGCCTGGTTCACTTTCATATAATATGATTCTCAGTAGACTGTGGATTCATGCCATGGGGGCAGTTTCGTCTACCCTTCATCGATCAATAAAGTTCATCTATCAAAACAAGCAACACACCATTGAAGTTGATCTTGAACCAAATAATTGTTTACATATTGAAACACAAAAACAAGTTAACAATCATAAGAGTCTAAACAACTTACATGTTGATTCGTCAACACCTCTTTCCATAGACTATGTTGTACAAGACTCTAAACCATCGAATGCACTTTTTTGTGAAGATTGGGGCTCATTAGATTTTACTCCTTTCTGTGTGGGGGAATATAAACTTAATAACTTTGACACATCAAAAGTTGCATCAATTTCATCCAAGCAATCTTTGAAAACACCTGAGAAACCCAAAGTCTCCTTGGTAAAAAACAAGACAATACTCTTACTTATACTACAGATTATGAGACCTACGAGGCCTCACCATCATCTAAAGAGATGGACTCTCTCTATGGTCTTGGATTTCAAATCTTGTACAAAAATTGTGACTACATAGGCAATGGTTGTGGTGTAAATCAACAAGGAATTAGAGTACCTTTACAAGTTGTTGGATTTAACTACATGACCAGTATTGGATACTGCTCTTTAAAGCCCACCAAAGCATACCTTTGTCCTAAACTTAATGGCAATATAATATCAACAAGACCAAAACTACATGCAAGATATCTTAAGCTGATAGACAAGGATTGTTTTCCAAGAAATATCCCATTGAATCAGGTAAGTATTTCTCCCTCCTTTAGCCACACTCAATGTAGCACCTATTCTAGTTGCTCTCAATGGTGGCCTCCTCCTAGATATATATGTTGTTAGCATTATGTTGTGTTCCCCTGGGTTTTGTTATATGTTGCTTAGGTCTCTTTGGATGACCCTTGATACTCTTGTAAGGTCAAGGATACAAGTAGACCACCTCTGTTGTAATCATTCTTCTATCCTTCTATTCTCTATTTTATTGTTGTGTGTTTTGCCTTAGGTGCATAACATTGCAGTTGATTTCTTGGGGGCATCCTCCTACGTGGTGTTCCTAAGGCACTTGCTCTCCTCTCATTTTTATTGTTTACCTTCCTCAGTGATTCTACCTAGTTAGTGGATGACGAAAACAAACAAATACTGATACAAACCGCGTGTCCCTTTAGCGAGTAAACAAAATTGGACCTAGTCCATAAATGAAGATGGGGTTGGTGTGTGTGTGTATATATATATATATATCTGAGGCTTGACTAGTAGAATCACTTTGTGTGATGTATCATGTTGTCTTATCTCTTCTAACAAACCTTTTCAATACATTTTCTCTATGCACTTTGGATTGTTTTGTATCTCACCTTATTGTTACACTTGGTCCTAGGATACCTTCAGTACAAGCCCAACGACTATACTCAGATCCAAACCCATAAGTGTAGCCTTGGTTTCTTGATGTGATCTACTACATGCATAGCTTTCATGATTTGATTTAGTTAATATCTTAGAGTGAGATGTTATAACCTTATCTCTTGTTGATTATCTTAGCATATCTTATTAATGTGTTTGTGGGGACATTTGGTGATCGTGGCACATGTCACCTTTGGGGGCATGGGCTTTGCGAGAGCTCTTATTCCCTTGCATGTTTTCACTCTACCTTAATGTGCTTGATATCAGTAAGCGAAATCAACACCTTAATGTGGGGGCATATATAATGGTATCTACTTGATTATTTGGCACTAACAAAGCATGTTTTTAAACATTGATCTATTTCATATACCTCCTTTTCACTGTAAGGCGTCTCCGTGATGCAGGTGGGATTGTATACTTTGAGCACGTGCTTCTTTTTTATTGTAAGGCATCTCTGTGACATGGGTGGGGTTGCATTTTGAGAGCCCTTCTACAAAAAGTGGGATGGTGTATCTCTTGAGCTAGTGCACATCCTTTTACACAAAGTCCTCATCAGGAGGCAGGGTTGGATCTTGAGCTATCCTCCCTTAAGCATGTCTTTGGTGGTTGTTGTAGCATAAGCTCAACCATAAGGTGTGTTTACAGTGTGTTTTAGATGGTGGGACTTAGCAATAAGCTCCTCCCATTGCTCGTGTTTGTTGTGTATAAGACATATATTATGTCTATGACATGTTATACGGCGCTCGTGTATTATGTGTGTCTTCTTTATGTGTCCTCCCCCTTGTGTGGTTTTAAGGGGATAGCAATGAGCTCCCCCCACACTCAGGTTGTATTTGGTGTGTCTTCCCCCTTGTGTGGTTTCAAGGGCATAGCGATGAGCTCCCCCACACTCAAGTTTTGTTTGGCGTATCTTCCCCCTAGTGTAGTATCAAGGGCATAGCAATGAGCTCCCCTACATTTTGGGTTTTGTATTATGTGATTTTTACGGTTTCAAGGGCATAGAGATGAGCTCCCCCCACCCCTTAGTTAGGATTTTATTTCATGTATGAAAATGTTATATCAATGTATTCATCATGTTTTACGTGACTTCTCTTGTGTCTTCATGTGTTTTGTGTGCTTCCATTGTATTCATCATGTTTTGCATGCTTGTACTATATTCTCTGTGTCTTGTCTGTATTCAAAGTGTCTTCTAGTGCTTACCTGAGACTGGGGGCTAGAAATAGTTCCTCAATCTTTGTGTATGCCTTAGCTTCATGTTTCTTGGTGTGTTTGATGTGTTTTCAGCCATACTTTAATGCATGTATGGATCGTAAGATCATACATACTTTAAAGTGGGGGCTAAATGTTATGTTGTAAAATGTTCCCCTAGGACTTTTCACCACCTAGTTTAGCTCCTAGGTCCCCTTAATTTCATTATGCATGTTTAAAACTCATCTTGGAGCAAATTCCCCTGAAACCCATGACAAATGGGGGCTAGGGGTCTAATTTAATGCTTAATCAAGACTCAAAAAGCACCCCTAGACTTGGGTGCCTATGCCCTAGCCCAAGCCTATTTTGTAAGGACTAAATTTAAATGTGTTGGCTTATGAACGTTAAAATGGTTTCCTTTATCGGACTATTTAATTTGAATTACGAAAGTTTAGCGGGAATGCATATATAAACATGTTTAGGACTTCATTTTAAACCTATATGGATAATGTAAACTTGTGATATTGGGCTAAGGGATTTCAAGGTGTTCATTGTGTTGTAGAACAGTATTGTGTTGTTATTATGTTTGTTTGTTGCAAATTTGGCTTCATCAATCCATCTCCTCATGTGAAAGATCTTCATTTCCTATGAAGGCTTCACCTCCAAGGTGACATCTATTTGTATTTCAATCAACCTATCTTATCATTTGATTTTTCCTCTATCCACGATGAAGACGCACTCTATCTAACAATGGTGTTGGAAGGCTTGAATGCCATTCTAGGGCTTGATTGAGGCAATCTCCTAAACACAACAACCCCCAAACCCCTCTCTTGTGATTGTAGGTTACAGGTGTGGGATCTTGCAAAGTGGAGTTACAAAAGATCATAGCAGAGGATAGAGATTCATGATCTAAGAAGAAAATGTAGAAAACTAACCTACTAGACTAGGTTGCCTGCCCCGTAGTCCTCCTGAATGGCATCTCCAGGAACGCTAAAGCATTTTGTTGTCTTCATCACCTCACTATTCCAGATCTACAGAAAAAGTAGCTTGTTGGACTAGGGTGCCTGCCCCAGTGTCACTAAAGTTTTTTCCTTCAAAAATCTGAATCCTAGTATGTTTCTAATCTATATTTAGTGCCTTCTTATGTGATTATTTGTCATATCTTGTTCATATGTATCCAGAATCACATAATTAGGGTTTAAGGCTTAACTGAACTAGGGTTTTATATATCTAGCAATCAAATCTATCTTTCCATATCATTCCTAAGTGATATCAACCTATAGTTTGGTCCTGTCCATCTGTAGTGACTCAACTCGATTGTTGTCCATGAGTGTTATTGTGAAAGGAGGGTTTTATTGAATCTACCTTAACCACACTTCAACGTCATCCCCCTTTTATATATAACACATCTATTGCTGCCATGTTTTCATCATAATTATGAATGTTAGATGTTGCTAAATTTTTATTTTGGAAATGATGAAAGAGATCTTACTTTTCATAGTTTGGCACATGTTAGTGTTTCTTTTACACTATATGGTAGAGGAGTTAGCCACACCCTCTATCAGAAGTGCTATAGGAGGACTTGTTAATGCTTTGATCTTGTTTAATACTTGACATTACCCATGTAGTGGGAGTTCCTGGATATGTATGCTCTTTATGGTCACGATATCTTCTTGGTTGTCTCAGTTTGTAGGTTATTGATGTGAAGATAATTTTGCATGTTTCACTATTGGGATCTACAAGTTGTGTAGTTTAGTGGGTTGTCTTTACCCATTTGTTGCATTGAAGACTTGGATGTGGACTATCAATATCCACAGATTCATTGAGTGTTATTATAGATTTTGTTTGTTGGCCTTGTCTTTGGTCATTTGTACATTGGTATGTTGCATTGAGATGGGAGGATGGATGATTAGCAGGATTGATTTACAGGGACTTGATTGTAGTTTTTGGTTGGTATGTTGATGGCATGGAGTTCTACCTATGATGGTTTTTTACCATGGTTTTTGAGGTATGGATATTTTGGATGAGCTAGCAACTTGTTGTGATTGCTTTTCCATTTGGTATGAGTGTGGCAGACACTCAGTCTTATGTTATTGTGTGATTTGTTGTTTGTGTTCATGCTAAGATTGGTGCAGATGCCTTTATATGTATCTTGGTGGAGCACATTAGCAGGTTGAAGAATCAATGGTACATTGATGGCTAGGGATGTTTTTCCCTATGATAATTTTTTTTAATTACCTCATAAGAGTAATTGCAATGTATAATGTCAAGTGGGAGAATGTTGGGATAAGTTTTCATTAACTTTTCAATCCTAACCAAATTCATGTGTCTCCAAATTTCATGGAAAGTGTTCTCCAACACATAGGGACTTGAGAGACAAAATAATATTTAATTATAGCACTATGACATGTTGATAACTCCTATGAGGTAGGACCCAATTTGAGCTCCCACTTTGGAAGTGGAGTCCATGGAGACTTGTAGTTGACTCTTTGATTTCTATCTTGACTTGGTAATACTTCCTATGAAGTGGGAGCTAATTTGGGTGCTCACTTTGGAGGTGTTTCCAATGAAGACTGGGAGTTTTCTTTTTGTGTGCATGAGTGGATAATGTTGATATGCTTTGCATGAACATGATATAGAAGTTAACAACAGAGTTAGAGATGCATGATATTTGCATCAACATGATGTGGCAATTAACAGTGGAGTCAGAGATGCATGATATTTGCATGAATATGATGTGGCAGTTAACAGTAAAGTTAGAGATGCATGATATTCACATATTGCTTGCATGAAGTCATAAAAGCTTGCATGGACTTGCATGTTGTTGCATGTCACTTGTATGAGTTTGCATGAGCTTGCATGTGTTGCATGTTACTTGCATGGACTTGCATGTTGTTGCATGTCACTTATATGAACTTTCATGTACTTGCATGTTGTTGCATGTCACTTGCATGTGCTTGCATGTTGTTGCATGTGCTTGCATATACTTGCATGTTGTTGCATGTTAGTTATATGGACTTGCATGTTGTTGCATGCCAGTTATATGGACTTGCATGTTATTGCATGTCATTTATATGGTGTTGCATGTATCTTGAATGACACTCTAACTCAAGATTGGTTTTGGATAAATCTTGCATGGTGCTACAGGTGGTTACATGACTCTTTCATGTTACAGAACAAGTTGTTACATAATAATATTAGGGACATCAATGATGCATGTTGTTTGCATGACATTGGTGTGTGTTGGTACTTTAGTGATACTTTAGTTGACTATGTCTAATTGGGAGTTACTAGGTGCTCATGAAGAAGATTTCAGTTCAACATTGTTATTGTCACATAACACTTGAGTTGAGTGAGTTTGAGTTTGACTTCTTGGGTGCCCATGTTGAGACTTTCAATTATACCTCATTGTTGTCACATAACACTTCCATTGACTAAGTTTGATTGGGGAATCTTGGGCACCCATGTTTGAGGCTTGCAATTAATAGTTGATTTCTACCATCCAGATTTAGAGTTCACTATATTGGGCACTTGAATTTGCATGAGGTTTCTTCTCATGCTATTGGATACAATTTGTTGTATGTTTGAGATCCATGGCTTCTATATAATGATTCCTTGAGTTGGTAGAAATAACATTATAGATTATAGATATGTAATGACAGGAAGGACAGGTATTTGAAGATTGAAGAAGTAATGGAGTGCTAGCAGAATCCAGAGAAGATTTCAGTATTATTGTAAACTCATTTATAGGAATTAATACAAGCATAATCTCTTTGGGTGTGGAGTTTTTTCCCGCAAGGGTTTCTCTACATAAATTTTGTGTCTACTTCTATCATGTTTTTTTCTTCTCTACTACATTGATTAAATTGGAGAAATACTATTACATCTAAATTGAAAGTAATTTTTAGATTTACACATGCTTTTATTTAAGATTTGAAAACATTTAAAAGCTACATAGCTGCAACTTTACCTTGTTCTCTCTCCCTTTTTCCAACAAGAACTAGGTCGTGGAGCTCATAAACCACTAAGATCTTCGCAACACACAAGTACTTTAAAATTTAAAGATTTTAGAAGAAAATAAATTGTTTTGAGAGAGGGAGTTTTGGTTTTAGAAGAAGAGAAAAAAAGTTTTGTTTTGTTGTTTTAAGTGTTTCAAGCACGTTAGATTCACCAAAATGTTTAATAGGAAAAGTGATTCTAACTAAACTCTCTTTAATCAGAACAACTTCCTATTACACATTAGGATACTAGCTACCGAAAATGTTTATCTTACTACTATCCAATCTAGAAGAGTAAGATTATCCAAGCTATATCCCTTTGTTGCAATTGAAATTGAATGATTAAATGATGTTAACTAAACTAACTAAGACTAAAGAAAATAGAGGAAATGCTAAGATACAAGCAGTAATTCATAGAAACAAATACAGAAATGAAAACAACAGATCACGAAGAACCTAGCACCAGGTGAGTAGCCTCACTACCCAGGACAATAGCACGCAGTGCAGATGTCTACACTTAGTGTTGTGGTTTGTATGGCACTAGAAACCAAAAACACTAATCTATATGGGTCTGCATGGATTTTGATGAATTCTTGTTGACAACAAACATGATTATTAGTGCACTGAAATTGATAGATAAGGCAAACAGATAAGAATGATATGATAATAAGGAAATAATGAAATTGATGAGGAAGGGAAAAGTGAGTGCAAACACTCGTGTATTTGAAGCCTTCTCTCATGCAACCTACAATCACAAATAGGAGAGAAGGGTTGGGTTGTATAGAGGTTTGCCTTAGTCAAACCCTATTTTTGGTGTTTTCACCACAATGATAGCCAGAGATTGAAATATTGATAAAAGAGCATGTGCTCCAAACTCTAACTGTGCCTAGAATTGTGGTGAGTAGTGACAAAATGATATTGCAATATTGATAAATAAATAAATAGAGAAATAACAAGACAAATACTAATCTAATTTTTTTGACAAAAGAGTTGAGAAAGAGATTACAAGGATCTCGCTAGAAGACTATTGCATAGGAGAACAAAAAGAGCTTTATTCCAAAGGATAGTGATCTTAAACAAGAGCCTCTTAAATAACACAAAGTACACAAGTAAATCACATCAATTAATTTTCTCAATGCCCTGCAATGAAAAAGTAGCATGCAATAACAATTATACAAGCAAGATGATAGTTTAGTAGTGATTTTAGCAGAGCTTCGCTATGGAAAAGGATCAATCATTTGAATGGAAAAGCAACAAGGTTTTATAGAAGAGGCGAGAGGTCAAAAATTTGGGAAAGGAGTCATTTGGGTGCAGATAGACATTAGGAAAAGATCAAAGTGCCACACAAGTAAAAATACACCTAAAAATGGTTGGCGAACTGAAAGATGCTATCAGAATGCCAGCACATGGCATAAACATTCATGCTTAGTGCTTTGGTCTGTGCAACTTCAATTTTAGAAGGTCCAAATTACTCAGGGCATTTCCAAGGCTAAGGTACTTTTACAATTTTTAGGTAGGACAAGCAAAAAGGGTCAAAGAAGCATTTGGAAAGTACACTAACAGAGTGGGCACTAAAATGAGTACCAAATAGAGCTTGAAATTTTGAGCAAGCATAATTTACAATGCTACATATGTAATCCTCTTATACCTAAGTAAGATCAAATCAAAAGATCCATTCCCAAAACCAAGGGAATAAACCCAAAGCCATCCTCTACACACCTCAAAAAAATCTCTATTACTAACATCCATAGCTCAAGACTCGCTCTCATAAGAAAACATAGCATGAAATAAAATGCATCTAAAAATAGGGTGGGTTATACCTATCAAATGATTCATCGTTGAGGGACCAAGAGTGGGGAATGTGATTTATCCTCCAAGATACACCAAGAAACATTGCTTCTCTCTAGGAACAATCTCCTTAGTAGATCCATGGTGAACTCACATCCAACCTAGGTGTAGGATCCTTGGTCTTCCTACTAAAACCTCATGAAAGAGTACCATCTCAACACATGATCTCCAAGAACAAGAGATCTCTAGACACCCAAATTTGATATAGGTGTAGAATTTATCATTACATGCCAACCAAACTCCAATACAACATGCAGTAACTAGTAGCACACAAGAAAAATGATCACACCTCTAATATATAAAATTAAAGCTCCATCTACATGATTAATATAGAATATAGGAATTCTCCATGATGATGTGATCTACATCTACTCAAAAGAAGATCATGTCTCAAATAAACATATTTACTACTAAGAGCACCTATATGATGCCAAAACTCTAAGGTGTGATAAAGAGTCCACCATGGCACAATAACATCCATCCTCTAAACAAGGATCATTTGTCAAACCAAAAAATTCATAATCAACACCTTGACCAAACACTTTAAGAGTCCTATATGGTCACAAGATATCAATTTCTCCTTGGAAATCATATGAAGATAACCACCTCCTGTCAATAGAACTCAATACGTCAAAGAACTCTCATTGCATACAAGAAACAAGATCTAAGAGCTCCTCCATGATACCAACAACCCCTGCAAAAGATCATCCATCACCAAGTGATGAATCCACATCACTGTCAAAGCTCCCACTGAACTATAATACCAAGCTACACATAGCATCATGGTAACCATCTCCTAAATAAAAATTACCCATAGTCCACACACATTCAACTACAACACCAACAATTATAGAGGATAAAGTAGAACCAAGATCTTCAAACCAAGAAGATAAATCACCACTTACAATCAATAATCAATCCAACACCACCAACAATGCATCTGCATAAGAAACTATGTCATGCTAAAGCTCCAAGTGTACAAGGAACATCAATGATACCATGATCACTACCCAATGGACCTACATAAAAAACCATGTCGTGCCAAAGATCCAAGCATACAAGGAACCTCCATGACACCATGATCATGACCAATGTACTTACATCAACAATCATATCATGCTAAAGCTCCAAGTGTATAAGGAACCTCCATTGCACCATGATCACCACCCAACTAAGTCTCACATGTCTTGTACCATAGTCAATAGGTGTAGGTCCCACAACACAACTTTCTCAAGTAATACCATCCCTCTCTACCTCATGAAGACAGCCAAACCAATGAAACAGGTGACTAAACTAAGACAACTAAATAGAATCTATATCCAAATTGAAATATATATGGGTATAGATGGCCCACATCTAAGTTATCTATGCAACTTGTAAGTATATACAACCTACAAAACTACACAACTCGTAGATCACATAATATAATATATAAATTCAACATCATATTGATAACCATGTCAAACATAGACAATTAAAGATAAACATGTAATTTTTCCATGATTCAAACACCAAATCACCTCTAGATTTGATTTGTCACAAACTCACAAAATACCATACTTAAAGGAACCAACAAATAGCTCAAACAAATTATATAAGTGAACAAGTCACATGCCAACATATTCAAACTTGATCCACTATGAAGTGCTCAAAAAATGCTCTCCATCACCTTTAAGAAGTCCAAAATTAAACATCATGGGCACAAGATATGACCTATCAAATCAATGAGAGAAAAAATATCTTCCAATTGGCATTTTTTATCTAAAACAGAAAAATCTAGAAAAAACACTAATACCACTGTGTAGTAATAGGAAAGAGCTTTCCATTGACTATAAGAATAGGAAAATATAACTCCCTAGGTGAAATTTATGCCTCCTAAAACAAATATTTCATTAGGCTTCAAAATTGAACACTAGTGGTTGTTGGGTGGTCCACTAGTGGTAGTGTCAAGTTGTGCCACCCAAGTGGTGGTAGAGGGGGGTGGCACCACCCAGGTGGTGGCATGTCAATGGCCTTGGGACTTGGCCCTCAGGGGCTAGCCCCTCAATACAACCAAGGGCTACTATTAGGTAGCTAGTCCTCTAATGACTAGGGGTTGGCCCCTTCCCACAGACTCTTCACACTCCCACTCATTGACATCATCCAATGACATCTAGTTTTTTTATTTTTTCGATCATATGACCCACTGAAGACTATACCCTACACTGATGAATGTACAAAATACTTGGTCACCTATACGATGACTATAGATGATGAATGTGATGCATATGGACCATACAACTATACATAATCCATATGATTGTATGGATAAAGACTGCACCAGATTCCTCCATGCCCTTGAAAATGGATGAATTTGTTTTGCAAACATAGTTGTGTTATATATGAATCCATAGGTTTTTAATCCTTCTAGACTCAATGGTGAGATCCATTTTTATCTAGAAGGTCACTAATAAAAGCTCACCCCTAAAATCCTCAGAGAAAGAGCCCAAATAGAAAACCCATTTGCCAAATTTTCATCAAACCCTAGATCCGTAACAAGCCAAGTCTTCAAACACACTTGCAACCTTGAAAATCTCTTAAGTATTTTCCTACAAATCCATGGATTCAACTATGCTCAAGATTTCACTCATACCAAGGGTTACAATTACTAGGGAGATCTCTTCCTACAACCTAACAACTAAGATCTAATACCAAATGAAAGGAAATTTGTAGCCATAATAAACTATTTATACATAACCCCAAGAGAGAAAATATGTAAAATAGGTGTTCAAAACTACCATGAAAAAGAATAATAAATCATACTATTAAGAACACTAGATGTACACTAAGAAATCCCTCATGAGGGAAAAACCTAGCCTCCATAAGCACTCACATACTCAATGTATTATCTCATGAACAGAGATTACAATACACTTGTAGAGTCTCCATAAAAGGCTTATAAAATATCAAGCTCCCTAATTTTACTCCATGTGAACAAGCAAATGAGAATCATCTAGCCACACATCTCAATCCATGCTTCCTCTCCTCACATATGCAACCCACAAGAGATGCTCAAACCAACCTTATCCAACAAGCTAAAGGTTATGCAATCCAACCTCAATAACTACGCATGTTCTTGCTTTTATAAAAATAAGCTTGCACAAAACTAGTAAATAGTATTACATAAATCATGAGCTTACAAACCATGCCCCCTCATTTACCTTTTTGTACTAAATTTTCCTATTATTAAATATTTATCCCAATGTTACATAGTGTCTCCAAGATTGTCTAACCCATGTGATGCACACATCCCTAGATTTTCTAGATGCAACACAATTAAATATTGCAGTTTACATTATAAGCATTATGCAAGGTGTACAACAAACCTTTCCCAATAGAGTAGGTTTGGATTAGACGTTATTATGTTAATGTTATAGTTTTTGTGGCCATTTGCTTTGGTTCAAGTCAAATGACTTTACTTTTGTATCATTTTGAACTTTTTATCTCTATCCAATTTTCCATTTTGTTTTGTATTACTCTTTTAAATTTTAGGAGAGGGCCCTATAGAACCCTTGATTAATATATTAAAAAAAATATTAATTTAAAATTTAAATGTTTTCATTATTATGGATCTATTTTAATCAAGTTAGTAATTGGATACCATAAACAACTTAATCCCAACCCATAATATTTATTTATATTTTGAAAGTGTTTTCTAATTTCAATAACATGCCTTAAGATCCTTTTAAAATAGTAACCCTCTACTAATAGGGCTTTATTGTCTTTAGTCTAAATATGGTGCCTTAAATAAATATTTTGTCAAAGCTAAATTACTAATACAATCATATTATATGTCAAAATTATATTCCTTTTTCTTCATACAAATGAATCATCCAATATATGGAATGCCAAACAAAAATTAAATTTTAAAAACCTTATAATAAAGAACGGGGTTATCTACAATCTTTTGTGAATTTATCAATGTCTTTAATTTTCTATGTGGTTAAATGTCATTTTGATGGATTTTTTAGGATTTTTAAGTTCTTATTGGAGATGTCCTCAATATAAGATGTTGTTACTCCGAGTTTACAAGTAATTCTAGATTAATTCTTAGGGAAATGTGAACCATTCTAAGGGAAATGACATGACCAAATTACAAGTGGATTTGGGCTCTTAACAATAGTGGATAAACCCTTCTACACTTTAGGCTCTACAACAATAAGGAGGTTAATCCTAAGAGATTCTACATGACAATTAAAAATAAATGGAGCAATATTATAAGAACAAGCTACACCTTGTGCATGAAGACAACTCATTACTTTATCACTAGCTACCTTCATACTAACTTGTCGAGATAACATATCAAGAACTCACAAAAGTATATAGAACATCAAGATTCAATAAGGTTCTATTACAAAGATAAAATTAGTGAATTCTTCCAAATATGTTCTCATTGTAACTGTGTATAGGAAAAATCGAGAGGTTGAATGGTAAGATCAAAAAGTAATGACAATAACAACTCAATTACCCATAACATCAAAAGATCTATCTAAGCAATAACCAAATCAATGAATAAATCAAGTTACAAACAAAGAAGCTATCACCTAGATTATTTGGATCTCTCAGTCGAATGTAGATTGCTCTTCAAATTGAGAAACCATGTTTGCAACAAGCGGATATAGATTGTGTTTGTGCTCAAAAGGTAGAAGTGTGCTCAACGATGCGATGTATGCTCAATGCGCTATAGGGAGGCAAAAACTTAAATGATCGAAGAGGATTTGTGAAGGAGATGAGGGGGGTTTATATAGGTTTCAATGAAGATCGATCAACGATCCAGATAATTCAATAGAATCAATGGATGAGATAAATCTAGAATTCATGATGAATGTGCACTTGACATTTGTCACACAAAAAACTATTTTTGTTTAAGTTAATTTCTTTTTGCATAAAGATAGGAATTGATTTCATAAATTAGAATGTTTTTTTTCTAATTTAAGAGTTGTTGATAAAAACAAGATTGATTAAGTCAATTAACTCAACTTGTAATTTGCTTTTTGCATGATTTGAGATAAATTAAATAATAAATTATTTAATTTTGTGTGCATGATGAACAAGATTTATTTTTAGAGGAATTGGAATATTTTTGAAGCAAATTAAATAAATAAATTTATTTAATTGTTGGTGCATGATTAGAGGAATAAATAAAATATTTGATTATATTTTATTTTTGGAGATTGAGATAATTTAAATAAATTTGCATGATTTATTTAAATTTGGAAGAACAATTTGATTTAATTAAATAATGAAAATTATTTAATTGTAGATAAGAGGATTTTGATGATAAATTAATTTATTCAATTGATGTGGATTTGAATTTTGAAGGAGGATGTTTTAATTAAATAATAAAGATTATTTAATTTTGGAAGAATAAAGTTAATTTTGATTAAATTAATTAAATAAATAGAATTTATTCAATTAATGTTGAATTTAGGAGATTTGGAAGAATTTGATTATTTTGATGAAATTAATTAAATAATTAGATTATTTAATTAACGTTAAAATGCAAGTGATTTGGAAGAATTGATGAAAATGCAAGTGATTGGAAGACATGGTCATTTTTGGGTGTCTACATTTTGCCCCTCTTTGATGCAATGTAGTTTATAGCGTTTCTTCAAAGAAAATGATTTTTTAAGACATGATACAATTTCGATGCCCTAGTGTAGCTAGCTGCCCCTGTGTAGCTGGCATAGGATGCCCCCTTGAGAGGAAAGACAGGGAAGCGACAGAAGAACTGGGTTGACACTCGATTAGAAGATTATGTTGGAGATAAACGAGGCTGGATTGATGATAGATAGAAGAAAGTGGAGATAGCAGAGAACATGATTGAAAAGGCTGTTGATCAATATTTGCTTAAAAAACTATATAATGACATGGATAAATGGATGGTTAAATAGATGATCTTGTTGCATTGGTTTCACAAATGTTTATAAAGAGCAATCCTTATTTTGATATAGCACATGGATAGTTTGCCACCAAGGTATAAATGACCAAGGTGTTGAGTTATCCGAGTGCATGGACGTTGACTCTGCAAGCAAGTGGTTTGCACTTATATCCCTTAGACATAATATAATCTTGTTGGATATGTGAATGAGCCATCGTCTTGAACATAAAATAAACTTCAATACATAAATGCAAGAAGAATATTAATATGTAAGATGCTAGGTTGTAACACTCACACAAGATAAATATACTGCTAAGAAAGATACTAAAGATCATTCCTCAAACACGGCACACAAAAGCAATGACTATGCCCCCAATCCATACTGCATCGTAACATACCAAGATATAGATAAATCAAGCTAGTCTTGAATAGGTAATGGAAAAAGGAACAAAAGATAAACCAAAAAGCAAATTGATTGACTTACAAAGTAAACATACAACCAACATATTCTCTTTCCAAAGAGGTTGCTCAGAATAGATTGGATTGGTTGGGTAGATAACAGCCTTATTGTAGGAATGATGTGTCCGTTAAAGGGTGTAGATCTGTTGAAAGGATAATGTTTGGTTTCAGGAAATGCAACGTGTTGTATAAGATGCCTGGTCTGGTTTTGATCATGGAACATCATGTATAAGACAAGTGTGTTGATCTGTTGCTTGGTTGAGATTGATTTAGCTGATGTTGGCAATAGATATGTAGGACAGCATATGGCTCTGTAAGTAAGTTGTTGTGCTTTAGGTTTGTTTAAGGACTTTTACTTTGAAAGGATGTGTTTGTTTGTTATTTTGCTGCTTGAGTTAGTCAAGTTGAGGTGAATGGATTTTGATAAATAGAAGGCTAGAAAGATGACATGTCAATGGATTGAAATGGGTGAAGAATGATGAAAATGGTAATATGTAGTTTTGGATAGAGTGATGAGTGGGTCAAAGTGTTTGAGCTTGGGAAGGTGAAATGATGATATCTTATGTACCTAAGTACTAGAAACTTCCTTCGTAATCCAGACTACCTACATACCCATATCCATGGGATCAAGGTAATATAAGATTGAGAAGATGATATGTAGTTCTGGTTTGGGCTTGATGATGTAGGATAGTGTTTTCATTGTGGGAAATGATATATCCCTAGATCAACACAAGGATGAAGGTGTTTGGTTTCAGAAATGAAACACCTCGTATAAGACGCTTGGTCTGGTTTCAAGTGTGTGATAATCTGTATAAGATGCCTGGTCTGGTTTCAAGTGTGTGACAATCTGTATAAGACAATTGATATGTTTGATGGATTGGTTTGAAGTGTTTTTATTTTTTCTATGATATGGCTGATGTGTTTTGTTTTGGTTTTGGTTTTGAAGTGTTTTTGTTCTTGTTTTTGAAGTGTTTGCATTTTTAAAGTGTTTGAAGTGTTTGTGTTTTTGTGAAGTGTTCGAAGTGTTTGTGAACCCTAAACAAGGATCCATTCCTAGACCTAGGTTAAGGAAAGGGGTGCCCCCATTTTGGTATGTTGTTATGGTCGACTGCATAGGATAACGATGGGTGATAGGAAGACATAGAACGAGTGACATTGACTGATTTCCAAGCTATACCTGATAGGGAGATGGAAATACAAATAGGTCAATGGTTTTATTATGGATGGATGGATGCAATTTATTATGAAAATGGGATGAACAAGACTCGATAGATGATGGGTGTCGACTCTACACATAGTGCCTGTTTGCTAGGTTTTCACTATGGTACTTATCCAAGGCGCCTGTTTACCGGGTTTTCACCAAAGGATGGATTATTTGTTTGGTTTTTTTTTTTTTTGTTTTTTTTTTTTTTTTTTTTTGACATGGATACTCCGAGGATTAGGCATAGAACTTCTTGAGATGAACACTATTGAGTGGCTCATCTAGAGGAATGCCTTTAGGTGTTGCTAAAGTATAAGCTCCTGATCCATATGTTGTTGTGTTAATAAAGGGCCCTAACTAGTTAGGCTTAAACTTGCCCTTCTTTTCTCAATCTGCTTGATTTCTTTGATTTTCTTTTAAGACAAGATCACCCACTTGAAATCATCCTTCTTTGATCTTTTTGTTATAATTACACCGAAGGCAGTTTTGATAGACATGGAGATGATTAATTGCTGCAAGGTGCCTCTCATCTAGTAGTTCTAGCTCATCTAATCTGGAAGTGTGATACTCCCCTCCATCAATCAAGTGCTACATGGATACTCTAAGGGATGGGATCTCGAAGTCTATAGGTAAAATGGATTTAGAGCCATAGACCAAGGCATAGGGTGTGGCACTAGTTGGTGTTCTGATACTAGTGCAGTAGACCCATAGGACGGGATTGAGTTGCAAGTGCCAATCATGACCAGCTTCATTGACTATTTTCTTGAGGATTTTGAGAATGGTGTTGTTGGAAGCCTTAGCTTGGCCATTACTTTACAGATAGTAGGGATTTGAAAAGTAATGTTGGATATTGTATTGGGTGCACAAGGCATGGACATCTTGATTTTTGAATGGTCTCCCATTATCAGTGACAATGGCTTGGGGGATACCATACTAGCAAATAAGGTAGTTTAGGATAAACTTGGCTATTTGCTAGTATGGTATCCCCCAAGCCATTGTCACTGATAATGGGAGACCATTCAAAAATCAAGATGTCCATGCCTTGTGCACCCAATACAATAAGGTAGTTTAGGATAAACTTGGCTATTTGCTTGCCGGTGATATAAGTCATGGGAATGGCTTCGACCCACTTGGTGAAGTACTCAGTGGTGGTAATGATAAATTTATGGCCATTGGATAAGGATGGGTGGATTTGTCCTACGAGGTCAAGACCCCATTGTGAAAAAGGCCATGGAGTAGTCATAGGTTGTAGTTCATGAGTTGGTGCGTGAATCAAATCTCCATGCTACTGGCATTATAGACACTTCTTAGCAAACTGTAAAGCATCTTGTTCTATAGTAGGCCAATAATACCTTGTTCTAAGTATCTTCATAGCAAGATTAGGATTGGTAGAATGTGTGCCACAGACACCTTCATGTATGTCTTGTAAGGTAGCATCAGCTTCTTCCACATTAAGACATTGTAAGAGGATACCATCGAGACTCCGGCGATAAAGTGTCTCACCTAGAATAATGTAATGGGAGGATCGACGGAAAAAGGTTTTGCATTGGGTTGTAGATAGCTCAAAGGGAAAGGTACAATGTTTAAGGTATTCATAGATATCTTTGTACCATGGGGAATTGGGACCAACAAGTTCACAGATGATTTCAATAGTTGGAACATCGACGACTGGTATCAACAATTGCTCGATCAAGAACTCATATTTTTGTGTGTTTGCAGGCATATCTATAACTAACCCCACAGAGGCCATAGAGTCTGTAGCCTTGTTATGCTCTCTTGGAATTTGCTCAAAAGTGATGCTAGAAAAGTGTGGTTTGTAGGCATCCACTAGTTGCTTGTAAGGGACCAACTTTTCATCTTTTGTTTGGTACTCATATGTGACTTGTCAAATGACTAGTTGTGAGTCTCCATATACCTGTAGTTCTTTGATTTCCCATTGGACTATTGTATTGAGACCTATGAGGAGTGCTTCATACTCATCTATGTTGTTGGTACAAGGAAATGCAAGCTGATATGACTTGGGGATATAGTCATTTTGAGGCATGATAAATAGGATGCCGGCCCCTGAACCATTTTGTGTGTAGGAACCATCAAAATACTATTTCCACATTACTGAGGTAGAAAGAGTGAAGAGATTCTCATCCAGAAAGTCAAATACCATAGGATGAACATTTGTCATGGGTGCTTCTACTAGTTGATCTGTTAGGGCTTGTCCCTTGATTGCTTTACGATCCATATACTCAATGTCAAACTCACTAAGGATCATGGCCCATTTGGCTAGTCTGCCTGTGAGAGCTGCTTTTGCTAGGAGATACTTTAATGGATCAATTTTGGCTATTAGATTTGTGTGTTGGTTTAGCATGTAATGCCGCAACTTTTGGGAAGCAAACACTAAGGCTAAACAAGCTCTTTCCATAGGTGAATAATTGAGTTCATAACCCATCATGGTTCTACTAATATAATAGATTGCATTCTCTTTTCCTAACTCATCATGTTGTGCTAGAAGAGCCCCTAGGGCTGCAGTTGTAGTTGAGATGTACAAGATCAAAGGCCTATCAGTGACTAGTGGTACCAAGATAGGAGGTGTAGCTAGATATTCTTTGAGCTGATCAAATACTGCTTGACACTTATCGTCCCATCGAAATGAGACATCCTTTCGAAGAAAGTGTTGAAATAGTTGACATTTATTTGCTAGTTGTGAGATAAATCACCTAATGGATTGTAACCTTCCTTGAAGGCTGCTTAATGCTTTTAGATTCTTTGGTGGAGACATTTCCACTATAGCCTTGACTTTTGCTAGATCTACTTCAATGCCTCTGTGAGATACAATGAATCCCAACAGTTTTCTTGATGTTACCCCAAAGACACACTTCTTTGGATTGAGTCTTACTTGATATTTTTCTAGTCTGTCAAAGATTTTCCCTAGAACCTATATGTGATATGCCCTAGAAGACTTTGCTAGTATATCATCCACATAGTCCTCCATGATATGATGAAAGAGATCACAGAATATCACTGTCATTGCTCTTTGATAGGTCACACCTGCATTTTTAAGACCAAATGGCATGACACACCATCAATAGGCACCCCAAGGACAAGTGAAAGTAGTTTTATGTTGATCTTCTTCTACTATCATTATCTGATTGTAGCCAAAAAATCCATCCATTAGAGAAATCATTTCATGACTAGCAGTCAAGTCTACTATGAGATCAATGTTTGGTAGTGGAAAGTCATCTTTGGGACTTGCTTTGTTGAGATCTCTGAAGTCAGAACACATGCGGATGCCCCCATTGGGTTTAGCAATAGGTACAATGTTTGACACCCATTCTGGATAATCAATAGGCTTGATAAACTTAGCATCTAGTAATTTTTGTATTTCAACTTTCACTAGGAGAGAGATTTGTGGATGCATCTTTCTCAGCTTCTGTTTGATTAGTTTAGTTTTTGGATCAACCGTGAGATAGTGAACTACTAGTGAAGGGTACAACCCTGGCATATCAACATAGGTCCATGCAAATTTGATGGTTCTTTGTAAGAAGAGGTTGGTAATATTCTTGTGCTCTTGTTCTAATAATGATGCTACAAGGAATGTTGTCTTCAGATTTTGCTTTGTACCAAGGTTTATCTCTGTAGAATCTTCCACTAGGAGAGTTGATTTCTCTTGATACTTAGATGGTAGGGGAAGGTCAAATCCTCCATTCTCAAGTGCCACAGTTGGGTTTTCACCTTTGGATACATCCTTTGTTTTTACTATTTTGTGATTCAGAGGTGCCACGGTGTGGTTTTCACCTAGAGATCTTTCTTTATTTTTACCTTTGCGACTAGAGGATTTGGCATTCTCACCAAAATAAGTAGTTTGCTCTAGTTCCATTACAAAACTAGCTTTATGATCACCAAGAGGGATACCATCCCAGAGTCCCATGAACTCTGTAATAGCTTCATCATTCTGAAATACATCTAGAATGGGGGCCCCTTGTTGGTCCCAATCAATAAGTTCAGGGTAGACAAGTGTTATAATCTAGGTGTTGGTGATGGATGTTAAGGATATGGATGATAGCATAAATACGGAGGATTCAGTGAATAGGTCAATCATATGGAGGTAAGAGTCATCGATGATATCCTCTTTAGACATTGAATCTATGAGAGAAGTTTGTGCTACGTTGTCGAGAATACCCTTAATGTCCAAGGCACGTGGTACCTTTCTACCAAATCCTAACCCCTTTTTGTCTAGCTTCTTCTTCACAATAATGGGTTCCATTTCACCTTGATTTTTTTCCCAAGGCCACTTTTGCCTTTGTAACCCATGTTTTTCACAATGCATAGGCCATTGCGATATTGTTTAACTGGTATGATGACTGGTTCTTTCTCCTTGTAGAGTAAAGATGAGATGTCTTCAATAGTTTTCTCTACCAATAATTCCCTCTTGGAATTGAGTTAGGGATGCTGGGGGAGGAATAGTTGCTTTCTTAGTTGCTTTGGCTATGAGCATTTGGCCATAAGATTTAGGGGATAAGGAAATCCACCCTACACAACAAGATTTTGAGATATCATATTCTCCAAAGCCTATATCACATATGTGAGCTTTGATTTTGGGAATAGGATGAGGATTGGGTTCAACTGCAGAGGCTTTTTTCAGTTTTTTAGAGTCGACATACAATGGGGATTCATGGGCTTTGTCATTATTTGGCACTTGGTTGGAATTCGTATAACTGCCTTGCAAGACACAACATAATTCGAAGAAATTAGGATCTCCTGGGATAGTGATCTCCGTACCATTGAATGGGAACTTGAGAGACTGATGGTACATTAAGGGAATAGCTTTCATGGCATGGATCCATGAGCGTCCTAAGATAATGTTATAAGGTAGCTCAATATCGAGGACTTGGCACCTAGTTTCAAGCATGACGGGGCCTACTTGTATAGGTAAGTAGATAACACCTTCTGAACGGCACTCAGCATCATCATACCCCTTGATTGTAATGCTTTAATCAATGTTGACATGATCCTCAGAGTATCCTAACTATTTAAGTAACTTGAGAGAACAAATATTGAGACCAGCACCGCCATCTATAAGTATGTGTTTGATCTTTCATTTATGGATGAAAACTTCAATGTGAAGGACATCATTATGACATGGATCGTGGGATGGGAGGTCCTTTTCAGAAAAGACCACATTGTAAGGTGAGGTAATGTTACCTATTATAGCTTGGAAATCTGTGACCTCTACGTTAGTAGGAACTGAAGAATCGTGTAAGGCTTTTTCTAGTACAACTTTATGTGCGGGTGGTGACCGTAGAAGGTCCAAGATAGAGATCTGTGCAGAGGTTTTCCCTAGATGTTTGACAAGATTGTAATCAGATTGAGTTGGGAGACTTGATGTAGGACCACGAAGGGTGACACAACCACGATGAGTTGTAACTGCACAATCTGTAGATTTGCCTTTGATTGTGAGGGTAGATACCTGACTCTCTTTAAAATGTCCTAAAATAGAGTCATAGGAAGTAGAATCTTTATTAATACCTTTACCTTTGTCAAGATTTTGACCTTGACCATGATTAGGGAATGGCTCCTTGTACATGTTGAGGTCTTTATTGGTGTTTTGAGTTGGTGGTTCATCATCAAAAGTGATTTGTTTTCTTTCGATAAGGTTTTGGATCAGGTGTTTGAGTTTTATGCATGATATGGTTTTGTGTCCTTTGGTCCTATGGTACTCACAATATTCATTATCTTTGTACCGTGCAGTTTTGTAAATAGGTTTTCCATATGGGGGAGCATCTGGTAAGGTGACCAGTCTATTGTGTATAAGTTTCTATAGAATAGACTATATAGGCTCTCCCAAGGGAGTGAATTGACATCGCAGAGGGTAATCTTGTTGAGGTTGCTCTTGTTGTCGTTGTTGTTTGTTTTGGTTTGGTTGTCTTTGTTGTTGTTGTTGTTGTTGAGGCAAAGGTTGGTTTTGGTTAGATGAAAGATTAAGGGTTGTTTGTAGTGTTTGGACATGTTTGGAATCTACCACACCATCATTGACCATGTTTTTATTTTTGTTCCAAAATTTTGGTTTGTCATTTGATTATTTTTGGGGATCATTGTCTTTGTTGTCTTTGAAGATTTTGCCCATGCCTTTAGCGATGAGGGCTTTTTCAATGTTGATGCCCTTGTAGGTTATTTCATTGAAGGTTGTAGCACTAAGGATTTGCAAATGGAAACTCAATTCTTGGTTAAGGTTCTTTACAAATATGCTAACAAGTTACTTTTCAGGTATCTTGAATGGGAATTTGCTAGCCATTTGTCTTCATCTTTGAAAGAAAGAAATGAAAGTTTCCCCATTTTTCTATTTATTGTTGCATAGGTCGGTCATGGAGATCTCATGTTTTGTGTTGTAGGAGAAATGGGTGGCAAATTTCTCTGCAAGCTCATTAAAAGATTTGATACCCATGGATAGGTGCGAGAACCATTCTATAGCTTGACCTCCAAGACTGCGAGGAAAGAGGCGCATAATATATGTGTCATTATGTGAGACCTTGAAGAAAGCGAGATAGAATTCTCTAAGATGATATTTTGGGTCTCCTTTTCCTTTGTATTTATCAAATTTGGGAATAGTGAAATTGTGAGGAAAAGGGATCATGGGTAATGACCGATCAAATGGATAAGGACAAACTTCTTCCAAAGAGAAGGTTTTCTTGGTGTGGCCAAACGTAAGATCATATAGTTGTTGTTGAACCTCCGCAAGTTTGAGCTCCATAGTTGTGGGAGGGCTTGGAAACATCTCTTGTTGTCCGAGAGCTGGTTGTTGCTGCCCATATGGAAGATTATAGTGTAAGCCATGGGCATTGGTGTTATAAGGGTCATGTGATTGGTTGGGATCATATGTGTTGTATGTTGAGTTTGGATTGAGTTGGATTTTGATGTTTTGATTTTGAGGAGGTGGGGGTGGTGCTAGGTAAGAATGTAGGCTTTGTGATGGTTGTAGATAAGAGTTTTTTTGTTGGTATTGCGGAGGTGGTGTGAAGAAAGAATTTGGTGGAGGAAAGCTAAATTTTGTTGGGTTTGGTTGCGGTGGTGGAACATAGCTTTGGGAAGTTTGGTTTTGGGAATGTTGTGGGTTGAGATAGGTGTGGGTTAGGGTAAGCGTGGATGATCGTTGTGGTGGAGGGACATAGGTAGATGTGTTTTGTGATGGTGGAGGTTGATTGAGATATGTGTTAAAAAAGGTTAGTGTCGATGAGTGTTGTGGTAGAGGGACATAGGGAGATGGGTTGTGTGATGGTTGGGGGCTGATTAAGATTGAGTGTAGAAGAAGGTTGCGGTGGAGGGACATAGGTTGTGTTGACATTTTGTGATGGTTTGGGTTGCATGACATGGTTTTGGTTAATGATACAGAGGGTTGATGATGTTGGTGGTGGTGTTTGTTGAGACCCTTGTTTCATGGCTACATAAGTGTTTCCTGGATTGTAATTTGGTGGGAAACCTTCTCGTGATGGGGTAGCTAATGTTCCATTTGTGATTGGTGTGGGTATTTTAGGAGGTTGTTGTGTGTTTAATTGATCTATAGCGGTTTGTTTGGCTAGTTCTGCTCGATGTTGTAGAGTCTCTTGATAAAGAGAATTCTCATATTGCATAGAAAAAGGCACTGGCATTCTCCCTTGGGAGCTTTGTTTAGGTATAGGAGTGGTCACAGTTGACATGGTTTGGATTGCAGTTATGGCATCATGGGTTTTGTTTGGCTCTTTGAGATTGGATAGATCAAAATCTTGAGGTAATTTGGCTCCTTGTTCGGCTCGTAAGTGGAAGAAAAGATCTTGGTTTTCACTAAGAATTTTATCAAAGGCGGCTATGGCTCTAGGATCTTGCATGATTTCATCAAGGTCATGTCTATCTGTTTGAGAGGATTGACCTTCTTCAAAGTGTCACTCTTCTTGATATGGGATTTGAACCATGGTATAACTGGGTGTAGCAAAATCATGAGGCATACTGATAGTGAATTGGGTTACATCTACCAAAGGAACATTACCTTCTTAAGGATTTGGTTGGTCATGTTGCAGTATGTTTTGAGAATTGGTTGGTCTTTCCATTGGTGTTTTTGGAGTATCCTTTGGAGTCATGTTGGATTGGCTTGGTTAAGGTGTATGAGGAGGTGGTGTGCACTTCCTTGGAATAACTTATTTAGCCTTCATAGTTTGCTGGAGTCTAGTGGTTACCATGGGATTCACTAGGATAAAATGTTTTGAGCTTTTGTTGGGATTTTGCTGAGGTAGTTTTGATGAACAATTTTCTGGACCAAAGGTGCTGTATTGTTTGACCAAAGGCGTAGGACTGTGTTACCAAAAGCAAGCTACTGTGTTACCAAAGCTGCTAGACTATGCTACCAGAGGTGAGGTACTGTTATACCAAAGGTGACCTAGTGTATACCAAAGGTGAGCTACTGTTATACCAAAGGTGAGCTATTGTTATACTAAAGGCAGTGAAGTAGTGTCAGTGATGTTTATAAGGCAAATTTTGATAGATTCAAATTTGATTTTGGTTGGATTTGCTTTGGAAAGAGAAAACACATCAAACAAAGTACCAAAGAGGATTGACACAATAGATAGTGTATGTTCAAGGCTCACAAAAAAGCCCAATGTTTCCATGGGTATAAGACAATTGCAAACAATTCAAGCACTTTTTATCCCTAGAGACATGGTTTCATTATGATAGATCAGCTCACAACTTAATTCTCCATCGACCAAATGTCATTCCATATAGGTTTCGTACATTTGTATCTTTGCAAGACACAATAGGTAGGGATATCTCACCCTCCCCTCGAAAATCTCAAGTAGGTCACAAGAGCTTTATGGCTAAGGGAATACTATCTCTTCTCAAGGGAGGTAATGGTGAGTATCTTGGGGGCTTGAATCAATTCCCCTTGCACTGATGATTACCGCAACGTTCGGAGGTGGATCAGGTAGTCACTATCTAGATTGGTTCTTAGTAGATTTGAGGGACCAATGCCTTATGAGCAATGTGACAAGCTACTAAAATCTTTAACCAATCCTACTAAGAGTATCAAACACTTCGCTTAGTGTGAAAATCGTTTCCACAAAGTGCTAGTACACCTCTTTTCAATTTGGTACCATAAGGTAAGGCTGACGTTGGTTAGGACTTGGCTTTCACCTTATCCCTCTTATATAGCGGTTCAAAGGAAAACTTCACTTAGGGTTGTCCCTTTTAGATGAAGCATAATCCAAAAGTACGCCCTTCTAAAGGAATAACTGAAAAGTAAGATCAAGGACATCAAACAAAGGTTCAATTGTCTTGTTATAAGAAAAATAAGGTGCAACTAGATTAGGCACACACACGGTTGTAGTTGTCAATTGTCCCTTATGAAATTGAAGTATTTGGCATTCATGTCCATTGTCCCTTAAGAAAGCAATATGTTCCTAAGACTTAGATTGCAAAGATTGATTTTTTCAATTGTCCCTTAAGAAGGCAATATGTTTCTAAGACTTAGTGCGATAGATTGAGATTCTTCAACACTTGTCCTGCATGAACATGTTAGGGAAAATTATTTTCTTTGTTTGAGTGATAAGAAGCTGCAACAAGTTGAGTAGTTCCACACAAACTCAAAAGTTAGAAAAAAATAAATCAATTGACCAAAGGCGCTTTACTGTATTACCAAAGGCAACTTACTGTATTGCCGAAAGCGTCGCACTGTGTTACTGAAGGCGAGTTACTATAGAACCAAAAGCAACCCAATGTACTACTGGAAGCGTGGTACTGTGCTACCAAAAGCATGCTACTATACTACCAAAAGCGCTTTGCTGCACTAGATCTAAAAAAGTCATATTTCATCAAAAAAGCTAGATCAAAAGATGATTTCATGGTTGAATAGATGATCTGGGATGTTTAATAGATGATAAGATCTGTAACCTGGAATCAAGAACAACTCACAAGATGTGAAAAGAGAGGTTAGCTCAAAAAATGACAATACTCCCAAATACATCAGCTTAGGCAGTATAAATGATACTTGAAAGACAAATAAATCAGCTTGCCAGTCAATAAATGGTAGATATGATGAGTTTAGAAACCCTACAAATCACAAAACAAGATCATAAACCAAAAGTGCTTTACTATAATGCCAAGTATGTTGCACTGTGTTACCAATAGCTCGGTATTATGCTATAGAGGCACTACAGTATCGCCTGAAGGCGATGTACTATTATACCAGAAGCGCTGCACTGTACTGCCAAAAGTGCTTTCCTATGTTGATGTGCATTGTTCTGTACTGTACTTCAAAAAAATCAATTTCTTAAAGAAAAAGAACAATTAGTGGGTCCCACCGGGCATGCCAGAATGTGTATAGGAAGAATTAAGAGGTTGAATGGTAAGATCAAAAAGTAATGATAATAACAACTCATTACCCATAACATCAAAAGATCTATCTAAGCAATAACCAAATCAATGAATAAATCAAGTTACAAACAAAGAAGCTATCACCTAGATTGTTTGGATCTCTTGGTCGAATATAGATTGCTCTTCAAATTGTGAAACCATGTTTGCAACAAGCGGATGTAGATTGTGTTTGTGCTTAAAAGGTAGAAGTGTGCTCAACGATGTGATGTATGCTCAATGCACTGTAGGGAGGCAAAAACTTAAATGATCAAAGAGGATTTGTGAAGGAGATGAGGGGGGTTTATATAGGTTTCAATGAAGATCAATAAATGGTCCAGATAATTCAATAGAATCAATGGATGAGATAAATCTAGAATTCATGATGAATGTGCACTTGACATGTGTCACACAAAAAGCTATTTTTGTTTGAGTTAATTGCTTTTTGCATAAAGATAGGATTTGATTTCATAAATTAGAATATTTTTTTTCTAATTTAAGAGTTGTCGATAAAAACAAGATTGATTAAGTCAATTAACTCAACTTGTAATTAGTTTTTTGCATGATTTGAGATAAATTAAATAATAAATTATTTAATTTTGTGTGCATAATGAACAAGATTTATTTTTAGAGGAATTGGAAGATTTTTGAAGCAAATTAAATAAATAAATTTATTTAATTGTTTGTGCATGATTAGAGGAATAAATAAAATATTTGATTATATTTTATTTTTAGAGATTGAGATAATTTAAATAAATTTGCATGATTTATTTAAATTTGGAAGAACAATTTGATTTAATTAAATAATGAAAATTATTTAATTGTAGATAAGAGGATTTTGATGATAAATTAATTAAATAATTAATTTATCCAATTGATGTGGATTTGAATTTTGAAAGAGGATGTTTTAATTAAATAATAAAGATTATTTAATTTTGGAAGAATAAAGTTAATTGTGATTAAATTAATTAAATAAATAGAATTTATTCAATTAATGTCGAATTTAGGAGATTTGGAAGAATTTGATGATTTTGATGAAATTAATTAAATAATTAGATTATTTAATTAACGTTAAAATGCAAGTGATTTGGAAGAATTGATGAAAATGCAAGTAATTGGAAGACATGGTCATTTTTTGGTGTCTACAGTAACCTCTTGAGAACCCTTGTAAACTAGTAGAATAATAATTTAAACTACAACTAAAGATAATTCCATGATTACAACAATGATCAATTACCTTAATGTAGGTGATTGAAATAGTGGTGACATTGTCTAAGGTTAATAAAATTTCAAAGGTTGATGTAAAATTTAGCCTTAAATATTAGATGTAAACACATTCATTACAAGTGAGCTAGAATTTGTTTAAAGAATCTACGATTCTAGCTTCATTTTCACTTTATACAAGATTCAAAATAAAAATAAGTATCAAGTAGAAACAAGATAATTAGTAATCCATAAATTGATCCACTAAATTCCAATATTAATTCTATTTTCAATGGCCAAATATTTCTCTGCTAAGGGGTCCACTCCTGACATTGAAGACTAAATAAGAACTAATAAGGGACCAATAAATGTGATCCTAAGAATCAAGGTTGTCATCCCTAAAAGTGTAATTTTAAACATGGAGAGCTAACTCCATTAGACTAGCATCACATTTTTCATCCTTTATAAAGATTTACAAACAAAAAATCTACCCAAAATCATGTCCTAGACATACACCACTTGACATCAGAAACTACATGGATGACACTAGACAACATAAAGAGCAAAAGATCTAAAAGATAAAGAGGAACTCATATATGTAGCAAAGGTGACAATGACCTTCCAATAGAATATTGGCACTTTTGCCTTTCTTATTAAATTCCTTTTACAAAAATTAGATGCATGGCCCACCACACTAATAAACTAACCAATGTAGTCACAGATGGAGGGCATAATGAAAGACTATCCAACCAACACCTAGATATAATTAAATAGTAGAACAATTCAAAGTACACAATAGAATGAATAGGGAAAAATAATTTATTTATTTCATCCACAATAGGGCTCTGAATCCTTACAACATTTGAAACAATGGTCTTAAAATCTAATACAATGAACTTCATTAGGAACTATTTCCTAGTTTGTAGTTACAAATAATTCTACAACATGAGCAATACCATAAAGCTTTAGTTCTTTTCCTATACCATGGGTGATGAATAGTCAAATCCTCACTAATGGGCCACCAAACTTCTAATCTAAGTTACTTGTACTCCCACTTGAACTATGCCTTATGCCTTGGATCTTTAATTTAGCTCTCATCTTTGCCTCATTGCTCAAATGAGTCTCAAACCTTTGATTTATATATGCAATTCTAAAATAATTCTTAAGGAAAGGAACTTATATTAAATTAGGTTGGCCTCATGAGATGATTATCTTTTACAACCTCTTTTCATCAATTTTGAGGCATCAAAAAGTATTCTACTCTTTTGTGCTAAGAAATAGGTCTTCACTAAAGATCATCATGGCTCTAAATCACTAAAAGAACAACAAAACAAAATGCATTCAAAAGAAACTAAGCTAAGAGAAGGGGAAGAGGAGAAATCAAAGGCAACAAAGTCAAATGGTGATGGAGTTGCACATGCAAGTGGTCAACAGAAAGCTATCGGCAAAGGGGTCGAGAAGATGATAGCTAAGCTTCCTCCCACTAATAACCAAGTACAAAAAATGAGAAAAAACTCTCTTGAAATGCTATATTTTGTTTTGTTTATTTTGCTTAAAAGAATCTATTCTTTTCAAATTTTGTTGTTGCATTTCATTAGTTTTCCTATTTTAGTCTATTTACAACCTTTCATTTGTCAAATTTTGATAATTTTTTTGATTCCCTAAGTTTTTTAATCATGCCAAGGCATGGGGTAGTGTCACCCACATTGCCAGGGCAAGTCGCCCAGGGGAGATCTACCTAACTTTCTAAGTTGCCCCTAGGAGATTTGCATTGGTAAACTAGGTGACCCACCCAGAAAGATTCCAAATGAACTATTCAGTAATCTAATGCATTTGACACTCAGTTTTATCTATTTCTCGATAATAACCTCTTCATTTTATTGTATTTTTTTAAACAATATATTTTTTTTCTAATTTTTTGAGTTTTGGAGATATAATTTGTTGTTCTTTATGTGTAGAAAGATGTACACATTCAATGGAATGAGACTCATGATCAAGATTGGTTTGTGGATGCCTATGAAACCTTGTCTACTAGAGATCATGTTGTTGGTTAGAGTTCCATTTGGTCACCCTTCTTATATTTGTTGTGACATCTTGATGTATTGGGATGTAGACAAGAATACCTTCAGGTTCCCTCAGGTTTTAGGGGAGTGGACTATCACTGTGTATGGCATTTGCCACATATTAGGAGTTCATGTGAGAAGGGAGCATCTTCATATTCCTGAGAGTGAGTCTGACAAGGAGTGATTGTCTTGGGCTACTATCATGGGGATTACTCATCCTCGAGATCATCCAGGTGTTCATCTCATTTCTATTCCTAGTCTTGCCTTTTCACCTCTGTGAAAGGTTCTTATCAGGTTGATCACTTCCAAATTGTTAGGAGATAATGAGGCATCTAGGCTCAAATGGTGTTGGGCACTGATTATTCAACAACTGGAGCAGGGCATAGTCTTTGCTTGTGGGATTGACATCCTTGCCATGGTTTATTAAGACTTGTATTGTATTTCAAGGCAAGGGGAACTTTCCTTTAGTCATCCTTCTCTTGTCATGTCATGGATATATGAGCACATCATACCATTTCATAGGGGTGTACTACTCTTGGATCCTAGATTGCTGAGACACATGTGGTAGGGATGACTTTGTTACTTTGTTGCTAGTACATGCATTGTGGCTACTATTGATGATGCTAATTCGATTTGTGATCCTTATGTTGATATGGAGGGTCTATGGTTAGGTGATAGGATGATGCAAGACTATTGTAGAGGAATGGTTCACTTCAGAGATAGGTGTTGGTTCTCCAACCTGCAGCCAGTAATCTTTAAGAGGTTGCGAGGATCTATGCTTAATATTGATGGATGATTGGCCAATGAACATGAGGTAAGAGATTACACTCCCTTACACTTTAGGCTCTGTAAGGCCAATGTGGGTGCTCTATAAGGATATGCTAGATTGAGATATACAAGGTAGTTTTAGATAGCATAAAAATAGACAAAGAACTCATATAATGTAGTAAGGATGTGTGGGATTGCAAGCTTCTATGATTATATGGTGCAGGAGCACCTAGATGTTTAGGTTTTGGTTAATTTGCAAGTAGTTTGGTTGGTTAAATAAGGTCTTTGAGACCATTAAATGTTGTCATAAGGCTTATTGCCATGTTTATAATAGGACTTAGTCCAAATGTCTAAATGAATCTAGTTTTCTTGTTGTAGTCCTCAAGAGGACAGTCTTGTGTCAAAAAGGCAGTCTTAGAAGTCATTTGAGTTTTAATGTTTTTATAGGATAGTCAATTAAATTTCCATGTTGTAAGCCTTTTAAAGGCATGTCTCAGGTTAGTGGGTGTGATATAACCATACCAAAGGTTAATCCAAGTGTCAAAAAGCATTTAAACCACAAAATAGTAAATACAGTCCAGAATAGACAAGTTTCTAAAATAGTTTCAAAGAACAGCAGTTAGAAATCAGAAAAAAAACAAGAAAGAGATCGATGGTTTGGGAATGCCAAACATTGTTTGCATTGTAAGAGGCTTGTATTAAGCCAAGGAAAGTTTTATTGTGCTTGAACATTCATTAGATTGGAGGAAAATACCAAAAGAAACTCTGTTTTATGTTTTTCTATTTTTTTCTGATTTTCTTCACTATTTTCAGGTCGTACCTGCGCCTGTACGGACGCATCAAAGACCATTAGCATATTGGATGGAAAGTGGATTGTATTAGCTTTGATTTGAGTCCTATTTGGAACCTTGACAATGCTCTAGGTGAAAGATACCACTAGTTTCCTCAAAACTATTTTTTTTAAATTGCTGTCACAATTAGAAATTTGCTATTTTCTGCCTTAATCCGTACTGGTACGGTTGAGGAGTGGTTGGTATTTGTGATGGATGTTTAGGTGGTTGAATTACCTATCACTTGCAACTTGTTTGGGCTCTTGACACCCTGGTATAACTCTGTATTGCTCTTTTGTTTCAAAATGGTTTGAAACCCTAAATTAGGGTTCTTTTGAGAAGCCCGATGGAGTTATGCCCATTTTGTTGAGTTTTGTCTCCCCTACTCAATGTAATGGGTTGTATGTTAGTAAGGGAAATGGCTTGTGAAGGATAGAGGGGGCAGTAGGATGGTTGGAGTTGTCTTGTTCATGTAAAAGGCTCTACAAAATCATATGTTAGAAACTCATGAAGGATAGCAGCCACTTGATGGAGGCCACCGACTATGGAATGGAGATTTTGGTGAAATGCAGTCATGATCAATGATGTGTGAGGCCCTACATTTGATCAGGGATCCAATACAAGGAGTAGGGAGATATTTTCCTAAGACAACTGTCCACTCTGCCTTTCACTGTCTCTGACAGTCCTCCTAGGAGACAGCCACCCAAGGAAGGTAATGGATTTGTAAGTCATGTTATTGGTTTGCCAAGAAAGGCATTAGATGCTTAGTGAGCTATTGATTTGGTATGTCATAAGTCAGACAAGAGTTTGCCTTAAAAGAGACCACCTTATGAAGGGTATTGTGACTGTCAAGTCATGTTATGGGTGTCTCAAGAAAACATAGTTGTGATTGCTATCCTGTAGACCCTATTTGGTGGGTTAGAGGGAGTCTTGTTTGGAATTAGACATATTGGAAGGTGTAGAATGAAGTTATTGGGTCAGAGACCATGTGTTGGTCATGTTGTGTTATGCAAAATGCTAGTATGAAGTTGATTTGTTCAAGTTATGTCAATCTATGAATACTGTTGTCCTATTGTGCTTGATGCTTTGCATCATTATATTCCTTAGATCCTTTGAAATTTAGTACAATTGGGGGAATTATAACTTATAAAATTAAGTTATCTGTATAGTTGGATATTATTGTTTTAAAATTGGTGCAATAGGGAGGTACATTACTCATGTATCGATGCATTAATGGGTTTATAGAGTCATTGTGTGTTTATCTGTATTTTGCAAAAACACTAATTCTTGATGGTTATTTGAATTGTTACTACCTTACAACAACATAACCCATGCGGGTAGCTCTATGGTTCAACATTCTACTTAGTTATCCCTTTTATATCTCAAATTTCCCACAGCTATCAATGGAATATTTATACCACTCCTTGAATGGAAACTAATAGGGATAATGGTTTGAAATAACAAAAGAATCCAATGAGAAAAAAAACCCTTAGCTATTTTACTCAAAGAAATAGGAGATACTCAAATGGAGACAATGTGAATTAGAGAGAATTCACTCATATATTTCATACCAAAAAAGAAAATTATAGTGTACAAACTCGATACACAACAATATATTTCCAATTATAGATAATTCTCAGAGAGTTTTCCCTTGTACTATCCCCACTTTACAACTACAATGACCTCATCATTTATAGCAAAGGTTACCAACAAATCTTCTTAGAATAAGTGACATCTATCACTTTACGACAACTTTTCAAACAACCTTTTACACTTGAAACTACACATGAGATTATTGCACTTTCATGGACTATCTAAGTTGATGGATAGAAGACAACAAACTCCTAGCCACTGGATGATGTGGATTAGGCTACCCTTTTTTGGAGTTGAGATGAATCTCCATGCCTACATTTCTAGCTAACAAGACACCAATAATTCAACTAGTCCAACTGGAATGGTATATATCCCCTCTTGCTACTACTAACATGATGAACAGTGATTCTATTACAGAAAGAGCATGTGATTTAGAGCTTGATAGAGGAGCAGTGAGTGGATTAGGATAGAACACCAACTCCAATCCATTAGATAGATGCACCAACATCTATTGAATTGCAAGAAAGACTCAAGAACATATCCTAATACACTATTATGCTAGATGAGAATGAGGAGTTGTAAATTGTCGTCAAAGCATAATGCCTTCTCAAGAAACAATACAAATTCCTCTTCATGTCCCAAGCAGGGAGGTTTTATATCTCTTTTTGTTAGTATCATTCTATAGGATCCCTCCATCTTCTCACTTTGCAGTGAGTAAAATCACCTGTAAGGAGGTTTCTACACATGAGAGCTAGTTGTTATCTTTCTAGACCTTCCCATGTCATGTGACACTAGGAATCTCGTTCTTCATTTTGCAATAGTTGGGTCCTTCAAGATATTTATAACAACCTAATTCTTCAAACCTCACAACCACCTTCTTCAAAAAAGATGACTTCATTCTAACTGAAAGAATTTTCCAAGAATGGAAAATGACATAACTACTTGCAGAATGTAGTTCACCTCTCTTCTCTTTATATTCAAGTCCACTAATGATTAACTCCTTAATCAATTTTAATCTGGCTTAATATAAATCCTTTTTCATTACTCTACCGCCAGACCATCTTATCACATCTACCAAAACCCAATGAGATAAATAAGACACACTTCAATGTGTCACAAGTTGTAAAAATGTCACCTCATACTATGCTCAAGGGATACTTGAGCATCCAACCAGAGAACACCTCATCTCATGGCCAGGGGTACTCTAGAATCCATGTCATCTTAATCATGTGAGCATGATATCTCATGTCCAACAGTAGTTTGGCACCTTTTACAAAACTATCGAGGCCAGACTTAAATTTTAGTAAGTTGTCTAATTTGGCATTACACAAAATTGAGTCTACATTACCCTCATGAATAACTGATTTGACTAACATCAGGGCGATACCTTGGAATTTTTCTCTCCATAAATCCAATGATTTCATTTTCCCCTTGGTGTCCAAAATCAATGGAATCTGACAATCCTCGAAAGCCTTGAAACTTTCAATTTTATCTTTAGTTACCACCTCGAATCTACCTTGGGAAGAAGAGACCTCACTTAAACTAACTGTCACCTCATAAACACTTAATATTTCAGGTGGAGCATCAGGTTTAAATATCATAATGCTCTGAATTGCACACAAGAAAGAACATCTTAGAATCTACATACTCAAATTTTTCTTTAATACTGATGTTACAAAATTTTCACCTACAGCTCAAATTGGTAGAGTTGAAACAATTTTATGATATTAAAGGTGAAAGGTATTTCATACATTTCCGTTATGCTTAACCATTGCATATTTAAAGGTGTTTAAAGAAATGGAATTTAGTTTTCATTATTCAATTCTTTATAGCATAAAGGTGAATACATGAATTATAAGAAGATGATTCATTCATTTTACAATGTTTCATTCATCTTTTTAATGAAATATACACAAGATTGCATAGGTGTCATTTTTTAATTCATTGGAAAGAAAAGAGTAAATCAAATGTCCCACACAAGCCATGGGAATGACTAAACTAAGCCAATGCAACAATGTATGCAAACTATACATCTGAAGATAAAGTAAAGAAAGAAACACATGAGAAGAAGTCATTTATGTCATTGCCTTAAGGGTTGATACTCATGTTGATCCTTCTATCTTCAGCTCCTCTTGTTCTCTATCTCTAGATGCACCTGCATTTGATAGAAAGTTTGGTTAGAGCTCAAGACATGAAATCTCATCATATGTTTCATCAATAGACATATTCAACCTAAGCATATGATGCATTAAATCAGTTGAGCCATTACCAGATGTGTGTAAGAAAAGCTAAAAATCACTTCATCAAATGAAAGATCAAGTCATCACAGGAGCTTTGAACTTCATTGTTTTTATCTAACTTGTTTGTGCAATGTGTAGGTACATGTACATATATCATTGTGCATGATATTTTAGGATGTGGTGAAAAAATGGGCTCCCACAAGGGTTGAGCCTAGTATGCTGCCCTCTAAATCTTAAGAGGGACATGATTAATCTTTTCAGATAAAGCATTTTATGTTTGAAGATCAAATTGTAAGGCAACTAAGCACGTTGTACATCTATAACAACTTCTAAGTGCAAAGTGTGGTCACAAAAGAAACTAGGACATCCTCAGTGAATAGGACAGTCACCTCAAAAGATAAAAGCAATCACATCAAGAGTATGACAACCATAAAGGACAAAATGTCAATCACCTTATGACTGTCCCAACAATATATAACAACAACAAACATGAAGTAGCAGCAAAAATAGTCAAAGCAGCCTTCTTTGATGTTGTTCCATCATTAACAAAGCAATTACATTGTCCAGGATAGCTAACATATCAAGAGAGATACCATTCATATGTAATACAGTCATAGAGTGGCAGCATTGACAGCCAAAAAGGCATGTAAGGAGTAGCATTCATGCAAGAGGTGTAAGACAAATATTTATCACTTTTGTTGTGAATGAGGTGTAAAATTACCATTGAATGCAATAAAAGAAACTAGGAAAGTCATAAGAGAATGATTGTATGCAAAATATGACAGCCATAAAGGATGAAAAGTTAGTCATGATCATAATTGTCCTAGCAATAAAAGGCATATATAAGAGGAAGGTACAGTCACCAATAGTCATGATGTGAAGACAATCAAAGTACATTGAGACTGTCACCATTGAAGGTGATGAGGGCTATCAGTTTATGGTGTTGAAGGAGTATTGTATCATAAAGAAAGAAGAGACTTTTGAACTTAATGATGCAAAGGAGCAAGACAACAGTTTGCAAAGGAGATCACACTACATCAACCTTTACAGATATCAATGAGACATCAAATGATGAAGTAAAATGAATACTTCAAGAGAGCAACATAAATCCTCAGGTTGTAGACCTGTCATCAGATAATAAACTTGTCAAATAAATAATAGTATACTGGATACATGTGAGTATAGGTGCAGCCACAAGAATAAAGAGCAGTCCATAGTCATTGTCACATGTTCTAGCTATATTCTCATGTCCTCCATTGCTTTAGAACTATGATCACTTGCATCCTCTATGACTATCCCACAATTTGGAGAACTGTTCTAGTTGTTTTAGCTCATTTGAAGCTTGTTTGAGGGGTTAATGAAGGATGAGAAAGGATCACTGTAACTTGTACATAGGGTTTGAGTGCCTGATCAAAATAAGATTAGATTCACAGGCTGAAGATACAGTTGCAGGTGTGAGTCAAATGAAACCCTCAATAGAACTCATAGATAAATGAATAAAGTTTCTTGGGCCAAGCCATAAAGCCATGGTAGAAGCTATGAGGAGGAGAGTTTCAGATGCCAAGTGCAGAGAAGTGGGTTTTATGAAGTTTGAAATATATCTTATACTAGGCTAAAATAAATCACTTCAATAGCATGCAAGAATGATAATATAAAAAATGGATTTTCATCATTTTGTACACAAAAGCTCACAAAGGAACAGTAGTATGCAGGAGGATTGTCTTGCACTAGGGAGAAGTAGTCATACAAGATAAGAGAACAGTCATTTTTTAGATGACTTTCACAACATCCAAATGCTAGTAGGTGAAGCAGAGTGTAAGTGGAGGTGAAAACCCTAGTAGGGTGTATAGCAAAACATAGAGAATGGTTATCCAATAAACCCTACTAGGGTTTACCTACACCAAGTTATACAAAGAAAGCTCTTTCATCATTTCATTCCAATGGCCAAGTAAACATGGAGAGCACAAAATACACACAAAGTCTCAACACAAACAATGAAAGCCCAAGCAAGGAGAGGAAATATATATAGATATAGAAAGCTATACAAAACTAGTATGAAAAAACATTCATTCTTCCCTTGTTTTTGTAGCAAAGCAGGGCAAATAAGGAGTATATGCAGAAGCAAAAAGGGGCTTTCTTTCATCATTGTGTTACTAAACCAAAACCAGAAAAAGAGTATGTATAAGTAGCAGCAAATAATGTGGTTTTTCCATCATTTCATCTCGCATGAATACAAAGATATGTAGAAAGGAAGCTTACCTGAGTGAAAGAGTGACAAAATAGCTTAGAGGTGACAGTAAAACCCTCCAAAATACCCTGCAAAAAGCCTTCAGCAAATAGCAAAACCCTCATTATGGTGGTGCCTCCAGAATACAGTGAAGAAGTGAAAGGGTAAGAATGAAGCATGTTTTAGGGTTTGAGTGAGCCTTAGTTGCTAGCTCGTGAGTTTTGATCTCTTTATGACTTTTATTTTATAAGGAAATCATTTACACTTGAAATGCCACCGTGGAGTCAAAACCCTAACATCATGAAACCTAGCAATGAAAATAATAATGCAAGGGGATATCATATGCGTGTGTATGGTGATGGATGTGACATGGAAGTCATAAGGGTGCAGTGGTTTGTATAATCAAATGCTTTTATTTTGACTTGTGCATGGATTGGACATGAGGTCCAATGATATAGCATTACGACATGGGAGTTATAAGGAGAGGTATTATTCTTTACTTTTGAACTAAAGAAGAATTAAGGAAATAGAAAATAATTAGATTCTCCTTAGTTTTGCATGACTTGGAAACTAATGAACAAATGTAAATAAATAATAAAGTAATAAATTATAAATTACTTTATTATTTATCATAAAGTTGTAAAAGACAAGAATAGACAAAATCATAACAAATAGTAAAGTGAATCATGATGATTACTTTATTATTTGTTCACATTGTTTTCTTCATCCCAAAATCATGCAAGATTAGGTTGCAGAGTTAACTGAGGTATTTTGGAGCCTTTTGCTTGATTTTTGGTCAAACTAGGAGGAGTTTGGAGTTCCACGTGGTCAAACTAGATGTGAGAGGTAGTTTGGAGCTATTTTTGGTCATTTTGGATCAATTATGAGGCCTCATCTTTAGGCTTTTCTTTTTTTTCTTGTGAATCAACTTGGAGGAGTTATTTTTAGAGTGCAGTTGAACTGTAGTGCTTTTGCCATGCACTTGAGAGTTCATTTTGTTTAAGGGAGTGAAATCTTAGGATTTTTTCTCAGTTCTTACCTTTTGGCTTTCTCTAGCATGTTGTAGAGAGGCAGAGAGATATTTGTAACTCAGTTTTAGCTATTTGAAAGCATTTTCTCAATGCTTTTTGTACACAATTCCTTGATGATTCAATAAAGTACAACAGTTCCTTCTAGTTTTATTCTTAGTTCTCATTGTTATTGTATTATTGTAAAGCAATTACTATGATTTAATCAAGTAAATCCTTTGATTCTTTTCCATCTTTACAATAATTGAACAAGTTATTTCATGATTAGTACATGTTATATGTTGTGTTCAGATGCTTTCAGTAGTTTGTAGTTGTGAAACTTCACTTTCCTTCATGCAAACGCTAGGGTTAGCTACCTCCATATGAAATATTCATCTACCTCATGTCCTGAATCAAGTTTTGAACAGATTAATCTTTTTGTTGAAGCAAATTGTGTGTTTGTGTAGCAGTTTAAACTCTCATTCATTAATGGTGCATCACCTCCTAGGATTTCATTACATTTTCAGTTATCTTTCCATCCCTTTTCCATTCAAATCTAATAGTTTCTAGGATATCTAAAGGGGAACCAGCCCATAATCTAGAGGTTTACCTTTGTCGTAGGGTACCCACAACCTGAAGGTATTCCCCTGTTACATAGGATTGTTGAACTTCCCAGCTTTGCACCATGGGTGCAATCCTAGTTGATAACAATTTTTGGCACACCCGGTGGGACTCAATTGCACTGTTTTAGTTCAAAAAGTATGTTCATATATCACTAATATTTGTTGTGTGTGTCGGTGATCTTAGCCTTTAGAGAGAAGAAATTAGCATACCTAGCGACTCTGAATGATATTTCAGCTAGTTTTAGTATGATTAGGTGTTGTTTTCTTTCAAATAATTCTGGTTTCAATTTGTTTTCCAACTTTTGAATGAGTAAGCATGTCTATGTTTCATGGGAATATATCATATCATCCATCATATCATGAAAATGCTGCTAATCCACCATCTTATCAGCCATATCAAACCAACCATGGTGCTAGTTTTAGTCCAAATTTCATGACTTTCCAAGAAAACTAGCATGCTCAATATGTATGTCACCCGCCCACCCCTCCTCAATACTATTGGCAGCCTACCCATTCTTTCAATTAGCCTCAAGAAACATCTCTGATGTCAAATCAGTTCAAACACTCTCTTGATCACCTCCAAGATTTGGAGGTTAGGGATATAAAGAATAGCATGAATGATATGAAGGACACATTGTTAGACTTCACAAAGCAGATAGAAGAGTTCAAGCGGCAAGAATATGAGTAGCAACAGGAAGAGATGGCTTATCAGGCCTATCTCTATGAGCAAGAGTTGGAGACACAAAGGATATAGTTTGAAGAAAAGCTTAAGAGGGAGTTAGCTGCAAAAGAGGAGCAGATGAAGTTTTTGTTTGCTCAAACACAAAGGCATGAGATCTAAATAGCTCCTTTCATTCCAGATCATCCCTTTCAGGATGAGGTTAGTAGGTATGAAGTTCCAAGTTTCAAGGAAAGTGAGTCTCCTAACGCTCCTAAGGTCAAGATTCCTAGTTTTAGAAATCCTTTACCATTGCAAGAACCTAAGTTTGCACAATCTGAATTTGTTATGCTTCAAAACCAGCCACTTGAGGAGCCTTTTTTCCTCCAAGAAACTCAAGAAACTCCATAAAGTCTCCAAATTCCAAGTTTTGGAAGTTTTTATTTTTCTCAGGAGCCTTTTTACATTCAAAACCAGTCCATTAATCCTTAGTATCAGTCATATCAAGTACCTGAACCAAATCATCAAAGTTTTGAACAACCATGGCAGCCTTCTTGGACTAAGTATCTTGATTATAAAATGCCAAATCTTGTTAAGGCTACCCCTCCCATACCAATCCAAAATCAAGAAGAGGAAAAGGTAGCAAAATCTGAACCAATCAAGATTCCAAGTTGGTGTGGTGAATAGGAGCAAAAGGTTTTAGAGCCCAAGCTAATCAAAATCTCAAGTTTCAATCCAGCAGTTGAAGGTTCTTGCAGTCCTTTTTGTGCCACCAAATCAGAAAAATCTTATGTGGAGCAAGAGGTTGCTATTGTTTGTGCTACATTCCCAGCTCAATATAAGCATGATGCATATGAAGAGGATGTTGGTTCAAACTTGACATTGAATCCTTTGCATTTCGATTCATTTGAAAAGTTTTCTAATGTTGTTAATAAGATGAATAAAAGTAGAGTACAAAGGTCACAACGTTAAAGTCTTTAGTTGCAAAGAAAGAATGCTTAAGTTTCATTGGAGAAAGCACCACATGAGGAGGAAGAATTGGTTTCTTTGTTTTATTAGCTACCTAGTTTTATTGAGCTAGATGAGGAAAGCATGCTCATACCAAAGGCAACAACAAAGGGACAACAAGAGGATGCAAATAATTGTGATAGTGTGTTGGCCTACCAAGAACAAAATGAGGACAGTCTTGTTTTGGAAGATGAAGAGATTGTTGTTCATAGGAACCTTCAAAAAGCTGATAGCTTTGATGAATTATTAGCTGTCATAATGGAAGAAGATGATTCATTAACCATGGAGAAGGAATTGACATGTGAAGTTATCATGCAAGGTGAAAGTAACGAACAACAAGAGGGAAGGTTTGATGAGAGCCTCTGTGAGCAGAGTGAGGAAGCTCATCTAGATTCAGTACAAGATTATGAGTTTGATGAGAACATTTTCTCTAGTATCATAGAATATTTTTACTCTAACATTGACGATAAGCTAGTATCATATGAGCAAACAATATGTGATTAGCCTATTCAGGTCAAAGAGGCAAGCATTCCTTCATTTCATTCATGTGAGCTAATTTTTTCAAATCAGGTTGAGATTGCAAGTGACAACAGGACAACAAATCTCAATAAAGAAACTAGGGATATTAGCGAAAGGTTCATCATTGCAAGAGGGTGTCCAATCAGGGATTTAGCTGCCTGAGAGCTAAATAAGGAGACACATGTTACTGTTGTACCCAAAGAGGAGATTGTGGTCTTAGAACAACAGAGCCAGATCATCTATTCACCCCATAATAGCAGTATCTATGATCAGGTTCAGATGGTGAGTGGGTTTGTTTTTGTTCTTCAGAGAGTTTTGCAACATTCTATAAGGTATGTTCTTATGGGTAATATCTTATTAGTAATAAATCATAACCTTGCAAAACATCCTATGTTAGTTAGAAGGGGGAGTTATTTTACAAAGCCAGTTAATGGGTTTGTTTGACCAGCTTCTTTGGCTGGTTAGAGTAGGCTAGTATAAGTTAGGTTAAGTTTTTGTTTTCTAAGAAGTGTTGTTGCACATGTTTGCTAGTCATGTCTTAAACAAAGCCATGATAGTTGTTTCCAGTTTTAGTTTTGATGCTGTATGTTTCTGACAACTAAGTTACAAAGGGTTTTCAAGATTATCAAGGACAGAAGTTGACTCCATGCCCAATGGATTATTCAAGAAACTGGTCTATATGCTTAGCAGGCAACCATTCAGCAGAAATCACCAGAAATGTTACCAAGTTTTCACCTACAGCTCAAATTGGTAGAGCTGAAACAATTTTATGATATTAAAGGTGAAAGATTTAAAGGTGTTTAAAGAAATGGAATTTAGTTTTCATTATTCAATGCTTTGCAGCATAAAGGTGAATACATGAATTCTAAGAAGTTGTTTCATTCATTTTACAATGCTTCATTCATTTTGTAATAAAATATACACAAGATTGCATAGGTGTCATTTTTTTATTCATTAGAAAGAAAAGAGAAAATCAAATGTCCCACACCAACCATGGGAATGACTAAATTGAGCCAATGCAACAATGTATGCAAGCTATACATTTGAAGATAAAGCAAAGAAAGAAACATATGAGAAGAAGTCATAGCTCTCATTACCTTAAGGGATGATATTGTTATTAGGAAAATTGGATGAAATAAAAAGGCATATCAAACCCAATAACACAATGAAATATGCAAATAACAAGATTGAATAAATAAAGCACAAATCTCACAAACCTTGTTATCTTGCGGCTTCCATTGTTCGCCTATCTGTTCTTGATCTTGATTGTGATGAAGCCCTCAAAAGTGCATACTCCCTTGCTTGTTGAAGATGACAAGAAATAGAATGGTTGTGATATGAATGTGCTATGAAGATGAGCTTCAAAGCAATGGGGTGATCTCAAGCAAATGGATAGTAATGGGGTGCCAAAGGCGTGCTATTAATTCGACAGAGTAATTGTACTGAAAGCTTGGATGATAGAAATGGAAGAATAAGGTTCAATTTATAGACTCAGAAGAGAAGAGATCAACGGTTGATAATGGTTGAGGAATGTGTGTGAATAGAAAGAGGACAAGTGTCCAAGTTCCTTCATACAATAGGGGAGTTAACAAAATAGATGGAAGAGTTAACAGAATAGACCAATCAGTTAAGTGAATTGATTGGGGAGTTGACTGAATTAATTGATCAGTTAACTAAGTTGATTGAGGAGTCAACAGAATATATTGACCAGTGAACTCAATTGACTAATTAGTTAACTGATTTGATGGATGAGTTAACTTATTTTGACTAGAGGATAAATAGGACATGTGGGTGAGAGAATATTAGCTAATTAAATATTTAAAATATTTAATTACATGTGCAACATGGTGAGGTGGAAAAGGTAAGGTGGAAAGATGAGGTGGATTGGTGAGGTGGATTTATGGAATTAGTACTTAGGATAGAGGAAATTAGGATTAATTAAATAATGTAGGATTATTTAATTATGTGAGACATTAGAAGAATTAGGGAATTTAATTAAATAAATTTATTTTATTTAATTATGGGATAATGAATCAATCAAATAAACTTAGAATATTTATTTAATTGATAGAAGAAAACAAGAATTAAGATAAATATTAAAATATTTACTTAATTCGACATGAGCCAATTTTAGGTGTATACATTTTGCCTCTCTTTGAAGCAATGTGTTTTATCACATTTTTTCAAAGAAAAAGATTGTCTGACAATGATACATGCCCCAGTTTGCTCCTGGTACAAGTTTGACGACAAGATGCCCCCTCGGGAGATTGGACGGGGAAGCTAAGGTGAAAGGCATGAGACGGACAATCTCACGATGAAGAAGGTGAAAAACAGGTTAGAATGAAGAAATTGGTTGAAGAAGAGCCGAATGATATGTTGCACAAGATAAAATGATAACACACACAAGCAAGTTAGAAAGTATGCACAAATGATACAAGAACAAACAAGGTATTGCCCCCGTCAGGCAGTAAACCAATGATTAATCGATATTGATATACGACAGTGTTGTCATGGTGGGGAATGATAAATCCCTAGAGCAACACAAAGGACAGTGTCTGGTTTTAGGAAATAAAACATGTCATGTAAGACACGTGTATTGGTCTGATTTTGACAATGTTACATCCTGTATAAGACAAATGTTTGATTATAATTGATCGAGTTGGTTTACGACCAAACAAAGATCAAGACCACTGATTATGATTGGATCATTTGACAAGATTGACTTTGATTTGATTGGTATGGATTAAGGATGGACCTTGCATCTAGATCACTGCTCAGACTGATAGTTAGAACTATTGATGAGAGATATGATGATAGATAGAAAGTTGATTGATAGAAGAATGACTCACAAGCTTTGTTTGTAAACATTGATACTCTGCATAGAATCGTTATTGCATGGGATATGGATACGGATATGAAATACAATTGGATATGGTATGGGTATGGATATGGAATGTAATTAGATGTGTTATGGATATGGAATGCAAATAGATTTTCCATCTTGATATTGCAAGTATTTTGAAGTGCTTATTTCATCATTGGGCGATTTTGTTTTTTTTGGTACTTTTTCCAAATGTTGTAAGTTAATATAAGCATCTAGGTATAATTGAACCAAGCTGACCTGAGTATTACTTACATGGATTTTTATTTAGCAAGTTAATACAAGCATTGAGGTATAATTGAACCGAGATGACCTGAGTATTTCTTGCGTGTCAACAAACAAGGATTGCCCCTTTTCATGTTTAGGCCTCCGAAGTCCTCGATGATCTTTTATTGATCATGTCGTTAGATAGAAAGTCATCACATTACTAAAGTTTAATCCACAAGCAGGAAACAAAGAAAAATATTATGCCCCCCATCATAGCATCTCTAGCTTTTGGCATCCTTGAGTAGCATAGGAAGACAGAATGACAAAAATCCAAGACTTTGTAAGTTAACCTGTTCACAAAACATTCTTGCATTAGATGTGTATTTTCTTTGCCAAATTGATATAGAATTGGTGTGAGTGTTTTGGTATAGTGTTCTTCTATGTTTTGGACAGGTTGATGTTCTGCGTCAAGATTTTGTTTGGAAGCAGGATTTGATGTGCGTGCTTTGCCTGGTGAAAGGGTACGGACACAAACGGATAGACGGACAGACGGCAAGACATGGGATGGATAGGAAGAAGAGCCTTGAGGGCGCATTGAGAATGGCCTTGCCTATGTGACAACACAAAGGCAACATAGTTCGGGAAGAGCCCTGATGGACCTAAGATACGGATCGGATGAGACACGATATGGAACAGATATGGATTAGATATGGAACATAGAACGCTGATGACAAGGAAACACCACAGATAGGTAGATGTATGGGCGATAAAGGTATGTATGGGGATGGGCAATAGTGGATAGAAAGAATCATGGATGTGATCTCCAAGGACTATGTCACATAGGAATAACATGCCCCATTATAGGTAGAGTACTTAGGATTTTTCATGACAATGCTTATGACGATAGGAGGATGAGAGGATAATGAAGGATTGGAGTGGCATGGAGGGATAAGGTATGTCAAGAGACATCTAAAACATTTGTCAACATTGTGCCCCCAATCTTTACCAAGACCAAAGAAAGTAGAGGAATGGAAAATTAGGATAGATAGACTAGACAATATAGGTATGTAATGGATAGAGGATAGGATAGAAAATGATATGAAAGGAAACTGGTAGGAGAAAAGTGATATGCCGATGAGAAAAGGTGCCCCCAAGTGTAGGTGACATAGAAGATCAACTTACACATGATGCATGTTTGCCAGGTTTTCATCATGGTACTCAACCAAGGTGCCTGTTTGCCAAGTTTTCACCATTGGACGAAGGGATTTTTCTTTACTCTTTTTTCAATTTTTTTTTTTTGAACAGTTTGGATAGGAGAAGGTGGATATGGAAGGGACAGACTCCAGTATCTAGTTCCCTGAAGGTGATAGTCCCGCTTAGAGATGCATGTTGTATCGACCATGTCAAGTGTTCTCATAGATGTTGGTAGGGGATTATATGATAGTGAGACAAAGAAGGTAGATAGTGGATTATGGAAGATGTGATATTTGGATGATGATGTGGAATACAGAGGGAAGGCTTATACAAAAGCATGGACCATGGGAATAGGATGAGGAAGATATGTAGGATAATAGTGGAAGGAAGGGGAGATGGAGGTATATGAAAATGTTGTGGAATGGAAGGGAATCGTGACCAACGGTTGCACATACCATGGTAAACATTGAAGATGGTGATGGGAAAGTAGTGTAGGAAGCAACAAAAACTTTTGCTTGTGGATGAATGACGTAGGCATGTAGGGATCCACATAGATTGAGTATTGTCCTAATTTTTGTTCATCATGTAGGATGGAAGAATTTGAGACTTATGGATGGAATGGGAGAAAGTAGATGGTTGAGATTCTTGAGAGGTGGATGCCTCATGTATCTTGAGGGCTTTTTTCTTAGGTCCCAAACCATTTTTCTTCTAGATAGTACCTGTGGAGGTATAGGCATGGGTGTAGGCAGCTTTTGTGCAGCTTTAGAGTTAATTATTTGTTGGATGCGGACCCACACCTGTTTTAGTTTAGCATAGAAGTGTGTGGGTGCATGCAGCTCTGGAGGAAGATGTTTCTTTGATTCTTGGCTTTTGTATCCTAGGTCATAAGGACTCTTAGGATTTTTGACTTTATAGGTAGAGGCATCTAGATTTTTATTGTTGAATTCCCGTGGGATGGTGGAAGTGGAGTTGGAGGATGTTATTTGTTTAGACGACATGTGCATTTGTTGGCCATGATTGGGATTGTTAGAAGATTCACAAATGGATGAATAAGGTGTTGGAATAAGTGGTGGTAAAATGTATGGAGGGATATTAGGAGTTGGAAATAGCGGAGGTAGATTGGATGGTGGAAGGTGTATGGTCACATGCTTTTGACGATTATAGGATGATGGAGGTGGAATGGCGACATACATTTTGGGGATATGATAGGGTTTGCAATGGAAAGTGGGGGATTTTGAAGGAGTGGAGGAAGTACCAACATCTCAAGATTGTTCACCTTGGGGTATGTATCCAAGGCCATATGAAGGAGGAGGAACATTGACATGGACGGGCTCCAAAATACCTTGTTCGTGAAGGCCTAATCCTTTACCTTGATAGTTCATATGTTGGAGTATGTGGTGGACAGCGAGATTATGTGTAGGTAGAACATTAGACGCAAGTTCCTTATTAGATGGAGAAGATGAGATAGAGGATATTGGTTGTTGGTGTTCTAAGAAGGAACACTCATGAATGAAGGTGGTAAGACCAAGAATATACGGTGGGGGATTTGGAGCATGGTCGATAATGGATGGCGGAGGAGTATTACTAGTTTGATCTTCTATGCTTGCTTGGGAGGCAAGTGTCTCATCAAGGGAGGTGGAAGTTGCTGGATCTTGGGTAGGACTAGATGGGGTTATAGGCTCAAGACCATGGAACGCATAAAGTGGGCTAAGAGGATCATCATGGTTTGCTTGATCATAGATAGGCTCTTCATCATAGATGGGATCTTGATCATGGATAGGATTTAGCATGATGGGATTAATGTTCTCTTGTATAGGTTCTTCATCAGCGATAATATCTTGATCATAGAAAAGACATAGGTTATGGAGGGGCCAAAATTGGATCTCTAGCTCATGCATAGGTATAGGATCATTGAAAAGATAAAGGTTATCAAGGGGTCATATGGGAGTGCTTTGATCTTGGTTTAGACAAGGGGTTGATGTTTCCACATGCTCCAAAGTGTGTTCTTGACATAACTCTTGGGTTGTTTGAATTGAAGTTGAGGTAGAAGACTCTTGGATAAGCTCTTGGTCAACAACATGAAGGTGTGACAAACCTTGACTTTGGTGCATGGTAGAAGGCTCTTTGATAAGCTCAAGGAATTGAGGATCACATGAAGGGGTTGTAGGATTTGACATGATATTGGAAGCATCTTTTGCAAGGTCAAGGACCAGAATTTGGGGACATGGTTGACTCTCTGCTAGTAGCCCTTGGATCACATCCTTCGTGGTGTATGGGTAGATGAATGAGGGGATTTATCTTTCTCCCTAACTTTTCTCTGGTTGTATAAATTTGGAAAAACTCTTTTCCATAAATCATCTGAGTATTCCTTGGTTGTCGGTTTAGAGCTTGGGGAGCTCGATGGTGGTGTTGGTGTAGAACCGGTATGCTTTGGAATATATGTCTTAGAAGATGGTGAAGGAGGACTAGTAGGCATAATGGTATACGAGTTCCAACTTGGCGTGGTGCTTACCTTGTCATGAGTATGGGAAAAGGATATACGATTTTGGGGCGAGGCATAGCTAGTACTGGCACATTCAGCTTGCAAGATTGCCATTTCTTGTTGTAAGACTTGGATTTGTTAAGAAATTGCTATAAAATCTTGGGGTGAGGGACCTAAGTTTATTTGCAATTGTAGATATTGGAGTTTTTGACCAATATATTCTAATTGGTTTTCCATTGACACAAGACTGGAAAAGCTTACTGGTTTGGATGCATAGCAGTAAATGCACCGTAACAGAGTGCAAATGCACCACAAGTCGAGACAAATGTGCCAATCTGGTAATGTTTTGAATGCGCTGCAAAAGGTTTCAAATGCGCTGAAAGTCATAGCAAATATGTTGTAGGTCATTTCAAATGTGCAATTCTAGTTTTTGCTTGGTGTTTTACAGAATTTTGGAAGATTTTTCTCTTTTTTTTTGGTTTGAAAACTTGGTGTTTTTGAGAATTATAATTTTCAATTATGGCAAAGACACAGCAAACACATAGAAGTTTTCATGATTTTATCTTTTGTTATTTTTTTGTATTTTTGGACTTTTTGACTCAAAAACAAGTACACCCTAGGCTGGATAGGACAGTATTTGTTGAATCCTCTAGTTATGCAAATTCAAAGCGTGTAGCTCCAGGATCTGGTAGCACCAACTCCCCTCACGACACTCTCTTCTCATGCATACCAGATCCGAGTTTCCTTAGGCTCATACCCCCACCGAACCATAGGATTGTCCCTGCTACCTCTACTAAGAATCACATGAATCAAGGCTGCTTCAAGGGCTTCGCCCTTTGTGTCAACAAATAGGGGTTTTTGGTATACTAAACAATTGGGTCATAGTCAAGGCAACCGTTCGAGTGGTTACACGTGCGATGGCACTACTCTCCATTATGGAGTCTCCCAGCCTCAAAGGGTTATGCCTTAGAGGGTTTTTAGGGGAGGTTGGCCATCGGTGTAACACAACAGCACTCATTGCAGGAAGCTTTCGCTTCAAGCACATTTATTTAAAGTGGATCGATAGGGCTTGGCTTTAGCCTGTTTCCACTCAGGGTCGTTCCCACTTGGACAAGTGTGCATCCAAGGGCAGGCCCCTCTAAAGGTTATACACGCAAAATGATAAGTCTGGCATTCTGGTCACCTAATAAAGGGGAGAGCATAAGCCTATTGTCATTTTGAAGACACAGTAAATAGTGCTTTATCCAATCCTAATTAAAATAAGAAAAACTATATGCGTTATTCGACTTGGGCACACACACAGTTGTTAACTTTGAAGTGATTAGGAGATAGCAATGATTCTTTCCTTTGCAAGATAGCAATATTCTTAACTGAAAGAGATAGCAATATAGCAATGATCAATGAGACCAAGATAGCAATGATTCGGTTACCACCCTCCTAGTTAAAAACTACATGTGATTTGTAATGAGTATCTTTTGACTGTCCTAATTAGAGCTAGATTAAAATTGTATGCAAGTTGCATGAACAATGGTTTACTCCTTCCTAATTAGAACTAGATGAAAATTGTATGCAAGTTGCATGAACAATGGTTTACTCCTTCTTAATTAGAACTAGATGAAAATTGTATGCAAGTTGCATGAACAATGGTTTACTTCTTCCTAATTAGAACTAGATGAAAATTGTATGCAAGTTGCATGAACAATGGTTTACTCCTTCCTAATTAGAGCTAGATGGAAATTGTATGCAAGTTGCATGAGAATGCCTAAATCAATCCTATTCAACACTTAGTGCAAAAATGATTGTCTTGAGTGGACGTTTTGCACCAAAACTAGGTTAGTATTCTCCTGATGTCCACCTGTAGTCCACGAAAACAAAAATTGAATCAAGAAGTTTGCAAATCAAATGTTTAGGTGAAAAACACATAATCTAGAAAATTTCATGAAAATATGATTTTTGATAGCAAAATAGATATGAAAATCAGAATCTACACGAAATTCTATGTTGTTTTAAAAAAAATTCATGAAATTTTGATTAAAAAATGTTGAAGTTATGGTCGCTTGAAGTTTTCAAGGTAAAGTCAACTTTGACTGATAATACTTGATGATTTTGACCCATTGGGTTGAAGATACCTATACCACTGAAAAGTAGAGCGAATCATCATTCCAACGACTATAAATTTGTGAAAATCCGATGTCCCTGCAAGAAGTTATGCCCAAAAGAAAAAAATTGCCTATTTGGACAAGTAGGAGCAAATCTGACGATCAACAAGCAGCTAGTGGTTAATTGTCAAGCTAGTCACATGAACTGTCTGAAGGCTGCAGTCAAGTTTGATGTTAGGGGTTTTAAGCAAGTACCTGGTCCTCCATGTGACCAGGGTCTTGATCTCCTTTAAAAAAATTAACATAAAATTAAAAAATTGAAAAATTCTAACCTAAAAAAACAAATTAGGGTTTAATTTATTTTGTTTTTGCTTTTATGTTAAATTAGCTGTTTGTAAAGTGTATTGAATTTTTTTTTGTTTTTTCATTGAGGGCCTGTGTGTTGTGTGGTTTTACAGGGGCGAAGGAGGAGCGGTGGCTGAGAGGAGGGAAGGCGATGGTGGTGACCGCAAGGTGGGGATCGGGGACTGCGTGCGGGGGAAGCGGTAGCGGAGGGGTAGGTGGAGGTGGCAGGGGAGGTGGAACAGAGACGCAGGGGCGGCAGGAGGTAGGCGAGAGGCAACGTGGACAGAGGCCACAGGGAAGAGGGAGGGTAGGGTAGGCAGGGAAGGGGAGCAGGGTTTAGGAGGGCGGTACGTAGGGGGAGCGCAGAGAGGGGTGGGAATGAGGGAGATCGGGTGGGGGTTCCAGTGTGCAGGGGCTTTGGCCCCTACAACGTTTTTTTTTTAATTTTTGTTTATAGTTTTTTTTTAAAAAATTGTTTGTTGTTTTTTTTTTTTGAGTTTTTTGTTTAAAATTGGATGAAATAAATAAGCATATCAAACCCAATAACACAATGAAATATGCAAATAACAAGATTGAATAAATAAAGCACAAATCTCACAAACCTTGTTATCCTGCGGCTTCCATTGTTCGCCTATCTATTCTTGATCTTGATTGTGATGAAGCCCTCAGAAGTGCATACTCCCTTGCTTGTTGAAGATGACAAGAAATAGAATGGCTGTGATATGAATGTGCTATGAAGATGAGCTTCAAAGCAATGGGGTGATCTCAGGCAAATGGATAGTAATGGGGTGCCAAAGGCACGCTAGTAATTCGATAGAGTAATTGCACTGAAAGCTTGGATGATAGAAATGGAAGAATAAGGTTCAATTTATAGACTCAGAAGAGAAGAGATCAATGGTTGAGAAGAAATGAGAAGATCAACGGTTGATAATGGTTGAGGAATGTGCGTGAATAGAAAGAGGACAAGTGTCCAAGTTTCTTCATGCAACAGGGGAGTTAACAGAATAGATTGAAGAGTTAACAGAATAGACCAATCAGTTAAGTGAATTGATTGGGGAGTTGACTGAATTGATTGATCAGTTAACTAAGTTCATTGAGGAGTCAACATAATAGATTGACTAGTGAACTCAATTGACTAATTAGTTAACTGATTTGATTGATGAGTTAACTAATTTTGACTAGAGGATAAATAGGACATGTGGGTGAGGGAATATTAGCTAATTAAATATTTAAAATATTTAATTACATGTGCAACATGGTGAGGTGGAAAAAGTGAGGTGGATTGGTGAGGTGGATTTATGAAATTAGGACTTAGGATAGAGGAAATTAGGATTAATTAAATAATGTAGGATTATATAATTATGTGAGACATTAGAAGAATTAGGGAATTTAATTAACTAAATTCATTTTATTTAATTATGGGATAATGAATCAATCAAATAAACTTAGAATATTTATTTAATTGATAGAAGAAAACAAGAATTAAGAGAAATATTAAAATATTTACTTAATTCAACATGAGCCAATTTTAGGTGTATATAGATACTGATGCTGATCCTTCTATCTTTAGCTTGATCCTTCTATCTTCAACTCCTGTTCTCTATCTCCAGATGTACCTACATTTGATAGAAAGTTTGATTAGAGCTCGAGACATGAAATATCATCATATGTTCAATCAACAGACATATAACCTAAGCATATGATGCATTAAATTAGTTGAGCCATTACCATATGTGTGTAAGAAAAGCCAAAAATTAGATCATCAAATGAAAGATCAAGTCATCACAGGAGATTTGAACTTCATTGTTTTTATCTAACTTGTTTGTGCAATGTGTAGGTACATGTACATATATCATTGTGCATGATATTTCAGCATGTGGTGAAAAATGGACTCCCACAAGGGTTGAGCCTAGCATGTTTCCCTCAAAATCTTAATAGGGACATGATTAATCTTTTTAGATAAAGCATTTTCTGTTTGAAGATCAAATTATAAGTCAACTGAGCACGTCGTACATTGATAACAGCTTCTAAGTGCAAAGTGTAGTCACAAAAGAAACTAGGACAGCCTCAATGAATAGGACAGTCACCTCAAAAGATAAAAGCAATCACATCAAGAGTATGACAGCCATAAAGGACAAAATATCAATCACCTTATGACTATCCCAACGATATATGACAATAGAAAACATGAAGAAGCAGCAAAAAATAGTCAAATCAACCTTCTTTGATGTTGTTCCAGCATTAACAGAGCAATTATATGGTCCAAGACAACTGACAGATCAAGAGAGATACCATTCATATGCAATAAACTCATAGAGTGGCAGCATTGACAGCCAAAAAGGCATGTAAGGAGAAGCATTCGTGCAAGAGGGTAAGATAAATATTTATCACTTTTTTGTGAATGAGGTGTAAAATTACTATTGAATGCAATAAAAGAAACCAGGATAGTCATAAGAGAATGATTGTATGCAAAATATGATAGCCATAAAGGATGAAAAGTCAATCATGATCATGATTGTCCTAGCAATAAAAGGCATATAAGAGGAAGGTACAGTCACCAATAGTCATGATGTGAAGATAGTCAAAGTATATTGAGACTGTCACCATTGAAGGTGATGAGGGCTATCAGTTTATGGTGTTGAAGGAGTATTGTATCATAAAGGAAGAAGAGACTTTTGAACCTAATGATGCAAGGAATAAGACATTAGTTTTGCAAAGGAGATCACACTACATCAACCTTGACAGATATCAATGAGACATCAAATGATGAAGCAAACTGAATACTTCAAGAGAGCAACATAAATCTTGAGGTTGTAGACCTGTCATCAAGTAATAAACTTGTCAAACAAATAAGAATATATAGTATACATGTGAGTACAGGTGCAGCCACAAGAATAAAGAGTAGTCCACAGTCATTGTCACATGTGCTACCTCTATTTGCATGTCCTCCATTACTTTAGAACTATGATCACTTGCATCCTCAATGACTGTCCCACAATTTGGAGAACTGTTCTAGTTGTTTTGGCTCATTTGAATCTTGTTTGAGGGGTTAATGAAGCATGAGAAAGGATCACTATAACTTGTACATAGGGTTTGAGTGCCTGATCAAAATAAGATTAGATTCACAGGCTAAAGATACAGTTGCAGGTGTCAATCAAATGACACCCTCAATAGAATTCATAGATAAGTGAATAAAGTATCTTGGGCCAAGCCATAAATCCATGGTAGAAGCTGTGAGGAGGAGAGTTTCAGATGCCAACTGCAGAGAAGGGGGTTTTATGAAGTTTGAAATATATCTTATACCACGCCAAAGTAAATCACTTCAATAGCATGCAGAAATGATAATATAAAAGATAGATTTTTCATCATTTTGTACACAAAAACTCACAGAGGAGTAGTAGTATGCAGGAGGACTATCTTGAACTAGGGAGCAGCAGTCATTCAAGATAAGAGAATAGTCATTTTTTTAGATGACTGTCACAGCATCCAAATTCTAGTAGGTGAAGCAGAGTGTAAGTGGAGGTGAAAACCCTAGTAGGGTGTATAGAAAAACATAGAGAAGGGTTATCCAATAAACCCTACTAGGGTTTACCTACACCAAGTTATACAGAGAAATCTCTTTCATCATTTCATTACAATGGCCAAGTAAACATAGAGAGCACAAAATACACACAAAGTCTCAACACAAACAATGAAAGCCCAAGCAAGGAGAGGAAATATATACAGAGATAGAAAGCTATAGAAAACCAGTATGAAAAAATGTTCATTCTTCCCTTGTTTTGTAGCAAAGTAGAGAAAATAAGGAGTATATGCAGAAGCAAAAAGGGCCTTTCTTTCATCATTGTGTTACTAAACCAAAACCAGAAAAAGAGTATGTACAAGTAGCAGCAAATAATGTGGTTTTTTTATCATTTCATCTCACAGGAATACAAACAACTACAGAAAGGAAGCTTACCCAAGCAAAAGAGTGACAAAATAGCTCAGAGGTCACAGTAAAACCCTCCAAAATACCCTATAGAAAGCTTTCAGCAAACAACAAAACCCTTAGTATGGCGGCGCCTCCAGAATACAAAGCAGAAGTGAAAGGGTAAGAATGAAGCATGTTTTAGGTTTTGAGCAAGTCTTAGTTGCTAGCTCATGAGTTTTGATTCCTTTATGACTTTTGTTTTATAAGGAAATCATTAACACTTGAAATGCCATCGTGGGGTCAAAACCCCAACATCATGAAACCTAGCAATGAAAATAATAATGCAAGGGGATATCATATGTGTGTGTATGGTGATAGATTTAAGATGGGAATCATAAGGGTGCAATGGTTTGTATAATCAAATTCTTTTATTTTGACTTGTGCATGGATTGGACATGAGGTCCAGTGATATAGCATTACGGCATGGGAGTTATAAGGAGAGGTATTATTCTTGACTTTTGAACTAAAGGAAAATTAAGGAAATAGAAAATAATTAGATTCTCCTTAGTTTTGCATGACTTGGAAACTAATGAACAAATGTAAACAAATAATAAAGTAATAAATTATAAATTACTTTATTATTTATCATAAAGTTGTAAAAGACAAGAATAGACAAAATCATAACAAATAGTAAAGTGAATCATGATGATTACTTTATTATTTGTTCACATTATATTCTTTATCCCAAAATCATGCAAAATCAGGATGTGGAGTTAACTGAGGTATTGTGGAGCCTTTTGCTTGATTTTTGGTCAAACTAGGAGGAGTTTGGAGTTCCACATGGTCAAACTAGATGTGAGACGTAGTTTGGAGCTATTTTTGCTCATTTTGGATCAGTTATGAGGCCTCATCTTTAAGCTTTTCTTTTTTACTCGTGAATCAACTTGGAGGAGTTATTTTTAGAGTGCAGTTGAATTGTAGTGCTTTTTCCATGCACTTGAGAGTTCATTTTGAATAAGGGAGAGAAATCTTAGGATTTTTTCTTAGTTCTTACCTTTTGGCTTTCTCTAGCATGTTGTAGAGAGACAAAGAGAGATTCGTAACTTAGTTGTAGTTGTTTGAAAGCATTTTCTCAATGATTTTTGTACCAAAATCCTTGATTATTCAATAAAGTACATCAGTTCCTTCTAGTTTTATTCTTAGTTCTCATTGTTATTGTATGATTGTAAAGCAATTACTTTGAATTAATCAAGTAAATCCTTTGATTCTTTTCCATCTTTGCAATAATTGAACAAGTTATTTCATGATTAGTACTGGTTATATGTTGTGTTTGTTAGAAATGAAAGCAACACTACTTCAATGGAAATCTGATTCGAGATAAATTTTAGCAATCTTTAACTATGTGTTATTAATGGAGATTGTAACAAAACATAAACCCACAATACAAAAACATACCAAAAGCATAATGAAGCACATAACACAAGTGTTTAACATGGAGAAAACCCTTGAGGGTAAAAAAATCCACCAAGAAAAGAGGCCAAGTTGTATTATCTTCACAAAAGGAGATTACAAATACATTCACTTCCTCTGTCCTTCAACCTTCACTCTGGCAGAACCTGGTTACCTGTAAACTATTATATTGCATCTCATCTACTATGCTATGGTTTATATAGAATTTACACAACCTTAAGACATTAAATGACTTCTTACAAGCCATAACACTTGTCAAGAGTCAACAATACAATATTGAGCGTCCATGGCCAAGAATAGGCTCTTACGGGGTCATAAATGTTGTCATACATGCATCCTACACTTGGGAAAATGTGCCCATGCATGCTTGAATGCCTCGGGGCTAAAAATAGCCACTTATAGCATCTTATGACATGTCATATGCTATTATTAGTGTCATAGATTCTTATGACAACTTACAGTTGTCATAGAATCTCTTACACCTTCTTACAGCATCTATGACGTGCATCATAACACTAAAAATAGATTATTCCTCCACATGTGCACCCCACTTTGACTAATTACCATTTACCATAGTAAATGACATCCCGTAACTACCACTGGTAACTCCATGACTTACCATGCAGTAACTCCGTAATTAACGTGGATCATAAATAATTTTTACCACTGCCGATGAAACCTGTACATCCCTTATGGGTAATTACAAATTACAAATAATAAATGGAATAAATACAACATTGGGATTTACAAGGTTAATGGCACCTTATCCCAACATTCTCCCACTTGACATTATACATTGTAAATCAACCCATAGGAAATCAAATGAAAAATAATCAGGCACTAGAAACAAGACCCATGGCCTCTCTGCACCACACGAACTTCTCTGTGCTCACAAGCTTAGTCAATGAATCTACAATATTCTCCTAATTCTCTATTTTCTTCATCTCAATCTCTCCATTTGCAACCAACTCTTGAACAAAGTGATACTGAACATCAACATGCTTAGTTCGAGTATGATACATGGGATTCTTAGCCAAACAGATAGCACTCTGGCTATCACAACCAATCTGAATGATCCTGCAATCAAAACCAATACCTGTACACAGTCTCCTCAACCAAACTACCTCCTTAGAGATGAGTAGCAGCCATATGCTCTGCTTCTGTAGTGGACAAAGCAACTATGGGTTGTCTCTTACTCATCCAACTCACTACTCCTCCAAATAGAGTAAACACATAGCCACTAGTGGACATTCGACTATCCAAGTCACCTGCCCAATCTGCATCAACAAAACCCTGTATGTCCAAAGATTTATCAGCACTATCAGTACTAGAATAAAGCAAACAATGATCAGGAGTACCTGTAAGATATTTAAATACCATCTTTGTATAGTTTCAATGATGTCTACCAGGGTTAGACATAAATCTGCTCACAACTCCCACTACTTGGGCAATATCTGGTCTAGTGCAAACCATTGCATACATCAAACTCCCTACAGCACTAGCATATGGCACATTAGACATATCCTCAAGATCATCCTCAGTCTTTGGACACATATCTAATGAAATCTGAGTACCAATGGGTAAAGGAACTCTAACTGGGTTACAGTCCTACAAACTAAACCTCTACAAAATAGTATTCACATACTTACTTTGTGACAACCAAAGCTTTCTGTTAACTCTGTCCCTCCTAATCTCCATTCCCAAAATATACCTTGCAGTACCAAGATCCTTCATTTCAAATGCACCTAAAAGTTGGACTTTAAGCTCACTGACCATACCCTTAGTATTGTTGAAAAACAACATGTCATCAACATACAAAGCAATAACTAGTACAGAATCATTAACACAATGAATGTAAACATAATTATCCTCCTCGCTTCTAACAAAACCCAATTTCAAAACAAATGAATCAAACTTTTGATACCACATTCTGGGGGACTGTTTCAAACCATAGAGAGACCTCTTTAACCTGCAAACCCAATGTTCTTTTCTTTTTACCTCAAAACCTATAGGTTGTTGCATATAAATTTCTTCTTCAAGATCTCCATGCAAGAACACAGTCTTAACATCCATTTTCTCAATCTCCCAATCATAAGTTACAGCAATGGATAAGAGAAATCTAATAGAAGTCAATTTTGCAACAGGATAGAATATCTCACCAAAATTAACTCCCTCTCTCTAGGAGTAGCCCTTGGCTACCAGTCTAGCCTTGTACTTCTTCAATGACCTCTCTGCTCCAAACTTCTTCTTGAAGACCTACTTACATCCTATGGCCTTTCTTCCTTTGGGCAAATGAACAAGATCCCAGTTGTTATTAGAGTCTAAAGCCATCATCTCATCCTACATGGCTAGCTGCCAAGACTCACTATCATCTATAAAAATAGCTTCCATATAGGATCTAGGTTCATCATTAGTACTCAATAAAGCATATACACAATGGAAATCTGGTGGGCTATACCTGTCAATTGGATTTCGTTGTCTTGTGGATCTCCTCAAGGGTGGAGTAAGAGACTCTACTTGTTCTTTTACATGATCATCTGCAACAACTTCTTCTGTAACAACAGATTCATCTTCATCAGAACTACTTGAATCTTCTTCTTCTTCTTCATTCCCAAATCCATCATTATGTTTTTCCTCAGGTGCATCTTGCTACTCTAAATCAAAGTGCACCTTCTTTACCTTTTCTTCTTTCTCTTTTGGTTGCTCAGGTTCAGAAATAGCTCTAAGTTCCCTAAAAATAACATCTCTTGAAAAGATAATCTTGCGGGTTAGTGGATTCCAAAGCTTCTAACCTTTCACATTATCACCATATCCAATGAATGTACACTTTTCATCCTTTGGATCCAACTTAGATCACTTTTTCTTAGGCACATGAAGAAAAGCCTCATAGCCAAAAACCCTTAAATGTGAAACAGAAGGTTTCTTACCTATCCACACTTCATAAGGTGTCAAATCAAGAGCCTTACAAGGAGATTTGTTTATCAAGTAGCAAGCAGTACACACTGCCTCCGCCCAAAAGCATTTATCCAACTGTACATCACTAAGCATACTTATGGCTCTTTCAATAATTGTTCAATTCATCATTTCTACAACACCATTCTGTTGTGGTGTATATGGAGTTGTCTTCTGTCTAATTATACCTGCATGCTTGCAAAACTCATCAAATTCCTTAGAGAAATATTTCCCTCCATTGTCAAATCTTAATATTTATATCTTTAAACCTGATTGGTTCTCTACTAAGACTTTGAATTCTTTAAACTTAGTAAAAACTTCAGATTTATGCTTCATAAAATAAATCCATGTAAATTTGGATACATCATCAATGAAGGTTACAAAATAATGAGATTTTTTGATAGATTCATTATCCACAGGTCTAAACACATCTATATGAATAATTTCTAGCTTCTCTTTTGCTCTATTGCTTCCTGAAGGAAATGATTTTCTATTTTGTTTACCAAACACACAATGCTCACAGAAATCAAAGTGCTCATCAGAATAGGAGAAACCATCCAACAAATTTTTATTTTTAATAGTTTTGAATACATTATTGCTTGTGTGGCCCAATCTACGATGCCACAACATACATGCATTTTCAGTATTAGCCTTAGATACATAAGAGGCATTATAAACTATAGTGGCTTCAAGCTTGAATAGGCCTTCAAATCTCTTCCCTTTCACTACCACCAAGTTCCCTCTCACCAATCTTTCCTTTCCTGACAATCAGATATGTAGAGTTGTCACCAAGGTAGATATTACCTCCATCATATTCTTCATATGAGGAGAACCATTCCTTATGCAGAGTCATATGAAATGAGCATCCTAATTCAACCAACCAGTGATCATTAGAAACAAGATTACATGTAGAAAGTAAAACTTCTTCACCTACATTTGAGGACTTATCTGAAGCACCCTCCCACTGTTTGAGATTTCTGCATTCCTTCTTCACATGTCCCCTTTTACCGCAATTCCAACACTTAACTCTGTTCTTTTTACCAGGAGTATTAGACCGGCCCTTGGACTTGTCCTTATCCCCTTTCTGATCTCCTTTAGGTCCCCTTTCCTTAGACCTTCCCCTGATATTGAGAGCATCCCCTGAACTATCTGAACTCTTCTTCCTCAATTCCTGTGACAGTAGCACTGAAACAAGAGCATCCAACTTTGGATCCGCAAGGTTAGCAGTGATAGCAAGGATAACATTCTCCCAAGACTCAGGTAAAGAACAAAGAAGTAAGATACATTTATCTTCCTCACTAACCTCAACATCTACTGAATCAAGATGACTCACTAACAAATTAAAAGAATTTAAATGCTCTACAACTAATTCACCTTCTCGCATTTTCATGGAAAATAATTTTATTTTTAAATAAAGTTTATTTACCATACTCTTGGCTTGATAGATCTCACCCAACCATTTCCACAACTTGTATGCAGTCTCTTCCTTTGCGACATTCAATAGGATAGAGTCTGAAAGACACAACCATGGTTCCCTATGCCTTCTTATCCAGTCTATCCCACTCATCTTGAGAGACATCATTGGGTTTCTTCTCTTTTTGGATAGCCAACCATTGGTTTCTTTCTTCCAACAAATCTTCTATTTTTAGCTTCCACAACTCATACCCCATTCTGTTGAACTTCTCAATGTCCAATCGAGAGGTTGATGCAATGGTGGATGTAACCATAATATCAACACAAGATCTGCAAAACAAACACAACCAAATCTCCCACTGCAGCTACAGCCTCCACACTACCACCCAAGAGTCAAAGATGGCCAGGCTCTGATACCAAATGTTAGAAATGAAAGAACACTACTTCAGTGGAAATCTGATTCGAGATAAATTTTAGCAATATTTAATTATGTGTTATTAATGGAGATTGTAACAAAACATAAACCCACAATACAAAAATATACCAGAAGCAGAATGAAGCACATAATGCAAGTGTTTAACATGGAGAAAACCCTTGCGGGTAAAAAAACTCCACCAAGAAAAGAGGCCAAGTTGTATTATCTTCACAAAAGGAGATTACAAATACATTCACTTCCTCTGTCCTTCAACCTTCACTCTGGCAGAACCTAGGTACCTGTAAACTGTTATATTGCATCTCATCTACTATGCTATGGTTTATATAGAATTTACACAACCTCAAGACATTAAATGACTTCTTGTAAGCCCATAACACTTGTCAAGAGTCAACAATACAACCTTGGGCATCCATGGCCAAGAATAGGCTCTTACAGGGTCATAAATGTTGTCATACATGCATCCTACACTTGGGAAAATGTGCCCATGCAAACTTGGATGCCTTGGGGCTAAAAATAGCCACTTACAGCATCTTATGACGCATCATATGATATTATTAGTGTCATAGATTCTTATGACAACTTACAGTTGTCATAGAATCTCTTACACCTTCTTACAGCATCTATGATGTGCTTCATAATACTAAAAATAGATTATTCCTCCACATGTGCACCCCAATTTGACCAGTTACCATTTACCATAGTAAATGACATCCCGCAACTATCGCCAGTAACTTTGTGAATTACCATGTAGTAACTTCGTAATTACCATGGACCGTAAATAATTTTTACCACTGTCGATGAAACTTGTACATCCCTTATGGGTAATTACAAATTACAAATAATAAATGGAATAAATACAATATTGGGATTTACAAGGTTAATGGCACCTTATCCCAATAGTGTCCAGATGCTTTCAGTAGTTTGTAGTTGTGAAACTTCACTTTCCTTCATGCAAACGCTAGGGTCAGCTACCTCCATATGAAATATTCATGTCTTCAATCAAGTTGTGAATAGATTAACCTCTTTGTTGAAGTAAATTGTGAGTTTGTGCAGCAGTTCAAACTCTCATTCATTAATGATGCATCACCTCCTAGGATTTGATTACATGTTTAGTTATCTTTCCATCCCTTTTCCATTCAAATCCAATAGTTTCTATGAGATCTAGAGGGGTACTGGCCCATAATCTGGAGGTTTACCTTCATCATAGGGTACCCACAACCTAAAGTTATTCCCATGTTACACAAGATTGTTAAGCTTCCTATCTTTCCATCATGGGTGCAATCCTAGTTGATAACAACTGACTCATGTCTAACTTGGGCATCCTTTGCCTTTTGCAATTTTCCAAAGCAATCCTAGGCATCATCAGTTTTTCCCACAACTTGGGATATTCTATGGTCAAATAGATTCCTCACCCAATCATATGCTTCTTGTATTCCCTTAGCCTTTGTTGCATCTACTACTCCTTTACTTCTCTTTAATTCTTCCTTTAGACTCTCAATCCTAAGTTTGAGAGTATCCTTATCTTGTTGAGATGTAATACTGGAAGAGACATGTGAAGATACATGCTCTACCATGGTGATCTTAGGTAGATGAACCAATGACTTAATATTACTATATTCTTGCAGCAATTTCGTATTCTTGGCTAGTAACTTATCATAGTCATCTTGTAGTTTCTTGGTTGTAGCTTCACTGAATAAAGTAGTACTAACTGCTAAGGAAGTAGCTTGAGGTGCTATTGTGTCAATCTCTTAACAATCAAATTTCCCTTTAGCTCATTGACATCATTGATGACTTAAGGCTTGTTTTCTAACAAGGCCACAACCCAAATAGCTAGAGTTTCATGTCTAGAACTAAAACTAGACCTAAAATACAGTTGTTCTGCTTAATCTTCATCTAGAATATCCTCATCAGCATCTTATCTTCTTATGGTATCCAAGGCTATAGCAGAGGCTATATCCCATCCTGGTAATAGTAGGCATCCACTTTCCTTGACAATTCTTCTCCCTTCTTTAGGTGTCATGTTTGATAGATCAAACTTTAATGGTTTCTGGATGCTTTGGATAGATTCTCCTTCACTATCTTCCTCCTCTTGTTGGGCAACATCTCTCTTCATTTGCATATTCACATTCATTTTTCCCTTCATTGGAAACATCTTGAATGCATCCGTTTTGGTGAATTCATCATCAGTCAAGAATTCTTCACAGGCTAAATACCTCTCATCCTACACAACCTTGTCACCCTCCTCTAAATTCAACAATGATCTCCCCAAAGGGAGATTTTCTATATCCATCCTTCGAGGGGGGAGGAACCATTTGTAACATCTCTTGATACTCAAAAGTGTCCTCACCAACACCCTCAATAGCATCACATTCCACTAATGGTAGAACCATATTCTATGACTCAACTTCATCCAGGCTTGCTTCTTCTTCACTTTTAATAATACTCATTTCTAGAGCTTGGATAAGTAGGTCCTGATAAATTAGAGCCAAATTAACCATTTGCTTTACCCCTACCTTATCTTCTATGGGCATTTCTCCTAATATATCAACATTGTCAATCATCATCTCCATTCTGGATAATGGATCTGCAACATAGGGGAATGTACCTTTATATAAAGGAACTAATCCCTTCCTCTTCTTTTCACACTCATCAATTCTTTTCCAAATTTCTTTTCTTCTTTTGATTTTCCCTAGCATTGTACAATTTTTTATGAGATCTTCAGCGAGGTTAAACTTATGTTTGTACCCTGATCTACCCCATGATTTTCTTAGTTTGTCAATAAAATGTTCAGGGTCACATCTTCTTCTTAGTCCCAATCTTAATCTATAGCCCATAAGTTTTGATCTTAACAAATCGAGGCCCTCTTTAGCAGTAACAAGGAAATCTAAGAAATCGATTGTACAATGTAAGAATGAGCTTTTCTTGTGATTACTCAAGTGTAATTTGTTTGATTCATTCATCTACCACATTGCCTCAAGAAATGCGATTATGTCAGGTACAAAAATAGGCAACAAATGAGGTTGCACCTTGGCTCCATAGATTCTAATAACTATATAGTCATCATGGAAGAACTAGTCCCCAAAGTTATGGTCCCAATTCTTCTCTGGTTCCATTTCTTTATCTTAAGAACTTCATGAATGTAGGAGACAACCTCCATATCTCATATCCAAGGAGATCCAGTATTCTTCTCATAAAGTACATCTCAAAGATGTAATAATTAGAAGTCTTACAATGGGAGTCCCATATGTAATTCTCATTTGAATTGGCATTGGCCTGCCATCTTATGCCCTATAGGACATTCAAAGGGTAGGATACCATCCCTGCTTTCCTTGATATAGAAGGATATGGCACAACACTAAGTACCATCTAAAATAAGGGATATTCTCATTCTCCTTCAATCTCTTTAAATCTCGATGTATCTTTTCTACAGCATAGGAAGCATAGTCAAAAGGTCTATTCACTTGCCAATATTGGATGTCAATGGCCAACATCAAAAGATGAATTGGCATCTATATTCTATGATCAAACCCTAGGACCTGACACAGAGCCATGTATGTGCACTTGAAATATTCAAAGAATGGGTCAACATCCAGAGGCTCCATCTCACTTGGGTGAAGATTTTTATTCCTCGTTTCTCAAGAATCCTATGCATAGGAATCCATTTTACCCAATAGCTTCTTCTATCCTTTCTATACTCCCAACATAATTCATTAAGGTCAATCTCAACATGGGCATGAGGGTTCAGGTTAAAAACTTCTACAATTAAATCCCTGTTCATTGTGAACATCCTCTTTCCCTTAGAAGTTTTTAATTTCTTGGTGTTTGGGTCATAGTGCCTACTGATAGCATGTACCATCTCACGATTAATGAAGACATAAGGTATAACTAGCTTCCCAAGTCAAATCACCAAATGTTAGAAATTGGGGTGTGTTCATTAGCGCGAGCACAAAAGAATTTAAATAGTTCCAAACTTGTCCAAGGGATAATGGGATCCCTGATATTTTCCTTTCTATCTACCAACATTTGAGAAAGAATGCCCATGCCCTAGGATTATTTTGATCTCTTTAAAGACCTGGGTAGCAAATCAAGAATATCTTGGTCTAAATCCCTCTTAGACCCACCTGACTGGATTGAAACCTAACTCATGGTTGTATGCTAAAATTCTTATAGGATGATGTAACTTAATAGCTTTGAAATTTGATAACCCTTCTCAAACACGGACCTTGTCAATCTACTCCTTATAGAATTGAAAATCCTAGTCTCCCTTATTGATTTACTAGTTTCAGAAAGTCATAGAACTCATACCTTTTGGTTCACCTGAGAGATGACATTGAAATCATGAAAAATTGACATGAAAGAAAAGATAACAAAATGCAAACCAAATGAATGCAAACCTCATATCGACTCATGATCTATTGATAGAGTTGAGAGTGTCGCACCCGAAGCACTCTAGCTTTACCCAAAGAGATGAATGTTGATTGCTTGATTCAGTAGCATAACGATAGGATAGGGGTTTGGTAGATGGAAGATTGGATGAATACAAGATAGATGCACAATAGATGGATGATGGATTGAGAGGAAAATTTGGCAGAGTAAGGATGCTAGAAGAAGATTCGATGCAAATGGCTCAAGAGAGGCTACCTTTATAGAAAAAGGCAAATTCGAATGGATAGTTGTGATTAAGAGTTATGTTGAAAGATATGGATGGTTGAGATTGATTAGGGTTGGATTAGGGTTTCCCACTCAAAGAGGGATTGTAGTCACATGACAAGTGTGCGATGGAGAATAAAGGGGAATCTAATTCAAATATTATATTTGAATTAGTTTGACATGTGAAGGCATTAAGTGGATGATAGAGACATGTGACATGTGTTGCAATGAGATGAAAGATGAGGGAATAATTCAAATTTTTAATTTGAATTATGTGAGACATGTGAAGGGGTATTATTAACTAAACAAGTGTGACTTATTTAGTTAATTGGAATGTGATCAAGTGGGATTAATTAAATAAAGTGGGTTTATTTAATCAATCAGGAAGATGATTAAGTTGGACAAATGGGATCGGGAATTAATTAAATAATTATGATTTATTTAATTAATTGGATAAGTGATTATGATAGGATTATGAGTGGGGTAAGTGGAATGTGTGAGTGGGATGAGGTTGGATGACCTAGGACCTAGGGAAAATCACACAAGGTCATGTCGACAAGGTATTATGTCGAGACATGGACATTTTTTAGTGTCTACATTTTGCCCCTCTTTGAGATGATGTTGCGAGATGATAAGATTTATATCGAGTAACATCATTTCAAAGAAGCTAAGGTATGGATAGAGGGAAATGATAGGACGATGATGCCCCCTCGAGAGGATAGGCAGGTTGGAAAAACATGAGTATGCTCTCAAAGTGAAAAGGAATTGGTCAAGGAAGATAAGATAAAGGGGTGGATAGAAGAAGGGATGGATGTGTTATGCTGCAATGAAAGTGAGCAACCATGATGTTTGATATAGCACAAGACATTATGCACCAAGGTATAAGGACCAAGGTGACAATGTTTGCCCTAGCATAATACAACCTTGTCTAGGTACAAAATATGAATATTAGCTGAGAGTGATATAGATGCAAATGTAAGATAAAAATGATAACACACATAAGCAAGCAAGAAATCATGCACAAATTATTCAGAAACAAACAAGGTATTGCCCATGTCAAGTTGTAAACCAATGATTAAGTGATTGATTGATTGTTGATGATGATAATGATAGTGTTGTCATGGCAGGGAACGATATATCTCGAGATCAACACAAGGATGTGGGAACGATATATCCCATTGATGATGATGATTGATTGATTGATTGATTTGGTTTACGACAAGATTAGGATCAAGACCAAGGATTGCAATTGGATAACTTGGCAAGATTGATTGACTTGATTGGTATGGATAAAGGATAACTTGCATTTGGATTATTGCTTGGATTGATTTGATAAGGATGAATGGAAGATTGGATTTGATGGAGATTGATGAAATGATTGATGAAGTGATGAAGATACATGATAGAAGAATGATGAAAGAAGAAAGAGGAATATCGTCTTGTGCCTGAATCTGGGCACTTCCTTCATACTCTAGACTGCCTACATACCCGTGTCCATGGGATCAAGGCACGTATGATAGAGATGAGATGCAGTTCTAATTTTGTGTTTTATTGATGGTGATGATATGAATTGGATTGATCAAGTTATGGATTGATTGGGATTGATTAGATGATGTTATTTGATTTGCTTGTGATTGTTTGATAGATTGGATGATTGATTGATCTTATTGCTTGGATTTTTTTTGTTGGATATTTAATTTTTTTGTGTTTTAAGGAATATTTTGATTGTTTTTTGGGTTTTTTGAAATGTTTTGATTTTTTTGGATTTTTGATATGTTTTGATTTTTTTTGGATTTTTGAAACGTTTTGATTTTTTTTTGTATTTTTGGGATATTTGATTTTTTTGGGTTTTTTGTAATGTTTTTTTATTTTTTTTAATTTTTTGAATGTTTTGGGATGGCATTGGATTTACAATTTGGGTAGCCTTTTTGCTTGATACCAATGACAAGGGAAACCAAGTCTAGGTGCAAGGGAATGAATAGGATTGGACAAAAGGATGGATGATAGTGGATGGATGAAAGGATCATGATAAACAGATGGATAAAGGGATGTGCGATAGTGGATAGGATGAAAAATTCACAATGAATGTATGCATAAGGATGTGATCTCCAAAGGCTATGTCGCATAGGAATAACATGCCCCATTCTAGATAGTAGACTTAGGCTTTTTCATGACAATGCTTAGGACAATGGGATGATAGGATGGATTGGATAAGATGGATAAATGGGTAATGACTGGAGGATAATGATAGGATTGGATTGGAAAGGACCATAGGATAATGTCAAGATAAAGGTATGTCAAGAGATACCCAAAACATTTGTCAACATTGTGCCCCCAATCTTTATCAAGATCAAAAGAGAAAGGGAGCATGGATGGGTTTGATATGATAGGAATGTGTATGCAATGGATAGGATATGAAAATGATATGTAGGATGAGACAAGGTTCCCCCAAGTGTAAGTGGGATAGAAGATCAACCTACACATGATGCATGTTTACTAGGTTTTCATCATGGTACTTATCCAAGGCACCTATTTACCAGGTTTTCACCATTGGACAAAGGGATTTATCTTTACTTTTTTTATTTTTTTATTTTTATTTTTTGACTTTTGGGATTTTTTGGATGGAAGAAGGTGGATATGGACAAGAGGGACTCAAGTTTCTAGTGTCATGAAAGGTGATAGTCCCATTGGAGAGGAATGTCGCATGGACCATGTCAAATGTGCTCGTCGATGTTGGTAGGGAGATGGCATGAAAGTGAGATGGATCAGGTAGATAGTGGATTATGATGTGGATTATGGAGGGATCAAAAGTGGATTATGATGTGGATTATGTAGGGGTGAAAGTGGATTATGATGTGGATTATAATGGACTTATGCAAAAACATGGACCATAGGAAGGTGATGGGGGAGATATGTAGGATAATGAGTGAATGATGGAGTGATAGAGGTATAGAAAGGAATCATGACCAATGGCTGCATACACTGTGTTAAACATGGAAGCTTTTGAGTGGATGGAGGTGTAGGAAGCAATGGTGATGTTTTCTTAGGAGATGGATGATTTAGGACTTTTGGAACCTACATGGACTTAGTATTTTTATGATTTTTGCTTTGCATGTGGGATGGAGGAATTTGAAACTTTGGAATGGAATGGCATTTTTGAATGGAAGAGGATGGTTGGGATTTTTGAGAGGTGGATGCCTCATTTGACTTGATTGATTTTTGTTTAGGGACCCATATCATTTTAGTTTTGGACTTTTGTTGTGAAGGTATGGGCTTGGATGGATTTTTGAATGTACCTTGCTTTGAATTTTTGGATTGATTTCCTAAGTGTTGATGGGTGTTTTAGCATGCAGTAACGCAGGTGTGATTGTTGGTTTCACACCTCTCTTGAAAAAGGTATCCTATCCAAGATAAGACTGCCCCAAGGATAATACAGCTAGGTCTTAGCTTGCTTGGAATAAGTTCAGCAGAATGTCTAGTTGTGCCAACAAGGGGTCTTACATGAAATGCAGGGTTTACAGAAGATGGCAACAATGTATATGCAGAAACCCTAGTGGTTCAGACTGTAAAGTCTAAAATTTTAGCAAATGATCAATGTAATGCTACTCAAATCCTAAATCTACCAAACTTTATGTAAAGAAAATTCAAAAAGAAAGGGAGAGAGAAAGGGATAAGAGATCCTATAGACAATAAGAAATGATCAATAACTAGATAAATAGATTCCCAACAATAAACAAATCTCTACTTAACCAGGCAGCCCACACTGCCACAAAGAATGTGCAATCTTCTAAGGAGATGTAATGATTTTCAAATTGTAGAGGGTTCATCAAACACCCAATCCTTGTTGTAGCTCAATTAAATCATACAATCAAACTTATCTCATAAACTATGCCCAGACTAACCATGCATAATGACATACAATCAGCAAGCCATTAATGGTATGGACAAGAAATCCATCAAATATCTGAATAATTAATCACAAGTGCAACTAAATATCAACTAATTTCATATTGACATGAACCATGAAGACCAAAATAAGACAACACATAATCACAAATTCCCAGCAACCTACAAAACTTGTTTTGTATTGACTGTATTTTGGCAGTCTCAGCAATTTATTATCAAATCTTACTTCTTACAATGAGAGAAAGATGGCCCTTTTATAGACAAGGCACCATACTGAGTTTTTCAATGGACGATCGAGATTAACTCAACACCAACAGTCTAGATTACATGGCATTTAATGAAGTACAATAGTTTGTTACATTTTTAGATTTGCATTTGTCCTTTAGGAAAAACATAAAATACAGCTTGCAAATACATTGAATCTGGACAAAATGGATACCCATTTGGTTGTACATGATGAAAAGTTAATTTTCAAGGCCTAATAAAGCCAAAATATAGACACATGACACTTGAAAATATGAGCTGATGTAGATTCATGAGATTCCAAGTGTTGACTAGATCAAGAGGTGTATGTGGCACATTTTTGGTGAAAGTGTATCCATCTGGAAGCTTGCTAGACCAACATTGCCTGACTGGATGACTAGGACAACTCTGAACAAGTCTTGGACATTGGACTGGATCTGTAGGAACAACAGTGATTTGGCATGATCTTCTATGTCTTTTAGCTCCTAAGACTCATCTTTATCATTCTGGGCATTATACTGACTTCCTCTTACAAGTGCAGTAGTAATTTGTTTGATAGAATGTCAGTTCTGCATTTCTGGGTCAGTAGGATATTGTTGTATGTTCATCCTTCCAAGATAGCTCCAACAAGGTCATATGTCCTCCAAGACCTGTAATTCACAATGTAAAGCATCAATTTCATCTTAAACAATCATTTTCCATCAATTTGGATCAAGATATGTCCATTTGCAGTCATGGATCAGTCAAAAATAGTTGATTGTCAATGTTGTCTTCTTTATAGTCTTTTTCACAAATCATGTTATTTTTGCATGATTTTCTGAGTTTTTTACCATATTCAAGTACCCATTTGGCCAATATATTGATCTAGGAAGTTTTGGGGGTCAATAGAATTCATTTGCAGACTTTCATTTCATGTTTTTCTAGCCTTTTCTGTAAAAAGCGAGATTTTTGGGGGTAACAGACTTTTCATGTGCAGTGGCCTTAATTGTCGTAAAACGTGCCAAAAATCTACACAAACTTGATAAAATGTTCATCATGATGTGACAAATAGATATACAATTCAAATTCACCAAGAAAATTCAATTTACACCTTGAAAAACTCAATTTTTGGCCAAAATACCAAAAAGCGTTGATTTTGGGGTTTACCGACCTAGCGGGGATTTTGGGGTCCACCGTCTAAAAATCAGTGCAATGCAATTCTAGCATAGGTCAAATAGGTTCATTTTTAGTGCAAAATGTTTTTGCACTACTTTTGGGTGCCACCGACTTGCGCGAGTTTGGGCTCGGACTGACTAAATAGCATCTCATAAGGTCGGTCGAGGTGGATTGTAGCGCAAGTTGGTAAAGTCGATTTTTAGCGCAAAACATAATAGGCTCAGTCGGCAGGGATTTTCAATGCAACCGACTAGCACAGGTTTTAGCACCGACCAACCTGCGCGACTTAAGTTGGTGGAAGGCCATTTCAACACAAGTCGGTAGAAGGCAATTTTAACGCAAGTCTGCGAAGTGGGTTTTTAGCGCTAAGGTCGGTAGAGGCTATTTTTGGCACTTTTTGTAGTTGGGGTCATTTTTAGCACTTGATTTTGAATTGGCCAAGGTGAAATTATATTTTAAAATATATTTAAGTATAAGTTTAGATTAAACTTATACTTTAAATATTTTTAAATATACTTTTAGGATGTTTGAGATAGGTTCCAGATCCATATGCAGATTCTAAAATTTTGTGGTTCCACCAGATTTCAGACTTAGCCATTTTTTAGGATTTTCAGGGTCTCAAACTTAACCAAATCAGAGCTTCATGACCATGCATCAGAATGAAAGTATGTGAACCCCTTAACGAAAAATTGTGGAATTTAACATGATTTTGCTAATCTAAGACCTGGAAACTAGGAATTTCAACTTGACACATCTTGCAAAAGCAATTTTAAGGGCAATATCCAGTGACATGGGATTTTGGAGCAAAATGCAGTAACACCCAATTTTAGCACAAAAAGGTAACAAATGGCTATCTTTCAAGCACAAGACCACTCAAGACACCTCCAAATCAATCATGAAAGACATCAAATGACTCCAAACATGCAAAATACTCAAATCTAGAACAAATCCTGCACTCTAAGCACAAATTCACTTTCTCATCATCATAAGGCAAAAAAGTTGAGACTTCAAGCCAAAGCAAAAGAGGAAGTCTCCATTTGGCAAAATGGGGTATGTGTGTGCAAGGCACAACACTAAGGCATTAGGACCCTTAGGATTTTTGGCTATATTTAAGGAGGCATCCAAATGTTTGTTTTTGAATCCCATGTGGCGGATGAAATGAGTGGAAGCTTCTTGTTTATACAATGCGTGCATTTGTTGGTCATGATTACGATATTTGGTGCCATAAGGATCGTTCTTTTGGTGCCATAAGGATCATTCTCATAGGTGTCATTTAGAAATTCCTTGTCCATGTTTACAAGTGATAGATGTGGAGAATTGATTGGATGAAGATTTGATAATGTGTAATGGCCAGAAATGATTAGGGGTTTACTTGGATGATGAGGACTATGGTGATGATGATTAGGATGACGAAGATGACTAGGATGGTGAGATTAGATGTCTTGAAGTAATTAGGATGAATGATGGTGGAATTATTAGGTTAGTTGACTAGGATGATTTAGGATAATGGTAAGGGTGATGTGGGATAACAAGGTGGGATGACTTGGATTGAGGTGATTAGGATGAATGGATTGGGATGAAAGTGGTTTAAATGAGAAATGTAGGTGATGATGTGGAGTGATTGGGATCAAATTTCAAGACCTTAGGATGATTTGATTTGTTTTCTTTTGATGGATGGCTCTCTATGCTTTAGATAGACTAATGATCTCAAGTAAGAGGGTTGATTGGATTGATTCTCTATACTTAAGGTAGACTAATGATACTTAAGTAATAGAGGGTTGATTGGATTGATTTGATTGGTTGACTTACTCAAGATAGACTAATGCTCTCAAGCAAGTTTGGATGATCAATTAAGGTCTTGATTTTTTATTGGGTTGATTTGGATTTGGATTGGGATGAAAATAGTTGGGATGTGATTTGGCTTGGGATGATTGGATGATGTGTAATGATTAGAATGATGATTGGATGATTAGGATGATGTTGATTTGTTGGGATGATGACTTGGATATGATTAGGGTTTGATATGGAAGGATTAGGGATGATTAGGATGATTAGGGTTTGACTTATGGTGACTTAGATATGATTAGGAGAATGAAGTGGCTAGGAAGGGTGATTAGGATAAAAGTGATTGGATTTGAATGTGTTGGGAGGAATGAGTTGGATGACTTGTCCTTATGTGCTTGGTGTTTAGCTTGATTCAGCAATGTTCAATCAAATGATCACACATGTACAAACATGATTCACTCATGCAAGACACATAAGCAATTTTAGATTCTGAAAATGAAACGTAATGATGATTAAACAAGCACACGTAAAAGACACATCAACAATCCCATGACTAGTCAAGTGGGGTATGGCCAACTAGGTCTTAGGCTATGTTTACAAGAGGTTGACTAAGGAATTGAAAATGAAATCCTGCCACACAACCGGGACAAAGGGGTAACCCACCCTTCACCTTCACTTCCCAAAGGTATAAAGTTCTTTGGGGCTTAGCCAAGAGTGACAAGATTCCAACTCCCAATAAGGGTGTCTTTCGATTCAACCTCGATTAACGTTGTCCCTTGGAGTGGTGTGTCTCCAAGCAGGCCTCCTAAGAAGGGTAAACAAAAGCAAACCAAGTGAGGTATTTTTGATCTCCAAGATCACCTTGCTATGCGAGGAGAGCATATACATGCACACTTGATTCACACTCGCACTTGTAAATTAACCCTTAAGAAATCAAAATGTGAGGTGTGAATATGAATGGATAAGAGGTGTTTTTTATTCTCAAGATCGCATCAAGCACATGAGAAGAGCATACACACCACTAATCACATGCAACTTCACCAAGAAATGAAGACACTTGTTCTTATTTAACCCAAAGTCAAGATGTGTGATTGAAGACACTTGTTGATTTTATGCCTAATTTTTTATCTGTGATTGCAAACAAGTTGTTCATTTTTTAAGTTCAAAGTCCAAAGGTGTGGTCAAACAAGATTAAAGATGAAAGATTAGAATGAATGCACCTGGATTGTTTTCTCTATCCAAGCTGTTGTGTGTATTGATCCTAATGTTGTTTCATCCCCGTAAGGTCACCTGCAAGCCACAAAATCGAGAAGAAGCAAGTAGAATAGCCAAGAAGACCGTTATGTGAAAATCAAGAATCTAATAAAATCTTCTATAGATGAATTGATATAGGAAAATAAATTGCATGAACAGATTCTACGTGAAATTTTATGCACTTTTAAAAAAAATTCGCAAAAAAAGGATGAAAAACGCAAAAGTTATGCTCGATTGAAGTTTTATGCAAGTTTGACTTTGACTGCGAAAAAACTAATAAAATGGTACACTCACTTGATAAAATCACCACCGTTATGAAGTTCTCTGAATCCTCTTTCCGACGAGTCCTTGTTTGCCTGATTTTGCCTCCGTATGACCAAGTTATGATCAAAAGAAAAAAAAAAACCCTTCTAGGGCATATGGGAGAGACAAGGCAGTCTTGGCAATCTGGTATAAACTGCTAGCTGTTTGCAAAATTGGTCACATGATGGTTTTAAACTAGTTGTTAGGTTTATGTGTAGGCAGTTAATGCTTGAGACTGGTGGTCTAGGCTATACAACCCCCTGGTCACCCATGTGACCAGGGGTAATGTCAATTAAAAATTAAAAAAAGAATCAAAGCAAAGCTCGACCGATTAAGTTTATATCAAAATTTCCACCATAAACTAAATGACAAATGCCAATCGACTGACCATTATTTAAGATTTTAGTTAAGCAATGGAAAAATTAAATGTCAAAGCCCAAACCTTAAGCACTACACTAAATGTTAGTCACTGTTGTGGTTAGGGTTTGGTTTAGGCAAAATGGGGTGGGCGATGGGAGAAGTAGGGGTGTTTCAACCAGGCGGCGGTGGTTCAGGTGTGTCGACCGTCAGAGGAGACGCAAATCTGATGGAGCAAAGGGGAGTTTGGAGGTTGGGTGGAGGTTTTCTACAACGGTGCTGGCATTCATCAGACTGGTGGAGATTGGGATGAGCTCGGAGGGAGAGCCAGTGGCAGTTGGCTTTTTATGAGGGGTGATGGAGTTTTGAAATGGGGAGGTAGTAGACTGTGACTTTGCAGTGACCCTTAGATTTAGGGTGTCGATTGGTTGGAGTTTCGAGCAGGTATAGTGGTGGAGGAATTTAGGGTTTGCAGAGGCTGAGCATTGGGTGCAGTTCCAATGGCAACGGGAGGCTTTAGGGTTTAGAAATTGGCTGGTAGGGAAGGGTGCTGTCGATGTTTAGAAGACGACGACTATCCAGGTTTAGTGGAGAGCGATGTATGTTTGGCGATGGCAACAGTTTGGTGGCAATACATAGGGGAGGCGGCAACTAAGGTCTCAGAGGAGGCAACTCTAGGGTTTTGGCGGCAGGTGAGCGACTGGTTTAGCAGGTCGAAATAAACACGGTCTGCAGGGTGGCAATCGAGCCTCAAAATAGAGGTAACAAAGGTTGAACACAAAGGAATTAGGGTTTTGGTGTGATAAAATCAAGAAATTTGATCCTGCAATAAGAACGATTCAACCTGCAGCATAACACAGAGATAAACAAGCCCACATCCTTGCAATAGAAAACTAGTGATTGATATGCACAGGGGTCGTGGGATCCATACAGATCCGTACTGTACGGACCTGCAACCCTAAAAATAATTTCAAATTTTTTCAAAAATTTTACAGTCACATAACATAGTCGAATTTATAGTCAAAATTAATGGAAACAACCTCCTGATTGCAACAGTGAGGTTATTTTCTGCCCAGGACGTAACCTGTAATAGTTTACCCATAAAACTTGTAAAATTTTGACAACCTAGGGTTAGAGAAAAAGCAAAATTTTGACAACAAAACCTACAAAAACTAGCGATTAGATCCACCATTGGGCGTGCCAAATGAAATCATGAAAAATCAACATGAAAGAAAAGATAACAAAATGCAAACCTCATATCGACTCACGATCCATTGATAGGGTTGAGAGTGTTGCACCTGAAGCACTCTAGCTTTACCCAAAGAGATGAATGTTGATTGCTTGATTCAACAGCATAACGATAGGATAGGGGTTTGGTAGATGGAAGATTGGATGAATGCAAGATAGATGCACAATAGATGGATGATGGATTGAGAGGAAAATTCGACAAAGTAAGGATGCTTGAAGAAGATTCGATGCAAATGGCTCAAGAGAGGCTACCTTTATAGAAAAAGGCAAATTCAAATCGACGGTTGTGATTAAGAGTTATGTTGAAAGATATGGATGATTGACATCGATTAGGGTTGGATTAGGGTTTCCCACTCAAAGAGGGATTGTAGTCACATGACAAGTGTGTGATGGAGAATAAAGGGGAATCTAATTCAAATATTATATTTGAATTAGTTTGACATGTGAAGGCATCAAGTGGATGATGGAGACATGTGACATGTGTCGCAATGAGATGAAAGGTGAGGGAATAATTCAAATTTTTAACTTGAATTATGTGAGACATGTGAAGGGGTATTATTAACTAAACAAGTGTGACTTATTTAGTTAATTGGAATGTGATCAAGTGGGATTAATTAAATAAAGTGGGTTTATTTAATCAATCAGGAAGATGATTAAGTTGGACAAATGGGATGGGGGATTAATTAAATAATTATTATTTATTTAATTAATTGGCTAAGTGATTATGATAGGATTATGAGTGGGGTAAGTGGAATGTGTGAGTGGGATGAGGTTGGATGACCTAGGACCTAGGGCAAAACACACAAGGTCATGTCGACAAGGTGTTATGTCGAGACATGGACATTTTTTAGTGTCTACAGACACAATTCCACATCTTCTTCATGCAAGCCTTTTCTAAATTTCAACTATCTATAATGGTGTCTACCAGCACAAATATTTTGTCAATTCTTAGGGAATTTGCACAAAAATATCCTTAGAGAAACTATCTTACCCATAAAAACACTCTGCCACCTTCAAATTAATGCCAGTACATGCTTCAAATTTTTAGGGTGGTGTATTCGTTGAAGAATTTGAATTTGAGCCATTGATTTTGATGAAGATCGACAATGTGTGTGACCTCCTAATGAATTTTGAATTTATACATTTGACGAGTGTCAATCTTAGCTCAGGTCAGGACACATCGGATTACTCGGTTAATCATATTATGACAACAAGGCCTTAGGTTATGTTGGTGCTTGTATGAATATTCAGGTTTCAAGCAATTAATTTTTCAGGCACTTTCCCAAAAAGTCCAAAAAAATTCTAAGTCAGGGTTTCTGTCACCCTGATATTCTTGCGGGAGGTCATATTTCATATATGACCTGATCTTCCACCCAGGGGGTGATGTTTCAAATATCAGTCATATTCAAAGATCACCCCAATGTTGCGTCAAGGCGAGGTTTCAATATGACCTGATATTTCGAGGGGGGGTCATGTTTCACATGTCGGGTGATCTTAGTTATGATCACCCCTATGTTGTTTTATCACCTCATGTTCACTTGATCAGCCCGAAGTGTGGACGTCAATTCTACAGGGGGATCGGTATATGCCTGACTTGTGACATGATTTTCTTGCGGAGGGTGATATTCCAAACATCAGTCATCTTACGAATATCACCCTATTTTGTCAATATGACGGTGACATCATCTGGTTCAGTGGAATATATCATGTGGTCTTCGGCATGATATTATTAGCAGCTATGATGAGGGTCCTGCCGATCACCGATGAGGACATGAGAAAGTACAAAAGGGTCATCGGTGAGGTATTTGGTTTGAATATGATGAGGAGGATTTTTCTCTAATGCATCAGGTTGCACTGATGAGGTTGGTCATGGGGGTGATATTTCCTGTGGGTGATGTTTCCCGCAAGGTGATTTTTCATATCAGGGTGATATGAAATATCGGGGTGATATTACATGTTGGGTGATCATGCAGGTGGATCATCAGTGGGGGAAGCAATATCGGTGTAGATGAGGAGTGTTTTTCCGACGGCATGAGCTATCATGATGGGGTTCATACTGGCGTCGTCGGGAGCAAAATCGCTGACTATTGTCTTTTGGTGTGACCTAATTTATAAAGTATTGAGGTCACTGTGGGGCGAATGTGGGATAATTAGTTCCGCATGATTTGAAAAGTCGGGTCATGATTCTTGGTGGGAAGATTTCAAAGGCGCATAGTCTACTGCATTTCCCAAGGCCGCGGGTTGGTATGCCTTTAATGGCAGATGTTACAAGGTATGGGCGAAGGCATGGACGGATCAACCACCCGATTGAAGATGTGAATCCTCAAGCGGCGGCGCAAGGCTCGAGTTCATCCACCCTGTCTCCTCCTCTACCTGTTGCATTCAATGTTGAGCACCATTTTCTCATGATGCAATGTATTTGTTGAATTTTGAGTCAACCATGTACTTTCAATGCTGAGTACACCTTCCTACTGTATATAGCAGAATGTGTTGCTCATTTGCTGAGGTCAGAGGTTTTTTGGGTTTTCTGCTCTGACTCTGAACACAAGGTGTTCACATTTTGAAGGGCGTTTTCTTGTTACAGATTTGGTCCTTGGTCTAGTGTGTTGGTCTTTCTTGTTTGTAAATGATAAATTCCTGTATGATGATCTTCTATGCAGATTGAATTTAAATGAAAAACACCTGGTGTGTGTGTTATTTATGACTGTCTCCTGTATGTTACTTGTTTTCCTTTCAAGCAAGGTTGTCAAGGACTTCCAAGCTTGTCAGTATATACTTGTTGTACTGTGTGTCTGGTTCTGGCATCTGCTCAAGGGGTGGATTAAATAGGCTTTTGATCAAATACAAAGGGAAATGGATTGCATCATAGGATTGTTAAGCATGATCATAGATAATACCTTTTCTTGGATATACTGCTGTTAGGCAGTAGTACTTTTCCTCAGTCCTCTGGATATGAATTCATGTTGTCATAGGGAAACATTTGTATTCATGGATTTGACTCTGCTACCCAGATAAGGCACTGGTCTGGGAATCTGTCTGTTCAAAGGGTCTAGGAAAATCCCATAACTCCAAACCTCAAAAATAAATCTTTTCATTATCCCAACTTGTTAGTTTGTAGGAGTAGGATTAGGACCCCTGCATACTCTCATCCTCAACCAGTCAAATATGTCCAAGAAGGTTGCCAAACTTGTGATGTATCATGCACATCTTGGTCCACACATGAGAGTGTTTTGCCTATTGTTGTCAAGCTAAATCTTTCTGTCATTAGGCTAGTCAATGTTACATCTTTAGCTATAGGGATAGCCCCCTTGGTGCAGCAGAACCAGAAGTGAAGGGAAGGCAACTCACGCAACCCCGTGTATCTATTGGCCGAATCTACTTATGCATTGGAGTTGGCAAACCCTCTGTTGATTCAGAAGAAAAACCAATAGAAATGGCGACTCTGTTGGGGAGATTAATGTCATGTCCATAAAAGTATGAGTCTAAGAGATTGAAGAATCAAACCTGGAAGTGCCTTGTTGCAGTAAATTTAAAGTTTTATGTGTGGCTCTACTGTTAGAGAACCCAGAAAGAAAAGAAATGAATTTTCAGCTTCATGCCATGTGAAGCTCATTCCTCTGCCAAGGAGGTGGCGACTCTGTTGAATGAACCTATCAAAGGCTACAACATATCTAGGTATTTGTATAAATTGTAAAAAAGATTCCCTATTTGGTGAAATAGCACTGGTTAGAAGGGAAATGTTAATGAAAGATTGCATGCTTTTATAAGAACCTAGTTTGTATTTCAAAAGAAGCATGCAATATTGTTGAAAAGACTCATTTAGAGGACTTTAGGAAATTTGAGATGGCAGTTCATATTTTAAAGGCCTAAGGTCATTGATTGAAAATCTGAGTTGAGAAGAGGGTTGTAAAAAACACAAAAAGATGTATTGTCAGCCCATGCACTCTTCTGAAGTGTCAAATATAATGATGTATAGTAGTCAGTCCCAACCATGTAATAAAAAGAGTTTCAGCATGGATAGATATAAGCCCATAAATTTCAATGGCATTGGTGGTTATCCTAATGCTTTTCCACCTAAAATCAGAAAGTATTTGCCCAAATTCAATGGTATACAGGATGAATCAGCTGAAAGACACTTGCAGCAGTTTATAAATGTGATAGATGATTTTGAGATTGGCCATGAAGATGTAGTTATGAGATTATTTGTTCAATCTCTAGATGAAGATGCAAGGGACTAGTTCTCCTACCTTCCAGCTTACTCTGTCAGCTCTTGGCAAGAATTCAAATCTGCATTCTTAGAACAATATGGTGAAAGAATATCTGAATATACAGTCATTAGTGATTTTATGTATATCCATATTGAAGAAGATGAGTTAGTCCCAGCCTTTAACCTCAGATTTATGAAGGCATTGAATAGAATACCAGAATGTATGAGACCTAATGATGCATTGTGCCTAGTTGTCTATATGGTAGCATTTGATAAGAAAATGAGTTATAGATTGAGAGATAAGGAGCCCACCACATTGCATCAGGCACATCAGTTTGCAGTAGATATTGAAAACAATTGGAGGCATGGAATTCAAAAAGGTTATTTCTCTAAAGAAATTTGTTGTCCTGCAGTCCCCAATGTTGATGAAGGATATAATTCTAGTGTTAAAAATAAGTGTCAAAGCACTCACACCCCTGCTGTCCCTGTTTATGCATCAACAAAAGTTGATGATGACTCTGTCATAGAAGAGGATGTCCTGATTTGCCCAACAAATGAAGTTGACAATAATGATTTTTCAAGTAATATTTATATGCCAATTCTCAGTAAGGAGCTTTCATGTTTAAATGATCTAGTTATGCCTAGTTGTGATCATGTGGATCAACAATCAATATCAGTTTCATCAGGAAGCATTAGAGGGCTAGAAAATGATATAGATAGTTCAGCTTTAGAGTACATTGAAACAGCAGAAATCTTGTATGTGGGGCATTCAGATGATAAAGATGATATCCATGATCAGTTCATGGATCAGGTTTGTTCTTCTTATGACTATGGATTTGTTAATGATGATAAAGAGTTGGGTTGTTTATGATGAGTCATTAGAGGCATTGAACATTGTGAGTCCTGACCTTCATTGGTGCAGAATTAATCCTCTTTTTGAGGATGATGATGAATATGAAGAAGCTAATGGCATAGGTGTTGCATCAGTTTGTGAAGAGGAGACATATGAGTCAGAATCAGATATCTTCAGCTCTTGTGAAGATAGTATGGATTTGCAAACTGTGGATAATGTATGTTCATCATCATTTGGTTCAGACATGTGCAACTATGGGTGTGTGGATTAAGATTTGTTTTCAGTGTCAATAAGTGATATAAATGATATTGGGGCTCTCATATATTCTAAATGTTTTCAGTTTCTGGATCAGCTGGATGAGGGTTTGGTAATGAGTAATAGCCAGGTAGATGATGAGGAATGCCAAGAGCAATGTGATATACTACTAGAGGAATATAACATACATATGTTACCTAATGCTGAAAAATATTATAATGTGTATGGTTATATGCCTAATTTTGAAATGCAAAATGACAGAGGTGATAATGACAGTGGCAAGTTTTCAAAAATGGTGAAGTATTTAATTGACAAGATCAACTTGTGGGCAGACTTTGTTAATATTTTCAGTTGTGGTTGGGATCATTCGGATTGGAATCATGCATTTGATAGAAAAAGATTATGGTTTTTCATTTTTGGCTGCCCAGGGCCGCCAAAATAATGTTTGAAAATGTGATCTATGATGCAGGTTAGTGCAGTATTTGACTCTGTACCCAATGGATAAGGGATTGGTCTGCATCCCAGAGATTTGTGGTTCTCACCATGCCTACAAGAGGCATGCATCCCCAGACAGAGCTAATGTTGGTGCCTGCATGAATATTCAGGTTTCAAGCAATTAATTTTGTAGGCACTTTCCCAAAAAGTCCAAAAAAATTCTAAGTCAGGGTTTCTGTCACCCTAATATTCTTGTGGGAGATCATATTTCATATATGACCTGGTCTTCTACTCGGGGGATGATGTTTCAAATATCAGTCATATTCAAAGATCACCTCGATGTTGTGTCAAGGTGAGGTTTCAATATGACTCGATATTCCGAGGGGAGGGTCATGTTTCACATGTCGGGTGATCTTAGTTATGATCACCCCTATGTTGTTTTATCACCTCATGTTTGCTTGATCACCCCGAAGTGCGGACATCAATTCTTCAGGGGGATCGGTATCTGCCTGACTTGTGACCTGATTTTCTTGTGGGGGGTGATATTCCAAACATCAGTCATCTTACGAATATCACCCTATTTTGTCAATATGACGGTGACGTCATCTAGTCCGATGGAATGCATCGTGTGGTCTTCAGCATGATATTATCAGCAGCTATGATGAGGGTCCCTCCGATCGCCGATGAGGACATGAGCAAGTACGGAAGGGTCATCAGTGAGGTATTTGGTTTGAATATGATGAGGAGGATTTTTCTCCGATGCATCAGATTGTACCGATGAGGTTGGTCATGGGGGTGATATTTCATGTGGGTGATGTTTCCCGCAAGGTGATATTTCATATCAGGATGATATGAAATATCAGGGTGATATTACATGTCAGGTGATCATGCAAGTGGATCATCAGTGGGGGAAGCAATATCGGTGCGGATGAGGAGTGTTTTTCCAACGGCATGAGCTATCATGATGGGGTTCATACTGGCGTCGTCGGGAGCAAAATCACTGACTATATTCTTTCGGTGTGACCTAGTTTATAAAGTATTGAGGAGGTTGCTGCAGGGTGAATGTGGGATAATTAGTTTCCACATGATTTGAAAATTCAGGTCATGATTCTTGGCGGGAAGATTTCAAAGGCGCACAGTCTACTGCATTTCCCAAGGCCGCAGGTTGGTATGCCTTTAATGGCAGATGTTACAGGGTATGGGTGAAGGCATGGATGGATCAACCACCTGATTGAAGATGTGAATCCCCAAGCGGTGGTGCAAGGCTCGAGTTCAACCACCCTGTCTCCTCCTCTACCTGCTGCATTCAATGTTGAGCGCCATTTTCTCATGATGCAATGTATCTGGTGAAATTTTGAGTCAACCATGTACTTTCAATGCTGAGTACACCTTCCTACTATATATAGTAGAATGTGTTTCTCAGTTGCTAAGGTCAGAGGTTTTTTGGGTTTTCTGTTCTGACTCTGAACACAAGGTGTTCACATTTTGAAGGGCATTTTCTTGTTGCAGATTTGGTCCTTGGTCTGGTGTGTCGATCTTTCTTGTTTGTAAATGATAAATTCTTGTATGATGATCTTCTATGTAGATTGAATTTAAATGAAAAACATCTGGTGTGTGTGTTATTTATGACTGTCTCCTATATGTTACTTGTTTTCCTTTCAAGCAAGGTTGTCAAGGACTTCCAAGCTTGTCAGTATATACTTGTTGTACTATGTGTCTGGTTCTAGCATCTGCTCAAGGGGTGGATTAAATAGGCTTTTGATCAGATACAAAGGGAAATGGATTGCATCATAGGATTGTTAAGCATGATCATAGATAATACCTTTTCTTGGATATATTGTTGTTAGGTAGTAATACTTTTCCTCAGTCCTTTGGATATGAATTCATGTTGTCATAGGGAAACATTGCATTCATGGATTTGACTCTGCTACCTAGATAAGGCACTAGTTTGGGAATCTATCTGTTCAAAGGGTCTAGGAAAATCCCATAACTCCAAACATCAAAAATAAATCTTTTCATTATCCCAACCTATTAGTCTGTAGGAGTAGGATTAGGACCCCTGCATACTCTCATCCTCAAACAGTCAGATATGTCCAAGAAGGTTGCCAAACTTGTGATGTATCATGCACATCTTCGTCCACACATGAGAGTGTTCTGCCTGTTGTTGTCAAGCTAAATCTTTATGTCATTAGGCTAGTCAATGTTACATCTTTAGCTATAGGGATACCCCCCTTGGTGCGGCAAAACCAGAAGTGAAGGGGAGGTAGCTCACGCAACCTCCTGTATCTGTTGGCTGAATCTGCTTATGCATTAGAGCTGGCAAACCCTCTGTTGATTCAGAAGAAAAACCAACAGGTTGCAGGTCCCTTTTCATTTTAAATGTCCATTGCATATCGCATCTGCTACCTGAATGCACATTGTGAAGTATATAATGAGATGCAATAAGAAACTACCATGTGTACTCTAGATTGGATAGTAGTAGGTCATCAACTAGATATCACACATCGTGAATATTGTGGTGGGCCCAACATTTGAGTCTACAAAGTGAAATAAATTTATGCTTTAATGGGATATTGCCATCTGGTGGAGATCACTCCTTAATAAGTACATGAAATATTGTGGGAACACCTTTACACATGTCATTATCGTGCAAGCTCCTAAACTTAAATGAAACTAAGCAAGAAAGTATGCAAAGCATTAAACCTATGCATTGAAACAAGATGCAACCATGTGTAAGCTAACTCAAACCTGCCAATGCATTAGCATATGAATCTCGAGACAATTAAAAAATTTAAATGGTGAGTAACAACAAGTAGCCAATTTGGAGGGGTCGGTAAACAAACAATTGCAACGACTTTTAGGGATAGCTTAAACTAACATAATTGGATAAACAAGTCAACACAAAAATAGAATATGTTCTCAGCCAAGGCAAAGGATTTTGAAACATTGAGGGTTTTGGGCATAATTAGGGATAAACCCTAGAAAGACAATTCATAGACAAATTTTAGGAATGTTCCAATAGTGGCTCATGTTTGGGGATGTACGTTCTAGTGGGACATAGCAAGGATCCAAAAAAACTCTCCAATATAGACCAACACAACAAAAACACACACACTTCACCTTGGTTCATATACAACCATGGTTGCACAAAACACAAACAAGGAACATAAACCTAAGACTACTACGCATGGATGATAAGCCAAGGCTTATGAGAAGTAATGTTTCAAGAACTGTCCATGCACTGGTAATTCTTGAAATTCTCCACTTAGACTTCTAATGAAGTATGATTCTTCTCCATGTGAATTTTTGATGGCATAAGGTCCAAGCCATAGAGGGTCAAATTTTCCATGTTTCCCCTTTTCTTGCGCCCTAGCATTCCACATCAATACCAGATCCCCAATTTTAAATTTCCTTAGGTTGGCTCTTTTATCCAATAGGCATTTCACTTGTTGTTGCTTCTTTATGCTCACCATATTCGCTTCTCTCCTTTTCTCATCTAATTCAATCAACTAATTTATTCTTTGAGTCACGGCATCACCTAATTCTTCATTAGACTCTTGTATCAATTTCTAAATCGGTATCAGGTTGTTGACTAGTAATACTGGATCAATAGCATACACTAAAATAAATGGTAATTTTCATGTTGACTTCTTCAAGGTAACTCCGTCAACCCAAATAGCTAACCTTAGTTTGGAGTCCCATGCCTTCTTATTCCTTCCCAGCATTCTTTTGATTATATTCATTAAGCTCTTATTGTTGGAATATGCTTATCCATTCTCTTGTGGATGATATGGAGACAAATGAGATAAGTTGATCCCATATTCAATACAAACATCATTGAATTTTGTTGATCTAAAGAACATGGCGTTATCTATAATCAACCTATTAGGAACTCCAAATCTAGTACTAATGTGATCCAAAATGAAATCAATTACTACCCTACTAGTGGCCCTTCTGGTAGGAATGGCTTATATCTATTTTGTGAAATAATCAGTGGCATCTAATATCCATATAAAAACCACCACTTGATTTTTTAGAAATCTCTCCAATGAAATCAATGTCCCATTGTTGGAATGGACATTCTACTGCTAATGGCCTTAAGGGTAAGGCTCTAGATCCTTTTAGCTTTCCTGGGAACCTTTGGCATGCATCACATTTTCTCATCATCTTGTGTGTATCCTAAAAAAGTGAAAGCTACCAATAGCCAGCTCTCAATATTCGATGGGTTGTGGTCGTAGCCATGAAATGGCCACCACAACTCCAATGGTGCATTTCCTACAGCACTCTTTCAGACTCCTCTTTATCCAAACATTTCAGAAGGATACCATCTCAATTTTTCCAAAATAATTCCTTTCCAATTTGAACATATTTGATAGCATGCAACTTTAATGTTCTCTTCTAACTTTAAGTCATCATTTTAGGACAATTCATTTGATGTAGGTAATGCAAGATGTCCTTATACCATGGTGAATCATTTTGTTTGCAACTTTCCTTAACCTCTCTTACCTCTAGGTGGTTTACCTAAGCTACTTCAAAGTTGGATTTAGTCATTAATTTGGCCAAACCCTATCCTGTCACCAACTTGGTAATTTGAATATCAATATTGAATTCTTGAATTTTATTGATCCACTTGCATCTCCTACTTGTCACTTCCCGTTGAGTAAAAATGTCCTTGACAGCAACATGTGGCACATAGGCTACAACTTTAGCACCGACCAAGTAGGGTTAGAAATTTTTAATAGCCTTAACTATGGCATAGGCTTGTTTCTCCATGACATCATACTTCATCTCTATAGCTTGAAGAGATTTACTAAAGAAGGAATAGGCTATTCAAAACCATCTTGGTTCTTCTATAGCAATAGTGTAAAAAGATGCAAAGCTAAATAATTGGAAAGGTTTTGAGTAATTTGGTGATGCAAGCATTTGAGATTATTTGATTTCCTCCTTGATATCACAAAATAACTTAGATGACTCATCATCCCACTTCACACTCTACCCTTTCTTCAACATCCTGGAGATGGCTTTAGTTTTTCAACAAAGTTTGGCACAAATCTTCTTACAAAATTTATCTTCCCAAAGAAAGACTAGATGCCCTTAATTGTTTTAGATTGAGGTATTCTATCTATTGTAGCAACCCTTATTAGATCAATTTTGACCCTATCCTTTGATACAATATGTCTTAGCATCTTTCATTTTGTGACACCAAACATACACTTCTTAAGATTCAAAGAAATCTTGTATTCTAGGCATCTTTTGAAAATTTGCTCTTGGTGCCCACAATGTTCCTCTTCTTTCTTAGAGAATATTGTTAGGTCATCTTGGTACACCACCATGATGATATTGATTAAATCATAAAAATCCACATCCATTGCTCTCTGGAAAGTGGCCCCTGCGTTTGTCAAACCAAAAGGAATTCTTATGTAAACATAGGTGCCCCATGGAGTGGCGAATGTTATCTTATACTATTTTGACTCTTTAACTTTCACCTAATTGTAACTAGAAAAACCATCCATCATGGATGAAAGTTCACACCTAGTTACTTTCTATAGCATAACTTCCATATTTGGTAGAGGTAATTATCTCTTAAAGATGATATGTTCAAGTTTCTAAAATCTACGCACAATCTGATATCACTATTTTTCTTTCTAATAGGTACCAAGTTAGACACCCAAGTTGAGTACTTGACTAGATTGATAATCCCCCCATCTTTAAGATTAGCTAGCTTCTATTGCATCTTGGGAGCTAGCTTGGGGTTGATTGGTCTTTGCTTTTGCCTAAAAGGCTTTACATTTAGCTTCAAAGGGATCTCATGTTGGAATAGATCCTCTCTATATGCTTTTAGGTCACCACAACACCATGCAAAGACCCTACAATATTTTCTCAACAATTCAATAAGTATTGTCCTTAGCTTGGGACTCATCTTTCTTCTGATGTACACCTTTTTAGGTGATAATTCCATGCCCACATTGATTTCTTTTAAGTCCTTCTCCTAAGCAATAGAAGGCTTAGCCATACTTCAGTTGAACCCCATCAAAGAGTCTTTCCAAGGCAACCAATCCCCTTGGGATTTTATTGGTATTCAATTGGATGAACTCATTTCCAAATACGATCTCTTTGCCTTCAATAGTTTCAACAAAGTGTTGAAAATCAATATCTTGACTATGGTACTCCTCAACACAATTGAGAAACTTAAAAATGTCATCATCAATTTCAAACGCTTGCCAATGATGAATGTTGTTTGGAACTGACAATCTTATCATCATTTCTATCTTAGATATCCTAAATAATGAAATATCTTCTAACCTTGTTTCTATGCTAGCCAAAAGGTCTTCTAATGAATTATTTTCTCTCTATCCACTTAATAGAAAATGTATTGAAAGATTCTATAACATCCCATATAGCATTCCTATATTGTTTTAATCTCTTGTTTTTTGAGGAATACCTAGATCTAATTTGAGAGACCAATTCATAATCACCCCAGACTCTGAGATTTTTGATCTTATGCTTGATGGCTAAATTCAATCCTATTAAGGGAGCTTCATATTTTGCCACATTATTGGTGCATTCAAATCTCTACCTAACAGAAGACTTGAATGTTTATCCATTTGGTGAGGTGAGAACAACTCCTACCCTCGACCATTCTTTTGAGTAGGCCCCATCAAAAGTCATCTACCAAACGTCATTTGAATATGTTTCAGGAAGCTCAAATTTAGGCCAGTCTTCCTTAGTTTGTGATGAATCATCTGCTTCTATTTGAAAACTATCCAAATCAATATCAATGAAGCATACATGTTCTCCTTGATCTTCATGTTCTTCAATGATGGAGGGATCTCTTTTTTCCCTTTCCAGTCTCACCTCCTTGCCATTTATAGGGATCATCGCACAGGAAGAGTCCATCTACATACTTCCTCCCATAGTAGAAGCCCATTTTCTTGACAACAACATTCCATACTATGGAGTAATATCAACCACTATCACATTCATCTTATAATATTTCTCTAGAAAAGTTTCCAATTTAAAACTAATGTCCTTCATGACACCGATTACTGGGACCTCCCTGGAATCCATGGAAAAACATTTTCCATAAGATTTTGTAACTTGTACGCCCAACTGATTCATAACCTACAAGGGCATAATATTTGTTGATGCCCCTGAATCAATCATGCAATTATTTAGTACTTTATTATTAACCATTAGTGTTACATAAAAGGGGCCTACTTGTGATGGACACTAATGTAGTGTAGTCCCTAAATATACTTCTGGTATCTTAGCACTCCACTCTTTATTATTCTTGGTCACTTGTTTTCCCTTCTTTGTTTGGAAACTAGAGCTTGGATCCACCCTCTAATGGTTGGATGATGTTTCACCAATAAGATCTAATATTATGTTTGTATATTTAGTGATTGTCATCATCTCCAATAATGGAATAGTGACCTTAATCTAGCTGAAAACTTGAACCATGTCTAATGGAACATACTTTGGTAAAGAGCTACCAGAAGTACTATCCATACCAATAATAGGGACTTGCACAACATCCCCCTTTTCTTTCATTACTATATCCTTAGCAACATCAGCCTCCTTATTAATAGTACCCTTTCCTTTTGGACTACGGGCCTTGTGGCTAAGATAAAACTTGACATTGTCCTTATTTAGGGAATCTTGAGGATCCATCTTAGCTTTTGCAAACTCATTTGTGGTATTTGGATCCTTGTGCTCTCCCTATTCTTCTTTTATGAACAAACTTCCTACAACTCATGTAGTGTTGATTTCATTCTAAGTTTTTTTACTCCTCAATTTATAATTGCTCTTAACTTGGGCAATGACAACTGCAGTGAGAGATATGATTTCTTCATTTGAAGGCCTCCTCAACTGGAACTTAGAGGCACCTGATTCCAAGATAAACACGTGATGGCCTTCTTCATCATCATCTGAGAAAACTTATTGATCATATGAGCTTTCTACATGCCTCATGTCATCAACATCCAAGTCTAGACCACCTTCTTCTATAGATGAATAATCATCACTACTTGTGCACCAATGTGTTCACACCATGTTTATATTTTGGTTTTCATGATCATCAATATCATTGCATTCATTACATGGCCCATCTAAATCAATCACAGACAAGGCTATTGCACACTATAGAGGGGAATGCATAAACTGGCAAGCTATACACCAAGGACTATCCTCCAAATTATGTAATCCTTTCTTTAGTGGGTTAGGGGTTTCTCTGCTCACATTTCCTTTATGATTCAAATAAATAGGTTTTTTGTTATGCTAATTAGTGATATAAGGTTGATTAGACAATCTAGGCATTCTTTCCTGTTTAACATAGTATGGCTTCTCATTTGAAACTCCCTTCTCATTTCTGGCCACTTTATAGCTCAATTCCTTTAGATCATGCATCACTTGATCTAGCCTATCACTTGGTACAAGGCCTTTACTATTCTTCCCTTTATCATGAGGCAACATTTTGAGATCACTCCTCTTGCGAATTTTTTCTAATGCCCTTGATTGCTTTCTATATTTGATGTTATTTTGTAAGCATCCCTTATAGTTTGGGGATCCCTGTCTCTTAAAAAATACCTCATCTTTGCATCATAAGAATTATAGTACAAAATGAGGCACATAGGTTCATTAGGTCTCAAATAAGGGGTATTCTTGCCATAATTCTGGCAAAACTTGTGTTAAAACCTGATATAGACTCATTAGATCCTTTGGCTATATTTGTAAACTCATTGATAATGAATATTGTATCAGTCTTTTTCCCATATTGTTCTCTTAATACCCTTTGAAATATGTTCCAAGAGTTAATACTAGCATTTGGTATGCTTTTATACCATTCTCTAGCAACATCCTCTAGAGACTGAACAAACAATTTCATAAATATGTCATCATCCTCAATCTCAAATTCATTATTACAGTTAATGAAAGACCTCAAATGGCCTTCACCAGATATACCATTGTTTCCTTGAAACTTTGAAAGTAGGGATCTAACCTCAGTAGGGCTAGGATTTGGGTATCCAGGTATTCCAAAAAATTTAATTGCATATATCTTTCTAGATTAAGTGGGGGTCTCATAGGTGCTTTCCCTTAAGTCTCCCATCATACATGTTGTTACATCCTCTTATATTATTATTCTTACTCGATTCTTCTGCATTGATAGTAGAATTAACATTTCTCAAATTGTCTATTCTTCTTCTTAAATCATTCAGGGACTTCTCAGCCTCTAATCTCACTAATTTGGCTCCAAGACTATCTAACTCCCGAAGCATTCCTTGATCTCTAGGAGCACAACCTACTCCCTATTGGTCATCATAAAATTCTTCACCCTCCCTTTCTTCGTAATTATCTCCATAAGCCAAGTCCCTATACCAACAAGGACACTCACCATTTTCAGGAGGTGGTAACTCATGATCATCACCTGAAGTGTTCTTAGCTATATTTTGATTTGAAAATCCATCTCTAGAAATAAGGCCTTCATTAAGTTATCTTATATATCTTTCCTTGTTCCTTCTTTTTCTATTCCATTTACCACTCCATGGCATCTACAACCATACCACATATCTTCTTCTTTAGATCTATTGATCTTAGAAGCTGATATATCACTATCATATCCCACCAACATTTCCTTCGTGGGCTAATGTTCAATATTTTTAGAATGACTAGAATTAAGGCTAGATGACTTACCTATAGTTTTAGCTTTCCAGGTAGGTTGCTCTTTTCTATTCACTTTTCGCACTAGCTTCTTTCCTAGATCATTCTGGTATAGTGACCTCCTCCTATCCATTGTAAAAATAAAATTCAAAATAAGGTTTTCTTTGTATAATAGAGTCACCACCCACTTAATAGAATGACAGGAGGATACAAGGCAGTACAATTACTTAAGGACTAGCTAGGATCTTTAACAATTTAGGATACAAATAACTCAAGGAATAGGCACGTGTACTTTGAGGTGGGCATTCACACAAGAATCTTCTAACACTTAACCCAAAGATCACTACCAATTCCCAGTAGAGTCGCCAATCTATTGGTGGCTTAGCTAGGCAAACCTTCTTGACAAGAGCTACAAGAGTTTTGGTATTTATAAACAAAGGGATATAATAATTTGTCCGTAACTCAGGATAAGACACAATTCTAGCTAATTCCCTAGTGGAGTCACCAATATGTTGGTTCTCGAACTTGCAGCCAGTAATCTCTAAGAGGTTGTGAGGCTCTATGCTTAAGATTGATGAATTGTTGGCTAATGAATGGGAGGTAAAATATTACACTTCCCTATACTTTAGGCTCTACAAGGCCAAGGCGGTGCTCCTATAAGGATATGCTAGCTTGAGATATACAAGGGTAATTGTAGATAGCATAAAAGTAGATAAATAACTCATATAATGTAGTGAGGATGTGTGGGATTACAAGATTCTGTGATTATATTCCTCAGATCCTTTGAAATTTAGTATGAATTGGGGGAATTATAACTTATATAATTAAGTTATCTACATAGTTAGATATTCTTGTTTTAAAATTGGTGGAATAGGGAGGTACATTACTCAGTGATAGGTGCCTTAATCAGTTTTCAAAGACATTGTGTGTTTATCTCTATTTTACAACACTAATTCTTGATGGTTATCTAAATTGTTACTACCTTACAACAATATAACCCATGCAGGTGGCTCTATGGTTCAACATTCTACTTAGGAATCCCTTTTATATCTCAAATTCCCCACAGTTATCAACGGAAGATTTATACCACTCCTTGAATGATAACTAACAGAGATAATGGTTTGAAGTAATTGTTGTCATATTTTTCCCAAACCTAAAATATCCCAAAAATCCCTCCTTCCATTAGAGAAATCCAAACTGAGAAAGCCTAAATGGAAGGATGTTCCCCTTAGAAAATCCCAGATAAAAATCCCCAAAAATTCTAAGTGCTGTGCCCTTTCTTTTTCCTTAGTTGCCAAAATTTAAGTTTGGCGAATCTTTGGTTCACCGATTTGTCAGTTTGCTGACTAAGGAGTGCACAAGAAACAAAACAACTAAGGCAAAACTAGGAAAAGCAACCTAAGGAAAAAGGAAAGAAGACAAAGGGCACGCTTTGTCGGCAACATTGAAGGTTCATGAACCCCATACTTCATCGATCGGCAGTTTTGTCGACGACAGATTCGCTGACCAAAATGGGTGAGGCGGAAGATAGGGAGGCAATAGGAAATCATCATCAAAGGCTCAAATGGCTAAGTTGAGGAAAGAGAAATCAAGGAAACACTAAAAGAGAAAATTCACCGATCATTTCATATTTTCCAAGGTTCGCTGATAGGGCGATTTGCTGACAAAAAGGGAAGCAACATAGAGCAAAGTGCCTAGTTCTCAAAATGAAACTTTTTCTAACTAGAATCTAAAAGGCCTGAAATGAAAGAAACAAAGAAAGAAAGAAAGTCAGCCAAGGTGTTAGTTCTTAAAGGGAGATTTTTGCCGACTAAGGGAAAAATCGGCTAAGGCAGAGAAAAGTTGATTCGTGAAATAGAAATTTCACCGATAAAGTAGAAGAAGGCCAAAAGTAAGGTTGGTTTACAAAAGGGAGGATTCATTGAAAAGTGATGAAAGGCCAGCTAGTCAGGAAATTAGTGGAAAGGACAACTTGCCGACAGGTTTACGATTTTTTGATTTTGCCAATGAGGTGACATAGAGGCCCGATAAGGAAAAAATAAAGACAGCCAAGTTCGCGAAACAAAAATTTCACTAATAGAGGGACAAACTTGCTAGGTTTGCCAAATGAGGATTTTGTTGATAAGGCAAAAGGGGATAAAGGAAGATTAGTTGAGGCAAAGGAAGTTTGCAAAATGCAAATTTTGCCGACAAGGTAGGAAGGTGTAGTGTCTTTACTATGTCTAGTAAACTTGGTGGCAATCATACAATTCAGAGGAAAAACCTAACTGAACAGTCCACTTGGACCTTTGGAAAGACCTTCATTGAATTATCAACTAGGGCTAGTAAGCTTGTGATGGCACTTACACTGTATGTGCTTTCAAAGATTCAGACTATCTATCGTATCCTAATAATTATAATTCAAACTGCACAATGATAAAGAAAGCAATGTTGATATTGTTACTATGGGTACATATAACAAAAGACTATAACTGATTACTGTTAAAGAATGAACACCAAATCTTAGCTAGATATTAATAATCTGAACAAACACTCTACACTCTGGAGTACAACAGGTTTAAATAGCTAGAATATCTTGAAGAATCTAATGCATTTATGAATTGACTATTAAAACAAAAGTAACATACAAGAAATGAAGTGGGACAGTTACCCTAAGTGGCCCTTGCTCAAGTGGTTGTCTCCACTGATCTAACTCAAATCTAGTTCCTTAGATTGACACAATCATACTTGATTCTAATCGATTCATTGCACGATCTTTTTAAATCATATAAGATCTTACTGAAATATATTGTTCATGAACTCATCATCAAAATAACAACCATTGTCTACATATAACTAGAAAAAGATCTAGATAGTTGTATCCACGAATTGAACAACTACTTACTTGATTAACTTCCAACTAAAAATTTGAACTACCTCAACCACCAAGCCATACATATAGGCACAGGGGAGTTTATTAGAACAAGGTCTGTTAACTGAAATCATAAACCACCACTCTGTACAAACCATAGTGTGATAAATGCCAAACAACAACAACTGAAAAGAAAGAAAGAAGAGTCCTAATGAAATTGGAACTTCTTATTGAAACAGAGGAACATGGACTGGTTGAATCAACTATGTTAGACTCCTAACTACAACAGAATCCTTCTCCTTCAATTGTCTTTATTAATTCCTATCACAATGCATAACCATCCTCATCAGGTGCCTCCATGTTGTAGTTGTTGTGCATGGTTTAGTTTGGAACCTCCCCTGCTCTATTGTATGAGAACTCTTTAGCTATGGGTTGCACCTTACAGTTGTTGCGGGCTACAGTCCATCTTCTTTAGCTGCAAGAGTTAGTTCACAAAATATGCACACAATACTAACAACCATAATCAAGTACAAATATCCTTTACAATCCATACATTCCCACACATGATCATAAAACATTCATCATATTATAATGATATTTCCATATACTTAATAATCAGGTTAAGGTTTGCATAATGATCATAAGAGATAGCATAATGTAGAAATATGTGTAAGATAATGTCTGAGAATGTCTTTGAACTTGAATAAAATCATAAGAAAACTAGCTAATAACTAGATTCATCATTTCCCCCAACTACCCATTTGCTTTTCCCCAAGAAAATCAACTAGGACTAGAGGTTGTAGTGTAGAGTAATTTCCCTAAAGTCTATAATAGCATCCACTCCTTCAACTTGTTCCAAATAAAAGCTATTTAATATGTCAGCATGTTTATTCTGGTAACCTCTACCTTTTCACTCTCCACATTCTTCTTCCTTGTCCAATGTGGCACCGGGTACAGAAGCATTGGCAGTTGGAAGGTAAGTGGTACCCATTCAAGTCCTTGTCCTCTGGCAATATCCATATATTTCTCTACTCTCTCAAACATGGCCATAAAATTATGAACATGTTGGCAAGAGACATTGTGTGGCTTCATGAGTGTTGTCATTGATGGCAATAAAGTCCATCCCACACATCTGTAGGACATGATATGACTATATCGGAAGTCAGATTGAAGAGTATTTTAGTCCGGTAAGCAAGAACAGAGCATACAACAAGGTCCGACAATCATGTCTGGATCTCTCAGAGCAAGTATCGCAGTAAAGTGCAGACTTGGGAAAGTCAAGAGGACTACCATGACTAATACATTCCAGAGATTGAGCCTCCGGTGATAAAAGAGTGAAAAGATATGAGCACCTAAGTGTTTGGTTCCTGTTTGGCAGAGTAGACTGAGGAAGAACTGACCGATAGAGCATTAGACCTTAATCCAGATGAGATATTGATGATGATCAAGTTTCTTGAGGGATCATTCATGATTGGCTGACATGATTGATGACTTCTATGAGTATCTCTTTGACACACATCACTTAGTAAGCAAGGATTCAGTCGACAGACCAGAGTTTGGGAAAATATTGAGTATTCCAGATGTCGACTAGCAAGATGTTGAAATCCTTGGTGTGGATATATATACCAGATGGATTTTGATGTGAAGGATTGTGTGGTGTGTTGCAAAGTGTGAAGAAAAGCAGAGAGTAGTGTGGAAGTAGTAATATAGGTCCGGTATGTGACAGAACAGTAGCACTAAAGCAGAGGAAGAATGAAGTTTAGTAGATCAATATATTGAGCCTAACTAGAACTAAACCTCAACATATGTGGATGCTTCTCATCAGTTCAAATACTTGGTTTCTTTCTATAAACTATTGTAGGTAGTGAGTCTCTTGTGAGCAGTGTGCTCGGGCAGTGAGCCCTAATTGGCAAGTGTCATTTTGTACTACCTTATTCTTTTAACAGAGAATACAATCTTGGGTTAGTCACCCCATGGTTTTTTCCCTTAATAGGGTTTTCCACGTCAAAATCATTGTGTTATGTGTATTGATTTTATCTCTACTTTCATGGTTATACATGGTTATATGATTTGTTGCTGCACTAATTGTTAAAGAAGAACAGAAAGTTAAAATAATTTAGATAACTGATCCACCCCCCCTCTCAGTTATCAACAATTGGTATCAGAGCCAAGTTCCTCCAAACAGAGCCTAACAACTTGAGGAAGATCTAGGAATTCCAATGGATATGTATGGTATGAGGGATCAACTTCAGTCTGCCCTAGATGATCTTGAGCAATCTCACTCTAAAGTCAATAACTTGAGGGAAAGACTCAAAAAAGTTGATGATTTCATAAATGAACTAAAAGAGAAACTAAGTATCTCTATGAAAAAGAGAAAGGAGCTACTTCAACAATTAACAAGTTAAAATGAAGTCAATGATACTAATGAAGATCTGAATGAGAAGAACAAGTTATGTGAGAAGCTATCAAAAGAGGTCATTATGGTAAGACATGAAATGGAATCATGGGTTATGAAATTCACCCAAGAAATTGAAGAAAAGAGAAAAATTGAAGATAATCTAAAACAATCTCTCAAAGAGAAATCAGAAGATTGCCACAAAATGGATAGAATAATCAGGCATCTGGAATCTGATCTTGAAGAAGCTAGAGATAATGAAGAACAACTTGAGAATTAGATTGACACACTTAAAAGGGATCTTCAAACAATAAATGAATACAAAGAGAAATTAAAGATAAGCTCTGCTCAACTAGAAGTTCTTCTTGAAAGCCAAAAGAGGGTAGATGACAAACAAGGCTGGGGAATGAAAAGGGTAAAAGCTCTGGATCTAGTCAGAAGAACTCTGGATTAGCAAATCCAAGGAACAGGTCTAGAAGACCTCTAGTAAGACAACCAAATGCCCAAAGATATCCATCCTTTAATGGATACTGCCAAAATTGTAATAACTTTGGTCATAAAGCAAATCAGTGCAGAAGAAGAATGAATCAGACTAATTCATCCTTCTTTGGATAGTGTTTTAACTACAAAAGGTATGGTCACAAATCTCATGAATGTAGAAATATGCAAATAAACAATTCATTCAATGGTAGATGCTTTGCATGCAATAGAATGGGACATATGGCTAATTAATGTAGATCAAGAGGATACCAATCAAATATGCAAAGAAATGTTGTTTGCTACAATTGCAATAGATCCGGTCATATTGCCAAATTCTGCAGAAGTAGGAATCAGGACAAAAGGGGTCCAGTGCATCATAATCAAAACCAAGACAAAGGAAAAGAAAAAGTGAATGCGGATGAAATTCAAAGGGAGATGAACAAGATTTGGGTGAAGAGAAGTACAAAAAATGTTGGGGATGGATCCGCACCAGAATCTGGTGCTAATATTCCTTCTGGAAACTAAATAGATGAGCTCTAGCTCAGAGGGAGTCACAAAAGAAAAATAATTTCACCCAACTAGTCAATTGGTGCCTGAAATTGGCACATGGAAAGTTGTAGATTAAAAGGGCTCTTAGAGAAACATCTAAATAACCCTTGGTAAAGATATGAAAGATCCACAAGAAGCTTGAAAAGGTTAATCATCCAAGATTAATTCAGTTTAACAGTCATCCGGTAAGAGCAGAATTCTCACAGTTAGATCTGGTATGATTCAAAATTGAAATATCTTGATCTGTGAATAAATGGAATGATTGGAGAAAGAAAGATAGATTGTCAATAATCACCAAGAATAACTCTAAGTGCATCTCAGTAATCAAGAATGATCTCTCTCAAGACAAGGAGAACAAGCAAACCGGAATAACTTAAGTTGTGCATTTATTGCAAAATGAAGTTAGGGTTTGTGCAGAAATAAAAGGGTTCTTTTATTCATCATTTGCACATTTGCATTTGAAGAAGGAAGAAAGAGCTTTGCAACAAGATTGCCTCAAGTCTCTCAAGGATCAACCGCAAAATTTGATTCAACAAGCGATCTTTCTGGCTCTTATCGTGAACCCTAGAGGTGTAAAAAGGTATTTTCGCTCTTAAATATCTCTCTGAATCTTTTGAAAGATGGCTACTCTGAATGTTGTCAAAATCACTGATAGGTTGCGCCCTAAGTTCAAGAAACACCCTTACAAATCTCTAGAAGTTGATCCTTTAGGTGCCTTCTCTAGCATTCTGCATGGGGTTTTGCATGTAGAAGATGTTAGGGCATACATTCATGCAAATATTGAGGAATTTGGGGAATCCAAGCTAATGGATATCTATCACAAGCAGTTGATAAATGAATCATTTGAACTCAAACCTCAGTACAAGGCCATCCGGGACAAGCATTTTGGACATTATATCCATTTTCCCTACTTTACAGAAGATGAATGGGTCTGGTATGTTCTAAGCAGAGTGCATGACAACTTCATGTGGTTGATGAGGCCATTTAAGATCACAAAAGATGCTATTAAGGTAGTAACTGGATTGCACTCATCCGGTGGGTTACCTACTCTCAAATTGGTCAAAAACTAAACTGTTAGTGAGGCTACCAAATCAAAATTTGACAAGAGGGCAATGAATATAGAAGACATTATAGATCTGGATATCAAATTTGCATCTATGATAATTGGTTACAAAATCTATCATTCCAGCAAGGAAAACTTAGTATCCGGAACTGCCATATATACTGCATATGAAATGCTAAGGAAAAATGTTGACTATGATCTTTGCGAGCTTCTCCTGAATGAACTATTAGAGAACTTACAGAAAATAAAGGATAAGAAGAATTCATTTAAGTATGGTTGCTTGATTCTATGTTTATTCTTTTATTTTATGAATGAGCTACACAGATCCAGTGGTTGGGTATGGAAAAATGACAAACTGGTTGCCATACAAATCAGAGATTACATGTATGGGCTTGGTGATGCCAAGGCTCAAAATATAGCACTCTAGGGATACCTCAAGAACTTTCAAAGTATGATGCAGGCCAGAGAAAGAATCCCTCAATCTTTTTGATAAATACAAGGATATAGTGTGCTTTATGGTAGACACTAATCAATGCCTAATGGAGGCAGTGGAGCCAAGGATAGTCTGGATTATGCCAATGGGGTATGAGGTTGATGAGAAAATCCTAGAGCTACATATCCAACTTCTGTTGAGTCAGCCCAAGGACCCTGAGGCAGAAAGGTTTGGAACCTTTCAAGAGTTAAGTGTGAAGATTCATGTTGAGCTAAGACAACCGGAGATGAAAAGAAAAGTAAGAAGAGAAGTAGAGGAAGTTGCCAAAAGATTTGGCATCTCTAAAGAAGCAGTTAATGCAAATAGAGAGAAACTAGAAAGAGCAGAGAAAGAGAAACAAGAAGCAGAAAAAGAAAGTGATCCAGTGCAAGCCCCCTCCCGGACCAGATCCTCCAAGAGCTCTACACCTGCCACCTCTGAGCCATAAAGCCTCTAAACCGGAAGCCAAGACATCTAGAAAAGGTGAGAAGAGAACAAAGAAAAAGGCCACAAGGTCATATATAAGTCAAAAAGATGATGAAGAGACAAAGTCAGATGAGGAGGTCAAGAAAATGAAGAAGAAGAAGAAAATATCCAGTGAATCCTCTACTGGTCAAGGCAAGGAAGAAAATGCAGAAGAATTTGTTGAAAGTCTACTCTCTGCATTGATGATATCATCAAATTAGTCATTGTGGATGGGAACCTGAAACCAATGACTAAATTTTATGATGAATATAATCAAGTTGACCAGAAGATCTTGCAAGATGCTACAGTCATGTATCTTAACATCTATAATAAAGCATTCATTAAGATCATATATCTAATTCCCAAAAGCCTAGAGAAGGAACTTGAAATAAGAAATAACAATGCTAAGGCAAAGGACCTAGAGATCCGGGAATAGATAGCTATTCAGCTCTATCCTTCCATCACTCCTAAACAATTGAACATGATCTTCAAGGATTGCAAGGATGAGTTCCAAAGCAAAGCTAAAATGAACAAGCTTATGCTCGGAGAAACTGATCAAGTGGCAAAAGAAATAGAAGACATCCTCTAAAATGCATACAAAAGATTCAATATTCCTATCATAGAGGATATAAGTGATGAACCTGCAGCCATGGATGTCGAAGGACAAAGTGTATCAAAGGAAGATCTTACTAAGAAAATTGTAGAAGAATCAAAGGACATAGGTGAGGAGAGGACTCAAGACTTGGATTCCTCTGCTCTGGAAGAGGAAGTCACTAAAGAAGTCAACATCTCTCTTCTGGATCCCCTTGCTATTTTTGGAACTGAAGGAGAAGTAAGAAAAGATGAGAAAATTAGTCAAGAACAAGAGGTCAAGAGAAGAGAAAAAGATCAAACAGAGAAAACCCCCAAAAGATAGTTCTGAGTCCACAGAAGGAAAGAAAACTCTGTTTCCGGCAAGAGACTCTACAGAAGTTGTTAAAGACTTCCTGACAAAAGAAATGATGGAGATTGATGAACTGGAGCTATTACAAGGACCATTCAATTTTGATTCCCTCTCCTCGATTCAGACAATGAAGATGACTTCCTTTGCCCAAGCAAAGGCAAAAGAAAAGCTTCTGAAGTCTCACATGGAAGAATGTGAGCTAATAGAGATTGCATCCAGTGCATTGGAAAAGATCATGCTGTCCTTCCAGAAAGATCTTTCGGCCTCTTCATCTGGTAACTTAAAATCTCTTGTTAATTCTATTAGCACACATTTTGATTCTTTGGAGAAGTCAGCAGAAGATAAAGTCTAGAAAGAATTTTTGGGAAAGAGATTCTCTAAAGTACAAGGGCTAATAAGAAATGATAGAAGAAATATGGATATTGGGATAAAGAGCTTAGAAAATGCTCTTAAAGATGGTGAAGAAATATATAAATTTTGTTTATCCTGGTCTAAAGTGACAAAGGATATTGAGAAGAAAGTAAAAGAACAAGAGGGTAAACTGTTAAGTTTATCTCAAAATTTTGATCCTCTCACCACATCCATAATAAACCAAGAATGTCAGACTATTGCCATTCTAAATGAACTAAAGAAACTTGAAAAGGAAAGCAAGAATATAATAAGTAGGATGGGTGAACTTAGAGGGATAATTATCCCTAAATTAGAAGCCATGCATGAGGCCCTAACTGATGCTCAGACCATAGCCTGAACCAGTGATCTGACAGATCTAAAGAGGGCAGAAGCTTTTGCATTCCTGTTGAGTGGTCACATCTCAATTTTGGACAAGATGAAGCAGAGTTAGGCAACAAAATGTATCCAGTTGAAGACAACTTTTGCAGATATACTTAAGTATATGTAAGTATAAAATTGTATATATACTTATGCGTCTATGAATAGGATGATTTTTAAAATTTTGGTGTGCGGATTCTACCCTTTTCCATTGATGTCAAAGGGGAAGTGAGGAGCAGTGAAAAATGTGGAATCTAGTGAAGGGGGAGCTCGAAAAAATGTATTTTAGAACAGAGCATCAGCCAAGGGGGAGTGTAGTGTGACAGTCATTTTTTACTAAGTGTTGCCATCAATGCCAAAGGGGGAGATTGTTGGCAAGAGACATTATGTGGCTTCATGAGTGTTGTCATTGATGGCAACAAAGTCCATCCCACACATCCGTAGGACATGATATGACTATACCAGAAGTTAGATTGAAGAGTATTTTGGTCCGATAAGCAAGAACAGAGCATACACCAAGGTCTGACAATTAGGTCCGAATCTCTTAGAGGAAGTATCTCAATAAAGTGCAGACTTGGGGAAGTCAAGAGGAGTACCATGACTAATACATTCCATAGATTGAGCCTCGGATGATAAAAGAGTGAAAAGATATGAGCATCTAAGTGTTGGGTTCCTGTTTGGCAGAGTAGACTGAGGAAGAACTGACCGGCAGAGCATTAGACCTTAATCTGGATGAGATATTGATGATGATCAAGTTTCTTGAGGGATCATTCATGATTGGCTGACATGATTGATGACTTCTATGAGTATCTCTTTGATACGCATCACTTAGTAAGCAAGGATTCAGCCGACAGACCAGAGTTTGGGAAAATATTGAGTATTCTGGATGCCAACTAGAAAGATGTTGAAATCCTTGGTGCGGATATATATACCAGATGGATTTTGATGTGAAGGATTGTGTGGTGTGTTGCAAAGTGCGAAGAAAAGTAGAGAGCAGTGTGGAAGCAGTAATACAGGTTTGGTATGTGACAGAACAACAGCACTAAAGTAGAGGAAGAATGAAGTGCAGTAGATCAGTATATTGAGCCTAACCAGAACTAAACCTCAGCATTTGTGGATACTTCTCATTAGTTCAAATACTTGGTTTCTTTCTATAAACTATTGTAGGTAGTGAGTCTCTTGTGAGCAGTGTGCTCGGGCAGTGAGCCCTAATTGGCAAGTGTCATTTTGTACTACCTTATTCTTTTAATAGAGAATACAATCTTGGGTTAGTCACCCCATGGGTTTTTCCCTTAACAGGGTTTTCCACGTCAAAATCATTGTGTTATGTGTATTGATTTTATCTCTGCTTTCATGGTTATACATGCTTATATGATTTGTTGTTGCGCTAATTGTTAAAGAAGAACAGAAAGTTAAAATAATTTAGATAACTAATTCACCCCCCCTCTCAGTTATCTACAAAATAGAGTGGGGTTCTTTTCTTTGCAACTCAAGGGTTAAATTGTTTCATCTATCTTGCACAAATTGATAACAATTGTGGATGAGTCCAACAATCAAATTTTGCATTCTTTCATAATCCTGTAGTCTCAAATTCACAATTATTTTGCCCACACCCTTATGATATAAAAGTTGTTTCCATTGTCCAATGATTAAGACAGGGGTTTTAGATTCTCTCCTTATTGGAAGAGCAATTGATTTTTCTCTCTCCATATATGTTTGCATGATTTCACCCCTCAACTTCTCATTTCTGAAATAGGAAGCAAGTACCCTCAATTGTAAATCCCCCATAAAACTTAATGGGCTTCAATCTGTATCATCAGATACAACATAGTTATGCAAGTAGTACTCACACAACTAGTCTTGCTCTTCTGGTGTGGCAGTATCAAAAACTTTTAGAAAGGTCATTTTTCCATTCATTGCAACTGGCTTGTTACTAATCAACTTACTGAATTAAAAACTCAAAAACTTCTCCTATAAAAACAAAGCATATGTTATGGTTGGAGGTCTCCATTTGATAATTTGGGCAGCTTTATCTGCTACCTCTTCCATCCTGACTACTGCTCTCCTCATTTCAATATCTTTCCTTTCCAATTCTTGGGTATGCTCTGCAATCATTTCTTCTTTTTCTTTCTTCCACTTCTCTTCTCATTTAGAAAAATCTTGAGTAACTTTCCATAGTTGATAACCTAGGGACACAACTGTATGATAGGTTGGGGTTTTTGTAACAGGAGGTCTTCTTTCTTCAGCCACTAATTCCTTATTTCATGCAACAACTATTTCTAGTTCTGCAAGGATATCTAGTTTTGACCCCTACCCATAAGTATTTACTTTTTCCTCCAATTCCTAAATCTTTGCTTCTCTCTCCTTATCCCTCTTCTCATGTGTTTTGACTAGTTCCTCCAGTTGCTTAATTCTTTCAAAAGCTTCCTCCAGTTCTTTTCTGACATTCCTTTGTTCAAGTAATAATTCTTCATCTCTCAAAGACTATTCATCACCACCCCCCGTGGATTCATCACCCTCACTGTCAAGGTTATCTGGGGTTTTCTTGGAAAGAAAAATATCCTCCGATTCTGATTCAGAGGTGTGGATATATACCATTTCCTTTTTATGGGAACTTGCACATTCTCTGTCACATTGGCCTCTTATTCATGGTCAGTTTCTACTATCACAACATCCTCTTTTTCTTCTCTTGGATTCTTGACAGCAGCCCTCATAACACCTTTCCTCTTGTGGTGTGAATGCCTTAGTGGTATGTGTTTCTTCTTTGGCCTTTTTGGAGGCACAGAAGAAGAACCACTTTTCTTCTTTCTTGCTTTTGGTGTTCTGGGGCCGGGTGTTTTGCTAGAGGATGGGGTTTGATTTACCTCTCCTACAATAGGTTGATCAAATGTTGCATGTGGTGAAATTGGCACATCTTTCTCCCCTATTTCTTCCTTGTTGTGGGTAGGTGAAGCAGCAAGTGTAACAAGAGGAGTTTCCCTTAAAGATGCAGCAGGTGAATCTACATTCCCTGGTATTGTTGGCTCCTCAAGAATATCATTAATGTTTCTACAATTCAAAAATCTTTCCCAGGGAACCTATGGATACTAAACCCTAAGGCTCCTTTTCACTAATAGGGTGATCAAACAATCATGTGATAGAGCTAACTTATTTGACTTTTGCTGGTATTCATATCCCATTCTCTTTAACAAATTATACAGAAATTTGGGTACATCGACTAATCAGTTATGGCAAAGGTGACTCAATAACTTAAGATGCACAGTATATAAAAGGGACTCTCTACCATCACAAGTAATGTACTTAATAATATGAATAGCATAAGAAGCCCATACTCATGGAAGTGAGTCTTTTAGTACCTTATGATGTTGAGTCTAGATGATCCCTTGCTTCGTTGAACTCTTCCCTGGTAACTACTACATCTACCTTAACAAGGAATTCTTCTCCAATGTGGGGTAGACCAGATACTTCAGAAATTGAATCTTCTGAAGAATCCACTTTCAAACCCTTGATAGTGGCTTCATCATGGTATAATGAGGCTGCAAATTGCCTTGTTATGCCTTCATTGTATTCTATGAGCTTCAAAAAATAATCAAGCTATCCTGCTTGTGTAAATATTGGCAAGGCTAACTAGTCTTCCAATATCATATTATGCACTATCGGTTCCCTTCTAATAATATCTCCTCCCATGCTACCAATTTAACTCAATTTCAAATTCTTCAAAAACCTTTTGCTTAACCCTCTATTATATCTGTATATACTTCAATTTCAACAACCCTCTACACATTCGTTTGTTATACTATACCTATATACACTTAAGCTCAAACCAGCCTGAACTGACTTGGGATTTTAGGAAGTTGACGAGACAAAAGGTTATAGATGTAAGAAGGCAAAGGAAAGAGGTTGTATTGGTCTGTGTTTTGTAATTGGTGGCTTTGGTGGCAAACAATCATTGTTTCAACATACACCATCTCCCCCAACTAAAATCTAGAAGTGACCTCACTTTGAGGCATTGTACAGACGCAGGGAAGGATTACAGAATATGGAAATAAGTTTAATAATGAGAATTATGCTGAATTAAATGTGAGCACATATAGAACGTATTGAAGAACTATGTTAATAATGGAAAGTTAGTATGTGTACCTGTTGAGGTGAAGTGAATGGAACTTTGTGTGACTGTAGCCTTGTGAAATCTGTTCCCAGCATGAATTTTATTGGACATGGAATCATTATTATGGAAGATGGCATGAATGACATGTTGGTACATGTGAACAAGTTGAAGGAGCTTGCATGTGGTGAGATGACAGGCGGCGGCTGCATGTGTTGGAAAAGTGGAGTAAATGCGGAGGGAGTACAATTAACTCAGCACAAAATTTGAAAGTCCTGATAAAGAGTTGTTGCATGTACCTTCATCAACAAGTCCCAAGGTGATCTATGGTAGCATTTATTTTGTTGCCTGCTATAAGTCCTTATGGTATAGTGAAACGGTCTCCATGAATATTGTGGCACCGGTGTTGAGTGTGCACGTGAAGAAGGTTAAGAAATTATACCTGAGTAACCTCAGGAGGAGAGCTATGTAGCTCATCTGTCGAGTCACTGTGAGAACTGGTAGTGTCTGCTATTGAGTTTATGTTGTCATCAGAATAGGAATTGGACCATAGAAATGCATTAAAGAAAGAAGGAAATCATCTCATTTTGTTGGCTTTGTGTATAACTTCAATCTATGACCATTAACAAGCAATGAGAATCTAATTGCATCTATTATCTATAATTTAACAGCTCCATTAGGGAATAACTATTGTATCTCATATGGGTCTAACCATCTAGACTATAGCTTTCCCTTATAATCTTTGTACTTGGAATCGTACAATAAATCCCAATCACCCACATGGAATTCCTTGGTCTTGATAAACTAATCATGCCATTTAGTCCTTTACTTTTGAACTATCTCTATGTGATGGATAGCCTCCATTCTAATTTCATCTAGCCCATTCAGAATGTGTAGCCTCTCTTTCTATGTTATTGTCAAGTCCATGTCAAGTTCTACTACTATCCTCAGTGTCTTATATTCAAATTCAATTGGCAGAACTATTTTTTTCCATATACTAATTCATAAGATGTAGAACCTATATTTGTTTTCCATGTTGTCCTATATGCCCACACTGCTTCTAGCAATCTAGATGCCCGATCTTTTCTGTGAATGTACACTATTTTGGTCAGAATGTTTTTAATCTCTCTATTTGTAACTTCCACCTGCCCATTGGCTTGGGGTGATAAGGTGTTGAATTTTTTATGTCTAATTTCATATTCTTTAGCCAATGCTAAAATGAGTTCAAAAGTGAACTGGGGACCTTGATCAGTGACAATTTCTCTTGGTACTCCATATCTAATAAAGATGTCTTCATACAAGAACTTGGCTACATTTCCATCTCTTGTAAATTGTAATGCTTTAACTTCAACCCATTTTGTCAAATAATCAGTGCAAACTAAAATATACTCCTTGTTATTAGATGTTGGTGAAATTGGGTCAATGAAGTCTAGCCCCCATTTATCAAATGGTGCTAGTGCTAACTATGGCTGTAAAGGCATCTCATCTATTCTTATTGGTCTACCCATTCTCTGACATCTATCACAACTCCTTGTATACTTGATTGAATCCTTATGAAGAGTTGGCCAATAATAGCATGTTGTTAAGACCTTAAATGTTGTCCTTTTGGCTGCAAAGTGACCCCCACATGGCTCATCATGGCAATCTTTTAGGATGTCAAAGACCTCATCTTCTCTTATACATCTCCTCATAATATGATCTAGACCAATGTAGAATAGATGACTAGCAACCCATGAATATGGAAAGCTTTAATGCACTAGCTATCTCTTTTCTCTAGGAGAGAAATGTGATGGTATCTACCCTGCTACTAAGTAATTTGCAATATTAGAGAACCATGGTGTGTGTACATTGAGAGCAAACAAATGTTCATCTAGAAAAGAGTCATCTACAACACCTTCTTCCAATTGTGTAGGCAATCTAGATAGAAAATCTACCACCACATTAGCTTTCCCAGGCTTATCCACTATTGTTATATCAAACTCCTGTAGTAAGAGTAACCATCTGACTAATCTCCCCCAACCACGGGTTTGTTCATCAAGTACCTAATTGCAATATGATCTGTGTAGATAAATACTAGATAACCACTGATGTAATGCCTAAACTTGTTAATGGCATAGACAATGGTTAACATCTCCTTCTCTCTAACAATGTAGTTAAGTTCTACTCCTTGTAAGTTCTTTCTGATGTAATAGATAACATACTCCTTATTACCTTCCTTTTGTCCCAATAAAGATCCTATAGAAAAATTAGAAGCATAAACTTGTGTATGTGGAAAGGTAATGTCCAATTTGGTTCTCTCAAGGCAGGGGCTTGAGTCAAATTTGTCTTAAGTGTCTCAAAAGAGTTGACATTCTATGGTCCAATCAAATTCTATATCTTTTTTTAGCAGGGTGAACAAAGGTGTTGTAATTTTACTGAAGTCTTGAATGAATCTCCTATAATAGCCTAGAAAGCTCCTAACATCTTTTTGTTTCTGTCACACAGGAAGTATAGAAATGATCTCAATTTTATGTGCATCCACTTGAATTCCTTCACTTGATATGAAATGTCCTAAAACAATCCCTTGAATCATCATTATAAAACATTTCTCTTGACTCAATGAGAGATTGTGCTCTTGACATCTTTTTAGAACCTTTTCTAGATTGTTGAGTGTTGTTTCATATGTTTCTCCATAGGTAGTGAAGTCATCCATATAGATCTCCATGGAATCATGAACATAATATGAGAAGATACTTAGTACTGCCCTCTAGAAAGTGGTTGGGGCATTACATCAAAGGGAAGGATAGAATAAGCATAAGTACTCCAAGGGCATGTAAATGTAGTCTTATCCTGATCTCCTGGAGCTATCTTGATCTGGTTATAGCCATTAAATCCATCTAAGAAGGAGAAGTACTTTTTACCTGCTAGGGAATCAAGTACTTGGTCAATGAAAGGTAGTGGAAAATGATCCTTTATAGTGGCTATGTTTAACTCCCTATAGTCCACACATACCCTCCATTTGCCTCCTTTCTTAGGAATAATGACTAAGGGTGACACCCATTGGCTATCAAAAATAGGGTAAATGAAGCCTGCATCAAGTAATTTTTGTAATTCAGTTTTGACTCTCTCATAAGGCAGGGTTCATTCTCCTTTGAGGCTGTCTAATTGGCTTGAAACCATCATTTATGTAGATCCTATGCATGCATAGGTCTGGATAAATTCCCTTCATGTCATTGTATTCCCATGCAAAGGCTGATGCATGTGCCTACAACATAGTGTTCAAGGAATTCTATTGTTCTTTAGTTAGGGCATTATTAACATTCAACATTTTACCTAGCATGATTTCCAATGTTTTAGAATTTGGTTGTACAGATGAAAGATCATATCCACTGATGTTGGGAACACACTCTTGTGGAAATAAAGAGTGGAAAAGTTGGAATATTTCTTCTGAGGAATTTGCAGGTATAATATTCTGCAGTGGATCTTGCAGACATGCCAGATAGTCTTGTTGTTGCGGCTCCCTACCATACTTAATTTGTATAATGTGGTCAATTAAGTCATCCTCATCTTAGTTTTCCAATAGGGGACTATGTTCAATGGTCATGAGAGTTTACAGGGAATAGTTGTCCTCTTCTTCCAAGGTAGGCCATATAACTTGCTCTAGATTTTCATGAGGTTGGGCTAGTGGATAGAGGACCAATTTCTTGGTTATAGTTCCATTTGATATTATCATGTTCCCAGACCTACAACCTATGAATTCATTAGTTGTTTCTAACCATGGTCTACCTAAAATAAGTGGATACCCTACAAGGTTGACCTTTTGCTGCAAGACTATGAAATTTGCAGGATACTCCCATGAGTCTAATGCTATGACTATGTCTTCAATGATCCCTTTTGGTTTTACTGTGGACCTATATGCTAGTTGTAAAATAGTTGGTGTAGGCCTAAGGTTAGGTAGATGAAGTAACTACATTGTTTCCTTAGTCATGGCATTAATGGCTTCCCCTATGTCAATCAAGGTGTTTTTGATAAGGGTCCCATTTATCTTAACATCCACTACTGGGATGCTAGGATCTATGTATTTAGGGACAATTATATTCCCTAACATAATATCAACAAGATTTCCTAAGATATATATTATCTAAGGATCATTCCTTTTTCTCCCTGGCTTCTTAAGAAAAAGGTCCCTCACTCTCTTGGTATAAATTGGGATCTCCTTGATAGCTTGAATGAGGAGGATTTTGATACTGACATTCTTAAGTTGACCCAATATATCTATCTTAGCTTGTGTATGATGTTTTGTAATTGTGAAACACTCAGGGAAAGGAGGATCTGGACTTGAGATGGTCTAATTTACCTGATTTGACTTAGGTTCCAAGGGTGAATTGTCTAAATCTTCGATTGTGGGTTCCTCATCTACCATCTTAGTGATTTGAGGAGATGAAGGCCCAGCTAATGTTTTCCCTGACCTGAGGTGGACATCACTCACCTCTAACCCATCATTAGGGTATTGAATAGCCTCATTAGTGTATGCATGTTGGACAGGCTTGTTATTGGGGTTAGGTGCAGGTTGGGCAGGAAGTTGTAGTGCTCTTGGTGGTTGATCTATTAGGCTTGATGGATTGGGCATAATAGCTTGTTGTTGTGGTTGAGAAGGCAGCAAAGGTTGTGGGAAATTCATATTTTGGTTTTGCCATTGTTGTCCCTTTTGCCATTGTGGCTGCCACTAGTTTTGTTGTATTGGTCATTGAGGATTGTAATTGGGACCTTAAAAATTTTGTTGTGGCCATGCATTTGGTTGATGTTGGTTCTAGTTTTGCTGAGGGTTTTTCCATTGTTGAGGATTTTTGCCATTGGTTTTGGGTATTTGTCCAAGGATGAGGGATCCAACTAGAGAAATTATGATTACCAACTAGAAATGATGCATCAAAAGTTAGAGGATATTGTGGCATACCTTGTCTTGGTTGTCATGGCTTTCTTTGTGCAACATAGAATAGCTACCCATCTTCACTTTCAAATGGTTGAAAATGTGGTTTCTCTGATTTGTCTTCAGTAATATTGGCCACTATTTTGCACTTGCAGTTGGCCTTCCTTTGTCTACAGTTGAGGAAGTATTCAATAAGTATTGATTCAACCTCCTCCTACTTCTTCTTCAAATATAGAGTGGTGGAGTGGTGGAGCAATTCAAACCACTTGTTAATAATGTGCAAGTGTGTGGAGTGGTGGAGCAATTCTTCTTTCTTCCTTGTGGGCTTGTGAAAGCCCGACATGTGGCATGATTTTGCACCTGCACAGCTACAAAAAGATTTCATTTTCTACCTTTGCGCATTGCACTAGCCATTGATCTTGTAGGATCAACACACACTGTTGAATCAACCCTCTTCGCACCCATGTAGAAAACAAAAGCTTTCATTGTTTTTTCTTTGTGCAATGCGCTAGCCATTGATCTTGTAAGATCAATACACACCGTTGGATCAACCCTGTTAGCACCCATGTAGATAGCAAAAGATTTCATTGTTTTTTCTTTGCATAATGCGCTAGCTATTGATTCTCGTAAGATCATCGCACACCATTGGATGATGAATGCACTTTATCCTCCTTTTCCATCCAAGTTGGTAAGCACTAAGAATCGGGGTCAATCAAAGCATGACACAAATGTAATTAAGTGACAACTTAAGTCATGGTAATTGCCGATACTAAGTCACCTACATAATAGAACAAAAGTGCCCATAGACTTAACCAAAATTAAGGGCATAGGGATTAGGGCTTAGGGTTTTAGAAAGATAATCAACAAATTTAGAGTGACAACATTGCAGACACCATTCCCCTTGACATCAATGCATTTCACATAGACATATAGAGACATCAATCTTTCACATCAATGACAATAATGAATCCTTAACATTAATGACAATAATGCCAACAATAACTTCATAGGACCCTTCACTTCCTATGTTTCCTTAGTCTCTTCTATTTTGTGGGTTTTCGATCAGGTACTGGACCTTTCCCCCTTCTTTCCCATTTGGTACCCACATCCTATTCCATAGAACCTTGTCGAGCCCCAAGTATTTTCATTACACCCATTCCTTGCATTTTACAAAATTTCACTAGACTACAGGATTTCATTTTTCAAGTTTTGATATCTAGTTCTCCCATCTAATCTCATGTGGAATTCCTATAGCAAAATCTTCACTTACCATATCTAGTTCTGTGTGAGTTTCCTGCAAAGTTCCCCTTGGTCTAACATTTCATCTTCCTTGTCTCTACAAGCTTTCCATAGACTTCAAGACGTCATTCCATTCACTACATTTATTGTCCTAAAATCTAGTTGTGCATTCAAATCCTATTTTTCCCCTCTTCATCAAATCACTCATTTTCCTCCTTTGCAAAAACTTGATGGACTTCCATATTTCTTTCATACGTTTCCACCTTCAGTTCCCCCTTCTTTCCCATATTCCTCACAATCTCTTTTGCAGGATTTTACTACACTTTTGGACCTCCTTCATTGAGAACCTTCACTTCCCACATCCTATTCCACGTAGAAATCCCACATTTGTCCCTTTGACCTTATTCTTCCATTTTCTTATATTATGCAGATTTCTATTAGACATTTAGACTGGATATATGTGCATCCGGTCCTATCTCCCTTTGTTGCATATTTCTTGCATCCTCTCCTTGTTCACTCCCTTCCATTTGTGAAATTTTCCCATCCTATAGGATTTATTTCTACCACTCTATTCATATGCCCCTCATGTCCCGTCTTGCATCGAATTCCTATAAATTTTCAAAACTTCTCTAATACTCTCCAGAATGCTTCAACAACTTCCTGGGTCACCATTACTGACCAGATTTGACCCCTACAACTAGTCAAATGCTATTTTCCTACCCAAACACCATCTCTCATCTCAAGGGTGTGATTCTAGTTACGAATTTCAATGGTGGATGATGAAGGTATGGCCACCATGAATGTGATAGGTGAGTTTCATCTGTTGATTATCCTCACACAAGCTCCAGGCTATTTGTTTTGAGCAGGAAACTTTTTGAACATGGATTTTCTAGTATTTCACTTAGTTTTCATTTAATTCTTCAAATTACTAAAGCACATTGAATTCCTAATGGGTGACCAAGGGAAAGAAACTAAAATGCTATATATACATGTTGGAAAGATGTGAAAAGGGTTGGTCATCAAGCCAATTTTTTTTACTGTAAGTGCTTCAAGCTACTTCTAGGGCATCAAATGATGCAAGTTTGGTTTGTAAGGGATGAGAGGCATCTCATAATCCATTGGAAGGGTTTTGAATGAACACAATGAATGTAATGGTATTTTTCCATGGCAGTTTGTAATGATTTAGGGGTGATCAAACCTAGTTGTTCATCCTCACTTGCCACATTTGCTGGTATGAATGTAACCAGGGTTAGATGAATGTGTGACAACATTTTAATTCATTGGAAAAAATTTGTGATGTTCTTTCCTTTGTTCCATGTGGGTTATCACAATTCTAAGATGGGTTATTAAGTATGTCCATTTACATGTAATGTTATCTTTAATTTGTTTGTATATGCTTATCTAGTTATGATTATGCTTTTTCGGTAGATTTCGTTCCTCCTCATAGTTCATGACTTTGTTTCCTAATGGATACTTAGGCACTGGTCAAATTGGTGAAGGATAAAACACTCTTCATTTTAACCATTTCTCTCTTGTTATCTATAGGAGTAGTTTAGATTCCATTATACTTGCATACATAAACTAGCATTATTACTCTTACCATATCTTAAGGGATTTGTACTTTAATGATATGTTTAGAGGTGTGTGCATGTAGAAGCTTAGTTCATCATTGTAGTTCATTGACTTGCAAGTGTATGTCTCTTGTGAGCTCATGTTAGATAAATATTTAGAGGGTTGTGATGATAAGGATGCAAGATATAAGTGTGTAAGTGAGTTAAGGGGATTCATCTTTAGTGATTTAAATTGATTATATTTTGGGTGCACTTATATGCTTGCTTGTAATATGTTGTTAATGAGGTCTAGTAGGCTTGTTCTCGACCACCATTAGGGCATGGTAGTTAAATCCTTATTCAGATTATTGCCTTGTTCACCATTTTATGTATAGGGAAGATAAGACATCTCACATAAATATCCTAAGTAAATTAATCAAATTATAATGAATAAACAATCTAACCTAAGATATTCAGTGAAAGGAAACCCAGGACAAGTGAGAGGGGGTGGACTAATTAGAAACAATAAAGGCCATTTAATTGGAGCCTTCACAGAGTATCTAGGAATATAAACTAGTAACTTTGTTGAAGCTTCGACTGCTCTTCAAGGAACCATCCTTGCAAAAGATAAAGGTATAACCAAGATAATCATAGAAGGTGACTCAAAAAATGTTATAGAAATGTTAAAATCTAGCACCAAACTGTTGAACACACCAGGATACTGAGGGGGGGTGAATTAGTATCTAAACAATCTTCAATTCTAACAACCTCAACTTATTCAAAGCAAATTAAAACTTAATCATTTTAGAATTAACATGAACATGAAAGATTAACACAATGCACATCAACACATAACACCAGATATACGTGGAAAACCCTAGAAGGGAAAAACCACGGTGAGGATTAACTCACAATATATGAAGCTCAAATAATAACTTTGTTTTAGGGGCTATAACCCAAGGAAGCTTCTACTCCCTGATGACTTTGTTTTAGGGTCACTCCCAAGGAAGCATATACTCCCTAAATTGAGAACACACTTACAAAAGATTACAGTATGATAGTCCTACTATCTGGAAACTGACATTGAAGCTCACACCTTTGATGATTGCACTTCTATCTCTTCACACTTTCTTCTGATGATCTGATCAATCAAGCACACTGTACACTTGATCATTGTCACAAATATGTCTTCAAGATGAATCAGGACAGCATCAACAACTTCTACTCTTTTTCCTTCAGTCGCTCATCAACAATACATTTAGTCTACCTTTTATCTGCTTGCTAGCTTTTTAGTCAATTTCTAATCACACATAACCTCACTCAATTTGATTTATTATTTATACATGATATTACATTGATTACATTGTTTTTTGGCTAGATACAACATGAAAAATACATTTACAAGTTAGCCATACAACACACAACATGAAACATGTAGAAGATAGGTCCTAAGTGAAACCACATGTTACACCAGTAGAAGATCCAAGCCTAATGGATATCAACACTTGCTTAACCAGGTCCAAAACATCCTTCACAGCTTCAAACACCAAGGAATTACATCGAGACACTCTGCTCATTTGAAAATAGGACAGCTTTAAACAAAACATATGAAAACTTGAAGCATAACGACCTCATCAACTTGAAAACCTTGTGTAGTACTCAAAACAAGAAACATATTCATGAAAACTCTTCCAGATGATTCCACATGACTCATACAACATCTCCAAACCCTCCTTTTCCACTACACATCAAAGAATTGTGTTGTACATTTGCAATCATGAACTCTGGGAACAATCTGTCATCCAAAACACATTGCAACATGCTGTCATTTAAAAAACTGAGTTGCGGACCACCAAGGACCTTGAAACTGCAAGGAAGCATATAATACACATCCATAAACATTTCCTCAAAACCACAAAGGCAATCACTTATTTACGGAGGAATGTGGAGCATGCCAACAAGCCTTCATCACTAGCATACTCTACCAAAACACATGTCAGTACTCTATCATGCATAACTTTCTCAATGGAAGAACAAATGATCTAAAAACTTAGAATTATCACCTTCACTACACCCTGAACACAATTCCAAAATTGCATTACCATATCTGTAAATGCGTAGGAATGTGGAGAATTCCATTGTCCTGCACATAACATCTTCACAAAAGTGACACTGTCTTCAACCAATCAATCAGCAAAACACTATTCCGATAATGAAATCATCATGGAACTTGGATCATACATATTACAAGCCATTAGTAGTATCAATAACACATTTTATTATCTTTGTGCTTCTAATTCCCATCTCAATATGAACTATATCTTCTTTCTTTTCTTGTTGGGTGGGACATGACATCCAACCACGAACTATATCTTCTTCTCTTGTTGGATGGGACATGACATCCAACCATGAACACCATCACACCACCATGATAGTGTTGACATCAATGACAACCTAGTAACAATGTTGATATCGATGACAACCCTATGAACCATATTTGTAACAATCTCCTCCTTTGGCATTGATGGAAACACATCTCTGCTTCTCTCCCCCTTTAACATCAAGGACAAAGGGAAACCACTACCTCAATTAGAGACCACATGACTTCTTCTTGCAGAAAACAAACTCCCCCTAACATTAGAAACCACTACCTGCTTCCCCTGTGAGGTAGCCACCATCAGTCTAGGAACAAGATATAACATGAACTCCCCCTAGATAGATGCACCATTATGCATCTAGCAAGAAGGAGGGGCAATTACCCCTAACCTCCGTTGGAGATCCTCAAAAGTATCATTTGCTAGAGACTTTGTGAAAATATTTGCTATTTGATCCTTTGTTGGAACATATTCCAACTTCACTTCCTTGTCTACAACTTTCTCTTTCAAAAAGTGATACTTGATTGCTATATGCTTGGTTCTAGAATGCATCACTAGATTCTTAGAAATATTGATAGCACCTGTATTGTCATACAAAATAGGAATAGGCTCATCATGCAATACCTTGATATCCTTCAGGGTTTGCTTCATCCACAACACTTGTGTATAGTAGGATGTTGTTGCAATGTACTCTGCCTCTACAGTAGATAAGGACACTGAATCTTGCTTCTTTCTCTGCTATGAAACCAATCTGCTTCCAAAAAAGAAAGCACCACCACTTGTACTTCTATCATCGATACAACCAGCCTAGTTAGCATCAGTATAAGCACTCAAATCAAAGTCATTACCTCTTGGATACCATAGGCCATAGTCTGGAGTTCTTTTCAAGTATCTAAATATCCTTTTCATTGTCTTCTCATGTGTTTTCTTGGGATTGGCTTGATATCTGGCAACCACACACACTACATGCATAATATCAAGTCTAGAAGCATTCAAGTACAACAGTCCTCCAATCATAGATATATAGACAATCTAATCCACCTCTGAAGACTCATCATCTTTGCTCAAGTGACATCTAGTGACCATAGGAGTACTTACTGGTTTTGAATCCTCAATACCAAACTTCTTCAAAAACTCTTTGACATACTTAGCTTGAGAAATAAAGATACCACCATCTAGCTGAGTAATTTGAAGTCCAAGGAACAAATACATTTCACCAATCATAGACATCTCAAACTCTTTTTGCATCTCCTCTACAAATCTCTGACACATATCATCATCTCCACCAAAGATGATGTCATCAACATATATTGCAACTATTAATATCATGTCTCCTTCTTCCTTGATATAAAGATTACTATTTGTAGTACCTTTCTTGAAGCCCTGCTGAAGCAAGTACTTGTCCAACCTAGCATACCAAGTTGTAGGTGCTTGCTTAATACCATACAAAGCCTTTTTGAGTTTGCATAGCATCTCTAGATCTCTGATATATGGAATCCATCTGGTTGTTCAATGTAAACCTCTTCCTCTAGGTCACCATTTAGAAATGTTGACTTAACATCCATCTGATATACCTTGAAGTTCTTATGGGTAGAAAGAGCAAGGAACATTCTGATTCCCTCCATCCTTGCTATAGGAGCAAAGGTCTCCTCAAAATCAATACCTTCAACTTGTGTGTATCCTTTGCATGCCAGTCTTGCCTTGTTCCTTACAACTTCACCTCCTTCATTTAGCTTGTTTCGAAACACCCATTTTGTTCGTATAATATTCTTATTTGTTGGTCTGGGAACCAATTCTCATGTCTGATTCTTCTCAATCTGATCCAATTCTTCTTCCATGGCTTTTATCCATCCATCATCCTTGCTATCTTCAACAAAGTTTTTGGGTTCCACTTTTGATGATAAACACAAGTTTACTTGCTCATGTGTCTTAGCAAGCCTTCTCCTTGTCTACACACCTTCATCCTTATCTCCAATGATTTGATCTGCTGAGTGGTTCTTCTGAACATACTTTGTTGGATTATTAGGCATCTTCTCTAGTTCTTGTTCCTTTTCTCCTTTCACTTCTTCTTCATTTATAATTCATGAAAAGATATCATATTTGGAGTCTTTTGATTCATGTGAGATCTAGTACAGATCTTCATCTACCTTGACATTTGTGCTTTTAATCATCTTTCCCAACCTCTTGTTGTAGCATCTATAAGCCTTGCTTTTGGTTGAGTAGCCAAGAAAGATTCCTTCATCACTTCTTGAATCAAACTTTCCTAGGTCTTCTTCATCTCTTCTGATATAGCATTTGCTGTCAAAGATTGTGAAGTATCTGATTGTGGGAGATCTTCCATACCATAGCTCATAAGGAGTCTTAGTGTTGTTGACCATTAGTTGCACTCTATTAATTAGATAGACATCAGTATGAACTGCATCCTTCCATTACATATCAAGCAGATTTGCATCTTTTAACATTGCCCTAGACATCTATTGCACAGTCCTATTCTTTCTTTCCACTACCCCATTTTGTTGAGGGGTCCTAGGAGCTGATAGATGTCTCCTAATACCATGATCTTCAAAAAATCTTTCAAATTCATTTGAAGTAAATTCACCTCCTCTATCAGACCTCAAGCATTTGATCTTAGCATCTACTTCATTCTCAACCATAGCTTTGAACACTTTGAATTTATCAAGGGCATCTAATTTTTCTCTTAAGAAAGTAACCCAAGTCATTCTAGAATAATAATCAATAAGCAACATGAAATACCTCTCACCTTGTTGACTCTTTACTCTTGTAGGGCCACATAGATCAATGTGAATTAGCTCCAATGGCTTTGAAGAAGAATACTCCTTGCTTTTGAAGTTTGTCTTTGTCTACTTTCCCATTTGACTTTCTATGCATACTGCATTTGTAGGCTTGATTATCTTAGGCATATCTCTCACTGCATGAGTAGAACTGATCTTTACCATATTATCAAAATTGGTGTGTCCCATTCTCTTATGCCATAGCCAACATTCACTAGATTGAGCCAACAAACATGTTCTTCCATTTACCTCATTCAAGTGATAGATGTCACCATATGTCTTGATACCTTCTACAACTAGTTTTCCAAATCTTGTCTTCCTGATTTCACAACCTTTGGCATGAAAGGTGAGAAATTATACCCTTTGTTGCACATCTAACTAACATTGTGAAGATTGTGTTTCAGCCCTTTGACATAGAGGACATCCTCAGTCCTATTTTTCCCATCAATAGTTATAGCACCTTTTCCACAGATCTGTGCTAACTCATCACCACCAAACTAGATAGCACCACCATCCCACTTCTCAAGGCTGATAAACTTCTCCTTGTCCCCAGTCATATGATTTGAGCATCCACTATCAATTACCCAAGCCTTGGATTCTTATTTTTCATGAAAGGCAGTCCATACAACCACTGATCTTTCATTGTTTTGATTGTTTGCAAGGTATCAGTCTTCTCACATGTTCTAGCATCATCCTTTTTGTTACCGACATTCAGGGCAATGAAAAGTGTTTCATCATTTGAATCATCATGATCCTCATCTTCTAAAGAATAATTGCTTTCTATGGAATACATACTTCTCTTGAACTTCTCTTCTATTATTACCCCTTGATTCTTTGAAAGGACATTTAGAAGCAAAATGACCAACCTTTACACAATTGAAGCATTTGAAGGGTAGCTTACCTTTGTATTTTCCAGTACTTTTCTTTAGTCTTCTTACAAAAATTGCTTCAACTTTATCAAAGATTTCATCTTCATTAGTAACTTCTTTTGTCTTCATACTTCTTTTGAAAGTGGCTTCTTTCTTTCGAGCATCATTGCCAAACTCTCTCATTTCAAAGGCAGTAAGGGAACCAAACAATTTGTCTATAGTGTATGTATCCAAGTCTGCATTCTCCTCAATGGTAGATACCTTATGACTGTAAGATTTGGGAAGAGATCTCATAATCTTCTTCACAATCTCATCTTCTTTCACTTCTCCACCAAGACATGTAATGCCATTGACCACTTCATTTTGCTAGAGCATATATCCAACAATGTCTTCATCCTTTGACATTTTTAGATTCTCAAATTTGTCCTTGAATATTTGCATCTTGGCTTGCTTTACTTTCTTATCTCCCTCATAGATGGTTTTAAGTTTATCCCAAATTTCTTGAGCAGAATTGCAACCCATTATTTTTGAAAGTTCTAAATCAGCTACCCACTCATGATAGAAAATTTTGCCTTGGCATTGTTATCATACTTCTTAACTTCATCTGCATCTATAGGAATAGTAGCAGGAACTATGTAACCAGACTTGATAGAGTCTCAAACACCATACCCTAGAGAATTAATATAAGGTTCCATCCTTAGCTTCCAAAAAGCATAATTTGTTCCATCAAACCTAAGTATCTTTCTCAATCCATTTGGTGCCATCCTAAACCTTCCTCAAGTGATTAAGCTTCCCTCAAAGGAACTTGACTCTGATACCAATTGTTGGACACACTAGGATACTGAGAGGGGGGTGAATCAGTATCTAAACAATCTTCAATTCTAACAACCTCAACTTATCCAGAGAAGATTAAAACTTAATCATTACAGCATTAACATGAACATAAAAGATTAACACAATGCACATCAAAAATTAACACCAAATATATGTGGAAAACCCCAGAAGGGAAAAACCACGGTGAGTATTAACTCACAATATATGAAGCTCAAATAATAACTTTGTTTTAGAGGTTATAACCCAAGGAAGCTGATACTCCCTGAGTAACTTTGATTTAGGATCACTCCCAAGGAAGATTCTACTCTTTGATGACTTTGGTTTAGGGTCACTCCCAAGGAAGCATCTACTCCCTGAATTGAGAATACACTTACAAAAGATTACAATATGACAGTCCTACTGTCTGAAACCTGACATAGAAGCTTACACCTTTGATGATTGCACTTATGTCTCTTCACAATTTCTTCTAAAGATTTGATTAGTTAGGAACACTCTACACTTGATCATTGTCACAAATATGTCTTCAAGATGAATCAGGACAACATTAACAACTTCTGTTGTTTCTCCTTCAGTCGCTCATCAACAATGTATTCATTCTACCTTTTATCTGCTTGCTAGCTTTTTAGTCAATTTGCAATCACACCTCACCTCACTCAATTTGATTCACTATTTATACGTGATATTAAATTGATTACATTGCTTGTCAACTAGATACAGCATGAAATATACATTTACAAGTTAGCCAGACAACACAAAACATGAAACGTGTAAAAGATAGGTCCTAAGTGAAACCACACGTTACACCAGCAGAAGATCCAAGCCTTGTAGATATCAACACTTGCTTAACCAGGTATGAAACATCCTTCATAGCTTCAAACACCAAGGAATTACATCCGGACACTCCGCTCATTTGAAAATAGGACATCTTTAAACAAAGCATATGAAAACTTGAAGCATAACGACCTCATCAACTTGAAAACCTTGTGCGGTACTAGAAACAAGAAATATCTTCATGAAAACTCTTCTAGATGAGTCCACATGACTCATACAACATCTCTAAACCCTCCTTTGCCACCGCATGTCAAAGAATTGTGCCACACATCTTCAATCATGAACTCTAGGAATAATTTGTCATCCAGAACACACTGTAACATGCTGTCATTTGAAAAAATATGTTGCAGACCACCAAGGACCTTCAAACTGCAAGGAAGCATGTAATGCACATCCATAAACATTTTTTCAAAACCACAAATGCAATCACTCATTTGCGGAGGAATGTGGAGCATTCCAACAGGCCTTCATCACTAGCTTACTCTGTCAGAACACATGTCGGTACTCTATCATGAATAACTTTCACAGTGGAAGGACAAATGATCTAAAAACTTGGAATTATCACCTTCATTGTACCCTAAACACAATTCCAAAACTACATGGCCATATCTACATATGTGGAGGAATGTGGAGCATTTCATTGTCCTGCACATAACATCTTCACATAAGTGACATTGTCATCAACCAATAATCCGCAAAACACTCTTCTAGTAATGCAATCATCATAGAACTTGGATCATACATACTATAGACCATTAGTAGCATTGAAGCAACACAATTTATCATTTTTGTGCTTCTAATTACCATCTTAATATGAACTATATCTTCTCTCTTTTCTTGTTGGGTGGGACATGACATCCAACCATGAACTGTGTATTCTTCTCTTGTTGGATGGGACATGACATCCAACCATGAACTGTATCTTCTTCTCTTTTTGGACGGGACATGACATCCAACCATGAACACCATCACACCACCATGATAGTGTTGACATCAATGACAACACTATGAACCATATTTGTAACAAAAACCTCATTGGTGCTATAAGGTTTGCATAGATGAGACCAAAGATATCATAAGAAATTTTTAAAATGTTAGAATCAATCACATCTTCAAGGAGGGGAACTTGGTCCCCGACCTCCTAGCAAACTTAGGGGGTAATTTCAAAGGTATTAAACTTTGGGATAATGTTAAAACCCTTCCTCATAACATCAAATCCAAAATTCCTGAAGAAGAAAAATGCCATGATTCCTCCTTCTGCCTCCCATCTCTAATTGTAATGCTAACATGAGTGGGAGTGATAGTTCAAACAAGTGTATTTATGAAGAGGCACCTTGGCTAATTATTTTTCTGAAGCTCTTTCTTTTCATGATTATTTGCATTGGTAAGAGGAAAGACCGGTGGGAAACAACTAAGGATACTTCCATTATTGAAAGGAGTGATTTCAAAGATGCCATGGGAGGAGATCTAATTAGAGTTGAACCATCTAGTTGTGAGAACATTCAAAGAAATGAGGAAGTATAGAACATTCTTAGAAGGGGAAACCTAGCATCTTATATTAAATCCATTAACAACTATGATCCCATCCTATCTAAGAGAGTTTGCTTCTTCCTAGAAAAGTGACACAGTGTATATCAAGGGTATCTCCTTTAAAGCCTTTGAGGAGAACATAGCCATGGTCACCAGTCTAAGGATGGAAGGAGAAAGGTTGCATACAAAAATGGAAAACCATAACCACGAGGCTATGAAGACCTTTTTGAGATGTGGCTAGAAAGTGGAAAGATACTAGAATGGCTAGAAAAGGGATGACCTCCCAGACTGTTGGAATACTATCACTGAAGTTCGTATGCAATATATAACGTTAGAATCCATGTGCAAATAATTTTACTCCTACCTATTTCTAGTGCTAAACCACCTTAGACATAGTATAAAAATAGACTTTACTTTCTAGATTTTTAGTTCCTTGGAAGATTTTGTGCTTCAAGTTCTTTTAGGTGATAAAGAATTACCCCTACATTAGGGGCTGATTTATTGCTTAAACAGGTTTCAATTGGCTATAACCAAAGCCTTGCCCCTTATCCCTAGAATTTACAACCCTTCCTTGGTGCCCCCAAATTCAAATACCCTGAGCCTTGCTAAGAAGAAATAAAAAGTGGTTGTTATGGATAGAACAAATCCTACTTCTGCGATCAGAATCATTGTTCCCCCTACTCAAAATGATTGCACCGCATCCACCAACCACCCTGCCCAACCATCTATTGTCTCAGTCAAAGGAAAAGGTTTCTTGGATGTTAGTCCTTCAAACTCTACCCTATCTCCTTGTAAGAGCTGATTGATGTGCTCTAATACCATGTAAGAGTTGGCTATGAAGGTAGCCACCCAAGATCTAGGACTTCATGAAAGCACAAGAGAGATCAAATGAGAGAATAATTATATTCTATCAATGAATGCAAAAATATTATTACAATGTACATGATATGCCTTGTTTATAAATACAAGGATGACTTATAGGATGAAGTAGTCATATGACAAGTGTCTTAATCCTATGACATGAGACAACTAGAGGATAAGATGCCAACTAGTTGATAATATCACATGTATAGGATAAGATCACATGACAAACTAGAATTGTCTAGACATATCCTAAGTAAACTTAACATGTGAACATGTGGGAATAGGTCTAACTAATGACTAGTTAGATAATGTGCATAGTTCACACTATAAGGGGTAAATCAGATAGATAATAACCCTATTCACACCAACATCCCCCTTAAGTGCAACTTAGGGAGAAGTAGACAATTGCAAAGATGAAAATATGGATGAAGATGGGTCCCGGCTACTAGGCCATGTTAGGTACCCATGTACAAAAAATCTCTGACAAACGGAGGAAAGGAGAAAAACTCGTAGGAAAAAACCCCTCTCCAAAAGAGAAAAATAATAAAGTGAAAGAAAAAGTGATAGTAGGAGGACACAACATGACCCCCTAAGGACTACTTCTATCACATATGTATAATCAAATACCCCCATAGGAGAGCAAGAGTGAGACTATAAGTCCCCCCATAAAGAAGTAGCACATATTCCAATGGTGAATGCCTAAATATGAATGTTGGAAAGTGTCTTGTACCTATAAACAACATTTGTCCCCTTAGGAAGAAACAAATCCAAACGCTGATGTAGAAGAAACTCCATCTCTAAGAAGAGAGATGAGGGAAGAAGTCTCATGATGGATGTCTCAGAAAAGTACTCAAATGTCCACATCTCAGAATTGAAGAATGGCACTATGCAATGAGGTGTGACCAATCCAAAAACCTGGGTAGACTCATGAAGAACAACCTCCAAAGATGAAGTAGATGGGATAATAGTTGTGTTGTAAATGTCAGCAAAGAGGAGAGATAACCCCTCAAGTGTATCCTCCAAATCTATAATATGAGATTCACAAAACAAGTCTAATATACCTATCAAGAAAGCATCCCACAACTGAAGTGGATGAAGTCATATCAATGTCGATCTCTAAAGAAGTAGGAGGTAGAGGAGAATGAAGCTCAGCACTAGTCTCAAGAGTTGAAGTGGATGAAAGAACACCAAGGTTCAAGTGACCAAACTTCTCCTCAGAAACATGATTCACACTTGATGCATGAGTGTGAATATCAATAATGGATCTACAACATCATCAAGAGCAAAATGGGAGAATGTAAACAAGTGAGATGCATGATCATCCATCCCAACAACAATGATATATCTACTCTCCAAGTCCCTGGTGATCACTAAATCAAGAGTGAACTCAATTGTCTTCCCTACACCACAATGAGTAATTTGGTAGATGGAAAGGAGATTGGTTGACAAAGAAGGTACACATAATACATTATTGAAAGTATGCTCACCAATATCAATAGTCCCTTTTCCAGTTGCATGCATGTATGTATTGTCACCCATCAAAATAGGTGGCAAGGACATGACTCAAATGAAGAGAACATCTCTTGTGAAGAAGCCATATGATGAGAAGCACCAGAATCAAGAAGCCATCTCTCTTAGTGAAGACTTGTAGAAGCAAAGAGTGTCTATCCTTTTCCCTTGTTTGTCCCATTAGAATAGCATGTTGTCCCTAACTGTGTAGATGATGATGGTGTCGAAGAAGAGGATGTACTAGATGACATGGTTGATAGCAATTTTATATTGTTCTTTTGAATAATGTGAGGCAACTCATCAATTTTCTTCTCATAACACTTATGCTCATCATGTCCTAGTTTCTTGCAATATGCACACTTTATTCTCTCCTTCTTAGATGATTCCTCTTTGGGAGAGGATGAGGACTTAGGTGAATTATTTGACTCCTTTGCTTGCTCATTGTTCTTGAAATCCTTATTTTTCTATTTCTTGTGTTCGCTAGTTGAAGCCTTTTGATCCTATGTACCTTGATTAGCAAGAAGAGATTGAGGTTTAGGTGACTTCAATGTACCCATGTGTACTAACTTAGCTTGCTCCCTTGTGATTGATGTGGCAAAATCATCAAGTGAAGGCATTTTGAAAACTTCCCCAAGAGCATCCATAGTAGCATAAAACGTAGAAACAAAAATTGAATAGTCAAGACCATGCTTAGCAAGGATTTAAAGAATCAATTAAGTGTCCTCTTTCTCAATTCCACATTATTTGAGCTGCAATCTAAGTAACTTTAGCTTTGTGAAGAAGTCTTGGATGCTGGCAAAGTTGGTTGGATTCAAACCAATTAATTCATTCTCCAATTTGAAACCTCTCATAGTATCTTCCTTACCAAAGAGATTCTCTAAGGTAGTCCACACTACATTAGGTGTATTACAAGATTCAATATGAAAACGATCAGGAGAAATAGACAAGCATAGTGTTCCATAGGCTTGATCACATCTATTGTACTACTTTCTCTTTTCTGCAGCTGATGTTGGTTCAGTTTTTGTACCCATTATTACTCTATGAATTTTCAAACTTCTTAAATGAATTTCCATTTTTGTTTTCCACTCATGATATTTATATGGTGTGAGTAGAGGAAGTTTTGTTTGATCCATGATACAAGAGTACAAAAAAGAACAACACAAGTACAACCCTCCTTTTACTCAATCAAAGAGATCACCCCTTAGCAAAAAATGATTGTGGGACTTAATAATTAGTCTAATTACAATTTCCACAAGCCAAAACAACAAAGTGATCTTTGACTTTGGTACAATGCAAAAGCCAAGATTAGACTAAAAATGAATGTACAATTTATGAGAAAAACTAGATCAAACTAATTGTAGATCTGGAAAGTACTTGAAATATTATGTACTTTCAAAAAAATCACTAGAAAATGTTACCGTATGAGCCCGAATGAAGCCTTTGAAGTTTTGAAAACGGGAACTGCTCAGGAACGGGTGAGAAATTGAAATTTCTAGAAAAACTAGGCACCAAAATCAAAATTTGATTCTGCCATTGTGGATCCTATGAAATTCTAGCCCAAATAAAAAAAATGCTCAAAAAAAGGAGCAAAAATGAGCAAGATACAGGGGTTTGAAGTTGGACTGCCAAATTGAAACTACATTGGGGGGGCCAAATTGGGCCAAGGTCTACTGACACAGTGCTAATGTTAGAAGAATTTGGCAATGAAATCTTCAAAGATTCCTTGGAATATTCCTAGAGATTTGTCAGTTTGATGACATCACTAGATGGAATGTTGACATCAACACCTTGATGGGAAAAGATGACATCAATGCTCGAAAGCTGACCTAAGCAACCCAAATATGCTTATGATGCAAGAATGTCCTGGTATGAATGATAGTTTATGATGTAAGCATGACAAATTATGATGTTAGTGTGACATCATCTGTCGCAAAAAAAGTTCCATCAGAATGTTTGTAGATTCTCTCGAAGATTTTGAAACCACTAATGGTTTTTCAAAAATCACCTTTTTATCTGGTAAACCACCTTCTGAGAGTCTGAAACCACTGAAATTCTAGCGTGAATCTACTTTTCAAGTATCCTAAGTGGTTTTGAGGGTAATTTGTGTGTCAAATCTGGGAATATTCCTAGAGATTCTACCGTTGTTTTCACCGCCAACAATAGTTGTATGCCTACAGGCAATTTTCTTTTGCTGGGCGGTTTTAAAAGTGCCTCTAGGTTCGAATAACTGTCTTGAGTGGTTTCAGGGTGCCAATAGTTTTATATGCCAACAAGTGGCAGGTGGAAGATAGGTCCATGCCACATGGTACCTTGCAAACGGACAGGTACCCTGTAGGGACCTGCAATCACAGGTATAGTTAAACAAAGATTCCACATAAATTAATATATCACGCAGACTATATAAAAACCTGTGAATATTAATATTTATCCAACAGATAATGCCTGTGATGCTAACGATTCCAGTGATGGATTCTACCAAGATTCTCTACAAGATTCCTCCTACACAAGGGATATTCCCTACAACAATTTTGTATGGTCGAGGGGGCAATTTTTTTTGCCTTTTTGGACAATTGCTCAGATTTTGATGATTTGACAATTGATCTATAGGTTTTTGGGCATTTTGGATGTGATGGAAGGGTCTTATTTGACCCAAAGTGCTCCAAAATTGTAGCTACCTCCCATATCAAGCAACCACTCCCCAAATTGAAAACCTTGCAGATCTAGCCTCTAATGTCCCATTTAGACACATCAAAAGGCTAAATTGACTATTTCAAACCCCTTGAACACAATGGTGTGCTCAAACTTGTAACAACATGATCTAAAATGAACCTACAATACAAGGCCACAAAAAGGAAACCCTCACAAATCTAGTGTTTCTAATTTTCTAGGTCATCATTCAATGCAAGAGAAGAGCATATTCAACTATCAAGATCCACCATGATTTGCATTCAATGTCTCTCAAAATATTGACTAACAAGAAGTGATTCTTCCTAGCTCTAATACCATGTAAGAGTTTATTGATGTGCTTTGAAACCATGTAAGAGTTGGCTATGAAGGTAGCCACCCAAGTTCTAGGACTTCATGAAAGCACAAGAGAGAGCAAATGAGAATAAATATATTCTATCAGTGAATGCAAAAATATTATTACAATATACATGATATGCCTTGCTTATAAAGACAAGGATGAGTTGTAGGATGAAGTAGTCATATGACAAGTGTCTTAATCCTATGACATGAGACAACAAGAGGATAAGATGCCCACTAGTTGATAAGATCACATGTGTAGGATAAGATCACATGACAACCTAGAATTATCTAGACTTATCCTAAGCAAACTTAACATGTGAATAGGTGTGAATAGGTCTAACTAATGACTAGTTAGATAATGTGCCTAGTTCACACTACAAGGGGCAAACCATATAGGTAATAACCCTATTCACACCAACACTCCTTTCCCTTCTGGCCCTCTGAAACCTACTCACATCTTTCACCCCAAGTATAGGCCTAAGAAGGACTAGATCTATCCCAAGTCCAACTTCTTTGTGGAGTCCATCCATACCCCCACCCTTTTTATGGAGCCCATCCCTGCCCCCACCCTTGTTGAGGTTTCTAATCCCTCTATTGACCCTACCCCCATTCCCTATTCACTTGCTCAGGCCCGTAGATACCAAAAGTACCAAGTGCAACAACTGCATCTCTTTAGAGGATAAGGTCAGACTCCAAGAGAGTTTAATCCTACACAACAATGCTATTAAGTGGAAATTATCCCAATTTCACATAGCCAAGAACAAAGTCCAACAACTAGAGAGAGAAATCTACAATCAAAACAAATAGTCTCAAGGTGAAGAGGTGGATGAGGAGATTTGGGAGGAAGCGAAAAAGTATTCTAGGACCTTTAAAAAATGGGAAGATCTATAGCAAAGCATATCCAAGCTTAAGAAGAACTAAGCAGACATTAAGAAAAGTCTAGAGGAAATTGTTTCTTTTAGTAGGGATACCATTAAAAACTATGCTACTAGTCTACATGTTTTACAATCGAAGATTGAAAAAAGGAAAGGGAAGAAAATGGAAGGTAGTGCTAAGAGATTGGATGTGGTTTAGGATGGTTCTACAAAGAGAACTAGAGCTAAAGTGCTAGAAGAGAAAGGTAAATCCATGGCAAAGGTAAAGCACTCTGGGGAAGTCACCTTCATTGACAAGTTGGAGTTCTTGAACAGAGAATGCAAAGCGGTCAGTGGTCTGAAAAAGTTGGCAGACCAGTAGTTTCTTTGCTTTCTTGTGTTGTTCTTTTGCTATTTTTGTACTAGTCTTGTGGTTTTTTGCTGGTCCTACTAGTTCTACTGGCTTTTTGTAATGATTTTTAGTCTCACCTCTTGTGAGACTCTTCTCATCTACCTTCTTAGTTGTTTAATGTAATGGGTTCGGGCCCTTTTCCCATTTTATAAATAGTTGGAAGTGAGTATGCAACTAAAATAAATGTGCACATAATAAAATAACTAAAATAAAGACACTTACCTCTAGATTCGATATTAATTTAACTATGATATATTTCACCAATCAATTCACCATTGTGCTAGAAAATTAGGACCTATCAAATAACCACCTTAGGATTGAAAAATTATAATCCAATGGTATATCTCACTTCCATACTTGTGAGACTAATATCTATGCTCACAAATCTAAATGTAATTCCCTAACTTTTACATTAAGATGTTAGTGGACAAAACATAAACCAACATTTTTTTGTGATACATATGTGGCATCTACATACCACATTACACTCCTACACATAAGGTACTATTACATCACACAATGGAACACAAGGAAAACAATCACCAATGCACCAATAATGGTGTCACCAGTGGAATATTTACAAAAGCATGTGTCAAAATCACCATGACAGGCTCAAAATACAATTACTCATGAAAATGTAGAGCTTCCAAGCAATTTTCAACTTTTGTGAAACTTTAGAGTTCCCTTCTAATTCTCTAGTTCTTGCAAATTGCAAGTGGACCCCTAATCCTTGCAACCCTTCAACTTGTGTAACTTTAAAGTTTCCATTCATGTTTTCATCTCATGTAAATTGCATGTGAACCTATGACCCCTACAACTTTATAACTGGTAGAACTTCAAAGCTCCCATGGATGTTTGCAGCCCTTATAAATTTTAGATAGACCCTTGATCCTTATAAACATAACTAGTGTAACTTTGGGGTTCCCATGCAAGTTTGTAGCCACTATAAATTGCATGTGAACCCCCAATACTCACAAACATAACTTTTGTGGAACTTCAAAGCCCACATGTAGATTTGTAGCTCCTACAAATTACAAGTTGAGTTTTAATTCCTACAAACCTAACACTTGCAAAACTTCAAAGCTTGGGTGTAGATTTGTAGCTCTTGTAAATTGCAAGCCAAGTTCCAATTTTTGTGAACTTAACACTGGAGACTTTCAAAACTTTGATGCAACTTTGTAAACTATAATTTGCCCTCGCAAGTTCTAACCTTCGATAAAAATTTTCCTGCAAATCTTTAGAGATTTTAAGTAGTTTTGTTGAACTACAAAGTGCAATGCTACCTCTGAATATTGCAATCCTGTAACATATAGACTTGAAAAACTTTGAGTTTCAAGGAAAGTTTGTAAACCTACAAACTACACACCTACCTCTGATCCTTGTAATCTTGCAACCTCAAACTTGTAGAACTTTGGAGTTTTGAGGCAAGTGCATATGTGCAAACTATCTATCTACCTCCAATCCCCACAAGCCCACAATTTTAGACTTGTGGAACTTTAGATTTTTTAGGAAAGTTTGCAGACCTACGCTATGAAAAATACCTTCACAATTCTAGATTTTGACTATTCCTTGTAGAACTTCAAAGTCCACAAGCAGTTTTACACCCTTGCAAAAAAATACAAGTCTAGAACTACAAACAAAAGGGCATAATCTTCTCATTTTTCATACTATACAAAAATGGCTTGGGACAAGCACTTTTTCATATATAAGATATTCATTGGCCAAATAAGAAATCCCCAAGACCTCAGAAACCATACAACCCAAGGATAAATTTCCCATATCCATGTGGGTCTACACATGCTAAGGAAATGACAAGGCATGCAAGGAGAAACAACTACTCATAAAAGTAAATGTTTCAACATTCAAAGTCTAGCATTAATAGCATTCAACTAAATAATTCTATGCATTCAATACATATAAATATAAGCCTAAGATGATTATTCCATCATTTCCTTCACAAGATCTAATTAAGAGAAAATTCACAAACATGATTTTCGTTCCAAAATAAAGATCAATTTCTATTTAAACATTATAATTACATGATCACAAGGTAGAGGCTACTTCCCAAATATGGAAGGATTGCACTTCAATTCAAAAATGGTAAGAATATATAGTTACAACATTATTGAGCCTCTCCAAAGGCACTCCAAAAGTCACAAATTACAACATGATTACAATTATTACAACTTTATCAAAGAAACAGTTACAAGGCAATAAGCCAAGAAGAAGGACTAGATCTATGAGAGATATTCATGATGACACCATAATCCATGAGAAATAATAATGGTGATCAACACCACCCAACCATGTGGAACCCTAAGGCCCATCCCTATAAACTAAGAGACAGTCTCCATGGTTGTAAACAAAGACACACCACACAAAGTTGGCTTCACACACACATCATGTAAACATATTTTTCTCAACACACAATTGGATACAATAAATCCAATTAAATAAGGAATAAGAGGGTAGATAAGGTATGAAGTGGTTTTCCCCTTGGTTCTCCATAACCAAGCTAGACCGTGTAAGTCTCATAGTGAGCATCCACCTCGTCTATGCTTCTCATTATGCAAGGGACTTCTTTAGTGCTTGGATGCATGTAAGGGCCTTATTTAATACTTACACCCATGTAAGGGACTTCTTTAATGCTTAAACAGAAACCCATTCATTATCTTTCATTAATGTAAATTTTCTTATTCAAGTTTTAGATTCATATTCATTAATTAAGTCATATTATTCAATTTTAGGAAAGGGAATTATTTAGTTTCTACACCCAATTCTTCCCAAGAGTTAGGTAAATTATTCACTCCAAATCCTCCTACAATCCTAAACAATTTAGGAGTCATTCTTCTATAGAAAGCTCTAAGGATGGGTAAGGTTTAGATTTCCATGAAAACATGCTTCCCAATGCAAACACATTTTATTTAGAAGGGAGAAGTCATGATTTCACAAAATAATAACATTTCAAAAGTTTCAAATTTCTAAAAGAAATAAATTAAAATATTGTAAAAATATCCAAGTTTATTCATTGATGGATCTTCAAGCTACCATCTCCAAATTTTATAGAATTGAAATTCTAAAAGTGCCCTTTTGACCTAAATCTACCCAACATCACACTTTTGTAATCACGTGCAAATTTAGAAGAAAAAAAAAATCATAGTAATCATGGGAAATTCATTTTTTTTGAAATTTAATACCTACAAAAATTAAATTCTAATTAACAATGAAATACAAAAAATACATACTAAGCCATATGTTCAATCCCATGAAAAGGGAAGCATAGCCAAATTAATTTCATTCCACAACAAGAATAAACTTAATTTTTAAAGAGATTTGCACATATACTAAAATGAAAAGAATGAATAATATATATGTACACATGTATATACATACATATGCATGTATGTGTGTATACACACACACAATTAAAACATAATTAAAAATGTGGACACACATTAATATAAGCCTACTCACTATTGTATTCTAGAACTTCTAGATCTAGAATATAGCTTGCAAATATGAGATATCATGTCTCTTTAAAACACATATATCTACTCATAAGACTATGTTAGGTTTTAAACTTGAGATAATCACCCATGGCATCAATTTAAAATTATTTTTAACGATGGACTATTTTTTGAAAGTGCCCTTCATAGTGCACAGAGTTGTATAATTCCCAATAATTGATAGAAATGAAGAGACATTCCTTGCTTCTCTTTGTGTGTTTGCACATACACACATGCACACACACATACATATGCATATACATATATGTACATGTATAAATATATTATGTACACATATATATCTAGACATGTACATATACATATATGTACATGTACATATATACACACACATGCATATAGCATATATACTGTATGCATATGTTTACACATATATGTACATGCATAAATGGATGCATCTATGTATATATGTATACACACACACAATTGAATTACAAACATAAAATTTATAAACATTTAAAGTTCTCTATTATAGCAAACATCAAATATGTAGATTGGAAAGAGCGTTACAATCAAGTAAATATATTATGTATTGAATATAGATTCAATAATCAAATATATACACACATACATGCATTTATGTATGTATATACACACACAAAAAAAAAAATTGATACATTTACATCCAATATAAACCTACTCTCTATTGTTACAAACATCAAATATATAGATTGGGACTAGAGAGTTACAATTTTGTAAATATATTGTATTGAAATCATGTTTAAGGTTTAATATAGATTCAATACTCACTATGTTTAGATTCACTACTCACTATGTTTAAATTCACTACTTCTGTTATGTTTAGATTCATTATACTCACTATTCACTAAGTTCACTATGTTTAGATTCACTACTCACTACTCAAGTTACATTGCCTTAAAGGTAATATAGATTCATTATGAGCATGCTATGTTTAGATTATTTTTATGCTCAATATTATCAGATGTACAAGAAATTAAAAAAACACTCTAGTCAACAAATATCTTTTTACATGAATCATAATGATGTTCTAATGGTAGAATGCATCTAGAGGAAATAGGAATTGATTTGTTAATGTGTACTTATGTACAACCATAGAGAGATAGGGGAAGATAGTACACATGCACACTCTCTCCCTATCTCTCTATGACTTAATTATTCGTTCACAAACAATTATTCCATTTCATATCTTTGCCCAAGACTAAATCTAGACCCTAAACCCTAAACCCTAAAATCTAAAATCTAAACCCTATTTTTTGGTTCATAAAATTGAAATCCAAAGGTTTGGTAATTGAATAATTGTTTGTGAAAGAAAAGTCTAATGAAATCTAGTGCACCCAAAATTAGGGTTTAGGGTTTCAATTTTAAGGTTTAAGCTTTTTCAATTTTAGGGTTTAGATTTGAGTTCCAAGGTTTTGATTTTAGGGTTTAGATTCAGGTTCAGGAAGACAAAAAATGATAAATACTAGATGTATACATATATGTAATAAAAATGGATAAATAGTAGAAGATATAAACATGTTAACCAAAAATGTTAAATGTACCAAGGGTCACTCTACTAATCGTTAGTAGTCCAAAAGACATGTTGAGAAGACCATGAGTAGTCCAAACACTTCTTAGTTGTGGGTTGTGAGCTCCTAACTATTAGCAATCTAAACCATTAGCAATCACCAACATCTATCAGTGTCGCGTGCTCAAACTTTGTTCATTATATGTTGCAATTTGTAAATAAACAAATGATATTTCACTTTCCTATAAAAAAATTAAACAAACACCTTCATTCAAAGGCATCTTTGAATGAAGGTATTTTATATTCATAAAAATAAATAAAAAATGTCTTCATTTGAATGTATCTTCAAACAAAGGTAATTTCTTTGTATGAAGATTTTGCTAATGCAACCTTCAAATGAAGGTACCTTTGTTTGAAGATTTTAACTTTATTCAAAGGTTTTTGAGATATTTTCTTAGGTAGGGGTCATTTTTTGCTCCATCCCACAAGTGGGACACACTATTGTGGTATGACCTAGTTAGGACTGATAATTTGATCATTTATAAGTACTAAATTATGAGAGTAAATGTAGAAGAGGGTAGTACTTAGCTCGATGATTGAAGAATGATTACTCTCAAAAAAAGGTTTGAGAATATTCTATGTGTTTTCCCTAAAATTGTGATCTCTTTGTTAGATGAATATCTTAGGTTCTACACTAAACTTGTGCCCTACCAAATATCAAGTCCACAAGTCTAGGTCAAGTCCACAATCATAGAATCATTCTTTCCATCCAAATTGACCTACATAATGTGAAATTATGCTCTGTTATTCGCCCATGTGATCTTCATCTTCTTTTCTCTTTTTGATATATGAGTGTTGGTAGTATTTCAAAATACCTTGGTAGGCTTGTCATTTCATCACGAAGAGACAAACTATCCTAGGTTAACCCTTGTAAATGTGTACAAAGTTTGGAAGATAGTAAGAAAGCCTCCCAAGATGATGTATACAAATTTCTTACTCATTTTAAAGAACCAAATAAAAATGTGTCATTATTAATTGCTCCTTTAATGCTCTAAGATCAGAGAGGACATCTAAATTTTAGATGATTGCTTGATTATTACAATGAATGCATTTAATGTCTTTAAATACTAGCAAATAGCATCAAATTTTGCAAAATGTGTGTATTTTCTTTTCTCTAGGTGGGAAAATAAAGGAGCCTAATTAGACAATTTTAAATTTTGGAATGGACGCTATCAAGTCCACAACCATGAGGTCAACCCTATAATTTTATAAATTACCCTAAGTAATGGAATGATTAGATCTAGGTGGCTAACGATTATATCAGTGTAGGTGTATGGATAAATCTGTAGATAAGGTGAATGTATTAGAGTCAATGTGTGTAAGGATAAGGTGGGGGTACATGTATCGAGACATTTCCTCAAAATGGGAATAAAACTAAATGGGAAATTCCATGAGTATGTAAATTTCACCATTGTATTTTCTCCCCACTTTGAAGTGCATGTGAATCCTAAAATGATTATGTATCTAAAAGTATGTATCACTCACAAATATGCATGTAAAGTAAATATTTAGATATAAAAGGATGTGAAAGTGGGTCCATATAAAGTAAGGAAGCCTGCAAGGTATCATAGTGTCAATGTGTACTTCGATATGTACTCTCCATGGGAGCCTACAAAATAGAGGAAAAACATGCAATTAGTAACTTTGTCTCACAAGTGGAAATCAAGTGTAAATTAGGAAATTTCCAACTATCTAGAAAATAGGAACAATGCAAAATGAGTAAAGTAAAAAAAATTGTCTATTTGGAAAAATGAAAATGGTGTGTTTGGCACGATAGTCATAAGATTACAAGGTGCATGGAAAGCAACTCATGTCATGTGATAATTCTCCATCTAGTCATGGTAACAAGTCTCTGTAACACCTATCACTACTTAAAAACTCAACATAGGATCATTAGTGACAATATATGCTCCCTTTTATATTGGTTGTATCTATAGGATGCAAGGATTTGAAGGATAGGGAAAATTGTATGTAAAATTAAATGTAATATATAGCTAAGAAACTAAGCATATATATTATGGAAAGAAATAACAACAATGAATATGTCATGTGATAAGCATATGTAGCATCTAGAAATATATGGCATGATAAAAATATATAGGATAGAGATAACATCAAGGAAGTAAGGTTTCCCCTATCATAGGCAATGTAAAATGGTGATGTGACCCTTGATGGCCAAAAACATTTGTGTAAGGACGTAGGGCACTAGAGAAACATATTCCCCCAATGTGGCATCCAATGTTACAAGCACAAAATGGTGTAGGTAAGACAATAAGTCCTTAGAGGATATATGTAATGTATGGAAGAAGGTGTAATACTTAGTGTATAGGGAACATATGGTAACACATGGCATAAGACATCAAGTCCTTAATGTAAGGATGCAACCATGAAGGTGCAAAGTATAAAGAGGGAAGACATGAAGCCTCCCAATGTAAGGATGCAATCATGAAGGTGCAACAAGGGAAAGCATGAAGCCTCCTAATGGAAAGGTGTAAGTTCTAAAGACGTGTCAATATAAGCACAAAGTGGGGAAAGGTATGATGCTCCCAAGTATACTTGGATATGACAATAAAATCATACGATGTAATGGGAAAGGCATGTTTCCCCTAGTGTAAATATGTGGAAACAGTAAGCTCTATTTTGATGGGAGATAACATGATGCCCTCTGAAGTAAGGGTAACTCAAGAGTATTATATGGCAATGTAAAACCAATATGTGAGATCTACAAGCATGATATAACAAGATAGGCCCAACAAGTAACTCTAGAAAGTATGTTGTATCAATATACGCTTAATGTGTAATCTCTAAGAATCATGATCTATTGATGTAAGATAAATCTATAAGTATCATATGTTGATTCACAATCAATGTATAAGCTCCAATAAGCATGATATGACAATATGAGATCAATAGGAAATAAATAGTGATCATAGACTAATGAATAAACATTGGGTATATAAGCATAGAAGAAGAAACAAAAAAAAAACATGATAAAAGGGCAAATGCTATGAAAGCATAAATAAGGAATAAAATACAAGCAAATAGAACAAGTGGGTAACTCGAGTGGGAAATAAATGCAAAAATAAGTAACACAGGCAAAAAAATAATGTAAATATAACTAAGTGATGTAGTCATAGATAAAGAGTCTAGTTAAAGATGGTCTATTCATGGAGCCCAAACACAAATAGGAAACTCCACACAAGAGTGCACAACATAAACATAATTCTTAGAAGGAATGTGTGTGTGTGTGTGTGAATTTAAAGGAATGACACAAAATTATACTTCATATATAATGCTCTAAAATGACATAAAAATTATAAAAAAATTAGGAACAAGAGTGTCTATTTCTATGTTATATGTCATCAAAATATGGAGGCAAGTTTACAGTATTCAAAATTATAGATCTTCTATCTATTTCATCTCCCTGCTCTCTACCTCCTTTCTCTAAGGAACAAATTTCCCCCCTTTATAGTGATTTCTTCAAGTAAGGAGGTGTTGTTGACCAAGGGTCATGATCCTTCTTCCATAGCCATTCCTAAGATCAACTTGAAATATTAGAACAAATGTAACATTCAAATTTTGACAAGAAGAGCTCAAAGGGTCCTCTTAGGCATAAAATTGAGTTGTGACTCACCATAAGAAAACATATCACAAAATGGTTACTCAGACACATTTGATAGCCCTATACAATATCATGATTCAAATTTGGGAGCCATATATCATAATGTGACAATATGTGGTAAGAATTATTGACTGTAAGAACTATGATGTTAGCCAAAACAATCTCTACAATAGGAATTAGCTTTTACAACAAGACGGGTTTACATCTAAGACTCTGATATGTTTAAAAACAAAGAAAAAGAGAGGAGATAGTTTTGGGTGATTCAAGATTGCTCAACTCCTAAGATGCTCCTACATCACAAAGAAAAAATAGAAAATCAAAATACCCCCAAGTAGGGGAAAAGAGGTATGAAATCAAATATAGAGGATGAAATGGGTGTGAAAAGAATAGCTAACAAGGCATAATAAAAAGGCCAATAAGAAAGACAAGGAGAGAATAGAAAAGGAGAACCTAAAATCCAAGCTATAGGTATATATGGATATACACCATGCTCATATATCATGTGATAAATTTGGAAGGTTTAGCCTTTTTTTTTAGATAATCATGATTGTCTTTAGCATCATCATCCCAAAAGAAATTATCAAGTTTGTCTTCATGGATTTGTATTTCTTCTTCTTATTTGCTTGCTTTTTCTATTTCACACATTTCTTGTTGCATATTAGGTGGTCATTCTTTTATTTCATGTGTAACCTCAACATGAGGTGAGTTAGGACCAATCTCTCCATGTCCCTCATTTGTGTTCTTATGATTAACCCAATAAAGTGAGGGAGTTGTGAATTCATGAGTATGATTTGTGTTTATCTCTCTTTTAACAATAAGATCTTGAACTTTATATTGAATCTATGCATTTAACTATAGAATGTCCATGTGTGCGATGATAGGAACAAAATTACTTAGCCTCATGTGGTACAAGCTTAGACATATCCAGTGGTTTGAAAAGATGTAAAGTAATGAGATTATGTTGTAAAAGTTGTTACAATACAATACATGGAGGCTCTTCCAATGTAGTGAATTCTCTAAAATGCTTTGGTTTGAAAACTGCATCATGATTATTATGAATATCATTAGGTACATCCTCATTACCCCCTTTTTTGAATGTGATAATATTAGACATATGGAAAAAGGGGGAAGTGTTATAAATATGGTGGTATAAAAGGGGATCTTCTACTAAGGCACACTCAAAATTACATATAGTAGCACATAAATTTGAAAATGAACAATGAGGCATGGAAAACACTTGCCTTTCAAAGAATGGAAGCCATCCATAACCATATGTTGAAGCTCATCATCACATAATGAAGACAACATATTATTATCCAGAGCTTGAAATATGAAAATTTAATCCTTAATTGGCTCTTATTCCTTTTGTTTGCATTTCATGAGTTGAGAGATAAATATCTTAGGCTCGATATTGTGATGAAAATGTTTCATGAAAGCATTACCCAAATTGTCAAAGGAAGTGATAGAAGCATGTGGTAATGAATAAAACCATGTGTAAGTGCATGACCACTCAAACTTGATGGGAATACCTTAGCAAGTAATTAATCCTCATGAAAATAGGGGAGGTATTTAACTTGAAATTATTGTAAATGTTGTTATTGATCGCCTTTATTAGCATACTTTTTTTAATGAAATAACTTGCACAAGAGAATAATATAATATGAAATATGCTACAATTACTTGATAATAATTGAGAATAACAAGCCACTTCAAGGGGCCAAACCTACAAATATCTCCAATGAGAACACAATTATCAATATGATGATAATACACTTATCACTAACTCCTATATATACCTAGTTATGCCATGGCTACCACCCAGTCCAACTTAGATACGTAAATATAACATCTAGGATGACCTAACTAACAATATTTGACTATAATAATGATTATATAACTTAATTAAGATTTAAGGTAGCCACAAGCTGACTACTCATATAACCCTATGTACACTACAGGATTAAGGGCATAGCATGCCCCCCTCTTTAAAGAAGTATTGCCCTCAGCATTAATCAACTATGGATGATTTTGCACAAAATCCTCATTTTCCCATGTAGCATCTTGGACTGAAGATTTCTTCCATTTTATCAAATACTCTGTAATTGCCCTTGTCTGCAGCCTCCTGATGCATGTTTGAAGAATTTCCTCAAGATCCAAAACTATTCTTCCCTCCAAGCAAGAAATATGCACCGGTAACTCAATATATGCTAGAATTGTTTTCCCAATAACCTTCTTCAAGCATCAAACATGGAAAATTGGATGAATTTTTGTTGACAAAGGTAACTCTAATTTATATGCTACACCTCTAATCTTTTGCAATACCTTATAAGGACCATAGTACTTGGGTGTGTTAAGTATGAAAAAGGAGAATGATGACAACTAGAATGTACACTAGATCAAACCCTTTTTCGTATAAAATTCAAGGACAAGACCAAGCCAAATCACTACCAAATGGAGGTGGACTTAGCTATAGATCTTGTACTCAGGTATGTTATAGATGGATCAGATTTAATTCAGCCTTTCTATCAAACCCTAGGTCAACAATTCATGAAACCCTAGTCCTACAAAGATCAACTTATATAAGATAATAAGTACAATAGTGATCCAAAAACTAGTTGCACAAGGATGATCAAGAAGATGATAGAACCTGTCTCCCAAAAGTAGAGATGTTAGAGGACCAATTCGAGATTGCCTAGGTCCTAATTGGACGAATCTGTAGAAACTATAAATTGTAAAGATGTTGCAAATGCTACCATGATGCCAGATTTGAAGTTAGAAAGGGCAGAAAGACTAGGGTGCCATCGCCCAAGTCTTGGATAGAGGAATATTATGTGACTGTTGTTGAATCCTGAAACCCTAATCTCCACTCAATCTTCCTGTATCTTCACATTCTTTGAATCTCGCTCCTATAACCTTCACACAAGACAACAAGAGAGATTTTGGGAGGTTATGGTGTTTAGGGACTTGCCTCAATCAAATCTTGGGATAGCATTCAAGCTTCCTAACACCTATTGATAGAAAGTGAGTGCCCTCATGGGGGCAGAGGCTAAAAATAATGATAATGAGATTATTCAAATGATGATAAACAACAATGATATCACCTATGTGATGAAACCCTCAAGAGGATGAAGATCCTTCAACTCCTAAGGTGGATAGATGATAGCTTCATGCCTATAACAAATATACAAAAATAACACACAAATCTTCTCTAGAATCATCATGAATGATTTTGCTTGCTTTCCTTCAATATATCAAATTGGCTATCTCTATCTAGGTTCATAATGAATTCAAAAACACACTTATATATGTTTTCCCACTAACAATCGTCAAATTAATCCAAAATGGATGACAAGGAGAAACATGTAGAGAGGTGTAAGGCCAACCAATACTTAATTTTGCCCCAACTAATTAGGAGGGACTTGGGCGGGACCGCCCAAGTCTTTTAGCTCCTTTTGGGTTTGGGATAAGATAAGTGAAGGGGCCCATATTCCCAATTTCACTTGGGTGTTAGGTAATTTTACTTCGGGATAAACATTTTGAATGTATAGTGCAATCACAGGGACCTAGGAGCTAAACAAGGAGGTAAAAAGACAAGTGGGCACTTTTTAATCCATAACATTTAGCCCCCACTTTAATGTGTGTATGATCTTACAATGAGTACATGCATTAACGTATGGTCAAAAACACATCAAGCACATTAGACACTAGAGAGAAAACACACCCTAAGTTTGGAAGATCATCTCTAGCCCCCAAGCTTAGGCAAACACAAGAAAACACTTGACAATCATGCAAAACACAGAGAAGACAATAAAGAAGCATGGAATATACAGAGAAGACATGAACGCAATCACTTAATACACAAGGTATACATGGAGAGAAGACATGATTAAACAATTACACTATACTAATGGGTGATGGGGAAGCTCATCACTACGGGTCACCATCAAAGCACATAGAACACATAGCACGGGGGGAGCTCATCGCTACATGCCTCCACAAAATACACAAGACACACTACAAACACATGGAATACATGAGCATTGTAGAGTGTGTCATCGACCCACTATATGTCTTATACAAAGCAAACATGAATGATGGGGAGGAGATCATCGCTATGCTCCACCATCTAAAACATGCCAAACACACCTAATGATCGAGCTACACTACCATGACTACCAAAGACACACTTAAGGATGAGTAACTCAAGACCCAACCCCACCTCCCGCGAGAGGACTTTTTCAAAAGGATGTGCAACCAACTCAAGGGAAGACATAATCATGCCTTCTGCAAAAGGGATTTCAAAAGCATACAACCCCACCTGCATTGCAAAGATGCCTTACGATGAAAAGGAAGCATGCACACAAATTATACAACCCCACCTGTGTCGTAGAGATGCCTTATGGTGAAAAGGAAGTATATGAAAACACAATTTATCACAATGTCTAATATATCCAAGCATTTACCACAATATATGCCCCCACCTTAAAGTGGTTACTCCCACTTGCCGGTAGCAATCACATTTAAGGTAAGATTAAAAACACGTGAGGGAGCAAGAGCTTTCACAAAGCCCATGCCCCGAAGTGACATGTGCTTACAATCACCGAATTGTTCCCAACAATCACAATAGAAGCACACTAATATCATTTGCTAACAACCATATATCAATAATAAGCTTTGGTTAGAAAATCTAAGCTAAGATAATAACCAAATCATTTCATGAAACTGATACAAAAATAAGGCAACATGTTGTTAAAACAAACCAAGGCTACTTACGGGCTCAATACCGAGTATAACCATGCAGTTATACTTCAGGTATCTCAGAACCAAGTGTAGCTACAAGGTTAGACAAAAGCAATTCAAAGTGCATAAAAGCAGATTTAGAATATTGAAAAGGCTTGTTACAACAATTTCACAACATGATACACAATTACATCACAACACAAAGTGATTCTACTAATCAAACGTCGATAACAAATTATCCCCATCTTCATATATGGACTAGGTCCATTTTTATTTTCTTGTTTAGGGGCACATGGTCCTTATCAGAAGTGTATATTTGTTGTCGTCATCCGTCGATTAGTAGAGCCACAAGTACAACAAAAGAATGAAATCACGAAAAATGAGAGAGGAGACAAAATTGACTTAGGGACACAATGTGGGAAGATGCCCCCAAGACCTCATCCACAATGTTATGCCCTCAAGGCACCACACACAACAATTGCAACAAGAGAAGTGTAGAGGAATCGAGAAACAAATAGAAGAAATGTTACAACAGAGGAGGTCTCTTTGTATCCTTGACCTTACAAGAGTATCAAGGATCATCTAAGGAGACCTAAACAAATATTTAACACATGGGGGAACACAACACATCAAAATATATACCTAAGAGGAGGAGGCCATGAGGCCACCCTATTAAATGTGGCTCAATGAGGGAGAAATACTTACCTGATTCATACATGATATTTCCTGGAGAACAATCTATGTCTATCATCTTAGGATATATCAAATTGAGTATTGGAATTGTTGATATTGTGTTAACATTAAGAGTAGGATGATGGTAATCTTTGGTGGGCTTCAAAGGATGGTATTCGATACCACCGAAGATCTATGTGTAACAGCTTCTAAGGGTACTTTAATTCCCTATTGTTTTATGCCACAACCATTACCTACATAGTTACAATTTTTGTAAAGGATTTGAAATCCACAACCATAGAGAGACTCCATCTCTTCAAAAGAAGGTGGGGCCTCATAAGTCTCATATTTTTTAGTATAACTAAGAGTATTGTCTTTGTTTGCTACTAAAGAAACCTTAGGTTTCTTCAGTATTTCCAAAGATTGCTTGGATGAGATCAAGGCAACTTTTGGTGTTTCAGGATTAGGGTTAGTAAGTTTATATTCCCCCATAAAGGAAGGAGTAAAATCTAATGAATCCCAATCATCACCAAGATGGTGATTTGGAATCTTGCACAACATTATCTATGACAAAAGGTATTGATGAATCAGCTTTTAAGTTATTAAGAAGCTTGTGATTGATAACTTGTTTTTGTGCCTCAACTTGTAAATAACTTTTCAGATCTAGGTCAGCTTCAATGGTTTGAAGTTTATTTGCATAAATAAACTTTATTGATAGATTAAGGGTAGACATAATGGCCCCCATGGCATGAATCCACGGTCTACCAAGAATGATGTTATATGAAAGCGCACTAGGCATGACATGGATAAGGGTAGATAATGTCACAGGTCCAACCTTTACATGTAAAGTTATGGTACCTAGTGATTGTCTACCAACGTTATCAAAGCCACAAATGTTAAGTTTATCTAGTTTGATTAAAGATGTGTCAACCTTAATTTTGTGTAGCACATCAATGTTACAAACATTAAGAGTTGATCCATTGTCAATCATAGTTCACTTTAACAAATTTTTATTTATTATGACAGAGATTACAAGAGGAGCATTTTGGTTTTGAACTTCAATTGATGGTAATTCATGTTGTTGAAATAGAATATTAATTTTTGTCACATGCATACATTATAACAGAGCTGCTACATTATTTGGCTTAACAGCGGGTGGTATAATCACCTTTTGTAAAGTTTATTGGTGCATTCTGTGGTATGTAGGCGATGTTTGTATGAGTTCCCAAAGAGAGATCTTAGTGGGAGTAGCACAAAGCTTCTCAACAAGATCATAATCTCAACCAACATTATGAGTAAGATGTGGTGGTTGAGGAAGCATAGGTTGAGAAGTTGGTAAAGTGATCAGCATGTTCAACTGTTGTTTACTTTGCTTATTATTTCACGTATTGTGTGTGTGAGCAACCACATTGTAGTTGGGTTGTTGCAACACACTTTGATACACTTGATTTCCTTATGTAATTTTTTTTGCATAATTGAGAATGTAACCCGGGAGTCAAGGTGGTGTTGGAGCACCTTGAACTGTAATCATTGGTTTGAAGCGAGGAGGCACATTAGGTGCCTTATTAGGAACATTAGTACACTTATTCACTATCCCCTTAGTAGGTTGAATAAGTCTATTAATGATGATTGAATTAACATTGTTTTTACTTTGATTAAGCTCAACATCCATCCCAAAAGGATTTAATGTGAGAGACCTTTCTTCATCCACCAATGCTTTGTCTTTTGAGGGAAGAGCATAGGAACTAAAGGAAAGTAAAGTGTTGTTGAGATAATTGTTGATGATTGTATCTTTAGTGATGTCCAAGGGATTTGAACATGCAACCAAAGGAGAACTATCCATGGTCCTCACATCCTTAGTGATATCCAATGTGCTTGAATATTTAATCAAAGGTGGAAGATTCATAGGATGAGTCATAGAAGCCTCATTTTTTATAGAATATTTAAGATTATTAGATGAACGCCCATTATCTACCCATGGAGGATCCTTTTTGAGAAGAGGATCTTCGTCCACCAATGCTTCATCTTTCAAAGGGAGAGCATTGGAATGAAGGGAGGGTAGGGTGATGTTAAGGAATATATCAATGATTTCATCTTCTTTCTTCAAAATGTCCTCAGAAGTGGGAACAACTTTGGGATAGGGATCCAAATCATATGGTGAAATAAGCAAATCTAGGTCACCATCACATGTATTAGAGACTAGACCCATGGCATTATCATGAATTGTGGTATAAGCAGGAGAAGAACTATCACCATCATCTTTCTCATGACAATTCATGGAGATGAATTCGGTTAGGTCTTCTAATATTGAAGGATGCTCACCCATGAGGGTTATGAAGCTATAAAAATCATATATGCAACCAAGGATTTTATATAAAGAGCCTTTAAAGATATCCATATCATACATGGATGATATATGGTCTAAAACATAAGGATGCATTCTAATGAATTTGTAAAAACTTTTAAAATCTTAAATATGAAAAAGGAGAATGATGACAACTAGAATGTACACTAGATCAAACCCTTTTCCATATAACATTCAAGGATAAGACCGAGCCAAATCACTACCAAATGGAGGTGGACTTAGCTACAGATCTTGTACTCATGTATGTTAATTATGGATTAGATTTAATTTAGCCTTTCTATCAAACCCTAGGTCAACAATGCATGAAACCCTAGTTCTACAAAGATCAAATTATAACAGAATAAGTACAACAATGATCCAGAAACCAAATGCTTAGGGATGATTAGGAAGATGATAGAACCTGTCTCTCGAAAGTAGAGATGACGGAGGAACGATTCTAGACCGCCCAAGTCCTGGTTGGAGGAATTTGCAGAAACTGTAAAACTGGAAAGATGTTGCAAATGCTACCCTAATGCCAGATCTAAAGTCAAAAAGGGTAGAAATACTAGGGCACCACCACCCAAGTCTTGGATAGAGGAATATTATATGACTGTTGTCAGATCTTGAAACCCTGATCTCCACTCAGTCTTCTTGTATCTTCACATTCTCAAGATCTCGCTCCTGTAACCTACACACAAGATGACAAGAGAGAGTTTGGGGGGTTGTGGTGTTTAGGGACTTGCCTTTGTCAAATATTAGGATATCATTCAAGCTTCCCAACACCATTGATTGATAGAGAGTGTGTGCCCTCGTGGGGGCAGAGGTTGAAAATAATGATAATGAGATTATTCAAATGATGATAAACAACAATGGTATCACCTATGTGATGAAACCCTCAAGAGGATGAAGATCCTTCAACTCCTAAGGTGGATATATGATAACTTCATGCCTGCAACAAATACACAATAACAACACACAAATCTATTCTAGAATCACAATGAATGTTTTTGCTTGCTTTCCTTCAATATATTAAATTGGCTATCTCTATCTAGGTTCATAATGGATTCAAAATCACACTTATATATGCTTTCCCGCTAACAATTGTCAAATTAAACCAAAAGGGCCAACAAGGAGAAAGCTCTAGAGAGGTGTAAGGTTGACCGATACTTAATTTTGCCCTGACCAATCAGGAGGGACTTGGGCGGGACCACCCAAGTCTTTTAGCTCCTTTTGGGTCCGGGATAAGATAAGTGAAGGGGCCCATATTCCCAATTTCACTTGGGTGTCAGGAAATTTTGCTTCAGGATAAACATTTTGAATGTATAATGCAATCACGAGGACCTAGGAGCTAAACAAGGAGGTAAAAAGACAAGTGGACACTTTTTACTCCATAACAGGGTGCAATCTTGTTATCTTTCTATTGTTGTTTTAGAGACATTTGCTTATATGGTTGTAATCGCACAAAGACCCAATTTCTCACTTAAAAAGTCCTTCCACTATAGTGCTAATCAACTTGTTTCTTCATTCTATTTTGTGCGCCATTGCCAAGTTATCTTGAAGACCAGTAAGTACCTCTTGTTGATGTTGAATGTGTTCTTTAACTATTTGAACATTTGGTTATGCCTACAATGAAGAGGTGATTGATGGCAGTTGGTACCCATATAGTGGCAAAAATGGAGACATCTTGGAAAAAGTATGGAAGGATGTGTTATACTACCATTATGATAAAGGTAGTCATTGCACCCATCTCTCTTGTTTATCCAAAGCAAAACATCAAAGTTACCCTTCCAAGAATTTGTTAACCGCCTCAGTCAATCCATCAATTTGGGGATGATATGACAAGCTATGAGCAAGTAGAGTACCCAAACATAAAAATAAGTCTATCTAAAAATTACTTGTAAATATAGGATCATGATCACTTACTCTAACTTTTGGAGACCTGTGTAGTTTCTAAATAGTATTCACAAAGGTTGTTGCTACAGTGCTTGTTACCAATGGGTGTGCCAAAGAATAAAAGTGTGCATATTTGGTGAGATGATCCATAGAGACCATGATGGCATTTTTTCCTTCACATTTGGGAAAACCTATGATGAAATCCATACATACTTCCTCTCATCACTGACTTGGGATAGCTAAGGGCTACAAAAGACTTGGAGTCTTAATTGTCCCCCCTTTATTTTGTTGACATACCATGCATTATGCTACAAATTTATGAACATCCCCTTTAGCCCCTTCCAAAAAAATCTTGCTTGATTCTATGATAAGTTTTTAGGAATCTAGAGTGCCCACCTACTGGAGAAGCATGTAGTTCTTCCAACACCTTAAATTTGAGGTTTGAATTCCTACAAAGGTACAACCTATCCTTGTATCATTAAAGATTTCCTTTCCATGCAAATTTTTATAAGACACTTAAATCCTATTGGAGTTTCTCAATGAGAGTTTGAGTATCTGTGTCCTCCCACTCTTCTCTTACCTCATTTACCCAATTTTCTTGTAATATGGAAATGACATACAAAAGTGATTATGTGGGTTCATTCCTCCTCAATAGAGCATCAACCACAACATTCTCCTTACCTTTATTATATATGATCTCAAAGTCATACCCCAAAATCTTTGTGACCCATTTTTGTTGTTCTTAAAATTATAACCTTTGTTTCAAGAAATATTTGAGACCATCATGATTTATCTTTACCGTAAAGTGTCTTCCCTTTAGATAAGGTCTTCATTGTTTAACTTCATGCAAGATAGCCAACATTTCCTTCTCATTAATTAGCTTCAACAAGTTCTTACCTTTGATTAGATGACTATCAAAAGATGTGGGTCTTCCTTGTTGCATGAGTACCACTCCTATGCCATGTCCTGAAGCATCACATTTGATAATGAATGTTTTAGAAAAATCTGGGGTAGATAGGACTAGAGTTGTGCACAAGGCTTCCTTTAGCTACAAAAATACCCTTGTAGTTGCCTTATTCCATTGGAAGGAATCCTCCTTCAACAAATTTCTGAGAGGTGATGCTATGCTACCATAATTCTTTACAAATCGACAATAATAACCTGTAAGCCCTAAGAAACCCCATAGGTTCTTAAGGGTCCTAGGAAGTTTCCACTCTACAACAGTCCTAATCTTAAGAGGGTCCACCTTGAATCCCTCATGTGATACAATGTGACCTAGGTACTCCACTTCTTTGACTCTAAACACACACTTGGATGGCTTAGCATACAATCGATGTTGCTCAAGAATGTCCAAAACTTGATTTACATGTTGTATGTGTTCCTCCCAAGTTTTACTATATAAATTAAGATGTCAAAAAACACCAAAAAAAATTCTATAGAAATGGCTTGAAGATAGAGTTCATCAAACTTTGAAATGTCGATGGTGCATTTGTGAGAGCAAAAGGCATTACCTAAATTCATAATGGCCCCTTAGGTTCAAAAAGATGTCTTATGTACATCCTCATCTCTAGTTTTGATTTGATGATAACCAAAATGGAGATCAAGTTTTGTAAAATAAACAACACCATTAAGCTCATCTAAAAAATCATCAATTACTGGAATAGGAAACTTATCTTTTATGGTGTACTTGTTTAGCTCCTTGTAATTTGGACACATCCTCCAAGTTTCATCCTTCTTGCATAGAATTACCACAGGAGAGGAGTAAGCACTTTGACTATTCCTAATATTACCTACCTGTAGCATCTCCTAAACTATCTTCTCAATCTCACTTTTTTTTACATATGGATACTTGTAGGGCTTGATGTTGGGTGGTTGGCTCCTTGGTACTAGTTGAATGGCATGATCATGATCTCTTTTAGGAGGCAATCCTTTTGGCATCTCATCAAAAAGTACTGCATGCTTATCTATAACTTCTTGTAGGTCTAGTGGTGTAGAAGCCTTTAAGTGATATGCTTCTAATGAAATAATTGGGCCATAGACCCATCTACCCCCTTCTTAAGCATCTTTTGCATTTGGTAAGAACTTAACATTTGTGGAGAGTTTTCATGCAACCCTCTTAGTTCTATTGTCCTTCCCTCTGAGTGAAAGTGCATGAACAGCTCCTAGAAGTTCATATCAATTGTTTCTAGAGTAGTAAGCCATTGTACTCCCAAAATAATATCTATTTCACCCATGGAGATAGCAAACATTGGGTAATCAAGATGATAATCTCCCATGGATAATTTAATTCTATGGTATTTCCTTGAACAACTATCAATTTCCCCATCTACAATCAAGATGTAAAATTTTAGAGTTGGATATATAAAACAATTTATATGAGTAGTCAACTTTTTGTTGACAAAGCTATGAGTGCTTCTTGAGTCTATCAACACTATTACTCTCTCTTTCTTTAAGAAACCCACTACCTTGAGAGTTTGTGGGGTGCTAAAACCTGAGAGTACATGACAAGAAATGATTGGTTGGAGCCCTCTTGATTCCTCACTTGGTGCATTGCCCAAATCTAATAGTTTGTCTTCATCATCTTTTTCCTCGCTTGGCTCTTCAATATAGAACAATTTATTTTTTGCACATTTATGTCCTCTACTATATTTTCTATCATAATTAAAACATAACCCTTTTTCCTTTTTCTCTTCAATTTGTTAAGGAGTTAGTCTAGTAGGTTGAGGGAATGGTTGTGCTAAAAAGCTCTTTTCTCTGATGCCATTGAAACCTTGCCTTCTAAGAATTATAAACTTCTCTACTGCCTTGCATGCTAGAATAAGAGACTCGGATTGTTTAGTGGAAAATTGGATTTGTTAATGTTTTAGTGTTTTGATGTTTGAATCCACCTTTCCACTTTACATTCAAGGATCTAGGAGTCAAGTGGCAATTCACTATCATACCCTAGATCGTTGTGAGATTTAGGAAAACTTGGATTAGGGAATTTAATTATCAATTTCTCTTCTCTTATGTTCAATTGACCATTAAAACCCTAATTATGCAAATACGGAAATAAACTGACAAATAATAGAAAAATCTCTTGTAGACGGAGGTAAAATATCAAATCATAGAGTACCTATTTTTAGGGTTTCGAGGCGGAACAGTCGGGGACACTAGTGTGGGCACCCTAGTCCAAAGTACTAGTTTCTTTGTCGGATCTGGACCTCCTTCCAACATTGATCAGCACTGTAAATCTTGTTTCTGGAAATTCAACTACGAAAAACACTAGAGCGAGTGCCCAAGTCCTAGAAATGCTTCGATGTCCTGCTTCTCTTTGGATCTTGAATCCTTGATGTCTGCCAATCTTTCCTGCAACTTAACTTTTCCCAAATGCGACACCTGTAACCTGCAATCACAAGACTTTGGGAGGGGTTTGTGGTGTTTAGAGGCTTGCCTCAGTTAAGCCCCAGAGGACACTTAAGTCTTTGAACACCGTTGTCAGATAGAGAGTGCATGCCCTTGTGAGGCAAAGGCAAAAACTAAAGGAATTGATTATGAAAACACAATATAATGTCACCTTGTAGTGAAGATATCATGGGAGGAAGATGCTCTTCATTCCATGATGAAATGGATGCTTAAATCTGCAAATGCAAACACACAAACCACACAAGTCTACTCTTGCAACACAATGAAAGCCTTGAATCACCTTAAGAACACTTGAACATCACAATTACCATCTAATTTACAAATGAATGCATAAACATGCTTTTATATGCAACTACAAACACTCCCGCCAAGATTTTCATAATTCAAACTTACCGTGTTGGCAAAGGACCCAAATAATGGTCATAAACTGACACCCAAAATTTGGGGCTACCCCAAAATAGGGCAAGACTAGGGCACGGGCACCCAAGTCCTCCCCCCTATTTTGGGTAGGGTACAGCTCAAGGGGTCCTCCTAGGTCCCATTTGTCATGTTACCTAGGGTTCATTCCATCGGGATGCCAAATTATGAACTAAGATGTCCTAAATGCATGCAAAAGACTTGGGAGCTAAACCTTAAGAGGGAAAAGCCCCCAAGGAGACATTTTCTGACATTATATTTAGCCCCCACTTTAATGTAGGTATAAACGCGAGGCCAATACATGCATTAAAGTAAGGTCACAAACACAAAAAACACATCAAGCATGGAGAAGACACGCCAATCACATAGAAAATAGTAATAGGCACGCAAAACACGGAGAAGACAGTTACAGTCACACAGAACATGGAGAAGACAGTCAATGCATAGAAGACACTTTAATGCATGGAAGACAGGCATAATTTCTTTTCTTTTCTTTTTTTTCTCATATAAATGGAATGTAGATGCAAGTACTGGAAAGTAAACAAACCTCCCATAATACATGATGCACTCATCGTCCAGGTCTTTGTATATATGGGGCAACACACACACAAAACTTGCCAAAATGCAGGAAGCACAACCCTAAGGCACTAGTTTTTATACTGCATATGGGGCAATAAACACGCCAAAACACACACACTTGAAGACACAGAGAAAACATGATAGACAAGTGATGGAGTGTACCTATTTCTAGGTCCAAAACCATCTCAGGCACATTACAGGCACACACCGATGATTGGGCTTCGCCACAACAATCACCAAAGACACGCTTAAGGGTTGAGTTAGTCACATAACTGCTCCCCACCTCTGTAGAGGACTTTTGAAAATGACAGGATGATGTAATCTGCTCTGAGAAATACACCATCCCCGCCTTCGCAAAGGGCTTAAGATAAAAAGGATATACGTGATATCCTACCTCCGCAGAGGGCTTACATGATTGATTGATTGATTACAAACACACTTAAGATGCATGATGCACTCATCGCACAAGTCTTTGCACCTGAGGACACACATATTGCTAACATCTATAACAGACATCTTACCTTATATATGCCCCCACCTTAAAGTGGTTGATATCAGTTATCGATATCAAGCACGTTAAGGTAGGAATAAAAACACACAAGGGAACACCAGCTTTCGCAAAGCCCATGCCCCTCGAAAGTGACATGTAATTTACAATCGTCAAATGTTCCCACAAACACATCCTTGCAAGAAAAATGTTAGTGTCTACAACATCAATGCATATGATTAACCACACAAAGAGCCAAGGTTATACAATGAATCCAGATTTTGAGGATAACCATAGGGCTATATCATGAAGCTCTTTGAATCAAGTACCACCAGGGCTAGATTCAAAGACAAACAAAGGTGCACGGAGCAGTAGTATTGTTAAGGTTTGTAAATGTGATAAAAACATCATTAATATTCACTACACGGAAAGCAGGAGTGCTTCCACTAGCCAAGCATCAAATAAGATATACAACCCCATCATCATATTAGGAACTAAGTCCATTTTTTGATTGGTCTTGAAAGGGACGTGCTAGGTCCACATCAGTGTAAATGTTTGTCGTCATCTACCCGCTAGATGGAAACACTAGAGGAAGGGAAACAATAAATAAGAGAGGAGAAACAAGTGTCTTAGGGACAGTCACGTAGGAGGATGCCCCCAAGTCATCAATTGCAACGCTATGTCTGTAAGACACAACACACAACAATGAAATCAGAGAGAGGCAATATAGAAGAATGATGATACAAATAGAAGAAGGTCACAACAGAGGCGGTCTCCTGGTATCTCAGACCTTATGGGAGAATTTGAAGTCATCCCAAGAGGCCTAAACAATGCATAACACATCACAGGAGAAGCACATCACGAGAGAGATAAAGGGTTAGAGATACTTACCTGTAGGACCCCTGTCGGGCTAGAGGTTGTCTATAAGCAAATTATCGTCATCATCTTCCCACTCCCTAATGTTGGAAGAAAGTGGGACATAAGGTATCATAGCTAAATTCATGTCTTGTTCATCATGTTGTTCATTGTTAGGATCATTATTGTTTGGTTGGATGTTAGGATCCATGTTTTCTTGTTGAGAGGCAAGGTTTATAGCATAAGCTTGTCTTCTTTTTCTTCTTTCTCTTGCTTCTCTATTTCATTTTCTTTTACCACTTATCTCTTGTAAGATAGGGCTATCCTCTTTCATAGGTTTGTGCAATTTAGAAGATGAAGCATCGGGATCAAACCTCATTTGTCGCGGTGGAACGTTTTATTGTTGACAATGACCTCCCAATCCTTGTAAGGACTTTGGGGGAGGAACCTCAGCGTAGGGATCTTGTCCTTTCGATCTATAGTTCTCATCACATGCAGGTTGTTTATCTTGTCGTTTCTTGTATAGAAGGGCTAGGTATTTCAATTTTATCCCAAAAATAATTCAATTTGTAATGCTTTTTCTTAACCAAAGGTTTATATTTGGTGCGAGGGGCAGTTATCATACGTCCATCCAAAGGAAATTTTAGACAATAATGTATTGTTGAAGGGATAGCTTTCGTTCCTTTTAGCCAAGGATGTCCCAATTTAGTATGAAAGAGGTCAGAAACAGGGACAACATCAAACCATGGTTCGACATGTTTTCCAGATAGTGTTACCAACAATGATAAAGGTTCCCTTATGTGTCTTAATCATCATGTTCGAAGGGTCATAAGAACCTTGCATTAATTGATGTGAAAAGAGGAACTCCTTAGTGGCAATATTAGTCATGCAATTAGGATCAATAAGAGTTCCATCCACAGGGTTTCCCATTATTTTCACAGTGATGTAAAGAGGTCCATCGGAGTCTCCAATTGTTCTATTATGAGGTGTAAACACGATTTCAGGTTCAGGTGCTTTTCTTTTCATGTAAGGTCTAGCAGAGAACCTATTATTGTTGTTGTGATTAGAGGCCATGTTTTTATTGCTCAAATCATATTTGAAAGTTTTTCCACAAGTATATCAAAGGTAAGTGCAAAGAGATATACCCCAAAATAGCCTCAAATGCTTGATTTTTGTACTCTTTTCAACGCAAATGAATGAAACAAAGGATGTTGTAAGGATTTTGATCAAGGGAAGCAAATTATATGTCTGATATTAGTCTAAAATAGAAATAAGATCCTTCCCAACACACTCTTGATGCAAATCCAAGATAATGCCAAGTCAAACTATAATGAAAATATGTCGAAATAGGCACTTTTTTTTCACCAAAACTCAATGCAACAAAGCATAACAAAGGGTTTTGTGAGGAAAATTATGATGGACAGAAAATAATATCAGTAATAATAGCCACTTGGTGCCAAAATACCCAACACAACACGCTTTTAGTGCCACTTAAGGTAAAACCCTAGTGAAAATATAGCAAAATATGCAATTTTTCACAGTTTTTCAATTCCAAGACCTAGCAAAGAGGGTGTTGTAATGAATCTCAAGAGGTACAGAAAATAATATCAATGATATCAGTCACCTCAATCCATAAAATTGATCACAACATGGTTGGAGCGCAAACTAGGTCAAACCCTAGGGCAAAAATAGTCAAAATGTGTAGTTTTTCATCGAATTTTCAATACAAGAGCCCGTTAAAAGGGTGTTGTGGAGATTTTTATGAGGGGAAAAAAATTATTACCCTAATAACAGCCAATTAATTCAAAAATACTTTTCACAACATGCCTATGGTGCAAGTTTATGGAGTCGATAAGATCAAATTTAGTGAAAATCGTTGTTTTTGAAGCCCTAGGTTTGAGATCTTGGGACAAAATGCTATGTGAATGTTTTGAAGCCTGATTTATGATGAAAATGACTTAATTTCAGATCTAAAAATGATCTTAAAGCTCTAATATGCAAAATGCCAATGTAAATCTAATGAAAATGCATGAAAGTTGTTAGTTTTTGTTGAAATTTTCTATGCAAAAATGCAAATATTTTAAATCTAAATGCAAATTTACACTAAATGCAAGACTACAAATAAATTTTAATTTGAATGAGCCTCTAAAATAAATAGAAAAATTTGAAAGAATATTTTGCCTACTAACCCTAGATTTTGGAATTACTAGGTTTAATGAAAATTGTCAAAATTTCTACAAAAGCCTAGCAACTTAATGATGAAAATGCAATGCAAATTTTTAATTTTTTATGTTTTTCTATAGTTTATATCAGATTTGATGCAAAAATAATGAATTAGGAAAATTTAGATAGAATTGTTGCAATTTAGTAATCCAAACAACGCAATTTTTTTGAATTTTTCAAAATTTTCAATTTTTTTGAATTTTTCTCAATGCAATAAAGTGAAAGACTATATGAATGAATGAAATCAATCCAAATATGAAGACACACACTTAGCAAGTTGCAATTTAAGTCCAAAAACATGGTTTCACCAAAATGTTTAGTGAAAAATTAGATTTGTTAATGTTTTAGTGTTTTGATGTTTGAATTCACCTTTCCACTTTACATTCAAGGATCTAGGAGTTGAGTGGCAATTCACTATCATACCCTAGATCACTATGAGATGTAGGGAAACTTGGATTAGGGAATTTAATTATCAATTTCTCCTCTTATGCTCAATTGACCATTAAAACCCTAATTATGCAAATACGGCAATAAACTGACGAATAACAGAAAAAACTCTTGAAGACGAAGGTAAAATATCAAATCATAGAGTACCTATTTTCAGGGTTCCGAGGTAGAATAGTTGGGGACACTGGTGCGGGTGACCTATTCCAAAGTACCAGTTTCTTTACGGGATCTGGACCTCCTTCCGACACTGATCAACACTGTAACTCCTGTTTCTAGAAATTTAGCTGCAAAGGACACTAGAGTGAGTGCCCAAGTCCTGGAAATGCTCTGGTGTCCTGCTTCTCTTCGGATCTTGAATCCTCTATGTCTGCCAATCTTTCCTGTAAGTTCACTTTTCCTAAATGCGACACTCGAACTTGCAATCACAAGACTTTGGGAGGGGGTTGTGGTGTTTAGAGGCTTGCCTCAGTCAAGCCCTAGAGGACACTTAAGTCTCCAAACGCCATTGTTAGATAGAGAGTGTGTGCCCTTGTGAGGCAGAGGCAAAAACCAAAGGAATTGATAATGAAAACACAATATAATGTCACCTTGTAGTGAAAATATCATGGGAGGAAGATGCTCTTCATTCCATGATGAAATGGATGCTCAAATCTGCAAATGCAAACACACAAACCACACAAGTTTGCTCTTGCAACACAATGAAATCCTTAAATCACCTTGAGAACACTTGAACATCACAATTGCCATCTATTTTACAAATGAATGCCTAAACAAGCTTTTATATGCAACTACAAACAATCCCGCTAAGATTTTCGTAATTCAAACTTACCGTGTCGGCAAAGGACCCAAATAACGGTCATAAACCGACACCCAGAAATTAGGGCTGCCCCAAAATAGGGCAGGGCTAGGGCACGGGTGCCCAAGTCCTCCCCCTTATTTTGGGCAAGGTATAGCTCAATGGGTCCTCTTAGGTCCCATTTGTCATGTTACATAGGGCTCATTCCATCAGGATGCCAAATTATGAACTAAGATGTCCTAAATGCATGCAAAAGACCCAAGAGCTAAACCTTAAGAGGGAAAAGCCCCCAAGAGGACATTTTCTGACGTTACACAGATATATAGAATTAGTACTAAACATGTGTACCTCATGTTGGATGTGATCCTTGATGTAAGAACTGACCAAATATATAGCAATGAAATAATAATAATTCTTACTATAAAAAGGGGATTTTTTAAAATTAATTAAAACTATCTCACTTCAAATACAAACAATCACTGAATAAAACAATAATCAATGAATGATACAATAAGGCTAGACAACTCACCTTGAAATACATTTAGGACTTAGTCCTTTAAAATCATCACGGCCTTATATGCTCTTATAGTAGTACTGCATAATATGTACATCACTTACATTTACATTACTACTTCAAGTTCACACTTCCTAAAACCATACATAGAATCTACAAAGGAGAAAAAAAGGGAGAGAGAGAGAGAGAGAGAGAATCATCAAGGTGATGACCACCCTTCCACGAAGCATTAATCTTCCCCATGCTACCCCACTGGAGAAGCTCAACCCATCATGAAGGATCTAGCAATATATGGCGACATGCATGAAGGAGTTTAGTGCACTATGTGAAACAATGACAATCTAGCAAACGTATATACTCATGCAACATATATCTAATGCACTTGTCCATTGATAAACATATTATGGGAGAGTATATAAATCAAGTGAAGAAACACACTTGTTTGATTTCAAGCTATGTCCATAGCATATTTTCGTAGGCAAACAACCTACGTTCTTTGAGTTCCCATAAAAGGCACCCATTCATACTCGTTTCTTAATTAACAAACAAAATGTACTAAGTACACTAGATCTCAACACTTAAGATTTAATAGATCTATAAAATGTTACTATATAAACGATCACAATCCATGCCTAGAGCTTAAGAATGTCCTATCATCTCACCATAATATCTCGACATTCAATAGGATGGATAAAATATCCAGAGGACAAGTCCATAACTGACAACCAGTCCTGTAAATGTGTTAGCCTCATGATCAACATGCTGATAAAGGCTTGCAAAAAAAAATCTCAGTTTTAAAACCCCCTTTATGAAAGTTTTAAATATCTCTTTGAATGTTGCCAATGAATACTTAAGATATCGAGTTAATTAGTTCCAAAACTAAAATGTTGTGGGCTTTATTCATCCGGACTCCACATCTTTTGAAGTGCACCATTCAATATTTTAAAACGAACGATGTGAGGCTCATAAGTTTAGCGAAGTGTAAAGGTTTCAAAACCACTTTAAAACACTAATGAAACTTAGAAAAAGGAGATAAAGTGTCATTGAAGGCGTGGAGATTTTAATCATCGAGAGTTTTATGCAGTTTTGAAAGTGTTTTTAAAACAACGAATATAAAAGATTAGATCATTTTAAAATCTTCATCAGCATTCGTCAAGGCTTTCAAAAGTGCCACCGAACACCAACAAACAAGAAGTTGCCTACCATAAAATGCCAATTAATGAAACTCACACTTCATCGAGATTTTCGTTCGAGTCCAAAACTTATTTCAAAAAAAGGTGAAGGTTTTGAAACTTTTCTAAGACACTGACATGACATATCAAAACACAATAAAACACCGATGAAAGAACAACATGCATAAAACGGTTACAGCCTCCAATCACCTTCACGTCCCATACAATTCACCATTTTTAACGTCAAACAAGTTTCGCTAGCAACTGAATCATCAAAAAGAAGCATTAGTAAATAAACGATGCCTATTTCAATGAATATTTAACTCCAAATCTTGATTGTGGCATACTAGCGCGAAGGAGGTAGTTACAACCACCTGAGTAAACTTATTTACATGCAAGCTATCATTCTTCATAGTTTTAAACTTCATCTCTAGTCACCATTCATTGCCATCTGACAGCCTCAAAGAAATGAGGTCTCATAAACTGTAATGAGTGCAGTATACACAAAATGGATTTGTTGAAAAGGCTGCAAAAGCTTCTAAACAAATGCAAACTCTAGAACAGGGTATTGACATCCATGAAAACATAATAAAAAACAATTTTTTGTTAGATATAACAGTTGCAAATAAGGTGGAATAGAGGAAGTACGTGGATTTTTTTATATAATGCCTCAAACAAATGTGGTTTCATTGAGTGATGATTGCAAGATATGGACAAAATGGGTGCATTGAAAAAGGCTTTAGAAACTTTCAAGCAAGTGCATTATGGCAGGTTTAAAACCGGACTCCAATACATTTGACAACATCCTCCACTCATAATAGAGTATGGCGGCCCATCAAAGCATATTATAAAGAAGAATTTTATTTGATAATATTAGTTCAATGCTCTGGCAGACATGCATGCAAAATGTGGAAGCACTACCAACGCACTTGAAATGTTTGACAAGCTGCTTTCAAAGAAATGTTTTGTGTATTTTAGACAAGTGAATGATGCCTTTACAATGCTAGCAGTAAGGCTACTTCAAGGAAATACAGCTATCAGAATATCAAAAGAAGCGACACTATTGATAAAGAGGTACGGAAGCTACTTCATTCAGTTTCTGAGATTCACCCACCTTCGAGTAGGAGGATTCGATGGCTAATCCTTCTAAGTTGCCAAGATACGTGGATGATAAGCTTGTCTTGATCGAGCTTTGTAGACAGCTAGTGTCAGTCCAAAGGAAATGCAGAGATAGGAAGAATAAAGAGTTGCCTTCCCTATTTGCCTCGGTCATTACGGATGTGAGTCTAGCTCAAGAGCAGAAAATATGGAAAAGGCTCTAGCTAAGATCAACTTGTACACATACCAGATGAGGTTCCCCTTTGATAGCAAAGACTATGTCAAGAATAATCAGAAGCTTGGTCCTAGTTATCTTCATTTCCTTAATATTGAAGACTTTTGGGAAGACTGTGAAGATGAGTTCGAAGTCAAAAAAAGAGATTGGATGAGATTCACCCTGAAACAAATATGTGATTTCAAGATGGAATGGATCATTGAAGGTATTGAACATGATGAATTGGATCTGATTGATCCCTTTTATTTTGAAGTGATCCAGGCTCAACCTCTTCCTACTATGAATTAGGTAGATCCAGATGTTAGATATGTCAGAGAAAGAACCAGTTTTGTGATCAAGAAGTCAAAAGCTTGGATTAGAAAGAAGATAGCTCAAATGACTGCTACAAGACCAACAAGTAGAAAGGAGACACCAAGAAGAAGTGACCATCAAGACAGTTCTATTTCATCAGTTCCTTCTCATATACCAATTATGGATATTCTTTCTCATCAAAATACCCAAGGAAGCAGTGGAGATGAAGATCCCCCAAGAAGAAATAATCTCCAAAACACATGCAAAGATGAGCCTAGACAAAAGAAGAAGAAATCAAGATTAAGGGATAAAGAAGTAGGCTCTACTTCAAGAGAAGAGAAAGAACAAGAAGAAGTCTTGATTGATTCAAGGTTCAATGAAAGCATACCAACTACATCATCTTCAATCCTCATTGAATCCCCTCATCATGAAGTACAACATCCTACTTCAGTTATGGAACCTTCTTCTTCAAAGAATCCAGTATGTCAAACAGAACAAGTTGAAGAGTGGGCAACCTCACCAGTACCTGAACAACAAATTCTCCAACAAAGTAATGTACACAAGATCTCTGGAAAATCTTTCCCTCCCATGGTTGGAACAAAGTCTATTGAAGAAAAGAAAGGTAGAAGAGTTGGTTGTTCCTAAATTCAACACAGTATCCAATCTTTTCAGGAGATCTGGGAAACCAAAAAAGATCAAGGTGACTTCAAGAATAAAAACTGATTCAAACTCAGAAAATGTGTCTAGAGATAGCTCAGCCCATCTCTGAAAAAGATGTAAATGAAACCACTCCTACAGATTTTGTTATGACAAAAAATGATATGGGTCCATCTACTCATGAAGCTGACATATAGAACTTCAATGTAGTAGCCGCAAAGTTAGTAGAAAGGATAGAGAAAGAGAAGCAATCTAAGGATCAACTGAAACATCAAGTACAGAATTTGTCTTCCTACTTGAAGTCCATAGTTGACACTTCTACCATGCCACTCAATGTTGATCACTAGTCAATCATCTTAGGTCTAGAAGGAGAAGTTGAAAGGGGTGTTATTGATAATCTTCAAAAATATCAAGTTTATGGAAAAGTGACTGAAAGTTGGGTGGAGAAGGTCAAGTCCATTGCATCTAATTTCTTTGTTAAAGCAAAGTTTGTTCATGATGAAGCCTTAATAAAAAAGGAAACCATTGAAAAAGACCTGAAAGGTGTTAGAAAAGAAGAAGCAGCTTGGAAGGATATCGTGAAGGATTTCACGAAGATGATGGAGATTGATGTCAACATCCTTGTAGTAGAGAAAATCTTTCCTAATACAGAGGAGAACTACTTGGAAATCTGGTTGGAAAGTATAAGTTGGAAGCTGGTAATTATCAACCAAGTTTCAATAGAACAAGAAAAACTTATACTTGCTTATGATCAAGTGTGTGCAAAACTCCAGAATCAGCTCACCACCATCCTCCCAAGTGCATCATTGATGGAAGATTCACAAGTGATCCAAAATGGTTTCCAGAACATGGTTGATCAACAACTTTTCAACAGAGAAGTCTTCGATGAAAATGCAATGGACAAATTGATTGATATCTATACTTCTTTGAAGATTTATGTTTCCCAAATACCGAGTATGGTGTCTGAGTTGAGCAACATCTATAGGAACCTGAAGACCTGGAAGATGAGGATAGCTAACATCCTAATACCTAAGGGGAAATCTGTTACTCCAGCTATCAAACTTTTCATAATGTTCAAAGAAAAAGAATTCGGTCAACAGAATCAGTCTCCAGAATCAACAACTCCATCAACGGCACCTTCGACAAGCATGGAATAAATGCAATGTTGCATATTGTATAGTTCTCATTTGTGATGTGTTTGTGTGTGGCTCAAGTCATGATTTTGGCTTGTTTTGTAAATAATCTTCATGATTGAGTTTTTCTTGTTCGAGTCTTCATCTCTTTTATTGTAAAGTTAGGTTTAACCTAACTCTTTCTCACAAGGTAGTTATTGTAAGTGTTAAAATTGGGCAGTTACTCTAAGTAACTATCTTTATGAAAAGAAAGTTAGTTATTTCAAGTTGGCGCACTTAGACAGTTAGTTATTCTAAGTAGTTACAAAAGTGGTTAAGGTAGTTACCTTAAGTGGTTACTAGCCTCACCTATATATATGGCTTTGTAATTCAATCAAAGGGTTCCACTTTTTTGCAAGGCATTGTATGAAGGACTCGAATAGTACTATTCAAGCAAGAAAGCAATAGAGAAATGTTTTGGATGTGTGTTCAATTCAATCTCATATGTTGTTGTTAATATTCTTATGTCTCATCAATGATAACCATTTGCTTTCCTTTAAACATTGCATGTGGAAAAGATTATCATGTCAAGTTTTGGTATCTTAACTTGAATGTGTGGAACTTGAATCGATAAGATTATTTCTCATCTCTTTATTAGTTTTCGTTATTCGATTTGTTTTGTTCTTATAACCCTAGAAAATCCATATACCCCCATCATACAAGGGAGCTACCCCTCTTAAACGCAGAGAGGAATCGACATTGTTCTACGATTCTTCAACTGTTGTGAACAAGTTTGTTGCTGATCCAAGGGCGAAACAGAGTTACTCAAGAAGATTACTTAAGAGCAACAAATCTATTGACCAACAAAATGCAATTAAATAATACATTTTAAAAGTAATAATGATTACTGAATAGTCCTCTAAGGATGCTAAACTGTGCATCATAAACACCAAGTAATCATGTCCTAATCATCTCATCAAGACATTTTGACATGCAATTAAAGGGAATATTTCATTTTATATAATAGAAAACACACAAGGCAACAAAATGTGTCATTTAAGTTACAAGCTATATTTCCTAAGAAAATATTAGCTAAAATGCTAAAGTCCATATGAATGGTATCAACCAATTACACCATACACAACCATCATTCTGGGTTCTATATTTGTAACCTATTGGTTGTTCCATTAGTATTGTCATATTTTCACTCTAATAGCATCATATCACCTCAGATAGATCAATGTTATTCCAAGGCTAAAGACTCCACTTAACCACTAAAATGGTCTTCAGCTTGCTTTAAAAGGATAAATACCAACTTTTGATTCTAATCATGGCCTTGGTTTAACATCATTCAAACATAATAAGGTATCATTATACCAACTAAGATGCCATAACATAACCATCTCATAGTAAAAGAAATAGAGTACATGTATAAGTTAGGCCTAACTCTGACTCTATCCAAATTCTCATCTTAGGCATAACAACATGACGACAATCATTGTCAAGCACATGGTTTTGTTATTGACTATAAGACTTGCCATATAAGTAATCACTTGGGAATTTCTAAAGATTAAAGAATCCACTAAACCATTTAAATGGTCTTTAGATTCAAAGGATAAATGATAATTTAAAATAGGAAAGTCAACATTGACAATTAAACATAATCCTCCACTAGTTCACCAAATTGATCCAACTAAATTCTCTAATGGTAGTGTATATATGTTTAAAGAATAGAATCATTCTGCATGCAAAAATGCCTTGTGGATCTATCGTAATCATTAGGTATTTTGGTTTTCACTAAGACTTATAAAGTCATATTACCCTTCTGAATATAAATCAAGACACGGTATTGATTAAGCAAACTCATATATTTAATCACTATGATTTCAAATAAGACTAAGTGATTCATAATTCTATGTTAAAAGGTATGAACTATAGCGTAAATCCTTACTAATAGCCCATGATTTATATATGAATTTATTTTTAATAACATTACATCCTTATTCAATTAACATGAAAATATCTGTTATAAATAAAAATTAATCATAGATGAATTATCCAAATTAGATCTTGAGTATAGCTTTACTATATATATAAAATATGCATAATGACCACTAAAATATTTTCTTAAGGGCACCAACCACATACAATGGTTTAAAGCTCATCCATCTTACTTCTTACAATATTTCTATAAACTAAGTTCATTATTTCTATGTATATGTGTAAGCACTGCCAAGATGGAATCATATACACTGCATTATATACATATAATGCCTCCCTAGAACCATACTTTGACCATAACCTTAAACTTAACTTAATTTTAACGATTGAACCAACAAGAATAATTATGGAAACAATATAAACAATTCCATGGAAATAAAAATTGGGCAAACATTGCCAAATATCTTAATTTTTTACTGTCTATTGTCACTTGATTAAATGAGCAACCACTTCCCTATTTACTATCTCAATTCCAAGATGAACAAAATCAAAACAAAATAGATACATGGAGAGAACAAGAGCTGCACAGCAGCAGGAGTCCCTGCCAAGTGCTGCCAGCATAGATCGTGAAAAGAGGATGGGAAAAAATAGTCTCCAGTAAAATAATGATCAGAACAACTTTAGAATGTTTTGTCTAATCAGATTTTTTGTGCTTAAATACAACATGATCAATGATGAAATTCAGTTATATATACATGAAAAATAGTTAAAAATTTACAAGAGAGGATATTACAAAGAAATGAATATTGCTTGCAATTTACAGTTACAATTCTTTGGGAACAAATCAAGTTGATAAGAGACAGGATCATCTTGAGGCATAGATACCTTCTTGTTGCAGCGCACCTCAAGATTCTGAGATTTACAGGAGGTTCCTACCTCTGGATTTTGTATAGTAGCTACCCCTTCCAAGATATTATCTTTAACATAAGAAATTTAGAATTTAAAATCCCAGCAAATCTAATAAACTACCTACATTTTTATATAAACTTCGCAAAAAACTAGTGATCAGTTAATCTAATTCCTTTCTTGAAGAGCTAGACAAAAGGCACTTGTCAAGCTACTTTCATCTATAGAGCTTGTACTAGATATGAAAATGTATAAAATGATACGCAATTGAAGTCTAAAATGTTGAGCCAAATTAATTGTGAAAAATATTGTAATACAAGTGATATATATGTTACTTCAACTAAATTCTACCCTGGCATATATGTACAGTAAATACAAAGTAGTTGCAGGAAAAAGGGGAAATTTCTTAGTAAGCTATTAAAGAGATAAATATGCTTACAATATTTAGAGAAACATAAATAATTCAGTATCTTGCAGGAAAAACATTGAGAGCAACATTGTTTTAACTTTTACAAAGGGCAAGCTGACAAAGAGGGAGAAGGGACTCAAGCACTACCCAAACATTTGATCACAAATGCAGATAGAGTGATGATAGAAATAGATGCACATTGTTGAGGAGACAGAGCAGAAGGGTGCAGAGGGGTGGGCTGCTAAGAGGCATTATCTGTAACAACAGTTCTAGCACAATACGGTTTCAACAATCAGATATAATTATTGAAAAAATAAAAAAAAATATTTTGTAATGGTGAATCTAAAATTATAGTTATATATTTTTAGCTATGAAAAGATATTATAATTTGGCCTATAGGCCATTCTATATGTGCACACATTTTGTAACTGCCAAAAAATTTGGTATTTCGTAGTCCTTCCCTAATAAAATATATTTTATTTTGGTAGTCATTCCGTAAAAATAGACTTAGGTTTTAATTACGATGACAAATATACACATTAAAAATATATATTTCTCTTGCAGTTATTTTAGAATTCATGGTGTTTCATTTATTTCCTTCACCATTACATTTATATATAGTCTGGGGCATATTGTTTTTTCCTATCTCTTGTTGTGTTTGCCAATGGACTCATCTGGATTGCTTATGGATGCATACACTTCGACATAAATCTTGTGGTACAGATTAATATTCTCAGTATTTTCTCATTCTGTTGGATCTGTTATTAAAGTGCGGTTTGTTGATTTTGTTGAATATTTAATGTTTGCATGTAGCTTCATGCAACTTCCAAATGGATTGGGAGTTGGCCTGGGAGAATCTCAGTTGATACTGTACGCCATATCTTACAGAAAACCATGAAATGGACAAGCCCTACAATGGATTAAATGACCATGGCTTCCATGTCCTCTTAGGGCCGGCCATGATACAGCATAATTTTTCCCTCAATCTGTCTTTGTACTTTTTTTTTGTTTAAAATGGATTTCAATTTGTTCTGAATTTTAGGAAGGTTTGGATTTTCAATTTCAGAATGCAGACAGATGGTTTCTTTCTTCATTTTTTACTTGTGTCAATAATCATTATTTTTAGACATGCATTCTGTGATCATCATTCAATAGGGTTTGGATATTTACACTTATTTTTTTTAAGTATTTACTGAATTGCTTGCTCGTTCAGTAGGGTTTGAATCTTAATATTTTGTTTTTGAGTTATTTTTAGAAGTGTTATGGTTTTGGATATTTACACTTTTTTTTTAAGTATTTACTGAATTGCTTGCTCGTTCAGTAGGGTTTGAATCTTAATATTTTGTTTTTGAGTTATTTTTAGAAGTGTTATGGTCTTAGCTAGCAGTCTTTGAAGTAAAAGAGTTATTCAGAATCAAATACCAGGCAAATTTAAATTAGTTAATGCCCAACAAAAATCACCCAAAACTTTAATAAATTGAATCCTCCATGCAGAAAGAAACAATCGTTGCTATGAGGGTTAGAGGAATCTCAATACATTACTCCCGAAAATAAGATATTTATTTACCCAAGGAAAAGTACACCTTGCAGTTGTATGAATCAAGATAGCGTTTGTCTGAATAAGTTGGGGAAAACCTATTAATAACCACCCGAGTATGTAAGGAAAACAAGAAAAGTATCTTAAATTAAAATCTTGAATCAAGAAGGGGCTCCTTGTGTTTTTTTTGGCCGAGCCTTATAGATTAAATAGATCATATTTCCTTTAAAAATTTCCCAATCTTATTATACAATCTTATATTAATTTCTTTTAAAAAAAAAATTTAGAATTTTTTAAAAAAAAAAGTGTGATAGATATCAAGATATCTCATATTCCCTGCCTCTATAGTACCTGCATGGATTAGATGTTGGCACAAATAAACTGAGTCATTTCCCTACACACATGCAACACACAAAAACTTACAGAAATACGCAATATAAACATAGTGAAATAAATAAATCAATATTCACAAGAAAACATAGTGAAATAAATAAATCAATATTCACAAATTCTTGTGAGAGGAGAAGTGAAATGGATAAAGCATTGCATACTTGTCCAAAAATTTCTCCCACACAATTTTCCTTCTGAAACATGCAACACAAGGAGAAGCAAAAATGAAAATTAATAAGAGAAGCAAAAAATGATTTGTTTTCTTTAAAATACATAACTTCTTCCTAAGATGTAGCCACTTTATTATAGTAATAGATGTATTTAAATGATTTTTCTTTTATATTAATATTTATACTTAATAATTTATATTTATATTTAAGTATATTTTAAAGAAATTTTTATATTAATATTTATATTGAATTTGGAAGGTTTTAGTTTTATGTTGGGTTAATTATAATTTTATTATTATTATGAGGATCTAGGGTTTTATAGATTAAATAGAAGATATTTCCAAAAAAAATCCCAACCTTATTATGCAATCCTATATTAATTTCTTTTTTTGAAGTGTGATAGAATGAAAGTTCATCTATCAAATACATACATATAAAAATTAGAAGTGTATGTGCATAATAGAAAAATATACTTATGCCTTATGTGTTTTATTATTGTTTTAAATTGTTATTGGTGCTTTTTTTTAAATTTAGATTGATATTTAGTAATGTATTAAGATAGTGGAATGAGGTGCTTTATTATTGTTTTAAAATCTCATTGGTGTTTTTAAATTCTAAATTTTTATTTAGTAATAGATTAAGATTTAGAAATTTAGTTAGTCATATTTCTTTAAAAATTTCCCAATCTTATTGTACAATACTATATTAATTTCTTTTAGAATTTAATTTTTTTTAAAGTGTAATAGATATCAATATATCTCATGTACCCTACCTTGGATTAGATGTTGGCACAAATAAACTGAGTCATTTCCCTACACACATGCAACACACGGATCTGAATCAAAATGAGATGACTTGGTTAAGAATTATAAAGGAAAATAGGCAATATAAACATAGTAAAATAAATAAATCAATATTCAGAATCAAAATGAGATGACTTGGTTAAGAATTATAAAGGAAAATAGGCAATATAAACATAATGAAATAAATAAATCAATATTCACAAGAAAACATAGTGAAATAAATAAATCAATATTCACAAATTCTTGTGAGAGGAGAAGTGAAATGGATAAAGCATTGCATACCTGTCCAAAAATTCAATTTTCCTTCTGAAACATGCAACACAAGGAGAAAATAAATTAATAAGAGAAGCCAAAATAATTTGAAACATGCAACATAGGGAGAAAAGAAATTAATAAGAGAAGCAAAAATAAAATTATTTTGATTTGTAGTGAAGTTGTTTTATTTATTTTAGTAATTTCTAGAAAGGATTTGTTTTCTTTTATATTAATATTTATATTTAATAATTTAATAATTTATATTTATATTAATATTTATATTTAAGTATATTTCAAAAAAAAAATTATATTAATATTTATATCTAATTTGGAAGGTTTCAGTTTATGTTGGGTTAATTATAATTTTATTATTATTAAAAGGATCTAGGTTTTTATAGATTAAATAGAACATATTTCCAAAAAAAATCCCAACCTTATTATGCAATCCTATATTAATTTCTTTTAGATTTTATTTTAAAGTGTGATAGAATGAAAGTTCATCTAAATACATACTTATAAAAATTATAAGTGTATGTGTTTAATAGAAAAATATAGTTATGCCTTATGTGCTTTATTATTGTTTTAAATTGTTATTGGTGTTTTTTTAAAATTTAGATAGATATTTAATAATGTATTAAGATAGTGTAATGAGGTGCTTTATTATTATTTTAAAATCTTATTGGTGTTTTTAAATTCTAAATTTTTATTTAGTAATAGATTAAGATTTGGAAATCAAACTAGTTAGTCATATCATACCATTATTATTATTTTAATATTTTAATTGAAAAGTAGATGAGACTTTAATTTTATTACTTTCATAAAAGTTTTTAATTAATACCATTTTAATAACTTAATCAACTAATTTCTAAGGTTTTAGTTTTATGTTGGGTTAATTATAATTTTATTATTATTAAGAGGATATTGGTTATTATAATTTTCGTTAGAAAAGATTAATAAATGATAAAAATTTTAATATTAACTAATTTTTTAAAATTCACACAACACAACATAAAATAAATATTGGTGATGTAGAGAGTTGGTTTAACATTCATGCTACCTCTGGAGTTAAATCTCTCAAAACTTTAAGAATATCACCACCATTATCATTTGAACAGTGCATTAAGATAGAAAGTGTAGGAAAATGAAGAGCATCCATTGCACAATGGTGTCTCTAAGTTGACCATTGAGATAACATCCAATAAATATTCAATTTATTTGTCATTCATTTACATAAATGAATATGGTAACAACAATTTATTTGTCATTCATTTATTTGTACTTGCAATAATAATTTTCTTTCAATTGTATCCATGTAATTATAATTGTATAAAATAAAATATTTGTTGCCATTTTATTTCATATAGCTTAATATTTAATATGATATCCTAATGTGATTTATTAAAAGTTACATTCAAAATATTAATATATTTTTATGTTGTTATTATACATTTTTCTATTGTTATTTCAATGTCTTGATGACTCTCTACAATTCTTATGCTATTAATAATTTTATATGAGTTTTAGAGAGAGCATGAAGAGACAATCATAAGGGGTACAAGATGAAAAAGATTTTGGCAATTAGTAAATATATGATTTATTTATGATTTAGTTCTCTAATGCTTCATTTATGATTTAGTTCATATTCATGTTTAATACCATTTTATTATTTTTATTTACAAAAAAAAGTTAAATTTGTTTAATGACTTTCCAATAAAATATAAATATATACTATTTAACGATAGGCCTATAAATATTTATGCCTATCGGCCATTTGATAACACCTTTGGTTCATATACACATACAAAGTGAATGTCAAATTTAGTTCACACACACACAAAGTGAATGCAAATTTAGTTCATACACACAAAGTGAATGTCAAAAGCACACTCAAATAATAATAAATGGATGAATGCGAAATTTAGTTCATACACATTTCATACACACAAAGTGAATGTCAAAAGCACACTCAAATAATAAATGGATGTCAAAATTCAACTGCACACTTCACACAAACAATAAATGGATGCCAAGACACTAAACAAAGTAAACTCCAAAATTCAAATAAATAAGTGGATGCCAAAGTTCAAACACACATATAAAGTGAATCCCAAAAGTTCAAACAATAAGTGTACACAAAGTAATGCCTAAAATTCAATCACACTTCAAACAAACAAAAAGTGGATGGCAAACTGAATCACACTAAACAAACAAAATTCAAAGACACTTCAAACAAACAATGTTAGCAATATTATAAACTAGCACTTGCACTGATAGGAGGTTCAAGGAATACGCCAATAGGAACAACCAACGACTCTTAGAAAATTTTGTGGCGTGAATTTCCCGGTGTGAGACAATTCCGAGCAATATAATGCTCACATATAAAAGCCTATCGGCTAACTATCTAAAAAAATAATTTTATTTTTATTTAAAAAGAATTAATTTCTTATAGTATAAATAGCCTTGTCCACCAACTATTACATGTCATGATTTTCGAGTAAAAATATAGATATAAACTATCTAACAATAGGCCTATAAATATTTCGGCCATTTGATAGCACCCTTGGCGCTTTTACTAGTATTTAATACTTCTAACATAGTTGGGCTCTTAGAAATCTGATATGCAATTAGGCTTATTTTAGGTTTTAGTTTTTATCATTTGGCAGGACTCGGGAAATCAATGATGCTCGAACTTATTCGATGATATTGCATTAGTTTTAAAAAAAACAAATCCATTTTGTTATTAGTTGATTGACGGAAGGGGCTGCTACATATAAGTGTGGAGAATTTCTGGAAAACAAATACACCTCGGAAAACAAATATAGCGGGTGTAATCTTCCTAAGCTAGCCGTGAAGGTTTGAGGGTTCAAAAAGGGGATGGAAGCTAAAATGTTCTTTTTCTAAAACTATTTTTTTGGACAGTTGGCATAAAACAGTTGCAGGTAGTGGGGAGGAAACACGAGACTGTCTTTTTAGACAGCTGCCCAGCTGCCATAGACCAGTTGTTTACATAAAGGGCTTATAAAAAAATTGCAAGCATATAACTATAACTTCGTTTAGCTAAATCTGGCTGAGATGTTCATTAAAGGTGTCTTATATTGCTCAAATGGATGAAATCTGGCTGTTTAAGCGAGGCGTTTCAGAGTGCTTCACAGTTGCAGTTCTATATAATTCTAAATACTTCAAAGTGACAGTTCTATTCACAATGCTTCATAACGACACTTTTATTCACTTCTAAACACTTTACAGTGCTTCACAATCAGAGTTAAAAGGAATGAAATATTAAATTTGTCAATGCATGATGAACTACTTTGCCTCTGGACTTTCCATAAAATGAAACTATCGTTGAGAAAAATAATAGTTAAATTATGGTTTGAAAAAATAATGCAAACAGTTGTCCTGCTTTGACTGTAGTTCTATTTAATTATAGTTTTCTTGTTTCATTTTGTTTTTTGCCACTATGAATGTAATTTTCAAAAATTAAAATGAAGGAAACTTATTTTGTGCTGTATGCATTTTGCCCAAATTTTGTGAAATGCCCTGTTTTTGTTCTACAACAGTAGTGAAGGTTGCTGTAGATATGCAATGTTTTAATCTTTTTCAATTGGTATGAAAGCACTGGGTTACAGAGGTCTTGAGCTGGCTTAGCTAACGAAAGTTACATTAACTACTAAAGGCATAAAGAAGAAAAAAATGGCATCAGCAAATTCTGTTATGCAGGTTCCTCCATTCAATGGTGATCACTATGATTATTAGGCATTAAAAATGAAAACTTTTGATGGTATTTAAAGAGACCTGGGAAATTGTTCAAGTTGGGTATGCAAATCCTCAAGACTGGAATGCATTGACAAGACAAGAGAGAAATGAAAGAAAGGGACAAAGAAGACGGATGCCCCGTGTATGTTTTTAATCCAAAGTGGTCTAGATGTGAGAATTTTTGCCAAATTTGTCGCAGTTAAAAAGGCCAAGGAGGCTTGGGACACATTTTAGTCTGCTCACCAAGGCAGAAATAAAATTAAATTCGTTCGTTTGCAGAATTTGCAGAGAGAATTTGGGAATCTTCAAATGAAGGACAATGAGAAGATAACTGATTTTTATGTTTTGAGTACAGACCATGTCTGATTAGGTAATCCATCAAAAAGTTCTTCGATCCTTACCAATAAAATGGAATTCAATGATTATTGCAATACAAGAAAGCAAGGATTTAATGACACTGAAGTTAATCAGAGCCTTGTTAAAAGGCATGCAACCAGCGCTTTCTTGTGACTGAAGATGCCAGAAAGAGTTCAGTATAGTTAGCAGTCAAGAAATAAGCCTAAACTTTAGGGATTGGCTACGCCCAGAATTAGTCGAGTTGGACATAACACCAGACACATCTAACCAACAGTACATGTTCAAAAAGAAAGATGTTTGGTATCTATTATTTGTGTCTATTCTTATATTTATTTCTGTTTTAGGTCCTAGCTCATGCAGCACTCGTTTTGTTTTATTAAAATGCGAAGCACATAACTTTAAAATCTTCACATTGTGCATAACAAATCTTTAAATATTGAATGAAAAGAGAAGAGAAGCGGAGAAAAAGAAAGAAAAAACCCATTGCCTTTAAGAACCTCAAAATGCAATTCTTTAAGCCCAAGACAAAGTACAGTGTGAAAAATCTATTGCAGCTACTGATTATTAATTTCCTATCTTATAAGATTATTTGGCTGCCGAAAAATTTAATTTACAGCAAATATTAAATAATAATACGGCTGCAATTTCACGGAAAAATCACAGAAATAGAAAAATAACATCAACACAATGTTTTGGACAAATTGTCCCTGGAAAAACCCCGAAGGGAAAACCAGTCAGCAGATATGAATTTTATTCAACTACAGAAAATCAAGAGATACAAAATTGCTTGCCTCTTACTGGCAGAGCTCTGGAAATTTCTTTCCTGTAAATTCCCTTCCCTCAATTGTTCCTGCTGAAATTGCTCCGGCAATATTTTCCTTCTCCGGCAATTCCACTGCTCTCCAACGCTATCACTGCGCCCTTTGCTTTCACTGCAAATCAATTTGCTATCACCGCAAATTTATTTATTTGCTATCGCTGCAAATACTTCTCGGATCTGTGTTTTCCAAATGCCTATTGATCCTCTTTTATAATCCCCTCATTGGAAACCAATGGCCATGATTTAATTTTAATCAATGGCTAGGATTAATTAGACTCTAAACCCTAATATCTAGAAGTCTCTCGAGAAATCAATTATCTAGGTATGGAGATAATTATTCCAGCTGTGTTTCCAGCCTCGTAATCTCCACCCGAGACTAGAACACCTGTCCAAGCTACACAAAAATTAACATACAGGAGAAACCCTGATCTGTACAGCAGCAAGATAATGCCACACAGTTGAACATGCCAATAACAAAAACAATAATGTTAACACTCACAATACTCAGCTTTGCTCAAAGAAACTATGAATATCGAGATTCATCCACCTCCAACAACACTTCAGAATAAAATGTGACACATACCTTACTGAGAATCATGTCTAGAATCTCTACTCCAGCTCTAGAATCATTAAGCTTCAGAATCATTATGCTCTGGAGGATGACTGTAGATTGCATAGGTACAAACATCAGCTAGCTACAAAGAAAATTAATCACAATATAAGCTACAAAGAAAATTAATCACAATTTGAAATCATTTTAACAGAGAATTTGTACATTTTTCTTTACTAAATTTTGTGCATAACTTGTTGTGAAGGCTGTGGTGATTAGAAGTGGCGCTTGGAACTACTAAATCCTACAAAAAAATCCACTTTCAATTATGCTTTGATGGATGTCGATACCTTCTTCCAAAGATCCAATTTGTGCAGAGGTAGGGAAGATGTTGGCAAAGGTTGAGGAGTCCGAATTTAAACCCACCAGTTGTATTTGTATAAAAGTATCTAAGGCCTTTTCAACAAATCTATGTCAAACATATCTTGTAATTATGGCATTCCATGAGGCCAAATTTCTTTGAGGCATTTTTTCAAAGAATTCACATGCCTAGTCTTTGCTTCCACATTTATAGAATTTTGAAAGAAAAGTAGAGCAAGGCCGGAGAAAAAATTGTATACCTGAAATTTGGAGAGCATGGAAAACACATTTATAGTTTTTTGAAATAAAGATAGAGCAAGTTGATAAAGCAAGGCATGCTTGGGCATATAAAGTTACACTCCAAGCTTTCTGAAAACCTTTTCACAATCTTCAGCCTACCCAGACACTTGGCTTTTCAGAATTTGTTATGTATATCAAGTATGAACCTACTTCATCCAGCAGGCTTGGCCTAATAGACGGTAGGGTATTCTTACCACCAAAATGTCCTGGGTAGCCCATAAATTCAATCATATAAGTCAAATAGTATTGCTTAATAAATAAAGTGACCCCATTTTCTGCTAAACGACATTGGAAAGCAAATTATTTGTTGTGTTTGGTCTGGCATTATTCAATTGATCAACACAACTGCCACACTCAAACACTGCTGCAGTCCCCATCCCAGTCCCTGGAAAGCATTCAGAGTATCACAACAAAGCTTGAATTATATATGGAAATAATGAAATTTACTTCTACCAATGTACTACAATGGAAGGAAAATGGCAATTGCTAGTAAATTAAAATGGGTGAGAAGCATCATGGCCACCGATCTCACCTATGCACATGGACACAACTCCAAACCTGTAATCTTTACCACCGTGCTTCATTCCGTGGAGTAATGTTCCTACACAGCGGGCCCCTGAAAGCAAAATATACAAATTGACAACAAAAATAAAAATAGGGCTTGAAATTCTCTCGTCTGAAATATCCAGGCTTATGTCCAAACCTCCAAACTAGACATTGAAAATGCATTAACAAGATGCACAGACCTTCACAATTTTACAAAATACGGTTTAGAATGACTGGTTATGGAAAGAAAAAGAAACCAGGCAACTTCAAATCATAAACCCTGAAAATGTAAACAAGACAAAAAAAAAGTCGCCTGTAAAAACATGCGTCTGCCTCAGGAAGTTCAAACTTTAATGAGGTGGGTTGCACAATTGTATGCCTGCGTGCCCTAATAGGGTCCCTCAACACGGAACATGTCAATCAGGTGTTAGAATACATGCACAATGCAACCTTGGGCAGCAGCCACATGCCTCCATTCCTGCCCACCAAAAATTTTCTTTTATGCTCGTCTGTGATCGGCTAAAAGATTTTTCCTCATTTTTTAAAATCCAAAAAACCCAAAACCCCCAGCAAAATTATAGCAGGCCAATGACAAAAAAGGAAAAAATAAATGAAGTTTTCATTTTTTTAAATCTGTGTTGCAAACATTAGCAAAACAAACTTTTTAAACGCTGGCACAGTTTTCAAAATCTTTCATCCACACGCCAAGCCATGCAAAACTTTAGAAACCAAGCTAAATTTTTCATTGGTTCAAATTAATGCTCTCTCTCTCCTTGAATAAAATAATTGAGGTATATTCATGGGCTAATCAAATCCACTACAGGCAAAAGAAAACCTTTCAAAACTATGTGATATCTGTTTAAATTTTTTGGGGGCACGAAAATAGAGATGAACTATTGAAAAAAAGAGAGGTGAAACAATAGTCCCCCTTGGGGCAGGGACTAATAATAGAACATAATAATAAATAACATAGGATTATGGAAGAATGTATGCAAAACGAGCGCAAAGACAAGGCACATGAACTATTTGACAACACCTCAAAAAGGCATCATCTCATGGAATGTAATGATTGCAGGATAGGTAGATGGAAGGTTCCCAAGGAAAGGTGGGAAGATAGGACTTGCATTTTCTGCAGTGATAGAATGGTTGAAACTGAGCGGCACTTCATTAGGGAGTGCGATGCGTACAAGGATATCCGTATGCAGCAAGATAACAGCGTGAATGTTGGCAGTTTTAGTGAATTATTTGAGGAAGAGAGGATTCACAACACGGCCCGGCTGTTGGTAAAGATCCATAAAAGGCGGGATGACATCTAAAGGAACCTGATGAACTCCTAGTGCTTTGGGCACTTGGTCCCTTAGACTGTTTCGGTCTCGTGGACGTTATTAAAACTCATTCATTCATTCATTCATTCAAAATGAATTAGTCATGACGATGGCTACGTGGAGGAAAGAGTGCGAGTGACTCAGGGCGTGCGGCGAAAGGAGTAGAGAGGTGAATGGAGCACATCAAAAGGTTGCTTAGTGGAGGTAGCCGTGGGGGTGCCTTAGACACTCTCAAGGATGGTGATGCCGCCCTTGGCATTGGAGCCTCTATCCTACAACGCGTGCAAAAATGCTTCAAACCCCTTTCACTACTGTAGCGATTACTGCAAAAGTTAGATTTTGAAGGTTCACACAAATTTGGATCTAGGGTTCAATGATAAATTTGAAGTCGTGCGATCCATTGGCGCAAGCGGGGAGAACATCTCACTCACTCCCAAGCCACCTCCCCACTCACATTATCTGAATTCTTCTCCTTATGCTTTTTCACTGGGGGATACAAAAGTCACTCTGGGTTTCGAGTTGATTGATTTTCACATTTATGAGAAATTAGTTTCAAGATCTGTTGCCATGTGGAGTGTGAGGAGATGCCCTTATGTGGAAGATTTTTTTATTTGGAGCAAAGCAAACTGGTGTAACATGGAAACTCCCATGGTAGAATTGCTAGACCATGGCTTCTTTATGGCCATCTTCCACTCCTATGTAGATTGTAGGTATGTTTTGTATAATGGTTTTATAGAAAATCAGGTTTGTTTATGGCACTATGGACTCCCTTCTTTGACATCGTCAATGAGCAAATTACCAAAATCTCGATTTGGCTGCAGCTATATAATCTTCTTCTAATTATGAGGGAGTTTAGATTTATTGAAAATATGGTTAACCAAGTGGGTAAATTTATCAAAATGGATGAGGGATCCTTCAACAAGTCAAAAAGATTTTCTAGAATTTGTGCGATGATCGACATTTCCAAGCCTATTATGCATATGGTTAGAATCATATCCTCATAGGGATCGTGGATGCAATACATCAATTATGAGGGCCTTCCAGAGTATTGTTTCAGATGTAACCAACTTAGGCATAAAATTGTTGGCTACTCTACAAAATCTAATTTTGATTTCTGAGCTATTAACCTCAAAAAATGGGTTCGCAAGAAAGGTAGCCCTAATGATGCCATTGTATGGAGAAACCATGGTATTTTATGGTTCATCCCACACAACCCTCGTTTAGTGATGTTGCTACTGGGACTTGTCCAGCCCATGCGAGTTCCCCGTGCGGTGAGGCTCCTAGCCCTCTGGTGGTTCCCCAAGACTATGGGCATACTTCAGATGGAAAGGTTAATCATCAGGATAATGATCACCTTCATCAAGCTTACTCTAAGGAGCTCAAATTTAGCCTTAATAACATTATGGTGCTTGAAGATGGTTAGGCCTCCACTAATATCATTACCCAAACTATGAACAAGATTTCAAAGCCAAACATTGGTAATCCAGGAAAGTGGCGGGGAAGGATATCTAGGTAGAAAAATTAATAATGGAAGCATGGGATTTTATTGTTGAGGGTACTCAATGGACTATGGAAGTGCTCCTAACTAGGAGCAAATGAAAGCAAAAAAATAATGTCCTTATGGCATCAAACTGATTGTTAAGTCTGGTTAGTCAGAAAGTACAATGGTGGATTTTTTCTATGTTGTCTCCTTTGGAGTTTCTCTATGAACTCTTTCTTTTCTTTTATTTTATATGCTCCTTGTTTTGTGGGTCTGAAGCCCTTCTTTGTTTTTATGTCATTATAAATGGGAGTGGGCCCTAATCCCATGTTTTATGGATTAAAAAATGATTGTAGGATATCCCACAAGGTTTTGTTAATAGGTTTCAAATCTTTCTAACATTTGTGATTGACCTTGCCGCAGCCTGGTAATAATGTTTGCAAAGGTAAAAGTTAGTTTATTTAACAAATGCATCTGACAAACATAGAGCCAAATTTCTCACTTAGCTCATGATATTTCCTACCTATGCAAGATTTTTGAACACACAACAAATGATTTGACATATCAAATAATAATGCTTGGCAATTATAAATCCTAATTCCATTTCACTAGCCGCTAGTAGGTTGTGTTGGTATAAATATTTATCAAAGCATAAAAATGTTCTGCAATGGAGAATCAACTAGAAATAGACCTCAACTATCGAATTACCATGGCTATACCATTCATAACTTGAAGAGTTTGAGGCTATATCCCTTCACTCCAAGAAGTTTGCACCTTCTGCTCTATCCCCCAAAAGACCTCTGAAGATATCCATATATTCCAAACCTCCCCCCCCCCCCCAATTTTTCTTGTTTAGATATCAATGATTTAACTGCTCTGCTAGGTGTGTACATAGAAGAGAAAACCAAACAGGGCATGTGTATCTGTTTGGGAAAGAGTCTCAAGAGGTGTACTTGCAAGGAATGCAAGATTTTTGGGAGAAGTACCAAATGGATTCTCGTGTCAAAGGTAAAAGATTTTTCTAGTGCCCCAAAGAGAATTTGGTTTAAATTTTTAAGTACACAAGTCCTATGATGAATATAATATAATATCCTTATGCATTTTGTCCTTGAAATGACAAATCAAACAACTCTAGAAAAAAAATGAATTTGCAGAATTACCTTGCTTGACATGAGCCTCGCAAGGAGTACGCATTTAGAAAAAAATGGATTGGATTTATGTAGAACTTTGGTGATTAAGAAGCTATATATATTTTTAAAAAACATACAGGGGTCTGTCACATGCCAACATTGCATGAAAAGATGAGACATTGACTACGCCGATAATCCACGCTCCTCTACTTCTCTACTTAGTCCTTTTCAAGGGTTAGAATTTCAATGTTTTAATTTATTGAACCAGCCCAAGGAAGTATGGGAAACAGATTCCCATGGATTTACAAAATAATCCTCAAGAAAACAAATTTTCTCTTAGAAGAAAATTTCAAAGTAGCCATCGATACTAATTCTCATGTTGCCAAAAACACTAGGTTTGTAGTGATTGGTTCCCAACAAGGGCCAAAATATATTCAATAAAAGGGTGCAGATATTTAATCAAATCTTTCACTGAGTCAAATCATAATCCCTCAATTGGACTAAACACATCATGACAATATTTGTCCAACAAATGATACAAGGAGCAACCCAATTAGGTACTTACTAGATACTTTCTACACACATTCAGAAATACTCTTAGAAGGATGTAATTCTAAATACATATTCTAAGTGAGTGTGTTCTTAGATCCCTTCACATCATGTTACCAACAAACATCTAAATCCTTCTCCCCAATGATACTCTCTCTTCAACCAAAGAGAGCATTAGTATTTCTTGTCGCTTTTACGGAAATAAAACACATAATTAGTCATCAAATTGACATCAATATAATTTCATAAATGATTAAACATCACTAGAAACCATTTCAATTGAATTCAAAAGATAATTAACATACTCAATTATCTTTTCTAATCATTCTACTAATCAAAATTAAGTAGGCAAAGCAAACAGGACGTGACACTTGAGACCCCCTAGAAATAAGTCATTCAAGTTCTCTTCTGAAATTGTATCTACTCTCATAGACATGTTCTAGAATTGTTGAATATACTCTTGATTGATCTTGTTTACTGTAATATAGCTAACTGTCTGAAGTAGTTGTTTGATACACTATTACCATAATGTGATTATAACTCCCCCATAAAAACTATCCATGTGACATTGAGACCCTTTTTCTTTCATTGTGCACATAACCATCAATACCAAATGAATTGTTTTGGTTCTAGATATAAGGAAGCCATTGTCACCTTTTGCCCACTTGGAATTTGATGAACATCAAAAAAATTCTCCATTTGATTTATCCAAGACAATGGATCTTTTGCATCAAAATTGTGCATGTCCACCTTTTGTAACTAGTTCCTAGATCCCATTTGAGTGTTAGCATTTAGATTTGGATTAGCTAACTTAGATGGTCCACCTTGGTTGCTTGAAACATCTGGTTGTGAGCCAGATATCTCCCCTATTATGGCATCCAATCTTCCTACCAAGTGATGTATATCCTCCTTCATCTTGTTGGTATCTTTTTCTATGGGTATCGTATCCATATCCTCTAGCGATAAGTCACCTTTGTTAAGAGTCTTACCAGGAGTATAGGAATTTTTGCCCCTACCTCTAGTTTATGGTCCAACCATCTAATAATTATTTTCTTTTTTTTATTTTTTTTTGTTGGTCACCCCAAAATTAAAATTTTAAAAAGAAGAGCCCTCATTATTTTCTTCAATCTTTCCAAAAATGTAAACAAGTTTAGATGAAAATTTCCACAAATTACAGCATGTGTAGTGAATTTATGAAAAACCCTAAAATTGTCATAACTTGCTGAAAATGACTCCAAATTTCTCCAAATTAGGACTATAGGTGTATCAATGCACCTTTGTTCAACCCTCTAAAAATTAGGAAAAAATTGCTGAATTGTAGCCCTAGGAGCGAAAATGGTGGAAACCTCATTTCTGCTCTAATTAACCTCAGATCTGGGCTACAATAGATTTAATATGTCCTTGAAAAACCCTCCAAAAATATTGAAAAGATTTGACAAAATGAGAGAGATATGCACTTCCCAAAATGACCTCCAATTTCTTTATAAGTAATGCCTTATTTCTTGCCTTCACAGTGCCAAGATCATGCTTTGATACTACTTGTTACGAAATAACTTGCACAAGAGAAGAATATAATAGGAAATATGTTACAATTACTTGATAATAATTGAGAATAACAAGCCACTTCAAGGGGGGAAACCTCCAAATATCTATAACGAGAACACAATTCACAATATGATGATAATACACTTACCACTGGCTCCTATATACCCGAATTATGCCACAACTGCCACCCAAGCTGACTTAGATACTTAAATATAATACCCAGGATGGTCTAGCTAATTGTATTTGAGGTAGCCACAAGCCAACTACTCATAACCCTATGCACACTATAGGATTAAGGGAATAACACTTTTTGAAACAAGGTGTCATAAATCCACCTTGTGTAGGATAATTCAAAATATCATGTGCCAAAGGAATGTGTAATTTTTCTTTGAAAGGATCTTTTTGTCTATATGTTTTCTCTCGATCATTAATGCACTTTCTTAGATAGAGAATCTCACTAATGTGGTAGTTCAGATAAGGGGAAATTTTATTCTCAACATGTCCCATATGTGTATGCATCATGTCATGTGTAATAGTGGGAGATGTGTTATCAACTAGTGGCATATTATCATCATATTGTGTTTTGTCCTTATGCATTATAGTTCATGTGTTTGTGTAATAGAAAGTGTAGAAGAATGTGTTAAAAAATAACTCAAAGATATATCTAAGAAAAACATGAAGGATCCACATGTGGGTCTATATCAAAAAGTTATATATCATCATGGTGCATAGAGAAATCCATGATATCCACTAAGAAAAGGCTACTAGAACATGTGTGAGGTAACGAATCGTCATCTTCGTCATGAGAATATTAAGAACTATCACTATTCTCATCATTAATAATATCATCAATAGACCAAGATCCACAAGATAGGAAGGACATACTAGCAACCTCATGTGAAGGTGAAACATATGTATCATGTATAGGCACATCACTAGTGATAAAAATAATACAATAATTTCAAAACTCATCACTAGGGTAATCATCATAGATATCTAATCACAAATCAATAGGTATATCACTAGGTATGGAAAAAGGTGCATCATCATATATTAAATGAAGGTGAAACACATGTATCTATCAAGCACACAACACTAAGATCCTCAAGGAATAATGAATCAAGATAGGCAATGGATAAATGTAAAAGAAAAGCTGTCAAGTTTGCTAGGTACAACATCACATGAGCCAAGATCCCTAGTTGTATTAAGTGCATAAAGGGATGAAGCAGTAGATAAATCACTATCGTAGGCTACAAAAGGTGTATCATCATAAAGTGTAGTGACATAAAAAGTGAGCTTGGTAAGGAAGGGGGAGAGTATATCTGGATAATTGATGAAGGGGGGTAAGTCACAAAACACACAATAACAGATATTGAACACAGCAAATAGAACTTTCTTTTATTGAACTGGGCAACTCATTACATCACAAAAGCTTAATTACAATCAGAGGATGAATCCTCTACTGGCTGCAACACATTACAGCTTTCCCAACCTTAAGACTCTAGAATATTCAGCCTTCTGTAACCCCAAATCAGCTAGGGTTTCTATTTTCCCACCTATTCTTGACTCTACACTGGCCCCCTTAACTCTACTACTGCTCAGGGTTCCTAAAATAGTCATAAATAGCACTTTTTGGCGGCCTCCAGCTAAATTTCAAAATTTGTAACTCCCTCCAAAAGTAGGTCAACTTCCGGGAAGCATAACTTTTGATCCGGGTGTCCGATTGACGAACCGTTTTAAGCGCCGGAAAGCTCGCGATGTGAACTATCATGCTAGAAATCTGTAAATAGATTTCTATCAACTTTTCAGGACATTATGGGAAGTTTTAGTGCCTCATATCTCGTTCTAGAAATTTTCAGGGGCTTTTCAGAAAACAAAAACTTTAATATCTTTCAGCTCACAAATGATCTTTGCTTGATTCCTTCGCCAAAGGTCTTATATTTCCATTATGTAACTTTCTGGAAGTTTTTGCTTCATTACATGCCCAAATGCAAACTTTCTAAAAATAGCAGGTACACTTTCCAAAATAGGCAGGTCGCTATTTTTAGCAGTTTTGGAAAACTGAAAGTCCTACATTATTATTCTGGATATTATAGAACCAAAAACACTAATTATGGAAAGAAATGAAAACAACTACAATAATTTTGAATTAACTTCTTTTTGGGTGATGCAAGATTGCCCTTACACCACTAGATGCTCCTACATCAGACACCCAGGGTAATTTGAGAAGTGACCCTGTCACGTCTCAGATGTTTGTGTGAGGAAAACCCAAATGGTCAACCTCTACCTTAGACAACCAAGAAGAATCTTCAATAGGCCTTCCTTTCCATTTTACCAGATATTCTTCATATTGCTTGTTCCGAATACTTCTTCCCACACGGCTATCCAATATCTCTTCTATCTCCTCCATTGAAGTAGATGCTGAAATACTCCACTGTACTTCTATTGGTCCATCCTCTATTCCACCTTCATGATATTCTGATAAATCAACAATGTTGAAAATAGGGGAAATATTGATCCCACTCGGCAGCTCTACCTCATATGCATTTCCTGAATCATGCTTCTTCAGGATTCTGCATGGTCCAAATTTCTTCATTTTCAACTTATTGTATGTTCCAATTGGGAACCTTTCTTTTCTCAAGTGAACCATGACTTCATCTCCTACCTAGAATTCCTTATATCTCTTCGTCTGATCTGCCTTAGCCTTGTACTGAATATTTATTTTATTAATGTGCTTTCTCACCTCTTCATGCAAATTCTTCAGATGTTCTGCAAAGTCTTCAGCTTCAGCACTTGTCTTTTCTCCGTTGTCTAGCTTCCTTAACTCAGAAGCATTTCTTGGGCTATTGCCATATACAATCTAGAATGGTGATTTACCAGTACTCCTATTGACAGAATTGTTGTAAACAAATTCTGCCTGTAGTAAAATCAAATCCCATCCCTTGGGCTTATCTCCTACTAAGCATCGTAGCAGGTTACCCAAACTCCTATTCACCACTTTAGTTTGTCCATCAGTCTGTGGATGGTGTGCAGAACTAAATTTTAAATCTGTCTTCAACTTCTTCCACAATGTCCTCCAGAAATAACCAACAAACTTGGTATCTCAATCTGAAACTATGCTCTTTGGTAGACCATGTAGTCTCACCACTTCCCTGAAAAATAACTCTGCAATATGAACATCATTAGTCTTCTTACAAGGACTAAAATGTGTCATCTCTGAGAATCTGTCCACTACCACAAAAATAGAATCATGCCCTCTCTGTGTCCTTGGTAAACCAAGAACAAAATCCATACTAATATCATCCCATGGCTTCTCTGGTACAGGTAATGGTTGATACAACCCTATATTTTGACTTGTTCCTTTTGCCATCTGACATACTCTGCAACTCTGCACAAACTTCCTCACATCCTGCTACAACTGTGGCCAATAATAATTTTCACCAATAATAGAAATGGTCTTATTTCGACCAAAGCGTCCAGCCAGTTCGCCACTATGCTTCTCTTTAATCAGGTTCTATCTCATGGAACTCCTCGGAATGCACAACTGGGTTCCTCTAAACAACATGCTGTCTTGGATTATGAAATCCAACCATTTTGTCATATCCAAAGTAACAGGCTCCAGACAAGCTTTCCAAGCCTCTGCAAAATCTAGATCTTCAGGGTACAAACTTTTGAGCTCATCAAACCCAACAACCTCTATTTTCATTTCTGTCAACAAATTTTACCTTCTGCTCAAGGCATCTGCAACTCTGTTGGACTTCCCACTCCTGTGCTTCAAAATAAAGGTATAACTCTGCAAAAACTCAACCCATTTTAAGTGCCTTTGGTTCAACTTCCCTTGACTATTAATATACTGCAAAGCCTGATGATCAGTATATAAAACAAACTCTTTTGGCAACAAATAATGTCTCCATTTCTTCAAAGCTTGAACTATGGCATAAAATTCTTGATCATAAACAGAATACTTTTTCTTGGCATCATTAAGCTTCTCACTAAAATAGGTAATGGGCTTACCTTCTTGGCTCAAAACAACTTCTATACCACTACCACTAGCATCACAATCTACCTAAAATACCTTATTGAAATCTGGAAGTGCCAAAATAGGTTGTTCTACAACTTTCTGCTTCAGTATATAAAACAAACTCTTTTGGCAACAAATAATGTCTCCATTTCTTCAAAGCTTGAACTATGGCATAAAATTCTTGATCATAAACAGAATACTTTTTCTTGGCATCATTAAGCTTCTCACTAAAATAGGTAATGGGCTTACCTTCTTGGCTCAAAACAGCTTCTATACCACTACCACTAGCATCACAATCTACCTAAAATACCTTATTGAAATCTGGAAGTGCCAAAATAGGTTGTTCTACAACTTTCTGCTTCAATGTATCAAAGTTCTTGTCTGCTCCTTTAGTCCATCTAAACTCTTTTCTATCCCCTCTCATTGTCTCAGTTAGGGGTGCACAAATGCTACTAAAATTTCTGATAAAAGTTCTGTAAAAACTTGCCAAACCATGAAAAGATCTTACCTCCGTTGCACTCCTTGGCGTAGGCCACTCAATGATAGCCCTTACTTTTTCTGGGTCCATCTTAAGACCTTCCTCCAAGACAACAAATCCTAGGTATACCAACTCCTTCTTTGCAAAATTGCATTTCTTCAGATTAATCAGCAACTTCTCCTCCCTCAGCTTCTCTAGAACTTTTCTAATATGCATCAAATGCTCATCCCAAGTCTTACTGAAAATCAAAATATCATCCAAATAAACAATAATAAAACTTCCCAAAAATTCTTTCAGTACCTCATTCATGAGACGCATGAATGTGCTCAGTGCATTGGTTAGCCCAAATGGCATGACTAACCACTCATACAAACCTTCCTTTGTCTTGAAGGTTGTCTTCCATTCATCCCCTTCTCTGATACGGATTTGGTGATACCCACTCTTCAGGTCAATTTTCGTGAAGTACTTGGCTCCACTCAAACAATCCATGATGTCATCCATTCTTGGCAATGGAAATCTATACTTGATCGTTATCTTATTGATGGCTCGAGAGTCTATACACATCCTCCATTCTCCATCTTTCTTTGGTGCTAATACTGCAGGTACCGCACATGGACTTAGGCTCTCCCTTATCAGTCCCTTCCTCAACAACTCCTAAACTTGTCTGTTCAACTCTTCATTCTCTGCAGGGGTCATTCTGTGGGCTGCCTTGTTTGGCAAATTGGCTCCTGGTATCAAATCCATTTGATGACTTATCTTCCTTACTGGTGGTAAACCTTCTGGTACATTATCAGAGATAATGTCCTGGAACTCTTCCAACATATCTGAAACTTCTACTGGTACATCTTCACATTTCTCTTGACTAATCTTAAGAATCAATGCAAAGCAATGACGCTCATGCTTCATACCCTCCAAAAATTTCCTACCATCTACCAAACAAATTCTGGCAGTACTACATACCTTTTCTTCCACCTCCTTCAAGGGCTTCAACTTATGACGAACTCCATCCTTTGTTAGGGAATATGTGTTTGTACGACCATCATGGACAGCGCTCCTATCATACCGCCACAGCCTCTCCAACAGCATATGACATGCATCCATTGGTATGATATCACACGGCACCTCATCATGGTAGTCACCAATCTTGAACTTCACTAAACACTGCTCATTGACCAAAGCTCTATGGTCCTTCTGCAACCATGCAATCTGTTATGGATGCGGATGCTTTCTTCTTGTCAACTTCAACTTGTCAACCATCTCCTCTGAAACAAGATTATCAGTGCTTCCACTGTCAATAATAATATCACAACACTTACCCTCACATTTGCACCTTGTGCGGAATAAACTCTTCCTCTGATTGGGTTCTTTCTCCTCATTCAACAAGGTTCTTCTGACAACTAGAGTTTCTCTCCTTTCAGCATCTTCAGAATGCTCAGAATGTGCATCTTCATCTACATGTGCAACTCATGCATTACCTTCAGGTCTTCTATTTGTCCTTCCTTGATGTTACAGACACTCACATGCTCGATGCCCTTCTTCTCCACATTGGAAACAGGTTCCTTTGAAACCTCCTCTTCCAGGTCCTTGCCCAGGTCTGCCTCTTCCTCTTCCTCTTTGCTCACCATTGTTCTGGTCACGAGGGCGGTAGGTATTATCCCCTCTTTGATTTCGACTGGTGCCTACTTCTTCACTTTTATTTTGATCTTCATTACGGCCTCCATAGGGTCTTCCACCAGTCCTTCCACCTTGACGTCTTCCCCTTTGCTTGCTATCAAATCTTTTGTTCAGCTTCTCTTCCACCTTCAGGGAAAACTGGTACGCATCTTCTATGGTGGTCATTCTGACCAGGCTCAACTCCTCTTGAATGCTCAGCCTCAACCCATTAATGTAATGGGTTACCTTCTCCTTGTTGGGCTCTGCATGGCCTATCCTGATAGTAATTTTATAAAACTCTTCTGTAGACTCCTTAACAGACTTGTTACCTTGCTTCAGTCCTTGCAGTTTCTTCAGCAACTCCATCTCATAGTCCACAGGAATGAACTGCTTCTTCAGTTTCTCCACCATCCGATCCCATCTGGTAATCTTTGCTTTTCCTCTTCTGTTCCTCTCTAATTGGACCTCCTTCCACCAAATATTGGCGTGGCCCTTCAACTTTGTTTTTGCAAACTTAACCCGATCTGGGTCCTCCACATCTTCATACTCAAAATACTCCTCCATGTCATTGATCCAATCAATAAGCTATTCTGGATTCAAATCTCTAGAATATGTAGAAACTTTGATCCTGGGCCTCTTTCTGATCTTCGAAATGACCCTCAACAACCTTACTTTTGCAGCATCTTCGGCAGCTTCTTGTTCTTCCTCAGATAGCTCTTCTTCAACTTCATCTTCACTTTCTTCTCTTGTCCTCGGCTCAAACCCTCTTCGTAGCTCCTCTTGCAATGCATCGATTTGCCTTTGTAGGGCTCTAAAACCCTCTTCTGTCAAAGCATTCCTCCCAACACAATTTCTTCGTGGAGGCATCTTGGTCTCCGCAGCAAACCCACAACCTCAGGTCCTAGTGCAAACTGCCTCACGGTTGGCGATCTGTTTACACACTTAGGAACCCTCGCTCTAATACCACTTGATGAAGGGGGTAAGTCACAAAACACACAATAAACAGATATTGAACACAGCAAATAGAACTTTCTTTTATTGAACTGGGCAACTCATTACATTACAAAAGCTCAATTACAATCAAAGGATGAATCCTCTACTAGCTGTAACACATTACAGCTTTCCCAACCTCAAGACTCTAGAATCTTCAGCCTTCTGTAACCCCAAATCAACTAGGGTTTCTGTTTTCCCACTTATTCTTGACTCTACACTGGCCCCCTTAACTCTACTACCACTCAGGGTTCCTAAAATAGTCATAAATAGCACTTTTTGGTGGCCTCCAGCTAAATTTCAAAATTTGTAACTCCCTCCAAAAGTAGGTCAACTTCCGGGAAGCATAACTTTTGATCTAGGTGTTTGATTGACGAACCATTTTAAGTGCCGGAAAGCTCGCGATGTGAACTATCACGTCGAAAATTTGTAAACAGATTTCCATCAACTTTTTAGGATGTTATGGAAAGTTTTAGTGCCTCATATCTCGTTCCAGAAATTTTCAGGGGCTTTTCAGAAAACAAAAACTTTAATATCTTTTAGCTCACAAATGATCTTTCCCTGATTCCTTCCCCAAAGGTCTTATATTTCCGTTATGTAACTTTCTGAAAGTTTTTGCTTCATTACGTGCCCAAATGCGAACTTTCTAAAAATAGCAGGTATACTTTCCAAAATAGGCAGGTCGCTATTTTTAGCAGTTTTAGAAAAACTGAAAGTCCTACATTATTATTCTAGATATTATGGAACCAAAAACACTAATAATGGAATGAAATGAAAACAACTACAATGATTTTGAATTAACTTCTTTTTGGGTGATGCAAGATTGCCCTTACACCACTGGATGCTCCTGCATCAATAATGAAACAATGTAAATAACAAAGGGGAAATCTCAAATTAGAAAAATCATATGTATATTAGATTTGAAAATAGGTGTAAAATGTAAACCCTAAGGCTAATGTAAGGGTGGATGGGGTGGATGATAGATATAAAGTATAAACAAGCACACACAACCTTAAAAGAAAGATATACTAATGAAGCACAAGGACGACAAAAGGGATAATAGATTAGAAATAAGATGTGAAATCAAGAAAATGTAGATTTGAAATTCCTAATGGTAATACTCAATCCTAGAAAGCAAAACTAAGTTGTGTAGGATCAATCAAGTTCACCAAACTACAAAGGAAATTAAACTTTCCTTAAGATTAACCTAGAATAATTAAGCAAATGTAATCAATTAACCATAAATCAACCTCTAAGATTAACTAAATATACCTAGGATTGAAATGTTGATAATTTGCAACAGCTAATCTAGGAGAGTAAATGTAGAAGAGGGCAATACTTAGCTTGATGACTAAAGAATAATTCCCTTGGAGAAGATTTTGGAATGTTTTGTGCTTCTACCATAGAAGTGTAATTTCTTTATTAGGTGAATGTCTCATGTTCTAGGTTGATCCCATGCTCTATTAGAGTTCAAGTCCATTGGTATGGATCAAGTTTGTAGTCATGGATTCATCCTCTATGTTTAGATTTGACCTTACATAATGTGGGATTATGTTTTCTTGTTTGCTCAAATGATCTTCATCTACTTTGCTCTCTTCTAATATTTAAGGGCTGACAATATTTAAAAATACCTTTGAAGGGTTGTTCAATAGCAAGGAGACAAGTTCTCCTAGGTTAACCCTTGGAAATGTATACAAAGTTTGGAAGACAAGCAACAAACCTCCTAAGATGATGTATGCAAATTTCTTACTCCTTTTAAAGCGCCAAATTGAAATGTGTCACTACTGATTGTTCCTTTGATGCTCTAGGATGAGAGAGGACATTTGAATTCTAGATGATTACTTGATGATTGGATTGAATGCAATGAATTTCTTTAGCTCTTAACAAATAACATCACATTTCACAAACCATGTACTTAGTCAGTTTAGGGTGGGAAAATGAAGGGGCCTAGTCAACCAATTTGAATTTAAAAATTTGGAAAGAATGGGGTCAGGGCTATGACTATGAGGTTGACCCCTAGACCATGGAAATGACTCTACGTAATGTAATGGAACAATTAGATTCAGGTGACTAATGACTATATTAGTGTATATGCATAAATAAAAATTATAAATATGTAGATAAAATGTTCAAAATATATATGTGCAAGGATAAAATAGAAGCTAAATGTATGTATATGTAAATGTGTGTATAGAGATGGGAAAAAACTATTACCCATTCAGGAAAAAAGAGGCTAGTCAATTTAAAGCGGAAAATGAAGGAGGCTAGTCAACCAATTTGAATTTAAAATTTTGAAAAGAATGGGGTCAAGTCTATGACTACGAGGTTGACCCCTAGTCTATGGAAATGACCCTAGATAATGTAATGGAACAATTAGATTTAGGTGATTAATAACTATATTAATATATATGCATAAATAAGAATTATAAATATGCAGATAACCAGGATAAAATAGAAGCTAAATGTACGTATAGAGATGGAAAAAAACTATTACCCATTAGGGGAAAAGGAGACAAAACTAAATGGGCAAGGGAATGGGTATGCAAATTTCCCTATTACAATATTATAAACTGTTTTAATACTAGAAAAAAATAAAAATTCTATGAAAGTAGCCAAGTATATGTAAATAGCTCTGTTTCTAAAGTGTCAAAACTTTGTAAAACTCACTTCCCATAAATGCGAACAACTTCTAGCTGCAAAATCGTTTACGGCAGAAGAATTACATAAAGAGTGGTTAATCTGTAACCGAGAGTATGAGCTCCAAATCTATTGATATCGGTCTATATTACATGCTTTGATGCAGAAGCACAAGGGAAAACCTAATGTCAAAAGTAGCCCTGAATAGGGCCATGCCTATTTTCAGAGAAAGAAAACGAAGAAAAATAAACCTACCACTCTGTGAATGCTTCTTTGCTCATTTCATGCAATCGTTTTCTTCTCACTCTTCGTCTGACATTAATGACTTGAGAGATTCAGAAGCTCATACTCGACAAAGCAATAATTATAATGATGCACCAAATGACTTTATTAGTGATGATGAAGAGGAGGATGATATTCCTCTCGCCAGAGGAATATTTGAAGGCGGCCCAGAAATGGGTTCATACAAGCAAGGCGATGCCACTTATCATATTCTTATTGAAAAGCTCGTATCTTCAGGTCAGTTTTCTGCAATGAAAAAGGTCTTAAATCGAATGAGAAAAGAGGGTCGTGTTTTACAGGAAAAACTGTTTATTTGCATTATCAAAGCTTATGGAAATGCTCACATGCCCAACGAGGCCCTTAGCTTTTTTTTTGAGATTCTTGAAAAATATGACTGCAAGCCCAGCGTTAGGTCTTTTAATTCTGTATTAAATGTGCTTGTTCGAGAGAAGCTTTTTAATGAGGCCCTTCAGTTTTACTCAGACAAGAAGGCAGCTGGAATTAGACCTAATGTTCTCACCTTTAACATTCTCTGTAAGGCTTTATGCCAATGTAATCGAGTAGATGGTGCTTATCAATTGTTTCAAGAAATGCCCACTTGGCACTGTGATCCTGATGTGTTTACTTACAGCACTCTTATCAATGGATTCTGCAAGCAGAATAGGATTGAGGAGGCTATGTCACTGCTAGATGAAATGCAGGCTGATGGGTGCTTTCCCAATACGGTGACATTTAATGCTATGATTCATGGTCTCTGTAAAAAGGGTGACATGATTAGGGCATTGAAGCTTATGGACAATATGCTGCTCAAGGGCTGCTCCCCAAATGAGGTGACTTACAATAGTCTCATAGATGGCTTCTGTAAGCAGGGGAAGTTGAAGAAAGCTACTAAAGTTCTGCATCAGATGATGGAAAAGAAGTGCATTCCTAATACAATCACCTATAACACTTTGATAAATGGTCTTTGCAAGCTTGGCAAGCTGGATGATGCAGCAAAGATATTGTCGGGGATGTTGGAAAGAGGTTGTAGTCCTAATGTGTTTACGTACTCTACCCTGATGAGTGGACTATGCAAAGAGGGCAAGGTGCAAGAGGCAATTAAGCTATGGGATCATATGAAAAACAACAATTGTGAAACCAATGCGTTTGTTTACAGTGCTTTGATTGATGGTCTTTGTAAGGGAGGGGATATCAACAGAGCAAAAGAGCTTCTTTGGGAGATGTGTGATCAGGGGTTTATCCCAAATGTTGTTACTTATAGCTCCTTGATTGATGGCCTATGCAAAGCAAGCAATGTACACGAAGCAACTGTTGTCTGGAATGAGATGTTGGACAAGGGACATGTTCCAAATGCATTCAGTTACAGTATATTGATTCATGGTCTCTGTGAAGATGGGAACATAGAGGAGGCCACCAAAATATGGAAAAATATGATGGACTCTGGCTGCAGTCCAGATGTTGTGACCTACAGTGCATTAATTAATGGGCTTTGCAAGGCTGGCCGAATGGACGAAGCTGTTACGCTGCTTGATGAGATGTTGTACAAGGGTTGCGAACCGGATGTTGTCACCTACAACACATTAATTGATGGCTTTTGCAAACAGAACAATATATACCGTGCCATGGATCTTGTAGATGAAATGTTGCACCTTGGTTGTGATCCAAGTGCTCGGACTTGTGATATTCTTATGAGTGGTTTACGCAAATGTGGGAAGATAGATAGTGCTGGAGATATTTTTGAGGAATTAGTCATCCGTCTAGCTAAGAAAGGAAGAATACATGGTGCTGCCACTGTTTTGGAAGCATTGTTAAAGAAGGGCTTTGTTCCTGATATTTATACTTGGACCATTACAGTCAAAGGACTTTGTACCCTCAGAAAGGTGTATCGGGCAATTGACGATTGCTGGACAAAGGTTTATGGCTGATTTAGAGGAGGTTCAGTTCATTCATCAAAACAAAAGGTAGTGATGCTTTATAGGAGAGAACTCTATGCATTTAGAGAGAATTCACACCAATTATGAATTACAATTCGTTATGTGTCAAGCATTGCATGGCTGTCTTTATACTCAATAATAGTCCACAACTTGAAAATTATGGATGATTAAAGGGCTTGTACAATCTGTCCTACCATTAAATTTGCTGTTACTTGAAGAAAGTTGACTCCTTGGATGGTTTCTTATCATGTAATGCAGGTAATGGGAAAATACTTTAGGAGTTAATGCATCCGCTTTCAGTTGCATGTGTTAACCCATTTCCAGCAAATAGATAACCATTTGATCCAAATCTCGAAGGCATTTGGACAAGTGATGCGGTATGCTCTGGATACTTTGCTAATAATCTTAATAGGATTATCACTGTCAGACTGATGCATTGTGCATTAGGATAGCAATGTTTTTCCCAGTTTAAATTTGTTCATGCATGTGGCATCATCTAAGTTACTGGTCTGGGTTCGGAGGTTTGGGTATACTGGTACAACAAAGATTTTTCTGGTGTTGGGTTCGTCTGTATTAAAAAACATATAAAAATCATAAATATATACATATTTGCAATCTAAAAACAGATATTAAGTTCAGAATAACACATAACATCATAGAATAAACAAAACCACTATAAAAATTAAAAATACTACTTCAATGTCAATTTATCAAACTCAAATGTCATGATAGATATTCATTGTTCAATATTAAAATGATAAAATTAGCAATCAGTGTCATATGGGTTTTAATAAAGATCATCATCATTATCATTGACATTAGATGATGTAGGTGGATTAGAGGAACCACAAGGAGTGCCATTGAGACTTGCACTAAAAGTATGCTAGTGGCTATTTGACTCCCCCAAAATGAAGATTGATGGGAAGTGGAAACATTTAAGTTAGTATGCTTTGGCTTTACATCCCACAGCTTTGTTGCCCCTTCCTTGTTATTTTGATTGTGCAAAAGAAGGCACAAGTTGCAATGCATGTTCACTAACTCCTTTGCTTTTTTTGATGCCAATTAGTTGTGCTTTGATGAGTGGATGAAGGAGTATGTACTCCAATTCCTCTTGGATAAGATGAATTGGCAACCTATTGAGGCAAATTTAGAGAGTCAGAACTATAAATGAAACTTCAAATTTTAATTCCATGGCCAAACATTCCAACACCTACAACCTCTTGCAAGCATCCTTCTTATACTTGTCACAAAGAGTGGAAATGCTTTGACCATTGGAGTGTATAAAATCAACATACTCATTCGTGACTACATCCTCCAAATCAAAATTGGGGAAGAGTCTAGCAAACACTTGCTTGCACCCTTTCCTTGACTTCCAAATCTCTAGACGGTGCAATCCTCGTCAGCAAAGAAAGGATTTCACATTGTAATATTTTGGAGTCAATGCAAAGGTAAGAAGATGTAGTGGGGTGATCATTTTGTTCCATCACTCAACAAGAATTGTTTGCACCTATTTGAAGAAAGTTTCTTTGGGATCTTGTTCTTTCTCATTTATGATGGTCTTCATCTTTTCAACCATTGAGTTGATGTCATCATATACCTCTTCCAAACATGGCTTATCCATATCAGTATAATTGATCATACTCATGATAGGCTTGTTGAAACCATAGCTGGAAAACTCGTCTCGCCAAAAAACTCGCCAAGCCCAAAATTGATGAGTAAAAAAAACTCGGCAAAAAATTCGGGAACTTAAAAAAGTTGCTTAAATTTCATTAGAAACACATTTTTTTTTGCAAAATTCAATGCCAAAATGCATCCAATGAGTCCATAAATGAGTACAAAAGTGTTTTTTATTAAATTTAATTGACTTTAATGCAAATTGATTACAAAATCGCATTCTCATGCGAAACCCTGATGGTTGAAAGCTTGATAGTCTGATACAAATTACAATAGATAGCTGAAAATGAAAATAGTAAAACTAGAAGTAAATACTAAATACAACATTTTACACCTTCCTCTTCCCTAATTTAGTCAAAGCTAGGGAAGAGGTAGATGCTCTAGTCTTGTGAGTATGTTGTGCCGGTGGCTGCTCGGTTGGCATGGAAGGCTGTGGCCGAGGCTCGACCACCATCCTGGAAATATCTGGCTCTGGCAATGACTCCTCATCCTCATGAATGTTCTCCAACCCTACATCTCCTGTTGCACCCACATCCTCCATTCCCTGTCTCTCGAAATCAAGAATCTCGTCTGCGGTAAACAATGGAGGCTGCTCATCCCGCCTTGTCCAATCACTGTAAGGATCTATCTCATCCAAATCAATAAGATCCAGTGATTTGTCCTCTACTCTTTTTGTGCGCAATCGAAGGTTGTATTGCACAAAGACAAGGTCATTGAGGCGCTTTTGAGCTAATTTGTTCTTCTTTGTGTGAATGGCCTCAAACAAGCTCCAATTCCACTCACAATTGGATGCACTACAAAGCTCCTATTTTCCATGCCTCAGAATTGTAAAACCATGTCAAATTCCACAACATTTTACTAAGGGGTCCTTGTTCTTTCACCCTGATGCATGTTCCTGAAACCTTGAATTTGGCTAAGTCTGAAACCCTGAAACCTTGAAAAATTGGTTAAGTCTGAAATCTGATGGATCCTCCAAAATCTAGAATCTGCATGTTAAATCCCATGGATCCGGAACCTATCTCAAACATCCTGACAGTATATTTCAAAATATTTCAAGTATAAGTTCGACAAACTTATACTTAAATATATTTTTAAATATATTGTCACCCAAGGAATTTCAAAATCTGGCGGGATTTTTACTTCCTACTGCAGTTTGCGTTAAAAACACCATCAACATGACCCTATTATGCAAACACACGACAAGTTTTATGCTCGGACTCGCCGAGTTTTGGCGAGTACTCGCCAAAAACTCGACGACTTTTCGGCAGAGACTTGGCACAAAAACTTGGCGAGTTTAAGTCAGAAAAACTTGCCCATGAAAAAAGCTCACGGGTTTTTAAAGACTCGCCGATTTTTCGGCAAGTCTGCCAACTATGGTTAAAACTAACAAGATGTTCCACACGATCCCATCAAGTGTCATCTAGGATCATCTACTTAGTATTTGTTTTCCTCTTATTGTTGGGTTGCCTTCATTGTTGGAGGCGAATTGGGTCTCAACAACCTATTAAAAAATAAATAAAAATTTAAAAACAAAGAAGAAAACACATTTAAGTTAATTTGTAAACTGTATTGTTTTGCTTACCTTTAGCAGCTCCAAGTTTGAGAATGATTAGGATAAGCCCTATGACATGTGGTGGTTGGTTATGAACATTTGGATCTCTTTGGCCTCAACATACAATCGATTTTGTTGCGTATCTTTTGTAGCATAAAGTTGAGTGAGTGGACAACACAAGGTGTCCAAAAGATTCATGAATAACATGCCTCAATCAATGTGCCATTTGCTTTACAATTTTTTTGCGTTGTCCATTATGACTTGGACAATGTTACTTGGCCCCACTTCCTCAATGGCCCCTACGATGTCAACAATAAATTGTGCATCCTTTATTTGCCCCTCACAATCCATGACTTTCAAAAACATTGTCCCTTTAGGAGACATTGCAATTGCATTGATCAAGGGCCGATATTTGACATCCTTAGGTTCATTGAAAATGATGGACATCCTTGTCAAATCTCTAATGGGCTTCAATGAATCTTCTACAAGTTTCACCTCCTTTGCCAATAAGGTGCTGCACACCTTCTCATAACTTGGGCCCTTGTACCTTTTTGAAGCCACCTTGATTTTGCTCATTCACCATTTCTTGCCAATACGGTGAGCAAACAACTTTGAAAGACAATCCATTTACATGGATGCGTCTTGCAATGTGTTGATTGGCTATCTCTCATGATTCATTATGAAATGCCTTTCCAATGGTCCCTTCATTCTCTTGTGGGAAGTGGGTTCTTCTTGATGTGTGGCCAAAAATGGGTGGCTGTCTACCACAAGATCAGGGATAGATGGGAAAAGAGGGGGCCTCATTACTCGAGATCCTTTCCTTGCTAAAGCATGACCTGTTCCATGGGCAATTGCTTCTTTTGCTTGCCCTTGCTCTCTAATATTTTCCACCACTTTAGATGTTGGGTGCACCCTTCTTGCTTGGGCAAGCTTTGATGCCTATGCCAAGAATACTGCACAAATGGGCTTTCTCCCGACTGTATGATTTTGTATACTTCAAATCACACCCATTGCAAATCCAAACATATCCCCCACCATGTGGAATTTGCCGTATTATGTCAACATGCTTCCACAATGGTGAATTTGGGTATATTAAGCATCATGGTTGGCCTGTGGAGCTAGAACTGGTTGCCTTTGTAATCCTTTTGGTGATAAGTATGGAAAACAGCACATTCCAAACAAATAAAAACCAAAAAAATATATATGACAACTCATTTAATATTTTAATCACAGAAGAATGAAAACAAAAACAAGAGCATTTGTTTGTAAAAGAAAAATTGAAGAAAAAATACCAAAAAGTCTTACCTCCAATCCAGAAATCTTCCTCTAAGATCTCCTTGGCAGCAAATAGACTCTTGTACATGCATAGGAATAGCAATCCAACCGATTTGGAACCTTCAATGATCAATCTTCAGCTCTATTTGTGTAATGACAAGCAAGAATGAAAGTTCAGCAAGTGTACTTGGTTTGTGTCTTTTGCATTCAAACTGAGGTAAAATGAATTTGTTTTAATAGTGTTTCAAATGGTTTAGATGTCACTTTTAAGGCTAGAGCTCATGTTTTTAGGTTGAATAGTCAACGTTTTAGTCAAAAAGGAAAAATTTAAAATAAAAAAAAAGACTGCCTTTTTCGGACCAGTTTGCACTGTGTTTAGGTCTTGCAAAATGGACCTGGATTCACTCATGTTTTTGCCCTGCAGGACCCGGCCGAATCCGGGTCTGTTTGGCAGAACTAGGACTTGGACCGAGTTCGAACCAGATCTGGATCTGGGGATTTTCTTGAATAAACCAGTAACTTAGGGCTTCATATGTCAAGATAGGTGGACCTTGAAAAACACACAACATCATGACCATGCCACGTAAGGTATCATTTAATAGAAGACGCTACTTGTTGCAATTTGATTAAGTGTGTTGTCTGAATATTGAATGGTCTTGGATTTAGGGTGAGTTATATTTTCAGAATATGCTTTTATAGTATCTATTTGGAGATGATGTAGCCTCTAATTTTCTTTTAGTATTTTTTGGCATGAGTTTGTTATTTTCCTTGTAGTAGTCGTTAATCCTCATTATGATGAAAGGCAACAATCATCTATTATATAAGGAACCAAAAATACACCCTAAAAGGAATGCAATACCTATATTGCCTCTAGGTTTTGGAGAACAAGTGAGCTGCTCAGAGAAGTTTCACTCAGGTAAATCTGTGGCCTTGGAAAAGCTGCAGATTATGCTTCTTACATTGGAAAAGGTGCCAAACCAACTAAAGGATCATAGCAGGTTTCTCATTTGGAGAAGAAGGTTGCTTATAGTTCCAAAAGGATGATTAACTTCATCAATGGTTTTTTGAGGGTGAGTAGTTTAGTAGTTTGTGGTAGTGTTTAGTTGAAGGGCTTCGAAGGAGTTAGCACTAGCAGTGGCTGAATGTTCTCCAGCATGGAACAACCAAATTGAAGTTCTTAGATTTGTAAAAGTTAAATCCATTTTTACTGGTTGCATTAAGGGGTAATGTTAGAGATAATGAGGAGTCTTGTTATGCCAATACAATGAAGCTATACCACACGAGTTAAATTAACTGATATACAAATGATTTCTGTTTTATGTATGGTTACACAAATAGCAAGACATAAGGATTGGTAGATTGTCGAAGCTACGGTCTTGCTGAGATATGGAGGTGCCCCTTTGTGAGCTTCATGTTCGTTATATATTGTACTTGCATTTAAGGAGTATACTGTATTTGTTATGCTATATCTTATATCTCTTCATTTCCTACAACCTGTCTTTACTGTTATTTTATGTTGAATGTTTATTTCTTCTAATTTGTGCAGTGCCTCTCAAATTACAACATGATAATTAAAAGAGGAAATTTTATCGGGGACCCTCAACCCTTTGGAAAGTGTCCCAATGTGCTGAATGCCTAGACATGTGCCACTACAACAGAACTCCAAAGAGAACAACAGAAAAAACAGCAGAGATAGATATGGGAAAGCCAAACCAAACTACACTACAGAACAGCAACGTCAAACCACAGGATCTGAGACCAGAAACATAGTAGACTAAATACTAAACCAGACAGAGGTGAGATGAGAAGAGCCTAAGACCATGGATTAGCATCAATATCATCTTCACCACTCCACCTCGAGCCCATGCCAGGCCCAGCAGTCTGCACCTCTTTTAGCTCCATAACCTCAATTGGAGTAGATGGTCTTGAAGCAGCTGAATTTGGATGATCACCCACTCAAGCTCAGCCGCCAGGGGAGCTTCTACCACATGCCAGATTCTTGCTTCTTCCTCTACCTTCTCTACCCCAATGACTCTTACTATGGAAAGGACCAGTTCAATATCAAGGTTTTTTTGCCCTCAAGTTCTACCAGTTTTCATTCTGCACTGGTTCCATTCCCGCATGTCAGAACCTACAACCAACACATGGTGGACTTTCTCTGCTAGCCTCTTGTTTAACCCTACATTATGCAGAACCTCCATAGGTAGGAAAGAGCCTGTCAAAAGGCCTTGGTTTTTTGCCAGACCAACCCTTGAAATATTTCATGGCTAGGTGGGAGAGATAGGCACCAAGGGCTTGTGAGTACTTGAAAGAGGAGGGGTAGAAATTTGGGGATGAAAGAGAAGGCAGGTTTTCAAGCTTATCAGGTGGTGTTCATCATCCTTATCGACGTTAGCCTGACAAACTCTGTCAAAAGCCAAGAAATCAGCATAGTGTTTACTGAGTTCATTCAAATTTCTTTCCAATCTTTCAATATGAACTTACAAATGTTCAATGACCATCCCCTTCAGAGGCAAGGTCAGAGGCAAAATAAGATGCACAGCCTCTCTCACAAGTGGATAATCATTCTCCATACCCCATTAACTTTTAAGACTTAATGTTCCAGTAAATTTTTTCTCCGAAGAATACTTTCTGCAACCCAAATGAACAATTCTCTGTCCACAATGCACATGGTGAAATTTGATTATAGAGGAATTAGTGCCTGTGGTACCCATGTCAAATTCTAATGACTTCTTCCTCAATGTGGATTTGAAAAATTCAGCATCCTTTTTTTCCTCCTAAGAAAAAAGCAATTGAAACTTCTTAGTAGACAAAAGACCTTCAAAAGTCTTTTCCCCAAGTCTGCCACCCTTTTTGATTGCTATAACAAGTTTGGGCGATAGAAGATGGGGAATGTGTAAAGATGAGGCCATTAATAATCTCAAGGTGCTAGTGTAATGTCCCCTTTTTGGCGCATAGACCTTTTGTGCGCATTATGCTTGTTCTTAGTCTTCCGGAGGCTATTCGTCATGTTTGGAAGAACTCCAACGTTCTTGGAGTGGCCGTGACTCAGTCTTACAGAGCAGTTGTTCGTGTTTTTAAGTCCGGCTAATCATTTGGAGTTCATAGATGCTTTCAGAATTCAATTCCGACCTCTCAGGTGCTCTCCAACTTTCTTGGAGAAACATGCTATTTTTAGATAGTCACTCAACAGCCTCTGATTTTCATTCCAAGTCTTCAGTATCCTATTGGTATGATTAGAATTGCAAAATTATATCATTTGGATGCTTTCCACAACTTGGGTATATTATTGAGTTATTTAATTATTTATTCACTTTAGTTGTCTGAGGATGGGAAATATTAAAAGATAACTTAAGTGTAATAACTCTTTGGAAAGGTGTTGAAAAGTATTATTTGATGCTCACATAAAAGGAAAGGGAGACATAAAGTGAGCAATTAAAAAGGTTATTTTTATGTGAGGAGGAAATTAAAAGAAAAGTGAAATTATAATTTTTATTTCCTCTTGTTGCCCTAATAGTGTCTTTGTAAAGGCATTGTGGGCTCATTTGGAGGTTCATGTTGAATATATTTTCATTTCTTTTGAAAACTTGTGCTGCTGAGTAGAGTTTCTTCTTGCGGTTGTTTAGCCTCAACTTCTCATCTAGTTTCGGTTGTGGAAGATCAACCCTAGCTGGATATCTGGTGATTTTATTTAGAAATCACAAGGAGCTTCAATGGAGTCTTCATGCAGAGATTTTGGGTTGAATAGTTTTGATGTATTTTGATGTGTGAGGATTTGAGATGTTTTTCAATGATATTTTTGGAGTATTTTGTGCTAAGTGTTGAGGTGAGTTGTGGTGTGTGAAGAGTTTTGGGGTTGTGAGTAGTATTTCTGTGCATTTCTAGTTTGCTGGGTTTTGTATCAGACCTGAGTATTTTGCTGTTAGAGTGCTTTCGGAGGTGTATTTTTAGTGTTTTGAGCTTCATTACATCCATAATCAGCAACAGAGCTTCATGGGTATGCTTCAAGGTGATGTTTGGTGACTTCTCAACTCCTCATATTCTGATTTTTAATGCTACAACAGTTTATTTCAGTTCTGATCAGAATTAATAAAATATTGCAGCGTGCCCTAACTCTTGTGTTTCCTTTATATGTTGCAATAAATATGTGAATGTAACCTTGGATGGTATAACCGCCAGTGGAGTAGTTGTTTTCAGCTCATTTCTCACCCCACTGAATAAGTGATTTAATTGTTAATGACTTCCCGCTGAATAAGTGGATGTGCCTAACTTTACTTTTAGTTTTCCCCCACTGAATAAGTGGTGATTCCCACGATTAAGTGGATGCCCGCTGCATAAGCAGATGCCCACTGAATAAGTGGAAGTTGTTATTATTGCATGTTGGTTTGAAATGCTAACTCAGAAGCACTTGTATGCTCTCACCTTGCCCGCATAGGGATTTGGATGATCAAAAGAGTGTGGAAGAACTTAACCAATTGCATCTTCTTTGTGTGTGGATTTTCAAACAAAACAAAAAAAACTGTGGTGCTCATTACAGCTAGCCAAGCACTGTAGTTCGGCACGCAACAACCTCGCTCCCAAGGAGAGAATGTGTCTTATCAACTCAATTCTTTTAGAAGGGAGGAGTTAAAAGAAATCATTGATCTGCCCCAAAAATAAAATCTAGAAATACATTAGAGTTGAAAAAATCAATACTCATGGCTTAACAAGTTTAACCTAGGACAGAGGCCAAGCCCAACCACTCACCAACAAATGAACTAGATTACTTCAAAAACATAGAGAGAAATTCCTTCATTAACTAGAGAATCTGCTGCTCTATTCACTTCTTAGAAACCATGATTGGAGCTTAAATAGTCTTCTCACTTCTCGTAGAATATGGTTAAGTTTCCTACTTGGAATGCGCCCATTGCATTGATGATTACTTGGGAGACACCTTCAAATTCTAACTCCTTGATGTTCAAATTGTAGGCAAGCTTAAGTGTCATGTTCCCCTTTCCAAAATTAATGGCGAGAAAAACCCAAAAGCCCCTTCCTTATTTCTCATGGGCTAAGGGGAACTAAAATAAGGGAAATAATATTATAATTTAGTATTAAGTTGTCTAACTGAAATTTTCTTATTCAAATTTGGGAAAGACAACTTAATTTTAGAAAGATGAGTTGCCTCACTAAGATAATAAGATTTCTTTTTCCGAAGTGAATTTCAATTTGGAAATAGAGGAAGTTGGGTGCCCTAGGATTGAGGGAGTTTATAAGAGCAATCAGATGCATGCAAAAGGATCATTCTACTCATTATTTTCAAATCATCATTTGAGCACTTGTGTTCATATTCAATCCAAAGGACAAAAACCCCAAGGATTGCACAAGATCCACGAATGAAAACCCTTGAGATTTCATATGGAGTTCGGGGACAAAAACCCTTGGGTTCTAGCAAGGTGATTTCATTTTAGGAGTTGCATGTGAGCTTCAAATCATTGTTTGGTTTAGTATTTTCAGTTTCAGAAGATTTTAGTTTGCTTCAAATTGTAGGCGCAATGTTTATTTGTTATTCTTGCTAAGTGCACAATCTAAGGTTGTCATATATATGTGTGGAGGAGCAATCAGCATTTTGGAATGATTTATAGCTTTGTATTAGTGAAGATAATCTATCTGCCTTAATTTTGAAGGATTCATGGCTTGTTGGTGATCATCCTAGCTATTGTACCATTCATGGTACTGGGCGCATCAATATTAGATGATTATTTTGCTGTTCTGAGGTATCTTCTAGTCTTATTGTGACAATTTGATGACAACAGTGTTGTTAGCATCGGTTTGGACTGCCACTTCAATTGGAGGAGATAGAGATTGGGATTGCTGTTTGGCATCATATCTGCAATCTATTTATCATTTTTGTTGTGTTAGTAAGTGGCTGGGTAGTTTTGGATAATTTCAAAATTAATTGCAGCTTTCTACTTGAGTATATCTTGATTTGCTGATTGCACAGTTATGATTGTACTATTGTACCTCTTCATTGTTTACTGTCGAATGGGTCTATTGTTTTTCATATAGAGTAAACAAGAAAGATAATTGAACTATCACATTGTACGAGAATAAAAATATAATTGATACTTAGAACTTCAACTGCATATATTGATTCAAAACAGCAAGTACAATAAAAACCCCAAAACTCCATGTCTCATACAATGAGATGACAATTACATATATAGGTTGTGGACGGTTGCCAACCGTCACCAACCGACATACCGATCGGGAGTAACTACTCGCCGATACCAACTAACAAACACACTTGCCGATACACTAATCAAAACATATTTTGCCGATGCAAACTAAAACTAATAAGTATAAAATATGTCCAACATCGTCCCCCCCAAAAAACTTGTCTTCCAGATGACTACAGAACAAGATCCAATGAACAACTACGAAGGACGACGGTCGGTGGATGTCTTTGGAGGTGTGGATGCTATTTGAGCTGAACTCGAAGTCTCTTGCTGTGGTAAGACCAACCACCGAAGCCTGTACACTTCCTCTATCCAATGTTTCAGATGGGTGGTGGCAATGATGTGCTTGTCTCTAGTCATGGGAACCATCTGAACGGCCTCCTCCAACTGCTTTTTGGTTTTCTCTTGTGCTACCTGGGAGTCGGCCAACTGTTGTTTCAACTCCTTTGTAGCTTCCAACTCTGCCCTCAATGCATTTGCCTTGTTCTTCTCTGCTTGTGTGAGCTCGACTTCCTGGGCAAGCTACCGTTGGAAGTGAACCTACTGCTCGTCGATTTTTCCCTCAGTTTCCTACATATATCCAAGGCTTCATCTAGTCTTTTGTTGCACTCCACCTTATGATTAATGTCCTCCTGCCGAGAATAATATAGTGCCTTGAAATGATCTTCAATGGTGTGAAGGGCTGCAAGTATCTCCCTATCTGCGCCTCCAACTCCGGTATCTGGTTTGTCTGGTTTCCATGTTCGTTGCATCTCTTCTGTATCAACTTCTGGCCATCCCCGACTCCAAAATATTTGTACAAATTCTGCCTAGACATTCTTGACGAAGTGTTCAATCCTTTGTACTTCTGCAAGTACTACTGGTGAGGAGTGTTGAGGGTCGACTTGGGTAGCAATATCCGACACCTTCTGAATAATAGCTCCAATGGACCCTAAGTCCTGCACATACCTGAGAATTGTGCCAAGCGGGTCACTCTCATCTGGTTGGACAATGTGTATTGTCAAGTCTGTTGGCTTGGTTGAGTGAGAAGTATCCCGTGTATCATTAGAACTATTTGCCATCCTAGTATTGGTGCCTTCTTCCTCTGAGCTACCCGTGGCTGATCCTTCCTCTTTTGCTTCGGAGTCACTGATCATTACCATATCTCTTGGTACGTCGGCTACCTTTACTGTCTCCTCTTCAAGTTCAAGTGCTGGTTGTGCCATATCTTCCTCAAGTGCAAGTGCTGGCGGTAAAGTAGATCTAGTCAGGCTCAAGGGAGGAATGTTTGCCAGCTGTGAAGGTGCCCCAAGTAACTGAAGCCAAGTATCCACCTGCACTGAACTATCCACATGTGTCGAACTCTCGGGTGACCTAGTCTCAAAAGGAGTAATCTGCCCTGAAGAGGGACTAGAACTGTGCTTTCCCCCTTCATCCTCATAATTTGACCCCATGAAACACGAGTGGCACTAGGCTGAGTGCTCATAGGGATCTCCACCTGTGTGCGGGTGTCCAAGTGCAAATGTGCATGCCTCTTTCCGAGTGCAACATCCAACCTACTCTCTCCTGTCGGTACTATGAGGCTGGCGGGAGTGTAAGGAGTGGCTGAGGCTGATGAGGCCTCAATGCAATCCTCCTCGGCATTCTCTGCATTGTATGATACTTCTGATGATTCGGCCACCTCTTGTTTCCTCTTTTTGCTGCTACTGGATTCATCCCCTTTTCCACCTTGAGTAGGGGCCTTCAGATTTGTCCATCTGAAGACAGTTGGCCATGCAAGGTCGTATTGTTCATCTAGCTGAAATGGAGCTCTCGCCAGTGAAGGGACCTGAGTGTGAATGGCATCCAAAAATAGCGCAATAGCTTGTTGGGTCATATAGAATGACTTATGGGACATCTTCAGGAACTCATGAATTCTGTTTGAGAGGATCGCTGCCCAATTGTATAGTGCACCTTGGTTGAGACCAATCATATAGGCGGTCATCCAAAACGGAATGTCTGACGAGCATGAGGCTCTAATCAGCCACCCCCTGATCACGTCCATTATGCACCACCATTCATCGTTTGCTAAGTGGTCTTGTCGCAGTCCCCAGTTACCTGTAGCTTTCAATTGGATCTTTCTGCTCTGCAAACCTTAGCCATTATGTTCTCTTTGTGCCTTGCTGTCATCTTCTGTTTGCCGACTATGAACCCCTGGCGAGGAACTCCCATCACTCTCTCAAAGTCTTGGGGCGTGAATGTGAGTTTTATGACAACATTCATAAATCTAATTATGGTATGCTTTGAACGGGGGTTGTAGTTTGCCACCATGCTTTTTAGCACTCCTTCAAACTACCTGAAATTGAAGTAGGGCATTTGTATCACCTTATCAACTTTTGCCTTTTGCAGTGCTACCTTGAGAGGATGGTCATCGGCATGGCTATTCCACCATTGCTTACATTTTGCTGCTGTGAGACTTTCCCATTGTAACAAGTCCACTGTGATTTTTTCTCCCTTTCCCTTTTCCTTTCGGCTGCTTTTTTTGTGCTAACGGATGCACATCAATCTGTGGCTTGTGTTTTGGTGGAGACTCCTCTACAATCAATTTTCCTGCCATTCTTCTACCTTCAGCTTCTCCTTTTATCTGGATGTGCTTCCCTCTGCCTTGTGCTCTGGTTATCCTGTTTGTCGGTGAAAATGACATTTTGCCCTTTTTATAATGCCCAAGTGATTCAATTATGCCCGTTAGGGTTAGGTTTTGCTTTTCCCGAGAATGATGGCTGACTCAAGACCTGGCAAAACACTCTGTTATGCAAATTATCTGTTTGTCGAAGATCTACTTGTACGACAAAGGTGGAAAACTCAACTCAAAACCATCTCAGCACATCACCCTTGGTCTACGGTAAAATCTATGCACGTACGGCTCAAACTCGTACGGTCCTCTAGTACTCGCACATGGTCAAAATGCACTCGTACGATAATATAAACTTTTGGAATCGTACGGTTTACGGTGGTATTGCTCGTTGAACTTGTACGACAACAAATAATCCAATAATCCTCCCGTTAGAATCCTAGCTCGTACGATATAGAAGGAACTCAACTCATATGGCTTTAACGAGCAGTACCAACTGGAAGAGATCAACCGATTTTGCTTGTCGTACGAATTTGATCAGATATGGGAACTTGAAGAGATCAACCGATTTTGCTCCAATGACTGCTTGCGACATAAAGGCTATATAAATTGCATCTTTCGCCAAATGTCAGAAATTGAGGTCCTAGACGAGAATGAAGGGAACGACAACGACAAGGAAAGAGAAATTTAGGAGAGTGAATGGATGATGGCGGAGTTCGAAGAATTAGAAACTGCCAAGTTAGTAAAGGGAAAAAAATTAGAGTAAAATATTGAATGCAAGAAAAAAAAAGAGCGAAAAAAAAAAGAAAAAGCAGAAAAAAATAAAATATAATAAAATGAATAAGTATGACCTAATATTATAAAAGGCTGACCGTACCATTTTATAAGTCATATTTTTTCTCTGCCAAGGAGAAACGAGTTAGAGAAGACATCACCGTACAAGTCCATAGCCGTACGTGACCGTACGAGTTTTGAGAAGGTCGTACTGAAAGGAGGGCCATTCAAGTAAAAGAAGTGGAGGGCCGTACGAACCTGTTTGGGACTGTACGAGTTCAAGGCAGAATGAACAAGTTGGGGTCCACCGTACGGGGAAATGAACAGATCTGCCGTACGAAGCTAGTTCCTGATCGCCGTATGGTAACTGTCTTCTACCGTGCGAGTTCCTTCTGGTTGTCGTACGAATTTCCCTGCCAACTGTACGAGTTGACTCTTCTGTGCTGTACGAGTTGACTCTTCTGTGCTGTACAAGTTGAGTTCCTTCTATGTCGTAAGAGCTGGGATTCTAACAGGAGGATTATTGGATTGTTGCCGTACAAGTTCAGCGAGTAGTACCACCGTAAACTGCATGATTCCAAAAGTTTATGCTGCCGTACGAGTGCATTTTGACCATGTGCGAGTACTAGAGGACCGTACGAGTTTGAGCCATACGTGCATAGATTCTACCGCAGAACAAGGGTGGCGTGCTGAGATGGGTGCGAGTTGAGTTTTCCACCTTCGTCGTACAAGTAGATCTCCTTTGACAAATAGATAATTTGCATAGCAGAGTGTTTTGCTAGGTCTTGAGTCAGCCATCATTCTTAGGAAAAGCAAAACCTAACCCTAACGGGCATAACTGAATCAGTTGGACATTATAAAAAGGACAGAATGTCATTTTCATTGGCAAATAGGATAACCAGAGCACAAGGCAGAGGGAAGCACATCCAGATAACAGGAGAAGCTGAAGGTAGAAGAATGGCAGGAAAATTGATTGTAGAGGAGTCTCCACCAAAACACAAGCCACATATTGATGTGGGTCCGTCAGCATAGAAAAAACAGCCGAAAGGAAAAGGGAAAGAGAAAGAAAAAATCACAGTGGACTCGTTACAATGGGAAAGTCTTACAACGGCAGAATGTAAGCAATGGTGGAATAGCCATGCTGATGACCATCCTCTCAAGGTAGCACTGTAGAAAGCAAAAGTTCACAAGGTGATACAAATGGCCTACTTCAATTTCAGGGAGTTTGAAGCAGTATTAAAAAGCATGGTGGCAAACTACAACCCTCGTTCAAACCATACCATAATTAGATTTATGAATGTTGCCGTAAAAATCACATTCACGCCCCAAGATTTTGAGAGAGTGATGGGAGTTCCTCGCCAGGGTTCATAGTCGGCAAACAAAAGATGATGACAAGGCACAAAGAGAACATAATGGCTAAGGTTTGCAGAGCAGAAAGACCCAGTTGAAAGCTACAGGGAATAGGGGATTGCGACGAGACCACTTGGCAAACGATGAATGGTGGTGCATAATGGATGTGATCAAGGGGGGGCTGACTGGAGCCTCACGCTTGTCAGACATTCTGTTTTGGATGACCCACTATATGATTGGTCTCAGCCAAGGTGCACTGTACAATTGGGTAGCGGTCCTCTCAAACAGAATTCATGAGTTCCTGAAGATGTCCCATAAGTCATTCTTTATGACCCAGCAGACTATTGTGCTATTTTTGGATGCCATTCACACTCAGGTCCCTTCACTGGCGAGAGCTCCATTTCAGCCAAATGAACAATACGACTCGACATGGCCAATTGTCTTCAGATGGACAAATCTGAAGGACCCTGCTCAAGGTGGAAAAGGGGATGAACCCAGAAGCAACAAAAAGAGGAAACAACAAGAGGTGGCCGAATCATCATCAGAAGCATCATACAGTGCAGAGGATGCCGAGGAGGATTGCATTGAGGCCTCGTCAGCTTCAGGCACTACTTGCACTCCCGCCAGCCTCATAGTACTGACAGGAGAGAGTAGGTTGGATGTTGCACTCGAGAAGAGGCATGCACATTTGCACTTGGACACCCGCACATAGGTGGAGATCCCCGTGAGCACTCAGCCTAGTACCACTCATGTTTCATGGGGTTAGATTATGAGGATGAAGGGGGAAAGCACGGTTACAGTCCCTCTTCCTTCAGGGCAGATTACTCTTTTTGAGACTAGGTCACCCGAGAGTTCGGCACAGGTGGATAGTTCAGTACAGGTGGATACTTGGCTTCAGTTACTTGGGGCACTTTCACAGCTGGCAGACATTCCTCCCTTGAGCCCGACTAGATCTACTTTACCGCCAACACTTGCACTTGAGGAAGCAATTGCACTTGAAGAGGAGACAGTAAAGGTAGCCGACGTACCAAGAGATATGGTAATGATCAGTGACTCCGAAGCAAAAGAGGAAGGATCAATCATGGGTAGCTCAGAGGAAGAAGACACCGATACTAGCATGGCAAATAATTCTAATGATACACGGGATACTTCTCACTCAGTCGAGCCAGCAGACTTGACAGTACACATTGCCCAACCAGATGAGAGTGACCCGTTTGGCATAGTTCTCAGGTATGTGCAGGACTTAGGGTCCATTGGAGCTATTATTCAGAAGGTGTCGGATATTGCTACCCAAGTCGACCCTCGACACTCCTCACCAGTAGTACTTGCAGAAGTCCAAAGGATTGAACACTTCGTCAGGAATGTCCAGGCAAAATTTGTACGAATATTTTGGAGTTGGGGTGGCTGGAAGTTGATACGGAAGAGATGCAACGGACATGGAAACCAGAGAGACCAGATACCAGAGTTGGAGGCGCAGATAGGGAGATACTTGCAGCCCTTCACACCATTGAAGATCATTTCAGGGTACTATATTATTCTCGGCAGGACATTGATCATAAGGTGGAGTGCAACAAAAGACTAGATGAAGCCTCGGATATATGTAGGAAGCTGAGGGAAAAAATCGATGAGCAGCAGGTTCACTTCCAACGGTAGCTTGCCCAAGAAGTCAAGTTCACACAAGCAGAGAAGAACAAGGCAAATGCATTAAGGGCAAAGTTGGAAGCTACAAAGAGGGAGTTGACATAACAGTTGGCCGACTCCCAGGCAGCACAGGAGAAAACCAAAAAACAATTGGAGGAGGCTGTTCAGATGGTTCGCCTAACTAGAGACAAGCACATCATTGCCACCACCCATCTGAAACATTGGACAGAGGAAGTGTACAGGCTTTGGCGGTTGGTCTTACCACAGCAGGAGACTTCGGGTTTAGCTTGGACGGCATCCACACCTCCAGGGACGTCCACTGACCCTCGTCCTTCGTAGTTGTTCATTGGATCTTGTTCTGTAGTCATTTGGAAGATGACAAGTTTTTTGGGGGGGATGATGTTAGGCATATTTTATACTTATTAGTTTTAGTTTGCATCGGCAAAGTATGTTTTGATTAGTGTATCGGCAAGTGTGTTTTTTAGTCGGTATCGGCGAGTAGTTACTCTTGATCGGTATGTCGGTTGGCGACGGTTGGCAACCGTCCACAACCTATATATGTAATTGTCATCTCATTGTATGAGACATGGAGTTTTTGGGTTTTTATTGTACTTGCTGTTTTGAATCAATATATGCAGTTGAAGTTTTGAGTATCAATTATATTTTCATTCTTGTACAATGTGATAGTTCAATTATCTTTCTTGTTTACTCTGTATGAAAAACAATAGACTCATTCGACAATAAACATTCATTGTTGCTCAGATTTGGTACATTAGCTTTGAAGTTGGCTGTAATAAAACTTTATAGTAGCATATAGTATCAATGTGGAGAATTGCATTTCAATATTTGAATGTTATGATTTCTTATTGCCATTATTGTTCATATTATTTAAGTATTGTATAAGTCCAAGAAATGCAAAAACTGTAAAGGTTTATGATTATTTAGGACTAGGACATGACAATGGGATTAGAGCCAAGGTATCGAGGTCGAGCCTTGTGAAGTGTGGTGGGCTTAGCCCTGGTAGGCATTCCTTTGTCATGCTGGCAGGTGGGCGCTTAAGCTAGATGGTGGGGTGCCCCATGTGTTCGTCCGCTCTCTAGGCCTTCCAGTGGGATGAAAACCTCACCCTTAAAGCCCATGGTGCTCATCCTCATCACTAGGCCGGTCTTTTGGTGTAGCGGCACATCACATTTAACCTTGGCAAACATTCCTCCATCGTTTTGGTAGGTGGTCGCTTAAGGCAAATGGTGGTGTGCCCCATGTGTTCGTCTGCCCTCTAGGCCTTTCGGTGGGTCAAAAGTCTCACCCTTAAAGCCTGTGGTGCTCGTACTCATTAGTAGGCCGGTCTTTTGGTGTAGTGGTACATCGGTACATCCCAGTGGTATCAGAGCTGTGATCTTGCTAGCATGTAGGGAAGCTAACCTTTATGCAAATTACATCACATGCTTGTCAATAACAGAAAAGTATGGAGGACAGAAAAGTAAAGACTTTTCAAGAATCTTTGACAAAAATATTACAATATTTGAAGAATATGAGTAAGGAAATGAATTAGTTTTTTGGTTTGGTGAAACAAAAGGACAAAAGTGCAAAAGAAGCATGCATGAAGAGCCCAAATGTCAAGGATCAGTTGTTGGAGCAATTTTCTATCAGCTATAAAGCTCTAGATTCATTTAGAAGAAAACGACAAAAGGATCCTATTCATAGGAGAAGGTTAGAAAAGTAGTGTGACAGAGATGAATGCAAACTTCTTGCCTTTGATGAATATGAAAAGAAGTCAGATATCTACAAATCTTCCACTACCTTTGAAGTGCACTTGGAAATATTCCAAGAAAACAAAAATAGAAGGAAAATGAAGAAGATGGAAAGGTTATGACTTAAGCCTCAAGAATCTACCAAGGAGCAAAAGCCAAAAGAATTTTTCTTGAAGAAAGAAGAATCACGAGAAATTGGTGTGAAGCAAGAACCCATGAAAACATTCCCGAAGGAAGAAGGCCGACCAAGGCTAGAGTCTTTAGTGCCTTGGACCAACTTCCACTCTAAGACACCTCCACCTAGCCAATAAAAGAAGAGTTCTATTGCAAGGAAGAAAGATGACAGCAAGAACGAACTTAGAAGAGAGAATCATTGCTTCTCATGTAAAGAATCTTGGGAGCCAAGCCACAAATGTTGGAGCAAAGAGGAGATGATGTCAGAAAAAGAGTCAAAGAATTTTGATGAAGAGCTAGAAAAGAAGATGATGGAACCAGAAAAAGTGACGGATACACCTGAACCATAACTTCAAGAAGAGGTTAACGAAGAAGTTGTGGAACATGAGCCAAAGGAAGAAGAGAAGCCAGATCAGAAATACTAGTAGTTATTGTGGAGCTTGAGCTGAAGGAGGAAGAACACTCAAAGCTGCAAGAATTTGAGAAGTCCATCATGCCGGTGGAAGGTATGGATTTTGTAATGTTCCATTTTTGGCGCATTAATTATTGTGAGAATTTGTGCTTGTTCCTAGTCTCTTGGAGGCTATCCAACATGTTTGGGAAGAACTCCAATGTTCTTGGAGTGGTCATAGTTCAGTCTGCAGAACAGTTATTTGGGTTTTCCTTGTGTAAATGGATTATTTTTTATGGCTTTGAGCTTAGTTGATGTTCCGAGTAACAGTGATGGTTTCTGAAGTTTAATCGGGCTTCTGGTTTGCTCTCCAAGATTCTTGGAGGAGTTTTCTATTTTTGGAAAGTCCCCCGGAAGGTATCGTTGCAAATCCCAAACCTTACAGAGCATATGGGTTCAGTTTATTTTGCATTCGGAGGCCGTTTGGGATTTTCCGCAAAATTTAATATTTAATGAGCTATTTTAATCATTATTTTCACTTTAGTTCCTAAGGGTGAAAATAATTAAAAAAATTGTTAAGTGTTATAGCTCATTAGAAAAGGGAAAGCAGATTCTTTTATTTAGGCACATAAAAGTGAGCACTTAAGTGGAGGAAAAAAGAAATAATTTAAGTTAGAAGGAAAATGTTATTATTTTCAAGAAATAATTCATTTCCTTTGTAACTCTTCCAGTGCCTTATAAAAGAAAATGAGCTCTCATTTGGAAGGGTTATGGTATGTTTTTGATATTGAATTTGTTTGCAGATGGGTTGAACCTGTGAGTTCTTCCATATTCTCTTGAGGACGAAAACTCTCTTGTAGAATCCTCTTGAGGACGGAAACTATCTGGAGTTTGAGTGTGGTTTCACACAGAAATCACCATTGTGCTGGAGCTGATTAGAGTTGGAGTTTCTGATAAGTTTTGGATTGGAAATCAATAGTTTATTATTTGTAATCCTTTGTAGATGATTTTGCTTGTATTTTGATCATGTTGTGTGAGTCTTTATGCACTATCTATGCTGGTCCGTATATTGTCATGTCCGTATTGGCAGATTGAAGATTTGAAAAATACAATATTGAAGATGAGTTTTTGGGATTCTATTTTCTTGCAGTATCATTGTCTATCCTAGTCATCATTTTCCATGGTGGTTTTGAAGGATAAAAAGCATTATTTGAAATTCTATGTGCATCCGTACCTGTAGATGTCCGTACGGCTGAAAATATCATTTTGGAGATTGCAATTTATATGGATGTTTGTCTGCCTTATGCTTTTGATAGTGCCTTTGTATGGCTAAATTGACTCTTTTAGGACCAATATGAGGAGTTTAAAAGCAATGAATGATTTCTTATGTTCATCTGTACTTCTGCTGATCTGAATCGATGTTGATAAAAAAAGATTTGAGGAGTCTTTGAAATCTGTTTTGATTGCTTAGTAATTGCCTCCTCTAAGTGAGCCTTTTGGAAGTAGTTTGAGGTTTTTTGATGAAGTTATGAATTTTCTATGATAGCCGTACTTGTTCCTGGCCGTACGGCCCAGCTAAAGGTCTTAAGACATTCTTATATCAGAAAAACAATATATTTGTCAGTATAATGTGCAGTTTTCTTATCATTTATCAATGATGTTGAGTGTGTTTGGGATAGAAGTATCAATTGTGTATGGGTTTAGTGGATTTGGTGAGTCTGGGGCTGCCGTACATATCTGTACCAGCATTGTTCCTACTTTATCAGTAATGATCAGTATCAAATGAATATTGTATTTTTGCAGTGGATGATAGTCTTTGTGTAGATTATGGTTGTAGAGGTTGGAAGAGTTACTTCTTGTGGTTTATTGTGGATATCAAGACTGATCTATGGTAGCTGCATTTCTCTGGACAGTCTGATTGCTTCATCAAGGAATGAACAGTAGCAAATTTCAGTTAATAGCTTCTGATTTTAGAGTCTTCTATGCTGGGTATGATCTGAATTTCTTCAAGGGAAGTTTATCAAGTTAAAATCAAGCTATTCTGGTCATTATTGTAATTGCTCTAAATTGTTATCTTTCATTAATGCTACAACATTTAAGACCCCTGGATGGTTTACCGCCAATGTGGAGAACGAACTTTACTTATTTGCTCTCACCCACTGAACAAGTGGATGGCTTTGTAATCTTCTTCATGCTTGCTTCGTACCCACTGGAAAGTGGTGAATTCCCATTATATGTGGATGCCCGCCGTAGCGGATGAATTGTAGTTCCTTGATTGCATAGTTATTCATTGTAAGCCAATCACCGTATGCTCTCACCTTGCCCATCCTGGGATTTGGGTGATCAGAAAGTGAGGGGCATTTAGTTGGTTTATGCATTGATGCTAACACTGTCATGCCATTGTAAAATTTTGAAAAAAAATTTCGGGGTAGCATCCTACAATGGTATCAGAGCTAGGTTGTTCTTGCCAGCCTGTTGGGGAGCTAATTTGTTGCAGATCTTTTAGTTGAGCAAGTCAGTTTTCAGCCTTGCATGTGAATGATCAGCACTTGCATGTTGTTCAGTGTGTGGCAGTGAAAGAGGTTGTTCAGTGATTGTTAGATTATGGCATCTCTTAAGAGGAGAAGTGAGACAGATGTTCTGTTTGATTTTGTTAGGCAAAGTCAGGATGAATTAGAAAGAGCAATTCAAGAGAAGTTGGATCGAAGGAAGTATCATCATGAGGCCACTAAGATTATTGATGAGTACGAAAGACTATCAGATGATTGTAAGCAGCAACTTCCTTGGGATGCTTTCTTGAAAATCATTAAAGAGGGGAATCTTGACAAAGAGGGCTTAATAGAATACATTCAGAAAATAAGGAAGGAAGAGGAGATGAAGACAATGTCTTTATGCAAGCCCGAATTACCTTTTTCTTTGGCAAGGACCAAGATCCATTCCCAGTCATCACTTTCCTGCCCACCGAACAAGAAGCCTCCTACTTCGAGGAGGAAAGAGTTCATCAAGAATGAACTTAGAAGAAGAAATCTTTGTTTCCTATACAAAGATTCTTGGGATCCTAACCATCATTGCAAGGGGAAAGAAGCTGAACCAGAAACTTTCATCACATGGCCTTTCTTTCAGGATAATGTGGAAACAAATAAAAAGGAAGATGAATTAGCAACCTTCACCACATGTTCTTTCTTTCCAAATGATGTGAAATCCGAAAATGGTGAAGATGAAGTCTTGATTAGAAATGAGTCTAAGCCTCGGTATGATGAAGACAAAGTCACAAATCATGAGACATGCATAGAGGAGTTTGCTGATTTGGAGAAGTCTACAAAAATTAGTGAAGCTGAGCCTTGCTTTGATAAAGAGCCACAAGTGTTGGATTTTGCAAGTCCTTCATTTGATGAAGATCCTGAAGATGCCACTACAATTGAGGAGATGAAGATGATCAATAGACTGCTAGAAGGTGACTGTGCAAATGAGCCTGAGACCATTGAAGTGAAGTGTTTATTTGAGGACATGGGAAATAATGAAATTGAAGAAGTTAATGCTGCTGAAATTTTCAAAACAGCACCTAATGAAGAGCATTTCCACCATTCTAGTGATGGAAGTCTTAATTATGAGTGGGATTGTTCCATGCAAAGAGAAGAGCAGTTAGATTCTTCAAAGATCCTTGACGAAGAATGTGCTGATGAAGACTTTAAATCAGCCATTGGTGATGATTCAATGTTTGGTTATGAGACTGTCATTTCATTTGATCTAAGTGATGAAGAAGAAGATTCAACTTCTATACAATTTGAAGAACTTAGTATCCTCGCAGAAGAGTCAATTGATGAGCATGTTGATGAAGAGTTTGTTGGAAGATTTGGATCAGTCTCAAGGGTTGGCTCAACATTGAATTTATGTGATGCTACTTCTTGTAGTCAAAGTAGCTATGAAGAGGATAAGTTTAAAGCAGCTGATTTCAAGGATCATGCCTCTAAGGATATGACAGAAAATTTATTGTGTGCAGCTGATTTGGATTTTAAGAATCAGTTGTTAGTCATCGAAGATAAGGTTGTGCAAGTTCTAACACATTTGGATAGCTCACATAATTTGTTGAAGATCACATTTGGAGAGCTCAAGTTGAAAGGAGACAAATGGGCATAGAAAAAAGATATTCACTTGAAGATTGGTGTATAGTCAGGAAGGCATTGGAAACTTTGAAATCAGATTATTTGAACTTGTTGTCTGATAGAGATCATGTTCTTGAGTTTGCTGATCGATTAGGTGAAGCATTGAAGGGAAGAGATGTTGAAATTGATAAGCTTACATTTAAGCTTAAAACAACTATGGATTCCTTAGAGAATACCCAAATGGCTCTCTTAGAAGCTGTAAATCAGCTTGTTGATGTACTACAATTCAAGAAGCAAGTTGGAGCTGCTAGAGCAAATGAAGGCAAGCTGATAATTGAAGAGTTTGATTTGCTCCAAGGAAGTTATGATTTAGGACATCCTCCTAAGTATGATGATGCAGAGTTGGAGCAAATTGATGAATTGTGTGAACAAAAAGGTGAAAACAACTTCCAATCATTTGATGATTCTGCTTCTATGACAGAAGTTGAGTTAACACATGAAAATTCACCTCATGTTGAATGATGAAGACCAAATTGGAGTTTGCAACATGGAGGAAGATAGTAACAGGATATGGGATCCGGGTGAGGAACACTCATGGAATGTTACTTTTCACAAAAACTTCACCAACTGGAAGTTTTCATCAGTTGTTGAAGATGGGCAGAAGGTTTAGGTATGCAATGGATTGGGTTCTGTGATGGCTTACTCTCATAATGGAGTTTATTTGCAGAGTTCTATGGAGGATAGTGGTGTTGGTAAGATTGTTTTATGGATGATTTTGGAGTCAAATTTATGTCATGAAGCTGCTGTCCTTCATCCAATCAGCCATCATAAATGTTCATTTGCATACATAATGATTGATTGGAGAGAAATTTTGGTCATAACTTTGACTTATTTTGATTGTAGATGGCCAAAATTCCTTATTGTTCTAAAAAGGTTTCAGTTTTGTTGTTGCTATCTCATTTTGAGATCACTGAAATCTGATTTTCATGAGATTATTTCAGACTTATGCAGCCATGAGATTGATCTTTTTGTTGCTTTTAGCCTTTTATGGGAAGATGACAAAAGTTTTCAGCTGAAAGGAACAAGTGTTACAATTACTAATGCTCTTTTGGAGAGTGAGAATCAGCTGATTCATGGCTGTTCAGAGTTGTTTTCAGCTTGTGATCAAGCTGATTTATGTTCTTCTTCAGAGGAGCATTTCAGATTTTGGTTCCCAAGTAGTTTCATGTTGGATAATTGTATTGATGATTGCTAATTCTTTCTTTTTTGGAGTTAATGATGTTTGGGATCCAAATAGTTGTGTGATTGGAGGAATGTTTCATAGTTGTAAGCAGAGTTCCAGCCGAGCAGTTTGCAGTTATATCAGAGTGGCACAGCAGAAGCAGTGTGAAGCATTCTTGAGAATACTTTGGGATCCAGGTATATTATTGTTATTCATGCAGGTATCTTGGTTGGATAGCATGAATTGCTTGAGGACAAACAATCTTGAGTAGGGAGGACTGTAATGTTCCATTTTTGGCACATTAATTATTGTGAGCGTTTGTGTTTGTTCCTAGTCTCTTGGAGGCTATCCAACATGTTTGGGAAGAACTCCAATGTTCTTGGAGTGGTCATAGTTCAGTCTACAGAACAGTTATTTGGGTTTTCCTTTTGTAAATGGATTATTTTTCATGGCTTTGAGCTCAGTTGATGTTCCGAGTAATAGTGATGGTTTTTGAAGTTTGATCAGGCTTCTGGTTTGCTCTCCAAGATTCTTGGAGGAGTTTTCTATTTTTGGAAAGTCACCCGGAAGGCATCGTTGCACATCCCAAACCTTACAGAGCATATGGGTTCAGTTTATTTTGCATTCAGAGGCCGTTTTGGATTTTACGCAAAATTTAGTATTTAATGAACTATTTTAATTATTATTTTCACTTAAGTTCCTAAAGGTGAAAATAATTAAAAAAATTATTAAGTGTTATAGCTCATAAGAAAAGGGAAAGTATATTCTTTTATTTAAGCACATAAAGTGAACACTTAAGTGGAGGAAAAAAGAAATAATTTAAGTTAGAAGGAAAATGTTATTATTTTCAAGAAATAATTCATTTCCTTTGTAACTCCTCCAGTGCCTTATAAAAGAGAATGAGCTCTCATTTGGAAGGGTTATGCTATGTTTTTGATATTGAATTTGTTTGCAGATGGATTGAACTTGTGAGTTCTTTCATATTCTCTTGAGGACGAAAACCCTCTTGTAGAATCCTCTCGAGGACGGAGACCCTCTGGAGTTTGAGTGTGGTTTCACACAGAAATCACCATTGTGCTGGAGCTGATTAGAGTTGGAGTTTCTAATAAGTTTTGGATTGGAAATCAATAGTTTATTATTTGTAATCCTTTGTAGATGATTTTGCTTGTATTTTGATCATGTTGTGTGAGTCTTTATGCACTATCTATGCTGGTCTGTACATTCTCATGTCTGTACTGGTAGATTGAAGTTTTGAAAAATACAATATTGAAGATGAGTTTTTGGGATTCTATTTTCTTGCAATATCATTGTATATCCTAGTCATCATTTTCCATAGTGGTTTTGAAGGATAAAAGGCATTATTTGAAATTCTATGTGCATCCGTACCCGTAGATGTCCGTACGGCTGAAAATATCATTTTGGAGATTGCAATTTATATGGATGTTTGTTTGCCTTATGCTTTTGATAGTGCCTTTGTATGGCTAAATTGACTCTTTTAGGACCAATATGAGGAGTTTAAAAGCAATGAATGATTTCTTATGTTCATCCGTACTATGTGAGGCCGTACTTCTGCTGATCTGAATCAATGCTGATAAAAAAAGATTTGAGGAGTCTTTGAAATCTGTTTTGATTGCTTAGTAATTGCCTCCTCTAAATGAGCCTTTTGGAAGTAGTTTGAGGTTTTTTGGTGAAGTTATGAATTTTCTATGATAGCCGTACCTGTTCTTGGCCGTACGGCCCAGCTGAAGGTCTTAAGACATTCTTATATCAGAAAAACAATCTATTTGTCAATATAATGTGCAGTTTTCTTATCATTTATCAGTGATGTTGAGTGTGTTTGGGATAGAAGTATCAATTGTGTATGGGTTTAGTGGATTTGGTGAGTCTGGGGCTGCCGTACATATCTGTACCAGCATTGTTCCTACTTTATCAGTAATGATCATCAGTATCAAATGAATATTGTATTTTTGCAGTGGATGATAGTCTTTGTGTAGATTATGGTTGTAGAGGTTGGAAGAGTTACTTCTTGTGGTTTATTGTGGATATCAAGACTGATCTATGGTAGCTGCACTTCTCTGGGCAGTCTGATTGCTTCATCAAGGAATGAACAGTAGCAAATTTCAGTTAATAGCTTCTGATTTTAGAGTCTTCTATGCTGGGTATGATCTGAATTTCTTCAAGGGAAGCTTATCAAGTTAAAATCAAGCTATTCTGGTCATTATTGTAATTGCTCTAAATTGTAATCTTTCATTAATGCTACAACATTTAAGACCCTTGGATGGTTTACCGCTAGTGTGGAGAACGAACTTTACTTATTTGCTCTCACCCACTGAATAAGTGGAATATTCCCACTGAACAGGTGGATGGCTTTGTAATCTTCTTCATGCTTGCTTCGTACCCACTGGAAAGTGGTGAATTCCCAGGATATGTGGATGCCTACCACAACGGATGAATTGTAGTTCCTTGATTGCATAGCTATTCATTGTAAGCTAATCACCGTATGCTCTCACCTTGCCTATCCTGGGATCTGGGTGATCAGAAAGTGAGGGGCATTTAGTTGGTTTATGCATCGATGCTAACACTGTCATGCCATTGTAAAATTTTGAAATTTTTTTTCGGGGTAGCATCCTACAGATTTTAATGTAGGAAAAGATATCTTATTGACTTCTGAGATTATAGACCAACAAAATATTTATCTTATTGAAGTCAAGGAGAGGAGAACGTCACTTGTTGAATGCACAAGTGAAAAAGATGTCCCTTTTCAAGAAACACCTATCAATCTTCAAATGATCAAATTAGATAAGAGTGGTTTTCAGAATGTATGTAAAAATGAAATGGAAGGGAATCTTTTGGTAAAATCCAAATTCCTGAGTCACGTGAATGATGGAGATAATGCAAATTTCTCAAAGGCATCAATAGAAGAAGATAAGCACTTGGACCATTCTTAAGATGTCAGTTCAGAATATGAAAGGAATGTTCTGATCCAAGAAACATATCAAGTTGACTTCCGGAGAGATTCTGTTAATATGCATGCACGTGAAAAGGATGGTGTTGAGTTCCCCAAATCAACAACTTTTGGTAAGCAGTTTGATTATGATTTTTGCTCAAGGCCTAAAAGTAATAATATTAGGTAGAGATTTGATGCTTCACACTATATCATTGCAAATTTGTTGTTATCATCAAAAGCATCATAAGGAGGGTGAAAGAGTTCAAATATGTTTATACATAAGAGTATGGGATCCAAGTGATATTTTCAGATACACAAAGAGTGGAGTTTGTAATAAGTTAAATACCATCATTGCTGATAATTTCATCATCCCATACAATTGGATAAGAAGAAAATCCAAATTGATCGTACATGACCATAAGGAAAATGATGTGAATGATCACATGGTTCAGTGGTTGCATTTTATGCAGGGAACAGAAGGATGTCACCTCCCATTTGATAGTGGCAATGGAGCAGTTCAGAATTCAGGTAAGAAAATTCAAATCATTCAAGTCAGTTTCAGATGTGATTTTTTGGATTAAGAGTGCAATTATTCAAATTTCAAACTATAAGTGCATTGGCAAATGGCTGTCTTCTATACAAGGTCAGTGGTATGCAGGATAAGACAGCATCACTTTTCTCTTCTTATATTGGTTTTGATTCAATTGCAAGTTTACCATTCAACATTGGCATGATATCCTCCATAGGTAATGGGCTGTATTTGTGTGAAAATAATATCACATTAAGGAAAAGACTACTTAATAGCTTTAAGGAGGAAGAAGGTAACTTGATATATTGGCATCCTTCTAATCTGCCATTTAAGATCAAAGGTCAAGGAGTTAGTTCACTAAATACCTTTTGGTATAAATTAATATATGGTGTTGCACATACCCGTGAACATAAACGCTCGAGCTTTGGTCATCATGAAAAACATTTTAGCATGAAAATTGAGGAAGGGTACATAAATTATAGTATAACTATATACATTATGGTATGGGATTCGGGTGTTATTTTCAGACATGAGGAAGGTAAATTTTTTGGTAAAATTGTTAAGCCCGTCTTTCTAGGCACCTAAATAAAAAGAAAATTAAATCTAACCTTGGAGGAATATGAGGCGCAAGTCGTGCTTGCTAACAAGGTTATGAAAGATCAGCGTTTGCAGTTCATACTTGAGGACAAAGTAATGATGGAAGCAAACACAGTTATGGGAACTCCTCAGAAGCAAGTAGTTAGGGTAGCAAAAGGTTTGATATTGGAAAATGGTAATCAAGATAGACATCATTTTGATATTCCAGATTTCCTGAATAATTGTAGTATGGTGTTTAGCTACTTGTTCCTAGGATTGCAGTTAGACAAAGGAGAAATTGCAGAAGATGAACAACACAGGAATTTTGTAACTTCTTTGGTTGCAAATTCAGAATTCATTCTTTGTAACAATATGCATACTTGGGAGATGACCAAATATGCAAACTTGGGTACCTGTTGGAAAAGTTTTGATAAAAGGTATCGTTTTTCACTCATAATCTTTGCAGTAAATTAGGCCGATTTTATTATTTCAAGGACATATCAACAAGTTGCGGGAAGTACAGATGCTATTTGGCAAAGCGAAAACTATACAACTTTGACAGTTCTTGAAGAATACAATAGATACTCTAGACTCCACATTAGCAATAAGGCTCATAGCAGAAATACTGCTGTAACTAATTGGTTTCAACAAAAGATAACAGAAGATAGCCTTCTTGTTGAAGGAATAGAAATTGGTGCAAGTACAGTCCATAATGTTCAAGGAAAGAGAAGCACAACAAAGATGAGCATTGGCAACCATAAGGAGGAAACAACTTGCAAAAAAATTGTAAAAATAACAGCTAGATCTCAGCAACAACAAGAAGTTTGCAGCCAAGAACAAGCAAAGATTTTAGGATTTGTAGCTTCCAGTTGTATCAGAGAAGTGCAACACAAATACATAGTTTTTTGCCTTTTTAAAAAATTATGAATATGGCCTGTGCTATGTGTTGATGTGTTTTTTATGCACATGCAAACTCAGAATAAAATACTAAGTATTCTATCCTCTCTTAAATAAAGACTCCCCAAATGCTAAACTTTGTGATCAAATGGGAGACTCCAAGGTTCTAGATTGATGTTCTGCAATGGATAGACTCAGTAGTTGATGTGATTTTGCTGAAACTCACAAAGGGACTTACACTGAATTGACTCCTTACTCCACTTTAAATATGTTATTTCCTCCTTATGAAATGGAATTTCTTCCAAGCGACTATGAAAGAAAGGGAAAAAGGCAAGGGTTGAGAAAAGCTATTTTAAGGACAATGAGATAATGAAATATGCCAAGATAGACAAACTCCTCACGAAACCTGACTCCGCTTTGCCATGAGAACCAACAACTACATGAAGCAGGTGCAATCTTCTAAGGTAACCCAATGATTTTCATATTGCAAACACGCATCCAAACACCCATAGCTGGCGCAACTTGAACAAGTATTCACAATCGAACTAAAGCAAATGGAGGTTCAGGCTAACTTTGCAAAGTGAGTTGCCTTCGACAATCCACAAAAAGTATGACCATTAAGGAATTTATCAAATATCTTTGCATATACTCATTACATCAATGAACTTTAATCTATTTCTAAGCTACTTGGAAACACATCTCCATCATATTCAAGAATTTGAAACCATGTTAACATTCCACAATCACACAAATCACTATGAGAACAACAATGAGCTTGTATTGATTTTGGAAGTCTTTTTGCAACAATTTCACGTCTCTTCAATGATTTCAAAGAGTCTCCTCTACTCTATTCCTATTCTACTCCTACTCTTGCGCGAGCTAATAACTTCCAACCTTACAACTGAGAGAAATGGGCCTTATATAGGCTCCAAAATTACATGAACGGCCAGGATTGATTTGCAAACCAATGGCCAAGATTGAGACAACAAGACATAATCGCCCAAAGGAGAGGCAATGAAGGCATGCTTCCCAATGTGATAAGCATGAAATGGAATCTTTGAAGCATCTTCCACTTGGGCGTCCTCTTTGACCTCTTGTCTTCTTGTAGGTACATTGAACTTGGACGGGTGATGTGGCGAACTGTAATCGGATTGATGATGGGCCAAGGCCACCTCAGTCATTGAGCAAACTGGTTTGATTTTCAACACGTTCATATTGCTTGGAATATTTTCCCAAAATTTTGGATTTTCACTTGTGGAACTTTGCTTCTTTTGAACTTGCAATTTTGGGAAATATAGAAGTTCTTCATGTAATTGATGGATTGCTTAATGATTGACTCATTTCTCTTCTCATGATGTTCTTGTGCAGGACTATATGGTGCAGGAAGTAAACCTTGGGTGTGAATCGTTGGAGTAGACTTCATGATTGAAGTGGATGGCTCTGGAGCTTGAATGTGAAAATTGACTCTTGGATTCCTGGACGTGAGCTTCTGGATGATGAAGTGGTGTCGTGCAGTGGACCTCCTCCGAGGATGACCTTGGTGTTGAATTCCTCCTTGTCTTGTTGTGGCATGCTTGAAATTTGATCATCTGGACTAGCTTTCCTCTATGTGGCGCTGATGTTTCCCTTTGAACTGGAATAACACTCTTCCATGGTTTGAACCTTAAAGTGCAAGTTCTCGCCATTTTCTTTCCATTACCTACAGAAGAGAAACATCTATCAATGCAAAGACATTTGATCATCAATCCACATTTCATTATTAATTTCCTAACATGTCTCTCTTTTGGATACCTTGCAAAGGTCCTAGACTAGATCTTACTTGTTTTATGCAATGAAGAAGGTTTTGTTCTCATATTTTAAAACTTGTCATTTATACCAACTCCAAGTGTCACTTCTACCAAGGTCAGCCTCCTCTGGCAGCTAGGGTTTACCTCATTAGGGAGAATTTGTTTGCCCCTTTTTTTATTTTCTTTTGAATACTTTGATTTTCTCCAATCAGGGCCGACCTGACCCATGCTTGAGCGCACTTCAAGTAAGGTGAAGAATTTTTTCAAAGTTGAGTGCATATGAGGTATGTCAAAGAAACTTCTTCAAGGCTGGGCGGATTTCACTAGGCATGAAGAAATTTCCTTCGGGCTGGCGGACTTCATGAGGTTTAAAGAAATTTTCTATGAGGCTGAGCGCATGTGAGAGGTGTTAGAGAAATTCCTCTAAGGCAGAGCGCATTGGGATAGGCTAAAGAAGTTTTCTTCTTGATGAGTGCATTTGGAGTAGGGTGAGGAAATTTTCTATGAGGCGCGTATGAAGTGTTGGAGGAATTTCACCAATTAGGGCGAACTTGATGAAGTGAGGAAGAAATTCCTTGCGTTGGAGCGCAAATGATGAGGCGAGAAGAAATTTCTCCAAGGAGGACATTTTGAAACCTTTGCACCAAGTCCCAGAGGATGGAGCGCATGTGCATGATGATGGAGAAATCCTCCTGAACTGGAGTGCATATGTTGGAAGTTGGGGAAATTCTGTAAGGAGGGCGGATGTCCTAGGTGTTGAGGAAATTTCTCAAAGGGGGGCGCATTTACCCTAGGTTGGAGAAAGTTTTCTGAGGTAGGACACATTTCTTGAGCGCTAAAGAAATTTCTCTTGTGAGGGCGGATTCCACTGTGGGTGAAGAAATTTCTTGAGCAAGGGCGGATTCCACTGTGGGTGAAGAAATTTCTTGAGCAAGGGTGGATTCCACTATGGGTGAAGAAATTTCCTGAGCAAGGGCGGATTCCACTCATGGAGAAGAAATTTCCCATACTTAAAATATTTTTATGTTTTGGGTAGTTGGAGAAGAAGTATATGTTTAGATATTGAATTTCCTATACTTTAAATATTTTGAAATATACTTTTAGGATGTTTGAGATAAGTCTCGGATCGATAAGTCTCGGATCCATGAGATTTAACATGCAAATTCTAGATTTTTGAGGATCCACCAGATTTCAGACTTAGTCATTTTTCAGGATTTCAGGACATCAAACTTAGGACATTAGACTTAGTCGATTTTCAATATCTCAGGGACATGCTTAAGTATTCTCAATTGCACCTTGTTAAACTCACTTGATTCATTTCACGCTGCTTCGGAAAGGCTCATTCTTCATTTCATGGAAGAGACTAGGTCTGACAACACTTCCGAAGGATCCTACAAGCTCAAAATTGAAAAAAAAAGGTGGGTCCCCATTTGCAATGGGGCGATGTGTGATTAGGTCACAACACTATGAAGGTTTGTGTGGTTTTAAAGGTCTTCATTTGGGCTTGGTGGTGGGGGCTCTGCCCCTCGACCCCAATGGGGGCATTGCCCCCAAAATCCCATCAAACTCATTTGATACATTTTGTAACTGTATATTCCGTAAGTTTATGTTTTTTTTCACAAAATTAAGTATTTTTTAAGTTGTCGAGTTTTGCTGAGTTTTTGTTGAGTCAGAAATTTTTGGTTTGTCAACCCAAGTTTGCAAACTATGACAACAGTTATATTGACAAGGAGGATATTTATAACCAATCTTTAACTTGTTTTGGCTGTTTCTTGCAAAATAACTTATGATCCCTTTTCTACCATGGAAAATCTTAAATACTATTTTAGAGGGGCCAATAAATCCTTCAAATGTCGTGTTTAGATTCTTTGTGCAAAATTTCTTTAACCCTCATGGCTTTGTGTTTGTAGCTTCAGGAATTTATGTATACCCACGTGTACACATGATGGGATGCATTGCAGCTGCTATGAAATGTGCATTTGTAGGACTGTTGTCTTTCCCTTAATGATGCCTAATAACAAATTCCATTCCTTACGGTGTCTGCAATCATGGGTGGTACTTATCTCTTTTTTCCTATTGAAGCGAGAGTTACTTGTGTAGACATAAAAAATTAACCATCATTAGATCCCTAATTATTCCCCTAACCTAAAGATTTAATTAATTTTAATTAATTATTTAATCTTTTACTTTTGCCATTATCTCGTAAATAATAAATTAATTTACCTATAAACTTCTCGTTAATAATAAATTAAATTTAACTACTTTAATTTATATTTAACTTAAACCTAAAAACCTAACCCAAAACCCGTTAATATACCTACCTTTTTCTTGTTCAACTACCCAAACCAATTTTACCAAACTTTATAAAACCTACCCCTCATTCTCAATTATCTCTTCCTAGAGAAATTTACACTTGGAGTTATGCGAAAACAGTTGAGCAACCACAATTAAACATATTTCGGTAACATCTATTTATTGCAATAGTTTTGTCTTTGATCGTTTATTGGTGCATTTGATATAAAGTTAGGGTTTTGTCATATTGACAAATCTTTTATTCAAATTTATATCTCGTGCATACAACTTGATTTTACACTTTTTTGATAGGAAAACAAGTCATCTATTGAGAATGAGAAATAGGATCCCTGCTCAAATATAGATTGCAGGTTAACATTGTGATTTAGATCCCAAGAGAATCTAGGGGGCATTATATTGAATAGGAACTCTCCTGCATTATAGTAGGGAAACACAAAATTAAGCAGCACACCCTTATGAATAACCAATTCATATTGGAAAGTAAAGGGAAAAGATAGTAGCTTCAGGAATTTATATATACCCACATGTACACATGATGGGATGCATTTGTAGCTGCCATGAAACGTGCATTTGTAGGACTGTTGTCTTTCCCTTAATTATGTATAATGACAAATTCAATTCCTTACAGTATCTGCAATCATTAGCGGTACTTATCCCTTGTTTCCCATTGAGGCAAGAGTTACTTTATTTTTTACACTTTTTGATAGGAAAATAAGTAATCTATTCAGAATGAGAAATAGGATCCCTGCTCAAATATAGGTTGCAAGTTAACATTGTGATCCAGATCCCAAGAGGATATAGGGGACATTATAGTGATTGGGAACTCTCCTGTGTTATAGTAGTGAAAGACAAAATTAAGCAGCACACCCTTACAAATAACCAATTCATGATGCAAAGTAAAGGGAAGAGATAGAATCATAGAAACAATGACAAGTATGCTACTAGTTGTATATTATTATATGAAGATAGCTGGAGATAAATCCTCTTAGAGGAGGCATTAAATTCTCTGCATGCAAAGTGTGAAAGACCAGATAGCCTTTAGAAAAAAAGGATGGTAAACTAATAGGATTATATGAATCTTTATAGTACATATGGTATGTATCAAGAAGCTTTGGTGGATGTGTAGTTGAAGTGGTTAAACTTTTACCCGCTACGAGAATTGGATCAATAACTGATGGGGGCATTAAATGGGTGCTAGATTTTGGTGCAAACTGTTGGCAAGAGACACTATGTGGCTTTGTGAGTGTTGTCATTGATGGCAACAAAGTCCATCCCACTCATCTGCAGCATATAGTATGTCTATACCGGAAGTCAGATTGAAGAGTGTTTTGGTCCAGTGAACAAGAACAGAGCATGCAGCAAGGTCCGACAATCAGGTCCGGATCTCTCAGAGGAAGTATCTCAACAAAGTGTGGACTTGGGGAAGTTAGTAAAAGTACCATGACTGCTACATTCCAGAGATTGAGCCTCCGGTGATGAAAGAGAGAAAAGATATGAGCATCTAAGTGTTGGGTTCCTGACAGGTAGAGCAGACTGAGGAAGAACCAACTGGCAGAGCATCAGACTTTAATCCGGATGAGAAATTGGTAGTGATCAAGCTACTTGAGGGATCATTCATGGTTGGCCGACATGATTGATGACTTTTATGTCTATGTCCTTGATACGCATCACATAGTAAGCATGGATTCAGCCGATAGATCAGTATGTTGGGAAAATCTTGAGTATTCCGGATGCCGACTAGAAAGATGTTGAGATCCTTGATGCGGATATATATACCAGATAGATTTCGGTATGAAGGTGTGTGTGGTGTGTGATAATGTGCGAAGAAAGGCAGAGATAGGTGTGGAAGCAATAATACAAGTCCGGTATGTGACAGAACAACAACACTAAAGCAGAGGAAGAATGAAGTGCAGTAGATCAGTTTATTGTGCCTAACTGGAATTGAACCTCAGCATATGTGGATGCCTCTGATCAGTTCAAACACCAGGTTACTTTCTTTATACTTTGTAGACAGTGAGTCTCTTGTAGGCAGTGAGCCTCTTGTGAGCAGTGTGCTCAGGCAGTGAGCCCTAATTGGCAAGTGCCATTTTGTACTTCTATTCTTTTAACAGAGAATACAATCTTGGGTTAGTCACCCCGTGGTTTTTCTCTTAACAGGGTTTTCCACGTAAAAATTCTTGTGTTATGTGTAGATTTCTTTTCTGCTCTCATGTTCATGTATGCTCATATGTTTTGATACTGCACTAATTGTTAAAGAAGAAAAGAAAGTTAAATTATTAAGATAACTGATTCACCCCCCCCTCGCAGTTATCCACCTTGTTTCCAACAATTGGTATCAGAGCTTAGTTCCTCCAAACAGAGCCTAACAGCTTGAGAAAGATCTGGGAATCTCAATGGATATGAGGGAACAACTTCAGTCTGCCCTAGATGATCTTGAGCCATCTCACTCTGAAGTCAATAACTTGAGGGAAAGACTCAATCAAGCTGATGATTTCATAAATGAACTAAAAGAGAAACTGAGTATTTCTGTGAAAAAGAGAAAGGAACTACTTCAGCAATTAGCAAGTCAAAGTGAAGCCAATGATACTAATGAAGATCTGAATGAGAAAAACAAGTTTTGTGAGAAGCTATCAAAAGAGGTCATTATGGTAAGACATGAAATGGAATCAGGGGTTATGAAATTCACCCAAGAAATTGAAGAGAAGAGAAAAATTGAAGATAATCTAAAACAATCTCTCAAGGAGAAGTCAGAAGACTGCCACAAAATGGATAGAATAATTAGGCATCTGGAATCTGATCTTGAAGAAGCAAGAGATAATGAAGAACAACTTGAGAATTAGATAGACACTCTTAAAAGGGATCTTCAAACAGCAAATGAATACAAAGAGAAATTCAAGATAAGCTTTGTTCAACTTGAAGTTCTTCTTGAAAGCCAAAAGAGGGTAGATGACAAGCAAGGCTTGGGGTATGAGAAAGGTGAAAGCTCCGGATCCGGTCAGAAGAACTCTGGATCAAGAAATCCAAGGAACAGGCCTAGAAGACCTCTGGTAAGGCAACCAAATGCTCAAAGATATCCATCCTTCAATGGATACTGCTACAATTGCAATAACTTTGATCATAAAGCAAATCAGTGCAGAAGAAGAATGAATCAGACTAATTCATCCTTTTCTGGACAATGTTTTAACTGCAAAAGGTATGGTCACAAATCTCATGAATGTAGAAATATGCAAATAAACAATTCATTCAATGGTAGATGCTTTGCATGCAATAGAATGGGACATATGGCTAGTCAATGTAGATCAAGAGGATATCAGTCAAATTTGCAAAGAAATGTTGTTTGCTACAATTGCAATAGATCTGGTCATATTGCCAAATTCTGCAGAGGTAAGAATCAGGATAAAAGGGGTCCGGTGCATCATAACCAAAATCAAGACAAAGGAAAAGGAAAAGTGAATGCGGATGAAATTCAAAGGGAAATGACCAAGATTTGGGTGAAGAGAAGTACAGAAAATGTTGGGGATGGATCCGCACCAGAATCTGGTACTGATATTCCTTGCAAAAACTAAATAGATGAGCTCTGGCTCAGGGGGAGTCACAAAAGAAAACAATTTCCCCCAGCTAGTCAATTGGTGCCTGAAATTGGCACATGGAAAGTTGCGGATTAAAAGGGCTTTCAGAGAAACATCTAAATAACCCTTGGTAAAAATATGAAAGATCCGCAAGGAGTTTGAAAAGGTTAATCATCCAAGATTAATCCGGTTTGACAGTCATCTGGCAAAAGCAGGACTTTCACAGTTAGATCCGGTATGATTCAAAATTGAAATATTTGGATCTGCGGTTAGATGGAATGATTGGAGAAAGGGAGATACATTGTAAGTTATCATTCTAGGTGCATCTCAGTGATCCGGAAAGATCTCTTTCAGAACAAGGAGAACAAGGTAACAGGAATGACTTAAGTTGTGCATTTATTGCAATAAGAAATTAGGGTTTGCGCAGAGATATAAGGGTTCTTCTACTCATCATTTGCACATTTGCACTCGAGAAGAAGAAAGAAAAGGCTCTGCGAACAAGTTTGCTTCAACCCTCTCAAAGATCAATCACAGAATCCGACTCAACCAGGGATCTCTTTGGCTCATATCGGGAGCCCTAGAAGCGTAAAAACGTATTTCCGTTCTTGAATATCTCTCTCTGAATCTTTTGCAAGATGGCTATTCCAAATGTTGTTAAGATCACTGATAGACCAAGCCCTAAGTTCAAGAAACATCCTTACAAATCCCTAGAAGTTGATCCCCTAGGCGCATTCTCTAGCATTCCGCATAGGGTTCTGCACATAGAAGATGTTAGGGTATACATTCACGCCAACATTGAGGAATTTGGAGAATCCAAGCTGATGGATATCTATCACAAGGAATTAATAGATGAAACATTTGAACTTAAACCCCAATACAAAGCCATCCGGGATAAGCATTTTGGACATTGCATCCATTTCCCCTGTTTTGCAGAAGATGAATGGGTCCGGTATGTTCTTAGTAGAATACATGATAACTTCATGTGGTTGTTGAAGCCCTTCAAGATAACCAAGGATGCAATCAGGGCAGTAACCGGTTTGCACTCATCCAGTGGGTTGCCTGCTCTCAAATCAGTCAAAAACCAAACTATAAGCGAGGCTACCGGATCAAAATTTGATAAAAGAGCAATCACTCCAGCAGGGAGAATTCTGTATCCGGAACAACAATATACACTGCCTATCAGATGCTAAGGGAAAATGCTGATTATGATCTTTGTGAGCTTCTCCTGAACCAACTATTAGAGAATTTGCAGAAAATAAAGAAGGATAAGAAGAATTCATTTAAGTACGGTGGCTTGATACTATGTCTATTCTTCTACTATATGAATGAGCTACTCGGAACTAGTGGCTGGATATGGCAAAATGACAGACCTGTTGCCATACAAATCAGAGATTATATGTATGGGCTTGGTGATGCCAAGGCTCAAAGCACAGCGCTCTGGGGATATTTCAAGAATTTCCAAGGTATGATGCAGGCCAGAGAAAGAATTCCTCAGACATTAGTTGAAAAATATAAAGATACAGTGTGCTTTATGGTAGATACTGATCAATGCCTAATGGAGGCAGTAGAGCCCAGAATAGTCTGGATTATGCCAATGGGCTATGAGGTGGATGAGAAAATTCTAGAGCTACATGTTCAACACCTGCTAAGTCAACCAAAGGACCCTGAGGCAGAAAGGTTTGGAACCTTTCAAGAATTAAGTGTGAAAATACATGTTGAATTGAGACAGCCAGAGATGAAAAGGAAAGTGAGAAGGGAAGTGGAGGAAATTGCCAAGAAATATGGCATATCAAAGGAGGCAGTTGGTGCCAACAGAGAGAAGGTAGAAAGAGCAGAGAAAGAAAGACAAGAAGCAAAAAAAAAAGTGTTCCGGTGCAAGCCCCCTCCCGGACTAGATCCTCAAAGATCTCTGCACCTGCCACCTCAAAGAGCCAAAAAGCCTCAAATCCGAAAGCAAAGACATCCAGAAAAGGAGAAAAGAGAACAAAAACCAAGGCTACAAGATCCTACATAAGTCAAAAGGATGATGAAGAGACAGAGACAGACGAGGAGGTTAAGAAAATAAAGAAGAAGAAGAAAACATTAGGTGGATCCTCTCCTGGTGCAAATAAAGAAGAAGAGGCAGAAGAATTTGTTGAAAGGTCCACTCCTTCTGTTGATAATGTTATCAAGGTTGTCACAGTGGATGGAAATCTGCAACCATTAACGGAATTTTATGATGAGTTTAGTGATACTGACAAGAAAATCCTGGAAGACGCTACAGTCAAGTATCTTAACATTTATAATAAAGCATTCATTGAAATCATCTCTCTAATTACCAAAAGTTTAGAGAAGGAACTTGAAATGAGAAAGGAGAATGCTAAGGCAAAGGACCTAGAGATCCGGGAATAGATAGCTATTCAACTCTATCCTTCCATCACTCCAAAACTAATGAACATGATCTTCAAGGATTGCAAGGATGAGTTCCGGAGCAAAGCCAGACTGAATAAGCTTATGCTCGGAGAGACTGATTAGGTGGCAAAAGAGACTGAAGACATCCTCCGGAATGCATATAAAAGATTCAATCTTCCTATTATAGAGGACATAAGTGATGAACCTTCTGCCATGGATGTAGAAGGATTAAGTGTATCAAAGGAAGATTCTACTGAGAAAATTGCAGAAGAGTCAAAGGAGATAGGTGAAGAAAAGACTAAGGATTCCTTTGTTTCGGAAGAGGAAGTCCATGAAGAAGTAAACATCTCTCTTTTGGATCCCCCAGCAGACTCCGAAACTGAAGGAGAAGCAAGAAAAGAGGAGAAAGCAAGTCAAGAAGAGGAGAAAATGGGAAGAGAAGATCAAACAGAGAAGACCCCAGATGACAGTTCTGAGGCTGCAGAAGGAAAGAAGACTTTGTCTGCGGCAAGAGACACTGCAGAAGCAGTTAAAGACTTCCTGACCAAAGAAATGATGGAATTAGATGAATCGGAGCTATTCCAAGGACCACTCAATTTTGACTCTCTCCAGTCCAGACAATAAAGGTAGCATCTTTTGCTCAAGCCAAAGCAAAAGAAAATCTTCTTAAGTCTCACATGTAAGACTGTGAGCTGATAGAGATTGCATCCGGTGTGTTGGAGAAGATCATGCCATCCTTTCAGAAGGATCCTTCGGCCTCTTCATCCGGTAACTTGAAATCTCTTGTTAATTCTATTAGCACACATTTTGGTTCTTTGGAGAAATCAACAAAAGAGAAAGTCCGGAAAGAGTTTTTGGGAAAGAGATTCTCCGAAGTACAGGGACTTATAGCAAATGATAGGAGAAATCTGGATATTGGGATAAAGAGCCTAGAAAATGCTCTTAAAGATGGCGGAGATCTATACAAATTTTGTCTATCTTGGTCCACAGTAACAACAGACATTGCCAAAAAGGTGGAAGAACAAGAGAGTAAACTGTCAAGTTTATCTCAGAATTTTGATCCTCTCACCTCATCCATAATAAATCAAGAGTGTCAGACTATTGCTACTATTAATGAAATAAAGAGGCTTGAGAAGGAGAAGAAGAATAGAATAAGCAGAATGAGCAAACTTAGAGGGATAATTATCCCTAAGTTAGAGGCAATGCATGAAGCCCTAACTGATGCTTAGACTACAGCCCGGACTAGTGATCCAGTAGACTTAAAAAGGGCAGAAGCTTTTGCATTTTTGTTGAGTGGCCACATTTCAATTTTGGACAGGATGAAGCAGAGTTGGGCAACAGAATTTGTCCAGTTGAAAACCACTTTTGCGGACATACTTAAGTATATGTAAGTATAACTTGTATATATACTTATGTGGCTGTATATAACTTGTATATATACTTATGTGGCTATGTATAGGTTACTTTTTGTGAATTTTGGTGTGCGGATTTCACCCTTTGCCATTGATCTCAAAGGGGGAGTGAGGAGCAGTGAAAAATGTGGAATCTAGTTAAGGAGGAGCTCCGGTAAAAAGTGTACATAAGATAGAGCATCAGCCAAGGGGGAGTGTGCTATGACACTTAGTCATTTTTCACTAAGTGTTGCCTACAATGCCAAAGGGGGAGATTGTGGGCAAGAGACACTGTGTGGCTTCATAAGTGTTGTCATTGATGGCAACAAAGTCCATCCCCAAGGGGGAGTGTGCTATGACACTTAGTCATTTTTCACTAAGTGTTGCCTACAATGCCAAAGGGGGAGATTGTGGGCAAGAGACACTGTGTGGCTTCATAAGTGTTGTCATTGATGGCAACAAAGTCCATCCCACTCATCCGCAACACATAGTATGTTTATACCGGAAGTCAGATTGAAGAGTGTTTTGGTTCGGTGAACAAGAACAGAGCATGCAGCACGGTCTGACAATCAGGTCCGGATTTCTCAGAGGAAGTATCTCAACAAAGTGCGGACTTGGGGAAGTCAGTAAGAGTACCATGACTGCTACATTCCAGAGATTGAGCCTCCGGTTATGAAAGAGAGAAAATATATGAGCATCTAAGTGTTGGGTTCCTGACAGGGAGAGCAGACTAAGGAAGAACCAACCGGTAGAGCATTAGACTTTAATCCGGATGAGAAATTGGTAGTGATCAAGCTACTTGAGGGATCATTCATGGTTGGCCGACATGATTGATGACTTTTATGTCTATGTCCTTGATACGCATCACATAGTAAGCATGGATTCAGTCGACAGATCAGTATGTTGGGAAAATCTTGAGTATTCTGGATGCCGACTAGAAAGATGTTGAGATCCTTGATGCGGATATATATACCAGATAGATTTCGGTATGAAGGTGTGTGTGGTGTGTGATAATGTGCGAAGAAAGGCAGAGATAGGTGTGGAAGCAATAATACAAGTCCGGTATGTGACAGAACAATAGCACTAAAGCAGAGGAAGAATGAAGTGCAGTAGATCAGTTTATTGTGCCTAATCGGAACTGAACCTTAGCATATGTGGATGCCTCTGATCAGTTCAAACACCTAGTTACTTTCTTTATACCTTGTAGATAGTGAGTCTCTTGTAGGCAGTGAGCCTCTTGTGAGCAGTGTGCTCGGGCAGTGAGCCCTAATTGGCAAGTGCCATTTTGTACTTCTATTCTTTTAACAGAGAATACAATCTTGGGTTTGTCACCCCGTGGTTTTTCCCTTAACAGGGTTTTCCATGTAAAAATTCTTGTGTTATGTGTGTTGATTTCTTTTCTGCTCTCATGTTCATGTATGCTCATATGTTTTGATACTGCACTAATTGTTAAAGAAGAAAAGAAAGTTAAATTATTAAGATAACTGATTCACCCCCCCTCTCAGTCATCCACCTTGTTTCCAACACAAACTGGGTTTGATGGGATAGGGCCTTGGAGTTGAATCGATAAGCTGACATCAAATTAGGACATTGATGTTTGGTGTTGATTGTTGAAGATTATATTAATGTTGGCCCCGTTATAATGTTTGGTGCTACTGGCATTGGCACAAAGTCTGGCTTTGGTGCTGCTGGCATTGGCACAAAGGATGGCTTTGGTATGATTGATATTGGCATAAAAATTGGGCTGAGAGTAAAGTTTGACATTGATGAACTTGGAGATAATGATAGTGTTGGTGCCATCTGGGATTTAGATTCTTGATCATTTGCCCCACAGAGCAGCAATGGTCTGCATTGTATCGGTTCCTTGCAAGAAAGTGACGAAAACTCTTCTAAATCTGCTGCCTTACGAACCAATTAGCTTGAACTAGCAACTGACTGACTTTGGCATTACATTATTGGCCTTGCTACAAGTGTGCTTCAGAGGGTAATGATGTTTCTATATTTTGTGAAATAACACAAATCCAGTGGCATGACAGTAACAAATCCGTAGAGAAATAGGAAAATAGAGCACAATAGTACAACTGCAAAATAAGAGTTGAAGGTAAAATGCCAAAATACTTACCAAAATTATATTAGAGTCACTTTGAGGAGACAAACTCCAATTATAGTGAACCAAATAAATGAATTCAAAAATTGACAATGATGGCTTCCAAATGGAAACCTATTCCCTATTTATGGGTGAAGTTATCTAGGAGAAAGCCTTAAGCCCCTAATCTGGCTGACTAAATAAAAAATTGATACCTAAGAAACCACTACTGTTCTCTAGACTACTCGAAAGTCATTATACACCACGAGTCAACCACTCCGTAACATGACTACACATATTGACATGTAGACTTTGCATATGTTAACTTTTTTAGTGATGACTAACTGCTGTAAATGGTGTAGATAGCAAATTAGTTTAAGTGAATAAATAATGTAATAAGATGTAATTAGTTGTCGGTACCAACTGATGGGTCGGGTAGTTTGGAGTTGGTGCCAATGGTTGGCACCCCAACCAACCTTGGCGATGGGTATTTAGAGCGTCAATACATTGTAGTCGGGACATATGTGATTTGATAATAGTTGATATATGGGGATACTGGAGTTATAATGAAATATGTATGTTGCTGTCATGAACATTGTAATGTGTTTTGTGAATCAATGAATGAATACAATGATCCATTCTGAGTAATTCTGTTCTGTTCGTGTAATACACTATACTACATTATTTCTGTTTACTTCATATTCTGTGAAACACACCATATTGCGGTAAACATTTGGTGCCGTTGCCTATTTGGAAACGGGCTGGGGGTAACAAGTCGATGACAAGTTGAGTCATTGGAGACCATCGGATGACAAGTTGAGTCGTCGGAGACCATCGGATGACAAGCTGAGTCGTCAGAGACCATCGGATAAGTGGTATTGTCAGGGACGAGCAAACCGTTGGGTGTACTCAGGGTCGAGAAAAACACAATGAAGATGGCAGCATAATGGGGCAACCGATCCACACCAACGAGGAATTACAAAATAGAAGACAAGTAGAAATAATAGAACAAGAAATTCAAGAAGACTATGAGGGAAGTGACAGAGAAGAGAATGAACCAAGGAGCCGAGAAGATGATTTAACGCAGGAATTGGTATCCCTGTGCTTATTGTCAGTCGGGCAGTACGTAAGGAACGAATCCATCCGTAGGGAGGTTCTGAAGGAAATTATTGAAGAAAACCTGCGTGTCAATAGTGAAGTGGACAACCTCTGGAATCGTATCCCTCGACTCCTGGCAAGGAATCTGATAAAGCTCCAAGACCTCTGAGAAGAGAGAGATAGAGAATTGCGACGACAACAAGTACTCAGGAGGTATGAGGAGCATATGAAACAAGAGGAGGAAGAGCGCGACGCCAATCGCCGTCGCACCCCGTACAACTGACAACATATAAGCACAATTAATGCCCATACAATTTAATAAGGATAAGAATAAAATACCAGTTGGGCAAGAAACACCTGAAGAAATATTGAGAAGATCACTAAGATTAAGAGAACAAGAAGAATGTAGAAAAAGGTTGAAACAAATTATTGAAAAAGGGAATGAATGACATGAAGAAATAAATCAAGATATTGGCGAGTTTCACAGCGAGGGAGTTGAACAAAACTTCAAAACACCAATAAACAGAGAAAAATAAGATGGAAAGAGATTGACAGAAGAGCTTGAAGATAGTATATGTCGTATTGTAGCATTGTCCATTTCAGACGAAAGGCCGAGGAACAGAGGACCTGAGCCCAAGACCTCTGCGTAGAGGGAGTACCAGAGAGAACCAGAGGTTATTCAAAGTGTAGAGGACGCTGAGAACAGACGTGGGAAGGAACCGTATGTGGCCGACAGTGTGAGGAAGACATCGGAACGGCACGGTAGAACCAGTCCAATCGGGTCAAAGACACAGAGAGGGCACCCTGGGAGAAAGATGGTGACTCCACCAGCAAGTGAAAGGCAGAAGCTGCCGAAGTTTATGGGGAACGGGTCAGAGGATCCTATCCGGCATTGTAAGACATGCGAAACTATATGGGTGGCAAATGGACAAGAAGATGAAGATTATTGGGTAAAAGCGTTCCCAGCAATGCAAAGAGGTATAGCTATTGATTGGTACACAGATCTAGAGGCGGCACAGAAGGCCTCATGGGATGGATTGAAGAAAGCCTTCTAGAATGAATTCAAGCTTCTAAGAGATGATAACGAGATTGTAGCGGAAATCTACAACACCAGACAAGGAAAAATGACAACATGAGAGCATATAACAGGAGGCTCAAGGAATTGTTCAGAAAATTGGAAACCCAGCCAGCCGACGGACTAAAGAAGAGATGGTTCATCGAAGGACTACTTCCGTCATTAAGGAAAAAAATGAAAGTCGTACCACCACCATCATCATATGCCGAAGCGTACAATCGGGCGATGGATATAGAAAGTGAGCAAGACATCTTCCCGGAGTAAGAGAAGGACCGAGGATGATGAGAGTACGGATGACGATAGCAGTGATGGTGAGTCAAAGACCATCCAGGCACTAAGGAATGATATGATTCGCATGATGAAAGAATTGAAGGCTGATAAAGAAACAACCAAAGAAGGCCGAGAACTATGGTGTACCGATTGTAACGGGGAAGGACACATAAAAGCAAATTGTCCAAAGAAGCTATTCTGTGATATCTGCCAAGTGATGGGACATTCAATCAAGAAATGCCCATTTAATCTAAAAGCAAGAAGTACTCAGGTGCTCTTCACACAAGGAGAGTCGTCAACTCCACCGACTACACCTCCGAAACCCCAGAATCCCAATGCATCCCCTGGAGGTTATCGGAACAACAGAAGAAGTAACAACAGTAGCCCCAGAAACAGATTACAGTACGACAGCAAGGGGCGACCCATGATACAGTGCTAACAATGCAACGAATGGGGACACTTTGCAAGGGAATGCCCGAACAATAATCAGAACAAAACAAATGCATTATGCAAGTGGTGTGGGCCCGGAGACCATGAAGAAAAAGATTGCCCAAAACATAAAGGAGTGAACCTTATCAATGTCAAGGAAAATGATGAAGAGATCCTTGCTGTCACCCGAGCACAATGGAAAAAGGCCACTTATCCAGATCCCAGAACCGAGAAGGAGAGATTCTGGGATGCTAGAAAAGAAGTGGAGATGGCGATGGAAATAGAAGGGAAAAACAGAAAAATAACCACCGTATGACCAGAGTCAGACAAGAATATTATAAATCAGGTGTTGCAGACCGCTGTATCCGTCAGGATGGCGGATCTCCTACAAAGCATGCCACAACTGAGGATGGCAATTCCTAAGGCAATGGAAGGAAACCCAAGCGGGGAAACAAAAGACGAGGATGTCATAGTGGAGCCACCGTCGAAGGGAGAACAAGTCATCAACCCGAGGCTGTTGGCAGTTGACAATGGGAAGAGTCCAGCCGTCATACACATGTCAATCGGTGGATGCTACCTGACGAACACAATAATTGATGGAGGATCTGGAGTGATTGTGTTGACAGAAGATACATAGAAGTGCCTGGGAAAACCTACTTTATGGCCACAATTTCCAGTTAGTGGGAGCAGACCAGCATGAAATTAAAGCGCTGGGAGTGCTAATGGCTCAAAAAGTGAAGATTGGCACCCAACCCTTTCTCTTAAACTTTGTAGTCATAACAACACAGAATGCATCGTACGATGCATTACTTGGCCGAGGGTGGCTGATAGCCGCCAAGGCCAACCACAATTGGAAAAAGAACACCTTGTTGATAGAAAACAAGGGTAAGAAGATCGTCATAGACCTAAGACCACAGGCTGTAAGTGAAGAGTTGGCATCTGACTCCGATACAGACGGAGGGGAGTCAGTTGGCAGAGGACCAATGGAACCTGATGAGGAAGGAGGATTAAAACTGCAAGAATGTTCTGAGGATGAAACTGTTGTGACGTTTTCACACATCGCCCCATTGCAAATGGGGACCCCCTCTTTTGCTCGCTTTCGCCGTCGTTTTTGCTTTGATCTTGCAGTTTCTTGCCCGAATCCATGAAGCTAGGAAAGAATGTCCAAGCAGTTAGCTCACAGGGAACATTAGGAATGCTTGAAATAGTGAATTTCTCCTGAGAATGAATAATGCCCTACCTATCATTCCTCAATTAAATCTGGCCAGTCCATGGAAGGAATCCATCATCCCATAGAAGAAGTCCAAATCCGTCGCTCTCAGCATAAGACTCCATGATGAGTAAGGAATCCTGTTCCAAGACTCCAGTCTGGAAGTCCCTGTTCCAACACTCCAGTCTAGGAATCCTATTCCAAAGTTCCTATCCAGGAATCCTAATCGAAAGTTCCTGTCTGGATTCTTGTCTCGAAGTTCCAATCCAAGGTCCTTAATTCAACAAGGCTTGTCATTTCCATGTCAAAATCCATCTTTCCACCTTAGAACCCTCTCCATTCCCGGCATGGAACTCAATTCTAATCTTGTTCCAAGACTCCATGTCCCACTCAGGAAGTCATTCCTGGACTCCAGTCCAGGAATCCAGCCCAGAGGTCCAATCCGGAGTCCTGTCCAAAAATGCATATCCCGGAGTCTTGAATCAAGGAATTCCTGCTCGGAATCTTGTTCTAAGGTTTTATCCATATTTTTATCCCGACTAGACCCGGAATTCAACAAGGGCTGTCATTTCTTGGCATGTTCATCCTTGGCATGGAACGCAGTTCCTAGCCCTACAGCCCCAGTCCGGAAGATCAATCCAGGGGATATCCTTCTGATCCTAGTCCGGCACTCAACCTCATTTCACAAACTCGGAAGACTCCCAAATCAGTAGGATTTTCAAGACTTAGGGCAATTTCAGAAAACAATCAGTATTCAGAGTACCCCTCCGGAAGCTGGAAATGCAGACCTCTGAACATTCCTGGTCGCATATTCCAGTACCAACTGGAATATGCGCCCAGGACAAATTTTTGTCCTGGTCGCATAATCCAGTAGGTACTGGATTATGCGCCCAGGACAATTTTTTGTCTTGGTCGCAAAATCCAGTACCTACTGGATTTTGCGCCCTAGGACTGGAGGTGCCCAGTTCAGCCTCCTGACCTATCTAGTCAATCCTGGCTTGAAAATCTGTCTCTAACTCCTCTGTGGATGCCTGAATCTTGGAATTCACATTTAGGATGGAAGGAACGAACTCCGTATCTCGCCATGGAAATGAGATATTCCTCGAGAGGATGGAAGAAACGAAGGATGGAAGAAACAAACTCTGAATCTCGCCATGGAAATGATATTCCTCGAGAGGATGGAAGAAACGAAGGATGGAAGAAACAAACTCTGAATCTCGCCATGGAAATGAGATTCCTTAAGGGGATGGAAGAAACGAAAGCCCCGTGTTTCGGATCCCGTATCGATAGCTGAACCTCCGTAAAAATAGCTCAAGGTGTACTTGCTGCAAAACTGAAACTCCACTCAAAACTGAAGAGAAGATAAATCCTTAGGCCAAAATCCATGAAACTGGATAGGCATGTCCAAAAGCGCAAAATCCCTAACATGATGAAAAGTGCGCTCTAGGACAATTTTTGTCCTTGGGCGCAAAATCCCTTACCAACTGAAATTTGCGCTCCAGGACAATTTTTGTCCTTGGGCGCAAAATCCCTGACCTACTGAAATTTGCGCTCAAGGACAATTTTTGTCCTTGGGCGCAAAATCCTTGACTGCTGGGAATTTGCGCTCTCCTGGGAACTTAGCCATTTTTTCAGTGTCTCTTAGGGTAAAGGTATATTAAAAAATATATTTAAGTATAAGTTGAATTTCTTATACTTTAAATATTTTTCAATATACCTTTCAGGATGTTTGAGATAGGTCTCAAATCCACCGGATTTAACATGCAAAATCTAGAATTTGGAGGATCCACCAGATTTCAGACTTAGTCAATTTTTTAGGATTTCAGGATTTCAGGCTACCAGACTTAGCCAATTCCAAACAAGTAAGTTGCAAAATCATTCAAACGAACTTCGTATCTCGCCATAGAAATAAGAAATTCCGCGAGGATGGAATAAACGAAGGATGGAACAAATGAACTTCGTGTCTCGCCATCGAAGGCAGATTCCCGGAGGATGGAAGGAACGAAGGATGGAACAAACGAACTTCGTATCTCGCCATCGAAGGCAGATTCCTGGAGGATGGAAGAAACGAAGGATGGAACAAACGAACTTCGTGTTTCACCATCGAAAGAAGCTTCCCGGAGGATGGAAGAAACGAAGGATGGAACAAACGAACTCCGTATTTCTGATCTCATATTGACAACTGAACCTCCGTAGAAAAGCTAAGAAAATGAACCTGCTCCCAATCCAAAACTGAAAAAACTATAAGTCTTGGGCGCAAAATCCCTGACCTTTAGGAATTTGCGCTCCAGGACAAATTTTGTCCTGGGCGCAAAATCCCTGACCTTCAAGAATTTGCGCTCCAGGACAAATCCCTCCAGTTCTCAAATAGAAGACTTTAGTCCGTCATGGGATGTTTGAACTCAGAAATTCCTCCGGGGCGATCCTCCTCACCCAATCATGAATGCAACTGAACAACTTGATCCAGTACCTGTAGGAGGACGTGCCAGGCAGATTCCAACTCCTTCCGGAAGTTTCAGCTTGAATGAATTCCTGTCCACAGAAAGCAAAATTGCAACCTTCCATCTGAGTAAGATTCCATAGGAGAAAATATTCCAAGACTTAGCTGGATTTTAACAAAAAGTTCAAGGATCATTCTAAGGAAGAAAATCCAAAACCTCAGGAAATCCCCGACGTCACAAAATCCTAGACCTCAGGAATTCCCCGACATTGCAAAATCCCCGACATGCCAAATTCCCCGACATTGCAAAATCCCCGACATGCCAAAATCCCCGACATTCCAAATTCCCCGACATTCATAAATCCCCGACCACCGACATGGGAGAAAAGGACAAAAAGCTAAGTTGGCCAGTGATAAGGTATCGCGGCTAAATTTCTCCTCCTCCAACCTAGGTCGGCCAAGTGGCAAAGAAGGACAACTTACCTATAAAAGGAGGGCGCCCAAGTCATTTACAATCATTCAAATTCAATTCCAGAGCAAGGGGGGCAGAAATTCATCCTCCAAGGGTAGAAATTCATCCTCCGGGACAAGTGGAATTCCAGGATGAGCAGGAATCCCCGACTCCCAGGAATCCCTGACCAATTGAAATTCCTCCTGTCCATGCCTGGTAACCCTGGAATGAAGGAAAAGTCAGTCGAATATGAAGAATGCTGGAGAATGAGGGAAATCCTTAAGGAATTTATAAGTGAAATTGATCAAAACTTGCAAAATCATTCATGTTCCATTTCAAATTGCATTACATTTATGGATTTTGTGCATCATGACTATTCGAGGTTTCCCTTGTTTTGCAGGAATCCAAGACGAGGATAAGTTCCATGAGGAGGATGAACAAAGATGATCCGGGGCAAGCAGGATGGATGCAGAGAGTTTGAGCGCCGAAAATGATGACCATTTCAAGGATCCAGGAGTTCCGACAATAAGAAGACTACACATGCATACTGAGGGAAGGGAAGGCAACATCAAAAATTCCAGTTCGGCAACAGGGAGACTTCGCACAAAGGGATAAGGAAGATCAAGATGTCCTTCCAAAGATTTCAAATGACACAGAGAATGCCTGCATCAAGGATGGCGGAATGGGAGAAATCACTCCAAGTCTAGTATCAGGGATTCCAGTTCCGGACAAGAGGATCAATCCTTGGAAAACCAAGAGGATACACTTCAAGTTCACATCCATCAGGAAGAACGGGAATCCACGCCAAGGATGAGGAATTCCAACCCAGGAATCCAGGACAGGGAATTCTATTCCACGACAGGGAATTCCAACTCAGGAAGGAATTCCATTCCAGGACCCGAAGGAAAGTGTGCCCCTGCTCAAGGAAGGATTCCTCCACATGAAAATCATGTTCACCTTGGAATCTGCGTTCAGGATAAAGGACTCCAGGACATCATGGAATTTGTGACCAAGGAGGAGGACAGACAGGACAGTCCTATCCAGGAGTCCTAGACAGGTGGCGACCAGGATAGCTGGAAGATTTCATTACACATTCTGACGACCTAGACAGGTGGCAGTCTCCTACATGAACAAACTAACGACCCCACTTGCTTTTCTAGGGTTTATGACCCAGGGCACATGTTTCAAGGAAATCTGATTTCCTTTTGCCCTAAGATATTTTTGAGAGCCTATATAAAGGCTAAGGGATGCCTCATTGTATCTCTCTCTCTTTTTCTGATTTTATCATTCTGATGCTCCTAGAGCACTTGTTCTTCCTGAGCTGAAACTCCAAAGATCAGTCAGATTGTTGTAATACAGACTTCTGAAGCAATAATATATGCATTGAAGAATGGTGTTCATATATTTCTTTAGATTTTTGGCATGGTCTTATTGATTTCTTGGAGCAAATTTGAAAGATATTGAAGTTATTTCTTGTATTTTCTTACTTTCGTTAGATAGATGCGATGGAAATGTTCTTGTTGAATGATTGAAGTTGATTAGTTCATACCATTTGTGATCTGTGGCTTGCAAATCACTTTGTATGGTTAGTTTGAATGTAATCCATGCTTAACTTCGGCTGTTTCTGTATGATCAGTTCCATGTTCCATGACAGGACAGTGTGAAAACCTCTACCTCTACCCCAGAAGATTGCACCATCCCTGCCTAGTTGTTGTCTCATGGCGAAGCAGAGGACTGGTTCCAATTTCATCTTCAACAACAGTCATTTCCATTGATTAGATTCCTAAACCCTTACCTCATCTTTTGCATTTTCTTTTAGATTTTCACTAGGATTAGTTTTCTAGAAGCTTCATTGCCAAATCATCCGCCTAAACCAGAGAGTGGAACCTAGGAATTCCAAGCTGTCCATTTGTGAAAGAGTTCCATTCGCCCACAAGTCTGAGTCCCAGGAGTGAATTCCATGTCTACGAAGGAGTAAGCCCACGTAAGTCCCCCTTGTGATTACCAGCAAATCACATCATTCCACTGAGTCTATCCCTATGCACGTCAAGACCTGACACAAAAGGAACCTTGGAGCAGTCTCATTCGATCACGTAGTTCAGTGTCTGAGAAGCTTTATTCAAGAGAGGATAGGATACTCTGTGTTTTATTCTAATGTTGTTGTAGTCACAAAAACCTCATCAACAGAAACTAATTCCTTTAGTGGGCTCTTCCACTGGCAGATGGAAGACTATGAGTTCTTCAAGCCAGAATGTAACATGATCTCGATAAAGGAGACCGTGAATACAGACACAGACGGTGATGGAATAGAACGAAAGGAAGACAAAATGGAAGGAAGTGATGACCAACACACCTTCCTGATCGCCTTTGGGGAATACACAGAAGGGATAGCTGAGATAGACAGTACACCCGCTCACAACTTTGGAGCCGAGGGAAAGATCAAGTACGAGGAACGATCCATGAAGAAGCTAAATCTGGGTGAAGACAGTAACCCTCGAGTAATACTAGTAGGGGATGATTGGAATCCCGTCCTCAAAGCAGCGGCATTCAGAATCTTCATGGAATACAAGGATGTGTTTGCCTGGACATACAAGGACTTGAAAGGAATCCCTCTAGAATTATGTGTTCATAGGATTCCATTAATACCAGGGGCACGTCCTGTAAGAAAACGGCCATACAAAATGAATAGGAATTATGTGGCCAAAGTCTAGGAGGAGATAGAGAAGATGTTGGAGGCCGGAATTATATTCAGGGTAGAAACTAGTGAATGGGTCTCACCCATCGTCATATCACTCAAGAAAGAGGGTGGGCAGATTAGAATGTGTAGACTTTAGATGCCTGAATGCAGTTACTATCAAGGATCCATTTCCCATTTCGTTTACAGATTCAATTCTGGAAGAAGTTGCTAGTCATGAAATTTATTCATTCATGGATGGATTCTCGGGGTATAACCAAATCAGTATTGCTGAGGAAGATAAACTTAAGATGACATTTGTGGTAGAAGATGGTGTCTATGCATATAATCGGATGCCGTTCGATCTCTGTAATGCGCTAGCAACCTTTCAAAGAATCATTTTGCATATCTTTGATAAAATGTCAGTTGGAAATTTTAAGGCATTCTTGGATGATTGGTCAATCTATAGTGATCAACAAACATATCTGAAGGCGCTTGCTGAATGTATGGAGCATTGCAGATCCGCACAATTGGCATTGAATCCGAAGAAATGTCGATTCATGGTACCACAAAGTAAGTTGTTGGGTCACATTGTATGCAAAGCGGGACTGAAAACAGATCTGGATAAGATACGGGTGATCGTGGAGATGGAAGCCCCCAGTGACGTCACAAGAATAAAATCATTCCTTGGTCATGTGGGATATTACAGGCGGTTCATAAAGAATTTTGCTCAGATTTCTTATCCACTTGACATGTTGACAAGGAAGGGAGTTCAATTTGTATGGTCCAATGAACACCAGAAGGCATTCAAGGAGTTAAAGACCAGATTGATAAGTGCACCCATACTGGCATACCCGAACTGGGATAAAGAATTCCATGTACACATTGATGCCTCAAACTTTGCAATCAGGGCCACATTAGCACAGGTGGGACCCCATGGTTTGGACCACCCGGTGTATTTCGCCAGCAGATTACTTTCAAAGGCAGACAGAAATTATAGTACAACCGAGAGGGAGGCTCTCGGAATGGTGTATTCAATGCAAAAATTTCGGCACTACCTGCTGGCAACACCATTTACATTTTATGTCGACCATCAAGCACTCATGTACTTGGTGAACAAACCAATCATTTAGGGGAGAATCAGTAGATGGCTGCTACTCTTACAGGAATTTACCTTCACAATTATAGTACGACCGGGGAAGAGTCATATAATAGCAGATCAATTGTCACGGATCAGGTTGGGGGAACCGGCCGAAGGGGTGAATGAAGACTTCCCCGATGCTCATCTCTTTCAAATTGCAGCATTGCCATCATGGTACGAGAAGATCGGTGAGTACCTGTCGACGTCAACATTCCCTCAGGGAATGCCATCAAATGAGAGGAGAAAGATTGCGCTGAAAAGCAAAACATTCTAGCTCATAAATGGGTTACTCTACAAAATGGGACCAGATCATATCCTGAGGAGATGTGTCATGGAAGAAGAAATAAAGGGTGTACTGGAAGAAGCACACGAAGGACTGGCAGGAGGGCACATGGGTCTGGATGCCACAGCAAGAAAAATTCTGTTAGCCAGACTATGGTGGCCAACATTGTATGCAGATACGAAAGAATGGGTATTGGAGTGTGACACATGTCAGAGAGTAGGGAAACCATCGAGGAGGGACTACATGCCCCTGTGGCCAACCTAGCTTCAAGAACTCTTTGAAAAGTGGGGTCTAGATTTTGTTGGGCCATTGAAGGTTAGCCAGCTGCATTAGTGTCGGTACATAATAGTGGCCATTGAATATTTGACAAAGTGGGCAGAGGCAAGAGCGTTGGAGGATAACACTGCCTTAAGCACTGCCCGATTTATATATGAACAGATAGTGACAAGGTATGGAATACCCATACAGCTGACGAGTGATCGCGGAGGACACTTCGTCAATCATATCATCCGTTTGATGACAACGAAGTTCAAAATCTTCCATACACTGTCAAGTCCATACTACCTAAGAGCGAATGGGCAGGCAGAATCAACAAACAAAGTGTTAATATCGGTGATCCACAAGTCCTGTGGGATAGAAGGGGCAGATTGGGAAGAAAAACTACCAGCAACTCTATGGGCGTATTGGACGATGTACAAGGTAACCACGGGGCATACACCATTCCAACTCATGTACGGCCAAGAAGCAGTAGTGCCAGCGGAATACCTCGTCTCGAGCCTAAGGATAGCAGTAGAAAACAGGCTGGGAGATATAGAGAGTTTGCAAGAAAGATTACTCCAGTTGAGTAAACTTGATGAAAAGCGGATCATGGCTCAGTGGTCCACAGAGGTGATGCAAAAGCGAAGAAAGTTTTGGCACGATAAACACATCCAGCGGATGAGCTTTCGACCGGGATAGTTGGTTCTGAAATATAACGGTCGTAACGAGATCAAACCCGGTAAGTTCAAGGTTCGTTTGTTGGGACCGTTCAGGGTACGAGAGGTATTGGAGAATGGGGCTATAAGACTCGACAACCTTGATGGAACCGCAATCAATGACATAGTGAACGGGTCAAAGTTGAAAAAGTACAAGTAGAAAAGGGAAGAAATAGTGGGAATAAATATGTTGGGATATGCAGTAATGGAAGACAGAGCAAATGGGGGTGATGGAATGTGCTTTGCAAGCGCACCACTTGAAACTGTAACTGGGTTCTTTGGACCAAGAACAATGCAAACCAGCGTACGGGAAGGAATAGTCGATGGTGACATCATTAAAAATGGCTCACAGGCAGACACTCAAAATGAAGAGGAACAGGCATGGATCCAGTGGATAAGAGAGTGCAATAAGGTAAGAGATACATTTGAATTTTTGTTACCAAGAGAAGTAAAAACTCCAATTAGAAGGTATGTAGCGGAGAGTATGTTTATAATTGAAAGATCGCCTTACTACGATGAAATCCTGCAACTAAGAATGAAAAACCAGGGAACTCCACATACCCAGATTTCAAGGAGTCAGATTTGGAAAGCAAAGTTCAGGACTAAGAGCATTAAGATGAACAGCGACGGAAGAACATTCCAGTGGGCCCAGGAACCTATGGGGCGGAAACTGAGGATGATGCAAGATGAAAACACGATATTTGATCGGATATGGGAGCTTCAAGAAATTGATCAATGCTGCTCCAATGATTGTCTTCGTCAGCAAGAGTACATAAACTGCATATTCCGCCATATGACAGAAATCAAAGTCATGGAAGACGAGAAGATGATCGAGGTGACCAAATCAGGGATGCAGCAGCCTCGTAAAGGTAAACAAAAAATAGATTTAAAAAAAAAAGAGTACGACGTACGACCAGGCCGTACGGCGTATGACCCACCCTCCTCGTCCCCGCATCAATAAAAACCCAACGGAAAAAGAAAAAAAGAAGGAAACACATTCAACTTTTTTTTGCTGTCAGAAGAAGAGAACGATCACAGAGAAAATTGCAGAAATTGCATAGTGAAGCCGTACAATCTGAAGCATTGCCGTACAAAGCCGTACAAAGGAGAGCAGGAGAACAACATAGAATTTCCATACTCCATAAGAGTAGGCCGTACATCGGCCGTACGAGGAAGAAGCCGAACGAAGGAAGAAGGCCGTACGCAGGAGTTTCAGGGATTTCATAAGGCCGTCTGTACATAGCAAGGAGGAGGTTGCCGTACTCCACAATACTGCTGTGAAGATTGTCGAGTCAAGTGAAAAATGGACAAGGGGAAGAAGATTGCATCATATCGGCCAAAGATTGCATCAGAGGAGAAGAAAAAATCAGGTATAGAAACCGGAGTAAAGGTCATCACCTGGGAAAGCCTGACGGGAAATGAGTGCAAGTAATGGTGGAAAAATGCACTTGAAAACAATGTGCTGAAGATTGCATTAAAACATGCTCAGGTAGACAAAGCAATAATGTTACCCTACTTCAATGCCAGGGAGTTTGAGCCGTATCTGAAGGCCATGGTCGACAATTTTTGCCAGCACTCCAACAAGTCCATTGTCGATTATTGGGGCCATACAGTCACAGTATCGTTCTGGCCATAAGATTTCACTAGAGTGATGGGAGCTCCAGCCATCGGCACGAGCGTGATGAAACCGGGCCGAATGACACAACAGCACAAAGAGGCCCTAATCCAGAGGGTATGTCAAAATGACCTAACAGATAAAGAAAAAGATACTATCTGGAAGGTAATTGGGGTTTGAGAAAGAATTTATTGGCAAACGAAGAATTGAAGTGTATCCTAGATTTAATGAAATGCAGGCTGACGGGTGCCAGTAGGGCATCGGACATCGCCCTTTGGATGGTCGATTATATGATTGGACCGAGTGTTGGTAAGGTTTATAATTGGGCAAGGTATTTGACGGAAAGGATCAGAGAATTTTTATCACAGCGGCATAAGGTCTTTTATATGACACAGCACGCCATTGCTCTCTTCCTCGACGCTGTCCATAACCAGGTTCCAGCCGACAAATGGGGTGGGATGCAACCGACATCACAGATAGAGCCGGGGTGGCCTACAACCTTCTACTGGAAAGGCCTCAATACTGTCCACGGGGAAGAGCCATCACGTCGGTCGAAGAAGAGAACGCAGAGGGAAGCATCAATGGAAAGCGAAGAGGAGGAAGAGGAAGAAGAAGAGGAAGAAGAAGAGGAAGAAGAAGAAGAAAACAGGGAGCAATCACCAGTAGTAGAAAGTGACTCATCGATAGATGAAATACCTGCACGGAGAATGACACGGAGTGTGGTGAGAGAGGCCACCATGAGGGATGCCGAGGAGAGGGAAAATACAGCAGTAGCAAAAATGGGACAGCCCATGGAGGTGGAGAAAACAACAGCAAAAGTGGGGCAGCCTAAGGCTGTGGAAGGAATTGTGGTACTCCCAAAATTCAAACCAGCATCATTTACATTACCGGCACCCTCACATAGCACGAAGACACAGGGCACAACCACATTTCCAGTCAGGACAAGATTGTCATCACCAGCTACACCATTGGTGACAACCAGCACAGTTAGCTCGACCTCGCCAGTTGAGCCTCCCACAACAGGGGGGTTGGTCACATCTCAAGTAGAGCAACCATCAACATCACCAGGAGGTTCCCAGGACAAGATAGATAGTTGGTTGAACAACATTGGGTTAACAATAGACATGCCTGAAGTACCCTTGTTGAGTCCACTACACATTGTGACAGAGGGTCAAGAGGAGGGGAACACACCGAGGGGGACGGAGAGTGTAGAGCAGCATAGTGTTACTGGCCAGGTCACTCAGCAGAGCATTCTACCACAGCCAGTACCAGCTACATAGGAGACAGGGGGACCTTCAGAGGAGTCTCCTATGGACATCATGAGCTCCCCAGTGACCACTCCAGTGGCCACTCCACCAGAGGAGGAGGAGGGATTTCCAGAGGGGATGACCCTCACACTTTCTAGACCCAACCCCTCAGACCCAATTGGTACCATTTAGAGGTACATGGAGGACTTAGAGAACGTGGCAGATTATATGGGGGAGATAACCGAGATCTCCAAACAGCTCAGATTGGGACGATCACAGGTAGTGGCTCAAGAGGTAAGGAGAATCAGGAACTTTGTACAGTTGGGCTGTGAGGAGGAGTTTGCTTGGCATTTCATAGTGAGAGGATGGCCAGAGGTGGACACTCGAGACATGCATGACCGATGGAGAGGGTCACGACCAGTGATAGGGGGAAGAGATGCAGAGGTCATAGACTCCCTGTTTACAATAGAAAAGGCATACAGACAAGTATTCTATGAGATGAAGAATAAGGATGTGATATTGGAAAAAAAAAGGAGAGTGAGACAGCCCTACAGAAAAAGAAGAAAGAATTGGCTGAGCATATTCAAAGATCTCAGGAGTAGTTAGTACAGCAGACAAAGGCCACCGAAGCAGAGAAGGCCAGAGCATCGGCCCTAGAGGCCAAGTTGGCGGAGTTTGAGGAAAAGATGAGGGACATGGGAGCACAGCTTGAGGCAAAGGAGGCAGAAGTGGTGAAGGCCAAAGCACAGGTAATGGAAGCAGGTCACATGGTGAAGGCAGCAAGAGAGCGGGAGCTAGTGGCCCACCACTAGCTGCGACAAAGGATCGAGGAAGCAAGGAGGCTACAAGCACAGCAGCGATCAGCCACCCCAACTTCGTCAGTACACCCAGGGATGTCTTCGCAACCTCCCCACTCTCAGTAGGATGTTTGTGAGTTAGCCTAGTTTTGTCATAATTTTGTTGTTTTGATGTAAATGTCGTCTTGAAGACGACCAATTTTGAGGGGGGGATAGATGTAGACAGCAAATTAGTTTAAGTGAATAAATAATGTAATAAGATGTAATTAGTTGTCGGTACCAACTGACGGGTCGGGTAGTTTGGAGTCGGTGCCAATGGTTGGCATCCCAACTAACCTTGGCGATGAGTATTTAGAGCATCAATACATTGTAGTCGGGACAGATGTGATTTGATAATAGTTGATATATGGGGATATTGGAGTTATAATGAGATATGTATGTTGCTGTCATGAACATTGTAATGTGTTTTGTGAATCAATGAATGAATACAATGATCCATTCTGAGTAATTCTGTTCTATTCGTGTAATACACTATACTGCTACTTCATTATTTCTGTTTACTTCATATTCTGTGAAACACACCATATTGCGGTAAACAAATGGTAAACTCTGCTGTCATAAATATTGCTGTACTCATTCTTGATTGAACTTAATACCATTGACTATGAAAACATGCTGTTGACCTTTAATTGGCTTGTTATAAATGCTAATCATTCTTCATAGATTCTGCTGTAGTTCTTTGAAAGGATATCCTAATTAAGATGCAAATTTATTCTCCTTTTGTTGGGGATGTATAAGTCCTCTCCTGAGGGAAATATTGATTGTTGAGGTGGCATCTGTAAATCTGCCTTTTATTGGGAGCCCATAAATTGTCTGATTTTAATATTATGAATATTGGAATTGGTTGTTGAGATGGTGTATGCAAATCTTCCTGTTAGTTGGAATTTGTATATTGCATCATTTTGATATTGTGAGATGCTGGAGCACCACCTTGTGTCGTCATATTATAAGGCACTTGTAAACAGTCCTATAAATGAAATATTTGTAATGAGATTGGTGACTTCTAAATATTCGCTATGGGTAAGACATCTATAAGTTGTCACAAGAATTGTGCATAAGAAGATGCCTGTAAATTTTTTTGTTTTGGTGGGGCATCTGTAAGTTTTCTTTAGAGGACACGATATGATTAAATTGAGACTTCAAAGATCAAACTGTTATGTTATTATAAATTTGATAATCAGATGGTTTTGGGAAGATGGTGAAGAGGAGTTGGTTGGAGACCTAAATTGGCTAACACATTGCTAAGGATTAATGTTAAGGGATGCTTGTCTGCAGACATATGTGGTTGTATTCTTTTATTACTAAGTTTGTCTGGTTTATGTGCAGTTATTAGCATAGCTCACTCTGTTGTCTTGTCTTTTACCTATGTATGTAGGTAATCTTGTAGGACAATCCAGAATGGAGATGATGCCAGTCTGGTACTAGGTGTAATCCTTGAACCAAGGCAAGTGCCTTGACTATGTTAACTGATGCAACATCCACATTAGCCTTGTAAGCTACCACATTGTGCACCTGTGTCACAAATAGCATCATCAAGTACTGCATTAACAGGATTATGACTGCTTGCAACATTGAAGTTCAGATTGCAATATGGTGCTATAGGCAGGGTTCACTTGAGGAGATTTGATCTTGAGTCTAGGCTGTGTATGTGCTATTAAGTGCCATGATGCAAGCACCTCTATTGTATGTGTTTGAAACTGTCGTCAGGGACTTACCAAATAGACAAGAGAGGTAGTTGTCAAGTGATGGCAGATAATGGCCTTTCCAGCTGTTTTGAACAGAAAATTATACAATTTCTTTCCACTCATATTCCCCAACAAATAAAGTATGGCTACAAATGTATGAGACAATTGAGAATGTTCATTGAAACATACAGCTGAGTCACTTGAGAATTATGTCCTCAGCTGAAGATGCATATTGTCTTTATAAATTGGCAGTCTGAGAACAATTGTTTTGTGGGGTTTGCCACTGAATAACAAAACAAACAGATGGATGTTCCCTTGATGCAGCAATTATAGATTGCTATAGCTGTGAGTGTTTAATTTGGTAGCATTATCCAAAAAATGTCTTTATTTTTGGCCATGCTTTGGATACCCAATGACATCATCTGAGTTAATAGCCCTTGATATGCAAAGGGATCTGTGCAGTTGCATTAGCATGAGAAAGGGAAGATCATGAGCAAGGGCTGTAAAAACTAGTTACTGCATGTTATTTATTTGCAAGAAGTTGAGACAAAATCAGAACATTGTGACTACTGAGAAACTGTTATTGATTCCAATTACTATGGAATAAAGAACTCCGGGTTAACATTTTCTACTTCAAAACAAATATACATCCTCATGCGTTCAATGCTTGTTTAAATATTTGATATATTTCTGATTGTATTTACAGAGAAAATTAGCTCTGCTTGTCTGTCTTAAAACAAGCAGTGCAGGCATCACGAGTTTAACATAAGATTTGAGCTTTAAAAAGTTATATGGCATTGAAGATATGGGAGATCCTAGTGTTAGAAGGTAGAAAGAAAACATATATTTTGCCCTGGAAGAATGAAAATATTTATCTTTGAGAAGAGCACAACTCGACTGTTTGGAATTAGTAAACATTTGCCACAAGTCTCATGGCTAAGGTTTTATTCAAAAGGCCAGGTTCCTTACATCAGTCCCTCCTACAGGAGGAGTCTGTACTAAATGAGTCCAGGCTAGTAGTAGGAATTTGAAGTGATAAAAACAGGTCCATGTCATAGAGTGTTTTGCTGCAAACAGACTGAGTACATATGATGTGGCTAGAAACAGCAATAAAGATGTGAGATAGATTAGAATGGCTTGTAATACTGACTTTATTAATAGCGCTCTACTGACTAATGACCACCATTAATAGCACCATTTAGTTCTTAAGGTGACAAATTTTAGCCATAAAATTAAATCTGTTTAGTTGTCACCATAGCCTTAAGGTGACAAATTTAGCCATAAATCTGTTCTTAAGGTATCATCATGTAAACAGATTTAGTTCTTAAGGTGACAAATTTAGCCATAAATGTGGTTTTTTCCTGGGATTTTCAGTTTTGGCATGAAATAACAATTGTATTTTTGTGTGCTTTTACGAGTATTTTAGCATCTTTTAATGTGCTGTGTTTTTCCCATTTTAAACCTGTGTAATTGAGTTCTATTTATACTTTTAGTTTGCTGTGCCATTGCTGTGTAAATACAATGCTACTATGGATAAGACTCCACACGAGGCATGGATTAGTAAGGAACCCTCTGTTTGACTTATTAGAGTTTTTGGTTGTGATACTTATGTGCATGTTCCAAAGGAAAAGAGAACTAAGTTGGATTATAAATCAGAGAAGTGGATCTTTATTGGGTATAGTGATGGTTTAAAGGGATACTAGCTTTGGAACCTAGAAACTGAGAAGATTGTTTATATTTGTAATGTAATGTTTAGAGAGGTTAAAAGGCCTCCAAATAAAAACAACCAAGAAATGAAGAGCCAGAAAAGATGCAGTTTGAAATTAGAGATGGAGAATTTGTATCTGGATATGAATCAACAAAAGGTGAACCAAAAGAGGAGAATCTCATACCCCAATCTTGACGAGATCGACTTGAGAAAGAAGGCAACTAGAAAAGTACATTCTGCTTGATTTTCATTCTGCTTTTGTTTTATTTGCTATTAATGATGATCTTAGAACTGTTGGGGAGGCATTTGATTCAAAAGGAAGTAAATTCTGGAAGAAGACCATGGATGAAGGAATGGAGGTCTTGGACCAAAATATGACATGTGATTTGGTCAAGTTGCCTATTGTAAGAAAACCTGTTGGTTGCAAATGGATGTTTAAGAAGTTCATTGCAAAAGGTACAAAGACGTACAAAGTTCACTTGGTGGCAAAGGGATATTCCCAAGTGGTGGGAATTGATTTTGGGGATATTTTCTCTTCTATTGCCAAGTTAAATTCTATTAAATTTCTTTTGATTGTTGCTACTGCATTTGATTTTGGAGTAGAACAGATGGATGTTAGGATAACTTTCCTACTGTTGGTTCCCAAAAACTGTATCTCCAAAAATCCTAGAGAAATACTCAAAACCCAAGCCTGGGTGTAATGTCCTCAATTAGGGTTTTTTTTGGAATATTCTGATTTTTTTGTGTTTTCTAATTTTGAAAATGAAAACAAACTGGAACAACAAAGTAAGCTTTTACACAATCAACTGAAAATGTTAGAACGAACCATAAATCACATCACATAGCAACTCAATAATATCAATTATGCTTGCTGGTACAAACATTAGATCACACCAAATATGCAAACCAAGCCAAATATGAATGCCAAAGTCTGATTTTATTAATATGCAACTGCTGGAATTGATTTACAAGGTCAATTACCTCATCATGAAATTCAGATCTGATTTTTATATGCTATCAAATAGTACAATGCTGTTCATACATGAAACATTCAGATTTTTGCAACATCAACCAACTCACAAATTGATAGAAATTGCTGATGAGACCTCTGAAACTGGAGATCAGACCTATATGGTTGTCTAGATGGTACAATAATGATTGGTGTGGATGCCAAAATGGATGGCAGCTGGCTGGAAATGAACTGTACGGTTGTTGTGGTGACTGGTACGACCTGATATAGATCTATATGGCTTTGGAAAATAGGTTTCAGACATTAAATCGGATATTCACTTTGCTGGTACCTCAGATTTGGAGCTAATTCGCTTTCAAAATAATTAATATAGGTGCTGTTTGGACTGGATTTGAATGTTGGATGGCTGGAAATGATTTTTCAGACCCTAAATGATGCCAAGAAATGTGTAAGGATTGCTGCTCCAGCTGAAACACCTCTCAAACAGCCTCCAATGTCTTCCAAATGGTTCACCCACCCTTGAAAAATATTTCTAAAATTTTTTAAAAATTATTTTTGACTTTTCTGAAACTAGGCGATCTCATGAAAAGTGCAGAAACCCTTCAAAATTGTCAAATCAGCAATTCGCCTTTGTGGAAAAACCTCCAAAAATCATGAATAATTATTTGCCCTGAAATTTCGCACAAAACGCTGAATTAGCACACCATGTAGACCTCTTAGGTGGATTTGCCAATGCCAACAAATTGAGGGTTTTCACCCTCACCTCCAAAAAAGAGACCAAAGAGGTTTTTAGTCCTCCTAGATCACAAATTGCAGCCAAGGGTTTTCGTCCTTGAATATGAGATTGAATTCGAACTCAAAACGAAGAATGCCAAAATGAAATCATGATGATCAAATGAAGATTGGCACCTCCTTGATATACCTTTTCAAATTGGGCCCTTAGGTCCTAAATTTTCGTCCAAGTATTTAAAAATACTTCTATTTTAGTACTAGTCTTTAAAAACACCATTTATTTTAATTATAATAATATTATTAAGTTGCTTTTAAAATTAGAAATTATCGGGCCCAACTTAAATAATATTATTAATTATTTTAATTTGAAAAAAGGGGACATGACAGTCCACCCTTCCCATAATTGGTTGCCCACAAGCAATTGCAACCTAGATGATGAATCATGTCATAATGTCCATAGCATCTAGATCATGTATTTGTCAAATGAAATAGCTTTGACCAAAAAGCACTAAGCATACTTAGATGCTCAAATGCCATCGTGCCAACACTATGAATCATGCTATGCAATTCATAAACTTTGATCACTTCAAACAATTTGACCTCACACAAATGTGCATGACTCCCAACAACATAAATGCAAACGTCTAGGATTATACTTCCCTATCTTTGACTTTAGATCAAGCAACGTTAGCAACCAACCCACAACATGCTCCTTTTTGATGTGATAACGGATGATGCTTTCTTCTCCTAGCTTGAGGATATCATCAAGCTCCCACAAGACCAAAGGCCACCTTATGAATTTGCCACCACGTTTTTGCTGCACCACTCTGATCTCAAAATGAGTATGATGATAACTCCCTCGAGTTCCAATGGATCTCACCACTATAGTGTAGGCTGAAACCCTGATGAGTTTGGACCAATCAACTTGCATACAAGTTGGAGCGAAGTTGAAACAGCCAAAATTCATTCCAAACCTCATCCAAAACAGCAGTGCAGTAGCTAGAACAATTGTATTTTGCAACCTTATGGCTGAAACCCTTCACAAGCAACATGACACATGCAAAGTTTCCAAAAATCTACAAATTGGTAGTTTAATATGATTGATAATAGCAGTTCAAAATCAGAAACCCTGAAAATCAGTAGTATAAAAATGGTACAACAGCTACAATACTGAAAATCCCTTGCAAAAATTAGCAACATAGAAGCTGGAAACAACCATAGAATGACTGAAAATACTGTAATAACAGCAACAAACTGAAATCACTCAATCCCAAGATTGAAAAGACCTGTATGGTTGCAAATGGTGTATAGTGGTTGGACATGATGAGCGCTGAAGCCTCCCAGTTGAGATTTCTTATGATGACAATGGTCCTTGTCATGTTTTCTTCGCAACATATTTGCAATATGCCATCACTGCTCTTCTCCATTATGCCCTTTTTGTCTTCTTTTGCAAACATATCTAAGGGTGAAACCCCTCCACCAAGCTTATGAACATCCTCTTGATACCTCTCAATGGTGCCAATTACTCCCTCAATGGGCAAGATGTCTCCAACATATCTTTTTCCTATCTCTTGATGAAATTCTCTACGTAATGGCCAAACATCAAACACCATACTATGCTGATCCAAAATAGATCGAATATCATCACAAAAAGGTATCTCACCTATGGATGAAGCTGTGGTCGTCATCAATTGATGTTCCATCCTTTTGGCCATGATGATCATGGAGCTCCATCTTTGATGCCATGAAGCACTACTTCTTCCTCTTCCGATTTGAATTTCAGCTCCATAGATTGATAGTTTAAGGTGAATTCCCCAAGGGAATAAAGCCACTATACACCCAAAACCATGTTAGTCTCTCCCAATCCAGCAACATAGAAATCATCATGCATCTTATGTTCTCCCAATGTGATGTCAAGCTGATGTATCTTCTTAGTGCAAGGAATGGTGAAGCCATTTGCAACAATGACATTGAATTCTTCAAAATTTTCTGTGTCTAATCCTCTGCTGGATACGAAGTCCTCATCTATGAAGTTATGGGTGGCTCTACTATCAATCAATACCATGATCCTTTGCCCCTGCAAAACCCCACAAACTCTGAATGGATGATACTTAGGTGCACTTGAAAGTGAAGCAAGGGCACCCTCTTGAATCTCTCCTTCAACTTCTAGTTTTGGCTCCTCTTTTTCCATTTCTTCATCTGGGAGTACCTCTATGTAATGTACTTGTCCACAACCAAAGCATCGATGACCTAGTCCTCGTGGCTCCTTGCAAGTAAAGCATACTTTCTTCCTCCTAAGCTCATTCTTTGTGGCTTCTTCTTTGTTGATAATCTTTGGCATGTTTTGTGGATGAGGGACTTCCTTCTGTAGTGGCTTCTTTTGTGGTGCTGGAGGTAGTGCCTTGCTCTTAGGAATTGAAAGTTAGGGCTCTCCTAATTGCATCTGATAATGATGGTGGATCAAAGGCCCTAACTAAACCCTTGAAAGGTTCGGTTAGACCCTCCACAAGTAGCATAATGAGCCTCTTCTCCGTCACATTCAATACCATCACCGGTAACCTCTGAAATTCTGCCACATATTGCTCTACTGTGTCCTCTTGCCTCAACTGTGCTAGCTCCTTGAAATGAACCTCTGGATCCTTTTTGTCAAACCTCTCTATCAACCTCTGATTGAATTCTTCTAAGGTAGTGATGGAGCTATGCCCTTGTGTAACTATGTTGTGATACCACCACTCATGTGTCACACCCTTTTGATGTAAGGTAGCAAACTTAATTGCTTCCTCCTCATACATAAGGTTCAATGAAAAGTATGTATCCAACTTTTGCAACCATGCCTTAACTAAACATTTGTTTGACTCATCATATGTTGGTATAGTGATCTTACCGAATCGTTGTTGTATGTCTTTTTGAGATTGATTTTGATAATATCTCCTTCCTCTTCTATGCCTATTCCTTGTTTTCATCTAATAGTACTCAATGAAAGACATGTCATCATGGATTGCTGGATTTAGAGTATTGTACTTTGCATGATACCTTGCCATTTCATCTTCCGGGCGAAGTGGTAATTATTCCTCGAACAGATCTTCTCCCCTTTGAAAAAAATTGGCCCTGAATGTCTTCGTGGGAGGGTTAATTGAAACCCTATCATTGACTGAATTGGTCCCTTCTGCCACATTCTGATTGGCCTAGAGGCATTCCATTGATGATGAATTTCCCTCAAGATCTGAACTATTTCTGCCATGGACTCTCTCATGGAGGACTAAAACTCTCTAGCTAACTCCCTATTTCCACGGTTAATGACATCTTAAAGATTTGCCTTTTCACCTTGGTTGCTCATGGTTCCTTCTTTTGTTTTCTCTCTTTGTTGATATTTGATTTCTCTATCACTCCCTTGCATGAATTTATATCTGCATCACAAATTTGATCCACAGGCTAGCAAGATTTCTTGCTTTGGTACCACTGTAATGTCCCCAATTAGGGTTTTCTGTAACATTTCAATTTTTTTTGTGTTTTCTGATTTTTGAAATGAGAACAAATTGGAACAACAAATTAAACTTGTACACAATCAACTGAAAATGTTGGAACAAACCCTAAATCACATCACATAGCAAATCTGAACCCAATAATATTAATTGTGCTTGCTGGCACAAACCCTAGATCACACCAAATATGCAACTGAGCCAAATATGAATACCAAAGTCTGATTTTATTGATATGCAATTGCTGAAATTGATTTACAAGGCTGATTACCTCATCATAAAATTTAGATCTGATTTTTATATGCTATCAAATAGTACAATGCTGTTCATACATGAAATATTCAGATTTTTGAAACATCAACCAACTTACAAATTGATAGGAATTGCTGATCAGACCCCTAAAACTAGAGATCGGACTTGTACGGCTGTCCAGATGGTTCAATAATGATTGGTGCGGATGCCAAAATGGATGGCAGCTGGCTGGAAATGAATTGTACCTCTGTTGTGGTGACTAGTACGGCCTGGTACAGACCTGTATGGCGTTGGAAAATAGGTTTCAGACCCTAAATCAGATGTTCCCTTTGCTGGTACCTCAAATTTGGAGTGAGTTTGCCTTAAATAATTAATATTGGTGCTATTCGGACTGGATCTGAATGTTGGATGGTTGGGAATGATTTTTCAGACCTTAAATGATGCCAATAAATGTGTACAGATTGTTGTTCTAGCTGAAACACCTCTCAACCTGCCTCCAATGTCTTCCAAATGGTTCGCCCACCCTTGAAAAATATTTCTAAATTTTTAAAAAATCATTTTTCTGATTTTTCTGAAATTAGGCAACCTCATGAAAAGTGCAGAAACCCTTCAAAATTGTCAAATCAGCAATTCGCTCTTGTGGAAAAACCTCCAAAATTCACGAATAATTATTTGCCTTGAATTTTTGCACAAAACACTAAATTAGCACACCATGCAAACCTTAGGTGGATTTGCCAATGCCGAAAAATTGAGGGTTTTCACCCTCACCTTCGGAAAAGAGACCCAAGAGATTTTTCATCCTCCTAGATCACAAATTGCAGCTAAGGGTTATCGTCTTTGAATGCAAGATTGAATTCGAATTCAAAATGAAGAATGCCATAATGAAATTATGATGATCAAATGAAGATAGGTGCCTCCTTGATATACCTTTTCAAATTGGGCCCTTAAGTCTTAAATTTTTCTCCAAGTATTTAAGAGTACTTTAAAAAAGTATTAAAAATACTTTTATTTTAGTATTAGTGTTTAAAAACATCTTTTATTTTAATTATAATAATATTATTAAGTTGCCCTTAAAATTAGAAATTATCGGGCCCAATTTAAATAATATTATTGATTATTTTAATCCGAAAAAAGGGGACGTGACACCGGGGATGTATGTCGACCTAGTTGAAGGGCTAAAACTTATAAATAGACAGTGGACAAAAATAGACCAATTGATAGGAGTGGGCCACTCTTCACTTCATGCTTTGCTAGACCTAGGAGGGTGTTCTTGGATGTTTTGATAGGACAATTAAAGAGAAATGAAATTAATACACTTAAGTCTCTCAAAAAACTATACCCTATGTGTAGGACTGCCCCAAGACTTGTCACCAAACATTAACTACATTGGTTTATTGATTGTGAGACCGAGAAACCTCCCTTAAGTAGATTTACAGATCATGTATACAAACAAGGATTTTGACAAAGCTCTTTCCCCAAAGATGTGTTCATTTCAAGACTATATTGCATACATGACTGTGATAGAGAAAACAACATTGCATACCCTTTGAAAGTGTTACTTAAATTGGCTCTCACAAGATATTGTATTGCTAAAGTAATGGGTTATGCAAAAACTAGTAGGACAACTAAAATCAAATTAATGTAAGAAAAACCAAGTTTTGAAATAGATTTTATGGTGTAGTGGACAACAAGCAACAAAAGACCGATGCCTTGATCCTTGGGATGACAGAATCAAGCTTCAATTTCAGATACAAATGCAAGGTGCAAATCTTGAGCCTATGAACATGATATGAATCAAGACTAATTGAGATTCCTATATGACCAGCCGTATATTCATAGAAAATGCATTACTAAGTCTACCACAAACATGATTGCCAAGCACACTTGAAATATCTATAGATAAGTAGAAATATCCCGTATATTGCTGTGAAAATAACCCTCAGAAAGCTTTGAGGAATTTTACAATCTCTATCTAGACTAACTAATCACATGTAACATTCATCCTGTTTACTCGCTAAGTGGTGTTTCAGACAGGCATGGAGTAAACAGAATCATAAAGCAGTACTATAATGCATAACATAGAACATGAATTTATAACAGCATTGCACAGAATAAGGCATTGTATTCATCCATTGATCATATCAACAATACAACACAATATGGCAATTACAACATACCCGACTACATGTATCGACTCCATATATAACTTTTGCCAAGGTTGGTTGAGATATTAACCGTTGGCACCGACTACATAACTATTCAACCGTTGGGATTAATACCGACAACATTCCAAAACTAATTGTGCCCAAACATTATCTAACATATTATTATTTACTTGGCTAATTACGGCCGACTACCACTAACAATAATGACCGACTACATTATCCCCCACACAAAACTAGGCGTCTTCTAGACGACATTACAAACAAAAATGGGGACAATTGACCAACATAGTAAACTACTGAGAATGAGGGGGTTGTGTAGACGTCCCTGGGTGTACAGATGATGTCGGGGTGGACGACTGTTGCCCCTGTAATCTCCTCGCCTCCTCTGTATGCAGTCGCAGCTGGTGTTGGGCCACAATCTTCCATTCTCTGGCTGCCTTTACCATGCGTGCTACCTCAAACACCTGAGACTTTGCCTTGTCCACCTCTATTCCTTTTGTTGCAAGTTCCACTCCCTTTGCTTCAAGCTGTACCTCCATATCTTTTACCTTCTACTCCAACTCCCGCATTTTCTCAGCTGTATCCTTTTCCATTGCTGCTATCTTAGCCTCTAAGGCTGATGCTCGTGCCCTCTCGGATGCAGTAACCTGGGTTTGCTGGGCCAACTGCTTCTGGAAGTTTTGTATGTGTCCAGTCAACTCATCTTTCCTCTTTTGTGCTAATTGGAGAGCCTCATCCTTCTCCTTCACTCTTGCCTCCACCTCCTGGCATTTCATCTCATAGAAAACTTGTCGGAAGGCTTTCTCAATTGTGAACAAAGATTCTATGACCTGGCCATCTCTTCCTCCAATCACTGGCCGTGAGCCTCGCCATGCGTCACACATACGTGTCTCCACTTCCGGCCACCCTCTCATAGTGAAGCATCGTGCAAACTCTTGTTCATACTCTAACTAGACGAATCCCCGGATCCTCTCGACCTACTATGCTACTACCTGTGATCGTCCAATCCTGAGTTGTTTGGAGATCTCCCCCACCTCCATATATACTGCCATGTTGTGGAGATCCTCCACGTACCTCTGAATGGTCCCAAGTGGATCCGAAGCATCAAGTGTGGCCAACACCAGCAGGTGAATGCCATTCCGTCACAAAAGTCCTCTTCCTCTGATGGGGTGGGTGCTGGTGAACTTGTCACCGCCATGGGAGACTCCTGTAAAGGCTCCCCAATCCCCTGGATGGCTGCAACTGGCTGTGGCAAAATATCATGCTAGGTGCCTTGGCCAGTAGTGAAACTCTGCTGCAATCCGGTACTCTCAGCCACTCTAGGTGTGCTGCCCTCATCCTATCCCTCGGTCAAATTGTGCAAAGGACTGAGTGATGGCACCTTTGGCACATCCAGTGTCAAGCCTATTATGCTCAACCAACTGTCAATCTGCGATTCCTCTGGAGGCTCCGTTGATGGTGTTGCTGGTGGCGGCGGTGGTGTAGTGGATAACTCTGCTGGGGACTGTATGATTGTCCCCCATGGCATCTGAGGCTCAACTGGGGCTGGTGGTGATGTGCTAATTGGTGGTGTTGGTGTACTACCTGGCGGTGGCAATGTACTACTTGGCGTACTACCTGGCGGTGACAATGTACCAACTGGTAGTGATGGTGTACTAGCTAGTAATGACAGTGTACTATCTGGCAGTGACAGTTTACCAATTGTCAGTGACGGTGTACTATCTGGCAGTGACAATGTATCAACTGGCAATGTCGGTGTACTAGCTGGCAGTGATGGTGTACTATCTGGCAGTGACGATGTACCAACTGGTGATGGCGGTGTACTAGCTGATAGTGACGGCGTACTATCTGGCAGTGATAGTGTACCAACTGGCGGTGTACCGATTGGCGGTGCACCAACTGGCGGTGTACCGGCTAGTGATGTACCAATTGGCAATGTGCTGATTGGCGGTGTACCAACTGGCGATTACTGATTAGCATTGGCTATGTACTGACTGGCAGTGTAGCGACTAGCTATGTCCACAGTGTATTGACTGGCGGTGTATCGATTGACAGTGTACGGATTGGCGATGTATTGACTGGCAGTGTATGGATTGGCAATGTACCAATTGGCGGCGTACGGACTGGCAATGCACTGACTGGCAGCGTACGAACTGGCAATGTACGGATTGGTGGTGCACGGACTGACGATGTACCGACTGACAGTCTACGAAGGGTGAAGGTTGTTGGTCGTACGACGAGGGGAGCATATTCATACGGCAGGCAGGAAATTAATTTCGTATGGCCAACAATAGCAAAACACACTCGTACAGTCTGAGGAAGCTTTGTATGGTTGTTGAGGGAACTTTTGCAACTCGTACGGTGGAAGATGGCTGATCGTACGTCGAAAGATGAAGCAATTTGTACGACTAGAAAAACATCTAATCGTACGCTATGGCAGGCATGAGGCATACGAGTAGAAGGAGAACTCATTCGTATGGCAAAATGAAGACTATAGTTCTCTAATTCATACAACATAAATTAGCAATCAATGACCCCTCGTACGATGCTTGGCAAGTTACTCCTACGGCGGTAGAGTAGTACAGTGATCGTACGGGTTGTGCTCTTGGTACCAGTGGAATCCGGTATACACAACTCTGAAGGTACGCCTTTCAAGTATTTGTACGTCCATGCAAAGACGTCCTTGTATTCTGTGAATATTTTAAATACTGTCACATTCAGCATGGGATTCTAGTCATCTCCTACCAAGATTGTACGAGGATTATCCTCCTCCCCCAAATTGACTTTCTTCATATTGGGCTCCTCATACTTGATCGTTTTATTTTTTTCAAAGTGGTGTGCTGGGGTGTCGTCTATCCTGGCCACTCCCTCCTTGTATTCCCCGTATTCTGGCAGAAAAGTCTGACTTGTCGACACTGTCTCTTCTTCTTCTCCCTCCTTTTTTTTGATTTGTAACATATTGCAATCTTGCTGAAACACCTCGTAGTCCTCCCTTTGCCAGTGGAATAGCCCGCCCAGTGAGTTCGTCTCGTCCTCCGAGCATTCATGGAAGTCCAAAATACCTTCTTCATTTGGCTCTATAGTTTCTCTTTCTCCTTCCATTCCGTTTCCTTCTTCACCTTCCGCGTCTGATGATGCTATCTCTTCACTTATTGTATGATTTATTAAGTCGATCACATACTTCTTTCTGTTGTTCTCTATGGACAATGTTTTTCTCTTCCAGTTGTGATCGGCTTTTGCTGCCACGAGTCATCCTCTTCCTAGTAATGCGTCATATGCTCTTTCTGTACTGGAATGACTACGAAGTTCAGCAAAAATGGTTGTGTGCCGATAGTCACTTTCTGTGCCATTAATGTCCCCAATGGCTTGATGCCATGTTGGTCAGCGCCTACTAATTGGAATGTCGGTGGCCAGAGTGTGGGTTTTCCGAGACTCCTCCACGTGTCTTCGGTTAGTACGTTGACTGCCGAGCCTCCGTCGACGATCGTGTTTGCCAATGTCTTCCCTCCAATCTCCATTTGTACGATCGCTGTTTTCTTCCCGATGTTCACCATCAACAACATAGGGTCGACGGTTTGTTCTGTTAGTGTGAAAAGTTACATTATCTATCTAGTTAGCTTTTAGCATGTCTAGAGGAGATTAATATTCACACTTGTTTAAGTCCAACTTTGGGCTTCTTACCTTTTTGTCTCACCTCATGTGGTGAAGACATGTGTACTCACCTTTGTGAGACACCTTCTTCATGCAAACTTGCCACTTGCTCAAACATGTGTAATTTGAGTAGACAAGTGTTGCATCTTTGGAGGGTTGCTCAGTCATTGTGTATGAGCTTCTCACTCCCTCATGCTTGCCTACTTAAGGAAGCCTCCTATGTACATTTCATTCATCTTTTGGCAATCTAATTTGGCATATTGTGTAGAAAATAGCTTCGTGGTTTTATTCTTGCATGTTGATCCTTGCTTTTTCCAATATGGTATCAGAGCATTGCATGCAAAATTTTGCCCGTCATAGCTAATATTGCCCATAGCCAAGTCCAAAGATCCTCGTAGAGCTAGGATTTTTTGTCGAAAAAGCAAATTTTTTTTTAGAAAATCTAACTTTGGGCAAAGTTTCCTCTGCAAATTTTTTAGTGTTTGACCCAAATTAGTCATTTTGTTGGCAAAATTTTAAGGGCTTTATCTAAATTTTGGCCTATCGGCCTTTGTTTGCCTCTCTGGCCGAGATTTTCCAGCTTCTAGTTAGTGCTTTGCGAGTGCCATTTTGGGCCTCATGACCTTCTAGTTCCTTCTGATTTATACGTTTCTGCTGCAGCTGGTCATTTTTTGGCCATATCAAAGTCTTCAATTGCCTTGGCCCTCCTAAGCTTCTGCAATCTTCAGCCTATTTCAGCTAGCGATCTCTGTTTGCCATTTCATAAGGCCGATGCCATTCAGCAGAAGGTTTTTGCTGTGAAGTCGACCACAGTTTGTGGCCAATTTTTGCTTTGATTTGTCACTGTTTCAAAGGCCATTCACACCACCAGCAAGGTCGTCATTTTTCAATGGCTGAGAGCTCCTCTTAGCGGTCGATTCCATAGTGGCAAGATTTCTTACATAAATCTGGTTGTGAGGGTTGTTACTTCTCCAACCAAGCCACAAAGGTAAGCATTAAAGTGGATCGGCCTTTGCACATTGAGCCGCCATTTTTCATTGCTATTTCAAAGTGGAGCGTCCCTGTTTGTAGAGATCACTCCTATCTCGTAGGTGTTGGAAGGTGTTTTGCACATATTAGTAGGCTGCAAATTGCTCGAAGTCTTTCTTTGCCGTAACTTTGTTTGTTACAGGCCGGTTCGGGTCACAATTTTTTCAAGAATTTGGGTTTCAACAGTGCCAAGGTTGCTGCAATTCCATCTTTGGGGTCGAGTTCTATGATCTATTGCCTTGTCATAGGCTTTTATGCCGTAGTGTTTGTCTTGAAGGTCGAAATCCCTTCATGGTCGCTGTCGAATGGTTACAGTAGCTGTTCAAGCTTTAATTTGGAATGTTACACCAATATTTACTGCTTAATTTGTGGCATGAAGGCCAATGACTCTACATTACTCGGACTCCTCATCCACTTCTGCAGTTTGAACGCATCCTCAGTGAGCTCCAGTTCATTTAATATCATAATAGTAACATTTAATGTTACATATGTGATTAAAGTCTTGATGTTGCAAACCATTGTAATAGTGACATTTAACGCACTATCATTATAAAGTGCCACAAACAAGGGGAGGTCACCTATTACTGAATCAGGGGGGTGTATAGAATGTGCCTTGAACATTTTAGAGTTGTGCCAAAGAGCACTTCCATAGAATCATGTCAAGAGCACTTTATTGAGTCGTGTCTAGAACACTTCCGCACTTTCATTCCATTTTTTCAGTTATGGGGGTTATTCATGCACTAATTTATAAAGTGCCACAAATATCATTTGGGATAAAAATATTGAATTATGGGGGGGTTCATAGAGTTGTGTCAAGTACATTTTAGAGTTGTACCAAGAGCACTTCCATAGAGTTATGTCAAAGATCACTTCCATCACTACATCATTCTTCAACATTTTTTCCGCAATGTATTGAGATATGTCAAGTACACTTCCATTGAGATGTGTCAAGAATATTTTCACTACAACATCATTATCACCTAATGCTACATGTGCATCCAAAGTTGATTCTTAGAGGACTTCCAGAGATTCATCACAACAGAAGATTGATATCAGTTTCCTTCTATAGATTTCATAGTTGCTTCACAGTAGGCTTCCACATATCTTCAAAGCAAGACTTCACATTTGATTTGAATTGTAGCCATATGGCATGCAATTGCATTCCACACATGGATCTTGCAAGTATTGCAGGACAATCAATTTCATTTGTATTGTGTAAAGTGCACTTCCATTGAGTTGTGTCTAGTACACTTTATTATTTTCTCTCTTTTGGAGAAAAGTTTTTCCCACAGGGTTTTCTTTCTTTTTATGAGATGCATTTGTACATAGGTACTTGATCAGGCCTAGTTGCCGGGACCTATCATTGTTTCACTACTCCCTAAGTTGCACTTAAGGGGGGGTGTTAGTGTGAAAAGTTACATTATCTATCTAGTTAGCTTTTAGCATGTCTAGAGGAGATTAATATTCACACTTGTTTAAGTCCAACTTTGGGCTTTTTACCTTTTTGTCTCACCTCATGTGGTGAAGACATGTGTACTCACCTTTGTGAGACACCTTCATGCAAACTTGCCACTTGCTCAAACATGTCATTTGAGTAGACAAGTGTTGCATCTTTGGAGGGTTGCTTAGTCATTGTGTATGAGCTTCTCACTCCCTCATGCCTGCCTACTTAAGCAAGCCTCCTATGTACATTTCATTCATCTTTTGGCAATCTAATTTGGCATATTGTGTAGAAAATAGATTTGTGGTTTTATTCTTGCATGTTGATCCTTGCTTTTTCCAATATGTTCGCCTTGTAGTGTTTGTTCTGTTATGATCTTCCTTCGACCATCCTCTTGCTATTGTTGGTTGTCACTGACTATATTTGTGATTGCCATCCCGAGTTGTGGCATAGTACGGAGAAGGTCGGTTACCTTGATCGGTGCGGTGGTGGAGTATTTGCGGTACGATATTACTCTCGGCTTGTGCTCGCCGAGAGGTGCTTGGAATATCCAGAGCGATCTTGTTTTCCTTCATCATCGCCCGCTCCACTTCTACTTTTGCTTCTTTCATTCTCTGTTTTTCTGTAAGTGGATCCAGGTAGATGGCCTTCTTTGCTGGTGCTCTGGTAGTGACCACTAGTACTTCCTGATTTTGCTCTTCCACATTCAGCATGTTGATGCCTTTTTGCTTAAGGTAGTCGTTATTTTTGTGGTTGCCTGGTCTGCACCACTTGCATAGTCTTCCCCTGGGTTTTTGACCGTTCTGACATTCTCGGACGAAGTGGCCCCATTCATTACACTTTCTACATTGTATCATGGGCCTCCCCTTGCTGTCATATTGTATTTTGTTTCTCAGGCTATTGTTGTTACTCCTGTTGTTTCGATAACCTCCAGGGGATGCACTGGAATTGTTCTGGGGTTTCGGTGGTGTGGTTGGTGGAGTTGATGGCTCTCCTTGTGTGAAGAGCACCTATGTACTTCTTGCTTTCAGATTAAATGGGCATTTCTTGACTGAATGTCCCATTACTTGGTAGATATCACAAAACAATTATTTTGGACAATTTGCTTTTATATGTCCTCCATTGCAGTAAGTGCACCATAACTCTCGGCCCTCTTTCGCTATTTCTTTATCCGCCTCTAGTTCCTTCATCATGCGTAACATGTCTTTTCTTAATGCTTGGATGATTTTTGATTCTCCATCACTACTCTCGTCGTCGGTACTCTCCTCATCGTCGGTCCTCTTCTTACCTCGAGCGGATGTCTTGTTTTCGCTCTCTATGTCCATTGCCCGATTGTACACTTCGACGTATGATGATGGAGGTACTACTTTCATCTTCTTCCTTAAGGACGAGAGTAGTCCTTCAATGAACCATCTCTTCTTTAGTCCATCGGCTGGCTGGGTCTCCAGTTTCCCCAACAATTCCTTAAGTCTCCAATTGTATGCTCTTACGTTCTCGTTCTTTCCTTGCTTCGTGTTGTAGATTTCTGCTACAATTTTGTTGTCGTCCCTTAGAAGTTTGAATTCATTCTGGAACGCTTTCTTTAGTTCTTGCCATGAGGCCTTTTGTGCCGCCTCTAGATCCGTGTACCAGTCGATGGCTATGCCTCTTAGTGTCGCTGGAAACGCTCTTAGCCAGTAATCTTCATCCTCCTGCCCATTTGCTACCCATATGGTTTCACATGTTTTACAGTGCCGTACGGGATCCTCTGACCCGTTCCCCATGAACTTTGGCAGTTTCTGCCTCTCGCTTGCTGGTGGAGTCACCATGTTTCTCCTCGGATGCCCTCTCTGTGTCTTCGACCTGATTGGATTGGTTCTTCTGTGACGTTTCGGTGTCTTTCTTACACTCTCACCCACGTACAGTTCCCTTCCACGTCCGTTCTCAGCGTCCTCTACACTTTGAGTCTCCTCTAGTTCCTTTCGGTGCTCCCTCTACGCGGGGGTCTTTGGCTCAGGTCTTCTGATCCTCCGCCCTTGGTCTGGAATGGATAATGCTACGATGCGGCATATGCTATCTTCAAGTTCTTCTGTCAATTTCTTTTCATTTTCTCTTTTTTTTCTCTATTTATTACTGGTGTTCTAAAATCCTATTCGTCAACTCCCTCAACGAGGCTTTGGTGAAACTCAGTAATGTCTTGATTTATTTCTTCATGGTGTTCATTCCTTTTTTCAACAATTTGTTTGTCTTTTCCTACGGTCTTCTTGTTCTTTTAGTCTTAGCGATCTTAGTGTCTCTTCAGGTGTTTCTTGCCCACTTGGTACTTTGTTCTTATCTTTGTTGAGTTGTATGGGCATGAATCGCTATTGGTATGATCATTGATTGTGCGGCGCCCGACGGCGGCTGGTGTCGCGCTCTTCCTCTTCTTGTTTCATTCGTTCATATCTTCGAAGAATTTGTTGTTTGCATTGTTCTCTATTCCTTTCTTCTCGGAGGTCTTGCAGGGTCAACAAATTCCTTGCCAACCTTGGTATATGATTGAGAAGATGGTCCACTTTGCTATTGACTTCTAGGCTTTCTTCGATGATTTCCACGGGATGTTTCTTCGGATGGATTCGTTTGTGACGTGTTGTCTGACTGACAAGTCCCACATGAAGACTAATTCTTGTGTCAGATCGTATTCCCGATCATTTGCTTCTCGTTTGTTGTCACTTTCCTCTCGTATTCTTTGTAATTCTTCCTCTACTCTTTCTACTTGTCGTCTGGTGTGTGTTTCCTCCTCTGATTGGATCGGTTGACCCCTTATGCAGCCATCGTCATTGTCTTTCCTTTGTCACCAAGTATGCCCAATGATTCACTTGTCCCTAACGACACAACTTATCATGGACTCAATGTCTCTGACGACTCAACTTGTTTTCACCCTCCGACCCGATTTCAAATAGGGAACAACGCCAAATGTTTACTCGCTAAGTGGTGTTTTAGACATGCATGGAGTAAACAAAATCGTAAAGCAGTATTATAATGCATAACATAGAACATGAATTTATAACAGCATTGCACAGAATAAGGCATTGTATTCATCCATTGATCATATCAACAATACAGCACAATATGGCAATTACAACATATCCGACTACATGTATCAACTCCATATATAACTCTTGCCAAGGTTGGTTGAGATATTAACCGTTGACACCGACTACATAACTATCCAACCGTTGGGATTAATACTGACAACATTCCAAAACTAATTGTGCCCAAACATTATCTAACATATTATTATTTACTTGGCTAATTATGGTTGACTACCACTAACAATAATGACCGACTACACATGCTAGCAAATGTAACTATAAAGACAAGAAATAAATCCCCTGGAATACATAAGAAATCTATGGAGACACTTGGACCGATGAGAGGCTTACACATGCAAGCACTGTCTCAAAAGAATTTACAATGCATGAAAGGATATGAACATCCTAGATTACACTTGGAACAAAGGACACACAGGAAAACTTTAGGCCTTGCTTATCCAGTTGACCAACTCCTTCAACATTAGAGAAACATAAATGTATAGAGAGAGAAAGTTGCCCTAAAATTGATGAGATCATGACACCTATAACAATACTTGAACTTTGCAAAGGACATCAACTCCTTGTATAAACATTAAATTTATTGCAACAGTTGGGCAATTAATCAAATTCGATATTCTGGGCAGGGGATCCTTATTGAACTTGAACTCTGCTATTGGTTTTTGGAGCTAAATTTGTTAGGAAAGGTTCCTCAACCTCGCTTCTAATGTTTAGAATGTAAGGAATGCAATTTTCAGGCTGTAGAACAAAAAAACTCAATTTCTAGGCTCTAGAGGTCGTTTTAGGCCTCAAAAATAATTCTATATTTTTGAGGTTATTCGACATTGCTTCTGGGGATGCGGTGCCGGGTTCATATATCTCAAGCTCTACAATTTACAAAAAAAGGGGTCCAAACGACCTTCCGAATCAAAAGTTATGGCCTTTGGAAGTTGGGCCTCCCACAGTGGAAATGTAAAAAACACCTTTGACATACTTGTTGACCAACTTATGACATGTCATAATACATCTTTGAATGGAGATACTGGAGTCAAAATGAAGTGCTCAAGTTGGTGAGTGGATTATGACGAGCTTATGGCAGGTGGAAGAAATATGCTATTTTTAGCCTGCGGACTCATTTTGGGATTTAGGTGTTGGATTTCTAACTAGGGATTTGGGTGCCACATTTTGGGTGGTTTTAGCCCATGGTTTCCTAATTTTCATTTTATGGTTTCATGTATTGTGTCTCCTATTTATTGGGTGCTTGAGATGGAGGTTTTGATAGTGAGTTCTGTAGGTATTGTTATGTTGCTAGAATTACTTTAGATCTCTAGTTGGTGATACTCCTGTAAAGATTTAGACTCTACAATTGTAACCTTTGATTATTGAATACTACATTGAGTTGTTTTGGGGCGTGAGGTTTTTCTTCCGAAAAAGTTTTCCCCACATAAGTCATTGTGTTATAGTATATTGCTTTTGTGTTTATTTCCTTGTAACTATGTGATTAGTTCAATTTTTACTCATATCTCCTGTCATAGATTAGTGTAGGAAGCGTATTTCACACCTTTGTTTCCTTTCATTTGGTATTAGAGCTTGATCACCTCAGATTCTAGGTGTTAAGGACAAGAGTTTCTTATACTAATCTTGGATTGAGTGGGAGCTTGCATAGAAAAGATCTTGTTGTAGGAAAAATGGCAAGCACATCAAGGATAGAGATGGAGAAGTTCTCGGGTACAAACTTTGAGCTTTGAAAGCTCAAGATGGAGGATATGTTCGTGGATAGAGATCTATGGGCTGCATTATCCGGATCCAAACCTACTGCAATGAAACAAGATGATTGAGACATATTGGACCGAAAAAACTAAGGGTGTCATTAAACTCTATTTGGACGATTTAGTATTGCTGAATGTACATGAAGAGACTACTCCAACGAACCTTTGGAAGAAGTTGGGTGAGATTTATCAGGATAAATCTCTCGTAAACAAGCTTTTCCTAACAAAAAAAGTTTTATACACTCAGGATGGAGGATGGTGGTTCTATGGCCAAACATCTAAATGCTTTCAATATGATTGTGACCCGGTTGCATTCCATTGGAGTGAAGAGGGCAAAGGATTAGTTTATGACTTTTCTATGTTCTTTGCCAGATTCATGGGACCACCTTATTATGGCTATTGGGAGCATTACCACCAAGTTGAAAATAGATGAATTGGTGGCAACATTACTTTCTGAAGGGATGCGAAGAAAGACTTTTGAATTTGCTAAGGAGGTCGTATTTGTTCGTGGAAGATAGAAAGAAAAAGGCAAGAAGAAGGACAATAAGTGAGACAAGTCTAGATCCAAATCTTGTGGGAGATCCAAATCTCTTGTTAAGACTAAGGCAAAACGTTGGAATTGCAACAAGCCTAGACATTGTAGAAGAGACTACAAGGAGGAGAAAAAGAAGAGTGATTCTGATGATGAGTCGAAAAGTCCTCCCAGGATGATGGTGATGCCTTTGTCATGACCATGGCTACACATGCATCGAATGGTGTGTCGTTGATAGATTTTGGTGCCTCTTTCCACATGACCTCACATTGGGGTTGGTTTTTGAAATATGAAGAAAATGATGGTGGGAAGGTGTACCTTGGAGATGACTCTCGTTTGAAGATTGTTGGTCATAGAAGAGTCTTCTTGCTTGGTGGCGTCCAACTTGGAGAAAGGTGACTCTTGGGATTCCTTTGTTGCTTTCCTTCGTGACTTGGGTGCTTGAAAACTCTTCATTGTCCAATATTTGTCTTCTAGTGTGTAGGTGACTAGGATTTTGTCTATATACAACTTGCCTTGTCTTTTCCTTGGAGTGTTGGAGAATTAAAATATTTATTTTATTTTCCCCAAAGTTGGTGTATGTATGATGTTGATTACAAATCTGCAAGACAAACAAAAGGGTAAAAGAAATAAAATATTTTTTTGGGTTGATGCAAGATTGCTTATGAGCTTGGATGCTTCTGCATCAAACATGCCGGGTAAGAAGTTTGTGAGCATAGCTCACAAAATGGAGTTGAGTGGTTGAACCACCCTTCCAAATAGTAAACTATCTGCAACATACTTCAATGGAGTTGAGTGATTGAACCACCCTTCCAAATAGTAAACTATCTGCAGCATACTCCAATACTGTCATAGGTACCATGAAAATTTCTTTCTTCTCCTTTTCCAACATCTTCTTGGAACCCTTCCTGTCTTCCTTTGCCAAATCGTTTCATCAATCTTTCCTTCACTTGTGGAATTTTGTTCACCATAAGCTGATCTCCTCCACCAAATGCATTATCCTCTCTTCTCTTTTCTCATGGGATTCAACCCACCACAATCCGACCACCTCCACCAAAAATAATTTCTCCACTCTCTTGTCACCATGTCACCTGTACTCAACTCATTACAACAAATAGGTGTAAAATGAAACAAATATACAATCAACTCTTTTACCTCTTCATTCACTTCTTCCTCACACCCTTTTGCATTTACCAATATGTCCGTTAAAGGATACACAACTGCTGCAACTTTATTCTCATCTTCACCCTTAGCTACAACTTCTTTCTCCACTTCCTCCATGCCTTAAAAAAGACATGCTGCTGCATTCTCATTCTTTTCTTCTTCCTCATCCTCTTGCATGAGGATCTTTTCTTCCATCTGCTGCATGTATTCTTTCTCCTCTTCTTTTCCTGCAAACAACATACCATCTTCACAACATTCTTCATTACAACTACTCACATCTACAACAACTCTATTTTGCAAAACCTTCATTACATCCAATCTTGATTGGATTTCTTTCAACTCTTCAAAAATCATTTCCCTTAGAACTCTTTCTCTCTTCTTTGCAAAAGAAAATTTTATAGCCTTACCTAAGGCCAAATTCATACTCTTCCTCTTTCCTGAAGACATTTTCTGCACACACAATAATCACAAAACTCACACACTTTTGTTTCACAATATGAATAAATCACACACTTCCATATTTACCATATCCCACAACTATCCTCTACCCAACAAAGGCTCTGGAAGATGTACCTCTCAAAACCCCCTCTACCCACATTCACATAGTGAAGGACGTTTGTACACCTTCTACCCAGGTTTATTTCTATTGGAGGACAGCAATACAAATTAAACCACAATCTCAAATACTAGCTCTCTGCAGTTACATGAATTTCTCTCATACTTGCAACAAAATATTAGAGCTATACTATCTCATGCAACTTACCTCAACACACCTCCCAACAACATACCCTCTTTGATACCATTTGATGCAGTCATGACAAGAGAATCCAATGAAGGATTGTTCCATCATGCAGCCCAATCAACTTCTCTTATGTGCATTGTGATAACAAAAATATTCATGGCTTCAAATTCTTATAATGATGTGCTCAAAACTTCAAATATTGTAACAAATTGTATGTGCCAACATATCCTTGTTAAATTTCAACCTTAAGATTGTTGTTTGTCAAGATCTTTCCACTCCTCCTAGATGCAAATTAACTTTGATAAATTTCAGCCCTTAAGGATTGTTATTTGTCTCTTTGATTCCTTTAGTTGCAGCAAAATAAATGTAGATTAACCTCTTAAACTTGTAGCCCTTAAGTGAATATAGTTTGTGAATGTTGTACCAACAACTTTAGCTATAGAGTAACATTATATCTTGAGAATTTTATAAAACATGAACAACAGAAAATAGTTACAACCCAAATGTTTTTATGTAGCCAATCAAGATGGTAACACACATACATAACCTCCACAAATCCAACTATGAAGTATCTCTTACAAACTTTTCAACTATCTACCTCCACAAATTTACAAATTCAGAAATTTTTCACATAACAAGTCACCATGGACGTCCACTTTCTTTGCCTCATCAAAATGGATGTATTTCCCTTGGAGAATTATCTTCAACATCACCTATGAACGTCCTCTTGATGACCTACAAAAATCAGAAATAGACTTGGACCCTTCTCTTGTTTTCAATGCGTCTTTGGAGCCAAACTTCCATCTATTTATAATATCTCCTTTTCCAAGTTTGGGTGCTTGAAAACTCTTCATTGCCCAATATTTGTCTTCTAGTATGTAGGTGACTAGGATTTTGTCTATATACAACTTGCCTTGCCTTTTCCTTGAAGTGTTGGAGAATTAAAATACTTATTTTATTTTCCCCAGAGTTGGTGTAAGTATGTATGATGTTGATTAGAAATCTGCAAGACAAACAAAAGGGTAAAAGAAATAAATTTTTTTTTTTGGGTTGATGCAAGATTGCTTGTGAGCCTGGATGCTCCTCCATCAGATTTGGAGAAAGAAATTTACATGACACAACTAGAGCACTACATTGAAAGAGGTAAAGAAAGTTTGGTTTGTAAGTTGAAGAATTTTTTGTACGGTCTTAAGCAATCATATAGGATGTGGTAGCAAAAATTTGATTCTTCTGTGTTTGGATTGGGGTTTCAGAGATCCAAATTAGATCATTGCATCTATTTTAAGATGGACAGTGATTGTTTATCACATTATATGTTGATGATATGTTGTTTTTTGGTAGTGGTAAGGACATGATTTGTGAATTGAAGTCTCAACTTTCAGCATAGTTTGAGATGAAAGACTTAGGGGTTGCTAGGTTCATATTGGGTATGGAGATCAAAAGAGATAGAGCAAATAGAAAATTTTGGTTGGACTAGAGCAAGTATGTGAACTCGATGTTGGAGAGATTCAACATGATAGCTTGCAAACCATTGTGTATTCCTATTTTAGTGGGGACCAAGTTATCAATAGAGTAGTGTTTGACTTCTCTTAGTGAGATGGAAGATATGGCCCGAGTCATAGTTGAAAAACTTGGACTCAACAGACCCAAATTTTTTAAAAACTCGGGATTTGGCAAAAACTCGAGGAAAAACACAACAATAACTTGGCAAATTTGTTGAACATTTAAAAATACATAATTTTTTAAAAATATTCTTCAAAACACACATTTCTAAATTTGTAGAATGTATTGTAGATTTCCTTCAATATAAATCAAAATTAGAGTTTAATACATATCATAGACCAAAAAGTGAGGTCAACCTCTGAATACATATGAACTTCAAGTTTCATTATCAATAGAAATTATAAATCATAAATTTCTTCTACGACTAAAGCTCAAAAAAGTTTGCCGCCACTATGTGGGTGTTGTGGAAGTGGATGGTATAGCTGCAATATCCTCAATAAGAGGATCAAGCTGCGTATGTGAGGAACCCACCCCTGGTGGCTCATCATCCTCACCTTCTGCTTCCTCATCTGTTGCTGCATTCGCTTTTCATTTGGCTGCATCCCTCTCCAAAGCAGCTATTTCATCATCAGTACACAATGGATCCACATCAACATTCTCAACAATCCAATCTGAATATGGATCAATGTTTTCAAGGTCTAACGTGTGATGTCTTAAATATGGCAAATAGCGCATACTGGGAGTATTTGATAACGACATTGATAGTTGTAGGGAAAGGGTGCAAGGCACCCTCTCCACATGACTTAAGTGGGCATTTGTTCTAGCATGTTGTCACAAATGTAAAATCAATTTTGGAAGAACAAAGGAAGTAGTGGCATAGGTTTGGATGCACCATACTTTTAGATGGGTCAATAGATATAAGGAATTGCACACTCATCAGTTTTCTAGTAATTTTGAATGGTGAGATGGTGTTTTTGAAGTCCATAGATGCCTCTAATAAAGTAAAGAATGCAAAAAGCTTGAGTCTCATGCCGGAATGTTGGGATTAGGAGTGTCATACACCTTGCAAGTTCTAATATTTGATTTATTTAATTGTATTTATTATGCATGCACATATTTTGGGCATCCCACTTGGAGTGGCACTATGCGTCACTTGTAGTTTGTATTTTGGCAATTTGTATTTATCACTTAATGTCATGGAAGTTGCTAAATGCAACTATGGCAACTTGTAAGGTGTGTAAGAGTTGTTAAAATAGAAAGAGCTTGAAAAAGGAAATTACCATTGGAAACTTGACAAGCATGATTTTAGGAGCCAAAAATGGACTGCCATGTTTGGAGAGTCAGTTATGATTTGAGTAACTTACTATATTACGGTGGATTTGATTCTCCATGACTAGGCGTTGTAAGTCATGGTTTTGAGTTTCCATTTTGGTGGTTTCTTGTATTGGAACTCCTATAAATTGAATGCTTGAGGAGTCATTTGTGAGGAGAGTTTTATGCAAGGTTATGTTGTCAGTTTTTCCTCCTGAGAAGCAAGATGTAAATCTCCATGTTAAGGCTTTGAGCGTGCAAGTGTATTGTAACATTGTTGTTGTAGATTAATACATTGGTTCGATGCTTTGGAGTGTGGGGTTTTTTACCCGAAAGGGTTTTCCCCACGTATATTGGTGTTTCTTCTTTTTTGTCTATTTTTTTCTTCTTTCATGTTCTTAAAGTGTTAATTTACATGTCGTTATGCTACTGAAATTTTCTTAGATCTATAAGCTACATCATCTTTCCTCTTAAGGGCATAGTAGTATTTGCTTGCATCAAGTTATTGAATATCTGTTTGAGTAAAATATAGGATGCTGTAAGGTGCATGCTGGGTTCTCTTTTCCTTTTCACAGAAGAGATTGTGTTAGAGGTAGACATAAAAAATGTGGTGCAAGTTGTATTTGATAATACAACACACATGATGGTAGGGAAATTGCTTCAAGAGGGGCATCCATCACTTTTTTGGATCCCTTGCATTGTTCATTGCCTTGACCTTTTTTTGGAGGACATAGGCAAAATTGATTGGGTGAAATTGATTGTGGAAGAAGGTAGGAACGCCACAAAATACATTTATAATCACCCATGGGTTCTTAGCTTGATGGGAGATCACAAAGGGGAAAGAGCTTGTTTGAGTAGATGTGACAAGGTTTGCAACTAACTTACATTACAAAGCATTTGTAGTTTGTTGACACCTTTGAAGTAGATGTTTGATGATGTCTTTGTGAAGAGAGCTACATAGATCAAGGTAACTTCACACTTAAATTTAAATCTCAAATTGAATCCTTCAATTTCAAAATTTTAAATATTTATTTTAGTTGTAACTTTAATATATTTGTACGTGTTAGGTCCTTTGGTGAAGGTTTTGTGCTTGGTGGATGGTGAGCAAAACCCGATGGGATACAGTTTATGAGGCCATGGACAAGGCCAAGGAGGCCATCAAAAACTACTACAAGGGAGATAGAGACAAATTGATCCTATTTGGGAGATCATTGATCGGAGGTGGAACAATCAACTCCACCAACCCATTCATGTAACAGGGTACTACCTCAACCCCAAATTTTTCTTCTCAGATGAGTTCATTGATATTAATGAGGAGGTTATTGAGGACCTCTCAATATGCATTGAGAGGATGACACTTAAGGTGGAGGTGAGGGACTTGATTTTTTAGGAGTTGCAAAATTATAAGCAAGCTAGGGGAAGGCTCTTTTCTTTGCCACTAGCTATCTAAGGGAGATCCACCCAAACACCAAATAACAAAAAAATTGGAGTTTTTACTTGTATCTTACAATTATTGCTTGCTTACAAACTTTTGAATATCTTATTTGCAGGTTCTTGGTGGGAAGATTGGGGTGGAAATACCCCAATTTTTCAAAAACTAGCTCTCTATGTTTTGTCTCAACCATGTAATGCTTTTAGATGTGAGCGAAACTGGGGTTTGTTTGAGCCCATTCACATGAATAAGCATAGTAAGTTGTCTCAAAGATGCTTCAATGACCTAATTTTTGTGCAATGAAACCTTTGCCTTTGCATAATAAAGGTTGAAGTCATAGATGCTTAGGAGCTATAGACTTGGATGAGATTGATTCGTACAGAGACTAGATTGCGTAGGATGAAGACACCCCTTTGTTTACAAAAGATGAGATTGTTGATTTCGAGAGGCAAGCTAAGGAGGGTGTAGCTACAACAAAAGTAGGAGACATTGGATTGGATGACATCATTGTAGATGATGTTGAACATGAGGCAGAGAAGTCATTGCCATTTAGTTCTAGGGTGGAGCCACAACCTTCTAGTATGAAAATGGAGTTGTAGCGATTTTGAGAATTAGGCCCTTGCTCAAGTTTTTCACTAGAATTGGGAAGAGGAAATTGTTCATTGTTGTAACTGGCATGGATATGCAATTTATGATGATGATTTTCAATGACAATTATCATAAATTCATAATACATATCATAGTTATCGGCTGACCATTGTATTCGCATGATGATACAATATTGTACTTTGTATTCAAATATAATAGAAAACACTCCCCCAACATTTTATACTCATTTGATACATTTTGTAATTGTATTTTGCATAATATTTATGTTTTTTTTAAGGAATTTAAGTATTTTTTAAAAAGTTGTCTGAGTCAAATTTGGGTCTGCTGAGTTTTTGCTGTGTCCAAGTTTTTGAACTATGGAACTTTGGAGAGTTATCAACCAAACTTCATGTAGTTATGCATAATTGTCTCTATTGCTGGTGCCGGTTGTCAGCATACCGTTGCTGTGGTAGTTTTTCCTTGCTCATTTGTACACCAGCATCAACATCTCTCTTTTGCCAAAATTCTTTTGCAATATAAATTTCTGTTTATCAAAATTATTACTATGCATATTGATCTTTTGTATAAATTGTTAAATTTTTATTAATGTATTTGGTTGTTTCTTGTGCGTATAATATAGAAATTTTGTATTTACCTCAGTGATGCTTTGGCAGCAGGATTCTAAAATGAAGGGTTATCATGATTGTGTTATTGAGCTTCATGGACTGGAGATGTGGAGTTCCCTCATGGAATAGCAGGGATAATATTCAGGACTATGATGCTATGCTCCTTCTAGGTAACCCTCTAGCCCAGACCAGCCATGCTAATCATTGAGTTATCATTAAGTTAGGTCTCAAATCATTGCTGTGTGTGATCAAAGGCTTATCTGCAATGCAAAATGCAGGAAGTATTCAACTTGGCTTATGCGTGCTGTTTCTCAGATTGTGGTGCAACAAACTGCCAATTATGAGTTCCAAATCCAATTTGCAATCATAAATTTGATTGAGACCTTTGGCTGGATAGAGAGGTGACTATTTCTAGACAATTTACTATAGTCATAGATTTGGGTACTACTTATTGCAAAGACATACAGTACTTTAAGACAGCTTCTTGTACTAAGAAAAAGTTGGACATGAGTTTGATAACTAGCCAAACAATCCAGTTAATTGGGATTTCATACGTTTCTGGGATCCAGCAATGCAGGATTAATGCTTCGTATTGCAGTTATGGACTTCACATTTTTTTTAGATGCTGGTTTGCTACTAATATTGTGAAACTAGCTTCGCGTCAACATCCCAGCAAGTAATGTGAGAACTCTTTTGATCTGCACCGTGGGCAATGCCATATATCTATGTCGAATTCAGTTGGTAGGTGGTGAAATATAATTTTCATTTAGTTATTTTGAACAAGGAACCCTCTCAGTTTGTAAAGAAATTTTTATCTTATCAATAAAAACACTTTAAATTGTTGAAATTGCTGATGCCACGGATGCTGTGGGAAATATTTGAATTGGACTTTCACCACCTTTTTGAGAGTTCATTACCAACTCGAATGAACTCTAATGAGCTTGCAGAGTGTGTCGTACATTTTTCCTTATTTAATTCCTCGTGGTTTGCTCTCTCGGTTGCAATATTAAAGAGTTGTAAATTAGTTTTTGGTTTTGTTTCACTGTTCATATTCACAGTTTAGTTGTATGGTATGAAGAGAGCAGATGTTAATGTCATTATGAGGTAGAGAAAAGTAAACTCTCTACATTTATTTAAGTTCAAGTAATGCTTTCTTTATTCAAAAACTGTCTTCTTGCTTATGGATGTGCAGGGACAACTTGCATGCCTTTGTGCATTCATATGCAGGGACTTGCAAAGCAATTTGAAGTGCTATGAAGAAATGGAAAAGATGGTGCTTGAAGGAATGGATCGTGGATGGGAATTTCAATCTTTTACAATTTGATTTTTACTTATTTTTTATGATTTTTATATCTTCTTATAATCTTGTTTTTTCTATTTTATGTACATAGGCCGATGGCCTGGTTTTTATAGGCATTGGATTTCTTAGAGTTGTTTTTCAATAGAATTTGTTTATAATTTTTATTTCCTATTCCATATCTATATATAAATAATTTCTTTTTAGTTTAAAAAAAAGAGCTGCAAGCCTTTATCAGTTAGTTTTTCTGTTTTAAATTGGCTGTGACCCAATAATTTAGGTTAAGGGTCCTCTTCTAATTTTATTTTTTGATTTAAACTAGCTATGCGTTCCCTTGAGACTGGGGCTAGCCAAGTTAGGATTTGACTGATCCTTGGTTAAGTGGGAACCTCCCACTAGAGCTGTTTAGAAACTGAATTTGACACTGTTTCTAAAGGCAATCCCAAATTGTGAGGGAAATCTCTTTCAAGCTTTATCTGTCTATCTAACTCTTGGGACCAACAATGAAGGTGAATTGGAGAGCTGGTATTGCAGTGAGTAGATGAATTGAAATTAGATCATTTTAAGGGAGATTCAATTTTAGCTGTCAATTTGATGTCAAAATGGTTTATGCACAGTTGGAAGTTAAAACAGTATCCTTGCTCAAGTCTCGACCCTATCTCAAAAGTTTATTTTGTTTTAACACTAGTACCATGTAGTCACTAACTGGCAGATCTCTTGGTTATTGCAGGGGCTTCCTAAATCTCGTCATACCTGGTCACAAGCTTGGGTTTGAGCAATTAACAAGGCTTAGAAGAACTTTGGTCCTTGGAGATTTAGCTTGGCTATGAACATTGTGGTTAGAAGGGATGGTCCAAGTCCCTATTGGTATGAAGGAGGATGGATCCTGTTGCTTGAGGAAATACAAGGGAGAAGTCACGAAGTGTTGTTTGAGAGTTCCAGTTTGAGGCAAGGTGGCATGTTATCCAAGGGTAATGAGGTGGTGGCAGTGCAAGAAGCAGTATTATCCAAGTCTTATAAAAGAGGAAAATGCCTCCCTTTCAGCAAGTTCACTGGTAGATGTCCGAGCAATGACTTGGAGCTTGCATCATCTCCCCTTCCTATGTTCAGAAACACTCACTCCTAGGAGGATGCTTCCACATGGATGATATCCGTTCCTAATGAAGATGGTACACTTCAATTTTTTGGTCATGCGCAAGGCAGTCTTGCTGAAGGAGTTGTTCAAGAATTGATCTCTGGCACCAGATAACATTTGCCATTAGCTCCACAGATACTTACGTTTCTTTTGGTTTTTAATAGGCAAGGTCATACGCATACTTTCAACTAGGTTAGAATCCAACATTTTGATGCTATATTTTGTCGTTTTGAAATTGTTTGAACCTGGTTTCTTGTAAAGTTCAATATAAATACTTTCTTAATTTGTAATCAGTTTTTTATTTTGTGGTTTTTTTTTAATGGGCAGGGGTAAATTAACTGGCCATAAGACAAGGCCTTGTGCTTTTTTATGTTTTAGATGATCTTTGAATAACAGTCTGTCTGCTTTTCAATAAAGTTCTAGAAAATTCATTGAAATTCAATATTTTCATTTTATTTGTTTTTAAATCACGAACATTGCTACTAGCCAACAAGGATCAAACCAGCCAAAATTTGTAGGATGGTTTGATTTTGTACATGTATAGTGGGTGGCTATACTAAGAAACATAAAAGAGATCATGTGTTGACAAAATATATAAAATAATAAATAAAACATAGATATACAAATTCGAGTTGTCAATAGGTTATACTAATGTGTGCGTGAAGGAACACGCATGATAGGTTGTGTCCACAGGAGGTGATAATTCAAATCTCTTCATATTGACACTAATAACCGAGGACATTTAATTAGGTACATAAAATTTTGTATGGTTATGCCACTACTATTGTGAAACTGACAAAAAGGTCTTATAGACATATATGAAAAAGTTTTTCATGTAAAGATTTATCAATTGCCCAATAATTACTCGATTACATCCTTTTTTTTTTGGGGTTGTTCCTCAACAAACATTTTTTGGGATTTTTTTTTTCCCGTTACAATTTATGTATCCTTGAATACATGTGCAATAATAAAGTGCCTTCATTGCAGATTTTATAAAACCCATTCAAAAAATGTTATATAAATTTTGTGTTGGTTTTCTTTTTGTTTGATATGGACCTCAGTTGTGTTCTAGTCTATAGAAGTTTATAAAATATGCCTATTTCAAGCATCCAAAGGGTTGGACTTGGAATCAAGCTTCAAACCTTGATTGGTAATTAGTATAGATATTCCATAGCTAACTCGTCAACATGCTTTTTAATTGATAATTGTTTTAATGAATTATGTGCCCTCTATGTAATTTGCTCGGGAAAATCATAATTTACCTTAGAATTGTGATGCTTAAGTGCTGAAATTGTTTTAGATGATTGCCTTTTTAATATAACTACATATAGAGTAAACAAAGTAATTGAATATCAATGAACATTGAAGATTCATACCAAGAACTCCAGAATGATGTAACAATATCTTTTATTCATATATGTTCTTACACATATTGTAGTACATGGATTTCTATCAGCATGCAGTCCCTTTTTCGACTACAAGAGGAGTACTTAAACTAGCTGATGATTGCTAAGGAATTCCAATTGTTGACAACTACCAATAACAACTTCATATAACCGATGCGTCATAACTAATCTCACTGACTACACAAAAGATATACTTTAACTAATTTGTATGTTTCGCTATCCAAATGGCTGAAAGTAGACAAAACTATCACTGAGGATCTGGTTGAGAAGATGTCCCTGGAGGTGTGGATACTGAGGATGGAGTGGAATGTTGGGAAGTAACTTCACGTAATTTGTAGACCTCTTTTGTCTTGAGCTTCAAGTGGTGAGCTGCAAGTAGTTCTCTTTCCCTAGAAGTTTTAACAATTTGGACAACTTCCATTAGTTCACTTTTGGCCTTCTCATCAGCAAGCTTTAACTCAGCAATTTCTCAATCTTTCTCAGCCATTTGTGTATCCTTCTGGGCAAGTTCCTTGTCTTTATCAGCAACCTTAGTTTTTTATAATTCGACGAGTTGAGTTTGTTGTGCAAGCTGTGTTTGGAATCTTTGGTTTTGTTCTTCTATTTCCTCATAACTTTTGAGAGATATGAACTGACTCAACAATGCGGTCTGTAATATGGTGATGAGTGGCTATTTCCTCTTGAAGCATGAAGTACACATAGCGGAAGCCGAACTCAATAGAATAGAGGGTTGCTAAGACTTTACCATATGACCCACCAAAGGTAGGGACCATGCATTCAGGTTGTCATTTTTGTTTCATTTTTGGTGGTTATATGGTAGGCCAATCCTAAGATTTTTTTTGTCAATTCTTCATGACACTCACCTACAAATCTCTGAATTCTGCAAGCCTCCTATAGAACTAAAGGAGAGAGTGATGTCCAACCTTTTTGCTATTTCAACCACCTCACTCATAATATTAGCCATTGGCTTTAAATCTTGGATGTACCTTTGAATGGTGCCAAGTGGATCTTGAGGATTTGGTTTTGAGATCTGAATAGTGATATCTTCATCACTACTAGATTCCTCTTGGGGTAGTGATTCCTCCTGAAATGTGGATTGCTCCTACAACTTGGAAGGACTTCCTATAAGTGCAGAAAACTTCCTACTAGGTCAGGAAGACTAGGAAGTGATTGTGCATCTGGTTCTGTTGGCTACCTTGTTTCTTGAGTAGGATTCAAGGGAGGATACTGTTTAATAGAAAAAGAGGTTCTAACTAAATTATCCCTTAATCCAGAACAACTTCCTATTGAACATTAAGACACTAGCGAAGGTGTTTGTCTTACTACTATCCAATCAGAAAGAATAAGACTACCTAAGCTATGTCCTTTTGTTGCAATTGAGATTGAATGATTAAAAAATACTAATTAAAACTAACTAATCTAAAAAAAGTAGGAGAAATACAGAGAGAAGCAATAATTCACATAAAAAAATACAGAAACAAAAACTACGAAATGTAGAGAACCTGTCACCAGGCGGGCAACCTCACTATCCAGGTCGACAACGCGTGGTGCGAATTTCTGCGCTTGGCGCTGTAGTCTGTACGGCGTCAAAACTCAAAAACCTTGATCTGTACTATTTTGTACAGATTTTGATGAATTCCTATTGACAATGAACATAGTTATCAGTACACAGAAATTGATAGGTGAAGCAAATAAATAAGAATGATAGGAGAATAACGAAACTAGATTGCCAAAGAAAGAAAAGAGAGCGCAAACACTCGTGCGTTCAAAGCCTTTTTCTCGTGCAACCTACAATCACAAAGGAAAATGGTTGGGATGTATAGAGGTTTGCCTCAGTCAAACCCCGTTTTTGGTGTTTCCACCTCAACGACAACTAGATATTGAAATGTTGATAAAAGAGTGTGTGCTTTGAATTATGTGTATAAAATTGTGGTGAGCAGTGACAATACGATATTGCAATATTGATAAATGAATAAACAGAGAAATGACAAAATAAATACTAATCTAATTGATTTAACAAAAGAGTTAAGGAAGAGATTACAAGGATCTCGCTGGAAGACTATCTTGTAGGAGAACAAAATGAGCTTTGTTCCAAAGGATAGCAATCACAAATGAGAGTCTCACAAATAGTACAAAGCACACAAGTAAATCACATCAATGATTTGTTCTCAATGACCTAGAATGAAAAAAAAGCATGCAATAACAATGATACAAGCAAGAAGATAATTTAGTAATGATTTTAGTAGAGCTTCGCTATGGAAAAGATTTGATCATTTGAATGACAAAGAGGCAAGGTCTTATAGAAGAGGGGAGAGATCAAAAAGCTGGGAATCAGTTGTTTGGATGCGGATATACATTAGGAAAAGCTCAGAGTGCCACACAAGTAAAAACACACCTTCAAAAATGGTTGATGAACTTGAAAACACTATTAGGACGCCAATGTGTGGTGCAGACATCTGCACTTAACGCTTTGGTCTGTGCAACTTCAGTTTCCAAAAGGTTTAGATTACTTAGGGCATTGCTGAGGTTAAGACATTTTTATAGTTTTTGGATAGGACAAGTAGGAGTCAAAGCAGCATTTGGAAAGCACACAAAGGGAGAAGACACTAGAGTGAGTACCAAATAGAGTGTGAAATTGTGAGTATGACGCTAAATTTAGCCTCCACTTTAGTGGGTGTATGGCTCTATAGTAGAAAAAATGAGAGCAAACCTTTTTTTAACCTATGAGCACTATAGAGAATGCAGAATGTCGCTAAGTGAGAAAGCTGAAGCCCCTAGCTTAGGATCCTACAAAATCACAATATTAGGCTGAAAAATCTATAGATGAAACAGATGTCAGACGGACATGCATATATGTATAAAAAGTTAATAAAAAGATGGATTAGACCAAATATTATTTGTTGAAACCCTTGCGGTTAACAAATAACATAGTCTAATGTACATTAATCTAATACAAACATATAGAAAGAAAGGAAGGGTATGGTTCTAGAGCTAGCAAAGTCTGTTGTTTGCTAGGAACCATACTGAAAAGCTTCTATAAGTCACTAGAGCTAGCAAAATCCATTGTTTGCTAGGTGGCTTATGGGAAAGTGCTGATAGAAAATGAAGCATCATAGACTAGCATTCCTTTGCTAGGTGAGCTACATGTCAAACAATATCAGAGATTATATGACTAGCAAAATCCATTGTTTGCTAGGTAATTCTAATAAAGGTGGCCAGTCTAAACAAGTGTGTCTGCTTAGGACCACAAATGCTATGAAAAAGTGTTGGAAAGAGCATACCATTGATGTGGTGTGTGATTAAGTGTGAGAGGTAGCAAATGTATTCCCCCACCTTAAAATAATTGCTTACACCCTGGAGGAGCAATTGATTTTAAGGTAAAAAGAGGGAAAAGGACACGAGAGCTTTCATAAAGCATATGCCCAAAGGATATGTTCCAAAGATATATCATGAAGGGGTTTCCCCTAAGTAGGACAACCAAGGCGATGCTGCAGGTGTGATACACAATGACTTGTGTAAGCATGACATGATGTCGAGTAACACAACGTGTCATATAAAACAAGAAACATCAACAACAAATACAAAGGGATCTACGTGCTTTGGAGTTAGTACAATATATAGCATGATCTGTGTGGGACAATTTTTGTAACTAATTTTGTCAATTATTGTAATTGTCATCATCCTCCTGGGCACATAGAACTACAAATACAGAGGAAGAATGTCCCGAGAAGACAAATAAAAATTTTGGGTTAACATGGAAGGATGCTAAATCGTCCAACACTTTGCATCATCCCCAAAATTTTGAAAATTTTAAACACAACATAGAGAAGAATGTAGAAACATTTAGAGGAGTTTCACAACATTTTCATTCCTCCTATATCCATGTGCCTACAAGGGCATCAAGGGTCATGTAGGGAGAGCTAACAAACAATCAATCACGCCATACTTAGATATAGGGATTACAAAACATACAGGCAAACCACAAATAAAAATAAATGAACAAAGGGATTAAACTCAAGGATCAGGGTCTAGTAGGCCATCCGCCTCCCAATCTTATTCATTGTATAGGGATGGTGGATAGGCTACTAGAGGGACCACATTAAGAGCAATACTAGGCACAACACATGGCTCATCACGTGGAGGATCAACATCCAAGGGAGGATGTTGGTGTAATTCACTGAAGGCAAGGTCCATCGATCGTGTGAAGATTGAGGACAAAGATTGTATCTCTTCTAAGGACTCAAATATATCTTCCATGGGGGAAGGTTGATCTGGGTCACTATCGGAATATATGACAATCGGTGGTTGCCCAATGCTAACAATGGGATTGCGAGCATCGGTAGCCACTGGTAGAGCAGAGGTCTCCACATGGAAGGACTCGATGGTAATGAGGGTGACATGCACTTGGGTTTGCAAAAGAGTGGGGTGGGATAATGCTTGCACTTGCACTTAGGTAGCGGTGGTGGAATGTCCATGTGTATGGTAGCATGACACAAGACATCAGGGAACACTTGGTGTCAGGTACAATGTAGTGGGAATGACTCTGAGACAGTGGTACTAGGTGCGATGTTGACGTTTGGTTGAATCAATAGAGAGGTCGGAGTGGGAGAGAATCATGCTAAGGAGAGGGTGTAAAAATATGAGGTGGTGGGGCCAAGTCTAGGGTCGGTTGCATGACAGAGGGAAGGGGTTCCTCCTTGGTCACACACTCACAAGCTGTAGCATGATGACAACGCTTGTGATCTCTCACAAGTTGGTTACGCTTAGAGAAGCTCAGAGCATCCGTAGGAGGGATTGGAGAGTCTCTTAACATAGTCTCCTTTTCTTCTGTCTCTCTAGGAGTAGGCGAAGGAATAGAAGGAGACACCAAAGGCTGGGGTATCACCAAAGGAGGGTCTCTCAATATGGGCTTCCTTCCTCGAGCCACTGAAGGGGATGGAGGAATAGAGGCTGCCACCAAAGATTGAGGGACCGAAGGAGAATGGCCCCGCACCATGGGCTGCTTTCCTCTAGACTTTGAAGATGTGGGAGGAACATAAGCAACCACTGAAGGTTGGGAAGGCTTGTATTGTGCGAGTCATGTGCCTCTAGGTCTTGGGTAAGATGCTGGAGGTGGGGCCTCTACATAAATGCTAGGTGCTCGGGGTCGGAGGAGGTTGATCCGTCCGGGCTGCTTTCCCTTCTTTGCCTGTGGGGTAGGAGGAGGGATAGAAGCGACTGACAAAGATCGAGGGACCTTGAGGGTAGCAGCTGATTGGATTGACAAGGAGGCACTGACAACCAATTGAGCAATGCAGTTAACTTTGAGTTTCTGGTATGATAAAAACAAGAAATCATTATGAGGCTGTAAAGGCTTAGTTGGTGTCATCTAGAAGTAATCTAAGGAGAAGTTTCCTCTAAACATGAGAGGTTTGAACCTACTATGGTAAATAAAGTGCACCTATCTATTGTGGGGAAACTTCAGACTTGTTTATTATTGAGGGGACCGCTCCCATGGAAGAAAGCCATGGATGGTCCAACTTCACATGAAATTGGTTAGAAGTGGGGATGACAGAGAAAGGGAGCTCCGGGAGTTTTGGTCCTACCAGATAGGAAGGGTAATCAAACCTAGGGTACAACAAGAGGATCCATCATGTACCCTATCGAGACTTCCAATTGCTCATACTTGTTTTGATACATTTCATGTACATACATAAATTCCTCTATGACTACATTTACTGTACACACTAGGTCAATTAGTACACCCTTGGTGGGCTTTTCATTAACAAGTATGATAATACACAGAGGTCCATCGTACATGTGCATGGGTGCATCGATGGGAGTGAAGGAGATGATTGGCTCGAGAATGGGTCGTGCTTGAATAATGCGAGGGTGATGGTCCACCATGTTAATCATCTTGGCTAGAGAAGTGGTAGGGTCCTCAGCAAGCACGATAGTAGCCATGGGATCATAGGGAAGTTCAATTAGGTTTGTGGAATGGTGATGTAACAGGTTTGTGTAGATTTGGAGGTTTTGGTTGGGTGGAGTGACAGACTTATTCCTTTTGTCATTCACATCGGAGACCTGGATAACGTTTTGATCAATGAGGTCTTGCACTTGGTGCTTAAGACACACATCTTTCGATGTCATGTCCTGGTGTTCTAAGGAATTAACAAAAGGCCTTCAGGTCAAAAGAAGGTGCCAAAGGTTTAGTTATGTTAATGGGGTGAATAGGTGGAAGATGGATTAGGTTATTGCTTAGCAACTACTGCATGATGGCATAAAGGGATTCTGAGATCAGGATAAACTGTCGAGTCCTTTTCTTACTCTATGATGAGAGGGCCATAGCATTTTGGGTTGGTGCCATGGCTGCTACTTGTTGAACATTGTTGGAAGAATTTATTTTGATGAAGTTTTTGTTTTTCTTGTAGTTTTGAAATGAAGAAGGGGCATCAGACTACCCAGCGAGAGTCTGTGATGAGCAACCCTCCTACTGACTGACTGACTATTGGTAGTCGCAAAGTGTCATGCAAAGATATGTGAATGAGGAATAGTGCATCAACATAATCTTATCTCTTATCTATGGATGTAGGTTTTCTATGAAAACTCATTACACATCAAAATCTGGGAGTGAATAAGGTATCTGTGAGAAAATGGCCTAATAGTGGCTAATGAAGTCAGTCACTTTCTCTTGAGATCAGTCAATGTGTCCCGCAGTCCAATATTTTATTAGAAGTTTTGGAGAAATTGGTTGACAAGTTAAAAATAAGTAATTGAGTGATCAGGAAACGAGCAAAACCAATCCAATGCAGTATCTTTTAGAGACCATGGGAAGAGTTTTGCTAGAAAAATATCCTGAAATATGAAGTTGATACACAATGCTGTAAATGCTGACACATGGTTTTGTGGATCTCTTTTACTGTTGTACTTTTCAAAGTGAGGAGCGTCAAAGTTTTGTGGAAGGGGAGAGGCAAGAATAACTAAGGATAGTGGACTCCTTGTATAATATGATGGGATGGTAGGTTGAGATGAACTTCTGGATATAGTGGCTATTTTCTATTGTAAGGAGTTCACATTCTGGAGGAGCTAGGTGATAATAGAATTTGTGGTATGTGTGCATTGGGTTTGGGTAACAAGTAGGTTGGTGTTGTTGTTTGGTGGTTAGGAATCTTTGTTGTTAGTTCCAGAAAAAAGTAAACGATAATGAGAAGTTTGGGGAATAAACCCATATTGATTAATAGGATTCACACCTGTTCCAATAGAACTAGTGATAGCATTGACTGATTGAGCAACATTTGTAGAGAGGTGAGAAGAAGTAAATGTTGAGATAGAAGAAGTCGGCATTGACACCAATAATTGAGCTTGCGTTGTGCTTGAATGTGATTCATTAATAGTTTCCGCGTAGATAACTAGCGAAGAAACATTGTTATTCACAATGTGATCTATGCTACATAGAATATCCACACCATGTGAATCAATGGTTAGCAATCTTCAGAGGTTCTTCATGAGTGGGACAACCTTGGCAGCTTGGTGCTCCATACTTCCTAAAAGTCAACCAGGTGACTGTCCAACATATGGATTTGAGTCTGGGGCACACTAGCTACGGGCATGTCTGTATCAAGAGTCCCTCTAAAAGATAGTTGTCTAGGGATCACATGGGTGTTAGAGAGAGAAAAGAGAGGTGGTTGAACTCGAGAATTTCCCATTGAGAAGTCGAAGATGTCTATTTCCATTTGCATGGAGCTAGATCTACCAGAAGCACGGGAAGCCATGAACAATCTTATGCTTCTATGAATGGTAAACTCTAAGTTGGAGCATTGGGTCGTGAATCTCATAAATTACGAAGAGCACAACAACACACAAGTACTCTAAAATTTTAAAGATTTAGAAGAAAATAAATTGTTTTCATAGAGGAGGTTTTTGGTTTTAGAAGAAAAGAGAAGTTTTTGTTTGTTGTTTTAAGTAATTCAAGCACGTTGGGTTCACCAAAATATTTAATAGAAAAAGAGGTTATAAGTAAATTATCCTTTAATTAGAACTTCCTATTGAATATTAGGACACTAGCCACCGAAGGTGTTTGTTTTACTACTATCCAATCAGGAAGAATAAGACTACACAAGCTATGTCCTTTTGTTGCAATTGAGATTTAATGATTAAACAATATTAACTAAAACTAACTAAACTAAAGAAAGCAGGAGAAATATAGAGAGAAGCAATACTTCATAGAAACAAAAACTACAGATTACAAATTACCTATTGTTTAGGGGGAAATTTGATGGTTTGTTTACTCTAGGTCAAATACCTCAATCCCACCATTAAACATTGGGGAGATAAGGATTGACCTTATAGACAAGCTTCTAATCACTTAGCCTCCCTTTTTATGCTCGCGTGGTTGTGGAACCTAAGGCCCTAATCAAGATTTTGCCAAGTGTTGTACTTTCAACCAAGTAAAACCCTAATTATGCCTCAAATTACCAATATACAGAAACTGATGAAGTATCTGGTAAAACTGATCACATAAATGCAGAGGAGGGGTTTCAGAGGTAGTGTACCCAGAATTTGAGGGTTACCTAGACTAGGGCACTCGCCCTAATGTCTTGCAAATTCCTGAATAGGAAAACCTTCTGCACAGGGTGTCTGGGATTATCAAAAGGCTCCTGGATCCTGGATAAAACACCTGGTTGGACTAGGGCACCCGCACCAATGTCCCGCAAGTCTCGAAATCTAAAAATTTGAAAGTCTGTCGTGACTGTATCCGCGATATCCTTCTTTCTATAGTTTCTATTCGCTGGAACCTGTGAAACATGATTTGTACATACAAAAGAAGGAAATTGTTGCAGCTATATAGGAGCTTGCCTTAGTCAAGCCCCGTCTTCGGTATTTCTACCTCAACAATAGCCAAAGGAAAAGATTCGTAGAAGTGTGTACAAACCTAACAATGTGTTATGCATAAAATCAAACCCTAGATGTCTCAATCAAGGGAAGATCAACAACTTGCTTTGCATTAATAAACACATACAACTTCACCTCAAGGAGATGAAACAAATGAAGACTTGCATGAACAAGAAGGTGAATCAGCAATGTCTGTGGAAGATCTCCAAGCTTGTTGTTAGAGGCTTCAACCCTTCTCTCGATCATACAAAGGGTGTACAAACCCTAGGAAGAGCAAGATAGACTCAAGATCTTGATTCCTAACCTTCATCCATTATCTCCAAGATAGAAAATAAAGAATACTTCAAATAGCTTCAACAAGTCACTGATATTCAATGGCAATTGTAGCAGAGTTTTGGCATCAAGCTTGCATAAGAATTGTGTGTGATAAAATGATTTGCAAATGTCTTTTTATATCAAGCTTTAGGGAATTCAAATTTCGAAGTAATGTCTTGATATCATGTGAAAACCAAGAATTTGAAAATGGAATCCCGAGGCACTCAGCGGGAACCGACACCCTGCCAAAATTCAAAATCCCGTGAAACTGGGGAGGACTAGGGCGCAAGTGCCCAAGTCCAAGCCCCCAATTTCAGCTCAGATCTACATTTTTGGGGGTCCTAGGGACCCTAATCTCAAATCTCTTTTTGGGTTCTATCAATCAGTTACCTTTAAAAGTGAATAGATTGCTCCTAGACTAAGTCAATTAGGGTTTCGAGAAGGCCAAAAAAGAAAAGGTTGAGAGACCACCAAGAGTGAGGAGCTAAACCAAGGGAAATTGTACCATTCCATACAGGAGGACAATTTTTGATTTTACATTTAGCCCCCACTTTAGTGGCCATATGACACTACGTGCATATGCAACTAAAGGAAAGTAAATACATTAATCATGAAAAGGATACGCAAAAGGATACTGTAGAGGAAGTCGAAGCGTTGTCGATGAATAGGAAGAAGCCTCCAGTTCTACAATCCTGCAAGACCACAAAGTTAGGAGCCGCATCCTGCAAAGGAACACTTGTCAAAAAAATCAAAATCAAATCAACCTGCGACCACCACCAATAAGTTAGTATCAAAAAATGCTAAGGGGGTTGAGTGATGGAACATGGTGAGGGAGGAAATCGAGGGAGATATATGCCCCCCCTTGTTTTTGCTTGCTTAGTCTGAGAGTAGAAACAAGGAGATATCCATGCGTCAATTTCAAGGGAAATGTGTTGTGAGGGTTATTTGAAGGAACAACACTCAACACAACACATTGGGTAAGAAAGAGAGCAGAACCAAGATTCCAATGCAACAACCGACATGGAGATCAGAGTTCGATAGCTCAAGAAAAGGGCTCCAGAGTGAAAGAGCACGCTTTTGCACCTAGTTAGGGATCGGACTTCTCACTCACTTACTTTATGTAAAAGGGAGTTGTCACTTATCACTTAACTCATTCTTGTTTCTTGTGATTTGCAGAGAGAGAGAGAGGGGGGAACATGAGAGCGACCATGCCGAGCTGACGTCCATACCATCCACCATGACTGGAGATGCTCCAAGCCCGAGTGGCAGAGAGATGCTTCGAGGCCGAGGTAGGGTCCTGATTCGATCCTTCTGTCGTCTTTCATCATATTTTTCTTTCACGTTTATCGATGTCTGTGCTAAGAGGGGAAGGTGGACTGGGTTCCTAGACAGGGGCGCCTGGGTCCACCTAGGGTGCCAGAGTCTCTCTGGGGCACCCTAGTCCCACAGGGGCACCAGTGTTCCTCTGGGGTGCCCTAGTTTTCTTGGGGCACCTTGGTCCATAGAGGACACATAACCTAGGCTTAGGCACTATATTCAGTTTGTGTTAGCTTATTTTGGTTTCTAGTGGGGATTTTGATACTCTTGCTTTCTTTCTGATTTGCAAGATGTCCCTGAGATGCGTGAGCACACAAGCAATCGTCTGATGGCACTTCTGCGAGAGCGCGCTAGTGCTTTGACTACCGCAGAGAGAGCACTTATAGATGGTGGGCCTATGGTGGGTGTTTGAGATGCCCACAATTAGATTCCACTGTGCGATGCTTATGGCACTGATGGAGAGATGGGATGCAGATACATCTACATTCCATTTACCGACTGGCGAGATTACCATCAAACTGGAAGATGTATTCAAGATCCTTCAACTGCTGATCTGAGGAGAGACAGTGAGGGTTGTTGGACATCGCTCAGAGGAGTATACTCGCGAGAGTTAGTTGTATTGCTTGGGTCACACTATTTCACAGGCAAAGCGAGGACACATTCAGCTCCGGTTGCTAGAGCAGGGATGCAGAGACATTCCCTTACTATGGAGGATCATGATTGTCATGGTCACACTAGCCATCACACCAAATGGACGAGGCACTCACCTTCATGGGGGTCTCATTCATACTATCAGAGCGATGGAGACGCATCAGACTGTCTACGTATGGGGGCGCAGTATGCTTGCGCACCTATATCGTGACTTAGGGCGATATGTCCACTATGAGATGTAGAGTTTGTTGGTCTGCACATTGTTATAGGTTTGGGCCTTTGAGCACATCAAGTGCACACGACTGATGGGTTTTCCTACAGAGGTAGCATTCACCCATCTGCGCGTCTACACCTACCCACTAGTCAGGTCTTGGAGGCATGACAATCTATTATACTAGAGAGTGGTATTTGATAGATTGCAACCTAGTGACATCATCTGGAGACCATATCATGGCTTCATCAGATGGCCTGGCGAGCAGAGGCAGTTAGCTCAGATGCAGAGGGATCGGCTAATGGCCGGTCACCTTGATCATATTGTATTTTGGTTCTATTATGACAGGGTGGCACGACAGTTCAGACAAGTACATGATGTTCCTGCAGTTCGTCCAAGCTATGCCCGTGCAGCTCGGAGTGCAGTCAAAGCCAATACCATCCGACGACCGACTATAGCAGACATACCACTTAGCAATAATGAGGGTCCTGAGGATGCAGAGCTGGTATCAGGCATAGATGATGTTGGGTGTACCTGAGCATATTAGACCTGGTGGCACATAGCACGACCTGCACCTATCTTTCCACCTGGGCATCCTACAGGAGATGCCCGACCTTGGCTCGGTCATGCTATTGACACAGGGGTGGAGGACGACGTCAGTCACTTCGCAAGATACTACGATCTCGAGGAGGGTATGGAGGAGGACGAGGATGAGTCTGAGGAGGTCCTATCATAGTACGTCTTCAGAGTGAGATTGTGACAGAGCCAACAGGAGGTGGACACTGACGAGGAGACCGAGTTGAGACTGCGGTCCAAGGCTCGTGGTCCTACTCCTGCAAGCGATGTGAGGCCTAGTCAGACAGAGCGAGGGGAGAGTATGCCCCCAGCCATAGATCAAACAACTGAGCTCGTCACACCATTGGTGATCCGAGACCCATCTTGGCAAGATGGAGATTTAGGTAAGGTTTGATTTATTGTTTTATGTTTTGGTATAGTTTATTATTTATGATTTTTATATGGGAGTCTAACATCTATCTCATGCTCTATTTTACAGTTGGGACTGATGCATGGCGAGACTTTGTGAGTTGTGTCATAGGAGACATATTACCGACAGATGCCTTAGAGCAACGGGTGCAGGCAGATCATTTGCCATGGTCATCCACTAGGCGGCATGCTGAGTTATTTATGCCTGCCGTCAGATACAGGACTGCTACAGAGGCCATGCTAGAGCAGTCTGTACAAGCGAGAGGATTTTTGATAGAGAGCTGAGCACACCGAGGCTGAGCTCAGGGCACAGGGAGAGCAGACGGTAGCAGTTCCTACATCAGAGGGAGAGCCAGCTGTCAGTGAGTTCTTATTGCGGGAGGTCCAGCAGGCAAGAGCTGACAGAGACAGGGTTTAGGCCGAGAGAGACCGGTACCATAAAATGTACCAGGAGGCACATGAGCGGATGATAGAGATGAGAGGTAAGATCAGGGGGTTACAATCGCGAAGTGTCTCTAGGAGTCATTCATGATCCCTAGCCACACATGGTCAGGCTTCTATCACTCGCACATCACGAGGGCCTGAGGGTACTGGCGATTGAGGTTCTACTATGTGATTCCTAGATTTTAGGCACTACGACATCCCATTTTATTCTTAGGGATAGTCGACTCATATGTATATAAAACTGAGATATATACATATAATATTTACTTTTTATTTATGTGTAATGGCTTTTGATCTATCACATGTGATTCTTGTAATAATGTAACTAGTGATGATGTCTAAATGCTATAATTAATGCTACCGTGATATACTAACAATTCTAAAAAGAACATGTAGTAACAAACATAACGATTAATTATTTTACACATAACTTTGATTTTCATGCTATCTTCAATTAATACAAAAGTGATCTAAGCATTTACTACTAAAACACGATACAACAATGATCAACTGAACAAAGATATAATGTAAAATGAATTAAGACAAAACTGTAATAGCTTGTCGAAATTGAAGCTAATCTATGTGCTAAATTAGCTTAAGAACATTTAACATTAGATCTTTTAAGCATAGAATCTTTTGAGGTACGCTGCATTAATAGGCTCTTTAAGCAGCGTACCTTGCTCATCAGCTAATTTATACTCTCTGGATCCAAAGGCTTCAGTGATGATATACGTTCCAAGCCAGTTAGGGATGAACATGTTTACATTGCTTTGATTTTCATAAAGAACCAAGTCCCCAACATTAAATGAACATTGTATGACTTGTGCATTACAGGTTTGTTGTATTCCTTTTTGATAAGCCTTGAGATTTTCAAGAGCATTAACACGTCTTTCATCAAACATTTCAAGTTCTTGTAATATTTTTTCTCATTCTATGTCATCATCCATGATGTCTCTTAGGGAAATTCACAAAGAAGGAATTTCTAACTCCAAGGGCATTATCGCGTCTGTGCCATAGACAAGATTATACGGTGTGTTACCATAGCTGTTCGAATACTTGTTCTGTAAGCCCATAGTGCATAGGATAATTGCATATGCCAATCTTTTTGATGTTTATTAACAATTTTCCTTAGAATATGTCCAATAATTTTGTTTGAAGCTTCTGCTTGACTGTTTGATTGAGGATAATAAGGCATAGAGAAGTGATGTTGTATATGATATTTTTCAAGGAACTTTTTTACATCCTTGTTCTTAAATGGTGTACCATTGTCTACAACTAAGGAGGAAGGTATTCCAAATCGAGAAATTATGTTGTCTTGTATGAATCAACAGATTACATTAGTGTTTGTGGATCGCAAAGGGACCGCTTTGACCCATTTTGTAAAATAATTAGTAGCAGTAATGATAAACGTATGTCCTTGAGAGGAGGGTGGGGAAATCTTGCTAATTAGGTCCAAACCCTAGATAGAGAATGGCCAAGGTGACACCTGGGCACGAAGCTCTTGAGTAGGAGCATGGATGAGGTGCTTATGTTGTTGACATTGCAGGGATCGCTTGACGTAAGCAAAGGAATCTTGTTCCATATGCTGCCATTAGAACCCCATACGTAACAATTTGTGCACCAACGATTTTCCACCAAAATTCCCTCCATAGACACCAGAGTGAGCTTCTTCTAAAGCTATTAGAATCTCTGCATTACTTAAACATCGAAGTAAAACACCATTATAACTTCGTCGATATAAGACATTTGATAATATAATGTATCGCGCTGCTATCTTGCGTAAATGAAGTCGGGCATTCTTAGATGTCGAGTCCGGAATGGTTCCATCATGTAATAGTTGAATATATAGGAGAACCTTTCATCAATGTATGTATTACCACGGAGTTTCAAATTCACCACTATAGGGCTTTCAATTACCGGTGTTTTAATATTATGAACAATGAAGGTAAATTCCCTGGGAGAACCATCAGAGGATATAAGGGAAGCTACACTTTTCATTGCATCCGCATGCTAGTTATCTTTCGTAGGAATGGTATCGATTGAATATGATTCAAATTGTTTTAATAGAGATAATGCAAACTCACGGTACTGAGATAACTTATTGTGCTTAGTTTGATACGATCCCGTAATTTGCTTAACAATTAAATGAGAATCTCCGTATATTGTAATATTTTGGATATTAAGAGCCAAAGCAACGGGAGGTATTAATATAACACCAACTCTGGAACCAGTTTGACATTTTGATCCGTCAAAGTACAACTCCCATTTTTCATCCGCATAGATTGTTAAAATATGTTCATCAAGAAAAACATCGATATTTTGTATGGAAAAGGGCGAGGGAGCTTTAGCTAACTGGTCAGCTATCACTTGCCCTTTAATTGCTTTTTGTGAAATGAATTTGAGATCAAATTCTGTTAACAACATAACCCATTTAGCAAGACGACCTGATAAATCTGTTCTTGCGAAGAGATGTTTCAAAGGGTCGAACTTTACCATTACATGCACTTCAACATTTAAGAGATAATGTCTAAGCTTTTGAGTGGCAAACACTAAAGCTAGGCAATGCTTCTCTATAACTGTGCATCGCACTTCATAATCGAGCAAAGGATGATTGATGTAGTAGATAACACATTCGTTGCTTTCAGTATTATGTTGTGCTGACAAAATTGCTAGGGCATTGCTAGATGCTAAGATGTATAGCAGAAATGGTTTATCGGAAACAACAGGTTGTAAAATAGGCAGATTAGCTAATTAATCCTTTAATTCATCGAAAGCTTTTTGACATTCAGAATTCCATTGAAAATGAGAATCTTTCTTTAGTAGTTGCGTAAAGGGGCGAGTCCTATCCACGAGTTGTGAAAGAAATAGGCAAATGGCCTGTATCTTTCCCTGCAAACTACGAAGTTGAGATATGTTCTTTGGTATTGGTATATTAACAATCGCATCTATCTTTTCGATATCAACTTCTATACCTCGATTTGAAACGATAAATCCAAGTAACTTTCCACTATCCACGCCAAAAACACACTTACGAGGATTCAATCACATATTATATTTTCGTATTTGCTCAAATATCTGTCGAAGATTTGTAACATGATCCTTATGATGGATAGACTTCGCTAGGATGTCGTCGACATAATCTTCTAAAATATTGTGCATGTAGTCATGAAATATAAGAGTCATCACACGTTGGTAAGTGGCTCCTGCATTCTTAAGTCCAAACGACATGACTACCCAACAAAATGTACCCCAAGGTGTTATAAAGGCTATTTTATATTGATCAAGAGGATTTATAAGGATTTGATTATATCCTGAAAATCCATCCATAAAAGATAGCAACTCATGTCCGGCTATGGAATCAACAATCATAAAGATATTAGGGAGTGGGAAATCATCTTTCAAAGATGCCAAATTTAAATCTCAGAAATCTGTGCACATTCTTATATGACCATCTAGTTTAGTGATGGAAACAATATTTGAGATCCATGGAGAGTAATCAATAGGCCGAATAAGACCATCTTGTAAGAGTTTTTCTATTTTGGTTTTAACAAGAAAAACAATCTTAGGATTCATCTTAAGAATCTTTTGTTTGAAAGGCTTAACATCTGGATTCAACACAATATTATGCATTACAATCTGAGGATCTATACGAGGCATGTTTGAACAATTCCAAGTGAACAATTCTGAGAATTCACTCAATAATTTAGTCATTTCTTCTTTTTCTTCCACATCCAAACAATCACTAATAGGGATAACTTTTAGGATTATCCTTATCCACAACGACATCAATAGTCTTTCCATTAAGAAGAGTACTATGGTCTGGGGGATTGTAGGATTGTAATTGTTCTTCAATTTCTTCATTATGCTCTACTATAGCAGTTATTGATGTAGAGGCAAATCGGATACAAGAAGAAGGACAAATTCGACAAGGTTCAGCTACACCAATGAGCCCAAAAACAAGGATTTTCATGGAAAAGTGGGAACAACAGTTAAAGTTCTTGAATTCTTCTTGGAAATGGTGTTTGGAGATATATTAGAGCCCATCCCATCCATTGGCCAAGGTGGATCAGACTTCAAACTACTAGTTCCTTCACAAAACCCAAGAAAGGCTAGTAGCCCTACAAACAGAGAACAGTCCCAATAACTTCCTGTATAAACACCCAAATGCAAATCTCAGATGTGTATTAGATACCCATTATGCCTCCCCACAACATACTCCAAAATGGGGTTGGGTTGTTTTGGAAGATGTGTCTCAACCAATACCCTCCTAGTGGTTTTATGCCTTAATTAGGCCTAGTTTGTGAAGCAAGTACCCACAAATGGCAACTTGAAACTCTCTAGACCACCCAGACATGTCAATAGCATGCCAAAACCATGGAATCCACCATTCATTTGCTGTTAGAGTTGACTGTCCTCAAATTCCCTACTACAGTTGCTTCATACAAGCTTCTTCAATGGCTTAATACATGGATTTATTAAGCCACTCCACAAATCTTGCCCAAATCAGTCCTTCCACCCCTGTAGACAGCCAAAACATTCAAAATGAAATCAAATACATCCATCCCACAGGTCTTATGGTTCTGAAAGACTGTGGGATGGTCAATTCCTCATTATGAGAGGCAAAATCCTTGCTTAGGAACCTATGTGGGCTATTTTAAACAAACTCTTGCAATTCCCTTATACTATCACTTCAATCTGCCAATCTCTATTCAAATGCAAGTGGATTCAATATTCTAATCACTCAAAGAAAGGAGAAATGACAACAACTCAATGTACTCTCTTTGTACGGCCTGGGACAACAACTTCACTAGAAATAGGAATGTAAAGAGTAGCCTTTCAATGATCTATCACAACTTCCTTTGTTTCCAGTTTCAAAAGCTCAAAACACTCTTGAAAGAAAGGTATTCCACTATACTTCAACCCCAAACACGTTAGACTTCTTGGCAAGGCCGTACATTGCACTAGTACGGACTGTTGCAAGCCTTTTCTAGACGAGACAACAAATTCAGAAAAAAAATAGTCTTGTGAAACTAGACTAAAACTTCCCCATAACATAAGATTACTACTCCAAAACACACTCAAGGAAAAGGTGATTCAGTGTTCTTCATTTCCCAATAGCAAGGAGGACATCACAGTTCCGTACAATTGAGAGGTACGGACTGTTTTTCTAGAAAAAATTAGAAAATCAGAAAAATAGGAAAAAAGACAACAGAACTGATTTGTATTCTTATTAAAACTTCTCTCTTCTTTCTACAATCATCATTTTTGAGGCATTAAGAAGCCTTTCTAAACAGTTTGAAGTGGTTATCAAAGTAGTTGGTCGATGGGCTGTCCACAACCAACAAATACCTTTTGCAACCACCTTGTTTTAGGACAGTAAACACATTGTTTTATCATTGACTCTTGTCATCGGTGGTTTTTATGATTTGGTTATGATTTGAGACTTGACAATGTCCCAAGACTCTCACATGCCTTAACCTCCTTACCTATGCCTTGACAAGGCTTACAAAACAAGAAAACTTATATGACTGTCCCCTAGGAGTAAGTCTTACAATATGACAGCAGTTTCATAGTTATTTGGACATAGTCCTTTACAATGGCATTAAGTCTCCTTACATCAAAAGAATGGTCTCTAGGACCTTATTGAAAAACAAAATAACCTTGAATATCAAAGCAAAACATAGCTATCTTGGTGCTCCTGCACCAGTTATTGTGCTAGGAGTCTTTCCAAAATATGCATCATTGTTTAAACAATAAGGTAGGCCACGTTTATGGTGATAACGAGGAATACCATCATAAGCACCCAAGAATTCCAGTATCGCTTCATCAGCCGTAAACATATCTAAAGGAAGTGATCTTGGAGGACAATTAGCGTCAATCATCTCAGGGTATATCAAACTAAGTGTTGATATTGTGTTCACATTTAGAGTAGGGCATTTGCGGGCTTTAGATTCATTAAAAGGATTATATCCAATGCCACTTGAGTAATGTTGCGAAGCGGATTCTATAGGGACTTTGATTCCTTGTTGATTTATGCCACAACCATTACCTACATAGTCACAATTTTTGTAAAGGATTCAGAATCCTCTACCATAGAGAGAGACCATTTCTTTAGACGAAGGCGAAGCTTCATAAGTCTCATAATTAGTAGTATAACTGAGAGTATTATCCTTATTTGTCAACAAAAAGATCTTGTGTTTATCATTCAAAGCATGTGATGTGATCAATGCAATATTTGATGTTTCAGGGACGGGATTTTTAAGTTTATACTCTCCTGTGGAGGAAGATGCAAAATCTAGTGAACCCCAGTTATCACCAACAAATGTATTCGATTGCTTGGGATCTTGCATAACATTTTTAGAGGCAAGAGGAGCTGACAATTCAGCTTTCAGATTGTTTAAAATCTTAGGACCAACAACATGATTATGCACTTCCATTTGCAAACAATTGTCCGGTTCAGGATCTGAATGGATAGTATGCAATTTTCCTTTAAAGATAAACTTAATCGAATAGTGTAAATTAGAAGGAACTGCTCCTAACACATGTATCCAAGGTCTACCTAGAATCATGTTGTAAGACAGAGAACAAGGCATGACATGAATCAAGGTTGGCACCATCACAGGTCCAACTTGTATAGGTAAAGTTATAGTGCCCACAGATTGTAGTCCAACATTATCAAATCCACAAATACTTAATGATTCTGGTTTGACAGAAGATATATCAACTTTAACCTTATGCAATAGATCAATACCACAAACATTAAGGGCTGACCCATTATCAATCATAACTCTCTTAACCAATGTTTTGTTGATCGTAATAAAGATAAACAAAGGATCATACTGCTTCTGAACCTCGAGAGATGGTAACTCATGTTGTTGGAATAGAATGTTTGTTTTTGTTGCATGCATACAATCTAGTAAAGTGGCAACATCATTTGGTTTAACAGCAGGAGGAACAATCACCTTTTGTAAAGCTTCTTGTAGCATTCCATGGTAAGTAGGTGAATTTTGTATAAGTTCCCAAAGAGATATCTTTGCAGGAGTAGCGCGAAGCTACTCTACAAGATCATAGTTTTTACCACCTTTATATGTTAAACGAGGTGCTTGAGGAAGCATAGGCTGAGAAGCTGGTAAAGATATCAGAACATTCATATGTTGTGTACTTTGTTTGTTATTCTGAGTATTATATGCATGAGCAACCACATTATGATTGGTTTGTTGTAAGTTTTGTTTCGCAATTTGTTTTACACAATCATAAATGTGATTAGGAGGTTGAGAAGAAGATGAAAGACCTTTAACAACAAACATAGGCTTAGAGGATGGTTGAACCACATTTGCACATAGAGTGACCACAATTTTTAGTTTTTCAATCTCTTCTTTATATTTAGGAACATAAATTGCATTTACAAATCTTTGAAATAGTGACGGCTTTGAGGCCATAGTAGAATGTTCAATTGAGATAAAGTCCTCAAGGGCTTCATCTAACATATCAAAGTCATCATGACTAAACGGCTCATCATAAGCATGAAAATCTTGCAAAAAATAATCCGACATTCTAACATGCTCTATTTAAACCAAGAATTAAATGCACAATGATGGCCTTTGCAAATGAAATACAACTTTCAACAATAAATGCTAATTTTCAACTCTTTTAGTGAAAAGATAAAGAATGTTATCCACAAGTTAACATATGCAATTTCACTAAAGAGGTTTTTTTCAATCCAATTATGCTTTAGAACAACAAATTATATCAAATCTGAATTTAACAAGGATGCAAATTCTTTAAAGCTCGGGTTCACCAAAATGTTTAGGGGGAAATTTGATGGTTTGTTTACTCTAGGTCAAATACCTCAATCCCACCATTAAACATTGGGGAGACAAGGATCGAGCTTGTAGATAAGCTTCTAATCACTTAGCCTCCCTTTTTATGCTCATGTGGTTGTGGAACCTAAGGCCCTAATCAAGATTTTGCCAAGTGTTGTACTTTCAACCAAGTAAAACCCTAATTATGCCTCAAACTAACAATATACATAAACTGATGAAGTATCTGGTAAAACTGATCACAGAAATGTAGAGGAGGGGTTTCAGAGGTAGTCTACCTAGAATTTGAGGGCTACCTAGACTAGGGCACCCGTCCTAATGTCCTGCAAATTCTCGAACAGGAAAACCTTGTGCACAGGGTGTTTGGGACTGTCAAAAGGGTCCCGAATCCCAGATAAAACACTTGGTTGGAATAGGGAACCCGCACCAATGTCTCACAATTTTCAGAATCCAAAAATTTGAAAGTCTGTTGTGACTATATCTGCGATATCCTTCTTTCTGTAGCTTCTTTTTGCTGGAACCTGTGAAACACGATTTGTACATACAAAAGAAGGAAATTGTTGCGGCTATATAGGAGCATGCCTTAGTCAAGCCCCGTCTTCGGTATTTCTACAACAACAATAGCCAAAGGAAAAGATTCATAGAAGTGTGTGCAAACCTAACAATGTGTTATGCATAAAATCAAACCCTAGATGTCTCAATCAAGAGAAGATCAACAACTTTCTTTGCATCAATAAACACATACAACTTCACCTCAAGGAGATGAAACAAATGAAGACTTGCATAAACAAGAAGGAGAATCAGCAATGTCCATAAGGGATCTCCAAGCTTGCTGTTGGAGGCTTCAACCCTTCTCCTGATCATGCAAAGGGTGTACAAACCCTAGGAAGAGCAAGATAGACTCAAGATCTTGATTCCTAACCTTCATCCATTATCTCCAAGATAGCAAATAAAGAATACTTCGAATAGTTTCAACAAGTCACTGATCTTCAATGGCAATTGCAGCAGAGTTTTGGCATCAAGCTTGCATAAGAATTGTGTGTGATAAAATGATTTGCAAATGTCTTTTTATATCAAGCTTTAGGGAATTCAAATTTTGAAGTAACGTCTCGATATCGCGCGAAAACTGAGAATTTGAAAATGAAATCCTGAGGCACTCAGCAGGAACCGACACCCCACCAAAATTCAAAATCCCATGAAACCAGGGAGGACTAGGGCGTGAGCGCCCAAGTCCAAGCCCCCAATTTCAGCTCAGATCTACATTTTTGGTGGTCCTAGGGACCCTAATCTCAAATCTCTTTCCAAGTTCTATCAATCAGTTACCTTAAAAAGTGAATAGATTGCTCTTAGACTAAGTCAATCAGGGTTTCGGGAAGGCCGAAAAAGAAAAGGTTGAGAGACCACCAAGAGTGAGGAGCTAAACCGAGGGAAATTGTACCATTCCATACAGGAGGACAATTTGTGACGTTACAACTATCACCAGGTGAGCAACCTCACTACCTAGGATGACAGCACATGGCATAGACATCTATGCTTGGTGCTATAGTCTGTACGATGTCGAAACTCAAAAACCTTGATCTGTACGGTTCTGTATGGATTTTGATGAATTCCTGTTGACAATGAACACAGTTATCACTACATAGAAATTGATAGGTGAAGCAAATAAATAAGAATGATATGAGAATAATGAAATAACGAGATTGCCAAAGAAAGGAAAAGAGAGCACAAACACTCATGCGCTTGAAGCTTTTTTCTTGTGCAACCTGCAATCACAAACAATGGAAAATGGTTTGGATGTATAGAGATTTGCCTTAATCAAACCCCATTTTTGGTGTTTTCACCTTAAAGACAATCATATATTGAAATGTTGATAAAAGAGTGTGTGCTATGAATTCTATAAGTGTCTAGAATTGTGGTGAGTAGTGACAAAATGATATTAATATTGATAAATGAATAAAAAAAGAAATGATAAGATAAATACTAATCTAATTGATTTGACAATAGATTTAAGGAAGAGATTACAAGGACCTCGGTGGAAGACTATCTCGTAGGAGAACAAAATGAGCTTTGTTCCAAAGGATAGAAATCACGAATGAGAGCCTCAAAGATAGTACAAAGCACATGAGTAAATCACATCAATGATTTGTTCTCAATGACCTGCAATGAAAAATAATCATGCAATAACAATGATACAAGCAAGAAGATAATTTAGTAATGATTTCAGTAGAGCTTCTCTATGGAAAAGATTCGATCATTTGAATGGAAAAGAGGCAAGCTCTTATAGAAGAGAGGAGATATCAAAATGATGGGAAAGGAGCCATTTGGGTGTGGATAGGCATTAGGAAAATCTCAGAGTGCCACACAAGTAAAAACACACCTTCTAAAAATGGTTGACAAATTGAAAAACACTATCAAGACGCTAGCACGTGGTGCAGATGTTCACGCTTAGTGCTTTGGTCCATGTAACTTCAATTTCCAAAAGGTTCAGATTACTTAGGGCACTACCAAGGCTAAGGCATTTTTACAGTTTTTGGATAAGACAAGTAGTAGGAGTAAACGCAACATTTGGAAAGCACACAAAGGGAGCATGCACTAGAGTGAGTACCAAATAGAGCATGAAATTGTGAGCGAGCACAATTTATGACGCTATAGATACTCCTTAACTTCAATGGGAGCCCCTAGTAAATTTAACCACCCATCTATCTGTTTAGAAGATTCTTTGGACAATTCAAATGGTGTGGTAGCTGGAGGAATGTCAGCAGGTGTGGTGTCAGAAGTAAATGTAGTCAGATTTATAAGCTCATCTCTCTCATCATCTTCACTATCCCCTTCTTTTGTGGGGTCATCTTTGAAAGAGGAATCAACTGATATATTTTTTTTCTCGTGGTTGGATTGGCTTCCTCCTTTCCCTGTCATAACTTATGTACCCAAAATTTTCCACCTAAAATATGGATGGCTAGGAGGGGTCATACTCTATATCAAGTTGAAACTTGCTAATTGCAATTGATGGTACTTGTATAAATATTTAATCCAAGAACAATGCAATTGTTTGCTGAGTCATGTAGAAGGTTTTATGTTTCATAGAGAGACACTTTTGGATGCGTGTTGATAATACAACTTCCCAGTTGTAAATTGTGCTTTGACTCAACCCAATCATATATTCAATCATCTAGATAGCAATGTCAGATGTCCATGTGGTTCCCATCAACCTACACTTAATGAGATCCATAATAAATTTCTATTCATTATTTGCCAAATGATCCTTATGCAGGTCCCTGTTTCCCTTACCCCAAATATTGGCTTGTTCCTATTTGGTGAAGTTATCTCGACATAGGAGATGAATGACTACTTCCTTGTGACTTTGTGTTATTTTAGTTGAAGGTTTAGATATGGATAATCCTGAGCATGGGATGCCAAGTACTCAATGGAAATCCTTTAGAGTAAAAGTAATAGTCATTGTTGAATTCATATACTATATAAAAAACTTGTATTCTTTTCTATCATAATGAGTGACCATGCTTTTTAAATAAGACTTTTCTCTAAAATTGAAATAAGGAACTTGAAGTACTTTGTCTACTTGGGCATTCTTGAGGGCATCCTTGAGTGGATGGTCTTCTGAGTTGTTTACCCACCACAGTCAGTATTCAGTCGTTGTCAAACTCTCCTAGGTAAGAGAGTCCACTGTGTGTTCTTTTATTGACCACTACTTCTTCTTTCCTTTTGTCTTTTATGTCAAAACCTTTGACCTATATGTTGCAGAGGGTTTGGTTGTACTTTCCTCAGTTATTTCCTTCCAAACCATGCTTGTTGCATGCGCTTGGTGAACTTTCTAAATTGCATAGTCTTAAATTAAATATGGGCTAACTTTTGCCAATTTATTTCTAGCTCAAGTAAGTAGTTATTCCAACTAATTTTCCCTTGATGCCGTACTGTTGAAACTGATAGCTCAAAATGTATGCAACCCAACTGTGGTACTATGCAATAATTAAAAACTATTAACCTTTTTGCAACATACTTTGAAATCCCTTGATTTGAACAAAATTGGATGACAAAGAATACTTCACCACCAAAAAACATTCATTCCAACTGTATGACTCAAATGAGGATTTTAGTAGGTCGTACTGCAATAATGATTTCAGCATGTATGACAAAAAATGGATGCATACTATGTAGGCTATACTATAGGGAGTAAAGTCTGTATGATGGTTAAGAAGGGACACACAACATGCAAAGGGAAGGATCGGATGACGTAAAAATTAGAAAATGCAAATTGTATGGATATAACTTGAAGCACAGATTGTATCGAAGGATGTGTAATTGTGCAGGTTGTACGATAAGATACATAATAGGTTGTATAATAGGATGTAGAGAAACATATTGTATGACAAAAAAGATGGAGTCGTATGATGCACATAGAAGAGTAGTTGTACAACAAGGTGTTGAGATGTAGATTGTACAACAATTATGGAGGTAGGAAAGTTACTCAATTTTGTGGTGTTTGATATTATGGTCAAGCTAGAATAATTTAGCAGAGGGGAATGGGAGGGTCATATGACTAGAGGGTGTAAAAAAAATTGCACAGGAATCCATACATTAGTTTAAATGGTTTATAGAACATAGATTTTTTAATTTTTGATTTTTAACTCTCATTTATCTTTTCCAATCTTTTTCTTTTTTCTTTACTGTTATTTTTTCTTTTCTTGAGATCAATTTTTGATTTTCTTTTTCCGATATTTCTTTTTCAATCCATAGCCTAATTTCTGTAGTATGGCGGAAGATACAACTTACATTTGCTCCTTTATAACATTCATTACTACAACATGCGTCTGCATATTCTAAATTTGATTGACAATGTTCAACTCACTTGTACCTTTTGATGGTCACTTGACATTGATTAATTTTAGCCCTTTTGGTTGTTGGCACAAGGTGACAGTGTCATCTCTCATGAAAAGATGTGTTACAAAATTGTGCATAGTCTTCCAAATTCTAGGTGGGTGTATAGATGAACTTGTTAATTTATCTTTCTTTAAATTCTCGAATGACTTTGTCATAGTCAGAGTGTTCCACTATAAGTGAACAATCTATAATGTAGAGTGGATGAGGTGGAGTAACTGCTTCTTTTGGGAGTAGAAAGGAATGCTCATCTATCATATTTTAATATCCTGCCATCCATTCAACTGTGTCTTCTTCCTTAAGGCTTTTGTCTTCCGAACATCGATATGAACATCAATGACAAGGTGTCATTGTACCTCATCATTTAATCATATTTCAGATGTCAAAATCCAGGGCTGTGTCCTTAGCTATCTACAAATAGGGATTCTATAGTTACCGGTTTTCTCTAGCTAATTCTAATGACTTTTACTAATTTAAAAAGATTGATCTATCCACTTACGAAATGAATTCAAAAAATGCTGAAAACACAATTGAAAAGTAAATTACTCAAAGAAAATATATAAACTGCAACATGCATCTATCTATCAAAATTAGTAAATATTCTATAAAGCAAAATTTGAAACAAAAAAATAGTGGTACTAGCCTTTTGCCTTGGTGGTGAGAGTGGGCCCTTGCTCCACACCCTTAGGGCTGAAGGCTACTATAAGGAATCAACACAAAAGAATAAGATCACAACTAAATTTGGTCCAATTCCATTCACTTTTCATTCATAGAAATATATTGATATCTTAATTGAGATTACAGAAAATAAAAAAAATAAAAGTCTCTTTTTTTTTATTGCTTTTGTAAGTATATATAAAATGAGTGATGACATGTCACTTATCTTATATATCAGTTCTTCTATGAGATGACATCCATCTCTTTATTATACTAGCTGTCTAACTACGAAAAATAACCATGCAATAAAAAATAGATTGAGTGGAACAAAAGTCCACTCTGAATTCTAAGTTTGAGTCTTAATACATTTGGGCAGCGAGGCCTTGAAAATATGGATATTAAATTAGTTTCATCAGTAACTCATGCAAAAACTTAAAAATAGATAAAAACTCCCAGCAGTTAACTAAAGATGGCCCTTAATCACTTAAGTGATGATTTGAGTAATATGAGGGGTATCATGATCACCACTGAAAGTGCCTGACCGACAGTTGTGCTAGAAATCTGCCCTGTTCTAAAGAGGTGCCAGAATGTATGTCTCTGTCTGTAGCTCCAGAGATATGTCTATAGCTCCATAGATATAATTGTGGCCTTCTTGCTCAGCTCCGGAGATGCTCCAGACTTCAATCCAGCTCCAGGAAGGCTCTTCCTCTTACTTCAAAACTTTTGATGTCGTGGTATTCTGGTATTGTCCCTGGAGATATTTAGGACTACCTCCGGAGATGCACAAAATTGCCATCCTGAACATCTACACCTGTTGACTCAAAAAGAGAAGTTTTTCTGCATATTTCCATCACTTCCATGCACATTAGTCCTTTAATTAGAAATCATGATCTTAAGTAATTTATCTTTAATTAATCATTATTTAGAACAATCTTGCTAGCCTATCTAAGTGCAGACATCAAGAAGTTGGGATCAGAAAGGAGAAAAAGAGAGGTAAAAAGATGTATTTTATGGGTGCTATTTGGCACTCATCATCCCCCCATACCTAAGGTTTAGCAGGTCCTCTTGCTTCTCACAATCTGGATTTATTCTGGTAGGGTAGCCTGTCAGTCAAGCTGTAGTCTTGTGCATAGGTAGACCAAGTGGTGTGGTTGGTATTACCATTTCCCCTGTACTGATCAACCTGCCTTAACCAATCCTGCAATTTCTCATCTTCCATCTGCTCGACCCAGACATGGAGTGGTTCAATTATGAGAGGGGGCCTGAAACACCCACCTATCCACTCCTGTTTATGCTTATCCATCATTTTGGATATTAACCTTGCCTTCCTCATAAATAACCTTAAGTTTGTAGGGGTGACCACCTCTCTCATTTTCTGGGTCAGAATATTCCACCTTTTCTTTGCTATGCAAGCACTGGATTAGCTGAACTGTTCATAAAAAGACCAAAATCAATAGAACACTCTTGCAAATTTTTCAGGTATAATGGCAAAATTTTGTTATGACTTTCAGGGTGATAGACATATGCTCTGAATTGGGTCTCAAAAGCTTGAGGGTTGGGACATTCTTTTCTGATGAAAAGATTTGTTTCTGTATCCTTCTTGAGGTGAGCCTCCATTCACTCATTCCAAATCTGATGATTCCTCATCATTGACATGAATGCTTTGAGCTGGCAATCTCCTACAAAATAATTAAGAAGGAAGGTCATATCATCAGCACAGAATCCATGCAGATATAACTCACACAGAAAATTTTTGTCTTCATCAGAGCTCCTTGTATAGGCTTCCATGAACCCCTCTGTTGTCTCTTTGTTCTCAGGCAAATTAGACAGAATTGAAGACAACTTTCTTTGCAGGAGCCTTTCTTGTAAAAACATTGCATAACTGGCACTTGGAGGTTTGCAAGATAAAATCTCAGAAGAAATGGAGGCCATTTGAATGACTCTTTCCTCTAAGGTTTCCACTCTTTTTGTCATGGTAGTAACTGCCTTCTGTAGTTGCAGGATAGGCTTAGAAGCCTCATATTCTCCACATCTCCTTTCCCAATAAAACATGGCCTTAGGAATATCAATGGGGATTGGACCCATACATGGATCTGTTTGTACCTCCTATTCACTGGTTGCCCTTGGGCCAGCCAACTCTTGAATATACTCCTCTTGATCATATATTTTGTTGTTGGCCCAAGTCAATTATTTATCTTGGCTCTGTACTCTCTCAATTAATGTTGCAATTACTATGAGACCATTGTCTCTAGCTTTGGTAAGATCAGAGATACTTTGTACTGCTTGTATTTCCTTTTCCTTCATGATTTTAGCTGTCTCTGTCTTCTAGGCTTCCAGTTTTGCTTCCCTCTCTTGAATTATATGGTCTTTACTCTGGAGTTCTGTTTGCAGTTTTTCAATTATTTGTTTTTGCTCCATCTCTATTTCCATTCTGACCTTCTTGAGGTCAGTGATAATCTGATTTTTCCCCCAAAGTAATCTTTTTAGATTATCAATTTCTTCCAACAGTTGCTACTCTTTTGAAATCTCAATATCCTCTTGATCAGAGGGATGAGAGAAAGTTCCTATTTCTTCTTCTATTTGCTGCACACCAGGGCCTGTTTCGTCTTTTCATGTAGCCTCCCTGTCCTAAGGTTCTTCTAGGGTTTCCTCTAGTTGTGTTGGAACTGATGAAGGCCCAACTTTCTCCTCAGAAGTTCTGGAACCCAAAAGCACTTCAGCTAGGAGAGCAGTATCTTTCTCAGTTTGGGAGAGATGCCTTTTTCTTTTGCTTCTCCATAGCATAGGTGGGGCAAGTGCCTCTGGAGTAGGTGTCTCATCCTCAGAATATGAGGAAATAGTAAAAGTTTGCCTGTGTTCTGTTTTCGGAGCAGGAGATTGTTCTGAAGTTGGACTTGAACCTAGATGGACAGGTGGTTCTGGGGAAACTTCTCTCAATCTTTTCTTCCTCACTAGAGGGATCTCATCAGAATTATGGGATGCTTCTTCAGCCCAATAGTGTTCTCTAGAGTCAGCTTTCTTTTGGGTTTTCTTTGCTTTGTGCCCTGACCTCTTCCCTGTTAGTTCCTTAGGGAAAGATTCCCCAGCCAGAGTCACCTTCCTCTAGGTTGAGTGAGTTATGTATGGAATTTGCTCAACATCAAGTTCTTTAATTTCTTTGCCTTTCTTCTTTTTATCAGAAACATGGGCTGCAGATGAAGTTACCTCCAGTGAGAACTTCTTTCCTTTGTGAATAGATGTAGAGGAGGTTGAAGGTTCTATCTCTTCTTCTTGTTGGGTAGAGGAACCCTCACCCTTTGATTGTGCCCTCTCTGGCTCTCTGCCCTGGGGATTTTGTTCAAGAAATGTTTGCCATAATTCTTCCCCATTAGATTGAGATAGAAAGTGGTGTTTCACTATCAGAAAAATGAGGCCATGATGTTTCATAGGACCCTTGTTTTGCTGATATTTTTCTGCAGTTGCCCTAATGGCAGAGTACATGAAGTTGGGAATGTTTATGTTGTATTCAGGGTGTCCATTCCCATGCCTCAGAAAAATCAACATTTTCATTATTGGTCGTAAAACTAAGGAAAATTGACCATCACATGTGAAATATTTCATCAGCCATATAGCTACAGATTGCCAAGGGTTTGGAAGTGAGGACCTAAGAATTCCTTTAACCTTATTTTTATTTAAATGCAATTGTATTGCAGTTTCACCTTCAACAGAGAATTTTCCTAATCAAATTAGCATATAAGGTTTTCAGATGATAGAACCTCTCACCTTGTTTAGGTAACCCAGAAATATGATTGATAGTGGTAGCAAAGAGATTGATTTGGACTCCCCTTACAGTTGTCTGATTGTCCCTCAGTTTTCTTAGGAACTCATCAACAATATCTTCTTGAAACCCCTCAAATTTTTCTAGAAACTCCAACCATCCTGCATTCCTCAGAATGTTTGCTGTAGCTTCATCTTGCAAAAGGCTTGTAGCATTTTCTGGTTCTAATTTCTTCTTGACCCCCATACCTAAATTCTTTGCCTATTCTCTGTGCTTACAATCCTTTCTCACTCTGTAGGCTCCGAAGAACTGTTTCAGCTGACTTTGTTCTTTAGGGTATGTTATAGTTTAAATGAGGATTATTTTGTTAATTCACTTAATGGCTTAGGTTGATGGAGAAAGAACTAAAAATCAGTTAGAGTTTTTATGTGATCATAAATGAAGCAGAGTGATGGGACACTCCGTAGGCATGGTGACAGTACAACAAAGATGGCGACATGCATGAATTTAGAAAGGAAAATGATGGCAGGAGGACGTGTCATAATGATGACACCTAAAAATAGAAAGATAAGACAGTTTCTATTTAATGCTTAATTAAGATAAAAATACCTGAACCATTTTTAATGATAAGGCACGATGCACTTGGCTGAGATGCTGCGGCGTTGATAAGACTAGACGTGATGTGGCACCTGAGCAGCTTTGTGTGGCTTGAGATGACATCAGTCACTTTCATTGTCATGCAACCTATAATCATTCCCACTCCTGCTGAGTGGTTCAAGAATCCATGTATCCTGGGTGACATCAGCGTAGTCTTTGCAAATACCTATGCGAACGAGAGTAATGATTTCTCGTGAGATGCGTGTTGATTTGATTTTATTTCTGCCATAAAGTAGAGGATGAGTCATGATGACCTCATCAAATGACATTTCTACTTTATTTCCTAGAGAGGTGGGTCCCCTCCCACTTATTATGGTTGTAAATAACCCTTTATTGGTGGAGCGTTGGAGATGCTCCTAGTTTGCAAAGCGCTAGAGGTGCTCCTAAACTGTGAAGTGCCAGAGGTGTGTTTGAGTAACTCCTGGCACTTGATCACCTCCGTAGCTTGATTATTTTCACTGTTATGAGGAAGGGAACTACTATTTGCTAGTTTTCAATTCCCTTGGTCGAGAAAGACAACCATTTACTAGTTTTCCATCTTCCTCTTTTTTTTTTAGAAGGACGCCATTTGCTAGTTTTCAACCTTTTTTTTTAACTAATCCAAAACTGTGACAGAGGAGGTATCCCCTATATCAAAGCATAAATTGTTGAGGAACTATTCTTTAGTGGATGGCCTTTTATAGAGTCTGATTCGGTGGCCATTCACTAAGAATGTGTCTGTGCTTCCATCAATAGGTTCCAACAGTACTATTCTATTTTCAAAATCTTCCTTTATCTGATAAGGACCCATCCAATGAGTTTTTAAATTTCCTTTTGAACTCCTTGAATTTAGAATCATAAAGAAGAACCCAATCACCTTGTTAAAATGTCCTCCTCTTGATGTGTTGGTCATGCCACTACTTCCTTTGATATTGAACCAGTTCTGTTTGCTTAATGGCCTCTGTTCGGATTTCATCCAACTCATTGAGCTGAAGAATTCTGTTCTGTTGGGCTATGGACAATGGTAGACCAATATCCAATGCAATTTTAAGTGTCTGGAGTTCAAATTCTATAGACAGAATAGGCTTTTTCCCATAAACTAATTCATATGGTGAGAAATTTGTTGTGGATTTCCAAGTGGTATTGTAAGCCCAAACTGCTTTAGGTAATCTGTTAGCCCAATCTTTTCTATTCATTGCTACTGTCCTTGTCAGAATATTTCCAAGTTCCCTATTAGTTGCCTCTACCTGCCCATTGGCTTGAGGATGGTAAGGTGAAGATATTTTGTGCTTGACCTGATACAAATCTATGAACGCTCTGATTACCTGTGAAGTAAACCGAGGTCCTCTGTCTGAAACTATGGATCTTGGGGCTCCAAACCTCAAGAAAATCTTATTGTAAAGGAAATCAACAACTTTTTCTTCTTGTACAAATTGCAATGCTTGAACCTTAGCCCATTTAGTAACATAGTATGTGCATACTAGAATATACTCCTTGCCTGATGATGGTGGAGAAATTGGTCCCACAAAGTCTAAACCCCACTACTCAAACGGTTCCATCATGACTTGAGGATGCAGTAACATCTCCTGGGTGAAAGTTGGCTGTCCCATCCTTTGGCACTGGTCACACTGCTACACATACTTCTTAGTATCCTTATGAAGAGGGCCAGTAGTAACCAGCTCCCAAGATCTTGTGGATAGTTCTGTGGGAAGAGTAATTCCCACCAAATGGTTCATCATGACATGCTCTTAATACATCAAAAATTTTATCAGTTTTCAAACACCTGCGCAAAATGAAATTAGGACCACATTTAAACAGCAATCGATTCAACCATTTGTAAGATAAGATTTCCTTAACTAAACATTTTTTCTATTTTGAAGTAAAATGGGATGGATACAAGCTTGTAGCTAATAGATTAGCTATGTCAGCGAACCAAGGTATAGTAGAGGAGATAACAAAAAGATGTTCATTTGGGAACCTATCCTCCACTGGGTGGTTTTCTCCTCCTATATGCAATTTTGACAGAAAATCAGCAACCAAATTAAACTTGCCTAGATTATCAACTATGGTAATATCAAATTCCTGTAATAGCAATAACCACCTAATGATCCTTGCACCTACTACTGGCTTATTCATTAGGTACTTGATGGTTGCATGATCAGTGTGCACAAATATTTTATATCCAGTGATATAATGCCTAAATTTGTTTATAGCATAAATGACTGCCAAGAATTTTTTTTTAGTTGTGGTGTAATTTCTTTCTGCAGATGTAAGGTTTTTGCTGATGTAATAAATGGCATGCATACTCTCTCCTTCCTCCTTTTGGCCTAAAAGTGCCCCAATGGACTCATTTGAAGCATCAATTTGTATGTGAAATGGTAAAGTCCAATTAGGTCCTCTCAAAACTGGTGTGACAGTAAGCTTCTCTTTCAAGGTTTCAAATGCTGATTGACAGTCTTCTGTCCATAGAAATTCTGTGTCTTTGTTAAGCAGGGTAAACATGGGGCAGCTATTCTGCTGAAATTTTCTATGAATCTCCTATAGTAGCCTGCATGACCCATAAAACTTCTAACATTTGTCTATTTTTTGGGTGAAGGCAACTGTGTGATCACTTCTATCTTGTTTTGATCCACTTTGATCCCATTTTCTGAAATGTGGTGTCCCAATACAATTCCTTCCTCTACCATCATGAAGCACTTTTCATGGTTAAGGGATAATTGATTTTTCTCACAGCATTTTAGCACTTTCTCAAGGTTTGTGAGATCTTCTTCAAAATTATCCCCGTACACAGTAAAGTCATCCATATAGACCTCCATGCATTCATTAGCTAGTTCAGTGAAAATGGCTAAAACAAGTCTCTGAAATGTAGCTGGGGCATTACATAGTCCAAATGGAAGAACTTTGTAAGAAAAAGTTCCCCAAGAGTAGGTGAAGGTGGCTTTGTCCTGGTCTTCAGGTGCTACTTGAATCTGGTTATACCCATTGAACCCATCTAGAAAAGAAAAATACTTTCTCCCAGCAAGGTTGTCCAGTACTTGGTCAATGAATGGTAAGGGAAAGTAGTCCTTTTTTTTAGCTTTGTTTAGCTCCCTATAGTCAATACACACCCTCCATTTCCCATTATTTTTAGGCACTATGACAAGGGGTGAGATCCATTGACTGTCTAAGATTGGATATATAAACCCTGCTTGCAGTAAGTTTTCTATTTCAGTTTTAACAATGTCCTTTAAAGCAAGATTCAATCTTCTCTAGGGTTGTCAGACAGGTTTAATATCCTCAGTGTATATATGATGGGTACAGATCTCAAGAGGTATGCCCTTCATATCTTGGTATTCCTAAGCAAAAGCTGTTGAATGGGAAATCAGAAGTTGGATAAGTTTTTCTTCCTGATTTGTTGTTAACTGAGTATTGATATTAAGAGTTTTCCTTGGTAAAATCATGACCTGTTTTGTGATTTGATCCATAAATGTAGTTAATCCATACACTAGAGTTATGGTATTGAGGGGGCAAGAATGTGGAAGCAACATGTGGAACGTGGCTAAGTCTCTGTAAAAGGTTTCCCCACAAGGAATGATATTTGTGAGGGTACAATGAGAAGAAGTAAGAAGTTCTCTCCTAGAATCATGGGCAAGCTCCATCACATCCTCATTGATTAGGATGTGGGTAATGTCTTCTGTTGTATCATAGTAGATTTCTTCTTCCAACTCTCCCAGATGTCCCCTGATAATTACCATAGCTACTAAGGCACTGTTGTCATTGTTCTCTAGTTCATCCACCCATACTCTTCCTATATAATGTATTGATGGTTTACCTGGAGGATACAAAGATATTTTCTTCAAATCTATCCCATTAGAAATGACCATATCCCTAGTTTGACAATCAATAGATGCTGCTACTGTAGCAAGCCATGGTCTTCCTAAAATCAGTGGATAAGCATTTCTCTGGTTTCTCAGTTCTAATATCAGGAAGTCTACTTGAAATTCCCATGATTCTATCACAACTGGTACATCAATGATTACTCCTTTCAGAATAGCTACTGACTAGTCAGCAAGTTGAAGGATTGTAGTTGTGGATTGGACTCCTGATAGAGCCAATTTGTCCATTGTATGAACCGTCATCACATTAATTGTTGCTCCTAAATCAACCAAAACATTTGAAATTTCTACCCCTGAGATGAAAACAGTTATGACAGGATTTCCAGGGTCTCCATATTTTGGGAGGAGCATTTCTCCCATCAACAGATCTACTACTTTCCCTTCCACCTATATTATAGAAGGAAAGTTTTTCTTCCTACCCTGTGTTTTGACACAATGTTATTTAATGAATTGATTTAGTTTTGGTAGATCTCTGATTGCTTGGAGGAGAGGAATTTCAATGTTTAGTTGCCTGATTTCTTGTAAAAGTTCTGATTCCAAGTTGGGTTGGACTTATTTTTGTAAGACCTTTTTCTGGGGGACATGCTGTTTGATCCGTTCTGTGTACGGTGCTAGTTTTTCCATCTCCGGAGCATCTCTGGAGCTTTTATCAGAATTGTGTCTAGGAATGTTCTCCAGAGTCAGTCTTTTAGGAGCAACTTCAGAGTTATCCAAGGATGATTCTTTTAGCACTTTTTCGGTAGTAATCTCCTCTAGGAGTTGAGTGGATGAATTTTCAGGTTCCTCATCATTGGTTACTTCAACTATAGTTGGAGGAGATGGTCTTGGGAATGCTTTCCTAGAACACAACTGGAGATTATTTGAATATATAGCATTAATACCAGCCATGTTTTCTTGCTCTGTCATGTAAATAGCTGCTCCCTGTTTATTTCGTGGGTTTGGTATAGGCTAAGCTGGTAAGGGTGGTTGGCTAAGTGGCTCATTTTGTGATTGACCTTGTGTGTTGGAGGGTCCAGTTAGCAAAGCGTGTTGTTGAGGTTGGAAACATCTAGGTTGTCCTTGGTATTGTTGATTATATCCCTGTTGAGGACCCCATTGAGGTTGCATGTTTTGAGATCCAAACTGTGGTGGCCACAGTTGATTTTCCTAGTGTTGATTTTGCCAATTTTGGTATTGCCAATGTTGATTTGGCCAATCCCGCTATCCCCAAGGAGGATTATTCTGAGGCCCATGCCAAGTTGGATTCCATTGATTATTTCCCCAATTAGAAGGACCCCTGTAAGAAGGCTGGTTTGGATACTGATTATACTTCCAAGGTAGGTTCTAGGTTTCTTTCTTTAACAAGATCTTGTGCCACCCCACTGCTCTCTCCTATAGCTTGTTGATGGGGTGTTTGTTTTATGTATCTTCCTTTTGAATCTCTAGCTCTAACCATACAGATCTAACCTAAAAACTATTTAGCTAAGTTTCCCTAATTAACACAATTGTCCCCGGCAACGGTGCCAAAAATGACAAGGTGTCGTACCTCATCATTTAATCATATTTCAGATGTCAAAATCCAGGGTTGTGTCCTCGACTATCTGCAAATAGCGATTCTACAGTTACTAGTTTTCTCTAGCTAATTCTAATGGCTTTAACTAATTTAAAAAGATTGATCTATCCGCTTACGAAATACATTCAAAGAATGCTGAAAATAGAATTGAACATTAAATTACTCAAAGCAAATCTATAAACTGCAACATGCATCTATCTATCAAAATCAATAAATATTCTATAAAGCAAAATTTGAAACAACAAAACAGTGGTACCAGCCTTCTGCCTTGGCGGTGAGAGTGGGCCTTTGCTCCACACCCTTAGGGCCAAAGGCTACCGTAAGGAATCAACACAAAAGAATAAGATCACAACTAAATTCGGTCCAATTCCATTCACTTTGCATTCATAGAAATATATTGATATCTTAATTGAGATTACAGAAAATCAAAAAAATAAAAGTCTCTCTTTTTTTACTGCTTCTGCAAGTATATATAAAATGAGTGATGACATATCACTTATCTTATCTATCAGTTCTTCTATGAGATGACATCCATCTCTTTATTAGACTAGCTGTCTAACTACGAAAAATAACCATGCAATAAAAAATAGATTGAGTGGAATAGATGTTCACTCTGAATTCTAAGTTTGAGTCTTAATACATTTGGGCAGCGAGGCCCTGAAAATGTGGATATTAAATCAGTTTCATCAGTAACTCATGCAAAAACTTAAAAATAGATAAAAACTCCCAGCAGTTAACTAAAGATGGCCCTTAATCACTCAGGTGATGATTTGAGTAATATGAGGGGTATCACGATCATCGTTGAAAGTGCCTGACCGATAGCTATGCTAGAAATCTGCCCTGTTCTAAAGAGGTGCTGGAATGTATGTCTTTGTCTGCAGCTCTGGGGATATGTCTGTAGCTCCAGAGATATAATTGCGGCCTTCTTGCTCAGCTCCGGAGATGCTCCAGACTTCAATCCAGCTCCGGGAAGGCTCTTCCTCTTACTTCAAAACTTTTGATGTCATGGTATTCTGGTATTATCTCCGGAGATATTTAGGACTACCTCTGGAGATGCACCAAATTGCCATCCTGAACATCTACACCTGTTGACTCAAAGAGAAGTTTTTCTACATATTTCCATCAATTCCATGCACATTAGTCCTTTAATTAGAAATCATGATCTTAAGTAATTTATCGTTAATTAATCATTATTTAGAACAATCTTGCTAGCCTATCCAGGTGCAGACATCAAGAAGTTGGGATCAAAAAGGAGAAAAAGAGAGGTAAAAAGATGTATTTTATGGGTGCTACTTGGCACTCATCAATCAATATGAGTTGTCATATTCAGAACATACATATCTAAACCATCTACCACAATATGGTTCATACATCTGTCAGTAGTTGTAAATTTTTATCAATCATCTAGGTGGACCAAATAAACATATGATTGCATCTCGATGGATACTTGGTATTGCAACTCCATCAATTTTTGTCCATGTCCATCATCCTCTCACTTCATTCTTCAATGTTCTCATAGTAGAAATCTATCAAACTTATTGTTGTCTGAGACTCTTCTCTTTGCCTATAAATTTTTTAACTTTGACCTGTTTACTACATATTTTATCAATGTTCCATCTAAATTCTCCAGTCGTATGGATCCATTTTCTAGTATTTCCTGGATTTTAAATGGTCCTAACCACCCGACTTTAAACTTATCTATTTTGATTTTGTTACGAATGTTATATTTTAGAACTAACTACCCAAGCTAGAAGTTCATTCTTCGAAGGTGCTTTTTATGTTAATATTTCTACTTTTCTACATTACTTCAGTTGCCCATTGTGCCAATATTCTTTGTTCATCTAACTTATTTAATTGCAAGTCTTTCCTTTAGATTCTTAGTATCTCCCAACCAATTCTCCATAGCATTTCTTAGACTCGATACCATATATTCTACGAGGACCATGGCTTCTTGCTCGTACATAAGTTGGAAGTGAATATGTCTTATGGTTACTTTATATGTCATTTTATAAGCCCACAGTCTGACTAGTAACTTCTCCTCCCAATCAGTTACTTCGATACCACAAGAATTTTGAATAACATAGATGAGTACTTTATTCATTGACTCCACTCAAACATTTGCTCTTGGGTAGTATGGGATCGAGAGGGTTTGAAATATTCAAAACTCGCTCATTATTAATCAGATTACATGGTTTACAAAGTGCCCCCCTTGTCACTGGTTATTTGTATAGGGATACCAAACCTTGTAACTATCTGCTCATAAATGAATCTTGACGTACTTAGTGTTGTATTATTTGGCAAGGCTCTGGCTTCTGCCCACTTGGTTAGGTACTCCATTACTACTATGATATATTTACATCAGTGGAGTCAGATAACCTTGAGAGGGCCTATAAAGTCCAGTCTCCATCTCTTGAAGAGTTCTTGTGGTTATGATGGTGACAATGACATGTAATCTCTTTTTAATGGTTCCCTACTCTTTGGTAGGTGTTGCATTTGACTACCTACTCCCTTGCATTTGCATGGAGTGTTGGCCACCATAGACCAACCAAAAAGACTTTTCTTACAGTAGCATTTAGTCCCTTATGGCCTCCTACCAACCCTTTGTGTGCTTGATCTAACACCCCTCTAATTTACTCCCACATGACACACCTTTTGAGGATATGATCAGATGTCATTTTTTACAGGAGCATATTAATTAGTTGAAATGTTTTACTTTTAAGATCTATCTTCCTTCTTTCCCCCGGTGGCATGTCCTTCAAAAATGTTGATGTAGACAAATACTCTCCAATGTTCTCATACCATGGAGGTAGTGTAGCTATTTGGAATAAATGGACATCAAGAAAATATTCATTTATGCCTTTAGGTGGTTCTCCCGATTTGATCCTTGAAAGTTGATCTATTGTCACATGAATTTCCCTAGTTGTATGATGTTGTTCAATGTAAATTTCTAGAGCAATACTATCCATCTACTTACCCGACCTTGAATAATAGGTTTGTTTACTAGGTACATCAACAATCCAGGTGATCCATGTAAAATGTAAATGGGGTTGCCAATAGGTAACACCAATTTTTTTGCATTGAGTAGACCATTCTTAATGCTTTCTTCTGTGTAGTACTATAGTTACGTTCTACACTTGACAATAGCTGATTGGCAAAGAATATTGGATGATCGAGCCCTTGAGGCTCGACTTGTGCTAATGTGGATCTGATTACAAAGTTTGATGTGTCAAAATGGACATTAAACTCTTTGTCCCAGTTTGGGTATGCTAGAATGAGTGAACTGATTAGAAATTCCTTTAGTTTGTTGAAAGCTTTCTCTTGCTTTTCTGACCATACGAATGCTACCCCCTTTTTGGTGAGCATGTTCAGTGGATGTGACACTTCGGTAAAGTTCTTTATAAACCATCAGTAATAGCCCACATGGCCCAGGAATGAATTTACTCTGGTAACATCCTTCAGATCTTCCATTTGCACAATCACCCTTATTTTATTAGGATTAGTTTTCAATCTCTCCTTATAGACAATATGCCCAAGGAGCTTACCTTGTGGTACCATGAAACAAAATTTCTTTGGGTTTAAGGCTAGCCATGTGGATCTACATCATTCTATGTATTTGGTGAGGTCCTTTAAGTGATTTTCTTGGTCACTATAGATTGATCAGTCATCCAAGAATGATTTAAATTTTCCTACCGACATCTTATTAAAGATGTGGAGGATTATTCTTTGGAAGGTTACAGGAGCATTGTATAACTCGAATAACATCTTGTATGCATAGAATCCATCCTCTACCACAAAGGTGGTTTTCAATTTGTCTTCTTTGGCTATACTTATCTAGTTATATTTGGAGAAGCTATCCATAAAGGAGTAAATCTCATGTCTTGCTACTTCTTCAAGAATTGTGTAATGCCAAATATTTCTTATACAATTAATAAACACTTATAGTAAATGCCATATGATCATCCATTCACAAAGTGGGAAAATACTTTCTTAGCACTAGTACCCTGCATAAATAATAGTCCTAGATTTGCACAACTAAATGTAAACATTAGTACAACAAAGTCAATAAATAAACATATTAGATATCATTGCACAAGATGACGAGTCTATTGGCCCTAAGGGCCAGACCTAATGTCTTAGGGGCTCATGATGGCCTTGCCTACGTACACGCAGTGCAGAGGCTTTGTAGTTCGAAGCAACTAGTCTTGCAACCATAAGGTTGACTTAGATACAATAACTCATAAGGAATCTAATTCATCACATAATATTTTCTAGAGTATTTTTCAAGTTCTAGAGAGTACACACAATATTTATATGATGAAGGGGGTAAATCATAAAACACGTAACAACAGAAATTGCACACAGAAAATAGAACTTTATTTTATTTATTTGGACAACTTATTGAATTACAGAAGCTCAAATATAATCAGAGGAATCAACCCTCCACATGCTGCAACACATTACAGCTTCCTATCACAAGACTCTAGAATTGTCTGCCTTCTGTAACCCCAAATCAGCTAGGGTTTATGTTTTCCCACCTATTCTTGACTCCACACTTGCCCTATTAACTCTACTACTACCCAGGGTTCCCAAAATAGTCATAAATAGCACTTTTTGGTGGCCTCTAGCTAAATTTCAAAATTTGCAACTCCCTCCAAAAGTAGGTCAACTTCCGGGAAGCATAACTTTTGATCTAGGTGTCCGATTGACAAACTGTTTTAAGCACTGAAAAGATTGCGATGTGAACTATCATGCTAGAAATTTGTATATGGATTTCCATCAACTTTTCAGGATGTTATGGGATGTTTTAGTGCCTCATATCTTGTTTCAAAAAATTTTAGGGGCTTTTCAGAAAATAAAAACTTTAATATCTTTCAGCTCACAAATGATCTTTTCCTGATTCCTTCTCCAAAGGTCTTATATTTCCGTTATGTAACTTTCTGTAAGTTTTCACTTCAATCCGTGCCCAAATGCAAACTTTCCTAAAATGGCAGGTAAACTTTCCAAAACTGGTAGTTTGCTATTTTTAACAGTTTAAAAAAAACTGAAAGTCCTACATCATTATTTAGGAGATTATGGAACCAAAAACACTAATTATGGAAAGAAATGAAAACATCTACAATGATTTTGAATTAACTTATTTTTGGGTGATGCAAGATTGCCCTTACACCACTAGATGCTCCTGCATCAGACACCCAGGGTAATTTGAGAAGTGACCCTGTCACGTCTCAGGTTTTTGTGTGAGGAAAACCCAAACAGTCAACCTCTGCCTTAGACAACCAAGAAGAATCTTCAACAGACCTTCCTTTCCATTTCACCAGATATTCTTCATATTGCCTGCTCTGAGTACTTCTTCCCACACGACTATCCAAGATCTCTTCTATCTCCTCTGTTGAAGTAGATGCTAGAATACTCCACTGTTCTTCTATTGTTCCATCCTCTGTGCCACCCTCATGATATTCTATTAAATCAGCAATGTTGAACACAAGGGAAATATTAATCCCACTCGGTAGCTCTACCTCATATGCATTTCCTGAATCATGCTTCTTCAAGATTCTGCACAGTCCAAATTTCTTCATTTTCAACTTATTGTATGGTCCAATTGGGAACCTTTCTTTTCTCAAGTGAACCATGACTTCATCTCCTACCTGGAACTCCTTATACCTCCTCTTCTAATCTACCTTAGCCTTCTACTGAATATTCATCTTATTAATGTGCTTTCTCACCTCTTCATGCAAATTCTTCAGATGTTCTGCAAAGTCTTTGGCTTCAGCACTTGTCTTTTCTCCTTTTTCCAGCTTCCTTAACTCAGAAGCATTTCTCAGGCTATTGCCATATACAATCTGGAATGGTGATTTACCAGTACTCCTATTGACATAATTGTTGTAAGCAAATTTTGCCTGTGGTGAAATCAAATCCCATCCCTTGGGCTTATCTCCTACTAAGCATCATAGCAGGTTACCCAAACTCCTATTCACCACTTCTGTCTGTCCATCAGTCTGTGGATGGTGTGCAGAATTAAACTTCAAATCTATCTTCAGCTTCTTCAATAATGTCCTCTAGAAATAACCAACAAACTTGGTATCTCGATCTGAAACTATGCTCTTTGGTAGACTGTGTAATCTCACCATCTCCTTGAAAAATAACTCAGCAATATGAACGACATCATTAGTCTTCTTGCAAGGAATAAAATGTGCCATCTTTGAGAATTTGTCCACCACCACAAAAATAGAATCATGTCCTCTCTGTGTCCTTGGTATACCAAGAACAAAATCCATACTGATATCATCCCATGGCTTCTCTGGTACAGGTAATGGCTGATATAGCCCTATATTCTGACTTGTTCCTTTTTCCATCTGACACACTCTGCAACTCTACACAAATTTTCTCACATCCTGCTGTAATTGTGGCCAATAATAATTTTCACCAACAATAGCAATTGTCTTATCTCGACCAAAGTGTCCAGCCAATCCTCCACTATGCTTCTCCTTAATCAGGTTCTCTCTCATGGAACTCCTTGGAATGCACAACTGGCTTCCTCTAAACAACATGCCATCTTGGATTATGAAATCCAGTCATTTTGTCTTGTCCAAAGTAACAAGTTCCAAACAAGCTTTCCAAGCCTTTGCAAAATCTGGATCTTCAAGATACAAACTTTTGAGCTCATCGAACCCAACAACCTCTATCTTCATTTCTGTCAATAAATTTTGCCTTCTGCTCAAGGCATCTGCAACTCTATTGGACTTCCCACTCCCGTGCTTCAAAACAAAAGTATAGCTCTGCAAAAACTCAACCCATTTTAAGTGCCTTTGATTTAAATTTCCTTGACTATTAAGATACTCCAAAGCCTGATGATCAATATATAAAACAAACTCCTTTGGAAACAAATAATGCCTCCATTTCTTCAAAGCCTGAACTATTGCATAAAACTCATGATCATAAACATAATACTTTTTCTTGGCATTGTGAGGGTAAAATAGTGCATCAATCAAATGAATAACAGATGACCCAAACATCAACAGAATAGAGAAACAAAGAAGATTCAAATGAACAAAGCAATGAACAAACACAGCAAACCTCTTCCGTTTCGAAACTTCTGTTGTTCGCCTATCACAAATCGTCCTTTCGCAGATGAGATGAGCCCTCAGAGAGTGCAATCTTTTAAAAGCTGTTGGAGGAAGTCGATGGTGAACGGCTATAGTGTGACATGCAAGGAAGGTGAGCTCCAATGCAACAATGGTGATCTCAAGCTTGTGGATGACAAATGGGTGCCAAAGGCGCGCTGGTGATATTTCTGCAGAGTAACGATGTCAAAAGCCTAGATGATTAGAATGAAGGGATGAAGCTTCATTTATAGACCCGGAGGAATAGGAATCAACGGTTGAGAGAAGATATGAAGATCAACGGTTGAGGATGGTTGAGGAATGTGCAACCAGTGGAAATGTGACAAGTGTCCCAGCTCCATCATGAAAGGTGGGATGTGACAAAACTGATTGGAGAGTTAACTCCATTGACTGGTCTGTTAACAGAATTGATTGATCAGTTAGAAGAGTGGATTGTGGAACTGACTGGATTGATTGAGGATTTGACTCAACTGACAGGTTAGTTAACAGATTTGATTGATTGGTTAACTGACCTCTGATTGGAGAAGAAATAGGCCATGTGGGTGAGGGAAAATAAGATAATTAAATATTAAATATATTTAATTACATGTGCAACCTGATGATGTGGACAAGGTGAGGTGGAAAAGGTGAGGTGGAATTTTGAATTTAGAACTTTAGGATAGAGGAAATAGGATTAATTAAATAATTTATGATTATTTAATTGTGAAGGACAAATGGAAGAATTTTAATTAAATAAATTGAATTTATTTAATTATGGAACAGTGAATCGATTAAATAAATTTAGAATATTTATTTAATTAATAGAAGAATGGAATAAATATTTAGAATATTTATTTAGGATGATTTGTGTCATTTTTAGGCGTATACATTTTGCCCCTCTTTGATGCAATGCAGTTTACAGCATTGCCTCAAAGAAATTGATAGTCTGAATGATGATACATGCCCCAGTTTGCCCCTGGTATAGGTTAAATGACGATAGGATGCCCCCTCGGGAGATTGGACGGGAAAAACGGCGAAAGTTTTGGAGACGGACGATCTCACGACGAGGAAGGGGTTAGGATAGGTTGGAGGAAAAGGGACGCGGTCAGGGATGCGGGAAGAAAACGGGAGGAAAAACGGACACGGGAAGTAGTCACAGTCATCACCTAGCCAGAATTAGGGTTTGGAGGCTATAAATAGGAGCTGGGTCCACAAGAATAGTCATTTGCACACTTGGTTGATCTGGATTGGAGAAAGAGAGCTCAGAGCAAACCTAGAGCAGCATGGCGGCCAGAGCAGCAGACATTCCACGCGAGGAGCACCGATTCGAGCGAGTCCGACGATTCGGGCAGCCAGCAGAGGCAGGACCCCCGGTATGTGCTTCGAAAAAATTCTCCTAGGGTCGAGTTTAGGTGTCATAAATGCTTGTAGAAAATAGGTGAAATGAATGCGCCGAAACGCAGAACGGCGCATATGCCTCGCAAAGCTGCGCTTTTGTGATTTCGCGGCGCATATGCCTGTTTCAGCGGCGCATGCGTGAAAGCTGCGCATGTGTTCATTTTGGCGGCGCTTTCGTAATTAAGTGGCGCTTTTGTATTTTCGCCGCGCATGCGTGAAATGTAGCAGCGCATTTGTTAAAGTTGCGCATATGTGACTTCCTGCGGTGCATCCGTAATTTAGCGGCGCATACGTGGATTTATGCGGCGCATGCATTAGAACGGCGCATATGTGGCCTGTAGCGGCGCATATGCATTTTTGCGGTGCATATGTTGATTGTTGCGGCGCATATACCAGAAATGGCGCATTTACCACCTGTAGTGGCGCATTTGCTTGGGATGGCAAATTACTTAGCCAAACTGATTCGATTAGCATCTTGTTTGACGCAGGAATCGATGAGCTATCTCCGAGATTGCAGGAATCTAGTTAAGAGATGTAGTGTGCTGTTTTGATCAATTTGAAATGCTAAGTTTAGTTGATATAGTCCAATAGATATGTTGAGTATGGTATATGCGGCTTGAGACTGACGCCTTGCTTTGCATGCTTGCAGGAGGAGATACGAGAGACATTGCAGTCGAGGGAGACGTTCCCTATGCCTCTATTGCAGAGACATATGTTGACGGAGGCCGATAGAGTGGCGCTTGGTGCCATGGGCCTAGATTATGTTTGCTTTATGCCCGAGGTGCGGGCGAATCGAGGACTGTTGACAGCTGCCGTGGAGAGATTCCACAGCGAGGACGGGACCTTCCACTTCCCTACTGGAGAGATGACTGTGACGCTGGAGGACGTCTATAGGATATTGCACTTGCCCGTGGTAGGCGAGTTGGTGGAGTACGACGTACAGCGGGACGCGGGACTCGCCGAGTGTCAGTGAGTATTTGACGATCCCGAGCTGGTGGGACAGGTCATCCCCTGGCAGGACATATACGACTGTTACGACTACTTCCCTGGGATTGTGGCTGGACTGATTGCGGGCGTTGTATGCCCGGACAGGAGATCGCACGGGTTCCCTATTGGATGGGGCAGGATCATGGAGCGGATGCTGACTGAGGGCACTCGATATGCGTGGGGACCTTGCGTGCTAGCCCACTTATATCACGACATGCATCAGGTGGTGTACCACCGCAGCACGAGTCTATCGGCTGGGGTGTTGCTGTTACAGTTTTGGCTGTGGGAGCACATAGCGGTGACCAGGCCGATATGCGTCTTTGCTAGGCAGAGGGGAGAGCCGTATAGCTATGGCTACGCAGGAGTGATTTCCCAGCACAGGCTGGGGAAGCTGGAGTATTGGCGGCATACGTTGGATGGGATAGATGTGGTCGTCTGGCGACCATATCTGGACTGCGAGCCTTGGGATGATGAGGGAGATGAGCTGCCATTTTGCTTTCAGACCAGGTGGTTGATAGGCCGGACACGGCACATCTTGGAGAGGCAGACGGTGGGCCGAGTACTGAGACAGTTCGGCAGGAGACAGGGCATGCCGCAGGGACAGGCCATGTTTGCACGGACACATGCAGAGAGGGTCCGATGGGGGCCGATGGCTTCTTATGAGGAGGCTCTGGCAGAGTTCCAGCAGTTGCCTTATGTGGCATGGGATATGAGGCGAGAGATTGCAGATGCGGGGGTTACACAGGAGTATGAGGATTGGATTACTGCACATCCATTCCTGAGATATTCAGGACCTGGCATGCTGGTGCCTCGTATCGACGAGGCAGACTCAGAGGAGGAGGGAGAGGCTGGCCCAGGGCAGAGGGCCGCTAGAGGAGGACGAGGACGTGGTGGCCGAGCTGCAGAGAGACCGAGGCAGCGGAGGAGGATAGACCGGGCTGGGCAGGAAGTGCCAGGACAGGGGGAGGGACAGCAGCAGGTGCAGCAGCAAGCACAGATGCCACCACCCCAGCAGGTACCACAGCAGCAGGTGCCCCAGCAGCAGGTGCCCCAGCAGCAGGGGCTAGGACAGGCAGAGGCAGCACAGGGGCCGGTGCAGGGTGAGGCACATGAGAGGACCATAGCCAGCCTGAGAGGACAGGTGCGGGAGCTGCAGGCACAGTTGAAGAGAGTGGAGAGGATGCGAGATACAGATACAGCAGTGATCGCTGGTTTGACTCGCGAGTGAGACATGGCAGATGCCCGGGTACACCTGATCCGAGTAGAGAGGGACACAGCAGTAGCTGCCATGGGCACAGATGCAGCGAGTACATTTTTGGTTGGGCAGGTGCAGCAGGCACAGGCACAGGTAGGCCAGTTGCAGACGCCGTTGGCACAGGTACAGACAGACTTAGCCAGAGCGCAGCAGCAGGCACAGTACTACCGAGGCTTGTACCATGGTGCCGTGTCATCGAGCCAGAGAGCAGGGAGTTTCAGGACTCAGTCTGGGGTGGCTCACAGAGCAGGTCCATCCTAGTCAGGGGCATCCGTCATGGGACCTCAGCAGTCAGGAGCTGGCAGTGGTGGCCCACAGCCGCAGGGGTAGTCAGAGACTAGATTTTGTACATTTTGGGACATGTATCACCATCTATTTAGACGTACATTGTATATGACACTTTGATTTTGAGAGAGATGGTGATATTGTATATTTGGACATCTTTGTATATGATAGTATGGATGATGATGCAGCTTTGTGTATCTATTGCATGCGTTTATGAGATGATTATTTCTATTGCATGATGTGGTTCTATTGCATAGTTAGATGGTTTATATGATGCTATATGAGAAATACTTTGATATGCTACTATATGATGTCTATATGATTTAATGTGACAAATGAATGCAAAGTTAATATGATGTTCTTGTGATGATGCAAATGTATGTATATGACACATGATTTCTATGTTATGATGCTGTATATGTGGTGTGTAAATGAGCTAATGCAGATGTGTGTATGGAACATGATTTCTATGTTATGATGTTGTATAGATATGTGAGATGCTACTGGATATTTATATGATGTAATGCTTTGAATGTATGCATTTGTAACATGAGTACTATGGGGTGATGTAACTATATATGTGATGCACTTAGCTATGTTGTTTGATTTTCTGGGCTTTTAAGATTAAGATGTGATGCAACTGTATTGGTGACCTAATGCATTGGATGGTGCATTCTACTAACCTACTCATGTGCATGACTAGTTTCTACGAATGATATGATATGCTCCTATATGCCTTGTTTTTGTGATGTCCAAATGTACTCTATCGACAGAAGAATGACATGATGGATAGAGGAATGGTTGCGAAAGAATGACTTAGGAATTTTTCTTGATATCGTTACTCTACATAGTTTGAATGATGAGGACTGTATGGATGGGTGTATGGATATAGGACGGATGCTTTGCTTTTAGATTGCTTTATTTCATCATTGGGCATTTTGTTTTTGGTACTTTTCTGAAATGTTGTAAGTGAATACAAGCACCGAGGTATAATTGAACCAAGATGACCTGAGTATCGCTTACATGGATTGTGATTGAGCAAGTTAATACAAGCATCTAGTCAAAATTTGAATCTAGATGACCTGAGTACCTCTTGCGTTTCAACAAGCAAGGATTGCCCCCGTTCGTGTTAGACCTTTGATGTCCTCGATGATCTTTTGCCGATCACGTCCTAAGACAAGGCTTCACATTACTAAAGTTTAATCCCCAAATAGCAAACAAAGAAAGTAATCATGCCCCCATCATAGCATCTCTAGCTGTTGGCATCCTCGAGTAGCATAGGAAGGTATGATAGAAAAATCAAGACTCTGTAACTTAACCCTAGGTTCCAATCTACAAAAGCACATTTGTGTTGATAAGTGTTTATTTCTTGCCTTAATTTGCATAAAATCATTTAGAAGACCTTGGGTATTTGCTTTGTATTGGATAGGTTAAGATGCTCATTGTCGGGATTTCTGCTTGAAGTGCGGGTGTTTACTTGCATTTGCTTACCTGACGAGAAGGTTGCACTATCCTTATTGAGAAGACGGACCCTAAGGGACTGACCTAGTGCCTCGGGGGCTCATTGCTAAATGGCCTTGCCTACGTGATGACGCAGAGGCAACGTAGTTCGGGGTAAACCCTAATGGACCATGGATGGACTAGAAGAAAGACGACAAGAATGAAGACAAGAGGGGGAGACGAATGGGACTTTGGGAGAGATGGAAGCCTCGGGGGCGCATTAGAATAATGGCCTTGCCTACGTGACGGCGCAGAGGCAACGTAGTTCATGGATTCGGACCACAGATACTGACGAGAGACACTACGCTAGGCTCACTTCGAGGAGACGATATGGGACAAAACCTTGGTTGACAAGGCCACAAGCTGAGTATCAAGCCATGATAGGTAACTGTCAAGTGTTTACTGTGGGATGGATATGGGTCGAATGGGGAAAATAGAGGGAGAATGGGCTCAAGGTGATTGGATTCCCAAAGATGGAGAATGCGGTTTGTCACAAGTAACGCCTGTTTACCAGGTTTTCATCACTTGCTTTTATTTGCACGAGAAGCTAGAAAGTAACATGACGCCTGATTGCCAGGTTTTCATCAGGCTACCTATCCAAGGCGCCTATTTGCCAGGTTTTCACCAAAGGACGATTTTTTTTTGCATGCTTTCTATTTTCTTCAATGTTTTTGTATTTTCTCTTTGTAACTTTTGATGATTTTTTTTGATTTTTTTGTGCCCCCTTGCATTGGGGTTCTCTTAGGTATAGAACCTGCGAAGGTGCATGCTGTTGATGGGATCATCAAATAACTCACCTTCTGATGTGGCCAACTGATATGCCCCCGATCCGTAAGCTGCTACAATTACATAGGGTCCAAGCCAGTTAGGCTCGAACTTACCTTTCTTTTCTCTGTCCTGCTGATTGCGAGGGTTCTCTTTTAGGACGAGGTCCCCAATCTTGAAGCATCTTGGTCTAACCTTGTGGTTGTAGCTTCTTGACATCATCTGTTGATAGGCTTTGAGATGGTCAAAAGCTTTCTGGCGTCGTTCCTCTAGCAGTTCTAGCTCTTGCAGTCTGGAGACTCTGTACTCTTCATCTGATATGAGACCTTTCAACGACACCCGAAGGGAGGGGAGTTCGACCTCAATAGGAAGGATGGCTTCGGAACCATAGACGAGGGCGTAGGGTGTAGCACCTGTGGGAGTGCGTATGCTGGTTCGATAGGCCCACAGAGCGGGATTGAGCTGGACGTGCCAATCGCGACTGGCTTCATTGACAGTCTTCTTTAGGATTTTCAGAATGGTTTTGTTTGATGCCTCAGCTTGGCTATTACCTTGGGGGTAATATGGGGTGGAGAAGCGATGTTGGATCTTGAACTGTTCACAAAGTTCCTGGACATCTTGATTTTTGAAAGGTCTCCCGTTATCCGTTATGATGGATGAAGGGATGCCATATCAGCAGATAATGTAATTCAGAATGAAAGAGGAAATTTGCTTTCCTGTGACGGTTGATAAGGGAACGGCTTCAATCCACTTTGTAAAGTATTCAGTAGCGGTTATGATGAATTTATGGCCGTTGGAAGAAGGCGGATGAATCTTTCCCACGAGGTCTAGTCCCCACTGGCAAAAGGGCCAGGGTGTCGTTAGAGGTCTCAGCTCCTGAGCAGGTGCATGAATCAGGTTCCCATGTATCTGGCACTGTTTGCACTTTTTGACGAACTGATATGAATCCATTTCCATATTGGGCCAGTAATAACCCAAACGCATGAGTTTCTTAGCTAAGGAAGGACCGCTGGAGTGTGTTCCGCAGATCCCTTCGTGCACGTCTCGCAAGGCAGTTATAGATTCTTCCTGTTCTAGACAACGGAGTAAAGTACCATCCAGACCACGTCGGTAAAGGGTATTGGCGATAATGGTGTAACGGGAGGCTTGTCGGATGAAGGTTCGTTTTTGGTTGGAAGAGAGGTCCAAAGGAAGGATATTGTCCTTGAGGTAAGTGTAGGTCTTACCGTACCAAGGTGAATCAGATCCCATTAGGTGGCAGATGGAATGGGTTTCAAGGAGATCATAAGCCGACTGTCGAATTGTTTCTACTAGGAACTCATACCGTGACTCCTGTTCAGGTATCTCAAGAAGAGAGGCTATGGTCGCCATTGCGTCGGCTGCTTTGTTCTCTATCCTGGGTATTTGCTCAAACGAGATGGTCCCAAAATGTTCTTTGAGATCGTCGACCATTCGCTTGTATGGGATGAGCTTCTCATCTTTGGTCTGATACTCGTCGTTGACCTGGTTTATGACAAGCTGAGAATCACCATAGACACGTAGTGCTTGAATTTTCCACTCAGTGGCCATCTTGAGACCAATTACCAAAGCCTCATACTCTGCTATATTGTTAGTGCATGGAAATAACAACCTGTAGGACTTTGGAATTGTGTCGCCTTGGGCAGTGATAAACAAGATACCTGCCCCCGATCCATGGTTGGTGTAAGACCCGTCGAAGTAGAGTTTCCAAGGAGATGTGAACAGAGTGAATAGAGATTCATCGGGGAACTCAAACTGCATTGGTGAAGTGTCCTGTAATGGTGCCTCAGCTAGTTGGTCTGCGATGATTTGCCCCTTGATGGCTTTTCTATCCACATACTCTATATCATATTCGCTAAGAAGCATAACCCATTTGGCTAGTCGTCCTGTGAGAGCTGCTTTGCTGAGAAGATATTTTACTGGGTCGATCTTGGCAATGAGTTTGACAGGATGTGCCAACATGTAGTGTCGGAGTTTTTGTGAGGCAAAAACCACCGCAAGGCATGAACGTTCCACCTGTGAGTACTGCAGCTCGTAGCCCACTAAGGTTCGACTGATATAGTACACAGCTCTTTCCTTGTTCTCATAGTCTTGCTGTGCTAGGAGAGCCCCAAGAGCAGTAGGTGTAGCGGATATGTAGAGAATCAAAGGTTTTCCTTGGATCGGAGGCATGAGTATAGGAGGATTCGTGAGGTACTCCTTGAGCTTGTTGAATGCCTCTTCGCACTGCTCATCCCATTTAAATGGAACGTTCTTATGTAGGAGGTGGCTGAAAGGATGGCACTTGTCGGCCAACTGTGAGATGAACCTGCGGATGGCCTGTAGCTTGCCCTGTAAGGATCTCAACTGTGTTAGAGTTTTGGGCGGAGGCATGTCCATGATTGCCTTGACCTTGGCCGGGTCTACCTCTATGCCGTTTACTGACACGATGAAGCCTAGCAGCTTGCCTGATGTGACCCCAAACACACATTTCTTCGGGTTCAATTTTACTTGGAATTGGTCCAGCCGTTGGAAGACTTTCTCTAATGTGTCCAGGTGTGAGTCCCTGGTGAGTGATTTTGCCAAGATGTCGTCAACATAATCTTCCATGGTCACATGCATCATGTCGTGGAATATAGTTGTCATGGCCCGCTGGTATGTAGCACCTGCATTTTTCAGCCCAAACGGCATGACATTCCAGCAAAAAGTACCCCATGGACAAGTGAAAGCAGTTTTGTGCTGATCCTCTGGTGCTATTTTGATCTGGTTGTACCCTGAGAATCCATCCATAAGTGACAACATTGTATGTCCCGCCGTGAGGTCGACTATGATATCGATGTTAGGCAAGGGAAAGTCATCTTTGCGGCATGCTTTGTTTAAGTCTCTAAAATCGTTGCATAGTCGAACCCTGCCGTCTGGTTTAGACACTGGTACGATGTTTGATATCCATTCGGGGTAATCAATGGCCCTGATGAACCCCACGTCTAACAATTTCTTGAGTTCTTCCTTGACCAGGAGGGCAATATGGGGATGCATTTTTCTCAGTTTTTGCTTTACGGGTTTCACCCTTGGATCCAATGGCAAGTGATGTAGAATCAGGTTTGGGTCCAAACCTGGCATGTCGGCATATGACCAAGCAAAACTGCCTCTCTTCTTTTTAAAGAATGGTACAAACCTGGTTTTCTCAGGTGGCGTGAGAGATTTTGCAAAGTGGATTATCTTAGGCTGCTCTTCAGATCCAATGTTCACTGGCTCTGTTGGCTCTACCACGATCTGTGACCTTTCTTGATACATGTCACTTAGGAGGGTGTCAAGCAATCCATCGTCAGGTGCCACAGTTGGGTTTTCACCGTCAGATCCCTTTTTGATCTTTACATTTTTGCGACTAGAAGGCTTGGCACCCTCCCCAAAGTATGCTACAGTATTGAGTTCGATAGTGAAACCGGCTTTATGATCTCCTTTTGGTAAATGATCTCGAAGTCCCATATAGTCAATGTAGGCATCATCGTTCTGGAACACATCTAATTGAGGGGTCCCTTTCAGGTCCCAGTCAATAAGCTCAGGGTGTAAGAGGGGAAGGGAGTCGGATGAAAGACCTGATTCGTTGATAGTGTGGATGGAAATATTAGGAGCACAGGTGGGGGTAGTGTTCTGGGTGGTACTTTCTTCCAGGTTGTTTATCGCAATGGAATCTATACTTTCCTCGAAAGCCATAACTTCAGGGAGGGGCAAATCAGACTCCAGTGGTCTGTCCCGTTGCGTTTGTCTCTCATGATATGGGCTAAGGGTTTGGATGGTATCAATCTCCTTGTCATCGTAGGAGTGTTCTGTCAGCTCGTCCCATTCATACTGATTGGAATCATCTGAATCTGCGTCACTATCCTCTTGGAGTGTTTGAATTGTCTCCACTAGGTAGGCATTTTCTTTGGCTTTACCTTTACCTTTGTAGCCTAGGCCAGTCGTGTTTCTAGCCGAAGAGGAGGAAGAGGGTTGTATAGGTTCAATGATCCCCTCTTTTCTGAGGCCGATAGGGCCTTGTCCTTCATATCCCATCCTATGCAAGATGGTTTCACCTCGCCCATAGAGCTCTGTAGGGAGTCTGGGTGGATCTTGGGATGTGTTTTCTTCTTCGGCATAGAGCCATTGTAAGAGATCTCACTCCTCTGATTCATCGGATAAGGTCCCCCATTTTACAAAGGGGTTTGCGGGAGTTGTAGGAGGAGCAGAGGGCTTTGGAAATTGCCTGGGTTGATGCTTGGGCTGGCCAAAGGAGCGAGGAGACAAGGGCATTTTTGCAAGGTTGAGGCTGTGCTCAATCTGGTATTCCCCCACGCCATTTTCTTTTATGGTGATTTTCATTGGTTTGGGCTGTGAAGAGGAAGCTTCGGCAGTATGGTCTTGTGGCGGAGTAGGGGAGATATGGGCTCGGTTGTTGGGAATGACACATTCTGGTTTGGCTTGGAATGAGTTGCAATGCTGGTAGGGGTCGGGGTCGCCGTGTATGGTGACCTGCTTGCCATCGTGTGGGAACTTTATGCATTGATGGTAGGTGGAGGGGACAGCTTTCATGGCGTGGATCCATGGTCTCCCTAGTAGAATATTGTAAGCCAGCTCCTGATCAAGGACTTGGCACACCACATCTTTAATTACCGGTCCCACTTGAATGGGTAGGACAACCGTGCCCTTCGTGGTGCGTTCCTCCTCGTCATAGGCCTTTATGGTAATCTTTCTCCGTGGATCCACTGCCTGTTCAGAGAACCCCAATGCAAGGACTAGCTTCAAAGTGCAAATATTCAAACCGGCACCCCCATCAATGAGAACCCTCTTGATGCGGTGCCTGTGTACGAATGCGACAATGTGTAGAGGAGTGTTGTGGGGTTGAGACATGGAAAGGTCATCTTGTTCTGTGAATGATATGGAAGGGGAGGATGTCAAATTACCCACCATGGTTTGAAACTTTTCTTGGGCTAGGTTAGTGGGGACAGTAGTCTCCACTAAGGCTTTCTCAAGAATCTCCTTATGAGAAGGAGATAGACGCAGGAGCTCCAATATAGAAATATGAGCCGGAGTCTTTTGCAATTGGTCGATGACATTATATGGGCGGGGGTTGGACGGAGATGGCGACGACCTTGGAGGAGTGGTGTTGATCGTGACTCTACCACTGCGGGTAATTATACTACAACCAGTTCCGTTAGGTCTTGGTTGTTGGTTGGGGGATATGACGTTGACTTGCGGAACATGCTCAGAAATGCAGTTAATGGTGTACTCAAAGGGAACGCTTGCATAGTTAGCATTACTCGACCCACTGTTCTGGTTTGGCCTGTTACGATTGTTGTCATTATTGTTATGGCCATTGGAGTTGTTGCCATTGTGACCATTGTTGTGGTTGTAACCATTGTTGTTGTGGCTGCCGTTGTGATTGTTGTTATACGGCCGGTTGTGGTTTAGGAGAGGATCTCGGTAGGCCACATGAGATTCATTGGAGGTATGCTGTTGTGTTCCTCCAAGATTCTGGTCCAGTATATCTTGTATGACGTTCTTAAGACGGATGCAATTATTGGTTGTGTGCCCCCTTCCTCGATGATACTCGCAATAGTCTGTGTCCTTCCAATAGGGAGGTTTGACTATAGGCTCATAGTCACTTGTTGGCGGTAGAGAAATTTCATTGTTAGCCAACAACTTCCTGAGAGCAGACTCTTGAGATTCTCCTAATGGCGTGAATTTTCTCCTTGGATTCGAATTGAACCAAGGTCTAGATTCCCGAGGGGGTGGCTTGTTGAGTGCACCGTTATTTGCTTCTTCCTTAAGAGTGAATATGGGTTGTTGTTTAGGGGCTGCCGCCTTGGCATCCACTACTCCATCGTTGACCACATTCTTGTTCTTGGTCCAAAACTTTGACTTGTCAGTTGTGTAATTGGAAGGAGGTGTGTCCTTGTAGAGCTTGAGAGTTCCTTTAGCGATCATAGCTTTCTCAATGAATAGCCCCATTTCGATGACTTTGGTGAATGAGGTAGGGCATTGTATCTGAATTTGATAGCTAAGATCGGGATTCAAATTGTGGACAAACATTTCCAATAGTTGTTTCTCAGGCATGTCGTAAGAACACTTGCTAGCTAGCTGTCGCCATCGTTGTAAGAAGGTGGCGAAAGACTCACCACCTTTTTGTTTGGTGTTGTATAGGTCGAGCATAGATACTTCGTGTTCTATGTTGTAAGAGAAGTGCGTTATGAATTTATTGACAAGTTCATCAAAAGTTTTGATTCCTGGTGGAAGACGCGAGAACCACTCCATAGCTTGACCCCCTAAAGATCTTGGGAATAGTCTCATTAAGTAGGTCTCGTTGTGAGCTACTTCTAAACATGCTGCAGTGAATTCCCTGATATGATCTCTAGGGTCCCCCTTCCCTTTGTATTTGTCAAATTTCGGGATTCCGAACTGAAAGGGGAAAGGTTTCATGACCACACTTCTGTCAAAGGGGTATGGTGCTATATCTTCCAAGGAGTAGTTCTTGGAACTGGTGCCGATCTTAAGGTTGGAGATTTCTAGCTTTAGACTCTCAATTTGTTGTCTCACATCCGCTATAGGAGCATTTTGATCTATGTGTTGTTTTCCTCTTTCATTGGCCTGGGGGACCGTGTCATTTGTGCCTCTCTCATGTGCCTTTGGGACTGTGTCATTTGTGTCCCTCTCATGTTCATTGTCTGTATTTTCCATGATGGAGCTAATGTCAAAGTCTGCGGGGAGTTTGAGTCCGAGACTAGCAAGATGATGGAAATATTTGGTGGGATCCTCAAGGAGTACTCGCTCCACTAGGCGTTGGAATTTGCTATATTGCATGTGTGCCACTAATTCTTCACGAGAAAATTCTTCATCATCATCGCGTGGTGGGGCGATGTGATCGGAAGGGTCGGCCATTTCAGTTAGCTTGTTGTACTGGGATCGAGTAAGAACCATGCAAGGTGGGGTGGGACGAAATGGACAAGGATTAGAAATTTTGGCAAGGTGTCGACTAAGACTGTAATGAATGGGATATCTAGGACAAGACTTGGACAAAGGGTTCTCTCGCTCAATGACTTCAGGTAAGACGGTTGACACAAGACTCTAGCCACTAGCAAGGGTAGTCGATACCAGTCTCACTGTGTAGGGCTTAGTCGTTCAACAAGACTACTAGCAAAAGGTACTGTGACCTACTAGGCTTACGTGAATTCACTAAAGAAGGACCTATGTCGAATCGGTATGGGACAGAATGACGATGGGGTAAGAGTGACTAGGACAGAAGGTGACGGGGACGACCGTCGAAAGAGAGAGAAATGGGTGAAATGGATGAAAACTGACTGCAAGGTTGATTCTGACCTCAGAAAATGAAACTAGGCTGAAATGGGTACTCCGAACAGCTGACGAAAATTTCTCAAAAATAGAGCAGATGCTCACTGTCACACATGCGCAGAAACAGATGCGCAACAAGAATAGGTAAATGCGCAGTAAGTCGTTGTATATGCGCCGCTCTGGTGAGGTATGTATGCACGGTAACAGTGTGCAAATGCGCAGCAGAAAAGTATATGCGCAACAGGTCTGCGTATATGCGCAGCAAGTCGCTGTAAAAGCGCAGCAGAACAGTGTATATGCGCAGCAGAAAGGTACAAAAGCGCCGTAAGTCGGTACAAAAGCGCAGCAAGTCGCTGTATATGCGCCGCAGAAATGGATATATGCGCAGTTCTGGTATTTTTGGGCAAATTTTTGGGATTTTTCTCTGTTTTTGGTATTTTTTGGCTGGAATAAGTCTTCCTGATCTGATTTTATGAATTAATTTAGCAAGAAAACACAGCAAGCACAAAGAATGTTTTGTAGTTTTTCATTGTTTTTTGTAGTTTTTCGACTCTATTTTGGACGAAAGCAAGTACAAAATCCTAGGTGAGAAATGGATTATAAGGGATTTGGGCCACTAAAACAAGAGGTTTGTAATTCGGGCAACCGTTCAAGTGGTTACACGTGCGGTGGCGCTACTCTCCGTTATGGAGTCTCCCAGCCTCACAGGGTTGCGCCTGAGAGGGTTTTGGGGGAGGTTGGCCGTCGGTGTAACATAATAGCACTCATTGCAGGAGGTTTTCACCTCAAGCACAATTTATTTTAAGTGGCTCGGTAGGGCTTGGCGTTAGCCTGTTACCACTCAGGGTCGTTCCTGCTTGGACAAGCGTGCATCCAAGGGCAGGCCCCTCCTAAAGGTTAAACAAGTAGAATGACAAGTCTGGCACTCTGATCACCTAGAAGAGGGGAGAGCATAAGCCTATTATCATTCGCAAGCACAGAATACACTGATTAATCCACCCTAGTTAAAAAGATAAAAACTAAATGGGCTAAGCTAGTCAAACAAAACTTTGAAGTGATTTCAACAATATTGCAGTGGTTCAATTTTAAGTCCCAGAAAGCAGTTGTGAGTTCAATTTTAAATCCACGTTGCGCGAGATTGTTAACTTTGAAATTCAGGTCTCACGATATAGCAATGGTTCATTTTAACTTCAGAAAGCAGTTGTGAGTTCAATTTTAGGTCCACGTTGCGCGAGATTGTTAACTTTGAAATTCAGGTCTCACGATATAGCAATGGTTCATTTTAACTTCAGAATGCAGTTGTGAGTTCAATTTTAAATCTTAGATAGCAATAACTTGGAAGTTTGTTTGCAATGCAAGCATGAAATAAACCAGTTACTTCCTCCCTAATTAAGACTAGATGAAGATTTGTAATGAACAACCATTTTACTCTTTCCCCGAAAATGAAATGTGAGCTAGTTAGATGCAACTACATGTAACTGAACCCGAGCCTAACCTGCAAAACCGCTCCAGCAAACACCTGCAAAAGGGTTAGCGTTAGCAAAATACCCTAGAAAAGTACCAAAACCTGAGCCAGTTACAAATGCGCAGCTTCAGTGATCAGATGCGCAGAAGTGATCAACAGAAGCGTTGTATTAACGAATGCGCTGTAAAAATGAACATATGCGCCGTTAAAATGAACATATGCGCAGCAACAGTCCTCATAAGCGCCGTAACAGATAACAGATGCGCCGTTTTAACGTATGCGCAACAATATTATATGAAAGCGCAGTAAAAGTTGATAAATGCGCAGTTTAAATAAAAGCGCCGTAACAGTCTATAAAAGCGCAGTAACAGTCAACAAATGCGCCGTTTTAACGAAAGCGTCGTAGCAGTCTTCAAAAGCGCCGTAAAAATGAACAGATGCACCGAAAGAACCTGTGCGTGACTCTGCGAGGCCTGTACGGAACCTGCCTTCAAAAAAGCTCAAAAACGGTAAAATAAAGGGGCAACGGCCCCACGGTGGGCGCCAAAAATGTGAGGGTAAAATAGTGCATCAATCAAATGAATAACAGATGACCCAAACATCAACAGAATAGAGAAACAAAGAAGATTCAAATGAACAAAGCAATGAACAAACACAGCAAACCTCTTCCGTTTCGAAACTTCTGTTGTTCGCCTATCACGAATCGTCCTTTCGCAGATGAGATGAGCCCTCAGAGAGTGCAATCTTTTAAAAGCTGTTGGAGGAAGTCGATGGTGAACGGCTATAGTGTGACATGCAAGGAAGGTGAGCTCCAATGCAACAATGGTGATCTCAAGCTTGTGGATGACAAATGGGTGCCAAAGGCGCGCTGGTGATATTTCTGCAGAGTAACAATGTCAAAAGCCTGGATGATTAGAATGAAGGGATGAAGCTTCATTTATAGACCCGGAGGAATAGGAATCAACGGTTGAGAGAAGATATGAAGATCAACGGTTGAGGATGGTTGAGGAATGTGCAACCAGTGGAAATGTGACAAGTGTCCCAGCTCCATCATGAAAGGTGGGATGTGACAAAACTGATTGGAGAGTTAACTCCATTGACTGGTCTGTTAACAGAATTGATTGATCTGTTAGAAGAGTGGATTGTGGAACTGACTGGATTGATTGAGGATTTGACTCAACTGACAGGTTAGTTAACAGATTTGATTGATTGGTTAACTGACCTCTGATTGGAGAAGAAATAGGCCATGTGGGTGAGGGAAAATAAGATAATTAAATATTAAATATATTTAATTACATGTGCAACCTGATGATGTGGACAAGGTGAGGTGGAAAAGGTGAGGTGTAAAGGTGAGGTGGAATTTTGAATTTAGAACTTTAGGATAGAGGAAATAGGATTAATTAAATAATTTATGATTATTTAATTGTGAAGGACAAATGGAAGAATTTTAATTAAATAAATTGAATTTATTTAATTATGGAACAGTGAATCGATTAAATAAATTTAGAATATTTATTTAATTAATAGAAGAATGGAATAAATATTTAGAATATTTATTTAGGATGATTTGTGTCATTTTTAGGCATATACAGGCATCATTAAGCTTCTCACTAAAATAGGCAATGAGCTTACCTTCTTGACTCAAAATAGCTCCTATAGCACTACCACTAGCATCACAATCTACCTGAAATACCTTATTGAATTTTGGAAGTGCCAAAATAGGTTGCTCTATAACTTTCTACTTCAATTTATCAAAACCTTTGTTTTCTCCTTTAGTCCATCTAAACTCTTTTCTATCCCCTCTCATTGTCTCCGTTATGGGTGCACAAATGCTACTAAAATTCCTGATAAAATTTCTATAAAAACTTGCCAAACCATGAAAAGATCTTACCTCTTAAGCACTCCTTGGCGTAGGCCATTCAATGATAGCCCTCACCTTCTCTGGGTCCATCTTAATACCTTCTTTTGAGACAACAAATCCCAGGTATACCAACTCTTTCTTTGCAAAACTACATTTCTTCAGATTAATCAACACTTTCTCTTCTCTTAGCTTCTCTAAAACTCTTATGATATGCATCAGATGCTCATCCCAAGTCTTACTGAAGATCAAAATATCATCCAAATAAACAATAATAAAACTTCCCAAAATTCTTTCAATACCTCGTTCATGAGCTGCATGAATGTGCTCAGTGCATTGGTTAGCCCAAATGGCATGACTAACCACTCATACAAACCTTCTTTATTTTTGAAGGCTGTCTTCCACTCATCTCCTTCTTTGATACGGATCTGGTGATACCCACTCTTCAGGTCAATCTTTGTGAAGTACTTGGCTCCACTCAAACAGTCCATTATGTCATCCATTCTGGGCAATGGGAATCTGTACTTGATCGTGATCATATTGATAGCTCAAGAATTTGTACACATTCTCCATTCTTCATATTTCTTTGGTGCTAGTACTATAGGTACCACACATGGAATTAGGCTCTCCCTTATCAGTCCCTTCCTTAATAGCTCTTGAACTTGTCTGTTCAACTCTTCACTCTCTGCAGGAGTCATTCTGTGGGCTGCCTTATTTGGCAAACTAGCTCCTGGTATCAAATCCATTTGGTGACTTATCTTCCTCACCGGTGGTAAACCTTTTGGTACATTATCATAGATAATATCCTAAAATTCTTCCAACATATCTAAGACTTATGTTGGTACATCTTCACATTTCTCTTGACTAATCTTAGGAATCAATGCAAAGCAATGATGCTCATGCTTCATACCCTCCAAAAATTTCCTACCATCTACCAAGCAAATTCTGGCAGTACTACATACCTTTTCTTCCACCTCCTTCAAGGGCTTCAACTTAGGACTAACTCCATCCTTTGTTAGGGAATATGTGTTTGCACAGCCATCATGGATAGTGCTCCTATCATACTGCCACGACTTCCCCAACAACATATGACATGCATCCATCGGTATGATATCACACAACACCTCATCATGGTAGTCCCCAATCTTGAACTTCACTAAACACTGCTCATTGGCCAAAGCTCTGTGGTCCTTCTACAGCCATGGAATCTGATATAGATGTGGATGCTTTCTTCTTGTCAACTTCAATTTGTCAACCATCTCCTTTGAAACAAGATTGTTAGTACTTCCACTATCAATAATAATGTCACAACACTTACCTTCACATTTGCACCTTGTGCAGAATAAACTCTTCCTCTGATTGGGTTCTTTCTCCTCATTCAACAAAGTTCTTCTGACAACTAGGGTTTCTCCCCTTTCAGCATCTTCAGAATGCTCAGATTGCGCATCTTCATCTACATGTGCAACTCATGCATTACCTTCAGGTCTTCTATTTGTCCTTCCTTGATGTTGTGGACAATTGTATGCTCAATGCCCTTCTTCTCCACATTGGAAACAGGGTCCTCTGAAACCTCCTCTTCCAGGTCCTTGCCCAGGTCTTCCTCTTCCTCTTCCTCTTTGCTCACCATTGTTCTGGTCATGAGGGTGGTAGGCATTATCCCCTCTCTAATTTTGATTGGTGCCAACTTCTTCACTTTTCTTTTGATCTTTATTACGGCCTCCATAGGGTCTTCCACCAGTCCTTCTGCATTGACCTCTTCCCCTTTGCTTGCTATCGAATCTTTTATTTAGCTTCTCTTCCACCTTTAGGGAAAACTAGTATGCATCTTCTATGGTGGTCATTCTGAACAGGTTCAACTCCTCTTGAATACTTGGCCTTAACCCATTAATATAATGGGCTACCTTCTCCTTGTTGGGCTCTACATGGCCTGTCCTGATAATAATCTTATAAAACTCTTCTGTATACTCCTTAATGACTTGTTACCTTACTTCAGTCCTTGCAGCTTCTTTAGCAACTCCATCTCATAGTCCACATGAATGAACTGCTTCTTTAGTGTCTCCACTATCCGATCCCATATGGTGATCTTTCCTTTTCCTCTTCTGTTCCTCTCTAACTGGACCTCCTTCCACCAAATACTGGCATGGGCCTTCAACTTTGTTTTTGCAAACTTGACCCAATCTGGGTCCACATCTTCATACTCGAAATACTCCTCCATGTCATTGATCCAATCAATAAGCTGTTCCAGATTCAAATCTCTAGAATAGATAGAAAATTTGATCCTGGGCCTCTTGCCAAACTTAAAAATGGCCCTCAACAACTTAACTTATGTAGGATCTCCTGCAACTTCTTGTTCTTCCTCAGATAGCTCCTCTTCTGCTTCATCCTCACTTTCTTCTCTTATTCTTGGTTCAAACCCTCTTCGCAGCTCCTCTTGCAATGCATCGATTTGTCTTTGTAGGGCTCTAAAACCCTCTTTCGTCAAAGCATTCCTCCCAATGCAATTTCTTCTTTGAGGCATCTTGATCTCCGCAGCAAACCCACAACCTCAGATCCTAGTGCAAACTGCCTTATGGTCGGTGATCTGTCTACACACTTGGGAACCCTTTCTCTGATACCACTTGATGAAGGGGGTAAATCATAAAACATGCAACAACAGAAATTACACATAGAAAATAGAACTTTATTTATTGATTTGGACAACTTATTAGATTACAGAATCTCAAATACAATCAGAGGAATCAACCCTCCACAGGTTGCAACACATTACAACTTCCTATCACAAGACTCTAGAATCATCTGCCTTCTGTAACCCCAAATCAGCTAGGGTTTATGTTTTCCTACCTATTCTTAACTCCACACTTGCCCCCTTAACTCTACTACTACCCAGTGTTCACAAAATAGTCATAAATAGCACTTTTTGGTGGCCTCCAGCTAAATTTCAAAATTTGCAACTCCCTCCAAAAGTAGGTCAACTTCTGAGAAGCATAACTTTTGATCCGGGTGTCCGATTGACGAACCGTTTTAAGCGCCGAAAAGCTTGCGATGTGAACTATCATGCCAGAAATCTATAAACAGATTTCCATCAACTTTTTAGGATGTATGGGATGTTTTAGTGCCTCATATCTCATTTCAAAAATTTTCAGGGGCTTTTCAAAAAACAAAAACTTTAATATCTTTCAGCTCACAAATGATCTTTTCCTAATTCCTTCTCCAAAGGTCTTATATTTCTGTTATGTAACTTTCTGTAAGTTTTTGCTTCAATCCATGCCCAAATGCAAACTTTCCTAAAATGGTAGGTAAACTTTCCAAAACTGGTAGTTTGCTATTTTTAGCAGTTTGAAAAAAATTGAAAGTCCTACATCATTATTTAGGAGATTATGGAACCAAAAACACTAATTATGGAAAGAAATGAAAACATCTGCAATGATTTTAAATTAACTTATTTTTGGGTGATGCAAGATTGCCCTTACACCATTGGATGCTCCTGCATCATTATATTTATGAGTAATCCCTATAGGGGTAAAATAAGGAAGTTATAACAACAACAAAAACATTCCAACCATTCTCTATCTCAACACATCATACAAAATACATAAAATAGACAATGTTATTACTCAACTTCCAAAGATGCATGTGAGATCGTAAGAAGGCTGCAACATGTAAAAAAAAAATTCTTCTCAAGAAGTATTCACTCATGAGTACACTCATACATCATTTATGAAGCCATCTACAATTATCTTTCATGGTAATTCATCAATTCGAAAGACATGTCTTTAACTAGTCATAAACATCATTCATCACTCAACCAATCTCACACAACTAAGGAAAGAATTCAAACTTCTTCTATTTCCAATAAATGTCATCAAATTACCTCACCTAATTCTATTGAAACAACACAAGTATATTGTTTAATAACATGTTCTTCCATTTAAAGCCAACACATATATTCTTTATATAACATAGAAATCATTCATTTAGGTTATCCCAATTCTATAATGCCTGAAATATGATTTTTCACCAGGAACTAAGATCTAAGATTGTGAATCATTTTCTAACCACATTTCTAATTTTAACTAAGAAATCATATAAGAAAAGAGATTCATAACTCTAAGAAAGCATATTCTTCCTAACTAATCATTTACTTAAATATTACTTAACCAATTAATATACTTTCATTCAATTATCAAAATGACAATCATATCAAAAGACCTATAATATAGAATTTTAGGAGAAAATAAATATGATCAATTATTGTCTTGAGAAGAATTCAAGAATCAGGGATAATTTAGGTTTCAGAGGGAAAGACTCAAGGATTTGAAAATTTAATAGCAACAACAAAGAGGGCGTAGAAATGGTCATCACTAATTGATATACATATCCAAATTTACAAACTGGGTAATGATATGTTTTGGATATGATTTACATAATTAAGTGGTGCACCTTATATAAAAATTTTAGAGAAATCTAGTTCGAAAATATAGAGTTATTAGTAATGCAATAGATTGTTTTAACATAGACGAAATGGGTAAGAAATAGATGGTCATTAAACATTACATATCTCCATAACAACAAACTGGGTAAGGATGATTTTTGGATATGATTTCAATAATTGGGTGGTGTACCTTATATAAAAATTTCAAAGAAACGAGGTCTTAAAAATAAAGTTATTTCTGATGCAACAAACTAGGGTTTAGAATCTTTAGACTAGTTGAATTAACATCCTGATATATGATTAGAGATTGGTTTCAAGAAAGTGTCCCTAAGGAATTTTAAAAAATGAATGGAATATGAAGGAGAGAATTCAAAAAATAACATAAAGCTTGCATATAATAGAAATATATTTCAAACAACAAATCAATTCCATAACTCAGTGCATACCTAGAATTATACTGTTATCCAATCTTCACCAAAATTTCCTAGCTCGCATCCATTTTTCCCCAAATCTTTTCTTCTCAAAAAACCAGAGCCATCCATTTTATTCCCTACCATATCAATATATATTTTTTCAAATGTATCTTTCTTTTTCTCACCTCATATGTTTCTTGATCTTTTAAAACTAAATAACATGACTCTTCATATGCCAATCTGGACACCATTTTGTTATAGACTAAAAATAGATTAGAATAATTTTAAAACATAATTTAATTACTAAGATTCTCTCTTGAATGACATGACTATCATTTCATGCAAGTGGCATATAATAAAAGAATTCTTTATAAAATATGTAAATATAAAAGCATAAATTGATAATGAATGATTTTCTTTTGAAAACACTATTAAATCATCTAAATAATTATTTTGAAACAAAGTAGTTAATTATTCTCAATAAAATATCATAATTAATAAATAGGGTTCAGGTATCCTTAAAAATTGAATCTATGAAGGGAACTGGAAATGGATCCTTGATGGTGACTGCATTAAGGATTCAAAAATCCACACATATTTGGACTTTCTCAGATTCATTTTTTAGTGATATGACTATTGGTGACACCCAGTCACTTGTTTCCACTTCGAAAATTATACCCGCTTCTAGCATTTTCTTTATTTCTCCCTGGACTTTGGCTGCATAGTTCTTATTCATCATGTAAGGTCTTCTCCATAATGATTGTGCTCCTAGTATTAAGGGAATTCTGTGCACACATAATTCCAGTGGTTTTCCTTCAAAATCCTTACATGTCCATAAAAAAACATCCTTATACTCTTGGAAAATCTTAAATGCTACCGCCTTGAGTATAGAGTTCTAATTGTTCCCTACCATTATTACCTCAGAACTACCTTCTCCCAATTTTAGTTTCATTGTTGAGGGTTCCTTGTACTTTGTGTCTTTGTCTCGTTCAAACTTATGTGTTGGTGTGTCGTCCTATACTCTAGTGGGAATGTATGACTTGCTATTGTTGGAAGGCCTCCTTGCTTATGTTTCTTCTTCTTTCTCTTCTCCAATTTCTCCAATCTATATCATATTGCATTTTGGTTGGAATAATTTGTAGTCTTCTAGTTGCCAGTGAAAGAGTCCCCTTAAGAAACTAATTTCATCCTCTGAGCAATGTTGAAGATCAATAATTCTTTCATCATTTGGCTCCATAGAGCCCTTCTCTTATTCTATCCATGTTTCCCTTGAATCTAAGTTTGAGTTAGAAGAAGCTACTTCTTCTCTCATGGCCTAATTTCTCAAGTCTATAACATATTTCTTTCCCCTGTTTTCAATTGATAGGGTATTCTTTTTCCAATTGTGGTCAGCTTTGGCTACTATGAGCTATCCTTGACCCAATAGTGCATCATAGGCATTTTTCTGTAGTGAGATGACTACAAAATTTAAGAGAAATTGTTGAGTTCCAATGGTTACCTTATGTGCCATTAAGACCCCCAATGCTTTGAGCCCATGTTGGTCTGCTCCTATTGGTTGGAAGGTCAGTGGCCAAAGGGTGGGTTTCTTGAGATTCTTCCATGTATCTTTTGGAAATACATTTACTCTGGATCCTTTGTCAAAAATTATGTTTGTCAGACTTTTTTTGAGGATTTCCATGTGTACAACAACTGGTTTCTTTGCCACATTTATCGCTAGTAGCATCGGATCGATAACTTTCTCTTTGTGCAGTGGTGGTTCCACTATTACATCTTCAATCTTGTCCTTACCATGTCTTTCCTCACTTTAGTTATTGTCCACTATAGTGGTGATTACAACTCAATTATGGTATACTCTACAAGAGATCTTCCTTTTTCACTGGTATAATGGTATACAACACTTGTCTTGTGACTTTTTTATTTGATTCGAATCTCGTAGAAGTACTCGCCTTCTCATTAGAACACCATTATTCCCTCACCATTGCTTTTCTACTTTAACCTTTGCTTCTCAGAATCTTTCCTTCTTTGTATGAGGGTCTAGATACATGCCCTTTTTGGTTTGTGCTTGGGTGATGACTAGAATTGCATTACCTTGTTGTTCCACATAGATCATATCAATGCTGCCTTTTTGTTTTGGGTAGTTAGTATCTTCATGGTCACCTAGTCCACACCATTTGTACAACATTCCTGCTTTGTTTTAGTTATTTTGGAACACCTTTCCTACTTTGTTTTATGCCCCCACTCATTTCATTGATGACATTGTATCATGGGTCATCCTTTTGCATCATACTATATTAATCTCCTTCCCCCATTGTTATTGTTATTGTTGAATCTATTATTATTCCCTCTTCTATTTTGGTACCCACCAGGTGATGTGTTATTGTTATTGTTGTTTGTTGCTTTGGCAGTGTGTTGGGTGGGGTAGATTGTTTTCCTTCTATAAAGATCACTTGTGTGCTCCTTGTTTTTAGATTGTATGGGCATTCCTCTATTAAATGTCCTAGAACTTGTCAAATATCACAAAATAGATTTTTACGGAAATTTATTTTAATATGACCCTTGCTTTTACATTATGTGCACCATAGTTCTTTATTTTCTTTGTTGGCTTCTTTTTCAGCCTTCAGTTCTTTCATCATCTGCATCATGTCTTTCCTTAGATCTTGGACATTTTTGATTTGTTATCACTACTATCATCTAAACTCTCATCGTCCTCCATTTCCCTTTTTCCATGAGAGGACATTTTATCCTCTATCTCTCTCTCTCTCTCTCTCTATGTCCATGCTTGATTATAAGCATCGACATAAGAGGAGGGTGGTACTACCTTTATTTTTTCCTTAGCAAAGGAATTAACCTTCGATGAACCACCATTTATTGAGACCATTAACTGATTCTTTTTCCATGTTTACCAAGATTTCTTTGAGCCTACGATTGTAATATCTAACATTTTCGTTCTTAACTTGCTTGGTGTTACAAATTTCTACTACGATCTCATTGTCTCCTAGAGTAGTTTGAATTCCTCCTCGAAAGATTTCTTAACCTACCCCAAGTAGTTTTGGAGGTTGCTTCAAGTTCTATATATCAATCTATTTCTATACCCCTCATGGTTGTTGGAAATGATCATAGCCAATAGGACCTATCATCCTGGCCATTTGCTACCCAAATTAAAACATATAATAAAACCAAATTTAACATTAAAGATTACCCTAAGTAATCCATTTTTTGAAGACTTTAGAATAATGGTGTGTGCCTTCTTATGCCACTATCTTCGTATAGGGTTTACAAACTAATTTGAATTCTTGAGACATCTTAAAACATTGTGGGACTTTGTGATACTTCTACAATGCTATTCTAAGCTTGCCTTACTATGTAACTTGCTTCTATGATTCATCACCCTCACCCACTCTACTTAGGTGTGTGTGTGTGTGTGTGTGTGTGTGTGTGTGTGTGTGTGTGTGTGTGTGTGTGTGTGTGTGTGTGTGTGTGTGTGTGTGTGTGTGTGTGTGTGTGTGTGTGTGTGTGTACTAAATGAAGATGAATAACATGACCTATTTATGCACAAAATTGACATTTAAAAACCAAAGAGGGTTTGGTTGGGCGCAAACCATTTGTATGTCTTGTTTTGTGTTGTATGTGTTTGACTGAAGTTGAATGAACTTGACAAAATTAAGTCAAAATATGAAATGTAGATTGTTTTCATTTACTTATGGACCTAGGGTGTTTGGATCATCATTGAACATTCTTCTATACTCTAATTGTCCTTGCATTAACTTGGATATTCTATTCTCTTTGAAATAGTTTCTTAGGAGTGTGTGATGGTTTCTTAAGCCACATATTTTGAACTAAATTCAACACATTCGCCATTCAATTCAAATTCTACCTCCCTAATTAGGAGGCTTTTAGTTCCCAAAAGCTTAAGGGCTCAAGATTAGGGAACAACTTCCTCACTTTCTCTTTTCAATGCAATTTTCTTTTGGTTGACTATTTTTCTTTCATCCCTACTTACCAAATTTCTTGTCATCCTCACTTTGGTGTTCTCATCTTCTACAAAACATCATCATTGTCCAACTCGTCTTGAGCATTAGGTGCAATGTCTTTAATGGAAGAAAATAAAGGCTCTTCTCTTTATTATTTAATATAAATGACTTAAAGAGATGTAAGTTTTCAAAATTCACAATCGACTATAGCTTCATGTGTGGAGGCTGGTTTAATCTAAAGTTTGTTAGCTTTACTTTGAAGTCATTTATTTGCTTATTAAAGTCACATCTTGTTTCCAACTTGGATCTTGTGCTCAACCCTATGCTGATACATGCCTTGCTTTGTACATAGTTTGATAATTTTTAACCTCTTTTGCATTTTGGTGTTTATTTTCCTTGTCACCTTAATGAATTTCTTAGATTTATGCATATTAGAATCCAACCCTTGTTTCTTTTATGATTGTTCCATCATAACAGTAATAGACTTGGAGGTAGTTAACTAAAACATGTTTCAAAAGGAAATTTATTAGTGAATGCCCTATTATACATGAGTTGGATATGTGTGTGATGCCCCGCCATGCAACCCTAGAGTGCTAGACTAACAAGAGATAATATTACAGAAATTTCTTTAAAAAAAAAAAAAAGCAAGGAAAAGCATTATACATTAAATATAACTTCTCTAACAACAACATTAAAAGAAATGTACAACTAGCACTTCTAGGGAACATAACTTCATCAGATAAAATTATAACCTTACAAGTGAGATGCATCACGATACAACAGGAGAATATTCATTATACAATTACAGAGATAAATAATTACAAGTTTCAATACAAGATTACAAGACTGATTACATCAGTTTACAAATAGTACAATTTTATGAATGTATACAACAACTTGAAGGTGTAGAGCAACTCTGGAATAGGAACACTTCTGCAATGATCTCAAAACAAACATCCAAGAAGACCAATGGATAGCTTTGCCTCCCAACCATGTGGAACCTTGAGGTCCACCCCTCTGAGCTAGGAGATAACAGTGAGGTTCCACTAGGTCACGGTTACAAACATGAATACAACAACAAGATACAGACTCCATGCAAACAAAATAGGATAACAAGGCTGCACAGACAAGACAGTACTCACCAAACAAGACAAATCAAATCATCAAGATAAGATCAAACATCAATACAAGCTTGCACTACAGAGGTAACAACAAAGATAAAGAGGAAGTAACTAGACTACGGTAAGGAGAGTGTCATCACATGGTCCTATTATGGGTTACCTAGGCTATCTTTCACTAGAAGCTGGCCCCCACTATGGTTACCCTGGCAGCCTCTCTCTAGGCACCGGCCCGATAGGGTGACACATGCGGAGACGACATGTCCTCTCGTGGAGACAAGGAGGTCGACCTTGCCAACCAGGCCTTCTCATCCCATCCTTAGCCTGCGAGAGCACTCAAGGCATGGGTGAGGTATCTTACTTATCTTGTTATGTGATTTACTACCCCAACCCTCCTAAATAAGTTATTAAGTTTTCACCTGCTTACAACTTCCATGGGGTTACCTAGGCAGCCTCTCTGGGCACCAGCCCCACCATGAAAGCCACTCTCCTAGCAATCTTTGACCAATCATCCAAAACCAAAACATGCAAGGACAAGGGTTACAATAGATTCCAATCCATTACCTAGGCCATTTACTTGACCGCAACAATATAAGTCCCTTTATTCCCTTCAAAAACTCATACTGGCAGAAAATGTCACAACTCATCACAATATTATTTAGGATCCAAAGTACCCTATACCTCTAGAGTAACATGACTAAGAAACCAATTAGACAACAAGGACTATTAACTCATTTTATAAGCTGATCCCTATAGGTTTACTTTTCTGGACATGAGAGTGATTGTCCATATCCAAGACACTAAAGACATCATAATTAATACTATAACTAAAACTAATGAAAGAAAAGAACATAGCAACTCAACATTATACTATAACACTCTACTTCATTCAAAGATAATATGCACCCTAATTCAAATTTTATAACAATCACATAGACCAAAACCATAACATTTATAAGATTATAGAACTTAGTTATATAAGATTTGTTAAATTTGCTAATGTTAAAAGTTTGTAAATAAACTTACTCTTATGTTTAAAAGTTACTAAGCTTAAATAAAAAAAACAAATAAGATAAAAATGATTTCCCTTAGAGAATATTCTATTATAGAACTAGAATCAAATTTAACTAAGTAAGTTTAAGAAATCATAATCTCCTTGTCCTATAATAATTTCTAATTCATTATAAAGATTTATATTATACCTAATTTCTTAACTAATACAACCATTTTGGAAATTTATTATACTAATAACATTATAGAAATTCCCTAATATCTTTTGCCTTACATGATCAATTATCAAAGTCCAATACATTATCTAATTACATCTCAATGTGAAAACCTTAGTTATGGAAAATAATATTACAATATAATAAACTACTATCAAAGAGATTCAAAGGAGTAACATGAATTATTCCTAAGTTTCAAATAGAAACTTTCTATCACTAAGAGAACCTACTAACCCTACATATGAAAACTTACTAAACCTATTGACTAGGAAAGTAATCTATTTGTGAAATGAGGTAAATAAACATAATGTGCTATTCAGAACAAGAGTTCATTGGAAGAACAGTTTAAAGCTAATGGCATAAGTACGACTGATCACAATAAAAAAATATAGACCATTTCGGAATCGATTACCAAAATAATCGCCCAAACAAGGAGTTCATATCGAAGGATAAAAGTTAAGATATCTACAGGGTTGGCAGAGAGATAGGTTGCAAAATTTTGCCATCAGTGTAAAATAGTCAATAATGGATATTCTTTACTCGATTGTGAATTTCCCTAACCATAACTTGGATGTAGGGTCATGCAGTGATTGGAGGCGTTAAATATAGAAATTTGATAACTATAATTGAAGGATTTCATGAGTCAGTTGAATGATATAAGAATGTTGGAAGAGACCGATTCTAGGGAGATTGATTTAACCTTAATACGACGAATAGAGAGAGAGAGATTACAGAGAATTCAAAGAGTGAATTCATCCTCATTTGTGGTGATGTCCATAGGGTTACATTACAGAATACTCATCATTACAGAGGGTGCATTAAAGAAGTATAATTGCAAATGGCCAATCCTCAAAGAATATATATGGTTGGCGAACATAGTTTATTGGCTCTAGGTAAATAGATCAACAACAAGATCACAATATCTCAGGAGAGCAACCGGTATAAGGATTTAACCCAGGTGAGTGGTCAGATTGAAAAGAGATGAAATACTTAACTCAAGTTTGGACATGTCGGGGTTGGATAAAGTGCAAATTCAGATAAGTATTTTACTTTGCAAAACTTGAGCTAAACTTAAGGAAAGTGCGAACAGAAATAAAAAAAATCATCTTATAGTTTCTACATTGATCCAAGGATGCACAAAATCAGCTATTGCCTATTTGAACGCTAGAGCATGGATTGATAGCAGATTTAAATGTGGCTAGGCATGAAGGCAATGATTCTATTGAAATCAAGGTGAAATTAATACAAGGTATTAATTCTAATCAAAAATTTAGCGAGCCTATTAATTTTATGAGTAGAATGCATGTTTCTTAGGCCATTGAAACTATTGAGACAATAACTAGGATTCAATGCCAATAATAATGAGAACGATTCCCAGCTGGGTCATAAAATTGTAAGAAAAACCTTTAAGAAAACCTCTCTCTCTCAAACCAGAAAGGAATTGCTCCAGGAGGAAAGATTTTCAGACATTTAGAAAAAAGAACCAGAAAATATAATTTTGAGGCCATATGTTCTAAGAGTTGATGCTACAGGGAAATTGAAACTTCGTGATTGAAGCCTACTAGATTGAGAGTTGATTCCAAAGTGAGAGGACAACAACTTTGCTACTCAATAAGAATCATTACCAGGAAAAAAAATTGATTACAATGCTCAGATAAATGGCCAGATTAGGGATTATGAGGAGCTTTTGAGACAATTAACAATGAGAGAGAAAAACACGTAGAGGATACACATAGTATCTTGCATACCCAGGAAGGATCAACAACAAAAATTTCAACTAGAACTAATAATGTTACAAAAACATACTCGGTCTGAAATTTCCAACTCCTGAATGCTCCTTCTGAACTTCTCTCCTCCTTCCTCCGAAACAATCCTCTGAATCATGCCTTCCAAAAATTCCCTTAGAACAAAATAACCTCAGTCATAAATACCCACTCACACCAAATCCTCTCCTGTGAATCCTCTTCACCAGAATTTTTAAATTTTTACTATTCACGGAGATTCCCCACTCTGAAATCATAAATGACCACTAACCGCCTTTTTATTAATCCCCAAAAAATACAATACTTAACTATGAATATTAATGAGTTAAAATAAACTTTGACCCACATATAAAATTTACAACCATAAGAATAGTTACTTGATTTTGCATTACAATATATCTAAATAGCTTCCTCTAAGAATATTCAAATTTTACGACACAACAAAATACTATAATATTTGACAATAAAACGTTATAATATTATAGATCATTTACACATACAAGAATACACACAGACTGACCTAATAATGACCTGACAATAAATTTACAAACCACATGACGACCATCAAATAGAAGGTTGAATTGACCTAGGGGATAAACCTCATGTTATCTCCATTAACATTATCCATGGTGTAGGACCCGCTCAGACCTGCTAAGTTAGGTGGAGTCGAGGCCCGGTACCTGCAACCTGCATAAGAACAATAGGTTGTATACAATCAACTGCATAAATATCAAACACACACAGAGTCAGAGAATCACGGCGTAGTAGGGTGCTCAAACTAAGTAGTACTACACCGTCCCTGCTCTAAAACAAAACTATAACCATTTATATTTAAAATTAGATATCAATAAGTCACATAAAACATGATAATATAAAACCATCACTAATCATGTCCATCTCATCATAACTGGAATAACAGTAATGTCATCATAACTCATAACACATGTCAAGACTATAACAGTCGAACATAGTTTATCATGATCATAATAAGCATAAACCATAGGTCTAATAACTCAAATGTCTCAAAACTATCTAAATGCAATGGAAGAACTAACAACTGTCTCAGAATTGCCAAAATGGTAATGTAAAACTAGCAACTATCACAATCCAAAAACGAGGGGGCATTACAATGTGCCTAATTTTTATCCCAAGTTTTAGGATGTTGCTTATACTACAACCTTAAGAGACATGTCAATGATCTGTTGACTACTTCAATTCATCCCTCTATTTGTTGATGAAAGCAATTAATCTTTTCAACCTTGTGTCTATTCTCACCCATAGTGCTACCCTAATTTTATGTAAGAGTTTTGAATCCCCATCTAAAATGGTAGAACTATTAAAACCAAAGTGAATCCAAACATTGGTGGAAAAAATTAGCCACAATAGTGGCCTTAATAGTCTTTTTGCATTGAATGAGAATACACATTTAATTAGTTTGTCCATAACAATAAACATGTAATCATTTGACCCTTCTTATGATCAAGGAAAGCCTCTTATTATATCTACGAGGATGCTTTCCTATGGACTATAAGACACTAGTAGTGGCATATATGTTTGCATGATTCTAAATTCAAGGGTCCTCACAATCACTCTTCATTTGAGTCTTAACAACCAATTTGTACGCTATAAAACTCTCACACTACCACAAAACTAGATAGGGTAACAAATACATAGTTTTAGCCAAGGATACATGACATTGTACATGAGATTGTGACATTTAAATTTAACATAAATGATGAGAGGGAATGGCCAATAGTCATGACCCGCCATTTTGTAATGTATTGAGGCATTATATATGCTAATGTATTGTTTTGGGTTAGATATTATAAGATGTAAGGCATAGTTTGAGGAACAATATGAAAGTAAGAGATTGGAATGACAAAATGTAATAAACATGATAATTGTAGAAATATTATTGAGCATGACATTGTGTTATAGTGTGCATGTGTGAATAATATGTGGAATCATGGACCCACTTCCAAACTTTTACTAATTATTGTGGTTAAGTAGTTGACATCTAACCTTAGTATTCTCTTTTGTATGTGTTGGGGTCTAACTAGGGTTGATCTCATAAGTTGATATGCAATTACAATGAACATATGCCAACATTTTAGGATATTATAAAAAACAAGCCTTTCAAAAAATACAAAAATGCAAGAAAGAGAGGAGATTCCATAGGCCACCTTTTTTGGGAAAAAGTAGGATCATCGATCATACACAAGTTCAAGAGATATTTACCTTTGAAGAAGAAGAAGAAATGAAATGAAAACATTACATATTGTTAATGAAATCATATCAGTAGTAAAAGATGAAACAAGAATAAGTGAAGAATATGAGGAAGATGGGCTAACATATTTGGGAGTGATAGAGCAAACTCTACATCATAATATTAGTAGAAGGTAATTGTAAGATTTTGGATTATAACATGAAATATTTTCCCAAAAGCAAATGCCTTAAATCTATTTATGAAAACCTATTTTCTCAAGGAAATGAGATTGATGATGGAAGGGAAATTAGTACAACATGCAATGAACGAAATTCAACTATTCCATTCATAAAAGTGTGTAAAGAATAAATTCAATGAAGTTATAGTTATAGAAAAATATAAGGATGATAAAATTATGATAACTCAACCTCTAAGAAGTGTCATTCCCAAGGAATAAGGCAACATCTCACTCTTCAAGAAAGGGAAGTTAAAATCCTTTGGAAGAAGGTTACACCTTACACTCCAAAAAAAGACAAAACTAACTCAACTAAGTAAACAAACCACCTAAATTTAACATATGGTGTAATAAATGCACAACTACACAAACACCCTACCTTAATCACCACGTAGGTGGGTAAAAATGGGTCTCAACAAGATAATTCCATGCTAGGTATGTTGAAATGCACCAGACAATTGAGAGGGTGGGTGAATTAGTTGTCCCAAAACCTTAACTACTTCTGCACTTTAAAATAGAATTACTTGTCCACTGATATTATGATTAAACCATGAAAGCATGAAAACAAAAACTTAAACACAGTTGCAAGATCAAACATAAGAGACACCAAATTTTTATGTGGAAAACCCTATTAAGGGAAAAACCACGGTGGGGGTTAACCCATAAGATATATATGTAAAGCACAATATCAAAAATTAGAGGCTCATTGCCAATAGGGCTCACTGCCAAGCGGTGGCTCACTGCCAAGGGGTGGCTCACTACTAAGGGTTTTGAATTGGTATAATAGCATCTACTCCATGCCTGAATTCAGTTCCATTCAAGCGTAATAATCTTCCTCTACTCTGCTTTGCTTTTACACTTTTTCTCTCAACTTCGTATCTTCATCCAAGGACATCTTTTCCATGACTCAATTACAAGTATTTATACATTACATCAACCTTAGAATGATCATCAAGGTCGGCATTACAATCATCAACCATTGGAACAATCTCCAAGGTCAGCATTACAAACATTTACAAAATAGGTCTTGACATAACACAAAATTATGCTAAGGAAATGTAGTAGAGATGTATGTAGATCATGCCACACCTAAGCTAGGACTCAAACATGATCTTCCATGCCACAACATGCTTCTACGCTCTTCAAGAGATCTCCTACAATCACTGGAATTAACTAGGTCAGCTAAGACTAGTTATACACTATGTTATTTGGGAGCAATCTTCAACTTTGATCCAATTCCTTAATGTGGACCAATGTAAAGATAGGAACATGATTAGGAGGCATCCAAAAGCATGTTGTAATCACCAAGAGCAACCGCACAAAATCTAACCACTTTATCCATGAGATTCTTCACACCAGAGCATATGAACTTCACTGTCTTTAACTGTCATAAAGGAAAGATAGCTTGCGGACCACCAAATCATGAACCATTGGAGTTGTAGGCACTTATCATCATCTTAGACTTCCCTCTAGAATTGCAAAGAAAAATACTTCAATGCAGAGGATTGCAGAGCAAAATACTTTCTCCCTGTCACCAATGAATAATCAGAAAAATGAGGTTTTACTCTGGTGAATGTAACTCACTCAATTCTTCATACCAGAGGCTCAAACTTAGGATTTAGCATCTTCAGACATGCCTCTAAATAAATTCCAATCCACAAACCAAGATCTTGAATTTACAAGAATTGCGGAGCAATCTTTTGGATTGTTCTTCAGTATGCAACACACTACCTTCACTGTAATTTACTGCAACTCTCTATTTCTTCTAGAGGGGCAAATTTTCTCAATATCCTCAACAAATAAGGTTTCTAAACAAATAACAAAATAGGATACAGTTGACACCAATGACAACAAATATATGTTGGCATCAATGACAACACCATTTAGGCACATACTTGCAACAAGGTACCTAAGTAAAAATCAATCCACCCATAGAAAGAGAGAGGCAACCTCCAACAAAAGAGGGAGATAGCCCCCCCCCACCCCACCCTGCAATATATATATATATATATATATATATATATATATATATATATATATATATATATATATATATATATATATATATATATAGAAAAGAGAGGAAGGACCAGGTATCCCTTTGAGGAATATCCTCTTGGAACCCTAGAAAAACTTCTAGATGAACTTGCTTTCTATAAGGGATTGAAAATATTTGTAACTTGCTCCAAAGTAATAATTTAAAAACTATAAATTAATAACTTGATCTTAAATGAACTCTCTAATGTAGTGCATATGGATCTTGGTGTGTTTGGTCCTATGTGGTGGACTAGATTCCTTGATATTTGGTTGGCACTCTAACTGCCACAATAGATGATTGAATGCCAATGAAAAGTATTTTCAAATACTAAGGATTTGTTGAAGCTGGACGGCCTTTGTAACAACATTAACAACCCTTTGATATTTAGCTTTTGTGAAAGATAGAGCAATAGAATGTTGCTTCTTTCTCGACTAACATATGAGGCTACAACCAAGATGAAAGTTCTAACCCTAGGTAGATTTATGATCATCATAATTACTAACGTAGTTTGAATTTGTGTATCCCACCTTTGTATATTATGTAGTGAACCTCATATTTGTATGTGCCCTTGACATAGAGTAATATCTATTTGGTAGATTTCTTGTGAAGCTCATTTGGTTCTTGCATAAGATGAGAAACATGCCATAATAAATGTTAGAATGTGTGTGATTGGAGTAGATGAGAATTCCAATAAGCTGGTGATAGAAATTAACATCAACCAATGGAGTGGGACACTTAGCCTCAAGATTGACTCCAAAAAGAAAAGGAGTTTGTGCATGCTTGCAATCAACCATATGAAATGGTGTGAGATGATCAAGATCATACTTGGGCTATGCTAGACTAATGTGAAAATCAAATTGAGTAACCTCAATGTTGAGAAAGTAATCTAGAAGACCCTGTCAAATCTATCCAATAGAGCTAACTTCACTATATCAATGATGGATGAATAACTTCTTCTAATGATAAAATCATTGACATAGAAAACTAACACCAAAAGTGCATCATCCTATCATAAAAATAGACATTAAAATTTGAGTGACATAGAGAGAATCCCATTTAAAGAAGGAAGGAATCTATCTTTGCATGTTAAGCCCATGGGGCTTGTTTAAAGCTATAGAGGGATTTTTGAAGTCTACATACCAAAGAAGAATATGAAATTAATCCCATGTAGAAAGATACTCTTCATGTCGATGTGATATACAACTTAGTGATTAGCGACAATACTAGAAAGAGTCAATGAGATGGGGTTCATTTAGGTAGTGGGACCAAAGGTCTAAGTGTAATCAATGCCTATAACCTAAGAGAATCCTTTGCTACAAGTGATGCTTTGAACTTACCAGGGTTTCCATTTGTAACATACTTGGTATGATAGATCCACTTGTATCCAACTAGTTTTATTCCCTTAGGAAGTGGAACTGAATCCCAAGTGTGATTCCTTTATAAGGAATTGCATTCATCCTCCATTGTTAAATCCCATTTAGCAATACCAAATGATTTGTGGAATGACTATGGATTTGAAGTGACAACATTGTAAATATGAGAATTATTTTGATGTTGTGATCATGTCATTTGAACTTGTACTTGTAGAGTTTTGTGAACCCAAAGTGAAAGAAAACCAAGAGAAGTAGAAGGAGGAAGAGAGTCCTCTATCTCAAATCTATGAGAGGGAGAAGGAGGAGAAAGCTCTATACTAGACATATAATTTATAAAAGAATGAGGTAAGTCCTTTGAAAGACCGCCAATAAGCAAGGAATCTAAAGTGAAAGAAGAAGTGATAGAGCATGTGATTGAAGATCTTTCCTCAAATAATACACTCATAATGATTAAATCATGAATATCAAGATGCAACAACCAATACCCTTTGACACCATCTAAGTACCCCACTAAAATGCAAGGCTTGCTTTTTTGGTTCTTAAGAAAGTTGCATTTGTCTATAGGGATATTGACCCATGCAAGAGAGCCAAAAAATAAAAAGTACCCAATCATGGATTTCCTACTACTCCAAGCTACAAAGGTCTGATAAATTTCAAGGGGAATACGATTTTGGATATAGTTAGCATAGTTTATGGTCTTGACCCAATATAATGGAGCAAGTGATTATGATTAGATCATGTAGTTGGCCATCACTTTCAAGGTTTTATTCTTTTGCTATGTAACTCTATTCTACTATGGAGTGTATGAAACTTTATGTTAAAGATCAATACATAGTTTAGTACAAAACTCCTCAAAGTGGCGATTCACACATTATATGTTCGAAGGATCTTGATGACCTACCCCAATCATTTTTTTAAAAAAATTAAGATCTATTACCAATATCAAAATAGACATGTACATTATGAGTGGCTAAGGAAGCCACTCCATCCCCACTAGTCTATATAATCATCTAAGCTCAAATTAGTCTTGATGTTCTTATATAATATACAAAATTTATATATCAGTTACAACCAAGGTAGATTATCTTCAAAATTTGTAAACTTGTACTGAAAAGTTAGTAATATGCATCATCTCAGCTAATTGGATTCACCCTATATTTACTAATTCGTTCTTCAATTCTAGAATTACCTTGTTTTTCTTTTTCAATTTTTGTGTCTTGTAGTTCATCCTTTGGTTTTGTATTCATTTGATTTTCTACATCCTACAGTCTATCATCTAGTATTGTTAGCATTTGAGATCATGCATCCTTCCATTCATTTTCTTCATCTAATCTTTCTTCACCAATAAATGCCTTGTTATCACTTGTCTTGAAGGAGTCCCAACCTTTAAAAGTTCCAATTGGAAGAGAGTTTCTCAGATTTCTACCCAATCATTTCTCTACAAGGGTCTTGAATTCAAGAGAGTTCTCAAAAAATTCTCTCTTCTACCAAAGAAAGTAGACCTAAGTGAATCTAGATAAATTATCAATGGTCACTATGAGTCATTATTTATTGAAAGATAAGGATGGAAAATTGGGGTTTGATAGATCATTGTGAACCAACTCTAAAATTGTGAATCTGATGTAGCACAACTCAAGCACTCAAATGCAAAATATGTAACAAACATAAATGTTCATTTTATTGAATTCAAACTTGTAAAAACTTACATAAATCTGCAACATTACAAAAAAAACAAACTTATTACATTTGGCCTTCCATGGCTTCTCATACAAGAATCTCTCTCTTTACTTATGCTCTTAAATTTTTTTTCATTTTTTTTTCCATTCCCTCTCATTCACATATTTCTTACTCTCAAAACTCCTTTCCTCTTCATACCATCCTCCTGCATTGTAAAATTTGTTGTCCAATCTGCAATATTCAACAATCAAATTTATTGATATTCAAACATGGATTCTATCATCCATTTGCTGCTGTAGCACACCTTTAAAACCTGCAATAAAATGTCTTCTCACCTCCTCCCAAGAAAAGCAACACCTTCTTTTCCATCCTCCAAAAATCTGCAAAAAACCTCCCTCAAAATTTGCCAAAAATCCTTTTTATAATGACTCCACAACCACCATTTTCTCTCTCCTCCAACTCCCACACCCAAATTGGGAGAATCCTTTTAAAAAAATTATGGAAAAATAATATTAATTTCTCAATAAAATCCACTCCCACAATTTGCTAAAAATAAGTGACAACTCAAATTCCCACTCCTAGAAAATAGCTCCAAACTTGGAAAAAGACAAAAGCCACACAACTTGGGCATCCAAATTAACCATGCTATAATTGAGGGAATTTAATGAGTTGCCTCCACTTACAAATCCCCAAAAATCTACTCCCAAGATTGCCTTTTGATTTTACACTCCAAATTGCCTTTATTAATTTTACACTCCAAAATTGTCTCCTAAACTATCTCCCACTCCTAGATTTTTGCAACATTATTATTTTTGCAATATTGTAATAAGACCAATTTATTTAATATATTATTTAGGCCTAATATTGCATTTATTTTCCAACTTCCAAATTACCAAACTATAGGAAATTAAAATATTTTCTTTTTTTGGTTGATGAGGATTGCCATTGACCGTGGATGCTCTTGCATTAGAATCTTGCCAAGACCTACCATTTTTCAAACTTCTCCCTTAATATGATTTCTCATGACACATCACTAATACACCCCGTTGAAAAAGTATATTTTTGGAAGCCTTGTGACCGTATCTTGTAGACTTAGTTACTGATTATAGTAGTCGTTGAGATGGATAAACCACTCATGCTAGATTTTACTCATTTTTAGTATGATCATTAAGTTTTGTGGAGGGATATCTTAGCATGGAGAAAATGAATATAATCTAGATTGGTGATCAACCTTTCAAACTACAATTGGAGCATCATCTTATAGTTCCCAAATTAAAATTGAACCAAGAGTAAATTTAACCCTCTTGCCTATACCCATGTGTGTGATTGGATAGACTAAAATGATATTTGTTGATAAGGAGTGTTTTTTATTAAGTAGGTAAAACAAGTTTTGAAGGGCCCTAAAACCCTTTACATAAAGCAAAATCATAGCCTAAACACATCCAAATCACAACAAAATGTTCACCTCAGCAAACCCCAGTAGAACACCCATAAAAAAGTATAACACAAATTACCCAAAGCAAAAAGGAAATATTACAGACCAGGAAACCACCCAAAACCCCATTACATTTGTTTGAGGATCTCTGCAGCTTCTAGCTCTTGCCGGTAGAACTTCTCATGCATCTTCACAAACTCCAACAAGTCTTTCTTCTCTTTCTCAAAGGATTTATTTTTACTATGCCTTGTTCTAGTGCTGGGCCTTTCTTTGCCACTCTTCTCCCCTAGTGCAATATGATCATCCATCACATAATTACATTACTCTCCTCAAGATCCTTCAACTTATCAGTCAGGATTTTAATCTCAGTATCATTGTTTTGAATATTACATTCGCTGGCCTATACTAGCCTATTCACTCTTTCTTTAATGGCTATGAGCTACCTCTCCAAATTGAAAATTCTCTCATTGTGGTCCTATTTCCAATTATCCAGTTCACCTACTTTGACCATAAGCTCATTTTTCACATCAAGAATGTCATTTTCAATTTTGTCCATCTTTGGGATAACTTCCCATCCTTGAAGAATGCTAGTGTCATCCTACCCATACATCAGAATTTTCCCACCAATTTTATTCTAAACAACAACTAATTTCATATTAAGTTGATTTATTTCAATGAAGAACCATTTAGTCATCATTTGTTGGGAAGAGACATCCTCCTTAAAAATGTTTAGGACCTTTGATAACTCTTCTCTGGATGAAGCATTGGCCACAAGAATAGGGAAATCCTCTAGACAATTTGTTGTAGGGTCTTGTATTCTAGGGAAATAATGCCCCATCGAGGGTTTGGGTATAGCAGTCCCTTTTCTATTCCCTTCTAGGACCTCATAATGTCCACCCTCCTAGCTAGTCTCAGTCTCAATACCATTTTTATTATTCAAGTCTTACCCATTCTCTGAATCCTCAGAACACACAATATGTTTCTTCTTAGAATGCTTCTTGTAAGTTAGAGGAATAGGGGTCTCCACAAAAGTCTTCCTTTTTAGCCTTTTAGGAATAGTATACTCCTCATACACTCTATAGTCCAGGTCTTGAGGGGACCCAAAATCCATGGGATTAGATTCCCTAAAAGCCCAACTAGATTCATTCCCTTCCCCTTGGTCGTCCTGAGAGTCCTACTCCATTAACTCATAGGAGGAAGTGTCTGAATACTCAACCACCTATTTTACCCCCTTATTCATAATACCACTACTCCCCAGGCTATTAAGACTAATCTTCTGACATTTCAAGTACTTGATAATAAAAAAGATTAAATCCTGATGAATAGGCATCATATTTGGAGCCTTCCCACTCTCCTTAATGGAATCCTTCAAAGAAGCAAGCATGTAGAAGGGGAAAGAGACTTTGATTTTATGCCTGAAATGGTTTAAAAGAACAAAGTGATAACCATAAACTGATTTATATCTACCTTACAATGACACATACCTCATTAGGTATTCAACCACAGTATCCCATATAGCTTTCAACGACTTCCTTTCATACCCAGATTGGAGTTTCACAAGTATGTTCTTTTCCTTATCCTTAAGGAAAATATCAAGAGCTTCCTCATTCTTTTTTCTATCCTTTAAAACCTTCCTGCTCTTCGTAGACAAATCAATAACATGAACCACCAATTCTTTGGTGATCTTACATTCCATCCCATAAACAGACACTGTTCTATTCTTCCACCCTCTAGAAAAAGTCTTAATTCCTTTATGGTCATGCCCTCTATGTTTCTCCAGGTAAGGTGTCAAACCCTTGTCATATAAAATTTTCCACAGTTTATGGTCCTTATAAACCCCATCATATTTAGAGGGTTCCAATCTATTATGGTTACCACCCATCCTAATCTTCTTTTTTGTTTTTAGTAGTATAGTTCCTATTACCCAGGCCCACAACTCTGTTTTCAAAAAGTGGCAATACATTCTAAATATCAAAGAAGATGCTAGAAGTTATCAATAAATCACGATGTCATTCTCCCATGCCAAATCATAATTATTCCTTAAATGAAAACTCACGACAAAGAGTAATCATTAACTAGTAGTTTTTGGGCTTGTACAGGCAAAGAGTGGAAGTCTTTCCACATATGCAAGCCACCACTTGTCACCTTGAATTAGTGAATAGGTCATCTAACCTATTACCTTCATGAAAGACATGCATACATTTAATTTCTTTAAAACTCACTTAAAGAAAGAGCATCATTTATGAAATTTTCTATAGTCTAGCTAGCGGGTTGGGATTTTTCAATACACTTTATAATTTTAAGTGAGTCTTACTTAACAATAAGCTTTTTGAGCCCTAGACACAAGGCTAGAAGGATTACATTGAAGGAAACAATTGCTTCTGCAACATGATTAGTTTGATTTCCCAAAGACAAGGCAACTACTAAGACAAATTGACCATTATGATCTTTGATAACTACCTCCCCCCCCACTGTAGCCAAACTAGGGTTGCCCTTCAAGGCACCATCAAATTTAAATTTAAACCAATCCTTAGGAGGAGGATTCCACAATACACCTACTCTACTCTTCTTCATATCCTTAAAAGGAATGGAGATATCAAAATGTAGATTCTAAGCCTTCATAATCTCCAAATAATTGGAAGAAACACAAAGTTTAGAAGAATTAGATATCTTATTAATGACTCTAGCCAATAAGTTTTCCTTTGTAGCCAACATAATCCTCTCCACCACCCCATCATCCTTCTTATCTCTAAAGATATACTTGTTCCTTTATTTAAAAAATCCCCAAACCATGTGAGGCAACAACAAAGACCATAAAAATGTTAAGGATTTGAGGAAGGAGAGGACCATTGATGAACCAAGTTATGAATGGAGTTAGGAAAGACCTAGAGTTCCAAAAGGAGAATAATATCTCCCTAATAGAAAGGGAAAAATTGCAATCCAACAAAATATGTGTTACGCAAAAAAGTGTGTACACTTGTTAATCAGGACATATTTTAACACCTTTTTGAACATTAAACAATTAAATCTTGATCCCGATGAATAAACTTGACAAAATAAAGTTAGGACTAGTCTAAGCCCACCTTAAAAGACACTCCCCAGAGTTTGTGGGGCTAAAGGACTAGGGTGCCTAGTGCCCTAGTCCTAGATGGTTATTTTAGCCCTATTCTTATGGTGTCAGCTTAGAACACCTCCTTAGATTTTACATGTCAGCCCCATTTGGTCTTATTCGTCCTTGGTGAGCGAGAGTGCATATATAAAGGAGTTTTAAAATTCATTTTACACCTAGATAAATAATGCAAGATGAGAATTGCTTACATGTTTGATCTCCTTTCCTCAAGTTCCCTTCATGCTTGGAATTCCTATTTGCTTGTGGATGTTATGATGCTCTATTGCATGTCTTGAAGGAAGTTAAAGCTATCTTTATCTATCCCCTTGTTGTTTCATGATCTTGAGTTATCTTCTCCAACTAGGGTTTCACATATTGTGGCAATCTTTATCATTTTTAATCATACTTTCATCATATATTGCTGATCTTGCCTCTACCCTTCCCTTCTACTACATGCCTCTTGGATCACTAATCATCACTATAGTGGAGTTGGAAACACCAACATAGGGTTTGACTAAGGCAAGCCCCTAAACACAACATAACCTTTTCCCTCTTTACTTCTGTGCAGGTTGAAGATACATGTTTCAAAATATAAGATCCTAGACAAGTGAAGCTCATACATTCTACAAAACCCTAATTAGGGTCTAGAGCACCCAACACCTTGGTAATTATATGCTTCTAAACCTAAATCTAGGTTCTTCTTTGTCTCCTAATCTCTGATGTACTTTTAGAATCTCTATATTTTTTCCTAACAGTCATATATTTGTAGATCTTGGTCAATTAGGGGTTCATCTTTTGCCCTAGATTGGTTGGTTAGTTTTCGTTGAATTTGGTTGACACTCCTCTTTACAACAAAGGGATAGAAACCCTATAGTTTGGCTCTCCTTCATGGGTAGAAGCCAAGCTCAATTTGTGTCTCAATGTTAGATGGAAGAGGGTTTGACCTAGTTTAACCTCTTAGGCTAAGTCCCCTTTTCCACCCTAAACAAGATGCAAAACACTCTCTTCATTACCTTCACATAAAGCACATCTATTTGGGAAAATGAAACCTCTTTTCACATGATTTTCTAAAGTTAGGATCTTATTTTGCACTAGAATTGAAAAGAAGATATTAATTTTAGGGATTAAATGAGAGGACCAAACCTTAGCCCAAAAAGAGGCAGGCCCACCCTTAGGTCCAAGGGAAACAAAACCTAAAGCCACTAAGTAAGAACTAGAATGGGAGGTACACCAAACTATTTCATCCTATCTAGGGAAAATATGAATATGGAATCTAGAAAGTAAATCTTGCAACTTAGCCACAAACTCCAAAAAATGAGAGGAAGATAGCAAAGAAGACAAGGACTTCCAAGAATTTGAACCCTTGACCTCACACATATAATTAACCATTTTGAACCCAAAAATTCTCACACAAAGGTCTTTTAAAGGCAACTCCTAAGCACAATTGGCATGGGGGTATCGAATAACCACCTGTCCTCCTAGAAATTAGTGGAAATCCCATTACCCAACTTCCATTTAACCCCTTTACTAATGATACCCCTGCTATCCATAATATTATTCCAAATATAAGAGCCTGAGGGAAGATCATTTCTAGCTAGGTAGTCCCTCACATTCTCCAAATGATACAAATATTTCCTTTTGATGATATCCATCCACTCCTTTTGCTAAAAAATTAACCTCCAAGTGATTTTAGCATTTAAGGCAAGGTTGAAGTCCTTAGTTTTTATTAAACCTAGGCCTCCCTTTTTTTGGGTCTACAAACTCCTTCCCAAGCAATCAAAAGAAGTCTTTTTCTTTCTTCATAACTAGTCTAAAGAAAATTTCTTTGAATTTGATCAATCTTTTCCACAACCTTAGAGGAAATTTTAAGAAGGCTCATACTATAAACTCTAAGATTTTAGAAAGTAGCTTTAATTAGCGATAATTTACCTTCCCGAATCAATAAACTTCCTTTCTAACCAACCAATTTCACTTGGAATCTATCAATAAGTTCACACCAAATGGATTCTAACACTTTTCTAGAAAACAAAGGCATCCCTAAATATTTAGAGGTTGGGACCCCCACCTGACATTGGAGGATACGAGCAATCTTATTTTGATAGTCAAAAGGAGTATTTAGGAAAAAGCTAGTACTTTTAGGGAGACTAATCTTTTGACCTAAACTCGTTCATAATTCATTAGAATAGATTTCAATTCTATGGCTTCCTTGATTGAAGCTTCACCCATGATCAAGGTATCATACACAAATTGTTGATATGAATAAGGCTAGCTAGAAGAGGCAGGATGTATACCATACAATCTACCTTCATCTATAGATTTAAGAAAGTTTCTTCCCAAGGATTCAACCATAATAATAGAGGAAAGGAGAGATGGTGTCCCCTTGCCTAATACCTCTAGAACTCTTGTAAAATCCTAAAGGAGTGTCATTGATTAAAACATAAAATTTTAGAGTGGAGATCATTTCAAAAATTATATCCATGAACTTAGATCCAAAACTGAATCTTGCCAAAACCTTCAACAAAAAATCCCACACAACCTTGTCATAGGCTTCATAAGGTCTAGTTTAAGGAGAAACCCTTCATTTTTTTCTAATGGACAATGAATGAAGAACTCCATGAATGGAAATAATAGAATCCATAATATGACTTCCTTACACAAAACCACTCTTTTGATCTGAAATAATTTTGGGAAGGACCATCTGTAGTCTCAAAGACACAACCTTGGAAAATATTTTATAAATAGATTTGCATAAAATAATAGACTTGAAATCACCAAAAGAGTTCACACTTGATTTCTTCCTAGGAATAAGCACAATGAAGGTTAAATTTATCTCCTTAAGAACTCTCCTGCTACCAAAACATTCCTTAGTTGCAAAAATAACATCTTTTACAATAATCTCTCGGTATGCTTGGAAAAAGAAGCGAGGGAAGCCATCCAGCCCCATTGCTTTATTTCCTTCAAAAGAGAAAATAGTAACTCTAATTTCTTCATCTATCGAAAGTTTACTCAACTCATAATTTTCTTCATCATTTAAAATCTTTGGGATCTATTCCAAAATATCCTATTGAGTATTTAGGTGAATAGCTCCTTCATAAAAAAAAAGCTCAGAGAAGAAGCTAACAACTTGCTTTATAATTTTAGATTCCTTTGATAAAAGAAGTTTCCCCATATTAATTTCCATGATTCTTGTAGACACCTAAAATTCTCCACTCTTCATCTCATCCCTAACCATCCCTAAACATCCCTAATTCATCCCTAATTCACCCCTATTCATCCCTAAAGCATCAATAATCATTTCTAGATAGCTCTAAACCACTATTTCTCCACAATTGACTGAATAAACACATGTTTAGACAATTAATTGATCAAATCCCTGTCAATCCGTGATTTTACAATATTTTATTATTGAAATCACTATTCATGTACTATTCACTATTCATTTGTACCTACATTGGTACCTAGCCCTAGCCAAAATAATTTATTAATCATTTATTCATCCATGCCTATAGTGCAAAAATTAGATAAATTTAATTTATCTATTATCCTCTTTCCCCATCCTATGAATTAAATAAATATTTGTATTTATTTAATTCCTATTTTCTACACTTTTGATTAGGTTTTCCTAAAACTAATTAACTAACCTAATCTCCCACTTGCACAACCTAAACCCTAATCTAACCTTGGCCAAATCCTCTCCATTCCCCCAAATGTACAAAGGCATGGCCTCTTGTACATGTCCACATGGCCTTCTTTTAAAAGGCATGGTCAAGGAACCATGTACAAGGGTCCTTTTGTCCTCCATCTCCTATTCCTCAACTTTTAAATTGGGCATATCCATGCTTCCAATTTAAAATTCATATCAAATCCAACTCATCCCTTTTCCTCCAATTTTAAATTGGGCATGTACCCATGCTTCCCAATTTAAAATTCTAATAAAATCCAACCCATACCTACCATCTACCAAGGCAATCTCATCCCTCCAATCTTTCCAAAGCCCAATCTTGACCATCCATTCCTCCTTGATCTAAGGACATCTCCTCTCATCCAATATCATCATGACACTTGGCAAGCTCTCCTTGCTTGAGAGATCTCAAGAATCCTCCACCATTGATCTTTCATCTTGACCATCCAATTGAGTCTCCAAAAAATTATAAATTCGAGCTCACCCCTATTGGTGTTCCCAACTGATTGTTTGAGCTTTCCCTAAAAAGTTGCCAACTCTTATACTCAGGAATCTCAGGTCAGTGGCCAACGAACAGAGACTGACTCTCTTTCTCCTCTGCACTTTAGGCTCTGCAAGACCTAGGGGGGTATTCCCTTGCTCAATACCTATATGATGAACCCTGACTTCAACTAGGTATTGATACTTAAGTAGATATGTTCTCTTTTATGCAGACCAAAATTGTATGATGATTACAAAGTGGCTAGCTTTGGGCATTTGTTCATTTGTAGGTCAGAGAACATGATATCTAAATCCTAGTCCTAAAATCCTAAAGTTTTCAAATGATGTATTGGTTTCATTTTTATATTTTTGGTTATAAGATTAGGTTTTGAATCATAAAATTTGTCCAACTATTGACCGGTGCCTATCTTAGGGTTCAGAGTCAATCTTTAGCATGCAGAGTATTTCTCATGAGTGGAACACACATACATATTACAGAGGGTTTAGCTTGCATTTGCCTTACAGATAACACCCAAGAATGAGTATTTCTATTGACTCTTCTTACAAACATCCTTGCTATCAAACATTCCTCTCCATATCTGATTTAAAACTTTTAATTTGTTCCTTAAATAGAGGTAAGAAACCAAATATGCAATACAACAAATGTGCATTCAATAACTTAGATACCCTTATTAACTCGGTTCAAAAGAGAAATATAGATAACACTGGAGACATCAAATAGAAATACATGCCACAACATTATTCATTTAACACAATCTAAAACTGATAAGCTGCTCATAAAATTGCATTCAACATACAAAAATGAAACTTACAACACCATAAAATAGGGCAACTAGTCAAAATTGCACATGTATTTCACTCTTCAAAAGCTTCCCAATCCTTCAACAACCTTATAATGAAACACCACTCACTCTCTTATAGACAACAGAATGTGGCACCAAAAAGTACTACATTAAGGCAGTTAGGTGAGTCTTGTATTACAAGCCACTGCCAATGAGCCTCGGGAACAATTATAAATTATGCATTTAAGAGGACAAGACAAAATATAAATAAATTCCAATTTATTTTCCCTTTTGACTTGTCTATCTTTCATTTTGCAAATGCCAGGCACCAACTTTACCTTCAATGCTCTATTTTTGCATTGTCACAGAGACACATCAGAGGGCTCCTCATCCCTCTGCGATGTAACAATATGAGGCCACGGGGTCCCTTCTCAAGCTCCTTGACTGCACCCATCTACAAAGAATACATTGCAGCAACTTCCAATTCAATTTTTTTTATTATTACTGGGTCATTTTTCTTGATGTAGAGGAGGCCATTTTGTACCATCGCACAGCAGAAGAAGAGAGGAAGAAATGGTTGTGTGCTTGTGCGCTCAGCCAATGAATTGCTTTTATTTTTATTTTTGCCCCAAACATTATAAAGCAATGTTATAATGTTTACTTTATAATATTTACATTTAAATTATCAAATATGCCAATAATTACCTTTTAAAATTGCATTTTTTTAACTTAGGCAAATAACAAATATTTAATTCCTCCTCTCAGGGAAACGACACCTATTCATAGCGGGCACACTGGATATCTGGAGGTGGTAAAAATTTGCATAGGGCCATTATCAATTATTTAAAACATACCCATTTCCTCAAAACATGCATCATCGAAAGATTTCTAGGACTTCCTTTATAAACTGACCTACCAGACATGTTCGTCGCAACTAAAACACATTAAAATAATGTATCATATGGGCTCCAATTTTGATGAAACTAGAACTGGAGAAGTTTTAGACCAAAATGAGAAATGGGTCACCTTCAGAATTGTGAAATTTGTAACTTTTCATAACACCAAATCTAGCCCAGTCGCAGTCAGAAAAATATTAAATAGCCCATCAAAACTCATCCAGGGAGTGGGAAACTGAACATACACATTACCATATGTACCAAGAAACATTGTGCCACAAAGATTTGTAGGATGACCATTGAGTTGCAAGATTTTAATCGACAAAGGTGGGCTCTAGGGTAGATTGAGCAGTATGTTGACCTAGCCTCTGTTGACACATCGAGAAGATATGAGCACTTCAAATTTGCAAAATTTGAGGGTGCCATCAGTGGCTCATGTTCAAGAATGCATGCCTCTTATAGACATGGCAAGATTCCAATTATCTCCAAGATGTAGACCATGTGCCAAATCCATTGGGCTATTGTGTAAATGCTCCATTTTGCATTAAAATCATATCTTCAAACTTGATTGGGTGGCCTCAGGCCCCCAAAAATGAAAAACTAGTATTGTGCTCTATTAAATACTCTGTTTTCATCTGACTGCTTCATGTCAGACTTGGAAGCACCATGCTGACTGCAGCTATCGCGGAAGCATTTCATGTTACTACTAGCTATGCCTTTGCTAATTTCATCTTTCACTTCCTTAGCAAATCTACAGTAATCTTGATCTATTTTTGATGTCCATAGTTGTAGATTATCTTCATTATATATCATCTTTAGATCAAAAGAAGTAAAAGGCTCATATAAAATAAATGAATCCATATCTAAATTTTGCCATCTTTTAAGCAATGAGACATCCTCTGTACCGAACATGTGATACTCAGGCACAAGCAATATTTCCACTTGCTACATTGAATATTGTTCCTTCAACCCTGAAAAGATATGCAAAGCATGCTCTGACAAGTGATTATAAACAACTAATACCTGATCATACTTACAATTATCATGACCAGCTGGCTGAAGGAGCTCACTCTTAGTAACATCCTCATCATTTTGCTCGACACCTACATCATTACATTCCTCTTGGGATGCTTCAAAAAAAGGCTTGAAAGGTTCAGAGTAAGGCTCTTTATCAAAATCTTCATCTTTATGGATATCAATACTGTCCTCTGTTGTATCAATATAAATATCTAAAACTTGTTTATCCTCAACAGAGTACATACTTTTATCAAAAGTAAACACTTCCATTTCCACCTTGTGGTCATGATCAACATAAAGAGACAAGTCAACAAATTCATCATCTATACAAACCTATTCATCTTTAGATAAGTGAGTATCTTGTTGATGCAAGCCAAAAACTTCTATCTTTGCTTCATGTGTGGATACAACACTAAGTTCATGCTTAGTTATTTCATCCTCATCTATAGCTTCAAAAGGCTCTTCCTTTTCTTGCTCAACCTCCATGCATTTTTCCTTTGGAAGAAATAGAGATCTAAGGTATAGCTCCCTTTGTTTCCTTTCATGATCTAGCTGGTTGACACATTCCTTGACCTGTTGTAGGTGTTGTATTGCTTGGGCAACCAACAACTTTGCTTTTCTAACCCTTTGTAACAATCCACCATACATATCTTGTGTCTTCTTAACATCTTGCACCTCATTCTCCTCATATGAAGTAGCTGCTATCTCTACCATATTCACATGAATATCTTGTTCATGTAAAACATAAACCTCCATCTCTTCTTCATATACATTATCGTGAACAACTGGGACATACTTATGAATGCATCATACTTGGTATCTATGCATTCTTTTGATTCTTTAACAACACTGTTGCAAGATACATCTTCATATATATATATATTATTCCATCATGTATGCAATTTGCACCTGCATATCTCTCTTCTACAGGCTGATTACAATCTTCATCTTCATCATTGCAGGATGTTCCTTCATTTTCTGTAACAATTTCTTTATCTTCATGTATTATACCATGATTTCTTTCTGCATAATCAGGTTTAGCTCTTTCCATAATCCCAATTCAATTGAATATCTAATCAAGATATTTAGGCTTTAGTTCTTCAGGCAAAGTGCTCGAACTTGATTCATATGCTTCACAAAATAAGTCAATACACAAAGAATCCTTAGGTCTGCAACACTTTGGGATTTCTAACAAAGTATTCATGAATCATGTAAATAAAGCATAGGGTGATTCTAATTTTTGTCTCATCAATTCAAACAATGATTGAACAAAAAATTTAGGATCAATAGTACTTGCAACTTGTTCAATAATGACCTGAAACTCTTCATGATTCGCATGAAGCAATGATGAACAAACTAGAACAACATATATACATTCACTTTGAAAATTATTCTAACTCTTTGTTTTACATTGCTCATATGCATAAGATGCTTTGCAATAACCAACACTCGTAGCCATGTATCCTATTGGCATTCCATATTTCTGATTATTCTTGATATCCATAGCAAATTTATAGGCTTGATGCAGTGTGGTAGGTTCCTTATCTCTCAACAAATAACTTATTTCCTCATCAAATGCAGCCAAATAGACTGTTAGACATAATGTATCATTTGGTCTCATATATTCTGGGATATGTTTGAGCAATTTTATAAACCTTAAATTAAAGGCTGGAACTAATTCATCATCTTCCTTTTGAATGTTCATGAATTGCATAATGTAAAGGGTTGAATTTGGATAGTTGAGTTTTTGGTAGTTTTGTATGTGTATCCTCCTTTCACCCTTTCATTCAAGGACCTAGGATTGATTTGCAATGTACTATCATACCCTAGGTCACTATGAGATGTAGGGAAACTTGAATTTTTAGATTTGATTGTCAATTATCTTCTCTTATGCTCAATTATACCTTAAAACCCTAATTATGCAAATACGACAACAAACAAATGAATATCAGAAAATGTTGCTACAGAAAGATGTAAAATGACAAGTAACTGTGCACCTATTTTCAGGGTTTGGAAGCAGAATAGTCAGGGACTAAAGAGAAGGTGCCCAAATCCAATGCCCTACTTTTTGGTAGGATCTACAAACAAGATCTGCAACCTATTCCTGCTGTATCAAAGGTTTTTTCATCACAAAACTTTGAGGACTAATGAGCAGGTGCCCTAGTCCAGGGAGTTGTTTTCTTCTCTGATCTACAATTCTGACACTCTGTTGTACCCTCCTACAACTTCACTTTGTATGTAGCTCCAACCTGTAACCTGCAATCATGAAAACTTTGGGAGGGGGTTGTGGTGTTTAGAGGCTTGCTTTAGTCAAGCCCCAAAGAGACATTCAAGTCTTTCAAACACCGTTGTCAGATAGAGAGCACGTACCATTGGGAGGCTGAGGCAAAAACCAAATGATAAATAATTACAAACACAATAGATATCACCTTGTAGTGAAGATCTCATGGGAGGAAGAAGCTCTTCATGCCATGAGGAGATGATTGCTCAAATATGCAAATACAAACACATAGACAACACAAATCTGCTCTTGCAACACAATGAAAGCCTTGAATCACCAAAAGATCACAATTGCTTTCTAGTAAGCATCTAGTTTACAAATGAATGCCTAAACATGCTTTTATATGCAACTACAAACACTCCCACCAAGAATTTTGTAATTCAAACTTGCCATGTCGGCATAGGACCCAAATAACGGTCACAAGCCGACACCCAAAATTTGGGACTGACCCAAAATAGGGTAGGACTAGGGCGCAGGTGCCCAAGTCCTCCCCCCTATTTTGGGCAAGGTTAGGTTCAAGGGATCCCCCTAGGTCCCATTTGTCATGAAACTTATGGATCATTTCATTGGGATGTCAAAATATGATGCCAGATGTCCTAAATGTAGATAAAAGACCCGGTAGCTAAACCTTATGAGGGAAAAGTCCCCTAGGGGACATTTTCCAACATTACATTTAGCCCCCACTTTAATGTATGTATAAACGTGAGGCCAATACATGCATTAAAGTACGGTCAACAAACACAACAAACACGCCAAGCACGGAGAAGACACACCAGACACATTGAAGACAATGACAGGCACACAAAACATGGAGAAGATAGCTATAGTCACACAGAACATGGTGAATACACTGAATGCATAGAAGACACATTAATGCATAGAAGACAGGAATGATTTCTTTTCTTTTCTTTTTGTCATATATATGAAATGCAGATGCAAGTATAGGAAAGTAAACATACCTCCCATAATGCAGGATGCACTCATTGCACAGGTCTTTAAACTGCATATATGGGGCAACACACATGCAAGACACACCAAACCTCCTATAATATAGGATGCACTCATCGTACAGGTCTTTAAACTGCATATGGGGCAACCGACATGACAAACAAAGCAAGCACGCCAAACACACACATTTTAAAGATAGAGAAAATATGACAGACAAGCGATGGAGTGTTCCTATTTCTAGGCTCAACACCATCTCAGGCACATTATAGGCACACACCAACGATTGGGCTTCGCCACAACAATCACCGAAAACACGCTTAAGGGTTGAGTTAGTCATAGAACCCCTCCCCACCTCTCGATGAGAACTTTTTGAAAATGACAGGATGTGCAATCTACTCTGAGAAATACACCATCCCCGCCTCTGCAGAGGGCTTAAGATGATTGATTGATTTATTGCAAAAAAACTCAGAGTGTAGGAGGGACTCATTGCCACTAGTCTTTAAACTGCACCTAAGGACAAGCACATTGCTAACATCTACAACAGATAGCTTACCTTATATATGCCCCCACCTTAAGGTGGTTGATATCATGCATCGATATCAAGCACATTAAGGTAGGAAGAAAACACACAAGGGAACATAGACTTTCGCAAAGCCCATGCCCCCCGGAGGTGACATGTACTTTACGATCACCAAATGTTCCCACAAACACATCCCTGCAAGAAACATGTTAGTGTCTACATGATCATGATAAACAACAACATCAATGCATATGATTAATCACACAAAGAGCCAAGGTTATACTACGAATTCAGAGATCGAGGATAACTGTGGGGCTATATCACAAAAATCTCTGAACCAAATATTGTCGAGGTGAGATTCAAAGACAAACAAAGTGCATGGAGCAACAGTATTGTTATAGTTTGTAAGTGAGATAAAAAGAGCATCAAAAATCACTACGCAGAACGCACAAGTGCTTCTACTAGCCAAGTGTCATATAATATATTACAACCCCATTGTCATATTAGGAACTAAGTCCAATTTTTGATTTCTCGCTAAAGGGACATTGGGTCCGCATCAGTATAAATGTTTTTTGTCATCCACCCGCTAGATAGAAACACTAGAGGAAGGGAAACAATAAATAAGAGAGGAGAAACATGTGTCTTAGGGACACTCAGGTAGGAGGGTGCCCCTAATTCACCAACCGCAATGATATGTCCGTAGACACAACACAACACAACATAATGAAGTCAGAGAGAGAGGCAATACAAAAGAATGATGTTAGTGTCTACATGATCATGATAAACAACAACATCAATGCATATGATTAATCACACAAAGAGCCAAGGTTATACTATGAAATCAGAGATCAAGGATAACCATGGGGCTATATCACAAAAATCTCTGAACCGAGTGTCACCGAGGCAAGATTCAAAGACAAACAAAGTGCATGGAGCAGCAATATTGTTATAGTTTGTAAGTGAGATAAAAACATCATCAAAAATCACTACGCAGAACGCACGAGTGTTTCTACTAGCCAAGCATTAGATAATATATTACAACCCCATCGTAATATTAGGAACTAAGTCCAATTTTTTATTTCTTGCTAAAGGGACACTAGGTCCGCATTAGTATAAATGTTTTTCGTCATCCACCCGCTAGATAGAAATGCTAGAGGAAGGGAAACAATAAATAAGAGAGGAGAAACAAGTGTCTTAGGGACAATCACGTAAGAGGGTGCCCCCAATTCACCAACCACAATGCTATGTCCATAAGACACGACACACAACAATGAAATTAGAGAGAGGCAATATAGAAGAATGATGATACAAATAGAAGAAGATCATAATAGAGGTGGTCTCCTGGTATCCCAAGCCTTACAAGAGAATCAGGGGTCATTCCAGGAGTCCTAAACAACACATAACACATCACGAGGGAAGCACATCATGAGACAGATAAAGGGTTAGAGTTACTTACCTGTAGGATCTTCATGCTAAGTCTCATCATCAAGTAAATCATCAAGGAGGTCATCATCTTCCCAAATCTGAATGCTAGAAAGAGGTATAGGCTGTTCCATTTATCTGTCTAATGTATTTTGATCACCTCCTGATCCCTGAAGGGATAACGAAAGATGGACCTAACATGAATATCATCTCTTAGTGGAGTAGGTGGGTTTTGAAACTGTTCCTTATCCACATCAATCATTCTGAATAGGTCAGGATAGTCAAAATAGTCTTGTGTTGTCATGATGTCATCCATTAATACTCCATTTTGGTTAGGAGGGTTATTCAAATTATTAGAGATATCCCTAGTCTTCTCATTTGAGTTATCTGAATATTCAAATGTACGAGAAGTAGGGTGGCTTGTGAATTCATCATTGCTCTCTTAGTCATTGTCAATATAATCTCCATATGTTTTAGCTATCAATTCCAAACTATTAAGTGGAGTGTCATGTTCTTCATTCAAAGTGTGTTTTATCAATTCTTCTACTACCCAAGGGTATTTAATGATAAGAGATATGAAGTTGTTAAGATCAGATACATAGTCAAGGATTTTGAAGGAAGAGGACACAAATATATATCCTTGTTGTACATAGCTTGTATATAGGTAATGACATGAGGATGTGTGCTAAGAAATTTGTAGAGATTTTCAAATTTTTTGATATATGCATGTAAAGATTTCAAAGAGAATTGAGAAGATGAATACATAAGTGCCAAATCAGATTTTAGGAGCTTTTCAAACTTTATGCAAAAGACCAATGCAAAACTATATGCAAAACTGACCTAAAATACTTTATTTTTTGTACTTTTTTCAATGCAAATGAATGAAATAAAAGGTGTTGCAAGGATTTTGATCAGGGACAAAAAATAATATGTCTGATATTAGTCTAATACAAGAATATGATCCTTTACAACACTTCTTTTATGTAAACCTAGGATGATAACAAGTCAAAAGCTAGTGAAAATACCTAGAAATATGCGATTTTTCATAGTTTTTCTATCCAAAGACCTAATAAAAGAGCTATTGTAATTAATTTTATGAGGTGCAAAAAATAATAATAATAATATCAGTCACCTAGAATTATAAAATCTTTTATAACACGCTTAGGATGCAAACTAGGCCAAACCCTAGGGCAAAAATAGCAAAAATGTGTAGTTTTTCACCAAATTTTCAATACAAGAGGCCAATAACAAGGTGTTGTAAAGAATTTTAGGAGGGGAAGTAGATAATACCCATGATATCAGTCAATTAATTCAAAAATATTCTTTACAACATGCCTATAGTGCAAATTTAGAGAGTCGATAAGGTCAAATCTTGTGAAAATCAATGTTTTCCAAGCCCTAGGTTTGAGATTTTGATGTAAAATGCTATATGAATGTTTTGAAAGCTAATGTATGATGAAAATTAAATGATCTCAGATCTGAAAATGATTTCCAAGCCCTAACATGCAAAATGCAAGTGCAAATCTAGTGAAAAATCAATGAAAATGCTTGTTTTTGTTGAAATTTTCTATGCAAAAATCAAATTTTTGAGATCTAAATGTAAATTTGTACTAAAATGCAAGACTACAGCCAAATGCAAATTTTAATGAGTATCTAAAATTAGTAGAAAAGTCTAAAACAAGAATTTACCTACAAACCCTAGATTTTGGAATGACTAGGTTATATGCAAAATTCACAATTTTCAACAAAACCCTAGCAATTTTATGATGAAAATACAATGCAAACTAATGAATTTTTTTAATTTTCTGCAATTTAGCTCAGATATAATGCATAAATCAAAACTTTGATGAAATTGAAATGAATTGACGCAAATAGAAGCCCTAGAATGCAATTTTTTCCAAATTTTCCAAAATTTCCAAATTTTCAATTTTTTTGTAAGTTTTCCAATGCAATAAAATGATTGACTATATGAATGAATGAAAATCAATATAAATTTGAAGCAAAACACTCAGCAAGGCACAAACAAGTCCAACAACATGGGTTCACCAAAATGTAAAGGGTTGAATTTGGATAGTTGAGTTTTGGTAGTTTTGTATGTGTATCCTCCTTTCACCCTTTCATTCAAGGACCTAGGGTCGATTTGCAATGTACTATCATACCCTAGGTCACTATGAGATGTAGGGAAACTTAGATTTTTATGATTTGATTGTCAGGTATCTTCTCTTATGCTTAATTATATAGTAAAACCCTAATTATGCAAATACGACAGCAAACGAATGAATATCAGAAAATGCTGCTACAAAAAGATGTAAAATGACAAGTAACTGTGCACTTGTTTTCAGGGTTCAAAAGCGAAATGTCAAAAACCAAAGAGCGGTTGCCCAAGTCCAATGCTTGGCTTTTTGTCAGGATCTATAAATAAGATCTGCAACCTGTTCCTTCTGTATCAAAGGTTTTCCCGTCACAAAACTTTGAGGACTAATGAGCGGGCGCCCTAGTCCAGGGAGTTGTTTTCTTCTCTGATCTACAATGTTGACACTCTGTTGTACCCTCCTGCAACTTCACTTTATTTTTAGCTCCAACCTGTAACCTGCAATCATGAAAACTTTGGGAGGGGGTTGTGGTGTTTAGAGGCTTGCCTTAGTCAAGCCCCAGAGAGACATTCAAGTCTTCCAAACACTATTGTTAGATAGAGAGCATGTGCCCTTGGGAGGCAAAGGAAAAAACCAAATGATAAATGCTTACAAACACAATAGATATCACCTTGTAGTAAAGATCTCATGGGAGGAAGAAGCTCTTCATGCCATGGGGAGATGATTGCTGAAATCTGCAAATACAAACACATAGACAACACAAATATGCTCTTTCAACACAATGAAAGCCTTGAATCACCAAAAGATCACAATTGCTTGCTAGTAATCATCTAGTTTACAAATGAATACCTAAACATGCTTTTATATGCAACTACAAACACTCCCGCCAAGAATTTCGTAATTCAAACTTGTTGGCATAGCACCCAAATAATGGTCACAAGCCAACACCCAAAATTTGGGACTGACCCAAAATAGGGTAGGACTAGGGCGTTGGCGCCCAAGTCCTCCCCCTATTTTGGGTAGGGTTAGGTTCAAGAGATACCCCTAGGTCCCATTTGTTATGAAACTTGGGGATCATTTCATCGGGATGTCAAAATATGATGCAAGATGTCCTAAATGCAGATAAAAGACCCTGGAGCTAAACCTTATGAGGGAAACGCCCCCAAGGGGACATTTTCTGATGTTACACATAATTAATGAAATCACATTAGTCCATCCACCAAATTGTTCTAGAAATGCAACTTTGAACTCAACCCATGAAGAAATTTAACATTCAGGCATGAATGAAATCAAGTCCCTAGCATCATTTTTCAAAGTTTGAACAAAAAGCCTCATAACAACATCTTCATGTCCAACCTCAAAATCATCCATTAAATCATAGAAAACTTGCATATGTTTGTTTGCTGATTCAAAATTCTATCCATTATATTTTGGCAAACATTTTCTTATCTCACTAGGGATAGCATTTGGGTAACCACTAATACCATTGAAATTTAGGGCTTTATATCTTTCAATAAAGAATAACATTTTCTGAGGACATGACCAGGATTGTTGTTCCAATCCAATCATTTTGAATGCAAGAGATGAAATACCTGAGAATATGTTGCAGCTTCAAACAGGTTCAACAACAGAGTCGCCAGCTCTCCAAAAAGAACAAAACATCAAAAAGCTGAAAGATCCTACCTGAGCAATTATATTCTGGATTCATTTCACCAGCAGAGCACCCCTTAAAAGTCTTTAAAAATGCTGCAACACCTTCCACATCAGACCGTGAAAACCTTTTAACTCATTTGACTCTCCCAAAAGATGAGCATCTGCTTTCTATCCCTAGGAGAGTCACCAATCTGTTGGTGTTCCCAACTGGTTGTCTGAGCTTTCCCTAAAAAGTATCCAACTCTTATTTTCAAGAATCTCAGGTCAGTGGCCAATGAATAGGAGATCAACTCTCTGTCTCCTCTACACTTTAGGTTCTGCAAGACCTAGGGGGGTATTTCCTTGCTCAATACCTATATGATGAACCCTGACTTCAACTAGGTATTGATACTCAAGCAGATATATTCTCTTTTGTGTAGACCAAAACTGTATGATGATTACAAAGTGGCTAGCTTTGGGCATTTGTTCATTTGTAGGTTAGAGAACATGGTATCTAAATCCTACTCCTAAAATCCTAAAGTTTTCAAATGATGTATTGGCTTCATTTTTATATTTTTGGTTGTAAGATTAGGGTTTGAATCATAAAATTTGTCCAACTGTTGATCGGTGCCTATCTTAGGGTTCAGAGTCAATCTTCAACATGCAGAGTATTTGTCATGAGCAGAACACACATACATATTTTAGAGGGTTTAGCTTGCATATGCCTTACAGATAACACCCAAGAATGAGTATTTCTATTGACTCTTCTTACAAACATCCATGCTATCAAACATTCCTCTCCATATTTGATTTAAAACTTTTAATCCGTTCCTTAAATAGAGGTAAGAAACCAAATATGCAATACAACATTTATGTGCATTCAAGAACTTAGATACCCTTAGTAACTCAGTTCAAAAGAGAAACATAGATAACACTGGAGACATCAAATAGAAATACATGCCACAACATTATTCATTTAACACAATTTGAAACTAATAAATTGCTCATAAAATTGCATTCAACATATAGAAAATGAAACTTACAACACCATAAAATAGGGCAACCAGTCAAAATTACACATGTATTTCACTTTTCAAAAGCTTCCCAATCCTTCAACAACCTTACAATGAAACACCACTCATTCTCTTATAGACAACAAAATGTGGCGCCAAGAAGTACTACAATAAGGCAGTTAGGTGAGTCTTGCATTACAAGCCACTGCCAATGAGCCTCGAGAACAATTACAAATTATACATTTAAGAGGAGAAGACAAAATATAAATAAATTCCAATTTATTTTCCCTTTTGACTTGTCTATCTTTCATTTTGCAAATGTTGGGCACCAACTTTACCTTCAATCCTTTGTTTTTGCACTGTCGTAGAGACACGTTAGAGGGCTCCTCATCCCTCTGTGATGCAGCAATATGAGGCCATGAGGCCCCTTCTCAAGCTCCTTAACTATAACCAGCCATAGAGAATACATTGTACCAGCTTTCAATTCAATTTTTTTTATTATTACTAGGTCATTTTTCTTGATGTAGGGGTGTTTTTAGCCATTTTGGCACTTAAAATCTCTACCCAGGCATTAGGAATGGTTAGGGGATGAATTTAGACCATAGAGGAGCAATTTTGAGCCAAATAGAACCCCCAAAAATTTGCCAGAAAACCAAAAACGTGAGCTATTCTTCTGCAACAAAATCTGTTTGATTCCACCCAAGAGAGCCCCATAAAAACCTCCATGGAAAAGGAAACACATCAACCATCACAGCAAAAAAGATTGCAGACCAAAATTTGCTCAGAGGAGGCCATTTCGCACCATCACACAACAGAAGAAGGGAGGAAGAAAGATTGTGCGCTCAACCAATGAAATGCTTTGATTTTACTTTTTGCCCCAAACATTATAAAGCAATGTTATAATGTTTACTTTATAATATTTGCATTTAAATTATCAAATATGCCAATAATTGCCTTTTAAATTTGCATTTTTTTAATTCATGTTATAAAGGCATTTTTTTAACTTAGGCAAATAGCAAATATTTAATTCCTCCTCCCAGGCAAACGACGCCTATTCATTGCAGGCACACTAGATATCTAGAGGCTGTGAAAATTTGCATAGGGTCATTATCAATTATTCAAAACATACCCATTTCCTCAAAACTTGCATCGCCGAAAGATTTCTAGGGCCACCTTTGTAAACTAACATGCTAGACATGTTTGTCACAACTAAAACACATTAAAATAATGCATCGCATGGGCTCTAGTTTTGATGAAACTAGAACTAGAGAATTTTTATACCAAAACAAGAAATGGGTCACCTTCAGAATTGTGAGATTTGCAACTTTTTGGAACACCAAATCTAGCCCAGTCACAGTCAGAAAAGTATTAAATAGCCCATCAAAACTCATCCAAGGAGCATGAAACTAAACATGCACATTACCATATGTACCAAGAAAGATTCTACCACATGGATTTGTAGGATGACCACTGAATTGCAAGATTTTAATCTGCGAAGGTGGGCTCCGGGGTAGATTGAGCAGTATGTTGACCTAGCCTCTGTTGACACATCAAGAAGAGATAGGCACTTCAAATTTGCAAAATTTGAGGGTGCCATCAACCCCTTCACAAATCACATAACTTCTTCATGCAACATAATGTTGCCATTTTCATTCCAAAACTCCATGAGAAGCAAGGTTATGTTGCTCATATGAGGATTTATCTACATCCAATATCAAAGGATCACATCACAAAGTCAAGGTTTGCATGTAGTTTGTTTTTAAAACTTCATATGTTTGCATTCATTTTGCTCAATCTGAGGTATATTATGACTTGCATGAAATACTTTATGGTTTTAGCTTGTTTCTTAGGTGCATTTTCTAGTGCATACAATTCTATTCGCAACTCTACTTAAGAGTGGTAAGATGAAAGAATTTCATATTACGATCTTCATGTTTCAACTAGATGGCCCTAGATTGCTACCTCTAAAAATCTTCTTCCTTAGACATAATAGAATGAATCTCAGCTAAAAGTTCCTTCTCATGGTTTAAAAGATTTGAATCCAAACCCCTTTGTTGAATGACTTTCTGAATGACATCCAAATTGTTCCTAACTTTCTCTTTCCTCTTAAAGGTATGCCCAAATGATTTTCTATTCCAAGTCCTAATATTAACCTTAAAATTATCAAGTTTTTTGGCTATTCTATACATTATTGATCCATCAACCTTGATATTCCACCATTCCTCAATTCGATTACTAAGACCAGGGTGCTGGGTCCACATCTTTTTAAAGAGAAAAGGAAAGCACTTCTTCCTTCCCAACTAATTTGCATAGAAAACAATGGGGTAGTAATCAGATCCCAACCAAGTAAGGAACGATAAAGAATAACAGTAATCCAACAACCAATCAATAGATGTCAAATTGAATAAGAGATGAGTTAATATGTCTATTAGAACATGTAAAGTTTGCTCCTTAGAGTTCCAGATCCATAAACGCCTGATCATCAATAAACTTAGCTAAATCCTCCCTACTTTCCATAGAGCTCTAGAATCCACCTTTCTTTTCATTCTTCTTAAGAGGGGTATTAAAATCTTCCATCAAAAGCCAGTTTAGATTAGAATGAATCCTTCTAAAAGATTTAAGATTATTCCAAAGTTTCCTCCTAGCTCCCCTAACATTAGGGGCATAAATATTCAATGTTATCCAAGAGACATTATTTCTTTGATTAGTAAACAAAGTGGCTATGTGATTGGCATCTTCCATCAAGGCTATTCCATCCATAACCTTAGGCTTCTAAAAAGTAGCTACTCCACTCGAAACCCTTGCAACACTAAAATCATGAAAAACATAGTCTTTGAAGATCCTTCCTTTAACTTTCAGCAATTTCTCCACACTCATATTTGTCTCCTGAACTAGTAACACATCGAGTTTGTGCTCCTGAACAAGATTAGTCAGAAGGTCTTGTTTATGGGGATTATTAAACATGTTGGTAGAGTACAAGGCACCCAATAGAACCTACTGCAGATTACCGCAAGGGGCATGTAGAGGATAGAGATGACACACAAAGAGGTATTTTGGGAAAGGATAAACCTCTATGAGGATATATAGGATATACATGCAAGCAATGTAATGTAAGAGTGTGTAAGAGAGTATGAGAGTGAAATAGATATGTATAAGGCAGAGACTTAGACCTACTAGAGTGAATGTATATGTACCAATTGATTATGAATATATAAAGGAGATATAAGGGTTTTGATGTGTGTATATGTGTCTTATGAAAGCTTTACTTAAATTAGATTGTACCGCATAACTTATTACCTTAATTTTTATCTATGATTCTCTCACTGTATGACTGGGGTATAAACTTGACTTTAAAGACTTGACTGAGGACTAGATCTATGGATTGGTTTCCCTCCCATTTCTTGCCATCATTTGGTTTCATTTCCCATTCAAGGCAATGGACATAGACAAAGAAGGAGCATTCTATGGTGTATCGGGAGATGTGGTGTACATAGAAGATATGAGAAAATACATGGACACACTACGATCTTAGAGATAGATCACATGAAGTTTGAAGAATTGAGAGTTACATTGCTTGGAGATACAGGGTATTTAGCTGAATGCCAAAATATTGCCACCAAGAAACTTGATATATGGAAAGATTATCCAGATTTTAGTGATGCTTATGAGTGGGATCGAATTATACTTAGTATAATTCATGATGAATTCATATATTTTGACAAACCCTATCGAATCACTAAGGATGCAATTAGGGTTGTGATTGGACTCAGCTCAATAGGACTAATACCGACAATGAAGGCTATCAAAAATGATAAAGTCACCGAGCTTATAGGGGCAAAACCTGATGGGTAGAACCTAAGTGTTAAGGATATAATAGATCCAAGGGTTTAGTATGCAATAATGGGGATAGCTTTCAAAGTTTATTATGAAAACAGAGAGGGATTTGCTACCGCTACTGCAATATATACAACATATCAAATGGTAAAAGATGCCAAAGACTTTCACCTCTATGAAGTGATGAGGGAGAAAATGATGGAGAATTTGAAGCAGACCAAGGAGTCCAACTACAATTTCTAGTATGGTACCCTAATCATCTGTCTAGCATTTTATTTCCTAAATGAACTATTGGGATTCAAAGGTAAAGTATGGCAACAACACCTTACAGTTGCTGCACAAATCAAACACCACATTAGAAGTTTCAGTGACACAAAAGCTTTCAACACTATGTATTGGGGGTTCTTTAAGACATTACAATCATATATGCAAGCTAGAGAAAGAATACCCTATGAAGTAGTAAAACAATACATGAATCACATAACTTTCATTGTAGACAAAGACTATACCTATATGGAGGCAGTGGAACCTAGGACATACTGGATTCCTAGGTTACCCTCTGAGGTCACAATAGAAGAAATAAATGCCTATGCAAAAACTTTGCTTAGCTAACCTAAGGATGCTACCGTAGAAAGGTTTGGCACATATAAAGAGATCATGGATAAAATGCACAAGAAGAATGTGGAGGAGTAGTTACTAAAAAACAAAGAAAAATTGCATAAAACATGGAAAATCCCACTACAGGCATGCACATCTTTACCACAAACTACATCATCTACCTTACAAGCCACTGCAAAGGCTCCACAATCTACCTCATCAGCTCCACAAATACCAAATTCCTCACAAAATCCTAGAAGGTTAGGAAGAAGTGCATCTAGGACAGCCAGCGCATAAGATGCACCACAACTGACATCTTCCACATAGAAAATACCTACAAGAAGAAGAGTTGCATCAGAAACATTGGTACAATTAGGTGTGAAGAAGAAAAAGGCACCTAGGAAAAATCAACAAGCTAAGAGAAAGGAAAACTAATCTCCAACGGAGCAGACAAAAGAGGAAGAAGGGGGATAAGTATCCAAGCTACAAAGGAAAAAGAAACAAAAATAAAAAGAACAAAAAATTCCACAAGAACCCTTGAGCCTAGATGCAATATGGAATGGGATAGAATGCCATGGGCTACTTCAAGAAACAATAGAGTTGTACGTTGAAGTATCTACTGACAATAAGAAAATAATTGAAAGAGCCATAAGAAAGTATATGATAAAATCAAATAAAACAATGGATGAGATTTTGGGACAACTATCGGAGAGCCTAGCAGAAGTGTTGAGGCAAAGAAGGGAAAAAGCTATAAAATTATATGAAGATCTAAGACAACAGGTTGTTGATGGAGTTGGTACCTCCATTTTTGTAGAGAAGAAGGACAAAATAGCCCAATTATAGGCTAAAGAGCTCATATCAAAGCAAATAGTTGATACCCTTATGAATATGGAGCAAGATGACAGAGACAAAATCCAATTAGAAATAGAGCAGATAACTAAGAAAATATATGATACTATTAAGGAGGTAGAGAAAAATGCGGCACAACAGGAGACAAATCCTCCACAAAATAAAGAACAAAGAACTTCTCCTCTGCATAATACAAATACAGATCAGGAGGATCAACAACTTGATGAAGAGGCTCAAGATATAGGGGATAATTAGCAAGATACTCAGAATGCATCCTTCTCTGCTTCCCCTATCCATCAAGGATTTTCTGGCGTAGCAAAAGCAAATACAACCTATGGTTACACCACAACTGTAATATCCAAAATAAAATTTCAACTCAAATCTCAGTTTTTATCAAGTAGAAATTTGAAAGGGGTAAATAGGTAGTAATATATATATATATATATATATATATATATATATATATATATATATATATATATATATATATATATAAAATTAAAGAAGTAAATCTATCCATTAAATAGAAATCATCTAGTTCTTCATTTCACCTCGAGTTTAATTCTTTTCCAAGATTTAACAATATGACAATATTTTCAAAAGAAGAATTTATAAATTCAAATCTTACCATATGCTTCACTACATCTCAATTGTCGACCTTCACATTTCAAGCCTCGACAAGCCTCTGATTGATGGGAGAGAAAGTATCTTCAGAGAGCTTTACCTCCATCCACAGACTGTCAGTCTCCCACACACCTTCCTAACCAGAAGTGGCCCTACCCTGCTTGAGGAGGATAGACTTAGGATGACCAATGGTGTTTGCCATCTGAGTACTGGTGTTGTGACTTTTGTAACTTGTTATCATGCACCCCTAGATACCCTCTAGTCAAGCATGACCATCCACAAGTTATGCCATCTAATCACACTGAACTAACAATGCACTAGAGGCAAGTGCATTACCTTGGCCAAAGGTTTTTAATGGTGTTTAGTGTTGTGAACAATGCAGTCATTGCATTCACCCACCCCAACTCAACTTGAATTATGATGAAATCCTACAATTGACATAGCAAGGTAATATTATAGCCTTACTGGCTCGACAGATACCCAACACAATGGTTTGATTTGTCGTATAATCATAGGTATGATATCATTTTTGAAATCAACATAGCCTTTAAGACAAGAGAAGAATTCTAAGTTACTAAATATCTCTAGTTGATATTAGTTCCTAAGTGGGTCTAATTACCCATGTGCAATTTACCTTTGAAGATACACACTGGTTTAAACAAGTTTATCATGATATACTAGAAAATGAGGTGAAGTATCTTTTACCATTGAAGGACAATATGGGGACATTCCTCATGTTGAGATATTATTATCTCTTTGACAAAGTTCTCTGTGGAATGGAAATCCAATCCCTAACTCAACTCCTATTTTGACTATATAATAATGAGTCTACCTTGTCAATGTAAGAATTGCTAGGTTGTACAACATTGTGGATGGGACAATTTTCATTTTGATCTAAACAAATTAGAATAACAAATCAACCCCCAAGACTATGAAATAAATAAAAAAAAATTCTTTCTATTTTGTATTCAAGGGATAACAACCACTTGATAACTTGGTATGACAAATAGATCATCTTGGTCAAAAGGGAGTTGGTTATATAAATCTTTATGGTTGACCTTGATTAAATTATTAGTAAAAACTAAATTCATTCTATATTTGGTTCCAAATAAAATAATTTAAATAAACCTCTAATAGCCATATTCATTTGCTTCTAAAAGTCTTTAATCTGTTTTGAAAATATTGCTACTTAAGTTTATCAAAAAGTCACTTTCAAAAACCCTCCTTTCGATATATACATGCACAACTATTAAGGCTACAGGGTGCCTATATTGTCACTGTTGGTGGTTATTATTTTAACTAAATCTTCCTAGAGAAGAGGTTGTCCTTCGTTTACTGAGTTTTAAAGACTCAATATACTACAGTTGACAGAGTAATTCCACGATCTAAAACATTTTAAGCAATTTCACTGTGTTATATAACAAACTGCTATTTTGCTCATTATACGACATTAAATGGTACTTCAATATTATGAAGTTGATACATGTATGAAAAGATAACTGACAATGCACAAAGATGGCATAAGTTTATCTCTTTTAAACCATCATGACTCGATAACTTTGCTCTCAAATGGTCGTTATAGTTTGTATTTCACATCTCTCGGTAATAAAGACTGGTTGTTCTAATATCACAGCTTAACTAAGCTTGTGCTATCATTTCAACTCCACGTAAAGCAGTGATTTCTCTTTAGAAATGATATCTTAATAACACATTATCTATGGTGCAAAGAATAGTCAATAAGTTGTTTGAACGAATGACATTAAGGAATGAGGCATGTTGGAGGACATTCATTTTCCTCTTACAAATGATTATCATCCACATAACAGTGCAAACAACAGTAAAGATTCAACTTCGTATTATCAATATATTATGACTAATTACAGATTTAAAAAGAGGAATCAAGAACTTGTTCGAAGGACTATTCACTATGGCTCCTGCTTGATCCTCTTCGCTTTTACCAACTCCTAACTCTTGTTTCCTTTTTTGCCACTGTGTTTCTTGAAAACTAACTCGATTACTCTCCTTTTCAAGACTTCCTGAATGCTCTCTTAAGGTGGCGAGAGAGTTGATAATCATTTTTCATTAAACCTAACTACCACGGTTGTCTTTTGTGATAAGCTTGAAACATAATCATCATCGATTGCCTCCACGTTGATCCACTATCGATGGCGTCGATTTTCCATCAAACAAGCTATTGTGGGCTTTTAGTTTGAATGATGAAATTATATGTGAGGTGGCAAAATGGTTGATGGATTTATGCCATTCCACTTATGAGCTAAGCTAAATATGGTCATCATGAAATGACTTGTTTTTGACTCTTGATTTTATTGACCATCTTCGAAGATTGAAAAGATTAAGGATTAACGATTTATAACATGGTCCATTAAGTTAGTGCCCGATCAATGACAACACTTTATTTATCAAAATGGAGCTATTTGCTCATGGTGGCACTTAAAGACAAACACATATATTTTATTTATACTATTTCTTTATGATTAAAACGATGGTAAGACACTCGATGCTCATATAAACTTAAAACGTTGTTGAAACCTATTTCATGACATTATCCTCATCGAATTTACTACATTTACGTCACATGCACATCGGATGTTATGGCGACGGCAATTTGGAACAAATACGCGATAGCAACGACAAAGCGTACGATCGACAAACCACTGTCGACGTTTTATGTCGAGTAAACTTAACAAGACATAACATAAGACACATTCTTGACATTTATACCTGTCGTCCATAATTGGCGACATGAACTCGTGATATTACGACGCAATTGTCGATCAATCTTACTCATCATGACAACGACGTTTGGGATAGACAACGTTGTTCTTCCACAACGACGTAACAAAGAGTGACTTACCCTTACAACTCATAACGACTTCATCGATAACCTTGACTTAACTTAAAAATCAAGACTTACCTTGAGTCAACTAGGTTGATCTGTATGATGTGTACTCAGTGGCAAATACCCATTGATATTATAGGGTCTATTCTCCCCTTCCCCAAAGATACCTTCTCTCCTCTTTGTTTCACGGAGAGCCTATTCCACCTGTTCCTGTCAAAACATTCTCACATACAATTTGTGGTCAAAGTACCAGTATCTTGGTCAAAACATATTAACATCACATCATTTCATTTTTTTTTTCCATATTGAAAAGGCATTTTAATTCATAACATCAAATTGATCATACTCAAGTGATAAAACCATGATTTCATAAAGTTAATTCTTCTAACCATAACATTATTTTCACATAATCATAAACGTATTCACATGTCTATTCTATCTATGAAATCAATAAAAGTAAGTAGTAAAATTGAATCCAGAAGGGGGATGTAACAACAACTGCTATAATTGCTAGTTATAGGAGGGCAAGTGAACTTGTCAGGTATATCACCTTTACAAAAGCTACAACGTGGTGATATCTTCCACTCCATAGCAAGGGAATAAATTTTGCAACAACACATAGAGGGTAGTGAGATACTACTAGAGGCTATAAATATAATTCAAATTGAGATGCCAGAGGCTCAAGGGGATACAACCCTACCACCAAAATAACAACTGAAATAACTGATGCAAAGCTTCAAAGCACACTCTCGATACTTGGAGAATAAGGCAGAAGAGAGAATAACTAAGAAAATAAATAAGAAAAGGCTAGCTGATGCATCAAACAAATGTGCCAAGGCACTCAATAAACTAGAATCCCAAATAAAGAGCATCCAACAAGGCATGGAGGAGGCAAATGTATTATACCAATTTTTTTTACAATGGCTTACTACCACTAAGAATATAAAGGATTAGATAGATGCATTAGAGACACAAATAACACAAGTAGCTAGTACTTATGATCAGGTACAAGATACCAATGGTGCCATAAGGGCACAAGTAGAAACATTGCACTCCCAACTCCAACAGTTTCAAGATCAAAGGGAAAAAATCAAAGCACAGATCAAAAAATTGAGAGAAGTGGTAAGCCTAAGGCTAGCATCCCTGACCAGAGTGTTTACTAAGGCCAAATAGATTGCACAAAAGATACAGGTACCGACTACATTGGGAGATGTAGAGGATACATATATTCAGGTGGAGACCCAGATTCAATATTTGACATTAGCTAAGAAACAATGGGACACAACTTTGGCCCAACTTAGAGTGATATACAAAACCATCTTACCTTCAAATTGAAAAGAACATATCTTGAGGACAAGACATAGTTTTAAAAGGGGAATGATGTTGGCAGAGTACAAGGCACCCAACAAAACCTATTGCATGTTACCACAAGGGGCATTTAGAGGATAGAACTGACACACAAAGAGGCATTTTGCAAAAGGACATACATTTATGTGGATATATAGGATATACATGTAAGAAATGTAAATTAAGAGTGTAAGAGTGTGTAAGAGAGTATGGGGGTGAAATAGATATGTATAAGATAGAGACTCAGACCTGTTGGAGTGAATGTATATGTACCAATTGATTATGAATATATATAAAAGAGATATAAGGGTTCTGATGTGTGTATATGTTTCTTACGAATGCTTTACTTAACTTAGATTGTACTGCATAACTTATTTTCTTAATATTTATCTATGATTCTCTCACTGTATGACTGGGATATAAGCTTGACTTTAGAGACTTGACTGAGGACCAGATCTTCGGACTGGTTTCCCTCCCATTTCTTGTCAACAAAGTCCTCTGACATTCCAAGACAAAGTTTTCATCTCTTAGAGTTGGGAGTGCTCTTATGGCACATATCTGTAATAGTCTATTGAAGCCCATTAGAATTCTCTTTTTTAATATCTTTGTCTCTAACATCTTTCAGGAACAATCTTCCTGAGATTCTAGGTTCCCCACCAAAATGAACCATTCTTCTATTCCTAGTCACCATTCTGGTTTGGGGATCCTTCTCTTTAATTGTCTTTCCACTAGAGGAGATGGAAAGTATCTTATTATTTTTTCTTTTGACATCTATCCAAGGGATGACATTCCCCTCTTGACCTTGTTGTGGTAGGATTAGGATGGACTTGCACCACTTACTATCAATCTTATTGTTAAGTCATGTACTGGCTAGGATTGACTTATCATCTTCAACCCCTATGTCTTCCCTAGTAAGTATTTTAGTTGTTTCTATCAACCCTACCATCATCAAAAAAGTCCTACTTTGATTAAAGCTATCCTCCTGTTGTTCATGTCTTTGATCCATACTTTCCCTTCTTTCTTCCACTAGATTACAATGCAAGTCTTGTTTTGACTGTTCATCACCCTTTATCAAATCAACATTTTCCTTCCTAACATCAACCACCCCAACATCTTGGGATTATATTGGTTCCTTGTTCTAAGGATCTTCTCTTTCTAGATTCTAAGGGTCTTCCCTTCTCAATGTTTCCCCATTCTCATTGAGATCTATTTCCTCAATGTCATCCCCTGAATCTCCTTTATCTTTTATCCTTTTAGGCTCTTTCTATCTCCAAATCTTATTCATCTTTCTATTTTTTAAACTGGGGCATTGTTTTGCCCAATGACCTAACTTTTTGCATCTAAATCATGCAAAAGGAGAGGATTAAAACTCCAAAGATTGCTTCCACACCCCCAAAATAGATTTGATAGAAATATGAGATGGAAGATTGGTCACCTGATCAATGCAAACATAGATTCTTGCAAAGACCAGGTTACTTATGAAAACAATCATAGATTCAATAGTCAGAATCTAACCAAAGGCACTCGAAATTCCTTTAAAAACCTCCTCATCCCATAATTGCATAGCGATACCTAGGAGTCTAACCCACACTGAAGCTACTTTAAAAGAATCCTCCACAAGATAAAAAAATCCAATATTCCATCTTTTCAGAGCCAAGACTGACTTGCCAAGAAACCATGGTCCTCCTTCCAGGACATTACAAAGATCCTCCTCACAAGTGAAAGTGAAAGAAAAGGAAAAAATCCTTTAGGCATGGTAGAAACATCCATCTGACCCTTAGTCCTTTATTTCTTATGGCTACATGCCCTGACCACATTAATGTTAGGTCTAGGGCCCATGAATCATCCAACTAGAGACATTTCCATTCTTGATACACTCTTATCCATAATAATATCTAGGACACTAATTAAAAACTCACCAGAGCATAGATTAGAGTCCATGACAATAAGAGGCGAAGATCTTTTTCCCTTCGGTTTAATACCTCTCAAATGTGAGGTCCAAGAAAGGGGGCCCTCATCTTGAAAAGAGGTCCCACTCAAAGATTGACCTTTATCAAAAGCTTTATCAATACCCTAGATTTTAGGGAGTAGTAAACCCTCAGAAGCCCGTCCTTTTGCTAAAACTTGAAAAATAAAATTACCTGTGGTTCTGCCTCTATCTTCTTCTTCTAAGAGACTCTCCATGTGGGGATTTCTAGAAAAACTATTTTTCAAAGGGTCCTCTTGACTCTTCGAATCTGATTTATCCTGTTGATACGTAGAACCACCAGTTTACTATCTTCCACCCACCAAAGCACCACCTACTTGTCCTCCCTCAACCAAATCACCAACTTCCCACCTACCATTCACATAACTACCATCTTCCTGCCTACCATTCACAGAACCCCCATCTTCCCTCCGAGCTGCCATTGTTAAGCAAAATGTAGATCCATTATTGAGGTGGTGGATTACAGTGGTAAGGAGTGTTATATAACTAGGGATATGATATTATAATGTATTTAGGTGGATGGAGATGTTGACATGTGACACACATCTGTTATGTTAGTTATATTGGGTCTTGTGGATAACTTGTGTAATTAATTATATTAGGTGTTAAGTAGGCCTTCATTGGGATTACCCCTTCGTTATGTTATTAGGAGGTCTATATAAAAAAGGTGAATATCATTGTAAGGACGTGTGCTGAGTATGATATCATCTTTGGGATCTCTTGGAGATATAATGTGGAGTGGCTTCTTCCTTAAGGAGTATAAGATGATGTTACTCTACCTCAAGGGTTTATTCTATTTCTGCATATATTGGATATTAGGGCATCTTGGCCCACAAACATCTCTTGTGTTGTATGAGATCTATCTTTTGCATTATCTTATTGCAATTATTATATGTGTGGATCTTATCATGGAGGGTACACAAAGAACATTGACTATAAACCATCACCCATATAATTAGATATAGTCCCATAAACATAGATATTAAAGAATCATCATCCATGAGAATCTATGACATAGAGCATATTTCTAGTGAGGAGAATAAGTCTATGGAAGAAGTTGTGTAATTCAAAGAACCACAACCAAGAATTTATAACTTAAAAAAGAGGAAGAGGTAATTCATACTAGTACCTTACCTTTTCGTTCGTCAAATTTGGAAGAAAAGGAGGAAGAACCTTGAGAGAGAATTATAAAGACTAAGGTTGTTCTTGAGAATATTAGTCAATGAGTATATCTTTTACTTCATACATTTGGATTAATAATGACCCCCTTCTTACAATAAACACATTTGACCTTATTTCTTTTCGATGATTATATTTTTGAAGCAGAGGAGGTCCATGATTTTGCCTTTGAAGCAAAAGAGGACAATGGTTTTTTTTTTGTAGCACAGGAGGTCTATGATTTTGTTTTTTTACTTTTTATTTGAACTATCAAAGGCCTTTTGATCCTTTGTAGATAAGTTTACAACCAATGCATGTGATTTAGAAGACTTGACTATACCCATCTAAATTAACTTGGCCTTTTCTCGACTGATACTTCCAACACAACCATCCAAGAAATACATTGTAAATCTAGAACCAAAGAATCCTTAGTAGCATGGAAGGTAGAAACAAAGTTGAGTAATCAAGATTGAGTTTTGATAGTACATTGAGAATTAGTTGAGTCTAGTTTCTCAATATTACAATCTTTAGTTATGGCCTTAGTGATTTAAATTATGAAACAAAATCTTGAATATTCTCAAAATTGCTTGGACTAAGACTAATGAGGTCATTTTCTAGTTGATGACCCCATATTTCATTTGTTTTTCTAAACAAAGATTCTAGATTGATTCATACATCATTAGGTATGTCCAAACATTTAATGTTAAATGAATGATTAGGAGGAAATCATATGCTTCATTATATTTGTTAAACCAATTAATTTTGTATACATCTCCATCATGTTCTATTTTGTTCCTTTATTAATCTTATACAATCCCTTACTTATAGTAGTATAGTTATTTTACTTTTTGATGTAAACAAATTATAAGGTGTGAGTATAGGTATTTGTAGTCGATCTATCATACTGAACACAAAGAAAGAAGGGTTGCTAAATCCACTCAATATAAAGATCCTCCAAAATAATTGTACTGATACTCTATAGAATAGTTGTTCCCAAACCAATTGCTTATAAACAATGACTTTGATTTCATATTTTATAGTTTATAAATAAGAATAAGAAGCTAGAAGTATATTTAAAAAAATGAGAACAAACTAAGAGAACCAATGTAAATTAGATGAAAAATCATGCATTTTTAAAATTTTAAACAATTGCACTTAAAAAGGAATTCATATGTGCAAGAATGAAGCCCTTGAAGTTCCCAAAATGAGAGAGAATCAACATGTCTAATAAAACTACAAACTCCAGAACATAAGGTACAATTACCAAAAAATAAAATTACCAATTTATATCCAGAAATGTTTTTTTTTTTAAATGACCTTGATTAAAGTTTGGATAAGTGAGAATGAGCCCTTTGAAGTTCAAATGTCAAAATGAAATGTAAATCCTAATTGTAGAAAATGATGCTCAAGTAGATGACGACATGGATACTGACTAGACCATATGAACTTTTTTGAAGTGTCTAACAAGGTGGAACTAATGTGGTAGAATATAGGCACAAGGACACTAATGTTTATGAGCTTCCAAGTGTGGTGAGTGTCAATGTTGAATTGTTGAAGGCAAAGAAGCACCAATTTTTTTTAAAATTCCAAGTGGGAAAAAGGAAGTATGTAGTGTTGGGGGAGTAATTTTTTATTTACTTTTTTGTTACCTTAAACTACGTGTCAGACAACTCAAACTGGGAAACAAACAAATGGGGCTTCAAAAAAAGTATCTAATTTAGATGATTTGATATAATCCTTAGGTTTTCAACCACTCTAGACATAATGATGAGTTCAATTTTTCTCCAACATGCTTTGAAATGAACTCAATTTTTCTCTAACAAGCTCTAAGATGAACTTACCTACACAAAATCATAAATAATAGGCAACTTGAAACCCTTGTTAGCTTCACCTCTAGGTGTCCATTTTAGAAAAAATAAAAGGCAGAACTAATTTTGTTAAACTCTTTGGACATAATGGTGAGCTTATATTTTCTATAACATTCACCTAGGAAAATATTGCAAAAGGTCACTCACAATATTTAGAAGAAACTTCTACAAAATAGAAAGAAACTAGCCTAAGTGCAAACTTACTTTGATACCATGTACAATTTCATATTATAACATGTAATATCTATGTAAGACCAAATTCCTTAAAGCGATTTATGACAATGTATTTTCTCAAAGAAATGAAATAGATGCACGTGAAATTATAACATGGAATGAACAAAATCCAACTATTCCATTCATAAAAATTGTATTTATGGAAAATACAAGAAGAGAAGTTGACAACTCACTCTCCAAGAAGTGTAACTCCTAAAGAATAAAGCAACACCTCACTCTCCAAGAAAGGGAAGTGTAACTCATATGGAAGAGGCTAACATCTTGCACTCCAAAAGGTTAAGTATAACTCAACCTAAATAAATAAATGACCTAAATAAGCTTAACTTATGGTGTAATAAATGCAAAATAGATGCATTAACTACATCAACAATAATGTAGAGTTAGAAGAACGTATAGTGAATAGAGAAGAAGAAAGGGAAGAAAAGCATGTAGAAGAAGAGAAGGTCAAAGTAGAATATATAAAAGAAAGGATAAAGATGAAGTAGAATACAATATGGAGGAAAACACATGGATACAATAGCATATAGAGTTGTGGGGGGAATAAAATGTCCCCAAAGAGAACCCCAACTCGAATGAAGATTATTTGAGGAAGATTTTTAAATAGAGGAAAGAACTAAGAAAATACTACAAAGATATGGGGAAGAATTGAATGCAATTTAGGCCATGTTTAGAATTTAGGCAATATATGTAAGAATTAAGGAGAACAACATCAAACTTTGTCCAAGCACTTGGTAGAGAATATTTTGATATTGAGATAACAAGAGATAAAAGCAAGAAACATCATATAATATGAAATAAAAGGTAAACAACAAAAGAATATTTTTAACTCTAGCATATAACAAAGTGAAAACAATAAATAGGGCAATAATATCCAATATTAGAGAACCAAAAATTAGAATAATACAAATACATGTATAGGAGGAAACAATGCAAATACAAATTCAAACACTACAAGGACTAACTCAACCCCTCTCTTATGATACACACATGGTTGAAATTGTCAATATTTGATAAACAAATGGTGTAATATAACATTAATCTGGATCTTAGATAGTCAACTAAACAATCCTATTTAATAAATAAATAATGTAATATTACAACTAAACAATCCTAAAACAATCCTATCTTAGTGAAATAGTCAACTAAACAATCTTATTTAATAAATAAATGATGTAATATTATAACTAAACAATCCTATCTTAGTGAAAGACAAAATTATAGAATATGCACAAACAATCCCATCTTAATGAAAGACAAAATTACAGAATATGCACAAGAAAATGAATTTGTAATTAACCTAAATACATTCAAATGCACGTGCAAGAATTTTAGCAAATACGTGCCACTTCTATCAATGTAGAAATACAGAGGTTATATGATGGATGTAAACAGACAACAAGGCAAAGAATAAATACCTTAGCAACCAGAAAAGGGTGGACACATCAAATCGGTTTGCTTGGACTTCTTCTAGATTGTTTAATTTCTAATGTGAAGAGTCAAATGCATTTAAGCACAATATAGTTGCGTTCACGTTACAAGGAGAAGTGGTTATGAAACAAGTTATGTTCCACAACAATTTGGCTTTCCAACTATACATGGTTGGACTTCTGATGGTTGGCTTTCCATGTCTGCAGTTTGTAGGTGAAATGATCTGATATTGCCACACGTGTAAGGTTGTTGACTATACAGATGGCTTCCAGAAGTCGCATGAAGGGTGGTTGATGGCTGCATGATAGCACAAAATGTCGTAGGGGCTTGTATGGAAGCACAAAACACCACAAATGCTTGCATGCTTGTTCAAAGTACTGTTGATGACTGGCTCTCTGAAGGGCATGCGACTGTGCTTTGGTCAACACTTGTTTCTTCTAGATTTGCATAGAATAAATCATGGCGTTACAAATCCAACTATGAAAATATTTGATTTTGTTCAAACGTTGAAAAATGAAGTTTTGCAGTGGCACATGAAAGTTAGTTCAAACCACAAATTGACATGGGTGGAATTGGAAACCAAATTAAAAAATAACTACCATTACCAATAGAGACTTACAAAAAGTGTAAGCAAGATGAGTCTTGCAACAAGAGAAAATAAAATATAGGGAATAATGCTTGCAACAATACATAAAAGAAAAAAAATTGAGTTTCTACAAGATCGAATCAAGAATAAGAAGTAAATGCTCCATGCAATGTTAACATATTTAGTCTAGATAACAAGGATGAAATAAGGTTGTTTTTGAATCTTTTCAGCTGGGCAAATATTGCCAAGGACATAAACATTTATTTGAATGTGAAAAATAAGTGATGGCAACACATTTTGATATTACAAATGCTTAACTAATGAAGAGAGAAGAAAGCTCATAGCTATTGGTGACAAATACAAAAAGAACCATGTGGGAGGAGAGGAAATAATAAGTATGGATGATATGGGACCATCTTTATGCTATTGGATACACAAATTGAATGAGACAAGTAAAAGGGAGGAGGCATACATGTAGGGTTTGGATGTGGAGGAAGATAATAGCCTTCTACCATTGTAGAGATTTAGTTGAACTAATGGATGTGAGGAATCACATAAAAATAGTGAACAATTTTGGATGGTTGGGAGAAGTTTCACCAGTTTATGCTAGGGAGGTGTAAGGATATATTTCTAAGATAGCATTGGTAGTCTAAGGTCAGGGTTCACAGTTTTGTAGATGTATATGGGAAATGAAACAAAGATGTTTGAAGAGGAAATTGTAATGAGAAAGATGGTGTAGAGGACATGCTACTTGCAACTAGGAAACATGAAACATGACAAATTAAGCATAAGGACAATGCATTTGTGACAATACAAAGGTGAGTGTAAAATAAGAGGGTAACAGGGTGAGGTATGCACTTTTATCCTCTACATTTTTTTCCCATTTTGACATGCATGTGAGCTACATGAATCGTGCATGCTAAAGTAATGCAATCAATAAATAAGAGCGATTGAATTGAAGGATACATGATAGGATGTCATCTTATTATTTCTTTATGCTTTTGGTAGAGCCATATTTCCAAATCTACACACATAGATCATTACTAGTACATGTAGAAAAGCATCAATAGCATAAAATCACAATCATCACCATTTGCATTTTAGAAAGCATGAAATTAATCAAGTATTAAAAGGAAAAGTAATGCGAGGTTTGATTCTAGAAATAGAGTCATGAGGACGTGACCAAGTTGCCCCCCACGAAAGCATATAAAAAGATGAGAAAAATAAATGTGTCATGATGTATAGGGTTTCCAAGGAGTTGGAACTAGTGTAGCCCCATCAATCTATACAAACTTGAGAGAAAAAATGAAAAGATGATGTATAGGGTTGTCAAGGATTTAGAGCTAGTGTGACCCCCTCAATCTACACAATTATGAAATTATGTAAATGTTGAAAATGAGATCATGATACTTAGGGTTCTCGAGAAGTTAAAATTAGTGTCCCCCCCTCCATTTATGCATGCATGAACTCATGTAAAATTTAGACAATGTAAAGTATACGATATTCCCCAAAACAATTGAGTGCATACATCTGATGTAATTGATTTGAGGATAGAAAAAATGTAATGGCCATATATGGAAATGTGTTGGCCATATTGTGTGAATCCAATGATAGAAGTGTGATATATCATGTGATGGGGGATGTTGGGGATTCACTTAATAAACCAATTACATAGTACATTTGTTCATAGGGTACTAAAAAATACCCCTAATTTCATTTATAACCCTCAGATTTATGTTTTGATACCCCCTCCACATACACTATTATAGTGAAAATACCTCATTATTTTCACCAGGTATCCTATATGCCTAATTTTTGTTACATTTTTATATCCCCTTATTATTTCTACCCCTCATATGTTCGATAGAAGATGGCAAAGATTTACAATATAAATTTGAAAACTTTTTTACTTGCTAAATGCTATCGAATAATTTTTTGCATGATGCTCCAATTGTAGGATGTGTCTGTGTGGGAGGATGTCTTCTGATTGATCTATCTTTAGAGAGTGGTGGATTGATCTAGCTATGAAGGGTAGAGTGGTAGATTTATCCGACTTTGTAGAGTGACAAAGCTAGCAGTAAGGGCATAAAAGATTCGCACCCATATAAAACTCAACCCAAAGTACATTCAAACTAGGACAAAAAGTCATTTCATTGTCTAACGATAGAGAGCATTCACAATCATCCCAAACCTTGATAAATTAGGACTAAAATGTGAAGAAATATTTGTTTAATCCTCTTTGAACAATTATGTTAGAGAGTTCAAATAACTGAACAAATAATGTAAGGTATAGATTTATTTAAAAAAAAAAACGAAGTGTACATATATGTCCCAAGCAACATGTATTTGAGGCCACTCAACTAATGGGTCCTGTCCCTCAGCAGGGGTCTTAAAAATATAAGATATTAAAAAATCACCCAAGGTTTCCCCAAGGTGAGCCCGGCTCCAAAGCTAGTTGGCCACGACCCTCCGGTCCTCCACATAGTTTTGGAATGTCACGATGGGAAATGAGCTCTTTTGTTTAGGCAAATGACATGTTTCAGACCATATTCACTTTAGTTAATGGGTAGAATTGCATACATGTCAGTTAAAAAGGATGACTAAGGAATTTAATAATGCATAAATTTGTGATAACGACGACGGCCGCAAGCCACAGCCAACCCTCGACACCTAACATTTGGCATTGTATTTTGTCTAATAGTATAGCTACACATGAAGGTGTGCGGTGTGGAAGTAAAAAAATATTCCTAATGCCACAGCGAAAATGCACAGCTCAAATTATGGATTTAGGATAGGTGACGTGGTGGAAAAGGAGATTTGGCTGATTATATTTATTTTAAGCTTATATAAATATTCTATGAAACCCACACCTCTTTCCTTACATAAGGCACCTAGGTGTATGTGCCTTATCTTACTATTTGTTTTGTTGTAGATATTGTTACGACATTTTTTATGATGTTTTATATTTTCATCGAGGCATTTGATTGTACATTTTAGATGTTTATGTCATGATTTTATGTGTTTTATTACTATACGTGATGTTTTGTATTGTCATCTAGATGTTCGATAGTGTATTATGTGATACATGTGTTATTACTATATGTTTGAATCTATAGTTTGTTTTAGTTCAATATTTTTTCTTATTGTATGTTCATATTAAGTTATGGTATTTGGTCTAACATTGTGGCTTATTGTTGATTCTGCATCTCATTGTATGGATCATGCTATTTGTAGATGATTTACAGTTAGATGTGATGATTGATACCATATTATGGATTATACCACGTTGGGTATTTTATGCTATTCTTATGTTATCCATATATGGTGCATGTATGCTTGATGTTTCACTTGACTGTGTAGGTATGCTATGCTGCTATAAACAAAGTAGAATTTGATAGTCGAGCTTGTAGTTGACATGACAAATATGCTTTTGATATGTTGTCCTAATTGTCAATTAGATGCTTTGATGATGTTCTTGATAACTAGAATGAATTAGGAATTTCTTTAGATACAAGTCCTAAAATACAATTTGAAACCTTTGACACACTAATCGATGGGTAAGAGTCATATTCGAGAAGGGTCATCATAGGAAATGATTAAATTTGAATTTGAAAACTTAGGGACAATACCATGGCTACAATCTAGTCTAGGAGACAAAATCACATATATGATCCTATTTAGAATAAACTATGTTGTGGGAACTGAATAAAGAGTATTTTGAACTAAGTTATAACATAACAAAATAAGAGGTACATGTTTAAAATCAACAAGTATATCAAAAAACACTTAAATTCTAAGACCATACATTATTACAACACACAAAGCAACACAAAACAAGTGAAAAAAATATACAAAGGTGTAGACTTTTCTCCTCTACAAATATATACTAGCACTTGCACCCATAGGAGGTTCAAAGAGTATGCCGGTAGGAACAACCGACGACTTTAGAAATCAAACAGAACACTGAGCAACCATAGAGATCAACATCAAAAGCCTGAAACTGTCCATCCACATAAAATAGTGATGAACAAGTTGCAACACAAAACCGCGAACAAAAACAAGAGCCAAGGAATTACAAAGGTAGAATAAACTTATCAAGCTTTGGATCTAGGTTTCTTGTTTTCCGAAGATGAAGCAATTGACGTTTGAGAAGACGAAATTGATCACCCATATTCACTTTTTTCTTTGAATCTCTCTAAAACTGCGCATATAGAGAAATGATTTGAAGGAACACATCAAAGTAAATCCTTACCATCCCTGCTTCCTGATGATAAACGGGAATTAGGAAAGATTACCATGCATCTAATTTTCCAAATATGAAAGAGAATAACTTGTCTAATAGAATTAGCAATAAGATTATTATGCATGCCCACCCCGAACAAGAACTTCTTTCCAATTAAATTGATGTTCAAAAATTGTAGGAAGATCTTTATAAATAGTCTTTCAAAACGACGTGAGACAATTCCAAGCACTATAATGCTCATATATAAAAGCCTATGAACTAATTAAATTGATAAAACATCATAATTTAATACACTCCAAAAAAAACAGGAACTATTTAATTATAAACATACATTTCAATGAAAATTCCATTAAGTTAAAGTATGTGAGGTTTACCCATATGAATGTCGTTAGCTCTTTCTATGGGTTGTCTCCTTACAAGTCAAGGTTTGTTTTCTAAGCCGAAAAAATGGTTTATTCGTTTGGGGTCTTCAATAAGGGCGAATGCTACCTCCACTAACTTCATCGTGCTCATCATGCTCATCGTGCTCACAAGATTTCGGTGTCTCTTGTTATGTCATGCCGTATATATTCGGAGGAAGTTATATATACATTATATATACATCGTTCGTATCGTACCCTTGTTCTTTACCTAATATTATTGCATGGATGCAACGCACTACAATGTATTCAAATACATATTTTAAACAATGTAAACTATAAAAAGGCAGTGACGTCCTATAAATAGAAGGAAACGTGATAAATAATCTTGCAAGACAAGACTTTTTCTCACAATCATATTTTTTCTGCCCAATGTTGGTGGTTTGTTTTCAGCACTTGTATTATAATACCACTTTATTTCAAGAGGAACACAAATAGTTAAAAAAACTTTATATTTTATAAATATGATATTTTTATAGTTGGTGGAAATAAAATTGAATAGTTATGATAAAAATGTGAGAGATTTTTATAATATTTTAGCAAGTACAACCAAAAATGTTAAATAAAAAACTATCGAGGATTCAACTTTATAACTTAAAAAAACAACTTGCTCTAAATTTAATGTTTAAAAACTCTTACCCTGTATAAGAAAATGATGATAATTTAGGTGAAGAATGAAGGAAAAACTTGTTATTATTATTATTAGCATGTTTTCACTTATACACCAACCACCCTTGACAATACATCCCTATAAGTTATTTAATTGGTGTATAAAAATGAAGGGGACAAAAGGATAAGGATGCCCATGATGCTCCTCTTGTCATCATAGTGATGGTTGTTAGGAGGGGTCCATAGGATTTCTAGATAACATCACCTAATAAAAAAAAATCAGGTTATGAATTCGTGGGAGGCAACGAGTGACATATCATGTTAGGGATCGAGAAGACCAAGGCCTAACTCCATGGCAAAAGAGAACGGAATCTTGTATTTTATAAATAAAATCGTCTCGGCCCCGTAAATTAAATTTTAATTTATTTTCTTGTATTGAAGATATTAATGTTTTCAAACGGTCATGAATGTGATGGGATTGTGAAGTGTATGCATGAAAAAGTAGAAAGCTAAGTGTTTTGTGGTGAAGGGATAAAAGTGCATGTTTCTTTCCCTTTTTTAAAAAATTATGAAAAGATTATATATTAAATTTATTAAATTTAATGTGATTGGTATAAATATATGATTTTTAAAAGGTGAAGGGATCTCATTAGTTATCTTGGTTTTGTGTTTGTTGTTGGTATTAGTTGATTGGAGGTAACCATTGTAATTCACATTTTTCAATATAAAAAAATATAAATATATGATTTTAAAAAGAAAACAATTATCATATAAAACAATAAGAATATGATTTTATTTTATTTTTTATTTTTTTGTTTTACATTTATTTTTGATATGATATAATGTTTTACCAATTACTTCGCCATGTCTTCATTTGAGTCTTGTTCTTTTACTTACCCATTCCTTCCTCCTACCCCGATGTTGCTGGTTGAAATTGAGAAATGTGTAGAGGGCCCCTAGTGGTGTTGAAGGAAAGCACGATATGAGGAGTGTTTTTGAACTTGTTCTATTTTGTGTATAAGTTAATTCTACTTTTATAGCCATCATTTTAATTACTTTTATTTTAATAATAGATAGGACATATCCAAATATTTTAGGATCTTTATATTTTTGAATTAGATCATGTGTGTAAATTTGTCTCTTAGATTAATCCAAGATGTAACCTTGTTCTTTTATTTTGGACTCCAAATTTCATATTCTTGAGGCTAACCTTTTCGGAATTTGACTTTACTTGTCGGCTTGCACACCAAAACACTTTGAGTTGAGGATCTAGGATCTTGTATTTAAGAACAATCCTAGGTCATTAGTACTCATCGAATCATCTTATTAAAAAGTTATCAAAGAATCATAAAGCACATTAAATGCCCTTTTATGTCAACATTACATCATTGCAACAACATCATAGGCACTTGCTTTAATTGCTTAGCATGTCTTCAATCTTTATCCGTCGATAAAGGGGTTTGACTTATTATCAAAGATGTCATAATCCTTCCCTTTGAATTGAACCCTAATGTACTATTTAGCACCGCTCTTGTTTCAAACATAACTATAGTAGAAGGTTCAAGTAGGTATCAAAGATCATGTTAGTAGAGGATAGATCATTGACCCCCAATGTGCTATTTAGCACCACCCTTATTTTAGGCATAGGTACAATAGAAGGCTCAAGCAAGTACTAAAGATCATGTTAGTAGAGGATAGATCCACACAGAGACGAAGTCTTTAGGGAATAAGCTATAGCTATAGCCTTGTCCTAGAGCAAGCCATAATCATATATAAGTTTGTCATAATCTGATTAGTACAATCTAATTAAAGAATCTTGATTTTGATCCTCCATACAATTGAATCTTCTTCATTGACCTATTTAATTGATAAAAGAATTAAGCACTTCTAACCTCTTAAAATTTATCATTTACATTTATTGACTCAACTCTTAATTAATTTAGGCCTAGTTACATTTACTACATATTAATTAGATTATTTTTGGGCTATAATTTAATGCATTATTTATTTATTTATTTATATCTTTTAATGCTATGAAATTCTCAACTATCTAATTTTAAAAGAAAGTTTAAAATTTGCCTCCCCCTCCCCTTGGCATTGCAACCTATGCTTAGTGGCGATGTGTGTTTAATGTTTGCTATTTTAACTTGTAGCCTATAGTTTTTAAGTTTTAATTTCTTGTGTTTTGAGAGGTCATGCAACTATTTTAATTGTAAACCTTTTATTATGTACTTTATTATTATTTATTAATCTATAATACTCATTTAAAAGTGTTTCCAATAAAAAAGAGAGTTTATATTAACTAACAGAAATGTAAAAGTTCTCACTAAGTACATTAATATTTTTCTTATTTTAATATTTAGAGAACTCTACCATAGAGTTGCATTTTGAGTGATGGGTGTATCTTATATAAGCTTTCCCTCTATTAGAGTAATGATTGATAAAATGTTGAAGGGCCAATGCTATTTATATTTGTAGAGGAGAAAAGTGTATATTTCACTATTTCAACTCTATAAATTTTATGTCATTTTGTATGAATTTCTTTAATGCACGATTCTAGCACATTATTTGGCTCCTTTGGAGCACTCACTGACCCTAAACCTAAACCCCTCTTATGTTATACAAATTATTCATCTTAGACTAGCATTGATATAGTTCCTAGACTAGATTGTACCCATAATTTCATTCTTTAGACTAGAATGTGAGAATGATCTAGTCCTCCTTATTCCAAATCCATTTTTTTAGTTTCCAAGGCTATCAATATAGGCACTAAAAAGTGCAAATTGTGTGTCTAGGATTTATGTTTAAAGTCATCATCCTAGGACACTTTCAATCATTAATATTATTGAATGGTCATATGATAACATCTCTCCTCACAAGAATCATGCACATTAGTCACAGTTTAGGCTTAGTTGACATCAAACACAACAATCAATAATTAAAAAATTCATTATCAAAATATTGATCTAGACATAGAGTTACTTATCAATCATAGGTTACATCATCAAATTTAGTTCGCATTAGACTCAACTTGCATTAGACTCAATTTGCATTAGACAATAATCAACTAATGACATCCATTGCCTCCTTTTATCTCTTTTCCAATATTTTTAATTCAACCTAGGGGCTTGACTATCATCAAGTAAGATTCATTCTTTCCTCTACACATAGTAGGCTCCCAATGGTGCTTTTTAGCACTACATTGTTTCCAAGCACATATATCACCTAGTGAAAATTTTATGTAGGTACTAGAGGTCAATTTCAATAGGAAAACATAATTGCACCACTTGGGACATAATTGCACCACCTAGACTAGATCAGGGCATGATCATGTCCTAGCATCTAGAAATCTTAGGATTCATTCATCTTAAGCTTCTAATCATTAATTTGATTTTATATTTGAGATATTACCTCTCGATTGTGAAATATCAACATTTAAAAGGTAACATTACATCAATTTCTAGGTAATCCCTAATCCATCTCAGTCATTTCAATTTATATGTCTTAATTATTTCATTCTTAATTCCTATGTATATTTAAGTCTAAATGTTATTATTGATTTTTTTATTAATTTAGACCTAAATATATATCTAGGGTTGTTTATTTTTCCTATATTTTGGTGAATTTGTAATTTCACACCTATCCTTTAGGGTAGAACTTTCTAATTTTTCTAATTTTTAGATCTAATTACCTTATTTTTAAAATTATTTTTTAGATTTGATTACTCTTTGTGCATTTAGTGCCTTATCTAGGGTTTGTGCATTTAGTGCCTTATATTGTGGATCCCCATTGTGTGCTTTTCAATACTAAATCTTCATGTGGATTCTTATCAACCCTTTTATTTGACCTCTATTCATGCATGTATCAAGGATTTCAATATGTTCTTATAATTGGTTACATTTGTTACTTTGATCCTTGATGACATCATGTCCTACTAGAAGGGTGGTGGTGCATGCTTCATGGATGCATTGTTTCATTGTGTATGTGACTTTTCATCCTTCATGGAACTTGTCATTACTTTTCCATCTCTTTTGGATGAATTCACTTCATTTATTCATGAGCAAGTAATATTGATTACAATCCTCCTATGACTAGTGATAGTGATTTTCATTATCCTAATGTTGATCATATTCTTTCCATGACTAGTGATGATGATTTTCCCTTGAGTAGCTTACACCCTTCCATGATATACCTAATGAGGAAGATCAAGATGTTTTCATTAATGATATTCATTACCTATTTTTAGCTTCACTTGATGTTACTTTACTTAATGATATGATTATACTCCTTGCATGACATGTGGTAGTGACTTAGCGCTAAGTTTTATTGATTCATCTAGGGATCATGATTCAAGTGATGATGTTGTTACATCTAATGATGATATTCTTCATATATTTCATGATACTACATCCTCTACATAATTGAGCCCCTTATGCATGCACTTAATGATTCATGGTTGCTTGATGATTTATCTAATGAGGATGTTAGTGATGCGTGTCTACTTCATGAACATACTTTCTCACATGATGTTGCTATGGATAAAGAGGATATTCAATTTTCAAAAGTAATTTATGATAGTAATATGAATGTTAGGAATATTTCAATGCCTTATGATAGATTGGTTCATGCTCATTATAATGCATGTATTATTAGAGATCAAATGATTAGTGACTTAGTGGGAATAAATATGCATATTTACATGTTAAACCATTATTATTTTTATATTATGTTCACATGCATGATTATGTCTTCCTAATGTATGTATTTAGAGAAAATTTAATTGATGAGGTTTTACAATGGTTTGATATGTCTCATACTTTTTATCATGCATTCATTACCCTTGCTTTCGATTCAATTGAATACTTTCCTTCTCACACAAGAGTGTGATTAAATAGTAATTCTAATGTCTCAATCTCTATTGGTCATTCAATAAGAGCTCTCATGGGTTCATATATGCTCCCTAATGATAGGATGATTTTAGAAACCCATAATGAGCTTCCTCGGTAACATTATATATCTTCATATTTGTTAGAATTTTTTATAAACAATAAATCTACCCAAGACCTTAATGCCTATAAGCTAATCACAAATTAGAATGAACAAAATAATGCTATTCTATATTCAATATTATGACACAAGTTACAAAGAGTAACATACAAATATACAGGCCTCTTGGATTCATGAATTAAAGAGATGACATGTCCAAGAGGTATAAGTTAACTCTCAATCACTCCCAATTAGGAGGTGAGTTAACTTAGTCTAATTATGAAGTCAAGAGTTGAATTGCCAATCAATGGATACGTTCACTCAACCTGACTAAGACAAAGGTGACCTTGACTAAACAAAAGTGGCACATAGCTATCATCAATCAAGGATTGATGAGGTAGTGGTGGCACTTGTGTACCTCAATTCAAGGTGTAAACATGTCATTATTATCTACTTAGGTTAGAATAATTAAATATCCTTATTATCCTAAGAAAACTTATTTAATAGGTGCAATATCACACTTAGGATATAATATATTCAAGGTGAACAAAATATTACACCAACATTATTATTGTATTGACTCGAGTCTCCTTGGTAATTAGATAACCATAATAAAACCTAAAGCACATGCTATTTTTTTCTATATAAGGTAAAACAATTCATTTATCATATCAATTGAACATGGGGTGAATGCATAAAGATGGGGGACCAAAAAGTCACCACCATGGTCCAAAACAAGGCAAAATACGAGCACATTATAACGCGCTCATGTTCTGCTTGAAATAAAAAGTGCAAAACATTTGTCATTTCTGCCATTCACCGCGAGAGAACTCTTTTGTGTGCTAAAAACCTAAAAAAAAAGCGCGAGCGTGTCCAAGGAAAGCCTCTCCAAGCACGTGCAAGAGAGAAAACATCATTTTCACGATGCCACCTCACCGACAAAGACATCATGCAACAAATTTGGAGGGTCTAGGAGCTGAAGAAGGTAGGGTTTGATCAATTTTTGTTAGTTTTAGAAGAATTTTTGGATTTTGCATTGTTTGATTGGTTTTTATATTGCATTTACAATTTTTGAGGCAAGAGAAAACCCAAATCTAGCTGATGAGGGTGAAAACAACCCCCAAAACCCTCCAAACCCTCCAAACCCTCAAAATCCACCTTCACTTCCTGACAATGTAAGGGATAGTCAAGAAAACTATGTCGTTATATGGAGCCTAATCAGACTCGGAGGTTATATTTACCCCACTTTTATCGGCGCGGTTTCCCCCCAAATTCCTACGGGGTCAAGGGGCAACGCCCCTTGCGGGGGTTTGGGGGCAGCGCCCCTTGCGGGGTCCAGGGGTAGCGCCCCTGGCGCGTTCCCTGTCGCGATACAGGGCGGGGTCAAGGGGCAGCGCCCCCGTGGGGGCTCGGGGGCAACGCCCCCAAAACCTCACACGGTTTTTTATTATTTTATAATGCACCGGGAGTTAATTTTTTCATTGACCGACATAAGAAAACCCTATTTTGTAACCGACAAAAAGCTTGATAAAAAGCGGCTAAGGGTTAGGGTTTTGATATTGTATTGTAGCATTTTGCAGCGGTATTAAGTTGCAGGGATTACTGATTGTAATCAGTTTGATTTACTGGATAATAAGATTGGAGTCTCTGTTTGGTGGATGTAGCCCGAGTTTGGGTGAACCACGTTAAAAATTGTCTCTTGCTATTATTATTTCTGTGTATTTCCATTTCTCTGTTTAATCTTTATTTGCATTTAATTGATATCTTCTGCCGGCTAACCCTAACAAACTACCTACGAATAATAGAAGAAAACAAGAAACATCTTCAAATTGTTATTCAAATGCTAAATAATCCAAGTGGAACTACCGACCATAGGAGGGTGCTTGCAAAATCACTAGAGGAGATTTTTTCCCACACTGATTCGGTGACAAAACAAATCACTGAATTCCAAGACTATAGGGAGAGGTGTTGACAATATTATGCCGACAAGTTGTCATATGAACAAGTCAAGAATGAAAAAATTACAAAATCTCAATTATGTGCACACTTTGTTAATCCCAAAACCGGCCAAAGATTAGAAGAAACTTGCAAACGATTTCCTATTCATTGGTGTAGGAATGAAGAAATATCCCAAAACTTTTGGGATAGATGGTACATGGTCTTCGATGAGCACCCATGCAACAATGATGAGGTACCACAATATTTCTTGAGGAAATTCCATTGCGAGTTCGTCCTCAACAAGATTCAGGTAATTATTTTGACATTCGTGAGTTCCAGGGTAGAGGTGGTGGCTTTGCCCAAGATAGACCTGGGGCTCAGCGAGATGAAACCGTGTGCCTATACCCCTGTTGAGGCCATAACATAGGTCACTCCCTTCAGCTTTGAAGGAGAGTGTTGAGGTGGAGACATTACATTCATTGACTACTCTCACCCAAACTCTATCACAGCATGTCGATGATCTTACCTAGGCCGATGAGGGTGAGAGAAGTAGGCATCATGTGTCCCCACATTTGTACAGTTCATGTGGGAACTTGTGTGAATATGGGATGCAAGACACACGACAAGACTCTCGACAGGATGCTGAGACACAAGATGCATAGCAGGACTCTCGACAGGATGCTGCGACGCAGGAGTAGCATCCAATGATGGAGACATCCATATTGGATCAGATTGTTATCACCGATGATCTCTTACAGACTACATTTGGTATTGACTCTTAGGTAATTTGTTACAAGTTTCATCTTGATTTAATATATTGTTATTTGAAATTTGTAATTAATTTTATATGATTATCTATATTATAAGTCAAAAATAACATGTATGTAATTATCTGCGCAATGAAATTCCATGGTCAGAGTCTTCATCCTGCCTCCGTTCATCGTCCATTGGCGGGTTATGAGAGGAGGTCAAGTCAACAGGTATGTAATTTATCGCATGATCATAATTATTGTAGATATGTCAATGGTAATATTATTTTGTGACAATTTGATGATTTCAACAGTCACCGACACCTCCACAGTTTCCTTGGTCCCCTGGACACAAATCCACCACTTTTATAGAGGTAAATTTAACCATTTGTAATTATTATGCATTTTTAAAATAATGTTATGTATTTATTTTGGTCAAATAATATTGAACTTGATTTTTAGATGCTAAATGTGGAGACTCTTCCTCATCTTCGTGAGTTAGCGTAGATAGGCATTGCTGCAGCCATGATGTCTTCAAATCCTTTAACTGATGTATGAGACAATAACATGAAAACATCATAATTATGTATTTCTTGTTTTATCTCATGTCATTTGATGTACACAAATGATATTTATGTTTAGTCAATTTTGTAGCTTGCTTCTTGATGCTTCTCATAGGAGGTCACAACTCTAGCCCGTCCAACTACGAACAAAGAAGCAAGAGAAAAGATGATGAAGAGTGATCATCAAATGGCGGTAAGTGATCAATTACATATGTGATGTTATATATTTCATGTACATTTTCTATAGTAATGTGTATATCATTTGATTGTACATATTAACAGGTGGGGCTGCATAAACTTGAATTGTTGAAGAGGTCTACTCGATGACAGAGAGAGGATGAGTCACGGATTGGCTCTCCATCTTTACGGTCAAGCAAGGGCCACTGATTATTTCATAAAATTCCATAGGAAACTAGTTTTTGGGACATTTTTTATATGCCTAGATGGCTTTGTATGTACATACTTTTGTATGTTACCGATGTATAATTTTGTATATATGCATGTATGGCTTTGTTTGGACATGCCTACATGGCTTTGTATGTAAACTAGATGTTATGTTCATGAAATTATGTATATGACAGTTTATATTAAATATTTAATATGATGATCAATTATCATTATAGGAATTTGGTTTTACACGTGCCAATTGTATTTGCTTGAAAGTAACTTATAAATCATTTTCAAATAATCCATTTTGTGCATATCTTGCAATCATTGCATTCTGTGGGACTGTGCATTTCTTTGAGGCACCATTTCAAATAGTTCACGTGCCTTGTCTATGCTTCCACACTTTCCATACATGTCTACAAGGGCAACTTCAAATACAATACATGTGACAAAATTCCTATATCATTTATGCTTTGATGGTTGTCCACACCATGTTCCCCAAATCCCATTCTAGCATAGGCAAGGAGGAAGTTGGATAAGGTTGTGCAATTTGGTTTTAGATGTGCCAAAATTTGTGTTTGGTTGAAATTTACTTTTGTACATTTGCTTGAGAGTTTTTAAAGCCTTATGAAAAATCCATTTCGTGCATATCTTGCAATCATTGCATTCCATGAGACAACATTTCTTTGAGGCATCGTGTCAAATAGTTCACGTTCGTTGTATATGCTTCCACACTTTGCATACATGTCTTGAAGGGTACTTACAACTACAACATTTGACAAAATTACTATATCCTTTATGCTTTGATGGATGTCTATACCGTGTTCCAAAGGTACCACTTCTAAGGATTTTGGAATTTGGCTTTACGTGCTCACCAATTGCATTTTCTTGAAACTTTCTAAAGGCTTATCAAAAAATCCATTAAATGTTCATATCTTGCAATCATTGCATTCCATGAGGCAACATTTCTTTGAGACATCATGTCAAACAATTCGCGTGCCTTGTCTATGCTTCCACACTTTGCATACATGTCTCTGAGGGCAGTTACAACTACAACATCTAACAAAATTCGCATATGTTTTATCCTTTGATGGATGTCCATTTTGGCATAGGCAAGGAGGATACTGGCTAAGGTTGTGGAATTTTGCTTTACACCCGCTAATCGCATTTGCTTGAAAGTTTCTAAAGCCTTATCAAAAAATCCATTTTGTTCATATCTTGCAAACATTGAATTCAATGAGGCGACATTTATTTGGGACATCATTTCAAATAGTTCATGTGCCTTGTCTATGTTTCCACACTTTGCATACATGTCTACAAGGGCAACTACAAAATTATAGCATGTGACAAATTTCCTATATCCTTTACGCTTTGATGGCTGTCCATACGTTGTTCCAAACAATCTATTTTGGTGGATGTCCATACCCTATTCCAAAGATCCCATTTTGGCATTTACACCTGTCAATTGCTTTTTCTTGTATGTTTCTAAAGCCTTATCAAAAAATCCATTTTATGCATATCCTGCAATCATGGCATTCCATGAGACCACATTTATTTGAGGAATCATGTCAAACAATTCACTTGTCTTATCTATGCTTCGACATTTTACATATATGTCTTCTAGGGCAGTTACAACTACAACATCTATCAAAATTCCCATATCCTTTATGCTTTGATGGATGTCCATGAACCATGTTCCAAAGATCTCAGTTTGGCATAGGCAAAGAGGATGCAGTCAAAGGTTGTGGAATTTGGATTTACACCCGCCTATTGCTTTTGCTTGAAAGTTTCTAAAGCCATATCAACAAATCCATTTTGTGCATATCCTACAATAATGACATGTTCCATGAGACCACATCTCTTTGAGTCATCATTCCATGCAAGTACAATATTTGATAAAATTCCCATATGCTTCCACATTTTGCATACATAGTTGTTGTACTAGACTCTTTTTGTATCCTATCAAATAGTTCACTGCCTTTTTTGTGCTTCCACATTTTGCATACATCCTGATAGAATAGACCTTGTAGATGTATGTAGCATCATGATGCATCCTGAAGGAGAAGTTGACCTTTTTGATGTGTTGTTTGGTACTAAACCTTTGTTTGTTGATGATTGCAGACTTGGAGACAACAACTTTATGATCCTCTTGTAGTGTCAGACTTACAGGCTTGATAGATTCTCTTGAATATGTGTTGTTGTAGATTGTGGTGTTGTTGCAGTTCTGTGTTGGCAATCTAGTGACAGTGATCACAGTGTTGTCTATCAAGTGTGATCCAGTTTATAGTTGTTGCACATCTATTAGTTACATAGTTTGAACATGTTAAACATATATAATATGTTGCATATCCATTAGTTGCATAGTTTTAGTTTGTTACACAGAGAGGATGTAGTCAAAGGTTGTGGATTTTAGCTTTACACCCACCAATTGGTTTTGCTTGAAAGTTTCTAAAGCCTTATCGATAAATCCATTATTTGCATATCCTGCAACCATACCATTCCATGAGACCACATTTCTTTGAGGCATCATGTCAAACAATTCACTCACTTTCTCTATGCTTCTGCATTTTACATACATGTCTTCTAGGGCAGTTACAACTACAACATTTTTCAAAATTCCAATAGACCACATTTTTTGAGGCATCATTCAATGCAACTACAACATTTGATAAAATTCCCATATGCATTTTGTAAGAATACATGAGATACTATATATTTCTCTATGATTACCCTAATTAGTAAGAATTAATAAGAAAGAAGCATAATGGCAGTAATTAGCATTCAAGGATTTCTAATGAAGACCTAGGGTTTGGGTGCCAATGGCAACTCACCAAACCCTCGTACACAGTCAAGAAGGCACAAAACAATCAAAAGCATGGACGGTCAAGGGACTATCATGAAATCATAAGGTTATTATCTGACAAAATTCTGGTATCCTTTATGCTTTGAAGTGTTAGGTCAAACCGTCCATGTGCCTTGTTTATGCTTCCACACTTTGCATACATGTCTACAATGGCAGCAACAATTACAACAAGTAGCAAAATTCCTATATCCTTTATGCTTTGAGGTGTTGTATGATCAAACAGTCCACGTGCCTTGTCTATGTTTCCACACTTCGCATACATGTCTACAAGGGCAACAACAATTACAACATCTGGCAAAATTCCTATATCCTTTATGCTTTGATGGTTGTCCATACCATGTTCCAAAGATCCTAATTTTGAGGATGCTGGAAAAGGTTGTGGAATTTGGATTTACACATGCCAATTGCATTTGCTAGAAAGTTTCTAAAGCCTTTTCAACAAATCTATTTTTTGCATATCTTGCAATCATTGCATTCCATGACAGAAGATCTCTTTGAGGTGTTAGGTCAAACAATTGACATGCCTTGGATGCAAAATAGGACCATGCCTAGCCTAAACATACCCATCCAGATGCGTTGGAACTGTCAGCTTGGTCTCATCAGGAGCATGACGAAAGTTACACCCCTTTGCAACTTTACACTACCTCCTAATGATTTTGGGGGCAGCAGAAAACGATTCACCACAGTCGAATGCCTTAGAGATATCAAAAATTGAGAGAGATTATTGTAGAGAGGTTCTACGTGATCACGTTGCCTTAGATGGAATGTTTCTAAGTGTCACAGTTTCTGAGTAACAACTCATCAAATATTGCTGCCTTTTAGCACTTTGGACTCTTTAGGGATATCGCCGGTACAATGTAGCTCGAACTATTTCGACATGTTTGGCTACAAAAAATGACCATACCTAACCTAAACATACCCATCCGGATGCATTGGAACTATCATTTTGGTCGCATCATGAGTAGGACGAAAGTTACACCCCTTCGCAACTTTACACTACCTCCTTTTGACAATTTTGGGGGCAGCAAAAAACCTTTCACCACGGTCGAATGCCTCAAAGTTGTCAAAAATTGAGAGAGGTTATTGTAAAGGGGTTCTACATGATCATGTTTCCTCAGAAGAAATATTTCTAAGTATCATAGTTTTTGAGTAATAGCTCGTCAAAGATTACTACCTTTTTGCACTTTGGACTCTTCAGGGATATCGCTGGTACAATGTAGCTCAAATTCTTTCGGCATGTTTGGGTAAAAAAGGACCATTCCTAGCCTAAACATACCCATATGGACGCGTTGGAACTATCAGTTTGGTTGCATCAGGAGCAGGACGAAAGTTACACCCCTTTGCAACTTTATACTACCTCCTTCTGACAATTTTGGGGGCAACAGAAAACCTTTCACCATGGGCAAACGCCTCAGACATATCAAAAACTAAGAGAGGTTATTATATAGGGGTTCTATGTGATCACGTTTCCTCAGATGGAATGTTTCTAAGTGTCATGGTTTCTGAGTAACAACTTGTCAAAGATTGCGGCCTTTTTGCACTTTGGAATCTTCAGGGATATCACCAGTACAATGTAGCTTGAACTGTTTCGGTATGTTTGGGTACAAAACAAGACCATGCCTAGTCTAAACATACCCATCCAGATGCATTGGAACTGTCAGTTTGGTCACATCAAGAGCAGGACAAAAGTTACACCCCTTTGCAACTTTACACTACCTCCTAACGATTTTAGGGGAAGTAGAAAGCCTTTCACCACGGTCGAATGCCTTAGAGATATCAAAAACTGAGAGAGGTTATTGTAGAGGGGTTCTACATGATCACGTTGCCTCAAACATAATGTTTCTAAGTGTCACAGTTTTTGAGTAATAGCTCGTCAAAGATTGCTATCTTTTTGCACTTTGGACTCTTCAGGGATATCATCATTACAATGTGGCTCGAACTGTTTTAGCATGTTTGGGTACAAAAAAGGATCATACCTAGCCTAAATGTACCCATCCAAATGCGTTGGAACTATTAGTTTGGTCGCATCAGGAGAAAGACAAAAGTTACACCCCTTTGCAACTTTACACTACCTCATTCTGACGATTTTGGGGGCAACAAAAAACCTTTCACCACGGACAAATGCCTCAGACATATAAAAAACTGAGAGAGGTTATTGTAGAGGGGTTCTACATGATCACATTGCCTTAGACAAAATGTTTCTAAGTGTCATGGTTTCTGAGTAATAGCTTGTCAAATATTGCTATCTTTTTGCACTTTGGACTCTTCAGGGACTTTGCCCGTAGCCTGCTGCCTCGAATGATTGGGGCGCTTGGCAGACGAAATGAGACCTTCCCTGGCATTTACTCACCCACCCTAATGCGTTGGCAAAGTCCGTTCGGTCCCACAACCTATGGAATGCAAAATGTCACTCCTAGTACCTTTCCACTGCATGAAACTAAAGCATTTTGCAAAAATGCATTTGATTTCGGCACGGTCAAACGGATTGGAGTTGACCAAAACTGAGAGAGGTTATTGTGGATGGACCCCACATGCACCTGTAGGTCTAAACTAAATATTCCCATCTGCCACGAATTCTGAGAATTGCTTCGTCAAAGTTTGGCAGTTTTTTCATCTTAGGGATCTTAAGGGACTTTGCCGGTAGCTTGCTGAGCCGAACGATTGGGACACTTGGCACACGAAATGAGACCTCCCCTGGTATTTATCCACCCACCTCGACACATTGGCAAAGTTCATTCGGCTCCACAAGCTATGGAATGCAGAATGTCACTCCTAGCACCTTTCCACTGCATGAAACTAAAGCATTTTGCAAGAATGCATTTGATTTCGACATGGTCAAACCGACTGGAGTTGACCAAAACCAAGAGAGATTATTGTGGATGGACCCCACATGCACCTATAGGTCCAAACAAAACATTCTCAGTTTCCACAAATTCTGAGAACTGCTCCATCAAAGTTTGGCAGTTTTTTCATCTTAGGGATCTTAAGGGACTTTGCTGGTAGTCTGCTGCCCTGAACGAATTAGGGCGCTTAGCACACGAAATGAGACCTCCCCTAGCATTTACCCACCCACCCCAACGCGTTGGAGAAGTCTGTTTAGCCCCACGAGCTGTGGAATGCAAAATGTCACTCCTAGCACCTTTCCACTGCGTGAAACTAAAGCATTTTGCAAGAATGAATTTGATTTCGGCATGGTCAAATGGACTAGATTTGACCAAAACTGAGAGAGGTTATTGTGGACGGACCCCACATGCACCTGTAGGTCCAAAGGAAACATTCCCAGCTACCACAAATTCTGAGAACTGCTCCATAAAAGTTTGATAGTTTTTTCATCTTAAGGATCTTAAGGGACTTTACCGGTAACCTACTACCCCAAATGACTGGGGCACTTGGCACATGAAATGAGACCTCCCTTGGAATTTACCTGCCCACCCCGATGCGTTGGCGAAGTCCGTTCGGCCCCATGAGCTATGGAATGCAAAATGTCACTCCTAGCACCTTTCCACTGCATGAAACTAAAGCATTTTGCAAGAATACATTTGATTTCGGCACAGTCAAATAGACTGGAGTTGACAAAAACTGAGAGAGGTTATTGTAGATGGACCCCACATGCACCTATAGGTCCAAACAAAACATTCCCAGCTACCACAAATTCTGAGAAAAATTCTGTCAAAGTTTGGCAGTTTTTCTATTTTAGGGATCTTAAGGGACTTTACTGGTAGCCTGCTGCCCTGAATGATTGAGGTGCTTAACACCATATTTTATGATCAACATCAACATCATGAGGACACTAATGAAATTTTTGACACATGAAGAGACTGAGAACATTAAAGACATGGAGGACAAAGAAGCATGAAGACATGAACAAACCCCTATCATGAGGAAGAACCACAACCCAATCCAACAAGTGTCTTTATATCACAAAACCCAACAACATATCTTGAAATCATAATGGTATCATCAAACAATAGACAACCAATAGACCTGCACAATATCTTGAAAGCATAATGGTATCATCAAACAATAGACAACTAATAGACCTGCACAATTATGCATTCCTTACTTTCAAACAAATACAATTGGCACATGTAAAACCCAATTCATGTAAGGATAATTGATCATCATATTAAATATTTAATATAAATTGTCATATACATAATGTCATGAACATAACATCTAGTTTACATACAAAGCCACATAGGCATGTCCAAACAAAGCCATACATGCATATATACAAAAATATACATTGGTAACATACAAAAGTATGTACATACAAAGCCATCTAGGCATAAAAAAATATCCCAAAAACTAGTTTCCTATGGACTTTTATGAAATAATCGATGGGCCTTGCTTGACCATGAAGATGGAGAGCCAATCCGTGACTCATCCTCTCTCTATCGTCAAGTAGACCTCTTCGATAGTTCAAGTTCATGCAGCCCCACCTGTTAATACAATCAAACAATATGCACATTACTATAGAAAATGTACATGAAATATATAACATCACATATGTAATCAATCACTTACCACCATCTGATGATCACTCGCCATGATCACTTACCGCCATTTTATGATCACATATGTAAAGGACAATGGTAAGAGAAGCAAACCTACCGGATGTATACTAGAGGGAAGCAATTCATACTACTTTTTATATACAAAACAAAGTACAAGTAACCATCTAGGAAAGTTTATGCATAATTACAAATTAATCCAACGAACCATCTGGGTCTTCTCTACTCTTTATTGTGTCAAGTATTGCCTCATGGTCAGAGTCACACACCTTCCACAAGGTCTTGTTCAAAGGTCTACCTCAATATTGTATCAAATGAACATTGGTTGCCACAACAAGGTTCAAGTAATGAAGAATCTTCCGATGCGTGTCAAAGTCCTCAAACAGCCAAACATTAACACTTGGATGTGGGTACCTTCTAAGCCATGTTCTAGTAACAACCACTGAGCCTGTAGGGTATTCAATGTTTTCTCCATCTGTAACTGTGGCCTCCAATTTCTTTTTGGCCTCAACACAATGACACAAGTAATAATCTGTTCCCTCTTCGTTATCTTCATCTGTAATAACTACATAAATCTATCCTACAATGATATGTTCAACAAATTAGATGAAATTAGTCAACATTACAAAAATACTACAATGTAAGATAACATTAGGATTTATTTTGAAAACTATGCAAGTAGATATATTACTTGGTTGAACTAGATCTGATATGTGGTCAAAGTCAACTGATTATTCCATCTTTGTCAGTTCCAGTGTCGTCAGGGGTTGATATGTGTCAAGTGGACTAAGATAACTTAACCGCCATTCGTCAACCCACTCCTTTGACTCGCACTCATTCCAGGCTTGAATTGTACATGAAGAACAAAAGCATGCCATCTTTCGCATAGGGATACTCCATGAACCTACAATTGAGCTTCTAAAAGAGTGTATCTCACTTGATCTTGTCAGTGTACAATAGTCCTCATATGGTGCAATGTTAGTATCATCTATCAACCAAAAAAATCTACGAATTGAAGACTTACCTTCATTACCTGGACCGATCGAAGCATTACACCACTCGACGATTGATTTTGCATCTGTCAAGTTTGCATTGTCTTTATACTTTAACTCTTCTCGTGCTATGGCTCTTTTGTTACATGCTCCTGCACCATCATGCTCCCCCTTTCCATGCCCGACCTCATAAAAGTTTCACATATGTTGAACACCTGTAATATTATGCCTCTTGCTCAGCTAATAGAAATTTCATGAGTTCTTGAATTGTGATGCACAATTATCTGACCATATGATATGTTGACTAAATGATATGCCCCTTCTAGCCAAATCATTGTAGAACACCTGAAAGAAACCTTGCATGAACTCTGTGGAATGTGTGCGATCATCGCTTATATAAAAATGATACTCCCTTATGATCTTTCTATCATCCTCTATACTATCATTCGCATGAATGAATGCGATGTGCACAAATATAGAAACCTGTGTCGAGTTGTAATATTGGGATTGCACCTCACACTGTGGTTGTAGACTGTAGTTCTCTGCAAAGTCGACGACTGAAACAATGCTATCAACTGGAAATGTGTCCTTGCATATCTTGAATTGCAAGTCCAACCATCGAGCTCTATGGGCATGTCTTACATACACATACACTATACTGTCATGAAATATAGACATAAAATGATACACTAGAATATTTTGAATAACATATTCACACCTCTTTGCTTCTTTACCATCTTTTGTATTGTATGCCACTATTTTATACTTGCTGAACTCTACTAGTTCATTTTCAACCGCAAGTGTTCTTTCCATATGTTCACATATTGGCATACGTTGCAAGCCACCACAATGCTGACATGTGCCATCCAAGCATAATTTCCTCTAGAATAGTTGACCTTCCTCTCTATCACATAAAATTATTGATATGAAGTCTCTTGAAGTAGTTGGTGGGGCACGTATGCCACAATTCTGCAAAACATTGTTAGTATGCAAATCTAAACATATAGACTGATAAACATCAAAATCGTTAGAAAATTCAATATGTAATCTACAACAACAAGTAGTGCGTGTGTGATTCATTTTGACAAAGAAAGGTTTTAGCATTTCAAAATATCTTTGATAAATTTTAATTTGAGGATACATCTCTAGAAATTTACCAAAAAATTGTGTTTGAGTCATCCAAAAAATGCTTTAGATGTGTCTCACAGTTTCGACTACCAATTCTCCTTCTTACCACATCCCTTTGATTCGGAGATACCCTTGTGTAATTATTCCAAAAGTATTCAATTACTGATCTCAAAGCTTCAACAACTTTGTCTTTCCGTTGGAGTTTCCTAGAGAATGCCCACAATTCATTGGTGTTTGGGTCCTCAACTCTTTGACGTCTTCCAACGGCTCTCATTAGAGTTTTTCTACTTATTTTTAATGCTTGACTTGTTTTTCTAATGAGGCGAGTTTTTTTTTTGTTGGCTTACTATTGTCAATGTAATGACACATCGTGTGACATTACTATCCTTGGTACGTGAGGTGGAACCCACACTCTCATATGCACTCATTAGATTCTTGACAATTGATTTTTCACTTGAGGCATTTGATGTTCTTAGGCCAAGAATCTTCATAGTGGGCCTAAATTTCAGATTTCTCATCAATTCAACAAAGAGTTGACACCTACCAGTTTCATTTAAATTCTCAAATAATATTTTCCATATCTTATTTGCATATCTTTGGCAAGTGCGCATGGGAATCTTATCCTGCATGGGCTTCAATACATTCTCATCAATATCAATTAGAAAATTAGGCTTCCTATGCAAAATTCTAGGAGGTGTTTTAATTGGTAAAGTAGACTCAACATTAGGAATTTCCTCAATATTTACTTGAGATGGGATAGATGACGTACCTTCAATTAGAGGTGAAAAATATGAAAATGACATACCTTCAAATTGAGGTGTGAATGATGGCTTGCCACCAACTTGAGAAGAAAATGCAGATGCACCTTCTACTTCACCTGTGAAAGATGGAGTGTCTCCAATTCGAGAAGATAATGATGGTGTTCCTTCAACTTGACATGTGGACCGTGGAGTGCCTCCAACTTGGAGATTCTCTTTCCTCATTGCATGGAGGTTTTGTATTCATTCCATTTTTGCCACCAATTCCATCTCTCTCTTAGCTTCATTAGACGTGCCATGTTCCTCTTCAATTGGCAATGGTGGAATGTCTTCTTGTATGGTTAACAATTTCCTACTTTCCTGAATTTGCCTCATTCTTTCTCTTTTCCTCTCATTCTTAGCTTCACACTCTTCTAGTGTTAGAGTCTTTTCTTGTTGCCTTGGCATGATGATGATTTCTACAAGCATGATGAATAAGAATGATAATTAGAACCTTTATAATGACAATGAATAATGGTCACAATGAAAAATTATAAAATAAGTTATCATGTTTGGTGATTTGTATCACTTTAGGAGCTCCAATTTCATGAAATTCATCACTATCCTTGTTTATTAAGATATGATAGACCACGATCAAAGTTGAATCATAAATAGGACAAAAATCATGTCAAGATATGATAGACCAAAAAACTGTCCCAAAAAGCACTCAAATTCCTTGAATTGACAACATCAAGATCATGAGAAAACTCCCCTAATTCTTTCTTATGTTCATGTGTGAGCATTTCCTAGGCTAGGGAAGTATCATGGAGGTATCTAAAATACTTTTTAACTCACCCAAATGCACAAATATCATGCACCTCCCCTTGTGGTGAAAGACTAGCTTGATTTATACCCATTTTCTCAACCAAATCAGCAACTTGTTCTCATGTTCATGGCCATTGTAGGTTTGATAAAAAGTCATTTTTATGATGCCCAGGTTGTCCTAGACATGCATAAGGTTTGTAACTTCTAAGAAATCATTCTGTAGTTTGTTTTCTTGACCCATGAAAAAAGTTATAACCACTGTCCCAAAGTCTAGAGGAAGATGTGTGAAGACAAAAATCATGATTTGAATGAATCCCTTTGCGTGTAGTTTCAAATGGGGCTTGGGTAATTAATTAAACCCTAACTGTGAAGAATATCATTATGAATAAAAGAGGAATGTTGATCTAGGAGGTCATCAAGATGTTGTCTTAGTAAGGATAATCTAGTGCAGGAGCACCCTCTTGGTCAAAATGTTCAAACTTTGGGTTTTGTCTTATTTTGTGTTGTTTCATGTGAATAAGGTCATTTTGGGCCATGGATGATCATTTGGAGTCATTGTGGAAAGTTTGGAGTCAATTGGTTAAAAGATGTAAAAGTTGCTATTTGTTGTCAATGTTGTCAATGACAACTTTTCTATGTAATGAACCAATTTGCAAAGTTGTTTCAAAAGTTAGTTGGGGTTGGTTGAATGGTGATATGTGTTGTAGTGGCCAAAAGGGTATCTCAAACTAGTCTTACTTTTTGAATGTTAGGTCTGCTCCAAAAGTTATGTCCAAAAAGGCTTTTTTGAAAGGCTACAAGGATCAATGGCAGTTTGAGAAGGAAAGCCAATAGATAATGACTAAGGGTTCTTGTGAGTGGTTGTTTGATTGTGTTTGATCATTTTATACCCCTACTTTGCATCATAATAATTATGAGGACTAAATATATTGCATGCTATTAAAGTATTTGTCTAAGCTCTAAAATGAGAACCACTATACAAGCCTCGTGGGACTGTCAACAAATCTGCTATGAATGTCATCCTATAAACCTCCAATCGTATTACAAAATGAAGATGGGGATTGTATCAAGTGTTTAATAGACTATTATGATGTGATTAAAACTCACACATGCTATCATCAAGATGCCAGTCATAATCATTACACTTGGTAGGTATTTATGTGATCATGTTATCATGTTACAATAAATAATTACCAACAGCCATAGGACAGTCCCTAGATGATTGCCATTAACCCTCACGATTTTCACGAGACATTTAGCCAAGGTGAGCCTATTTAGCATCAGGGAATTATCCAACATGTCTCACAAGATGTTAAACTTTATAGAAGGATTATCATGAAGGCAACTAGAAGGTAAGGGAAAGGGTTGTCATACCAAAATCATTGAGAATGATGGGATAGTTATGCATATCTCTTCCATAATAGTTGAAAATGGACATCTTCATAACCATCCATACTCTAATGGATTGGCAAGGCTGCCAATGAGTTGTGAAGCACACATACAATTAAGGGTAATGAGTATGGACCAATAAGGATATAATAAATCTCTCATTTGATGGTTGCCCACTATGTACATGATAATATTTTCTTCTAAACTCAGACCTACCTTAGTGACCTAAGTGATGTATGTGCAAGGATAGTGATAGGAAGGAGATATTTTTATGGGGATGAGAGGATTTTGTGATGGGGGTGATGGGAATTTTTAACTAGTGACTGCCAACACCTTGTCTATATGGGATTGCCAAAACAATGGCAATACTATGTATATTTTGTGCCCTAATTTCCATTTTGAGTAAATAAGAAGTTAGTTTTTAGTATAGGGGAGGGCTGCATATAGGGTATTTGGAAGAAAACCATAGCCTCAATCTCAAATTTGATTGCGAAAGGTAACCTATCAAAATTCCATGATTTGCACTATCCTAAGCAACATTTTGAAATTATTTAGCAAATTGTCAATACCCTATCTATGGATAAATATTTCCACACCTTAAGATTATTCTAGTGAAGTACAGGTCAAGTGACTCATGAGATCCTACAAGCTTGTGAAACAAGGAAGAAGACTATCTTAATTAAGAAGAGATGTCATTCGGCTACTCCCTAGTCATGCCTTAATTGTCACAACAATGGAAAAAAGGAAGACAGTCTTATGAAATATGTTGTGAATAGTAGTGACAAAATTATGCTTTGGATTAGTGTAGAGGGTGACGAAGGGATATCAAGAGACAATTATTGAATTCAAGGCTCATTAATATGGCAATGCCAAACTCAAGTAGATAATCATGTGCATAAGCTAAATTGCCATAAAGGCCACTATGAAGAAGGAGACAATCTGCTATCATAACCAACACAAGTAGGATAATAATGAATAGGTACAATTGCCTTGCTCAGGAGTGTTGTTGATCTTTGCAATCAGAATGAAGGTGAGGATGGGTGTTGCAGAAAGATATACTAGCCAAGTTCATCGCATGGAGACATGACTGTCGTATTCAAATGCAAATAAGACTGTCACAGCTATGAGGGTAGTCATAATAGTCCTAACTATCTAAGACTATCACACCTAGTTCTAGAGACAACCATTACTATTGATCACTTCATGCACATGATAATAACTTTATTTGTAAGGTTCTAAGAGGATTATTTTAGAGATTTTTCAATACAGACAAAAGGTGAAAGTGTGAAGAAGATTGACCAAGTGCTCATAAAGGATTGTCATGCCATAACTAATTTTTTCAAAAGGATAGTCATATTCATGAAATTTGGATTGATTTTGATTTCATTTGAGTTTGTGTGATGGAGTTTAACTATGTTCAATAAGTTTCACATACGATTGTCCTAACACTACAAACCATTGAAACACACATGAAGGAAATCTAAATTGTTGAAATACATAGTGTGCAATTCACAAAGCAGTCCTAGGGATAGCCATCTAGGGTTATTGTGATTAGATAATTATGGAATGATGAAGCCAATATGACATGATGAATTATACGAATCATGAAGACAATGATGGAGATCCATGGAGAAAACCAAGGAGGACAAGATAAGACATGAAATTTGTGAAGTTGCCAATGACAACAAATTTACCACCTAGCTATCCTTAACTAATCCATGATTGCAAATGGATGTATTTTGGCTTCTATTAACTAAAAATGACTTATTTATGATGAATATAATTCTCAGAATTGTTTCTTACATGTCTAAGAAGGTCCAGAAACAAGTGGACATTAGCTAGAGCTATCTTGGAAACATGAATATTTGGAGACATACCTAGGACTACCATAAAAATCATTAATCTAATCTCAATAATTTAGGGAATTGAAAGGTATATAGTTGATCAAGGTAACCACCATCATGTGCTAACAAAGGACAATTGGGAAATTTTGAAATATTGTTGTGTCATGTGCATACAAATCATCATGAATAGGTGCATAAGGAATGTCCTAGTCCAAGACACTAAAGAGGTCTCCACATCCTCTAACCTTCTCCAAGAGAATTCATACTATGAAACATGCATGGAGAAGTTATCAAAAGGACACCTAACTATTATGTCTAAATGATCAATAGAGACAAGTAGGATTGTCATAATAGGGGGCATAGGATTGTCTAAGATTCAAGCCATTGCATGGTTTTATTGAATGAACTGAATTATGCATATTAAGGAATAAATCCTTCTATATCATCCTAGGGCAAAAATTAAGAGTCTTCCAAAATCAGTTTTGGTTCCATTGATCATGAATATGAGTATGACAAACAATTGTTCACTAAAATTATTTTATTAAGTCTTTGATGTTGTTTTTCTCTTGTATAGCTGAAAATAGGTGAAATGAAGGCATGAAGGGCTGAAACAAGATGGAAACATGAGGAATTTGGAGTCTCTTTGACTGAACTAATTGATATACACATATATATCTTAGAACATAAACAACATAAAGACATAAAGAACATAAGAACATATATATGTGAATTAAAATGGACATAAGTTGAACATACCTTAGAATTTGATATTGCAGTTGACCAATTTTCCAAAATATGGCTTCAAAATCCTCAAATTCTTCTTTTTCGCAAGTTTGATTATGAATTCTATATAATTCTAGAATAGGATTAGTGAAATTTATGGAAAAAACAAACATATATCATCAAATTCAATCTATATATCAATGGTAATGAGCTTTGAAACAATATCACACATGAAACATGAAACTTTTAGTTTAAATAATCAAATTTTATCCAAAAACATGCAAAATTAGTTCTTCTACATTGAAAAAACAAAAAAGGTGGTGGATTGATATAAAAATGATTCTCAATAAGTCAAACAACATAAAAAGCATTTTCTTGTCTGATATACTACATGAAAAGCAGGAATAACAGTCATGTGGGGTCTGAAACACAGATCCCACATTCTTTTTTACTATTTTTCATGCTTCCCAAAATGCGCTCACATTATAATGTGAGCGCATTTTGGGAAGCTTGAAAACATAAAGGTTCATGCATGCAAAAATTATAACCTTCTTAATGTTGGTGCCAAAATCATGGTCTAGGATGTCATGCTCTCACATAAAATATATTGTAACTATGCATGTAGTGCATCAAGGTCATCAAGTGATGGTCCAAGAGTATCCCTAGACTCAAATATCCATGTGGTTTGTGAAATAGAACTTGTTTATACTAGGAGGGACAAATGTAACCTTGTATCTACATGGAAGAGTCTCTCTCTTTATTTCTCTATCCTATTGTAACGTCAGAAAATCTCCCCTTGGGGGCTTTTCCCTCATAAGGTTTAGCTCTTGGGTCTTTTGCATGCATTTAGCACATCTTAGTTCATAATTTGGCATCCCGATGGAATGAGCCCTAGGTAACATGACAAATGGGACCTAGGAGGATCCCTTGAGCTGTACCCTGCCCAAAATAGGGGGGATGACTTGGGCACCTGTGCCCTAGTCTTGCCCTATTTTGGGGCAGCCCTAATTTATGGGTGTCAGTTTATGACCATTATTTGGGTCCTTTGCTGACTCGATAAGTTTGAATTATGAAAATCTTGGCGGAAGTGTTTGTAGTTGCATATAAAAGCATGTTTAGGCATTCATTTGTAAACTAGATAGCAATTGTGATGTTCAAGTGTTCTCAAGGTGATTCAAGGCTTTCATTGTGTTGCAAGAGTAGACTTATGTGGTCTGTGTGTTTGTATTTGCAGATTTGAGCATCCATTTCATTATGGAATGAAGAGCATATTCCTCCCATGATATCTTCACTACAAGGTGACATTATATTGTGTTTTCATTATCAATTCCTTTGTTTTTTGCTTCTGCCTCACAAGGGCACGCACTCTCTATCTGACAACAGTGTTTAGAGACTTAAGTGTCCTCTGAGGCTTGATTGAGGCAAGCCTCTAAACACCACAACCCCCTCTCCAAATTCTTGTGATTGCAGGTTACAGTTGTCGCATTTGGGAAAGTGAAGTTGCAGGAAGGAATGGCAGAGATCAAGGATTTAGGATCCGAAGAGAAGCTGAACACCAGAGCATTTCCAGGACTTGGGTGCTCGCACCAGTGTCCTCCGTAGCTAAATTTCTAGAAACAGAAGTTACAGTGTTGATCAGTGTCGGAAGGAGGTCCAGATCCTGCAAAGAAACTGGTACCTTGGACTAGGGCGCCCGCACCCATGTCTCTAACTATTCCGCCTTGGAACCCCAAAATTAGGTACTATGATTTGATATTTTACTTCCATCTACAAGAGCTTTTTCTATTATTCGTCAGTTTATTATTGTATTTGTATAATTAGGGTTTTAATGGTCAATTGAGCATAAGAGAAGAGAAATTGATAATTAAATTCCCTAATCCAAGTTTCCCTACATCTCATAGTGATCTAGGGTATGATAGTGAATTGCCACTCGACCCTAGATCCTTGAATGTAAAGTGGAAAGGAGGATTTAAACATCAAAACACTAAAACATTAACAAATCTAATTTTCCACTAAACATTTTGGTGAACCCTTGTTTTTGGACTTAAATTTCAACTTGATGAGTGTGTGTCTTTAGATTTGGATTGATTTCATTTATTCATATAGTCTTTCATTTTATTGCATTGAGAAAAACTCAAAAAAATTGCATTGTTGGGGCTTACTAAATTGCATCAATTCTTTCTAAATTTTCCTAATTCATGATTTTTGCATCAAATATGATATAAACTATAGAAAAACACAAAAATTTAATAATTTGCATTGCATTTTCATCATTAATTTGCTAGGCTTTTGTGGAAATTTTGACAATTTTGATATAACCTAGTAATTCCAAAATCTAGGGTTAGTAGGCAAAATCTTCTTTCAAAATTTTCTAATAATTTTAGAGGCTCATTCAAATTTTAATTTGGCTGTAGTCTTGAATTTTAGTGTAAATTTGCATTTTTGCATAGAAAATTTCAACAAAAACTAGCAATTTTCATGCATTTTAATTAGATTTGCATCGACATTTTGCATATTAAATCTTGAAAATAATTTTTAGATCTGAGATTAATTCATTTCCATCATAAATCAGACTTCAAAACATTCACATAGCATTTTGTCCCAAGATCTCAAACCTAGGGCTTCAAAAACAACGATTTTCACTAAATTTGGCCTTATCGACTGTATAAATTTGCACCATAGGCGTGTTGTTAAATGTATTTTTGAATTAATTTTCTGTTAGTAGGGTAATAATTTTATTTCCCTCCTAAAAATCTTCACAACACCCTTTTATCGGGCTCTTGTAGTGAAAATTTGGTGAAAAACTACACATTTTGGCTATTTTTGCCCTAGGGTTTGACCTAGTTTGCACTCCAAGCATGTTGTGATCAATTTTATGGATTGAGGTAATTGATATAATTGATATTATTTTCTTTACCTCCTAAAATTCCTTACAACACCCCTTTTTCTAGGTCATGGAATTGAAAAATCATGAAAAATAGCCTATTTTTGCTATATTTTCACTAAAAGTGTGTTGTGTTGGGAATTTTGACAAAAAGTGGTTGTAATTACTGATATTATTTGTTTTCCATCACCATTTCCCTCACAACACCCTTTGTTATGCTCTTTTGCATTGAGTTTTGGTGAAAAAAGTGTCTATTTTGACATATTTTCACTGTATTTTGACTTGGCATTATCTTGGATTTGCATCAAGAGTGTGTTGAGAGTGATCATATTGATGTTTTGGACTGATATCAGATGTATAATTTCCTTCCCTTCATCAAAATCCTTACAACACTCTTTGTCTCATTTGTTTGCATTGGAAAAAATACAAACGATCAAGCATTTTTGCATTCATGGATTCTTCTAAGGATACATCTTTAGAAGACTTATATGAGTACATGGTGAATTATGATAATTTTTGCAAGTACACTAATAAATATTCTCAAGTCTTGCATTAAATCACATACATTTGTGGCATTGACATAACCAATAGTGCTACATGTGATATCCTTCGATCAATAGCCTACTTCGATAACTTTCGTGAGACTATAGATGTTTTTCCTTCAATCATGGAGAATCTCAAAAATTTTATAGCCAAAAACAACTAGGGGGAAAGTAGTGATGATAACTTCACTCCCACTCTCCCTTTGTTTCATGATGATATAATGAAAATCCTTTCTGAGACCTATGAAAAAGACATAACAATGGGTGATTTATCAAACAAAGAGACTTGTCCCAACATAACCCCACTTGGTGAGGATATTTTGACACAAGAAAAAGATATCATTGATACATTTATCCACACTACTCTGCCTTCCCTTCCTGCTCTCCCTAATCAGGATGATGTAGATTCTCTTTGTTACCATTTGCTTGAGTCTAATGATAATTTGTCACCTGATGTTCAAGAACTTCTCAATTACAAGCTAAACCAGCAAACATATTATGAACCGTCACATACTTTGGAAAGCAATGAAATCCTACATGCTATGGAAGAACAAGCTATCCCTTTGGCTCAATCCATTCCAACACCCTATATAGGGATTGAAATGGGTATCTTTCTGATGCCTCCACAAGCTCATTTAAATGACATTTCAAATGCTCCTATGGCTGACACAAACAATGACAACATCCCCTCTCAACCACCATTAATAGAAACCTTTCCTCATGGTTATCCTCACAAACTCATGAACATATGGAAGAGAGAAGAAGTGATAATGCCTTAATGATTAAGATAAAGATCAAGATTCGTGATACCCACTATCCTACCAGGACCCTACAGGTAAGTATCTCTAACCCTTTATCTCTCTTGTGATGTGTTATATGTTGTTTAGGCCTCCTGGGATGACCCCTGATTCTCCCATAAGGTCCAGGATACCAGGAGACTTCCTCTATTGTGACCTTCTATTTGCATCATCATTCTTCCATATTGCCTCTCTCTGATTTCATTGTTGTGTGTTGTGTCTTACGGACATAGCATTGCGGTAGGTGACACTGGGGGCACCCTCCTATGTGACTGTCCCTAAGACACTTGTTTCTCCTCTCTTATTTATTGTTTCCCTTCCTCTAGTGTTTCCATCTAGCAGGCGGATGACGACAAACATTTATACTGATGCAGACCTAGTGTCCCTTTCGAGAGCAATCAAAAAATGGACTTAGTTCCTAATATGACAATGGAGTTGTATATCTTATCTAACGTTTGGCTAGTGGAAGCACTTGTACTTTCTACGTAGTGAATTTTATGATGTTTCTATCGTAATTTACAAACCTTAACAATACTGTTGCTCTATGCACCTTTGTTTGTCTTTGAATCTAGCCTTGGCAATACTCGATTCAGAGAGATTCATGATATAGCCCCACAGTTATCCTTGAACTTTGAATTTGTAGTATAACCTTGGTTCTTTGTGTCATTAATCATATGCATTGATGTTGTTGTTTATCATGATTTTGTAGACACTAACATGTTCCTTGTAGGGATGTGTTTGTGGGAACATTTGGCGATTATATTATAAAGTACATGTCACCTCTGAGGGGCATGGGCTTTGCAAAAGTTAGTGTTCCCTTGTGTGTTTTCTTCCTACCTTAACATGCTTGATATCGATATCTGATATCAACCACCTTAAGGTGGAGGCATATATAAGGTAAGCTGTCTATTGTAGATGTTAGCAATGTGTTTGACCTCAGGTGCAAAGACCTACTCGATGAGTACATCATGCATCCTTTTGTTTGCAATCAATCAATCAATCATGTAAGCCCTCTGTGGAGGCAGGATATCGAGCATATCCTTTTTCTTAATCCCTCTGCGGAGGTGGGGATGGTGTACTTCTCGGAGCAGATTGCATCATACTGTCATTTTCAAAAGTCCTTTGTGAAGGTGGGGAGCGGTTCTGTGACTAACTCAACTCTTAAGCATGTCTTCGGCGATTGTTGTGGCGAAGCCCAATCATCGGTGTGTGCCTGTAATGTGCTTGAGATGGTGTTGAGCCTAGAAATAGGAACACTCCATCACCTGTTGTCTGCTTTGTTTGGCATGTTTGTTTGTTGCCCCATATGCAAAATAAAGACTAGCACATTAGGGTAGTGCTTCCTACATTTTGGGAGGTTTTGCATGTCTTGCGTGTGTGTTGCCCCATATATACCAAAGACCTGCGCGATGAGTGCATCATGTATTATGGGAGGTTTGTTTACTTTCTAGTACTTGCATCTGCATTTCATATATATGAAAGAAAAAGAAAAGAAATGTCTTCCATGCATTAATGTGTCTTCTATGCATTGACTGTCTTCTCCATGTTCTGCATGATTGTAATTGTCTTCTTCATGTTTTGTGTGCCTGTTACTATTTTCTATGTGATTGGCATGTCTTCTCTGTGCTTGGTGTGTTTGTTGTGTTTGCGACCTTACTTTAATGCATGTATTGGCCTTACGTTTATACATACATTAAAGTGGGGGCTAAATGTAACATCAAAAAATGTCCCCTTGGGGGCTTTTCCCTCATAAGGTTTAGCTCCCGGGTCTTTTGCATGCATTTAGGACATCTTAGTTCATAATTTGGCATCTCGATGGAATGAGCCCTAGGTAACATGACAAATGGGACCTAGGAGGACCCCTTGAGTTGTACCCTACCCAAAATAGGGGGGAAGGACTTGGGCTCCCGCACCCTAGTCTTGCCCTATTTTGGGGCAGCCCCTATTTCTAGGTGTCAGTTTATGACCGTTATTTGGGTCCTTTGCCAACACGGTAAGTTTGAATTATGAAAATCCTGGCGGGAATGTTTGTATTTGCATATAAAAGTATGTTTAGGCTTTTATTTGTAAACTAGATGGCAATTGTTATGTTCAAGTGTTCTCAAGGTGATTCAAGGCTTTCATTTTGTTGCAAGAGTAGACTTGTGTCGTGTGTGTGTTTGTATTTGTAGATTTGAGCATCCATTTCATCATGGAATGAAGAGCATCTTCCTCCCATGATATATTCACTACAAGGTGCCATTATATTGTATTTTCATTATCAATTCCTTTCATTTTTGCCATTGCCTCACAAGGGTACGCACTCTCTAGCTAACAATGGTGTTCAAAGACTTAAGTGTCCTCCGGGGCTTGACTGAGGCAAGCCTCTAAACACCACAACCCCCTCCCAAAGTCTTGTGATTGCAGGTTACAGGTGTTGTATTTGGGAAAAGTGAAGCTGTAAGAAGGATCAACAGACATCAAGGATTTAGGATTCGAAGAGAAGCCAGACACTAGAGCATTTCTAGGACTTGGGTGCTCGCACTAGTGTCCTCCACAGCTAAATTTCTAGAAATAGAAGTTACAATGCTGATTAGTGTCGGAAGGAGGTCTGGATCCTGCAAAGAAACTGGTACCTTGGACTAGGGCACCCACACCAATGTCCCTGACTATTCCGCGTTGGAACCCTGAAAATAGGTACTCTGTGATTTGATATTTTACTTTCGTCTGCAAGAGCTTTTTTTGTTATTCATCAGTTTATTGTTGTATTTCCATAATTAGGGTTTTATTGGTCAATTGAGCATAAGAGAAGAGAAATTGATAATTAAATTCCCTAATCCAAGTTTCCCTACATCTCATAGTGATCTAGGGTATGATAGTGAATTGCACTCGACCCTAGATCCTTGAATGTAAAGTGGAAAGGAGGATTTAAACATCAAAACACTAAAACATTAACAAATCCAATTTTCCACTAAACACCTATATATAGAGAGGGACCAGGAGACATGGAGAGATAGAGAGGGACATGGACATGCATAGGGAAAGAGCTTGGGGACATATGGAAAGAGATGGAGAGAGAGATAGAGTTAGAGAAAGGAAAAAATATAGAAAGAGGGGCAAATAGAGAGATAGAGAGGGATAGGTGGAGATAGAGACAAGGAGAGGGAGAGATGGGGATTGAGATAGACAAAAGGGGTCTATAGAGGGAGAAAGATAGAGATACATATATAGAGAGAGAGGGGAGATATAGGGAGATAGATCTAGCAAGGGAGAGATAGATAGGGAAATACAGAGAGAGGAAGAGATGGATATATTAAGAGATAGGGTTATGCAGATATATAGAGATAGGGAAAGAGATGGAGAGATGTCTAGAGACATAGGGAGAGAGATTTCAAGAGGTAGAGGGATGGAGAGATAGATAGAGAGGAGGAGAGAGAGGTAGCTAGGGATAGATTAAGAGATAGGGATCCATATGTCCAGAGAGATAGAGATAGGGAAAGAGATCAAGAGATACAACTTCCAGAGACATAGGGAGATAGATTTGAGGTAGAGGGATTGTGAGAGTGATAGAGAGGGGAAGTGAGATAGTGAGGGAGGGAGAGATAAAAAGGTAGAGTTAGAGAGAGGGGATCGAAAGAGAGAGCAAGATAGATAGGGAGAGAGAGATAGAGAGGTAGGTATAGTTAGAGAGAGGGATAGAGGAGATAGAGATATCTCTCCCAAGCTCAGTCTCCTCTATATCTCCCTATTCTCCTGTCTACCTAAACCATAAACCTAAACCTCTAAACCTTAACCCCTAACCCCTAAACCATAAACCCTAAACCCTAAATAATGCCCCTAAATCCTAACCCCTAACCCCTAAACCCTAAAAACAAGAAACCCTAAACCCCTAAACACCTAACCCCTAAACCATAAAACTTGGAAGCAACCCTAGACCTCTATCTCCCTATCTCTCCCAATCTCTATTGGTCCCCTCGCTTTATCTCTCTCTAAACCCTAAATCCTAACCCCTAAACTCGAGCAACCCTAAGCCCCTAACCCCAAAACCCTAACCCCTAAACCCTAAACCTTAACCCCTAAACCTTAAACTTGAGCATCCTTAAACCCCTAAAGCCTAAATAATTCCCCTAAACCCTAACCCTAAACCCTAAACCCTATTTACTTGAGCAACCCTAAACTCATGTAAACCTCAAATAATGCCCCTGACCCCTAAACCCTAAACTCGAGCAACCAGACTAAACACCTAAACATATAGTTCAGTAGGGAATGATGGAGGATCAATGGGAAATGGATGTAGAATTCTTGGATCTTGATTAAATCATTATACTCATTTGGATGTGATTTGATAGGATCCAAGTTATTTGTTTGATTGTCTATGTTTTCTTGGGGAACAAGTGTCTCATCATGGGACATTGATGGATAATGAATAGGACTAGCATGGGATGATGGATAGGGCTAATGGGATGATGGATAGGAGTGATGTGGGTTACTTGCTCGTGGATAAGATCTTGATCATAGATAATATCTTGATCATAGGGAGGATAAGCATGGATAGCACGATATTAGATATGGATAGGGTAAGTGGGGATGCATTGATATTCATTGAATTGGGGAGTAAGAGGTGGTGATGGGGGTTCACTAGGAGATTTTGGAGGATTAATGATGGGATCGATGTACAGAGGGGTTGACCATGAGATGGTAAGGGAACCAAGATGGAATTAGATGGGATGTTTGGATTTTGATTAGGATGGGTGGTTGGTGTTTCCACATTCTTTGGACTAGGCTCTTAATGTATAGCTATTGGGTTTCTTAGATGGATGTGATGGGTTCTTAGATCTAGGATCAATAATCTTTGTATGTTTGACAACATGGCTACATGATGGGGCTTGACTTAGACTTATGGTAGGAGACTCTTCAATGAAATGGATAGGCATAGGAGTGGATGATGGTGTTGGAGTGGTATACATGTTATTAGGAAACAAGAAAACTAGGACACCCTATCTCTCCTCTCTCTCCCATCCATCTCCATCCTCTCTCCCTCTTCCTCCCTCTCCTCTTGCATGTTGACAAAGAATATGGAAACAATAAAATGAGGACATGCAAAGAGGGACGAGAATATAAATTGGGATGATGAAATGGAAACAAGATAGTTTATGAAATTTCATTGGATGGGAAGAATGATGAGGAGAGGTAGAGAGGGGAGGGAAGTATAGAGTGAGAGAGAGGATAGGAGGTAGATATGGGAGGGAAGTAGAGAGTGGGAGAGGACCGTAGGAGGTAGACAGGGGAAGGAAGAAGAGAGAGAGAGGGTAGGAGGTAGACAAGGGAGGGAAGCAAAGACTGAGAGAGAGGACCTAGGAGGGAGACAGGGGAGGGAAGTAGAAAGTGAGAGAGAGGGTAAGAGGTAGAGAGAGGGGACAAGAGAGTGAGAGAGAAGGTAGGAGGTAGAGAGGCAAGGGAAGCAAAGACTTAGAAAGAGGGTAGGAGGTAGATAGGGGAGGGAAGTAGAGAGTGAGAGAGAGGGTAGAAGGTAGAGAGGGGACAGAAGAAGAGAGTGAGAGAGAAGGTTTGAGGTAGAGAGGGGAGGGAAGCAGAGACTCAGAGAGAGGGTAGGATGTAGAGAGGGGAGAGAAGTAGAGAGTGAGAGAGACAATAGGAAGTGCAGTTGCCCTTGTAGACATGTATGTAAAGTGTGGAAGCATAGACAAGGCATGTCAATTGTATGACGTAACAACTCAAAGAGATGTTCTATAATGGAATGCAATGATTGCAAGATATGCAAAAAATGGATTTGTTGAATAGGTTTTAGAAACTTTCAAGAAAATGCAATTGGCATGTGTATTGCCAGTTATGCTCGACTTTCTTTGACGTGTTTTTATCAATTTTTAGCAAAATCTGGAGGTAATCTGGAGCGTGCTCCCCATTAGGATGACACTTTTTTCAATGAAAACTCAAAAAAAATACCACCATAATCTTAAGCTATCTGTTAGCTATCTAACCATATAATTTTTTTCACATTTTGAGTACGTTTAGTATTTCATCTTGAATTTCTTTTGTTAGTGTGTCTATTTTTTGTCAAAAACCAGTGTCTAGTATTGTTGACTTTTTTTAACCATTCATCAAAATTTGAAATAAGTTACATTTTTAGAAACTATACTCCATTCTACATGTATTAAAAAAAAATTGATTTTCGATTAGTTTTCAAACATTTTAGGGGGGGCACACTCAAATTTCTATTTTTCAGGATGTGTCCACTTTAAAAATTACTAAAAAAACAATTATTCATTAAAAAATTATTAGAAAAATCAGGGATAAACTACATGGTGTTAGCTAATTTCTTATTGGAGCGATTATTGAAATACTAAAAAAAAGTTTACATTTTAGGGGGAGCACACCAAACACTATGTTATGTTTTTTTGAGAAAAACAAGACCAATTTGTGTGCTCCCCCTTTTTGAACCCCTTAATCTCAACCATTTTTTGAAAAAATTAGTAGTTTAGAAACTAGATTCGAAGCACTACAACTCTTGTTTTTGTTCAATCATCAAATTTTGAGTGTAGCTATCTTCAATTTCTCATCCAACATCAATGTTTCCTAATTTCAGAAAAAAAAAGTGGCATCTTAAGACCCCATTTTGGTCCCTCATCTTTGTGCACATACCCCATGAACAATAAGTACATTCATGCAAGATAACAAAGCATCACAACTCATGCATACATTTATGTTTCCTAATTTTTATACAACTCACCATACATCAACATATAACATATAAGCTTAATACATAATAGAGAACTATTTATTTTATCCATTCTAGCTACTTGTTAGTTATGAGCATGCCACCGATTCAATTCAATTTATGTTTATGATCTTTGTTTGTCTATGTATCAACATGTCTCTAACTCAATGAGTACCCAATCATGTGTATACATAAAAAGGTTTAACAACCCCTAATTCAATGAATACACAATCTCTCTCATCCACACAAAGTTATCAATCCCTAATTTCTTGTTAACATAAATCCTAAGTTATGATGGGTATTGACCAATTCCATGGAATTCCTTCTTCCATAGGTATACTTCCATTTCCATCTCTACAAAATCAAGATGACATGTAGTTCTCATTTTTAAGTTATATGCTCATTAGATTTGTTTGTTATCATAGTTTAAAACTATAAGAAACATTCAAAGATGATGATTATTAATTTGATTGACCGATTGATTCATCCAAAATAGGCTCCAAATATATAGAAAGCTAATTATAGAATAATTTAAACATAATTTCTAAATTATGTTCCAATACAAAGTTAGATTATTATTTTTCCTTTTAACCTATGTAATTTTCCTATTGATTGTGTATGTGGAAGTACTCAATATTTTATAATAGACCAAACCATTTTTTTTGTGAAAATGATAATAAAAAAAATCAATTTTCTAATTGTACACTTGAAAACCATTTTTGGGCACTAACACCCATTTTAGAAAATGGTGTTTGTTCTAAAAGATCACCACCATTGATCAAGCATGTTGATCTGTTTTCTAAAGCTCACCAATGCTTAGCAGGGGCACTAGTATTTATCTCTAGACATTAGTGCCTAGGGTGGGCACTTATGTCATGTCTAGACTAGACAATACTATCGAAGTTGGATATTGGTGTCTTAGTTGACTATTTTTATATCTAACTCCTTGGATCTATGTGTCAGGGTTTCCATAGGATTTTAACATACTCAAACTTCAATTTTTGTAATTCAATTGATAAGAATTAGATTTTCAAGTTTACTAGTATTGTTTAAGAATTGAATCTCAAGATAAGTAAAATCTAAGTTTACTTGTGTTTTCTATGTTGGATATCAAAACTACAACTCCAATTGTCTAAAGAGAACACCCACTACTCATGTTGAAGAGGAAAAGACAATGCAAGTAGAGAGGCAAAACTCATTGACAAGAAAGGGATAGCTTGAGGCTAATGCATAGGATTGGGTTAATCCTCTTCTTCTTTAGGCTCTACGAAACCTAGGAGAATGATCCTTGAGGTCTACTTAATACAACAATTAAAGAGAATTGAAAAATATTACAAGATAGACCTTGACTTTAACCACGCCCTAATGGTAGCCATAAATAGATTTTTTGCCCTCACAATGAGTAGATTTGATGTAAAATGCATATGCAACTTAAGATAGAGAAAATTTACAATTCATTATATATGAATAATTATAGTAGAAGGAAAGAACTCCCCACACTTTAACATACACTTTTCCATTTTCCTATTATTCATATACATATAATAATGAGAATAGCCTAAAATAGAGAGCTCATAGCTCCACACTTTTCACCTCACACTTTTATATTTCATAGTCTTATCTATCATCCATCAAATGATTAAAACATTTTATGCATTTTCCACTAATGGATATTAATTACAAGAACATCTAATGTGAGTTTTGATGACAACCCACAATGGGATGTGAATTTATTAATTTTTGGAATTTATTAATAAATATTATCAATTATCTTATCCACTGCAAAATTTTCATTTATTGGTATTATAAATTTAGTTGATGGATTTTTTTATTGTGGTCTTTTAAGCCTTTTAAAATAGTTCCAAAAATATTGTCTTATGCTATAAAATTTCCCTCACATTTGAAAATATTATTTAGTCAACAAAATTGTCTCACTTTGTGGGGAAAACCATTCTTCATAGTATAGAAAAGTATTCTCAATTGACAAACCCACTACACATCTTAATAATGTAGGTGCTAGTTTTAAATCTATTATTAATCATCATATACTTTATAAATGATCTAGATGTTGTGTCAAATCCATACTGAGTGAATATGCACCCATGCCAAGTACCCCTTCATTGGAATAAAATTGCATAAGCTTATTGTGTTACTACTACTTCAATTCCTAGAACCACTATTCTAATAATGCAAGGCCAAAACCAAAATATGGACTTTTAATTGTTATTAAAATATTTGTCCACTATATTATCTCACCCATAATAATTAAACCTCAAAGGAAAATCTTTCCATGCACAATGTTATCAACTAGTTTTAGAGCTTAAACAACTCATAAATTAACATAGTATTCTTATTGTATATATGGCATTAAATAAAGACAATGGCATTTTAGGAAAATGATTGATGTATGGTAATTGGTCAAACCATATAAGGAATCCACCTTTCCAATCCTTCTATCTCTTAGTGGCTAATCAAATGGGGCACATTTTGGAAACCAAACAACACCAACCTCATATTCTCACAAAGAAATGTGTAGTCTGTATGGGTGAATGTAGCCTCGCGCAATAAAAAATAAACATGTAGATCTTTCATGTAGCTTTAAGACAATATATGACCCTTGAGGATGGAGATATATGGCCCTTGAGGACTCAATTAATAAACCAATAGCATAGCACTTGCATTATTAGGGTACTAAGAAACACCCCTAATTTCATTTCTATCCCTCATTTTTCTATACCCCCTCTCCATACACTAGTATAATTAAATACCTCCCTTTTTTCACTAGGTATCCTATGTACCTATTTTTTTGGCCACATTCTTATATCCCCAAGTATTATTTCTACCCTATAAACCATGGGCACTTCCTACACCTACATCTCACTCAAAAATAGTTTTGATTTCTATCCCAGACATTAAAGCCTTGAAACATAAAACCTAGATGAGCTATGATAAATATGTCATCCTACAGAAAGCTTTGACAAAATTTAAAAGCACTTAACATCTCAGTCCCTAAACCCTTGCCATACCAACTCTAACAATGAATCCCCCTAATAACCAACATCTCAATTATAGTATACATATTATTGTAAATTATAATGTAAGGGTTATAACTTTAGATACCCAATGATTCTTTTGGGTAGGGTTGTGATATTACCAAAAGGTGTCCAATAACTAGTTTTAGGAAACTTGGGTAGGATTGTACTAAACCTACAAACCTTCATGTGATCATTGTTTCTTTTGTTAATTGTAGTTAGGATTAAGCAACTACCCTAGGATTATGAGGCTCTAACACAATACAAGACTATGCAGTGTAGAAAAAAGATAGCTTCACAACCCTGACAAGACACACATAGTGACTGGAGTTTCCTCTAATTAGCCTATACAAAATGATCTATAGAGGATTTTAAACGCTATTTAGAAACACCTTAATCTCATTTTGTACATGCTTACAAACCCCCAATACCTACATCTATCACATTAATTAAATTATCCCCTTTCTCCCTAATACTAAAGTGATATATTGGGTCATTTTTTGGTTATTAAAAACCCAAAATATGCATGCATGTGATAAGGTATTGCTTTAGAGGTGAATTCCCCAAGATTTGGCCTTCCTCCAAAATGCATTAATCAATATATTTTCATTTCCTTCTCCAAATCACATTGATCATAAGTCATATAAAAGCTCTATGGAAATGTATTAATGTATGCTACCAATTTTTGGTACCTAATGTGAATGCTTGATCCCCATTTGCTCTATGTAACTAGAAACCTACAACCATGGCAATAAATGTGTAAACCCCCTAGGAAGAACTCTCCTTCAACCTTGTTCTAATACCATATTGAAATGGATAAGACAATACACAAGAAACATATATTACACCATGATTTCAAGATTATTGAAACAAATTGTTATTCACAATATTGAATTGATTGGTTTTACATTTTATAAAATTCATTACATAGTTCATCCACCCAAAGAATTATACATGAAAATGTTCTCGTGCAACTAACCACTAACTAACATAACACTAAAACATATTCAATTATTCTATCAACCTAACATCTAACACTCTAAATATTCATCAATATCTTGACTTACTAATAACTAAGATGTAATAGTCTAACACTAGCCACTACACACCCATTATTTGCACACTAAAGAGCCATAATATGGAATATGCTACTGTAGTACAAGTTTGTGAATGACCATTAGATTATGCTAAGGTCTCAACTCATTTAGGATAAAAAATAGTCATGCTTTTCTTGCATCATATTTTTTATGTTGTACTACCTAGAAAATGTGAAAGACCCTCTTGATGGATCTTGAGTACACTAGTCTTTATATATATGTAACTACTGACTCATAGTTTAACATCCATGATATATATAACAGTGATCAAATAAATTATCCATGTATTGTCACATAACATCATAAGAAGTATAACAATGTACTTAATCATGTTTTAAAATAACCTTAACCATACTAGTCACATAAATGTGCCTACTTTAAGAACTTAGCTTTGATACCACATGTAATGACCCCTCTACTTGGTTATTAGAAAGCCACAATAAACCATGAATTACATGCTATTTTTCTTTATAAGGTAAAACAACTGAGCTATCACATCAATTGAACATGAATAATAAGTACATTCACACAAGATAACAAAACATCAAAATGCATGCATACATTTATGTTTCCCAGATTGTTATGTAACCCACCATACATTAACATAGAATAAATAAGTTTAATACATAATAAAGAACTGTCTAGTTTAAATCCATTCTAGCTACTTGTTAGTTATTAGCATGTTGTTAATCAGTTTCATCTATGTTCATGATCTTTGTTTGTCTATGTCTAAATATGTCTAACTCAATGAGCATTAAATTATTTGTATACATATAAGTTTTAGAAACCCCTAATTCAATGAATACACAACCTATATCATTCACACAAAGTTATCAAACCCTAACTTCATATTAAGATGGAGAATTCTAAGCTACTGTGGATATTCACCTCTCCACAGAATTCCTTTTTCTATAGGCATGCCTACATATTTATCTCCATAGAATCAAGATCACATGTAGTTCTCCTTTTTAAGCTATATATTCATTATGTTTGATTATGTGGTACTTAAACTTATAAGTAATATTCAATGATCATGACTATCAATTCAATTGACCTATTGATTCATCTAAAATAGGCTCCAAATCCATAGAAAGCTAACTATAGAACAACTTAAATATAATTTCCAAATTATGTTCCAATACAAAGTTAGATAATGATTTTTTTCACCTTATGTAATTTTATTGTTGATTTAATATGTGGAAGTACTCGTTGTTTTACAACAAATCTAAACCACTTTTAGGGAAAATGACACTTAGAAAACTCAATAGACTAGTTGTATACTTGAATATCATTTCTCTAGGAACTAGCAACCAACTTGGGCACTAATATCTATTTTGGAAGGTCACCAATACCTAGTAGGGGTATTGGTGTCTATTTAAGGTCACTAGAGCCTAGTAGGGACAATGGTGTCTTATCTAAAGGTCACTAGTGAGATAGACACCAACACCTAGGTTGGGCACTCCTATCCTATCCAAACTAAACATTAGCATTTGAGTTAGATGGTGTTTTTTTTAGATTTGCCTACTCAGATTCATGCATTAGGGTTTCCACATGCTTTTAACCTACTTAGACTTCAATTTTGACAATTTAGTTAACAAGAATTAAATTTTAAAGTTCACTATTGTTGCATAAAACTTGAATCCTAAAATAATTTTTTTTTTTAATTTGCTCATGTTCTTAATAGCCCTAGGGAACATTTTACAACATTCAATTTACCCTCTACACCCAATTTACCATTCTAGTTAACCCTAAACATGTAACTATATATGTACATATGGTAAACACATTTTCCAACATATTGATGAAATTTAAAGCACAATAGGGTTAAATTTAGATTACATGTAATATCATAAAATATTCTACTAAAATATAGACATGTTTTCCATTGTCAATTTGATATAATTATATAAACCCTAGTCTCAATTTCTTAAATTAATGTTTAGGGTTTCATGTTTCTATTTATTTTAAATTCTAGAGTTTCATGATTAAACATAGATGTATGATTTAATTGATCATAAGACATTAATCTAAATTTCCAAACCCTCATTCCTATAATTTCTTCTAATTCCCCCATGTTTCTCATTCACTAATTTCCTAGTTTCCCTAAAAAAGTATTATCTACACTATGCTAGTATTGATTCCAATTTTGTAATTACTTCATCTTTGAGTAATCTAATTATAAAAAACTTATTTTTGCTTTAAATCAATTCTTTAAGTATCTTTTCCAAAATCCCATCCTTTAATCCTATAAATATCTTTATTTAAATCCTCCAAAACATCAAACTTAAAGATAGAGGATAATTTTAATATTAATATAAAGTTAAATGTATTTTTGTTAAATTTAAATATTCATGAATAGATTTGCTTTTAAAAATAATTATCTAAACTAGATTTATGAAATTGATTCCTATTTATAGTGTTGTAAGGATAATTATTCAATTTCTAAAATTCATCTTTAAAAGAAAAGTCCACTTTCATAATCCATTAATATAATAATTACAATTAAAATAATTGAATAAAATTCTATGTATATCCTAGATAATTACTCCATGTTATCATCCCATTTTCCTTTATTAAATTAATATATAACTATATTAATCCACCTAGTTTGATTTCATCCTACTCATTGAATTAATTATTAACATAGTTTAATAATCTGCCATATCTATTTTATCCTCCACAATAAATTAGTATCCAAAGAATAATCCACCTAATTAATCCATAAATCAAATAATTGAATGATCAAATATCATCATAATGTAAAATATAAAAGTACCCTATGAGGTGGGCATTACAATTATGCACAATGCTTTAGGACTATAGTACACATGACTATCAATTTTTCCCCATATGCATATCCCACCAACCAACACAAGGCTACACATAGTGTCAATACTAGATTAAGTTACTTATGACAAAATGATTCTAAGTAAAACCAAAGGAATTTAGAAATTTCACTAGATTGGTGGTTCATCCTCACATAGTGTTATAACAACTCCTACTAATAATAATTTATCACTTTTCCCATCAATCTTGTTGATTTATCTAGAAGTATTTCATAACACTCTGTTGGGTTTTTCTCTCCAAATCGGCAAAGGGTTTGCCAGTTCCAATGCACAGGTAGATTCGGCCAACAAATATAGGAGGTTGCGTGAGCTGCCTCCCCTTCACTTTTGGTTCTGTCGCACCGAGGGGGGTATCCCTATAGCTAAAGATTTGTCTTTGACTCACCCAATAGAAAGATTTAGCTTTTTGGTCATAGGCATAATACTCTCATGTTTGGACCAAGATTTGTGTGATAAATCACAAGTTTGGCAACATTCTTGGACATATCTAACTGGTTAGGTATGAGAGTATGCAGGGGTCCTATTTCTACTCCTACAAACTAACAGGTTGGAATTATGAAATGATTTGTTTTTAAGTTTTGGATGCAAGACAGGGGGTTTTGGATCATAACTACTAAATAAGGGCAGATCGGTGCCTATCTCGGGGCAAGGAGTCAACTAGACATATACAAGTGAATGATTTGCACTAGCATTTGAGTTTTAAGGGGTCAGATTGGTGCTTGCCTTACAAACACCACCCAAGAATGAGTATTTAGCTATCTCTACTTACAAATATCCCTGTTGCCATACATTCTTCCTCATACTTAACCCAAAATAGTTTAATCCACTCCTTGAATGGAAGTTAGAGATCAAGCACACAATACAGAAATCTATATCCTACAATCTAAGTAACCCTTAGCAACTAGATCCAAAAGAAGGGATGCATACAACAATGGAGATAGACAACTAAACACATGCAACAGAGCATTTTTCATATAAAAATAACATGAAACTAAACATATGCAACTTGCATTCAAATGCAACTCATAAACTCCAAAAGAGACAAAACAGCCAAGAAATGCTCTATTTTTCATTATTTCCTCCAAAAATTGCCCAAGTCTTCAACAACCTCAAAAATGAGTGACACAATCCTCTTATACATCAAGAACGTACACTCAGCAATTAATTACATGGTCTTTTCAAATTCTGCCAGATATAATGCACCATCAAAATGGCAGCCAAAACATTCAATGCACTAGGGAGAAGAAAGGGAAGAAGCAGGTGGGTCGAGATGTGAGCTGGCGACTGAAGTTTTTTGCCCTTAATCAGGTAGGTAAAATGTCAATCAAGACCATGCCTCTGCAAGTTTTTCCATTAATGACCAACCTACCCGCAACTTCTGGAAATACAACAGCTGCATGCTTTGCAATTTTTCCCGCCTGAAATGCGGTTGTAGATACACAGGAAATCCTTCCTTCTCTGAAGATTTGAAGTAGGCCGTCAATTTCCTTCTCCCACTGAGATCTGCGGCTTCAAATCATGCTGAAAATTCATCAGCCAATGAAATCGCGCCACGCAGGTAGCTTTTGTTGTTTGCACTTTTCACAGCGCAAACATACCTTTTGCCTTTCGCCCCTTGCACATTTTTGCCCTTTGCATATTCAAATGTTGTAAATGCAAAAGCATATACATACAATCCACCTTGGACACGTGTCACAACCTCATTGGATCACTATCGCTATGCATTTACCTCTTCATCGGTCATCGAAAAGATCCTGGAAGTGTCTTGCAATAAGCATTGCCCTATCGACAAGCCAATGTATCCATTCTTCCTATCAGACCATTGCATCAACATTTGTATCTTGCATTTGTATATGCAATTGCATATACAAACAATCACAATGTATACAAGTGGTGGACCCTAAATTTTTATGAAACAAATTGAAATCTCATTCAGGTGCGGCTTGTATCTTTATTCTTTGTATATCACCTTGTATATTGCACATACAATGCACAATATACAACTTGCAGATTCCAAAACCTTAATCAACTAGATTGGAATAACTTTGAAATCTGGCACTTGTATCAACACCTTTGCATGTCACATTGTATATTGCACATACAATGTGTAACATACAACCTGCGGACCCCAGTCACATATCCGCCACAACAAACTTTCCTTTCACGTTCGAGTTGTATCTGTGCCTTTGTACATTGCATTGTACATCGCACAAACATACAACCCATAGAACATACAACTGCGCGGGCCCCACTAGGTTCTTGAAACTTTGACTTTGACCATACCTGCTTTACATATTTCTTTGTATCTTTACTTGTATGTCGACCTTGTATGTTATTTTGTATATGCATCGGGCCTTTGTATCTTTTGCCTTGTATGTTACCGCCTTTGTATATGCATTGGGCTATCGGTGAGACTGTTGCATGGGTCACCGATACACATTGTTTCGCCGATGATCCCTTGTACATTGACTTTACATATCACCATTATATCTTACTCGTTGTATATCAAATATACAACAACATATACATGCAAAGCCTTACATACAAGCACAGAATATTCCAGGAATCTGCTATATACAACCACTTTTTTATCTCCAGAAATGCATTTAAATGCCACATACAAACCTGATATGCATACAACGATGCATACAACCATTTTTCTCCATTCTGAAGTCGATTTAACTCTTTTTTCGGGTCTGCCAATGCACATTTGCACTTGTACATACAAAGATATATGCATACAACTACACAAGCCGAAGGACTTAGAAATTTTTTGGGTTTTTATGAAAAGGCCTGTAGATTTAAATGTTCGAAACCTAAACCCAGGTGGGCACCAACATTGGCTTTGTCTGGGGACGCATGGCTCTTGCAGGCATGGCGACAACCATAGATCTCTGGGATGTAGACCGAGTGCAATATCCATTGGGCACAGAGTCAAAGCTACACCAACCTGCATCACAAATCACACCTTTTAAAATTTACTTGGTGGCCCAGGGCCACCAAAAAGGAAAAACCAAAATTTCCCTTTATCAAACATCTGATTTTCTTTTGATTTCTTCAAATGAAGTCGGAAAACACTTGGCCGTGTACAGCACCCTACTTTGCAATTAGTTGTGCTACTGCCCATTCCTCTTTTTTTAACAAATCTACAACAAGCTTCATCAACATACATTATCTTTAGCTGTAGAATGTCATCATCATATGAGTCACCAATGTTGCTTGGAAAAATAAAAAACTCATATGAAACAAATGAATCCACATTAGAATTTTGCCCTTCTTCAAAAAATAAGAGCTCCTCTGTACTAACAAACAATACTCAGGCACAAGCAACATCTCATAACCAAAATCACATTCATTTTTATAAACATTCAGATATCCATCATCATTGTGCTTGGCAATTTTATCATTAAGGTCCACCGAGAATGCCTCAAGAGAAGGCATAAAGAGCTCAGAGTGTAGCCCTTCATCAAAAGCTTTATAGTCACCCTTGCAACCAACACTATCCCCAACTATATGAGCACACACATTTGCAACTTGTCCATTCACATCTGAATAGTAGCTCTGATTTTCCTCTTCACCAATGCCCTGATGATCAAGAGCAAACATTCCAACCTTTGCATTGTAGAGGTGGTCATAATCTTCAAGGAAACACTCATCATCCATATATATTTCATCATCTGAAAGGCTCACATATGGGTCTGAATGCTGACAATCATCAACACATTCCCTTCCATTCCTTGAAACAACATTTTCTATATTCAGAGTGAAGCTCTGCATATCCACCTCATATAAATATTCTTGATCAAATGAGAAATGTCTATTGCTGCAGGACACAACTTCATGTATATCTTTCATTTTATCATTTGAAATGCATTTTGCATCTGCAGGCTTCTTTTCCAGTGGCTGATAACAATCTTTGTCTTCACCATTATAGGATGTGCCTACATTTTATACAACATCTTCTTCATGTTCATGCATCACATCATGACTACACATACTGTTCTAAAATATATTTCCCTCTACAAAATCATCTTTAAATGAGCACACTGGGAAAGCTGAAATATATTCACTTTGAAAACTATTTTGAAGGCTTGCAATCATGAAACCTACTAGCATTCCATATTTCTAATTATTTTCAATATCCATAGCAAATTTGTAGGCCTGGTGAAGTGTAGTTGGTTCTTTATCTCTCAATAAACAACTCATTTCTTCATCAAATGCAGCTAAATAAATTGCCAAGCATAATGCATCATTGGGTCTCATATATTTAGGAATCTGCTTGAGCAACTTAATAAATCTAAGATTAAAGGCTAGAACCAGTTCCTCATCTTCCTTTTGGATATTCATGAAATGTATGATCAATGAGGCCAAATCAAATCTTTCACCAAACTGCTCTAAGAATGCAACTTCTAAATCTACCCATGAAGAAACTAAAGACATAGGCAAGTCTGAAAACTAGACCCTAGCATCATCCTCTAATGACTGAACAAAAAGTCTCATTACTACATCTTCAACCTCTACCTCATAATCTTCTATCAAATTACAAAAATTTTGTAGATGTCTATTTGCAGACTCAAAATATGATCCACTATATTTCGGCAAATATTTTCTAATCTTATTGGGAATAACATTTGGGTAACCACTTATTCCTCTAAAATTCAGGGCTTTATATCTTTCAATAAAAAATGGTCTTCTTTGAGAGCACAACCAGGATTGTTGCTCTTTTTGAATCATTTCAAGTGAAAAGATGGAATACCTGGAAATATGTTGCAGCTTTGGATAGATTCAATCAGCAGAGTCGCCACTTCCCATAGAGAGGACATAGTATCACGAAGGCATCTTTATTTTCTGGATTCATCACGCCAGCAGAGCACCACATGGTCGTTCTTTGGTCTTGTTGCAACAACTTCATTTGGGTCTTCTAAATCTTCAAATTGCTTGACTCTTCCCCAGTAGAGTCACCACTTTGTTGGTGACTCGGATGGGCAAAAATAACACTTTTAATTCAACTCCCCAGTAGAGTCGCCACTTTGTTGGGTTTTTCTCTCTGAATCAACAAAGGGTTTGCCAGTTCTAATGCATGGGCAGATTCGGCCAACAAATATAGGAGGTTGCGTGAGTTGCCTCCCCTTCACTTCTAGTTCTGCCACACCAAGGGGATATCCCTATAGCTAAAGATTTGTCTTTGACTCACCCAACAGAAAGATTTAGCTTTTTAGTCACAAGCAGAATACTCTCATGTTTGGACCAAGATTTGTGTGATAAATCACAAGGTTGGCAACATATTTGGACATATCTAATTGGTTAGGTATGAGAGTATGCAGGGGTCCTATTTCTACTCCTACAAACTAACAAGTTGGAATTATGAAATGATTTGTTTTTAAGTTTTGGATGCAAGACAGGGGGTTTTGGATCCTAACTACTACATAAGGGCAAACCGGTGCCTATCTCAGGGCAAGGAGTCAACTAGATGTATACAAGTGAATGATTTGCATTAGCATTCAAGTTTTAAGGGGTCATATTGGTCCTTTCCGTACAAACACCACCCAAGAATGAGTATTTAGCTATCTCTACTTATAAATATCCCTGCTGCCATACATTCTTCCTCATACTTAACCCAAAATAGTTTAATCCACTCCTTGAATGGAAGTTAGAGATCAAGCACACAATACAAAAATCTGTATCCTAGAATCTAAGTAACCCTTAGCAACCAGATTCAAAAGAAGGGATGCATACAACAATGGAGACAAACAACTAAACACATGCAACAGAGCATTTTTCATATAAAAATAACATGAAACTAAACATATGCAACCTGCATTCAAATGCATCTCATAAACTCCAAAAGAGACAGAACAACCAAGAAATGCTCTGTTTTTCGTTATTTCCTCCAAAAATTGCCCAAGTCTTCAACAACCTCAAAAATGAGTGACACGGTCCTCTTATACATCAAGAACATGCACTCAGCAATTAATTACATGGTCTTTTCAAATTCCGCTAGATACAATGCACCATCAAAATGGTGCCCAAAACATCAATGCACCAGGGAGAAGAAAGGGAAGGAGCAGGTGGGATCAGGATGCGAGCCACCGATTGAAGATTTTTGCCCTTAATCAGGTAGGTAACCTGTCAATCAAGACCATGCCTCTCTGAATTTTGCCATTAATGGCCAACCTACCCGCAACTTCTGGAAATACAACGGCTACGTGCTTTGCAATTTTTCCCGCTTGAAATGCGGCTGTAGATACACAAGAAATCCTTCCTTCTCTAAAGATTTGAAGCAGGCTGTCGATTTCCTTCTCCCGCTGAGATTTGTGGCTTCAAATCATGCTAAAAATTCATCAGCCAATGAAATCATGCCATGCAAGCAGCTTTTGCTGTTTTGACTTTTTGCAGCGCAAACATACCTTTTGCCTTTTCACCCCTTGCACATTTTTGCCCTTTGCATATTCAAATTTTTGTATATGCAAAAGCATATACATACAATCCGCCTTGGACATGTGTCACAACCTCATTGGATCACTATCGCTATGCATTTGCCTCTTCATTGGTCATCGGAAAGACCTTGGAAGTGTCCACCGATAAGCATTGCCCTGTCGACGAGCCAATGTATCCATTCTTGCTATCAGACCATTGCATCAACATTTGTATCTTGCATTTGTATATGCAATTGCATATACAAACAATCACAATGTATACAAGCGGCGGACCCCAAATTTTTATGAAACAAATTGAAATTGCGTTCGGGTCCGGCTTGTATCTTTATTCTTTGTATCACCTTGTATATTGCACATACAATGCACAATATACAACCCATAGATTCCCAAACCTTAATCAGCTAGATTGGAACAACTTTGAAATCCGGCACTTGTATCAACACCTTTGCATGTCACATTGTATATTGCACATACAATGTGCAACGTACAACTCACGGACCCCAGCCACATATCCGCCATAACAAACTTTCCTTTCACGTCCAAGTTGTATCTGTGCCTTTGTACATTGCATTGTACTTCGCACAAACATATAACCCACAGAACATACAACTACTCCGGCCCCACCAGGTTCTTGAAACTTTGACTTTGACCATACCTGCTTTACATATTTCTTTGTATCTTTACTTGTATGTCGGCCTTGTATGTTACTTTGTATATGCATCGGGCCTTTGTATCTTTTGCCTTGTATGTTATCACCTTTGTATATGCATCGGGCTATTGGTGAGACTGTTACATGGGTCGCTGATACACATTGTTTCGCCGATGATCCCTTGTACATTGACTTTGCATATCACCTTTGTATCTTACCCGTTGTATATCAAATATACAACTTAAACATGCAAAGCCTTACATACAAGCATGGAATATTCTAGGAATCTGCGATATACAACCACTTTTTTTATCTCTAGAAATGTATTTAAATGCCACATACAAACCCGATATGCATACAATGATGCATACAACCATTTTTCTCCATTCTGAAGCCGATTTAACTCTTTTTTCAGGTCCACCAATGCACATTTACACTTGTAAATACAATGATATATGCATACAACTACACAGGCTGAAGGACTTAGAATTTTTTTGGGTTTTTATGAAAAGGCCCATAGATTTAAATGCTCGAAACCCAAACCTAGGTGGGCACGAACACACTCCAATGCTACTTTATTTTTTAAAAATCATTAGATACATGGACATACTTGGGGTGGGTGTATTGAAGATAAAATCTCAAAATACAATGTCTTATTGACAACAAGGTGATTCATGCAAATGGGTGATCCCATAATACTATGTTCCACTTGGGAGGCAAGGCGAAAAATGAGCCCAAGATGCTAAAATTACAAAATACCTTTGAATGAAGGTCCTACTCATTTGAAGGTGATGCCATCATGACCTTTGAATGAAGGTCTTTTTTTTCAAATCTTAAATGTTTCATGTTCAAAATTCTTTATAAAAGGGACCTTCGTATGAAGGATCTTTGAATGAAGGTTTTGACCTTTGTTCGAAGGTCCTTCATTTGAAGGTCCCTCTAATGCCATCCCATTGTAGCTCATAGAGTTTTCAAAGATTTTTTGTTTCAAAGCAAGGGTTGGACCATCAAATGGAGTCACCATGACATGAAATTTTGCAGGATTGTAAGCCTTAGAGTAAGCTTTTTGAAGAATATAGTTTGTAATATACTTTATTTAACTATAATATTTTTTTTCTATTTTTTAGTGTACATAAGTTTTTTACTAAATATAAGGGTCTCTATTTGATGCACATGGAAAATAGAAAATGGTAGAAAAAAATTCTAAAAATTATCTAGACACTCCATATCCTATCCTTGTTTCAATAAAAAAAAATTAATTTTGATATACACAAAAAAGTTGTGTTATGGAATAAAACCACTTTAAATTATAATTAATGTGAATTAAAAATAATAATAAATAAAATATGCAACAAAAAATAGGAAAAATATGCATGCACTTGATATTAGTGTTAGTGATCTGTATTTAAAAAAAAAGATTTTATCTTATTTCTAATAAAGGTTATGCATTATGGAATGAATGTCACTTATTGGAAATACTATAAAGTATGAAAACCAAGGTATTAAAAAATGACACAAATTATTTTTTAAAATTTAAAATATATAGATATTTAGAATCTACACACAAAATCTAAAAAAATAGTAGTTCACATCATCTTCAAATTCTTCACACTTTGCTTGCTATAAGTGAAAGAAAGTGAAAATTGGTTAATGTCCCACTTAGGCCAAAAAGTGGGGCACACTATTGTGACATCACCCTAATATTAATGACAAAAGAAATAAATAAATGGCACCTTAACATTATCAAGTAGAACTGGACAAGGATGATCCTCCCTAGCCTAGTCATAATGAACACATTGATTTTATTCAAAAGTCTAAGGATATATATATATATAACACACCTCCTCTCAATGTTACATATGATATAAAACAAAATGACAATGAATGAAAGGTTTGCATACAAGTAAGAATCAATGACACATATTATGGTGGGATGATTGTTGACCTAATCACTCCAATGAATATTAATTTAGATAGGTATTTAAAGAAAATTGAGACAAGCCAAAACTTACAAAAGACATATCTTTGGATATCTATTCTCATGATCAAGAAATGTCTACAAAACATCTTCAAAACAAGGGCAGGAAACATAAGTGACAACATAAAAAGTACCACCTTACTTTTATTCATATGATGAGACACTATCATAAACACCACTTGTATAATCATATCATATTATAGTGATACTCCCATGGGGAGCCATGGATTCTTATGACACATCTTTTGGAACTATTGGCATGGACACATTACAACCTAAATTATTATCTTAGATTCATATTTATCATGTGCTTTCTATCTCAAATACTATGCTTTTCTATCAAGCTTTCATTTGGACTTGCCACTTGGGGGCAAGGTAATGCCACTTTTTATAGGTTGCATGCGCTCATGCATGCTCTTCTTTGGGAAAAAGTGGAGGCATATTTTAATTCACACAACTTCCAACACTTAGATCAACACACAAGTATCTTGTAAGTATGCATACTATAATCAATTTTATTTTATCATACTCAATGTTTCAAATACAATCTTAAATAAATATGTATATGTAGACACTTAAAATTGCCCATACCTTGCAACAACATGTTTTGTCCTAGGTCCTTATATAATCCCACTTATAATCCAACTTAATCACCTAACCAATTAATTAAATAAACCCCTTTATTTAATTAATTCCCCCTTACTTGTCTCAAATAATTCAAATAAAATATCTGAATTAAATCCCTCATCTTTTACCACATTATGACATGTGTCACATGACTACAACTCTTCTCATGCACAAATAATTTAAATAATTTTATTATTTAAATTATGAGATTCCCATTCACATCCTATACTTAGCCCCACTTATTGTGCGTCATAAGCATCTTTTTCTCCAAAATAAATAAAAGAATCCCACTTATTTCTTCACATCCTAATTTTAGCCTCATGTCATAACCCACTTAATGTACGTCATAGGCACTAAAATCAACTTTTAATCCTAGCCATACACATCACATAATTGACTTTTAATCTTAGCCATTGAATCCTATTAGCTTTTGCCTATAAATCAACTATCATCCAAGCCAATTTCATGCATTGCGTTTCAAGTATCTTTACACTGTTGAAATCCCAATTGAGCCTTTGCATCACCCATCTATCTATTTTCCTCTATCATCTTCATCTTATCATTATGTTGCAGCTGTGAGCAATCAACAACCCTTCAACATCATGCATTCTCATACAAGATCGAGAAGAGCCATGTAAAGCCTCCAAATAAATGTAGAAGCCTTTAAACCAACTCAAAAGCAAATGAAGTAAGTAATCCACTTAAATACAACATCACAATATCTAAAGTAAAAGGATGCAAATTAATCCACTTAATTTCAATATAAAAGATAATATGGGTGTAATTAATCCGCTTAATTACAATATCTCAAGTAAAGTGAACCATCTCATAAGTATGAATCAAAATGTCATTAAATCTTACAAAATCGCGTGCTCAATCTAGGTAGAAGTACTATAATAATATACAAAATCCATGGCATTCATGCTGTAATACATCTAATATAGGGTACAATCAACATGTACAACAATAATAAATAAACCAATACACTCTTCAACCACACGAACCAAGTGGTCCACCGCCTGCAAGCCGAGAGATGAGAACATGGCCTAGGTGCTTTTCCACCCAACCATGAAGTATTTACACTTCCCCAGACCCCTTCATGAAATGGAAGAAACCTAGCCCTGCATGAAATGTCTAGCTACCTGGTAACAACTGGTAAGAGGGAACACCCAATGCAACCCTGATGTCTGAATGTGCAATTCTAAATAATGAAAAGCAAATTGTCTCACAATAGGATGTGGCAGAAATATATATAAATAATTTTTCTAGATAATAAACATCAATTTTGATGTCATCTCGATTAGATCTAATCCTTAAATAGTAACCTGGTTCAATTCCCAAAAAGAGTAAAGACATCTCTGAATATCCACATTCGGCATCCTAGTCTCAAAAGTAACCAAATAACATTCCTAGATACAATCTACTTCTTTCCCCAAGAAGCAAGAAATAAATAATAAAATAAATTATCAAAGTTCATCAATAAATCATTAAAAATTCCTTTCCCAAAACATCATTCAAGAAAATACCCTTTTTTAATCAATAATCTATCTTTCAGTCATACACTTGCATCCATAGGTTTGTCAAATTGATATAATTTACAAGTCCATATTTCAATCATTTTTCCCAATTTAAATAGAAATCTAATAATTTTAACTATCATACTATCGAATCTGTGATAGGAAGTATAAAACAATAAAAATGGTCTCCCTATCGCAACTGTGATAGGAACTGTTGCAGAAAATAAAGAAAGTGTATAGAGAACATAGTTTAATTCATTTTTTGGTCATGAATATAAATGGTTTTCAGTATCAACATTGACAGGAAAATTATATAGTAATCTACTATCTTTGTTTTGAGTTAACACGTTGATTTTAGCAAATTTTAAATAGACCTACAAGCTTAATTTGTTTAGCTACAAGAATATTGTATATACTGCTACAAGAAGATCGTATATACTGCTACAGGAATATATGAAGTTTGCAGTCATGAAGGTAGCTACAGGATCTGATTTCTTAGTCCACAAAGACAACAATGTATTGCCTACAGCCAAATAATATAAAAAAAACCAAGCTACAGGAATATAGTTTTAACTACTTCTAAGAGGTTGTTTCATCTAACAGAGGTTGATTTGCTAATCAAACATTGATTTTAGACAGAATAAGAAGAATATCATTATAATAATGTTTGACAGGGAATTAACTAACAGTGATATGGAGATTCTATTAAGAGTTTTCAATCAGTCAAGATTCAAGATTTGAGAATAACGACTTGTTTTTAGGTAGGCAACAAAGGTAGGAAAATTGACTATTAACAACTCTGATTTTTAGTCTATATACTGAGCAGATCGACCATCATGTAGATTGATATGAGTTTAAGTCAAAAACTAAAAGAGGATGGAACATAAACATCTACGTTTAAGTCTAAGAAGCTGGCGACAACAAGAAACAAGGGTCGATCTATACAGATCACCCAAGAATAGTCAAAATGGTCAATAGAGAGTCAATAGCCAGGAAATGATTCAAGTGGCCAGGTAAGGAGGTAAATGTAGAATGTAAATGATAATCACCAGTTTAAAGGTGGCGGCCATCATAGGTTTTGATCGCCAGACAGGAGGATGACTCAACAAAACAAGGTCGATCCTAAATGGGATCAGACGCCACCAAACAACTAATAAAAACTATCATTGCAGGCACAAAACAAGACAAAAACTATCCTTTTTGATAGTCATATAAATATGATTTCAATGCGGACAATTTTTAAGAAGAAAACCTAGAAAATTTGCTGGTCAAAGATGAGATTGCAGCTGTTATTGCTGCCCTGCTCTTTCTCTTATCGCGGCCTGAAGCTCTCTCTTTCTTCCATGCTATTGACACTCAGAAAAATGACTTCCTTCTGCTATAAAAATGTGGATGATGTCTTCTACCCAAATCCGCCTCCTTTATCATAAAGAATTCTCCTTATTTTTGGCAAACCCATTAGGTTTTAGAACTGAAGCTCATTTTTAGTTTGCATGAAATTCCACCAATAAAAGGCTCATAATTCTATTTAAAATAAAATAATAGCTAGTTTAATTAGCTTACTGTCATGTAAATGACAGTAACCAATCTTTTAATTCTTTATCAAAACTCTAAGTATAATAATGCTATTTTTAATATAATTTAACTATTTAAATTAAACATAATCACTTTGAATAATCAAGAAGTGAAATATAATATAAATATATATACATCTATTATAATTATTTAAATCTAAATTAGCATATTATCTTCCAAACATCCTTGTTTTTGCAAAAATAGAAAAAAATATTTATTATTTAATAATATAACACACACAATTTTGAATGTAAGAAGAACATTAATATTAAATTTGACAAAATCATGCATTTGAAATAACTTATCGTAATAATTAAAACACAATATTTTCCAAATATTAAACCATCAATCACACTTATCAACCACACAGAGATGCATAAGAAAACCATTCAAAATGCATATGAAAACTATGTGGTGTGTGTGATTGCATTAGGGTAATCTATCCATTAGTTCTTGCCAAGTGGCTAAAACACCTCTACCTCAACCATGCTCTCGTCTTCGATGAGTACCTGCATCCATTTGCACTCAACTTGATGTCAATAGGTTAGTGTCTCTAAAATATAGCTGAGGCAAATCATTTTAATCATGTCTACAATATTTAACATTTAAAATAATTTCCAATTTTCATCAATATATCTCATAATAATTACCTTCACGCATGCAAAATTACTTAAGGTAAAAGTCAATCACAGTAATTGTTCACTAAACTAGAATAATCATATTGTTCATAAAAACAAGACGTGATGTCCTTCCCCACTTGGAAGAGGCCTCGTCCCGATGTCTTATTAAACATCAAAACAATAAAGTGTCCATCAACCACCTATAAAGTATCAAGGTGTCATAAAACAATAACATCAACTCAAAGTATCAAAAGATCATAACAACAAATCAAAGTATCAAAACAATAACTGAACTCAAAGTATCATAATCTATGCATGAATAAGAAATCTATGCTATATCCTCAAATGAAGAAAAGATCTATCAACCTCCTCTGCGTCCTCCCATGTGGCACTATCCTTAGAATACTAATCCCATTGGACCTTAAATTGCACCACATCTCTTCTACGCAACTTAATGTTGCGCTTCTCCAAGATTCAAGTGGGCTCCACCAGCACCACTCTTGGATCCTAAACCTGTAAAGCACGCCAATCAAGAATATGTGATGTGTCAGGATGATAAAGCTTAAGTAAAGACACATGAAAAACATTATGGATTCTGGCAAGTGCAGGTGGGAGAGTAAGTCTATAAGCTACAGGATTAATCACTTCCAAAACTTTGAACGATCCTACAAAACGAGGAGCAAGTTTGGACACTTTACCAACCAATATTGAACTCTTATGAGGTTTGACCCTCAAAAAGACTTTGTCACCAACTGAGAATTGTCTAGGAGTTCTATTCTTATCCACATAACTCTTTTGATGATCTAAAGCTTGCTTTTAACTTCTCCTTGATCAACTTCATCTGATCATCCATTCCTCTTAACATTTCAGGACCAATCACTAATCTGTCCTCCACCTTATCCCAACTGATAGGTGTTCGACACTTACACCCATAAAGAGCTTCGAACGGTGCCATTCCCAAAGATGTATGGTATGAATTATTGTATGCAAACTCTACCAATGGAAGATATTCCTCCCATTTATATTGCTGATCCATACAATACATTCTGAGAAGGTCTTCTACCACCTGATTGACTCTTTTTGTTTGACCATCCATTTGAGGATAATAAGCCGAACTGAAATTCAACTTTGTACCCAAAGCTACATTAAGAGTTGTCCAAAATCTAGATGTCATGCAAGTGTCTCAATCTGAAATGATCATCTCAGGCACTCCATGCAATCAGAAAATCTCCTAAACAAACTTCTTCGCTAAGACCATAGAACCATCAGAAAGATTCCCTGGAATAAAATGTACTACCTTTGTCAACTTGTCCACAACCACTAAGATGACATCATGCCTATTCTTAGACATAGGTAACCCTTGAAAAAAATCCATGCTTATCACTTGCCACTTGTGCTCAAAGATACTATGCAGATACAACAATCCTGCTAGATGCACATGCTTTGTCTTGACTCTTTGGCATTCCAAACATCAAGCCACAAATTCTGTCACATCCCTCTTAAGTCTAGGCCAAAAGTATAAAGGTTTCAAACCTTCGACCATCTTTGTCACTCCAAGGTGACCTAAATAAGGTGCATTGTGAATCTCTTCGAGAACTAACTTCCTCAACTCTCTTAAGTTAGGAATATACATCCTTCCTTGAAATCTCAAAAGTCCATCTGATTCGATAACATAACCATCAAACCTGTGATCTAAGGGGTCTACTTCCAAAGCTTGCTTTACTCTTTCATAATGCCCATCCCCTTGAAGATTCTGAATCACTTTATGCTTCAAATTGGATCTCATGGTAACAATGGCAGCTAGATGTCTTCTCCTACTAAGAGCATCTGCTACTCTATTCTCCTTTCCTTTAATATACTCAATTCCAAAGTCATACTCACTAAGGAATTCTAACCATCTTCTCTGTTGTGCATTAAGGTTAGGTTGAGTAAATATATAATTGAGCCCTAGATGATATGTCTTTAACTCAAAGGGCTTACCTAGAAGATAATGCCTCCATATCTGAAGTGCGTGAACTATGGCAGCTAACTCAAGATCATGCGGTGCATAGTTGAACTCATGTTGCTTTAACTTTCTTAACTCATACACAACCACTTTCTCATTCTACATCAATACTCCTAATCCTTCCCCTGAAGCATATGTTATAACTGTAAAGTGCCCATTAGGATCTGATTTGGTCAGGATAGGAGTAGTTGTGAGCTTTTCCTTTAGCACTTGGCAAGCTTGCTCACACCTTTCTATCCATTCAAACTTCTTACCCTTCTTTTGTAGTGCCGTAATCGGTGTTGCTATAGTTGAGAAACCTTCCAAAAACTTTCTATAATAACCTGCAAGTCCCATAAAACTTTTGACTTATGTCACACTCTGCAGTGCAGGCCATTCCATTATTGCTTTTATCTTCTCAGGATCAACTGCAATCCCTTCTACTGAAATCACATGACCAAGATAGTTCACTTTATCTTGAAAGAATGTACACTTTGATAATTTACCAAAAATCTTTCTCTCTCTCAAACGCTACAAAACAATCCTCAAATGTCTTTCATGCTCTTCAACTGATTTAGAGTATACCAATATGTCATCAAGGAAGATCAACACGAAATCATCTAAACAATCTCTGAAAATGCTATTCATCAAATTCATGAAAGATGCTGGAGCATTAGTCAACCCAAATGGTACTACTGTGAACTTGTAGTGACCATATCAATTCCTAAAAGTTGTTTTAGAGATATCCTCATCCTTAATCCGCAATTGGTGATAATAGGATCTAAGATCTATCTTCAAGAACATTGTTGCTCCTTTCATCTGATCAAAGAGCTCATCTATTCTTGGAAGTGGATACTTGTTCTTTATAGTAGCTTTGTTAAGCATCCTATAATCAATGCATAATCCCAAAGTACCATCCTTCTTTACAAAGATAACTGGTGTGCCCCATGGTAACACACTAGGTCTAATGAACCCTTGATTTAGTAACTCCTGCAATTGTGCCTTAAGCTCATACAATTCTATAGTAGTCATACTCTAGGGTGCCTTAGATTTTGGCTAAGTACCTAGTAGCAAGTCAATTGGGAAGTCAAATTCTCTCTTCCGGGGTAACTCTGTCAACTCTACAGAGAATACATCTCTGAAATCTCTAAGGATTGGATAGTCATTGAACACTGGTTCTTCTTTATCAAGGTCCTTTACTTGGACAACATAAATGGCACATCCTTTCCTCTTTTCTTTCTTTAATTGAATAGACAAGATTTGTCTAAGCTCTAAAGGTCTCTTAGATCCATTAATTTCCACTTGATTCCTTAGGTCATCCAAACATCTAACAACCTTGTCTTCACAGTTTACTAGGGACTTATGTTTAGTTAACTAGTTGATTCCCAGAATTACATCATAAGAGCCTAAAGGTGCTACATACAGATTTACTTGCGTCTAAAAACTAGGAAGCTCTAACTCACTACATGCTAGACATGAGTCTACCCTCTTTTCTACACTATTGCCATATTGTACCATCCAAGAGTTTTCAATATATCCAGGTCTAATAGATAACTTAGATACTACTCTAGGATCTACAAAACATTTTGTGGCACCAGTATCAATTAAAATAGAAACAGGTAGTCCATAGAGCTTACCTGGAAACTGAATAGGTGTTGCTTGAAAATTTGCTTGCTGATTATCCATTGCAGCATGAATCTGATGCTGCAATGCTCCTTGCTGATTCTTGTTTCCCCTTTTATGTGGACATGCATTTGCATAATTCTCTCCTCCACAGTTGTAGCATCCACCCTTAGGTGGTCTCTATCCTTCAGCTCTTTCCCTCTGATTGATGTTTCTATTGTTATGGCCACCTCTTTTGTTTCCACCATTTCCATTCTGAGAATTATTACCTCTCTTCAGATTCCTGATCTGTCTATTATTACCTTGGTTGTTATTCTGTTGATTATTCTGTGGTTTCTTGTTTGAAAACTTGGCATCTCTTTGCTTATGGTAATTGGTTGTCTACTACAACCTCTTCTCTTGCTTTATTTCTTTCTCAAAGGTAGCATCCATAGTGAGTGGGTTATGAATATCTACCTTAGCTCCAATCTGTGGCCTCAATCCCAGAATAAACTTTCTAATCCAAAATCTCTCATCTATCTGATACTGTGGAACATACTTAAGTAGATGAAAAAACATTTCCTAATAACTAGTTGCGGTCATACCTCCTTGAATCAAATTCTAAAACTCTGTCATCTTCTTGTCAAAGATTAACTATGGTAACCATCTTTTTCTAAACAGTTGCAGGAAAATCTCCCAAGTTATTTCACTAGGTAACAGCTTCTTATCTGCCTTCTCATTATCCCACCATGTTGTTACTTCTTTAGTCAATTGGTAAGATCCCCACATTGCCTTTGTGTGATCTGAAAGGTTTCAGAGTCCAAAGTATTTCTCCATTTCTATTATCCAGGACTCAGCTCCATCTCCAATTGTCTTTCCATCAAATTTTGGTGGTGATACTTTCTTGAGGTCTTTCCCCAATTCTTCCGCTATCTTTGCTTGATTATCAACAATAGCTCCAACTTCAGGAAATGGAACTTCTATCCTTAGGTTCTCATTTTGTGCCTCAACCCTTGGGTTTTCATTAGCATTCTGCCCTCTAAGAATTCCTCTTATCTCCTACTGAAGAGTATTCATCCTTATGTCCTGTCGGTTCAAGAGATCAAGAATATGGTCAAATCTTCCATCTTGGTAATTACTAGCATCTCCACAATCTCCTATAGTTCGACCACCATGAGCACCTCCATGTGATCCTCTTCCTCGAACAATTCCTGATCCATCACTACGATTAGTGTTTCTAGTATTCATGATGGATAATTTGTATCAAGTTTGCAACTTTAGCACAATAGTCCCAAAAAGAAAACAAAGGCCCTAGTGTTAAAGCTAGAGCTTTGATACCAAATGTAAAGCCACCAAATAAATGTAAAAGCCTTTAAACCAGCTCAAAAGTAAATGAAGTAAATAATCCACTTAAATACAACATCACAATATCTAAAGTAAAAGGATGCAAATTAATCCACTTAATTTCAATATAAAAGATAATATGGGTGTAATTAATCTGCTTAATTACAATATCTCAAGTAAAGTGAACCATCTCATAAGTATGAATCAAAATGTCATTAAATCTTACAAAATCGCGTGCTCAATCCAGGTAGAAGTACTATAATAATATACAAAATCCATGGCATTCATGCTGTAATACATCTAATATAGGGTACAATCAACATGTACAACAATAATAAATAAACCAATACACTCTTCAGCCACACGAACCAAGTGGTCCACCGCCTGCAAGCCGAGAGATGAGAACATGGCCTAGGTGCTTTTCCACCCAACCATGAAGTATTTACACTTCCCCAGACCCCTTCATGAAATGGAAGAAACCTAGCCCTGCACGAAATGTCTAGCTACCTGGTAACAACTGGTAAGAGGGAACACCCAATGCAACCCTGATGTCTGAATGTGCAATTCTAAATAATGAAAAGCAAATTGTCTCACAATAGGATGTGGCAGAAATATATATAAATAATTTTTCTAGATAATAAACATCAATTTTGATGTCATCTTGATTAGATCTAATCCTTAAATAGTAACCTGGTTCAATTCCCAAAAAGAGTAAAGACATCTCTGAATATCCACATTCGGCATCCTAGTCCCAAAAGTAACCAAATAACATTCCTAGATACAATCTACTTCTTTCCCCAAGAAGCAAGAAATAAATAATAAAATAAATTATCAAAGTTCATCAATAAATCATTAAAAATTCCTTTCCCAAAACATCATTCAAGAAAATACCCTTTTTTAATCAATAATCTATCTTTCAGTCATACACTTGCATCCATAGGTTTGTCAAATTGATATAATTTACAAGTCCATATTTCAATCATTTTTCCCAATTTAAATAGAAATCTAATAATTTTAACTATCATACTATCGAATCTGTGACAGGAAGTATAAAACAATAAAAATGGTCTCCCTATCGCAACTGCGATAGGAACTGTTGCAGAAAATAAAGAAAGTGTATAGAGAACATAGTTTAATTCATTTTTTGGTCATGAATATAAATGGTTTTCAGTATCAACATTGACAGGAAAATTATATAGTAATCTACTATCTTTGTTTTGAGTTAACATGTTGATTTTAGTAAATTTTAAACAGACCTACAAGCTTAATTTGTTTAGCTACAAGAATATTGTATATACTGCTACAAGAAGATCGTATATACTGCTACAGGAATATATGAAGTTTACAGTCGTGAAGGTAGCTACAGGATCTGATTTCTTAGTCCACAAAGACAACAATGTATTGCCTACAGCCAAATAATATAAAAAAAAACAAGCTACAGGAATATAGTTTTGACTACTTTTAAGAGGTTTCATCTAAAAGAGGTCGATTTGCTAATCGAACACTAATTTCAGCCAGCATAAGAAGAATACCATAATAATAATGTTTGACAGGGAATTAACCAACATCTATCTGGAGATTCTATTAAGAGTTTTTAATCAGTCAAGATTCAAGATTTGAGAATAATGACTTGTTTTCAGGCAGGCAACAAAGGTAGGAAAATCGACTATTAACAACTCTAATTTTCAGTCTATATACTGAGCAGATCGACCATCATGCAGATCGATACGAGTTTAAGTTAAAAACTGAAAGAGGATGGAAAATAAATGTCTATTTTTAAGTCTAAGAAACTAGCAACAACAAGAAACAAGGCTCGATCTATACAGATCACCCAAGAATAGTCAAAATGGTCAACAGAGAGTCAACGACCTAGAAATGATTCAATCAGCCAGGCAAGGAGGTAAACACAGAATGCAAATGATAATCCCCAGTTTAAAGGTGGTAGCCAACATAGATTTTGATTGCCAGACAGGAGGACGGATCAACAAAACAAGGTCGATCCTAAACGGGATCAGACGCCACCAAACAGCTAATAAAAACTATCATTGCAGGCACAAAACAAGCCAAAAACTATCCTTTTTGACAGTCATATAAATATGATTTCAATGCGGACAATTTTTAAGAAGAAAACCTAGAAAATTCACTGGTCAAAGATGAATTTGTAGTTGTTATCACTGCTTTGCTCTTTCTTTTGTCACTGCCTGAAGCTCTCTCTTTCTTCCGTACTATTGACGCTCAAAAAAATGACTTCCTTCTACTGCAAAAACATGGATGATGTCTTCTGCCCAGATCTGCCTCCTTTATCATATAGAATTCTCCTTATTTTTTATGAACCCATTAGGTTTTAGAACTGAAGCTCATTTTTAGTTTGCATGAAATTCCACCAATCAAAAAGGCTCATAATTCTATTTAAAATAGACTAATAGCTAGTTTAATTAGCTTACTATCACGTAAATGACAGTAACCAATCTTTTAATTCTTTATCGAAATAATAATGCTATTTTTAATATAATTTAACTATTTTAATTAAACATAATCACTTTGAATAATCAAGAAGTGAAATGTAATATATATATATATACATCTATTATAATTTATTATAATTATTTAAATCTAATTTAGCATATTGTCTTCCAAACATCCTTGTTTTTGCAAAAATAGAAAACAATATTTATTATTTAATAATATAACACACACAATTTTGAATGTAAGAAGAACATTAATATTAAATTTGACAAAATCATGCATTTGAAATAACTTATCGTAATAATAAAACACAATATTTTCCAACTATTAAACCATCAATCACACTTATCAACCACACAAAGATACATAAGAAACCCATTCAAAATGCATATGAAAACTATGTGGTGTGTGTGATTGCATCAAGGTAATCCATCCATCAGTTCTTGCCAAGTGGCTAGAACACCTCTACCTTAACCATGCTTTCATCTTCGACGAGTACCTGCATCTATTTGCACTCAACTCGACGTCAATAGGTTAGTGTCTCCAAAATATAGCCGAGGCAAATCATTGTAATCATGTCTACAATATTTAACATTGAAAACAATTTCCAATTTTCATCAATATATCTTATAATAATTACCTTCACGCATGCAAAATTACTTAAGGTAAAAGTCAATCACAGTAATTGTTCACTAAATAGAATAATCATATTGTCAATAAAAATGAGACATGACAAGCCATGGAGATCAATCAAACCTAGCATGGATTCTACTTGCTTTGCATTTTTGTTTTTATTTTCATTCTGGTTTGTCCTTCATGGTGCATAGTTAGGGTTTTAGTTAGTTTTCTATTTTTGAACTCCAATATGATTTTCCCTATCTATAGAATGGTGAACTTGACATGAAACATGCAAAAATCTAATGTTTTTGCTTGAGTTTTGGTGACTAACTTTTGCAAGTAGCATCATAGCTCAAATCTAACCTCGCCATTGAGTCTAGAAGACCCAAAAACCCTAGGAAGCATATAAAATTTTCCCTATTTCATTCATTACAAATTTTTTGATTTTTTTTGAAAACAAATTTAGCCAGCCTATACCATATGGATCCACACAGTACGGACCGTCTGTACTGATCCTGTGTAGTGGGTTTTTGTGGTTGCAGAATTAAAAATTTTGGGTTTGATATTTGATGTTGTGGGTTGGTGTTTTGTTAAAGATTCTATATTATTTGTTGTAGGGAAAAGTTTGTGTTTGCAAGGTTTAGAGCAATAGAGAAAAGACTTCAAATTTGGTGTCGACCTACTTCCTGCTACAAACCCTAATGGCTCTACTAGAATCCTAACACCACCTATGCCACTCCTTCACTACTCCTCCCACACCTGCCGAGACCCTGAGCCCTAGTTATCGTTTAGGGTTTGAAATGAATATCTTTAACCATATGTTCGGGTTTGAAATATAAGATTCCCGCCACCATGTAGTATCTTCTAGTCAAAATCCTATCTCTACTATCTTGCAAGACCACTACTGCCTAACCTTTATTTCTGGCCGCTCCCCCCATTCGACCTAACCCTAACTCTATCTATCATTTTGTCGCTGCCTCTTCTTCAAACCGTCACCGCCTTCCTCTGAAAACCCTAGCCACCTGCTTAGGGTTTTGTTGCCACTTTGGGTGGCGACCACATACTTGTCATCACTATCCATCTTCCCTACTGTCACTCAAACAACACTTTGGCCTGCCTATTTCAATCTAGGTTAGTTGTCAGCCGTTAGGTTATGCTTAAATGTTAGTGTTAGTGTAGTGTTAGCTGTTAGGGTTTGTGTTAGGATTAGTTTTAATGTTATGGTTAGTGTTAGTGTTAGGGGCTAAACAACATAAAATGCCAGAAATAAAACATAACTTCCAAAGTTAACACTTACATGTGACCAAGATTTGACAAACCACTAGCGGCTGCAGCTAACAGTCAGCTTACCACTTTGCTTCTACATGCACTAAATGGGGCAGTCTTTTTTCTTTTTGCTATAACTTGGTCATACAAGCTCCAAATCACACAAACAAATACTCATTGGAAAGGTGACAAGATGAACTTCACAACAATGGGTAAATTACTAGGTGACTATACCATTTTCCTACCTTTTTTTCTTGGTCAAAGTCAAACTTCATTTTCAACTTCAAATGTCATAACTTTCACATTTTTGATCCAATTTTCATGATTTTTTTTAAAGTGCATAGAATTTAGTGTATTTTCTATTTATACCATCTATTCAGCTATATCAAATCATTTTAATCAGATTTTATCAGATTTCATCTTTTTCATATAACAGTTTTCTAGGCAAGTTTACTTGTTTCTTTTTCAATTTTGTGGCTTGTAGGTGAATCTAGGGAGATGGAGCAATGTTTGGGTTAGTTAAAACAACAAGTGGGAAAGTGAAAACAATTAGGTCCATGAAATCCATCTCTCATCTTTAAACATTGCTTGTCTTCACATTTCAATTTGGGCTTAAAACCAATCTTGTTTGTTATCACATCATTGAAATCAGGTCTAAAATGAACAAGTGTCTTCCATCACATCTTGATTTGGGATTTAAAAAGAACAAGTACTTGAACTGTTTGACACACATTTCATTTCTAAGGGTCAATTAACAACTGCGAGTGTGAATCAAGTGACAGTTCACTTGGTTTTCTTTTGTTTACCCTATCTTAGGAGGCTTGCTTGGAGACACACCACTCCAAGAGATGACCTCAACCAAGGTTGAATCGAAAGACACCCTCCTTGGAAGTTGTAAATCTTGTCACTCTTGGCTAAGCCTCAAAGAACTTTATACCTTTGGGAAGTGAAGGTGAAGGGTGGGTTACCCCTTTCTCCTACCTGTGTGGCAGGATTTCACTTTCAATTCATTTCCCTAGTCAACCTCGTGAAGTTCCAATGTCCATGGGGCCTAAAATTGCATTTAGGTCGTTGATCTCAATGGAGATCAATAGGCTAAATGCAATTTCAAGCCCCATGGGCATTGGAGCTCGTGGGTACATTTTAGCCCACGCAATTTAACCTTTGCCATTAGATTATAAATTGAGATCAACGACACAAATACAAATTTGGGCTCAATCGGAATTGGAGCTTTGTGGGTACATTTTAACCCATGGAATACAACCGCAGTCGTTAGATTATAAATAAAATCAATGGTGGTGATTAAAAATTGGTGATATGGCCCTAAAGTAACCAATAATTATATAATTATATTGGCAAATGAATTTCATTTTCTACTATAACTTATAAGATTTAGGTGAATATAATCTAATTAGGTATCAAATATTGTGGCGAATCTTTGAGGTTAAAAGTTTGATAAAATAAATGTTTTGGCGATTTAGCTAGGACTAAAATAAAATTTTGTAAAAATGTGGTGATTCACATCACATTACAGCTTGTACTATTAGCCAAATTTTGAATCCCCAAATTCAACTATTAGCCAATTGGCAAATATTAGCCACTAAAAAAATCAGTGTTGACCATATTCCAAATCCACCATCACATCCTATTGGTCTATCCACCTTCATTCATGAATGTTCCTCCCTAGGGACACAACAACCATTGTCTACCACTTCACTTTCTCCATCCAATAAGGAACTTGTAAATGTTCAAACTACACCTAGTCCCATAGTCCACCACATACTCCAAAACATGAACTATCAAGGCAAAGGCTTAGGCCTTCATGAACAAGGTGTTTTAGAGCCCATCCATGTCAAAGTTCCTCCATGCTCATATGGCCTTGGATACACACCCCAAGGTAAACAATCTAAATATGTTGGTACTTCTTTCGTTCCTCCTAAGTCCACTTTCCATTGTAAATCCTATCATACCCCTAAGACATATGTTGCCATTCCACCTCCATCATCCTACAAATGTCAAAAGCATGTGACCATACATCTTCCACCATCCAACTTACCTCCACTTCTTCCAACTCCTAATATCCCTCCATCCACTTTACCACCACTTCTCCCAATGCCAAATCCATCCATTTACACATTCCCTCCAATTCCTAATCATGACCAGCAAATGCACATATTGTCTAAACATGAAGCTTCCACTCATTCCACCCATCCCATGGGATTCAAAAATAAAAAAATGGATGCCTCCACACATAAAGCCAAAAATCCTAAGGGTCCTAATGCCTTAGGACATCAATTCAAAAAGTCAAAGCAAAGTATATTAAAAAATCCATCTAAAAGGCTACCCAAGTCCATACCTTCCCAAGCAAAGTCTAAAACTAAAATGGTATGGGCGCCTAAGAAAAAAGAAAGCAAGTCAAATGAGGCATCCACATCACAAAAATCCCAACCATCCTCCCCCATCCAAAAGTCCCATTCCATGCAAATTCTCAAATTCCTAAATCCCACAAGCAAAACAAAAATCATAAAAATACTAAGTCTATGTGGGTACCCAAATGCTTACATCATCCATCTCCTAGGAAAACATCTTCATTACTTCCTACACCACCTCCAAATCAAAAGCTTAAATGTTTAACATGGTATGTGCAACCGTTCGTCATGGTTCCCTTCCATTCCACAACTCCACATACCTTCGTCTCCCCATCTTTCACCTATTATCCTACCTATCTTCACCATCACTTTCCTATGGTCCATGCTTTTGGATAAGTCTTTCATCCATCTTTTTGCATAAGCCTTTCATTCCCTACATAATCCCCATCATAATCCATCCATGCATGATCCACATCATTATCCACTTTCCCCATCCATTATCCTTCCTTTCAAAATCCATATCATAATCCATTATCTACCTATTCCATCTATCTCTTTCATGTCATCCCTTACTAGCATCTATGAGCACATTTACATGGTCCATGCGATGACATCATCCATCTAGCAGGACTATCACCTTTCTTGGAACTAGACACTTGAGTCCTTCCTATCCTTCTCCTATCTGAAGAAGTAAAAACAAATTAAAATAGTAAAGGGCAATCCATTCGTCCAATGGTGAAAACCTGGAAAATAGGCACCCTGGATAAGTACCATGATGAAAAATTGGAAAACAGGAGTCATGTGTAGGTTGATCTTCTATGTCACTTACACTTGGGGACACGATGTCTCATCCAACCTATCATTTTCCAACCTATCATTTCCCATCCTACCGATTCCACATCTTATCCTACCATACCTATCATATTGAATCCATTCATCCTCCCTTCCTCATTTTGATCTTGACTAAGATATAGGGGCAAACTTTTGACACATGTTTTGGTTATCTCTTGATATACCTCATCCTATCCAAACCAATCCATCTTATCATTCCTATTGTCATAAGCCTAATCCTATCATCCTTTTGTATAAGCTTTGTCATGAAAAATCCTAAGTATTGCACCTAGAACGGGACATGTTATTCCTATGCGACATAGTCTTTGGAGATCACATCCTTGCTCCCTTATGATGCACACATCCATTTCATGTACTATCACCCATCCTTTTATCCATCCCCTTATCATGAGTCTTCCATCTTACATCCTATCACATACATCCATTTCATCCATCTATCTAATCCTTCTTTCATCCTTGACTTGGTTTTCCCTTGTCATTGGTATCTAGCATAAAGGCTATCAAAATTATCATCCAATGCCAATTCAAACATTTCCAAAAATCTGAAAAAATCAAAACATTTCAAAATCCAAAAAAAAAAAAATAATTCATAATCCAAAAACATAAATATTCCAAAAACACAAAAAAATTAAAATATATCAAAATACAAAAAAAAATCAAAAACATTCAAAATCCAAAAACATCAAATATTCCAAAAACACAAAAAAATCAAAACATATCAAAATACAAAAAAAATCCAAACATTCCAAAAATCCAAAAAATTCAAAACATTCCAAAAACTCAAAAAAATCAAAACATCTCAAAAACACAAAAAAATCAAATATCCAAAAATCCAAGCAATAAAATCAATTCTTCAAAATAAATCCAACCATCAATTCTTCCAATCAATTCAAATTACTCAAATCAAATCATTCAAATCAATCACATCATCAAATCAAATCGGTCATATCAATCACATCATCAAAATCCAAATCATTCAATCAAATTCTTCAAAATCAAATCACTTCTTCTAATCAACTCAATCTAATCAATTCAATCCAATCATACAATCATTCCAAGCAATAAACTCAAATCAATCAATCATCAATCCATACCAATTGAGTTAATCAATCTTGCCAAATTATCCAATAGCATCAATGGTCTTGATCCTCATCTTGCTGCCAACCAAATCAATCAATCAATCATCATCATAATCAATGGGATTTATCATCCCCAATCCTAGTGTTGTTCTCGAGATATATCGTTCCCATATCAACAACACAATCCTTGTGTTGTTCTTGGGATAAATCATTCCCACATCAACAACATTATCAATAATCAATCAATCAATCATTGGTTTACAACTTGACATGGGCAATACCTTATTTGTTTTTGAATCATTTGTGCATTCTTTCTTGTGTGTATTATCATTTTATCTTGCATTTGTATCAAATCCAAATCAATCCCAGCTAATATTCATATCTTGTATCTAGACAAGGTTGTATTATGCTGGGGCATGAGACACATCGTCACCTTGGTCCTTATACTTTGGTGCATAACATCTAGTGCTATATCAAACATCATGGTTGCTCACTTTCATTGCAACATAACACATCCTTCCCTTTCTTCTATCCAGTCCCTTATCTTTCTTCCTTGACTAATCCCTTTCATTTCGAGAGTCTACCCGTGTTTGTCCAACCCGCCTATCCTCTCGAGAGGGCATCATCATCCTATCCTTTGATCTTCTATCTATATCTTAACTTCTTTGAAATGATGTTACTCGACATAAATCTTATCATCTCAAACAGGGGAAAAATGTAGACACTTAAAACTGTCCAAGCCTTGCAACAACATGTTTTGTCCTAGGTCCTTGCATAATCCCACTTATAATCCAACTTAATCACCTAACCAATTAATCCAATAAACCCCTTTATTTAATTAATTCTCCCTCACTTGTCTCAAATAATTCAAATAAAATATTTGAATTAAATCCCTTATCTTTTACCACATTATGACATGTGTCACATTACTACAACTCTTCTCATGCACAAATAATTTTATTATTTAAATTATGAGATTCCCACTCACATCCTATTCTTAGCCCCACTTATTGTGCATCATAAGCATCTTTTCCTCCAAAATAAATAAAATAATGCCACTTATTCCCTCACATCCTAATTTTAGCCTCATGTCATAACCACTTAATGTGTATCATAGGCACTAAAATCAACTTTTAATCCTAGCCATACACATCACATAATTGACTTTTAATCTTAGCCATCGAATTCTATCAGCTTTTGCCTATAAATCAACTCTCATCCAAGCCATTTTCATGCATTGAGTTTCAAGTATCTTTACACTGTCGAAATCCCAATTGAGCCTTTGCATCACCCATCTATCTATTTTCCTCTATCATATTCATCTTATCGTTATATTGCAGCTATGAGCAATCAACAACCCTTCAACATCATGCATTCTCATGCAAGATCGAGAAGAGCCATGGAGATCAATCAAACCTAGCATGGATTCGGTTTGCTTTGCATTTTTGTTTTCATTTTCATTCTAGTTTGTCCTTCATGGTGCATAGTTAGGGTTTTAGTTAGTTTTCTATTTTTGAACTCAAATATGATTTTCCCTATCTACAGTATATTATACTTTCTTTCCACATTTAAATTTTGAATCATAGTTTTATTTGCATTTCTCTCCTCAATTTGTGGGCACTCAATTTTATTAGTACACACATCAAGGGGGGATATTACCTACTAATTCCATTTTCAATTTATACATAGTTTCATAAGGAACACATACTTTTCTCAAGTTACTCTTGATTTTTTGTACTAAAAAATCTATATGCTTTTTATCACAAGTATTTCTACATTTGCATGCATTCTCACTTAGTTTTTCCTACACACCAAAGTGAAGGAAAATTGAGAGAATAAAAGTGCATACTTCACTCTTTCACCTTTATGTTTTAGGTCACTTTGCATGGATGTCTTTGATGCACAATTTAGCACCCAATTTAGCTCTTTGGATACACTCATTAACCCTAAACATAAACCCCTATTTTTTATGCCAAATTATCGATCTCAAATCAACACTAATCCAATTATCATGACCATTTCCTTCCTAGATTGGATTGCACCTAAAACCCAATCCTCTACACCAAATTGTGAATGTCATCTAGTCCTCCTAATTCTAAATTCAATTTTCTAGTTTCAAAGATCAACAATCCTAGGATTTGATTGTTAACTAGTGGTGTGGATGCCAAAAAGTTTAAATCATATGTCTAGGTTTGTGCATTTAAGGACATCATCATAGGACATTTTCAATCATTGAATAGTCAAAAAATAACATCTCTCCGAGCCATAGGAATCACACACATTAGTAATAGTTGGCATTTAACCCAACAACCAACAATTAACTTTTATTATCAAAATCTCTCTACAAAGTTATATAATAGTCACAACTTGTATCAGACCTAGTTTTCATTAGAATCAACTTGTAATAGACTCAATTTTCATCAAACACAATAGTTGATTGATTAGCATTCATTGTCTCCTTTCATCTCTTTTCCAATATATTGCATTCAACCTAGGGGCTTGATTCATCAAGGATGATTCATTCTCCCCTATGTACATGTATAAGGTTCCCAATTATGCTCTTTAGCACCATATACTTTTCCAAGCATAGATATATCACCATGTGAACATTTTTTTGCAAGTGCCAAGGTTAAATTTGATGATGGTCAAAATTGTGCCACTTAGGACAAAGTCATGCCACCTAAACTAGATCACAATGCAATCACACTCAAGTATCCAAAAATCTTAGGATTAATCTAGTTTTAGATTTTAAATATCAACTCTCTATCACAACATCTCAATATTTAAAAGTTAACATTATATCAAATTCTAGGTGGGCAGGCTAGTTCATCAGAGTCATTTCAATTTACTTGCCTCAAATATTTCATTCTCAACTACTATATATACTTAAGTCTAAATTTACTATTAATTTATTCATTAATTTATACACAAATATGTATGAAGGGTTATTTATTTTCCCTACAATATTAATGTAGGACCAACAACATTATAGATAATACAAGTTATTTATATTTTGTTAGCAAAATGCTATTATGTAATTGTTATGTTGAAGTTAATTTTTATCGTATTTAGGCTCTCCAAAGTAAATTGTATAGGAAATAAGTAACAACTCATAAATAGATTAAAAAAATTCAAAATTTTAAATAAAAAATAAAAATAATGATAGAAATCATTTTTACAACTTTTTCATTAAACCATATTAAATTTGTATTATTAAAATATTGTGTTTATGTACATAATTTTTGGAAAAAAATTGGAAATGTTTATTTTCATCAATATTTCAGATTACACTTCATGATCCACCATCAAGATAAGAAATAAAAAAATCATGTATCTTTATTTTCATCAACCTTTGGACTCCATGATCCATCATCAGGATAAGAAATGATCATTTCTTATCAAGTGATGGTGGATCATGGTGTGCAATCCAAAACATTTATGAAAATAAGCATACATAGTTATTTTTAGAAGTTGTTTATTAATTCTAATGGACTATGAGAACCTACAGTTCATTATCTTGTGTTTAATTCTCTAGTTAATTATTTTGATGAACATTTGAATTTACAATGATGTTTTCAAGCTCTATTTAGTTGTTTTGATTTGGGATTTCATGAACCAAGTTACAATTGTAAATATCATGTACACATGTATAATATAGGGGTAAGTGTAGGGAAATGGGGGACCAAGAGGGGGTATTAAGTGGCCACTTTTTCCTAAATCAATAAAACTTGAACTTCAATTAATAATTTGAGATGCTTATGCTAAAAATTTAAAGATATGATAAGAACACAATTACTAATGTGTTCAAAATCTAGTTTCTAAACTACTATTTTTTTCAAATGGTGAAGCTTAAGAGGGTAAAATGGTGAGAGAACACAAAGCTAGTTGTATTTTTATCACTCAAATAGAACACAAAGCTAGTTCTATTTTTATCACTCAAATATAACATAGTGTTGGGCATGATCCCCCTTTTTTTGATTTTTTGTAAGTATTTTGTAAAACACCTTGGTGAAAAGTTAGTTAAGATCATGTAGTAGGTGAGATATTTTTCTTCTAATTTTTTAATGAATATACACATATATAAATATACACATATATACAATAAACATATATATGTGTATATATGTTACTAATTTTTGAAGTGGACATGTCTTGAAAAATGGAACATTGAGTGTGATCCCCCTAATTTTGATCAAAATCTCAAAAAATTAAAATTTTCAATTTTCAATGAGTATAGAATGAAACATAGGAGGTGAGAATGCAATTTTTTTTCAAATTTAGATTAGTGGATAAACAAATATACAAAAATAACATATATATTTGAGGCATATGAAGACATTAGTAGAAGTAAATAAAAATTAATACCTTAGTTTACACCAACTATATAAAAAAATTTATATGGTTAAAATGTTAAGAAGTATATTGATGTTGTGGGGGTGGTTTTGAAGAATTTCATTCCAAAACATGTAAAGGTGATGAGGAGGAAGACCTCAAACATGCTTTTTTTGTAAAACATGGATTTGGACATCAAGTATGTAGGTCTAACCTATTGATGGGTTTTTTTGCACACAACAACTTAGATAAAATACTAAGTATCATATCTCTCCCAAAAGGAATCAAATCCCAACGAGTCAAAAAATGACTACCCCAAGGTCTATACAATTAGGTCTTGGCCTTGTGAGATAACTCAGTAGCTTGATGTATTTTGTTGTTTCAACAAGGGGCCTTACGTTTATGGATTCCAAAAAATTAAGAGTCTGAGAATAATATAATTGTATAGATTGTGTAGACCCTTGTTAGTTCTTAGACAAGAAATCTAAAAATTGATTTCTTCATAAGACTGAATAATATATTGATGTTGGTGCCTAATCTAAATTTCAATTATTTCAAAAAAAACTTCAAAAGATGGGAAGGATAGGAAAGGATTTAGAATTCCTAAGGACAACTACATAAATGATCAAGTGCTTCAGATAGATAGATCCCAAATAAACAGATCTCTGCTTAATCAGACAACTCACAACACCAAAAAGACAGTGCAATATTCAAAGGAAATAAAAGATTTTCAAATTATGAAATGATTTCATCAAACACACAATAAATGGCACAGTTTAATTAAACTTCCACAATCGATCTAAAATCAAAATAAGTATGTTCAGGATAACCACACAAAGCAACTTAAAATTAATAGTTTACCAATTGTATGAACAAGAGATCCATCAAATATCAGAAATAACTAATCACAACTACAAATGAACATCTAACTTATGAAAAGGAACCATGTAAGCTAACTTCATCAATAAAACGATACAAATGGCACTAGCAAATGATTCTATTGTATTGATTTTAGAATGGCAGAGTTTCAACAATTCCTCCTCTAACCAACCTATCACAATGAGTTTTAGTTGTCTACTTATACAAGTCAACTTAGCAATATTGAGTTTTCATCCTTAGATCTAATGACTATGATCAATATGATCGAATGACTCATATTTGTTGCTCAAACACAAACTCAATTTTGGTGGCAAGTGCCATTTTCAAGATATTCCACCTCATCCTCTTGTAGCTTCCTCGATAATCTTCTCTTAACTATTTTTGTCTCCACATTTACCTTTTGTTACTAAGTTTTCCAATTTTAGCAAAAAGTAAATTTTGTAAGATAAAAACGTTTAATTTGTGATACTACATCTTTAAAGCATTTAATTTTTTGCAACTACAACTTCAGTGCATTAAATTTTTGCAACTAGATCTCAATAACTTGTTGTAGTATGACAAATCTTTATAAAGGGGCATAAACAACCATAGAAACTCATTTCTCCATCATATGTGGCTGCAAGTATCCATTTTCAGGTGCAAGTTGAATATCCAGCCGCAGGCGATCAATTTTAACATAATCATGTATTTCTAGGCCTCTAATCTGCATGTTTCCATCATCTTCAAGATTTGATTTTGCATGCACAATAGTGATGTAGGTTTGATTTTGTGTTTCTACAACTCCTAGGGTTTGCATTCATCATCTTTTACACCACCTTGACTTGATATTACAGGTACAACACTGATTTGGATGTGAAAATAAAGTTTCTTCATGGCTAAGGTAGTAAGATGTCAGATCTTCTTGTTTCAATGATGGCTCCAACTAATATCCATTTGTTTCCAACCTCCTAGACCTACAAGAAATAATGACAAGCATTAGATTCATGATAAATAAACATTTTTAGTCAATACATATTAAAATATACCCATTTAATGATAAATCAGTCATGTGCAAGTTGACAAATTTGTTGTCATTTTATACTTAGTTTTCTTCACAAATCTTCATTACCATCTTCATAATATAATCATTCTCATCACAATAACCCTAGATGGCTACCCTATAGATCACACAGTGTGTATTTCATCAATGCACTAATACATCTCTTTGTCTATGGCATGAATCATCATTATCTTTGGTTTACCATTTGGACCCAATGTATTCCATGATCAACTATTCCAGGGTTTGCATGGTAATAATCAAGCCTATTTTGACAATGTAGCAATCCTTTAGATGACTTCTAGGATTATTTATAGCCTTGTTAACTATTCTTTCATTCAGATCAAATTTTCAAGCATGATAGTGCTTTGTGCAAATTGCCCTTTAGGAATCCATAGATTTACTCATATTCACAAGATTCAATGGTTTTATACTTCAGATCCTTCTTTTCTTTCAAAATCAATTATGAAAAAGCTTCATATCATCACTTTTACTCCCTTTTTCCTTTTTCGGAGGTTCACAATTGACTGGGAACTAAATGGGTTTCTTCCTTTCTTTGTTTTCTTCTCACTTCACTTCCTCATCCTTCTTTATGTTAGGGCCACAGTACAAATTAGGAACCTATCTCAGACAAGTTCCCAAAACTTGTGGAACTCCCGATGCTTTATTTTCTTGTTATCTCCCCCCTTAATGTTTAAAACTTCATCTAATCTTTCATCACTTTTCAGGACTTCTTGTTGAACACACTAAGATGCTGAGAGGGGGGTGAATCAACATATACAAAAATTTAATTACTTTATTTGCAAATCAAATCAAATTACTTAGAGGGTAGAAAGTAAAGCATGCACCACATTAATCAACACAATAACACCAGGATTTTTATGTGGAAAACCCAATGAGGGAAAAACCACGGTGAGGATTAACTCACAATATAATAAGCTCAATGCTATAAAAGATTACAACTTTAGTTTAGGGCTACAACCCAAGGAAGATACTACTCCCTATTGGACTTGAAAACTAAGGCTACAACCTTAAACAAGATACAAGGACCTATTGAAGAGACTCACTATCTGGTAGCATGATACATGAGAATTATAATGAAAACATACACATGAACTGTTGTGAAAGAAGCATCCGACTTATGCTGATGTTGCAGTCCCCCTTTTCTGAACAATTATTCCATCATACTGAATTCACACACTTCATCCTTGGTATTCATCTCTCACATTCACACTTCACAAATGACTTTGTTCTTCTATATATATCCTCCGCATCAACTCAAATCCTTAATTAGGCCGGCACCAAAAAGACCTTTAGATGAAACATGTAATATTGTATGGGTCAGCTTAGAACAAATACATTTTGAGTTGCGGATCACTTCACATGGCATAATAGGATCAAATACATCATAAAACATTGTTCAATGCCAAACCAATTTATCAGAATCAACCGCACATGAAAGAAACCAGACTGTCAGCCCAAACAACACTAACACTTCTGACTGTCCATCTTTGCATCACCAGGGAGACACCAAAAACATCATGTGGATGAAGGTATGAGAAATGTACCTTATCAAAACTATCCTTACACTATTCACCTAAAATATCTAATCATTATGTGCACCTGCAACAGAAGAGACATGTTGAACTGATGAAAATAGAGCATTCCAGGCCGACTGTAACACATCAAAACTTAGGATATTACATTGCAAACCACTAGGACATCTAAAACTCTTATGAATGAACTTATGCATCATTATGAACATGTCTCCAAAACTGCACAACCACATCTATCACTTCTAGAGGGATTTAGAGAATTAACTCAGTTGTATTGTAATCATCGGTCAAATAACTCAAACTATCTTGAACACTTCTGTCATTTGAAGACTGGACTTGCGGCCTAGTAAACCAATTGATACTACAATGGATAATACATTAGAAATCTCTAAGCATGTCCTCAAAACCACATGAACACATATTTACTTCCAAAGGAATGCGGAGCATTCCAATAGGTCTTTATTATTACTTTACTCTGTCAAAGCACTAACCAGAACTCTATCACTTATAACTTTCACTGATGAGGGTATAAAGACTTAAGCTCTTGGATATAACACATTCATATGCCAATTAACTTATCTTATAAGATGCAAGACTAAATCTTGCTCTGCGGAGGAATGTGGACCAAAATACTGTGACTCTGCCTTAGGGTATACACTGAAAATGCCTTACCAAAACTTCTACCACTTATCTCTAAGTGTGGTACACCAAAATGGTAACATATCACTATAGACATATAGGAAACATGTTAGAACATGTGTACTCACCTCCACATCATACTTAGACATAAAGCTAATTATCATTCTTATACTTAGACAATTTCTCTCCATCTGCAAGGTCTTCTGGATTGACTTGCCTTAAACATACTAACCTCAAGTCTCTAACTGAGTCAAATTGTCTCTCTCAAATCTTCCACTATATCAATCATGCTGACCCTGTGTCAAACCATCTCTATCAAATATTCCATTGTCCATTAACTTATCTTCAACTTCTGAACAAGCATGTCCTTAAGTTGACAAATATAGAGTTGACATCAATGACAACACATATTGCCAACAATCTCCACCTTTTCATTAATGGAAACATTCATTTATTTACAAGTCATCTCTCCCAACTGATAAGACAATCATTAGCACTCTCTCCCCCTTTGACATCAAGGACAAAGGACAAAATGTCTTCTACTTATGACAACCCAAAACTATATGTACTCCCCCTTACTATATGATTTATACAAACAACACTCCCCCTGAGATGGAGATACCCCAAAATTGATGCTATGTACATAGTATTTCATCAATGATGACACTACAAGCCTCTGCAAGTCTATACACAACCAAAATTGTCTTATCTGTAATACTCTTACAACTCATGTAGAAGGTAGAATGCTTTTATAAATTACCTTAGGTTGAGTAAGAGTGGATACCCAATTTGCTTTTTCTGAGGAGAGAATATGATTTTGGCATTCAAACTGCATACATAAATCCTCAGCCTCATCTATGTTGCTTGGGGTCTTCATCTTCTGATTAATTTTCTCAGTTTCTCCTAGCAACCCAGATAATGAAGCAAGTCTCAAGTTGACTGTTTCCCGTAGCTGACCAAAATGTTTCTTTATTTGATCTCTTTGGTCCTATAGTTGTGATATCTATGCATGAAGATTTTCAATTTGTGTCTTGGTTGATCCATCCTTTTCCTTTGACAAGTCATATATTTCAGCTAGTTTAGTGATCAATCTAAGTTTTGATGTTCTTGGTGCCATTTGGCCATTTCAAGAAAAATAGATATAAGATAGTAGCTTCATCAATACAATCCTTGAATATCTTTATGTTTTCTTGTAATTTATTGTGTGCATTAGCACATTGGTTAGATACGTCATCCAGTCTTTTATCATTTATCTTCCTTAAGGCCTCTTTTTTTTCCCTTTGTTTAATATGGGAGGAGTGATCCTTGAAGGAGTCCATCAAAAGCTTCAATTTATGCTCCAGAACCAAGGAAGGATCAATATTTACCTCTGGTAAGCCTTCTTGAATCAGCTTTACTACATCCCCAACTAGGCTAGTTTTCTTCAAATTTTCTTGCAAAAACTCCTTTCTTGCAGAAGCATGTAGGATGTCACCAAGTTGTAGCTTATGAAGGGGTGAAATATTTGACAAATCTACTTGCCTCTCATGAGTAGGAATCTACAGAAGTTGAGGTGTGATCACAAGTTGAAACTACATCTGCAATCTTAGTAGGTCCTTAAATGAATCTGAGGATGAGGAGTTCTAACCTACATCCATAGAAGCATCCTAAGATTTCTCATCTTATTTCTCCTCAGACTTCTCATCCTAAATTTTCTCATCTTGTTTATCCTTAGTCTTTTTTGTTTCACCTTGATCTTTCTGAGGATTACCCTCTTCCTTTTTCTCATCTTTCCCTGCATTCTCTAGAGGAGGATTGTCATGTTATGCACTAGGATTAGTATTCTCCAAAGGAGGTGTACCCATTTTACCTTGATCCTCTATATTTTGTGCTTCAATGCTCAACAGAGGAGCAGTCTCCTCATTCTGCTAATCATTCTTCATAGTCTCTTAACCTATTACATTATATTCAAAAGTTGACAAGTCTATGCGATCAAATATTTCTTCAATAATCACCTTAGCTTCTTCATCTCTTCAAGAATTCTGATAATTTTCTCTAATGTCTCCTTTTCCAATCTTTCTATTTCTTCTTATTCCTTTCCCATTAGAATATTTATTCTACATTTGATTCTAAATTCTTGTGCTTGTCTTTGGGAAACTTTGACCTTTTCTTCATCAGAGATAGATGGACCAACCTTCTCAACTACTGGTTGCCTCATCTTGTCCTCATTTTCCATGGCTTCATTCCTCTTATTTGTGAGTATGTTTGCAAGACTTAGCGGAAGTTGATCAATAATCTCAATTAGGGCATTAAAGGCCATCATATACCTAATTATGGCTTCCTCAATTGTAGATTTATCATTGTCATGCATCTCATTATAAAGCTCTACAAATTCCTTCAGAGCACCATGTTGTGCAAAAGCATTGACAGTGGCCTCAAGTTGTAGAGGCTTATATTTATATTTTTTTTAAGGGACACTTTCTGTTTTCTTTGCTTTTCCTTTTCCCTTTCCTTTGGAGGTTTCTTCTTCTTCTTCTTCTTCTCATGTTCTTTTCTTTCTTCTATCCAACATAGAAGATTCCTCTTCTTCTTCTTCTTCTTCATCTTCTACATTTATCGAATTAATCTTTCCTCTTTTTGCCTAAACCTTAGGCCTTGGTTTCTTCTTCTTTGTAGCTTTGCTTTGTACCAAAACTTCAGTAGTAGTCCTTCTCCTGCTAGGGCATGAAGGAGTAGGTCTGAGGGATTTGGAAGAAGTAGCAGTAGCAAGGGCAGACCTACTTGCCCTTTTAGGAGTTTGTGTAGCAAAGGTGGTCTGAGTTTCTTCAGTAGAGCCTTTAGGAGTATTAAGCATCTCTTCTAGCTTTGATTTCATCTTTTATGCCTTCTCGTCTACCTCCTTCTTGTTTCTCTTGTTGGTTATTTCTTCATATGTGCCAAACCTCTCTGTTGAGGGATCCTTAGGCTTAATGAGCAAGATATCAAGATATCCAATCAAATCAGGTCCAGAGACCTCATAAGGAAAGGTGGTCATCCAAAATGTCCTTGGTTCTACAACTCCATATAGCAATTGTCCTTATCCACCATGAAATTTATATCATTCTTGTACTTTTCTACAACTTTTGATGGCATCCTCTCCCTCAATTGCATTTCATCTTGGAAATCCTTAAAGAATCCCCAATACATAGTGTTGCATTATTCAGAGTCTTCAAAGCTCCACATGTGATCCCTTATCTACTGGGCAACATGGATATCTTTTCTCCAAACTACATTCTTCATACCAAGCAATTCTCTCAAGAAATAAAACATGAGGCAAACAATCAGAGAGCCATACCATAAGTGATAACATGTCTCCTTTGTTCTCTTCAAATTATCCAGTAGTTGCTATCGTAGCAGCTCACACCATAGTCTTTTCCTTCTTTAACCATATGATGTGCAGTGTAGATGGCAATTGCAATTACAGAACCTTCTATGTTGGTGTAATATACTTTATATGCAATGCCCATTATGGCATACCAAACCCTTAGGTCAGTGATATCATTTAGCATTAGGGTTCTTTTGTCAAACTTTGCATCAGTGAGATTCATAACCACATCATTCTTTACAGCTTTCAGAACTGGCATAGGTCTGGAGGAGCACAATCCGATCACAAATTTAATATCTTTTTTTGTGATCATATGGAGTTGATCAAGACAGAGGAATTCTTCATGAATTCGGCTCAAAACAATTCTAACCCAATCATCCTCATAGCAAAAATTAGGGAAATTCTTTCATACATCTAGAAATTTTGCCTCTACATTTGCATATTTTGATTTGATCTAAAAATCATCACCCAACAGATTGTCATTCCTAAACTGCTCTAGCTTCAAATGGTCGTATTCATTTAGTTGTGAGTGAATGCATATCTAGACATCCTCTATATGTAGTACATTTATGGGAACGTGGGAAAACGCTCCATCCTTTTCAGTCTCAGTGGATTTATATGAGTATTTCTTGAACTTTGGCCTTGGCCTCTCCACAATATCAATGGCTACCAGTGTTGCCATGATTGCTCTTTCAAAAAAACTAGGGTTTTACAAGCTAGTTTGAGAAATATCTGAGAATGTTGTCGTTAGGGTTTATACACAAGCTCTGCTAAAGATCTTTTTCTCTTCGTTGCTCTTGCACACACTTGATATCGATCAAATGAGATCAATTTTGATCAAGTATCGATTAAATATGCTTCATATCTACCCTAGATGCTTCGCATTAAATGCATTTCTTTGTTCTTGAGCTAATCATTTTTTTACTATCACTGGGATCTATGATTATTTAGAAAACCTCCGTAAGGAGTGTATTTGCTCTAAAAATTTTTTATCAAAAGTCATGAAATTGCTAGCCAAACATACTTATGTCATCGTTAACCATTATGCTGAGGATTTCAACATCTTATGCTCAACAAGGGTTTGATAATATTTGCAATTGCAACTCCCCCTAAGACAATACTTCCCTTTTAGTTACTAGAAGATCCATCTGCATCAGGCAGAGGTACAAATCCTTCCTATACATCATCTTCTTCCTTCTTCAATATCTTGTTCATTTCCTTCTTTTGTTGACCAATGTCAATCTTCTTTTGAGGAGTAGGTCTTACATCCTTTCCCTTGCAAAACCTTGCAATGTGTCCTATTTTACTACACTTGTAGTAGGTGATACTAGTATACAGAGAAAAACCACCTCTTCTCACATTAGATCTGCAATTAGTAGCCTTATGACCAAAATTGTTGCATGTGTAGCAATAACCATAGAAGAATTGAGAAGTCATATTATTCTTATTCATGAAACCATTCCTCAACACTTTACTTATGTATGCTTTAGCCTTATGGCCAACTTTATTGCAAGCATAACATTAACCATGAAATGAATGAGAGTTCACAACATTGTACCTTGGAGGCCTAAATGAATTCTGATTCATCTTGCTTCTACATTCAACAGCCATGTGACCAATCTTATTACAAGCATAGCAATTACCATTGAAATCTTGAGGGTACCTAGTAGGAGTAGTTTGTTTAGGAGCTGGATTTTTGAAGTTCTTCTTGTTATTCTTTCTTTGTCTCCAACTAGGGATGACTTCATCTTCTTTCGCATCTCTAAAGCCATTCTTCTTAGGATCTTCAGTGCAGTCTTTTTCTTCCTTTGTTTCATACTTTCCTTCTTTGAAGTTATCATATAAGTTTGTAGATGCACTGATTATAGGACTTTTCCCTTTTTCAAAACCAAGACCAAATTTTTCTTTTGATGGATTTTGAGATTTGATCAATTCATCAAGAATCTCATAACCTCCTTTCAGTTTTAACCCCTTGTCAATTTGTTCTTTTGCTTTTTCCAGTTCTTTTCTCAGAGTGAACTTCTTCCTCAAGTTTTGAACATTCAACAACTTTCTCATTGAGCTTGATATTTAAGCAATCTTCAATCCTCTTGCCTTCTTCAACCATGACCTTTAAACTAGAGATCATATCTTTTGCCTCTTTGAGTTTAATGTCACATCCTTTATCTCCTTCTATTTGAGCTTTCAGTTTGCCAATTTCTTCTTTTGATTGTTTAGCTCGTGTCTTCAATTTCATAATTGTCTCCTTTGATTTTTCAAGCATGGCCTCATATTCTAGATTTAGTTCTCTTGCTTCATCTAGATCTTTAAGAGTTGACCAGAGTTCACCTTCAAGGTCTACTTCATCTAGATTAATATCCCAACCTTCAGGTTCCATTGCTTCTAGATCTGGTTTAGGAGTAAATACATCATTAAACATAGCTTCAAATTCCATGTGTTCAAATGCAGGATCTACCTCAGTTGTTAGGCTTCTCAAGGGTACTTGTCTCTAATACCAATTGTTGAACACACTGAGATGCTGAGAGGGGGGGTGAATAATCATATACAAAAATTTAACTACTTTATTTGCAGATCAAATCAAATTACTTAGAGAGTACAAAGTAAAGCATGCACCACATTAATCAAGAGAATAACACTAGGATTTTTATATGGAAAATCCAATGAGGTAAAAACCATGGTGAGGATTAACTCACAATATAATAAGCTCGCTGCTATAAAAGATTACAACTTTGTTATAGGGCTACAACCCAAGGAAGCTATTACTCCCTATTGGACTTGCAAACTAAGGATCAACCTTAGGCAAGATACAAGGACTTGCTGAAGAGACTCACTGTCTAGTAGCAGGATACATGAGAATTATAATGAAAACATACACATGAACTGTTGTGAAAGAAGCATTTGACTTATGTTGATGTTGCAGTCCCCTTTTCTACACAATTATTCCATCATAATGACTTCAAACACTTCATCCTTGATATCATCTCTCTCACATTCACACTTCACAAATGACTTTGTTCTTCTATATATATCCTCTGCAACAACTTAAATCCTCAATTAGGTCAACACCAAAAAGACCTTTAGATGAAATTTGTCATCTTAGAACAAATATATTTTGAGTCATGGATCACATGGCATAACATGGTCAAATACATCATAACATATCCTTCAATGCCAAACCAATTTATCAGGATCAACCACACATGAAAGAAACCAGACTGTCAGCCCAAACAACACTAACACTTATGACTATCCATCTTTGCATCACCGGGGAGACACCAAAAACATCATGCAGACAAAGGTATTATAAATGTACCTTATCAACACTATCCTTACACCATTCACCTAAAATATCTAATCATTATGTGCACCTGCAATACAAGAGACATGTTGAACTGATGAAAACAAAGCATTTCAGGCTGACTGTAACACATTAAAACTTAGGATATTGCATTGTAGATCACTAGGAAATTTGAAACTCTTATGAATGAACTTATGAATCATTATGAACATGTATCCAAAACCGTACAACCACATCTATCACTTCCAAAGGGATTCAAAGACACTTAACTCAGTTGTACTATAATCAACAATCAAATAACTCAAATCGTCTTGAACACTTCTGTCATTTGAAGACTAGACTTGTGGACCAGTAAACCTCTTGATACTGCAATGAAGCATACATTAGACATCTCTAATCATGTCCTCAAAAATACATGAACACATATTTACTTCTGGAGGAATGCGGAGCATTCCAATAGGTCTTCATTATTACTTTGCTTTGTCAAAGCACTAACCGAAACACTGTCACTTATAACTTTCACTGCTGAGGGTATAAAGACTTAAGCTCTTGGATATAACACATTCATATGCCAACCCGCAAGACTAAATCTTTCTCTGTAGAGGAATGCAAACCAAAATATTGTGACTCGGCCTTAGGGTATACACTAAAAATGCCTTAACAAAACTTCTACCACTTATCTCTGAGTGTGGTACACCAAAATGGTAAGATATCACTGTAGACATATAGGAAACATGTTATAACATGTGTACTCACTTCTACATCATACTTAGACATCAAGTTGATTATCATTCTTATACTTAGAATATTTTTCTCCATCTTCTAGGTCTTCTAGATTGACCCGCCTTAAACATGTTGACCTCAAGTCTCTAACTGAGTCAAAATATCTCTACCAAGTCTTCCACTATATCAATCATGATGACCTTATGTCAAACCATCTCTCTCGAATCTTCCATTATCCATTAACTTATCTTGAACTTCTATACAAGCATGTCCTTAAGTTGACAAATATAGAGTTGACATCAATGACAACACATATTGTCAACACTTCTGGCAGTACTGGGAACTAACCCTTAGTTCAAAACCATTTGGAGATTCCATATATTCCTGGAACCTATGGAAATTTTGATGCTTATGCTTCATCTCTTTTCTTTCCATCTTTCACAAGTTCCCAGTTGTTAGGGTTCACCAGTGAATGGGAACTAAAGGCCTCTTCCAAAAAACAAAAAAGGTTTTGACAATTAGACATGACTCGGGAACTAATACTCGACTCAGAAGTATTTCAAAACTTTTTGGGATGTTGGGAACTAGGTGTTGGCTAGGAACCTTTTCATAGGTTCCATAGGTTTCAAAACCTATATAACTTCCAACATTCATATGTTTTCTTTTTGTTCCCTTTGAATCTTTGTTAACCTTGAACATTCTCCCCTTTTCTTTTCTCTTTCAAAACCTTTGATGGTGTTGAGAACTAAGATGGGACTAGGAATCTTTTTGAAGGTTTCTTTAGTTCCTAGATCTAAAGGAGTTTCGAATAGTGATGAAAGCACCGACAAGTTCCTGATAGGGGCCACAATGCTGACAAAGGGGAGAATACTAAGGGAACCCTCATATTTTAGAAAAAGACTTTGAGACTTCAATTTTTTGCATAAAGTTAAAGTAGTACATGATTCCATGACACAAAAGTTTGAAACAATGAGTACTTTAGGGACTTAAATGAAGACTAAGATACTACTTCCATAGAAGGACCCAAAACCATGTTAAGTAACCAAAATTCTAAAACCAATCTAGTAGACTAAAAGCTCATCCAAGAGGCACATCAATATTTAAATTGATCCAACCAAGCCTTATTAGAGTTCATAAAGGCATTCAAATCACACAAGTCAACCTAAGACCAAGAAACCATCAAAGTATCAATCAAATGCAAAGGATCGGGAACTCCATAATAAAGATAAATAGATAATTGAACCTAGAGCACCCAAAACAATTTGAAACTCTAAAAGAGACATGGGAAACTCACTGAAAACTCAATTCAAAAGAAGGGTTCCCCATTTTGTTGGTGCAAAAGATGGTGTGTGTGTGTGTGCAGGGAACAACAAATGGTGACTCTGCTAGGAGAATGTTACTAAGCTTTTCAAAGATAAACAAAAGTCAAGGACTCAAAATCTCTATGTACGCCCACACATTAGGCCAAATAAACACAAATACATGATCAAGGAATCAAAATCAAAAGCTAGCAATACCATCCATATTCCAAAGATCCAAGTGTGTGTAAATGCATTTATTGCAATCCTTTGGCAACTAAGTTTATCTAGGCTATTTAACATTAAGATACGTGAATGAGTCTCACCTCATGAAGTACCTGGACATTGCCTCACTACAATCAAGCATCTATAGCTCCAACGAGGTTGTCTCTATATGATTCCACTCAAAGCATAGCTCTACTGCTAGCCAAGCATCTACAGCACTAGTAGAGATACTTGAATCCTCTAGCTAGTTGAGTGTCTGACTGGAGTACTAAGAAGTACCACCTTTTAGGACTCTTTCATTACTTAAGTAATTCAATTGATTTCAATTTTGATAAGAGTACTAGTAAGTACAGCTTAACCTTATAACACATGCTTCTTCCACATGGACTACATGTATTTTCAACTTTGCTGGGCTGGGAAACACAGTGGTGACAAAGGTGAGACCTTAAGATTTTTCACTTAATGCAAGACCACAAAGACTCGCTCAGCTACTTCAGGATTCTTAAGATATGAAAGGTATAAATCTCAAAACATTTATAGCCATACCAAACAATTGAACCATTTGAAAGGAAGCAAGGTATGTGGAATAACTTCCTATACCGAACTAATGAGGGGAGTGTTGTGCAATTTTTTAGTCTTTTTAGTTAACATTAAGGAGAAACACAAACATTAATCAAATCAATAATACAATAACACAAGATGTACGTGGGGAAAACCTTTTCAGGTAAAAAATCCCACACTCCAAAGCACATCCTAATGTATTATTCAGTAATCAAATAAAGGTTACAATACAATCACAGAGCCAAGCTCTTTTAGGAATTCACCATTATTATGGTATTCTGGAGCAATTCCGACAGCATAACAGTACCTACAAATCAACTTTGCAACTCCAACTCCAAGCACCTATATAAATAGAGAAGTACTATGAATGGAGGTAGCTTCTAGAGCAAGTCAACACAAGAATCTCATCCAAATCCATATGGCCCAATTTCCAAGGCCATAAAACATGTGAATGACACTTATAAGAGATTCCCTTTCATTGCTTACAACCCCCAAACTTGGGCACCCCAAATTTTCCCAAAAAAGGTATGACAAATGCTCTTACAGTATCATAAAATCTGTCATATATGACAACACTTACAACTGTAAGAGAATCCATCATAACTTACTATTAATAGTAGATTCTCTTACAACTTATCATAATCAAACTTAGGCTCCTACCTTCTCCATGCAAATATGCTTCTTGACACTTGTCACACCTATCATAGAATCTTCTATTTTTGGCTCTTACATGTCATAGATTTTGTCATAGGAATCTGTCATAACTCTTAGGTGTCATAGACCTCTTACAACACCCCAAAAGATGCCGACACATGGAAAAAGTCTTCTACTACAAAATGGGATGCCTATCTCCTCATATGAGGATAAAAATACATATAGTCACCTTCCATGTCAAATGACACATCATCGTGGCAACTCCCACAAAGTGACAAAATTAGATTTGCATAAAAAATATAATAATAGGGAAAAATAAATATACAATTAAATAATAAATGCAAGGAACTTGTAAAGGTTGAGACACCTTAATTCCCAACACCATCTCCCAAGAACAAGCATCATGCCATTCAATACTAATAATGGAGTCCACAATAAACCCATAGGCTATGATCAAAGTTTCTTGAAGGAAGACTAAGAACACAATTCAATAAATCTCATTGCATACCCTTGTCACAACCCCCTACTAAATAAATGGAGGACCCTAGACCAAGAAAAATGAAATAGAAAGGAAACTAAAAACAAAACTAAAATGACAACCTAACAACTAAAACAAATCAACAAATAAGCAAACGCAAGTGAAAACAAACAACAGTATAGAAAGCAAACTATAGAAAGGAAATCTAAACTTACTATGTACAAAGGGGCAGGCATTATGGCTGCCTAAGCTTGGAAATAGTGTTTCAAGAACTACCCATTGATGGGAAGGGGGACATCTTCACCAATCAAAGTATTGTCCCCTAAGATCTTAGAAATTTGGAAAGGACCCAGCCAGAGTTTATCAAATTTACCATGGCCTCCTTTCTTCTGATGGGCTTTGTCCCAATATGGGACTAGGTCTAAAATGTGAAGATTTTTAACTTTAGCTCTCTTGTCAAACCATCGCTTGACTACACTCTGGTGCTTGGAAAAGTTTTGAATGGTTGTGTTTCATTTTTCTTCAAGATGTGAAAGTTGCAATAGCCTGGCTTCAATTTTATCATTTGTGTCCAAATAGTCATTCATGAACCAGAGAATGGGAAGCTTTAGATGCATGGGTAAATTTGGTTCTAAGCCATAAACTAGGTGGTAAGGCAAAGTTCCTAATGCCACTTTGTTTCTAGTTCTATCTACCCACAATACATACATTAGCTGAGTGTGCCATTCTCTAGGATTTTTATCTAACAATTTTCTGATGACATCTAAACAAATTTTGTTTGTAGACTTTGTAAGTCCATTTCCTTGGGGATAATAGTTTGATGACAATTTAAGAACAATCTCGTAATCAAAAGCCTAATTTCTAAATTTCAAAGAAGAAAAGGCGGGTCCATTATCTCAAACAAGAACAAAAGGACATACAACTCTAGTTATAATATAACCTTCAACAAATTTCATTACCACTTCAATAGTACATTTCTTACATGCTTGTACTTCTATCCATCTAGTGAAATAATTTGTAGTTGTTAGAATATACTTGTGGCATACATAAGAAGGTGGATTGATCATACCGATAATATTGAGTCCCCATTGTGCAAAGGGATGCACCTTGACTATTGGTTGAAGAGGCAAAGTTGGATTCCTTTCTCTAGTAGTTGTAGTTTGACAAGTGTGATAGGTTCATGCATGTGTATGTGCATCTTGAAAGAGAGTAGGCCTATAGTATCCAACCCTCAAAATATGATGAGATGTTACTGATCCGGATCCATGCCCAATACCAAACCTTTCATGAAAACTGACAAGTACCTGAGACACTTCTAACTTGTTAATACACCAAAGGTATATCCCTTCATGATTTCTCTTATACAAAACTGATCCTTTCAACATAAAACTATTTCTCTTCAACCTTAGTGCTCTGTGCTAAACAAAATTCAAGTTGGGGGGACACTTCTAATTAAGCAGATAGAAAATAATATCATCATACCATTCATCTTTGAGACATCTTCTATAGTGTATTGATGAGATGAAATTTTTGGATCTATTTAAGTCATGGTTTGAGTGAGAGCCTAACCCCTTAAAATTTTCATAGCCTAGATATCCAAATTGAATTCCTACAACATTGTAACCCACTTTCCTCTACGTTCACCCAATTCACTTTTCATTAGCAAAGCTTTCATTGTTGTGTCAGGAACTATTGCATTCACTTTGCTTCTTAGAATATAATGTCTAAATTTCTTAACAGATTTCACCAAGGCATAAGCTTACTTTTCCATATTAGGGTACCTCAATTCAACATATTTTAATGGATTACTCATGAAAGAAATTGGGAATTCATTTCCATGCCCTTTCTTTTGAGTGAGCATCATTGCACAAGTATGTTCTGAAGCAAATGAATAGATGAAAAATGGCAAAGCGTAATTTGGGCTAACTAAGATTGGAGATTCAGAGATAGCCTACTTGATCTCTATGAATGCTTTCCTTGCTTCTCATGTCCATTAAATTTTGGCATCTTGTTTCAACATGGCATTTAAAGGTCTAAAAATCTCAACAAAGCTAGTAATGAACTTTCATACGAAATTAATTTCACCAAAATAGGATTTCAGCTCTTTCTTGCTTGCAAGAAGAGGAATTTTGAGAATGGTCTAAACTCTTTCTGGATCTATAGATATTCCTTTCTCTGAGAGTACATGCCCTAGAATTTTACACTCTGTGATCCCAAAAATGCACTTCTTAGGATTCAAAGAAATATCATAGTCTGGACATCTTTGTAGGACCTTCCTTAAATTAGAAATATGATCTTCTCTCTTCTTAGAAAATATAGTTCGATCATCCATGTAAATGATAATGCATTTTCCTACAAGCCCTTTGAATGTAATATCCATAGCTCTCTAAAATGTGGCCCCTACATTAATTAGTCCAAAAGGCATCCGCCTATATGTGAAGATTCCCCACTTGGTAGTGAAGGTTGTCTTCAACCTATCCTCATATTCAACCATCACTTGGTTATACCTTGAATAATTGTCTAATAAAGACATCATTTGGGAACCATTAACTATTTGGAGAACTTCATCTAGTGATGGGAGGGGGTAGTTGTCTTTTTTAGGCCTAATTTAAGTTCTTGAAATTCACACATAACCTAATTTCTCCATTTTTCTTCCTGATTGGGACCATATTTATGACCCAAGTTGAATGACAGATTGAAAAAATAATTCTTATTGACATTAATTTCTTTACCTCTTTGAAAACTAGTGGCTCCAACAATGCGTTTACTAGACTTTGTCTCTGTCAGAAAGGCTTGACTCCTGGCTTTAAAGGTATGGTATGTGTAATAATTGAAGTATCATATGTTTTCAAATCCTCATAACTCCATGCTATGAAGTCATGATAGTTAATCAATGCTTTAATAATACCTACTTTTTCTTTAAGCGTACGCACTTTGCCTATAAAAACATTTTTAACATAATCACTGGAACCCATAGTGTGAGCATCACACTTGCTACCTTTGATTTCAACATGTTTTCCTTATATCCCCAATTGATCCCAGTCAAATAACCTTTCTAGTTGCACCATTCCTTCGGGGATAGTATTGGTTTTCAAGTTTAGTAATCCTTCCAAATCCATTTTAGCTTCTTTGATGTCAGTTTCATTAATGATCTGAGTTGCAAATACATTTGAATTGGTGATGAAACCTAATATATCCTTGTCATCATCAAAGACCTAGAAATTCATAACATTATCAAGTACAAATGGAATTGGAGTAAGTTCTATAGTGAACTTTTTCAAATCTGACATGGCTAAGGGCTCCAAAGTATTGGTTTCTTGAGCCAGAGCATTTGCCACATGGTTTTTCTTTCTATGAATAAGATAGATGTTGAAACCATCAAAACTCTCTATCAAGTCCCATACCTAATTCCGGTAACAGTTGAGTCTATTATCATGGCAAGTATATTGTTTTCTAATTTTATCGACTAATAACTTAGAATCCCCAAATGCTTGAACTATTTTAGCTTTCTTCTTAATGGCCAAGAGGAGACCATGCACTAATGATTCATATTTTGCAACATTATTAGTGCATATAAATTATAATATGTGAGTTCAAAGAAAAGACTCACCTTAAGTTGGGACTGATTAACTCGAATCCATCTCCAACCCATTGCTTTGATTTGGAACCATCAAAATGGAGTGTCCACACTTGATTTTCATCTTGGTTTACTTCTGAAGTCTCATTGTTGGGGCATTTCAATGATTGGCTTTCTTGCCTATGTAAGTTTTTTGTGTAAGGAGCATAATTAGTTTGTTCTGCATTATTCCCTATGTGAGGAATAGCTCTTGCTCATTCTAAATTTTTATTTGCATGAGCTCAATTTGAATTTGCTTGTGTTAGGAGTCCTAGGTGTCCTTTTACTTGACTTACTGTTGTCATACATAATGAACATGTAAATTTTAAAAGTGAGGCATCATAATCCTGCACCAATTTGGCAACAAGTCTTCTAGTAGTACTTTTCCCCTGATATTTATATGATCTCTCATAAATTTTGATATGAATTCCCTTAATCCTTCAAATATTCCCTTTTCATCTTCAGCAGAGGTGTCTCCATTAGATTTAATGAGTATTTGAGTGTTATTTGGCCCTTCCATAGGGTGTATGCTTGGTAAAATTATAGGATCAACATAAGCTAGCAAGACTTCTTCAACTGGGACGACTTTGGGATAGTAAACCCCAAGATCAACCTTATAATATGATACTTCATTATTCTATTTGTACTTAGTGATTAAATGTTTCATCTTTGGCTCTCTTAAAATTCTGATATGGTTGGCAATTCCTCTCCATGGAAGACACATATGCAAAAAAATAGCCATATGTAACATTTAATGTTTTTAACCAATCCTTGCTTAGCAACATTCCATAAACATGAGGGATATCTACCACCTAAATATCAATGTTTTGTTGGATTCTAGGATCAGAAGCTAGCTGCATATGGATATGATTCAATTCCCCTACAACATTGACCTTAGTTTTGTCTAGCTGAGTAACCTTCCTTGTAGAATATGATACTTCATTATTCTGGTTGTACTTAGTGATTAAATGTTTCATCTTTGGCTCCCTTAAAATTTTGATATGGTTGGCAATTCCTCTCCATGGAAGCCACATATGCAAAAAAAATTAGCCATGTAACATTTAATGTTTTTAACCAATCCTTGCTTAGCAACATTCCATAAACAAGAGGGATATCTACCACCTGAATATCAATGTTTTGTTGGATTCTAGGATCAGAAGCTAGCTACATATGGATATGATTCAATTCCCTTACAACATTGACCTTAGTTCTATCTAGCTAAGTAACCCTCCTTGTAGATTTGGCAGGAGTAAGACCCAAAGCTTTACATACTTACAGGGGCATGACATTTGTAGATGTACTAGAATCAACTAGGCAATTATGAAGATTCTTACCAAATATCCTTAATGTAAGTAGAAAGGGGGTGATTCTCTTTTTTATTTATATATGGCCACATGTGTATCTACCTCTAATGTGTGGGCCTTATCTTTCCCTTTCCTAGGTGCATCTTTTAAGGGGATCTCTTTCGCTGCATTATCTTTGCTAACTAGTTCTTCAACATATTGTAAAAATGCCTCTTTTACTTCAGGAATCTTCATGAGTTCAAAGATAGAAAGACTTACCTTGATTTTATTCAACTCATCAGCCACATATGGTCCCAATTTTGCAACATTCGATCGAGTAGAAGAACCTTCTTCAATGGGCTGGACTGTCACTCTTGGAGGTTCCATATTATTGCTAACCTTTAGATCTGGAGGAACTTGATAGTTATTAGGTGGTATGGATGTGGTAAGAGGCCCTTTTAGTTTATTGCTTCTTAGGTTATAGGCATTTCTATTATACTACCGGTATGCATGCACCTCATCCACTTCATCATCCAGCTCATTATCCTCTTGCATAGGAAATGTATAACTTTCCATCATCATAGCAATATCATACCTTGTGGTTGGTACCAATTCATACCTTGCAAATGGAGTAGTGTCTTATGCTTCAACATTTTGGACCTCTCTTTGGAAAATGTTAGAGGCTCTCTAAAATTCAAGATAATTTAATTTAGAATGAGCATTAGTATTGTGCAGCCTGCACCAATTGGATAGAGCCACTTTTGCCAAAAGCACCATCCTTGAAGACTGATTCTCTATTAGATGTTGAGATTCTAATGGTGATGGAACTCCACCATTGTTGGGATGAGTATTCCAAGTTCTATTAGGCCATTGAAAACTTTAATTTTGGCTTCTCTTAGAATTTTACAAGTAGGCATTTTGATTTTTGAGGTGAGTCACTTTAGTAGTTAGCTTCTTCATTTGCTCAACCAATTCTCTAATGTCATCATTTTCTTCTTGAAATTTAACCAATGTAGTATCTGAGGATGAAATGAAGAAAGGTTAGGATGGTGGAGCTTTTGAAATAGGCATCCCAAGATGCACGACCATGGCTTGAGTTGTTACTGGAACTAGATTCAGAATTGGAGTGTGATTTTCCAAGGTGTTGTTAATCTTGTAAACTTGATTTGGCTATCCAGGAGTACCCAAATTATTCAGGGGACCATCCCTAGACTATCCCAAATGAGAATTGACTTTAACTACCTCAGCGTTTTCTCCTGCCAAGGTGGTTATAGTAAGATGTGTTCTAACAAATACAAAAGTGAAGTTGTCCAAAGTTGAAAAATATACTTGTAATGTATCTAGTTCACCTATATTGTAAGGTTCCTAGAGGTGAGTGTAGGCCTTATGAAATCTATCATTAAAGGAGTTGATCAATTCATTATCTTACCTTTTTATGTCTACAAACTACCTATAAAGATTAACAAGTTTGATTGGAAACCTGAACCTATCTAGAAATGCAATCTGCATCAGCCGTCATGAGTTAATGGATCTTGTAGGGAGATGGACAAACCAATAAAAAGCCCCATCCCCGAGGGAGTAAGGAAATAATCGGCATGCCACATCTTCATGTTGAATCTTCCACCTATGAAAAGTATCTTCAAAAATCTTAATATGTTCTTCTGCAGTGCGATTTGGATCACTGACATGGAATTTAGAGCAAAACTTGTCTAGATTTTTAGGCATGTCATGGTAGGCAACGAATTCAAGAGGAGAGGGATTTGCACCAATCCAAGCTGTTATAAAAACTTCCTTGAGAAAATGTGAAATTCCTGGTTATGGATTGATGACAATTGGTTCTAGGTTGTCCCTAATCTTTTCTAGTTTTTCTAAACTAAGTTAATTGGAAGAATTCTTCTCCAGCCAGACTAGATCTAGTAATAATTCTTCTGGATTCTAGTTTGGCCCTCCTTCTAGTGCAAATCTATCGATGGGTGTTATTGCACACAACAACTTAGATAAAATACTAAGTATCTTATCTCTTCTAAAAGGAATCAAATCCCAACGAATCAAAAAATGACTACCCCAAGGTCTATACAGCTAGGTCTTGGCCTTGTGAGATAACTCAGTAGCTTGATGTATTTTGTTGTTTCAACAAGGGGCCTTACATTTTATGGATTCTGGGAAATTAAGAGTCTGAGAATAATATAATTGTATATATTGTGTAGACCCTTGTTAGTTCTCAGACAAGAAATCTAAAAACTAATTTCTTCATCAGATTAAACAATATATTGATGTTGGTTCCTAGTCTAAATTTCAATGATTTCAAAAAAATCCAAAATATGGGTAGGATAGGAAAGGGTTCAAAATTCCTAAGGACAACTATATAAATGATCATGTGCTTCAGATAGACAAATCTCTACTTAATTAGATAACTCACAATGCCACAGAGACAATGCAATCTTCAAAGGAAATAAAAGATTTTCAAATTATAAAATGATTTTATCAAACATCGAATAAATGGTGTAGTTTAATTAAACTTCCACAATTGAATTGAAATAAAAATAAGTATGTCCAAGATAACCACACAAAGTAACTCACAATTAGTAGTTTACTAGTGGTATGAATAAGAGATCCATCAAATATCAGAGATAAATGATCACAATTGCAAATGAACTTTAACTAGCTTATAAAAAGGAACCATGTAAGCTAATTTCATCAATAAAACAACACAAATGACACCAACAAATTATTTTTCTTGTATTAATTACAAAATAGAAAAGTTTCAACAATTCCTCCTCTAACCAACCTATCACAATGAGTTTTAGTTGTTTACTTATACAACAATGCTAAGTTTTCATCCTTAGATCTAATGGCTATGATCAATCTAATCGAATGGCTAAGATTTTATGCTCAAACACAAAGTCAATTTTGGTGGCAAGTACAATTTTCAAGATATTCCACCTCATCCCCTTGTAGCTTCCTCGATAAGCTTCTCTTAACTATTTTTGTCTACACATTTACTTTTGTAACTAAGTTTTTTGATTTTGGAAAAAAAGTAAATTTTGGAAGCTAAAAATATTTAATTTGTGATACTACATCTTCAAGGCATTTAATTTTTTGCAACTACAACTTCAACGCCTTAAATTTTGGCGACTACATCTCAATAACTTGTTGTAGTATGATAAATCTTTATAAAGGGGCATAAACACCTATAGAAAGTCATTTCTCCATCATATGTGGCTGCAAGTATCCATTTTCAAGTGCAAGCATGAATATCCAACCGTAGGTGATCAATTTTGCCATAATCATGCATTTCCAAGCCTCTAATTTGCATGTTTCCATCATCTTCAAGCTCTAATTTTGCATGCAAAATAGTAATGTGGGTCTGATTTTATGTTTCTATAGCTCCTGGGATTTTCATTCATCTTTAACACCACCTTGACTTGATATTGTAGATACAACAATGATTTGGGTGTGAAAATCAAGTTTCTTCATGGCTGGGGCAGTAGGATGTCAAATATTATTGTTTCAATGGTGGCTCCATCTAATCTCCACTTTTTTCTAACCTCTTGGACCTACAAGAAACAATTCCAAGCATTAGATTCATGATAAATAAACATTTTCAATCAATACATATCAAAAAATGCTCATTTAATGATAAATCAGTCATGTGCAAGTTGACAAATTTGTTGCCATTGGCACAAATTTGTTGGCATTTTATCCTTCTTAGTTTTCTTCACAGATCTCCATTACCATCTCCATCATCTAATCATTCTCATCACAAAACCCTAGATAGCTACCCTGCAGATCACACAGCACGTATTTCATCAATGCACTAATACATCTCTTTATTTATGGCATGAATCATCATTCTCATCATCATTATCTTTGGTTTACCATTTGGACCCAATGTATTCCATGATCAACTATTCCAAGGTTTGCATGGTAATAATCAAGCCTATTTTGACAATGTATTAATCCTTTAAATGACTTCCAGGATTATCTATATCCTTGTTAACTATTCTTTCATTCAAATCAAATTTCCAAGCATGATAGTGCTTTGTGTAATTTTTCCTTTAGGAATTCATAGATTTACTCATATCTAGAAGATTCAATGGTTGTATACTTTAGCTCCTTAACTTTCAAAATCAATTACGAAAAAGCTTCATATCATCACTTTTACTCCCTTTTCCCTTTTGTCGAAGGTTCCCTGGTGACTAGGAATGAAACAGGTTCCTTCCTTTCTTTGCTTTCTTCTCACTTCACTTCCTCATCCTTCTTTGTGTGAGGGCCATAGTAGGAAGTAGGAACCTATCAGAGGTTCCATAGGTTCTTAGAACCTATGGAACTCCTGATACTTTATTTTCTTATTATTTCTACCCTTAATGTTTAAATCTTCGTCTAATCTTTCATTGCTTTTTAGGACTTCTGGTAGTACTGATAACTAAGCCTTAGTTCAAAAACATTTGGATATTACATAGGTTCTCAAAACCTATGGAACTTTCAATGCTTATGCTTCATCTCTTTTCTTTCCATTTTTCACAAAATCTCAATTGTCGGGGGTTCCCCGGTGAATGGGAACTAAAGCCTTCTTTTGAAAACAAAAAGATTTCAATGATTAAACATGAGTTGGGAACCAATACTTGACTTGAAATTCTTTTAGAGCTTTTTGGGATGTCAAGAACTGAGCACTGGCTAGGAACCTTTTTGGAGGTTCCATAGGTTCTTGGAACCTATAGAACTTTTGACATTCTTATGTTTTCTTTTCTTTCCCTTCTAATCTTTGTTAACCTTGAACATTCTCCCCTTTACTTTTCTCTTTCGAAACCTTTGACGGTGTTGGCAACTAAGAGGGGACTAGGAACCTTTTTAGAGGTTCCTTTAGTTCCCAGAACTAAAGGAGTTCCTAGTAGTGATGAAAGCACTGATAAGTTCTTGATAGGGGCCAAAATGCTAACAAAGGGGAAAATACTAAGGAAACTCTCAGATTTTAGAAAAAGACTTTGAGACTTGGATTTTTTGTATAAAGGAAAATCAATACATGATGCCATGACACAAAATTTTGAAACAATGAGTACTTTAGGGAATTAAATGAAGACTGAGATAATACTTCCATAAAAGGACCCAAAACCATGTTATTAACCAAAATTCCACAACCAAACTAGCAGACTAAAATCTCATCCAAGAGGCACATCAATCATCAAATTGATCCAACCAAACCTTATTAGAGTTCATAAAGGCATTCAAATTACACAAGTCAACCCAGGACCAAGAAACCATCAAATGTATCAATTGAATGCAATGGATCAAGAACTCCATAATCAAGTTAAATTAGATAATCAAACCTGGAGTACCCAAAACAAACTGAAACTCTGAAAGAGACATGGGAAACTCATTGAAAACTCAAGTCAAAAGAAGGGGTCCCTATTTTGCTGGTACAAAAGATGGGGCATGTGTACAGGGCATGACACAACCCTTAGGCTCAAATTTTCAAATTTATTCCAAGCATAAGGATGAGATCTTTATTAGTTTAAAATGTAATTTTCTCATACTACTAAAAGCATGATCAAGCCATAACATGATTTTGTTAACATAATTTTGTTATAATGTGATCATGTTATGGCTTGGTTGCACTTTTAGTAGCACAATTGAGTTATGCCTTGAAACACATTTTTGAGGTCACTTTTTAGTCCCCCATTTCCATGCACTTACCTATAATGGCCATGTTCAAAGCAAATAAATTTCACCTTCAATTTCATTTAGCATAGACAAATTACCAGTTATTTTATCCTAAGATATTATTGAGGTTATCCATCTAGTAGTTTTATTATTTAGGTCATTTGAGTTAGTTCTCAATTTATAATCTTTATTTTCTTCATGTTTATAACATAATATGAGAAAGATATCAATTTTAGGGTTAATGATGTTTCTATTTAATATCATAACTATCTTTTATAGTTGTTAATTTTACGCTTTCAACAATTTTCAAATACTTTTTTCAATTCTTAATTTTAAGTTTGTCACTTGAAAGGGTTATAGTGTTATAGCTTTTACCAAAATTTTAATCATTTATTAATGGCTTGCATTTTTACAACATATATATTATTTTTAGGACTTAGTTTCAATAGGAAATATATATGCTTCAATGAGGAGAATAAGGCTTGGTGTATTGCTTTTCATTTTAGGTCTATTAGAACAACTTTTAAACATAATATTATTACTTTTCCTCCAATTAAGCCAATGGATAACTCTAAGCAATTCTAAGCTTGTATTGCACAAGGATAAGTACTTTTGTTCCTATCATTATATACATGGACATTCTATAGATAGATCCATTGAATTCAAACATAAAATTCAAGATCTTATAGAGAATGGGAAGGTAAGCATTAAGTATACCCATGAACCTAGAATGCCCTTGCTTAATGATGTTAATCATATGAAAGCAAATGATGTGCATCAAGAAAGTGATCCTAACTCATCCCATGTTGAGGTTACACATTATATAAAATAAAACCACCAAATGTGAAATCAATTACTTATCAATAAGAGACACATGAAATAGAAAATGGAAGAAAAGAACAAGAAGCATGAAGCCATGAAGACAAATTTGATGATTTTTGTTGAGATGATAATGATGTGTTGGATGATGATAGTCATGATCATTCAAAGAAAAAGGTTGAATCTCTTAAGTTTTTTCCATGATACATGAGCACATTTATGGACTATATGCCTATAGCTTAGATTTCATCCTTGTCTTGTGCTTTTCTTCATTTGATTTTTGTATCTTGGCTTTTTGCTTATGCTTTGTTTGTTGTATGTCACATGCTCATTTCACATTCTATATTCTTCTTTATGCTTACCTACCCTCATTTGAGGGACATTGTATTTCTTCTTGTTGATGTTGGTTTTATTCAGCATAACAGAGATAAAATTCACAAATCTTAGCTTATCTTGAAGAATATGGAGAACTATTGGAAATACTTCTCAATTCCAAGTCGATGTTAACCAGGTCATGATTGTGTTGAATTCACTCAGGGTTCTATGTGAAGATGTTTTATTTTAAGGGGCCTTACGTGATTTGATTATCTTGTGACGACTGGACTAGTTTATTGTATTCAAATAATCTCAAATTTCACCAAAGTAAACATCTATTTGCATGTATCTACTACTTTCTTACAAAGCTTTACATGAATATGGATAAAACTCAATTTGTATCTCAAATTTATATGAAAATTGCTAAGATCTTTATAATTCACTAGTATTTTATGCAAATCAATAGCAATTCCTTTAGATAACTGTGTGCATGCTACTTCTTTCAATATTTTTGAGAAAAGTTAGAAAAGATAAGGTTAGAAACTTTGTTTTAGACAGGATAGAATGTTCTGCTATCCACGTATGACAAGTTTTAATGATCCTAAACAATTCAACAATCAATTAAATTCCTATATGTAAATCATGAGCATTTTCATGAACATACATAAAGAATTGTAATCTTTTAAAGAAAATACATCAAACAAATGCCTGAATCAGAAAACACTTTGGAATAGATGCAGAATTCTGAAGTTTGCATTCATTCAATATATAAATTCATTTTGAATTTACAATGTAACTATGACTTTTATTGGACTGATCAAAATTACTAAAACTCACAAATGTCTTTACAGATACATGAAGGAGGTAGGACATTCCACATGCTTCTTTATGCAGACACAGGCGACCTCCTCTCTAAATCACTAATGCTCAAAGTATTCACTTAAGAATCACTTCCTTTTGTAGTAAAATTGCTAATACAATCTAAGGCTAAATGTCATCAATCCTCGTGTAAGTAAAATACAAGTAGTAGGGTTCCTTATATAGATTTGAGTCCCCTATGTTACGGTTACAAAAACCCAATCAATGGTTCCAATTCAAACTTACAAAAATCAATGGTGGAAAACATTTCCCAACTGTTCTTCAAAATATCTCGAGTAATATTCCCTTTGGCTCAAAGGATGCCATTGGGATCTTTTAAACATGAAATATTTTCCTTTTTGACTTTCTCCATCCGCTGACCTTGCACAAAAGACAAAATTGTAAACATCAAAGCACCTGAAATATCCCAAAAGAGGATTACCCACTGTTGCTAGTGCTTGTCCCTGAACCTTCTCCTTTTTTCTTCAAATATTATGCATATCTGGCTATCAATGCTACCATACAAGTATGAGTACTCCTTTGGCTTTCTATCCATGTATATTGCTGTAATTCAACCTTTTCTTTCAATATCCTTGTTTTCTTCTCTACATATTCTCTATTTTTCTAATACTTTTGTATCTTAGCATTTAATTCCATGATGGAATCAATTATTTCAGTACTCAGATTAGCTACAGGGCTTTCTAGGAAAGGTAGATAAATGGCCTTGAATTCTTTTACTGCCATACCCTCATCATACACTGGTATTTCCAGGCATTCATGCCCAATAAGTCTTTGTACTATCTTCATGTGTTTCTTTATTATGTCATCAACCATTTCTTCCAAATCTTGAGTATTCTCAATGCAACCTCTTAAAATGTCATCTTCAAATTTCAACTCTAATCTATATTTCAGTATTTGGTTTGCTATGTGAGGTGTTAGTATTCCCTCTTTTATCAATTCTTCAACCCTCTCATTCATGGCCTCAACCGGCTTCAACTCATAATTGCCCTCTTTCACTTTGGATTGGCAATGATGTATATTGATATGGCAATTGTTTTTCTCTACAAGGGCAATGGCCCAGCTGGTAATTGCCTGCCTTACTATATTTTCTCCCTTTTGAATGAATGCACTGAGCTACTCCTCAAAAATGTTTGCCTTAATTTTCTTATTTTTCATTTCACTCACTTGATCTTTTGATAAAATGGCTAGGTCTGTAGGTAAATCTGGCATACTAACATTGGGGTCAAACATCCCTTGAATGAACTGCTACAATTGGACAACGTGTCCCTTCAAATAAGCAAATTTATTTGTCTTTTCTCATCATCTTAATAGTTACCTTATTCATGTCCTCCCACTCTGCAATGTGGTTCTCTCTAGTCACATACCCAAGATCTATGTTGAGCAATTGATAATCCTCTAGGCTCATGTCTCCTTTTGCTTTGTCTTTCTGGGGTATGGCCAACTCTAGAGTTCTTGATCAAGATGGGTTTCTCTTTATAGCAGACATGGTCCTTGCTTTTCTTCTCTCTTTTTGTGAAGTATGACCACCCAATAAGCTCTTTATATCTATAGGGACTAGCTGCACCTCTACCTTCTCTCTTCTAACCTCCGAGCCCATCCAAGCTAGTGCTTCCTTGCTAGTTTCTGCCCCTTTTTCATTTATCACCTCCTCTTGAGGTTTCTCTATCTCCATTTGTTCCTGTTGTGGTTGTTGCTATGGTGGAAGATTTTGATCTGGAGGTGGTAGCCCATGTGGTGGTGATGGTGATGCATTGTTTTGATGTTGTGGCTCCTCGTCTTCATTCTCCTTTTCTTCTTCCTCCTCTTTTATATCTTCTCTAGTATCTTTCTCTGTATCTTCCTCTTATGAGCTCTCCTTTTCTTTACTTTGTTCAATACTAATATTTGGACCACTACTTGAAACATTAATATCAGAAACACCTGATGGCATTACTGCCCCTATCGGCACCTCAGTTTGAACATGTACACTTTCAAGCATGCTTGCCTAGCCTAACTGTGATGGTTGACTTGAAGATATATCCATCTCCTCTATAGTTTTTTCTTCTTCTTTTTCCTTTTCTACTTTTTCTACCTATTGTGCAACAACCTACACTTCTTTTATGATTTCTGGTGACACAAGCTGACCAAAAGGGTCCACTGTCTCCAAGTCTTCTTTTACATTTTCCTCTTTTGTCATTGGCGTTTGTGTCTTTTCCATAGACATTTGAGCACTATGTTCCTCCAGTATAGGTGAGCTCTTTGATGTTTCTTCATCCTCTTCATTCTCCACCCCTATACTTGCTCCAAATTGTGTCTCTTCATCATCACTACTATCATTATCAAGGTTTACAATTTCGCCCACCTTTTTGACCTCTTGGCTTTTTGACTCTTGCAGCGTCTCGGTCAATTCTTGTTTGACCTTTATGTAGCCTTGTCTTCTCTCTTCATATGTAGAATCAATGGATATAAGCTTTTGTCTTGTTCCTACCCATGGAGCATCAACAATCACAGTGGGTATCTGTGCCTTCCTTTTTGGAGTATCAATAATCACAGCTTTCAATGGACCTCGCTCCTCTGAAACCCTTGGTGCTTGTACATGTTTTGTATTAGTCCCTTGGCTTGATGTCCCTTCTTCTATGGACGTATCTGAAGTAATGGCAATTGTAATACCAAGAGCATAAGGATCCATAAGTGTTCTAGTTTTTCCTTGTCAACAATTATAGTTTCTATAATTTTCCCCCTCTTTTCATAAAAACACATTAACTCATCTTTATTTTCTCTTTCTCTCTTCTTTCCCTTATTTTGATACATGGCTACAACACCCTGAGCTTTAGGCTCTTCTATCCTATCCTTTAACCATGTCTTGGAAAACAAAATAACTGGCTTGGATATCCCCTCCAAGGATGTCTCTGCTGGCTCTTCCCAATCTAGTTCATTAATGGGTAATAATGCCAGTCCCTTGCTTTCATAGCTTTTGTGTAATACCTTACCATCATTTTTTTTAATTTCCTGGGGTACACTGATTTCCCCCATGGTTCTCATCTGTTCTAAGGTCAATCTTTGATGAGCCCTTTTCCTCACCTCTTTCTCATTCTCACAATCTGACCAGAAGTCCTCAATGTGGATTTGGTGTCTATATTTCTTATCAATGTAATTTTGGATTCTATGAAAAGGGTCAAAATGCCTGACTAAGTCAAATTCCTCAAACCCATAGTATCTCAACTTCCTCTTTGATTGTTGAGCCATATCCTCATTATAACATGAATAATTACCAAGTATCCAAGGGAATTTGATATTTCCTTTGCCAAACTTCTTCTTATACATTTTGAACACATTCATAATCTGCCTAGAGATTTCTAATACAATTAATTTGTCCAGAGGATATGTTGGCAACTTGAATGGTTTTCCCTCAAACCCTTTAGTTCTTATGTATGTGAAGGTAGAGAATTGTATATACCAAGAACTGAAAAGGCATATGGCATTTTATACCTCCTCTAATAACCTTCTGTCCTTATCTCCTGTTAGAACTCTTACCAAATAAGTATAGAATACATCATTCACTCTTGCATACTTTTGTAGTGCATTATCCTCCTGTAGATCAGGATAATGATCATAAACCAACTTTTGACCTGGGCCATTTCCCAGGGTACCTACTCTGTCAATCCTAGCCAATGGTGACATTTCAACAGCACATGCATAAATCACATAAGTAGACAGATAGAATTGTCTATTCTTCTTAAATGCCATTACTTGTTTATATATTACAGTACTGATAGCCCTAGCCCAGTGAATTGTTCCAAGCTTTTCTCTAATAAACTGAATGATGATGAACATCCATGGCTCAAACTTTGTTGCATCTTTTAATCCAACCATCCTGCTCAACAATGTGATCATTATGTGTATTTCTTCTTTAAAATCAATCTTGTATAAATTCTTTGGCACTCTTACTGTAGCCTTTGGTTTATTTTCTACTATATACCACTTGTAGAAAACAATTTTACTTTCTTTCTCATTTTTAATAAAATCCAAAGCATATTGATCTATATCAACATCCATCATTTGATCCTTAATCTCCAAGCCAAATGTTCTAGCTATTCCCTCTGTGGACAAATCTGCAACAACTGCCCCATTATGCATTGCTTTTCTAGTGCTCAAATTATATCTGCTTATGCACTCTAATATCAAATCTTTGGCCTCCATCGCCAATGGAAAACCAGTAGCCCTGTACAACCCTTTTTCCCAATTTTTTCTCATGTCTGGAGTGGCATCTAGTGTTGTGATTTTCTGTAACACATCCTTTGAATCATAATGTCCAATGTTTGTATCTGTGGTTGTTCCTCCCGTCCTATATTTCAGAGATGCATATCCCCTAACTGGCGGCAATTCTTCCCTAACCACTTCTTTCTTTGGTTTCTTTTCCTTTTTAACCTTCTCTTTTTCACCAGCCGACGTGGTATCCACCTTCTTTTGCTTTGGTACCATCCTGCCAAGAAGATTTATACATTTTACCTTCTTGTTTGTGCACAATCCTAGGGTTTACCACAAATTTTTGCTCTTTTAATAGTTACCATAGGGTTTTCTATCATTTTCTACATTTAGAATTTACAAAAACTTAACGATATCAAATCATTTCTTATAATTAACTACAGTAATGTGCACTACGCATCATATCTTAATTGAAATTACTGTAATTAATCCTGATTTCATTTGACTAAATTTCAACAGCGTTTGAGGTACATACCTATATCCGCAACCGGTTTGACCTTAAGAATGTCGACCAAAATTTACCGTTCAAACCTCACCCTGTTACCATTCTTGAATTTTCGTTCAACTCCTGAATCACCCTTTTCTCTAGCTATGTGAAATTCTCTACAATTTTAACCTTCAAATGCAATTATGGAAATAAACATAATCAAATTTCACTTTTAACTTGTTCAAATTCTAAGTTTCTAGTGGTAGATGCGCATGGAATGTTGTAATTAATGCATACAGTTCAGTTTGTGTGTAACTTTCCATTTAACTTGTATTTTAAACTTTGTATATGTTAATTCCCACATCTTACTTTGTATATCATGCATACATACTTCATTGTTAGACTTTTTGTATATCCCTATGTATATTTTATACAATCATCGAAACATACACACTCGGACTCTAGCGGGTTTATAGAACATATTGCATTTAATTTCACGTCCGGCCTTGTATCTAACTTTTGTATTTCATAATGTACATGCAATATATACATTCAAAAATATGAGCACAGACTTCAAGAATGTATCAACTTAGCTTTGACTTCATGCTAATTCTGGTGTTGTATCTTTACCTTTTGTATATCGTGTTTGCGTAATACATACAACATAACATATACATACAAACAACGCGGACCTCAGTTTGTTATGAACCACATTTGAATTACTATTGGGTCTGCCTTTGTATCTAACTTTATGTATATTACCCCATGTATATTGACGACATCTCATGATAATGCACCTGTGGGCCCTGCCAACTTTAATCATTTTTAACTTCTTTTTGAAACCCGAGATTGTACCTATATTTTAGATACAAACAAATATACAATATAACATTCGTTCAGATTTTGACTTTTATAAACTGGATTATATACTCCTTTCGGGTTCAGTCATGTACATTCCCCTATTTGGATATTGAATGCACAAGTTTAAACATACAATACTATACACAAATACAATCGTGAAATCCAATGCTTATTCAATTCACCTCAGAACCTAATCGAGTCCGTCTTTACATATTTAATTTTGAACATTCAAGACATACATGCAAAAAAGCACGATACAAAACCCAATTGTACCACAATACAACAACGTTAGCATATCATATACAAAGAAATTTGTACATGAGATACAAATGTAATTTAAATGTTGCACTTTTACCAAAACTGCCTGGAATTTCAAGTCAGTTTAAAAAACAACCTTAAATCATTTTTCATGCAGAACCCACTAGTAACCCCTGTTTTTCTCTAGTACTAGGAATTTTGATTTTTTCAAGTATTCCCTGCACCAAGTACCTTTTTTTTCCCTTTTACCACCAAGTACTGTCAGCATCACAACACTTTTATTTCCTTATTGACATTTTTCCCCTTATACTTGTCATATTCTATATCTTTACATGCTTTGTATATCTTAACATTTATAATGAAATAAATTTCACAAGAGAAGAATATAATAAGAAATATGTTGCAAATAATTGATAATGCTTGAGGATGGTAAGCCACTTCGAGGGGGAAAACCTCCAAAATTCTCCAAGAAGAACATAATTTACAATATAATGATTATAAACTAACCACTAGCTTCTATATATACCCTACTAATGCCTTGGATTCCACCTAGTTTGACTTAACTACCTATATAAGACTATATTAATGATCATATAACTTAATTAGTTGTTAAGGTAGTTGCAAGTTGATTACTTATAACCCTATGCATACTATAGGATTAAGAGCATAGCATGCCCACCTCTTCAAATAAGTGTTGCCCTTAGCATTGATCAACTATGGATGCTTTTGCAAAAAATCCTCATTTTCCTATGTAGCATCTTCAACTAGAGAGTCCTTCCATTTGATCAAATAGTCTATGATTTCCCTTGTCACAACCTCTTAGTGTGCTTAAAAATTACCTTAGGATCCAAAATTATTCTATCCTTCTCATCAGGCTTTGGTAACTCAGTTTGTGGTACACCTCATTGTCCTCTAACCTTCTTCAAGAATGAAACATGAAATATTGGATGCATTTTTGTTGACATAGGTAACTCCAATTTTTATGTTACATTGTCAATCCTTCGCAACACCTTATAAGGACCATAATACTTGGGTGTAAGCTTGTTATATTTTTGTTATTGTTTTTAGTGAATTTTTCTTATATGGTTTTAAACACACAAAGATCCTTGATCTCCTTCTTCAAAAGCCCTTTTATTGTGATGTTGATTAGCTTGTTGCTTCATTTTGTTTTGTGTCATTGACAGGTTCTCCCTAAGACTAGCAAGTACCTCTTGATGTTGAATGTGTTCATCAACTAATCAAACCTTTCGGTGTGCCCATAACGAAGAGGTGATTGATGGTGGTTTTTAGTACCCATATAGTGCAAAAAATGGAGACATTTTGTATGAAGTATGGAAATAAGTGTTATACCAGTATTCTACTAGTGGCAACCATTGCACCCATCTCTCTTGTTTATCCAAAGAAAAACATCATAGATAACCCTGCAAGTATTTGTTAACCACCTTGGTTTGTCCATCTAATTGGGGATAATATGATGAACTATGAGCAAGATGAGTGCCCAAAATGAAAATAAGTCAGTCTAAAATTACTTGTAAATATAGGATCACAATCACTTATTATGACTTTTGGAGTCTCCTGTATTTTATGAATGATATTTAAAAAGGCTATTACTATAGTGTTGGCTATAAATGGGTGTGCCAAAGCACAAAAATATGCATATTTGGTGAGATAATCCACAACAACCATGATGAATTATTTTCCTTCAAATCAGGGCAACCCTGTGATGAAATACATGGATTCCTACTCCCATATTTGACTAGGAATAGATAAGGGTTCTAGAAGACCTAGAGTCTTAATTGTCTTTCCTTTATTTTATTGACATACCATACATTCTATTACAAATTTATAAACATTATCCTCTTTGAGCCCTTCCTAAAAGAAATCTTGCTTTATTTTATAATAAGTCTTCAAGAATCTAAAGTGCCCACCTGTTGGAGAAGCATGCAGTTTTGTCAACACCTTAAACTTAAGGATTGAGTTCTTGCATAGGTACAATGTGTCCTTGTACCATAAAACATTTCATTTCCATGTCAATTTGTTTGACACACTTGAATCTTGTTGGAGCATGCCTTATTTACCCAATCTTCCTACAATATGGAAATGATGTATAACAATGACACTATGGGTTCATCCCTCCTAGATAGAGCATCAACCACAACATTCTTCTTTCATTTCTTATATATGATCTCAAAGTTTTATCCCAACATATTTGTGACACATTTTTTCTATTGTTCAAATGATAAGCTATGTTCCAAGAACTATCTAAGACTATCATGATCTATCTTTACCTTAAAGTGTCATCCTATTAGATAAGGACTTGATTGTTTCATTACATGTAAGATAGCCAACATTTCCTTCTCATAAACTAGCTTCAAAAAAAAATTCCTTTGAGTTGGGGGCGTTCAAATGTTATGGGTCTTACTTCTTGCATGAGTACTACTCCTATTCCATGTCCCAAAGCATCACATTCCATAATAAATGTTTTAGAAAAATTTGGGGTAGCTACAATTGGAGTTGTGCACATGGCTTCCTTTAGTTACTCAAATGCTCTGGTAACTACCTCATTCCACTGGAAGGAATCCTCATTCAACAAGACTATGAGAGGTGAAGCTATGATACCATAATTCTTTACAAACCAATGATAGTTGTAGACACCTAAAACTGACCATGTCTTACAACATTGTCCCCTTGCATCCTCTTGCGACACTTAGTGACACCTTGTCCTAGGTCCCCTTTCATGACCCCTTCCAATTAGTTAAAGAAATTATATTTATTTAACTAATTTATCCCCTATAGTCAAATTAAATAAATTCTATTTATTTAATCCCCATATTCCTCCAATTAATTTAAATAAATTAAATATTTATTTAAATGCCACTTGTCTCTCACAATTTAAATAATTTTATTATTTAAATTATCCCACTCACATCCCTATTTTTAAACTCATTAATTGTGCGTCATAAGCACTTCCTCTCCATAATCAATTAAAAATCCCATTTATTCCCACTCCCCTCCTTATTTTAGTCACTTGTCATCCTCATTTATGGTGCATCATGAGCACTAAAATTGGCTTTCAATCCTATCTATCCACCTCATCCCTCACCCTTCTAATCCTAGCCATCCATTTGATTCCCTCTCTATCTATAAATTAAACTTTCATTTCATTTCAAACCCTCACACTCTCTCATAAAATTGCGTACGCACATTCATATCTCATATCATTTTCTATTATTTTCATATCAAAGTTATGTTGGTTGTGTGAGCAGCCCACAATACATCCATAGGACAAATCAATGGAGTTTGGGTGCACTCCATTCCGTCTTATCAGAGGTCTGATTTTTTGCAAGGTCTGAAGGTATATTTGCATTGTTTATCTTTATGTTACTACTTTGCATAATTTCTAGGTTTCATTTTGGCACACCTGGTTATTTGTTATTAACTCACATCCCTTGATCTAGCTTGCTTTTTATAGGATTTATAAACTTTTTGTTGTAGGTTTATGCCATTTTTGGATAAAATCCTAGTTTCTAAAGATTTTATCATATCTTTAAAATGGTTATGAATTTTTATACAAGATTTTAACAAAAGTTTGTGGATCATCTAAGGAAGCTACAGCAGAAAAATAACTTTTTTATCATCATTTTGGCATGAGTTATAATGATTTTATGTTTTTTCATAAATCCACAATTCTAGGTGCAAGTCAACGAATTTTTCAAAAAAAATTACATTTCTTGAAAGCTCTTGAAATTATAATGGGGGTCTATTCTTTACAGTTTTAATTTTAGGGTCAAATAAGGTACGTAATATTCAGATCTTTGTCAACTATAGGTTTTTCATAAATCTGCATTTCTGGGCACAAATCAGGGAATTTTTTTTACTTTTTTATATTTCTGGAAAGGTCTCAGAACATTAGTAGGGGTCTCTTCTTTGCATTTTTATTTTTTAGGTCAAAAGAGTTTCAAAATAATTAGATCTATGTTAACTATGTAAAAAAAATGTATCTGAAATTGTAATCTTGTGATGAGCATATCTTTTTATGGCGGCATTATAACATTATTTTCTGATTTTGCAAGGGTTTCATTATCATTTCTAATACATTTTCTTGCAACAAAATTATTTGTCCAAGATTATCTTTTTCAATCTAACATATTTGTTTTGTAGCTTTCACTTGCCAAAGATCAAATCATTGAAACTACTAACAAGTTGCTACAAATTCACATGTCAAAGAAATTATTTTCTCACTAATCTAGGCACTTAGTGTAATCTAGGAGGATAGTAATTGAACCTTTTTTGCTTTGTCTTTGGATTTTGAAAAGGGTGTATGCTCTCTCCTCGCACCTTTTGGTGACCTCAAAGATCAAAAGCCACTTCATTATCCTTGTGTTTAATTGTTCAATTCCAGGGACATTATCTCACGTATGCTCTCCCCTTACGCTTCGTACAAGCCTGGGGATCAAAAGTGAATAGTGTTCCTTCCCTTTAGGAGGCCTACTAAGGGATTTCATCACCCCTAGGGGTGACCTCAACCACATTTTTTGGCAGGGTATATCAAAGGGGGTAGAGCGAAAGTTGTACCTCAATCTAGCTACATAGTCATTGGGATAGCTTTGGGGCCCTGGGTGATTCCAGACACAAGGTGAAGTGGTGTTTTCTTAATCTCTTATGCCACATCCCTTCAATAGGATAGTGTTCACAAACTTGGGCCTCATTGTACCTTGTGTATTTGAGAGGACTCCTCTAGAATCTTGTAAAGTCTAGATAAGACCTTTCAGCTGTCATATCCTACGGTGCATCGTTGCAGCAGGGGGAGAAGAGCTCACACTATTACCTCTATTGTTTGAGATGGAATAAACTTTGGGCAAGACTTTAGTCTCCAAGGTAAGGGGTGTAAGGTGGTACATGACCTTGCATTCCCTATCTACCCAAGCAATGGTAAATGGTATCAAGGGGATGGAAATCACCATTATCTAATAGTGGAGATTGAAGTCACACCTGAGTGAGTCCATGGGATATGACACTCCTACTTGAATAATACTAGGTGTGTTCATGTGCTTGGCATGTTTTCCTTGTGCAATACCAATAAAAGCCACTTTAGCCGCAAAATAATTCACACGAATTTACTTGTTAAGTCAAGTCAGCCATTGTCTTTTTGTGTTATTTTTCTTGCCAAAAATCTCAAAATCCAAAAAAAAATCTAAAAATCCAAAAAAATCAATCTTCCAACCTAATCTAACATCCCACCTAATCATTCCCTTGCATCATAATCACCCATCTAATTATCTTATCCCAATATTTTTTCATCCAATCCAATCCATTTTACCCTAATCATTCATATGGCACTCGAAGATCCTTATGGCACCCAAAGAATGTTTAACGTCACTCAAATGATTATATGGAAAGTATCCAGTCACTCCTACATCACCATTCCTACCTCCCATCAACAACCAATCCAACTTATTCATACCCCAAACTTATCAAACATCCACCTTATCTAAAATGTCACAAGTCCAAATTCCTAACCATGTTTCATCTTCAACCAAGAACACCAAGGATTCTTATACTAAAATTCAACTACAAGCCCTCCTCTAACAACTCATCCAACATAAACAACAACAACAATCCCTTCTTCAACAACTCATAGCCCAAGAAATAAAAACACAACCACAACCTTTATCCCATATGTCATCCTCATCGACTTCATACCAACCTAGTCCAACCACATATCAAGCTAATCCTACCTCAACCTATCCCACTTCTCCTAATATCAACCAATATCCACATCAATCCATACCTTAAGGTCATCCAACTATTTATTCCAACATTTCAGCTCAACTCCAAATCTATTTACAAGACTATCAAGTTCCTTCACAACATAAACATGCAAGTCCAAGTTACCATCACATCAAGACCAAATGTTCTTAAGTCCTCATGCTACCTTTGACAAGGGGAATACCACTCTAGCTTATGCATCCTATGGGTGCCATCCATCATCATCCAATCAAATGCCTATCCAAGAGCCTACTAGTCCTATCCCAACACCACCATGTAATCCCAATCCATTGGTCCATCAACCTTCTAATGCATCAACTCCTTCATTTCCTTCACCATCATGTTCCTCCAATCCTCCACCAAAAGATGAGGCTGAGATGCTTTTAGAAGAATTAGTCCAAGCAAATTTGATTGAGCTACCACCAATAAAACAAAATGGAAAAAGTCAAGTAAAATCTCCCTGGTATAATAAAAATGACTATTGCACATGCCATAGGATCAAAGGTCATAAGACATTCAATTGTCCCACACTTAAGATATTGATCAAAAGCCTCATACATTGTGGTCAGATTGTGCTAAATAATCTAAATCCATCCAATACCATTATCCCTCCACCTAATACCAATCCTAATCCTACACCATCTACCCTTATTACCCATCCATTATATTATCCATCCACCCATACACTTATGAAGGATGTGATCCAATGGCTATTAACAAGGAATCAACCATCTCCATGTCATCAAACACCTATCCTTGAACCTATCAAAGAGCCTTCAAACACCATTCCTATTCCTCCAATCCCATCATGTAGCCCACAACCAATCAAGCCTCTTGAAGATCCCCTCACCATGATTTCAAGTCAAGATATATATTGTAGCCATGTTGTTGATCATCTAGAGCCTATCCATCCTATCCAAGAGTCTCCTACTTCCATCCAAATACAAGAACTATGTCATGAGCTTAGTCCAAAGCATTTGGAAACACCAACCCCTCATCCTAATCAAGATCTTTAAACATCCTATCTAATCCCATTCCCAATTCCATTTCATCGTATGATCAACCTATCCATAACCTATATCTTTTCTATGACCAAGATATTATCTATGACCAAGATATTATTTATGACCAAGATCCTATCCATGAGCAAGAAATCCAAATTCCTCCTATCCATAATCCCACCAACACTAGTCCTATCCATCTTCCAACTAATCCTATTCATCATCCAACAACATCCACTTCCCTTGATGATACAATTGGTCCCCAAGAAAATATAGACAATCAACTTCTTACTGAGCATAATGTTGATCAAGATTCTCATGATCCTTCACCATCCTCTATTGATCCCATTCCAAATCCATCATCCTATCCTCTTGGATCCAACACCTTAATTCATAGTGGCTCTCTTGTAGGAGATACACAACTTCTATCCACCACTCCACCCTCCCCATCTAATAATGGACTCACATCTTGTGTCCTAAATAATAAGCATCCCATTGCACATCGCATGCTCCAAAACATGAATTATCATGGCAAAGGCTTAGGCCTTCATGAACAAGGTATTTTGGAGCCCATCCATGTCAAAGTTCCTCCATGATCGGATGGCCTTGGCTATATACATCAAGGAAAACAATTCCAAGATGTTGGTACCACCTCCATTCCTTCTAAATCCACTTCTTTCCATCCCAAACCCCATGCATCCCATCGCACCTCCAAAACATATGTTGTTATCCCTCCATCATCACACAAATCTCAAAAGCATGTGACCATACACCTTCCTCCATCTACTTTACCTCCACTCCTTCCAACCCCTAATATCCCCATCCTCACATCCCCTTATCCTTTTATCCACAAGTCCACTAATCCCTCCATCCACACATCTTGTTCCCTTAAATCCCCTAAAATTCCTAATCATGATCAACGAATGCACACATCGACCAAACATGAAGCTATCACAACTCCCATGGGATTCAAAAATAGGAATTTAGATGTTTCGTTACATAAAGCAAAAAATACTAAAGATTGTCATGCCAAAGGGCACCAATGCACATAATCAAAGCAAAATTCATCCAAAAGGCTACCCAATCTCACACCTCAAAAAGAAAAATCAAAAACAAAAATGGTGTGGATCCCCAAGCAAAAAGTATTTAATCCAAAAGGAGCATCCACAATCCAACAATCCCAAAAATCTCACTCCCCATCACAAAATCCTACAATTCCTGAGACCATTTGGGTCCCAAAATTACTAAATCGACCATCCCCTAAGCAAACATCTCCATTACTCCCAACTCCTCCTTCCATTCAAAAGCTTCAAAATCCAATTCAGTGTGTGCAACCATTGGTCTTGGTTTCTTTCCATTCCTCAACGTTCTCACATACCTCCATCTCCCTATCTTCTATCTACTATCCCACATATTCCCCCCATCATATCCCTATGGTCCATGCTTTTGCATAATCCACATCATAATCCACTATCCATCCACATCATAATCCATTATCCTTCCCTGCACAATTCACTATCTATCCTACTCCACCTCCCTTTCATGCAATCCTCTACCGACATCCATGTGCAAAATGACACTTGACATGATCCATGTGTGACATCCCTTTATAATGGGACATTATCATCTTTCATGGAACTATATGCTTGAGTCCCAATCCTCTTCCAAATCCCTCTTATCCATATTCTCCTATCCCATCCAAAAATTCATAAAAATATAGAAAATAAAAAAAATGATAGAAAAAATTCAAAATAGTAAAGAGAAATCCCTTTGTCCAATGGTAAAAACCACCTTGGTGGCACCTTGGATAAGTACCATGATGAAAACCTAGCAAACAGGTATCATGTGTAGGCTCATTATCTATGTGTCTTACACTTGGGGGCATGTTGTCTCATCTATCCCATCCTATTATTTTCCTCCTACCCTACCATCTTCATCCATCATATCCTCATACCTACCTATGCCATTTACCTATCTGCTTATCCATCTTCCCTTCCTCCTTTGATCTTGATAAAGACATGGGGGTAAAATATTGAAAAATGCTTTGGACATCTCTTGATCTACCTCATCCTTTCTATCCAATCCTATCATCCTATAGTCATAAGCTTTATCACATAAAATCCTAAAAATTACACCTAGAATGGGGCATGTTATTCCTATGCACCATAGTTCTTGGATATCACATCCTAAATTCTTCCATCTATCTATCATTTATGCATTTCCAATATATTATCCACCGTTACCCATCCTTCTACCTATCTATCCATTTTACACTTCATGTCCCTCCCATCCATTATTGCCCATCCATATTCATGATTTTCCCTTGTCATTGGTATTTAACATCTAGGCTATCCAAACTGTAATCTAATGTTATCCCATAACATTCTCAAAAATCCAAAAAAAAAATTATAACATTTCCAAAAATCTAAAAAAAATCAAAACATTCTCAAAATCCCCCAAAAATCAAAATATTTCCAAAAAACACAAAAAAATCAAAACATACCAAAAATACAAAAAAATTAAATATCCAAAAAAAATCCAAGTAATAAATCCAAATGCAAGTCACCCTTAATCCATATCAATCTAGTCAAAGTAATCTACCCAAATCATCTAATTTCCAATCTTGTTGTCAACCCAACCAACCAATCATCATCATCAATGAGATATATCGTTCTCGTATCCTTGTGTTGATCTAGGGATAAATTATTCCCCGTAATGACAACACTATCTCAATTAATCAATAAGTCAATTATCGGTTTACAGCTTGACAGGGGCAATACATTGTTTATTTTTTAATCAAGTAGAAACATTCATACAACGCATTGTACCTTAACCAAAATCACATATCTAGTTACTTGATCAATTGCCACATCATTCGATTTCAAACAATCATCATCCATCCTCATTTAGGGATATATCATTCCCATCATCATGCGCCTATCCAAACATCACTTAAACTCTTTGGCAAGAGATAGAATGGTTGTTTGACTTGTGTCATCATTTGGTCTTTTGTTTTTAATTTTATCTTTTCTATCTCCTTCTTTTGCTTTATCAAAGCCACCTAGATCCATTTATATCTTGGTGCATTACGATTAGCAGAGAATGGGGCACAACGTTTTACGTGTCTATTGGATATTCTTATCACTATAGCTAACATTCCTATCTTGTGTCTATACAAGGTTGTATTAAGTTGGGTATAAGGATACTCCTTTTGTTTGCAGTGTCAAGTCCATGTAAGGGATACAAAGTCACTATGGTTCCTTATACTTTGGTGTATAATATCCTCTTGCTATATCAAATAAGGACTACTCTACACATTATACCAGCATAACTATATCTTCTCTATCCACTATATCCATTATGATTCTTCACCTCTCAACCTATCTTTATCCACTACCTAATTCGCCTATTTCTTTTAACTTAAAAATCCATCATAACTATCCATTCCTAACCCTTAGCCTTTTCCATCTAACCCCTTTCATCCATATCGAGAGCATACATGTGTTCTCCTAACCTACCTATCCTCTCAAGGGGACATCCCATCCTTACATCATTCCTCCTCATCACTCCTTCAAGTGGTTGGGGCTTCCTTTTCCCTCCATCCATACCTTTTCTTCTTTGAAATGATGTTACTTCTCTTAGTTGCAACATCATCTCAAAGAGGGCAAAATGTAGACACTTAAAATTGACCATGCCTTACAACATTGTCCCCTTGCATCCTCTTGCGACACTTAGCAACACCTTGTTCTAGGTCCCCTTTCATGACCCCTTCCAATCAGTTAAACAAATTATATTTATTTAACTAATTTATCCCCTCTAGTCAAATTTAAAAAATTCTATTTATTTAATTCCCATATTCCTCCAATTAATTTAAATAAATTAAATATTTATTTAAATGTCACTTGTCTCTCACAATTTAAATAATTTTATTATTTAAATTATTCCCCTCACATCCCTATTTTTAAACTCATTAATTGTGCGTCATAAGCACTTCCTCTCCATAATCAATTAAAAACCCCATTTATTCCCACTGCCCTCCTTATTTTAGTCACTTATCATCCTTATTTATGGTGTGTCATGAGCACTAAAATTGGCTTTCAATCCTAGCCATCCACCTCATCCCTCACCCTTCTAATCCAAGCCATCCATTTGATTCCCTCTTTATCTATAAATAAAACTTGTATTTTCATTTCAAACCCTCACTCTCTCATAAGATTTCGTATGCACGTTCATATCCCATATCATTTTCTATTATTTTCATATCAAAGTTATGCTGGTTGTGTGAGCAGCCCACAATAGATCCATAGGACAAATCAATGGGGCTTGGGTGCACTCCATTCCATCTTATCAGAGGTCTGATTTTGTGCAAGGTCTAAAGGTATATTTTTATTATTTATCTTTATGTCATTGCTTTGCATAATTTCTAGGTTTCAATAGTAACTTCTAAGACCTAGGAAACCCCATAGATTCTTAGGCATTTTCAATTCTACAATGGCCTTAATCTTGTGAGGGTCCACCTTGAATCCCTCATGTGAGAGAATATGACCTACCTACTCCACTTCCTTGACTTTTAAGCCACATTTAGGCAGCTTATCATAAATACAATGTTGTTCAAGAATGTCCAAAACCTAGTTTACATGATACAAATGTTCCTCCTAAGTTTTACCATATATTAAGATGTCATCAGTAAATACCAAAACAAGTTTATGTAGAGATGGCCTGAAGATAAAGCTTATCAAACTTTGAAATGTAGATGGTACATTTGTGAGACACAAATACATTGTAACCAAAAAATCATAGTAGCCCTCATGGGTTTGAAAGGCTATCTTATGTAATCCTCATCTCTAATTATAATTTGACATAACAAAGATCAAGTATGGTAAAATAAACAACACCATTAAGCTCACCTAACAAATCATCAATTACTAGAATAGTAAACTTATCTTTTATGGTGTACTTGTTGAGCTCTTTGTAATTAGGACACGTCTACCAAGTGTCATCTTTCTTGTGCACCATTAAAATGGAAGAGGAGTAAGCACTTTGACTATGCATGATAATACTTGTTGTTATAGAGTAAAATGTGTAAACTTGTTAATCAAGACCTATTTTAACACCGATTTGAACATTAAACGATTAAATCTCGATCTTAGTGAATAAACCTGACAAAATAAAGTTAGGACTAGTCTAAGCCCACTTAAATGGACACTCTCCAGAGTTTATGGAGCTAAAGGACCAGTGCACCTAGCACCCTGGTCTTAGTCCCAGTCCTATTTTTGTGGTGTCAGCTTAGAACACCTCCTTAACTTTTACTTGTCGGCCCCATTTGGTTTTATTTGTCATTGGTGAGTGGGAATGCATATATAAAGGAGTTTTACAATTCATTTTATTAACTAGATGACAAGAGAAGAATTGGAATTGCTTACATGTTTGATCTCCTATGCTCAAGTGCTCTTCATGCTTGGATATGCTACATGCTTGTGGATGTTATGATACTCATTTGTAGGTTTTGAAGGAAGTTCAAGCTATCTTTATCTATCTCCTTGTTGGTGCATGATCTTGAGTTATCTACTCCAACTAGGGTTTCACATCTTGTGGTAATCTTTCACTTTCATTCATACTTTCATCATATATTGTTGATCTTGCCTTTACCCTCCTAGGGCACACACTCTTTGATCACTAATCATCACTATAGTGGAGGTGGAAACACCAACATGGGGTTTGACTAAGGCAAACCCCCAATACAACACAACCTTTTCCCTCTTTGCTTGTGTGTAGGTTGAAGATACAAGTTTCTAAAGACAAGATCCAAGAAGAAGAAAGGGTTTGTAGGTATAGATCTGGTGAAACTCAGAGATTTTGTAAAACCCTAAATAGGGTCTAGGGAGCCCAACACCCTAGTCTTTTGGTGCTCCTTAACTTGGATCCAAGTTCTAATCTATCTCTTGACCTCTACTGTACTTTCTAATTTTCTATTTCTGTTTCCAATTGTCATAAATTTGTCGATCTTTGACAATTAGGGTTTTATCTTTTGCCCTAGTTTGCTTGGTTAGTTTTGGTTGAATTTGTTTGACACTCCTCCATACACAAAAAAGATAAAACTCCTATAATTTGGCTCTTCTTCATGGGTAGAAGCCAAGCTTAGTTTGTGTCCTAATGTTTATGGAAGAGGGTTTGACCTAGTTTAACTTCTTAGGCTAGATATCTCTTTTCCACATAACATTTTGGTGAACCCATCATTTCTTACACTTTGGCATCCTTCTTTCTTTATATTTGGGGTTTTTCTATCCTATATTAGATTAGGATTGACTTCATTGATCATTTTGCATACCTAATAGCTTATTTTCACATTGTTTCAACATTAGGGTTTACAAAAACCTTGCATTGTTAGAAAACCTAGCTAGTCTTGAACCTAGGGTTTGTAGATTAGTAATTTATTTCAGATCTTTGTGGTATGATTTAATTTATTTCATTTTCTGTAGCACATCATCTTTGTGTTTAAATAAAAGACATTCTTACATACTTGCATTGAAAAGTGAAAAATAAGCATTTTAGGGTTAGGAAAAAGCATATTTATTGCATTGCTTTCATCGCATAAGATTTAGATCATCATAGAAAGATGAAGATATCTGATTTTTGCATCAGATCTGATTGGTATTACATTCATTAGTCATTTCCTAGTGCTTTTTTTGCATTTGAAACTATTCATTGATTGGGTTTTGTCATAAAAAAGTTGCATTTTTAGAAAAAACATAGTTATTGTGAAATCTAGGGTTTGTGATTCATATCTTGTTTCAGATTTTCCTAATGACATTTTCATTTGAAATCTAATTTTGCATTTCACTTATACATCATATGTGACATCTTGTATTGAAATTTGAAAAGAAGAACAATTTTTGAATCGATACATCTTGAGAAAAGTATTAAATTTAGGGTTTGATTTGAAGATGATTATGGATGGTATCTAATTTGTTTTGAGTAGATTTGAACCTGGTTACTAATTTATTATTTCATTATATGTGTTTTCATTTGATCAAAATTGTAAAACATTGGTTCATTTAAACAAAAATTCAAACTCTTCTTTCATCACCTCATTCATCTCTTCTTTGTGTGCATCTTGTGTGTCACTAAAGATTGTAAGCAATTTATGAGTTTTGTGACCCAATGCCCTAATTCTAACACTCTTGTGTGAAGAAGTCTTTGAATTTATGGGTTATAATGCTTTGAATAATGTTGATAAAAACACATCCAAACCCTAATTTCCAAGCCTAATCACACAAGAAGGTCAATCACTTCTTCCTAATATATCTTCTTCGCATATGCTAGAAGCATCAACTTTTCATGAATCCATCAACATAGATGACCTTGTGTCGCATGTTCCTGAAGCTCAAATTCAAAGATTAGACACAGAGTTGGCTAATTTTCAACAATTTGTAAGCTTAGATCATATAGTTGAAGATGTCATCCCTATTGTTGAGAGTCTAATAAGTCTATTTCTTGAATGTTAAGAAGGATTAGAAGTCTTGTGTGGCCTTGCTCATATAGTGCATAATAATATTCTATCTGCATCTAGTTGCATTGAAACCATCACTAATGTGATTTTTTCTAATCAAATAAGGACTCAAGTGTCAACAACCATACCAACACTCCCTATTCCTACATATACTTCTACTATTATCACCACAACTACACAACCAAGTAATAGTGCTACCACATGTGTTGGGTTATCCACTTAGAATCTCGTTCGTCATTGTAGTTCCATTCCATTCAATTATACAAATACTACACCTAGTGTCACCCCACCTACATCTAATCAAACTATGCATAATATCACTTTCCAAAAGGCCAATCATATAGTGTCACAACCTATGGTTAGCTCTATCCATTCATATCAATCTCAACCTAGTTCACCAACCCTATCATCAATTAACTTTTGCAAAATATGAAATCCATTCAACAAAAAATAGTGAGCATAAACCAAAGTCCCACAAAACCCTTTATGACATCACATTATATTTGTAGCCCTTTATCTTATCCTATACTAAGAGCCCAAATTCCTGAGAAGTTTGAAACCCCTCATTTTGAGAAATATAATGGGAAGGGAGACCCTAACAACCATGTGGCAGCCTTTACAACTATGTGAAGTGATTTCTTCTTTGAGTATACAATTTTGGCAAAACTCTTTCCTAGGTCACTCAAAGACACAACCTTGGATTAGTTTTTCTCATTGCCTCCTAATTCAATCACTTCATTTTCACAACCAATCAATAAATTCCTTGAGCACTTTCAAGCAAACATTGGACCTCAAGTCTCTTTGACCGAATTGGTTCATTACAAAAAAGGAATAAAAGAGAAAGTAATGGGTCGTTACCAAGCCCTCTTTCACAAGTTCAATACTCTATTCCAGATGTTGATGTACAAAAAATCTTTATTGGAAACTTACAACCTCACATCCATGATAAGATATTGTTGATGTGCTATGAATCTTTCACTCATCTTTACATGACTCTTCATGATTACCAATTTTTAGTTAGTCAGTATGAGAATAATCCCTCATCGACTCCAGTTGGTCAATCTGAAGCCTCACACAATCATTTATTAAAAAGACACAACAAAAACTTCATCAAGATCAATGAAATTTCAACTAGTAACATAAGAAAACATGTGGCAACAACGTCATCTCCTACTCCCTCCCCTTATAAATTGAAACCAAAAACAAGACATTTCACACCATTATCAAAGTCTCTCTACTCTATAATGACACAACTTTTGAATAACAATCTCATCAAGCATCCACCCATTAGACATCTTAATCCAAGTAAGATCAAGCATCTTCTTTTGATTCAAAGACCTTTTGCCAATTCCACTGCACCACTGGTCATGACACTGAAAGATGTATGCATCTTAAACATGAAGTTCAAGACCTCATTGATTCCAATGTCATCTAGGTTGCTGGTGTAAACAACAAAGGAAATAAATCGATGGCTCCACCTAATCAAAAGTTACAAATATATACAAGTCCATTACCTCATCACGAATCTAATATTGTGGACACATCTCAAGAACAAGACTATGAAGGCGATGTTTGTATGCTAGATGCCTACCCTCATAAAGAGCGAGCATAACCTAAACTATCTATATCTTTTACTCCACATGATGCTACTATTGAAGCTCTTGATGGACCTCTCTACATCACCATTCGAATCAATGCTAAACCTATAAGAGGTGCTATGATAAATCCTATATGCATGGTAAATGTAGTAACTGAAGAGTTTCTCTACATGTATGGTTTACACAGTGATAACTACGATGTATCAGAAATCATGATTAGAGCACATGATGGGTCTATCCTTCCAACTCTTGGTACCTTGACCCTTGATGTCAAGGTTGGGCCAAGAACCTCGGATGTTACTTTTGTCATCATTCCTACATTGGACTTATTTCATGTGAAGCTGGGTCACCCATGGCTCTGCTCCATGAAAGTGGTCCCCTCTATGGTTCATAAGTGCTTGAAGTTTCCATTTGAGGGACATGTGCACACTACACATCAAAGTCGATACTAACCATTTGCTTGACATGGACACTTTACACTTGACTACTTTTGGCCAAAACCAGTTGGAGTCACTTGAGCTAGAGAGGATTCATTCTTTTTGTCATATCAAAAAATTAAAGCAGAGAAAATAACAGAGTTGTCCCTTAGTAACATGCCTTCTTGTGATGTCCCTGGACCTCCTCAATATTCTGAGGTTACGATGATAGTTATCCCTGTTCCACAGGTGGCGAATGAGGTTAAGCCCAAATCGAAGGTTCTTCCCCATCCCTGAGCATCTGGTAAATATTTGGAGGTTCCCCCTCTGCCATCCCTTCAAGGACAACGAGGCAACTCTCATGCATAAAATAGACCTCCCCACAATCACAATATTAATTTTGTCCCACCTACCTCTACGAAGACTAGTGGAAATCAATTGGTTGCACGTGTATTATTTCCTAGGATTTCTCAACCACTTGTGGATGCTAAAGTAATTCCACCTGTTTCAAAAGTTGAGGAGGAAGAGTAGCCATTGTTGACAAACCCTTCCCCCATGGTCTTCGAACCTTTGATGGTTCCTTCTATTTCTTCTAATGTTCTTGAAGCAAAGGAAGAAAAGGAACCTACATTGGAAGATACTACAGTTCCCTTAACAAACATCACAAATAAAGCTAAGCAAAATAAAATTGAGAGAAAGAAAGAAGCATCGTCGTGTTATGGCTCACCTTTCTGTAGGAGAGGAGAATCTCCCTCCTCACAAGCGTTTATCACCAATGACTGTGAAAGAGACATCTACTAGTGTTTTGTCTCCTCTAGAAAAGTATAAAGCTTCACAATCCTCTATGGAACCTATTGTACTATATTCCAATAGTGAATCTGAAGATAACAATGATATAGGTATGGCTCTTGTTCCTTACACCATACTTGCTATAGTTCCTCTTGCATCTTATCCACCCACCCAAATTGGTGATGAGAAAGATTGGGAGGAGGATGACTTGTTTTAGGTCGAATTGCAAGTGTGGGCCTTATTTTTATTATGTCATGAGTGCATGTGTTTGTTTTCCCCTGTAATGTGTTGCTTGATGCTATATTTATTTATGTTGTTGTTTTTAAGCTCTCTTTGCATGACCCTTGACACCCTTGTAGGTGCAAGGATACAAAGGGACCAAAATTCTTGTGACATTCTCTCTATTTGTACCATCATTCTTCTATATGTCATAAGTTGCATTATTGTTTCCTTTGGGGATGACACGAGGCATAGAATGGTTTGGCATTCTCCCTTGTTGACCCAAGGGATTTTTATTTGACTTCATGTGATATTTCTTCCTTTGTCTCCGTAGTTCTACCAACTAGCGGATGATGACAGTTCTAAATATATATAGTCTCGAGATATCTCCTATTATACAACCATTCATATACTGACACCAGTTAGGTAGATCCCTTTATGTTCTAACTTGTTATTTCTTTAATGTCTTGATTAATGTGGCACCTTGTTGCTATGCTTGGCATCATACCATGACTACATAGGCCATTGTGTATCATGCTCGAAGCATCACCTCAATTTTCCTTTTTGTGGGGGTAACCCCTTGATTGTGATGTAGTTTCTTTGGGAACACATATCTTATGGGCATGTGCTTCTGGGAAGATTTCGTGCTTGTCTTGTGGTTTATTCTACCCTAAAGAAATTGATCCCTAATATGAGTTAGCAATCACTTTAAGGTGGGTGCATACATCACACTATACTCTCTTTTTGATTACATACTTGTTTATTATAGTTGGCATGAAACTCACCTAGTGATTCAACGGTCCTCACTAGCCCGTGATGTTTCCTTTTGGTCCATGAGCCACCTAGTACAACAAAGATTGCCATCCTGTGTGCTTCATGTGACTTGTTGTGGTCACCTAGTAATTCGGTGGTCCTTACTAGTGTGTGATCCATGAAGGCACTTCTCTTCACATGACCCCTAGTGACAGAGCAAGCTAGCATCAGAGTCATGTGTCTTGTGTGTTTGTTTCTATGTTTATTTGTTTTATGTATTAAATTGTATTCTCTTAATGATTCCGTGTGCATTATGTGTCTTTATCATGTTTTCCATGTGTTTCTATGTATTCTTTATGCCTTATGTGTATGATTTGTGTCAAGCATGTATGCATCATGTATGGTGTGTATTATCTTTGTGTATTGCATGTCTCTTGCATGTATTCCTATGTATGCTTTTAGTGCTCCATGTATGTGAATTATGTTACAATGTATTGTATGCTTGAAAAATCTCTTTGCTTATGTGTTTTCAACCTTAGAATCCTAAGCTTGGGGGATACTATAGTCCACAACTTAGCCAGATTCTTTGGGCTTCTATGTTATCGTGTTTGAAATTTGTCTTCTCCTTACTTTAGTGTGAGTTCACACATTAGTTCATACCCATGCTAAAGTGGGGGATAAATGTTATAGATTAAAATGTGTACACTTGTTAATCAAGACCTATTTTAACACCCTTTTGAACATTAAATGATTAAATCTTGATCTCAGTGAATAAAGCCAACAAAATAAAGTTAGGACTAGTCTAAGCCCACTTAAATGGACACTCTCCAAAGTTTGTGGGGCTAAATTACCATGGCACCTAACGCCCTGGTCCTGGATGTTAGCCCCGGTCCTATTTTTGTGGTGTCGGCTTAGAACACCTCCTTAACTTTTACTTGTCGGTCCCATTTGGTTTTATTTGTTATTGGTAAGTGGGAATGCATATATAAAGAAGTTTTACAATTCATTTTATTAACTAGATGACAAGAGAAGAATTGGAATTTCTTACATCTTTGATCTCCTATGCTCAAGTGCTCTTCCTGCTTGGATGTGCTATATGCTTTTGGATGTTATGATACTCATTTGCAGGTTTTGAAGGAAGTTCAAGCTATCTTTATCTATCTCCTTTTTGGTGCATGATCTTGAGTTATCTATTCCAACTAGGGTTTGACATCTTGTGATAATCTTTATCACTTTCATTCATACTTTCATCATATATTGTTGATCTTGCCTCTGCCCTCCTAGGGCACACACTCTTGGATCACTAATCAGATGTCACTATAGTGGAGGTGGAAATACCAACATGAGGTTTGACTAAGGCAAGCCCCTAAATACAACACAACCTTTTCCCTCTTTGCTTGTGTGTAGGTTGAAGATACAGGTTTCTGAAGACAAGATTCAGGAAGAAGAAAAGGTTTGTAGGTACAGGTTTGGTGAAACTCAAAGATTCTGTAAAACCCTAAATAGGGTCTAGGGTGCCCAGTGCCCTGGTCTTTTGGTACTCCCAAACTTGGATCTAGGTTATGCTCTGTCTCTTAACCTCTGTGGTACTTTCTAATTTTTTGTTTCCGTTTCTGAATGTCGTATATTTGTCGATCTTTATCAATTAGGGTTTCATCTTTTGCCCTAGTTTGCTTGGTTAGTTTTGGTTGAATTTGGTTGACACTCCTCTATAAAACAAAAGGACATTTAACCCCTATAGTTTGGATCTCCTTCATAGGTAGAAGCCAACCTTGGTTTGTGTCCTAATGTTTATAGAAGAGGGTTTGACCTAGTTTAACTTCTTAGGCTATATCTCTCTTTTCCACATAACACCTGCCTCTAACATCTCTTAAACCATCTTCTTGATCTCACTTTTTTGTATATACATATAAATTTGTACATGGTCCAATGTTTGGTGGTTGGCTCCTTGGTACTAGTTGAATGACATGATCATGATCTCTTTTAGGAGGCAATCCTTTTGGCATCTCTCCAAAAACTATTAAGTGCTTATCTACAACTGTTGGTAGATCTAGTGGTGTAGAAGCTTTTGAGGGATATGCTTCCAATGAAAATAATTGGGACACAAATCTATGTACCTCCTTGTTAAGCATAGTTTTCATTTGAAGAGAGCTTACCATCTGTGGATACTTTGCATGCAACCCTCTCATTTCTACTATCCTTCCCTCTAAGTAAAAACACATGAATATCTCCTATAAATTCATCTCAATTGTCCCCAATGTAGTAAGCCACTATACTCCTAGCATAATAGCCATTGCACCCATGGAGATAGAAAATACTGGGCAATAAAGTTTGTAATCTCTCATGGATAATTTTATGCTATGGAAAATGTTCCTTGAACAACTCGCAATACCTCCATCTACAATCAAGACCTAAAATTCAAGAGTTGGGTTTATAAAACAATTCAAACAAGCTACTAACTTCTTATTGATAAAGTTGTGAGTGCTTCTTGAGTCTATCTATAATGTTACTCTTTCTTAAATCTTAAAGAAACCCACTACCTTGAGAGTTTGCGGAGTGGTAATGCCATAAGTGTATGACAAGAAATAGTTGGTCGGATATCTCCTATTTCCTCATTTGGCTCATTATCAACCTCTAATATTTATTCTTCATCATCATTTTCCTCATTAGTCCCTTCAATATAGAACAACTTCTTTTCTACATATTTATGTTCTCTATTGTATTTTCTATCATAGTTAAAACATAACCCTTTTCCTCTCTTCTATTCAATTTGTTGTGGAGTCAATTTGGTAGGCTGGGGAAGTGACTATGTAGAATTTCTTCTATCTCTTTTGTTTACAAACCCTTGTTGTCTATTAGCTAATTTTTTTCCTCTACTTGCCATAATCATTCCTTGGGAAATAGAATTTGGATGGAACATGTGTACCTTTGATGTGGTCCTTTAAACTTCCTAGGAATAATTCCTTAAGATTTTTCTCTGTAACATGCTCCACTCTTAAAGACAAAGTTTAGAATTGATGAATATAGTCCTTGATCGTACCTATTTTCTTTTATTTGGTATGCTGGCTGAAGTATCTATCCATAAGATTGTCCCCATAATGTGTAGTAAGTTCCTCTTGGAAACTAGACCATGTGACAACACATCCCTTATTTTTCTTCTCTTCACATAGCTAATGATACTAAATGAATTGGTATAGTTCCAAGTATAAGTATTCCATTGCAACCTTTTGTTGACATGTAACATGACGAAGATCAAAGAACTGCTCCATTTGGCAAAGTCAATTGGTTGGATCCTTACCATCAAACTTTTGCATATCCATCTTTGGAGTCAAATGACTAGCCATAGAATTATTTGGGTGATGATCCATCTTTAGATCTAAGTTAAACCCAAAAGCATCATGTACTTTGTCAGTTCATAATCTCTAGAACCTTGGTAAGAAGTTATTCATTCAAATCTTCTAATTATATCTTCTATCTTTACATCCATTCTTGACAAGATTTCATCCTTCATCTTGTTGGTTTCTTCTCTTACATCATCCATGGTCATGGTATCCATGTCCGCTACTAATGGATCCTCCTTGTCAGGAGTCTTTACAAGGGTGATGGGATTCCTCCCCTTCCCTCTTATTGAGTCCATCACCATGATGCCACCAAAATAGTTTTCACAACTTAGTAAAAAAAATTAAAATAATATGAATTTTTTTAACTGTTCTTTACTTGGGCCTAGATCTCACCTTTAAAAAAAATCTCCAAGAAATTCTCTAACTTGTCACCTTGAGAGAAAATTTAGTGAAAACCCTAATTTCATAGTAACTCCTTTAAATCTACTCCAAATGACCTTAAATATCGATTGTAGTAGCTTCAATATGGACTTGAAAATCCCTTCAAAAATTAGGAAAAAATCACCAATTTGAGAGAGATATGTGCTTCATAATTTGACCTCTTGAATAAAAACAATTACCTTGATTCTTACCCTCCAAGTGCCATTTCCTTGCTCTAATATCAATTGTAGTTAAATAACTTTCACAAGAGAAGAATATAATAGGAAATATACTACAACTACTTGATAATTCTTGAAGATAATAAGCCACTTCTAGGGAAAAACCTCCAAAAGTCTACAAGAAGAACACAATTCATAATATGATGATCATAAACTAACCACTAACTGTCATATATACCCTACTTATGCCTTGGATGCCACCTAATCCCACTTGACTACCTATATAAGACTATATTAATGATCATACAACTTAATTAGGAGTGTATCCACAATCCAACTACTCATAACATGATGCACACTATAGGATTAAGGTGTAGCAACCTTTGCCTATGTTTTCCATGCCACTTCTTTATATAACTCTCTATGTCACTTCATGCATCCTTATGCTTATTCATTCATGATCTTATTTTCCTTACCTTACCAATTTGGTTTGTCATGCCACCTTGTTATTTCCTATGCTTGTTATACATTTCTATGCTTACTGAGATGATTTAATTTAGATCTTCTTGCTTATCCACATATGTTATCATTGCTATGCTTATGACATTTCCCATCCCTAGACCATCTTATGATGCACATGACTTATTCTTTGACTATTGATTACTTTTTATGATCCTATATTACCACACCATGCTTTTAGAGATTACACATTTAGATTGTACATTGATATATCGCACTCCTAGAGTTACATAGTGAGCCCATATTGTCATCTCATACTTTTATAGTTATTACACCACACCAAGGGCATCATGCCTCCCCCCTTGTATATCATATAGGTATTGAAAAACCTCTACCTCAGGGACATCATGCCTTCCTCCTTTTCACATTATTCCTACCTATATTCATTTTACCACTAGGACCTATTACCTTACCATCACGAGGTCATGCTACCACATTAGAGGCATAAGCCTTTCCTAGTGACCTATATGCTTACACAAGTGTTCCTAGTCACTAAATTCACATCACCATTTTCTTATTTTTTATGATTGGGGCAACCTTCTCCCTAGAGATTCATCTCCAACCCACATGTGCCTACTATGCTTTATTACATGATGCATTTATATAGTTATTACTCTACATGAGTGATATGTTTACATGCTTATCTTTAGATTATATTTACATTAAATGTGCTTATATTTCCCTCTCCTTAAATTCCTTGCCTTTTATGGATGCAACCAATTGAAGGGGGCATATTTTGTCACTAACTTTCTTATGTTGAGATTTTAGGTAGTGATATGTGCTACATAGAGACTCATCATTGTGACTAGATATATCATTATCATATGAAATCTTAGTGCCTCACGCACCTTGTCATCCTCATATGCCTATTGTGCAAAGCACAACATCATTACTGTCTAAATAGAAGAAATTCCCTAACTTTACTCATTTCCTATTTTTCCATTTCCTAAATAGTTAAGCAAGCTCCTAATTTTATACCTAATTTTAATTTGCAAGATAAAAGCTACTCATTGCATATTTTTCTTTGTTTTGCAAGTTCTTAATGAGAGCACATACTTAAGGATGAACCTACATGATCATATTCAATAGGGCCCATTACTTTACATGGACCCCACAATATCCTTTTGTGTCTAAATATTTACTTTACATACATTTGTGTGAGTGCTAAACAGTTTGAGATACATTACCATTATAGGATTCACATGCTCCTCAATGTGGGGGCAAAATCTAATGGTGAAATTTGTATACTCATGTTGTTTCCTATTTAGTTTTGTGCCTATTTTGAGGAAATACCTTGATACATGTACATATCAAAGATATGATATTTCCACAGTCCATGAAGTTGTGTTATAATGTTTTTGGCATAAAACTATGTAGATTTTTTGTATCAATATCTCATATCACTTCATGATCTAACATCAAGATAGAAGCAAATAATCACGGAGTCTGATTTGAAATATTGATACAAAAATTCTACACATTTTTATGCTAGAAACATTATATCACATGTACCTATTGACAAATGATGTAATCTTGTGTGAAGTTGGGCTTCTTCCCTTAACCTTTACCTATCCCCATACACATATATTCCCAGACATTTATCCCTCACCTTATTTATACTTGCACATACTCCAATACTTTCACCCAAACTACACATTTATTACACCTAGATCTATTCACATGTTCCAATATACTTGTTATCCACCCAAATTTTATTGTTTGCTTACTCAAGGTCATTTTTGTAGTTTTATGGTCGACCATGTGTTTTTGAACCCCTATCTTTTCAAAATTCAAATTAAAGTTAATTGTTTCCCATTATTTTCTTGCATTGGGTCGACTAAGTTCATGTTTTACAAATTTGATGTCATGTTCTAGTATTTAAAGGAATTAAATAACATTTATTTATCATCTTCAAGTATCCTTTCACATTTGATCATCCTCTCCCATCCTAAAAGCATTTAATGAACAATTAATAGCAAAACACTTTAGCTTGGTGCATTAAAAGGAGCAATGAATTTGCATACATTATTCTAAGGCGCTCACCTTTTGTCTTTGATCTTTTACACACATATTTAGGGTTAACCTAGAAGAATGTGTCCCCTAGTGACACAACAACAACCCTTCCAAGGTATTCCTAAATACTACTCATCCCTAGATATTATAAAAGAGCAAAGAGACAAAGATCACTTAGGTGAGTTGTAGAGTAGAAGTACATATTAAGAGACATTAGATATATGCACAAGAATCATCGACTACAAAATATACCTAACAATCCACAACAAAGTAAAGGTTCAATGTAGGATTCAAGGAATTTTATTGATAGAGAGATAGCTTTTACCAAACCAACAACAACCAAGTTTCAGAACCTTCATCAAAGTCACACATTTTTTATCATAAAACTAAGTACCTTATCCTCCTTAAATTTTTGTAATTTATATTTAATGGTAGTCTAAAAATATATCTCAAACGAGCATTTGAGTCAACTGATACAAATACTTCACTCTTTAAGAGCAACAACTTAGAAATTACTATTAGAAGCCAAATAGTGGAAGATTCAAATTCTGCCTTAGATGCCACTTTGAGGATTTGAACTTGCATCTTGTTACTCTTATTTTTAGTTTTGAAAAAGTCTAGTGCCAAGTCCTATTTGAGTCACATTGTAAAGTCCTTTCTTCACCAAGTGAATCTTCCATCTTTGAGTTCATCATGCCTTAGTTTTATTTCCAACTTCTTCCTTGGTCAAAATCTCCACCTTGTCCCCTTATGCCTCATTTTGCCCAAAAGGCATGCCTTTGGAACTCCTACAAAAATATTAAGCGCTTCAACTTTACTTTTGGAGAAACAAGGAGCCCTTGGAACAAGTTTTCAATGAAATAACTATTCCTTAGAACTCTTTCCACTTTGAAATAGTTCTTAAGAAGCCTATGAACTCTGCAACAATTTTTGAAACTCAGCCATTATTATCTTGAAGATCTTTTGGAAAAGCAAGTAGTTCCCAGAACTCCTTCGACCTTTGAAAAGTGTTCCAAGAACCTTATGAGTTCTCGAAGGAAAAATAATTTTTGAAATTATTTAAGTAATGAATAGAGGAAAGACTCAAGTTTTTAGTGATGTCACTAGTTCAAACCACCTTCATTTCAACTAAAATGATAGTTCAATGAACAAGCAAAAAGGTTGAGCAAGCAAGATAAAGAATTCATTTTAGAGAATTTATTAGTTCCTAAAACTCCCTTGACCTCTAAAAGTGTTCCAAGAACCTTGCAATTCTTTGAAGTAGTTTAAATCATTTAAAATTTCACCAAAAAGGAGATGACTTAGAATATTCTTAATTCTAAAAAATAAGTTCCCCGTGAATTCAAAAAATTATGACAAGGCTTTCTAAAGGGAACTTGGGAAATATATAGCACGGATAATGTTATCTTTCTCATCACTTGTCTTGTTCATCTATTGTCAATGGAGGGATTTGTAACTTGAGAACACTTCAGTGAAATTTCCTTTGGAGGAGTGTTGCAACTTGTAAAGTTGAATTCACACTAGCTTAGGATTTCACCCAAAGGTACACACTTCAATTCCACATAGCCCTAGTATCCATTAAGGATAATTTCTAATTTAAGGGTTATTATTCATAGCCATCTTTTTGCTACTTCTCATTGTATCTTGAGCTTTTTGCTGGGTCATTACCTTGAGTTGCGTAAATTTCTCTCACTGATGTGTTCCATAATTTAGGTTGCACTCATCCCATGAAACATTTGCAAAATCAATTGCCATCATCCAAATCCAAGCTCTCTTTCTGCTCACCTCTACAGTTCAACTTGCCATTCTTTTGTAAACTGCACTAAATTTAAAACTTGCAAAAATGAAGTGCAAGTATCATGGTTATGAACAAATGTCAGTTTTGGAAATGGACTTACCTAAAGTAGGTGACTTTATGCTAGGGCATATCAACTTGAGTGAATTCTAGAGTAAAATGTGAGGTAAGAAGAGACCCCTATTACTCAGAGAGTACTTGAAAGCGGCCTAGCCCATATTGTTGGTTTCCCTACATTAGTGTAATGTGTCAACCGAGTTCTCACCTATGCCAAATCATATTATCCTAAATATAGGAAAGTGAAATTAGTAGATGGCAAAATTATAACTAGATTAGATAGGAATTCTATGAACATTACTTTTAGGTTGCCTCAAAGAGAATATTATGCGAAAGTTACCAAAGGAATAGTTGAGGAATATTACCAAAGTTCAACAAAGACAAGTGTAGGATGGTGATAGCACAAAAATGGCTTAAGAAGAAGAAGAAGGGACCATCAAAGCTTCCCAAAAACTCATATAGGTCTAATTTTCGTGAAGACCTATCTGATATAATCACTCTTCTAAACATAATTATGGGTCATAACAAAACAAATACTTTCCATTTTTGGATGTTTCTTTTCATCAATGTTATATGTTTGGGTTGAAACAATATATTGACTAGGCAGATATCATAAACAACAACCTACATGAGAAACTGGTAAATCTTGAAGGAACCCAACATTTTTATATGACTTCATACTTATTCTATACCATAGAAAGCACCAAAGTATAGCTTGGTCTCAAAACCCAAGGGATGTTGATGGGACAACATAGATTTATGATTATTATCCTCAATTGATCTTGGAAGAAAGCAATAGGAACCTAAGAAGAGTGAATGATGCATTCAATATGCTAGTTGTTATAGAATTGAATGGTGACATTGGGGTCCAAATTTGAACTAAAGCAATAGCTTTGATAATGAAATATGGAAGTTATTTCATTTAATTCACCATATTTACCTATATTTGTATTGGAGGCTTTGAAGGTGCTCCCTACAAATTCCCATGTTTTGCAAAGGATAAAATTATTCTTATTGAAGTATATGTAGGTAAATTAGGGAGATAAATAAAAGATGTAGGGAGAAAAAGGTAGCTACAATTCCCTTCCCAATAGGCCTCATCCATTACCAATGTAAATCTTTTGCATATGCTCATGATATCGAGAGGTCACTTTTCAAGGTAACAATGCATTTTTATACAAAATGGTTCCCATTTGATAGCAAAAACTATGTTAGAGATAACCTTAAGCTCAACCCATGGTACCTCCATGTCCCTCATATGGAAGATTACTGGGAAGATTGTGAAAATGACTTTGAAGTCATGAAGAGGGATTGGATGAGAATGACCCTCAATCAATTGAAAGTATTTACTATAGAATGGATCATGCAAGGGATAGTAGACGATGGAGCTAACATGATTGATCCAGTGTATGAAAAATCTATCTTAATGTTACCTTTTCCACTAATTAATTATACAAATAAAGAAATGACCAATATTAAAGAGGGAACTAATTATGTACTCCAAAGATCAAGGGCTTGGCTCAATAAGAGAATAACCCAATACACAGCTAACAGAAATACAAATGGAGTAGGAACTTCATAGAGCACCAAACAAGTAGAGACATCTCCAATCCCTCATTTTTTTGTAGTCTACACAACTCATGTGAAAAGTAATTTGGAAAGTGGTGGGGATGATGAAGATCCCAAAAAGAAGCTCCTCGTGGATCCTATAATGGTGAGTCTACCCTTAAAAAGAAATTAGAGGTTAGAAAACCCCAAGCTTCAATGGATGTAGTCATTCCTCCTCCCACACAACAACGTGATAATGTACCCAAAGATTCCACTACTCCTATTTCAGCTTCTCCTACATCCCCTTTGTTACCCTCACAACAACCATTGGATTTTGGTGTTCCTCTTGTTATTCCATCTCCACCTAGGTTCACTTCACCACAACAAGTCCTAATCTTGACTCCCATTGAGAATCTCATTACAAATTGTCAAAAAATCCCCTACACCACCGCTTATCCAACAAATTCTTAGATGGCTATTTCTAACCCTCCCTCACCTTGGATTCAACTATTAATGGCCAAGAAGAGAAAGGTCACCAAAGTAATCTCACCTAGTTTTGATATTGTGAGTAATTTGATTCTAAGCAACCCAATGCCTGAAAAGGCTAAAATTATTTCGAGATTGATGATAGACAATACATTTGATACATCTAGTATGTTGAAATAGCCAAACCCATAATTGATAAAAATGAAGAAGAAATGGATGTAAATGACTACAATGTTACTAGAGTTGATCTTGGTCCTTCTACTCATGAAGGAGATATTCATAACTTCTAAGTATTCATTGCAAAGTTACTCCAAAGAATAGAAGAAGAGAAATATACCAAGGAACAATTGGAAGAACAAGTTCATGTTATGACTTCTTATATAAGATCAATTGTTGATGGACAACTTGTATCTATAACTCCCATCACATCAATTGCAACAACTACCCCTAGTGACAATATCAATAAATACAATAATGCTAAGATTAGAAAATTTCAAACAATTGGAAAGGTCACTCAAGCTTGGGTTGAAAAGATTATTTTGGATGGACTAAAATTTATCGAAGAAGTCATGAAGATTTATTCAATAATTGAGGAAAATAAAAAAGAGTTGATGATGAATTACAAGCTATGAAGAAAGAGGAATCCTTGTGGCACAGCGTGGTAAGTGACCTTCAAGAGACATGAACCATAGATGGAAACCTACTAATTGTCAAACAAGTCTTCTCAAAAATAGAAGAAAATCTCTCATAGTTATGGTTCAAAAGTGTGGAATGGAAGTTATCCACATTGAGAGTTGCTCATAAGGAGCACCTCAAATTAGACAAACTACTCAATGAAGAGAAACCCAAACTCCAAGCTGATTTACAATGATTGGTTCTTAATTTCTAAGAGAAGGTGAGATCAAACCTCTAAATATTGTGGACATTAAGAAAGATTTTCAAAAAATGATTATGGAAGAATTATTTGGTAAAGAGAATTTTAACCTTGACCATGGAGAAATTGAGTACCATCTCTTCTTCACTCATTGAATGCCACAAAACCTTCTTGTGTTTCTTAAGATGGGCGTGGAAGCAGATGAGTTAATGAACACTAGGAAATTTTGTTTGGAAAATGTTGTGGTTCATAGTAACAAAGCAATGGCTCAAGTTGTGCACCAATTCAAAATCTATATGTCAAGACAACAATGACAAATTTTAGAGGACACTCAGAGAGGCCAAAGTTTCGATGGGCTTTCTTCTCTTTGACAAGTTTTAATTTGCATTAAAGAAACTTTATTTCAATTATCGGTGGTACTTTAGTCTATTTTATGTCAGTTGCTATGACTTAAAAATAAGCTTTATTCTAAAACTTATGAATCTTAGAGATTAGTTATAAGGTAGTTACAAATTAGTTTGAAGGAATATGTTATAAATACAAGTTGTTTTCCAACAGAAAGGACTTTTTGTTCCTAAAAAAATTGTTAAGAAAGAGAGATTATGAAATTCATCATCTAAAGAAACAAAGGGCAGTGTTGAACTTTGTGTCAATCTTGTTCTTTATTAATTGCATGTTATTTATAGGTCTAACTTGTAGTTATTCTTTTGATTTCCTTCACATGATCTAGGTGCAAATTGTCATTCTTTGTAATCAAATTTTATTGAACAATCAGTAAACTAGTCTGTTAACGATTGTTTGACTCATTTATTTCAGTCATCATAATGCTATCCAAACTATTAAGTGTTGTAAATTCAAAGAATTTTGTGTGTTTCTTGCTACTGCACATTTAATCTATCTTTTTTTAGTCATTTTTGGAAATCTAGTAGAGTGTCGTGTGTAAAAGCCTATGTAGGATTTTCTATTCTTTGTTTCTCCCTTTTTATTTCCCTATGTTTTTTCCTTTTATACTTTCCGGTTAAAACTACACCAAAACCTAAAAATCCCAATTTTATGAAGAAGTTACTGCTCTCAAACCAGAGGAAGATTGCTAATACAATAACGATCTCCCCAACTGTTTGTAAGGATTGGTACTGGACCAAATTACTAGATGCCTTGTAATTGGAGTATAAACCATAGATGCCTTGTAATTGGAGTATAAACCACGTATCGATTAAAATTTTATTACAAAGTTTTTTCCATAAACTTGTTTTCTAAAAATTTAGCAAGTGCTACTATTTAAAAGCATAAACATAAAAAAATCACTCTAAATTAGAAATACCAAAAAAGGTAACCGCACAACGGATATATTTTGAGGAAAAAATAAACGATTTTAACACAACGGATACAAGAAACCAAATGCCAACGTAAAAGACAAGCCTCCGGCTCGCCGGTAGAAGATTCCCTTTGAGCCGCCGGCGTGAATATCGGCGGGAATCTCCACCGGGAAAATGTTCGTGGACAGCCAAAGAGAGCCGTTGCCCATCCCGTCATAATTACGTGTGTTTCAGGGAAGAAAAAAATCTACTCGCACCTTCATCTCCGGTCAACACGTGGCGGCGAAACAAAATGGACACGACTCGAATCTAAACCTCCGGTGAAGTAACCGACCTAACCCTAGTCGAGCAAGAGGCAAAACGAAGGGTAGAGAGATAAAACGAGAGGCTAATCGAAACCTAGGTGTAAATCTGTTGCGTACGGGAATTCTTTTGTTGGGCAAGTGACCGAGGTTCGAGTCACAGGAAGGATAACGTTTAAAGTAGTTAGGGTTTTGGTGTCCGCGTGTGGCGGAGAAACCATAAATTTTGCTTGCGAATTACGTTGAAATCAAGGTGAGTAAATCCAACGGTCTTTATGTGTGTTTCTGAGAAGCTCCGGTGGTTAAAAACGGAGGAAAAACGGATAGCCAAAGCCCATGGATGTGAAGACTTAGGGTTTTTATTAATTTAGTTTTTTTGGGTTTGGGGGGTGTGGTTGTATAAATTAGTCAAATTTGGCATTAGACAGGAAGCATTGTTATGTATCTGGATTTTGTTCCTCGTCAAATGGGTGCAAAAGTGTGGGATTCTGAAGAGGATCAGTTGGATCGGATCCCTGATTCCTTGTTACTGTTGATCTTTAACAAATTGGATGATATTAAGGCATTGGGTAGATGCTGTGCTGTTTCCAAGAGATTTAGTGGGCTGGTTCCTCAGGTAGAGAATGTGGTTGTTAAGGTGGATTGTGTTATTTCTGGGGAGGAGGGTAGCTTGAATGTCAAAGGGAGAGGGATTTTTAGCCATCTTGTGAGATTTGTCCTGGGGAGCATTGTGAAGCCCTTGCAGGCATTGCAACAATTTCTGGGGCCGAAGAAGGCTATTTTAGAGGAGGTTTCTCATCATTCTCCAGGGGAGGTGTTGAGAAATTTTAAGGAGATCAAGAATTTGAGAATCGAGTTGCCTGGTGGGGAATTGGGTATTGAAGATGGGGTTTTGTTGAAGTGGAAGGCAGAGTTTGGGACTACGCTTGAGAGCTGTGTGATACTGGGGGCCTCTTCGATTGTGAAAAAGGGGTCGAGAACTGACCAGAAGAGAAGTTCTGTGGAGGATGGCGATAATTCCGAGATTATTGATGGGGTTTCTGAGGATGATGCCAATGGAAGCGGTAACAATATTAATGGTAATACTAATGGCAGTATTCCAGAGCCATTCTATACAAATGGGGGTTTGAAGTTGAGAGTCGTATGGACAATCAGTTCGCTGATTGCAGCCTCTGCCAGGCATTTTTTGCTTCAGCAGATTATCTGTGATCATCCATGTCTTGAAAGCCTTGTTCTTACTGATGCCGATGGCCAAGGTACGCTCTGTATGGGCAGACAGCAATTAGGTGAGTTTAGAGAGAAGCCGCTTGTGGCTTCAGCATCTTCAAATCGTACGCAGGTGCCGGCTTTGAATATGAAACTTTGGTATGCTCCATATCTCGAGCTCCCTGGAGGCATGAGGATGGAGGGGGCTACGCTTGTTGCCATCAGACCTAGTGATCGGCCTATGGTGAAGAAGGATACCGATGCTTTCATTGCAGGGGCTTTTGAAGAGCCATTCAGATCAGCAGCAAAAGCTTTAGCAAAAGGACGGACATATCTCTTGGAAATGAATTCCTTCTAGTATTCATTCCTAAGCTTTCTATAACATAATTGCAAATTCTAGCATTCCAAATGCTAGTGTATAGTGTTTTACCGGCTATGTATATTGTTCTTGTTTTATATCAACAAAAATGAGGCTTTTGAGATTCCAGACTCTGTTTAAGCAATCCCCAGGGCATCTAATCTAAGAGGTTTAGTCAATTGTGCAAGACTGACTGATCTGACATTGAGGCTGTAACCAATTTGGGCAACCTTGCAGGTTTGCTTTGATTTCTTGTTTTCTTTGTAAGAGAATTTATTTCAGCTTCTTTGTTTGTAACTGGTGCAGTGCCGTTCATTGATAGCATTGCTACTTGTTAGGTTCACATTCATCAACCTGATGAGGATATGCTGTAAATGCCGAGTCTTCCTTCTAGTAATGTAAATTATGTCAGGAACTTTGTAGTACAATGTTCATTCAAACCTATATCTTTGGTCTTACAAACTTCTTAATGTGAATAGCTTATCTTCTGGAAACGTTTTACTGTTAGAGTTAAGCAACAGATAACTCAGTAAATAGCTAGTACATTTCATTTGCCCTGAATTACAATATTTGGAGCCTCCTTTATATGGGATGAGAGTACCTGAACAATTATAAATTTCTTATAACAATTACTTCTTGTTCAAATTATGTCCATTGTTTTAATTTATTTGGTTTCTCGCATGTAACATTTGTAGGTAGCTAAAACTTAGTTTCTATAAGTGAGGTTTTATTTGTAAATGTTGGTTAACAACATGCGAGGAGTATTTGGACTTGGGTCAGGATATTGTTAAATTATTAGCAGTATTATGGTGTATATTCTGCACGCCAATTAATCAACCTTGCAAGAGTTTGCTTCCCTAGAAATTGAAGTTATTGGTGATGGCTAAGATGATGATTTTCTTGAGATTACAAGTACGAGATATTATTATTTACTTTAAATTTCTAATGGTTTGAGTTGTTTGAGATTAATTATTTGTAAAATCTTAATTTCAATGTATACAGATTACTTATTCTCAGAGAGGAGAGTGATGCAAATGCCTTGTTAAGGTGCAGAGGATTTTTGTGGGTATCATTAATTATTGAAGTCCATGGTCATGCGTGTTATATGTGGTTCACATTCAGATATACTTATTCTCAGAGAGGAGGCTGATGCAAATGCTGATCATTTTTGTGGATGTATCATTAATCATTGAATTCCATGGCTATGCACGTTATATAGTTCTTTTCCAGATTTATTCTCAGAGGGTGATGCAACTGCTGAGCATTTTTGTGGATGTATCATTAATCATTGAATTCCATAGACATGCGTGTTATTTGTAGTTAACATTCAGATATTGAACCATATTAACTTAATCTATTAAAAAAGAAACTTTGTTCAATGAGTATACATTAACAGAAACAAATTTAATCAATTTCCAACTCTAATGGCCAGCTTCATTTTTCTTGTGGTATCTGCTGCTAAATTCAGGAAGAGGACCACTACCATGTGCCTTGGAAAAGCTGCTAGCAGTAGTAAGTTTAGGATTTTTTTCAGTAATTGTTTAGCTCCTGTGAAACCCCGCTGCTGGAATACTTTTGTTCACTGTCACATCAACATTGGAGATTAGGCTTTCACCTTCGAAAAGCTGTTAACGGTAGTAAGTTAAGGATTTTTGTCAGTAAAACCCTGCTGCTGGAACTACGCTTTTCTTCACTATCAATATTGAAGATTAGGCCTTCACCTTGCTTTCTATCACCAGTTTCCATCAACTCATAATGATATTTGTTCACTTCTGCATCAACATTGAAGATCAGACCGTTACCTTGCTTTCTATCCTCCGCAATTTCCATCAACACATATTGATATATTTCCTGACTTAAAATGCTCAGCAAAAAGAGGAATATACTCCAAACCCGACGTGTCTGCTAGCTCCCTCATTCCTGGTCCTTAGTTCATACTATCTTCTATTACATCTGATGCCTCATCTGGGTTCTGGACTAAACTCCCATCTGCAGTGCTTAGATCGTCATTTGTCTATATTGATATATTTCCTGACTTAAAATGCTCAGCAAAAAGAGGAATACAGTCCAAACCCGATGTGTCTGCTAGCTCCCTCATTCCTGGTCCTTAGTTCATACCATCTTCTATTACATCTGATGCCTCATCTGGGTTCTGGACTAAACTCCCATCTGCAGTGCTTAGATCGTCATTTGTCTAAGAAATGTTGCTTTCACAATTGCTGCCCCCCCCTCGCCACTATTTCTATCTGAAAGCAATTTTGTCCATAGCTGCTTAATTATCTTGCTTACCATCAAAGTCAATAGATGATTCTTTGATTTTACGTCACTCGCTCCTCTTAACCAGCTCAAGCATTTCTTATGCCATTCCTTTCACCTCTAGGCCGTCTTAATCCTATTCAACCACTTGTATGCACAATGTGGGATCTGCTGATGAAAATTCACTACCACTATCCATGTAAGTTGACAGCAGACTTTAATCCATCATATTTGTCTTGAACCTGTTCTGATTGCTCTCTCTAACTGCTTACTTGAAACGTGCCCTTTTCTTTTTACTTTCATCTGGATTGGAGCCACTATTTTGAATGGTAAAAGCACCTCCGAGAAATTCTTTTGAGTGAATGCAACTAATGGCAGGTTTTTTACTTCCTCATCACAAGAAGCAGTAAGATTGATGAGAACAGAAGGAACAGTGGAACAGAAATCTCGAAAGTGGGGGCTGTTGGATCTGTAGTTGTAAAAGGCAGAACAAGAACGAATAAATTACGGTATTTATCACTCCGTGAATAGTCTTTTATTACTAAGCAAAATTAACTCCTTGGTTCTAAAAATGTTATATTAAGTCAAAACTTACTATTTAGCATTCGCTTAGCTCCAGTTTGTGGTGGAATTATGATTACAGGATACTGCCTGAGCATTGGATGTGGGGTTATTAACTATGATAGCAGCATGGTGTTGCAAGGTGTGACCCTTGGTCTTCTTGTTCAGTGCTGCGCTGCGGTGGTTTGTGACAAGGGCTTAACTGCCTCCCATATTTGTTAAGTCACGTGGTTGTATCGGTCATTAAAAGGTCGATCTTTTGGTGCAACGACACGTTATCGGTTTGGCCACTGCTATGTCTAGGTCCGGGTCTGGTTCGTACCTGGTTTGGATGAATTGATCAGGGAAATCTGTTAAGGTGCGTATGGACAACTGTGGGTTTGTCCCGGATGAACCCATGTGAACCCGGCAGAAAAATTGTGTGCCCTGCCAATACCACTGTAAATCGCCTTGAAAAATCTCTGATTTTTTGGTTGACATTTTAAGAAAGAAAATACATAAGGGTGAATCCTAGACACGGCCAGTTGTAGGGAGAGGACCCAGTAGTTGAACAGGGTCCAATTGTTGTTGAATGGGATATAGGAGCTAGTACTTGTGGGTGTAGGAGCCAGCAGTAGAACACCTTGTATACTATATATTGTAAATGATTATTCCAAATGTAAATAAAAATGACCAAAATGTTCAACATAAGTTCTTATAATTGAATCAACAAATCATGTGATGACACATCCATACACCAACAAAACATGACTTAATGCACAACTACTGGGCCAATCTTTTTTTGGGTCTTTTTGGACACCTCAACAAAAAGCATGCTGATGTGACATCATATTTGACGATGTGGCCCTGAAATCTTAGTTATAAGCAGGGGCCTTGCCAAATAAACTGCTGTAAAAATTGCTTACAGAATAATTCGAAATTGCTGATTTTGAGAGGCACAAAATTGGGTGTTCAACTATTGGGAGGTCACAGGCAGAACGGGCAAAAACAAACCTTAAAATCGCGGGCAGAAATACAGATGTGAGCAAAAATCCTACCGTTTCAATCAATCGTCTACTTGAGTGAACGCAGACTGTTGCAGAGATATTTAATATTAGAATTCAGAACCCCAAACATAAGCTGTTGTGGAAAATACATTAAACATAAAAGGCTTTCGGGGTGTTGTTCTATAATTTCTCATTCTTCTGCTTCATAAATGTTGCAGTCTTTAAAATCTTAAAAAATGTTGGGAGTTTTAAAATCTTAAACAATAGGTTTAACATAAATATTGGAGTTTTAGATATCTTCTATGAATATCGGATGATAAAAAATAGTTATGTATGGTGATTAATTTTTAAAATTAATAATTGTGTATAAATAATATAATAATAATATTATGAATAAACTTAATCTCTTTAAGAATATCAAATGATTAAAAAAATTAATAGATATGTAAATTATTTTTAATGTATAAATAATATAATAATATTATTATAAATAACTTAATATTATTAATTTTAAAAGTAATTAACATAGCTATTTAATTTTGTCAATAACGAAACATATATTATAACAACATGAAAATATATGAAACTCACTCATTGATGGTGAGAAGTGGGAGTGGATTTTCAAACCTTACATAGGGTGTGAATGGGAGAGGCTTAGATGGAGGTGACGATGAGGACAATGGTTTCAATGGTGAGTAATGGAACCTACTTTGTGATGATGACGAGGATGTGCACCTTTTGGAGCTCTGGGTGGAGGCTTAGTGCTTTGTTTCATGAGCTCGGTTGGCGTCCTCAGGTTAGAATGTTTCTTTGTATGGTGTTAGAGATGGTGGGCTTTGCTAGGTGTTTAGGGGAGGCTTCCTTTCCCCCTCACATGGTTTTGGCATTGCTTCAAATGTGGATGTTTCACATTCCTCTGTTGATGGCTTTGTTTCTCGCATTTTGGTACGTACCAAGCTTGTTTGTTTGGATGGAAAGTCCATGGTGTCACAGAAGGTTGGGTGTTTGGTGGAGTGTCGCCTCTTGCAGGGCCCGCTAGTACCCAAGATGTCAACTTGGTTGTTCATTCTAGCAGCTTGGTGCTCACTTAGGTTTGGGGACAATTGGGTTAGTTGGGGATGGCTCTACTTGTCTTTTAGGTGGATTGTACTCTACTAATTTGTTTGTTGACGCCTTTGTGGGGCGTGTGTTGCTACTAGCTTAAGGGCTTGGGATTTCTGCATCTGTGGATATATTTCCTCTAGGGGTTGCGACTGGGGAAGCCATTGTGGTGAAAGGTGCCCATGCTCACTACCTTGCTTTGCCTTTAAGCTTTGTTGATTAGGGGTAGGTTTGGCGGATTTTCAGCGCTGAATTTGTTATTAATAGATCTTCCTCCATGTGGGCCAATTGCTTTGGTGGGGAAATTTTTAGGAAATAGACTCAATGTGGACAACATCAGGACTTGGGGTAAGAGGAAATGGAGGTTAAAAGATTTGTTGGAGATTACTCTGATGATGAAATGATTCTTCCTTTTCTCTTTTTCTCTCCTTGAAGATAGCTTGTAGATCCTAAAGGGTGGTATGTGGTTCTTTGGAAGATCCTATCTTTTTGTCAAGATTTGGGAGCCAAAATTAGACCTGGAAAAAGTATGCATTGAAAGTATCCTTGTTTGGGAAGACTCCTTGGATTACCATTGGAATATTGGGATGAGGAAGTTCGGATTGCTATCGTTTTCTCTTCAAGTGATTTCATCGTGGTTGATGAGGTGACTAGATCTAGGAAGTGGTTTATATTTGCTAGATTTTGTGTCAACATTGTTATTGACACGTCATTCCCCTCTTCAATCACTCTTTTACCAAAACTTGGTGATTGGATGTACTAAATCATTTGAGGAATCTTAAGTGATGTGTCTCAATTGCCACAAGCCAGGGCATGCTTAGACCATGTGTGAAGCTTCCAAAGGAAGGAATAATAGGAACAATATTTAGTAGGGTCTTCCTCTTGAAGACGTCAAACCCTTGATGAAGATTGGGAGGCTAGATAGCCCTCTCTTGGACAAGACCAACTCAGTGACTCTAGTGGTGGAATTGAGCAAAGAAAAGGAAGTTGTGGTGTTTTCACCTGGTCATTAGAGTTTTCCCTCCAGCAAGGAAAGTTGCAAAGAGGAGTCTTCAAACAAGAATTGTTGTGTTTCGCTCAATATGAACCTTAACCCTCAGTTGAGAATTCGGCCAATAAGAGACTTGTCTCGCTTAATTTGTGGGATGCCAGCTTGAAACAAAGTTTCTCGAATTTTTTTTGGTGTTAAACCACCTTGATTGGTGGCCATGATTTCTAGGTGGTTCTACCCTTGGTATGTTGTTTGATTTTTGTTGTTGTCTCTTGTTGTTTCTTGGCATTGTTTGGTCGTCCTTGGTTATCCCGTTGTTTCTTTGTTTGGGATGTGTCCCTTTTTAATTCCAGCTCATTGTTCCAGTCAAAAGCATTTATCTTAATAAAAATATAACTATTTAATAGTATTAACTTTATCTATAATTTTATTATTATTATGCTGAGAGGCATAACTATAGTGGCAACAAGGAGTGGAGTGTAGTGGCGTGAGCGTATTTAAAAAACTAAATTAAAGAGTCAATAATAATAATAATAACAACAAAACTGGTATGGGGCCCTGGCTCGATTGGCTAAAAATTCCTAGAATTTTTATTCATGGTTTTAGAAGAATTCATTTGGATAAGCAAGGATGTATGAGTTATAGTCATTAAATGAATTATTAGAATCATTAGATTATCTAATCATGAATGAATTAGAATATCTAAAGTTAATTTTGTTTATGCATTTTTAATATTGCTTTCGCTGTATGTTTCTTCATGGCTACGACTACCTTCAAAATATTACATGCCTTTTAAACATTTCAATAAATTTGCATGCCTTTAAAATAATCTGTCTGTCACTCCTTAATCTCACCATCACTTGCATACGTACTGCAGTGCTGTTCTTTCATCGTGTATATATATATATCCCCCTGCTGAACTTGTTATTGAGAAAACCATAAAACTTATCTTTTTCTTGAAATGCTTAGGAGTGAATCCAATAAATTGATGATATTTAATGCTATTGCTTAAAACAATAGATAAAACAAAATAAAAGAATAAAAAATATAGAAAGATTTGTTTTTTTAATTAGAAAAAGAACTTTTATTGGATAGCCTTATGCTTTAAAGCTTTATTTATAAATAGAAATTTCCAATAAGAAATTATCCTATTTTGAAATTGATGATATTTAATGCTATGCTTAAAAAAATAGATAAAACAAAATAAAAGAATAAAAAATATAGAAAGATCTTTTTTTATTAGAAAAATAACTTTTATTGGATAACCTTATGTTTTAAAGCTTTATTTATAAATATAAATTTCCAATAAGAAATTATCCTATTTTGAAATTGATAATTTTTTTTCTACGTAATGATAATATTTATATTAAACTGAAAATAAAGAGAGACATTTACTTATGCCTTGGCATAGTTTACTGTTCATGACTATCGAAACCCCCAAACCTACTTGCCTCTATTCATATACACTATACTTGACCACACAGGGTCATTTTTATTTTCACTGTTATAAACCTATGCACATACTAGCTTCCATGGCCAAAATGAAGCCTGCAGACTGTAAACAGAGACACTAAAACAAAATTTGAAACCCTAAACCATGAAGACCTTACTCCTTATCGAAGTCCTCCAGCTGCTGTTCAAAGGTTGTCAACCACTAAAACCCTGCCTCCTCTGCTAATCCCAACATCTTCTTAATGAAGTCAACTGCAATTTGCGCCTGGTCCTTCAGAGTTTCAAGCTCAAAGCCTTTAATATCCAGGATGAACGGATAAAGTTTGATGACTTCCCCCGGATCATTAGGAAGAGCCAAATCTCTGGGTCTTGGAATGCCCACACCTAGAGTCGCTGCCTGCAACAAGCTCTCCAATTCGCCCAAGAGATCCAGAATGAAAAGACCCCTCATTATATTTTCTACCTCTGTTTTGGGGATACCAAGTTCCAGTAGCATCGCCAAAACCCTCGAAGGAACATCCGAGTCCACTCTGTATCTTTCATCGTCCTTCATATATCTTTTACCTAGTATCATCCTCATCGCTCCAACCATAAGAGGATTCGAGTGACAAATAATTCTTTGCAAACAAAGCTGTATGATTTGGCCAAGGAAGGCCATTTGCCTCTTTCTACATAACAACCTTATTGGCGTATCCATCCCTCTGCAGCGAACGACCTCTGCAGAGAAAACTACCACAAAGCGGGAAGGCATAGATGATTTCACTCTGCCAAACAAGCCGATGACATGAACTTTGCAAACTATTATCCTTCTCTACTTGTTTATGAAACCAGTTCAGCCGCGAAGCTTCTTGATTTTTGAGCGAAAAACATTACTTCTTCATCGTTTAATTCCAATGCCTTCACCTCTCCTTGCAATCATGAAACATTCCCTACTTACGGACAACTCTGCCATCATCTGCCAGGTGTCTTCAGAAATCTTCACTCACCGTTGCCACCTCGGCCTTGCCAACCGTGAAACGATGGCAAGGCGCCCGCCCTTCCACCCACTATTTTAAAATTGATAATTAATAATAATATTTAGTTATTAATTTAATTCTATTAATAAAGGTAATTAGTTTCCCCTGTTAATGGGGTTGGCAATGTTGATACCCAAAAAAGAAGGAAGAAAACAAGATGGAGCCCTTCGGTAAAGGGCTGGGCAGAGTTGAATTTTGATGGTGGTTCAAAAGGAAACCCAGGAAGGTTGGGAGTAGGTTGTTTGGTGAGAGATGAGAATGGTACGATTTGGGGTAAGGCAACAAAGAAGTTAGTTAATGAGACGAATAATGAAGCGGAGCTCTAGGCACTAATTTTTGGTCTCAATCTTTGTTTTCATTTAGGAGTCAAGAGGGTAGAAGTGGAAGGGGATTCATTGTTAGTCATAAACACTTTGAGAACCAAGACTATGTTAAATTGGAAGTTAAATCTGATGTTAAAGGAGGCACTAGACCTAATGGAGAATTTTGAAAATATTGTTTGTAACCATATAATAAGAGAAGGTAACCTTGAAGTAGATAAGCTAGCTAACGAAGTGATCATTGTAGAGAATATTTTCTTTGGGAAGTGACAAATAATGATTGCGCCAATGCAAGCAATTGATAGTTCATCTAATTTGCCTAAAGATAGGTTGGTGAAGCATGTGGAGACTGTTTTATTGGCTCAAAACAATGAATGCAACACTTCATTCTTTGCAGTGGTATGTGAGTGTAGGATTTCAATAGCTATGGAAACTCGAATTCGTCTTGTCTGTAAAAAATGTCAAATGGCTTCAGCCAAATCACAGAGAAACGACTGAGTGTGGTGTTCAGACCAAAGAGTGGGATTTTTCTTTTTTCTATAGAATGGGTTTTAATGGATGATTTCATACAAAATAGCAATCACTATAGGGTAAATTCAGACCTTTCGTCAATGTTCCTAGTAGTCCTACTGGACCTCAATAAAGAAAAAGCAACATAAAGCAGCTGATGGAAGATTTTGTGGAACCTGAATTTAGAGGTGGATGGAAGGAGGTGGTCAGGTTGGTGCATTATGGAATTGGAGTGCCATTATCAGAGGACTTCCATAGGGTCAATCTTGCAAGGGATATGCTGACGTATGTAATGTACATAAGCAACATGAAGTAAAATTCACAAAGGAGAACTTTAGCTCTCTTGAAAGATATGAAGAATTAACTAAGAATTCTTAATCTCAAGTTTCTGAATGGTCAGGTCTAGACTGTGATGGATAAGTCAGCAGTTCGTTGTGAAGCTGTATTATTCAAGGGGCCTTACACAAATTAAAGAAATATGTAACTTACTGGACTTGCTTACTATTCAATTTGCATAAATGACAACTAATAACCCTAAGATCAGTAATTATCTGTATGCATTTATCATTTCTTAACAAAGCTTTGCATGAATCTTGCTAAAAAATGCCTTGTATTCTCAAATTCCGTATGCAAATTACTATAGGTCTTTGACATTTACAATTCTTTACTCTGATCAGTAGCAATTTACTTAAGATAACTGCGTGCAAGCTAGATATTTATGCTTTTTGGAGAAAAGTTAGAAAAGATAGAGTTAGAAACAATCTTTCAAATAGGATAGAATGCTTTGCTCCACACAAATCATGAATATGCTAATCCTGAATCAATTCAATTGTAATAAATCCACACATGCAAATCTTGAGCAATATCACAAACGTGCATATGGAATTGTATTCTTTAAAAGATATACATACAAAATAATGCCTTAATCTGATAACATTCTAGAATAGACATAGAAATCAGATGTTTGCATTCATTTCATATGAACAGTCACTTTAGTTTTACAATGTATATATGACTTTAATTGAATTGATCAACATAAACAACTCACAAACGTAGTTACAGATACATCAAGGAAGCATGACATTCCACATGTTCCTTCATGTAGACACAGGCAACCTCCTTTTCTACACTACTGATGCTCAAAGTATTCCTCACGAGTTACTTCCTTTTGCATAAAAGATCACTAATTACAACTTTAGACTAAATGTTATGAATTCCTGTGTTATTAAAATACAAGTAGCAAGGTTCTATATATATATTCTATTTGAATTTTCCCCCTTGCTACAGTTACCAAACTCCATCAATGGTTCATATTCAAAATTGCAAAATCAACGGAGGGAAGCATTTCCCAACCGTTCATCAAAATATCTCCACCGAATATTGCTTTTGGCGCAAAGGATGCCAATAGGATCTTTTAAAACATGGAGTGTCCACTTTGACTTTCTTCGCTGTTGACTTCTTATGCTGATAACAACTTAATAGAAAAGACAAAAGTACATGTAAATAACAAGAAAGAAGAACTATTCACTGCCACTGATATTTTCCTTTCTTCTTATCCCACTCTCTTTAACTATTCCGTGTATTTGGCTATCAATGCTACAATAGAAGTATGAGTACTCCTTTAGCTCTCTATCCTTGTATACTATTGTAATTCAACTTTTTCCTTCAATATCTTTGTCTGCTTCTCCACATCCTCTCTATATTTCTGATACTTCCTTATCCTAGCACTTAATTCCATAATGGAATCAATCATTTTAGTACTTAAATTGGTTGCTGGTCTCTCTAGGCATGGTAGAAAAATGGCTTTCAATTCCTTTACTGCCATAACCGCATAATACACTAGTATATCTTGGCATTCATGTCCAATAAGTCTCTGGATTATCTTCATGTGTTTCCTTATTATATCATCAACAACCTCCTTCAAATCCTAAGTACTCTCAATGCATCCCTTTAGAATGTCCTCTTCAAATTGCAATTCCAACCTATGCCTTGGTATTTGATTGGCCAATTGAGGTGTTAGTATTCCCTCATTTATCAATTCTTCAATTCTTCCACTCATGGCCTCAACCTGCTTTAGCTCACAATTGTTTTCTTCCACTATGGATTGGCAATGATGTATATTAATACTACAATTGTTTTTCTCTGTAAGGGCGATGGCTCAATTGGTGATTGCCTGCCTTCTTGTATCTTCTCCTTTTTGAGTGAATGTGTTGAGCCACATTTCAAAAATGCTTACCTCAATTTTCTTATTTTCCATTTCACTCACCTGATCCTTTCATAAAATGGCCAATTCCATAGGTAAATCTAGCATATTGACATTGGGGTCAAACATGCCTTGAATGAACTGTTGCAATTGGACAATATGTCCCTTCAAATAATCATGTTTATCTTTATCTTTTGTCATCATCTCAATAGTTACCTTGTTCATATCTCCCCACTCTGTAATATGTTGATCTCTTGTCACATGCCCAAGATCTATGTTGAGCACTTGATAATCTTCAAGATTCATTTCTCCTTTCGCTTTGTCTTTTTAGGGTATAGCCAATTCTAGAGTCCTTGATCTAGACGGTCCTCTCTTTATGGAAAACATGGTCCTTGTTTTTCTTCTTTCCTTTCATGGTGTGTCACCACCCAATAAGCTCTTTATGTCAATGGGAACTAGCTGCACTTCTGCCTTCTTTCTTCTAACCTTTGAGCCCATCCAGGCTGGTGCCTCCTTGCTAGTTTCTGCCCTTTCTTCTACATTTATCACCTCTTCTCGAGGTTTCTCTTTCTCCATTTGTTCTTGTTGTTTTTGGGGTTGGTGTTGCTATTGTTGTTGAGGATTCTGATCCGGAGGTGGTGGTTCATGTGGTAGTGGTGGTGGTGCATTGTTTTGCTGCTGTGACCTTTCTTCTTGATTCTTCATTTCTGCCTCCTCCATCTCTGTATCTTCTTCAATATCCTTCCCCATGTCTTCCTCTTCTAAGCTCTCTTTTGGCTTGCCTCATTCAATATTAACATTCAGAATATTTAAAACATTAGTATCAGAAACATTTGATGAAATTGCTTCCTCTTTTAGTACCTCAGTTTGAACACGTACATCATCAGGCCTGCTTGCCTGGTCTGACTGTGGTGGTTGTCTTGAAGATACTTCTAGCCCTCTTGTAGTTTTATCCTCTTCCTTTACTATTTTTGTTACCTATTGTGAAACAACCTATACTTCTTCTATGATTTTTGGTGGCACAAGTTGACCAAAAGGATCCTTTGCCTCTAGGTTATCTTGCACATTTTCTTCTTCTGTTACTGGGGTTTGTGTCTTCTCCTTAGACACTTGAGCACTGTGTTCTTCCAGTATACGGGAACTCCTTGTTTCTTCTTCTTCTTCAACCCCTATATCTGGTCCAAACTAAATTTCTTCCTCATCACTACCATCATTATCAACATTTACAATTTCACCCACTTTTCTAACCTCTTTGGCTTTTGACTCTTGCAGCATTTCGTCAGTCAATTCTTGTTTAACTTTTATGTAGCCTTGTCTTCTTTCTTGATATCTAGAAGTAGGGGGTACCTTCTTTTGTCTTACTCCTACTGATGGAGCATCTACAACATAAGTATGAATTTGTACCTGCCCTCTTGGGGTGTCTATGATCATAGGTTTTATTACACACTGTTCTACTGGCATCTTTGGACTTTGCACTTGCTCTGCAGTAACCCTTGGTGTTTGTGCCAGTTCTACATTAGCTCCCTGGCTAGATGTCCCCTCCTCTACAAATTTACCTGAAGCAATAGCAACTGTGATGCCAAGTACATAAGGATCCATTAGTGTTGCACTCTTATCCTTTTTAATAATTGTAGCTTCTATAATTTTCCTCTTTTTCTCATAAAAACACATTAACTCATCTTCATTTTCTCATTTTCTCTTCTTTTTGGTAGGTAGCCACAATATCCTGAGCCTTAAGCTCTTCTATTTTGTTGGTTCGTCCCAATTTGGTTCATTAATAGGCAATTGTACCAATCCTTTGCTTGCATAACTATGATGTAATAGCTTATCATCATCCTTGTCTATTTCTTGGGGTACATTGATTTCTCCCATTGTTTTCATTTCTTCTAGAGTCAATCTATGGTGATCCCTTTTTCTCACCTCCTTTTCATCCTCACAATCTAACCAAAAGTCCTCAATATGGACCTGATGCTTAAATTTCTTCTCAATGTGCTTTTCAATCCAATGGAAAGGGTCAAAATGCCTAGCTAGATCAAATTCTTCAAAACCATAGTACCTTGCTCTTTTTTTGATTGCTGAGCTATCTCCTCATTATAACATGAATATAGACCTATCATCAAAGGGAACTTGATGTTTCCTCTGCCCAACCTCTTGTACATCTTGAACACATTCAGAATTTGCCTAGAGAATTCTAATATAATCATCCTATCTAGTGGATACCTTAGTAACTTAAATGGTTTTCCCTCAAACCCTTCAGTTCTAATGTAAGTGAAGGTAGGGAATTGGATATACCAAGAGCTTAAAGGTCTTATTGTATTAGTTGCCTCTTTTGATAACCTTCTATCCTTATCTCCTTTTAAAAATCTTACTAGATAAGTATAGAATACATCATTAACTCTTGCATATTTTCTTAATGCCTTCTCCTCTTGTAGGTCAGGATAATGGTCATACACTAACTTTTGGCCTGGACCATTTCCCATCGTGCCTACTCTATCAATCCCAGCTATTGGTAACATTAGAGCTACGCATTAATAAACCACATAAGAAGACAAATAGAAACGCCTGAATTTATTCCACTCCATCACTTGTTTCTATGTTGCAGTACTAATAGCCTTGGCCCAATGAATTGTTCAAGGCTTTTCTCTCATGAACTGAATGATGGTGAACATCCATGGTTCAAACTTTGCTGCATCTCTTAATCCAACTAACCTGCTCAATAATGTGATCATTATGTGTATTTCTTCCTTGAAATCAATCCTGTATAGATTCTTTGGCACTCTTATTGCAACTTTTGGCTTATTTTCTACTATATACCACTTGTAGAAAATTGCACTTTCGCATTCTTTCTCATTATTAGTAAAATCCAATGTATACTGATCTATGTCAACATCCATCATTTGATCCTGAATCTTCAAGCCAAACATTCGTGCTACTCCTTCTGTGGTCAAATCTGTAATAACCTCCCCTTTGTGCATTACTTTTCTAGTATTCACACCACATCAACTCATGCACTCCATTACCAAATCCTTGGCCTCCATCGCCAAAGGAAAACCAACAACTTTGTACAAACCCTTTTCCCAAATCTTTTGCATATCTAGAGTGGCATCTGGTGCTGTGATCTCCTGTAACACATCCGTTAAATCATAATGACCAATGTTTGTATCTGTGATCGATCACTAGTGCTATTTATTAGAGATGGATATCCCCTGGCTAACGATAGTTCCTCCCTAACGGTTTCTTTCTTCTGCCTCCTTTCTTTCTTAACTTTCTCTATTTCCTCGTTTGACTCGATATCTACTTTCTTTCACCTCGGCGCCATTCTGCCAAGAAATTCACACTTTTTATTCTCTCATTTGTATTTCATTCTAGGGTTTTACCATGGATTTTCACTTTTTATAGTTTCCCTAGGATTTTCTGTCATTTTCCCCAATTTGGAATTTACAGATTTTCACAACATTTCCATTCATTCCTATAATTATCTACAGTAATGTGCCCTAACTTGCATCATTTTCTTAATTGAGATTTACTATAACCAATTTCAATTTTATTTGCATGAATTTCAATGGCGTCTGGAGTACCTACCTGTATCCGCAACCAGCTTGACTTTACCAAGGTCGACAAAAGATTTTACCGTTCTGGCATTACCGTTCTTAGAATTCCTGTTCAATCCCTTGAATCACTTTCTCTCCTGCTCTATGAAATTCTCTGCACTTTACATTTCACATACAATTATGGACAGAAACATAATCGATTTTTGCTTTATACGTGTTCAAATTCCAAGTTTTTAGTGACAGATGTACATTGCATGTTGCAATTAATGCATACCACTTACTACATGTTTAACTTTCCCATTTAATATGCACTTTGAATATTGTATACGTTAATTCCCACACTTTAATTTGCATATCGACTTTGTATATTGCTTTGTATGTCAAATTATGTATGTTCTTATGCCTATCCTACCTTTTGTCTGTTCCTATGCATGTCCTATACAATCATCAAAACTATACAATCTCAGATTTCAATGGGTTTATGAAGCATATTGTATTTAATTCAACACCTGACCTTGTATCTATGTTTTTGTATTTTGCGATGTATATACAACGTATACATTCAAACATACAAGCGCGGACTTAAAATGTTGTATCGTCTGATTTTAATTTTATGTCAATTCCGCCTTTGTATATCTATTTATTCATCATTTGTTAGTATAATGAATACAAAGAATTTAAACATACAAAAGGTGTAGATGTTACCTTGTTTATAAATCTCACTTTACCTGCTTTCAAATTTACCCTTGTATCAATGTTATGTATATCTTATATGATGTGTATGACCTACAACCTCAGACTTCAGCGGCTTTCCCAATCGAATTGTGATTGATTTCAAGTTTGATATTGTATTTAACCTTTGCATTGGCCTTTGTATATCAAATGTAAAGTCCTTTATACACGGGTGGACCCCACCTGTTGTATACACTATTTGAACTTTCTTCCACCGGATTTTATATGCAAGCCTTGTATGTCGCCATATATATCAATTTTGTACATTGTATATTGCACTGAATATCAAGTACATACAAACCTACAAAACCTTTTCGTAGTAGAATTTCTCTTCCTTATGTTTTGAATGGCCATACCCTATCCTACAATTAAAGCTGCAATCAACAAATCATGATTAGGATCTAAGCATATCAATGATATTAAGTCCCATTGGACCTGGGGCATGTATGGATTTATTTTTACAACACTGGGTGCTAAGCCTCACGTGGATTCCATTAATGGCGATTAAATCTACCCATCATATGAAATTCTATTTAATGATAGGGGTTGCGAAGAATATTCATTCCCCTCAGTATTGTATTCACACTAGCTGTGAGTATGAATACTTCTATTTACCTCCGCTGTGCAAGGAGACAAACAACCTTTCTTGGTCTCATTTCTGATGCTTGTTTAAGGAAACTGGTTATTCAGCACGAAGAGCCTGGATTCCATGACCTGGAATTGGAAGCCATTAAAATGGTTTTGGGTAAGGACTTCTTGATCAATGAAGACCACTATAGAGTCAATTCAGATATTACGTCATGGTTTCTTGCATTTGTATTGGATTTGGGTATCAATAAGGTGGATATCTTTCTGCTGTTTTGTGATATATGTAGGGTAGAGTACAGAATTGCTGATATTGATGTAATTATAGGAGCAGAGCTTGGAAATGGCATTCCGTGAGCTTCAGAGCTTGCTTTGGTTAATGTTCCTGGAGCTCAATACCAAAGATTTCCCTTTCTTATGAATATGTCTGATCTGGTTTTAGCATGCCATCATTACTAGGCAATGATTGGTCTCAGTTTTCTATGCCTATCTAAGGGATTAGACCTAATACAAAATAGAGAATGGGTGGCTCACTTCAAGGAAATAATGAGAATTGAAAATTTCTACAGGAATTCCTAATTGATGTCTTTGTACTTAGCGGTTTTTCTCTTTTGTGCAATGATTTTTGAATTTTGACAACTGTGTACAATAATCCCTTTTTTGAATGTACATCATCCGTTTACATTGAATAGAAGAAGTAGCTGTTCAATGCGTTTTAACAATTTTGCAATTTTTCGTGTGATTTCTTGTATGCATCTGCATTTTGTATCTAAACCTTGTATATGCAAACGCGGATGTGACAAATATTTTAGTTCTGGTTTAATTTTCCAATTGTTTTAAATCATTTGCATTTGTCCCTAAGGTACAAGACGTTAAACATGCAAACATGCAGATTGATATGTTGTTTTCTTCCCTATGTTCAATTTGACTCTCCTTTCAGGTCTGGCTATGCATATTCCCTTCGTATGTATATTGAATGCACTTACTTGAACATACAATCCGTTATACCAATACAATCGCGGAATCCAATGATTGCTCAATTTGCTTCAGAAAACGGTCGGGTCCGGGTTTGCGCATTTAAGTTTTAAAATTTGAGATACATGTACAAAAATGATAAAGACAACCCACACTTGTATTACAACATACCAACAATAGCATCTTATATGCATAAAAATTTGTATATGAGATACAAATTTGATTGAACACTGTACTTTCACAAAATGACCATATCTCACGAAAAATAAAGAATTTCGAGTTAGTTCAAAAAGCAACCCTAAGTCATTTTTATGCAGAACCTATTGGTAACCCTTGTTTCTCCCTAATACTATGAATTTTGATTTTTTAAATATTCCCAGCAGCAAGTACATTTTCCCTTTACCATCAAGCAGTATGAAACCACAAACAAAAGCAAAAGCCATAGCAGGGGTCGTCATTTTGCTAGAGGGTAAAATGAGGCATGTTGTAAGCATCACAACAACTAGAAACCAAATAAAACAATCAAATTCAAATAATTAAAGAAAACAAGATGAAATAAATTCATAACTTCCAACTTCCTCATATGCAAGAATGCTAATTATTATAGACCGACTGCATTCAACAATGTATTTGAACTTTCCAAAAGAGTTTAAGTGTGTGCAATTGATTCATTCCCTCCTTTGGCAAAGTAAGAAAATAATAAACATTTGCATTAACCTACATAGTTGGGTTTAACCTTTTAAGCCAAACCTGGATAGAGCCTTGCTGCCAGCAAGCATCCATAGCCCCGACAAGGTTATTGCCTATAATTCCCCTAGATAGAGCCCCACTGCCAGCAAGTGTCCATAGCCCCGGTAGAGTTAACTAGATGACCTTAAGAGAATAAATTATTTGTTTTATTGATCTTTTCTTTTTCATATATACCTCGCTTGTATATAGAGTATAACATTTCAGCTCATTATTTGCATAGTAATAGGATCTGTTGCATAAGGCTGGGAATTATAGTGGTAGCAAAGGCCAACCTTTAGATTTTTCACTTAATGCAAACATCTACTACCTCCCACACTAATTCAAAGAATCTTAATATTTGTACTTATATGACTCTTTGAATGCTTCAGGTTACAGTCATTGAATAAAACCTTTCACAGAATAAACAACATCTCCCATTTATGAAAGTTCACAAGCTATGCATAAATTTCAAACGATTAACCTTAATTTTCCAAATTTTGTTGTTTTCAGTGATTGCTAATTTGCTCTTGTATACTTTGAATCAAAAAGAAAACCCCAACAAAGAAACACAACAAACCACCAAAATAGAAAACAAAAGAAACCACAAAATAACCAAAACAACCTGCAAAACAACAACAAAAAAAACCAAACAAAACAACACACGACTGTACAACATTTACAATATGTTACACAATAAGACTAACATGACATCCTAGGCTTGAAAATAATGTTTCAGATGTTGACCATTAATAGGTAATGGTACATCCTCACCAGTTAAAGTTTTAAGTCTAAATATATTGTCTCCTATAATTTCTGAAACCTATAGTGGACCTAACCACAATTTATCAAATTTTCCATGGTTTCCTTTCTTCTCATTGGCCTTGTCCCAACATAGAACTAGATCTGATATCTTGAATGTATTTACCCTCACTCTCTTGTCAAACCATCTTTTCACTACAACTTGATGTTTTAGAATTTGTCAATGGCCTGGTCTCTTTTCTCATCTAACTGTAACAGCTGGACGAGTCTAGCTTCCCTACGGTCATCGAACCCTAGATATTCATTGGCAAATTTCTAGGTAGGAATTCTCAGGTTTATTGGGAGTATGGGATCAGTCCCATATACTAAATGATATGGCATTTTTCCTAAGGTTGCCTTGACTTTCATTCTATCTACCCACAATGCATATTTTAACAATGTATTCCACTCTTTGGGGTTCTTGGCAATCAACTTCTTAATGATGTCTAGCAAGATTTTGTTAGTAGATTCTGCTAATCTATTGCTTTGAGGGTAATAGTTGGATGAAAATTTGAGAACAATTCCATATTCATATGCCCATTTAGAAAACTTTAAAGAGGAAAATGCAGGGCCATTGTCACATACCAAACAATAAGGAGCTCCAAACCTGGTGATGATATTCTCCTCAAGAAATTTAATGACAACTTTAGTAGTAGAGAATTTACATCAGGTTGCCTCTATCCACCTTGTATGGTAATCTGTCACTATCAGTATGAATTTATGTCCAGCAGAGGATGGAGGATTGATAACCCCAATAAAGCCAAGTCCCCATTGTGCAAATGATCTAGACTCTATAATAGGCTGCAATGGATGCATCTGATACCTTCCCTTATCTGCTGTGGTTTGACATATAAGACATCTTCTGATGTGGTTTTTTGTATCTTTAAATATCTTGGGCCAATAGTAACCTGACCTCAAAATTTTATGAGTAGTCGCTAGATGGGAACCATGAGCTATTCCATTTTTATCATGCAGCTCTAGCAACACTTTATCTACTTCATCTCTGTTCAAGCATCTTAAGTATATACCTTCATGATTCTTCTTGAACAGTAAACCTCCCTACACCATGTGCCTCTACGCTGTAATTTTTAGTGCTCTCCTTTGAGAAGACTTCATCCAATTAGGGTACTTTCTTGATATGAGGAATGTATTCAGGTCATCATACCACCCTGAAGCATTGTTCCTGTCCAACACATATTGTTGCTTTACTAGATTAGGATCTGTATTGGCTATGGTTTGTACCAATGCTTGACCTCTAACTAACTTCATAGGAATGATCTCCATATCAAACTCTTGCAAGATTGTTATCCATTTTTCTATTTTTTCTCCAGGCTCATTTTGCATCAATAGCATCTTTACAACTACGTCAAGCACTATAGCTTTGATCTGACTTCTCAGAATATAATGCCTAAACTTTTTTATTGCTCTTACTAATGCAAAAGCCTTCCTTTCTATATCCAAGTATTTTAGTTGAGCATCCTTCAGTGGAGTACTAATGAAAGCAATGGGATTCTCTTCATTCTCTTCCCCTTTTTGTGTTAGAGCAGATGCACATGAATGTTTAGATGCAAAAGAATAGATGTAAAAAGGTTTGGTATAGTCTGGACTGGCCAATACTGGAGCATCAAAAATAACCTCGTTGATGTCTTCAAACGCTACTTTAGCCATAGGTGTGCACTCTATCTTAGCATCCTTTTCCAGCATGGCGTTTAATGGCTGTACTGATTCTGCGAATCTAGTAATAAATTTCCTAACAAAGTTAATCTTGCCAAAGCATGATTTTAGTTCTTTCTTACTACTTGGCAATTGTAATTTGTTAATTCCTTCTACCCTATCTAGATCAATGGAAATTCCATTTTCAGAAATAATATGTCCTAACAATTTCCTTCAGTTACCCCAAATATACATTTCTTTGGGTTAAGGGAAATTCCATACCTCTGGCACCTTTTTAGCACTCTTCTTAAGTCTTCTGCGTGCGTGGATATATCTTTAGAAAATATAGTCAAATCATCCATGTAAATAAAAATATATTTACCTGATAACCCACGGAATGCAATGTCCATGACCCTTTGAAATGTAGCACCTGAATTTATTAAGCCAAATGACATTCCCCTGTATGCATAATTTCCCCATTTGCATGTGAACGTGGTCCTTAGCCTATCCTATTTGTCTACTAAAACCTAGTTGTAACTAGAGAATCCATCCAGAAAGGACATCATCTTAGCTCCATTTACTACATGTAGCACTTCATCTAATGGAGGCAAAGGGTAATTATCTTTTTCAGACGCCTTATTAAGGTTTCTAAAATCGACACAAAGTGTGATATCCCCATTTTGATTTATTACAGGCACTAGGTTAGCTACCCAGGTCGAATGCCTCACTGGAAAGATTATCCTGGTTGACAGTAATTTCCTAACCTCTTCAAAAATCAAATGCTCTAGTATAACATTCACTGGCCTTTGTTTTTGTCTAAATGGTTTTACCCTTGGTCTTAGTGGAATTACATGTGTTATGATATAAGTATCATTAGTTTTCAAATCTTCATAGGTCCATGCTATCACATGCTTATATTCTTTTAATACTTCTGCAAGTTCTTTTATCAATTCCTCAGAACAAGATTTTCCATTTAACACATTCTGAGGGTTTTATTATGTTCCTAAATTAAAGGGGTCACATTTACGTCCTTCTATTTTGGGAAGGTCCCTCTGTCTAATCACTCTGTCAAAGTTGAAGATCTTCTCTAATTCTATTACTCCCTTGGGCAGGAAGTTACTTTTCAGGTCTACTATGTCTTCCTCATCCCAAGATATTTCTAGTCTTTCCTGTTCATCAATAATCTGGGTTTCAAACACCTCATGACTAGTGATGAAATCTACGATTTGTTGGTCTCCTTCAAATACTTGGAAATTAGTCACATTGTCTGGTATACTAGGTATGTTTACCAGCTCTACTACAAATCATTTCAGACCTGACAAAGTCAAGGGTTCTAATGTGCTAGCACCAAATGCTAATGCATCTGGTCTTTGATTTATCTCTCTAGGGATATGTTCAATATTGAAGGCATTAAAAGATTCGATCAAATCCCATACCCTATGCCTGTAACTAACCATTTTCCTGAAATTACACGCATACAACCTCCTAACCTATCTCACTACTAGTTCAGAGTCAGAGAATACTTTAAGCACTCTCACCTTTTTCTTTATGGTCATAATGAGCCCATAAATCAGAGCCTCATACTCTGCCATGTTGTTGGTGTAGGGAAATTGGAGTCTATATGCTACCAAAAAGGATTTACCATTTGGATCAATAAGTTCAACCCCTGCTCTTGCTCCTTGCTTAGATTTAGATCCATCACATTTTAATGTCCAGATGTTGTTCTTGTTCTTTTGACCTAGACCTTTTGTTCTAACATGAATCATTTTACTTGTGTTATCTTTTGCAAGATCATGTGTATTCTGGTGTGCTTTTGTTTGAGGTGTAGGTATCACTATATTTTCCATTTGTTTGTATGAGTCAGAGTAATTGATACCTTCTATTTCTACATCTTCCTTTGGACCTTGTAACGAATCATCAATATTTTCATGGAAACACAATTTAGGTTTATCAAGGATATCTTCTCCCTTTTGCTTTCCCATCCCTTCTATGCACTTTCTATATTGATATTCTATTATATCTCTGCATATTCCATAATTTTCTTCAGGATGAACAATCTTATGAACCCTACACAATTTTTTGTACAACCCACATTAGATAGGAGATTCTTGTTGAATGCATTTCTCCATTTCTTGTCTTATGATCTAACTAAATCTACTTATGGTATTATCTTCTTCTTCAGAAGATTCATGATCATATTCAATGAACACAATTGTTTCATCATTAGTAGGTTTTGTTTTAAAGTCCAAAGCTAAGATTTCTCCTATTTGAACTCCTCTATTTGACACTCTATAAACTCCAGGTTTGACAGAGGCATAGAATACCTCATTTGTCCTATTGTATTATGTGATCACGTGTTTCATCCTGGGTTCAACTTCGATTCTTATTTGATTAGGAATGCCTCTCCAAGGGAATCACATGTGAGAAAAGTTTGTAGCCATATATCCATTAAGAGTTTTAGACCAATCCCTGCTCAATAACATTCCATAATTGGCCAGAATATCTACAACTTGAATGTCAATATCCTGACTTACCCTAGGGTCAGAAGCCAGTTGCATATGTATATACATAAGTTCTCCTACCACATTGACCTCAGATTTGTCTAACTGAGTAACCACCTTAGTAGGTTTGGTAGGAGTAAGTCCCACAATTTTACATATTCCTAAGGGCGTGACATTAGCTGAAGCTCCTGAATCAACCATACAATTATGTAAATTTTTCCCAAAGACTCTCATAGTTAACAAAAAAGGTGAAGCTTCCTTCTTTTCTGTATACATGACTACATTAGTGTTTGACGGTTGTTCAACATTCTTACCCTTATCTTTGGTCTATGTATCTTTACCATGTGTTTCTATATTACCCAAATTTTCTTTTGATCCTAACTCAACTAAAGATTTTATAAATGTAGTCCATACTCTGGGGCTCTTCAACAGCTCATATAAAGGTACGCCAACCTTTATGTTTTTTATCTCTTGAGATAGGTAATTCATCAGTTTTGAGGATTCATTAGACTCTATCTTCCCCAACTGAACCTTTGGCATTATTGTTACACCAATGCCATGATAATTAGCTTTAGGAGGCATTGGGTTATTGCTAGCATGTTGATTTGGTGGGGTGTTGAGGTTATTAGGAGGTGTGGAGGTGGTGAAAGGACCTCTTGGCTTACTGTTATTTCTCAGATTATAGGTGTGATTCATATTAGACTGTTGAAAGGCTTGTACCTCATCTGGTTCACACATCGCCTCATTCTCAGTTTTAAAAGGAAATTGGAAATCTTCTAATACTAAGGCTGATTTTGGATATAAAGTATCACAATAGTATGACTCATCTTTTGCTATTTGATTTTCTTCTTTCTTAGTTGAGAATGTGAAACTCTCTAAAACCATGGTAGACTCAAATCCTGAAGGTACTATCTCATTTCCTTTAGGAATTAAAAACTCAGATGTAGGGGCTTGTACATGTGCATTAATATTATGAGTCCTACACCAGTTTTTTAACACTACATCAACCATTTGTATCCTAGTAGGCTGTTTGGATTCTTGATTGTCTGGATTCTCAAATGGAGAAGCCAGAGTCCCATTGTTTGGTCTTGTATTCCACATCCTAGAGTTTTTAGGCTAATTTGGGTTTCTATTGTTATTTCCCCAAGCCTTATTATCTCCACTAGGTCCTCTATTTTGTGTTCTCTGTCCTTGGTTATGATTTTGATTTTGACTATGACCCTAGTTTTGACTATGATTTTGATTTTGATTTTGACTCTGAGGATTTCTGCCATAAAAGTTATCATTCCTTAACTGAGTCATCTCATTTGTCAGTCTCCTCAAATGTGCAATGATTTATTTCATCTCCTCTCTATCTTCTTGTGTCTTGGCCACGTATGTATCTTGAGGTGGGTGAAAGAATGACTGACCATTAGTCTGGCTATTATTAGTACCATTACCTATATATGGAACTATGTCTTGAACTAGCACGTGGTTATACACCAGTGCATATGTAGGTATTGGATTTAACAAAGGAGTATGATGCATTGGAACACCATTCCAAGGCTATATTTGATTTGAAACTCCAGTATTTCCTATACTTGGAAAAGGATTATACGTTGTGTGTCTCATTTCTTGATTTACCTTAACTACTTCTTTGTAAGCTTTTGACAAACTATCTACAGTAATCTGTCTTTTGACAAACATTGCAGTCAAAGGATCTAAGGAAGCATAAAACATGGCCAAGATTGCTTCATCAGTCATAGTGTAAGGGTCAACTAACTTGGAATAAGCTTTCTGGAACCTATCATTAAAGTTATCTATGAGTTCTCCTTCACCTCTCTTATTTACTGCCAGCTTGTGATATAAAGATGATGGCTCTACTGGACCTCTAAACCTAGATAAGAAGGATTCCTCCATGAGTGTCCAAGTGGTAATGTGACTATTTGGCAAATTCACATACCAGTTGGAAGCCTGTTCATTGAAAGTGAACAGGAACAATCTATAGACTACATCCTCATGTTCTAACCTTGCTCTAAAGCAAGCCTCTTTGAAAATTTGGATGTGATCCTCAGGATCTTGATGTAACTGATACTTAGGGAAAATCTTCTCAGGATTCTTAGGCATCTTAAGATAATCAGTAAAAGATATAGGAGAGTTGACATCAAAGTAAGCAATAATTGGACCTCTAGGTGGATTAGGATTTCTAGGAGGGCTAGGATCTATCAAAACGTTATGGTTTCTAGGAGGACTAGGACCTATGGGTGGACTTGAACCAAGATTCAATAGTATGAATGTAGAACCGTCAAGATTTACTATGTTCAGAATATTTATTGGTGATATTGGAGGAGAATTTGATGATCCTCCTATCTGCACTATTCTAGGACTCAAACTTAGAGGATCCTTTGCACCTCTCTACCTTCTATCAGGTAGCTGTGTGAAAATATCACCTAAATTAGACCTAGACCTGGTCACTTGACCAGTAACATTAGCTAATTTTGTACAAATATCACCTTAATTCCTAACAGGCCCTCCGAGCACCAAAAACTATTGATGTATGTAATGTACATAAGCAACATGAAGTAAAATTCACAAAGGAGAACTTTAGCTGTCTTGAAAGATATGAAGAATTAACTAAGAATTCTTAATCTCAAGTTTCTGAATGGTTAGGTCGTGACCGTGACAGATAAGTCATCAGTTCATTGCGAAGTTGTAATATTCAATAGGCCTTACACAAATTAAAGAAATATGTGACTTACTAGACTTGCTTACTATTTAATTTGCATAAATGAGAACTAATAACCCTAAGATAAGTAATTATCTATGTGCATTTATCATTTATTAACAAAGCTTTGCATGAATCTTGCTAAAAAATGCCTTGTATTCTCAAATTCCATATGAAAATTACTATAGATCTGCGACATTTACAATTCTTTACTCTGATTAGTAGCAGTTTACTTAAGATAACTGTGTGCAAGCTAGATATTTATGGTTTTTGGAGAAAAGTTAGAAAAGATAGAGTTAGAAACAATCTTTCAAATAGGATAGAATGTGCTGCTCCACACGAATCATGAATATGCTAATCCTAAATCAATTCAATTGTAATTAAATCTACACATGCAAATCTTGAGCAATATCACAAATGTGCATATGGAATTGTGATCTTTAATATACATACATACAAAATAACGCCTTAATCTGATAACATTCTGGAATAGACATAGAAATCAGATGTTTGTATTCATTTCATATGAATAGTCACTTCAGTTTTACAATGTATATATGACTTTAATTGAATTGATCAACATAAACAACTCACAAATGTAGTTACAGATACATCAAGGAAGCATGCCATTCCACATGTTCCTTCATGTAGACACAGGTGACCTCATTTTCTACACTACTGATACTCAAAGTATTCCTCATGAATCACTTCCTTTTGCATAAAAGATGAATAATTATAGGTTTAGACTAAATGTTATGAATCCCTGTGTTATCAACATACAAGTAGCAATGTTCTTTATATAGATTTAAATTTTCCCCCATGCTACAGTTACAAAACTCCATCAATGGTTCACATTCAAAATTGCAAAATCAATGGTGGGAAGCATTTCCCAACCTTTCATCAAAATATCTCCACCAAATATTCCTTTTGGTGCAAAGGATGCCAATAGGATCTTTTGAAACATGGAGTGTCCACTTTGACTTTCTTCGCTGTTGACTTCTTCTGCTAATAACAACTTAATAGAAAAGACAAAAGTATATGTAAATAACAAGAAAGAAGAACTATTCACTACCACTGATATTTTCCTTTCTTCTTATCCCACTCTATTCAAGTATTCAGTGTATTTGGCTATCAATCCTACAATAGAAGTATGAGTACTCCTTTAGCTCTGTATCCTTGTATACTGTTGTAATTCAAATTTTTCCTTCAATATATTTGTCTACTTCTCCACATCCTCTCTATATTTCTGATACTTCCTTATCCTGGTACTTAATTCCATAATGGAAACAATCATTTGAGTACTTAAATTGGTTACCGGTCCCTCTGGGCATGGTAGAAAAATGGCTTTGAATTCCTTTACTGCCATAACCACATCATACACTGGTATTTCTTGGCTTTCATGTCTAATAATTCTCTGGGTTATCTTAATGTGTTTCCTTATTATATCATCAGCAACCTCCTCCAAATCTTGAGTACTCTCAATGCATCCCTTTAGAATGTCCTCTTCAAATTGCAATTCCAACATGTGCCTTGGTATTTGATTGACCAATTGAGGTATTAGTATTCCCTCATTTATCAATTCTTCAATTCTTCCACTCATGGCCTCAACCTGCTTTAGCTCACAATTGTTTTCTTTCATTTTGGATTGGCAATGATGTATATTAATACTACAATTATTTTTCTTTGTAAGGGAGATGGCCTAATTGGTGATTGCCTACCTTACTATATCTTCTCCTTTTTGATTGAATGTGTTGAGCCACCTTTCAAAAATGCTTGCCTCAATTTTCTTATTTTCCATTTCACTCACGTGATCCTTCGATAAAATGTCTGGTTCCATAGGTAAATCTGGCATATTGACATTGGGGTCAAACATGCCTTGAATGAACTGCTGCAATTGGACAATATGTCCCTTCAAATAATCATGTTTATATTTATCTTTTCTCATCATTTCAATAGTTACCTTGTTCATATATTCCTACTCTATAATATGTTGTTCGCTTATCACATGCTCAAGATCTATGTTGAGCACTTGATAATCTTCAAGGTTCATTTCTCCTTTCGCTTTGTCTTTCTGGGGTATAGCCAATTCTAGAGTCCTTGATCCAGACGGTCCTCTCTTTATGGAAAACATGGTCCTTGCTTTTCTTCTTTCCTTTCATGATGCATCACCACCCAATAATCTCTTTATGTCAATGGGAACTAGCTGCACTTCTGCCTTCTCTCTTCTAACCTCTGAGCCCATCCAGGCTGGCCCCTCCTTGCTAGTTTCTACCCTTTCTTCTTCATTTATCACCTCTTCTTGAGGTTTCTCTTTCTCCATTTGTTGTTGTTGTTGTTGAGGATTCTGATCTGGAGGTGGTGGTTCATGTGGCAGTGGTGGTGGTGCATTGGTTTGCTGCTATGATCCTTCTTCTTCATTCTTCCTTTCTGCCTCCTCCATCTCTATATCTTCTTCAGTATCCTGCCCTGGGTCTTCCTCTTCTGAGCTCTCTTTTGGCTTGCCTTGTTCAATATTAACATTCAAAATATTTGAAACATTAGTATCAGAAACATTTGATGAAATTGCTACCTCTTTTAGTACCTCAGTTTGAACATGTACATCATCAGGCCTACTTGCCTAGTCTGACTATGGTGGTTGGCTTGAAGATACTTCTAGCCCTCTTGTAGTTTTCTCCTCTTCCTTTTCTTTTTCTGTTACCTATTGTGCAACAACCTGTATTTCTTCTATGATTTCTGGTGGTACAAGTTGACCAAAAGAATCCTCTTCCTCTGGGTTATCTTGCACATTTTCTTCTTCTGTACTGGGGTTTGTGTCTTCTCCTTAGACACTTGAGCACCGTGTTCTTCTAGTATAGGGGAACTCCTTGCTGTTTCTTCTTCTTCAACTCCTATATCTGCTCCAAACTAAATTTCTTCCTCATCACTACTATCATTATCAACATTTACAATTTCACTCACTTTTTTGACCTCTTTTGAATCTTGCAACATTTCGTCAGCCAATTCTTGTTTAACCTTTATGTAGCCTTGTCTTCTTTCTTGATGTACAGAAGTAGTCGGTGCCTTCTTTTGTCTTACTCCTACTAATGGAGCATCTTCAACATAAGTAGGAATCTATACCTGCCCTCTTGGGGTGTCTATGATCACAGGTTTTATTACACCTTATTCTGCTGGCATCTCTGGACTTTACACTTGCTCTGCAGTAACTCTTGTTGTTTGTGCCAGTTCTACATTAGCTCCCTGGCTACCTGAAGCAATGGCAACTGTGATGCCAAGTCCATAAGGATCCATCAGTGTTGCACTCTTCTCCTTTTTAGTAATTGTAGCTTCTATAATTTTTCTCCTTTTCTCATAAAAACACATAAAGTCATCTTCATTTTCTCTTTCTCTCTTCTTTCCCTTCTTTTGGTAGGTAGCCACAATACCCTGAGCCTTAAGCTCTTCTATTTTTTTCCTTAACCATGTCTTGGCAATGATGTCTCTTCTGGCTCATTCCAATTTGGTTCATTAATAGGCAATTGTGCCAATCCTTTACTTGCATAACTATGATGTAATAGCTTATCATCATCCTTGTCTATTTCTTAGGGTACATTGATTTCTCCCATTGTTTTCATTTGTTCTAGAGTCAATCTCTGGCAAACCCTCTTTCTCACCTCCTTTTCATCCTCACAATATGACCAAAAGTCCTCAATATGGACTTGATGCTTAAATTTTGAATCAATGTGCTTTTCAATCCTATGGAAAGGATCAAAATGCCTAGCTAGATCAAATTCTTCAAAACCATAGTACCTTAGCTCTTTTTCTGATTGCTAAGCTATCTGCTCATTATGACATGAATATAGAGCTATCATCAAAAGGAACTTGATGTTTCCTCTGCCCAACCTATTTGTGTACATCCTGAACACATTCAGAATTTGCCTAGGGAATTCTAATACAATCATCCTATTTGGTGGATACCTTGGTAAATTAAATGGTTTTCCCTCAAACACTTCAGTTCTAATGTAAGTGAAGGTAGGGAATTGGATATACCAAGAGTTGAATGGTCTTATTGTATTAGTTTCATCTTCTGATAACCTTCTATCCTTATCTCCTGTTAAAACTCTTACTAGATAAGTATAGAATAAATCATTAACTCTTGCATATTTTCTTAATGCCTTCTCCTCTTGTAGGTCAGGATAATGGTCATACACTAACTTTTTGCCTAGACCATTTCCCAAAGTGCCTACTCTGTCAATTCCAGCTATTGGTAACATTAGAGATGTGCATGAATAAACCACATAAGAGGACAAATAGAAATGCCTGAATTTATTCCACCCCATTACTTGTTTCCATATTGCAATATTAATAACCTTGGCGCAATGAATTATTCCAGGGTTTTCTCTCATGAACTGAATGATGGTGAACATACAAGGTTCAAACTTTGCTGCATCTCGTAATCCAACTAACCTGTTTAATAATGTGATCATTATGTGTATTTCTTCCTTGAAATCAATCCTATATAGATTCTTTGGCACTCTTACTGTAGCTTTTGGCTTATTTTCTATTGTATACCACTTGTAGAAAATTGTACTTTTGCATTCTTTGTCATTATTAGTAAAATCCAATGTATACTAATTTATGTCAACATCCATCATTTGATCCTGAATCTCCAAGCCAAACATTTGGGCTACTCCTTCTGTGGTCAAATCTGCAATAACCTCCCCTTTGTGCATTAATTTTATATTATTCACATCATATCGACTCATGTACTCCATTACAAAATCCTTGGCCTCCATCGCCAAAGGAAAACCAACAGCTTTGTACAAACCCTTTTCCCAAATCTTATGCATATCTGGAGTAGCATCTGGTGCCGTGATCTTCTGTAGCACATCTGTTGAATCATAATGACCAATGTTTGTATCTATGATCGATTCTCCAGTACTATATATCAAAGATGGATATCCCCTAACTAATGGTAATTCCTCCCTAACAGTTTCTTTCTTTAGCCTCCTTTCTTTCTTAACTTTCTTTGTTTCCTCATCTGACTCGATATCTACTTTCTGTCACCTCGGCGCCATTCTGCCAAGAAATTCACACTTTTTACTTTCTCATTTGCATTTCATTCTAGGGTTTTACCATGGAATTTCCCTTTTTATAGTTTCCCAAGGATTTTTTGTCGTTTTCCCCAATTTTGAATTTATAGATTTTCACAACATTTCCATCCATTCCTATAATTATATATAGTAATGTACCCTAACTTGCATCATTTTTTTAATTGAGATATACTGTAACTAATTTCAATTTCATTTGCATGAATATCAACGGCCTTTGGAGTACCTACCTATAGCCGCAACCGGCTTGACTTTACCAAACAAAAGATTTTACCATTCTGTTGTTACCGTTCTTTGAATTCCCTCTCAATCCCTTGAATTGCTTTCTCGCCTGCTTTGTGAAATTCTCTGTACTTTACCTTTTGCATACAATTATGGACACAAACATAATCAATTTTTGCTTTATACATGTTAAAATTCCAAGTTTTTAGTGACATATGTACATTGCATGTTACAATTAATGCATACCACTTACTACATGATTAACTTTCCCGTTTAATATGCACTTTGAATATTGCATACGTTAATTCCTACACTTTACTTTGCATATCGACTTTGTATATTGCTTTGTATGTCGAATTATGTATGTTCTTATGCATATCCTACCTTTTGTATGTTCCTATGCATGTCCTATACAATCATAATAACCATACAATCTTAGATTTTAGTGGGTTTATAAAACATATTGTATTTAATTCGACGTTCGGCCTTGTATCTATGCTTTTATATTTCACGATGTGTATGCAACGTATACATTCAAACATACAAGTGCGGACTTAAAAGGTTGTATCATCTGATTTTAATTTTATGTCAGTTCCAGCTTTGTATCTTTGTTAATGCATCATTCCTTAGTATAATGAATACAAAGAATTTAAACATACAAAAGGTGCAGATGTTACCTTGTTTATAAATCTCACTTTACCTGCTTTTATATCTACCCTTGTATCAATGTTATTTATATCTTATATAATGTGTATGACCTACAACCTTGGACTTCAACAGCTTTCCCAATCGAATTGTGATTGATTTTGAGTTTGATATTGTATTTAACCTTTGCATTGGCCTTTGTATATCGAATGCAAATTCCTTTATACATAGGTGGAACCCAACCATTGTATACACTATTTGAACTTTCTTCCACCGGATTTTGTATGCAAGCCTTGTATGTCTCCATGTATATCAATATTTGATATTGTATATTGCTCTGTACATCAAGTACATACAAACCTGGAAAACCTTTTTGTAGTGCAATTTCTCTTCCTTATGTTTTGAATGGCCTTACCCTGTCCTACAATCAATGCCGCGATCAACAAATCATGATTAGGATCTAAGCATATCAATGATATTAATTCCCTTTGGACCTGTGGCACGTATGGATTTATTTTTACAACATTGGGTGCCGAGCCTCACACGGATTCCATTAATGGCGATTAAATCTTCCCATCATGTGAAATTCTATTTAATGATAGGGGTTGCGAAGAATTTTCATTCCCCTTAGAATTTTATTCATACTAACTGTGAGTATGACCACTCCTATTTGCCTCCGCTGTGCAAGGAGACAAACAACCTTTTTTGGTCTCATTTCTGATGCTCGTTTAAGGAAATTGGCCATTCAACTTGAAGACCCTAGATTCTATGACCTAGAATTGGAAGCCATTAAAATGGTCTAGGGTAAGGAATTCTTGATTAATGAAGACCATTATAGAGTCAATTCAGATATGACGTCATGGTTTCTTGCGTCTGTATTGGATTTGGGTATCAATAAGGTGGAAATCTTTCTATTGTTTCGTGATATCTTCAGGACAGAGAACAAAATTATTGATATTGATGTAATTATAGGAGCAAAGCTCAGAAATGGCATTCCGTGAGCTTCAGAGCTTGCTCTGGTTAATGTTCCTGGAGCTCAATAACAAAGATTTCCCTTTCTTGTAAATATGTCTGACCTGGCTTTAGCACGCCATCGTTATTGGGCAATGATTGGTCTTAGTTTTCTATGCCTATCCAGGGGATTGGACCTAATACAAAATAGAGACTAGGTGGATGACTTCATGAAAATAATCAGAATTGGGAATTTCTACGGGAATCCCTAACTAATTCCTTTATACTTAGCGGTTTTGCTCTTTTTGTGCAATGATTTTTGAATTTTGACAACTGTGTACAATAATTCTCTTTTTGAATGTACATCATCTGTTTACATCAAATAGAAGAAGTAACTATTCAATGTGTTTTAACAATTTTGCAATTTTTTGTGTGATTTCTTGTATGCATCTGCATTTTGTATCTAAACCTTGTATATGCAAACGCGGACGTGACATATATTTTAGTTCTAGTTTAATTTTTCAATTGTTTTAAATCTTTTTTATTTGTCCCTAAGGTACAAGACGTTAAACATGCAAACATGCAAATTGATATGTTGTTTTTTTCCCTATGTTCAATTTGACTCTCCTTTCAGGTCTGGCTATGCATATTCCTTTCATATGTATATTGAATGAACTTACTTGAACATACAATCTGTTATACCAATACAATCATGGAATCCAACTATTGCTTAATTTGCTTCAGAAAACGGTCAGGTTTGGGTTTGCACATTTAAGTTTTAACATTTGAGATACATGAACAAAAATGATAAAGACAACTCGCTCTTGTATTACAACATACCAACAATAGCATCTTATATGCATAAAAAATTGTATGTGAGATACAAATTTGATTGAACACTATACTTTCACAAAACTACCATATCTCACGAAGAAACAAAGAATTTCCAGTTAGTTCAAAAAGCAACCCTAAGTCATTTTTATGCAGAACCTACTGGTAACCCTTGTTTCTCCCTAATACTACACATTTTGATTTTTTAAATATTCCCAGCACCAAGTACATTTTCCCTTTACTACCAAGCAGGACAAAACCAAAAGCAAAAGCAAAAGCCACAACAAGGGTCCTCAGTTTGCTAGAGGGTAAAATGGGGCGTGTTGTGAGCATCACAACAACTAGTAACCAAATAAAACACCCAAATTCAAATAATTAAAGAAAACAAGATGAAATAAATTCATAACTTCCAACTTCCTCATATGCAAGAATGCTATTTATTATAGACCGACTGCATTCAACAATGTATTCAAACTTTCCAAAAGAGTAAGTGTGTGCAATTGATTCATTCCTTTCTTTGACAAAGTAAGAAAATAATAAACATTTGCATTAGCCTACATAGTTGGGTTTAACCTTTTAATCCAAACCTAGATAGAGCCTTGCTGCCAGCAGGCGTCCATAGCCTTGACAAGGTTATCACCTATAATTCCCCTAGATAGAGCTCCACTGCCAGCAAGCGTCCATAGCGCCGGTAGAGTTATCTAGATGACCTTAAGAGAATAAATTCTCTATTTTATTGATCTTTTCTTTTTTTTTTTCTTTTCTTTTTTATATATACCTCGCTTGTATATAGAGTATATCATTTTAGCTCATTATTTGCACAGTAATAGGATCTATTCCATAAGGCTGGGAATTATAGTGGTAGCAAAAGCCAACCTTTAGATTTTTCACTTAATGCAAACATCTACCACCTCCCACACTAATTCAAAGAATCTTAATATTTGTGCTTATATGACTCTTTGAATGCTTCAGGTTACAGTCATTGAATAAAACCTTTCACAGAATAAACAACATCTCCCATTTATGAAAGTTCACAAGCTATGCATAAATTTCAAACGATTAACCTTAATTTTCTAAATTTTGTTGTTTTCAGTGATTGCTAATCTACTCTTGTATACTCTGAATCAAAAGGAAAATCCTAGCAAAGAAACACAACAAACCACCAAAATAGCAAACATAAGAAACCACAAAACAACCAGCAAAACAATAAAAAAAACCAAACAAAACAACACACGACTGTACATCATTTACAATATGTTACACAATAAGACTAACATCACATCCTAGGCTTGAAAATAATGTTTCAGATGTTGACCATTAACAGGTAATGGTACATCCTCGCCAGTTAAAGTTTTAAGTCTAAATGTATTTGTTGATGATTGTTTTTTACACACTCATAACAAAAGTTAAAATTCATAAATGAACCTAACTATCTTGAAAGATACGAAGAAATAAACTCAGATTACTTGATCCCAAGTTTCCTTATTGGTCAAGTCTTGACCTGTTGGACTGTTCAGTAGGTTATTATGAAGCTATAATATGCAAGGGGCCTTACGTGATTTAAAGTGGGTTTGTGACTTACTGGACTCTTATTACGTAAACCAATACAAATATCAACTTTCTAATTATTCATTTGCATAAAATCATTACTGTACCTCAAAGCTTTATATGATTTATATTCAAACATGCTTTGCTTTTCAACTATTTATGAAGATTATCAAATATCAACTTATTGCTCTTAAACTCTTCAAATGTCAGATAATCTCCTTTAGATTTCAATGTTTAAGCTAAGTATTTCAAAGTTGCTGGGAAAAGTTAGAGAAATTTAAATTCACCATCATTCACTACAGGATCTAAACGTTCTGTTATGCACACAGTAAGAAATATAGTAGATTCAATTAAACCAGCAGACTAAATCGTTAAATGCAAATATCCTGAGTATTTTCATGAATATTGCATTCAAGATTGCGAGCCTTAAGAGAAATTATTTTAAATGCGAGGAAGAGCTAGAAGGCACTCAGAAAATAGACGCAGACTTCCAGATTCACTTATATTCAAAACACAGTCATACAAGATTTATAATGTAGGAATGACTCTTAGCTTTATTAATCGAATATACCAAAAAACTTAGAGTGCTTTACAGATACATTAAGAACGCTGGACATTCCACGCGTTCCTTAATGCAGACAACAGGTGACCTCCTCTAAACTAAAATATTCTACTCCAAAATTCTCAGAAAGAATTTACAACTTCTGGCTAAATGATAAAAATCCCTGTGTAAATAATATACAAGTAGCAATGCTTCTTATATAGAATTTGAATTCCCTCCCTTGCTACAGTTGCAACCTCCACTCTACGGTTACAACCACTATTCCACGGTTAAGATCCTTTTATTACTGACCAATGGTGTGCCTTCATTCCATAACCGTGCGCCAATCCACTACGTGGCATCTTTTCCTCTCAAAGGATGCTCTTGGAATCTTTCACAAATAAGATTCCCATTCCATGTGACCTTTTCCCGCTGAGGCTCTTCATTTGATTTCCTCTCAAAATTCTTTGCTCCTACCTTCTTACCCTTTCTTCAAATATTTCTTGAAATTGTCAATCACACCCTCCACAAAGGCGCGGTCCCCTCCTGGACATTTTGCTAAAATGAACTCTTGCATCACCACCTTTTCTTTCAACTCATTTTTTTCATTCTCTAAGTTTTCTCTTCTTTTCTTGTACTTCTTCATTTTGGCCTTCTCTTCCATCAATGTATCCATCATCTGCTTGCTAAGGATTGCATCAGGATTTTCTGTACAGGGTGTGAATATGGCCCTAAACTCTATCAATGCTCTCTTTAAGTCATAGGCTAGCATCTCTGCACATTCATGTTGTAGGAGTCTTTCTATGATTTTCTTATGCATCTTGATCATCCCCTCTGCTTTTTTCTCTAGCTCTTGCATGACTACTATATTTCTTTTGAGGTTATCCTCCTCAAATCTGAGCTCCAAAATCATCTGCGGCACTTGATTTGCCAATGTGATATTGAGTGCTCCCTTATTTATCAATTCTTCAGCTCTTGTCTCAATCTCTGTCAACTATTTAATCTCAGATGTGCATTCTTCTTTTCTTACTTGGCAGTTATGTGTAAGTGTTATACACTTATTCTTTTCTTTTGCTGTCACCTTCCAAATCTTCACAGCTTGTCCTATTTCTTTGTTCACCCTTTTGTAAAAAAAAATTGAACCATTCGTCAAAAATGTTGGCCTTGAACCTTTTATTTTCCATGTCTTGTACTTCCTCTTTAGATACTATCGCTATGTTAGCAGGTAAGTCAGGCATTGTGGCACTAGGGTCAAATATGCCCTTAATGAATTGCTGGAGTTGGACAATGTGTCCTTTCAATACCTCCTGTTTATTTTTGTCTTTCCTCAGCATTTTTGCTGTCACCTGGTTCATATCTTTCCACTCAGTGATGTGTTGTTCCCTTGTGGAATGCCCGAGGTCTAGATTAAGTATCTTGTATTCCTCTAGGGTAATCTAACATTTTTCTTTCTCCTTTTGTGGTATAGCTAGGTTCAAAGTTCTGGATCCATCTGGACCTCTCTGTATTGCAGACACCGTCCTAGCTTTTCTCTTTTCTTTTCTTGGAGTAGTTTTCTCACCTAATAAGCTTTTGATGTCAATAGGAGCTAGATGTATTTCTTTCTTCTCCTTCCTTATCTCTCCTTCTAGCCAGGTAGGCACCTCTTTGGTGCCTTCTGCAACCCTCTCTTCATTAATTACCTCTTCATGAGGTTTATCTACTTCTGCTTCTCTTTGTTGATGCCTTTGCTGTTGTTTTTTCTCTTGTTGTTGCTGATCTTCTTGTTGTTGTTGATCTTGTTTTTGTTCCCCTTCTAGGACTTGCTGCTATAGTGGAGGCTCTTGTCCGATAGGGTCCTCTCCTTGCCCTTTTGATTCAGCTTCATCTCCCTCTCCTTCTATCTCAGTGTCCCTTCCATCCTCAGCTTCTTCTTCAGGATTTTCCTCTTCAGGAACTTCTTCTTCATTTATTTGTTCCTTATTTTGCAGATTAATCTCTTCTGCTTGTTCATCTGCTTTATTTTCATCTTCCTTTTCTGTTCCTCCTACCTCCCCAGGATCTTTGATCTCATCCTCTGTTCTATCTGTTTCTTCTTCTTGTACTTGTTCTGTATGTGCAGGGGACCCTTCTCTTGTGCTCTCTCCCTTTGTTTCCTATCCTTGGTCTTGCACACTTTCTTCATTCCTTTCTTCTTCACTAGGCTTCTCATACATATTTAGCATATCCAATGCACCCACCTCTGAGGTGTCCCCTTGTGCTGCATGTCCTTTCGTGTTTACCTTCTCAAATGATTTTTCTTTTTCAGCTTCTTCAATCTTATGCGCTTCCTCTTGCACATCTCTAATGATTTCTGGCGGTACTAGAGTATCAAATGGATCAACAGATCCTGTCTCTTCCTGCACCTCCTCTTCTTCAATTTCTATATTTTGTTTTGTTTCCATTTCAGCTTGTAGGTTTGATTCTTCCTCTTCACTGAGGAAATCACCTGACTCTTCCTCTTCACTTTGGGAATCACTGAAGGCTTCCCCTATGTCAATTACTTTCCCTCTGAACATCAATCCTTCCTCACTGTCACTGCTTACAATGTTCACAGTGTACACAATCTACTTATCCTTTTGTGCTCCTGATTCCTGCTGCCTCTCCTCAGCCAGCTCTATTTTCACCTTTATGAATGTTTGTCCTGGTTCCATTGGAGCAGAAGTACTAGACATACTTCTGATTTTCTCCCCTACTTCTTGGGCTCCAATTGTATCTTTTGGTTTCAAAGACTCGCCCTTAGACAAACCTACTGGGATTGCCCTCATTGGCTATCACCCTGCCATTATACTGGAAACTTGTGCTTCCTCTGGGCTTATTTCATGGCTCATGGATTTTGGATCCACAAACGTTTATGATGCAACCGCTACTGATATTCCCAGTGCATAGGGATCCATTAGTGTAGCATTTTTATCCTTTTCTACTATCCTTGCTTCAACAATTTTTATTTCGTTCTCACAAAAGCACTGTAAGTCTTCAGTGGGCTCTATCTTTCTTTTCCTGCCCTTTTGTGGGTATGTAACTGTTATACCCTCAGCTTTAAGTTCCTCAATTTTATCCTTCAACCATGTTTTTGAAAACAAAATTATTGGTTCAGACAATACATCAAGAGATGTATTCCATGGCCTTGACCAATCAGGCTCTGTAATGGGAGCCCGTCTTGCCTGTGCATAACTATGGTGTAACAATCTATCATCATCTTGTACCTCAGGGGGCACATATATGTTGCTAATAGACTTCATCTGCTTAATAGTCAATCTTTTGTGGGCTCTTTCCCTCACCTCTTTGTCATTTTTGCAGTTTGCCCAGAAATCCTCAATGTGTACTTGATGTTTATATTTTTTATTTACAAAATTTTGGATTCTGTGGAAGGGATCAAATTTCCTTGCTAAATCAAATTCTTTGAAACCATAATACCTCAGCTCCTGCTCTGAATAACTAGCAACTTCTTCACTATAACAGGAGTTCCTCCCGATAGCCCATGGTAACTTTACATTTCCCTTGTTATTGAATTTTCTCTTGTACATCCTAAAAATATTCAAGTTTTGCTTAGAAAAATCTAGCACTATTAGTTTATCAGAAGGATACCTAGGAAGCATAAATGGCTTCCCCTCAAAACCCTCAGTCTTTATGTAAGTGAACTGTTCAAATTGTATGAACCAAGAACTGTGCAATCCAATTGCACTTTCTGCATCCTTAGACAGTCTTTTGCCTAGTTCCTCCCTTAGTTCTCTTACCATGTAGGTATAAAAAACATCATTAGCCAAAGCAAAGTTCTTCATTGCATTTTCCTCCTGCAAGACGGGGTAATGCTGATATACTAACTTTTGATCTGGACCACTTCCCAGGGTACCTACCCTTTCTATTCCATGAATATAAGGCCTAACCTCTGCAGCACATGCATATAACACATAAGAAGATAGATAGAAGGGCATGCTTTTCTGTTGCCTCCTCATGGCATGCCTCCAAATAGCAGTACTAATGGCCTTGGCCCAGTGGATTTGCCCTTGGTCTTTTTGTCCTGACCTTATAAATTCAATGACTGTGAACATCCATGGTTCACACCTGGTTCCATCCCTTAATCCAACTAGCCTGCTCAACATGGTGACCATCAAATAAATCTCCTCCTTGAAGCATATCCTCAATAAATTCTTGGGTATCCCAGCCACAGCCTTTGGTTTGTTCTCTGCGTTATACCACCCATGGAATATCTTCCCTTTACATTCCTTCTCATTTGTGTAGAAGCCCTCATTGTATTTATCAATATCAATGTCTGTCATCTTATCAGTGATCTCCAACCCAAAAGTGTTAGCAATTCCTTCTGGAGTCAAATCAACAATTACTTTATCATATAGCATAACCATCCTGGTACTCAGGTTATACATAATTACATAGTCTAAGCACAAATCCCTAGCTTCCATCGCCAATGGGAAACCCGCATCTCGGTATAACCCACTCTCCCAGATACACTTCATATCTGGAGTCGCATCCGCAATGGTGATCTTCTTCAGGACATCTTCAGCAGCGTAGGTCCCTATGTTTGTGTTAGTGCCTACTCCAGCTTCATTAATCAGGGACGGATAACCTCTATGCAGAGGCAATTCCTCTTTCTTCGGTTCCTTCCATGGCTTTCTCTCTTTCTTTTCCTTGCCCCCTACATCCTTCTTTTGTTTTGGGGCCATCCTGTGGAAACATACATTTCTCAATCTTCGCTCCATATTCATGTTTAGGGTTTTTACTGTGTATCCCAATTTCTACCAATTTATCCTAACCTCATTTATCTTTTTCTGCCATTTTACCTTTAAATGGACTAAGCTCTATTTAGCTAATTTAACAATTAAAACAGTAATTCTGACAAATGCATGCATTTTGAAACTGAAATTACTGGAATTAACAGTTGCATTTTACCATTCAAAAATTAAACAGGGTTCCAAGATAAATACCTATTTTTGTGACCGTTTAACCTTTGACGTTGACTTACTTTTACCTTTCACTTTTACCCAGCAACTGAAACTTCACTAATCTGGTAAATTCTGTTTGATTTTACTGTGACAACTCCTTATCTGCAAATTTCAACGTTAACAATATATCTTGAAAGAAAAATAAAAATAATTCTGCCCTAACCCTCATTAAATTCCATTTGATTGAGTATTGAACTCGCATTAATTACAGTAATTAATGTGCTACGACCTTCGACTTTCCTTTTCTGTGTTTGAGTTTCTTTAAACTTTTGACCGTTAGCTTAATTAAACATGCATTTTCTTTTGTATATCTTGTTGTATGTTCTCCTTTTATCTTTTCATTGTATTTTCGAACATACAATCACTTTATGCATACAATCGAACTAAGGCCTTTTCCCCTTTACCTTTTCCGTACACCCTTTGTACTTCCTGCTTGTATACCTCACTTGTATATTCTATTGTATAATCGCATATACAAACACATTATACAAACATTTTTTACCCTTTATTCTTTCGCAATGCCCTTTGATTCTTTGTATATCGGGATTGTACATTATAAATATACAAACACCAAATATACAAGGACTTCTCTGTTTTTAACTCTTTTCTGACATCCGGCTTGTATTTTTGCTTTGTATCTCCAAATGTACATCTGCTTGTACATCATAAAATATACATCCTCATTATACAAGCAACAAATGTACAAATGCTGGGACCCACCTTACCTTTTCTTTGTGTCTCCGTGATGTACAAAACTCAATGTATCTTTTAATATACAATTCGGATGTAATACATTGAATTAACTGTATTTTAATCTTCTTGAGTTTCGGCTTGTATGTGAAAAGTGATGTACATTTCGAACATACATACAAGTGGAAATATGCAACAGTTTAACTTCATTTTATAATTCCTTCGGTTCCGGTTTGTATAAAGTGCAATGTATATCGGAGTTGTATATAAGAAATGTACAACACGCAATATACATTAACTTTATTATCTTTGATAACTTTTCAGTTCCTCACGTTGTATAAATCGATGCATCACGAAATATATTTTAAGTCTGAATGCATCATTTATACTGTATTTCAATTTACTTTCAATTCTGCATTGTATAAAGCAGAATGCATGCCTCCCAATACTTTGCATACAAAACCCAACATTTACAATCATTATGTAATATTTGATAACATTTCAATTCCGCGATGTATCTAACTCATTGTATCTCTTGATTGTATATTTTGCATCCACCAAATATACAAGTGCCAAACATACATCGATTATACAAACTTTAATACCTCTTCAGTTTTGTGCTATGTATAATCCCTTGTATATTTACTTGTATGTCTTCCATTTGCCAAATATACAAACCAAAATATACATAGCGGATTTCAAGGTGTATTCATCCCAACCCAACTCCTCTCAGGTCCACCCTATATGTATGTATAAAACATTTCTTAAGTGCATACAAGGAAAAAGCAACAAAATAAGAAAACCTGACGGCCTCCCCTTTTGCGACCAACACAAAAGCACAATATACAAATGCATTCTTGTATGAGATGACTTTGCATATACAAAAAACTTTGTATATACAAGACACAAACCCTCTAATTGTACATTCACCAAAAACAACAACTTGCAAAATATAGCAAATTTCAGAATAATTCAAAAAACAACCCCTATTTATTTTCAACAAGGAATTCACCTATATTTTGACTTGGTACTTAAATGCAAATTTTTCTTATTTTTAACAATGTTTGTATTTTCAGCTCCTCTTCCCTTTCACCACCAAGCAAACCACACCAACAAGCAAAGCAAACTAGCTTCAACAGGGGGTCCTCATTTTGCTAAGGAGCAAAATGAGGCGTGTTCTGAGCATCACAACAACTAGAAAGTAAAATAAAAAAATTAAATTAAAACCATTAAAGAAAACCAAAATGAAATAATTTCATAATTTCTGACTATCTTTTATGCAAATCATCATTTAACTTGAGACCTAAGGTATTCAATAAGGTGCATGAATTTTCCTTTTCAGTTTAAGTGGGTGCGCGTGATTAATTTTCTTCATCTTGAAAATTAGTTGAACAGACCAGTGATTGACATTAGACTACCTAGTTGATGTCATTCCCTCATAGCCAACCAGATAGGGCCTTGCTGCCAGCAGGCGTCCATAGCCCCGACAAGGTTATCGTTACAATTCTCCTAAGTAGAGCCCCACTGTCAGAGAGCGTCTATAGCCCCAGTAGATTTACTTAGATGGCTTAACCCAGATTTCAGTAAAATCTAGTTTATTTATTTATTTATTTTATATTTTAATAAAGATTAAGATTTCATAAGATATAACAGTTGTAACTTTATGGTGCAAGGAATGATCACTTGCTGAAATTAAGCTAAGAATTGTAATGGTAGCAAGGGTGACTTCTGATTTTTCACCTAATATCTACACTGGTAGGTTCAACAAACCCAAGGATTTTAGGTGTCTCATTGTGAGAAACTTCCCTTGAATACTCAACCCATTCTTATTGAATACAAAATTTCACAAGTCAACTAACCTTCTACATTTATGACAATCACAACAAGTTATGTATAAATTTCAAATGATTAACTTGAATGTTCCAAATTTTATATTGTTTTCAATGGTTGCTAATTTGCTCCTGTATACTCTAGAACAAGACAAGCATCCCTGCCGAAGCAACAGAAAACAAACAAACAAACACACAACAGCAACCAACAGAAAATAACAAAACAAAACAAAGCAAAACACAACCAAAAACAAAAACAAAAAAAGACAAACCTGTACAGTTATCCACATTATGATACAATAGACCAACAACCTTCACCTCAAGCCTGGAAGTAGTGTTTCAAATGTTGGCCATTAACTGGTAATGACACATCTTCTCCAGTCAAGGTTTTGAGCCTAAAAATGTTGTCCCCTATTATTTCTGACACTTGTAATGGACCCAACCATAACTTGTCGAATTTTCCATGGCTACCTTTCTTCTCATGTGCTTTATCCCAGCACAGCACTAAGTCTGAAATCCTAAATGTTTTGACTCTTGCTCATTTATCAAACCATCTTTTGACCACTGCTTGGTGTTGGGAAAATTTTTCAATAGCTTGATCTCTCTTCTCATCTAATTGCATCATTTGAATGATTCTAGCTTCCCTATGATCATTGAAGCCTAAGTATTCATTCGCGAACTTCCAGATTGGTATTCTTAGATTTACTGGAAGTATGGGATCAGTCCCATAAACTAAATGGTAAGGTGTATTACCCAGAGCTGCCTTAACTTTGGTCCTATCTACCCACAGCGCATATTTTAGCAATGTGTTCCACTCTCTTGGGTTCTTTTCAATTAGCTTTTTAATTATGTCTAGCAAGATTTTATTCGTAGATTCAGCTAACCCATTCCCTTGAGGATAATAATTTGAAGAGAACTTTAAAACAATTCCATGTTCAAACACCCATTTAGAAAATTTCAAAGAAGAAAATGCAGGGCCATTGTCACATACCAGCGAATAAGGAATTCCAAACCTGGTTATGATGTTCTCTTCAAGGAACTTGATGACTACCTCAGTAGTGGAGAATTTGCAACATGTGGCCTCAATCCACCTTGTACAGTAATTAGTCATTGTCAATATGAATTTGTGTCCTACAGATGATGGAGGATTAATGACTCCAATGAAATCTAAGCCCCACTGTGCAAATGGCCTAGACTCAATAACTGGCTGTAGCAGATTAGCTTGATTTCTTCCCTTATCTGCTTTAACTTGACAAATGTGACTTTCTGACGTGATGCTCTATATCTTTAAACATAGTAGGCCAATAGTAACCCGCTCTCAATATTTTATGTGTTGTGGCTAAATGGGAACCATGAGCAGTCCCATACTTATCATGCAGTTCCAGCAACACCTTATCTGCTTCATCTCTATTTAAACATCTTAAATAAATTCCCTCATGGTTCTTCCTAAATAGAAGACCTCCTTGTACCATATACTTTTGTGCTTTGATCTTCAAATCTCTCCTCTGTGAGGATTTCATCTTGTTTGGGTATTTCCCTGATATTAGAAAAGTGTTGAGATCTTCGTACCACCCTGATGCATTACTTGTATTTAGGACATACTGTTGCTTTACCAGATTTGGGTCTGTATTGGCTATGGTTTGTACTAAAGCTTGTCCCCTAACTAGCTTCATCGATATGATTTCCATGTCAAATTCTTGCAAAGTGGTGATCCACTTAGCTCTTTTCTCTCCAGGCTCATTTTGCATTAGCAACATCTTTACTGCTGTATCAGGTACCACAGCTTTAACCTGACTGCGTAGAATGTAGTGCCTAAACTTTTTTACTGCCCTCACCAGTGCAAATGCCTGTCTTTCTATATCCAGGTACTTCAGCTGTGCATCCTTCAGAGGTGCACTCATAAAAGCGATAGGCTTTTCTTCATTATCTTTTCCTTTCTGGGTCAGTGTGGCTGCAACCGAATGTGAGGATGCAAATGAATAAATGTAGAATGGCTTGGTATAGTCTGGACTTGTCAACACAGGAGCATCGGAAATGGCCTCCTTGATATCTTCAAATGCAGCCTTGGCTACTGGTGTCCACTCTATCACTGCATCTTTTTTCAACATGGCGTTCAGCAGTTGCACGATCTCTGCAAATCCTATAATGAACTTCCTGACGAAGTTAATTTTACCAAAAAATGATTTTAATTCTTTTCTAGTGTTTGGTAACTGTAATATCTTTATCCCTTCTATTCTATCAGGATCAATGGATATACCATTCTCAGAAATGACATGCCCTAGTAATTTACCCTCTCTTACGCCAAATACACATTTTTTAGGGTTGAGAGAAATTCCATACCTCTCACATCTCTTGAGTATTATTCTTAAATCCTCAGCATGAGTAGACGCATCCTTAGAATACACAGTTAGATCATCCATGTAAATCACAATACACTTACCTGTCAGTCCACAGAACGCAATGTCCATGGCCCGCTGAAATGTGGCACCTGCATTGATTAGACCAAATGGCATTCTTCTATATGCAAAATTACCCCATTTACTAGTAAAAGTGGTCTTTAGCCTATCTTCCTCATCGATTAGGACCTGGTTATAACCTGAAAAACTGTTTAAAAAGGACATCATCTTGGCTCCATTTACCACTTGTAATACTTCATCCATGGGAAGCAGAGGATAATTGTCTTTCTCAGATGCCTTATTTAGATTCCTAAAATCCACACATAACCGGATGTCCCCACTTTTCTTCCTAACAAGCACTAAGTTAGCTACCCAAGTCGAATGTCTAACAGGGAAAATTATTCTGGTAGACAGTAGTCTTTTTACTTCCTCAAATATCAATGGCTCTAAAATTGCATTTACAGGCCTTTGCTTTTGCCTAAATGGTTTGACATCTGGTTTTAATGGTATCACATGTGTTATAATGGACATGTCATATGTCTTTAAATCTTCATATGTCCATGCTATAACGTGTTTGTACTCCTTCAGTACATCTATGACTTCTTTTCTAATCTTCTCAGGACAAACCTTTCCAATTTGCACATTCTGAGGGTTCTGTTCTGTTCCTAAGTTATATGGCTCACACTTACCTCCCTCAGTCTTGGGTAAGTCCTTCTATCTCACTACTACATCAAAGTCAAAGATTTGTTCTAACTCTTTTACCCCCTTAGGCAAGAAATTACTCTTTAAGTTGATGATGTCTTCCTCATGCCAAGACACATCAGGCCTCTTTTGTTCATCAATAATTTGGGCTTCAAATACTTCATTGCAAGTTAGGAAATCTACAATTTGCTAGTCCCCCTCAAATACCTGAAAATGAGTTACATTGTCTGGCACACTGGGCACATTTACTATTTCTACAACAAATCTTTTTAAACCTGACAGCATTAAAGGCTCTAAAGTGCTAGCAGCGACAGCTAGCACATCGGGCCTATGGTTTTGTTCTCTGGGGATATGCTCTAAGTTGAAAGCATCAAATGACTCTATTAAATCCCAGATTCTATGTCTATAGCAGACCATTTTCTTATAATTACAAGCGTACAGCTTCCTGACCTGTCTGACTACTAACTCAGAGTCTGAAAATATTCTGATCATTCTTACCCCTTTCTTTATAGCTAAGACTAGTCCATAAATTAAAGCCTCATATTCAACAACATTGTTAGTGCAAGCAAATTGTAACCTATATGCTGCAAGATATGATTTACCCTGAGGATCTATGAGCTCTACACCTGCACCTGCACCCTGTTTAGACTTAGACCCATCACATTTTAATGTCCACATGCCATCTTTATTCTTTTGACCTTTTCCTTTGACATGTTTTCCTTTGTCTACCACATGTGTGGTATTATCTTGTTTATCCATATGCAGTTCATTCTGACTTGCTTGTTTATTTACCTTCTTAGTCTGCAAATCTAAATGACAAACATCTTTGCCTGAACTTTCTCCTAACTCTGGAGTTTCTACATCTATGGGGCTCTGAAAGTACCTCTCAGGTCGACTAGAACTCACCTTTTCCATACGAAATTCCCACTCCTTTGTGCATTTTAAGTACTAATACTCAATAATGTCTCTGCACATTCCACACTTCTCTTCAGAATGTGGCTTGTTGTGGACTCTACACATATCTTTGTATAACTTGCATTGGACTAACATATTTAGTTCCATGCACTTTTCTATTTCTTGTCTGATGACGTGACTGAAATTATTCAGTGTATTACTTTCTTCATCAGAGGAATTTCCATCAGATTCAATGAATAGTACAGTATCCTTACTAACCAGTTTTTCTCCAAAATTTAGCATTAATATCTCCTCAATCTGTACCCCTTTGTTAGTGACCCTGTAAACACCAGGTTCAATAGAAGCATACAATATTTCATTCATCCTATTATACTCTGTGATCATATGCTTCATCCTAGGTTCAGCCTCTATTCTGATTTGATTAGGCACACCCCTCCAAGGTAACCACATATGTGAAAAGATAGTGGCCATGTATCCGTTCAGTGTTTTTGACCAATCTCTGCTTAATAACATCCCATAATTTGCAGGTATATCAACTACTTGGATGTCAATGAACTGACTTACCCTGGGGTCTGAAGCTAACTGCATCTGAATATGCATTAGTTCTCCTACCACATTAACTTTAATCTTATCTAACTGTGTGACAACTTTGGCAGACTTAGTGGGAGTCAGCCCTAAGGTTTTACATATACCCAGAGGCATCACATTAGCCGAGGCACCTGAATCCACCATACAATTGTGTATGTTCTTTCCACACAATCTAACAGTTAACAAGAAGGGAGGAGTATCCCTCTTATTAGCATACATTACTACATTTGTGTTAGAAGGCTGCTCAACTTTCTTACCCTTTTCTTTTGGTTGTGTCTTTCTATTAGGCACAAGTACCTCAGTAGAAGTCTCTACTATTACAGATGTATCCAAAGATTTTATAAAGGCCTTTCTAACTTCTGGACTTTTTAACAATTCACAGAAAGGTACACTGACCTTGATTTTCTTTATTTCTTCTGATAGATAACTCATCAGTCCCAATGTTTTTGTTTTCTCAGTTTTATTTGTCTGGACCCTCTGAGTTACTGTTCCATTATTTGCATTATGATTGGCTTTCAGTATAGCAGGGTTATTGCTAGCATTCTGGTCTAGGGGTGTGTTAAAATTGTTAGGAGTGGAAGTGGTGAAAGGTCCTCCTGGCCTCGGATTACTTCTTAGGTTGTAAGTATGATTCTTAATTGACTGTTGGAAGGCTTGCACCTCCTTTGTCTCACACAACACCTCGTTTTTAGTTTCAAATGGAAACTGAAAAGTGTTTAATACTAAGGCTGTCTCAGGATATAGGTTTTCACAATAATAGGGTTCATCATCTAACAATTGGTCATCCTCCTCTTCTCTAAAAGTAAAAGTCTCTAAAACGAGAGCAGTATCATACCCTGAGGGTACTATTTCATTACCTTTGGGAACTAAGAACTCAGAAGTAGGAGCCTGTACATCCACATTAAAATAATTACTGCCAGATGAAACTGAGGACACTATAATTCAGCATGGGCACTAGTATTATGGATCCTACACCAATTCTTCAGTGCTACATTGGCCATTTGAATCCGAGCTATTTGCTTGGTATCCTGGTTATCCACATTCTCAAATGGAGAAGCCAAAGTGTCATTATTAGGCCCAGTGTTCCAATTTTGGGTGGCCTAGGTTGATTCTGATTCTTGTTATTGTTATTCCAGGCTCTGTTATCTATAGTTGGTTCTCTATTTTGTATTTGTTGTCCTTGATTATGATTCTGATGTTGACTATGATTTTGACCCTGATTAGAACTCTGACCTTGATTATAACTCTGATTCTGATTTTGATTATGGTTGGGGTTGTAATGTTGGTTTTGACTTTGATTATAGTTCTGGTTATACCCCAGGTTATTTCTACCATAGAAATTCTCATTTCTCAACTGTGTCATCTCGGTGGTCAATCTTCTCAGATGTGTAGTGATTTCTTTGATATCTTCCCTTTCCTCTTGTACTTTTGCTATAAATGTATCTTGAGGTGGTTGGAAAATGATTGGCCATTGTTCTGATTAAGATTGGCAGTATTACCAGCGTAAGGTACTATAGCCTGATTTGGAGTAGGGTTATACACAGGTGTGTATGTAGGGACTGGATTGAGCATTGGAGCATTTTGTGTAGGAGCTCCATTCCAAGGTTGCACTTGATTTTGCATTCCAGGATTTCCTCCATTGAGGAATGGATTATAAGTCATCTGCCTCTTTGTAGGCTTTGGATACTGTGTCTATGTTAGGCTTTCTCTTGACAAACATGACAGTTAATGGATCTAAAGCAACATAATACATAGCCAACAATGTGTCTGGAACCATTGTGTATAGTGCTACCAACCTAGAAGATGCCTTTTGGAACCTATCATTAAAGTTATCAATTAGTTCACCTTCACCTCTTTTGATTATGGCCAATTTATGATATAAGATAGAAGGATCGACTGGTCCCCTAAATCTAGACAAAAATGCTTCCTCCATCAGTGTCCAGGAAGAAACATAGCCATTAGGTAAATTGACATACCAATTGGAAGCTTACTCATTGAAAGTATAAGGAAATAACCTACAGACTACATCTTCATGTTCTAACTGGGCTCTAAAGCAGGCTTCCTTAGATATCCTTATATGATCCTCTAGATCCTGGTGTAACTGGTATTTAGGGCATATTTTCTCAGGGTTCTTCGGCATCTCATGATAATCCACAAAATATATGGGTGAGTTGACATTAAAATATGCCATTGCTGGTATTTGTGCCTGACCTGGACCTGTGGGAGTACCTAAATTTCTAGGTGTACTTGGGCTTCTGGGAGGACTAGGACCTCTGGGAGAACCTGAACCAAGACTTAAGGACCCGGATGAAGAACTGTTAGGACTACCAATACTATGGGTGTAAAAAGGTGATCCAGGAAGCGTTCCAGATGAACTTCCTATATTTGATGTTTTAGGACTCCAAATAAAAGGGTTCCTACTCTGTCTTCTATCAGGTAGCTGCACAAATATGTCATTAGGATTAACCCTAGACCTAGTCACCCTGTTACTGTTATGAGCTAGTTTTACTAAAACTCAACCTTAACTCCTATCGGGCCCTCCTTCTAGTGCCAAAAACTGTTGATGATTGTTTTTTACACACTCATAACAAAAGTTAAAATTCATAAATGAACCTAACTATCTTGAAAGATACGAAGAAATCAACTAAGATTACTTGATCCCAAGTTTCCTTATTGGTTAGGTCTTGACCTATTGGACCGTTTAGTAGGTTATTATGAAGCTGTATATGCAAGAGCCTTACGTGATTTAAAGTGGGTTTGTGACTTACTGGACTCTTAATATGCAAACCAATACAAATATCAACTTTCTATTTATTCATTTGCATAAAATCATTATTGTACCTCAAAGCTTTATATGATTTATATTCAAACATGCTTTGCTTTTCAACTATTTATGAAGATTATCAAATATCAACTTATTGCTCTTAAACTCTTCAAATGTCAGATAATCTCCTTTAGATTTCAACATTTAAGCTAAGTATTTCAAAGTTGCTAGGAAAAGTTAGAGAAATTTAAATTCACCATCATTCACTATAGGATCTAAATGTTTTGTTATGCACACAGTAAGAAATACAGCAGATTCAATTAAACCAACAGACTAAATCGTTAGATGCAAATATCCTGAGTATTATCATGAATATTGCATTCAAGATTGCGAGCTTTAAAAGAAATTATTTTAAATGCAAGGAAGAGCTAGAAGACACTCAGAAAATAGACGCAGACTTCCAGATTCACTTATATTCAAAACACAGTCATACAAGATTTATAATGTAGGAATGACTCTTAGCTTTATTAATCGAATATACCAAAAAACTTACAGTGCTTTACAGACACATTAATAAAGCTGGACATTCCATGTGTTCCTTAATGCAGACAATAGGCAACCTCCTCTAAACTAAAATATTCTACTCCAATCAGAAAGAATTTACAACTTCTGGCTAAATGCTAAAAATCCCTTCGTAAATAATATACAAGTAGCAACGCTTCTTATATAGAATTTGAATTCCCTCCTTTGCTATGGTTGCAACCTCCACTCTACGGTTACAACCACTATTCCATAGTTAAGTGTTGATAACTGAGAGGGGGGGGTGAATCAGTTATCTTAATTATTTTTGTTTTTGAACTTTATTGTTAATTAATGCAGCATTGAATCAAACACAAAAACATTGCCATGAAATAAGAAACACATGACACAGTATTTTTGACGTGGAAACCTTGTTAAGGGAGAAAACCACGGGGTGATTAACCCAAAAATTATTCTCTGTTAGAAGAATAGGAAATTACAAAAATGGCACTTGCCAATTAGGGCTCACTGCCCGAGCACACTGCTCACAAAGAGGCCCACTGCCTACAAGGAGACACACTGTCTACAAAGTGATAAGAATCACAGTCTTGAACTGATTGGAAGCATCTGCATATGCTGGAGTTCAGTTCCGGTTAGGCTCAGTACACTGATCTGCTGCACTTCATCTCTCCTCTGTTCTTTATTCTGCTATCCTTTCACATACCGGATCTTTCTTGCTACTTCTGCTCTGTTCTGCACTTATTCACATATATACTCACATAATCACTCACTTCACAACTAAATCCATCCTCTATATATATCCGCACAAGTAATTTCATCACTTTTCTAGTCGGCATCTGGAACAGTCTAGTTTCTTACAAACTCTGTTCTGTCGGCTGAATCCTTGCTCACCAAGCAATGTGGATCAAGCATATACTTGTAGATATCATTAATCATGTCGGCCAAACAAGATTCATGCCTTCACAACCTTTATCATCAACAGTAACACATCCGAAAAGTAGTCTGATACTCTGTCAGTCAGTTCTTCCTCTGTTTTCACTGTCTCTCAGGAATCCGGTACTCAACTATTCATATCTTTTTCCTTGTCCATCACCGGAGGCTAAATCCTTGGAATATACCACTCAAGGTAGTCCTCTTGACTTCCCCAAATCCGTACTACACCAAGACACTTCCTCTGAGAGATCCGGACCAATCTGTCGGACCTTGCCACATGCTCTGTTCTTGTTCACTGGACCACAACAATCTTTATTCTGACTTCCGGTAGAGACACACCATGACTTGCGGATATGTGGGATGACCTTTGTTGCCATCAATGACAACAACCATGAATCCATATAGTGTCTCTTGCCAACAATCTCCCCCTTTGGCATTGATGGCAACACTTAGTGAAAAATGACTAAGTGTTTACACTATGCTCCCCCTTTGCTGATGCTCTGTCTTTATATATAATTTCTGGAACTCCCCCTTAGTTGGATTCCTCATTTTTCACTGCTCCTCACTCCCCCTTTGACATCAATGGCAAAGGGTAGGGTCCGCACACCAAAATTTTCAAAAATTTTCTATACATAGCCGCATATTTACATACTCACATATACTGAAGAATGTTTGCAAAGGATGTCTTCAATTGGATCAGTTCTATAGCCCAACTTTGCTTCATTCTATCCAAAATTGAGATGTGACCACTCAACAAAAATGCAAAAGCTTCTGCCCTCTTGAGATCTGTCGGATCATTTGTTTGGGCGGTGGTCTGAGCATCACTGATGGCCTCATGCATAGTTTCTAACTTAGGGATTATAATCCTTCTAAGTTCTCCCATCCGGTTAGTGATATTCTTCCTTTCCTTCTCAAGATTCTTTATTTCATTCAAGACTGCAATAGTCTGACATTCTTGATTTATTATGGAGGAAGAGAGAGGATCAAAACTTTGAGATAAACTTTGTAGCTTGTCCTGTTCCTCTTTTATTTTCTTATCAATTGCTGCTGTTGCCTTTGACTAGGATATACAAAATTTGTAAATGTCACCGCCATCCTTAAGAGCATTTTCTAAGCTCTTTTTTCCAATACTCATATTTCTCCTATCGTTAGAGATTAATCCTAATACTTCTGAAAATCTTTTATCCAAAAATTCCTTCCGGACCTTTTCTTCAGCAGATTTTTCTAGAGATTCAAAATGTGTACTAACACTGCTCACTAAGGTTTTGAGATTACCGGAAGAGGAGGCTGTGGGATCCTTTTGAAAAGATGGCATGATCTTTTCTAGCACTCCAGATGCTACCTCCATAAGCTCACAGTCTTCCATGTGAGATTTCAGCAGTTTCTCTTTGACTTTCTCATTTGCAAATGAGGCTATTTTCATTGTTTGCACCGGTGATAAAGAGTCAAAATCTAATGGTCCTTTTAGCAGGTCCGGTTCATCAATTTCTATAGTGGCTTTTGTCAGGAATTCTTGAACAGTTTGTGCAGTGTCTCTTGCCGGAGACAGATGTTTCTTCTCTTCTGCAGTTTTGTCCTTTTGAATCTTTTCTCCTTCCTTACTCTTACCACTTTCAGTCGTGGTTTTCTCTGTTGGGGTGCTGTCAACCTCTTTTTCTTTAACTGCTGCTTCTTTCTCCTGTAGTTTCTCTTCTTCTTGGGATCCAGAGACTGTAGGGGAAACCGAAGGAGAGATGTTAGTCTGTTCAGGGCCCACTTCTTCCGGAGCAGATGATTCCAAATCCGCAGCTGTTTCTGCACCTAAGTCCTCTACAACAGGAAGATTGAACCTTTTGAAGGCCTTCTGGAGGATCTCTTCTGTCTCTTTGGCCACTTTGTCAGTCTCACCAAGCATGAGTTGATTCATCCTGGCTTTACTTCTGAACTCATCTTTGCAGTCTTTGAACATTATGTTCATTGTCTTGGGATCAATTTGAGGATATAGCTGAATAGCTATCTGCTCCCGGATCTCAAGATCTTTTGCATGAGCATTATTCTTTCTTATTTCTAATTCCTTTTCTAGGCTTTTAGGAATAAGAGATATGATCTCAATGAAAGCCTTATTGTATATGTTCAGATATTTGACTGTGGCTTCCTGCAGAGTCTTTTGGTCAGCCTCATTGTAGTCATCATAAAATTCAGTCATTGGTTGAAGGTTTCCATCCACCGTAACCGACTTGATTACACTCTCTAGAGACAGAGTGGGCTTTTCAACAGATACCTCTGCCATTTCATCCTTGTCTTGGCCTGTGGAGGGTTTACCAGATCCTTTCTTCTTCTGCTTCTTCATTTCTTTTACTCCCTCATCTGACTCTGTTTCCTCTTCATCCTTTTGGCTTTCATAAGCCCTTGTGGCTTTTGTCTTAGATCTTTTACCGGATGCCTGGACTTCCGGTTTTGAGCTTTTGGTTGTGGGAGGTGCAGATCTTTTTGATGATCTGGTCCGGGTGGAAGTTTCAACCGGAACACTTTCTTTACTTTTCTTTTCTTCCTCAGCCTTCCTCCTCTTTTCCCCGCTGGCATCAAGTGCCTCTTTTGAGATGCCTAGGCCTTGAGCAATATGCTCTACTTCTTTTCTCACCTTTCTCTTTATCTCAGGTTCCCTGAGTTCTACATGGATCTTTACACTCAGCTCCTCAAAGGTTCCAAACCTTTCTGCCTTTGGATCTTTGGGCTGACTTAGCATGTGTTGAACATGCAGCTCCACTATCTGTTCATCCACTTCATACCCCATGGGCATGATCCAGACAGTCCTTGGCTCCACCGCCTCCATTAGGCACTGATCAGTGTCCACCATAAAGCACACTGAGTCTTTGTATTTTTCAACAAGAGACTGGGGAATTCTCTCTCTTGCTTGCATCATGCTTTGGAAGTTTTTGAAGTATCTCCATAGGGCTGTATTTCTTGCTTTGGCATCCCCAAGCCCATGTAGATAGTCTCTTATCTGGACTGCAACAGGTTTGTCATTCTGCCATACCCATCCACTTGATCCGGGCAGCTCATTCATGAAGTAGAAGAATAGACATACTATAAGAGTACCATACTTAAAGGAATTCTTCTTGTCCTTCTTGATTTTCTGTATATTTTCCATTAATTGGCTTAAGAGCAGTTCGCAGAGATCATATTCTGCATTCTTCCTTAGCATTTCATAGGCAGTATATACTTCAGTTCCGGATACAGAATTCTCCCTGCTGGAGTGATAGATCTTGTATCCTATTATCATGGACACATACTTGATATCCGGATCAGAAATATCTTCAATGGTCATTGCCCTCTTATCAAATTTTGATCTGGTGGCCTCAGTTACAATGTTATTTTTGACAGATTTGAGGATAGGTATCCCTCCAGAAGAGTATAGACCAGTTACTGCTCTAATTGCCTCTTTTGTGATCTTGCAGGGTCTATCCAGCCATAGGAAGTTGTCATGCATCCTGCTCAGTACATACCGGACCCATTCATCTTCTTCAAAGCGGGGGAAATGAATAAATTGCTTAAATTGTTTCTTCTGGATATCCTTATACTCTGGTTTAAGCTCAAAAGCATTGTCTATCAGTTGCTTGTGATAGAGATCTCTCAATTTGAATTCCCCAAATTCCTCAATGCTTGCATGCATGTAAACCCTAATGTCTTCTGTGTGTAAAACTCCGTGAGGAACACTGGAAAATGCTCCTAAGGGATCTACCTCCAATGACTTGTATGGATGTTTCTTAAATTCAGGTCGGGGCCTATCTGAGATTTTCACTATATTTGGAGTAGCCATTTCTTCAAAGATTTGCAGTGAGATAATGAAAACGGAGAATACCTTATGCGCCTTCGGTTTGCATAGAGTGGTTGGATTGATTTCTTTATGCAATGACTTCGGCAGGAGATCTTTGGTGTGCTTGATGAATCTTGTTGCAGAGCTCCACTTTTCACTTCTTCTTGAGTGCAGAATGAGCAAATGCTTTTTGAGAAATCCCTTATATTGCTCCGCAAACCCTAATATCTGATGGCAATAAATGCTCGACCTATATTATTCCGGTTTGCCTTATCCGGATAGCTTGGAGTATCCCGGATCAGTCCTAATCTGTGAACATCATCCGGATCTTTCAATCATGAATAAATCGAGGTGACACAGTACAAGAACATCCCAAACACTCTGTCCAATCCGCAGAATAAGACAATGCACTTCCGGATCTCTCCGGATCTTTTTGTAATCCTCTGTCATACCGGAGCATCTCTCGGAACAGGTCTTACTTGATCGATCACAGCTTCTTCATATCTCCATGCGGACCTCTGAAATCTTATCTGGATCATCTCAAGACTTATATCTTTAAACCCTTTACTCCGCATCTTGTGCCACATCCGGCACCACTTGATTGGCTGGGGGAACAGGATTTTCTTTGAGTCTCCCCTTGAGCCAGAGCTCACTTTTTAATTTCTGGAAGAAATATCAGCACCAGAGTCTGGTGCGGATCCAACCTCTACATTCTCTGAACTTTTCTTCACCCAAATCTTGCTCATCTGATTCCTAACTTCATCCACATTCATCTTTTGTTTACCCTTGTCTTGATTCTGATTATACACCGGACCTCTTTTGTCCTGATTCTTGCTTCTGCAGACTTTAGCATTATGACCGGACCTATTACAGATTTGGCAAATAACATTTCTTTGCATATTTGACTGATAACCTCTTGATTTGCATTGATTAGCCATATGACCTACTCTATTGCATGTAAAGCATCTACCTTTGAATGAATTGTTTACTTGCATATTTCTGCATTCATGGGATTTGTGTCCATACCTTTTGCAGTTAAAGCACTGTCCGGAGAAGGATGAATTAATCTGATTCATTCTCTTTTTGCACTGATTAGCTTTGTGACCAAAGTGGTTGCAGCTGTGGCAGTATCCATTGAAGGATGGATATCTTTGAGCATTGGGCTGTCTTACCGGAGGTCTTCTAGGTCTATTCCTTGGATTTTCTGATCCAAAATTCTTTTGACCGGATCCGGAGCTTTCTCCTTTCTCATATCCCAAACCATACTTGTCATCTATCCTCTTTTGACTTCCAAGAAGAACTTCAAGTTGAGCAAAACTTATCTTGAATTTCTCTTTATATTCATTTGCTGTTTGAAGGTCTCTTTTGAGAGAGGCAATTTGATCCTCAAGTTTTTCTTCATTATCTTTGGCATCTTCAAGATCAGATTCAAGATGTCTGATAATCCTGTCCATCTGGTGGCATTCTTCTGATTTTTCTTTAAGAGATTGCCTTAGATTGTCTTCAGCTTTTCTTTTTTCTTCAATCTCTTGAGTAAATTTTATAGTTCCTGATTCCATTTCATGTCTTAACATAATGACTTCTTTTGATAACTTTTCACATAACTTGGTTTGCTCAGTCAATTCTTCATTTGTATTGCTTTCTTCACTTTGTCTTGCCAATTGTTGGAGCAGCTCCTTTCTCTTTTTCATAGAGAGGCTTAATTTGTCTTTTAATTCTCTCATGAATTCATCAGCCTGTTTGAGTCTTTCCTTTAATTCATTGACTTCAGAATTTGACTGTTCAAGATCCTCAAGGGCAGTCTTGAGTTGCTCCCTTAAACCATATGCATCCATTTGAACTCCCAGATCTTCCTCAAGCTGTTAGGCTCTATTAGGAGGAACTTAGCTCTGATACCAAATGTTGATAACTGAGAGGGGGGGTAAATCAGTTATCTTAATTATTTCTGTTGTTGAACTTTATTGTTAATTAATGCAACATTGAATCAAACACAAAAACATTGCCATGAAATAAGAAACACATGACATAGTATTTTTGATGTGGAAACCCTGTTAAGGGAGAAAACCACGGGGTGATTAACCCAAAAATTATTCTCTGTTAGAAGAATAGGAAATTACAAAAATGGCACTTGCCAATTAGGGCTCACTGCCCGAGCACACTGCTCACAAAGAGGCCCACTGCCTACAAGGAGACACACTGTCTACAAAGTGATAAGAATCACAGTCTTGAACTTATTGGAAGCATCTGCATATGCTGGAGTTCAGTTCCGGTTAGGCTCAGTACACTGATCTGCTGCACTTCATCTCTCCTCTGTTCTTTATTCTGCTATCCTTTCACATACCGGATCTTTCTTGCTACTTCTGCTCTGTTCTGCACTTATTCGCATATATACTCACATAATCACTCACTTCACAACTAAATCCATCCTCTATATATATCCGCACAAGTAATTTCATCACTTTTCTAGTCAGCATCCGGAACAGTCTAGTTTCTTACAAACTCTGTTCTGTCGGCTGAATCCTTGCTCACCAAGCAATGTGGATCAAGCATATACTTGTAGATATCATTAATCATGTCGGCCAAACATGATTCATGCCTTCACAACCTTTATCATCAACAGTAACACATCCGGAAAGTAGTCTGATACTCTGTCAGTCAGTTCTTCCTCTGTTTTCACTGTCTCTCAGGAATCCGGTACTCAACTATTCATATCTTTTTCCTTGTGCATCACCGGAGGCTAAATCCTTGGAATATACCACTCAAGGTAGTCCTCTTGACTTCCCCAAATCCGCACTGCACCAAGACACTTCCTCTGAGAGATCCGGACCAATCTGTCGGACCTTGCCACATGCTCTGTTCTTGTTCACCGGACCACAACAATCTTTATTCTGACTTCCGGTAGAGACACACCATGACTTGCGGATATGTGGGATGACCTTTGTTGCCATCAATGACAACAAACATGAATCCATATAGTGTCTCTTGCCAACATTAAGATCCTTTTACTACTGACCAATGGTGTGCCTTCATTCCATAACTGTGTGCCAATCCACTACTTGGCATCTTTTCCTCTCAAAGGATGCTCTTGGAATCTTTCACAAATAATATTCCCATTTCATGTGACCTTTTCCTGCTGAGGCTCTTCATTTGATTTCCTCTCAAAATTCTTTGCTCCTACCTTCTTACCCTTTCTTCAAATATTTCTTGAAATTGTCAATCACACCCTCCACAAAGGCGCGGTCCCCTCCTGGACTTTTTGCTAAAATGAACTCTTGCATCACCACTTTTTCTTTCAACTCTTTTTCTTCATTCTCTAAGTTTTCTCTTCTTTTCTTGTACTTCTTCATTTTGGCCTTCTCTTCCATCAATGTATCCATCATCTGCTTACTAAGGATTGCATCAGGATTTTCTGTATAGGGTGTGAATATGGCCCTGAACTCTGTCAATGCTCTCTTTAAGGCATAGGCTGGCATCTCTGCACATTCATGCTGTAGGAGTCTTTCTATGATTTTCTTATGCATCTTGATCATCACCTCTACTTTTTTCTCCATCTGTTGCATGACTACTATATTTCTTTTGAGGTTATCCTCCTCAAATCTGAGCTCCAAAATCATTTGTGGCACTTGATTTGCCAATGTGATATTGAGTGCTCCCTCATTTATCAATTCTTTAGCTCTTGTCTCAATCTCTGTCAACTGTTCAATCTCAGATGTGCATTCTTCTTTTCTTACTTGGCAGTTATGTGTAAGTGTTATACACTTATTCTTTTCTTCTGCCATCACCTTCCAACTCTTCATAGCCTGTCCTATTTCTTTGTTCACCCTTTGTAAAAAAAATTGAACCATTCGTCAAAAATGTTGGCCTTGAACCTTTTATTTTCCATGTCTTGTACTTCCTCTTTAGATACTGTCGCTATGTTAGCAGGTAAGTCAGGCATTGTGGCACTAGGGTCAAATATCCCCTTAATGAATTGTTGGAGTTGGACAATGTGTCCTTTCAACACCTCCTATTTATTTTTGTCTTTCCTCAGCATTTCTGCTGTCACCTGGTTCATATCTTTCCACTCAGTGATGTGCTATTCCCTTGTGGAATGCCTGAGGTCTAGATTAAGTATCTTGTATTCCTCCAGGATAATCTCAAATTTTTCTTTATCCTTTTGTGGTATAACTAGGTTCAAAGTTTTGGATCCATCTGGACCTCTCTGTATTGCAGACACCGTCCTAGCTTTTCTCTTTCCTTTTCTTGGAGTAGTTTTCTCACCTAATAAGCTTTTGATGTCAATAGGAGCCAGATGTATTTCCTTCTTCTCCTTCCTTATCTTTCCTTCCAGCCAGGTAGGCACCTCTTTGGTGCCTTTTGCAACCCTCTCTTCATTAATTACCTCTTCATGAGGTTTATCTACTTCTGCTTCTCTTTGTTGCTGCCTTTGCTGTTGTTGTTGCTCTTGTTGTTGTTGCTAATCTTGTTGTTGTTCCCCTTCTGGGACTTGCTGCTGTAGTGGAGGCTCTTGTCTGATAGGGTCCTCTCCTTGCCCTTTTGATTCAGCTTCATCTCCCTCTCCTTCTATCTCAGTGTCCCTTCCATCCTAAACTTCTTCTTCAGGATTGTCCTCTTCAGGAACTTCCTCTTCATTTATTTGTTCCTTATTTTGCAGATTAATCTCTTCTGCTTGTTCATCTGCTTTATTTTCATCTTCCTTTTCTGTTCCTCCTACCTCCCCAGGATCTTTGATCTCATCCTCTGTTCTATCTGTTTCTTCTTCTTGTACTTGTTCTGTATGTGCAGGGGACCCTTCTCTTGTGCTCTCTCCCTTTGTTTCCTGTCCTTGGTCTTGCACACTTTCTTCATTCCTTTCTTCTTCACTAGGCTCGTCATACATATTTAGCATATCCAATGCACCCACCTTTGAGGTGTCCCCTTGTGCTACATGTCCTTCTGTGTTTACCTTCTCACATGATTTTTCTTTTTCAGCTTCTTCAATCTTATGTGCTTCCTCTTGCACATTTCTAATGATTTCTGGTGGTACTAGAGTATCAAATGTATCAACAAATCATGCCTCTTCCTGCACCTCCTCTTCTTCAATTTCTATATTTTGTTATGTTTCCATTTCAGCTTGCAGGTTTGATTCTTCCTCTTCACTGAGGAAATCACCTGACTCTTCCTCTTCACTTTGGGAATCACTGAAGGCTTCCCCTATGTCAATTTCTTTCCCTCTGAACATCACTCCTTCCTCACTGTCACTGCTTACAATGTTAACAGTGTGCACAGTTTGCTTTTCCTTTTGTGCTGCTGGTTCCTACTGCCTCTCCTCAGCCAGCTCTGTTTTCACCTTTATGAATGTTTGTCCTGGTTCCATTGGAGCAGAAGTACTAGACATACTTCTCATTTTCTCCCCTACTTCTTGGGCTCCAATTGTATCTTTTGGTTTCGAACACTCGCCCTTAGACAAATCTATTGGGATTGCCCTCATTGGCTATTGCCCTGCCATTATACTGGCAGCTTGTGCTTCCTCTGGGCTTATTTCATGGCTCATGGATTTTGGATCCACAAACATTTCTGATGCAACCGCTACTAATATTCCCAGTGCATAGGGATCCATTAATGTAGCATTTTTATCCTTTCTACTATCCTTGCTTCAACAATTTTTATTTTCTTCTCACAGAAGCACTGTAAGTCTTCAGTGGGATTTATCTTTCTTTTCCTGCCCTTTTGTGGGTATGTAACTATTATACCACCCATGGAATATCTTCCCTTTACATTCCTTCTCCTTTGTGTAGAAGCCCTCGTTGTATTTATCAATATCAATGTTTGTCATCTTATCAGTGATCTCCAACCCAAAAGTGTTAGCAATTCCTTCTGGAGTCAAATCAACAATTACTTTATCATATAGCATAACCATCCTGGTACTCGGGTTATACATAATTACACAGTCTAAGCACAAATCCCTGGCTTCCATCGCCAATGGGAAACCCGCAGCTCGGTATAACCCACTCTCCTAGATACACTTCATATTTGGAGTCGCATCCACAATGGTGATCTTCTTCAGGACATCTTCAACATCGTAGGTCCCTATGTCTGTGTCAGTGCCTACTCCATCTTCACTAATCAGGGATGGATAACCTCTGTGCAGAGGCAATTCCTCTTTCTTTGGTTCCTTCTGTGGCTTTCTCTCTTTCTTTTCCTCACCCCCTGCATCCTTCTTTTGTTTTGGGGCCATCCTGTGGAAATGTACATTTCTCAATCTTCACTTCATATTCATGTTTAGGGTTTTTACTGTGTATCCCAATTTCTACCAATTTACCCTAACCTCATTTATCTTTTTCTACCAGTTTACCTTTAAATGGACTAAGCTCTATTTAGCTAATTTAACAATTAAAACAATAATTCTGACAAATGCATGCATTTTAAAACTGAAATTACTGGAATTAACAGTTGCGTTTTACCATTTGAAAATTATACGGGGTTCCAAGATAAATACCTATTTTTGTGACCATTTAACCTTTGATGTTGACTTACTTTTACCTTTCGCTTTCACCTAGCAACTATAACTTTGCTAATCCGGTAAATTCTGTTTGATTTTACTGTGACAATGCCTTTTCTGCAAATTTCAACATTAACAATATATCTTGGAAGCAAAAAAAAAATAATTCTACCCTAACCCTCGTTAATTTCCATTTGATGGAGTATTGAACTCGCATTAATTACACTAATTAATGTGCTGCGACCTTCAGTTTTCCTTTTCTGTCTTTGAGTTTCTTTAAAAATTTGACTGTTAGCTTAATTAAACATGCATTTTGTTTTTTATATCTCATTGTATGTTCTCCTTTTATCTTTTCATTGTATCTTCGAACATACAATCACTTTATGTAGACAATTAAACTAAAGCCTTTTCCCCTTTACCTTTTCCGTACACCCTTTGTACTTCCTGCTTGTATACCTCACTTGTATATTCTATTGTATAATCGCATATACAAACACATTATACAAACATTCTTTACCCTTTATTCTTTCGCAATGCCCTTTGATTCTTTGTATATCAGGATTGTACATTATAAACATACAAACACCAAATATACAAGGACTTCTCCGTTTTTAACTCTTTTCTGACATCCAGCTTGTATTTCCGCTTTGTATCTCCGAATGTACATCTACTTGTACATCATAAAATATACATTCTCATTATACAAGAAACAAATGTACAAATGCTGGGACCCACCTTACCTTTTCTTTGTATCTCCGCGATGTACAAAACTCAATGTATCTTTTAATATACAATTCGGATGTGATACATTGAATTAACTGTATTTTAATCTTCTTGAGTTCCGGCTTGTATGTGAAAAGCGATGTACATTTTGAACATACATACAAGTGGAAATATGCAACAGTTTACCTTCATTTTATAATCCCTTCGGTTCTAGTTTGTATAAAGTGCAATGTATATCGGAGTTGTATATAAGAAATGTACAATGTGCAATATACATTAACTTTAATATTTTTGATAACTTTTCAGTTCCGCGCGTTGTATAAATCAATGCATCATGAAACATATTTTAAGTCTGAATGCATCATTTATACTATATTTCAATTTACTTTCAATTCCGCATTGTATAAAGCGGAATGCATGCCTCCTGATACCTTGCATACAAAACCCAATGTTTACAATCGTTATGCAATATTTGATAACATTTCAATTCTGCGATGTATCTAACTCATTGTATCTCTCGATTGTATATTTCGCATCCGCCAAATATACAAGTGCCAAACATACATCGATTATACCAACTTTAATACCTCTTCAGTTCCGTGCTATGTATAATCCCTTGTGTATTTACTTGTATGTCTTCCATTTGCCAAATATACAAACCGAAATATACATAGCAGATTTCAACGTGTATTCATCCCAACCCAACTCCTCTCGGGTCCACCCTGTATGTATGTATAAAACATTTCTTAAGTGCATACAAGGAAAAAGCAACAAAATAAGAAAACCCGACGACCTCCCCTTTTGCAACCAACACAAAAGCAAGATATACAAATGCATTCGTATATGAGACAAATTTGCATATACAAAGAACTTTGTATATACAAGGCACAAACCCTCTAATTGTACATTCACCAAAAACAACAATAACTTGCAAGATACAACGAATTTCAAAATAATTCAAAAAACAACCCCTATTTATTTTCAACAAGGAATTCACTTGTATTTTGACTTGGTACTTAAATGCAAATTTTCCTTATTTTTAACCAGGTTTGTATTTTCACCTCCTCTTCCCTTTCATCACCAAGCAAACCACACCAACAAGTAAAGAGAACCAGCTTCAGCAGGGGGTCCTCATTTTGCTAAGGAGTAAAATGGGGCGTGTTGTGAGCATCACAACATTATTGTCTCCTATAATTTTTAAAACCTGTAGTGGACCTAACCACAATTTATCAAATTTTCCATGGTTTCCTTTCTTCTCATGGGCCTTGTCCCAACATAGAACTAGATCTGATATCTTGAATGTATTTACCCTCACTCTCTTATCAAACCATCTTTTTACTACAATCTGATGTGTTGCGAATTTGTCAATGGCTTGGTCTCTTTTCTCATCTAACTATAACAGCTGGATGAGTCTAACTTCCCTACGGTCATCAAACCCTAGATATTCATTAGCAAATTTCTAGGTAGGAATTCTTAGGTTTATTGGGAGTATGGGATCAGTCCCATATACTAAATGATATGGCGTGTTGCCTAATGCTGCCTTGACTTTCATCCTGTCTACCCACAATGCATATTTTAACAATGTATTCCACTCTTTGGGGTTCTTGGCAATCAACTTCTTAATGATATCTAGCAAGATTTTGTTAGTAGATTCTGCTAATCCATTACCCTGAGGGTAATAGTTGGATATAAATTTGAGAACAATTTCATATTCAAATGCCCATTTAGAAAACTTTAAAGAAGAAAATTTAGGGCCATTGTCACATATCAGAGAATAAGGAGCTCCAAACCTAGTGATGATATTCTCCTCAAGAAAGTTGATGACAACTTCAATAATAGAGAATTTACAGTAGGTTGCCTCTGTACACCTTGTATAGTAATTTGTCACTGTTAGTATGAATTTATGTCTAGTAGAGGATGGATGATTGATAATCCTAATAAAGTCAAGTCTCCATTGTGCAAATGGTGTAGACTCTATAATAGGCTGCAATGGATGCGTCTGATACCTTCCCTTATCTGATGTGGTTTTCTGTATCTTTAAATATCTTGGGCCAATAGAAACCTGACCTCAAAATTTTATGAGTAGTCGCTAGATGGGAACCATGAGCTGTTCCATATTTATCGTGCAGCTCTAGCAACACTTTATCTGCTTCATCTCTGTTCAAGCATCTTAAGTATATACCTTCATGATTCTTCTTGAATAGTAAACCTCCCTACACCATGTACCTCTACACTTTAATTTTCAGGGCTCTCCTTTGAGAAGACTTCATCCGATTAGGGTACTTTCCTGATATGAGGAATGTATTTAGGTCATCGTACCACCCTGAAGCATTGTTAGTGTCCATCACATATTGTTTCTTTACCATATTAGGATCTATTGAAATTGGGGCAGACAACTGAGAGGGGGGTGAATCAGTTGTCAAAAATCTTTACTTCTACTGCATTAAATCTTTTTTTCAACTCATAAATAGATTAATGATATAACCATGAAAGCATGAATCAACAACACAAGAGCAGAAACATAATCAACACACATAACACCAGGATTTTTACGTGGAAACTCAGTTAAGGGAAAAACCACGGTGGGGGTTAACCCACAAGATTTATTCTCTATTAAAAGAATAGAAAATGGGAAGGCACTTGCCTTCAGGTGCACTGCCTAGAGGTCACTGCTCAAAGAGGCTCACTACCTACAAAAATATTTATAAGTTTATCACAAAAAGATTAAACTAGGAAACAACATCTTCTTCATGCCAAGGTCAATTCCATTGAAGTGCACAACACCTCTGCTCTGCCCTCACTCACTTCCTTTCTATATCCACATCTTCACTCACCACCACACTTTTCCATGACTTTACAATGCTTATTTATACATGTCATCAACTTTGGAATGAACATCAAAGTCAGCCAAAAATATCTAGGACTCAAAGCTTCCTCAAACAACACACCACACTCCAAAGAACTTCTTTTAGATCATCTGCAACACGCACCAAGCATCTGGTCGACTAAGACTAGAAATAATAGCAACACCCAAAAGGAAATCTTCAACTACAAGCTCAATCCTCAATGTGGACCACCAACACAATAGGAACATGATCTAGGGACCACCACAAGCACAATGAAATCAATAGGAGCAACCGCACCACCTCAGATCACCATAAACACTTGCACCTTCATCTAGGAACTTAAGAACACCAACTGTCATGACTGTCACACTAGAAAGATTGCTTGCGGACCTCCAAACCATGAGCCACTTGAGTTGAGGATACACACTAACATCCCAAACACATGTCTAGATCGACAGATCATAATATTCCAATGCAGATCAATCCAGACCAAATTCCTGTAACCTTGTCACCTCTAAACAACTACAAAACCTGGTTCTACTCAGATGGTCATATCTTCACCAATACTTCATGTGGACCTCTGAAATCTTGACTGGAGAAACTTCAGACAATCCTCTACAAACCCTTTAATCTACAAGCTTTGATCTTCATCTCACTGGGAATGTAGAGCAATCTACTTCACTGAACTGCACTGTCTTCACTATCTCTGACAGAGAGCTATGTAACTCACTTGTTTCTTCCGGTGAGGCTAATTTTCTCAATATCCTCAACATACATGTCTTCTAAATAAGTAATAGAGTAAGATACAATTGACACCAATGACAACACCGATTAGGCACATATTTGCAACAATCTCCCCCTTTGTCATTGATGGCAACATATGATGTGAAAAACTATTTCAACCATCAAGACAAAAGCTTCTCCCCCTTTCTTTTATCACATCTGCAACCACTTTCTTCACTGCTCCCCCTTTCACTAGCAACTTCTCACTTCCATCCAAGTTTTTACATGACTTCTCTCCCCCTTTGACATCAATGGAAAAGGGCACATATTTACAATTATTTCTCACCCTTTTGTTTCTTGGACAAGATCAAACTAAATTTTGGAACATATTGGCTACTCCCCCTGAGTAGCATCCCCTTAACACCAATCTGGATCACAAGATATGATTGTGAGTTCCACCGGACTGATGCACACTAATGCATCTTAGTTCTGAACATGAGAGGTAATTACCCCTAGCTTCCCTCTGAGATACTCAAAAGTGTCCTTAGGTAGAGGCTTAGTGAATATATCCGCAATTTGATCCTTTGAAGGAATGAACTCCAATATGACTTCATTCTTATTTACCTTCTCTCTCAAAAAGTGAAACTTGATGGATATGTGCTTTGTCTTTGAATGCAACACTAGATTCTTTGAGATATTTATTGCACTTGAATTATCACAGAAGATTGTAACAAGCTCTTTAAACATAATTCTGATATCCTTCAACATTTGCTTCATCCACAAAACTTGAGTACAATTGCTTGCTACTGCTATATACTCTGCCTTTGCAGTAGATAAAGAAATTGCCTCCTAGTTTTTTCTCAACCAAGAAACCAATCTCTTACCCGAGAAAAATGCACCACCACCAGTACTTTTCCTGTCATCCACATCTCCTGCCCAATCGGCATCTGTATATGCATGAAGAGTGAAATCATCATCCTTAGGATACCACAAGCCATAATCAGACGTTCCCTTCAGATATCTACATTTTTTTTTGAGTTCTACAACATGAGATTCTCTAGGATCAACTTTAAATCTAGCAACAAGGCCAACTACATTCATAATATCAGGTCTAGTATGAGTCAGATAAAGTAGTCCTCCAATCATTGATCTATACCTTTTCTGATCTGTCTTAGGGGAATCATCATCTTTACTCAACTTGCATCCAATTATCATGGGAGTGCTCACTGGTTTTGAATCCTCCATTCCAAATTTCTTCAATAACTCCTTCACATACTTAGACTGGGATATGAAGATGCCCTTTTCTAACTAAATGATTTACAAACCTAAGAAGAAATTCATTTCACCAAACATGGACATTTCAAATTCACTTTGTATCTAATCAGTAAATTTTTTACACATGCTCTCAATTCCACCAAATATGATGTCATCAACAAATACCTCAACAATAAAGATGTGTTCATGATCAATTTTGATATAAAGATTGCTATCAGCTATGCCTTTGCTAAAACCTAACTTTAGCAGATACTTATCTAATCTTGCATACTAGGCTAATCTGTAGACCTTATCTCCCTGATCAGACAACTGGAATCCTTCTGGTTGCTCAATGTAGACCTCTTCTTCCAACTCTCCATTCAAGAATGCTGACTTGACATCCGTCTGGTAAACTTTGAAAATTCTGTAGGTAACAAATGCAAGAAATAATCTGACTGCTTCAATTCTTGCTACTGGAGAAAACGTTTCTTCAAAATCAATTCCCTCTACCTGAGAATATCCTTTGCACACCAATCTTGCTTTGTTTCTCACAACTTCACCATCTTCATTCAATTTATTTCAGAAGACCCATTTAGTTCAAATTACATTTTTGTTTTCATCTAGGAATAAGATCCCAAGTATGATTCTTTTCAATTTGTATTAGTTCTTCTTCCATTGCCTTTATCCAGTTTTCATCATTACAAGCTTCATTCACTGATTTTGGTTCAATCTTTGAAATCAAATAGTATTCCTCTTGATTCTCAATAATTTTTCTTCTAGTTTGAACACCTTTATTTATGTCTCCTATGATCTAATCTTCAGAATGATTCAACCTTACATACCTGGGAGTTTTGGGGTTTTCTTGAACTTCTAATTCTTGGACTTGTTCCTTAATATTTGCACTAGTTTCTTGAGTCATTGGATTCTTCAGAGCAATATAAATCTGATTTTGAGCTTGAACTTGCTTTCCATCGTCTGATTTATACCCATAAGACTTGGAAGATCTCTCCATGCCTTCATCAACCTTGACATTAGCACTTTAAACAATCTTTTTCAATCTCTTGTTAAAGCACCGGTATGCCTTTCTTTGGTTAGAGTAACCCAAAAATATTCCTTAGGTGTTTTACCAGTATTAACTTTGATCTGTACCTGATTAAGAGTGTAGACAACAGTACTCACAGCCTCTCTCTAATAGACATGTGGAACATTTGCCTCCATCATCATGGTTCTAGAAGCCTCTTGAATAGTCTGGTTCTTTCTTTCCATGACTCCATTTTGTTGAGGAGTCCTAGAAGCAGATAACTGTCTTCTTATTCCATGCTCTTCAAAAAATGTATTAAACTCACCGGAGGTAAACTCTCCACCTCTGTCAGATCTTAGACACTTTATCTTCACACCAATCTCATTCTCCACCCTAGCCTTGAACACCTTGAATTTGTCAAGAGCCTCTAATTTTTCTCTCAAGAAAGTGACCCACATCATTCAGGAGTAATCATCAATGAGCAACATAAAGTATCTGTCTCCTTGCAAACTCCTAACTCTGACAGGACCACACAAATCAATGTGCACAAGTTCCAACAATCCATTTGAAAATTGTTCTTTACTTTTGAATGTAGTTCTGCTCTGTTTGCCCAGCTGACATTCCTTACACATGCTATTAACAGGTTTCACAAGCTTTGGAAGATCTCTCACAGCTTGGGTAGTACTTATCTTGACAATGTTATCAAAGTTTACATGACACAATCTTCTATGCCATAACCAACTCTAATCAATCTGAGCAATCAAACATCTTTTACCAGTACCACTTAAATGAAAGATATTACCTCTAGTCTATGTACTAGATGCAATCTCAGTTCCGGAGCTTTCTAGAATTCTGCATTTTCCATCCTTGAATTGGAGATCATACCCTTTGTCAACCAACTGTCCAACACTGAGGATATTATGCTTCAACCCTTCTACATACAATACATCATTAGTGTTATTCTTACCATCAAAAGAGATGGATCCTCTGCCACAAATTCTGCTAGCTGAATTGTCTCCAAACTTCACAATTCCACCTTCATATCTTTCCAAACTTACAAATTTACTTTTATCACCAGTCATGTGATGAGAACATCCACTTTCAATCACCCATTCATCCTTTTCTTCAACTTGTGCAGTCAAGGCACTTTCCACATTCACACAGCTAGCAGATTTATTCCTAGGTACATTCACCCAATCATTTCCAGAGGTACTTCCCATATCAGATTCATCATCTGTGACTCCTTCTTTAGAAGTTTTTTGGACATAGTAGCATTTCTTCTAAGACCTAGGTCTGTTAGGGTTTGGCTTTGAATCCCTCTCCGGACATCTTGAAGAAAAATGACCAATCTTATTGCAAGCAAAACATTTGAAGGGCAACTTTCCTTCATACTTACCAGATCCTCTTGGTAATCTTTTGGCAAATAGGGCTTCAAGTTCTTCAAGCTCCATTTCATCTTCTTTAAGTTCCTTCCTAGCCTTCTCAAATCTAGTTAGTCTTCTTGAAGAGCTTTCACCTAGATCAAATCTTTTCTTTCTAGAAACATTGGCCTTAAATGTAGATTCTAATTTAGGAAGGGAATCACCAAACTCATGCATTTTAAATGCTGAAAGCTTGCCAACCAACTGATCTCTTGTAACAGTTGTCACAGTCCTAATCTCCTCAATAGCAGTAACTCTATTCTTGTATGAAGCAGGTAAGGATCTGAGCACTTTTCCAACAATCTTTGATTCTTCTAGTTTTCCACTAGCACACCTGATATTGCACACAAGTTCATTCATCTTCTGCATGTAGGAAGTGATATTTTCATCTTCACTCATCCTCAACCTTTCATATCTACCCTTCAGGATCTACAACTTAGCACATTTGACATATGCATCACATTCATATAGAGTTTTGAACTTCTTCCAGATTTCATGAGCAGTTTTCAATTCCAAAACATTTGTCATTTCTGTATCAATTAGGGCACTTAACAATTATTCTTTAGCCCAAATGTTGTTTTCAGCATCTTTGAGTTCATCTGGAGTTGAAGGTCCTTTCTTCGGAGGCTTATATTCATCCTTTGCTATCAACCACTAAGCATCACCCATGCATTGCAAATGGCACTCCATGCAACTCTTCCAAAGAGAGTAATTTGTTCCATCAAATCTCAGACTATCCTTCTTGTAAGTTGACATCCTGGATCTCCTCAAGTGGTCAAGCTTCTTTTAGAGGCACCGGCTTTGATACCAATTGTTGAAATTAGGGCAAACAACTGAGAGGGGGGGTTGAATCAGTTGTCACAAATCTTTACTTCTGCTACATTAAATCTTCTTTTAAACTCAAATAGATTAATGATATAATCATGAAAGCATGAATCAACAACACAAGAGAAGAAACATAATCAACACACATAACACTAGGATTTTTACGTGGAAACCTGGTTAAGGGAAAAACCACGATGGGGGTTAACCCACAAGATCTATTCTCTGTTAAAAGAATAGAAAATGAGAAGGCACTTGCCTTTGGGCACACTGCCTACAAAAATATTTATAAGTTTATCATAGAAAGATTGAACTAGGAAACAACATCTTCTTCATGCCAAGGTCATTTCCATTGAAGTGCACAACACCTCTGCTCTGTCCTCACTCACTTCCTTACTATATCCACATCTTTAGTCACCACCACATTTTTCCATGACTTCACAACACTTATTTATACATGTCATCGACTTTGGAATGAACATCAAAGTCAGCCAAACATAGCTGGGACTCAAATCTTCCTCAAACAACACGCCACACTCCAAAGAACTTCTTTTAGATCATCCGCAACACGCACCAAGCATCTGGTTGGCTAAGACTGGAAAGAACAACACCCAAGAGGAAATCTTCAACTGTGAGCTCAACCCTCAATGCAGACCACCAACACAATAGGAACATGATCCAGAGACCACCACAAGCACAATAAAATCAATAGGAGCAACCGCACCACCTTAGATCACCAGAAACACTTGCACCTTCATCTGGGAACTCAAGAACACCAACTATCATGATTGTCACACTAGAAAGATTTCTTACGGACCTCCAAACCACGATCCACTTGAGTTGACGATACACATCAACATCCCAAACACACGTCTATATCTACAGATCATAGTATTCAAATGTGGATCAATCCAGACCAAATTCTTGTCACCCTGTCACCTCTGAACAACTGCAAAATTTAGTTCTACTCAGATGGCCATATCTTCACCAATACTTCATGCGGACCTCTTAAATCTTAACTGGAGCAACTTCAAACAATCCTCTACAAACCCTTTAATCCACATACTCTGATCTTCATCTCACTGGGAATGCGGAGTAATCTACTTCACTGAACTGCACTGTCTTCACTATCTCTGACAGAGAGCTATGTAACTCACTTGTTTCTTCTAGAGAGGCTAATTTTCTCAATATCCTCAACATACAGGTCTTCTAAACAAGTAACAGAGTAAGATACAGTTGACACCAATGACAACAAGTATATGTTGACATCAATGACAACACTGATTAGGCACATATTTGCAACAAGATCTGTATTGGCTATGGTTTGTACTAATGCCTGACCTCTAACTAACTTCATAGGAATGGTCTCCATATCAAACTCTTGCAAGACTATGTTCCATTTTTCTCCTTTTCCTCCAGGATCATTTTGCATCAATAGCATCTTTACAGCTGCGTCAGGCACTATAGCTTTGATCTGACTTCTCAGAATATAATGCTTAAACTTTTTTACTACTCTTACTAATACAAAAGCCTACCTTTCTATATCCAAGTATTTTAGCTGAGCGTCATTCAGTGGAGTACTCATAAAAGCAATGGGCTTCTCTTCATTCTCTTCCCATTTTTGTCTTAGAGTAGCTGCACATGAATGTTCAGTTACAAAAGAATAGATGTAAAAAAGTTTGTTCTAGTCTAGACTGGCCAACACTGGAGCATCAGAAATAGCCTCCTTGATGTCTTCAAACACTGCTTTAGCCATAGGCATCCACTCTATCTTAGCATCCTTTTTCAGCATGGCATTTAATGGCTGTACTATTTCTACGAATCGAGTAATAAATTTCCTAATAAAGTTAATCTTGCCAAAGAATGATTTTAGTTCTTTCTTACTACTTTTCAATTATAACTTGTTAATTCCCTCTACCTTGTCTGGATCAATGGAAATTCCATTTTTAGAAATAATATGTCCTAACAATTTCCATTCAGTTACCCCAAATACACATTTCTTTGGGTTAAGGGAAATTCCATACCTCTCACACCTTTTAAGCACTCTTCTTAAGTCTTCTGCATGCGTGGATATATCTTTAGAAAATATAGTCAAATCATCCATGCAAATAAAAATACATTTACCTGATAACCCACAGAATGCAATGTCCATGGCCCTTTGAAATGTAGCACTTGCATTTATTAAGCCAAATGACATTCTCTTGTATGCATAATTTCCCCATTTGCATGTGAATGTGGTCTTTAGCCTATCCTCTTTGTCTACTAAAACCTAGTTATAACTAGAGAATCTGTCTGGAAAGGACATCATATTATCTCCATTTACTGCCTATAGCACTTCATCTAATGGAGGCAAAGGGTAATTATCTTTCTCAGACGCCTTATTCAGGTTTCTAAAGTTGACACAAAGTTTGATATCCCCATTTTTCTTCCTTACAGGCACTAGGTTAGCTAATGCGTTATTGGAAAGATTATCCTAGCTGATAGTAATTTCCTAACCTCTTCAAAAATTAAAGGCTCTAGTATAGCATTCGCTGGCCTTTGTTTCTATCTAAATGATTTTACCCTTGGTCTTAGTGGAATTACATGTGTTAATGATAGAAGTATCATAAGTTTTCAAATCTTCATAGGTCCATGCTATCACATGCTTATATTCTTTTAATAGTTCTGCAAGTTCTTTTCTCACTTCCTCAGAACAAGATTTTCCAATTAACACATTCTAAGGGTTCTGTTATGTTCCTATTAAAGGGGTCACATTTACCTCCTTTTGTTTTGGGAAGGTCCCTCTATCTAATCACTCCATCAAAGTCAAAAATCTTCTCTAATTCTATTACTCCCTTGGGTAGGAAGTTAGTTTTTAGGTCTACTATATCTTCCTCATCCTAGGATATTTCTAGTCTTTCCTATTCATCAATAATTTGGGTTTCAAACACCTCATGACTAGTGATGAAATCTACGATTTGTTGGTCTCCTTCAAATACTTGGAAATGAGTCACATTGTCTGGTATACTAGGTATGTTTACTGTTGTGTGGTTACACAACACGCCCCATTTTGACTTGGCAAAACAGGGACCCAACTTTTTTGGCTTGTTTTGTGCTCTCTGGTGGTTTGGTAAAAGTAAGTCATGCAGATCATCATGCAAGAAAGGTTGGGTAGGTCATCATCATGAGGTCAGTTTGTCAAAGTTCATATTTCATTCCTCAATCCTCATTTTTGAGTAGAGTATCAAATTTCATGCAGGTTTGCCTTTTACATCACCTTGATATTCATCAGGATGTAAAAGTTATGAATGGTCAAAGTTTGAGTCAAACCTGATATTTCCAGGGGGAGGATCATATTTCAAAAGATCACCCCGATCTAATTTATCACTCGATAAATCATGCGATCCAAATATCCAGACGTCAATTTTAGGTGATAGTAGCCTTTACCCGTCGGCGGCCTTATGCATTTCGCGAGGATCATATTTTTCAATGTAACCCAATATTTCCTAATATCCTCCTACCATGAAATATCCCCCTAAGCCAATATCCTGATGATGTCATTCAAATATGATAAACAAAGAAACAATATGACGATGACATCATCATCACATTTACCTCTCGGCAGGATATTTCATAAACATGATCCTGTTCGCATAACATGACGATGCCGTCATCATGCCTTAGCAATATAATAAATGAATATCTGGATGACGTCATCCTGATATCTTGAGAGGAAGAAAGAATGACTTCGGTCATCATTGTTAAACATCACCCGATATTTTCAAATATCCTCCTGACGTTTAAAGCACAACCTAATGGCGCAAACATCACCCGATATCTAAACATCACCCAATATTTTTCAAATATCATCCTGCCATTTAGATATCACCCTGCTCCCATTGCCGCCATTAACATTTAATGCATGCAGACATGGTAGGTAGTTCCCACCGACCATTAAACCCGATGAGACACCTGGTGAAATCCTGAGTTTCCGTACAGAAAATTAACGAATAAAATCTAATCTATTAGACCCTTGCCCTAATTTTACCCTAATTGCAAGGTTAAAAGGTAAATCTAACGTCATTTTTACATTTACCTTGCGAAGAAATTATTTTTACAGAGCACCAGCTTCCATATCCTCAAACAGGCGATACAACGACGAACGGAGTTTGCAGGCAGTAAGAAGTGTGCGATTATTAGCCGAATTAAGAGCATTTTCTAGGAATTCACTGGTATAAAAGAAATCTGCATAACCGGGTAAGTAATTGAAACCCTCATCCTGTTGCTTTTGCACACTCAGGTGTGATGTTGTAGGTTCTGGTTTATGCACCCCCATGATGGGCTTATGTTGAATAGATACAGTAGGCATGATGATTAGTAGAGATAAATTGCTATACACATGCATGTGAGAACCCATTGTAAGACAAAATTTTGTTAATTGCAGGCATCCATGGCTGATAAGAGGTTGGCTAAGTGTGAGGCTGAATTCAGTAAGCCTATGTTTTCATCTTAGAGGGGCGTCCTGTTCAAATATGGCGCAATTACAGATACCCATTAGGGGAATACTAATTTGGAAGCCTGGTTAGCTAAGCTGAATGATGAGAAGAACATAAGTCCTGTATTGGATGCAGTTTTCGTGTCCGGAATGTGGAATGCCGCCGGTTTCCCATACTCTATGGAATCTCCGGAGCTGGTCATCAAGTGTGCCAGGAACTACAACCCAGAGACCCGGTAGGTGATGAAGCATGGAAGGATATATGCAGACCTATCCATCAAGGGTCTCTCCCAGACATTTGGACTGCCATTGGGTAGGAAGGTCAACAGTGTTGACCTAAAGAAATCAGAGAGAGAATATGAAAACAACAAGAAACAAGCTAGGAAGAATATGTATCAATGGAGGGCTGAGAACAACACATATCCTACAGCTGCCAAACTTCCTGTGCATTTATTCAAATATGATTTTAGTGAGGAGTACCAATACATGATTGCACTACTAAGCAGAGTAACAGGCCAGCCTGATGCTGGTAGTTTTAAGGACTGGATGTATGGTGTGATTATGATGTGTATATATTCAGATATCAAGCCATTATGGGGCCAACTAATAAGTGATGCTCTGCATGGGCAGCTGATGAACCTAGGAGGTTCAAATTGTGCTTTCTATATGACATCATACATTGTTTACTCCTATGCTTACAAAGGTACATTTGATGCATTAGTTACAGATGGCAAAGTCACAGGCACAATTAATGCTGTGCAAATTTGGGATCATCATCCCCAGCTGCAAAGAGCCAATTACCTCCAAGATTACAAACTGGTAAATGATGCATTCTCTATGCATCTGGTCAGAACCATGGAGGAGGATAGAACAAAAGGTTTGAGCATGGATGCTCAAGAGATAATCTACAGGCATGGAGCCTGGTATATACAATTTGCTACATTTTCATACATGAGGATTGAGGGTTTTGAAGGACCTCCCCTCATGCTACCAAGGTATCCCACTGATGCAGTGATACTTATGGAGTTCATAACGCAGAGCTCCATAATGTTAAAAACATATAAGGATGCTCAGAAGTTGCCACCAATTTTGTTTCTAGTCACCATTGGCTGGTACATGTGTCCCGATTCAGAGAACATAAAGAAGGTGATGGTCACCCTGAATAAAATGAAGTTACAACCTTTTCTACTAATAAGACCATATGATCCTTATGGTAGGATGCAGAAAATAATAGGAAAGCCTATTCACCAAAGGCACCTAGAAGACTTCTGGGCTGACTGTGAGGATGAAGCAGAAGCAAGAAGAAGAAGATATCAAAGGCTAACACTGAATCAAGTCAGAACCTTTGACTGCATCCCCATCCCTTAACAATTGAAAAAAGATGACGGTAGGATAATTGCAGACGAGTATGAGGAGAAGAAGGTATATAATGATACCATCTCTGCACTTGACCTCACCATACAAGAGGACATATCCTTGGACCCCTTCATTGCCAGGACCATACAGCTAACCCAAGCCTGGGTTGATGAACAAATAGAGGCTTTGAAGAAGAAAGGTGTTGCCATTACTATGGACAACAAAAAGAAGGGGCAGGATATTCCCGATGGGGAATATGATGACTTCATAAATGAGAAAAGAAAGTCTAAGGGAGATAGACTCCCTCCACAACAACAACAGAGCAAAAGACCTCCAAGGGGCAAGAAAGTAGATAATGAACCCAAAGGGGTTATTATTGATAGAGCAGTGTTTATAGCTGAGGAGGCAGCAACATCAGGATCAGGATCCACATCACCTAAAAGGACAAGAAAACAAAATTCCAAGAAAAGAAAGACAACAGAGGCTAGAATTACTGAGACCCAAGAAGAGGGTCAATCCTCAAGAAAACTAGATGAAGAAGATATCCTCATGGAGGAGGAGCCTGAGGAAGAAGAGGCTCCTTTAATATTCAAAAGGAAGAGGAGAGATCCATAGGTGGTGGTGTCTACCCCACCTAAGAAACAAAGAACCTCCATGAGAGGTGAAATAAGACAACCCCCTACATTGTTACAAGGGGCAGGTAGCGAAGTGTATAAGGAACTTCAGCACAATGTTCCACTTCCTACCATCGTCAAGTTTAAGACCGAGCTCGTAGAAGAGCAGATGAAAGAAACCTCCTAGACACATGCAGAAGGTCACATCTCGCTAGATGAGATGATAAATTTGTCGGATGATGAAGTTGTGCAGGAAGTGGCTTCACAAAAGATGGAAACCCTTGCTGCAGGTACACACATGACCCCTCACAAGACTCCACCAGTTCAAACTATACTGGAGGAGATAAAGCAAGTGGAAATTGAGAAAGAAAAGAGCCCAGAGCAGATAGCCCAAGAAATGGGGTTAGATATACTGATTGCAGAGGTGACAAATCCTGCGGTGATAGACATAACAGAGAAACAGGATGTGAATCCTGAACATCCAGCAGGATCACCTGATAAAGGGCAACTTGCAGAAGAAGTGAAGATGGTAGAAGCAGAAGGCCATACTTTAGAGATAAGTCAACAGGATACATCAGCAAAGCCTACTATAGTAGAAGTTCAAGAAAAGAAGGCTGATGAGAAAGATGTGGTAGAAGATCTTGCCACCAAGGTTCAAGAAATAAGTAGCAGAGGTGCAGAACAAATTACGGTTTCAAAACTAGCACCAGCACCTAAGGAGACTTCCCAAGTATTGATGACTGAGAATGTTCCTCAGCAAGAAGAAAAGCCAAAGGAGGATGAGGTAATGACAGAAAAGGATCATGATCATCATGATCAACATATAGATACATCATAGGATCCTCCACCTTAGGAAGATGCTCCTCCGGAGAAAGAAGTTCCTCAACAGGAGGATGTGCCACAGGATCAACATCAAAGCAAGCATCATGAAGAAGAACTAAGGAAATCTCCTTCTCCATCACACGTGCGGACAGAAATAGGAGATAAAGGTGAACATCATGATGATGCAGAGAAACATGATCAGGTACCTCCATGGTTGGAGAAAGAGGTAAATGCAGAGGTAGAATTTGAAATTCAAGAATTTGATGTATCTACCTTATTTTCTGAGAAAATAATAAAACCTAAGAGGAAGGCCAAAATGACTTTAGCCATCAAAAGAGATCCAACAATTGGGAGAAGGACTGCACAGATTGCAGTACCTACTGTAGAGAAAGAAAAGGGTAAAATTACCTTGGATGAGTTTTAGATCAGCACAGTGGACTTAGGCTTTGCCAATGAAGACCAAGAAGGTCAAGAAGGCAAAGATATTATTGATTCTTTAATTTAGAAGGTGAAAAGAGAGAAGGAGAAAAATAAGCGACACAAAGAGCACATTGCTTAGTTGCATGCCTACATAGGAAGGCTGACTAATACTGAAGATACTTCGACTAAACATGCAGTCCCATTGACTGCTATTTCTCAAGAGGAGGTGAATAAATTAGATCTCATGAAATATGAAGCATCTGTACTAAGGAAATGGATGTTATCCACATTGGATAATGTGGAGGAAGTGGTAAAGGCCTCTTTGAAGAGGTGGAATACTCTCAGTGACTCCAGGTCAAGGGTAGATAAATTGCAGATGCAGACAGGTAAAAGGTCTTGCAGATTGGAAAAGATATTGGACATCCTGGGAGAAATAAGGAGGATAAATCCTCAGTTGCTTATCAACAAGCAAGTATTGAATAGTAATACTACCTTGTTGGTTGATATATGGTATAAGGATATTCAATTTGAATGTGGAGTACTCAGAAGATGCAATAATAAACTGAGAGATATCAGCATGAAGTTGCATGATTTAATGTCTATTGAGGCAGAAATGTTGGAAACACTGGAAGGAAAAGTGGAAGGGAAAGTTGAAAATTAAGATGAAGAGTTTGCCATCAAAGCTTTACACGGCAACTTCCAATCAGTAGCTGATGATCCACTTGTCCACTTGACAGAAGAAGTTATAGACAAAATAATGAGAATCAAAGTCAAGATGGAAAATTACAATGAGACACTGCAAAACAGGAAAGACAAACTGGACAGCAGTAGACACAAGTACGAGGCACACAAGCACGCCATCATCAAAGCAAAGACTCAGGATGGCGGAGAAATAGATAGAATTGTGCAGTTATATGAGCAGATCTGGAGTAGCATGCAGCCTCATATGCGAAGTCATCATCATCAGGATGATGAAAGTTCGGGGAGTGATACATATGATGATGATGCACATGAATCAGATAAGGTAGATGATGATGCAACATAAAGTAAATATTAGCATCAGATACTTGGTGAAAATAAGTTTTTTTAGATGGTTTCCAGCTGGCAACTTGTACCATTTTGATAAGGTTGACATAGTCAAAGGGAAATCTTGACCGTAGATATTCATAGACAAATCAAGATCGTTGATCTTTTGTAATGGATTCCTCACCTTGTTCTATAAAAGGTGCAGGAATGCCTCTTTTCTATTATTTGAAACTTAATTGAAATCTGTTTGCTGAAACATTCAGGGCTTATTTCAAAGCTTTTTGTATACATCTATATCTTTGCATACTTAATGAATGAGAAGACTTGTTTGATTACAATTCATAGTAAATCTTGAGTAATCAGTGTGTGAATTCTAGATATATGCTGTGATTTGCTGCATCCCTTGGAGTGCATGTCTACTTGCATATGTTGCTTTCATACAAATTCCTTTGAAGTTAGCATCAACTGTATCTAGCTGTGGAATGTCCTGGTGAACATATGGTTTGGTTTTCTTCTCTTCATGACTGTATCTGATGTACATGTGGTTCAATAGCTGAAGGTTCAACATTAATTTGAAGTATTTCTTTCAATTTTTTTAAATTTTAGAACATTTCACTATCACAATTGCAAATAACTGATAATCTTAAGCAAATAACACAAAATATGCTGACATCTCGTAGATAATTGAAAATATTTAGCATATTTGAGGCTCAAGCATGTATAATTGAAAATATCATGCAAAGATTTGAATATCCCTGCATCATTTAATCAAATAACTGTATAAAATGACCTCTCTGTGAAGAATCTTTGCAGGAACAGTGTCATGATGATGAACTTTACGTAAGGCCCCAAAATGGAAACAGCAACACACATCAACCTCTGAGTAACATCAGATGATTTAGAACTAATCACCGGAGACTTGGGATCATGAATTTTCTAAATTCATCGTATCTTTCAAGATGAATAAAGGTTAATGTGTACTTTTATAAAATGCTTGTTTATGACTCACATCATGACCAACATTTACCAGCTCTACTACAAATCATTTTAGACTTGACAAAGTCAAGGGTTATAATGTGCTAGCAGAAACTACTAATGCATCTGATCTTTGATTTAGCTCTCTAGGGATATGTTCAATATTGAAAGCATCAAAAGATTTGATCAAATCCCATACATGAAAGCATCAAAAGATTGGAAAGCTGGGAGGACAAACTTCACAACTGTACCACTTTTATCAGGTGACTGTACTATTTTTCAGTCTTTTTTATCAGTCAAAGTTTAGGTTCATTGCAAACTTCATTTGAGCATAACTTGAGCAATTTTGATCGTTTTTCAGCGAAACTTTTTTTCAAATTGCTTAGAATCTCCTGAACTTTCTGTTTATGCAATCTATTTTTCTGTATCAGATCATTTTCATCAGAATTTTCAGATTTCATCTTTTTCATGTAATCATCTTCTTTGCAAGTTTACTTGTTTCTTTTTGGAATTGGTGACTTGTAAGGGCATCCAAGGAGCTGGAGCAGCATTGGCATCAACATCTACAGCAAATTGGAGAGCGATTGTATCAGGTGCACTCATTCTAATCTTTCATCTTCTAATCTTGTTTGCAAACACATTTGGACTTTGGGCATAAAACGAACAACTTGTTTGCAATCATACCATTGAAATTGGGCTAAAACGAACCATTGTCTTTCACACATTTGGATTTGGGTTTTTAAAACAAACAAGTGCTTGAATTGTCTTCCACACATCAAATTTCTAAGGTTAATGAACCCCATGTGAGTGTGACCAAGTAAATGTGTATGCTCTCTCCTCGCGTCTCAACACGAACTTGGAGATCAAAAACATTTACTTGTGTTGCTTTTGTTTAGCCTTAGAGGGGCCTGTCTTGGTATCCACCCCAAGGGAACGACCTCAAGCGGTACTTTCATCCGGTCCGCTATAAAAATCAGAGGATAAGGCGAAAGCCAAGTCTAACCGGTATTAGCGCTCACCATACAGTGCTAACTCGAAAGGAGGTGTACCTTTGTGTATATTAAAACTCCTAGTAGGGTTAGTTAAAGTCTTAAGTGGCTTGCTGGATGCTCGTGGGGTGCCGGTCCCCCGGATTTTCACTAGAACCTCCTTGTGATAGTGGCCTTGCCTTAACTAGGACTTGTTGAAGTATCTTCACGTGCTTGCTTAACCATCATCACATTCTTCCAAACTAACAACTTGCTTATGTGTCTTGCGTGAGTGATTCATGTGTGTATATGCATAATCATTTGTTTTAAGATTGCCACATCAAGCTCTAAACACCCAAACACATAAAGACAAGTTATCCTACACATTCTTCCAATAACATTCAAACCTAATCACTTTTATCTCAAACATAGCCAAGTCATCTAAACATTCCACATCATCATCAAAATCCCTAAGCAAGCACTTGCTAAAAGGACTTAAGACAAAACACTTGGTGACAACATGTCTACACTAAAGGACCTAGAAATCAAATTCCAAAGATTCCTCCAAAATCTTTATCAAGGATCACAACCCCTAAACCAAGACACCATTGAAATATTACAATTCTTCATCCAAAGAGCTCAACCCCATGCAAGCCAATCACCTCAACTACAACACTTCATAGCCCAAGTCCAACACCTTTTAGCCACTAGTCAAACTCAACAAGTACAGCAATCCTTAGCCATTCACTATCAACCTAATCCACTTCATAGCCACATGTCATATCCATCCACTTCCTATCAACTTAATCCACCTATCCACCAAGTCAATGCCACATCAACCTATGAACATCCACCTCAAGCTTATCCAATCCCTCATACCACCATTCCAATGCACTACCAAGTCCATCCACAAGTCAATCAAGTGATATCACAAGAACAACATGCAAGTCCAAATAGCCCTTTGTACATAAATCAAGCACGTCCAAGTACACCTTTTCAACAAGACCATCAAGCACCATTGATAGACCTAAGTCCACCTTTACAACAAGAAACACATGCAAATCCCAATGGCCCCTTGTACAGAAATCAAACAAGCCCAAGTTATCCTATGCAAGATCCAATAACCTTTGATAAGGGAGATACCAATCTAGAGTGGCCTTCATCATCTAATCACACACCAACACATGAGCCAACTAATCCTATCCCAACACCACCATGTGATCCTATTCCTAGCCCATTGGTCCATCAACCCTCCAAATCACCAAGCCCTTCATTACCTTCATCACCATGTCATTCTAATCCTTCACCAAAGGATATGGCTGAGAGAGTTTTACAAAGGATGCTTGAAGCAAAACTCATTGAACTTCCTGAAGTCAAACCATGTGAAGAAAGTCCATATGATGAACATGATTATTGTGCATACCATAGGACCAAAGGCCATAATACAAATCAATGTCCAATATTTGTTCCAATTGTTTACAAGGTGTACCTACCTATAATGGGAAAACATGCCACATCATCCCAATCCCATGTGTCACCCTCATCTAGTCCAAATCCTAATCCACCCAATCCAATTAGCCCTCAACCTAATCCTAATCATAAGCTTACAACATCATCCTCTATTATTGCTCATCCATTATATTTCCCATCCACTCATACCTTTGCAAAGGATGTGATCCATTGGCTACTAGCTAGGAATAAACTACCTCCATGTCAAACACCTATCCTTGAGCCTATCCAAGAGCCTTCCATTAACATACCTAGCCCTTTAAGCCCATCATGTGACCTACAAGACATCAAGCCTATTCAAGAGTCTCTTATCATTAATCCAAGTCAAGAGTCATCATGTTCTCTTGTTGTTGACCAAGAGCCTACCCAAGAGCCTTCTACTTCCATTCAAGAAACCCAAGAGGTATGTCAAAGGTTTAATCTTAAGCATGTGGAAACATTAAGCCCTAGTCCAACTCAAGATCAAAACACTTTCATTCAACCTATCCATAACATGTACCTTCTCTATGATCAAGATGATACCTATGAAGAAGCTATCCATGAGCACCTTGATCCTATCCATAATCATATATCTATCCATGAGCAAGATATACACATTGCTCCTAGTCATCCGCCATCTAGCCCTATCCATCATGAGCAAACATCCACTTGTCATGATGAGACACTTGTCCCCCAAGTAAGCATAAATGATCAACTCAATAACTTGGATCTTAGTGAACACAATGCTAATCAAGATCCTAATGATCCTCCTTCCACATCCACCATCGATTCCACTTCAAGTCCACCATCATGTCCTATTGGTCTTACCACCCTTATACATGAGTTTTCTTCCTCCATAAGACAACAACGACCTTTATCCACTTCACCTTCTCCATCCAATAACAAACTCAAGTCTAGTGTTCAAACCACACCAAGTCCTATAGTCAATCACATACTCCAAAACATGAACTACCGAGGCAAAGGTCTAGGCCTTTATGAACAAGGTATTTTGGAGCCAAACCATGTCAAAATCCCTCCATGCTCATATGGCCTTGGATACACACCCCAAGGTAAACAAGGCCAAGATGTTGGTAATCCTTTCATGCATCCTAAACCTACCACTTTCTATCGCACCCCCCATCATCTACCCAAAACATGTGTAGCCATTCCATCTCCATCATCCTATAAATGTCAAAAGCATGTGACCATACACCTTCCACCATCCACTTTGCCTCCACTTTTACCAACTCCAAATATCCCTCCATCCACCTTGCCACCGCTGCTTCCAACACCTAACATACATATCATTCATAAGTATCCTTACATCCCTAATCATGGCCAACAAAAGCACACATCGTTTAAGCATAAAGCTTCCAATCATTCCATCCACTCCACCCACCCCATGGGATACAAAAGCAAAAATTTTGATGCCTCTACCTATAAAGCCAAAAATCCAACTAAAACTCCTAAGGACCCTAATGCCTTAGGGAATCAATGTGAAAAGTCTCTAAATCATCCATCTTCTAAGCAAAGTACATTCAAAAAGCTATCTAAACCCTTACCTCCAAAAGCAAAGGCCAAAAGCAAAATGGTTTGGGTTCCTAAGGAAATAGCTCGTAAGTCAAATGAGGTATCCTCATCCACATCTCAAGAATCCCAACCACCTATATCCATCCAAAAGCCTACTTCCATCCAAAACTTTCATTCCCTTCAAACATCCCACAAGCAAAGAAAAATTACTAAAAATACTAACTTTATGTGGGTTCCTAAATCACTTCATCACCCATTTCCTAAGCAAACATCTCCATTGCTTCCTACACCACCATCCAATCAAAAGCTTCAATGTTTATCATGGTGTGTGCAGCCATTGGTCATGGTTCCCTTCCACTCCGCAGCACCTCCACATAACTACATCTCCCCATCCTTCATCCATTATCCTACATATCTTCCCCATCACCTTCCTATGGTCCATGCTTTTGCATAAGCCTTTTATCCATCCATCCTTGCATGAACCTTCCATAATCCATATCATAATCTACTATCCACCTAATCCATCTCCCATCCATGCAATCCCTTATCAACATCTATGAGCACACTTGACATGGTCCATGCGAAGACATCATCCATCTCTAAAGGGACTACCAACATCCATTGAACTAGCCACTTGAGTCCCTCCTATCCATTACCATGGTGAAAACGTAGCAAACAGGCGCCATGTGTAATTGTCAATCCATTCAAAAAGCAAAAAAAAGCAAAAAAAAACAAAAAAAAATCAAAAATCAAAAAAGTAAAGAGAAAGCCCTTCGTCCAATGGTGAAAACCTGGTAAACAGGCGCCTTGGATAAGTACCATGATGAAAACCTGGCAAACAGGCATTATGTGTAGGTTGATCTTCTATGTCACTTACACTTGGGGGCACATTGTCTCATCCAATCTATCATTTTCCATCTTATCATGTCCTATCTTGCCATATCCTATCCTACCATCATTAGCCATTACATCCATATACCTATCTTATTGAGCCCATTCATCCATCCTTCTGCCTTTTGATTTTGATGAAGACATAGGGGTCAAATCTTGAAACATGCTTTGGATATCTCTTGGTATACCTCATACCTTCCTCATCAATCCATATTATCATTATCCACCTATCATACACCTTGTCATGTAAAACCTATCATGTCATCCCATGGTCATGAACTTTGTCATGTAAAAATCCTAAGCATTACCACCTAGAATGGGGGCACGTTTTTCCAATGCAACATAGCCTTTGAAGATCACATCCTAGCTCCCTTATGATCCATCCACTATGGCATATCCTTATCATAAGCTTTCCATATTATAGCCTATCCCCATCCATTTATCATGAGCTTTCCCTTTTATGGCATATCCCTTTATCGACCCATTTAGCATGAGCCTCCCATCCCTTGTTGCCCAAACTTCTATCCATCCAATCCCATTCATCCCTCCTTGCACCTAGACATGGTTTTCTCCCTTGTCATTGGTATCAAGCACAAAGGCTACCCAAATTGTAAATCCATTGACATCCCAAACATTCAAAAACACAAAAAAATTAAAATATTCAAAAAACACAAAAAAATCAAAATATGTCAAAAAATCTAAAAAAATCAAATATCCAATGAAAAATCCAAGCACTATGATCGATTCAATCCCATCATCCGAAACAATCCACTCCATCAACATTCAATCAAAATTAAATCAGCATCATCATCATGAATTCTTCCTATCAATAACATTCATTCATCCATTTCAATCAATCACTTCTTCTAATCATATCAATCAAATCAATCTAAGCAATGATCTTAAATCCAAGTCACACTAATCCATATCAAGCAAGCCAATCAATTAAGGAACATTATCCAACCAAATCAACAAGTTTTGATCCTCATCTTGTCATGAGACCAAATCAAACAATTATCATCATCATCAATGGGATATAGCTTTCCCACATCCTTGTGTTGATCTAGGGATATAGCTTTCCCCGCAATGACAACACTGTCATCAACAAATCAAACAATCTATTATTGGTTTATGACTTGACAAGGGCAATACATTGTTTGTTTTGCATCCTTTGAGCACACTGAGAACACTTGCTTATGCTTAGATTGAGTGGACACTCTAATCATCACAGCATCACTATCATTATTCAAAACAATCCAATCATCAAAACAATCAACCTAGCAATAGCAACCATCAAACCAAAGCACATCAAGCCAACTATCAAAACAAATCCTATCAATCATTAGCATCAACACCAAAGCAAATCAACTCAAGCACATCAACTCTAATCAAAACAATCTGATCACTTCAGCAAATCAAAAGTAGCTCAATCCAACTCATATCATCACATCATCAATATTTCATCAATCTCAATCCATTTTTATCATCTCATCAATAAAACACAACATCAGAACTACATCTCATTTCCATCGTTAAGTGCCTTGATCCCGTGGATATAGGGTATGTAGGCAGTCTGGAGTACGAAGGAAGTGCCCAGATTCAGGCACAAGCGATTTTCCTCTTTCTTCTCTCATCATTCCTTCTATCATCTATCTTATACATCATCAATAAATAACTTCTTCCAATCAATCTATCATAGCACATCAATCCAATCATCACTTCATCTAATCATTTTTCAATCATCTTCCAATCATTCCAAGCAATGATCCAAATGCAAGTCAATTCTTTAATCCATACCAATCAAGCTAATCAATCAAACCAAGTTATCCAAACGCAATCAATGGTCTTGATCCTAGCCTTGTTGTAAGCCAAATCAATCAGCCAACCAGCCAACCAACTCAACAAACAACCTTGTGTTGATCTAGGGATATAGCTTTCCCCGCAATGACAACACTCTCAACTATCATCATCAAAACAATCAATCATTGGTTTACAGCTTGACAGGGGCAATACCTTGTTTGTTTTTGTATCATTTGTGCATGCTTGCTTGCTTGCTTGTGTGTGTTATCATTTTATCTTGCATTTGCATCATATCAGTATCAATCCAGCTAATATTCATATCTTGTATTCAGACAAGGTTGTATTATGCTGGGGCACAAGACACAATGTCACCCTGGATCCTTATACCTTGGTGCATAACGTCTAGTGCTATATCAAACATCATGGTTGCTCACTTTCATTGCAGCATAACGCCTCCTTCATTTCTTCTATCCATTCCCTTAGCTCTCTTTCTTAGCCAAACCATTTCTTTTCGAGAGCCTACCCGTGTTTGTCCAACCCGCCTAACCTCTCGAGGGGGCATCATCATCCTATCTTTCTATTCTCATCCTATCTTATCATCATCACTATCCTATCCTCTATCCATACCATAGCTTCTTTGAAATGATGTTACTCGACATAAAGCTTATCATCTCGAACATCATCTCAAAGAGGGGCAAAATGTAGACACCCAAAATTGTCCCAACTTTATTCATGTCTAGCAACACTTAGTCAAAAACATCACTTAGACATCATGTAGCATTTTGTCCAAAATCCCACTCTCAATCCCATTTATCCATTAGCCAATTAATTAAATAAATTTTATTTATTTAATTAATATCCAACTCATATCCCAACTAATTCAAATAGTTTATTTGAATTAAGTTCTCATCATAAGCCGACTTTCCAATTAATTAAATAAATCTTATTTATTTAATTAATTTATCTTATCATTTAGCCGACATGTGTGCCTCTTTCATTTAAAAAGATAAGTGGTACTACAGCCTTTTATTTAATATCTTTTATATGTAGTACTTTTTATGTACACCAGCACACATGAGCCCTATTCTCCTTGACACTTGTCAAATGACTACAACTCCCTTGAAGAGTGGGAATAACCTAATCAATCCTAGCCGTCCACATCAATCAATTAGCTTTTTAATCTCAACCATCCATTTGAACCAAGCCTTTCCTATAAATCAAACCCCTCACAAGCCATTAGCAATGCATTGAGCTTCAAGTAACATTATTCTGCCAAATTATCATTAGCATGCATGGAGCTTCAAGTAACATTATGCTGTTGAAATATCATTAGAGCCTTTGCATCCTTCAACTATCATCCTCATATCATCTTCATCTTAATGTTATGCTGCAGAAATGAGCACCCAACATTCTTCCAACAATAATCCTTCAAAATCTTGCATGCTCATGTGAGGTGGAGAAGAGCAATGGAGATAAATCAAGCATAGCGTGGAGATCAGTTTGCATTTACATTTCTTATTTTGATTTGCATGTTGTCTTGTGCTTCATTGTGCATTGCTAGGGTTTTTATCATTGCTGATTATTCATTTGCCCTGATTTGCAATTTTACCCTAACTACACCTATGCCTGTAACTAACCATTTTCCTGAAATTACACGCATATAACCTCCTAACCTATCTCACTACTAGTTCAGAGTCAGAGAATACTTTAAGTACTCTCACATTTTTCTTTATGGCCATAACGAGCCCATAAATCAGATACTTTGCCATGTTGTTGGTGCAGGGAAATTGGAGTCTATACACTGCCAAAAAGGATTTACTGTCTGGATCAATAAGTTCAATTCCTGCTTCTGCTCCTTGCTTAGATTTAGATCCATCACATTTTAATGTCTAGATGTTGTTCTTTTTCTTTTGACCTGGACCTTTTGTTCTAACAGGTACCATTTTACTTGTCTTATCTTTTGCAAGATCATGCGTATTCTCGTGTGCTTTTGTTTCACCTGTTGATATCACTATATTTTCCATTTGTTTGTATGAGTCAGAGTAATTGATACCTTTTATTTCTACATCTTCCTTTGGACCTTGTAACGAATCATCAGTATTTTCATGGAAACACAATTTAGGTTTATCAAGAATATCTTCTCCCTTTTGCTTTCCCATCCCTTCTATGCACTTCTTATATTGATATTCTATTATATCTCTACATATTCCACAATTTTCTTTAGAAGGAGCAATCTTATGAACCCTACACAAATTTTTGTACAACCCACATTGTATAGGAGATTCTTGTTGAATGTATTTCTCCATTTCTTATCTTATGATTTGACTAAAGCTACTTATGGCATTATCTTTTTCATCAGAAGAGTCATGATCAGACTCAATGACATAGTTGTTTCATCATTAGTAGGTTTTGTTTTAAAGTCCAAAGCTAAGATTTCTTCTATTTGATCTCCTATGTTTGGAACTCTATAAACTCCAGGTTCAACAGAGGTATACAATACCACATTTGTCTTATTGTATTCTGTGATCACATGTTTCATCCTGGGTTCAACTTCGATTCTTATTTGATTAGGAATGCCTCTCCAAGCAACCACATGTGAGAAAAGTCTTTAGCCATATATCCATTAAGAGTTTTAGACCAATCCCATGTCAATAACATTCCGTAATTGGCCAAAATATCTACAACTTGAATGTCAATATACTGACTTACCCTAGGGTCATAATCCAATTACATCTATATATGCATAAGTTCTCCTACCACATTGACCTCAGATTTATCTAATTGAGTAAACACCTTAGCAGATTTGGTAGGGGTAAGTCCCAAAGTTTTACATATTCCTAAGGGCATGACATTAGCCAAAGCTCTTGAATCAATCACACAATTATGCAATTTTTTCCCAAAGACTCTCACAGTTAACAGAAAAGGCAGAGCTTCCTTCTTTTATGTATACATGACTATGTTAGTATTTGACGGTTGTTAAACATTCTTACCCTTATCTTTGGTCTATGTATCTTTACCATGAGTTTCTGTATTACCTAATTTTTCTTTTGATCCTAACTCATCTAAAGATTTTGTAAATGTAGTCTGTACTCCAGGGCTCTTGAACAACTCGTATAAAGGTATGCTAACCTTTATCTTTTTTATCTCTTCAGACTGGTAATTCATCAGTTTTGAGGCTTCGTTAGACTCTATATTCCCCACCTGAACCTTTGGCATTATTGTTACACCAATGCCATGATAATTAGCTTTAGGAGGCACTGGGTTATTGCTATCATTTTGATCTGGTGGGGTGTTGAGGTTATTAGGAGGTATGGAGGTGGTGAAAGGACCTCCTGGCTTACTGTTATTTGTCAGATTATAGATGTTATTCCTATTAGACTTTTGAAAGGCTTGTACCTCATCTGGTTCACACAACACCTCATTCTCAGTTTCAAAAGGAAACTGGAAGGCTTCTAATACTAAGGTTGATTCTGGATATAAGCTATCACAATAGTATGACTCATCTTTTTCCATTTGATTTTCTTCTTTCTTAGTTGAGAATGTGAAATTCTCTAAAACCATGGCATACTCAAATCCTAAAGTTACTATCTCATTTCCTTTAGGAATTAAAAACTCAGATGTAGGGGCTTGTACCTCCACATTAAAAATACTATTTGCTAAATGAAACTGAGGACAATCAAGTTCAACATGTGCATTAGTATTATGAATCCTACACTAGTTTTTTAATGCTACATCAGCCATTTGTATCCTAGCAGGCTGTTTGGATTCTTGATTGTTTGGATTCTCAAATGGAGAAGCTAGAGTGCCATTGTTTGGTCCTGTATTCCACATCCTAGAGGTTTTAGGCTGATTTGGGTTTCTATTGTTATTTCCCCAAGCCTTATTATCTCCACTATGTCCTTTATTTTGTGTTCCCTATCCTTGCTTATGATTCTGATTTTGACTATGACCTTGGTTTTGACTATGATTTTGACTCTGAGGATTTCTGCCATAAAAGTTATCATTCCTTAACTGAGTCATCTAAGTTGTCAGTCTCCTCAAATGTGTAGTGATTTCTTTCATCTCCTCTCTATCTTCTTGTGTCTTAGCCACGTTTGTATCTTGAGGTGGTTGAAAGAATGACTAACCATTAGTCTGTCTATTATTAGTACCATTACCTATATATGGAACTATGGCTTGAATTGGCACGTGGTTATACACTGGTGCATATATAGGTACTAGATTTAACAAAGGAGTATGATGCATTGGAACACCATTCCAAGGATGCATTTGATTTGAAACTCCATTATTTCCTATACTTGGAAAAAGACTGTACATTGCGTGTCTCATTTCTTGATTTACCTTAACTGCTTCTTTGTAAGCTTTTGACAAACTATCTATAGTAATCTATCTTTTGACAAACATTGCGGTCAAAGGATCTAAGGAAGCATAATACATGGCCAAGATTGCTTCATCAGTCATAGTGTAAGGGTCAACTAACTTGGAATAAGCTTTATAGAACCTATCCTTAAAGTTATCTATGAGTTCTCCTTCATCTCTCTTAATTCCTGCCAGCTTGTGATATAGAGATGATGGCTTTACTGGACCTCTAAACCTAGATAAGAAGGCTTCCTCCATAAGTGTCTAGGTAGTAATGTGACTATTTGGCAAATTCACATACTAGTTGGAAGCCTGTTCATTGAAAGTGAATAGGAACAATCTACAGACTACATCCTCATGTTCTAACCTTGCTTTAAAGCAAGCTTCTTTGAAAATTTGGATGTGATCCTTAGGATCTTGATGTAACAGGTACTTAGGGAAAATCTTCTTAGGGTTCTTAGGCATCTCATGATAATCAATAAAAGATATAGGAGAGTTGACATCAAAGTAAGCCATAATTGGATGTCTAGGTGGATTAGGATTTCTAGGAGGGCTAGGACCTCTCAGAACATTATGGTTTCTAGGAGGACTAGGACCTCTAGGTAGACTTGGACCAAGATTCAATAGTCTGAATGTAGAACTATCAGGATTTACTATGTTTGGAATATTTATTGGTGATCTTAGAGGATTATTTGATGATCCTCCCATCTACACTATTCTAGGACTCAAACTTAGGGGATCCTTTGCACCTCTCTGCCTTCTATTAGGTAGCTGTGTGAAAATATCACCTGAATTGGAATTGGACCTAGTCACTCGATCAATATTATTAGCCAGCTTTGCATAAATATCACCTTAATTCCTAAAAGGCCCTCCTTCTAGCACCAAGAACTGTTGATGTATGTAATGTACATAAGCAACATGAAGTAAAATTCACAAAGGAAAACTTTAGCTATCTTGAAAGATATGAGAATTAACTAAGAATTCTTAATCTCAAGTTTTTGAATGGTTAGACCTTGACCGTGACAGATAAGTCAACAGTTCATTGTGAAGCTATAATATTCAAGGGGCCTTACACAAATTAAAGAACAATACGACTTACTAGAGTTGCTTACTGTTCAATTTGCATAACTGACAACTAATAACCCTAAAATCAGTAATTATCTGTATGCATTTATCATTTCTTAATAAAGATTTGCATGAATCTTTCTAAAAATGCCTTGTATTCTCAAATTCCGTATGAAAATCACTATAGATCTTTGACATTTACAATTCTTTACTCTGATCAGTAGCAATTTACTTAAGATAACTGCATGCAAGCTAGATATTTATGCATTTTGGAGAAAAGTTAGAAAAGATAGAGTTAGAAACAATCTTTCAAACAGGATAGAATGCTCTACTCCACATGAATCATGAATATGCTAATCCTGAATCAATTCAATTGTCATTAAATCCACACATGCAAATCTTGAGCTATATCACAAATGTGCATATGGAATTGCGATCTTTAAAAGATATACATACAAAATAACGCCTTAATCTTATAACATTCTAGAATAGACATAGAAATTAGATGTTTGCATTCATTTCATATGAATAGTCACTTCAGTTTTACAATTTATATATGACTTTAATTGAATTGATCAACATAAACAACTCACAAACGTAGTTACAGATACATCAAGGAAGTAGGACATTCCACACATTCCTTCATGTAGACATAGGCAACCTCCTTTTCTACAATACTGATGCTCAAAGTATTCCTCACGAATCACTTCCTTTTGCATCAAAGTTCACTAATTACAACTTTAGACTAAATGTTACGAATCCCTGTGTTATCAAAATACAAGTAGCAAGGCTCTTTATCTAGATTTGAATTTTCTCCCTTGCAATCTTAGATTTCAGTGGGTTTATGAAACATATCATATTTAATTGGACGTCCGGCCTTGTATCTATGCTTTTGTATTTCACAATGTATATGCAATGTATATATTCAAACATACAAGCATGGACTTAAAAGGTTGTATCGTTTGATTTTAATTTTATGTCAGTTATGGCTTTGTATCTTTGTTTATGCATCATTTGTTAGTATAATGAATACAAAGAATTTAAACATATAAAAGGTGTAGATGTTACCTTGTTTATAAATCTCGCTTTACTTGCTTTTAGATCCGCCCTTGTATCAATGTTATGTATATCTTATACAATATGTATGAACTACAACCTCAGACTTCAGCTACTTTCCCAATCGAATTGTGATTGATTTCGAGTTTGGTATTGTATTTAACCTTTGCATTGGACTTTGTATATCGAATGAAAATTCCTTTATACATAGGTGGACCCCACCCGTTATATATACACTATTTGAACTTTCTTCCACTGGATTTTGTATGCAAGCCTTGTATGTCACCACGTATATCAATTTTGTACATTATATATTGCACTGTATATCAAGTACATACAAACCTACAAAACCTTTTCATAGTACAATTTCTCTTCCTTATGTTTTGAATGGCCATACCCTATCCTACAATTAATTCTACTATCAACAAATCATGATTAGGATCTAAGCATATCAATGATATTAATTCCCTTTGTACCTGTGGCATGTATGGATTTATTTTTACAACAATAGGTGCCGAGCCTCACACAGATTCCATTAATGGCGATTAAATCTACCCATCATGCAAAATTCTATCTAATGGTAGGGGTTGCAAAGAATTTTCATTCCCCTTAGAATTGTATTCATACCAGCTATGAGTATGAACAGTCCTATTTTCCTCCACTGTGCAAGGAGACAAACAACCTTTCTTGGTCTCATTTCTAATGCTAGTGTAAGGAAACTGGTTATTTAACACGAAGACCCTAGATTCCATGACCTGGAATTGGAATCCATTTAAATGGTTTTGGGTAAGGAATTCTTGATCAATGAAGACCACTATAGAGTCAATTCAGATATTACGTCATGGTTTCTTGTGTCTGTATTGGATTTGGGTATCAATAAGGTAGAAATCTTTCTGCTGTTTCGTGATATCTTCAGGGCAGAGTACAAAATTATTGATATTGATGTAATTATAGGAGCAGAGCCCGGAAATGGCATTCCATGAGCTTCAGAGCTTGCTCTAGTTAATGTTCCTGGAGCTCAATACCAAAGATTTCCCTTTCTTATGAATATGTCTGACCTGGCTTTAACACGCCATCGTTACTGGGCAATGATTGGTCTTAATTTTCTATGCCTATCTAGGGGATTGGACCTGATTCAAAACAAATACTAGGTGGCTCACTTCACGGAAATAATCAGAATCAGGAATTTCTACAGGAATCCCTAATTGATGCCTTTGTACTTAGCAGTTTTTCTCTTTTTGTGCAATGATTTTTGAATTTTGACAACTGTGTACAATAATTCTCTTTTTGAATGTACATCATCCGTTTACATTGAATAGAAGAAGTAATTGTTCAATGCGTTTTAACAATTTTGCAATTTTTTGTGTGATTTCTTGTATGCATCTGTATTTTGTATCTAAACCTTGTATATGCAAATGTGGACATTGTTGGCAAGTATGAGGTGAGCCAGTGTTGTCATTGATGTCAACATACTCATACTGCACTGACAAGAAGGATTTGATGAGCTTTGTGCTGAGGATATTGAGAAAATTAGCCTCAGTCAGGAACAGTGAAGAACAGTGATGAGAAGAAGGTAAATATACTGTATAAGATGAGAACCGGAGGATGCGGATTAAAGGGTTAGTAGATATGAATCTTGAGATGCTACAGTTAAGATTTCAGAGGTCCGCATGAAGATCTGAAGGAGTTATGGCTGCCGGTATAGAACCGGGTCCGGCAAGTATCCGGAGGTGACAGAGGATCACAAAAAGGTCCGGTGAGGTCCGGAATTGTATTATCCTAATCTGCAGATTGGAAGGAGTGTTTGGGATGTCCTTATGATGTATCATCCTGATTTGTGTATGATTTGGAGGTCCGGAAGTACCTCCTGCATTATGACAGTGGCGACAGACTGTGTTCTTAAAGTTCCGGATGAGGAAGACAAGAGATCCCAGTAAGCAGAGGAAGTGCGGATGTATCCAGACATTCAGACAGGCTTGTGAAGGTTCTTGGATCATGTTTAGGTTGTGTTGTTGGTCCGCATTGATGGTAGAGCCCGGAATTGAAGTTATTCTTCCGGATGAAGTTCTTGCTCTGTGTAGCCGACCGGATGAGTTGTTCATCCTGCGAATGTTCTTGTGATGGCCGACCGGATGTGTTATTCATCTTGCGGATACTCCTATGGTTGTTTGCCGACTTAGATGCTTGTTCCTAAGTCGATGTCTTGTATAAATAATGATTTGTGAGTTCATTTCAGTGTGTGGTGTGAGGATGAGTATGATATAGCGAAGAAAGGTGCGAAAGGCAGAGCAGAGATTGTTGGGCTTAATTGGAACTGATCCGGACATGGTAGAGATGTCATTCTCCAGTTCAAGACTGTGATTTTTATCACTTTGTAGACAGTGTGTCTCCTTGTAGGCAGTGGGCCTCTTTGTGAGCAGTGTGCTCGGGCAGTGAGCCCTTATTGGCATGTGCCATTCATTTTTCTTTATTCTTCTAACAGAGAATAATTCTTGGGTTAATCACCCCGTGGTTTTTCCCTTAACCGGGTTTTCCACGTCAAAATCTTGGTGTTCAATGTGTTGATGCTTATCCGCTCTTATGTTTATGTATTATGCTTCCATGAATGATTATTTGATATGCTGCTAACTAACAACAGAGAATTAAGTGTTTGAAATAGAAGAAGTTCTATACAACTGATTCACCCCCCCCTCTCAGTTGTATGCCCTAGATCCAACAATTGGTATCAGAGCCAAGTTCCTCTGATAGGAGCTTAACCGCTTGAGGTGATCCAGGATGTCGTCATACAAGAAGGATAGTCCGAAGTTCGATGGAACCAACTTCACTCTCTGGAAAGGTCGCATGAAGTGTCATTTGGAATGTATGGGAAAGCATACTTGGCTATGATTTCAAAACCATATATACCCCCACAAGGTGGTCCGACAACTCCAGATGAAACCACAGAAGCTGAAAACAATCTGCGGACCAAGGAAGCTCTTCTAAGCGCATTGAATGACTCAGATCTCTCGAATGTCATTGACCTACCAACTGCATATGAGATCCTAACTAAACTGGAACTTCTGTATGAAGGAGATGAGTTTGTCAAAAGTGCAAGGTTGCAAAGTCTGAAAGGGAAATTTGAAAGATTGAAAATGAGAGATGATGAAAACATTACTACCTTTATGCCAAGAGTAAATGAGTTGGTATGTGGAATCAGAAATGCTGGTGGAACTCTAGATGAAAATGAGATTGTCTGCAAAATCCTTAGATCCCTTCCTGCTGCCTACAAAATCAAAGTTGCTGCCATTGATGAATTCAGAGCCCACACAACTGTCACAAGAGAACAACTGGCTGGCAAACTAGCTGCATTTGAAATGACCGAGTTTGGAGATGATCCACCCAAGACTGAATCTGCTTTTAAAGCCAGTGCCTATGTGAAAGGCAAACAGAGATTTGATCCGGGTGAAAACTCATCAAGGAAAATGTCATGGTATGATCAAGCAAGAAGAGACATGGAAGAAGAAGAAGCAGAAACAGCTCAACTTGAAGCCCTCATTGCAAAGAGACTGCCCAGAGGATCCGGTAAGTATGAAGGAAAACTACCTTTTAAGTGTTTCAACTGCAATAAGATTGGTCATTTTGCCTCAAGATGTCTGGAGAGATCTGCAAGATCTAATACTCACAGACAAAGGTTTCAAAAGAATTGCTATTATGTTCATGAAGAAGATGACAATGAAGGAGTAACAGATGATGAATCAGATCCAGGAAGCAAATCCGGAAATGAGTGGGTGTTTATAGCCATCAAGGAAGAAGATTCCTTGCTCTCTGAATCTGTCAATCACAAAGTTGTTGAAAAAGCCTTGGCTGCTCAAGTGGAAGAAAAGGATGATTGGGTTATTGACAGTGGATGTTCTCACCATATGACTGGTGACAAGAATAAGTTCTTAGACTTGGAAAGATATGAAGGAGGAATGGTAAAGTTTGGTGACAATTCTGCTGGCAGAATCAGAGGTAGGGGAACTATTTCCTTTGATGGTAAGAGCAAAACAGGTAATGTACTATATGTTGAAGGATTGAAGCACAATCTTCTCAGTGTTGGTCAGTTAGTGGACAAAGGCTATGATCTCCGGTTCAAGAATGGAAAATGCAGAATCTTTACAAGCTCCGGAACTGAAATTGCATCCGGTACTCAGACAAGAGGTAACATCTTTCATCTGGTTGGTTCAAATAAAAGTTGTTTGTTTGTTCAAATTGATCAGAGTTGGTTATGGCATAGAAGAATGTGTCATGTAAATTTTGATAACATCATCAAAATAAGCAATACTCAGGCTGTGAGAGATCTTCCAAAGTTGATAAAACCTACAAACAGTGTGTGTAAAGAATGTCAGTTAGGCAAACAAAGCAGAGTCTCTTTTAAAAGCAAAGATCAGTCTTCTACCGGATTGTTGGAATTAGTACATACTGATCTATGTGGTCCGACAAGAATCAAGAGTCTGCAAGGTGATAGATATTTCATGTTGTTAATTGATGATCATTCCCGGATGATGTGGGTTACCTTTCTAAAAGAAAAATCAGAAGCTTTTGAGAAGTTCAAAATCTTCAAAGCTATGGTTGAGAATCAAACCGGATTGAAACTAAAGTGTCTAAGGTTTGATAGAGGTGGTGAATTTACATCTGGTGAATTCATTGACTTTTGTGAGAAACAGGGTATAAGGAGACAGTTGTCTGCTCCTAAGACTCCACAGCAGAATGGAGTAGTTGAGAGAAAGAACCGGACCATCCAGGAAGCTGCTAGGACAATGATGTTGGAAGCAAATGTTCCTCAAATGTTTTGGAAAGAAGCTGTCAGCACTGCAGTCTACACTCTCAATCGAGTTCAAATCAGAAACAACACCGGTAAGACCCCTTATGAACTTTGGTTTGGCATCACTCCTACTGTGAAATATTTCAGGGTATTTGGTAGCAAGTGTTATATTAAAAGAGATGAAGATCTAGGAAAGTTTGATGCTAGAAGTGATGAAGGAATTTTCTTGGGCTACTCCACTCAAAGCAAAGCATACCGGTGTTACAATAAGAGATTGAGGAAGATGATAGAAAGCACCAATGTAAAGGTTGATGAAGGAATTGAGAAGCCTTCAAGATTTTATGAATTTGATGAAGATGACCAAGACAGTGTTCAAGGACCTCAATCCTCTCCGGTGAAACAGAGTCAGCCTGATCCGGTAAATCAGGAAGAAGAGTTAGGTTTGAATGAGCCTGATCAAGAAACAGCAGTACTGGATACTCCCAAAATTCCAAGGTATGTAAGACTGAATCACTCTGAAGATCAGATCATAGGTGACAGAAGCAAAGGTGTACAAACTAGAAGGAATATTGCTCAAGATCAGAATGAATGTTGTCTGATTTCAAAGATTGAACCTAAAACAATAAATGAAGCCTGCAATGATGAAAACTGGACCAAAGCAATGGAAGATGAACTGATGCAAATTGAGAAAAATCATACTTGGGATCTTGTTCCCAGACCTAGAGACAGGAATGTAATTGGAACCAAGTGGGTCTTCCGGAACAAACTAAATGAAGCTGGTGAAGTAATCAAAAACAAAGCTAGATTGGTCTGCAAAGGCTACTCTCAAATAGAAGGAATTGACTTTGAAGAGACTTTTGCTCCGGTGGCAAGAATTGAAGCAGTCAGATTACTTCTTGCATTTGCTGCCTTCAAAGACTTCAAGGTATATCAGATGGATGTCAAGTCTGCCTTCCTAAATGGTGATCTGGAAGAAGAAGTCTACATTGAACAACCGGATGGATTTCAATTGTCTGATAATAATGATATGGTCTGCAAGTTGAAGAAAGCTTTGTATGGATTGAAGCAAGCCCCAAGAGCATGGTATGAAAGGTTGGATAAGCATCTTGTGCAGATTGGATTCAACAAAGGTACTGCTGACAGTAACTTATATTTCAAAATTGATCATGAAAACATTCTGATTGTTGAAGTGTTTGTGGATGATATCATTTTTGGAGGAAAAGATAGTATGTGCAAAACCTTTGCAAATCAGATGAAAAGTGAGTTTGAAATGTCTATGCTTGGTGAAATGAATTTCTTCTTGGGTCTGCAAATTACTCAAACAAAAGAAGGGATCTTCATTTCTCAGACCAAATATGTGAAAGAATTGTTAAAGAAATTTGGTATGGAAGACTCAAAGCCTATGAACACTCCTATGGCAACCGGATGTAAGTTAAGCAAAGATGATGATTCTCCAAAGGCAGATCAGACAAAGTATAGATCAATGATTGGTGGATTGTTGTATCTCACTCAAACTAGACCAGATATAATGCAGGCTGTTGGTCTTGTGGCAAGATTCCAGGCTGATCCTAGAGAATCTCATGTTATGGCAATCAAAAGAATTTTTAGATACTTGAAAGGGACAGTTGAGTATGGTCTATGGTATCCTAGAGATCCGGATTTCTCTCTTCATGCTTACACAGATGCAGATTGGGCAGGAGATGTGGATGACCGGAAGAGCACTAGTGGTGGAGCATTCTTTCTGGGGAAGAGATTGGTTTCTTGGCTAAGCAAGAAACAAGATGCAATATCTCTGTCTACAACTGAAGCAGAATACATTGCAGCAGCAGGTAGTTGCACTCAAATCTTGTGGATGAAGCAGATGCTAAGAGACATCAAAGTTGAATATGAGGAGCCTATTACAATTTTCTGTGATAATTCAAGTGCAATTAATATTTCCAAGAATCCGGTATTGCATTCTAAGACTAAGCACATATCTATCAAATTTCACTTTTTGAGAGATCAAGTAAACAAGGAAGAAGTCAGATTGGAGTATGTTCCCTCCAAGGATCAGATTGCAGATATCTTTACAAAACCTCTTCCCAAGGACTCTTTTGAATATCTCCGGGAAAAGTTAGGGGTCATGGCCCCTCCGGTGATGAACTAAGATGCACTGATGTGCATCAGTCCGGTGGCTATCACAGTCATATCTTGTGATCCGGACTAATGGGGAGCTGCAACTAAGGGGGAGCAGCTGGTATTATTCTGATGCATGAGAGTTGCAAGTATGAGCCCTTTGCCATTGATGTCAAAGGGGGAGAGAAGACATGTGAAAAACAAGTGGTTGATGATCAAAGGGGGAGCAGCAAAGGAAGACATGTGAAGAGTTGTTGTTGATAGGGGGAGCTGTGACAGAAAAGAGAAGTTCTTGTCTTGATGGTTTTTCACATCATATGTTGCCATCAATGACAAAGGGGGAGATTGTTGGCAAGTATGAGGTGAGCCAGTGTTGTCATTGATGTCAACATACTCATACTGCACTGACAAGAAGGATTTGATGAGCTTTGTGCTGAGGATATTGAGAAAATTAGCCTCAGTCAGGAACAGTGAAGAACAGTGATGAGAAGAAGGTAAATATACTGTATAAGATGAGAACCAGAGGATGCGGATTAAAGGGTTAGTAGATATGAATCTTGAGATGCTACAGTTAAGATTTCAGAGGTCCGCATGAAGATCTGAAGGAGTTATGGCTGCCGGTATAGAACCGGGTCCGGCAAGTATCCGGAGGTGACAGAGGATCACAAAAAGGTCCGGTGAGGTCCGAAATTGTATTATCCTAATCTGCGGATTGGAAGGAGTGTTTGGGATGTCCTTATGATGTATCATCCTGATTTGTGTATGATTTGGAGGTCCGGAAGTACCTCCTGCATTATGACAGTGGCGACAGACTGTGTTCTTAAAGTTCCGGATGAGGAAGACAAGAGATCCCAGTAAGCAGAGGAAGTGCGGATGTATCCGGACATTCAGACAGGCTTGTGAAGGTTCTTGGATCATGTTTAGGTTGTGTTGTTGGTCCGCATTGATGGTAGAGCCCGGAATTGAAGTTATTCTTCCGGATGAAGTTCTTGCTCTGTGTAGCCGACCGGATGAGTTGTTCATCCTGCGAATGTTCTTGTGATGGCCGACCGGATGTGTTATTCATCTTGCGGATACTCCTATGGTTGTTTGCCGACTTAGATGCTTGTTCCTAAGTCGATGTCTTGTATAAATAATGATTTGTGAGTTCATTTCAGTGTGTGGTGTGAGGATGAGTATGATATAGCGAAGAAAGGTGCGAAAGGCAGAGCAGAGATTGTTGGGCTTAATTGGAACTGATCCGAACATGGTAGAGATGTCATTCTCCAGTTCAAGACTGTGATTTTTATCACTTTGTAGACAGTGTGTCTCCTTGTAGGCAGTGGGCCTCTTTGTGAGCAGTGTGCTCGGGCAGTGAGCCCTTATTGGCATGTGCCATTCATTTTTCTTTATTCTTCTAACAGAGAATAATTCTTGGGTTAATCACCCCGTGGTTTTTCCCTTAACCGGGTTTTCCACGTCAAAATCTTGGTGTTCAATGTGTTGATGCTTATCCGCTCTTATGTTTATGTATTATGCTTCCATGAATGATTATTTGATATGCTGCTAACTAACAACAGAGAATTAAGTGTTTGAAATAGAAGAAGTTCTATACAACTGATTCACCCCCCCCTCTCAGTTGTATGCCCTAGATCCAACAGACATGACATATATTTTAGTTCTGGTTTAATTTTTCAATTGTTTTAAATCTTTTGCATTTGTCCCTAAGGTACAAGACGTTAAACATGCAAATTGATATGTTGTTTTTTTCCCTATGTTCAATTTGACTCTCCTTTCAAGTCTGGCTATGCATATTCCCTTCATATGTATATTGAATGCACTTACTTGAACATACAATATGTTATACCAATACAATCGCGAAATCCAACGATTGCTTAATTTGCTTCAGAAAACGGTCAGGTCCGGGTTTGCACATTTAAGTTTTAACATTTAAGATACATGTACAAAAATGATAAAGACAACTCATTCTTGTATTACAACATACCAAAAATAGCATCTTATATGCATAAAAATTTGTATATGAGATACAAATTTGACTGAACACTATACTTTCACAAAACTACCATATCTCACGAAAAAACAAAGAATTTCCAGTTAGTTCAAAAAGCAACCCTAAGTCATTTTTATGCAGAAACTACTGGTAAGCCTTGTTTCTCCCTAATATTATGCATTCTAGTTTTTAAAATATTCCCAGCACCAAGTACATTTTCCCTTTACCACCAAGCAGGACAAAACCACAAGCAAAAGCAAAAGCCACAACAAGGGTCCTCATTTTGCTAGAGGGTAAAATGGGGCGTGTTGTGAGCATCACAACAGGATACGGTGGAATGGAGGCCATTTGTCACAGAAACCAGGGAGAACTTCATCGCATCCTACCATCGTAAAGTAGCAAAGGGCATTGCTTTACTCAAAAAACTGGCAGGATGTGGAATACGATTGAATGCGTGAGCTGCTTGATCTTTACTTTGCTATTGATGATAATGCTTGATATAGGAGTTTGGGGTGATCATGTTTTTTCTCTATCTTCTTTTTGCTATTTTATGCTTAAGCTGTAAGGGATAGGGCTTAAGAGAGGATGGCAATGGTAGGGTAGTGAATATGATGTTTCTTTGTTTTAAGCTATGGTAGTAGGGATAGGGAAAGTATGAACAAGCTATTTTGAATGTAACCCTGATTTTGACTAGTTACAGTTGTAATGTTTTGAACTCTTTGTTTTGATTCTGGTTAATGTATAATACAAAGGGAGCTGACCCAATAGTTTACTCATCAAAAGAAAAATAAAGATAATTAGTTTAAAAATAGTGACTTTTATTATCTAATTTATAGAGTCCATTTATTAATTAAATAAATTAAATTTGTTAAACTAAGTTATGTATGGGAGTTAGTTATACCATTGATTTGTTTATTAACATTCTTTTATATATGTTCTTCATTTGGGAAAGAGATTATAATTGTTTAAGTTAATTTGGGTTAGTAATTGAATTATTATAGTGAAAATGAGGAAATGTTGGTTTTAAGTTATTCACTAGTTAGTTGAACAAATTAGTGGTTATAATCTTAGGAAATTTTGGCATTCAGTGGGTCTGTAATTCTGATATTAAGGAAGTTGTTACCAGTTGGTATCCTACCTTTTCTCATCCCTGGCTCATTGAGTTATGGAACCAAACTCTGCCCTGTTTGGGCTGGACTTTATGGAAAGAACGTAATCACAGAATTTTTAGGGATACTGCTAGAGATGCCTCTCAAGTTCTTCACTCTTTTGTTAAGACTCTAATGGAAAGTGTCACTAATGCCCATATCTGTATTACGGAGAGACCTCTAACCCATGAAGAGGAGCAAATTGCGGGTAATTGGAATATCCTAAATCATATTCTTGCTCGTAATAGTTCCAAAAGGTTGCAGAGGCTTAACACTAGATGGAGACCCCCGAAGCCTAACTGGCTAAAACTAAACTTTGATGGGGCTTCTAAGGCGGATGGCAAAGCTAGTGGTGGAGGGATTATAAGGGATAACAAAGGGTGGAAGGTTGCTGTCTATGTTGGTGGGTTAGGCTATCAAAGTAATAATTATGCTGAAGCACTTGCTCTTCTATGGGGGATTAAATTGGCTATCTCCCTTGGTATTAGAAATCTAAATATTCAGGGGGACTCCAAAATGGTTATTGATGCGGTGAACAATGTGTTGACCGTTGGTATTAAGTTGAAGGATATGATTATGGATATTCAGATCCTCCTTCAGAAGATTTTTAGGGTGGACATCTCTCATAATTATCGAGAGGGTAATGGGGTTGCAGATGCCTGTGCCGAGCTTGGTCAACAGTATTCAAATTGGCGATGTTGGCACCAAATCGACTACATCCCTTTTAACATTAGGGATCTTATTCAAAAGGAAGTGACGTGTCAAGGATGAGTCAGATTTATTGGAAAGACAGATCACTTCATTAGTTCTATTGGAGGATGCTGACGTGCATCTTGAAGTACAAGTTTTTTTGTACTTTCTTGATTATTGTTATTTCTGCCTTATTATGCCCCTTTGGTAAGGCAAGCAGCTTACTTGCTCATTATAGCATTTGCAGTGAAATTATGATTAAGCATGGGACGAGTAAGCGTCATCCTTGTAAGGCATTCCTTATTAATGATAATGCGTGTTGTTTCATTACCATTATCATTATCCTTGATCAAGGGGTTAATGTTACCCTGCATTTGAACTCTGTGGAAATTTGGGGTTTTCGTGATTTGCTCTATAAGTCCAACATGGGTGGCGATAGAATCCGAACGGAACCCGTTTCTTGTTGCAAGTTCAAAGATAACCCGGTGGTCTGGCATTATTGTAAAGAGGGTGGGATTAGTCCCTATTTGAAGCGGCTAAATGGGTATGATGAAAACTTATCTAAGCAGTTCGCTAGGTCTTGGCAAAACCAGTGTATCTCTGTGGGGGGAATTAGTTTCAAGATTTCAAAAAGTGTTATTGCTATGGCTACTGGCATGTCTACTCAGGGGATTAAACTGCAAAGGAAAACCAAAATTGCAGACCATTCTAGCTAGAAGCTCTTTCTTGGAGACGGTGAAGCACTCGTGCCCTATCAGGGGGGATTCGACAGAGCCAAGTTGCCTGAGCCTTGGGATAGTGTGTGTTTTCTCCTTATGAAGTATTTCACTCTGGAGGGGTGCTTCACCAGGTTCTATAACTATCATCTTCCCCTTCTGAATCACTTTAGACGCAATGCTCATATTAGCTTTCCTTTTTATCTTTTATCTTCCCTTGAGCATTCTATTCTTAGGATTAGAGCTAAACTAGCCAAGAAACCTGCTAAGAAACCCATCCCCCTTCATCAGGGCCTCATCCTCTGTCTTTACGACTTCCATCTTGCCCTAGAGCCTTCTAAGGAAATTCAGACTTATAGTGGGGAAATATCTTCAAACCCTGCTGATACTGCTGATGTTGAAAGACCATGCCCTTCCCCTGCTTCTACTAAGACAAAAGAAGTTTCTTTTTCTACTTCTGAGGAGATTCCTATAGATACCCTAGGCTCTATTGTTAGTACGAAGTGCAAGAAGAGGAAGACTCCAGCTGGTGAAGCTGGCACTGTGGGGACTACTGTGGGGACCCCTAAAAATCCCTGTAGGACACCCGTGGGACATGGTAGAAAGTCTCATCTGTCTGCAAAGAATATTAAGGAGGGCTTCTCCTCAGGAGTTAGGCGGTCTAGGCAAATTGCTGGCAAACCTACTCTCAAGGCCAAACTTATTGATTATTCTGAGAGTGCTTTTGACGAATCCACCCAGGGTGATGAGGCTAAGGATATGGATGTTCAAGAGATCTTTGAGGATGCTGAAGGTAAGCAAGAGTATAAAGAAATGGTGGCTACTGCTGACGATGCTGAGGATTCTACGGGAAATGCTAACAAAGTGGGACAGATGTTTGTGGAAGAAGCTGATGAAGAAACGGAAACTGGTGCTAGCTTTGGGTCTAAAATTGTAGTTATGAGGGGCTGCATTGAGAAGCTGGAACATAATCTTTCCACTATGCTCAGGAGTTCTATCTTACTCAATATTTCTGTGTTGTAGAACCTTGGGGCTGCTGTTACTACTGACACTGATGAGAACTCTTTGAAATTGGATGATCTTATTAAATCCATGGTTAAGCAAGGAGAGAATTTTCCTCAGTTTTTGCTTCTATATTGCTGATACTCTACTACTCCGTATTAACTATCTTAATTTGTAGTTGCTATTTATGCTGGGAAAACAGAGTTTGATGTATCTATTTTGAGGCACTTTTGTGCTGGCTGTCTCTATGGCTCTTTTTCTTTTTGTATGGGTTCGGCCCCTTGTTTAGCTGCCTTATATTATCAAAAACAAATTAGTGGTTAGAAGATCCAGTTGTGTAATGAATTCATTTAATTATTTCCATTTTTAACTTTAGACTTTTGAAACATAGGTTGACTAGAGGAGAGAACTCCATTAGTAGTTTAAAAATAGTGACTTGCATTATCTAATTTATATACTCCATTTATTAATTAAAGAAATTCAATTTGTTATACTAAATTATGTATTAGAGTTAGTTATACCATTTTGATTTGTTTATTAACATTATTTTATATATGAAAGAGATTATAATTGTTAAGTTAATTTGAACCATAGGTTAAATGGAGGAGAGAATTGCATAAGTAGTTTAAAAAAAGTGACTTGCATTATCTAATTTATATAGTCCATTTATTAATTAAAGAAATTAAATTTGTTATACTAAGTTATGTATGGGAGTTAGTTATTAACATTATTTTATATAAAAAAGAGATTATAATTGTTAAGTTAATTTGGGTTATACTAAGTTTTTGATTAGATTAGCTAGAAAGGAGGGTCCAGAACCCTATACAAATCAGCCCCCAGGGCAAAACAAGGCTACAATGAGCCAGAAACAACACATCGATGGCACACTGAAAAAATAGTTGTAGTAAGGCAAGGAGGAACAACTAAACAAAAGCATAACTTGATCTAGTAGGTTGAACACCCTTGGCCTGAGAATAGGTTAGGGAAACATGCTTAGGAAGACCACACTTCCTTCTATGAACAACAGTTCAAACTAATCATCCTCTCTGACAACAGAAGTGGGAGAAGAAGGCAGTGAAACATTCGCACAAGCCTTCGAAGGGGTAGGAGCAAGTGGAGAGGAAGAACCAGTCCCCACAACAGTAGCCCCAAAAGAAGAAGGTACCCCAGTAGTAGTAGCAGTGGACGTCCTAGCAACAGAAACCAAAGCTGAAGAAGGCAAAACCAAAGAGGAAGAAGCCAGAATAGAACCAGAAGAAATCCTGCATGAAGCAGGATGAGCTGACAAGTGAGTAGAGGAATGATTGGAAGAGTCCAAAGAAAGTGAGGGAACTAAAGAAGCAACCACCCCCTCAAGACTAGCCTCAACAAGAAGCTTGCCCTCCTCAGAGGACACCTCCTCTCCAGAGGAATAGTTCTCTGGGGAAGAATTAATAGTCAAGTGATCCAAGAGAGCATCTTTCCACCAAGTTGCAGTGCCCTTGTGGCATGTGAGAGGACAACCAGAGGCCAAATAGTTGTTTCCAGGGCCTATCCCTTACCATCAAAACCACATCTCCGTGAAGAGGCTTGGAGATGTCAATATCCACAAGGATGTGAGCTACTATGGAATGACCCATGAATGAAGTAGTAGAAGCAACCTTAAGGAAATGATCGATAGCATTGCTGATGCCCTCATAGAAGGAATCTTCCCAAAACTGGAGAGGGAGATTTGGGAGACAGACCCAAATGGGTCTGATGTTAAGCGGCTCTGTCAAGGGGTTAAAAGACAAAGTCCATGGTTTGATGGAAAGAGAGTGCTCCCTCCACAACCAAACCCTGCCATCGAGCACTACGTCTCACTGCTCGGAGGAGTCAAAAGCCACAATAAGAACCCTCTAGCATAAGGAAACAACTCTATCTCACCTTCAACAAGTGGCTTCCATGACTCCATGACCCAATTGTGGAGGTTGGGCAGGGAGGCCCAAAGTCCATTAAATTTGCAAATCGCACCTTTCTTTTGATAGTTGTCCTCATTTTCTGAGACGTCTGGACCACACACCACAACAGGGGACTCAAAGGTGCAAGGAATAGGTTGAGAACCATGCAAAGGTGAGTAAGACCAAGACACGCCCATCACAATAGCAGAGAAGGATTTCCTAAGGCCCCCATGCGCATGAATCCCCACAGCAAGAACACCATTACCATCGTCCCTGACAGTAGTACTGTAGGTCACATGTTCTGCACTTTTTATGCCAACACCTAAGAGAGACTCACGCTCCAAGCCAGACCCGGAGGCAATAGCTCAATCATTGTGAGCATCATCTGGGGCAAGAACCGTCCCATCTGCAGTAGGCACCAGGTCGACCATTGCAAGCTCAGTCTTGCGTAGCAGAAAATTTGAAATCTCCATCTCGAGTCTACTCTCTCTACTTTTGGGTTATACTAAGTTATCTATGGGAGTTAGTTATTGATTTAATTATTAACATTATTTTATATATGAAAGAAATTATAATTGTTAAGTTAATTTGGGTTAGTAATTGAATTATTATAGTGAAAATAAGGAAATGTTGGTTTTAAATTATTGACCAGTTGAACAAATTAGTGGTTAGAAGATCCAGCTATGTAACGAATTGATTTAATTATTTCAATTTTTAACTTTAGACTCTTGAACCATAGGTTAACTAGAGAACTACATTAGTGAGTTCTGAAACTCAAAGCAATTTATAGGTAAAATTGTAACTTAGTTGTTAATTCAATTCTATTACTTAAAAAAAAAATTGGCCTGTGTATGTCCACTTGTATGGTTAGCATAAGGTGGGCATGACACAATAAAATAACTATCAATAGAATATATATTATCAAATAGAATATAATTCACAATAACATACATAACTAATTCCATCCATAAAATGAATTTATAATTCGAGAAGAAATATATATAAATATTAAATATATAATATATTTAATATAAATATGTGGTTTTCTAATATATTAGAAATATATTTATATAATTTAACATTTTATAAAATGTAATATATAACAATAAATTTAATATATTTCATTGTCAAAATATATATTTTTTATTTTGTTTTAACTTTACAATAAATATCATCTAATGAAATGAGGTCCTACAAAAATATCTATTAAATGTATTAATTATATGATATTATATTTATTTATAATAATCTATATTATATAAAATATAATAGATAATATAATAAAAGCGAGGTAAGGGAATGAGATGTTGCGGCGAGGAGGCAGACTAGGGTTTGGGCCATGGTGGATGGCAAGGGCATTCCAAGCTCCACACAAGGATTTTTTCTCAAGATCTGATGGCAACAAGAGGATGGAGACTCATTCATGGGGTTGGGAGGATCTGCTATGGAAAAAGGTAGGGCCACGACCTTTTCAATAGAACTAGGTCTCTAGGATGGGGCTATGGAAAAATGTTTTTGAGTCCATTCCAGAAGGAAAATGAAGTCTTCAACAAACTATGGAAGTTGAAAGACTCTAAAAAGTTAGAAGGTTAGCAATGGGTGGTGGTCTTAGTTAAGGAAGATATAGTCATTTCGTGTGAAATAATTGGTATGGAATGGACAAAAAAGGTTAAGGAGTACAAAGAAAAGGTGTTTTTTTAATGAAATGGGTAGGGGAGCATTTAGATTTCAGCAAGGTTCGAGTATGGTGTGATGAGGTATGGGGACCCTTGACTAAACTCAAACCATTGTCGAATGGATTTTTTTTGTAGAATGTGATTCAGAAAGAACAAAATGATGGATATTAAATAATGGGCCTTTTATTATGGAGGGAGTGGATTTCTTCATAAAAGACCGGATTTTAAACTTCAATCCGTTGAAAGAATCGATTGAGTAGGTTTTGCTTTGGATCGGTTTGCACAGTCTTCCTGTCAAATATTAGGATACTGAAACCCTGATGGTTGTAGGTAATAGATTGGGCTCTTTTGTTAAAGTAGAAAAAGCTGTAGATATAAAGGATCAAAGTATGTATGTGAGGACTTGCATAAAATAGAAATCAATTCCCCCTTCCAAAAGAAATAGAGATCAGATCAAATGATGGTATATGGAGGCAGCAGATAGTAGTTGAAGAGTGTTTTACCAACCACAACATTTGTAAAGACTCCAGTCACACAAGCATTGATTGCATTTGTGACAAGAAAGAAAAAACACTAGAGAATGAGGTACTGGTAAATAAATTATTGGAACCAGAAAAGGAACAACTAGCTGAACAAGCTAGAAATCAGTTAAAACCTAATCTGGATTAAAGTCTAGTCATTGAGTCAATGGAAAATAATAGCCAAGCAGATCTACACCGTCTTTCAAATATGGATCCACTGAGCACTCCAAACATGAGATTGTTAGCTTTAGATAATCCCCTTCAGTTTCGAGGTATAGTAACTAAGGCTACGACTAGTAGAACAATGGAAGAACAAGTACACTAGAAAGCATTTTTTCATAAGGATAGCTTCGAAAGAGCCAAATCATAGACAAATATTGACCTGCAGGGTTATGTCACATGTGTAGACAGTTTATGGGAAACTCCAATCTGCAAAGAAAAAGAAGGCAAAGATAGTGGCTTTTCAGATGATGAAGAAAGTATAGATGGTGATATGGAGGAAGGAATTTTGGAGAAGAGAACCATAAAACAAAGCATGTCAATAGATGGTAAGATAAAGTTTGGTGAAAATAAAGAACCTGGAAGAAAATCAAATAAGGTCAAACTAGAATTGGATGGTAGTGTAAAAGGACAAAGAAAATTAAGATCTGGGAAGGGCATGTCCCTTCCCAAGTCACCATGAATGTAATATCTTGGAATGTTAGGGGCTGCAATGCCCCTGACAAGAGGCGATTGATCAAGTGAGGGTTTGATTAGTCTTGACCAGACTATATCCTATTACAAGAAACTAAACTAGATAAAATAAGTGCAGAAAAACTCATATGCAAATGAAAATAGTGGATGGGCATGTTTATGGAAGCAAATGGTGTTTTAGGTGGTTTAACTATCCTTTGGGATCCATGTAGGATAAAGACAGATGATTTGGTGAAAAACAAACATTGGTAGTTGTTAAAAGTGTACTCAGAATCGATGAAGGATCTGGTCTTCATTATTAATGTGTATGGCCCTACAGGTATAGGTCAAAAAAGGGAAGTTTGGAAATAATTATGAGAGGTTTTACAATCTTTGGGTGATGCATTGGTGGTAATAGGGGAGATTTCAATGCCACTCTCTTGTGTGAGGAAAAGAAGGGGGTACAACAAGTTAACTATTGTTTAGTTGGATTTTCAACAATTTGTATTATCAAATGGTCTTTAGGAAGTTTTTACAAAGAATGGGAAGTGTACTTGGATGAATAGGCATAAGGGCTTCACAAACATTGTGGAGAAATTGGACCATTTCCTTCTAGCAGGTAAATGGGGTGATAAGTCTTATGTGATGGAATCATTTATCTTGGCAATCTCAGGGTCAGACCACTATCCAATCTCTCTATCAGTGTCAAAGGATGCTACCCCAACTAGGAATTTGTTTAAATTTGAGAATATGTGGTTGAGAGATGAGAGTTTGAAACCTTTAATTGAGGCCTAGTGTAAGAATGCCCCTCAGCTAGAAGGATCTAAAGCATTCATCTTCTTTAAAAAAGTGCAATATATCAAGGGCAACTTGTGGGAGTGGAATAGACAACATTTTAAAGATATATTTGAGGAGAAAGTGAGGTTAGAAGAAGAGTTGGAACAACTACATACAAAGGTTCTGCTTCATGGTATGGATGAATTTAATTTTAAGCAAGAGAAGGACCTAAATGGTAAGTATTCAGAAATTCTAGCCAGAGAGGAGATTTTTTGGAACCAAAAATCTCAAGAGTGTTGGTTAAAAGAAGGGGATCGTAATACAAAGTTTTTTCATAATTCGGTGAAAACTAGGAGTAGAAATAAAATTTCAGAGATAAAGAAAAGTGGAGGGGAGATTCATAAAGAGCAAGAAGCTGTTAATAGAGAAGATGTAAGGTATTTTTATGATCTGCTCAATGCACAAAGCATACTTAGAGAATATTTAGTGGAAGAAATGTTAAATGTTATACCAAAAAATGCTTAATGAACAATAGAACCAAATACTAAACAAGGTGGTGTCATTGGTGAAAGCTTAGTCAGCAGTGTTTTAGTTAGGTAGAGACAAAGCGTCGGGACTAGCTGGGTTTCCTACAAGCTTCTATCAATCCTTTTGGGAAATAATTAATGAAGATTTATGGGAAGTAGTGGAAGAATATCGAATGCACTCCTATATGTTGCGAGACATGAATAACACTCTTATTGCTCTTATCCCTAAGAAGGAGTTTCAGAAATTTGATGACTTTCAGCCCATATCTTTGTGCAATACAACTTATAAGGTGGTTTCCAAAGTAATGGAAAATAGGTTGAAGGAGGTATTAAAGGTTATTATTTTTGAGGAACAAAGTGGTTTTGTCCTGCATCGCTCGATTGAGGAAGGAATTATAATAGCACATGGGGCAATACATACGGTAAGGAAGGGCAAAATCGATAGGATGTTCATGAAATTAGATATTCACAAAGCTTATGACTAGGTTGATAGATCCTTCCTATTGAAAGTAATCATCAAATTTGGGTTCAACACCTCTTGGATTTCATGGGTGAAGAGTTGCATCGAGACTCTGAGGTACCCAGTTTTAGTAAATGGCAGTCCGCAAGGTTTCTTTTCAACTACCAGAGGTCTTTGGCAGGGGGACCCTTTGTCTCCATTTCAATTTATCGTAATGGATGAAGTTTTAGGTAGATGCATAAGGAAAGAATTAAAGGTAAATAGAAGGGAGTGTGTATAGTACAAGGTATGGAGGCAGTCACACATCAACAGTTTGCTGATGATACGATTCTATTGGGAGAATCTACTTCAAGAGAAGCTCGTGTCATCAAAACTACACTCAAAAAGTATTGCTTAGCCTCAGGTCAAAAGGTTAATTGACACAAGTCAGATATTTTCTTCTTTAATACAAGGCTAGAGAAGCAAAAAGAAATAGCTATAATTCTTGGAATAAAGACATGGAAGCTATCGGAAAAATTTCTGGGCACTCTGCTCTTTGAAGGTGCATGTAGGTCTAATTTATGGAATCATTTGATTGAAAACTACTTGGGTAGAATGGAGGGATGGAAGGGAAGATGGTTATCATCTATAGGGTGAATTCTAATGCTTAAATTAGTCATTTCAGCTATACTGATATCTTCTATGATGTGTTTAAAGTTGCCAACAAAGATAATATAAATAATAGAATAGAAAATGAGAAAGTTTTTTTGGAATGACAATAATGAGTAGGAGAAGGTCCCATTGCTGGCATGGGATAAAGTGTGCAAGCCAAAATCTACAGTAGGGGCGGGGCCTTAGAAATAGAATTTAATGAATGAAGAAATGGGTGCAAAACTTATTTGGGGCATGGTCAAAAAACCTATGCAAAAGTGGGTAAGGATCCTCCAAAGAAAGTACCTAGATAACACACAAAGGAGAGGATTCTCACAATTCAAAACCCTCCTAAAGGTCTGGCAATTTGGAATTTTATGATTTAATGCAGACAAGTAGTCACAGATCATGTAACGTGGCAAGTGGGCTTAGATGAAAGAGCTAATTTCTGGGAGGATTCATGGGAGGGGTATCCAGTTTTAAAAGGAGATGCAAGGTTAGTAGAAATTCAGAGAGAAATGGAGGAAAAGTGGGGGACAAGGATTAAAGATTATGTAGTCAAGAAGGAGGTAGATGGTATTGAAGATTGAATATGGAAACCTATTGAGGATTTAAATTTGACAGTAGAACAACAAAACACATTTCATAAAGTTTTACAAGACACGAAAAATGTTATTAGTAGGAGGTAGTGATGAAGTGAAGTGGTGTGGATCTAAGGATGGGATGTATAAGGTTAAGATTAGTTACAGGCTACTAGAGGAAGAATGGGTAGCAGAGGGATGGCCAAATCATTTATGCTAGAATAAAAAATGCTTACCTAAAGAAGGATCCTTCATGTGGCTGGCTTTGAAAGGGAGAAATCTAATAGTGGAAAGGCTCAAGAAAATAGGCATTCAAGGACCAAACTAGTGTGTGATGTGTAAGAGAAGTGAAGAAACACTTGATCACCTACTACTGCAATGTGAGTTCACAAATAACTGTCGAAGGCAGTTTTTAAAGAAATTAAATTGGCAGGTACCTTGTCCATGGACATTGAAGGAGATGTTTCAAGGATGGAGATTGAATTTAAAGAAATCATCCTTCTCTAAGTCCTTCAATGTTGATATGACAACTTTGGAAGGAATAAACTAGAAGATTTTTTCAAGGTAAGGAATTAAGTTTTGAACATATGTTAGCAAAGATAGAGCTAGCAATTTTAGAAGTGGTCAATATGGTAGTAGGGAAGCAAAATTCTGGAAAATGTCCCTTTTGTCAAAAAGATAGCATGCTACAAAGGAATTGGCCTAGGATTAAACTCCCACAAACATATGGATCCTAGGCTTTAAACACTTTGAAAACTTAAGAAAGGGTGAGAGAATGGTAGTGGCTAGAAGCAGGGTGGATTAAGGCAAATTTTGGTGGAGCCACAAAAGGGAACCTTGGCCCGTCATGTGTAGGATGCATTATTAGAGATGATCTAGGTAACATACTACTAGTGGGTGCTCAAAAGTTACAAGATGGTACTAATAATGAAACTAAGGCAGAAGTTGCCCTGCTAGCAATAAATTTAGCAAGAAAGTTTTCTTTCCAGAATTTACACTTGGAGGGTGATTCACAAATTGTAGTAAATTCTATTGCAACTGGTGGTTCCCAAAAATGGAGGATAAACAAATTTGTGCAGATTATCAAACAAAAGATTGAAGGATTTATAGACTCAAAATTTTGCATACCTACAGGAGAGGATATGAAGTGGTAGACATATTGGCAAATTAGGTGGTGAGGAACCCTTCCGCAAAAGCAAGAGTGAATATGGAGGATCTACGTGAGATGGCATGGGTAGAGGTTCCTTACAACTGATAAGGGAACCTTTGTTTATTCAGAGAAAAAAGTTTTTGAGTTACTAGCTACAATAGACTCTTGTTTGTGGTACGAAGTAGTGTGGTTGTAGGAGGAATGGTGGAGACTGTATGAGGGACAATAGGGGATAAACTTGGGTAAGGAGAAATTTTGGATAGGTCATAGTTAGGGTGGAGTTGAATGGCTTTTATTTAGGATGGGTGATTGTGAAGGAGCTAGTATTGACTATTTTGGTCAAGGGGAGGGTGGTAATTGGTGGTGGTTGTAGGGTTAAACAATAATATAGTTTTTTTCATGTGATTGTAACTAAAGAATTTTGTTGAAGGTATATTTTGGAGGATGTATTAATTTTGAGAGTAAATAAAATAACCCAGGTTATACCTTCCTTTACCGATAAAAAAAAATATAATAGATAATAATAGATATAGTCAAAATGTAGATTTTCTTTATAAAATAAATATATTTAAATAAAGGCATAAGTGAATGGTACACATATAATATATTTAATATTTTAAATTGTATATTTATATATATATTGATTAGTGAATGTTTTGTAGGATTAAGGTGCCATCAATCTTGTAAATCTTATGTAATTAATTTCTCCTAATATTGTTTGTAAAATAGTCATAAGGGATGAGGTATTCACCAAGTAGCGATCTTGTTTCAACTACATGTTTGATCCTATTGAATGCACAAGACAACTAAGAGGGTAGGGTGAATCAGTTGTATTAGAAATTTAAAACCCTCACAAACATATTGACATCCACATTAGTTCACTTAAACCCTTAATCTGTTGTGATGATTAAACATGAAAATCAAGTAACATAAACTTAAACACATTCATAAGATACACAAGAGAACACCAGATTTTTACATGGAACACCCAATAAGGGAAACACCATGACGAGGATTAGCTCACAATATAAAGTAGTAGCAATACTGAATTACAAGAGGCTCACTGCCTAGAAAATGAAAGGCTCACTACCAAGGACTCACTATCCCAAAGAAGAAGAAAGAAGAAGAGGCTTACTGCCAGGGATGAACTGATATAATTGCATCTAACAAATGCATGGGTTCAATTCCAATGAAGCACAACAAATATCACCTTCGTAGCTATGCTGAAAAATAGTATACATCATCTGCTCACTACCTCAAGTTGCCTAACACATGAAAGTCCTTATTTGGGTTAGTAATTGAATTATTATAGTGAAAATAAGGAAATGTTGGTTTTAAATTATTGACCAGTTAGTTGAACAAATTAGTGGTTAGAAGATCCATTTGTGTAACAAATTCATTTAATTATTTCAATTTTTAACTTTAGACACTTGAACCATAGGTTAACTGGAGGAGAGAACTGCATTAGTGGGTTCTAAAACTCAAAGTAATTTATAGGTAAAATTATAACTTAGTTGTTAATTCAATTCTATTATTTAAAAAAAAATCAGCCTGTGTATGTCCACTTGTATGGTTAGCATAAGGTGGGCATGACACAATAAAATAACTATCAAATAGAATATAATTCACAATAACATATATAACTAATTCCATCTATTAAATAAATTTATAATTTGAGAACAAGTATATATAAGTATTAAATATAAAATATATATTTAATATAAAATATATATTTAATATACATATGTGGTTTTTCTAATATATTAGAAATATACTTATATAATTTTACATTTTATAAAATGTAATATATAACAATATATTTAATTTATTTCATTGTCAAAATATATATATTTTATTTTGTTTTAACTTTACAATAAATATCATCTAATGAAATGAGGTCCTACAAAAATATCTATTATATGTATTAATTATATGATACTATATTTATTTATAATAATCTATATTATATAAAATATAATAGATAATATAATAAAAGTGAGGCAAGGGAATGGGATGTGGCGGTGAGGACACAGACAAGGGTTTGGGCCATGGTGGATGGAAATGGCGTTCCAAGCTCCACACAAGGATTTTTTCTCAAGATCTGATAGTAATAGGAGGATGGAGACTCGTTCGTGGGGCTGGGAGGATTTGCTGTGGAAAAAGGCAGGACCACGACCTTTTCAATAGAACAAATCAAGGCCTAGGTCTCTCCATGATGGGGCTATGGTAAAGTGTTTTCGGGTCCATTCCAAAAGGAAAATGAAGTCTTCAACAAACTTTGGAACCTGAAAGACTCTAACAAGTCAGAAGGTTAGCAATGGGCAGTGTTCTTAGTTAAGGAAGATATAGTCATTGCGTGTGAAATAAATGGTAAGGAATGGACTAAAATAGTTAAGGAGTACAAAGAAAAGGTGTTTTTTTATGAAATGGGCAGGGAAGTATTCATATTTCACCAAGGTTCGAGTATGGTGTGATTAGGTATGGGGACCCTTGACTAAACTCAGACCATTGTCAAATGGGTTTTTTTGTAGAATGTGATTTGAAAAGAACAAAATGATGGATATTAAATAATGAGCCCTTTATTATGGAGGGAGTGGGTTTCTTCATAAAAGACTGGGTTTCAAACTTCAATCCGTCGAAAGAATCGATTAAGGAGGTTCTAGTTTGGATCTATTTGTACAGTCTTCCTGTCGAATATTGGGATACTGAAACCCTGATGGTTTTAGGTAAGAGATTGGGCTCTTTTGTTAAAGAAGAACAAGCTATATATAAAAAGGATCAAATTATGTATGTGAGGAATTGCGTAAAATGGAAATCATTTCCCCCCTTCTAAAAGAAATAGAGATCAGATCAAATGAAGGTATATGGAGGCAACATATGGCAGTTGAAGAGTGTTTTACCAACCACAACATTTGTAAAGACTCCAATCACACAAGCATTGATTACATTCGTGACAAGAAAGGGAAAACACTGGAGAATGAGGTATTGGTAAAAAATTTATTGGAACTAGAAAAGGAACATCTAGCTAAACAAGGTAGAAATCATTTAAAACCTAATCCAGATGAATGTCTAGTCGTTGAGTCAATGGAAAATAACAACCAAGCAAAACTACCCCTCTTTCAAATATGGATCCACTGAACACTCCAAACACGAGATTGTTAGCTTTAGCTAAACCCCTTCAATTTGGAGGTATAGTAACTGAGGCTATGACTAGTAGAACAATGGAAGAACAAGTACATGAGAAAGCATTTTTTCAAAAGGATAGCTTGGAAAGAGCTAAATCATAGACAAATATCAACCTGCAGGGTTATCTCACATATGTAGACAGTTTATTGGAAACTCTAATCTGCAAAGAAAAGGAAGGTAAAGATAGTGGCTTTTCAGATGATTAATAAAGTACAGATGGTGATATGGAGGAAGGAATTTTGGAGAAGAGAACCATAAAATAGAGCATGTCAACAGATGGTAAGATTAAGATTGGTGAAAAGAAAGAATGGGGAAGAAAGTCAAATAAGGTCAAACTGGAATTGGCTGCCAATGAAAAAGGGCAAAGAAAATTAAAATCTAGGAAGGTCATGTCCCTTTTCGAGTCACCATGAATGCAATATCTTGGAATGTCAGGGGTTGCAATGCCCATGACAAGAGGCGACTGACCAAGCTGGGGTTTGATCAGTCTCGGCCGAACTATATCCTATTACAAGAAAGTAAACTAGATAAACTAAGTGCAGACAAACTCATATGCAAATGGAAATAGTGGATGGGCAACTTTATGGAAGAAGATGGTGCTTCAGGTGGTTTAACTATCCTTTGGGATCCTTGTAGGATAAAGACAGATCTTTTGGTGAAAAAAAAACATTGGCAGTTGTTAAAAGTGTACTCAGAATTGATAAATGATCTGCTCTTCATTATTAATGTGTATGGCCCTATGGGTACAAGTCAAAAAAGGGAAGTTTGGAAACAATTATGAGAGGTTTTAGAATCTTTGGGTGATGCATTGGTGGTAATAGGGGGAGATTTCAATGCCACCCTCTTGTGCGAGGAAAAGAAGGGGGGTACAACAAGTTAATTATTGTTTAGTTGGATTTTCAACAATTTGTATTATCGAATGGTCTTCAAGAAGTTTTTACAAAGAATGGGAAGTGTACTTGGATGAACAGGTGTAAGGGCTTCACAAACATTGTGGAGAAATTAGACCATTTCCTTCTAGCATGTAAATGGGGTGATAAGTCATATGTGATGGAATCATTTATCTTGGCAATCTCAGGGTTAGACCACTATCCAATCTCTCTATCAGTGTCAAAGGATACTGCCCCGACTAGGAATCCATTTAAATTTAAGAATATGTGGTTGAGAGATGAGAGTTTGAAACCTTTAATTGAGGCCTAGTGGAAGAATGCCCCTTAGCTAGAAGGATCTAAAGTGTTAATCTTCTTTAAAAAGCTGCAATATATCAAGGGCAACTTGTGGGAGTGGAATAGACAATATTTTAAAGATATATTTGATGAGAAAGTGAGGTTAGAAGAAGGGTTGGAACAACTACATACAAAGGTTCTGCTTCATGGTATGGATGAATTTGATTCTAAGAAAGAAGACCTAAATGGTAAGTATTCATAAATTCTAGCCAAAGAGGAGATTTTTTGGCAGCAAAAATCTCAAGGGTGTTGGTTAAAAGAAGGGGATCGTAATACAAAGTTTTTTCATAATTCAGTGAAAACTAGAAGGAGCAGAAATAAAATTTTTGAGATAAAGAAAAATGGAGGGGATATTCTTAAAGAGTAAGAAGCTGTTAATAGAGAAGCAGTAGGTATTTTTATGATCTGCTTAACACACAAAGCATACTTAGAGAAGATATAGTGGAAGAAATGTTAAATGTTATACCAAAAATGCTTAATGAATAGTAGAAACAAATACTAAACAAGGTGGTGTCATTGGCGAAAGTTTAATCAGCAGTGTTTCAGCTAGGTAGAGACAAAGCATCGAGACTAGACGGGTTTCTTGCGAGCTTCTATCAATCCTTTTGGGAAATAATTAAGGAAGATTTATGGGAAGTAGTGGAGGAATATCAAATGCACTTCTATATGTTGCAGGACATGAATAACACTCTTATTGCTCTTATCCCTAATTTTGATAACTTTCAGCCCATATCTTTGTACAATATATCTTATAAGGTGGTTTCCAAAGTAATGGCAAATAGGTTGAAGTAGGTATTAAAGGTTATTATTTTTGAGGAATAAATTGGCTTTGTCCTACACTGCTTGATTGATGAAGGAATTATAATAGCGCATGAGGCAATACATACAATAAGGAAGGCCAAAACTGATAGGATGTTTGTGAAATTAGATATTCACAAACATTATGACTAGGTTGATAGATCCTTCCTGTTGAAAGTAATTAGCAAATTTGGGTTCAACACCTCTTGGATTTCATGGGTGAAGAGCTACATCGAGACTCCCAGGTACTCAATTTTAGTAAATGGCAGTCCACAAGGTTTCTTTTCAACTACTAGAGGTCTTTGTAAGGGGGACCCTTTGTCTCCATTTTTGTTTATCATAATGGATGAAGTTTTAGGCAGATGCATAAGTAAGGAAAGAATTGAAGGTAAATGGAAGTTAATGTGTATAGCACAAGGTATGGAGGTAGTCACACATCAACAATTTGTTGATGATACGATTCTACTAGGAGAATCTACTTCAAGGGAATCCTGTCATCAAAACTTCACTTGAAAAGTATTGCTTAGCCTCAGGTCAAAAGGTTAATTGACACAAGTTAGATATTTTCTTCTTTAATACAAGGCTAGAGAAGCAAAGAAAAATAGCTATAATTCTTGGAATAAAGACAGGGAAGCTACCGGGGAAATTTCTAGGCACTCCACTCTTTGAAGGTGCATGTAGGTTTGATTTATGGAATTGTTTGATTGATAGCTGCTTGGGTAGAATGGAGGGTTGGAAGGGAAGATGGTTCTTGTCTATAGGGTGAATTCTAATGCTTAAATTAGTCATTTCAGCTATACCAATATATTCAATGATGTTTTTAAAGCTACCAACAAAGATAATATCAGTAATAGAATAGAAAATGAGAAAGTTTTTTTTTGGAATGGCAGTAATGACTAGGACAAGGTCCCATTGTTGGAATGGGATAAAGTGTACAAGTTAAAATCTACAGTAGGGATGGGGTTTCAGAAATAGAATTTAATGAATGAAGCAATGGGTGCAAAACGTATTTGGGGCACGGTCAGTAAACTTGTGCAAAAGTGGGTAAGGATCCTCCAAACAAAGTACCTAGACAATACACAAAAGGAGAGGATGGTCACAATTCAAAACCTACCTAAAGGTTCTGTAATTTGGAATTTTATGATTTCATGTAGATAGGTTGTCATAGATCATTTAATGTGGAAAGTGAGCTTAGGTGAAAAAGTTAATTTCTAGGAGGATTCATGGGAGGGGTATCCAATTCTGAAAGGAGATGCAAGGTTAGTGGAAATTTAGAGAGAAAGAGAGGAAAAGTGGGGGACAAGGATTAAAGATTACGTAGTCAAGAAGGAGGTAGATGGTATTGAAGATTGGGTATGGAAAGCTATTTAGAATTTGAATTTGACAATAGAATAACAAAACACATTTCATAAAGTTTTACAAGATAGGAAACTGCCATTAGGAGGCAGTGATGAAGTTAAGTAGTGTGGATCTAAGGATGGGATGTATAAGGTTAAGATTAGTTACAGGCTACTAGAGGAAGAATGGGCAGAGGAGGGATGGCCAAATCATTTATGCTAGAACAAAAATTGCTTACCTAAAGCAGGATCCTTCGCATGACTGGCTTTGAAAGGGAGAATTCTGACAGAGGAAAGCCTCAAGAAAATATGCATTCAAGGACCAAACCAGTGTGTGATGTGTAAGAGAAATGAAGAAACACTTGATCACCTACTATTGCAATGTGATTTCACAAATAACTGCTGGAGGCACTTGTTAAAGGAATTGAATTGGTAGGTGTTTAATATGAAAAATGAAGAGGATTTGTTTAGGGTTGATTTTGATAGTTTATGTAAATCCTCCTTTCACCACTAAACATTCAAGGACATTCAACCGAGTAGGAGGTCTACTACAGGCCTTCTGTCATTTGGAACATAGGTGAAGATTGGGATTGTATGATTTTGTTGTTCAATTAAGCCCAATTATGCTCAAAACCCTAATTATGCAAATTCGTGAACAAACAGACAAATTACAGAAAATGATCGCACATAGAGATATAATATGACAATCAAATGCGTACCAAATTTTGAAGTTTGGAATATGGAAAATTTGAGGACTAATGAGCGGGTGCCCTAGTATAGTGCCACAATTTTTGTCGAGATCTGGGAATCTTGTCTACAATATGTTCCTACTGTTTTAGAGATTTTTCTATTGCGGGATCCAGAGGACTAATGAGCAGGCACCCGAGTCCAAGTCCCTATTTTATTCTCTGATTTGCAATTCCAATAGTCTCCACTGCTATCCTACAACTTCACTTCTTTTTCTCCCACAACCTGTAACCTGCAATCACAGAAAAATGGGTTGGAGCTTGTGTTGTTTAGTGGCTTGCCTCCGTCAAGCCCCGAAGAGACATTTAAGTCTTTTGAACATCGTTGTTAGATAGAGAGTGTGTATCCCTATGGTGTAGAGGTGAAATCCAAATGATAAATGATAGAAAACACAATTGATATCACCTTGTAGTGAAGATCTCATGGAATGAAGATGCTTTTCATGCCAACACAAACACAAGAACAATGCTCTACTCTACCACACAATGAATATTTTGAATGCTCTAGAATCACAAGTATGCCAAAAAACATCTAATTTCCATCTCTAGTTTACAAATGAACCCTAATCATGCTTATATATGCAACTACAAACATTCCCGCTAAGAATTTTGTAATTCAAACTTACCATGTCAGCATAAGACCTAAATAACGGTCATAAATTGACACCTTGAAATTGGTCCTGACCTAAACTAGGGTAGGACTAGGGTGCGGGAGCCCAAGTCCTCCCCCTATTTTAGGCAAGATTTATCATAAATGTACCCCCTAGGTCCCATTTTCCATGAAACTTTAGGGTTTTCTCATCAGGATGTCAAATTAACATGCAAAATGCTCTAAATGCATTCTAAAGGACTTGGGAGCTAAACCTTAAGAGGAAAAAGCCCCCAAGGTTACTTTTTCTAACATAACATTTAGCCCCCACTTTAATGTATGTATAAATGCAAGGCCAATACATGCATTAAAGTATGGTCAACAAACACAACAAACACACCAAGCACGAAGAAGACACACCAATCATAGAGAAGACAATAACAAGCATGCAAAACATAGAGAAGACAGTTACAATCATTCAAAATACAGAGAAGACAATATTGAAGACAAGCAAAACATAGTGAATACAGTGACTGTAGTGAAGACAGTGATGATTTTCTTTTTCTTTTTCTCATATATATGAAATGTAGATGCAAGTACAAGGGAAGTAAACACATCACCCATAATGCAGGAGGGACTCATCACCACTGGTCTTTAGATTGCATATGGGGCAACAGACACGCAATACAAATAAAGCATGCCATATAAATCCCAAAGCATAGGAGGGACTCATTGCCACTGGTCTTTAAACTATGCTTGGGAACAAACACACAATACACACACACTTGGAAGACATGGAGAAAATATGGCAGACAAACGATGGAGTGTTCCTATTTCTAGGTTCATCACCATCTCAAGCACATTACAGGCACACACCGATGATTGGGCTTCATCACAACAATCACCGAAGACATGTTTAAGGGTTGAGTTATTCATAGAACCACTCCCCGCCATTGTAGAGGACTTTTTGAAAATGATAGGATGTGCACTCTCCGCGAGAAATACACCATCCCTGCCTCTACAGAGGGCTTAAGATAAAAAGGATATATGCGATATCCCACCTCCACAGAGGGCTTAAATGATTGCAAGTTGATTTCAAACAAATCTCAGAGTGTAGGAGGGATTCATCGCCACTAGTCTTTAGGACTACACCTAAGAACAAGCACTTTGCTAACATCTAAAATAGACATCTTACCTTATATATGTCCCCACCTTAAGGTGGTTGATATCATGTGCTGATATCAAGCACGTTAAGGTAGGAAGAAAACACACAAGGGAACATGAGCTCTTTCAAAGCTCATGCCCCCAAAGGTGACATGTACTTTACAATCGCCAAATGTTCCCACAAACACATTCCTACAATAACAATGCTAGTGTCCATATAATCATGATAAACAACAACGTATAGAGAACTGAGGTACGCAAGATTCGAGATAGACAAAGTGCACGAAGCAACAGTATTGTTATGTTTTGTAAGTGTGATAAGACACCATCAAGATCACATGGAGTTCTTCTACTAGCCAAGCATCAAATAATGTATAACAACCCCATCGTCATGTAGAAACTAAGTCCAATTTTTTATTTTTTGCTAAAGGGACACTAGGTCTGCATCAGTATAAAATGTTTTTCATCATCTGCCCGATAGATAAAAACACTAGAGGAAGGGAAACAATAAATCAAGAGAGGAGAAACAAGTGTCTTAGGGACAATCACATAGGAGGGTGCCCCCTAGTCATCAACTGCAACGCTATGTCCATAAGACACAACACACAATAATGAAAATAGAGGAGAAGCAATATAGATGAATGATGATACAAATAGAAGAAGGTCACAAAATAGGTGGTCTCCTGGTATCCTGGACCTTACAATAGAATCAAGGGTCATCCTAGGAGGCTTGAACAACACATAACACATCATGAGGGAAGCACATCATGAGAGATAAAGGGTTAAAAATACTTACCTGTAGGGACAACCAAACTAAGGGTTGTCATCAAGCAAGTCATCATCATCTTCCCACTCTCAAATGTTAGAGGAAAGTGGGACATAGGGTACCATAGCTCAACTCTTATTGTTGTCTTCAAGTTGTTCATTCTTAAGATCTTCTTTGTTTGATTCAATGTTAGGTGAGATGTTTTCTTGTTGAGATGCAAGTCATTGGGCATAATCTTGTTGTCTCCTCCTTTCTCTTGCTTGTCTATTTCTTTTTGTCTTACCACTTATCTCTTGTAAGATAGTGTTTTGCTCTTCCATAGGTTTTTGTGTTTTAGAGGAGGAAGCACCATGATCAAATCTCATTTGTATAGGTGGGATGTTTTTTTGTCGATGACTAACTTCTGATCCTTGTAAGGATGGTGGGGGAGGAACCTCAGCATAGGGTCCTTTTCCTTTAGGTCTAGGATTCTCTTCAAATGCTGGTTGTTTGTCTCTTACTATTTCTTGAATAGAACCGACCACTTGATGTAATAGTTTTGTTTTGTAATTTCTATAGATCAAGAAGTTCAAATTTGTTTGTGGCTCTGGTTCCACTTCGGATCTTCCCCAAAAATAATCAAGTGTAAAATGTTGTCTTGTAGCCAAAGGTTTATACTTATTGCGAGAGATAGTATGCAATTGTCCATTTAAAGGAAATTTTACACAGTTATAAATTGTTGATAGGACAACTTCATAGCCTTTAACTATGGATGTCCTAGTTTTATGCAAAAAAGGTTAGAAATGGGGACAACATCAAACCATTTTTCTATGGATTTCTCAAATACAGTGACCAATAAGGATATCTTCCCAGAATTGTTTATAAAGGTTCCCTTATGTGTTTTAATTATCATATCCGAAGGGTCATAAAAGTCTTGTATCAATCCATGTGAATAAAGGAACTCTTCCATTACCAAATTAGTCATGCAATTATGATCAATGAGGGTTCCACTATAGGATTTATCATTGTCTTCACAATGATATAAAGAGGTCCTTCAGTGTCTCTAATTGTTCTATCATGAGGTGTAAACACAATTTCAGGTTTGGGGACCTTTCTTTTCATGTAAGGCCTAGGAGAGAACCTATTGTTATTATTGCGATTAGAAGACATGTGCTTAAGTTTTCAAATCAATGTAAGATCATATTTTAAAAGCTTTTCAAAAGTTATGCAAAAGACAAGTGCAAAACTGTGTAAAAATGACCTAAAATGCTTGATTTTTTCAACTATTTTCAATGCAAATAAGTGAAAGAAAAGGTGTTGTAAGGAAATTGATTAGGGGAATAAAATAATATGTCTGATATCAGTCCAAGAATCCTTGACAACATGCTTTTGATGCAAATCTAGAATGATGACAAGTCAAAATCTAGTGAAAATACATTAAAATATGCAATTTTTCACAAGTTTTCAATGCAAAGACCCAATAAAAGAGGTGTTGTAAAGAATTTGAGGAGGTGAAGAAGATTATATAAGTAATATAAGTCACCTAGAGCCATAAAATCTATCACAACACACTTGGAGAGCAAATCTAAGTCAAACCTTAGTGAAAATATAGTCAAACTATGCAATTTTTTACCAAATTTTCAATGTAAGAGCCTAATAAAAAGGTGTTATAAAGAATTTTAGGAGGGGAAGAAGATAATGACCCTGATAAAATCCAATTAATATAGAAAAATCCTTTACAACATGCCTATGATGCAAATCTAGAGAGATGATAAGGCCAAAATCTAGTGAAAAAGCAAGGTTTTCAAACCCTAGGCATGAAATTTTGCAAGCAAACCACTATGATGCAACACTACAGTTATAAATTAGTACTAATGAGTGTTTTAAAAGGGTAGTAAAATCTGAAACAAGATTTTGACTACAAACCCTAGCTAATGCAAAACTAGGTTATATGGAAAAATACACAATTTCAAGCAATTTTTATCAATTCAAGCATGAAAATGCAATCTAAATGAATGATGTATGAAAAATTTCTGTATTTTAGATCAAATCTGATGATAATGATAGAAATTTATTGAAATTCAATGCCAACTAATTCAAATTGTTTGAAAATGCAAGCTAAAAATGCCAATTTTTTCAAATTTTTCAAAATCTTCAATTTTTTTTGTAATTTTTCAAATGCAATAAGATGAACAATGATACAAATGAATGTAAATATGAAGCACAACAGTCAAAAAGGTACAAAATTCAAAAACATGGGTTCACCAAAATGTTAATATGAAAAATGAAGAGGATTTGTTTAGGGTTGATTTTGATAGTTTGTGTAAATCCTCCTTTCACCACTAAACATTCAAGGACATTCAGTCGAGTAGGAAGTCTACTACATGCCTTTAGTCACTTGGAACATAGGGGAATATTGGAGTTGTATGATTTTGTTGTTCAATTAAGCCCAATTATGCTCAAAACCCTAATTATGCAAATTCGTGAACAAACAGACAAATTATAGAAAATGATCACACATAGAGATTTTAAATGATAATTAAATGCGTACCAGATTTTGAAGTTTAGAATATGAAAAATTTGAGGACTAATGAATGGGTGCCCTAGTCCAGTGCCACAAGTTTTGTTGAGATCTAGAAGTCTTGTCTGTAACTTGTTCCTGTTGTTCTGAAGATTTTTTTGTTTCAGGATCTAGAGGACTAATGAGCGGACACCTGAGTCTAGATCCATATTTTCTTCTCTAATTTTCAATTCCAATAGTCTACATTGCTATCCTGCAACATCACTTCTTTCACTCCCACAACCTGTAACATGCAATCACGAAAAAATGGGTTGGGGGTTGTGGTGTTTAAAGGCTTGCCTCAGTCAAGCCCCAGAGAGACATTCAAGTCTTTCAAACATCGTTGTCAGATAAAGAGTGCGTATCCATGCAGGATAGAGGCAAAATCCAAATGATAAATGATAGAAAACATAATTGATATCACCTTGTAGTGAAGATCTCATGGAAGGAAGATTCTTTTCATGCCATGAGGAGATGGATGCCAAATTTGCAAATATAAACACAAGAACAATGATCTAATCTGCAACACAATGAATATTTTGAATGCTCTAGAATCACAAGTATGCCAAAAACCATCTAATTTTGACCTCTAGTTTGCAAATGAATTCTAATCATGCTTATATATGCAACTACGCACATTCCCACTAAGAATTTCATAATTCAAACTTATCGTGTTGGCATAGGACCTAAATAATGGTCATAAACTGACACCTTGAAATTGGTCCTGACCTAAAATAGGATAGGACTAGGGTGTGGGCGCCCATGTCCTCCCCCTTATTTCAGGTAGGATTTATCATAAATGTATCCCCTAGGTCCCATTTGCCATGAAACTTCAGGGTTTTCTCATCGGGATGTCAAATTAACATGCAAAATGCTCTAAATACATTCTAAAGGACCCGAGAGCTAAACCTTAAGAGAAAAAAGCCCCCAAGGTTACTTTTTTCGACATAACAATAGGTACCTTATCCATGGACATTGAAGGAGATGTTTCAAGGATGGAGATTGAATTTAAATAAATCATCCTTCTCTAAGTCCTTTGATGTTGATATGGGAACTTTGGAAGGAATGAAACAGAAGAATTTTTCAAGGTAAGGAACTAAGTTTTGAACATATGTTAGCAAAGATAGAGATGGAAATTTTAGAAGTGGTCAATACGGTAGTAGGGAAGAAAAATTATGGAAAATACCCCTTTTGTCAATTAGATAGCATGCTACATAGGAATTGGCTTAGGATTAAACTCCCACAAACATATGGATCCTAGGCTGGAAATACTTTGAAAACTTCAGAAAGGTTGAGAGAATGGCAGCAACCAGAAGCAGGGTGGATTAATGAAAACTTTGGTGGAGCCACAAAAGGGAATCTTGGCCCATCAAGAGTAGGATGCATTATTAGTGATGATTCAGGTAACACACTACTGGTGGGTACTCAAAAGTTACAAGATAGTACGAATAATGAAGCTGAGGCACAAGCTGCCCTACTAGCAATAAAATTAGCAAGAAAGTTTTCTTTCCAGAATTTACACTTGGAGGGTGATTCACATATTGTAGTAAATGCTATTGCAAATGGTGGTTCCCAAATATGGAGGATAAACAAATTTGTGTAGATTATCAGACAAAAGCTTGAAGGCTTTATAGACTTCAAAATTTTGCATACCTACAAGAGAGGATATGAAGTGATGGACATATTGGCAAATTGGGCGGTGAGAAACCCTTTGGCTAAAGGAAGACTGAATGTGGAGGATCTACGCAAGATAGCATGGGTAGAGGTTCCTAACGACTGATAAGGGACCCTTTGTTTATTCGGAGAGAAATGTTTTTGAGTTACTAGTTGTAATAGACTCTTGTTCGTGGTATTGAGTAGTGTGGTTGTAGGAGGAATGGTGGAGATTGTATGAGGGACGATAGGGGATAAACTTGGGTAAGGAGAGATTTTGGATAGGTCATAGTTAGGGTGGAGTTGAATGGCTTGTATTTAGGATGGGTGATTGGGAAGGAGCTAGTATAGACTGTTTTGGTCAAGGGGGGGTAAAATTTGGTGGTGGTTGTAGGGTTAAATAATAGTATAGTTTTTTTCATGTGATTGTAACTAAAGAATATTGTTGAAGGTATATTTTGGAGGATGTATTAAATTTGAGAGTAAATGAAATAACGTAGGTTATACCTACCTTTACCAATAAAAAAAATATAATAGATAATAATAGATATAGTCAAAATGTAGATTTTCTTTATAAAATAAATATATTTAAATAAAGATAGAAGTGAATGGTTCACATATAATATATTTAATATTTTAAATTGTATATATATATATATATATTGATCAGTGATCACTTTGTTAGGATTAAGGTGCCATCAATCTTGTAAATCTTATGTAATTAATTACTCCTAATATTGTTTGTAAATCATTTATAAGGGATGAAGTATTCACCAAGTAGTGATCTTGTTTCAACTGCATGTTTGATCCTGTTGAATGCACAAGACAACTGAGAGGATAGGGTGAATCAGTTGTATCAGAAATTTCAAACCCTCACAAACATATTCACATCCACATTAGTTCACTTAAACCCTTAATCTATTGTGATGATTAAACATGAAAAGCAAGTAACAAAAACTTAAACACATTAATACTATACACAAGAGAACACCAGGTTTTTACATGGAAAACCCAATAAGGGAAAAACCATGGTGAGGATTAGCTCACAATATAAAGTAGTAGCAATACTGAATTACAAGAGGCTCACTACCAAGGACTTGCTATCCCCAAGAAGAAGAAAGAATAAGATGCTCATTGCCAGGGATGAACTGATATAATTGCATCTAACAAATGCATGGGTTCAGTTCCAATGAAGCACAATAAACATCACCTTCACAACTATACTGAAAAATAGTAGACACCTTCTGCTCACTGCATCCAGTCACCTAAAACATGAAAGTGATTATTTGGGTTAGTAATTGAATTATTATAGTGAAAATAAGGAAATGTTGGTTTTAAATTATTGACCAGTTAGTTGAACAAATTAGTGGTTAGAAGATCCAGTTGTGTAACGAATTCATTTGATTATTTTGATTTTTAACTTTAGACTCTTGAACCACAGGTTAACTAGAGGAGAGAAATGCATTAATTGGTTCTAAAACTCAAAGTAATTTATAGGTAAAATTGTAAATTAGTTGTTAATTCAATTCTATTATTTTAAAAAAATCGGCCTATGTATGTCCACTTGTATGGTTAGCATAAGGTGGGCATGACACAATAAAATAACTATCAAATAGAATATATATATTATCAAATAGAATATAATTCACAATAACATATATAACTAATTCCATCTATAAAATAAATTTATAATTCAAGAACAAATATATATATATATATATATATAAATATTAAATATATAATATATTTAATATAAATATGTGGTTTTTCTAATACTTTAGAAATATATTTATATAATTTTACATTTTATAAAATGTAATATATAACAATAAATTTAATTTATTTCATTGTCAACATATATATATTTTATTTTGTTTTAACTTTACAATAAATATTATCTAATGAAATGAGGTCCTACAAAAATTTCTATTATATGTATTAATTATATGATATTATATTTATTTATAATAATCTATATTATATAAAATATAATAGACAATATAATAAAAGTGAGGCAAGAGAATAGGATGTCGTGGCGAGGAGGCAGACCAGGGTTTGGGCCATGGTGGATGGCAAGGGCATTCCAAGCTCCACACAGGGATTTTTTCTCAAGATTTGATGGCAGTAGGAGGATGGAGACTCATTCGTGGGGCTGGGAGGATCCGCTGTGGAAAAAGGCAGGGCCATGACCTTTTCAATTGAACAAAGCAAGGCCTAGGTCTCTAGGATGGGGCTATGATAAAATGTTTTCGTGTCCATTCTAGAAGGAAAACAAAGTCTTCAACAAACTATGGAGTTCGAAAGACTCTAACTAGCCAGAAGGTTAGCAACGGGCGGTGGTCTTAGTTAAGGAAGATATAGTCATTTTGTGTGAAATAATTGGTAAGGAATGGACAGAAACAGTTAAGGAGTACAAAGCAAAGGTGTTTTTTATGAAATGGGTAGGGGAGCATTCAGATTTCACCAAGGTCTAAGTACAGTGTGATGAGGTATGGGGACCCTTGACAAAACTCAGACCATTGTCAAATGGGTTTTTTTGTAGAATGTGATTCAGAAAGAACAAAATGATGGATATTAAATAGTGGGCCCTTTATTGTGGAGGGAGTGGGTTTCTTCATAAAAGATCGTGTTTCAAAATTCAATCTGTTGAAAGAATCGATTGAGGAGGTTCTGGTTTGGATTTGTTTGCACAATCTTCCTATTGAATATTGGGATTTTGAAACTCTGATGGTTTTAGGTAACAAATTGGGCTCTTTTGTTAAATCATAACAAGCTATAGATAAAAAGGATCAAAGTATGTATGTGAAGACTTGCATAAAATGGAAATCATTTCCCCCTTCCAAAAGAAATAGAAATCAGATCAAATTAAGGTATATTGAGGCAACAGATAGTGGTTGAAGACTATTTTACCAACTGCAATATTTGTAAAGACTCTAGTCACACAAGCATTGATTGCATTTATGACAAGAAAGGGAAAACACTGGAGAATGAGGTACTGGTAAACAAATTATTGGAACCAATAAAGGAATAGCTAGCTAAACAAGATAGAAATTGTTGAAATGAACTAGACAACTGAGAGGGGGGTGAATCAATTGTCCCAAATCTTTAACCAATTCTGCACCTTAAAACATTAAACACTTGTCCACTAATTTTTATGATTAAATCATGAAAGCATAAACTCAGAAACATAAACACAATTGCAAGATCATACACTATAGACACTAGATTTTTATGTGGAAAACCCTATTAAGGGGAAAACAATGATGGACGTTAGTCCACAAGATATATATGTTATAGCAACACTGAAAATCAAAGGCTCACTACCAAGGGGTGGTTCACTACCAAGGCATGGCTCACTGCAAAAGATTTGAACTAAGATAATAGCATCTACTCCATGCCTGAATTCAATTCCATTGAAGCGCAATACTCTTCCTCTTCTCTGCTCTGCCTTCTTCACTTAACTTCACATCTTCATACAAGGACATGTTTTCCATGACCAAATTACAAGTATATATCATTCATCAACCTTGGAATGTACATCAAGGTCAACATTACAAACATCAACCATTGGAACAATCTCCAAGGTCGGCATTACAAACATTTACAAAATAGGTCTTGACCTAATACAAAATTATGCTAAGGAAATGTAGTAAAGATGTATGCAAATCACACCATGCCTTAGTTGGGACTCAAAAATGATCTTCCATGCTACAACATGCTTCTACATTCTTCAATAGATCTCCACAATCACTGGAATTAACCAAGTTAGCTAAGATTGGTTATATGCTACGTTATCTAGGAATAATCTTCAAACATGATCTTAATTCCTTAACATAAACCAATGTAAAGGTAGGAACAAGATCAGGAGGTATCCACAAGCACATTGTAATCACCAGGAGCAATTGGACAGACTCTAACCACTTTATCCATGAGATTATTCACACCAGAGCACATGAACTTCACTGTCTTCAACTGTCATGAAAGAAAGATAGCTTGCAGACCACCAAATCATGAACCAATGTAGTTGTAGGCACTTATCATCATCCCAAACTTCCTTTTAGAACCGCATAGAAAAATACTTCAATGCGGAGGAATGTGGAGAAAAATACTTTCTCCCTGTCACTAGTGAATAATCAGAAAAAATAGGTTTTACTCTGGTGAATGTAACTCACTCAATTCTTCATATCAGAGGCTCAAAATTAGGATTTAACATCTTTAGACATGCCTCTAAATAACTTCCAATCCACAAACCAAGATCTTTAATCTACAAGAAGTGCGGAGCAATCTTCTAGACTATTCTTCAGTATGCAACTCATTGTGTTCACTATGATTCACTGTTTCCCTTCTGATTCTTTAGGAGGGGCTAATTTTCTCAATGTCCTCAACATACAAGGCTTCTAATCAATCAAAAGATAAGGATACAGTTGACACCAATGACAACAAAGATATGTTGACATCAATGACAACACCAATTAGGCACATACTTGCAACAAAAATTAGTTAAAACCTAATCTGGATGAAGGTCTAGTCGTTGAGTCAATGGAAAATAACAGCCAAGTAGAACTACCCCCTCTTTCAAATATGGATCCACTAAACACTCCAAATGTGAGATTGTTAGCTTTAGCTAATCCCCTTCAATTTGGAGGTATAGTAACTGAGGCTACGACTAGTAGAATAATGGAAGAACAAGTACATGAGAAAGCAATTTCTTAGAAGGATAGATTGGAAAGAGCCAAATCACAGACAAATATTGACTTGTAGGGTTATGTCACATGTATAGATAGTTTACTGGAAACTCTAATCTCCAAAGAAAAAGAAGGCAAATATAGTGTCTTTTTATATGATGAAGAAAGTATTGATGGTGATATGGAGGAAGGAATTTTGGAGAGGAGAACCATAAAATAGAGCATGTCAACAGATGGTAAGATTAAGATTGGTGAAAAGAAAGAATAAGGAAGATGGTCAAATAAGCTCAAACTAGAATTGGCTGGCAGTGCAAAAGGGAAAAGAAAATTAAGATCTGGGAAGGGAATGTCGCTTCCAAAGTTGCCATGAATGCAATATCTTGGAATGTCATGGGCTACAACGCCCCTAACAAGAGGCGTGCTCAAGAAAGGCTTTGACTAGTCTTGACCAGACTGTATCATATTACAAGAAACTAAACTAGATAAAATAAGTGCAGACAACCTCATATGCAAATGGAAATAGTGGATGCGCAACTTTGTGGAAGCAGATGGTGCTTCAGTGGTTTAACTGTCCTTTGGGATCCCTATATGATAAAGACAAATGATTTGGTGAAAAAAAAACATCGGCAGTTGTTAAAAGTGTACTCAGAATTGATTAAGGATCTGGTCTTCATTATTAATGTGTATGGCCCTATGGGTACATGTCTAAAAAGGGAAGTTTGGAAACAATTATGAGAGGTTTTACAATTTTTGGGTGATGCATTGGTGGTAATAGGGGAGATTTCAATGCCACCCTCTCGTGCGAGGAAGAGAAGGGGGGGTATAGCAAGTTAAGTATCATTTAGTTGGATTTTCAATAGTTTGTATTATTGAATGGTCTTCAAAAAGTTTTTATAAAGAATGGGAAGTGTACTTGGATGAACAGGCATAAGGGATTTACAAATATTGTGGAGAAATTAGACCATTTCCTTCTAGCAGGTAAATGGGATGATAAGTCGTATGTGATGGAATCATTTATCTTGGCAATCTCAGGGTTGGACCACTATCCAATCTTTCTATCAGTGTCAAAGAATGCTGCCATGGTTAGGAATCTATTTAAATTTGAGAATATGTGGTTGCGAGACAAGAGTCTGAAACCTTTAATTGAGGCCTAGTGGAAGAATGCCCCCTAGCTGGAAGGATCTAAAGGGTTCATCTTCTTTAAAAAATTGCAATATATCAAGGGCAACTTGTGGGAGTGGAATAGACAACATTTTAAAGATCTATTTGAGGAGAAAGTGAGGATAGAAGAAGAGTTGGAATAACTACATACAAAAGTTCTGCTTCATGGTATGGATGAATTTGATTTTAAGCAAGAGAAGGACCTAAATGGTAAGTATTTAGACATTCTAGCCAGAGAGGATATTTTTTGGGGGCAAAAATCTCAAGGGTGCTGCTTAAAAGAAGGGGATTGTTATACAAAGTTTTTTCATAATTTGGTGAAAACTAAGAGTAGAAATAAAATTTCAGAGATAAAGCAAAGTGGAGGGGAGATTTGTAAAAAGCAAGAAGTTGTTAATAGAGAAGCAGTAAGGTATTTTTATGACCTTCTCAACACACAAAGCATAGTTAGAGAAGATTTAGTGGAAGAAATGTTAAATATTATACCAAAAATGTTTAATGAACAGTAGAACTAAATAGTAAACACGGTGGTGTCATTGGTGGAAGTTTTAATTAGCAGTGTTTCAGCTAGGTAGAGATAAGGCATCAGGACTAGACGGGTTTCTTATGAGCTTCTATCAATCCTTTTGGGAAATAATTAGGGAAGATTTATGGGAAGTAATGGAGGAATATTGAATGCACTCCTATATGTTGCAAGACATGAATAACACTCTTATTGCTCTTATCCCTAAGAAGGAGTTTTAGAATTTTGATGACTTTCGGCCCATATATTTATGCAATACAACTTATAAGGTGGTTTCCAAAGTAATGGAAAATAGGTTGAAGTAGGTATTAAAGGTTATTATTTTTGAGAAATAAAGTGGTTTCATCCTGCACCGCTCGATTGAGGAAGGAATTATAATAGCGCATGAGACAATACACACTGTAAGGAAGGCTAAAACTGATAGGATGTTCATGAAATTAGATATTCACAAAGCTTATGACTAGGTTGATAGATCCTTCCTATTTAAAGTAATTAACAAATTTGGGTTCAACACCTCTTGGATTTCATGGGTGAAGAGTTGCATTGAGACTATGAGGTACTCAATTTTAGTAACTGGCAGTCTGCAAGGTTTCTTTTCAACTAGTGGAGGTCTTTGGTTGTGGGACCCTTTGTCTCCATTTCTATTTATCATAATGGATGAATTTTTAGGCAGATACATAAGTAAGGAAATAATTGAAGGTAAATGGAAGGGAGTGTGTATAACACAAGGTATGGAGGTAGTCACACATCAACAGTTTGCTGATGATATGATTCTACTCGGAGAATCTACTTCAAGAGAAGCCTGTGTCATCAAAAATATACTTGAAAAGTATTGCTTAGCCTTAGGTCAGAAGGTTAATTAGTACAAGTTAGATATTTTCTTCTTTAATATAAGACTAGAGAATCAAAGAGAAATAGCTACAATTCTTGGAATAAAGACAGGGAAGCTATCGAGGAAATTTTTAGGCACTCTGCTCTTTGAAGGTGCGTGTAGGTTTGATTTATGGAATCATTTGATTGACAACTGCTTGGGTAGAATGGAGGGATGGAAGGGAAGATCGTTATCATTTGCATGATGAATTCTAATGCTTAAATTAGTCATTTTAGCTATAACGATATATTCAATGATGTGTTTAAAGCTGCCAACAAAGATAATATCAGTAATAGAATAGAAAATGAGATTTTTTTTTGGAATGGCAATAATGAGTAGGAGAAGGTCCCATTGCTAGCATGGGATAAAGTGTGCAAGCCAAAATCTATAGTAGTGGCGGGGCTTCAGAAACATAATTTAATGAATGAAGCAATGGGTGCAAAACTTATTTGGAGCATGGTCAATAAACTTGTGCAAAAGTGGGTAAGGATCCTCCAAATAAAGTACCTAGACAATACACAAAAGGAGAGGATTCTCACAATTCAAAACCCACCTAAAGGTTCTAGAATTTGGAATTTTATGATTTCATGCAGACATAGATCATTTAACGTGGCAAGTGGTCTTAGGTGAAAAAGTTAATTTCTAGGAGAATTCATGGGAGGGGTATCTGGTTTTGAAAGGAGATGCAAGGTTAGTATAAATTCAGAGAGAAACAGAGGAAAAGTGGGGGACAAGGATTAAAGATTATGTAGTCAAGAAGGAGGTCGATGGCATTGAAGATTGGGTATGGAAACCTATTGAGGATTTGAATTTGATAGTAGAACAACAAAACACATTTCATAAACTTTTACAAGACAGGAAAATGTCATTAGGAGGCAGTGATGAAGTGAAGTGGTGTGGATCTAAGGATGGGATGTATAAGGTTAATATTAGTTACAGGCTACTGGAGGAAGAATGGGCATAGGAGGGATGGCCAAATCATTTATGCTAGAACAAAAAGTGCTTCCCTAAAGCAAGATCCTTCACATGGCTGACTTTGAAAGGGAGAATTATGACAGGGGAAAGGCTCAAGAAAATAGGCATTGATGGACCAAACCAATGTGTGATGTGTAAGAGAATGAAGAAACACTTGAGCACCTACTACTGTAATGTGAGTTCACAAATAACTGTTAGAGGCACTTGTTCAAGAAATTGATTTGGGAGGTACGTTGTCCATAGACATTGAAGGAGATGTTTCAAGGATGGAGATTGAATTTAAAGAAATCATCCTTCTCTAAGTCCTTCGATGTTGATGTGAGAACTTTGGAAGGAATGAAACAAAAGAATTTTTCAAGGTAGGGAATTAAGTTTTGAACATATGTTAGAAAAGATAGTGCTGAAAATTTTAGAAGTGGTCAATACGGTAGTAGGGAAGAAAAATTCTAGAAAATACCCCTTTTGTCAAGTAGATAGCATGATATAGAGGAATTGGCCTAGGATTAAACTCTCACAAACATATGGATACCAAGATGGAACACTTCAAAAACTTCAAAAAGGGTGAGAGAATGACAATGACTGGAAGCAGGATGGATTAAGGCAAATTTTGGTGGAGCCACAAAAGGGAATCCTAGCCCATCGGGAGTAGGATGCATTATTAGAGATGATTCAGGTAACATACTACTGGTGGGTGCTCAAAAGTTACAAGATGGTACTAATAATGAAGCTGAGGTAGAAGCTGCCCTACTAGCAATAAATTTAGAAAGAAAGTTTTCTTTCCAAAATTTACACTTGGAGGGTGACTCACAAATTGTAGTAAATGCTATTGCAAATGGCAGTTCCCAAATATGGAGGATAAACAAATTTGGGCAGATTATCAGATAGAAGCTCAAAGGCTTTATAGACTTTAGGGATAACTTTAAGGACCCCCCCTAAAAATACCTATAAAATCCTGGTGAATCCTAGCCCGAGGCCATAAAATTTTTGATGAATCTATGCCTATTTTTGAAAAAAATAATAATTTCATTGGTAAATTTTTCAAATTTGTCGACAATGGTTTTTTTGCTGGCGAATTGTATATAGATTTGAAAAAAAAATTTCCTTGGCGAATTATAGTTGTATTTGAAACAAATAAATAAATTAGGTGGCGAATTATAGTTGTATTCCAAAAAATAAAATAAATTAGGTGGCGAATCATATAGATATTAAAAAATGTAAAATAAATTATTTAGCGAATGTGCTGGCAATTGTTTTGAAAAATCATCATGTGGCTGGCAAAAATATCTAACACCAAATTATAATGACTAATTTACTTGGTGAATTTATAGCTTAAAAAAATATTTATATTTAGATTGATGGATAGTCAGTATTAGAGATCAACAACATTAGTTCTATTCCAGGTTGAAGTTCTGGCACACCCATCTTTCTCCATAAAGTCTCTAGAATAGAGACAAGTGTCAACAAAGGAACAATTCATATATTGAAAATAACTAAAATATAGAGTAACACAAAATTGCCCTATCAATAACACAAAGTTTGCAAAAAGATCCTAAATGCATCAACATGCTTAGTATATATAGCCTTGTCATACATAACTGTCTTTGAAATAATAATAGCTTCTTGGGGATAGCTGATTTAAAACATAAAATAATAATAAGTCTTTTTCCACAAGAGTATCCAGAGTATGTTTAAAGAAATAACATAAAGATATGAAATGCCATCATGTGGCAACAGTTTGGTCTTCATCCCGAGTAGCAGTCGAGCCCACCTGAACTGATGATCTTAGTTTCGCATTGTACCTCCTATACCTGATAATGATGGGATTTAAAATCTTGTCACTTGGTCCATAGGTAATGTTTGTCCGAAGTTTCCACTTACTTATAATTCTATTTGCATCTGTTAGTCTCTTATAGACGTCATCGATTTCATGCTTGAAAGGTCTAAGATACATTGCTATATGTCCAAGCTTCCCTAGTGATTCACCATTAACTACGCCATCACCAACAAGCTCTTCAGTAAACATCTTCTTAAAATTTTTCTTTACTTCCTTGACATCAAGGAAGTTGAAGTTCTCCCCGCTTTCATCTAAAATCTCTACATCTATTGTACTACAATTATTTTTAAGATCAACCATATCAATGTGATATTGATTCAAAATTCCTCTTATTTGTCCACGAAAATCCCCTAGCATAGACCTCTTCCACTCTAGTGCATCTAGCCAAGACACAGAATCATTCTCATTTGGATCATTAAACTTTTTTTTAGCTACAAGAATATTTGCATCAATTTCCATCCTATCTTTTATCTCTGTAGACACCGTAAGTAGATTACTATCTTCCCTCTTTATATTTCGTAACTCTGTAACTAACCCTTTCCTTTTATCATAAATGAGGGTATATAATTTCATGACCTCCTCAAGGTACAACAAACCATCAACAGTGAGTTGCTCTACCCATTGCTTGATGGCCTTACCTAGAGTTTGATATCTCATGATTTGTTGCAACATGGTAGGATCCATTCCATCAATAGAAACACAAGGAGTTGCATCAGAGGATTGAGAAGTACTATTCAAAATAGATTGAATGAAAGATGTTAGAGAATTCACTTGGCCTGTAGCTTTGCATTCTCCTATTGCTAAGCTTTAACTCTCTTTGCTAGCATGTGTTGAGAGAATTTTGCATGATATAAATCACCTTCCACCATAGGAGGGCCCATATCAATCTTGGTCATATTGAAATCTGCTTCTGTGACTTCATTTTCATTTTTATCCCCGATTGGGTTTGAAATCTCCAAAATCCTATGCCCTAAGGAAGAATTCATTAGCATACAAGACATCTTCTTAGCTTTCTTAGGCTTAGGTGTAGGATGCAACAATTTAGCTACAGTGTCAATGTTTGTGTCTGCCATTGGGGCATGTCTCTTACTCCTCTTTTTCTCAACAACTTTCTTTAGCCAGGAAGGGGAAGACAAAACTGTACCACACTCACTTGCACCTAGGACAACTCTGTCTGGCTGATTAGGAGTATCTTGAACAAGAATTTCATTTGATACAGGGGAGGTTGCAATCTCAAACAAGGGACGGAAAATACTATCATTAACAATCTATTGAAAAATGGAAGAATCACTACTAGGTGAAGGAGACACAGGAGAAGTCATGTGAACTACTTGCAATTGTTGTAAAGCATCCAACTTCTTTTTTTCTTGTGGTTTGACGAATGCGGGTTGACCATCCTATTCACATACACCTTTTAGTTTCCTATTATCTTTAGGCTAGTATCCATCCCCACCACTACCATATTGTGAACCAACTCTGTGATGACTTCTCTCCACACTAGTTGAAGTATTTTGAATTGTGGAGGCCTGGGAGGTTCCTTGCTCTCTTATTCCTAATTCCTTATGCACGGAAGAAGAACCAAGGTGCTCTCAAAATTTCCCCTTAAGCCACCTCTCGATCTTCTCCAAAACAAAGGATGACTAGACCTTAATATCAAGATAATAGTTCTTTGCATATGCAACAACCAAGTCTAGACATGGCACAACAGGTGGGAAATCCCCAGCAAGAGCTAACCTGCTTGTTAGGATTTTCTCATCTATATGTGACTTGGAGTTTTGCTCTAGTCGAGCCCAGAAATCCTCCAAGTCCAAATCTATATATCTTAGCTCAGTATCCTTCACCTTAGGTAAAGTATTCTCAATAAACAAAAGCTTCATCTTTACTTGTTTTAGAAAAGAGTAAACAAAAGATTCTGTAACTGCTAAGGGTGCCAAATAAATCTCCATAAGATTTGGGGCAAACAAACAATTCGGACTCATGAAAAAATAATTGTTCTTCCCACACAGTTGACTTAAAGAATTCATGTTTATCACTATGAGAAATGGGCAAGAAAGAGCACCGATTAGCTAGCCTAGTTGCGAATGCCCGTTTTCAACACTTGTAGAAGACGCAGTCTAGAGTTCCTCCATAGTACACTAGTGAAAATGCAGAGTAAGATAGTGCGAGGGTTGCATACCTAATAAAATGTTTCCATGAATTGCATTGATTTTGTTAGCATGTACTATTGTACAATTCATAAATGAGCTTCATAAATTGCCTTCCAAAAAATGTGCAATTGCATTTCTCATGACATTGGACTTATTTATTATGAAAGTACAGATGTCACTTCCACTGCGCATGCCGATAAATGGAAAATATTCTAAATTTCTAATAGTTTTTTATCGTCAAATGATCGTAGATCGATGACACAAGTTTTATTTCAGGCCAAAGTACTAACACACCCAAAATTCTACATAATGTCTTTGGAATAGAGACAAGTGAACTATGTTGTATGCCATGTAGCTCATCATGATTACATCATGATGTTTCATGTACATCACAAAATTAAGAGGTAGGCCCATCTTCATAGTGGAGGGCTTGCACTCTGTTGCCACCTTAACCTTTATACAATAATCAATATAAATATTTATAGTTTATTTTTATATATATCTCAACCATTGATCTAATAATATCTAACAGCTCCTAGTTGATTTCAGAGGATTTTGTTGGCAATGTGTAGCATTGGAGATCTACCTTTAGGAATTGAACTACAACCGTTCATCATTTGTTCATCAAATGGTGGAACAAGTTACAAGTGGAACAATTTGCTCTGATGGCTGACATTTTGGTGGTCACATCAGTCACCCAAGGTGATCAAGTGGATGCAAAATTCAAGGTTTGTAAAGGGAGTCAATGTACTTTTCGATGTGAGATGTCAAGTCCATACATGTGAGATGACAAGTCCATAATGCTTAAATGCTCTCAAAGCATGATATGATTTTGAAGTGACATTTTGGCGTCTGGAGATTTATTTGCAGGTCTAGTAAGATATATTGATGGATAGGTAATGCTTTTTTGAATTCCCAATTTCCTAGCAATCATGACTATAAAAGGATAGAGAAAGTTGCTTTCGACAATCAATTTCAACTTTTGGTTGTTCTTTGTTAGCTAATTTTAGGAATTATTCATTTAGAATGCAGTCTTTTTTGGTAGAGGAAATGGTTAGAATGGTTACACAGTTGGGTTGTTATCCTTACCTTAAAGGACCTAGTTCTTGTAAGAGGAAAAAAATGAGTCATGGGAACTCCATGTATGACATGGGAGGATCTGGTAAGATAACAACTGAGTACTTGAGAAATAAAGTGGAAGGAGAATGGTGCCTTCTGGCAACATTCTTCTTTCACTGTAGTTGAAAAGTGCCTTGGCTCCCAAGGCAAATGCATTTAGCAACATTGTATCTATCTGATGGGTTGTGGTTAGTGTTCTCTACCAATCCATTCATGCATCTTTCTGGTAGCCTAGTGATGGATTGTGGATAGTGGTCTCTCCCAATCCATTGGTTTATATGTCTAGCAGCTAGCTTAGTATGACGTTTCTTTTGGTTTCCTTCCAGATAGTCCAAATTGTAGAAGGCTTCTTCTTTCACCGTGTTAGCTTTTCTTCTTAAATTTGGATGAAAGACCCAGTTTTATTCTCAATTTCATTCACATTTTCTTCTCGGTCTAGCGGCCAGGGCTCAAGTGAAGGTTTCTTCTTCATTGTGTTGTAAGGAAAATACGAGGGAAATATATAGTGCTCAGTTCTCTGTCAACTAGAAATATTTATCCAACGAGGGGCTGATGGCTTCTTCTTTCACCATGTAACCTTTATTATAAAGGGATGTCATCTTTGTGTTGTCATCTTTCTGTAATAGTTGTTTAAGTTTTTTGACTTAATAAAATGAGAGATGATTCTAATTCTATTTTGTTAATTTCATTAATTACACACATTGTTAAATTTTAATCTCTTTTCTGAAGGATTCAAGGAATGATTTTGATTAAAATTATTTTTTCCATATATTCTAAATTTTAATACTTCTAGAATCAACCAATCGATCTAACCATAATATAATAAAACTTAAAAAGTTCCAAAATTATGTTATTATCTAAAAATAATAGATAATAAGACAAAATAATTAAATTGTTGTCAACAATTGTAATCTATATCGATAACCCATATTAATATATTATATTAAACAAAAGAGTTTAAGACATTCCTTATTTATTACAAAAGGATAGATGTCACTTCTGCTGTGCATGTCAATGAGGCATAAGTTCTATTTTAGGCCAAAGTACTAACACACCCAAATTTCTAATTTTCTATAGTTGAGGGCTTGCACTCTGCCACCACCTTGACCTTTATACAATAATTAATATAAATATATTATACATTTTATATATATCTCAACCTTTGATCTATTAATATCTAACGGCTCCTAGTTGATTCCAATTTCCAGAGGATTTTGTTGGCAATGTGTACCATTGGAGATCTACCTTCAAGAATTCAACTACAACTATTCATCATTTGTTCAATGGTTCACCAAACGGTGGAATAATTTACAAGACTACAAGTGGAACAATTCACTTTATAATTAATTAGAGTCATACTATTGATTTCATTGAAAGTGCCACTTAATTAGCTAGATTAGCCAATGTTAATTGAGTTCATTAATGGCAAGTGACATACCACATAGATTAGCCAATATGAATTTCTAGAGTACGACAGAGTCAATTAAATGGAGTTGCTTGTTGTTTATTACCCATTTGTCACGACAGTACATGTTATGTATATATCATAGTGTTTATTGTTTCAACCTTATATTGCATTACTAAGTTTCAGATAGTAGAAGAATCAATAAACTATAAAAGTTCAAAATAATGGATTTCATTATAGTAGTTGTGTGAAGAAAGTAAGTTACCAAGTACTTATTTTGTGATGATTCATGATTTTGAATTTAACTATATGACAGAGTTCTTAGTTCACAGATGTAGAATAGTAATAAGAATGATGGAAAATTTTGTTTGTGTGTGGCTATGCAGGATGTTATTGCTTTGCATGTCTCAAAATGAAGAAATATGAGCATTCATCAAGTAGAATAAATTGTGTCAACAATCGACACTTTTAACATTTGCAAATTATGCATTCTATTCTGGGTGGTGGGTTGAATCTCCCACACATGCATGCATGTATGAGAAACTGGTAATTCGAATTGACACATGGAATTGGTATTGCAACTCAGTTACCAGTGACCTCGAGAAAATCAATTTAATTCTCCTTTACTGGCCTTATTGTTATCCATACCTAATGGTTTCTTGTACATATAAAGCAAGGTTCTATAGTAAATCATTCACTATCATTGTGAATGAGGACATAACTGAATTTGTAATGGACCCATTGCCTATTAATAGGATAATTATGGACTACAGTGAAATATTCATTAAGCATCGTCAAAAAGAACCAAAAAGATTTTGGAGGATCAAAGCAAGGTTTGAAGGTCGAAGGCTAAGAGTTTTGTTTGGAACTTTGAGGTTGGTTAGATGGTAAACATGAGTTTTCCACAGTCCATGACAGTATTGCATGAAGAGCTTTTGGATTCAACAGTCTGCGTGTGTTTTTTGCATCTGTTACTGTTAGATGTTGGTTAGAAACTTAGATGTTCATGTACGATGTAATTCCCCAATATTTTTTGAAGGGTGATGTTAAATTTTACTAAAAAATATAGAAGTAATTACGGTTTGAAATTAACATGAGTTTAATGGAAAATTGCAATGTCTACAGATCATAGATGGTTCAAATTTTCAATATTAAAAATTTAAATAACATTCATCACATAGAAAAAAGAAATGAGTTCAATGGCAATGTATAGCGATGTATAAAAAGGGCAAAGATAAATTGATGTGTTATATCAATTCAAAATTTTATGGTTTTTATGTTATGATGATTCACTTTGTAAAATATCCAAGTAAAAACACTACAACTGGTGTTGTCTAAGGCATTTAGGGTTTATCCTTCTAATTGATCATTGACCTGTGTACCCAGTTTCACCAACTTAATTTGTTATTTTATCCCCTTGGTGGTTGTTATTTTATCATATATTATATTAATATCAATACTACTACTAATATTAATGCTAATACACTATATAATATAAATTAATAAGATATGATGTTGATCATATTATATAATACAATCTAATATAATAATAGTTATATATTGTTAATAATTATTGAAGCACCAATACTTTTCCTAGGCATTAAATGGATCTCCCGCAAGAGCTTCTAACAACCCTGCTAGTGCAAGGAATAATGAATTATAATTATTAAGGACAACATGAATCAAAGATTGACGTTACAAAAATCTAGATAATGAATAAATGCATCTTTCACTTGAGGTGTGTGTTCATTAACAAACTTCCTTTAAATCCTAGAGGTCTCCAACAAAATGATAGTCGTCTGGCTTGTTCAAAACACTGGATGAAGATTCTGATAGGGCTCTATTGCAATAAGCGCTAGGTCACCTTTTTGGGTCATATCACAAATTACAAACTGATAATCATTTGTAAGTAGTAGAATGAACTCTTCATTGAGGCAGTGAAGATAATCCTGGGTAAATACTTCCTGGTCTCGGAGGACATATACAGGGTAAATACAAATATTTCCTCATGCTTTTTGGCTTCTTTGTTTGACTTGGGAGAGGCAAAGGTGGATGCATTGGTGATTCTATGAGAGGTATTCACTCTGAATATTCTTGTTGACGACATAGATTTGGTAGTTTGTGTAGAATTGGGGGTCAAGATCCCATGGTTGAGGGACCTAGAGAAGCTACAACAAGAAGAGGATGGCGTAGCTAGGTACTCATTCCTACTAAACATGAATGAGAAGCAACTAGGAAGGCACAGGCTTTGGGCAGCTCGTGGGAGAGACTTTCTTCAGTGGGCAATTGGAATCGACAGAGAGGAGACTTCGGTATGGATTGATCACTTCGTAGCCACTATGTGTGCAAGGGAATTCTACTGGCCGTAGGAGTGGTCGGGCTCCCAGTCCCAGGGCCACTTTTTTTGTAATTGTCGTGTTGGGGATCGGGGTGGTAGGGTGGCAAGTTTTCAAGCTGGTGCCTGGTGTTGTGTGTTTTTGGAGCCTGGGATGGTAGATTAGAGGGCTAATTTTGGGAATTTTCTTAGCACTATATTTTTTTTTGGTATAATGAGTGCTCTTGTATTAATGTAAATATTTATGTATTAATATAATTTCTTGCACATGGTGCGGTTTACCGATCAAAAAATGTGTTTCTATCTTATTATTATAATTATTTTTCAATGATTAATTACTTTCTACATTATTATTGATGTGTTTATTTTATTCTATTAGTTATTATTCAATTAACATATGAAGTTGTAGAATTGTGTTTTTATCATATTTTTGTTATTACTTTTGGATGATTAATTACTCTTTACGTTGCTATTGATGTGTGCAGTTTATTTTGTTAACTATTGAATTTAATCTTCAAGGATAATATATTTTAATCTTGGTGTATTGCTTCTTTTGTTTTCAACATTTGTTTTAGTTGTTGCTACCTCTGTTCAATAGACAAGGTTAGATTAAGCCATTTAACAAGGAACTGACCTTTAGAATTTATTATTATCATATACTTATTATATAATTATTATAATTATTATCATATATTACATTCAAAGTACATATAATGTTTATAGAGAAAGTACATTCAACATGCAAGAAATTGAAACTTACTACTCAGAATATGGACGACTTCTCAGAAACTGCTCTATATTTAGTTAGGAAGCTAATTCAAATTACATATGAAAGAGAAAAAGAAAAAATACAATTCAACTTGGAGATCCTAAAAAAACCATTATAAGTGTTTTATCCCAATTACGAAGAAGACATATCACATGATTGGATCTTTGTTCACCCTGGACACATTTATCCATACTTCTCCACCCAAGTTGCACATGCTTTCTTCGATGGCCATTGGAAAGGAATCAATTTTGCTATTTTTTCATTATGCGTTGCATACCTAGCATCCAATAAGATTTTTGACACCTTACAAAATATCTCAAAATTTAGCTACAATGCATGTAGCTTATCAAGTGTAGAACTTAAAATTTTCATATTTGGATCACCATCTAGACAACTTGAAGATACGAGCTGGCCAGCTATATCTTCAAAATCAGCCTTCCTTTTGTCCAAACTCTTTATTTGTCCATCATTTTCCAATATGCTTGGCATAATCTTTTTATCTATCTTCTGAATTGATTGCCTTTTCTCCTTCAAAACTTTATCCAATTTTAGCTAGAAAGCCACTACCTCTTCTAACAAAAGCAACATGTCAAGGGTTAATTTTATTTCTGCTATAGCATCAGGGGCAACCTTAAACATCTATGAATTTCCCTTATTTCTTCAGTTCTAGGTAGCCATACCCTAATCATGTCCTTCAAGTTTTCCTTATCCTTCTCATGTTTGTCGTGGGCTATCCTCAAACCTAAATAAGATTTCAATGTATCAACCTTGGCTGTAATTTTAGATAGCCTATGGTTAATCAAATTTGTAACCATTTCCTTAACAATGGTCTTCTTCTCATCTTTCAAACTTTTTACTTCTTCCTTCAAATTTTTAATCTCTAAGAGCAATGTCTCTCTATCTATTGGGAAAGCTTCTGCAACATCCATAGGAACTGAAACATTTTGAATTGAAGTACCTGGTGATAACAACATTTTCCCCTTTTACTTATTCAACTATGCCATTACCTGTCCATATTTCAATAAAAGCTCATCATAGTCCTACAATTTATTGGTGATAGCTTCAACAAATTAAGCTGTGTGAACACTCAAGCTTGCAACTTGAGGACCTATAGTATCTGATACTCTTTTTATTATAACATCTCCTGTTAATTCACCTAAACCCATCCTTGGCTTTTTATTGTTTGGGGCCAATGCCCATATTTCTTGCAAGGTCTCAAATTCAAGATTGAACCCTACACTAGAGAGTGCTTTATCTACCTGATCATTAGAGATATCTGTGCCCATCCTTGTGACAGTATCAAATGCAATTGCATCTGCCAAAGTCTAATGAGGAAGTAACAATAGACCACTCTTTTCCACCAAAGCTCTCCCTTCATCAAGGGTCATCCTACTGATATCTTGGCTCAATTCATTGAGCACCCTGTGTGTTATTTCTTCATACTTCTTAGGATCAACTCTTCTTTTTGCTTCTTCCACTTTAGAAATTTTTCATTTCTCACTTTCAACACATACCCCTTAAATTTAGGGGTATTGACAAAGGCATCATCTTCTAAAAATTGTGCACAAGCGAGCACTCTGATGTCCTCTGTATCTACCTAGTCACTAGAAAGTGACCTTTCCAACCTGTTATCTGGAGAGGCATAAGGCCTTATTCTCTCAAGTGAATTCACCTATTGAGAAATTTCTTCTTCTTGTTCATTAATTTCCTCCTTTAAATCCACAAACAAAATTTCTTCTTCATGCTCCAACTCCAAGTCAATGATTTTCAATTTTTTGGCCAGAGGTGAATCAGGAGACTCATTTCTTTTGCTATATGGCTTGATTGTACTCCTTGGATCATATGTAGGTCTCTCTTCACCTACAGGTTTTCAATTAGAGTCTTTACATTGGCAAGAATTTTCTAAATCCTTATTATTGGGTCATTTTCCTCTGCAAAAGCCTCAGGGTATGCATAATTCAATTTTTTTCTCATCCTTTCACCTTCCATCATTGCTCTCCACTTTTCCCTTAATAAATGAATTTCTTCCATGGTAGCACAGGTTCTCACTACTTCCTCATCATACAGGACCTGATGGGTGAATTGTGGCCTTTTGACATTAAGTCTCACCTTGTTGATGTAATCTTTTGGATCAAATACCCTTGGGTGTTCGAACCCCATATTGTAACCTTCATAAATTGAATCAATTTGATCTATAGCATCTTTATTTGTAGCCTAGAAGTCACAAAACTTGGTGGAAGTAGGGAAAAATGACCCTTTCTTCTGCAATCTCAAGTGTTCTTTATTTGATTCATTCAATTGCCAAATAATTTCCAAATATGCAATCCTCCTTGGCACATACTATGGCAGTATATATGGGACAACCTTGCTCCCATAAACTCTAATGCAAGTAGTGTGGGTGTGCAGGAACCAATCTCCCCAATTATGCTGAATTCCTATTTCAGGGGTTCTATCCAATGGTCTCAAAAAATTTAATACATCCCTTGGAACCCTTTCACCTTCAGGCCCCATAAAATTCAGCAGCCTTCTCACAAAATTTTCTTCAAAAATCACATAGTTTGAATTTTCACAGTGCATATCAAACAAATGAGTCCATAATTGGACATGGAGAAGAGTACCATCTTGTTCTAATTCTCTGACATGCAAAGCCTGATGCCACATCCCTGTTCCAACATATAAAAACATATGGCACATAATTGAATACCATTTAAATTCCACCTTTGTATCCACAATATACACATTGTTCTTAATCTTCAATAACTGCTCATGCATCTTGTCTGCTATATATGTTGCATAATCAAATGCTTCAGTAGTTGAAATATCTTGTACATTTGTAGCTAACATCATCATAGGAACTGGGATCTTATCCAATGCATCTCTTCCTGGTACATGGCATAGAGTGTGGTAAGTCTTCATAAAGTAATGCATGAATTGTGAAACATCAAAAGGTTCTTCACTATCTAATATTCTAATTAACTTCCCATCAATTGCCCTTGCTCTATGCTTAGGCAACTTGAATACTCTGTATGCATGCCAAGCTCTTTTGTATTCATCTTTTAGGATGTTGAAATCAATCTTTTTGTTTGTAGCAGGGTTGAGGCAAAATACCTTGTTATGAGTGCCTTTGTTGTACTAATCATGACTTCATTATTCCCTATCCTAATAGTCCTAGAAGCAAGATCATATCTCTGTGCAACAACCCTTACCAGGTCAGGATTTACAAATACATTAGGGCACATCAACTTCACCACATCCAAATTCTAGGCATTACAAATAGGGGCTTTGTACTCCCCTTCCTATCATGCCAGTGATTAAATAGAGTCCACCCATGCACAAACAATTTATCATCCCGGCACCCAGAACATAAATCTAATAGTCTGTCATTAGGCCCACCTAGACTGTATGCATTCACTAGCTGTCTTGAAGACCTAGGCAACTGTTTCATTAAATCCTCATTTAGACTCCTCTTAGAAGTCAAAGGCTGACTTGTTTGACTCATTTTTTAAAATAACACTTCACTAGATTAGGGTTTTCTCTTATAACAATGCTCAAAATATCCTCTACTAGGCAGCAAATTAGCAGTTCACCTTCAAACAGACACAACAGGCAAGAATAACTTATAGGTTGTAGTTGCAGAATCTTGAAATCACAATATTTTCTCATCTAATTGCCTGTTGCACAGAAATCCTCTTTAACCAAGCTTATAGATTAAGGATCAGTGCATAAATGCATGTCTGAGTGTCTTTTCAACCATCATCACGAATTCGTGATACATGTACAAAAAAATTTAAATTCCAACCATTGATACAAAATTCATATTGTGAGATCGATGGTTGTGAATCAACCACCAAATTTGGAAATATAGGCCTTTACGTGAAAAGCAGCTAGCCCAGTGACCAATCATATTACTCCATCTCAAACACACCTTCTTATTGACTTTTTAACTTTTTTGTCCTATGTGGCCTTGTGGCATCATTTCGCAGCGGTGCAGTAGAAAATAGTTCACCTCCTTTTGGCTCTTCTGGTGCATGCTAAGGCTTCCACGTGGACATCCATGATCCGTTATGCAAACCTTATTCTTTTTTCTAGGAGGTGTCAAAATCTTGCAATAGCACGGAGAATCTTCCCCTTAGACAAGATTCTCCTATGAGGATGCGCTACTGTTGGATCTTCAATATCTCCGGCCCCACTACTTCACTTGATCCTTTGACACTTGGCACCATATCCTTCATTCAATTGAATCATTGATATTATGGCCATAGGCCACAATGTATGTCCTTGACACCTATCTTCAACTCGCAGCCCTGCGGTGCAAACATGACGTCACCTTCAGCGTTGTGTAGGCTTGTGATATCCTACCAAGTGGCACTTTTGGACCCTTACGAGGATATAAGACTAAGACTTTGTAATACATATGACTTGACAGGCTAGAACATGTAACTGAAGAGCTAGGGGCTAGTCAAATCACGACATAAAGGAGATGAGGTTATAACTTAACTAACCAGGAACCTAGGCTAGATGGTCAACAACAAAATAGAACATAAAGTAAACTCTCGACTATAAGACTTAGGGTTTTAAGGAAAATAAGAAAAACACTTGCATGAATGTTTCGATGTCAGATGGATGGCTGTAGTTGAATTCCAGAACGAAATGTCCGGAGTGCTAGACTAGCAAACTCATACCTCCGGAATCAATTTAGAGCCATTAGATTTACAAAGATCAATGGATGAATAATTATTATATATATTAATATAATATAATATAATTATTATATAATAAATTATATATTTCTAATTATTATATAATATATCTAACCTATATTATATTTAGACTTTAGCACCATGTATCACCCATTTGATAAATGTTTCAATGCCAGATGGATGACTATAGTTGAATTCTAGAATGAAAGTCTGGAGTGCTAGACTTGGGAACTAAAACCTTAGGAATCAATCAAGAGTCGTTAGATTTACAAAGATCAACGGTTGAGATTATACGATAGTTTTCAATTCCATGGCTCGACGTACGTGCTATATAAGTATTAAATTATTAATTCATTTGAAGTGGGAGTACTCAGTAGTACTACAACTACAACTACAAACTTGTATTGAAAGTGAAGAATAGAATAGAATATAATAACTTTAATAAAAGAATGTAACACGTTTCACTCGTTTTACTTCACAGTTGGCACTTAGAATTTAGCAATTTTAATTGATACTATTTGGAAGCAAGAGGGTCAAGGACTCAAGGAGATTGTAGTGCACCAAAAATTTTAATATTGATTGTGTGATGCCACAGAGTCACTTAGTGCCAGTCTTTGTATTCATCTTTTTTGAGTAAGTGAAATACATAAATACTTCATTCCTATTACTATTGCTATTACTATTCTCCTTGAAACTTTAGTTTTTCAATCTTGGGGACTAGGGTTTAGAAATTAGGGTTAAGTGTTTAGAAACATGTCTACCAGCACTACTAGACCAAAAATTGGGAAAACCAAAGAAAGAGATAAAATAGACTACATTGGACTACTTAAAACCCTAGGTTTTACATATGAATACCATGATATTTATGACCCTGTAATATTTGTAAGGTTTACCTCAACACTTAAATATTCATAGGAGAATAAGGTATGTCAAGTGCAAACTAACCCCAAAAAACCAATACCAATTATTCGGTTGACTGCACCATGGGTGGTTGGATTGGGATGCCTAATGTTCCCTGAGGTTTTCCCTTGCCCTGAATTTATCATGGTCTATGCCTAGAGTTATGATGAAAAAAGAAAAGTAATAGTTATATAAGATAGCCAAGAAGTAATGCTTCCCATTAATGGAGAATATTTTGGCAAATTATTGGGTTTTACCGCTGAAGAATGTGGAACAATGACCATAAACCTAGAAAGACTTGCTAGTACTTAAAAGCAGTTAGTGAAAATGATAATTTTTTTTATCAAATCTATAATATTGGATACTATCCTACTCAATCAGAATCATAAGCCTCCTTATAAAATTGATATTTTTAAACCATGGGTTCAGGATACTATTTCCATGCTAGTGTTTTTCCTTGGATTGGATAATAATAGTCAAGTGGATGCAAACCTCCTTGAAATGGTATACAATATCCATCAATACAATCCACTTGCTAAATACAAACTTCTTGAGCACATTGCAAGATCCATGCAAGATCAATTTTTAATGATTAAATGAAGTCAAAGTGAAGCTCCCACTCCCAGTTCCAATAGAAAGACATTTAGGTTCACAACCTACTTGTGCTATTTTTTTAGTGCAGTTTACTAGGGTGTTTTAGGACAACAAGCTTCAAATTCAGCGTCAGCAAGATAAAAATGGACTATTGGATTAGACCCATAAGATAAAGATGTATCATAACCAAAATAAGTACAATCATTTTGTGGACTACTTTTTGGCTCCATTGTATCATTTAATGTTACAAATAATCCAATGCCTAGATTGCTCGAGTCTTGTAGAAATTGTATTCAACTGGGAAAAGAAATACAATTGGCTGACTGGTACTTCATGGAGGAATATACTGTCCTAAGATTTTATGGATTAGGAGTAAAGCCCCACAAACTTCCAATAAATGTGACATAGAGGATTTTTTCATTGGAATACATATGACAGATGGAGAGTATAGATCTACTGCACTTTGTTAGTCAACAAAAGAAGAGAATATTTCCTTCCTCTCCTTTTTTATGTGGAGGGTTCACATTTGAGAGAAAAGCATTCACTATGGCACATGAAATTTTACTACTTTTTAAATTTGATGTTGACTCTCACTGGTAGTATGACCCATGTGATGTGATTAAAACAAGGCTTGTGGCCAATAAGAACACTCCAAGTAGAATTCAACATGAAAGTAAACCCCTGTTAGAAATGTTGGGAAACAAGAATTCTTGGGATGAGGTCAGAAAAGTCATGGAAGAAACTGCTACTCAAAGAGATATTTCTTTTGAAATATTATCATTAGAAATAATGGGATCACATCTAATTCCAAAAACATAGAGAGATACAGAGGTGGCACTAGCAAACAAGAGATATGACAATTTCTATAGAAAAGGTACTATAAAATCCATATACAAAAAATCCACAGACTCTAAAAGAGGCTTGTATAAATGAAGGTTGGTCACACTAAAAAATTAGTGCCTTTTGGTCTATGAGGAAGGATCTCGGTGATCCAAAAGCTACTGCAGAATTCAAAGAAAACTTAGAAGATGAAGAGTTCAACAAATTGTGAGATATAGAGCATCCCATTATTGATGAAGCATCTAATGATGAAAGTGATGATGAGGATGAAGAACAACCTAGATATCTTAGTGCCTTTACATTCAAACCTTGTATGAGTGAGAGCACAAGAGAAACATATACCAGATGTATACCCTAGAAAACCTAATCATCTTTGACTCAAAGTTGGAGGTGATGAACAATCCAAAGGGTACACACATATAGATCAAGAGATTAGATTAATTCTAGCTTTAAATCCTTAGAGTGAGATCCAATCACTAATAGTACCACAAGGGTCTTCTGATCTACATGTTTCTCATTCTTTTCCTATAGGAGATGGTGGACATTCTAGTGCTACTGGTGGCAAATCTGGCGATGGTACAGGTAATAATAGTAGTACTAGTCAGCAAGAGCCGCAACAAAAAACTCATAAGAGGCCATCAATAAAATTAGATGATACTATAGACAAACTTAGAGAACAAGGCCTTTTGAATACTAAGAAGCAAAAGATTATGACAGGTTTTGATTCCACATCCACATCAAAGAAATTATTTACAGAAGGCATCCCCCTCCTATCATTAGTGTGATTGGGATAAGAATGGCTAATCCTCAGCATAAATTAATTAAAGATGCCACCAACAGTACAACTAGTCCTTCACCATTCAAAGTTATGTCAAGTGTAACAGATTCTGATTACAAAGCTCAGTTTGAAAAGAAAGCCAAAATATCTAAAAAACACAAGAAAAAAGTGCTAGAGATAGAGACTACTGCAACTTCAGAACCTACAACAACCAGGGTATTGACTACATTTGACCCAGAAATAGAAAAAATGGATTACATGATTATTGTGCCCAAAGTTCAAAATAAAAACCAAAGGACTAGATGCAATGCTCTGACTATGAGGTGAGCACCATCCAAGTGGATTTTTCTGGAATGAAAAATTCTAACAAAATTAATGTATCAAAAAAGAACAACGAAGTGGTGTACACATCATTGCTAAAGCAAGAGAGAGAGAAAGAAGGTATGGTTGTTTTTTAATTTCCTGGTAACTTTGTTGAATATATTGTCTAAAAATCAAAGTTATAATAGATAGGTCACAGGTTCTAGTAATTGAGTTACAACAGAAGAAAAATATAATCAATGATGTTAATTCCATTCAAATTGCTCATTTTCATTTGACTTTGTGATTTACGTAACAGGTTGCAGACTCATATAGAAAAGTTACAGGGAGACATAGCAAATGAAAAATCCAAGAGGAAAGAAATAGAGAACAAGACCAAATAATTAGAGAAAAGGATAAAAAACTCTAACTCTACATCTACAAGTGAAGTGAATAAATAGACAAAGGTGGAAGTGAATAAACTGCAGAAAATGTTAAGTGAAAGTAAAAGAAATATGATATTGAAAAAGCCAATTTAGAAAAATTAGAACAATCCTTGAATCAAGCCAAAGACAAACTGTAGGCAGCAAAAAATCAGAACATATGTGGGAAGAAAATGTGGAGAGAGAGAGAGAGAGAGAAAAACTCCAAAAATTTGCAGATAAAATTGAAGAATGCAGAAAATAAAATAAAATCCTCCAAAAAGAAAGTATCTGAATTTTATAGAAACACAATGGTTTATATAAAACATAACATGTGGGAGAAAATTATGAAGAGGATTGATGATATGTCTAAAATATTTGAATTCACTAATTATCTACTAATATTTAGTGATACACTCCAAAAATACATTGCTGCAAATGGATACATAGCAACTTCAAAACTATCAGATGCAAACAACATTTTGGAATCAATCTACAATGCTACTAGTGAAGAATTGGAATCAAAAGGAATTTAGAACCATATTGATGCCATAATAAAGGTCTCATCTATCATTGAAAAATGTGAGAAGCTAGAAGAAGCACGACATCTTTTGGAACAAGCTACAATATTGACAAAGAGGATGCAAACAAAGGAAGAATACTTCATAAAACTTGGTTTGTTGGGGGATTTTGACCCATCATGCGATACATTGGAAAGGATGCTTTCAAAAAGAATATGGAGGATAAAATGAAGTGGGATAAGGACCAGTTTCCTCAAAATCTTGATAAGGCAAACTTTTTGGATTCTATCTCACCACTGATAACCTTGAATGGAACTTTTAGTGAAACATTGATGTCAAGTAAATATATGAATTATAAACTTTTATCACACTTACAACTCACTCAAATTGGCTTAAGAAAAGCTAAACTTTCATTAGATGAAGAGTGGAGTACTCTACAAAAGCTGATAAAATGATTTACTAATATGTGTTTCCAACAGAGCATTATGCAGAGTTGGTTTTGAGCAAGTTATTGTACATTATAAATGTAATACTTCACTGTATTCCTTCAGACCTTCATTTGAAAATCTATATAACACTGGAATCCATTTATGTGTTCATTTTTCAAATTATGTATACTATTTAATTGCCCACTTCAAGAAAACTCTAGTTTCTACATACACATTAAAATTTTTCTAATGATGTATATTAATTTGCTACTATTGTTGATTACTATGCAATGCAATAAAGGAAAACAAATGAAACACTACTATGGTTATAGAGAAGAAAAATTACTTTGCATTTGGTTGAATGCTTATAAAACTTATTAGTATAACAGAATAAAAAAATGAAAATGTTAATTTTTTATATCAAAAATGAAGAATGTACATCATTGATAGACAAATAAAATGTCATCAACAACATTTTGGAGTTTGGAACATGAAATACAATATAAATACCTAATAACTGCTAATTCCCTTCAAATTGCCAAATCATCTCATCATCCTCATTCTCCTCCCTTTGACCATGATATCTAGTTTCATCCTAATCATATTCTTCATTTTCTTCTATCTCCATATCTCCACTTAAGAGTGTCTCATCAACACCACTACCACTACATGTGGTTTTGGTATTCATTGTGTCACTATCATTTGTGCTATTATTGTTTGAAGTGTTGCACAAACCTCTTCTTTCACATAAGGACCTCCAGATTGTGAGTGCCCTATCAAAAGGAAAACTCTAGATATCATGTCTAGTTGTATATATTCTCAAGCAGTTTTCCAAATTATTGTCAAGTTTATTTCTTATCTTTGATTTCAAGAACCCCAATGCACTGAAAACTCTCTCATCCTCCACTGACCCCAATATCATGGTTTGATATAAATCAACAAGTTTGAAAATTTTTGATAATGCATCATGCAACATTTCACTTTGACTTAAGGTTACCCAAATCTTTGTTATTGATCCCTCTTGGTGGGGAGCCTCCATGAGTTTAAACTATTCAATCATTGAAGTTGCAAATTGACTTGATTGCTCTATAAGCTTAGTTTGATTTAAAATTCCTTCTATTTATTGTCCATCAAGTTCTGTACTTCTGCAAAAATGATCTATTAAGGTCTTTATCTTGTTTTTATAATCACTTGGCTCATAGTTGACCCAATATTGAGGATACACTCTAGACATGGCTTCAAGTAGTTCATCATGAGGGAATCGATCTCTAATATTTGAGGAAAGAGATTTCACAATATTATTTAAAGTAGTACTTATAAAAATAACAATCTTGTCAAAAGCTTCCCTTGAAACAGGTTCTTTTTTGATAGTATGCTTGACCTTGTTAAAATAGTGCATTGGTATCTCAAATCCCTTTATAGAGACACATATCTCCCCGCTATCATTAAACTATAAAAAATTAGTAGGATTGGTCACATTTTTTATCAAGTGCCAGCTGCTAAATTTTGGACTTATGAAGGACCTGTCTGATTGATATAGATTATCGAGGGTCATGCATATCATTCAGCACAGTTTAGTATATTCAGAAATATACATAGTTCTTTCTTGGGATTTTTTCATAAGCACGTTCATTTCCTCCAGCATGGGAAGAATACCTGCTAAAACTAGTAGTGTCTATATGTCACTTAACCTATGTAAGAGGTCAGGAGCCCTATCAACTGAGAAGTTATGGTCGTACATTACACCAATCAAGGATTGATATTTTGCAAAAAATCTTTTCGTTGGTTCATGCAAGGAGATCTATCTGGTATCAACATCATTAAGAACCTTGTTTCCTACAGTTACTCCCTCAGCAAAATGTTGAAATTCTAAAAACTATTTGGGACTTCGACAGAAGTATGAGTAGAGCTCACATATTAGATCTTCAACTTTTGATACTGCAGGAAACTTGCTCACCATTTTAAATGCTAAATTTATTCTATGGTCCATGCAGTGGATGCCAATAAAGTATGGTGAAATAGAAGTTTGTAGATTTACACACAGACCATTCCTATGACCTTACATTACTGAAGCTCCATCCACTCCTACACACATTGACTTTTTGGCAATTATGCAGTCATCCATACCTCCAATTTCAATCAAAGATTTCTTAACTATCTCAAATAGATTTTTTGATTTTGCATTCTCCTTCATTTTATAAATAGAGAGTAGATGAGGTTGGTGGACATGATTTGCCACAGTATACACATGCATACATACCCAAGAAGTATTATCTATTGCTATAACTTCATCTAGAGATAATGCAATAAAAGTTGACTCTTTTATTTTTTCTTGTAAATCATATTTTTCCACATCAACAAGACAACTTGCCCATTCCCATCCACTGTTTATTGACCAATGTGTGTTAGGAAAATTAGGAATACCCATAAAAGATAATAAACTATTATATTTGTTCTGTCATAGGATGCCCTCTGGTCAAAATATGAAAAACAACACCCAACTGAATAGTTTTTTCCATTTGTGCTTGTCCCATCATCTTTCCAAATTGAGCTTCAATTGAACCTCCTCATGCATGAATCTTTGCCTTTCTTTGCATATGTACATCATAGTCACTTGGGCATTCTTTACATGAAGACATTCGTCCTTCATTTTCCACCTTATCATTGATTTTTCCTATCCATCTATGATTTGTTTTCATAAACTTTGCCAATATGTTTTTCTATGGTGTCGAGTTTTAGCTGCAACCTCTTGTCCCTATGATATTTCCAACTGCAAATCTTACACTTGCATTCTGTGGGAGGTTCATCTTTGTTTGCATTCTCCACCAGTTTAATAATAGGAATTTTGACACCCAATTAATCTAAAAACTCCTTGACATTTCCCACTCATGCCCCTTTTTTGATTTGGCTTTTCTTTTCCCCTTGCATGCACTTGCAGGATCTTCATCTTCATTGATTTCTATAACTTCATTATCATTTGTTGAGTTTGATTTATTCATATTATCATTCATGCTATCTTGGGTATTCCCTAGAACATCAATATCATCTGTGGCATTGTCATCATTCCCGCTACCTTGGGTATTCCCTCAAACATCATCTAAGGCATTCTCATCATTCCTGGTACATTGGGTATTCTCTGCCCCTGGAACACCATCTGTGGTATTGTCATCATTCCTGCTACCTTGGGTATTCCCTAGAATATCATATGTGGCATTGTCATCCAAGTCAATAGATGGTATAGGTTCTAATGTTGTAGCTCCATCAGATGGACCACCAACATTGCCAAAGCACAACTTTATGTTTCTCCATTTAATGACCTTGACCTCCCTTCACCACCCTCAGACAACTTCTTCTTTCTCAACATCTCTCACGATTTAAAATCTATAGAAAAATGTCATTTTATTCAAGAAGGAATCATAGATGATAGAATATAGATCCTTGATTCCCTGGGTCCTAGATTAAGATATCTCCCTAGTCCTAGACTCCTAACTACTACTCAATCAATATCATCTGTAACAAATTACAATGAAACCAAACAAAGACATAAATAATCAACATGAATCTTATATTATTACATAGTAAAGAAATGGTCACTTACCTTTTTTGTGACTCACCAATGCCTATAGCTATAACTTCTCTATAATCTGAAATGAATCAAGGATTCGAGAGCTCAGAGATGAACAAAATGTCTAAAGGATTAATTAGAGTTTTAAATGCATTTATATCAATGCATATTTAGTGAATACCATAGGATTTTCAAATGGTAGTGTAAAAATTTGGTGAATCACGTGTACTATTAATAGGACACTTGTAAATGTTAGGCGAAATGGACCTCCATCAAACACATATGTTGTAATTTTCTAAGCAAATAAGGCCCTCGGATTAGCATGGAGTTATAATGGTATTGACGAAATTGGTCCTCATACATGTGAACCATTTAATTATACTGGTGAAATTGGTCCTCATGCATGTCAACCATTTAATGATGTAGGCAAAATGGGTCCTCATACATGTTAACCATTTAATGATATTGGCAAATATGTAGGTGAATTAAAACATGCCTATGAAATTCCAGGTGAATCACCGTTAGAACCTCATAGAATACCGTGGCGAAAAGACTAACTATAAATGACTCAAAAAATAATAGGGTGGCAAATTGAAATGCATTGGACCAAAAATCCAAAAGAATTGGTCGAATTGGCCCCCTGTCGATGGGAATGTATTCGCCAAGTCCCAATCCATGGATATGAACTATTCGCTAATCAAGGCGAAGATTCGCCACTAAAATAATCTCTGATTGATTTCAAAATTTTGCATACCTATAGGAGAGGATATGAAGTGGCAGACATATTGGCAAATTGGGCGGTGAGGAACAATTTGGCAAAAGGAAGAGTAAATGTGGAGGATCTATGTGAGATAGCATGGGTAGAGGTTCCTGATGACCGATAAGGGACCCCTTGTTTATTTAGAGAGAAAAGTTTTTGAGTTATTGGCTGCAATAGACTCTTGTTCATGGTATGGAGTAGTGTGGTTGTAGGAGGAATGGTGGAGACTGCATGAGGGATGATAGGGGATAAACTTGGGTAAGGAGAGATTTTGGATAGGTCATAGTTAGGGTGGAGTTGAATGGCTTGTATTTAGGATGGGTGATTGGGAAGGAGCTAGTATTGACTGTTTTGGTCAAGGGGAGGTTGGTAATTGGTGGTGGTTGTAGGGTTCAACAATAGTATAGTTTTTTTCATGTGATTGTAACTAAAGAATGTTGTTGAAGGTATATTTTGGAGGATGTATTAATTTTGAGAATACATGAAATAATGCAGGTTATACTTGCCTTTACTAATAAAAAAAATATAATAGATAATAATAGATATAGTCAAAATATATATTTTCTTTTTAAAATAAATATATTTAAATAAAGACATAAGTGAATGGTACACATATATTATATTTAATATTTTAAATTGTGTGTGTATATATATATATAGATCAGTGAACACTTTGTTGGGATTAAGGTGCCATCAATCTTGTAAATCTTATGTAATTAATTACTCCTAATATTGTTTGTAAATCATTCACAAGGGATGAAGTATTCACCAAGTAGTGATCTTGTTTCAACTACATGTTTGATCATGTTGAATGCTCAAGACAACTGAGAGGGTAGGGTGAATCAGTTGTATCAAAAATTTCAAACCCTCACAAACATATCCACATCCACACTACTTCACTTAAACCGTTAATCTGTTGTGATGAGTAAACTTGAAAAGAAAGTAACAAAAACTTAAACACATTAATACCATATACAAGAGAACACCATATTTTTACGTGGAAAACCCAATAAGAGAAAAACCATGGTGAGGATTAGCTCACAATATAAAGTAGTAACAATACTAAATTACAAGAGGCTCACTACCAAGGACTCATTGTCTTGAAGAAGAAAGAAGAAGAGGCTCAATGCCAGGGATGAACTGATATAATTACATCTAACAAATACATGGGTTCAATTCCAATGAAGCACAACAAATATCACCTTCACAACTATACAAAAAAATAGTAGACACCTTCTGCTTACCGCATCCAGTCACCTAACACATGAAAGTCCTTACTGCCTTGATCAAATTCACATTACAAAAATCATATCCTTCACTCATACCCACTCAATCACAAATACTTGATACTTATTTATATCATCATTAACCTTGAAATAATATTCAAGGTTGTAAACACAATCTTCAATCCTTGAAACAATCTCCAAGGTCGGCAAACATAATATTTGAATTAGTTCTTGACCTAAACATTCCATGACACAAAGGAATGAAGGTAAACCACTTTACACCTTAGCTCAGACCTAAATTTATCCAAGCACACTACACAATACTCACATAATCACCACATCAACTCCTCAAACAATACAACCACCCAATGTCAGCCAAACAATATAACCACAAAGAATCTCTTGATTACACATTTCCATGTTCACAACCATAACTTGTGGATCATACACAAGGATTTAACACAATCTAGAAACATCCATGAACATCTTGAAGTCACCTGAAAACCAACAAATTTAACCACAACAACTTTCACCTGAAGAAAGTTCAAAGTCAACTGTGACAAACTTTGCTACACAAGAAATTATTTTCTGGAGTACCAAATCACAAACCTTCTGGATAGAAGATAGATAAGGACCTTATAAGAATATATATAGAACCACAACACCTAAAACCATTTTACAAAGAAATGTGGAGAAAAATACTTTGTCCCAGACACATTGCAAACATTGTTAAACACTGTTCCCAAATTGGTGAACATAACTTTCACTGCACAATGATTTGGAGTGCCAAATTCTAGATTTAGCATATTCAAACACTTCTCAACATCATATCCAAACTGCATAGATAGATCTTCAACACAGAAGAAATGCAGAACAAAAACTTGAATAGTATTCTATAAGCTAGAAGACATCTTCAACACACTATTTCCATTGTTAATCAATTTTTCTCAAAAACACTTGGAAGACTAGCAACAGGAACATATTCCTAACAATTTTGGTACTTCTTCAAAGCACTCAAATCAATTTAACACAACAAATTAATCAAACAACAACCTCATTAGAAGACACAATTGACACTAATGACAACACAAGCATGTTGACATCAATGACAACACTGATTAACACATACTTGCAATAGATCCTGGCACCTGATGGATGTAGGTTATATTAGGGGGTTGCATATATAAATTACCATAAATATAAATTATATTTTATATATAAATTACCATTGTAAATCTGGACCGTTCATCATTAGGTCTTAAATCTGACGATAGAGATTTTGTTGGCTTGTCTTGCCCTAGAAGGCAACCCCTTTTATAAGGATATTGTATTATGACTGTGTATGAGAGAGTATTATAGGCACTATGGAATTGAAACAAGGCAAGATGACTCAGGTAAACTCAACATCTATCATACATTCTCTTGTCTCCATTTCATATAAATAATAAAACATGTCAATAAGGAATTTATAGCACTTAGAACATAGTACTTTACATTTCATATATGTGAATCACATCCATACACATTACATCTCATTCATATTAGAAAAAGACAAAAATAACATCATCATAGTATTACCATCTATATGTGATCATCATAGGTATGCATATTCAAAACATTAATAATAACTCTATCCAACCATATGCATAAGAGGGAAAATGAAGTACAACACATGAATTGAAGCTATATATAGATCTCAACAATTAGGTTTTACATCAATAGATGAATAACAATGTCTGAGTACAAGTTAGTCCTCCAATAGAATCAAAGACATATAGTATAAGACGTATAGTATATCAACGACATACTCTATGACACTTGTGTATTCTGTGTGCTTTCCATGTGTTTTTGTGTCTTCTTGATGTGTCTTGCGTATTTTTGTGTGGTCTAAAGGTATGTAGAGATGAGACCCCTCCACACCATGTGTTTTGTATGGTCTAAATACGTGCAACGATGAGCTCCCTCCACACTGTTCATGTGCTTAGTTAGAGTTATATATATGTATTTGCTTAATCATGTCTTCTCTTTGTGTATGCCTTGTGTATTGTGTGACTATATTCATGTCTTCTCCATGTATTGCATGCTTCCTTGCTATATTCTCTATGTCTTATGTGTCTATTAATTATTTTCTTATGTTTGCCAAAGCTTGGGAGATAGAAATGGTCTTTCAAACTTAGGGTGTGTCTTTGCTCTTGTGTTTGATGTGTTTGATGTGCTTCGACCATACTTTAATGCATGTATTGATTGTAAGATCATACACACATTAAAATGGGGGATAAATGTTATGGAGTAAAAAGTGGACACATGCCTTTTTACCTCCTAGCTTAGCTCCTAGGTCCTCATGTTAACATTATACATGCTAAATATTCATCCTGATGCAAAATCCCTTGAAACCAATGCAAATTGGGAATAAGGGGATCATTATTTACCTTACCCCAGACCAAAAAAGTGCCTTGGGACTTGGGTGTGTGTGCCCAAGTCCTCCCTGATTGGTTGGGGCTAATTTTAATGTATGTCAGCATAGGACCTTTAAAAAGGTTTCCCTTTGTCAGCTCTTTTGATCTAAATCATGAATGTTAATGGGAAAGCCTATATAAGTGAGTTTTTGAATTCATTTTGAAATAGGTTGATGATAGAAAACTTATGATCTTGGATCAAAGAGCATTCAAAGCATTCATTATGTTTCTAGAGCAGATTTGTGTTTGTATTGTGTGTGTTGTTGTAGATTTGGAATCATCATCCATATCCTTATGAGTTGAAGGATCTTCATTCTCCTAAGGGCTTCACCTCCGAGGTGATATCATTTTTATTTGAATCATTTCAGATCATTATTTTATCTTTACCCTCTACCCTGCAAGGGTTCACATTCTCTCTAACAATGATGTTGAGAAGCTTGAATGCTATCTCAGGATTTGACTGAGGTAAATCCCTAAACACCACAATCTCCAAACCCCTTTTCTTCTTGTGTGCAGGTTACAGGTGCGAAATCTAAAGAAGTTAAGGTACATGTAGGTTGTGTAAGGGAAAGGGTTTCAGGATTTGAAAGCAGTTTGTGAATATTCCTCGGTGAAAGACTTGGGCACCTACCTTGAAGTCATCCTACTCAAATAGGTACTAAATATGGCATTAGGACACTCTCTGTGACATTTCTCTAGTTTTAGGTTTCTGAAGATTCTACCTTTCTGGAGTTGCGTGCCCACCACATAGTCTTCTGACTTTCTAGCTTTTAAGGCATAGGTTCTGACATCTTCTTGATCACCCTTGTGCAATTAGCTTTTGGGTTTCAGTCATCTTATGTCTGTTACAAGATAATTATCTTATAACTAGGGTTTTATGCATACTTGACCTAGAGGGTTTGATAAAAGGCTTGATTAAAACATATCTTTCGATAGCACTCTTGAGCACAAAATTTGTAGTCGAGTCCTCCTTCATTCGGTAGTGACTTGGCTTGGTTTCGTCCTTGAATGTTATTGTGGAAGAGGGTTTGATCTAGTGTACATACTAGTCTTTTTCATTCATCTCTTTTCCATACATAACACATAGGTTGAAACCTACCCATATTGCATGGGCACACCACCTAATCCTTCTCTTAATGGATATGTGATGACCTCAAAATGGCCTTCTAGATTAGGGACTCGAAGAATTGGGATAGAAGTTAAATTCTCCTTGAGAGTTTGGAAGGCTTCCTCAGACTTTTTAGTCCATTCAAACAGCTTTCCTTTCCTTTGGAGTGTAGTTATGGTTTGCAATTTTGGAAAAATTCAAAATAATCTTTCAGTAATATCCAGCTAATCCCATAAAACTACGTACTTCATGCATATTTTTGGGTACTATCCATTCCATTATAGCTTTGATCTTTCAGGGATCTACTGCAATTCCTTTAGCAAAGATGATGTGTCCTAAATACTGCACTTCATTTTGAAAGAAGGTACATTTCGACAACTTGTCATACAATTTGTGTTCCCTCAACTACTGTAGAAGCAATCTCAAATGATGAACATGTTCTTCCTCACTCTTAGAATATATCAAAATGTCATCTAAGAAGACAAGGAAAAACTTGTCCTAGCAGTCTTTGAAGACACTATTCATTAAATTCATAAATGTTGTAGGAACATTAATCAAACATAAGATTATATTCCCTTCATTGAGCTCTCCTGATGATTAAATATTTAATCAATTTTAAAAAATAAAAGATTCTTTATTTTATCAAAAGATGCTTTCTTCTACTTTCTAAAAAATAATACATTTTAACAACCTTGCAAGTTTATGGAAAAATTTAGATTAAATGTGAGTTAAATATAATTAAAATATTTAAATTTTTATAGGAAGTTGGAGTTGGACTATTGGAGAATGAAATTGTTTTTCTTAAACTTTACTTCAATTTATTTTTAATTAATTAATTTATAATAATTATAATAGAAATAAAAAGTAAAAAGTAAAAAAACAAACAAGAAACTAGAGTGGACTCTAAAAAATAATAGAAAGTTCATTAAAAAACTAGAGTTCTAAAAAAATAATAAAAAGTTCTAAAAAGTAAATAGAAAGTTCATTCTTCAACTTTAATTTATTATCAAATAAAATAAATAATATATATGAATATATTAATGTATGTGCATATGTATTAATAAAAAAAATTTAAAAAACAATAATTACATTTTTTATTTTTTATTTATGTTTATTCTAAAATAAATCAAATAAATAAATAATATATATTAATATATGTGCATGTACATTTTAATATAAAAACATTAAGAACAATTACAATTTTTAAATTTTTATGCATGTTTATTATAAAATAAAATAAATGAATAAAATATGTATGTATGCATGTATGTATGTATATATGCATGCATGCATGTATGTGCATTTGTATCTATACTAGTATATTTATATTTAAAAAATATATGAGTCATAGGAGAGCTAGGAGTCAAATCTCTCGTATGACTATTATAAATATAAATATACTATATAAATAGTAATTGTGATTTTTTAATTTTTGTTTATGTTTATTATAAAATAAAATAAACAAAGATATAATATATATTAATGTATGTGTGTATATATTAATATAAAAAATTAAAGGAGTAATTGTAACTTTTAATTTTTAATTTATTTTTATATGCACCACATTTATAAACCAATAAAAAAATATTTTAATTTATTATATATTTATATTAGAAACAATAGCTAATAAAAAAAATTAAAGAAGTGATAGCAAATTTTTAATTTTAATTTATTTTTATATGTAGCCATGTTAATTTTTATTTATTTATGTAAAAAAAATATTAAAAAATCTTCATCTTAGTATAAAACAAAAATTGGGGGGTAAATTTATATTTTGTATTAATTTTTTTAAAAAAAATTCAATTCAAAATTTAAGAAAAATTAGAAACATTTATTTGTAGGAATACTAAGGATCACGGGGGGGGGGGGGGGGGGGGGGGGTGGGTGAATCAGTGATCCAATAAAACTTGTGCATTCATCAATCTTGTAGAAATAATTTCTAACATCATTGTGACAAAGACATCAACAAATGATAGAATCACACCAATAAAACCATAACACTAGATGTAAAGTGGAAAACCCTTTCTAGGGGAAAGCCACTTTCTAAACCTCACTAACTTTATTAGGTCTCACTGACCAAACTCTCACTGAGTACATACAAGCCTCACTAGCAATCTCACAAGCCTCACTGACAATAAGGATCTCACTGATCTCATATTTAGGCCTCACTAGCAATCACATTAACTCCAATCTGAATACAAAATGATAAAAATAGAGTACTACTCTGTTTACATTAATATCACTAGTTATAGATGACTTCTATAACTCAGATACAAAACCCCTTATCTCTCCTAGTTTGAGTACACAGAAACAATTATTCAGGACCTCCAAGGACATTACTTTAACAAAGACATCATAGGACAATATAAGATCTTCTAATTATAATAGCATCTTAGACCATACAAAAGATCATTTACACTGAAAACACATTCTTCTCTGCCAAGCACACAACTTTTCTATATCAATGTCCATTCACACAAAACTTCACTTTTCATAAACATCACTGCATAAGAACTATCAACACAGTAAAAAAATAGACTAAGGTTATATTAGGTTTTTACCACATGTATACTCTGCCACCACTATTGTGTTTTGCCTCTAGATACACCTCTTGTCATCTCTTTTCTCTTCAAATCAATCTTCTATTTCACTGTCTGCCATTATCATCACAATCTTCCTCTATCTTTGATGCTTTCCATAAACAGAACCGAAATCTTCATAAACCTTCACCTCTCTATTATCAAAATCTTTGACCCTTACTCTTTCACATACTTTGACACCATTTTGTTCTATAGGAACTCAATTTACTACAAGTCACTTCTCTATACAAATCATGTCTTCAAGAGATTCATACTTCTCTACAAACAAAAACTTTGGTTATTCCAATAAAATTTTGCCTTCACTCTGCATATTTGCTACGACAAACTCATTATGAATATGTTTTCACTTAGAAAAAATTCTTGCACACTAAATTCTATCTCAACACTTTTTTTTGGAACAACAGAGCATAATCAATTTTAGGGTTTTTATCCCTCACAATAACAAAGGGAAGAAGTCAGTTATGCAACAGCTTCAAACAGTTTGAACATGGAGGCTATCAAATTCTCTGTGGGCAAATAGTCGTTAGTTTTTCAAAAAAGGTTTAAACATAGTCATTTATCTTTTGTTCATGCCCTTCAACAAATTTGATTAAGTCCATTGTTTAGAGAGTGTCACCCAAACATACACACCTTACCTGTAGAACCAGTTCCCTTAGGTCAAGGGCCCAGTTACTTAAGGAAGACGATACTCGTAAATTGTGACTTATGTGGTCTTCAACCTTTGATCGTAGGTCACCATCTAAACATAACCAAAAGTAACTGTAAGTCAATGACAGGTTTAGTAATTCATACTTTAGGGTTTAAACAAATAGGACTTAGGGTTTGGGTCTTTTAGACAAGGTTTTAAGACTTAGAAGAAAAGGAAATCCTAAATTCATCACTTGTCAAATGTAAACCTTAATCACTCAACATTCACTATAGTCATTATGTGGTAGGGAAATAGTAATCAAGAAAGACTTTTGAGTTTGAAGATCATCAAGAAGGTGTGACCAACCCTAATATGTCCTCCAAGAAACATGAACTAGTTTAAAGCTCACTGAATGACATCTAAAATTTTTGATGGCTTTGATGAAGATAGTTATGAAAAAACATGCACCACCATGCACAAACTTGATTATCATCCAACTATTAAGAAGATCATACAAACTGTTATCATGCACAAGCTTGATCTAGTTCATCTTGGACATCAAAAACATGGTTTCTTTGATTACCTAATAATACTATACTGGTGCAGAAGCACCTCGAGACATTGAGGATCTAGAGGATCCCTCGTATTTTCTATTGTGTCCAATGTTATGTTGTAGGCCTTCTAGCCATATCGAAAGATTGTATACATGTCATTCCAGATTGTAAATGAATTGAAAAAGCTTGTAACCGAACAAGGAGTGTAACCGATTGGCAGGGTGGTTGAGGAACGGTTCACCTTCCACCGTCTGTAACTGCCAATGTATGAGTCTTTATATAGTTGGTCTCTGTATTCGTAGAAGAGCAGAGGGGGAGAAGTGAACGAACAGAGTTAAGAAGAATTGAATTTTATTATGAAATAGAAGAAATAAAGAAATTCTGTGTTTTCTGGTCAAACTACAGAGATACCGTTTGGAGTCATTCCACTGGTGGATTTCTTTGAAATCAGTGGAATGACCTCCATGTAGGTAGATTCATTTCTGTTCTGTAGGTTTGTAGTTTTCTGTGTGTGTTGTGTTCAGTTACAATGGTGACAGAGGAGGGATCGTGCATTTTATGCGTATGGAGAATATTTTATGTATGTCCTGCATTAGAGTGAGAGTCTGGCTGTAGAAGGTCAAAGAATGAATGTACGAAGTCATCGGCTTAAGAAAACCCATCGGAGAAGAAAAAACAAGTCCTACCGATGACGAAGTTGCTATGTAAAAGCCATCGGTGTGAGAAAAGCACATCGGGTGAAGCTTTGGAAGTTATACCGATCGACGGAGTCACGCCGATAGAAGGAGCATCGTGGAGAGCAAGACATTCATCTCACCAAAGGAAAAGTTTGGTGTTTATTGTTTCGGTGTAAGGTCATCGGATTGACTAAGTCTATCGGGTAGATAAAGGTACATTGAACCGATAACATTAATCTTGCCGATTGTATCACATCGGAGTGACAATCTTTAAGTTTTGCCGACAGAGGAATTCGGGAGGATGATAGTATCGTTCTGGCCGATGTACCTGACAGTATCGGTGAGAACTTGGCCATCGGGACAAAAGAATAAGGAGCGGCCGATAGTTCATGTCTTTCCGAAGAGAAGACATCCTTGACTTTGGCGAAACACGGAGGATCTCTTGCCGATAGGGAAGATATAGGCAAATCTTCATTCGCTTCTGCTGGCACTCTGCATCAAATTGGTATCAGAGCCAGGCTAGGAGCCCCAAGCACCTGCAGTGTGGCTTAAGGGGGGGTGTTGGAAGTAAGCCACACCCGGACCGACGATGGGCTGGCCACAAGGGGCCAGTAGCTCAGTTGGTAGAGCACTCTAGCAGCAAATGGAAGGTCCTAGGTTCGAGTCCTAGCTGGTCCATATGAGCTGTAGCTCAACAAGTGGTATCAGAGCTCAGAAGATTCTGAGCGGGTAGATAGAGCGTCGAAAGAGGCAATCTACACCAGGAGTTCGGGATGAGCATTTTTGCTATCTGATTCTGTTATGAAGTTTTATGGTTGCAGGTGCAAGTTCACTCACTACTGTAGGCAGACATGAAGGTCTGTCAAGCGGGCCAGAGGAGATGGTCCATTGGTTGTCGCCAACAGTCTTGGAGAGAGAGGCAAGAGAGGACTCCCAGGTGAGGGACAGAAGGGTTGTTGTAGCAGGGAGGAGTGGACTTCAGATAGAGTAGCACCTTGGAGCAGCCAGTCAAACTCCATTAATAGGAGTCATAGTTAGAAGGTAAAGAGGAAGCAGCAGAGGCATCCAGTTAATCTTGAAGATATCAAAGCCAAAAGATATTGTAGGCTTTTCACTGAGCATTTCCATGGGACATGGAAAATTTTCAAGTCTGGGAGTATGGTGCAGAAGCACCTCGAGACATTGAGGATCTAGAGGATCCCTCGTATTTTCTATTGTGTCCAATGTTATGTTGTAGGCCTTCGAGCCATATCGAAAGATTGTATATGTGTCATTCCAGATTGTAAATGAATTGAAAAAGCTTGTAACCGAACAAGGAGTGTAACCGATTGGCAGGGTGGTTGAGGAACGGTTCACCTTCCACCATCTGTAACTGCCAATGTATGAGTCTTTATATAGTTGGTCTCTGTATTCGTAGAAGAGCAAAGGGGGAGAAGTGAACGAACAGAGTTAAGAAGAATTGTATTTTATTATGAAATAGAAGAAATAAAGAAATTCTGTGTTTTCTGGTCAAACTACAGAGATACCGTTTAGAGTCATTCCACTGGTGGATTTCTTTGAAATCAGTGGAATGACCTCCATGTAGGTAGATTCATTTCTGTTCTGTAGGTTTGTAGTTTTCTGTGTGTGTTGTGTTTGGTTACAATGGTGACAGAGGAGGGATCGTGCATTTTATGCGTATGGAGAATATTTTATGTATGTCCTGCATTAGAGTGAGAGTCTAGTTGTAGAAGGTCAAAGAATGAATGTACGAAGTCATCGGCTTAAGACAACCCATCGGAGAAGAAAAAACAAGTCCTACCGATGACGAAGTTGCTATGTAAAAGCCATCGGTGTGAGAAAAGCACATCGGGCGAAGCTTTGGAAGTTATACCGATCGACGGAGTCACACCGATAGAAGGAGCATCGTGGAGAGCAAGACATTCGTCTCACCGAAGGAAAAGTTTGGTGTTTATTGTTTCGGCGTAAGGTCATCGGATTGACTAAGTCTATCGGGTAGATAAAGGTACATTGAACCGATAACATTAATCTTGCCGATTGTATCATATCGGAGTGACAATCTTTAAGTTTTGCCGACAGAGGAATTCGGGAGGACGATAGTATCGGTCTGGCCGATGTACCCGACAGTATCAGTGAGAACTTGTCCATCGGGACAAAAGAATAAGGAGCGGCCGATAGTTCATGTCTTTCCGAAGAGAAGACATCCTTGACTTCAGTGAAACACTGGAGGATCTCTTGCCGATAGGGAAGATATAGGCAAATCTTCATTCGCTTCTGCTGGCACTCTGCATCATATACCTTTGGCATCACAAAGACATCACTCTGACATAAACTGAGATCTTCTAAGAATTGCTATGAACCAAAGACAGACTGATCACTATGCCAATCCTTAGTAACACGCATTAAACATCCACAATGCATTAGGCCTCTATTAGATCATTGTTGCATGCATGTCTACTAGTCTATCACACCACCAGTGCTGACCAAAGATTTCATGATGTAATATCACATTGCATATAGGAACCTCAACACTTGATCTACCTAACTAAGATCTCCTGCATGATACACATTGTCATAAAGAATCATGATCATCTTTGACATTAAGATCAGAAATGACATCAACAAGTAACATAGAGAACACCACACTATGAACATCTCAAATGAAGGTTACGTTCACTATTGCATTAACCAACACACCTGTGACATTAACAACTATGAATCCAAGAACATGACATGCCTTTTACATCAATGAAAAACCATGCCTCAACATTATTTATATAACTCTACTTCAGAAATCTAATTCAAAATAAAAAATAAAATTTTAGAGACATTTATTTCTATAGCTCAACTTTAAAAACAAAAAACTGGAAACATTTTTTTCATATAACTCAACTTTAAAAACATAAATTAACTTGGGTTAGCTTTTGAGTGTTTTCAATTATTGTCTTTTTTAATTGTTTAGAGAGAACATGTGCATGCATTTTAATGATATATATATATATATATATATATATATAATTTATTTATTTAAAATCTTAATTTAATTTTTTCAAATAGGAGAGGTTTTGGGGGTGGAAAATCCTTATGAACCAAAAGGTAAGATTGTAAATTAAAAGTGCCTATATCTCATTTTGAAAGTTGTTTTGTGAATGTCTTCATCTTTAATTCTCAATTGATGATAACCAACCCTCAAGTCAATTTTAAAAAGACCATTGCACCACACATTTCATCAAAGAGATCATCAATGCGAGGCAGAGGGTATTTATTATTTATCATTGCTGTATTAAGCATATGATAGTCAATATACAAGTGCAATGTCTTGTCCTTCTTGAAAAAGATCACTGGTGCTTCCTAGGGTGACACACTTGGTGGAATTAACCCCTTGGCTAGCAAGTCTTGCAATTGGGCCTTCAGTTTAACTAGCTCTATGGTTGTCATGAGGTAAGGTGCCTTGGACATTGGTTCAGAGACTAGTATTATATCTATTAAAAAATCAAAGGCTCTCTTAAGTGGAAGACTTGGCAATTCATCAGGAAAAACATCTTGGAAGTCATACAGAAAAGGATAGTCCTTGATTAATGACTATTTTGATTTTTCTACTTGATCAATTTTAACTACAAAAAATTGACATCCCTTTCTTCTAGCTCTTTTGAGCCACATTGCCATCACTTGTCTGACCTTAATCTCACATTTGATCTCCTAAATCAAAACTAGATTTCCTAAGTCATCTAAGAATTTGACCATTTTATCAAAGCAATCTACCTTAGCTCTATGACACCATAACCAATTCATACTTAGTATGACATCACATGATCCCAATGGGCCTTCATAAAGGTTGAATTCTATTGAAAAATAGGGTAATCTTACCTCAACTTCAAATAGACACTACTCTACCTGAGCTCTTGATTGGTTTACATATATTCTTCTGACCAAGAGTTGGTCGTATAGCCAACTTGTCTTGGAATTTTATTAAGTAAACTAGGTGTTACAAATCTTTTGGTAGCACTTGTATCTATAAGAATATAAATTTGGTATTCCAAACAAAATACCTATAGTTTTAAAAAGAGTGATTTGGTACTCCACTTGATGATTATCCATAGATGCATGGATTCTCTGTTGGAAAGTTGTTTGCTGAGAAGGTAGAGAAAAGTTTTAGAACTAATTTCATTAAATTTTTCTTGGACATTGATTTATATAATGATCACCTCCACAAGTAAAACAACCACTAGGAGGCCCTTTCTTCTCAATTAAACGATCATTTTTATTACCATTCCTCTTCTTGGAATCATTGCCTCTTTTTCCATTTTGAGAATCATTCTTGTTATTTTTGGATCCTTTATCATCAAACGCTGGTTTGGTATCTTGATTCCAATTCCTTTTTTTAAAGGATGGTGAATATTTGGACCAATTGAACTTCTTATGAGACTTATCTTGATAAGACAAAATGGACTTAAGTTTCTACTCCTGCATGATTATTTTTTGAAAAACCTAATCTATCGTTGATAGAACATGAGTTCGTCCACTTCTTCTCCTATTTGTGAATTTAGTCCCATGATGAATTTTTATATACAAAATCATTCATCATGATGATAATATTGAACACCTAGAATACTGAGAGGGGGGGTGAATCATTATTCTCTTAAACCATTTACGCACCAAACATTTAATCCATTTAGCATATTCAATTGCAGTAAAGGAAATTAAGGATAAAACATACAACCACAACTCATAACACATGAACACTAGGATTTTTATGTGGAAAACCCCAAAAGGGAAAAACCATGGTGAGGATTAGCTCACAATATATTATAATAAGACAACCAATTAAGGTTGGTAAATTGGTGGACTCACTATCCAAGAATTCTCACTGCATGTGGCTCATTGCCAAAGGACTCATTGTCCTAAAAGAAAGAGAGAAAAGAAGTGGCTCACTGCTAGAATTTGAACTGTTACAATTGCATCTAACATATGCATAAAATATAGTTCCAATGAAGCTCAAAGTACAGAAACAATACTCAACACACTATTCTGAAATGCCAAACTGCATTGCTCTGCATTCACTCAATTCACATCTATAAGCACTTGTTGCATCACTCAGATTACATACATCACTTTCATACATACAAAACACTAAATAAAATCTTTCATATATATCCACTTCATTCACCCCATCAATTAGGTCGGCCTAATACATGTATTATATGACTCCTTGTCCTGTCGGCTCAAAACTCAATAAAAACTATTTTGTAGAGAGAACCAAAGCATGTAGCAAACTTACATAGGTTGACACAACCTATAGAAACTCTCATGAAAACACTTTATTTATTTCATAGCTCTGCACAACATCAACACCTTCAGGTCAGCTTCACTAGTAAGGTAAACAATAGTATGAGATATCTGTTTGTTCACAAATCAATATGTGGATCTCTAAAATGCCTAAAACTTAGAATATACATGCTATAGACATTCATAATCTTATCCTCAAATCTGCACTACAAACCATGTACTTGCAGTAAAGTGTAGAGTGTCTCATTGTGTCACTGGCACTATCAATACACTATCAATACAGAGTGCGATACTCTATCAACCTTAACTTTCATTCTAGAGGGCTGCAAGACTTGGAACTTTGGATTTGGACTCCATGAATATGAGCCAACAATACCTAACAACCACAGAGAAAAGTGTGTCTTGGCAGAGGAATGCAGACCAGAATAACTTAGAAATACCATAGTTGACACTTAGCCAAATTTCATCATAAGTTCTTCACCAGATCAAACCTTCTTGAAAATTTGTCTTCTACTGAGGATCAAGATCATATTGAGGAAAAGAGGATCAAACCCTCTTGGAAATTTTTCAATCAAACTAATCTATTTGACACAACTATTTCCTTATGTCTGGTTGTCACTTTCTGGATCATTATACCTTTATCCTTTATAGTCACTATCTCTATCCTATGATGTCATTGACTTAAACCTTTGTTGCTATTCTCTGGACCATTGTATCTTTACTCTTTACTCTTAGTTTCTATCAATCTTAGTTGCCATCAATCTTTGTTTCCATCAATGAAAACACTACTTAACATCATGCTTATCACTTTATACCATCATGTTTATATTGCCAACATATACTAAGGCACATACTATAGGATTCTAGTAAATTTCTCCTAATATTCAGTCATTGACATGTCACCTTGTTGCAAATTCTAAAAATTAGTTAATTTATGGTTGAAATATAACTGTGTTAACCACCTTTGTTTGGAATTAACCACAAACTAGTCCCATGTCAAGTTCAAGGAACTCAACCCCAACTCCATCTTCTTATTCATCCACCAAGTGGATGCTTCTCCAAACAATTGGTAGGCTCCCCAAACTACCTTTGTTATCTCAGAATAATTCTTGGTCAAAAAGTACTTTTGCATATCACTAAGTCATGCCTCTTCTCCATCTCCATCAAAGTTTGGTGGGGTTATTTTCTTCATATCCTTAGCAATTTCATTGGTTAATCATGTCCTTACATTATCTTTCCTTAATGCTTCATCTTGGTTCACTTGGTTTTCCCCAAACTCACAACACCCTTCATGAGAACTATGCTCTTGATCTTGTTCCTCATCATCTTATTGGTACTATTCCTCACTATCCTCCTAGTTATCTACCTCTCTTAGTTCCCATTCTAAGACCCCTAATATTTCCTTGGTTTCATTCAAAATAGCAAGGATTTGATCCAATTTTTCTACATGATCATCTGCAGCTTGACTCAATCCATCTTGACTACCTCCAAGGTTTGTTCTTGTTCAAACCATAATTGCAGTTGGTGAGTCATATTTTGGATTTGTTAGCTCTAATTTTTTGATGTGAAAAGACTTAAATGTTGATTTATTAAATATAAATAATGCATCATTCATAATATACACCAAAAAATCAAAATTTAGAATTTCCAACATAATAGTTCAATTGAGAATTTCCAATAGAATCAAATGCATTAAGTCAATATGATAGTCTAATCATGAATTTCTAGACTCATGGCCTTAATAATCAAATACGTAATTTAAAATTACCTCCTATATTTATCGAAGGTTTTATATCACTATTTTCAATTGATCAAGTTCACTTATATAACTAATCATATAAGTATTATCAGTTGTTCACAAAATCTAATAATTCTTTGGTGTCCCCATTCTAAGTTTTCTATGTTTCCATTCTAATATAGGCACATATAAATCTACCTTTGTGTAATACAGAGCATAAAAGATAGTTTAGATCCAAAAATTCTAGATATCACTACTTGCACAAATCTTAGTTATGTACTAATAGCACAAAATCTATAGTATTTACATAAGTATAACTTTTTCTTGGGTTTAATACCCAATCAAGAAATGTAGGATGGAATCATAGTTCATCAAGAATGAAACATGGTCATAATTTCTTTCCAGTATAATATGTTTTTTTGAATGAAGGAATAGATCTATATACAACTGAAATACCTTCGCTTGTTTCTAACCCATATTAAACATATAAAGAACTTTTAATATAAATAAAGGGATTCTCAAGGAGTCATCCTATATAAGATTATGAGAAATAAGAACCCATACCCCTGCTTTCTAATATTAAATATATAGACCAGTATATGATAAAAAAACTAATAATCAAAGCTAATATAACTTGTAGACCTAAGGATGGTTGATTATTAATGAACACATATTTATTTCATTCACAGAGCTATATATGGTTAAAAGACTAATATATAAAGACTCATAACAAAAGTAGTCTTGAATAAGACTGAGTGTTTATAAAAACCTAAACCTCCACAAAATGCAAAATCGTAGGTGGTCGATCAACAATAACATATTCATTTTATTGCAGACCTGATTTAGGTTGAATGATAAGAAAATGGTTCATAATAAGAAAGGGAAAATTTAACTCTATTTTATATACTTACAGAGTACAAATAAATGAAGGATTTATCAATATTTGAGAACTAAACTTGTTCTCATTTTCAACCTGTATGAAGTCAAAAAGAAGTTAACAAATATCATTTCATTAACAGACCCATTCTCAATCAAGTTACTAATATATATGTTCATAATAGAGGCATACTTGAATATGGATGACACTTCCTGTACTATGTTTGAAAATAAAATAAAAATCTCCATACCTCAATTGGTCTTTCTACATGTATAATAAGATATTGTTAAAATACAGCTCTTCATGGACTTTATATCATACCACGTTTATCGAATTTGAGTAGTCCCAAATGGGATTTCCACATGAAAATAAATACTACTTTTATATAGACCTGAAATAGTCTTGTAATAACCCATTAATATCAAGCACAAACCTTTTATGGTCTCTAAGTTTAACATTAAGAAACCCGATATATAGGTCATTCATAGAAATTCAAAATAAAACTAGTTTAAAACCACATGAATATCTATAGAGAAATAGAGAAAAACCCTTCTCACAATTTCCTCAAACATTCTTTTAAAACAATGAACAAAATCACAAAACCATGTTTTGTATGTTGCAAAAGAATGACTAAAGAAATAAAACACTTAATCAAATACTTCAAAAATACAATGTAATACACATCAATACTCAAGAAATAATCCTCTGAAGAATTATAGATCTATTTTCCTCTTTTCTACCACTTTCATTATCTTCCCTTCTTCCTCAACTGTCTCCTCTTCTTCCTATTTTTCCTTCATTATGGGCAATGAACAACCCCTGAATTTCCTCAACAAAAACTCAAGATTCTCAATGCATTTACTTCCCAATCCATCCGCCATACTCAACACACTAAAGTGGGTGTCCACTTAAGGCCAGATTGATGGAGTTTACCTCCACAACAACTTCACAATGCTCCAATATATAATGCATTTATCTCCACTTCATGGAGTCTATTCAAAACCATTGAATTTTAAACTCAAATCTATTAAAAAAATAACTATGTATTTATATTTATATGTGTATACACACACACACATACATACATACATACATACATACCTATTTTCATATATAGTTAAATTTATATAATTTCCTCATATAAATAATAAACCACTCATGTAGAGGATTTTATTAACTTCATGATGAGACCCATAAAGAATATGGAAAAACTGAAGACTGACATCAAACATTTAATCATCAACAAAACAACTTGAAAAAATGAAGGACGAGAACGACAACCCTAAGATGTAAGTATCCACAAAACATATGACACCTGAAATTTCTAATAACACAAGCTTATAATCACAAATATTGTGTGTGTGGGTTCTCAAAGTTATGACATCTTTCCCATTTTCCCCGATCTGCTTCTGTCTCTTTGATGATACTCTCCCTCCTTGTCTAGGAGGGGGAGCTAGTTTCCTGCATCCACCTCATTATGTGGACAAGAAAGTTAGTTTGATAACCATACCATCATATGAATTATTCCAATAAATAAAATCATAAAGATAATATATTATCTACATTTAGAAATCAGGTCTATTTCTTTTAATCATCATTAAATCTGATAATCTCATTGTTCATAACATGTATAAAAATAGAATTATTATAACATAAATATCTTGGAATTATAATTCCTTAATCATAGTTTAAAATGCATGGCAATGTATCTAACTAATAATTAGTTAAAGATAACATAAAAAAACCATCCAATAATGGGGTGTGACACATTTTCTCAATGTTCTATTGTTCCATCTAATTAAATATTAATCTTCTTCTTGTAAAAGGTCCAATGCTTTAGTTTTCATAGTACATGAAGGTTCACAAATAGTAGTTTGTTCTTCTTTGGACTCAAACACCTCCTTCTCTTTCTCATCTAGCCAACTAGTTCAAAGTTGAAAAGGTTTTCCTACTTGAAGCTTGGGATTTTGAATGTGGAAGCCTCCTCCTTTACAAGTTGATCTATAGTTGTAGGAGAAGTTTTTCTGAAATAGGGAATGAAGGAGGTTGATTAGGTTTCCTGCCTCTATATTTGGGCAAGCACTTGCCTTATCTTCTCTTCCTTAGCTGAAACTTGCATAGAAAAAATTATTTTTCATACATTTCCTATTCCTCCATCTCCTACTGGTGAAGATAAGCTTGATAAACAAGCTCTTCCTATTGCAAGTTATACTCGTTCTATTTCAACATCATTTAACTTTCTTTGAAAGTCTAGCAAAAAATCTTTGAGACTACCAAATTCCATGTTGTTAGTGTTTTGGGACAATAATAATTAGATCTTCTTAGATTGAGAATTAAGTGCATACCAGAAGAGTCACCAGGTGATTAGAAGGCTTCAAAAGAAGGAAAATATCAAGAATATCACCTAAATCCTAACCATTGATAGGCTTTAAGCAATTAGACTACTTAAACAAGTAGATTTGATCTTGGAGTCACCATGGTGTTGAAGAAACTGCCCTAAATGATAAGATGCACTAAATAACACACCAAAACTCTTCAATGGATGATGTTAGGATCATCAAACTGGTCCCACCGAGTGTGCTAGAAACCATTAATGTTCAAATTTTACACCAACATGGGAAACCTTGCAAGTGTGGGATGCGGCTTGGAAGATGACCTCTAGGATTTTAGAAGCTGGCTCTTTGTAAGAAATTTAGTGAATTCTACCTTAAGATTGGAAGAAAAGAGAAGAAGAAAACTAAAAATAAATCCTAATTAAAATGGTGAAACGCCAATCATAGAAATTTTTTGCCAGCATATGACTTATGATGTACAAAATTTGAAATCATGGAACAAGATAAACACATTCAAAAATGAAAAATGAGATTCACATAGTCATTAAACTGTAGAAGATTTGGTAATCTTAGATTTACAAATAAAGGGTGCATATGCTAGATAAGAAAAGAGAGAATGATTCAATTCATATGAAATATAGAGCACATAATGACAGTTTTCCATTCTGTAACATATCTTCTCATGTTACTCGGATTCACACACCAAATTTACTGGGAAAAGTAAATGATAAACTCAAGCATTTGTTTGCATATAATATTTGTGTAATCAAATAAATAGATAGCATATCTTTTTTGAATATTTTCAAAACCTAAAAATTACAACATATTCAAAATATAGCATTTTAGTGAAATCTTTCACTTTACAAAATTACAATACTTTGCTCGTAACAACAAGAATAAGTTTACATAAATTTGAATGTCAAGTCATAATAATAAATATACTCTATCTGGAGTTTTGATATCTGTATTCACAAGTCTTGTCTTGTCATCTTCTTAGGAAGGAGAGCATCACTTGAGCACTTTTCCTCTAACCACAGACTGGCAGTCCCTCACACAAATTCCTTCCTAGAAGTGTCACTACCCTTCACGAAGGGAATAGATATAAAGAACCAACAAGTTTTTCCATCTAAGTTTCTAGTATTGTGTCCTACATAACCAGCACAATCATATAAATATAGATCCATTCTAACTAAGTATGACGCTACTGGATGGTTATGCAATTCTGAAGCACAATGAACTGAGTAATGCATGCAGAGATAAATGCATTGCTTTGGCCAAAGATTCAATATAAATAGACATTTCACAATGAATGTAGTCGATTGTTCACCCACTTCTAACTCAACTTAGAAACTATCTCTTTCTACAATGATTTTAGTTTGACAAATTCTAGTCATGGGGTGACTTGATTAAATTTCACCCATAGTCCACCTAAGTTAGATTTCTAACTCCAGTTTCTGAAGTACAATACCAATGATGGTTCAGATTGAGGTTTTAATCTTTTGAAGAAATTTCTTATTGCAATTGTAACATGGAATCTATGACTCCCTGTCACTCTATTTCCTTTTTTCTAGGTTTATGTGTTATTGATTCCCAATGTCTAGTATCGACATAGAAAATAGTTTTGAAAATAACATCATAAGTTTGTCCAAGGTACTTAACTTGGTTCATGGATTTTTATCTAATCCATATTGACAATAAAATGTCTATTTTAAGTCAACCACATACTTGTGAGAAGATTTTTATATTTACTATGCATGTTTGGGATATTCTTAGAAAACTACCTTTTTCTAATCCCTTGATACAAAATGAATATTTAAGAGCCCTTGTCATATAAACAAAAAAGAGATATCTTGATATACATCATAATACAAGCTTTAATGCAGAACTTTTGTTTAAACCACTTATCGAATCATGGCTAAGTAGATGATGTAGTGCCCCTCCATTCTCATCTTGGATGTGCAGATAGTCTGGCTAAGGAGCATGAAGATGAAGGTAAAATAATAGCAATATTTAGGGTATGTTAGATAGTTGATGTTGTACATTCTATGATGTTGGTAGATGCTACATTCATGTTGGTGACATTCCTAATTATCCTCATGTGTGGTTTCATATGACAATTAACATGTTTTATTGATAATCCTTGTTGCAACACTGATAATTCATATGCTTTGACATTGTTTTACATTTAGGTGATTATGATGTTGATCTTACTATGATTGTCATATGTTAGAATTGATTTTTATGCGACTGATTTTGTATTATAGGATGATCTAATTATTGTGTGGTGTGAAAAGAGACAATGTCATACCACTCATTCATGAGCATCCGGCAACATTGCGATTCTCTTTCACTCTGTGACCATTTGATATTTATTATACTTGTGCATAGACTATGTTGTGTGCTACAAGTTATAGGTATCGGGCATCGACTCCACCTAAATTGGTAGGTCTGAGCATGCCTTAAAACCAATGGAATTGTTAAATGAAGATAACATATGGTCCCCTAGTTAGCCATCATCCTTGAAAAGGATGAGTATCCAATTTTGCACCCAGTTAGTGTTGTCTGTATGGGCATGATAGTCAGTCGATGTTGTTGTGGTCATGCTTTTCGATCGTGCATAGTGTTAGGTATTGTTTGGCATTTGGGTTATTTTGTTTGGAATTGTTTGATTAACACTTTGGTTAATTGTTGCATTAAAATACAATTAGTAAGTTAAGAAGGCACTTTTGACAAATAAATAAATATAGATGCTTTTATGTAAATTTAAGTTTATGGGAAATTATATTATATTATATTTTACGGTCAATAAATAATAATAATTATAATGAGGAAAAATAAAGTGTTATTAAAATGTGAATATAATTGATAAAATTAAAATGAAAATATTTTATAAACAAGTAAATGTTTTGTTAGTGGCAATAAAAATAAATTTATAATATTTTTGAGTTGTCATAAAAACTTATATATATAGCAAATTCTAAAATAGATAAGATTTGAGAGAAATTATTGTTTGGTTGAAAATAGCAAATTGTAAGAAAGTAATGAAGACAAAATTTATTACCTTTAATAAGGAGACTCTTCTAGAAGAAATTATGGGGGTGGTTATGTATGCTCAACTTTATTTTGAAATCTCAAGACATAATTTGGGGAAGGAGCGTGCATTTCAAATAGGAGAATATGTTTTATGTTTTGAGGATAGCTCTCTCTCAGGAAGTTTTTATTTTTATTTTGGCACCATAAACCATAGCTTCAAGAAGAAAAGACTTGGGGGAAAAACGGATGCGAGTTGGGAAATTTTGTGAAGATGTGATAGAAGTAATATTCCAGGTATGGATTAAGATATAAATATTTTGTGACTGTCTATCTCTCACCCGTTTCATCTTTGTTTTAATAGTCTGTTGTGTTAGCCATAACGTTATTTTTACAAACTGGGTTCCTCTAGAATTTTTTTATATGGTGCATGACCTAGTTATTTAAATCATATCCAAAAAGTAGTCTTACCCAATTTGTCTTTTTGGAGATATGAATATTTTGTGACTATCTACCTTTCACCTATTTCATCTCTGTTAAAACAGTTAGTTGCATTACCAATAACTATATTTTCAAACTGGGTTTCTTTAAAATTTTTATATAAGATTCAACTCTTATCTATGAAAATCATATCCAAAAAATTAGCATTATCTAGTTTGCCAATTCAGAGATATGTATCTATTAGTGAGAGACATTCCTATGCCATCTTGGTTGTTGTTATTAAATCTACAAATCCATTTTGTGCATATCCTTCAACCATCAGATTCCATGAGGCCGTGTACCTTGTGCATGCTTTATCATTTTACCTATAGACCTAGCAGGTCTATTATAACTACAGTATCTGACAGTCTTCATATTTAAAAAGGTTCTTTTATTGGAATTTCATTTTTGGAAAGATCCCTTATTAATTTCTCTTAGTTAAGTAAAATAGAAATCTACTATAAGTAGAAAGAATGTTCTTTTTTATAACAAATGATGGTTTTGATAATTTAAACAAGTTAAAAGACATATCTTCTTATCTACTGTAAGTGTATATGCTTTCAATTATAAATAACTCTACTTATTTTGGTTGTTTGTTAGGCTATAAGAAGGCTATTAAATCTATATAGAATAGAAGTAGAAGAATCCAATTTGGATAGAGTGATTGTATAGTAATGTTGATAAATTTAATTTAAATTGATATTGATTTTATTATGATTTATTAGTAGAAATATGATAAGTAGTTTTGGAATTAGGTTTGTAAACAATGTATTTAAGATTTGATTTATAAGTTTGTTTTAGAAATTAGTTGATTTCAAGTGGAATTGTATAAGGTAAATAGAACTTGTGTAAGTTGTATCAGTGGTCATAATAGGGTCATGTTGTCAAGGTTTAGTTTTCCTGAGACATAGATTTGTATGTCTTGATTTCATGTGTATGTGATGTTGTAAGTGAATTTTGATGTGATAATAAAGTCCTTTACGAATGTTGTGACTCATTAGTTGTATACAGCATGTTTATAACTTGTGCTTAAGAAATGTCACGTTCTTATTAACCTTGTTGTTGAGAAAATGTTTGTATCATATTTATGTATTGAACTCAATCAACCCTTTCTATTCCTAGACTTGGGATGTTAGCAGGTTAGAATTCTTTGTATTGGTTTATTCCATTAATACTAGTGTTGGGTAAGGGATTTTAATAAGCTTGATAATCATTATGAGGTGTAGACACCTCTAGAAGAACTATGTATTAGTTATGATCATTTTGGTATTCATAGGACCAATGTAGTAGTGGTTTATAGAAGATTGATCAAGTTGACACTTAAGTTTTCCCATAGCAACCTAAGCTTCTCTCTTCCTATTCGTGTTGAACGGAATTTGGTAAAACGTAGAAAAAGATTGTTCTTTTACTTGTGCCCTCTTAGCATTCACTCTTGAGTTGCTTTAGCCATGATACTTCTACTTGGTTTGAACCATCCTTTAAATGTGTAATAATCCTATCATATGCATGTGGTTAAAAGTGAGGTAGATTTGATGAAGATGTTAGATCTATAGGAATGTTTTGTTGTTCTGTATTTCTTTCCTCTCAAGCTAACCTTAGAACAAAGTTCTTTTATTGTAGCTTCGGGTTTTGTATCTTGTGTTTCTAACTAGTGTAAGAGATTTATAGCATGGGCTTTTAGTCTTGCTTATATAGTTATATTTAATAATGTTTACAAAATTGTCTAGATTATTAATGAAATCTACATCAATGTAAATAGTGTAAATAATTGTTGTGTTTAATTTGTATGCCTTAGGGTTATTTGCATATTGTTCACAATCATTTTAAGTAAATGAAATTAAAATAAGTCTTGAGAATTATTAGTTGAAATATTGTTGAAGGGTATTAGTTTATGATGTACTTTGAAAGTGAATGTGATGTGAAACCATTGCGTTTTTAATGATGTCAAGTGTTGTGTCATTTTGGGAAGTTGTTTCCAGAGGCCAAGGAGGGTGTGATTGTGTGGGGGTTGGCTATGTGTGCATCGTGTGAGTTGAATGAAATGCATTCTTGAAATATTGTCTCCTATTCATGTTGGTGTGATACATGTGCAAGATGGTTTGTGCCTTGCTCAGTGTACTTATTCATGTGATTATGATGATTATGCAAGATGGGAATGCCTTGCTCTGTGTAATGTGAAATGATGTATATTTTAAGAAATGTGATAGTTCATGCTTGGTTTATGTTGTGGGCTTTGTGAATCTAGATGCAGTGAAGGGGGAGTAGCTTTCAATGTGGGCTCAGTGCCCAAAGTGGCTTGTTAGCATAACCCATTGGAAGTTGTTAATCCAGTGATAACTTAAGAATAAATTTAGAGGGTTGGGTAGTTTCCACACTAAATAAGATAATTGGATGCCTCACCCATGCCTGTAGTGCTTGTTTAGGCTAAGGATGTGATGAGAAGGCTGTGGTTGGAAAATCAACTTCCTTGTCCTCACGAAATGAATGTTGGTTCTACATGTGTCACCCTATGGGGCCAGCATCTAGTGAGAGATTGATATGATAAGCATAGATGGGGGGCAGCGTCTAGTGAGAGACTTGTTGTGTAGTTACACAACACGCCCCATTTTGACTTGGCAAAACAAGGACCCAACTTTTTGCTTAGCTTGGCTTGTGTTTTCCTGCTTTTTGGCGGTTTGGTAAAAGTAAGTCATGCAGGTGATCCTGCATAAGGAAGCTGGGTAAGTCATCATGATGAGGTCAGTTAGTCAAAGTTAATATTTCATATCAATAACCTCATGGTTGGAAAGAGTACAAAATTTCATGCAGGTTTGCTTTTTGGATCACCCTGATATTTCTTAGGGAACGAAAGTTATGACAAGTCAAAGTTTTGGTCAAACCTGATATTGGGGGGGTCATATTTCTTAATATTAGTCACCTTATGTAAGATCACCCCGATCCAATTTTATCACCCGATAATCATTTCGTCTGGAGCTTCGGACATCAATTTTACGTGATAGTGGTATTTACCCGTCAAACAGCTTCATATATTTTGTGGGGGTCATATTCCAAATACCACCTGATATTTTGAACATCAACTGATCTTTCAAATATCACCCTATTGCAAAATATCACCCTAGAACCAATATGTTGATGATGTCATCCAATCCTGATGAACAAAGAAAATCACCTGACGATGACATCATCACCCTTTTTACCTCGCAGAGGTATATTTCCAAAGATCACCCTTTTACGCAATATGATGATGACTTCATCCTGATCTTTAAAACATGACCCGATATTTTGAATATCACTTGATTTTCTCAACATCACTAGATCTCTTCGACATCAGTTTTCTTGCTCAAAGGCGAAAGATCACCCCCTCATCTTGCCCCATGGCATTAAATACACATAAATCTAGTAGGTGGATTCTAGTTGATTGCGAAAATGATGCAAACACCTGGCAGCATCCGTAGATCCATGACAGAAGATCAATGGTTTTAATCAATCTAACCTGGATTTGCCCTAATTTACCCTAAGAATGAGATTAAAAGTGAATTTGCAAGCTCATTTGACATTTACCTTGTGAAGAAATGAGATTTTACAGAGCGCAGAACATTCAAACCCTCATACGACCTACCTGCGGATGCAAACAAGTTTTAGCAAAATGAAGCACGTGATTATCACCAGTTTCTGAGCCTCTTTTCGGTAATCATCTACTTAATCCAGGAGATAAGCATTATCAGGTAAGTAATCAGGAACCCTCCTGTTGTCATTTTCTGTAAAATCCAAGTAGTAAGTTCTTTTATTATTTTGCTCTGTAATTATGCATATCTTGATGAAATGTAGATTAATAAGTATGATATGCATGATACCGTAGACGTACAATGCTATATATGCATGCATGTGGATATTGTTGTAAGACTAGTCATGTTCATTGTAGGAACTTATGGTGGACGTCAGGAAGAACAAGTCTGATGTAGAATTTCGTAAGCCTATGTTTGCCCAACCTGAGGGAGTATAGTTCAAATATGGTGTCATCAGAGATACTCATTAGGGAAATATAGATTTAGTGGCGTGGTCATCGAGGATGCATAATGATAAAGAAAGTACCCTACTGGATGCCATTTTCACATCAGGAATGTGGCATGCTATTGGATTTCCTTACTCCATGGAAACTCCAGAGTTGATAATAGAATGTGCCAGGAATTATAACCCTAAGACCAGAAGAGTAGAAAAACACGGCAGGGTATATGTAGATCTATCCATCAAAGGAATTGCAACTACTTTCAGCCTCCCACTTGGAAAGAAGGTAATCAGTATGGATCTACAAAAGCCAGAGAATGAATATGTAAACAAAAAAAAGACTGCAAGAAAGAGGATGTACCAATGGAGAGCAAAGAACATCACTTACACTGCCTTTAACAGATTACCAGTGCATATGTACAAGTTTGATTTTGATGATAAGTATCAATATATGATCACCCTGCTCAGCAGAGTGACAGGCTAGCCTACTGCTAGAAGTTTCAAGGATTGGATGTATGGGGTCATCATAATGTGTCTCTATACAAATAACAAGCCATTATGGACTGAAATCATTAGTGATGCTCTAGATGAATAGCTGATGAACCTAGGAGGCCTGGATTGTTTATTTTATATGACTTCATATGTTGTATATTCATGTGCCTATAAGGGTACATTTGAAGCACTTAGAGGATTTCTGGGCTGATTGTGAGGATGAGGCTGAAGTCAGAAGAAGAAAATATCAAAGACTCACACTCAATCAGGTTAGGACCTTTGATTGTGTGCCAGTGCCTGCACAATTGAAGAAAGATGATGTCAAGTTATTGTCAAATGAATATGAAGAACAGAATATATATAATGATACCATTTCAGCCCCTGATCTTACACAACTTGAATATATTTCATTAGATCAATTTACAGGTCAGGTGTTGCAGTTGACCCAGTCATGGGTGGATAAACAAATAGGTATACTAAAGAGAAAAGGCATGGCCATCACAGTAGATAACAAGAGGAAAAGACAGGAGATTTCAGATGAAGAATATGATGACTTTCTGGTTGAAAAGAGAAAATCAAATGGAGAAAGGCTGCCACCTTAGAAACAAAGGGACTCCCTAGAGGAAAGAAGAAAACTGATGATAATTCTAAGGGGGTGATAGTTGAAAGAATTGATACACCAGCTGGTGATGCCTCTGCATCAGGATAGGCATCAGCCTCATTTTCACCACCTCTGGCAGATAAACAGAAAACAAAAAGAATTCTAAGGCCAGCTATAGAGACTATAGGAGTGCCAGATCAAGGCCAAGCTTCACAGTAGAACTTGGAAAAGGATACCCTTATTGAAGTGGAGCCTACAGAGGATGACCCTGTGACATTCAGAAGAAACAGGAAGGCACCCTTGGTGGCATCACCACCTGAAAGACAGAGAACATCTATGAGGGGTGAAATAAGACATGACCCTTTTATATAAAGGGGAGCTGGTAGTGAAGTGTTCAGGAAAGAATTACAACATGATGCACCACTTCCTACCATCATCCAGTTTGATACAGAGAAAGATGAAGAATAGGTAAATGAAACCACTAGAGCCAGTCAGGGAGGTCCTTTCTCACTAGAGGAAACTGTGGACCTATCAGATGATGAGGTGGTAGAAAATGTAGCCTCTCAGTGAATGGAGACTCTTTCTTCAAATACTCGCGTGACCCCACAGGGAACCCCATCCTCATAGAGGGTGATATTAGAAGAGTTGAAGCAATAAGAGAAAGAAAAAGAAAATAGCCTAGAGAGGGCAGCCCAACAAATCGGGCTTGATAAGTTAGTTGATCAGGTAACTAGTCATGTAGTGATAGATCTAACACATAGGGAGGATGTGACACATCTTGAACATCAGGTAGGTGCACCTGATAAGGCAAAAAATATTAAGGAGGTCAAGCTGACGGAAGTAGAGAATAATGCTCCAGGCATGGGCCAATAGCAGGATATACCTGATGAGCCCAAGATTGTCAAAGTCCAGCAAAAGGGGGGGAGGACAAAGATACATCAGGTGATGATGCCCTCTAAACTCAAGAAACCTTAGGTGATAAAGATATAGCAGGTCACGATGACCTTAAGACCCAAGAGGTAGATACAGCAGGTGCGGATCAGAATGTGATCCAAGATCAGGTAGATGCACCTAGTACAAATACAATGGTATCCACAGATACAAACATACCTCAGGATGAGGAAATTCCCAAGGTGGATGAAACACGAAAGGAGGTAGTATAGGATCAGGTCAAGGACCAATAGGTAGATACACAAAATGAGCCTCCTCCACAAGAAGAAGCTCCCCAGGAGAAAGAAACGTCACAAGATCACCCTCATGAAGAACATCATGAGGAAGAAATAAGGAAGTCACCCTCTCCATCAAGAACTGAGACAAATGCCAGAGATCAAGGTGGACATGATGATGATGATGGACAACAAGGATCCAAAGATCAAGTACCTCAATGGCTAGAGAAAGAAATAGGTACATAATCAGGTTTTGGGCTTCAAGAATTTGATGTTTCAACATTATTCTCAGAAACAATCATGAAGACTAAGAGGAAGGCCAGATTAACATCGACCATTAGAAGAGATCCTACTACGGGTAGAAGGACTGCTCAGGTAGAACTTCCCATTGTTGAGAAAGAGAAAGGCAAGATCACCCTGGAAGAATTCCAGATTAGCATAGTTGATTTGGGATTTGCCAATGAAGACCAGGAAGGTCAGGAAGGGAAAGATATAATAGACTCTTTTACCCAAAGGGTGAAGAGAGAAAAAGAAAAGAATAAGCAACATAAGGAGCACATTGCTCAGCTGCATACATACATAAAAGGGTTGATTAACCCTGATAATACAGTATCAGATTAGGCAATCCCATTGACTGCAATTTCTCAAGAGGAGGTAAATAAATTGGACCTCATGAAGCATGAGTCAGTAATTATGAGAAAATGGATGTCATTAGCATTAACAGGAGCTGAGGAAGTAGTAAGCGCCTCTTTACAGAGGTGGAATTCTTTGAGTATCTCAAGAAGAAAAGTAGATAAATTACAGAATGAGGCTGGAAGAAGATCATTCTAGTTAGAAAAAGCCTTGAGTGCTTTGAGTGAAGTAAAGAGGATTAATCCTCAGATCCTGATAACTCATCAGGTGCTGAATAATAACACTGCCATGCTGATAGATATTTGGTATAAGGACATTAGGTTTGAATGTGATATATTGAAGAAGTGCAGCAATAAATTAAGAGATATCAGTGTGAAGCTGCAAGACATGATGTCTTATGAGGTAGAAGTCCTAGAAGCCCTAGAAGGAAAGGTAGAAGGTAAAATTAAAAACCAAGATGCAGACTTTGCCATAAAAGCTCTGCATAATAATTTCCAACCAATGGCTGATGATCCTCTTACCCACCTGACGGAAGAAGCAATGAACAAGGTCATGAGAATCAAGGTCAGAGTGGAGAACTATAATGAAACATTGAGCAATAGGAAGGGTAAGTTAAGCATATGAAAATATAAGGACAACATTAAAGGTCCATATATAGGAAGATATTCATCATGGTGATGAAGGCACGGAAAGTGATGATCGTGATGATCATGATGAAGAAGAAGAGCCTAAAGAGTAGATGAAGATGCGCTTCAAAGGAAATATCTGCATCAGGTACTTAGAAGAAAATAAGTCACCTAGATGGTTGCCAGCTGGCAACCTATACCACAAGAGACATTTGACTAAGTCAAAAGGAATATGCACCCTAGATCTTAATTGATAAATCTTGATCATAGATCATGTGTAACTGCTCCCTCACCTTATTCTATAAAAGGTCCAGGGATGCTTTGTTTTAAACATTCTGAAGCTTAATTGAAATTTGTTTGCTGAAATATTCAGGGCCTATTTCAAATTTATTGTAAGCATCCATGTTTTTGCATACTTAATGAAAGAGAAGACCATTTTGATTACAAATCATCATAAATCATGAGTAGTCTATGTATGAATTCTTGGTATATGCTTTGATTTGCTGCGTCCCTTGGATTGCTCATCAGTCTGCATATATTGTCTTTATTCATCATCCTTTGAAGTTTGCATCATCTCTATCTAGCTGTGGAATATCCTGGTGAAAATATGGTTTGATTTCTTCTTTCTCATGACAGTATCAAGTGTGTATGTGGCTCAATAGCTGAAGATTCATCATAATTTGAAGTATTATTTTTTCATTTATTTTAATTTCATAAATGCACCATCACAATTGCAAATAATATATCATCAGAAGAAAATAATATGAAATATGCAGACATCTCATAGATAACTGAATATTCATAGCATATTTAGAGTTAAAGCATGTTAAATAGACAAATATCATGCAAAGATTAAAGTGCAGACACATCATTTGAAGGAATAACTGTGTAGAATGACCTTTTTGTGTAGCATCTTTACAGGAACAGAATCCTACTGATAAACAAATGTAAGGCCCTTGAATGGAAAATAGCAACACACATCAACTGCTAAGTAATGTCAACTAATTAAGAACTAATCCATGGAGACTTGGGATCATGAATTCTCTGAATTCAAAGTATCTTTCAAGATGAGTAAAGGTTGATGCGTAACTTTTATTCTATGTTTACTTATGACTAACATCATAATCAACATTAATTGGCACTAGAAGCAAGGAATGATCATCATCAGTGAGGTTTTATCTGGTTTGATGATGCAGACAGTGAGGTAACACTAAAATACCCCTGAATTTAGAGTTACATGCAAACATTTTTTTTTTAAGCTTGTACATGCTGATCCTATGTAAAGTTTTCAAAACTAATCATAAATATTGCAAGCTCTGTGCTAGATCGTCATGAATCTGCAAAGGTCAGCTCTATTTCAGGTAAATTTGTCAAAGCTTTGCAGTAATCTACTTTAGAAACTTGATATTCGGTCACAAGTGTCACCAGACCTTAGTATCACCTCATATTTGCATTGTTCATGCAAATATTTTGTAAGTATCTGGTCAGTCTCACTTTCTGACTGTAAATACAGTCTTTGCTGGTGAATTCCAACTAATCTTTACAGTCAACCAGCCAATTTTCTCTTAAATTTAAGAAATCCTGGCTCTCAGGCCAAATACCAGATCTTGATCTGGTGGAATCTTTGAGGAACTACTTGTCAGGGGGTTTAGACCGAGGACTGTAGACATACATCACTCTCCTAATCCTGGTGCATCAGGTGCTTCACCTGAACCTCCTCCTGTAACTCCTATTGGTTTACAAATACCTACAGGACTATCTGTGACACCTCCTTCCCAGCCTCAACCTTAGGCCCAACCTCAGCCAATCATACCACAGGCTCAACCTCCACCAGTTGCTATGTCTTTCTTTGTAGCTGAATCACCTTTAACTTTCACAACGTATCATGCTTTGCCAAAGAATCCAGATAAAATTTGTTCAAAGTATCATCCCTATCAAGATGTGGATGATCATATCAAAACTTTCAAGGAAGCCTGTTGTAGGGCTAGAATTGAGCATCAGGACATTGTATGTAGGTTATTTCTATTTTCCTTAAGGGAAGAGGCTTATAACTAGTATATTAGTCTTGGTCAGGGTTCAGTCAATGCATGGGCTGTCCTAGAGAAAACTTTCACTGATAGGTTCAAAGCACCAATTGATCCTTCAATGAACTATCATTTGTTTGCCATGATTAAGAGATTTAAAGGCGAGCCTATTGCTAACTTCAATGCTAGGTTCCAGAAAATGTTATCTAAGTTAGTTGCACCATATGTTGTAGCAAATGAAGCTGCTAGGAGCATATATTATTCAGCCCTGGATCCTTTAACTTCCATGTTCATCAGGAGAGCACATCCTAATGTAACAACTTTGGTAGGAGCTTTCCAAGAAGCTATCAAAGTTAGTTAGCAGCTAGTTCCTGCTTCTACACCAAACATAGCATTCCCAACACTTCCTAGTTATCCAAGTTATCCTGCCCAACAACAACCTAATGGAGCCATGATGCCTCCTACTGTGATGCCTAGTCCTTTGCAAATACCTCCACTGAGTATTATGCCTCCACCTAATGGCCAGATGTTGCAATATCCTGGACAACCACAGATCCCTTAGGCTGTAGATCAGTCTAACTAGAACAATGGATCTTCCTTTTTCAAGCCTCAAACTGAAAATGTAGTTGCCAAGGTTTAGGAAGAGAAGGAAGAAATCAAGGAAATATCAACCCAGTTAAGGAAACTTACAACTGAGATAACTCACTTAAGGAGTCAGAACTTCTATTCCCAGCCCAACCAGAATAGAGGCTATGCTAATGACAGACCTAACTATCATGACAGAGGGTATAACAACAATTACAACAATAATGGCAATAATAATCCTCCCAAACAGCCTAGAGTGTGGAACTCCAGGCCAAACAATGGTTCTTTGCCATCACCCCTAGACAATCAACCTTCTGGTGAACCCAAACAAACTACTAGAGTTAACCTTGCAGAGGCAGCCCTTACTAATTGGTGCAGGATCCACAACACCAATGCATATGCAGAGTTAGACTATCCTCAGTTTAGGATTGCTGCTAGTATTTTTCAGACTGAAGTGTCTAATACTTCAGGAAATCCACTTCATATAGAAGGAAATGAAATCGTCCCTTGTGGATATGATTCTGCCTTAGTGTTAGAGAGTTACACTAAATGTCCATATCACCAGACAGTGCCTACTCATCAAGATTACACCCTGGCATGTGAGGAATCAACCATGGCTTTTGAGTCAAATTATGTTTTCCCCTTTGAGGATGAAAATGAGCCTTCAAATTAATATGAGGAGGTACATACCTACCAACAACAATATCAGGGTAAGCATAACTACAACCTGAGAAATAATGCAAACAGAGCTGCTAGTCCTTTGATCTCTTCCTTGCCTCCTAATAATTTCAACATACCTCCAGATCCCAAGGCAAGTAATAACCCTAGATTTCGCAAGGTTAATGCTCAATACTTGGCATCACCTAATACAGCACCAAAAGCTGGTAGTCTACCTCATGAATCTGATAAGTTAGTCACTTATCTGGCAGATGAAATGAAGAAGATAAAAATCATCCTGTCACTCTTAGAGTTGCTTAAAACTCCTTCCATCAAAAAGGCATTCATGAAATCACTAGATGATCCTGCTCCGAGAGAGGATGATCATGCCTCAGGTTAGTTTGTTAGTAAAGATCATGCTGCTAGGGATCCTAATGTTAAACACAAGGTGCCAGCTACTGTTCAAGCAGGAGAGACCTCCCACATGACCTTATATAGAGATAAGAGTGAGTCACCTCCTTTCCTCTTGACTATAAGGATGTTTAGAAAAAACTTGCACAACTGCTTAGTAGACTCAAGAGAATCTACCAATGTAATGCCCCTGTCCATATGCAATGCTTTAGGGCTGCATCCTGCCAAATCCTTAAAGAAAGTGACACAACTGGACAAAACAGAAGTAAGTGTGGTAGGAGAGCTAACTCACATTAACATGCAGCTAGCATCTGATCCTATGATCCAATACTATATAGATATTCAGGTGATTGATATGCCTGACACCTACAGGATGCTGCTCAGCAGGGACTAGTCTAAAACCCTTAACAGTTACATGGCCACCGATTTCAGTCACATTTGGTTACCCTGGAGGGGGATACTGAATCAAATAAGAATCAATGTTGAGCCTCGAATGAAGCACATGATCACCAAATATAACAAAACTAATGAGATCGTGTATGTGGACGTAAACCCAGAGTTTACTCCATCAGGCCACAGACTGTCAGGATAGAAGAGATCCTGATGTATGATGTTCATCATCATCATGATGATGACCCTCAGGATGATGAAGTAATTGTAGAATCTAACAGTAACCCTGAGAATGAAAGTGAGGTCGATCATTTTAAGAATTTTGAGGTGCATTTGTCTAAATAGGTGAAATGATGTAAGTTATTGAAAATACCCTTGCATGATATTCTAATAGATAGATGATGCAAGTTGCATAATGAAACACATTCTAAGAAAACTTGTGATGCCTGCATAAACATGATGGAACTAGAACAACTGTGCAGTGATGCTTTAGCATCATCATCATCATCATCATCCTCAGAGGTAAGTTCCTCAGAAAGTGATAATGATAGTGATGCTGATTGTTGTTTGTCTTCTGCAGGAATAGAGGAGAGTACGTGTCAGGATGAAAATTATATCCAGGCAATAGAGGAAATGCTGGTATGTAACTAGAGTAATGTTAAGAGGAAAATGAGAATCGCCCTAGGGAGTGATTGTTTAATGGAATCAGATTATGAGTTATTTGATGAAGACAGAGGCAGTAATCTGTCTAAATTTGAAGAGTTTTTAGCGAAAGAAATCCAGAAGATGACACAGCAACAGAGATCTCCACATGATGCCTTTATTGAAAACTGGTGCAGGTTGCATGAAGCACCTCATTCAAAAACTGTATGCTCATTGTGTCTGCATCTTCTGAAGAGACAAACATTGCCTAGTTTAGAAGATTCTCCTTCTGAGGATAAAAAGAAAGAAGAACCCTCAGCTTCATAGAAGAAAGGAAGGGTGAAGCCTGTGAAAGCCGAGGAACCAAAGATGAAGTGGATATCAGGTGGTGCAGCTGCCAGAGCTGCAAAGACGAAGGAACGTTCAGATAAGCCTTTAGTTGAAGATAAGCTGTGGATCCTAAGATCTGATGGATCCAAGTCCAAACAAGGTGCTAGAGTAGGGATAGATCTAGTTGATCCATCTGGAAAGTCCTACTTGGCAGTAGATAGACTATAGTTCCCCTACATCAATAATGTAATAGAGTATGAAGCTCTGATCCATGGGATATTGTTTGCCCTTAAGAAGAAAGTAAAAATTCTGCATGTCTATGGGGACTCAAAATTAGTTGTGAGACAGGTAAGAGGAGTCTACTCCTGCAATTATAAAAAGCTATCCAATTATAGACACAGGGTGTGGGACCTGATAGAATCTTTTGATGCATTTAATATCACCCACGTACCTAGAGAATAGAATCATAAGGCAGATGCTTTAGCCCAGGCTGCTAGTACATTGGAGTCACTGTCTATTTCTGGACCGAAAATATTTTTCATTAGAGTTGGTATCAGTACCTTCTGTGCCTGACAATGTAACCGACCTCCAAGTATTTGATGATGATCAACATATCTTAGATTTCATCTCCAATAGGGATATATTTGATGCCCAGATCATAGATGAAAACAATGTAGAGGATCATGTATGGGAAGAGGAGGAAATTTTAGAGTTGCCCAACAATAAGATTCCTAAAGGAATGATTGAGCTAGAGAGAGCATTTGATCTGGACAAAATGTTGAAACAAAAGGATCTTCCAAAAGTTGATGGAGGACAATATTCTCAGGTCAACATTGGACAAGATGATGAAAAGAAAAATGTCCTAATAGGAAAAGTTTGCACAGAAGAAGAGTTGGAAGGAATAACCCAAGCTCTCAAAGACTACATCCACGTCATTGCCTGGACCTATGATGAGCTGAAAACCTATGACACATCAGTCATCACTCATACCATACCTTTGAAGCCCGATGCTAAGCCATTTAGATAGAAGCAAAGGTCTGTCAATGCTTTACTGGAACCTATTATTTTTGAAGAATTTAAGAAAATACTGAATGCCAGGATCATATTTCCTATCAAACATTCCACATGGGTGGCAAACCTGGTTCCAGTGAGGAAGAAAAATGGTGACATCAGATTATGTGTGGATTTCAGGAATTTGAACAGAGTGTCTGAGAAGGATAATTATCCTTTACCCTCCTTGGATGAAGTCCTGTAGATTGTTAATGATGCTAAAATGATGTCATTCCTGGATGGTTTCTTAGGCTATAACTAGGTAATGGTGGATAAAATTAACATATTGAAAACTGCCTTCACCACAAAGTGGGGGATATTCGCCTATAGGCGCATGCCATTTGGGCTGATAAATGCTAGAGCAACAGTCCAGTGAGCAATGGACATAGCCTTCAGAGGCTTAATAGGAAAATGCAGTCATATACATGGATGACTTAACAGTGTTCTCTAAAGATAGAGGAAACCATGTAGATGATCTCAGAAATGTGCTTAAAAAATGTGAACAATATGGGATATCCTTGAACCCCAAGAAATGCATATTTGGGGTAACAACAGGAAAATTACTGGGCCACCTGATAACTGAAGATGGAATCATCATTGATCCTGATAGGGTGGAGTCTATCATGAACATTCAGCTTCCTGGAAGCAAAAAGGAGCTTAAATCTTACTTTGGTAAGATTAATTTTGTAAGAAAGTTCATCACTGGCTTTGCAGAAATAGTCAGACCACTAAACGATATGCTCAAGAAGGACGCTAAGATTGAATGGACACGAGAGGCTAGAGTAGCTTTTAAAGACACTAAAAAAGCTATATCTAATGCTCCAATTCTGATCAGTCCAGACTACACCAGGGACTTCTACATATATTCATTTGCTTCAGAGCATACCTCTGCAGCAGTGCTGACACAGAGAAATGAAGAAAAGGAGGAAAAGCCCATAGCCTTCATGAGCTGCCCTTTCAAAGATGCTGAACTAAGATACATGGATGTTGAAAGGCAGGCAATTGCTTTGGTCAAAGCAATAAAGAAGTTTAGGCACTATATACTAAGAAGTAAAGTGATTGCTATGGTACCTGATGTAGTAGTCAAGATGCTCTTAATGCAGAGTGAGCTAGGAGAGAAAAGGGCTAAATGGATCACAGTCCTACAAGAATATGACATGGACATCACTCCCATGAAGCTAGTAAGAGGACATGCCCTTAGCCAAATGATATTAGAGATTGACCCCAATATCATGAGTTAGTAGTATGTTATTAATGCAGAGGACAATGGAGAGTGGTATTCAGACATCAGGCACATCCTGATCACTGGAAGATGTCCTCCAAGATTGCAGGCCTCACAAAGGAGAGCCCTAAAAATAAGGTCACTGAAGTATATGATGAAAGGGGGCATCCTTTTCAAGAAAAATTAGGAAGGAATATACCTAAGATGCCTAGAGAGGCTAGAAGTAGATAGAGTGTTATCAGAGCTACATGACAAGTTTGGAACAGCACATGGGTCATCCTTGGCCACTACTCACACTATCCTCAGGGCAGGATACTACTGGCCCACAATTTTTACGGATACTGCTGAACATATTAAATGCTATCATGTATGTTAGGTTGCTACCAACAGAGAGATATGCTGCTCAACCCTTGCAGCCAATGATGGAGATACGCCCATTTGCACAATGGGGCATGGACTTCATAGGACCAATTAATCCTCCATCATCATCAGGCCACAGGTATATTTTAACAATTACTGACTACTGTAGTAGGTGGACTGAAGTTGTCAACACCAAGACTTGCAATGCTGAAGATGTCATCAGATTTCTGGAAAGTAATATAGTCACCAAGTATGGAGTGCCCTATGCTCTGGTAAGTGATAATGGGTCTACTTTTGCTTCAACCAAATTGTCAAGCTGGGCTTTTGATTATGGGATCATATTGAAGTTCTCCTCCAATTATTATCCCCAAGGGAATGGATTGGCAGAATCCACCAATAAAAATTTGTCGAACATCATAAAAATGTTAATAGAAAAGAACCCTAGGGAGTGGAACACCCTACTAAAGTATGCCTTATGGGTAGACAGAACCAGGAATAAAGCTGCATTAGGAAATTCACCTTTCCACTTAGTATATGGGGTGGATCCCATCCTCCCTGTTAACCTAAATATTCCTACACTACAGTTTGCACAAGAGTACCTGGGCATAGACAATAACCAAGAAGTCAGGTTGCTTCAATTGATGCACCTGGAAGAGAAAAGAAGTTAGGCAATTGATCAATTTGCCAAACATCAGGCTGTTGTCAAACGCTGGTTTGACAAAAGAGCTAGGGTTAAGGCCTTTGGGATCTCAGATCTAGTCCTGATGTGGGACAAAGCACATGAGAGGAAGGGAGATCATGGTAAGTTTGACAAACTCTGGATAGGTCCCTTCCAAATTTCTGAAAGATTAGGAGACAACACTTACAGGCTTAAAAATTTGACAGGTGAGGATGTTCCATTACTAGTTAATGGACAGTTCCTTAAACATTATTTCCAAGCCTAAGTTAGCTTCATGACAGTCATGTGTATCATAGTGTATATTTGTAAAGTTGTTTATACAGTTTTGTTTTGTTTGTTGGTTGAGTTTTGTTTTGGTTAGTCAAGATGATGCAACTCATCACCTTAGAAAATAACTAAATTGTTAGGATTCAAGTGATGAGAATAGATTTTTATATAGGTTATGACTCATTCTGAGAAGTACTGGTGATCAGGTCTATGATATTTTTTCATCAGGGTGCCTTTTCTTGACCAAAGTGATTCTTTCACAATGACTCACCTAACAGCCTTGGGTTTGTTGAACACACAAGTATAGGTGTTAAGTGAAAAATATAAAGGGACTCCCTTGCTACCAATACAATCTCCAACCTAAATTAGCAAGTGACCATACCTTGCACACTGAGCTTACATGATGAGATTAGATATATATAGAATATAAAGTATTGAAAATCAGAAAAAAGAAATAAATTAGGCCATCTAAGTAACTCTACCAAGGCTATAGACGCCCACTAGCAGTGGGGCTCTACTTAGGGAGATTGTATAGATAACATTGCCAGGGCTATGGATGCCTGTTGGCAAAAAGGCTCTATCCAGGTTGGCTATGAGGGATGCTCCCAAACTATGTAGCTTAACATCAGTTACTCATGTTTTCAACTTGCTTTCAAGATGAGGATAATTAATCATTTGCACACACCTGATCCTTTGTTAGCATTGTTGCCATGATGAAAACTTTATCATACAGAAAGATTATGATGCTTATACTTAGAAAGAGTTAGAACACTATATATGAATGTGATCACCTCACTTGAATTATTAGAATTTGGTGGTTTTCTTTGGTGGCAAGTTGTTGTGTAGTTACACAACATGCCCCATTTTGACTTGGCAAAATAGGGACCCAAATTTTTTCTTGGTTTGGCTTGTGTTTTCCTGCTTTTCAGTGGTTTGGTAAAAGTAAGTCATGCAGGTGATCCTGCATAAGGAAGCTGGGTAAGTCATCATGATGAGGTCAGTTAGTCAAAGTTAATATTTCATATCAATAACCTCATGGTTGGAAAGAGTACAAAATTTCATGCAGGCTTGCTTTTTGGATCACCTTGATATTCCTTAGGGAATGAAAGTTATGACAAGTCAAAGTTTCGGTCAAACCTGATATTCTGGGGGGGTCATATTTCTTAATATCAGTCACCTTATGTAAGATCACCCCGATCCAATTTTATCACCCGATAATCATTTCATTCGGAGCTTCGGACATCAATTTTACGTGATAGTGGTATTTACCTGTCAAACGGCTTCATATATTTTGCAGGGGTCATATTCCAAATATCACCTGATATTTTGAACATCACCTGATCTTTCAAATATCACCCTGTTGCAAAATATCACCCTAGAACCAATATGCTGATGATGTCATCCAATCCTGATGAACAAAGAAAATCACCTGACAATGACATCATCACCCTTTTTACCTCGCGAAGGTATATTTCCGAAGATCACCCTTTTACACAATATGATGGTGACATCATCCTGATCTTTACAAAATGCCCTGATATTTTGAATATCAACCAATTTTTTCAACATCACCAGATCTCTTCGACATCAGTTTTCCTGCTCAAAGGTGGACGATCATATTACACATAGGGGGTCATATTTCGAATATCACCTGATCTTCTGAAGATCACCTGATCTTCTGAAGATCACCCCCCTCATCGTGCCCCATGGCATTAAATGCACATAAATGCAGTAGGTGGATTCCAACCAATCGCGAACACGATGCAAACACCTGGCAACATCTGTAGATCCATGGCAGAAGATCAATGGTTTTAATCAATCTAACCTAGATTTTCCCTAATTTACCCTAAGAATGAGATTAAAAGTGAATTTACAGGGTCATTTGACATTTACCTTGTGAAGAAATGAGATTTTACAGAGCGCAAAACATTCAAACCCTCGTACGACCTACCTGCGGACACAAACAACTTTCAGCAAAATGAAGCACGTGATTATCACCGGTTTCTGAGCCTCTTTTCGGTAATCATTTGCTTAATCCAGGAGATAAGCGTTATCAAGTAAGTAATCAGGAACCCTCATATTGTCATTTTCTGTAAAATCTAGGTAGTAAGTTCTTTATTGTTTTGCTTTGTAATTATGCATATCTCGATGAAATGTAGATTAATAAGTATGATATGCATGATGCCGTAGATGTATAATGTTGTATATGCATGCATGTGGATATTGTTGTAAGACCAGTCGTGTTCATTTCAGGAACTTATGGCGGACGTCAGGAAGAACAAGTCTGACGCAAAATTTCTTAAGCCTATGTTTGCCCAACCTAAGGGAGTACAGTTCAAATATGGTTCATCGGAGATACTCATTAGGGAAATACAGATTTAGTGGCGTGGTCGTCAAAGATGCATAATGATAAAGAAAGTACCCTACTAGATGCCATTTTCACATCAAGAATGTGGCATGTAGTTGGATTTCCTTACTCCATGGAAACTCCAGAGTTGATAATAGAATGTGCCAGGAATTATAACCCTAAGACCAGAAGAGTAGAAAAACACAGCAGGGTATATGTAGATCTGTCCATCAAAGGAATTGCAACTACTTTCAGCCTCCCACTTGGAAAGCAGGTAATCAGTATGGATCTAAAAAAGATGGAGACTAATTATGTAAACAAAAAGACTTCAAGAAAGAGGATGTACCAATGGAGAGCAAAGAACAACACTTACACTGCCTCTGCCAAATTACCAATGCATATGTACAAGTTTGATTTTGACGATGAGTATCAATATATGATCACCCTACTCAGCAGAGTGATAGGCTAGCCTACTGCTGGAAGTTTCAAGGATTAGATGTATGGGGTCATCATAATGTGTCTCTATACAGATAACAAGCCATTATGGGCTGAAATCATCAGTGATGCTCTAGATGAACAACTGATGAACCTAGGAGGCTTGGACTATTCATTTTATATGACTTCATATGTTGTATATTCATGTGCCTATAAGGGTACATTTGAAGCACTCACTACAGTTAGAAGGATTAGTGGCAGTATAGATGATGCCCATATATGGGACCATTACCCTCAATTGTAGAGGAAGGATTATCTCCAAGACTACAAATTAGTGAATGATGCATTTTCTATGCATCTGGTCAGAACAATGGAGGAGGATAGAACCAAAAGATTAAGCATGGAAGCTTAGGAAGTTATATACAAGCATGGCACCTGGTTCATCCAGTTTGCCACATTTTCCTACATCAGAGTAGAAGGTTTTGAGGGACAGCCCTTAATGTTACCCAGGTACCCTACTGATGGGGTGGTCCTGATGGAGTTTATGAGGCAAGTATCAACTATAATAGATGCATATAAGGCAAACAAGAAGATACCTCTAGTTTTGTTTCAAATTACTATAGGGTGGTACATATGCCCTGATTCAGATGGCATAAAGAAGGCCATTGGTGGTTTGAACATGATGAACTTACAACCTTTCCCATTGGCCAGATCATATGATCCCTATGGGAGGATGCAAAAGATTGTAGGCCAACCAATACATAAGAAGCACTTAGAGGATTTCTGGGCTAATTGTGAGGATGAGGCTGAAGTCAAAAGAAAAAAATATCAAAGACTCACACTCAATCAAGTTAGGACCTTTGACTGCATACCAATGCCTACACAGTTGAAGAAAGATGATGGCAAGTTATTGTCAAATGAATATGAAGAAAAGAAGATATATAATGATACCATTTCAGCCCCTGATCTTACACAACTTGAAGATATTTCAATAGATCAATTTATAGGTCAGGTACTGTAGTTGACCCAGTCATGGGTGGATAAACAAATAGGTATACTGAAGAGAAAAGGCACGGCCATACTAGTAGATAACAAGAGGAAAAGGTAGGAGATTTGAGATGAAGAATATGATGACTTTCTAGTTGAAAAGAGAAAATCAACTGGAGAAAGGCTGCCACCTCAGAAACAAAGTAAGGGACCCCCCAGAGGAAAGAAGAAAATTGATGATAATCCTAAGGGGCTGATAGTTGAAAGAATTGGTACACCAGCTGGTGATGCCTCTGCATTAGGACAGGCATCAGCCTCATCTGCACCACCTCTGGTAGATAAACAAAAAACAAAAAGAATTCAAATTCCAACGATAGAGACTGCAGGAGTGCCAGATCAAGGCCAAACTTCACAACAGAACGTGGAAAAGGATACCCTTATTGAAGAGGAGCCTGCAGAGGATGATCCTGTGACATTCCTAAGAAAAAGGAAGGCACCCTTGGTGGCATCACCACCTAAAAGACAAAGAACATCTATGAGGGGTGAAATAAGACATGACCCTTTGATATTAAGGGGAGCTAGTAGTGAAGTGTTCAGGAAATAATTGCAACATGATGTGCCACTTCTTACCATCATCTACTTTAAGATAGAGAAAGCTTAAGAACAGGTAAAGGAAACCACTAGAGCTAGTCAGGGAGGTCCTTTCTCACTAGAGGAAACTATGGACCTATCAGATGATGAGGTGGTAGAAAATGTAGCCTCTCAGCAAATGGAGACTCTTGCTTCAAATACTCGTGTGACCCCACAGGGAACCCCATCCTCACAGAGGGTGATATAAGAAGAGTTGAAGCAATCAGAGAAAGAAAAAGAAAATAGCCCAGAGAGGGTAGCCCAACAAATCAGGCTTGATAAGTTAGTTGATCAGGTAACTAGTCATGCAGTGATAGATCTAACAAAGAGGGAGGATGTGACACATCTTGAACATCAAGTAGGTGCACTTGATAAGGCAGAAAATATTAAGGAGGTCAAGTTGACAGAAGTAGAGAATAATGCTCTAGGCATGGGCCAACAACAGGATATACCTGATGAGCCCAAGATTGTCGAAGTCCAGCAAAAGGGGGGAGGACAAAGATACATCAGGTGATGATGCCCTCCAGACTCAAGAAACCTCAGACAATAAAGATACAGCAGATCACGATGACCTTAAGACCCAAGAGGTAGATACAGCAAGTGTGGATCAGAATGTGATCCAAGATCAGGTAGATGCACCTAGTACAAATACAATGGTATCCATAGATACAAACATAGCTTAGGATGAGGAAATTCCCAAGGTGGATGAAACACAAAAGGAGGTAGTACAGGATCAGGTCAAGGACCAGCAGTTAGATACACATCATGATCCTCCTCTGCAAGAAGAAGCTCCCCAGGAGAAAGAAACATCACAAGATCTCCCTCATGAAGAACATCATGAGGAAGAAATAAGGAAGTCACCCTCTCCATCAAGAACTGAGACAAATCCCGGAGATCAGGGTGGACATGATGATGATGATGGACAACAAGGATCCAAAGATCAAGTACCTCAGTGGCTAGAGAAAGAAATAGGTACGGAATCAGGTTTTGAGCCTCAAGAATTTGATGTTTCAATATTATTCTTAGAAACAATCATGAAGCCTAAGAGGAAGGCCAGATTAACATCGGCCATTAGAAGAGATCCTGCTACGAGTAGAAGGACCGCTCAGGTAGCACTTCCCATTGTTGAGAAAGAGAAAGGTAAGATCACCCTGGAAGAATTCCAGATTAGCACAGTTGATTTGGGATTTGCCAATGAAGACCAAGAAGGTCAGGAAGAGAAAGATATAATAGACTCTTTAACCCAAAGGGTGAAGAGAGAAAAAGAAAAGAATAAGCAACATAAGGAGCACATTGCTCAGCTGCATACATACATAAAAGGGTTGATTAACCCTAATAATATAGTATCAGATCAAGCAGTCCCATTAACTACAATTTCTCAAGAGGAGGTAAATAAATTGGACCTCATGAAGCATGAGTCAGCAATTATGAGAAAATAGATGTCATCAACATTAACAGGAGCTAAGGAAGTAGTAAGCGCCTCTTTGCAGAGGTGGAATTCTTTGAGTATCTCAAGAAGAAAAGTAGATAAATTAAAGAATGAGGTTGGAAGAAGATCATTCCAGTTAGAAAAAGCCTTGAGTGCTTTGAATGAAATAAAGAGGATTAATCCTCAGATCATGATAACTCATCAGGTGGTGAATAATAACACTGCCATGCTGATAGATATTTGGTATAAGGACATCATGTTTGAATGTGATATACTGAAGAAGTGCAACAATAAATTGACAGATATCAGTGTGAAGCTGCAAGACATGATGTCTTATGAGGCAAAAGTCCTAGAAACCCTAGAAGGAAAGGTAGAAGGTAAAATTGAAAACCAAGATGCAGACTTTGCCATAAAAGCTTTGCATAATAATTTCCAGCCAATGGCTAATGATCCTCTTACCCACCTGATGGAAGAAGCAATGAACAAGGTCATGAGAATCAAGGTCAGAGTGGAGAACTATAATGAAACATTGAGTAGCAGGAAGGGCAAGTTAGAAGTCCTCAGAGAGAAATATCAAGCCCACAAGCATGCCATTGCCAAAGCTAAAACTCAAGGTGGCGGAGAAGTTGATAATATTGTTGAAGCATATGAAAATATAAGGACAACATTAAAGGTCCATAGACAGGAAGATATTCATCATGGTGATGAAGGCACGGAAAGTTATGATCATGATGATCATGATGAAGAAGAAGAGCCTAAAGAGTAGATGAAGATACGCTACAAAGGAAATATCTGCATCAAGTACTTAGAGGAAAATAAGTCACCTAGATGGTTGCCAGCTAGCAACCTGTGCCACGAGAGACATTTGACTAAGTCAAAAGGAATATGCACCATAGATCTTAATTGAAAAATCTTGATCTTAGATCATGTGTAACCGCTCCCTCACCTTATTCTATAAAAGGTGCAGGGATGCTTTGTTTTAAACATTCTGAAGCTTAATTGAAATTTGTTTGCTGAAATATTTAGGGCCTATTTCAAAGTTATTGTAAGCATCCATGTTTTTGCATACTTAATGAAAGAGAAGACCATTTTGATTACAAATCATCGTAAATCATGAGTAGTTTATGTATGAATTCTTGGTATATGCTTTGATTTGCTGTGTCCCTTGGAGTGCTCATCAATCTGCATATATTGTCTTCATTCATCATCCTTTGAAGTTTGCATCATCTGTATCTAGCTGTGAAACATCCTGGTGAAAATATGGTTTGATTTCTTCTTTCTCATGACAGTATCAAGTGTGTATGTGGCTCAATAGCTGAAGATTCATCATAATTTGAAGTATTATTTTTACATTTCTTTTAATTTCATAAATGCACCATCACAATTACAAATAATAGATCATCAGAAGCAAATAATATGAAATATGCAGACATCTCGTAGATAACTGAACATTCATAGCATATTTAGAGTTAAATCATGTTAAATAGACAAATATCATGCAAAGATTAAAGTGCAGACACATCATTTGAAGGAATAACTGTGTAGAATGACCTTTTTGTGTAGCATCTTTACAGGAACAGAATCCTACTGATAAACAAACATAAGGCCCCTGAATGGAAAACAACAACACACATCAACCATTGAGTAATGTCAGCTAATTAAGAACTAACCCACAGAGACTTAGGATCATGAATTCTCTGAATTCATTGTATCTTTCAAGATGAGTAAAGGTTGATGCATAACTTTTATTCTATGTTTGCTTATGACTAACATCATGATTAACAAGACTGTCAGGATAACCCATGTTAGGACCATACGATGACACTTTTCTCTACTGCAACCTAGCATTCCCTAATTGTGTTTTCCCCTTTCATTGTGTGATTGCCTCTGGAAGTGATGTTTGAGTTACTTGTGATATTGACCTGTGTTGTTGTAGTCATGTGTAGTCCTTGTTCCTTATAGTCTACTACCTACTTGACTGGTTGTTGTTGTGGGACCTTATGTTATCTCATAGCACGGGGGGTGGACCTTAGGGTTCCACATGGTCGAGTGGTTGTGCTTTTATCTCCATTGGTTTCCCTTATTGTTGTTCATGTGTGAGAAGGATGTACCTTGTATGGCATATTTCAGATCTTGCTCTAAGCTTGAGGAGACAGATACTTATGATCATGTTCTAGTCTTGTATATCAATTGAATCATGTACTATTATCTTGATGTATGTAGTCCAATGTAATCTGGATAGTGATATTGTAAACAATGTAATGTTGTACTATCTTGTAAAGGAACTTGTTTATGTACTTCTAATCCTATGTGTAGGATCCTGATGCTACTTGTCTGATGATATAATATGGAATTGTATGTGTTTATTCATATGATGCAATTAGACTTAGAATGAGCTATGGTTGTTAGTTAATTCATAATTTTGGTTAGATCTTGTTTTAGTTCGTTAGTAATGCAACCATGGAACCCTAGAGGATAAAGCTTAATTTAATTGTTATGAATAAATATATGATTGTTGTTATTTCTTTCATTTAAAAAAAATATATTTGCCCTTTTTGTAAGCTTAGTTGTGTTATCCTCTAGGTTCCTTGGTGGGGTGTTACAAATGATATTGTGTGACATGGTTTATCAACCACAAGTCTCTTCTAGATTATCATAAAGTTGGTTGTCTTGGTGCCATAATGGGGCACAAAAGATTCTTTTGATTTCAATTTTATATATATATATAAAATAGTCACTATTCATTTCTTGAATTAACAGTAGCATATTATGGTTATGGGACTCGAAAGTCCATCTTGAATTCTAGGGCTCGCAAATCTAAGTCTCGACCCCATTATCTTGCCCAAGAACAATCTTGTTCACTTCTACAAGTGGTTTTCCTTCATAAAGATTAGCATACAGTTTTGAAATAGGGCTCCATTATACATTGTCTTAGATGTTTTACCATAGGCTATTCAAAACTTTGTCTTACAAAGACACAGAAAGTGTTGAACTAGAGGAGTAACCCCATACAACCATTGAGAGATGACTAAGGTCTCTCAGAAAAATTTAAAATTTCATGAAGTATCATCTAGAATAGTTGATAAAGAGATTATCTTGTTTGAAATAGATAAGGAGTCACTGTTATAGTTTCTTAGCTATCATTCAAATGATAGCAGACTATTATAATCAACCTTAGCTATCGGCCTATTGTGGCTGTGAGGCCAACTTAACAAGAATGCATGTAATATAATGATATTGGCCTACTATGGCCACAATACAAATCTTCATAGAATACATATTTCATATTGGTGTTGGCCTACTATAGCCGTATAACAATATTTACATAGGACACACACACACACACATATATATTGTAATGATATTGGCCTGCTGTAGCTATATGATAACATTTACAGAGAAATGAAAATAAAAAATGACAACAACGTAGGATGCTTCATATTGTACATAGCCTTGACTATAACAAAGGTTACCCATTTGAATGTTAAGACACAATCTTTCCTTTCAGACTGGAATCCCTCACTATGTTCCTCATTCCCTCGACCCATGTCAACTTAGACTTAATGCATCCTCCAAAATAACACTATTGAAAAAGGATCAACTATCATACCAACTTCCCTTTAGGTTATTTTCCTATGTGGGATAGCAATAAAATCTCTAAAAAGTCTCCACCCTAAAGCATGGAACACTACAGGTGTTGCCCATAAGCAAGAAAATCTCTAAAATAGTAGTGGCTTAATCTCCACTTATTCCATAATAGCATGGATTATAGGGTACATGCCCCACTATGTAGACATATTGGTTTTCATACCAAGAAGACTTATCACAAAAGACCAATGTTTATGACTTACTAAACATGTTTTATCTAACAATTTATAGTGATACACTAATAAATAAATGTAACACATCAACATGATGGTAGTAATACCATAAGTACGGATGTGGGGATAAAAATAATCATACGACTACATGTGAGTATGGGGTTGAGATTTACTCCCTCCTCACACCCTTGCATAAACATTCATATAGTTAAATCGATACACTTGGGAAATTATATATATATATATATATAAGAAATTTATGATAAAAAAAAAAGATTAAACTCTAGACATCAATAATGTTCCCTAAAAATTTCTCAACCAAATCAAATGTAGTTGACATCAGAAAACCCTTCCTTAACAATAGATCGACAATGGTCAAATTGAGATTTACTCAACAAGGAGAGTTAACTATTACATACCCCATCTCAAGAAGGTTCATGAGATATACAACTTGGAACTTGAATGGTAAACCTGTCTCTTCCCAAACATCTATTCCTTTCTCTCTGATGATTCTTTCCTTCCCTTCTTAGAGGTGGAAATCTATTTCCTAGTTACACTCATAGTCATACAAACTATGATTAGTTTATCATTAATAAATCTTTATACATCATAATTAAATAATCTCAATAACTTTTAATTTCATGTCAAATTCGATGCATTAATCATAATTCATAAAATCAATGATTTGTCCTGACATTTTCCTAAATGTCAAATCATTAATCTATGATAACTTATTCACTTAATCAAATGAAAGTAAAAGTAAAACATAGTCAAAGTTTGGGGATGTAACATATCTCCCCCCATAAGAATCATCATCCCCGATGATCCAATGTATCCAAAGTTTACAAAATAAAATTTTTTTGTTCATCATAGTAAAAATTTAAAATAGATGAGGAAATCTTTGATAAATATAATGATAATTCTCCCAGGAGACATTCTCTTCTGTATATTGGTCCCACTGGACCTTGCATTGAGTAACTTCTTTATTACGCAAGTGTAGCTTACGTATTTCAAGCACTTTGATGGGCTCGATCATTACCACCCCTTGGTCCTTCACCTGTAAGACATTCTAATCAAGAATAGGAACATGATTATCTCCTACAACATATTTTTTCAAATAAGAAATTGTTATGGAGTAAAAAGTGGACACATGCTTTTTTACATCCTAGTTTAGCTCCTAGGTCCCGTGTTTACACTCTACATGCAAAATATTCATCCCAATGAGAAATCCCCTGAAACCCATGTCAAATGGGAACTAGGGGCCCATTTAATGCTTAAGTCCCAACCAAAAATGAACCTAGGGACTTGGGCATCCACATCCAAGTCCACCCTGATTGGTCAGGGTAAAATTTAAATGATTTCAGCATAGGACTTTTAAATGGGTCCTTCCTTGTTGACTCTTTCAATTAATTTGTGAATGTATAATGGGAAAGCATATATAAGCATGTGTTTGAATTTATTTTATTAAAATTTGATGACAAAAAGGTTATGATATTGAGAAAAAGAGCATTCAAGGCATTCATTGTGTTATTGTTGCATATTTGTGTTAGTATTGTGTTTGTTGTAGATTTGGAATCATCATCAACATCCTTATGAGTTGAAGAATCTTCATCCTCCTAAGGAATTCACCTCCAAGGTGACATTATCATTGTGTTTGAATCATTTTATCATCATTTGGATTATCTTTAGCCTCTTCCTACAAGGGCACACTCTCTCTCTAACAATGATGTTGGGAAAGCTTGAATGCTAACCCAAGATTTTATTGAGGCAAATCCCTAAACACCACAACCCCCAAACGCCTTTTCTTCTTGTGTGTAGGTTATTGGTAGGAGGACTGAAGAAGTGAAGGTATAGGGAGGTTGAGAAAAGGATAAGATTTTAAGATCCAAAAATACAATGTGGAAATTTCTCTATTAAAGACTTGGGTGCCTACCCTAGCATCCTCTTGCTAAAATAGACTTCAGAATCAGCATCTGGAGACCTTTAACAACATCTTTCCAGTTCTGATTTTATAGAGATTGGGACTTTTAGAACTTGGGCACCCACCTTGGATTCCTCTAACATTTCAGCTTCTGTGGAATGGGTTATGACATTTCACTGATCCTCTTGGTACTTTCAGATCATGAGTTTCTATTGTTGATTGTCTGTTATAAGTTGAATATCTCACAACTAGGGTTATACTCATTCTTAGCCTAGGGTTTGGTAAAAAGCTTGGTTGAATCACATACTTCCTTAACAAATAGGAGCATGAGATCTCTAATTGAGTCCACCTTCTTCTTGGTTGTGATTTAGCTCAATCTTGTCCTTGAATGTCATAGTGGAAGAGGGTTTTGATTTAGTTTGTACATGTGCATTCATTCATCCCCTTTTCCCTACTAAACATTTTGGTGAACCCGTAAGTGAACATTTGCATCTTGTTGAGTGTTGAAATTAGATTTTACATTAATTCATATCATACTCATCATTCTACATTGAAAAATCTTGCATAAATTTGAAAATTTTGAAAAAAAAAAAAGCATTCTAGGCTTGCATAAAAGCATAGTTTTTCTTTATTTCATTGCATATCATGGAGGCATTTCAAATTTCTAATTTTTACATCAGATCTGAAACAAATTACAATAATTTTAAATCATTTCATAATTTCACATCTTACATTTGCATATCTCACTTGTTTGGGTTTTGTTGAAAACTTGTATTTTTCATATAACCTAGTTTTTGCAAAAGCTAGGGTTAGTAGTCAAAATCTTGTTTCAGATTTTTCTACTCCTTTAAACATTCATTCAAATCTGATTTTGAATTGTAATGTTGCTTCATTTCGCATCCTTGCATTAGAAATTCAAAAACTTGTAATTACACGTGTATTTCAACAAGCATAACTACCTTACTCCTTTTGATCATTCTATTAGTTTGTACATTGAGTGTTATTGGACTTTGCGTGAGTCACATAACCCACTTCCCTAATAGAAACATATTTTTAAGGAGAAGCCATAGATTAATGGGTTCTAGTGCTTTCAATAGTGATGATATGCAAATATCAGAAAACCCATTACACACCTACTTTACAAAAGGTGAATCAATATCTTTGCAAGATATCATAAACACTAATAAAATGGAAGAACAAACTTTTCATGATGTTGAGGATGTGATTGATATAGTTACACATGTGCTTGAGGAACAACTTAAAAAATTGGACACATAACTAGCTAAATTTTAGCAAGTTGTAGAACGTGCACATCTAGCTCAAGAGATGGTACCTATTGTTGAGGGTATAAGAGGGATATTACAAGATGGACAAGAAGGTGTTTATATGCTCCATGGATCATCTCACATAGTGGAACATAACATTATGCCAGTGGCTAGCCATGTGAATGTCATTGAAAATGTGTCAACATTGGCATATGTAACTTCACCAGTCTCGACAGCCATACCGACTACTGGAATATCCACTTTTACATCATCAATTCTCACCACCAATCCACATTCTTGTAGTAATTCTACCTCTACTATGGGAACATCTACTGGAAATAATTACAAAGCTGTTGCATTCAATTAGCAAAATCTAGCACCTCATGTCTCTATACTAATGCATACCTATTCTCAACCACCTATCACCTCTACTCATTACTATCAACCCTATAATTTCATGACTGCAACATCTAATGCACCTTTCTCAAATCCACAAACCAACTCTTCATCTAATGATGCTCTCTTAAATCAGCTTTTATAGAGTATGTCCTCTTTACAGCAAAAAGTGACAAACCTGACTAATGCTTCTTCTCAACCTACTTTACCAACATATCATGCTCGTAGTCTGCTATCCTATGCGATTCTAAGAATTCCAATTCTTGATAAAGTTGAGACTTCCCACTTTGAAAAGTATGGTGGTAAGGGTTATTATAATACTCATGTGGTAGCATTCACAACAATGTGTAGTGATTCTTCTTCAACGAGGCATTGTTAGAAAAACTCTTTCCTCGATCTCTCAAAGATACCGCTTTGGAATGGTTTTGCTCTCTACCTCCTAGTTCAAAAAATTATTTCTCACAGTTAGTTGACCAATTCTTGCAACACTTCCAAGCAAACATTGGACCTATTGTCTCTTTGATTGATTTGGTTCATTGTAAACAAGGCCCAAAAGAGAAATTAACAAAATTAATTAGTCGATATCAAGGTCTTATTTTACAAATACAATATCTAATTAAATATGAGGATCTTCAGAAGGTATTCATTAGAAATCTACAACTGAATATACACGACAAGATCTTATTGATGAAGTACAATTATTTTCAACACCTATGCACAACTCTATGAGATTACCAACTTTCAACTAGTTAGTATGAGAATCATACCTCATTGGCTCCTATTGGTCAATCTGTAGATAGACCATCTCAAAATTCATTCTATAAGAACAATTTGAATTTTATTAAGATTAATGGGCAATGTTTGAACAATTTTTAGTCACAAGTGTCCACTATTCCAAAACCTACTCGGGAACCATTTCAATTTAGACAGGAACATAGACAATTTACTCCATTATCAGATTCTCTCCATTTGGTAATGACTTGAAAGTAGTGAACAACAATCTTTTGAAGCTTTCTCCTACTCATCCTTTCAATAGTAGCAAGCCACAAGGACCTTCATTTAATGCTACTGCTTATTGTCACTATCATTGCTCTTCGAGACATGATACTAAAAGATGTATACATCTTAAACATGAAATTTAAGACCTCGTCGATTCTAATATGATACAAGTTACTGATGTGAATTATAATGGAAATAATTCAGTGGCCCCTCCAAATCAAAACTTACAAATCTTCATCGATCCTTTTCCTAAGCTTAGCATCATTAATATGGTGGAACATAATACTATGGAGATTGAAGATGACTATCTTGACTATGATGGCATAGTGGGTATGTTAGAAGTGGATAAGATGACAAATGAAGATTTACCTTACCCACATGGAAAAGGTATCTATGTTTAGGTTCCTCCCATGTTATCCATTTATGGATTGGGAGACAACCAACATGTACAAGATATGCAATTGGAACAACCTAAATGTAATCACTCGAAGCAAGAGAAAGTGGTGCTGATGAGAAGCATTCCATTTCATTGTGAAAGGCTCCTTAATAATGCAAAGTAGAATAAGAAAGCAAAAGGAAGGAAAACAACAAGGTGATAGTCATTGGTGGGAAATGATAATGATTCCCCTCCCCGTAAGAAACAAAATATTTCAAACATACAAGGTCTTGAGAAACAAGCACCGCATGGTCGTTATGGAAATAAGAATCAATTAGGTATGAGTTCCTCATACAATTTACCAGACTTGGTGGAGCACTTCTCTAATATGCTCACAAGTTTGGCCTCCTCTTAAAATAATATATGGTTATACTTTGTTGTGTTGTGTTGTGTTGTGATCCCTTGTGTTGTTTTATATGTTGTTTAGGTCTCTTTGGATGACCCTTGATACTCTTGCAAGGTCAAAGATACAAGAAAAATGCCTCTGTCATGACCATTCTTCTATTTGTTTCTCTATTCTTCTTGTTTCCTCTCCTCTCTTTTATTGTTGTGTGTTGTGCCTTAGGGGCATGACATTATGGAGGATGTCTTGGGGGCATCTTCTCATGTTGTAAACCCTAGTCACTCTTGTTCTCTTCTCTCATTTTTACTATTTCCATTCTTCAGTGACTCTACTAATTGGTGGATGACGAAAACTAATAAATACTAATAAGGACCATGCATCCCTTTAGAAAGAAAAGAAAAAATGGACCTAGTCCATATATGAAGATGAGGTTGATATATATTACTGACACTTGACTAGTAGAATCACTCTGTGTGATGTGTCATGTTATGAAATTTTGGTGTAACAAACCTTTTTCAATACTCTAAATCTACTTCAATGCACTTTGGGTGGTTTTATATCTCACCTTGTTTCTACACTCAGTTTTGAGATACCTATAGTATAACCTCATGGATATACTCAGTTCTAAACCCGCAAGTATAGCCTTAGTCTATTATGTGATTTGATATATGATTTTTGCATAGCTTTCATGAATTGATTTGGTTATTATCTTAGAGTAAGATTTTCTAACCAAAGCTGATATCTTATTGATTATTGTAGAAAATTATATCGATGTGTTTGTGGGAATATTCATCGATCATGGCACATGTCACTTTGGGGCATGGGCTTTGTGAAAGATCTTGTTCCCTTGCATGTTTTCACTTTACCTTAATGTGCTTGATACCGGCAATCAAGATCAACCACTTTAAGGTGGGGGCATATATCATGGTAACTACTTCATTACTTTTTACATTAACAAAGTGTGTTTGTGAACAACAATCTATTACATATAACTCCTTTTCACTGTAAGGTGTCTCTATGATGTAGGTGGGGTTGTATACTTTGAGTACATGCTTCCTTTTCACTGTAAGGCATCTCTATGATGTGGGTGAGATTGCATTTTGAAAAGCCCTTCTGCGGAAGGCGGGATGATGTATCTCTTGAGCTAGTGCACATCCTTTTAGACAAAGTCCTCATAGTGAGGTGGGGTTGGATCTTGAGTCATTCACCCTTAAGCATATCTTTGGCAGTTGTAGTAGCGTAGCTCAACCATCAGGTGTGTTTAGTGTGTCTTAGATAGTGGAGTGCAACGATGAGATCCTTCCTATCACACATGTTTGTTGTGTATAAGACGTATAGTGTGTTGACGACATACTATACGGTGCTCATCTATTCCATGTGTCTTCCATGTGTTTTATGTGTCTTCCTTGTATGTCTTGCATGTTTGTGGTGTGGTCTAAAGATCCATGGTGATGAGCCCCCCACGCTGTGTTTTATTTACTTTCATTAGCATTATATATAGATATATAACTTCTTAATCATGTCTTCTCTTCATGAATACTTTGTGTATTGCGTGACTGTACTCATGTCTTATCCACATGTTACATGCTTCCTTACTGTATTCACTATGTCTTATGTGATTGTTAAGTGTTTTCTTATGTTTGCCTAAGTCTGGGAGCTAGAAATAGTCCCTCAAACTTAGGGCGTGTCTTCATTTGTGTGTTTGATATGTTTTGATATGCTTCAACTGTACTTTAATGCATGTGTTGAATCACAAGATTACACAAAAATTAAAGTGAGGGATAAATGTTATGGAGTAAAAAGTGGACACATGCCTTTTTACCTCCTAGTTTAGCCCCTAGGTCCTTGTGTTTACACTCTACATTCAAAATATTCGTCTTGATGAGAAATCCCTCGAAACTCATGTCAAATGGGAACTAGGGGACCATTTAATGCTTAAGTCCCCACCAAAAACACACCTAGGGACTTGGGTGCCCATGCCAAAGTCCACCTTGATTGGTTAAGGTAAAACTTAAATGATGTCAGCATAAGACTTTTAAATGGGTCCTTCCTTGTTGGCTCTTTCAATTAATTTGTGAATGTTTAACGGGAAAACATATATAAACCAAGTGTTTGATTTCATTTTATTAAAAGTTGATGATAGAAAGGGTATGATATTGACTAAAAGAGAATTCAAGGCATTCATTGTGTTATTGTTGCAGATTTATGTTAGTATTGTGTTTGTTCCAGATTTGGAATCATCATTAACATCCTTATCAGTTGAAAAATCTTCATCCTCCTAAGGACTTCAACTCCAAGGTGACATTATCATTGTGTTTGAATCATTTCATCATCATTTGGATTATCTTTATCCTCTACCCTATAAGGGCACACTCTCTCTAAAAATGGATTTGGGAAAGCTTGAATGCTAACCTGAGATTTGACTGAGGCAAATCCCTAAACACCACAACTCCCAAACCCTTTTTCTTCTTGTGTGCAAGTTACAGGTGTGAGGACTGAATAAGTGAAGGTACAGGGAGGTTGAGCAAGTGATAAGACTTCAAGATCAAAAAATGTAGTGTGGAAATTCATCTATGGAAGACTTGGGCACCTACCTTGGTGTCCTCCTGCTAAAATAGACTTCAGAATCAGCATCTGGAGACCTTTGGCAACATCTTTCCAGTTCTAAGTTTCTAGAGATCAAGACTTTCAGAACTTGATGCCCGCTTCAGAGTGCTCCAAAATTTTAGCTTCCATGGAATAGGTTATGATATAGCATTGATCCTCTTGGTACTTTCAGATCCTGAGTTTTTGTTGTTGATTGTCTGTTAGAAGCTGAATATCTCACAACTAGGGTTTTACTCATTCTTAACCTAGGGTTTGGTAAAAAGCTTGGTTGAATCACATATTTCCTTAACAAATAGGAGCACAAGATCTATAGTTGAGTCCACCTTCTTCTTGGTTGTGATTTAGCTCAATCTTGTCCTTGAATGTTGTAGTGGAAGAGGGTTTTGATCTAGTTTGTACACTTGCATTCATTCATCCCCTTTTCCCTATTAAACAGAAACCTGGAAAACATTATGCATCATGGAAAGAGCTAGTGGTAGAGCAATCCTATATGCAAATGGGTTGACTTCCTCAAGAACTTCAAAGGGACCCACTTATCTAGGAGCTAGTTTGGATGATTTTCCAAACTTAATGGAACTCTTTTGTGGTTTGACTCTTAATAGAACTTTCTCTCCTATTGAGAAATGTCTTGGAATGTGCTTAGCATCTGCATATCTTTTATATCTATCATTTTCCTCCACTAGTATTTTCTTGATCAGATAGACCCGTTCTTCCATTTCTGTAGCATTTCTAGACCAAGGCTAATCCTATCTTCTAGCTTATCCCAACTTATAGGAGTTTGATAATTTCTTCCATATAATGCTTCGAATGGAGCCATCTTAATAGCATAATGATAGGAATTATTGTAAGAAAATTCCACAAGAGGAAGATAATCCTCCCATTTGTATTCTTGATCCATGCAATACATTCTCAATAGATCTTCCAACACTTGGTTCACTCTTTCCATGTGGCCATCTGTTTTGGGATGATAAGTTGAGATTATATTTAATTGAGTACCAAGTGAGGAAAATAAGGTTTACCAAACCTTTGATGTCATGTGGGCATCCCTATCTGAGATAATCTTCTCAGGAATGTCATGCAACCTGAATACTTCTTACACAAATTTATTGGCTATGACTAGTGTTCCATCTGTCAAATTCTCAGGTGTGAAATGCACTACCTTAGTGAGTCTATCGACCACTACCAGAATAGCGTATACCTATTTCTAGACATAGGAAGACCTTGTACAAAATCCATACTAATGATCTACCATTTTCATTCTAGAATCTCATGAAGATATAGAAGTTCTATTGGGTGATGATGTTCTGCTTCACCATCTGGCACTCTAGACATCTTGCTACAAACTTTGCAACATCTCTCTTCATTCCTTTCTAGAAATAAAATGGTTTTACATTGGATAGTAGTTTCATCACTCTAGGATGTCCTGAATAGGGTGTAGAATGAACTTCCTTCCACATGATATTCCTTAACTCCTCGGAGTTTAGAATGTACATCCTTCCTTTAAATCTTAATATTTCATCTAGTTCAAAGTGGAATCCATCATACCTAGAATCATGAGGATTGCCTGAGAGAGATTGCTTAACCTACTCATAGTAGTCATCTCCCTTGTACTTTGTAACACCCAATTCTTAAAATCAGAATGAATAGAGATCATTAAGGAGATATGTCTTCTTCGACTTAAGGCATCCACCACTTGGTTTTCCTTACGCCGAATGTATTTGATCTCAAAATCATAATCAACTATGAACTCTAGCCATCTCCTCTGGTAAGCATTAAGATGTGGTTGAGTAAACAAATTTGTCTTTGATGGTTTGTTCTTAACTCAAATGGTTTCTCAAGCAAGTAATGCCACCACATTTGTAGTGCATGTACAACTGTTGCCAACTCGAGATCATGAGGAGCATAATTCTGCTCATATGTTTTCAACTTTCTAAACTCATAAGCAATAACTTGCCCATCTTACACAAGTACAACACCTAATCCTTCTCCTAAGACATTGATGATGACTACAGAATGACCCTCTGGAACAGGTACATTTAGAATTGGTGCCATAGTTAGCTTCTTTTTTAGTTGATCAAATGCCTCCTAGCATTTTTCTAACCAAGCTTTTGCCTTTTCTTTGTAGAGAAGTAATGGGATAGGAAATTTTTGAAAAGTTAGCCAAATTTTTTTTGTAATATCCTACTAGGCCCAAGAAATTATGGACTTCATGCATAGTTTTTGATGCAGGCCACTCCAAAATGACTTTGATCTTTGCTCGATCCACTGTAATTCCCTCAGCTAAAATTACATGACCTTAGTACTGTACTTGTTTTTGGAAGAAAGTAACTTTGAGATCTTTGCATAAGTTTATGCTCTCTCAAATGTTGAAGAATGATCCGCAAATGCTGAAGATATTCTTCCTTATTTGTGGAATAAATCAAAATATCATCAAGGAAAACAAGGACAAACTTGTCCAAACAATCTCTAAACACATTGCTCATTAAGTTCATGAATGTTGTAGGTGCATTCATCAATCCAAAGGGTAGGACAGTGAATTTATAGTGTCCATACCTTGTTCTAAAGGTCGTTATATGGATATCTTCATCTTTTAGCCTTAATTGATGGTATCTTGATTGTAGATCAATCTTAGAAAATACAACTGCCCCTTGCATTTGATCAAAGAGATCTTCAATACGGGGCAATGGATACTTATTCTTTATTGTTTCTTTATTTAGCATACGATAGTCTATACATAGGCATAGTGTGCCATCTTTCTTCTTAACAAAAATCACTGGCACTCTCTAGGATAATACACTAGGTCTTATCAATCCTTCTTCTATCAATTCCTGCAACCGAGCCTTTAGCTCCATCAACTCTATTGTAGTCATTCTATAAGGACCTTTGGATATAGGTTTTGATCCCAGTATTATATCAATTGAAAAATCATAATCTCTTTTAGGAGGCAATCCAGGTAATTCATCTAGAAATACATCATCAAAATCTCGAAGAAAGGGATAATTTCTCTATATCTAATCTCTCTCAATCTAGAGATTCTTTTTCGTCCACTCCTTGGAGTTTTTGAGATTCATAATAAATTAAATCATATTGAAAGATATAATCTTTGTGATCATCTATTTTCTCCATTTTGATAGCAAAGAGTCTATACCCTTTTTGTTAGGCTCATTTCAACTGTAAGGCAGACATTTGCCTTAGCTTGACCTCTCTAGTAGTACCTTGAGAAAAATTATATTCCCAAGGTCATCTACGCATTCTACTATTTTAGCAAAACAATCCACCTTAGCCCTATGCCTCCATAACTAATTTATTCTAAGGATGACATCATATGATCCTAAGGAGGCTACATAAAGGTTTACTTTAGTTGAAAAGCTTGGGAGTCAACCTTGGCTTCAAACAAACATTGCTCTATCTGAGCTCTTGTTTGGTTAGCATACTCTACTAACCATGATTTTTGCATGTAACCAACTCTTCTAGATATCTTATTTAAAACTTTTGGAGAAATAAAGCATTATGTGGCACTAGTATCTATTAAAACTGAAATAGGAATATCGAACAAAGTACCTGTGGCTTCAATTAGAGTAATTTGGTACTCTGCCTATTGGTTATTTAGGGATGCATGTATTTGCTGTTGGAAGGCACTTTTTGCAAGGGTAAGGGATTTCCTCATGGTTGAGTCCCTTGTGTCTTATTAGGATATTGATTGGCATAATGGTCACCTCCACATGAAAAACACCCTCCCGGGGGTCCTCACCTTTCAAAAGGCTTTCCTGAGTTATCTCCATTCTTCTTGTAGTTATTGTTACTATTTTTCTTATCACCCTTGGACTCATTTTGATTATCCCTTATCGCCTTTCCTTTTGAAGTTCTACTCATTACCCTTTTTCTTGAATGATTGGGAGGATTGTGACCAATTGAAATTTTTATGGTTCTTTTCCTGATATGTAGATATGGATTGTAGCTTTTGCTCATGTTTAATGGATTTCTCATAAACTTGGTCCATAGTAGTGGGACCATGCACATCTACTTCACTTCCAATTTGGGAATTTAATCCCATGATGAACTTCTAGATATGAAAGCTCTTATCCTATTGGTATTAGGAACATACTTAAGGAGATGAGTAAACTTCTAATACTCGTTTACGAATGAGTCACCTTGTCTCAGTATTTGGAAGTCCATGAGCTTCTGGTCAAAATACAATTGTGGAAGCCATATTTACTTGAAGATTTATACAAACTTTTCCAAAGTTAGACTCAAAGAGCTCAATCCCAGCTCCATGTTCTTGTTCATCCACCAAGTGGATGCTTCACCAACCAACTGATATGCTCCCCATACCACTTTGGTTATTTTAGAATAGTTCCTTATGTCAAAATATTTTTCCATCTCTATAAGCCATGCCTCCATGGCATCTTCATTTACAGTTCCATCAAATTTGGGGGGTGTGACCTATTTCATGTCTCTAGATAGTTCAAGGGCCAAATGGATCCTCTTTTCCCCATCTTGTCTCAATTTTGAGTTATTCTCTCCATGCCCACTTTGGGTGGCATGTTCATGACGAACCTCGTCTTTACCCTCATGCAAGGCTTCATGTTCAGGTCTACTCTGACCTCTGACCTCTTTCTCTAAATTTCCAATCCTTGCCCAAGTTTCATGGAGCATTGTAAGAATCTGGTCAAGTTTTGCATTAGAGTTTCCAGAAGGTTGCCCTTCCTCCTGGCTACCTGCAAGGCTGGTTTTGGATCGAACCATGCTAAAATTCTACTTCTCTTGAAGTTTTCATGTTAAGAATTTAAATTAGTTTTTCATACTATTAAATTCATTCATAAACACAAATTCATTGCTATTTATACAATATTAAACAAGAAATAGAAATCTTTTCCAAAAATTCCAAAATTGTATTATAGTATATGTGGATCACATAATATCCATCATTTATTACAAAATTTAACATCTTGCAACTACAAGTCATTCTCAGAAAGGGGAATCTTCCCAGATTCATCCTCATCCTTGAGGTTTACCAATTCAGACTTAGAAGGTGGATGTGCTCCCAGGTATTCATCCAGAACTTCCTGACTAATAATAGAGGCATTACGACCACATCCAAATGGTAAGTCCTTATGCACAGAGGGTTGAACTAGTTCACCCTTAGTGATAGGAACAACAACCTTAATTACTTTGTCTTTCCTTTCCTTCTCCTACTTGATACACTTAATAGCATCAGCGAAGGTCTCAGTGTCAGTTAACCATGTGCCTTCAATGTAACTAGTTTGGCCTAGGATTTTCATTCTTGAGGCACACTCCCTCATAGCCTTTAGGTAACGTCCATTTCCTATTACCTTCTTCCTTGGGGTTAATCATGTTCTTACCATTCTGGAAAAAGAACATTCAAACATTAGCAAGTGTTAATGTTTGAGGAATATTTTATGCAGTGAGCTCATAGGTCCATGTATTAAACCTGGTAGCTTTGATACCATATTTAACATATCTTCTCATATTACTTGGATTCACACACTGAATTTACTGGGAAAAGTAAATGATAAACTCAAGCATTTGTTTGCATATAATATTTGCATAATCAAATAAATAGATAGCATATCTATTCTGAATATTTTTAAAACCTAAAAATTACAACATATTCAAAGATAGCATTTTAGTGAAATCTTTCACTTTACAATTACTACTTTTCTCATGACAATAATAATAAGTTTACATAAATTTGATTGTCAAGTCATAATAATAAATATACTGTATCTAGAGTTTTGATATTTGTCTTCATAAATCTTGGCTTGTCATCTGCTTGGGAAGGAGGGCATCACACGAGTGATTTTCCTCCAACCACAGACCAATGATCCCTCACACAACTTCCTTCCTGGAAGTGTCCCTACCCTTCACAAAGGGAATAGATATAAAGAACCAATATGATTTTCCATTTGAGTTTCTAGTGTTGTGTCATACATAACCAACACGGTCATACAAATTGTAACGTCAGAATATGTCGCCTTGGGGGCTTTTCCCTCTTAAGGATTAGCTCCCAGGTCTTTAGTGTGCATTTAGGACATCTTGCATCATATTTTGACATCTTGATGAAATGAATCCTGGGTTTTATGACAATTTGGACCTAGGGGGATCCCTGACCAAAATAGGGAGGACTTGGGTGCTCGTACCCTAGTCCTAATTTTAAGTGTTGGCTTGTGACCATTATTTAGGTCCTATGCCGACATGATAAGTTTGAATTATGAAATTCTTGGTGGGAATGTTTGTAGTTGCATATAAAAGCATGTTTAGGTATTCATTTGTAACTAGATGATTATTAGATGATTACAAGCTATCAACATGCATGAGCATTGACATTCTAGAAGTGATTCAAGGCATTCATTATGTGGAAGAGCAGATTTGTGTTGTTTTATGTGTTTGTGTTTATAGATTTGAGCATCCGTCTCCTCATGGCATGAAGAGATTCTTCCTTCCATGAGATCTTCACTACAAGGTGATATCTATTATGTTTTCAAGTATTTATCATTTGGATTTTGCCTCTACCTCACAAGGGCATGCACTCTCTATCTGACAATGCTATTTGGAAGACTTAAATGTCTCTCTGGGGCTTGACTGAGGCAAGCCTCTAAACACCACAACCCCCTCCCATAGTTTTTGTGATTGCAGGTTACAGGTTGAAGATACATGAAAAGTGAAGTTGTAGGAGGGTACCATAGAGTGTCAGATTTGTAGATCAGAGATAAAATTAGCACCCTAGACTAGGGTGCCCGCTCATTAGTCCTCTAATTTTTGTGACAGGAAAATCTTCGGTACAGTAGGAATAGGTTATAGATCTTGTTTCCAGATCCCAATCGAAATTTAGGCATTGGACTTGGGCACTCGCTCATTAGTCCCTGACTGTTTCACTTCTCAAACTACAAAAATAGGTGCACTTTCATTTGTCATTTTACATCTCTCTGTAGCAACATTCTGAATAATTTGTCCGTTTACTGTCGTATTTACATAATTAGGGTTTTGATGTATAATTAAGCATAATTGACAATCAAACCACCCTAATCCAATCTTCCCTACATTCCCAAGTGACCAAGGACCTGATAGTGCATTGTCACTCAATCCAAGGTCCTTGAATGTAAAAGGTGAAAGGAGGATACACATAAACTAATTAAAACCAACTATCCAAATTTTACCTATTCCATTTTGGTGAACCCATGTTTTTGGACTTGATTACACCTTCCTGAGTGTTTTTCTTTATATTTGTATTGATTTCTTTCATTCATATAATCATTCATCTTATTGCATTGAAAAAATTAGAAAAAATTTGGAAATTTTGAAAAATTTGAAAAAAATTGCATTTTAGGGTTTACATTTTGCATCAATTAATTTGAATTCCATCAACTTTTTGACAACACCTCTTTCATTAGGTTTTGGGATTGAAAAACTGTGAAAATTTGCATATTTTAAGGCATTTTCACTAAGTTTTGACTAGTCATCATCCTAGGTTTGCATAAAAAGAGTTTTGTGAAGGATTTTATTGTTGTATTGGACTGATATCAGACATATTATTCACTGCCCCTGATTAAAATCCTTACAACACCTCTTCTCTCATTTATTTGCATTGAAAAAAGTACAAAAAATCAAGCATTTTTGGATCTCAAACGCATCCTTCTCTTAGGGTTTGTTCTCTTAGTTTGTGCACTGCGTGTGGTGTGCTTTTGTATAAGCTTTATGGTCCACTGTCCTAAAAACAATATCCCTTTAAGAAGAAGTAGAAGGTTAATGATCTAGTGCTCTTGAAGAAAATGGCATCCCTACCTCTGACAATCCATTGAACACCTTCTTTACAAAAGGAGAAACTCAATTTGTACAAGATATTATACCTCCTACAACTACTATGGAAGATCCAACATTTCATGATGTTGAGGATGCTATTGAGGTAGTAGTGCATGTACCTATGGAGCAAATAAATAAATTTGATAAAGACCTAGCTGAATTCTAAGAATATGTGCAAAATGAGAGGATAGCTGAAGAAGCTATACGTGTGATTCACCATGTAAGAGAATTGATCAAAGAAGGACAAGACAAAATTAATGTTATTCAGGATTTAGCACATATTGTGCAAACTAATGTAATGCTCATGACTGAATGTGCAAAAGTTATTAAAAACATGTCGTCATCGTCGCATACACAAGTTTCGGCACCTATACCGACTATGGGAATATCCACCTTTACATCAACAATCTTAACAACTGATGCGAATGCTTGTAGTAATGCTACCACTAGTATTGGAGTATCTAATGGCACCAATTATAAAGCTGTAGGATTTGATTATTAGAATTTGGTCCTTAATGTGACCGTTCCTATGAATAATTTCTCTCAACCACCTCTTCACCTCACCTATTCTCAACCTCCCATCACATATAGTTACTCTAAACCATCTTCCACTTATCATTATGTCCAACCACCATTGACCTATTCAAAGCCTCTGCCTATCACATATCAAGCTCAATCACCTCCTCACTTTGGTTCCAATTCCTCACAACAAACTGCATCTCCCAATGATGCCATCCTAAACCAACTTTTGCAGGGCATGACTGCTTTACAACAAAAGGTAACAAATTTGACAAACTCTTCACAACCTAATCTACCAACAAATCATGGCCATAATCCCTTATCCTATGCAATCTTGAGAACTCCTATGCTCGAGAGGTTTGTGACTCCTCATTTTGAAAAATATGGTGGAAAAGGTGATCCTAATACTCATGTGGCAGCGTTTACAACTATGTCTAGTGATTTCTATTTCAAAGAGGACTTGTTGGCAAAAATTTTTTTGCGATCTCTCAAAGATATTGCTTTAGAATGGTTTTACTCTTTGCCTCTAAATTCAATACACCTTTTTGCAGTTGATTGATCAATTTTTACAACATTTTCAAGAAAACATCAGACCCCAAGTCTCTCTAATTGATTTGGTTCATTACAAACAAGGTCTAAAAGAGAAGTTAACTAAGTTTATTAGTCGGTATCAAGGACTTTATGCACAAATTTAGTATCAGAGGAAAGATGATGATGTTCAGAAGATATTTATTATAAATCTACAACCTAATATTCATGATAAGATCCTCTTGATGAAGTATAACTCCTTTCAACATTTATGCACCGCCCTTCATGATTATCAACTTTCATCTAGCTAGTATGAAAACCAAAACTCATCAGCTCAAGTTGGTCAATCCATGGGTGGATCATCACAAAACAATTTTAAGAGGAATAATAATAATAGGAGTTTCATCAAGGTCAATGGACTGAATATGAACAACTTTTCTAATGTGTTTGCTATCACCAATCCAAAGAAGGCATCATATCAACCAAGAAAGTTTACTCTGATATATGAGTCTTATCATTCTATCATGAATCAAGCTATGAGTAATAACCTTTTGAAGCTTCCCCAATTAAGCCTGTTGATCCTAGTAAAGCACAAGGACCTTACTTCGATGCTAATGCCTTTTTCCATTATCATCAGACACAAGGACATGACACTGAATGATGTATGCATCTTAACCACGAGATACAAGACCTTATTGATTTGAATGTCATCCAGGTATTAGGTGTGAATGATAATGGAAATAAGTCAGTTGCTCTACCGAATCAAAACTTATAAATCTTCACTAATCCTTTCCCTAAGCATACTAATAACAATATGTTGGAATAGGGTTTAGTGGAAGTAGCTGATGATGATTACTTGGAATATGATAACATCGTAGGTATAATTGAAGTGGATAAGGAATAGTTGGATAACCCACCTCGTCCACGAAGAAATGGAATTTATGCTGAGGTTCCCCCTCCATTATCCTTATATGGATCGGGAGATAACTAAAATGCATCAGAAAAACAAGAACAACTGATACAAATGAGTGAGTTGGTATAGGATGATTCCTGTTACTACGTTAGATAGCTTCAACAATGAAAACTCGCTAAAAATCAGAAAAGAGTAAGACGACTGTTAGCAGTTGGAGAAAATAGTGGTTCCCCTCCTCATAAGCAACAAAAAGTCTCACTTACACAAGGAATTACAAAACAAGTATCACATGATAATCAACAAGACTTTCATAAGAACCACTCAAACTTTGCACTCAACATGATCGATACCTCTCCAAGAGGTTCGCAAGTTCAAAAATCTGATACAAAGATCATACAGGTAAGTATTTCTAACCCTTTATCTCTCTCGTGATGTGCTTCCCCCGTGATGTGTTATTTAGGCCTCCTGGGATGACCCCTAATTCTCTTGTAAGGTCTAGGATACCAGGAGACCACCTCTATTGTGACCTTCTTCTATTTGTATCATCATTCTTCTATATTGCCTCTCTCTCTCTCTGATTTCATCATTGTGTGTTGTGTCTTATGGACATAGCATTATGGTTGGTTACTTGGGGGCATCCTCCTACGTGACTGTCCCTAAGACACTTGTTTCTCCTCTCTTATTTATTATTTCCCTTCCTCTAGTGTTTCTATCTAGCAGGTGGATGATGAAAAACATTTATACTGATGTGGACCTAGCGTCCCTTTAGTAAGAAATAAAAAATTGGACTTAGTTCCTAATATGACGATGGGGTTGTAATAAATTATCTAACACTTGGCTAGTAGAAGCACTTCATGCTTTCTACATAGTGATTTTGATGGTGTTCTATCTCATTTACAAACCATAACAATAGTGCTGCTCCATGCACTTTGTCTCTCTTGAATCTTGCATTCCTCAGATTTCATATGCATTATTGTTTATCATGATTATGTGGACACTAACATATTTCTTGCAAGGATGTGTTTATGGGAATATTTGGCGATCATAAAGTACATGTCACCTCCTGGGGGCATGGGCTTTACAAGAGTCTATGTTCCCTTATATGTTTTCTTCCTACCTTAACATGCTTGATATCGATACCTGATATCAACCACTTTAAGGTGGGGCATATATAAGGTAAGTTGTCTGTTGTAGATGTTAGCAATATGCTTGTCCTCAGATGCAGTTTAAAGACTAGCACGATGAGTGCTTCCGGCATTCTGGTTTGTTTGCAAGCAATCAATCAATCAATCAATCAATCATCTTAAGCCCTCTACAGAGGCAAGGATGGTGTATTTCTCAGAGCAGATTGCATCATCCTGTCATTTTCAAAATTCCTTTGCAGAGGTGGGGAGTGGTTTTGTGACTAAATTAACCCTTAAGCATGTCTTCAGTGATTGTTGTGGTGAAGCCCAATCATTGGTGTGTGCTTGTATTGTGTTTGAGATGGTGATGAGCCTCGAAATAGGAACACTCCATCGCTTGTCTGCCATGTTTTCTCCATGTCTTCAAAGTGTGTGTGTTTGGTGTGCTTGATTTGTTTGGCATGTCTATTGCCCCATATGTAGTCTAAAGACTAGTGCGATGAGTACTTCCTACATTTTGGGAGGTTTGGCATGCCTTGTGTGTGTGTTGCCCCATATATGTTGTTTAAAGATCACCATAATGAGTGCTTCCTGCATTATGGGAGGTGTGTTTACTTTCCTGTACTTGTCTGCATTTCATATATATGAGAAAAAGAAAAGAAAAGAAATCATCTCTATCTTCTATGCATTTAGTGTATTCACTATGTTTTACATGTCTTCAATGTTGTCTTCTCCATGTTTTGTGTGCCTGTTAATATTTTCTCAGTGATTGGCGTGTCTTCTCTGTGCTTAGCATGTTTCCTGTGTTTGTTGATCGTACTTTAATGTATGTATTAGCCTCACGTTTATACATACATTAAAGTGGGGGCTAAATGTAATATCATAAAATGTCCCCTTGTGGGCTTTTCCCTCTTAAGGCTTAGCTCCTAGGTCTTTAGTGTGCATTTAGGACATCTTGCATTATATTTTGACATCCCGATGAAATGAACCCTAGGTTTTATGGCAAATGGGACCTAGGGGGATCCCTTGAAGCTAATCCATAACCAAAATAGGGGGAGCACTTGGGTGCCTATAGCCTAGTCTTGCCCTATTTTGGGTCAAACCCAAATTTTAAGTGTCAACTTGTGATCGTTATTTAGGTCCTATGTCGACACGGTAAGTTTGAATTACAAAATTCTTGGCGGGAATGTTTGTAGTTGCATATAAAAGAATGTTTAGGCATTAATTTGTAACTAGATGATTATTAGATTATTATAAGCTATCAACTTGCATAAGCATTGGTATTCTAGAAGTGATTCAAGGCATTCATTGTGTGGAAGAGCAGATTTGTGTTGTTTTATGTGTTTGTGTTTGCAAATTTGAGCATCTATCTCCTCATGGCATGAAGAGCTTCTTCCTTCCATGATATCTTCACTAGAAGGTGATATCTATTGTGTTTTCAAGCATTTATCATTTGGATTTTGCCTATGCCTCATAAGGGCATGCACTCTCTATCTAACAACGGTGTTTGGAAGACTTAAATGTCTCTCCGAGGCTTGACTAAGGCAAGCCTATAAACACCACAATCCCCTCCCAAAGTTTTTGTGATTTTACGTTAGAGGTCGAAGATACAGGAAAAGTGAAGTTGTAGGAGGGTACTACAAAGTGTCAAATTTGTAGATCAGAGTTTAAATTAGCACCCTGGACTAGGGTGCCCGCTCATTAGTCCTCTAATTTCCATGACGAGAAAATCTTTGGTACAGTAGGAACAGGTTATAGATCTTGTTTCCAGATCCCAACAAAAACCTAGGCATTGGACTTGGGTGCCCACTCATTAGTCCCCGACTGTTCTACTTCTTGAACTTCGAAAACAGGTGCACTTTCATTTGTCATTTTACATCTCTCTATAGCAGCATTCTGAATAATTTGTCCATTTACTGTCATATTTACATAATTAGGGTTTTGATGTATAATTAAGCATAATTGACAATCAAACCACCCTAATCCAATTTTTCCTACATTCCTAAGTGACCAAGGACCTGATAGTGAATTGTCACTCGATCCAAGGTCCTTGAATGCAAAAGGTGAAAGGACACACATAAACTAATTAAAACCAACTATCCAAATTTTACCTATTACAAAAATATAGATCCCTTCTAACTAAGTATGATGATACTAGATGGTTATGTAATTGTGGAGCACAGTGAACTGACTAATGCATGTAGAGATAGATGCATTACTTTGGCCCAAGATTCAATATAAATAGACATTTCACAATGAACGTAGTCGATTGTTTACTCACTTCTAACTTGACTTAGAAACTATCTCATCCTACAGTGAATTTAGTTTGACCAATTCCAGTCATGCAGTGACTTAATTAAATTTTACCCATAGTCCACCTGACTTAGATTTCTAACTCCAGTTTTTTTAACTCCTATTTCAGGAGTACAATACCAATGATGGTTTAGATTGAGGTCTTAATCTTTTGAAGAAGTTTCTTGTTGCAATTGAAACATGGAATCTATGACTCCCTATCACTCTATTCCTTATTTTCTAGGTTTATGGGTTCTTGATTTCCAATGTCTAGTATCAACATATAAAATAGTTTTGACAATAAAATCATAAGTTCATCCAAGGTACTTAACTTGGTTCAAGGATTTTCATCTAATCCATATCGACAATAAAATGTCTGTTTTAAGTTGACCACATATTTGTGACAAGATTTATATATTTACTATGCATGTTTGGGATATTCTTAGAAAACTACCCTTTTCTAATCCCTTCATACAAAATGAATATTTAAGAGCCCTTGTCATATAAACAAAAAGAGATATCTTGACATACATGACAATACAAGATTTAATGCACAACTTTCATTTAAACCACTTATCGAATCATGGCTAACTAGATGATATTGTGTGACATGGTTTATTGACCACAAGTCTCTTCTAGACTGTCACAAAGTTAGTCATCTTGGTGCTATAATGGGGCACAAAAGATTCGTTTGATTTCAATAATATATATATAAAGATTCATTTGATTTCAATATTATATATATATATATATATATTATTGAAATCAAACAAATCTTTTGTGCCCCATTATAGCACCAAGATGACCAACCAAGATTTGTTTGATTTCAATAATATATATATATATATATATATATATATATATATATATATATATATATATATATATATATATATATATATATATATATAGTAGTCACTATTCATTTCTTGAATTGGCAGTAACATATTATGGTTATGCAACTTGAAAGTCCATATTCTTGAATTCTGGGGCTCAAGAATCTAAGTCTCGACCCTATTATCTTGGCCACGAAAAATCTTGTTCACTTCTATGAGTGGATTTCCTTCATAAAGATTAGCATATAGTTTCAAAACAGGGCTCCATTATACATTGTCTCTGACATTTTACCATAGGCTATTCAAAACCTTTCCTTAGAAAGAAATAGAAAGTGTTGACATAAAGGAATAACCCCATACAGCCATTGAGAGCCAACTAAGGTCTCTTAGAAAAAGTTAATTTTTCACGAAGTATCATTGTGAATAGTTGATAAAGAGATTATCTTGTTTGAAATAGATAAGGAGTCATTGTTATAATTTTTTAGCTATCATTCAAATGATAGCAAGCTATTATTAATCAACCTCGGTTATCGACTTGTTGTGGCCGCTAGGCCAACTTAACAAGAAAACATGTAATATAATGATATCAGCCTGTTGTGGCCGCATAACACCTCTACATAGAATAATATTTCATATCGATATCAACCTGCTATAGCCGTATAACAATGTTTACAGAGGATGCATATATATATTGTAATGATATCATCTTGCTGTAGTCGCATGATAATAATTACAGAGAAATGAAAATAAATGATGACAAAAAGGTAGGATGCTTCATATTGTACATAGCCTTGACTATAACAAAGGTTACCTATTTGAATGTTAAGACACAATATTTCCTTTCAGACTACACTCCCTCACTATGTTTCTTCCTTATTCCCTCGACCCCTGTTAGCTTAGACTTAATGCATTCTCCTCCAAAAAAATGCTATCCATAAAGGAATAACTATCATACCAACTTCCCTTGAGGTCCTTTTCCTCCATGGTATAATAATAAACTCTCTAAAAATCCTCCATCTCGAAGCATCCATGCTACAGGTGTTGTACATAAGCAAGAAAATCTCTAAAACAATAGTGGCTTAATCTCCACTTACTCCACAATAGTGTGGATTATAGGGTACATGCCCCACTATGTAGACATAGTGGTTTACATACCAAGAAGACTTATCACAAAAGAACAATGTTTATGACTTACTAAACATATTTTCTTTAACAATATAGTGATACACAAATAAATAAATGTAACACATCAAAATGATGGTAGTAATACTATAAGTACAAATGTGGGAATAAAAATAATCATACAACTAAATGCAAGTATGGGGTTGAGATTTACTCCCCCTCGCACCCTTGCACATACATTCATATAGTTAAATAGATACTCTCAAAAAATTATATATATATATATATATATATATAAGGAATTTATGACAAAAAAAAAAAGATTAAACTCTAGACATCAATAATGTTCCCTAAAAATTTCTCAACCAAATCAAATGTAGTTGACATCGGAAAACCCTTCCTTAACAACAAATCGACAATGGTCAAATTGAGATTTACTCAACAAGGAGAGTTAACTATTACATATCCCATCTCAAGAAGGTTCATGAGATATACAACTTGGAACTCGAATGGTAAACCTGTCTCTTCCCAAACATCTATTCCCTTCTCTTTGATGATGATGTTCTTCCTTTCTCAGAGGTGGAAATCTTTTTCCTAGTTACACTCATAGTCATACAAACTATGATTAGTGTATCATCAATAAATCTTTATACATCATAATTAAATAATCTCAATATATTTTGATCTCATGTCAAATTCTATGCATTAATCATAATCATAAAATCAATGATTTATCCTAAAATTAATCTATGATTACTTATCCACTTAATCACATGAAAGTAAAAGTAAAACAGAGACAAAGTTTGGCGATGTAACACATTCATTGGTGAACTGAAAACAAAGACATGAGAGGCCAAAGGCACAATCCATCAATATTTTCTTAGTTCTTGGAAAATAACACAAAGACCTAGGTTTGATTTTGGTAGAGCTTTTGGCAAATAAAGAAATCTCTCTACTAGATTTTGGCTCCTGATCATGTATAGATAGCTTCTCAAGCTCCACTGCTACGCTTAGGTGGGAAAAATTGTTAGGATTAAGGTGCCATCAACCTTGTAAATCCTATGTAATTTATTATTCCTATTATTGTTTGTAAATCACCCATAAGGGATGAAAGGTTTCACCAGAAACGATCTTGTTTTAGTTGCATGTTTATATCCTATCCCAAATGCTAATGCATCCATGACGGGGGGTCACAGGGGAGTTTCCCCCTTTTATAAGGATATTTGTACTATGTTTTTAGTATAGTTGAGAGTAATAGGGGCCGCTAGATTGAAGACTAAAGAAGAAGAGGAAGTGCATGCATTGTAATTTCATATTTGAAGATAATACAGCTTGGAGCCTCTTTTCTTGGTGGAGTTTGTTACCCGAAAGGGTTTTCTCCACATTACATACTATGTTATATGTTTAGTTCTTAATGCATGTTATTTCTATGTAGTGGGTTTTATTTTTGTTGCAATCTCCATTGATTCTACATTATTTAGAGGACATTAAGGTTTGAATTGGATTTCCATTGTGTGGTTTGCACCTTCAATTCTAACATTTAGTATTAGACCTAGCTAGTTTTGATTCTTGGGTGGTAGTGTGAAGGTTTTTTTAGCTACAGTGTGAGATTTGGTTATTATTTGTTTGTATATCTTGTGTAGATATCATGGCTGCATCCACTGTTACTTATACCTTTCAGTTGGACATTGAAAAGTTCAATGGCATGGGGTATGAACTATGGAAGCTAGAAATGGAGGATTTACTAGAGGAAAGAAACTAGTAGTTGGCTATAACTAAGGAGAATAAACCTAATGATATTGCTCTAGATGAATGGGAAAGACTTGATAAGAAGGCATGGGGAACCATCCAGCTATGTGTTTTAGATTCTATTCTACTGAATGTTACGAGTGGGAAGTCTGCACATAGCTTGTGGAAGCATCTGGGTGAGATCTACCAAACCAAGAGAATGGTAAATAAGATTTATTTAAAGCATAAATTATTTTCCATGAAAATGAAAGAGGGTGAATTAGTTGCAGAGCATTTGAATTTGTGTAATTTGTTATTGAGTCAACTAGCATCTATAGATGTTAAGGTGAATGGCAAAGATAAATGTATATTGCTTACTTATTCTTTACCTGAGTCATGGGAGAATGCCATTTTGGCTATCACTTCTAACCTCATAGATCTGAAGTTTGATGCTCTTGTTTTAGTTTTGTTGTCATAGGAATTGAGGAAGAAAACTTTAGATAGTTCAGGGGATGCTCTTAGTGTCAGGGGAAGGTCTATGGAAAGAGAACCAAAAGGAGATCAAAAGGGGTCTAAAGAAAATTCTAAGGCTCATTCTAAGACTCCTAGAAAGAAGAATAGAGTCAAATGTTGGAACTTACAGAAAGAGAGGACATGTGAAAAAGGAATGTAGAAACCCAAAGAAATAATAGGATTCCACTACTGATAAGTCTTTGAATGCAGGTGATGAGGTTTTACTTTCTACATGTAATGTTGTTTCTCATGATCATTAGTTGGTTGAATTAGGATGCTCGTACCACATGACTCCACATAAAGAATGGTTTTCCACATACGAAGAGTATGATGGAGGAGATGTGCACCTCAGGGAAAACTCTACATATCCTATTGTTGGATGGGGGAAGGTAATGTTGTGTTTCAATGATGGGAGAATTAAATCCCTCCCTTGTATTTTGCATGTTCTTGGATTGGCTAGAAATTTGATTTTTGTTTTAGAGTTGAATGATTTGGGAATGCATGTGACATTTGATAAGCATGACTGTAGATTGGTGAGAGGAAACTTGGTGGTAGTGAAGGGGAAAAGATTGGGAACTCTCTTTAAGCTAGAAGACACTACTGTTTGTAATGCCTCTTATGCATCTGAGGCTAATACTAAAAATACACATGTATGCTATGGCACCGTAGATTGGGCCACATAAGTCAGTCTGGTTTAAAGACTATCTTAAATAAAAAATTGTTAGACAATTTATCCTGTTCTGATGAGTGTTTCAAATTTTGTGAACATTGTGTGTTTGAAAACAAAATAGATCTCCATTTCCTTTAGGCAGTAATAAATCTAATGATAAATTGGAACTTATTCATTCGAATGTTTTTCGTCTAGTGGATGTTTAATCAATTGGAAAATCTAGATATTTTGTTTTCTTCATTGATGATATCTCAAGGTTTACCTAGATTTATTTTATGTGTCACAAATCTAAAGTTTTCACTAAGTTTAAGGAATTTAAAGCTTTAGTTGAAAAGAAATTAGATTATAAGATAAAGATTTCGAGGTATGACAATGGAGGGGAATACTGTTCTAAGGAATTTGATGAATTCTGTAAGCATGTAGGTATTGTTAGATAGAAGACAACTCCATATACACCACAACAAAATGGAGTGGCAGAAAGGATGAATCAGATAATAATGGAAAGAGCCAAAAGTATGTTGAGTGAATCACAGTTGAGAAAATGCTTTTGGGTAGAAGTTGTGTGTACTACAAACTACTTAGTTAACATATCTCCATGTAAATCTCTTGTTTCAACTCCTTATGACGTGTGGAAAGGTAAGAAACCTTTTGTTTCACATTTAAGAGTATTTGGCTATGAAGCTTATGTTCATGTGCCTAAAGAAAAATGAACTAAGTTGGATCCAAAAGATGAAAAATGTACTTTCATTGGATATGGTGATAATGTAAAAGGTTATAAGCTTTGGAATCCACTAACCTGAAAGATTGTCTATTCTAGAGATGTTATTTTTAGGGAACTTAGTGTTATTTCAAAACCTAAACAACCAAAGGAAAAAGAAGAAAAGGTGAAGAGAGTGCACTTTAAATTAGAGCAGGAAGACGCATCTCAAGAGGAACATAATGACGGATTGGGGGGTGAAGAAACATAAAAAGAATCGAGTGAAAGTTCTGATGAGGAAGATTATGTTGTGACAAAATAATTTTGTATAGATGAGCATGTAGAAGAACTTGAAGAGTCTATTACTCCACCTTTGAGAAGATCCACGAGACAACATAACCCAGTTGACAAGTATATGCCACTAGATTTCTGTTGTGTATTTGCTTTATTTAGTACTGATTATGAGACTAGATCCTACAGGGAAGTTATTCATGCAGATGATAGTGACTCTTGGTAGCTAGCCATACAAGAGGAGATGATGGATTTAGATTCTTGCAACACCTGGGATCTTGTTTATTTTCCCAAAGGAAGAAAGAACATAGGATGCAAGTGGGTCTTCAAGAAGAAGTTTAGAGAAGATGATTCATTGGAGAAGTACAAGGTTAGACTGGTAGTCAAGGGCTACTCCCAGAGAGAGGGAGTTGATTTTGGTGAAATATTCTCTCCTGTTACTAAATTAACTTCTATCATATTTCTCTTATCCATTGTTATAGCTTTTGATTGGGAAATAGAGAAAATGGATGTTAAGATTGCATTTTTGCATGGAGATCTTGAGGAAGAAATTTACATGCAACAATCTACAAGTTTTGATGTAAAAGGGAAAGAACATTGGGTTTGCAGATTGAAGAGGTCTCTTTATCATTTGAAACAGTCCCCTAGAATGCGGTACCAAAATTTTGATTCATTTGTGTTGAAATTAGGTTTTGCTAGAAGTGAGGAGGATCACTATGTTTACATTCATTATATTAATGGTTCTATTTCGATCATTGCATTGTATGTTGATGACATGTTATTTTTTAGCAATACTAAGGGTATGATCAATGAGTTGAAAGCCCAAGTTTTAGGTCATTCAAAATGAAGGATCTTGGAGATACCAGTTATATTTTGGGGATGGAGATCAAAAGGGATAGAGGTAACAAAAAGTTTTAGTTATCACATAGTAAGTATGTGAATACCATTTTGTAGAGATTTAGTATGCAGGATTGTAACCCAGTTAGAGTTTATTTTCCCATTGGTACTAAGCTTTCATTAGATATGTGTCCAAAGAATGAGGATAATTTAGAGGATATGTCTAATATGTCATATGCTATTGTTGTAGGGAGTTTGATGTATGTAATAGTTTTCACTAGACCAGATATTGCCCAAGTAGTGGGAGTTTTGAGCATATTTATGTCTAACCCTAGTAGATAGCATTGGATTTAGGTGAAGAGGATGTTTAGATATCTAGTAGGTACTCCTAATTACTATTTGGTTTATTTTGGTACTGACAATGCTGACAAAACTTTGGACATACATGGTTTTGTTGATATAGATTAGGTAGGTGACTTAGATAGTCGAAGGTCCACCAGTGGCTATGTGTTTACTTTGTTTGGTGGAGTAGTGAGTTGGATGAGAAAAAATTAGCCCACAGTTTCTTTGTCCACCAACAAAGAAGAGTATATGGCTACTACCCATGTATCTAAGGAGGCATTTTGGTTGATAAGATTGTGTACAGGTATTAGTTTTGATTACAGGATCATTCAGATTGGTTGTGATAGCTAGAGTGCTATTTGTTTGGCTAAGAATTCTATGTATCATGATTAGACTAAGCATATTGATGTATAGTATCACTTTGTTCAATAAATGGTTGTAAATTGATAGATTGAGCTAAAGAAGGTAGACACTGAGGAGAATGTTGCAAATGCTTTGACAAAGCCTGTGAGAATAGAGAAATTTGTTTGGTGCAAAGAGGCCATGGGCCTTGCTTCTAGTGCCTAATTATTTTATGGTTTTCCTATGGGTATTTACAATGTATGATGTCAAATGGGAGAATGTTAGGATTATGGTGCCATCAACCTTGTAAATCCTATGTAATTTATTATTCCTATTATTGTTTATAAATCACTCATAAGGGATGAAAGGTTTCACCAACAACAATCTTGTTTCAGTTGCATGTTTATATCCAATCACCGATGCTAATTCGTATGTAACTGGTGGTCGCAGGGGGGTTTCCTCCTACAACGGGTTTAGGGGGATCATCCCCCCGATAGGGGGTCCAAGGGCCGCGTGCCCTGGTAGGGGCTTGGGGTAGTGCCCCAGACCAAAATTTTATGTAAATCTAGACTGTTCATTATTAGGTCATAGATTTGATGGTTGATATTATGTCAGTTTTCTTGCCCTAGAAGGTAACCCCCTTTTATAAGAATATTTGTACTACATTTTTAGCAAAGTTGAGAGTAACAGATGCCACTAGATTGAAGACTAAGGAAGAAGAGGAATTGCATGTATTATAAACTCAAATTTGAAGATAATACAACATGGAGCCTCTTTTCTTGGTGGAGTTTTTTTACTTAAAAGGTTTTTCTCCATGTTACATACTGTGTTATCTGTTTGTTTCTTAATGCATGTTATTTCTGTGTAATGAGTTTTATTTTTGTTGCAATCTCTAATGATTCTACATTATTTGGAGTATATTAATAAGGTTTGAATCATATTTCCATTATGTGGTTTGCACCTTCACTTCTAACATTAACTTACCCCATCTACCTCTATAACCTTGGCATTGAACTGCACCCACTTTGCCATCTAACTGTGCTTTATCTTTATTTTGCATTAATGACATCTTGGGTGAAGGCCTGCTACATTCAAGATTTAACAAGATCCTACATATGAGGCTCAACAACCTCATAGTATATCATCATACCATTGATCTACCAAGTGTCCCCTTAGGGATGCTTCTATGTAAAGTATACATTCCAAAACAAAAGTTACCAAAGTAAATAATTCATTTATTCATATTAACTCAAATAAAAAGATAGCACTTCTATAAATCAACATTAATATCATTACATCTTACAAATCCATGTGCCATAACTAGGTGTTAGAACTTATAAAAGAATATACAATGTCCATCAAGTAGACTCTCATGCCATAAGTCAACATAATGAATAACAAGGTGCAATAATCTTGAGTACAAGTAATGAATAATAACTCAAATCACTGTCTCTAGCCGCCACTAACCCACATGGTCATCTACAAGTCGACAGACAAGAACATGGCCCAGGCACTTTTCTGCTCAACCAAAAAGTATTTATGCTTCCTCAGAATCCTTCCTAACATGAAGGATACCTAACCCTATATGAAATGCCTAGCAACTTGGAAACAATAAGCAGGAGGGACAACTTGGTGCAACCTGATGTCTAAATGCATATCTTTCTAATAGAATGTGTAATATCTCACAAAAAGGATGTGACAAAGAAACATATAAATATAATTTTTCTAGACACATACGTTAATCTATTTCAATAAAGACATTGCTTTGGCCAAAGTACTTAAAATATTATTATGGTCAAAATCCTGAAAAGAGGATCAACTTTATCTATTTATCTAAATTTGGCACCCATCTCGGAAGGTACGCCCAACACACAATCAAAGTAAACTAATTTCATTGAAAAATAAATCCATGGTAACACATGCATTTACCAAATAACAATTACTAGTTACTTTCTTGCAAAAATCAACATGAATACACTTTTCCAAGCAAGTACAGCTTCTATAATGATGTATGCATAACATTCTTTAACAATGAACTTCATGCATGATTTATTTCAATTACCAATACTATCCATACTCATGTTTTTCTATTCATTTCCCAATGTTGGAAAAAGGGATAAGGAATTCAGTTTTACAATAATAGATACCAAAATGAGTTACATATTTCCACATTTAATGCACAATTATTTCAAATATTAAGGCTATATCCATGAATTCATAACCACAAGAAGGTTTATAATTCCACTCTCTTGAATTTATGACATGGATTTAAGAATATATATATTATTTAATAACTTTGTAATTGCCAATAAAACACCATTTAAAGCGAAGGCATGTGTAGAAAAGTAGGTTAAATACATCCTAAAGATACTACAGGAACCCAACTATCTACTACAGAAGTAAAATAAACTACTACAAGAGTAAAATAAATTGCTACAAGAAATAACAAACTGTGACAGGAACACATACAGTCTGTTATGACATGAAGTAAATATTTGTGATAGGGATATAGCTAACTGTAACAAGATTAAGTGACTGCTGTGACGAGAAATAACTAATCTATGACAAAATTAATACTTTATGCTGCATGAATACATGAATAGATTACACACAAACCATTTATTTCTCAAGAAACCCAATTGAAGAACGAAGGTCGCTACAGTACAAATTAGGTAGTTAGACATAGTATGCAGGCCATTTAGAAAAGGCATGTCGTAAGATTAAAATAAGCCAATACATTATATAGGAAATTAAGAATACCACCAAGCCAACAACCACCATTTTGAGGCTGTTAGAAAGATTACAAGATGGTAACTTGGCCAACAGGAATAACATGCCAACAAGAATTAACTATGGCAACAAAGAAAACATGAGACCAATTTTAGACGATAACATGGGTAGATACCAACTACTAAGGCCGATACAAGGAAGCAAGTTGATAGGGATTGAAAATGCAAGCCAAGTTAGTGTGCATGTTGAAATATTAAAGCTGGCTAATAAGTTACATAGGTCATTCAGAAATTACAAAGAGGGTTGATAGGTTATTATTCAAGCTGATAATATGAAGCACATAGGACGTTACAAAACAATATGAGGCCATTTTATATAGAGGCCAATAATATACTCAAGGTAGGCCAACAGAGGAAATCAAGAAAGACCAAAAAGATATAGACAAGGTCAAATTACATACAGAGATAGTTTAACATCAAACATGCCAACTAAAAGCCTTAAGAATAGCATAGGGCAATCATTACACAGAGTGGTCAGAACCAAACAAATCACCAATTGATAAAGAATAAGACTAGTTGATAAGAGTATAACGTAGACCAGAGGAAAATAAGATGCAGACTCACTATACAGTCTTAACAACATCCAATATATAAAATAATTTGTAAATATGAACTAGAAATTCAAATACCTGATTATACATAGTTCCTCTGTAGATCAATCTCCTCTTCCTGTCGCTTGAGGAACTTTTCTTCCTGTCCTGCTAATCCCCATCCCCTTTTCCCTTCTCACTAATTAATCTATTTGCTGATGAGCCTTCCTCTTCTTTCTTCCCTATTTTTTAATGAAAAACATTTCTCTAATCTTGATGTTGTAAATTTATCTATAAAACCTTTCTTGATTTTTAGTTAACTTCCACTCTTGTGCCCGTGCCAGGATACTTCCAACTTAATCTTTTTAATTCAACTCCCTCTTAACTCTGCCATTCCATATTGCATGGAATTAAATTATTACATTTAGACTTCTATTTATTTTTGAGTTATTCATTTATATGTTTAATATTATATTTATTTTTAAATCTAATAAAGATATTATTTTCAAGAAATATAATATACATATATATTAATAATTAATTTATAAGAACACTTTAAATATTCATTAATAAATCAAAGGGATGATAACTTATACAATTATAATATATCTATATCAAAAAGAATGTATGAATACATGGCTTACAATGTCATTCAATAAAACATTCTGTAGCAACAAAATCACATCCATTAACCATCTAAAATACTCAAACAAGACTAGTAACCATATAACAATACATAATAAAATCACTCAATAAAGAAATATGAATGATGCAAAATGTCATGAAACTAAGTGAGTGTGTGCATGCATCAGGTTTATCCATCATGCCAACTCTTTCCGACAGCTAGAACACTTCTACCTTAACCATGTTCCTGTCTTTGACATTTTTCTTGCACTCAATTGCACTTAGATTTCTGTCAATAGGTTAGTCCTCATAATCATAGCCGAAGCAAGAAAATTATACCTCCATAATCATACCAATAATAATCAATTATTTAATTGACTTTCAATTTTTATGCATTTTAAAATATCAACTATTTTACCTTTACTCACATGAAATTACTCAATAGTAAAATAATCATAATTAAATGTCCCATAATCTGAATTATAAAGAAAATCCAAAAATGAGATGTGACATCCTTCCCCACTAGGAAGAGATATCATCTCGAAGTCTTATTACACACTTACTGAATAATAAAAGTATCTCACTATAACTATCAAAGTATCAATAAGGTATCATTAAATCAAATAAAAGTATCTCTACTATGGAAAAACAAAAGAGTCTCTGCTAAATCCTCAAATTAGGAAAGGAACAATCTATCTCTTCTGTATCCTCCCATGTGACACTATCCACAAAACATTAGTCCCATTGGACCTAATATTGAATAATATGATTATTATACACTTAACATTATGTCTATCAAAAATTTGAGTAGCTCCTCCAGCACCACTCCTAGATCCAATCAAGTATGTCAATCAATACAATCAATACACATGGCATAACTTCCAATATAATGTATGTAACCAACACATGGTACGACTACCACCCAATTGCATTCATTCTAGCATAGGGATAGTAATCACATCTTTAATGCACACCAAACGAGGCATAAATCATAGTTCATCATAGACATATATAAGCATGAATCAATATCACAATGCACATGTAATTTCATGGCAATACAATATAATTGTAGTCATGATGTTTCCATAGTCCATGATATAATAGTAGAGCTTCTAGTTTACTGTGTATTGCTTTATTTGCATCAACGTTTCGGATCACACTCCGTGATCCATCATCAGGATGAGAAGAAGAGAATGTGAAATAAAAATTGCAGAAGTGGTCTAATAAAAAGAGAGAGATGGTTGGGTAAGGCCTCTGTTTGACCAGAGTCAATGTGACAAAATAAAAATAATAACCAGTGGTTAATGAGGGATGAGTTAATAGATAAAAGAATAAAAATGAATAAGAATAGGGGGTAAAAAGTAAAACATAAAAAGGAGAAAATATAATAACTAGTGAAAAAATAAATAAAAAGTTGGGATTAAAGAATTAAAGATAAAGAGAATAAAGGGACAAAGAATAAAGAGAAAATAGTAAATTAAAGTTAGATAGGAATGATAGAGTAAGACAAAGGAAAAAATGTAAAAAGGATGATAAAATTAAGAGGAAAGAAACAATAAAATAAGGGACAAAATTAAGCAAATTAAAGTGAAATACCAGAGTATAGTAAATAATAAGTAATCAAAAATAAAATAAAGTAGGGATCATAGTAGAAATATTAGGGTATGAAAATACTGTAGAAGACATAAAAAACAAAAAGGAAGAAATCAAATAAATTGAAGTAAAATATTAAAAAAGGAAGTGAGGAGAAAATAGAGTAAGACAAAAATAAAAATGTAAAAAGGTTGATACCAGAAAGTAGAAAGTAATTAGTGAACAAATAATAAATACAATATGGATCAAAGTAGAAAAAATTAGGGTAAGAAAATAAAAGCAAAGACATGGAATAGCAAGGAGGAAGAATTCAAAAAATTGAAATACAAACCAAAGAGGAGGTTAGGAACAAAAAGGGGGGATCGAAGAAAGAAAGAAGAAAATTCTTGAAGGGTATCAAAATTAGGAATTGGAATGGTAAGATAATTTTGATACCCTTCGAGAATTTTCTTCTTTCTTTCTTCGATCCCCCTTTTTGTTCCTAACCTCCTCTTTGGTTTGTATTTCAATTTTTTGAATTCTTCCTCCTTGCTATTCCATGTCTTTGCTTTTATTTTCTTACCCTAATTTTTTCTACTTTGATCCATATTGTATTTTATTATTTGTTCACTAATTACTTTCTACTTTCTGGTATCAACCTTTTTACATTTTTATTTTTGTCTTACTCTATTTTCTCCTCGCTTCCTTTTTTAATATTTTACTTCAATTTATTTGATTTCTTCCTTTTTGTTTTTTATGTCTTCTACAGTATTTTCATACCCTAATATTTCTACTATGATCCCTACTTTATTTTATTTTTGATTACTTATTATTTACTATACTCTGGTATTTCACTTTAATTTGCTTAATTTTGTCCCCTTATTTTATTGTTTCTTTCCTCTTAATTTTATCATCCTTTTTACATTTTTTCCTTTGTCTTACTCTATCATTCCTATCTAACTTTAATTTACTATTTTCTCTTTATTCTTTGTCCCTTTATTCTCTTTATCTTTAATTCTTTAATCCCAACTTTTTATTTATTTTTTCACTAGTTATTATATTTTCTCCTTTTTATGTTTTACTTTTTACCTCCTATTCTTATTCATTTTTATTCTTTTATCTATTAACTCATCCCTCATTAACCACTGGTTATTATTTTTATTTTGTCACATTGACTCTGGTCAAACAGAGGCCTTACCCACCCATCTCTCTCTTTTTATTAGACCACTTCTACAATTTTTATTTCACATTCTTTTCTTCTCATCCTAATGATGGATCACAGAGTGTGATCCGAAACATTGATGCAAATAAAGCAATACAAAGTAAACCAGAAGCTCTACTATTATAATACAATATAATATCAAAAGATCAATCCTCCAAACCAATACTAGCTTGAGGTCTCAAAACAATAAAAGAATCTCCAAAGGTGTACCAACTAGGTCATAACCAACCATTGTGCATACAATTCCTCTGAGACTACGCCAGTCTATCCTCCAATTGCTACTACAATGAAAAGATGCTCTAGCCAAAAGGCACAACAGACTACAAGCAAATCAAGCCTACAAAATCTTAGGACCACAACTATTCTACGATAACCTTGATGGAAACAGGTTGTCATTGATGTCAAAAAAGGTGTTGAGTTGATGGTGATGCAGATATGGCATGTTTTCTCATACTCATAGTCTTGATGTTTAGTGTTTATGACAAGACTTGTTTGATCAACTTGATCACATCATTTGTTGATTTATTCTTCATTCTTCAATAGGAAGCTTCACATAAAGAAGATGGTTTGAGGATAATGTCAAAACATTTTTGGTGGTGTCATGATGTCTCACATGAGATATTGTATGTATTCATGTTGGGTGAGCTTAAGTTACAGAGAGCTATGATGAGTGGTGAGTGGTGTACCAATGTCAATGATCAGTCAGTGGTGATGTAAAAGAGTGTTATAGATCAGATGCATAACAACACAGGTTGATAAGAGAGTTTGGAATTGCTTCATGTCATTGATGATTCTTTTAGTTATTGAATCATCTTGAATTTTTTGATGTTTGGATGTGCTTCAGATACTCATGTAGATTATTCTCATGTCACTCAATGTCAATGGCCATTCTATGATCATGATATCAACTGAGGTTTCATATCAAGTTATGAAGATCATTCTTCATGAGGTGATGTTCAAGATGGATACTAATGCTTCTTGGTGGTCTATGTGTCTTGGTTTCATTGGAAGAATGGAGTTGTTTTCTTGATCAGGAGTGAAGTGGTTGTTGACTGACTAATGTATATTATGGGCTTCACATATGTATTGAGAATGAAAAGACTTGTTCCTGTTATATAAGGGAAAGATTGGTATTGTTGGTGTCAAGTCTCAGAGACAGTTAAATTGATGTCTTGTTCAAGGTATGATGTGTGTTTGGTTCATATTTGGTATTACGATACTTTGACTCAATGATGCTTAAACATGGTTGGTGCAATATCAAGTAGAGAACATGATGTTTTCAGTATGCAATATACCATACAAGGTGAACAAGAGTTTACAAGTGGATCATTATTCTGACAGGATTGTGTGTTGATATTTGATCTTTTTATCTGCTATCTTAGAGATGAAATCAAGGTTTGAATTTTTGGGATACCTAAATAGATCCAAAGCTTCTTATGTTCAAAACTTATCTCTAAATCTAATGGCTTTAAAACCTTTATCCTACCTGTCATATATGTTTTGCAGTTTATGTTATATTGTGCCACTGACCTACTATAGCAGGTAAAGTCACTTAAGGTGACTTACTAAAGGGGTTCTAACACATCTCTCAACCAGCCCCCTCAACCTTGAGTTACATACTACATCGGTCATCATATGAATTATTTGGGCAGCAATAAAAGATCATCGGTCAGATTTAAAAGTTTCTTGAGCACGCATGTTCAAATCAAAGACTATAATTTAAACTATGACCCAACCCTATGTATTACATTTGATGTGCTCTTAAATGTCAAAAGCTTTCAAACCACAGATAAAGTGTTTTTTCTAAAGCTAATTTTAGCTATTAAGTGGCAGTGGAGGATTTAAGAGAAATTTTTAAATAAAAAGGATCCCATTCTAATTTCTAGCTTTCGGGGCAAAGAAGTTAAAGAAGGAAGTTTTTGTATTTTTCTAAATATGAGTAAAGTGTAAAATTTTATTTTAAGTGAAATTTATAGGCTTTTCATGCCTTTATTTTTCTATTCTCATATAGATGAAAAGTGAATCCAAAAATTGATTGAAGATTTTTTTGAGATGATTTTTTTTGGAGAAGATGAAAATGTTTTTGTAGGTGAAAATGAATAGTTATCTTTGTAGAAGATAAAGAGTTTGAAGATTTCATTGAATAAGTTATTTTATGAGAACAATTTGTTTTCAGATTGAAAATATGCAGAGGAGAAGAATTCCAAGAGTCTTTTTGTTTATGATTTTATTGCAGATGTTGTGTGCTTAGATGGAAGAGGAATATGAAGGATTTGGAAGAAGTTTTATATGATTTATTTTTGTAGTTTCCAGATTGATGGGTGTGTGTCATTGTGTATGTAAGATCATGTTTTGACAGAGAGAAGAAGATGAGCAAAGAGACGAAGAGTTTGCATATATAATTAGATGATTTTTGTATGAGATCATGTTTTGCAAGGGTAAATACAAAGAATGACAAGGTCATCAGATGTTTATAGGAGAATAAAAATTGAGCTGAAGAGAGTTGTTGTGTGGATCATCATACAGGGTTGAATATATTTTGAATATCCTCTTGAAGAGAAAATTTAGATAAGTTTTGTATGTGATTTGAGTTGATGAGAAGTATGGTGATATGACAGACACATGTGAAAGAAGAAGTGATTTGTATTGAAATAGAGAAACCCTCTGAATTCTTGGTTTTTAATTTGAGTATGTATTAGGGGTTGGTGCTCCTTGAAGTTGGTGCTTCTAAATGAATTAGGGGTTGGTGCTCCTTGAAGTTGGTGGTTCTAAATGTATTAGGGGTTAGTGCTCCTTGAAGTTAGTGCTTCTAAACATTGTAACCAGTGAGGTTTTTGCTTAAGTCAGTGAGGCAATTTTGAGTGGTTTTTCTACCCTGAAGGGTTTTCCACTCGTGAAAAGCATGTGTCATGTTTCATGTTGTCTTCATCTGTATGTGTGTATATTAGTGCTTTTCTTATTAAGTTTTTTTCACATCCTTCATTATTAGTCTTGTGCATATGAGCTCAACAAATCATTAATGTATTCCTCTCTATTTGTCCTGTAAGATAAAGTTTGAAAAAAGTTGTAAAATATTTGAAAACTAATACAACATCGATTCACCCCCCTCTTAGTGTTGTCCTGGACTCCTATAATTGGTATCAGAGATGCATTCCCTTTAGAAGTTTAATCAGCTTGGGTAGGTCCTATGAGTGGAGTACCATGGGTAAGTGCAAAAGAAATAGAGAAAAGAAGATTGTCAAGTCTTAGAATTGTCAAATGCATCCATGTTTATCAAATTCAAAAGTTGATACAGAACCTATTGATAGAAATTTTCCTCAATTTGAGTCAAGTATTGTATTAGAAGAAAATATTTCAGAAGCTCCTTTCTTTGATGGCTTAGATTTTTTAGTTTGGTGTATGAGAATGCATATTTATTTATCTTCTTTAGGATATGGTGTTTTAATGTCAGTTAAGAATGGGGATTGTGTTACTGCAAATAACAAAGAAGCTCTTGAATATAATGATATTGCAAAGAAGGCCATATTATCTGCTCTATATAATGATATTTCTTGTAAGGTTATGCACTATGTAACAACTCATGATGTGTGGAAGGAGTTGATAAAATTTTATCAAGGTGATGCACCTGAAGAAGAAGACAACTTGTTACCTGAGAAGAATGACAATGAAAGAAGACAATCACATGAAGAAGTTGAGATCCAATCAGATTCAGAAGAAGATTATCATTAGGAGTATGATGAACAAGAATATGAAATTGACATAGAAGGAGAGCTCATATGTGCTCTGAGTGAACTCAAGAGATATAAAAAGGAGAACCAGAAATTAATGTTGTAGCTACAACAAGAAAGAGACTACAAAGACAAAGCACTCTCTGATCTTGAAGAGGCAAGTATTCAAATTGCAAATTTAAGGACACAAATTGATAACTCAGACAATTTGATTATCAGTCTGAAGATAGAGGTTGAGGAAGCTAAGAGGATAGCAGATGTTTCAAAATCTAACCTTGAAGTTAGAAGGATTGAGAATCTGAAATTAGAAGGTGAAATTATCAATCCGAGAAAAGAGTATGATGGTCTCAAGGCTTTATCTAAGAAGTATAATGAGTTTGAAGAAAGCACAAGCAAGCTACATGAGATGCTAGGTAAACATAAGCATCATCAGAACACAACTAGTTTAGGATATGAAGAAGGAGAGTGTTCCAAAGCTAGAGAGACTCCCAGAAGAAAAATTGATTTAAATCATCATGTTACTGCTCCTGAAGGTAAAAAGAAGTGTGAAGCTGAGGAGATGACCAAAGAAGAATTTGTAAAAATGCACAATCAAAGAGGAAAGTTTAGAAGAAATATTCCAGTAAGACAAGCATACATGTACATGTATAATTATTCATTTAATGGTTATTGTTACACCTATAATCATTTTGGACATAAAGCAGTTGATTGTAGAAGGAATGCTAACCTTGTATGTTACAAGTGCAATAATGCTGGTCACATTCAAAGAAAATACAAAATGAATAGAAGGTATGATCCTGCTTGGAAGCATAACATAAATACTCAAGGGATGTTAAGAAGGTATTATCAATCATTTGATTATGATTACAGTATAATTTGTTATAATTACAATTATCCTGGTCACAAAGCATATAGTTGCAGAAGGTTTGAAAGAATTGCACTACCTGATTTGAAGAGTTGGGAAAAGAAAAAGGTTGAAAAGATTTGGATAAAGAAACAAGAATAGAAGAAAGAGCCTCTTAAGGTTTGGAAGCAGAAACATAGTCCAGAGAAGTCAAATACTAAGCTTTTGCATCTTGCACAAGTCATTTCATCTGTTGCATAACATAGAATGAAGTAAGGGGGAGGTGTCAAATGCTCTATCAATTTATCCCCAAGAAGTTTTAAGAGGAGATGGTGATCTTGTCATGTTGATTCTTGTTAGTCTTATGAAATAAAATTTTTGATGGTACTGCTAACTATGGTGATCTTTAGTGTATTTTAGTGGTATAGGTGATCTTTGGTTTAGTATGTAAACAAGATGTTTGAAATAATGTTCTGGAGTTCAATGATCAAAGAGTTTGATGATATTGAATAACTTGGTTTATAAATGATCTTGTTCATATCATGTTGATACTAACAAAGGTTGAGTTGGTATGATGTTGCAGTTCAATGGGATCTTCATATTGTGAAGTATTTGTTGTCATGCCAAAGAGATTAAGATGTTTCCAAAAAGCTCTTATCAGATATTAGCATGTGTTGGCTAAGGTGGTTGAAAATGAAAAATTCAATTCATAGCACTTATCTCTACATTTAATTTGTGCAAAGTGTTGTTGCCAGAAGAACTTGTTAATGCAGTTAGTCTGTTGGTATGCAAAATTGATGGATTAATTTGAATAATGGATCTTGGGTATATTCAAGAAGTTCTCTTTAGATATTTGCTTATGTAGGCTAAGGAAGTTGCAAATGAAAAAAGTCAATTCATTTATTTTTTTTAAAGATGAACATGGATAAAGATCTCAGGATAAGTTTTGGACAGCAAATTGCAAAAATAATTAGTGCCTTAAGTGGTATATTGTTAAGGTTGACATACATGTTTTATTCTAGCAGTACAGTACTCTTTTGTGTAGATTGTGCAACAGTGTTGATCGTCCTTGTTAGAGATTGGCAGTGATAGTTATGAGTAGTAGAGGGAGCAAATAGATTTGAGTCTTTGTCATCAGATGTCAAAAGGGGGAGAAAGAAAAAATGCATCATTTAGTTTTGCCATCAATGACAAAGGGGAAGATTGATGAAAACATGTTGGCATTGATGTCAAAAAGGTGCTGAGTTGATGATGATACAGATATGGCATGTTTTCTCATACTCATAGTCTTGATGTTTAGTGTTTCTTTGTTTGATCAACTTGATCACATCATTTGTTGATTTATTCTTCATGCTTCAACATGAAGCTTCACATAAAGAAGATGGTTTGAGGATAATGTCAAAAGGTGTTTGGTGGTGTTATGATGTTTCACATGAGATATTGTATGTTTTCATGTTGGGTGAGCTTAAGTTACAGAGAGCTATGATGAGTGGTGAGTGGTGGACCAATGTTAATGATCAACTAGTGGTGATGCAAAAGAGTGTTACAGATCATATGCATAACAACATAGGTTGATAAGAGAGTTTGGAATTGCTTCATGTCATTGATGATTCTTTCAGTTATTGAATCATCTTGAAGTTGTTGATGTTTGGATGTGCTTCAGATACTCATACAAATTATTCTCATGTCACTCAATGTCAATGGTCATTCTATGATCATGATATCAAATGAGGTTTCATATCAAGTTATGAAGATCATTCTTCATGAGGTGATGTTCAGGATGGATACTAGTGCTTCTTGGTGGTATGTGTGTCTTGGTTTCGTTGGCAGAATGGAGTTGTTTTCTTGATCAGGAGTGAAGTGGTTGTTGACTGACTAATGTATATTATGGGCTTCACATATGTATTGAGAATGAAAAGACTTGTTCCTATTATACAAGGGAAAGATTAGTATTGTTGGTGTCAAGTCTCAGAGACAGTTAAATTGATGTCTTGTTCAAGGTATGATGTGTGTTTGGTTCATATTTGGTATTATGATACTTTGACTCAATGATGCTTAAACATGGTTGGTGCTATATCAAGTAGAGAACATGATGTTTTCAGTATGCAATATACCATACAAGGTGAACAAGAGTTTACAAGTAGATCATTATTGTGACAGGATTGTATGTTGATATTTGATCTTTTTATCTGCTATCTCATAGATGAAATCAGGGTTTGAATTTTTTGGAGACCTAAATAGATCCTAAGCTTCTTATGTTCAAAACTTATCTCTAAATCTAATGGCTTTAAAACCTTTATCCTGCCTATCATATATGCTTTGCACTTTATTTTATATTGTGCCACTAACCTACTATAGTAGGTAGAGTCACTTAAGGTGGCTTACTAAAGGGGTTCTAACACATCTCTCAACTAGCCCCCTCGACCTTGGGTTACATACTACATCGGTCATCATGTGAATTCTTTGGGCAGAAATAAAAGATCATCGGTTAGATTTAAAAGTTTCTTGAGCGCGCATGTTCAAATCAAAGACTATAATTTAAACCATGACCCAACCCTATGTATTACATTTGACATTCTCTTAAATGTCAAAAGCTTTCAAACCACAGATAAAGTGTTTTTTCTAAAGCTATTTTTAGATATTAAGTGGCAGTGGAGGATTTAAAAGAAATTTTTAAATAAAAAGGATCCCATTCTAATTTCTAGCTTTCAGGGGAGAGAAGTTAAAGAAGGAAGTTTTTGTATTTTTCTAAATATGAGTAAAGTGTAAGATTTTATTTTAAGTGAAGTTTAGAGGCTTTTCATGCCTTTCTTTTTCTATTCTCCTATAGATGAAAAGTGAATCCAAAAATTGATTGAAGATTTTTTTGAGATGATTTTTTTTGGAGAAGATGAAAATGTTTTTGCAGGTGAAAATGAATAGTTATCTTTGGAGAAGATAAAGAGTTTGAAGATTTTATTAAAGAAGTTATTTTATGAGAACAATTTGTTTTCAGATTGAAGATATGCAGAGAAGAAGAATTCCAAGAGTCTTTTTGTTTATGATTTTATTGCAGATGTGTGATTAACTGAAAGAGGAATATGAAGGATTTTGAAGAAGTTTTATATGATTTATTTTTGCAAGTTCCAGATTGATGAGTGTGTGTCATTGTGTATCTAAGATCATGTTTTGACAGAGAGAAGAGTTTGAAAATATAATCAAATAATTTTTGTATGGGATCATGTTTTGTAGGGGTAAATACAGAGAATGACAAGGTCATCATATGTTTATAGGAGAATGAAAATTGAGCTGAAGAGAGTTGTTGTGTGGATCATCATACAGGGTTGAATATATTTTGAATATCCTATTGAAAAGAAAATTTAGATAAGTTTTGTATGTGATTTGAGTTGATGAGAAGTATGGCGATATGATAGACACATGTGAAAGAAGAAGTGATTTGTACTGAAACAGAGAAACGCTCTGAATTCTTGGTTTTTAATTTGAGTATGTATTAGGGGTTGGTGCTCCTTGAAGTTGGTGCTTCTAAATGAATTAGGGGTTGGTGCTCCTTGAAGTTGGTGCTTCTAAATGTATTAGGGGTTGGTGCTCCTTGAAGTTGGTGCTTCTAAATATTGTAACCAGTGAGGTTTTTGCTTAAGCCAGTGAGGCAGTTTTGAGTGGTTTTCTACCCTAGAAGGGTTTTCCACTCATGAAAAGCATGTGTCATGTTTCATGTTGTCTTCATCTATATGTGTGTATATTAGTGCTTTGCTTATTAAGTTTTGTTCAAATCCTTCATTATTAGTCTTGTGCATATGAGCTCAACAAATCATTAATGTATTCCTTTCTATTTGTCCTGTAAGATAAAGTTTGCAAAAAGTTGTAGAAGATTTGAAAATTAATACAACACTGATTCACCCCCCCTCTTAGTGTTGTCCTGGACTCCTACAATCCTATCAAGCTATCAACTAAGTCTAAGGAAACTCACAAGGCTACCTTACTCATTCTCAAGGAGAATTACAAACAAAAGGTTACTCTCTCCATAATCCTTCCTTAGGTATTACCCACAACAAAAGAACTCAAGGATCATGAAAGGCTAACTCAAAAAGGTTATAGGCATCACTATCACACCTTCATCTTGATCAAAAGCATGCCTCAACTCTAGACATGGTTTCCCTACATGAGTTACTTCCTCACATTTCACTCTTAAAAGAGAGGGTTTCTCTTTATTCTAGCTCTATACTACAAAAACTAAGGTCAACAAAATTGTTCAATTTGCCAAGTGTCTCCTTAGAGATGCCTCTAAGTCTTATTCGCAAGGTTCAAATACTTGTTAACTCACCTAATTTAGTTAATGGTGCATTGCCTGACATTTATTAGCTTTGAAGGTCTTGGTGATGCATAAATGGTTGGATCATTTCAATTACATCTGATGATTCAGAGTCCTTTGATGACTCATTGAGAGAAAGGGGACCCGCTACCTCCAAGATGGAACTAAATAGCCAATGGTGCAACATCTTAAACTGATATCCTCTAGCAAGAAGAGAAGACCTACGTGGACTATTATATCGAGAGGAGATTGGGTGGTTTAGAAGCCTCTGCCTGATAGTGGGTCTTGCTACCACATGGAACAATGGTGTAGCATCTAGGGAGTGTTAGGCCTATCTTCTTTGAAGAGTTGCATGGTGCTAACACATGTCTCCTTGTCATGCCTCCCTCGCTTCTCTTTTTAAATGAAACTGGGCCGACCTGCTCACCAAGTCATCATTGTTAACCAATGGCAGAACATTTTAAAGTTGTCATAGTTGACAAATTTTAGACCTACACAATGTTGCCCTTGGGGTCCATATTGAAATCACCTTAGGACCCCACAATCTTCCTTTTCTTCACTGAGTTTCAAAATAAACAGGCCCTACCAAAGGTTGACCTGACGATCCAACCAATGGTGTAAGGTTTAAAAGTTTCAACATTGCCATCCCCTAAAATGTGAGTGGAATTGACACATTGCATATAGAAGACATCAGGAGGGTATGTTTCTTTTGAAAGAGGAACCCACCTCCTGTGATGAATCATTCACCCCAGCCAATAGCACAACACTTAGGAAGTGTCAGTGCTACAGCTTCAAAATCATGCATAGTGTTGACACATATCTTAGAGAAAGCCCCCCATGGATTACCTCTTCCTTTCACTTATAGAGGGTTCACCTTGCTGTGACTCACAACTCTCAACCTATGGCACATCGAGAAGAAATTGTCAGAATTGTCAACTTAAAATGATGTGCACTACATCCACACAACATCAAGAAGGTGCCAAACCATTTCTTTCATTAAACAAAGAAGGGGTCCATTGAAACTGACCTAATGATGTATTGACCATTAGTGTATCATTTAAAAGTTGTTTAAACTCACAAATTTTAAGCATCAATGGTGACTCCAAGTGGCAACATCTCTTCATAGGAATCAATGGCTCCATGACCCCCCTTCCTTTTGATGAGTCTCTCTGGTAACATGGCCCTGCTAAATGATGTCTCATTTGAATTGGCGAATGGAGCAATGGGGATACTATGTTAGAACTGACAACTCCCAAATGCTGTGAAAAGCTTCCATGTGGCAAGTCTCATGCATAAAAATGATCGCCCATCACAGATTCAAAGGAAGTTGCCACCCAACATGAGATCAAAATAAACTACCATTGACTCTCGACTTGAAATTAAATGTAGAGTGAGGACCTCTATAGATGACAATAATAATAATTACAACTTTAATGATACATTATACAATGAAGCCAAATACATGTTAAATTGTAGAATTATATCCTTGGTAGTCACACATAATGACATTTATGTACAAGGAGAAAGATAAGGTTTATGATACTAAGGACAATGACAAGGATTCTTAGACATAGATGGTTAGAAGGATTTAACTAATAATAAGAGCAACTTGAATACTACATTGTACTTATGAATAAACATGTTAAGTTATAGTATCTTGTATCTTCTCTTTTGTACGATATATGAAAGACATTTAATCACTCATTGGAACAAAAAGAAAGATGATATTGCAACAATTACAAAGATTATGAGGCATGGGTGATTGAAAGGACAGTAATAATAATAATTTCAAAGGCATGTTTTTAAAAAAGTGAAAAAATGTGATAGATTCTATAATTAAATGATATATCCAATAAATTAAACTAATTTAATTTAAAAGACATTAAAAATAACTACCACTATGATCATCATTAATATAAATTTTATCAATTTAAAATAAAATTTTATTTATAATTTAATTAATATCAATGTTTTATTTTTATAAAAAAATATATTATAATGTAATCAAACTTTAACCATTTTTTTTTTTGGAGCCACTTGGGTTTTTAGCCTGGTTCGAGCCCAGAGAGGACCCTTATGGCGAATCTCTTCCCATGGCTTTATCGTTGAGACCACTACTGGGGGGTCTCCATCCCCAAGGCATTATTGCCAAGTTCAAACTTGCAAGCTCATTTGCACAGCAAAAGCCCATGGCGTGCAAGCACGACAACCCAATGAGGGTTTGAACCTTGGTGGTCACCACAACAACCTTGTGACTTGACCACCAAATTACACCCTTATTGACATTATCAAACTTTAATTATTAATTAAATCTAATTTCAAATATATATAATTATACAACAAACCTATTAAACATAAATATATCATAATTTTTTTTAATAAATATTCCTATTAAACATTATATTAATAATATAAAAATAATACTAAAATAAAAATACTAAAACTTTGTTACATTTCTTCAAAATAATATCCTTTCAAATCGGTAATTCGTGATGAGGTCGTAGTAGTGTTTGTTAATTCATCATCATTTAATTATCAATCCGGAGGTGTCTGGTGTGATTTGCGACAAGACTCTTAGTGTGGGGGGTTTTGGAGTGGAGTCTGAATCGAGTGAATGGATGGTTTGTGGATATAAAGTCCAGATTACTTAACTTGTGGAAATAAACATGCATACAGAAAATGGAAACTACCTATTTGCTTCAAGGGAAACACACATGCTTTGAAAAAAACTATTCTGATTGCTTAGAAATAAACACACTTGCTTGGAAAGAAACTAGTTTAATTTCTTGGAAAGAAACTATCTTAAGTGTTGAAATAGAACTCAAAAGTAATTGCATCCATTGTTAAACTACAACAATGAGACACTCTAAATATAATAGTGTTGTTGAAATAACAAATCTATTTTTGGTATTTTTATAATTTAGAGGACAAGCTTGTAGGTGAATTAGCTAAACAATCATACAGAAAAGAAAAGACACATCATAAGATCAACATGCAAATATAACATTACTAAATAGAAAGACACAACAGAATTGCATGGAAATGAAATACTGAGAGATCCGCTTAGTTTGGGGAAGCGGGCCCTACTTTCCCAGCTGGAGATGATCCTCTTGAACTCAAACTATCTTTTAGAAGAATTTCCCTTTCATTTGCATTCAACAAAGTCCAAAAATTGACATGGATACAGAACTGAAAACAAGGAGTTTTCCTCCAACTGAAAATACAATCTGACTAACAACTTGACTATGAAAAATAGGAACTAACTTAGAGAGATGACTTGATCCTATTTATACATTTGAGCTTTATTGAAAGGAAATAATTATTAGCGATCCTAACTACAGTGAGCTGGGATTAAAACTGGTTGCTTATTTATCACATTAATGATTCCAGTGTGGGTTACTACAGATCAGAGATTTGTATCGACTTGGCTATTGGTGGACTGAATGATTTCCTAGAATGACACGGTGCTTAGTGGTAGTGACTTTAGTTGGAATTGATGCCAATTAACAACTATTTCAATTAGTCACTTAAATGAAGTGGCGTGGGGACTTTGATCTTAACCACTACTTTTATTGAGGCGTGGGTCATGTTTGCATGCTGGACTTATTAAGTAGCCCTAGGATCAGCTTGTAATAGTTATCAACTCGAGGGGAGGATGGATCTCTTGGAGGGTAACGGCATCTAGATCCATTTGGAGTTTAGGCTCTTCACAGAAAAAGGGGCTCCCGAGGGATCCGAAGACCACTGGGAGTCTCACCGCTATAATCCTTATGCAAACATACACCACTTATACCACAAATTCATAAGATATACATTTTGAAAATGTAATTCAAGTAAATAAGCTTAGGGATTTCATCGAAAGGAAATGAAGACTAAACATGTGCATAATCCATCCAAAAGACAAATATAATTATTATATATGTATATATATGCCATAAAGTTTTATCAAAGTCTTTTAGAACATGAAATATAAAGAAATAAATGAGTCATATATTTGACTCATCAACTAGAGCCCCCCAACTTAAAGTATGCCATGTCCTCATGGCTATACTACATCACCCTCATTTGTTATATTTTTCTCTTCAATGATGGCACTGCAGTTGTAATCTTCATCTTTGTACTAGAAAAGTTGCTTGCCCTTTGATGCAAACCCATCATTTTCCTGTAGTTGGGTGAACCATTTGTTAAACTTTCCCTCCCTCATAGGTTTCCCTGGAGGGTGGCTAAGGCAAGGTGCTAGCATTAGAATCAATGGCGGTTTGAACTACATTCCAATCCAATTTTGTTCCTTCTATTGAATCAGAGTTATCAATTTTCTTACTCTGGCAGTCATCCATCTGATGTTTGCAGGGGAAGTAGGCTCCCTTCTCTTGAAGCTGTTAGGTAGGTCTTCATATCTGACTAGGCAGCTTGTAACAACTGCACTTGGGAGATAGCCTGCTATGTCAAAGAAATTAGAAATGCAAGAATTCAAATTCCTCACATATTGAGTTGTTATGCCTTGCCTGCAAACCTGTCCTCTGAAAGTGTTGGTGAACCATGTGGACTTAGGACACTCATGTCTCATTAGCAACCCTATAGTTGTTGTTGCTACATTGTTCCTCCCATAAACTATTATTCTTTAGCAGAGAGATAGCTTCAGATCTGGAGCTCTCCCACATATAGATTAAGCATTGAAGTGTTAACATGCCCCATTAAGTGGCCATGTTGGAAGAATTCATAGAGGAGATTTTGTTGTTCCTTAGGGTTTTACATATAGCACTCAACAAAATATTTATGATTATCAAAATCAAATAGGAGATTGCAACTGATCCTTAATAATTTCCATCTCAAAAATTGCTCTCTGAGAAACAGAGCACACACACCTGATGGCAGTCTTTGGGCTAACAAGGTTTCCCCTGTTTCATAGGCCAAAGATAATTTTTTTTCCACCACCACCTTCTCTTCTCTAAGGGCCTTGAGGTCTCTCTGAAGCTTTAGGACCTCTCCCCTGAGTTGTCTATTGTCTAGTGTCAGTTATAAATTTTGAGCTCAGACATTCAGTGATGTAGGTGTAGGAGTTTGCCGAGGAACCTTTTGCTGAAGTTGTGTGATATGAATGTCCTTTTGGGCTACAATAGCCTTATAATGGTTGTCTATCTCCTTTTTAAAAATAGAAATTTCCTTTTCCTTTTCTTCTTTCTCTAATGTAGCCTTTTCTTTCTGCTTCTCAAGCTCCTCTTCCTTGGCTTTCAACTACTAAGCCATGGTCTCCAGTTGTGTTTTACATTGCCTCAAATCATACTCTGCCTTTGATAAAGCGAGATCATGTTGAGTTACCTTGGCTATGGTATCCTCAGAGATTTCAATGAGGGGTTCTTTCCCCTTTTTGTGGCTACGTTCCAAAATGTCCTCTTCTATTTCCTCAGGGTTGTCTTCTCCTCCAGTCTCCTTAGGGTTCTCTTCTCCTTGTTGCTTAGCAGGGGATGAATGTTCCTCTGAGATGGTTGTATGGCCTGGCTCTGCCTCTTCCTTGTCCTCCTCATCTAGAGAAATGACCAATGTGTGGGGGTGGTGTATCTTAGCAGGGGTAGAAGCTATTGCTTCCCCTGCTTGATTGTGGTATTTTGTCCCCCTCTAGAGCCATCTAATTCATACTTTAGGGGCTTTTGAAGAGACTACAATAGGGTCTCCTAAAATAGAGATGGTGGAAGTGTGGTGCTTCTTTTTCTTCCTTCTGAGCTAAAGTGCAAGAAAATCCTCCCATTTTTGTTGACCATCTTCTTGATATAAGAAGTGGTGTTTCATTATAGGTGGATTAAACTAAGGTGGCTAATCTATCCTTCACTATTCTTCCTCTTTGCCATCATGTTAACTAGGCTTGTATTCAAGAAGGCTGGCAGATTTATCAAATATCTTGGGTTATTTACCCCATGCCTGAGGTGAGTGATCAACCTAATTCTTGGCCCTAGTATAGTACCATACTGACCATCACAAGTAAAGAATTTTAGTATTTTCATAGGACGACAATCTTCCATGGGTCTAGAAGACCGGTCCTTTCAATTCCTTTGGTTGCTCCCTTACTAACAACATATCTAGGTAAAGGCTCTGGAGCAACATGGAAATTCTGCACTAGCTCCTCATAGGATGGTTTGCTATGAAACAAATCAACACCTACTGTGGGAATTCTAGAAATTTGACTAATTACAGTAAGGTTAATATGTATCCTTACCCCTTTAATCATTGAGAAGGTACGATGGAAATTTGTGACAAATTTTTCTACCAACTCTGCCTCGAATCCTTCAAACTTCTGTGAAAACTTTAACCATCCAACCTACTAGAATATTTGTACACTTGCATCATCAAAAATGGCATTCTTTGGTTCAACCTTCCATTTGTTTCGCATCTACATTGGCTGGTATTCTATCGAAATGCAAGAAAAATGCCACAACAAAGTGCTAGATTCTCTTTTGCTCTCTCTTGTTTCTCAAGGTAGGAAGAAATGTGAAGTTTGTGTTGTCAAGGGTAGCTTTGGCATGCAAGATGGACAGGTTGGCATCCATCTTGCCCATCCTTTCAGCAGTTATGGCACGTACTTTAGAGTTTCAACACAGAGTGGCAGCGTGCGAAGTGGAAATTCATATCTGCCCCCTTAATTACCTTTCTTTTCAAATTTGGAGCTAACACTAGCAATCATAGCTTCCACACTCTTGTGAATGCACTTCCCATTTATGGTCATGATTACTAGTCATCATTATTTTTCAAGGGAGAACATATTTCTTTTTATGGAATTTATTGTAAATGTCATTATCATTATGACTAAGTACTCGCCACTTATTGCAAGGTATGGCAGATTTGAGGATGATCCTGCTGCCACCACCTGTCTGATTGCCATCATTCATGCAATTGCCTTGGGTGTATGAAAAATGAGGACTTCATGTGGGTCAATTGGGGAAACACGTGGCATATATATAGATATTAAAATAATTATATAATTTATAAGGAAGGAATATACACTTGTAAAGTACCCACCCCTAAGATGATTTCGCCTTAACCTTTACCGAATCAATTTTCAGGATGCAACATAACCTAGTGCCTAATGGTACTTTGAAAGCATCATTTGCCAATATTCATCCAGAGCCATCTGTAGCCATCTGGAATTATCAGTAGTTATTTGGAGCTTTCAATACTTTTCAACACAGACCTGCAAAATTGAAAAAAGGAATTTTATTGAAGGAAAGGGGAATTTCAAAGGAAAGAATGCCATTACTGGTTTTCAATCTTCCCTCTAGACAAAGCCACCATTTCTAGTTTTCAACTTTGCCCATTTTTTTAATGTTTTCTAATAGAAAGGACACCATTTCTAGTTTTCAACCTTTATTGCTTTATTCATTCCAGAATCATCATTTAGAACATAAGCCCCATGGAAGAGAAATCCTCCATGGTGAAATGTTCTATTCGAGACTGAATTTCTGCAAAGAATTCTTCTTTGGAAGCTGGTTTGTGATACAACTTCAATCTATGTCCATTTACCAAAAGAACTCTTTGATCCCCATCAATGGGAACTAGCTGAATGTCCCCATTGCTGAAGGTTTCTTGGATTTCTGGTGTGCAGTTTTCCTTTGAGATCTTGATAATTTGAGTCATATAGTAGGGATCGATCTCCTTTTTTGAATTGCTTACTGATGATGTGCCTATCATGCCATTCTTTTCTTTTCTTTTGAATCAACTTTGTGTGCTAGAGTGCTTCCATCCGCATTTTTTCCAACCTATTCAACTGCATTATCCTATGTTGTTGTGCTTTAATTAAGTCAATACCAACTTCAAGTGTTGTTGTCAATGTTTCCACCTCATATTCTATAGGCAGCACTAGATGCTTCCCATAAACTAATTCATATGGTGTGAAATTAGTGGTGGTCCTCTAGGTGGTGTTGTAGTCCCAAATAGCTTCCATCATTCTCTTAGCCAAATCTGTTCTTCTGCCTGAAATAGTTTTTGTAAAGATGTTCTCCAATTCTCTATTCGTCACTTCTACTTGACCATTGCTTTGAGGCTGATATGGAGAAGACTTCCTGTGATAGATTTGATATCTCTCCAAGAATGATTTGATCATAGTAGAAAAGAACTGTGGTCCTTGATTACAAACAAGGACTCTGTGAGCTCCAAATCTCTGTAAAATGTGCTTGTACAGAAAATATGTAACCTTCTCCTCCTTTACTGTTGGGAGTGCTTTTGCTTCGGCCTTTTGGTGGCATAGTCAATACAGACCAAGATGTAGTGATTTCCTCTGGATGGTGGATCAATTGGTCCCACAAAATCTATTCCCCATTTTTCACATGGTTCTAAGACCACTTGAGGATGGAGCGGCATCTCTGTAGTAGGAGTTGGGTGTCCCATTCGCTGGCATTGATCACATTGCTTAACATACTGTTGGATATCCTTGTCATTGTTGGCCAGAAATATCCAGCTCCCAAAATTTTATGTCCCATTCGGAGGACTGAAAAATGTCCACCAGAAGATTCATCATGGCATGGTCAGATTATATCATAAATTTTTGTTTCTTGCACACACCTTCGCAACACATGGTTAGGATGATTTTTAAACAAGATACCATTTACCCATTTGTATCTAGAGCTATCTCGAATCAATCACCTGGTTTCCTTCTGATTGAAATGTGGTGGACATTTTCTTGAAACCAAATAGTTAGCTAAATTTGTAAACCAAGGAGATTCTATGGAAATGGCGAAAATGTTCATCCGTAAATGTATCATCCATTGGTTTGTTACTTTCCTACATAGTCAATTTGGATAAGAAATAAATGACAACATTATCTTTCCTAGGTTTATCAACAATGGTTATGTCAAATTCTTGTAACAATAGCAACCACCTAATAATTCTGCCTGCTACCATGCCTTTATTCATCAGATATCTAATAGCTACATGATCAATATGTATAGAAACTTTGTAGTCTATGATGTAGTGGTAGAACTTATTAATTGCATAAACTAATGCCAAAAATTCTTTTTCCATGGTGGTATAGTTTTTCTCTGCAAGGTTTAATTTTTTTCTAACATAATATATTGCATGCATACCTCCAGATTCATTAGCATGCCCTAAGACTACTCTAATGGCCTAATTGGAAGCATCTATGTGAATATGGAATGGCTCACTCCAATTCAGTCCTTTGATGACTGGTGTTGTCATGAGGGTGCTTTTGATGGCCTCGAATGATTCTTGACATTGCGGTGTCCAATTAAATTTAGAATTTTTTTTTATCAAGGTGAACAAAGGGTCAGCTTTCCAACTGAAGTTTTCAATGAACCTTCGATAATACCCAACATGTCCTAGGAAACTTCTCACTTCTATTTGAGTTTGAGGAGGGGGAATTTGAATTATAATTTTAACCTTTTTGGGATCTACTTTCATTCCATCATGTGAGATGTGGTGACCTAGTACTATCCCTTCGGTCATCATAAGAAGGCACTTCTCATGATTTAGGGACAACTGATGTTCTTTACACCTTTCAAACACCTTGTTTAGACTATTCAAGGCTTTATCAAAAGTTTTTCCATGCACTGTGAAATCATCCATATAGACCTCCACACATGTATTGGCTAAATCGACAAAAATTGCCAACACAGCCTATTGAAATGTGGTTGGTGCATTACATAATCTGAATGGAAAACTCTATAGGCAAATGCCCCCCATGGGCATGTGAAGGTAGTCTTATCATGATCCTCTAGAGCTACCTAGATTTGGTTGTAGCTGTTGAATCCATCCAGAAAGGAGTAGTGACCACTCGTCAGATTATCCATCATTTGGTCGATAAAGGGAAGTGGGAAATAGTCTTTCTTGGTATCTTTATTCAACTCTCTATAGTCAATGCGGACTCGCCACTTGCCAGTTTTCTTTGGTACTTTAACCAATGGTGACACCCACTGATTGTTAGAAATGGGGTAGATAAATCCTACCTGTAATAGTTTTTCTATCTCTTCCTTCACTATATCCCTCAAGGATGGATTGATTTTCCTCTATGTTTGTCTACCAAGATGGACATCCTTAGTGTAGATATGGTGTGTACATACACTAGGGTGGATTCCTCTCATGTCTTTGTATTCCCATGCGAAAGCCTGGGTATGATTTTGCAGCAGTTTTGTCAATCAAATTTCTTCTATTTCTGTTAACCAACTACTGATGGAGAGTTGTTTGTTGGTTTAGACAGTGATTTTCTTTGTGTCATTGTGAATAGAAAGGTCTTTGTAAGGACTTAATAGAGTATTTAGTGGACAAAGGTGAGGCACAATCTGGTGTAGGGTTTTTGCTTGTTGATAATTTAAGTGAGAAGAAATCTATTCAAAATATGGGCAGTTGAATGCCTTAAAGGATCCATTTGGATCTCTCTGGAGCCATCCAAAGACCTCTTACTGGGCAACACTGTACAAGGAGGTTTTACTATTTGATTCTAATTCTTTATACTCTTCATTACATTCTTCGAAATGTTCTACAATTGTTACCATTGCCAATGAGGAGGCATCTTCTTCATTTGAATCCATCAGATCATCTATCCATGGTCTATTCTCATATTGTAATAATGGTTTAGCAAGGGGATAGATAGAAATTTCCTTTAGTACTTTTCCATTTGAAATAGTCATGTCTCCTGACCTACAGTCAATAAGGGCTATTGTGATAGCCAACCAAGGTCTACCTAGTATTATGGGGTACCCTAAACATTTCTTTCTAGTCTGAAGGATGAGGAAATCAACTGAATAGTCCTAGGTATCAATAGTTACTATAATATCTTCTAGAATCCCTTCTGGTTTGGTGATAGATAGATCTGCCAGTTGTAACATAGTTGATGTTGGCTGAATATGTGTTAATGTCAGAGCTTCTGTAATGTCTAAAGTCATCACATTGATAGCATCCCCCAAATCAATCAGCACATTAGAGAATGATACTCCTTTTATTTCCACCGAAATGATAGGACTTCTAGGATCCCCATATTTTTGAGGAATTAACTTACCTGATAGGGCATCGGTAAGTTTCCCTTCTACTTGAATAGTGTTGGGTAATTTTCATTTTCTACCTAGAAATTTCAAACATAAGCTCTTGATGGTCTAGTCTATCTTAGGAATATCTTTAATTGCTTGTAACAAAGAAACTTCAATATGTATCTTTCCTAGTTCCTTGATTAACTGTGAGTTATCATGTGAAAGTTGGTTTTCCTTAGATTTTGGAGGAGCTTGTTTTAATCGCTTTAGAAATGGGCAGAGGTTTCCTTCAAAATTTCTTATGAGTTTCTTGTTTCACTCTTCTCATCCTTTTGTTGTTTATCAACATTGGGTATCACTTCCTCTTCTTCAGTGACTTGCTCAACAGGAATGTTTATAGGAATGCTTTGGGATCGAAGTTGGATGTCATTAATTTCCACTATATTCAAGGTGGCTGTATTTGGATCAGTGTTATACACCTGTTGTTGTGGTCTATTATTTTTGAGATTAGGAACTAGATGAGTAGGCATAGGTGGTTGGTTTACCTGATCATTTGGATTTGGGTTTACAAGATGTGAAGGTCCAGGAAGTAAGGCTTGAGGTTGATTTCCAAATCACCTCATTCCTTGGTTATATTGAGGTGCCCACTATTGTTGATGTTGTTGTTGATTTGGTCACTGAGGGTTGGTCCAAGATTGATTTGTCCAGTCTGACTGAGGCCATGTAGGTCCCCACTGAGGTGGTATTTGCATTGGAAGAAGTCAACCTCCCCAAGGTCCATTCCAAGAGGTGGTTCCCTAATTTGATGGGCCTCTTGGAGCATATTGTTTTGGAAACTAATTAAATCCATAATTTGGTTGTTTCTGGCCAATAAAATTTAGCTCTTCCTCATCTGTTGATACCTTCTTCAATCTATTTTTGATTTCAGAGAGTAGGCCACACTCATTTGTGGAATGACTTTTCTCACTGATCTTACATAACTCAATTTGGTTCAAGGGACATTCCCTACACAGATGTTTTCCTCTACAATGAGGGTAGTAAATGGCCAAAGGTTCAGTGTTCTTTTTACTAGCTTGCATACCATCCAAGGTGGTATTCAAATGAAGTAGGATGTCAATTTTTAGGTTTTTCTAGTTCTTCCATTACTTTTGTAATGTCATGGGTACTACCTTTCTTTAATATTCTTTTACCTACTCAAGTGTGAGAATAATTTCTACAAACCTCCACTATTTCTGCAAAATTTTGTTTGTTAATATCTCCCTTTCCCACTAGGTTTAAGACTTCCCTGATCTCATCGTCAAGTCCTCTTAGAAAGGTGGTTTTACTCAATTCCTCATCTAGATTATTTCCACATCTCCTATGAACAAATATGAATCTATCCACATAATCTTCCAAATTTTCATCTTCCATCTGTTTCATTTGAAAGAGTTCATCTTTCTAATCCCTGACTCTACAATAATCTTGATATTTGTCAAGAAAAATGTTTTCCACTTCATCCCAGGTAGTGATAGAGTCTGGTGTTAGGCCCATGAACCATCGTAGCGCTGACTCCTTAAGAGTGGAAAGGAAAAAGTTTTAATTTCTTGTTGTCTATGGCATAATCATAGGTTTGGTAGAGGTCCTTAAATTCAAACAAGAACTAGTCTGGGTCTTTAGAAGTTTTTCCTCAAAAGGTGGGTAGGAATGTAGGAGATATATTTTTCATGGGAGGTTCATTCATTTTAGGAATGATGGAGATTGGATAAGAGAATGTTCTATTATTAGCTGGTTCCTCATGGTCACCATTATCACCCATTATAGAAGGCTATTAGAGAGAATGGGAGATTCTGATGTTATAGGAGATCCCTGATCACTCAGATGAAGTTCTAGAGATATGCTAGAGGTTGTTTGCCTAATGAATCGACCTAAGGTGTCCCTAGGCCTACTCATAAACTAATGGATCCAGAACGCACTCGTTTAAGAAGTCTTATCAACACCTTAACCTACAATGATTTGTAGATTATGTACCCAGCAACAGTGCCAAAAATGATGAGGTCATAGTAGTGTTTGTTAATTCATCATCATTTAATTATCAATCCAAAGGTGTTTGGATTGATCAGCGACAAGACTCTTAGTGTGGGGGGTTTTTGAATGGAGTCTGAATCAGGTGAATGGATGGTTTGTGGATAAAGTCCAATTTACTTAACTTGTGGAAATAAACACGATGCAGAAAATGGAAAATACCTATTTGCTTCAAGGGAAACACACATGATTTGAAAGAAACTATTCTGATTGCTTAGAAATAAACACTTTCTTGGAAAGAAACTAGTTTAATTGCTTGGAAAGAAACTATCTTAAGTGTTGAAATAGAACTCAAAAGTAATTGCATCCATTATTAAATGACAACAATGAGACACTCTGAATATAACAGTGCTATTGAAATAACAAATCTATTTTTGGTATTTTTAGAATTTAGAGGACAAACTTGCAGGTGACAATTAGCTCAACAATCATACAGAAAAGAAAAGACACATCATAAGATCAACATGTAAAGATAATATTACTAAATAGAAAGACACAACACAGTTGCATGGAAATGAAATACCAAGAGATCTCCTCTAGTTTGGGGAAGTGAGCCCTACTTTCCCAACTAGAGATGATTCTCTTGAACTCAAACTATCTTTTAGAAGAATTTCTCCTTCATTTGCATTCAACAAAGTTTAAAAATGGACATGGATACAAAACTAAAAATAAGGAGTTTTCCTCGAGCTAAAAATACAATCTAACTAACAACTTGACTATGAAAAACTAGAACTAACTTAAAGAGACAACTTGCTCCTATTTATACATTCGAGCTTTATTGAAAGGAAATAATTATCAGCAATCCTAACTATAGTGGATTGGGATTAAAATCAGTTACTTATTTATTACATTAATGATTCTAGTGTGGGTTGCTATAGATCAGAGATTTGTATCGACTTGGCTGTTGGTGGACTAAATGATTTCCTGGAATGGTGTGGCGCTTGGTGGTAGTGACTTTAGTTGGAAGTGACGCCAATTAACAGCTATTTCAATTAGTCACTTAAATGAAGTGACATGGGGACTTAGATCTTAATAGATGCTTTTATTGAGGCGTGGGTCATGTTTGCATTGCTGGACTTCTTAAGTAGCCCTAGGATCAACTTGTAATAGTCATCAACTCGAGGGGAGGATGGCTCTCTTGGAGGGTAACAACATTTGGAGCCATCTAGAGTTTAGGATCTTGACAAGAAAAGGGGTTCTGAAGGGATATAGAGACCATTGGGAGTCTCATCCCTGTAATCCTTATGCAAACATACACCACTTATACCACAAATTCATAAGATATGCATTTTGAAAATGTAATTCAAGTAAATAAGCTAAGGGATTTTATCAAAAGGAAATGAAGACTAAACATGTACATAATCCATCCAAAAGACATATATATATATATATATATATATATATATATAAATATATATATGCCATGAAGTTTTATCAAAGTCTTTTAGAACGGGAAATATAAAGAAATAAATGAGTCATATAGCTGACTCATCAATTCGCTCCAACACTTGTATAGATTGGCAAAGGTGCCTCCAAAATCTATCATTTCTCCTTCCTCATTGCTCCCTCTGAGGAATATTTGGTATAAGGATTCCACTCATGGTTTGCCTTACTTGCTAGCCAAGATGTTTGCACTAGCAATAAAGGTATGCTCTTCTCAGAATTGGCACTGATGAGAGGTATGAGTGAAACACCAAAGAGTATGAACTATATGTCGAGGAGCATAGATTGCAACATGTCACCAAGAAAATAAATTTTAAGTATGAGTGAAACACCCAAGAGTATGAGCTATATGCCGAGGAGCATAGATCGCAACATGTCACCAAGAAAATAATTTTTTCTTCACTCGCCAGGAAGCTAGACGACAACTCTCTCACCACTCCGTCAACATTTACAAATTTGCTCTCACCATCATATAATATCCTTGACATTGAATGTTAGAACATACTCCACATATCCCATCCTATCTTTACAAGTAGAGGGTGTCCCACCTTTATTTCATTCCAACACTTTATCAGGTCCCCTGATATCTATGTCATTCCTCCCTCACTTGCCTTTTTTAATAAAATTGAGCCAACCTACTCACCAAGTCATCATTGTTAACCAATAGCACAACATTTAAAAGTTGTCAGAGTTGAAAAATTTTAGACCTGCATGATGTTGCCACGTGGAGCCATATTGAAATCACCTTAGGACCTCACAATCTTCCTTTGCTTCGTCGGGTTTCAAAATAAGCAGGCCTTGCCATAGGTTGACCTAGATGAACCAACCAATGGTGCAAGGTTTAATAGTTTCAGTATTTCCATCCCCCAGAATGTGTGTGGCATTGACACCTTGCATATGGAAGTCGTCGAGAGGGTCTATTTCCTTTTTGAAAGAGAAACCCACCTCTTGTGATGACTCATTCACCCCAACGTGAGCCAATAGCACAACACTTAGGGAGTGTCAACACTACAACTTCAAAATCATGTGAAGAGTTGACATGTATCTTACAAAAAGCCCCCCACACATTACCTCTTCCTTTCACTTATAGAGGGCCCACCTTGCTATGATTCACACCTCTCAACCTATGGCACATCAGGAAGAAGTTGTCAGAACTAACAACTTAAAATGATGTGCACTACATGCACGTAGCATCAAGAAGGTGCCAAACACTTTCTTTCATTAAACAAAGAAGGGGTCCAGTGAAACCGACCCAATGATGTATTGACCAATGTCACATAATTTAAAAGTTGTTTGAACTCACAAATTTTAAGCATGCGTGGTGACTCTAAGTGGCAGCATCTCTTTATAGGAATCAATGGCTCCATGATCTCCCTTCCCCCTATTGAGTCTCTCTAGTAACATGGCCCCACTAAGCAATGACTCATTCGAATTAGCGAATGGCATAATGGGAAGACTATGTCAGAACTGACAACTTCCAAACATTGCAAAAAGTTTCCATGTGGTAATCCCCATACGTTAAAATGATCGTTCATCATAGATTCAAAAGAAGCTAATATCCAACATGAGATCAAAATAAACTGTCACTGACTCCTGACCTGAAATAAAATGTAGAGCGGGGACCTCTATGGATGGCAATAATTATAGTTACTACTTTAATTATACATTATACAATGAAACCAAATACATGTTCAATTGTGGAATTACATCCTAGGTAGTTACACACAATGACATTTATGAACAAGGAGAAAGATAAAGTTAATGATATTAAGGACAATGACCAGGATTCTTAGACATGGATGGTTAGAAGGATTTAACGAATAATAAGAGCAACTCGAATACTACATTGTACTTATGAATAGACATGTTAAGTTATAATATCTTGTATCTTCTCTTTTGTACGGTATATGAGAGACATGTAATCACTCATTGGAACAAAAAGAAAGATATGCTATCGCGACAATTACATAGATTATGAGGCATGGGTGATTGAAAGGACAATAATAATAATAATTTCAAAGGCATGTTTTAAAACAAAGTGAAAAAATGTGATAAATTGTATAATTAAATGACAACCCAACAGGAGTTTGAACCTTGGTGGTTGCCACAATAACCTTACAACTTGACAACCAAACCACGCCCTTATTGACATAATCAAACTTTAACTATTGATTAAATCTAATTTCAAATAAATATACTCATACAACAAACCTATTAAACATATATATATTTAAATAAATATTCTTATTAAAGATTTTATTAATAATATAAAAATAATACCAAAATAAAAAATACTCAAACTTTGTTACAATTCTTCAAAACAATATCCTTTCAAATTGGTAATTCGCTCCAACATTTGTAAAGACTGGCGTAGCCGCCTCCAAAATCTGTCATTGCTTCTGACTGGTATAAGAATTGCACTCGTGGTTTGCCTTGCTCGCTAGCCGAGATGACTACACGGGCAATAAAGGTATGCTCTTCCCCAAAAGGCCGGCCCCACACCATCCAACACGCAGAAAAGCCAAAGAGTTGGTTCCATTTGTAGGAGGAAGCAAGCCAAGTGCAAAGAGAAGCACCATCTCTAATGCCCTCAGATAACTGCCGGAGACTCTCCACAATACTTTCCTCATTTTCACTTTGCTCTCTTAATCCCACGTACATTATGTGGAAACCCTCACAAGAAAGCTCCGCTATTTTCTTCTTCACCATCTCACAAGCCTCTTCATTTGCCGAGGAGCATAGATTGCAACATGTCACTAGGAAAACAATATCTTCTTCACCCGCCGGGAAGGTGAACGACCACTCTCTCACCACTCCATCAACATTCACAAATCTGCTCTCCCCGTGAAATAATGCCCTCCACATTGAATCCAAGAACATACTCCAGTAACCAAGCTCTGTCTGTACAAGTAGAGGGTGTCCCTCGTTTATTTCATTCCAACGCTTTATCAGCTTGGGGCTTTCCATGATATTTAACCTCGTCAAGCTCTTCAACTCAGTCATCTGGTCCACTGCCTTTCCTTCCAATACAGGACATCTTACTGCCCGTATTGCGAACACACATGCCAACGATCCGAAATCATCACTAAGCCTCTCCAGACTTTCGCAGTTGAAAAACATCAGACGTTCCAAAGACTTTAACTGTCCAAAATTATGAGAAAGACTAGACAACTTTTTACAATTTTGTATATCCAAAATCTCCAACTTGCTCAGTTGACCAAAGCTTTCAGGCAGGGAAGTGAGCTCTTCAAAATTCCCCAAAAATAGGCGACGCAGAGAATTCAGTTTACCAAAGCTCTGTGGAAGGCTCTTCATATAATGCTTAGTTTGATCTAGTATCAGGTGTTCCAAACGAGACAGCTTGCCAAAGCTATCATCCAACCCAAGGGATTCCAAAGCGTCCACCCTCAAGTGACGCAAAGAATGAGGTAACTGCAGACAAAGTTGATTTTCCAGGGAAGAGCTTAACCAGCCGGTGCGTTGTAAGCGACCGGCTGGTCGACATTTGTACGGTACCCTGTTCCCGTCGAAAAATGGCGTACGGCATGTTGTCTACTGGATCAGGTCGAAAATCCGAATGCAATCATTTGTTAGTTTTTGTCGACTGCTCCCGTCGACTGGCCGACCGTACAGCCGGTGAGTTACAACTCACCGGCTGTTTACGGTGGGCGATTTTCCAGATCAGCTCTGGAAATAAAAGTAAATCTGATACCTCTATTTTAAACAATTGATAGAAAAAAGAAATGCTCAACTTACGTCGCAAAATCTGTCGTCACTCCTTATCTGGCCTTCGAAAATTGCCAACCTTGGAAGCTTGTTTAACTCCATCGGTGAACAATCTCCAGTCTCAACACTAAGATACCTTAGATTTTCAAATTTTCTGTTGCACAACCCAATGACTTTTGTTTCTAGTTCAAGATGCAAAACTCTTAAACACTTGTGCGTCTTATTTTGATGTTCTGCCTGAAGTTGGAATGTCGGTCGTCCACCGGGCAAGTATTCATATGGAAGCGAAATTCCTTTCAATTTCTCGAGTCTCTGCAAGTACAAAGTCTCAATACAATAATAAATACTCTTCATAGAGACAATTTACACCCCGCACAAAAGCTTCTTTACAGTATAGAATAGACCTATCTTGTAAACTGCAAAAAAAATTATCTCATCGGCGAATTTAACTTATTCATCAAGAATCCATTCTAACAAGTTATGTAGAATGTAAAGAACAAAGTGAATATATACCTATGGATCTTCAAGAATAGCAGTCAGAGATTCCGGGTCGGTTATTCTATCCGATTCTGACAATTTTCTTCCTTGTGTTAAAACGACATCATGGAGTTCTACTCTGTCATCTTTGGAGATCTTTACCAGTGCTGCTTCCTCCAGCGCCACAAGCTCATCCTCACCCACAACGTAGCTCACTTTGCGCTTGTCCTTTTGGCTAAAGAAAGCAGCTATATCTAGAAAGGCGTCTTTATAACGATCAGATTGCAAACTATCATACATCACATCCACTACTTTTTCAGTTAATTCCCGTTCTCCTCCACACAAAGAATCCTTCAAGGTTCTAATGGTGCTATTACAGGTGGAGGGATCGTTAATATGTTTTCGCAGTCTTGAGCCAACCATATCCAACACCAATGGTATGCCACCACAGACTGTGACCAGGTCGTCAATATCCAAGCTTCTGTCAAAACTCGCATCGGGATTGCCAAAAACTTTTTTGGATAAAAGCCTCTTTGCCTCTACGGGTGGAAGAGTATTTATAGCATAGGCTAAGCGTTTAGGAATCTTGCACTCTACAAGAATGTCAGACTCGTCCAGCTTCTGGTGGTTACAAGCATCCTGCTACCCTTGGGCATGCCCGACAAGTACTCTGGCAAAAGTTTGCCAAGATCATTGCCTTTCAGCGCATTGTCTATAAATAGAAATAGAGGTTCACTGGCTATTTTACAAAAGGCGTTACAGATTTCTTCTTGACCCCGCTCATAATCAGGCAACTTCAAATTTTGGCCAAACAAGTCTCTCAAAATCTACTCTTGAAGCTTCTTCAGATCAGTATCAGAACAGTCCACCTTGATGATAATATGGCATGTTGGAAATATAATCCCAACTACTATATTAAATATTTTCCCTGTTCATCCTCCAGCTGTTCTGATCAGGCATCACTTCAAATTAATTTATGAAGACTTTTGAAAAAGAAAACTCTGTCCTCTCTGTTCTGTCCTGTTTTCATTAATTCCTACAGGGAATGGTGGAGGTATGGCTTAACATCTCTATGTAAGGCTCAGCTTCTCCAACACAAGACTGCATTTTGCCAGACTTTGTTCATATTTTAAAATGCAGTCAAGCCTTTATTTTGTGTGTGTTGCTTTTAATTAGGGTGTGCAGCATTAAAAAGAAGAAGATAGTAATGCTCTATTTTTTTTTGAGTTTGAAGAGCAACAACTCTATTTTAGACTATAAATTTGCTCTGTTTTTGTGATATGTGACTGAAAGATAAGAGCTGAAGCTCTGTTTTATTTGGAATTTAAGTTAGTATATATTTTCATATAAATATAAAAAGAAGTTCTTGTTGTTCATCTCTATTATCTTCTCTGTTTTGGTTGTCTTCTATATTTTCCCTCTGCCTCTTCTCTTCACGTGGTATCAAAGCCATGGTCATGAGGTGAAGTTTCTCTAGCAAAGTTTTTCAAGCACTTATCAAGCAAAGGTTTATCAAGAAGCAAAGTATACACAGTCAACAATGGCAAGCACAAGCACAAGCTTGAGAAATTCACAAATTCCTCAATTCAATGGCAAAAACTCTAAGTATTGGTCTATAACAATGAAGGCACTGTTTTGTTCTCAAGATATTTGGGAGCTTGTTGAGAATGGATTTCTAGAGCCAGCTGATGTAGCAGAATACAATGCATTGACACAAGCAGAGAAAGACTTATTGAGGGATAATAGGAAGGAGGACTCCAAAGCTCTCTTTTACATCTTCCAAGCAGTGCATGAGAGCATTTTTCCAAGGATTGCAGCAGCAATAAAATCCAAACAGGCATGGGATATTCTTCAAACAGCCTATCAAGGAATGGCAAAGGTGAAAACAACTAAGTTGCAAATGCTAAGAAGGGATTTTGAAATAATCTTCATGAAGGATTCAGATTCAATAGACACTTTTTTCACACAAGTGATGGGTTTAGTTAATCAAATCAGATCTCATGGTGAAACAGTTGAAGATAGAAGGATTGTTGAAAAGATTTTGAGGAGTTTACCCACAAGGTTTGAATCCATAGTTGTGAACATAGAGGAAACAAAGAACCTCTCACAGTTTTTAGTTGATGAGCTCCATGCATCTCTCATTTCACATGAGCATAGGCTAAGTAGGTCAGCAACCACCTCATTGGAGCATGCATTCAAGTCACAAGTTTCAATTAGCCATGGTAGAGGTAGTGGAAGATCTAATTTTAGAGGTAAAAGAAGGAATTCATATAGAGGTGGAAGAAGCAGCCCATCAAGCACAAGTGGAAGAGGTAGTAGCCATAATTCAAGCCCAAACCCATCTCAAAATCAACCACAAGGTCAAAGGTATGACAAATCTCAAATCCAATGTCATTATTGTAAGAAGTATGGACATTATTCAAATGAATGTAGAAAAAAACAATATAATTTCAGCAGACAAAATGCAAACTTTACGAAAGAAAATCAAAATCAGAGCAATATGTTCATAGCACGCAATGTAGCACAAGAGGATCAAAAGGATGTATGGTTTTTAGACTTAGGTTGCAGCAATCACATGACAGGGAACTTAGAAATGTTCTCAAGTTTAGATGAAAATGTAAAATCAGATGTCACAGTTGAGAATGACAACAAAGTTTCAGTTATAGGTAAAGGAAAAATCAACATTCTAACTAAATAGGGGGAGAAAAAGTATATTTCAGATATGTATTTTGTGCCTCGTCTAAAACACAATCTAATGAGCATTGGGCAGCTTGTTCAAAAGGGGTATAGAGTCTTCTTCAAAAACAAAGACTGCACTATTCTAGATAAATTTCCAAGTAACCAACTCATTGCCAAAGTTGAAATGACAAATAATAGAATGTTTCCCCTAAAGATTAAGCCAGATTTGAATGTGGAATATGCTCAAGCACAACCCACAATGAATCCACAAGAGGATAAAGACAAAGTTGCAGCAATTACACAAACCCTCTTTCAAGAAGAAATAAAAGATGAAAATTGGTTATGGCATCTAAGATTTGGGCATCTCAACTTTGGAGGTCTAAATTTGCTTCATAGGAAGAGTATGGTAAAGGGTTTGCCATTAATAGAGAAACCAGAAAGAGTATGTGAAGGATGCATCTTGGGAAAGCAACATAGAGAGACATTTCCAACCGGTAAGTAAATTAGAGCTAAGATACCTTTGGAGATTGTACATTCAAATTTATGTGGGCCAATGCAAACACCCTCAATTGGGGGAAGCTACTACTTTTTGACCTTCATTGATGACTATTCAAGGAAAACATGGGTCTATTTTCTAAGGTAAAAGAATGAAGTGTTTGATTACTTCTGTCAATTCAAGGCACTTGTTGAGAAGCAAAGTGGGCACTACATCAAAGCATTGAGAACAGATAGAGGTGGTGAGTACATCTCAAATGAATTTCTACATTTTTGCAAAGACCATGGGCTTCACAAGCAATTCACAACCAAGTACATACCTCAACAAAATGGGGTAGCTGAAAGGAAAAATAGAACAATCATGGAAATGGCAAGAAGCATGTTGAAAGCAAAACATTTGTCAAATGAATATTGGGTTGAAGCAGTAGCTTGTGCAATATACATTATGAATAGATGTCCAACCAAGAGTGTGAAGAATATGATTCCTAAAGAAGCATGGACTAGAAGAAAGCATAGTGTTTCTCACATGAGAGTATTTGGATGTGTGGCATATGCACATGTGCCGGATGAGTTGAGAAGAAAATTGGACAACAAGGGAGAAAAGTGTATATTTGTTGGCTATAGTGATGAATCCAAGGCATACAAACTATACAATCCAATAACCAAGAAAGTTATAATTAGCAAAGATGTACAGTTCATAGAAGATGAAGCATGGGATGGAAGTTTGGAGAAGACAATCAATATTGCAACCAACTTACCTCAAGAAGATAGAGAAGATTTTACACCAGCAGGTACACCATCAAATGTGACTCCTTCCACACCCATTCAAGCTCAACAAAGTGGTCAACAAATGACACCATCATCAAGTGTAAGGACAACCCCATGGATTTAAGCATCCACTCCTTCAAATGACAACAAACACCATCTACAAGTGGCAATCAAGGTGCAAGACCATCAACTCCACATTCCACAAGTCCAAGTTCAAGTGATATGTCAAATCCAACATTGGCAAGCTTGAGGAGACAAAAAATCAGAAGTTTGATAAACATTTATGAGCAAAATGAAGGTGAGAACAATGCTGGTCTGATTTCTCTTTTTGCATTTTATTCACAAGTAGAAGATCCAATTCATTATGAAGAGGCTATCAAACATGGAAAATGGGTAAATGCAATGCATGATGAAATTAATGCAATTGAAAAGAATCAAACATGGGAGTTAGTAAGTCTTCTAGAAGATAAGGATGTCATAGGAGTGAAGTGGGTTTACAAAACCAAATTAGATGCAAATGGTGATGTGTAAGCATAAAGCAAGACTAGTGGCAAAAGGATATTTAAAACAGCCCGGGGTTGATTACAATGAGACATTTGCTCTAGTAACACGTTTAGACACTATGAGAACTATACTTGCAATAGCAGCTCAAAACAAATGGCCAGTTTACCAAATGGATGTAAAATCAACTTTTTTGAATGGTTATCTTGAATAAGAAATTTATGTGGAGCAGCCACTTGGGTATGAGATTTTGGGTCAAGAAGACAAAGTCTACAAACTAAAAAAGGCACTCTATGGACTCAAGCAAGCCCTAAGAGCTTGGTATAGCAGAATTGATTCATATCTTTTGCAAAATGGCTTCAATAGGTGCAATAGTGAGCCTACATTGTATACCAAGATGAATGAGCAAGGTGAGATAATAATTGTTTACTTGTATGTTGATGATTTGATATTCACAGGTAATTTGGCAATTCATTTGTTCAAAGGAGCTATGAAAAAGGAATTTGAAATGACTAATTTGGGTCTCATGAAATATTTTCTTGGCATTGAGGTGAATCAAAATGATAATGGTATATTCATCTCCCAATATAAGTATGCAAATGATATTTTGAAGAGGTTTAACATGACAAATTGCAAATCAGCTCCAACACCAATTGTCATAGGATTGAAATTAAGCAAGGATGACAAAGGAGCCAACATTGATCCAACTTTGTATAAAAGACTTGTTGGCAGCCTCATGTATTTAACAGCCACAAGGCCAGACATTATGTATGTAGTTAGTCTCATTTCAAGGTTCATGGAATCTCCAAAAGTTTCTCATTGGCAAGTAGGAAAAAGAATTCTCAGATATGTGAGTGGAACAAAGAACGATGGTATTCAGTACTCAACATCAAATGAGTTCAAGCTGATTGGATATACAGATAGTGATTGTGTAGGAAGCATTGATGATAGGAAGAGTACTTCTAGTTATGTTTTTCATTTTGAAACAGGTGTAGTATCATGGGCTTCAAAGAAACAAGCAATTGTTACTCTTTCATCAGCTGAAGCAGAGTATGTAGCAGCCACAAGTGCATCATGTCAAGCAGTTTGGATGAGAAGAATGTTGAAAGATCTCAAGCAAGAACAAGAAGAGGCAACAAGGATCTATTGTGACAACAACTTAGCTATAGCATTGTCAAAGAATCTAGTTTTTCATAAAAGAAGTAAACATATTGACACGAGGTATCATTTCATTAGAGAACTAATCAACAATGGAGAAATCTTTTTGGATTTTTGCAAGTCTCAAGATCAGTGTGCAGATATTTTCACCAAGGCATTAGGAAAAGAAAGTTTTGTGTTTCAAAGAGATCATTTGGGTATCAAAGAAGGTGGTAGTTGTGATTAAGGGGGAGTGTTGGAAATATAATCCCAACTACTATATTAAATATTTTCCCTATTCATCCTCTAGCTGTTCTAATCGGGCATCACTTCAAATTAATTTATGAAGACTTTTGAAAAAGAAAACTCTGTCCTCTCTGTTTTGTCCTATTTTCATTAATTTCTGTAGGGATGGTGGAGGTATGGCCTAACATCTCTATGTAAGGCTCAGCTTCTCCAATGCAAGACTACATTTTGCCAGACTTTGTTCATATTTTAAAATGTAGTCAAGTCTTTATTTTGTGTGTGCTATTTTTAATTAGGGTGTGCAACATTAAAAAAAGAAGATAGTGATGCTCTGTTCTTTTTGAGTTTGAAGAGCAACAACTCTATTTCTGACTATAAATTTGCTTTGTTTTTGTGATATGTGACTGAAAGACAAGAGTTGAAGCTCTATTTTATTTGGAATTTAAGTTAGTATATATTTTCATATAAATATAAAAAGAAGTTCTTGTTGTTCATCTCTATTATCTTCTCTATTTTGGTTGTCTTCTATATTTTCCCTCCGCCTCTTCTCTTCATGGCAGTATTGTAAGCTTTGAGATCAAGAGAGCTAAAGATAGCATTTGCCAAAGTTGTCTTACCCATACCCCCAAGCCTATAAATCACCATGGCAATTGTTGATACATCATCATCAATGGCCAACAGATCAGTTACTTTTGACACTGCATCATCAATTCCCACTGTAAAATCAATGAAAGTGGCTTAAATTAAGTAGATTAAATTATTGAGAGAGTTTGTACATACATGTTGGGTACCTCATAATCTATTAAGGCCTGAATAACGAACCTAATCAACAGCAGTAAGAAAATAAAAATACTTGCATCAAGACACTTCCCCTGTGAGGGAGGTAACACACGACACATTTGATTCAAAAGTTGAGTTATAGCTTCCAATGTTAGATCTCAGTACTTCTGGCCCAATTTTGATTGAAGTCTCTTCATCTCTTCAACATCCACCACGGAAGAGAAAAATTTGTATCACTAGAATCTAATCAATATCCACCTTAAATCACATTGTTATTACTTTCAATTATAATCGAATTGGAGGAAATGTTACCTGGAGAGGTTGGTAGATTGTATTCGAGAAACACAGAAAAATGATCCTTTGAAAATGAATTCAGTGACATCATGCAGCTTTTCTTTAGGTATGTTCCCCTTTAGTTGCTTGATCTGTTTAGCTAGGCCATACATATATCGTAAAAATTCAACACATTCATCCTTGTTAGTGGAAGCATCGTCTACTTTTTGCAATACAAATGTGACAATAGAAAGCCCCGTTGCTACCCAATGGATATCAGATGCTTCTTTCAGAACATCTATCACTACTTTCCTTGTTTTGCCACTCATAATCTACAGACATTAAAAAAGCATAAAACTTTTAAGAGAATGCCTTGGTCATAATCCATTGAAATCAAGAAAAATGGTACTTTAGTACCTTGAAACCATATCTTTTACAACGTTTCAATACATTCCCCACCAAGTCGATGCCAAAATTGATTGAAGAGGCCACTCCACCCGAAGCAGTATTATCTACTCCAGACCTATTCTCTTCCTCCTGAAAAAGAAAAACATTTTTATTGCATTTAGCATTACAATGAAAATATTAAATTAAATAATTTTAAAAGGTGAATTGAATTGCACATACCTTGTCAGTGGAAGTGGGTTTTGCCAAGAATTTCTCAACATAAGACATTAATTCATCGAGGCCGCTCAAAACATCCTCAGGCAAATCAAAAGCATTCTACTTGTCATCTGCAGAAATAGTGGATAAACAACATGCGCAAGTGTTACAATTGTTGTGATTTGTGGCAAATAAAATAGGCCTACATTTTGATTCTCATCTAGAGAAGTAAAGGATGAAGAGGATACTCAAGCTATTACCATTGCTATGATTTGTGACAAACAAAATAGGCCTAAGTGCATATAGACATATGAATTATCTAATTGAAGAGACTTTCAAAACCAAACTAGATTGAAATCATATTTTGAATTCCATCAAGTAAACTAAAAATTATTGGGGAAGTGCTCACTAAAGTAGTGCAAATTTCCAAATGTGTGGGGTCCATTACCCATGTGCTGCTCATGTCATTGTATGTGGAAACTACGTTACACGTAGGTTAATTTTTGTGGGGGATTCTCACTCCATGTTTGAACAAGTCTTCCTACTTATCCACATTAGTTCTAACAAGGAATTTTACCTCAGATTTTATTAGGCACAAAGTTAGGATAGTTGGACATCCAACATAGGTTGAAGTTTTTGCGAGTGCACATTTCATTCAAAATGGGGTCTTTAAATAAATTTTGGAATTGGGTTGTTGATATTGTGTTACACTGATAGACTAATTGGTTAGGAATAAGTTATCACTCATTATGAGCTAGTTGAATTTGAGATTGCTATTAGATAATTTAAGTTTTTTTTTAGGTTCAACAAAGCAAGCTTATAGAGAGCTCTTAACTTATCAAACATATTTAGTTGTTTATTAATATGTTGAGCAATCTATTCAAGGTTTTTTATATTAGGTTGAATAGGTTCTTCTTCTGAAAAATGGTTAATGGACATCATGAAAAATGGTTCTTGCTCTAGTTCTTAATGTGGGAGTAAGTAATATAGCACAAAGACTACTTTCAAGATTAGTTTCAAAGAAATTTGTACTAAACTCATTTTGAGGCTGGTTTAGAATGACTTGTGCTCTATCCTTATCTCTTCTAACATTTCAAGTTCCAAAATCATAACCATCTTGCTTTGTTCTTCTAATAGATTTTAAAGTTTTGTCAGTTGAATCATCATATGTGTATTCATTTCTAAAATCTACTACAAGCTCATGCTCTCTAGAGGTACCAACATCATGTTTAGACAAACCTAAATCCTTAGCTCTCCATACAATTTGTGACTTCTTCATAAGAGCATTCAAATCTTCCACATTAGGAGCAAGACTTAAATTTGGATTTTTTTTTAACCTTTATATCTTCTCTTGTCCATCTTCAATCTTTAAATAATTCTTTTCAACTAGGTTCAACACAAAAAATTCATCACTTGTCACTTAAGAAGAGAATTTGAACAAGGTCTTCACAAGGTACCTAGAAAAAACCTCTTATGAGGTCTATCACTTGTCTATTGAGTTCTACATGGTGTGTAGGGCTCATTCTATAAGCTATCTGATTAGGTAGAGATGCTCCTGGGATCAAATCAATGTGGTGCTAAATAGCTCTCTTCGGTGGTAGACCATCAGGTAACTCATCTGGCACAACATCCACATTTCTTCTAGTATCTTTGCTGCTTCTACTAGTATTGGTATTTCCTCATCATTTTCTTTTTGCACCAGTGCATGACAAAACCCTGTCACCTTCATTTCCTTGATAAGTTCTCTTGTCGACAACATACTCTCAACCTTCCTTTCATCCTTAAGAGGCAATAAAATCACTTTGGAACCTTCTTTCCAAAAAGTGTGTGTATTCTTTTCTCCATCATGCATTACCTTCCTGTCATACTGCCATGGCCTTCCCAACAACACATGGCATGCATCCATTGGAATGACATCACACCATATTTCTTCCTTATTAGTCTTTTCTATGGAAAACTTAATTAAACACCTCTTATCAACAGTGACTTTATTTCCCTTTTTGAACCATGCAATACGATAAGGATGGGGATGTTTTTCACAGTGTAGATTTAGTTTATCTACCATTTCTCTTGAAACCATATTTTCACAACTACCACTATCAATAATAACTTGGCATACCTTTCCTCCTGAGGTGCAACTAGTTCAAAAAATATTGGTTCGAAGCCAAGAATCATTGCAACCTTTAATCTGTATTTGCTCCTTTTCTGGAATCACAATTATTCTTTTCATCATGAGATTCTCACCCACATCTGGTGGAACCTCTAGTTCTACTCCTTCTCCTTCATCCTAAGCTTGAGCCAAGTTCAACCTGGGTTGTTCTCCTTGTTTCCTTTCTTGCATGTGATAGTTTGGACATTCAAATGCCCTATGACCCTCTTCACAATACCTATAAAAAATGAAAGGTTTTTGTGGGCCTTCCCATCCTCTACCACCACTGTAACCTCTGTCCCTTTGAAATCCTCTTCCTCTTTGTTGACTTTGAGGATCTTGTCAGATATCTTCTGATTTCTCTATTCCTTGAGATGACTCTCCTCAACTATTATGCAAACCACCTCGCAATGGAGATGATGTCCCTCTCCTTGCTCCTCTATTCCTTTGAAAATATTGTCTACTTTGTTTTTCTTCTACTTTTAAAGATAACTGGTATGCCTCTTCCATATTGTTAACCCTATGCATGCTCAATTCATCTTGAATAGATAATTTTAGACCATTTACATACCTTGCAGCCATTTGTTCATCAGTTTCTTGATGCTCCATGCAAATGGATAACTTGTAAAATTTATTTGTATAGTCTTGCACAGTAGATAAGTTTTGTTTCATATTTTGAAATCTCTGAAAAAGATCTTGTGCATAGTCTACAGGCAAATTTTTTTCTCTCAGCTTCTTCTCCATTTTTCTCTAAGTCTTGATTTTTTCCTTTCCCTTTCTAGTTATTTCCTTTTACATATGATCCCACCAGATCATTACATGACCCTTTAACTTGGTGCATGCAAACTTCACCTTCTTTTCCTCTATCATAGTCTTCCATTCAAAGAATTTCCCAATGTCATCCAACTAATCTATCAACTCCTCTGGTTTGAGACTGCCTACATAATCAAAAGCTTCAATTTTAATCCCATCATTTTTTCCTCTAATGCTCTGAGCATCCTTTCTTCAAAAGTCGGGTGCTCTAATTGTGCTTCCTCTTCAGATCCTACATGTTGATCTTCATCTCCGTGGCCTATTTCTTCATCAGAATCATCTCTTTGCGGTCTCAATCCCTGATTAGCCATCATACTTGCAAGTTCTTGTACTTGTCTTTGTAGATTTTGCATATCCCTATGCTTCTGGGTAATACCTGCTCTTCCTCTTCTTCTCCTAGCCATCTTCTCACTCTGATACCAAATGATGTAACCAAACTGAACACAACATAAAGCTCAACAATATTTTTATTGCAAATGAATAATTAGAAAACTTAGAACTATTTTCAAACTCTTGCTCATTTCATTCCATTCTACTACAACTAAAGAAAAATATCAAATTTATACAAAAACAAAATACCATTTTTGGCAAATTTTCACAACTTTCTAAAATTGCCGTTTTTTGTAACTTCGCATCCTTATCCATATGACCATGAAAGTTTACAAAGATTTGAAACTTACTAAAAAATGACTAATTGTCAACTTTCTAATCTAATTACAAGTAAATCTAGGAAAATATTTAGAAAAAAACAACTAGGAAAATCTTAAAAGAAACATTAAAACCTCATTTTGAGGCCCTAGATGATCGGATAAGGTCCTGAAAAAGTGTCAAAATGGTGACCTACCGAATTTATCAATTCGGTGAGAAAAATAATAAACTCTTCAAGACACATCTGCCCACCAAATTTCAGTTCCAACGGACCTCCGGGTCAAAAGTTATGACCTCCGAAAGTTCTTGCATCAATATAGGTGCTTAGGAATACCACCAAGTTGACAACCACCATTCTGAGGCTGTTAGAAAGATTATAGGCAGGTGACTTGGCTGATAGGAGTAACAAGCCAACAGGAATTAACTATGGCATCAAAGAAAACATGAGACTAATTTTAGACGATAACACGGGTAGATACCAATTACCAAGGCCGATATAAGGAAGCAAGTCGATAGTGATTGAAAACGCAGGCCAAGTTAGTGTGCAGGTTGAAAGATTAAAGCTGGCTAATAAGTTACATAGACCATTCAAGAATTACAAAGAGGGCCAATAGGTTATTATTCAAGTTGATAATATGAAGCACGTAGGCCGGTACACAACAATATGAGGCCATTTTATACAAAGGCTGATAATATACTCAAGGTAGGCTGATAGCGGAAATTAGAAAAGACCAAAAAGATATAAACAAGATCAAATTACATACATAGATAGTTTAACAACGAACAGGCCAACTAAAAGCCTTAAGAATAGCATAGGGCAATCAATACACATAGCGACCAGAACTAAACAAATCACCAATTGAAAAAGAATAAGACCAGTCGATAAGAGTATAACGTAGACCAGAGGAAAATAAGATGCAGGCTAGTATATAGTCTTAACAACATCCACAACATAAAAGAATTTGTAAATATGAACCAAAAAGTCAAATACCCAGTTATACACAGTTCCTCTGTGGATCAATCTCCTCTTCCCATCGCTTGAAAAACCTTTCTTCCTGTCCTATTGACCCCCATCCTCTTTTCCCTTCTCACTGATTAATCTATTTAGATCAAGCCTTTCTTTATTTTTAGTTAACTTCCACTCTTGTGGGCACCAGGATACTTCCAACTTAATCTTTTTAATTCAACTCCCTCTTAACTATGTCATTCCATATTGCATGGAATTAAATTATTATATTTAGACTTTTATTTATTTTTGAGTTATTCATTTATACGTTTAATAATATATATGTATTTTTAAAACTAACAAAGATATTTTTTTCAAGAAATATAATATACATATATATTAATAATTAATTTATGAACATTTTAAATATTCATTAATAAATCAAAGGGAAAATAAATTATACATGGCTTACAATGTAATTCAATAAAACATAATTCTATAGCAACAAAATCACATCCATTAACCATCTAAAATACTCAAACAAGACTAGTAACCATATAACTATGCATAATAAACCCACTCAATGAAGAAATATGAATGATGCAAAATGTCATGAAACTAAGTGGGTGTGTGCATGCATTGGGTTTATCCATCATGCCAACTCTTTCCGATGGCTAGAACACTTCAACCTCAACCATGTTCCCATCTTTGATATTTTTCCTGCACTCAGTCGTACTTAGATTCTCATCAATAGGTTAGTCTTCATAATCATAGATGAAGTAAGACAATTATACCTCCATAATCATACCAATAATAATCAATTATTAAATTGAATTTCAAATTTTATGCATTTTAAAATATCAACTATTTTACCTTTACTCACATGAAATCACTCAATAGTAAAATAATCATAATTAAATGTCCAATAATCTGAATTATAAAGAAATTCCAAAAATAAGATGTGACATTCTATGTCTTCTTTGTAAGGTTCAGAGACTTGCTAACTCATCTGCTTTAGTTAATGGTGCATCACCCAACATTTGTTATCTTTGAAGGGCCTGGTGATGCGTAAACAGTTGGATCATTTTTCTTACAATAGATGATTTAGAGTCCTTTGAAGCCTTATAAAGAGAAAAGGGACCCGCTACCTCTAAGATGGCACTAAATAGCCAATGGAAGAATACTTGAATTGACATCCTTTGGAAAGAAGAGAAGGTGTGTGGACTATTGGATCAAGAAGAGATCAGGTGGTTCAGAAGCCTCTGCCTTATGGTGGGACCTGCTACCACATGGAACAATGGTGCAACGTCTACAGAGTGTCAGGACTATCTCCTTTAAAGAGTTGCATGGTGCTAACACATGTCTTCTTGTCATGCCTCCTCACTTCTCTTTTTTAATGAAACTAGGCCGACCTACTCACCAAGTCATCATTGTTAACCAATGGCACAACGTTTAAAAGTTGTCAGAGCTGACAACTTTTAGACCTGCATAATGTTGCCATGTGGAGCCATATTGAAATCACCTTAGGACCCTACAGTCTTCCTTTGCTTCACTGAGTTTCAAAATAAATGGGCCTTGCCACAGGTTGACTTGACAAACCAACCAATGGTGCAAGGTTTAAAAGTTTTAGCACTGCCATCCCCTAGAATGTGCGTGGCATTGACACATTGCATATAGAAGCCATCAGGAAGGTTTATTTCCTTTTTGAAAGAGGAACCCACATCTTGTGATGACTCATTCACCCCAACCAATAGAACAATACTTAGGGAGTGTTAGTGCTACAGCTTCAAAATCATGCACAATGTTGACACATATCTTAGAGAAATCCCCCCATGCATTACTCTTCCTTTCACTTATAGAGGGTCCACCTTGTTGTGACTCATACCTCTCAACCTATGGCACATCGAGAAGAAGTTGTCAGAACTAACAACTTAAAATTATGTGCACTACATCCATGTAGCATCAAGAAGGTGCCAAACACTTTCTTTCATTAAACAAAGAAGGGGCTCGCTGAAACTAACCCAATGCTATATTGACCAATGGCACATCATTTAAAAGTTGTTTGAACTCACAAATTTTAAGTATGCATGGTGACTCCAAGTGGAAGCATCTCTTCATAGGAATCAATGGCTCCATGATCTCCCTTCCTTTCGTTGAGTCTCTCTAGTAACATGGCCATGCTAAGCGATGTCTCATTCAAATTGGTGAATGAAGCAATGAGAATACTATGTCAAAACTGACAACTTCCAAATGTCGTGAAAAGCTTCCATGTGGCAAGTCTCATGCATAATAATGATCGCCTATCACAGATTCAAAAGAAGCTACCACCTGACATGATATCAAAATAAACTATCGTTAACTCTCGACCTGAAATAAAATGTAGAGTGGAAACATCTATAGATGGCAATAATAATAATTACTACTTTGATGATACTCTTATATGTAAAAAGAGGGATGATGGAATGTAAGGATTCACTAGATCAAACCCTCCTTTCACTCGAACATTCAAGGACAAAGATTGAGCCAAGCCACTACAAAATGGAAGAGGACTTAGCTACAGATCTTTGTGCTCTTGTTTGTCAAGGAAGGATAAGATTCAACCAAGCTTTATCAAAACCTAGGCCAAGTATGAAGGAAAACCTAGTTCTAAGATAAACAACTTGAAACAGATGATCATCAACATAAATCTAGAAATCAAAAGTACAAAGAGGATTAGTAAGATGTCAGAACCTGTCTCCCAAAAGCAGAGGTGTCAGAGGACAAATTCAGCAATTGCCCAAGTCCAGATGGGGGAATCTACCGAAGGTCAAAACTGATGAAATGTTGTAAATGATGTCAGAAACTCAGATCTAGAAGCTTGAGGCCCTGTAGACTAGGGCGATAACTGTCCAAGTCCAGTTAGAGGAATATTCTAGCACTGTTTCCAGATCCTGAAACTATGATGTCTGCACTGCTTCCCTGTAGCTCGACTTTTCCTAAAACCTGTACCTATAATTTGTACACAAGACAACAAGAGAGGGGTTTGGGGATTTTGGTGTTTAGGAGCTTGCCTCAGTCAAGCCTTGGGTTAGCATTCAAGCTTTCCAACACTGTTGTTAATGAGAGAGCATGCTCTGGTAGAGCAGAGGCTAAACATAATCCAAATGATGAAATGATTCAAATAACAATGATGTCACCTTGGTGTGAAGCCCTTGAGAGGATGAAAGCTCTTCAACTCACAAGGAGATAGATGATGAAGCCATATCTACAACAAACACACAAATACAACTACAAATCTACAACAAATACACAATGAATACCATGAAAACATGCAAAACACATAGAGAGTGGGGAGGGACTCATTGCCACACAACTTTGGACTATTCCACAAACACGTAAGACACACAAAGAAGAAACATAAAATGCATGGAAGGCACATGGTATACACAAGCACCACATAATATGTCATAGACACACTATACGTCTTATACATGATAAACACGAGCAATAGGGAGGAGCTCATCACTACTCCACTATCTAAAACACATCAAACACACCTAACAGTTGAGCTACGCTACCACAACTGCCAAAGACATGCTTAAGGGTGAATTGTTCAAGATCCAACCCCGCCTTGCAATGAAGACTTTATATAAAATGATATGCACTAGCTCAAGAGATACACCATCCCACCTCATGATGAGGGCTTGTAAAATGCAACCCCACCTACATCACAAAGATGCCTTATAGTGAAAAGGAAGCATGTGCTCAAGGTATACAATCCCACTTGCATCACGGAGACGCCTTACAGTGAAAAGGAGGTATACATAATAGATAAAATACACAAGCCCACCCGCATCATGGAGATGCCTTACGGTGAAAAGGAAGTGTATGCAAACATGCTTTGTTAGTGTAAAATATAATCAAATAGATACCATTATATATGCCCCCACCTTAAGGTGGTTGATACCACTTGCCAGTATCAAGTACATTAAGGTAGAGTGAAAAAATGCAAGGGAACAAGAGCTTTCACAAAGTTCATGCCCCCAAAGGTGACATGTGCCATGATTGCCGAATGTTCCCACAAACACATCAATATTAGTTGATAAGATAATGAACATGATATAAACTTTGGGTAGAAAATCTTACTCTAAGATAACAACCAAATCAATATATAGAAGTTATGCATGAAATCATATCACATGAGAGACCAAGTCTACACTTACGGGTTCGGTACCAAGTATAGCCATTGGTCTTATACTGTAGGTATCTTGGAACCGACTATAACAACAAGGTGAGAAACAAAATAATCCAAAGTGTGTTGAAGCAAAATGAGAGTATTGAAAAATGTTTGTTACAAGAGGTTTCACTAGACAAATCACAACTCAGAGTGATTCTACTAGCCAAGCGTTAGATATATATAAATCAACCCCATCTTCATATATGGACTAGGTCCATTTTTTATTTCTTGTTGAAGGGACGCACAGTCCTTATGAGTATTTATTTGTTTTTGTCATCCGCTAGCTAGTAGAGTCACTAAAGGATGTAAACAATAAAAATGAGAGAGGAGACAAAGTACCTTAGGAACACCACGTAGGAGGATGCCCCAAAAAACCCTCCGCAACACTATGCCCCCGAGGCATGGCACACAACAATAAAATAGAGGAGAGGAAAGATAGAAGAATGATGAAACAAATATAAGAAGTGCATAACAGAGGCGGTCTCCTTGTATCCTTTACCTTACAAGAGTGTCAAGGGTCATCTAAAGAGATCTAAACAACATATAACACAACATGGGCCCAAACACAACACATAAAAGAAGGCTATGTAAGGTGAGCAAAGGTATGCTATGACAAAGGTGGCTAAGAAGGGTTAGAGATACTTACTTGTTATCTTTGATCTTGATTTTTACATTTATTGTTAAGGCTTTTTCCCTTGTTCTTTCTTCTCACTAAATTATGTTATTCTCATTTCCTTGAATTTGTGAAGGGGGAACCATAGAGGTTGACAGAGAAGGAGCTCCATAGATTCCCATTTCAGGTGAGTGAGGTAATGAGGGAGTCGGGCAAATGCCCATTTCAACCAGTTTAGGGGGTGTTAGAATACCTTGGTCTTTAGGAACAATATGTGTATTTATGTTTTCTGACATTTTAGAAGCTTCCAAGGTATGTAAGTGTTCGGGTAAGGGTGTGTAATCTGTTTCTTTATTTAAGATATAGTTAAGAATTGTTTGAAGATTGGTTGATGAATTTTTAGTATCAATAGGTTGAAAGAGTTGTTCACAAAGAGAGTTTGCATCATCCAATGCTTCATCTTGTCTAGGGAGAGCATGAAGAGATGGTAGAGTAGTATTAAGGAATGTTTTAATGATTTCTTCTTCTTGCACCAAAATATCCTCACAAGGTGAGTTTATGTTAGGAGAAGGCTCCAAATCATTAGTTGAGTCACACAAGGCTATGTTAGCCTCATATGTCTTAGAGATGATGTGCATTATATTGTCATGAAATGTAGGAAGAGAAGGAGGAATGTCTTCATCATTACCTTCTTCATGATCTTTGGTGGAGATGAAATTAGCGAGATTTTCTTAGATCGAAGGGTAGATACCCATGAGAGTGGTGAAGCTTTCAAAATTAGATATGTAACATAGAATTTCATATGTGGAACTCATGGAAATGTCAATATCATAGATATGTGTTATTTGTTGTAGGACTTGATGATGTTTATCAATGAATTTGTAAAAATTGTCAACATCTATGATGTATGCAAATAAAGCCTCCAAGGATGAATAACAAGATGCATCCATGATGACTAGATTAAGGAAATCGGGTTTTGAAGAGCAAAACACATAAATTTCACAATAAACCAAGTAAGAATTAAGGAAATAGTGCTACTAAACAAGGCAAGATGAATGATTTAAAAGTTTGTTTGAAGAAGTTTGAAAATAGTGTATAAAACCGTTGATGTTGAAATACACAATGTGTAAATGAAAAAGGTGAAAGATTCAAAGATAGGATGCAAAAGTAGCACTATGATCCAACACTACACCTAAAAATCATGTTTGAATGGATGTTGAAAAGGAGTAGCAAAATTTGAAAATGAAATTTTGACTACAAACCCTAGTTTTTGCAAAGACTAGGTTATATGAAAAATGCAACTTTTTAATCAAAACCCTAGCAAATGAAGTTTTTAAATGTAAGATTTAATATGAAGCAATGATGAATTACTGTAATAAAGATTAGATCTGATGCAAATATCAAAAAATTTATCTTTTTATGGTATGCAACACAAAATATGTAAAACTATGTCTTGATGCAAGCCTAGAATGCTTATTTTTTCAAATTTTCTCAAATTGTCAAAATTGTTCAATGCAAGATGATTGATATGATATGAATGAATGCAAAGACTGATTACAACACTCAGCAAGATGCACGTTCAATAAAAACATGGGTTCACTAAAATGTTATATGTAAAAAGGGGGATGATGGAATGTAAGGACTCACTAGATCAAACCCTCCTTTCACTCTAACATTCAAGAACAAAGATCTAGCCAAGCCACTATAGAATGGAAGAGGACTCAACTACAGATCTTTGTGCTCTTATTTGTCAAGAAAAGATAAGATTCAACCAAGATTTTATCAAAACCTAGTCCAAGTATGAAGGAAACCCTAGTTCTAAGATAAACAACTTGAAATAGATGATTGTCAATAGAAATCTAGAAACCAAAAGTACAGAGAGGATCAGTAAGATGTCAGAACCTGTCTCTCAAAAGTAGAGGTGTTGGAGGATAGATTCGGCAACCGCCCAAGTCCAGATGTGGGAATCTGCTAGAGGTCAAAATGGATGAAATGTTGTAAATGATGTCAGAAACTCAGATCTAGAAGCTTGAGGCCCTGTAGACTATGGCGGCAACCACCTAAGTCCAGTTAGAGGAATATTCCTACACTATTTTTGGATCCCAAAACTACGATGTCTACATTGCTTCCTTGTAGCTCCACTTTTCTCGAAACTTGTACCTGTAACCTATACACAAGACAACAAGAGAGGGGTTTGGGGGTTGTGGTGTTTAGGAGCTTGCCTTAGTCAAGCCCCAGGTTAGCATTTAATTTTTCCTAACACTGTTGTTAATGAGAGAGCATGCTCCAGCAGAGCAGAGGCTAAAGATAATCCAAATGATGAAATGATTCAAATAACAATGATATCACCTTGGTGTTGAAGCCCTTGAGAGGATGAAAGCTCTTCAACTCATGAGGAGATGGATGATGATGTCATATTTGCAACAAACACACAAATACAACTACAAATCTATAACAAATACACAATGAATGCCTTTAATGGTCTTTGCTCCAATATCATAAGTTCATGTTACCCATCTAGGTGTATTAAAATGAAGTCATAAACTCACTTATATATGTTTTCTCGCTAACATTTATGAGTTTAAATCAAAAGAGCTGACAAGGAGAAACATTTTTAAAGGTCCCATGCTGATATACCAAAAGTTAGCCCCAACCGATTAGGAGAGACATGGGCGGTTGGCGCCCATGTCCAGGGGCTTAAATTGGGTTAGGATTAAGTTAAGATAGGTCAGGCAGGGGTCCCAAAATGTCCTGGGTGTTGGAAGTTTCTTTCAGGATGATCATAGTGATGTAAAATTGAGTATAAGGAAGCAAATAGGACCTATGAGCTAAACTAGGATGTAAGAAGGTATGTGGCCACTTTTTACTCCATAACAGATACATTATATAATGAAGCCAAATACATATTAAATTGTAGAATTACATCCTTGGTAGTCACACGCAATGACATTTATGAACAAGGAGAAAGATAAGGTTTATGATACTAAGGACAATGACAAGGATTCTTAGACATGGATGGTTAGAAGGATTTAACTAATAATAAGAGCAACTTGAATACTACATTGTACTTATGAATAGACATGTTAAGTTATAGTATCTTGTATCTTCTCTTTTGCATGGTATATGAGAGACATGCAATCACTCATTGGAACAAAAAGAAAGATATGATATCTAACAATTACAAAGATTTGAGGCATGGGTGATTGAAAGGACAATAATGATAATTTCAAAGGCATGTTTTAAAAAAAAGTGAAAAAATGTGATAAATTGTATAATTAATGATATATCCAATAAATTAAACTAATTTAATTTAAAAGACATTAAAAATAACTACCACTATGATCATCATTAATATCATTTTTTATCAATTTAAATTAAACTTTAAAATAAAATTTTATTCATAATTTAATTAATATCATTTTTTTATTTATATTAAAAAAATATTATAATGTAATCAAACTTTAACTGTTTTTTTTGTTTTGTGTCATTCGGGTTTTTAGCCTGGTTTGAGCCCAGAGAGGACCCTTATGGAGGGATCTCTTCCCATGGCTTTATCGCCAAGACCACTACTGTGGGGTCTTAGTCCCCAAGGCATTATTGCCAAGTTCAAATCCGCGAGCTCGTTGGCCCAACAAAGGCCCACAGCCTACGAGCATGACAACCCAATAGGAGTTTGAACCTTGGTGGCCACCACAACCTTGCGACTTGACCACCAAACCACACTTCTATCGGTGTAATCAAACTTTAACTATTAATTATATCTAATTTCAAATAAATATACTTGTACAACAAACCTATTAAACATTATATTAATAATATAAAAATAATACTAAACTAAAAATACTTAAACTTTGTTACAATTCTTAAAATAAAAATCACCATGACAATTGTTGATACATCATCATTAATGGCCAACAGATCAGTTACTTTTGACACTGCGTCATCGATTCCCACTGCAAAATCAACGAAAGTGGGTTAAATTAAGTAGATTAAATTATTGAGAGAGTTTGTACATACTTGTTGGGCACCTCATAATCTATTAAGGCCTGAATAACGAACCTAATCAACAGCAGTAAGAAAATAAAAATACCTGCATCGGGACGCTTTCCCTGTGAGGGAGGTAACACTCGACGCATTTGATTCAAAAGTTGAGTTACAGCTTCCAATGTCAGATCTTGATACTTCTGACCCAACTCTGATTGAAGTCTCTTCATCTCCTCAACATACACCACGGAAGAGAAAAAACTGTATCACTAGAATCTAGTCACTATCCACCTTAAATTACACCATTCTTAATTTCGATTATTATATCAAATTGGAGGAAATGTTACCTGGAGAGGTTGCTAGATTGTATTCGAGAAACATAGAAAAATGATCCTTTGAAAATGAATTCAGCGACATCATGCAGCTTTTCTTGAGGTATGTTCCCCTTTAGTTGCTTGATCTGTTTAGCCAGGCCATACATATACCGTAAAAATTCAACACATTCCTGCTAGTTAGTGGAAGCATGGTCTACTTTTTGCAATACAAATGCGACAATGGAAAGCCCCGCTGCTACCCAATGAATATCAGATGCTTCTTTTAGAACATCTATCACTACTTTCCTTATGTCGCAACTCATAATCTGCAGATGTTAAAAAAAATGAAACTTTTAAGAGAATGCCTTGGTCATAATCCATTGAAATAAACAAAAATGGTACTTTAATACCTTGAGACCCTATATTTTGCAACGTTTCAATACATTCCTCACCAAGTCGCTGCCAAACTTTATTGAAGAGGCCACTCCACCCGAAGTAGTACTATCTACTCCAGGCCTGTTCTCTTCCTCCTGAAAAAGAAAAACATTTTTATTGCATTCAGCATTACGATGAAAAAATTAAATTAAATGATTTGAGAAAAGTGAAAAATGATTACCGCATACCTTGTCAGTGGAAGTGGGTTTTGCCAAGCATTTCCCAACATAAGACATCAATTCATCCAGGTCTCTCAAAACATCCTCAGGCAAATCAAAAGCATCCCGCTTGTCATCTGCAGAAGTAGCGGATGAACAACATGCACAAGTGTTACCCATTGCAAATAAAATAGGCCTACATTCTGATTCTCATCTGGACAAGTAGAGGATGAACAAAATGCTCAAGCTATTACCATTGCTATGATTTGTGACAAACAAAATAGGCCCAAGTGCATTTAAACATACGACAAACAAAGTAGGCCCAAGTGCATTTACGAATTATCTAATTGAAGAGACTCTCAAGCAAACTAGATTGAAATCATATTTTGAATTTCAACTAAAACTACTGTTCTCCGAACTAAAAATCACTCGGAGGTTGTTCACTAAAGTTGTGCTAATTTCCAAATGTGTTGGGTCCTTTACTCGTGCATGTGTGCATGTGTGGGGTCCTTTACCCATGTGTTTCTCATTTTGTGGGGTTGTTTACACGTGACTCTCACTCCATGTTTGAACAAGTCTTCCTACTTATCCACATTATTTCTACGAAATTTTACCTCAAAAGTCAAGATACTTTTCTTGAATATTAAGAGCAGCAAGAGGATTGAATTGAAAAACAGAACAGACCAGTAGTAAACAATCACATGGAGACAATAAGATTTACGTGGTTCACCATTAATGGTTACGTCCACGGAAAAAGTAGGAGAAACTCTGTTTTATTGATGTTCACAACAGCATGTACAAAGATGTTTTAATCAGTGATACAATCATGAGAAAACAAAGTCTCATTACATAGATACAAGGGACATCAAATAGCAACAGAACAAAATGTGAAGAGTCATAGGTCAACGTGACTGTTGGATTTCACATACTCAACAACTTTGGAATTCCAACATAGGTCGAGGTTTTTGCAAGTACATATTTCTTTACATGTGTGGTCTTTCAATAAATTTTGGAATTGGATTATTATAGTTGGTAGATTGATTGGTTAGGAATTCTAGTTATCTTATAATCGATATTATATCAATTTTAGTTACTTGATGATATAATTAATATTATAGTTACCAATTAAAAACTTGAAGAATAAAATAAAGAGAAAGGTAAACCTTTGGAAATCTAGTTACCTCATGATATAATCGGTATTATAGTTGAATGTCAAGCTCAAACTATTATATTCTTTTAAGAGTGGTGCCTATAGAAATATATATTTATAAATAGGCAAAAGTGAATTAGGAAAATAGGGATTTAGAGATTGAAACTATAAGAAAATTAGGAAAAGGTTATGTATCATTTATGTTTAAGTCTACTGATCATGCTTGAGCTGTTTTGCAATATGACATATAGGTTATTTGTGGATAAGTTCGTTATCTTGAAGCTTGAAATTTTAAGTTTCATTCTAAACAGCCTTCTCATTCACAATACTCCATATGGATAGATTGTCTTAATTAAACCTAACACTTTGTCCCTTTTTTGAGGGATATTATAGTTCAACTTTGTAGAGTAATTTGGTGCAAACATAACTCTTATAAATTTTCTAGTTTAATAGTTCAACCTAAGATTTATGTAGAAGTTAATTTGAACAAACCTTTACTAGAGAACATTATATTTATACCCTAATTTTGAAATGAAACTACCAATAAATTATTTAAACAAACCTAATGCATTTTTTTTTTTTAATAAAAAGGAAGCCAATTGATATCTGATATTCTATTGTCTCACTTTCCAACCTCTTCCCACTAATTAGCTTTTAGGAGAGTCTTTGGTTCCTAAAACAAGGTAGATTGTTTTTTTTCCATAATATGTGGAATTACAATATTCTGTTCTTTCATAACGACTTCAATCATAATACTCATGTGAACCGGGTATGAAAACATATTTAGAAGCTGGAACAAAAGTGAATAGTTACCTTCATCCGGATACTGTCCCAGCTCTGGATACTTTATTGTCAATTGGGATTGAAGACTCTTTATCTCCTCCTCGTCCACTACTGCAGAGAAAGAGCTGTCGACACTGCAAATTTATCAGTATTCGCGCCCGTCTATATTCTTGTTAAGAGTAGAAGATAGTTTAAGAGGAATTTTACCTGGAGAGATTGGTAGATTGCATTCGTGACACGCAGAAAAAGGATCCTTTTACAATGAACACAACCGCGTCGTTCAGCTTTTCTTGTAGTAAATGGTTGATTCGTTGCTTAATGTGTTTGACCACGCGACACACGAAGCACAAAATCTCAATGCATTCGTTCCTATCGGTACAGATTTTGTCAATTTGGTCGAATACGTAGGCCACAACACCAAGCCCCGCTCCAACCCATTGAATTTGCTCTGCTCCTTTCAATATATCAATAACTACTTTCTGAATGTCGCGGTTGAGTTTCAGTATCTGCAAACATCAAATATGGAACTTTTCACTATCACTATAGACGGTTTTGTGGCAAGACAACACTGAAAATAAAGAGTCATTTAATACCTTGCAAGTGCGTCTTTTGACACGTCTTCCCACTTTCTCCAGAAAATAGGAGCCATACTCGATGGAAGAAGCCACTCCGGTCTCTGCTCCAGACGTGCCCTCTTCCGGCTGCAACGAAATGATTAATGAGAGGTGAAGCATTACATCAAATAGATCTGAAAGAAAGTGAAAGATAAATTTTGAATACCTTGTCAATGAGAATGGCGTCCAACCGCGTCTCAATGAAGGAGATCACTTCGTCAAGATGGCTCACGCTTTCCACCTGAGGAAACGTAATTGCATTTGAGCAGCAGAAACATGTGCTACTCATTCTGTATGAAAAATATAAGACTGGACTTGGAAAGTCTATGAATACGCTAAAAATAACAGCACAGCGTCGATCTCTGCTCTTTGATCTCCTCTGATCAAAACTAGACAAATGCAAACCAATTTAAATTAGCGGAAAGGGAAATTTTAAGAAAACTTCTAACGAAGGAAGGAATATGTTTCCTTGTCGACAGAGTGAATCACGCTTCTTTATTTTGAAAAAGCTTAACCAAACATATGCCATCATGCCAGAGTGGAAGATCATAGATATTTACTTTGTTTTTCTTACCCTTTTCGTAAAGCAGATGCCATTATGCTAGAGTGGGGAAACAGATATTTAATGTAATGTCCTTTCTTCCTTTTCGTACATAATGTTTCCTGATTTTTCCCCGGAGAAAATAGTACTTACTTTACGCCACTATATCTTTTTCTTTTAAATCTCTCTTTCCTTTATCTTTCAGCATCGAGATCCATGCTTGGATATCGCTAACGTGACTAGATATTCTTAGTTGTTGTAGACATTATAAAGAAGCGATCCCACCTTGGTGGGCAATGAGTACGTCAATGATGAGTGTATTTGTTAAATTTGGCATTGTTTTTAACATATAGTATCAAAATGTATGAGGTTCGTTGAGAGGTTATTAAGCGATTTTGAATTTTTTTTTTTTTTTTTCTTTGCAAATTATGTCTCCAAAGACAAGTGGCCTCTTTGAATTGTTAAATCTTTGAACTTAGACAAAATTAATTTACACTACCTATATAAATGTGGCCCAAACAATAAACTCCACCTGATCTTTGTTTAGTGGACCATATTCTCTCTTTATATTATTGTGATACAAAGTCACTCTATGGATGAACCAAGTGAAGAAGATAGAAGTCATATGTGCACAAATTATTATTTTTTGGGTTTACTCGAGTTGACCATCATATGCATTATATGTGTCACCCATGGATATGCTCTTGCTCAAATGCATTCCTTCAACACTCCTAATGTTGTTGTCAAATATGTGGTCATAGTTTGGCAATTTTCATTTACCTACCTTCACGCTTTACATTGTATACTGCTAAATACAAGAAAAAAATAGATTTGATGGTGCCCATCATTTCTATCATCTTGTATCATTATTAGATGATGTCAATGGTTGAATGAAAGTCAATCTCTCTTTTCTTAAAGGTGGATTATCAAGTCCTTAAGAAAATGACATTATGTCTCAACTATAGTTTCCCATGGACATGTGCCATCTTTGGATTGTTGGCATAAAATGGCTGAACAAAATTTAGTCTCTCTTCTCTCTATCTCTTTCACATTATCTCTCTCTCCCTCTCTCATATTTGGATTTTTGGTATGATATAGTTGATTGTAAGTTAGTCTCTCTTATCTTTATCTCTCTCTTTCTCTATTCCTCACTATTAATCTCCCCCCCCTCTCTCTCCCTCTTAAAGATGAATTATCAGGTCCTTAAACAAATGACATGTCACCCTAAGCATAGCTCCCCGTGGAGATGTGCCATCTTTAGATTATCAACATGAAATGTTTGATCAAAAGTCTCTCTCTATGTTTATGTATGTATATATGTACTAAAGCAAGTCTAATGTTGTCTTCAACAACATCTTCAACTGACTTAAATCAATCCTCACATTATGTCTATCCAAATAAACTTCCTTGGTGGTGTCCTAATAGATGTTAAATATTGTGTCTTCTTCTATTAACATTATAACTTAAATTGTGTTCACGAGACCCTACAAATGTTAAATGTTGTTTCTTCTTATATTGACTTGGATGTAAAAAATTATCTTTCCTACTTTGTTCTTGTCTCTCCCACTTCACAAAATTCTAACACTATGTCTATGCTAGGGTCTTGATAAAGCATCAAAACTATAAATGCATTATGCTCAAAATCAAACAATACTTCTATGGATGTGACTCCTACTTTGGTGGAGCCCAAATCAGGAATAAATAATTGAGATGTTGGGAAGTAAATCAGTGAGAGTTCAAAGCTTAGAAAGCAATTGGCAATAGCTAACAATTACAATTTCCATTTCCTAACTTAGGACTCAATTAACTTTAATACTTAAGTAACTTACCCCTCAACGTTCCTTCACCACAACATGACACCCTAATGCCTTTTTCACTATCATATGTCACTTGACAACCTCTCTATACAATATTGTTCTATATTGCTCATTGCACTTATGTTCCATCAATCATCTTACTTCCACCTCTACTTGTCTTGAAGCCAAAATAGTTCGACCAACTGTTCATCAAATATTGGACTCTAAGCTCACTTTCACACTTAAATGTATGTCAAGTCCAATACATTTCCCAAATCGTATGTTTATAGCTTGAAGCTCACCAATATTGCATCAATTGTTGTCATATGATTGTTCTTGTCTTACCATTTTCACATAACAAAAATATAAAATTAGCATTTTCTCATGAACTTGGTTGTTGATTGACTAACTTCATTTGATGGTTGAGACTTTTCTGCCCATTTTTTCTCTTAGCTTAATATCCATTGCAAGGTCTTTGAAAAAATGCCCATGACACCCATTCTATTCCCAATGGAACCACATATATAAAAATTTCCCTTGGTTGAAGAAATAAAAAGTGTGTCAATTGCACCATGGACACCCATGAAAACGTCATACAAACTAACAATCTTGACCAATAAAAACTCAAAATTTCAATCCAATGGAACATTGGCCACCACTATCCCGCTTATGGAAGACAACTAGGGCATGCATATTGAATGTGGGGAATCTTTCTCTTAGCCTCCCTCTTTCTCACTCTTTCTTTATCTCTTTCTCTCTTTCCTCTATCTGTCTTTCCCTCTACATCTCTTATCTCTATCTCTCTCCTGCTCTATATGCTTTCTCTATTCCTCTCTCTATCAATCTCCCCCATTCCCTCACACCCCCTCTCTCTCCCCTTCTCTCTTCCTCTATATCTATTTCTATCTTTGCCTCTCCCTCTTTATCCATTTCACCACCTCCATATCGACATCCATGCCAATTCCATGATTGAAAAACTCAATCTTGAAGTCGGCCTTACATGACCCATCACAACACAAAGTCACAAAGGCATTTCATTTGCTAGATGTATGCTTCGTACCATAACATATACCTCTTGTACATTAGCCATAATTTCTTTACAATGCACACCTTTCAGGTACAAAATAATAAGTCTAATGGTTAATTCATTTCACATAAAATAAAAAAATATATTTATTGTTTAGCTTTTATAACACTTATTTCTTTGTTTCTCCAATTTACTTTTCACCCACTAATTCAATAAACATAAATACCAATAGGCCACTAAATAAATAAAGTCTTTGATCAAAAATTAATATAAACTAATTCAACCTAATTCAAATCCGACGGGTCCATAAATGTTCTTAGCAAATAGTCAATAGCAATTTTACACCTCATTCACAATAAAAAGTGGTAAATATTTGTCTTATTTTTATTGGTCAAAATTGACCTTTGACTGTTCAAGTGGTGATATTTAAGAATAGCCTTTTTATTGTGGATGAGGTGTAAAATTACCATTGGTTTTTTGACCATTGAAGTGGATGATGTTTAAGTAGAGTGGTTACGAATCCGTTTTTCATTGGCGTTGGAATTTTAGAACGGCGAATGCAAATATGGGAATCCAAAACATCTTCCTAAATCTTGACTGTCAACTGACAAATACAACCTCACAGTATAATCTTTCTACTTAATTTATCTTCTGTCGCCTCTTGGAGATAATGCATTGCCAATGAGACATCTAATTTTCTTCCATCGCCACCACGTCTTTCATTCCACTCTCTCCACATCTAAAAATGGCCTCAAATCACCCTGAGGGTTCTCTGTTAGTTGACAGATCTCATAAAGGATACTTCTCTGTTGCTGCTACTACAACGCCGCTGATGAATTGCGGTCGAGGATCGACAAGCTGAAGGGACCGCTGCGACGAGGAAGAGAATAGTCTGCTTCGCTGTTTGTGATCACAAATGGATTAAAATTTTCAGGAAGTTGAAGAAGACTAACAGTTTGGAAATTTACAATAGCAATCAGACCAAATCCAGGCTGTTCCAGTACGATATTTGCAGTTATGCACTTAATTTCGACAATGAGGATGAGGACGACTATTCGCTGTGAACATTTTCTGTCAGTTTCTTCACAGCCTAGCACTATCCGCTACGCGTGAAAAAACACGTGTAAGGTGTTGATTAATTTCATAGTCTTGGATTATTTCTGAACCATTGATTGCCCCAGCAGCTCCGTGACCTCTCGTAGAGGGAATGTCTTAGTCATAAATACGACTTCCATTATTGATGGGTTAATAAAATGAAGTCGTCTAAATGAAAACATATACAATAATATTTATGTCTTTAATACATGTTCAGATGTACTTGCACTTATAAATGAAAAATATGGTGGTGTTGAAAAATACCATTGAAGGTTGTTAAATTAGGGTTTAGAAGTATACTAATATCTCCTTTCACCTTGGTCAAGTCTTTTTGATTGATTCAACAATTTTGTAAAGAGTTAAAAGATGTACTAAACAATATATGCAATGAATGTGTAAATGGATGACAACAATGTGGTACAATGATAATAAGAGCTTAAGGCTTGAACATAGTGCAAAACATGATGAAGTGACTTGTACACTTGACCAAGGGTTCTTACATTTGTTGATGCTAGAGATGATGTAATCGAGATGACTGATGCAATATATTGATTATTGACAAAGGTGTGATTGCCAAGTGATCATTTTTGAAGTGATGGTAGATGGTGTTGGATGATGATTGATCACGATAATGGACTAGGAGTGATTCCTTTTTGTACATGTTCTAGGCATATAATTTGTACTCTTTTCCATGAGAGTTGGCAAATAACTTCTAATTGGGACTAAGATAGCCTAGGGCCATAATTAATTTTAAAATTGGACAATGTGGGTTAAGGCCACATCCATGAACCTGAATTGGATCATTGTTGCACCTATGGTCTTGGAACTTATAGAGAAAAGAATGGTCTAGAAGTTAGGAATATATTGAGTAGAGGCAAGATAATGTTTCTGAATGTAAATTTGAGTTTAGGCTCAGTGAGAGTAATGAATAAATCAAATTCATGTACACTTTCATCCTTACATTTTCCCCCACTTTGGTGTGCATATGGGTCTACATGAGCAAGAATACCAAAGTAAAAATAAAAAGATAAGAAGTCAACCTATAAACTGTGCATAAATTGAGAGTGTAATTAGTAATGACATGCTCCTTAATTTTGTGTGTTTCACGAAGGGGTTTACACAAATCAAGGAAATGGACAAAATTAGATAAGAACATAGTATGATAAATTGATCATCTATGTATGAATTGATCATAAGAATTATAAATTGAGCAAACAAAAAATTGAGTATGGGCTTGATAAACTAAGTATGAATAATTGACTTTAGCTGGATGTAATGTGATACTAATGAAAATATATTGGGGTTTCTAGTATCTAAATGATGCTTGGTTTTTTCCTAGAACTTAGTTGGATCATTGATTATGATGCAACACTACATCTTCAATGGAATTTCTCATCATTCTAAAAATCAAGTTGTAATATCCTATCATTTCTTAATTTTTACAAGTGTTGGCAATTTCCATAAAATCCTAAGGAATTTATTATAAATTATAAATCTAGATACATGTCATAGACTATATTAAAAAAATTATAGACTGATAAATTATAATTGATCTTGATACTTAAGTATGTCTTTTGTTGACAAGTATTGATTAATTATTTCATGGGTATTAAATTTGATAATAATAATGACTAAAGATTAAAAGAGATCTTTGGAATAATTACAAAACTAATAACAACTATAGAGGGCCTTTAAATTTTTAAAATGTTTTAGATTAATGTTATTCTGATGATGATTTTTAGATTTTTATATGGAGCTCAATACCTTAATGGCCTCTAAGTGTGCAATTCAAATGCTAACATGGACTAGGCCAACCACATAGATGAGGTGCATACAACTTCTCAATAAATTTCTATTGGTGCTCGATGATAGTGCATAAGCAAGCCAATAGAAGAGGAATAAAATGGTTGTTTTTTGATAAAGAAGACAACTATGTATAATACACCTAAATTAAATGAGCCTAGAGGATCAAGGAATATCATGATCATGAAAAAGAGAAAAGATGCCAACCTAAGTGCACTATCAAAGGATCATCCAATTAATTGGAGCTAAGAATGTACATGGCACAAGGAGTTACATAGGGAAAATCCTAGATAATCACTCTAAGAAATTAATGTATAGCTCCCTAATTGACTAATGAGGTTTGAGAGGGAATAGATCAGATGAAATATATAAATATCAAGAGAAACCAAATGATGAAGGTTGTTGATTCTTTAAACATTCATACATAGGATAGTCTTCTTGAGCAAGCATAGAATTGAAGTGTATTCAAGATCATGAGAGTTGAAGAAGTTCTTGATAAGGCATATGACTGATACACCAATTACATACTTTTCTTCTTGCATATGACTGATTACACAGGATTTGAAATCATGAAACAAGATAAACATAGATGCATAAATGAAAGGCAAGATCAGCATAATCATTAAGCTGAAGAAGGTTTGATTGTCTCATATTTACAAATAGAGGCTACATATGCAAGATAAGAAAATAAAAATAATTTTAATAATGACAAAATTCATGGCATAGAATAACCATCTTCCCTTCATTAGTGAGTTGAAAACGAAGACATGAGAGGCCAGAAAGCACAATCCATCAACTTGAGTCTAGGAAAATTAGATAAAAATACCTTCAATATGTTACAAAAGTCTTCCTCTATTGAATAACTCATCTCCAATTCTTTTATTAATAATTACAAAAGATACATTTTCAGGACCGAAAAAATGCAGAGGAGCGAAAGGGGTGACAATATAGGTTTCGGCTAGGAGCAGAATCAAGGAGGTCAAGTGGTGCAGGGTGAACAAGGGAGAAGGACTCCTTGAGAGCAGAAGGAAGGCAATGGATTGATATCCTGGGCTCTTGATGCAGAAAGTGAAATTCCTATGGAATTTCTTCATGAGAGAACTTGTAAAGAAAAATGGCAAAATTTTTTCGAAGATGAAAGATTTAGAAATCATGGTAATTGGAAGAATGAGGCCAAAAACCCTCATAATCAAAACTGCCAGAGGTTTCAAAGATCGGATCAATTCCATAAGAGGCGTAATGTAAACCAGAGAAGGAACCATATGATCTTGGGAAAGGGCGGTTTTGGTAAGAAAAATCCTACAGAACAAAGAAACATATGGAATCAAGGGAACAAAATTTCTATGGTAATGCCCTCAAAATTATTAGGTCCCTCAATAGATCACCTTGCCAAATTAGGATTGATTGGAAAATGGTTTGGGCCTAATTTAGATTGGAAGGGCTTAGTTCAATGGTGGCAACATCACTGGGGGAAGGATCTAAAAATGAAAGCACTTTCAAAAGATCTCTTTGTGATTATCTGTCCCTCGCTAAAAATTAAGACATAAATCTTGGAAGGAATCTAGCTTTTGGATGGCTATGGTTTTTACCTAAAAAAATGGGAAATAGGGTTCAACCCTCGTAATCACCATTTGGAGTATGTGCAGGATTGGTATAAATTGCCAAATTTGCCCCTGTAATTTTGGCAACCTGAGATTTTGGAAGAAATGGGAAATTTTCTGAGGAAATTTATCTGCACTAAAGAATGGTCTGAGGATAATGGAAAAGGCTCTTTTGTCAGATTATGTGTGGAGAATAAGCCATACGCCTCTCGATGGAGGGAAGTTGAAATATTCACCGACTAGGGGACCCTGAAACATGAGTTAATCTTTGACCCTAGACCCAAAGGAATTCCAGTTCAAGCCTTGGGATGGCATTCATGGGACTTTCCCCTTGAAAAGAAAGAGGAAACAAAAAAACCTGATCTTCTCAAATCCAAAGAATATAGGGCTCCCACATGCTCTAGCATTCCTCAGGTGAATCATGTTGAAGGTGGTCAAGAGGGACCAGAACCCCCCAAGTAACTTGCAAGGAGAGAAGAAAATCAAGAGACAGAGAAGAAGGATTCCACCTCCAATATGGAGAAAGCTGATTCAATCAAGTCTTCGTGGGATCAAGTAAAAAAATTGGACAAGAAAATCTTGGCAACTTTGGATCTGTTACAGCCAGAAGTGCAGGAAGCAGATTTAAATTCTATCATAGAAGTAGGTTAGGGGTTAGGGATTAGGGCCATTATTTAGGGTTTACAAAATTAGAGAGAGAGAGACTGCTTTTGACATGCAACCGTAAACCCTAAATAATGCCCCTAAACCTTAAACCCAAGTAACCCTAAATAATTCCCCCAAACCCTAAACCATAAATCCTAAATAATTCCCCTGAGCCCTAAACCCTAAACCTGGGAAAGGGAGTCCTAGTTTTCTTGTTTCCATTTCCTTCGTCAATAAGGTAGAGGGAAAGATAGAGGGGAGAGATAGGATATATAGGAATGATAGGGGGAGAGAGGCAAGAGATAGAGAGATTTGGAGAGATGGCTAGGTATAGAGAGATAGAGAGGAGACAGATAGGAAGAGATAGAGGAGATGAAGGGGAGAGATAGGGAGATTGAGAGTTAGAGAGATGTCCAGAGACACAGGGAGATAGAGGAATGATAGGGGAGAGAGAGGCAAGAGATAGGGAGAGATAGATATAGGTAGAGAGAGAGAGGAGATAGTTTGGGAGAGATAGAGGAGACAAAGGGAGAGATAGGGAAATAGAGAGTGAGTGAGATGTCTAGAGAGATAGGGATAGAGATTGAGAGGTGGAGGGATGATAGAGAGAGGGAGATAAGGGAGAGATAGGGAGATAGAGGTGGAGGGATATTAATTTTAATGACCTCTAGATTTTCCATAAATTCTTCTCCAATAAACCCTAGACCATGACCCAAATCCTTACTTTCCTAATAAAAGCCCTTCCCCAAACATCATTTGATCATGTGACTCCTTCCATCACTAGACAGGTGCCCAGGTACTTTCCATTATTCATCTAATACTGTAATCCCAATGTCATAGCTCACATTCCCACACCTACATTCATAGACTTCATTCCCCCTATTGACACCATCGTTGATAATCATTATATAAGGAGACTCCCTTGAATAATAATTAAACCATGGATTATCCCATATCCCCATCTTACACTTTCCTCACCTTTGAACCCTTAGAAGATGACATTTAGATATCGCCACCATTACCAATCACACTTTCTAGCAATCCCACATAAGACACCTTACCCATCACTTCACCTAGGTCATCACCAATTAAATCACCTCATTACTCCATTCAACCATACCCACACCACCCCTTTCTCACTCCACAACCTGTATTAATGCATGATTAAACCTAACCCCTAAACCCTAACCCCTAACCCCTATTTCCTAGCCACTAAACCATAAACTTGAGAAACCATAAACCCCTAGAAACCCTAAACCCTAAATCCTAAACACTAAACCCAAGAAACCCTAAACCTCTATCTCTCTATCTCTCTATCTCACTATCTCCCCATCACTATCATTCCTCTACCTCTCAACCTCTCTCCCTATGCTTTGGCAATGTCCCTCACTCTATATCTCCCTATTGGTCCTCTCTCTCTAAACACTAAACCCTAAACCTCTAAACCTTAACCCCTAAACCATAAACCCTAAACCCTAAATAATGCCCCTAAACCTAAACCCCTAACCCCTAAACCCTATCTCCTATCTCTCCCTTATCTCCCTATCTCTATCAGCCCTCTACCTCTAAATCCTTCTCCCTATTTCTCTGGACATCTCGCTCACTCTCTATCTCCCTATCTCTCCCCTTTGTCACCTCTATCTCTCCCTATCTATCTCCTCTCTCTTTCTATCTAGCTATCTCCAAAACTAAGAAACCCTAAACCCAGGTACACCCTAAATCCAATCAACTCTAAACCTGTCTCTCCCCTATCTCCCTATCTCTATCATCCCTCTACCTCTCTTGATCTCTCTCCCTATGTCCCTGGCCATGTGCCTCACTCTCTATCTCCTTATCTCTCTCCTCGGTCTCCTCTCTCTATCTCCCTATCATTCCTCTCTCTATAAACCCTAAATCCAAAACCCTAAACCTCTAAACCTAACCCCTAACCCCTAAACAATTTAAATCCTAAACCCTAAATAATGCCCCTAAACCGTAACCCCTAAGCCCTAAACCTGAGAAACCCTAAACCCCTAAACCGTAAACCCCAAACCCCTAAACCCTAAACCCAAGTAACCCTAAACCACTATCTCCCTATCTCTCCCCTATCTCCTTATCACCTTTGTCCCTCTACCTCTCAATCTCTCTCCCTATGTCTCTGGCCATGTCCCTCACTCTTTATCTCCCTATCTCTCCCCTCAAACTCCTCTATATCTCCCTATCTCTCTCCTCAGACTCCTCTATATCTCCCTATCATTCCTCTCTCTCTATAAACCCTAAATCCAAAACCCTAAACTTCTAAACCTAACCCCTAAACAATAAATCTTAAACCCTAAATTATAATTCCCCTAAACCCTAACCCATAACCCCTAAACCTGAGAAACCCTAAACCCTAAACCCAAGTAACCATAAACCACTATCTCCCTATCTCTCCCCTATCTCCCTATCACCTTTGTCCCTCTACCTCTCAATCTCTCTCCCTATGTCTCTTGCCATGTCCCTCACTCTTTATCTCCCTATCTCTCCCCTCAGACTCCTTTATATCTCCCTATTGGTCATTTATCTCTCTCTAAACCCTAAATCCTAAACCTCTAAACCTTAACCCCTAACCCCAAAACCCAGAACCCTAAACCCTAAATAATGCCCCTAAACCCAAGCAACCCTAAACCTCTATCTCCCTATCTCTATCATCCCTCTACCTCTCTCTCTCTCTCTATGTCTCTAGACATGTCTCTCACTCTCTATCTCCCTATCTCTCCCCTCTGTCTCCTCTATCTCTCCCAAACTCTATCAGTCCCCTCTCTCTATCTCTCTTTAAACTGTAAACCCTAAACCCCTAAACCCAAGCAACCCTAAACCTCTAAACCCTAAATAATTCCCCTAACCAACCTCTAAACCACTTCTCTATATAGGTGCAACTAAAACCACTTTTTCATTGTTTTCCACATTTAATTATATTCTTTTCCATTTTCCAAGTCCTACATGTGTCCAAGTTGTATTGTTTGTCAGGTTTTTAGTCTAATTGTTAGTCCCAGCTCTCATGGTTATTAAAATGTTAGTATAGTTAGATTTATCCTTAGGTAACATTAATTTACACATTGTTTCACAAACAACCACACTGAAACATAACCTTACCTAATTATCTCCCTATCTCTCTATCATTCCTCTCTCTCTATAAACCCTAAATCCAAAACCCTAAACCTCTAAACCTAACCCCTAAACAATAAATCTTAAACCCTAAATTATAATTCCCCTAAACCCTAACCTATAACCCCTAAACCTGAGAAACCCTAAACCCTAAACCCAAGTAACCATAAACCACTATCTCCCTATCTCTCCCCTATCTCCCTATCACCTTTGTCCCTCTACCTCTCAATCTCTCTCCCTATGTCTCTTGCCATGTCCCTCACTCTTTATCTCCCTATCTCTCCCCTCAGACTCCTCTATATCTCCCTATTGGTCATTTATCTCTCTCTAAACCCTAAATCCTAAACCTCTAAACCTTAACCCCTAACCCCAACACCCTAAACCCTAAACCCTAAATAATGCCCCTAAACCCAAGCAACCCTAAACCTCTATCTCCCTATCTCTATCATCCCTCTACCTCTCAATCCCTCTCTCTCTCTATGTCTCTGGACATGTCTCTCACTCTCTATCTCCCTATCTCTCCCCTCTGTCTCCTCTATCTCTCCCAAACTCTATCAGTCCCCTCTCTCTATCTCTTTTAAACTGTAAACCCTAAACCCCTAAACCCAAGCAACCCTAAACCTCTAAACCCTAAATAATTCCCCTAACCAACCTCTAAACCACTTCTCTATATAGGTGCAACTAATACCACTTTTTCATTGTTTTCCACATTTAATTATATTCTTTTCCATTTTCCAAGTCCTACATGTGTCCAAGTTGTATTGCTTGTTAGGTTTTTAGTCTAATTATTAGTCCCAGCTCTCATGGTTATTAAAATGTTAGTATAGTTAGATTTATCCTTAGGTAACATTAATTTACACATTGTTTCACAAACAACCACACTGAAACATAACCTTACCTAATTAAGGTTAACCTTTAAGGTTCTTTCATAAATGGCGAGCTTAACAGATCCAACTAGTTCAATGTTCTTATAGTCCATGCTTACCCTTCCAAGAGAGTTCATGCCATGTTAACTTTGCATTATGTCCTAACATATCATATGAAGGATCATCATCATCACAAGGAATAACAATGTCATGAAGGATTAACGAAGGTGTAGCTTCACCACATAAAGTATCATTCATAATTTTATCATTAGAGGGTAAGGGTATATCATGTGTACCCTTCTCAAACCATGTATCATGAATCAAATCATATGAAGGATTGGGTAAAGCAATTTAGGGCATAAAATCCAAAATGGATATCCATTTTGAATTTATAGAAACGGATATCCATTTTGGTTTGGTATCCAAACCAAAATGGATATCTGTTTCAAAACATATGAAAGTCAAACTTTGCCAAGTTGCGAATTTGGCTAAGTAAAAACATGATTTTTTTCCTATTGCCACTGTTTGGCTCGCGATGATCCTGCACATACCCAAGCAACTGTAGATCTCTGATCCAAGATCATTAACCTAGGAAATTAAAGATGGAAGCAAGACAATTTTCTGAGAGGACTCCTGGAACGGGCTCCCTAAACTCTCTGAGAAGGAGGACCTAGACCAAGTTAGAATGATCACAAAGTTAAGTTGGGGTGACAAAGTTAAAGACTACATTGATCCTGCCTCTCTTAGTTCGTGTGGTTTGGCTTCCTGGAAGAATATCAGAACCCTCAGAGTGGGACATAGGTTGGTAGAAGTCTTTGAGGAGACCTTGCAGATTCGCAGACTTAGCATAAGAGTAGGACCTGATGAATTAAGATGGAATGCCTCCCTGATAGGGCAATATAGCGTAAAAGATGGCTATAGAGCTCTTAAAGACATTCCAAAAGTAGAGGCAAACCTCCCTATCAAGTTGTGTTGGAATAAACTTTGCCTTCCCAAAGCAGGAATATTCACCTGGGCTGCTTCGAGAGGCAGGGTTCTAACAGGAGATAGATTTAAAAAGTTGGGATTTGTTGGTCCCTCTAGGTGTGTTCTCTATAAGAAAGAAGAAGAAATAGGAGATCACCTTTTCCTCAATTGTGAATTTTCCTCTAGGTGCTAGTCTTGATTGTGTAAGAAACTCCAATGGTCTTTTGTCCTATCTTTGAAACTTTTGGATCTTCTTCTATCTTGGCCTTTCCTCTACAAGGATTCAATTTTTGGAAGTATGTGGATATCTAGTCCCTCCCTGCTTTTGTGGGAACTCTAGAAGGAGAGAAATCGAAGAATCTTCTAGGATAAAGAAATCCCTTTTCCTTCCTTCGTCAATAAATTAGAGGTTAATATTGTGGAAGTTGTGAATGCTAGACTGGCATAAGGGGGGTTTGGAAACAAGAAATTCACTTTGTGGGATGTAATTATGAGGAAAAATTGGCAAGGCCTCCTCCTTCCTGCCATGGATCTCTTTATTCAGGATCACTTGAGAGACCAAAGGAGGTCAGTGCAATGGTCCCCACTAGAAGTAGGGTGGTTCAAACTCAACTTCGACGGGACAGCCAAAGGAAATCCAAGAGTATCTAGTGCTGGGTGCATAATTTGAGATTGGAATGGTAGGATTATTGGCAGACTAGCAGAAAGCCTCTAGGAAGGAATGAACAACATGGCAAAAATACAAGCTTTAATTTTGTGCCTCAAACTATGTCAGGAACTTAATATCAAAAAATTGGAAATAGAAGAAGACTCTTTGCTGGTTATAAATGGTCTCAGAACCAAGAGAATGGTGAATTAGAAATTGAATGCGTTTCTTAAGCAGGCTACCTCCCTCCTAGATTTTTTTGAACTGACAGTGATAAAGCATGTCTTCAAGGAAGGAAATTCAGAGGTGGATGCTCTTTCGAACATGGGAGTTGATGGTAGAAATTTCAAAGAGATATCAGACTCAACATTGTACCTTAGTCAACTTTGATTGAGCTTGTGGGTGGAAGTACAAGTCCTTCCACATTCACATAAGTCGAAGGACTGGGGATCGGAGGCAGAAAGGGGACATGTCAGCTCCCCCTTGACATGGGGGCATGTTCTCATATCCCAGTCAGTAGGTGAGAAATCATTTAGTCAAAGCAATCATAGTTGCACAATGCTGGCGGCTGGTCGAGGACGGAAAGGATAGCATATCTAAGGAAGGGATTTGGCAAATCAGATAAAGGATGAGGGTCAGGTTAGCAATTGTAGGATTGGCTAGAAAATAGGCCATCAACACTTCCTGGAGTAATGGCGAGGAGTTGTAGTGAGTTGGTGACAAGACAGGCAGTTAAGTCACATGTCTCCTTAATCATTTGAGGAAATGGCAGGTTGCTTATTTTATAGCACCCAATTTTTAGTTTTTGCAGAAGCTCTGAATGGTGAGTGATCCCCCTCTGATAATCATACACCTCCTCCCTACGCATTACTTTGAGTGTGGCAGAATGTAGTTGCCCATTTGCCTAACCACGAGGGTTTGGCAGATGGCCTTCAAAGGGGAAACAATGGAGCAAAGGTTAAGAAGAGTCCTCAAGAAAAATGATACCTTTGAAATAAAGGTGATGAAGCTCATTCTTGGGAAGAATTTCGTCAATGGAGGTGAAAGATATCGTGTGGATTCGAACATATCCTCGAGGGTGGTGGTGGCATAGTTGGATATCTCAACTCCTAAGGAAGAGGTGAAGGACTTGGTGCAACGAATGTTCAAGCCAACCTTTCTAGAAGGGTCAGACGAGGTACTAGAGGTGGCTGAGAGAGGAGGGCTACCAAGGCCAAAATACTTGAAGAAGGCCAGTTAGCCGAGGGTTGTGGTAGAATATTTCTTGTGAATTCTTGACATCAGGGGTGTAGAATTAGTGGCTCATAGAAGTAGGGTGCATAGAGGGAGGGACTTCTTGAAGAAATTGTTCAATATGACACCAACTAAAGGTTTCGATTGGGTAGGAGAGTTCTGCGACTACCTGTTCGAGGAGGGTGAAATCTGAGAAGCTCTAGCTAGTGTGTGGATGGTGGATAGTGCAGTTAATCTATCCATTTTTTATTTATATGGTTAATATGTTTATAGTAGGGTTTTCATGTTAAGTAGCAGTAGGTAGTTTTGGTGAAGTTGGTTATGGGGGTGGTTTCCTGCTATCGTGGGGTAAGTAAATTTGTTTATATATAGTTTGTTCAAAGTCTGTGGGTTTAAGGCTGGTTTGTTTGGGCTCAGGGAATTCTTAGCAGGGTGCAGTGTTAGCTACAACTGATCTTAGTTGCATGTTGTTTGACCTAGGGTGGTCTTTTTGGGGGGCAAATTTTGTAAATCTCAGAAGGGATGGTTTGTCAATTTACAACTCATGGAGCTCAAACAATGTATTCAATTTTTTGATATTATAATATAATCTAAATCTTACCTACCAAAACAAAAATTACAAAAGATACTTATATAAGAAATTAACATAAGAGAAGACTGAAATGCGAAAGAAAAATAAATCATGAAAAAATCCACTACTAGTTATCCTCTCTTTGCATGATAAAAATTTGTATAGTTAACTTCCACTATTTTGCCTTTCCCTTTGCCTAGAATTAGGGCTTAAATTTGACAGTCGACCTTACCTGTCAAGCAATTTTTTTATTAGAGTTATCTATTCAATGTTGCCTTTAAAATACTATAACATACCTTAGTATAAGTAGATTATATAAAAACCAAATATATATATCAACATAATCCTATATAAATTTTGATAGTTTGTCCAAAATCTCTCCTTTCATATGGTATAGTCTTTTTAAAATTTTGATTGTATTTTACAACAAAAATGCCTAAATACAGCTATACAACTGTCAAATTTAAGCCCTGCCTAGAATCCATCCTCTTGGTATGCAAATTTGCAATATCTCCTTCCTTATTGCATGATTTCCACCACTCGGTGTGTGTTGTTGCTTGTCTCTTTTTTTGTGAGCTCTTACTTCATGTAGCTTTCTATATTTATAGCATGTAAGAAATAAAGCTTATTAACACTTAAATATGGGATAAGATGTTATAGAAGAAACACAGAACACTATATGGAAAGAATAAAGCAAATACTATAACATATAAATATGGATAAGAGAAAAAGAGAAAATAGATGCATAAGTAATAACAACAAGATCACCTATTACCACCAAGGCTTAAATTTGACAGTTGTATAGCTGTATTTAAAGATTTTAGCTGTAAAATACAATAAAAATAAATATTTGACTGTATTGATATAAAAATAATTTATTTTTAAAACTGAAAAAAAAAATCAATATGAAAATCTGACTGTATGTGTATATATATATATATATATATATATATATATATATATTAGATTTATTTTTTAATAGAATATATCCCAAATCTTTTAGATTTGTTTTTTTAATAGAATATATCCCAAATTTTTAGATTTGTTTTTATAAATATATTTATATATTCATTTTAAATATATATCTTTTAGATTTGTTTTTAATAGAATATATCCCAAATTTTTAGATTTGTTTTTATGAATATAATTATATATTCATTTTAAATATATATCTTTTAGATTTGTTTTTTAAAAAATATATCCGAAATTTTTAGATTTTTTTAATGAATATAATTATATATTCATTCTAAATTATATAATATATATTTTTTCCATTTATTTTTAAATTTTTTAATAAGAACTTTCCAAATAGATTTATTTTTTATAGAATATATTCATTCTAGTTTTTTGCTTTTATTTTTTAAAATTTTAAATAGGAACTTCTATTATTTAAGAAATAGATTTGTTTTTTTTATAGAATATATTTATTCTAAATTTCTAGTTTTTTGCTTTTATTTTTAAAATTTTTAATAGGAACTTCTATTATTTAAAAAAAAATCCTTAGATTTGTTTTTTTAATAAAATATTTTATTTATCCTAGGATTTTTCAAAGCATTTACCAATTTGGGTTTTGAATTGAGAAAGCTCAAACTTTATATATAAAATTTTGACTTGCATTTAAAAAAATTAATTGTCATGTGACAGACAATACTGAAGATTAAACTGTAGGAAAAAAATTCCTTGACAGGCAAGGTGGACTGTCAAATTTAAGCCCTGATTACCACTGCTGGCTAATAAGTAATAATCCACTATTAGGTAGGATAAATTGTATGGACTTAAATATGGAATAAGATGTTTAGATTTTCCTCATTAGGTACCTCCTTAAGAGCCCAACAAATTCTGATTTTCTTGTTTACATATAGTTAAGAAATACACAGCTAAGTTATGTGGTTCAACCACTTTAGAACTCCGTTTCATTTGTGTGAGCTTTCAGGTGTATATTATTATAAGAGTTTTGTAGCTTTCAGGTGTATATTATTATAAGAGTTTTGTAGCATTCAACCTACCTTAGCTTGCTATGCCATTCATAAAATTTGCAGCAAATATTGACTCTATTTTTTAGTAGCTTTACCTTATAGATGTTAGGAAGGCTCTTAATTTTGATTTGAATAGAAAATTTATTTCATGTCTCTGATTAGAATGAAAAGAAGTTTTATATGCAGAATTTAGGGTGTACATTTTCACTTCACGGTCTAATTTTTAGAACATACGGAAGATTTGCTTTCCATCAACAATTTTGTTTCCCAGTTTCCCTCTGTGGATTAACTTCCTGCTCTATGAAAGGAACTTGCTTTTTATAGCCCTTAACCTTATTTTATTTTGCATCATAGATGATGTCGGATATTCGACCACTGTTTTTGGGTTCATGCATTAATCTATGAAGAAACTAGCTTCTTGCAGAAGATTTTACTTACATTTTCTGTTCTTTGATTGGTTGCTTCTGGTTATCTACCTAAATTGACCATCTGGCCATTCCATTGCTGAGATCATTTTAATAAAATCATTTCAGGGGTTTTGTTGAAGTAGTGCTTGATGTTTTGTCCAAATAGTCTACTTAATCAATTGTGAACAGTATTGCGGCTCCTAACTTTTTTAGTCATAAATTTAATAACAATTTGTTCTAATTAAGTTGAATATTTTGCCTTTTGATGCAGAGCCCTGTTCTTTCTCAATTAGTTTATAGATAAAACTCACAATAGCTAAAGCCTAGAAACTCCCTTTTAAGAAGTCGCAAATTTCTCAGAAAAGCTAGGTTTGATTTTTATAGCCTGCACTCTCCAGCTTTAAACATGGGAATTTATAGAATTCTTCTTTCTTTTAGTTATAAGTACATAATCGCTTTTGAGAATATCTCGACTAGAATTATCCCTCTAACTTCGGCATCGATCTACAATTAGGGTTTGAATATGGATACCTTTGTGCTGGCACTTGTTTATCATACATAAGATGTATTCTAACTTGCGTCTCATTGTAGTATTTTGGTGATAATGACTCCATAAATAAATTAGCTGGATTTCTGATCACCTGGTCACGAACTTTGTTTTCCATTTTTCAATTACAGGGCTCTAGTTGCCATCCACGGTCAAGATTGCAGCAGGTTTCTCTTGTAGAAGCAGAATTTGCATCTATGATTCCGCTTTTTTTAATTCAAGGTGAGCTAGCCCTTAAGAAAATTAAGGTTTTTATCAAACTTTTGGACTTCATTATCTCCAAAGTTTTGAAACTAGATGCTACTTCTGATTTTCAGATTATGTGAGAATGAAGATCAAAGCTCAGCAAGTGTAGGATCTCAAGGGCAGGAAACCATGAGAAAAAGGCCTCGACTTGCTCTCACATTAGACTATGTTTGTGGGATTTCATCCCTTGCTAATTCATGTATTATTTTGGGTTTTAAAAATGATTTGACTTTTTGTTTTGTTACTTTCTAAAATGGTACACCCTTATGATGGCTTATGATTCATGAAGTCTGACTGGAAACATCTATTTTGAAATCTTTGTACTCTCTATTTTTTTAGGGGGGAAAATAATTGTTGCATCTCAAAACTTTTGTACACTTTTTTTTCTAAGAAGGCCTGTTGTGTTTAACAATTATAGGCTCTGGAAATCTAGAGTATCTAATCATACTCCTATTGTATGCAGAATGGTGGAACATGAACATAGAAGAGAGGCTATAAGAAAGCAAAGATCAAATGTTAGAATTGAATCAAATAGTTCGCCAGAAGATACAGACTCTTTCATCGATCAAAATAGCATTTCACTGCAAGATGTTATGCAAACAATAATGGAGGATCCTTCTTTAGAGCTTGACAACAGTCACACTTGTGCCAAGGCTACTTGACAATTTCAATGTAATATAATTTATCATTCATATGATGTGTAACGTGCATTGTAATTAGCCAAAAAGAGGTGTTTACCAACAGTGAAATTCATTTTCTGTTCTACATAACATGCTTAAAAATAAACCCTTGATTTGTGAGTCAAATCTCCATTGAAAGCAATAGAATTTGACTTGAAAAAATTCATGGTATACAAGAAACCCAACATTTTTTATCAAGAGAGACCACTGCAGTGTTTGTAATAGGGATTATGCTACTTAACTTCGTGCTTGACTTATCAAAGCAAACCTTAGATTTCTCCACGACCAAGAAAAGTAGAAGTTTGAACATCTATGTAGGCGGTGACACCTTCTACTATAGGGTAAGGTTGTTTTGAATATTGGTGCGGGAATAAATGAATGCTAACAATTAATTAAGTTTGAGTCTAATGAGTAAATTCTTATTTAATTAAATGAATTGAAGGTTGATCAATTGAAATTGAAAAAGTTGAGTAATTGAGAAAAAAAATGTGTTGAAATAGTTTGAGATGGATTGGGACTAGAAATTGGCATGATGTTGGCTCCGATTGTTGAGACATTGTGATAGAGTTAGAAACTAAAATTCAAAACTAGATTAATGATCAGAGATGGGAGGCAAATGGATCCTAAGCTTTGTGGGGCCTGAGATTTCAGATTGAGTCCATGATCTAGTCTAACTAGTACAATTCTACCTTGGGTGGTGCATTAAATGTTTAACACAAAAATTTTGTCACAAAATCTATTCACCTTTAGTGTACGTGCCTATGAAAAAAGTGCTGCTAAGAAGCACCTTTTTGGGAGCCTAATATGTATAGAGTGAAGCGTGTTTGATTTGCTTGTTGACAATGAGGTGTTTGGGTGGATTTAACAAGATCAAAACAAATAAAAATATTATACCTAATGGAAAGGATGAGTGTGATGAAAGAACAATGTGACTACATGGTGCAAGTGGGGCGGTGGGTGAAAGAACTTAAGTGACCAATTTTGCACATGCACATCAAGTTGTTTTAAAGAGGGGACTTGCTAGGTAATATGAGCAAGGGGGGATTTTCTAGGTCACCTTCACAACTCGAACATAGGATAAAATATATACTTAAACAAGTGAATAATTTGATAGAATTTTATGGCAGGGACTAGACGGTGTCATTAGGTGAAGGCCAAGATAAACCCTAGACATTGTTCCAATAAACCCTAACTCAAAAACCAATCAGAAGTTCGGGATAGGAAGGCTTAGGCTGAGAACCACAAGATTTTGCAATCCTAACACTAGCTATGAAACACATACATGCAGATAATGTAAATCTTTGTTTCTAAGCACATGGTAATATATACCCAGATATATATAGCATGTGCATATATGTGTATTTTATGTATACATGTCTATAGTCGATTATTTACACTATGTGTATGGTCTTTTTAAATATAGATGCCCATAGCAATCATGTGTATATAATGTATTTATGTATATACAGTAGGTAGTGGGCAACATGCCAAATAATAATTTTCCTTCTAGTTCAAAGGTTGGTTGCCCACAAATGTATTTTTAATATGATATATGTGTTTTTACTCAACTTACATAAGAAATTTCTCTTCACAAATGAGAAAATGCAAAGGTAGATAATTTATTGACTTTAAAAAGTTAGTGAATTTCACAAACATTACTATTCCCATGTGATAATTCACTTTGGATGATCTCTAACAAAAAAGTATAGGACCGAACGATTACATTAGTCTTTGCCAAAGGTAAGGACTAACAATATATTAATATTAAGGCTAAAAACAAATATTTTGTAATTGGTAGTTAAATGAAATTAATAATTTTTTTTAGAAGAATACATTAATAATTACATTTGATACTAATAACAATTTGTAATTTAGTTTGTTTTAAGATTCTACACTCAGATTTGTGCAAAACTCTTTAAAATAAATGTTTTATATAATTAGATATTATCTTTATGCATGGCTTAAACATCATCAATAATAATTTCATATTTTATCCACCCAAAAGTGGTAAACAATTATCCTATTTTTATTTATCTAAATATATTTAACTATTATAAGAATAATATAATTTTAAATTGCACATGCATAGGTTGAATGGTTGCACTTATGCGCACACACACATTATATATATATATATATATATATATATATATATATATATATATATATATAGATACATATATATGTACATATATATATATATATATACATATGTATATATAGATACATATATATGTACATATATATAGATATATATGTACATATGTATATATATATATATATATGTACATATATATGTATATATATATATATATATATATATATATATATATATATATATGTACATATATATATATATATGTATATGTACATATATATATATATGTATATATGTATGTATGTATATATATATATATATGTATATATATATATGTACATATATATACATATATATATATATATATATATATATACATATATATATATATATACATATATATGTACATATATGTACATATGTATATATATATATATATATGTACATATATATGTATATATATATATATATATATATATATATATGTACATATATATATATATGTATATGTACATATATATATATATGTATATATGTATGTATGTATATATATATATATATATGTATATATATATGTACATATATATACATATATATATATATATACATATATATATATATATACATATATATATATATATATATATATATATGAACCTGTACTTGTACCAGGGAAAAAATTTTGTACCACCATATCATCATACCTTAGCCCCAAACCTGTACCCATCCTTGTACCAAGACTAGGACCAACAACTTCTAGAAAACATTTGTTGTGTCTGAATTATAGGACATCTGGGTGATCATGGAAAGGGATGGTAAAAAGTGCAAGAGAATAAATTTGATTCAAATATTTATGCATGTACACTGCAAGAGAGGACCACAAAAATCTGCTTAAAATAAGATGACATGGTTATCTTTAATAGAAAATTGAAAGAAAAGATACTCCCAAGACTATGAATTTTCACATTTTATATATTAAGAACCTTTCTAATTATACTTGCTCTTTTCTTTGGGTATGGCAAGGTGCGAATGAATGGAAGCATTTTGCAAAATTATGCATGGTTGCACTTTAAGTAGAATTTTCACATCAAGTTGGTAGATCTCTTTGTCGCACATGCATAAGGCTTTCCTACCATTTGAATGCCTCCCAAGTTTGAAAGTCAAATTTGGAAGTTAACTTGTGACTTCCATGAAATTGTTTTAGGGATTTAATCATGACCTGTGCCATTCTTCCTACATTTCCTTGTTGGAATGAGGTAGGAAGAATGGTATAGGGCATAATTAGATGTAGTTATTGTTCACTTTTCCCTTGTTGTGTTATGTTTTAAGTTTATGGTAAAATATTTTCAATTAGTACTGCAACGCAAGAATTAGGGCTTTAATCGTGACCTGTACCATTCTTCCTACATTTCCTTGTTGGAATGAGGTAGGAAGAATGGTATAGGGCACAATTAGATGCAGTTATTGTTCACTTTTCCCTTGTTGTGTTATGTTTTAAGTTTATGGTAAAACATTTTCAATTAATACTGCAATGCAAGAATTTATTGGTGTCTTCTATGAAATAGTTTTAGGCATTTCTTCTAATAAAACCTGTTTTTCTTTAAACAAAAGCACTTGAATAGAAATACCTATCGACATACCCATTGCACATCAAGTGCGATTGCTAGTTTAAATAAAACATTTAAATGAGAAATTTTAAGTTTGCCGTGAGTGAAGAGCTTCCCATGCTGGCCCCATATGCCATGTTGTACTTGAAGGAGCCAATAGCGCATATCTTAAAAGAAAGTATCTCTAGCAAACTTGAAAACATGTGCAAGCCGTTCATTTTTGAAGAAGATCTAATGGGGATTAAATTTGACAGTCCACCTTCCTTGTCAAAGAAATTTTTTTCCTACAATTTGGTCTTCATTATTAGTATTCAAGTCAAATTTTATATAATAAATATTAAAAAAAAAAATGACAAGCATGCGAGATATTTATGCAAACATTTCTAGCAATTTATCAATTGCAAACATAGATATCTTATGCAAGATTTTAAAAGCATTTGAAGCTCATGTTAAACATATTCTTACAAGAGATGTCTTATCAAGGAATGCAAGAATAAAAGAAAGAAGAAAACATGCATGGCACAGTCTCACCTCTAGTCACACTCCTGCCTGGTGTTTTAATCACTTCCTTATTTTCTTTTCAATCACTGACATGTAATACAAAAATGCATTCTTAGCAGTTCTCCTTCAATTCAAAACCAAAGCATTCCAATTCTTTCTTATTTTGATAAATGTCAAGCCTTTATCCTTCCATACACAATTTAATTGTTTGATGTGCTAAAAAAGTTTGAATGAATATAAAATATTCTATTAAAAAAGTCAAAGAATATTAAGATTTTTTTTTTAAAATCTAAAAAATTAAGATTTTTTTTAATAATAGGAATTTCAATTAAAAATTAAAAATTTCTATTAAAGAATTTAAAATAAAAAATTTATATATACAATCAGATTTTTATATTAATTGTTTTTTCTACAATTTGTAAAATCAATTATTTTAACGGTATTTTACAATTAAAATCTTTAAATACAGCTATACAACTGTGAGATTTAAGCCTCAGAACTGAAAACTTTTGCTATTTGGTAGGTCCCTTGCCAGATGGAACAACCATGCATCATTTAGAACTGACATTTCTGCTTACCTTCCTAGAGTGCGCCTTCCGTTGGATTGAGATTTCAATCAACGGTTATAATGATGATCGGCTTAGAAACCTCCATGTTGTATTTCTAATTTCCACGCTAATACGGGTGCTTCACTGTGATTTACATTGCCTCTGGTTTTACCTGCGCACCATGTCTCATGACTTCCGTACAAATTAAGAATGTTTACCGAGTTATTGTCATGCCCTTGTCTCTCAATTTCACACTATTATGTGGCTACACCATAATATATGAGAAAGACTTGTTTTTGGAGATTTTGAGAGTTTGATTTATCTTTTGCTTGATTTGGAGCTTCAGAAAATCACACCCTGCTCTTAAAAAGCTACACTGTTATTTCCATGGCGATGCTAGAGTTCTTGAGGAGCTGCGCCATTAGTTTTTTTTGGAGAGCTTGCGCTGAAGTTTCTGGCTTGTGTATGATTTGTAGTGTCTAAATGGAAACGCCATGGTGAAGATTGGATTTACATAGCGTTTTGGAGAGCTCCTCTATAACCTACACTACTATTATGGCACAGCATCCCTTGCTAGTTGACGCCCAACTCTTGCACCCTATTTCTTGCTAGCGCCATTTTCATAATGGTTGTGCCCTTCATACTGGCCGCCTCACATGATCTATTGGCGCGTTGCCTTATGATGGTTGTGCTCCTTCATACTTGGTTGCACCATGTATTTGATGGCCGAGCCTTTCTGAAAATGATGAGCTTTTCTATGGAGATTAGATATTTAGAAGTGGCGCAAGTTTGAACCTCATATACTACGTAGAAACTTTGAATAGTTGTGCCTTTATCTCTGAAGTCATTCCCAAATTTTAAACACAATATCATTAATCAGGGGCAGGGCTTATTGATGGCCGTATGACCTGTTAATTTTCAGATCAGGTGTGCTGCAATGTTATAGTTTCTTGATTGATATGTTTCTTTGGATGGTGGATTGACTACCATATATATACCCGATTGGATTTCAAGAGACGTGACTGTTCCAATCGATGCCATTTTGTCTCACATGCAGATTGTTCTGTTTCATAATGAAATGTGTTTCATTAACCTCTGCCCTTTATAACCTCCCAAAGCTATAAAACATCAACACTCCCTCTTAGCTAGGGAGGTATAACAAAGTCTTCCTTGAGTCCTACTCAAGGGTATCATGTCTAGTCACGGACTCTCTCAACATGACATCCACAATGGCTACACCCATTTGTGAAATAGTTCATCACGGAGTTTCTTAATGTGATATCGTCATGGAGTCACTCAACATGACATCCACCATGGCTACTCCCATGTGTGGAAAGAAACATGTGCACAAGTGCCCATCATGGAGTCTCTCAATGTGATGTCATCATGGAGTCTCTCAACATGACGTCCACCATGGCTACTCCCATGTGTGGAAAGAAACATGTGTACAAGTGCCCATCATGGAGTCTCTCAACGTGATGTCATCATGGAGTCTCTCAACATAACGTCCACCATGGCTACTCCCATGTGTGGAAAGAAACATGTGCACAAGTGCCCCTCACGTAGTCTCTCAACATGATGTCATCATGGAGTCACTCAACATGACGTTCACCATGGCTACTCCCATGTGTGGAAAAACATAAGTACAAATGATTCATCACGGAGTCTCTCAACGTGATGTTGTCATGGAGTCTCTCAACATGATGTCCACCATGGCTACTCCCATGTGTGGAAAGAACCACATCTCTGTGTCAGAGATGGACGAGGGCTTTCACCTCATATTTCTCCGTCTCAAAGAAATATGCATTATAGCAAAGATCACTGATCTTGAGTCTCCCTCTTAGTAAGGGCGACATTCTCCACTATTCCAAGCTTGTCCTAAAAATATGTAAACTTTACTCTAGAAAGAGGCTTGGTGAGGATATCAGCCGTCTGATCATTACTGCAAATATACTTGAGTTGGATTGCTTTCCTTAGCACTATTTTTGACCCTGTCATACTCGATGCACCCAATGTACCAAACAGTAGCTCTCCCTCTTAGCTGTGAGTCCCAGACTTCACAACCCCTTGCAAGATCCTTGCCTTGACTTAACCTAATTTGATTAGGTCTTTGCCATACTTCCAGTCCCAGGAAGTAATGCATAAGTCCAAGGTCCTTCATCTCAAACTCAAAGGTTAACTCTTTCTTACATTTGACAATGAGGTTCTCTTTTCCAATGAGAAATAGATCATCAACATAAAGGACCAAGATCAAGAACTCACCATCAACTATCTTGAAATAAAGGTTAGAATCTTCATCATTCTTGGAGAAACCCAACTCATCAAGTAACTATCAATCCTTTCATACCATGCATGAGGTGCTTGTTTAAGACCGTACAAGGCCTTCTTCAATCTGCATACATGAGACTCCTTCCCATGAATCACAAAACTGTCTGACTACTCAATATACACTTCTTCCTCAATCACACCATTAAGAAATGTAGTCTTTACATCCATTTGATGTAACTGCCATCCCTTTGTAGAGGCAACAACAATAATCATCCTAATGGAGGTATATCGAGCAACATGAGCAAATGTCTCCTCATAATCTATTACCTCCTTCTGAGAGAATCCTCTTGCCACGAATCTCACTTTGTGTTTCTCAATGCTGCCATCAGCTACATGTTTGATTTTGTAGAGCCATTTCGAAGTCACTACTGACTTCCCTTGAGGTCTCGAAACAACATCCCATATATCATTGCATAAAATGAGATGACCTCTCTTTGAGGTGGGCTGGCACGCAGTTCATGCACTGTGTCTATATTTCCACATTTTTGCATTGATGTCTACCAAAGCATTTTGAATTACACTGGCACTCATACCCATAGGAGACTCAAGCAATACATGGCTAGGAACAACCAAGAGTGTGAGACAATTTTCTGAGCATTATAATACTCACCTATAAAGCCCATCGGCTAAAAACATTGAGGCATTCTGTCAAACAGTTTGTTTGATTTGCCTAAGCTTTTATACTTTACATGTGCACCTACCATGGCATTGCAATGCGACCCATGCAATAGCAACTACATATCTAATAAAAATATCCATGTCATAAAGCTTTGATGGATGTTTATACCCTATTTTACAACTCCCCTTTTGTTATAGGCTAGGAGAATGTAAGGTGCAGCATTTTGAGGATCTAGCTGAAAGAGCCATTCTGCTGCATATTGTCCAAGATCTACATTGTTATGCAACCTATAAGCATGGAGCAAGCATCCCCACACAGTGGAGTCAAGTTTTATTGATAAAATCTTGGGCTTCCTCCAGATACCCAGCTCGACGAAGTAAGTCAACCATGTAGCTATAGTGTTCCATTGCAAGATTAATGCAGTAGTAATGATTCATATGATTGAAGTGATAACGTCCTTCATTCACTATACTTGCATGGCAACATGCAGATAAAACACAAAGTAAGGTGACATGGTCTGGACACATACCAAAGTATTGCATTTGTTCAAACAGTTTAAGGGCTTCCTCAGCATAGCCATGAATGACATATCCTACAATCATCATGGTCCAGGAGAAGATTGATATCCACTTTTAATTATTTCTTCATGGATTTCCATACCCTATTCTAGAGCTGCCAAATTTACACATGTTGGGAGTACAATGGGAAATGTCTTAGAATCAGGCTTCACATCTACTTGTTACATTTGCTTAAAATACTCTAGGGCATCCATACTATTCCCACGTTGCACAAATCCTGTAATCATTGGCATCCAGGAAACCACATTCCTTCGAGGCATTTTCTAAAATAGAATCAGGGCCTCCTCAACATACCCATTATGGGCATACCCTGCAATCAGTGCATTCCAAGAGACCACATTTTGTTTAGGCATTTTCTTTTAAAAAAAGATCAAGCCTTGCCAAGAAACCCATTCTGTGCATATCCAGAAATCATAGCTATCTAGGAGACAACATCTCGTTGATCTATTTTGTCAAACACTTCTGGTGCCTTCTCTATGCTGCCACATTTTGAATACATATCCAAAAGGGCACTCACCAAAAAGGTATTAGATTGAGATCCAAGTCTAACTATTTCATCATGAATCCTTATGCCCTATTTCAGATCTTCCAAGTCTGCACAAGCTGGTAGTACACTGGCAAATGTGTACTGATTAGGTTGTATTCCTATCCTTTGCATTTCTTTGAACAGTTTCACTGAATCCTCGGCAGCTCCATACTTGCCATATGCTGAAATCATCACAGACCACGAGAACACATCTCGTTCAGGCATTTAGTCAACCATTTTGCAAGAATCTAATTGTCACAATCACATTTACAGCACATATCGACCAATGCCCCTCCTACAATTGCTTCAAATTCATATCCTCTTTCTAATTGCCTGAACCTGCTCTAATACCATGTTAATTTTCAGATCAGGTGTGCTGTAATGTAATAGTTTCTTGATTGATATGTTTGTTTGGATGGTGGATTGACTACCATATATATACCCGATTGGATTTCAAGAGATGTGACTATTCCAATTGGTGCCATTTTGTCTCATATGTAGATTATTTTGTTTCATAATGAAATGTGTTTCATTAACCTCTGCCCTATATAAAAAATCGCTATGGTTGAAAAAAAAAATTGGAAAAAATCACAAAACCCATGGAAAGTGCAAAAACACCCACAAAACCTTGAGAAGATATCTCTCTCCATTGTAGATATATTTTTTAAAATATAAATATACTAGTAATATCTATATCTTCATTTCTATAGAGACATGGAGTGGAAAATTGTAAGTATCTAACTCTTCATTTTTTCCTTTTACTGTAACAAGATTGTATATAGAAGAAAATAAAATTATTATTGGATATGAGATCACAAATTACAACTCATATATATATATTTTTTATTCGTAATAGAGATATTATATTAAAAGATTTCAAAAAGGTTACATTTCATTAGCCTTTCCAAGGCTGGACTGAGACTTTCAATCTACCTATTCGAACTAAGAAAGCAGGAAAAATACCACGTAGGGTCACATTAACTATTCATCAGAGGAGACTAACTTTGTCCTAGAGTATCATATCTAAGCTCCAACTATACAAAATGGAGTAGAGGAAATAAATAGAACTAATTATTTACAAATTCTAGTTGCCTGCAGAAGTCTTCCATCCAACTGAAACCATCAACCTCCTCCAGACCCAGGACCCTTTTAATAAAACTTATTGCCACCACTGCTTGTTCTTTCAGCATCACCAAATCAAAACCTCTAGTGTCCAGGATGAAGGGGAAGATCTTTATCACAGCGTCGGGGTCTTCAAAGAGTGTCCAATCCTTCAGGCGCGGGATACCTATCCCAGGGTTGGCCATCTGCAGCGATACCTCTAGGTCCCCTAAATGCTCTGCATTGAAAACACCCTACATAATGGACTTCGCCACTGGTTTGTCCATCCCCAATTCAAGTAGCATCGCTAAGACCTGGGAAGAAATGTCTATATCAACCCGGTAGCGCTCGTCGTTCTCCAAAAACATCCTGCCCAATACCAACTTCACTGCCCCCACCAACAATTCATCAGACCTACGCATCATTCTCTATAAATAGAGATCAGTAATGGCACTGAGGAAGGCCATCTGCCTCTTCTGACTGGTTAAGTGAACTGGCATATCCATTCCACCACAGCGAATGGACTCCGCTGAAATAATGGCTACGAAGTGTGTAGGCATTAAGCAAAGACCAAAGAGGAGAATGCTGTAAGGAATGATCGTAGCCCTAATATCAGATTGTCAGAAACTTCTCGAAACCCTATTGGGGGATGAATGCCAGCTTCTGCCACTTTTAACACTATAAAGAATGAATGCCATTGTCTTGTCAACTCGTGCCGCCCACTCACCCTTCCTGACCATAATTACCTATTCCCCTATCTCGGCCTTGCCACCTCTGCTGAGGTGGCAAGGCTCCCACCCAGCCACCCACTACAACTCATATATTTTTGTATACACTAAATTTTATTTTTTTGAGGTGTGCAACATTTAATAATACAATTCATATTCAACTGCATTAAAATTACTAAATATTAAAAGCTTGTTTGAGGATAGTGCCCCTTGAATAGATGAATGGCCAAAAGTGTTCTTACACTTTCTTTAAATTTTGATGAAGAGAAATAAATATCAATAATTACACTATTCTAAGGTGGGGTAATAACAATTGGAATATTGAAACATTGCATTAAATAGGCAAGTGCGAAAAACAATTACTATTAAGAGTCAAGACAATATTCATAGATGAAATTCATTCTTGCCAAAGAATAATCCATATTCTATGCATCTATTAAGGTTTAGAGCTATCACATATCCCACCAACTTTGGAATATTGTGAAAACACTAGTAAGAAAGATTCAATTCACATGCATTCATCTATCTTATGTTTTTTTTGCAAAAATTAACAGGTCTTCACCAACCCCCTTATGTAGCTCAATCATATGCATTTCACATGCTTAAACATATGTACATTGTCTATTATTAGATAAATGATATATATATATATATATATATATATATATATATATATATATATATATATATATATATATATATATATATATATATATATATATATATATATATATAAGATTTATACTGACATTTTTAAAATTTATTAAGAATTTAATGCAAGGATGTTATTTTACTTCTACCTTTCAGTTATAAGTGTAAATAATCTAATGAAAAGTTTCATTTTGCCTTGTCTTTTTCAATAAATGTTTGGTATCAATAAAAAAATTAACAATCAACTCTTATAATAGATTTTGATGAGTATTTTTGTTTAATTGTTTCTACACTAAATTGTGTTAAGTGCTTTGTGTGGAGAAAAATTCAACAATTTTGATGAAATTCAAACATTTTGTATTCCTCACTATATACAAAGCACTCATTCTAAACTTCATAAAATTTTAATAAATTCTTTTGTTATATTGAAATTGCATATTTTCTTAGACAACTTATTATTTATGTTTCTTTATACATTTCAAATTAATTAGCAATTACTTTAACTAATAAACCCTTATGAGCATGTGAATTATACCTTTAGTACAACTAGTATATTTATATTTAAAAAATATATATCTAAGTAGGGCTTAAATTTGAAGTCAACCTACAATTTTTTTATTGATAGTTATCTATTCAATGGTGCCTTTAAAAAACTATGACATACTTTAGTATAAGTAAATTATATAAAAACCAAATATATATATATCATCATATTCTTATATAAATTTTGAAAGTTTGTCCAAAATCTCTCCTTTCATATGATACCGTCTTTTCAAAAGTTAAGTTGTGTTTTACAACTAAAATGCCTAAATACAGCTATACAACTGTCAAATTTAAGCCTTGTATCTAAGTATGCAAGAGATCTTTCCAGACACTTAATCCACTTAAATTTCAACCCTAAGAAAAAGAAAGCATTTGTAGAAAAATACAACATTTAAAAAGGAAATGTTTATAATTTCTAAAAATAATTTTTCTTTTTTGAAAAAAGAAATTTTCTATATCTAAACTTTAAATTTCTATAATTTTGTTTAAAAAAAATTATTATATGATTTTATAAAATTAATATTACTATGTGCTGTAAGGAAGAAAACTATAAACGCCATTCAAATCTCTTAAATGTCAAATCACGCAACAAGGAAAGTACAATGTGGAAACCCAAATGGCAAAGAGGAAGAGACTACTCATCCACATAATACTTATCTAGAAACTCCTCCATTTGTCTGAGAGGAAAGAAAAACCCACTAAAACCTCCGCCTGTATCTGTGAATGCTTCAACATCCCTGGAGACCGGGAATTTCAACTCTATATCGTGCACATGTTTTTCCCCCTTCTCATCCAGAGACAGGCAAGCGCTGGCAATAAGAGTATGATAACTTGATAGTATATTTCGTCCAAAATTGAAGTAAATACGGGGCGAAACAAGTTGGTAAATAGAATATCCTAATAACTTGTTTGATTTCTCGTCCGCAGCGATCCATGCACGAGTGCCACAAGGTAATTGTGGCAAACTTTGGCGGATGCGTTCCACATTTTGCTTCCATATTTGCCCCATACACACATACACAATGTCAAATCCCTGGGAAGCCAGCTCTGCAATTTTCTCTTTCACCATCTCTAAAGTTGCCTTGTTTGAAGGAGAAGACAGATCACACAAGGTCAATACAAAAGCCACTTGTCCTTGGCCAGGGGACCACTCAGCAATCTGTAGATCACCTGGTCACCATCATTATGGAGGAATCTGCTCTCTTTATGAAATAATGCACTGGACACTGGATGTTCGTGATAGCGAGGCAAGGCGTCGGGCCTTTGTCCGTAACTCCCATAAAAAAATGGCCGTTCCTCGTCCAGTACTATCAAAGGGTGTCTTACCTTTACTTCTCTCCATCTCTTGATCAACATGGGGCTTTCCTCGATATCCAATACCAGCAGGCTCTTCATCTCAACAAGCTTGTCCATTGCCTTGCCATCTAATCGAGAGCAACGTCCTGCATTCACTACGCATACAGAGGACAGCTGCCCGAAATCATCAGAAACCATCTCCAGATGAAAGCAATCCCGCATGTTCAGATACTTGAGAGACTTGAGCTGACCGAATCCATCAGGAAGTTGCGTCAGTTCCCGACAATCTTTCATATTCAACTTCTTCAGACCACTCAGCTGACCGAATGAGAAGGGAAGGTTCGTTAAGCTACAACTACTTATATCAAGGTCTTCCAATGAACTGAGCAGGCCGAAGCTGTCTGGAAGACACGTCAAACGACTTCCCTTCAAATTCAGCACTTTCAATGAAGAGAGATACCCGAAGTTTTCTGGTAATACAGTACCAAGAAAATTTAACTCAAGAGACCTTAAAGATTTAAGGAGGCCGAAGCTGTCGGGAAGAGACCTTAAAGCACACTTGTATCCCTTTATACCGGACAGCGTCACCTCTTCCAAGGAACAGAGATTTCCAAAGTTTTCTGGCAACCTCTTTAGCTCCTGACAACCTACCAATTGCAGAAAGCGCAGAGATTTAAGCTGGCCAAAACTGTCAGGAAGAGAATCAAGGCTAGGGAAACGAGTATTATTGCTGAAATTCTGACATAAATACAACTCTTCCAAACGAGCTAGGTTGCCAAAATTTTCAGGTAAGCTAGGCAAACTGTAACCACTGATCTTGAGCAGACGTAGAGAATTAGGAAACTTGAGAAGACGAAGAGAATCAGGTATCTACACAAACAGTTAATTAGCGAAATTAACATTCTCCAAGAGCAAAAAGAAACAGAAGTCGAATTGAAAAGAACAATAAAGAGAGATGGTAAATTTTTAAAATTGATAAGCTTATGATTCAATATAATAAAATAATCTTGAAGTGCGAAATAAACTGGAAGCCGCGTTGAAAGAAAGAAACATGGCATCTTTACCCCATTGCTGGAGAAGTCTAAATCCACTTGCAGAAAGGCCAGTTTTTCAAGTTTTGTCAGTTCCATTCCTAAATTACCGCTGATGTGCAAGAACCTTAGATTTGGAAAGGTTTCCTTGCTTTCTCGGTCTATCTTATTTCTTTCGCCTAAATGCAAAACCCTTAAAGATCTCGTCATCAGTTCCAAATGCTTCGCTTGAAGTTGAAATTCATGGGGATAAAGAAGAGGAGGAAGCCAAATCCCTTTCAATTTTTCAAGCCTCTGGAATTACAAAAGGGAAGATTTATAATCACACAATCAAAGAGAGAAATCACGAATTTTCGAACAATTTTTTTTTACCTAGTACGCCAAATCATGTATTTTTTTCAACTTTAAATAAGCTTGTGCTTTACCAAATTTTAGCTTCATAACTCAATATTAAAAAACATTTAAGAAAATAGAGCATATAGCCAAACTCAACATATCGGCAAAGTGTACCTGAGTATCTTGCACAGCACGTTGGAAGGATTCGTGGTCGGTTATTCTATCCCCTTCTGATAACTTTCTTCCTCGTGCTTGAACGATGTCGTGTACAATCACTTTCCCTTCTTCGGATATCTTTACCAGGGCCGCCTCTTGTATGGCTTTAAACGCCACCTCTCCAATAACATAACCCACAATCCGCTGATCCCAGTTATTAAAAAATGCTGCTATGTCTAGAAATGCATCTTTGTATACATCATACTCCAGAGTATTGTAGACCACATCCACTACCTTTTCACTCAATTCTCCCTCTCCTTTCACTAGGGTATCCTTCAAAAATTCAATAGTGCTTTCACAAGCGCGGACATCGTTGCCAAGTTTACGCAATTTTGAGCCTACCATCTCCAACACCAGAGGGATGCCGCCGCATATTTTCAGAAGACCGTCAATATCTAAGCTTTTGTCAAAAAAAATGTCAGCACGGCCTAAAGCCTTCCAACACACAAACTTCTTTGAGTCGTTTTCTGAAAGAATGTTTACGCTATATGAATAGCGCTTGACACCTCCGTCTTCGATCATGTCAGTCTCATCTAGCTTTCTTGTGGTCATAAGTATCCTGCTTCGATTTGGAAGGCAAGAAAAGTCCTTTGGAAGAAGTTTGGCCAGATCGCTTCCTCTCAAAGCATTGTCGATAAACAAAAAAATAGGCTGAGTGGCTGATTCTGTAAACAAATTCGATAGTTTTGCTTTACCCTCTTCACAATTCCTCAACTTAATCTTTTGCCCAAACAAGTCATCCAAAACTTGCTCTTTCAAATCTTTGAGATCAGACTCTTTACAGTCCTGTTGTATATCGACTCTGCAGTGTTTGTAGGCGTTGAGTTTGAGAGAGCTGAAGACAGCGGTTGCCAGAGTTGTCTTCCCTATGCCCCCAACCCCATACAGCACCACACTTCTAGCTGATTGATCCCTCAGGTCAAGTAGGTTGATTACTTCATCTCGTGCCTCATTGATGCCAACTTCAAAAAAATCATACAAAATCCGACATAAATGTGTTTAGTTTAGATCGGATCAAAGCAACCAAATACGGTATTCTCAAGCTTTTTTAAGTTCATTAAAAAGTCGAGAATTAAGGAAAAAATATTATTTTCCTTAAGCACCTTAAAATCAATGTGAAAAAATACAAACTATAATCTTCACATAAACTTTTCGTATACGTAATAGCTTAAGAGGCCGGTTTTGGAGCTAGTTTTTACAAATATACACTATTTTATAATTGTGTTTAATATAATGGAATTTCTAAAAATTACTCTACGCTGTGTTTTGGTGTACAGGCATTGTTGTCCAAGCGATAGCAAACTCAACACCTAATCTATTAAGGCCTAAACAATAAGCACAATCAACAGCGATCGGTAAATAAAAATACCTGCATCGGGCTGCTTCCCCTGTGAGGGAGGTAACACAACAGGAATTTTACTCGAAAGTTGAGTTACAGCGTCCAACAGTTGAATTACAGCTTCCAACGTTAGATCTTGATACTTGTGGCCCAGTTCTGATTGAAGACTCTTTATCTCCTCAACATCCACCACGGAAGAGAAAAATCTGTACCACTAAAATCTCATCAATACCGACCTAAAATTACACCGTTCTTACTTTCGATAATAATCGAATTGGAAGCAATGTTACCTGGAGAGATTGCTAGTTTGTATCCGAGAAACACAGAAAAATGACCCTTTGAAAATGAATTCAGCGACATCATGCAGCTTTTCTTGAGGTATGTGCCCGTTTAGTTGCTTGATCTGTTTAGCCAGTCCATACATATAATGTAATTGTTTAACACATTCCTCCTTGTTAGTGGAAGCATCGTCTACTTTTTGCAATATGTATGCGACAACGGAAAGCCCCGCTGCTACCCAATTGATTTCGGATGCTTCTTTCAGAACATCTATCACTACTTTCCTTGTTTCATGGCTCATAATCTGCAGCAGGTAGAAAAAAGAAATATTTAAGAGGATGATTGGGTCATAATCCATTGAGCTCAACAAAAAGAGTACTTTAATACCTTGTAAGTATGTTCTTCGCAACGTTTCAGTACTTTCTTCAGCAAGTTTCTGCCATACTCGATTGAAGAAGCCACTCGACCAGAAGCAGTACCATCTACTTCAGACGTGTTCTCTTCTGGCTGAGAAAGAAGAACACTTTTATTGCATTTAACATCACAATTAACAAATTACACTAAAGGATTTTAAAAAGTGAAAAATGAATTCCGCATACCTTGTCAGTGGCAGTGGGTTTTGCCAAGCATTTCTCAATATAAGAGATTAATTCATCGAGGGCTCTCAAAACATCCTCCGCAGGCAAATCAAAAGGATTCTGCTTGTCATCTACAAAAGTAGAGGACAAACAGCAAGAGCAAGCGCAAGCGTTACCCGTTGCTGTGATTTAGACAAGCAAAATAGGCTTAACTAAACTAGCGATTCACACCCACTAATTACCCTGTTGGACAGTCTTTCGTTCCTAAAGCAAAGTAGATCCAAAACTTTATTTCCTATTAATATGTAGAATTGCAATATCCCGTTCTTTCATAACGGCTTCAAATTTCAATCATAGTACATGTGAACCTGACTCTAGATTTTTGACAACTGACATAATTTTCACGTCATCCATTCTCGGCAAAATAATTAAAATTAAAAATTGAAACATCTTTATCTAACTTTAATAAGCAATGTTATGTTATTTTTCTGAGATATAATGTTCGGGAGTAAGAAACAGGTAATTCAAAGGGCTAAATAAAGAACTCAACAGGTAATTCGTGAGGCATTCGGGGTACGAAAACATATTTAAACGTAGGAACAAAAGTGAATAGTTACCTTCATCAGGATACTGTCCCAGCTCTGGATACTTATTAGTCAATTGGGATTGAAGAATCTGTATCTCCTCCTCGTCCACTAGTGCAGAGAAAGAGCTGTTGACCCTATAGATTTATCAGTATTCGCGCCCGTCTATCTTCTAGTTAAGAGTAGTAGATAATCTAAGAGGAATTTTACCTGGAGAGATTAGTAGATTGCATTCGTGACACACAGAAAAAGGATCCTTTTACAATGAACACAACCACGTCGTTCAGCTTTTCTTTGGGTAAATGGTTGATTCGTTCCTTAATGTGTTTGGCCAGGCCACACATGAAGCGCAAAAGCTCAACGCATTCGTTCCTATTGGTAGAGATTTTGTCGATTTGGTCGAATACGTAGGCCACAACACCAAGCCCCGCTCCAACGCAATGAATTTGCTCTGCTCCTTTCAGTATATCAATAACTACTTTCTGAATGTCGTGGTTGAGTTTCACTATCTGCAAACATCAAATATGGTTGAGTTTCACTATCAGTGTAGACGGTTTTGTGGCATGACGGCACTGAAAATAAAGAGTAATTTAATACCTTGCAACTATGTCTTTCGACACGTCTCCCCACTTTCTCCAGGAAATAGGAGCCATACTTGATGGAAGAAGCCACTCCAGCTGAATTAGTAGTAATAGTCTCTGCTCCAGACGTGCCCTCTTCTGGCTGCAACGAAATGATTTATGAGAGGTGAAGCATTACATCAAACAGAGCTGAAAGAAAGTGAAGGATAAATTGTAAATACCTTGTCAATGAGAATAGCGTCCAAGCGCGTCTCAATGAAAAAGATTGCTTCGTCAAGATAGCTCGCGTCATCCACCTGAGGAAACCTAATGGCATTTGAGAAGCAGGAACATTTGTTAACCATTCTGAACGAAAAATATAAGACTAGACTTGGCAAGTCTACGAATACGCTAAAAATTAGAGCACAGCGTCGATCTCTGCTCTTTTTTCTCCTCTGATCAAAATAAACAAATGCAAACCAATTTAAATTAGTGGAAGGGGGAATTTAAGAAAGCCTTGAACGAAGTAAGGAATATGTTTCCTTGTCGACCGGGTGAACCACGATCGGAATCACGCTACTTTACTTTAAAAAAGCTTGCCAAACGTATGCCATTATGCCAGAGTGGGAGGCCATAGATAATTACTTATTTCTTTTCCTTTTCGTACATAATGTTTCCTGATTTTTCAGCAAACAGATGCCATTTTTCTTTTGTTTTCATTATGTTTCCTGATTTTTCCCCAGAGTAAAAATTGTTTAACGCCAATATATCTTTTTCTTTTAAATCTCTCTTTCCTTATCTTCAAGCATCGAGATCCATGCTTGGAATTTGCTAACGTGACTAGACGCTCTTTATTGTAGACATTAAAAAATATGACTTCTATTATTCATGGGTTACAAAAATTAAGTCGTTTAAATGAAAAAATAAATAATAATATTTATGTCTTTAATAGATGTTCACATGTACCTGCACCTATAAATGAAAAATTTGGTGGTATTGAAAAGTATCACTGGAGCTTGTTAAATAAGGGTTTGGAAGTACACTAATATATCCTTTTACTTTGGTCAAGTTTTGTTCATTAATTCGACATTGTAAAGAGTTAAAAGACAGACTAAACAATGTATGCAACGAATATGTAAATGGATGACAATGATGTGGTACAAAGATAATAAGAGCTCAAGGCTTGAACAAAGTGCAAAACATGATAAAGTAACCTAGTGCACTTGACATAGGGTTTTTATATTCGTTGATGCTAGAGATGATGTGACTAAGATGACTGACACAATATATTTAACATTGACAAAGGTGTGACTGCCAAGTGATCATTTTTGAAATGATGGTAGATGGTGTTGGATGATGATCAATCATGATAATGGACTAGGAGTGATGTCTTTTTATACATGTTCTAGACACAAAATTTGTACTCTTTGCCACAAGAGCTGATAGATAACTTCTAGTTGGGAATAAGACAACCTAGGGCCATAATTAATTTTAAAATTGGACAATGTGGGTTAAGGTCACATCCATGAGCCTAAATTGGATCATTGTTTACCTATGCTCTTGGAAGTTGTAGAGATAACAATGATGTAGGAGATGAATATTTTAAGAAGAGGTAAGATGTTGTTTCTGAGTGTAAATTTGAGTTTAGGATTAGTAGGTGCAACAAATAAATTAGAATTATGTGCACATTTCACCCTCTCATTTTCTTCCACTGTGGTGTGCATGTGGGCCTACATGAGTGTTAGTTTACATATTTGTCACTTAACTCTATAGGACCCCTCCTCAGTACCTGCCAATATGACAGGAAGTGATCTTGCATTTTGCCACTATAATTCTGTGATGTGACATTATATGTTGGTTCTCCTAGTTATTTGATCATGGGAATGGTTATATACTTGATCGAGATGTATGATATTGACTTGGACTAAGGTTGGTACATGCTTAAAAATATTAGCACATTCTCATTTGACAATATGTGATGCTTCTTAGATCCCACCTTGTATCTTGTTTTAGTAGACTATGTTTCTTATTGAGATATGTCAATACATGATACCTTCGATTACATTGTGTGAATTCGTATACCTTGTTATGAATTATGTGACTCATTGATCTAGACTATAAATATGTACATTCTCTCATGTGTGTTGAAATTGATTTTCTTTTATGTTGCAAGAATGATTAGAATATATGTATATGAAGTGGTGGATGGTTAATTGTCATCTACTTCGGCTATTGATATCGTAACTAACAATGTGAAACAAGTGTACAGATTGAGCCAATGGAAATGGGGGAAAACACTTAGAGACCTAATGTGGTTCCCGAGTTAGCCAACCTAGCCTATATGGAGAGGCTTAGGTCACTTGTATAGTCATGTGTTGGCTGTCAATGTCTAATGTGTGGGCCCTTAATTTTGTGATGTCATTGTGCTTATGGTAGTGTTGTGTATGTAAATCCATGTATGTGAATTTTGGTTGTCAATGTGACCCATTGTATATCAACTTGTTTTAATGTGAAAGACTTGTGTTGAAATAAGGATTAAAATTATGGTCTCACCTCATTCTATTTAATTAAAATTAATACCCTTTCCTTTTTAAAATAAGAAGATAAAAAATATATATATGCACCCTTGTCCTAGACCTAGGTAGGCCCCTCTAAAGAAATATAATAAGATTAAGGGGAAAAATTGATATTTGGGTATCTTTTTATTACTATTTTCAACTTGGATGGGAATATAATTTTTTTAAAAAATTGTTCAAAAGGGGTCTCTAGTAAGGACACATGTTGACCGCTTAGGGGAGACACATGCTGCCCTTAAAGACATATGTAACCTAGCTGTAATTTATCTATCCGGGGGGGGGGGGAATTTTCTAACGGCTGGGATTCTTGGGGGGGATTCTGGAAAAAAAAACTGGGACTGATCAAGGGGGAAGAAAATATAGAAGAAAGAATAAAAAAGAAAGAAAAGAACTTGGAGGAGGACAGAGAGAATATTGTGGAGCTTCATTAGCCCACCATTTCAGCAAAACATTCTAGGTTGGTCTTGAATTGTTACTATGAAATTTAATTGTGTAAATTATGGGAAAATGGGTCTTATATTAATACTATAAAATAAATATACAAACTAAAATTTTAAATGCCCTTTACTGGGAATTTTGTTTGTGTGGTGTTCTTGGATTTATGTTTTATGCTAAGTGTTGTTGTAAAGAATAGTGCTTCTATTAATTTGAAATTTAATTCCCCTTACTGGTATATCTGTTGTGTGGGGTAAGGGAGATGCTCTCTATAGGGATGGTATCAAGGGTAAGAGTAGTTTGATTTTTGCTTGATAAAGATAAATAATGGGTAAGAGTACCCTGGATCAGAGCTATGTGCAAACAAATGGGTAAGAGTACCCAATAAGTGAAATTTTGGAGGGTACGAGTACCCCTGTGAAGTAAAATAGCTAGATTGTTAAAATTTACCCCTACAGGCTAATATCTTACCTTACCCCTCTATGACAATTCACTAGCCTTCTTTTGAACTGTAAAACCATCATGTGAGTACACAAAATAAAACTATATTATTTCAAAATGAAGTGGTTTTCTGTATGTGAGTGGTTGTGGGTTCTGTGATTGTGTATGTACAAATTCCCAGGTCTTCTTGTGTTTTCCCCTAGCTCAGGGGTGGACAACTACTTCCCTAGGTTGGGAGGTGAGCCTCCACTGGCTGCATAAGCAGGTGCAAGTTTTACAGGCTAAGGAGATGGAAACCCCTATAGCTGAAAAGTCTCAAAGAATGTTGCATTATTTACTATTGTTCTCAGAAGTACAGAAACATTATACTTGTTGTAACAAAGGGATAAATTACTGCATTTGCTCCTTTCCTTAGGAAGAACAAAAGATTACATTAATGGATATATTGTATGATGAGAATGATTCCAATTGTTCCAAGATTGCAATATATTTTATTGATTACTAGAGATAGTTGCAGATTAAATAATTGCTGCTATAAAGGAAAACAAGAGATGAAAGAATTCTATTTGAGGCTATCTACTTTATAAAATAATTATTATTGCAATTAGAACAGGGGTTTCTGGAAAAAGAAAAGACAAGGGGCTTTGCCCACTTTAAATAGAAAAGGAAATAAATTATGATAAGAACAACTAGATAGTGGTAGATAAGTAATATTGACCTTGCTTGACCAGTAAGATAAATGTCTATATAAAACTTCTTATGGAGTTCTTGTTTGCAATTTCTTTTATCAGAGAAGTATATTACACCATGGGTTTTCTGTGCTCACATAATATCCCTTAAGAAATTCTATAGTTCTAACTTTTATTGCGTGCAAATATGAAAGAAAAAGGCATGCTAGAATCTTCAAATAGCACAATAACCTAGAGAGTCCAAAATAGAACATAACAGTTCTCCTTTAAATCTTTCTCACATTGTAAACCTTAGGAACTAGAAACTCATTCGTTCTGGCACTGTAAGACCTAGCAAACACACACAAAAAAGGGGTTACCAGAGCATTTTATCTAGGGCCCTTGTGGTCTAATAACATTCTTCTTAATCTTTATCTTATAGTGAGCAGCAAGCAAAATAAGGTATAGTGTAAAATAGGCCACTGTGGTTTTTCATTTTAGGCAACTAAAAAAAGAGAGAGATTGGATAGAGACCTCCTTTGCTACCCACAACACTGCTAGATGGTGGCTAGCTCCACTGTAGACTATTAGAAGTCCTCCAAAATACTCTCCTAGCCTACAACACGGACTCAAATCTAGTATAATAGAGGAAAATGTGAACCACTAGACTACTGAAGGATTAGCTTGTGGAAGGGGTTGCATGATTCCTCTATCCTTCATTACTTCTTACAAGAGGAAAGAATCCCAACAAGAAGGGAGTTGGCAGCCATGAGGATGCTCAGTACAGTGTTAGGGCTCCACAGAAAAAAAACACAAACAAAAAAAGAGAAACATGTTTAACGTTTGTGCAGCGAGGTTAGCGTTAGAGGCCTTGGATATGCCCTAATTAAGGCATTGACCCCACTTTCCCACTTTGATAACTAAGTAGATATAAGATTACTTCATCAGCAATTTATGAAAGAGTCTAATTGCTGCATAATTAGAAAGTAGATAATAATGTTTAAGGACTTTCCGTTTATCAAGTATAAATTTACTATTCACCATTAACCTTATATTCAAAGAAAATATTATTTCTTGTCAAGTTAATGTAAGTCAATAAGTATACCAAATCTCATAGGCTCATATACTGCCTACCTTTTTGAGGATGAACACAGATGGACTATGGTTTTTAATCTCCATAGAATTCTCTCATCAAATAAATGTTGTACCGGAAGGTGTCCATGCATCTACGTGATGTGATGGAAATAGTTGCCTCACTTTTACCCTAGAAGAGTTACTCACAATGTTGAAAATGTAATTTCATAGAGCCTGAGGCCAAAATTATGGATGAAGTCAACATTATGTATGGTTAAACATTTATCTAAGAAAAAAAAATAAAGCCTTTAGCATGTCCAACAACTTATTCTTAATCTTAATGAAGTAATCTTAATTTAGGATGTTGCCGATGAAATCCGACAAGATTGTGCGGTTGCCCTGCGACATACTAAGCCGCCAAAGTGCAACATCCCAAAAACTAAACTTCGTGCGTTCAAGGATCTTTTGAACAACAAAAACCTCATCATTGTCAAGGTAGACAAAGGTAGTGCCACAGTGATTATGAACAAGCATGACTATGTCTCTAAGATGCTTGATCTTCTATCAGACAATGGTAGCTACCAAGTCCTGACTCAAAACTTGATCCCCAAAATCTTGAAAAAGGTCAAGACTGCCATCTCCCTTTCCTCCTCTGATGACTCCACTAAGAAACATCTTCTTCCCTCCAAAGAGTCCACCCCTCGCATCTATGGGGTTCCTAAAATCCATAAAGCCAACATACCCTTGCGTCCTATTGTAGACACCATCGGCTCACCCACCTATAAACTTGCTGCTCACCTAGCCAAGCTTATCTCCCCTCTGGTGGGTAAGTCCAGCTCCTTCATCAAGAATTCTGCCCATTTCGTAGAATTCATCAAGGACAAAAAATGGGACAGCAGTGACCTCCTTGTTAGCTTTGATGTTGTCTGCCTTTTCACTAAGGTCCCCATCCCAGACTCCATTGAAATAATTAGAGATAAGACCAATGATGAGATTGCCTCCTTGGTAGAACTGTGCCTTAGATCCACTTTTTTCACCTTCCAAGGAGTGGTCTACGAATAGGTGGATGGAGTTGCCATGGGATCCCCCCTCTTGCCAATCGTTGCCAACCTTTATATGGAGCACTTTGAGGGCATCGCCCTTAACTCCTTTCCCCTTCAACCAAAATGGTGGAAATGCTACGTCGATGATACCAACGTCTGTTGGCCCCATGGCCCTAAAAAGCTTGAAGAATTCCACTCTCATCTCAACAACTTAGCGAAAAACATCTCTTTCACCAAAGAACTTGAAAATGATAATGAGCTCCCATTCCTTGACATTCTTCTTATCAAAAAACCTAATGGATCCTTTCAGCACCGTGTTTTTCACAAATCTACCCACACTGACCTTTACCTCCACTCTTCCTCCCACCACCACCCTGCTCAAAAAGCCGGTATCCTCAAACCTTTAGCCACTAGGGCCTTTTGGATTTGTGATCAGGAAAACCTAGACCAAGAGCTTTCACATCTCACCAAAGTATTTGAGCTAAACAGTTACAAGAGAAATCATATCTTGAGAGCCTTTAAACAATCCAGGTCCTGCTTGAGCCCCAAGCCCAAGGATGCCAACCCTTGTGTCCTCCCTATCGCCACCCTTCCCTACATTGAAGGCCTTTCCAACAAAATCTATAAGATTCTCCTTAGAAAGGGCCTACAATGCACCTTTAAACCCATCTCCACTCTTAGGAACTGGATTCCCTCACCCAAAGACCCCAGAGACATTCTTCTCAACTCTGGTGTCTACAAGATTGTGTGTTCATGTGGCACCCTGTACATTGGAGAGACAGGCCGGTCCTTTAGCACTAGGATAAAAGAACATAGTGCCGACATAAGGCATAAGTGGGTCCACAAATCCGCCCTTGCAGAACACTCCTCCTTAACCAAGCATCACATCTGCCTTGAAGACACTCAGATCTTAGTTAGTGAAGACAATTTCTTCAAGAGGAAACTCAAAGAGGCCATTGAGATCAGTAACCACCCTTCCAATCTCAACCGCGACGATGGGTGGAGCCTAAGTTTCTCTTGTAACCCTTTATTATCTTGCATTCGAAACTGTTCTCATCCTTCCTCTTGATTCTCCTTGCCCCCCCCATTTTTTTCTCTTCTTCTTCTTGCCCCTTGTCCCCTTTTGCCTCTGCTCTCCTCTCCTCACCTCCCCAACCCTATCCTCTCTTCTCTCCCCCCTCTCCTCTTTTCCAATTTTTTCTTCTTCTTTCTTCTCTTTAGGGCCTTTCTCATCCTCCTTCTTGTCTTTTCCACCATTTTTGCCCCTCTTCTTTGTCTATCCTTCTTATTCCTTCCTAGTCGATGGTCTTCCTTTCTTGTTAGCTTGGTTTCCCCTTAGTGGCTCTATCTTCCTCTTGTTGGTCCTGACTCGTGGTCTTCTCATCTATTAGATCCTCTCTCACGTGTCTCGACTTCAATTTTTTCTTTCTCTTTTCTTCATGGTGTCTTTATTTTTATTTTATTTTTATGAATCTATGGTTTGTCTCTTTACCTTTATGTCTTTATTTCTTTCTTTATTATTATTATTGTTTGGTTTGCTCTCTTTTCATGTTATTTACTTGGTGATTTCTTGGTTCTTTTTTTATATATATTTAATTATCTCAATCATTAGGCTTATATATATTGATAGATAGATTTATTTGCTTGTCTTCTCTCGCTTTGGTTCCTCATTTATTTGCTTGTTTTTTGTGTGTGCCTTTGATATGCTTTGTTATTTATATAGAGATTCATAGAAGGTTTATATATATATACATACATGAGTATCCTCTTGCACCTTGGTTCTTTATTTTTCATCTCTTTTGTGTCGACCCCCTTGGATTTCTTATTTCATTGATATTCATTATTAACTATTTTCATGTATTTTTTCGTTTGCTCCCTCGTCCGGTGTGTCCAACTAGGTACTAGGTTGTTTGTCTTTGTTCATGTTTTTGTCTTGGTAGGTCTATGATTTAAACCTCATTCCGTTAGTTTTTCTTTCTTCCTTTTTTGGTTTTGGTTGTTCTTCTTTTCTGTTGACTTTTTTATTTTTTTCTTCTATGCTTCTTTGTTTCCTCTCCTCTTTTTCATTTTTTTAGGTTGGTGAGATATGGATGGTTTTGTTTATTTTAACTTTATTTTATTTTTACTCTTTTATCCTAGGAGCTCATTGGTTTCCAAATTCCCCCCCATTCTATTTAGAGTTATTGGTCTGCAAATTATCATTCTACATCTCTCTTCTCTCTTGCTGTTCCTCCTGATGATGGATCATGGAGTGTGATCCAAAATGTTGAGGTTAAAAAACTTGTATACAGTTAATTCTAGAAATATTGAACTACAATCATGATGGACTGTAGAAATTTGATGTCTCTTATAATGGTTTCCTTATAATAATTTACAATGGTTCTTTATAATGTGGTTGAACAACCTTTTCTTAATTTATAATGGTTTCCTTATAATGTGGTTGTTGTGCATGGGTATTATCACCACAGCATTAGGCATACCATAGCCTATTTAACCTACTTTGATAATATATATATTTAGAGTCTTTATTATAAACTATTTTTATAGTATGATAGAAATAGAAAGTAACAGAAGCTATTGTATAAGAACTCAATTCTTCATAAGGCGTCCGATTTTGCCATAAATCATGTAATTCCTTCTAAACTTGGGAGCAACAATATTTTTTTGTTTTTTTTAAATTCATCCTATAGAATTGGACGTCTCCTCTTTTATTTTGACCATCTCCTCCATAGAAAAGCATCTTTTATCTTATAGAGGGAATTATTTCCTAAATAAAGTAGCTTTAAACTTATTGCTTAGAGAGGAGTGTTCCCCATTTTGGTGTCATAAACAACCTTAATTGAATCTTTGTTTTTGTTTAATTTAAGCTACCAGCCATCATTTACATTGAAAAGGGGGAAAATTGTTTTTCTCCTCAATAACTATATTATTTGATGATTAATTTTCTTCTTTGTTCAATTCTTTGCGTAGATAGCAGGGTAAATTATTTATAAGTAGTTGCAGTATTGATAAACATTATTGGAGTAATACTTATTTTTGTCATATGAAGGAGCCATGGTAAATATTATTTTTGAGATAGGTGAATATGTGTTCATTTACGGTGGTATGGTCTCTTTTGCAAATTTTTAGAAGTTCATAATTATTTTGATGTGCTCTTCATAAAGTATAATATATTTATTGTTTTGATTAGTGTTAAGTTTAGTGTTTTAACACATCAAAATGTTTTATTTTAATTACCTAAGAATTATTTTATTTATTTATTTAAGAGTAATTTCATTTTACTTTACAAATTGATTTTATTTACCTAAGAATTAATCCAATTACCTGAGAGTTATTTTATTCATTTAAGTGTAATTTTATTTTACTTTAAAAATGATTTAATTTACTTAAAAATAATTTCATTTTTCTTTACAAGAGTTTTATGTGTTGTGTTTATTTTTAACAAAAAAAAAGGTATTTTTTAGTGTTATGTTATAAGATGTGACAAATATCATAAGAAAAAAAAGTTTAAGATGAAAAAAAAGAACTTATTTAACTTAGTTTACTTTATTAACTTACCCATGTATTTCATTTAGTTAATGAGGATTGTTGTTCATTGTCCCTTTTGGAGATCTCTAATGAGGACACTCCAATTGATTTATCCTAATTTCCATTTACTCTATGTAAAAAAAAAATTAATCATGAATTTTCAAGAGACCATAATTATTGATCATTTTATAAATAATTGTAATGTAAGTTCTTCTGAGGTACATAGTTTTCTCTTAGCACCAACATTGGCAATTTAAAAAAAAAATTAGGGTTTGTATACTATTTTACTTGTTGTATTTTGGTGGGCATTACATAGGTATCAGAGAAAGAGTTTTACAACTTTGGGAACTCTGGGGAATGTTCTTTTAGGTCTAACCATGCATGTGCTCATGTCAAAAAAAATTATTAATAATAAGTCTTTATATAAGTTCTAAACTCTTAGCTCGGGACTTCACTTCCATGACGATGGGTAATAAATGGCTATTGTCCTTGATGTCTATCTTCCCCAATGTTTAATTAGAATGATGAGAGGTCTTCTCATATGTTGTGGATATATATTTTTTGGCATTGCCTAGATTAGCATGTGAACCTTAACATGTGAGTGATTGAGGTTGTTTCTTGCTTACACCTTGTGTGTCCTGTAGGTAGGTTGGTAATTAGATAACAAAGACTCATTGATTTCTACATGTATTTGGTGAAGCTATGCATACTATATGGGGTTTATTCCATGGTTATACATTTGTGTTTTATATATATATAAAAAGAGAGAAATTGAATGGAAATACTTTTGTACATTACGAGTTCTTACATTTGTTAGTGTTTAAGTGTAATAACTTCTTGTGTATTTTTGTTGTGTGAGTTGAATTAGATAGGACTCAAATCATACTTAGAGAAAAATATGCTCTTACATGAAAATAAAGAGTCATTTAATACCTTGCAACTATGTCTTTCGACACGTCTCCCCACTTTCTCTAGGAAATAGGAGCCATACTTGATGATGATCAATCATGATAATGGACTAGGAGTGATGTCTTTTTATACATGTTCTAGGCACAAAATTTGTACTCTTTGCCACAAGAGTTGGTAGATAACTTCTAGTTGGGAATAAGACAACCTAGGGCCCTAATTAATTTTAAAATTGGACATTGTGGGTTAAGGCCACATCCATGAGCCTAAATTGGATCATTGTTTACCTATTCTCTTAGGAGTTGTAGAGATAACAATGATGTAGGAGAAGAATATTTTAAGAAGAGGTAAGATGTTGTTTCTAAGTGTAAATTTGAGTTTAGGATTAGTAGGTGCAACAAATAAATTAGAATTATGTGCACATTTCACCCTCTCATTTTCTTCCACTATGGTGTGCATGTGGGTCTACATGAGTGTTAGTTTACATATTTGTCACTTAACTCTATATTCTCACCCCACACAATGACAAATGAACTAACAATTGAGTTCAATTACAACAATATTTTCAATGACTCTTTGCATTGTTTTACAAGGCACAACTACCTTCGAAAGATTCTAAATGAATGAAACTATGTGTGCTTTTAACCAGAAAGCAATAAAGGTATTCAATCTCAAAGACAACTAAAGAATGAAGAAGCACAAAGACTTCATATAGCAATGTTCATAATCTAATATTTTCAGAATATAATCACCACTACAATTATTCATCGAAAGAGAAACAATCCACAACAATTAGCTTTAATAGAGGTTTCCAATTTTTCCAATATAAAATTGCAATTCAAAAATTTGATAGGCATTCAACATAAGAACACACATTCATCCACCATAACACAAAGTTTACAATATTTGAATTCAACTTCTCAAACTTCCTTTATATATTGAAAATAATTGAAAGAGAAAATAACATAGAAAATGACCAATTAATAGCACAAAGTTTGCCAAAATATCCTCATAGCATCAACATGCCTCATATATATAGCCTTGTCATAAAATAATTGTCTTTAAACAACATACCAACTTCTTGAAGATAGCCCATTAAAGCATAAATAATAATCGTATTTTTAAATAACATGTTTCAAAGCACTTTAAAGAAATAGCATAAAAATAAGAAAGACCATCATGTGACAACATTTTGATCATCCTCTCGAACCGCTTTGCCTCCTTTGTCTTGTTCTCCAGCACATGTTGAGTCTACCTATGACCTAAGATTCTCTTTATAACTCTTGTACCTAGAAATGATGGGAGTTAGGATTTTGCCACTTGGACTTAGAGTGATGTGTACTCAAAGTCTCCACTTACTCATCATTCTCTCTACATCTACCAGTCTCCTATTGACATCATTGAATTCAGTTATGAAAGTTTTGAGATAAAGTGCTATATGACCAAGCTTTCCCAATGAAGCACCATTTATAGTATCAACACTAACAATTTCTTCATTGAGTGTCTTCCTAAAGCACTTCTTCACTTCTTTTATGTCAAGCAAATTTTCTCCACCTTCATCCAAAATCTCTGTCTCTAGAATTGTATAGTTTTTCCTGATATCTACAAGGTCAACGTGGTATTGATTCATAATTCATCTTATTCCACCAATAAACTCCCCCAACATAGACAATTTCCACTCAATTGCATCTTACTAGGAAACATAATCATTCTCTTTATGACCATTTAGAATCTTCATGACCACCAGAATATTCATATCAATCTTTATGATTTCTCGTATTTCCTTAGACACCATGAGAAAACTAGTCTCATCCTTTTTTATGATCTGTAGTTCTGCAACTAACCCTTTTCTTTTATTTGAAATGAGAGCATATATACATTCATAGCCTCTTTGATGTACAACAAACTGTCAATGGTAACTTTTTCAATCCATTCCTCAATAGCTTTGGCCAAATTTTGATATCTTTTAATCTGTTTTAACATGTGTGAGTCAATCAACAGTAACACTTGAGGCTACATCAAAGCGCATGGAAGTGGCATTCATAATGGATGGAATAAAATAAGTTAAAGCATTTAGCTAAGTCTGCAATTTTACATTTTCCTACTGCTCCACTTTAACTCTTTTCGCTAACATTCCCACAAAAAATTTAGCATGATAAATGTCACCCTCCATAGTAGGAGGGACCACATCGATTTTGACCATGTTAAAGTCTACCTCTATAACATCTTGCTCATCTTTATCTACAATTGGATTTGCAATTTCTAGGATCTGATGCCCCGAAGAAGAATCCATCACAATCCTTGACATTCTCTTAGCCTTTTTAGGCTGAGGTGTGGTTTGTAGCAATTTGGCCACAATATCAACATTTATATCCACCATGGGAGTGTATCTTCTTTTCTTCTAAACTACCTTCTTGAGCCAAGAAGGGGAGGGCAACACTGCATTAGTATTACTGGCATCTAGAACAACATTATCTAGTTGGATTTGAGTACTATGTATAGGAATTTCATTCAAAACAGGGGAGGCTAGAATCTCAAATAAAGTGTTAAAAGCACTATCTTCACCAATTTGTTGAAAAATTGAAGAGTCATTACCTGGCATGGGAGACACAAGAAGAGTCATATGGTTAGCCTGAAGCTACTGCAAAGCATCAAGTTTCTTTTCCACTCTTGATATTCTAGCTATAGGTTCACCATCTTGTTCACATGCACTTTTTAATCTCCTGCTCTCTTTAGGTTCCTCCCCATGTCCACCTTGTTGTGAACCAACTCTATGTTGAGTTGTCTCCACACTAGTTGAAGCTCTATGATTTCTAGAGGCATGAGAAGTCCCCTACTCCTTTGTTGTAGGTTCCTTCTGTGGAGAAGAGGATATAATGCACTCATGAAATTTTCCTTGGAGCCACCTCTTAGTCTTATCCAAAACAAAAGAAGACCGAGTTTTGATATCACTAATGTCTTTCTCTAGCCATTAAATATGAGGCAAAGGTTTAGAAGCAACAATATGAAACTCTTCATCAATCATGTTTGAATTATCACCAACTCCACTAGGAGTCTATAGAGGTAGATTGAAAGCACATATTTTGTCTAGAGTCAACCTCATCTGGTCTCTCCTCTGAACTTCACTTTCATCTGCACACTCCTCCCAATAATCTTTGAGATGAGGCTAATACTTATAGAGATTTCCTCCAAACAAATTCTTCTTAACAAATTTCTTACTATCAAAGAATGACCTCACTAATAGAGGATGAAAATTGTATTTGACTAGAAGCTGCCCTACATTTTTAGCATTATCATTTGTTTTAGAGGTGAAAAATGATAAAGACATAGAGAAGGTGTTGAAAGGAAGCAAGGTACATGGAAACAACTTCCTACACCAACCTAATGAGAGGAAGTAGTGCAAATTTTTCTATAGATCTTTACAATTATAGTTAAGATACACAATTAATAGAGAGATTAACACACATTCAAATGCATGAACAATGTCAAGTCACAACAACACAAGATACACGTGGGGAAAACCATTTTGGGTGAAAAACCCCACACTCTAAAGCATAACTCAATGTATTAGAGTAATCAACGAATGGTTACAATACAGTTTTAGAGCCAAGCTCTTTCAAGAGTAGTCATAGTGTCAAGTCTGGAGTAATTCCAGTAGCATTTATGTACCTACAAAAATGAATCATACATCTCCAACTCCAAGCACCTGTATATGAAGAGAAATAGTATGAATGGAGGTAACTTCTAGAGCAAGTTACACAAGGAACTTGTCCAAATCCATGTGGCCTAATTTCCAAGGCCATAAAACATGTGTATGACACTTGTAAGAGATTCTCTTTCGTCCCTTATGATCCCCCAACTTGGGCACCCCAAATTTACCCAATTAAGGTATGACAGATGCTCTTACAATGTCATAAAATCTATCATATATGACAACTCTTACAGCTGTAAGAGAATCTATCATAACTAACTATTAATAGTAGATTCTCTTACAACCTATCATAGTCAAACTTAGGCACCTACTTCCTCCATGCAAGATGTTTTTTGACACTTGTCTTCACCTATCATAGGATCTTCTATTTCTGGCTCCTACATGTCATAGATTCTATCATAGAAAACTATCATAACTCTTACGTGTCATAAACCTCTTACAACACCCAAAAGATGTCGACACATGGAAAAAGTCTGCTACCACAAGGTGGAATGACTATCTCCTCATATGAGGACAAAAATACACTTAGTCACCTTCCGTGTAAGATGACACATCACCGTGAGAACTCCCACAAAGTGACAAAATAAGATTTGCATACAAATTACAATAATAGGCATAAATTAAATATAATTAAATAATAAATGCGAGGAACTTGCAAAGGTTGAGACACCTTAATTCCCAACATTCTCCCACTTGTTGAACACCTTTCAAGAGCCAATAGAATGATAAGATTTAACTGCTAGGGTCCAAGAGGCCCATAGACTCTGCACAACATCTAAACTTCTCTATGCTCATGGGCTTCATCAAGGAATCTGTAACATTCACCAAAGCATCAATTGTCATGCCCACATTTGCCATGTGGTTATGACACACAACACACATGTCATGTCCAAATTTGTCATGTGTTCATGACACAAATATAAAAATCTTTTTCCACACGACTCTAGAAATCCCCTCGCACACATCAAGCGTGCTCGGTGACACACGTACATAACGTAGGTTGTGTCAGAAAGCTACATGTGACATGTCACCCGAAGGTGGAGAATTTAATCTCAATTAGGATAATGCGACTCAATTCACAACCCCTATGGGATGATAGCCACTAAGGCAGTATGCATCGTGATGACCGGCGTTAAGAGGGTTGGTTCCTGTTTCAGAAACCAACCCTAGGGTTCAATAAATGAAGTGGAATGATTTCGACATGAGTTGAAATCTAACCCTAGGTCAACTATCAATTGAAATAGAATCATTAAATTTAAACCATAATAAAATTTTCAATTAAAACATGTAATCAAATTAATGCAAAAAAAGGTGATTAAATGAATTAATCTAGGTAAAAAAATATTCTCCTAGCCCTAGGAAAATTTCGGAAGCATAACGGGTCTAGGGAAAATAATTTCTAGGCGTTCTGATAGCATAATGCCGTCACACTAATCAAGCAAAAATAATTTAAAATAAGAGCCACAACTAAAACCTTTTCAAAAGTATAAATTAAAGCTAAATATACCTATTAAATTAAATTACTCATCCATTTCCTCATTTACCAAGGTAATAATATAATCACCTTAATTAAGGAAAACTTTTAATCAAAGTCTACACTAAAGTCATGAACAAATAAAATAAATTAGAAAGGGATTTAAATAAATTAATCTAAATAAAAAAACAATTAATATTCCCCACCCAAAACCCCATTAAAATATTAAATAAATTAATCTAAAGAAAAAAAACAATTATATTCCTCACCCACATCCCCACTAAAATATTAATCCCTTCCTCCCATAAGTGGGTTCACTAAAAAGCTAGGTTTAAAAAAAAAATAAATCCCACTCAACCCCAAAAAATCAAAGGCAATAAAAAAAGGATGAAAAAGCCCAAAAGAAAAAATTGCTTTTCATTTGCCTCCAAGTTTCAAGAAGGAAATGGGAGGGAAAAAATAATGTCACGTTCACAAGGAGGTTAATTTTTTTTTTTCTATTTTTTTTATTTGGCCTCCTCCATGCCATTTAATTTATTTTCTAACCCTAATTTATTTTTGTCTTCAACCAATTGTTTTATTTCCTCAACCCTAATATTACTTCCTCTCTTCTCCATTCTTCTTCTCTCTTCAAACCCTAAATGTATTTTTTGTTTTGCTCTCTAATTTTCTGGTTTGTGTTTTTTTTTCTTGCAGGGAGGAAGAATGGCTCTTTGGTTTAGTTTTCAACAGGGTTTCTCTCCAATTTTATTGTTTTGTAGCAGTATATATATAAGAAAATATATACCTCATTGCTGCAATATATTTTCATATATATATAATGACAAATGTATATCTTGTAGGTTTGAAAGAAGACAGAGGGCGGCCGAAAGAAATGGCATTTAAAAGAATAGCAAAGAATGTTTATAAGGGAGGCGCCATAGGAATGGCAGAGGGAAAATGATTGGGAGGAGGGGTGGCTTTACCCCCCACCCCCTGTGTAACAATGGCGGCATCGACATTACAACTTTTTGTTTTGAAAAAAAATCCTAACGGGTGTAAAATGTTGCCACGGGGCTTACATTAACACAACATTAAAGTTACTTTAATATTATTCTTTTGTTTGAAATCTGCAATATAAAGAAAAAGGTATTATGTATACATATGAGGTAATCTCATTATTATGTGTGTATATATATATATACATACACACATGTATATATATATATATATATATATATATACATACACACATGTATATATATATATATATGTATATATATATATATATATATATATATATATATATATATATATATATATATATATATATATACATACATACATGTATGTATAGATATATGTATATATATGTATGTATATATACGTATGTACATATACATATATGTACGTACGTACTTATATATATATATATAAGGGCGGGGGGGGGCATTATATGGGTGCAATTAGTTGTATGTATTTTTTACTTGCTATTTAAAAAAAAAAGAATATTGGGTCACTTTTTTACCTTTACAAAATAAAAAAGACAGAGAGAAGGATTTCATTTAATAAATACATCACCTTCTTTTATTACATTTTGAGTTCACTATATATATATAGTGAACTCAAAATGTAATAAAAGAAGGTGATGTATTTTCATTTATATAGTGAACTCAAAATGTAATAAAAGAAGGTGATGTATTTATTAAATGAAATCCTTCTCTCTGTCTTTTTTATTTTGTAAAGGTAAAAGAGTGACCCAATATTCTTTGTTTTTAAAATAGCAAGTAAAAAATACATAAAACTAATTGCACCCATATAATGCCCCCCCCCCCCCCCCCCCCCCTTTAAAATATCTCACTATGAGTCTATTTTAGTTTTATTTCTTTTTTTTCAACAACAATAAATCAATTTGAATGACAATATCAAAATAGGGAGAGAGATGAGAGAAGAATATTTTAATCTTGCACCATTATTTGTCCAAAAATATTTTTAGAATACAAAGCAACCAATCTTTCATTGAAATGGGTAGGAAACATATACATTTACTTTTTTAAAAAGATACACAAAATGAGATTTATACTTCACAAACTATAATCATTTTTACAAGGCTACAAAGGCCATGGCAACCAAAATGCCATAGACAACAAAACTCATTAAACCATGATTCTTTCAAAGCTCCAACACCTAATGTCACCAAACCTACCAAAATACAAGAAAGCTTTCACATGCCCATGGGAGCTCACCTTCCATCCATAGACTTGAAACAAGTCACCCCCAAGCTTGGAGGTCACCCACATAACCAGGTTCACATCACAATATAGATTTAACACAAAAATCACTCACACCAAACAAATATATACCCTCCCAAGGTTTGCACATAACTAATCCATTTACTTAGAATTTTTGGGGTAGGAGAGTGGACTAGTCTCAACTCAAGGGGGAAACCCAAATCACCAAAGACACAATAATACTCAAAATTCTCAAGGCACTCTTGCCTTCACCAAAATCTCAAAATGTCATAAATCACAAGGCAATCTTGCCTTCACCAAAACCTCAAAATGTCACAAAATCACAAGGCACTCCAACCTTCACTAAAATCTCCAATACTTAAAAAATATACTCCCATGGCCATCAACACCTCCAAATATAGTGAGGTTGCCCCCAAGGAGGTTCACTCCTCTCCCACCCCAAACAAGATGAGCTCTTATCAATGGAAAACTTCATCATACACCCAAAATCAAACCCCACACAAACACATAAAACCAAAACTCATACACACAAAAACCATATTCACAAACAGTGAAATAATGCATAAGGAAGGCATAAAGCCTTAGGTGCTTACCTTATAAGCACAAATTTGGCAAGAAGTTGATGGAGAGCTCCCAAGTCCCCTTCCAATCTCCTTGCCTCCAAATCCTCTAACTTTTGCTATCTCTCTCCCAAACAATATTTAAAAAAGGCCAAAAATGAAGAATCCTCTCCATCTCTCAAAGATGGAGTTTAATAGGCTAAACCAAAAAGCCTTGAGGAATGAGAAAGTGACACATGTGACCTTCTCCTTCCTCCTCACAGCCCACTCACAAAAACCCAAGGGATAAGCAGGTGACACATGTCACACTCCCATCCCACAAAGCCTCAATCACTCCCACAAATGCTCTCACACGTGTGTGAGCATAGTGGAGAGGGGAATCCCACATGGAGGACTCTAAAAGGATAAGGATGAGACACATGTCATCATCCTATCCAACAAGGCAAACCCATTCCCCCATTGATATGTGAGGGCATATGAATGAGGTCTCTCACTCTTGGATGCCCTGGAAGCTTCCCAAGTCTTCAAGATAAGGGAGACCTTATCCTAGGATAGTGTAGTTGGTCATGGTGGAATCTTGACTTGTCCACCACCTTATCCAACTTCAAATTTCGTTACTTAACTTCAAGGTCAAGTTAAGGTGACTCAAAGAAGGTTAAACTAAGGTTTGACATGTTCAAATTGGTCCTAGACCCTAGGGGTATGACCTAGGGTCATTATTTGACCAAAATAAACATTAAGGGGTTCATAAATTCACATAAAAGACTCAATGATTAAATAGCACCAAAATAGTGCAACTTAAACATTACAATTTACAACACATCAATGAATTAATTAAAAAGGGTGAACCCTCATCAAATTAAACATCAAATACAAACATTACAAATCATCATGCTCCATTACAAATGACTTTGGTCCCTCTTGGGACTAGGTCGACTTAAACATGGATATCACACAGGGTTACCAGAATGACCTCCGATTTTCCATGGGCATGGTAAATTATCTGCACACTTCCACAAATAGATCAATAGCACATGTTTATCATAGCCGAAGTGAAATGAATTGCACATACACACAAAGTCGCATAATCACATATATCCTCAATTATAACACATGCTAACATTTGCATAATTCACAAATCACTCGCATTTCACATAATCAAATCAGGATCATACATTGCATCATATCTCATCAATGTACTCATCAATTAACATCTTAATTGCATCAAAATAATATCACCTTAACATTATAGAATCAAATGGAATCTAACATGCAAGCTATGACATCATCACAACATAATCCATAAATCAGATCAAGGTTCAAAGTAAGTCTATGAATGTCTAAATCCATGGGGTCAACAACCCCTAAAATGTCTACATGACAAATATAATCTGAACAATAAGTCTCATAAACAAAGTAAGAAGTACAACACATGGTAGCCTCACACTACGACACTAAAGGTTCTAGTTCAAGCATAAGAGGTGACATTCCAACAATCCCAGCGAGGGTGTGCATCACCGACACATACCCAAACTAACACAACCACCTTATAAAAAAGGTCCACAACAACACTACATAGCCTTGAAGATAGGGTCACACTCCCATAAATCGAACCCTTAGCTAGGGTGAAGCAAAACAACATGGTCTACAAGTGCAACTAATCCAGTTGCACAAGGGTGAGCCTCACATCCTCATCCAATAGAGCTAAACTTTCTCTTGGAAGTTAACATGGAAGTTTCATAGGGTAACCCACCTACAAGCCATTCCAACATGGTATAGAACTCTGATTGATTTTGACATAAAAGTAATGGACTAATAAGGACTTAATAAGTAATCACATGGCAATAATCTCAAAGATACCCTCCTCTGACTAGGAGGGGTCAAGAATCTAACGACAACACATACTCCAACACGTTACAGGCATCAAAAGGCACTGGGGCATTAGATGCCCTTAGATAGACCACCAGGTATTTCAAGATCATGCAAAATGGGGACATACCCTAAATGTTAGCACTATGAGGGGCCTTCTAAACACTAACTTAACTGAGTCATACTCCTAGTCTCTTTTAGTCATCCAAAAACCTAACTAACATAAAGCAACCCAAAAAGGAAGCTTGGCCAAACAACTAGCCACAAAACCACCGTTCAAGCCCCAAACATGCATCTTACCCAACTTACCACCAATGCTAAGCTAAACACATAAGATCCCAAGCAATAAGTGCAAGACTCTCAAGTCTTGGCTTCCCTTTCTATCAACAAGTCCCCACTAGACTACTTAAATCAAACTTTGAAAAAAAGGGGTAGGGACCAAACATGTTCAAACATCCCTAGCATCAAGGGATGAAAGAACACCAATGCCACTAAAATCTCATGGGTCAACTTCAAAAAGTGAGGAGCAACCATAAAGCCTCTTTAAACGAGGGCCAAAACATCGATGGCAATGGTTCCACACAACTGCAGGAGGATCCTAAGATTTTCCTAACTTGTCTACTCCTTTGAATCTCTCGAGTAATCATCTCTTGATACATAAATATTTTGATCCTCTAAACAACCTCAAGCTTACGACATTAACCAAGGCCGACTATTCTCATTTTCTTCTCACCAAGTACCCCTTATGGGTAATGTGGGTCACATATTTCACAACACTACACAAGTACTAGCAATACCAACGATAATAAAATCCTCAACATAAAAGCTTGGAAAGATAAGTCTTGAATAAGTTTTAACGATATCAATTTAAAAGAATAAAATATTTAGGAGGTAAATTTCAAAAGGTGGTTCAAGTTCCAAAATTTAAGTCAAGTTCACAAGTGGCCCAAATTCAACATTCAAAACTTAAATCAAAATATGATTAAACAAGTCCTTGATGTAAGAGGATTATAAGAAATTACATTGGCTAAGTAGCCCAAGTAGAGAATTCAATACTACTGGTTTTGAAATCAATAAAATTCCATCAATAAGTAGATAATTATCTTCAACAATTTAACTAAAATTGCACATTACAACATTATACGTATACAACATAGTTACAAAAGAGAGGAGAGGGATAGTGGTCACACTCTTAACTAAGGTCATGAAACACCCCAACTACACGTACACCCACAACTTCTAGGCAACCTAGGACATGCTTGGAAAAGATCGCCAAAAGTCATGTATCCTAAGGGTCACCTTCGAAGTGGGTTTCTTTGTGCTTCCTAGTAAGGAACACAAAACAACATCTTCATGGATACTGCCAAAATCCAACTAAAAATCACTAACTTCCATAATTCTAAAATTACCCAAGGCAGTTCACAAATTACTCTCAAGTTCATGACAAGGCCTTAATATCACCCAAAAACAACCCATCGGATGCATCTATGTCGATCATACGAGTCGATCACAACACTTAACCACTAACACCCAAAATGTATCACAACCAACTCACTATTACCCCAAAAATGAACTTAAACTCCCAATGCATCCTTACAATCCCAGCGTTCCCAAGATACTCATACAAGTGACAACCCACATTCATTACCTTAAAGCAAGGTGTGTGGGGCCTTAAACAATTCCACATCTAGAATTATTGTAATCCATAAATAATCTTTCTAATCATTAGGATTCCCTTCAAGGAATCATGCAATCAGTTGCACAAGGGACTCACCTCAAGAGTCACCAGAACCCAATAACTAAATGTTCAAGAAGGTACCACTTAGAGGGTTTCCACATTAACCCAATAGGACAAACATACTAAATCTCAACTTTCTTTACTTACAACCATTTCAAGGCTTCACTATAGCCTTCTAAGCACACAAGGACAAACATTACTTCCAAGGGGAACTCGTCACCTTGACAAGACATATAGGTAAGCAATTTTCAATGAGATAGGGTGGTAAGGGAGGGATCAAGTTGCAATTTATATTACTATTTAATAAGTAGTTATGAAATTAAACTCGCAACTAGATCTTACTTCTCGACTATCATAATATGTTTCAGCCTCATGCACATACACCACCTTTAAACCACCTACCAATGAGGTACTATACTATAAATGAACAAAGCACATTACAAATTAATGTGAAGGCAACGCATAGCCAAAATATCCATAAGATGCCAACTTGTTACAAGGAGATTTACTTAATGTGGCACAACAATTGTCACAAGATTCCCAGCCATGAAGTGGTTCCCAAAGCCACTACTCATCCTTTCATTAAACCCAAGAGGTAAAACCCAAGAAAATAGCCATAAAAGGCCTTACATGCCAAACTCTTTTAACATCCACTTCTCCATCCTCCAAATGAGGGTACCAAGTGACTCTTATAAGAGATTATACCATTTTATCCACTCTTTGAGTGAAAACTACTCATCAGGATAACTTAATCCTAAATCAAGGCGAAGGACAACTAAAGGTCCACAACTTCTTTACATCCCAACTAGAGGGGTCATCTAAACAAGACACATCTTACCCCATGATACAAAGGTTAACTAAATGACACCAGGAGGATCCAATAAATGATTAGGGTACATGAGTCTTTGTCTAACATAGTCTACCACTCAAATACATTTCTTTCCTCCTACGAGGTAGGATAAAAACAACTCAACATTCATTAAGGTAACCTACAAGGTAGCCATAAGAATAAAAAATTATCATAATAACACTTGTCCAAGGGTGCACTTACCATGGGTTGTCACGACCCCTAAAGAAGGATCAAAATGTACCAACAACTAGGACAAGGGCAAGGATTAGCTTGAATGAAACACTTAGCAAAACCCAACCAATATCATCCTCTTAGGATAGCACTAGGTCAAGAAGTTGACCAACTTTCAAATTTAGGACTTACATGGTCCTTCAATTACTCTATTCATCAAGAATACACTCCCCAAGTACCTACGACACCAAGTCATACATAGGGTTTAGCGGAAGCAAAAATTGAAGGACAATAAGCTATTGCCACGCAAGGTGTCTTACAAACTCATTGCTACAAAAGCTAGAGTTAGACATGCAACACAAGTATGCACGATCTATTATCAGCCCAATTCAATAATTATACACACACAGAGATCCCAGTGTTTAAAACACGGGCTCTGATACCAAATGTCATGCCCACATTTGCGATGTGCTTGTGATACACAACACACGTGTCATGTCCACATTTGTCATGTGGTCATGACATAAAATATCAAAAACTTTTTCCACATGACTCTAGAAAACCCTTCGCATGCATTAAGCATGCTCAGTGACACATGCACATAATGTAGGTTGCATCAGTAGCCTACGAGAGACATGTCTCCTAAAGGCAAGGAAGTCAATCTCAATCAGGATAATGTGACTCAATTCGCAATCCCTATGAGATGATAGCCACTAAGGGGGTATGCATCACGATGAGAGATGTTAAGAGGCTTGGTTCCTATTTCGAAAACTAACCCTAGGGTTCACTAAAAGAAGTGTAATAATTTCGACATGAATCGAAATCTAACCCTAGGTCAACTATCAACTAAAATAGAATCATTAAATTTAAACCATAATACAATTTTTCAATTAAAACATATAATCGAATTAATGCAAAAAAAGGTAATTAAACGAATTAATCTAGGTAAAAAATATTCTCCTAGCCCTAGGAAAATTCTGGTAGCATAACGGAGTACAGGGAAAATAACTTCTAGGCATTCTGGCAGCATAACACTGCCACACTAATCAAGGGAAAATAATTAGAAATAAGAGCCATCACTAAAACCTTTTTAAAAGTATAAAATAAAGCTAAATATACCCATTAAATTAAATTGCTCATCCATTTCCTCATTTACTAAGGTAATAATATAATCACCTTAATTAAGGAATGTAAAGGGTGGAATATGGATAGTTGAGTCTTAGGTAGTTTTGTATGTGTATCCTCCTTTCACCCTTTCATTCAAGGACCTAGGGTTGAGTTACAATGTACTATCATACCTTAGGTCACTATGAGATGTAGGGAAGCTTGGATTTTTATGATTTGATTACCAATTATGGGTAAGTGCAAAAAGATGGGGGGCCAAAAAGTGGCCACATAGTTTTGAAAAAAAAATAATACATAACGCAAGCGCGTTATAACGCACTCATGTTATAACGTGCTCACATTATGGTTTGGTAATGACAAGCCTGAGGCTCGTCAAAACCAAACCATAACGTGCTCGTGTTATAACGTGAGCGTGTTATTACTTCCTATAAATAAAAAAAAAGCACTTCACTTCATTCCATTTCTTTTTCCTCTTATATACCCGTGGCCTGCAAACCCCAGGAAGCGTACTCACGTTTTGGAGATCTTAATTCGACACAAAAATCTTTGCAATTCGTCGCCAAAATGCCTCCACGACATCGAGCATGCCAAAGGAGTGAGTTTTATTTGTTTTTTTATTTGAATTTGTTTTTGAATAGGTAGGTTTGAGTTGATTTTTGATGTAAATTTCATTAATTTTCAAGAAATGTTAATGCACCTCCTCCTCCTCCTCCTCCTCCACAAAATCCTACAAAAAAACAACCTCCTCCATCCATTCCTCGACATGCCCCTGGAACACAAGAATATATAATGGGGCAAATTGAAAACAACAAAAAAGAAATTGAAGATATAATTGCAAGGTTGAAAGATCCTTCCACTTCAACCTTACATAGGTCCACGCTTGCTGAATCTATGTTATCAAATGTAGATTCAATTAGCAAGCAAATAACTAGTTGGACAGATAAGAGGAGAGAGTTTAGAGATTATTATGCAGACAAGCTGTCATACCAAGATGTGAAAAAATTACAAATCACAAAATTAGACTTGTGTTTCATTTTCACAAACCCACAAACAAATCAACCTCCACCAATTACATACAAGAGGTTCCCTATCCATTGGTGCAACAACCAAGCGATAAGGGACAATTTTGGGTAGAGGTGGTGGATGGTTTTTGACCATCCTCCATGCAATAATAATGAGGTCCCATAATATTTTTTGAGGAAACTCTACTGTGAGTTTGTCCTCAATAAAGTGCCAGACTATTTTGATATGCGGGACTTCCAGGGTAGAGGTGGGGGGTCAGCACAAGATAGACCAGGGGCACGTCTTGACCCACAATAGGTAGTGAGACGAGTAATCAGCAGGCCAGCCCACGAGCATGTTTCTATCCCTTCCATTGTGAAGGAGAGTGTTGAGGTTGATACACTTCAGTCCATTAGTGCCTTGACCCAGAGCATCATAGAGCATGCTGGTCCTGCAACACAGAGTGGGTTGGGAGATAGTGTGAGGAGTAGGGTCCCACCCCATACTTGTCAGGCTTGCAGGTCAGCCTGTGGTTATGACCCCATGGATAGTTAGGATGCGGGTGCAAAGGCTACATTTGCAACTGAGCAGATGGTGATGACAGATACCCTCCTGAGTGATACTTTCGACCTTGATACTCAGGTAAATATTAGCAAGTTTATTGAATTTAATTTATTAAATTTTATTTTTGAAATGCAAGATTAACTAATTTAAATTGACAATTTTAATAAAATTTCAGGGTCATAGCGTTGATGTAGTTTTCAATGGTTCGCCACCTACATTTTACACTAGATCATCTACTGTTGGGGTATGTAACTAGTAAACAATTATAAATACTACATGTGAATAGCATCATTATATGAATGGTATTCTAATATCTAATTTTGGATGTTGAATAGGTTAATATTGTATATTTCACGGCAACACCTACCAACGGTGGTGGACTTCAAAGCTTTACGGAGGTAATAAAATAAATAGTTTAATGAATGAATTGTACTTACTAGATTTTTGTATGTGACTTGTGTACTTTATTGTGTGTACTTCCATGTTTAGATGAACATGTATGTATGTTAGGAGCCATGATTTGCATCACTATTATAGTTTTCGTAATTGAATAATGTTGTTTTATTTCCAGATGATGCAGGCTGCGGAGACACCTCCCATGTTCAGAGGGCAATGGAGCATGGTGTGGCCTCTACTATTCATAGCTCCATGGCATTGACAAGGGTATGAGGCAAATTAGTAAATTTTAATTTACATTCATTGTTATAGTTGTCTATTTTTGAAAAATCAAAAGATTATTGATTTGAAGTTTAATTTCTATCTAGATGGTTTCTATAGGACATGACATCACCAGGGCCTATTCCTGCTACTAAGGCAAGTGAGGAGACAGATTATATGTTAGCGGTAAGTGATTATTTTGTTAAATGTTTCATTTTTTATAACATGTAATTTATATATATTAATGTCTATACTTTTTATTGTAACAGCTAAAGATGCAGGAAGAACTAAATAGGAGGAGTAGCCCTCGGGTTCATAGTAGACCACCCACATGCGTGTCTCCATCCCCTAGAAGATCAAAGGATGCCCATGATCTATTCTCTTCACCAGCCAGAGGGGAATGACTTTTTATTGTGTTCCTTTATTGTATGCCTATATGGCATTTGTGGACATATATTTTGTATTGTATATAGTTGACATTGTATGCCCGTATGGCATTCTTGTAAGCATATATGGCTATTTTGTATATATGTTATACTTATATCGATAGATATTGATGTATGCCTATATGGATATTTGGTTAATACAAAATTTTTTTATCAATGGCATCCATACTTGCATTATAAATCCACGTTTGAATGGATATTTGTAGATGGCTACTTCAAATATTTAAAGTCTAATTGTATTACATAGGATGTTTGTTGATACAATAAGCTAGCTATTATTATTCAAGTATCACCTAAACCTCATTTTGGAACTAAAAGATAAAAGTTGTATTTAAAAAAAATGAATCATCATGTTGAACAGAAAATATTAATATTCTTTATGAGTAGCATAGAATGTCAACTATATGCAATACAAAAAAAATGAATCATCATGTTATTCTTTATGTTTGAGATCCTCAAAATGACTATGTCTGGTAGCCTGATATCCTGAAACACTAGGATGAATATCCAAGTCATTAGGATGATTGTGCCTTGAGAAAATGTCATTAAGATGAGCGCCTAAAGGAGACTTTCTTAAACATTCAAACATTGAGCAACAAGCATGAAGGGTTAAGGCACAATTTGCAACTCATAAAGCCTCAAAAGGGTGCCCAACTTAGAGAGAGCATTCATTTAAGACAAGGTACCCATTGACACCTGTTCCACCATAAAAGTGTGCCTAAGGTGGAAGGAGAACAAGCCTCTAGTAAGTGAAGGGCACCTATTGTCTAAACCACTACATTATGGCACCCTAGCATGAGGAGGAGTATATAAGTCAATAGGAAATGGTGCCTAGAATGCAAATGAAGGACTAAGTGGCATTTTTAGTAAGCATCAATTCACCTTGAGCTTTCAATAAATACATCAAATTGAGCCCCATAAGCCTAGGTGCCCTTTGCCTTCAAAAGAACCTTGTATTGACGTCAAGAGTTGGTCATATTGGCAGACCTTGGTTAGGCTTCGCTGATAGTGGTCTGTCTTGCCAACAAGTGTGGTTCGAAGTCGAAGACATCAGTGTATCAGAAGATAATCCCATCGGCACATCAGAAGAGCAATTGAGAGCTTCACCGATGAAGGGGGTCACACCGATAGTCAAAATCCATCGGTGTATCGGCCCAACGAGATTAGAGTTCACCAATGTTTGTAGTCTCATTGATGGGTGTGGTCCGAAGGTTGTCATTGGTGAGATTGGTGTGTTGGTAGAAGAGTTTTTGAGTGTGTTGATGGTATTAAGTCCTACCGATAGGTGAGGGACTTAGAGTCTCATATCAAAGTGACAAAGACATCAGTGTGAAAGGATATAAAGTCACCGATAGCAGTTTGTCTAACTGATAAGAGTCAATGATGGGATGTTTGTCAGGAGTGAAACCAAATGAAGTCATGGTGGCATCAGCCTATCGGCCGATGAAATTTTAAGCTCGCTGATGGTATGTTGTCTCGCCAATAGTGAGTTCAAAGGTTCAAAAGTTGATAATTCTATGCTTCCACTATGTGCTTTGCATCAGACACTCATCCCTACTACAGTCTAGCATTCTCTAGTTGTGTTCTCCCCTTTGTTTTTGTGAACACATCTGGAAGTAATGTTGAGTTACTTGTGATGTCCTTATTGACTGGTGTTGTTTTGGATTCATGTGTAGTCCTTGTTCCTTATAGTCTATTGTCTACCTGACTACTTGTTGTAACTTATTGAACCACTATGATTTTGAATATTTATATTTAGAGGGCATTAGACACCAAAACTTCTTGACCTTTAACAACCCAACCTAGAATCAATAGATTTTTGTCCATCCCTACTATTCTAGTCAAGACAAAACCTGTTGATTCTCATTCAATCCAAAGTTCATTAACAGGATTATCTTATCATAATATTTAGGGAAATGACCACCTAGATGGGCAATGATGTGAGCTATCTATAAAGAAACTTTCAAGAAGTATAGGAGGCATGAGAATCCCTCCATGTTGTTTATCAAGTTGAATGATCTATGACACATCATGTATCATTAAAAAATATTCTCAAAGAGAAAGCAAGTGAAAATACTCAAAATAACCCATAACAAGGTGGAGAAGTTTAAAGGATGGAGGTTGCAACACTTTCCAACCTCATAGCCACACTAGTCCAATGGATCAGGATGCTAAAGGCTAGAGGTGTTGAGAAACCTCTAAAGGACAAAACTATAGAAAGACCAAAAGTTCAAATGAATCCATTCAACACTAGGGTTGAGAAAAACTAGGGGTCAACTCAATCTTCCCTAGATCTAATTTTTTTTTTCAAAAAACTAGTAATGACACTTTCCCACATCTTCAACAACCTAGTGGAGCTTATGCGCCACAAAATCATGCGACTCCCATAGTGTATCATCCCATCACTGTCCAACCAATGTATCTAGGATATCAAACAAATGTGTAAATGAAAAATCAACTTAGTACACAAGCCCCATCCATGGGTCTCATGTTCATAAGAACTCCAACTTCTAAAGATTCCTTTTTAGGAACCTACTTAGACTATTTAAAAGAACCTCTTGACTTAAAAATTTGTAATATGTTATTATTACATCCCCTCCTAGATGTACCAAAATTCAAAGGGGAAGGGAATCCAAATTCCCACATCAAGGCATATATGATGACTGCAAGAGAGATCTTCCCTTGGGACATAGTTGTGGCTAGGATATTTCCCAAGACCCTTGAAGGAATCATGTTAAATTGGTACTATTACCTTCCAAAGGTCTCTATACATTTCTTCATACAACCCATTGGTGATTTTGTGATACCTTTCAATATGAACAAATTCATCAAGGCAAGAATTTGAGAGTTCCTAAGTATGAAATAAAATGTTTAGTTATTGGTACATTTTTAGAAGTCGGAGGCAAGTCCTTTATTTGTCAACTAGTGCCCTAAATATGGCCCATAGAGAAATCTATAACCTCTTTTTGCATTTTGTAAATAGGGATACAAGGGAGGAGGTTTAGAAGTTACCTTATAAGTCTTATGAGGAATCTTTAGAAAGTGCATTAAGAATTGATCAAGCCATAATTAGTAGTGGGTAAAGGGTTTACAGAATAAATGGATGGTTGATGACTTCCCAAGCTAGAGATAATAGTGAAAACAATCCTTCCACCATCAGGATATTGAAAAATAATCATAATGTAATGATATATGGGATAAGTGACATACCTCTTGTGAAAAGTGATGATCATAACAAGAATGGTCACGTCAACTTAATGCCCAATAATTTTAATACTATCAAGCATCCACATAATAGTAGATAATCTTATCAAAAGTCACAGAGAAATTTCTAAGGACCATAGTGTTATCCCTATGACTTGACACATACTACTTGTTTCATAAAGCAAAGGGACATGATATAAATATTGTTGTTATATGGAGCCTAATCAGACTCGAAGGTTAAATTTACCCAACTTTTATCAGTGTGGTTTCCCCCCAAATATTTTCCTGCTAGTTTTGACACCTTGAAGTCTAAGTGCATGAAAATCATTCTAAGTTGGCAACCTAATCCAATGACTTGACATGGATCCCAAAACCACCTATTGGACCAATAGGATCCTAGGCACTCACTTCATGCATTATGATTTCTAGGCACCATTTTGATGCTCCATCACAAGGAAAGTGTGCCTACACTTGCAAGTGTTTTTCTTCAGGATCTAGGCGCCAGTTGAAGGTTGTAGTTGCCAAGAAGAGCGCCTAGCAAGAGGAAGTCTTTTGGAGTCTCCAAAACACATCAAACAATTGACTAACAACAAGATAACTTTTTCCCAAGTTAGGTGCTTCAAGAGGGAAGTTAAAACATGAATAAGCGCCAACTTGTCTAGGTGCAAACTAAAGCTTGTTGAGGATACACATGGCGCCCAACATTCCTTAGTGATTTTACAAACTTCAAACACTCAGAACTCTTCAAGGAATGCCCAATGCCCCTTCTTGATGATAGGCACCAAAGTGAGGGTGGAATTGCACCTTGATGGAATTAGGTGCTATCTAGAGTATGCTACTCCATGGAAATGCACCTTCTTGCTTAGAGTAATTCAAACACTCCAAGGTCTTCAGTGAACAATTCCCCAACTTATGAAATGTCCTCCTTCATTTTAAAACACATTGTAATGCTTTAGAGAGATAACTATACCTAGGCATCAATCTGGGTTAGAAATGCCTCCAAAGTGCACCTTCTCTTTCAGAATGCAAAACAAGGTCCAAAGGTGCTAATAAACTGAAGCGCTTCTTTGGAAAAGTCCCAGAGGTTAAGATGCACGTTGTCTTAATGAGGTGCAACTCTTGGGTAAGAAAGCTTATAAAGTGCACCTAACTTAGTGACAAGGTTGATAACTTCTAAACCCTTCCTGGAACTTACATTGCTTCAACTAAAGATCATCTTGCACCAATACATCACCAAACTTTTAATCACAAGATCAATTCAAACTTAGGCACTCATTAAGAGTCTTTCCAATGTTGGCGCATCTGAGAGGTTGAACTGGCAAGCGATGGCACCTAACTTCCTAGACCTTGTTTCAATATGTTTGAGTTCCAAAGTTGACTCAATGGTATCAAGATGGCGCCATCGAGTCTTTGGACTAGTTCCTTAGAGTTTCAAAAATATTCTGGCTCCTTGAAAATTCCTCCTACATGCTTGGGTGCCATTTCAAGGTCTTGGAACTATGATGTAGTGTCTTATTGCTCTAGGTGCCCATTCATGATTGTGCAACTTGAGATTGGCGCCTAGAGTGAATAGGCTTTCATCCTGACTTAATACACTGCCTCCTTCTAACGATTTTTGGGGCAGCAGAAAACCTTTCGCCACGGGCAAATGTCTTAGAGATATAAAAAACTGAGAGAGGTTATTGTAGAGGCACTCTACCTGATCACGTTGCCTCAAATAGAATATTTCTAAGTGACATGGTTTTTGAGTAACATCTCATCAAAGATTGCTTCCTTTTTGCACTTTGGACTCTTCAGGGATATCGTCGGTACAATGTAGCTCGGATTGTTTCGACATGTTTGGGTGAAAAATAGGACCATACCTAGCGTAAATGTACCCATTTGGACATATTGGAATAGTTAGTTTGGTCACATCAGGAGTAGGATGAAAGTTACACCCCTTTGCAACTTTACACTGCCTCCTTCTGACAATTTTTAGGGCAGCAGAAAACCTTTCACCACAGGAAAATACCTCAGAGATATAAAAAATTAAGAGGTTATTGTAGAGGCACTCTACTTAATCGCGTTGCCTCAGACAAAACATTTCTAAGTGACACAGTTTTTGAGTAACATCTTGTCAAAGATTGCTTCCTTTTTACACTTTGGACTCTTCAGGGATATCGTCGGTACAATGTAGTTTGGACTGTTTCGACATGTTTGGGTGAAAAATAGGACCATGCCTAGTGTAAATGTACCCATCCGGACATGTTGGAATAGTCAGTTTGGTCACATTAGGAGTAGGATGAAAGTTACACCCCTTTACAACTTTACACGGCCTCCTTCTGACAATTTTTGGAGCAGCAGCAAACCTTTCACCACAGGCAAATGCCTCAGAGATATAAAAAATTGAGAGAGGTTATTGTAGAGACACTCTACATGATCACGTTTCCTTAGACGGAATGTTTCTAAGTGACACAATTTTTGAGTAACATCTTGTCAAAGATTGTTGCCTTTTTGCACTTTGGACTCTTTAGGGATATCGTCGGTACAATATAGCTCGGACAGTTTTGACATGTTTGGGTGAAAAAAAGGACCATGCATAGCGTAATTGTACCCATCCAAACATGCTGGAATAGTCAGTTTGGTCACATCAGGAGCAGGATGAAAGTTACACCCCTTTGTAACTTTACACTGCCTCCTTCTGATGATTTTTGGGGCAACAGAAAACTTTTCACCATAGGCAAATGCCTTAGAGATATAAAAAACTGAGAGAGGTTATTGTAGAGGCACTCTACATGATCACGTTTCCTTAGATAGAATGTTTCTAAGTGACGCAATTTTTGAGTAACATCTCATCAAAGATTGCTTCCTTTTTACACTTTGGACTCTTCAGGGATATCGTCGATACAATGTAGGTCAGACTATTTCGACATGTTTGGGTAAAAAATAGGACCATGCCTAGTGTAAATGTACCCATCCAGACGTGTTGGAATAGTCAGTTTGGTCACATCAGGAGTAGGACGAAAGTTACACCCCTTTGCAACTTTACACTACCTCTTGACGATTTTTGGGGCAGCAGAAAACCTTTCACCACAGGCAAATGCCTCAAAGATATAAAAAACTGAGAGAGGTTATTGTAGAGGCACTCTATGTGATTGTGTTAGCTTAGACAAAATGTTTCTAAGTGACATAATTTTTGAGTAACATCTCATCAAAGATTGATGCCTTTTGCACTTTGGACTCTTCAGGGATATCGTCGGTACAATGTAGCTCAAACTATTTTGACATGTTTGGGTGAAAAATAGGACCATGCCTAGAGTAAATATACCCATCCAGACATATTGGAATAGTTAGTTTGGTCACATCAGGAGTAGGATGAAAGTTACACTCCTTTGCAACTTTACACTGCCTCCTTCTGACAATTTTTGGGGCAGCAGAAAACTTTTCACCACAGGAAAATGCTTCAGAGATATAAAAAATTGAGAGAGGTTATTGTAGAGGCACTCTACATGATCATATTACCTTAGACAGAATGTTTCTAAGTGACAATTTTTGAGTAACATATCATCAAAGATTGATGCCTTTTTGCATTTTGAACTCTTCAGGGATATCGTTGGTACAATGTAGCTCAGACTATTTCAACATGTTTGGGTGAAAAATAGGACCATGCCTAGCGTAAATGTACCCATCCAGATGTGTTGGAATAGTCAGTTTGGTCGCATCAGGAGAAGGACACCAAAAATGCATAACATGATGATGTAAAAATGTGTATATGTGTATAAATGTAGCAGGAAATTAAAAAAAGACAAACCTTACAAATTAATGTGTATACTTACAACTCAATGTATCATGACTTTACAAAATCAATGTGAATACTTACAAATTAATCCAATGAACCATTCGGGTCTGCTCTACTCTTTATTGTGTCAAGTATTACTTCATGGTTAGACTCACACACCTTCCACAAGATTTTATTCAAAGGTCTACCCTGATACTTTATCAAATTAACATTAGATGCCACGACAAGGTTCAAGTAATGAAGAATCTTTCGATGTGTGTCAAAGTCTTGAAACAGCCAAACATTAACACTCTTATGTGGGTACCTTCTAAGCCATGTTCCAATAATAACCACTGAGCCTGTAGGGTATTCGATGTTTTCTCCATCTGTAACAGGGGCCTCCAATTTCTTTTTGGCCTCAACACAATGACATAAGTAATAATCTGTTCCCTCTTCATTATCTTCATCTACAACAACTACATATACGTGCCCTACATTGATATGTGTAGCAAATTAGATGAAATTAGTCAACATTACAAAAACACTACAAAGTAAGATGATATTACCTGGTTGAACTAGATGAAATTAGATGCATATACATGCCCTATATTACTTGGTTGAACTAAATCTGATATGTAGTCAAAGTCAACTGATGATTCCATCTGTGTTAGTTCCAGTGCCATCAGGGGTTGATATGTGTCAAGTGGGCTAAGATAACTTAACTACCATTCGTCAACCCACTCCTTTGACTTGCACTCATTCCAGACTTGAATTGTATAGGAAGAACAAAAGCATGACATCTTTCGTGTATGGATACTCCATGAACTTGCAATTGAGCTTCTGAAAGAGTGCATCTCATTTGATCCTGTCAGTGTACAACAGTCCTCATATAGTGCAATGTTAGTATCATCTATCAACCAAAAAAATCTATGAACTGAAGACTTACCTTCATTACCTGGACCCATGGAAGCATTACACCACTCAACAATCGATTTTGCATCTGTCAACTTTGCATTGTCTTTATACTTTAACTCTTCTCGTGCTATGGCTCTTTTGATACATGCTCCTACACCATCATGCTCCCCCTTTCCATGCCTGGCCTCACAAAAGTTCCACATATGCTGAATACCTATAAAATTATGCCTCCTACTCAGCCAATAGAAAATTTGTGAGTTCTTGAATTGTGATGCACAGTTATCCAACCATATGATATGCCGACTGAACGATATGCCCCTCTAGCCAAATCATTGTAGAACACCTGAAACCAACCTTGCATGAACTCCGTAGAATGAGTGTGATCATCACTAATATAGAAATTATGCTCCCTTATGATCTTTTTGTCATCCTCTGTATTATCATTCGCATGAATGAATGCGATGTGTACAAATATAGAAACCTGTGTGGAGTTTTAATATTGTGATTACACCTCACGCTGTGGCTGTAGACTGTAGTTCTCTGCAAAGTTGATGACTGAAACAATGCTACCAACTGGAAATGTGTCCTTGCATAACTTGAATTGTAAGTCCAACCATCGAGCTCTATGGGCATGTCTTGCATACTCATACACTATGTTGTCACAAAATATAGGCATAAACTGATACAACAGAATCTTTTCAATAACCAAATCACACCTCTTTGCTTCTTTACCATCTTTTGTATTGTATGCTATTGTTTTATACTTGCCAAACTCTACTAGTTCATTTCCAACCATATGTGTTCTTTCCATATGTTCACATATTGGCAAATGTTGCAAGACACCACAATGATGACATGTGCCATCCAAGCATAATTTCTTGTAGAATATTTGACCTTCTTCTCTTTTACATAAAATTCTTGATATGAAGTCCCTTGAAGATGTTAGTGGGGCACATATGGCACAACCCTGCAAAATATTGTTAGTATGCATATCTAAACATATAGACCTATAAGCATCAAAATGGTTAGAAAATTCAATATGTAATCTACAACAAGAAGTAGTGTGTGTGTGTGATTTATCTTGACATAGAAAGGTTTTAGCATTTCAAAATATCTTTGACAAATTTTAATTTGAGGATACTTCTCTAGAAATTTACCATAAAACTGTGTTTGAGTCTCATCCAAAAAATGCTTTAGATGTGGCTCATGGTTCTGACTACTGATTCTCCTTCTTACCACATCCCTTTGATTCGGAGGTACCCTTGTGTAATTCTTCCAAAAGTCTTCAATTAGTGATCTCAATGCTTCAACAATTGGTTTATCTTTTCATGGTAGTCTCCCTGAGAACGCCCATAATTTATTGGCATTAGTGTCCTTAATTCTTTGGCATCTTCCAATGGCTCTTGATAAAGTTTTCCTATTAATTATCAATTCTTGACTCATCTTTCTAATGAGACAAGCTTTCCTCATTTGACTACTTACTATAGTCGATGTAATCACATGCCGTGTTGCATTACTATCTTTTGTGCATGAGGTGTTACCCACACTCTCACACGCACTCATTAGATTCTTGACAATAATTTTTCACTTGAAGCCTCTGATGTTCTCAACCCAAGAATCTTCATGATGGACCTATACTTTATACTTTGCATCATTTTAATGAATAGTTGACATCTTGCAGTCTCATTTAACTTTTCAAAGAACAATCTCCAAATCTTATGAGCATATCTTCTACAAGTGCGTTTTGGAATCTTACCTTCCATTGGCTACAAACTATTCTCATCAATTTCAATCAAATTCTTTAGCTTTCTATGCAAAATTCTAGGTGGTGTTAAGTTAGGTAAATTCATCTCAACATTAGAAATTTCATCAATATTTAAACGAGATGGGCTAGATGGCATACCTTCAATCAAAGATGGAATAGATGACATACCTTGAGGTTGAGGTGGCAACGATGGCATACCTCCATCACATGTGAGTGATGATGTACTCTCAACTTGAGATGTGGTAGATGGTGTCCCTACATGTTGACTTGCGGTAGAGGACGTGTCTCCAACTATGGTATTCAAATCTCTCATAGCATGAATTTTTTGCATTTATTCTCTTTGTGCCGCCAATACCATATCTCTTTGTGATGGTTGTGGTTCCTCTTCAATTGGTATGTCTTCATTTATCATGTCCAATTTCCTCTTCTCATGAAGTTCCCTCATAGCCACTACTTTATTTGCATTCTTAGCTTCTATCTCTTCATGTGTTGGTTTAATTCTTGATCGTTTCCTCGGCATGACGGAGAATTTTTCTATAGCATGATAAAGAGACCAATATTACTTCCTAAGAAATGAATACAAGATAATAGTGGGATTGTATTTTTATTATGTTGTAAGGATTTATTCTTGTATAGTTTGACATCATGGTATGTTAAGGTCTGTTTATTACACATAATTATTAAAGAGCCCAAGTGTAGAAAATATACATGGCATCATGTGAGATTGTAGGCTGCTTTCTTGATTGGGAATGTGTCTATTTTAAACATGTATGATAAAGCATGATAAAGTAATTCAATCTGAATTAAGGAAAATGTAAAGAACATGCATGTAAAGACTTGACATACCTAAAAAATGAAGATTCGAATGGAGAGAGTAGCCAATTATGTAGTGTTTTTTTCTTCTTGCATCAAACTCCTCAACAATTTAAGTTTTTCACCACTTGCTTCCTTTTCAATGTTAAATTGAATAACACTCAAATATAATTACTAACAACAATACTATTAACCAATCTATAATGTTAAATTCCTAAAATTGAATCACAATTAACATTGCAACACTACAAAAATTGAATCTTGAATAGATATATATCAAACTTGGTGTGAAAACTATGTTATTTCCTCCTTCTCAAGTTGGCAAAGCAGAAAAGGTGGTGGAAAGATCATGCAAAGGTGGTACAATGTGTCAAATGTGCATGTGAACTTCCCAACAGCATGAAAGCACTTCTTTTTTGTCGAAGCACGCACAGAATCAATATGAAAACAGAGCATGTGGGCCTGGATCATAGGGGTCAACACTTTTTTACCATTTCTATAGCAAGACAAAATGTGAGTGCATTATAATGTGCTCGCATTATAACACACTCATGTTTTGTCCTACTATAGATTGATCACATCTTGTGCATTTCTCTTTCCAAACCTTCCCCTTCAGACTTGAATGATCACAAGGTTTTTGAGGGAGAACTTTTCCTATTTCTTTCAAGAGCTTCCTATATGCTCCACCATATGATAGGCATAAAAATGAAGGGGCAAGCCCTCATAATCAAGTTCTTGATAGAAAATACCCATCGAGGAAGAAAGATAGATCTTCTTTGGAAGAAGAAGTTCTAGTTTGTGAAAAATCCTTATCCAAGCATAAATAGCAGGGGTTTTGGGGTTCTGTCAAGCAATTGCTAATCCACTTCCACAAAGTCTCTTGAAGACTTCTTGATTGATTCCAAAACATCCACACCCCAAAAATGGAGAGGCAATCAATATAATCGAACCCATAAATCTACATTTGATGACAGAAACCCTCAACACTATACCTTAAACCCTAATCCCTCAACCCTCAACCCTAAACCTTATCCCTAAACCCTAATCCCTCAACCCTCAACCCTAATCCATCATCCCTCAACTCTAATCCCTCATCCCTAAACCCTAAATGCTATCCCTATTCCTAAACCCTCAATAGACTCGATACTATACCTTAAACCCTAATCCCTTATCCCTAAACCCTCCAACCCTATCCCTAAACCCTTGACCCTCAAACCTCAACCCTTAACCCTCAATGTCAAACCCTAATCCATCAACCCTTAACTATGATCCCTCGACCCTCAACCCTATCCCTAAACCCTAAACCCTCAACCCTCAACCCTCAACATCAAATCCTAATCCCTTGGCCCTTCCCTCTAATCCCTCAACCCTAAACCCTATCCCTAAACCCTCAGCACTATACCTTAAACCCCAATCCCTCAACCCTCAACCCTAAACCTTATCCCTAAATCATAATCCCCCTCAACCCTGAACCCTAATCCGTCATCCCTCAACTGTAATCCCTCATCCCTAAACCCTAAATGCTATCCCTATTCCTAAACCCTCAATAGACTCAATACTATACCTTAAACTCTAATCCCTTATCCCTAAACCCTCCAACCCTATCCCTAATCTTTATACCCTCCACACTCTACTTTAACCCTAATCCCTCGACCCTCAACCGTATCACTAAACCCTTGACCCTTGAACCTCAACCCTCAACCCTAAACCTTATCCCAAAACCCTAATCCCTCAACCCTTAACCCTAATCTGTCATCCCTCAACTCTAATCCCTCATCCCTAAACCCTAAATGATATCCCTATTCCTAAACCCTCAACAGACTCGATACTATACCTTAAACCCTAATCCCTTATCCCTAAACCCTCCAACCCTATCCCTAATCCTTATACCCTCCACACTCTACATTAACCCTAATCCCTCGACCCTCAACCCCATCCCTAAACCCTTGACCCTCGAACCTCAACCCTAAACCCTCAACCCTCAACGTCAAACCCTAATCCCTCAACCCTTAACTCTGAAGCCTTGACCCTCAACCCTATCTCTAAACTCTAAACCCTAAAGCCTCAAGCCTCAACCCTCAACGTCAAATCCTAATCCCTTTACCCTTCACTCTAATCTCTCAACCCTAAACCCTATCCCTAAACCCTCAAAACTATACCCTAAACCCTAATCCCTAATCCCTCAACCCTAAACCTTATACCTAAACCCTAATCCCTCAACACTCAACCCTAATTTGTCATCCCTCAACTCTAATCCCTCATCCCTAAACCCTAAATGATATCCCTATTCCTAAACCCTCAACAGACTCGATACTATACCTTAAACCCTAATCCCTTAACCCTAAACCCTCCAACCCTATCCCTAATCCTTATACCCTCCACACTCTACTTTAACCCTAATCCCTCAACCCTCAACCCTATCCCTAAACACTTGACCCTTGAACCTCAACCCTCAACCTTCAACATTAAACCCTAATCCCTTAACCCTTAACTTTGATCCCTCGACCCTGAACCCTATCCCTAAACCCTAAACCCTAAAGCCTCAAGCCTTAACCCTCAATGTCAAATCCTAATCCCTCTACCCTTCACTCTAATCCCTCAACTCTAAACCCTATCCCTAAACCCTCAACACTATACCTTAAACCCTAATCCCTCAACCTCAACCCTAATCTGTCATTCCTCAACTCTAATCCCTCATCCCTAAACCCAAAATGCTATCCCTATTCCTAAACCCTCAATAGACTCGATACTATACCTTAAACACTAATCCCTTCTCCCTAAACCCTCCAACCCTCTCCCTAATCCTTATACCCTCCACACTCTACTTTAACCCTAATCCCTTGACCCTCAACCCTATCCCTAAACCCTTGACCCTCGAACCTCAACCCTCAACCCTTAACGTCAAACCCTAATCCCTCAACCCTTAACTCTGATCCCTCGATCCTCAACCCTATCCCTAAACCCTAAACCCTAAAGCCTCAACCCTCAACCCTCAACGTCAAATCCTAATCCCTCTACCCTTCACTCTAATCCCTCAACCCTAAACCCTATCCCTAAACCCTCAGCACTATACCTTAAATCCTAATCCCTCAACCCTCAACCCCAAATCTTATCCCTAAACCCTAATCCCTCAACCCTCACCCCTAATCTATCATCCCTCAACTCTAATCCATCATCCCTAAACCCTAAATGCTATCCCTATTCTTAAACCCTCCACACTTTACTTTAACCCTAATCCCTTGACCCTCAACCCTATCCCTAAACCCTTGACCCTTGAACCTCAACCCTTAACCCTAAACCTTATCCCTAAACCCTAATCCCTCAACCTTCAACCCTAATCTGTCATCCCTCAACTCTAATCCCTCATCCCTACTCCCTAAATGATATCCCTATTCCTAAACCCTCAACAGACTTGATACTATACCTTAAACCCCAATCCCTTATCCCTAAACCCTCCAATCCTATCCTTAATCCTTATACCCTCCACACTCTACTTTAACCCTAATCCCTCAACCCTCAACCCTCAACCCTATCCCTAAACCCTTGAACCTCGAACCTCAGTCCTTAACCCTCAACGTCAAACCCTAATCCCTCAATCCTTAACTCTAATCCCTCAACCCTCAACCCTATCTCTAAACCCTAAACCCTAAAGCCTCAAGCCTCAACCCTCAACGTCAAATCCTAATCCGTCTACCCTTTAGTCTAATCCCTCAATCCTTAACCCTATGCATAAAGCCTCAACACTATACCTTAAACCCTAATCCCTCGGCCCTCAACCCTAAACCTTATCCCTAAACCCTAATCCCTCAACCCTCAACCCTAATCCATCATCCCTCAACTCTAATCCCTCATCCCTAAACCCTAAATGCTATCCCTATTCCTAAACCCTCAATAGACTTGATACTATACCTTAAACCCTAATCCCTTATCCCTAAACCCTCCAACCCTATTAGTAATCTTTATACCCTCCACACTCTACTTTAACCCTAATCCCTCGACCCTCAACCCTATCCCTAAACCCTTGACCCTCAAAGCTCAACCCTCAACCCTCAACGTTAAACCCTAATCCCTCAACCCTTAAGTCTGATCCCTCGACCCTCAACCCTATCCCTAAACCCTAAACCCTAAATCCTCAAGCCTCAACCCTCAACATCAAATCCTAATCCCTCTATGTTGAGATAGGGACCAGCTAGGACTCAAACCTAGGACCTTCCATCGTTGCTGGAGTGCTCTACCACTGAGCTACTGGCCCCTCTTGGACCAGTCCATCGTCGGTTCGGGTGTGGCTTATTTTCAACACCAACACCCCCCCTTAAGCCACACCTCTCGTGTGCTTGGGGCTCCTAGCCTATGCCTAGCTCTGATACCATGTTGAGACATGGACTAGCTAGGACTCAAACCTAGGACCTTCCATCATTGCTGGAGTGCTCTACCATTGAGCTACTGGCTCCTCTTGGACCAGTCCATCGTCGGTTCGGGTGTGGCTTATTTCCAACACCAACACTCTATCCTTCACTCTAATCCCTCAACCCTAAATGCTATCCGTAAACCCTCAACACTATACCTTAAACCCTAATCCCTCAACCCTCAACCCTAAACCTTATCCCTAAACCCTAATCCCTCAACCCTAATCTGTCATTCCTCAACTCTAATCCCTCATCTCTAAACCCTAAATGCTATCCCTATTCCTAAAACCTCAACAGACTCGATACTATACCTTAAACCCTAATCCCTTCTCCCTAAACCCTCCAACCCTATCCCTAATCCTTATACCCTCCACACTCTACTTTAACCCTGATCCCTCGACCCTCAACCCTATCCCTAAATCCTTGACCCTTGAACCTCAACCCTCAACCCTCAACATCAAACCCTAATCCCTCAACCCTTAACTCTGATCCCTCGACCCTCAACCCTATCCCTAAACCCTAAACCCTAAAGCCTCAAGCCTTAACCCTCAACGTCAAATCCTAATCCCTCTACCCTTCACTCTAATCCCTCAACCCTAAACCCTATCCCTAAACCCTCAACACTATACCTTAAACCTTAATTCCTTTACCCTCAACCCTAAATCTTATCCCTAAACCCTAATCCCTCAACCCTCAACCCTAATCCGTCATCCCTCAACTCTAATCCCTCATCCCTAAACCCTAAATGCTATCCCTATTCCTAAACCCTCAACAGACTTGATACTATACCTTAAACCCTAATCCCTTATCCCTAAACCCTCCAACCCTATCCCTAATCCTTATACCCTCCACACTCTACTTTAACCTTAATCCCTCAACCCTCAACCCTATCCCTAAACCCTTGACCCTCGAAACTCAACCCTCAATCCTCAACATCAAACCCTAATCTCTCAACCCTTAACTCTGATCCCTTGACCCTTAACCCTATCCCTAAACCCTAAACCCTAAAGCCTCAACCCTTAACCCTCAACATCAAATCCTAATCCCTCTACCCTTCACTCTAATCCCTCAACCCTAAACCCTATCCCTAAATCCTCAACACTATACCTTAAACCCTAATCCCTCAACCCTCAACCCTAAACCTTATCCCTAAACCCTAATCCCTCAACCCTCAACCCTAATCTGTCATCCCTCAATTCTAATCCCTCATCCCTAAACCCTAAATGCTATCCCTATTCCTAAACCCTCAATAGACTTGATACTATACCTTAAACCCTAATCCCTTATCCCTAAACCCTCCAACCCTATCCCTAATTCTTATACCCTCCACACTCTACTTTAACCCTAATCCCTTGACCCTCAACCCCTTGACCCTAAACCCTACACGCTAAAGCTGCAAGCGTCAACCCTCAATGTCAAATCCTAATCCCTCAAACCCTTCACTCTAATCCCTCAACCCTAAACCCTATCCCTAAATCCTCAACACTATACCTTAAACCCTAATCCCTCAACCCTCAACCCTAAACCTTATCCCTAAACCCTAATCGCTTAACCCTCAACCCTAATCCATCATCCCTCAACTCTAATCCCTCATCCCTAAACCCTAAATGCTATCCCTATTCCTAAACCCTCAACAGACTTGATACTATACCTTAAACCCTAATCCCTCATCGCTAAATCCTCCAACCCTATCCCTAATCCTTATACCCTCCACACTCTACTCTAACCCTGATCTCTTGACCCTCAACCCTATCCCTAAACCCTTGACCCTCAAACCTCAACCCTCAACCCTCAACATCAAACCCTAATCCCTCAACCTTATCCCTAAACCCTCTAACCCTATCCGTTAACCCTAATCCCTCGACCCTCAACCCTATCCTGAAACCCCTAACCCTCGAACCTTAATGTACTCAACCCTCAACATCAAACCCTAATCCTTCAACCCTTAACTCTGATCCCTCGACCCTTAACCCTTAAAACTTGAACCCTAAAACCTATCCCTACATGCTTGACACTCGGCACTATATCTTAAACCCTAATCCCTTTACCCTCATCCCTAAAGCCTCAACCCTAAATCATTAAACCTTCAACCCTAAACCCTATCCCTAATATCTCTACCCTCGACACTCTTATTTAACCCTAATCCCTTGACCATTAACCCTATCCCTCAACCCTCAACCCTCAACCCTCAACTCTCAACATTAAACCCTAATTCATCAACCCTAAACCCTAATCCCTCAAACCTAAACCCTATCCCTAAACCATCAACCCTCAACACTATACCTTAAACCCTAATCCCTATCCCTCAACCCTTAACCCTTAAAACTTAAAACCTATCCCTACACCCTCAACACTTGACACTATATCTTAAGCCTTAAACCCTCATCCCTAAAGCCTCAACCCTCAATACTTAAACCTTCAACCCTAAACCCTATACCTAATCCCTCTACCCTCAACACTCTAACCCTAACCTCGACATTAAATACTAATCCATCAACCCTAAACCCTAATCCCTATCCCTAAACCCTCAACCCTCAACACTATACCTTAAACCCTAATCCATCAACCCTAAAACCTAATCCCTCAACCCTTAACCCTAAACACTATCAATAAACCCTCAACCCTCGACACTATAGCTTAAACCCTATGAGAAAAGCTTTGCGTATGGTACATCCACAGTGAGTAGTTAACAGTTGAAATCAGAAGGATGATCATTATGAGAAAATATTTGCATTGGGGTACATCTATGTTTCTTGCTGTCCACCCCACACTTAGGGAAGGTATATTGTTATGAAACAGGCAAATAATCTCCCATTGTTTACTGGCTCTATGCACAAGAAAGTTACTAAACTATACCTTAAACCCTAATCCCTCAACCCTAAACTTTCAACCTTAAACCCTATCCCTAATCCCTCTACCCTCAACACTCTACCTTAAACCTAATCCCTCAACCCTTAACCCTAAATGCTATCCCTAAAGCCTCAACCCTAAACTCTAATCCCTCAAGGTCCTAAATTCTAATCGCTTATCCCTAAACTCTAAATCCTATCCCTAAATGCTCAACCCTCAACCTTAAACCTTAATCACTCAATCCTTATCCACCACTCTCCTCCCCTATCTGGCTCACTCCCATCTCTACCCTCCTCTACCCTTGACACTATACATACATAAATATAGGCATACATAGATACATACATACATATAGGCATACATAGATACATAGATAGATACATACATACATACATACTTATAGGCATACATAGATACATAGATACATATAGGCATACATACATACATACATGATTAACAGACTTGAATAGAAAAAAAATTAAGGGGAACATAACGCGAGCGCATTATAATGCGCTCGCGTTATGTCAAACATGACAAACAATAAACTTGCAGAAAAGGAAAAATGCAAAGCAAACATAACGCAAGCACATTATAACGTGCTCGCGTTATGTCTTACTTTGGGAATCCCAAGCCTTGGGCTTGGGATTTGCTTTGGATTTCCAACCCAAAGGCTTGGAGTCCCTTTTGAATAGTCACAGACGTGTTTTTCCATATTCTTCAAGATTTCACATAATTTCATTCGTGCTAACCCTCAGATTTGTACGTGTTTCAAGGTCAAACAAATTGAACACCTGGGTAATGTTAGGATTTCTCTTAGCTATTTGACGATGTGATTTTTTTAACATTTTAACAATGTTAAGCCTTTAATCTTTAATTTCTTTTGTTTGTATCCGTTTTTGGGCAAAAACCACTGTTTGGTCTTTTTTTCATTGTAAATTAACTATTCATTGAAATTTCAAAAAAATTACATATTTAGAAACTATATTCCATTCTACAAATACTAAAAAAAGAAAAAAATGATTTTCAATTAGTTTTCAAAATTTATAGGGGTAGCACGGCCAAAATTCTATTTTTTAGGATGTGTCCACTTTGAAAATTAGTAAAAAATCAAATATTCATCAAAAAATTATCAGAAAAATCATGCATAAACTACATGCTATTAGATAATTTCCCACCAAACCAATTTTAAAAATACCAAAAAGAAGTTGACCTTTTGAGGGAGCCACAAAACATGCTATGTTATGTTTTTTTGACAGAAACAACACCAATTTCTGTGGCTCCCTCTTTTGAACCCCTTAATCTATGCCATTTTCAAAAAAAAATAGTAGTTTAGAAAGTAGACTTGAAGCACTATGAACATTGTTTTGGTTGCATCTCCAAATTTTGAGTGTAACTATGCTTAATTTCCCATCCAAGGCTAGTATTTCCTGATTTCAGAAAAAAAAAAAAAAAGTGGCCACTTAAGACCCCTTTTTGGCCCCCCATCTTCTTGCACTTACCCTTATCTTCTCTTATACTCAATTATACCTTAAAACCTTAATTATGCAAATACGATAGTAAATAGACAAATATCAGAAAATGCTACTATAGAAAGATGTAAAATAACAAATAACTATGCACCTATTTTTAGAGTTCAGAGGTGGAAAAGTCAGGGACTAAAGAGCGGGTACCCAAGTCCAATGCCCTGCTTTTTGTGAGGATCTACAAACAAGATTTGTAACCTGTTCCTATTCTACCAAAGATTTTCCCGTCACGAAACTTCGAGGACTAATGAGTGGACACCCTTGTCAAGGGAGCTATTTTCTTCTCTGATCTACAATTCCAACACTCTATTGTACCCTCCTGTAACTTCACTTTGTCTGTAGCTTCAACTTGTAACCTAAAATCATGAAAAATTTGGGTGGGGGTTGTGGTGTTTAGAGGCTTGCCTTAGTCAAGCCCTGGAGAGACATTCAAGTCTTCCAAACACTGTTGTCAAATAGAGAGTGCATGCCCTTGTGAGGTAGAGGCAAAAACCAAATGATAAATGCTCAAAAACATAAATGATGTCACCGTGTAGTGAAGATCTCATGGGAGGAAGAAGATCTTCATTCCATGAGGAGATGGATGCTTAAATATGCAAACACAAACACATAGACAATACAAATCTACTCTTGTAACACAATGAAAGCCTTGAATCACCTTTAGAATGCATAAATTTCACAATAACAATCTAGTTTACAAATGAATGCCTAAATATGCTTTTATATGCAACTACAAACACTCTCGCCAAGAATTTCATAATTCAAACTTACTGTGTTGGCATAGGACCCAAATAATAGTCATAATCTGACACCCAATATTTGGGACTGACCCAAAATAGGGGAGGACTAGGGTGCGGGCACCCAAGTCCTCCCCCTAGGTCCCATTTCTCATGATACCCAGGGTTCATTCCATCAAAATGTCAAAATATGATGTAAGATGTCCTAAATGCACACTAAAGACCCGGTAGCTAAACCTTATGAGGGAAAAACCCCCAAGGGGACATTTTTCAACATTACATATAGCCCCCACTTTAATGTATGTATAAACACAAGGCCAATACATGCATTAAAGTACGGTCAACAAGCACAGCAAACATGCCAAGCATGGAGAAGAAATGCTAGACACATTGAAGACAATGAAAGGCACGTAAAACACAGAGAAGACAATTACAATCACACAAAATATGGAGAATACATTGAATGCATAGATGACAGAAATAATTTATTTTATTTTCTTTTTCTCATATATATAAAATGTAGATGCAAGTATAGGAAAGTAAACACACCTCCCATAATGCAGGATACACTCATCGTGTAGGTCTTTAAACTGCATATGAGGCAACACACACGCAAGACACACTAAACCTCCCATAATGTAGGATGCACTCATCACGCAGGTCTTTAAAAGAATGCCAAAAAAACACACTTTGAAGACACGGAGAAAACACGATAGACAAGCGATGGAGTGCTCCTATTTCTAGGTTCAACACCATCTTAGGCACATTATAGGCACACACCGATGATTGTGCTTTTCCACAACAATCGATGAAGACATGCTTAAGGGTTGAGTTAGTCATAGAACTGCTCCCTGCCTCCAATGAGGACTTTTTGAAAATGACAGGATGGTGCAATCTGCTCTGAGAAATACACCACCCCCACCTCCATAGAGGGCTTAAGATGATTCATTGATTGATTGCAAACAAACTCAAAGTGTAGGAAGTACTCATCGTACTGGTCTTTAAACTGCACCTGAGGACAAGCACATTGCTAACATCTACAACAGACAACTTACCTTATATATGCCCCCACCTTAAGGTGGTTGATATCAGGTATCGATATCAAGCACATTAAGGTAGGAAGAAAACACACAAGGGAAAACAAACTTTTGCAAAGCCCATGCCCCCCAGAGGTGACATTTACTTTACAATCGCCAAATGTTCCACAAACACATATGTTAGTGTCTACATAATCATAGTAATGCATATGAAATTTGAGGCATGCAAGATTCAAGATAGATAAAGTGCATGGAGCAGCAATATTGTTATGGTTTGTAAATAAGATAAAAACATTATCAAAATCACTACGTAGAGAGAATGAGTGCTTCTACTAGCCAAGCATCAGATAAGATATACAACCGCATCGTCATATTAGGAACTAAGTCCAATTTTTGATTTCTCACGAAAGGGACGCTAGGTCTGCATCAGTATAAATGTTTTTCATCATCCGCCCGCTAGATAGAAACACTAGAGGAAGGAAAACAATAAATAAGAGATGAGAAACAAGTGTCTTAGGGACAGTCACATAGGAGGGTGTCCCCAAGTCACCAACTGCAACGCTACGTCCCAAAGACACAACACACAACAATGAAATCAGAGAGAGGCAATATAGAAGAATGATGATACAAATAGAAGAAAGTCACAACAGAGGCAGTCTCCTAGTATCTCAGACCTTACAAGAGAATCAGGGGTCATCCCAGGGGGCCTAAACAACACATAACACATCACGGGGGAAGCACATCATGAGAGAGATAAAGGGTTAGAGATACTTACCTGTTAGGGTACCATCATTAAGAATATATATATCTAGGATATTTGTCATGTTGTTTTGATCTTGTTGAAGTAACATTAAGTGTAGGACAACGAGAGGCTTTTTTTTCTTTAAAAGGATTATATCCAATGCCACTTGAGTAATGTGTTGAAGTAGGTACTCGAATTCCTTGTTGATTTACACCACATCCCTTACCTATATAGTCATTATGTCTATACAAAATTTGAAATCCGTGACCATATAGAGAGTCTAATTTCTTAGAAGAAGGTGAAGCCTCGTAGGTATCGTAATTTGTGTTATAAGTGAGACTATTGTTTTTATTTTCTATTGAGGGGACTTTATGTTTCTTAGGTGCTTCAAAAGATTGCTTAGGTGAGATCGATGCTACTTTTGATGTGTTAAGGCTATTAATTTTATATTCCCCTATACTACAAGGATTAAAATCTAATGAACCCCGATCATCACCAACAAGTGTATTTGATGGTTAAGAGTCTTGCACAACATTATTCATGGCTAGAGGTATTGATGAACCGGCTTGTAAACTGTTTAAGCTCATATGATTGTAAACTAGTTTTTTCTTTTCAATGTGTAAGCAGTTATTTGGTTCAGGATTGACATGAATAGTATGAAGTTTACCTTTGAATATAAATTTGATTGAATGATGCAAGGTGGAAGGAACTTCCCCCAATGCATGAATCCAAGGTCTACCAAGAATCATGTTGTAAGATAAAGAACAAGGCATGACATGAATCAGGGTAGGCACACGCACAGATCCTACTTGTGTAGGTAGAGTTATAGTGCCCACATATTATCATCCAACATTATCACACAACCTTGATTTTGTGTAGTAGATCAATGCTACAAACATTAAGAGTTGATCCATTGTCAATCATAACTCATTTTACCAATATTTTATTTATTGTGACAGAGATATCATATTGGTTTTGAACTTCAATTGACGGTAATTCCTATGGTTGAAAGAGAATATCCATTTTTGTCGCATGCATACTATCCAATACAACTACTACATCATTAGTCTTAGTAGTAGGTGGGATAATCACCTTTTGCAAAGCTTCTTGGAGCATTCCATGGTATATAGGTGATGTTTGTATTGAATCCCAAAGAGAGATCTTAGCCGGAGTAGCGCAAAGTTGTTCGAAAAGATCATACTCTTGACCACTTTTATGAGTAAGACAAGGTGGTGGAGGGAGCATAGGTTGAGAACATGGAAGAGAGATAGGCACATGTGGTGTTTGTTTACTTTTCTTGTTATTACGAGTGTTATATGTATGAGCAATCACATTGTGGTGTGGTTGTTGTAATGCATTTTGAACACCCAGATTCCTTTGAGCAATTTGCTTTGCATAATCATAGATGTAATCAAGAGGTCTAGGTGGTTGTTGAACACCTTGGATAGTAATCACTGATTTTAAGAAAGAGGGTGCACTAAGTGCCTCTTGGACAATCATTTTAGGAATATTGCTACGAAGTCTATTAACGATTATTGAATTAACATTGTTTCCGTCTTGATTGCACCCAATATCCATCCCCAAAGGATTTAATGTGAGACACCTTTTCTCATAGAATAATGTTACATCTTTGATAGGGAGAACAGTGGGATGAGAGGAAGGTACATCATCATCATCATACTCTGTGACAGAAAAAGGCTTTTCACTCTCATCTTTCTCATGAGTATTTCTAGAGGTGAATTTGGTTAAATCTTCTAATATCAAAGGACATGCTCCTATGAGTAAAGTGAAGCTATTAAAATCATGTGTATAACAAAGTAATTGCAACTCATATGTAGAACATATAGAAGCATCAATACCACTGATATAAGCTATGTGTTCTAGAATATGAGGATTCTCATTAGTGAAATTAGAGAAATTTTCAAAATCTAGGATATACTCATGCAAAGATTTAAGAGATGAATAACATGAAGATGCCATTATGAAATTCAAAATCATATTTTAAAAGTTTTTTAGAAGTATGCAAAAGACAAGTGCAACACTTTATGCAAAAATGACCTAAAATGCTTGATTTTTGTACTTTTTCAATGCAAATATATGAAAGAAAAGGTGTTGTAAGGATTTTGATCAGGGTAATAATATAATATGTCTGATATCAGTCTAATACAGTGATAAGATCCTTTACAACACACTTTTGATGCAAATATAAGATGAAGACAAGTCAAAACCTAGTGAAAATACACTAAAATATGCAATTTTTTCACCAAATCTTAATATAAAAGAGCATGAAAAAGGGTGTTGTGAGGAAAATTATGATGGAAATAAAATAATATCAATAATAACAGCCACCTAATTCCAAAATATCCATCACAACATGCTTATAGTGCCATTCAAGGTCAAATCCTAGTGAAAATATAGCAAAAAAAAAGCAATTTTTCACAATTTTTCAATTCCAAGACCTAGAAAAAGGGGTGTTGTAAAGAGTTTTAAGACGTGTAGAAAATAATATTTATTATATCAGTCACCTTAATCCATTAAATTTGTCACAACACACTTATGGTGCAAACTAGGCCAAACCTTAGGGCAAATATAGCAAAAATGTGTAATTTTTCACCAAATTTTCAATACAAGAGGCCAATAACAAGGTGTTGTAAATAATTTTAGGTAGGGAAGTAGATAACACCATTGATATCAGAAATTAGTGCAAAAATATTCTTTACAACATGCCTATAGTGCCAATTTAGAGAGTCGATAAGGCTAAATCTAGTGAAAATCAATGTTTTTCAAGCCCTAGGTTTGAGATATTGATGTAAAATGCTATATGAATGTTTTGTAATCTGATTTATGATGCAAATTAATTGAAATTAGGTCTCAAAATGATTTACACACCCTAACATGCAAAATGTAAGTGCGAATTTAGGGAAAAATAATGAAAATGTTAGTTTTTGTTGAAATTGTCTATGCAAAAATGCGAATTTTTGAAATCTAAATGCAAATTTCTACTAAAATGCAACACTAAAACCAAATAAAAATTTGAATGAGTGTTTGAGATTAGTAGAAAAATCTGAAATAATATTTTACCTACAAACCCTAGATTTTGGAATTACTAGGTTATATGCAAAATTCACAATTTTCAACAAAACCCTAGCAATTTTATGATAAAAATGCAATGTAAGCTAGTGAAATTTTGTAATTTTCTGCAAATTAAATTAGATCTAATGAAAAAATAAAAAATTTGATGAAATTTAAATTAATTGATGCCACATGCAAACCATATGAAAATGCATTCTAGGGTATAAATTTTTTTTTTCAAATTTTCTAAAATTTTCAATTTTTTTGTAAGTTTTCCAATGCAATAAGATGAATGATAATATGAATGAATGAAATTAATAAAAATCTAAAGCAAAACACTTAGCAAGGTGCAAAAAATCCAATAACATGGGTTCACCAAAATGTAAAGCCTGGTGGAATTTGGATAGTTGAGTCTTAGGTAGTTTTGTATGTGTATCCTCCTTTCACCCTTTCATTCAAGGACCTAGGGTTGAGTTGCAATGTACTATCATACCCTAGGTAACTATGAGATGTAGCAAAGCTTGGATTTTTATGATTTGATTACCAATTATCTTCTCTTATGCTCAGTTATACCTTAAAACCATAATTATGTAAATACGGTAGTAAACAGACAAATATCAAAAAATACTGCTACAGAAAGATGTAAAATAACAAATAACTGTGCACCTATTTTTAGAGTTCAGAGGCAAAAAAGTTGGGGACTAAAGAGTGGGTGCCCAAGTCCAATGCCCTAATTTTTGTCAGGATTTGCAAACAAGATCTGCAACCTGTTCCTGTTGTACCAAAGATTTTCCTATCACAAAACTTCAAGGACCTATGAGCGGGCACCCTAGTCTAGGGAGCTATTTTCTTCTCTGATTTGCAATTTTGACACTCTATTATACCCTCTTACAACTTCACTTTGTCTGTAGCTTCAACATGTAACCTGCAATCATGAAAAATTTGGGAGGGGGTTGTGAGGCTTGGCTCAGTCAAGCCCTAGAGAGACATTCAAGTCTTCTAAACACTGTTGTTAGCTAGAGAGTTCGTGCCCTTGTGAGACAGAGGAAAAAATTAAATGATAAATGCTCAAAAACACAAATGATGTCACATTGTAGTGAAGATCTTATGGAAGGAAGAAGCTCTTCATGCCATGAGGAGATGGATGCTCAAATCTGCAAACACAAACACATAGACAACACAAATCTTCTCTTGTAACACAATGAAAGCCTTGAATCACCTTTAGAATGCATAAAGTTCACAATAACAATCTAGTTTACAAATGAATGCTTAAATATGCTTTTGTATGCAACTACAAACACTCCCGCCAAGAATTTCGTAGTTCAAACTTACCGTGTTGGCATAGGACCCACATAACGGTCACAAGCTGACACCTAAAATTTGGGACTGACCCAAAATAGGGCAGGACTAGGGTGTGGGTGCCCAAGTCGTACCCCCTATTTTGGATAGGGTTAGGTTCAAGGGGTCCCGTAGGTCCCATTTGTCATGATACCCAGGCTTCATTCCATCGGGATGTTAAAATATGATGTAAGTTGTCCTAAATGCACACTAAAGACCCAGGAGCTAAATCTTATGAGGGAAAAGCCCCCAAGGGGATATTTTATGACATTACAAGGAAAACATTTAATCAAAGTCTACACTAAAGTCATGCAAAAATAAAATAAATTAGAAAGGGATTTAAATAAATTAATCTAAAAAACAATTAATATTCCCCACCCAAAACCTCATTAAAATATTAAATAAAATAATCTAAAAAAAAATAACAATTATATTCCTCACCCACATCCCCACTAAAATATTAATCCCTTCCTCCCACAAGTGGGTTCACTAAAAAGCTAGTTTAAAAGAAATTTAAATCCCACTCAACCCAAAAAAATCAAAGGCAATAAAAGAAAGGATGAAAAAGCCCAAAAGAAAAAAATGCTTTTCATTTGACTCCAAGTTTCAAGGAAAAGGAAATGGGAGGGAAAAAATAATGTCACGTTCACAAGGAGGTTAATTCTTTTTTTTCCTATTTTTTTTATTTGGCCTCCTCCATGCTATTTAATTTATTTTCTAACCCTGATTTATTTTTATCTTCAACCAATTGCTTTAGTTCCTCAACCATAATATTACTTCCTTTCTTCTCCATTCTTCTTCTCTCTTCAAACCCTAAATGTATTTTTTTGTTTTGCTCTCTAATTTTTTGGTTTGTGTTTTTTTTATTTGAAGGGAGGAAGAATGACTCTCTGGTTTAGTTTTCAACAGGGTTTCTCTTCCATTTTATTGTTTTGCAGTAGTATATATATTTTTTAAAATACCCTGAATAAGAGCCAGGGTATATATATAATGCCAAATGTATATCTTGCAGGTTTGAAAGAAGACAAAGGGTGGCCAAAAGAAACAACATTTAAAAGATCTACAAAGAATATTTATAAGGAAGGGCAAAATCCTTGGGAGGAGGGGCATCTTTACCCCCCGCCCCCCTATGTAACAATGGCGGCAGCAGCATTGTTGCTACCCCTTTTCTTTAAACAACTTTTTTTTTGTTAAAAAAAAACCCTAACGAGTGTAAAACACTGCCACGGGGCTTACATTAACACAACATTAAAGTTACTTTAATATTATTCTTTTGTTTGAAATCTGCAATATAATGAAAAAGGTATTATGTATATATATATATATATGAGGTATGCTCATTATTATATATATGTGTGTGTGTACATACATATATGTATTTATATATATATGCTATAATATCTAAATGATAATAGCAAATAAAACTCCCAGCTCATGGAAGAAATAAGGATATGTGTATATATATATATGTATGTATGTATATCTCTATTTGAAAATCTACTCATTGTATATTTTTTTTTGAAAAGAACCAGTGAACTCAATATATATAGATATTTTTTTAAAACAATACAGTGAACTCAAAATGTAATAAAAGAAGGTGATATATTTACTAAATGAAATCCTTCTCTCTATTTTTTTTGTAAAGGTAAATCAGTGACCCAATATTCTTTTGTTTGTTTTCAAAACAGCAAGTAAAAATACATACAACTAATTGCACCCATATAATGCCCCCCCCTTTTTTTAAATATCTCATTATGATTCTATTTTAGTTTTATTTCTTTTTTTCAACAGCAATAAATCCATTTGAATGACAATATCAAAATAGGGAGAGAGATGAGAGAAGAATATTTTAATCTCCCACCATTATTTCTCCAAAAATATTTTTAGAATACAAAGCAACCAATCTTTCATTGAAATGGGTAGGAAACATATATATTTATTTTTTTAAGGAGATACATAAAATGATATTTATACTTCACAAACTACAATCATTTTTACAAGGCCACAAAGGCCATGGTAACCAAAATGCTATACCCAAAAAAACTCATTAAACCATTATTCTTCTAGAGCTCCAACACCCAATGTCACCAAATCTGCAAAAATCAAAAGAAGGCTTTTACATACCCATGGGAGGTCACCTCCAATCCATAGACTTGAAACAAGTCACCCCTGATCTTAGAGGTCATGTTGTGTGGTTACACAACATGCCCCATTTTGCCTTAGCAAAACAGGGACCCAACTTTTCTTTCTGCTTTTGTTTGCTTATTTCTTGCTTTGGGTAGTTTGGTAAAATCAGTTATGTATGCCATCTAACATATGGGCATCACAAGAAGAGGTTAGTTTCCAAAGTTAGTGTTTGTTATCATAAACCTCATGGTTGGAAAGAATACAAAATTCCAATCAGGTTTGCCTTTTGGATCACCCCAATATTGTCTAAGGGTAGAAAGTTTTGTTGAGTCAAAGTTCGGTCAACCCTGATATTTCCCTTAGGGGGTCATATTTCTAAACATCAGTCATATTCACTAACATCACTTGGACTTATAAAATCACCCAATAACCATTAGATACCTAATAAATGAATATTAAAATTAAATAGGAGTAGGTATCTACCCATCAAGAACCTCATGTGTTCACGGGGGGGTCATATTTCCTAATATCAGTCATCTTACAAAATATCACCCCCTACGTGAATATCATCCTATGCTCATATGACTATGATGTCATTCAGTTCCAATGAAGGAAGGAAATCACCTTGGTGATGGCATAATCATTTTACCCGACACATGGAGGGTCATATATCCAAATATTCATCATATTTCTCAATATGATGATGACGTCACTAAAACTCGATAACTAAGGAGCATTGATGGCATGATGATGTCATCACAATCTAGCCCCGAGGGGGTCACATTTTGAAGTATCCCTGATCTTAATTTGATGACCTAATCTAGCTTTGTGGTCAAAGGTTGACCATATCACCCCGATCTTTAGTAAATGATTTTCCCGTGCAAAGAAGGAGGAGGGGTCATATTATCCGTTAGGGGTCATATTTCAAAATATCCCTGATCTTTGAAAGATCACCCTCTGACATTAAATGCAATCAAAATGGTAGATGAAGCCTCACTGATTTCAAATAGAAATTCAACACTTGGCATCATCTATGAGCTTCATCCAAATAATCGACAAATTCGACCAGAACAACGGATATGCCCTAATTTGTCATATTGATCCATTTAAAAGTAAGATTCAAAGGTTATTTACATTTACCCTATGATTAATTGAGAATTACAAAGCTTTAGAAGTCAAACCCTTATCAGTCACCTACTAGCAGATCGTGACCCTCAATGCTACGAAATGGAATGGGTGACCTCGCATGTTTACAGTTTTCCGTTATCAGTCATATAATCAGAAAGGAAAAGTGATATTAGGTAAGTAATTTTAAAACATCTTTGTTGTCATTTTCTGTAAATATCTAGGTAAAATGATTCTTTACTAGGTTAAATTCGCAATATGATGCATGAAAAGAGTTAAAATAATGAATAATAGCTAGGAGATGCATGCTATTGTTGAATGTTTGTATAAACACCATAGGGTAAGACATGCATATGTCTATTGCAGGAGTCAATGGTGGAGGTTAGAAAGAACAAATCTAAGACCGAGTTCTTGAAGCCTCTGTTCATAAGGCTTGAAGGAGTGGAGTTCAGATATGGTGTTATCAGTGACACACGTCAGGGACAAACAGACTTGGATGCATGGTCAAGGAAATTGGATGATGATACTGACAATCCTATACTGGATAGGATATTTACAATAGGCATGTGGCATGCAATAGGATTCCCATATGCTATGGACACCATTGAGCTGGTAGTAGAATGTCCCAGAAATTATAAACCAGAAACCAGGAGAGTAGAAAAACATGGCAGAATATATGCTAACTTTTCAATCAAGGGCATCACTGCTACATTCAAATTGCCAGTGGGAAATAAGGTAGTAAGTGTAGACCTCAATAAACTTGAGAAGGAGTATAACAACAATAAAAAGGAGGCTAGGAAGAGAATATATCAGTGGAGGGAAAAAATAGTACATACACAGCTTTGGCCAAGTTGCCAGTGTACCTGTACAAGTTTGATTTTGATGATGAATATCAATATATAATTACCCTATTGAGCAAGATGACTAGGAGACCTCATGTTGGTAACTTTGAGAACTAGATGTTTGGAATTATCCAGATGGTATTATACTCAGATAACAAGCCTCTATGGGCCAAAATCATCAATGATTGCCTAGATGAGGGGATGAGGAAACTAGGAGGTAAGACCTACATATTTTACATGACCTCCTATGTTTTATATTCTTGTGCTTTTTGAGGAACATTTGATGCCCTACAAATAGTAGGCAAGGTAGGAAATAGCACTGGTGATGTGAATGTTTTGGATCACCATCCCCAATTACAAGAAAAGCCATACCTCTAGGATTACAAGATGGTAAATGATGCATTTTTAATGCATCTAGTCGGAACAATGGAGGAGGACTAGACTAAGAGACTGAGCATGGAAGCTCAAGAAATTATTTATAAGTATGGATCTTGGTTTATCCAATTCTCCACTTTTTCATACATAAGAATTGAAGGATTTGAAGGACAACCCCTCATGTTGCCAAGATACCCCACTGATAGGGTCATCTTGATGGAGTTTGTCAGATAAGTGTCCACTGCAGTTGAAGCTCACATAGAGCAAAAGAAGATTCCTTCGGTATTATTCCCAGTATACATAGGCTAGTACTTATGCCCAAATAGATAGAGCATCAAGCATGCTATTGGGGGGTTGAAACTCATGTACTTGTAGCCATTCCCTATTGCTAGATCATATGACCCTTATGGTAGGATGTAGAAGCTGTTAGGAAAATAGATACATCAAAAGCATCTAGAGGACTTCTAGACTGATTGTGATGATGAGGCAGAGCTGAGAAGAAAATATCAAAGGCTCACCCTAAATCAAATCAAGACCTTTGATTGCATCCCAGTGCCCACACAACTACATCATGATGATGGAAAGATAATGTCAATGAGTATGAGGACAAGAAGGTGTATAATGACACCATTTCAACCCCTGGTCTAACACAGCTGCAGGAGACCTCCTTGGATCAAATAATGCAAGGCATCATTCAACTAACCCAAAGTTGGGTAGATGCAGAGATTGCCAAATTGAAGAAGAAGGGCATGGCCCTCACAGTTGATAATAAGAAGAAGAGACAAGAATTATCAGATGAAGAGTATGATGGTTTTCTTATTGAGAAGAGAAAATCTAATGGAGAAAGATTACCCACTGAAGAACAAAAACTGCCATCCAAGGGTAAGAAGGTGGAGGATGAATAGAAAGGGGTGATCATCAAGAGGCCTACGTCAAAAGGTGATGGGGCATCCACATCAGCTCATGTGTCCACACCACAGTCACCCCCTGACAAATAAAAGACCAAAATGATAGTGAGGCCTATTACTAAAAGTATAGGGAGGCAGGTAGAGGTTGAGCCTCTACAAGATGAGTTAGAAGAAGGTAATCACTTTAAAGGAGAGAAATTGAATAAAGAGCCTAGGGATGATGACTTGTTGATAACAAGCAAGAAAAGAAAAAAGGTTCTACAGACACCACACCCAAAAAGAAAAGGACATCCATGAGAGGAGATGTTAGCACTAACCTCATCATGTTAAGAGTTATGGGTGGTGTGGCCTTTAGGAGAGAGCTACAGCATGAAGTCCCCATTCCTGAGATAATTCAGTTTAAGACTACGAGGATGGAGGAGCATAAAGAAAAGGAGGTGCTTATGGCTAGTAAGGAGTCCCCTTTCCCTCTGGATGATACTATAGAGTTATCAGATGATGAGGTAGTTTAGGACGTGGCTGCTCAGCACATGGAAACCTTGGTTGCCAATACCACGATGACTCCTCATGGGACCCTAATGGTCCAAATGGTAACCAACCAGGAAAGAGATGAAAAGGATGAAACAAAACATGATAGCCCTGAAAGAGTAGCCCAACAGATAGGATTAGATAATTTGGTTGAGTAGGTTAATAGTCTTGCAGCAATAGACCTAACCTACAGGGGTGATATAAGCCCAAATAAAGACAGTAATCCACCTCTGGAGCCTAAAAAGGTTGAAGATAAAAAGAATACAGAGAAGGGTGATGTGACACCTGATCAAGACAAGGATCAAAATAAGGCACCCACAGGACAAGAATAATCAGAGGCACAACTTTAGAGTGGGGGTGATCAAGACATGCTAGACAAGGGTGCTGAGCAAGACCAAATTGGTCCATCGCCACCTTCTACAAAGGGTGATCAAGGTAGTAATCCAGCATCAGAGGAGAAATCAGCTTAGAAAGAAGTTAACCTTTAGAAAGCTGATGCATCTAAAGGTAAAGAGCAAGGTTTGTCACAAGGTGAGGGTACAAAGAAAGAGATAGAAAATGTGACCAAAGGTGATCAAGGTGATCCACAAGGTCAAAATACACAAACTTCTCAAGAGGCCAACGTACCACAAAATGAGCAAAAGGAGAAAACTCAAGAAATTTCATAGGAGAGCTTACAAAAGGAGGCACAAGATCAAAATGTAAATACTTCACAAGAGCCTCCTCCACAAAAGGAAATCCCTCAATAGGAGGAACCCCAGCAAGACCGCCCTCATGAGAAAGTACATGAGGAAGAAATTAGAACAAAAAATTCACCTAAAAGGGCAGAGCATAGTGCAGAATCACCGGATACCCAAAATACATGGGGTGATCATCAAGATCCTAATGGTGATGTACCTTATTGGTTGCAACAAGAAGTACATCTACAATAGGTAGAGGAGGTACATGACTTTGATGTTTCTACACTATTTTCTGGAAGTATGATAAAACCAAGAAGAAAATATAGGCTAACATTTGCAATCAAAAGGGATCCTACTATAGGTAGGAGAATTGCACAAATAGCCTTGCCTACAATAGAAAAGGAGAAAGGCAAGATAGGCCTTGAAGATTTTTAGATCACTGATGTTGATCTAGGTTTTGAAAATGAGGACCAAGAAGGTCAAGAAGGAAAGGACATTATTGACTCTCTAACACAAAAGGTGAAGAGAGAGAAAGAGAAGAATAAAAAACATAAAGAGAACATTGCTCAGCTACATTCTTTTATTAAAGGGTTAATTAACCCTGATAATGCACCTGCTGATCCAGCCACCCCACTAACCATTATATCCCAAGAGGAGGTTACTTGATTAGACTTGATGAGGCATAAAGCATAGGTATTGGAGAAGTGGATGATGTCATCAATTTTTGAAGTTGAGGATGTAGTGAAAACCTCTTTTGAGAGGTGGAATTCTTTGAGTACCTTGAAAAGAAAGGTAGACAAATTACAAAATGAAGTAGGCAGGAGGTCATTTAAGCTAGAGAAGCACCTAGATGCTTTAGGTGAAATGAAGAGGATTAACACACATATATTGATAAGTAACAATATACTAGATAATAACACCTCCCAGTTGCTGAGTATTTGGTATGAAGATACAGGATTTGAATGTGATATATTGAAGAGATGCAGTGGAAAGCTTAGGGATGTAAGTGTCAAACTGCATAATCTAATGGCACATGAGGTAGAAACCCTGGAGGCATTGGAAGGGAAGGTAGAAGAGAAGATTGAAAATTAGGATGTAGATTTTGCTATCCAAGCCTTCCATGATAATTTTGAGCAAGTTACAGAGGAGCCCCTGAACCACCTAACAGAAGAAGCGATGAACAAGGTCATGAGAATAAAGGTTAGCATGGAGACTTATAATGAAACACTGAACAATAGGAAAAGCAAGATGGATGCCCTTTAGGCTAATTTTCATTCTCATAGATGTGCAGTAGTAAAATCTAAAGTCCAAGATGGAGGGGAGATTGACAGAGTTGTACAGTCATATGAGTCCATTAGGGAAACAATAAAGATACATATAAGAGATGATCTACATCAAAGTGGCAGTGGAAATGAAGATGAAGATGATGTAGAGAGTGAAGAGGAAGAAGAAAGTGAAGAAGAAGAAGGAGATAAAGAGTAAACAGAGATGCATCCCAATGTAAACATATGCATAGGCTACTTATAAGTAGTAATTTTTGCTAGATAGTTGCTAGCTGGCACAACTTGTGCCATGGATGAGGATGTTGACTAAGTCAATGAAGAAATGTTGATCATTGATCTGAATAGATAAATCTTGGCCATTAGTCATTTGTAACCGCCTCCTCTTCTTATTCTATAAAAGGGGATCAAGTGCACTCTTTTAGGCATTGGAAACTTAATTGAAATTTGATTGCTGAAGAATTCAGGACTGATTTCAAGGTTATTGTGAATGTACATGTTTTTTGCATACTTAATGAAAGAGAAGTTGTTTGCTACGCCCTTAATCCTATAGTGTGTATAGGGTTATGAATAGTCAGCTTGTGGCTATCTTAACTCCTAATTAAGTCATATTATCATTATTTTATTGTTATTTAGTTGTTTAGGTTGGCCTAAGGCTTATATAGGCCCATCTAAGTTGGCCTAGGTGATATCCTAGGCATAAATAGGTATATATATAGGAGGTAGTAAGTCTTATTTCATCATATTCAGTATTGTGTTCTCATTGAAGACTATTGGAGGTATCCCCCTTGAAGTGGTTTTGGAGGTTGCCCCCTTGAAGTGGCATATTATTATCAAGAGTTTGTAGCATATTTACTATTATATTCAGATATAGTGCAAGTTGTTTCATTACAAGTGGTATCAGAGCATGATCTTGGCACCGTGAAGACAAAAACTAGGCGATTTTTTTTTCTGATTTGGAGGTCATTTTGGAAAGCGCATAACTTTCAAATTTTGGCAAATTTTTTTTCTAATTTTAAAAGGGTTTTTGTAGAACATATTGAAGCTACTACAATCCAAAATTTAGAGCATTTGGAGCAAAATTAAGTGAGTTATAGAAGAATTAGGGTTTCTGCCCTTATTTTTTGAAAAATATATATCTCTCTTATTTTGTCGAATCTCTAAAAGATTTTTTGTGGGTTTTTCAATATAATAGTGAAGTTGCTATAGTAAAGATTTGAAAACAATTGGAGCAGAATAAAGGGATTTATTTATAAATTAGGGTTTCCACCAATTTCTCTCTCCAGGCTGCACAATTTTGAATTTCTTCACAATTTTTTCAGGGAAGTGAGATCTTGGCCCTGGTAAGTTATAGTAAAAATTTTAGATTGATTTGATTTGTTTTGTGTGATTTATTACAAAATTGTTTTTTCCAATCATGACGGGTCCTTCAACAATGGGCAAAAAGAATGTTACCACACTGGGAAAAGCTCCAGGCAAGGAGGAGGTGGAAAATGAGGATGTTGATAAAAAAGAATATGAAAATATACTTGAACTTATTCATAAAGAAAATAGCAAGATGAAAGGTGAAATCTTGTCCATTATGGGTGAACAAATGAAAGGGTTAGCTAAGTCATGTGATATTGAGAAAATTCTGGAGATACTTTCCAAACATAAGCAGTCACAACACCAAGATGTGGAGGAAGAGGATTCTACAAAAGGGAAGGGTATTTTTTGGTTTGAATCAAATCTCAAGATGGATCATCACACCACTCATTTTATGGCAAGGAATTTCACACCAAAGTTGGATATGCGAAAGTTTGATGGTCAACATCCTACCAATTGGCTCTGTCAAATGGAGCAATTCTTTGATATCCACCATGTTCCATGTCAACAAAAGGTGGCCATGGCTTCCTTATACTTGGAACCTGATCAATTCATTTGGTACCGTTGGCTATGTGAAGAAAAGAAAGCAAAAGGATGCATTGTCACTTGGTCAGTTTTCCAAGAAGAACTCATTACTCATTATGGTGAAAATCTTATGGATAGCTACTTCAGCCAAATTACCAAATTAAGGCAAACAAGTATGGTCAAGGATTACATTCATCAATTTCGTACTTTGTCTTTAAGAGTGGAAAATGTGTCTACAGAAAATTTGTTGGAGCTATTCATTGGTGGCCTAAAGGATCACATTAAATATGAGCTACGCATGTTCTGTCCAAATTCCATGTCAGATGCAATGATTATGGCAAGGTAAGTAGAGGAAAAATTTATGGTTAATAAAAGGCAAGGTTTTATAAACATAAGAGATAAAAGCACTCCTACACAGTCACTTCCACAACCTACTAGGCTAACACCACAACAAATTGAAGAGAAGAGAGCCAAAGGATTATGTTTTAATTGTGATAGCAAATATAGTAGAGGACACAAATGCACTGAAAAGAAATTATTAAAATTTAAGGGCCAAGTGAGAAAGAAGAAGAGGTACCAATAGTAGAGAGTGACAATGAGATAGAGGAGGAGTTAAGAGATACTCAACCAATCATTTCTTGTCATGCACTTTTAGGTTTTAGTACCCCACAAACTCTCAAGGTAGTGGGTTTCTTAAAGAAAGAAAAAGTAACAGTGTTGATAGACTCAGGTAGCACTCATAACTTCATCAACAAAAAGTTGGCCACTCGTCTAAATTGTTTTATATATCCAGCTCTAGAATTTCAGGTCTTGATTGCAAATGGCGGTACTATTAGTTGTTCAAGAAAATGCCATAGCATTAAATTATCCATGGGAGATTATCATCTTAATTGTCCAATGTATGCTATCTCAATGGGTGCAGCAGATATTGTTTTGGGAGTACAGTGGCTCACCACTTTGGGAACAATTGAATTGAACTTCCAAGAACTATTCATGCGCTTTCAATCAGAGGGAAGAACAATAGAATTATGAGGGATGTGTGCAAAGTCACCATAGATAGTAAGTTCTTACCAAATGCAAAAGATGAAGAAGGGGGTAGATGGGATGGTAGCCCAATTATTTTCATTAGAAGCATATCACTCAAAGCCTTCTACACCATTGGATCTACAAGCAATTATAGATAAGCACTCTGTAGTTTTTGGAGAGATGCCAAAAGGATTGCCTCCTAGGAGAGATCATGATCATGCCATTCAACTAGTACTAGGAAGCCAACCACCCAACATCAGGCCCTACAGATATCCATATGCTCAGAAAAGTGAGATTGAGAAGATAGTTCAAGAGATGCTAGAAGCAGGCATTATTAGGCATAGTCAAAGTGCTTACTCATCTCCTGTGGTAATGGTGCGTAAGAAAGATGAAACTTGGAGGATGTGTCCAGATTACAGGGAGCTTAACAAGTTCACCATAAAAGATAAGTTTCCTATTCTAGTAATTGATGATTTGTTAGACGAGCTTAATGGTGCTATTTATTTTACAAAACTTGATCTCCGTTCTGGTTATCATCAAATTAGAATTAGAGATGAGGATGTACATAAGACAGGTTTTAGAACCCATGAGGGCCACTATGAATTTTTGGTAATGCCTTTTGGTCTCACTAATGCACCGTCGACATTTCAAAGTTTGATGAACTCTATCTTCAGGCCATTTTTGAGGAAATTTGTTTTTGTATTTTTTGATGACATCTTAATATATAGTAAAACATGGGAGGAACACTTACAACATGTAAATCAAGTGTTGGACATTTTGAAGCAGAATAAGTTGTATGCTAAACCATCCAAGTGTATCTTTGGTGTCAAAGAAGTGGAGTACCTTGGTCACATTGTGTCACATGAGGGAGTCAAGGTGGACCCTCATAAGATCCAAGCAATTGTAGAGTGGAAAATTCCTAAGACCCTTAAGAGCTTACGAGGTTTTTTAGGGCTTACAAGGTATTATTGCCGATTTGTAAAGAATTATGGTAGCATAGCATCTCCTCTCACATCCTTGTTAAAGAAGGATGCTTTCCAATGGAATGAAGTAGCGACAAGGGCATTTGAGAAACTAAAGGAAGCCATGTGCACAACTCCAGTCCTAGCTACCCTAGATTTTTCTAAAACATTTGTTGTTGAATGTGATGCTTCAGGACATGGAATAGGAGTAGTACTTATGCAAGAAGGAAAACCCATAGCATTTGAAAGTCACCAACTCAAAGGTAAGAATTTGTTGAAGCTAGTTTATGAGAAGGAAATGTTGGCTATCTTGCATGTAGTCAAACAATGGAGACCTTATCTAATGGGATGACACTTTAAGGTCAAGACAGATCATGATAGTCTCAAATATTTCTTGGAACAGAGGTTATCATCTGAAGAACAACAAAAATGGGTCACAAAGATGTTGGGATATGACTTTGAGATCATATATAAGAAAGGCAAGGAGAATGTTGTGGCTGATGCTCTATCAAGGCGTGATGAACCCACAGAGTCATTTTTATTTGCCATTTCCATGTTACAAGCAGATTGGGTAAATGAGGCAAGAGAAGAGTGGGAGAAGGACATAGATACTCTAAGGCTCATTGAGAAACTCCAATAGGAATCAAGTGTGTCTGACAAATTTTCATGGAAAGGAAATATTTTATGGTACAAGGAGAGGTTATACCTTTGCAAGAAATCAACTCTTAAGCTTAAGGTGTTGGAAGAACTACAAGCTTCTCCAATAGGTGGGCACTCAGGATTCCTCAAAACTTATCATAGAATCAAGCAAGATTTCTTTTGGGAAGGGCTGAAAGGGGATGTTCAAAAATTTGTAGCTGAATGCATGGTATGTCAACAACATAAAGGGGAGACAGTTAAGACTCTGGGTCTTCTACAACCCTTATGTATCCCAAGTCAAAGGTGGGAGGAGGTATCTATGGATTTCATCACAGGTTTGCCTAGATCTGAAGGAAAAAATGTCATCATGGTTGTTGTGGACCGTTTCACCAAATATGGTCACTTTTGTGCTTTGGCACAACCATTGGCAGCAAGCACTATAGCAATAGCTTTTATGAATACTATTCAGAAACTGCATGGGACTCCAAAAGTTATAGTCAATGATCGTGACCCTATATTTACAAGTAATTTTTGGACTAACTTGTTTTCATGCTTGGGCACTCATCTTTCTCGTAGTTCATCATATCACCCCCAGTCAGATGGACAGACAGAAGTGGTCAACAAATGCTTGGAAGGCTATCTTCGTTGTTTTGCTTCAGATAAACAAGAGAGATGGGTGCAATGGCTACCACTAGCAGAATGGTGGTACAACACTTCTTTCCATACTTCTTCCAAGATGTCTCCATTTTTAGCACTATATGGTTACCACCCACCATCAATCATCTCTTCATTGCAGGCACAACCAAAGGTTCACATAGTCAAAGAACACATCCATCATCAACCAGAGGTATTGGCTAGTCTTCGAGAGAACTTGGCAATGGCACAAAACACAATGAAGCAACAAGCTGATCAACACCGTAGTGAAAGAACTTTTGAAGTGGGAGATTGGGTCTTTGTGTGACTACAAACATACAAGCAAATGTCTCTAAAACAACAACATAAAGCCAACAAGCTGGCACCCAAGTACTATGGTCCTTATAAGGTGTTGCAGAAGATTGGCAATGTAGCATATAAATTGGAGCTTCCCATATCAACAAAAATTCATCCAATTTTTCATGTTTCCTGCTTGAAGAAGGTTATTGGGAATAAAGTGGTAGCACAGACTAAGTTACCTGAGCTTGATGAGGAGGGAAGAATAGTTGTGGATCCTGAGGGAATTATTCAAACACGCACCAAGAAGATGTGGACAAGGGAAATCATAGAATATCTAATTAAATGGAAGAACTCTCTAATTGAGGAAGCTACATGGGAGAATGAGGAATTCATGCAAAAGCATCCACATTTGGTCAGCATTGAGGACAATGCTTCTTTGAAGAGGGGGGGCATGCTACACCCTTAATCCTATAGTGTGTATAGGGTTATGAATAGTTAGCTTGTGGCTATCTTAACTCTTAATTAAGTCATATTATCATTATTTTATTGTTATTTAGTTGTTTAGGTCAGCCTAAGGCTTATATAGGCCCATCTAAGTCAGCCTAGGTGATATCCTAGGCATAAATAGGTATATATATAGGAGGTAGTGAGTCTTATTTCATCATATTCAGTATTGTGTTCTCATTGAAGACTATTGGAGGTATCCCCCTTGAAGTGGTTTTGGAGATTACCCCCTTGAAGTGGCATATTATTATCAAGTGTTTGCAGCATATTTACTATTATATTCAGATATTGTGCAAGTTGTTTCATTACATTGTTTGATTACAAATTATTGTAAATTTTGAGTAATCAGTGAGTTAAATCTAGATATATGCATTGATTAGCTGCGTCCCTTGGAGTGCTTGTCAGTCTACATATGTTGTTTTCATTCCTTGTTCCTTTGAAGTTAGCATCAACCATACCTAGCTGTGGAACAACCTGGTGAATTATGGTTTGATTTCTTTTCTTCATGACTATATTTGGAATGTATGTAACTCAATAGCTAAAGGTTCACCAAATTTAGAAGTATTTCTTTAAATTTCTTTGAATTTCATTACAAATCACCTCCATAATTGCAAATAACATACAATCTAAAGCAAATGAACATGAAATATGCCTATATCTTGTAAATAATTGAAAATACAGAGCATATTTTGAGTGAAAGCATGTTAAATTGATAAAGATCATGCAAATACAGATGTATATCCATGATAAACATATGAATATATACTTGTAGGCACATCATTTGATTAAATTCAAAGTGCAGAAGTATATACATGTTCAAGAAAGTAGATGCTCAAAAGAATTGATCAAGCTTGTAAATATAATCATAATTTGTTGAGCATAGTGAAAATAACATCATTTGTGAAGTGAATTTATAGTAAGCAGGTATACAATCAATCATTCAAACATCTTAAGACCCCTTGAAATGGAAAACAACATGTCACATCAACCTCTGAGTAACGTCAGATGATCATGACTTGATCAACAGAGCCTTGGAGTCATCAATTTATCTCAAATTGATCATACTTTACAAGATAATAAAGGTTTGTTGTGCAATTTTTTATGAGTGTTGTTATGACTAACAATCATCATCAACAAGTGACCCACATAATCAAATTCACACCACAAAAAAGATTTAACACAAAAATCACTCACATCAAACAAATATATACCCTCCCAAGGTTTGCACATAACTAATCCATTTACTTAGATTTTTTGGGCTAGGACAGTGGACTACTCTCAACTCAAGGGAGAAACCCAAATCAACAAAGACACAATAATACTCAAAGTTCTCAAGGCACTCTTGCCTTCACCAAAATCTCAAAATGTCATAAAATCACAAGGCACTCTTGCCTTCACCAAAACCTCAAAATGTCACAAAATCACAAGGCACTCTTGCCTTCACCAAAATCTCCAATACTTCAAAAATATACTCCCATGGCCATCAACACCTCTAAATATAGTGAGGATGCCCCCAAGGAGGTTCACTCCTCTCCCACCCCAAACAAGATGAGCTCTTCTCAATGGAGAGTTTCATCATACACCCAAAATGAAACCCCACATAAACACATAAAACCAAAACTCACACACACATAAAAACCATACTCACAAACAATGAAATAATGCATAAGAAAGGCATAAAGCCTTGGTTACTTACCTTATAAGCCCAAATTTAGCAAGAACTTGATGGAGAGCTCCCAAGTACCCTTCCAATCTCCTTACCTCGAAATCCTCTAACTTTTGCTATCTCTCTCCCAAACAATATTCAAAAAAGGCCAAAAATGAATAACCCTTGGAGTTTAATAGGCTAAACCAAAAAGCCTTGAGAAATGAGAAGGTGACACATGTCACCTTCTCCTTCTTCCTCACAACCCACTCTCAAAACCCCAAGGGATAAAGAGATGACACATGTCACACTCCCATCCCACAAAGCCTCACTCACTCTCACAAATGCTCTCACACATGTGTGAGAGCATAGTGGAGAGGGGAATCCCACATGGAGGACTCCATAAGGATAAGGATGAGACACATGTCACCATCCTATCCAACAAGGAAAACCCATTCCCCCATAGATGCTCTCACACATGTGTGAGGGCATAGGAATGAGGTCTCTCACACTTGGAGGCCTTGGAAGCTTCCCAAGTCTTCAAGATAAGGGAGACATTATCGTAGGGTAGTGCAATTGGTCATGGTGGAAACTTGACTTGTCCACCACCTTATCCAACTTTAAATTTCGTCACTGAACTTCAGGGTAAAGTTAAGGTGACTCAAAGAAGGTTAAACTAAGGTTTCACATGTTCAAATTGGTCCTAGACTGTAGAGGTATGACCTAGGGTCATTATTTGACCAAAAGAAATACCAAGAGGGTCATAAATTCACATAAAAGGCTCAATAATTAAATAGCACCAAAATAGTGCAACTCAAACATTACAATTTACAACACATCAATAAATCAATTAAAAAGGGTAAACCCTAATCAAACTAAACATCAAATACAAACATTACAAATTATCATGCTCCATCACAAATGACCTTGGTCCCTCTTGGGACTAGGTCATCTTAAATATGGATATCACATAGAGTTACTGGAATGACCTCCGATTTTCCATGGGCATGGATAATTATCTGCACACTTCCACAAATGGATCAATAGCACATTTTTATCATAGCTAAAGTGAAATGAATTGCACATACACACAAAGTTGCATAATTGCATATATCCTCAATTATAACATATGCTTACATTTGCATAATTCACAAATCACTCATATTTGACATAATCAAATTAGGATCATACGTTGGATCATATATCATCAATATACTCATCAATTAACATTTCAATTGCATCAAAATAATATCACCTTAACATCATAGCATCAAATAGAATCTAACATGCAAGCTATAACATCATCACAACATAATCCATAAATCAAATCAAGGTATAAAGTAAGTCCATGAATGTTCGAATCCTTGGGGTCAACAACCCCTAAAATGTCTACATGACAAAGATAATCTGAACAATAAGTCTCATAAACAAAGAAAGAAGTACAACACATGGTAGCCTCACACTACGACACTAAAGGTTCCAGTTCAAGCATAATAGGTGACATTCCAACAATCGTAGCTAGGGAATGCATCACCTACACATACCCAAACTAACATAACCACCTTATAAAAAAGGTCCACAACAAAACTACATAGCCTCAAAGATAGGGTCACACTCCCATAAATTGAACCCTTAGCTGGGTTGAAGCAAAACAACATGGTCTACAAGTGCAACTAATCTAGTCGCACAAGGGTGGGCCTCATATCAATCTTCTCAAAATTCACCTTCCCATCCTCTACCATATCACATAGAAAGTGGTACTCCACATCAATGTGCTTGGTCCTCACATGGAAAGTAGGATTCTTCACCAAACATATGACACTCTAGCAGTCACAAGAAATGGTAATCTTCCTTGCATCAAACCCAATGTCAGAACACAATCTCTTAAGCCAAATGAATTCCTTACAAGCATGAGTACCTGCCATGTACTCTGCTTCAGTCATGGACAAAGTGACCATAGGTTTCCACTTACTCATCCAACTAATAGCACCACCAAACATAGTGAACACATAAGCCCTAGTGGATCTCCTACTATCAATGTCACCTACCCAATATGAATCCATAAATACATGAATACTCACAAAATGTTGAGAACCAATAGGATAACCATGATAAAATAAGGTATACTCAGAAGTAACCTATAATATCTAAAAAATCTCTTTACTATATCCCAATGTATTCTTCCAGGATTAGCCATGAATTAGCTAAGGACTCCCACTACTTAGACAATGTCTAGTCTTGTACAGACCATCACATAAATCAAACTGCCAACAGCACTAGCATAAGGTACTTTGCTCATATCCTCCATCTCAAAAGGAGACTTTGGACATCCTCAACAAATAACTTTGTCCCCATCGAAATAGGAACAATCAAAGGACTATAATCTAGTATGCTGAATCTCTCCAACATGGTCTACACATACTCTAGCCTAACCATAGTTTTCTATTTACTATGTCTCTTTTGATCTCCAATATGAGAATGTACCTGGCTACCCCTAAATTTTTCCTTTCAAACTATGCTGATAATTGAGACTTCAAATCATAAATCAAACCTTTACCATTCCCAATTAGTAACATATCATCAACATACAATGCTATAATGAGAATGTGATCATTATCAAACTTGAAGTAAACACAATGATCCGATTTCAATCTCAAAAATTTAATACTCAACACAAAGGCATCGAACTTTTGGTACCACATCCTAGGAGACTACTTAAGACCATAGAAAGACTTTTTCAACTTGCAAACCATATTTTCTTTACCTTTCACAATGTAGTACTCTGGTTGTGACATATAAATCTCCTCCACCAAATCACCATGAAGGAATGTTGTCTTCACATCCATTTGTTCCACCTCTAAGTCATATGTTGCTACAAGAGATAATAGGAACTAAATAGATGTCATCTTTCCAATTGGAGAGAAAATCTCACCATAGTCAATTCCCTCCACCTATGAATACCCCTTCATGACCAACCTTGCCTTATATTTCTCAATGTGGCCATCTGAACCAAACTTTTTTGTAAACACCCATTTACATCCAATAGGATTTCTTCCTTTAGACAAAGTTACTAAGTCCCAAGTATTATTCTTTTCCAAAGAAGTCATCTCTTCTTCCATGGCCTCCTTCTAGGAACTTACATCTTTCACACCCATAGCCTCCCTTAGGTCCTAGGCTCATTAGCATTAGAAATCAAAGCAAAAATACAACTGGAATCATGTAACAAATAACCAAACCTTTCAGGTTGTTGCCTTATTCTCATGGACCTCCTCATAAGTTGAGGTTGAGGTTCTTCATCTTCTTCTTCTAAACTTTCAGAGCTACTAGAGCTCTCCTCATCATCATATCCAACTGGTGTCTTCAGTTCAACTTTCTTAGGCGTGGGAGGAAGCTGAGCCACATCATCTTTCTTTTCTTCTTTCTCTAGCTATAGAACAACAGAAGAAGGATTGAGCTATTTGAAGATCACACTTAAGCTATACAGAACTCTTTCAGCCACTGGATCCCATAGCTTGTACCCTTTCACACCAATGCTCTAACCAATGAATATACATTTAACTGCCTTGTTCTCCAACTTGGACATCTTCTCCTTAGGCACATGTGCATATGTCTCACAACCAAATGTTTGATTGTGTCTTAATGAAGGCTTCTTACTAGACCATGCCTCCATAGGGATCTTGTTAATGAGCACCAATGTAGGAGACTTGTTAACCAGGTAGTAAGTAGTAGCAATAGCTTCAACCCAAAACTTTTGTTCTAGGCCAGCTCCAATTAACATGCTCCTAGCCCTCTCCATCAATGTTCTAGTCATTCCTTCTACAACTCTATTTTGTTGAGGAGTATATGGAGTTGTCTTATGCCTCTCAATACCTCATTCTTTACAAAACTTGTTGAAATCTACTAAGTAAAACCCACTTCCATTATCAGTTCTCAAACATTTAATCTTTTTGTCTTTTTGATTCTCTACAAGAGCCTTAAACTCTTTGAATCTTGCAAAAACTTTAGATTTACTCCTAAGGAAATATACCCATGTCCTACTATAGCCATCAATAAATAAAACAAAATACATAGATTTTGAAATTGAAGGAACATTAATAGGACCAAAAACATCAGAATGAACTAGATCCAACAGATCAGAAGATTTATGAGAACTATGGTAAAACTGAACACGATTTTATTTTCTATATATGCAGTGTTTGTAGAAATCAAACTCAAGGTTACAATCATTCATACCCTCAATGAGGTTTTTATTTTTTAGGGTCGCAAACCCTTTTCACCAATATAGCCAAGCCTTTGGTGCCACAACATTGTTTTCTCAGCAGGAAGTTTCATCTCCATAGAATGAGCACTCTTTGGTATCTAGAATGCACGACCATCGAAAGTAGATGCAACAAACTTCTTTGTTGCTAGTTCCAATGGTGAGGATGAAGAATCTGAAGCTCTCTTCTTCAAAATAGAGGCACTATTATACTGAACCACGCATTCATCAAGTTGAAATAGAGTGCCAATCCAAACACCCTTAGCCAACACCATAGCTCCTCTCATCAACTTGCATCTTCCATTCGAGAAAACAACCTGCACACCCACATCATTTAGTATTCTTATAGATAACAGGTTTCATACCAACCCAAGGATATGTAGTACACCATTGATCCCCTTCACTCAACCATCAAGGAATTTGATCAGGACTCTTCCACGGCTAACTATTTTTAAGTGAGTGTCATCACCTAGGTACACCTTCCCACCATCGAACTCTACATATTTCAAAAACTAGTTTCTATGGGATGTCATATGAAATGATGCACTAGAATCAATTAACCACACATCCTTAGATGTATGTGTTGCCAAGGTAGTGACAAATGCTTCTCCATCATCTTGGGAGGACTTGTTAGAGTCATCATCATGGTTTTTCTTCTTCTTGTTTTTCTCCTCCTTGCAATCTTTGTGGAAATGACCAGGTTTTCCACAGTTCCAACATAAGGCCTTGGACTTTATAGGAGACTTTGATCTCCCATGGGATTTGGATCTTCCTTTGTCTTCTTTCTTCTTGTCCTTCTTCTTTCCTTTTTCCTTGGATCTACCATGAACCACAAGAGCCTCCTTAGTCGTTTCAAAATACTTTCTCTACATTTCTTTAGACAATAGCAAAGAAATCACTTCAACAATCTTGAAGGTGGTAGTGGTACTCCCGATGGCAATCACAATGTTGTCCCACAAATCTGGTAAAGAACACAATAGTGCTATGTAACGATCCTCCTCCTCCATCTTCACACCAACAGAGGTCGATTGAGTAACAAGCATATTAAAAGAATCAAGATGATCTGCCACAGATCCTTCATCTTCCATCCTTAGACAGTGTAGTTTCTTTCTCAAGAATAGCTTTCTTATCAAGGACTTGGCCTGATAAACATCACCAAGCTTCTTCCACAACTCTTTTGCAATTTTCTCCTCGTGGATATTCAATAGCATAGAATCAACCAAACAGAGCCTTATGAGACCCTTGGCCTTCTGATCAATCTGATCCCAATCTTCTTGTTTCATGCTTTGGGGTTTGGTGTTGGATATCACAAGCCATAAATCTCTATCCACCTACATATCATCCATCTTGAGTTTACACAACTCAAAGTTGCCTCTATTAAGTTTTTCAATCTAGAATCTCTGAGATGTGCTTGCCATCTTCTCACTGCAACATGATCACAAAATACTCTACAAGACTCCCACTCAATCAAAGATTAGTACAAAAAACCCTCTACCCAACAGTTAGGACCAAAACTGGCCAGGCTCTGATACCAACTGAAAGGAAGCAAGGTACGTGGAAATAGCTTCCTAAACCAACCTGATCATGGGAAGTAGTACAAATTTTTCTATAGATCTTCACAATTATAGTTAAGAAACACAATTAACAGAGAGATTAACACACATTCAAATGCAAGGACAATGCCAAATCACAACACAAGATATACATGGGGAAAACCCTTTTGAGTGAAAAATCCCACACTCCAAAGCACAACCCAATGTATTACAGTAATCAAGGAATGGCTCTAATATAGTTTTAGAGCCAAGCTCTTTTAGGAGTAGTCATAGTGTCAAGTCTAGAGTAATTTTGGTAGCATTTCTGTACCTTCAAAAATAAATCATACATCTCCAACTCTAAGCACCTATATATGAAGAGAAGTAGTATAAATGGAGGTAGCTTCTAGATCAAGTCACACAAGGAACTTGTCCAAATCCATGTGGCCCAATTTCCAAGGCCATAAAACATGCGTATGACACTTGTAAGGGATTATCTTTCTCCCCCCAACTTGGGCACCCCAAATGTACTGAATTAAGGTATGATAGATGCTCTTACAATGTTATAAAATCTATCATATATGACAACTCTTACAGATGTAAAAGAATCAGTTATAACTGACTACTAATAGTAGATTCTCTTACAACCTGTCATAGTCAAACTTTGGCACCTACTTCCTCCATGCAAGATGCTTTTTGACACTTGTCTTCACCTGTCATAGGATCTATTTTTGGCTCTTACTGTAAAGGGTAAAATTTTGGATAGTTGAGTTTTAATTAGTTTGTGTATATCCTCCTTTCACCTTTACATTCAAGGACTTTGGATCAAGTGGCAATGTACTATCAGGTCCTTGGTCACTTAGGAATGTAGGGAAGATTGGATTAGGGTAGTTTGATTGTCAATTATCCTTACATATGCTCAATTGTACATCAAAACCCTAATTATGCAAATACGATAGTAAACAAACAAATTATTCAGAATGCTGCTATCGAGAGATGCAAAATGACAAATGAAAGTGCACCTATTTTTGAAGTTCAGGAAGCGGAACAGTCGGGGACTAATGAGTGGGCACCCAAGTCCAATGCCTAGGTTTTTGTTAGGATCTGGAAACAAGATCTGTAACCTGTTCCTATTGTACCAAAGATTTTTCCGTCATGGAAATTGGAGGACTAATGAGTGAGTGCTCTAGTCCATGGTGCTATTTTTATCTCTGATCTGTAAATTTGACATTCTCAGATACCCTCCTGCAACTTCACTTTTCATGTATCTCTGACCTATAACCTACAATCACAAAACCTTTGGGAGGGGGTTGTGGTGTTTAGAGGCTTGCCTTGGTCAAGCCCTGAAGAGACATTTAAGTCTTCCAAACACCATTGTCAAATAGAGAGTGTGTGTCCTTGTGAGGTAGAGGCAAAATTCAAATGATAAATGCTCAAAAACATAATAGATGTCACCTTGTAGTGAAGATCTCATGTAAGGAAGAAGCTCTTCATGCCATGAGGAGATGGATGCTCAAATCTGCAAACATAAACACATGGAACAACACAAATTTTCTCTTCCACACAATGAATGCCTTGAATCACCTTTAGGATAACAAAATCACATGAACATAATCTAGTTTACAAATGAATGCCTAAACATGCTTTTATATGAAACTACAAAGATTCCCACCAAGAATTTCATAATGCAAACTTACCATGTCGGCATAGGACCCAAAGAATGGTCACAAGCTGACATTTAAAATTTGTACCTGACCCAAAATAGGGTAGGATTAGGGCACAGACGCCCAAGTCCTCCCCCTATTTTGGTTAGGGATTAGCTTCAAGGGATCCCCCTAGGTCCCATTTGTCATAAAACCCAGGGTTCCTTTCATCGAGATGTCAAGATATGACGCAAGATGTCCTAAATGCACACTAAAGACCCAGGAGCTAAACCTTAGGAGGGAAAAGCCCCCAAGGGGACATTTTCTAGTGTTACATTTAGCCCCCACTTTAATGTATGTATAAACGTGAGGCTAATACATGCATTAAAGTATGGTCAACAAACACACCAAGCACGGAGAATACATGCCAATCGCAGAGAAGACAGTGACATGTATGCAAAGCACAGAGAAGATAGTTACAGTCACACAAAACACTGAAAAGATAGCATTGAAGACACACAAAACATAGTGAATACACTGAATGCAAAGAAGATAGAGATGATTCTTTTTTCCTTTTTCTCATATATATGAAATGTAAATGCAAGTATAGGAAAGTAAACTCACTTTCCATAATGCAAGAAGCACTCATCGTGCTGGTCTTTAAATTGTATATATGGGGCAACACACATGCAAGACATGCCAAACATCCCAAAATGCAGGAAGCACTCATCATGCTAGTCTTTAGACTGCATATGGGGCAACAGACACACCAAACAAATCAAGCATGCTAAACACATATTTTGAAGACATGGAGAAAACATGGTAGACAAGTGATGGAGTGTTCCTACTTCTACGCTCATCACCATCTCAGGCACATTATAGGCACACATCGATGATTATACTTCACCACAACAATCACTGAAGACACACTTAAGGGTTGAGTTAGTCACAGAACCACTCCCTGCCTCCATAGAGGACTTTTGAAAATGACAGGATGTGCAATTTGCTCTGAGAAATACACCATCATTGCCTCCACAAAGGCCTTAAGATGATTGATTGGTTCATTGATTGAATGCAAACAAAATCAGAATGCAGGAAGTACTCATCATGCTAGTCTTTAAACTACATCTAAGGACAAGCACATTGCTAACATCTACAATAGATAGCTTACCTTAAATATGCCCCCACCTTAAGGTGGTTGATATCAGGTATCGATATCAAGTATGTTAATGTAGGAAGAAAACATGCAAGGGAACACAGGCTCTCGTAAAGACCATGCCCCCTAGAGGTGACATGTACTTTATGATCGCCAAATGTTCTCACAAACACATCCCTACAAGAAACATGTTAGTGTCCAAATAATCATGATAAACAACAATGCATACATATGATTAATCACACCAAGAGCCAAGGTTATACCACAAATTCGGAGATCGAGGATAACCGTGGGGCTATCTCATGAAAATCTCTGAACTGAGTATCACCAAGGCTAGATTCAAAGACAAACAAAGTGCATGGAGCAGCAGTATTGTTATGGTTTGTAAGTGAGATAGAACACCATCAAAATCACTACACAGAAAGCACATAGTGCTTTTACTAGCCAAGTGTCAAATAGTTTAATACAACCCCATTGTCATATTAGGAACTAAGTCCAATTTTTTTATTTCTCGCTAAAGGGATGCTAGGTCTACATTAGTATAAATGTTTGTCATCATCCGCCTGCTAGATAGAAACACTAGAGGAAGGGAAACAATAAATAAGAGAGGAGAAACAAGTGTCTTAGGGATAGTCACATAGGAGGGTGCCCCCAAGTCACCAACTGCAATGCTATGTCCATAAGACACAACACACAACAATGAAATTAGAGAGAGAGGCAATATAGAAGAATGATGATACAAATAAAAGAAGGTCACAATAGAGGCAGTCTCCTGGTATCCTAGACCTTATGAGAGAATTAGGGGTCATCCCAGGAGGCCTAAACAACACATAACACATCACGGGGGAAGCACATCACAAGAGAGATGAAGGGTTAGAGATGTTACCTGTATGATCTTTGTATCAGATTTTTGAACTTGCGAACCTCTTGGAGAGGTACTCGATCATGTTGAGTGCAAAGTTTGAGTGGTTCTTATGAAAGTCTTGTTGATTATTATATGATACTTGTTTTATAATTCCTTGTGTAAGTGAGACTTTTTGTTGCTTATGAGGGGAACCACTATTTTCTCCAATTGCTAATAGTTGTCTTACTCTTTTCTAATTTTTAGCAAGTTTTCATTGTTGAATCTGTCTAACACAGTAACATGAATCATCTTGTACCATCTCATTCATTTGTATCGGTTGTTCTACTTGTTTTTTTGATACATTTTGGTTATCTCTTGATCCATATAAGGATAACGGAGGGGTAACCTCAACATAAATTCCATTTCTTCATGGACGAGGTGGGTTATCTGATTGCTCCTTATCCACTTCAATTATACCTATAATGTTATTATATTCCAAGTAATCATCATCAGCTACTTCTACTTAACCCTATTCCAGCATATTGTTATTAGTATGCTTAGGGAAAGGATTAGTGAAGATTTGTAAGTTTTGATTTGATGGAGCAACTGACTTGTTTCCGTTATCATTCACATCCGATACCTAGATGACATTTGAATCAATAAGGTCTTGTGTCTCATGTTTAAGACACATACATCATTCAATGTCATGTCCTTGTGTCTGATGATAATGACAAAAGGCATTAGCATCAAAGTAAGGTCCTTGTACTTTACTAGGATCAACAGGCTTAATCAGGGGAAGCTTCAGAAGATTATTGCTCATAGCTTGATTCATGATAGAGTGATAAGACTCAGATATCAAAGTAAACTTTATTGGTTAATATGATGCCTTCTTTGGATTAGTGATAGCAGACACATTAGAAAATTTGTTCATATTCGGTCCATTGATCTTGATAAAACTCCTATTATTATTACTCTTAAAGTTGTTTTGTGATGATCTACCCATGGATTGACCAACTTGAGGTGATGAGTTTTGGTTTTCATACTGACTAGACAAAAGTTGATAATCACAAAGGGTGGTCCATAAATGTTGAAAGGAGTTATACTTCATCAAAAGGATTTTATCATGAATATTAGGTTGTAGATTTGTTATAAACATCTTCTAAACATTGTCATCTTTCATTTTATACTAAATTTGTGCATAAAGCCCTTGATACCAACTAATAAATTCAGTCAACTTCTCTTTTAGACCTTGTTTGTATTGAACCAAATCAATTAGAGAGATTTGGGGTCCGATGTTTGCTTGAAAATGTTGTAAAAATTGATCAATCAACTACGAAAAGGAGTATATTGAATTTAGAGGCAAAGAGAAAAACCATTCTAAAGTAGTATCTTTGAGAGATCACAAATTTTTTTTTGCCAATAAGTCCTCTTTGAAATAGAAATTAGTACACATAGCTATAAATGCTGCCACATGAGTATTAGTATCACCTTTTCCACCATATTTTTCAAAGTGAGGAGTCTCAAACCTCTCGAGCATAGGAGTTCTCAAGATTGTATAGGATAATGGATTACAGGCATGATATGTTGGTAGATTAGGTTGTGAAGAGTTTGTCAAATTTGTTACCTTTTGTTGTAAAGCAATCATGCCCTGCAAAAGTTGGTTTAGGATGCCATCATTGGGAGATGCAGTTTGTTTCAAGGAATTGGAACCAAAGTGAGGACGTGATTGAGCTTGAGATGTGATAGGTGGAGGCTGGGAATAGTTCTTGGACATAATGGTAAGTGGAAGGTGGTTGAGAGTAAATATATGTGATGGGAGGTTGAGAATAGGTGGGATGAAGAGGTAGTTGAGAGCAATTATTCATAGGAACGGTCACATTATGGAACAAATTCTGATAATCAAATCCTACAACTTTGTAATTGGTGCCATTAAATACTCCAATACCAGTGGTAGAATTACTATAAGCATTCACATCAATTGTTAAGGTTGTTGATGTAAAGGTGGATATTCTTGTAGTCAGTATAGATGCTGAAACTTGTGTATGCGACAGTGACGTCATGTTGTTGATAACTTTTGCACATTCAGTCACTAGCATTACATTAGTTTGCATATTATGTGTTAAACCCTAAATAAAATTAATTCTATCTTGTCCTTCTTTTATCAATTCTCATACATGGTGAATCACGGGTATAGCTTCTTTAGCTATCCTCTCAGTTTGCACATATTCCTGGAATTTAGCTAGGTCTTTGTCAAGTTTATTTACTTGCTCCATAGGTACATGCCCTACTACCTCAATAGCATCCTCAACATCATGAAATACTTGATCTTCCATAGTGGTTGTAGGAGGTATAATATCTTTCACAATTTGTGTTTCTCCTTTTGAAAAGAAGGTGTTCAATGGATTGTTAGAGGTAGGGATGTTGTTTTCTTCAAGAGCAGTAGATCCCATTAACCTTCTACTTCTTCTTAAAGGGATATTGTTTTTAGGACAGTAGGTCATAAAGCTTATACAAAATAACACAACACGCAACGCTCAAACTAAGAGAACAAACCCTAAGAGAAGGATGTGTTTGAGATCCAAAAATGCTTATTTTTTTGTACTTTTTTTTTAATGTAAATAAATAAGAGAAAGAGGTGTTGTAAGGATTTTTATCAGGGGAAGCAAATGATAAGTCTATTTCCAGTCCAGTACATCAATAAGATCCTTTACAACACTCTTTTTATGCAAACTAGGATGATGACTAGTCAAAACCTAGTGAAAATGCCCTAAAATATGCAATTTTTTGACAGTTTTTTAATCCCAAGACCTAATGAAAGAGGTGTGTAATGAATTTTAGGAGGTGCAGAAAATAATAGAAATGATATCAGTCACCTCAAGCCATAAAACTTGTCACAACACACTTAGAGTGTAGATCTAGGTCAAACCCTAGGGCAAAAATAGCAAAAATGTGCAATTTTTTGCCAAATTTTCAATACAAGAGCCTGATAAAAAGGTGTTGTGAAGATTTTTAGGAAGGGAAGTAGATAATAACCATGATAACAGCAGATTAGTGAAAAAACATTCTTCAAAACATGCCTATGGTGCAAATCTAGGGAGTCGATAAGGCCAAATCTAGTGAAAATCAAGGTTTTTCAAGCCCTAGGTTTGAGATCTTAATGGAAAATGCTATATGAATGTTTTAAAATATGATTTATGGTGAAAATTAAATGTACTTATATCTTAAAATAATTTCCAAGCCTTAAGATGCAAAATGCAAGTGCAAATCTAATGAAAAATCAATTAAAATTGCTAGTTTTTGTTGAAATTTTCTATGTAAAAATGCAAATTTTTGAGATCTAAATGCAAATTTACACTAAAATGCAACACTATAGTCAAATAAAAATTTGAATGAGTTCCTAAGACGAGTAGAAAATTTTGAAACAAGATTTTACCTACAAACCCTAATTTTTTGGAATTACTAGGTTATATGAAAAATTCAAAATTTCTAACAAAACCCTAGCAATTTTATGATGAAAATGCAATGCAAGCTATTGAATTTTTGTAATTTTCTGAAATCTAACTCAGATCTAATGCATAAATTAGAAAATTGATGAAATTCAAATTAAATGATGCAAAATGTACAACCCTAGAAAATAAATTTTTTTTTCAAATTTTTCAAATTTTTAAAAAATTTTCAATTTTTTTGTAATTTTTCTAATGCAATAAGATGAATGATGATATGAATAAATGAAATTGATGCAAATCTGAATAAAAACACTGAGCAAGGTGTAAACAAGTCCATCAACATGGGTTCACCAAAATGTAAAAGGTAAAATTTTGGATAGTTGAGTTTTAATTAGTTTGTGTGTATCCTCCTTTCACCTTTACATTCAAGGACTTTGGATCAAGTGGCAATGCACTATTAGGTCCTTGGTCACTTAGGAATGTAGGGAAGATTGGATTAACATAGTTCTATTGTCAATTATTCTTACATATGCTCAATTGTACATCAAAACCCTAATTATGCAAATATGACAGTAAACGAACAAATTATTCAGAATGCTGCTACAGAGAGATGCAAAATGACAAATGAAAGTGCACCTATTTTTGAAGTTCAAGAAGAAGAATGGTCAGGGACTAATGAGCGGGTGCCCAAGTCCAATGCTCAGGTTTTTGTTAGGATCTGGAAATAAGATCTGCAACCTGTTCCTGCTATACCAAAGATTTTCCTGTCATGGAAATTGGAGGACTAATGAGCTTGCACCCTAGTCCATGGTGCTATTTTTAGCTCTGATCTACAAATATGACACTCGAAGACACCCTCCTACAACTTCACTTTTCCTATATCTCTGACCTGTAACCTGCAATCATGAAAACTTTAGGAGGGGCTTGTGGGGTTTAGAGGCTTGCCTCAGTCAAGCCTCAGAGAGACATTTAAGTCTTCCAAACACCGTTGTCAGATATAGAGTGCTTGCCCTTGTGAGGTAGAGGCAAAATCCAATGATAAATGCTCAAAAACACAATAGATGTCACCTTGTAGTGAAGGTCTCATGGAAGGAAGAAGCTATGCATGGCATGAGGAGATGCATGCTCAAATCTGCAAACACAAACACATGAAACGACAAAAATCTTGCTCTTTCACACAATGAATGCCTTGAATCACCTTTAGGATGCCAAAATCACATGAACATAATCTAGTTTACAAATGAATGCCTAAACATGCTTTTATATGCAACTACAAACATTCCCACCAAGAATTTCATAATGCAAAACTTACCATGTTGGCATAGGACCTAAACAACGGTCACAAGCCGACATTTAAAATTTGGACCTAACCTAAAATAGGGTAGGACTAGGGCATAGGCGCCCAAGTCCTCCCCCCTATTTTGGTTAGGGATTAGCATCAATGGATCCCCCTAGGTCCCAGTTGTCATAAAACCCAAGGTTCATTTCATTGGGATGTCAAGATATGATGCAAGATGTCCTAAATGAACACTAAAGACTTGGGAGCTAAATCTTAGGAGGGAAAAGCCCCCAAGGGTAAATTTTCTAATGTTACACTTACATGCCATATATTCTGTCATAGGAATCTATCATAACTCTTACACGTCATAAACCTCTTACAACACGCAAAAGATGCTGACACATGGTAAAAGTCTTCTACCACAAGGTGGGACACCTATCTCCTCATATGAGGACAAAAATACACTTAGTCACCTTCCATGTAGGATGATACATCACTGTGCCAACTCCCATAAAGTGACAAAATAAGATTTGTATACAAATTACAATAATAGGCATAAATTAAATATAATTAAATAATAAATGCTAGGAACTTGCATAGGTTGAGACACCTTAATTCGTAACAGGTGTAACCCTTTCTCTTCATACCATGGTATTTATTATTCATAGATGCCATCTAGCAACAAATTTCCAAAAGAATGAAAAAGTTGAAGATATACCTAAGCAACTTCAATGGGGCATTTTCAAACCTGCCAATTCTGAGATAAGTAAATTTGTCAAATTGGATGTAAAAGCTGTTGGGAAAAAGGTGTTGTTCACCTTGCATAACATTAATTAATTTAATTATGTAAAATAAATATTCTTTTATGGTGCATCTTAATTGATGTGTTTAGCCACATTAAATATTTATTTGTTATCACTTGTAAAGGTTATATTTAACATTGGGAGACATAAGGCAAATATTTATTATTTTGGGATCAATGGTTTTGTGCTCATGGTTTTGAGTCACATTGTTATTATCCAATACCACAAGTTGTATTTGTGTGAGCTTGAGTCTATAAAAGAAAGCATAAGGTTTTTGGTTAGGGTTGGCTCTTATTTTACAGGTGTGTGAGAGGCTATCATTGTATTGAGTTTTCTCTTGAGAGTGCATATTGTAAAGCATGGCATGGGATGTGTGGATTCATGCTTGGATACTTGGAGGTTGCAGTAGAGGAGCTTGATGTTTTATAGGTGTTCATGGAGACTGTATGAATGTATTGTAATTTCTTATTGCTGAATAATACATTGAGTATGGATGTTTTTGGAGGCTGGGTTTTTTCACTCAATGAGGGTTTTCCCAGGGTATATCTTGTGTTATCTTGTTGATTGTCTATTGATATTTACATTATGGTAAATTTGTAAGATTGTATGCATCATTATCTCCTTTGGGTCATGTGGAATTGGATTGACCTACCTATATATTCCTAACGAGTTGGCCTCTTGCTGATGTCCAAAACCCTAGGCCTGGCTAGTGCTAGGAAACTTCGTAGTAGCCCTTTAACAGGTGATGGAAATTTAAACTGGTGGCTGAAAAATTTTAAAGTTGGCATTAGAATTTTTTTTAAATGGTAGTGGTGATAAATTTTTATGGCAGCAGGTGTTAAAACCAAAAAGGTAGGTCTAGACTTTTAAACACAAAAAAATTAAAACCCTAATAATAAGTTTGAATTTTTTTTTTAAAGTCCAAGATGATGTTAGCCCTAACGCCACGTCAGTGCCATTTAGGCACCTTGCCACCTCACCATATGATTATGTCAACACCCTATCATACTGACATCAGTAGGGTACTTTAATGACATCAGCAGTACAGACAGGCCCCCTAGGGCCCATTTTTAGCCCTTGGAGGGCATTTTTTCTGGGAGGAATAACTTTTGCCTACTATATCATATTTTTTACTTCTTATGGGTGTAGGAAAGGTCTCTCTAAGAAATATGCAGTGATGTAGGTTTGGTGATCATATTTTTCTATTTGTGTCAGAATTTGGTGCCTTGAAGCTAAGCATTTCTCTGAGACAATTTTATGATCATAACTTTTGCATACAACATTAGAGTTTTTATTTTAGATAGTCATTGGAGAGATATTGCTGTGTACTATAGATTGGATTGTGTAGATATTGAGTTTTGTGTACAAAGAAGTTTGATACTTGTTTGATCACTTGTGGGAGTGGATGTTACTATGTGACCATTAGAATGGTATAGCAGATTTTCATATTTATGTTCCCAATTATAGGATTATAGGTGTTTTCAGTGTTTGAGTTTTGATGGAGACATGTACATAGGTTGTCTTTTGGTTTGAGGACATGAATGATACACATGTGAGACTTGGAGTCTCATTTTAGTGGGAGTTGAGTATAGTTACATTGATGATGATGATTATGGTACCATAGATATGCAAGTACACTTTTACATTGACACGACATGATCATGTATGTGATTGACAGGTATGGGCTATAATGTTTGATTCATGATTACAGGTGGTGTTGTGGTGTAGTTTTAGGGGATTGTATTTATCTCCTAAATGCTTGATTAGTTCCTTGACTATGGTTACTTGTGTTATGGACTTGTTTGGAAAATTAAATCTAGCATTGATTTGGTGTTTGAGTCTTCGATTCTATGGCTGTCTTCTTTGATATCTCAGTTTGCATGTTACTAATGTGATGATGAGTTTGCATTTTACATGTGTTTTGGATCTTTGAGTTATGTAGTTTTGTAGATTTTCTACCCCTTGACTATAGTGAGATGACTCATATGTAGACTATCTTTATCCACGAGATTGATTTAGTGTTTATGTAGACTTTGTTAGTTGGCTTTGTCTGTGGTTATTTGTACATTGGTACATGTTGCATTGAGATGAGAGGATGGATTATTAGATTGCTAGGATAGTCAGTTATTGGGACTTATAGCATGTTTATCATGATGTTATGGATAGCTTGGATACATGGTTTTATGTGATCTTTTGACAGTGATGGTTTTATCTTCTTAGTTTGGAGATCATGGTTTTACTTTACCTTTTGGGAGTTGTTGATGTAACAGTAGGATTCCTTGATTATGTTGGGGCCATGGATGATCTTCAATTAGGAGAAGGTTAATTTGTTGCTATGTATAGCTCAGCGTCACTATTTAGTGGGAGCTTTGGCAATGATATGGATTCTTCCTTTGTGATGGATGATCTTCTTCAGTGGTTGTGGGTGCCTTGGAGAGGCTCTTGGATTATGATTCTTGTTTCAGTGAGAGTGCTTTGACATCTTGAGTTCTATTGTTAGTAGATGGTTATCTTCATGTTATTGGAGATTTTGACATTCTTGGTTTACCATGGAGGACTTTTGGACTCTTTGGTACAGGTGTTGATTTATGAATTGTCAGTTTGACATCTTGATCCTTTATTTAGAGATGTTATTATTATGTCTTGATGGACTCTTGATCATGTGTAAGAGTGTTGACATGATACAAGTTCTCTTGAGATAGGATGTGTGCATTAGTGCATGTGATCTCCTTGGAGGAGATGTTAGATCATGTTTTCATGATTGGGTTCCTTATTCTGTAGTAGGAGCATTGACAATGATCTTGTATGGTTCTCTGTGTATTGAGTACATTGATCATGTGCTTGGGAGCTTTAGGATAGTCTAATGTTGCATTTGGAGTTTAGCATGGATTGATCATGGAGGTACTCTTGGATACTTGGAGACTTAGGTGAGGCTAGAGTTCTCTTTGGATTAGAGACACTTGTTGAGACAGTTACTCATTGGAGGTTTTAGTAGATAGATCGAGGAGCCTATACCTAGATATGGATGTGAGTTCATTATGGACCTAGACGAGATTGTTCTTGGAGAGTCTTTGTGACTTGGTGTATCCTAGAGGGGCATTCTCATTCCCCACTCTTTATCTACTTGGTGATTTATCATCGATAAGGTATTGCCCACTCTTTTAGATGCATTTTTCTTTATGTTTTATCTTCGATCTAGGGTTATTAGTTCTAGATGGTTCATTTAAGGGACATTGGCATGGTTATCTCTTTGTTCATATGATTTGATTTTTGATTTCCATTCTGAGGAGTTTAGGAGATGTGATTGGGATTATTCCTAGTTATGGAATGGTTATGAGTTTGATCTTCCTTGGTTAGAGCTCAACTTACATCCATGTTGGTTACATGATATATATGTTCATTTGATCTATGAGATTGAATGGTTGGGTGTTGAGGCTTTTCATTTGGGATTGTAAAGGAGATCGTACTTGACACAACTTTACACTTTGAGGTATTGGTAGGATATTATGATTTACAGGTTTTCTCCCTTTGTCTTATGGCTACTTCCTAGAGGATCATGTTGATATGATTGGACTTGGGATAGTTATGGTGACATGTTGTGAGACAGTATGCAGTGATTTATCTTGCATGTGTAGATCATTGTGATTGTTCTTGGTACTACATTAGATTGTTGATGAGCCACACCTGGGTTTGAGTGTTGATTGGTAGACTTGGCATGTCTTGGATCTATTTTCAAATTTGACATTACCTATGTAGTGGGAGCTCCTAGATGTATGTGTTCTTCATTGATAAGTTTTATACATGGAGCTTATTATTGTAGTATATGGGTTTGATATGTTGTTGGCATGAGTTTACTAATGTTATTAATACCTATGAGGTATGGATGGTTGGATGTATTAGCATATGTTGTTGTGCTATTTCTAGTCATGTGGGTTTTTACCTTTGATAGTGTTGCCCTGAGTTTTATTTTCGTCTATCCCCTTAATATTTTTCATTCCCTCAGGTCAATTTTACTTAGTCGTATTCATGAGTCAGCGGTCCTTTGCATCTTTGAACTCTTGTCGGCCATTTCATAGATTCATGAAACATCTAACTTGCCTTGGCCTCCCGATCCTCTGAGTCTGTCTTGAGTCTTTGTAAAATTTTCTTTCCATGTGTAGTCGAGCGGTCAAAGATTTATTGAAGTCTTGAATCCTCAATTGTCAGTTCAAAAGTTCATATTCTACCTGACTTGCCAATTTCACTTGAGTCTCTTCCTTAAGAATCTTTTGGCTACGCCAACATATTTATACAAAGGAATGACACTTGTCACCATGCATTCAATTTGAGGTACATGCAGACATAGTGGCACATTTATTGGAGGGAAAGTCGAGGCATGTATTTACAATTTCTAATGATATACTCACTACCAACATTTAATGTGGAGATTATGAGAAGTGACTTGAAAGGCTAAGTAAGGTGTTATTATGAGCTAAAGAATATGTTGCAAAGGAATGAACAACTAGCTCACTGCGTGTGGAATTTCAACTCAATTATATTCTCACAGGTGAGTAAAGCTGGTATCTTTTCCTCCTATATAAAATCTTGTATCTTCTCACAAGGGGTTATACATTTTATCTTCCATGAATATATTTAAAGAATTCTCTGCAAGTATTTGGCCCCATTCTCTATTGTCCGCATATACCTTTGAGTTTCTCATCACTTGGCTTCTGGAAAGTATAAAAAATGAAATACAAGTTTCAAGGAGCCTTGTAGCTTTTGTTATAGAAAATGACCTGGTGGGAGTGAGAGATACAAATTTGGGTCATGTTGATTTAAATGATTTCTAGGAAAAGATACAAACTGAGAAGAGAACCCCTCTAGCGGAGAAAATTGTCAGCAGTGGTTTTCACAAGGCAGGTGGCTTTCCTCTCACCATGCCTTGTCTGGAATTAATGGCTGCATGCACAAATGGTTACTTTCTAGAATCCCATGAAATAAAAACTCCCAGTGGTACCGTGGTAGCTAGAATTGATTCTGAGTCTGTTGCCCTAGCCTTTGATTTAGAAGAGTACTAAGGTGATGAAGAAGTTTCTATGTCCTCAACCTAGAATTTTTATAATGAAAAGAAAGACTGGTGTCATACTTACGTGGCCAAGAATTGGTTAGAGGTGGCGAAAACTAGAAAATCTTAGCTACCTGTGAACTTAAGAAGAAGTCATTTCAAAGAGGAGATCTTTGATATGATAACTTTGCTAAATAGGGTGATGGGTAATCCTGAGTCAAATGTTTTTGAATTCTGGATGTGTAGATTTATCTTGTTAATTTGTGGAGACCCTCAAATTGATTGGCCAAAGATCATCAGTAATTGTCTGCATGAATAGTTAATGAATTTCACATGAAGCCCAAACTTTCATGTGTTCTCAGCTAGTTTACATTTTGGCCTGGAGAGAAATTGCTTGGCCCGGTTTGAGAACCCAGATGAGTTCTTCAGCGAACACACCTGTATATCGAATCTTCCCTCAGCGGTAAAGAAATGAAGGTATGAAAAATTTCTGTCATATGAATGATGCATTTTTAATGATGTTAGCAAAGAGAATTGATGGTTCATAGAGAGGAGATTTTTCATAGAAGCTTTCTCTTTGGTCACAAAATTTGGAAGAGTCTATGTCCAGTTTGATCGTTTCTTTTATCTAAGAATTGGGGGTTACGAAGATACCCCATTGAAATTGCCTTGATACACTACCAATTATTTGGTGTTGCTGGAAGTCTATCGCCAAATAGTTGTGGTTAATGTCAAGTATCAGATGATGAAGAAGAAACAATATTCATTTCTTGTGTCCTTATCTTTCATTCCTACAAGAATAATGAAAGTGCTCATAATGTTGAAAATTTGTTGTCTGAATTTAGTCTCCATAGTTTGTCTCCTCGCACAATGTTTGACAGTAAGAATTTCATAAAAGAGCATATGCATGGAGGGGGTTCCTATTTACATGTTCCTCAACTTGAAGATTTATGGGAGGATTGCGTGGATGAAAGGGAGGTTCAAAGAAGGAAATTGATGAGATTGACAGATGATCAGGTCTGTGCCTTCAAGTTGAACATTCAGGTCCCAGACATGGTTGATGACTTTTTAGATCTCCTAAGTGAAGAGTATAGTAAAGTATCTAAGGCTCCCTTACCTTCGATAGATTGGTCGATGAAGGAAGTCATAGACATCATGCTACTATCATTCTATGTTTTGAAGAGAACCAAAAAATGGCTGTGAGCTAAGTCTAAAGAGTGTGCTGGCTCATCTACACCTAAAGACTCAGCTTCTCAAAATCAAGCCAAGTCTCATACTGCCACCTCGCACAAGAGAGCACCTAGTTTAGACCTGACCTTGCAAAGAGTTGGTTCATAGCCCAATGGTGATGGTGAAGACCCACCTGAGGAGCTAGGCAAATTGAAAACTGCATGTGAATAGGATGTTCAAGTCACAAAAATAAATACTAGATTGGTAGCCCTATCATCCAAGGTTAACCATGTGCCCTTACCAAGAAATCAAGCAAGTGATTTTGATTCCCTTATCTTCTCACAATTAGGGGACAATTTGCTACATTCATTGCTTAGCCTGCCTAATTCACCACAATGAAAGGAGATGTCTTTACAAAATCTTTGTCTTGTGCAAATGGTAGCAACTGTCATTGTTGATAATGTACCAGTCTTGTCCCCTAGCTGGTTGAAGAAGGTTGTCTAGAAGAAGAAAAGATGTATTGATCTTGTTGCCGGTCTATTACAAATGGTTCCCAAGCCTAAACGTGCAAAAAGAATGTCTAGGATGGTGATTGATACCTCCTTAGGTAACCAATTTTTGGAAATTACAGACCCTTTAGTGGAAAAAATTGAAGATGAGATAACCGAGGCTAAATTCAGAGTAAGTCAGGTGGATCTAGGTCTAGCGACCACCGAGGGAGACCTGTATCACATGCACTATTCAGTGGGAAATATTTCCAAGAGGTTGAAAGACTTGTAGGAGGAAAATTCAAGGTTATTAGCACATATGAGTTCCTTGTCTTCTTTCGCTAATTTAGTTTCTGAGATTATTTCTCCTTCCATTGGAACTTCTTTTGTTGTTAAGATTCCTACTGTCGACCCAAATTTACTTTAGAAAATTAAAACTTCTTTATCTCTAAGGCAAGGTATGGAACAATGGACTGAAAAGGTTATATTTGATGGTCTATTATTCATTGAAGAAGTAGTGAAATTGTTTAATTTTATCCATGCTAAGAGAGAGGTTTTAATAACAGAGTTTGTGAAGGTCCGAAGTGATCACACTACTCTAAACATATTCTCCAAGGAAGTACATGAGATTGCTAGCATGGATATTGGCATATTATTTACTGAAGAGATTATTGTTGACACCAAAGAATTGGAGATTGATATGTGGACTGATACATTAGAGAGGAAAATTTGTATAGTCATAGGAACTGAGGAAGAAATAGGAAAGGCAGTAGCAATTTATTATAAGGAGATGATAAGGATAAAAAGGGACTTTGCTACTCTAGATACAGAAGCCAATGGGTATGATGATGAAAGGTTGCTAGACATCAAAATAATTAAATAAAATTTCAAAAAGGTGGTGAAAGAAGATATAGTAAATTATAGTACTATAATAGGAGAATCATTGAGCAAGCTCTCTAAACAACATCCTATATCAATACTTGCAAGAACAACATAGAGGATATACTTCTCAAGGTGATTGATCTTGATAGAACCATCATGAAGAAGTGTCAAATCAACATGACTAGATCTCCACCTGGCATGGTGCTAACACCAATTATTAATAAATATAGGACATATAAAGCCAAATTACAGGTACAGGTACCTCAAGTGTCACGAAGTGTCATCAAGGAAGCTGAGAAGTCAAGAGAAGGAAAAGAGATAGATGAAGTAGATGATGGTGACATAGACTTACAAATCTTAGATTAGATTTGCATTTTATTTTATTTGCAGGTTACTTTTATTTTCTCAAAAACTATTTGCTTTGGAGGACCCTCTTTATTATTGTTTAAAAATAATCTTTAATCGACAGTTTTCAAGAAACCATTGTGGTTCTTTTGAACGGTTATGTTTGGCATAGCTATATATTTCGAATAGCTCATCCAACTAAGGACTCTTCTTTTTGGCAAAAATTTTGGTTTTCCTAGGAAGGGTGATAGTAGTGCTTTGTTTCTGATTTCTATGATATATGAAATATAGTTAATGTCGTGGAGTTTCAAAAGATTATGGACATTGTGCTGTGATTATTTTGAGATGATGTTCTTCTTATGTTGAATATCTTTCTATTGGTTATGATGATGTGCATGTATTATGGTCATCGGATATTATTGATCCTTTCTCACTACTTTGAGTGATTTATCTTTTGGTATCTTATTCCAAGACAGTGATTTTATTTGTATATGTAATTTCTCAAATTGTTCTGTTGTAGTTGGAAGTCTGTGAACTTCTTGTGTTAGATTTAGAATCATAAATCATCCTTTAGAGCTTTCTAGTCAAAAGCTCTGCTTCTATTTTGTTTTCTAGTCAAAAGTAATCTTGAGTTACATTCCTGAGAAAATCAATAGAAGGTAGCTGCGCCTTGTTAAATAAGCAGAGAGCCCATATAAAACATCAATATATCAGGTTAAACTGTTGATTATATTTGTCATTTGTCTAGGCACGAGAATATAGAGTTGGGTGACAAATCCGTTAGCCAATAGATTTTTGGTGACTACTGGGGAATAATTGAATAATTCAAAAGTTTTGTATATCTTTTTTGTGAGTTGCTATTAATTGGATTTTATGGTTCTTCCTGGAAGATGTGCACCAGTCTTGCATTCTAACATTGATTGGCTGGTGGGAGATCAAGAAGATATTGTTGCTGGCCTTAGGCCCATTGCCTGGCAAACCAAAAGAACTAATCAACAATACCACCAAGTTAATGAGATACTAAAGGAAGAAGAAAAACTTGGTGAGATTATAGAAGAGAACACACGTCATTTTGCTAACACACAAGAGCTAATTTTCATCAGACCAACAGTTCCTTCACCAGAGAGAGTAAACCCTCAGCCAGTGAGAGTGGTTCCTGAGAATGGACTAAGAAACCTTGCTTCTAGACAAAGGAATCAAATTCCTACTAGACCGGCTCCTCCTCGCAACAACCAGTAAGTGGTTTGGTAACTCTACTTAATTGTTTTACATATCTGTAAAAGTGGGACATGAAAAGATATACACAGGAGACAAATAAAAAGGCATAGCTGATGTTGATTTTGACTTGCTTCAATCTTTGAATTTTGCTCCTTACCCTCCCACAAGAAAAGCTAAATCTTTGAGTAGACCATCTTCTCCTCCTCCCAAAAGAAGTGCCGTAGGTTCATCCTGTCAAAGCTTGACCTTACACGGTACCATCTTACCCCTACAAATAAATTGCCTCCCTCTGAACATGGCTCATCCACAACCTCCACCTGTCCCATGGGGTGCAGCCATTGGACCTCTTAACCTTGGTGCTAACCTGCATGATCTTCCAAGAGGATCTGATAAAATCTTGCCTAAATTTAAAGGTGATGGCAAAATTCCTCCTGAAGAACATATCAATGCCTTTTTTGCTGCATGCTCTATTCTTGGAGTCCAACATGAAGATGTATCTGTGCGACTGTTTGTAGAATCCCTTGCCAACTTAGCCATTGAATGGTTTTACCATCTCCCTAATGCTTCTATTAATGATTGGGCTACAATGAGACAAAGGTTTGAAGAATGATTTAAAACTACTGATAATGAGCACACACTAGTCGCACAATTGTCCACTATGAAGAAAGAGATCCAAGAATAGATGAGGGATTATGTAGCTAAGTTCAACAAGTTAGCCAATAGGATCCTTGCAAATGTTAGATCTGGGGATGGACTAATGATGTGTTTCTTTATCAATTCATTGCCACCAAATTTTAGTTATGCTATTAAAAGACAAGGTGTTCCTAACTTGGCAGCTGCACAATCATTACTTGTAACTATGGAAGATGATTTGATTACTGCAAGAAAATGGAAAAGGGAGTTGCAAATTGGCAAGATTGCAATGTCTAACCCTACAGACCCTATCATTCAAAGAATGGCTAATGACATCATTACTCTGAAATGCCAGATGCTTAAAGGCCCCATGCAAAATCCTTAAGGAAGCTATAATAGGACATTACAATGGCCTGGCCCTAGTCAAGAATTAGCTATTGAAGGACCTCCAGCCAACAAGAGTAATCATATGGTATGTAATTTTCATCTCACATCTAATCATGACGGAGCCTCTTGTCCTGAGATGATGTGGTTTATGCAAATGTTGTCCATGAATGAACACGTTGAAGAACCATTAGTGGAGGAACCTTCTACACCTAGGGATGTTGGTGTGAATTTCTTTGAGTATGAATTGGATGAAGAGAATGGAGATGATATGTATATTGAAGTGGACAATTCAAATTGTGTAGTGTTTACTCGAGGCCAGCAGACATAGAGAAGTCAAAATACTCTAGGGCAATCTAGCAATTTGGCTTCGGCCCTTAAGTATATCATGACAAGACAAGGCAATACTAAAAAGACTAAGGAGGATTCACTAAAAAATGCAACCCTTGAGGTACCATCTGCTTTATCTCTTAAAAATCATGTCTCAAGTTCATTTGATATTGTGGAATCATGCAAGAATACTAAAATTGAAATCTCCCAAGCTAAATATTTGAGGCTTAATCCATCCAAACTCGATAGACTGGTCAAATACATTAGACAAGACCCTTCCCCTTCCTCTATTAATGATAAAAAATCTAATAATTCTGAAGTGTATATGAAAAAACAAAACTATTCAAACTCTAGTGCTCAAGATACAGTTTTCTAAAACCCTTTTAACAAGCCAAAGCCCTTTTATATTTTCCTCTATATTGCTGGTTTTAAACTCAGTAATTGAGTTATTGATTCTGGTGCCTTAGAGAATGTCATGCCAGCACAAGTTGCCAAAGCTTTGGGTTTGTCTTATACTCCATCACATGGCAAATGTTTTTCAATGGATGGTTCTCCAGTACCCATCCTAGGCTAAATTAAAGATGCTCAAACTACCTTATCTGCCTTCCCTAAGAAAAGTTGAAGTTAACTATCCTAGTGGCTGACATACCTACTAGTTAGGGGATGCTTATAAGTCAAAGTTTTTGTAAAGACTTGGGGGGTGAAATCTAAATGGATTGGTCACACACCTTGATACCTGTGGATGGAAGGAAGGTTCGCCTCAATCCTGAACCCAAAGCTAAATTTATCATACTCAAATCTAGAGATCCTAGAGAAGATATTCTATTTGTTGAAACTGGACTAGGGACTTACATGTGTACATCTTCTAGAGATGAGAGTGTGAACTTAATCAGTCCAGACCTGATCAATGAGCTTTGGACTCTAGAGTTCGATGGAAGTTGCTCTATTGCAGGGTCTGGGGTAGGGGTTGTTTTGATTTCTCCTGATGGTTATTATTTCCCTTTTGCTTTTAAATTGGAATTTGAAAATACAAATAACATAGCTAAATATGAGGCCTTACTGATGGGTCTTGAATTAGCCAAGGAGAAAGGTATAAAACAACTGAAGGTTAAAGGAGACGCCAAATTGATTGTTAAGCAAGTAAGGAAGTTGTACACAGTCAAGAATGATAGACTAAGGCATTATCGTAATAGGGTATGGGATTGTATTGAAGAATTTAATGCTTTTTCTATAGAGGCAATACCCAGAGAAATGAATTCTAGAGCTGACTCTTTAGTTGTCTTGGCCTCCCTTTTATTGCCTCACCCAGACTTTAAAGACAAACCATATAGGATTGAAGTGGTATATAGGCCGAATGTACCTAGTAATGTTAATCAGTGGCAACTTTTTAATTCCGATCAGCAAATTATTGCATTTCTTGAAAAGGTTGAATCTTTTGCTAGTATGTTTTTTGAAGGCAATAATGATGACATCAATGATATCATAGAAGTAGTAAAAACCCCTAACAGTTCAAGCTTAGAAATGATTCAACTTAAAGGGAATAAGATTCCTAAAGGACTGGTTTGTCTAGAAGATCTTTTTAATAGGCATGATCAGTACCTTAAAAGGAAGGATAAAATTTCAATAACAAATTTAGCTGATTATGACAAGGTGAACATTGGTACAGAAACTAATCCAAATATTGTTTGTATTGGTAAGTGTTGTTCTAAAGAGGAAAGATAATGTTTGATATCCATGCTCATTAGATATATGGACATTTTTGTTTTGGGTTATGCTGATCTAAAAAAATTTAGGAATGAAGAAATGCGGCATCATATTCCCTTGAAACCTAGTACTACAACTTTAAGGCAAAAGCAGAGGACATATAATCCAAAAATAGTGAAAGCTATATTCAATGAAATTGATAAAATTCTAAAGGACAAAATTATCTACCATATTCATCACTCTACCTAGGTGGCAAATATAGTGCCCATTAGAAAGAAGAATGGAGAGATTCAGATCTGTGTAGATTTCAGAAATTTAAACCAAGCCTCCCTTAAATATAATTATCCTTTGCCAGTTATGGATCATATTTTATAGACTATGTCTGGTGTAAAGATGATGTCTATTCTTGACAGATTTTCTGGATATAACCAAATTGAGGTAGCCCAAGAAGATCAACATAAAACAACTTTCACTACCCCCACTGGTGTGTTTGCATATAATAGGATGCCTTTTGGTCTCATAAATGTTGGAGCCACATTTTAGAGAGCAATGGATTTAACTTTTGATGACTTGAAAAACAAAATCATTGTTGTATATCTAGATGACTTGACAATTTTCTCCAAAAAGAGGTCTAATCACTTGCATGACTTAGAAGTGGTTTTGCAGTGATGCAGAGAGAGCGACATTTCCCTAAATCCTAAGAAGTCAATCTTTGCAGTCACTAAAGGTAAATTATTAGGCCACATTGTCTCAAAGGATGGGATAAAGATCGATCCAAAAAGGGTCAAGGCTATTCAGTAGCTAAGCCTACCTGCAACTAAGAATAACATGAGGTCCTTTTTTGGTCAGGTAAATTTTCTAAGAAGATTTGTTCTTGATTTTACCAAGTTGACTAGACACATCATAGAAATGATGAAAAATAAACCCACTTTTAGTTGGAATGCTGAAGGGAAGAAGGCATTTGAAGAAATTAAAGGAGCCATTGCTAATGCACCGACACTTGTACATCTTGACTTCTAGAAAGATTTTATTATTTATTGTTATGCTTCTAAGCATACCCTATCAGCTATATTATTACAGAAGAATGAACAAGGAATTGAAGCTCCTATTGCTTTCATGAGTGTGCCTTTAAAGAATTATAAACTTAAATATTCCTCCTTGGAAAAGCATGCATATACAATGGTGAAGGTGTTAAAGAGCTTCCATTTCTACATCTTACATTCACACACTGTGCTGTATGTTCTAGAATCTATAGTCAAAAGTATACTAACTCAACAAGAGATTGGGTGTAACAACAGAGGAAATTGGATCACTAAAGTGCAAGAGTATGATGTTGAAATCAAACCTACTAATCTGGTTCGGGGTAAAGGATTGTGTAAGATGATTGCGGAAAACAGGGAGGAAGCCAAATAAGAGGTACCCTTGGTTCTTTTCACTAGCAACATTGATGAGTGGTTTTATGATGTTTCCTTCTTAACCTATGGTGATTGCCCATCTCACCTTTCGGCAAAGTAGAAGAGGGACCTAAAACTCAAGGCACATAAGTATGTTATTTGGGAAGGTAATTTGTATAAAAAGGGAAATGATGGAACCTTCTTAAGGTGTGTGGATAAAGATCAATAGAAGAAGCTACTGGAAGCTTTCCATAATGAAGCCTGTGGAGGACATTTTTCTGCATTTGCAACAACTTTCAAAATATTAAGACAATGTTTCTACTAGCCTGGGATTTTTAAAGATGCTTATGAATCGGTATCAAAGTGTGAAAAATGTTCAAAATTTGCAGGCTGACCACAGTTAGCCGCATTGCCTTTGAAGCCAGTAGTTATAGATGAACCTTTCCAGCAATGGGGTTTAGATTTCATTAGACCAATTCATCCCAACTCGAGTGCTAGACATACTCATATTTTGAGAACTACAGATTATTTTACTAAATGGGTGGAGGCTATACTAGTCAAAAACACTACCTTTGAAGTGGTGTGTGCTTTTCTTAAAGAAAATAACATAGTCAGGTTTGGTGTACCCAAGAAGCTGGTGACTGATAATGCTGCTATCTTTTCCTCTATAGAAATCACCCTCTTCTATTATGATTTTGGTATCAGATTATCCCATTCATCTGATTATTACCCACAAGGTAATGGTCAAGTGAAATCTAGAAATAAAAATATTATCTCTATTGTTCAGAAGCTAGTTGAAGAAAATTAGAAGCGATGGCATAAGCATTTATATGATGCTCTTTGGGCAGATAGGATAACATATAAGAGGGTGATTGGTATGTCTCCTTTCCATCTTGTTTATGGTATTGATAGTGTAATTCCTATTCCCTTGGAGTTGTCTGCATTAAATTTACAAAAAGTAATTGAAGATGAACAATTCCAATCGGCCCTAGAAAAGAGGATTCTGTACTTACAGAAACTAGAGGAATAGAGAGAAGTTATTGTGGATAGGATTGCTAAATATCAACAAACTATAAAGAAATTTTTTGACAAAAGAGCTAAGCAAAAGACTTTCACAATTGGAGACTCTGTGCTCTTGTGGGATCATAGAAGAGAACTGAAAGGCGCACACAAGAAGTTTGATTCTTTATGGAAAGGCCCTTTCGAAATTAGAGAAGTTGTGGGAGAAAATGCTTTTCTATTCGCATATCTTGATGGAACACCATTATCTCTTGCCTATAATGGGCAAGATTTAAAATTATGCAATTGGTAGGGTTTCTGAGTCTGGTCCTATACTATAGTTTCTTTCCTCTTCTTCACTTTTTTTGTGTGTTGTTTCATTTTTGGTGTGACTCTATTGCCCCTAGAATAAGGCTTGTTGGTCATGGTTTTGTCTGAGTTCTCTGCATCCTCCCGAGTCCTTGTCTACAATTAGAGCCAGTTGTTGCCCTGAGTTTTGTTGTCATCTATCTGCTTAATATTTTTAATTCCCTCAGGTCAATTTTACTTAGTTGCATTCATGAGTTGGTGGTCCTTTGCATCTTTGAACTCTTGTTGGTCATTTCATAGATCATGAAATGCCTAACATCCTAACTTACCTTGGCCTCCTGATCCTCCAAGCCTGTCTTGAGTCTTTGTAAAATTTTGTTTCCATGTGTAGTCGAGGGGTCAGAGATTTCTTCAAGTCTTGAATCCTCAACCATCAAATCAAAATTTCATATTCTACCCAACTTGCCGATTTCACTTGAGTCTCTTCCTTAAGAAGCTTTTGGCTATGTTGACATATTCATATGAAGGAATGACACATGTCGCCATGCATTCAATTTGAGGTACGTGCAGACATAGTGGCACATTTATTGAAGGGAAAGTTGAGGGATGCATTTAAAATTTCTAATGATATACTTGCCGCCAACATTTAATGTGGAGATTATGAGAAGTAACTTGAAAGGCTAAGTAAGGTGTTATTATGAGCTGAAGAATGCATTGCAAAGGAATGAACACCTAGCTTGTTGCGTGTGGAATTTCAACTCAATTATATTCTCATAGGTGAGTAAAGCTGGTATCTTTTCCTCCTCTATAAAATCTCATATCTTCTCACAGAGGTTATACATTTTGTCTTCCATGAATATATTTAAAGAATTCTCTGTAAGTATTTGGCCCCATTCTCTGTTGTCTGCATATACCTCTGAGTTTCTCATCACTTGGTTTTCTGAAAAGTATAAAAATGAAATACAAGTTTCAAGGAGCCCCCATAGCTTTTGTTATAGAAAATGACCTGGCGGGAATGAGAGATACAAATTTGGGTCATGTTGATTTAAATGATTTCTGGGAAAGGATGCAATCTGAGAAGAGAACCCCTCTAGTGGAGAAAATTGTCAACAGTGGTTTACACAAGGCAGGTGGCTTTCCTCTTGCCATGTCTTGTCTAGAATTAATGGTTGCATGCACAAATGGTTACTGTACAGAATCCCAGGAAATAAAAACTCCTAGTGGTACCGTGGTAGCCAGAATTGATTCTGAGTCTATTGCCCTGGCCTTTGATTTAGAAGAGTATGAAGGTGATGAAGAAGTTATTGTGTCCTTAGCCTGGAATTTTTATAATGAAAAGAAAGACTGGTGTCGTACTTGTGTGGCCAAGAATTGGTTAGAGGTGATGAAAACTGGAAAATCTCAGCTACTTGCAAACTTAAGAAGAAGTCATTTCAAAGAGGAGATCTTTGATATGATAACTTTGCTGAATAGGGTGATGGGTAATCCTGAGTCAAATGTTTTTGAATTCTAGATGTGCAAATTTATCCTGTTAATTTGTGGAGACCATTAATTTGATTGGCCAAAGATCATTAGTAATTGTTTGCATGAATAGTTAATAAATTTCACACGAAGCCCAAACTTTCATATGTGTTCTCAGCTACTTTACATTTTGGTGAACACACTTGTATATCAAATCTTCCCTTAGCTGCAAAGAAATGAAGGTATATGAAAGATTTTTGTCATGTGAATGATGCATTTTTCATGATGTTAGCAAAGAGAATTGATGGTTCATAGAGAGGAGATTTTTTGTAGAAGCTTTCTCTTTGGTCACAAAATTTGGAAGCGTCTATGTCCAATTTGATCATTTCTCTTATTTGAGAATTGGGGGTTATGAAGATGCCCCGTTGAAATTGCCTTGATACCCTTCCAATTATTCAGTGTTGCTGGAAGTCTATCACTAGATAGTTGTGGTTAATGTCAAGTATCAGATGATGAAGAATAAAGGGTATTCATTTCTTGTGTCCTTATCTTTCTATTCCTGCAAGAACAATGAAAGTGCTTGGAACGTTGAAAAGTTGTTGTCTGAATTCAATCTCCATAGTTAGTCTCCTCACACAAAGTTTGACAATAAGAATTACATAAAAGAGCATATGCATGGAGGGGGTTCCTATTTACATGTTACTCAACTCAAAGATTTCTGGGAGGATTGCGCAGACGAAAGGGAGGTTCAAAGAAGGAAATTGATGAGATTGACTGTCGATCAAGCCTGTGCCTTCAAGTTGAACATTTAGGTCCCAGACATGGCTGATGACTTTTTAGATCTCCTGAGTGAAGAGTACAGTAAAGTATCTGAGGCTCCCTTGCCTCTGATAGATTGGTCGATGAAGGAAGTCACAGACATCATGCTACTGTCATTCCATGTTTTGAGGAGAACTAAAAAATGGCTACAAGAAAAGTCTAAAGAGTGTGCTAGCTCATCTACACCTAAAGACTCAGCTTCCCAAAATCAAGCCAAGTCTCATACCACCACCTCGCATAGGAGAGCACCCAGTTCAGACCTAACCTTGCAAAAAGTTGGTTCATAGCCCAATGGTGATGGCGAAGACCCACCTAAGGAGCTAGGCAAATTGAAAATTGCATGTAAATAGGATGTTCAAGTCACAAAAAGAAATACCAGATTGGCAGCCCTATCAGCCAAGGATGACCATGTGCCCTTACCAAGCAATCAAGCAAGTGATTCTGATTCCCTTATATTCTCACAATTAGGGGACAATTTACTACATTCATTGCTTAGCCTACCTAATTCACCACAATGAAAGTAGAAGTTTGTGTAAAATCCTTGTCTTGTGCAAATGGTAGCAACTGCCAATGTTGATAATACACTAGTCTCGTCCCCTAACGAGTTGAAGAAGGTAGTCTAGAAGAAGAAAAGATGTACTATTCTACTTGATGATGGGATTGATATTGTTGCTAGTCTGCTACAAATGGTTCCCAAGCCTAAATGTGCAAAAAGAATGTCCAAGATGGTGACTGATACCTCCTCAAGTAACCAGTTTTTAGAAATTGTAAACACTTTAGTGGAGAAAAATCAAGATGAGATAACTGAGGCTGATTTCAGAGTAAGTCAGGTGGATCTAGATCTAGCGACTGCCGAGAGAGACCTGTATCACATGCATTATTTAGTGGGCAATATTTCCAAGAGGTTGAAAGACCTGTAGGAGGAAAATTCAAGGTTATTAGCACATGTGAGTTCCTTGTCTTCTTTTGCTAATTTAGTTTCTGAGATTATTTCTCCTTCCGTTGGAACTTCTTCTGCTATTAAGATTCCTACTCTTGACCCATTCAACAAATTAAAACTTTTGTATCTCTGAGGCAAGCTATGGAACAATGGATTGAAAAGGTTATTTTTGATGGTCTATTATTCATTGAAGAAGTATATCCATGCTAAGAGAGAGGTTTCAATAATGGAGTTTGAGAAGGTCTAAAGTGATCACACCACTCTGAACATATTCTCCAAGGAATTGAGTGAGATTGCTAGCATGGATCCTGGCATCTTATTGGCTGAAGAGATTATTGCTAACACCAAATAATTGGATATTGATATGTGGACTGATACATTAGAATGGAAAATTTGTGTAGTTGCAACAACTGAGGAAGAAATAGGAAAAGTAGTAGCAATTTATTATAAGGAGATGATAAGGATAAAAAGGGACTTTGCTACTCTAGATATAGAAGCCAATGGGTTTGATGATGAAAGGTTGTTGGATATTAAAATATTTAAATAGAATTTCAAAAAGGTGGTGAAAGAAGATATAGTAAATTACAGTGCTATAATAGGGGAATCATTGAGCAAGCTCTCTAAAATGACAGCCTATATCAATACTTACAAGAACAATATAGAGGATATACATCGCAAGGTGACTGATCTTGACAGAACCATCATGAAGAAGTTCTGAATCAGCATGACTAGATCTCCACCTGGCATGGTGCTAACACTAATTATTAACAAATATAGGACATATAAAGCCAAATTACGGGCATAGGTACCTCAGGTGTCATGAAATGTGAACAAAGAAGCTGAGCAGTCAGGAGAAGGCAAAGAGATGGATGAAGTAGATGATGGCGACATAGATTTGCAAATATTAGATTAGCTTTACATTTTATTTTATTTTCAAGTTACTTTTATTTGCTCAAAAACTATTGTCTATGGAGGGCCCTCTTTATTATTGTTTAAAAATAGGCTTTAATCAACAGTTTTCAAGAAACCATTGTGGTTCTTTTGAATGGTTATGTTTAGCGTAGCTATATATTTCAAATAGCTCGTCGAACTAAGGACTCTTCCTTTTGGCAAAAATTTTGGTTTTCCTGGGAAGGGTGATAGTAGTGCTTTTTTTTTATTTCTATGATATATGAAATATAGTTAATGCCGTGGAGTTTCAAAAGATTATGGACTTTGTGCTATGATTATTTTGAGATGATGTTCTTCTTATGTTGAATATCTTTCTATTGGTATTGATGATGTGCATGTATTATGGTCATCAGATATATTGATCCTTGCTCACTACTTTGAGTGATTTATCTTTTGGTATCTTATTCTAAGACAGTGATTTTATTTGTATATGTAATTTCTCAAATTGTTCTGTTGTAGTTGGAAGTCTGTGAACTTCTTGTGTTAGATTTAGAATCATAAATCATCCTTTATAGCTTTCTAGTCAAAAGCTCTACCTTTGTTTTTCTTTCTGGTCAAAAACAATCTTGAGTTACATTCTTGAGAAAATCAATAGAAGGTAGCTACACCTTGTTAAATAAGTAGAGAGCCCATATGAAACATCAATATATCGGGTTCAACTGTTGATTACATTTGTCATCTGTTCGGGTGTGAGAATATAGAGTTGGGTGACAAATCTGTTAGCCAACAGATAGCTACTTGGAGATTTTGTTATCACTTGGATTTGATGCTAGTGTTCTTTGGATTGGTGCATCTTCACCTTGGCATGTTCTTTTTCTTCCATAGGTGGCACATTGGAGGATGAGAGGAATTCTTTCTTGAGATGGTGGTTACTTTGATTTTATTGCAGGTATCTTGATGGAGCATGAGAGCATGTTGGAGATTCATGTGGTTTCATGTTTCCCTATGACGATGTATTTCATTGATTGACCCTTATGCAATGTATACAACAAGTGGGAGAATGTTGGGAAAAAGGTGTTCTTCACCTTGCATAACATTAATCAATTTAATTATGTAAAATAAATATTCTTTTGTGGTGCATCTTAATTGATGTGTTTAGCCACATTAAATATTTATTTTTTATCACTTGTAAAAGTTATATTTTACATTGGGAGACATAAGGCAAATATTTATTATTTGTACAAAATAATAAATATTTATTATTTTAGGATCAATGGTTTTGTGCTCATGGTTTTGAGTCACATTGTTATTATCTAATACCACAAGTTGTATTTGTTTGAACTTGAGCCTATAAAAGCAAGCACAAGGTTAGTGGTTAGGGTTGGCTCTTATTGTATAGGTGTGTGAGAGGCTATCATTGTATTGAGTTTTCTATTGAGAGTGCATATCGTAAAGCATGGCATGGGATGTGTGGATTCATGCTTGGATACATGGAGGTTATAGTAGAGGAGCTTGATGTTTCAGAGGTGTTCATGGAGACTCTGTGAGTGTATTGTAATTTCTTATTGCTGAATAATACACTGAGTATGGATGCTTTTGGAGGTTGGGTTTTTTCCCTCAATGAGGTTTTCCTAGGGTATATCTTGTGTTATCTTGTTGATTGTCTATTGATTTTTTCATTATGGTAAATCTGTGCAATTGGTTTGATCTACCTGTATATTCCTAACAAAAGTTCCCATTTCATAACCAATTCTACAGCTTTAGGAGATATCTTTTGCCTCTAGGTTTCCTTCAATTCTTCTTCCATTAATAATCATGAAAGCATCATTCAAACAATGATAATCCTTAACACCAATATCATTTTGTAATTGGGGAAAATAATCATACACAGGTGTGTCTGGTGCTAAAGAACCCTATGTTCTCAACCTTGTCTAGACAACCTCTTTACTAGCCAACACATAAAATAGATATGAACACATATAGAAAGAATCCTTATGGTAGAAATGGTTCAGTTCGTCATTTAGTTGATCACTTATCAATTTGGCCTCATCAACATACTGGGACCCACAACATATGACCATAATGAACTGACACATCCATTTCTCAAAAGAATCCAACTCTTCATTTCTAACCACATGATGATGTAGTTTAATCATATCTAATATATCCTCCTTAAAATGTGATCTTTTCTAGTTGGAGGGTCTTTGGGATTTCCCCTTTTTCTCAACTTTCAGCCAGCTCTTCACAATGGAGATTAGACACCAATATTTCATGTTTATAAAGTAATTTTTGCCCATAGTAATAGACATTTATACAATTGCTTCCCTCTCTGGAAATCTAAGAGCATGAGAGATAGTTTCCACATCAATTTTTGTTATCATAGAGCCGTCGTAGGCTCTTATTTCTTAAGACTCTAGATGATAGTTTTTCTCACATGTAAGGAACAAGTCTAGACAAGGTACAACTGGTGGAAAACCCCCAACATGAGCCAACCTACTTGTCAAGGTTTTCTCAACCAATGGTGACCTGGAGTTTTGTTCCATTCTATTCCAAAAATCCTTCAAATCTATGTGCCCTAGTTTAGTGTCCTTTACTTTATCCAAGTCATTTTCAATAATAGAGGCTATTGGAAAACCCTAGTATTTATATTTCATTCTCACCAGCTTAAGAAACAAATAAATGAATGCTTCTGTGACTATGAAGAGCACCAAGAAAATACCAGAATATTTAGGGAAAATGAGTAATATGAAAACATGAAAAATAAATGCTCTTTCCACTACACAACTAAGAAAATTCAAATTCACAACCAAAGAGAGTAAGTGAAAGAATTCCAATCTCTGACCTAGTCAGAAAGGCTCGAGCACTATATTGGTAGGAGATGCCATGCCAGAATTCTCCCAAGTAGTATACCAACAACAACATGGAATGAAATGTTTGCAAGGGTGGTAGCTCTTATAAAAGACTTTGATAAATCTTCTTGAATGTGACAGTGCATATGGAAGTACATTACATTAATGATCTACTTTAAATCTCTAATGGAAAAATGTACGAGTGATCTTTTCAAGACAATCCGTATTTATCATAATATGGCATGTGTCATTTTTTGTGCATAGCAATAAATAGAAGGTAAGCCTTAAATACATGGACTGGGTATTATAATGGAGAATCGATGTTTTTTTAAACTTATAAACAACAAGTTTGAGATAATCGAGAGTTAGGAAGTTTGAAGAACTTCTAACTTGCTGACTAAGAAAGGTTTAACATTGAGAACTAAACACAAGACCGATGAATAAGACTTAACTCACAACTCGGGGAAGAGTCAGCTAATCGACAAGTTTTGAAAACTTAGAACCCACCAACGGAGGTTTTGAAAAGTTAGAAATTGCTGATTACAAAGGGAAAACTCTTAAGAAAAGGTTACAACTTATTTGAAGGGGCAAACAATGAAAGACTAAGGAAAAAATAACATTGACACAAAAATGGCAATTTTTTTAAAATGTGGTAACAAAAAGTTCTTCTTGGGGACAAGGACTATAAGGATGTAGAGAATCTAGGGAAATTGACATAAAGCCTTATTCCATGGGTAATAGAGTCACCCAAAAAATAAAAAAGATAAACACATAGGGAAATGAAAACAAAGACTATATACAAAGGAGACACAAAAAAACATCACCAGTTATATAATTTCAAGTCTTGCCCATTATAGGCAAGAGGCATTGGAGTTCCATCTAGATATGCCAATAAAAAGACATTCTCCCTAATCACCTACCTGACTATAAATGATCCTCTCCATAAAGAGTCTAGCTTCTTATGCACTCCTTTAGGCTTTCTCCTTCTGCCCCAAAGTAGAACAACATCCCTGATGTAGAGCCAAAACTCCTAGCCTGCATTCCCCTAACCCTTAATAGTCATTTACTTATATATGACTATGCTTCAATTGCCTATCGACAAGACTTACTCTAATGTCCCTCTGACACACTCTATCGGCTAGATAATCTTTATCAACACCTTTGAAAACTGTCACCCTGAGTCACTAGTTACTCCGACGCCACTTTCGGTAAAAGACCCTCTATGTCTTCCCAAAGTCAAATCGGTGACACCTTGCACTATCGGCTGAGTGAAACAATCTACTTCCGATCGCTCATCTCATCCCAATGAACCTTCCAACTATCTTCATCGCTGTGACATATAACTATCGGTGAACACATAAAATCCTTCGTCGATCGCTAGTTTCTCTCTGACCACTGTAGCACTTGTATCTATCGTGAGATACATTCCTTCTTGTACATTAAAACCCTTACCTACTTCATCCGCAATCCATCTACATCTGTCACCTTCCCCTTCATGCTAAACAAACAATGTATGAATTGCTACTGCCGGTTCCCTTTACCGTCACTACCGGTAACCTTATGCATCTTAACCCAATGTATCTACGGGATATTTACAACCATTCAACTGCAGGATACATAGTAAATGTACCCAACATACCTTAGCAATATACACATAGCTTGTATATCAACAATGTATATTCTCAACATGCATTTTGACTATGCATCCGACAGATTTGACCGAACCACTGACTTTGTTGTATCCGAAGCTTTCTCTCTCCTTTGTATGCTGATAGACTTGTACATTTAGAATGTACATTTGTCGCATACAAACACCTCATGTAATTGTAACATACTCATAACCTTCAACCATGGGATACATAGAAAAAGTAACCCGATACACATTTGTGATATACACATAAACTGTATAGAATTTTCCAACCTAGCACATGAGGATGCTAGGGTTCATCTAATTATGTTGTAAATGACCCCTCAAACATGGAATGAACAAACAGAAAATGCAAAACACAAACATAAACTAATATACATAGCCATTCCACTGATTATGAAATAATCCAACTGGTGGAATGGCTTAAGATCTCATCTCGACTGCAAAATAGAAACCGATTGTACCAGTAAATCAAACACTAGAGAATTAACACAAATAAGATCTTTCTATTGCTCTCAGAAATGCATACAGCTAATTGTTTCAATCTAAATGTGATTACATCTATCTCATCTCCTCCTCTATATCTCTAAATGACCTGATCTAGGATATTTATCTACTCACAAAGAGTAATACAGACTGGATTCCCAACTACTGGGAGATGCTTCCAAGTGGCTAGGAGATAACAACCTCCAACAACCCCTAACAAACTAACAACCTTGTCATCTACAGATTGACAAGTGTCCTAACAACAAATTACAATAACAGAAATAGAAAAATAAACATAAAACAACTAAATGCCTCATGGAGGCCACTATGGGTTAGGTGCACCTGCACCATACTTCCCAATTTGAAAAGAACTCATGTCCCATGAGTTAAGTCTTTGACTGAATCCATCTGTATCTGCTGCCATCTCATGTCTGCCCCATGATCTCTGTACTGCAACCTACTGCCATGGAGGCAAATACTCATGCCTAGCACCGTAGGCTCTTCTCACACCTTGCTGGCCATTCTTTCTAACCATCATCTTTGTTTAAACATGGACAGTGGAAATATCATTTACTACTATGGCAGAATGGGTTTGCTTTTCAACTCTTAGGGGACAAATGATAATCCCTATGATGATTGCATCCTTGTCTTTCCAATCAACTTGTGGCTGCTTGCAAACCTGTTCTTTAACCTTCTACTAATCCATATGATCTCCATCAATCAAAATTGAAAGTACCTTCAAACTTTTAACCTTAGCAACTCCTTTCCCTGAAGTATCCTCAACTGCATTTATGCCTTCTGCTGTAGGCATCTCCACAAACTCTTTCTTTCTAACTAAAATGATTTTGGCTACCTTCTGTGCTGCAGCATCTTCTTGCAATCGTATCAACATAATCGTTCTCCCATCTTTCTTAATGGTGTATGTGTTAGCATATCCATCATACAATGCTCTCCTATCAAATTGCCATGGCCTACCCAAAAGTAGCTGACAACATTCCATGGGCAATATGTCACATAAAACCTTATCCTAATATTCTCCAATCTGAAAATCAACATATGCCTATTCATATACCCAAAGTGTTTGACTATCACTTACCCAAGATGCTTTGTAAGGGTTTTGATGTGGAATCCTTTCCAGTTTCAACTTATCCACCATTTCTTGAGATACCATATTATCTGTTGAACTAGAATCTATTACTACCTTGCATATTTTGCCTTTGCTTTTACAATTGGTCCTGAAAAGAGCTCTCCTTTGTCTCATATCCTTGGATGTCTTCAAAATGGTTCTCCTTAACATCAATGCTTCTCCCTGCTCAGGATATCCATAACTATCAGGAGCTTTAACCCTTTGATAAGTGTTTGAGCTTTGCACACTTTCCTCTACTTTCTCTTCTTGCACAAGTTGAACCCTCTTATCATTCGTTCTATCATCTCTGGATGATGAACCTTGTCTTTCTAGACATTTGAAGGATGGATGACCAAACTCACCACAGGTGTAACACTTTCCTGAAAATGTATTAGAACCTCTTCCACCTCCAAATCTACCTCTTGTGCCTTTCCATCCACCTCTAAAATCCGATTGTCCCTGTCCCTTACCAGTTTCCTCTTGATCCTCATTGACTTGTCTTGTTGTAGGGCCTAATCCTCTTCCCCTTATGTTGCTACCTCTTCCTCTCATGGGCTTATAATGTCTCCTTTTCATATTTTCCTCAATCCTGATTGCCATTTGATAACAATCTTCTACACTCCTAGGGTTAGCCAAAACTAACTCATCCTGTATGTTCAATCTCAAACCAGCCAAATATCTAGCCACCTTTTCAACCTCATTCTCATAATGACCAGACCTCATACTCAATTTATAAAACTCCTCAGTATATGCCTTCACATCCATTTCCTTTTGCCTTAAAAATTGAAGCTTCTTAAACATTTGAACTTCATAATCCTTGGGTAAAAATTTACCTTTGATTCTTGCTACCATCTTGTCCCATGAAGAAATCTTCAACTTACCCTGCTTTCTCCTTTCTAATTGTACATAATCCCACCATGTCCAAGCATGACCTCCCAATTTGGTCTTTGCAATCTTTACCTTTTACTCCTGAGGAGCTTTCTCACATTCAAAGTGATTATCTAATGCAACAGTCCAATCAAGTAACTCTTCCTCATTCAAACTTCCATTATACTTTGGAACATCAACCTTTACCTTAGGTTTGTCATTCTGAACTACCCTCAATAGTTTTGCAAATCTCTGATCTTCAAGATTCAGATCTTCATCCATCTATTCATATTCTTCACCATCATCTTCGTCTTCTAGTTCACTATCTTCCACTTCTCTTCTTTTGTTTGTCTCCAAGGCTGCAAGCCTAGCTTGAAGTGCTTCTGCAAGCTCTTTCATCTTCCTCATCTCTTTAGCATGTTTTTCCTTCATCTCTTGCAATTCTCTAGTTGTACCATTCCCTTTCGGAGGCATCTTGTCAACCTCTCAACCATTCTACTTCTGCCTTCTCAGTGACAGAATCAATACACAACAGCCAAGACTTTTTGCTGAGCTCTAATATCACTATAATGCAGAGCCAAAACTCCTAGCCTGCATTCCCCTAACCCTTAAGAGTCGTTTACTTATATATGACTATGCTTCAATTGCCTATCAACAAGACTTACTCTGATGTCCCTTCGACACACTCTATCAGCTAGATAATCTGTATCGGCTCCTTCGAAAACTGTCACCTCGAGTCACTAGTTACTCCAACGCCACTATCAGTAAAAGACCCTCTATGTCTTCCCAAAGTCAAATTGGTGACACCTTGCACTATCGAATGAGTGAAACAATCTACTTCTGATTACACATCTCATCTCGATGAACCTTCCAACCATCTTCATCGTTAGCGAACACATAAAATCCTTCGCCGATCGCTAGTTTCTCTCTGACCACTGTAGCACTTGTATCTATCATAAGATATATTCCTTCTTGTACATACAAACCCTTACCTGTTGTGTCTACAATCCATCTACATCCACCACCTTCCCCTTCATGCTAAACAAACAATGTATGGCCTGCTACTGCTGGTTCCCTTTACCGTCACTATTAGTAACCTTATGCATCTTAACCCAATGTATCTGCGGGATACTCACAACCATTCAACTACAGGATACACAGTAAATGTACCCCAACATACCTTAGTGATATACACATAGCTTGTAATTCAACAATGTATATTCTCAACATGCATTTCGACTATGCATCTGACGGATTTGATCGAACCGCTGACTTTGTTGTATCCAAAGCTTTTTCTCTCCTTTGTATGCTGATAGAATTGTACATTTAGAATGTAAATTTGTCAAATACAAACACCTCATGTAATTGCGACATACTCATAACCTTCAACCACAAGATACACAGGAAAAGTAACCCGATACACATTTGCAATATACACATAAACTGTATATTCGCAATGTATGTTCACTGCCTTGTATCTTCACAATGTATGTTTAATACATGCAAAAGAGACATACAAACCACCAGAGGAATCTGATAGACCTTGTGATTGACAATAGCGATATACTCACAGAATGTATATCTGACATGCAATCACTATATATATACCAAATGTATCTCCAAATGAAACCCCACGAATCTTCATTGTTTGAACACTGTAAAATGCTACGATTACTCAAATGTGTTCCTCTGTCAAATTAAACACAGAATTTAGACTTTTCCAACCTAGCACATGCGGATGCTAGAGTTCATCTGATCATGCTGTAAACGACCCCTCAAACATGGAACGAACAAACAGAAAATGGAAAACACAAACATAAACTAATATACATAGCCATTCCACTGATTATGAAATAATCCAACTAGTGGAATGAGTTAAGATCCCATCTCGACTGCAAAATAGAAATCGATTGCACCAGTAAATCAAACATTAGAGAATTAACACAAACAAGATCTTTCTATTGCTTTCAGAAACACATACAGCTAACTATTTCAATCTACATGTGATTACATCTATCTCATCTCCTCCTCTATATCTCTAAATGACCTGATCTAGGGTATTTATCTACTCACAAAGAGTAATACAGACTGGATTCCCAACGGCTGGGAGATAACAACCTCTAACAACCCCTAAAAAACTAACAACCTTGTCATCTATAGATTGACAAGTGTCCTAACAACAAATTACAATAACAGAAATGGTCAAACAGACCTTATTACATTTAATGGTCATTTAGGACCTTATTTAAAACAGAAAAATAAACATAAAACAACTAAATGCCTCATGGAGGCCACTGTGGGTTAGGTGCACCTGCACCAATCCCCACCTACAAATTTTCTCTACCTGGATTTTCTATCAAGAATCCTCTTTACTATTTCTTGATGTCTAGTTATTCAATCAAACACTTCATCCCTCTATTCTTCTATCTTTGTTAGGTACATGATCCTCTTTTCCAAAGAAGATTGGAATTGTTCATCCTTAATAGCTTTTTACAAGTTCAAAGTAGATAATTCCAAGAGAATAGGTAAAGCATGCTTTCAATTTCATACACTAGTTCAAATAGAGACATATCAATAGGTCTCTTGGGAGTAATCTCATCTACCCATAATGCCTCATAGAGAATTTTATGCCATCCACTTTGCCTACTATCTACCAACATTTCAACAATAGAAATCAAATTTTTATTGCTCAATCTAGCTTTCTCATTGCCTTGTGGGTAATAATCAAAAGAGTGAGCAATACTAATGTGATAATCATAATAGAACAAAGAAAATTCCAACAAAAAGAAACTAGAAGCATTGTTAGAAAAAATATTTTTGGGAATACCAAATCGGACTAGTATGTTTTCTTTAAAAAAATTACATACAACTTCAACAGTAGTATGTTTCATTGGAATGGCCTCTACCCATTTAGTAAATTAATATGTAGCAGTCAAGATGTGAGTATGGCCAACACTAGAATTTGGGTTAATGGGCCCTATATAGTCCAGTCCCCACTATTGGAAAGGCTCATCAATGACTATAGGTCTTAGAGGTAGTGCTGCTAAATGAGGTATACTAGTGAATTTCAAACATTTCTCACACTTGGAGACCTCGTCATAAGCATCCTTGAACATACCTGGCCAATAAGAGCATTTTCTCAGAATTTTGAAGCTTGTTACTAAAGTAGAAAAGTATCCTCCACAATCCTCGTTATCGAAAGCTTCCAACAATTTCCTTTGTTTTTCTTTGTCTACACATCTAAGGAAAGTACCATCCACTCCTCTCTTATATAGATTTTCTCCCTAGAAAACATACTTACTATCCTTTAACTTCAAATTGCTTCTCTCCCTCACTGATAAATGAGATGGACATTCTCCATATGTTAATAGATAAGAAACATTCGAGACCATTCATTAGTGGTGTTTGTGAATAGAACCAGTGGAAAACCTTCACCTTATTAAGGCTTATTCTCAGCAATTATGTTACATAAACCTATGCCCCTAACTAGAGAATTAGGTTTCAAATCAACATCATATTCCTAAAATTTTGCAACCCAGACTCCCCTTTTTTTACAACCAATTTCTTGTTGGGTTAGAATACTCTTAATCATAGTGTCAGTAAAAAATCATGAGAATGCAGGATATAAAACTTGAACTACTTTACAACATTCACAACTACATAAGCATGTTTCTCTAAAGTAGATTAGTTTAGTTCATGCTTCTTCAAAGGGATGCTCATGAAAGCTATGGGTGCCTCAATTCCCTGCTCATTCTTCTGTAATAAAATGGCTAAAAGTGTATGTTCTGAAGAATAGTAGTAAAAAATAAAATCGTTATCAAAATTTGGATGAGCTAAGGTAGGGGCATGAGAAATGGCTACCTTGATGTCTTCAAATGCCTTTTTTTCTTCCTCATTCCACTTGAAGACTGGATTGTTCTTCATCATTTCGGCAATATGTTTAGTTAATTAAAAAAATTCAGCAACAAATCTTCATAATAAATTGACTTGACCGAAAAATGATCTAGTGTTGCTCCTAGTTGTAGATAGGCTTAATTTCTAAATTGTTTTAACTCTTTCTATATCAATCTTTATCCCATCCTTGAAGACAATGTGGCCTAACAATTTTCCCTCAGTGACTGCAAATATTGATTTCTTAGGATTAAAAGAGATCTCATGATCTCTACATCTTTGGAGCACAATAGACGAATCATTGAAATGATCAGCTCTCTCTTTGAAAACACTGTCAGGTCATCGAGGTAGATAACAATAATATTATCTTTCAAATCTCCAAAAGTCATATATGTGTCCCTTTAAAAAGTAGCCCTAGCATCAATAAGGCCAAAGGGCATCCTATTGTAGGCAAAGAAACCTATGGGAGTAGTAAATGCATTTTTATGTTGATCCTCATGGGCTATTCCTATCTAGTTATACCCTGAAAATCCATCCAACATGGACATTATTTCTAATCTAGATATTGTCTATAGTATGTGGTCCATGACTGGTAAAGGATAATTATTCTTGAGAGAGGTCTGATTCCAATTTCAAAAATCAACACAAATTCTAATCTCTCTATTTTTATTCCTCACTGAGACAATGTTGGAAATCCAAGTAGAGTGGTGTATGGGGTAAATAATCATAGCCTTGAGCATCTTGTCAGTCTCACTGAATATATAGATTTGACAGTCTTTGGATTGTATGTTTGTTGTTTCTACCAGAATGGAGATATGCCAAGATTTAAAGGAATGTGTTATTGTACTCCATTTCTGAACTTCTTTTAGTCTGTGTAACACTGCATAAAATATCTTTATACTTAGTTAGCAAAGAAATTAAATGATCACTTTCTCGAGGAGAGAAACACTTCTCAATATAGACAAAATTGGGATCTTCTTCTATGCCAATGTTTACATGATCATATTCAGTAGAAGAACTAGTGGAACTTGAATATTTCTGCTTGATATAGTGATCATGTCTGTTGAAAAGGTCTTTTAGGGAGACCAAATCCTTTGGAATTTTGTTCCCCTTTAATTGCATAACTTCAGGATCTTGACCATCTGGGGAACTTATTTATCCATCAAGAGTGTCACCACTCTCTATAGTATTGCCTTCAAATAATAGGTTGGTGAATGAGTCAACCTTCTCCAAAAAGGAGATGATCTGTTGATCATTATAGAACACTTGCCAATGATGTACATTATTAGGCACACTGGGCCTTTATAACATCCACTCTCTAGGACTCATCCTTAAAGTCAGGATGCGAGAGGATCAATGACACTGAAATAGCTAGGGAATCTACCCTAGTATTCTAGTCTTTAGGGATTGCTTCAAAGGAAAATACATCAAAATACTCTATGCTATTGCAAACCCTATTCTGATAATTTCTCAACCTTCCATTCTTCACTGAGTATATGTTTTTACTTGCTTAACAATAAGCTTAGTATCTCCCTTGATTTTCAACTGCTTAATTGCCTTCTCCTTGGCCATTGCCAACCCCAAGAGCAAGGCCTCATATTCAGCAGTGTTATAAGTGTTTTCAAAATCCTATTTAGAAGGAACTTATAATCATCATGAGAAATTAAAACAACACCTGCACTAGATCCAGATGTCAAGTAGCTTCCATTGAACTCCAAAGTCCACAATTCATTTAAAAAAATTAGGACTGATTACATCTTGACTTTCTTGTGTAGTGGAAGAAAACATGTAGGTACCCAAGCCAATCTCTATGTACAATATTTCTACTCTTAGATCCCCAGACATTAGTACTGTGAATTTAGCTTTAGGTTCAAGATCTAAATGAACCTTCTTCCCACCTATAGTAATCAATGCATGTGACTAGTCCATTTGAATTTCCCCATCAAGGTCTTTGCAGAAACTCCTACACAAAATCATACCATAGCTCGAGGGAATGTCATCTACTAGAATAGTCAATTTCATTCTCTTCTTGGGGTATGCTACCAAGGCAACTTATGCATCTTTAATTTGTCCAGGATGGGCACCTATGTAGAATCCATAAAGTAGCATTTTCCATGGGAGGAGGTGAGAGACAAGCCGAGGGATTTAGCCATTTGGGTAGGCATGACATTTTCAGAGGCCCCAAAGTCTATGACACAATTACTCAACTTGTAACATGTAATGTATAGAGAAAAATAGAAAGGCTCAGGTTTCTCAAAAGGGTTTTTTGGGTGATACACTTTAGAGTGAGAACTTGAGCAATTTTGAGCTTCAACATTAGCATTAACTTCTCTAGATACATGTGAATTAAAGTGAGAAGGGGAAGGTTCTTGCTTTACATACTTGACCAACCTATCTAACTCAGTGAGATTTAGTGTGAGGTATTTGTCTTCAGAAATTTGAATTTTTGTACTTTTGTAGGATTCAACAATAGCAATATAATTAGGAATAACTTTTTTAGAAGAGGAAGTAGAAGGTACCTCTAAGGAATGAGCCTTGGGAACATTAGGCTCTATTTTCTTTGACCTATTGGTTGCATTCCTTAACAAGATGTACTTAGGAGTAGAATAGGAATTGCTTGACTGACCTTTAGAATCATGTTCTCTCTTTTGTGAATGCTAATTCCTAGTGAACACAATACAGTTAGTGCTATCCAACTCAGTATATACATCTTCACACTGATCTGAATCTGACTCGTACTTAAATAAATTTACATTGACATCTCCAGACTGAGGAGTAGGTTCCTCTTCAACATAGGGTTCTTCAAAATTCTAGTTCATAGATAGCATCTGCTTGAATCTTGTCATTTTAGGACAAGAAGCACCATCATGATCTATGGTAAGATGAAAATTACAAACCATGTGATTTCCTTTGTTTGTAGATGGAGCACCCTTAATAGAAAGCCTTTGAGTAGGGCCAGTTACATGTAAAGGCCGATTATTATGTCCTTGTTGACCATAATCTTTCCTAGGCAAATCATGGTAAAAAGGTTGTTGAGGTCCCTTAGGCATCTTCCTCTTTATAGTAATAATGTCACCTTTGAATAACATGATGAGTTGAGTTACTTTCTTGAGATTTCCCATTCTACAACTCCTTCCATTTATCGACAGTGATCAAATCATCTTCTATAGAAATAGCCCTTTCCTGTGTTGCTACCAAATCAACTGCAACTTCTCTCTTGATAGGGAATCTCATGTCCAGAGGAAGAGTATTAATGGGTAAGTACAAGAAGATGGGGAGCCAAAAAGGGGTGTTAAGTGGCCACTTTTTAATGAAATCAAGAAATACTGACCTTGGATGAGGAATTGAGCATAGTTACACTCAAAATTTTAAGATGCCACAAAAATAATGTTCATGGTGCTCCGAGTATACTTTCTAAACTACTATTTTTAAAAAAAAATAGTATAGATTAAGGGGTTAAAAAAAGGGAGCCATAGAAATTGGTGTTGTTTCTATCAAAAAAAACATAACATAGCATGTTTTGTGGCTCCCTCAAAAGGTTAACTTTTTTTGGTATTTTTAAAATCTCTTTGGTGAAAAATTAGCTAATAGCATGTAGTTTATGCCCAATTTTTCAGATAATTTTTAAATGAATATTTGATTTTTTACTAATTTTCAAAGTGGACACATCCTGAAAAAAAAAGAATTTTGGTTGTGCTACCCCTGTAAATTTTGAAAACTAATTGAAAATTATTTTTTTTAATATGTGTAGAATGGAGTCTAGTTTATAAAAATGTAATTTATTTGAAATTTCAATGAATGATTAATTTTTAAAGAAAAAAAGACCAAACACTGGTTTTTGCCAAAAAATGGACACACAAACAAAAGAAATTTAAGATGAAAGGCTTAACATTGTCAAAATGTGAAAAAAATTACATCGTTAAATAGCTAAGAGAAATCCTAACATTACCTAGTTGTTTGATTTGTTTGACCTTGAAACATGTGCAAATATGAGGGTTAGCACGAATGAAATTATGTGAAATCCTGTAGAATATGCAAAAACACGTCTTTAGACATTGGGAAGGCACTCCAAGCCTTTAGGTTGGAAATCCAAAGCAAATCTTGAACCTAAGGCCTGGGATTCCCAACGAAAAATATAATGTGAGCATGTTATAATGCACTCATGTTATAATTTGCTTGAGTTATAATAAGTTCACATTATGTTATGTTTTACATTTTTTTTCTTTTTTGCATGTTTACCTATATGAATGTATGAATGTATGCTTGTATGTATGCATATATGAATTGTATGTATGTATGTATGTATGAATGTATGTATGCATTCTTATATGTATGTATTGATGTATGTATGTATGTATGGTTGTATGTATGTATGTACATGTATACATGGTTGTATGTATGTATATATGTATGCATGTTTGTATGTATGTATACATGTATGTATGTATGAATGCTTGTATGTGTTTATGTATGTAAGGGTTTTGGGTTTAGGGTATATAAGGACCTAAGCCCATATAGTTCTTAGGGTTGATGGTTGATGGTTGAGGTTTTTGGGTTTAGGGTTTAAGGTATAGGGTTGAGGGTTGAGGGATTAGGGCTTAAGTAATAGGTAGAGGATAGAGGGTAGAGGGTAGAGGGTTACAGTTGAGGGATAACATTCAGCTTGTTGAGTGTATAAGATTAAGTGTGTAAGGTATGGGCATTAGGTTTTAGGATATTAGGTTTAGGGTTTATGATATGGGATTGAGGGTAGATAAGGCATAGGGTGACTTGGGTTGAGAGTGTATGGTTTAGGTTTTAAGTATAGGGTAGAGGCATAATTATCAGGGTTTAGGGTATAAGGGCGAGGTTATAGGGTATAGGGATGAAGGTTTGTGGGTGTAGGCATCAGGGCTTAAGTATATGGTTGAGGATATAGGGTAGAGGGTTGAGAGTTTATAGTTGAGGGATAATGTTCAAGGTTGAGTGTCTAAGATATAGGGTTTAGGATTTAAGGTTGGGGGTATAAGGAATATGGATGAGGGTTGAGGGTTTAGGGCATAAGTATAGGGTAGAGGTTTGAAGGTTGAGGGATAATGTTTAAGGTTGAATGTCCAAGGTTAAGTATTTAGGGTATAGGGTTTAAGGGTTTAAGGTTTAAGGGTATCTAGGGGTTGAGAGTTTAGGGTTTAAGGGTTTAAGGTTTCAGGGATTAAGGATTTAAGGGTTGAGGGATTAGGGTTTATGGCATAGTGTCGATGGTAGAGGAATTAGGGATAGGGTTTAGGGTTGAAGGTTTAAGGGTCAAGATGGTTGAGGATTTAGGGTTGAGGGTTAAGGGATTAGGGTTTAAGGTATAGTGTTGAAGGTAGAGGGTTTAGGGATAGGGTTTAGGGTTTAAGGTTTAAGGGTTGAGGGTTGAGGCTTTAGGGATAGGGTTTAAGGTGAAGGGTTAAGGGATTAGGGTTTAAGGTATAGTGTTGAGGGTTGAGGGTTTAGGGATAGGGTTTAGTTTTTAAAGTTTAAGGGTTGAGGATTGAGGATTTATGGATAAGGTTTAGGGTTTAGAGTTAAGTGAGAGACCTAGATGGCTAAGGACGGATGGAGAGGCAGACAAGGAGTGACTAAGAGACATAGAGAGGAGAGAGGTAGAGAGGTGAGGGGGAAACAAAGGTGAGAGATTGAGAGGTGAGGGGAGAGATAGAATAAAATGAGAGAGTGAAGTTGACAACTTGAGGGAAATATGGGTAAGGAGGAGGGAGAGAGGTGGAGAGGAAGCCATGAGAGATATACAAGTGAGAGACCTATAACCTAGGGAGAGAGGAGTGAGAGAGATAGGGGAGAGATGGAGGTGAGGTAGATAGGGGAGGAGAGGGGTGGACAAGGGTTGATGGTTTAAGGGTTTAGGGTTTAAGGGTCAAGGGTTTAGGGTTTAAGGGTTTAGGGTTTAAGGGTTGAGGTAATAAGGGTTTAAGGATTGAAGGATTAGGATTTAGGGTTGAGGGATTAGGGTTTATGGTATAGTGTCGAGGGTTAAGGGTTTAGGATTTAAGGTTCAACGGTTGAGGGTTGAGGCTTTAGGGATAGGGTTTAAGGTTTAGGGATAAGGGATTAGGGTTTAAGGTATAGTGTCGAGGGTTAAGGGTTTAGGGATAGGGTTTAGGATTGAAGGTCTAAGGGTTGAGGGTTGAAACTTTAGGGATAGGGTTTAGGGTTTATGGATAATGAATTAGGGTTTAGGGTTGAGGGATTAGGGTTTAGGGTTGAAGGATTAGGGTTTAAGGTATAGTGTTAAGGGTTGAGGGTTTAGGGATAGGGTTTAGGATTTAAGGTTTTAGGGTTGGGGGTTGAGGCTTTTGGGATAGGGTTAGGGATTAGGGTTTAAGGTATAGTGTCAAGGGTTGAGGGTTTATGGATAGGATTTAGGATTTATGGTTTAAGGGTTTAGTGTTGAGGCTTTAGGGATAGGGTTTAGGGTTTAGGGATAAGGGATTAGGGTTTAAGGTTGAGGGATTAGGTTTTAAGGTTGAGGGATTAGGGTTTAGGGTTGATGGATTAGGGTTTAAGGTATAGTGTTGAGGGTTGAGGGTTTAGGGATATGGCTTAGGATTTAAGGTTTAAGGGTTGAGGGTTGAGGCTTTAGGGATAGGGTTTAGGATTTATGGATAATGGATTAGGGTTTATGGTATAGTGTCGAAGGTTAATGGTTTAGGGTTAGGGTTTAGGATTTAAGGTTTAAGGGTTGAGAGTTGAGGCTTTAGGGATAGGGTTTAGGGTTTCATGATAAGGGATTGGGGTTTAGGGTTGAGGAATTATGGTTTAGGGTTGAGGGATTAGGGTTTAGGGTTTAGGGATAGGGTTTAGGATTTAAGGTTTAAGGGTTGATGGTTGAAGCTTGAGGGATAGGGTTTAGGGTTTAGAGTTGAGGGATTAGGGTTTAACGTATAGTGTTAGGGGTTGAGGGTTTAGGGATAAGGTTCAAGATTTACAGTTCAAGGGTTGACGGTTGAGGGTTTAGGGTTTAGGGATAAGGGATTAAGGCTTAAGGTATAGTGTTGAGTGTTGAGGGTTTATAGATACGGTTCAAGATTTAAGGTTTAAGGGCTAAGGGTTGAGGCTTTAGGGATAATAGATTAAGATTTAGGGTTGAGGGATTAGGATTTAGAGTTGAGGGATTAGGGTTTAAGGAATAGTGTTCAAGGTTGAGGGTTTAGGGATAGGGTTTAGAATTTAAGGTTTAAGGGTTGAGGGTTGAGGCTTTAGGGTTAGGGTTTAGGGTTTAGGGTTTAAGATATAGTTTCAAGGGTTAATGGTTTAGGGATAGGGTTTAGGATTTAAGGTTTAAGGGTTGAGGGTTGAGGATTTAGGAATAGGGTTTAGGGTTTAGGGTAAGGGATTAGTGTTTAAGGTATAGTGTCAAGGGTTGAGAGTTTAGGGATAGGGTTTAGGATTTGATGCAGAGCATCTAGGACAACAAGACAGCACACTTCAAGACTTCAATGAAAGGTCTCCCTAGGTTCACTATTTTTGATTGAAATCAGACTTCTTACAAGGAAGGGTTTCAACATAATAACTAACTTGTTCTTGACATCAAAGAGAGGGAACTTCAGGGCACATATCCCAAGATGCCTAACTCCATTCAATATTCCAACATCTCCACTGTGCAGAGTCTGCATGACAGCAGTCTTTATTCTGCCTTTTTAAGACAGTCACAACCTTACTACTCCATTAGTATGATAGTCACAATATCCTTCTTATGGTGGTCTCTAAACCTCAATCTCATGAAACATACCAAATCTATAACTTGCCAAACATCTAATGTCTTCCTTGACAAATCAAAAACATGCCAAACATACCTAATTTCTTCCTTGTGGTGACTATCTCTAGTGAGGACTGTTAGAGACAGCATAAGGTAAAATGGACTGGTTTCTCAGAGAGGTCTCTTCCTACCTCTTGTAACAGGATCATTTCTAGATCTAGGGTATCTTGTATCATTGCTAAGGACTGGTATTTCACAAAATCTCCATTTCCACAGTCAGTGGTCTTCATCTATCTACTGCTGCCCTTCACTCCATCCCAACACATGGATTTGTAGAGTCATCAACATGACTAACTCACCCTAAACCATTCTCCTGCCCCCACAATCCTCACAAGGCTTTGTCCTAACTATTATACAACCCATTCTACTGATCATAAATAGAAAAGATTAGTGGAATGAGGAGAATTCCATCGGGTTGTTCAGGAAAACCCTAACTTAGGTTTTCAAACCCACTTGTAGAGAAACGAGGAATACAGAGATATAAATGAATGTCAAAAGCCCAAACCACTTGCAAATGGAAGGTCACTCACCAACCTAACTCTCCATCATAAGCCTCAATCACCACTCAGTCGTATAGGTACGAAGCATGTAGAAGAACAGTGAATTTTTTACTGTAACAATAGGTTTAAAGAGTAGTTTGGGGAAAGCCAATGATTTCTTCCACCTAGTTTTGTGTCAAGTCTCCAAACAATGCTCAAATCAATACCATCTCAATCCCCTAACCATCCAATACACTCATGGGCTATGACTATTCCATACAAGAGTAGGTACAGACTGGAAAAAGTAGAAAAACACAGAAAAGGCAGGAAAATAGTTGTTTTTTTTGTTATTTCTTTCAATTCCACCAAATGTCTGATCCAAAATAAATCTTCTAGGCTTTAAAGAAACCCCCTACATTTGATTCAAGAAGTATGGGAGTGGGTGGGGTCGATGAAACTGCCCCAACCATCAAACTTCCTTCTTGTTTTTAACTGTAACAACAAATGATTGTTTAGTAACTATCCTCTTTGGGACTACACCGACTATTTTATGTTTTATAAAACATTTGATAAATCTTGACAAGGTTTTAACCCACCTCCTAACCTTTGACATGCCTCCAACTAAGAGGATTGCCTCCTACACACTTTAGGAAGGCTACAAACTTAAGGAAACACATGATTACCTTATACAATATGACTGTCCTTTTTAGGACTTATAACATGACAATAGCTTTTTGATATTTGGACATAGTCCTATTACAAGCATGGCTTTCAAACCTTATTACAACATTGAATGGTCTCAAGGACCTTATTGAACCAAACAAAACAACTTGAAAATCAAACAAGTCCTGGATATTTTGGTGCTCCTGTACCATACTCCCCAGCATGAGAAAAACTCTTGTCCCAAGAGTTGTGGGGTCTTCTCCAAATGTTCTTCCATCTTGTTGGAATGTTCCTCTAACTGGTGACAGGAAACATGAACTCTCCAAGAGTTATCTTCCTCCTTCTCTAACCTACATGGCTCCTGTAAACAGTGTTAGTACCATAAAACATGTTGTGATGTCCTTGCTTAGGACCCTGCTGCTGCAATGCTTCTGTTCTTCCCATCTAGAGGTTATGATTTATTCCTCCCTGTACTATCTACTGTTTGCCTTCCTTCTTCTACCTCCTTATATGGCAATCAATGTCCCCAACCTTGACATAACTCAAGTCCCAAACCTGTTGTTCTTTAGGACTATCTTCCACCTTCTTCTGCTGCAATTGTTCCTGTTGTTTCCCATCATCCTTAACCTGCACATTCAACTATAATTTCTCTCCAAAACAAATAGTAACATGTTCCTTCTTGTTTTCACAAGGTAAAGGTACTAGTTTGAACTTTTTACCATCTTTGTGCACTAAATAGTTATTAGTTTAACCATCATGAATTGTCCTCCTTAAATGTTACCATGGTCTACCCAAAATTATATGCCCACATGTCATTGGAATGACATCACACAAAACATAATCCTGATATGGACCAATGGAAAAATCAACATATGCCTTCTTACTAACCCTTACTTGCTATTCTTGACTTACCCAAGTGACATTGTAAGGACTAGGATGTTCAAATGTTTTCAATCCCAACTTGTGCACCATTTCCCAAGAGACTAAATTATCATGTGAACCTGAATCTATAATCAACTTGCATATTTCCCCATGGCTTAAACAATTAGTTTTAAAAATGGATACCTGTGGTGTTTGCTGCCTTTTGCCTTTTTCCACCATGAGCATTTCTCCAACCATTACTGGAGAGGCTAATGACATTTCCGGTTCTTCTTGCTTCTCCTCTTCTTGTGCCAAATAAACTCTTCTATCCTTGCTTTTATCAGCATCATCCTTCTTAGGACATTTGAAAGATGTGTGTCCCACTTCATTGCAATGATAGCATCTACCTGTAAATACTCCTCTACTTGATCCAACTCTACCTCCACCTCTATATCCACCTCTCTGATCTATAGAAAACTCCTTACCTTTCTCATTGTTGTTCTATATTTCATTAGTAGGTTTGCCCCTACCTCTATATCCTCTTCCACTACCTCCTTGTCTTTCTTGCTTCCTCTTTACCCTTTCTTTAGCCCTAATGGTTAACTGAAAACATTCCCCAATTGTTTTTGGTATTGTCAAACCAATCTCATCTTGCAAGTTATACCTAAGCCCATTAAGGTATCTTGCCACTTTCTCTTCTTCATCTTCTAATCCTCCTCTAATACTAAGCTTATGAAATTGCTCAGTATAGGACATAACATCCATGTCCTTCTGTTTCAAATTCTGCCTCATCCTTTTTGTTTGAATGGAGTAATCAGATGGAAGGAATTGATCCTTCATCATATCCTTCATCCTACTCCAGAAAGTGATTCTTGTTGCACCTCTAGACACTCTTTCTGTTTGCACACTACTCCACCATGTAAGTATTGTTCCTCTTAGTTTTGTTTTTGCAAATTTAATCTTCTTCTCATCACTCATCTCCTCATACTCAAAGAAATTTTCTAGGGCATCTATCCACCCTAATACCTCTTCACTATCCATCTTCCCTTGATAGATAGGTAACTCTATGTTTTCCTTTGTTCCACTACCTTGGACTACCTTCAGCAATCTCACAAATTTCTTCTCTTCAGGATCCAATTCATCCTCAGGAGGATTCTCATCTACCTCCTCATCTCCTTCTTGATCATCTTGCTCATCCCTTCTAGGATTCTTCTCCAATGCTTCCAATCTTGCCAAGATTGATGCATTCTCTCTTCTCACTTGCCTTAACTCTTTTTCCCTTGCAGCATCCTATTCTCTTATGTCCCTCAACTCTTTTTGTCTAGCCTCTAAGGCTTCCCTCAGTTCATTATTCTCCCTAGCCATCTGATTCTTAGGAGGCATCCTTACAACTCTCACAAACCCTTACTATTTTACAAGACCCTACTACACCCTCAAGGACCTACTTGCTTTCTCTGATACCACAAATGATGCAGAGCATCTAGGACAGCAGGACAACACACTTCAAGACTTCAATGAAAGGTCTCCCTAGGTTCACTTTTTTTGACTAAAATCAGACTTCTTACAAGGAAGGGTTTCAACACAATAACTAACTTGTTCTTGACATCAAAGAGAGGGAACTTTAGGGCACATAACCCAAGATGCCTAACTCCATTTAATATTCCAACATCTCCACTGTGCAGAGTCTGTAGGACAGTAGTCTTTATTCTACCTTTTTAAGACAGTCACAACCTTACTACTCCATTAGTATGACAGTCACAATATCCTTCTTATGGTGGTCTCTAAACCTCAATCTCATGCAACATACCAAATCTATAACTTGCCAAACATCTAATGTCTTCCTTGACAAATCAAAAACATGCCAAACATACCTAATTTCTTCCTTGTGGTGACTGTCTCCAGTGAGGACTGTTAGAGACAGCATAAGGTAAAATGGACTGGTTTCTCAGAGAGGTCTCTTCCTACCTCTTGTCACAGGATCATTTCTAGATCCAGGGTATCTTGCATTATTGCTAAGGACTGGTATTTCACAAAATCTCCATTTCCACAGTCGGTGGTCTTCATCTATCTACTGCTGCCCTTCACTCCATCCCAACACATGGATTTGCAGAGTTATCAACATGACTAACTCACCTTAAACCATTCTCCTTCCCCCACAATCCTCACAAGGATTTGTCCTAACTATTATACAACCCATTCCACTAATCATAAATAGAAAAGATTAGTGGAATGAGGAGAATTCCATCGGGTTGTTCAGGAAAACCCTAACTTAGGTTTTCAAACCCACTTGTAGAGAAAGGAGGAATACAAAGATATAAATGAATATCAAAAGTCCAAACCTCTTGCAAATAGAAGGTCACTCACCAACCTAACTCTCCATCATAAGCCCCAGTCACCACTCGGCCATACAGGTACGGAGCATGCAGAAGAATAGCAAATTTTTGACTGTAACAACAGGTTTAAAGAGCAGTTTGGGGAAAGCCAACGATTTCTTCCACCTAGTTTTGTGTCAAGTCTCCAAACAATGCTCAAATCAACACCATCTCAATCCACTAACCATCCAATACACTCATGGGCTATGACTATTCCGTACAAGAGTAGGTACAGACTGGAAAAAGTAGAAAAACACATAAAAGGTAGGAAAACAGTTGTTTTTTTTGTTATTTCTTTCAATTCCACCGAATGTCTGATCCACAATAAATCTTCTAGGCTTTAAAGAAACCCCCTACATTTGATTCAAGAAGTATGGAGTGGTTTGGGTCGATGAAACTGCCCCAACCATCAAACTTCCTTCTTGTTTTTAACTGCAACAAGAAATGACTATTTAGTAACTGTCCTCTTTGGGACTACACTGACTGTTTTATGTTTGATAAAACATTTGATAAATCTTGACAAGGTTTTAACCCACCTCCTAACCTTTGACATGCCTCCAACTAAGAGGATTCCCTCCTACACACTTTAGGAAGGCTACAAACTTAAGGAAACACGTGATTACCTTATACAATATGACTGTCCTTCTTAGGACTTATAACATGACAATAGCTTTTTGATATTTGGACATAGTCCTATTACAAGCATGGCTTTCAAACCTTATTACAACATTGAATGGTCTCAAGGACCTTATTGAACCAGACATTACAACTTGAAAATCAAACAAGTCCTAGATATTTTGGTGCTCCTGCACCAGGATTTAAGGTGTAAGGGTTGAGGGTTGAGGCTTTAGGTATAAGGTTTAGGGTTTAAGGATAAGGGGTTATGGTTTAGGGTTGAAAGATTATGGTTTAGTGTTGATGGATTAGGGTTTAGGGTTGATGGATTAGGGCTTGAGTTATACTATTGAGGGTTGAGGGTTTAGGGTTTAGGGATAAGGGATTAGGGTTTAAGGTATAGTATCTAGGGTTGAGGGTTTAAGGATAGGGTTTAGGTTTTAAGGTTTAAGGGTTGAGGGTTGAGGCTTTAGGGATAGGGTTTAGGGTTTAGAGATAAGGGATTAGGGTTTAGGGTTGAGGGATTAGGGTTTAGGGTTGAGGGATTAGGGTTTAAGCTATAGTGTTGAGGCTTGAGGGTTTAGGGAGAGGGTTTAGGATTTAAGGTTTAAGGGTTGAGGGTTGAGGGTTTAGGGATAAAGTTAGGGTTTATTGATAAGGGATTAGGTTTTAAGATGTAGTGTTGAAGGTTGAGAGTTTAGGGATAGGGTTTAGGATTTAAGGTTTAAGGGTTGAGTGTTGAGGCTTTAGGGATAGGGTTTAGGGTTGAGGGTTGAGGGAATGAGATTTAGGGTTGATGGATTAGGGTTTAAGGTATAGTGTTGGGGGTTCAGGGTTTAGAGATAGGGTTGTGGGTTTAGGGATAAGGGATTAGGGTTTAAGGTATAGTGTTGAGAGTTGAGGATTTAGGGATAGGATTTATGATTTAAGGTTTAATAGTTGAGGGTTGAGGCTTTAGGGATAGGGTTTAGGGATAAGGGATTAGGGTTTAGGGTTGAGGGATTATGGTTTAAGGTATAGTGTCCAGGGTTGAGGCTTTAGGGATAGGGCTTAGGGTTTAGTGAGAGACCTAGATGGATGAGGATGGATAGAGAGGTAGACAAGGAGTGACTGAGAGATGTAGAGAGGTGACAGGTAGAGAGGTGAGGGGGAGAGAGAAGTGAGAGATAGAGAGGTGAGAGATAGAGATAGAATAAACACATGAGAGAGTGAAGTTGACAACCTTAGGGAAAGATGGGTAAGGATGAGGTCAAGAAATGAATAATATAGAGTTTTGTATAGCAAGCTAAAATGTGCTCACATTATAACACGAGCGCATTATAACATGAGTGTTTTTTGTCTTGTTATTCAAATGGTAAAAAGGCCAGGACACTCATGATCTAGGCCCACATACTCTATTTTCTTCTAGTTATGTGTGTCTTCTGACAAGAAATAAGGTTTTCATGCTATTGGGAAGTGCACATGAACATTTATCTTAAGTTATCTTAAATATCTTAAGTTTCTTATCTTCTTTAATATTAATGTAGCATCAAAACATAAGAGCATACGTAATCATGAGAGAAAAAATAAAATCAACACACATAACACAAGGATTTTTACATGGAAAACCCTGTTAAGTGAAAAACCACAGGGTGACTAACCCAAGATTGTAGTCTCTATTAAAAGAATAAGAAGTACAAAAATGGCACTTGCCAATTAGGGCTCACTACCTAAGCACACTGCTCACAAGAGGCACACTATCTACAAGAGACTCACTGTCTACAATGTTTATGCAAGGTAACCAAGTGTTTGAACTGATGAGAGGCAACCACATATGCTAAGGTTTAGTTCTGGTTAGGCTTAATATACTGATCTACTGCACTTCATTCTTGCTCTATTTTAGTGCTATTGTTTTGTCACATACCGCACTTATAATGCTACTTTCACACTGCTCTCTGCCTTTCTTCATACACTATCTCAACACATACACATTCATACCGAAATTAATCTGGTATATATATATCTGCATCAAGGATTTCAAGATCTTTCTAGTTAGCAACCAGAATATTCAAAATATTTACAAGGCACTAATCTATCAACTGAATCCATGCTTAATATGTGATGCGTATCCAAGACATAGAGTTAGAAGTCATCAATCAAGTCATCCAACCATGTATGATCTCTCAATTAGCTTGACAACCATCAATTTCACATCTGAATTAAAGTCTGATGCTTTGCCGGTCAGTTCTTCCTCGGTCCGCTCTACCTGTCAGGAACTCAACACTTAGATGCTTATATCGTTTCATTTTTTCATCACTAGAGGCTCAAACTTTGGAATGTAGTAGTCATGGTTCTTGACTTCCCCAAGTCCGCACTTTGCTGAGATACATCTTCTGAGAGATCTGGACCTGATTGTCAGACCTTGCTACATGCTCTATTCTTATTCACTGGACCAAAACTTCTTCAATTTGACTTCCAGTATAGACATACTAAGCTCTGTGGATGTTTGGGATAGACTTTGTTGCCATCAATGACAACAATCATGAAGCCACACAGTGTCTCTTGCCAACAATCTCCCCCTTTGGCATTGATGGGAACGCTTAGTGAAAAATGACTAAGTGTCGTAGCAAACTCCCCCTTGGATGATGTTCTGTCTTATGTACACTTTTACCGGAGCTCCCCCTTAGTTGGATTGTACATTTTTCACTACTCCTCACTCCCCCTTTGACATCAATGGCAAAGGGTGGAATCCGTATACCAAAATTTTCAAAAATCAACATATACATAGCTGCATAAGTATATATGTTATACTTACATATACTTAAGTATATCCACAAAAGTGGTCTTCAACTGAACAAATTATGTTGCCCAACTCTGCTTCATCCTGTCCAAAATTGAGATATGACCACTCAACAAAAATGCAAAAGCTTCTTCTCTATTTAAGTATGCCAGATCATTGGTCTAGGCAGTGGTCTGAGCATCAATTAAGGCCTCATACATTGCCTCTAACTTAGGGATAATTATCCCTCTTAGCTCACTCATCCAACTTATTCTATTCTTCTTTTCCTTTTCAAGCCTCTTTATTTCATTTATAGTGGCAATAGCCTGGCACTCTTGATTCATTATGGATGAGGTGAGAGGATCAAAATTCTGAGATAAACTTGATAGTTTAGCCTCTTGTTCTTCCACCTTTGCAATGTCGTATGTCACTGCGGACCAAGATAGACAAAATTTGTATAATTCTCCACCATCTTTAAGAGCATTTTCTAGGCTCTTTATCCCAATATCTAGATTTCTCCTATCATTTACTATGAGTCCCTATACTTCAGAGAATCTCTTTCCCAAAAACTCTTTTCAGACTTTCTCTTCTGCTGATTTCTCCAAAGAATCAAAATGTGTGCTAACAAAATTAACAAGAGATTTCAAGTTACCAAATGAAGAGGCTGAAAGATCCTTTTGGAAGGATGACATCATCTTCTCTAACACACCGGATGCAATCTATATCAGCTCACAATCTTCCATGTGAGACTTCAAAAGCTTTTCTTTTGCTTTAGCTTGAGAAAAAGATGCTACCTTCATTGTCTGGACTGGAGAGAGGGAGTCAAAATTGAGTGGTCCTTGAAATAGTTCTAGTTCATCTATTTCCATCATCTCTTTGGTCAAGAAGTCTTTCACTACTTCTACAGTGTCTTTCTGGAGACAGAGTCTTCTTTTCTTTTGTAGCCTCAGAACTGTCATCAGAGATCTTCTATGTGTTCTTCTTCGCTTCCCTTTTCCTACTCTACTTGACTCAATTTCTCCTCTTTTCTTCCTTCTCCTTCAGTTTCGGAGTTAGCAGAGGGATCTGGAAGAGAGATGTTTACTTCTTCATGGACTTCCTCTTCTGGAACAGAGGAATCCAAGTCCTTAGTCTTTTCTTCACCTATCTCCTTTGACTCTTCTACATTTTTCTCAATAGATTCTTCTTTTGATGTACTTAATCCTTCAACATCCATGGTAGAAGGTTCTTCATCTATTTCCTCTATGATAGGAAGGTTAAATCTTTTGAATGCATTCCGAAGGATGCCTTCTATTTCTTTTGCTACATGATTAGTCTCTCCAAGCATTAGTTTGTTCATTCTTTCTTTTTTCCAGAACTAATCCTTGCAGTCCTTAAAGATCATGTACATTTGTTTTGGAGTAATAGAAGGATAGAGCTGAATAGAAATCTACTCTTAGATCTCTAAGTCCTTAGCTTTAGCATTCTCCTTTCTCAGTTCAAGTTCCTTCTCTAGACTTTTGGGAATTAAAGAGATGATTTCAATAAATGCTTTATTATAGATGTTTAGATACCTGACTATAGTATCTTCCAAGATCTTCTTGTCAGCTTCACTATATTCATCATAAAATTTAGTCATTGGTTGTAGATTTCTATCCATAATGACTAATTTGATGACATCATCAATAGAGAGAGTAGGTCTTTCAACAAATTCTTCTGCTTCTTCTTCTTTGTTTTGACAGATAGAGGATTCCCTGGATGTTTTCTTCTTCTTCCTCATTTTCTTAACTTCCTCATCTAATTTTGTTTCTTCATCATCTTTCTGGCTTGTGTATGACCTTGTGGCCTTTGTCTTTGTTCTCTTCTCTCCCTTTCTGGATGTCTTGGCTTCTAATCTTGAGGCTTTTGGGATCTTAGAGGTGGCAGGTGCAGAGCTCTTTAAGGATCTAGTCTGGGAGGGGACTTGCACTGGAATACTTTCTTTTTCTGCTTCTTTTCTCTCTTTCTCTACTCTTTCTACTTTCTCTCTATTGGCATCAACTGCCTCCTTTGATATGCCATATTTCTTGGAAATTTCCTCCACTTCCCTTCTCACTTTGATTTTTATCTCTGGTTGTCTAAATTCAACATGTATTTTCACACTTAATTCTTGAAAGGTCTCAAACCTTTCTACCTCAAGGTCCTTAGGCTGACTTAGCAGGTGTTTGACATGCAACTCTAGGATTTTCTCATCTACCTCATAGCCCATTGGAATAATCTAGATTGTTTTGGGTTCCACTGTCTCTATTAGGAATTGATCAGTGTCTACCATGAAACACACTGTATCCTTGTATTTTTCAACTATAGATTGGGGGATTCTCTCTGTGGCCTGCATCATGCCTTGGAAGTTTTTGAAGTATCACCAAAGTGCTGTACTTTGAGCCTTGGCATCACCAAGCCCATACATATAATCTCTGATTTGTATGGCCATTGGTCTATCATTTTGCCATACCCAACCACTTAATCTGGGTAGCTCATTCATATAGTAAAAGAATAAGCACAATATTAAACCACCATACTTGAATGAGTTCTTGTCCTTCTTGATCTTTTACAAGGTTTCTAAGAATTGGCTCAGGAGAAGCTCGTATAGATCATAGTCTGTTCCCTTAGCATCTGATAGCAGTATAAATTGTAGTTTTGGATACAAAGTTCTCCCTACTGGAATGATATATTTTGTAGCCAATTATCATGGAGGCAAATTTGATATCTGGATTTGTGATATCTTCTATTGTCATTGCTCTTTTTTCAAACTTTGATCTGGTAACCTCACTTATTGTTTGGTTCTTGATCGATTTGAGAGCATGCAACCCACCGAATGAGTGCAAACTAGTCACTGCCCTAATTGCATCCTTTATTATCTTGAAGGGCTTCAACAACCATATGAAGTTATCATGTATTCTACTAAGAACATATTAGAGCCATTCATCTTCTGTGAAACATGGAAAGTGGATGTAATGTCCAAAATGCTTATCCCAGATGGCCTTGTATTGAGGTTTGAGTTCAAAGGTTTCATCTATTAGTTGTTTATGGTAGATATCCATCAGCTTTGATTCTCCAAATTCCTCAATATTTGCATGGATGTATACCCTAACATCTTCTACGTGCAGAACCCCATGTGAAATGCTAGAAAATGCACCTAAGATGGTAGAGAATTATACAAATTTTTTCTATCTTGGTCCCTAGTGATAGACGACATTGCAAAGAAGGTGGAAGAACAAGAGGGTAAACTGTCAAGTTTATCTTAGAATTTTGATCTTCTCACCTCATCCATAATGAATCAAGAGTGCCAGGCTATTGCCACTATAAATGAAATAAAGAGGCTTGAAAAGGAAAAGAAGAATAGAATAAGCCGAATGAGTGAGCTAAGAGGGATAATTATCCCTAAGTTAGAGGCAATGCATGAGGCCTTAACTGATGCTCAGACCACTACCTAGACCAGTGATTCGGTAGACTTAAAGAGAGCAGAAGCTTTTGTATTTTTGTTGAGTGGTCATATCTCAATTTTGGACAACATGAAGAGTTGGGCAACAAAATTTGTTCTGTTGAAGACCACTTTTGTGGATATACTTAAGTATATGTAAGTATAACATATATACTTATGTAGCTATGTATAGGTTGATTTTTGAAAATTTTGGTGTGCAGATTCCACCCTTTGCCATTGATGTCAAAGGGGGAGTGAGGAGTAGTGAAAAATGTGGAATCCAACTAAGGGGGAGCTCCAGTAAAAGTGTACATAAGACAGAGCATCAACCAAGGGGGAGTTTGCTACAACACTTAGTCATTTTTCACTAAGTGTTGCCATCAATGACAACAATCATGAAGCCACACAGTGTCTCTTGCCAACACATTTTTCACATTCTACCACCTTTGCATGAACTTTCCATCACCTTTTTTCTGGTTTGCCAACTTAAGGAGGAAATAACATAGTTTTCACATTGAATTTGATATATATCAAATCAAGTTTTAATTTTTGTAGTGCTGCAATGTTAATTGTGATTGAATTATAGGAATTTAACATTATACATTGGTTAATTTTATTATTGTTAGTAGTTCTATTTGAGTGTTATTCAATTGAACATTGAAAATGAATCAAGTGGTGAAAAACTCAAATTGTTGAGTTTGATGTAAGAAGAAAAAAGACTACATGATTGGGTACTCTCTCTATTCAAATATCCATTTTTAGGTATGCCAAGTCTTTACACATGTTCTTTACATTTTCCTTAATTCTACTTGAATTACTTTATCATGCCTTATCATACATGTTTATATCACTTGTATGGTTTATATATTTTGTGTTTATAGTTCATGTGCCTTGTCTATGCTTCCACATTTTGCATACATGTATAATAGGGAATTTCCAATCCTAGCTATTAGGGAATTTGTAGACCATATTTGTGCTAATAGGTAAATGTAACCATCATCTATTGCTCTGAATTTCTTCCAAAATAGCTATAAATAAATAGCACCCATCATGATCCATGGATCATAGTTCTTACTGCCCAAAGATCTTAGTCATCATCTGCAAATCTACCCATCATGCAAACTATTATGTAGAGATCTAGTACTATGCTAATAATAGACTATGTTCAATTAGTTCATGGTATGCATAATAAAATATATCTCAAAGGTGAACATTAATTAAAATAGACACAATCATGATATCATTGTTAAGTCCCTTTTCATTATGAACCTTATAATACAAACTCATTAATGTATAGAATGGGATTCAACCTAAAGGACCTCATGTAAAATTCCATCATGTGTGTTTCCTTTAAACCTACATAGATATTCTTAAGTTAATCTCTAGATTTTATTACTCAAGAATCCATTTAAGGTGAGCCTACAATCTCTCATGGTGCCATGTATATTTTCTATAGGAGTCAATAAAATCCTTGGCAACATAAACTTGTCATCATATGAGGCAAAGCTAAATGATCCTCAAGACAACCATGCTTGGTTTCCATTCAATATGCCTTGGAGAGTTACCTCATTTTTTAGAACTTTATCTCTATAATGTCCCTTTCAAAGAAAGGTGACCAACGCATGACAACAATTATATTCACCTCCTCTAAGCTGTTGTTATAATGTTTACCTTGGACTTGAAAGACTCTTACCATGATGCTCTAAGCCTTACCACTTCAAAGATGGCTAGAATCAGATTGTTGGTGGGCTAGAAGGTAGCTATAATAGTCACATTTTACTTGGGATTTCCCCCAAAACAACAATATATCAGCTAGAATATTAGCACCTAGTATCCCCAAAGGATGAGACATCTTACAAACAACATCAAGCAAATAATCTTCTTTATACCTACAGACCTGTAGCTGCTCATGAAAGATATCATCAATCCAAAACATGAATTTATCAAAATGATCAATAGGAACATAGTATCCTAGCTACAAAACTGAGTTCCTTTATTCAAATTCGAAAAGTAAAAGTTGGCAACCACCCTCTACTAGCTGAGAAAACTTCAACAATGGTAATGGGCTGAAAAATCCTCCACCATGTGATTGAAAACTCTTCTTTGACTGCAAGGAAAGTGTGGGAAGTGCTGGAAATGTTGAGGGCAACAAACCTAAAATTTGGAACCATACTCAAAATGGCCCTTGGCTATGTTTATTACAACCAATACTCATTCGAGCTATGCCATATTGGTGTTCCTCAACCAACAAGTCCCATTTAACAATTGGTGTCTCTTTATCATGCTATAGATAAATTCTTTATCATGCTGAGGAAATGATCAAGGATTAAACCAACACAAGAAGAGAAAGAAGCTAAGAATGCAAAGAAAGTAGTAGCTATGAGGGAACTTCTTGACAAGAGGAAATTGGGCATGATTGTTGAAGACATACCAATTGAAGAGGAACCTCAACCATCGACAAGAGATATGGTATTGGCAGTACAAGGGGAATAAATGCAAAAAAAATCATGCTATGAGAGATTTGAATACCATAGTTGGAGACACATCCTCTACTGCAAGTCAAGATGGAGGGACACCATCTACTGCATCTCAAGTTGAGAGTACATCATCACTCACATGTGAAGAAGGAGGTATGCCATCATTCCCACCTCAACCTCAAGGTATGTCATCTATTCCATCTCCAATCAAAGGTATGCCATCTAGCCCATCTATTCCTAATGTTGAGATCATTTTACATTTATTAACACCACCTAGAATTTTGCATAGAAAGCCAAAGTATTTGATTAATATTGATGAGAATATTTTGCAGCCAATGGAAGGTAAGATTTTAAGACTCACTTGTAGAAGATATGCTCATAAGATTTCGAGAGTGTTCTTTGAAAAGTTAAATGAGATCATAAGATGTCAACTATTCATTGAAATGATGCAAAGTATAAAGTATAGGTCCATCATGAAGATTCTTGGGTTGAGAACATCAGAGGCTTCAACTGAAAGATCTATTGTCAAGAATCTATTGAGTGCATATGAGACCGTGGGTAACACCTCATGCACAAAAGATAGTAATGTCACATGACATGTCATTACATCGACAATAATAAGTTATCTTAGCCCACTTGACACGTATTGGCCCTTGATGGCACTGGAAGTAACATAGATGGAATAATCAGTCGACTTTGACCACATATTAGATCTAGTTCAACTAGGTAATATATCTACTTTGCATAATTTTTTAAATTCCTAATGTTATCTTACTTTGTAGTGTTTTTATAATTTTAACATTAGAAAATGCCCCCTTGGGGGCTTTTACCTCTTAAGGTTTAGCTCCCGGGTCTTTAGTGTGCATTTAGGACATCTTACTTCATAATTTGGCATCCCGATGGAATGAACCTTGGGTTCACCCTAGTCCTACCCTATTTTGGGTCAGGTCCAAATTTTAAGTGTCGATTTATGACCATTAGTTGGGTCCTATGTCGACACGGTAAGTTTGAATTACGAAAATCTTGGTGGGAGTGTTTGTAGTTGCATATAAAAGCATGTTTAGGAATTCATTTAGAAACTAGATGGCAATTATATTGCAATTAGATTACAACTAGATATCAACTTGTGTGTTCATTGGTGATTCAAGGCTTTCATTATGTTGCAAAAGCAGAATTGTGTGGTTTATGTGTTTGTGTTTGCAGATTTGAGCATCCATTTCATCATGGAATGAAGAGCATCTTCCTCCCATGAGATATTCACTACAAGGTGACATTATATTATGTTTTCATCATTATTTCATTTCATTTTTGCCTATGCCTCCCTAGGCATGCACTCTCTATATGACAAAGGTGTTCAGAGACTTAAGTGTCCTTTGGGGCTTGACTGAGGCAAGCCTCTAAACACCACAACCCACTCCCAAAGTTTTCATGGTTGTAGGTTACAGGTTGAGGAGCTGGACAAAGTGAAGTTGCAGGAAGACATCTTGGAGTGTTCAAATTGTAGAATAGGAAGAAAATCTACCCCCTGGACTTGGGTGCTCGATCATTAGTCCTCCAAGTTCCATGATGAGAAAATCTCCAAAATAACATGAAAGAGTTGCAGACTGAGTTCTTAGACTTGGATAGAAACCAGGACCTTGGACTTGGGCGTCCGCTCCTGTGTCCCCAACTTTTCCACCGTAGAACCCCAAAAATAGGTACTCTGTGATTTGTCATTTTACTTCCCTTTACAGAAGCTTTTTCTATAATTTGTCTGTTTACTGTCAAATTTGTAAAATTAGGGTTTTAATGGTTAATTGAGCATAGGAGAAGGAAAATTAATAATTAAAAAACCCTAATCCAAACTTACCTACATTTGTAAGTGACCAAGGACCTATTAGTGCTCTGGCACTCAATCCGAAAGTCCTTGAATGTAATAGGGTGAAAGGAGGATTCAAACATCTAAACATAAACAAATCCAATTTTCCCCTAACCATTTTGATGAACTTGTGTTTTTCGACTTAATTGCAACTTTTTGATTGTTTGTCTTTAGATTTGGATTTCATTCATTCATTCATATAGTCATTCATTTTATTGCATTGAGAAAAATTCAAAAAAATTGAAATTTTTGAAAAATTGAAAAAATTGCATTGTTAGGCTTACTAATTTGCATCAATTCTTTCTAAATTTCCCTAATTCATGATTTTTGCATCATATCTGATATAAAATATATAAAAATACAAAATTTCAATAATTTGCATTGCATTTTGATCATATAATTGCTAGGGTTTTGTAGAAATTTTGACAATTTTCATATAACCTAGTAATTCCAAAATCTAGGGTTAGTAGGCAAAATCTTCCTTCAGATTTTTCTTCTAATTTTAGAGACTAATTCAAACTTTAATTTGGCTGCAGTCTTGCATTTTAGTGTGAATTTGCATTTAGATTTTAAATATTCACATTTTTGCGTAGAAAATTTCAACAAAAAACTAGCAATTTTCATGCATTTTCATTAAAATTGCACTTGCATTTTGAATCCTAGGGTGTGGAAGTCATTGTCAAATCTGCGTATATTTTATTTTCATCATAATTCATATTTCAAAGCATTCATATAACATTTTGTGTCAAGATCTCAAACCTAGGGCTTGAAAAACATTGATTTTCACTAGATTTGGCCTTATCGATTCTCTAAATTTGCACCATACACATCTTGTGAAGGGCATTTTTGTAGTAATTGTCTGTTATCAGGATAACAATTTTATTCTGCTCCTAAAAATATTCACAACACCTTTTTATTGGGCTCTTGTATTGAAAATTTGGTGAAAAATTATCTATTTTTGCTATTTTTGCCCTAGGGTTTGGCCTAGTTTGCACTCCAAGTGTGTTGTGACCAATTTTATGGATTGAGGTGACTGATATCATTTCTTTTATTTTCATCACCTCCTAAAATTCATTACAACACCCATTTTTCTAGGTCTTGGAGTTGAAAAACTATGAAAAACAACCTATTTTTGCTATATTTTCACTAAGGTTTGACCTTAAGTGGCACGAAAAGCATGTTGTGATGGATATATTATCATTAAGTGGCTGTTATTACTGATATACTTTTATTTCCATCATCATTTTCCTCACAACACCCTTTGTCATGCTCTTTTGAATCAAGATTTGGTGAAAAAATCACACATTTTGACATATTTTCACTATATTTTGACTTATCATCATCTTAGATTTGCATAAAGAGTGTGTTGTGAAGGATATTATTTCTATTTTGGACTAATATTAGACATATAATTTTCTACCCTTGATCAAAATCCTTACAATATCCTTTGTTTCATTCATTTGCATTGAAAAAATACAAAAAACCAAGCATTTTTGGCTTTCAAACATACCATCTTCTTAGGGATTGTTCTCTTAGTTTGTACATTGTGTGTTGTATGCTTTTGTATAAGCTTTATGACATGCTATCCTAAAAACAATATCCCTTTGAGAAGAAGTAAAAGGTTAATGGGATCTAGTACTCTTGAAGAAAATGACATTCCTACCTCTACTGATCCTTTGAACACCTTCTTTACAAAGGGAGAAACTCAAATTGTACAAGATATTATACATCCTCCAACCACTATGGAAGACCAAATATTTCATGATGTTGAGGATGCTATTGAGATAGTAGGACATGTACCTATGGAACAAGTCAATAAGCTTGATAAAGACCTTGCTAAATTTTAAGAATATGTGCAAACTGAGAGGATAGCTGAAGAGGCCTTACCTATGATTCACCATGTAAGAGAATTGATAAAAGGACAAGATGGAATTAATGTTATTCATGGTTTAACCCACATTGTGAAAACTAATGTAATGCCGGTGAGTGAATGTACGAAAGTTATTAACAACATGACGTCACCATCGCATACTCAAGTTTCTACACCTATACCGACTACATGAATATCCACTTTTACATCAACGCTCTTAACAACTGATGCAAATGCTTGTAGTAATGCTACCATTGGTATTGGAGTATCTAATGTCACCAATTACAAAGCTGTGGGATTTGATTATCAGAATTTGGTCCATATTATGACTGTTCCTATGAATAATTGTTCTCAACCTCCCATTATACATAGTTAATCCCAACCATCTTCCACCTACTAGTATGTCCAACTACCATTGACCTATTCCCAGCCTCCGCCTGCATATCTCAAGCTCAATCACCTCTGCACTTTGGTTCCAATTCCTCACAACAAACTGCATCCCCTAATGATGCCATCCTAAACCAACTTTTACAGGGCATGACTACTTTACAACAAAAGGTAACAAACTTGATAAATTCTTCATAGCCTAGTCTACAAACATATCATGCCTGTAATCCCCTTTCCTATGCAATCTTGAGAACTCCTATACCTGAGAGGTTTGAGACTACCCGCTTTGAAAAGTATGGTGGAAAAGGTGATCCTAATATCCATGTGGTAGCATTTATAGCTATGTGTAATGATTTTTATTTTGAAGAGGATTTGTTGGCAAAACTTTTCCCGCGATATCTCAAAGATACTGCTTTAAAATGGTTTTGCTCTTTGCCTCCGAATTCAATACACTCCTCTTCACAATTGATTGATCAATTTTTACAACATTGTCAAGAAAATATCAGACCCCAATTCACTCTTATTGACTTGGTTCAATGCAAACAAGGTCTGAAAGAAAAGTTGACTGAGTTCATTAGTCGGTATCAAGGGCTTTATGCATAGATTCTGTAGACACCCAAAATTGACTCATTATCATTAGCATTCAAATATTGCATTATCCATCATCTGCATTTGTCTAACACACTTGAGCAATATCCCTAATACATCTATTTCTTCTATTAATTAAATAAATTTATATTTATTTAATTAATTCATTAGCTATTTCTTCTATTTCCTCTAAACTATAATTAAACAATCTTTAATTATTTAATTATCTTCTTTCTTCTATTTTTAATTAAATAAATTTTATTTATTTAATTAAAAATTCCTTTCATAAACCCACTTTCCAATTGATTAAATAAATTTTATTTATTTAATTAATTCCTCTTATCATTTATCTCATGAGCCGACATGTGTGCCTCTTTCATTTAAAAAAAATGATAAGTGGTACTACATCCTTTATTTAATATCTTTCACATGTAGTACTTTATATGTACACAAGCACACATAAGCCTTATCTTCCCTCCACTTGTCATCTTCACATTCACCTATGTCTATAATTTAATCTTAGCCATTCACATAGCCACCAAATCTCCACCATTGATTGATTTTGGTTGAGTTATATATAAACATTCTCTCATTCCATACTACACAGAATCCAACATTCATATAGCATCTACATTATCATCCTGAGTATATTGAGCACTTTAGCATCCATCTAACATATTAGCTTTATCATCCATCCATCATGGTAGCTTTTATCCTCATAATTGTTCATTTTTGAAGAAGTAATCCACATCATAAACAAGGAATCATAAAATCTAGGTGATATTGTTCTTGAATTACATGCTTTTGATTTCATTTGGATTAGATTCTTTGATGATGGTAGGGTTAGGTTTTCATGGCTATGCTTGATCTTATTAACTTGATTTTTTACCTATCACATTTTGGCATGCCCAGTGGGACTCACTTCACTTGATCATTTTTGCAGGTTTTTGTAGTAAAAATTTGCATTCATCTAACCCCCCTTGTCAAGTTTCATAGGTTTAATTAACTTTTTGTTGTAGATCCGCTATTTTTTGGACAAAACCCTAGGTTTTAAAGATTTCATCATATCTTCTAAATGGATTTAAATTTTTCTACAAAATTTTTATAGAAGTTTGTACATGATATAAGGAAGCTACAACAGAAAAATTGTGGGTTTATCACCATTTTTGTGGGAGTTATCATGTTTTTCTATTTTTTCATAAAATCATACTTTTGGGCTCAAATTAGCAAATTTTTTAAAAAAATTTACATTTCTAGAAATCTCTTGAAATTATAATGGGGGTCTATGTTTTATAGATTTAATTTGGAGATAATATATAGTGTAGAAAAATTAGATCTTTGCCAACTGTAGCTTTTCCATAAATCTGCATTTTTGGGTGCAAAACAAGGAATTTTTCTAATTTCTTTACATTTTTGGAAATCTCTCAAAAAATTAATAGGGGTCTCTTCTTTGATTTTTTAATTTTCAATCGAAATAATCAAATCTAATTCAGCTATGTATCTAAAATTACAATTTTCCTTGCCCGATGAGCTAATTTTTTAAGCCTGCATTATAATATCATTTTTTGATGTTGTAGGTGATCATAAGGAGCTTTAGTAGCAGAAATATCAATCATATACAATAGCTTGGAAAGTGAAAATAATTTGGGTGCATTCATTTCCATTTTTCATCTTTTCGTTTCAATCAATCTTGTTTGCAAACACATTTAGATTTTGGGCATAAAATGAACAACTTGTTTGCTATCACATCAAAAATTGGGCTAAAACTAACCATTGTCTTTCATCACATTTAGACTTGGGATTTAAAATTAACAAGTGCTTGCATTGTCTTCCACACATTGAATTTTTAAGGTTAATGAACCCCATGTGAGTGTGACCAAGTAAATGTGTATGCTCTCTCCTCACATCCTAACACAAACTTGGAGATCATAAACATTTACTTTTGTTGCTTTTGTTAAACCTTAGAGAGGCCTGTCTTGGTGGGAAAAGAGGTACTCACCCCAAGGGAATGACCTCAAGGGGTACTTTCATCCGGTCTGCTATAAAAATCAGAGGATAAGGTGAAAGCCAAGTCTAACTGATATTAGCGCTCACCATATAGTGCTAACTCAAAAGGAGGTGTACCTTTGTGTATATTAAAACTATGAGTAGGGTTAGTTAAAGTCTTAAGTGGCTTTCTAGATGCTCATGGGGTGTCAGTCCCTTAGATTTTCACTAGAGCCTCCTTGTGATAGTGGCCTTGCCTTGACTAGGACTTGTTGAAGTGTCTTCACGTGCTTGCTTAACCCTCATCACATTCTTCCAAACTAACAACTTGCTTATGTGTCTTGTGTGAGTGATTCAAACACAATCACTTTCATCCCAAACATAACCTAGTCATCATCCAACCTTTCATAGCCAAGTCAATCAAACCATCCTAAACTTATTCTAGTCATCCTTATTCCATCCAAGTCATTTTCACATCATCATCCACATCCCTAAACAAACACTTGCAAAAAGGACTTAAGAGATACACTTGGGTGACAACATGTTTACAGCAGAGGACCCAGAAATCAAATTCCAAAGATTTCTCCAAAATCTTTATCAAGGATCACAACCCCTAAACCAAGATTCCATTGAAACATTACAATTCTTCATCCAAGAAGCTCAACCCCACACAAGCCAATCACCTCAACTGCAACACTTCGTAGCCCAAGTCCAACACCTTTTAGCCACTATTCAAGCTCGATAAGTACATCAATCCTTAGCCACTCCATACCAACCTAATCCACCTCATAGCCACATGTCATATCCATCCACTTCCTATCAACTTAATCCACTTATCCACCAAGTCAATGCCACATCAACCTATGAACATCTACCTCAAGCTTATCCAATCCCTCATGTCATCATTCCAATGCACTACCAAGCCCATCCTCAAGGCAATCAAGTGATTTCACAAGAACAACATGCAAGTCCTAATGACCCTTTGTACATAAATCAAGTGAGCACAATTCAACCTTGCCAACAAGATCAAATGCCCTCAACTTTGAGTCCACCTCAAGATCTTTTGTCTACATATCCTACCATTACACCTAGCTACCAAGATTATCAATGGCCTCCCCAATAAGCACAAGTGAGCCCAAATCCACCTTTGCAACAAGAAGCATATGCAACTCCCAGTGGCCCTTTGTATATAAACCATGCGAGCCTAATACAAAAAGAATTAATTACCTTTGACAAGGGAGATACCAATCTAGCCAATGCATCCTATGAGTGGCCTTCATCATCCAATCACCTGCCAACACATGAGCCTACTAGCCCTATCATAACACCACCATATGATCCTACCCCTAGTCCATTGGTCCACCAACCTTTATCACCTTCATCCCCATGTTCTACCAATTCTCCACCACAAGATCCCTTGGACATAATCGTACAACAATTGTTTCAAGCAAATTTGATTGAGCTGCCACTGATAGAACCTTTTGAACCAATCTTTAAACCCCCTTGGTATAATGAAAACTATTATTATGTATACCATAGGTATAAGAGCCATACAACAACCAATTGTGTAAAACTTAAGAGATTAATCATAAACCTCATAAATTGTGGTAAGATTATCTCTTCATTCAATCCAAATCTTAATCCACCCAATCCAATTAGCCCCCAACCTAATCCTAGTCCTAAGCCTACAACATCATCCGCTATTATTCTTCATCCATTATATTGCCCATCCACTCATACCCTTGCGAAGGATGTGATCCATTGGCTACTAGCACAGAATAGAACACCCCCATGTCAAAAACCCATTCATGAGCCTACCAAAGAATTTCCAAATGTCATGTCCAATCCTACAACTCCTTTACATAGCCCACATAGCCTTGAGCCTCTTCAAGAGCCCTCAATTAACATGCCTAGCCCTTCAATCCCTTCATGTGGCCCACAATCCATTAAGCCTATCCAAGGACCTCCCATAAACCCAATTCAAGAGCTATTGTAGCTTCATGTCAATAACCCTCAAGAACATGTCAAGCCTATCCAAGAGTTATCCAATTCCATTCAAGCAACCCAAGAGGTATGTCAAAGGTTTAATCTTAAGCATGTGGAAACATTAAGCCCCAGTCCAAGTCAAGATCAAATCACTTTCATGCAACCTATCCATAACATGTATCTTTTCCATGATCAAGATGATATCTATAATGATGAATCTATCCATGAGTCACTTGATCCTATCCATCTCCCAATAACTATTCATGAGGAAGCTATCCAAATCCAACATATCCATAACATTTACCTTCTTTATGATCAAGATGATACCTATGAAGAAGCTATCCATGATCACCTTGATCCTATCTATAATCCTATATCTATCAATGAACCAGAAATCCAAATTGCTCCTAGTCATCCTCCATCTAGCCCTATCCATAATGAGCAAACATCCACTTGTCATGATGAGACACTTGTCCCCCAAGTAATAGTAAAATATCAAACAAATAACTTGGATCTTAGTGAACACAATGCTAATCAAGATCCTAATGATTCTCCTTCCACATCCACCATCGACCCAACTTCAAAGCCATCATATCCACTTGGTCTTACCACCCTTATACATGAGTGTTCTTCTTTAGGACAACAACGACATTTATCCACTGCACCTTATCCATCCAATAATGAACTCAAATCTAGTGTCCTAACCACCCCTAGTCCCATTGTCAATTGCATTCTTCCACACTCATATGGCCTTGGAAACACACCCCAAGGTAAACAATCCAAAGATGTTGGTAATTCATCCATACCTCCTAAATCCACTTTCCATCACAAACCACATCATATACTCCAAACATATGTAGCTATTCTACCTCCATCATCCTACAAACCCCAAAAGTATGTGACCATACACCTTCCACCATCCACTTTACCTCCACTCCTTCCAACTCCTAATATCCCTCCATCCACTTTACCACCATCACTCCCAAGACCTAATATCCCTATCCTCCAATCCCCTTATCCATTTATCCATAAACCCACCTTTAATCCACTTATCCATAAGTACTTTTACATTCCTAATCATGACCAAAAAATACACATATTGTCTAAACATGAAGCTTTCACCCCACTTCCACCAAACCCATGGGATTCCAAAATAAACATTTGGATGCCTTTATCTATAATGCCAAAAATCCAACTAAAACTCCTAAGGACCCTCATACCTTAGGCCATCAATGTGAAAAGTCTCTAAATCATCCATCTTCTAAGAAAAGTACATTCACAAAGCTATCCAAGCCCATACCTCCTAAAGCAAAGCCCAAAAGCAAAATGTTATGGGTACCTAAGAAAAAAGAAGTCAAGTCAAATGAGGCATCTTCATCCACATCTCAAGAATCCCAACCACCTATATCCATCCAAAAGACTACTTCCATCCAAAACTTCCATTCCCTTCAAAAATCCCACAAGCAAAGCAAAAATTATAAAAATACTAAGCCTATGTGGGTACCTAAATCACTCAATCACCTATCTCCTAAGAAAACATCTCCATTGTTTCCTACACCACCTTCCCATCAAAAGCTCCAATGTTTATCACGGTGTGTGAAACCATTGGTCATAGTTCCATTCCATTCCACAACATTTCCACATACCTCCATCTCTCCATCCTTCATCCATTATCTTACATATCCCCCCAATCACCTTCTGATGGTCCATGCTTTTGCATAAGTATTTCATCCATCCTTTTCCATGAGCCCTACATAATCCACATCCTAATCCATTTCCCTCTCATATCTCCCTTACCAACATCTATGAGCATAACAACACGGTCCATGCAATGACATCCATCTCCAACGGGACTACCAACATTCATAGCACTAGACACTTGAGTCCCTCCTATCCATTACTATGGTGAAAACCTGGCAATTAGGCACCATGGCTAATTGTCATCCCATCTAAAGAAATTTTTTTTTTTTTAAAAGAGTAAAGAGAAATCCCTTCATCCAAAGGTGAAAACCTGGTAAACAGGCACCTTGGATAAGTACCATGATGAAAACCTTGCAAACAGGCATCATGTGTAGGTTGATCTTCTATGTCACTTACACTTGAGGGCACCTTGTCTCATCCAAACTATCCATCCTATCTTATCCTATCTTTCCATCCTACCATCCCTAGCCATTACACCCATACATCTATCATATTGAATCCATCCATCCTCCTTTCCTCCTTTTGATCTTGATGAAGACATAGGGCCAAAATGTTGAAATATGCTTTGGTTATCTCTTGATATACCTCCATCCTTTCTATACAATCCTATCATTATCCACTTATCATAAGCCTTGACATCCAAATCTAATCCATCATGTCATCCCATGGTCTTAAGTTTTGTCATGCAAAATCTTAAGTCTATACCTAGAATGGGGGCATGTTGTTCCTATACGACATAGTATTTGGAGATCACATCCTAGCTCCATTATGAGGCATACATCCATCCACTATAACATATCCTTTTTATCCACCGATTTATCATGAGCCTTCCATCCCTTGTTGCCCATCCTTTTATCCATCCAATCCCATTCATCCATCCTTTCATCTAGACTTGGTTTTCCCTTGTCATTGGTATCAAGCACAAAGGCTAATCAAATTGTAAATCCATTGGCATTTTCCAAAACATTTCAAAAAAAAAAACAAAAAAATCAAAATATCCCAAAATAAAAAATAAAAAAATTAAAATATCCCAAAAAACAAAAAAAAATCAAAATATGTCAAAAAAATCCAAAAAATTAAATATCCAACGAAAAATCCAAGAAATAAAACTAATCATATCATCCAAAACAATCCACTCCATCAACATTCAATTAAAATCAAATCATCATCATTAATTCTTCTTATCAATAACATTCATTCATCCATTTCAATCAATCATTTCTTCCAATCATATCAATCAAATCAATCTAAGCAATGATCTCAACATCCAAGTCACACTAATCCATATCAAGCAAGCTAATCAATCAAGGAACATTATCCAATCAAATCAAAAAGTTTTTGATCCTAATCTTGTCATAAACATCATCAATCATCATCAATGGGATATAGCGTTCCCCGCAATGACAACACTATCATCATCAATCAAATAATCAATCATTGGTTTATGACTTGACAAGGGCAATACCATGTTTGTTTTACATCCTTTGAGCATATTGAGAACACTTGCTTATGCTTAGATTGAGTAGACACTCTAATCATCACACCATCGCTATCATCATTCAAAATAATCCAATCATCAAAACAATCAACCCAACAATAGAAAACATCAAAACAAATCCAATCAAAATCAAATCAAAAGAAACTCAATCCACCACATATCATCCCATCATCAACATTTCATCAATCCATAACTTGATCAATTCAATCCATTTTCATCATCTCATCAACAAAACAATTAGAACTACATCTCATTTCCATCGTTAAGTGCCTTGATCCCATGGATACAGGGTATGTAGGCAGTCTGGAGTATGAAGGAGGTGCCCAGATTCAGGCACAGACAATTTTTCTCTTTCTCCTCTCATCATTTCCTTTATCATCTATCATCATCATCTTCCATCTATCATCTCAATCCTATGCAAATGTTATGCTACTAAATTGTGAAAAACCAACATATCAAATCAATCAAACAATTCATCTTGCATCTTTGAGGTATTGAAAGATTTGGGTTTAGGTTATGCATTTCATTGTTTGATCATTTACATTTGCAAATCCAATTTTTTTATATACATTCAGTATCAGATGAAAGATGAGGATGTTCAGAAGATATTTATTACAAATCTACAACCTAATATTCGTGATAAGATCCTCTTGATGAAGTATAACTCCTTTCAACATTTATGCACCGCCCTTCGTGATTATCAACTTTTGTCTAGTCAATATGAAAACCAAAACTCATCAGCTCAAGTTGGTCAATCCATGGGTGGATCATCACAAAATAAATTTAAGAGGAACAATAATAACAAGAGCTTCATCAAGGTTAAAAGACTGAATTTGAACAACTTTTCGAATGTTTCAGCTATCACTAATCCAAAGAAAGCATCATACCAACCAAGAAGGTTTACTCTGATATCTGAGTCTTATCACTCCATCATGAACCAAGCTACGAGTAACAACATTCTAAAGCTTCCCCTAATCAAGCCTGTTGATCCTAGTAAACAAGGAGCTTACTTCAATGCTAATGCCTTTTGTCATTATCAACAAACACAAGGACATGACACTGAATGATGTATGTGTCTTAAACATGAGATACAAGACATTATTGATTCAAATTTCATCCAAGTATCGGGTGTGAATGATAATGGAAACAAATCGGTTGCTCTACTGAATCAAAACTTACAAATCTTCACTAATCCTTTCCCTAAGCATACTAAAAACAATATGGTGGAACAAGGTTTAGTGGAAGTAGATGAGGATGATTACTTGGACTATGGTAGCATCATTGGAATGATTGAAGTGGATAAGAAACAAGTGGACCACCCACCTCGTCCACGAAGAAATGGAATTTATGCTGAGGTTCCTCCTCCATTATCCTTATATGGATTGGGAGATAATCAAAATGCACCAGAAAAGCAAGAACAACAACCGATACAAATGAGTAAGATGGTACAGGACGATTCCCATTACTGTGGTAGAAAGATTCAATAATGAAAACTCGATAAAAATCAGAAAAGAGTTAGACAACTATTAGCAGTTAGAGAAAATAGTGTTTCTCCTCCTCATAAGCAAAAAAATTATATTTACACAAGGCATTACAAAACAAGCATCATATAATACTAAACAAGACTTTCATAAGAGCCTCTCAAAATTTATATTAAACATGATCAAGTACCTCTCTAAGAGGTTCACAAGTTCCAAAATCTAATATGAAGACCCTATAGGTAAGAATCTCTAACCCTTTATCTCTCTCGTGATGTGCTTCCCCCATGATGTGTTATGTGTTGTTTAGGCCTCCTGGGATGACCCCTGATTCTCTTGTAAGGTCCGAGATACTAGGAGACCACCTCTGTTGTGACCTTCTTCTATTTGTATCATCATTCTTCTATATTGTCTCTCTCTGATTTCATTGTTGTGTGTTGTGTCTTATGGACATAGCATTGCGGTTGGTGACTTGGGGGCACCCTCCTACGTGATTGTCCCTAAGACACTTGTTTCTCTCTTATTTATTATTTCCTTTCCTCTAGTGTTACTATCTAGCAGGCGGATGACAACAAACATTTCTACTAATGTGGACCTAGTGTCCCTTTCAAGAGCAATAAAAAAATAGACTTAGTTCCTAATATGATGATGGGGTAGTATATCTTATCTGACGCTTGGCTAGTGGGAGCACTCATGATTTTTGCATAGAGAATTTGATGATGTTTCTATCACATTTACAAACCTTAACAATACTGTTGGTCTATGCACCTTTGTTTGTCTTTGAATCTAGCTTCGGTGGTGCTCAATTCGGAGAGCTTCATGATATAGCCCCATAGTTATCCTCAAACTCTGAATTCGTAGTATTACCTTGGCTCTTTGTGTGGTTAATCATATGCATTGATGTTGTTGTTTTTCATGATTTTGTAGACACTAACATGTTTCTTGTAGGGATGTGTTTGTGGGAACATTTGGCAATTGTAAAGTACATGTCACCTCCGGGGGGCATGGGCTTTGCGAAAGTCAGTGTTCCCTTGTGTTTTTTCTTCCTACCTCAACATGCTTGATATCGATACCTGATATCAACCACCTTAAGGTGGGGGCATATATAAGGTAAGTTGTTTGTTGTAGATGTTAGCTATGTGCTTGTCCTCAGATGTAGTTTAAAGACTAGCTTGATGAATGCTTCCTGCATCTTGATTTTGTTTGCAATCAATCAATCATGTAAGCCCTTTGTAGAGGTGGGATATTGCGTATATCCTTTTTATCTTAAGCCCTCTATGGAGGTGGGGATGGTGTATTTCTCAGAGCAGATTGCATCACCTTATCATTTTCAAAAGTCCTTTGCAGAGGTAGGAAGTGGGTATGTGACTAACTCAACCCTTAAGCATGTCTTTGGCGATTGTTTTGGCAAAGCCTAATCATTGGTGTGTGCCTGTAATATGCCTGAGATGGTGTTGGACCTCGGAATAGGTACACTCCATCACTCATCTGCTGTGTTTTCTCTGTGTCTTCAAGTGTGTGTGTTTTGGCGTGCTTACTTTGTTTGGCATGTTTGTTGCCCCATATGTAGTCTAAAGACTTGCTCAATGAGTGCATCCTGTATTTTGGGAGGTTTTGCATGTCTTACATGTGTGTTGCCCCATATATACAGTATAAAGACTTGTGCGATGAGTGCATCTTGTATTATGGGAGGTTTGTTTACTTTCCCATACTTGCATCTGCATTTCATATATATGAGAAAAAAAAAGAAAATATATCATTTATGTCTTCTATGCATTAATGTGTCTTCTATGCATTTATTGTCTTCTCCATGTTCTGCATGACTATAACTATCTTCTCTGTGTTTTATATGCCTATTACTGTCTTCTATGTGATTGGCATGTCTTCTCTGTGCTTGGTGTGTTTGTGACCTTACTTTAATACATGTATTGGCCTTGTGTTTATACATACATTAAAGTGGGGGCTAAATGTAATGTTAGAAAATATCCCCTTGGGGGATTTTCCATATTAAGGTTTAGCTCCTGGGTCTTTAGTGTGCATTTAGGACGTCTTACTTCATAATTTGGCATCCCGATGGAATGAACCCTGGGTTTTATGGAAAATAGGGCCTAGGGGGACCCCTTGAGCTTAACCCTACCCAAAATAGGGGGGAAGACTTGGGTGCCCATGCCCTAGTCCTACCCTATTTTGGGTTAAGCTAAAATTTTAAGTGTTGGTTTATGACCGTTAGTTGGGTCCTATGCTGACACGGTAAGTTTGAATTACGAAAACCTTGGCAGGAGTGCTTGTAGTTGCATATAAAAGCATGTTTAGGCATTCATTTAGAAACTAGATGGCAATTAGATTGCATAAATTACAACTAGCTATTAACTTATGTGTGCATTGGTGATTCAAGGATTTCATTGTGTTGCAAGAGCAGAATTGTGTGGTCTATGTGTTTGTGTTTGTAGATTTGAGCATCCATTTCATCATGGAATGAAGAGCATCTTCCTCCCATGAGATATTCACTACAAGGTGAAATTATATTGTGTTTTCATCATTATTTCATTTGGTTTTTGCCTCTACCTCCCTAGGCATGCACTTTCTATCTGACAAAGGTTTTCAGAGACTTAAGTGTCCTCCTCGGCTTGACTGAGGCAAGCCTCTAAACACCACAACCCTCTCCCAAAGATTTCATGGTTACAGGTTACAGGTTCAAAAGTTGGACAAAGTAAAGTTGTAGGAAGACATCTTGGAGTGTCAGAATTGTAGAACATGAAGAAAATCTACCCCTTGGACTTGGGCATCCACTCATTAGTCCTCCAAGTTCCATGACGGGAAAATCTATGAAGCAATAGGAAAGAGTTGCAGACTGAGTTCTCAAATCCAGACAAAAACTAGGGCCTTGGACTTGGGCGCCCACTCCTGTGTCCCTAACTTTTCCACCTTAGAACCCTGAAAATAAGTACTCTATGATTTGTCATTTTACTTCCCTCTGCAATTCATCCGTTTATTGTTGAATTTGCAAAATTAGGGTTTTAATGGTTAATTGAGCATAGGAGAAGGAAAATTAATAATTAAACACCCTAATCCAAGCTTCCCTACATTTGTAAGTGACCAAGGACCTGTTAGTGCTCTGCCACTCAATCCGAAGGTCCTTGAATGTAATAGGGTGAAAGGAGGATTCAAACATCTAAACATAAACAAATCCAATTTTCCCCTAAGCAATAATGTTGACTAATTTCATCTAATTTGCTGTACATATCAATGTAGGCCATGTTTATGTAGTTATTACAGATGAAGACAATGAAGAGAGAATAGATTATTATTCATGTCATTGTGTTAAGGCCAAAAATAAATTGAAGGCCCCAGTTATAGCTAGAAAAAACATAGAATACCCGATAGGCTTAGTGGTTGTTACTAGAACATGGCTTAGAAGATACCCACATAAGATTGTTAATGTTTGGCTATTTCAGGACTTTGAGATGCATTGGAAGATTCTTCATTACTCAAATATTGCCATGGCATCTAATGTTCATTTGATATAATATCAGGATAGACCTTTGAACAAGACCTTGTGGAAGGTGCGTGAGTCTGACCATGAGGCAATACTTGACACAATAAAGAGTAGAGCAGATATGAATGTTTTGTTGGATTAATTTGTAAGTATGCACATTAATTTTGTAAAATCATGTTATTGATATTAATGTATTACAATTGATAGTTAGACCTTTTGTTTCTATATTTCAAGTTTACATATGTTTTGGTTCCAAGTCTACATATGTGGTCTTTTTTTGTTGCTACATTTTTACACATATATAGTTAATAGTGGGTAGATTATATGCATATTTATGGTTTCACCATTTCACCATCTCGAGACCTCAATTTGCAAACTTGACATTTGTAGCCCTAATTCAGACTTGGAAGACCCTTCCTCAACCATCATTTCACCTAAAACATGATCATGAAAATGAATAACAAGGATGTTAATAGGTAATAGCGCTTAAGAGTCTAAAGTGCAAAAAGGCAACAATCTTTGATGAGAAAAGGGGTGTAACTTTCATTCTGCTCCTTGTACGACCAAACTAATAGTTCCAGCACATCTAGATGGGTACTTTTAGGGTAGGCATGGTCTTGTTTCGCACCCAAACATGCCAAAATTGTTTGAGCTACATTGTACTAGTGATATCCCTTAAGAGACCAAAGTGCAAAAAGATAGAAATCTTTGACAAGTTGTTACTTGGAGATTATGTCACTTAGAAAAATTCACTCTGAGGATACAAGATCAAGTAGGGCCCCTCTACAAAAACCTCTCTTAGTTTTTGATATCTCAAAGGCATTTGCCCATGGTGAAATATTTTCTACTGCTCCAAAAATCATCAAATGCATGTAGTGTAAAGTTGCAAAGTGGTGTAACTTTCATCCTGCTCCTCGTGTGGCTAAATTGATAGTTTCAATGCATCTAGATGGGTATTTTTAGTCTAGGCACGGTCTTATTTTGCACCCAAACATGCTAAAACGGTCTGAGCTACATTGTATCGACGATATCCCTTAAGAGACCAAAGTGCACAAATACAACAATCTTTGACGAGTTGTTACTCAGAAACTGTGTCACTTAGAAACATTCCATCTAAGTCTACGAGATCATGTAGGGCCCCTCTACAATAACCTCTCTTAGGTTTTAATATCACTAAGGCATTTTCTCATGGTGAAAATTTTTCTGCTGCTCCAAAAATTCTCAAATGCATGTAGTGTAAAGTTGCAAAGGGGTGTAACTTTCATTTTGCTCCTCATGCGGCCAAACTGATAGTTCTAACTCATTTGAATGGCTACTTTTAGGCTAGGCATGGTCTTGTTTCCCACCCAAACATGCTAAAATAGTTTGAGCTACATTGTACCAATGATATCCCTTAAAAGTCCAAAGTGCAAAAATGTAGCAATCTTTGATGAGCTGTTACTCATAAATCATGTCACTTAAAAACATTTTGTCTAAGGCTACATGATCAGGTAGAACCCCTTTACAATAACCTCTCACAATTTTTGATATCTTTGAGGTGTTTTCCTGTGGTGAAAGATTTTCTGCTACTCCAAAAATCATTACAAGCATGTAGTGTAAAATTGCAAAGGGGTGTAACTTTTGTCCTACTCTTGATGTGACCAAACTGATAGTTCCAACACATCTGAATGGGTACATTTAGGCTAGCCATGGTCCTTTTTCCCACCCAAACATGCTGAAACTATCTGAGCTACATTGTACTGGCGATATCCCTTAAGAGTCCAAAGTGCAAAAGGGCAACGATCTTTGATGAGATGTTACTCAGAAATGTTGTCACTTAGAAACATTTTGTTTAAGGATACATGAACACATAGAACCCCTCTACAATAACCTCTCTCAATTTTTTATATCTCTTAGGTATTTTCCCGTGGTGAAAGATTTTCTACTACAAAAATTGTCAGAAGCATGTAATGTAAAGTTGCAATGTAGGCTACTTTTTGTTTTGTTCTTCATGGGGCCAAAATGTTAGCACTGGCACATCTAGTTGGGCACATATATGCTATGCATGGTCATTTCCCTTCATTATAAAAGGGTCACAGTCTTTCCTATTCGAAGGGTGTCAACTTTTTGCCATTGAAATGTCATCAATATTCGTGAGAACCAAAATTCATTTATTTGCAATATTGCCTAAGGTTGTATTCTTACTTATATTCTTCAAACATGTTATGGATGTCTTTCTCAATGATAAATTGCTCTCCCTTTTATGTTAGTGCATATCAACCTAATACATGAAGTATGAGGTGTACACGTGAATACACATAATACATGAAGTATACACAAGAAGCATGAAGCATACATATGAATGGTAGCATGAAGCATACACGTGGAATGGTAGATGTCTTCCTTTATGGAGAGGTGTGAGGTCACATGTAATAATGTCATGCTCATTTTACGTTGCATACTTCCAAGTGCATTGTATACTTACATGAATTTCATTACCATGCCACAATGGTTATTATATTCATATGATTGATTTAATGTTCAATAATCTTAGCGAAGAATAATGTTCAAACTTTATATATTTACAATTATATAAAGGAAGAGTGCATGTAATACAATTGGACTTTAAATATTTGAAGTAAACCATCTACAAATATCCATTGAAGCATGGATTTATAATGCAAATATGGACACCATCAACAAAAAATATTTGTATTAACCAAAAATCCATATAGGCATACATCAATATATGTTGATATAAGTATAGCATATATACAAAATAGCCATATAGGATTACAAGAATGCCATATGGGCATACAATGTCAACTATATGCAATACAAAATATATGTCCACAATAAAGGAACCCAACAAAAGGAACCCAATAAAAAGTCATTCCCCTCTAGGTGAAGAAAATAGATTACGAGTAGTCTTTGATCTTTGAGGGGATGGAGACACATATGAGAGTGGTCTACTATGAACCTAAGGGCTACTCCTCCTATTTAGTTCTTCATGGAGCTGTAGTTGTTATGATAAAAAATATAGACATTAATATATATAAATTACATTATAAAAAATGAAACATTTATCAAATTAATCACTTACTGCTACCAGATAATCTCTCTCCTCATTTTCCTTAGTACCAAGATCAGGCTATGGCCTTATAATGTCCTATAGAAACTATCTAGATAGAAATTAAACTTAAAATCAATAATCATTTGATTTTTCAATAATAAACAACTATAACAATGAATGTAATTTAAAATTTACTAATCTACCTCATACCCCCATCAAAGGAATAGAGCTATAAATTGCTGAAGACACACCAAGCTCCATTTCGCTATGAACTTCGGGAGGTGTCTCCACCTACATTATCTAAAAATAAAATAACATTATTCAATTATGAAAACTAGAATAGTGATGCAAGTCATGGCTCCTAACATACACACACATTCACCTAAACATGGAAGTAGACACAATAAAGCACACAAGTCACATGCATATATACAAATTAGACAAAGATTCACATGAGGATTCATGACTATTGTGTGGTATAAGGGTCAACAAAGGAGGGATCATAGTAGCATCAAATTTTAGGTTTAATAAGTTAGAGAGGGAGTGAAGGTGTTAGTTTAGGTTTAGGTTGGTGGTAGGGTGGGGTAGGGTAGTGCTCAAATTTTGTTTGTTTGGTAGTGATGGAGGTAGGACAATGCCTAAGCTAGAGGGTTTTAATATGCCAGGAAAAGATTGGTGATGGGAATGAGGGGTAGAACAAGGGATACAAGAATGGCTCTAGAAATCACATAGACATTAGGTAAGCTTATGGGTTTATGGGAAGGAGGAATATCAATAGTTTGTGGGATAATAGGAGGGAGGAAAGATACTAGATAGGACAAGAAAAACCTTATTTTAAAAATTTCTTATCATTTTCTTTGTCTTGAGGTTTGTCAGGAGGTGGGTTAGAAGCAAACTAGGTATGGGATGTCTAGTAGGGGTAGATTAGGAAATAGCTAGGGTAGATATGGGTTGGTTAGTAGGTTGGGTGTAGTGTTGGGGAAGTTTATTAGGCCTACTTTTAGAATTGGATGGGGAAAGGTCCTACACATTTTCTTTTACTTTATCTTGGAGGGATGTTAGAGGAGAGATAGAAGTCAATGAGGAATGTGAAGTAGTAATACGTGGATATATGGTGGGGAAGATAGGGGCATAGCTAGTGGAGTAGGTGAAATAATAGAAAGAGGTTGTGGGGTTGGGGAAGCAATGTGTTTAGAGGCATAAGATAGGTAAAGGTGAAAGAGGGAATTGGTATGAGATTGAGGTGGACTAGAAGGGGTTGACAAAAAAAAATCTAAGGAGAAGTGTCTTAAGGTAACAACTAGTTGGTTTGGGCTATGAGAAATGGTGAAGACATTACTATCATGGGGAATTTAAGGCACTAGTGGATGATAGTTTAGGGACAACCCACATTGCAATGAGCCAAAGATGACCTAAGAGAATAGATAGTGGTATGAGGTGGGGATGATATGACATGAGACATCTAGGCATTTAGGTCCTACCTAGATTAGTAGGGTGAGGGAGCCAAAAGTAGGTATAGAAGTGTCATTATGTGTACACTAGGATATATCTGAGGAGGGTAAGAATATCTTTGTAACCTAGTGATGTATAAGTGTTCCTCTGTAACTGCATTAATTCCACCTTGATGTATAAGTGTTCCATCTTGATTCAACTATCACTTGTGCCTCAATCTACAAAGGATTGTTATAATCATCAGTAGGCACATTGTCAAGCAAGAAGGTTATGGCAGGTGTAGGAGTGGGTTGAACAATGAAATTATAAGGTTGAATGTCTAATGTGCCTATCATCTCAAAGAATATAGTAGTATTAAAGGAAGGGTCCTCATTAGACTTAGATGGGTTAGATGTAGGATCAAAAGTAGGGATGTAATAAATTGAGCCAATAGGATTGACATAGTTTGTAGTGGAATGGGTTAGTGTAGATTTGAAGATTTTGGTTAGGGGTGACTTGTTGCCCCCATATTTAATACCTAAAACCTAGATGATGTTGGAGTCAACCATATGCTATATAAGATGTCATAGGCTTGTGCCCCTCTCTGGTGTCATGCCCTGTAGTCTAATTGGTGGTAATTTGATGAGTTTATTAGAGAGAATTTGTCAAAGTATGGTGTTGAGGGGATCAACAAGCTTTGGTAGATATGTATGGAAAATGTGGTAGCATAGACAAGGCAGTGAGCTGTTTGAAAAGATGCCTCAAAGAAATGTGGTCTCATGGTGATGTCCTTGTCTATGCATTTGCTTGTCATGGCATTCCATGAGACCACATTTCTTTGAGGAATTTTTTCAAAATACTATATTTTAATTGAAATTTTGTCATCTATCAACATCTAGTTATTAGTTATGCAATGTCTAGCAATGCTTTTAGTTTGAAAGATGTGCAATGCAATGTAATCAATGATATGAATATAAACTACAAAATCTAGTAAGTACAATTCATTAGTTAAACTATTTATTTTATTACCTAAGTGAAGCTTTGAACTCCACCACCACTGGGAGGTGTTGTCATGAAATCTTTAAGATTAACTTATTCAACATCCAAAATCAGATATTAGAATACCATTCATATAACAATGTTATTGACATGTAATATTTATAATTGTTTACTAGTTACATACCTTGAAAGTACATGTCGTAGTGTAATATGGAGGTGGAGAACCACTGAAAAACTAAATGAACACTATGACCCTAAAATTTCATTAAAATAATCAAACTAAATTAGTTAATCTTGCATTTCAAAAATGAAATTTAATAAATTAAGTTTAATGAACTTACTAACATTTACCTAAGTATCAAGTCCAAAATTCTCACTCAGGAAGGCATTTGTCATCACCATTTTCTCAGCTATAGATGTAGCCTACGCACCTGTGTCTCGACTATTTATGGAGTCATAACCATAGGCTGATCCGCAAACCTGACAAGTGTGGGGTGGAACCGTACTCCTCAAACTCTCCCTCAGCCCACACTGTGTTGCAGGTCTGGCATGCTCTATGATGCTCTAGGTCAAGGTACTAATGGACTAAAGTGTCTCGAGCTCAACATTCTCCTTCACAATGGAAGGGATAGACATGTTCTCATGGGATAGTCTGGCAAGTGCTCATCTTGTTGGCCATTGTGGGTCAACACATGCCCTTGGTCTATCCTATGCTAACCCCCCACCTCTACCCTGGAAGTCCCGCATATCAAAATAGTTTGGCACTTTATTTTTTACAAACTCATAGTAGAGTTTCCTCAAAACGTATTGTAGGACCTCGTTATTGTTACATGGAGGATGGTCAAAAACCATCCACCACTTCTGCCCAAAATTGTCCCTTATCACTTGGTTGTTGCACCAATGGATAGGGAACCTCTTATATGTAAGGGGTAGAGGTTGATTTGTTCATGGGTCTGTGAAAATGGAACACAAGTCTAATTTTGTAATTTATTCATTTTAACTTGTTCATAGGATAACTTGTCTGCATAGAACTCTCTAAATTCTCTCCTCTTTTCTGACTAACTAGAGATTTTCTTGCTAATTGAATCTACATTTAATAACATAGATTCAAGAGATTGTGCAAGCATGGATCTATGCAAAGTTGAAGTTGCAGGATCTTTCAACCTTCCAATTATGTCCTCAATTTGTTTTTTATTGTTTTCAAATTTTCTCATTAAATTTTCTTGTGTTCCAGGGGCATATTGAGGAATGAATGGAGGTGTTTGTTGTTGGGGTTGTTCTTCAGTAGGTATTTGTTGTTCAGGTGATGGAGGATTTTGAGGATTTTTAGGAAGAGGAGGTGCATTACCAATTCCTGTAAATTAAAGAAATTTACATCAAAAAACTACTTAAACCTACCCATTTAGCAACAAATGCACACAAAAAAGGAAATATAACTTACTCCTTTGACTCCCTGACATTGTGGTGGCATTTTGATGATGAATCGGTGATAAATAGCTAACGATATGTCCTCTAATAATGCGAGCGTGCTCTCCTTTGTTTGCAAGCCGCAGGTTTAATAGAAAATGAAATGAAACAATGAGCATAACACAAGTTTTTTTTTAAATACTTGATCATAATGCACTCGCATTATGGCTTACAAATTTATTTTTTCAAAAAGTTGGCCACTTTTTAGCACCCCAAATTTTTGCACCCACCCTAATGAAGAAACACTTCAAGAGAGCATTTCTAAGTCTCATATTCATAGGGATCCTATTTTCCGATTTTATAAATTTTGCTACAAGATCTCTCTTAGGTTTGTGTACTTCTTTCTTCATTGAGGACAAGTGATCCATGAGTGTATGCTCATTCTCTATTGTCTTGAACCTATTTTCAAATTGGGTCCTCATGGTTTCCCAATTGTTGATTGATTTAGAAGGAAAATAATAGAACCACCTAGCTACAACATCAATGAAGTACTCCACAAATAATTTGACTAAGACATCCTCATGTTGTACCCCTATAATGGAACAGGATGTGAAGAATGCATTCAATTGTTCATCTGGGGTAACCTTTCCATCTCCTCTAAGCTTCAGTATTATTTTACTAGACCCTCTAAGTAATTCATGTAATTGCACCCCTAGGTTTAGAGGGCATATAGCATCTCCCCATGGGATAGGTTGAGGTTGGGCCATATTGACTTGGAAATTGATTTGTAATGGTAGAACAATTCTGTGCAACACAAGGGCTTGACAAGAACATCTTGATGTATCCATGACTGGAGGAGGAGAAGATGGTCTACTAACAGACTTTATGAGTTGGTGGAAAAGTAGAGAAATTCAAAGCATGCAATAAATCAAAGTTTGAATTGGGAATACCTTTCTTTCTATCTGTGTGTGTGTACCTCTTGTAAGCTAGATTTAGAGATAAAGAGTATCAAACAACATAGTCACCAACCCACTTATTGATTACCCTAAGGTTAATTTTGTGGGTTATTTTGGTTCCTTGGCCGGTTATCAGGAACCATGTGGATTTGAAAGGGTCTATCCCTTCTAGGAACACATACAAACCCTTCAACAATGAAATTCTCATGAACAACACCAAACTTCTTAAGTATTGTCCAATTTCTTCTTCTCTGTCTAAGATTCTATCTACTTGATGAAACTGTTTGTTATTTCATCTATGTCTCCAGGCTAGATTACATAAATCAATTATAATATCTACTTTCTCTATGTTTATCCAATTGATGTTAGGTTGAAGCATAGGTCCAAATCTCCTCTAGAGTACCATAAAGACCAGTTATAAAGCAATTGAATACAGATAGTATAGTCCCCAGTAGAGTCACCAAAAATTTGTAAACTAACAATGAGAAAGCATACCAAAGTAAAATAAAAATATAAGAACAACTAGAAGTAGAACAATTGGAGCTCAATAGTTAAGAACCTATAACATGTGCATAAATCAAGAATGTAATTAGTAATGATATGCTTCTTGATTTTGTGTGTTTCACAAAGGGTCTACACAAATCAAGGAGAGAGAAAATCATCTAAGAAAATAACATGGTAATTTGATAATCTATGGATAAATGAAGCATAAGAATGATAAACTAAGCATGAACAACTTATTATAGACATGTTAGTTTGAGTAATGAAAACTGAATATGTGTTTGATAAACTACGTATGGACAAAATTTTGACTTTATCTAGGATGTAGTGTGATCTAATGTCTGAAATTAAATACCTTGAAATTTTCACACTATGCTTTGTACTTACTTCAATGCCTACTCCCCTAGCATGTTTCAGGGTGCATTGAGCTAATGGCCCTAACCATTTTCCTTCACCAAATTGACTATTTATATATCACATTATACTACTCCTCATTGGTGTTGAGCTGTCAGTCTTACTTTTGAGAATTTTCTCTAGGACAATAGCACAATGCAAGACCTCCATGTGACACATTAGTGGCCCATAAGTTTTTAAAATTTAAGATGTTGGCTTCCCACTCAACTACTTGCTCATACTTGTCATAATATTTGTCTATTTAAAAATGCTTCTGTGTTGGATTGAGACCCTTTAGCTTCCACATAAGTCTTATGTAAAACTAATTTTTGAGATTTTAGAATTCACATGTAACTCTCTATTAGCTACACTTTACTAGTTATTCCTCCATTACTGAAGCTTCTTATGGGTAGATGTTGTTGCACTCTTGTTGACATCCTTGGATGCTTTCTTGTCTAGTAAAATCTTTCAAGTAGATTGTTGAGTATTTCATTTTTATTTCATTAATAAAATTGTATGAAATTGCTTCTCCTCCATCACTTCTTCATATTATTAGTAAGGTAATGTTTACCTCTTCTTCACATCGGTAAAAAACTCCATTATTACTTGATGTTATTCTTTCTCTTTACATTTATCATTCATTTTTTTGAAATTGGAAAAATCTTTGGTGACCATCACCATCTATTATTCAAACACACATATGCTAGGGTGTTTCTCCCTATAGACTAGAAAATAACAATTATAGGTTTATTTTACATTATTCTCTCAAGTCATAGACAAACTTAAGATTAAGAACACACTATCTCCAATATTCCTCATTTCATTGATTACTCAATAAGGTTGAAAGACCAAAAAGTGTCTTGAACTGAAGGAAAACTCTTAAAAACTCCCAACCTTTCCTTCCTTCTCAGAATAGATATTTGGAGTCAGACAAATGCAAAAAGGTCTAGTTTTCTTCTCATTTCTTTATTATACATTTAATATTTCATTAAAAAATACTTAGTTTAAGTAGATTTATTTATTGATTTATATTTTTTGTTGTACCTGGTATGATGTTTTGAGTGTGTCCTTATCTTTTTATGTGAAGCCTAGAATATATTATGGAGATAAATATTGGTTTTCTACCACTTATAGGTGACAAAGTGTAGACTAGACAATATTATGTGTTTTCAATGACAATGCATCACATTAGTGTCCTAGCCTGATAGCTTCCTAGATGATTTTCTAGGTTCTTTGTCATTTTCTTATTATGTTTCTTATATTTATTTTCAATTCTAGTATTTCTATATTTGATTATTTCTAGTTTTGAATTCCCAACACTAAGTTTTAGCTTAGCTAATCTTGTTTAAAAAGTTGAAACACATTTTGATTAGGGCTAGTTAGCTTTTTGTATCCTATTCTAAAATAGAAACAAACACATTCCTTTACACTAGTCTTATTCATCATAATTCATTAAGTTAGTTGTAAAACACAAGATTAAATTATGACTTTAAACCAATACATTTTTGTGAACCTAACACCTCCAATCTTCTTTGTGAAAATGCCAAATTTATTCATATAGACCTTCAACACTTTTGATAATGCATTCTCTAAGGATTATTTAAACATTCTAGATGAGACATTACAAAACTTTACTCTTGTTCCTTAATCTCAAAATGTTACAGCTACTACTTCTTTTAGTCCTACACCTTCTCATTCTTTTTTTCTAAATTTAATTAATACAACATTCATTTATAATTCTACAAATATATTACAAACACCAAGAATCATTATGCATGGGATACCTAATTCACCTCAACCTTCGCATCCCATTAATTACTATTCAAGATATTCATAACTACCCCTAATGTTATACTTTCTATACTAGCATTATTCATTCTAGATCATGTAATACATATTTGGCTACCAAATTTCACATGGTAGACCATACATACAATACTCAGTGAAATTGATAGGTTAATCGTATTCTGACTTCTCTTCCACCATCAAATCCTATTCTTCTTCTGGCTCCTTGTGTTCCTCTTAGGATTACAAAAGAACTAGATTTCATTGAGCAATTAGAAACTACACATGCCAAAATTTATTCATAGGATCTCATTCAAGCTTCACCCTCTTATCATGAAATATTTTAGAATGCCCTAAAAAGATTCTTATTTCTTTTTTATGAAGCCTAATGAACTATTTTTTTTAATTGAATGTATTTATACCAATACAACTAATATTACTTTTCTTCAATCTAAACTTCCTTCTTCTAAAGTCCAGCAATAGAACAATCTCTTTCTTAACATTATTGGCATAAATTTTATCAAAACCAAGTAAACACTAATAGATTATGGTTCTAGTCTTAACATCTATGGTTAGGACTTTCTAAATCATATTCATGTTGATACCTCTTCTATTGTCCCTTCGAATATGGTGATAAGAGGTTTCAATAATGTTGGCCATCAAACAATATGTACTATTAATTTTCCTTTCAAGTTAGGTCCTATCACTCTACACAACATGGTCCATGTCATGTTGAGAAATATTTCATATAGCATACTTACTTCTTGGTAGGCCGTGGATTCATACAATATGGGTAGTTCCATCCTTTCTACACAAATCTATATAATTTGTTCATGATGGATAATTAATTATGATTAAAGCTAATCAAGACCCCTTTTAATATCATAAAAAAACTAAATCTCTAGCAAAAACCCATCTTCTAATTATTCTATTCTTCATACATTCTTATTGCTTCTTCTTCACCTTAAACTCACACAATGTCACCACCTTCTATGGATAACAGTGTGCCTCTACACCATTCTTCTCCTTTTAATGCATGTTTAGGAGATGATTGGGGCACCTTATATTGTATTCCTTCTACTAGTGAGTACAAGGTGAGCCTTATGCACTTTGACATCCCTCACATTAATCCCACTCCTACCATAACTTTTACTACATGTCATCTACTCAAGATTTTCTTTCCCCTTTTCAATCATGTACATACACAACACAATTTGCTATTGCCATTGATGAATATCCTCCTTCCTTATTTGAGTTAGAAAATTGTTTTGGTGTAGGATTTAAATGTTATCTAAAAATAGTTATAAAGGAAATGGTTTAGGACACATGGATCAAGGAATAAAGGTACCCTTAGAGTCTACACCACATTCTTCTACTATGGGTCTTAGTTATGAACCTCCTCATCCTTCCAAGTTCTCTTTGTATCACTTTTTTGATGTTGTAATGATTTTTATGGATTTTTCCATCTTTGCAATATCATGATCTAATTTATAATTATTCTCATTTGTCCATATCCTCTTTGTATTTCTTTTCTATTAAAGGGGCTCTCATTGACTTCTTGGGTGTCTATGATAACATCACTTCTCTCCATCATGATTACAAATTCCCCTACCATCTTAATGTACAAGCATATTTTGGTGAATCCATTATGTTAAGTAATGAACTCATTCTTACTTTTAATATTCATGTAAATACCTTGATAATTCTTGAAACCAAAGATCATATTAACCTCTTAGTTAGGGATACTATTGTTGTTCCTATGGATCCTTATGATCCTAAAAAATTCTTTGTTACAAATATGTTACCTAAGGTTGTGATGTGGTTGTCATTGATGTCAACACTCAGTTTAGGTTGTCATTAATGTGGTTGTAACACTCTTATCAACACTCAGTTTGGGTTGTCTGATATGTTCTTGATGTTGGATGTGATGTGGTTGTTGAAGTTCATGGTTGTATGTCATGCCTCAGTCACTATAGTATTGAGTATGATGATATATTAAGATGGGAATTAGAAGCATCAAAAAGATATATTAAGATGGGAATTAGAATTATCAAGATGGCATATTAAGATTGGAATTAGAAGCATCAAGAAGATATATTAAGATGTGAACTAGAAGCACTAAGATGTATGTTTCTAAGAATGTATGAGCTGTCACAAGAAGGTTCTGGTCTTTGGAAGTTGATGAAGATTTTTACTACAGGAAGCTGCCTGGGAGACTTCTTGGTAAAATGTTCTACATTCCTCCACATTTGAATATATGGTCATACAGTTCAAAATCTAAGTTTAGTATGTTGTGAAGGTGTTCATAATCTAAGTTCAGCAATGAAAGTGATGAGTGACTGAGTTTTGATCTATGCTTTGGTAGATTAAAATAGTGATGAAGAGTTGTTGGAATCTCTACATTCCTCCAGATGTGAAGATTTGTCAATGCAATTTTGTGAACATGTTCAAGGAGGATCAATGCATAGTTTTGTGAAGTATCAAGTGATTTGGTGATTCGTAAGAAATGTTTATTCTTTTATGTGTACTTCTAAGTTGAAATGATTGATGTGCTACAAGATTCATGTGTTCTTGCTTAAGGGTGACCTATTTCAAATGAGTGTGACATGCATGTTAAACTCAATGGAGTGTTGAGAGGGGGGTGAATTAGCACACTTAAAAACTTTTCTCAAATATTTCCTAAAAAAAATAACATTGAAAACATAAGGGAAAACATGCAATTCAAAGATAAACACATAACACCAGAGATTTTACGTGGAAAACCCTATAATAGGGAAAAACCATAGTGAAAAATAGCTCACAAAATATTATGCTCACTGTAGAAGTATTACAACATTGTTTTAGGGCTTCAACCCAAGGAAGCAACTGTTGAAATTAAGGAACACCGAGAGGGGGGGGTGAATCAGTGTTCTGCAAAACTTATTATTATGTTCCTTTATCAATTTACCACATACATTCAAAAGAAAGAAGCATGAACTTAGAAACAACAACAATAAGATCATCACACATGAACACCAGGATTTTTACATGGAAACCCGGTTAAAGGAAAAACCACGGTGGGGGTTAAGCCACAAGATTTTATACTCTATTAAAAGTATTACAAAATGGGAAGGCACATGCCTTCAGGCACACTGCCCATAGCTCACTTCTCAAAGGAGGCTCACTACCTACAAGATCAATTACAAGAGTTCACTGAAGTTCTTGAACTGAAGAATAGCATCTAACAATGCAAGACTACAGTTTCGGTTAGGATCAATATATCGACTTCACACACTTCATCTCTTACTGCCGTGTTTTAGTGTTCTGCCATAATCTGAGCCTCAGATCTATGCTTCACACTTGATACTACCACACTTCACACCTCTCATCTCATATTCACACTTCCATCTTACAAAATGCTCACACCCACCAATTATATATATCCACTATATGAAATTTTATCAACTGTAGTCAGCCTCAAGAAAACTTAGAGGTAATTTCAAGAACATTGTTTTGTTGATTGAATCCATGCACAAATATCAATGCAAACCAAAAATTATGTATTCAAGTCACCACACATGTCAGCCAATACCACTAGATCTCATAAATTACTCAACCAACCACTTCTCTTAATCTGCTCAAAGATCAAACACCAAGTCAACTTGTTCTTCACCAGACTGAATTGTCTAACCAAAACTTGATACTCAGATGCTTGTAACTTTCAATCCCTTCATCACTGGAGGCTAAAAATTTGCATTTTGGTAGTTCTGACATCCCTTAACATACCCTCAGATCCACATGATAACCTATGAAGAAATGAGGACCAAAATGATGAACCCTGTCATATGCTCTGTTCTTGTCTATCTAGACTTAGACAAATCTACAATCTGACTTCCGGAATGATTAACTGATACATTATGGATGTGTAAGATAGATTCAGTTGCCATCAATGACAACACCTGACATGCCTGGTAGTGTCTCTTTCCAACAATCTCCCCCTTTGGAATTGATGGCAAAACTTAGTAAAAAATAACTAAGTGTTAGAACAACTCCCTCTTATTATGTGCACTTGTGATTTCCAATGCTCCCCCTTAGATGAATTCCTCATTTTTCACTATTTTCCACTCCCCCTTTGACATCGATGGCAAAGGCTGAGATCTGCATATCAAAATTCAAGCAAAAACTCTTTGTACATGGGTGCATATATACAAACAATCCTTATGTCTTGTCTACATGAACTTAAACACATCACCGAAAATGTTTTTCAATAGTGTCAATTCACTGTCCCATCTTTTCTTCATGCTATCCAAAACTGAAATATGACCACTGAATAAACATGCCTGTGACTCTACTTTTTGTAGATTAGTGGGATCACTTGTCAAAGCAACAGCTTGAGCTTCTGTCAATGCGTGGAACATTGTTTCTAACTTAGGGAAAATTAGTCCCTGGAGTTCACACATCCTTGCCACAATGTTTTCTTTTTCTTTCACCAATTTCTTTATTTCGTCAATCAAGCTAATTACTTGACATTCTTGACTCACCGTAGATACTATCAAAGGATCAAAGGATTGAGATACATCTGACAATTTTTTCTCAGACTCCTTTATTTTCTTCTCAATATCCTCTACAACTTTTGACCAAGATAAACAAAATTTGTATACATCTCCTCCTTTAGTGAGGGAATTTTGAATACTCTTTACAGTAATATCCAACATAATTGTATCATAGCCAATTATTCCTTTCAAGTCACTAAATATTTTGTGATTAAATTCATTCCGAACTTTAACTTCTACTGACTCAAAAGATTCAAAGTGAGTACTTACAGAATTTATCAGACTCTTCAACTGACTAGAGGGGGATGCTAATGAATCCTTCTAAAAATTAGGCATAATTTTCTCCAAAATGCCAGATGCAAGACCAAGCAAGTCATTGTCTTCTATATGGAACTTCAAGATTTCCTCTCTGGCCTTAGCTTGTGCAAAAGAGGCCAACTTCATCTTTTGTACCAGTGATAGAGTATCAAAATTGATTGGACCTTGTATTATATCTGCATCTTCTGCAAATTGTTTATCTTTCTCCAAAATTTCTTTCACTGCTTCTGCAGTGTCTCTTTCCCAATATGATGTTTTAGTTTTGTGCTCATTAGGGCCTACATCTTCTCCCTTTCCGGAGTCAACCACATTGTCTTGCTTATCATTTTCATTCTTTTCCTTTGCTTCTACTCTCTCTGCATAATCAACAACATCTTATGCATTCTTTTTAAGAGGATTTTATGTATCCTCAATAGCAACATTATCACCATTTTAAACAAATTCCTCAACATCTAGAATGGAGGAATCAATTCCATCATCAGTTTCTTCATCTTGATCTTCCTTATCCTTAACCTCTTCTACTTTCTACTCTTTATTCTTCTCAGAATCACCTTCAGTAGGAGCATTCATTTTTGTATTTTCTTCATCAAATTGGTTTGGAGGAATTTGAGTAACTTTTGCACCATCAACATTATCTTCCTTCACCATCTCTTCATCTTCTTTATTTAATAATTCCTCTTTCGAAATAGAGTAATCATCTACCTCAGCTTGTTGCTTATTTTCCTTCAACTCTTCATCATGGAATGGATGTATTAGCATCAACAAGTTCTTCAGTGACCACAAAACTTATTCTTATCCAAGGCTTTCCTTAGAATTTGTTCTGTTTCTTTGACAACTTCATCAATGTCTCCAATAATTAGCTTATTCATTCTAATTTTGCTTCTGAATTCATCTTTAACTTTTATGAAGATTTTATTTGCTTCATTCCTAGAGATCATCAGACACAGATTGGACAACACATGTTCTCTTATCTCTAAATCCTTTTATTTGGTAGCTTCTTTTCTCATCTCCAAAATGTCACTTAGACTCTTAGAGATTTCTGACAAAATTTCCACGAGTGCTCTGTTGAATGTATTCAAGTACTTCACATAAGCATCCTCCAAAATTTTCTTGTTGACATTATCAAAGTTGTCATAATATTTTTTTATGGGCTTAAAATTCCCATGAATAGTTACTGCATTCACAATATCTTCAACTGACAGGGTGGATTTTTCAACATGAGTTTTAGTCTTTAGCCTTTTGCTTACCCTTATACTTCCGCAGGGCTTGTCTTTGGCAACCCTTGATGCTTCTACTTTCTCTGACTTTATGCTTCCAAAGGGTTTCTCCTTAGACACTTTAGCAGCCTTAGAGCCTGAGGCCTTTAACTCTTTAACCTCACCATCTGACTTAGTCTCTTCTTCATCCTTCTTCTCTACATTGACATATGACCTTTTGCCCTTTACTTTTGTCCTTTTTCCTTCCTTATCGGTAGGAATTTCTTTAAATTTCTCTATAATAGGTGAGGGTGATGCACTAAAGGTTGTACCAGAACTCCTAGTAGTCCTTGATTTGGGAGAGGATTCTACCAAAACACTTCCCTGTTCCCTGTCCTGCTTCTCCTTCTCATCTTTCTCTATCCTTTCCCTGTTTTGTCTCACAGCTTCTTTTGTTATTCCAATACTTTGTATATACATTTCAACTTGCCTTTGGATCTTTCTCTTAAATTCAAGTTTCTGGAGTTCAACATGCAGTTTCACACTAAGTTCACCATATGTACCAAATCTCTCAACTGAGGTATCTTTTAGTTTGCTCAGAAGATGTTGAGCATACATTTCCAATATTTGTTCATCAACTTCATACCCCATGGGCATGATCCATACAATCCTTGGTTCAACTACTTCCATCAAGCATTAATCTGTTTCCACCATGAAACAAATTGTAACCTTGTATTTTTCCACCACAAACGTAGGGATTCTTTCTCTTGATTGCATCATATTCTAAAAATTCTTGAAATAGCCCCAAAGAGTAGTCCTTTAGGCATTAGAGTCACCAATATTCTGCAAGTGCTCTCTTATTTGTATGGAAATAGGCTTATCACTGATCCAACATAGGCTTTTCTTCCCAAGTAGCTCATTCATGAAATAAAAGAACAAACACAGGACCAATGTACCATACTTAAATGTATTTTTCTTATCCTTTTTAATCTCGTTCAGATTCTCCATAAGCTGGTTTTACAGCAGCTCACACAAGTCATAGTAAGCATTTTGTTTTAACATCTGGTAAGCAGCATAAATAGTTGTACCAGATACAGAGTTTTCCCTACTGGAGTGGTATATCCTATACCCAATCACCATAGATGCAAATTTGACATACGGATTAGTTATATCATTTATTGTCATTGCCCTCTTATCAAATTTTGATCCAGTAGCTTCAGTTACAGTCTGATTCTTCACTAATTTTAGCATCAGCAGTCCACCAGATGAGTTCAATCCTATTATGGCCTTGATGGCATCCTTGGTGATCTTAAAGGGTTTCATCAACCATATGAATTTAGCATGCATCTGACTCAGTACATACCAACCCACTCATCCTCAGTGAAGGACAGGTACCTAATAACCTTAATGAAATGTTTGTCTTGCAGTGCCTTATACTCAAGTTTAAGACCATAAATCTCACCCCTTAGGTGATTCTTAAACAAATCTACTAACTTTGAATCCCCAAACTCATCTATGCTAGCATGAATGTAAGCCCTAATATCTTCAATGTGCAACACACCATGTGGAACATTAGAAAAGGAACCTAATGGATTGACCCCTACAGATTTGTGTGGATGCTTTTTGAATTTAGGTTGGGGCGTTTTGGTGATGTCAACAACCAACAAAGTAGCCATATCCAGAGATTACAAATTTAGAGAGATTTACAGAGAATACCTTGTTTCACCGGTTAGGGTTAGCTGTCAAATTCACTTTTCGCACTCCAAATCTTTGAAATCTCAGCTTAGGTACTCTTCTTCTTATTCTCTTCAAATGCAAAGTGATTCAAATTTTGAGTGAATGACCTTTTATACTCCACAAAACCTAATTCTCCATTGTAATAAATGTTTTTCCCTAATTCATCTGGTTACACTATTTTTGAATACAATCAATCCTCAATTGCTCCACAATCAATTGCATTAGCTTCTTTTCTTCCAGAATTTTCTTCAATAGATCTGCAATAGGATTCTTTATCTTCATTCATTGTGCCAGATTCAGGCACCCAATTACTGGTAGAGGGATTAAATTTTCAATGTAGCTCCCCTTGAGCCAAAGCTCCTATTTCAATTCCTGGAGGAATTATCAGCACTGGATTCTAGTGTGGACTCATCACCATCATTCATTGCACCTTTTATCACCCATGTTTTGTTCATTTCATTCTGGATCTCATTCACATCTAATTTTCCTTTTCCTTTATCTTGTTTCTTCACATTCTAGTTTCTGTTTATTGGACCTTTTCTATCATCATTCCTGCTTCTGTAGAATCTTGCAATATGACTGGATTTGTTGCAATTAAAGCACACAACATTTCTTTGCTCATTTACTTGATTTCCTCTTGATCTACAATGATTAGCCATGTGTCCAAATCTATTGCATGCAAAACATTTGTCATTTAAAGAATTGACATTTCCTTTATTGTTAGAGTTATTCATCATCGTGCTTCTGCATTCATTGGATCTATGACCATACCTATTATAACTGAAGCATTGACTGAAGAAGGATGAACCACTTTGATTCACTCTACTTCTACACTGAGTAGCTCTATGACCAAACTTATTGCAATTGAAACAATTTCCATTGAAGGATGGATACCTTTGAGCATTAGGTTGTCTGACTAGAGGTCTTCTAGGGCTATTTCTCTGATTCCTTGATTTATGAGTTCTTTGACTGGATCTAGAGCTTTCACCTTTCTCATATCCCAGACCATGCTTATCATTTGCCATCTTTGTTGGCAAGAGACACTATATGGATTCATGGTTGTTGTCATTGATGGCAACAAAGGTCATCCCACATATCCGCAAGTCATAATGTGTCTCTACCGGAAGTCAGAATAAAGAATGTTGTGGTCCGGTGAAGAAGAACAGAGCATGTGGCAAGGTCTGACAGATTGGTCCGGATCTCTCAGAGGAAGTGTCTTGGTGCAGTACGGATTTGGGAAAGTCAAGAGGACTACCTTGAGTGGTATATTCCAAGGATTTAGCCTCCAGTGATGGACAAGGAAAAAGATATGAATGGTTGAGTACCGGATTCCTGAGAGACAGTGAAAACAGAGGAAGAACTAACTGACAGAGTATCAGACTGCTTTCTGGATGTGTTACTGTTGATGACAGAGGTTGTGAAGGCATGAATCATGTTTGGCCGACATGATTAATGATATCTACAAGTATATGCTTGATCCGCATTGCTTGGTGAGAAAGGATTCAGCCGACAGAACAAAAGTTTGCAAGAAACTAGACTGTTCCGGATGCCGACTAGAAAGGTGATGAAATTACTTGTGCGGATATATATAGAGGATGGATTTAGTTGTGAAGAGGGTGATGATGTGGAGATATATGCGAATAAGTCCAGATAAGAGCAGAGGTAGCAAAAAAGATCTGGTATGTGAAAGATAGCAGAATAAAGAACAGAGGAAAGATGAAGTGCAGCAGATCAGTGTACTGAGCCTAACCGGAACTGAACTCTAGCATATGCAGATGCTTCCAATCAGTTCAAGACTGTGATTCTCATCACTTTGTAGACAGTGTGTCTTCTTGTAGGCAGTGGGCCTCTTGTGAGCAGTGTGCTCGGGTAGTGAGCCCTAATTGGCAAGTGCCATTTTTGTAATTTCCTATTCTTCTAACAGAGAATAATTTTGGGTTAATCACCCCGTGGTTTTCTCCCTTAACAGAGTTTCCACGTCAAAAATACTGTGTCATGTGTTTCTTATTTCATGGTTAATGTTTTTGTGTTTGATTTTATGCTGCATCAATTAAAAGGAAAGTTCAATAAGGGAAATAATTAGGATAACTGATTCACCCCCCCCTCTCAGTTATCAATAATTGGTATCAGAGCTAAGTTCCTCCTAATAGAGCCTAACAGCTTGAGGAAGATCTGGGATTTCAAATGGATGCATATGGTTTAAGGGAGCAACTCAAGACTGCTCTTGAGGATCTTGAACAGTCAAATTCTGAAGTCAGTGAATTAAAGGAAAGACTCAAACAGGCTGATGAATTCATGAGAGAATTAAAAGACAAATTAAGTCTCTCTATGAAAAAGAGAAAGGAGCTACTTCAACAGTTGGCAAGACAAAGTGAAGAAAGCAATACAAATGAAGAATTGACTGAGCAAACCAAGTTATGTGAAAAGTTATCAAAAGAAGTCATTATGTTAAGACATGAAATGGAATCAGGAACTATAAAGTTTACTCAAGAGATTGAAGAAAAAAGAAAGGCTGAAGACAATCTAAGACAATCTCTTAAAGAAAAATCAGAAGAATGCCACCAGATGGACAGGATTATCAGACATCTTGAATCTGATCTTGAAGATGCCAAAGATAATGAAGGAAAACTTGAGGATCAAATTGCCTCTCTCAAAAGAGACCTTCAAACAGCAAATGAATATAAAGAGAAATTCAAGATAAGTTCTGCTCAACTTGAAGTTCTTCTTGGAAGTCAAAAGAGGACAGATGACAAGTATGGTTTGGGATATGAGAAAGGAGAAAGCTCCGGATCCGGTCAGAAGAATCTTGGATCAGAAAATCCAAGGAGCAGGCCTAGAAGACCTCCGGTAAGACAGCCAAATGCTCAAAGATATCCATCCTTCAATGGATACTGCCACAGCTGCAACCACTTTGGTCACAAAGCTAATCAGTGCAGAATGAGAATGAATCAGATTAATTCATCCTTCTCCGGACAGTGCTTCAACTGCAAAAGGTATGGACACAAATCCCATGAATGCAGAATTATGCAAGTAAACAAATCATTCAAAGGTAGATGCTTCACATGCAATAGAGTAGGTCATATGGCTAATCAATGCAGATCAAGAGGATATCAATCAAATATGCAAAGAAATGTTATTTGCCAAATCTGCAATAGGACCGGTCATAATGCTAAAGTCTGCAGAAACAAGAATCAGGACAAAAGAGGTCCGGTGTATAATCAGAATCAAGACAAGGGTAAACAAAAGATGAATGCGGATGAGGTTAGGAATCAGATGAGCAAGATTTGGGTGAAGAAAAATTTAGAGAATGTAGAGGTTGGATCCGCACCAGACTCTGGTGCTGATATCTCTTCCGGAAATTAAAAAGTGAGCTCAGGCTCAGGGGGAGACTCAAAGAAAATCTTGTTCCCCCAGCCAAACAAGTGGTGCCGGATGTGGCACAAGATGCGGATCAAAGGGTTTGTAGATATGAGTCTTGAGATACTTCAGTCAAGTTTTCAGAGGTCCGCATGGAGTTATGAAGAAGCTGTGATCGATCAAATAAGACCTGTTCAGGGAGATGCTCCGGTATGATAAAGGATTACAAAAAGGTCCGGAAAGATCCAGAAATGCACTATCTTATTCTGCGGATTGGACAGAGTGTTTGGGATGTTCTTGTAATATGTTACCTCGATCTATTCATGATTGAAAGATCCGGATGATATCCACAGATCAGGACTAATCCGGGATACTCCAAGCTATCCAGACAAGGCAAACCAGAATGATGTAGGTGAAGCATTTATTGCAGACAGATATTAGGGTTCGCGGAGCAATTTAAGGGATTTCTCAAAGGTCATTTGCTCATTCTGCACTCGAGAAGAAGCGAAAAGTGGAGCTCTGCAACAAGGTTCATCAAGCACACCAAGGATCTCCTGCCGAAGTTATTGCATAAAGAAATCAATCCAACCACTCCGTGCAAACCGAAGGCGCATAAGGTATTCTCTGTTTTTCATTACCTCACTGCAAATCTTTGAAGAATGGATACTCCAAACATAGTTAAGATCTCTGATAGACCTCGCCCCTCATTCAAGAAACATCCCTACAAATCATTGGAGGTAGATCCACTAGGAGCCTTCTCTAGTGTTCCTCACGGAGTTTTACATACCGAAGACATTAGGGTTTACATACATGCAAGCATTGAGGAATTTGGGGAATTCAAATTAAGAGACCTCTATCACAAGCAACTGATAGACAATGCTTTTGAGCTTAAACCAGAGTATAAGGATATCCAGAAGAAACAATTTGAGCAATTTATTCATTTCCCCTGCTTTGAAGAAGATGAATGGGTCCGGTATGTACTGAGCAGGATGCATGACAACTTTCTATGGCTAGATAGACCCTGCAAGATCACAAAAGAGGCAATTAGAGCAGTAACTGGTCTATACTCTTCCGGAGGGGTACCTATCCTCAAATCTGTCAAGAACAACATTGTAACTGAGGCCACCGGATCAAAATTTGATAAGAGGGCAATGACCATTGAAGATATTTCGGATCCGGATATCAAATATGCATCAATGATAATAGGATACAAGATCTATCACTCCAGCAGGGAGAATTCTGTATCCAGAACTGCAGTATACACTGCCTATGAAATGCTAAGAAAGAATGCAGAATATGATCTCTGCGAACTACTGCTAAGCCAATTAATGGAAAATATACAGAAAATCAAGAAGGATAAGAAGAATTCCTTTAAGTATGGTACTCTTATTGTATGTCTATTCTTCTACTTCATGAATGAGCTACCCGGAACTAGTGGATGGGTATGGCAGAATGACAAACCTGTTGCAGTCCAGATAAGAGACTACTTGCATGGACTTGGGGATGCAAAAGCAAGAAATTCAGCTCTATGGGGATACTTCAAAAACTTTCAGAGCATGATGCAAGCAAGAGAGAGAATTCCCCAGTCTCTTGTTGAAAAATACAAAGACTCAGTGTGCTTTATGGTTGACACTGATCAGTGCCTAATGGAGGCAGTAGAGCCAAGGACTGTCTGGATCATGCCCATGGGGTATGAAGTGGATGAACAGATAGTGGAGCTGCATGTTCAACACATGCTAAGTCAGCCCAAAGATCCTAAGGCAGAAAGGTTTGGAACCTTTGAGGAGCTGAGTGTAAAAATACATGTAGAACTCAGGGAACCTGAGATTAAAAGAAAGGTGAGAAAAGAAGTAGAGCACATTGCTCAAGGCCTAGGCATCTCAAAGGAGGCACTTGATGCCAGCCGGGAAAAGAGGAGGAAGGCTGAGGAAGAAGAGAAAAGTAAAGAAAGTGCTCCGGTTGAAGCTCCCACCCGGACCAGATCATCAAAGAGACCTGCACCTCCCACAACCAAAACTTCAAAACCGGAAGTCCAGGCATCCGGTAAGAGATCCAAGACAAAAGCCACAAGGGCTTATGGAAGCCAAAAGGATGAAGAGGAAACAGAGTCAGATGAGGGAGTAAAAGAAATAAAGAAACAGAAGAAGAAAGGATCCGGTAAGCCCTCCACAGGCCAAGACAAGGATGAAATGGCAGAAGGATCTGTTGAAAAGTCCACTCTGTCTCTAGAGAGCATAATCAAGTCGGTCACGGTGGATGGAAACCTTCAACCAATGACTGAATCATATGATGACTTCAGTGAGGCCGACCAAAAGACTCTGCAGGAGGCCACAGTAAAATATCTTAACATATATAATAAGGCTTTCATTGAAATAATATCTCTTATTCCTAAAAGCCTAGAAAAGGAATTGGAAGTAAGAAAGAATAATGCTCATGCTAAAGATCTTGAGATCCGGGAGCAGATAGCTATTCAGCTATATCCTCAAATTGATCCCAAGACAATGAACATTATCTTCAAGGACTGCAAAGATGAGTTCAGAAGCAAAGCTAGGATGAATCAACTCATGCTTGGTGAGACTGACAAAGTGGCCCAAGAAACAGAAGAGATCCTCCGGAAGGCCTTCAAAAGGTTCAATCTTCCTGTTGTAGAGGACTTAGGTGCAGAAACAGCTGCTGATTTGGAATCTTCTGTTCCGGAAGAAGTGAGCCCTGAACAGACAAATATCTCTCCTCCGGTTTCCCCTACAGTCTCCGGATCCAAAGAAGAAGAGCAATTACCGCAGAAGGAAGCAGTGGTGAAAGACAAAGAGGTTGACAGTTCTAAGACTGCAGAAGAAAAGAAACATCTGTCTCCAGCAAGAGACACTGCACAAACTGTTCAACAATTTTTGAGCAAAGAAACTTTAGAGATTGATGAACCGGAGCTTCTAAAAGGCCCATTTGATTTTGACTCTCTCTCTCCGGTACAAACAATGAAGATAGCTTCATTTGCAAATGCCAAGGCAAATGAAAAGCTCCTAAAGTCTCATATGGAAGACTGTGAGTTGATAGAGGCTGCTTCCGGAGTACTTGTAAAGATTATGCCATCAATCCAAATAGATCCGACAGCCTCCACTTCCGGTAATCTAAAAACCTTAGTCAGCAATGTTGATACACATTTTGATTCTCTAGAAAAATCAGCTGAAGAAAAGGTCCGGAAGGAATTTTTGGATAAGAGATTTTCAGAAATATTAGAATTAATCTCTAAAGATAGGAAGATTGTAAGCATTGGAATAAAGAGCTTAGAGAATGCCCTTAAGGATGGCGGTGACATCTATAGATTTTGTATATCCTGGTCAAAGGCAACAGCAGCATTTGACAAGAAAATAAAAGAGGAACAGGATAAGCTACAAAGCTTATCTCAAAGTTTTGATCCTCTCTCTTCCTCTATAATAAATCAAGAATGTCAGACTATTGCAGTCTTGAATGAAATAAAGAATCTTGAGAAGGAAAGGAAGAACATCACCAACCGGATGGGAGAACTTAGAAGGATTATAATCCCTAAGTTGGAAACTATGCATGAGGCCATCAGTGATGCTCAGACCACCGCCCAAACAAAAGATCCGACAGATCTCAAGCGGGCAGAAGCTTTTGCATTTTTGTTAAGTGGTCACATTTCAATTTTGGATAGAATGAAGCAAAGTTGGGCTACAGAAATGATTCAATTGCAGACATCCTTTGCAGACATTCTTCAGTATATGTGAGTATGTAAATATGCGGCTATGTATAGAAAATTTTTGAAAATTTTGGTGTGCGGACCCCACCCTTTGCCATTGATGTCAAAGGGGGAGTGAGGAGCAGTGAAAAATGAGGAATTCAACTAAGGGGGAGTTCCGGAAATTGTATATAAAGACAGAGCATCAGCAAAGGGGGAGCATAGTGAAAACACTTAGTCATTTTTCACTAAGTGTTGCCATCAATGCCAAAGGGGGAGATTGTTGGCAAGAGACACTATATGGATTCATGGTTGTTGTCATTGATGGCAACAAAGGTCATCCCACATATCCGCAAGTCATAATGTGTCTCTACCGGAAGTCAGAATAAAGAATGTTGTGGTCCGGTGAAGAAGAACAGAGCATGTGGCAAGGTCCGACAGATTGGTCCGGATCTCTCAGAGGAAGTGTCTTGGTGTAGTGCGGATTTGGGAAAGTCAAGAGGACTACCTTGAGTGGTATATTCCAAGGATTTAGCCTCCGGTGATGGACAAGGAAAAAGATATGAATGGTTGAGTACCGGATTCCTGAGAGACAGTGAAAACAGAGGAAGAACTGACTGACAGAGTATCAGACTGCTTTCCGGATGTGTTACTGTTGATGACAGAGGTTGTGAAGGCATGAATCATGTTTGGCCGACATGATTAATGATATCTACAAGTATATGCTTGATCCGCATTGCTTGGTGAGAAAGGATTCAGCCGACAGAACAAAAGTTTGCAAGAAACTAGACTGTTCCGGATGCCGACTAGAAAGGTGATGAAATTACTTGTGCGGATATATATAGAGGATGGATTTAGTTGTGAAGAGGGTGATGATGTGGAGATATATGCGAATAAGTCCAGATAAGAGAAGAGGTAGCAAAAAGGATCCGGTATGTGAAAGATAGCAGAATAAAGAACAGAGGAAAGATGAAGTGCAGCAGATCAGTGTACTGAGCCTAACCGGAACTGAACTCCAGCATATGCAGATGCTTCCAATCAGTTCAAGACTATGATTCTCATCACTTTGTAGATAGTGTGTCTTCTTGTAGGCAGTGGGCCTCTTGTGAGCAGTGTGCTCGGGCAGTGAGCCCTAATTGGCAAGTGCCATTTTTGTAATTTCCTATTCTTCTAACAGAGAATAATTTTGGGTTAATCACCCCGTGGTTTTCTCCCTTAACAGGGTTTCCACGTCAAAAATACTGTGTCATGTGTTTCTTATTTCATGGTTAATGTTTTTGTGTTTGATTTTATGCTGCATCAATTAAAAGGAAAGTTCAATAAGGGAAATAATTAGGATAACTGATTCACCCCCCCTCTCAGTTATCAACAGTCTTCTAGGGCTATTTCTCTGATTCCTTGATTTATGAGTTCTTTGACTGGATCTAGAGCTTTCACCTTTCTCATATCCCAGACCATGCTTATCATTTGCCATCTTCTGACTATTAAGCAACACCTCAAGTTTAGCTGAGCTTATCTTGAACTTTTCTTTGTATTCATTTGCAGCTTCTAGGTCATGTTTGAGAATGACGATTTGCCTTTCAAGTTGTTCCTCATTAGACTCAGATTCTTGTAGATCAGACTCTAGATGGCCAATTATTCTGTTCAATCTATAGCATTCTTCTATTCTTTCTTTCAGAGATTGATTCAGGTTTTCTTCAGTCTTCTTCCTTTCCTTGATTCCCTTGGTTAGCCTCATCACCCTGGATTCCATCTCATGTTTTAGGATAACAACTTCTTTTGCCAGCTTTTCACACTCCTTTGTCTTCTCCTTTAGAGCTCCATCCATGCCATTGTCTTCCTGCTGATTTGCTAACTGTTGAAGTAGGTCCTTCCTCTTTTCCATAGATTTTCTCAGTTGCCCTTTTAAAGTCTCAATGAAATCTTCAGCATCTTTAAGGTTCGCTTGTAGTTCTTTGACTTTTGCTTTGTACTGATCAAGATCTTCTAAAGCAAGTTAAAGTTGTTCATTGATGCCACCATAATACCTGAATGAACCCATTGAAACACCTTCCCAAATCTTCTTCAAGCTGTTAAACTTCTTCCAAGGAACCTTGCTCTGATACCAATTGTTGAAATTAAGGAACACTGAGAGGGGGGTGAATCAGTGTTCTACAAAACTTATTATTATGTTCCTTTATCAATTTACCACATACATTCAAAAGAAAGAAGCATGAACTTATAAACAGCAACAACAAGATCATCACACATGAACACCAGGGTTTTATGTGGAAACCTAGTTAAGGGAAAAACCACGGTGGGGGTTAACCCACAAGATTTTATACTCTATTAAAAGTATTACAAAATGGGAAGGCACATGCCTTCATGCGTACTGTCCAGAGCTCACTTCTCAAAGGAGGCTCACTACCTACAAGATTAATTACAAGAGTTCACTAAAGTACTTGAATTGAAGAATAGCATCTAACAATGCAAGATTATAGTTCCGGTTAGGATCAATATACTAACTTCACAGACTTCATCTCTTACTGCCCTATTTTACTGTTCTGCCATAATCTGAGCCTCAGATCTCTGCTTTACACTTGATACTGCCACACTTCGCACCTCTCATCTCATATTTGCACTTGCATCTTACAAAATGCTCACACCCATCAATTATATATATCCGCTATATGAAATTTCATCAACTACAGTCAGCCTCAAGAAAACTTAGAGGCATTTTCAAGAACATTGTTCTGTCTGCTGAATCCATGCACAAATATCAATGAGAACCAAAAATTATGTATTCAAGTCACCACACATGTCAATCAATACCATTGGATCTCATAAATTATTCAACCAACCACTTCTCTTAATCCGCACAAGGATCAAACACCAAGTCGGCCTATTCTTCACCGGACTGAACTGTCTAACCAAAACCTGATACTTAGATGCATGTAACTTTCAATCCCTTCATCACCGGAGGCTAAAACTTTGGATTTTCATAGCCCTAACATCCCTTAACATACCCTCAGATCTATAGCACAATATGATAACCTGTGAAGAAATGCAAACTAAAATGTTGAACCTAATCATATGCTCTATTTCTATCTATCTGAACTTAGACAAATCTGTAATCTGACTTCTAGAATGATCAAATGATACATTACAGATGTGTAAGATAGATTTAGTTTCCATCAATGACAACACCTAACATGCCTAGCAGTGTCTCTTGCCAACAGAAACTACTCCCTTACATACAATTTGATTTAGGGCTACAACCTAGGGAAGCTACCACTCCATGAATACTCAACTCATTGCTATTGAATTTACAATGATAATGATGTAGATATAAGGACTGCTATGAAAAACACATATGTTGTATGCTAATGGTGCAGTCTACTATTCTTGCTCAATACTTGTCTTTAAACTAATTCTATGCATTTCATATCTTAACCTCTGCTTTTTTGTATATATGTATTCACCTTCATTACATTACAAATGAATTATGTCTTCTATATATGTCCTCCGCAAGATCTTGAAACATTGATTAGGTTGACAACAAGAGTGTAACATGTAGCTTATCAATGGACAGCCATAACACATGTAAAATGGTATCAAAGGTTGTTGTGGACCTTAGGACCTTATGAAAATCATTATAACACATCACTTCATACCTTTTGTACATAGAGAAATTGATCAGTAGCCTCCACATGCATGAGGAACTTAACCAGTCGATCAATACTACTTGACACTATTAGATGTTCATCTTTCAACTACTAGGGAGAGACCAAAAACTCAATGCAGACCAAAAATTCAATCATATACCATCTTAAGAGCATCCATAAATCTTACCAAAGAAGTATCATACCAAAGTATGCATCCACAAGACAAGAAATGTATCAATCTGTAGAGAGTAGAGTCTTCTAGACCTTATGTATTTCTTCTCATCCTAGAATATGAAGTTACGGTGAAGTATAGGGCCTGAAACCTTTTGGAAAAGATCAAGGATATCAATTTATGCAACTCACTGGATCCATACACCCTTTTATGGAGTTTTTGGAGGGATTTAGAATTGGCTTAAGTATTTGCACCTCTAGAGGACAATTATACTTGAATTCTACTTGTAGAAAAAAAACCTATTGCAGTACTAGAGAATAAAGAATATCTATATGCAGATCATACCTGATGTATTATGGACCATGTGGAACCTTCGCATAAGCTCTGATGATAGACTGTGTATGTTTCACCTTCTATAGAACTTAACTAGTGCATTTAGGATTTAGAGTACAATGTGATACTTCTATCACTTCAGTATCAACTTTATGGACTACAAGAATATTTGAAACTTCATTAAGGCATATAACATACTGATCTTAGTCATTCCTTAGAACCACATGACAAATAGATCTCTTTTGTAGGAATGTGGAGCATTCCATTATCTCCTTAGCACTGCTCTGCTCTGTTTGGTTGATGGTCAATCTACAAACCCTTGTAAAGTTTTATGTTGATTAAGTGATAGACTGAAACCTTGGATATGTCATGTCAATTCATGTTAGAAGCTATCATTAGAACTGCTTGGCCAAAACTTTCTTTGTGGAGAGATGCAGACCAATTCAAGGTAACTCCACCTTAGAATGTGCACTATGAATGCCTTAGGCACTTTTCAACTCTTTACCCTTGAGTGTGGTACTCCCAATTGATGAGATGTGTATGTGTATATGCAAGAATCATGCTAGGATATGTGTGTTTGCCTCTATAGCATATTGAAACCCAACCCTGATCCATACTTAGACTATGTACTCTTCTCTTAGACTGGTTTGCCTTGACCATACTAATTCCATCTTTGTACAAGTCTATCTATAAATTTCCATCTGATATGTTGACATCAATGACAACACATATGGCCAACAATCTCCCCCTTTTCCATTGATGGAAACATATGACCCCCCTTAAATTCTCTCCCCTTTTAACATCAAGGATAAATGGATTGATAACCTTTGTATCAATCTAAAACTATATGTACTCCCCCTTATAAAAAGATATCTAAACAATGCTCCCCCTGATTATATGATTTGTTTACAAAATTATACCCTTGAAAACCAAAATAGTACACTATTGTTCTAGTTAATATTTTTGCACTACTATATACATCAAGATTGTTCTATTTACATTAACAACTCATTTGGATGCTAGGATGGCTTTGTAAATTACCTTGTGTTATTGGATAGTTGAAGTCCAGATAGTGTATTTTGAGGTAAGCCAGTAGTTTTAACACTCACTTTTCATGCACACTTCTTCAACTTCCTCTAAGTTGCTCGGGGGTTTCATCTTTTGATCTGCCTTTTCTGCCTCCCCTAATAGACTAGTCATTGAGGCTAGTCTCAAATTCACCACTTCTCTCAACTGACCAAACTGCTTCTTTATGTGTTCTCTTTAGTCCTATAGTTGGGACAGTTGTGCATGCATATTTTCAATTTGTGCTCTTGTTGTACCCATCTTGTCCTTTAACAAGTCATATACTTTAGCCATCTTAGAAATCTATGACTTAGTAGAGTCCATTTGAGCTTTGATCTATTGGATAGATTTTGGCTAATTCAAGCAGAATAGGTACAAATTTGTGGCCTCCTCAATACAAGCTTTAAATTTATTCATGTTTTCTTTGAGCTTGTTATGTGCATTAACGCACTTATCAGCCATATCTTCCATCCTTTTGTCCTTAATCCCTTGTGCAACCTCTTTTTCTTCTTTTTTCTCTACCAGGGATGAATGATCCTTAAAATAATCCATTAGAATCTTGAGCTTTTGTTCTGGAGGTATTGAAGGATCAATGGTTGCCTTTGGTAACCCTTCTTGTACCAACTTCACAACATCTTCTAGTACATTGGATTTCTTTAGATTTTCTTATATAAATTCTTTCCTTATAGAGGCATGCAATATGTCTCCAAGATGCAACTTGTGTAGAGGTAATATGCTTGATAAATCATGTTGCCCTTCATTTTTTGGAACTTGTAACAATTAAGGAGTAACAATCGGTTGAAATTAAATCTGCAAGTTTAGTAGTTAAGTAAGAGAGTTAGTTGAGTCTTAATCAGTCTCCTCTATCATGTCTTGACTTCTCTTCAGAGTCTTCTCTTTGTCTATGGTAGGATCTTCATGTTTCCTTAAGCTCTCCGAACCAATATGTGAATCTTGCACATTTGCCTGATCATCCTCTTGTTTAGTGTTTTCTAGAATACTCTACTCATTTTGCAAATTCCCTTGAGGAGTTAGATCAACATTCATGCCCTTTTCCTTTTCATCATGTTCTTCTTTCTCCAGAGGATATGCCATAGCATGATGATGTGATAAAGGTAGAAAGACATGTGATTGTTGTGTATTATTTATTTCTCTCACCTTACCAAGGACCTTCTAAGTGACTTCTTCAGTTTCTTTCATGATTTGTTCAATTTCCTCCTTCCCATTTTGCATGAGAGCATCTAGCTCTATGCTTGGTCATGAACTCTTGAGCTTGCCTTTAGATCAACCTTTCTTTTTCTTCTTTAGAAAGGGAAGCACTAGATTTGTTCAAGGTATCTTGCCTAAGTTTTTCATCAAGTGTCATGGCCTCATCTCTATCCCTTCTTAAAGCTTTCTAAAGACTTTCTGATGCTTTGATAAGAAATTCTTCTAAGGACATATTGTACCTCATCATGTACATAACAATGGCCTTTTCAATGATGGCTTGATTCTTAGGTGAGGATTAAGGATGAAGTGCCATTATTTCATCAAGTAAGCTGTGATAAATGATTTCATTATAGATAGCCTCCATAGTCATCTGATGTTCTTGAGAGACATTTTTATTTTTCCTTTTTGGAGGAGGAGAAGTTGGCTCTTCTTCTTCTTCTTCACTTGTTTCTGCGTCCCATTTCATGTTTCTCTTGGCCTTCACTTTGACCGTTGATCCCATTTTCTTCCTTTGCCCTTTCTATTTCTTATAGACTACTTCTTCATCTTTATCACTTTCAATCTCCTCCACAGGGGTTTCTTTCTTTTCTCCTAAATTTTTTCTCTTGATTTTTGTTTGTGTTTTCTCTTTAGAGACTCGTTTGGTGGGACATACCCTCATAGAGGAGATGGATTGAGGAATACTGGTAGTTGATTGAGCAGTAGTTCTACCAGATCTCCTTGTTGTTGGATGCACAATGGGAAGAGGCTTAACAAGTTTAGGAGGCTTCTGAGTAGACAAACCTCCAGATCAAATACCCACCCTCTTGAATAGTTTTCCTTTGTTCTTCTCCACCTCTTCCTCTACCCTTTTATTGGTTATCTTGTCTTGAATTTCCTCATTGGTTCCAAATCTTTCACTTTTAGGATCTTTTGGTAGATTTAGTAGGATATCTGCATAGGCTTTAACTTCCTCATCAGGCACTTCATAAGGAAGCTTGGGGATCCATGAAGTTCTAGGCTCCACTACTGTCATATAATAGTAATCCTTGTCCACAAGAAATGTTATGTCATCCTTGTATTTCTAGACCAAATCAAAAGAAATTCTTTCCCATCTATGCATTTCAATTTGATTTTTTTTGAAGAAGCCCCAGAAAATAGTTTTGTAACTTTGTGAATCAAAGCTTCTTATGTATTCTTTTATCTATGCTACTATTGGTCTATCTTGTTGCCATATCCTCCCTTTGAACCTAGGTAACTCATTCATGAAATAGAATGCCCAGAAGATAATCAGTGAACCATATTTTAAATGATAACCTGTCTCCTTTGTTTTTCTCAGATTTTCTAGCAGTTGTTCCTTCATCACCTCACATAGGTCAAAGTCCTTGCCCTCTTTAGCCATTAGATATGCCATGTAAATGGTTGTAGTTGTGGCCAATCCTTCTCTATTAGAGTAGTATACATTGTAATCAATTCCTATTGCTGCATACCTTACACTGGGATCAAAAATGTCATCAATTATCAATTCCCTTTTGTCAAATTTGGCTCTAGTTAACTCCATGACCTTTTCATTTTTAATTGATTTCAATTATGGTATAGGTCCAATAGAACACAATCCTGCAATAATCATAATGGCTTCTTTAGTTATTTGATGGGGTTTATCTAGTTATATGAATTCATCATGAATTTTGCTAAGGATATATCTGACCCAGTCATGCTCATTACGAAAATCTAGAAAATCTTTCCAAACATCCAAATGTTTTTCTGCAATGTTGGCTATTCAGGCTTGTAATGTATATTGTCATTATCTAATAAGTTAAACCTTGGGGTTTCAAATTTCTCATGCTTAATTTCCTCAAGTTTCACATTAATGTATATCTTGACATTTTCTGTGTATACCACAAAGGTAGGAACATTGGATAATGCTCCACTACCATCAACTTCCATTGCTTTGTGTTTTATAGGAAAAAAGAGGGTGTGGATGGGTTGATGTGGAATCCTCCTTTCACTACAAACATTCCAAGGGCATATTAACCAAGTTGAACCTCCAATTTGTGCAAGAGGATTCACCTATCAAGTTGGGCTGCCACTTGGGAAGATGTGGAATCTTGGATGTGTCAAACTATATCTCAAATTAATGCTCTATTTCACTTAAAAACCATAAATATGCAAAATAGTAAGAAAATTATCAAATCATGACAAATCCTTTCAAACTGTGATGAGGGACAAAGATATTTAACTCACTATTTTTTGAAGTTCAGAAAATAGAGAAGTCGAGGACATGGGGATTAGCACCCAAGTCCAAGGTGCCTATTTCTTTGCAAAATCTGGAACTTCTCCCAACACTGATATACACTACAACTTCCATTTCTACTTTAGGAAAACTGGAGGACATGGGGATGAGCCCGAGTCCAGGAAAAGCTCCAATGTTTTACTTTTTAGATCCTAAATCCATGATGTCTGCCACTCCCTTTTTACATCTCCACTTCGCGGAACTCGATACCTATAACCTACAATCACAAGGAGTGGGGAATGGGGTTGTGGTGTTCAGAGGCTTACCTCAGTCAAGCCTTGGAGAGATATCCAAGTCTTTCGAACACCGTTGTCAGATAAGAGTGCGTATCCCGATGGGATAGAGGCAAAAATCTAAATGATAAATGATTGAAAACACAATAGATACCACCTTGAAGTGTAGATCTCATGGAAGGAAGATGCTCTTCATGCCATGAGGAGATGGATGTGTGAGGCCTACCATTTCATTCCCTTATGTTTGACTACTTTATTTTACTGTTGGTGACACATGTTAGACTTATGGAATTGTTGATCCTGATTTGCAGGACTATTAGACTTTATGCTTTATGTGGATTTATTATGTTTAGCATGATTACGATGAGATTAGACCTTGATATTGATTCACTGATGATGTTAGACATATGATTTACATTCTGATGTTATTGGGATACTATTCATGTGATTTTAGTTAGAGATTTATTATGTGATCTTATCTTGTTATGGATTTTTGAAATGCAAAATTAAGAATTTAATTATGATGTGATTCTTTAATGTTTTTATGATCATGTGATGATGAGAGTGTATGTTTCACTTTGCTTTGGCTATTATATATACATGTTGGATTAACATTTCATTTGAGTGCGCATGTGTTTCTAACTAAGCCATAGATATTCAGAGATCATCTCACACACTGTGTTGTTTCCCGTGTAAAGCCGATCTAGTTCCAAGAGGAACCAAGATCAACTATGTGATGTATGATGAATTTTTGTAATGTGGTTGTGTGATGTTAGTTGGTTAGGTCTACCCCTTTCTATATTTGATTTTTTTTAATTGGTGTTGTTAAGTGTAATGTTCTTTTGAATTTTATTTTTGGTTTTAATTTTTGAGACCCCTTTTTATGTGTTTTTACTCAACCTATGGTGCTCAAAATGGGTTAAAATTGACCCTGGGTTGTACCCCTACAGTCTAGGGACCATTGGAGCTTGTGTAACCTTAGGTAAACTCCCATTTGGTCACTTTAACTTTACCCTGAAGTAAAGTGACGAAAATGGAAGTTTGGGAGGGAGAGGATGAGTGGGTAAAACACTCAACCTCTTCCTTTCCTCTCTCCTAGGTTGGGGGAGTCTTCAAGACCGCTTAATTGTGGAGGACACAACTCCAAGCCTCTCCCACAATTGGTGAGGGTATCTTGGGGTTGCATGGGCTTTTTTAGGAGGAGATGATTGGGGCACATGTGGTACCCACTCCTCCTTTGTCTCCACCTTTCTCTCCCACATGTGTGAGAGAGAGGAAGTGGATGGGAGAAAGACTTGGTGGAATGGGTGGATGACATGTGTCACCACCCCATTCCAAGAATCTTGCAAGTGAATGTGTGGAGGAGTGAGGAGGTGACATGTGTCACCTCCCCATTTCTCAAGGCTCATGAGAAGAGCCTATTTCATTCCCTCTTGAAGAGAGGGAGGGGGTTGTTGAATCTTTTTCAATTTTTAAATTTTAGTTGCTTTTGGGGAGAAAGTTAGAGGAAAAGGTTGGAGGCTAAATTTGGAGAAGGAGATAGAGGAGCTCTTCTCAACTATCTTCCATTTGGGCTTTATAAGGTTGGACTCAAGGCAAATGCCTTTCCCTTATGCATTTTTCTTTACTTGTATGATGTATGTGTGAGTTCTATTTTGTATTTTTGATGTGTTTTTATGGGAAAGTTTGGTTATGGTAGTTGTGAGAGCCTCTCCATTTGGAGAGAATGCTCAACATGTGTGGGGTGGGGGAGGAGTGAACCTCCTCAAGGTCACATCCTTATTTTTGTGGGATTTTAGCCTTGAGAGTAATATGTGTATATGACTATTTTGAAATAGATTGAGAGCCAAGAGGAAATTTTGTGAAAATTATGTTTAGAGTGTTGGCTTGAGGCCTTGAGAAGAAATTGTTTTGGGAAGTATTTTGGAGTGACACTCTTGAGTTGAGAGATGTCCACTCCCCTACCCCATTAAACTCATATTGAGTGATTATTGTTATGTGAAATCCATGGGAGTATTTTGTTTTCATGTTTGTATGTTTTGTTGTGATGCGGTGTGTGTTTACCTTGTGTGAGGATGACCTCCTAGCTCGGGGGTGACTCATGAGTGAGTCAATGGTAGGGAGGAGAGCAAATCGTTGTGGCTTCTTTTCCCTTTTGTGTCTTGCAGGATTCTCCTTGGAGCTATGAGATGTTGGAGAACCCTCTACTTCTTCTTGTATAAGTTAGTTTGAGCTCACGAGAGAGCATGGCCAAGATAGGCCTTTTGTATCTACTTTTAAAAGAGGAGAACTTTACTCTCTCTCAAGTTGTATGGATTTTTGTTTGTTTAAACTTGAGTTGTAATGAAATTGTTTACATTTAGGAATGAAATTTTATAGTTGCTGATTTTAAAATGCTTATGAATGAAAACAAAAAAAAAGTTGCAAGAAAGAAAAGCATGTTCAAATTTTGATGCATTTGTATGTTTTATTGCAGCAAGAAGATTACAGTTAGTTGCTGTGTTTTTTATACAAAAAAAAAATACATAGTGTGATTATTTTGTGCTCTTAGAAAGGAAAATTAATTTATAGATGTTTCTTTCCAAAAAGAAAGTTTATATGCAATTATAGAGGTTTCTTTTTATATTTAATGTGAGCACTTATATATATATATATATATATATATATATATATATATATATATATATATATATATATATATATATATATATATATATATATATATATATATATATATATTTATACACACACACACACACATATATATATATTAATATCTCTATTTTGTTTGAGCATATATATATATATAAACATAGATATATAAATATATTTTTGTATTACTGTCATTTTATACTGAAACTGTGATTGCTGCACACAAACTGAGTATATACATACATACATATATATATATATATATATATATATGTAAATATACTAAATATCTTGTAATGCTGTGTAGAAAAAAAAGAGAATTTTTTTGGACTACATTTTTTATAAAGAATGTAGGTTTTAAACATATTTGTTGGTAGGGGGTTCGACCCCCCACCGTCCGCCAATTTTAAAGGAGTCTGGGGAGGTGCCGAGCCCCACCCACACTCCACCGTATTTGTTGGTGGGGGGTTCGACCCCCCCACCGTCTGCCAATTTTAAAGGAGTCTGGGGAGGCGCCGAGCCCCACCCACTATAGTGGGGCTCAGCCCCTCCCCACACTCCCACACCCCTGTGTCACCTTCTCGCTGCTCGTCACTCTACCATCCCCCTCTCTTCCATTGTTTTTCCCCCCACGCGGCCTCACTGTGTGTAGAGATCCTTCCACGATGGCCAACAATTGTTGGCCCTCTTTAACCTGTAGGGTTTAAATGTATACTCAGTGCTCTATACCTATTTTACTATATATATACCCCTAGCCTTGCTAATCAATGGAAACCCTCTGGTATAACTAGAGGTATATTCAAAAGAAAATAAAATAATAATATATTTAAACATGTAAAAATAAATGCACAAGTATACACAATATGTATACCTTCCTTGAGCTTCCATTCATGGAGGCCATTCCCTAAACTTGCAAACACAAACAATGGGAGAAGAAAGAAAAAAGAGGAGAAGAAGTGGAGGAGAGAATATGAGATGGAGGCTAGGGTTTACCTCTTTTCTCCATAATGAAATGGCTTTTAGGGCAAGATGGCTTTTAAATTATTTTTAATTACTTAATTGTTCTCTCTTCCCTCTCTTTTGGGGTTTTGATTTATAGGATTTTATTATTATCCTTTTTGCTTGTGTTGTCAAAAAAAATTAGGAGAGGGGAAATTTAAATTATGTGGTCAAATTTAATTTCTTTAGTTGTTTAAATGTAGAGTTGGGAAATTCTCTTACCTCATATTTCTTTTTGAAGATCTTTAAAAATTCACGTATTTCGATGGGGAGCATTATATTATTTTTAAATTAAAATTTATTGTAGTGGGGAATAAATGTTCTTTTAAACCTCTTTCAATTTAATTATTTAAAATGAAATTGATTTTTTTATAACTAGACGCATAAAATTATAGATAGTGAAGTTTAAACAAAGAGGCTAATTTTAAATTTGATATTAATTAGATTAACTATATTGGTTTAATTAACCCAGTCTGAATTAGTTAGTTAAATTAATTAGTCAATTTCTTTTAACGTAGAAAACCTAGTAAACTTTGACAAGAAATTATTTAATTAGAATAAGCCCTACTCACGCCCATGAGGCGTTATGCTGTTGGATTTTTTTCAAAATCTAGGGTTTAGTTAAGTTAGTAAATTTAATCTTACGAAGTAAGATATCATCATTTTTGTAAGCTTGACGATATTATTATTAGACTATTAATTTTATACTTATGCATTAGAATTAGGCTTTTGATTTTGAATTATGTCGAAATCCCATCATTTACTTAGGTAAACCTAGGGTTATGATCTTCGATCCTAACCCTATTAACGATGTCATTCATGTTGTATCAACCCCCTAGTTGGCCTACATCGTGTAGGGGAACTGCGTGTGTGATCACATTACCCCACTTTTGACCGACATGTTTACGCCTTATGTGTATTGCCACCGAGCACCCTTACGCGTGTGAGGGGCTTTCTAGGGAAGCATGGAAAATTTTTGATATTTTATGTCATGACCACATGACAAATGTGGATATGATACATGTGATGCATGTCATGATCGCATGGGAAATGTGGGCATGACATTTGGTATCAAAGCCTAAGTTTAAACACTGGGCTTGTTTGGGCACGTTATTTTTTTTGCAATTTTGATTAATTAGTGACTACCTTGTTCTTTTATGATACCACCTAGAACAAGGTAAGTGCATTCATGCCACACTAAGTCTATTGAAGTACAAGATGAGTCCACAACAGAGGGTTAGGGACCCACAGCCTTATCAGAGTAGCAGGCACCACAAGCACCACTAGGGCTTAATATAGGACCTCAGATTTTATAGACATTATAGGCCATGTTAGAGAGGCTACTGCCAGTTGTACCAGCACCACGTGATGAGCCCTGTGTTGATCCACGAGAGGAGCCACGTGAGGAGCCGCATGCTGAGTTGCAAGCTAAGACACATGTAGAGCCCCATGTAGAGCCATGAGAGGTGCCACATGTAGAGCCCTTTGTAGAGATACCAGATACTACAGTGGAGGAGGTAGGGTCAACTTATAGAGGATGAAGTAGGAGTCCTCTATGGCATGCGAGATGAGATGAGACTGTGAGGGTAGAGCAGGTGTATCATGGACCTTATGAGTATGGTATGGATGAGCCGATCATAGGGCATAGACATAGAGGAGACCCCATCAAAGACCTACTTAGGCTTAATCCACCTACCTTCGTAGGAGCTACAGAGGGAGCTGAGGCTGAGGCTTGGCTTATCATTCTAGATAGATGCTTTGCATTGTGACCTTATGGAAGCAACATGAAGGCAAGCGTGTCAGTACACCTTCTGAGAGATGCAACAACTACTTGGTGGCACACTAAGGAGTGCAAGCACCATTTATCATTAGACACACTCACATGGGACACATTCATAGAGCACTTTAATGCACATTACTTGTCAGACCATTATAGGTAGTGCTGGATAGATGAGTTCCACAACTTACAGCAGAGAGGACTCATGGTTGCACAGTATGAGAGCAAATTTATCAAGCTTTCACGTTATGTGGAATATCTCCACGATGAGAAACTTCTGGTGCACAAATTTATTAGAGGTTTGAATCAGGGGATAGTAGGACCAATGCTTATGGCAGACCCCCAGACCATGAGTGAGGTTGCCGAGAAGGCATATATTGTAGAGGAGATTTAGGGATGAGGACAGAGTTCACACCCTAAATTTTAGGACCGTAGTCATCAGCAGTAGTAGAACTTTCATAGACCACCACCACCACCACAGAGAGGAGGGTTTAGTTCTCCATCATTACCTCCTAGGCCTCCACAGTAGCAATAATAGTATCAGCAGAGGTCTAGACCCCAGTAGAGGGCATAGGGAGGAAAAAATTGTGGTTGGCAGTAGCAGGGCCTGCGTAGGGATCAAAGATAGCAGGGACCACCTGCGGGACCCGCAAAGCCACAACAGTCGTATAGGGGTTCACAAGGATCTATAGGATGGACTGGGTAATAGCAGAGTGTTAGAACTCAGTCTGGGCAGATACAGGCTAGGGGCCCATGTTATGTTTGTGGTGGGGTAGGACATTTGGCCAAAGAGTGTCCACAGGGTTTCACGGTAAGGGGACAACCCTGTTCAGGAGGGTCAGAGCAAACTGTAGGAGATGTGGGCAAGTCCCACCATATGTTTGCAGTGGTTGACAACCGCCAGGTAGACTTCCAGGCCTTAGTGATTGAGACAGCATGTATGATTGGGGATGTTCCCATTTCTATTCTTTTTTATTTTGGCGCTACTAATTCCTTTATATCTACATCTCTAGTGGAGCGTTACAGGCTGGTGGCTTCTAGGCAAGACTTTAGGTGGGAGGTTGAGTTGGCCACTGGGGCTAAGATGTCAGTAGATGATTTGGTTTAGGATTACGAGATCTTTTTGGTGGCCTTCACTACATCTTGTGACCTTAGAGTTATGCCATTAGAATCATATGGTGTCATGTTAGGCATGGATTGGCTTGCAGTGCATAGAGCCAAGCTAGATTGTCACCGAAAGGCGATTAGCTATTTAGATGACCATGGCACGATAGTCGAGATAGTGGGCATTTGGAAGTCCATGGCAGTTCGTATAATTTTTTCTCAGTAGTTTAAGCACTACATGCAGAAGGGATGTCAGTTGATTTCCATCACTGTTAGTGATAGATCAGATGATGAGCCATAGGCATCTTTAGATGACCATCCTATCTTGAGGGAGTTCATTGATGTCTTTCCACCAAAGTTACCAGGTATGCCTCCACGTAGAGAGGTAGATTTCCACATCGATCTAGTGCCAGGTGCAGAGCCAATGTCTCGTGCACCCTACAGGATGACTACACATGAGCTCACGGAGCTCAAATTGTAGTTAGAAGAGTTTCTTGAGAAGGGGCACATCTGACCGAGCATTTCACCATGGAGCACACTAGTTATCTTCGTGAAGAAGGATGGGTCTCTTCGCCTATGCATGGACTATAGGTAGCTTAATAAGGTGATGGTGAAGAACCGTTATCCTCTTCCTAGGATTGATGACCTTTTTGATCAGATGCAGGGAGCCAGAGTGTTCTTGAAGATTGATCTGAAGTCCAGGTATCACTAGTTGCGCATCACAGAGCTAGATATTCATAAGACTACTTTCCAAACTAGATATGGCCACTACGATTTCACTGTGGTACCCTTCAGTTTAACAAATGCCCCTGCAGTGTTCATGAGTCTCATGAACAGGGTGTTCCATACATACTTGGATTGGTTCATGATTATTTTTCTTGATGACATATTGATCTATTCATGGACTAAGGAGGAGCATGAGGAGTACCTATGTCAGTTTTTACAGTGCTTGAGAGAGCAGCAACTTTATGGCAACTTGGTGAAGTGTGCCTTTTTCAGGACAGAGGTACAGTACTTGGGGCACATCCTATCTAGTGATGGAATCTCCATAGATCCATCAAAGATTAGAGCTATCAGAGATTGGCCAGCACCCACCAGTGTGACAGAGGTCAAGAGTTTCATGGGATTAGCCGGTTACTACTGTAGATTTGTAGAGGGTTTTTCTAGGATAGCTCACCCTATTACTTCCCTTCAGTAGAAGGGAAGAGTTTCACTTGGACCGAGCAGTGTGAGAGGGACTTTGGGGTTCTCAAGGAGTGTCTTATTAGCTCTCCCATCTTAGTGGTTCCTGATCCTACAGAGGATTTTGTAGTTTGTATAGATGCATCACTTGAGGGTTTGGAAGCCGTGCTTATGTAGGGTGGTAGAGCAATTGCATATGATTCGCATAAGCTCAAGATACATGAGCTGAACTACCCTACTCATGATTTAGAGCTCGTAATAGTGGTACATGCTCTTGTTTGTTGGAGTCACTTTCTTTTGGGTCGTTACTTTGAGCTTCATTCAGATCACCATAGTTTGCAGTATATTTTTACATAGCTGAATTTGAATGCCCACCAGCGGAGTTGCATGGAGTTTCTATGCAAGTATGACTTTGATGTCCATTATGTCAAAGGGAAGGAGAACGTGGTCACTGATGTATTGAGATGAAGGCACCACGAGATCCTAACCTTGACCTTGAGTGTGGATTTGAGAGAGCGCATCATTCAGCATCTGCCTAGAATGAGTGGTTTCTTGAGGTGCAGCAGGAGATCCAGTCACAGAGGGCCCTTAAGGGAAAATTTGTAGGATATTTCCTTGAGTCAGATGGGTTGCTTAGACATCGATAGGGCATCTATGTACCCCATTTGGGTGACCTTAATGCAGTAGTTCTTTTAGAGGCTCATAGAGCACCTTATGCAGCACACCTAGGGGTGAAGAAGATGCATGCCAACTTGTGATAGTTATACCATTGGGTGGGTATGAGATGAGATATTGCAGAGTATGTTGCTCGTTGCCTTGAGTGCCAGAGGGTCAAGGCTAAACGTCAGCATCCAATGGGTCTTTTATACACCCATACGATACCTGAGTGGAAATGAGACACCATTTCCATGGACTTCATTGTTGGTCTTCCTATGTCATCACGCCACCATGATGCCATCATGGTGACAATTGACAAGTCGACCAAGGTGGTGCATTTCTCACCTATACGCACGACGTACAATGCACCATCAGTGGCGAGAGTATTCTTGGATTAGATTGTTAGACTACATGGGGTACCTCGTCGTATCATATCAAATAGGGATTCAGTGTTTACATCAGCCTTTTGGAGGGCTTTATAGCAAGCGTTGAGCACACACCTCAACTTTAGTTTTGCTTATCATCTTGAGACAGATGGTTAGACAGAGAGGTTTAATCAGGTTCTTGAGGATATGCTCCATATGTACATCATTGATCATCAAAGTAGATGGGAGGAGTATCTGTATCTAGTTGAGTTTGCCTACAACAATGGGCATCACAGCTCGTTGGGTATACCTTTGTTTCAGGCCTTGTACGACAGACCTTGCAGGACACCTTTGAGTTGGGACCGTATTGAGGACAGGGTTGCGATAGGGCCAAAGTTGGTTTAGGATATGGAGCAATAGGTGACCTTGATTAGGCAGAGACTTTAGGAGGCTCACGATCGACAGAAGAAGTATGCCGATAGTATTCTTGAGAGTGTGACCAAACAAGAGTCTAATCCATTATGGAAAGGGCTTTAAGCTCGCACCATGTTTTGTTGGACCTTTTGAGATCTTGGAGCCGATAGGACTTGTAGCCTATCGTCTAGCTTTGCCACTTAGCCTGTCGTGCATCCACAATGTCTTTAATTTTTTTGTTTTATGGCATTACATATATGATTTATCTCATGTATTGGATTAGAGTGCTCTTCAGGTAGAGGTAGACGGTCAATTAGATTTGGAGCCAATTCACATATTGTCTCGTCAAACACTGGGCCTTCGAGGTTGAGAGCTGGACCAGGTTAGGGTCTAGTGGGACATATATGATGAGGTCACGATGACATGGGAGGATGCAGCTAGATTGAGGGCCCTTTATCCTATCTCTTTGATGACTTCTAGGAGGAAGTACAGTCTTAGGGGGGGAATATGTGAGGCCTACCATTTCATTCCCCTATGTTTGACTACTTTTGTTTTACTATTGGTGACACATGTTAGACTTATGGGACTGTTATTCTTGATTTGCAGGACTATTAGACTTTATGCTTTATGTGGATTTATTATGTTTAGCATGATTATGATGAGATTAGACCTTGATATTGATTCACTGACAATGTTAGACATATGATTTACATTCTGATGTTATTGGGATACTATTCATGTGATTTCAGTTAGAGATATATTATGTGATCTTATCTTGTGATGGATTTTTGAAATACAAAATTAAGAATTTAATTATGATGTGATTCTTTGATGTTCTTATGATCATGTGATGATTAGAGTGTATGTTTCACTTTGCTTCAGCTATTATATATAAATGTTGGATTAACATTTCATTAGAGTGCGCAAGTGTTTCTAACTAAGCCACGGATATTCAGAGATCATCCCACACACTGTGTTGTTTCCCGTGTAAAGCTGATCTAGTTCCAAGAGGAACCAAGATCAACTATGTGATGTATGATGAATTTTTGTAATGTGGTTGTGTGATGTTAGTTGGTTAGGTCTACCCCTTCTTATATTTGATTTTTTTTAATTCGCGTTGTTAAGTGTAATGTTCTTTTAAATTTTTTTTTTTAAAAATTTTTGAGACCCCTTTTTATGTGTTTTTACTCAACTTATGGTGCTCAAAATGGGTTAAAATTGACCCTGGGTTGTACCACTAGGGTCTAGGGACCATTGGAGCTTGTGTAACCTTAGGTAAACTCCCATTTGGTCACTTTAACTTCACCCTGAAGTAAAGTGACGAAAATGGAAGTTTGGGAGGGAGAGGATGAGTGGGTAAAACACTTAACCTCTTCCTTTCCTCTCTCCTAGGTTGGGGGAGTCTTCAAGACCCCTTAATTGTGGAGGACTCAACTCCAAGCCTCTCCCACAATTGGTGAGGGCACCTTAGGGTTGCATGGGCTTTCTTAGGAGCAGATGATTGGGGCACATGTGGTACCCACTCCTCCTTTGGCTCCACCTTTCTCTCCCACATGTGTGAGAGAGAGCAAGTGGATGGGAGAAAGACTTGGTGGAATGGGTGGATGACATGTGTCACCACCCCATTCCAAGAATCTTTCAAGTGGATGTGTGAAGGAATGAGGCGGTGACATGTGTCACCTCCCCATTCCTCAAGGCTCATGAGAAGAGCCTATTTTATTCCCTCTTGAAGAGAGGGAGGGGGTTGTTGAATCTTTTTCAATTTTTGAATTTTAGTTGCTTTTGGGGAGAAAGTTAGAGGAAAAGGTTGGAGGCTAAACTTGGAGAAGGAGATAGAGGATCTCTTCTCAACTATTTTCCATTTGGGCTTTATAAGGTTGGACTCAAGGCAAATGCCTTTCCCTTATACATTTTTCTTTATTTGTATGATGTATGTGTGAGTTCTATTTTGTAATTTTGCTATGTTGTTGTGAGAAAGTTTGGTTATGGGAGTTGTGAGAGCCTCTCCATTTGGAGAGAATGTTCAACATGTGTGGGGTGGGGGAGGAGTGAACCTCCTCGGAGTCACATCCTTATTTTTGTGGGATTTTAGCCTTGAGGGTAATATGTGTATATGACTATTTTGAAATGGTTTGAGAGCCAAGAGGAAATTTTGTGAAAATTGTGTTTAAAGTGTTGTCTTGAGGCCTTGGAAAGAAATTGTTTTGGGAAGTATTTTGGAGTGACACTCTTGAGTTGAGAGATGTCCACTCCCCCACCCCATTGAACTCATCTTGAGTAACTTTTGTTATGTGAAAGCCATGGGAGTATTTTTTTTTTTGGTGTTTGTATGCTTTGTTGTGATGTGGTGTGTTTACCTTGTGTGAGGATGACCTCCTAGCTTAGGGCGGACTCATGGGTGAGTCAATGGTAGGGAGGAGAGCAGTTCGTTGTGGCTTCTTTTCTCTTTTGTGTCTTTGTAGGATTCTCCTTGGAGCTATGAGATGTTGGAGAACCCTCTACTTCTTCTTGTATAAGTTATTTTGAGCTCATAAGAGAGCATGGCCAAGATAGGCCTTGTGTATTTACTTTTAAAAGAGGAGACCTTTGCTCTCTCTCAAGTTGTATCGATTTTTGTTTGTTTAAACTTGAGTTGTAATGAAATTGTTTACATTTAGGAATGAAATTTTATAGTTGCTGATTTTAAAATGTTTATGAATGAAAACAAAAAAAAAGTTGCAAGAAAGAAAAGCATGTTCAAATTTTGATACGTTTGTATGTTTTATTGCAGCAAGAAGATTATAGTTAGTTGCTGTTTTTTTTTTTACATAAACAAAAATACATAGTGTGATTATTTTGTGCTCTTAGAAAGGAAAATTAATTTATAGATATTTATTTCCAAAAAGAAAGTTTATATGCAATTATAGAGGTTTCTTTTTATATTTAATGTGAGCATTTATTTTAAAAAAATAAAGAATATATATACCTATATATATTTATACAAATATATGTATATGAATATATATATATATAATATATATATGTATATTTATTGCCCTGTGCATCATATTAATATCTATATTTTGGCTGAGGATATATATATATATATATGTATATATAACATAGATATATAAATATATTTGTGTATTACTGTCATTTTATACTGAAACTGTGATTGCTGCACACAAACTGAGTATATATATACATATGTAGGTATGTATATATATATACATATGAGGTATATATATACATACATATATATACATATATACATATACATATACATATATTAAATATCTCGTAATGCTGTGTAGAAAAAAAAAGAGAATTTTTTTTGGACTGCATTTTTTATAAAGAATGTAGGTTTTAAACATATTTGTTGGTGGGGGGTTCGACCCCCCCACCGTCCGTCAATTTTAAAGGAGTGTGGGGAGGGGCTGAGCGCCACCCACACTCCACTATAGTGGGTGTGGGTGGGGCTCGGTGCCTCCCCACACTCCCACACCCCCCGTGTCCCCTTCCTGTTGCTCGTCACTCTACCATCCCCCTCTCTTCTGCCATTTCCACCCCCACGTGGCCTCACCGTGTGTAGAGATCCTTTCATGGTGGCCAACAATTGTCTGCCCTCTTTAACCTGCAGGGTTTAAATGTATACTCAGTGCTCTATAGCTATTTTACAATATATATATATATACACTCTACCGTCCCCCTCTCTTCTGCCATTTCCCCCCCCACGTGGCCTCACCGTGTGTAGAGATCCTTCCACAGTGGCTAACAATTGTCTGCCCTCTTTAACTTGCAAGGTTTAAATGTATACTCAATGCTCTATAGCTATTTTACAATATATCTATATCCTGGTCTTACTAATCAATCGAAACCCTCTAGTATAACCAAAGGTATATTCAAAAGAAAATAAAATAATAATATATTTAAACATGCAAAAAAAAATGCACGGGTATACACAATGTGTATACCTTCCTTGAGCTTCCATTCATGGAGGCCATTCCCTAAACTTGCAAACACAAACAATAGGAAAATAAAGAAAAAAGAGGAGAAGAAGTGGAGGAGAGAATATGAGATGGAGGCTAGGGTTTACCTCTTTTCTCCATAATGAAATTATATTTTATTGTTGGTGGCTTTTAGGGCAAGATGGCTTTTAAATCAGTTTTAATTACTTAATTGTTCTCTCTTCCCTCTCTTTTGGGATTTTGATTTATAGGATTTTATTATTATCCTTTTTGCTTGTGTTGTCAAAAAAAAAATTAGGAGAGGGGAAATTTAAATTATGTAGTAAAATTTAATTTCTTTGGTTGTTTAAATGTAGGGTTGGGAAATTCTCTTACCTCATATTTCTTTTTGAAGATCTTTAAAAATTTACGTATTTCGATGGGGCGCATTATATTATTTTTAAGTTAAAATTTATTGTAGTGGGGAATAAATGTTCATTCAAATCTCTTTCAATTTAATTATTTTAAATGAAAGTGATTTTTTTTTATAACCAGATGTATAAAATTATAGATTGCAAAGTTTAAACAAAGAGGCTAATTTTAAATTCGATATTAATTAGATTAGCTATTTTGGTTTAATTAACCTAGTGCGAATTAGTTAGTTAAATTAATTAGTCGATTTCTTTTAACATAGAAAACCTAGTAAACTTTGACAAGAAATTATTTAATTAGAATAAGCCTTATTCACGCCCGTGAGGCGTTATGCTGTCAAATTTTTTTCAGAATCTAGGGTTTAGTTAAGTTAGTAAATTTAATCTTGCGAAGTAAGATAGCATCGTTTTTGCAAGCTTGATGATATTATTATTAGACCATTAATTTTATACTTATGCATTAGAATTAAGCTTTTGATTTTGACTTATGTCAAAATCCCATCATTCACTTCGGTAAACCTAGGGTTATGATCTTCGATCGTAACCTTATTAACAACGTCATTCATGTCGTATTGACCCCCTAGTTGGCCTACATCGTGTAGGGGAACTGCACATGTGATCGCATTACCTTGCTTTCAACTGACATGTTTACACCTTATGCGTATTGCCACCGAGCATGCTTACGCATGCAAGGGGATTTCTAGGGAAGCATGGAATTTTTTTTATATTTCGTGTCATGACCACATGACAAATGTGGACATGACACGTGTGATGCATGTCGTGACCGCATGGGAAATGTGGGCATAATAGGATTTCAAATTTATAAATACAAACACAATAAATATTTTGAATGCTATATGATCACATGTACGCATAAAATCTACTACTTTCCATCTAGTTTGTAAATGAAACCTAATCATGCTTATATATGCAACTACAACTATTCCCACTAAGAATTTAGTAATTCAAACTTGAGATGTCGACATAGGACCCAAATAACAGTCACTAAACTGACATTTTAAATTAGGGTAGACCCAAAATAGGGCCGGACTAGGGTGCTAGCACCCAAGTCCACCCTGTCATTTTCACTTAAGATTCATTAAAATGCAATCCCCTAGGTCCTATTTGCCATAAAACTTCAGGGTTTTCTCATCGGGAGTTAGAAATATCACACAAGATGTTCTAAATGCAAAATAAGGACCCGAGAGCTAAACTTTAAGAGGGAAAAGCCCCCAAGGGGACATTTTCTAACATAACATTTAGCCCCCACTTTAATGTATGTATAAACACAAGGCCAATACATGCATTAAAATATGGTCAACAAACACAACAAACACACCAAGCATGGTGAAGACATGACAAACACATTGAAGATAGTTATAACCATGCAAAACATGGAGAAGATAATTGAAGACATGCAAAACACAGTGAATGTAGTGATTATTTTCTTTTTCTTCTTCTCATATATGAAATGCGGATGCAAGTACAAGGAAAGAAAACACACAACCCATTGTGCAGGAGGGACTCATCTCCACCAGTCTTTAAGACTGCACATATGGGGGAGAAAACATACAACACAAATCTTAGAGTACAAGAGGGACTCATCACCACCAGTCTTTAAGACTACACTTGAGAACAAACATGTCATATAAATCTGAAAGCATAGGAGGGACTCATCGCCATCGGTCTTTAAGACTATGCTTGGAAACAAGAACACAATACACACACATAGAAGACATGGAGAAAACATGATAGATAAGTGATGGAAGAAACCTATTGCTAGGTTCGCAACCATCTTAGGCACATTATAGGCACACACCGACAATTGGACTTCACCACAACAATCACTGAAGACGTGCTTAAGGGTTAGGATACTCTCAGATCCACTCCCTGCCTCCATAAAGGACTTGTAGTAAATGACAGGATGTACACTCTCCTCGAGAAATACACCATCCCTGCCTCTATAAAGGGCTTAAGATAAAAAGGATATGCAAGATATCCTGCCTCTGCAGAGGGCTTAAATGATTGCAATAGATTCAAGATTCACAAAGACACATTGCTAGCATCTAAATTAGATAGCTTACCTTATATATGCCCCCACCTTAAGGTGGTTGATGTCTTATACCGATATCAAGCACGTTAAGGTAGGAAGAAAACACACAAAGTAACACAAGCTCTCACAAATCTCATGCCCCCAAAGGTGACATGTACTTTACGATCACCAAATGTTACCAAAAACACATTCCTATAAGAGAGGTGTTAGTGTCCATATAATCATGATAATTAGCAATGCATATGATCATTCACATAAATAACTGAGGAATGCAAGATTCAAGATAGACAAAGTGCATCGAGCAATAGTATTGTTATGTTTTGTAAGTGTGATAAGACAATATCAATATCACATCGGATACTGTATAACAACCCAATCGTCATGTATGGAATAGGTCCATTTTTTGATTTCTCACTGAAGGGACACTAGGTCCGCATCAGTATAATAATTTTTTGTCATCCGCTCGCTAGATAGAACCACTAGAGGAAGGTAAACAATAAATCAAGAGAGAGAAAACAAGTGCCTTAGGGATAGTCACATAGGAGGGTGTCCCCAAGTCACCAACTGCAACGCTATGTCCATAAGACACAACACAAAACAATGAAAATAGAGGTGAAACAATATAGAAGAATGATGATACAAATAGAAGAAGGGTCACAATAGAGGTAGTCTCCTAGTATCCTTGACCTTACGAGAGTATCAAGGGTCATCCTAGGAGGCCTAAACAACACATAACACATCACGAGGGAAGCACATCATAGAGGTAAAGGGTTAGAAATACTTACCTGATGGGACAACCGGGCTAGTGGTCATCATGGATCTTGATCTTTATCTTAATGGCTATATCTTTATCTCTTCTTCTCTCTTCCACATTTTCATGAGTTTGTGGGATTATCCTTATAGGAAGGGTGTTTATTAATGATGGTAGAGAGGGGATATCATAGTTTTCTATGTCAGGTAAAGGTGGTGATGCATGAACATTTATAATACCCTCTCCATTTGATTGATGTTGTTGAGGAACCTGAAAAGTGCCCATTTTAGTCCATATATAGGGTGTTGGAATATCTTGGTTTTAGGGATAATTTGTTCTTCAATATCATGTGAATTTTCATTGCTTTCCAAGGTATGTGAAGGTTTAGGTAAATGTGCATGATTTGTTTCTTTGTTTAAGATGTACTTGAGAAGTTCTTGAACATCAGGTGGTAAATTTTCATTTTCAGCAGGTTGAAGAAAATTTTCACAAAGGGAATCTGCATCATCCAAAGCATCATCCTAGCCAGGAAGAGTAGGGAGGGATGACAGAGTAATTTTAAGAAATGCATCCATGATATCTTCTTCTTGTGCCAAAATATCCTCACTAAGTGGGGTTATGTTGGGACACGTTTCTTTGTTCGATGAATCACCCATTGCTATATTAGCCTAATAGGTCCCAGAAAGAATTTCAATTATGCATCATGAAATAAAGGAACAAAGGGAATAATATCTTCATTACTACTTTTCCCATGGTTATTTTCAGAAATGAAGTTAGTGAGATTTTCCAAGATTGAAGGCAAAACACCCATGATAGTGAGAAAGCTTTCGAAATAAGCTATTGTTCGAAGGATATCACAGGCAGTGATTATGGTCAAGTCAATACCATAGATGTAGGCTATTTGATGCAAGACATGAGGATATTTATCAATGTTTTTACAAAAATTATCATAATTCATAATGTACTCAAATAAATCTTCCAAAGATGAATGATGAGGAGAATCCATGAATGCAAAACTCTGTGTAAAAATGACCTAAAATACTTTATTTTTTCAACTTTTTTGAATGCAAAACAATAGGAGAAAAGGCATTGTAGAAAATTACAAATATTCCAATGATGCAGCAATATTTTTCACAACACTCTTTTAATGCAAACCTAGAGTAATGACAAGTCAAAACCTAGTTAAAATGTGCTAAAATGTGTAATTTTTCAACAATTTTCCATGCAAAGGCATAGTAGAAGGGGCGTTGTAAGGAATTTGAGGAGGGGAAGTAGATAATAACCCTAGTAAAATCCAATTAATGCTGCAAAATCCCTTACAACACACTTGTAGTGCAAATTTAGAGAGACAATAAGGCCAAAATCTAGTGAAAATGCAAGGTTTTCAAACCCTAGACATGAAATTTTGCAAGAAGAACACTATGATGCAACACAACTATTATAAATTAGTCATAATGAGTGTTTGAAAGTGACATTAAAATATGAAACAAGATTTTGACTACAAAACCCAGTTAATGCAAAACTAGGTTTTTATGAAAAATACACAATTTCAAGCAATTTTTGTCAAATTAAGTACAAAAATGCAATGCAAGTGAATTCTAAATGATGAATTTCTATAATTTAAATTAGATCTAATGAGAATGACAGAAATTTAATGAAATTAAATGCCAAATAATTCAAACTATGCTAAAATGCAAGCCTAAAATACCAATTTTTTCAAAAATTTTCAATTTTTTTGTAATTTTTTGAATTCAATAAAATGAATGAATGAAAATATATCACACAACACTCAGTAAGGTGCCTAAAAGTCTAAAAACATGAGTTCACAAAAAAAATTTACAGGAAAAAAAAAGGGTGTGGATGGGTTGATGTGGAATCCTCCTTTCACTACAAACATCCCAAGGGCATATTAACCAAGTTGAACCTCCAATTTGTGCAAGAGGATTCACCTATCAGTTTGGGCTGCCACTTGGGAAGATGTGGAATCTTGGATGTGTCAAACTATATCTCAATTTAATGCTCTATTTCACTTAAAAACCTTAAATATGCAAAATAGTAAGCAAATTATCAAATCACGACAAATCGTTTCAGACTAAGATGAGGGATAGAGATATTTATATCACTATTTTTTGAAGTTTGGAAAGAAGAGAAGTCAGGGACATAGGGACTAGTACCCAAGTCGAAGGTACCTATTTCTTTATAGAATTTGGAACTTCTCCCAACACTGATCTACACTACAACTTCCAGTTCTGCTTTAGGAAAATTGGAGGACATGTGGACTAGCGCCCTAGTCCAAGAAAAGCTCCAATATCCTGCTTCTTTTCAGATCCCAAATCCTTGATGTCTGCCAATCCCTTTCTACAACTCCATTTTGCGAAACTTGATACATGTAACTTGTAATCACAAGGAGTGTGGGAGGGGGTTGTGGTATTTAGAGGCTTGCCTCGGTCAAGCCCTGGAGAGATATTCAAGTCTTCCAAACACCATTGTCAGATAAGAGTGTGTATCTCAGCAGGATAGGGGAAAAAATCCAAATGATAAATGATTGAAAAATACTAGATACCACCTCTAAGTGTAGATCTCATGGAAGGAAGATTCTCTTCATTCCACGAGGAGATGGATGTCAAATCAATTGGGTATTCCATAATTTACACCTATATATTTGTTTGGGTGTATGGTATTTTTAAGTATATTATTATTTGGCAACATATTTAGCATATTGTTTGTTATTTTATTGAACTTGTCGTTCATGAGATTAATCACATTTTATTGTATAAATATGTGACTCCTGAAGTGATGGGAGATAATTCAAATCTATTGCTCCTGATATGGTATTAGAGTAAGGTGAATAACATGGGATATTTTTTCTATTGTAGTTGTAATTGCTCGTATTACGTTGATAGGCATCCCCCATTGGGAAGTAGTGGGCTCTTGCACAACAGATGTGGAAAATTGATGGTTTGAAGCAATCACCACTAAACAAGTTTTTGAAAGCTAGCACTGTTAATAAGGAAAATATGTATTGGTTGGTGGCAGGATAGATATTTTTCTTCCACACTTTCCCAAATTCCTATCTCATGAACAGTGGAACAAGCTCCTTATAACTTTATTCATTTTCTGGTGACTCCTCTATCCCAAATAAGTTCGTAAAGAATACGAGTGCAGTTTGAACCAATTCCTCATATTACTGACCGTAAAAGGGTGTATGTGGAGTAGACAGATTTACTAGTAGCTCAATAGGCAATGTTACATTAGATCAGGTTGACATGTTTGGCTTCTCTTCCTTTAAAGGAATATTGTATTCATGTGATTGGCTTGGCAGGGCCTTCCTCCATGTTTGGGTAGATCCTTATAAACTTGGCTTGTATTTGGTGATCAAGTTCCCATTTGCACATTGCTGGATTAGGTGCAAACATTTTATTCATTTCCAACATGGAGTATAGATTATTTAGGAGGTAGTTCCTTCATGTATTGAACCTATGCATTGTTTTTACCTGTTGTGTGCCATTTGTTTTTATCTCTTCATTAGTGTCCCATACATGTATTGGCTGGGCCACTAATAGTTTCTATCGGCAAATAGATTTTGTTTGTCAAACTATCTATTAGTCTTCTACAAGGTTCGGTGAACATTATTACATATCCCTTTATGATTTTGCATAAAAGAGTAACGTTGGTAGGTTGTTTGCAAGTCAAGTGATCCCGATCCATCAATGGTCTACATTTGTCAGGCTTGGCATGTATGTGATTGCATCGTGTATACTGAAAGGCACAGACAAAAAAAATTATTAATATCAAAGGGAGATAATTAGCTAGGGATGAATAGATTGTTCTAGTTATATAGCCACATATTATATTAAATCCCTTTGTTGTGAGATGAAGCTAGTCATTTGGAAGTCTTCCTCATTTGGGGCCAACTCTATTAACCTTGGCATGTGACTAGAGTGGCATATATCATTAGAGTCAGGGATTCCCTTTGATGCCTCTTTGAGGATGAATCTTTTGATGGTATATTCTCCATCGAGGCCCCATGCTATGTCTTCAGCTTTTCTGTATTGGAGGAGAGAATCTGTACTCTTTCTATCTAGATTTTGTGGCTTCTTTTTATTTTTTCCCTTCTAGAGTATGTCAAATGTACGAGAATACAATAGGTCCATAGGATTTATACCATGGTATAACAATATGCATTAATACTTGTTGCTAGCAACAGTTATATTTTTTTTTCTACATAGGGTCCATATGCTGATAGAAATCCACCAAACATATTATTAGTCTTAGGAAGTTTGAAAAACAAAATTTGTAAACTATGTTTTTAAACAAAATTTTGTAATTTTAAACTCTTCAAAGGGGGTGTTATACTTCTTCCTCCTCTCACACAATGGCAGGAAGTTCTCCCAAGTTTCTTCTTCTATACTCTCAACTACTGCGTGGAAATAATTATTCCACGTGGAAAACCAAACTCAAAACTTAACTCGAGTTTGAGGAAGTTTGGGATGTGGTGAGCAGTGCCACAACTAGACATAAAACATATGCTGATGAGCAGAAGAAATTTAATCAATCCAATAGAAAGGTGAAATTGATGATTTTGTTTAGTGTGTTTGATGATATCTATCCCTTTATCTATGACTCGTCCACAGCCAAAGATGCATGGGACAAGCTCAAGATGGTGTATGAGGTGAAGAATCAGAATTAGATCCTAAATTTGCAAAGTCAGCTACATAGCCTGAAAATGAAGAATGGAGAATAGTTAGAATCCTTTCTCAAAAGGATTGAAGAGTTGAGAGCTTCCTTACAAGCATTGGGAGAAAAGATTGAGGATGCATTCTTGGTACCTATTGTTTTATGGGCACTGCCTCCTAGATATAAAGTTTTTGTGACAACTTTAAATGTCATAGAGATGACACCAAATTTTGAAAAGATAGTGAATTTGTTGTAGAAAGAAGTGTCTCTAAGGCAAGAACATGAGGAGGAGGATCATTCCATGACCACTCGTCATAAAGGTAAGAAGCCTATGAAGCAGTCTAGTGGACCACCCAAATCTAGTAACTCATCCAAATACCAGAAGAAGTGTCCAATATGTGAAAGGATTGGACATGATGTGAAAAATTGTTGGCACAACTCATTGGCCAAAAGATCATCCAACAATAAAGAGTTTCAAAAGAAGCCATTTCAAAGTGGCAATACTCAATGGCAGTAGAAGACCAAACAGAAACAACATTGCAAGATTGTTGAAGAAGAAGACTCTCTAGAAGTCAAAGAGGAGTGTGTGTTTTCAGCCCACACATCAGAGGATAGTTCACAGTCAACCTCAATCTGGTACGTGGACTCAGGTGCTACAAAGCACATGACAGGACAGAAGGAGTGGTTTCTCACATCGTAACCCCATCATGGTAAAGTCTCTCTTAGAGATGATACCACCTATGATATTCAAGGTATTGGTGACATCTCTTTGCAATTTGGTATACATAGGTGTAGGCTCACTGAAGTCTTATATGTTCCCAGACTTACCAAAAATCTCCTTTCTGTTAATCAATTTCTTGATCACAACCCAAGAATAGAGTTTGATAAAAATGATGATAAAAAGGTATGCCTAATCCGTCATAAGTCTAACAGTACAAAAATTGGTAAAATGTTTGGGCTTGATACAATTGCCAATAATCAAGCTTTAGTTACTAAGGATAGTGATCTTGCTATGTTATTACATCGTATATTCGGTCATTTGAGCACTAGCTATTTGCTAACACTTAGTAAGAAAAGCATGGTCAAAGGGCTTCCCTCACTTGAGAAGTCAAGTGCTATTTGTCCTAGTTGTATTGTTGGAAAATAACATAGAGCACCCTTTTATCATAGTGAGCATCGTACAGGCCAACCTTTGTAGCTGGTGCATACCAATCTATGCAGGCCCATGGCACCTAGTCATAGTGGATTCAAGTATTTTCAGATTTTTTTTTATGATCACACAAGGAAGATGTGGGTATATTGCTTGCAACATAAAGATGAAGCTCTTTCCTATTTCAAAGAGTTTCACACTCAAGTGGAGAAAGATACAAATCATTGTATTCATACCCTCCACTCAGATTGAGGGGGAATACACTAGCATAGAATTCTCCACATATCTAAAGGAAAATAGAATTAAGTGTCAACTGACTACAGCATACACACCTCAACAAAATGGGGTTGCTAAACAGAGAAATTGCATCATTGTGGAGATGGTCGGCAGTATGTTGAAAGATTCTCATTTGGGACATGCTTATTGGGCTAAAGTTGTACATACATCAATTTATCTTCTGAATCATGCACCAACCAAAGCACTTGATGGCATCACACTAGAAGAAGCATGGACAGGAGTAAAGCCTTCTATCTCACATCTTCGTGTATTTGGATGCATTGCCTATATGCACATTCCTAAAAAGAAAAGGAAGAAGCTAGATGAAAAATCCTTGAAATGTATTCTTCTTGGTTACAGTAGTGAGTCTAAGGCATATCATCTTATGGATCCTACCACAAAGAAGATATATATTAGTAGAGATATCAGTTTTGATGAGAAGATTGAGTCAAGTTCTCATCCTACATCATCACCTACTCTAGATAGTGCTCCTATTTTCAACATGGACGGGAAAAATGATGGGAACATTGATAGTCAATCAACACCCACAAATGTCACAAGACCTTTACCTAAGTGGTATACTAGTACAATTCATGATGCAAAGATAGATGGAATCCTAGACACTTCCACTTCAGGACTAAGGACTCAGAGCATGGCTCACAATGAGGTAAATCTAGCATTAATGATTTTAGTTGTTGATAATTTTGAACCATATAATATTTAGGAAGCACTAGAATCAAAGCCTTGGAAGGAGGCTATGGATGTAGAGTATCAATCCCTGACAAAAAACAACACTTTGGAGCTTGTTGAACTACCACCTAGTAAGAAAGAAATTGGTTGTAAATGGATATTCAAAACTAAGTATAAAGCAGATGGTAGTATAGATAAACATAAGGCAGGACCTATAGCCAAGGGTTATGCCCAAAAAGAAGGGATAGACTATGAAGAAACATTTTCTCCTAGAGAAAAGATTAAAACCATTAGAATGATTTTTGCTTTAGCTGCACAATTTGGATGGAAATTGTATCAAATGGATGTAAAAAGTGCATTTCTCAATGGAGACCTTAAGGAAGAGGTCTATATGACCCAACTAGAGGGATACATTGCACCTGGTAAAGAAGAAAAGGTATGCAAACTCATTAAGTCCCTATATGGTCTCAAACAAGCTCCTAGAGCTTGGTATATAAAAATTAATGAACACCTACTAAAACATGGTTTCACTAGCCATCCATATGATCCTAATCTCTACCTCAAGGATCAAGGGTGAGATATTGTGATCATTAATGTATATGTTGATGACCTAGCTATCACAGGAAGCTCAAAAGTAATGATAGAGACAACCAAGAATGATCTCAAGAAGGCATTTGATATGACAGATCTTAGGTTACTGCACTATTGTCTAGGCTTAGAAGTATGGCAAACTAATCATCATATATTTGTATATCAAAGAAAATATGCCAAGACATTACTCAAGAAGTTCAAAATGATGGATTCCAAACCCATGTCTACACCAATGGAATCATGTGTGTAGTTATCTATTTCTGATTCATCACCTCAGGTGAATGCAACACTTTATTGACAAATGATTGGAGGTTTGATTTACTTGACTTATACTAGACTAGCTATTAGTTTTGCTATTAATTATCTATCAAGATTTAGGAAAGAATGATGCAGGATCATCCCTGGTTCAAGAGCAATCTTGAATCAACCAAAAACATTTGCATTTCAGTTTGTGTGCAGTTCAGTTTATTTCTTTTCCAGTTCAATTCAGGAAGTTCAGTCAGAACCAGTTTTCTGCTCTTGGTTTGACATTTCACCACAATTGCATTTCAGATCTTGTGGAGCTTTATTTAGCATCTACATTCATTCATCTACATCATATCTAGAATTCAAATATCTACACTTCAATATCAGAAAGATATCACTATCAGAAGTTTGACTGTTTCTCAAAGCAGAGCATCTAGATAATCATAGACAACCAACTGAAGGAGAAACATGCAGAAGCATTTAGCAATCTTTAGAGCCTAATGACACATCATTCAATGATCTTTGGTTCATGGCTGACCTTCCCAAGAGATCTGCACATCATTCCATTCATTTTACTGAAAGTGTTCTATGCATTTAGGTCTGACTTATCTGTGTTCACACGTTACAGCTCTTCATTGGAGTTTGTGATATTCTTTGGCCGACGTGGAGGAATCTATTGATTCAGACTTGATATATATTGATGTAATAGATCCTTAGGAAAGTAGTTAATAGGGGAAGTTCATAAGTTACTAATTTCTGGATAGATAGTTTATTCATTTTTCTGGAGAAGGAGCTTCAAAGGTTTATCTTGCGCATGTATGTAATCAGGCCTGTGAGCCCTAATTGTAAGTCCGCATGTTGCCGACCGATCTCTATTTGAATTCTATGATATATTGAATGACTAAATCTACATTTTCTTTTTTTCTTTGAGTTGTTTCCATTGTGTTTGTACTTTTGCTGCACGGTTTGAACAATTCATTCTGTGAACCCTCCTATCGTGATTGCACCAAGTGGTATCAGAGCGAAAGTTCAAATCTTTGGGAATGAATTAAGCGAAGTTGGCAAGGGAATTCCATAATATCTTGCTATGGACAGATTGCCAAATTGAGGTGGGTTACTTGTGTTACAACTGATCACCAATTGGGAGGCAGTTGTCACCTTGTAGCTTGATCACCGAACATTGAGGTAGTTTACACTTGATCCTAGGAAGAATTTCACTGAGGAGAGTTGTTGCTATTGGAACAATGGCTGGAAGAATGGATGAGATGATGGAGATGATGAGAACAATGCAAATTTGATTGGATCCTATTGAAGAAGATAGGCAAAGAGGATTGACACCGAGACCTAATGTTGAAAGTGATGATGAAGAGGAATTTCATTCTGTTGAACAAACTGGCGAAACCCTAGGAGGTGATGAAGAAGAAGAATTAGATCAAGTAAAGGTGTTGTGAGCTATTTCAAAGATTGGAAAGAGACCTAGAGTTGATGTGCTAAACTATACTGGTAATTTGAACCTTGAAGACTTGATTGACTAGATAAATGATATGGAAGAATACTTTGAATATGAAGAAGTTGAAGATCTAGAGAAGGTGAAATTTGCAAAGAAAAAGTTGAAAGGACATGTTGCTATATGGTGGAAAGAATTTCAGTTGGAAAGAAATAGAAGAAGAAAAGAAAAGATTACAAAATGGGATAGGATGGTGACAAAGTTGAAGAATCAATTTATACCTATTGACTATGAGTTGGAACTATTGAAAAGATTGCAAAACTTGAGGCAGAAGGAGAAATTTGTGAAGGAGTACACTGAAGAATTCCATAAGATGATCATAAGGACATGACATAGTGAAGAAAGTAAAGAGAAAGTGGCTAGATACATCAATGGACTGAGACTGAACATTCAAGAGGAACTAAGCTTGGTAAGGATGACATCTTTGGAAGAAGCATATCAGTTCACCCTAAAAGTTGAAGAGAAGCTGAATAAGAGGCAAGATTAGAGACAGAGAGGTAGAGGAGGTAAAATGAAATTTAGAGAGGTAGGACTTATTTTGAAGGAGACAAATCATATCTGGAGCAGAACAAGTTTGACATCCTGTTTAAGAAGGATCACAGAGATAACAATGCTTACCAGAGAGATGACATAAATTTTTACCAGAGAGGAAACCATAGTGCATACCAAAATGAAGGATACAAAAGAGAAGGAAGAGGATTTAATAAGAGAACATTCAGAGGTACTTGTTTCAAGTGTGGAGGTGAAGGACATAGAGCATTTGAGTGTAATTAGGGTAGTACAAGTAAGAGGACAAAAAATAATGGAAGAGCAGCCTATGTTGAAGAAGAACCTGTTGAACTGAGTGATCCCTATTCAGTTGGCAAACTAGAGAAAGGAGAATCATTGGTGATGAGGAGAGCACTATTTCAAGCATAGACAAATGAGGAACCACCGTAGAGGAAGAGTTTGTTTAGAATAAGATGTAAATTAGGAGGCAAGTATTGTAAAGTTGTAATTGATAGTGGTAGTTCTGATAAGCTAGTTTTAGAAGAGATGGTGACTAAGCTGAAGTTGGAAATATTGAAACACCCTAAGCCATATCATATAGCATGGATTCAGGATGATCATAAGGTACTGGTGAGTGAGCAATGTTTGGTGAAATTTCATATTGGATCTTATTATGATGAAGTCTTGTATGATATTATGCCTATGGATGTTTGTCATATCTTGTTGGGTAGACCTTGGTAGTATGATAGAAAAGCTATACATGATGGGAGAAATAATACATATACTATAATAGAAAATGGGAAAAGAATTACTTTGATTCCTTTGGAGGACGATCCTAAAGATGTGGTATGTGAAAATGCTAGAATTTGTTAGGTAGATGGAAGGAAATTTCTAGATGGTTTGAGACATGAGAATATGTGTTATGCCTTGATTCCTAAGAAGCTTGAAGCATTGAAGAAAGAAACTGAAGAAGAACAACCGGAGGAGATAAGAGAGTTGCTAACAGAATATGAAGACATCATATTAGATAATGTCCCTGATGGATTGCCACCTATAAGGAGTATCAGTCATCACATGGATCTTATACCGAGAGCAAGTTTGCCTAATAAAGAAGCACATAGAATGGCACTGATAGAGAATGAAGGACTGAATAGACAGATACAATAGTTGTTGAAGAAAGGTTTGATCAGGGAAAGCTTGAGTCCTTGTGCAGTACCTATAGTATTAGCACTGAAGAAGGATGGAGAATGGAGAATGTGTATTGATTCTAGAGCAATAATCAATATCACAGTTAAGTATAGATTTTCTTTACCTAGGATGGATGATATCATGGATTGTTTGAGTGGAGCAAGATATTTCACAAAGATAGACTTGAAGAGTGGATACCATTAGATCAAAATTAGAAAAGGTGATGAATGGAAGACTACTTTTAAGACAAATGAAGGATTGTATGAGTGGTTAGTGATGCCCTTTGGATTGACAAATGCACCGAGTACTTTCATGAGGTTGATGAATGAAGTCTTAAAGAAATTCTTGGGTAAGTTTGTGATTGTATAATTTGATGATATTTTAATTTTCAGTAAGACACAAGAGGAACATTTGTGGCATATTAGACAAGTTTTGCAGAGGTTGAGATAAGATAAATTGCTGATAAACATCAAGAAGTGTAGTTTCATGAAGGAAGAACTAGTATATTTGGGATTTGTGATTTCTGTGGAAGGATTGAAGATGGACCCTGAGAAAGTGAGAGCAATTATTGAATGGCCTACACCAGAGAGCATTGGAGAAGTTAGATCATTTCATGGATTGGCTAGTTTCTACTGGAAGTTCATAAGAAATTTTAGTTCAGTTTGTAACCCTATGATAGAGACAATGAGAGGTGACAGAAAAGATTTCAAGTGGACATCAAGAGCAGATAAAAGTTTTGAATTATTGAAGTAGAAGGTGACAACACAACCTGTTTTGGCATTATCAAATTTCAATAAGGTATTTCATGTTGATTGTGATGCAAGTGGAAATGCAATTAGAGCAGTATTAAGTCAAGAAGGTAGACCTATAGCATATTTTAGTAAGAAGTTTAATGATGCAAGGAGAAGATATTTGGTTTATGATCAAGAGTTCTATACCATAATTCAAGCCTTGAAGAAGTGGAGACATTACATGTTACCTAAGGAGTTTGTGATGTATACAGATCATCAAGCTTTGCAATGTCTGAATAGTCAAGGTAAGTTGAATCAGAGACATATGAGATGGGTAGAGTTCATGCAGAGTTATACTTTTGTGTTGAAGCATAGGAGTGGCAAATCAAACAAAGTTACTGATGCATTAAGTAGAAGAAGATTGACAAAGATGAGAGTTGAAGTGTTGGGTTTTGATGAATTGAAGAACATGTATGAGGGAGACACTGATTTTGTAGAACCATGGAAAGCATGTAAGGAACCTATTGTGATAGATAGGAGTAAGTGGTTGGACTATTTCATTCAAGAAGATACGTTGCTTAAAGGAAGTCAGTTGTGCATACCTACAAGTTCAATGAGAGACAATTTGATCAAGGAGAAACACAGTGGCGGATTGGTAGGACATTTTGGCATGGATAAGATAGTGGATTTGGTGAGTGAAAACTACTTTTGGCCTCAGATACATAAGGATGTTCAGAGATTTGTGCAGAATTGTAGAGTTTGTTAAGTTGCAAAAGGAAGTAGTCAAAATACTGGATTGTATAAACCTTTGACAATACCGGAGAGACCTTGGGAAGAAATAAGCATGGATTTTGTGTTGGGATTGCCTAAGACACAGAGAGGACATGATTCAATATTTGTAGTGGTGGACAGATTTTCAAAGATGGTTCATTCCATACCTTGCAAGAAGACAACTAATGCAGTGAATGTAGTTGACCTATTTTTCAAGGAGATTGTAAGATTGCATGGATTACCTAAGAGTATAGTTTTAGATAGAGATACAAAGTTCATTGGATACTTTTGGAGAACACTTTCGAAGAAGATGAAGACAAATTTGAAGTTCAGTTTAGCTTTTCATCCACCTATTGATGGATAGACAGAGGTAGTGAATAGGAGTTTGGGAAATTTGTTGAGATGTTTGGTTGGAGAGAAGGCAGGAAGTTGGGATTTGATTCTTTCACAAGTAGAGTTTGCATACAATAATTTAGTGAATAGGAGTACTGAAAGAACACCTTTTGAGATTTTTATTGGAGTAAACCCTAAAGGAGTTGTAGAATTAAGAAATATCAGTGTAGAAGAAAAGAGAAGTGCAAAAGCTGAAGAATTTGTAGAACATATGAAGACAATGTATAATTAGGTTAAGAAGCACTTGGAGAATATGAATAGTAAGCACAAAGAGAAGGTTGATGAGAAGAGAAGACACAAGGAATTTGAAGTTGGAGATGTAGTGATGGTGTACTTGAGAAAATAAAGATTTCTAGTTGGGACATATTACAAGATGAAGATGAAGAAGTTTGGACCTTGTAGGATACTCAAGAAATTTGATTTAGGAAATGCATATGAAGTAGAGTTACTAGAGACATTAGGGATATCACCTATTTTCAACATTGTAGACCTTAATCAGTATCATGAAATAGAGTTCAGTGACAGCATGGAAGAAGGCTTGACGAAATAGTTACCACAACAAGCACCAAAGCAAATTGAAGACATTTTGGACAACAGAGTTGGGCGCAGCACTAGAGTAAAACAATACAAAGAATATCTTGTAAAGTGGAAAGGTAGACCGAAAGAAGATTCATCATGGATTTCTCAAGCTGAGGTGGACCGCCTTGGTTCTCCTCTATCCCCAACAAAGTGAGGGACTCACTTTTTCAATAACCCTAGATATCTGATGCAAGAGTATCCCTAGTTCAAGAGCAATCCTACATCAACCAAAAACATTTGCATTTCAGTTTGTTTACAGTTCAGTTTGTTTCTTTTCTAGTTCAGTTCAGGTAGTTCAGTTAGAAGTAGTTTTCTACTCTTGGTCTGACATTTCACCACAATTGCATTTCAGATCTTGTGGAGCTAGATTTAGCATCTACATTCATTCATCTACATCATATCCAGAATTCAGAGATATGCATTTCAATACCAGAAATATATCACTATCATAAGTTTGACTATTTCTCAGAGCAGAGCATCTGGATAATCACAGACAACCAACTGAAGGAGAAACTTGCGGAAGCATTTACTGATCTTTGGAGCCTAATGAGACATCATTCAATGATCTTTGGTTCATGTCTAACCTTCCCAGGAGATCCGTACATCATTCCATTCATTTACCACAAGTGTTCTTGGCATTTAGGTTTGACCTATCTGTGTTCACACATTACAGCTCTTCATTGGAGTTTGTGATCTTCTTTGGCTGACACGGAGGAATCTATTAATCCAGACTTGTTATATATTGATGTAATAGCTCCTTAGGAAAGTAGTTAATAAGGGAAGTTTATAAGTTACTAAGTTCTAGATAGATAGTTTATTCATTTTTCTGGTGAAGGAGCTTCAAATCTTTATCGTGTGCATGTATGTAATTAGGCCTATGAGCCCTAATTGTAAGCTCGCATGTTGCTGGCTGATCTCTATTTGAGTTCTATGATATATTGAATGACTGAATCTACATTTGCTTTATTTCTTTGATTTGTTTCTGTTGTGTTTACTCTTGTTGCACGGTCTAGATAGTTCATTCTATGAACCCTCCTACTGTGATTGCACCAAAGAACCAAAAATGTGTCATTCGAAAGTAGAAAAATGGGTACTAATGTACATCCAAGGTATAGTGAATCATGGTTTGGAATGCAAAAGGAATGATCAATTCTTCTTGACAGGGTATATAGATGCAGATTATGTAGGTTCAATTGATGATAGGAAATCCACATCTAGATTTGTTTTCTTCTTGGGTTCAGGTCCTATTTGTTGAGGAAGTAAGAAGTAGCCCATAGTTGTTCATTCTTCAACAGAAGCAGAGTATCGTGCAACAGTTTGTGAAGCAATTTGGTTGCGTCGCATATTAGAAGGATTGACAGTACCACAAAACCAACCTATAGTCCTCTATTGTGACAATCAAAGTGTTCTCAAGCTTGTTCGTAATCCATTGTTTCATGAACGGACCAAGCATATGGAAATTGACTGTCACTTCATATGAGAACATGTTCAACAAAACAACATTCAGCACCAATTCTGCTCAACTCAGGAACAACGTGCTGATATCTTCACCAAGCCTCTTACACATGTGAAGTTTAAAAGTTTTCAAGATTCTCTTATTAGTACTTTGAAGAAGTGATGTAATAAGGGGGAATGTTGGGTATTCCATTATTTACACCTATATATTTGTTTGGGTGTATGGTAGTTTTAAGTCTATTATTATTTGGTAGCATATTTAGCATATTGTTTGTTATTTTCTTGAACCTGTGTTTCACAAGATTCATCATGTTTTATTGTATAAATATGTGACTTCTGAATCAATGAAAGATAATTTAAATCGATTGCTCCTGATAAAATCTGCAAATACAAACACAATAACAAATATCTGCTCTGCAACACAATGAATATTATTAATGTTATACAATCACAAGTATGCATAAAATCCATCTACTTTCCATCTAGTTTGCAAATGAAACCTAATCATGCTTATTTATGCAACTACAAAGATTCCTGCTAAGAATTTAGTAATTCAAACTTGAGATGTCGGCATAAGACCCAAATATCAGTCACTAAATTGACATTGAAATTAGAGCAGATCCAGAATAGGGCTAAACTAGGGCAGTAGTGCCCAAGTCCACCCTACCATTTGTGCTTAAGATTCATCAAAATGTTATCCCCTAGGTCCTATTTGCCATAAGACTTTAGGGTTTTCTCATTGGGAGTCAGAAATATCACACAAGATGTTCTAAATGCAAATTAAGGACCTAGGAGCTAAACCTTAAGAGGGAAAAGCCCCCAAGGGGATATTTTCTGACATAACACTTTGTATGGATGTTTCTTGAATTTTGGTTGGGGTTGCTTAGTAATATTGATCAATTGCAGAGTAAATGTTGCAACCATTTTGACAATTTTCCTAATCTAGGGTTTTAACCAGAGGAACTACAGAATACCTAGATTAGTGATGATAAATCTTTCTTGGTTTACTAGCTGAGTGCTTTCAATTCTCTTTTAGCTCTTTAGTTCATTTATCTTCACTCAAATGTGATCAAAATTGCCTATATATCCATTTCACCAACAATTTTCCTTCGCATTAATTGTGGTTCTTGTTTTAACATAATTTTCTTCTCTTTCATATGTAAAACCTTGTAATTATTCAGCAATCATCCGCAGATCCTTCAAATTCTCTAGAACTTTTGTTAAGATTATCTATATGTTGTGGACTTGCATCACCATGAAGGATAGTTAATTTTCAGAAATAACTCTCCCTGAGCCCATGAAACCTCTTAGTACAAGTTCTTATCATTGTAAATCCTAAAGTCCTCCACATTTATTCGCATTTAGAGATTTTTCTTTAGAATTTTCATTAGACTCCTTTGATTCCTTAATCCTATCATTCTCATGCCAGCACTGATCCTTATGCTAAAAATTCAGCATCTTGTATAAATAGGGGTTTGAATGTTTTCATTTTTGTAACTCCCCTTGACCCAATACTTTATCTTTTAGATATTGGAGGACCCACCTATATTAGGTAGAGGTCTAGATATATCACTAACATCCTTCTTCTTCCATACTTTGTTCATTTCCATCTTTTGTGAAGCAACATTGATGGGTTTCATATACCTTTCAGGATACCTTTCTTGATTGCACTCATAACAAGTGCACTTAGCTTGCTGTGCATTTCCACTTCTTGTCCTTGATCTATAGTTAGCTACTTTGTGGCCAGACTTATTACAAGTATAACAATATCCATAAAAATGATTGAGCATTATCCCTATTATACCTTTGCATTTTTCTTCTACACTCATTTGCCCTATGTCCCATCTTATTACATGCATAACACCTAATAGAGTTCTGGCTCATTTTACTTCTACATTCAACAACTCTATGACCTACTTTATTGTAAGAGTAACATCTTAACGTATTTTGATTCATTTTGTTTCTACAATCCATAGATTTCTGACCAAACTTATCGCAAGTAAAAAATCTTCTATTGAAGCCCTAAAAGTACTTGATGTCAGTTGGTTGCTTTGCAGGTTGAGAGGGTATGAAATTTTTCCTCACATTCTTTCTTTGCCTTTGTACAAGAGAGAATTCATCTTTTCTTATGACTTTGTAAGCTTTTCCTTTAGGTTCTTCAATGTAGGCTTCTTCCTTCTTGATTTCAAACTTTCCTCCTCAGTGAAAGTTGTTATATAAGTTTGTAGGAGTATTGACCATAGGACTTTTCCCCTTTTCAAAACCAAGACCTATTTTTTATTTTGTTGGCTTTTGAAAACTTATTATTTCATCAAGAATATCAATTCATCCTTTCATTTTTAGTCCTTTTCTGACCTACTCTCTTGTCTTTTCCAGTTCTTTCCTTAGAGAGACAACTACTTCCTCAAGTTTTGAACATTTAGGTGATTCCTCATTGATTTTGATGTTTAAATAATCTTCAATCCTTTTTTCTTCTTCAACCATGACCTTCAAGTTTGAAATCATTTCTTCTTCCTCTTTAATCTTGTCACTTTTGTCTCCTTCTATCTGAGTTTTTAGTTTACCTAATTCTTCTTTTGATTCTTTGGCCTTTGCCTTCAATTTGTCAATTGTTTATTTTGCCTTTTCAAGCATTTCTTCATATTCCAAGTTTAGTTCTTTTGATTCCTCTAGATCATTAAGAGTAGTCTTGAGATCTACTTCATTTTCATTAGACTCAAAGTCCCAACCTTCAGGTTCCATCCCTTCTACATCCGGTTCTAGTGCAAACATATCATTGTCCAACACTTCAGATTCCATGTGTTCAAATGGAGGATCTACCTCAACAGTCAACCTTCTTAGAGGTACTTGACTCTAATACCAATTTTTTAACTCAATAGAGTGTTGAGAGGGGGATGAATCAACACACTTAAATACTTTGCTCAAACATTTCCTAATAAAACTGAATAACTTTGAAAACATAAGAGAAAACATGAAATTCAAAGATCAACACATAACACTAGATATTTTATGTGGAAAACCCTATAATAGGGAAAAACCACAGTGAGAAATAGCTCACAATATATTATACTCACTGCAAAAGTATTACAACATTGTTTTAAGGCTTCAACCCAAGGAAGCAACTACTCCCTTACGTACAGTTTGATTTAGGGATTCAACCTAGGGAAGCTACCACTCCTAAAATACTCAGCTCACCGCAATTGAATTTAGAATGATAAGGATGTAAATATAAGGACTGCTATGAAGAACACATATGTTGTATGCTAATGGCGCAGTCTGTTATTCTTGCTCAATACTTGTCTTTAAACTAATTCTACACATTTCATATCTTCACCTCTACTTTTCTATATATCTATTCACCTACATTACATTACAAATGAATTATTTCTTTTATATATATCCTCTGCAAGATCTTGAAACATTAATTAGGTCAGCAATAAAAGTAAAATAGAGTGTAACTTGTAGCTTATCATCTGTTGGCCATAACACATGTAAAATGATAGAAAAGTTTGTTGTGGACCTCAGGGCCTTATGAAAATCATCAAAACACATCACTTCATACCTTTCACACACAGAGAAATTGATCAAGAGCCTCTGCATGCATTAGGAACTTAACTAGTTGGTTCATACTACTTGACATTGTTAGCTGTTCATATTTCAACTACTGAGGAGAGACCTAACACTCAATGAAAACAAAAAATTCAATGATATACCAGATTAAGATCATCTATACATCTTACCAGAGAAGTATCATAACAAACTATGCATCCACAAGATAAGAAATGTATCAATCTATATAGAGTAGAGTCTTTTGGACCTTGTGTAATTCTTCAGCCCAGAATATGAAGTTGCGGTGAAGTATAGGGCTTCAAACCTTTTGGAAATGATCAAGGATATCAAATTAAACAACTCATTAGATCTGCACACCCTTTTATGGAGTTTCTAGGGGGATTCAAAACTAACTTAAGTATTTGTAGCTCCAGAGGATAGTTATACTTGAATTCTACTTACAGACACAAATACTTGATGCATTACTAGATAATAAAGAATATCTACATGTAGATCATACCTAATATATTATGGACCACATCGAACCTCCATTGAGCTCTGATGATAGACTATGTATGTTTCAACTTCTGTAGAACATAACTGGTGCATTCAGGCTCCAAAATACAATGTGATACTTCTATCACTTGAGTACTAACATTGTAGACCACAAGAACATTTGATACTTCATTAAGGCATATAACATATTGACCTTATTCATTCATTAGAACCACATGATAAATAGATCTATTCTGGAGGAATGTGGAGCATTCCATTGTCTCCTTAGCACTGCTCTTCTCTATTTGGGTGGTGGCCGATGTACAAACCCTTGTAACTTTTCATGCTAAGTAAGTGAGAGGCTAAAACCTTGGATATGTCATGTCAATTCATGTTAGAAGCTATCATTAGAACCGTATGGAAAAAAATTTTCTTGTGGAGAGATGCGGACCAATTCAAGTTAGCTATACCTTAGAATGTACAATGTAAATGCCTTAGGCACTTTCCAACTCTTTACCCTTGAGTGTGGTACTCCGAATTGATGAGATGTATATGTGTATATGCAGGAATCATGCTAGGATATGAGTGTTTGACTCCGCAACATTGAAACCCAACCCTAATCCATACTTAGGCTATTTGCTCTTCTCTCAGACTAGTTTGCTTTGTCTCCACCATACTAATTCCTTCTTTGTACAAGTCTATCTATACATTTCCATCTAATATGTTGACAACAATGTATAGTATGTTGACATCAATGAAAACACATATGGCCAATAGTACGGATGTTATTCTTTGAAGGATGATTCTGTGAAGAATGTTTAGGATCGAGTTAAGCATGTGTTTGGGTCTGCAAGGCGTGTTTCTTCTCCTAGAGTAGCATGTAGTTAATGTTAAGGCTTGTCCTCTACATGTTTCATGATGTGTGATTTCTGGCTGACTTGTAAATTGTAATATTCTTGTTGTACTAGCTAACTTGTAATGTAATCAATGTAATATCATCTATATATTGTGAACCTAGTTGATCTAGGTAGGGTATGATTGCAAAATGAGAATATGTGTGTATAAAGAGCATAATATGAACATTTTATGCATTATGGTGTGCTACTGAAGGAGAAAGAGCAGAAGCAATAACAACTGTCCTGATTCATCTTGAAGACATTTTTGTGACAGGAGGGAAGTGAAGAGTGTGCCTAATTAATCCAATCATTAGAAGAAGAAGAATTGCAATCATCAAAAGTGTGATCTTCAATGTCAGATGTTAGACAGTAGAAGGATTGTCATACTCTACTCATTTCTGAGTTCATTCTTAGTTTAGGGAGTAGTTTCTTCCTTAGGTTGTATCCCTAAAAAAAAGACTTCAGGGAGTAGTTTGCTTCCTCAGTTTGTATCCCTAAAACAAAGTAATCAAGGAGTAGTAGCTTCCTTGGGAGTGACCCTCAAACAAAGTCAGTAGGGAGTAGTAGCTTCCTTGCATTGTATCCCTAAAGAAAAATTGTAATTTTTTATAGCAGTGAGCTTCATATATTGTGAGTTAATCTTTACCATGGTTTTTCCTCTTTTGTGGTTTTGCACATATATCTAGTGTTATGTGTTGATGTGCCTTGTGTTCATCTTTCATGTTTATGTTAATGCTATAATGTTTAAGCTTTAATTTGATCTAAAGGATTTGAAGTTTGATTGGATACTAATTCACCCCCCCTTAGTATCCTGGTGTGTTCAACATTTTTAAAATAGGTGAATGTTTTTTCTTCAGAAGAACTTTTTACACACTCTCAAATCTTGCATGAATTGCTTGATTTATTTTCTTGGACATACAAACATATGCTTGGAATTGGTCAAATGGTGGTTGTTTATAACATTGTTCATTACCCCAATTCTTAGCTTGTAAAATAAAAGATTTAAATTTAAAATGCATCCTAAGGTAGATTTACTAGTCAAAGATAAATTCAAAATAGATTTATTCACCCCTTTGACTATTAACCTTGGATTTCTATGTTCAATCTTGTTGTGTCCAAGCCTAATGACCGTATTTGTATCTAAATTATTTTTTGTGACTTGAACAAAGATTACTTTCCTCTTCTTAACATGCAATATGATTGTTGACTCAACAATCATCCATGCACTTCTTTCCTTCTTGGATGTCTTCTTATATTACAACTAGATTCTTATTACTCCACTTGGTCAGTCTAAAATTGCTTTTATAATTACTTGGAGAACATCTTGCTATATTGTCATGCCCTTTTGTTTAAATAACATTGGTGATATGTACTATTGGGCCATGATTATTAACTTTCATGACTTCATTCATAACATTCTCGAAGATTATGTCAATGATATTTTGTCTAAGAACATTCCCTATTAAGATCATGTGCATAATCTTCCCCTTATTTTTGAGGTCCTTCATCTCTAAAAAATGTCTCTAAATCCTAAGAAGTATGTCTTTGATGCCAACAATGGAAAGCTTCCTAGATTTTAGTATCTATCATAATAGCATTGAGTTTGATACTAAGAAAATCAATTCTATTGTAAACATGCCACTTCCTCACAATATTTCATAGCTATAATGACAGATCCAAGATATTCATTACTTCATGCCACATCTAGTTTGTTGGTACCTGCATAAACATACAGGTTTCAAGCATTTAAATATGTAGTCACCTTCCCAAAAAATCCAAAAAATTCTAAGTCTCTGGTCCCCCTCAACATGTTTCAGCTTGACCTAATATTCTTGGGCAGGGGGGCGAGGTCATCATATTTTCAAGTGTCCGCCTAATATTTCCGCGGGGTCATCATGTTTCTAACATCAATCATCTTAGTTATGATCACCCTGGTGCTGCTGCAAGGTTTTAATATGACCCAATATTTTGAGGGGGGGAGTAATATTCTAATATCGGGTGATCTTAGTCAAGATCACCCCGACGCTGTTTTATCACCCCAATGTTGCAGACGTCAATTTTATGTGGGGGGTGATATCTACTTGTCCATCCCCCGATATTCTTGTGGGGGGTGATATTTCAAATATCAGGTGATCTTACAAATATCACTTTACCACCGAATATCACCTTTGTAATATGACGGTGACGTCATCAGGATCGGTGGGATGCTTTGTGTGGTCTTCAACATGATGTTATCAGCAGGGGTGATGAGGAGGTTCACCAGTGAAATGAGGACATGAATATGATGATGAGGTTCATTGATGAGATGTTTGGTATCAACAAAGCAGGAGGATTTTCCTCTGATGCATCAGTTTGTGCCAATGAGGGTGATATTTTCTTATCGGGGTGATGTTTCTGATAAGGGTGATATTTTACATTAGGGTGATGTGAAATATCAGGTGATGTTTCTTAGTGGGTGATGCAGTCATCAGGGCGATATGGAATATCGGGGTGATATTTCATATCAGGGTATCATGCAGGAGGATGATGATGAGGTCTAAGCTGGCATTGTTGGGAGCAAAATCACTGACATCATATATGCTCACGGCCTAGCTTATAAAGTGTTGAGGAGGTCACCATAGGGTGCATGTGGGATAATTTGATCTCATGAATTTGAATAATCAAGGTCATATTCTTGGTGGGAAAGTTTCAAAAGGTGCTGTCCACTACATTCCCAAGGCCGCGAGTTGGTATGCCATTAATGGTAGATGTTACAGGGTATGGGCGAAGGCATGGATGGATCAGGTACTTGATTGAAGATGTGAATCCCCAGGCGGTGGCACAAGGCTCAAGTTCAACCACTCCCTGTCTCCTCCTCTACCTGCATTCAATGTTTGAGTGCCATTTTCTCATGATCCACTGTATCTAGCAAATTTTGAATTGCCATGTGTTTAATGCTGAGTACCTTCCTGCTGTATATAGCAGGCTATGTTGCTCATTTGTTAGAGGGTTGAAGACTTGGGCATTTTTTGTGTGAATATTGAAAAATAGGGCATTTCCTTGTTGTTGTATCTCATTTCAGAGTTTATGAGTTGCATCATGAATGTATATTGCAGATATACTCAGTTTCATTATTGATCTATATGAAAAATGCTCTTATGCATGTGTTTATCTATTTGTCTCCTTTGGTGCATGCTTTCCTAATTTTGAATCTCGTTGCTAAGGGTTTCATAGATTCTAGGATATAGGTTTTTGTATCACATGCTTCATCTCTAACTTCCATTCAAGGAGTGGATTAAACTGTTTTAGGTTAAGCATGGAGAAGGTTGTATATCAACAGGGATATCTATAAGTAGAGGTAGCTAAATACCCATTCTTGGGTGATGTTTTAAGACAAGCATCAATATAACCCCTTGAAACTTGAATCCAAACTGCAATCCATCCTTTTGTATACGTCTAGTTGACTCCTTGCCCTAGGATAGGCACCGGTCTGCACCTGGGTTAGTAGTTATGATCCAAAACCCCTTGTCTTGCATCCAAAACATAAAATCCATCTTTTCATAACTTCCATCTTGTTAGTTTGTAGGAGTAGGATTAGGACCCCTGCATACTCTCATCCACAACTAGACAAATATGTCCAAGAATGTTGCCAAACTTGTGATGTATCATACACATCTTGGTCCACACATGAGAGTATTCTGCCTATTGTTGTCAAGCTAAATCTTTCTATCTTTGGGTTAGTCAATGTTACATCTTGATCTATAGGGATCCCCCCCTTGGTGTGGCAGAACCAGAAGTGAAGGGGAGGTAGCTCACGCAACCTCTCGTATCTGTTGGCCGAATCTACCTATCCATTGGAGCTGGCAAACCCTCTGCTGATTTGGGAACCAACATAGTTAATCATACACTTCCTTTTACTCACTTGGTTAAGAAATATGCATACTTTTCTTAGAACAAAAAATGTGGAAAAATATTTGATGATATAAATACTTACATAGGGTAAGTGCATGGAAATGGGGGACCAAAAGGGGGTCAAAAGTGGCCACTTTTTTATGAAATCATAAAAAACTGATCTTGCATGAGGAATTGAAGATAGCCACGCTCAAAATTAGAAGATGTGACAAGAACAAGTTTTGTAGTGCTCCAAGTCTAGTTTCAAAACTATTATTTTTTCTAAAAATGGTGGAGAGTAACAGGTTCAAATAGGGGGAGCACACAAAGTGCTCCTATTTTTGTTAGAAAAATATAACATAGTGTCTAGTGTACTCCCCCTAAAATGTTGACTTTTTTAAAGTATTAGACAAATTGCAATGGTGGACAATTACCTAACATCATGCACTTATGCCTATTTTTCTGTTAATTTTTTTTATAGATATATGAGTTTTCATGAATTTTCAAAGTGAACACATCTTGAAAAATGAAAATTTGAGCATGCTCCCCCCTAATTTTTTGAAAACATAAAAAATCAATATTTTTTCAATGTGTATAGAATTGAATCTAGAAGATAAAAGATGCAATTTATTTCAAATTTTTATAAACATGTAAAAAATGAATCTAGGAACATACTCAAGATCAGATGATGTTCTATCTAGGAACATACTCAAGATCAGGTGATGTTCTATTTGTACAAGTAGAGGGCACTATCGCTCCATCATTTCATTCCAATACTTTATCAGGTTGGGGCTTTGCTTGATATTTAACATCGTCAAGCTCTTAAACTTAGTCATCTGGTCCATTGCCTTTCTTTCCAATATAGGACACTGTGATACCCATATTTTGAACACACATGACAATGATCCAAAATCATCAGTAAGCCTCTCCAAACTTTCATAGTCATAAAACATTAGATGTTCCAAAGACTTTAACTATCCAAAATTATGAGGAAGACTAGACAATCTTTTACAATTTCATAGAACCAAAATCTCCAACTTGCTTAGTTGACCAAATTTTTTAGGCAAGGAAATTAGCTCTTCAAAATTCCCCAAAATTAGGTTATGCAGAGACTTCAGTTTACGAAAGCTTTGTGGAAGGCTTGCCATATAATGTCTAGTTTGATTTAGTACTAGGATATCCAGATGATATAGGTTGCCAAAGCTATCATCCAACCCAAGTGATTCCAAAGCATCCACATTGAAGTGACGTAAAGAATCAGGTAATTGTAGACAGAGTTGATTTTCTAGATCAGCCCTGGAAATAAAAGTAAATATGATACCTCTATTTTAAACAATTGATAAAAAAAAAATGTTGAACTTAAGTCACAAAATTTGTCATCACTCCTTATCTAGCCCTCAAAAATTGCCAACCTTGGAAGCTTGTTTAACTCCATCGGTGAACAATCTCCATTCTCAACCACTAGATACCTTATATTTTCAAATTTTCTATTACATACTCCAATGACTTTTATTCCTCCTATAAGATGCAAAACTCTTAAACTCTTATGCATCTTATTTAGATGTTCTACATGAAGTTGGAATGTTGATTCACCATTGAGAATCCATGGAAGCCGAATTCCTTTCAATTTCTCAAGTCTCTGCAAGTACAAAGTCTCAATACAATAATAAATATGCTTCACAAAGATAATTTACACCCCACACAAAAGCTTCTCTATAGTATAGAATAGACATCTTGTAAAGTACAAAAAATTTATCTCATCGGTGAATTTAACTAATGTATTCATCAAGAATTGATTCTAAGAAGTAATCTAGAAAGTAAAGAACAAAGTGAATATATACCTATGGATCTTCAAGAATAGTATTCAAAGAGTCCATGTCATTTATTCTATCTAATTCTGACAATTTTTTTCTCGTGTTAAAATGACATCATGAATTTTACCAAGTTATATTTGGGAATATTTACTAGTGATACTTCCTACAGTACCACAAGCTCATCCTCACCCACAACATAGCTCACTTCACACTTCCCCTTTTGGCTAAATAAAGTGGCTATATCTAGAAAGATGTCTTTATAATGATTAGATTGCAAACTATCATACACCAAATCCACTACTTTTTCATTTAATTCCCATTCTCCTCCATGCAAAGAATCCTTGAAGGTTCTAATGGTGCTGTTATAGGTGGAGGAATCCCTTCATCCTCCTAATGTTCTAGACTGTAGTACTCTCCTTAATGGAAAGAATGTCAATGTCTCGATGGATAATGATAACCTTGAAAAAGTTATCCCTATTGGAAACTATCTAGATTCTAAAGAAAATAAAGAACTTACTTCTCTTCTACATGAATATTCTAATCTCTTTTCTTGGAAATATTTTGATATGTTCAGCATTGAGCCTAAGGTGGTAACAGATAACATCGTCATACATCCTGATACTAAACTAGTAAAACAAAAGATTCACAAGATGAATCCTAAGGTTGCATTATTAGTCAAAGCTAAGATAGAGAAGCTCAAGAAGGCTTTAGCTGCCTTATTGACTATCACCTTGGATCTCAAATATTGTGGTTTTTGTGAAATCTAGCAATTGTATATGAATTTGTAATGATTTTGAGTATTTAAATAAAGCATCTTTAAAAGATATTTTTCCTCTTCCTAATATTGATATGATTGTCGATTCCACTATAGGCCATGCATTAATATCCTTTATGGATGGTTTCTCTAATTATAATCAAATATTCAACAATCCTCAAGATCGATATATAAAATATTTTATAATTCCTTGGGGAACATTTTGTTGGGTTGTCATGTTGTTTGGATTAAAGAACCTTGGTGTGGCTTATCAATGTGCTATGACACTTATCTTTCACGACTTCATGCATAACATCTTAGAGGATTATGTCGATGACATTTTGGCTAAGTCCATTTTGCACTAGGATCACATCAAAATTCTCCATCAAATCCTTGAATGTATACACAAATACAACATGTGTTTGAATCCTCGTAAACGTGTCTTTGGCTTAGATAGTGGTAAGATATCAGGATTTAGTGTTTTTCATTGAGGTATTGAGGTGGATACAAAAATATTGATGCCATTCTCAACATACCACCTCCTAAAAATATTTCACAACTTCATAGTTTACAAGGGAAGATACAAGCCATTCATCGATTTGTCTCACAACTCATGGATCAGACTCACCCTTTTACACAACTACTGAAGAAAGAATCTAACATTAATTGGGATAAGGATTTCCATAAAGATTTTGATGATCTCAAAATCTACTTAGCTAATCCTCCTATATTACAACCTATCATCTCTAGATGTCCTTTTATTCTTTACACATCTACATCTCCTAATGCTCTCACAACATTATTGGCACAACATGATAAAAATGTAAACGAGAACATTGTATATTATATCATCCAAACTTTGCTTTTTTATGAAGTGTGATATTCTATGATAGAAAAGAGTGTCTCACTCTCATTTTTACAACACAAAATTGAGACATTATCTCCTAAATGCTAAAATTAATATGATTATAAAATTCTAGTGCAGTCATGGTAGGAGAGTTCATAGAACAAACTATCCAAACCATGCAACAAGAGTAAACACAATGAAAACAACTCAAATATATGAAGCAAATGTAGATTCAATCATACAGTATATTATAGAAATCAAATATAGATTGGCTGACAACATGTCGGCTTACAATTCGACTCACAAGCCTGATTACAACATATACATAAGGTATAGCTTTAAAGCACCTTCTCAAAAAAATCTAGACTATCCACTATGAATCAATTTCTAATTATTGAGATCTACTTTCCTAGGGATCTATTACATCTTTATATATCATCTCTAGTACAAAAGATTCCTCCACGTCGGCCAAGGAAGATCACAAACTCCAATGAAGAGCTATAACGTGTGTACATGGATAGGTCGGACCTAAACCGGAAAAATTCCTCTGCAAATGAATGGAATGATGTGTGGATCTCAAGGAAGGTTGGCCATGAACCAAACAACATGGAATGATGTGTCATTAAGCTCAATAGGATGAAAAATGCTCCGCAGATCTTCTCCTTTAGCTGATTCTTTGAGACTGTTAGGGTGCTCTTCTCTGAGAAAATTGTTGATCTTCTAATAGAGATAACTTTCGGTACTTAATCCAAATGCTCTGAGAATTGGATATGATGTAGATGAATGAATCTAGATGTTAAGTCCAGCTTTATAAGGTCTAAAATGCAACTGTGGTAGAATGCGGACCAAAACACATAAACTGCTACTGATTGAACTACATGAACTAAACTAGAAAATGGAAGAAAATAAACTAAACTACAAACTAACTAAAATGCAAATATTTTTGGTTGATGCAAGATTTATCTTGAACCAGGGATGCCCTTGCATTAGACATCTAAGGTTATTGAAAAAGTGAATCCCTTACTTTGCTGGAGCTAGAGGAAAACCAAAACGGTCCACCTCAGCCGAAGAGATCCATGTTGAATCTTCTTCTGGTCTACCTTTCCACTTCACAAGGTATTCTTTGTATTGTCTTCCTCTGGTGTTGCGTCCAACTCTATTGTCCAAAATGTCTTCAATTTGCTTCAGTGCTTGTTGTGGCAACTGCTTCTTCAAGTCTTCTTCAATGCTGTCATTGAACTCAGCTTCATGATACTGATATAGGTCTGTGATGTTGAAAATAGGTGATATGACCAATGTCTTTGGTAGCTCCACTTCATATGCATTTCCTAAATCAAACTTTCTGAGTATTCTACAAGGTCCAAACTTATTCATCTTCAACTTGCTATATATGTGCCAACTGGAAATCTTTCTTTTCTCAAGTATACCATCACTTCATCTCCAACTGCAAATTCCTTATGTCTTCTATTCTCATCTACCTTTTCCTTATACTTACTATTCATATCCTTCAATTGCTTCTTAACTTGATAATGCACAACCTTCATGTGATTTGCAAATTCTTCTACTTCTACACTTCTCTTTTCTTCCAAATTGATATCTCTCAATTCTTTCACTCCTCTAGGGTTTTCTCTAGTAACAATCTCAAAGGTGTTCTTCCAGTACTCATGTTTATTGAATTATTATATGCAAACTCTTCTTGTGAGAGAACCAAATCCTAACTTCCTATTTCTCTCCAACCAAGCATCTCAACAAGTTTCCCAAACTCTTATTCACTACCTCTGTCTGTCCATCAGTCTGTGGATAAAATGTTGAGTTGAACTCCAAATCTATCTTCATCTTCCTCCAAAGTGTCTTCCAAAAGTATCCAAGAAATCTGGTGTCTCTATCTGAAACTATGCTCTTAGGTAATCCATGCAATCTCACAATCTCCTTGAAAAATAGGTCAGCTACATGCACTGCATCAGTTGTCTTCTTATAAGGTAAGAATTGTGTCATCTTTGAAAATCTGTCCACCACTACAAATATTGAATCATGCCCTCTCTGTGTCTTTGGTAATCCCATCAAAAAATCCATGCTTATGTCTTCCCAAGGTCTCTCTAGTACTATCAAAGGTTTGTACAATCCAGTATTCAGAGTACTCCCTTTCGCAACTTGACAAACTCTACAAATTTGCACAAATTTCCTAACATCCATATGTATCTGGGGCCAAAAGTAATTTTCATTTACCAAGGGCACTATCTTATCAATGCCAAAATGTCCTGCTAATCCACCACTATGTTTCTCCTTGATCAAATTTTATCTCATGGAACTTCTGGGTATGCACAACTAATTTCCTCTGAACAACATATCTTCTTGAATGAAATAATCCAACCACTTACTCCTATCTATCACAATAGGTTCCTTACATGCTTTCCAAAATTCTACAAAATCAGTGTCTCCCTCATACATGTTCTTCAATTCATCAAATCCCATCACTTGAATTCTCATCTATGTCAACAAGTTTCTTCTTCTACTCAAGGCATCAACAACTTTGTTTGATTTATCACTCCTATGCTTCAACACAAAAGTATAGCTCTGCATGAACTCTACCCATTACATATGTCTCTGATTCAACTTACCTTGACTGTTCAAATACTACAAAGCTTGATGATTTGTATACAACACAAACTCCTTAGGCAACAAGTAATGTCTCCACTTCTTCAAGGCTTGAATTATGGCATAGAACTCTTGATCATAAACTAAACATCTTCTCCTTGTATCATTCAACTCTCATTGAAATATATTACAGGTCTACCTTCTTGACTTAATACTACTCCTATTACATTTCCACTTGCATCACAATCAACTCGAAATACCTTATTGAAATATGGTAATGCCAAAACAAGTTGCTCTATCACTTTCTACTTCAACAACTCAAAGTTTTTATTTTCTCCTGATGTCCATTTGAAATATTTTCTATCACCTCTCATTGTCTCTATCATAGGGTTACAAACTGAACTAAAATTTCTGAAGAACTTTTGGTAGAAACTAGCTAATCCATGAAATAATCTGACTTCTCCAATGCTCTCCAGTGTAGGCCATTCAACAATTGCTCTTACCTTCTTAGGATCCATCTTGAATCCTTCCCCAGAAATCACAAATCCCAGGTATACCAATTCTTCCTTCATGAAACTACATTTCTTGATGTTTATCAACAATTTTTCCTCTCTCAGTCTCTGCAACAATTGTCCAAGCTGCTACAAATGTTCTTCCTTTGTCTTACTAAAAATCAGAATGTCATCCAGATATACAATAACAAACTTATTCAAGAATTTCTTCAAGAATTTATTCATCAACCTCATGAAAGTACTAGGTGAATTTGTCAATTCAAAAGGCATCACTAACCACTCATACAATACTTTATTTGCCTTGAAAGCAGTCTTCCATTCATCACCTTCTCTGATTCTGATCTGATGGTATCCACTCTTCAAATCTATCTTTGTGAAATATCTTTCTCCACTCAAACAATCCATGATATCATCCATCCTAGGTAAAGGGAATCTATACTTAACTATGATTTTGTTTATTTCCCTGGAATCAGTACACATTCTCCATTCTCCATCTTTCTTTGGTACTAACACTATAGGTACTACACAAGGACTCAAACTTTCTTTGATCAAACCTTTCCTCAACAACTCTTGTATTAGTCTGTTTAATTCTTCATTCTCTGTAGGTGTCATTCTGTGTGTTGCTTTGTTAGGTAAACCTGCTCCCGGTATAAGATCCATGTGATGAATGATACTCCTGACTGGTGGTAATCCTTCAAGTACATTATCTAACATGATGCCTTTATACTCTATCAGTAACTCCTTTATCTTGTCTAGCTATGATTCTTCAGTCTCCTTCAATTGTTTAGACTTCTTAGGAATCAAGGCATAACACATACTCTCATGTCTTAAACCATCCAAAAAAATTTCTTCCATCTACCAAACTGATTCTAGCATTCCCACATACTTCACTCTGAGGATCATCTTCCAAAGGAATCAAAGTAATTATCTTTCCATTTGCTTTTATGGTATATGTATTCTTTCTCCTATCATGTATAGATTTTCTATCATACTGCCAAGGTCTACCCAACAAGATATGATAAACATTCATAGGCATAATATCACACAATACTTCATCATGATATGATCCAATATGAAATTTCACCATACATTGTTCACTCACCAATGCCTTATGATCATCTTGAATCCATGCTATCTGATAGGGCTTAGGGTGTTTCAATCTTTCCAACTTCAGCTTAGTCACCATCTCTTCTAAAACTAGATTATCAAAACTACCACTATCAATAATAACTTTGCAATAGTTACCTCCTGATTTATATCAGGTTCTGAACAAACTTTTCCTCTACGGTGGTTCCTCATTTGTCTCAGCTTGAAAAAGTGCTCCCCTCATCACAAGTGATTCTCCTTTCTTAGGTTTACCAACTAAACTTGGTGATCCAATAGGTTCTTCTTCCACATAGGCTACTCTTACACTATTCTCTATCCTTTTGTTTGTACTCCCTTGATTGCATTCAAATGCTCTATGTCCTTCACCTCCACACTTGAAAAAAGTACCTCTGAATGTTCTCTTATCAAATCCTCTTTCTTCTCTTCTGTATCCTTCATTCTGGTATGAATTATAATTTCCTCTATGATGAAAATTTCCATCATTGCTTTGGTAGGCACTGCTATCTCTATCCTCCTTGAATGGGCTATTAGGCTTGTTCTTCTCTGGATGTGATCTGTCTCCTCTAGAAAATGTCCTACCTCTCTGAAATTTACCTCCTTTGCCTCTCTATCTCTGATCATTCCTCTTATTTAACTTTTCTTCAACTTTTAGGGAAAACTAATATGCCTCCTCCAAAGATATCATCCTTACCAAGCTTAGTTCTTCTTGAATGTTCAATCTCAGTCCATTGATGTATCTAGCCACTTTCTCTTTGCTTGGTTCACTATGTCCTATCCTTATGATCATCGTATGAAATTCTTTAGTATACTCCATAGATTTCTCCTTTTGCCTCAGGTTCTGTAATCTCTTCAACAGATCCAACTCATAGTCAGTAGGTATGAATTGATTCTTCAGTTTTGTCACCATTCTATCCCACTTTATAATATTTTCTTTTCCTCTTCTATTTCTATCCAACTAAACTTCTTTCCACCATATAGTAGCATGTCCTTTCAAATTTGTCTTTGCAAATTTCACCTTCTCTGGATCTTCAACTTCTTCATATTCAAAGTATTCTTCCATGTCATTCATCCAGTCAATCAACTCTTTAGGGTTCAAATTGCCAGTGTAATTTGACACATCAACTGTAGGTCTTCTCCCAATCTTTGAAATAGCTCACAACATCTTTACTTGATCTAATTCTTCTTCCTCATCACCTCCTAGGGTTTTGCTAATTTGTTCAATAGATTGAAATTCCTCATCGTCATCACTTTTAACATTAGGTCTCGGTGTCAAACCTCTTCACCTATCTTCCTCAACAACATCCAAATGAATTCTCATTATTTTCATCATTTCCATCATCTCATCCATCCTACCTTCCATTATTCCAATAGCAGTAACTCTCATAAGTGGTGCCTTCCTAGGATCAAGTGCAAACTGCCTTAGATTTGGTGATTGGGCTACAAGGTGATAACTGCCTCACAATTGGTCATTAGTTGTGACACAAGTAACCTACCTCAATTCAATGATCTATCCACAACAAGATCTTACAAAATTCCTTCGCCAACTTTACTCAATTTGCTCCCAAAGATTCAAACTTTCACTCTGATAGCACTTGGTGTAGTCACAGTAGGAGGGTTCACAAAATGAACTGTCCAAACCGTGTAGCAAGAGTAAACACAATGGAAACAACTCAAAGATATGAAGCAAATGTAGATTCAGTCATTAAGTATATCATAGAATCAAATATAGATTGGTCAACAACACATGGGCTTACAATTCATCTCACAGGCCTGATTACAGTGTATGCACAAGATATAGCTTTAAAGCACCTTCGCACAAAATCTAGACTATCCACTATGAATCAATTCATAATTATTAAGATCTGCTTTCCTAGAGATCTATTACATCCTTATATATAATCTCTGGTACAAAAGATTCCTCCACGTCAGCCAAGGAAGATCACAAACTCCAATGAAGAGGTGTAATGTGTGCACATAGATAGGTCAGACCTAAATAGGAAGAATTCCTCTGCAAATGAATGGAATTATGTGCAGATCTCAAGAAAGGTCAACCATGAACCAAACAACATGGAATGATGTGTCATTAAGCTCCACAGGTTGAGAAATGCTTCATAGGTCTTCTCCTTTAGCTGATTGTCTAAGACTGTCAGGGTGCTCTGCTCTGAGAAAATAATTGATCTTCTAATAGCGATAACTTTTGGTACTTAATCCAAATGCTCTATGAATTGGATATGATGTAGATGAATGAATCTAGATGCTAAGTCCAGCTCTACAAGTTCTAAAATACAACTGTGGTAGAATGCGGACCAAAACATAGAAACTGCTACTGACTAAACTACCTGAACTAAACTGGAAAATGAAAGAAAATAAACTAAACTGAAAACAAACTGAAATGCAAATGTTTTTGGTTGATGCAAGATTGCTCTTGAACCAAGGATGATTCTACATCAAATTCAATCCTTTGAAACATCTCTTTTCTAAAACAGATCTTTCAGGGTGCTTAGTAAAGTGGATGATGTTGTTAATGGAATTTGATCTTAAGTTTGTCTCCCAAAATGCAATTAAGGGTCAAGCATTGACCGACCACTTAGCTGAAGCTCCTTCGCCATTTTCTATTCTGAATCAAGAATCATTATGTGATGATCAAATACTTTCCTTGGATGTTGATAGTAAGTGGAAGCTATTCTTTGATGGTTCTAGATGTTGAACTAGCTCTAGTGGTGGTCTTATACTAGTGCCTCCCATAGGTAATCTGATTACTCTCTCTTACCATCTCAATTTTCTATGTACCAATAACATTGTTGAGTTCAAAGATCTTATTGTTGGCTTGCGTAATGCAATGTCTCTCAACATTAAACACATTAGCATATTCAAAAATTCTTAGTTGATCATAAGACAAGTCACCGGATCTTATAAATAAAACCAATATAAGTTATCTTAGTATCGAGACTTGGTTGTGTCATTATTGAAGAATTTCTCATCTTTCACAATTGACATTATTCCATGAAAAGACAATCGACATGTGAATACAATGGCAAGTGTTGCTTCCCTCATATTCCTTGATGATTCTTTGGGGAACTATCAATTCACCATTCATAATCTCAAAACACCTTCAATATCTAATATTCCCTTTTGTAATAACATACATGTAGTTGAATGGTACTCCCATTTATTCCAATATCTGCGTGATGGTACCCTTCCTAATATAGCATCCAAAAGCACTTGAACTCACATATGCAAAATCGTGGCACACTACATCATCTTACCAAACATACTATATAGATGAACCTACGAAGGTCTCCTCCTTCATTTCCTTAATAATGTTGATATCTTGATTGCCATTGAAGAGGCACATTTAGGTGCCTATGGAGGTCATTTAGGTGCCTACGGAGGTCATTTAGGTGGGAAATATCTAGTTCAAAAATTACTTTATATGGGTTGCTATTGGAAAACCATGGAGCAAGGCTCCTTTACCATTGTCAAAAGGTGTACCATTCAAGCTCCTACCTAGGAATTTCATGCTCAAGTTTCACCTTGGCCATTTTTTGTGTGAGGCTTGGATCTTATTGGAAAAATTTCTCCTCCTTCTAAAGGACACACTTTTATCCTCATAGCTCCTGACTACTTCATGAAGTGGATTAAAACAATTCCTCTCTGATCCATGACTATTGAAGTAATTTTTCATTTCATTCAAGACAACCTAATCTCTTGATTTGGTATTCCTTCCACTTTGGTTTCTGACAATGGTGCATCATTTAAGAACAAAGATGTGAAGAAATCTCTTGAAAAATATTATATTCAACACTGCTTCTCTACGCCTTATTATCCACAATCAAATGGATAGATGGAAGCATCTAACCAAATAATTAGACAAATCCTTCAAAAAATTGTTAACAAACATCAAACAGATTGGCATACTCAACTATCATATGCATTATGGGCTTAGTGAACAAGTGTTCATATATCTACAAGTACTACCCATACAACCTTGTTTATGGTGCCAATGTGATCATGCCTTTTGAGTTAGAAATTCCTTCATTACAAGATTCTCTTAATGACATTCTCGATGAGAATAGTCAAATAGAACCATAATATCAACAACTTGAGATACTCGATGAACAATGCATAAACATTCTCAAACTTCTCTGAGATCACCAAAAGTCCATTCAACACTCATACAATGAACGCATCATTCATCATTCATTCAAGGTTGGAGATCTTGTACTTTATGAAAATAAACACAATGTCAATGCACCTCCTAGTGAAAGGGTAAGTGCACAAAGATGCATCTTAAAAATGTAACTTATTTGAAATTTCGATGAATGGCTTTAAAAAAAAGTCAAAAATACAAGACACTTGTTTTTGACAAAAATGGACACGCTAACAAAAGAAAGTAGAGATGAAACCCTTAACATACTCCAAATATGAAAAAAAATGGTTAGATAGCTAAAAAAGAGATTAAGATTATGCTAGTATTTTTTTCGAGTTTTCATTGAAAAAGTGTAATCCTGATGGGGAGCACGCTCTAGATTATGTGAATTTTGTTATAAAGTGGAAAAACACGTCCTTGGATGTCCTAAACATAGTCCAAGCCTTTGGGTTTGAAGGCCAAGGCAAAACCAATCCTAAGGCTTTGAAATGTCCAAGGAAAAGTATAATGCAAGCATGTTATAATGCACTCGCGTTATGTACATTCACATAATGCGAGGACATTATAATGTGCTCACATTATGTTGAACTAAAATACTTACTCCCTACCCTCCTCTCTCCCTCCCCTCATCTCTCTTTCTCACCTCTACTTTCCTCCTCTCTCTCTCACTCTCTACTTCCCTCCCCTCTCTACATCCTACCCTCTCTCTTACTCTCCAATTCCCTCCCCTCTCTACCTCCTACCCTCTCTCTCTCACTCTCTTCTTCCCTCCCCTCTCTACCTCCTACCTTCTCTCTCAATCTCTTCTTCCCTCCCCTCTCTATCTCCTACCCTCTCTCTAACTATCTTCTTCCTTCCCCTCTCTACCTCCTACCCTCTCTGGTACTCTCTACTTCCCTCACCTATGTACCACATACCCTCTATCTCATTCTCTTCTTCCCTCCCCTCTTTACCTCCTACCCTTTCTCTCACTCTCTACTTCCCTCCCATCTCTACCTCCTACCCTCTCTCTCACTCTCTTCTTCCCTCCCCTCTCTACCTCCTACCCTCTCTATGAGTCTTTACTTCCCTCCCCTCTCTAGTTCACACCTTCTCTCTCACTCTCTTCTTCTCTCCCCTCTCTACCTCCTACCCTTTCTCTCACTCTCTACTTCTCACCCTTCTCTACTTCCCTCCCCTCTTTACCTCCTACCCTCTCTCTCACTCTTTTCTTCCCTCCCCCCTTACCTCCTACCGTCTCTCACACTATCTACTTCCCTCTCCTCTCTACCTCCTACCCTCTCTCTCACTTCTCTTCTTCCTGTCTCTCTCCTACCTCCTACTCTCTCTCTCTCACTTCTCACTTCTCTTCTTCCTGCCTCACTCTCTTCTTCCCTCCCCTCTATACCTCCTACCCTCTCTCCCACTCTCTACTTCCCTCACCTCTCTACCTCCTAGCCTCTCGCACTCTCTACTTCCCTCCCCTCTCTACCTCCTACCCTCTCCCTCACTCTCTTCTTCCCTCCCTTCTCTACCTCCTACCTTTGATCTCACTCTCTTCTTCCCTCTCCTCTCTACCTCCTACCCTCTCTCTCACTCTCTACTTCTCTCCCTCTCTACCTCCTACCCTCTCTCACTCTCTACTTCCCTCCCCTCTCTACCTCCTACCCTCTCTCTCACTCTCTTTTCCCTCCCATCTCTACCTCCTACCATCTCTCACTCTCTACTTCCCTCCCCTCTCTACCTCCTACCCTCTCTCCCACTATCTACTTCCCTCCCCTCTCTACCTCTTACCCTCTCTCACTCTCTACTTCCCTCCCCTGTTTATCTCCTAACCTCTCTCTCACTCTCTTCTTCCCTCCCCTCTCTACCTCCTACCCTCTCTCACTCTCTACTTCCCTCCCCTTTCTACCTCCTACCCTCTCTCTCACTCTCTACTTCCCTCCCCTCTCTACCTCCTACCCTCTCTCTCACTCTCTTTTTCTCACTCTCTTCTTCCCTCCCCTCTCTACCTCCTACCTTTGCTCCCACTCTCTTCTTCCCTCCCCTCTCTACCTCTTATGCTTTCTCTCACTCTCTACTTACCTCCCCTCTCTACCTCCTACCCTCTCTAACTCTCTACTTCCCTCCACTCTCTACCTCCTACCTTCTCTCTCACTCTCTTCTTCCCCCTCTCTAACTCCTACCTTCACTCTCACTCTCTTCTTCGCTCCCCTCTCTACCTCCTACACTCTCTCTCACTCTTTACTTCCATCTCCACTCTACCTTCTACCCTCTCTCACTCTCTACTTCCCTCCCCTCTTTACCTCCTACCCTCTCTCTCACTCTGTTCTTCCCTCTCCTCTCTACCTCCTACCCTCTCTCACTCTCTACTTCCCTCCCCTCTCTACCTCCTACCCTCTCTCTCACTCTCTACTTCCCTCCCCTCTCTACCTCCTACCCTCTCTCTCACTCTCCACATTCCTCCTTTGTCTGCCTCTCCTCATCATTCTTCCCATACAATGAACTTTCATAAATTATCTTGTTTCCATTTCATCCTCCCAATTTATATCCTCATCCCTCTTTCCATGTCCTAGTTTTCTTGTTTCCATGTTCTTTGTTGATAAGGGAGAGGGAGAGGAAGGTAGAGGGAGAGAGGGTGGAGATGGAGGGGAGAGAGGGGAGAGATAGGATGATAGGGAGAGAGAGAGAGAGAGAGGTTGGTTGGGTTTATGAGTTTAGGGTTTAGGGGTTAGGGTTTAGAGGAATTATTTAGGGTTTAGGTTTGCTCGGGTTTATAGTTTATGGTTTAGGGTTTAGGATTTTAGGGGCATTATTTAGGGTTTAGAGGTTTTGGAAGAGAGTGAGAGAGAGAGAGGTGTTTAGGGTTCCTAAAGTTTAGCAACATCATTAGGGTTTATGAGTTTAGGGTTTCTCACACCTTCAAGAGAATTATTTAGGGTTTATGAGTTTAAGGTTGCTCAAGTTTAGGGTTTAGGGGTTAGGGTTAAAGAGGAATTATTTATGGTTTAGGGGTTTAGCATGGTTTCTTGAGTTTAGGGTTTAGGGGTCAGGGGCATTATTTGAGGTTATGGGTTGCTCAATTTTAGGGTTTAGGGGTTACAGTTTAGGGGAATTATTTAGGGTTTAGGGGTTTAGGGTTGCTTAGGTTTAGGATTTAGGGGTTAGGGGTTAGGGTTTAGGGTTTAGAGAGAGATAGAGAGAGGGGATTGATAGAGATTGGGAGAGATAGGGAGATAGAGGTTTAGGGTTGCTTCTAGGGTTTATGGTTTAGGGGTTAGGGGCTAGGATTTAGGGGCATTATTTAGGGTTTAGGGTTTATGGTTTAGGTGTTAGGGGTTAAGGTTTATAGGTTTAGGTTAGGGTTTAGAGAGAGAAAGGTTCGTTGGAGACCTAGATGGTTCATTGGATTGAATTAGTGGAATGACAGAAAAGCATGTTATTTTTCTTTGCTATCCCAATTTCACCTTGTATATTTTAGCTACTCATTTTAGCTAAATAGTGCAATTGCATTTGCATGTAGGATTTTAGCATGATGGAGGTAGGCATAATTCTTATGAAGTTGCCTTTGGAAGGAAAGTAAGGTAGGTTTTCATGATTATTTCATGATGATATGTCCTTTATTTTCTATTTCATAATGAGTTTTAATGAGTTTTAATGACGTTACTATGAGTTTAATTCATTTTAATGTTGTTACTATATCGTAATGAGTCTTAATAAGTTTTAATGACAAATAATTGATAGTAGCAGTAAGGGAAACCTCAATTGATGCCCTACAAGACATTGGATCAAGTGAGAACACCTTTATAGTACTAACTTTTCATCTACCAGAAAGGTATTATGACTAAATTTTTACATTTGACATCTCTTGGGGCTAAACAGATGGTGCCAATACATCTCAGTGGGTGGGTGAATGCTAAGGGAGATGTCTTTTCAATGGAAAAGCCTCATGGTCATTCTTGGCTATGGCTCCTGGCAAGGTTGTGCTACATGAAACTAAAGAATTTTGTAAGAATACATTTGATTTTAGCACGGTCAAATAGATTTGAGTTGATCAAAACTAAGAAAGGTTATTGTGAATGGACCCCAAGTGCACCTATAGGTCCAAATGGAATGTTCGTAGATGCTACAAATTCCTAGAACTACTTCGTTAAAGTTTGGTAGTTTTTGCTCTTAGGATCTTAAGTGACTTTGCCAGTAGCCTATTGCCCTGAATGACTGGGATGCTTGGCACATGAAACGAGACCTCCCATAGCATTTACCCACCCACCTCAATGTGTAGGCATAGTTGGTTTGGCCCCACGAGCAATGGAATGTAAAATCTCACTCCTAGCACCTTTCCACTACATGAAATTGAAGCATTTTGTAAGAATGCATTTGATTTTAGCATTGTCAAACATATTTGAGTTGACCAAAACTAAGAGAGGTTATTGTGGATGGACCCAATGTGCACCTATACATCTAAATGGAATGTTCCTAGCTACCATGAATTATGAGAACTGCTCCATCAATGTTTGGCAGTTTTTGGGCCTTATGGATCTTAAGGGACTTTGTCAGTAGGTTATTGCCCCAAATGAATGGGATGCTTAGAACAAAAAATGTGACCTCCCCCAGTATTTACTTGTCCACCCTGATGCATTAGCGTAGTCGATTTGGCTCCACAATGAGCAAAATAAGAAATATGGCACCTAACAAGGTTGTGCTGCATGAAATTGAAGCATTTTACAAGAATGCATTTGATTTCGACATCGTCAAACATATTTGAGTTGACTAAAATAGAGATATATTATTCTGGATGGACCCCACATGCACTTGTAGGTCCAAACAGAATGTTCTCAGCTACCGCAAATTCCAATAACTACTCCATCAAAGTTTGGTAGTTTTTACTCTTAGGATCTTAAGTGACTTTGTCGGTAGCTTATAGAATAGAATGACTGGGACACTTGGCACACAAAATGAGACCTCCCCTAGAATTTACTTGCCCATCCTAACGTGTTAGCATAGTCATTTTGGCCCCACAATGAGCAGAACAAAAAATATGGCTCTTGGCAAGGTTGTGTTGCACGAAACTAAAGCATTTTGTAAGAATGCATTTGATTTTGGCATGGTCAAATGAATTTGAGTTGACCAAAACCAAGAGAGGTTATTGTGGATGGACCCCACATGCACCTGTAGGTCTAAACATAATATTCACGGCTACAATGAATTATAAGAATTCTTCTATCAAAGTTATATAGTTTTTGCTCGTAAGATCTTAAGTGACTTTGTTGGTAGCCTACTATACCGAATGACTAGGACACTTCACAAACAAAAAGAGACCTTCCTTCATATTTATCCACTCATCTTGATGTCTTGACATAGTTGGTTTAGCCCCATGAGCAATGGAATGCAAAATATCAATCCTAGCACCTTTCCATTGCATGAAACTAAAGCATTTTGCAAAAATGTATTTGATTTCCACACGGTCAAACAGACTGGAGTTGACCAAAAAAAAGAGAGGTTATTGTGGAAAGACCCCATGTGCACCTATAGGTCTAAATAGAACATTCTCAGCTACCACGAATTCTGAGAACTACTCCATAATAGTTTGGTAGTTTTTTGGACTTAGGGATCTTAAGGGACATTGTCAGTAACCTGCTGCCCTAAATGACTAGGATGTTTGGCACATGAACCAAGAGCTCCCTTATAATTTGATTTCCCACCCTAATGTATTGGCATAGTCAGTTTGGTCCCACGACTAGCAAAACAAAAAATATGGCACCTGGCATGGTTGTGTTGCATGAAACTGAAGCATTTTACAAGAATGCATTTGATTTTGGAACGGTCAAATGTACTAGAGTTGACCAAAAATGAGAGAGGTTATTGTGGATGGACCCCACATACACTTCTAGGTTTAAACAGAACATTTGCAGTTGGCACGAATTCTGAGAACTAGTCCGTCATAATTTGGTAGTTTTTGCTCTCAAGATCTTAAGTGACTTTATCGGTAGCCTGCTGCCTCAAATGACTGGGACACTTGGAAAACAAAAAGAGACCTCCCTTGGCATTTACCCACCCGCCCTGATGCATTAGAATAGTCAGTTCTGGCCCACAAGCTATGGAATGCAAAATGTCACTCCTAGCACCTTTCCACAACAAGACACTAAAGCATTTTGCAAGAATTCATTTGATTTCGGCATGGTCAAATGAACTGGAGTTGACCAAAACTGAGGGAGGTTATTGTGGATGGACCCCATGTACACCAGTAGCTCCAAATATATCATTCATAGCTACCATAAATTTTGATGACTACTTTGTTATAGTTTGGTAGTTTTTTAGTCTTAGGGATCTTAAGGGACTTTGTCGATAGCCTGCTACCCCGAACGACTGGGATACTTGACACATAAAATAAGACCTCCCCTAGAATTTACCCACCCACCATGACTCATTCCCATAGTTGGTTCATCCCCACAATGAGTAGAACAAAAATAATGGCACCTGACAAGGTTGTGCTGCATGAAACTGAAGCATTTTGCAAGAATGGATTTGAGTTGATCAAAACTGAGAGAAGTTATTGTGGATGGACCTCACATGCACCTTTAGGTCCAAACAAAATGTTTCCATCTTCCATGAATTTTGAGAATTATTCCATCAAAGTTTGGTAGTTTTTGCTCTTAGGATCTTAAGTGACTTTGCCCGTAGCCTGCTGCCTCGAATGACTGGGGCCCTTGGCACATGAAATGAGACCTCCCCTGGTATTTACCCACCCACCCTAATGTGTTGGCATAGTCAGTTTGGCCCCATGAGCTATGGAATGCAAAATGTAAGTCCTAACACCTTTCCACTACATGAAACTAAAGCATTTTACAAGAATTCATTTGATTTCAGTACAGTCAAATAGACTGTAGTTGACCAAAACTGAGAGAGGTTATTGTCGATGGAACCCATGTGCATCTGCAGATCCAAACAAAACATTCCCATCTGCCACGAATTCCAAGAACTGCTCTGTCATAGTTTGGTAGTGTTTTTCTCTTAAGGATCCTAGGGGACTTTATCGGTACCCTACTTCCCTACACGACAGGGATACTTGGCGCACAAAACGTGTAGGGTCTACCTAATATTATTTTAGATATTTATTTGATATTTTATTTTGGTATGTATTTGTGAGTTAGTTTTGAATTATGTTGAACAATGAATATATTCCTATTATTATTTATTTATGTTTTGACTTTGGGAATTAAATGTTTTATGTATTTAATGGATATTTAACAATAAGTTTAGATATCAAAATAAATGATTTTGAAACATGGATGACTTATGTTTGAATTTCATAAAAAGAATATTACTATTTAGATTAGTCACTATTTGTGTGGAAAAATATAGTTTCTTTTTATTATATTATTGTGTTATGAGAGGAAACATGAGGAGTCTTGGAAAAAGTATTATAAAAAGGGGAATTCTCTCTCAGAAGATTGAGATGTAGTTTTGGGATGTAACCAAATCTTTTTGGTATTGGGATTACTATGAGCTTGCTGGAGTTTTAGAATTTAGAGAAGGAAATAGAGATGAAAGAGAGAAAGGCTAAAAGGCTAAGGAGTTGATCCAGGCATGAACAACCAAGGTATGAAATCTAATGTAATTTTTGTTTCAATAATGATCAAATAGAAATGTTTTATGAAAGATCTAATATATAAATGTGTAATAATTTGTTTGAGGAAATAAATTGTGATTGTCTCTTTGGGTATTTGAATATATTTTGGTGTTAATACTGTGAATAAGATGTTGGTTGAAAAGGAGAATGGATGTGGGAGAAATGGGGTTTGATAATGTGAATTTTTGGGAGTTATGAGTATCTGGATTTTTATTTTTTTTAATGGAGTTTTTTATATGAAATGGGAATTTATGTTATGCTAAGGGACTTTTTGATCATGGGAGTTAATATTTATGGGAGTTTATGTTATGTTAAGGGAGGTGTTGATCATGGGAGTTATTATTTATGGGATTTCTTTTATGAAAAATCTTATTTGTTCATGGGAGTTTATGTGCTATATGGGAGGTGATGTTGTATAGGGGAGACACAGTGTAAGGAAGCTTTAGAAGTTTTAACCTCAAGAGAGGATTTCTTTCTTCAGAGAGCTTATGATTAACTTTGTGCATAAAAAATTATTTGTTGATAATTGTATATTATTTCTAGTTATCAAACAAAGGTGTTTTATTTTTATTCTTGGGGGTGGATTCGAGTAGGTCGATCCTATGGTTGGGAGGTGAACTGATTTGGGTTGCTTTGTTCTTCGTTGTATATATATTTTAGAAAAAAAAATTGATCGATAGCTATTAATGGGAAAATTATGTTTCTCTTAATTTCTACTTTAATTATCATGTTTAATGATGAATTGTATGGTTGATTGTATAGTTGTAGATGGTTGAAGACATTTGATATTGCAAGGAAAAGAGAATAGTGTTTCAACTTCTATACAAAGTAACCTTTTCTATAGATATAAACTTATGCACTTTACATTTGAAGCACAACTTTATATATCGGTTGATTGTAAAGAAATCTTAGACTGAAAATAGTTTTTTTTTTAATATTTATTTCTTGAGATGAAGTTTCATTATAACTTCCTGATCAAAAAGTTCATTAACCATCATGTAATGATTAATGGAGATTGTTTGTTGTAGCAATGAGTCTGAAAGTTGGCATTACACTAAGAATAGCAGAGGTGATATTATTGTTATCAACAAAGTATGCCCCCAAAACTAAGCTATTAGCATAGCTACCTGTTGACACATGGGAACGCTCCTAGGCTTGTGGGTTGCCTAAAACTTGGAGTGAACTCCAGAGTGAGCTAGCTCTCTTGGTATCTTCACCTAATTTAAATGATTTGCTGAGGAAAAGGGGTAGAAGGTAACTAAAAATGCAATTCTAAAATCTAAGGATGATTCAACATAATTCTAACTTATTTTAATGCTTTTACTCACAATCAGACTCCTAAGACATTTATTTTCACAATCCCACTTGTGCATACAACACAAAAATGATTTGCATGAAGGTTTGAAATCAAACACAACATGCGACTTGCATCATATGAAATTTTTGCACTTGCAATAATAGGACATGAAAAGGATTTGAAAGATAGAATCACAGTGATAACATCTAACTATTACTACAAAATGTGAAAAAAGATGGGAAATGAAAACTCTGTTGTCTTATTAATCTGAAAGGAGCATGCAAAATGAGAATCTAAGTACAAAAGTCTACAATACTCTCTACATGTGAACAAGAAAGAAAGAAACAATAATTAGAACTGAGAAAAACTAAAATTTTTCTCCAATATATGCCTCTAATTTTCCAAAAATGGAAAAATAGGAAAAAATGTAAAAATCTCTTTGAAAGCTAGCCACCAAGCCATTTTTGAAATCCACTGAAAAGATGCCAAAAAGCCCCTTGAAATATCTCCAAACTAAAAAAAGAAGCTGCCAAGATGCCATCCCAAGTGGTCCCACCAAAATTCTCTCAAAATCAGGCTTTACCTGATCAGAAAAAGCTCCAAATTGCCCAATTTTGCCCATAAGAAAAATCAAATCCAAAAGAAAGATTCTGTCTAGATTTTCTCTACTTTAACTACATATAAATAAAAAATATTTAAAAGCAATTTATAAAGGATATTGCTTTAAATATTGTTTTACAAGATTTGCAGTTTTATCTCCTACTTTATCTTTTTTTTTGCAAAAAATAATACAAGGCTCATATATTTCTACTTGGGCATTTGATTTTCTCTAAAAATCATAACATTTTGAAGGCATTATTAAATGATTTGAAAAATAAAAGCCTTTAAGGCCTTCCCTCCATTTGGTTTGCAAATAATTACTAAGGCATATGAGCTTTTTGGTCTATCTTCAAAGGTGATCAAATAGCCTTTAAGGAATAAAGCCTAGGCATCGAATTCAAGCAAAGGGGACATAATACCATGGGGTATTAGTCGAGGCTTCTGATTTTTAAATAATGTGATAAAAATACTACATTTGACTTAGGGCACAAAGGAAACCCTAAAACAAAATATTCGACCCCTACCATTTTGGTTTCATTTTCACTTCAAACTTTTGATGAAAAGAGGCTCTGCCTTTGGTCACGATCGGAACTAGGGTTTGCATCTATAACCCTTTTATTCTTACTATTTTTGAGCACTTTGATGAAGATTTTTAAAGGAAGCACTACGGTAAGTTATTATGAATCTCGAATCTAACATTTTCCTCCATTTTTGAAGCAATATGGCCCTACAGGCCATGACTATAGAAAATTCTCTTCTCTAACATACTTGCTTTGTTTCATTTCTTGTATATGATTTGTTTACCCTTTGTTTTGAGGCCACCATTATTGTACTGGTCTGAACCTTTGGAGATCTTCCTATGGGCAAACCCGTGGGCTTATATGCATGTATCTTTACTCAGAAAACAAGGTGAGTTCTTGTTTGAATATTGTATCATTTCCTTTACTTCCTACAGCTTTTTTGTATATTTTCTTCCTTGAATTTCGTGACCAAGCTTATATTTCTGATCTTTTTATTTGTGTTTACCTAAGCTCGAAAGATTTCTATTTCTTCAGTATATAAGATTCTCACTCGAAACCCCAATTAGGTTTAACCTACTATGAGGAAACTCTCTCTCCATTACGGACCTGAGACTCTATCAAACACTCATTTTGAGTCTTCATTATTTTCTTAAAAGAAAAGATCTTTTTATGGCACTATGACAAATAATGGAACTCCCTCTATGCTGGAGGGCTTCTTATTATGGGTATTCTATATTTGAGGTTTCTCAACACATACTCATGTGGATTTGTGCTAACTCATGAGGTCATGGCTTTCATGTACTCTTTTCCTTTCACACAATATTTATTCACTGGCTGAGATGATAGTCACCATGAAATAAAGGCTATGGCTCTATTTCTCCTTTGCTGCTCCATATACATACTATGAAACCTGCACTTAATGATGAAATAAAATGAGTTGAAATATATGCTATTTTCTTTGTATCTCCTGTAAATATACATGGACACTGAGATTACATTCTTTTCTTGTTGTCTTCAAACTGATACATAGATGGAGACACTTAGCATATTTTCATTTGATCACTGTGATAGTTCATTCATTCATTTTGTATATACTTGATATGTTATGTATTGAACCTGTGACATGGACCATTCACATGCTATCAAGCTTACTATATTTTCCAAGTGCTGTGTGAAATGTATTTACATCATACCATATTCAATGGTTATGACTCCTTCACTTTCTATATAGCATGGCCACTTTTGAGCATGGCATCATTTATACTACACATTAGTTGGATCATTCATGCATAAAAATGATACTCATATGGCTGAAGCAACATGATTCATGAGATGACTATTATTCAAGGTTGAATACAATGTTACCTGTCACATACCTTCATGTGTTATCTCTTCAAAAATACACATTATTTACCATGATCTCCTATAGCTTATGATTTTCTTTTCATCCAAGAAAGTTATCATGACATATGAGATACATTATGACTAATAGGTCATGACTGGTTTTGGGTCTCTTATGGCTACTTCATACATTGAATGACAATTTCACACTTTATTAATAAAATGATAGATACCTATTGTTTTGTTGTCCCTTTGTTCCTTTGATGAGGATCAGAATGAGACATTTGATTACAATGTACATAACAGCCACCTTATGATAACACAGTCACTCTAGTTCCAACTTTATACAAACTTTTATGAATATGTTTATAATGCATCTGTTATGTTGGCACTAGATATTGCATTCCTTGATCAACACAAGATTGTTGTCCTCTTCATTTGCACTTACAGGCCGTATTCTGTCACGGCCTTCACTTGTATTAATTCCTTATATATAAGGTTGCAATATGAGATCAGATTACTACTCCTAGACATCTTGAATGCGTACAAATGATACTGTAACAACAAATAGATGTAATATCTTCATGATGTTGACAATGCTTTAACTCAATTTCACACATTAGTAAGCTATCTTGAATGAGGTCACTGCTCCTTTATGGTTTTCATTTCATCCCACTTGAAGTGGTAGTCATGGATGGGAAATGAGCTTGAATCTCACTGCATTCACTTCAATGTGGTACTCCTTTAGCTGTATTTGTCTTGATATGAACAATATGAATATGTATTCCTATCCCATCCCCTCTTAAGATTCAGGGGCAGCATGTTAGGCTCAACCCTTGTGGGAGCCCACTTTATACCACATGCTATGATATCTTCAAACTAGCAACATAACTTCTTCCATATCTGCACAAGAAACAAACATGTTAATTTAAAACAATGAAGCTCAATGATTGTTTCATTTCTTCAATCTCTCTTTCCTATGGATGATTTGATCTTCCAACTTAGTGTATCATAAAGAATGTATTATGTTTCTACTTAATGAATTACATAGGATAGATCATATCTAGAGCTCTAACATATCTCTCTCCATCTCTACAGGTCCATTCAAAGGTTGGTGGGAAAGAGCAAGCTGCAATAAGGATCAGTTCAAAACTTCCACATGCAATGATATATATGCCTTATCGTATCTGCTTCATTTCTTTATCTTTTCTAGATGCATAGTATATTCTTTCCAATATATTGGTTCAGCTATTCAAATGACTTGTGTGGGAGATTTGATCTTTCTTGCTTTCATTCAATGCAATGCTTATTGAATTGTTGTATCTCATTTGTCAAATGAATAATCATTGTAATATGAAATGAAATAACTTCTATCAAAGCATTAAATGATGAACTAAATTTCTCTCTTCTATCATACAAAAGCATGATAAAACTGAACCTTTCAAGCACCTTAAACTATGCAAAACATTATAGCAAAAAATGTTAAAAATCTTTCATCTTAAGATAGAATAAATGTATTAGCTCTTGCAATTTGAGCTATAGGTGAAAAATTGGTAACATTTTTGGCAATTTCTACTAAATGCATGCCTGCTAAGCATTGAGACCAATTGCCTTAGTCATCTATTGGGCATGGAGTCAAACTCTACTCTTCTCATGGAAAATAATGAAACTCAACTGTAAACTACTCCAAACAGCAGCAGAAAACCAAACAGAACCAAACTGAAAGCAAACTAAAAGGCCCTAGTGGCTAGCAACATGTGCAGCAACACTTAGGGAAAGAAAAATAATTGAAAGGAACATGCATAAAGCACTTATTAATAGCAACACTAATCTACTAACCTACTCTAACCAGCCAAAGAAGTTGGTCAAACAAACCCATTCACTGGCTTTGTAAAATAACTCCCCCTTCTAACCAACATGGGATGTTTTGCAAAGTTATGGACCACTGATAAGAAGTGGGAAACAAGAAGATATCCCATAAACTGTTGTGATGTTTCATGAAGAACATAACCTAACACACTCACCTCTTGAGCTTGATCAAACATACGGCTAATTTGGAATGAATAGGTGAGTTGGGTGTACTATTTTGAGCCTACAATTTCCTCTTTTGTACAACAGTAATCTCCCTATTTAGCTCTCTACCAGTTAAATCCCTAATTGGACATCCTCTTGCAAGGATGAAACTTGGACTTCCACTATTGGTTTTCTACTTAGGATCTATTGTCCCTTCACCCTACTGATTTGGCTGCTTCATTTTTAGTGACTCATTTGAAAATATGGTCACTTCCGCCTTTCGCTCTTGCTGCCCAAGGTAATCCTTTTCTATAGGTTGCTCTTGTTGATCAATCCCTTCCTTCTCCAAAGATGTTGGCATAACATCTAAGCATCAGCAGAAAAGTTCAATTTCATGTTGAAACAGATCCTCTTCAATCAAATTAGAGTTGCTTTCATATATCTGTTCATGAATCAACACCTTGTCTAAATATTCTACAACACTCTAACGGTCAAGACTTGGCATAGACATGCTATTTTCATCTCCAACCAAAAAGCTAGGAAGCTCATTAAATAGACTAACTGAAACCTTTTTCTCATTGTCTAAATTTGCAACAAAATCATCAAAGTCATCCCAAAATGAAAGTTCATCACATTTCTCTTGAATTTCTGATAAAGGAGGGCTATTTTATACCTCATAACAGTTCTCAGCCAGCTGTGTAAGTTCAATGATAGGCTTACCTTCATACTCTTCCACTTGATCCAAGACCTCATTGTCAGATTACTTAGCTTCAATCAACAACTCCTCATATTGTTGAAGATTCTCCCATTATTTTGAAACTGTTGTCCTTGGTATGAGTATGCTTTCCTCATCTAGCTCAACAAAACTAGGTAACTAATCAAACAAGGAAACCGATTCTTCCCCCTCATGTGGTGCTTCCTCCAATGAAACTTGGGCATTCTATCTTTGCAACCAAATACTTTCACCTTGTGACCTCTATACTCTTCTTTCATTTATCTTATAAACAACATTAGAAAACTTTTCAAATGAATCAAAATGCAAAGGATTCAACATCAAGCCTGAACCAACTTCCTCTACACATGCATTATACTCATATTTGGCTGGGGTTGTAGTACAAATAATAGCAACCTCTTGCTTTACATTTGGCTTGTCTGATTTGGTGGCATAAAAAGGATTGCAAGAACCTTCAGCTGTTGGACTGAAACTTGGAATTCTATTTGGTTTGGGCTCTACAACCTTTTGCTCTTGTTCACCACACCAACTTGGGATCTTGATTGGTTCATATTTTACTACCTTATCTTCTTCTTAATTTTGGATTGGTATGGGAGGGGTAGCTTTAACAAGGTTTGGCATCTTATAAATAGGATACTTAGTCCAAGAAGGCTGCCATGGTTGTTCAAAACTTTGATGACTTAGTTCAGACTCTTGATATGACTAAATCTGAGGGTTAATGGATTGGTTTTGTATGCAAATAGGCTCCTGAACAAAATCAGAACCTCTAAAACTAGGAATCTGGAGACTTTGGGAAGTTTCTTGGAGGAAAAAGGGCTCTTCACGTGGCTGGTTTTGAAGCATAACAAATTGAAACTGTTCCAACTTAGGGTCTTGCAAGGGTAAAGGATCTCTAAAACTGGGAATCTTGACCTTAGGAGGGTTAAGAGGCTCACTATTCATAAAAATTGGAATTTCATATGTACTAACCTCATCCTGAAGGGGATGATCTGGAATGAAAGGAGTTGTTTTGTCTTTGTGCCTTTGTGTTTCCAACCCTTTCTCATAGAGATAGGCCTAATAAGCCATCTCTTCCTATTGTTGATTATACTCATGCTGCCTCTTAATCTCCTCTACGTGTTTTGTGAAGTCATGCATGAAGTCAAACAACATACCCTTTATGCTCGCAATCTCCTCATTTTCACACTCTTGGAGTTGATTTTGAGTATATGAATGTTTATATGGAGGCTGAGCAAGGGCTGGTGGGAGGTGTTGGTACTTGAATATGTATATGTAGGCACCTTCCCAAAAATCAAAAAAATTCTAACACTTTTGGCCTTTGCAGTGCTAAAAATGCAAAAAATCATATATATACATGTGCCTTTGTATATACAAGGGTGTTTGTATATACATGTAGGTCAAATGTACTTTGGCGGGCTTGCAAAATCTCTATCAGCCTCCAAAAATGATGAAAAAATGAGTTATATGCATTTTGGAATGCATATCAGGTTGCATATACAAAGAGGGAATCTTTGGCAGATTCTTGAGAATATTCTATGTATGCATTTCCAAATGTATATTAGACTCTAAAAAGTGCATGTACAAGGAGGGAATCTTTCACAGATTCCCAGAATATTCACTACTTGTATATCAAGTCTGCATGTATATTTGGTTTGTATGTTCAGACATACGACTGTATACAAGGGAAAACATGCAAAGAAAAGATACATTGCAGGCATATTCCAGTAAAGATTCCTTGTTTGTATACAGGGTTGAATGTATGTTTGGACATAAAAAGGGTCATATGCAAGGAAAAATATGCAAAAAGCCGACATACATTTGCTATAGTGAAGAGGAATGCATGCAAAGGGTTATCGCTAGATGACTGTATGTTGGCAGCAACATACTTTGTATATACAAGCATGGAATATTCTTAATGATTCCTTGTTTGTATGTAGAGGGGCCTTGTATAATCGACAATATACAAAGCAGCTGGTTAGATACAAAGGGTGGGGTCTGCCTCACATGCAAAAGGCTTTGTATCTCATATACAAAGGGATAATGTATATGTGATATACATTCAAAAATATGCAGGGGCAAGCATACACGTCGGATCTCAAAGGGTTCCATCGATCTGACTCATAAATTTTGGAGTCCGCACCGTGTATGTATATTCGTGTTATATGTTTGACATACAGGCTGATATACAATGAAGAAATATACATTTCAGACCCGAAGAGGAAATCAAGTGCAGTGAATAATGTTTTAAAATCTGCAACTTGTATGTATGTGTGTGTTGTATATCGCAGATATACAAAGGAAAGAGATGCAAGTCGAACATGAGTAGTTTTTTTTTAATTTGTTCTAAACTGGCATGGGGTCCGCCTTGTATATTAAGCTATTGCATGTATATGCATTTTGCATATACAAGGGATTTTGAGAGGCGAAAAGTCAGCGATAGGAACATGGAGTACCTACATGGCACGTAATCATTGGTTGGTGACTTTTCAATGTTTTTGGGCCATGGATCTCAGCAGAAGGGAGAAGATCGACGGCTATGTTTTAATTCACAGCTGCGAGGGGGTTTCTTTGTTTGTAGCCCATTTTTTGAGCAGGAAATCTTCAGATGTTTTCGTTGCTGCATCCCACGGGTAGCTAAGCAATAATGGTAGATTGTGCAGAGAAGTATGGGTCAAGTTGATAGGTTCAACCACCTGATTTAGGAAGAGGATCTCCATGTGGCGGCACTTTCCCCAAGCTTATCTGCTCCTCCCTCTTCCTCTCTGTTGCATTGACTGTTTTGCGTGCCAATTTGAAGATGCATTGTATCTAGCAAATTTTTGACTTTGCCTTGTAATTTTTTGCTGAGTACACAGTCTTGGTATAAAAGCCAAACTATATTACTCATGGGGTTGTTGAAGACTTGGGTAATTTTTGTCCAAATAATGAAAAACAGAGCATTTCCTGGCTGTTGTATCTCTTTCTGGAGTTTATGAGTTGCATTTTGAATGTATTTTGCACATTCTTTTCAATTTCATGTCAATTTTATATGAGAAATGCTTATTTGCATGTGTTTTACTTGTCTGTCTCCATTTGTTGTATGCATTTCCTTCTTCTGAATCTAGTTGCTAAGGGTTACTTGGATTCTAGGGTATAGTTTTATGTACCACATGCTTAATCTTTTGACTTCCATTCAAGGAGTGGATTAAATTATTTTAGGTCAATCATGGAGAAGTATGTATGTCAGCCAGGATATCTATAAGTATGGGCAGCTAAAATACCCATTCATGGGTGGTATTTGTAAGGAGAATACTAGCTTTGACCCCCTGAAACTTGAATGCAGTTGCAAACTATTCACCTATATACATCTATTTGACTCCTTGCCCTAAGATATGTTGGATCTAGGGCATACAACTGAGAAGGGGGGTGAATCAGTTGTATAAAAACTTGCTTTTACTTCAAACACTTGATTCTTCTTTGTTAACATCATATCAATTAATCATCCATGAAAGCATAATGCATAAACACAAGAGCAGATAAACATCAACACATTAAACACCAAGATTTTGATGTGGAAAACCTGGTTAAGGGAAAAACCACAGGGTGATTAACCCAAAGATTATTCTCTGTTAGAAGAATAAGAAAAATGAATGGCCCCTGCCAATTAGGGATCACTGCCTGAGCACACTGCTCACAAAGAGGCACACTGCCTACAAGGAGACACACTATCTACAAAGTGATAAGAATCACAATCTTGAACTGGAGAATGACATCTCTACCATGTCCGGATCAGTTCCATTTAAGCCCAAAAACCCTTGCTCTGCCTTTCGTAGTTCTCTTCGCTATGCCACACTCATCCACACAATCCACACTTCAAAATGAATTCTCAAACACTTATTTATACAAGACTGTTGATAACTGAGAGGGGGGGGGTGAATCAGTTATCCTAATTATTTCCCTTATTGAACTTTCCTTTTAATTGAAGCAGCATAAAATCAAACACAAAACATTAACCATGAAATAAGAAACACATGACACAGTATTTTTGACGTGGAAACCCTGTTAAGGGAGAAAACCACGGGGTGATTAACCCAAGAATTATTCTCTGTTAGAAGAATAGGAAATTACAAAAATGGCACTTGCCAATTAGGGCTCACTGCCCGAGCACACTGCTCACAAGAGGCTCACTGCCTACAAGAAGACACACTGTCTTACAAAGTGATAAGAATCACAGTCTTGAACTGATTGGAAGCATCTGCATATGCTGGAGTTCAGTTCCGGTTAGGTTCAGTATACTGATCTGCTGCACTTCATCTTTCCTCTGTTCTTTAGTCTGCTATCCTTTCACATACCGGATCTTTCTTGCTACTTCTGCTCTACTCTGGACTTGTTCGCATATCCTCTCACACATTACACACACTTTACAACTAAATCCATCCTCTATATATATCCGCACAAGTAATTTCATCACCTTTCTAGTCGGCATCCGGAACAGTCTAGTTTCTTACAAACTTAGTTCTGTCGGCTGAATCCTTGCTCACCAAGCAATGCGGATCAAGCATATACTTGTAGATATCATCAATTATGTCGGCCAAACATTATTCATGCCTCCGCAACCTTTATCATCATCTGTAACACATCCGGAAAGTAGTCTGATACTCTGTCAGTCAGTTCTTCCTCTGTTTTCACTGTCTCTCAGGAATCCGGTACTCAACTATTCATATCTTTTTCCTTGTCCAACTCCGGAGGCTAAATCCTTGGAATATACCACTCAAGATAGTCCTCTTGACTTCCCCAGATCCGCACTGCACCAAGACACTTCCTCTGAGAGATCTGGACCAATCTGTCGGACCTTGCCACATGCTCTGTTCTTGTTCACCGGACCACAACAATCTTCAATCTGACTTCCAGTAGAGACATATCATGACTTGCGGATATGTGGGATGACCTTTGTTGCCATCAATGACAACAACCATGAATCCATATAGTGTCTCTTGCCAACAATCTCCCCCTTTGGCATTGATGGCAACACTTAGTGAAAAATGACTAAGTGTTTACACTATGCTCCCCCTTTGCTGATGCTCTGTCTTTATATACAATTTCCGGAACTCCCCCTGAGTTGGATTCCTCATTTTTCACTGCTCCTCACTCCCCCTTTGACATCAATGGCAAAGGGTAGGGTCCGCACACCAAAATTTTCAAAAAATTTTCTATATATAGCCGCATATTTACATACTCACATATACTGCAGAATGTCTGCAAAGGATGTCTGCAGTTGAACCATTTCAGTAGCCCAACTTAGCTTCATTCTGTCCAAGATTGAAATGTGACCACTCAACAAAAATGCAAAAGCTTCTGCCCGCCTGAGATCTGTCGGATCTTTTGTATGGGCGGTGGTCTGGGCATCACTGATGGCCTCATGCATAGTTTCCAACTTAGGGACTATAATCCTTCTAAGTTCTCCCATCCGGTTGGTAATGTTCTTCCTCTCCTTCTCAAGATTCTTTATTTCATTCAAGACTGCAATAGTCTGACATTCTTGATTTATTATAGAGGAAGAGAGAGGATCAAAACTTTGAGATAAGCTTTGAAGCTTGTCCTGTTCCTCTTTTATTTTCTTGTCAATTGCTACTGTTGCCTTTGACCAAGATATGCAAAATTTGTAGATGTCACCGCCATCCTTAAGAGCATTTTCTAAGCTCTTTATTCCAATGCTTACAATCTTCCTATCCTTAGAGATTAATTCTAATATTTCAGAAAATCTCTTATCCAAAAATTCCTTCCGGACCTTTTCTTCAGCTGATTTTTCTAGAGAATTAAAATGTGTATCAATACTGCTGACTAAGGTTTTTAGATTACCGGAAGTGGAGGCTGTCGGATCTATCTGGATTGATGGCATGATCTTTACAAGTACTCCGGAAGCAGCCTCTATCAACTCACAGTCTTCCATATGAGACTTCAGGAGCTTTTCATTTGCCTTGGCATTTGCAAATGAAGCTATCTTCATTGTTTGTACCGGAGAGAGAGAGTCAAAATCAAATGGACCTTTTAGAAGCTCCAGTTCATCAATCTCTAGAGTTTCTTTGCTCAAAAATTGTTGAACAGTTTGTGTAGTGTCTCTTGCCGGAGACAGATGTTTCTTTTCTTCTGCAGTCTTAGAACTGTCAACCTCTTTGTCTGTCACCACTGCTTCCTTCTCCTGCAATTGCTCTTCTTCTTTGGATCCGGAGACTGTAGGGGAAACCGGAGGAGAGATGCTTGCTTGTTCATGGGCCACTTCTTCTGGAGCAGAGGGTCCCAAGTCCTCACTTGTCTGTTCAGGGCTCACTTCTTCCAGAACAGAAGATTCCAAATCAGCAGCTGTTTCTGCACCTAAGTCCTCTACAACAGGAAGATTGAACCTTTTGAAGGCCTTCCGGAGGATCTCTTCTGTCTCTTGTGCCACTTTGTCAGTCTCACCAAGCATGAGCTGATTCATCCTGGCTTTACTTCTGAACTCATCTTTGCAATCCTTGAAGATCATGTTCATTGTCTTGGGATCAATTTGAGGATATAGCTGAATAGCTATCTGCTCCCGGATCTCAAGATCTTTAGCATGAGCATTATTTTTCCTCACTTCCATTTCCTTTTCTAGGCTTTTAGGAATAAGAGATATTATTTCAATGAAAGCCTTATTATATATGTTAAGATATTTCACTGTGGCCTCCTGCAGAGTTTTTTGGTCTGCCTCACTGAAGTCATCATAGGATTCAGTCATTGGTTGAAGGTTTCCATCCACCGTGACCGACTTGATTATGCTCTCTAGTGACAGAGTGGGCTTTTCAACAGTTACCTCTGCCATTTCATCCTTGTCTTGGCCTGTGGAGGGCTTACCGGATCCTTTCTTCTTCTGTTTCTTTACTTCTCTTACTTCCTCTTCTGATTCTGTTTCCTCTTCATCCTTTTGGCTTTCATAAGCCCTTGATGCTTTTGTCTTGGATCTTTTACCGGATGCCTGGACTTCCGGTTTTGAGCTTTTGGTTGTGGAAGGTGCAGATCTCTTTGATGATCTGGTCCGGGTGGGGGTTTCAACCGGAGCACTTTCTTTGCTTTTCTCTTCTTCCTCAGCCTTTCTCCTCTTTTCCCGGCTGGCATCAAGTGCCTCTTTTGAGATGCCTAGGCCTTGAGCAATGTGCTCTACTTCTTTTCTCACTTTTCTCTTAATCTCAGGTTCCCTGAGTTCTACATGTAATTTCACACTCAGCTCCTCAAAGGTTCCAAACCTTTCTGCCTTAGGATCTTTGGGCTGACTTAGCATGTGTTGAACATGCAGCTCTACTATCTGTTCATCAACTTCATACCCCATGGGCATGATCCAGACAGTCCTTGGCTCCACTGCCTCCATTAGGCACTGATCAGTGTCAACCATAAAGCATACTGAGTCCTTGTATTTCTCAATGAGAGACTGGGGAATTCTCTCTCTTGCTTGCATCATGCTCTGAAAGTTTTTGAAGTATCCCCATAGAGCTGTATTTCTCACTTTTGCATCCCCAAGTCCATGCAAATAGTCTCTTATCTGGACTGCAACAGGTTTGTCATTCTGCCATACCCATCCACTTGTTCCGGGTAGCTCATTCATGAAGTAAAAGAATAGACATACAATGAGAGTACCATACTTAAAGGAGTTCTTCTTGTCTTTCTTGATTTTCTGTACATTTTCCATTAATTGGCTTAGTAGTAGTTCACAAAGATCATAATCTGCATTCTTTCTTAGCATTTCATATGCTGTGTATATTGCAGTTCTGGATACAGAATTCTCCCTGCTGGAGTGATAGATCTTGTATCCTATTATCATTGATGCATATTTGATATCCGGATCCGAAATATCTTCAATGGTCATTGCCCTCTTATCATATTTTGATCCGGTGGCCTCAGTTACAACGTTGTTCTTGACAGATTTGAGGATAGGTACCCCCCCGGAAGAGTATAGACCAGTTACTGCTCTAATTGCTTCTTTTGTGATCTTACAGGGTCTATCTAGCCAAAGGAAGTTGTCATGCATCCTGCTCAGTACATACCGGACCCATTCATCTTCTTCAAAGCTAGGGAAATGAATGAATTGCTCAAATTGTTTCTTCTGGATACCCTTATACTCTGGTTTGAGCTCAAAAGCATTGTCTATCAGTTGCTTGTGATAGAGGTCTCTTAATTTGAATTCCCCAAATTCCTCAATGTTTGCGTGTATGTAAACCCTAATATCTTCAGTATGTAAGACTCCGTGGGGAACACTAGAGAAGGCTCCTAGTGGATCTACCTCCAATGATTTGTAGGGATGTTTCTTGAATGAGGGGCAAGGTCTATCAGAGATCTTAACTATGTTTGGAGTAGCCATTCTTCAAAGATTTGCAGTGAGGCAATGAAAAACGAAGAATACCTTATGCGCCTTCGGTTTGCACGGAGTGGTTGGATTGATTTCTTTATGCAATAGCTTTGGCAGGAGATCCTTGGTGTGCTTGATGAACCTTGTTGCAGAGCTCCACTATTCGCTTCTTCTCAAGTGTAGAATGAGCAGATAACTTTTGAGAAATCCTTTATATTGCTCCGCAAACCCTAATATCTGTCTGCAATAAATGCTTCACCTGCATTATTCCGGTTTACCATGTCTGGACAGCTTGGAGTATCCCGAATTAGTCCTGATCACTGAATATCATCCGGATCTTTAAATCATGAATAAATCTGGGTAACATATTACAAGAACATCCCAAACACTCTGTTCAATCCGCAAGACAAGATCGTGCACTTCCGGATCTCTCCGGACCTTTTTGTAATCCTTTATCATACCGGAGCACCTCCCTAAACAGGTCTAACTTAATCGAACACAGCTTCTTCATAACTCCATGCGGACCTCTGAAAACTTGACTGAAGCATCTCAGGACTTATATCTACAAACCCTTTAATCCGCATCTTGTGCCACATCCGGCACAACTTGTTTGGCTGGGGGAACAGAATCTTCTTTGAGTCTCCCCCTGAGCCTGAGCTCACTTTTTAATTTTCGGAAGAAATATCAGCACCAGAATCTGGTGCGGATCCAACCTCTACATTCTCTGAGCTTTTCTTCACCCAAATCTTGCTCATCTGATTCCTAACTTCATCCGCATTCATCTTTTGTTTACCCTTGTCTTGATTCTGATCATACACCGGACCTCTTTTGTCCTGATTCTTGTTTCTGCAGACTTTAGCATTATGACCGGACCTATTGCAGATTTGGCAAATAACATTTCTTTGCATATTTAACTGATATCCCCTTGATCTGCATTGATTAGCCATATGACCTACTCTATTGCATGTAAAGCATCTACCTTTGAATGATTTGTTTACTTGCATAATTCTGCATTCATGGGATTTGTGTCCATACCTTTTGCAGTTGAAGCACTGTCCGGAGAAGGATGAATTAATCTGATTCATTCTCATTCTGCACTGATTAGCTTTGTGACCAAAATGGTTGCAGCTGTGGCAGTATCCATTGAAGGATGGATATTTTTGAGCATTTGGCTGTCTTACCGGAGGTCTTCTAGGCCTGCTCCTTGGATTTTCTGATCCAAGATTCCTCTGACCGGATCCGGAGCTTTCTCCTTTCTCATATCCCAAACCATACTTGTCATCAGTCCTCTTTTGACTTCCAAGAAGAACTTCAAGTTGAGTAGAACTTATCTTGAATTTCTCTTTATATTCATTTGCTGTTTGAAGATCTCTTTTGAGAGAGGTAATTTGATCCTCAAGTTTTTCTTCATTATCTTTGGCATCTTCAAGATCAGATTCAAGATGTCTGATAATCCTGTCCATCTGGTGGCATTCTTCTGATTTTTCCTTAAGAGATTGTCTTAGATTGTCTTCAGCCTTTCTTTTTTCTTCAATCTCTTGAGTGAACTTTATAGTTCCTGATTCCATTTCATGTCTTAACATAATGACTTCTTTTGATAACTTTTCACATAACTTGGTTTGCTCAGTCAATTCTTCATTTGTATTGCTTTCTTCACTTTGTCTTGCCAACTGTTGGAGCAGCTCCTTTCTCTTTTTCATAGAGAGACTTAATTTGTCTTTTAATTCCCTCATGAATTCATCAGCCTGTTTGAGTCTTTCTCTTAATTCACTGACTTCAGAATTTGACTGTTCAAGATCCTCAAGGGCAGTCTTGAGTTGCTCCTTTAAACCATATGCATCCATTTGAAATCCCAGATCTTCCTCAAGCTGTTAGGCTCTATTAGGAGGAACTTGGCTCTGATACCAATTGTTGATAACTGAGAGGGGGGGGGGTGAATCAGTTATCCTAATTATTTCCCTTATTGAACTTTCCTTTTAATTGAAGCAGCATAAAATCAAACACAAAACATTAACCATGAAATAAGAAACACATGACATAGTATTTTTGACGTGGAAACCCTGTTAAGGGAGAAAACCACGAGGTGATTAACCCAAGAATTATTCTCTGTTAGAAGAATAGGAAATTACAAAAATGGCACTTGCCAATTAGGGCTCACTGCCCGAGCACACTGCTCACAAGAGGCTCACTGCCTACAAGAAGACACACTGTCTTACAAAGTGATAAGAATCACAGTCTTGAACTGATTGGAAGCATCTGCATATGCTGGAGTTCAGTTCCGGTTAGGTTCAGTATACTGATCTGCTGCACTTCATCTTTCCTCTGTTCTTTAGTCTGCTATCCTTTCACATACCGGATCTTTCTTGCTACTTCTGCTCTACTCTGGACTTGTTCGCATATCCTCTCACACATTACACACACTTTACAACTAAATCCATCCTCTATATATATCCGCACAAGTAATTTCATCACCTTTCTAGTCGGCATCCGGAACAGTCTAGTTTCTTACAAACTTAGTTCTGTCGGCTGAATCCTTGCTCACCAAGCAATGCGGATCAAGCATATACTTGTAGATATCATCAATTATGTCAGCCAAACATTATTCATGCCTCCGCAACCTTTATCATCATCTGTAACACATCCGGAAAGTAGTCTGATACTCTGTCAGTCAGTTCTTCCTCTGTTTTCACTGTCTCTCAGGAATCCGGTACTCAACTATTCATATCTTTTTCCTTGTCCAACTCCGGAGGCTAAATCCTTGGAATATACCACTCAAGATAGTCCTCTTGACTTCCCCAGATCCGCACTGCACCAAGACACTTCCTCTGAGAGATCCGGACCAATCTGTCGGACCTTGCCACATGCTCTGTTCTTGTTCACCGGACCACAACAATCTTCAATCTGACTTCCGGTAGAGACATATCATGACTTGCGGATATGTGGGATGACCTTTGTTGCCATCAATGACAACAACCATGAATCCATATAGTGTCTCTTGCCAACAAAGACATCGACTGAGGAACAATCATCTAAGTCGGCAAACATCACAATAACATTCGCAAGTCGTGTAGAACATCTGGTCGGCCTTTTATAGGAAGAACACCAACAACTGGTAGCCATAACATCAAATCCAACTCTAACTTCAATGCAGATCACCAACACGAACTAGATATGATCCAATGATCATCATAACCTTCCCTGAATCATCAAAAACATCCGCACTTCATCAGCTTACTGGAATTCTTCTCTTCATCATCTGGTACTTCAAGAACACAGTCTGTCACCACTGTCACAATGCAAAAGGTACTTCCGGACCTCAAAATCATACACAACTCGAGATGACACATCACAAGGACATCCCAAACACTCCTTCCAATCCACAGATTAGGATAATACAATTCCAGACCTCACCGGACCTTTCTGTGATCCTCTATCACCTCTGAATACCTGTCGGAACCGGTTCCACACAGACAGCCACAACTTCTTCAGATCTTTATGCGGACCTCTAAAATCTTAGCTGAAGCATCTCAAGACTCATATCTACAAACCCTTTAATCCGCATCCTCTGGTTCTCAACCTATACAGTACATTTGCCTTCTTCTCATCACTGTTCTTCACTGTTTTGGATGGAGACTGATTTCCTCAATAACAACAGCACACAACTCATCCAAACCTTCTTACTAATGCAATATGAGTAAGTTGACATCAATGACAACATTGGTTCACCTCATACTTGCAACAATCTCCCCCTTTGTCATTGATGGCAACATATGATGTGAAAAACCATCAAGACAAGAACTTCTCCTTTCTGTCCCAGCTCCCCCTATCAACAACAACTTTTCACATGTCTTCTCTTCCTTTACTACTCCCCCTTTGATCATCAACCACTTGTTTTTCACATGTCTTCTCTCCCCCTTTGACATCAATGGCAAAGGGCTCATACTTGCAATTCTAATACCTCAGAATCATACCAGTTGTTCCCCCTTAGTAGCAGCTCCCCATCATCAATCCAAATCATAAGATATGACTGTGATATCCACCAGACTGATGCACATCAGTGCATCCTAGTTCATCACCAGAGGGGCCATGACCCCTAACTTCTCCTAGAGATATTCGAAAGAGTCCTTGGGAAGAGGTTTAGTAAAGATATATGCAATCTGATCCTTGGAGGGAACATACTCCAATCTGACTTCTTCCTTGTTCACTTGTTCTCTCAAAAAGTGAAACTTGATAGATATGTGCTTAGTCTTAGAATGCAATACCGGATTCTTAGAAATATTAATTGCACTTGAATTATCACAGAAAATTGTGATAGGCTCCTCATATTCAACTTTAATGTCTCTTAGCATCTGCTTCATCCATAAGATTTGAGTGCAACTACCTGCTGCTGCAATGTATTCTGCTTCAGTTGTAGACAAGGATATTGCATCTTGTTTCTTGCTTAGCCAAGAAACCAATCTCTTCCCCAAAAAGAATGCTCCACCACTGGTGCTCTTCCGGTCGTCCATATCTCCTGCCCAATCTGCATCTGTATATGCATGAAGAGAGAAATCCGGATCTCGAGGGCACCATAGACCATACTCAAATGTTCCTTTCAAGTACCTAAAAATTCTTTTGATTGCCATAACATGAGATTCTCTAGGATCAGCCCGGAATCTTGCCACAAGACCAATAGCCTGCATTATATCTGGTCTAGTCTGAGTGAGATACAACAATCCACCAATCATTGATCTATACTTAGTCTGAGCTACCTCTGGAGAGTCATCATCTTTGCTCAACTTACATCCGGTTGCCATAGGAGTGTTCATTGGCTTTGAATCTTCCATACCAAATTTCTCAACAATTCTTTCACATATTTGGTCTGAGAAATGAAGATCCCTTTCTTTGTTTGAGTAATTTACAGACCCAAGAAGAAATTCATTTCACCAAGCATAGACATTTCAAACTCACTTTTCATCTGATTTGCAAAAGTTTTGCACATACTATCTCTTCCTCTAAAAATGATATCATCCACAAACACTTCAACAATCAAAATGTTTTCATGATCAATTTTGAAATATAAGTTACTGTCAGCAGTGCCTTTGTTGAATCCAATCTGCATAAGATGCTTATCCAACCTTTCATACCATGCTCTTGGGGCTTGCTTCAATCCATATAATGCTTTCTTCAACTTGCAGACCATATCATCATTATCAGACAATTGAAATCCATCCGGTTGTTCAATGTAAACTTCTTCTTCCAGATCACCATTTAGGAAGGCAGACTTGACATCCATCTGATATAATTTGAAGTCTTTGAAGGTAGCACATGCAAGAAATAATCTGACTGCTTCAATTCTTGCCACAGGAGCAAAGGTCTCTTCAAAATCAATTCCTTCTATCTGAGAGTAGCCTTTGCAGACCAATCTAGCTTTGTTTCTGATTACTTCACCAGCTTCATTCAGTTTGTTCTGGAAAACCCATTTGGTTCCAATCACATTCTTGTCTCTAGGTCTGGGAACAAGATCCCAAGTACGATTTTTTTCAATTTGCATCAATTCTTCCTCCATTGCTTTGGTCCAGTTTTCATCATTGCAGGCCTCATTTATTGTCTTAGGTTCAATCTTTGAAATCAAACAGTATTCATTTGAATCTTGAGCAATTCTTCTTCTTGTTTATACCCCTTTACTTTTGTCACCTATGATCTGATCTTCAGAGTGATTTAGAGTTACATACCTTGGAACTTTGGGAGTTTCTTGCACTACTAATTCTTGATCAGGCTCATTCAGACAAACTTCTTTTTCCTGATTTACCGGATCAGTCTGGATCTAAATTTCAGAGGAGGAAGGAGCTTCTTGCACCAGAGGATCATTCTGATCATCTTCATCACATTCATAGAACCTTGAGGGCTTCTCAATTCCTTCATCAACTTTCACATTAGTACTTTCTGTCATCTTCCTTAGTCTCTTATTGTAACACCGGTATGCTTTGCTTTGAGTGGAGTAACCCAAGAAAATTCCTTCATCACTTCTGGCATCAAACTTTCCAAGATCCTCATCTCTTTTAATATAACACTTGCTACCAAATACTCTGAAATATCTCACAGTAGGAGTGATGCCAAACCAAAGTTCATAGGGGGTCTTACAGGTATTGTTTCTAATTTGAACTCGATTGAGAGTATAGACTGCAGTGCTGATAGCTTCTTTCCAAAACATCTGAGGAACATTTGCTTCCAACATCATTGTCCTGGCAGCTTCCTGAATGGTCCAGTTCTTTCTCTCAACTACTCCATTCTGTTGTGGAGTCTTAGGAGCAGACAAATGTCTCTTTATACCCTGCTTCTCACAAAAGTCAATGAACTCACCGGATGTAAATTCACCACCTCTATCAGACCTTAGACATTTTAGTTTCAATCCGGTTTGATTCTCTACCATAGCTTTGAAGATTTTGAACTTCTCAAGGGCTTCTGATTTCTCTTTTAGGAAGGTAACCCACAACATCCGGGAATGGTCATCAATTAGCAACATGAAATATCTATCACCTTGCAGACTCTTGATTCTTGTCAGACCACAGAGATCAGTATGTACTAATTCCAACAATCTGGTAGAGGACTGATCTTTGCTTTTGAAAGAGGCTCTGCTCTGTTTACCTAGCTGACATTCTTTGCACAAACTATTTCTAGGTTTCACCAATTTTGGAAGATCTCTTACAGCCTGAATATTGCTTATCTTGATGATGTTATCAAAATTTATATGACACATTCTTCTATGCCATAACTAACTCTGATCAACTTGAACAAACAGACAACTTTTATTTGAACCAACTAGATGAAATATATTACCTTTTGTTTGAGCACCGGATGCAATTTCAGTTCTGGAGCTTGTAAATATTCTGCATTTTCCATTCTTGAACTGGAGATCATAGCCTTTGTCCACTAATTGACCAACACTGATAAGATTGTGCTTCAATCCTTCAACATATAGTACATTACCTATTTTGCTCTTTCCATCAAAGGAAATAGTCCCCCTACCTCTGATTCTACCAGCAGAATTGTCACCAAACTTTACCATTCCTCCTTCATACCTTTCCAAATCTAAGAACTTATTCTTGTCACCAGTCATATGGTGAGAGCATCCACTGTCAATAACCCAATCATCCTTTTCTTCCACTTGAGCAGCGAAAGCTTTTTCCACAACCTTGTGATTGACAGATTCAGAGGATATTGAATCTTCTTCCTTGATGGCAATAAACACCCATTCATTTCTAGATTTGCTTCCTAGTTCTGATTCATCATCTGTTACTCCTTCATTGTCATCTTCTTCATGAACATAATAGCAGTTCTTTTGAAACATTTGTCTGTTAGTATTAGACCTTGCAGATCTTTCCGGACATCTTGAAGCAAAATGACCAATCTTATTGCAGTTGAAACACTTAAAGGGTAGTTTTCCTTCATACTTACCGAATCCTCTTGGCAGTCTCTTTGCAATGAGGGCTTCAAGTTGAGCTGTTTCTGCTTCCTCTTCTTCCATGTCTCTTTTTGCTTGATCATACCATGACATCTTCCTTGAAGAGTTTTCTCTCGGATCAAATCTCTATTTGCCTTTCACATAGGCACTGGCTTTGAAAGTATATTCAGTCTTGGGAGGATCATCTCCAAACTCGGTCATTTCAAATGCAGCTAGTTTGCCAGCCAATTGTTCTCTTGTGACAGTTGTGTGGGCTCTGAATTCATCAATGGCAGCAACCTTGATTTTGTAGGCAGCAGGAAGGGATCTGAGAATTTTGCAAACAATCTCATTTTCATCCAGAGTTCCACCAGCATTTCTAATTCCACATACCAGCTCATTCACTCTTGGCATAAAGGTAGTGATGTTTTCATCTTCTCTCATCTTCAATCTTTCAAATTTCCCTTTCAGACTTTGCAACCTTGCACCCTTGACAAACTCATCTCCTTCATACAAAAGTTCCAGTTTAGTCAAGATCTCATATGTAGTTGGTCGGTTGATAACATTTGAGAGATCTGAGTCATTCAATGTGCTTAGAAGAGCTTCCTTGGTCCACAGATTGTTTTCAGCATCTGTGATTTCATTCAGAGTTGTCAGACCACCCTGTGGAGGTACATATGGTTTTGAGACCATGGCCAAGTATGCTTTTCCCATACACTCAAAGTGACATTTCATGCGACCTTTCCAGAGAGTGAAGTTGGTTCCATCAAACTTCAGACTATCCTTCTTGTATGATGACATCCTGGATCTCCTCAAGCGGTTAAGCTTCTTTCAGAGGAACTTGGCTCTGATACCAATTGTTGGATCTAGGGCATACAACTGAGAGGGGGGGTTAATCAGTTGTATAAAAACTTGCTTTTACTTCAAACACTTGATTCTTCTTTGTTAACAGCATATCAATTAATCATCCATGAAAGCATAATGCATAAACACAAGAGCAGATAAACATCAACACATTGAACACCAAGATTTTGACGTGGAAAACCCGGTTAAGGGAAAAACCATGGGGTGATTAACCCAAAGATTATTCTTTATTAGAAGAATAAGAAAAATGAATGGTACATGCCAATTAGGGCTCACTGCCTGAGCACACTGCTCACAAAGAGGCACACTGCCTACAAGGAGACACACTATCTACAAAGTGATAAGAATCACAATCTTGAACTGGAGAATGACATCTCTACCATGTCCGGATCAGTTCCATTTAAGCCCAAAAACCCTTGCTCTGCCTTTCGTAGTTCTCTTCGCTATGCCACACTCATCCACACAATCCACACTTCAAAATGAATTCTCAAACACTTATTTATACAAGACATCGACTTAGGAACAATCATCTAAGTCGGCAAACATCACAATAACATTCGCAAGTCGTGTAGAACATCTAGTCGGCCTTTTATAGGAAGAACACCAACAACTGGTAGCCATAACATCAAATCCAACTCTAACTTCAATGCAGATCACCAACACGAACTAGATATGATCCAATGATCATCATAACCTTCCCTGAATCATCAAAAACATCCGCACTTCATCAGCTTACTGGAATTCTTCTCTTCATCATCCGGTACTTCAAGAACACAGTCTGTCACCATTGTCACAATGCAAAAGGTACTTCCGGACCTCAAAATCATACACAACTCGAGATGACACATCACAAGGACATCCCAAACACTCCTTCCAATCCACAAATTAGGATAATACAATTCCAGACCTCACCGGACCTTTCTGTGATCCTCTATCACCTCTGAATACCTGTCAAAACCGGTTCCACACAGACAGCCACAACTTCTTCAGATCTTTATGCGGACCTCTGAAATCTTTGTTGAAGCATCTCAAGACTCATATCTACAAACCCTTTAATCCGCATCCTCTGGTTCTCAACCTATACAGTACATTTGCCTTCTTCTCATCATTGTTCTTCACTGTTCCGGATGGAGACTGATTTCCTCAATAACAACAGCACACAACTCATCCAAACCTTCTTACTAATGCAATATGAGTAAGTTGACATCAATGACAACACTGGTTCACCTCATACTTGCAACAAGATAGGCACTGGTCTGCTCTTGTTTAGTACTTATGATCCAAAAACCCCCTGTCTTGCATTCAAAGTATAAATCAATCATTTTATATTTCCAACCTGTTAGTTGTAGGATTAGGATTAGGAACCCCTTGCATGCTCTCATACCTAACCAGACAAATATGTCCAAGAATGTTGCTAACCTTGTGATTTATCACACAAATCTTGGTCCATACATGAGAGTATTATGCCTGTCATTGTAAAGCTAAATCTTTCTGTCATTGGGCTAGTCAATGTTACATATTTATCTATAGAGATACCCCCCTTGGTGCGGCATAAGTAGAAGTGAAGGGGAGGCAGCTCATGCAACCTCCTATATTAGTTGGCCGAATCTGCTTGTGCATTAGAACTGGCAAACCCTCTGCCGTTTCGAGTACCAACAGATGGCGACTCCGCTAGGGAGATAATGTCATATCCATGAAAGTTTGAGTCTAAAAAATTAAAAAATCAAACTTGGAAGTATTTTGTTGTAGCAAAAGAAAAGTTATATGTGTGGCTTTGTTGAGGGAGAACCTAGAAAGACAAGAAGTCAATTTTCAGCTTCAGCTTGTTTGAAGCTCATTCCTCTGCCAAGGAGGTGGTGACTCTGCATATAAGAACCTGATTAGAGGACACCAAAGGTGTTAAATTTGTAGTTGCTGCAATATATCTAGGTATTTTCATAAATTTTAAAAGATTCCCTATTTGGTGAAACAAAACTGGTTAAAAGGGAGATGATAGTGAAAGATTGCATGCTTTTGTAAGAACCTAGTTTGCATTTCAAAAGAAGTATGCAATATTATTGAAAAGACTCATATAGAGGACTTTAGGAAAGATGAAATAGCAGTCTAAATTTTAAAGGCCTAAGGTCATTGTTGTAATTGAAAATCTGAGTTGAAAAGAGGGTTACAAGAACATATAAAGATGTATTATCAGCACATGCACCCTTGTGAGATGTCAAATGTAATAATGCATACTAATCAGTCCCTACCATGCAATAAAAGAAGTTTCTGCATTGACAAATATAAGCCCATAAATTTTGATGGCATTTGTGGCTATCCAAATGCTTTTCCATCTAAAATAAAAAAAAAATTGCCCAAATTCAATGGTGTTAAGGATGAATCAGCTGAGAAACACTTGCAGCAGTTTATAAATGTGATAGATGATTTTGAGATTGACCATGAAGATGTAGTTATGAGATTATTTGTTCAATCTCTAGATGAAGATGCAAGGGACTGGTTCTCCTATCTTCCAGCATGCTCTGTCAGCTCTTGGCAAGAATTTAAATCTGCATTTCTAGAGTAATATGGTGAAAGAATTTCTGATTATGCAGTTATTAGTGATTTTATGTATATCCATATTGAAGAAGATGAGTTGATTCCAGCTTTTAACCTCAGGTTTATGAGGGCATTGAATAGAATTCCAAAAGGCATGAGACCAAGTGATGCATTGTGCCTAGTTGTCTATTTGAGAGCCCACCACATTGCATCAGGCACATTAGTTTGCAATGGACATTGAAAATAATTGGAGGTATGTGATTCAAAAGGGTTATTTCTCTAAAAAAATTTGTTGTCCTAAGGCCACCAATGTTAATGGGGGATATAGTTTGAATGTTGAAGATGAATGTCAAAGTACTCACACCTCTATTGTCCCAGTTTTTGCATCATTCCAAGTTGATGATGTTTCTGTTATAGAGGAGGATGTCCTGATTTGCCCAGTAAATGAAGTTGAAAATAATAATTTTTCAAGTAATATTTGCATGCCAGTCCTGAACAAAAAGCATTCATGTTTAAATGATCCATTTATACAAAGTTGTGATCATATGGATCAAGAATCAATATCAGTTTCATTAGGAAGCATTAGAGGGCTGGAAAATGATATAGATAGTTCAACTTCAGAGTGCATTGAAGTAGCAGAAGTTTTGTATGTGGGGCAATCAGATTTTGAAGATGATAAAGATGATATCCATGATCAGTTCATGGCTCAAGTTTGTTATTCTTATGACTTTAGATTTGCTAATTAAAAATAAGTGGATTGTCATGAAGAAGAAATAGAGGCCTTTGCAATGAGTATGAATCCCCTTTATGATGAGCCTGCGGATGCATTTGATATTGAGTCATGAATATAAGTGGTGCAGGATTAACCCTTTGTTTGAAAATGATGACATTGATTTGCAAACTGTGGATAATGAATGCTCAGCAACAATTGGTTCAAACATGTGTAATGATGGTTGTGTGGATCAAATTTGTTTTTAATGCAAATAATTGATGTAAGAGATGACATTGTAAATCTCATATATTCTGAGTGTTTTCATTTTTTAGATCAGTTGGATGAATGCCTGATAATGTGTAACAACCAGGTAGATAATGAGGATATACTATTTGAGGATTATAACATACATATGTTACCTAATGCTGAAGAATATTATTATGTGTATGGTTATATGTCTAAATGCAAGATGCAGAGTGATAGAGGTAGTACTGACAGTGGCAAGCTTTCAAAAATGGTGAAGCGTGTAATTGATTAGATCAGCATATGGGCAGATTATTTAAATTTTTTCAGCTATGGTTGGGATTATTCAATTTGGAATCAGGCATTTGACAGGATAAAGTTGTGGTTCTTCCTTTTTGGCTGCCCGGGGCCACCAAAATAATGTTTAAAAATATAATTTCTGTGTAGGTTGGTGTAATGATTAACTCTATTGCCCAATGGATAAGGCCCAATCTGTGAAACCAGAGATCTGAAGTTCTTGCCTTGCCTGCAAGAGGCATGCGTCCCCAGATAGAGCCTGTTAGTACCTAAATATGTATATGCAGGCACCTTCCCAAAAATCTAAAAAATTCTAACACTTTTGGCCTTTGCAGTGCTTAAAAATGCAAAAAAATAGTTATATACATGTGCCTTTGTATATACAAGGGTGTTTGTATATACATGCAGATCAAATGTACTTTGGCGAGCTTGCAAAATCTCTATCGGCCTCCAAAAATGATGAAAAAATGAGTTATATGCATTTTGGAATGCATATCGGGTTGCATATACAAAGGGGGGATCTTTTGTAGATTCCCAGGAATATTCTTTTGATATATGCATTTCCAAATGTATATCGGGCTCTAAAAAGTGCATGTACAAGGAGGGAATCTTTCGCATATTCCCAGAATATTCGCTGCTTGTATATCGGGTCTACATGTATATTTGTTTTGTATGTTCAGACATACAACGACTATATACAAGGGAAAACATGCAAAGAAAAGATACATTGCAGGCATATTCTAGTAAAGATTCCTTGTTTTTATACAGGGTTAAATGTATGTTCAGACATACAAAGGGTCCTATGCAAGGAAAAATATGCAAAAGGCCGACATACATTTGATATAGTGAAGAGGAATGCATGCAAAGGGTTGTCGCTAGATGAATGTATGTTGGCAGCAACATACTTTGTATATACAAGTGTGGAATATTCTTAATGATTCCTTGTTTGTATGTAGAGGGGCCTTGTATAATTGACAATATACAAAGTAGCTGGTTAGATACAAAGGGTGGGGTCCACCTCACATGCAAAAGGCTTTGTATCTCATATACAAAGGGATAATGTATATGTGATATACATTCAAAAATATGCAGGGGCAGGCATACAGGCCGGATCTCAAAGGGTTCCATCGATCTGACTCATAAATTTTGGAGTCCACACTGTGTATGTATATCCGTGTTATATGTTTGACATACAAGCCGATATATAATGAAGAAATATACATTTCGAACCCGAAGAGGAAATCAAGTGCAGTGAATAATGTTGTAAAATCCCCAGCTTGTATGTATGTGTGTGTTGTATATCGCAGATATACAAAGGAAAGAGATGCAAGCTAGACCCGAGTAGTTTTTTTTAATTTGTTCTAAACTGGCATGGGGTCCGCCTTGTATATTAAGTTGTTGCATGTATATGCATTTTACATATACAAGGGATTTTGAGAGGTGAAAAGTCAGCGATACGAATATGGAGTACCTACGTGGCACGTAATCATTGGTTGGCAACTTTTCAATGTTTTTGGGCCATGGATCTCAGCGGTAGGGAGAAGATCGACGGCTATGTTTTAATTTGCAGCTGCAAGGGGGTTTCTTTGTTTGTAGCCCATTTTTTGGGTGGGAAATCTTCAAATGTTTTCATTGCTACATCTTGCGGGTAGCTGAGCAATAATGGTAGATTGTGCAGAGAAGTATGGGTCAAGTTGACAGGTTCAACCACCCGATTTAGGAAGAGGATCTCCATGTGGCGGCACTTTCCTCGAGCTTATCTGCTCCTCTATCTTCCTCTCTATTGCATTGACTGTTTTGAGCGCCAATTTGAAGATGCATTGTATCTAGCGAATTTTTGACTTTGCCTTGTAATTTTTTGTTGAGTACACAGTCTTGGTATAAAAGCCAAACTGTATTACTCATGGGGTTGTTGAAGACTTGGGCAATTTTTGTGTAAATAATGAAAAACAAAGCATTTTCTAGTTGTTGTATCTCTTTCTTGAGTTTATGAGTTGCATTTCAAATGTATTTTGCACATTCTTTTCAGTTTCATGTCAATTTTATATGAGAAATGCTTATTTGCATGTGTTTTAGTTGTCTATCTCCATTTGCTTTATGCATTTCCTTCTTCTGAATCTAGTTGCTAAGGGTTACTTGGATTCTAGGGTATAGTTTTCTATACCACATGCTTGATCTTTTGACTTCCATTCAAGGAGTAGATTAAATTGTTTTAGGTCAATCATGGAGAAGTATGTATGTCAGCCAGGATATCTATAAGTATGGGCAGCTAAAATACCCATTCATGGGTGGTATTTGTAAGGCGAATACCAGCTTTGACCCCCTGAAACTTGAATGCAGTTGCAAACCATTCACCTGTATATGTCTATTTGACTCCTTGCCCTGAGATAGGCATTGGTCTGCTCTTGTTTAGTACTTATGATGCAAAAACACCCTGTCTTGCATCCAAAGTATAATCAATCATTTCATATTTCCAACCTATTAGTTGTAGGATTAGGATTAGGAACCCCTTGCATGCTCTCATACCTGACCAGACAAATATGTCCAAGAATGTTGCTAACCTTGTGATTTATCACACAAATCTTGGTCCATACATGAGAGTATTATGCCTGTCATTGTAAAGCTAAATCTTTCTGTCATTGGGCTAGTCAATGTTACATCTTTAGCTATAGGGATACCCCCCTTGGTGTGGCAGAACCAAAAGTGAAGGGGAGGCAGCTCACGCAACCTCCTATATTAGTTGGCCAAATCTACATGTACATTGGAACTGGCAAACCCTCTGCCGATTCGAGTACCAACAGGAGGCAAGCATGTTGAGTAAGCTGGTAGCTTGCTGTAGTAGGATTATTTAGACTAAAACCAACATTGTGGCTACTTGGGTATGGTTGGTAAGAAGGTTTTCTGACAAAATTTTCATAGTATGGGGGTGGGTATACATATTGACTATGACAATTTGACATTTTTACTCATTGAAGATCTGGAAAAAGCTTTATTTTTTAAAACATACCAACACTTGATCTATTAAAACCAGTAGATCTTGATTCGGAGTCACTAGATGTGTTTGAAGAACTTGCCTCCAAATGTAGAGATCACTGACATACACACCAAATATCAGTGATAAATGATCAAATTTTGGATTGAAAGAGTCCAATTTGTCCCACCGGGCATGCCAAAAACTGTTATCAACAATGTATGCACCCAAAACTAAGCTATTAACTTAGCTACCTGTTGACACATGGGAACACTCCTAGGCCTGTGGGTTGCCTAAATCTTAGAGTGAACCTCTAGAGTGAGATGACTCTCTTGCTATCTTCACCTAGTATAAATAATTTGCTGAGGAAAAGGGATAGAAGGTAACTAAAAATACAGTTCTAAAATCTAAGGATGATTCAACGAAATTCTAACTTATTTTAATGCTTTTACTCACAATTAGACTCTTGAGACATTTATTTTCACAATCCCACTTGTGCATACAACACAAAAATGATTTGCATACAGGTTTGAAATCAAACACAACATGCAACTTGCATCATATGAACTTTCTGCACTTGCAATAATAGGACATAAAAAGGATTTGAAAGATAGAGTCATAGTGACAACATCTAACTATTACTGTAAAATGAGACAAAAGATGGGAAAGGAAAACTCTGCTATCTTTTTAACATGCAAAATAAGAATCTAAGTATAAAAGTCTACAATACTCTCTACATGTAAACAAGAGAGAAAGAAACAATAATCAGAACTCAGAAAAACTAAAAATTTTCTCCAATATATGCCTCTAATTTTCCAAAAATGGAAAAATAGGAAAAACTACAAAAATCTCTCTGAAAGCTAGCCACCAAGCCAATGTTTAAATCCACTAAAAAGCTACCAAAAAGCCCCTTGAAATATCTCCAAACTAGAAATAGAAGCTGCCAAGATGCCATCCCAAGTGGTCCCACCAAAATCCTCTCAAAATCAGGGTTTACTTGATCAGAGAAAGCTCCAAATTGCCCAATTTCACCTAGAAGAAAAATCAAATCCAAAAGAAAGACTCTATCTAGATTTTATCTTCTTTAACTACATATAAATAACAATTTTATAAAGGATATTGCTTTAAATATTGTTTTACAAGATTTGCAACTTTATCTCCTACATTATCTCTTTCTTTTGCAAAAAATAATACAAGGCTCATATATTTCTACTTGGGCATTTGATTTTCTCTAAAAATCATAAAATTTTGAAGGCATTATTAAATGGTTTGAAAAATTAAAGCCTTTAAGGCCCGCCCTCCATTTTGTTTGCAAATAATTACTAAGGCATATGAGGTTTTTGGCCTATCTTCAAAGGTGATCAAATAGCCTTTAAGGCATAAAGCCTAGTCATCAAATTCAAGAAAAAGGGATATAATATCATGGGGTATTAATTGAGGCTTCTGATTTTTAAAAAATATGATAAAAATACCACATTTGACTTAGGGCACAAAGGAACCCCTAAAACAAAACATTAAAGCCCTACCTTTTCAGTTTTATTTTCACTTCAAAGTTTTGGTGAAAAGAGGCTCTACCTCTGGCCACCATGGGAACTAGCATTGGATTTGTAGGCCTTCGATTCTTGTTGTTCTTGAGCACTTTGATGAAGATTCTTCAAGGAAACACTAAAGTAAGTTATTATGAATCTAGAATCTGACATTTTCCTCCATTTTTTGAAGCAATCTAGCCCTATAGGCCGTGGCTATAGAAATTTCTCTTCTCTGACATACTTGCTTTGTTTCATTTCCTATATATGATTTGTTTGCCCTTTGTTTTGAGGCCGCCATTATTGTATTGGTTTGAACCTTTGGAGATCTTACTATGGGAAAACCCACGGGCTTATATGTACATATCTTTACTCAGAAAACAACATGAGTTCTTCTTGTTTGAATATTGTATCATTTCCTTTACTTCCTGTAGCTTTTCTATATATTTTATTCCTTAAAGGCCATGACCAAGCTTATATTTCTGCACTTTTTTTGTGTTTACATAAGCTCAAAATATTTCCATTTCTTTAGTATATAAGATTCTCACTCAAAACCCCAAGTGGGTTTAACTTGCTGTGAGGAAACTCTCTCTCCAATACAGACCTGTGGCTCTATCAAACCCTCATTTTGAGTCTTCATTCTTTTCTTAAAAGAAAAGATCTTTTAATAGCACTGTGAGAAAAAATGGAACTCCCTCTATTGTCGAGGGTCTTCACCTGTTATGGTCGAGGGCTTCTTATTCTAGGTATTCCATATTTGAGGTTTCTTGACACATACTCATGTGGATTTGTGTTAACTCATGAGGCTATGGCTTTCATGTACTCTTTGCCTTTCACACAGTATCTATTCACTAGCTAAGATGACAATCACCATGAAATAAAGGCTATGGCTCTATTTCTCCTCTGCTGCTCTATATACACACTGTGAAACCTACACTTAATGATGAAATAAAATAAGCTGAAATATATACTACTTTCTTTGTATCTCCTGTAAATATTCATGGACACTGAGATTACATTCTTTTCTTGCTATCTTCAAACTGATACATACATGGAGGCACTTAGCATGTTTCCATTTGATCATTGTGATAGTTTGTTCATTCATTTTGTATATACATGGTATGTTCTACATTGAATATGTGACATTGCCTATTCACATGATGGCAAGCTTACTATATTTCCTAAGTGATGTGTCAAATGTATTTACATCATACCATATTCAATGGTTATGGATCCTTCACTTTCTTTATAGCATGGACACTTTTAAGCATGGCATCATTTATACTAATCATTAGTTGGATCATTCATGCATAAAAAATGACTCATATGGCTGAAGCAACATGATTCATGAGATGATTGTTATTCAAGGTTGAATTCAATGTTACCTATCACATACCTTCATGTGCTATCTCTTCACAAATAAGCATTATTTACCATGATCTCCTATAGCTTAAGATTTTCTTTTCATCCAAGAAAGTCATCATGGCCGATGAGATACATTATGATTGATAGGTCGTGAATGGTTTTGGGTCTCTTATGGCTGCTTCATGCATTGAATGACAATTTCACACTTCATTAATAAAATGATAGATACCTATTGTTTTTTTGTCCCTTTGTCCCTTTGATGAGGACTGGAATGAGACATTTGATTACAATGTACATAACAGCCACCTTATGATGACATAGTACCTCTAGTTCCAACTTTATGCAAACTTTCATGAGTATGTTTATAATGCATCTGTTATGTTGGCACTGGATATTGTATTCCTTGATCAGCACAAGATTGTTGTCCTCTTCATTTGCACTTACAGGTTGTATTATGTCATGGCCTTCACTTGTATTAATTCCTCATAAATAAGGTTGCAAGATGAGATCAAATTACTGCTCTTAGACACCTTGAATGCATACAAATGCTACTGTAACAACAAATAGAGGTGATATCTTCATGATGTTGACAATGCTTTAACTCAGTTTCACACATTAGTAGGCTGTCTTAAATGAGCTTACTACTCCTTTATGGTTTTCATTTCATCCCATTTGAACTGGAAGTCATGGATGAGAAATGTGCTTGAAGCTCACTACACTCACTTCAATGTGGTACTCCTTTAGCTGAATTTGTCTCGATATGAACAATATGAATATGTATTCCTATCTCGTCCCCTCTTAAGATTCAGGAGCAACATGCTGGGCTCAACCCTTGTTGGAGGCAACTTTATACCACATGCTATGATATCTGTAAACTAGAAACATAACTTCTTCCATACCTACACAGGAAACACACATGTTAATTAAAAAAAACTAAGCTCAATGATTGTTTCATTTCTTCAATCTCTCTTTCCTATGGATGATTTGGTCTTCCGACTTAGTGTATCATAAACAATGTATTATGTTTCTTCTTGATGAAGTACATATGATGGATGGGAAAGGAAAACTCTGTTGTCTTATTAATTTGAAAGGAGCATGTAAAATGAGAATTTGAGTACAAAAGTCTACAATACTCTCTATAGGTAAACAAGAGAGAAAGAAATAATAATCAGAACTGAGAAAAACTAAATTTTTTCTCCATTATATGCCTCTAATTTTCCAAAAATGGAAAAATAGGAAAAACTGCAAAAACCTCTATTAAAGCTAGCCACCAAGCCATTTTTGAAATCCACTGAAAAGTTGCCAAAAAGCCCCTTGAAATATCTCCAAATTGAAAATAGAAGCTGCCAAGATGCCATCCCAAGTGGTCCCACCAAAATCCTCTCAAAATCAGGCTTTACCTGATTAGAAAAAGCTCCAAATTGCCCAATTTCTCCCAGAAGAAAAATCAAATCCAAAAGAAAGATTCTATCTAGATTTTCTCTACTTTAATTGCATATAAATAACAAATATTTGAAATAAATTTATAAAGGATATTGTTTTAAATATTGTTTTACAAGATTCGCAGCTTTATCTCCTACTTTATCTTTTTTTTTTACAAAAAATAATAAAAGGCTCATATATTTCTACTTGGGCATTTGATTTTCTCTAAAAATCATAAAATTTTGAAGGCATTATTAAATGGTTTGAAAAATAAAAGCCTTTAAGGCCTACCTTCCATTGTTTTCAAATAATTACTAAGGCATATGAGGTTTTTGGCCTATCTTCAAAGGTGATCAAATAGCCTTTAAGGCATAAACCCTAGGCATCAAATTCAAGCAAAAGGGACATAATACCATGGGGTATTAGTCAAGGCTTCTGATTTTTAAACAATGTGATAAAAACACCACATTTGAATTAGGGCACAAAGGAAACCCTAAAACAAAACATTCGAGCCCTACCTTTTCGGTTTCATTTTCACTTCAAACTTTTGATGAAAAGAGGCTTTACCTTTGGCCACCATGGGAACTAGCATTTGGATCTGTAACCCTTCTATTCTTACTGTTCCTAAGCACTTTGATGAAGATTCTTCAAGGAAACACTAAGGTAAGTTATTATGAATCTCAAACTTGACATTTTCCTCCATTTTTTGAAGCAATCTAGCCCTACAGGCTGTGGCTATAGAAACTTCTCTTCTCTAACATACCTGCTTTGTTTCACTTCCTATATATGATTTGTTTGCCCTTTGTTTTGAGGCTGCCATTATTGTACTGGTCTGAACCTTTGGAGATCTTCCTATGGGAAAACCCACGGGCTTATATGCACATATCTTTACTCAGAAAACAAGGTGAGTTTTTCTTGTTCCAATATTGTATCATTTCTTACTTCTTGTAGCTTTTTTGTATATTTTATTCCTTGAAGGCCGCAGCCAAGATTATATTTTTGAAGTTTTTTTGTGTTTGAATAAGCTTGAAATCTTTTATTTCTTCAGTATATAAGATTCTCACTCGAAACCCCAAGTGGGTTTAACCTGCTATGAGGGAACTCTCTCTCCATTATAGACCCGCGACTCTATCAAACCCTCATTTTGAGTCGTCATTCTCTGCTTAAAAGAAAAGATCTTTCATGGCATTGTGACAAAAATGAAACTCCCTCTATGCTTGAGGGTCTTCACCTGTTATGGTCGAGGGCTTCTTATTCTGGGTATTCTATATTTGAGGTTTCTCAACACATACTCATGTAGATTTGTGCTAACTCATGAGGTCGTGGCTTTCATGTACTCTTTTCCTTTCACACAGTATCTATTCACTAGCTGAGATGAGAATCACCATGAAATAAAGGCTATGGCTCCATTTCTCCTCTGATGCTCCATATACATACTATGAAACCTGCACTTAATGATGAAATAAAATGAGCTGAAATATATACTACTTTCTTTGTATCTCCTGTAAATATACATGGACACTGAGATTACATTCTTTTCTTGCTATCTTCAAACTGATACATACATGGAGGCAATTATCATGTTTTCATTTGATCTCTGTTATAGTTTGTTCATTCATTCTGTATATGCTTGTCATGTTCTGCATTGAATCTCTGACATGGCCTATTCACATGTTGTCAAGCTTACTATATTTTCTAAGTGATGTGTCAAATATATTTACATCATACCATATTCAATGGTTATGGATCCTTCATTTTTTGTATATCATGGACACTTTTGAGCATGGCATCATTTATACTAATCATCAGTTGGATCATTCATTCATTAAAAATGATACTTATATGGTTGAAGCAACATGATTCCTAAGATGACTATTATTCAAGGTTGAATTCAATGTTACCTATCACATACCTTCATGTGTTGTCTCTTCACAAATAAGCATTATTTACCATGATCTCCTATAGCTTATGATTTTCTTTTCATCCAAGAATGTTATTGTGGCAGATGAGATACATTATGACTGATAGGTCATGGTTGGTTTTTGGTCTCTTATGGCTACTTCATGCATTGAATGACAATTTCACACTTCATTAACAAAATGATGGATACCTGTTATTTTTTTGTCCCTTTGTTCCTTTCATGAGGATTAGAATGAGACATTTGATTACAATGTACATAACAACCACCTTATGATAACACTGTCACTCTAGTTCCAACTTTATGCAAACTTTTATGAATATGTTTATAAAGCATATGTTATACCGGCACTGGATATTGCATTCGTTGATCAGTAAAAGATTGTTCTCCTCTTTATTTGCACTTACAGGCTATATTCTATCATGGCCTTCACTTGTATTAATTCCTCATATACAAGGTTGCAAGATGAGTTCAGATTACTACTCCTAGACACCTTGAATGCATACAAATGATATTGTAGTGGCAAATAGATGTAATGTCTTCATGATGTTGACAATTCTTTAACTTAGTTTCTGACATTAGTAGGTTGTCTTAAATGAGCTCACCGCACCTTTATGGTTTTCACTTCATCCCACTTGAACTGGAAGTCATGGATGTGCAATGAGCTTGAAGCTCACTGCACTCACTTCAACGTGGTACTCCTTTAGCTAAAGTTGTCTTGATATGAACAATATGAATATGTATTCCTATCCCATCCCCTCTTAAGATTCAGGGGCAACATGCTAGGCTCAACCCTTGTTGGAGCCCACTTTATACCACATGCTATGATATCTTCAAACCAGCAACATAACTTCTTCCATACCTACACAAGAAACAAACATGTTAATTTAAAACAACGAAGCTCAATGATTGTTTCATTTCTTCAATCTCTCTTGCCTATGGATGATTTGATCTTCTGATTCAGTGTATCATAAATAATGTATTATGTTTCTTCTTGATGAAGTACATATGATAGATCATATCTGGACCTCTAACATATCTCTCTCCATCTCTGTGGATCCATTCAAAGGTCAGGAGTAAAGAGCAAGCTACAAGGATCAGTTCAAAACTTCCACAGGAAAAGATAGATATGCCTTATCTTATCTACTTCATTTCTTTATCTTTTCTAGATGCATAGTATATTCTTTCTGATACATTGGTTTAGCTATTCCCACAACTTGTGTGGGACATTTGATCTTTCTTGATTTCATTCAATGCAATGCTTATTCAGTTGTTGTATCTCATTTGTCAAATGAATAATCATTGTAATGTGAAATGAAATAACTTCTATCAAATCATTAAATGATGAACTGAATTTCTCTCTTCTGTCATACAACAGCATGATAAACTGAACCTTTCAAGCACCTTAAACTATGCAAAACATTATAGCAGGAAATGTTTAAAATATTTCATCTTAAGATAGAATAAATGTATCAGCTCTGCTAATTTGAGTTGTAGGTGAAAAATTGGTAACAATTATGATCTATGCTAGGCAGGAGAAAACCATAGCTAAGACACAATGGAGCCATTAACCTGCATGATGCTATAATTTAAAGACACGGCATACAAATTTATAACGTATTCTTCGTATAATTATTTTACTATTATCTAATTTAAATGTGTGATCTTACTTTGTAATGAGCTCTCCTTAACTTTAATTTGAAATTGTTCCAATCCTATTTCTATTCTACAAAAGTTTTAATATTTGTTAGTATCTGATGATCATTCATCATATTGAATATTACTATCATTCCATGATAGTCATCTATTAGCATTTATAGTATGTTAAGGTTTTGTTTAATTGGAAATATAGACTCATAAAGTAGAATAAGATAGAATGGCATGATAATAGTTAAATGCGGGATTCATATTAAGGATAACAAAGTGTATCAAAATATCATTTATTAACATTATGTCCATGAGCATCTAGCATTTAGTTACAAGCAATTAGTAATAATGGTGATCATATGTTGACAATCATAAGGGATTAAGGATAGAGTTTAGGTGAAATTTTGTTGAGAGTAATGTTTATTCTTTGTAAACCTCAGTAACACCTATGCACATAGCATGAATATTTTTAGTTCTCTATTGCTAGGAAGGATATTATATATATAGTCTGTAACTATTAAATATAAGATTATTTGTATTTAATGATTATTGTTATTATAATTGTAGATGATTAATATGTCTGTAGAATATTTATTCATTCAAAAAAAGAAGATCTAATATGTTTTATAATAGCCGAAAAACACAAGTTCTTTAAACAAGATGTCTTCTCTCTCTCTACAGAGATAGAGTTAGAGAAGAAATACATTAGAGTAAGTTTATAATTTTTAGGTCTCTATTATAGTTTAGTATATAGAATGTGTTATTTATTTATTGGTGTTCAATAATAGTGAATTTTTGTATTTCAATAAATAGATCTTAATCAAAATTAATAGTTGATTCGAGTTATTATTATCATATTTGAAAACTCACCATTCATTTTCTTACTAAGTTTTTACTTAATTGTTGTTTACTAAATATACATCAGTGTTACTAGCTCATATAGCTAGACATACCATAAAATAAAGTTAGTTTACTATTTCTTAATTGAGGTGTTACATAGGTATCAGAGCACTAGGTTGTAACACTTGGGAGAAATGAGGAAATAGTACTAATAGCATTAAAACTCATTATTTTGATATGTAGCATGTCATCAAATCAATCTGGAGAGCTGATCGACGATGGACCTCAAATACTACAGGTCCTACAAAATTTGGTGAATGTGATTTGGGAAAGGTTGCTCATACCCAATAATCAAAATCAGTATCATTTAGATGGACATCATTCTATACCCTAGCAACACAGTAGAAGTCCTCATCGTAGTAGAGTAGCTCATTCAGAGGATGGAGAATCAGGACATTATTCACCACCTCCTCGTAGCACTCGTGTAGAGAAGGAGGTTTCCATAGATATTGATAAGTTAATCCAAGATTTTCTCTAGTTGCATCCACAACATTTTTTTAAATCTATTGATGGATCGAAGGTAGAATCTTGGCTAATGAATCTTGAGAAAAGTTTTGCATTGAAAATCTATAGGAGAAATCTTAAGGTTAGATTGGCTATTCACCTACTCAAGAATAGTGCAGACACTTGCTGTCAACAAGAGGAGAGAAAAAGGTATTTGACTCTAGATAATATAACTTGGGAAGTTTTCTTAGAGATTTTTAAGAAGAGATATATTTTTTACTATTTCTGACAATGGAAGATTGATGAGTTTCATGATCTCTAACAAAGGGGTCTCACCATGACACAATATGAGAATAAGGTCTTTGAGTTATCCCAATATGTTGATTATATTCAGGATGAGAAGTTGATGGTAAACCATTTTATCAGAGGACTTAATCATAACATTGTAAGTTTGGTTTGGTTATCTGAGCCTACTATTGTTAAACAAGTAGCAGAGAAGGCATTCACTGCAAAAGAAATTCAGCTGAAACATCATGATCACCATTGGAATTCATCTCAGTATTAGAACCACAATCAATACTGCTCTAGTAATGGAAATAGGTCAAATTCTTATCCTTCTTGACCAACACAGTCACAACATAGCTAGGAAACTAAGTCAACTCAAGAGGGCCTAGTCAGGTCTTGGCAAGCTCCATCTCATAGAGGGGATTAGAGAAACCAGACATAGTTTGTTGGTTCTGTTGTCACGTGAAATTACACCCTGCTTGGAAGGATTCCAAGCATTCCAATGACACAATGGGAATGATCTCGAAGTGTGGAACCTTGCTTAGAGAGATCAAACCTCTGAAGAAGGTCAGATTCCTTGCCTGATTGTCACCTAAAACTACTGAACCTTTTGAGGGGAAAAGGGAGAAGGAATGCTTTAAATTAAAGATGAAACAACAAAACTTGAAAAATAAAAGAGTGATGCACCAAACATATTTAAATAGACTTTCACGGAACTAAAAAATGTACAGCTCAACCAGATAGAGCAAGGATGTATACATAGATTAGGTGATTCTAGCAGAGGCAAGAAACAATATGATTGAGAGGAACAAACACTTTCATAGGAAACCATATCCAGATTCACACAGAACTAGAAAATCAGTCAAAGAGGTATGATAACTTGCATATATTCAGTAGGAAGGCAAGGTTACAGTGGTAGAAAAAGCTCTAATTGGAAACAAAAAAGCTTCTATGCCAAAAAATTTCCAACCTTATTTACATCATAAGCCTCAGCTTATATAATATTTCAATAATGCCCTAAGTCGGCTACAAAATCGTGCTATGAGCTGTATCAGAAAATATCTTGCCTAAATGACTATCCACCTACATTAGTTATGGCATCAAATATCTAGGACTGGGTAGATAGAAGATATTTTTGAGTCTTTAATGCAGCAGCTTACTCATTGATCTAAAACTAGGCGGTGGAGAAATATCTTTCTGATCATGAATGCGAGTTGTTACCTCCTTGTGCAGCAATAAATGCAAGAAATATCTACATTTGCCCAAAAATGGTCGTTGAAACGTCAACTCGACCAACATATGCAAATCCTGATCCAAAATTAAAAAGTGAGAATATCCCTTTGAAATGCCCGCCAAATGAAAGAGGGGGCAAAAAACATGCATTTTTGCCTCTTACATCATGTCAAAATTTGCCAGGACGGAGGAGATATAGGCGGTCAAAGCTTTGGGATATGATGGTGACATCACCATCATGGACGCTTGGGGTGATATGGAAAGATAGGGTGATATTCGCATATTGGGGTGATATTTGGAAAGTAGGGTGATATTCGCATATCAGGGTGATATTTGGAAGGTAGGGTGATATTCACATTTCAGGGTGATATTTGGAAGGTAGGGTGATATTTGGAAGGTAGGGTGATATTCGCATATTGGGGTGATATTTGGAAGGTAGGGTGATATTCGCATATCGGGGTGATATTTGGAAGGTAGGGTGATATTCGTATATCGGGGTGATATTTGGAAGGTAGGGTGATATTCGCATATTGGGGTGATATTTGGAAGGTAGGGTGATATTCACATATTGGGGCAATATTTCAAATATCACCTGATGTTTGGAATATCACCCAATATTTGGAAGATGACCCCCATGTTCAGAAAATCACCCGATATTTGGAATATCATGATGATGCCATCCTGTAAGATCAGGTTTGAACAAATCATGACCATACATAACTCCCTTATTTTAGTGAATTTTAGGGTGATGTAAAAAGAAAACTTGCCTATTTTTTCAAGCTCTTTCACATGGTAAGCTTCTTTAGGTGAGCCTCAGAACTTGAGATTTGGGCCCAGTCTTTCAGATCACAAATATAGCTTACATGGAGGTATATGCACACTGACTGAATTATTTGACTTTCGCTAGAGGAAAAGGTCAACAATTTGGCGACTTCTATGGGATGTTTGTCTGCTAAACAATTAGATCAGTAGCCTTGAGCATCCATTAGGTATGGATTCATACATAGACTAAAATATACGGATATTTTCTGACCTTAGCAACTTAGTACAGTAGTGAAGAACATCTAGACCCAAACAAAAACAAAAATACTAAAGGAAGAGCCCTCCAACTGTGCTAGGCAGCACTTAGGGAAAGCAAAAGGGATCTAAACTAATGTGCAACAACACTTATTGGAAACATAGAGACCTAATCTATTGATTTATAAAGCATTCATACCTCAAAACACCTCTTTAGGTGTATCCCATTAGCTGGGATAGGCAAATTTTGTCCATCCATTTTTGATAACTAAAATGCATTGTGCCCTTTGCATTTAGTAATGAGAAATGGGCCCCTCCACATGCTGTCAAACTTGGAATGCTTTCCTGGTCTACTTTTCAATTCATCCCATTTGAGCACCATATCACCCATTCTAAAATTTCTGGGGGTGGCCTTCTTATCAAAATTTCTTTTTGTTTGAAGCTAATGATGCTCCATAGATTTCATAGCTTTATCCCTGCTCTCTTCAAGCTCCATAAGTTGAGCATATCTAACAGCCATGGGACCCTCTGCTTCAAACATTTCCAGCTGATACATGATGTCTAGTGCTGGCAGTTCCATAGATATGGGCAGCCTTGCCTCTTTTCCATACACTAGTAGATATGGGGAGTTCCCAATAGACCTTTTAGGAGTTATCCTATCTACCCATAAGGCATGTTTCAAATTAGTGTGCCAGGTCTTTTGGTTATCTTCCATTGATCTTTTAATAATCCTTATGAGATTTTTATTTGTAGATTCAACAAAACCATTACCCTGTGGGTAATAATTTGATGAAGTATTCAAATAGATCCCACTCTTAACAGACCAGTCAGTTATTTTCAATCCTATGAAGGCCAAGGCATTGTTAGAGATGATTGACTCAGGCACTCCAAATCTAGATATCAAATCTTGATAAAAATTCAAAATAGTATTTTCATTTGATTCCTTCAGAGCTACTGCTTCAGTCCATCTTGTGAAGTAGTCTGTAGTTGTAAGTATCCATCTGTGGCCTGCACTTGATGGTGGGTTAATAGGACCTATAAAATCAATGCCCCATCTCATAAAGGGCTACTCTACTTGAATTAGTTGTAGAGGTAAAGTTGGCAACCTTTCTTTGCTGGCAAAAATGGCACACTTTATACATTTTCTAGCCCAGGCATGGGCATCCTTAAATAAGTTGGGCCAATAGTAGCTAGCTCTCATTATTTTCCAAGCAGTAGTCCTTGGGGAAAAATGACCCCCTGCTGTTCCATCATGAAATTCATGGAGCACCTTGTCAGTCTGATCTTTATCAATGCACCTTAACAATACATTGTTAAAGTTTGTTTTTGAAAAGGATGCCATTTATCAAAACAGATGGAATGGATTGCAGCCTAAAGTACCTCCTCTTGGTTCTATCTAAACATACTGGACATTTACCAGTTTGTAAAAATTGATTCATGTCATTAACCCAACTGGTGTCTACTGCTACTGTATCATCCTGATGCTCCCCTCCAATGGTTAGAAGCACTTCCTGTTCCTTTTCTACCTCATTCTCTGAACTAGTAGCAAGCTATTCACTCAGTCCTCTACCTCTGACAAGCTTGGTTATCTTGATCTCCATGTCATATTCCATGACCTTGGTGATCCAACCAGCCCTTTTCTCATTAAGATCTTTACTTAATAGGAACTCCTTTATGCTAGGGTGAGCGACCATCAAATGTATCTTGTTATTAGAAACAAGATGCCTAAACATTTTTAGAATCCTTACCACTGTAAGGATGTGCTTTTCAATGAAGCTATACTTCTACTCATACTCCTCCAAGCCCTGACTAAAGAAAGTGATTGCCTTCTCAAAACCCTCACTCTACTATTCGTAAAGATGGTATCTAGGCTACCATAAGCATACAGAATAAAATGTTTGGAAAAGTCAGGATTTACCAGCGTTGGTGCAGCCATTAATGCCTCTTTCATGGAGTTGAAGTTGAGTCTAGTCTCCTTTGTCCAACTAAAAGCTGTATTCTTCTTCAACATGGATGTTAAAGGCTTCAAAAGATTTTCAACATCAGGTATGAATCTTCGCAGAAAATTAATTCTGCCAATGAAGCTTTGTAGTCCCTTCGTATGACCGGGTAAGGGCAATTCTAGAATATCTCTTACCCTTTCATTATCAATGGTAATGCCCTCCTTTGACACCACGTGCCCTAACAGCTTACCTTCGTGCACAGCGAATATGCACTTCCTGGGATTGAGGGATATCCTGAATTCCTTACATCTTTCAAACACTAGCCTCAGATGAGATAAATGCTTAGATGCATTCTTGGAAAAGACTGTTATGTCATCAAGGTATACCAACACCAGTTTATATAGTAAACCCTTAAAATCCATATCCATGGCTCTCTGGAAAGTAGAGCTAGCATTTGAGAGGCCGAAAGGCATTCTTTTGTAGGCTATGGTACCCCATTTAGTGATGAAAGCCATCTTGAATTGATCTTCCTCCTTGACTAACACCTGATTGTAGCTAGAAAAACCATCAAGCAAATAAAACCTTTCTGAGCCATCCACTACTTGTAGAATCTGCTCCATTGAGGGCAATGGGTAGTGGTCTTTTAGGGAGGCTTTATTGAGGTCTCTAAAATCAATACATAGTCTAATCTCTCCATTCTTTTTCCTCACAGGGACAAGGTTGGATACCCAAGAAGTATGCTTGATTGGAAAAATGATTTTCCCCTCAATCAGTTTGGTCAACTCCTTAATCATTAGAGGCTCTAGCTTTAGGTTTAGAGGTCTTTGCTTCTGTCTCACAGGTTTAGTACCTGGTTCTAACTCTATGGTGTGCTGGGCAATATGAGGATCGAACCCTTTTAGGTCTAAATAATCCCAAGAAAACACCTCTTCAAACTCTTGACAGAGAGCAATAAAAGCTCGTCTATCCTCAGCTGAGAAAATTTTACCAATTTTAAGAAGCTTACCTTTGAAAATCTCTAGTTCCTCATAAATCTCTTCTTTAACCTACATGCTAGTCTTGCTTTTATTAAGCTGATCATCTGTGCTAAAAATAGACTCCAAGGTTACCAATCCCTTGGGCAGCTTATTTGTTCTCAACTGAACAATTTGATCATTGCCATATTGTTGTTTGAGTTTATCCTGATTCATCATGGAAAACTCATCCTCTTCTAACAAGAAACATAGGATATGCTCATCACTTTTAAAAACTTGCTAATGAATATTATTATCAGGGATAGAGGGCCTATCAACTATTTTTACATGAGGTTGTACCTTCTCCCTTTGAATATCACTGGGGATGTCAAACTGAGCCCCAATTGCAGTTAACCTATCAGCATGAGAGTTCTAATTTCTTGGAATAGAGATCAAGTTGAAAGCTTCAAACTCTTCAATCATGTTCTAGACCCTATGTTTGTAGCATTTCAGAACATCACTTTTTGTAAGATGTAGTCCTCTTACCTAATTCACAATGAGTTCACTGTCACCATAGACCTGCAAACAACCTATTTTCCTCTTTCTTGCCCAATGCAAACCTTGGATTAATCCTTCATATTCAGCAATGTTATTTGTACATGCAAAGGCAAAAATGAAAGAAGAATAATATTTTTCACCTTGTGGTGACACCAGCATTGCACCACCTCCAGATCCATTTCTGTTCCTTGAGCCATCAAAGTACATTTTCCATACTTCATTATGCTGCTCTATCTGCTATTCTACATCCTTTACAAGGCTTGGTATTGTTGTTTTAGGCTCATGAAGTATGTAAGCCCCCATACCAGTTTCTTGGATGTGTGCCTCAGGATCATCTAAAACATTTTCTGAGGCCTACTCCCTTAAAAGTACCTCTGGTATACTCTTAGCTTATAGTTCTTGAGCAGCAACAAGTTCAAGATCATCAAAAATAATGCAATTTGCATTAACAACACTTGGTGTGTAAGGCTTTATGTGATGATTTGAAAGCAATTCAGATTTTAGAGTTACTTTGGTGCCATATCTGGTCCTGAAAAACAAGTGGGACCAGTCTGAGGACAAATATCCTCTTATCTTGGCTATAAATTCTCTTGATAAGTACATGACAAAATAAGGAGGCAAATCTATGATGAACACCTCTTGGGAAATGAAAACATTGGGACAGGTATGCAGAGTGAGACCCAGGTCTTTTATCACACCTACAGTATTAACAGTTGTGCCATCTAATTGGAGCACACCCTTCTCTAGGGGCTCATACTTGAGCCCTAATTGGTCTACAATTTGCTTAGGCATCACAGAACTGCTTGCTCCACTATCCACCATGCAATTATGTACTAATTTGTCTCCAATTATCAATGATACATAAAATGGGAGTGGTTTAGCACTCTTGTTGGGCTGTCTGTTGTTATCCTAAGATGAATTGGTAAGGACGACTCTATTTGGGTCAATAGTTGTATCATTGGATACTTTCAAATTAGATAAGGCAGACTGTAACATCTTCTTTTGGCCAAGGATAGCTAGGGAATCCCACATGGACATTGTCACATTCATCTTCTTCATATTTTCAATAATATTGAAGGGTGGAATGACACCTACCTTCTGATTTGATTTTGTAGCAATAGTATTAGTCTGCAAATGAGGCATTTCCCTTGTTGTTGCTGAAGTATTTCTTTGTAAAATGTGGGGAATTTGAGATGTAGAAGCATCAGCAGGCACTTTTCCTTTATTTGTTGCTTGCTCAATCTCATAACCCCTCTTCTTGGCCCTTGTATTTGCTGGTACTGGGGTACTATCTCTATTTACACCATAGAATTCACCTTCTTACCAATTTATGAAGGCAGAATCATTCTGAGGTTGCTCTTGTTGTTGTAGGTGTATTTGGTTGTGTGGATGCAACATTCTACACCATCAGAGCATGATTTATCACCCCATTTGAACAGGCTACTTGACTGTGGGGATGATTACATGGATAGCACCATTCATACTTAGCTGCAAGGTTGTTCTGAGCAGGGACAAGGTCCCTTACTGCATTAATAGGTGCCGGATTATAAGGATGAAAAGGCCTTTGATTCACATTTTGCCTGACACCTTGGTAGTTGCTTTGATAAGGTGGCCTATTATCTTGGTAAGTCTGATTTTGCCCTTAATATGTTTGATTCTGCCCTTGACCAAGCTACTAATAAGGCTGCCTATTCTGGGACTGCTACTTTTTTATGTTTACCAACTCATTCCCAAAAGTTTCTAGGACACTCTCTATCTTTTGTTGGCTATTTTTGATCTCTTTCAGCTCTTGAGATGAGCTAGAAACAACAGGTTCAGAATTGGTAGGACTTGTTAATGTTGCTACTAGGGGTACAGGGGCAAAATATGGAATTTATAAAGGCATTGAAGCCTGAATTTTAGGGAAGATGGGCACTAGTGGTTTGGGTGCTATTTTTCTAGCCTAAATTAGATTATTCTCTGCCCTAATGGCTATTTCATAAGCATTAGGTAAACTAGTACCTTCTAATGTTTGTATCATCACTGAAATATCACTATTTAGGGCTTTCAAAAAATATAGAAAAGCATATTCAGCTGGAGGTCTTACCATGGCAGGGATTCTGTCCCATATCTTCTAGAATCTAAAGTTGAAATCCATCATTTGCTCCTAAGGAGCTCTTTTTATAGTGGTCATCTGTTCAACAAATGATAGATTATCTTATTTATCTTGAAACTGCTTGTTCAATTGATCTCCTAGGTCATCCTAGGTTCTTATAGTCTACACTAGTAGGCTCTTGAACCATTGCAATGTTTTCCCCTTGAATGAGGCAGCCAGTAGTCTGATGGCTACATTTTCTTGGGTTATATGATGCACTCCACATAGAGAAGCCACATCTCTAATGTACTCAATAGGGGTAGTTTGATTCTCCCCTGTGAAATAGGGCAGACTGTTCAAAGCTGCCATGGGTATGACATCATGTACTATTAGGTTTAAAGGGCTGCCCCCATCAAAAGCCACAAAGAGCTAATTTATTGCCATCTGAACAACTGGAGGTAGATTTTCTGGAGTTGCTATAGGGACTATAGGGGCGACTGGTTTGAAATTTGGTGGAGTTGATTGTATCCTTTTAGAAGCTGGAGTCCTTACTACAGCTCTACTCTGCCTTCTAGGTGGAGACAACTGTAAATAATTGAATGAGTTTGAACTCCTAGTTTGAATCTTTCTCATAAAATATATCAACAGAACTGATCTGCATGTTCTTTCTCAGTGTGAGTCACCAGATATGCAGGTTTAACCTCTTACAGATCTGAAAATCACTGGTTGCACATCAAAACTAGTAATAAAGTTGTACAGTCCCACCGGGCATGCCAAAAACTGTTGTCACCTGAAATTGCACCCTGCTTGGAAGGATTCCAAGCATTCCAATGACACAATGGGAATGATCTCAAAGTGTGGGACCTTTCTTAGAGAGATCAAACCTCCGGAGAAGGCCAGCTTCCTTATCTGATTATCACTTAAAACTACTGAACCTTTTGAAGGGAAAAGGGAGAAGGAATGCTTTAAAGTAAAGATGAAACAACAAAACTTGAAAAATAAAAGGGTGATGCACCAGATATATTTAAAGAGACTTTTATGGAATTGAAAAATGCACAGCTCAACCAGATAGAGCAAGGATGTATACACAGATTAGGTGATTCTAGTAGAGGCAAGAAACAATATGATTGAGAGGAACAAAGACATTCACAGGCAACCATATCCAGATTCACATAGAACTAGATAATCAGTCAAAGAGGTATGATAACTTGCATATATTCAGTAGGAAGGCAAGGTTACAGTAGTAGAAAAAGCTCTATTTGGAAATAGAAAAGCTTCTATGCCAAAAAATTTCCAACCTTATTTACATCATAAGCCTTAGCTTATATAGTATTTCAAGAATGCCCTAAGTTGGCTACAAAATTGTGCGATGAACTGTATCAGAAAATATCTCGCCTAAATGACTATCCACCTGCATCAGTTATGGCATCAAATATCTGGGACTGGCTGGATAGAAGATATTTTTGAGTCTTTAATGCAGCAGCCTACTCATCGATCTAAAACCAGGCGATGGAGAAATATCTTTCTGATCATGAATACGAGCTACTACCTCCTTGTGTAGCAATAAATGCAATAAATATCTGCATCTGCCCAAAAATGGTCACTAAAACGCCAACTCAACCAACATATACAAATCTGGATCCAAAATTGAAAAGTGAGAATATTCCTCTAAAAAGCCTGCCAAATGAAAGAGGGGGCAAAAACCATGCATTTTTGCCTCTTACATTATGTCAAAATTTGCCAGGACGGAGGAGATATAGGTGGTCAAAGCTTTGGGATACGATGGTGAAGTCACCATCATGGACGCTTGGGGTGATATGGAAAGATAGGGTGATATTCGCATATTAGGGTTATTTTTGAAAAGTAGGGTGATATTCGCATATTGGGGTGATATTTGGAAGGTAGGGTGATATTCGCATATCAGGGTGATATTTGGAAGGTAGGGTGATATTCGCATATCGGGGTGATATTTGGAAGGTAGGGTGATATTCACATATCGAGGTGATATTTCAAATATCACCCGATGTTTGGAATATCACCCGATATTTGGAAGATGACCCCCATGTTCGAAAAATCACCCGATATTTAGAATATCATGATGACACCATCCTATAAGATTAGGTTTGAACAAAGCATGAACATACAAAACTCCCTTATTTTAGAGAATTTCAGGGTGATGTAAAAAGAAAACTTGCCTATTTTTTCAAGCTTTTTCACATGGTAAGCTTCTTTAGGTGAGCCTTAGAACCTAAGATTTGGGCCTAGTCTTTTAGATCACAAATATAGCTTACATGGAGGTATATGCACACTGATTGAATTATTTGACTTTGGCTAGAGGAAAAGGTCAACAGGTTCATCTCAACCATAGTAGAGTTCTCATGGTAGTGAGGCTAGCACTGGTAGATCATCCTTTTAGTTTTGACACCACCAAAAGGTCCTTGTTTTAATTATGGCAATAAGGGACATTATGCTTGGGTATGTAATCAAAACAATGTAGCTTCAGGAGTTCATCAGTTGGCAGCTTCAAAATCTACAGTGGGAGATGTGGGAAGATCTCATTAGGTATTTTGTAGCGACTGAAAATTGACAAGCAGAACATCAAGCATCAGTGATAGAGGTTCTCAAAAAAAATGGTGGCATAGGATGGACAACTAAAACTAGAACCAGTTTGCATTTTGGATCAACGAACACTAGTCCTGTGAGGATGATAGCTGGATCAAGTTAGGGTCCAAAGGGACCCCTATGATGAGTCTTCTGCTACATGGGAGGATGCAGACAAGATGAAATCTTTATTTCCCTATTTATTTAATAGCTTCTAGGAGGAAGCCTAGATTCTAGAGGGGGAGAATGTAGGGTCTAGCTAATATTATTTCAGATATTTATTTGATATTTTATTTTGGTATTTATTTGTGAGTTAGTTTTGAATTATGTTGAACCATGAATATTATTCCTATTATTATTTATTAATTTTTTGACTTTGGGAATGAAATATTTTACATGTATTTAATGGATATTTAACAATAAGTTTAGCTATCAAAATAAATGACTTTGAAACATGGATGACTTATGTTTGAATTTCATAAAAGGAATATTATTGTTTAGATTAGTCACTATTTGTGTGGAAATATATAGTTTTTTTATTATATTATTGTATTATGAGAGGAAATATGAGGAGTCTTGGAAAAGTTTTATAAAAAGGGGAATTCTCTCTTAGAAGAGGGAGCTATAGGTTTGGGATGTAACTGAATCTTTTTGGTATTGGGATTGCCGTGAGCTTGCTGGAGTTTCAGTATTTAGAGAAGAAAATAGAGATGGAAGAGAGGAAGGCTAAAAGGCTAAGCAATTGATATAGGCATGAACATCCAAGGTATGACATCTAATGTTATTTCTATTTTGATATGATCAAATAGAAACGTTTTTAATGAAAAATCTGATATATAAATGTGTAATAATTTGTTGAGGAAATAAATTGTGATTGTCTCTTTGGGTATTTGAATATATTTTGGTGTTAATACTATGAATAAGATGCTGGCTGAAAAGGAGAATGGGCATTGTATAAATGGGGTTTGATATTGTGAATTTTTGGGAGTTATGAGTTACTGGAGTTTTGTTTTTTTAAGGGAGTTTTTTGATATGAAATGAGAGTTTATGTTATGTTAAGGGAGTTGTTGATCATGGGATTTATTATTTATGGGATTTCTTTTATGAAAAATCTTATTTGTTCATGGGAGGTTACGTGCTATATGGGAGCTAATATTGTAAGGGAGCTACAGTGTAAGGGAGCTTCAGAAGCTTTAACCTCAAGAGAGGATTTCTTTCTTTAGAAAGATTATGATTAACTTTGTGCATTAAAAATTCTTGATTGATAATTGTATTCTGGTTATCAAACAAAGGTGTTTTATTTTTATGCTCGTGGGTGGATTCAACCAAGTCGATCCTATGGTTGGGAGGTGAGCTGATTTGGGTTGCTTTGTTCTTTGTTGCATGTATATTTTAGAAAAATCTTAAATCGATATCTATTGATGGGAAAATTATGCTTCTCTTAATTTCTGGTTTAATTATCATGTTTAATGATGAGTTGAATGGTTGATTATATAGTCGCAGATGGTTGAAGACATCTGATATTGCAAGGAAAAGCGAATAGTGTTTCATTTGCAATACAAAGTAAACTTTTCTATAGATATAAACTTATGTAGTTTACATTCGAAGCACAACTTTATATTTTGGTTGATTATAAACAAATCATACAGTGAAAAGAGTTTTTGCTAAAAAATAATTATTTTTTGAGAGGAAGTTTCATTATAATTTTCTGATAAAAAAATTTATTAACCATCATGTAATGATTAATTGAGATTGTTTGTTGTATCAATGAGTATCAAGGTTTGTGTTAAGCTAAGAATAGGAGAGGTGATATTGTGATCTAAGCCAGGAAGAAGAAAATGATAGCTAAGACACAACGGTGCCATTAACTTGCACACGATGCTATAATTTAAAGACATGGCATACAACTTTATAATGTCTTTTTGGTAAAATTATTATTACTCTTATCCAATTTAAACGTGCGATCTTATTTTGTAATGAGTTCTCCTTAACTTTAATTTGAAATTGTTTCAATCCTATTTCTATTATGCAAAAGTTTTAAGATTTGTTAGTATCCAATGATCATTCATAGTATTCAATATTACTATCATTCCATGATAGTCATGTATCAACATTTATAGTATGTTAGGGTTTTGTTTAATTGGAAATATAGACTAATAAAGGAAAATAAGATAGAATGACATGATAATAGTTAAACATGGGCTTTGTATTAAGGATAACAAAGAGTATAGAAATATCATTTATTAACATTATGTCCATGAGCATCTAGCATTTAGTTACAAGCAATTAGTAATAATGGTGATCATCTGTCGACAGTCGTAAGGGATTAAAGATAGAGTTTAGGTCAAATTTTTCCGAGAGTAATGTTTATTCTTTGTAAACCCCAGTAACTCCTATGCTCGCAGCATGAATATTTTTAGTTCTCTGTCACTAGGAAGGATATTATATATATAGTATGTAACTATTAAATATAAGATTATTCATATTTAATGATTATTGTTATTATAACTGTAGATGATTAATATGTCTGTAGAATATTTTTTCATTTGAAAATAAAAGATCTAATATGCTTTATTTCATTTTTATAACAGCCAGAAAGTGCAAGTTCTTTAAACAAGATGTCTTGTCTCTCTCTACAAAGATATAGTTAGAGAATAAATACATTAGAGTAAGTTTATAATTTTTAGGTCTCTATTATAGTTTAGTATATAGAATGTCTTATTTATTTATTAGTTCTCAATAATAGTGAATTTTTGTATTTTAATAAATAGATCTTAATCAAAATTAATAGTCAATTCAAGTTATTATTATCATATTTAAAAACTCACCATTCTTCTTCTTACTAAATTTTTACTCAGCTGCTATTTACCAAATATTCATCAGTGTTATTAGCTCATATAGCTACACATACCATAAAATAAAGTGAGTAGTTTACTATTTCTTTTATTATTTAATGCACATTTTTAGCTGAGGCATTATAAAATGAGACCTCCCTTGGCATTTACCCACCCACACTGACACATTGGCGTAGTCAGTTCAGCCCCACAATGAGAATAACAAAAAATATGGCACCTAGCAATTCTTCATGGTGAAGGCTTGGTTGTGGTGAATTTTGTGTAATATTGAGTCTTCTAGTTGTTTCTTCTCTTTGGGTACTATGACCCTATGATGCAGGAGCATCCAATAGTGTAAGGGCAATCTTGCATCACCCAAAAAAAATGTGTTTCAAAATTGTTGATGTTCTTCCCATTTCTTCTCAAAATTTGTGGTTCTGGTCCCATAATCGCTTGAATAATGATGTAGAACTTTTAGTTTTTTCCATACTGCTAAACATAATAACTTGCTATTTTTAGAAAGTTTGCATTTGGGCATGGAATGAAGTCAAAATTTATAGGAAGTTGTAGTGCCACTCCGTTCCCACCTTGGATGTACAGGTGAACTGATCAAGGCGCATGAATATGAAGGTAAAATAACAGGAATAATTAAGGTAAGGCTTTGACATTGTTTTGCATTCCAATGATTAAGATGTCGATCTTACTACAATTGCTATATGTTAGAATGGATCTCATGGACTGATTCTGTTAGATTTATTTGTTATGATGGTACTTCTGAGACTTATTCAATTTCATGCACCTATATGTTCAATATATGTTCTGTTCAGATAATGAGGTAGATTTGATTTGGTTATGGTTATGTGTTATCGAATCTAGATTGATATGATGTGGAAAGGACGATGCCGTATCACTCGCTTGCAAGTGCCCTGCGATATTGTGATTCTTTTTTCACCTAGTGTCAACTTTTGTGTGTCTATATATGCTTGACTGTGTCATTTGTTGCAGGATGCAGGTATCAGGCATCGACTCCACCTGAATTAACAGGTCTGAGCGTGCCCTAAACCCAATGGATAAGTTGTTCCGGAGATAACTTAAGGTCCCACATCTCAAGTCACCATCCTCGATCAGGATGCATGATATGTCTAGTTCAACCTGTCAGTTCTGTCAGTATGTCAGGTCTTGCAACTGATTGATATTTGATGGAGCCTGTTGGTTAAGTGCGTGTTTGGCCCTGGCTTGTGAACATGTTTGATTTGGCTTTTAACGGCTGTCCTACTCAGTGGGTTATGTTGTATGCCTATATTTCATAGTCATACTAATATTTGACCCACTTTAATATTTAATAAGGTCATATAATATTCTTATTATTATTATTATTTAATAAGATTAAATGAGTAATTGATAATTACCTAGTTCAAATAATTATTTAAGTTGTTTGAATATGAATTATATTATTACTACTATTAAATTGATTTAATTAAGGGAAGGTCGCTAAACACTAGTAAACGCACTAACCAGACCCTAGAGTAGAGAGGAGACAGTCCTATCATCCAATTGACGAAGCCTAACAATTAGATCAAGAGTGTATTGATTCAGCGTTACACTATGGTTACTTATAGATTTGTGATAATATGTTATTTATGATGGATATATTTTGGCTATATATTGTACTAACACTTCTTGTTGAGTGTACATGTAGAATTATTATGTCAATGGATGATGGTGGTCATTTAGCCACTTTATGTCTTTCTGTGTGATGTCTGACCTAGGCATGGGGCCCTAAGGTCTATTGGCCATGATGTTAAGAAATATTATTTTTAGTTTTATGTGATAGGATAATTATGTTCTTGTGTGGGATTTAACCTTGTAATTTTTAAAATGATTTTTAAGTGTTTTTAAGAGGTCTAAGTTGTATTTTATGTTTAGAAAATTGTCTTATGTCCAAGGTACATAGGTAAGAAATTTATTTTTGTCATTTATAATATTTTAAAAGGTTTTTAGACCCTCCTTTAAGCCCCACTTACAAAAGTGACGAAAATGGGAAGATGGTTGGTTGAATTAGTTGGGTGGTTGAATTAGTTGGGTAGTTGAGTTAGTTGGGTGGTTGAGTTAGTTTTGGGTAGGAAGTTACTCTTTCCTTCTCTTTAAAAACTCTTCATGGAGTGGGGGTGACTTTCTCATTTTTTGATTCTCATTCAAGGATTCTACCATTAGTGGGATATTGCGATTGAGGTACCATGTTTTCTTTATTGATTAAATATAAATATTATATGTTTTTCTTTATTGATTAAATGTAAATTTTATATGTTTTTCTTTATTGATTAAATATAAATATTATATGTTTTTCTTTATTGGTTAAATGTAAATATTGTATGTTCTAAATATTATATGTATCCTTTATTTATTAAATGTAAAGGTTGTTTTTCTAAGGGTTGTTGCTTGTGAAATTGGAAAAGCAAACATTTCAAGGTAAATCTTGAAAGAAGCATATTTGTTGCCTTATTTGCATGTCATAAACCTAGATCATCATAGCATGAATTATATTTTTTATTTTTATATTAGATCTTCCTATAATTATAAGATAGTAATCGCCATATATATTGGCATTAAGGTTTGCACATAATCATATGTTATCTATATATCAGTATTAAGATTTCTATATAATCTTATAATTGCTAAATGTTGGTGTTGGATCTTAGAAACGATGGTTTTTATCTATTTTTAAAAGGGGTTACGAGTCATCTTGCTAAGGATCTGTTCGTTTGTTCATATCCTCTAATAGATAAACTAATGATGTTCTTTGTGTACATAAGTATCTTTGAACCTTGTCAAACAGTTCAAGTACCTTGTCCATTAGAGTATTCCTTACTTTTGCCTTCTATTAGACCTAGATGGAAATGTTTTTCTTATGTGCATTAAGGTCTCAAATAAATATGGACTTTGGATCATATAAAACTGCCCACTTTTGCATAGATTCTTTAGGATCCAATTCTTATAGTAGATTGTATTAAACATCTTATTAGCTCTAATTTAGTCAATTTATATTTTGGGTGTCTTGTTGCTTGGTTGTTCAAATCTTCACAGTATTCTGTCAAACAGTCACGTGCATTGTCTATGCTTCCAAATTTCACATGCATGTCTGCTAGGGTAGTTGCAGCTAGACATCTGACAAAATGCCTCTATCATTTATCCTCTTTGGACATTGATACATTGTTCCAAAGCTCCATTTGTGCATAGGTACATAGGATGCTAGCAAATGTTACAAAGTCTAGTCATACACTTTCCAAAAGCTTTTGCTTGAAAGTTCTTAAAGCCCTCTCCATGTACCAATTTTGAGTGTATCTTACAATCATTGTATTTCATGATAACAACTTGAGAGCTTCATATATGTTCATTCTTTACAAAGTCGTTTAATAGGTGGAGATGAGTTACGAGATTAGGTCTTGAATCTAATGCAAAATATAGTATATCTCTTAGGTGTTATCTCCCTATCTCTGCTTATTTTTACACTTGTTATTGATGGAAAGATGTAGTTTAAACTTTAAGGCATAAGTGAATTTCATGTTTTCCTCTATGAAGAAAGAGCTCCTATACGTTCTTAGGTCCTTAATAATAATTCTAGTATGATTCATGTTTAGGATTTATGAAGACAACTTTCTTGAGGTATTTTATTTAAGAATAGTTAACCAAGGTTAAAACTTTTCTCTTGATTAGTGGATTAATATTATGCCATAATGGTAAAGATCACCATTGGATGATTTATCATTACTTATTGCATAAGCAAGGAAAATATTAAATATGTCAATATGCTTACGTTAAACTTAGATGGAAACTTGTTCTTTTAGGCTTGCATCTTATGGGAATTGTAGTAAACCCTTATATGTATTATGATCTTATATCCTTATTATAAGTAGTTATTGGTGGAATTAGTTAAACTAAAGTGATTTGATTATTTCAAATAGATATGTAATTCTTATAGACATTATATTACACTTTTATATTAATTTATTAGTGGAGTAGAACTTCATCAGATAAATTATTACATAGGAAAACTAGTGAAACGAGGTAATGTTTTACTTGATTTTGGGTTAGCAGTGAACCTATCGTTTGTATGGAAAATGTGTTTTAATTGGATTGATAGTTGGCCTTATGTTTTAATGCATTAGTAAGGTGACAATAAGGGGTTTATGTGTGTGTGTGTTAAAGATAAAATGCATATTGTGGAATATCTTACTAACAACTATCAATTGGGCTTTCGGTTAAGATAGGCATGTTTATAAATTATGCATTTATTGGTTATTGAATAAGGGTTTCTTAAACATAATTATAATGGTTTTGTTAGTAGAAATATGATATATGGGTTGGATTATAAATGTTGTAATTAGCATTTAAGTTATAAGTATTTGTAATTAATATTATCTATGCATTGTTTAGCTTGACGGTTATATGTAATTGATGATTGATTATTATAATAGATAGAATTAATATTAATTAAACTAGACCTAGGTTTTATGAAATTCTTGGTGGAGATACAACTTGAATCCAGTTACTAATTTGATTAAATAGAATTACTCTAGTAAGAAGAATTTATGTTGTCAATGAGTTGATTAGTTGAAATTGCTTATTGCAAGCAAAATTTTCATGTGAGTTGGTCTATGTGTAAATTGTCAAGTTTAGTTCCCAGAGGCATAAGGTAATATGATTTGGTTGTATGTATTTTGTTCATAGTTGTCTTGAGATGAAGATGTTGTGAGAACATGATTTCTCTTGTCTACGTATGTGGGTCTTGGTAAACAATAATGTGAGATGTTGTACATACTGTGTTGTGAATATATTATGATGGGTTTAAATCTCCTTCATGTATGTGTTGATATCGAGATTGTGTGTAGTATTGTAATGGGGAGACCTTGGAAATCGTAATGAGAAACTATTTTGTTCATGGTTGAGATTTGTGAGCAAGATGACCCATACCTTGCTCTGGATATGTGTTGTAATGGTTATTGTGATTGATTAACTGAAAGTTTTGGGGACAATGATGTACAGGTTGGTCATTGTGAATATGTTTTGTATGCAAGAAGGTAAATGCCTTGCATTGTTTATATATACTTATCAGTATGATAGTGATTGTCTTGCTTGATGGTTGGGGTTTCTAGATGCAGGTAGGGGAGTGGCTTTCAGTGTGGGGCCGGCGCCCAAAGTGGTTGTCAGGATAACCCATTGAAAGTTGTTAATTAAGTGAAAACCTAAAAAATGAACTGGGGGGAAAAGGGTAAATTACACATTAACAAGATAATTGGATTTCCTCTCCCATGCCTGTAGTGCTTGTTTAGACTAAGGATGGGTAGAGAAGGCCTGGTTGGCAAGATCAACTTCCTTGTCCTCACGAAAGGAAAGTTGATTCCGCATGTGTCACCCTATGGGGCCGGCGCCTAGTGAGAGGCTGTCAGGATAACCCATGTCAGGACCATGTGATGACACTCTTCCTACTGCAGCCTAGCATTCCCTAGTTGTACTCTCCCCATTCATTGTGTGTTGCCTCTGGAAGTGATTTTGAGTTGCTTGTGGTGTTGTCATGTGATGTAATGGAGTCTTGTTCAGTCTTTGCTCATGTTAGTTAATTGTCTACCTGACTGTATGATGTTTTGGGACCTTATGTTATCTCCTAGCATGGGGGGTGGACCTTAGGATTCCACATGGTCGGGTGGATGTGCTTTATCTCCATTGGTTTTTCCTTGCCTTTGTTCGTGAGCAAGAAGGCTGTAACTCTTGTAGCAGATTTAGATCGTGTACCTGTTTATGGAGATAGTTATTATGCTCATGTACTGGCCTATGTATTAGATGATTCATTATGTATGTATTCATATGTATTCAGAAGATGATAATGTAACGATGTAATGTTGTATTCATATGTCAGGAGAAATTGTAACTATGTACTAGATCCTGATGAATACTTATATGATGTTATATAAATGTAAATGTTTATTGATTGAGTGCATTAGGTTTACAGTGAGTTGCTGATGTTAATTCATGATGTGTGTTAGATTATGTTAATGGATTTGTCAAGTAATGCAACCATGATATCTTAGAGGACAAGTCATTAGTTTAAATGATGTGTTAATATTACTTTGTTATTTCTTTCTTGTATTAAAAAAAAAAAAATTATCCTATTGCATATAGCATAAATGTGATGTTCTCTGAGGTATTCATGGCGGGGCATTACAGAAGTTACATAATGGAAATATAAGACCTTTGGCAAAGGAATCACGCAAAGATCATTTGCGAGATGAAAGATATTAAAGTTTCTGTTTCCCAAAAAATGCCTAAAAATTATTCAAATCTAGGTTTGAGGCACTAAACGGCCCCGTACAGGCCTGAAAATGGCCAGAACTAGCAAAGCTAGTTCTTAGCACGTAGAGTACTTTACGAGCTTTCTGACGCATAAAACGGTTCGTCAATCGGACACCCAGATCAAAAGTTATGGCTCCCGAAAGTTGACCTATTTTTGGAGGGAGATGCAAATTTTGAAATTAGGTTGTTGGCCACCAAAAAGGCTATTAATAACCATTTTTTGGAACCCTGGGAGGGAGTAGAGTTAAGGGGGCAAGTGTAGAGTCAAGAATAGGTGGGAAAATAAAAACCCTAGTTGATTTGGGGGTTACAGAAAGCGGAAGATTCCAGAGCCTGGTGATGGTAGTTGTAGTGTGTTGCAGCCTGTGGAGGATTGATTCCTCTAATTGTAATTAAGCTTCTATAATGTAATGAGTTGCCCAGATCAATAAAAGAAAGTTCTATTCTCTGTGTTCAATTTCTGTTATTGTGTGTTTTATGATTTACCCCCTTCATCACCCTATTACATGGTTGGACTCAAGTGGGTTCTCAAGTGTCACTTCTTCAGGTTGATTGCATTTTATAATAGTGGTAAGGGTTTGTGAAAGTGTCTGTGAAGTTGACTGTGATGAATATTATGTAGGATTTATTTTGAATGATGGAAATGGCTTTGGTTTCACGAGAAGTATTATGCATTTGGACTGTATCATATGAGCATTATGGTGAAGGTCAATGGCATTGTGTTAGTCATAGCAAAAAACCCTAGAGGCTTGTACAATGTAATATACCTATACTCAACTTCTCTCTCTCTCTCATGTGAAGTATAAAGTTGGAGTCTAAAATGACTAGTTTTCTCTTGAATATTGTTGTGATTGTTAGTTCCATGTGTATAGTCTCATTTATAAGATGTATTGTTATTATCCCTTAAGAACAAAGTGAAAATGCTTTACTTTGATTGAATATGTGGATAGCAATTATGTATGTGGATATGAGAAAATGTTATCTTAAAATAATTTGAAATATTTGCAAGGGCTATAAGATATACCTATGGCTTTATTGTAACTCGAAAATGATTTTTAAGGAAATCTTTATTTATGGAATTGTTATTGTGTATATTTTTGCAATAATTAAGCTCAAAGTAGATATGTTGCAATAATTACAACATATGCACAAAATGGAATTGTTGATAAGGATTTACAAACTTTCAAGCAAATGCGATTAGCAGGTGTAAATCCAAATTCCACCACCTTAACCAACATCCTCCCTACCTATGCCAAAATGGGATCTTTGGAACATGATATGGACATCCATCAAAGCATAAGGATATGGGAATTTTGTCAAATATGTTGTAGTTGGAACTACCCTAGTAAGGATGTATGCAAGGTGTGGAAGCATAGACAAGGCACATAAACTATTTGATAGAACACCTCAATGACTGCCATCTCATGTGAAATGCAATAATTACAAGATATGAACAAAATTTATTTGTTAATAAGGCTTTAGAAACTTTCAAGCAAATGCAATTGAGAAGTGTAAAGATAAAATGCGATCTTTGGAACATGGTATGGACATCCATCAAAGCCTATAGGATATGGAAATACAGTCATATCTTGTAGTTGCAACTATCCTAGTAGACATGTATGCAAAGTGTGGGAGCATAGACAAGATATGTGAACTATTTGACATGATACCTCAACGAAATGCCATCTCATGGAATGCAATGATTGCAAGATATGCATGAAATGGATTTTTCATAAGGCTTTAGAAACTTTCAAGCAAATGCACAAAAGAAAATTTCAACCAAATGCAATTAACACACTGGGTGCTGCCACAATAATGGGTTACACTTTCTAGGACATCTTGATTTTTGTTGAAATCGCATATTTTTAGAAAAATATAATGATTTAAGCCTTGAAAGGTTCTATATAAAGGATTTTAATTGAAGAGGGTTTGATCAAACCCCCTTAGATCAAACCCCCTTGGATAGAACCTTGCTAGTTTTAAACCATACCTATAATGGAGTCTCCTCTACACCTGTCAAAATGCTGATAAAAACCCACTTTTGATTTAACATTTGGGGGATCAAATGAATTCATTTAAAATTATGTTTTGTAAGTATGTATCCTTATTATAAGCTTCCCCAAAGTATAATTTTAAATATATTTAATTTGATTATTATATTCATTTTTTATTTCTTGTGAATGTAGGTTTTTCAATGAACATCAAGGTCTTTGTTTCATACATACGAAAAAATAGGAATTTAATATAGAAAAAAAATTCTAAAAAATACATGTCCTCTAGGTATTGATGTCCTTATTCCAAAAAAAAAAAATTATGCTCTTTATAGTACACCTATGTCTAAATTATAGTTGGTTTCACTTCAAAACTTAATTAAAAATATATATTCAATAAAACATTATGAAACCAATTGCATCCTCTAGATATTGTAGAAACAAATATAAATTTGAAAATATTAGAATTTTATCCTTCATAGAAAAATAGTTATGTGGTTTATAGTACACATCACTCTTTAAAAATGATGTTTACTGTTAAAAACTAGTTATCGAAGGAGATGGAAAATGAAATGCAATTTGCTTCCAAAAATTTAAAAATATATATATTTAGAATCTACAGATAAAATGTCACAAATCACTAGTTTCCATCATTTTCAAATTTCTCACAATTTAGCAGCTATAGGTGTCCGAAAGTGAAGATTTAGTTTAAAATGTTCATTTCAATGTCAAGTTTGGCCAAAAAGTGTAACCCAGTATTGTGGGATCACCTACACATCTAAAACCAAATTGCACAACCTTTTCCAACATCCTCCTTGCTTATGCCAAAATGGGATTTGGAGAACATGGTGTGGACAATCATCAAAGCATAAAGAATATATGAATTTTGTCAAATATTGTATTTGCATCTTCCCTTGTAGACATGTATGGAAAGAGTGGAAACATAGAAAAGGTGTGTGAACTATTTGACATGATGCCTCAAAGAAATGCATAGTCTCATAGAATGCAATGATTGCAAGATATGCACAAAATGGATTATTTGAAAACGATTTATAAACTTTCAAGAAAATGTAATTGGCACGTGTAAAACCAAATTCTTGTAACAATAATTGATCATCATATTAAATATTTAATATAAACTGTCTAGTGCCCCTCACCTTGCTTCTGTCAGACTAATAGTATTCCTAGTAGGATTAGATATCATGACGTGGGATTCTTTATTATTTCGAGGAGTTGTTTATGGACCTATTTCTATGATGACGATTGATGATATAAGATTATTGATATTTCATGTTTCATAGTTTGATGGACATACTTGATATAATGGATTAATGTTATTTCTGAGTTTAATGTGATATTTAATCAAGGTTATGATACTTTAACAATAATTGTTATACTAGATCGTATTGTTATTGATTATTCTATGTTCTTGTAGACAACTGAATACTTAATTGTGGATGTATTTATGTGAACAGAACAGTGTCGCATTACTCATGTCCGAGTACCCTGCCACGATGCGATTTCTATTTACTGTGTGCATGACTTCATGTTGTATATATATGTTTAACCTTGAGGTTTGCTGCAGGATGTAGGTACCAGGCATCGACTCCACCTGAACTAGCAGGTCTGAGTGTGCCCTAGCCAATGGAATTGTTGATGGGAGTTAGCATAAGGTTCCCTAGTTATCCGTCATCCTTGTAGAGGATAAGTCTTCAGTTTTGCGTCTAGTCATTGTTCTCAGTTTCGTTTGTCTCTATGGGTTGTCGTCTTGCTTTCTCTGCATGCTTGACGGTCGAGTAATTGCATGATTGTGATTGGTTAATTGTGGTATATAAATAGATAAATTTAATTAATGTTTATTAAATAAATTTATAAATAATCATTGGTTGTTATATAACAAATATATATTAAATAATTAATAAATAAAAATAAATAATAAAGGAAGTGGCATTATAAGTTGTTAAATTATTCTATTATTAATAAAATAAACATGAAAGTAAATATATGTGGCCAAGTAAATAAATGATTAAATAAAGTAATATATATTTATGAGTTATTATATACCAAATATCTATAAAATACTAAATTAAATAAAATAAAAATTATAAGTTGTAATATATTAAATGTATGTTATCCTTGAGTAAATAAAAGTATAGGGGGTTATATGGTAATGTTATTAAAAAATTAAAAGAAAGTAAGCTGTATTTTTGGTTTGCATTGGATTGTGGGTTTTTTCCCTAACGGTGGAGTACAAACAATTAGGGTAGGGAATACTATAAAACAAGCAGAGAGAAGGAGAGAAGGGGAGGGAAAAAATGGAATTGGAGATCTAGGAGGAAGACGGAGCTGCGAAGAACAGATTGAGGTCATTCCAGCGTATACAGGTTCTTTTAAATTGTGTTAATATCACTTTCTCATCTTGCATTATATCTAGGGTTTCCTTAATGAATTTCTTAAGCGTTCACAATGAAATTATTATGTGTATATCCTGCATCTATTACATTCTGTATGATGACATCTAGATCACGACTGCCTTCATCATCCCAGCTAATTTCCCCAACTGTGAATAAAAATTCCTGTCACAAGTGATATGTTGATAAAATAATATATTTGGATAAGATGTTTTTATATAGATTTTTTTAAACCACAGCTATGCAATTGCAATTTTATCCCCAATATTGTTCAGTAATAAAAGATAAGATGTTGCGATCTCCAGAATATTATAATGTTCAGACATGTAGATTGGCCAGTTTCTCAATATAGACTTATCCAGATAATTAAAATTGTATTGTATATGTTCATCAGTATAAAACGCATTGTTCTGATAGTAATAGATGGCAACGAGGGAAGCGCTGTAAATAGTTGTGGGGCATTAAAGTCTACTACTATTTAATGGAGCTGTATTATTAAAAAACACGGCGTGAGGCAGTTTATGCTCGCATATAAAAGCCTATCGCCTAATTAACGCATTCCATCTCTTAGGGTTTTTATTGGGAAAAACATTTGATGCTATGATTTGTGTCTGGCAGCTCTCGTGGCTTTGGTCACTTTCATTGTTTTTGAATCTCTCTTTTGTCTTATCCTTTCTCATTCCTCTGCCTGCTTTGCTGGCTATATGGCTGCTCCATTCGCTTCATCTACACTCCAAATGCAACAGGCACAGGCAATTCCTCTATTTTTCGAAACTCACCACACTAGGTTACTTCTGCGTAGATGTTTGAGAAAAGATCATAACTTGAGCAGGTCAACCATGTTCACATAATAATCAATGATAAAGGTTATGGTGTCTTCAAGATAGCCACACGGGCAAGCAGGTCAACCATGTTCACATAATAATCAATGATAAAGGTTATGGTGTCTTCAACATAGCCGCACGGGCAAGCAGGTCAACCATGTACACATAATAATCGACCACAGGCATAATGCGCTAAGGGTTACTATTGTAATTCAAGGGTGTACCGCTCTTTATTATTAACTTGCAAAATTCGTTTCGTACATATCCTGCACCCTATCGCCTTGTGCGCATGAGCATCATAGTGCTTGGTAATATCTCATGCCCTAAACATTTAGGCCAGAAAACGCTCAGCATTGTCTCTCACTGAATAACCTTTACGCCAGAAATCTCTCAACTCGTCGGTTGTTTCTATCAATGTATTCCTCGAACCCCAGTCGCAGTTGCTTGATAGTGTCTAAGTGTATCCGATTTATTTTGTGCATATCTTTCAATTGTTACCAGTTACCATTCCATCTGTCAATGCATGTTTTTGCTGAGTACGTTTGCCTTGTCTTTCTATTTTTTTCGTCTCCAGTGGAAGCAACTAATTTAGAAACTTTGCTTCTTATATCGCCCCAATTCTATAATCTTGGCTTAAAAATAGCATAAATCTGGAGAGCACGGTAGTAACTATTTGGTTTACAAAATGGCGCTAAAGAATTGGATAGTCTTGTCATTTCCTTACGGCTTTAAATTAAATTTTGATTGTTGAAGTGGTTGATATTAAAGAATAGCCGATCTAATACTTACAATTACTTACTCCAAGGTTAAAGTCTTTACTTATAGTCCATTTCATGAAAGAACATCTTTGAAAGAGACACTGTGTGAAATAGTTCATGAGCTTTGTCCGTGACTCCATGCTTCCATAAGGGCGTTAGTTGTCAATGATTGTTTTACTTAATATATGTATATATAATCAGTCAAAGTATTATATATATTAAGTGAGGGGATTAAATAATATTTTATAGGGTTTTCTCTTATATGAGAATTAAATTATGTATTCCTTTTATTAAATTATATTAGTTTTTCTCAGAAATGAAATATAGAATGATGTTATTAATAAGGTTGAGATTTAACTTACAGGTAGATATTTACCTAATTCACTTTATTTTCTAGTGTTGTTATTATAGTTTTAAAATTATGGATTTTGATATGTAATTATATTTAATTTCCCGTAATTTTATTTAAATCTTAAATAATATTTATATTGAGTTTTAACTTTTAGAGTGTAACTAAATATAATTTGTTCTAAATTAAAAATGAATTGTGAGTTATGTTTAAATCTAATTTACTTAAATGATATTGTTGATTGTAAAATAAAAGTAAAATTATTTATAAATTGGATAGATGTTGAGGAGAGCAATTTGCTTATATATTAAGGTTATAAAACTTGATTTACAAAAGTAAATTAAATATGTCTTCATGAACCCTATGTTATTGCATGAACCTGAGTGGTTAGTTCCAGAGGCATAGGTTGTTGTGTTTTGATTTCATGAGACGTGTTGATAAGTGTTTCGAGACCATGAATTTATAAAAGTATGTTGCTGCTTGTTTGATAATGTGATATGATGAATATTCGATGTCGTGAATGCATAATGAGGAGGTGATAATCCTCTTTGTGGATGTATTGATTGTAATTATCTTATATTGAGATTTGTGTTCGATTTTGAAATGGGGAGACATTGAGTACTATAATAGGAGTAATGTTTATGTATTGCTATGGACAAGGTTTTGTTAGTTGTCCTTGTGATTAAGTTGATATGCAAGAGGGATAATTCCTTGCATTGTTATATATATATATATATATATATATATATATATATATATATATATATACACCTTGATATGAGGATAACGGTGATGCAAGATGGTTAATTCCTTGCATGGTTCCTATATCCTTGTTGTCATGAAGATGTTTGCTATGCTTGTTGAGTGGGGTTTTCTAGTTGCAGATAGGGGAGTGGCTCTCAATGGGGGCCGGAGCCCAAAGTGGCGTCCAGGACAACCCATGTGGGAGTTTGATAACTCAGTGATAACCTAAATAATGAATTAGGGGGGTTGGGTAGTTAAGCACACTAAATAAGATAAGTGGATGCCTCACTCATGGCTCAAGTGCTCGTTTAGGCTTGAGATGAGATGAGAAGGCCTGGAATGGCAAGATCAACTACCTTGTCCTCATGAAAGGTATGTTGATTCCGCAGGAGCGTTGTATGGGGGCCGAGAGTCAGGAGAGGCTGCCAGGACAACCCAAGATGGGGGCCGGGGCCTAGGAAGGCTTGCCAGGACAACCCATGACAAGCCATGTGATGACACTCCTCCCTACCGCAGCCTAGAATTCCCTAGTTGTACTCTCCCCATTCGTTATGTTCTTGCCTCTGGAAGTGTTGTTAAGTTGTTTGTGATATTGACTTGTGTTGTTGGAGTTATGTGTTGTCTTGTTCTTATAGTCTACTGTCTACCTGACTGTATGTTGTAGTGGGAACCTTATGTTAACTCCTAGCTCGGGGGGTGGACCTTAGGGTTCCACATGGTCGGGTGGAAGAGATTTTATCCATTGGTTTTTCTCCTTGCTATTGTTCGTGTGCGAGGATGTTGTATCTTGTGTATCGGACATCAGATCTTGTACCAGATATGAAGTAAGTAATTTGTATTCATGTACTTGTTTGTATACTAGTTGATTTATAATGTATGTATTTAGAAGGTGTTATGCAACAATGTAATGATGTACTCATATGTGAGAAGAAATTGTAACTATGTACTAGATCCTAATGATTATTTATTTGATGTTATGGAGATGTAAATGTTTATCGATTTAATGTGATAGGTTTAGAATGATCTACTGATGTTAATTTATGATGTGTGATAGATTATGTTGTTTGATTTGTCAAGTAATGCTTCCATGATATCTTAGAGGACTAGTCCTTAGGTCAAATGATGTATTTAGATGCGTTAACATTACTTTGTTACTTTATTCATTTTTAAAAAAAAAATATTCTGCTTTGCATAGCATAGATGTGTAGTTCTCTAAGGTGTTCATGGCGGGGCGTTACATCTGGTATCAGAGCCAAGTTTTCTAACACTGGGTAGTCTGGTTTTATATTAGCCCATTAAGCTACACTACTTGCTAAACTCTAAAAAATATATTCATTCGTAGTCCTCGCCTAGCAACCTGAAGTTGCTCTTGGGTGTGTTGTCCAGAAAGATGCCTAGGGTATGAGGTCGAGGACGTGGATGAGGTAGGGGTCGTGGGAGAGGTGTTGATAATAGCCCTCCTCCTAGTTCCCCTCATGAGAGTGCACAAGAAGGTGGGGGTGAGAATCAAGAGAATTAAGGTCAACTACAGGGTGCTCAACTACGCCAGCTACTTGAGGAGGTTCTTGCTCATCTTGGTCCTAGGCAGAAGATGGATGAACCAGAAGTGAGAGAAAGAGAATGATCTCCTAGAAGGAGAGAAATTACAGCTGAACAAGAAGCTATTCTTGCAAGCCACATGAGAGACCTTATGAGAGCCCATCCTCCTACTTTTGACGGTTCTGGTAGTGGTATGGAAGCAGAGACATGGCTAATTGATCTGGAGAGGTGTTTTGCCATGCATCCTTATGGTAGCAACACTAAGGCTAGATGTGCCATCATGCATCTCAGAGGTTTCGCCTCTACATGGTGGTGACTAGAGGAACAGAAGTTGCATCTAGATATTGCCACAGTGTCTTGGGAACTATTTCTAGATAGGTTTAGAGCTTGATTCTTATCAGACCACTGGAGGCAACGACGAGCGGATGAGTTCCATGGGTTGAGACAGATGGCCATGACAGTGGAACAGTACGAGCGCAGGTTTTATGAACTCAAGCAATATGCAGGCATTAGAAACGATGAGGCCATGTTAGTTCAGCATTTTATTAGAGGTCTAAATGCACGCATTAGTGGAGGAGTTCGTGTTTTCGAGCCGAAGACCATGGAGGTAGCAGTCGAGAAGGCTCGATTGGTGGAGGAGAATTTGACCATGGCCCTAGGAGGTCATATAGGCGTGCAAATTGGGAGTGCACCGTCAACAGGCTTAGGTTCTCGAGATGCTCAACCTCAAGCAACAAGTTTATCTAGAGGTCATCATGCACCCGCTAAGGGTGAATAGCAGTGGCAGCAATATTCTCAATCAAAACCAAAGAATACCCAACCTCAGCAAGGAGGTGGTTCTCAGTTGGGGAAAAATCGTAATTGGCTGCGGGCCAAGAATTATCATCCCAACCAACCAGTTCAGAGTTCACAGGTTGCGTTTAGTAGGGGAAGTTTTCAACAGTCTAATGCACCAGTAGGTGGTGGAGATTTTGGCAGGGGAACAGGTTGTTTCTCTTGCGGCCAGCAGGGCCATATTGCTAGGCAGTGCCCACAAAAGAACACTGCAGGATTTAGCCAGAGGCCAACAATTTTAGAGCCAACAGTGGGTGATGCAGGGAGGTCTCATAGAGTGTTCACAGTGGTTGATCACTGCCAGACAGAGCATCAGGGAATAGTTTTGGAGACCACAGGTAGAGGACAAGCAGCTTTTGTTGGAGCTCGTGCGCAATCTGCAGCTTTGGGGTCTAACCCTCATAAGTAGGGGTCCAATGCGATCCTAATGACGTGGCTTTAGTTGCCTTGGAAGATGCAACCTATATGTCAGAATTATACCCATGCTTGTTGCAGGCTTCCAGGAGTAAGCCTAATCCTAGGGGGGAGGATGTAGTGCCCCTCACCTTGCTTCTGTCAGACTGATAGTATTCCTAGTAGGATTAGATATCATGACGTGGGATTCTTTGTTATTTCGAGGAGTTGTTTATGGACCTATTTCTATGATGACGATTGATGATATAAGATTATTGATATTTCATGTTTCATAGTTTGATGGACATACTTGATATAATGGATTAATGTTATTTCTGAGTTTAATGTGATATTTAATCAGGGTTATGATACTTTAACAATAATTGTTATACTAGATCGTATTGTTATTGATTATTCTATGTTCTTGTAGACAACTGAATACTTAATTGTGGATGTATTTATGTGAACAGAACAGTGTCGCATTACTCGTGTCCGAGTACCCTGCCCCGCTGCGATTTCTGTTTGCTGTGTGCATGACTTCATGTTGTATATATATGTTTAACCTTGAGGTTTGCTGCAGGATGCAGGTACCGGGCATCGACTCCACCTGAACTAGCAGGTCTGAGCGTGCCCTAGCCAATGGAATTGTTGATGGGAGTTAGCATAAGGTTCCCTAGTTATCCGTCATCCTTGTAGAGGATAAGTCTTCAGTTTTGCGTCTAGTCATTGTTCTCAGTTTCGTTTGTCTCTATGGGTTGTCGTCTTGCTTTCTCTGCATGCTTGATGGTCGAGTAATTGCATGATTGTGATTGGTTAATTGTGGTATATAAATAGATAAATTTAATTAATGTTTATTAAATAGATTTATAAATAATCATTGGTTGTTATATAACAAATATATATTAAATAATTAATAAATAAAAATAAATAATAAAGGAAGTGGCATTATAAGTTGTGGAATTATTCTATTATTAATAAAATAAACATGAAAGTAAATATATGTGGCCAAGTAAATAAATGATTAAATAAAGTAATATATATTTATGAGTTATTATATACCAAATATCTATAAAATACTAAATTAAATAAAATAAAAATTATAAGTTGTAATATATTAAATGTATGTTATCCTTGAGTAATTAAAAGTATAGGGGGTTATATGGTAATGTTATTAAAAAATTAAAAGAAAGTAAGCTGTATTTTTGGTTTGCATTGGATTGTGGGTTTTTTCCCTAACGGTGGAGTACAAACAATTAGGGTAGGGAATACTATAAAACAAGCAGAGAGAAGGAGAGAAGGGGAGGAAAAAAATAGAATTGGAGATCTAGGAGGAAGACATAGCTGCAAAGAATAGATTGAGGTCATTGCAGCGTATACAGGTTCTTTTAAATTACGTTAATATCACTTTTTCATCTTGCATTATATCTAGGGTTTCCTTAATGAATTTCTTAAGCTTTCGCAATGAAATTATTATGTGTATATCCTGCATCTATTACATTCCGTATGATGACATCTAGATCATGGCTGCCTTCATCATCCCAACTAATTTCCCCAACTGTGAATAAAAATTCCTATCACAAGTGATATGTTGACAAAATAATATATTTGGATAAGATGTTTTTATATAGATTTTTTTAAACCATAGCTATGCAATTGCAATTTTATCCCCAATATTGTTCAGTAATAAAAGATAAGATGTTGCGATCTCCAGAATATTATAATGTTCAGACATGTAGATTGGCCAGTTTCTCAATATAGACTTATCCAGATAATTAAAACTGTATTGTATATGTTCATCAGTATAAAACGCATTGTTCTGATAGTAATAGATGGCAATGAGGGAAGCGCTGTAAATAGTTGTGGGGCATTAAAGTCTGCTACTATTTAATGGAGCTGTATTATAAAAAAACACGGTGTGAGGCAGTTTATGCTCGCATATAAAAGCCTATCGCCTAATTAACGCATTCCATCTCTTAGGGTTTTTATTGGGAAAAACATTTGATGCTATGATTTGTGTCTGGCAGCTCTCGTGGCTTTGGTCACTTTCATCATTTTTGAATCTCTCTTTTGTCTTATCCTTTCTCATTCCTCTGCCTGCTTTACTGGCTATATGGCTGCTCCATTCGCTTCATCTGCACTCCAAATGCAACAGACACAGGCAATTCCTCTATTTTTTGAAACTCACCACACTAGGTTACTTCTGCGTAGATGTTTGAGAAAAGATCATAACTTGAGCAGGTCAACCATGTTCACATAATAATCAATGATAAAGGTTATGGTGTCTTCAAGATAGCCGCACGGGCAAGCAGGCCAACCATGTTCACATAATAATCAATGATAAAGGTTATGGTGTCTTCAAGATAGCCGCATGGGCAAGCAGGTCAACCATGTACACATAATAATCGACCACAGGCATAATGCACTAAGGGTTATTATTGTAATTCAAGGGTGTATCGCTCTTTATTATTAACTTGCAAAATTCATTTCGTACATATCCTGCACCCTGTCACCTTGTGCACATGAGCATCATAGTGCTTGGTAATATCTCATGCCCTAAACATTTAAGCCAGAAAACGCTCAGCATTGTCTCTCACTGAATAACCTTTACGCCAGAAATCTCTCAACTCGTCGGTTGTTTCTATCAATGTATTCCTCGAACCCCAGTCGCAGTTGCTTGATAGTGTCTAAGTGTATCCGATTTATTTTGTGCATATCTTTCAATTGTTACCAGTTACCATTCCATCTGTCAATGCATGTTTTTGCCAAGTACGTTTGCCTTGTCTTTTTATTTTTTTCATCTCCAGTGGAAGCAACTAATTTAGAAACTTTGCTTCTTATATCTCCCCAATTCTATAATCTTGGCTTAAAAATAGCATAAATCTGGAGAGCACGGCAGTTACTATTTGGTTTACAAAATGGCGCTAAAGAATTGGATAGTCCTGTCATTTCCTTACGGCTTTAAATTAAATTTTGATTGTTGAAGTGGTTGATATTTAAGAATAGCCGTTCTAATACTTACAATTACTTACTCCAAGGTTAAAGTCTTTACTTATAGTCCATTTCATGAAAGAACACCTTTGAAAGAGACACTGTGTGAAATAGTTCATGAGCTTTGTCCGTGACTCCATGCTTCCATAAGGGTGTTAGTTGTCAATGATTGTTTTACTTAATATATGTATATATAATCGGTTAAAGTATTATATATATTAAGTGAGGGGATTAAATAATATTTTATCAGGTTTTCTCTTATATGAGAATTAACTTATGTATTCCTTTTATTAAATTATATTAGTTTTTCTCAGAAATGAAATATAGAATGATGTTATTAATAAGGTTGAGATTTAACATACAGGTAGATATTTACCTAATTCACTTTATTTTCTAGTGTTGTTATTATAGTTTTAAAATTATGGATTTTGATATGTAATTATATTTAATTTCCCATAATTTTATTTAAATCTTAAATAATATTTATATTGAGTTTTAACTTTTAGAGTGTAACTAAATATAATTTGTTCTAAATTAAAAATGAATTGTGAGTAATGTTTATATCTAATTTACTTAAATGATATTGTTGATTGTAAAATAAACGTAAAATTATTTATAAATTGGATAGATGTTGAGGAGAGCAATTTGCTTATATATTAAGGTTATAAAACTTGATTTACAAAAGTAAATAAATATGTCTTCATGAACCCTATGTTATTGCATGAACTTGAGTGGTTAGTTCTAGAGGCATAGGTTGTTGTGTTTTGATTTCATGAGACGTGTTGATAAGTGTTTCGAGACCATGAAGTTATAAAAGTATGTTGCCGCTTGTTTGATAATGTGATATGATGAATATTCGATGTCGTGAATGCATAATGAGGAGGTGATAATCCTCTTTGTGGATGTATTGATTGTAATTATCTTATATTGAGATTTGTGTTCGATTTTGAAATTGGGAGACATTGAGTACTATAATAGGAGTAATGTTTATGTATTGCTATGGACAAGGTTTTGTTAGTTGTCCTTGTGATTAAGTTGATATGCAAGAGGGATAATTCCTTGCATTGTTATATATATATACACCTTGATATGAGGATAACGGTGATGCAAGATGGTTAATGCCTTGCATGGTTCCTGTATCCTTGTTGTCATGAAGATGTTTGCTATGCTTGTTGAGTGGGGTTTTCTAGTTGCAGATAGGGGAGTGGCTCTCAATGGGGGCCAGAGCCCAAAGTGGCGTCCAGGACAACCCATGTGGGAGTTTGATAACTCAGTGATAACCTAAATAATGAATTAGGGGGGTTGGGTAGTTAAGCACACTAAATAAGATAAGTGGATGCCTCACTTATGGCTGAAGTGCTCCTTTAGGCTTGAGATGAGATGAGAAGGCCTGGAATGGCAAGATCAACTACCTTGTCCTCATGAAAGGTATGTTGATTCCGCATGAGCATTGTATGGGGGCCGGGAGTCCGGAGAGGCTGCCAGGACAACCCAAGATGGGGGCCGGGGCCTAGGAAGGCTTGCCAGGACAACCCATGACAAGCCATGTGATGACACTCCTCCCTACTGCAGCCTAGCATTCCCTAGTTGTACTCTCCCCATTCGTTATGTTCTTGCCTCTGGAAGTGTTGTTAAGTTGTTTGTTATATTGACTTGTGTTGTTGGAGTTATGAGTTGTCTTGTTCTTATAGTCTACTGTCTACCTGACTGTATGTTGTAGTGGGAACCTTATGTTAACTCCTAGCTCGGGGGGTGGACCTTAGGGTCCCACATGGTCGGGTGGAAGAGCTTTTATCCATTGGTTTTTCTCCTTGCTATTGTTTGTGTGCGAGGATGTTGTATCTTGTGTATCGGACATCAGATCTTGTACCAGATATGAAGCAAGTAATTTGTATTCATGTACTTGTTTCTATACCAGTTGATTTATAATGTATGTATTCAGAAGGTGTTGTGTAACAATGTAATGATGTACTCATATGTGAGAAGAAATTGTAACTATGTACTAGATCCTAATGATTATTTATTTGATGTTATGGAGATGTAAATGTTTATCGATTTAATGTGATAGGTTTAGAATGATCTACTGATGTTAATTTATGATGTGTGATAGATTATGTTGTTTGATTTGTCAAGTAATGCTTCCATGATATCTTAGAGGACTAGTCGTTAGGTCAAATGATGTATTTAGATGCGTTAACATTACTTTGTTACTTTATTCATTTAAAAAAAAAAATTATTCTGCTTTGCATAGCATAGATGTGTTGTTCTCTAAGGTGTTCATGGCGGGGCATTACATCTAGTATCAGAGCCAGGTTTTCTAACACTGGGTAGTCTGGTTTTATATTAGCCCATTAAGCTACACTAGTTGCTAAACTCTGAAAAATATATTCATTCGTAGTCCTCGCCTAGCAACCTGAAGTTGCTCTTGGGTGTGTTGTCCAGAAAGATGCCTAGGTTACGAGGTCGAGGACGTGGATGAGGTAGGGGTCGTGGGAGAGGTGTTGATAATAGCCCTCCTCCTAGTTCCCCTCATGAGAGTGCACAAGAAGGTGGGGGTGAGAATCAAGAGAATTAAGGTCAACTAGAGGGTGCTCAACTACGCCAGCTACTTGAGGAGGTTCTTGCTCATCTTGGTCCTAGGCAGGAGATGGATCAACTAGAAGTGAAAGAAAGAGAACGATCTCCCAGAAGGAGAGAAATTACAGTTGAACAAGAAGTTATTCTTGCAAGCCACATGAGAGACCTTATGAGAGCCTGTCCTCCTACTTTTGACGGTTCTGGTAGTGGTATGGAAGCAGAGACATGGCTAATTGATCTGGAGAGGTGTTTTGCCATGCATCCTTATGGTAGCAACACTAAGGCTAGATGTGCCATCATGCATCTTAGAGGTTTCGCCTCTACATGGTGGCGACTAGAGGAACAGAAGTTGCATCTAGATATTGCCACAGTGTCTTGGGAACTATTTCTAGATAGGTTCAGAGCTCAATTCTTATCAGACCACTGGAGGCAACGGCGAGCGGACGAGTTCCATGGGTTGAGACAGATGGCCATGACAGTGGAACAGTACGAGCGCAGGTTTTATGAACTCAAGCAATATGCAGGCATTGGAAACGATGAGGTCATGTTAGTTCAGCATTTTATTAGAGGTCTAAATGCACGCATCAGTGGAGGAGTTCGTGTTTTCAAGCTGAAGACCATGGAGGTAGCAGTCGAGAAGGCTCGATTGGTGGAGGAGAATTTGACCATGGCCCTAGGAGGTCATACAGGCATGCAAATTGGGAGTGCACCGTCAACAGGCTTAGGTTCTCGAGATGGTCAACCCCAAGCAACAAGTTTATCTAGAGGTCATCATGCACCCGCTAAGGGTGAACAGCAGTGGCAGCAATATTCTCAATCAAAACCAAAGAATACCCAACCTCAGCAAGGAGGTGGTTCTCAGTTGGGGAAAAATCGTAATTGGCTGCGGGCCAAGAATTATCATCCCAACCAACCAGTTCAGAGTTCACAGCCTGCGTTTAGTAGGGGAAGTTTTCAATAGTCTAATGCACTAGTAGGTGGTGGAGGTTTTGGCAGGGGAACAAGATGTTTCTCTTGCGGCCAGTAGGGCCATATTGCTAGGCAGTGCCCACAAAAGAACACTGCAGGATTTAGCCAGAGGCCAACAATTTTAGAGCCAACAGTGGGTGATGCAGGGAGGTCTCATAGAGTGTTCACAGCGGTTGATCACCGCCAGACAGAGCATCAGGGGATAGTTTTGGAGACCGCAGGTAGAGGATGAGCAGCTTTCGTTGGAGCTCGTGCGCGTTCTGCAGCTTTGGGGGCTAACCCTCATAAGTAGGGGTCCAATGCGATCCTAATGACGTGGCTTTAGTTGCCTTGGAAGATCCAACCTATATGTCAGAATTATACCCATGCTTGTTGCAGGCTTCCAGGAGTAAGCCTGATCCTAGGGGGGAGGATGTAGTGCCCCTCACCTTGCTTCTGTCAGACTGATAGTATTCCTAGTAGGATTAGATATCATGACGTGGGATTCTTTGTTATTTCGAGGAGTTATTTATGGACCTATTTCTATGATGACGATTGATGATATAAGATTATTGATATTTCATGTTTCATAGTTTGATGGACATACTTGATATAATGGATTAATGTTATTTCTGAGTTTAATGTGATATTTAATCAGGGTTATGATACTTTAACAATAATTGTTATACTAGATCGTATTGTTATTGATTATTCTATGTTCTTGTAGACAACTGAATACTTAATTGTGGATGTATTTATGTGAACAGAACAGCGTTGCATTACTCATGTCTGAGTACCCTGCCACGCTGCGATTTCTGTTTACTGTGCGCATAACTTCATGTTGTATATATATGTTTAACCTTGAGGTTTGCTGTAGGATGCAGGTACCGGGCATCGACTCCACCTTAACTAGCAGGGCTGAGTGTGCCCTAGCCAATGGAATTGTTGATGGGAGTTAGCATAAGGTTCCCTAGTTATCCATCATCCTTGTAGAGGATAAGTCTTCAGTTTTGCATCTAGTCATTGTTCTCAGTTTCGTTTGTCTCTATGGGTTGTCATCTTGCTTTCTCTGCATGCTTGATGGTCAAGTAATTGCATGATTGTGATTGGTTAATTGTGGTATATAAATAGATAAATTTAATTAATGTTTATTAAATAGATTTATAAATAATCATTGGTTGTTATATAACAAATATATATTAAATAATTAATAAATAAAAATAAATAATAAAGGAAGTGGCATTATAAGTTGTGGAATTATTCTATTATTAATAAAATAAACATGAAAGTAAATATATGTGGCCAAGTAAATAAATGATTAAATAAAGTAATATATATTTATGAGTTATTATATACCAAATATCTATAAAATACTAAATTAAATAAAATAAAAATTATAAGTTGTAATATATTAAATGTATGTTATCCTTGAGTAAATAAAAGTATAGGGGGTTATATGGTAATGTTATTAAAAAATTAAAAGAAAGTAAGCTGTATTTTTGGTTTGCATTGGATTGTGGGTTTTTTCCCTAACGGTGGAGTACAAACAGTTAGGGTAGGGAATACTATAAAACAAGCAGAGAGAAGGAGAGAAGGGGAGGAAAAAAATGGAATTGGAGATCTAGGAGGAAGACGGAGCTGCAAAGAATAGATTGAGGTCATTGCAGCATATACAGGTTCTTTTAAATTGTGTTAATATCACTTTCTCATCTTTAATTATATCTAGGGTTTCCTTAATGAATTTCTTAAGCTTTCGCAATGAAATTATTATGTGTATATCCTACATCTATTACATTCCGTATGATGACATCTAGATCACGGCTGCCTTCATCATCCCAGCTAATTTCCCCAACTGTGAATAAAAATTCCTGTCACAAGTGATATGTTGATAAAATAATATATTTGGATAAGATGTTTTTAAATAGATTTTTTTAAACCACAGCTATGCAATTGCAATTTTATCCCCAATATTGTTTAGTAATAAAAGATAAGATGTTGCGATCTCCAGAATATTATAATGTTCAGACATGTAGATTGGCCTGTTTCTCAATATAGACTTATCCAGATAATTAAAATTGTATTGTATATGTTCATCAGTATAAAACGCATTGTTCTGATAGTAATAGATGGCAACGAGGGAAGCACTGTAAATAGTTGTGGGGCATTAAAGTCTGCTACTATTTAATGGAGCTGTATTATAAAAAAACACGGCGTGAGGCAGTTTATGCTCACATATAAAAGCCTATCGCCTAATTAACGCATTCCATCTCTTAGGGTTTTTATTGGGAAAAACATTTGATGCTAGGATTTGTGTCTGGCAGCTCTCGTGGCTTTGGTCACTTTCATCGTTTTTGAATCTCTCTTTTGTCTTATCCTTTCTCATTGCTCTGCCTACTTTGCTGGCTATATGGCTGCTCCATTCGCTTCATCTGCACTCCAAATGCAACAGACACAGGCAATTCCTCTATTTTTTGAAACTCACCACACTAGGTTACTTCTGCGTAGATGTTTGAGAAAAGATCATAACTTGAGCAGGTCAACCATGTTCACATAATAATCAATGATAAAGGTTATGGTGTCTTCAAGATAGCCGCACAGGCAAGCAGGTCAACCATGTTCACATAATAATCAATGATAAAGGTTATGGTGTCTTCAAGATAGCCGCACGGGCAAGCAGGTCAACCATGTACACATAATAATCGACCACATGCATAATGCGCTAAGGGTTATTATTGTAATTCAAGCGTGTACCGCTCTTTATTATTAACTTGCAAAATTTGTTTCGTACATATCCTACACCCTGTCGCCTTATGCACATGAGCATCATAGTGCTTGGTAATATCTCATGCCCTAAACATTTATGCCAGAAAACGCTCAGCATTGTCTCTCACTAAATAACCTTTACGCCAGAAATCTCTCAACTCGTCAGTTGTTTCTATCAATGTATTCCTCGAACCCCAGTCGCAGTGCTTGATAGTGTCTAAGTGTATCCAATTTATTTTGTGCATATCTTTCAATTGTTACCAGTTACCATTCCATCTGTCAATGCATGTTTTTGCCGAGTACGTTTGCCTTGTCTTTCTATTTTTTTCATCTCCAGTGGAAGCAACTAATTTAGAAACTTTGCTTCTTATATCGCCCCAATTCTATAATCTTGGCTTAAAAATAGCATAAATCTGGAGAGCACGGCAGTTACTATTTGGTTTACAAACTGGCGCTAAAGAATTGGATAGTCCTGTCATTTCCTTACGGCTTTAAATTAAATTTTGATTGTTGAAGTGGTTGATATTAAAGAATAGCCGATCTAATACTTACAATTACTTACTCCAAGGTTAAAGTCTTTACTTATAGTCCATTTCATGAAAGAACACCTTTGAAAGAGACACTGTGTGAAATAGTTCATGAGCTTTGTCCGTGACTCCATGCTTCCATAAGGGCGTTAGTTGTCAATGATTGTTTTACTTAATATATGTATATATAATCGGTCAAAGTATTATATATATTAAGTGAGGGGATTAAATAATATTTTATAGGGTTTTCTCTTATATGAGAATTAAATTATGTATTCCTTTTATTAAATTATATTAGTTTTTCTCAGAAATGAAATATAGAATGATGTTATTAATAAGGTTGAGATTTAACATACAGGTAGATATTTACCTAATTCACTTTATTTTCTAGTGTTGTTATTATAGTTTTAAAATTATGGATTTTGATATGTAATTATATTTAATTTCCCATAATTTTATTTAAATCTTAAATAATATTTATATTGAGTTTTAACTTTTAGAGTGTAACTAAATATAATTTGTTCTAAATTAAAAATGAATTGTGAGTTATGCTTAAATCTGATTTACTTAAATGATATTGTTGATTGTGAAATAAACATAAAATTATTTATAAATTGGATAGATGTTGAGGAGAGCAATTTGCTTATATATTAAGGTTATAAAACTTGATTTACAAAAGTAAATAAATATGTCTTCATGAACCCTATGTTATTGCATGAACCTGAGTGTTTAGTTCTAGAGGCATAGGTTGTTGTGTTTTGATTTCATGAGATGTGTTGATAAGTGTTTCGAGACCATGAAGTTATAAAATTATGTTGCCGCTTGTTTGATAATGTGATATGATGAATATTCGATGTCGTGAATGCATAATGAGGAGGTGATAATCCTCTTTGTGGATGTATTGATTGTAATTATCTTATATTGAGATTTGTGTTCGATTTTGAAATGGGGAGACATTGAGTACTATAATAGGAGTAATGTTTATGTATTGCTATGGACAAGGTTTTGTTAGTTGTCCTTGTGATTAAGTTGATATGCAAGAGGGATAATTCCTTGCATTGTTATATATATACACCTTGATATGAGGATAACGGTGATGCAAGATGGTTAATGCCTTGCATGGTTCCTGTATCCTTGTTGTCATGAAGATGTTTGCTATGCTTGTTGAGTGGGGTTTTCTAGTTGCAGATAGGGGAGTGGCTCTCAATGGGGGCCAGAGCCCAAAGTGGCATCCAGGACAACCCATGTGGGAGTTTGATAACTCAGTGATAACCTAAATAATGAATTAGGGGGTTTGGGTAGTTAAGCACACTAAATAAGATAAGTGGATGCCTCACTCATGGCTGAAGTGCTCGTTTAGGCTTGAGATGAGATGAGAAGGCCTGGAATGGCAAGATCAACTACCTTGTCCTCATGAAAGGTATGTTGATTCTGCATGAGCATTGTATGGGGGCCGGGAGTCCGGAGAGGCTGCCAGGACAACCCAAGATGGGGGCCGGGGCCTAGGAAGGCTTGCCAGGACAACCCATGACAAGCCATGTGATGACACTCCTCCCTACTGCAGCCTAGCATTCCCTAGTTGTACTCTCCCCATTCGTTATGTTCTTGCCTCTGGAAGTGTTGTTAAGTTGTTTGTGATATTGACTTGTGTTGTTGGAGTTATGTGTTGTCTTGTTCTTATAGTCTACTGTCTACCTGACTGTATGTTGTAGTGGGAACCTTATGTTAACTCCTAGCTCAGGGGGTGGACCTTAGGGTTCCACATGGTCAGGTGGAAGAGCTTTTATCCATTGGTTTTTCTCCTTGCTATTGTTTGTGTGCGAGGATGTTGTATCTTGTGTATCGGACATCAGATCTTGTACCAGATATGAAGTAAGTAATTTGTATTCATGTACTTGTTTGTATACCAGTTGATTTATAATGTATGTATTCAGAAGGTGTTATGTAACAATGTAATGATGTACTCATATGTGAGAAGAAATTGTAACTATGTACTAGATCCTAATGATTATTTATTTGATGTTATGGAGATGTAAATGTTTATCGATTTAATGTGATAGGTTTAGAATGATCTACTGATGTTAATTTATGATGTGTGATAGATTATGTTGTTTGATTTGTCAAGTAATGCTTCCATGATATCTTAGAGGACTAGTCATTAGGTCAAATGATGTATTTAGATGTGTTAACATTACTTTGTTACTTTATTCATTAAAAAAAAAAAAATATTATGCTTTGCATAGCATAGATGTGTTGTTCTCTAAGGTGTTCATGGCGGGGCGTTACAAACTGTCATATACATAATGTCATGAACATAACTTCTAGTCTATATACAAAGCCATATAGGCATGTCCAAAGAAAACCATATAGGCATATACAAAAATATGCATTGGTAACATACAAAAGTAAGTATACAAAGCCATCTAGGCATACAAAAATGTCCCAAAAACTAGTTTCCTATGGACTTTCATCAAATAATCTACATCCCTTGCTTGGCTATGAAGATGGAGAGCCAATCAGTGACTCATCCTCTCTCTCTCCTGTCGAGTAGACATCCTTGACAGAGATTTTTGCAGCTCTACTTGTTAATACAATCAAACAATATGCACATTAATATAGAAAACATGAAATATATAACATCACATATGTAATCGATCATTTACCACTATCCGATGGTCACTCTCAATCATCTTTTCTCTCTTCATCCATAGTTGGACAAGTTGGAGTTCTGACCACCTGTGAGAAGCATTAAGAAGCAAAATTGACTAAACATAAATGTCATTTATGTACATCAAATGACATGAGATAAAACAAGAAATACAAAATGACATTTTCATGTTATTGGCCCATACCTCAGTCAAAGGATTTGAAGACATCATGGTTGCAGCAATGCCTACCTACGCTGACTCATGAAGATGAGGGGAAATCTCCATATTCAACGTCTGAAAATAGAGTTCAAGATTATTTGACCAAAATAAATACATAACATTATTTAAATGCATAATTATTAGAAATGCTTAAATATACCTTTGTATAAGTGGTTTTGTGTCTAAGGGACCAAGGAAACCGTGGAGGTGCTGGTGAAGCTCCCTATTGAAATCATCAAATTATCACAAAATAATATTACCATTGATATATTACAATAATTATGATCATGTGATAAATTACATACATGTTGACTTGACCTCCTCTCATAACTTGGCAATGGATGGCTAACAGAGGTAGGATGAAGACTCTAACCCTAGAATTTCATTGCGCAAATAATTACATACATTATTTTTGACTTATAATATAGATAGTCATATAAAACCAATTACAAATAAGAATAAGAATATACTAAATCAAGATAAAACTTAGAAAAAATTACCTGATAGTCAATACCAAATGTACATTGTAAGACATCATTGTTGAGAACACTATCATCCAGTATGGATGTGTCCATCATTGGATGATGTCCCTACATCCCAGCATCCTGTCGAGAGTCCTATCGTGAGTCATGCATCCCATGGTCACATAGATTCCCACATGAATTGCACAAATGTGGAGACAAATAAATCCTACTACTCTCACCCTCATTAACCTAGGTGAGATCATCAACTTGCTATGCTAGAGACTGTGTGAGAGCAATCAATGAATGTAGTGTCTCCACCTCAACACTCTCCTTCAAAGTCAAAGGGAGTCTAGGTACATGGTTTTGGTCTCACTGAGCCCCCTCTCTATCTTGGGCAGAGTCACCACCTCTGTTGTGGAACTCTTGAATGTCAAAATAATTAGGAATCTTCTTAAGGACGAACTCACAATGGAGTTTCCTCAAGAAATTTTGTGGCACCTCATTGTTGTTGCATGGACACTCATCAAAGACCATGTACCATCTATCCCAAAAGTTTTGGGATATATATTGATTCCTATACCAGTGAATAGGGAATCATTTGCTAGTTTCTTCTAATCTTTGACCAATTTTAGGATTAATAAAGTGTCCACATAATGCAGATTTTGTAATTTTTTTATTCTTCACTTATTCATAAGATAATTTGTAAGCATAGTATTGCCGACACCTCTCCCTATAGTTATGAAATTTGGTGATTTGTTTCATCACCAATTCGGTGTGAGAAATAGTCATCTCTAATGACTTCGCAAGTGCTCTCCTACGATTTGTTCTTGCACTTAGATAGTTTAACATTTCAATTAGGGTTTGAAGATGTCTTCTATTTTCTTCTATTTGCCCTAAATAGTTTTCTTGAGTATCTCTTACATTGTGAGTACGTGAAGGTGGGTTTTGAGGCTTTGGAGGGTTTTCAAGATTGTTTTGACCCTCCTCAATTGGATTTACATTTTCTCTTGCCTCATTAACTATAAATGCAATATTAAAAACTAATAAAACATTGCAAAAGTCAAAATTCTTTTCAAGCTCACAAAAATTAATCAAACCCTACCTTCTTCTACTGCTAGACCCTCGACATTTTCTTCATGACGTCTTTGGGAGAAGGTTCGGTGAGGTGGCATCATGAAAATGTCGATCTCTCTTTACACTTGCTTGGTTTCACCTTCCTTGAATGTGCTCATGCTATAATCTTTGATTTTTCTTCACACACCATTTTTTGGCCACGGGTAGTGAAGAAAATAACTATTTTTTGCACTTTTAAGCAAAAAATAACACGAGCACATTATAACGTTCTCGTGTTTTACTTTGCATGGGACCAAAAATTCATTTGGTGACTTTTTGGTCCCACAACTCCATGCACTCACCTGAAAAGGAAAATTTATCTCAAATTGGCTAGGACCATACATCATCAATGAATTCTTTGGATCAGGTGTGTATAGATTATCTAATATGCATGGTATACCTCTCAAAGAACCCATTAACAATATGCACTTGCATAGATATTATTCTTAAATATTTACTTTCATTTGTACGCTAGCACTTTCTTTAAAAAGCAAATGATTGTTCGATAATAAATTCAAGTTTCCTATTTCCATTGTTTGCTTCAATCCTAACAAAATATGAAGTTTTCTTGATTCTTTAAAGTATTTTTCTTAGTTTAGAATTTTACTTGTTTGCTAACATATAAAATGTTAGGAGTGCACCATGTTTAATAATCATTGTTGTATCTAATTTAACAACATTGCAATGTTGTTTCATTGTATCACAATTGAATTATTTCAACATGTGTATACACCTTAGAAATATCTAATTAAGCATATGTGTGTTTAGTATAACATGTATCAATTAGATCATTGATTGTATTTGTTAAACAATTATGCATAGTTGTTTACACAAATCACATTTGTATTTAAATTTGACAAATATACAAACTAGATCATTGTTGCATTCACTTTACAAAGTAGATCACACATAGCATCTAACATAAACACAATAAATCATCGATCAAAATCATATATATATATATATATATATATATATATATATATATATATATATATATATATATATATATATATATATATATATATATATCGTGAAAGTTTGCATACATAGTTCATCACTACATCAAAAAGTGATGAATCATAACACAATACAATAAATCTCATCAAGGTGCTAGACTGTGACATCTAGATCCCTCAGGACCTAGTGATGCCTAAGTAATAGATGGTTGTTTGTGTGAGGCTAATGATCATGAGTGACACTCCCAGAGTCACTCTGCGATCATAAGCCCCTAAGCTCGCCTCTAAGATCTTCCACCTCCCATGTAGAATCTATGTGTAGCTGTTGGAATTGATCTCTCTCAACTCACAACTGGTCCAACGCAGCTGTAGATAACTAAAAAACCACAATCATTCCCTTATTATGCCTTTTCTCTATGCTAATCTAGTTGTATCTAGAGAGCATCCCATGCCTCCTTGGCACCTACTACCCTTTGGATTGCCTGGTCTCTCTCGATCACAAGATGATCTTGCTCTACATGTCCCTCCTCATAGGTTGATCTCAGTCGTGAGATAGGATCAAATATCTCTACATGTTAACCTGCGACATATGGTGGCCTATAACAAGCTTGTATTGGCTACTTGGTCATCTCAGTAGGTACCATCTCTATTATGACTTGACCCTCAAAGTTGCACCATGCCCTGGTACCAATTGTAGAACAAATATAAAGATCATATCAGTCTCTTAATCAAAGTCATATAATACATTCAAAAGCCTTATACAAAACATAAGTACAATCATGAAATATACTTATCACCAGGATCACCCTCTTACCAATCTAGATTGACAGGAATGGTGACTATGCTAATGTCTACAGTCATCCCCACTATTTAGGGTATCATAGTGGCACCACCACTTGATTCCCCACACTCAAATTAATGTTGCACTCTACTAGCAACATGTATTGGTTGCAGGATACAAGGTTGGACTCTAGGTGTCTCCTTGTCATCACCTACATTCTTTTCTCATTTGTGTCATCTCCCTCTCAATACTGGCACTAGCATTGATGGATCCTCCTCCTCCTCCTCATCATCATCATCATCATCACATCTAGCATGATTTCTGCCACTATCTCCCTCCCACTCCTATGACTCATCTCCTCACTCCACCTAAGATCTAGGATCACTAGTGGGATGATCTACAGGAAAGACTAGAATGGGACATGTTGCCTCCCATCACGTTGTATATATTGGGCTAACACCTACATCTTTAGCCTCAAAGATGAGATCATCATCCTTTGTAACATCATTAGGATCACTCAACATCACGTCTATGATGGTAAGTCATGTTTGATCACAATTTTGCACCCCACAAAGTCAGGACCACATAAAGAACAATTGTGTGGCGGGAACTCCCTATACCTGATTGAACTACCTCATCACCCTATGATAATAGAATGCAACTACAATGCGATCTTTGTGATTGATGAAAAGTTGATCTCTCTGCATCCTCACTAGCTATTGTGTTTGTATCATTCATGGCCTGCATAACATATATTGTCTCCAAACGATGACCTCTAGTTGTAGCCTATCAAATACCACTCTCCAATATAACAAGTCACCCCATCTCCATGGTCTCCTCAGCTCATAGGTGTGTGCTTATGGACATGTTATGATAGGCTCTATTGGATAACCCACTAGGCGCATGCATGTAATGTGCTCGAATGCCCATACCTATAGGAGCATGCATATCATCAAGTTGTGTACCTTATTATGCACATAACATCCCAAATCATAATATAAGTGAGCTAACATACTCCATCCCCAAGATTATATAGTCCTCTTCTCCTCCATCGCTATAATAGTATGGACAAGGCCCCCATGAAGGTGAGTTCCTCGCCCATCTAATGTAACAACTAGTGTGATGGTAGCAATCATGATGCAACATAAGATCAGTGTAATAATTACACCCTGGTCCAAAAATAGAATATCAATGTGTCCTTAATCGCTCAATGACACTATGCACCCAAGATAGTTCATTTGGCTCTCTTAAGTGTAGTCCTCAGACCTCTACTTGATGACCCTAATTGTCTCACCTCATACTGGTAATCATAGTATTCTGTACATATCCTCTAATGTAACAATCATCTCTCTTGTTGGATGATGAAAGGTGGAAGTATTTGAGTTCCACATCTCTATAAGCACAATCAACATCCTACGATGATACGTCATTGTAGGCATAGTATATACCCACCACAATCCAACATTCTCAAGATGTCCCATAGCTGCATTGGTAAGTGTGCTTGAGTAGCTATGCAATAATGTGTATAAATGGCCACCGACATGCTCTCACATCCCTAAGGGCACCTAAAACATGATAAACAAGGTGTACATCATATTTCAATACAAAAACTTTAAAAATAACCAAAAATTCAAGAATAGCCTTGATCTTGGACTAGGGTGCCCACACAAGTTTGGGTCACTCAGGAAGGACCTAGGCACTCAAAAGGGTATGGAGCACCGAAGGAGGACAATGGTGTCCTAGGATGACAATAAAATGTCCCTTGGGCCCATTTTGGATCAAAAAATGATAAAAATACATTAAAATAATATAATAAATGAAAAATACAAGTCGGTCAAAAGCCTACTTCATGCTCATCTAGTCCTTCAGCTACTTGAAGCTGTAGTGCATCTAGACTCAGTGGTCAATATGACCTTCGACTTAGCATGATCACTCTCCTACTTTCTCAAACCCCTCAAAAGACTAAAAATGACAAAAAGAAATGGTAAAAAGTGAGAACTTTTACTATTTATAGTAAAATGTAAAGAACTCCTAATTACTATCTAGGGTCAAAGACTACATTTCCTCAATCTCTTCATCTAAACATTGATAACTTAGGCTAGTAAACTCAAATTTGAATGTCATTCGTTGCATTGGACTCCTAGTTCCATTGTCTCTACAATCAAATATTTTACATCTCGGTGTTATTCAGTGAAATGACCCTACCGAAGCATATTTGTCAACATTTCTCTAGAAAGCAGAAGTGGAAAGATCGCGACCATGTTTCTACATCCTAAAAGAAGAAAGAAGAAACAAGGGGGGCATATATCTACCTATCAATTTGGCCTTGATCATGTCTCATCACCTTTCCCCTTTAGAGTTTTGAACTAACACATATATCTGTTGGCTTTAGATTCTAATTTTCTGACTCTGTGCTTTTTGCAATATCATAGAGTGGGGGCTTCACCCTCTTTCTCAATAACGATCTGTATCCTCTATAGTTTCCTTTTTGGTATCCTTTTAGAATGTTTTACTTTCCTGTCCTTTATCTTGCATATGCATGTAGTGCCATATGACCGCTAAAGTGGGGGCTAAGTGTTATGTCATAAATTGTGCTCCTTGATTGTGTAACATAATTTCACTATGTTTATCTCGTCCCTTTAGTGATCCCAAGCCTAGTTGATTTTTAGGTCTAATCTAAAGTCCTATTTGGGCCTCATTTATATGAAATGTCATAATTTTGGTTAAAGTTTAGTCATAACCTGAAAACTATTTTGAGAATTAGAGTTAGCATCGCATTAAATATGGGCTTGTGGCTTTATTTACCCAAATGGCCTAGGGTACCTAGTGCCTTGGTCCCTCCTATGTTTTTAGGGAGGCAAATTAAGTCCACAAGTCAGCTTTTATGATGGTTCGGCCAACCCTAAACTCAAATTTACTTTTTGATGTGTGATGTTGGCTCTTTAATTCAAATTACTCTTTTCTTAAGCCTTGTATAAAAGAAAGCAACCTATTTCATTTGAAACTATATGTGATCTAGATGATATTTTGGAAAAAGTTCTCTATGCAAATATTATGCTCTATGTTATTGAATTATTGCATGTTTTTATTGGTCAAGTGTAAGGACTTTGCTCTTGGAAGAATTTGTATGAAGGCTAGGAAGTGATATCTTGAGGCTATCTCATTATTCCTAGGTTGAAGCACTTTGCATGATTGTGAGAAGGGTTGGAACCACCAACTTGAGATTAGCTTGAGTACCCTCCAAGGGTATGGTTGCATCGCCTTCTTATTTAGCAAACCTTCAGTGAATCCTCATCCTTGAGGTGAAGTTGTATGTTTCCTTGAGTGAAGCAAATATTTGGTCATCCTATTCCTATTTTCTTGAGTCATCTAGGGTTAGGGTTTTGATACATTTGGTTAGATCTTGTATGTTATTGTTCACACTTAGGGTTTCTAAGCACACACATCTTGTTCTAATCTTGGCTATCCATGAGGTAGGAATACTAAAATGGGGGCTTGACTAAGGTAAGATCCTATATAGACAGAACAATTTTTCCTTCTTTTTCATGTGTAGGTTGAAGAAATAGGTTTTAGGAGATATTCATCTAGGAAAAGGAAGGGTTTGCAGGTACACATCCAACAAAGAAATCAATTTTAGAAAAACCCTAACAAGGATCTAGAGCACCTAGTGCTCAAGGTCCTCTGGCATCTTAATTCTAGGTTCCTACTCTTCTCTATTTATTCTTCTCTACTATCTTCTTAGATTTTCTAGTTTTTGTTTCTAATAGTTTTATATAGCTCAATCTTGCTCAATTAGGGTTTGATCTTTAGCCCTAGTTTTCTAAGTTGGATTTGGTTGATTCTTCTCTATACAACAAAGAGTAAAAACCCCTATAGTTTGGCTCTCCTTTAAGGGTAGAATCTAAGATAAGTTTGTGTCTCAATGTTAATAGAAGAGAGTTTGACCTAGTTGAACCTTGTAGGCTTCGTCCCTCTTTTCTACCTAAGAAAAACTTGTCACTAGGAATCATTTAAATCAGTTACATGCATTCATAAAATATAATATCTTAGACATAAGCATTTCTACATTGGGAAAAGTATCCCTTCTATCATTGGCTTGGCTAATTGATTAAGGAGTTTATGCCAACTACAAACCTATCTAGTCAAGTAAATGATAAAAGACCAACTAAAACAACTAAGTATTAATGATATTTCTATGCATTACCATGTATTCTCAGCATTTTGTCAATCTAATAGTCTAATCATGAATTTCTAGACTCATCATATTAATAATCAAATACATAAAAAATTACCTCTGACATTTATCGAAGGTTTTACATTACTATTTTCAATTGATCAAGTTCACCTATATGACTAATCATATAAGTACTATTAGTTGTTCAAAAAACATAATAATTCTCTATTGTCCCCATTCTCAACTTTCTGTGTTTCCATTCTAATACAAGCACATATAAATATGCCTTTATCCAATACAAAGTATAAGCAATAGTTTAAATTAAAAAGTTCTAGATATCCCTGCTTGCACAAATCTTAGTTATCTACTAATCACACAAAAGCTATAGTATTTAAATAAGTATAACTTTATCTTGGGTTTAATACCTGATCAAGAAATGAAGTAGGATGGAATCATAGTCCATCAAGAATGAAACACAGTCATAATTTATTTCCAGTATAATATGGTTTTTAACGAAGGAATAGATCTATATAAAATTGAAATCTCTTCGCTTCTTTCTAACCCATATTAAACATATAAACAACTTTTAATATAAATAAAAGGATTCTTAGGCATTTGGCCTATATAAGATTATGAGAAACAAGAACCCATACCCTTTCTTTCTAATTGTAATGTGGTAAAATTTTTACAAAGGATAGGGTTTTTTTTGTTAAATGTTTGTTTATGCCTATCCTCCTTTCACCAATTACATTCAAGGACTTTGGATTAAGTGGCAATGCACTATTAGGTCCTTGGTAACTTAGGAATGTAGGGAAGATTGGATTAGGGTGGTTTGATTTTCAATTATACTCAATTATGTTCAATTAAACATCAAAACCCTAATTATGCAAATACGGAAGTAAATGGATAAATTGCTCAAAATGCTGCTATAGGGAGATGTAAAATGATAGATAAAAGTGAACCTGTTTTTAAAGTTTGGGAAGCGGAACAGTCGGGGACTAAGGAACAAGCACCCAAGTCCAATGCACATGTTTTTGTCAGGATCTGGAAACTTGATTTGTAACCTATTCCTACTATATCAAAGATTTTCCCATTACGGAATCTAGAGGACTAGGGAGCAGGCGCCCAAGTCTAAGGTGCTATTTTCAACTCTGATCTACAAATATGACACTCTGCAATATCCTCCTACAACTCCACTTTTCCTATATCTTCAACTTGTAATCTGCAATCACACAAATTTTGGGAGGGGGTTGTGGTGTTTAGAGGCTTGCCTTAGTCAAGCCCTGGAGAGACATTTTAGTATTCCAAACACCATTGTCAGATAAAAAGTGTGTGCCCTTGTGAGGTAGAGACAAAATCCAAATGATAAATGCTCAAAAACATAATTGATGTCCCCTTGTAATGACGGTCTCATGGAAGGAAGAAGCTCTTCATGCCATGAGGAGATGGATGCCCAAATCTACAAACACAAACACATAAACAACACAAAATTTGATCTTCCACACAATGAATGCCTTGAATCACTTTCACAAGAATTCCTAAAGATCACAATTTCTATCTAGTTTCAAATGAATGCCTAAACATGCTTTTATATGTAACTACAAACACTCCTGCCAAGAATTTCATAATGCAAACTTACCATGTCGGCATAAGACCTAAATAACGGTCACAAATTGACATTTAAAATTTGGGCCTAACCCAAAATAGGGCAGGACTAGGGCACAGGTACCCAAGTCCTCCCAATCTATTTTGGTCAAGGATTAGTTCAAGGGATCCCCCTAGGTCCCATTTGTCATGAAACCCAGGGTTCATTTCATCGGGATGTCAAAATATGATGCAAGATGTTCTAAATGCAAATAAAAGAACTGGGAGCTAAACCTTAGGAGGGAAAAGCCCACAAGGGGACATTTTCCAATGTTACATTTAGCCCCCACTTTAATTTATGTATAAATGCAAGGCCAATACATGCATTAAAGTATGGTCAACAAACATGGCAAACACACCAAGCATGGAGAAGACACGTCGATCAGAGAGAAGACAGTAATAGGCAGGCAAAGCACGGAGAAGATAGTTACAGTCATGCAAAACATGGAGAAGACAACATTAAAGACACACAAAACACAATGAATACATTAAATACAGAGAAGATGGAGATGATTCCTTTTTTTTTTCATATATATGAAATGCAAATGCAAGTACAAGAAGTAAACACACCTCCCTTAATGCAGGAAGCACTCATCATGTTGGTCTTTAAAATACATACATGGGGCAACACACATGAAAGACATGCCAAACCTCCCAAAATGTAGGAAGAACTCATCGTGCTGGTCTTTAGACTGCATATGGGGCAATAGACACACAAAACAAATCAAGCACGCCAAACACACACACTTTGAAGACACAGAGAAAACACGACAGACAAGCAATGGAGTGTTCCTATTTTTAGGCTCATCACCATCTTAGGCACATTACAGGCACACACTGATGATTGCGCTTCATCACAACAATCACCGAACACACGCTTAAGGGTTGAGTTAGTCATAGAACCTCTCCCTACCTCCTGATGAGGACTTTTAAAAATGACAAGATGATGCAATCTGCTCTAAGAAATACACCATCCTTGCCTCTGTAGATGGCTTAAGATGATTGATTGATTGATTGATTGCAAACAAACTCAGAGTATAGGAAGTACTCATCACACTAGTCTTTAAACTGCACCTGAGGACAAGCACATAGCTAACATCTATAATAGACAGCTTACCTTATATATGCCCCCACCTTAACATGGTTGATATAAGGTATCGATATCAAGCATGTTAAGGTAGGAAGAAAATACACAAGGGAACACAAGCTCTTGCAAAGCCCATGCCCCCCAGAGGTGACATGTACTTTATGATTGCCAAATGTTCCCACAAACACATCCCTTCAAGAAACATGTTAGTGTCCACATAATCATGATAATGCATATGAAATCTGAGGAATGTAGGATTCAAGATAGACAAAGTGCACATAGCAGCAATATTGTTATGGTTTGTAAGTGAGATAGAACACCATCAAAATCACTACGTAGAAAGTATGGAGTCCTACTATCCAAGAATTGGATAATTTATTACAACCCTATCATCATATTAGGAACTAAGTCCAATTTTTTATTTCTCGCTAAAGGGATACTAGGTCAGCATCAGTATAAATGTTTTTCTTCATCCACCTGCTAGATAGAAACACTAGAGGAAGGGTGTTGATAACTGAGAGGGGGGGTGAATCAGTTATCAAAAATAATTTCTTCCTTCTGAACTTTCTTATTAATCAATGCAACATTAATTCAAACAAGCAAACATTACCATGAAATGAAAAACACATGACACAGTATTTTTGACGTGGAAACCCTGTTAAGGGAGAAAACCACGGGATGATTAACCCAAAGATTATTCTCTATTAGAAGAATAAGGAATTACAAAATGGCACTTGCCAATTAGGGCTCACTACCCGAGCACACTGCTCACAAAGGAGGCACACTGCCTACAAGGAGACACACTGTCTACAAAAGAATGTTTCACAATACTTGAACTGATTGGAAGCATCCACATATGCTGGAGTTCAGTTCCGGTTAGGCTCAGTACACTGATCTGATGCACTTCATTTTTCCTCTTCTCTTTATTCTGCTTTTCTTTCACATACCGGATCTTTCTTACTGCTTCTGTTCTGCTCTACACTTCTTTGCATATCACATCACATCACCTTTTTCCTCATAACTAAATCCATCCTATATATATATCCGCACAAGTGATTTCATTATCTTTCTAGTCGGCACCCGGAACAGTCTATCTTCTCACAAACTCTGTTCTGTCAGCTGAATCCTTGCACATCAAGTAATGTGGATCAAGCATATACTTGTAGATATCATTAATCATGTCGGCCAAACATAATTCATGCCTTCACAACCTTTTCCATCATCAGTAACACATCCGAAAAATAGTCTGATGTTCTGTCAGTCAATTCTTCCTCTGTTCACACTATCACTCAGGAATCCGGTACTCAACTATTCATATCTTTTTCCTTGTCCATCACCGGAGGCTAAATCCTTAGAATATACCACTCAAGGTAGTCCTCTTGACTTCCCCAGATCCACACTGTACCAAGATACTTCCTCTGAGAGATCCGGACCTGTCTGTCGGACCTTGCCACATGCTCTGTTCTTGTTCACCGGACCACAATAATCTTCATTCTGACTTCCGGTAGAGACACACCATGACTTGCAGATATGTGGGATGACCTTTGTTGCCATCAATGACAACAACCATGAATCCATATAGTGTCTCTTGCCAACAATCTCCCCCTTTGGCATTGATGGCAACACTTAGTGAAAAATGACTAAGTGTTTACACTATGCTCCCCCTTGGCTGATGCTCTGTCTTTATATACATTTTATGGAGCTCCCCCTTAGTTGGATTCCTCATTTTTCACTGCTCCTCACTCCCCCTTTGACATCAATGGCAAAGGGTAGGGTCCACACACCAAAATTTTCAAGAATTTTACTATACTTGGCTGTATATTACATATTCACAAAAACTGAAGAATGTCTGCAAAGGATGTCTTCAATTGGATGAGTTTTGTAGCCCAACTTTGCTTCATTCTATCCAAAATTGAAATGTGACCACTCAACAAAAATGCAAAAGCTTCTGCCCTCTTAAGATCTGTCAGATCATTGGTTTGGGCAGTAGTCTTAGCATCACTTATGGCATCATTCATGGTCTCTAACTTAGGGATAATCATCCTTCTAAGTTCTCCCATCCGGTTAATTATATTCTTCCTTTCCTTTTCAAGGTTCTTTATTGCATTTGTGATTGCAATAGTTTGACATTCTTGATTTACTATGGAGGAAGAGAGAGGATCAAAACTTTGAGACAAACTCAGTAGTTTGTCCTGTTCCTCTTTTATTTTCTTCTCAATTTCTACTGTTGCTTTTGACCAGGAGATACAAAATTTGTAAATGTCACCACCATCCTTAAGAGCATTTTCTAAGCTCTTTATTCCAATACTCATATTTCTCCTATCATTAGAGATTAATCCTAGTACCTCTGAGAATCTCTTATCCAAAAACTCCTTCCAGACCTTTTCTTCAGCTGATTTTTCTAGAGAATCAAAATGTGTACCAACACTGCTGACTAAGGTTTTGAGATTACCGGAAGAGGAGGCTGTGGGATCTTTCTGGACCGATGGCATAATCTTTTCAAGCACTCCGGAAGCAGCTTCTATCAACTCACAGTCTTCCATATGAGACTTTAGGAGTTTTTCATTTGCCTTAGCATTTGCAAATGAAGCTATCTTCATTGTCTATACTGGAGAGAGGGAATCAAAATTGAATGGACCTTGTAGAAGCTCCGGTTCATCAATCTCTATTGTTTCTTTGCTCAGAAATTTTTGGACAGTTTGTGCAGTGTCTCTTGCTGGAGACAGATGTTTCTTCTCTTCTGCAGTCTTGGAGTTGTCCTTTGGAGTTTTCTCTCCTTCTACATTCTTACCACTATCAGTTGTGGTTTTCTCTATTGGAGTCTTCTCTTTCTCTACAACCTTGGTACTGTCAACTTCTTTTTCTTTTACCGCTGCTTCTTTCTCCTGTAATTTCTCTTCTTCTTTGGATCCGGAGACTGTAGGGGAAACCAGAGGAGAAATGTTGGTTTGTTCAGGGCCCATCTCTTCTATTGCTTTCTCAGAAGTTTCTTCTGCAACACTTGTGGATGAGGGATCAGTACCCAAGTCCTCTACAATAGGAAGATTAAACCTTTTGAAGGCCTTCCAGAGGATCTCTTCTGTATCCATGGCCACCTTGTCAGTCTCACCAAGCATGAGTTGATTCATCATTGCTTTACTCCTGAACTCATCTTTGCAGTCTTTGAATATTATGTTCATTGTCTTGGGATCAATTTGAGGATATAGCTGAATAGCTATCTACTCCCGAATCTCAAGATCTTTTGCCAGGGCATTGTTCTTTCTTATTTCTAACTCCTTTTCTAGGCTTTTAGGAATTAGAGATATAATCTCAATGAAAGCCTTATTGTATATGTTTAGATACCTGATTGTGGCTTCCTGCAGGATCTTTTGGTCAGCCTCATTGTAGTCATCATAGAATTCAGCCATTGGTTGAAGGTTTCCATCCACAGTGACTAATTTGATTACACTCTCTAGAGACAGGGTGGGCTTTTCAACAAATTCCCCTGCCATTTCTTCCTTGTCTTGGCCTATGGAGGGTTTACCGGATCCATTCTTTTTCTGCTTCTTTCTTTCCTTTACCCCCTCATTTGATTCAGTTTCCTCTTCATCTTTCTGACTTGTATAAGCCCTTGTGGCTTTTATTTTAGACCTTTTCTGTCCTTTACCGGATGTCTGACCTTCCAGTTTTGATGTTTTTGAGCTTTTGGTTGTGACAACTGTAGATCCTTTTGATGATCTGGTTCGAGTTGAGGTTTCCACTGGAGTACTTTTCTTGCTTTTCTTTTCTGCCTCTTTCTTCTCTTCCTCAGCCTTTCGCCTCTTTTCCCGGTTAGCATCAAGTGCCTCCTTTGGGATGCCTAGGCCTTGAGCAATATGTTCTACTTCTTTTCTCACCTTCCTCTTTATCTCAAGTTCTCTAGGTTCCACATGGATATTCACACTCAATTCCTTAAAGGTTCCAAGCCTTTCTGCCTTTGGATCTTTAGGCTGACTTAGCATGTGTTGAACATGCAACTCCACAATCTGTTCATCCACTTCATACCCCATGGGCATGATCCACACAGTTCTTGGTTCTACTGCCTCCATTAGGCACTGATCTGTTTCTACCATAAAGCATACTGTGTCTTTGTACTTCCCAATAAGATACTGGGGAATTCTTTCTCTTGCTTGCATCATGCTCTGAAAGTTCTTGAAATATCCCCACAGGGCTGTATTTCTTGCTTTAGCATCTCCAAGTCCATGCAAATAATCTCTGATTTGGATGGCAACTGGTCTGTCATTCTGCCATATCCATCCACTGGATCCAGGAAGCTCATTCATGTAATAAAAGAATAGACAAAGGATCAAACTACCATACTTGAAGGAGTTCTTCTTGTCCTTCTTAATCTTCTGTAGATTTTTCAAAAGTTGGTTTAGAAGCTCACACAAATCATAGTTTGCATTTTCTTTTAGCATTTGATATGCTATGTAAATTGCAGTTCCCGGCACTGAATTTTCCCTACGGGAGTGATAAATCTTGTAACCAATTATCATAGATGCAAATTTGACATCCGGTTCAGTGATGTCTTCAATTGTCATAGCTCTCTTATCAAATTTTGATCCGGTTGCATCACTAACTGTTTGATTTTTGACAGACTTGAGGATAGGTATTCCACCAGATGAGTGCAGATCAATTACAGCCCTAATTGCATCTTTGGTGATCTTAAAAGGCTTGTTCAACCATAGGAAATTGTCATGCACTCTACTCAGTACATACCGGACCCATTCATCTTCTTCAAAATAGGGGAAATGAATGCATTGTGCAAAGTGCTTATCCCGGATGGCTTTATACTGAGGTTTAATCTCAAAGGAATCATCTATCAATTGTTTATGATAGATATCCATCAATTTTGTTTCTCCAAATTCTTCAATATTCGCATGTATGTAAACCCTAATGTCCTCCGTATGCAATACACCATGCAGAACACTAGAGAAGGCTCCTAGGGGATCTACCTCCAAAGATTTGTATGGATGTTTCTTGAATGTGGGGCGAGGTCTATCAGAGATATTAACTATATTCGGAGTAGCCATTTTTTAAAAGATTTGCAGTGATATATTAAAGACAAAAAATACTTTATGTGCCTTTGGTTGCACAGAGTTGGTTTGATTGATTTCTGGATGTAATAACTTCTGTGAGTGATCTTTGATAAACTTGATGAATTTTGTTGCAGAGCTCCACTTTTCGTTTCTTCTTAAGTGCAGAATGAACAAGTGATTAATGAGAAATCCCTTATATTGCTCCGCAAACCCTAATATCTAATTGCAATAAATGCTCAACCTACATTATTCCAGTTTGCCTTATTCGGATGACTTGAAGAACCGGATCGGTCCTAATCTATGAACATCATGTGGATCTTCCAACCATGAACAAATCAAGATGACACATCACAAGGACATCCCAAATACTCTGTCCAATCCGCAGAATAAGACAATGCACTTCCGAATCTCTCCGGACCTTTTTTGTAATCCTCTGTCATTCCAGAGCATCTCCCAGAACAGGTTCTACTTGATCGATCACAACTTCTTCATATCTTCATGCAGACCTCTAAAAACTTAGCTGGATCATCTCAAGACTCATATCTACAAACCCTTTACTCCGTATCTTGTGCCAAATCTGGCACCACTTGATTGGCTAGGGGAACATGGTTTTCTTTGTGTCTCCCCCTGAGCCAGAGCTCATTTCTTAATTTTTGGAAGGAATATCAACACCAGAGTCTGGTGCGGATCCAACCTCTACCTTCTTTGAACTTTTCTTCACCCAAATCTTGTTCATCTCATTCCTAACTTCATCCGCATTCATCTTTTGTTTACCCTTGTCTTGATTCTGATTATATACCGGACCTCTTTTGTCCTGACTCTTGCTTCTGTAGACTTTTGCATTATGACCGGACCTATTACAGATTTGGCAAACAACATTTCTTTGCATATTTGATTGATAACCTCTTGATCTGCATTGATTAGCCATATGACCTACTCTATTGCATGTAAAGCATCTACCATTGAATGATTTGTTCATTTGCATATTTCTGCATTCATGAGACTTATGTCCATACCTTTTGCAGTTAAAGCATTGTTCGGAGAAGGATGAATTAGTCTAATTCATTCTCTTTCTACACTAATTAGCTTTGTGACCAAAGTGATTGCAGCTGTGGCAGTATCCATTGAAGGATGGATATCTTTGAGCATTGGGCTATCTTACCGAAGGTCTTCTAGGCCTATTCCTTAGATTTTCTAATCCAAAATTCTTTTGACTAGTTCCAGAGCTTTCTCCTTTCTCATATCCCAAACCACACTTGTCATCTGCCCTCTTTTGACTTCCAAGAAGAACTTCAAGTTGAGCAGAACTTATCTTGAATCTCTCTTTATATTCGTTTGCTATTTGAAGATCCCTTTTGAGAGAGACAATTTGATCCTCAAGTTTTTCTTCATTATCTTTAGCATCTTCAAGATCAGATTCAAGATGTCTGATAATCCTATCCATCTGGTGGCAATCTTCTGATTTCTCTTTGAGAGATTGTCTTAGATTGTCTTCAGTTTTTCTTTTCTCTTCAATCTCTTGAGTAAACTTTATAACTCCTGATTCCATTTCATGTCTTACCATAATGACTTCTTTTGATAACTTTTCACATAACTTGGTTTTCTCAGTCAGCTCTTCATTTGCATTACTTTCTTCACTTTGTCTTGCCAATTGCTAGAGCAGCTCCTTTCTCTTTTTCATAGAGAGACTTAATTTGTCTTTTAGTTCTCTCATGAATTCATCAGCCTGTTTGAGTCTTTCCTTTAATTCATTGACTTCAGAGTTTGACTGTTCAAGATCCTCAAGGGCAGTCTTGAGTTGCTCCCTTAAACCATATGCATCCATTTGAACTCCCAGATCTTCCTCAAGTTGTTAGGCTCTATTAGGAGGAACCTAGCTCTGATACCAATTGTTGATAACTAAGAGTGGGGGGGTGAATCAGTTATCAAAAATAATTTCTTCCTTCTGAACTTTCTTATTAATCAATGCAGCATTAATTCAAACAAGCAAACATTACCATGAAATAAAAAACACATGACACAGTATTTTTGACGTGGAAACCCTGTTAAGGGAGAAAACCACGGGGTGATTAACCCAAAGATTATTCTCTATTAGAAGAATAAGGAATCACAAAATGGCACTTGCCAATTAGGGCTCACTGCCCGAGCACACTGCTCACAAAGGAGGCACACTGCCTACAAGGAGACACACTGTCCACATATGCTGGAGTTTAGTTCCGGTTAGGCTCAGTACACTGATCTGCTGCACTTCATCTTTCCTCTTCTCTTTATTCTGCTTTTCTTTCACATACTGGATCTTTCTTACTGCTTCTGTTCTGCTCTGCACTTCTTCGCATATCACATCACATCGCCTTTTTCCTCATAACTAAATCCATTCTATATATATATCTGCACAAGTGATTTCATTATCTTTCTAGTCGGCACCCGGAACAGTCTATCTTCTCACAAACTCTGTTCTGTCAGCTAAATCCTTGCACATCAAGTAATGCGGATCAAGCATATACTTGTAGATATCATTAATCATGTCGGCCAAACATGATTCATGCCTTCACAATCTTTTCCATCATCAGTAACACATCCAGAAAATAGTCTGATGTTTTGTTAGTCAGTTCTTCCTCTGTTCACACTGTCACTCAGGAATCCGGTACTCAACTATTCATATCTTTTTCCTTGTCCATCACCGGAGGCTAAATCCTTGGAATATACCACTCAAGGTAGTCCTATTGACTTCCCCAGATCCGTACTACACCAAGATACTTCCTCTGAGAGATCCGGACCTATCTGTCGGACCTTGCCACATGCTCTATTCTTATTCACCGGACCACAATAATCTTCATTCTGACTTCCGGTAGAAACACACCATGACTTGCGGATATGTGGGATGACCTTTGTTGCCATCAGTGACAACAACCATGGATCCATATAGTGTCTCTTGCCAACAAAGGGAAACAATAAATAAGAGAGGAGAAATAAGTGTCTTAGGGACAGTCACGTAGGAGGGTGCCCCCAAGTCACCAACCACAACGCTATGTCCATAAGACACAACACACAACAATGAAATTAGAGAGAGAGGCAATATAGAAGAATGATGATACAAATAGAAGAAGGTCACAACAGAGGCAGTCTCCTAGTATCCTGGACCTTACGAGAGAATCAAGGGTCATCCCAGGAGTCCTAAACAACACATAACACATCATGGGGAAGCACATCACTAGAGAGATAAAGGGTTAGAAATACTTACCTGTATGATCTTTGTATCAGATTTTTGAACTTGTGAACCTCTTGGAGAGGTACTCGGTCATGTTGAGTGCAAAGTTCGAGTGGTTCTTATGAAAGTCTTGTTGATTATCATGTAATATTTGTTTTGGAAATCCTTGTGTAAATGAGACTTTTTGTTTCTTGTGAGGATGGGAACCACTATTTTCTCCAATTGGTGATAGTCATCTTACTCTTCCAATGTTTAGTGAGTTTTTGTTGTTGAATTTGTCTAACACAGTAACAAGAATCATCATGTACCATCTCACTCATCTGTATCAGTTGTTCTATTTGCTTTTTGATGCATTTTGGTTATCTCCTGATCCGTATAAGGATAACGAAGGAGGAACCTCAGCATAAATTTCATTTCTTCATGGATGAGGAGGGTTATCCAACTGTTCCTTATCCACTTCTATTATACCTACGATGTTATCATATTCCAAGTAATCATCATCGACTACTTCCACTAAACCTTGTTCTAACATATTGTTATTAGTATGCTTAGGGAAAGGATTAGTGAAGATTTATAAGTTTTGATTTAGTGGAGCAACTGACTTATTTCCATTATCATTCACACTCGATACCTAGATGGCATTCAAATCAATGAGGTCTTGTATTTCATGTTTAAGACGCATAAATTGTTTAGTATCATGTCCTTGTGTCTGATGATAATGGCAAAAGGCATTAGCATTGAAGTAAGGTCCTTGTGCTTTATTAGGATTGATAGGCTTAATCGGGGGAAGCTTCAGAAGGTTATTACTCAGCCTAATTCATGATAGAATGATAAGATTCAAATATCGGAGTAAACTTTCTTGGTTGATATGATGCCTTCTTTGGATTAGTGATAGCAGACACATTAGAAAAGTTGTTCGTATTTGGTCCATTAATCTTGATGAAACTCCTATTATTATTATTACTCTTAAAGTTGTTTTGTGATGATCCACCCATGGATTGACCAACTTGAGGTGATGAGTTTTGGTTTTCATACTGACTAGACGAAAGTTGATAATCACGAAGGGCGGTGCATAAATGTTGAAATGAGTTATACTTCATCAAGATGATCTTATCACAAATATTAGGTTGTAGATTTATTATAAATATTTTTTGAACATCGTCATCTTTCATCTGATATTGAATTTGTGCATAGAGTCCCTGATATCGACTAATAAACTTAGTCAACTTCTCTTTCGGACCTTGCTTGCAATAACGAAATCAATTATAGAGACTTGGGGTCTAATGTTTGCTTGAAAATGTTGTAAAAATTGATCAACCAACTATGAAAAGGAGTGTATTGAATTTGGAAGCAAAGAGCAAAACAATTCTAAAGCAGTATCTTAGAGAGATTGCAAGAAAAGTTTTTCCAATAAGTCCTCTTCAAAATATGAAATAACTACACATAGCTATAAATGTTGCCACATGAGTATTAGGATCACCTTTTCCACCATATTTTTCAAAGTGAGAAGTCTCAAACCTCTCAATCATAGGAGTTCTCAAGATTGCATAGGAAAGGGGATTATGTGCATGGTATGTTGGTATATTAGGTTGCAAAGAATTTGTAAAATTTGTTACCTTTTGTTGTAAAGCAGTCATGCCCTACAAAATTTGGTTTAGGATGGCATCATTGGGAGATGTGGTTTGCTGCGAGGAATTGGAACCCAAGTGAGGAGCTGATTGAGCTTGAGATGTGACAGGCGGAGTTTGTGAATAGGTCAATCGTGATTGGACATAATGGTAGGTGGAGGGTGGTTGAGAATAAGTGGGATGAAGAGGTGCTTGAGAGCAATTATTCATAGAAATGGTCACCTTAGGGTCCAAATTCTAATAATCAAATCCTACTACTTTATAATTGGTACCATTAGATACTCCAATACCAATGGTAGCATTACTACAAGAATTCACATCAGCTGTTAAGATTGTTGATGTAAAGGTGGATATTCTCGTAGTCCGTATAGGTGCCGAAACTTGTGTATGCGACGATGACGACATGTTGTTAATAAATTTTGCACATTTAGTCACTGACATTACATTAGTTTGCACAATATGTGTTAAACTACGAATAGCATTAATTATGTCTTGTCCTTCTTTTATCAATTCTCTTACATGGTGAATCATAGGTATAGCTTCTTCAGCTATCCTCTTAGTTTGCACATATTCTTGGAATTCAACTAGGTCTTTATCGAGTTTATTTACTTGATCCATAGGTACATGCCATACTACCTCAATAGGATCCTCAACATCATGAAATATTTGATCTTCCATAGTGGTTGTATGAGGTATAGTATCTTGCACAGTTTATCTTTCTCCTTTTGTAAAGAAGGCATTCAATAGATTGTCAGAGGTAGGGATGTCGTTTTCTTCAAGAACACTAGATCCCATTAACCTTCTACTTCTTCTTAAAGGGATATTGTTTTTAGGGAAGCAAGTCATAAATATTATACAAAATAAAACAACACACAATGCACAAATTAAGAAAACAAACCCTAAGAGAAGGATGTGTTTAAGATCCAAAAATGCTTTTTTTTGTACTTTTTCGATGTAAATATATGAAAGAAAAGGTGTTGTAAGAATTTGTGATCAGTGGCAGAAAATGGTATGTCTATTTTCATTCCAACACAGTGATGAGATCTTTCACAAAACTAATTGGATGCAAACCTAGGATGATAACTAGTCGAACCCTAGTGAAGATGCCCTAAAATATGCAATTTTTCACAATTTTTCAATCCCAAGACCTAATGGAAGAGGTGTTGTAATAAATTTTAGGAGGTACAAAAAATAATAGCAATGATATCAGTCACCTCAAACCATAAAACTTGTTACAACATGCTTGGAGTGCAAAACTAGGCCAAACCCTAGGGCCAAAAATAGCAAAAATGTGCAATTGTTCACCAAATTTTCAATACAAGAGCCAAATAAAAAGGTGTTGTGAAGATTTTTAGGATGGGAAGAAGAAATTAACCCATATAATATAAAACTAGTGCAAAATATTCTTCACAACATGCCTATGGTGCAAATCTAGGGAGTCGATAAGGCCAAATCTAGTGAAAATCAAGGTTTTCCAAGCCCTAGGTGTGAGGTCTTAATGCAAAATACTATATGAATGTCTTGAAATATGATTTATGATAAAAATTAAATGTACTCAGATCTTAAAATAATTTTCAAGCCATAAGATGCAAAATGCAAGTGCAAATCTAATGAAAAATCAATGAAAATGCTAGTTTTTATTGAAAATTTCTATGTAAAAATGCAAATTTTTGAGATCTAAATGCAAATTTACACTAAAATGTAACACTAAAGCCAAATGAAAATTTTAATGAGTGCCTAATATGAGTAGAAAAATCCTAAACAAGATTTTACCTACAAACCCTAGTTTTTGGAATTACTAGGTTATATGAAAAATTCAAAATTTCTAACAAAACCCTAGCAATTTTATGATGAAAATGCAATGCAAACTATTGAATTTTTGTAATTTCTATAATTTAACTCATATATTATGCAAAAATAAAAAATTTTATGAAATTGAAATTAATTAATTCAACATGCAAAGCCTAGGATGCAATTTTTTTCAAATTTTTCAAGTTTTTCAATTTTTTTTGTAATTTTTCTAATGCAATAGAATGAATGATGATATGAATGAATGAAAGCAATGCAAATCTAAAGAAAAACACTTAGAAAGGTGTAAACAAGTCCAACAAGATGGGTTCACCAAAATGTGATGTGGTAAAATTTTTGCAAACGATAGGGTTGTTTTTCTTAAATGTTTGTTTATGCCTATCCTCCTTTCACCAATTACATTCAAGGACTTTGGATTGAGTGGAAATGTACTATCAGGTCCTTGGTCACTTAGGAATGTAGGGAGGAATGGATTAGGGTGGTTTGATTGTCAATTATACTCAAATATGCTCAATTAAACATCAAAACCCTAATTATGCAAATACGGAAGTAAACAGATAAATTACTCAAAATGCTGCTAAAGGGAGATGTAAAATGATAGATAAAAGTGCATCTATTTTTGAAACTAGGGAAGTAGAACAATTGGGGACTAAAGAGCAAGTGTCCAAGTCCAATGCCCAGGTTTTTTTCAGGATCTAGAAACTTGATCTATAACTTGTTCTTGTTGTATCAGAGATTTTCCCATTACAGAATCCAGAGGACTAGGGAGCAGGCACCCAAGTCCAGGGTGCTATTTTCAACTCTAATATGCAAATCTGACACTTTACAATACCATCCTGCAACTCCACTTTTCGTGTATCTTCAACCTGTAACCTGCAATCACAAAAACTTTGGGAGGGGGTTGTGGTGTTTAGAGGCTTGCCTCAGTCAAGGCCCAAAGAGACATTTAAGTCTTCCAAACACTATTGTGAGATAGAGAGTGCATGCTCTTGTGAGGCAAAGACAGAATCTAAATGATAAATGCTCAAAAACACAATTGATGTCACCTTGTAGTGAAGGTCTTGTTGGGGTTTTCCCCAAACTAGATGCTTCCCATCTATCCCTACAAGGTAGCCATCATTGATCAACAAGATTTCTGGGCTAGGGGCCAACAGTACAGGAGATAGACTTTATAAATATCTCCTCTTCTTCTTTAGGCTCTGTAGAACCAAGGGGGTATTCCCTATTCAACATCCATAAAATATGTCTGTGAACTTACTGGGATGTTGATACAAAGTAGATAAATCCTCTCTTATGTAGACCAAAACTGTGAAATAAGTGGAAAGGGGCTAGCTTTGGGCCTATGCTCAGTTGTGAGATAGAGGATTTTGGTCCTAAAACTACTTCTAATGTCATAAAGGTTTATATTTGAAGTTTGAATTTGTATTTTTGTATTTGGATGCAAGATTGGGACCTTGGGTTGTAACCTCAATAAAAGACCAGACTGGTGCCTATCTCAAGGCTTGGAGTCAATAGATGTACACATGTGAATGATTACCATAAAAGTGAATCAATAACTAAGTTTCAAGGGGATATTTTTTAGTGTCTGCCTTACAGATACTTCCCAAGACTGAGTATTTAGTCATTCATACTTAATAATATCCCTGTTACAGCATACCCTTCCTAATGCTTAACCTAAAATATTTAATTTGTTCCTTGAACAAAGATAAGAGATTAAATATTCAACACAGAAGATCCATGTTCCTGAATCTCAAATAACCCTTAGCTATTTAGATTCAAAAGAAAAGATGCCCACAACTTGGAGACAAATAACCAAACACATGCAACAGAGCATTTCTCATATTAAAATAACATGAAACCAATAAATTATGCATAAAACATACAACATGTGATTCATAAACTCACAAGGCACCAAACAGAGCCACCAGCAAAACTATATCTTATTACTCCACCAAAAATTTTGCCGAGTCTTCAACAACCAAAAAATGAGTAACATAGTCCTGATATAAACCAAGAACATGCCCTCAGTAATCAAGTACAATGGTCAACTCAAAATGCTGCCAGATACAATGCACCATCAAAATGGCGCCAACAACATTCAATGTCTAGGCTAAAGAAGAGGAAAGGAGTGGTTGAATTTGGGAAGTGTGCCGCTGCTTGGAGATTTTTCTTTAAAAAATGGTAGCTGGTTTGTCCATTCAGACCCATACTTTCACAAATTTGCCTTTAATGGCCAACCTACCCACGGTTTCTTTGAATGCAGCAGTTACATGCTTTTGAAGTTCCTTCTGTTTGAAATGCAGTTGCAGACACGCAGAAATCTCCTACTCTTTTTGAACATCTAAAATAGGTTGTTGATTTCCTCCTCATCGCCAAGATCGATGGCTTCAAATCATGCTAAAAAGTCTACAACCAATGAAAATGTGCCACATAAGTAGCTTTACCCCTTTGACTTTTCACATTGCAAACATACATTTTGCCTTTTCTCCCTTTTTGCCTTTAAAATCCTAGCATATGCAAAAGCATGTACATACAACTACATTTGGACAAGTGGCAACCTGCCATTGGATCACTATCACTGTGCCTTTGTATCTCCATCGGCGATCCAATGCATCTCCTTTTGCATATGTGGTTGCATACGAGATTGTATATACATACAATCACCAACATACAAGGCGGACCCCAAATCTTTATAAAATAGATTGAAATCACAATCGGGTCTGAGCTTTGTACATTCCCTTTTGCATATCGCATTGTATATTGCACATACAATGTGCAATATACAAGTTACGGACCTCAAACCATTATGAAGCACACTTCAATCGCCATCAGGTCCGAGCCTTGCATCTAACTCCTTGTATATTTCATTGTATATCGCACATACAATGTGCAATATACATCCTGCGGACCCCAGCCTGAAATCTGCCAAAACACATTCTCAATTCGCATTCAGATTGTATATGTGCCTTTGTATATTGCATTGTATATGGACATACATACAATTCGGGACATACAACCGCGTAGGTCCCACCATGCTTTTGAAACTTTGACTTTGACCACTCCTGCTTTGTATGTTTCACCTTTATATATCAGCCTTGTATATCTCATATACAATGCGAATATACGAGCAAAATTGTATACAATCACTTGTACAATGCAAACATGCATCTGACCTTTGTATGTTACCGTTGTATATTCCCTTGCATCTTCCCTTTGTATGTCTAAACATACAATGTGAATATACAAGCAAAAGATGTATACAAACATGTCGGCCTTTATCAACTAAACTGCATACCTATTCGGGTCTGGGCCTTGTATATCAGGAAAGTATATGCCCTTGTATGTGTGATTGTATGTGCAAAGATACAATCGCCTAAATATGCAATTGGTGGGCCCCAGGCTTTGTATCTCTTACTTATGTATAAACTTTGCATATTTCTTCCTTGCACCTGCAAATTGTATATGAGATACAATTACCTTTGTATGCACCCGCTAGGCCCGGTTTGAAACTTTTTGAGATCCACCACTTGTAGATACCTGTTGTATATCAAATATACAACAACATATACATGCAAGCTTTTACATACAAGCACGAAATCTGCGATGAAATCTTCAATGTACATTCACATTTGCACATCCAAAAATGTATCTAAATAGCACATACAAACTCGATATGCATGCAAAGATGCATACAACAATTTTTTCCACTTTTCAAAGCTGATTGAACTTCTTTTCAGGCCCGCCAATGTACATCTGCACTTGTATATACAAAGACACATACATACAACATATTTCACCACCGCATAAAGGGATTTTGGACTTGGCATTTTTTCTTAAGTGCAATGGGAGAAAGTGGTAATTTAATGCATAGGGGCCAATCATTCAACGAGCTAAAAGGCTTAAGTTACAACTTAAACGACCGAGAAACCGCTACAGGAGGTCAATGACAAAATAGAAGATACAATGCAGGAGGCCAAGGGGAAATAAAACCTAAGGAACCTGCTGCTTCTTTGTGGAAGTACAAGAAGCTGATCATGACATTCTTGTGGAGCAAGATTGCCTTCCCATATAAGTGATAGAGATTGGGAGAATTCCAGTGTGCGGGTGGGCACCCTGGCGCCGAGGCATCGCCATTTTGAGTGGGGGAGGATGTAAGGGACAGCTGATTGGAGAGCTACTTGGTGCGGCCTGCAAGCCCAAAGCATGGCGCATAGGAGATCTGTTGAGCATCGATGCCGGATTTCTGAGTCACCTTCCAGGTGTGCTGACTTCCCTTACGTAGATCGTCGTACATGGTGAAATGCAAACTATGCAGCCGTCGAGGTAGGCGAGTTGCACACAGATCCGAGTTGGACAGATTTGCTAAGTCTTGGCGAGCGGAGGCGAGCTGAGCAAGGAAGTCATGGTGAGCATGTCACTGGAGACAGATGTGAGCTGTGCAGGCTGACGAGCTATTCTCATGCAACGATGGCGAAGCCGTGTTAGGCGAGCTCGGTGTCATGACGGATTGTGAGTTAGTTTTGGTGACGGTTATAAGTGGGCGCGTGCATTCCAAGTGAGTCGCATCGGCATCAAGCAAGTCGAAGAGTCAAGCTCGGGCCGCATGATGCAAAGTGAGTTAATTGTTGAAGACGGAAAGTGTGCTGATTGTCATGCCGGATTGTGCAGTGATTGTGCTACAGTAGCGTCAGCCTTCCGTTGTGCCGCGTTCAGATTGATTGATGATAGTTAGGTGCCACCTTTGTTTAGTCATGGTCACCTCTATCTTAGTTAAATTGAGTTAATTGATCCATTGATTGTTAGTAAACTCTTGACCTCTTAGACTAAGTTAAGTTGCCTCTTGATTGGGAGTGATTAAGAGTTAAACTCCTTACTTCTTAGACATATCATTTGCTTGATTTATGCATCCAAGAGGCCTATGTATTTGTAATCAATCTTTTGTATTATATCTTTTCACATCCTCTGAATCAGAACCAATGTTATTTGCATTCAACATCATTTGTCTATTTGCTTGCAACTTTTGTAACTTCTCTCCTCTCACCTAGATATTTGCTCATATGATTGGATTCTATTTGAATCTTATAATAAATGTGAACTAAAGACTGAAAGAACCAAGATCAACTAAGCACGAGCTGATTACACAATGGAGTGAAAGCAATAAAATTGCAATACATAAACTATGCACAATAGCAAGTACATATAGTGTAGAGAGGTTGAGTCGACTTAGAAGTCGACTTCAATGTCTTAACTAGAGGTGGAAGAAGGTTTCCACCAAGTGTCAAAAGTATGTCGACATGTGTCTTTGGAGAGTCGTGTCAAACTCTCCAAGTCAACAAACAACCCACTTAAGTAGGCTTATGGCACGTGTATTTTACCTATGTGAGGTAAAATATACACTAACAAAGACATCACAAATATTGAATGTTGCATATGTATGATTTAGTTAATAATATTTTTGAAGACTATTTAACAAAAGTATGTCAAGATAATAACATGTTAGGATAACATTATTTGCCAACTTCTACAAAATATACCACCTTATATATTAATCAATACACTTTAAAAACAAACTAATCAATAAATAAACAATTATCACGATTACAATTATCACGATTACAATTATCACGATTACAAGAAAATAATTTGGCACACAAATTTTACGACCTCCAATTTTTTTAAACTTATGTTTTTTCACCTTGGTCAAAATAAATATGTTGACCGGTCAACAATGGGCACTTGCAAATTGACAGTGCAGTGGGTAAGCCTTTCCATTTAAGAAATGGAGGTTTACGTGCACACTGGGTAGTAACCCATTGGGTTGTCCGGTCTGAAAATACTTAAATAAATACGTGGAGAGAAATTCAGGAGAGACAAACAGTGTCCACTGCATCATCTGACTAGAACTTGCACCCATAGGAGGTTCAAGGAATACGCCGATAGGAACAACCGACGAGTTCAGAAAATTTTCGGCGTGAATTTGTTTTTACGGCGTGAGACAATTCCGAGCATTATAATGCTCACATATAAAAGCCTATCGGCTAATAATAACGAAGGATTCCTTCATCATAATTAGTGCTAATTCAGAGTAAGGTTAGTTGTCGCTCAAATGTCTTAATCCGATGTCGCTAAGACTTTCACTATTTTTATTATTTTGTAAATCTTTTGACATCGTGAGGAGCAAATTCGGAATCTTGATTTCTACGAATTTGTGCAACTTTAGTGAACATCGTTTAACCATTGGAGTTGTTGAACTATCGCTTTCATACGGAGTCCCACGAGACAGTCCAAGATTCATTAGCTGGAGAGAAATGTAGGTTTGAATTTGTTGCATAAGACAATATTAGGGTCTCTCCCTCAACTGTAATAAATAATTAATTTTTATCTACCAACATGCCCATTGCATTTCAAATGCAATTGCTAGTTAGGTATATTCACTGTGTTTTACCACAAATGTTTTTCAACACTAACACGTATAACTTGGCAGATGTCCATGTCTGCATGCTTGACGCTCGCGCCAACAAGCGGGACCGCTCGGGTACAAAACGTGTGAATTAATGCGTCCAGTGCAGTGTATTTACAGAGATTGACAGAGACATCTGACTGACTTCACAGCAGACGACGTGTCCGGCAAAACTTTTTCAAACTGAAAAGTCTGGAGGGAAGCCGCGCAATTGTCACATTGCCTTAGCTGGCAGTCGATCCGTCCGTACTTTTGCGGCGATTTCCTGACTGGAGAGAGAGAAAAATAAGTTACGTGACCGACTGCACTGCAGTCGGCATCATTGAAACCACTGCATTCTATTTAATCTTTTAGCCACTGCAGTCTATTGTAGTGTGTACGATGATTTCTTCTACCTAAAAACACCAATGTTCTTGCAAAATGTCTCAAACTCTTTAGAGAAAAATTGCAAAATGATTTCTTCGACTTATATGACCACGATACTTTAATCTTCTTACCAGTCTAATTTTCTAGAAGTGTTTTCAACTCCATAAACGTGAGAAAGACCTCAAACTTTATCCGAAGAAAATAAAGCCAAACATGTCTAGAATGGTTATTAGTGAAAAAGGATGTCAAGGGAGAGGGCCCCGTGGCCGCCCACGCCCTAATAACTGCGATGTTTTTAATCACTTGACCCACCAATTAAATTTTTAAAAGAACCAATACATGTAAAATATCAACCAAATAAATTAACACAAATGCACCAATACATTTGTAAATTAACCAATGAAAGTAAGACAACCGTACAAATGTGATGGCGAGCCGGTACATCGGTGCGGATGTATGGGGCGACATGTTGAAATGACTATTTTTCGACCCATGTGCACATAACGCGTCCTACAGGGAAATGTATAAGTGCCCAAGAGCTAAAAGAATAGCTTTAAGCTCTTCGGTCGCATACGGGAAAAACCAAAAAAAAATCGTCGAAATTTGATATGTCTAGCTATGTGCTTGACGTGCGCGAAGTTAGGGTGGGCGGCTACTGGCCCCTCTCCCTTAATGCATATAATGTGTAGGAAACAAAACGTCATTCTTCAAATTTAAGGCCTACATATTAACCTTATACTAGCAATTGTACCTTAGCGTGCAATGGGTACACTGAAATTAAAAGAGTATTGGAATGGTTGATCATAACCTCAAGTCTCACATAATAGAACACTTTTTGTCACTATGTTTATGCAGTTAATCTTAGTTTTGTAATCCCATGATGGGTAATGATTTTGTGTTTTAGGAAATGCCTCTTCAATTGTAATGGGTGGTAAAGGTAAAATTTGGAAATAATTATTCATAGGAAGGTTATGCATGTAGCCATATTCTCTACTTGAAATTGAAAGGTACTCTCTCTCTCTCTAACATCTTAAGAGTAAACTGATTAAGGTGAAAGATTTGCATAATTTGACAAAAGAAAGACTTGATGAAATGATTAATTCAATTGGAGGTTTTAATCTGATAATAGGTGGAAGCCCCTATAATAATTTAATAAGAAACAACAGTATCTCTCCCTCTCTCTACCTCTCTCCTTTTTATTTCTCTTTATCTCTGTTTGTCTCTGTCTCCCTCCCCCTTCTCTCTCTTTCTCTAATGTTTCTCGCTTCCTATGTTTTCAAAATAACACTCTAAGAAGACTATTGGTGCACCAAAGAGATTCCCAAAGAATAAGTCAATACTCTTGCATGGAGTTATGATGTCCGTATTAATTTCTTCATCACTTATAGGCAAATCAAAATATTGTTTTCAAACACAAGCAAGTAAATTAAACCATTAGTTATATAATTCTATTAATAATGTATATAAATAATAACAAATGACAACACCTAGTAACAAGAAATTCTATCTAAACAACCTATACAATAACAATATTCTACTCATGTTATTCTTTTAGGTGTGTTGACATGAGTGATGTGTTGGTTCTTTTCCCTTAGCTTATTTGATGATTTTTGGTGTATCAGAAATCCTAGTTAATTCATTGATAGTCGCACTTCTTTGTGTCCCTAGATATTTCTTGTGGGTGGGACATTTCCTATTTTTCCTTGAAGACTATTGTTAGATGTGAAGAATTTCTTTGATTTAGTTTCTTTCAGGAAGACAAAGAGTGGAATAGAAGATAATGTAATTTGCAAATGACAACCTATGTATATAGCTCCTCCATTTATAGCTAGCTGGCCATAGATTTTCCTATCTTTTTAGTCTAAAGCTATATTTCTTAGAAGTGTTTTTTCCATGATAATAAGTAGCTAGGAACTAAGGGGATATTCTTGCCTTAAGCCTCTACAACTATTTACCCTTTTGGGTATTTATTGTAATGGAGAATGAGGGGGTGCAAATCCAATCAATCATCTGTTAGTTGAATCTAAACTTTCATAGTCTTTAGGAGGAAGTTTGAATCACCTTGTAAAATTCCTTAGATATCGAGGCCCATATGACTATCGAACCTATCCAACTCAGCGAGATTCTAAGGGGGCCCCTTTCTATAGTTATTCGAGAAGATCATACCAACAAGAGACATCAATGGCTGGCTGGTACTAACTCCAACGAGAAAGACATTATTACCCTCTAGGTAGCCAACTGACCACCCAACTAACAACGAGAAGGGAAATGGGACTCAACACAAGTTCTCATATGGTCTTCCTTCGACCAAGAAGTGGGGGATTTGATGCATTCATCCTGCAGGATGAGAATAAGATAAGATGATGGCAGGTGATGCCTGCCCAAGGAACGGGTAGCATTCTCATCCTAAGGAACAAGATAAGTCAAGCATTATAATAATCCCTAACCAATGTTGTTTTGGTTCAGTGGAGTTCTTGCCTAAGATCATGTCCTTCATATTGCATGTATCAGTAGCTCATCCACTTTCAATAACTTTATAATTAGTGACTATTCTATAGCTCTTCCTATCTTCATTGTTTTTAGATACAACATAATTGAGTGGTATACCCAAATGATGCAAAGTAACTTCTACTCTCCCAATTCTAGAGAACAAAGAAGGGATATCAATCCTCCTTTAGATAAATAGGTTTCAAAGCAAAAATATGGTATCCTATAAGGAACAATTTAACATCCATGGAAGCCAATTTTTAAATGTTTGGTTGCAAAGTCCCTTTCATGAATTGGATGTCTAATGGTCCTAGCCCTTGATCACGTTAAATCAAGCTTGTTGTCCTCTGTTGTGTGGTTTCCTTGTTTATATATAAGATTAAATATATTTGGAAAATAATATAGATTTTAATAATATTTATTCTAAAATTGAGTATTTAAATTATATTTATATCTATATATATTTTGGAATTATGCATGACACATAAATTAAGACTAAACATATTTCTAATTAATAATATATTAACTCTACTCTCTATTCAATCCTTGCAAAATGAAACTAGGGTTAGAATGAATATATATGTCCATAGATCTCTATCTCTCTATTCAATTCCTTATTTCTTCCCCTATCTCCCCTTTCTCTCTTTCTCTATCTTGATTCTTGATTAGTCTCTCTCTCTCTCTCTCTCTCTCTCTCTCTCTCTCTCTCTCTCATTTCCCTAGATCTCTCTCCTTTCCCCCTCTCTTCCTCTCCTCTCTTAGGTAAATTATCAATCTACCTTAAGCAAATGAGTGTTGTCCTCTCTCTCTCTCTCTCTCTCTCTCTCTCTCTCTCTCTCTCTCTCTCTCTCTTCTCTCTCTCTCTCTCTCCTTTTCTATTTCTCTTTATCTCTCTTCATCTCCATCTCCCTCCCCCTTCTCTCTCATACACTTCCTCTCCAAAAGACCTCTCTAGTTTATTATGAAATCATACTAATTAAGCAATAATTTTAACTTTTCTTGACAAAATACTAAATGTGTCAGTATGGCAATTTGGAGAACCTTTCTTCATTTTATACCAATTTGAACTTCACTTTGGATCATTGGCATGAAACAACTAATTGATTTGTTTGTATTTGCAGATTCTATTTCCCTTTATATCTCTTATCTCTACCTATCTCTCCCACTCCAATGGAGCTAGATGATTTGGACCAACCCATACCAAGTCACTCTTTCTTTTCTATATCTCTCTTTCCATTTCATGAGGCTCTAGTGGAGCTAGATGATCTAGACCAACCCATACCAAGATCCACTTTTTACATTGTAAAAGTACCATAGACGAATCATTAATGTAGGGTTTTGCATTAGAATGCTTGACCATAGTCATAAGTCTATCACACAATGAAACACTTTTTCCCACTATGTTTATGCAGTTAAGCAAGTAGTTTTGTAATTCCATGATGACCAATGATTTTATGTATTAGGAAATGTCTCTTCAATTGTCATGGGTGGAATTATTCATAGGAAGGTTATGCATGTAGCCATGTTCTCTACTTGAAATTGAAAGGTACTCTACCTCTCTCTTTCTCTCTCTCTAAGATTTCTCATTCTACATCTCTTTACTCTATCTCTTTCTCATCCTCTCTCTTCTCTCTCTGTCTCTCCACCTCTCTCTTTTTCTCTCTTTCTCTCTTCCCCTCTATTTTTCTCTATGTCTCCCTCCCTCCCCTCTCTCTGTCTCTCTTTATCTATCTTTGTATCTCTCTCTCTCTATGTTTCTCTATCTTTATCTCTCTCCCCTTCTTTGTTCCTCTCTCTCTGTCCACATAACATCTTAAGGGTAAATTGGTTAATGTGGAAGATGTGTAGAATTTGACAAAAGAAAGACTTGATCAAATGACTAATTCAATTGGAGGTGTGAATCTGATACTAGGTGGAAGCCCCTATAATAATTTAATAAGAAACAACAGTATCTCTCTACGTATGAATCTAGATCTATGTCCTTCAAATTGCATGTATTGGTTGTTCATCCACTTACAATAACTTTATAAATTAGTGAATGTTCTAGCTCTTCCTATCTCCATTTTTTAGATACGGTATAATTGAGTTGTATACCCAAATGATGCAAAGTAACTTTTGGACCCCCAGTTCTAGAGAACAAAAAAATGATATTGTCCCATTTAGACAAATAGACTTCAAAACAAAAAGATGGTATCCTCTCCCTTTCTCTCTCCCTTATCTCTTCCTCTATTTCTCTTTCTCATTTTTCTCCTCTCTCTTGCTCTCTATGTCTCTCTTTGTTCCAATTTATGGCTACATAAAGCTTATTCATTTGACAAAGAGATATGAGAAAATCAAATTTAAGATTTATCCTCCCCTCTCATTCTTGGTGAGCCTCATTCACCAAGAGCTAAGTGAAACAAGAGTCTTCTTGAGGGTAGTGGCTTGATCTCTCTTCTTTGTTATTTCCCTCTATGTTCCTTATCTCTATCTCTATCTCCTCTATCTCTCTTTCTATATTCTTCTCTCTCTCTCTCTCTCTCTCTCTCTCTCTCTCTCTCTCTCTCTCTCTCTCTCTCTCTCTCTCTCTCTCTCTCTCTCTAGTATATCTTCCATATAACCCACACTCTCACCAAGTATGGAGTTTAAATCCATATAAACTTCCTTGAAATCAATACTATTTTTTTGGCTTTATTTCATGGATGGTGTTTATCTATATTAATGTCTCCCACTCATAGATATCTCTTTCATAGTCAAAATAATAATAATGTCCATAATTTTCAGTACGTGTACTCTCTTTGTCTCTTCTCTCTCTATCTTTCTCTATCTCTCCCCCTCTTTATCTAAATTTATGTCTATTTTAAATTACTCTCTCCCTCTACATCTCTTATCTCTATCTCTCTCTTCACCCTCTTTGTTTATTCCCCTATCTCTATCAATCTCCCTCTCTCTACATATCTTCCTCTTTCTCTATTACTCCTCTCTGTGTGTGTGTGTCTCTCTCTCTTTATCTCTCTTTCTATATATATAAATGTTCGTCTATATGTCCCTCCCTTTATATATATTTCCCACATTCTCTATTTTCCATCACTATCACTTTTCACCTCTCTCCTTGCATACCTTTTTACTTCTCTCCTTCCCTCTCTATTTCTTCCTCTCTCTTTGTTTCTTTGTCTCTCTAGGTTCCACTTTATGGTTAAGTAAAGCTTATTCATTTGACAGAGAGATACAAAGAAATCAAATTTAAGATCTACCCTCCCCTCTCATTCTTGGTGAGCCTCATTCATCAAGAACTAAGTGAAATAAGAGTCTTCTTGAGGGTAGTGGTTGATTCATGTGCACAATTCTTTGCATCCCTTACCATTTCTAGAAATGTATAAAGACCGATAACTTCAAAAGTTGATGACTCTCTCACTACCACATTGGCATTCGGTCCATGAGGGACTAATTGCCTCGAACCATTGTGGTACATGAAGTAATATAATGTGTAAAGATGGAGATAAGTGAAACAAGAGTCTTCTTGAGGGTAGTGGCATGATCTCTCTTGTTTCTTCTCTCTCTCTAGATATCTCTTTGTCTCCCTCTATATCTATCCATTTCTCTTTATCTGTCTCAGTCTCTTTGATCGCCTAACTGAGGCGAGATTCTTCACAAAGCTGGACCTGAAGCAGGGTTACTATCAAGTCAGGATAGCTGCTGGGGATGAAGAAAAAGTGGACTGTGTTACTTGGTATGGAGCATTTGAATTCATGGTGATTCCGTTCAGGCTGTGTAATGCGCCCGCAACGTTTTGCATGTTGATGAATGATGTGTTTCAACCCTTGCTGGACAAATCAGTCGTGGTGTATCTAGACGACATCCTCATCTACAACAGGACCATGGAGGAGCACAGACAACACTTGGCGGAGGTATTCGAGCTGTTGAGTCAACATCAGCTCTATGTGAAGAAAGAAAAGTGTTCCTTCGCCCAGGAACAAGTGGACTTCCTGGGGCATGTTGTCAGAGGAGGAACGATTTGCCCAGACCCAATGAAGCTGGAAGCCATCAAAGATTGGGAGCCGTTGAAGTCAGTTCATGAAGTCAGGCAGTTCCTTAGGCTGGCGAACTACTACCAGAGATTTGTGCAAAGCTACTCCAAAGTTGCATCACCTCTCACAGATCTTCTAAAGAAGGACAAGAAGTGGTATTGGTCAGATAAATGTCAAGTAGCGTTTGAAGAGCTGAAGAGGAGGTTGACAACCGAACCAGTGTTGGCACTTGCAGATTTTGCCAAGCCATTCGAGGTCTAGACCGATGCATTAGATTATGCCATCGGAGGTGTGCTCATGCAGGGTGGGCATTTGGTTGCTTTTGAGTCGAGAAAGTTGAACGATAGGGAGAGGAACTATCTGGTGCACGAAAAGGAAATGACCGGGATAGTCCATTGTTTGAGAGTTATAAGTCTGAATGCAGCACAACAGAAGGCTGACGCTACTATAGCACAATCACCACACAATCTGGCATGACAATCAACACACTTTCCGTCTTCAACAATTAACTCACTTTGCGTCATGCGGCCCAAGCTTGACTCTTCGACTTGCTCGACGCCGATGCGACTCACCTGGAATGCACGCGCCCACTTATAACCGTCACCAAAACTAACTTACAATCTGTCATGACACCGAGCTCGCCTAACACGACTTCACCATCGTTGCATGAGAATAGCTCGTTAGCCTGCATAGCTCGCATCTGTCTCCAGCGACATGCTCACCATGACTTCCTTGCTCAGCTCGCCTCCGCTCGCCAAGACTTAGCAAATCTGTCCAACTTGGATCTATGTGCAACTCGCCTACCTCGACGGCTGCATAGTTTACATTTCACCATGTACGATGATCTACGTAAGGGAAGTCAGCACACCCGGAAGGTGACTCAGAAATCTGGCATCGATGCTCAATAGATCTCCTACGTGCCATGCTTCGGGCTTGTAGGCCGCACCAAGCAGCTCTCCAATCGGCTGTCCCTTACATCCTCCCCCACTCAAAATGGCGACGCCTCGACGCCAATGTGCCTGCCTACACACTGGAGTTCTCCAAATCTCTATCACTTATATGGGAAGGCAGTCTTGCTCTGCAAGAATGCTGCAAGAATGTTGTGATCAGCTTCTCGTACTTCCACAAAGAAGCAACAAGTTCCCAACTTGCATCCGCCCTGGATTGCCCTTTCCACTTTACGAGAAAGTCCCTACTTTTCCTATTTCTAAAGCTGCGTTCCTTCATCTGCAAAATCTCCTCCACCTCGCAATCTGCCCTATTGATGACATTTGCAGGCCCCCTAGGAGGGATGTTTCTATCCGGATCCTCTGCATCTGCACTATGAGGTTAGAGCCGGCTGACATGAAACACGTTGTGCACTCTCATGTGCTCATGCAACTTTAGCCTATATGCCACCTTTCCTATCCTTTCCGTGACTAGGAATGGCCCATCAAATCGCCTTGACAGTGAAGGACTAAGCCCCTTCGGTGGTTTGAATTGTGTTGGGTCCATCTTCAGCATGACCCTGTCTCCAACATTGAACTCGAGAGCCCGTCTCTTCAAGTCCGCCCAGTACTTCATTCGCTCTGCAGCTTTGTTCAAGTTATGCCTGGCTAAATCGACTTGATCTTGCCAGTCTTTGAGGTGATCAACTGCAGAAGGACACTCTCCATAGTATCCACTCATCACTATGTGGGGAGATAGCGGCTGTTGCCTAGTCGCTAACTGAAATGGCGAGTATTGACTCGTCGAAGCCTTATGCAGGTTGTATGAGAACTGCGCTGCATCCAACAACCTCGGCCAATTGGATTGGTCCGCCAAGACATAGTGCCGCAAGTAATCCTCCAAAATGGCATTGATCCGTTCAGTTTGCCCGTCCGTCTCCAGATGATGACTTGTCGACATCAACAACTTTGTCCCCATGATTTTGAACAACTCCTGCCATAAGTTGCTTATGAACCGCACATCTCTGTCTGAGATGATGCTCAACAGAACACCCCAGTATTTCACAACATTTTTGAAGAAGTAGTCGGCCGCTGCTTCTGCAGTGCATGGAGATTTGCACGCAACAAAAGTAGCATATTTTGAAAAGCGGTCGACCACCACCATGATACTTGTTAGCTCGTTGATGTTGGGGAGCTGAGTGATAAAATCCATGCTCACGCTAGCCCAAGGCCTGACTGGAATGGGAAGGGGTTGGAGCAACCCTACAGGTGCTCTTGTCACGATCTTGTCTTGCTAGCATATGATACATGCTCCTACATACTCATCAACATGCTTCCTCATGTTGGGCCAGAAAAATCCCCTCCAACAATGTGAGTGATCTCTTTTGTCCTAGATGCCTAGCCCACAAACTGTCATGGCACTCATTCATGAGATCATGCCTCAAATTTTTCCACTTCGGGACATACACTCTGTCCTGGGTGAACACCAAGAGTCCATCCTTGATGCTGAACTTGCGAGTTCTATTCTCCTTGGCTTGTTTCACCAATTCTGCCGCCCTTGGGTCCTCCAGTAGTCCCTTCTTCAAATTCTCCAGCATTGACTTGGAGAGCACCACCCTGGACTCACTTGCATTCACTCCTTGAATCTGCTTAATGGCGGCTAACTGACTCTTCTTGCTCAACGTGTCAGCCACCACATTTGTCTTGCCGGGGTTGAACACAATGTCGTAATCAAATTCTGCAAGGAACTCCTGCCACCTTGCCTGTTTTGGAGTCAATTTTTGCTGAGTCTTGAAGTATGTGGAAGAGATATTGTCGGTCTTCACCATGAATGGCACACCGAGCAAGTAGTGCCGCCAAACTCTCAAACAATGAACTATCCCAGTCATTTCCTTTATGTGTACCAGATAGTTCCTCTCCCTATCGTTCAACTTTCTCGACTCGAATGCAACCGGGTGCCCACCCTGCATGAGCACTCCTCTGATGGCATAATCTGATGCATCGGTCTGGACCTCGAATGGCTTGGCAAAATCTGCAAGTGCCAACACTGGTTCGGTTGTCAGCCTCCTCTTCAGCTCATCAAACGCTGCTTGACATTTATCTGACCAATACCACTTCTTGTCCTTCTTTAGAAGATCTGTGAGAGGTGATGCAACTTTGGAGTAGCTCTGCACAAATCTCTGGTAGTAGTTCGCCAACCCAAGGAACTGCTTGACTTCATGAACCGACTTCAACGGCTCCCAATCTTTGATGGCTTGCAACTTCATTGGGTCTAAGCGAATCGTTCCTCCTCCAACAACATGCCCCAGGAAGTCCACTTGTTCCTGGGTGAAGGAACACTTTTCTTTCTTCACGTAGAGCTAATGTTGCCTCAACAGCTTGAATACCTCCGCCAAGTGCTGTATGTGCTCCTCCATGGTCTTGCTATAATGAGGATGTCGTCTAGATACACCACGACTGATTTGTCCAGCAAGGGTTGAAACACATCATTCATCAGCATGCAAAACATTGCGGGTGCATTACACAGCCTGAACGACATCACCATGAATTCAAATGCTCCATACCGAGTTACACAGTTCACTTTTTCTTCATCCCCAGTAGCTATCCTGACTTGATAGTAACCCTGCTTCAGGTCCATCTTTGTGAAGAATCTCGCCCCTGTTAGGCGATCAAAGCAGTCTGCAATGAGGGGAAGCGGATATTTATTCTTGATGGTGAGTTTGTTCAAAGCCCGAAAGTCGACACACAGTCTCAATGCACCATCCTTCTTTTGAAATAGAACAGGCGCCCCATATGGTGATCTGGATGGCCGTATGAATCCATCTTCTAGCAACTCTATAAGTTGCTTCTTCAACTCCACCATCTCCAGACCAGACAACCGATATGGCACCCAGGCTGGAGGTCTTGCTCCTACCTCCTGTTTGATCCTGTGGTCTATATATCTTCTTGGTGGCAAAGTCGCAGGCAATTGTGCTGGCATAACATCTTGGTATCCATTGATGACTTCCTCAATGCCGGTGGGAATGGGTGTGGCGCCAAGCTCTTCATCCTCATCCCAACCTCCCAACAATGCTGCCAAGAAAAGAGGTTCATTCCCTTTCCTCGACGCCTTCTTGAGACACGTTGAAGAAACCACCTGTGTCATTCCTGACTGCCTCTTCTGTGTCGTCTTCACCATGCACGTCTACAACAGATCCAAAAACAAGAGACTACCCAAGTGTGGTATTACTACAATCCTCCTTGCTCTTATGAATTCCTGACCAAGAATCATGTCAAAATCTTCCATGATGATAGCCAACAGATCTACTTTTTCACCCCACTGACCTACCTTCAAATCTACATCACCCACAATGCCTTCTACTTTCTTTGGAGGTGAATTGACGGTCTTGAAGGAACTTGTCCTAGTATCAAACTTCAGACCAAGTTCTTGAGCCCTTTTTAGCAAAATATAGTTATGTGTTGCTCTGGTGTCCACCATTGCAACTGTGGTTTGGTTTCCAATCACCACATAGATGTAGCACAAATCCTGTCTACATTTCGCCTCAGCCAGGTCGGCCGGTGTTGCAAGAGCTACCTGTTTCACAGCTCCAAGAACTGACATTGCTCCCATGACGGGAGTAAACCCATCTCGGGTTGCTTCCTGTGACGTAGCTGTCAACCTTTGTCTTTCTAGACATTCTCTGGCAAAATGCCTCGGTCGGCCATAGATGAAGCATGACGTTCCTCCTTGTGGTTTCTGCGAGGGTTGAGTCTTGTTGCCCTTCGAAAACCCGCTCGTGGATCCCTTCTGCTGATAGCTCAAGATTAGTTTTTGAGTATTTCCCATCCTAGAATATCCCGAGCTCCTTGAAGTCCATGCTGGCTTAGGCCTCGGCTTATCCTCTTTCTGAGGGGACTTCTTCCTTACAAACCAAGAACTTTGTGATTTAGACTTCAGAGCACTTTGATTTGTCCTCTCCTAGTAGTCTGGAAGTCTGTCTGCAGCTGCCACTACCAATGGTAACATCCGGGGATTAGCATGTCTTAGCTCAGCTTGGGCCCATGGTTGAAGGCCGTCTAAAAAGTTGAAAAGCCTATCTGAGTCGGCCAAATCTTTGATTTCTATCATCAGGATAGTGTAGACCTTGATGTAGTCTCCGATCCGGCTGGTCTGCCTCAACTGCTTTAGTTGTCTCTTGGCCGCCCATGCTGAGTTCCCAGGTTTGAACTGATCCCTCAGAGCTGTCTTCATTTCATCCCAGTTATCAACTTTTACCACTGCCCTTCCTGCCATCAAATCTTCATCTCTAGTCCTCCACCAGAGCTTTGCATTGCCTGATAAGAAAGTAGCTAGAGTTCTCACTTGGGCCTCATCCGAGTACCCTTGCAGTGTAGCCAGATATTGAGTCATATCCCAGTAGAAATTGTCCAGTATCTTGTCATCCCTTTGGTCATCATAAGAATTAGGCGCCTTCACCTTGTGTGAAGACTTCGTGACGGTCACAGCGGCTGCGGTCCCTTGAGCTGCTGCAAGATTTTTCAAGATGTTGACCTCCGTTGTAAGCTGATTGTGGTTGTCATCAACTTTCTGCTCTATCTTGGCTGCCACAATGTGAAGATCTGTCACTTCACTTTCCACACTCACCATTCTGTTCTCCAGCAGACTTGTCTCCAATGCTATGAGTCTGTCCTCCAAATTTGACACCAATTATCGAGTTTTGACCCTCTCTCCATCTCTTCTTCTTACCTAACGCCCTGCTCTCCCCTAGCTGCCAGACCCTGAGGATCTTGCTTGACTCCTAGATGCCTCTGACATGGTTGAACTCTACACTAGACATAAGATGGGATATATTTGTGGTTTTTGCTTGGCTATACACAAACCTAAGACAAACCTAGTGGTGTTTTCAAAGTTGGCTCTGATACCAACTGTCACGGGCCTATGCAAGAGACCAGTGCGGCACCGACAAACTCAGCTCAACAAGACTGTACGGATTACGAGCTCAAGCATTCGGACTACGCCTGCCAATATCATTCTGCAAACACAGACACATGTATATGCACAAATATATAAATATTCAGCGGAAATAGATATATACAAAGATAATGTGAAGAGATTGAAAAGGAATGCAAAGCTGAACACAGAAGTGGGGTGTAAATGCTTTTTTTTTATTGATATGAATAAACTGGCACCAAGCCTACAATGATATTGAAACCTAGGCTGAGTCTGACAACGCAGAAAATGCTCAAGCCGACTTACAAAATGACACCCACCCCGGCTTGCATCGACTTTACACACACTCTCTCTCTATTCAATCCTTGCAAAACCAAACCAATGTTAGAATGAATATATATATCCATTTCTCTATCTCTCTATTCACTCTTCTATTTATTTTATTTTATTTATATTATATATCATATTATATTTATTAACTATATATTCTATTATTTCTATATTTAATAATACATAAATTATAGAGTCTATAATATATAATAGATATAATAATTATATGATATTTTATATATAAAATAAATATAATTGATTAATATATCATATTATATGTAATGGAACATATATAATTATATAAAAAAATAAATATATAAATATTATATTAAATATATATATTCAACAATTTATTAATATTTATATACATTTAAAATATTTAATATAATAGTTAATTATCATTAATATATTTAATTCATTGCACTTTCCATTTTAAAAGCATGTTGACTTGCTATTGATCAATTCATTATGATGTTTCTTTTTCATACGGGGGCTATTAGAAATCAAGATTGATCTAGGGCCAAGGGGCATTGATCCTAATGGACAACTTTGTAGATGTGAATCCAACTAAGTTATGTCATAATTCAAAGTCAATGAGATAAAAAATCAAATAGAGAATATTATATTATTATTTTCTATTTAATATGTACATGGCATACCCTTGAAGAAGGCATATGGTTGTTTACCTTCTAAGTGTAAATTTGAGTTTAGGACCAGTGAGAGCACCAAATAAATTAGAAGCATGTGCACCTTTCACCCTTACATTTTTCCACGCTTTGGTGTGCATGTGGGTCTACATGAGCAAGAATACCAAAGTAAAAATAAAAATATAAGAACAACTAGAAGCAAAATAACTAGAGCAATAATTGAGAATCAACTTATAAACTATGCATAAATTGAAAGTGTAATTAGTAATGATATGCTCCTTGATTTTGTGTGTTCCATAAAGGGGTCTACACAAATCAAGGAGAGAGAAAGATAGATAAGAACATAACATGGTAACTTGATAATAGAGGTATAAACTAAGCATAAGAATAATAAACTAAGCATGAAGAACTTAGTATGGACGTGTTAATTTGACTATAGAAAACCTATTATTGGCTTGAAAAAATAAGTATGAACAATTGACTTTAGTTAGGATCTATTGTGATCTCAAAAAGGGTATATTGGAGCTTCTAGTATCTAAATGATGCTTGGCTTTTTCATAGAACTTGATTGCATTGTTGATTATGATGCAACACTACATCTTCAATGGAATTTCTCATCATTATAAAAATGAACTTGTTATACCTATTATTTTTTAGTGTTTATAAGTGCTAGTGATTAGATACAATCCGAAGGAATTTATGAATTATAAATCTAACTACCATAGACTATATTAAAACTGTTTTATACAAGAAAAAATATGGTTGTTCTTGATACATAAATATGTTTTTTGATGAAGAATGTTGATTAAATGTTTAATGAGTATTAAATTAGATTATAACAATAACTAAGGATTAAAAGAGATTTAGAATAATTATGAAAGTAATGATAATTGAAAAGGATTCTTAGATTATTAAAAGCCGGTTAGACTACAGTTATTTTGATGATGATTTTTAGAATTTTATATGGAGCTCAATACCTTAACGGTTGTTGAATGTGCATGTCAAATGCTAACATGGCCATGCCAACCACATAGAATGGGGTTATACAAATTCACAAGAAATTCCTATTGGTGCTCAATGACCTAGTGTCAACAATTACATACCTTACAATTTTCACACCATGTTTTGCATTCTCTTTAGTGTCCCTTCCTCGCACATGTTTTAGGGTACAATGACCTAATGATCCCAACCTTTCTCCTTCACCAAATTGCCAATTTCTATATCACATTCTACTACTACTCATTGATGGTGGTGAGTTATATCACATTCTACTACTACTCATTGATGGTGGTGAGTTGTGTATCTCAATTTTGGGAATTTTCTCTAGAATGATAGTGCAATATGGACATCCATGAAACAATTCACATAATCAATAAGATGAATGCTAACAGCGTCGATCTCTGCTCTTTGATCTCCTCTGATCAAAACTAGACAAATGCAAACCAATTTACATTAGTGGAAAGGGGAATTTTAAGAAAACCTTGAACGAAGTAAGGAATATGTTTCCTTGTCGACAGAGTGAATCACGCTTCTTTATCTTGAAAAAGCTTAACCAAACATATGCCATCATCCCAGAGTGGAAATCCATAGATATTTATTTTTTTATTTTCCTTTTCGTAAAGCAGATGCCATTATGCTAGAGTGGAAGAACAGATATTTAATTTAATGTCCTATCTACTATGTCTTTTTCTTTTAAATCTCTCTTTTCTTATCTTTCTGGAGAAAAAGATGCTTACCTAACGCCACACTGTCTTTTTCTTTTAAATCTTTCTTCCCTTATCTTTACTCATCGAGATCCATTCTTGGATATTGCAAACGTGACTAGAAGTAGACGCTCTTAGTTGTTGTACACATTGTAAAGTAGCAATCGCACCTCCCTGGGCACAAATTATTATTTTTGGTTTACTCGAGTAGACCATCATACGCGTTATACGTGTCAACCATGGATATGCTCTTGCTCAAACGCATTCCTTTAACACTCCTAATGTTGTCAAATATGTGGTCATAGTTTGGCAATTTTCATTTACCTACATTCACGTTTTACATTTTGTACCGCTAAATACAAGAAAGAAATAGATTTGATGGTGCCCATCATTTCTATCATCTTTGTTAGGAATAGCAGGCAGAAAATATCAATTAAATGCATATAATTAGAGATTAAACAAAGGAATTAAAAATACATAGAAATAATAACAACGAGAGCCAATTTTAATGTGGTTCACCAAAACTCGGGCTACATCCACCAACAAAGAGTCCAATATTATTATCCAATAAATCGAACTGATTACAACCAGCAATCTTGCAACTCAATACCACTGTAATATGCTACAATACAATATCAACTGTAACCCTCAAAGCATTTCGCCTTCTCCAGCTGTTTTTATCAAGACTTATGGTAGTTTTGAAAAAGTAGGGTTTTATATGTCGGCCAATAGAAATATAACTATCAACACCTTTATTAAATAATAGGCAATTTTTGCTTCAGGGGTGCTGCCCTCAAGCCCTCGGCCAGGGGCGTTGTCCCTAGCAACCCCCGTTGGAGGCGTTGCCCCCAGACCCCCACCGTGGGCTCCACCCTCGGGTACCCACCAAGGGGATAAGCCCCCTAGACCTCGCAGGAGCAGCTCTACCCCCCTGCACTCCACCATTAAATACTTTGGGGGGAAACTACGCTGACAAAAGTGGGGAAAATTTAACCTCCAAGTCTAATTGGGCTTCATATAACAACAATCTTGTATCATTATTAGATGACGTCAATGGTTGATTGAAAGTCGACCTCTCTTTTCTTAAAGGTGAATTATCAGGTCCTTAAGCAAATGACATTATGTCCCAACTATAGTTTCCCATGGACATGTGCCATCTTTGGATTGTTGGCATAAAATGGCTGAACAAAACTCTCTCTCTCTCTCTCTCTCTCTCTCTCTCTCTCTCTCTCTCTCTTTTGGATTGTTGGTATGATATAGTTGATTGTAAGTTAGTCTCTCTTATCTCTATCTCTAGATCTCTCATTCTTTATTCCTCTCTATCAATCTCCCCCCTCTCTCCCTCTTAAAGATGAATTATCGGGTCCTTAAACAAATGACATCTTAAACAAATGACATGTTGTCCTGAGCATATCTCCACATGGAGATGTGTCATCTTTAGATTATCAACATGAAATGTTTGATCAAAAGTCTCTCTCTGTACATACATACATACATGCATATGTATGTATGTATGTATGTATGGATAGATGGACTGAAGCAAGTATAATATGTTATCCTCAAAAAATTCTTCAACCAACTTAAATCAATCCTCACATTATGTCTATCCAAATAAACTTCCTTGGTGATGTCCTAATAGATGTTAAAAATTGTGTCTTCTTCTATTGAAATGATAACTTTAATTGTGTTCATGAGACACTACAAATGTTAAATGTTGTTTCTTCTTCTATTGACTTGGATGTAAAAAATTATCTTTTCTACTTTGTTCTTGCCTCTTCCACTTCACAAAATTCTAACACTAAGTCTATGCTAGGGTCTTGATAAACCATCAAAACTATAAATGCATTATGCTCAAAATCAAGCAATACTTCAATGGATGTGACTCCTACTTTGGTGGAGCTCAAATCAGGACAAAATAGTTGAGATGTTGGGAAGTAATTTGGTGAGAGTTCAAAGATTAGAAAGCAATTGGCAATGGCTAACAATTAACAATTTCCATTTCCTCACTTACGACTCAATTGACTTTAACACTTAAGTAACTTACTCCTCAAAGTTCCTTCACCACAACATGACACCCTAATGCCTTTGTCATTATTGTATGTCACTTGACAACCTCTCTAGACAACATTGTCCTATATTTCTCATTGCACTTATGTTCTATGAATCATTTTAATTCCACCTCTACTTGCCTTGAAACCAAAATAGTTCCACCAACTGTTCATCAAATATTGGACTCGAAGCTCACTTTCACACTTAAATGCATGTCAAGTCCAATAAAATTAACTCCCAAAATGCATAAAACTCCACAAATTCACCACTGCATTTCCCAAATCGTATGTTTATATCTTGAAGCTCACCAATATTGCATCAATTGTTGTCATATGATTGTTCTTCTCTTACCATTTTCACATAACAAAAATCTAAAATTAGCATTTGCTCACACAAATTTGGCCGTTGATTGACTAACTTTGTTTGATGGTTGAGACTTTTCTGCCCATTTTTCTCTTAGCTTCATATTCATTGCAAGGTCTTTGAAAAAATATTAATGACACCCATTCTATTCCCAATGGAACCACCTATATAAAAATTTCCTTTGGTTGAAGAAATAAAAATTGTGTCAATTACACCATGGACACCCATGAAAGCGTCATAAAAACTAATGATCTTGACCAATAAAACTCAAAATTTCAAATCAATGGAACACTTCCACTAGGGCTTATGGAAGACAGCTAGGGCATGCAAAATGAATGTGGGGGATCTCTCTTAGCCTCCCTCTTTCTCTATAATGCCCCTCTGTTTTCACCTTGGATGTTTGTCATTTGAGTTATTTAGTTCGGATTGCTTGATTGTTGTTGGCTAGTATTCGCCTGGGACTGATCTTAGAAGTAATAATGTTTTTTTCTCATATTGAAAAGTGCATGATTCTGTTCATGATTTCACTCTAGGGCGTCGTTTATTTTAGAATCATACATTATCTTTTGAAGAGCATCGGCCTGTAATGGGAGTTTACAAGAATAGCCATTGGTATCTTAGTTATAGTTTATGTCCTTTTCTTTTAAACGTTACACTTTATTACTGTATCTCTCTTTCTGTCAACAGTTAATGAAAATATCTCTCCATGATTCCCATGATTTGGTTTTGGGAAATTTTCTAAACTCGACGGTTGTTCCTATCGGTCAGCTCTTTTCCACAATCAATTGCTCTATTTTGAGACAGCCAACGTTAACTCTGTCGATCTGTAAATTTATTCGAACAATAGTTATTAGGGGAATCTGCAATAGGTAACGGAAATGGGAATTTATGCCCCTTCCCGGCCTCTCATAAGGGGGGCGGAAAGCTTTATAACGGGGGACGCCGAGGGACGGTGACCCATATCTGCTGGAATGCGAAGACCAGAGCCTGGGGGGTGGTACGAATTAAAAGGTATAAAAATGGCAGCGACCCCTTTTGGGAGGGGAGGAATGGAACCATAGTTGCAGTTAGGTGGTTGTAGAGAGGTGGTCGTCTTCGTTTAATTCAATACTCCGTGAAATTCAAAGAATGGGCAAAAGAGATGGAAGTCTCTATGATTGGCATACTAATGCTCAAGATGCAATTTTCAAATAAGTAAATAAACTTCGAACTAAGGTTCATATTATACTATTTTGTTACAGTTGCTTGGTTGAATATATATTAATAGTATGCAAATAAAACCTTATTGTACGAGTTTGTATTACAGTTAGAAAATTTTCATGAATCTTAACAGATGAAACAACGAGCTAAGAGTCTTTCAGTCAAGAAAACCTTTATAGACATAAAGAGAAATTAACCCTTATTCTCAGAGCTATTGTCCTGCATCTATAGATTCATGGTACTCTGTAACATCCTCTTTGGACTCTGAATAAAATTGTTTAAACTGGCCTTGGTTATGATTTCTATTAATATGTGACCATTATTGTATAATTCTTCAAACTTCATAGGCCTTATTTCTCAAAGTACCCTTTAATCATATCGGTCTATTCAGTCATGATGGTGCAAATATAAGCCTTTTTAACAAATTTATATTGTGCATATCTCGCAGTCATTGTTTTCCATGAAATGACATCTCTTTGAGGCTTACTACCAACCAATTTGTGGGTTCTATTTGCTAAAACTTATATTATTCCGAGCCAATAGAGATTCCTTACGCAATTTACCATGCATATGTAAAAAGACTGTGACAATCAAAACCAGAGAAAGCCATGGAAATACTCTACAAAACAGTTCCATTATGTAATAATACATTGTGTTCAAGATTCATGACAATTTCTCCATCATCATTTTAGACCATCTTCCTTGTTTCACATACCCATAGCTTTCTTATCCTCATCGTCTCATAAAAGAATTCTCGAGAAGCCTTTCTATAAGAATCATCAAGTCCTGGTGATTTAGCAGCTCCACAAAGCTTCCTGCTTTATACTCTCTGAGTCCCGAATATAACTCAAATTTATAATATAATCAAGATATTGGCCGTGGAATTCTGTAAGCAGTTCTCATGCCTTGTCTGTGTTTTGGATTTGTTATGTTGTGACAGTTCATTTGCATTATCTAACAAAATACCTTTACTTTTTGGGATGTCCATATCCTCTTCTAAAACTCTGGTGTGATCTCCAATTTCCAATTTGAGTCCTAAGTGGATCTAGTTGATCTTTGCCAGGGTATCATTATTCTCTCATGGAATCTTTCTTTTCTTTGGTGGTTTTTAGTTTTCTTACTATTATTAATAGCCTTTACTTTATTTGAGGAGCTATGGATTATGCCACATTTTGATAAGTCTAATTTGTTAGCATCTGTCAGAAATGTCTTTTAAATTTTTAGAAAGGTTCTATAAAATGTTATAGCTGTAGATTTGGATTTCTTTTAATGCATGGGATGTATTAGAAAACTTTTGAGATAATTTCTTAGAAATGTTATAATAAATATAGGTAAATATTCAATATTGTGAAAAGTACCTTAGTTTTAATTAGGTGTATTTAGTGGAAGTGTTTATAGACAATATTTGGGTGTAATAGTTTAACTAGTCACATTTTAGGATTTTGAAATGTCTGATACATTAGTAATGATAAGTTGACATTTGGAATCACATTTATGCTTTTAATGAGATTGTTTAGTTAGGGTTACGAAGTATCTATTAAGTTTATACTTTTTAGCAAATGCAATTAATTAGTAGGTTAACCAATTCTTATGTAAATCATTTATCTAAAGGGATTATGCTTTTTATTTTGTATCTAAATATAAAAGGATTAATAGATGATATTCGTAGGGTTGTAGATGTCCATGTTTTCTTTGAAATAATTTGGTAATTAAGTAGAATAATGATGTTTTTGTGTCTATATTTAAGAGGTTAATGCAATCAATGTAATTGAAACTATAGTATGGTCCTTGTAAAAGTCTCATTTCCAATCATAGGATAATAATGCTTTTAGTATAACATTAAGAAAATAGCCATATTTTAGAGAAGGGAAATGTTTATTTGTACAACACCATCTAGTGAATTATATGAGAATCTCGCTTAGCATGCAAGAGGTGAGAAGAATGTTAATATTATTTTTATTTTTGGGTAGGTGGTAACCTTTTTCAGTCAATGGTTGTTGATGCTAGAAATAGGTATTCTCTTAATTTTTATGAGAATCTTGTGGCAGTTGATTATGGAATAAGATTGTTGTTACTTGTCTTTCAAACTAAATTATTGAGGACCTTGTCCTTCTTTAAACCTAATATGTGTTCCTAGGTGATATTTTGTGTAAGTTGAATAATTGTTGTTTTGGATGATCCGATTAGATGACATGTTAAGTCGACATGTAGTATAGAATCTATCTAAGAGGAAGCAATGTTATTGATAGTTGCTCTTTCTGGACTTTATTAAACATGTTTTATTAAGTCAAGATTATGAACTTAATGTGGCCTAAGATGTATATTCTTGTATTAATTTGTTCGTAATCAGACTAAGACTTATACTCTCCTCTCTTAGAATTCACATATAGTATGGTCTCTCTTGGCTATTGAATATAAGAAGCATTATGGGTTGTTAGTATAAATTAGTAATGCAAATTAGTTTTGAATTGTGAATGTTATAAACTTAAAGTCAATTTATGTATCATCTCCTTGAATACATTTAATAGATAACATTCTTATTGAATTGTTGAGATAAAGTAATAGCATCAATAAGATAGGAAATGAGAAGGCATCATCTAATTTTGTATCCCTTATAAGTTCTAAGAACTATAAGTTTCTAATACACAAAGTAAACAACTTGTAGTTGAAAGTTCAAGTCCCGAACTATGAAGTCTCTGCGCTACACGTACGTAGGCAAGGCCATCTCGAATGAGCCCCCGAAACTGTAGGTTGGCCCCTAGGGCCTTAGGTTGTCACTACATGGAATTAATTTTTGTGTAATTAATAATCATGCAGGACTAATGTTTCTTTAGATGAGCAGTATGAGATCTTTAGCCATGTAGGACTCAGAAGCTAAGGAAGCACCTTTCCAATTGGTGTATGGATGATTATCTGCTAAATGGGTATACATATGTATAATTTAAATCTAAAATACTTGTATCTAACATTTCAATTATGATGAATGTGATATACTCTGTTATGTAATCTGAGCTTTACTAAGCTAAATTTTGTAAATTATTTCCATCACTTGATTAATTTCATTATTGTTATCTATCAATATTTTCAGAGATAAGCATTACAAAAAGTGTGTGTATGTGATCTATTGACTTAGATCAAACCATGGTTATTTAGATCATGTTGGTGTGTAGCAATTAGTTTTGCATATGATTAAATGTTGTTTAATTTCAATAATGCAATCATGTTATCCCTAGAGATGTTAGTTAACTTGTTGAAACAGATTATGTTATATTTTGTTTTAAAAAAAAAAAATCTCTACCTTTTTACTGCTTTAGTTGACTTATCTCTAGGGTTTCATGGTCGGGCATTACATTCTCACTCTTTCTTTAACTCTTTCTCTCTTTCTCTCTTTCCTCTATCTGTCTTTCCCTCTACATCTCTTATCTCTATCTCTCTCCTGCTCTATATGTCTTTCTCTATTCCTCTCTCTATCAATCCCCCCCTTCCCTCACACCCCCCTTTGTCTCCCCTTCTCTCTTCCTCTATATCTCTTTATATCTTTGCCCCTCTCTCTTTATCCATCTCACCAACTCCACATCGATATCCATGCCAATTCCATGATTGACAAGCTCAATCTTGAAGTTCACCTTACATGATCCATCTCAATACAAAGTCACAAAGGCATTTCATTTGCTATATGTATGCTTCGTACCACAACATATATCTCTTGTACATTAGCCATAATTTCTTTACAATGCACATATTTTAGGTACAAAATAATAATTCTAATGGTTAATTCATTTCACATTAAAATTAAAAATATATTTATTTTTTAGCTTTTATAACACTTATTTCTCTTTTTCTCCAATTTAGTTTTCACCCACTATTTTAATAAACATAAATACCAATAGGCCACCAAATAAATAAATTCTTTGATCCAAAATTAATATTATAAACCAGTTCAACCTAATTCAAATCCGAAGGGTCCATAAATGTTCTTAACAAATATCTAGAAAAATTACCATTTAATATTACATACGTGTTAAATCATTAAAATAAGGTGTGGCAATCTAAACCAACAAGTTCACCTTCTCCACTACCCTACCTCAAGATGGATGGCCAAACATAAAGGTTTTTAATGATGAACTTGATTTTTTATTAAATAATAATTGTTAAGGTGTTTTATTCACATTGATTAAAATTACTATTTACATTGATTAAAATTATTATAACATCAAATATAAAATAAATATTAAATGATTTAATAATTAATAATAATTTTTTATTGATAAAAATAAAATAATTATTTACCATTTATATGTATATTAAAAAATCAAAGTGTCTTTTCAATAAAACATTTGTGAATCTTTATTTAAACTAAAAATAATTTTTTAAAACTAAACAACCTATAAATTATTTGTTAATTTAGTGGTGAAAATGGATTTGATTATTAAATTAATAAACAACTCTCACCCACAATGAAGGTAAATCTCTCACCAAGAAAGTTTAGAGAACACATATTTGACCTTGGAAAAATCTAGAACCCCTTTGCAGTTCAAATCAAATCTACATATCATTTTTTTACACTGCTAAGGGTGTTTACCCTGTTAGATCGGTCCTAACGTGGAGAGAACTTGTTGCAGCTCAGTAGAAGAGATGTATCCATGCCTGGAATTGGATGGTCACCCCTGCCTGTCGTATAAAAATTTTATGATGATTTTATCATTTAACTACCTTTCAATTGGCATTTAAAAAAAATCAATTGTCAAAAAAATGTTTGAGTGAATTTTTTTATATTAAAAAATGTAGGTTAAAAAAACGGAGCAACAATCAATCAAATATGTAATAATTGTTTTCAAGATATGAGGGATTTAGTTGTTGGCATGAAGTTAATCCATTTTGTTATATATTTACTACAGGTATAGAATTCTAGTATTAGACCAAGGTACACAGAAGTGTTAGATCAATACCTCCAAAATATAATGCCAATAGTAATACTCTCGTGGCCATTTGGAAATTCCACTTTGAAGAAGACCAAACACCCATAATGTAACCATTGTTAAGCAGGCCTATGGGATACGAGGTGGCTTTCACAAATCAGTTACTCATTTCCTTGAATTTTCCACGCCAAAAGCCGACCTTTCTCAAAATTAGATATTACATGCATTGACCATTGCTTTTACAAATTTCTAGGAGATCCTGTTTTAAAAGCAATAAGTTTCTAGCCATACCTTAAGAGCAGCTCTTGAAGTCTGAGAGAACTTTCAATTGCTACACACTGTGCTTAGGTGGACTTGGCAAATTGAATATAAATGAAGGAAGTAGCTGCAATTTTTTTATCCATGTAAATAATTCTAAATCAGCTCTTAATTACAATATACAATTTACAACTCTTCTTAATATGTGTATTTGTAATTGTAATTTGTAAAGTTATTCGTATTCTATATATAATAAACAATGAATTAAAAATAAAAAAAACTTGTGCTTTGTTTTTTTCTAAATTAGAAATTAGAAATAAATTATTCTATAGAGAAAGCAAAGATTTTTTTCTAAATTGATTTTTAAAATTAAAAAAAACAATATAAAGATTTGTTGTAACTTTTAAAATTTATTGAAGATAAAGTTGATAAACATTGTAAAAGAAAACATTATTTATATTTTTATAATGTAAAAAAACTTTTTTTTTAGTTTTTCCTAAATTAGAAATTAGAAATAAATTACAAATTAGAAATAAATTATTCTATAGAGAAAGCAAAGACTATTTTCTAAATTGATTTTTAAAAATAAAAAATAATATAAATTTTATAATTTTAAATTTTTTTAAAATTTATTGAAATAAACATTCTAATTTAATATATATTCAAGATAAAGTTGATAAACATTCGAAAAGAAAACATTATTTATATTTTTATTAAAAAAATGATATATATTATAGCTAAAAAAATACTATATTATATTTTCTTACAATAAAATATGCCATAGTGGGGGGGCATAGATACTTACCTGCTCTCTTTTTTCCCTTTTTGTACATAATGTTTCACGATTCTTTCCTAGTGGAAAAAAGGCTCAATGCCACTGTCTTCTTTTCAATCTCTCTTTCCTTATCTTTAAGCATTGGGATCCCTGCTTGGATTTGCTAATGTGACTAGATGTTATTGGTTACTGTAGACATGATAAAATATGTCTTTCATTATTGATGGGTTAAAAATATTGCCGTATAAATGAAAAACCAACAATAATATCTATGCATTCAATAGATGTTAATATGCATCTCCACATATAAATGAAAAATTTAATGGTGTCAAAAAATATTATTGGAGGTCACTAAATTAGTTTGGAAGTATAGTAATATCTTCTTTTACCTTGGTCAAATTTTGATGTTCAATTCAACAATTTTGTAAAGAGTTTAAAGACACTAAACAATGTATACAACGAATGTGTAAATAGATGATAATGATGTGGTACAATGAAAATAAGAGCTTACAATTTGAACAAAGTGTAGAACATGATGAAGTCACTAGTGTTTTTACATTTGTTGATGCTAGAGATGATGTAATTGAGATTACTAGTGCAATATATTGAATGTTGACAAAGGTATGACTACCAAGTGATTGTTTTTGAAGTAATAGTAGATGGTGTTGGTGATCATGATAATAGACTAGGAGTGATGTCTTTTAAGACATGTTCTAAGCACCTAATTTGTACTCTCTGCCACAAGAGTAGGAAAATAACTTCTAGTTGGGACTAAGACAACCTAGGCCATAATTTAAAATTGGACAATGTGGATTAAGGTCACTTCTATGAGCCTAAACTGGATCAATGTTGCACCTATGGTTTTGGAAATTGTGGAAAGAACAATGATCTAGGAGTTACGAATATTCTAAGTAGACATAAGATGACATTTGTAAGTAAAAATTTGAGTTGACGATCAGTGAGAGAACCAAATAAATTAGAATCATGTGTACCTTTCACCCTTACATTTTTCCACACTTTGGTGTGCATGTGGGTCTACATGAGCAAGAATACCAAAGTAAAAATAAAAATATGAGCATAACTAGAAGCAAAATAACTAGAGCAATAATTGAGAATCAACTGATAAACTATGCATAAATTGAGAGTGTAATTAGTAATGATATGATCCTTGATTTTGTGTGTTCCATAAAGGGGTCTACACAAATCAAGGAGAGAGAAAATTAGATAAGAACATAACATGGTAACTTGATAATATAGGTATAAACTAAGCATAAGAATGATAAACTAAGCATGAAGAACTTAGTATAGACATATTAATTTGACTATAGAAAACCTATTATGGCTTGATAAACTAAGTATGAACAATTGACTTTAGCTAGGATCTATTTGTTGCAAGTATGTGCTTACCGATGGTGTCATTCATGTCAACATATCTGTGTTGTCATTAGTGTCAACTGTGCTCTTGTTTTGATGCTTACTTGTGTTGAGTTAGTTTCTTTGTATTGACTTATATAAGTGTTGAAGATAATGAGAAAGTATTCATGATATTGAGTTCCCAAGTGCTTTTGAGAAAATTTGCTCTCTTAGTGGAAGCAGTGTGTTGCAGAATTTCTTGGCTTGCAGAAGTACAGTGTAGTGTTTTGCTCTGCATATTCTATATACTGAATATCTTTGTTTGCATATTGGAATTTGTGTTAAGGGATGTCTGTAGATTCTATGTTTCAAGTTTGAGCCTCTGGTGTGAAGATATGAGCGAGTTCTGTTCACTAGACTAAAAAATATTTTTCTGTGTATTTAATGGTGATAGGGAGAATGTATTCTACTCCGCATTTCTTCGCATTTAAGTTTTACAGTCTGAGGTTCTCAAATTAAGTTTGTAATCATATTATGTGCCTTCATTCAAAATGGTTTGTGATTTGTTACTCTTCTTGAGCGATCTTTCCTTTATGATAGTGGTCGGTGGTGATGTTCAAATGCTTCCATTTGAAGTATCTCATGGATAATGTGTTTAGAGGTTGTACTGATGTTCTTGGAGATTGTAACGTGCTTTTGGATGTCCCTAGATTGTGTTCCTACCTTTTTATTGGTCTGCTAAGTGTAATCCGGATCGTGCATGAAGAGTGTTCCTAAAAGTCTTAGTGTTAACACTAGTTTTAGCTAACTTGGTTGTTTTTACTCTTGTGATTATACTTTGGAGTTTGTGATAGCATGTTGTAGCATGGAAGATTGCATTTGAGTCCCAGCTAAGGCGTGGTGTGATATGCATTCATTCATTTCCTTCACAAATCTATTTAGGTCTAGACCTATTCTAATGTGTGCTTGTAATGCTAACCTTAGAGTTTGTTCCAATGGTTGAAGATTGTAATGTCGACCTTGATGTACATTCCAAGATTGATGAACTATATAAATATATGTAATAAAATCATGAATGATGTTTGAATTGTGTGAAGATACAAAGATAAGTGCTAAGTGAAAAAGCAGAGCAGAGCATAGGAGATTTATTATGCTTCAATGTAACTGAACTCATGCATGGTGTAGATGCTATTTAATTAGTTCAAACCTTGGCAGTGAGCCTTTTCCCTTCTGTAGTGAGCCTGGATGTAGTGAGCATCTTTGGATAGTGAGTCCTTAAGGGTAGTGAGCCTTTGATATTTAGTATTGTTATTACATATTATATTGTGAGCTAACACTCACTGTGGTTTTTCCTTGTTTAGGGTTTTCCACATAAAAATCTGATGTCTCATGTTGAATGTGTTGTTGTGTTTAAGTTTCTATTCTCATTCTTTCATGGTTAAATCATAATAACAGTTATTAAGTGGTTGATACATTAATGGTTTTAAAGTTTTGGTTACAACTGATTCACCCCCCCTCTCAGTTGTCTTGCACTTTTCAACAATTGGTATTAGAGTGAGGGTTCCTTGGTAAAGAGCCTAACAGCTTGAGGAAGATCCAATATGGTGCATAGGAAGGAGTCACCACAGATCAATGGAACAGATTATGCTCTTTGGATGGTACAAATGAAAAGTCATCTCATTTCTCTTGGTTATAATGTTTGGAAGATGGCAGAGAAAAAGTATACTATTCCTCAAAATGGACCATCAAATGAAGATGAAGTTAAACAGTATGAGTTTAATGGAAAGACTAGAGATGCTCTATTAAATGCTTTAACGAACACTGAGTTAGTGAAAGTAATGGATTTGGAAATGGCTCATGAGATCTGGGAAAAGTTGAAAATTTTGTATGAAGGAGATGATTCTGTGAAGAGTGCCAAATTGCAAAACTTGAAAGCAAAGTATGAAGCCCTAAAGATGAGTGATGATGATAACATAATAATCTACATGCAAAAAGTTGATAAAATTCTCAATGGAATCAAAGGTCTTGGAGGAACTGTTGATGAATATGAGGTTGTGCTAAAGATTCTTAGATCATTGCCTAAATCCTATGGTCACAAGGTGTCTGCAATTGAAAAACTTATGGTTGTGCAAAAGGTTACAAAGGATCAGTTTCTTGGAAAATTTACTACTTTTGAGATGAGAGAGTTTGGTAATGCTCTGTCGAAGATTGAGACTGCTTTCAAAGAAAACACTTCAGAAAAGACTTCAAGATCAGAGAAGTATGCTGTGGAATTAGATGATGACCTTGATGAGGTTGAAGCCAATTTCATGGACAGAATGCAAAAAGGTACTGGTAAGTTCATAGGCAAATTACCATTCAAATGCTTTTCTTGTGGTAAGATTGGTCACTATGCCTCTAGGTGTCTGGAGAGAATTGAGAGAGGTAAGAAGAAATTTGAAAGTACACCTAGAATCATAAGAAATGCTATTATGTTAGAGATCTTGATGATGATGGTGTAACAGATTATGATTTAGATGATACTAGTGCAAATGAATGCTTGTTTATTGCAATTAAGGAAGAACCTATGTCTACTAATCTTGCTAGCTATGTGAAGGAAGAAAAACTAGTGGAAGAGAGTGCTCTGTCTATTTTCCAGGTTGATAAGGATAAGGATGAATGGATTATTAATAGTGGATGTTCACATCACATGACTAGTGATAAAAGTAAGTTTGTAAGTTTGGAAAAGTATGATGGAGGACTAGTTAGGTTTGGAGATAATGTAGCTGGTAATATTTGTGGAAGAAGATCTATTTCTTTTGATGGAAAGTATAATACAATTGATGTCCTATATGTGAAGGGTTTGAAGCATAATCTTTTAAGTGTTGGTCAGAGGTGTGACAAAGGGTATGATCTGGGATTCAAGGATAATGGATGCAAGATCATGGAAAGCTCCAGAATAGTGATTGCAATTGGTAAGAAGACTAAAGGTAATGCTTATCACTTGAGGGGAACTAATAATTGTTGTTTACTGGCTCAAACAGATGAGAGTTGGTTGTGGCATAGAAGGATGTGTCATATCAATTTTGACAACTTAGTGAAGATAAGCTCAGTACAATTTGTGAGAGATCTGCCTAACCTTGTGAAGCCTACTAATACTATTTGCAAGGAATGTTAATTAGGGAAATAGACAAGGACAAGTTTCAAGAGTAAAGAACAATTCTCTGCTGGATTGCTTGAGCTGATGCATACAGATTTGTGTTGTCCTACAAGAACAAGAAGTCTGCAAGGAGATAGGTACTTTATGTTTCTTATTGATGATTATTCTAGAATAATTGGGTCACTTTTTTAAAAGAGAAATTAGAAGCCCTAGACAAGTTCAAATCTTTCAAGGTAATGGTTGAGAATGAGTTAGAATTGAGGATCAAACGCTTAAAGTCTGATAGAGGAGGTGAGTTTGCATCAAATGAATTCAACATTTTATGTGAAGAGCATGGGATAAAGAGACAGTTGTCTGCTCCTAGAACTTCTGAGCATAATGGATTTGTTGAAAGAAAGAATGGGATAGTTCAAGAGGCTACTAGGTCAATGATGATGGAGGCTAACCTACCAAAAGTATATTGGAGAGAAGCTATACATGTATTGCTGTCTACATTCAAAATAGAGTCCAAGTCAAAGGTAATGGTACCAAAACTCCTTATGAATTGTGGTATGGAAGAATTCCTACAGTGAAATATTTCAAAGTTTTTGGAAGAAAATGTTATATCAAAAGAGATGAAGAGTTAGGCAAGTTTGATGCTAGGTGTGATGAAAGAATTTTCCTTAGATACTCTACTAAGAGTAAGGCCTACCGGTGCTACAATAAGAGATTGTGAAAAGTCATTGAGAGTGCTAATGTGAAGGTTGATAAAGATAGGGAAATAACATCAGATCTGAGTGGCTATAAATTAGATGAACCTGCTGTTATAGTCAATGAAGAAAAGGGAGAACAAAAGGATAGTCAAGTTGAAGAAGAAAAGGCTCCGGAAAGTGCTCCCAGGTATGTAAGGATTGATCATTCTAAATATTGGATAATTGGTGACAAAAGCAAAGGGGTATTGACAAGGAAAAGAGACACAGAGGAATAGGTGAACTACTATTTGCTTTCACAGTTTGAACCTAAAACTATAAATGAAGCCTGCCAAGATGAAAGTTGGGTAAAAGCCATGGAAGAAGAGTTGATACAAATAAGAAAGAATCAAAATTGGGAATTGGTTCCTAGACCTACTGATAAAATGTGATTGGAACTAAATGGGTTTCCAGAAACAAGAATCTAGTGATGCACTCAAGAACAAAGCATATATCAATAAGGTATCACTTTCTGAGAGAAAAGGTAACAAAGAATGAACTAGAGATGGAATATGTGTCTACAAAGGATCAGATTGCAGATATTTTCACAAAACCTCTACTTAAGGACACCTTTGAGTATCTCAGGGAGAAGATATGGGTTATTACCCCTCTTGCTCTTAACTAAGATGCATAGGAAGTGCATCAGACCAGTGGTGTCCAAAGTCTTATTCTTTGATCTGGATTGATGTTTTGAAGGCTATCTCTCAGGGGAGCATGTAGATGTTGTTAGAAATGAAAGAAACACTACTTCATTTCAAATAAATTTTTGTAATCTTTTAAGTGTTTATTATCAATGGAGATTGTAACATGAAATTGAAACTATGCTTCACAGAGATGCAAAATCAGAAAACTAAACACATGACACAATGTTTAACGTGGAGAAAACCCTTTCGAGTAAAAAACTCCACACAACAAAGAGGCCCAGTGTTTGTATTAATCTGAAAATGATTGTACAATACAACAACACTTCAACTCTCTCCACCAGTCTTCAATCTGATAGCATTCCCGAAGCACCTGAGTACCTAAAATTTGTATTGCAGCAACAAAGTACATGGAAAATACTTAAGGAATGCTAGAGTAATAGGTTAACTACTTAATTAATTTAATCATATTGATTAATTAATTAAGTCACCTTTACTTTATTTCACTTAAGCTAAACTTAGGCACTTTAATAATTTATTATTAATCCTAGGGTTCTCACTTTTAGGATTTCAATCTCCTTTTATAAGGATTGATCCCATTGTAATTATTCATTTTCTTTATGCATTTTGCTTGAAGTTTGCATGGCACCATTTTGTGCCTCTAGGTCTCCTTTGTGTGATAGGTTATTGGCTTGCAAGTGTTCATTGGGATCTGTGAGGTTGGTTTATCAACTTCAACATGGTATCAGAGCTCCAGATCTGTAGCTTTTTGTACATTTTTGAGGGATCTTTCCTTAAAGTTTATTTCAGTGCATCTTGAGTCAATTTGGACCTCACCATTGCTTCCAAAAGGTTTGAAATAGTTAAGATTGACCTTTGTTTCGTCAATTTTGGTTATACAGTGCCCGATCTATGAAGGTTTGAAGTTTGAGAGGGTTTCCAGATCTTGAGGGTACCTACAATTTTGGAGCATTTTCAGCCCAAATGGACCTCACCATCACATTTAGAGCACCCAACAAATCATCAAAATCAGACACAGTGACTCCGGGAGGCAATTTTCTTTCATTTATGGGTCATACAACCTGGTACAACATGAAATCCCAGAAAAAAATTAGAAAAATAGTGTGCACAAGTAGTGTAGTCAGTTAACCGCTAGCAGTTAATGCTAGCGACTAGTCTAACCACCAGGCTTCACCCCAAACCTTTTTGGAGTAGTTTTTAGTATTTTGGCAATAACTTTTGCATCCAAACTTAGATTTTCAAAAACAAAATATTGCCAGAAAGATAGTTTCAAGCCTGATCCAGTGGTGTAGGTGATGTTTCTTGGTTTTTCTGTTTTATTGCATTTATTTCCAGTCAAAGTTAGATCTTCATTTTTTCACTTCTGGAGGCATAACTTTTACATACGGACTCCATTTTTCGAAAACAAATAGGCATTAGAAAGGTTTTCCAGTGCTCTATCCAGATCTGTAGATTTTTTATCAGAAAATTTACTAGGTATTCTTTATTCAGTTGGTCAGTTATATGGCTTCTGTTTGATATTCTAGACATTTTGGTACTTGGAGAAGTTCTGTTTGTTTTGTTGAGCCTCATTTATCAGTATTAATACATATTCCAATTTTTTTTATCTCTAATCTAATTTATTTGAAGAGATATCATGGTTTTTTCAATATGTGGTCATTTTTTAGACATTATGAGCTTCCATTATAAGCATTTCTGAAATGTAAACGCACTGAAATAAAGTGCCTCAGTATTGTACATGTATTCTTGAGATCTTGAACATCATTTTTGTGCCTTATTGTACTTGCACTATGATATAAAGTTCCATGGGGGGGTTGATGTTTGCCTTTTGTTTTGCTAGCACACCTTTGTCATGTGTGTGTGCCTTGGTTTGCACACCCTTTTATTTGCTAGTACTTTCATGTTTACACATTTAGATGTTCTTATTTCTTCTACATGCACTTCTTGCTTTCACATAGTTTCAGTGTACCTGTCATGGCTTTCCCTTGTTCGCATTATGGGGGGGGTTTCTACTATTGGTGCTAATGCTTCCTTAGTTTCACATTTGAGTGAGTTATGTATCTAGTATTTGTTCCTATGTACTAGGTGGATGCAGTGGTACATCAGTGGCTAGTTACCCATGCATTTTGGTGAGATGGAGCATTTACCATATGGACACTCTTGCATTCCTTTTGTGGAGGCAACCTTCTATTTTTACTTGATCAGTTCTTCAAACTTTTGGTACCTGTGTCATCTATATCTTTGAGTTCCAGATGTTTTTCCTTTGTTTGCCATCTAATTCAAGTAGTGTCATTTGGGGCACTCATGTAGATTCTTGTCTTCTTGATCCTGATCTTCATCTTGCTTAGTGGAGGTTCTTCTTTCAGCACTATAGCAGTTAGTCTTTGATAGTGTTTGCAGCTTCTTCATGCTTCATTGGAGTTCTTCATGTTCATCTTCATGTTCCTATTCATTTGGGACATCCTTTGTGGAGGCTTCTTAGTCCTTCACTATTTCTCTCTCTCTTGTAGGGAGGTTTGTTCTCTCTTTTTGGGGAGGAGTTTTTCCCACTTGGTTTTCTCCTTTTCTTTATTTGTGAGAGACTTTTTGTATATTGGTACCTCATCAGGCCTAGTTGCTAGGACCCATCTTTACTTTCATGCATTTGTCCTTAGTTTTTTAACTTCTCCCTAAGTTCATCTTAAGGGGGGTGTTAGAGTAATAGGTTAATTACTTAATTAATTTAATCATATTGATTAATTAATAAAGTCAACTTTACTTTATTTCACTTAAGCTAAACTTAGGCACTTTAATAATTTATTATTAATCCTAGGGTTCTCACTTTTAGGGTTTCGATCTACTTTTATAAGGATTGGTCTCATTGTAATTATTCATTTTCTTTATGCATTTTGCTTGAGGTTTGCAGAGCACCATTTTGTGCCTCTTGGTCTCCTTTGTGTGATAGGTTATTTGCTTGCAGGTGTTCATTGGGATCTGTGAGGTTGGTTTATCAACTTCAAGGGTGTTAGAGTAATAGGTTAATTACTTAATTAATTTCATCATATTGATTAATTAATTAAGTCATATTTACTTTATTTCACTTAAGTTAAACTTAGGCACTTTAATAATTTATTATTAATCCTAGGGTTCTCACCTCTATGGTTTTGATCTCTCATAAGGTTTGATCTTATTGTAATTATTCAATTCTTTATGCATTTTTCTTCAGGTTTGCAGAGCACCATTATTGTGCCTCTTGATCTCCTTTGAAAGGAAGCTAGGTGTGCGGAAATCACTTCCTACACTAATCTAATGAGGAGAAAAGAGTACAAATTCATTTTAACCTTTACAATTATAGAATGTTTAATACAACACAGATATATTGCAGCAATGTACCACATAAGAATGTAAGAAAGAATAAAAGAGACACAAGATATACGTGGGGAAAACCCTTATCGGGTGAAAAACCCCACACTCCAAAACCTGCACAATGTATTATCAAAACTGTAATGGTTTACAATACACTTGCAATGCAAGCTCTCAGGAGTCTTCAACATTCATATCTGGAGACAAACTAGCAGCATAACAACACCTGTTAATCACCCTCTCTTTCTCCTCTCCAAGCACCTACTTATATTGAAGTTTTCAAGGCAAAACTGAACATGTCTTGGAATGGGCATCCAACTTGGCCTCATGGCCCAAAACCCATGCCTAGGGACACTTGTCCAACACTGCAGTATGGTCATGACACTTGTCATATCACCCCATCCCAATATGGTCGCCTATTTCCAATTTGAGCAATGACAGATGCTCTTACACACCAACTGGCTATCATAGAATCTGTCATAGTTGTCATAACTTACAACTGTAAGAGAATCTGTCATAAACAGGCTATAAATAGCATAATCTCTTACATGAAATAATCCTCCTTGGGGCGCCCAAAGATGCCTTCTTCCAAGATGTCTTGTGACACATGTCTTCACCTATCATAGAACCTTCTATTTCCAACTCTTACATGTCATAAAACTGTCACAGGAATCTATCATGACCGTTTCAGTCAATATTCCCTTACACAACATCCAAAATACCGACACATGGCAAAATATTCCTTCCACTAAGTGGTATGCCTATCTCCTCATGTGAGGACAAAATTACATGTGGTCATATGCCCTGTAGGATGACACATCACCGTGCCAACTCCCACAATATGACAACATAGGATTTGCATCCAATTAATACAATAGGAAATAAATAAATAAATATATTGTAAAAATACAAGGAATTATCAAGGTTGAGACACCTTAATTCCCAACATTCTCCCACTTGTCGAACACCTTGTAAGAGCCAATAGAGCTAATGGGATTTAACTGCTATAGGCTGAAAGGCCGATAGACTCTGAACACCATCTAAACTTCTCTGTGCCCACTGGTTTTGTTAATGCATATGTAACATCACACTCTAAATGTCACAACAGATAGTAAACTGTCCTGCACCAACACCAATATCTGAACATAATATCTCTTAAGCCAAATGGCTTCCTTGCAAACATGAGTAGCTGCCAAATACTTATCTCAACTAAACTCCACTATGCTCACTAGATTTACAGAAGCACCTGTAACATCTTCCAAGTGATCACCAACATGACAAAATATTAGAATGCCAAAAATATGATGAAACACTAAATGCCACATCGACACCCCAATGTATCCAACTTCAAACCGTTTAACATAACATAACTTTGAAGTCCAAACATCTTCAAAACAAGATCGAGCATGTAAGCTCCAAAACAGTTAGAACAACAACCGCAGCTAGTTGTTTACATCCAACTAAAAAACCCACCATTGATAGAACTTTTTGCACATGACATATCCAGCCCATACTATAGCTCTGATCCCTATATAATCTATTGTCTTGCTCAAAGTTACCATCTTTGATGATAACAAACACACCAAACCTAATGATGTGCAAAAAATCTAAAGACCTTTGATACTGCAGTCCAATGAAAAACCATCTACCAAAGTGTTAGATTCAAGATAGACAACTGAGAGGAGGGGTGAATTAGTTGTCCCAAAACTTTCTCTTATTAACCACTTAAATCCTTCTTGTAATTCAGCAGCATAATAATAAATCAATCATGGAAACATAATGCAATAATTCAAGAGCAGAAACACATTAACACATATGACACCAAGATTTTAACGTGGAAAACCTGATTAAGGGAAAAACCATGAGGTGACTAACCCAAGATTGTATTCTCTATTAAAAGAATAAGAAGGACAAAATGGCACATGCCAATTAGGGTTCACTACCCGAGCACACTACTCACAAGAGGCCCACTACCTACAGGAGACACACTGTATACAAAATGATAAATATTACATACTTGAACTGAAGAATAGCATCTTCACCATGCTTGACTCAGTTCTATTTAAGCCCAATACTTTTAGTCTACCTTTCACTTTCCTCCTCTCTACCACACTCTCATCTCCGCCAAATATGCATTTGAAATGACTTCACAACTTCTTATTTATACAAGACATCGACTTTGGGATAATCATCAAAGTCGGCACACTTCACAGAGAAAATACACAAATACAACTTGACTTATTACAAAAGACTTCATGCGGATCACCACACTGTCAGCTACATAGATCTGAGACTTCAATCTTCTTTGAGGAACACACCATGCTTCGTAGAACATCTTCAAGATCATCTATAGGATGTGTAACTCATCCGGTCGGCCAAGTTTAGGAAGAACATCATCATCCGGAAGTAATCCTTCAATTACAAGCTTAATCTTTAATGCGGACCATCAACATGAACTGGACATAATCCAGAGACATCCACTAGCTTGCCTGAATCACCAAGAACATCCACACTACTTCTGCTTACTGAAATCATTCTCTCCTTCATCTGGAACCTCAAGAACACAGTCTATCATCACTGTCATATTGGAATGGATGTTTGCGGACCTCTAGACCACGAATGAATTGAGTTGTCAATTCACATTGACTTCCTAAACACTCCACAAAATCTACAAAACAAGATATTGCATTTCTGGATTTCACTGGACCTATTTGTGTCACTCTGTCACCTCTAAACATCTGCTAGAACCAATTTTACTCATATGGCCATAACTTCTTGTAATCTTCATGTGGACCTCTCAAATCTTTACTGGATCACCTTTAGACATATAAACCCTTTGATGCGCAACCTCTGATCTTCATCTTATCTGGGATCTTTACTTCACTATCTTTAATGTTCTTCTTTGTTTCTGATAGGACTAATTTTCTCAATATCCTCAGCATACAACTCATCCAATCCTTGACATCAATGCAACAAGAGTATGTTGACATCAGTGACAACACCGGTTAGGCCCATACTTGCAACAATCTCCCCCTTTGTCATTGATGGCAACATATGATGTAAAAAACTATTTTAACCATCAAGACAAGAACTTCTCCTCACTGACTGACATAACTCCCCCTATCAACAACAACCATTCACATGTCTTCTCTTCCTTTACTACTCCCCCTTTGATAAACAACCACTTTTGTTTTTCACATGTCTTCTCTCCCCCTTTGACATCAATGGCAAAGGGCACATACTTGCATTACTCAGAATCATACCAACTGCTCCCCCTAAGTAGCAGCTTCCCATCATCAATCTGGACCACAAGATATGATTGTGAGATCCACTCGACTGATGCACATCAGTGCACCTTAATTAAGATCCAGAGGGGTAATAACCCCTATCGTCTCCCTGAGATACTCAAAAGAGTCCTTAGGTAGAGGCTTAGTAAAAATATTTGCAATCTGATCTTTGGAGGGCACAAACTCCAATATGACTTCATTCTTGTTCACTTGTTCTCTCAAAAAGTGAAACTTGATGGATATATGTTTTGTCTTTGAATGAAACACTGGATTTTTTGATATATTTATTGCACTTGAATTATCATAGAAGATTGTGATAGGTTCCTCATACTTCACTCTGATGTCTCTTAGCATTTGCTTCATCCACAATACTTGAGTGCAACTACCTACTGCTGCAATATATTCTACTTCTACAGTGGACAGAGATATTGCCTCTTGTTTTGTGCTTAGCCAAGAAACCAATCTTTTCCCTAAAAAGAATGCTCCACCACTGGTACTCTTCCGATCATCCACATCTCCTACCCAATCTGCATCTATATATGCATGAAGAGAGAATATATGATCTCTAGGCTACCATAAACCATACTCAACTGTTCCTTTCAGATATCTAAGAATCCTCTTGATTTCCATAACATGAGATTCTCTAGGATCAGCTTGGAATCTAGCAACAAGACCAACAACATTCATAATTTCAGGTCTAGTTTGAGTAAGATATAGTAGTCCTCCAATCATTGACCTATACTTTTTCTGATCAGCCTTAGGAGAGTCATCATCTTTGCTCAATTTACATCTAGTTGCCATGGGAGTACTCATTGGTTTTGAGTCTTCCATCCCAAATTTCTTCAACAATTCTTTCACATATTTGGTCTGTGAAATGAAGATTCCTTTCTTTTTTTGAATGATTTGCAGACCCAAGAAGAAATTCATTTCAACATCTCAAATTCACTTTTCATTTGATTTGCAAAAGTTTTGCACATACTATCTCTTTCTCCAAAAATGATATCATCAACAAATACTTCAACAATCAGGGTATTTTCATGATCAATTTTGAAGCACAAATTATTGTCAGCAATACCTTTGTTGAAACCAATCTTTGAAAGATGCTTATCCAGTCTTTCATACCAGGCTCTTGGGGCTTGTTTGAGTCCATACAGTGCTTTCTTCAACTTACATACCATCACCATGATCAGACAATTGAAATCCATCCGGTTGCTCAATGTATACATCTTCCAAGTCACCATTTAGGAAGGTAAACTTGACATCCATCTGATATACCTTGAAATCCTTGATGATAGCAAAGGCAAGAAATAATCTGACTACTTCAATTCTTGCCACCGGAGCAAAAGTCTCTTCAAAATCAACTCCTTCTACTTGGGAATAACCCTTGTAGACCAATCTGGCTTTATTTCTAACTACTTCACCATCTTCATTCAGTTTATTTCAGAAGACCCATTTGGTTCCAATCACATTTTTGTTTCTAGGTCTAGGAACAAGATCCCAAGTGTGATTTTTCTCAATTTGCATCAGTTCTTCCTTCATTTCTTTAGTCCATCTTTCATCATTACATGCTTCATTCATTGTCTTTGGTTCAATCTTTGAAATCAGACAATACTTTTCTGAGTCTTGAGCAATCTTTCTTGTTTGAACATCTTTGCTTTTATCACCTATGATCTGATCTTTAGAGTGATTTAGTCTTACATACCTAGGAATTTTGGGAATTTCTTGCACTTCTATTTCTTGAACAGGTTCATTCAAACCTATCTCTTCTCCCTAATTCTCTAGATCAGTCTGGATCTAAATTTTAGAAGGGGCTTGGACTTCTTGGACCAAAACATCATTCTGATCATCTTCATCATATTCATAAAAGCTTGAGGGTTTTTCAATACCTTCATCAACCTTCATATTTGTACTTTCTATAATCTTTTTCAATCTCTTGTTATAACACTGGTATGCTTTGCTTTGAGTAGAATAACCCAAGAATATTCCTTCATCACTTCTAGCATCAAATTTGCCAAGGTCTTCATCTCTTTTAATATAACATTTGCTACCAAAGACTTTGAAATACTTGACAGTGGGAGTGATGCCAAACCAGAGTTCATAAGGGGTCTTACCAGTAGTGCTTCTAATTTGTACTCGATTAGGAGTATAGATAGTAGTGCTTACAACTTCTCTCCAGTAGATCTGAGGAACATTTGCTTCCATCATCCTGGTTCTAGATGCTTTCTGGATGGTCCAGTTCTTTCTCTCCACTACTCCATTCTACTGTGGCGTCCTTGGAGCAGACAACTGTCTTTTTATCCCATGTTTCTCACAGAATTCTATGAACTCCCTAGATTTGAATTCTCCACCTCTGTCGGACCTAAGACATTTTATGTTTAATCCAGTTTCATTATCTGCCATAGCCTTGAATATTTTCAATTTCTTAAGAGCCTTAGATTTCTCTTTCAAAAAGTCACCCACATCATCTGGGAGTGGTCATCAATTAATAACATGAAGTATCTATCACCTTGCAAACTCCTGATTCTTACTAGACAACATAGATCAGTATGTACTAAGTCCAACAATCCGGTAGAAGATTGTTCCTTACTTTTGAATGTGACTCTGCTCTGCTTACCCAACTGACATTCTTTGCACAAGCTATTAGTAGGTTTCACCAGTCTTGGAAGATCTCTTATAGCCTGAGTGTTGCTTACCTTGATCATATTATCAAAATTCACATGACACATTCTCCTATGCCACAACCAACTCTGATCAATTTGAACAAATAAACAAATTTTACCAGTACCAACCAAGTGGAAGATATTACCTTTTGTTTGAGTATCAGATGCAATCTCTGTTCCAGAACTTTCAAAGATCTTACATTTTCTATTTTTGAATCAGAGATCATAGCCTTTGTCCACCAACTGTCCAACACTGAGAAGATTGTGCTTCAGAACTTCAACATACAATACATTACTAGTTTTGTTCTTTCCATCAAAAGAAATAGTTCCTCTACCTCTGATCTTGCTAGCAGAATTATCACCAAATTTTACCACTCCTCCTTCATATCTTTCCAAATCTATGAACTTATTTTTGTCACCTATCATATGGTGGGAGCATCCATTGTCAATGACCCAGTCATCCTTTTCTTCAACTTGGGCAGCCAGAGCTCTTTCTATTTTATGATTGACAGATTCAGAGGGCATTGGATCTTCTTCCTTGATGGCAATAAACACCCAGTCACTTTTAGATTTATTTCTTGTCTTTGATTCATCATATGTTACTCCATCATCATCATCTTCATGAACATAGTAACATTTCTTTTGGAATCTTGATCTATTTGGATTTGCCCTTGAAAATCTTTCCAGACACCTTGAGGTAAAATGACCAATCTTATTGCAGTTAAAACATTTAAAGGGCAATTTTCCTTCATACTTACCGGATCCTCTTGGTAGTCTTTTTCCAATAAGGGCTTCAAGTTGAGCAGCTTCTGCTTCATCTTCTTCCAGATCTTTTCTTTCTTTTTCATACCATGATAGTTTCTTTGAAGAGTTCTCTCTCGGATCAAACTTGTGTTTGCCTTTTACAGAGGCACTAGCTTTGAATGCAGATTCAGTCTTGTGGGGTGCATCTCCAAACTCGGTCAGTTCAAATGCAGCTAATTTTCCAACCAATTGATCTCTTGTGATATTTGAAAAAGATCTAAATTCTTCAATAGCAGTAACCTTGTATTTATAAGAAGGAGGTGGGATCTGAGAACTTTGGTAACAATCTCATCTTCATCCAAGATTCCACTAGCACATCTAATGTCACAAACAAGATCATTTATTTTTGGCATAAATGTAGTGATATTTTCATCTTCACTCATCTTTAGGTTTTCAATTTTTCCTTTCAGACTCTGTAGCTTGGCACATTTAACATACTTGTCTCCTTCATGCAGAAGTTCCAGCTTTTCCCAAATCTCATATGTAGTTTTTAGATCTATAACATTTGTCAGCTCTGAATTAGATAAGGCACTTAGTAGAGCTTCTTTAGCTCGAAGATTATTTTTAGCATCTTTGATTTCATCTACAGTTCTCAGACCATTCTATGGAGGAACATACTTCTTTGAAGCCATGATCCAAGATTGCATTCCCATACATTTCAAGTGACATTCCATGCGGCTTTTCCAAAGAGTGTAATTGGTTACGTCAAACCTTAGACTATCCTTCCTGTAGGAAGACATCTTGGATCTCCTCAAGCAGTTAAGCTCTTTTAAAGGAACTTAGTTCTTATACCAATTGTTAGATTCAAGATAGACAACTGAGAGGGGGGGTGAATCAGTTATCCCAAAACTTTCTCTTATTAACCACTTAAATCCTTCTTATAATTCAGCAGCATAATAATAAATCAATCATGGAAACATAATGCAATAATTCAAGAGCAGAAACACACTAACACATATGAAACCAAGATTTTAACGTGGAAAACCTAATTAAGGGAAAAACCATGGGGTGACTAACCCAAGATTGTATTCTCTGTTAAAAGAACAAGAAGAACAAAATGGCACATGCCAATTAGGGCTCACTACCTGAGCACACTGTTCACAAGAGGCCCACTACCTATAGGAGACACACTGTCTACAAAATGATAAATATTATATACTTGAACTGAAGAATAGCATCTTCACCATGCTTGAGTCAGTTCCATTTAAGCCCAATACTCTTGCTCTGCCTTTCACTTTCCTCCTCTCTACCACACTCTCATCTCCACCAAAGATGCATTTGAAATGACTTCACAACTTCTTATTTATACAAGACATTGACTTTGGGATAATCATCAAAGTTAGCAAATTTTATAGAGTAAATACACAAATACAACTTGACTTATTACAAAAGACTTCATGTGGATCACCACACTGTTGGCTACATAGATCTGAGACTTCAATCTTCTTTGAGGAACATGCCATGCTTCGTAGAATATCTTCAAGATCATCCGCAGGATGTGTACCTCATCCGGTCAGCCAAGTTTAGGAAGAACATCATCATCCGGAAGTAATCCTTCAATTATGAGCTCAATCTTCAATGCAGACCATCAACATGAATTGGACATAATCCAGAGACCTCCACAAGCTTTCTTGAATCACCAAGAACATCCACACTACTTCTGCTTACTGAAATCATTGTCTCCTTCATCTGGAACCTCAAGAACACAGTCTGTCATCACTATCATATTGGAATAGATGCTTGCGGACCTCAGATCATGAACCAATTGAGTTGTCAATTCACATTGACTTCCTAAACACTCCACAAAATCTGCAGAACAAGATATTGCATTTCTGGATCTCACCGGACCTACTTGTGTCACTTTGTCACCTCTAAACATATGCCAGAACCAATTTTACTCATATGGCCATAACTTCTTGTAATCTTCATGCAGACCTCTCAAATTTTTACTAGATCACCTCTAGACACATATATACAAACCCTTTGATGCACAACCTTTGATCTTCATCTTATCTGGGATCTTTACTTCACTGTCTTTACTATTCTTCTTTGTTCTTGATAGGACTAATTTTCTCAATATCCTCAACATACAACTCATCCAATCCTTGATATCAATGCAACAGGAGTATGTTGACATCAATGACAACACCAGTTAGGCCCATACTTGCAACACAAAGATATACATACATCCGAGGAACCAAACTTCATGAGAAATGCCAACCAAAGTAACTCAAAGTCTACCAATCAGCACTTACATAAAAAAAATGGCTTATAAAACAAACATATAATACAAAGAACAATTACAATGATTTGCAAACTACAACCAACTGCTGTAAAATAGAGCATACTTCCACAAATGGTTTTCTTCTCACTCTCCCAGCTTTGATCTCCTCCACTTCTCCCAAGTCCACATCTAAAAAGAACCCATACTGTTGCCCAAAAAAATAAAGTACAACAATAGTAGATGACCATAAACTCAGTGATCATACAAGATGAATAAGAACCTCTAGGAAGAAGAATGAGACCATAAAGAGAAACTGCAAACCATAACATGTCCTTCTGCCAACATCACCAAGTGCTAAGTTGTGCCAAGTATGATCTCCTTCACAAAACCCCAACTAAAAAGCCTTAACAACACCCAACCATTCAATCTCATAAGATCAAATAAACATCAACATGGATGTAAGCCTCTCTAAACAAGGTAGATCAAACTCATAACCATTCCATAACAAGGAATAAGCCTAATCACATCTCCTAAACTCCTCATAAATCAACATCATAAATCAACATCATAAATCAAACCATACGAATCAAGAAGATAACCATGCTATCATCCCTCAAGTGAAATCTCTAGAACCAATAACAGTAGCTCAAGATTCATATCCATGAGAAAACAAAGCATAAAACAACATGAATCTAAAATAACCTGGGCAACACCTATTAGAACATTTTCTACCAAGTGAACTAAGAGTGGGGAATGAGAATGATCCACTGAGATACACCGAGTCTCATATACTCTTTCTAATAACAATCTCCTCTCAAGTTCAAATATGAACTCACATCCATAACAAGTGAAGGCTTCTCAATTTTTCTGCTAAAATTTAACCATTCCAACACATGGTCCCTACAACAAGAGATCTCAAGACTCACCTCAAGTCTCTAGTATCCATGAACATCCATCAACCAACACATGCCAACTTCAAATGCATCCTACAAAAACATGAAGCTTCAAGAAAATGATTAATACTCAAAACCAAAGAGAACAAACAAGATCACTGTTAGAACTCCCACTGCACATCTGCATGGTCAAGAATCCCATCATGACATCATGATCTAACCTCCTTGTAAGAAGATCACATACAACAAGGCGTACAATGATGCATGCATCCTGTCTCAAGAGAACATGTATCATGCCAAATCTTTAAGCTAGCATCAAGAGTAAATCATGACATAGTAACAACATCTCTAAACAAAGGATAAACATGTCATACTGACAAATCATAAACCTAACACCTCAGTCAAGATGTCAACATCTCAAACATATGAAGATAACCATCTCCTGATAACAAAACTAAAAATGTCAAAGAACTCTCAAAACCAAGAGCTCCTCCATGACACCAATATCCACTGCAGAAGATCATCCATCACTTATGATGAATCCAACATCACTGTCGAAGCTCCCACTAAAACTGTGATACTAAGCTTATCAAGGCATCATGATAACCATCCTCTCAATGAAGATCATCCATGGCTCTAACACAATCTAATAATTGTCCTGGGCAATATCAGCAACACAAAAGAATAAAGTAGAACCAAGATCTCCAAGTCAAGAAGATAAAGCCATTACTGTCAAAAGCTTACACTAAATTGTGTAACCAAGCTATCCATGACATTATGATAAATGTGCTATAAGTCCCAATAACGGACTATCCATGCACTCTAATTATCCATCCTCTTATCCCAAAGCAACATACTAAATACACAAATGACCACAGACAAGGCCAATTAACAAAGTCTGCATAAATACTGAATCAATCTTGTGGATATAGATAGTCCACATCTGAGTCATCCCACTGCAATCAAATAGGTGATCAGCCCACAAAGCTGCATAACTCATAGATCCCAAACATGAAACATGCAAACTCATCATCACATTAGTAACTTGCAAACTGAGATAGCAAAGATGACAATTTGTAGACTTCAAGACTCAACCATCAAATCTAGATTCAATTTGCCAACAAGCCCACAAACGAGTGATTGTAGTCAAGGAACTAATCAAGCATATGCTGTAGAAATGATGAGTGATAAATCACATACCAACATCTCCACACTAAGAAAGATACAAACCTCCTCACATTATGCATGAAGCATATATACAAATATGCAACTATCTTACATCCAGAAACACTCTTAAGGAATCATAATTTGAAAAATAGTTTGTCTGTAGATTTACAAAACCACAAGTTTTGATTAACCATGTAAAACCTGCAAAACTACCATGTCACTGACATACATGCAAATCCATATCCACTTATCATCTGGAAAACACACAAGTCTGAAAATCACCAATATAGTTAAACCAGAATAATGGAATAACATAGATAAGCATAACCATAGATTTTTGAAATGAAACATCTACAGACTCCTTAGATCAAAATAATATGAAACTGAGACATGCAAGTACAACCAACTAATATGAAATAGAGGTCTAGGAACTTCAGGCCCATTTGTGGGCCAACTCCACAACCATCACCACGTACAAGCATACAAAGGAACTAGGCTGTTTCAGAAGCTTTCAAACCATCTAAAGATTAACTTCACAACCTACATGCATTCAGGGTTAACAAGACAATGTCTTCCAATGCCAAGGACTAAAACCAAGTACCCAACATAAACACATCAAACCATAGCCATGGCAACCAAAGTTTCTCCATGTGATCAGGGAGCCAAGAACAAACACCCAACATGAATACTTTGTTGCAAACGACCATAGAATGATAGAACATAACCACCATGCATGAGGGTTATTGCATACTATTAAATAGGAGCTCCAGATCAATATCATATTAAATGTAACGACATGATCAACTCCATAACACTCCCTCTTAAGTTTCCATAACTCAAAATTTGTGCCATTAAACATCCTCATCTCTATTCTTCCAGATGTGCCTGCCATCTCATTCCTGCAACAAGATTTCAGAATACTCTGCATGGACTCCCACTCAACCTAAGATTAGTACACAAAACCCCTATCCAACAACTAGGACCAAAGAGAATAGCTCTGATACCAACTGAAAGGAAGTTAGGTGTGCGGAATTGCTTCCTACACTAATCTAATGAGGAGAGAAGAGTGCAAATTCATTTTAACCTTTACAATTATAGAATGTTTAATACAACACAGAGATATTGCAGTAATGCACCACATAAGAATGTAAGATAGAAGAAAAGAGACACAACATATACGTGGGGAAAACCCTTATTGGGTGAAAAACCCCACACTCCAAAACCTGCACAATGTATTATCAAAACTGTAATGGTTTACAATACACTTGCAATGCAAGATCTTAGAAGTCTTCAACACTCATATCTAGAGACAAAATGGAAACATAACAACACCTGTTAATCACCTTCTCTTTCTCCTCTCCAAGCACCTTCTTATGTTGAAGTTTTCAAGGCAAAACTGAACATATCTAGGAATGGGCATCCAACTTGGCCTCATGGCCCAAAACCCATGCCTAGGGACACTTGTCCAACACTGCAGCATGGTCATGACACTTGTCATATCACCCCATCCCACTATGGTCACCTATTTCTAATTTGGGCAATGACAAATGCTCTTACACACCAACTGGTTGTCATAGAATCTGTCATAGCTATCATAACTACAGCTGTAAGAGAATCTGTCATAAATAGGCTATAAATAGCATATTCTCTTACAACATGACATAACCCTCCTTGGGGTGCCCAAAGATGCCTTCTTCCAAGATGCCTTGTGACACATGTCTTCACCTGTCATAGAACCTTCTATTTCTGACTCTTACATGTCATAAAACTGTCACAAGAATCTGTCATGACCATTTCAGTCAATATTCCCTTACACAACATCCAAGATGCGGACACATGGCAAAATATTCCTACCACTAAGTGGGACGCCTATCTCCTCATGTGAGGACAAAATTACATGTGGTCATATGCCATGTAGGATGACACATCACCGTGCCAACTCCCACAATATGACAACATAAGATTTGCATCCAATTAATACAATAGGCAATAAATAAATAAATATATTGTAAAAATACAAGGAATTATCAAGGTTGAGACACCTTAATTCCCAACATCCTTTATGTGATAGGTTATTTGCTTGCAGGTGTTCATTGGGATCTGTGAGGTTGGTTTATCAACTTCAACAAGGAAAATGTTTCCTCATCACCCAAGGCATCCACAACCTCACTCCTCCAAGTCTTCCACATGCAAGCATCAAAATGACACCAACATGCAATTTCCAAGTGGCAAAATGTGACCCATCCAAAGTTAGGTGCCCATATCCAAGAATGACATCTTACAACATCTTATGACACGTTGTAACCATCATAGATACCTTCAACATGTATCCTTCCCAAGATGGGCGCCTGGGACTAAATATAGCAAATATACAACTAACATATCCATCATATGTGTCATAGAATCATAGAATCTTATGACAACTTGTAATTGTCATAGATTCACTTACCAAACATTATGATAGTTGTTATACATGCCAAAAATAGCAAATTCTCCAAGGGTGAATGCCTACCCTCATTTACCATGAGTTTTTACATTTGCCAACAATAAATGTCACTTCATAACTACCATCGGTGACTCTGAAATTACCACTATCAATGAGACTACCTCATTCCCTTATGGGTAATTACAAATAATCAAATAATAAATGGAATAAATATAATATTGGAATTTACAAGGTTAATGGCACCTTATTCCAACATTCTCCCACTTGACATTATACATTGTAAATCAACCCATAGGAAAACAAATGAAATAATCAAGCACTAGAAACAAGGCCCATGGCCTCTCTGCACCACAAACTTTTCTGTGCTCACAGGTTTGGTCAATGAATCTGCAACATTCTCCTAAGTGTCTATCTTCTTCAGCTCAATCTATCCATTCATGACCAACTCTCAAACAAAGTTATACTGAACATCAACATGTTTAGTTTGAGCATGATACATAGGATTCTTGGCCAAACAGATAGCACTCTAGCTATCACAACTAATCTGAATGATCTTGCAATCAAAACCAATACCTATACATAGTTTATTCAACCAAATGTCCTCCTTAGAGACATGAGTAGTAGCCATAAACTTTGCTTATATGGTGGACAAAGCAACTATGGGCTGCCTCTTACTCATCCAACTCACTACTCCTCCAAACAGAGTAAACACATAGCCACTAGTGGACCTTCAACTATCCAAGTCACATGCCCAATTTGAATCAACAAAACCTTGTATGTCCAAAGATTTATCAACACTATCAGCACCAGAATAAACCAAATAATGATCAAGAGTACCTGAAAGATATTTAAACACCATCTTTGCATAATTCCAATGTTGTCTATTAGGGTTAGACATAAATCTGCTCAAAACTCCCACTACTTGGGCAATATCTGGTCTAGTGCAAATCATTGCATACATCAAACTCCCTACTACACTAGCATATGTCACATTAGACATATTGTCAAAATCATCCTCATTCTTTGGACACATATCTAATGGAAGCTTAGTACCAATGGGTAAAGGAACTCTAACTAGGTTACAGTCTTGCAAACTAAATCTCTGCAAAATTATATTCACATACTTTGTGACAACCAAAGCTTTCTGTTACCTCTGTCCCTCCTAATCTCTATTCCTAAAATATACCTGGTAGCTCCAAGATCCTTCATATCAAATGCACCTGAAAGTTGAGCTTTCAGCTCACTGATCATACCCTTAGTATTGCTAAAAAATATGTCATCAACATACAATGCAATGATCAGTATAGAATCATCAATACAATGAATGTAAATACAATATTCATCCTTGCTTCTAACAAAACCCAATTTCAATACAAATGAATCAAACTTTTGATACCACATTCTGGGGGACTGTTTTAAACCATAGAGAGACCTCTTTAACCTACAAACCAATGTTCTTTTCCTTTTACCTCAAAACCTGTAGGTTGTTGCAAATAAATTTCTTCCTCAAGATCTCCATGCAAGAACACGATCTTAACATCTGTTTGCTCAATCTCCCAATCATAAGCTGTGGCAATGGATAAGACAAATCTAATAGAAGTCAATTTAGCAACAGGAGAGAATATCTCACCAAAATCAACTCCCTCTCTCTAGGAGTAGCCCTTGGCTACCAGTCTAGCCTTGTACTTTTCCAATGACTTGTCTGTTCCAAACTTCTTCTTGAAGACCCACTTACAACCTATGGCCTTTCTTCCTTTGGGCAAAAGAATAAGATCCCAGATGTTACAAGAGTCTAAATCCATCATCTCCTCATGCATGGCTAATTGCCAAGACTCACTATCATCTGCAGAAATAGCTTCCCTATAGGATCTAGATTCATCGTCAGTACTCAATAAAGAAAATATATAATAGAAATCTGGTGGGCTATACCTGTCAAATGGATTTCATTCTCTTGTGGATCTGCTCAAGGGTGGAGTAAGAGACTCTACTTATTCTTCTATATGATCATCTGTAACAATAGACTCATCTTCATCAGAATTAATTGAATCTTCTTCTTCTTCTTCATCCCCAATCCATCATTTTGTTCTTCCTGAGGTGCATCTTGCTGCTCTAAATCAAAGTGCACTCTCTTTACCTTTTCTTCTTTTTCTTTTGGTTGCTCAGGTTCAAAAATAGCTCTAAGTTCCCTAAAAATTTCATCTCTAGAAAATTTAATCTTGTGGGTTAGTGGATTCCAAAGCTTATAACCTTTGACATTATCATCATATCTAATGAATGTACACTTTTCATCCTTTGGATCCAACTTAGATCTCTTTTCCTTATGCACATAAACAAAAGCCTCACAACCAAAAACTTTTAAATGTGAAACAGAAGGTTTCTTACCTGTCCATACTTCATAAGGCATCGAATCAAGAGCCTTACAAGGAGATCTATTAATCAAGTAGCAAGCAGTACACACAACCTCTGCCCAAAAAAAATTATCCAATTGTGCATCACTCAACATACTTTTATCTCTTTCCATGATTGTTCAGTTTATCCTTTCTGCAACACCATTCTATTGTGGTGTATATGGAGTTATCTTTTGTCTAATAAAAGATGCATGCTTGCAAAACTCATCAAATTCCTTAGAGCAATATTCACCTCCATTATTAGATCTTAATATTTTATCTTCAATCCTGATTGGTTTTCAACTAAGACTTTAAAATCCTTAAACTTAGTGAAAACTTCAAATTTGAGCTTCATAAAATAAATCCATATAAATATGGATACATCATCAATGAAGGTAACAAAATAACAAGATTTCCCAATAGAATCATTATCCACAGGTCCAAACACATATATATGAATAATTTCTAATTTCTCTTTTTCTCTATTGCTTCCTAAAGGAAATGATTTTATGTTTTGTTTACTAAACACATAATGCTCACATAAATCAAAGTGCTCATCAGAATAAGAGAAACCATCCAACAATTCTTTATTCTTAATAGTTTTAATACATTATTACTTGTGTGGCCCAATCTGCAGTGCGACAACATACAAGTGTTTTTAGAAGCCTCATAAACATAAGAGGTATTACAAACTGTAATGGCTTCAATCTTAAACAAGTTTTCGTATCTCTTCCCTTTCGCTACCACCAAGTTCCCTCTCACCAATCTACATCCATGCTTGTCAAATGTCACATGCGTTCCCAAATCATTCAATTTTGAAACTAAAATCAGATTTCTAGCTAGTCCTAGAACATGCAAAACACCAGGGAGGGTTTTAATCCTCCCATCATTGAAACACAACAATACCTTTCTTTTCCTAACAATTAGATATGAAGAGTTGTCACCAAGGTAGATATTACCACCATCATATTCTTCATATGTGGAGAACGATTCCTTATGCAGGGTCATATGAAATGAGCATCCTGAGTCAATGAACCAGTGATCATTAGAAACAACATTACATTTAGAAATTAACACATCTTCACCTGCATTCGAGGACTTATCTGAAGCATTCTCCCACTATTTCTTTGGATTTCTACACTCCTTCTTTACATGTCACCTTTTACCATAGTTCCAACACCTAACTCTGTTCTTCTTCCCGAGAATCCTAGACTAACACTTGGACTTGTCCTTAGCTCCTTTCTGATCTCCTTTTGGTCCCCTTTCCTTAGACCTTCCCTTGACATTAAGAGCATCACCTGAACTATCAAAACTCTTCTTCCTCCATTCCTATGACAGTAAAACTACAACAAGGGCATCCAACTCAGGATCTGAGAGGTTAGCAGTGATAGCCAAAATGATATTTTCCCATGATTTAGGTAAAGAACAAAGAAGCAATATGCATTTATCTTCCTCAGTAACATCAACATCAATGGTTGCAAGCTGACTCATCAACAAATTAAAAGAATTCAAATGCTCTGCAACTCATTCACCTTCTCGCATTTTCATGGAAAATAAATTTCTTTTTAAATAAAGTTATTTACCATACTCTTGGCTTGGTAGATCTCACCAAACCACTTCCAAAATTTATGTGCGGTCTCTTCCTTTGTGACATTCAATAGGACAGAATCTGACAGACACAAATGAATGGTTCCCCGTGTCTTTTTATCTAGCCTTGCCCATTCATCTGGAGAGACATCATCGAGTTTCTTCTCTTTTTGGACAGCCAACCACTGGTTTCTTTCTTCCAACAAATCTTCCATTTTCAGCTTCCATAACTCATACCCCGTTCTGTTGAACTTCTCAATGTCCAAATGAGAGCTTGATGCAACAGTGGATGTAGCCATAATATCAACACAAGATTTGCAAACACAAACACAACCAAATCTCCCACTATAGCTACAGCATCCACACTACCACCCAAGAGTCAAAGCTGGCCAGGCTCTGATACCAAAATTTAGAAATGAAAGCAACACTACTTCAATGGAAATCTAATTCAAATAAATTTTTGCAATCTTTTAAGTGTGTATTATCAATGGAGATTGTGACATGAAATTCAAACTATGCTTCACAGAGATGCAAAATCAGAAAAATAAACACATGACACAATGTTTAACATGGACAAAATCCTTTTGGGTAAAAAAACTCCACATAGGAAAGAGGCCCAATATTTTTATTAATCTGAAAGTGATTGTACAATACAACAAGACTTCAACTCTCTCCACTAGTCTTTAATCTGACAACATTTTGGTAACACCTAAGTACCTAAAATCTATATTGCAGCAACAAAGTACATGGCAAATGTTTCCTAATCACCCAAGGCATCCACACTCTCTCTCCTCCAAGTGTCCCACATGCAAGCATCAAAATGGCACCAACATGCAACTTCTAAGTGGAAAACTATGACCCATCCAAAGTTGGGTGCCCATATCCAAGAATGGCATCTTACAACATCTTATGACATGTCATAACTGTCATAGATACCTCCAACATGCATCATTCCCAAGATGGATGCCTGGGGTTAAATATAGCAAATATACAACTAACATATCTGCCATATGTGTCATAGAATCAAATAATCTTATTGCAACTTGCAACTGTCATATATTCACTTACCAAACATTATGATAGTTGTCATACATGCCAAAAATAGCAGATTCTCCAAGGGTGAATGCCTACCCTCATTTACCATGAGTTTTAACATTTGCCAACAGTAAATGTCACTTCGTAACTACCACCAGTAACTTTGGAATTACCACTGTCAATGAGACTAGCTCATTCCCTTATGGGTCATTACAAATAATCAAATAATAAATGGAATAAATACAATATTGTTATTTACAAGGTTAATGGCACCTTATTCCAATAGATGTTCCTGATAAAGAGGAGTAAGTGTTGCAGTTTGATTAGAGAAGTAGTGTGCAAGTATGTGCAGAGGAGTGATGTCCTTTGCCATTGATGTCAAAGGGGGAGAGAAATCATATGAAAAACTTACGGGGAGAAAGAACTCAGATGTGTAAAGAGAAAGGGGGAGAATATAATCAATGCAGAATCTTGTCTTGATGGTTCTTATAGTTTTTCACATCAATGTTGCCATAAATGACAAAGGGGGAGATTGTTGCAAGTATGTGCTTACTGGTGTTGTCATTGACGTCAACATATCTGTGTTGTCATTGGTGTCAACTGTGCTCTTGTTTTGATGCTTACTTGTGTTGAGTTAGTTTCTTTGTATCGACTTATATAAGTGTTGAAGATAATCAGAAAGTATTCTTGATATTGAGTTCCCAAGTGCTTTTGAGAAAATTTGCTCTCTTAGTGGAAACAATGTGTTGTAGAGTTTCCTAGCTTGCAGAAGTACAGTGTAGTTTTTTGCTCTGCATATTCTCTATACTGAATATCTTTGTCTTTGGATTGGAAGTTGTGTTAAGGGATGTATGTAGATGCTATGTTTCAAGTTTGAGCCTCTGGTGTGAAGATTTGAGTGAGTTTTGTTCACCAGAGTAAAAACTATTTTTTTGTGTATTTAATGGTGACAGGGAGAATGTATTATGTTCCATATTTCTCTGCATTTAAGTTTTATAGTTTGAGGTTATGAAATTAAGTTTGTAATGATTTTATGTGCCTTAGAAATGGTTCATGATTTTGTACTCCACAAGCGATCTTTCCTTTATGACAATGGCCAATAGCGATGTTCAAGTGCTCCTGTTTGAAGTAACTCATAGATAAAGTGTTTAGAGGTTGTGCTGATGTTCTTGGTGATTGTAACATGCTTTTAGATGTCCCTGGATTATGTTCCTACCTTTTGATTGGTCTGCTAAGTCTAATCTGGATTGTACATGAAGAGTGTTCTTAAAAGTCTTAGTGTTAACACCAGTTTTAGTCGACTTGGTTGTTTTCACTCTTGTGATTATACTTTGGAGTTTGTGATAGCATGTTGTAGCATGGAAGATTACATTTGAGTCCCAACTAAGGTGTACATTCCAAGGTTGATGAATTGTATAAATATGTGTAATAAAGTCATGAATGATGTGTGAATTGTGTGAAGATGCGAAGATAAGTGCTAGGTGAAAAAGCAGAGCAGAGGAGATTTATTGCACTTCAATGGAACTGAACTTAGGAATGGTGTAGATGCTATTCAATCAGTTCAAACCTTGGCAATGAGCCTTTTACCTTCGGCAGTGAACCTATATGTAGTGAGTCCTTAAGGGCAATGAGCCTTGGGCAGTGAGCCCTAAGGCAGTGAGCCTCTGATTTTCAGTATTGTTATTACATATTATATTGTGAGCTAACACTCACCATGGTTTTTCCCTATTTAGGGTTTTCCACGCAAAAATATGGTGTCTCATGTGTTGAATGTTTTGTTGTGTTTAAGTTTCTGTTCTCATGCTTTCATGGTTAAATCATAATAACAATTATTAAGTGGTTTATATGTTAATGGTTTTAAAGTTTTGGTTACAACTGATTCAACCCCCCCTCTCAGTTGTCTTGCACTTTTCAACACTATTGTCATCTCAAAAAGAGTATATTGGAGAGCTTCTAGTATGTAAATGATGCTTGGATTTTTATTAGAACTTAATTGCATCGTTGATTACGATGCAACACTACATCTTCAATGGAATTTCTCATCATTCTAAAAATCAACTTGTTATACATGTTATTTATTAATCTTTATAAGTGCTAGTGATTGGATACAGTCCTAAGGAGTTTATGATTTATAAATCTAACTTCCATAGATTAAATTTTAAAATTGTTTTATAGAATTAAAAATATGGTTGATCTTGATACATAAATATGCCTTTTGATGAAGAATGTTGATTAAATGTTTAATGAGTATTAAATTAGATTACGATAATAACTAAGGAATAAAATAGATTTGGAATAATTATGAAAGTAATGATAATGAAAAGGATCCTTAGATTATTAAAAGCCAGTTAGACTAAAGTTATTTTGATGATGATTTTTAGATTTTTATACAGAGCTCAATACCTTAACAGTTGTTGAGTGTGCATGTGAAATGCTAACATGGACCATGCCAACCACATATCTAAGGGGGTTATAAAAATTCAGAAGAAATTCCCTTTGGTGCTCAATGTCCTAATGTCAAACATTACATACCTTGCAATTTTCACACCATGTTTTGTATTCGCTTTAGTGTCCCTTACCTGAGCATGTTTTAGGGTATAATGAGCTAATGGTCCCAACCTTTCTCCTTCACATTCTACTACTCCTCATTGATGGTGAGTTGTGTATCTTAATTTTGGGATTTTTCTCTAGAATGATAGCATAATGCATGGACATCCATGAAAGAATTCAAATAATTAGTAAGATGAATGCTAGAATCAAATTGGAGTAAATATTATGAAAAAATGTATATTGTACATATAGGTGGAGTTATTGGATTGAATCAGAAGTCGGTCCCAATACTTAAGGATTGCTGGCAGGTTGACTCAATCAACCTAGGACACTTATTGAAGATACCTAAGTAGGCTTACAACACATGTATTTTACCTATGTGCTAGTAATATGCATGAGGTAAAATAATAAACACTAACATCCCCTTAAGCATAGCTTAGGTGGGTACAATACCATGAAAGAATTCATAGAATCGACTAAGAGAATGCTGGCATCAAATTAGAGTAAAATTATGAACAAAGTGATTTGTAAACATAGGAGAATAGTTTGAGTCAAGTTAGAAGTTGACTTCAACACTCAACTAGAGGTGGAAGAAGGTTTCCACCAAGTGGCAAAGGATAGTTGACATGTATCTTGGAGAGTTGTGTCAAACTCTTCAAGTCAACACCTAACCACCTAAGGTAGCTTAAAGCCATGTGAAAATATATTACTTAGGCTAAGTAATATATATTAAAGTTTTGTACTAACACCTCCTTAAGCATAGCTTAGGTGGGTACAAGAAAAGATGAGTCTTGACTACTAGGCCTAGTGAGATACCCATGTACAAAGTAATCTCTCATGAAGTGGACAAAGGTAGAAAAGCCTGTGGGAAAAATACCATCCAAAAGAGAGAAAATATGCATGAAAATTATACAAGTGACAAAGTATTACTTCTTTCACTGAGTACAATATATGTTCCCCCCATAAGAGAGAAAATGATATAAGGTCTATGAGACCTCCCCATAATATGTGTCCTGTTGCACTAAGACTGGATGCTCAACAAAGGATGTAGATGTAGATCCAAGAATACAAAACAATATTCCTTCCCTTGGGAAGAAATGAAACCAATTGAAGATGCAAGATATCTTCCCATGCTGGAAGATGTATGTATGATGGGTAAGTGCAAGAAGATGGGGGGCCAAAAAGTGGCCAAATTAATTTCAAAAAAAATTAAGTCATAACGCGAGCGTGTTATGACTTCCTATAAATAAATAAAAAAAGGTTTCCAATTTCATTTCTTTCTATCTTCTCCTCTCTACCCGCGGCTTGTAAACCCTAGAAAGCGCACTCACGTTTTGCAAAACTCCATTCAACACAAAAAGCTTATCGATTCATCGCCAAAATGCCGCCACGATGTCAAGCACGCCAAAGGGGTGAGTTATATTTGTTTTTTTGTTTGAATTTGTTTCTAAATAGGTAGGTTTTTGTTGATTTTTGATGTATATTTCGTTAATTATCAAGAAATGTTAATGCACCTCCTCCTCCTCATCCTCCTCAAAATCCACAAAATTCTGAGGAGGAAATACCTGCAGAACAACAACCTCCTCCATTCATTCCTTGACATGCCCCTAGAACACAAGAAAATATAATGGGGCAAATTGAAAACAACAAAAAGGAAATTGAAGATATAATTGCAAGGTTGAAAGATCCTTCCACTTCAACCTTGCATAGGTCCACGCTTGCCGAATCTATTGAGTCTATGTTATCAAATGTAGATTCAATTAGCAAGCAAATAACTAGTTGGACGGATAAGAAGAGAGAGTTTAGAGATTACTATGTAGATAATTTGTCATACCAAGATGTGAAAAAATTACAAATTACAAAATTAGACTTGTGTTCAATTTTCACAAACCCACAAACAAATCAACCTCCACCCATTACATGAAAGAGGTTCCCTATCCATTGGTGCAACAACCAAGTGATAAGGGACAATTTTGGCCAGAGGTGGTGGATGGTTTTTGACCATCCTCCATGCAATAATAATGAGGTCCCGCAATACTTTTTGAGGAAACTCTACTGTGAGTTTGTCCTCAATAAAGTGCCAAACTATTTTGATATGCGGGACTTCCAGGGTAGAGGTGGGGGGCCAACACAAGATAGACCAGGGGCACGTCTTGACCCATAGTGGATAGTGAGATGAGTAATCAGCAGACCAGCCCACGAGCATGTTTCTATCCCTTCCATTGTGAAGGAGAGTGTTGAGGTCGATACACTTCAGTCGATTAGTGCCTTGACCTAGAGCATCATAGAGCATGCCGGTCCTGCAACACAGAGTGGGTTGGGAGATAGTACGAGGAGTAGGGTCCCACCCCATACTTGTCAAGCTTGTGGGTCAGCCTGTGGTTATGACCCCATGGACAGTCAAGACGCAGGTGCACAGGCTACATCTGCAGCTGAGTAGATGGTGATGACAGATACCCTCCTGAGTGAGACTTTCAGCCTTGATACTCAGGTAAATATTAGCAAGTTTATTGAATTTAATTTATTAAATTTCATTTTTGAAATACAAGATTAACTAATTTAAATTCATGATTTTAATGAAAATTTATGGTCATAGCGTCGATGCAGTTTTCAGTGGTTCTCCACCTGCATTTTTCACTAGATCATCTACTGTCGAGGTATGTAACTAGTAAACAATTATAAATATTACATGTGAATAGCATCGTTATATGAATGGTATTCTAATATCTAATTTTGGATGTTGAATAGGTTAATACTGTAGATTTCACGACAACACCTGCCAATGGTGGTGGACTTCAAAGCTTTATAGAGGTAATAAAATAAATAGTTTAATGAATGAATTGTACTTACTAAATTTTTGTATGTGATTTGTGTGCTTTATTGTGTGTACTTCCATGTTTAGATGAACGTGTGTGTATGTTAGGAGCCATGATTTGCATCACTATTATAGTTTTCGTAATTGAATAATGTTGTTTTATTTCTAGATGATGCAGGCTGCGGAGACACCTCCCCATGTTCATAGGGCAATGGAGTAGGGTGTGGCCTCTATGATTCATAGCTCCATGGCATTGACAGGGGTATGAGGCAGATTAGTAAATTTTAATTTACATTCATTGTTATAGTTGTCTATTTTTGAAAAATCAAAAAATTATTGATTTGAAGTTTAATTTCTATCTGGATGGTTTCTATAGGATATGACATCACCAGGGCCTATTCCTGCTACTAAGGCAAGCGAGGAGACAGATTATATGTTAGCGGTAAGTGATTATTTTGTTAAATGTTTCATTTTTTATAACATGTAATTTCTATATATTAATGTCTATACTTTTTATTGTAACAGGTAAAGATGCAGGAAGACCTAAATAGGAGGAGTAGCCCTTAGGTTTGTAGTAGACCACCCAGATGCACGTCTCCATCCCCTAGAAGATTAAAGGCTGCTCGTGATTTATTCTCTTCACCAGCCAAAGGGGAATGACTTTTTATTGTGTTCCTTTGTTGTATGCCTATATGGCATTCTTGTAAGCCTATATGGCTATTTTGTATATATGTTATACTTATATCGACAGATATTGATGTATACCTATATGGATATTTGGTTAATACAAATCTTTTTTATTGATGGCATCCATACTTGCATTATAAATCCACGTTTGAATGGATATTTGTAGATGGCTACTTCAAATATTTAAAGTCCGATTGTATTACATAGGATGTTTGTTGATCCAATAAGCTAGCTATTGTTATTCAAGTATCACGTAAACCTCATTTTGGAACTAAAAGATAAAAGTTGTATTTAAAAAAAAAATGAATCATCATGTTGAATAGAAAATATTAATATTCTTTATGAGTAGCATAGAATGTCAACTATATGCAATACAAAAAAATGAATCATCATGTTATTCTTTATGTTTGAGATCCTGAAAATGACTAAGTTTGGTAGCCTGATATCCTAAAACACTAGGATGAATATCCAAGTCATTAGGATGATTGCGCCTTGAGAAAAAGTCATTAAGATGAGCGCCTAAAGGAGACTTTCTTAAACATTCAAACATTGAGCAACAAGCATGAAGGGTTAAGGCGCAATTTGCAACTCATAAAGCCTCAAAAGGGCGCCCAACTTAGAGAGAGCATTCATTTAAGACAAGGCACCGATTGACACCTGTTCCACCATAAAAGTGTACCTAAGGTGGAAGGAGAACAAGCCTCTAGTAAGTGAAGCGCACCTATTGTCTAAACCACTTCATTATGGCACCCTAGCATGAGGAGTATATAAGTCAATAGGAAATGGCACCTATAATGCAAATGAAGGACTAAGTGGCATTTTCAATAAGCATCAATTCACCTTGAGCTATCAATAAATACATCAAATTGAGCCCCATAAGCCTAGGCGCCCTTTGCCTGCAAAAAAACCTTGTATTGACGTCAAGAGTTGGTCGTATCGGCGTATCGGCAGACCTTGGTTAGGATTCACCGATAGTGGTCTGTCTTGCCGACGAGTGTGGTTCGAAGTCCAAGACATTGGTGTATCGGAAGATAATCCCATCTGCGCATCAGAAGAGCAGTTGATAGATTCACCGATGAAGGGGGTCACACTGACAGTTGAAATCCATCGGTGTATCGGCCCAATGAGATTTGAGTTCACCGATGTATCAGAATAACTTGGATAATTTGATCTTAAGTAGCTTGGACAATTTTATATTGATTTGGGTGAGTGCACATTTGATCCTACTTTAGATTTGATTCTTGACATAGATCTTGAGTTTGGATGAAAATAAAGGTTTCTTGGATGGGATTGATAGGTTTTGCATAATTAACATGGTTGTATGATAGATTTTGACTTGAAATTCTAGTAAGAGACTCTTTGATAGGCTTGATAGGCCATGGATTACATGATGGTGTTTGATGGAAATGTATGGTACTAGAAGACTCTAGTTCATTCTTAATAGGCTTGTGATTGATAATATCTTTGCATGATTGCACTTGATCTTGGATCATGGGCATGTTGTTAGGATTTTGATTCCATAGAGGTGTTTGATGGATAGGCATGGTACTATGTGACTTTTGGATAGGCTTGGGAGAGGTACACTAATTGAATTTGTGATTTCTAGTTTGAGATTTTTCCTCCACTAGAAGTCCTTGGAGGAAATCTAAAAAGGATGATTTGGATGTAGTGGGTTTGGATTGATGGGATAAGTTGGAATGTAAGGATTATGAGATGGAGGATTTGAATAGGATACATAGGATAAATAGTTCTCACATGTGGTTGGGATTGGAGATATGAATTGAATATGAGGACCTTGGTCTAAAGTGGTTCTTCCCTTACCAAAGGTACCATAAGGATGACCATTAGATGTGTATTTAGGATTGGCATGATAGCTAGTGCTAGTCATTTCTTGTTTGAAATATTCTTGCATGTTCATGAGTGGGAGATGAAGGTTTATGGAAAGTTTGCATGTAATGATCTCATAGTTAATGCTATTGTCATCTTGATATCATCTTGATCTACAAGACTATCATCATCATCATTGTCAAAGGGATTTTTTGATTGATTTGGATAAAAGATTTCATTTAAAGGATGCATGGTTTGAGGACCTATTTTGATTGTGATTTTGGGTTTTGCATGAACCTCGCACAAGGTAATAGGCATAGGGTTTTTATCTTGCATAATGATTTTTTCAAACCAAGGGTCCATGATGGAAATGATTAAGGATGATAGAATGTTTGGATTTTGGACTTTGAGATGTTTATGGTTGTAAATGTTTATTGTTTGGACTCAAATTTTGTTAAATGGTTGTTTGAAAGAGGATACATCAAAGACAACAATAAGATTGGTTTAAGTATGGATGCAAATGATGTTTACTAGTTTATGAAATTAAGACACATCAGGTACATTAATTGCCTATTCTATTTAAGTGGGTGTATCAATCTCCATGGGCTCAACAATATTCTGGTTTGAGGACATGGTTGATACATGGTGAGACTAGGAGTCTTGTTTCAGTGGGATTTGAGCATAGGTATAGCACTGATGATAATTATGGTGTCATGGATATGTAGGTACATTTGAGCATTGGCAAGACTTGACCATGTTTGTAGTTGATAGGTATGGGTTATGATGTTTGATTCATGATTACAGGTGGTGTTGTGGTTTACTTTTAGCACATTGTTCTTATCTCTTAGATGCTTGATTAGTTCCTTGTCTATGGTTACTCATTTGTAAACTTGTTTGGAAAGTTGAATCTATGATTGATTTGGTGAAGTCTATAAGTTATATTATTTGATATCTTAGTTTGGAAGTTACTAATGTGATGATGATTTTGCATGTTTTCAATGGTTGGGATCTACAAGTTATGCATTTTTTTGGGATGCACACCTCATTGATTGTAGTGGGATGACTTGAATGCATATTGCCTATATCCACAAGATTGATTCAGTGTTGATGTAGACTTTGTTATTTTTCCTTGTCTATGCTCATTGTGCATTAGTATGTTGCATTGGGATGAGAGGATGGATGATGAGAATGATTGGATAGTTGGTTATTGGGACTTGTAGCATGTTTATCATGATGTCATGGATATCTTAGTTGCATAGTTTAGTGTGAACTTTTGACAGTAATGATGGTTTATCTTCTTAGATTGGAGATCTTGGTTCTACTTTGGAGTTATTAGTATTATTGTTGAGTGTGTGTGGACCATGGTGATCTTCATTTAGGAGATGGTTATCACAATGCCATGTGTAGTTCATATCATGGTTCAGTGGGAGATTTGATAGTGATGTGTATTCATCACCTAGTGATGGATGATCTTATATAGTGGTTGGGTGTAATGGACAAACTCTTGGATTATGATTATTATTTGTAGTGAGAGTGCTTTGACATCTTGGCTACTATTTTTAGGAGATGGTTATCTTCATGTGGTTGTAGATGTTGATCCTTGGTTTAGAGGTGTTTGGTAGTGTGTCTTGGTGGGCTCTTTATTCTAGATTAGAGTATTAGCATGATACAAGTTCTCTTGAGACTAGGATGTCTGTATTGGTGCATGTGATCTTCTAGGAGGAGATGTTAGATCATGATGTCATGTTTGGATACCTAATTTTGTAGTTGGAGTTTTAATAGTGGTCTTGTTGGTTCTCTTGGTATTGAGTACATTGGTCATGTGCTTGGGAGCTTCATGATAATGTGATGTTGCATTTGGAGCTTAACATGGATTGATTGGTTGTAGGTTCTCATACATACTTCAAGACTTGGGTGAGGCTAGAGTTATCTTGGGATTAGAGACACTTGTTGAGATGGTTACCCTTTAGAGGTTTTAGCAGGAAGACCAAGGAGACTTTCACTTGGATATGGGCATGAGTTAATTATGGACCTAGAGAAGATTCTTATTGGAGAGAGTCATTGTGGCTTGGTGTATCTTTGAGGAGCATTCTCATTCCCCACTCTTGGTCTACTTAGCAGACTATCATCTAAGAGGTATTTCCCATCCTTTAGATGATTTTTTTTAATTCTTTATCTTCTCATGGTTATGGATCTTGAGCTATGGTTATTGGTTCTAGAGGGTTCATTTGAGGGGTGTCTCTAAACATGCTTTTTCTCAGGCGCTAAACTAGAGTTGTCTAGATGCACAAGTGCGCCTCCCTCAATGAAGTTTATTTTGTTAACTTAGTTCATCCTAATGACTCAAGGGGTTGTTATATTCTTTAGGCGCAATCTTTCATAGACTAAAACATTCATTCCATGTTAATGTGCTCAAAGGAGGCTCTGGAGATGGAAAATGGTGCCTTAACTCACTTATGTAAATTTTGGACTTTTAGGCAATTACAAGATGTCTTGGAGGGCTCAATTCTTCAAGGCACCCATTTTGTTCACCACTTGTAGCATCACTTGTTCAAGGTGCATGTTTGGGATTCTTCAGATGATGAAATGCTCCTTGACTCCCTTGGCAGTTAGACTCCAACTCTAGGTGCAAGATAATGATGATTTGAGCTAAAATAAGCATCTAAAAATCCAAGGTATTATTTGAGGCTTCCACTCCAAATTCTACCTAGGCGCTCGCCTAGGGTGAAATGATTATCAAAGTGTGCCTTAATCATTCCTTCCTCTACACGCCCACTATCAGGATCAGGTCATCAAGGAGCTCTAAAACTTAAACACCACTGACCTCATCATGCAATAACCCCAAGACATCATCTAAGCTTAGTCAAACACACTGGAGTTCAAAAAAAGTAGGGGGTCCCATTTACAATGGGGCAATGTGTGATTTGGTCACAACAGGTGCCTAGAGTGAATAGGTTTTCATCCTGACTTAATACACTGCCTCCTTCTAACAATTTTTGGGGTAGCAGAAAACCTTTCACCACGGGCAAATGTCTCAAAGATATAAAAAAATGAGAGAGGTTATTGTAGAGACACTCTATGTGATCGCGCTGCCTTAGACGAAATGTTTGTAAGTGACACAGCTTTTGAGTAACATCTTGTCAAAGATTGCTACCTTTTTGCACTTTGGACTCTTCAGGGATATCGTCGGTACAATGTAGCTCAGACTGTTTCAACATGTTTGGGTGAAAAACATGACTATGCCTAGTGTAAATGTACCCATTCAGACACGTTGGAACAATCAGTTTGGTCGCATCAGGAGTAGGATGAAAGTTACACCCCTTTGCAACTTTACACTGCCTCCTTCTGATGATTTTTGGGGCAGCAAAAAATGTTTCACCACAGCCAAATGCCTTAGAGATATAAAAAACTGAGAGAGGTTATTGTAGGGGCACTCTACCTGATCATGTTGCCTTAGACAGAATATTTCTAAGTGACACATTTTTTGAGTAACATCTCGTCAAAAATTGCTGCCTTTTTGCACTTTGGACTCTTTAGGGATATCGTGGGTACAATGTAGCTCAGACTATTTCAACATGTTTGGGTGAAAAAAAGGACAATGCCTAGTGTAAATGTAGCCATCTAGACGTGTTGGAATAGTCAGTTTGGTCACATCAGGAGTAGGACAAAAGTTACACCCCTTTGCAACTTTACACTGCCTCCTTCTGACAATTTTTGGGGCAGCAGAAAACCTTTCACCATGGGCAAATACCTCAAAGATATAAAAAATTGAGAGAGGTTATTGTAGAGGCACTTTACATGATCGCGTTGCCTTAGACGAAATGTTTCTAAGTGACATAGTTTTCGAGTAACATCTCGTCAAAGATTGCTGCCTTTTTGCACTTTGGACTCTTCAGGGATATCGTCGGTACAATATAGCTCAGACTGTTTCGACATGTTTGGGTGAAAAATAGGACCATGCCTAGCATAAATGTACCCATTCAAACATGTTGGAATAGTCAGTTTGGTCACATCAGAAGCAAGATGAAAGTTATACCCCTTTGCATCTTTACACTGCCTCCTTCTGACAATTTTTGGGGCAGCAGAAAACCTTTCACCACAGGCAAATGCCTCAGAGATATAAAAACTGAGAGAGGTTATTGTAGAGGCACTCTATATGATCATGTTACCTTAGACATAATATTTCTAAGTGACACAGTTTTTGAGTAACATCTCATCAAAGATTGCTACCTTTTTGCAATTTGGACTTTTCAGGGATATCGTCGGTACAATGTAGCTCAGACTGTTTCGACATGTTTGGGTGAAAAATAGGACCATGCCTAGTGTAAATGTACCCATCCGGATGCGTTGGAATAGTTAGTTTGGTCACATCACGAGCAAGACACCAAAAATGCAAAAGTTGCTTTGTGCAACTTGACAACATTGACACTTTTTTGCAACATGACTCAAAGACTCAAACTAACCCCAAATGACTCAAAGTGACTTAAAATCACCTTGATTTTGGTGCCCAATGTACATTATAGAGGTCGAGGCACTCCTTATCATTCAAACATCTTAGATGAGCGCATAGGAAAGGAAAAAGCTCTAAGTTTCATCATCATGAGCACCTAATATTAAGAGACTTTAATGGCTCAAACCTTAGCATGGAGTCCTAAGGCACATTTCATGTCTCCTTTCATCCATTTTGGCACCCTGTATGTGAAGGAAGATCTAAAGGCATGAAAGTGGATGTCATATTGCAAGAGTTTGGATCATCAAAATTGAAAGAAATAAGTCTATTAAGCTTGGGCACCCTTGGTCTTCTTTTTGTTCATTATGAGCACCTTGGGAGAATGGTATATAGGTCATCATCATGATTAGGTGCCCTGGATCTAGAGTGTTGGAGAGATCATCAAATGGTGTCTAGAGGAAGTAGGGTGAGTTATGAGTTTGGTCGCATCAGGAGCAGGACACCAAAAATGCATAACATGATGATGTAAAAATGTGTACATATGTGTAAAAATGCAGGAGGAAATAAAAAAAAGACAAACCTTACAAATTAATGTGCATACTTACAACTCAATGTAACATGACTTTACAAAATCAATGTGAATACTTACAAATTAATCCAATGAACCATTCGGGTCTGCTCTACTCTTTATTGTGTCAAGTATTGCTTCATGGTCAGACTCACGCACCTTCCACAATATTTTGTTCAAAGGTCTACCACAATACTTTATCAAATGAACATTGGATGCCATGACAAGGTTCGAGTAATGAAGAATCTTCTGATGTGTGTCAAAGCTCTGAAATAGCCAAATATTAACACTCTTATGTGGGTACCTTCTAAGCCATGTTCCAGTAATAACCACTGAGCCTGTAGGGTATTCGATGTTTTCTCCATCTGTAACAGGGGCCTCCAATTTCTTTTTAGCCTCAACATAATGACATAAGTAATAATTTGTTCCCTCTTCATTATCTTCATCTGCAATAACTGCATATACGTGCCCTACATTGATATGTGTAGCAAATTAGATGAAATTAGTCAACATTACAAAAACACTACAAAGTAAGATGACATTACTTGGTTGAACTAGATGAAATTAGATGCATATATGTGCCCTATATTACCTGGTTGAACTAAATCTGATATGTGGTCAAAGTCAATTGACGATTCCATCTGTGTTAGTTCCAGTGCCGTCGGGGGTCGATACGTGTCAAGTGGGCTAAGATAACTTAACTGCCATTCGTCAACCCACTCCTTTGACTCGCACTCATCCCAGACTTGAATTGTATAGGAAGAACAAAAGCATGACATCTTTCCTGTATGGATACTCCATGAACCTGCAATTGAGCTTCTGAAAGAGTGCATCTCATTTGATCCTGTTAGTGTACAACAAGCCTCATATGGTGCAATGTTAGTATCATCTATCAACCAAAAAAATCTACGAACTGAAGACTTACCTTCATTACCTGGATCCATGGAAGCATTACACCACTTGACAATCGATTTTACATCTGTCAACTTTGCATTGTCTTTATACTTTAACTCTTCTCGTGCTATGGCTCTTTTGATACATGCTCCTGCACCATCATGCTCCCCCTTTCCATGCTCGGCCTCACAAAAGTTTCACATATGTTGAATACCTGTAAAATTATGCCTCCTACTCAGCCAATAGAAATTCTACCAGTTCTTGAATTGTGACGCACAGTTATCTGACCATATGATATGCTGATTGAACGATATGCCCCTTCTAGCAAAATCATTGTAGAACACCTGAAAGCAACCTTGCACGAACTCCGTAGAATGCGTGCGATCATCACCAATATAGAAATTATACTCCCTTATGATCTTTCTGTCATCCTTTGTACTATCATTCGCATGAATGAATGTGATACATGTGCACAAATATAGAAACCTGTGTGGAGTCGTAATATTGTGATTACACCTCATGTTGTGGCTGTAGACTGTAGTTCTCTACAAAGTCGATGACTGAAACAATGCTACCAACCAAAAATGTGTCCTTGCATAACTTGAATTGCAAGTCCAACCATCGAGCTCTATGGGCATGTCTTGCATACTCATACACTATGCTGTCACGAAATATAGGCATAAACTGATACACTGGAATCTTTTCAATAACTAATTCACACCTCTTTGCTTCTTTACCATCTTTTGTATTGTATGCCACTATTTTATACTTGCCAAACTCTACTAGTTCATTTCCAACCGCATGTGTTATTTTCATATGTTCACATATTGGCAAATGTTGCAAGCCACCGCAACGATGACATGTGCCATCCAAGCATAATTTCTTGTAGAATATTTAACCTTCCTCTCTTTCACATAAATTATTGATATGAAGTCTCTTGAAGATGTTGGTGGGGCACATATGGCACAACCCTGCAAATCATTGTTAGTATGCATATCTAAACATATAGACCTATAAGCATCAAAATGGTTAGAAAATTCAATATGTAATCTACAACAACAAGTAGTGCGTGTGTGATTTATCTTAACATAGAAAGGTTTTAGCAATTCAAAATATCTTTGACAAATTTTAATTTGAGGATACTTCTCTAGAAATTTACCATAAAACTGTGTTTGAGTCTCATCCAAAAAATGCTTTGGATGTGGCTTGTGGTTCTAACTACTGCTTCTCCTTCTTACCACATCCCTTTGATTCGGAGATACCCTTGTGTAATTCTTCCAAAAGTCTTCAATTAGTGATCTCAATGCTTCAACAATTGGTTTATCTTTTCATGGTAGTCTCCCTGAGAACACCAATAATTCATTGGCATTAGTGTCCTCAATTCTTTGGCATCTTCTAACGACTCTTGATAAAGTTTTCCTATTAATTCTCAATTCTTGACTTGTCTTTCTAATGAGATGAGCTTTCCTTGTTTGACTACTTACTATAGTTGATGTAATCACACGCTGTGTTGCATTACTATCTTTTGTGCGTGAGGTGTTACCCACACTCTCATATGCACTCATTAGATTCTTGACAATAGATTTTTCACTTGAAGCCTCTGATGTTCTCAACCCAAGAATCTTCATGATAGACCTATACTTTATACTTCGCATCATTTCAATGAATAGTTGACATCTTGCAGTCTCATTTAACTTTTCAAAGAATAATCTCCAAATCTTATTAGCATATCTTCTACAAGTGCGTTTTGGAATCTTACCTTCCATTGGCTACAAAATATTCTCATCAATATCAATCAAATACTTTGGCTTTCTATGCAAAATTCTAGGTGGTGTCAAGTTAGGTAAATTCATCTCAACATTAGGAATTTCATCAATATTTAAATTAGATGGGTTAGATGGTATACCTTTGATCGAAGATGGAATAGATGACATACCTTGAGGTTGAGGTGGGAACGATGGCGTACCTCCTTCATCACATGTGAGTGATGATGTACTCTCAACTTGATATGTGGTAGATGGTGTCCCTACATGTTGACTTGCGGTAGAGGACGTGTCTCCAACTATGGTATTAAAATCTCTCATACCACAAAGTTTTTGCATTCATTCTCTTTGTGCCACCAATACCATATCTCTTTGTGATGGTTGTGGTTCCTCTTCAATTGGTATGTCTTCATTTATCGTGTCTAATTTCCTCTTCTCACAAAGTTCCCTCATAGCCACTGCTTTCTTTACATTCTTAGCTTCTATCTCTTCCTGTGTTGGTTTAATTCTTGATCGTTTGCTCAGCATGACGGAGAATTTGTCTGTAGCATGATAAAGAGACCAATATTAGTTACTAAGAAATGAATACAAGATAATAGTGGGATTGTATTTTTTTATGTTGTAAGGATTTATTCTTGTATAGTTAGACATCATGGTATGTTAAGGTTTGTTTATTACACATAATTATTAAAGAGCCCAAGTGTAGAAAATATACATGGCATCATGTGAGATTGTAGGCTACTTTCTTGATTGGGAATGTGTCTATTTTAAACATGTATGATAAAGCATGATAAAGTAATTCAATCTGAAATAAGGAAAATGTAAAGAACATGCATGTAAAGACTTGACATACCTAAAAAACAAAGATTTGAATGGAGAGAGTACCCAATTATGTAGTGTTTTTATCTTCTTGCATCAAACTCCTCAACAATTTGAGTTTTTCACCACTTGCTTCCTTTTCAATGTTAAATTGAATAACACTCAAATATCATTACTAACAACAATACTATTAACCAATCTATAATGTTAAATTCCTAAAATTGAATCATAATTAACATTGCAACACTACAAAAATTGAAACTTGAATAGATATATATCAAACTTGGTGTGAAAACTGTTATTTCCTCCTTCTCAAGTTGCCAAAGCAGAAAAGGTGGTGGAAAGATCATGCAAAGGTGGTACAATGTGTCAAATGTGCATGAGAACTTCCCAACAGCATGAAAGCACTTCTTTTTTGTTGAAGCACGCGCAGAATCTGTAAGAAAATAGAGCATGTGGGCCTGGATCACGGGGATAACCACTTTTTTACCATTTCAATAGCAAGACAAAATGTGAGCGCATTATAATGTGCTCACGCTATAACGCGCTCATGTTTTGTCCTGCTATAGATTCATCACATCCTTTGCATTGATCACATCTCTTTCCTGCAAGAGCTTGCCAAATGCTCCGCCATATGATAGGCATAACAATGAAGGGGCAAGCCCTCATAATCAAGTTCTTGATAGAAAATGCCCTCAACCCTCAACGTCAAACCCTAATCCCTCAACCCTTAACTCTGATCCCTCCACCCTCAACCCTATCCCTAAACCCTCAACCCTCAATGTCAAATCCTAATCCCTCAACCCTTAACTCTAATCCCTCAACCCTAAACCCTATCCCTAAACCCTCAACACTATACCTTAAACCCTAATCCCTCAACCCTAACCCTAAACCCTAATCCCTCAACCCTCAACCCTAATCCATCATCCGTCATCCCTCAACTCTAATCCCTCATCCCTAAACCCTAAACACTATCCCTATTCCTAGACCCTCAATAGGCTCGATACTATACGTTAAACCCTAATCCCTCTACCCTCGACACTCTTATTTAACCCTAATCCCTTGACCATTAACCCTATCCCTCAACCTCAACCCTTAACCCTCAATCCTCAACCCTCAACTCTCAACATTAAACCCTAATTCATCAACCCTAAACCCTAATCCCTCAAACCTAAACCCTATCCCTAAACCATCAACCCTCAACAATATACCTTAAACCCTAATCCCTATCCCTCAACCCTTAACCCTTAAAACTTAAACCCTATCCCTACATCCTCAACACTTGACACTATATCTTAAGCCTTAAACCCTCATCCGTAAAGCCTCAACCCTCAATCTTTAAACCTTCAACCCTAAACCCTATCCCTTATCCCTCTACCCTCGACACTCTAACCCTAACCTTGACATTAAATGCTAATCCGTCAACCCTAAACCCTAATCCTAAACCCTCAACCCTCAACACTATACCTTAAACCCTAATCCCTCAACCCTCAACCCTAAACCTTATCCCTAAACCCTAATCCATCAACCCTCAACCCTAATCCATCATCCCTCAACTCTAATCCCTCATCCCTAAACCCTAAATGCTATCCCTATTCCTAAACCCTCAACAGACTCGATACTATACCTTAAACCCTAATCCCTTATCCCTAAACCCTCCAACCCTATCCCTAATCCTTACACCCTCCACACTCTACTTTAACCCTAATCCCTTGAACCTCAACCCTATCCCTAAACCCTTGACCCTCGAACCTTAACCCTCAACCCTCGACGTCAAACCCTAATCCCTCAACCCTTAACTCTGATCCCTCATCTCTCAACCCTAACCCTAAACACTAAACCCTAAACCCTCAACCCTCAACGTCAAATCCTAATCCCTCAACCCTTCACTCTAATCCCTCAACCCTAAACCCTATCCCTAAACCCTCAACACTATACCTTAAACCCTAATCCCTCAACCCTAACCCTAAACCTTGTCCCTAAACCCTAATCCCTCAACCCTCAACCCTAATCCATCATCCGTCATCCCTCAACTCTAATCCCTCATCCCTAAACCCTAAACATTATCCCTATTCCTAGACCCTCAACAAGTTCGATACTATACCTTAAACCCTAATCCCTCTACCCTTGACACTCTTATTTAACCCTAATCCCTTAACCATTAACCCTATCCCTCAACCTCAACCCTCAACCCTCAACCCTCAACTCTCAACATTAAACCCTAATTCATCAACCCTAAACCCTAATCCCTCAAACCTAAACCCTATCCCTAAACCATCAACCCTCAACTCTATACCTTAAACCGTAATCCCTATCCGTCAACCCTTAACCCTTAAAACTTAAACCCTATCCCTACACCCTCAACACTTGACACTATATCTTAAGCCTTAAACCCTCATCCCTAAAGCCTCAACCCTCAATCCTTAAACCTTCAACCCTAAACCCTATCCCTAATCTCTCTACCCTTGACACTCTAACCCTAACCTCGACATTAAATGCTAATCCGTCAACCTAAACCCTAATCCTAAACCCTCAACCTCAACACTATACCTTAAACCCTAATCCCTCAACCCTCAACCCTAAACCTTATCCCTAAACCCTAATCCATCAACCCTCAACCCTAATCCATCATCCCTCAACTCTAATCCCTCATCCCTAAACCCTAAATGCTATCCCTATTCCTAAACCCTCAACATACTCGATACTATCCCTTAAACCCTAATCCCTTATCCCTAAACCCTCCAACCCTATCCCTAATCCTTACACCCTCCACACTCTACTTTAACCCTAATCCCTTGAACCTCAACCCTATCCCTAAACCCTTGACCCTCGAACCTCAACCCTCAACCCTCGACATGAAACCCTAATCCCTCAACCCTTAACTTTGATCCCTCATCTCTCAACCCTAACCCTAAACCCTCAACCCTCAACGTCAAATGCTAATCCCTCAACCCTTCACTCTAATCCCTCAACCCTAAACCCTATCCCTAAACCCTCAACACTATACCTTAAACCCTAATCCCTCAGCGTTCAACCCTAAACCTTATCCCTAAACCCTAATCCCTCAACCCTCAACCTTAATCCGTCATCCCTCAACTCTAATCCCTCATCCCTAAACCCTAAATGCTATCCCTATTCCTACACCCTCAATAGACTCGATACTATACCTTAAACCCTAATCCCTTATCCCTAAACACTCCAACCCTATCCCTAATCCTTATACCCTCCACACTCTACTTTAACCCTAATTCCTCGACCCTCAACCCTATCCCTAAACCCTTGACCCTCAAACCTCAACCCTCAACCCTCAACGTCAAACCCTAATCCCTCAACCCTTAACTCTGATCCCTTGACCCTCAACCCTCAATGTCAAAGTCTAATCCCTCAACCCTTCACTCTAATCCCTCAACCCTAAACCCTATCCCTAAACCCTCAACACTATACCTTAAACCCTAATCCCTCAACCCTAACCCTAAACCTTGTCCCTAAACCCTAATCCCTTAACCCTCAACCCTAATCCGTCATCCCTCAACTCTAATCCCTCATCCCTAAACCCTAAACGCTATCCCTATTCCTAGACCCTCAACAGGCTCGATACTATACATTAAACCCTAATCCCTCTACCCTCGACACTCTTATTTAACCCTAATTCCTTGACCACTAACCCTATCCCTCAACCTCAACCCTCAACCCTCAACCCTCAACCCTCAACCCTCAACTCTCAACAATAAACCCTAATTCATCAACCCTAAACCCTAATCCCTCAAACCTAAACCCTATCCCTAAACCATCAACCCTCAACACTATACCTTAAACCCTAATCCCTATCCCTCAACCCTTAACCCTTAAAACTTAAACCCTATCCCTACACCCTTAACACTTGACACTATATCTTAAGCCTTAAACCCTCATCCCTAAAGCCTCAACCCTAAACCCTATCCCTAATTTCTCTACCCTCGACACTCTAACCCTACCCTCGACATTAAATGCTAATCCGTCAACCCTAAACCCTAATCCTAAACCCTCAACCCTCAACACTATACCTTAAACCCTAATCCCTCAACCCTCAACCCTAAACCTTATCCCTAAACCCTAATCCCTCAACCCTCAACCCTAATCCATCATCCCTCAACTCTAATCCCTCATCCCTAAACCCTAAATGCTATCCCTATTCCTAAACCCTCAACAGACTCAATACTATACCTTAAACCCTAATCCCTTATCCCTAAACCCTCCAACCCTATCCCTAATCCTTACACCCTCCACACTCTACTTTAACCCTAATCCCTCGACCCTAAACCCTTGACCCTTGAACCTCAACCCTCAACCCTTAATGTCAAACCCTAATCCCTCAACCCTTAACTCTGATCCCTTGACCCTCAACCCTATCCCTAAACCCTAAACCCTAAACCCTCAACCCTAATCTGTCATCCCTCAACTCTAATCCCTCATCCCTAAACCCTAAACGCTATCCCTATTCCTAGACCCTCAACGGGCTCGATACTATACCTTAAACGCTAATCCCTTATCTCTAAACCCTCCAACCCTATCCCTTATCCCTTAACCCTCATGATTAATAGCCTTGAACGTAAAAAAATTTAAGGGGAACATAACGCGAGCGCATTATAACACGCTCGCATTATGTCAAACATGACAAACAACAGACTTGCGGGAAAGGAAAAATGCAAAGCAAAACATAACACGAGCATGTTATAACGCGCTCGCGTTATGTCTTACTTTGGGAATCCCAAGCCTTGGGCTTGGGATTTGCTTTGGATTTCCAACCCAAAGGCTTGGAGTGCCTTATGAACAGTCACAGACGTGTTTTTCCATATTCTTCAAAATTTCACATAATTTCGTTCGTGCTAACCCTCAGATTTGCACGTGTTTCAAGGTCGAACAAATCAAACACTTGGGTAATATTAGGCTTTCTCTTAGCTATTTGACAATGTGATTTTTTTCACATTTTAACAATGTTAAGCCTTTCATCTTTAATTTCTTTTGTTTGTGTGTCTGTTTTTAGGCAAAAACCACTGTTTGGTCTTTTTTTCATTGTAAATTAACTATTCATTCAAATTTCAAAAAAATTACATATTTAGAAACTAGACTCCATTCTACAAATATTAAAAAAATAAAAAAATGATTTTCAATTAGTTTTCAAAATTTATAGGGGTAGCACAGCCAAAATTCTATTTTTTAGGATATGTCCACTTTAAAAATTAGTAAAAAATCAAATATTCATCAAAAAATTATTAGAAAAATCAGGCATAAACTACATGCTATTAGCTAATTTCTCACTAAAGCGATTTTAAAAATATCAAAAAAAAGTTGACCTTTTGAGGGAGCCACAAAACATGCTATGTTATGTTTTTTTGATAGAAACAACACCAATTTCTGTGGCTCCCTCTTTTGAACCCCTTAATCTATGCCATTTTCAAAACAAAATAGTAGTTTAGAAAGTAGACTCGGAGCACTATGAACATTGTTTTGGTTGCATCTCCAAATTTTGAGTGTAACTATGCTCAATTTCTCATCCAAGGCCAGTATTTCCTGATTTTAGAAAAAAAGTGGCCACTTAAGACCCCTTTTTGGCCCCCCATCTTCTTGCACTTACCCTGATCCTGAATCATACTTAAGCTGATCCAAGAATGATGATGCCCATTTTGATATCTTTGAAGAATGCTCAATACCGAAGGACACCATAATCAAATCAGGTGCATGCCTATTGGGATGTATGATTCTTTATCTCTTGGTAATCTTGTTGTTCTGAAGAGGACAGGCTTAGAGAGGATTTGTCAGGTTTTTGTTGTACATCCTACCTCTCATATATGTTGTGATATATTGACCTATTGGGATGCTAATAGGAACACCTTTAGGTTCCCCCAAGTCTCAAGGGAGTGGACCATTACATTGTACAATGTCTATTGCATCCTAGGACTCCCTGTGAGAGGACATCCACTTGTTCTTCTTACTAAAGATTCTATTGATGACAAGGCATCTTGGGCTTTGATCATGGGTGTGAGTCCTCTTGATGAGAAGTCTAGAGTTTGGCACACTACAGTACCTCAGCTTTGCATTCCTCTTTTGAGGAATTTTCTTATTGGCTTGATTGTATCAAGGTTGTCGAGAGACAAGGCCTCGACTCATCTCAGATGGTGTTTAGTACCCATCATTTAGTGCATAGAGAAGGGTACAATTTTTTGCATGGGGTATCAACATCCTTACTATGGTCTATCATGATTTATATTGCATTGCTCATCATGGGGATCTTGCATTTAGCCACTCCACTTTGATCATGACGTGGATTTATGAGCACATCGATCCATATCAGAAAGAGCTTCCACTTCCCGATTCTAGACTTCGGAGAGCTACTAGATAGGCTCCTAAGGTTGGTCACTTTAATACTTCATTACATGTGATGGCCACTCTTACTAATGTAAACATGATCTTTGATCCTTATGTTGATATGGAGGGCACTTGGTCTCATGACAAACATATCCAAGATTATTGTCGTAGTGTTTCTGAGATTTCTGATCGAAATGGATTTGTCAAGGCCACCGTGTCGAGCAAGTCCTTCAGTAGTTAGGAGGTGATGTTATAGAGGACTTGCCCCTAATTCTTACTTGCTACTAGACTGTTTAGGAGATGGGGAGATCAGATAGAGGCCTATGGTTTGGACTCCTTTGACTCCTAGGGTTTTGATTTCTAAAACTACTAGGACCCCAAGATGTGGATAGAGGGGAGGGAGAGGAGCTCCTTCTCAAGGCCTCATTGTCTCCGAGGATACTGAATCTATTGACGAGGACTACGACCCTAAGAGGGACAATCAATCAGATGATGGTTCAGCCATAGAAGACTAGGAGGTTGATTTAGATGAGGAGATGCTAGGGGCCACTTCTCTAGGTCCTATACCTCTTCTTTTTGATGATGACATGAGGCGTATTGATCCCACTTGGCAGTTTGGTGATCCTCGTAAGTTTATCTTGTTTTCATAATTTGCAATTTATCCTTTTATTGACTCCTGAATCGACATTCTTTTTCTTTTCATCTTTTAGCTAGCGCTGAGGAATGGAGAACCTTTGTTCATGAAACTTTTGTTGATTTAGTTGATCCTTTTACTGGTCTATTACGGGAGGGACTTCTTATTTGTCCTAGAGTACATGCTAGGCCTAGTTGACACACATATATCTTCACTCTTGCATACCATGGTTGTAAAGAGAATGACACTTTGAGAGTAGAGAATCATACTTTTAGGGGTGAGAATGCTATTCTTCGAGAGATGGCTCATCTTGGGATTCGGTATCCTGATCTGAGCACAACAGGTCTTTCACATTCTCAAGCTTACAGCAGGGTTCCTCATTCTTATAGATCTCATGGAGATTCTAGTGTCATTCAGAGACATAGGAGTAGGAGCCCTGATCATTCAATTGGGGGGAGCCATTTTTTAGGCTTTTGTCTATTTGTTTCCTTATCATGCCCCCTCGCATGGGGAGCCTCACTTCTCATGAGAGTGTTTTGATCTCTTGTAGTCTTGTCTACTTGTAGCATTTTGAACCTTTGATATGTCTTTAAAATTTCCTCTTCATGATTACTACTATTGTATACATGCGAGCATCTCTTGTGTGCTTTGGAAGTTTTAGACCCTTAACTCTAAAAATGCAAACATGATGACAATGATATATGTTTTTAGTTATTTTTTAGGATATATATATGAATGCATAGGATGATATGAAATGCAAGGACAAAACGATGCTGTAATACTCTTCTATTTCTATGGAATTTCATGAGTTATGACACTGACTTTATTGCTTTGGACCTATTTTTCTGACTTTGATATGAATGCATTATGAAAAAAACATTATGGCTGCTCTTTAGTATGATTTTCAATCCAGGGGATTGCGGATTATCTTCATTTAGGAGACCTATTTAACTTTATGAGATAGCAATTTAGAACTCAAGTGGGGATAGGGAGGAGATAGATTGTTTCTGAATTTTGGGCTTTGTTAAAGGCTAAACACTAATCCTTATCTAGATAAGACATTTTGATAAGCTTTCAACTTTGGAAAGCAACAACTTTTATTGGTGTTTGTTGGACTTAGATCATATATGGAAAGTAAGATAGACCTAGGGTAAACGAAAAAGGGGAAGAACAAGGGTCCCTAAGTAGAAAATGGCCCTAAAGACTACTAGACTGTTGGCTTTGCTCAGCTAGTGTGCGTGTGCTTTGTACATTTCTCTTTTATTTCCTATAATAGAATGTCACCCTTGAAGCTTCGAGCTTAGATTTATCTCCACCTAAGGGTATGGACACTTAGAAATCTTCTCTCTATCACCCTTTTTTGTAACTCTCTCTTTTTTAATATTTTCTGGAATGCCTCCTTGATTTTCTCATTTTTTGAATATTTGACTTTTATGGAAATGAATGCTTTTGAGCTTTAGATATACAATAACTTTGATCTCTCTATTCTCACTTTTCTCATCACTCTTATTTTTTATCACTCATTTTCTTCATTCACTAGTATTTTAGATTGCTTCCTTCAGATTTTTGATCCCCTAACATTTTTGGCCAAGAAAAAAGAAGGGGCTAAGCACCACAAAAAGTTTTCATAATCTAGTTGGACTTCCTTTTTACTAGGAAAGAATTGGAATGTCTACTTACAAGCTTCCTTTAAACACTGTGGGTTTGAATACTGACTTTACTTAGACTCAACAACATGAATCATTAAGAGAGGGATCAATGTAAAGCTAAGAGCTAGGGCATTGATTGTTTCGTCAAATTCCTCACCTTCCATTGTGCACAAGAGATAGGCGCCATTACTAACATCTTCTTTAACCATGTAGGGACCTTTCCAATCCTCTGTAATTTTTTTTCATCTTCATTTCTTGTTCTTCGTGCTACCTCTTCTCAAGACAAGCTCTCCTATTCTGTAGGGTTTTGTAAGATTACTCTATTCTGGTGCTCCTAAGTCCAAGGCTTCTCTTGGTAAAGTGAGATGGAGCAAATCTTGGAAATCCTGTTGGTATAAGGGAGTCCAATACAAGACTCTGTCACATCTCAATAACTCAATAAGTGTATCAAACTGGTCCTGCATGTCAATATTTACTTCTTGCCAATCCTAAATGTTTTGGAGAAGCTAGAATAACTCAAAGCAGGTTTGAGGTTCCCTTCGCTCATTAGGAGGAACAAAGCTTATACTTGTCCTTCCATTGGGCTTAGGTCTCCAATCCATGGAATATCCCACATAACTTCCTGGTAACTCAGAGATGATAGGATCATCTATCCCTACTATTACTTGCATCTTCCACTCTTTGTTGAATGCTCCCTCACTTTCCTCATCTTCATTTGGAAGTTTCTCAACTGTCTCAATCTGCACTAGGGGTGCTTCCCATTTGTCAAGTTCATTTGATTTCACTAAAGCAGAGGCAGTAGACGGTGCCTAGGGTTGAGAAACTATGAACATCCTTGGGAGGTTTCCTAGTAATTTGGTTGATTTGTTATCTATGGAATTTACTTCCCCTAATGGTGTCATTGGTTTGTATGAATCCTCTGATGGCATGAGTGGTTCGTAAGATTCACTCTCTTCTTATGTTCCAAGAACATGTGACTCACTTGGTCGTATTAATGGAGTGTAGCTTTCCACTATGTCTTCCTTAGGATCTAAGAAAGTGTGTGGGTTCGCATTTCTTAGGTCTAGTGTAGTTGTTTCAAATATTGGTCCTTCGGTTCTATGAGGTTTCTCTCTTATGAAGGGGAAGAGTTTATAGGTAGGCTCCAAATTAAGCATAAGAATTTCTAAAGGAAAATGAAGGGACCCATCCTTTTCTATCCACTCCATGATTTTCATTATCATTTCCTTAGGGACGAGCTCCTTTTGTTTTAATGGTGTCTTGTTCTCTAAGGCTTTCATTTCTGCATTGTTTACCATTTTTGGCAGAACTTATATCCTCTTGATACATATTGATTGTGATGTGGGACTAGGAAATAGAAATCTTGTTTTTGAGAATCTTATAATCGATGGGGATACCTATTTTCTTGTTTGATGTATTGGACTTTATCATACCAAAAGGCTTTGGATTCCCTTTTGCAACATATATGTTTCCAAGGTGTAAAAATCAAACTTCTTGGAATAAGGTGGATGGTACAACTTGAGTCATCCTATGTATCTAAGGTCTCCCAAGGAGTAGATTATACCCTATATCTTTATCAATAACATAGAATGTGGTTGGGACAATTTTTGGTCCCAAAGATACTAGAAGTGTGATTTTGCATATCGTTGCAGCTTTTAAGTTGTCATATCCGCTTAACATGTCTTGAGTCGTAGTGATGTTGGTGTGGCCATAAGCCATCCTCTCTAAAAGAGAAAATGAAAGTATATTCACCACTTCTCCATTGTTGATTAGTGTTCTTTTGATGCATGTGTCGTAAATCCACACATGTAAGTATAGTACAAGATCTCCCTTCTTTGTTAACTCTGCCTCGGAAGACATTTCTTCAATTCAAAGAAAAACCCTAGATCTTTCAATTCAAAATTTGGTGGGTTTACATTGAAATCTACATGATTGACTTGTTTGCTAGGAGGTGGTGTGATTTGGTCCAAGTATTATTAATCCTATTGCTTTTAGTAACATTGAGCAATGTGAAGGGGATTTTTTGAGGAGGTTGATGAATGAGATATGAGTGTACATTTTATTTAAGTCCTCAATTAGTTCATGGGTGCAATCGGCGTTGGTATTGGTTCCACTACTGAGACTGTGCTAGATCATGAATTCCTCTTTTCTTGTTATTGAGCTCTTCTTCTTCCTTGTCGTGTAATATTTCCACCAATCCTAATATCCTGACTTCTCCCTTTTGTCCTTGTTACATAGGGATATTCATATCAGTATTTTGGGATGCATTATTTTGATAAGTTGTTTCTGTGTTTATGTGCATAGGAAATGGATCCTGATAGATTTTCATGTCTACATTTTGTGGAGCTATCGATGTTTGTGTTTTCTTTGGTCCTTTGCTATTGTCCGACATGACCTCTTGCATATTCAAGAACACTTCTATGAATAGCCTCTGTTGGTCTTTCAACAACCTTGTTATAAGCCTATTATATTCCTGTAAGATTATGTGCTATGTCACCTAGTCCTTTAGAAGGAACAAATTGATTATACTTGAAGGGGGTCTTTCGTATCTACCATCATTTTCATTACCATTTTGATTCTATGACTGATAGTTGTCCCTTGGATAGTATGCATTATATCGATGATGATCCATTGCGTTAATGTTTGTTAGGTAATAATCTCTACCATTGTAATCATCCCTTACTTTCTTGACTGGGGGTTGATTTGTTACCCCATCCATCATTGCGTTTATGTTATTCTTGAGGATCTTAATAACAGGAGCATTATTTCTAGTATCACTACTTATAACTGCCCATTTGACCCATAAGTCCGTAAGGCACTTTCCAAAGCCTCATTCATAAGACTTGTAAGGATGTTTTTGAACTTCTTCCCTTGTATCTCTATTCAAAGCATGAAAGAAGAGGTCACATAACTCACGGTGATCCATATTCAAAGCACTTGTTGAAGAGTATAGAACTTGTCTCCACCAAGTGACGAAATGGGCCACTGACTCATTAGGTTCTTGCTTCCTAGTCAAAAACTCTCTAATTCCCATCTTTACAAGTTCATTCATGTGGAAATCTATGAAAAACTCTCCTATTAATTGTCTGAATGAGTGTATCGAAGCCTCTGGTAGGTGATAATACCAATCCAGGGCTATTCCTTCTAACATTTTTGTGAAGATTTTTGCGATGACCCCATCCCAAGGGAGTTTTCTTATAGCAATTATATATGCTTTGATGTGCGAATTCAAATCTCCTTCCCCTTTAAACTTTGGGAGATCCAACAAAGTTCGTGGTAATGTTAAGCCTCTTATAGCCATGTCGAGTGGCTCTTTTAAATACTCCAAGGATGTGTCCAAGCAGGCACTTTGCGATTGTGGACTTGACAGCATTAACCCAATGGGTGGGCTTTGATATCCCAATGCTATAGCTTGATTTGCTTGATTTCCATGTATTGTTTGAGTGTTCTACATTGGAGGATTCATATTTGGGAATGTGTCATTACTCCCATTTTGGGAGTAGTAGTTTAGGTAAGGGGGATTTTGAGATGCCCCCTGGTCTTGTTCAACTCTAACATGTTCCTGTGACTTTTGCCTTCTCTCTAGGATGTGTTCTTATTCTTCCAGAGTCCTAATCCTTTGTACTAACGTTGCGATGAGATCTACAGGTGTAGGGCCTCTCAACACTTCCTCATTTCTAGTATTATCATGGTTTAATGCTTCTTCTCACATGGTGTTCTTACATTGTTCTTCCCATAAAATGACCTTCAAGGCCTCTTGAGCATCCTTGTCTTCTTGTAAATTTGTCTCAAATCGTCTTACCTCATCATCTAGATGAGCACTTGAATTTCTTATAGAGGGTTGTTCCATGTGATGGATTTTTGACCTCATTTGTACTATTCTTTCCTTATGAGGTGTGTTTGGAATTACAAGATTATGTTCCCATGTGGGATTTTTGAATGATAAAGAAAGTCTAGGTTCTCTTCTGTCTTGTTTGTAATCTAACTCTTCATGGTCATAACAATTAGAGACTGGTGCATTTGGGTTAGGCAACACATGCCTATCCAAAGAGGGAGTTTCAAGCTCCCATGGGGGAATGTTCCCTAAGTTCAACTCTGGTTCCATCATATTTGAGGGTGTCATAAACACCACAGAATAAATGGAATGAGCGAAGGCAAGGATGGCAAGAGTGGAAATGGAAGCAACAAAAAATAATGAATATGGTCATGAAGGAATGAATGGCTGTTGGATCTCACAAGGACACATGAAAAGCTCAACCAAAGTTTTTTCTCTTCACATCAGGTTCACCAAAATATGTACACTCAAAAACATGATTAAGTTGCATGGGACAGTCGAGTCATCTTTGACGAGCATATAGACCCTTCTCCTTGCCATGGGGCGAACCTCCACATCACTCTTGCTCTCATGGAAGTAGCCAGTAAAGAGGAGGTGAGACATGGGGGCAGTCATTCTCACTTGAGAGATAGACCTCACAGAGAGTGGTTGGCTGATGGACTGGGGCCCTTCTTGGGTATTAATTCTAATATGGTCCTCTATGACCATTGTAGTTGAAATAACTATATGACCTAAAGGGTCACTAGTTATTGTTCTCCTATTTGGCTCTTGAAGATTCTAACATTGAGTGGGTTGTTGATTGTTTTCATTTATGTTTCTATCAAGTTGGAGTCATTCTTCAAATCATTGTATGATGGCGTGTGTTTGAAGTAACCTTATCCTATGTTGTTGTTCATGGATCATCAATTGATCTTGTTGTGGCCTTGGGTGAATCTCCTCAATCTCTTCAAGGATCACTCTCACCCACTTACCTCTAAGCTTGAGACATATTTGTGAGCCCAAACTGAGAGAGAGTTGGTTGGAGTTGACCTTGATTTGACTTAGGGGTTATGACCTAAGGTTTAATTTTATTTGCTTTGGTTGACTAGGGTTGACTAGTGTTGATCTCATGATGAAATTGAGGGTTTACCTGAGTTTTTGTCTTGTCTTGACTTTGGTTGACCTCGCGATGAAATCAAGGGTTTGCAATCTTTGTGTGATGCTTATGTTTTTGTTGTTTTCCTATTTTTGAATGTATGTAGCCTATATGTATGCAAGATAGTATTTTTGTGCTTTTTGTGGATTTTCATTGAAGGAAAGTGTTTTTTTAATCTAGAATTTGAAATATGTATGTAATCTAGAATAGGTTTACCTAATGTAATCTGATCTATGGTTTTTTTTGTATTTTCCTAATATTTTGGATCTAATCACTCTAAGAAATGAAATTGCTTTAAAACAAACTAAACTAATGATGCAAAGTACTTGAAGTATACTAATCTAACAAAAGAATTCTATTTATCCTATCAAGGAAATTGCAACATCCAATTACTATTCCCAAGAGCAATTTTAAGATTAGCTAATTACTATCACAATGAAAAAAGCACTAAAGAACCTGGAATGTGAGATGCATGAGACTCCACTACCCTCAGGAATCCTTGTGTCGGTAGCCTCTTCGTCCTCTTGCAGTAGTAGGGATCTCCTCTTGACAACAATAGGAAAGAGATGCAAAATAGCTTTAGAAAGCTTGAAATGTGAGCTAAAAGAGCACTATAGCTTGCAAACAAGATGTGTAATGATGTGATGAGAAGATTATAGCAAAGCTTGGATGAAACAACACTAAAATAAAAGGCTCATAAGTCTTGTATGAGCATATGAATGCTATGTGGAGAGCAAAAACCTGCAAAGATTAGATGCACAAATGAAATTGCCTCCCTTTGTGCTTGAGGGAGGGAGGGAGGTATTTATAAGTTTAAAGGGGTCATGAAAGGTGGGAGAGATCGAAGAGTTAACTCCATTGATTGGAGAGTTAACTCGTTTGATTAGGGAGTGAATTGGGCTAATTAGGGAGTGAACAAGCCAAGTTAGCTTATCACTGAAGAAAAAATAAAGTCCTCAAGAGTGCATGAGATGAAAAGTATAGATTAAAAGGAGCTAATTATGCATGCTTGAAGGATTGGAATAGTTAACTCTATGCTTAGGCTAAAAACACATGCAAACATGAAGAAAAATGTGTCAAAATGGAGCTTTTTCACGTCCAAAACTTAAGTTTTTCCTTGATTGGAAATGATGGCAGGGTCACCCATGGGTCACCCCTTTTGCCAGTTTAGATCGCCCAGGGGTGACCCATGGACAACCCTCAGAGGAGTGACCTGGGTTGGAATGCAGGGTTGGAGATGGTTAGTTAGGTGATGAGGAGGTGAACTGCTTCCGAAAACTGGTTGAAAGGTGGTCAAAAACTAAATCTCCACTTGCAAATGTCAAATCTTCCAAGGGAGATCCTGAAATATTAGGGGGAGATTTGTCCTAGTTGAACATAACTGAAAACTGAAAGTTGGAGATGGCTTGGGAGATCCTTTAGAGGGCTCCTAGGGTTGGGTTGGATGAAAAACACCAGGGAAAGGTCAAATTACAACAAATCAACAAATAAAAGGCTTAGAGACGAATTCACAAGCATAGAAAGCAAAAATCAACAAGTGTCAAAAAGTGTCGAAAGAAGGAGATATGTTAGTACAACAAAGGGGAACAAGAAAAGAAATGAGAACCCATATGTTACCAAGAGAATCACTACTAAAAGAGCATTATTTCATGCTTACATGTACGTGACAAGGATTATGAGTCATCATGGGGTCCTCATGGAGGCTGTGCGTGACTTTGGTGCTTACAGACACAAAATTATATGGAGAGGGAGAGAGGTAGAGAAAGATAGAGAGGAAGAGAGAAAGAGCGAGCTAGAGAGAGATTTAAAACATACATAGAATTAGATAGAGAGGTATAGAGATAGAGAAAGATAGAGAGAAGAGACATAGAGAGCTAGAGGAAGCCATGGAGAGAGAGGGGGTTGAATAAAGAGATAATTAGATAGAAAGGGACAAAAAGAAAGAGAGAGGCACATAGATAGAGATAGAGAGATAGAGAGAGAGAGGGAGAGAGAGGGAGATATAAAGAAATAAAGAGCTAGGGATAGATAGAGATAATATAATAGAGAGAAAGTTAGAGAGAGATAGTGACAAAGAGAGAGATATAGAGGGAGGGAGAAAGTGTCAGATAGAGAAATATAGAAGTGGTATATATTTATACACACACATAGATAGATTCTCTTTTCAATTCCTTGTGTAGTCCTTATTGCTTCTCTTATAGGACATTTAATAGAAAACTCTATTTATTATCCATCAAATATATTGCTAGACATCTATTCATTATAATGGTATTTTGAACATACATGTTTGAGGAGATGATCACTAGCCCCATATCCAGCAAGACTTGATATCCTCTACAAACACAAAATCTACAAGAAAGCATTGTTGGCTACATTGCACAACATCAAGACAATTGTTCCTGCCACTTTTGTGTTTCATGTAAGGTGCCTGATGTCTAGGAACATGTCATTTGTCTCTTCTTCCAAAGAAAATAAATTTGGTAAAAGCAAGGAACTTGGTCCACATGTAGGGGAAGTCGTGCGGGCAAAAAAATTCCTGACAGGAATGGGCACCTGAAGCTAAATGGGTACCCATTTAGTAACGGGTGCCCGTTTAGTGACAAGTACCTGAGCCTAAACGGGTACCTGTTATATAATAGATATAATAGAAATGAGTACCTGTTATAAAACAGGTACCCATTCTTAAAATAATGGGTACTCGTTATACAACAGGTACCCATTTTGTTTGCTTCAGTTTTAGGCTCAGGATAGGCATGGTTAGCCGACCTTAAGCCTTGGACCTGCAAGTTTTTTTCTAAGTACAGAACAAGAGGAAAGACTGAGTTTACCTATATGGCTGATGACTTTTTTTTCTAAATTTTTTAACGAAATGAAAACCCATTACAGATAACAGTGCCTAGTTTTCAAATATGTAATTTTTTTGTTATTGGACATGTTTTTCTATTTATTATTTAATTTATGAGCAAACTGGTCCAAAAACTTCAAATGATAGGTGTTTGTATTTATTTAATAAATTTTAATTTTAATTTTTTTAAAAAATAAATTATATGTCATCAATCTACACATCATTCTTTACACAATGAAAAAAAAAATTTATGATTTTTTTTGCTCAAATTATGTTGGCCATACATGAGGGGTTTTCAAAAGTAGCAATTAGGCCTAATAAAAAATTAATATAAAAAATTATTTGGAAAAAAATTATAAAAAAATATCCTCATCAAACTTCACTGTACTACACATATTTTTCCAAAAAGATTTTGAAAAAGAATTTTATTTAGGTCAAATTATGTTGGTCGTACATGTGCATGGTATGGTTAAAAAAAATTGACTTTTAAACAGTGGTTTTTAGAAATGCCTATTGAAAATCAATTTGTATCATCTGGCTATTGAAATAAATTACATATTTGGAAACTAGACTCCGAGTACTACATTTTATATTTAGTGACTTTTTTTAAAGATTCCATCTCTAGGTGCTTCAAATTTTAAGGTCAAATGTGACAAATTCTGAAAATTAGGGAAAACACTTCCACTTTTTGGCCAAAAAGTGGACCCAACTTCTTGCACTGATATAACTTTACCATCTTTGGACATTAGATGCTTGGCCTATGTAAATACTTTTGGGAGGTAGTTACCTGGACTAGATAGATATTGAGCTTGTACTCATGTAAAATGGGGCATGCTTGTTCTTTTGATTCCCAAGCCAAATATATCATTGTTTTAAGCTTATCTTGTTTGTCATGTATGACTTTATCAAATACTTCTCAAATCAAATACATGGGATAATTAGAAACCTATAGTTGGATCTCTCCACTTGAACCTAGTTTATATATAGTATGCCTACGTGACGACTAATGGAATTCAAGTGAACCTAGGTGCAGTGCATGAAAAAGAATCTAGAAAGGGGATGCATGCAAATAGAGACTAGACACGAAAAATGAAAGCTCACAAATTTGAAGTAGCTACTAAGCAAAACACTAGGATCTTGAAATCCATTAAGATTATACAGATTAATTAATGACAATTGAGAAAACAAAAAAAACATGGGCCATAGGGATACAAGACAATCATCATTCACTTGAGACATGGCAATTGAACCTCTACAACTCTTTGAGGTACCCATTGCACACCAAGGTGCAATTGGTACTTTATAAAGAATTAATAAACATTTCTCCCTCATCGGAACTGATAATGATGGCTACCTATTTATACAACTATGATAGCATACACTAAAAGAACCTAAAAATCAAGGCACACAAACTTATGGTTTAAAAATAGAAAGCATGTGTTCAATATTATTAATAATTAAATAAAATATATATAGAAAGTGTGGCCATCAAATTTTACTTAGGGTGCACAAACACACTAAAATCAATCACATTATCCTAGGGTGCACAAACACTACAATAGGTGTATGCTAGTGGAAATCAGATTTTTTTTTCTTTTTTAGTTTAAATTGAATGGTTACCTTCTAATGACACAAATCATCAAATGCTTTCATGGGTGTCTAGACATTCCTACACAAATAAAAACTATGGCAATGGCATTGATGGGCGACAGACAAATCTTTAAATAATGTCCCCAAAGAGTACTAGCAACAATTAATGTTACCCTTAACAAAAAATCCCACCCCTCAAATCATGAAGTTTAACACACTACTTAAAAGGTGGTGATATTATTTGTCATATTTAGAATCCAAATTCAAGTACATTAATAGATTAGAATTGTACAAAGTTCATTATTAATTTTCTTAAACAATATAAATGTTATTACAAATAATTATTTTTTTACTATTTTTATTGAGAAAGTTTACACGTTTACTAAATTATCAAAAAATATTTACTTTAAATATATAATTATAATAAGCCGTTTTGGTTACAATAATATTACTAAAGGCATAATAAGAAAAACAATCATATTATTAGAAACTTCATAAGGAAAATGAATAGGCATGAAGATGTTACAAAAAAATAATCGAATGCAAGAAAAGCATGGTCAACAAGTGGAGGATTAAATAATATAAAGAAATCCAATACAACATTTGTACTTTGCATCATGAGAATTTGCGAGAAAGATGATTAGAAAAACCGAAGAAAAAAGTGCCCTGTTCTCACTTGTTTCCTACTTCATTTCAACACAGAAATAATTCAAAGAATCTCTAAAGGAGATAAGACATCACTACCTACACTGCATCGTTCTCTACTTTATTTCGATCTCTTTTGAAAAGATGTGGGTAGTGCAGGAGCGTGGAAAAAATTGGAAAATGTAAAGAATGCACAAGTAGAAAATAACAGGAAAGAACAATGCATCGTCACCTTTGAAGTTAATTTTAAGAAGTGAAAAACTTGGATAAGAATGAGGAAAGTGTAGGGAGGAGAATGGATATGTTAAAAGGGATTAATTTGTTTTTATATATACATAAAATTATAATTATATTAATTAACTAATTTGGTAGTGTTCTTTTTGGTGGAGCTAATTTCTCTAGCAAATAACCGTCTAAGCTTTTGGTGGTCTAACAGAGAGAAAATCCACATACCTACAAATAAAGAGTTAAACTTGGTTGAACATAACAACAATGCTTATCATTTCACTCTTTCATTAAAGATGGGTTTTTTTCTTATTAATTAATTTTTTTGTTTTGTTTTTACACATATATTTTTATGTTACTCTCTTGACATAATAAATGTATTTAAAAATAAATTAGAATCTATTATTTTAGAGTTAATATTAATTAACGAATTTGTTTATAAGTTATTAGTTTTATTTTGTTTTTAAAGTTTAAATCCAAGAAGATTAAATTGCCAAAATAATAAATATCTACTTTATTTACGTACAATTCTCATTTGATGTACAATTCTCATTTTGATAAAATATTAAGTAACAAAATAAATTATATAATTACATCTTTTAAAGATAAATACTATACTGTTATGTAGTACTTTTCCCTACTTTTACACTCTTTGCATTATCAAACATTTTCCACCATACCTATATCTTGTTGGTTGTGAAGTCAAACCATCGCCTCTTCAGCTTCCTCTTCTAATGACTCTTCGCTATCCTGAAGAGAACCTTATAAATGTACATCCCAATTAGTTGGATGGATTGATGAAAACATTGTATTTGTTCACCATTGCATTAATAAAGGAGTTGCTCTGCTTTTCTCGTGGATGTAGCCATACTTTGGTGAACCACGTAAACTTGTGTATTGTTATTTTGTGTTGACTTTGTTCTTCATTTAATTGTTGTTCCATTTTGAATCTTTGTTTAGTATTTAACCTGATATTAAATCTGCACTCAAACTCAACAAGTGGTATCATAGCTGAAAGATTTGATAGGAGATGTAGGAAGCCAAAATTGAAAAGTTTTCAGGCCAAAACTTTGGCATGTGGAAGCTCTAGATAGAAACACTGCTAATTCAAAAAGACCTCTCAATTACACTAGAGGGAAAGTGCAAGAAACTTGTTATCATGAAAGATGAGGATTGGGATAGATTAGATAAGAAAGAGAAGGAAACCATCACCCTCTCTCTTAACAACAATGTTTTGTTTTAATGTTGCAATGGAGAAGACAACGAAGGGTTTATGGGATTGATTGTCAGGTATGTATGTGAGGGCTTTCACTAGTAATAGAGTCTTCTTGATGAAAAAATTGTTCAATCTAAAAATAAAGGAAGGCAACAATATTTCCAATCATTTAAATGGATTTAATATTGTAATCAACCAATTCTCACCAAGACAATGGCTAACAGACTAAAACCAATTTTGGGAAGAATAATATCAGAAAACCAAAATGGATTCACGCCAGGAAGAGAGATTGCGGACAACATTATTTTAGTAAACGAAGTTATCCACTCGATCAATCAAAACAGACAGAAGAGTATGCTAATCAAGTTAGATGTGAGCAAGGCATACGACAGGGTTAGATGGAACTTCCTTCTTAAGATACTAGAGAAAATGGGCTTCAGCAGATCTTGGCTTGAACGCATTTACCAGTGTATTTCCACTCCAAGAATGTCGGTAGCAGTGAATGGATCGCTATGTGGCTTTTTCGAGATATCACAAGGGTTGAGACAAGGTGATCCGTTATCCCCGTGCCTTTTCGTTTTAATGGCTGAGGCTATGGGGAAAATGATCCAACATTGTCAAAGATCAGGGGGATGGAAAGGAGTCAGGGTAGCTCGAGGGTTAACACCAGTCACACACACTCAATTTGCAGACGACACTTTACTTTTCGGGGAAGCGAACCCCGCAGAGGCAGAGGCGATCCGAAGAGTGCTAGACACGTACACGAATCTGTCAGGGCAGGTGGTTAACAAAGAAAAGACAAGAATGTTTTTTTTCAATACCTCTAAAAGATGGCAAAACCAGATATCACAAATCCTGGGTTGTCAAGTAGATACTTTACCAAACAAACACTTAGGGGCTCCTATATTCAATGGACAGAACAAATCTCAGCTTTGGGAGGAAGTAATCGCTCAGTCTAAAAGTAAAATGGACACTTGGAAAGGAAGATGGTTAACATTAGCAGGAAGGATTATCATGCTAAAATCAGTTTTAGGGGCAGTCCCAACCCACATGATGTCCTGCCTACAGGTTCCAAATAAGGCTAGAACCACCTTGGAGAGTGGTTGGAAAAAGTTCCTGTGGGAAGGATCGAGAGAGATCAAACAAATACCGTTAATTGGATGGGATAAAGCCACGTGCCCCATAGACAAGGGTGGGATGGGAATGAGAGAACTAAAACTTCAGAATGAAGCATTGGGAGCTAAGTTGGTTTGGAAATTGGCAAAACAACCACAGAAACTTTGGTGTAGAATTATGCAAAGTAAATATTTGGATGATTCTGATCCGAATAGAATTTTGACCATAGCGAATCCAGGGGGTGGCTCGCCTATATGGAATTTCCTCAGGAAATGCAGACTGATAATTTTAGATCATTTGACATGGAGTATTAATAATGGGAGAAATGCCAACTTTTGGACGGATTCATGGGAAGGATGGCCGTCGCTAGATAGCTTGCAAGAGTTATCAGAATTAAGAGAACAGATGATTCAAGACAGAGGAGAAAAGATGGCGGACTACTTCGAAGGAGAAGATGAGGCAGGCTTAGTCAGATGGGCGGACCCTAGCAAGTACAATGTAGATACGGACACCAAAAATAAGTATATGGAAATACTTAACGAAAGAAAGATTAGGAAAAACAATGATAGCGATGAGATAATTTGGTGTGGTGCAAAGTCTGGACAATACACAGTTAAGATAGGATATCAATTATTGAAGTCAGACAGAGCAAGCAATTCATTAGTTCATTGGCCAAAAAAGATTTGTTGGGACAATCAAGTTCTGCCCAAGGCGGGTGCTTTTCTGTGGACGGTGCTACATAGAAGTATATTAACAGGGGACAGGTTACAGAAGCTAGGGATCTCTGGTCCAAGCCGATGTACACTGTGCAAGCAACATGAAGAGACTCTTGACCATTTGTTTTTAAAATGCCAGGTAGCTGATAAGGTATGGACGTATTTCCTCAGCCTATTAGAATGGAAAGGAGCCATGAACTCTACAATAGTAGATTTCTTGAAAAGCTGGCCAATACTACAACGAAAAGGTTTCTGGGGGAGCATCTGGATAACTATGCCATCCATGATAATTTGGCAGATTTGGAAGGAAAGGAATCAGCGAATATTTGAAGAAAAAGAAATTCTGACAGAAAACTTAATAAAAAAAATAGAAACTGGATTAGTTGAAATACTTAACTCCAAAGCAAGTAGCAGGGGAGGATGTAAGTTTACATGTTGGGATGAGGCAATCATGAAATTATGGCCTGATCTTAAAATCCTGAAAGGGTTGGGAGGAGGGAAGAAAACTAGAGCCCAATCAAGATGGTTGGCTCCGCCAAGAGGTAGACTCAAACTAAATTTCGATGGGGCCTCCAAAGGCAACCCGGGTAAAGCTGGATATGGCTATATTATCAGGGATGAGAGGGGAGATTTTGTCTGGGCAGCTTTGGGCGACTTGGGAGTGGCATCAAATAATATGGCAGAATTAGAAGCCCTAGCTAGAGGGGTGATGGACTGCGCTAGGAAAGGTTGGACCAACATTGACATAGAAGGGGACTCTCAAATAGTTATTAATGCTGTCATTAGGAACAATGCAGCAAATTGGATTTTAAAAAAAGGAGTGCAGAGAATCAAGGACGTCCTGCAAAACTTGAATTATTCCATCAGACACATCTATAGAGAAGCAAATAAAGCCGCGGACTTCCTAGCTAACCAAGGGATCACGAGAGGAGGAAAGGACGTCAACGATTCAAACATTGCAAGCTGGAATGGGCTTGCTGAGGTACTTGGCTCAGACAAGGGACAGTCGCAGAAGGTGGATGAGCTGAGGAATCACACATCCGATGGTGGAGTTTAGACAGGCAGATACATACATTTGGTAGGACGATTCGGATGTTCACGCGATGTAGATTTCTCCAGTGAGACAATGATGAAGGGTACTAGCGTCTTGCTTATTTTAAGCCAGCCGAAGGTTGCCTGGGATTAGAATGGTGGAAGAGGAAGAGATGGCCAGAATAATGGGAGTGCAGTGCCGATGTCTGGAGGAAGGGAAGGAGCAGCAGGTGGGGTGCCTATTCAAACTCAAAGAAGAAGCTGCCAGAACAGCTATCTTACAAATCATTGGAGGAGGGTCGTGGAGTGGCGGCCATGTACACGATGGTCGCGTATATCAGATTTTCTTCGCTAATATACAACTGATCATGGGCAGCTCCTTCTATGGGGTGTGTTGGGGAGCGCGGTTGGTAGCTCCAGCCAACCACACGGTAATTATGGGAGAGATTGATTCGGTGGGAGGTGACCGGGCAGAGGAGACGCTGAAATCAGCCTATGCAAGGGGAGTCAGATCCAAGAAGGGAAGAGATATCCTCGCTGCTTACAGAGAAGGCACTGAAAACCGGGACATGGAAACCTTTCGTAAGATGCTTCAGGAAAATAAAGGGGAGTTTACTGACGGCCAGATCGGAAGGCTTCTGGAGACGGCGGAAGGCATGATGATGATAATGCACGAGATAATGTAACACACTGGGCTGTTAAAAGTTAAAGACATACTTGTTTTTAGTTTTGGATTAGTAAAATTTGGTGTTCTGTAAGTTGTTTTGTATGGCATTCCGGGATGGAATTAGCCAATAAATAAAAACAACTTTTTATTCTAGGTTATAGATCAAAGGGAGCCATCCCCATGATGGCACTTACCAAACAAAAAAAAAAAAAAAAATATTGTAATCAACCAATTAATTTCTATTAACATTAATTTTCAAGAAGAAATCAAAGCCATCTTGCTTTTGTGTTCTCCTCTCAATAGTTGGGAAGGTGTTGTAATGAAAATTAGTAATTCGGTACCCAGAAATAAAGGATCCGATGAGAATGAAAGTGGGTTGAAACTTGATGACGTGGCTACAATTCTTCTTAGTGAAAACACGAGAAGAAAACATCAAAATACTTCATCTAGAGAGGCTTTGATTTTTGGTAATAGGGGGAGATCCCAAGAACGGGGAAGAAATAACAATAGAAGAAGATCTAAATCTTTCAAGAGGTCCAAGTCTAGGGGAAAAAATACAGGTTGTTGGTTTTGTGGCAAGGAAGGCCACATAAAGAAAAATTGCTAGTCATATAAGAAGGTGAAGAGTTAATCAAAAGAAAATGAGGTAAATGTAGTGTATGAAGATGATCCAGGTACAATAGTTTTATCTATTGGAGAAGCTACAACTAATGTGTGGGTGTTGGATTTCAGTTTTCAAAACCTATCAAGAAGGCAACTTTGGTAAAGTCTACCTTAGGAATGATGAACAGGTTGTACCATTGTTGGTAAAGGAAATGTGTTGTTGAAATTAAAAAATGGAAATAGTTGGCTGCTGCAAGATGTGAGACACGTTCCTCAACTCAAAAGGAATTTGATTTTTGTGGGACCATTAGATGCTCAAGGTTGTAGCATCACTTTTGAGTCAAGTAGTTGGAAGGTGACCAAAGGAGCCTTAGTGATTGCAAGAGGTAACAAATTAGGCACTTTGTATGTGCTAGAGAGTCATGTTGAAGTGGGAGCTACAATGGCAGTTTTGGACAGTGGTAGGAAGCTTTGGCATAAGAGACTCCTAAGTCATATGAGCAAGAAGGGCCTTGAGATTTTTCTCAAACGGGATCAACTTCCAGGTTTGAAATCTGTTGGTTTGGAGTTGTGTGAGCATTGTATTTATGGAAAACAAAAGAGGATCAACTTCTCTACCAAGGAACATGACATGAAGACAAGACCATTGGAGCTAGTGCATTCAGATGTCTTTGGTCATGTGGAGGTAACTTCTATTGGTGGCTCTAATTACTTTGTTACTTTCTTAGATGATTATACTAGAAAGGTTTGGGTTTACATGTTAAAGAGGAAATATGATGTATTTAGCATGTTCAAAAAAAATTTAAAGCACTAGTTGAAAATAAGACCGGTCACAAAATTAAGTGTCTTAAAACTGATAATGGTGGTGAGTTTTGCTCCTTGGAGTTTGATTAGTTTTGTGTAGATAATGGTGTTAAACGGATCAAGATTGTTCTATTCACTCCTCAAGAAAATGGTGTAGCTGAGAGGTTGAATTGAACAATCTTGTAAAGAGCTCGCAGTATGCTCTCTAATGCAGGATTGGGCAAAAGGTTTTGGATAGAGGCTGTTAATACAATTGTGTATTTGATCAACCAAGGTCCATCATTCTGGTTGGATTTTGAGATTCCGAAGGAGAAGTGGTTGGGAAGGAGAATTTCTTACAATCACTTATGGGTGTTTGGATGTGAGACCTTCATTTAACACACTACTTAAAGGTGGTGATATTATTTGTCATATTTAGATCCAAATTCCATTACATTAATAGATTATAATTGTACAAAGTTCATTATTAATTTTCTTAAACAATATAAATGTTACAATAAAAGGTGAAAACTTTTTAATCAATAAATTACAAATAATTATTTTTTTACTATTTTGATTTAAAAAATTTATATGTTTACTAAATTATCAAAAAATATTTACTTTAAATATATAAATTATTAATAAATAATTATAATAAACAGTTTTGATTACAATAATATTATTAAAGACATAATAAAGAAAAAGATCATATAATTATTTTTTTACTATTTTGATTTAAAAAATTTATATGTTTACTAAATTATCAAAAAATATTTACTTTAAATATATAAATTATTAATAAATAATTATAATAAACAGTTTTGATTACAATAATATTACTAAAGACATAATAAAGAAAAAAATCATATTAAAATGAATAGGCATGAAGATGTTAAAAGAAATAATCCAATGCAAAAAGCATGGTCAACAGGTAGAGGATTAAATAATATAAAGAAGTCCAATGCAGCGTTTGTACTTTGCATCATGAACATTTGCGAGAAAGATGATTAGAAAAAACGAAGTAAAAAGAGCCGTGTTCTCACTTGTTTCCTACATCATTTCAACACAGAAATAATTCAAAGAATCTCTATAGGAGATAAGACATCACTACACTACGTCGTTCTCTACTTTATTTCGATCTCTTTTGAAAAGATGTGGGTAGCGTAGGAGCGTGGAAAAAGTTGGAAAATGTAAGGAGTGCACAAGTAGAAAATAACAGAAAGGAAAGAATAATGCATGGTCACCTTTGAAGTCAATTTTAAGAAGTAAAAAACTTGGATAACATTGAGGGAACTAAAAGGGATTAATTTGTTTTTATATATACATAAAATTATATTTATATTAATAATTAATTTGGTAATCCTCTTTTTGGTGGAGCTAATTTCTCCAGTAAATAAAGTCTAAGCTTTTGGTGGTCTAGCAAAGAGAGAAAATCTAAAAACTTGAGCACATAAACAATTAAATCTGGTTGACATAACAACAATCCCACCTATTGTCATTTTTTTAATATATTTTATTGTTAAATTTTTTGAAACCAATGTGGATATTTTATTATAGTTGGGAGTGGTTTTACTTATTTAGAAAGTTATTGTATTTTATTTTGAAAAATAGTTTATTTATTATGTGGATATATAAATTTTAATTTTTATTTAAAAATTATTTTATTTTATGAAATTGTTTACTTTATTTTTATTTGAAGAGTTATTTTAATTTTATATGTAAATTTTAATATTTCTTTTGAAATTTTTTATTAATTAATTTTTTTGTTTTATTTTTACATATATATTTTTATGTTACTCTCTTGACATAATAAATATATTTAATAAAAATAAATTAGAATATTTTATATTAGAATTAATATTAATTTAAGAATTTGTTTATAAATTGTTAGTTTTATTTTATTTTTAAAGTTTAAACTGAAGAAGATTAATTTGTCAAAATAATAAAATTCATTTTGATAAAATATTAAATAACAAAATAAATTCTATAATTATATTTTTAAAAAATAAATACTATACCACTAAGTAATACTTTTTCCTACTTGTACAATCTTTGCATTATCAAACATTTTCCACAATACCTACATCTTTCCAAATAAAAATGAAATAAACTAGAAAACAAAGGTGTAGTGATGTCTTATCTTTGAATTATTTTTCTTATGAGGTTCCTAGATAATATGGTTTTTTTCTTATTACTATTTACCTTTAATAATGTTGTTGACTAAACTAGAATGGTCGGTAGACAGTCCGTGAATCTTGGGTGGATCCATGTTACAGCTATCATGGATGTTCTGTTCGTGAAACTACTCCCTAAAATATAAGAGAGAAAATGAAAATGTTTGATTTCTGCCTGGGATTTGCCATGCATGATAGGTCCTCCATTGACTTATCTGCAACTTACGCTTTGTGGGAAATCATTTTCTTATCTAAGAGAGTACCATAGATTTTAAAAAATTTATCCTCCCTCATCCATTGAACTAAAAATTGATAATTATAATAATTAAGATGAGTACTTTTTGTTTGTCTGTCTTCTACATTGCGTTTTCCAACATTAAGAGTATATTAGTTTTTAATTAAATTATTCTAGTTCTTTCTTATATTAGCCATCCGTACATAACTGAAATACTTTATTTTCTTAGTACTTAATGGTCCATGTATATAATTATGCAGCAGAAAAGTTACAGCTATAATGGATGCACCTTTCCTCATTTGTCTTATACTTGTCTTATACTTCATGTTTATTAGTACCCTTCTACAAGTACTATTAAAATGAGTTTGCACTTATCTAGTTATTAATCTATTGATTGTAAACCAAAAAAGTTACAGTTATAATGGATGCACCTTTCCTCATTTGTCTTATACTTGTCTTATACTTCATGTTTATTAGTACCCTTCAGCAAGTACTATTACAATGAGTTCACACTTATCTAGTTATTAATCTATTGATTGTCAACCAATAAAAAGATAGGATTATTTTGTTTGTCAGACAAATTTGATTTCAATTTGTACTTTTCCTATGTCGACATGATAAATTTTTAACAAAAAATTATTGAAAAATGATTTATAAGTATTTATGAATTTAATTTTTTAACATAAAAATTACTTTTTGACAAAGTTATAATATGAATAATAGTATATTGGTTCTACACATTTTATTTTATGAAATTAGATTATTTTTGGGATTTTAATTTTATTTAGTAAGAGTTAAAAATCTAGTATTTCAATTTTATTTACTAAAAAGTTAAAAATCTATAGTATCATGAAAAATATTTTGCCATATTATTACATTTTTTTATTTTATTCTTTATTTTAAATTGTCATAGTATTAATATTATTACATTTTAATATCTTAAGCAGACATTTCAAATCTCTATACAATCAACTAGGGCCAAGGCTCTCCACATAATACAAATACTCAGGGTTTGTAAAGTTTAGTTTTATAGTTAAAGAAACATTTGTGTTATTTAATAGGCTTTGTAAAGTTTAATTTTATAGCTAAGTAAATATTTTAGGGCTATTTTATTTTTACCAAATTAAATTATTTTTAAGATTTCAATTTTATTTACCCAAGACATTTCAAAACGAGTTCACATAAATTTTTCCTTATAAATTTAGCTCTAGAAATACAATAATTACAAATTTGAAATGATAAACAATTATTTATCTTTAGAAAAAAATTATTACTAAACTACAATATTAGATTAATTAAAATCATGTTCTCTAAAAGTACTTACTATTATTACTTAAACAAAAAATTAAGTGACTAAGATAAAATACTGTACTCATCTGAATATGTTATTGTTATTATATTGTTATTGTAATTATTCTTCAAACTTACAATATTTCAATGCATTTTAAATTGTAATAGTATTCAATATTATTACATTAATATCTTAGGCAGACATTTCAGGGTTCTACAATTTTATTTTATGAAATTAGATTATTTTTGGGATTTCAATTTTATTTATTCAAGAGTTAAAAATCTAGGATTTCAATTTTATTTAGTCAAAAGTTAAAAATCTATAGTATCATGAAAAATATTTCCCCATGTTATTACATTTTTTATTTTATTCTTCAAACTTGCATTAAACTTGTTATTACATTTTTTTTTATAGTATTAGTATTATAAACTTGTGTTATTTAATAGGCTTTGTAAAGTTTAGTTTTATAGCTAAGTAAATATTTTAGTGCTATTTTATTTTTACCAAATTGAATTATTTGTGAGATTTCAATTTTACTTATCCAAAACATTTCAAAACATTAAAATAATTAAAATTATGTTCTCTAAAAGTACTTACTATTATTACTTAAACAAAAAATTAAGTGACTAAGATAAAATACTGTACTCATCTGAATATGTTATTGTTATTATATTGTGTAATTATTCTTCAAACTTACAATATTTTAATGATTTTAAATTGTAACAGTATTCAATATTATTACATTTTAATATATTAGGCAGACATTTTAAATCTCTCCACACCCAACTAGGGTTAGGGTTCTACACATTTTATTTTATGAAATTAGATTATTTTTGTGATTTCAATTTTATTTACTCAAGAGTTAAAAATTATAGGATTTCAATTTTATTTAGTCAAAAGTTAAAAATCTATAGTATCATGAAAAATATTTCTCCATGTTATTACATTTTTTATTTTATTCTTCAAACTTGCATTTTAAATTATAAAAGTATTAGTATTATTACATTTATTTAATAGGATTTGTAATGTTTAGTTTTATAGTTAAGGAAATATTTTAGTCCTATTTTATTTTTACCAAAGTAGATTATTTTTGAGATTTCAATTTTATTTACCCAAGACATTTCAACACTTTTCAAAAATTAATTTTTCAATTATTGGAATGCAAATTGTCTATACAACCAATACTTAATCAACAAAAAAAATTACAACTAAACAAATACTGTATAAAACCAATAGCTAATCAACAAAAAAATTACAACTAAACAAATACTATAATAACAACACTACAAGGCAGGTACTGGCCACTAAGTGGCTGAGAAAATTTGGAAGCCACCTGTCCACCAGCTTTAGCATCTATTTATCCATACAACTCAAATCTTGTTTATTTATTTATTTTAAATATATCATAACTAAAGATTGTGAGAAGATTTTGTTTTGAAATGAAGTAGTTGTTGAAGTCGATGAACTGTTAATAATAATGATCAACAAAGAATATATTTTGGGGTTAATTAGAGTTTATAGGATGTCTAGGTAGCATGATGGCTAGACCTCTCTAAAAACTTTGGCTCAAATGTATGGGGGCAAAATCAACAAATGGAGAAATCTTGACTCTTATGGTTTTATTCAAGGTTGATGTTTTAGGAGTTGAATAGGTCCCTACAAATTCCAATGGGGTGGTAGGTTTAATCCAAATTTGTAGTTCAACCCTAATATCATGAGAGGTCTTGGAACATGAACCTAAGTGTCCTTGTATTTTGATGTAAGGGAGCATCATGTGGAATATCAAAAACATCCAACATCTAATGGAGCTTTTGACCATCTGACCCATGTACAACAATCTCATAGTGGCCCATTTCCCCATGCTTAACTTCATAGTTCATCTAATCAAAGCAATTGCATTCCAAATGTGATTTACTTATAGCCTAGGATGTAGCTAGGGTTCATGAAAATTTTAGTGTTTCTAATAAAGTAGCAAATTCTTGCATTTCTAATACCCTTTGTAGCCCATCTCCATCCTTGTATAATGACTTTATTACTCCTCTCTCATCAACCCATGTTATGGCCCATGATGAAGGATCCTCCTCTTCTAAACATGCTCAACCCTCTTCAAGCCTAGATGTGATCACATAGTTCAAGAAAAAGATAAAGGTGGAGGTAGATGATCATTGTAATGTAGTCTTGATTAAGATTGGGAGGATTCAATATGAATTTGTTGAACGTGATACAAATCAAGGCATCACACTTGTGGATCTAACCTTTGTTGTGGATCCAAAGAATAAGGAGAAAGTTATTGGTAGTCTTGATGAATGATTTCATTTTCTATTATAAACAATTCTTTAATTTGACAATGCTTATGAGGTATATTTACCATAAAAATTTTATATTTGTTTAATATTTAATATTTCTACTTTATATGCATTTCATGGGGAAGATAATGAAGAGTAAGAAGAAGAAGTGGATTTGAAGAAACATGTAACAAGAAAGAATAAAGAAAAATATATTGTAGGTTCTAGACTAGAAGATAATGGACATGAGGCAGAGTTGCTATAACAAGTATTTGATATAGTGGGAAGGATTATAGTAGGAGAATAACACTTGGATCTTAGAATGGGAATTGAACAAAATTGATAGGAGCAAATGGTGGGAGTTTAATCAAAACAACTCACAAGAGCTAAGTTTTTTTAACTAGAGGAGAATGATGTAGGGTCATAATTTCTAGAGGGCATATCTTTTTACCTAAGAAGCCAATTGATCCTTTTTTCTAAGAATAAAGATCTCAAAAAGTTTGAGGTTTCCATAACTTGCTTGCTCCAATTAACAATCATTTCAACATTTTTCACTACCTAATTCGACCATCTAAGACCTTTCAATTGCATTTTAGTATTTTTTTAAATGTAGACTTAATGGCTTGGTACATGTCCAAATGCGAACTTGGGTTTCAAGTCACTCTTGAGACTTATTTGGACATGTAGAGAATAAAGGATAATTATTAGGCCATTTGTGCTAGAACTAAGGTTGCTAAAAGTAACATTTTGCTAAATTTAGCAATTCAATAATGATAGGTGGTTTCTAGTTTTATTACTTTTTAGTACATCATAATTAAACTAGATAGTGGGAGAGTGGAGGGTTTCTTTTTAAATCAAGACTCTTATGTATTTTGGTTTTTAGTTGTTGAAGAATGGTAATATAGATTTATGGTTCTTTTACTATAAAAATATAGTATTGTTGGATTATTGCTACATTTCCAAATTCATCATCTAGTATCAAAGGGAGTCCAACTCTGGGTAGATATTCAAGGCTTGAAAATGAAGGAAAGAGGTTGAGTAGGTAATGCATAGATAAGAATAAATATGTAAAATTGCCACAAATGCAAGTGGAAGATCTTACTAGAATTATTGAAGGATGGAGACAAAGGCAAAGGAATCTAAGTGGTGTAGATGAAGAAAGAGAGTAGGGAGAAGAAGTTCAATAAGATGATTCATCATCCATTCAAGAAGAGAAGGAAGAGAAATAATAACCACAATTAATGGAAGAAAGGATAATTAGGGCATTAGAAGGAAGTAATGGAAAAATAAAGGTTAAAGTTTTATAATATGGGGGTAATCTAAAACTAGAGTTGATAAACTAGTTGAATAGTATGGAGAAGTTTTTTGAATAGAAAAGTATGATGGAGGAAAACAAAGTAAATTTTGCATATGCAAAACTAAAGGGTCATGCAATGATATGGTAGGATAACTTACAAAAAGACAAACAAAGGGGAAGAAGAAAATCAGGACCTAGAGTACAAGATGGAGGAAAACTTGAGAGAAAAATTCCTTCCTATGGATTATGCACAATCCTTTTGTAGAAGATTTCAAAACTTGAGGCAAAAGGATCACATTATGAAAGACTACACAGATGATGGGTTAGGAACTATCAATGATCTACAATACTCAACAAATTCAATCGATGTCTAAAATTAAGAGACCTTACTAGTGTCTTATCATCAAGATACTCAACTAGTTGAGCCTGCTTTGGAAGAACTCAATCATTAACATATCATCTCATCAATATAAATATTAGCTTCTATCACTCTCCAAAATTTGAAACTAATGTGATAAAGTAATGGTGGTCGCTCATGGTTAGTAGTCCTCAGTTATCAATCCTTTGGGATAACTACAATCTCAATCTACAAAAGCCAACAAAAGGGGTCAATCTCCAAGTGTGGTTAATATAAGTTTTCTCTAGCTATCAATATGGGATAACTATATATCATCAACTAAAATCATCTAAAAAATTGGGTCAATCAACATGTTGGCATCTAACCAAACTCTAAAGAAGCATCATGAACTACATAATACTACTCAAGGAAGGCTTAAGCACTTGAATTAAATGAAAAAATAGGCTTAACTAAATTAAATAAGTGTTAGGAGAAACAAGTACACACTACTATCCACTAAACATCATATGCAATCAATCATTAATCTAAATAAAATGGAAGATTAGGTATGCATCAACTATCTACCAACAAGCAAAGAATATTTGAGCACCATCACAGGTGCAACCCAATTACTCACACAAATAAATTTATAATATGTGCAACATCAATCAATATACAATATGCCACACATAAGAAACATTTGGATTTAATCCACATCAAAAAGCATCTTTGAATAGAGAAACACCACAATTTTTCTCTACTTTAAAGTTCTCTACTCAAATATGGCATAGACAAGATTCCCCCTTAATAACTAAGATGAGAAAATGCCTACAAAGTTTAATTGATGGAGGAAGAGTGGAGAGCCTATACCCCCTAAATGGGAAGTACCAAAACACATTTTTGAAGAAGTGATAACAAGTGCACAAAAATCAATAACACCCATTTGAGGTTTTAATTTAATGGTAAGCTTTAGTTAAACTATTCTTTTGGTTTTCCAACTTAATAAAACATATACACAAACATAAACAATCACAAAATTTGATCAAGAGACTATGTACAAATCATTAGCCTCAAACAAGATTGTATTAATAACATCAGGATCAATCTAACGAAGTGTTGTTTCTGACAACTTCTAAATCACAATAGGAGGTTCAAGGAATACACCAATAGGAACAACTGATGAGTTTAGAAAATTTTCTAGCGTTAATTTGTCTTATGACATGAGATAATTCTGAACACTATAATGCTCACATATAAAAGCCTATCAGCTAACTAGCTAGCTATTTATTCAAAAAATATATTTTTAATTTTTTTTTAATAAAGTAAGTACACAAACACTTTAAATGAAAATAGTCAAAAAATAATTATTGGTGTTCTTAATGGTCAAAAAGTTTCACCCCTTATTACAACTTTCTCATTGTTCATGATAATTAATAATTAACTTTTCACATTTGTCACCTATTAAATTTAGATTTAGAATATGACAACTAATATCATCACTTTGCTTTTGTGTAGCATGCTAAATTTCATGATTTGATTGCTCCTCTTTCTTTTGTTGAGGGTAACATTAATTCTTGCTAGTATAGCATGCTAAATTTCATGATTTGATTGCTCCTCTTTCTTTTGTTGAGGGGTAACATTAATTCTTCCTAGTACTCTTTTAGGACTTTATTTAATTACTTATCCCACAAATGTCATTGCCATAGTTTTTATTTGTATAAGAATCTCTAGATGCCCACAAAAATATTCAATAATTTGTGTCATGCGAGGGTAACCATTCAATTTAAACTACACCCTAGAATAATGTGATTGATTTTAGAATATAATAAATGATAAACAATAATGTAATGGTCAAGTTTAAGATAAAGTTAAGAGTTTGTGGATTTATAAGTACATGATACATTAAATATAAGAAAAGGAATGGCATACCCACAACTTGGTGTAGCAATTGGCCTAACTTTTTTAAAATTATTGGGAAAGGGGGTGGACTATCACATAGGATACCATATAGATGTTTCTACTCAGAACCTTTCCAGGCAGTATGTTTCCACTTGGTAAGGTTCTGGGTGGAGCCTTTTGAGTCGAATTCAATGGGACAAAAATCTAATCAGGTGATAAGGTTCCTACAAGAACCTTTATAATAAATATTTTTTTAAAAAATATTTTTTTGGAAGAATGAATGATAGGTACAGAATAAGTACAAAACATTAAAAAAGAATTTAATAGTGTAGAATAGTAAAAAGGAATTCAACAGTAACATTTTAGAATTTAATTTTAATTTTGTAATTGTTTAATTAATTGATATTTGTTAATTAGGGTTTGATTTATTTTTGTTAATTAGGGTTTATAAAATTAAACATGATTTTAGTTTCTATAAATATAAAGCTCACAAAAAATAAACTTAAAGAATAATTAATAATCTTATCTACAAGAATTTTATGTAAGATTATGCATCAAGATGATATAGATTACAAAATTGAACCCCCTTCACAAGAAATATAGCTCATCAAACTATCTTACAAAATCCATTACAAAAGACTATATTCACACCTACATAATTAATTTTACTTATATTTAACAAGTTTTATGCCAAACCAAGGATGTCCCAAACTATATTAATCCATTTTATCCTTCCATTAGATAATGAAATTTTGACTATATCATAGCTATGCTAAGACATATTTTATCACCTAGGTACAGGTGCCTTCCCACTATTATATTTCACATAGTCTAAAACTCACTCATAATGGGGAGTCATCTTGGAAGTTCAGCTCTCAATTCTATCATCCATGTACCTTCACGCGAATGTGTTTCTAAGGGTATGCCAAAGTCATGTCATGCATCCTCCTAAAAAGACTTATCAAAATCATAAAATTTAACATTTTTCCTCTTTCTCTCCTCCTTGTAGTCTAATTTGAAGTGGTCCATCTTGCCAGAGTTTCAATATTATTCATGTAAACTTCTTTTGAAATCAACAAAACCACACACATCTCAAAGAGGAAACATCTGGATGCAACAACTACAAAATTGATCAAGCAATTAGGAAATGAGAAGGACAAGCATTTATTTCTCAATTTCATTTACACTAGTGTATGGACCTCAAAACATAGATTAATATCATACTTTAGTGCCAAATGTTAATTCTAATTTAAAAATACAAAATATTATAAATAAAAATTATAAATTTTATATTCCATGAGTACCGTCAACATTTAATAGAGTTATACATTAACATAAGTTAATATCAGTCATCCTAATGAAAACCATGATTTACACTTTTCTTTTACAATTATACACAACTACGGAAATCTCCATATGATCATCTGTTCGCACTTTCTTAGTTCAGTGTCCTGCATAGGTAACAATTCTAAATCTATACAACTCAATATAATCAATAGTTTCACAAAATTGATAAATAACATATTAGATATCAATGCATGAACCTTTTGGTGCATCTTACGAAACTTTTTGTAACAATCATCAAAATTAGGGATCCAACTTTAAACATTTCTTGCACAACTACACAAAACTTCAATAAATATTATACGGTAGTAAATTAACAAGCTAGACAAGATAATATTACATTTATCTCTTCTCAAAAGGAAAGAGAGTGCAAAACACTCATATCTGATGATGTGTATACAACATCACCCATAGATAATCTTGTAACATAAATACAATACAACCATGTGATACATCTCTGGGTTAGAAACATAAGTATCTGATATTGTTTCATTACATATGAAAAGAAAGACTATTTGTCACCTTAAGCTTTATGGTTACCTTGTAATTGAAAGGGCAATTCCAAAGGATTAGATATACTTAAATACAAATAAAACATTAAGTAAATGTAATAACAAAAGTGAAATGATTCAATTATAACTCCAATTTACCTTGTATCAAGTTAAGATAGCTAAAGTTGATGCGATGTCATTACTCTTGTAAAATTCTACTTTCTTGTGATGTTCATAAAATACACTATTAGCACTAACACCATGTACATGTAACTGACATGAATCTGTACAACTAAATAAAAGTATTAGTCTTACAAGATCAATAATAACATGATAGGTATCAATTCACAAGATGACCACCCTACATGCCCTAAGGGACTGACTTGGTGCCTCGGGGGCTCATCAGTGATGGCCTTGCCTACATACAAGCAGCACAGAGGTTTCATAGTTTGGGGTAACTTGACTTGCAATCATAAGGTTGGCTTCAATACATTTGTTCAAAGAGGGAGAATAAATAATCCTTAACAAAGTTTTTTACTGGAAGCAAGACTCTCTCTCTTAAAAATCAAGAAGGAAATAACATCAGATGACAAGATTTCTTGAAATTAGTAGATGTTTGACAAGCTATTCACATACCAACACACAAATCTTAGTCTACTAGGTTGAAAACATAATGAAATTACTATATCAATCAACAACTCGACAACTTAATCTATAGAACTCATTTATTAATATAGAGATCATATGAAAATACATCCAATATGGTAAGGACCCATGACCTATTGCTTAAATAATAATAATTTTTAATAAAATCTAGAATTTTAATTGGGCAACCACAATACTTCATTTAGTAAGATGATTTGCCAAGATGCAAGCATAATACCTATATTTAAAAAAAAAAACTTACCAATGATTAAGAAATAAAAATTAATTAAATCATAATAGTAATATCAATTTAATTACTAAGAATCAATGATAATGCTCAAGACAATACACATGAAATAATTTCGATACAAAAACAATAATTAATAAATATTTTTATTATCTCTTATCAAAACCAAATCTATTTATTATCATTTTACGATTACAAGAACAATTTATTCCTTTATCTGAGAAATAACTATACTAGGAATAATACATTCAAAAGGAAATGTATTTATATAAACTAGTATATTTATATTTAAAAAAATATATCTAGAGTATGCTGAGAGATATCTTCCAATTTGTTGGCATTTATAAATTACTTGTAGTTAGAATATTTGATATGCTCACATGAGTTAATTTAAAGAGACTATGCTGCGAGACTTTTCATATTCTTCAAACATAATAAAAATTTCACTCCATAACTACCCAAGTTTTTCTATTTTTCTATGCATTTGGCTTCCACAAATTTATTTATTTTTGTTTATCATGATAAAGATTTCACTCCATAACTGCCCTAGTTTTTCTATTTTTCTATCCTTTTGGCTTTCACAAATTTATTTATTAATACATTTTATGAATTTTATTTACTTGGGAATCTTAATATTAATTGTTTACAGGAATATGAATCTTTTAGCCCTTGTTGTGAATGTAGAATGCCTCTCGGATTAATTATTTTTTCACCAATATAATCTCAACTTAATTCAATAAATTGAACTATTTTTAAAATAAATATAAAATAAAATAATAAATAATAAATTGTCTAAAAAAATAGTCAGTAGTAAATCTGTCATAACTTTCTCGTTTTTCAATGAAATTTTAAAATTAAAGATGTTTTGGAAAGGTGATATAAAGGCAAACAAAACCCAAAATTTAATTGAGAAAATTATTTAAGATGCATGAGCAGTTTTTTCAGCCATACTGTTACAAAGAAAAATACAAAAAAAAATCAAAATGCTTTCAAAGAAAATTTATGAAAAAAATCATTTAATATAATTGTAAATCAAACAAAATTAGAAGATTGATTCACATTGCTAGAATTTTAGATTTCAAGATAAGGAATGATATATATTTAAGAAAGTATGCATAGGCCATAACAACAATCAATAATCTTGAACACATAGTTCAGCTAACACAGGGAATTAAGAACAATTCTATGGAGTTTGTTTTAACCAAGAAAATAAATTATACCTATTTGAATCAAACTAAATTGTATATATGGAACCATTGCTTCCAAAACCTGATTTAATTAAATTTATATCTTTTTAACTTCTACATAATTAAAATTTCTATCTATTATAACAAAAATGGATTTGATTCAGAATGATCCATAGCAAAATATAGGTAAGTTTAACCAAATGAAAATAATAAAAATAAAAATAAAAATCACAAAAGAAAAGTCTTGAATATGGAATACACAAACCAGCGTGTTACTATACTTTCAAGCAGATTAAAAGAAATATGGTAGGAATTAAGACAAGAAATGTCCCCCATGAAATGCATAGACAATCTCACTAAGGTATGAGAGTAGATTGCTCCAAGAGAAGGTTCATCACAAAATTGAAAAAAAAACTCAATAATTATCAAGCTTAGTTCTTTAATCAAAGAAAATTTCTTTTTTCCCTCCTCACAGAAAGAATAAAATAATCCCACAACAGAAGTCCATTACTCTTTTTCTGAAAAAAAAAGAAAAATGAATAGTTCTCATCCAATGTTCCCCCCAAAAACTATTCAAGTAAGAAAACATATAATAACAATAGATAATTTCCTTAAAAAAAAACTCACAACTTTTAGAAACTTATAAAAGATTTTAATAAACTTTCTCAAACGATCTAAGAAACTTTTGACAATAGAAATTAATAAAGCTAAATCTTCAAGATCTTTATAGAAAGAAAATTTAATTCTTTGTTTTTATATAACCTTTCTTTTTAAGAATATAATAACTTCTTTATTTTATTATTATCAAAATATATCAAAATCTAAATTATATAATTTTAATTATAAATTAATTGTATTCTAATACTTAAACATGTAAAAATATGAAATAGTATTTGTAGAATTTGCCATCACACTAAAAGTACGTGCTTGTGGTGGAGAGGGATCTTGTAATGCCCCATCGTGCAACCCTAGAGTGCTAGACTAAAAGTGCAAAGGTTATAGAAATAATTTTTTTTTGAAAGCAAGATAGTGCAAAGTAGTAACCAAACATACCATATTACACCGCATAAACAAAATCACTCTTCTAACAACTCTAGGGCAACATAACTGCATTAATAAAAGAAAATGAAACTATAGAAGTAATAACCATTACACTACTAAATTAGATACAAATAACTTTTACTATAGCAGAATAGATTAATTACAGAGTCTCAGTATAGGATTACATGATTACAAGATTATAAGACCGATCATGTTAGTTTACAAAAGAATACATAAGAAAGTATACAACACCACTGAAGGTAGGAAGCAAACTAGAATTGGAACACCTCTGCACCAGACTCGAACCGCATCTCCAAGATGACCAATGGATAGCTCTGCCACCCAACCATGTGGAACCCTGAGGTCCACCCCTCTGAGCTAGGAGATAATGACGAGGATTCCACTAAGCTAAGAGACAACATCCAAAAATAAAAGAATGACCACTGACTTGACACAACTGACCATATCATCAAAGCTGCATAAGACAAGACATCACTCCAGAGGTACCACCAAGAAACAATAGAACTGCATAAGGAGAGTGTCATCACATGGTCCTACATGGGTTACCCAGGCCATCTATCCCCAGAAGCCGGCCCCCATCTATGGTTACCCTGGCAGCTTCTCTCTAGGCACTGGGCCCAAAGGGTGACACATGCGGAGCCGACAGGTCCTCTCATGGAGACAAGGAGGTCAGCCTTGCAAACTAGGCCTTCTCATCCCATCCTTAGCCTATGAGAGCACTTAAGGCATGGGTGAGGTCTCTTACTTATCTTGTTAAGTGTTTTAATACCCCAACCCTCTTGATTAAGTTATTAAGCTTTCCACATGCTTACAACTTCCATGGGGTTACCCAGGTGACCTCTCACTAGGCACCGGCCCCACCACAAAAGCCACTCCCTTAGTGTTCTCAGGTCAAACATACATACTACAACATATAGGTAAGAGTCACCAATCAGATCTGAGCCATAACATATGCCATTCACTAGGCCACAACAAGAAATCCATAATCTCTTCAAAATGAAGCAAAACCATCAAGAACCAAGCATTATATCCAAGAGGCCATTTCCCATTTATTGCAAGACATGAGAATCCAGGGAACCCACTGCCATGACATGCCAAAATTTAAACCAAAACTAAGGACTACACCTCTGGAGTAAGGTACAAAAAAATAAAAGGGTAACCACTATCTAAAAAGAACAATGCTTCCACATTGACACAAGTGGTCATGACATCTCACAAGATTCCTACTTCACAACAATCCAACATATAGACATAAACTCCACCCATGGTGAACACAAGATTCATTACGAGAAAATAACTCAGAGCAGAAGGATAACTGAACATAAGATATTTGATGCACTCCCGGATTCAATCATGAACACAACTTGAGAATTAACCACAATTTTAAGGAACATTCAAGTCCACAACATTAACAATTATGACACAATCTATTCACTACAACATTTATTTCTAATGAAGAAACAACTATAATAACCTAAAGTATCTCACTATCTACAATTGCAAATAGACCTCTTGTCCAACCATAACTCCTTCCGCTAAAATTTAACCATTACTATTTTAGATAAACTCGATATCAATTTATAAATATATTTCTATAAAATTTTCTGTCATCCTACTTGTTACAATTCGGAACCAGTTCACGACATCACAATGTCTGATGAAACACTACAACATATACAAATATTTTCCTAGTATCTCACCCTTTACTCACATCCATAAGAAAATACTTTTACCTATAACAATTCTAATAACTACCATTGTTAAAACAACATCTATAATAATAATTCCCTTTAAGCATATCTTACTAACTAACATATTCCAAAATCAAAACATTATAAATCCTAAATAGTGTAACTTACCATTTAAGATTTGCCACATACCCTTTTTAATTAAAACATCTATAAGATATATTTTCCCAAAAACACATATTTTCCATCAAGCACCTTCAAGTCTACAAACTCTAATGAACACGAGAAATAACTTTAATTGCATAAGTTACTATCGAATTAGATTCCTTACCACAAACTACTAATTTAAACTTTTATATATACCCTTACAAGCTTAAGCTACAAGCTCTACAACATCATTCATAAATAGATCTTCTTAAAATTACATTCCTATTTCACAAGAACGATCACATGCCAAAACCATTTTATGAATTATAACTTCGAAACCAACATTATAACCCAACCATTATAAACCTATATAATTTCCTATAGGCATAGATGCCCAACTAACCTTTTTCATCACAAATCAAAAACACTATAAAAGAGTATGTATTTTACCCTATCAAAATATATCGGAATCGCTAAGAACCAACATCCAATTTTGTAATTTTAACACTATAATTTTTAGATGACAATTTACCGAGAAGTATATTTTGCTTAAGCATAAACTACTATCTAACATTAACTAGATCACTAGGGTATAATTAAAACTTAATTAGAACACTATCATTACTTAAAGAACTAAAATAATTAAATCATTTAATAGAGAAGATAACTATTGGACATATACTTTCTTATATGGATAAGATAAAATAAGAATCTTAACTAGAAGACGACTATAGAATAGTACACTTATACTCTCGATAAGCAAAAACCTGTGAAAATCATCCACATTTTCTAAAGTGCTATCAATAAAATTCTTTCCTCAAGCCTCCATTATTTCCCTATTCAATACTTATATTTACAACATTTCAAAAACTTTACTTTTATCTTACAAACTCCCATCGAACATTGACACCCTACAATTTTCCTAATAGGAGGGTTTCTACTATCACCTTACCAAAAATAATTCCAATACAAGAACATAGATTTATAATATCCTAATCTATAAGTATTCATTTTCAAGCCAATACAGATTTCTCGACTAACATGCTACCAAATAAAACTACTAGCCAACATATTAACAAGGAAGTGAATGCAATTATTTCAATTCGAAAGCGACACCCCCTCGACCCACCATCTAAGATAGTAAGGGTTCAAAACACAACATAATCATTTACACCATATCCTATATGTTGCAAGTATGAGGTTAACCAGTGTTATCATTGATGTCAACATACTCATATTGCATTGGTAAGAAGGTTTGGATGAGCTGTGTGTTGAGGATATTGAGAAAAGTAGTATCAATCAGGAACAGTGAAGAACAGTGATAAGAAGAAGGCAAATGTACTCAATAGGTTGAGAATTAGAGGATGTGGATTAAAGGGTTTGTAGATATGAGTCTTGAGATGATCTAGTTAAGATTTCAGAGGTCCGCATGAAGATATGAAAATGTTGTGATCGGTCAAGTAGAACCGGTTCCGGGAGTTGTTCCAGAGTGACAGAGTGTTACAAAAAGGTCTGGTGAGATCCGGAGGAGAATTGTCAGACTCTGCAGATTGGAAGGAGTGTTTGGGATGTCTTTGTGATGTGTCATCTCGATTGGTACATGGTTTGGATGTCCGGAAGCACCTTCTTCAGTATGACAGTGGTGACAGACTGTGTTCTTGAAGTTCCGGATGAAGAGGAGAAGAGATTCCAGTGAGTAGAGAAAGTGCGAATGTACCTACTCAATCAGGTAAGCTTGTGAAGGTTCTTGGATCATGTTGAGGTTGTGTTGTCAGTCCGCATTGGTAGCAGAGCCCAGAATTGAAGATATTCTTCCAGATGAAGTTCTTGTTCAGACTAGCCGACCGGATGAGTTGTTCATCTTGCGAATGTTCTTGTGGTGGCTGACCGGATGTATTAATCATCTTGCGAATGTCCTTATGGTTGATTGCTGACTTAGATGATTGTTCCTAAGTCGATGTCTTGTATAAATAAAGGTTATGAGTTCATTTCAATTGGTGTCGTGGAGCGGATGAGAGTGGTATAGCGAAAGAGCGAAGGGCAGAGCAAAAGTACCTTGGGTTTAAATGGAACTGATCCAGACATGGTAAAGATGTCAATCTCTAGTTCAAGTTTGTGATTCTTATCACTTTGTAGACAGTGTGTCTCTTGTAGGTAGTGTGCCTCTTTGTGAGCAGTGTGCTCGAGCAGTGAGCCCCTATTGGCATGTGCCATTCATTTTTCTTATTCTTCTAACAGAGAATAATCCTTGGGTTAATCAACCCATGGTTTTTCCCTTAACCGGGTTTTCCACATCAAAATCTTGGTGTCCAATGTGTTGATGTTTATCTGCTCTTGTGTTTATGCATTATGCTTTCATGGATGGTTAATTGATATGCTATTAACTAACAAAGAAGAATCAAGTGTTTGAAGTAGAAGAAAGTTTTTGCACAACTGATTCACCCCCCCTCTCAGTTGTGTGCCCTAGATCTAACAATTGGTATAAGAGCCAAGTTCCTCTGAAAGGAGCTTAACCGCTTGAGGAGATCCAGGATGTCGTCATACAAGAAGGATAGTCTGAAGTTCGATGGAACCAACTTCACTCTCTGGAAAGGTCGCATGAAATGTCATTTGGAGTGTATGGGAAAAGCATACTTGACCATGGTCTCAAAACCATATTTTCCTCCACAGGGTGGTCCGACAACTCTGAATGAAATCACAGATGCTGAAAACAATCTGCGGACCAAGGAAGCTCTTCTAAGCACATTGAATGACTCAGATCTCTCAAATGTTATTGACCTACCAACTGCATATGAGATCTGGACTAAACTAGAACTTCTTTATGAAGGAGATGAGTTTGTCAAGAGTGCAAGGTTGCAAAGTCTGAAAGGGAAATTTGAAAGATTGAATATGAGAGATGATGAAAATATCACTACCTTTATGCCAAGAGTGAATGAGCTGGTGTGTGGAATCATGAATGCTGGTGGAGTTCTAGATGAAAATAAAATTGTTTGCAAAGTTCTCAGATCCCTTCCTGCTGCCTACAAAATCAAGGTTGCTGCCATTGATGAATTCAGAGCCCATACAACTGTCACAAGAGAGCAACTGGCTGGCAAACTGGCTGCATTTGAAATGACTGAGTTTGGAGATGATCCCCCCAAGACTAAATCTGCATTTAAAGCCAGTGCCTATGTGAAAGGCAAACAAAGATTTGATCTGGGAGAGAACTCTTCAAGGAAGCTACCATGGTATGATCAAGCAAGGAAAGACATGGAAGAGGAAGAAGTAGAAACAGCTCAACTTGAAGCCCTCATTGCAAAGAGACTGCCAAGAGGGTCTGGTAAGTATGAAGGAAAACTACCCTTTAATTGCTTCAACTGCAATAAAATTGGTCATTTTGCTTCAAGATGTCCGGAAAGATCTGCAAGGTCTAATACTAACAGACAAAGGTTTCAAAAGAACTGCTATTATGTTCATGAAGAAGATGACAATGAAGGAGTAATAGATGATGAATCAGAAATAGGAAGCAAATCCAGAAATGAATGGGTGTTTATTGCCATCAAGGAAGAAGATTCAATATCCTCTAAATCTGTCAATCATAAGGTTGTAGAAAGAGCTTTGGCTGCCCAAATTGAAGAAAAGGATGATTGGGTTATTGATAGTGGATGCTCTCACCATATGACTGGTGACAAGAACAAGTTTTTAGATTTGGAAAAGTATGAAGGAGGAATGGTAAAGTTTGGTGACAATTCTGCTGGCAGAATCAGAGGTAGGGGAACTATTTCTTTTGATGGAAAGAGCAAAACTAGTAATGTACTATATGTTGAAGGATTGAAGCACAATCTTCTCAGTGTTGGTCAGTTAGTGGATAAAGGCTATGATCTCCGGTTCAAGAATGGAAGATGCAGAATCTTTACAAGCTCTAGAACTGAGATTGCATCCGGTACTCAAATTAAAGGTAATATCTTCCATCTGGTTGGTTCAAATAAAAGTTGTCTGTTTGTTCAAGTTGATCAGAGTTGGCAATGGCATAGAAGGATGTGTCATGTAAATTTTGATAACATCATCAAGATAAGCAATATTCAAGCTGTAAGAGATCTTCCAAAATTGGTGAAACCTATAAATAGTTTGTGCAAAGAATGTCAGCTAGGTAAACAGAACAGAGTCTCTTTCAAAAGCAAAGATTAGTCCTCTACTGGATTATTGGAATTAGTTCATACTGATCTATGTGGTCCGACAAGAATCAAGAGTATGCAAGGTGATAGATATTTCATGTTACTAATTGATGATCATTCCTGGATGATGTGGGTTACCTTTCTGAAAGAGAAATCAGAAGCCTTTGAGAAGTTCAAAATCTTCAAGGCTATGGTAGAGAATTAGACTGGATTAAAACTGAAGTGTCTAAGGTCTGATAGAGGTGGTGAATTCACATCTGGTGAATTCATAGACTTCTGTGAGAAGCATGGTATAAAGAGACAATTGTTTGCTCCTAGGACTCCACAGTAGAATGGAGTAGTTGAAAGAAAGAACCAGACCATCCAGGAAGCTGCCAGGACAATGATGTTGGAAGCAAATGTTCCTCAGGTGTTTTGGAGAGAAGCTATCAGCACTGCAGTCTACACCCTCAATCAAGTTCAAATCAGAAGCAATACTGGTAAGACTCCTTATGAACTTTGGTTTGGTATAACTCCCACTGTGAGATATTTCAGAGTATTTGGTAGCAAGTGTTATATCAAAAGAGATGAAGACTTAGGAAAGTTTGATGCTAGAAGTGATGAAGGAATTTTCTTGGGTTACTCCACTCAAAGCAAAGCATACCGGTGTTACAATAAGAGATTGAGAAAGATGATAGAAAGTACAAATGTGAAGGTTGATGAAGGAATTGAGAAGCCCTCAAGATTCTATGAATATGATGAAGATGATCAGAATGATCCTTTGGTGCAAGGAGCTCCATCCTCCTCTGAAATTTAGATCCAGACTGATTCGGTAAATTAGGAAGAAGAAGTTTGTCTGAATGAGCCTGATCAAGAATTGGTAGTGCAAGAAACTCCCAAAGTTCCAAGGTATGTAACTCTAAATCACTCTGAAGATCAGATCATAGGTGACAAAAGCAAAGGGGTACAAACAAGGAGGAAAATTGCTCAAAATTTAGATGAATGTTGTCTGATTTCAAAGATTGAACCTAAGACAATAAATGAAGCATGCAATGATGAAAATTGGACAAAAGCAATGGAGGAAGAGTTGATGCAAATTGAGAAAAATCACACTTGGGATCTTATTCCCAGACCTAGAAACAAGAATGTGATTGGAACCAAATGGGTCTTCCGGAACAAAGTAAATGAAGTTGGTGAAGTAATCAGAAACAAAGCCAGATTGGTCTGCAAAGGCTACTCTCAAATAGAAGGAATTGACTTTGAAGAAACCATTGCTCCGATAGCAAGAATTGAAGCAGTCAAATTATTTCTTGCATATGCTGCCTTCAAAGACTTCAAGGTATATCAGATGGATGTCAAGTCTGCCTTCCTAAATGGTGATTTGGGAGAAGAAGTATACATTAAACAACCGGATGGATTTCAATTGTCTGATAATGATGATATGGTTTGCAAGTTGAAGAAAGCATTGTATGGATTGAAGCAAGCCCCAAGAGCATGGTATGAAAGGTTGGATAAGCATCTTGTGCAGAATGGATTCAACAAAGGTACTGCTACAGTAACTTATATTTCAAAATTGATCATGAAAACATTTTGATTGTTGAAGTGTTTGTGGATGATATCATTTTTGGAGGAAGAGATAGTATGTGCAAAACTTTTGCAAATTAGATGAAAAGTGAGTTTAAAATGTTTATGCTTGGTGAAATGAATTTTTTCTTGGGTCTGCAAATTACTCAAACAAAGAAAGGGATCTTCATTTCTCAGGCCAAATATTTGAAAGAATTGTTGAGGAAATTCGGTATGGAAGATTCAAAGCCAATGAACACTCCTATGGCATCTGGATATAAGTTGAGCAAAGATGATGACTCTCCAAAGGTAGATCAGACAAAGTATAGATCAATATTTGGTGGATTGTTGTATCTCACTCAGACTAGACCAGATATAATGCAGGCTATTGGTCTTGTGGCAAGATTCCAAGTTGATCCTAGAGAATCTCATGTTATGGCAATCAAAAGAAATTTTAGGTACTTGAAAGGAATAGTTGAGTATGGTCTATGGTACCCTAGAGATCCGGATTTCTCTCTTCATGCATATACAGATGCAGATTAGGCAAGAGATGTGGATGACCGGAAGAGCACCAGTGGTGGAGCATTCTTTTTGGGAAAGAGATTGGTTTCTTGGCTAAGCAAGAAATAAGATGCAATATCTCTGTCTACAATTGAAGCAGAATACATGGCAGCAGCAGGTAGTTGCACTCAAATCTTATGGATGAAGCAGATGCTAAGAGACATTAAAGTTGAATATGAGGAGCCTATCACAATTTTTTGTGATAATTCAAGTGCACTTAGCATTTCTAAGAATCCGGTATTGCATTCTAAGACTAAGCACATATCTATCAAGTTTCACTTTCTGAGAGAACAAGTGAACAAGGATGAAGTCAGATTGGAGTATGTACCCTCCAAGGATCAGATTGTAGATATTTTTACTAAACCTCTTCTAAAGGACTCTTTTGAGTATCTCTGGGAGAAGTTAGGGGTCATGGCCCAAACAGTGATGAACTAGGATGCACTAATGTGCATCAGTCCAGTGGATATCACAGTCATATCTTGTGATCCGGATTGATAATGGGGAGCTGCTACTAAGGGCGAGCAATTGGTATGATTCTGATATGTTACAAGTGCAAGTATGAGCCCTTTGCCATTGATGTCAAAGGGGGAAAGAAGACATGTGAAAAAAAAGTGGTTGATGATCAAAGGGGGAGTAGTAAAGGAAGAGAAGACATGTGAAGAGTTGTTGCTGATAGGGGGAGCTGTGACAGAAAAGAGAAGTTATTGTCTTGATGGTTTTTCACATCATATGTTGCCATCAATGACAAAGGGGGAGATTGTTGCAAGTATGAGGTTAACCAGTGTTGTCATTGATGTCAACATACTCATATTGCATTGGTAAGAAGGTTTGGATGAGCTGTGTGTTGAGGATATTGAGAAAAGTAGTCTCAATCAGGAACAGTGAAGAACAGTGATAAGAAGAAGGCAAATGTACTCAATAGGTTGAGAATCAGAGGATGCAGATTAATGGGTTTGTAGATATGAGTCTTGAGATGATCCAGTTAAGATTTCAGAGGTCCGCATGAAGATATGAAAATGTTGTGATCGGTCAAGTAGAACTGGTTCCGGGAGTTGTTCCAGAGTGACAGAGTGTTACAAAAAGGTCCGGTGAGATCCGGAGGAGAATTGTCACTCTGTGGATTGGAAGGAGTGTTTGGGATGTTTTTGTGATGTGTCATCTTGATTGGTACGTGGTTTGGAGGTCTGAAAGTACCTTCTTCAGTATGACAGTGGCGGTAGACTGTGTTCTTGAAGTTTCAGATGAAGAGGAGAAGAGATTCCAGTGAGTAGAGAAAGTGCAGATGTACTTGGTCAATTAGGCAAGCTTGTGAAGGTCCTTGGATCATGTTGAGGTTATGTTGTCAGTCTGCATTGGTGCTGGAGCCCAAAATTGAAGATATTCTTTCAGATGAAGTTCTTGTTCAGACTAGCTGACTGGATGAGTTGTTCATCTTGTGAATGTTCTTGTGGTGGCCAACTGGATGTATTAATCATCTTGCGAATGTCCTTACAGTTGATTGCTGACTTAGATGATTGTTCCTAAGTCAATGTCTTGTATAAATAAAGGTTTGTGAGTTCATTTCAATTAGTGTCGTGGAGCGGATGAGAGTGATATAGTGAAAGAGTGAAGGGTAGAGCATAAGTACCTCGGGCTTAAATGGAATTGATCCAGACATGGTAAAGATGTCAATCTCCAGTTCAAGTTTGTGATTCTTATCACTTTGTAGACAGTGTGTCTCTTGTAGGCAGTGTGCCTCTTTGTGAGCAGTGTGCTCGGGCAGTGAGCCCCTATTGGCATGTGCCATTCATTTTTCTTATTCTTCTAATAGAGAATAATCCTTGGGTTAATCACCCCATGGTTTTTCCCTTAACTGGGTTTTCCACATCAAAATCTTGGTGTCCAATGTGTTGATGTTTATCTGCTCTTGTGTTTATGTAACATACTTTCATGGATGGTTAATTGATATGCTATTAACTAACAAAGAAGAATCAAGTGTTTCAAGTAGAAGCAAGTTTTTGCACAACTGATTCACCTGCCCTCTCAGTTGTGTGCCCTAGATCTAACACTATAACCATAGGAAGCTAGGTTATTAACTAAATACATTAAGATTTCCTACAGGGTCTCACAGTAGTCGGGTGTTTACCTATGTGACTAAAGAAATCGATCTTAAAACTCTAAGATAAAGACACAATGCTTATAGCAACTGGGAATTATCTTATTCGGTGGAGCGATACACTAAAGAAAGTTCTATTTCTAACAACTTCCTTAACTAATAAAGAGGTCAGCTTTTAAAACAACACAGGTATCTTTAAATGTGGAATGCCCAGGCCACTCTAAGAGCTTATGTATGGACAAAAGGGTTATAGACAAGTTTGGCATTTCAAGTATCCGCTACAATGAGGTAAATTGCATTGACGATTAATTTCTTCCTGATGCAATTGGTTACTGACATTCCAATCGATGAACACAATGGGTTTCATTTTAAGAGGCGACACCAGCAATAAGGAGAATCGATGGTCAGTTGGTGTATTAGCAGTAGTTGGAATTTCTGGAAGAATATAATGTTCAAAACAATATCAGAAGTTGCTGTTGCAAGTGCCGTGGTAGACATGTAAGCAAAATGTGGAGAATACGCAAGTCATGGGTACCATATGACAGAATACCTCATAGAAATGTGGTCTCTAGAAATACAATGATTGTAGGATAAGAATAAAATGGGATTGCCGTAAGCACCTCAAATACATTCAAGCAAATGCCATCGGTGGTCTTAACTCCAAACTTCACAACCTTTACCTGCATTTTGCCAGCCTGCTAAAATGGGAGCCGCGAAACAAGGAAAGCACATCCATCAAGGCATAAATGAAAGAGGGCCTAAGTCAGATATTGTAGTTACCAATGCCCTAATAGACATGTATACAAGGTGTGAAGTTACACACCGGGCACACGAAGTGTTGAGAACATGCCTCAGAGAAATGTAGTCTCATGGGCTGGTTATGCACAAAAAGGCTCTTGCAAGGATGCCCTCAAGGGTTTGAACTAACGGAACGTATTCAATACAAAGTTTCCACTAAGGGATACAAAATTGTTGACATACCATTGACGGCAACCCCGACCACCCAAGGCGACATCAGATTCCAAGAAAAATACTTAGCAAAGGCAGTTTCCCTTGCGACCGTATTAACTTGGGACCCAGACAAAACATTAGATACATAAATCAACGGTCGGTTGTTGACTAACCACAGGGTTAGATTGACCACAAAAACTGAAGCAAGCGACAGAAATCATTAAGTAACACTAACAGCTGAGACCCGGCCAGCGACTAAGGTCTAACGACTCCCATTAAAATAGATGACATTCCGTAGCTCACGGTCATAGGTAAAGGGTTTGCATGTTATAGAGATGCTATCTTCACGCATTTAATTAATCCCAGAGATTATTACCTAGCACTTGCTAACACTATATTTTATTCCACTGTGATAAAATGACTACAATCAAGAGCTACACTCTAGTTCCATGACCCTACCTATCTATGAACAGTCAGTGGTTAAAATACCATAACCTTATTAAATGGGTTACTAATTATTCTATAGAATTGAATAAAATCTGACCGTCAGAGAAACATCATATTTATAGCACTGCAGGATATTCTAATTTGTGGATAGATCTCCTTGTGGTGAGTTTCTAAAGCAACTACAAGAATGACGCAAAAAAAAGGATTTATTACTACCAATGCAATAGAAATTGTTAAAAGCAAATAAGCAATCATCACTTCATAACGCCATCATCAAATAGAACGGAGGACAAGACTGGCATCAATAATGAAGGAGTGAAAGAATGGAGTCCAAAAGATTTACTGAGGTGCGAAATGCATTCAGAGGGTGGTCGAATGGTCCTAAAAATCAGAACATCATGAAGTATTGAATTTGCACAAATATTGAGGCTGATTTCAGGGTTACATGGTGCTATTCAAATGAGAGATATCAATGGTGAAAAGATAACTCTTGTGGTAGTGTGTTTAAAGGTGAGCAGAATTGCATATCGGCAACTGAGATTTTAGTATGAAATAAGCTATCCAACGAATGGTTGCTATGACATATAATCGGCACATGCGGACAAACAACCAACAAAAAGGAAATTGAATTTAGTTGGTTACGACAATAATTGCTTAGAAAATTAAACTCTCAGCTGTGCAATGGATCAACACCAATGGGAAAGATATGTAGACATCCCAGCTGTACAAATTGAAGATTTTGTTAAAGAGGGTCAGATGCATTCAGGCAGAATTCGTCATTGCACTAGCGATTTCTATAGAGAATACTGCTATGACGATTATATATCACCATAGCAGAATGGTAATGAAGGAGTATTCGGCTATCCAGAAGGAATTGAGGATGGATGAAATGAGTTTCTAAGGTAACCCAAGGCATTTTGCTATTCAGTAAGATGCTTTCTGGTATCAAGTCGTAGATCCTTGATAATATAGGTAAGGAGTCTTTCCAATATACAATTTCTATTGAAATGAATTCTAACTCCGATTGACAATTTAAACATCATCAGTCTATGATAGATATGGATTAAGAATGGAGATAAAAGTATTTAGGTAACAAACAGCACACTGGCTGAGAGCAAAACATCCTACGACCGTTATGTAACAACTAAGGAGATAGAGAAAAGGCATGCATTGGATAATGATGTAGAAACCATTATTGATCGAAAAAGATCTTGAATATGTGAGGGTTTTGATAAGATCAAACTATACATTCAACTCCACAATCCAAGATAGGGTCTACAGGATCGACAAATGATAAGATCAAAAGATGAATAACTCTAAATCTATGATTCTAGGTAAAAGTTTTGTTGGGGAAATCACCATGGAACAATAGGATTTCAATGTTGCAAAAATTTTGAGAATACAACATACAAGCGATTCAGTGAAAATTCTCAGAAGAGTTTGGAAATGATGTTGCATACAAAGCAAATCAAATTTTCTTATCAAGGCAACATAGAATAAATTCATACATACTAAAGCAACAATTCTCAAGGAACCAGACAAAGCACAAACCTAAATTTCAGTTCCACCTCCAAATTTTCCAACTCCTACGACCAACTTCCCTGTCCTCCTCTTTTTTTTTTAAAACAAGGATTCAACTCCTCGAGTAAATGCAGAAGACATGCCTCTCTTCCCAACAACCCACTCTCTCTCAAAACAAGGATTCAACTCCTCAAGTAAATGTAGAAGACATGCCTCTCTTCCCAATGACCCACTCTCTCGTGAGATTCAAAATTTTACTATATCAAAAGATTCCCAAATCCTCCAATTTTGAAATTGATAACACATGGCATTAAATTTTGCATTTCCCAAAAATATTCTCTACCAAATAACCACTAAATACCTGTAACTCCAATTTTACCACATAATTACATTTGGACAGCAGATTATAATTCTCACCTATTATAAAATTTGACCAAGGTGTCATCCAAAGCTTTTAAGGTAATTCAATAATTATCTAATAAACAAAATAGGAGCATTATTAATAACCACTAGTTCATTAAAGAATCTTCTAACCACACAGGAGAATAATTTTAACATTATAAAATATGACTTGACTAAACATTACGACACAACCTATCCCATCATCACAAGACAAGGACCAAGTATCCCAACACGACTCGAGACCACAACAGAAGACAAGGACAGACCTTGTGTTATCTCCCATCACTAATATCCATTGGTGAAAGAACCCGCCCAAACCTACTATATCAGGTGGAGTCAAGGTTTGGTACCTGCAGCCTGCATCCAAACAACTAATTAAATACGATCAAGTACATATATGTCAACACACAGAGAGTCAGAGAATCACGGCGTAGTAGGTTACTCGGAACGAGTAATGCTACACCATCCCTGCTCTTGGATAAGATTATAATCATAACATTCGAAAATAGATATCTACGAATCTAATAAAACATGTAAATAATAATCCTTTACTAAACTTATTCAACACATCATAACTGAAGTACCCATAATGTCATCATAACTCATAATAGATGTCTAACTATAGCAGTCAAACATCGTTCATCAGATAAACATAAATCATAACCTACTAATCAACTATCTCAAAACTGAATCAATGAAATGAACGATTAACATCTGTCTCTGACTGACAGAGAGCAATGCAGAACTACCACCATCACAAGCTAACAATGAGGGGGCACTATATCCTCCCCCCCTAAAGCTTGACTTATTCCTGGAAGTCACAGATTGGGGTAGAATCATAGTATAATAATATTGCCATATTCCATTGCCAGCATGCTCATCCATAATAAATAATTGTTCAAAAATCAAGCACAAATGTTCAATAAAAATGAGAAGAACATCAATTCTTTACCTTTATGGCGCGTCCAGTGATCTACTCATAACCAATTTCACTTTCTTCGGCAATCTCGTACCATCAAAATAATTGCAGCCACATACAACTACTGAAAGATTCACCTTATATCTTATTTCCACTAATTACCAACCATGGAAAGTGCAATTCTCCACGGAGTCCTCCCTTGAACATACTATCAGAGGTTCAAATTGAACATAATAGAAACAACACTTACTACAAAATGGGGTCAATAGAATTAAACATTCAGAATATCCACCATAGAAAATTTAAAAATAAATACAAACCCACACGGAAAAATGATCCAATCCAACTTTAAGTCACAAAGTGCCGGCAAATTTCAATAATTCAAGAATAAAGAAAAGAGTCTTGGTGACCATTCCTGACATAAGAAGGTTCAAAGAAAGAAAACTCACTGTTAACCCCCATACTACACATGAAGCAACTGTCAAAATTTCCAAAACAACCAAATTACAACAAATTTACATCACAATGTGACTAATTTTAGCCACAAAAAGGGAATATCTGCTACACGACACTCAAGGACACAAGGTCCAGAATGTGTTAGAGAATGTACACCAATACTCAAACAATTATGTTAACTACATCCTCTTATCTAAGCAACTTCTATCTTTACTACAATACCATTTCTTTCTACCAAACTATGGAAATATGCAATTGCTTCCTTATGCAAGAAGACATAAAAGGAATATATGATATCACATATAGGAATGATTCAAACTATAATTGACTTACATTATCACATACCTGATCTCATAGGCTGAACCCAAGCTCTCGTTTGATCTCTTGCATACAGTTCTTACACGAGCATATACGATGATAATTACAACAATTCTTCCATAAGAGATCATGACCATCTAGGGGTTAGATATAGATTTTCAAGCAACCATGTAAAGATGCCAACATCACGTAACCAAATAACTCATGCTGCATGATGCCACTAGATGATTAGATGCATTAACATTCAGAGAGAACATATTGTTAGATATAACTTCCCATTTCCAGAGAAGAAGACAGCAGACACACAAGTAGCTTAAAGCATTCATTTCTTAAGAGAAAGGCTATAAACTTATCAACTTTCATACTAATGCATACAGGTGAGAGATGCTATTACCAACTCACTACAATGAGAAAATAGTTTAACCTAGGCAACAACAACAATCTAGAGGTCTTAGTGTTGCAACTTAGGCTACAGTTACTCTACAGAGTTTAAGCACTAGGTCACATAATGGGCTTAATTGTAACCAGAGTACCCAGTGTTTAAACTTGGCTCTGATATCAAGTCTAATGCCCCGTCGTGCAAACCTAGAGTGGTAGACTAAAAGTGCAAAGGTTATAGAAATAATTTTTTTTGAAAGCAAGATAGTGCAAAGTAGTAACCAAACATACCATATTACACCGCATAAACGAAATCACTCTTCTAACAACTCTAGGGCAACATAAATGCATTAATAAAAGAAAATGAAACTACAAAAGTAATAACCATTACACTACTAAATTAGATACAAATAACTTTTACTGTAGCAGAATAGATTAATTACAGAGTCTCAGTACAGGATTACATGATTACAAGATTATAAGACTGATCATGTCGGTTTACAAAAGAATACATAAGAAAGTATACAACACCACCAAAGGTAGGAAGCAAACTAGAATTGGAACACCTCTGTACCAGACTCGAACCGCATCTCCAAGATGACCAATGGATAGCTCTGCCACCCAACCATGTGGAACCCTGAGGTCCACCCCTCCGAGCTAGGAGATAACGACGAGGATTCCACTAAGCCAAGAGACAGCATCCAAAAATAAAAGAATGACCACTAACTTGACACAACCGACCATATCATCAAAGCTACACTGAGACAAGACATCACTCCAGAGGTACCACCAAGAAACAATAGAACTGCATAAGGAGAGTGTCATCGCATGGTCCTACATGGGTTACCCAGGCTATCTATCCCCAGAAGCTAGCGCCCATCTATGGTTACTCTAGTAGCCTCTCTCTAGGCACCAGCCCCATAGGGTGACACATGCGGAGCGGACAGGTCCTCTCATGGAGACAAGGAGGTTGGCCTTGCCAACCAGGCCTTCTCATCCCATCCTTAGCCTGTGAGAGCACTCAAGGCATGGGTGAGGTCTCTTACTTATCTTATTAAGTGTTGTAATACCCCAACCCTCTTGATTAAGTTATTAAGCTTTCCACATGCTTACAACTTCCATGGGGTTACCCAGGCGACCTCTCACTAGGCACCGACCCCACCACGAAAGCCACTCCCTTAGCATTCTCAGGTCAAACATACGTACTACAAAATATAGGTAAGAGTCACCAATCAGATCTGAGCCATAACATATGCCATTCACTAGGCCACAACAAGAAATCCATAATCTCTTCAAAATGAAGTAAAACCATCAAGAACCAAGCATTATATCCAAGAGGCCATTTCCCATTTATTGCAAGACATGAGAATCTAGGGAACCCACTGCCATGACATGCCAAAATTTGAACCAAAACCAAGGACTACACCTCTGGAGTAAGGTACAAAACAATAAAAGGGTAACCACTATCTGAAAAGAACAATGCTTCCACATTGACACAAGTGGTCATGACATCTCACAAGATTCCTACTTCACAACAATCCAACATATAGACATAAACTCCACCCATGGTGAACACAAGATTCATTACGAGCAAATAACTCAGATCATAAGGATAACTAAATATAAGATATTTGATGCACTCCCGGATTCAATCATGAACACAACTTGAGAATTAACCACAATTTTAAGGAACATTCAAGTCCACAACATTAACAATTATGACACAATCTATTCGCTACAAAATTTATTTCTAATGAAGAAACAACTATAATAACCTAAAATATCTCACTATCTACAATTACAAATAGACCTCTTGTCCAAGCATAACTCCTTCCGCTAAAATTTAATCATTACTATTTCAGATAAACTCGATATCCATTTATAAATATATTGCTATAAAATTTTCTGTCATCCTACTTGTTACAATTCGGAACCAGTTCACGACATCACAATGTCTGATGAAACACTACAACATATACGAATATTTTCCTAGTATCTCACCCTTTACTCACATCCATAAGAAAATACTTTTACCTATAACAATTCTAATAACTACCATTGTAAAAACAACATCTATAACAATAATTCCCTCTAAGCATATCTTACTAACTAACATATTCCAAAATGAAAACATTATAAATCCTAAATAGTGTAACTTACCATTTAAGATTTGCCACATACCCTTTTTAATTAAAACATCTATAAGATATATTTTCCCAAAAACACATATTTTCCATCAAGCACCTTCAACTCTACAAACTCTAATGAACACGAGAAATAACTTTAATTGCATAAGTTACTATCGAATTAGATTCCTTACCACAAACGACTAATTTAAACTTTTATATATACCCTTACAAGCTTAAGCTACAAGCTCTACAACATCATTCATAAATAGATCTTCTTAAAATTACATTCCTATTTCACAAGAACGATCACATGCCAAAACCATTTTATGAATTACAACTTCGAAACCAACATTATAACCCAACCATTATAAACCTATATAATCTCCTATAGGCATAGATGCCCAACTAACCTTTTTCATCACAAATCAAAAACACTATAAAAGAGTATGTATTTTACCCTATCAAAATATATTGGATTCGCTAAGAACCAACATCCAATTTTGTAATTTTAACACTATAATTTCTAGATGACGATTTACCGAGAAGTATATTTTGCTTAAGCATAAACTACTATCTAACATTAACTAGATCACTAGGCTATAATTAAAACTTAATTAGAACACTATCATTACTTAAAGAACTAAAATAATTAAATCATTTAATAGAGAAGATAACTATTGGACATATTCTTTCTTATATGGATAAGATAAAATAACAATCTTAGCTAGAAGACGACTATAGAACAATACACTTATACTCTCAATAAGCAAAACCCTGTGAAAATCATCCACATTTTCTAAAGTGCTATCAATAAAATTGTTTCCTCAAGCCTCCATTATTGCCCTATTCAATACTTATATTTACAGCATTTCAAAAACTTTACTTCTATCTTACAAACTCCCATCGAACATTGATACCCTACAATTTTCCTAATAGGAGGGTTTCTACTATCACCTTACCAGAAATAATTCCAATACAAGAACATAGATTTATAATATCCTAATCTATAAGTATTCATTTTCAAGCCAATACAGATTTCTCGACTAACATGCTACCAAATAAAACTACTAGCCAACATATTGACAATGAAGTGAATGCAATTATTTCAATTCGAAAGCGACACCCCCTCGACCCACCATCTAAGATAGCAAGGGTTCAAAACACAACATAATCATTTACACCATATCCTATAACCATAGGAAGCTAGGCTATTAACTAAATACATTAAGATTTCCTACGGGGTCTCACAGTAATCGGGTGTTTACCTATGTGACTAAAGAAATCGATCTTAAAACTCTAAGATAAAGACACAATGCTTATAGCAACTGGGAATTATCTTATTCGGTGGAGCGATACACTAAAGAAAGTTCTATTTCTAACAACTTCCTTAACTAATAAAGAGGTCAGCTTTTAAAACAACACAGGTATCTTTAAATGTGGAATGCCTAGGCCACTCTAAGAGCTGATGTATGGACAAAAGGGTTACAGACAAGTTTGGCATTTCAAGTATCCTCTACAATGAGGTAAATTGCATTGAGGGTTAATTTATTCTTGACGCAATTGGTTAATGACATTCCAATCGATGTACACAATGGGTTTCGTTTTAAGAGGCGACGCTAGCAATAAGGAGAATCGATGGTCGGTTGGTGTATTAGCAGTAGTTGGAATTTCTGGAAGAATATAATGTTCAAAAAAATATTAGAAGTTGCTATTGCAAGTGTCGTGGTAGACATGGAAGCAAAATGTGAAGAATACGCAAGGCACGGGTACCATATGACAGAATACCTCATAGAAATGTGGTCTCTAGAAATACAATGATTGTAGGATAAGAATAAAATGGGTTTGCCATAAGCACCTCAAAGACATTCAAGCAAATGCCATCGGTGGTCTTAACTCCAAACTTCACAACCTTTACTTGCATTTTGCCAGGTTGCTAAAATGGGAGCCGCGAAACAAGGAAAGTACATCCATCAAGGCATAAATGAAAGAGGGCCTAAGTCAGATACTGTAGTTACCAATGCCCTGATAGACATGTATACAAGGTGTGAAGTTACACACCGGGCACACGAAGCGTTGAGAACATGCCTTAGAGAAATGTAGTCTCATGGGCTGGTTATGCATTAAAAGGCTCTTGCAAGGATGCCCTCAAGGGTTTGAACTAACAGAACGTATTCAATACAAAGTTTCCACTAAGGGATACAAAACTGTTGACATACCATTGACGACAACTCTGACCACCCAAGGTGACATCGGATTCCAAGAAAATTACTTAGCAAAGGTGGTTTCCCTTGCGACCCTATTAACTTGGGACCCAGACAAAACATTAGATACATAAATCAACGGTCGGTTGTCGACTAACCATATGGTCAGATTGACCACAAAAACTGAAGCAAGCGACATGAATCATTAAGTAACACTAACAGCTGAGACCTGACTAGCAACTAAGGTCTAACGACTCCCATTAAAATAGATGACATTCCGTAGCTCACAGTCACAGGTAAAGGGTTTGCATGTTATAGAGACGCTATCTTCATGCATTTAATTAATCCTGGAGATTATTACCTAGCACTTGCTAACACTATATTTTATTCCGCTGTGATAAAATCACTACAATCAAGAGCTACACTCTAGTTCCGTGACCCTACCTATCTATGAATGGATAGTGGTTAAAATACCATAACCTTATTAAATGGGTTACTAATTATTCTATAGAATCGAATAAAATCTGACCGTCAGAGAAACATCATATTTATAGCACTACAGGATATTCTAATTTGTGGAGAGATCTCCTTGTGGTAAGTTTCTAAAGCAACTATGAGAATGACACAAAAAAAGGATTTATTACTGCTAATGCAATAGAAACTGTTAAAAGGAAATAAGCAATCATCACTTCATAACACCATCGTCAAATAGAACGGAGGACAAGACTGGCATCAATAATGAAGGAGTGAAAGAATGGAGTCCAAAAGATTTACTGAGGTGCAAAATGCATTCAGAGGGTGGTCGAATGGTCCTAAAAATTAGAACATCATGAAGTATTGAGTTTGCACAAATATTGAGGCCGATTTCAGGGTTACATGGTGCTATTCGAATAAGAGATATCAATGGTGAAAAGATAACTCTTGTGGCAGTGTGTTTAAAGGTGAGCAGAATCGCATATCGGCAACTGAGATTTTAGTATGAAATAAGCTATCCAACGAATGGTTGCTATGACATATAATCGGTGCATGAGGACAAACAACCAACAAAAAGGAAAATGAATTTAGTTGGTTGCGACAAGAATCGCTCAGAATATTAAACTCTCAACTGTGCAATGGATCAACACCAATGGGAAAGATATGCAGACGTCCCAGCTGTACAAATTGAAGATTTTGCTAAAGAGGGTCAAATGCATTCAGGCAGAATTCGTCATTGCACTAGCGATTTCTATAGAGAATACTGCTATGATGATTATATATCACCATAGCAGAATGGTAATGAAGGAGTATTCAGCTATCTAGAAGGAATTGAGGATGGATGAAATGAGTTTCTAAGGTAACCCAAGGCATTTCGCTATTCAGCAAGACGCTCTCTGGTATAAAGCCGTAGATCCTTGATAATATAGGTAAGGAGTCTTTCCAATATAAAATTTCTATTGAAATGAATTCTAACTCCGATTGACAATTTAAACATCATCAGTCTATGATAGATATGGATTAAGAATGGAGATCAAAGTATTTAGGTAACAAACAACACACTGGCTGAGAGAAAAACGTCCTACGACAGTTATGTAACAACTAAGGAGATAGAGAAAAGGCATGCATTGGATAATGATGCAGAAACCATTATTGATCGAAAAAGATCTTGAATATGTGAGGGTTTTGATAAGATCAAACTATACATTCAACTCCACAATCCAAGATAGGGTCTACAGGATCGATAAATGATAAGATCGAAAGATGAATAACTCTAAATCTATGATTCTAGGTAAAAGTTTTGTTGGGGAAATGACCATGGAACAACAAGATTTCAATGTTGCAAAAATTTTGAGAATACAACATACAAGCGATTCAGTGAAAATTCTCAGAAGAGTTTGGAAATGATGTTGCATACAAAGAAAATCAAATTTTCTTATCAAGGCAACATAGAATAAATTCATACATACTAAAGCAACAATTCTCAAGGAACTAGACAAAGCACATACCTGAATTTCAGTTCTACCTCCAAATTTTCCAACTCCTACGGCCAATTTCCCTGTCCTCCTCTTTTTTTTTTAAACAAGGATTCAACTCCTCGAGTAAATGTAGTAGACATGCCTCTCTTGCGAACAACCCACTCTCTCTCAAAACAAGGATTCAACTCCTCAAGTAAATGCAGAAGACATGCCTCTCTTCCCAACAACCCACTCTCTCGTGAGATTCAAAAATTTACTATATCAAAAGATTCCCAAATCCTCCAATTTTGAAATTGATAACACACGGCATTAAATTTTATATTTCCCAAAAATATTCTCTACTAAATAACCACTAAGTACCTGTAACTCCAATTTTACCGCATAATTACTTTTTGGACAGCAGATTATAATTCTCACCTATTATAAAATTTGACCAAGGTGTCATCCAAAGCTTTTAAGCTAATTCAATAATTATCTAATAAACAAAATAGGAGCATTATTAATAACCACTAGTTCATTAAAGAATCTTCTAACCACACAGGAGAATAATTTTAACATTATAAAATACGACTTGACTAAACATTACGACACAACCTATCCCATCATCACAAGACAAGGACCAAGTATCCCAACACAACTTGAGACCACAACAGAAGACAAGGACCGACCTAGTGGATTAGACCTCGTGTTATCTCCCATCACTAATATCCATTGGTGAAAGAACCTGCTCAAACTTGCTATATCAGGTGGAGACAAGGTTCGGTACCTGCAGCCTGCATCCAAACAACTGATTAAATACGATCAAGTACGTATATGTCAACACATAGAGAGTCAGAGAATTGCAGTGCAGCAGGGTACTTGAAACGAGTAATGCTACACCGTCCCTACTCTTGGATAAGATTATAATCATAACATTCGAAAACAGACATCTACGAATCTAATAAAACATGTAAATAATAATCCATTACTAAACTTATTCAACACATCATAACTGAAGTAGCCATAATGTCATCATAACTCATAACAGATGTCTAACTATAGCAGTCAAACATCGTTCATCAGATAAACATAAATCATAACCTACTAATCAACTATCTCAAAACTGAATCAATGAAATAAATGATTAACATCTGTCTCTGACTGACAGAGAGCAATGTAGAACTACCACCATCACAAGCTAACAACGAGGGGGCACTGCAGATCTCATCATTGATATAGTCACTACGCCAACACCCCCTCACACGATGGAGCTAGATACAACCACATACCATGTGGGATTCGTACCCACTATGTACCATGTCGATAAGCCGAGCTTACGCGAACGAAGGCTTGAGGGACTCGAACCGATGACCTGTGCTCTGATACCATGTAGAATTTTGCCATCACACCAAAAGTACGTGCTTGTGGTGGAGAGGGATCTCATCATCAATATAGTTGCTCCACCAACAATATTTAATCAATTTAAGAACATAAGATATCATTTAAAATTATTTAAATAATAAGTAGACTTTATGGACCTCAATATATGCACTCTAAAATTGTAGGGCAAAATTAGAAACAAATAAAATCAAGGAGAAAATATAACAATATCTATTTAATGAAAGATAGAAAAGTCTCATGGAATCATTATCTTAACTCAAGAATAGAAGAAGTCCTTTAGAACAAATTCCATATTAGAAACAATTCTTAAATAATAAAAGCTTCAAGAAAAGATTAGTTTCTAATGCCATTTGGGAGCAAAAAAAGAACAATTAGAGTTACAATTAGAAATTAATATTAAAATCAATTAAACAATTATTAAAAGAATCTTTCCCAAAATGAAATTATTTAACTAAAATTAAAAATATATTTATCTACAAGTATATATAAATTAATCATTATTAGAAGACCTATCTAATAAATTAATCAACTAAATAATATATGCATACAACTTATGCACTAAACCATAACTCTCTCTAAGATGACTTTATCAATGATCCTACCTCACATGCTGAAAATAGTATAAAGCATAATTAAAACATAAAATCCTAGATATTTGGATAAAGCAACACTACGTTTTTCTAAAAAACAAAATCTCTTTTAAATAAAAGAATAATATATATTGATTTGTATGTTTATCTTCAAATTAAATCATAAAGCAAAAATCATATATATTCCTCTATATTTAATAAAAGTATAAATATATTTATATATGCACACACACACACACACACACACACACACACACAAAACTCAAAAATATAATTTAAATAAAGAAGAACAATTTTTATATTTTATTACTAAAATTTCTAATATAAATCTTATCCATAAAACATATTTACTTTCTTGTTTAAACATCTAGAAATAAATCTCTATTAACTTCCTTTATTTATTTATATATACATATATTTTAATCAACTCTTTTAGATAAAAACAAAATAAAACCTTATCCAATATTTTAAAATTCCTTTACTTGTTTTAAATCTAAACATCATATCTTAACTAGGGCACAACGCAGCTCTATTAAACAAATAAAATGATACAACAAAAAATTAATATAACAATAATAATTTACAAAAATATTATCATTTCATAAAAAGGTCAAGGAGAAACATAATTTAATGATTGATTCCCCCACATTTTTCTTAAATCTTCATATTTAAATACGTGCAACAAAGTGTGAGTTAAAGGATTGAATGCATAATAAACTATGTATAAAATGATGTCGAGGGTGATAAAAGGTGACACTAGAAAAGTATGTTCTGAACAATATAATCAGATACCTTGAATGGATTAGAATTGTTTGAATGCTATATTAAAGTAATTTTAAATTTATCCATCTTAAGACTTCATAGGAGATGTACTCATACCTAAATGTATATCTGAAATGAGTTGGGTTAAGCGACCTTACACTCTCAGCCCCTAAGAATGGACTTCCTCCTGGAAGTCCTTAAGAAAATAAAATATTTTCTAACTTCATCACATCAAATAAGAGTTAGTTATAATATATTTATTCCATAGAAAAAAAAAAATATTGAGATACCATTACTTATTTCAAAGAAAATTATACTACACATTAAAACCATAGGTTACTCTACATTATCATTCATCGAACAAGGATGTTTTGCAATTACTAATTTCAATGACAGTAACATTCATATATCAAGCATACTTATGATACATCCATCAAAAGAACTTGTTTATTTCAATAATAATTTACCACATTTCCTTATGACACTTCTCAACACTTTACATACCACAAAATAACACATCACATACACACCCTATGGATTTACTCCTTGAAGTCCTCAAGAGTAACGAATGCTCCCTAATTTCAACACATCGAATAAAAGTTAGATATCACTAAGATACATTTATACAATATCCAACCAAAATTAACGAGATGCCAATATTTTATTTTGAAATCCAACATAATATCAATAAGCATAATCGGCAGTTACTAATATGAACTAAAGTAATTTCTTTAATAGCTAGCAAAAGTAATCATGTATCATTACTCATTGTGAAAGAACAAATTTAAACAACTCTTGTCATTACCAAAATTCTAGCATACCATAATCCACATCTGAATCCATTACCATCCATTGCATTATCACTTACCGAGGTAATATGTTTACATCATCGATAATATAACAACTTTATCAAATTCATTGCAACTGCATTTCTTTTTCACACTTCAAGAAACCTTTAAACATCACATAATTTTGACTCCATACATGACATATCATGCACACATCCAATTGGATGAGGAGGATCAGTGCCAAGTAGAACAATAGTGCCACAATATTGATCTTACACAATTTCATAATAACCATTCCCCAAGCCATCTACTCCCCTATACAACCTGCCAGGGACCCCTCTTGGGTATAGCAATTTACACAGTTCACATTTCTCCACACAAGCCAGCAGCAACAAACATAGATAATGCCTCAAAATATGGAAACTTTCAATGAGTAAAAACTTAAACAATAAAAACCAATACAATTCCATTTAAAACCAAAACAAATATTATAATTCAAATCTTTGAACCCAAAAATCCTAAATGAAAATGGTCCTTGAGGCAATGAGGACAACTTCACAATTTCAATCAACCAAAATAATAAAAGAATTTCAAAACTACTGGCCCAAAAATAAGAAAGATGTCACAAAATTCAAATTAAAGTTTCAACAATTTTCATCAAATATTACATCACAATCACCACGTGGCTTCAAATGAGCCACCCAAGGGGAAGAGGGGAATATGGTGGTCTCAAACCACATAGAGCTCAATAATAGATCACAATGTGCATGTCCCACACAACCTGGGACAACCATATCATATATCACAATAGACATGTCCCACACAACTCGGGACAACCATATAACAATGATATCATATATCACAATAAACACCTTAGTATAAACTATCATATGTTGAGCCAATATCATTTACCACAAAAGGAAATGATCATGAACTCTGACATCCATTCACAATTTTGTAGAGATCCCAACATTTGACACCAAAACTGAGAGAAGAAGCCATTACCCTTGATAATTATCAAAAATGTCTTATCAATATGCTATCATTTCTCTTTTTGCTAACAAGATGTTGATATTATAATTCTCACAATTTAACTAAGATCTTCTATGTCTTGAGAATAATATGTTGGTTTTAAAACTATGAACGAAATGGAAAATTTCTATCTCAAAATTATTGTTTCCAAAACCCAAATTTTCATAATTCATTATTTAGTCTAATCATTTGTATCACTGATGCTACCAAAGTTGTGTAGAGTGTCAAAACTCTACATTTTGTTTCAGTCACGCTGAGTCTGTGGGTCTTTTTTGTTTCTGTGTATGTTTCAAGATATTGCTGCGCGGGTTTCTAATACTCTCTGCGGAAGCTGCCAAGTGTCAAGCCATAGTTAAAGCCGTGGTATTTGTTTCAAATATTAACTTTTGCACGGAGCTCGCCACGTAGCAGTTAGTTTCAATATGTTATAAGTTTTTGCTTTGCTGCTGAGGTCGCCACGTGTAGTATGCAGAGGTAGTCCCTAAAGTTTCTATGTGTCTGTGGAAGGTGTCGTGTGTCTTTTTGCTTTGTTGCAGAGGGTGTCGCGTGTTCTTTCCATATCATGTTATCACTGGTAATGAAATATGGTGGGCCACAGTGATGTTAAGTTTCAAGCCAGCGGAGAACGCCACGTGGTGGAAGCGGAGGTAAATTTGTTTGGTTTATGACCCTTTTCTGGTGAGAAACATAAAGTTTCTAAAGTGATGCGGAACCTGCCAAGTGTCAGCTCCTGCGTGAGTTTCTAATATTTCATAATGTTTCAAGCAGTAATGTGAAGAACACCACGTGTTAGTTAGCGTGTGCGCGGAAGATGCCAACTATCCCAGTTTTCTCCTTTGAAGTTAGCGAACGCTGAAGCTTTGGGTCCCATTATTAATATGTTTGTTTCTAAACTGATGCGAGTTGCAACAGTTGTCAACAGCAGAGTTCACTTGAGCACAAAGACACAATTTTGAGGGCTTTGCAAAAGAAGACACGTAGATATTTTTGAAGGCTACGGAGCGCGACAAGTGTTGTTTTCCTATTCATTCCTAAGAGACAAAGGAGTTTCTCGTTCTGCTGCGAATGCTACCATTTGTCATAGTATGTTTCAAATTTCAAGTACATAGGTCTCGCCATGTGTCTGTCCCTTAACGGAAGGAGTTATGTCACATATATTTTGCCCCAGCCAATGAGCTCGCAGGAAAGAGAAAATTGTTGTGGATTTTGAAGGATTGTAACTGCTGGAGACTTCCAGTTATCTATAGTTCCGTTGGGTCGTTGGGATTTGATTGTTGCAGACAGTTTAGAGTCAGATCTTAGGCTATAAATATGTAATATTTGTAATAGATCTAGATAGTTTTTAGACATATAGAGAATATAGATAGAGATATTTTCTGTCAGGGATTTAAGAAAGAAGTCAGAGACTTTTGCTATGACTAGTTGATATCATTTTGCCTTTATTTTGTTATTCTTGATAAGAAGGTTAATGTACCTGTGCATGTATCCGTGCCTTTTATATTGTTGGAAAATTAATGAGAAGAACTCAGTTCTGTGCCTTGGTTGATATTATCTATGTCATTACAAAGTGTCTGATTGTGAGCCTTTGATTATATTCATTTCATCTATTTATGTTAATCATGCAGTATCTGCTCTTTAATATAACTGAATCTTGAGGATAGTTTCACTGTGCTTAATTTGAAGGAAATGCTTTCACTCAGGCGCATCGCCATAGATAGTTTTTACTTAATTGTATCTGTAATCATGTTAGCTTCTTACCCTTTTCCTCAAAACCCATTTAAGATAGAGAAGAGCGAGCTTCTTTAAAATCTGGAGGTTGTTTTAGGTAGCAAGTCCCACATTCCTGAAACTTCCCATGTTGGTGTTAAAACCTACGTAATTTTATACATCAACAGTTTTTGGCATGCCCGGTGGGACTCTTTCTTGAAGTTTCTGTCAAGATCGTATGAGCCAGAGAGCCACAAGGAGCCAAAGCTGTGGACCTACAACAAGAGCTCAGTCTGCTGCTAATCCAGGGATTCTTTTTCCACCATTACTAGCTACTCAAGGGAGAAGAGTGAATCAGTTTGTAGTAGCACAAAGAGTAAATATAGGAGCACCTGTAGCCCCAAGGAACTATGCAAATTGAAACACTGACAGTCCTCTAATTCTCCCAGTACCACCAGCAACTTTGGATGCTATTCCAACCAATGCTCTGAAGGCTCTGCCTAAGTTCAATGGGGAAGATTTCAAGACACCTGAAGATCATCTACAAGATGTATCTGATGTATGTGCAGTACCTGTTATCACTCAATAGAATGTGGCCATAAGATTGTTAGTAGCCTCTTTTAAAGGAAAGGCTCTGGACCGGTATAGATCTCTTACTCCAAACACAATATCCACATGGGATCAGCTTGGTGACACTTTCTTTGCAAGATTTAAAGAAAAGGGTGATAAACTTCTTTGCTGCAACAATTGATCACTATCAAAAGGGCACCACAGGAGGCCATGACTGATTTCAACTCAAGATTTCAAAAGACTTGGGATAGAATTCCTGCTACAGCAAGACCATTATCAGGTATGGCTATTGTGTTTTACCTCAAAGCTTTAAACTCAGATATATAAGTGATGATTCAGTCTCTTGGAGGTCAGACACTACCAGAAGCATATGAGTTGGCAGTCAAGGCTGAAAATAACTTAATAGATGCTGGAAAATTGCCCCCAAGGCCCCCTATGCCCATGTTCCCAGAAATTACCTTACCTTTGCCACAAGAGTTTCCTAATCCTATAGCTCCACCTGTGTCTATGTATTCATTTTCTCAACAACCTGCTAAGGCAACCACCTCTGCTCAACCATCTGAAATGGATGATGTCAAGAACATTTTAAGGACCTTCTCAAATGAGATAATTAATCTAAAGAGACAACAAAATCCCTATCAAAAGCCTCCTTATCAAGGTTCTCAAGGAAATAGACCTCCCTTTCAACCAAATCAGTATCAAGGCCCTCAAAGGCAAACTAATCCTTAGCCTTCAAACCAGTTGGTTTCAGTCCCTACACCTCTACAAATTGTTCCTCCTAATCCCAACAGGGAAATTGTTCCAAGGCAAAATAACTTAGTAGATGGCACAAATGCTTTGTGCTTTCCCTGCAACAATGCTCATATGCCCAGAGACTGTCCTAGAGGAAATTTGCAGCAAAAGATAGCAGAACAGAGAGGGTTAGAAGGACAATTTTCAACTTCTAATGCTCCACCATACCAATCCCCTGGTGTTCAAAACATAGTCATGACGGCCCAGATGCAAGGGATGTCCATAGAACAGGAAGAGGAAATAGCCCCTAAGCATGCTTTATTTTCATGGATTGAAGAGGAAGATTCAATGTTCTTGAATGAAGCATCTACTTCCAAGAAACCATTGGTGCAATAAGACTACTATACCAGAGCAAAGAGGAGAATGATGGAGTAGCCTAAAGTCACTAATAATGAGATCATGGGAGCTCCTCCATTTCAAAGTCATCAGAACATAGTCTCTAGATAAGAAATGTCTCAGGATGTGCAAAATCAAGTAGCCTCAAGACAAGTTCTAGAAAAGACAAGGTACCCTTATTACTTAAAGACCCAAGTAGTAGGACCTGTGAACGTGGTGGACCAGCTAAAAAGAACTCTAGCACATGTATCAATCTAGGATATGTTAACTATCCCTGAGTAAAAGACATTGTTGTAGGAAGCTCTGCAAGGCCAAGAAGTCCCTAAACATACTGGTGCTAAAGGAGGAACTACTGATAAAGGGAAGCTACAGCTCAAAGATATTGTACCTCTGTAGACAACAATCCTATTAAACAGTGAATCAGAGGTAGGTAAATCTAAACTAGATCCCTTTTATTTGACACTAATAGTTGGGAAGAAATTATTACATAATGTAATGATAGACTCTGGGGCCAATACTACAATAATGCCAAAGCAAATAGTAGATGCTTTGAAGATAAACTATGAGCCACTTACAAGAGGGGTCATGCAGTTGGATGGGAAATCTATGCAAACAATAGGGAAAATTAAACAACTTCCATTGCAACTATATACTTGCCCTAATATAATTGTAAATCAGGACGTGGTAGTCATAGATATCCCCCCTGTATTTGGTCTATGCTTATCCAGATATTTCATAGCCAAGATAGGAGGTTACATGTCACTAGATTGGTCACACCTCATCCTGAGAACCAAATATGGGACAAAGATGAAAATACTGTCAGAACCATTAGCCAAAGACCATATAACAAATGAACCAACCCCAAAATTAGAAGCAGCCCATGCTATGTTGAATGAAGAGGAGAGAATCTTTGTTGAAGAGTTAGGTGACTGGATTGAACATGACCAACAGGAAGAAGAGAATAATCAGTTATTAACTATGATGCAGAGTGATCCCTATGGAAATTATGACTCTACAGGTCTAGGCACTTAAGTCATTTTTGAAGAAGACCAAGAAATCCCTAATGTTTTAAGGAAAGAAGTATCACACAGTCAGAAATCTGGACCCTCAATTTTGATGGGGCTAGGAGTAAAAATGGTGCTGGAGCAGGAATTTGCCTTATTGCCCCAAATGGTGAGAAAATTCTAAGAGCCATTCACTTTCAATTTGACTATACTAATAATGATGCTGAGTATGAATCCTTGGTGCATGGACTCATGTTGGCAAAGAAAAAAGGAGTAAAGAATCTGATAGTAAGAGGAGATTCAGAACTAGTGGTGAAACAAATCAGAGAAAAGGCCATAGCCAAAAATGTAAGAATGAGATCCTATAGGCATAGAATTTGGGACCTAATAGATGATTTTGAGGGTTTTAATATTGAAGTGGTTCCCAGAGCTCAAAACTCTGAAGCAAATAGAATGGCACAGATTGATTCACAATTTGATCCAGCAACTGATCTATTAGTCAACAATGAATCAGTCAAAGTTATAGTGAGACCAACTATTCCAGATAATGACCAAAATTGGCAAGTTTTTGATAATGATTTCCAAGTACTCTCATTCTTGCAACAATCAGGAGAATTTGCTGATCAATTGCATCCTAAAATTGAGGAAGCATATGGTGACCAAATCATCCAGATGAAATCAAATAAACTCCCTAAAGGGCTGATCACTCTAGAAAATTTGTTTGACCCAGAAGATGTAAGCCTGGAGAAGAGGAGGTTTCAAGAAAATAGGGAAGATTATTCTTAGATTCAAGTTAGTGAAGGAAGAAAATTGAAGGTTGGCAATTCTACAACCCAAGAAGAAAGGGAAAGGCTAATTGATTTGTGTGAAAAATATGATAGGGTGACTGCTTGGACCTATGAAGACCTCCATGGCTATAATAGAGATATCATCCAGCACACCATAGAGCTTAATGAAGGATCTAAACCAATCAGATAGAAGCAAAGGCCAGTGAATCCTAGAATTGAACCTTTAATGGTGGATGAGCTGCAAATCCTCCTAGAATCCAAGATTATTTTTCCAATTAAGTATTCAACCTGGGTATCAAACTTAGTGCCTATAAGAAAAAAGAATGGTGACATAAGACTCTATGTAGATTTCAGAGATTTGAATAGAGCATCTTTGAAAGACCATTATCGCTTGCCCTCTATGGAACAAATTTTACAGACTGTGGCTGGATCAGAGAGTTTTTCCTTGTTGGATGGCTTCTCTGGATACAATCAGATTTGGTTGGCTAAGGAAGACCAACATAAAACTGCATTCACTACAAAATGGGGAACATTTGCATATGCTAAAATGCCTTTTGGTGTTTCAAATACTGGAGCTACTTTTCAACGTGCAATGGATGTGGCATTTGGGGAATTTATAAATAAAATTATTCTAATCTACCTAGATGACCTCACTATTTTTTCTAAAAATGTTGTAGATCATTTTGACCATTTAGAGGCTAGTTTTAAGAAATGCCAAGAGTTTGGAATATCTCTGAATCGCAAGAAATGTATCTTTGCAGTACCTCAGGGTAGACTTCTAGGGCATATAGTGTCAAAGGAAGGGGTCTCTATTGATCTAGAAAGAGTCACTACCATAATGAACCTATCTCTACCAGTCAATAAGAAAGCAGTTCAATCCTTTCTTGGGAAGATCAACTTTGTTACCCAATTCATATCTGATTTTGTAGGTCTAATTAAGCCAATGACACTATTGCTTAAAAAAGATATAGTTTTCAAATGGACTGCAGAAGGTAGGCAAGCTTTTGAAGAAGTCAAGAGAGCCATTTCATCAGCGCCAGTACTCAGAAACCTAGACTTTTCTAAATCTTTCATAATGTATGTGTATGGGGGAGAATTCAATGTTGTTGTTTTAACTCAGAAAGATGCTCAATAAGAAGGAGAACACCCAATAGCCTTTTTCTCCAAAACTCGTGGAGAATATGAGGCTAGATATAATTTTGTAGAGAAGCAGGCATATGCCATGGTAAAAGCTCTTAAAAAATTTAGACATATGGTAACAGGAAACAAAATCCTGATACTAGTGGCTCATCCTAGTGTAAGAGAATATATTATGGAGGGTGAGATCACTGAGAAAAGGGCCAATTGGATAACAAAGATCTTAAAATATGATGTATAAGTAAGACCCACCAAGTTCGTCAGAGGCAAAGGATTGTGCAAATATATGACTCAAGACATGGAGAGGATAATGACTAAAGAAACAAAAAGTGAAAATGTATTGAAAATCCAAGAGATTGACAAAAACTCCTGGGTCAAAAATAGAATATAATTTATGAAGCATGGGATTTTCCCAAATGAGCTCTCCCATGATAAGAGAAGATAATATAGGTAGCAAGGGGCCCATTTTGTACTAATTGACCATATTTTATTTAGGAGAAATGTTGATGGTATACTTCTGAGATGTATAGAGAAGGATGAAGCTCAGAGAATACAACATGAATTACACCATGGAGCCTCAGGAGGACACTTTTCAGCAAGGACCAGTACAATCAAAATAACCCAAGCAGGATATTTTTGGCCCACTCTGTTTATAGATTGCTATCAACTGGTTAAAGAATGCTAGGCTTGTCTATTTTATACTAGAAAAAGGAGAAATTCAGCAATGCCTCTAAGCCCCATAGTTGTGGATGAACCCTTTGCTCAATGGGGTTTGGATTTTATTAGAATGATCAATCCAGTGTCAAGTATGGGACACAAATGGATCTTCCTAGCCACAGATTACTTTACCAGATGGAGTGAAGTAGTACCACTCAAAGAGGCAACAAAAAAGGTCATATTAGACTTTCTAGAAGGCATAACTGCTTGGTTTGGTCCCCTTGTACCATTATATCAGATAATGCTAAAGCATTTTTGGGAACAAAGATATCTGAGTTTGCATTAAGGAATGGGATTTATTTGAAGACTTCTTCAAATTATTACCCTCAAGGTAATGGTCTGGCAGAGTCCACTAACAAGAACCTGATCAGACTCATTAAGAGGATAGGGACCAATTATCATAGAGAGTGGCATAAACTACTTAACACAACACTATGGGCTGACAAGATCACACCAAAGAAAGTGACTAAAATGTCTCCCTTTGAATTAGTTTATGGTAAACCAGCGGTAATGCCACTGAGCTTAGAGATCCCTGCTTTGCAATTGTTGAAATAGATAGAGATTGAAGAAAATGGCCCCATGCAAGTCAGACTGGCTGAGCTATTGGAAGTGCAAGAGAAAAGGGAGAAGGCACATGAGTCACTAATGAAACATCAGAAAATGGTAAAAGATTGTTTTGATAAGAGGACTTCCAATCCCATCTTTGAGGTTAGTGCTCTGGTATTGAAATGGGATGAAAGAGCTTCTAAGCCAAGTTGACATAGCAAATGTGAATCCTTATGGATAGGTCTCTATAATATTCGTTCCTGTAAGCAACAAAATTCATTTGAACTGGAGACCATGGATGGGGAACCTGAAGAGATTCCTGTAAATGGGATCTATCTAAAACATTTCAATTAAGTAGGGGCTGTTATGTATCATAGTTAGATAGTTTCTTTCCTTTTCTTACTTTGCTATTTTCTCGCTTCCTTGTTCCTGCTTTCCCTTTCAATAAGTGTTTAGTGAACACGTGTCTGCAGCGCAAAGCCCCTTCTCTTTTGATCTCACATTTATTAAGGTTGTTCACCGATCCCCAAATTCCCTGGAAGTACACACTTTTTAGAAAAGATAAGCCACTCCCGTAACATATCTGACACTCCGTTCCATGCAGATTTCAAACAGATACACTAATTGTTTCTCGATGTTAATGCCATTTACAAGATAAGATGTGTCATTGATTACCTACACAAAGCCCCAATGAATTAGTATTAAATCCTAACTGTAGCTCTCATTTGTTTCTATCTCTCTTCTTTGAATCACTGTTGCCTCTAATTCCATTCCTAGCAAGCGCCTTCCAGTTAAGTGTCACTCTTATTACATAGTTTCATTCTTTCATATGTCAAAGCTTACTGCATTCTCCCAGCAGATACAGAGATGTCTGAAACACAGTCTCCTCAGGAGGGAGTGGGAATTTATGAGTCAATTGATAAGTTGTTGAGCAGCAAATCATATGCTTCAGCACCCGCGCAACCAAGGAGATCCTACCCAACAACAAGGGTCCGTGAGGTAGAATATTCTGTTGACTCAGCAAAGGTAAAGGATTACGTAGATGGCATTTTTGATATGACCCTTGAAAAGAATACCAAGACTCTCAGGGAGGGAGCACATAAGAGGTGTATTCTCAAAGAAAAAAATGGGCAGTCTGAAACTTTTGGTATGAGAATATGGACCTCGCGATTGGCACAGTTCGTAGTTCTAAGTGTTCATCTATGTCTTGAGTTAATTGAGTTATGCATAGAGCTATTTCATGCACCATCGAATACCATACAACAGGGGCCTTTCATGGTACATATTACGCCCAAGGCCATAAGAGATATGCTATCCCTGCAACATGATAGAACAACCACATTCCCAACTATTGCTAAAATGCAAAATACATGGGCCAATGTAATCAACAAAGTTAGGTTCCTCAATTCAGAGATGCAATTGGGAGATGATAACACCTAGATGCCCACACTACCCATAGAGAGGGCACAATTTAGTCAAAATGTTCAAGAGGCATTGCCAATGATAGCCTTCATTTTTGGGATGAGAGAGGACAACACAGTCCATGACTAGAAAATAGCTATCATTTTCAGATTGAAAACTGTGGACATATCACAGGAGTACTGGCTAGATTTCTTGGAGCAAATTGCTAACTCCATGATTGATTAGCTCGTGAATTTCAAGTCTAAACAAGTTTTCAGGTATTCTACTTTTCTATTCCACCTCATGTTATATTAGAACCATAATCTTTTCACACAACATATGCAATTGAATATGTATGACCCAGATTTTGGTCAAAATAAAACTATTCCTATTTCTGCATGGACACATGTGTTATCTGAATCCTCTGACCCATATGAGTTTTGGGAGCTTTTTGTAGCCTCTGCTTTTTGCCAATTGAGCCCTGAGCTTGTATAGCATAGATTGACACAAGGTATAAGGGGATTTATGACCAACTTCCCAATTCCTTGTGATTATTTCTTTGGGGCACATAACACAATAATCAGAGTCCATGGTTTCAATGAGGAGCCTGTGTTGTTGCCTAAAATATTGACCCCTAGGGTCAATTTCTTAGAAGTGACCCGGCAGATGTCTGTGGTTGATAACAAGTTTGGCCACAAGAAAAAGAAAAAGAAGATGTATGATATCCCATGGGTCAAGAAAAATATGTCACTTGAGGTTAGAGAGGCAGAGCACCTTTTGCTAAGAAAGCTAGCTGCCCTGGGTTTCTTCATCATTGAAGATAAATGGAAGTATGACCCAGACAGTTTTCTAGACTCCTGGATTAGGAATAACAAAGTCCATGCTAAAATGGTACATGATGGTTGGACATTCTAGGAAGATAGAAGGAATCCTAAAGAAGATAACCTAGACCTATATGTTGAACGAGCTGATTTTCCCTATGAAGGGCCTAGGCCATAGGAAAACTTTTATGTTAAAGAAAAACTTTATGACCCTAAAATAAAGATGACTACTAGTTTGAGGAAATCATTGAAGGCCCAAGATTGGAAACCAAAGAAGATTGAAGCCTATTTGAAATATAGGCAAGAAATTTTAGAATTAACACATTCTTTTGGAAATATTGACACAGATGAGAAATGGGAATCAATTTAGGATGAGTGGCACCCCTCCCTAGTCTCTAGCCCAGAAACTAGTAAAATTTAGAGGAAGGAAGAAGAGTCAAAGGAGGAAGCAAAGTCACACCACACAATGCAAGAGATAGGATAGGCCTCTTCTATTTCTCCTGCATCCTCATGGCCCCAATCCCTTAGCACACTAGAAAAGAAGAAAGGTGTGGTCTCATCACCAACTATAGGGGTTCAAGCAGCTTCAGCATCTGGAGGTCCCAGATTTGTTCCTTTGCAACCACCAGTGGTGGTAAATGTGGAAGAAAAAGAAACAGAGGAAGAAACAGGAGAGAGACCTGCAAGAGGAGTCAGAGGAAGAAATTGAGCCACAACAGCAACAACTGCCAATCACCTCTTCAATCGCTCAGGTAAGTGTTTCTTCTCTCTTTTCTTCTTTATCTCTTTCTTCTAGTTTAGGAGTGGCAATCCCAATTAGCCAAGCATTTATACCCCCTTCCACTTCTGCTGTGCTTTCATCAAGCCTTGCCCCAATTGCTAGTTCACAGGCATGTCTTCATAGGCCATTTCATTACCATTATTTTCCCCATATGTGCCAAAAAGAACCCCTCCTCAAGTTTCTCCTAGCCAACAATTATTGGCTATTCCCTATGGCCTACCTCAAGGCCATCCCTTTGCTGGACGATACATTGCTTCACCTCCTACATTCCAAGCCCAAGCAGACACAACAAAAAGGGCTAGGGAGGCTAGAATGGACAAGAAAAGGAACAAGGAAAACAAGAGCCCTGTTGTGCCACATATGAGGTCACTTTTTGACCCCATTCAACAACAACTGATAGTCACACATTTATCTCCAAATGTGGTGAAACCTAATGAACAGATGCAGCCCCAAGACTATTCAATGAATGTTGTAGCTATGGATATGTCTCTTTTTAGTCCACAAGACAGGGTCGAGCTCTTAAATGAGACTACAACTGCTATTGCAACTGACTATCTAAAAGTGTCCAAGAGGTTGCAGAAAGTAGAGAATGATTTAGCTCAAGAGAAGGTGAATAGTAGAAACCTAGCTGGGGAAGTTCAATCCAAGAAGAATGAGATTGAAAGTCTAAACAAATAGTTACAAAATACTATTTCTTATCAAATACATCAGGCTACACAGGCCTAGAATGCTTCTCTTAAGTCTGAGATAGCACAAGAAAAGGTTGCAGTGACTATTCTGAGACAAGAGAAAGCTACTTTGGAGAAGAAATATCAAGAGAAGTTGCAGCAGGCCACACAATTTCAACAGAAGTTGTTGAGTGAGCATAATGCTAATGGTGCAATTCAGGCACAACTCCTGGTAGAGCAACAAAGAACAAAGCAGCTAACAATTGAGTTAGCTAATAGGCCATAGAATGCTGGAGTTTTGAATTTGGTGAAAGATCTTTATGTTTTAGTATGGAAGAGAATCTCTGAGGAGATTATCTAGCTAAGACCATCTTTAACATTTTTGTTAAATGCTCAGCAGCTATGTGAGAAGGTTGAAACCTCGGTACAGGGGACTTTGTCTACTATTTCACTGAGGTTTTCTGACTCTCAGCTTTTATTGAAGAAATTATATGATGCAACAGATGAGACTCTGTCAGCAACAGGTATCAATGACAGAATGGTAGCTGCTAAAAAGGTCAATGAGGTTCCGAGTTGCAACTTTGTAGCTACGAATTGCCAAGAACTCCTGAATATAGTGAAATAAGGAGTGAAGGACATGAAGAAACATATAAAGGATTTGGTGCAACTGGGTCTTCCTCACCATTCCCAGATAATAACACAATATTAATGATTGATGACATCAAGGCACTTCTCTTGACCAGGCAAAATGATGAAACAATTTTTCAGGGTTTGAGTGATTCTTGTCAGTCAAAGAGGTGGAAGCTGTGTTGATACCTATGGCTCAGCTGGAGTTTTAATTAAAGGCAATGGTCTAGATTTTTCAAACATTTTCCCACAAGGATATAATTAATCTTGATTTTTCCTTTCAAGATTTACAAAGTAGACAACGACTCTCTGATTCAGAATGGTCTATTTATCAGACGACATTACAAAATTTGTGATTCTATTTTATATTTTAAATACATATATTTTTGCTAGTTTTGGGTTCTCTCCGAGCAGGTTTAGAGGTCCTATTGGTCGCCAAGAACTGTAGAGTGTCAAAACTCTACATTTTGTTTCAGTTGCACCGATTCTGTGGTTCTTTTCTATTTCTATGTATGTTTCAAGATATTGCTGCGCAGGTTTCTAATACTCTCTGCAGAATTTGCCAAGTGTCAAGCCATAGTTAAAGCTGTGGTATTTGTTTCAAATATTAAATTTTGTGCGGAGCTCTCCATGTAGCAGTTAGTTTCAATATGTTATAAGTTTTTGCTTTGCTGTGGAGGTTGCCACGTGTAGTATGTGGAGGCAGTCCCTAAAGTTTCTATGTCTGCGGAAGGTGCCGTGTGTCTTTTTACTTTGTTGCGGAGGGTGCCGCGTGTTCTTTCCATATCATGTTATCACTGGTAATGAAAGATGGTGTGCCACAGTGATGTTAAGTTTCAAGCCAGCGGAGAACGCCATGTGGTGGATGCGGAGGTAAAGTTGTTTGGTTTATGACCCTTTTCTGGTGAGAAACTTAAAGTTTCTAAAGTGATACGAAACTCACCAAGTGTCAACTTCCACGGGATTTTCCAATGTTTCATAATGTTTCAAGCAGTAATGCAAAGAATGCCACGTGTTAGTGTGTGCACGGAAGATGCCACCTGTCCCAATTTTCTCCTTTGAATTTAGTGAACGCTGAAGCTGTGGGTCCCATTATTAATATGTTTGTTTCTAAACTGATGTGGGTTACGATAGTTGTCAACATCGAAGTTCACCTGAGAACAAAGACATAGTTTTGAGGGCTTTGTGGAAGAAGACACGTAGATATTTTTGAAGGCTACGGAGCGTGAGAAGTGTCATTTTCCTATTCATTCCTAAGAGACAAAGGAGTTTCTGGTTCTGTTGTGGACACTGCCATCTATCACAGTATGTTTCAAATTTCAAGTACGCGGGTCTCGCCATCTGTCTGTCCCTTAACGGAAGGAGTTGTGCCACATATATTTTTCCCTAGCCAATGAGCTCGCAAGAAAGAGAAAACTATTGTAGATTTTGAAGGATCATAACCGCCGGAGACATCCAGTGATCTTCAGTTCCATTGGGTCGTTGGGATTCGATTGTTGTAGACAATCTAGAGTAAGATCTTAGGCTATAAATATGTAATATTTGTAATAGATCTAGACAGTTTTTAGACATATAGAGAATACAAATAGAGATATTTTTATTTCAGGGATTTAAGAAAGAAATCAGAGACTTTTGCTGTGACTAGTTGATATCATTTTACCTTTATTTTGTTATTCTTGATAAGAAGGTTAATGTACCTATGCCTTTTATATTGCTGGAAAATTAATGAGAAGAACTCAGTTCTATGCCTTGGTTGATATTATCTGTGTCATTGCAAAGTGTCTAATTGTGAGCCTTTGATTATATTCATTTCATCTATTTATGTTAATCATGCAGTATCTGCTCTTTAATATAACTAAATCTTGAGGATATTTTCACTTTGCTTAATTTGAAGGAAATACTTTCACTCAGGCACATCACCATAGATAGTTTTTGCTTAATTATATCTGTAATCCTATTAGCCTCTTACCCTTTTCCTCAAAACCCATTTAAGATAGAGAAGAGCTAGCTTCTTTAAAATCTGGAGGTTGTTTTAGGTAGCAAGTCCCACATTCCTAAAACTTCCCATGTTGGTGTTAGAATCTGTGCAATTTTATACATCAACAAGTTGCATATCTGAAATGGATTACCATAAATAGTGACCAAGTTACCATCAAATGTCTATTTGCTAGAAACTATCAATAGTGTTCATGTCAACTGAGATACCATAATTGAATCATCATAGATAAACTCTACAATCATAGGCACTCTTCGATCCATCCTCAACCCATAGGTTCCCAACAATACATATGAATTGCTAGTGAATCCATAAAGAGGGAGAGCAGAGGGGATTCTATTCCATTGTGACTATGAGGGGGTTGTGTCCCCACCTCACCCCACAATGGGTTACATCCCAAAGGAGATTCACACCTCATTCAACCCCACACAGTGGAGGCTCTAAAACCCTAAATGGGGTAGATCTGCTCCTAACAACACAATAACAACATAAATGAATCACTAGTATGATCCATAAGGAAGGGGGAAAGAGGAGATAATCATCCCTCTCAGGATAAACAATACCCCAAGAGAGGCTCCACATCTCTCTCTAACCCCATTACTTGGGAGGCTCTCATCACTCACAGAGGGCTACTCCCATTACAACCCAATCCCTGCAAAAAACTACCTCAACAAAAAGAAGACATAATACATCATTGTACTAAATCTATACAACCATAACAATATCACAATTAGGTATACTTGCATGAATCATTACTAACGTTCACAATACCCTTCCCTTGAGTAACATCACAAAATAAAATGGAAATTACACATGTTTGACAAAAATCATCTACTAACTTTAAAGAACTTACAACCACAAGGCTTCATCAATAAACATTTATATGTTGGTAATGATCTACTATACATACATTCCAACTAAAATAAATCAAGAAATTACCTCTGCTTACCATAGTGAGACCCAAAAAGGCTAAAAAAGTTTGATAAACCTGGCTCTAATACCAAATGTCATGCCCAAACCCATAACACTAGTGTATGGACCTCAAAACATATATTAATACCATACTTTAGTGGCAAATGTTAATTCTAATTTCAAAATACAAAACATTATAAACAAAAATTATAAATTTGATATTCCATGAGTACTGTCAACATTTAATAGAGTTATACATTAACATAAGTTAATATCATTCATCCTAATGAAAACCATAATTTAAACTTTTCTTTTATAATTATACACAACTATGGAAATCTCCATATGATCATCTGTTCATACTTTCTTAGCTCCAATATCCAGCATAGGTAACAATTCTAAATTTGCACAACTCAATATAATCAATAGTTTCACAAAATTGATAAATAACATATCAGATATCAATGCACGAACCTATTGGTGCATCTTATGAAACTTTTGTAACAATCATCATAATTAGGGATCCAAGTTTAAACATTCCTTGCACAACAACACAAAACTTCAATAAATATTCTACGGTAGTAAATTAACAAGCTAGACAAGATAATATTACATCTGGCTTTTCTCAAAAGGAAAGAGAGTGCAAAACACTCATATCTGATGACATGTATACAACATCACCCATAGATAAGCTTGTAACATAAATACAATACAACCACGTGATACATCTCTAGGTTAGAAACATTTAAGTATCGAATATAGTTTCATTACATATGAAAAGAAAGACTATTTGTCACATTAAGCTTTATGGTTACCTTGTAATTGAAAGGGCAATTCCAAAGGATTAGAAAAACTTATATACAAATAAAACATGAACTAAATGTAATAACAAAAATTAAATGATTCAATTATACCTTTGATTTATCTTGTATCAATTTAAGATAGCTAAAGTTGATACGATATTCATAAAATACACTATTAGCACTAACACCATGTACATGTAACTGACATGAATCTGTACAACTAAATAAAAGTATTAGTCTTACAAGATCAATAATAACATGATAGGTATCAATGCACAAGATGACCACCCTACAGGCCCTAAGGGGCCGACCTAGTGCCTCGGGGGCTCATCAGTGATGGCCTTGCCTACATACGCGCAACACAAAGGTTTCGTAGTTTGGGGTAACTTGACTTGAAATCATAAGGTTGGATTCAATACATTTGTTCAAAGAGGGAGAATAAATAATCCTTAACAAAGTTTTTTACTAGAAGCAAGGCTCTCTCTCTCTTAAAAATCAAGAAGGAAACAACATCAAATGACAAGATTTCTTGAAATTAGTAGATGTTTGACAAGTTATTCACATACCAACACACAAATCTTAGTTAACTAGGTTGAAAACATAATAAAATTACTGTATCAATCAACAACTCAACAACTTAATCTATAGAACTCATATATTAATAAAGAAATCATATGAAAACACATCGTAAGGACCCATGACCTATTTTTTAAATAATAATATTTTTTTAATAAAATCTAGAATTTTAATTGGGCAACCACAATACTTCATTTAGTAAGATGATTTGCCAAGATGCAAGCATAATACCTATATTTAAAAAAAAAAAAACTTCCCAATGATTAAGAAATAAAGTTTAATTAAATCATAATAGTAATATCAATTTAATTACTAAGAATCATTGATAATGCTCAAGACAATACACATGAAATAATTTCAATACAAAAACAATAATTAATAAATATTCTAATTATCTCTTATCAAAACCGAATCTATTTATTATCATTTTACTATTACAAGAACAATTTATTCCTTTATCTAAAAAATAACTATACTAGGAATAATATATTCGAAAGGAAATGTATTTATATAAATTATTTTGTCACCAATCTAACTCAACTTAATTCAATGAATTGAACTATTTTTAAAATAAATATAAAATAAAATAATCAATAAAAACTGTCTAAAAAAATAGTCAGTAGTAAATCTGTCATAACTTTCTTGTTTTACAATAAAATTTTAAAATTAAAGATGTTTTCGAAAGGTGAGATAAAGGCCAACAAAACTTAGAATTTAACTGAGAAAATTATTTAAGATGCATGAGCAGTTTTTTCAGCCACACTGTTACAAAGAAAAATACAAAAAAAATTCAAAATGCTTTCAAAGAAAATTTATTGAAAAAATCATTTAATATAATTGTAAATCAAACAAAATTAGAAGACTGATTCATATTGCTAGAAGTTTAGATTTTAAGATAAGGAATGATATATATTTAAGAAAGTATGCATAGGCCATAACAACAATCAATAATCTTGAACACATAGTTCAGCTAACCCAGGGAATTAAGAACAATTCTATGGAGTTTGTTTTAACCAAGAAAATAAATTATACCTATTTGAATCAAACTAAATTGTATATATGGAACCATTACTTCAAAAACTTGATTTAATTAAATTTATATCTTTTTAACTTTTACATAATTAAAATTTCTATCTATTATAACAAAAATGGATTTGATTCAGAATCATCCATAGCAAAATATAGGTAAGTTTAACCAAATGAAAATAATAAAAATAAAAATAAAAATCACAAAAGAAAAGTCTTGAATCTGGAATACACAAACTAGCCTGTTATTATACTTTCAAGTAGATTAAAAGAAAAATGGTAGGAATTAAGACAAGAAATGTCCCCCATGAAATGCATAGACAATCTCACTGAGGTATAAGAGTAAATTGCTCCGAGAGAAGGTTCATCACAAAATTGAAAAAAAAAACTCAATAATTATCAAGCTTAGTTCTTTAATCAAAGAAAATTTCTTTCTTCCCTCCTCAAAGAAAGAATAAAACAATCCCACAACATAAGTCCATTACTCCTTTTCTGAAAAAAAAAAAGAAAAATGAATAGTTCTCATGCAATCTTCCCCCTAAAAACTATTCAGGTAAGAAAATATATAATAACAAGAGATAATTTCCTTAAAAAAAACTCACAACTTTTTGAAACTTATAAAAGATTTTAATAAACTTTCTCAAATGATTTTAGAAACTTTTGACAATAGAAACTTTTAATAAACTTTCTCAAATGATCTTTATAGAAAGAAAATTTAACTCTTTATTTTTATGTAACCTTTCTTTTTAAGAATATAATAACTTCTTTATTTTATTATTATCAAAATATACCAAAATCTAAATTATATAATTTTAATTATAAATTAATTTAATTCTAATACTTAAACATGTAAAAATATGAAATAGTATTTAATAAATTTAAGAACATAAGATATCATTTAAAATTATTTAAATAATAAGTAGACTTTATGGACGTCAATATATGCACTCTAAAATTATAGGGTAAAATTAGAAACAAATAAAATCAAGGAGAAAATATAACAATATCTATTTAATGAAAGATAGAAAATTCTCATAGAATCATTATCTTAACTCAAGAATAGAACAAGTCCTTTTGAACAAATTCCATATTAGAAACAATTCTTAAATAATAAAAGCTTCAAGAAAAGATTAGTTTCTAAAGGATAAGAACTGCCATTTGGGAGAAAAAAAAGAACAATTAGAGTTACAATTAGAAATTAATATTAAAATCAATTAAACAATTATTAAAATAATCTCTCCCAAAATGAAATTATTTAACTAAAATTAAAAATATATTTATCTACAAGTGTATATAAATAAACTATATAAATTAATCATTCTTAGAAGACCTATCTAATGAATTAATCAACTAAATAATATATGCATATAACTTATGCACTAAACCATAACTCTCTCTAAGATGACTTTATCAATGATCCTACCTCACATGCTGAAAATAGTATAAAGCATACTTAAAACAAAAAATCCTAGATATTTGGATAAAGCAACACTACGTTTTTCTAAAAAACAAAATCTCTTTTAAATAAAACCATAATATATATTGATTTGTATGTTTATCTTCAAATTAAATCATAAAGCAAAAATCATATATATTCCTCTATATTTAATAGAAGTATAAATATATTTATATATGTACACACACACACACATAAAACTCAAAAATATAATTTAAATAAAGAAGAACAATTTTTATATTTTATTACTAAAATTTCTAATATAAATCTTATCCATAAAACATATTTATTTTCTTGTTTAAACATCTAGAAATAAAACTCTATTAACTTCCTTTATTTATTTATATATACATATATTTTAATCAACTCTTTTAGATAAAAACAAAATAAAACCAAAATGCGACAAAATGCGACAAAACGAAGAGGTCTTTTATAGAAGGCCTCTGCGTTCACAATAGAGTTTGTTTGCTGAAGAGGTTAGGGCAATAAGGTAGTCCTCCTTTCAGGGATCTACAAGATTAGGGTTTAGAAGATCTTTCCGAAGTGATGGGCAGTATCATTTTCCTCCTCGACATGGTTCTTTTGGTTTTCAGAATAACAGAAGGTTTGTTGCACAAAATACGTTTTTTACAAATAATTGAGCTGGGGTTCCAAGAAAGGTGGAAAATGGAAGTGGCATTCGTCAGGTATGGAGGGAAAAGATAGTTCCTCCTAAAGATAATTCCCATGAAGAAGCTGCTGATTCTGATGCTACAATTTTTGCGGAAGTTGTTAATATCCAAATACCTGAAGATTTGGTGAACCCCTATATTCAAGATCTTACTTCAAGGGCAATTATTGGTAAGGTTTGGAATTCCAAACTTAATATTGATGTCTTTCTTAATTGGATTAGGGTTTCCTGGAAAGGGGTTTCTGATTTTTTTTTTTGGATAAGGATTTATGTATTTTTAGGGTAATTTTTGAGAATGGCTTTTTTCATGATGAAACCCTAAAACAAAAATTGTGGTTTTACCAAGGTAAAGGGATTTGTATTCAGAAATGAGAGCCTAATTTTGATCCTATTAAAGCTAACATGAACTTTGTCCTATTTTGGATTTCATTGCCAAACTTACCTCTTGAATATAGAGATCTTAACATTATTGAATTTTGTGCTAAGAAAATGGGTTTCTTTGTTAAGCATGATATATCTAATTTCTAAAAACCAGATTTGCTAGTTAGGTTTTCTATAATTCTTAATACTTCATTTCCTTTCCCTAAATTTATGGAATTCCAATCTAAGTTTGGGACTTGAAAGCAAATGGTTGTTTTTGAAAATCCTATGACTATGGAAAAGCCGGAGCTTTTTGAATCAAAATGGGTTTGTCAGGATTCAGAAAAAGACAAAACTTCACAGGAAGATCTTGATTCTATTAATCTTGGGGAAGCATCTTTAAATCATTTGATCAATTCCTCCGTTTTGGATGAGGGACAAGATTTTGTTAATGATTCATCAAAGGAGTTTTCTTTTGAGTTTGATATTGGTAAAAGGGAATAATTAGATACCCCTAATTTTTTTCACAAAGAAACAATAAAAAAGAATTCACTTCCATCTTTTAATAAGGAGGAAGATATTTACATTCCAAATGGCGACCAATAGGATGTTTCAAGTTTGGTTAATTTTTCTTTCACTAAGGAGGAAGAGAAAGCTTTTGTTGATAAGACTATTCATAAAGTTGCTTATGGTCTTATTGATGAAATTGAGGATGAGGTAATTGCAAAAGAATCACATGAAGTTGTAGGTGAGGGTGTTTCTATTGTTAATAGCACTTCCGAGCCATGCTTGATAAGTGATAATTAGTTAAACATAGAGAAGCTGGATTGGAAGGTTTTGTTAGGTGATGGGATTGGTAATGAGGTTTTTGATTTTGCTGCAAAATTGTCTATCTCTCAATCTTCCAGTTAGGATTCTCCTACAAAATCTAGGTCTATATCTCCTTCCAAGAGGTCATAAACCAAAAATTTTCAAAACTCAGGAAGAAATTAAGGTTGGGTTGCAGGCTACCCTTGAAACTTGTTTGAGATCGGGGAGAGTGAGAAACTCTCCATGAGGACAATGAAGATCCTATCTTGGAATGTTAGCGGCATTAATGCCCCTAATAAGAGACACTTGGTAAAGCGTCAGATAGATTCTATAGGAATGGACATTATTTTGCTTCAGGAGTCAAAATTATCTCAAACTCAAGCTGACAATATTTTTCCAAACTAGTATAAATGGAAGTTTCACCATTCTCCTTCTCAAGGGGCATCAGGGGGTTTGGTTATTCTTTGGGATAGTAAAAGCTATGATGCAGATCTAATTTGTTCTACTCAAAAAATTTTACTAGTTAAAATAATTTCCCCATCCCTAAATTTTTGGTTATTTAATGTTTATGGACCAACTTCGACTAGTGAAAAAAAAAGGTGTTGGGATATTTTGTCTGCACTTTTGGAAAATTTATCTCGAGAAAAAGTTATATTAGGGGGAGATTTTAATGCTATCACTTGTTTATTAGAAAAATTGGGAGGGATTTGTCCTCCCCAGAGGGTAATTAATGATTTTATTTCAGATAATGCGTTGGTCAATAGTCCTTTATTAAATGGGAGTTTCACTTGGTCCAATAGGAGAAAGGATTTTTTAAATATTGCAGAAAGACTGGATAGATTTTTGTTCTCTTCTGATTGGTGTCTTGATATTAAAATATATGGTACTTATGTTCTTCCCTTTTCTACTTCAGATCACTTTCCCATTTCTTTTCACTTGGGCATGGATATGACTAAAAAGAAACATAGATCTTCTTTTAAGTTTCAAGCTATGTGGTTTAGAGATAGTAGCTTCTTACCTCTACTAGAAACTTGGTGGAAGAATGCCCCTTTTGTGAAAGGTTCTCGCATGTTTTGGCTCAATGAGAAGCTGAAATTTATAAGAAACAAAATTAAGGAATGGAATAAACTTTCTTTTGGTAATATTTTTCTCAAAAAGCTGCTTTGCAATCTTAGTTAGAACAGATGAATGAATTCATTATGAGTAATGGCATGGCTATCGTTTCCTTTGAATGTGTAAAATCTCTTCAATCTAACCTAGAGGAAGTTTTAGCTAGAGAAGAAATTTTTTGGAGACAGAAATCAAGGGAGACTTGACTTAGAGAAGGAGACCGAAAACAAAATTTTTCCATGTTTCAGCTATGGTAAGAAGACATAAGAATTCTATTCATGCAATTAAACACTCTATGGGGAATATTTTGCAAGATGATGTTCTTGTTCAAAAAGGAGTAATTTTTTTCTAGAAGCTCCTTTCAAAAGAAAATATTAAGGTCCCACATTCGACTGTGCTAGAAGTTATAAATCATATTCCTACTTTGATATCACAAGAAGATAATTTAGAATTGATGAAACATTTTTCTTTAGAAGAAATTAAGGCAGTGGTTTTTTCCTTAGATCCAGATAAATCTCTTGGTCCGAATGGTTTTACCCCTCTTTTCTTTCAAAAATGTTGGGACTTTGTAGGTAAAGATGTATGGTTGGCAGTAGAAGAAGCTCATAGAAATCGAACTATTTTGAAAGAGATTAACTCTACCTTCATTGCTTTGATCCCTAAAATTGCTACTCCTTCGTCTTTTACTAATTTCAGACCCATTTCTCTTTGTAATACTTTATATAAAATCATTTCTAAAGAAATTACATTAAGACTTGCTATTTTTATCCCAAAAATTGTTTTCGACGAACAAGGAGGTTTTGTGCCAGGAAAGGAAACATCTGAAGGTGCTCTGGTGGCTCATGAGGTTCTGTACTCAATTCATGATCATAAACTTTCCTCTATGTTGGTTAAATTGGACATGGTAAAAGCCTATGATAGAGTGTCTTGGGACTTTTTGTTTCAAGTTCTCCTTAAGTTTGGTTTCTCATCTAAGTGGTAAAAGTGGATTTCTTCTTATATTTTAGGCTCAAGCTTTTCAGTTTTGATTAATGGTTCTCAGTCTAAATTTTTCAAGTCTTCTCAAGGGATAAGACAAGGTGATCCTCTGTCCCCTTTTCTTTTCATAATAATGGCAAAAGGTTTGAGCAGATTGATTTTGAGTCAAAATTCCTTGGGAAATTGGAAGGGGATTAAAGTTCCTAGAGTTCCCTTTGCTATTACCCATGCTTTGTTTGCAGATGATACTTTGTTGTTTGGTCCACCTGTGACGTCAGAAGCTAAATTTATGAAGGATGTAATTTCTAAGTATTGTTTAGTAGCGGGTCAGAAAGTAAATTAGGAGAAATCTAATTTTTTTTCTTTTTTATATCTTCATTAGTTCAAGAAAGGGTTGCAAAATTTTTGGGTTTTAAAGTGGATGTCCTCCCTTCACGATATTTGGGAATTCCTCTATTATCAGGGTCAATTAAAACTATGTTTTGGGATAAACTTATTAAAAGTTTCAAGTCCAAAATTTCTTCTTGGAAAGGTAAATGGTTAATGTTGGCTGGAAAAATTCTTATGATTAAAATAGTTTTATCGACAGTACCTGTGTATATGCTCTTAGTGCTTATGGTGCCCAAGTCCATCCTTTCTTGCCTTGTAAATATTTTGAGGAAGTTCTTGTGGAATGGCTTTAACTTGAATAGGAGAAAGATCCCTCTAATCTCCTGGGACAAAATTTGTATTCCGAAGCAGAAAGGAGGAGCTGGGATTCATAACATTGAAGCACACAATAAGGCTCTTGGAGCCAAATTGGTTTCAAATTTATATGAAAAACTAAATTCTAAATGGGGAAAAATCATGTTTGCTAAATATCTAGATTCATTTTCACCTGAAAGAATCTTTACTATTCTTAATCCAAAGGTGGTTTCTCAGATTTGGAATTTTTTGTTAAAATGTAGAGAGGTGATTTCCCCTTTTCTATCTTGGGTTATTCATGATGAAAATTCTGCCCTCTTTTGGGATGATTCTTGGAATAGTTATCAATGTTTGTCAATAATAGAAGGCCTTCAAGAAATTAAGCTATTTTTGTGCCAAGCCTGGGGAACAAAAGTTAAAGATTATATTGTAATTGATTATAATTCAGTTATTAATAAAGTTATGTGGAGAAATTTTGATGACTTTCTGATTCCCCAAGAATAGAAGGTCTTGCTTAGGAATATCTTGAAGGAGAGAAGAATTTTTATTTCAAGAGGAAGGGATAAACTTATTTGGGTCCCCTCAATTTCTGGTCATTATACGGTCAAGCAAGGATATCTAAGTATCATTAGTAAGGATTCTAATTCAACTATTGATTAGCCTTATAAGCTTTGTTGGAGTGGTTCTTGCCTGCCTAAAGCAAGGGCTTTTTCCTGGTTAGCCTTGAATTATAGAATCCTTACTAGTGATAGGTTAGTCAAACTTGGGGTTGCTAATTCTTTCTTTTTCCCTTTTTGTTCTGAAGTTGAGGAAATAGTGGATCACTTACTACTAAATTGTCATGTCTCTTCAAAAGTTTGCTATTGGCTTCTCTCAAAATTGTTTTGGCAAGGCCCCCTTCCTCTTTCTCTCCTTCAAGTCTTTCAAAGCTGGCCTATCTTATTCACAAATTCTACCTTTTCAGTATTGTGGTTGGTCTCACTGAGTATTGTGATCTAGATTCTGTGGTTAGAAAGAAATAGTAGAATCTTTAAAAAAATTAGCAATTCTTTTGATGCAATTATTGGAAAATTTGAGAAAATGATTTTGGAAGTAGTCTTAGCTTCGCTACTTTCCAGAAAGCTAGGTTCTTTAGTTTTTACTTCTTGGGATGATATAATGTTAAAAATTTGGAAACTTGTAAGTTTGCCTAATTCAAATTGCTTTAGTGTTGACAATAAGATTGATAGGTTCTCCATTAAATGGACCCCACCGCCCATATCTTTTATAAAACTAAACTTTGATGGTCTGAGCAGAGGTAATCCGGGTGTTTCTAGTGTTGGTTGTGTTTTGAGAGATCACAATGGTTTAATTCTAAGAGCTTTGTCAGTTAAGCTTGGTTTGTGTTCAAACAATGAGGCAGAGGCATTGGCATTAATAGCTGGTCTAAATTTAGCATTAAAATGTGGCATTACAAATATAATAGTGGAAGGGGATTCATTGAATATTATAAGAGCTTTTTCTCTTAACTCATCTCCTAGCTGAAAAATTGATTATATTTTAAAATTTGGAAGGAACCTACTTGATCACTTCCAATCTTTTAAAATAGTCCATACATACAGGGAAGGCAATTTATTAGCAGATTTTTTAGCTAATTATGCTTTTTCAATTGATGAGTCTTCTAAGGAGTGGGATTCTAATTCTTTATTGTTGATCCCTGGAGCTAATAGCATTTTGGTTAAGGAAAGTCCCAACTAACTTGGCTTGTATATGTTGTAGTTTTTAGTGGAAAGATTTCTTATTAAAAGTATGTTGTGCTAAAGCTAGAATCACCTCTATCTTGCGGCTCCATTTTGACAGATGACGTTGTCCTATGGTTTGCAAGCAATTTCATCTGGTGTGTAGTACTTTGGTTTTAATTTTGCACGCAGGGTGGCAATTCTCGCTTAACGGTATATCTATTAGGAATGATTTTATTCATTGAATTTGAAGTAATTCTCCTATATATCCTTGTTTTTTAGGATGATATCTACAATATTTTGTAAGTTTTACATTGGCTTTGCTTCATTCTCTTAATCTGGTAAATTTTCAAGATTCAAAGTTTTGTACTCTAGTATGGGTTTTGTTCAGTGAAACAGAAGAATTCTCTTGCCTATACAGAATTGGGAACGACCCTCTCTTAGTCTTCTTAACCTGAATTCTATGCAGGAACTTTTTAAGTTATACGAGGATGCTGTTGAAAGAGCCATTACCCAGGAATCTCTTCTGCTGCCCTGCACTTCATTGCCTCTTCAATGCAATTTTACATGGCCTTCAAAACAACTGTGTTTTGTCCTTTTAGAATTCTATTCATTATCATAGGCGAGAGCTAGGGAGGCAATTGGCAGATGATGCTACAAAGGTGTTTAATGCCTTGAATTTTCTTCTACATTACATACCTCCTCCTCCACCTCCTCCCCCTCAGCCGACAAAAGAGGAGGCTCACCATCTATAGGGTTTTGTTGTTGAAGATTTGTAGGAGGACAACTAATAGTTATTGTGCTCTGTAGGCAATTTTTTGATTTTGTTATATTTTGACTGTACCAGTTGTATAGTTTGTAATAGTGTTGTTTTGACAAAGAAATCAACCATGTAAGGTTTACAGTCACAGACTTTTTTGGGGCAGACTCATCTTTTTGACTTGCTTCTGTATTGAAAATGTTTTAAAAGGCTACAACCGGAGGTTTTCTTCACCTAATTCTCTCCTACCAGTATGCCTTATTGAATCAGGCATTTTGTAATTTTTATTATATATTCAATATAATTTCAGTGGCTTTGCCACTTTTTCTTTAAAAAAATAAAAATAAAAAAAAAAAACCTTATCCAATATTTTAAAATTCCTTTACTTATTTTAAATCTAAACATCATATCTTAATTAGGGTACAATGTAGCTCTATTAAACAAATAAAATGATACAACAAAAAATTAATATAACAATAATAATTTACAAAAATATTATCATTTCATAAAAAGGTCAAGGAGAAACATAATTTAATGATTGATTCCCCCACATTTTTGTTAAATCTTCATATTTAAATACGTGCAATAAAGTGTGAGTTAGAGGATTGAATGCATTTTTCTTAAATCTTCATATTTAAATACGTGCAACAAAGTGTGAGTTAGAGGATTGAATGCATAATAAACTATGTATAAAATGATGTCGAGGGTGATAAAAGGTGACACTAGAAAAGTATGTTCTGAACAATAAAATCAGATACCTTGAATGGATTAGAATTGTTTTAATGCTATATTAAAGTAATTTTGAATTTATCCATCATAAGACTTCATAAGAGATGTACTCATACCTAAATCTATATCTGAAATGAGTTAGAAGGGTTAGGCAACCTTACACTCTCATCCCCTAAGAATGGACTTCCTCCTGGAAGTCCTTAAGAAAATAAAATATTTTCTAACTTCATCACATCAAATAAGAGTTAGTTATAATATATTTATTCCATAGAAAAATAAAAATATTGAGATACCATTACTTATTTCAAAGAAAATTATACTACACATTAAAACCACAGGTTACTCTACATTATCATTCATCAAACAAGGATGTTTTGCAATTACTAATTTCAATGACTGTAACATTCATATATCAAGCATACTTATGATACATCCATCAAAAGAACTTGTTTATTTCAATAATAATTTACCACATTTTTTTATGACACTTCTCAACACTTTACATACCACAAAATAACACATCACATACACACCCTATGGACTTACTCCTTGAAGTCCTCAAGTGTAACGAATGCTCCCTAACTTCAACACATTGAATAAAAGTTAGATATCACCGAGATACATTTATACAATATCCAACCAAAATTAACAAGATGCCAATAATTTATTTTAAAATCCAACATAATATCAATAAGCATATTTTGTAGTTTTTGATTATATAAGGCGGCTAAACAAGGGGCCGAACCCTTAACAAAAGCAGAAAGGCCTGAAGACAAGATAGGGCCTTAAACCAGAAACAACATATACCACTAGTACATAATGCCAACAAAACCAGCAAAACTAGCCACTAAAACTAAAGCCAAAAAATAGAGTAACAGAGTATCAACAGTAAAATAACAAAGACAGAGGAGACCACAGCTCTCCTTACTAGACCATAGAGTTAATAATAGCCTCCACTTTTTCAGCCAAATCATCACTATCAGTATTGATAGTAACCCCCAAATTCTTCAGCACAGAGAGGTTGAGGAGAATAGAGATCTTGAGCACAATGGAGAGAAACCGTTCCAACTTCGCAATGCAGACCTGCAGACCTGCAAGATCAGCTCCCAGACCATCATCAGTCTCCATAGTATCCTCTGCTTCTTCCATAAACATATCGCCCGCTTTGTCAGCATGTCCAGTAGAGTCAGCAGTTTCCTCCCCTGTATCATGTGTTTCCTGCTTGTCTTCATCATCACCTAAAATATCCTGAATCTCCACATCCCTGTCGTCCTCCCCCCAGGTGGATTCATCCGAGATGCTCTCAGAATAGTCAATAAACTTGGCAGAGGGAGCCGGCTTGCCAGCAATACGCCCAGACCGCCGAACTGCAGAAGAAAACCCCTCCCCACAAGCCTTCACAGAGGAATCCCTTCGCTATCCCACTGGGGTCCTACCAAGGGTTTTAGGGGTCCCAACCACTGTCTTCCCAGTACCCATTTCACCAGTAACCTTCTACTTTTTACCCTTCTTAGAAGCAGTCGGGCCCGGGGAATCGACAGGATTTGCCACAGGAGTGCAAACTTCAGTAGTTTTGCTAGGAACAGGGGAGGGTTCGGGTTCATTAACATCAAGAATATCCTTAGGGTTAGAGGAGGGCTCGCCATCCCCACTAGTGGCTGGAATGGATTTAGAAGGCTCGAGGGCAAGATGATGATTATACAAATAGAGAATAAGGCCCTGGTGGAGAGGGATAGGCTTCAGAGAAGGGTTTTTAGCCAGTTTCGCCTGAACCCTAAGAACAAAAAACTCCAGGGAAGAAAGCAAATAAAATGGAAAACTAATTTTAGCATTGTGACAGAAATGATTTAACAGGGGGAGATGGTAGTTATAAAACCTGGTAAAGCGCCCCTCCAGTGTAAAATATTTCATGAGGATAAAACACATAGCGTCCCATGGCTCTGGCAGCTTGGCTCTGTCAAAACCACCATGGTAAGGGACCAATTCTTCACCATCGCTGAGGAAAAGCTGCTGGCTGGAGAGGTCCGCAATTTCTGTAGTTACTAATATGAACTAAAGTAATTTCTTTAATAGCTAGCAAAAGTAATCATGTATCATTACTCATTGTGAAAGAACAACTTTAAACAACTCTTGTCATTACCAAAATTCTGGCATACCATAATGCACATCTGAATCCATTACCATCCACTGCATTATCACTTACCGAGGTAATATGTTTACATCATCAATAATATAACAATTTTATCAAATTCATTACAACTGCATTTCTTTTTCACACTTCTTGAAACCTTTACACATCACATAATTTTGACTCCATACATAACATATCATGCAGACATCCATTAGGATGAGGAGGATCAGTGCCAAGTAGAACAATAGTGCCACAATATAGATCTTACACAATTTCATAATAACCATTCCCCTGGCCATCTACTCCCCTATACAACCTGCCAAGGACCCCTCTTGGGTATAGTAGTTTACACAGTTCACATTTCTCCACACAAGCCAGCAGCAACAAACATAGATAATGCCTCAAAATATGGAAACTTTCAGTGAGTAAAAACTTAAACAATAAAAACCAATAAAATTCCATTTAAAACCAAAACAAATATTATAATTCAAATCTTTGAACCCAAAAATCCTGAATGAAAATGGTCCTTGAGGCACCAAGGACAACTTTACAATTTACATCGACCAAAATAATAAAAGAATTTCAAAACTACTAGCCCAAAAATAAGAAAGATAGCACAAATACAAATTAAAGTTTCAACAATTTTCATCAAATATTACATCACAATCACCACGTGGCTTCAAATGAGCCACCCAAGGGGAGGAGGGGAATGTGGTGGTCTAAAACCACATAGAGCTTAATAATAGATCACAATGTGCATGTCCCACACAAGCTGGGACAACCATATCATATATCACAATACACATGTCCCACACATCCCGAGACACCTCTATATAAACTGTCATATGTTGACCAAATATCATATACCACAAAAGGAAATGATCATGAACTCCTATATCCATTCACAATTTTGTAGAGATCCCAACCTTTGATACCAAAACTGAGAGAAGAAGCCATTACCCTTGATAATTATCAAAAATGTCTTATCAATATGCTATGATTTCTATTTTTGCTAACAAGATGCTGATTTTATAATTCTAACAATTTAACCAAGATCTTCTATGTCTTGAGAATAATATGTTGGTTTTAAAACTATGAATAAAAGGGAATATTTCTATCTCAAAATTACAGTTTCCAAAACCCAAATTTTCTTAACTCAATATTTAGTCTAATCATTTGTATCACTGGTGTTGCCAAAGTTGCATATCTAAAATGGATTACCATAAATAGTGACCAAGTTACCATCAAATGTCCATCTACTAGAAACTACCATTAGTGTTCATGCCAACTGAGATACCATAACTTAATCATCATAGATAAACTCTACAATCATAGGCACTCTTCGATCCATCCTTAACCCATAGGTTCCCAACAACACATATGAATTTCTAGTGAATCCATAAAGAAGAGGAGCGGAGGGGATTCTATTCCAATGTGACTATGAGGGGGTTGTGTCCCCACCTCACCCCACAATAGGTTACGTCCCAAAGGAGATCCACACCTAGTTACACCCCACACATGGGAGGCTCTAAACCCCTAAATGGGGTAGATCTGCTCCCAACAACACAATAACAACACAAATGAATCACTAGTATGATCCATAAGGAAGGGCGAAAGAGGGGATAATCATCCCTCTCAAGATAAACAATACCCCAAGAGAGGCTCCACACCTCTCTCTAACCCCATTACTTGGGAGGCTCTCATCACTCACTGAGGGCTGCTCCCATTACAACCCAATCCCCACAAAAATAGCCTCAATAAAAAGAAGACACAAAACGTCATTGTACTGAATCTATACAACCACATCAATTTCACAATTAGGTATACTTGCATGAATCGTTACTAACGTTCACAATACCCTTCCCTCGAGTTGAATACACTGTATCACAACTAGGGACACCACATACACAATTTCAATAGTAACATCACAAAATAAAATGGAAATTACACATGTTTGACAAAAAGCATCTACTAATTTTAAAGAACTTACAACCACAAGACTTCATCAATGAACATTTATATGTTGGTAATGATCTACTATACATACATTCCAATAGAAATAAATCAAGAAATTACCTCTGCTTACCATAGTGAGACCCAAAAAGGCTCCAGAGATTGATAAACCTGGCTCTGATACCAAATGTCATGCCCAAACCCATAACACTAGTGTATGGACCTCAAAACATAGATTGATACCATACTTTAGTGCCAAATATTAATTCTAATTTCAAAATACAAAACATTATAAACAAAAATTATAAATTTGATATTCCATGAGTACCGTCAATATTTAATAGAGTTATACATTAACATAAGTTAATATCATTCATCCTAATGAAAACCATGATTTACACTTTTCTTTTACAATTATACACAACTACAGAAATCTCCATATGATCATCTGTTCACACTTTCTGAGCTCCAATATCCTACATAGGTAACAATTCTAAATTTGCACAACTCAATATAATCAATAGTTTCACAAAATTGATAAATAACATATCAGATATCAATGCATGAACCTATTGGTGCATCTAATGAAACTTTTTGTAACAATCATCAAAATTAGGGATCCAACTTTAAACATTTCTTGCACAACAACACAAAACTTCAATAAATATTATACGCTAGTAAATTAACAAGCTAGACAAGATAATATTACATTTGGCTCTTGTCAAAAGGAAAGAGAGTGCAAAACACTCATATCTGATGATGTGTATACAACATCACCCATAGATAAGCTTGTAACATAAATACAATACAACCAGGTGACACATCTCTAGGTTGGAAACATCAGTATCTGATATTGTTTCATTACATATGAAAACAAAGACTATTTTTCACCTTAGGCTTTATGGTTACCTTGTAATTGAAAGGGCAATTCCAAATGATTAGATAAACTTAAATACAAATAAAACATTAACTAAATGTAATAACAAAAATGAAATGATTCAATTATACCTCTGATTTACCTTATGTCAATTTAAGATAGCTAAAGTTGATGCGATGTCAATACTCTGGTAAAATTCTACTTTCTTGCGTTATTCATAAAATACACTATTAGCACTAACACCATGTACATGTAACTGACGTGAATATGTACAACTAAATAAAAGTATCAGTCTTACAAGATCAATAATAACATGATAAGTATCAATGCACAAGATGACCACCCTACAGGCCCTAAGGGGCCAACCTAGTGCCTCAGGGGCTCATCAGTGATGGCCTTGCCTACATACACGTAGCACAGAGGCTTCATAGTTTGGGGTAACTTGACTTGCAATCATAAGGTTGGCTTCAATACATTTGTTCAAAGAGGGAGAATAAATAATCCTTAACAAAGTTTTTTACTGGAAGCAAGACTCTCTCTCTTAAAAATCAAGAAGAAAACAACATCAGATGACAAGATTTCTTAAAATTAGTAGATGTTTGACAAGCTATTCATGTACCAACACACAAATCTTAGTTCACTAGGTTGAAAACATAATGAAATTACTGTATCAATCAACAACTCGACAACTTAGTCTATAGAATTCATATATTAATATAGAGATCATACGAAAACACATCCAATACAGTAAGGACCCATGACCTATTTCTTAAATAATAATAGTTTTAGATAAAATCTAGAATTTTAATTGGGTAACCACAATACTTCATTTAGTGAGATGATTTGCTATAATGCCCCGCCATGAACACCTTAGAGAACAACATATCTATGCTATGCAAAGTAGGATAATTTTTTTTTTATATGAATAAGATAACAAAGTAATGTTAACACATCTATACACATCATTTGAACTAACGACTTGTCCTCTAAGATCTCATGGTTGCATTACTTGCCAGATCAATTAACATAATTCAACATACATTATTAACTAACATTAGTAGATCATTCTAAATCTATAGCATTAAATGAATAAACATATACATCTCCATATCATAACATCAGATGAATAATCGACATGATTAGGATTACATGTGAATGTACAAATTCCTATACACATGAGTAATTAATTACATTGATTACATTATCACCTTTCTGAATACATACATTATGAATCGACTGTCACACAAGGCTAGACCATGAGTATGCATAATCATCTTCCTCAAATTGGTACAAGATCTGATATCTAATGCACAAGATACATCCTCCTCACCCATGAACATCGGCAAGGGAAAAACCAATGGAAATAAAAGCTCTTCCACTTGACCATGTGGAACCCTAAAGTCCACCCCCCGAGCTAGGAGATAACACAAGATCCCACACTCATAGATAGTAAGGAGAACAATAGACTAACACAAGCAGTAGGGTTATACATGACACCAATTATCAAACTGTCCACAATAAACATCACTGACATACTTAACTGCACTTCCAGAGGCACTTACGCAATTGAGGGAGGAAATACAACTAGGGAGTGCTAGACTGCAATAGGGAGGAGTGTCATCACATGGATTGGTATGGGTTGTCCTGGTGGACTTAACTAGGCCCCGACTCCCATCCTTGGGTTGTTTTGGCAGCCTCTCCCGATCCCCGGTCCCCATACAAACTCATGTAGAATCAATGTACCTTTCATGGGGACAAGGTAGTTGATCTTACCATTCTAGGCCTTCTCATCTCATCTCAAGCCTAAATGAGCATTTGAGTCACGAGTGAGGCATACATTATCTTGATTAATGTGAATTCTACCCATTCCCCTATTTCATTATTAATGTTATCACTGGATTAAGAAACCCTTCAATGGGTTGTCCTGGACACCACTATGGGTTCCAGCCCCCATTGAGAGCCACTCCCCCTACTTTGCAACTAGTAAGCCCTACACTGGGCAAGGCATTGACCATCTTGCACAACCATCATAACCACATAATCCATACACCAAACAAGGCATTAATCATCTTTGAATGTTCATCACAATTAAATGAGTTCATGTCAGAATAGGAGACAACATTTTAGGGTTACATATCACAAGGACCATACACACAACTACACCCTTCTTAGCCTCTACAATCCAACTTCCCAATGACACAGAACTTACATCCCACTATAACAAAAGCATGAACATTTAATCCAATAGTCTAGATACATTGGTTACTACAGAGAATTTATCATAACAAAGTTATCAATATAAGATTGTAACTTGGTTATTATCCAATCTCAATTTTAGAATAGACCAATTTCATAATTCTATGCACAGTGTAAGTAGATAGTAAACATAAAAGACAATTACCTATATGTAATTATTTCACAATAATCTATTCTTACTTAACACAAAGAGTCAACTTTTATTATAACAGAAAATTAAGAAAATCCTATATTCTAAATATGAGATCCTTCTATGATAACTCTTTCTCTCTTTATTCAAAGATAGCATATAAAAAGATAATTCATAATTAATTAAAATCTAATTAAGATTAACTACTTACTATTCTTACCTATACATGACTCTACTCAATTAAAACATCAACTAAGCCTTAATTTGGAACTTAAGTCTCTAGAGTTGTTGTATGTTTTTACCATGGTTTTAATTTCTCTGCAACTGGCATATTGTAAATTCTAGCTAGAAGAATACATTTCAATTGTCATCTATAAATAATTTATTCTATGTAAAGAATATAACCTTTCCATTTATTCCTAACTGAATCTCATGAACATTTAATGAGAAATCAAAATAAACAAAACATTGTTTAAATGGTATAAGAAATGTTATAACTACTTATTCCTAACAAAGTTTATAATTAGACATAATGTAATTTATTTATTTATTTTAAATGTCCCCAACTCTCAATGACTTATCTATAAGAAGTAATCAATCCACTGACCAATATATTTATTCATCACTAAAAGCTTGATTTAATTGATAAGTACACAGTTAAAAATCCTTTCATACTTATGTCCTTATGCTTATGATCTCATAATCCCATTTTCATATTCATATATATATCCATTTTCATATATGTAAGCAGATTTACCTTATTTCTACACTCCTATTTATTCTCATATTATTATACCTATTATGTATGCATACTTATACATAATGAATGTATATACATCAATGATGGTAATATATTCCAATTATTATTATGCTGATATAAGCAGTATTCATTTATTTATATTCATATTATTCATCTACAACATTTATATTACCTAACCTATTAATAAAGGAAAGTGCACATACCTCTTTATGCTGCTTGTCTTGTTGAATCTGCTCACTGGATTCTATTCTCTTTCGCCTATTCTTTAATATTTATATATTATAGTATTTGTTATAATATTAATAATATCTCTATATTATATTATTATATATGCTATTAATATTATTGTATATATATATATATATATATATATTTATTTATTTATTTATTTTTACTTGAATAATTCCTCCCTATATCTATTTATGATATCTTTCCTACTTATGACTTAGAAATATGTATATATATATATATATATATATATATATATATATATATATATATATATATATATATATATATATATATATATATATATATATATATATATAATGCAGATTTAAATATATAAATATAATGCGGATTTAATTATATTTATTTATAATGCCAATATTTTTTTATTTTTTATTTCCCATATATTTATAATACTTCCTCTTAAATTAAATGCAAGCTACTGTTATTCCATACTTTCTGACTTTCATATTTAAAGACTTCTGTTTGCTTACTTAGACTTCCTTATTTTCTTATATCCCCAAATCTGATCCCCTTTCCTTCCTTGCTGCTGCTATTTATATTATATATGTTCCATTATGCCTCTTATGAAGAATGGTGACTTTTCAAAGAGTCACATACATAATATTAATATCTAATATATATATTATTTAATTAATTAATTCATATTAATAATATATTTTATAATAATATTTATATCTATTAATATCTTATGAGAATAATAATAATAGTATTTGATATCTATATTCATGTAATATGATAATATATTATGTAGTACCCCTCAACTTATCGTCTTTTGGACTGATGGTTGCTTAGTAGTATTGGACATTTTGACAGTATTTTTAGATCGTTGATGATGGATTTCTAGTTATTTTGCGATTTCAGTATGAACTTAATTGTTATGATAACAGATATTGATGTTGGATTATGTCATTATGCTTTACAATTTGATAAACGAACTGATGTTTTAGATGCTTTGATGTCATTCATTATATGGGATTGGAAGTTAGCTAATCATTTTATGTCGTAGATTAGTAATCTGATATCTTGTTCAATGTAGTGATTATTAATTTAAAACATGAATGGAACAGTGTTGTATTACTCGTTCTCGAGTACCCTACCTCACTGCGATTTCCATTCACGATAGGACTGCATGTGATGTATATGTATATCTTGTTACGGTTAACTGTGCGTTGCTGCAGGATGCAGGTACTTGGCATCGACTCCACCTGATTACAGGTCTGAGCGTGCCTTCGCCAATGGATTAGTTGGTTGGAGTTAACATGAGGTCCCTAGTCAGTGTTCCTTCGTCGTCAGTTTACCCTTGTGGCTATTGGTTGTCATTCGCCCATGTCTCACTGTCAGGTAATGTTGTATTTTGGAGTCAAACCAAGTTCAAAGGTGTTTAAGTATGTGCGGTAATGTTGTGCTTTAATTAGAAATATTCTACGGAAGAGTCTAGTGTTGTTAAATAGACATATTGTCGTTAGTTGTCGATTTAAGTTATAAATAAATTATTATTTTAATAGAGGTGTTGTTGATAAATAAGTTCTAAGAAGTTTGTATTATTCGATATAATATTATTTATAATAAATATTTAAATAAATAAATAATTATAGCCATGCTTGCAAATTGTGTTTCACAACTGGATTAATAAAATAAATTATAGGATAGTACAAAAATATGGATAGTTAAAATAGTACTATTCTATTAATAATAATATTTTGGGGTCGGTTATAAAGAAAATAATAATAAAATAAAGTACCTAATAATTGGGAATCATTAAATTAAATTAAAAAAATATACATATTCTTAAGAAGAAGCTTCTCGGAATCTTGTGGGAAGCCCTAGGAGAAGAGAAAGGGACTGAGTTATAAAAGAGTTGTCGGTGCAACAAGGAGGACATCACAGGGGTAAGGAAAGAAGCAGCTGGGAACGGCAACAATTGGAGCGGGTTCGTCACGGTGGTTGCGAAATCAGGTTCCGTCGATTGCCTTATCTCTGAACTTCCTTTCAATCTGCAAATGTGTTTATAGTTTGTTTGATTCCGCATAGTTCGGCAGTCTGTCCTTTCTGTGTGTGAACAGCAACCTCTCTTAGGGTTTAAATACATCGGTACTGCCCAAGGATTCTGTAAGTCAAATGTTTTCTTTCCTTTCACTGGTTGCCGAATTATTCTGCATGCATTCTCTGACCGGCGAGATCTTGGTAGGGTTTGTAGGACACCTCGATAGGATTACCGTGAATCGCGGTTGGTTCCAGCTAGTTGTCCCTGTAAGATCTGATCAAGGTTATTAGTGTTTTTTTTCTGTGGTAGCTGGAAACCGTCTGGGAAACCCGCTGTATGTCTCTTGTACCCAACGATCTGCTTAGGCTGCGTGCCTGCTCCCACATCTGCAACTGGAAATCCTTTTGGCTCAGAAACCTGTATAGCGATTGTTACTGGAGATTGACTACTGAGCATACAAGAAACTGAAACTGTAGGGCTCAACGAGCACAACGCATTGAAATTTTCCTTCCAGCGTAAATGAATGGAAATGGAGGCAACTGGGGTTCGGCCAAATTTGTCGTTTCTGGATTGCGTTTTGGGAAACCTGGGCTGTTGATTTCATTTCTGTAGGATGGATGGTCTTGCGAGGGTTGACAGGAAACTTTAATTGGTAGATTTGCCATAGAAGAAGGGAATTCAACTTCAGTATCTCAGTAGTCTCAGATTTAAGCAAACAAGGGTTTCTTTAGAATCTTATTGCGTGGTAAGGGGATCTATACCATTTCGTCTTTGCAATATATGATTTTGTAAATAGAATGAAGCGTCTAGGTTGTGACGGTAAATGCTAGATATTAGGGATGAATGTCGTCTTTGGCTCAGATATGGTTCTCCATAATACGTCATCCCTACTTTAGAGATTGGTTACTTGCGAAGTCTGGCTATCGAGAGGATCAAAAAAATCTTTCTCTTGTTCTTTATAGCTGAGCGGCCAGGTGGTGTTGTCTTTGGGGTTAAACCCACGGGTTCTTTTTCTCCATTGTCTAGCGCATTCCTTAGCTGGAGTTCTTCTTGTTTTGATACCTTTCTGCACACGCCTCAGTGTCATCTTGTCATGGATCTCCATGAAAGTATAAGAGGAGTCTCTCAAGGACAATGCGTTCCAACAGCCAGCTCGATCTTATACACCTGGTGCAAATCGAAACTTACAGAAATGCCTAGGCTTGCGTGAATTCCCAAGCGTGTAAAGTGCAGATTCTTTCTAGAGAGGTTGAACGCATATTTTTGGCAGGCTGTTCGTTGCTGATTAACCCTAGTTTAGCGATCTGGCCGGCACTCCATTCGTTATGCCTTGTAGCGTTTGATAAGGTTTTGTGGGAGACGCTGCATATTGTTAAGTCAGGGCGCGATGGGAGGTGATGAGTCGAGTAGCTCACTGCCGTTTTGTCTCACCATTCGCTCTCATTTGAAGTTCTGCTTGTTAAAAGAAAACTGGTGAGCCAACTTGTCTGAGATTCTATGTTTTTTTAGCTGCGGTTGATATTGGCTATTAGTGGATCGGGATATCAGGTCACGCTGCAAGGTTGAAATGCTCGCTGCCGTGGCCTTATTGCTGTTCGCTCTTGTTGAAGTCACAGAAGTCTTTTCAACATGACCATTTTATGGCCACCGTCAGTCATTGTCAGTTTTGGGATGATGATTCTTTGTACACCAGCCATCTTATAGCTTGGGATACCGTGATTTCACTGGCTTTCAAACACGCTGAGCAACACCGTTAACCCTGGAAGATGATGGAGGCTGTAGCATTCAATATCGAAGTTGATTAGGGTATTCGTCATACATCAATCTCTGACCGCACTCATAGCTTATATAGCAGTAATAATGTCTTAAGAGTTTATGCTTACTGCAGTTGCTAGAGGTGAAAATCTAAACTTAGTCAGGTTTAATCTGTAGGCTGCCGTTGTCTTAGCTGGTGCACGTCTGAAAAAGTTTGGGGTGACCTCAAGATAGCCAGTGAAGGCAAGATGGTCAATAACCAACTGTTGGTATAATGTAGTAATAGTTCTAAGTGTAATTTGAGCAGCTATCTGTTTCTAATAGCTACTGTCTCGTTTTGGCTAATCCTCAACATCTGAATATCTCAGAAATCTTATAACAGATTCGGCAGCAGCAGTGTGATAGAAAAATTATCGACATAGCTCCTCTTACAGGCAGAAAGCCATTCTAGTATACTAACGAATGCAGTTCGCTTACTGAGTTGAAATGAGATTGCTGTGTGGGCAAAACCGTGGTCTTCTTTATCACATCATAAACACTCTCCAATTCTTTCCGATTTACGTGGATACTGTAAACGCAGTAAAATTTGCAAGTTCAGAGAACATAGCCGGAAGTCATCAGACCGGATGCATATCATTCACGTCAGTGATTAAACAGTCAATAGCAGTTTTACACCTCAGTAGTAAAATATCCCAAGCTGTTCGCATAGGGCGCAATTACGATCATTCTCTTGAGAAAGTAAATCACTATGGATAAGATCAGTATCGGAGATAACTTCAAACCATCATAAAAGAATTCTTTTGGATTTCGTGTTTGAATTTCGCCTCGTGTGATTGCCGTTCAGCCATGAGACATCTCTCTTAGCGTTATTATCCTTAGTAGAATAAACTAGTTAGATAAGATTGAAGGATAGTATATAAGATTGTATCTGGAATTAAGTGGTTCTTACATCAATTACTGTAATGATTCAGTTAATCAATTTACTGATCTTTTGAAGCAAAATAAGGATTTGTTAGAAATGTAGTTGCAAGTGTTAAGATATAATGTTGATTTTATTTCAGAAGTTGTTTGCATTAAAACTGAGAATGAATTGTAGTATTTCATCTCTTGAATTTTGAATTGAATTGTTTGAGTGTTGTAATGAGTCGTATTGAGGTTGTTCAAACTTGTATTCCAGAGGCTGAGTTGTCGTTGTTAAGTATTGGCAACTGGTGTATTGCTGTTTTATGATTGTGATGTAATAGCATTCATATGTATCAAACAAAGTGTGTAGTATAATGAGGTACTGTCACGGTTGAATGTTGTGTCTTGTAAAGTAATAATCTCGGGATGAGATATTAATCCTCTTGTGACCTTATTGTACTGTTTTGTCGTAAGGAGAGACCTGAAATCTGTAAAAGAATAAAGTTATGTAATGTTAAAAGTATTGGATCACAATTGATGTTATGATTCTATTTTGATGCAAGAGGGTCTATGCCTTGTAGTGTTCATTTACGTGTATGGTTATAAGTCCTGCATGATGTTTTAAGGTTGACTAGGTGTTAGGAAGGAGAGTGGCTTTCAACGTGGGGCCGGCGCCCAAAGTGGCAGTCAGGATAACCCGTTGGAAGTAGATTAATCAAGTGATAACCTAAGAATTAACTAGGGGGGTTAAGGGTAGATCTCACATTAATAAGATTAATGGATTCCTCTCCCATGGCCTGTAGTGCTTGTTTAGACTAAGGATGGGTAGAGAAGGCCTGGTCGGCATCATTGACTTCCTTGTCCTCATGAAAGGAAGGTCGATTCCGCATGTGTCACCCTATGGGGCCGGCGCCTAGTGAGAGGCTGTCAGGATAACCATAGATGGGGGCCGGCGCCTAGTGAGAGGCTATCAGGATAACCCATGATAGGACCATGCGATGACACTCTCCCTACTACAACCTAGCATCCCTTGTTCGGTCTCTCCTCGTTTGTTTTGTGTCGCCTCTGGAAATGAAGTGAAAGTTAAGTTATGTTGTGCTGCATTGTTATAGCCATGTGTTGTATTGGCATTGGCCGTCCTTTGTTCTTGTTTGTCTTTCGTCTACCTGACTGTCAATGTTTGGGACCTCATGTTAACTCCTAGCTCGGGGGGTGGACCTTAGGGTTCCACATGGTCGGGTGGAAGAGCTATTTTATCCATTGGTTCTCTTGTCAGGATCTTATGCAGAAAAGGATTTGTTTCAGTTGTACTTGTTTCAATGATGAAGATGTAAGTGTGCAACCTTGTACCAGATTTATGTAACAGAATATGCTTTATGTATGTGACTTTAAAAGTAGACTAAAAGTGGCCTTGTAATGATGTTCTGATGTACTTATATAAAAGCATTTCAGTGACGTATCTTATCATGCTGATTCCGTTATCTGATGTTTGCAATGAATGTGAATGAGTTATTTATTGAAAAAGAATTTGGATCAATTACTGATGTATGTTAATTTATGTTAGTTGATTGGTTAAGTGATGCAGCCTTGGTCCCTTAGAGAATATGTTGTAATTAGTTGTGTAACTTACTTTATCAGTTTTAAAAAAAAAAATTTCCTGCTTTATATTGCACACATGTGTATTCTTTAAGGCGTTCAAGGCGGGCGTTACATCTGGTATCAGAGCCAAGTTACTAACACTGGGTACTCTGGTTTTATAATTAGCCCATTAAGCTATGCTAGTTGCTTAAACTCTGAGGGACATATTCATTTATAGTCCTTGCCTAACAACCTGAAGTTTGTTCTTGGATGTGTTGTCCAGGAAGATGCCTAGGGTGCGAGGCCGAGGACGTGGTCGCGGTAGGGGTCGTGGGAGAGGTGTTGAAATCAGCCCTCCTCCTAGCTCCCCTCATAGAAGTACACAAGAAGGTGGAAGCGAGAATCAGGAGAATCAGGTTCAGCCTGAGGGTGCTCAACTACGCCAGCTCCTTGAGGAGGTGCTTGCTCGTCTTGGTCCGAGGCAGGAGGTGGTGCAACCGGAAGAAAGAGAAAGAGAAAGATCTCCTAGAAGGAGAGAGGTCACAGCTGAACAAGAAGCCATTCTTGCAGGCCACATGAGAGACCTGATGAGAGCCCGTCCTCCTACTTTCGATGGCTCCGGTAGCGGTTTGGAAGCAGAAACATGGCTAATCGATTTGGAGAGATGCTTTGCTATGCATCCATATGGCAGCAACACTAAGGCAAGATGCGCCATCATGCATCTAAGAGGATTCGCCTCTACTTGGTGGCGTCTTGAGGAACAAAAGTTGCATCTAGATATTGCGACAATTTCATGGGAACTATTTCTGGATAGGTTCAGAGCTTGATTTTTATCTGATCACTGGAGGCAACGACGAGCGGATGAATTCCATGGGTTGAGACAGATGGCCATGACAGTGGAACAGTATGAGCGCAGGTTTTATGAACTCAAGCAATATGCAGGGATTGGAAACGACGAGGCCATGTTAGTTCAGCATTTTATCAGAGGTCTGAATGCACGCATCAGCGGAGGAGTTCGTGTGTTCGAGCCGAAGACCATGGAGGTAGCAGTGGAGAAGGCTAGATTGGTGGAAGAGAACTTGACCATGGCCCTAGGGGGTCATACAGGTGTACAGATTGGTAGCTCATCTCGAGCAGGTTCAGGTTTCCGAGGTGGTCAGTCTCATGCAGCAGGTAACTCGAGGAGTCATCAGGTACCTTCTAAGAGTGGACAGCAACAACAACAGTTTTCTCAGACGAAATCAAGAAACTCTCAGTATCAGCAAAGCAATAGATTTCATTCCAGAAAGGATCGAAGTTGGCAGAGAGTTAAACATGATCGTGCCAGTCAACCAGCGCAAAGCACACAATCTGCAGCAAGTAGAGGTAGTTTTCAGCAGTCAAATGCTCCTGTAGGCGGTGGAGGTTTTGGCAGGGGAACAGGATGTTTTTCTTGCGGTCAGCAGGGCCACATTGCTAGATAGTGCCCGCATAAGAATACTTCAGGATTTGGTCAGAGACCCGCAGCTTCAGAGCCCACTGTTGGTGATGCAGGCAGGTCACATAGAGTGTTTGCGGCGGTGGATAATCGCCAAGCGGAGCACCAAGGTACCGTTGTGGAGACTACAGGTGTCTTGCGAGGTATTACCATTTCTGTTCTTTTTGACTCTGGTGCTTCAGATTCTTTTATTTCCCCTTCTATAGTGGAACGTTGCAAATTAGTGGCAGCAAAGCAAGATGTCAAGTGGCAGGTGGAATTGGCCTCAGGATCTAGAGTATCAGTAGACTCTCTTGTGCATGGTTGCGAGTTGAGGATAGGACCCTTATCTACCACAGCGGATCTTCGCATTATACCATTAGGATCCTATGACATAGTGTTGGGAATGGATTGGTTGGATGCTCATCAAGCGGTGATAGACTGTCGCCGCAAATTAGTAAGGTGTGTTGATGATTCAGGCAAAGAAGTAGAAGTGGTTGGGATTCAGAGACCCATCTCCTTGCGCATGATTTCTGCTATGCAGTTGAAGAGATGTCTGCGTCAAGGATGCAAGTTGTTTGCTGTAACAGTTAATGACTCAGATTTTGGGGAAAATAGGGAGGCATCCCTTGATGATTATCCTATTCTCAAGGAGTATGAGGATGTCTTTCCTAGCGAAATTCCAGGTATGCCACCGAAGCGGGATATTGATTTCAAGATAGACCTTGTTCCTGGAGCAGAACCTATTTCACGAGCTCCATATCGAATGACTACTCAGGAACTTAAGGAGCTTCGCTTGCAGCTAGAAGAGTTATTAGCGAAGGGATTCATTCGTCCGAGTGTCTCTCCATGGGGAGCACCTGTGATTTTTGTGAAGAAGAAGGATGGATCTCTGCGTTTGTGCATCGACTATCGGCAGCTTAATAAGGTGACTGTGAAGAACAGGTACCCATTGCCGCGAATTGATGACCTTTTTGATCAGATCAAGGGAGCTAAGGTATTTTCGAAGATAGACCTAAAATCGGGATATCATCAGTTGCGCATTTTTGAGGCTGACATCCACAAGACAGTATTTCGCACTCGCTATGGGCATTATGAGTTCACTGTTGTACCTTTTGGATTGACAAATGCGCCATCAGTATTCATGAGCCTGATGAATGGTGTGTTCCGTACCTATCTGGATAGATTTGTTCTTGTCTTCTTAGATGATATATTGATTTATTCAAGGTCTATGGAGGAGCATGAAGAGCATTTGCGGCAGGTTTTGCAGTGTTTAAGAGAAAATCAGTTGTATGCAAATTTGGCTAAATGTGATTTCTTTCAAACTGAAGTAAAATATTTGGGACATGTTATTTCGGCCAAGGGTATTGCAGTGGATCCTTCAAAGATTCAAGCGATCATGGATTGGCCTGCTCCTACCAATGTTTCGGAGGTTCGTAGTTTCATGGGTTTAGCAGGCTATTATCGGCGATTTGTGGAAGGATTTTTAAAGATAGCTCACCCTATAACTTCACTTCAGAGAAAAGGAAAGAAGTTCATTTGGTCAGATCAGTGTCAAGCAGCCTTTCAGAGTCTTAAGGAGCGGTTAACCAGTGCACCTATTCTAGCAGTGCCGGACCCTGCCGGAGATTTTGTGGTTTGTACTGATGCATCTTTGGAAGGTTTAGGAGCAGTTTTAATGCAGGAGGGTCGTGTGATAGCTTACGAGTCCCGTAAACTCAAAGATCATGAGTTGAATTATCCTACACATGACCTAGAGTTAGCTGCAGTTGTTCATGCATTGGTAAGATGGAGACACTTCTTGCTGGGGCATCGGTTTGAGCTGCACAGTGATCACCGAAGTTTACAGTATATCTTTACTCAGCCAAACCTGAATGCGAGACAGAGGCGATGGATGGAGTTTCTATGTGAGTATGATTTTGAGGTAAAATATATCCAAGGTAAGGAGAATGTGGTGGCGGATGCCCTTAGTCGTCGAAGACATGAACTTTCATCTATCACTCTTGGAGTGGATTTGAGAGGGCAGGTTCTTGCAGCTCTCCCTGCAGATAGATGGTATCAGGAAGTGAAAGCTGAAGTGGAGTCTGGTAGAGCCTTGGAGGGTAGATATGCTGGGTATTCTATCGAGTTGGATGGTCTCTTGCGACATTTAGATCGCATTTATGTGCCTTCTACAGAGGGTCTCCGCACCCTAATCATGACTGAGGCTCATCGGGCACCTTATTCTGCGCATCCAGGTGTCAAGAAGATGTATGCAGACCTTCGTCAGATATATTTTTGGGCCGGAATGAAGAGGGATATTGCTGATTTTGTTTCGAGATGCTTAGAATGTCAGAGGGTTAAGGCGGAACATCAGCATCCCGCAGGTCTTCTTCAGCCACATCTTATTCCAGAATGGAAATGGGACATCATTTCAATAGACTTTATAGTTGGTTTACCCATGTCTTCTCGTCGCCATGATGCGATAATGGTCACTGTAGACAGGCTTACGAAAGTAGCACACTTTTCTCCTGTCCGATCTTCATATAATGCTTCTTCTGTGGCCAAAATTTTCATGGAGGATATCGTCAGATTGCACGGGATTCCTCGCAAGATTATCTCCGATCGTGATCCAGTTTTTACTTCAGCTCTTTGGACGTCTCTTCAGCATGCTTTGGGGACTCAATTGAACTTCAGTTCAGCTTATCATCCAGAGACTGATGGGCAAACTGAGAGGGTCAATCAGGTCCTTGAGGATATGCTCCGTATGTATGTGATGGATCAGCAAAACCGATGGGAAGATTATTTGTATTTGGTGGAGTTTGCGTACAATAATGGGTACCACAGTTCCATTGGCATGTCTCCTTTTCAGGCCCTGTATGGTCGTCCTTGTCGTACCCCATTGAGTTGGGATCGCCTTGAGGATAGAGTTCTCCTAGGTCCTCAGATGCTCCAAGAGATGGAGCAGCAGGTTGATCGCATCAGAGAGCATCTGGTAGCAGCTCAGGATAGACAGAAGAAATATGCAGATGCTCACAGACTTGATCGTCAGTTTTCAGTTGGTGATCGGGTGTTCTTGCGGGTGCGTCCGCGAAAGAGTCCGATCCGTTACGGAAAAGGCTCTAAGCTCGCGCCACGCTTTGTGGGGCCATTCGAGGTTTTGGAGAGGATCGGTCCTGTTGCATACCGTCTTGCTTTGCCGCCTAGCTTGTCACGCGTCCATGACGTATTTCATGTTTCTGTTCTTAGACCTTATCACCCAAATATTTCTCATGTCCTTGACTGGAATGCTTTACAGGTAGAGGACGGGCAGCTAGCTTTGGAGCCCATAGGCATTTTAGAGCACAGGCGACTCGCTCTCAGGGGCAGAGCCATAGAGCAGGTAAGGGTCCAATGGGATCCTAACGATGAGACTTCAGCGACCTGGGAAGATACTTCCCGTATGCGAGAGCTATATCCATATTTGTTCGCAGGCTTCCAGGAGTAAGCCTGATCCTAGGGGGGGAGGATGTAGTACCCCTCAACTTATCGTCTTTTGGACTGATGGTTGCTTAGTAGTATTGGACATTTTGACAGTATTTTTAGATCGTTGATGATGGATTTCTAGTTATTTTGCGATTTCAGTATGAACTTAATTGTTATGATAACAGATATTGATGTTGGATTATGTCATTATGCTTTACAATTTGATAAACGAACTGATGTTTAGATGCTTTGATGTCATTCATTATATGGGATTGGAAGTTAGCTAATCATTTTATGTCGTAGATTAGTAATCTGATATCTTGTTCAATGTAGTGATTATTAATTTAAAACATGAATGGAACAGTGTTGTATTACTCGTTCTCGAGTACCCTACCTCACTGCGATTTCCATTCACGATAGGACTGCATGTGATGTATATGTATATCTTGTTACGGTTAACTATGCGTTGCTGCAGGATGCAGGTACTTGGCATCGACTCCACCTGATTACAGGTCTGAGCGTGCCTTCGCCAATGGATTAGTTGGTTGGAGTTAACATGAGGTCCCTAGTCAGTGTTCCTTCGTCGTCAGTTTACCCTTGTGGCTATTGGTTGTCATTCGCCCATGTCTCACTGTCAGGTAATGTTGTATTTTGGAGTCAAACCAAGTTCAAAGGTGTTTAAGTATGTGCGGTAATGTTGTGCTTTAATTAGAAATATTCTACGGAAGAGTCTAGTGTTGTTAAATAGACATATTGTCGTTAGTTGTCGATTTAAGTTATAAATAAATTATTATTTTAATAGAGGTGTTGTTGATAAATAAGTTCTAAGAAGTTTGTATTATTCGATATAATATTATTTATAATAAATATTTAAATAAATAAATAATTATAGCCATGCTTGCAAATTGTGTTTCACAACTGGATTAATAAAATAAATTATAGGATAGTACAAAAATATGGATAGTTAAAATAGTACTATTCTATTAATAATAATATTTTGGGGTCGGTTATAAAGAAAATAATAATAAAATAAAGTACCTAATAATTGGGAATCATTAAATTAAATTAAAAAAATATACATATTCTTAAGAAGAAGCTTCTCGGAATCTTGTGGGAAGCCCTAGGAGAAGAGAAAGGGACTGAGTTATAAAAGAGTTGTCGGTGCAACAAGGAGGACATCACAGGGGTAAGGAAAGAAGCAGCTGGGAACGGCAACAATTGGAGCGGGTTCGTCATGGTGGTTGCGAAATCAGGTTCCGTCGATTGCCTTATCTCTGAACTTCCTTTCAATCTGCAAATGTGTTTATAGTTTGTTTGATTCCGCATAGTTCGGCAGTCTGTCCTTTCTGTGTGTGAACAGCAACCTCTCTTAGGGTTTAAATACATCGGTACTGCCCAAGGATTCTGTAAGTCAAATGTTTTCTTTCCTTTCACTGGTTGCCGAATTATTCTGCATGCATTCTCTGACCGGCGAGATCTTGGTAGGGTTTGTAGGACACCTCGATAGGATTACCGTGAATCGCGGTTGGTTCCAGCTAGTTGTCCCTATAAGATCTGATCAAGGTTATTAGTGTTTTTTTTCTGTGGTAGCTGGAAACCGTCTGGGAAACCCGCTGTATGTCTCTTGTACCCAACGATCTGCTTAGGCTGCGTGCCTGCTCCCACATCTGCAACTGGAAATCCTTTTGGCTCAGAAACCTGTATAGCGATTGTTACTGGAGATTGACTACTGAGCATACAAGAAACTGAAACTGTAGGGCTCAACGAGCACAACGCATTGAAATTTTCCTTCCAGCGTAAATGAATGGAAATGGAGGCAACTGGGGTTCGGCCAAATTTGTCGTTTCTGGATTGCGTTTTGGGAAACCTGGGCTGTTGATTTCATTTCTGTAGGATGGATGGTCTTGCGAGGGTTGACAGGAAACTTTAATTGGTAGATTTGCCATAGAAGAAGGGAATTCAACTTCAGTATCTCAGTAGTCTCAGATTTAAGCAAACAAGGGTTTCTTTAGAATCTTATTGCGTGGTAAGGGGATCTATACCATTTCGTCTTTGCAATATATGATTTTGTAAATAGAATGAAGCGTCTAGGTTGTGACGGTAAATGCTAGATATTAGGGATGAATGTCGTCTTTGGCTCAGATATGGTTCTCCATAATACGTCATCCCTACTTTAGAGATTGGTTACTTGCGAAGTCTGGCTATCGAGAGGATCAAAAAAATCTTTCTCTTGTTCTTTATAGCTGAGCAGCCAGGTGGTGTTGTCTTTGGGGTTAAACCCACGGGTTCTTTTTCTCCATTGTCTAGCGCATTCCTTAGCTGGAGTTCTTCTTGTTTTGATACCTTTCTGCACACGCCTCAGTGTCATCTTGTCATGGATCTCCATGAAAGTATAAGAGGAGTCTCTCAAGGACAATGCGTTCCAACAGCCAGCTCGATCTTATACACCTGGTGCAAATCGAAACTTACAGAAATGCCTAGGCTTGCGTGAATTCCCAAGCGTGTAAAGTGCAGATTCTTTCTAGAGAGGTTGAACGCATATTTTTGGCAGGCTGTTCGTTGCTGATTAACCCTAGTTTAGCGATCTGGCCGGCACTCCATTCGTTATGCCTTGTAGCGTTTGATAAGGTTTTGTGGGAGACGCTGCATATTGTTAAGTCAGGGCGCGATGGGAGGTGATGAGTCGAGTAGCTCGCTGCCGTTTTGTCTCACCATTCGCTCTCATTTGAAGTTCTGCTTGTTAAAAGAAAACTGGTGAGCCAACTTGTCTGAGATTCTATGTTTTTTTAGCTGCGGTTGATATTGGCTATTAGTGGATCGGGATATCAGGTCACGCTGCAAGGTTGAAATGCTCGCTGCCGTGGCCTTATTGCTGTTCGCTCTTGTTGAAGTCACAGAAGTCTTTTCAACATGACCATTTTATGGCCACCGTCAGTCATTGTCAGTTTTGGGACGATGATTCTTTGTACACCAGCCATCTTATAGCTTGGGATACCGCGATTTCACTGGCTTTCAAACACGCTGAGCAACACCGTTAACCCTGGAAGATGATGGAGGTTGTAGCATTCAATATCGAAGTTGATTAGGGTATTCGTCATACATCAATCTCTGACCGCACTCATAGCTTATATAGCAGTAATAATGTCTTAAGAGTTTATGCTTACTGCAGTTGCTAGAGGTGAAAATCTAAACTTAGTCAGGTTTAATCTGTAGGCTGCCGTTGTCTTAGCTGGTGCACGTCTGAAAAAGTTTGGGGTGACCTCAAGATAGCCAGTGAAGGCAAGATGGTCAATAACCAACTGTTGGTATAATGTAGTAATAGTTCTAAGTGTAATTTGAGCAGCTGTCTGTTTCTAATAGCTACTGTCTCGTTTTGGCTAATCCTCAACATCTGAATATCTCAGAAATCTGATAACAGATTCGGCAGCAGCAGTGTGATAGAAAAATTATCGACATAGCTCCTCTTACAGGCAGAAAGCCATTCTAGTATACTAACGAATGCAGTTCGCTTACTGAGTTGAAATGAGATTGCTGTGTGGGCAAAACCGTGGTCTTCTTTATCACATCATAAACACTCTCCAGTTCTTTCCGATTTACGTGGATACTGTAAACGCAGTAAAATTTGCAAGTTCAGAGAACATAGCCGGAAGTCATCAGACCGGATGCATATCATTCACGTCAGTGATTAAACAATCAATAGCAGTTTTACACCTCAGTAGTAAAATATCCCAAGCTGTTCGCATAGGGCGCAATTACGATCATTCTCTTGAGAAAGTAAATCACTATGGATAAGATTAGTATCGGAGATAACTTCAAACCATCATAAAAGAATTCTTTTGGATTTCGTGTTTGAATTTCGCCTCGTGTGATTGCCGTTCAGCCATGAGACATCTCTCTTAGCGTTATTATCCTTAGTAGAATAAACTAGTTAGATAAGATTGAAGGATAGTATATAAGATTGTATCTGGAATTAAGTGGTTCTTACATCAATTACTGTAATGATTCAGTTAATCAATTTACTGATCTTTTGAAGCAAAATAAGGATTTGTTAGAAATGTAGTTGCAAGTGTTAAGATATAATGTTGATTTTATTTCAGAAGTTGTTTGCATTAAAACTGAGAATGAATTGTAGTATTTCATCTCTTAAATTTTGAATTGAATTGTTTGAGTGTTGTAATGAGTCGTATTGAGGTTGTTCAAACTTGTATTCCAGAGGCTGAGTTGTCGTTGTTAAGTATTGGCAACTGGTGTATTGCTGTTTTATGATTGTGATGTAATAGCATTCATATGTATCAAACAAAGTGTGTAGTATAATGAGGTACTGTCACGGTTGAATGTTGTGTCTTGTAAAGTAATAATCTCGGGATGAGATATTAATCCTCTTGTGACCTTATTGTACTGTTTTGTCGTAAGGAGAGACCTGAAATCTGTAAAAGAATAAAGTTATGTAATGTTAAAAGTATTGGATCACAATTGATGTTATGATTCTATTTTGATGCAAGAGGGTCTATGCCTTGCAGTGTTCATTTACGTGTATGGTTATAAGTCCTGCATGATGTTTTAAGGTTGACTAGGTGTTAGGAAGGAGAGTGGCTTTCAACGTGGGGCCGGCGCCCAAAGTGGCAGTCAGGATAACCCGTTGGAAGTAGATTAATCAAGTGATAACCTAAGAATTAACTAGGGGGGTTAAGGGTAGATCTCACATTAATAAGATTAATGGATTCCTCTCCCATGGCCTGTAGTGCTTGTTTAGACTAAGGATGGGTAGAGAAGGCCTGGTCGGCATCATTGACTTCCTTGTCCTCATGAAAGGAAGGTCGATTCCGCATGTGTCACCCTATGGGGCCGGCGCCTAGTGAGAGGCTGTCAGGATAACCATAGATGGGGGCCGGCGCCTAGTGAGAGGCTGTCAGGATAACCCATGATAGGACCATGCGATGACACTCTCCCTACTACAACCTAGCATCCCTTGTTCAGTCTCTCCTCGTTTGTTTTGTGTCGCCTCTGGAAATGAAGTGAAAGTTAAGTTATGTTGTGCTGCATTGTTATAGCCATGTGTTGTATTGGCATTGGCCGTCCTTTGTTCTTGTTTGTCTTTCATCTACCTGACTGTCAGTGTTTGGGACCTCATGTTAACTCCTAGCTCGGGGGGTGGACCTTAGGGTTCCACATGGTCGGGTGGAAGAGCTATTTTATCCATTGGTTCTCTTGTCAGGATCTTATGCAGAAAAGGATTTGTTTCAGTTGTACTTGTTTCAATGATGAAGATGTAAGTGTGCAACCTTGTACCAGATTTATGTAACAGAATATGCTTTATGTATGTGACTTTAAAAGTAGACTAAAAGTGGCCTTGTAATGATGTTCTGATGTACTTATATAAAAGCATTTCAGTGACGTATCTTATCATGCTGATTCCGTTATCTGATGTTTGCAATGAATGTGAATGAGTTATTTATTGAAAAAGAATTTGGATCAATTACTGATGTATGTTAATTTATGTTAGTTGATTGGTTAAGTGATGCAGCCTTGGTCCCTTAGAGAATATGTTGTAATTAGTTGTGTAACTTACTTTATCAGTTTTTAAAAAAAAAAATTTCCTGCTTTATATTGCACACATGTGTATTCTTTAAAAAAAAATGGTGATCGTCTTAAGAGAATCATTTGTAGAATGATTCTTTGAACGAGAAGAAAGAGTTGAGGTAGTTGAGTTAAGTTTTTCTAAATAATTAATAACTTTTAGAGAGGTCTTATAGTTGATTGTAGTGATTTATATGTATGTTAATAAATGAAAGTTCTAAATTGTAGTAGATAAGATTCTATTTACTAACTCTATCTTATTTATATTTACCATTGAACTAATTAATCAAATTTATGGTTTGACTTGGTAATGCAGTCAACTTTGCATCCATCAACTACTAGACATCATGGCACAAAGTGGACACTTTTTGAGGATCCATCACATGTTGAGGATTCAACAGAGACATAGGGTCAAGTGGAACCTTAGTATTTGATGTAGCTATTCAGCATGTATATTGTATATAGATTTTGAGATTGCATATGCCACATTTTGTAAAAAATGTTTTGAGTTGGCATATTTGCCAAATTTTTGTATATGTCTACCATTATGGACTAGATTTTAATATACACACACCTTGATATACACTATAATTTAAATTCCTTATATGCATGTATTCCTACTTTGAATCTTAAAAGTCTAATATATAATCAGTTTACAATGGTTGAGTTATGATCAATAACATATTATAGATTAATTTCTTGTTATATATGATTGGTTTTCTTGGTAGAAAGATGATATATGTAGTTTCATACCTCAATACAAAACTTGATCTTAATTGCCATGCAATTGTACTTTTAAGTTAGATAAAGAATTTTCTTAAAACATTTGACATGTGAGCTTTTTTCCTTCAAATGACAATGCATTGTCCAAACACCATTAAGAAGACATTCTTTTTGTTTTTATTATCATGACTATGTTATTACTAGCATAAAACCAAAGATTTGTACATAAGTAGATGTTACATGAGTTACTATATATTTCTATATATGAATACCCTAATTAGTAATAATTAATAAAAATAAAGCATAATTGCATACATATGAAATCTATATTTAACATTTCATTTTTAATTTATGCCATATTAGTACATACTTGTTCGAAATTTGTTTATACTAAATTATTACATGGATGCTTAGTGTTAGTTAACATATTTTTTATACTGGACTCCCTTTGTATACATCTCATAATAATCATGATATTGAAACTACTAGATTCAATATGATAATCATTGATAATTTCTCATATTACATGTTAAACATAAAAGATACATGTTAAAAATGACAAAACTTATGATTTGTTTCATTCAATCCAAGAGAGTTATTTTTGTATTAATGAGCAAAGACATGTTTGTGTGTTTACCCATTTCATTATTTAATTTATGCAAAGAAATGTCATCCACAACCCAAATTCAACAACCATTGCATTTGGAAATATAAATAGGTGTACGTGTATCTTAAATGGAAGTATTTTTCAATATCATATATACTCCATGTTTCAATAACATATCCTCATTTCACGGTCTGTAGGTCTAGCATACCCTCATTTTACCTTCTATATGGGTTATGTAGTATATATGATATTGAAACATATATAATAAATGAAAGTTCTAAATTGTAGTAGATATGTGGTGCAGGAGCACCAACACCATCATTTGCAAGTATGACCATTTGAAGGTCTTAACAGGGTTGTCACTAGTTGAGTCTAGGAGTTTTGTGCAACTTTGAGTCTTTTTGGTCATTTAAATAAGGTCATGATAGACCATTTGGTATGTAATAAGGTCATGTTGACCAAATTTCATGTTTTAGAGTCATTTTTTAATGTTTCTTGTCAAATAGGGTCCAATGAAGTCATGTAATGCAAAGGTTCTATGTAATGTTGTAGAAAATCCAATGCAAACATGGATTGGGGAGAGGGAAAACGACCCTCCAATTGAAAAAGTAGTTGAAAAAAAGTTGAAGAACCACTTTGAATGTGTTCAAATACCTGCACACCAACCAAGGACAGGGTGGAGAAAGTTTGTGGAGGACAAAAATTTAATAAAAATTCAATTTTTCTGCTATTTTCTATATTTCTCACTATTCCAGGCCGTACCTCTATTTTGTACGGAATAGTCATGGCATGAAACTCACTTGATGTGATCGAGACATGAGTTAATTGTAATTTGCAATTGATTGGAGGAAGTTTCATTGAGTTTTAAGTTTTTATAGTGTTTTTACTATAACTGCCTATGAAACCCCAAAAACAAGGGTTTGAGAGTATAATGTGTTGTTTTAACCCATTCCATCTACTGTGGTCTCTATAACTAAATGGAATGGGCTTTAAATAGAAGTAATTAGGTTTTCCAATGTCTTTTGTGAATAGGAAATGATGATGGATGGCGTTTAGAAGACTGTCACAGAGCAGTTTATGTCATTTTGACATGAAATAGTGAGGTTTGAGACATGAGTCTAAAGATTTGTGAATGGGAATGACCAAATGTTGGATCATTGAGTTTGTGTATATAATATTGAGGTGTTCCAAGTGGTGGCAGAATTTGGAAGGGTGTGGAACCTATATTTTCACTAAACCCTCCTGAAAATGGCTTAAAACCAAGGGTTTCATGGTTAGGGTACTTAGGGGCCGTACCATAGGACAAAAGTTGAAAAATTGGGAGTTTGGAAACCAAAAAGAAGACTATTTTCAGTTGTTAGGGATTGGGGTCAAGTTTTGTGAGTAGTTCCTTTGGAAAAGAGGGCTAATTTGCCCTTAAAAATAGAGCACAATCACTTTTTGAGGCATATGGTCTTAAGGAGTCAAGGGCAAGTTTGAGATATGTGATGTAACAAGAAAATGGGTATCCAAAACACTTTTTGAAACTTGGTTTTGACACCATATAAGAAAATTAGGTTAGAAAAACCTCTCAGGAAGGGCTACAAGGGCTTGGGAAGCATAGGGCAGACTTGTTGTTGAGGAGAGATCTCTGAGATTTGGGGGTATTTTAGTTGTGTTTGATTGATGATTTTAATCTTGTTAGATGCCTCTTGAAGACTTTGTGAAGGACTAAACCATCTTTTGTAAGTTTGAACCCTTAGAGGCCTAGTTCATTGAAGGGTCCTTGTGTGGGTTTGGGGGAACCAATATAGAAGTCAAGTTGGGAAGTTTGGTATAAGTCAAGTGATTGTCACCTTTTCCTCTACATCAATATGATTCTATTTACTAACTCTATCTTATTTATATTTACCATTGAACTAATTAATCAAATTTGTGGTTTGACTTGTTAATGTAGTCAACTTTGCATCCATCAACTACTAGACATCATGGCACAAAGAGGACACTTTTTGAGGATTCACCAGAGACGTAGGGTTAAGTAGACATTTAGTATTTGATGTAGCTATTCTGTAATGCCCCGCCATGCAACCCTAGAGATAAGTTCAACTAAGGCAATAAAAAGGCATAATTTTTTTTAAATTTTTTTTAAAATAGAAATATTGATAACAAAACATAACATAGTCTAATATCAACAAGTTAAACTAGCATCTCTAGGGATTACACAATTACATTATTGAAATTAAACAATAATCAACAACATACATAGTTTATTAAAATAACTCAAACTAACAACTTGATTACATCATCAGATACATACATCAACATCTTTGCAATAATGTTTACAGATGCAAAATAGTTTATCTTATAAGAGGAATTACGTAATTTCATTGTTACAAAATTTCTTTTTCTAAATACATCAAATTACATAATGAATTCCACTTATACATAAATCTGATGCAAAAAGTACAAATAAATGTCTTCATATACAGGTGCAAACTGGAATCCACTATGAGAGATACATCCACAAACCACGGCACCAGATAAACCAATGGAATAAAGTACAAACACCTGACCATGTAGAACCCTGAGGTCCACTCCCCATGCTAGGAGATAATAATGAGCTCCCACAAGACAATAGTCAGGTAGATAGTAAACTATAAGGAACAAGGACAACACATGACCCCAACAACACAAGTCAATATGAACAATGCAAGTAACTTAAAAAACACTTCCAGAGGCAATCACATAATGAAAGGGCAAAAAACAATAAGGGAATGCTAGACTACAGTAGGGATAACTGTCATCAACTACATCAAAATAGTAAACCTACTATCAACCTGTCTAACATACCCTAAGTATGCCGAGTATATTACCTTCATCTTCATGCTTCATAGTCTGACCACTTGCACATACAAGGTGAAACTGGAGGGGCACTACATCTTCCCCCCCTAAAACTTGACTTCCTCCTAGAAGTGACAGGCTAGAGTGGAAACATAACATATTAGTATTGCAATTTCCTATTGCCAGCATACGCATCCATATCAAGCAATTGTTCATAAAATAGGCACAATCGTTCCGTAACAATAAGAACATTAATTATTTACCTTTAAGGAGTATCATGTGATTTACTTATATCTAATCACACATATTTTAAAAGTTTCATATGGTTTAGAGAACTACATTCACATATAATCATAGAAAAATACATCTCATATCTTATTTCCACTATGCTTTCGACTATTTACCAACATACACAGTACAATTCTCCGCGGAGTCCTCCCTTGAACATACTATTAGAGGTTCAACATGAACATGATAGAAACAAGACTTAACACAAAACGGGGCCAACAGAACCAAACATTTAGAATAGCCACCATAGAAAAATTAAAAATAAATGCAAACCCAAGTGGGAAAATAATCAAATCCACTTTAAGTCACAAAGTGCTGGCAATTTTCCAACAATTATCAAGTATAAAAGAAAGAGTTTTGGTGACCACTCTTGTCATAAGAAAGTTTAAAGAAATAAAATTCACTGTTAGCCCCCAACAACACATGAAACAACCGTAAGAAAAATTCCAAAACAACTAAATTACATAAAAAATTCACATCATGATGTGACTAATTTCAGCCATAAAAAGGGAGTATTTGCTACACAATACTCAAGGACACAAGGTCCATAATGCGTTAGAGAACGTACACCATACACAGACAGTCAAGTTAGCTACATTTTCATATCTAAGCATCATTTATACATAGATTTAAGGCAACATAGTAGCTACTTAACAACTTCGATCTTTAATACAATACAATTTCTTTTTACTAAACTATGGAAATATGCAATTGCTTCCTTATGCAAGAAGATATAAAGGAAATATATGATGTCACACATAGGAATAATTCAAAACTATAATTGACTTACATTATCACATTCATGATCTCATGGGCCCAACACAAGCTCCCGTTTGATCTCCTACACACAGTTCTTACCCAAGCATATACAATGATAACTTTCATAAACCACAATATATCTTCAACATGCGGTCACAACCAACTAGGAAATAGATGTCAGGGTATCAACAACCATGTTAAGATACCACACACATGACAACATCACATAACCACATGACTTACCAAATGATTAAATCATTCCAATACTTAATTACATGCACTAACAATAACGATGTTTCTTTCTTATAATGCACTAGTGACCACAAGAGAAACTCAAAGCCGCAACAAAACAACAAGCACTAACATTTAGGGAAGACATATTATCAAATATATCATCACATTATCATAGAAGAGGAAGAGAGAATACATAAGTAAACATGACATAATCAAAGGACAAGTCTATAAACTTATCAACCTTCTAATGCACACAGGTGAAAGGTACCATTACCAACTCACCACAAAGAGAAAATCACTTAACCTAGAGGTCTCAGTGTTGCAACCCAGGCTTTGATACCAAGTGTAATGCCCCACCATGCAACCCCAGAGATAAGTTCAACTAAGGAAATAAACAGGCAGAATTTTTTTTTAAATAGAAATATTGATAACAAAACATAACATAGTCTAATATCAATAAGTTAAACTAACATCTCTAGGGATTACACAGTAGCATTATTGAAATTAAACAATAATCAACAACATACATAGTTTATTCAAATAACTCAAACTAACAACTTGATTACATCATCAAATACATACATTAACATCTTTGCAGTAATGTTTACAAATGCATAATAGTTTATCTTACAAGAGAAATTACATAATTTAATTGTTACAAAAGCTCTTTTTGTGAATACATCAAATTACATAATGAATTCCACTGATACATAAATCTAGATGCAAAAAGTACAAATAACTCTCTTCATATATAGGTGCAAACTAGAATCCACTACGAGAGATACATCCACGAACCACAGTACTAGATAAACCAATGGAATAAAGCACAACCACTCGACCATGTGGAACCCTGAGGTCCACCCCCTGTGCTAGGAGATAACAATGAGGTCCCACAAGACAATAGTCAGGTAGATAGAAAACTATAAGGAACAAGGACAACACATGACCATAACAACATAGGTCAATATGAACAATGCAAGTAACTTAAACAAAAATTCTAGAGGCAATCACATAATGAAAGGGGAAAAAACAATAAGGGAATGCTAGACTGTAGTAGGGATGAATGTCATCAACTACATCAAAATAGTAAACCTACCATCAACCTGTCTAACATACACTAAGTATGCTCAGTATATTACCTTCATCTTCATACTTCATAGTCCGACCACCTCCACATACAAGGTGAAACTGGAGGGGCAAGTTACATATTTGGCATGTAGATTGTATATAGATTTTAAGATGGCGTATGCCACATTTTGTAAAAATTGTTTTGAGTATATTTGCCAAATTTTTGTATATGTCTACCATTGTGGACTACACACACACACACACACACACACACACACACACACACACACACACACACACACACACACCCCTTGATATAAAATATAATTTAAATTCCTTATGTGCATGTATTCCTACTTTGAAACTTAAAAGTTTAATGTATAATTAGTTTACAATGGTTGAGTTATTATCAATAACATGTTATAGATTGATTTCTTGTTATATATGATAGGTTTTCTTGGTATAAAGATGATATATGTAGTTTCATACCTCAATACATAACTTGATCTTAATTGCCATGTGATTGTAGTTTTAGTTAGATATAAAATTTTCTTACAACATTTGACATGTGAACTTTTTTCCTTTAAATGATAATGCATTGTCCAAACACCATTAAGAAGACCTTTTTGTTTTTATTATTATGACTATGTTATTACTAGCATAAAACCAAAGATTTGTACATAAGTCTAGATGTTACATGAGTTACTATATATTTCTATATATGAATACCTAATTAGTAATAATTAATAAAAAAGAAGCATAATTGCAAACATATGAAATCTATATTTAACATTTCATTTTAATTTATGCTATATTAGTACATGCTTGTTCAAAATTTGTTTATGCTAAATTATTACATGGATGCTTAGTGTTACTTAACATATTTGTTGTACTGGACTCCTTTTGTATACATCTCATAATAATCATGATATTGAAACTACTAGATTTGATATGATAATCATTGATAATTTCTCATCCTACATGTTAAACAAACAAGATACATGTTAAAAATGACAAAATTTATGATGTTTTTCATTCAATCCAAAAGAGTTATTTTTGTATTAATGAGAAAAGACATGTTTGTGTGTTTACCCATTTCATTGTCTAGTTTATGCAAAGAAATGTCATCCACAACCCAAATTGAACAACCATTGCATTTGGAAATATAAATAGATGTACATCTTAAATAGAAGTATGTTTCAATATCATATCCTCATTTCACAGTCTGTAGGTCTAGCATACCCTCATTTCACCTTCTATATGGATTATGGAAAGAACATCTAATGTGTGTGTGTGTGTGTGTGTGTGTGTGTGTGAGAGAGAGAGAGAGAGAGAGAGATGTACATTTGGCATGATTCACTTATCCTCATTTCACCTTCTATATGGTCTACATACTTTGCATATCCTCATTTCATAGGTCCACTTGTTTTACATGATTCACTTATCCTCATTTCACCTTCAAATTGTATAATGTATCCTCATTTCACCTTCTATATGTATAAGGTATCCTCATTTCACCTTTTGTAGTGCCCCTCCATTCTCACCTTGGATGTTTAAGTGGTCAGGCTAAGGAGCATGAAGATGAAGTTAGTATGTTTTATCGATAATCTATGTTGTGACACTGATAATTCATATTCTCTGACATTGTTTTACATTCAAGTAATTATGATGTTGATTTTACTATGATTGTCATATGTTAGAATTGATTTTTATGCGACTGATTCTGTATTATAGGATGATTTGATTATGGTTATGATGCTGATTTTGGTATTTTCTCGTAACTGATCATTATGAAACTGATTGTCCTATCTTGTTTGATTGAAGGTTATGTATGACGTGGTTACTTGTTTGATGTGCTTATTGTGAAAGGAACAATGTCGTATTACTCATGCATGAGTACTCTACTACGCTGTGATTTCCTTTGGTCTACCTATGAACATGAGAACTACAATGGATGCAAATTTCACCTAAGATGCACCTAATATCAAGTCCAATGGACTTTAATATTGGACTAAGTCACTACTATGCTTTTATACTAAAACATGCACCCTATCTAAGAAAACTAGTGATGATATGCCCTACATGGATGATAAACTAAACTAGACTATGTTGAATTACACTAAAAGCTATAGACGTGAACACTCAAATTGATAGCATAACATTGCACAAAATGATTTGTCCCAAATGGGAGGTGGAGGCCTCAATTTATATATTTTTGGAGATTCAATTGGAGGGCTAGGATCAATTTGAAGGATCAATGGTGGAGATTGCTTGAGGATCCTCAAGGAAGGAGAATTGGACAAATGGCATGATTGGATTGGATGAGAAAGTTGCCCCAAGATTCAAGGGATGATCAATGGATGAGAATGCAAGTTTGAATGGATGAATGGCTAGGATTGAGTAGGTGTATGACATGTAAGGACTCATTTATGAAAAGGTAAGGCTTTGATTTTGTGAGGAATTTTAAATTCCATGGAGAGGACAAGTGGAATTTAAAATTAGAGGAATAGTGTACAAATAGTGCCACATGGAATTTTAAATTGAGATGAATAGTGACACATGGAGTGGGGTGGAAGAAAGAGGACAAATGTACTCAATTTGGAAAATTTACCCATGCTTCCAAAGTACCACTTGTCATGTACATGTGTGTACATTGGATGACAAGTGGACTTCTAGAAACATGGGGGTTTGTAATGATGAATCAATTAAAATCAATTCATATGCACATGGATTAGAAGAAAATAATTAATGATTACAAAAAGTAATCAAAAGTACACAAAATAGGGAATTAAATAAATATGATAATTTATTTAATTTTTGGGATGAACTATAGTAAAAAATATTTAGTTTTCAAACTATAGTAGAAGAATTGATATTAATGACATGATAAATGTGCAGAATAAATTAATTAAATAATTAAAAATTACTTAATTAATAATCAGATTGGACGAAGTGATGTGGGTGGATTAGGGTTGAATGCGTGAGTGGATGAAATTGGTTGTGACCATTTTCAGGTGCCTACATTTTGCCCCTCTTTGAGATGATGTTCGAGATGATGAGATTTGTGTCAAGTTACATCATTTAAAAGAAGATAAGAAAATGGATAGAGGAAAAGGATAATGAAATGATGATGAAAGAATAGGGTGATGATGCCCCCTTGAGAGGATAGGCGGGTTGGAGAAACACGAGTATGCTCTCGAAAGGAAACATAAGAGGTTGGAATGGATATCAAATGATGAAGGTATGAGTAAGTTGTGATTATGATATGATGTAGAATGACAATAATAATGATTAGGATGTCGATTAGAATGAAGGTGTCAAGAATGAATGGGTTGGTGGGAATGTGTAGAATGTTGAGAATGAGGGAAGACTAGGTGGATCTACTCCCTTTCTCTTTTTTGTACAATCGTGTCCTTACCATACAAGACTTGTGAATTGTGGGATGCTATGGGGATGTCAATACAAGGTGATGAGGCCTAGACAATGGTAGAGGCGAATGATAATAGTCTTTGAAAAGTATAGCTCCAACAGGGTACTCTCGTCTACTAATGACCTTTCAAAGCACAAATTGGATTTGTCAAGACCTTGAGGTGTAGGAGAAATGATTAATTAAAGTGAACCCATGAGTTTCAGAATTCACTTGGAGGATGGACTTAAACTAGCCTTGGAGTATTAAGCCCAAGTTGTGATTGATGTGAAAAACATGTCAAGGTCTCTTGGTCCACAGATTTGTACTTGTGATACAGTCAAGCTTTGACAGTTTCTTCCTATGTTTCAACCTTAGGAAGACTCATGTTTAGGGTCCTTTATAGATGTCAAGGGTAGAATGCTAATGAAATGTAGTGATGAAATTTGATTGTAAGGGGATGGAATCAGATATGTAGTGGGTGATTTTGACACAAAAGCAATCAAATTCAATAGAAAGAGTGGATACTCAAAGTTTTCCCTAGGGTTGTGGTGTATTGTGATTGGGAATGATTTGATTGGATTGGAATGAAGATGATGATGTATAGTGACGAGATTGGTTGGTTTGGATGGATTCGGAAGAAGTGAATTGGATTATGAATGTTGATGATAAGGGTTTTGATGACTTGGATGGTTTAGGATGAGATGGGAAATGATTAGGTTTTTGAATATGCTATGATGGGAAAGGATATGGTGGAATGACATGGAATGATAACTAGGATATGATGAAGATATGATAAGGATGAGGTGTAATGACTAGGAATGATAAGAATGTGATTAGGAAGAAGGTGACAAGGGATGATGATGATATGGAATGATTAGGGAGGATGTTAACTGGATGAAAGAGGTGATTTAGATGAGTTGGAAATGGTTAGGATATGATTAGGATATGATTAAGGTATGTTTAGGATGATGATTATGATGAGGTGGAGTGGTTAGGACTTGATGACTAGGGTATGATTAGGATGGTTAAGATGATGGTGATTAGGCGAAAGAGATGATTAAGGTTTGATAAGGATGACTTGGATTGGTCAGAAGAATGATTAGGATGATGAATGGGGTACGATTAGATGTGTAATGGTGAAGATATAATGAATAGGATAATTTGATTTGGATGAAATGGGTTGGCTTAGGAGTGTAATTTGGAATGATTAGAATGTGATGGTTAGGTGTTGGTTTGACTTGGAATGATTAGAAAGGGGATAATGTGGAATGATGATAATGTAATTAGGACGTGATTAGGATGAGGTGTAATGACTATTAGGATATGGGTTATGTGAATGATAAGGATGATGGGATGACAAGGATGAACGTGATTAGGAAGAGTGATTAGGATAGTGATTATGTTGAATGATAAGGATATGGTATGAATGTAATGATGATTTGATGACTTGGAATGAACATGTGGACTAGGGTGTTAAGTGGAATGATTAGGGTTTACCTTGGAAGAAGGTGATTTGGAATTATTAGGGTTTGAATTATGATGACTTGGATATGACTGGGATATGAAGTGGCTAAGGATGGTGATTAGGATGTGAAGGTTGAATGATGGAAGATATGAGTAGGAATGTGATTAGGATGGGATGAGTTGGCATGATGAGGATATGATGATGACATGAAGGTGGGGTCAAGAAGGTTTGGTATGATGACGAGGCAAGCACACACATCAATCAAGAGCAGCATTGAGCGCAGTGGGTGTGGGTGGGGGGAATGGCACGAGTTGCGGACATGTAGGGCTGAAAATGTGTATTAGAGCACAAAATGAGCAAATGGGTGGGTGTTAGTTTTTTGAAAATTTTTGGAAATTTTTATTATGTATTTTTGAAAAAAAAATTGTACTTTTTGAAAAAAAAATTTAATTTTTTTTTTGTATGTTTTGAAATTTTTTTTTGTTTTTTTTTTCAATTTTTTTGGATTTTTAAAATTGTTTTAATTTTTTTAAAAAAATTTATTAGATTGGTTTTTATTTATTTTTGTTAATGATTTTTTTTTTGTGATTTTTGAATTTTTTTATTTTTTATTTTTTATTTTTTTATTTTTTGATTTTTTTTTATGATTTTTGAATTTTTTTATTTTTTTTATGATTTTTGAATTTTTGATTTTTTTTATGATTTTTAAATTTTTTATTTTTTATGATTTTTAATTTTTTGATTTTTGAATTTTTTTATTTTTTTAATGATTTTTGAATTTTTTATGATTTTTGAATTTTTTGATTTTTGGATTAATGTGTTATTTGGGGGGATGTTTGCTCGGGGTGAGGGGGGCAGGGGACGGGGGGAATAGGGGGGTTTGTGCTTGCCTTGGGCCATTAGGTAATAGGAGGGTAACTTAGAAGGGTGACTTAGAGCGACTTAGAATGTGATTATGATGTGATCGATTGGATGAGAATGGAGATGATGATGTGATAAGATTAGATGACTTGAATGAATTAGGAAGAAGGTGATTGGATTATGGATGAAGATGATGAGGGTTTTGACTAGGATGATTAAGATGATGGTGATTAGATGGAAGAGATGATTAAGGTCTGATATGATTAGATGGAGGATGACTTGGAATTGATTTGAAGAATGATGAGGATGTGGATGCAATGATTATGACTGATGAATAGATATGATTAGGAATGTGATAGGACATGATTTGAGTGATGTGGAATAATGCATAAGATATGATAGGAATGAGATGTGAGATGATTTGCCATATGGTTGGATGCAGGATGGAGCATATGTATATATGGGGGAGGATAGATGGACTTATGTATGATGTGGATACATGATGGTGTGATATATGATGGTATGATACATGCTAATGCATTTGTGATGCAAGATGGGCTACTAACATGCATGGGGTATAGGATGATAGGTGATCATGACACACCAATAGAACCCTAAAAATGGTCACAAAATGATGGGAAAATAGGGGGAATGTGAATGTAAGTGTTAATGAATCTTGAGGCAACAATAGAAGGATAGGGTGATGAGGGTAGATGCAAGTGCAAGGAATAACATCATATTAAGATATTCTGCCAATGATAATAAAATTGAGTGCTACTATTGATATAGCATGGAATGTTATGCACTAAGGTATGTGGAACCAAGGTGGCAAGGCATCCATACAGAGCATTAGACACTGCAAACAATAGGATGAACCCATACATGCCCAAAATAGTACAACCTTGTTTAGATGAGGGAAGGGGACTCATAACATAAGTCCTTAATACAACAGAGGTATGAAGAACCTTAGATGCAAAAGGGAATTAATATGCTAGAAATGACCCTACAATCCACAAGATATGAATACTAAGACAGAGTAATGAGAACCTCCCACAAGCACGACACACAAAAGCAATGATTATGCCCCATTCTAGACTGCTCTCCACATGCCATGATATGATGAGATTAGGGCAGCTTTGACATAGTCCAAGAATGATGCATAAGATAAAAATCAAAGACCAAGAGATTGATTGACTCAAAACACAGCCATTGTATCTCTTGCCAAAGGATGGATGGAGGATTTGATGAGTTTGTCCATTGTAGGAAGGATGCATCCTAGGATAAGAATCGATGATGGACTAAACTAAGGATAGGAAGAGGGATACATGTTGTGGGTTATGGAAAATCCAATATGTTGGTGAAAGATTTTTCATGAGAGTGTTATGCTTTGATTAGATGCCTAGCAAGTATATTGATCGTAGGTCAAGTGTAATCAATGTTGATGCATAAATCTGTGGGTTTAATCTAGCAGCAACATGGGAAACTCTGAAATGTGGGAATGCTTCTCAGAATAACATCTAGGTTTTAAGGAAGTTGGCTCTTCCATTCTTTCAGTGGGGGGTTGAGAAAAAAGAGGAGGGAGAAAAGAGATTTACAAATAAAATAAATTTCTAATATATGGTGATGCGCCAGATTTGAAATCAATAGTTTGCACAATGATAAAACCTTGAAAGATTTAACTGGAATTCAAAAGCATAGATGCATAGTTAATACCTAGTTTATGAGTAGATTCAACAAAGGCAAAGAAATAGAGAAATTAGGAGCAAGAAATAGAGATATCTAAATATGCATAGAACACCATCTCATTATTTGAATAGTAACAAGTTACAGAGGGAAAAGTTGCTACACAAAGTAAAATATTACATTCTCCTGAAAGAAAGAACTGCTAAGGCAGGAAGAAACTCTATCTGCTGGTTGCATAAAATCTTTGATCTAAAAAATATATATCTATATCACTCTGTATGAGGCTTGGATCTGCCCATTTATAGCCTGAAAAACCAAACAAAATATCTTCAACAATTTCCCAGAAATCTGCAACTAACTCCATGAAATCTGGCATAAAATATGGCAAATGTAACTGTTATTTGAAACTGAAATGTGGCTTTTTGTTACTTCTTCATGACCGAAAATGCATCTGCCTGTGTTCTTGACCTGTGGCATGAAGTTTCCCACTCATTTCTCCGTATGCTATGGCTGCCGTGAAAATATTAGTGGTTCTGTAAGAAAATTAGGGCCCCCCTCCTCTTAATCATCTCTTGTGAAAAGTCAAAATAATGAGTTAAATGAGTTTCTTAATGATAAAGCCTTGGCTTTAGCTAGAGGGACCCACATATCTCTATAAGAAAAAACTCTTATATTGTTTATTTAGATCTAATTTAACATCTCTCCTGTGACTCTGGATGAAAATTAGGATTCATTCTAGTTTTAAGAAGAGGGCCCACCATACATTTTAATGAGATTCTTCATTAATAAAAGACTACTTCTTAAGACTCCCATAACCCTTTGCTACATTTTATTAAAAATGAAAATAACACATTGGGTTTTTCCTAAACTCTGCAACCCCCATGCGTCACCCTCCACATGATGCATAAGCTTCTCTCTCCTTCTACTTAGACCACGTGGTCTCACCCACTTCTCCTTTTAGCTCCTCTTCATAGCAGCTTCCACGTGGTGTTCTCTAGAGCTTTTCTCCTTGTTTCTCAATTGCATCCACTTCAGCCACGTGTCTTTCTTTGGAGCATCATAAACAAAATCATCAGAACCATCGATCTATCTTTGTATCTGATTATTGTAAATTTACTACATTTGTTTGAGTCCCTACATGATACTTAGGGTTTTTGTTGCAGTACTATGTCCCTTATTGGCTGTTATCACAAAGGTTGTATCTTATGTTAATTGTTGCCAACTGCATTTTCATTTAGAGGCTCCTATATCTTTTTGAAAGGCTAAGCTCCCCTTCAAAATGCGATCACCATTCTGCCTTAGACTGAATAGAGGTTGCCCTATAAATAAAAGACGTCAGTTGTATTGATGCCCTTTGAGATTGAAGAAGCAACACCTTGTTCAAATAAAAAAGAAGCCATAATTATAATAGTGACCTACCTTTCCAATGAGCATCACTTTCCTTATAATTGAACCATGCCCATTCTAAAACATGGACTACACTATTTGCATAAATATTTGTTGATATTCCTTTGTATCATTGTTTCTAAAAACTGCCCTGAATCTCATTAAAAATGGCTTCATCTTCTTAGACCACGCCATCCTTAATTTCTGTTGCGTCAATACCCCAGGCCACTTCCACTAGTGTGCATTGTCTTCTTTAATGATTATGTCAGTCAAATGTTACTTTGAACTTCACTCCTTTATGACCCGCGTGCTTTGTTACTACGCTGCCAAGGCGACTCCCTCATATTATACACTGTGTTTTATTTTGTAAAAATAAGTTATAGCTTTGAATGGTGAAGTCAAACGCCATTCCTTAATCTCAGCAATGCCTTGATTATGAGACTATGATTAAGAATAGTTACCTCCATTTTATACACCATAATCATGAAGAACCGTCCTTATATTTCAAACCTATGCTAGGAAAAGAATAGGCACCCACTGATCTTAGAATGCTGATGCATTTTTTAATTTGAGAAAAAGAATGGTTGTGTCTCAGTCTGAAACTTCATGAATTGGGCTTAATTTCTAGAGTGATCGGGCCCTTTTAAGGCTACATCATATTTTATGGCATGTGACCATGCTCATAATGAAACTTGGGCCTCTTAGCACCATATCACTGAGGTGGCACCTCTATTTTAAATTGTTATGCCAAACATCCTTCATGACTAAAATCTCTCTACTGAAACTAATTTGATCAACTTGATCTTATATGAGACTAGGATTTCTAGGCATCACACTAAATCCCTTTTGACTAAATCCAACTGAATAGAACCAAAAGCCACAAATCTAAAACATTTTAAAATTTTTGAAATGGTGTAAAAATATTTATCACCAGTTCTTGGCGACTGACTGGGCGAGTGGGCCTGTCACTCAGAACTCCAAAATCTCTAGTTTTGCATAGTAGCCTTAACCATTGGGCAATAGAGTCTAATTACTCTAAAATTGAAGCATCCTAAAACTAAAATATTGCTAGACCAAAACTGAAACCTTGCAACTCTACCAAAACTCATTGACATTGACCATTGAATCTGAGGCACTGGGGCAAGCTAAACCATAGAAACTGACCACGATGAATTGTATCACAGGAGCTCTTTTGCAGTAGAGACTTGTTGAAAACAAAACAAATGAAATCCAAAAACTAATACTACTATTATAGCTTATTTTGAAAACAAAAACTAAATTACTAGCAATTGAGACACACAGGGACATGCCCATTCACCAGAATGGGGAAATAACTGCCTGATCTAATGCTATTTCTCCAGTGGCTCCACATTGCACTGAGAATTGTCCAAACAAAATGTATGAAGAAAAATAACTAGAATTTGTACCTTTTTGCTTTCCTACATTTTGGAGGTTCACCATTTGCATGAAAATACCAGTTAGGCTGATTTATATGTTGTGCTTGCCTGAGCGGAGGGTGGGAAGGGAAAATTAAGTGATGAAGTTCACCTATTTTCTTTTGTGTGAAAGAATTTATGATCTTGGGCTTCTTAATGACTTCTCCTGATTACATTTCTCTATGCTCATAATCCTTATTGGCTGCAAACTCTAGCTGGAAAGTAATAGAGCTAGCAAGAACTATCTTGAATCTGATTGGCACTTCTTCTTGAATGAAGAACGGGGTAAGATGAGACTCTACATTTGACTCCTCACCACTTATGTCTCTTGATATGTCATTATCATGGAGCTCATTTTTCATTTTATCATGATCATCCAATTTTGAACAGAAATCTTCTAGATCATCCCAAAAAGAATCATTCTCAGACTCATCTTCACCATTTTGCATAAGAGAATGAACCTTCTATTTTTCTACAAGATGAGGTAAAGAACTTGTATACTCTGATGGCCAGTACCTTTTAGCTTCTAAAAGAACAAAGTCATTGTCAACTGCCTCATCCTCTTCTTTATGTGACTGCATCTCTGAATCATTTCCTTCAACATGTGAAAAAAAATTATAGAAATATTGCCCTTCACTTGTAGGTTTAGTACTAACTTCTTTTACAACTTCTACCTCCAGATGTGATACAGACTGTGCATCACCATTGACCCAGTACTTTTTAGCTTAAAAAAGTGTCACCTCATAAGAATCTTCTGACTCTCCTTCATGACTTGACTGGGTCTCTGAGTTGCATGTTACCATAGCTGCATGATGTTGACAACCAGAAGGACATTCTGAATAGATAGGAGTCACCTTCTTGCTTGCATTTTGATCTTTTACAGTCAAATCTTCTTTCATGTCAAAATGACAAAGAACTTGGCCTATGGCTGTTATTGGTTGATTTGTAGCTTCAAAGGTTTGTAAAATATAATTTTCAAAATGATTGGGTCTGTGCTGAGCCTGAGGGAGGATCTCTTCAATAAATTGGTTAGATTGATATTGTTGTTCGTACATACCTTGAGGCATGAAATATGGGTCAACCTGATACATAGCTTGATCTTTTAACTCATTAAGTTCTTGGACAAAAGATTTTATGAGTTCTTTTACCTCCATCATCTCCTTATGATTTGGCAAATCAGTAGGGTGGGTGGGTGAATTTAAACAATTATGTAGTTGGTTGTAAGAAAGAACTTGAGATGGGATGTTTGCAAGAGGCATAAGTGGTGCTAAGGGCAAAGGAGACAGTCTACCAGCATCAATGAGGTTATTTTTGGCCCTTATAGCAAGATCCTATGATTGGGGAAGAGTATCACCTCCTAGGGCTTGTACCATAACTAATATTTCAAGGTCTAGAGCTTTCAAATAATACAAGAATGCAAAGACCGGAGGAGGCCTCATGTCAACTGAGAATTTTTTTTATACCTTATCAAATCTTGAATTGAAGTCACAGATACTTTCCCTTGGATGCCTCTTGATGGTGATGAGATTCTGGGTAAGGGTGCTAACATTCGTCCTCTCCTTGAATTGATTGTAGATGAGCCCACCAAGCTGATCCCAGCCAGTGATCGAACCGACCTGCAATCTTCTATACCATTCTTTTGCTTTGCCTTTGAGAGAAGATGCAAGCAATAAGAGAGCATGATTCTCATTTGTCACATTGTGGATGGAGCATCAACTTGCAACATCTTGAATGTGATCTATAGGAGAAACTGAGCCATCCCCAAGAAAATGAGGCAGTGGCTTCCAGGCTGTGTCAGGAACTTGACCCTACTGTTAAAGAACAAGAGGACTTGAATCCCAAGTTACAAAAGGTAGGTCTATTTGAATATTCAGATGCACATATATACTAGGGGCTGCCATGGTCTATAGGTGAAAATATCTGAGAAAGAGCCTTTTGTAGAGTCACTAGATGGATGATTCATGCTCTTATGAGCAGATACTTGTGATTTTCCATCAAAACCACAAAATACAGGGCAAAGATTTAGTGAAAACAAAGACCCAAGTCTTTGAATCCAGTCCCACCGGGCATGCCAAAAATTGTTGATGCATAAATCTGTGGGTTTAATCCAGCAACAACATGGGAAACTCTGAGATGTGGGAATACTTCAAAGAATGACCTCTAGGTTTTAAGGAAGCCAGCTCTTTCGTTCTTTCAGTGGGTGGTTGAGAAAAAAGAGGAGGGAGAAAAGATATTTATAGATAAAATAAATTCCTAATCTATGGCGATGCACAGATTTGAAATGAATAGTTTGCACAATGATAAAACCTTGAAAGATTTAACTAGAATTCAAAAGCATAGATGCATAGTTAATACCTAGTTTATGAGCAGATTCAACAAAGGGAAAGAAATAGAGATATCCAAATATGCATAGAACACCATCTCATTATTTGAATAGTAACAAGTTACAGAGGCAAAAGTTGTTGCACAAAGTAAAATATTACATTCTCCTGAAAGAAAGAACTGCTAAGGCAAGAAGAAACTTTGTCTGTTGGCTGCATAAAATTTTCTATCTAAAAAAATTGTATCTATATCTCTCGATATGAGGCTCAGATCTGCCCATTTATAGCCTAAAAAACAAACAAAATATCTTCAACAACTTCCCAGAAATTTGCAACTAACTCCATGAAATCTGACATAAAATCCGGCAAATGCAACTGTTATTTGAAACTAAACTGTGGCTTTCTGTTACTTCTTCATGGCCAAAAAAGCATCTACCTGTGTTCTTGACCTGTGTCATGAAGTTTCCCGCTCATTTCTCCTTATGCTATGTCTGTTATGAAAATATTAGTGGGTGTGTAAGAAAATTAGGGCCCCCCTCCTCTTATTCATCTCCCGTGAAAAGTCAAAATAATGAGTTAAATGAGTTTCTTAATGATAAAGCCTTGCCTTTAGCTAGAGGGACCCACCTATCTCTATAAGAAAAGACTCTTATATTGTTTATTTAGTTCTGATTTAACATCTCTCCCAAGACTTTGGATGAAAATGAGGATTCATTCTAGTTTTAAGAAGAGGGCCCGCCATACATTTAAATTGGATTCTTCATTAATAAAAGACTCTACTTCTTAAGACTCTCGTAACCCTTAGCTGCATTTTATTAAAAATGAAAATAACACATTGGGTTTTTCTTGAGCTCTGCAACCCCCACATGTCACCCTCTGCATGATGCATAAGCTTCTCTCTCCTTCTGCTTAGACCACGTGGTCTCACCTGCTTCTCCTTTTAACTCCTCTTCATAATAGCTTCCATGTGGTACTCTTCAGACCTTTTCTCCTTGTTTCTCAAATGCATCCACTTTAGCCACATGTCTTTCTTTGGAGTATCATAAACAAGCCCACCAGAATCATCGATCTATCTTTGCATCTGATGGTTGTAAATTTTTTGCATTCGTTTGAGTCTTTGCGTGATACTTAGGGTTTTTGTTGCAGCACTATGTCTCTTATTGGCCATTATCACAAAGGTTGTATCTAATGTTAATGGCTGCCAACTGCATATTCATTTAGAGTCTCTTGTATCTTGTTGAAAGGCTGTGCTCCCCTTCAACATGCCGTCACCATTCTACCTTAGATTGAATAGAGGCTGCCTTGTAAATAAAAGACGTTGGTTGTATTGATGCCCTTTGAGATTAAAGAAGCAACACCTTGTTCAAATAAAAAATAAGCCATAATTATAACAGTGACCTACCTTTCCAATGAGTGCCTCTTTTGTTATAATTGAACCATGCCCATTCTAACACATGGACTACACTATTTGCGTAAATATTTGTTGATATTCATTTGTATCATTGTTTCTAAAAACTGCCCTGAATCTCATTAAAAATGACTTCATCTTCTTAGACCATGCCACCCTTATTTTTCTACTACGTCAATCCCTCAGGCCACTTCCACTGGTGTGCATTGTCTTCTTTGATGATTATGTTAGCCAAATGATACTTTGAACTTCACTCCTGTATGACCCGCGTGCTTTGTTACTACGCTGCTAGGGTGACTCCCTCATATTATACACTGTGTTTTATTTTGTATAATTGAGTTATAGCTTTGAATGGTGGAGAAGTCAAATGCCATTCCTTAACCTTAGCAGTGCCTTCATTATGAGACTATGGTTAAGAATAGTTACCTCCATTTTATACACCTTAATCATGAAGAACCATCCTTATATTTCAAACCTACGCTAGGAAATGAATAGACACCCACTAATCCCAGAATGTTGATGCATTTTTTAATTTGAGAAAAAGAATGGTTGTGTCTCAGTCTGAAACTCATGAATTGGGCTTAATTTCTATAGTGATTAGGCCAATTTAAGGCTATACCATATTTTATGGCATGTGACCATGCTCATAATGAAACTTGGACTTCTTTGCACCATATCACTGAGGTGGCACCTCCATTTTAAATTTTTATGCCAAACATCCTTCATGACTAAAATCTCTCTACTGAAACTAATTTGATCAACTTGATCTTATTTGAGACTAGGATTTCTAGGCATCACACTGAATCCCTTTTGACTAAATCCAACTGAAAAGAACCAAAAGCCACAAATCTGAAAAATTTTGAAAATTTTAAAATGGTGTGAAAGTATTTATCAACAATCAACAAGCTCGGGAAGGTGGGACCATGCAAATGGGTTGGATGGGTGCATCATATGTACCTACGTACTAGATACTTCCTTCATATTCCAAACTACCTACATACCCTGTATCCATGGGATCAAAGCACATTACAATGCAGCTGATGATCATATGTAGTTCTGGGAGACTTGATGATGTAAAGATAGGGGTTGGTGGATGTGGATGTCAATTGGTCGATGGTAGCATGGTGTAAAAACTACGAGGGGTAGGGAATGGTGTTGGTGTAGTAAATAAGTGTGATGCGGCGAAAACATTAAAGGGACCAATGTCATGGATGGGTAGGAGGGTAGAGTGAGTGACGTAATGGTGATGTGGGAAGATGGGCATTATTGGGAGACAAGAAATATTTTGGGAATGATGGACAATGGAAGCTCAGACAATGGGTTTATTCTAAAGCTCAGACGAGGGGATAATTGGATTGGATAGTACTGGTGAAAATGGGAAGGTGATTTGAACAATGTTGTAGTGCCCTGTAATGAATGGGGAATGGCCCTTGGATATGGTACTTGGTTGCTAAATGGTATTGCTTCAAATTTTGATGGAATTCTAAGGACCCTTTTGTTGTGGCCTAGTGAATGGCATAAGTTATGGGTCAGAACTGAGTTGTGACTTTTATATCTGTATGTTGTGGTATGTTTATTGTTCAGAGAACGCTATGGGAGTGGCTTTCATGGTGGGGCCAGTGCCTAGTGAGAGGTCACCTGGGTAACCCCATGGAAGTTGTAAGCATGTGGAAAAAACTTAATAACTTAATCAAGAGGGTTGGGGTATTAAAACACTTAACAAGATAAGTAAGAGACCTCACCCGTTCCTTGAGTTCTCTCACAAGCTAAGGATGGGATGAGAAGGCCTGGTTGGCAAGGCCGACCTCCTTGTCTCCATGAGAGGACTTGTCGGCTCCGCATGTGTCACCCTATGGGGCCGGTGCCTAGAGAGAGGCTGCCAGGGTAACCGTAGATGGGGGCTGGCTTCTGGTGATAGATAGCCTAGGTAACCCATGTTAGGACCATGCGATGACACTCTCCTTATGCAGTTCTGTTGTTTCTTCGTAGTGCCTCTGGAGTGATGTCTTGTCTTGTGCAGCTTTGATGATATGGTCGATTGTGTCAAGTCAGTTGTCATTCTTTTATTTTTGGATGTTGTCTCTTGGCTTAGTGGAATCCTCGTCGTTATCTCCTAGCTTGGAGGGGTGGGCCTCAGGGTTCCACATGGTTGGGTGGTAGAGCTATCCATTGGTCTTTTTTGGAGATGCGGTTCAAGTTCTACGCAGAGGTGTTCTAGTTCTAGTTTGCTTCCTACCTTCTGTGGTGTTGTATACTTTCTTATGCATTCTTTTGTAAACTGACGTGATCGGTCTTGTAATCTTGTATTGTAACTTTTTATATTAACTATCTTGCAAAGGTGGAAGTTGATCTTATCTGTAGCAGCAGTATAATGTATATCACTTGTGTGGTTTTAACTTTGTATTCACTGATGCAGTTATGTTTCCCTAGAGGAGTTGAATGTGCACTTTTCTTTATGTTGTGTATTATGATATCTTGGTTACTGTGATCGCATTTACTTGTTTAAAAAAAAAATTATTTCGGGAATTTTGCTCTTGTATGTCTAACTCTCTAGGGTTGCATGACAGGGCATTACATTTGGTATCAGAGCCAAGTTTAAACACTGGGTACTCTGGTTACAATTGAGCCCATTATGTGACCTAGTACTTAAACTCTGTAGATTAACTGTATCCCAGGTTGCAACACTAAGACCTCTTGATTGTTGTTGTTGCCCTAGGTTAAATGATTTTCTCGTTGTAGTGAGTTGGTAATAGTATCTCTCATCTGTATGTATTAGTATGAAGGTTGATAAGTTTACAGACTTGCTCTTTAAGAAATGAATTCTTTATGTCATGTTTACTTATTTGTCTATGATGTATTCTTTCTTCTTCATTTATGAAAATGTGATGATATATTTGCCAACATGAATTTCCTGAATGATAGTGCATGTAATTAAGTATTGGAATGATTTAATCATTTGGTGAGTCATGTGGTTATGTGATGTCATGTGTGGGATATCTTAATGTGGTTGTTGATAACCTAACATTTATCACCTAGCTGGTCATGACTTCGTATCAAAGAATTGTTGTGATTTATGAAAATTATCATTTTGTATGCCTATGTGAGAACCGTGTGCAAGGATCAAATTGGAGCTTGCATTGGACCCATAAGATCATAAATGTGATATTGTAAGTCAATTATAGCTTTAAATTATTCCTGTGTGACATCATACATTCCCTTTATATTTTCTTGCATAAGGAAGTACTTGCGTATGTTCATAGCTTAGTAAAAAAGAAATTGTACTGTATTAAAGATAGAAGTTATTTGTATGTAAGTAGCGACTATGTTGCCTTAAATCCTTGTATAAAAGTTGCTTAGATAAAAGGATGTAGTTAACTAAATCATTTGAGTGTTGGTGTACATTCTCTAACAAATTCTGGACCTTGTGTCCTTGAGTGTTGTGTAGCGGATACTCCCTTTATGTGACTAAAATTAGTCACATCATGATGTGAATTTGTTGTATAATTTGGTTGTTTTGAAATTTTTAACAGTTGTTTCATGTGTTGTTGGGGGTTAGCAGTGAATTTTATTTCCTTGAACTTTCTTATGATAGGAGTGGCCACCAAAACTCTTTTCTTTTTACTTGATTTATTGTTGGAAATTGCTGGCACTCTGTGACGTAAAGTTGGATTTGATTATTTTCCCACTTGGGTTTGCAATTATTTTTAGAATCTCTATGGTGGCTATTCCAAATGTTGGATGATGTTGGCCCCAGTTGTGGTAAGTGTTGTTCTATCATATTCATTTTGAACCTCTGATAGTATGTTCAAGGGAGGACTTCGCGAAGAATTACACTCTGCATGACTTGTAAATTAGTGAAAATAAGAAATGAGATATATTCCTTTCCTTGGTTATATGTGACTGCAATTCTTTGGATTGTATGAGATTGCCGAAAAGTGTAATTAGTTATGAGTAGATCACAGGATGTGCCATAAAGGTAAAGAATTGATGTTTCTCTTGCCTTTTATTGAACATTTGTGCTTGATATATGAACAATTGGTTATTATGGATGAGAATGTTGGCAATGGAATATGACAATGTTAATATATTATGTTCTACCCTGATTTGTGACTTCTAGGAGTAAGTCAAGTTTTAGGGAGGGAGGATGTAGTGCCCCCTCGTCATTGGCTTGTGATAGTGGTGGTTCTACATTGCTCTCTGTCAAATTGGCGACAGTTGTTAGTCATTCATTACATTGATTCAGTCTGAGACAGTTGATTAGTAGGTCATGATTTATGTTTATTTTGATGAACTATGTTTGACTAATATAATTAGATAGGTATTATGAGTTTATGATGGCACTACTGTTATTTCAGTTATGATGCGAATTAATATCATCATGTGTTATTTGAATTGTGGTGGTTGAATTCAGATAAAAGTTGTTATGATATTGTTTCAAGAGAAGAGACGGTGTAGTACTACTTGCTTCGAGTACCCTACTACGTTGTGATTCTCTGACTCTCTGTGTGTGTTGGCATATATGTGTTTGATTTTATACAACCAATTGCTTGGATGCAGGCTGCAGGTACTGAACCTTGACTCCACCTGATATAGCAGGTTCGAGCGGGTTCTTACACCAATGGGTATTAATGATGGGAGATAATGCGAGGTCTATTCACTAGGTCGGTCCTTGTCTTCTGTTGTTGTCTCAAGTCGTGGTCTTGCCTTGTTATGTTGGGTATCTCGTGTTGTGATGTATAGTCGAGTCGTGTTAATAATTTTTATTTGTGGTTGGAAAAATACTTTTATGATCTATTATTAACTAATAATGCTTCTATTATGATTATTACATAATATTTGGTTGGTTTAGAACTTGGATTGATTCCTTGGTTGGATTTTAAAATAGACTAGAGTTGATTATCTACTGTTCAAGAGCATTTATGTCATTAATTTGGAATTATGGATTATCAATTTATATTGGCTCAGAATAATTTTGATATGGGAAATAAATGCCTTGAGTTGTCGAATATGAATTCTCTAAGTTGTGGAATGGAGATAACATAAGGTTCCCCAGTTGTTATCATTCTCAATAAGGATGAGTTCTCAGTCTTAGGTTTTGTGAGTCTGTTGTTCTGTAGAGTGTTGTCGTTGGAAATGTTTGGTATGCAATTTTGATTTGCTTGTTGTTGGTTTAATTGTTTCATTTAATAGAGATTATTAATCTATTTTGTAAATAAATAATATTAATTTTGTGAAATATTAAATATTTGATAGAAATTTAATTAATAATTTTAATAGTAATAATAGATAAATTATAAATATTTAATATCATATTAAATGAGTAAATATTCTTTGTTAGATACTATTTTATATTGTATTTATAAGTTTAATTTTATTAATAGTGAGTTGTTGTATGAGTGGTTATAAATTATAAGATTGGAAGAATCTTTCTGGTGGTGGAAAATTTAATGTATTTAATTTTTGAGGAAGTGGATTCCAGTAACGGGAGAGTTATGGGATGGAATTTATGGTTTTGGCTATTTTTATGATAGTAGGAATATTTGAAGGGGGTTCATGGAAAATTTTAGGGGGAGAGTTTTTGCAGAAGAAGAATGGGGAAAGAAAGGAAATCAATGGGAAGGAAATTTTGAAGCTCAAGAATAAGATTCCAAGTATGCCTCTTGAATAATTGAATCAATGTTATTTGTGATTGTTGTGTCTCTAAGTGGGAATATCTCTCTCTTTCTCTTCTGTTGTTTTAATCATCTTTGCATGCTTGTTAGTTTGGGCATTGTTCCTCATATTTGTCATTTCATGCCTGGTAGTTGTCATGTTGCCTACTGCATCCAGGTCTTCCTGTAGTTCTTTATCCATGGCATTCTTCTAAATAGAATAGTAGTAGTATAATTTATAGGTTTCAAATTTCAAGAGAGGGCAGCAATACCATGCTTATACTCTAAGCCTTCTTCATCCATTTCTTTCAATCTGAAATCATAGTAGCTGGAAAACAATTCTATGGGGTGGAGATCTAATTTCCATCTCTCTGCAATCATTCATAAATAAGTTGGTTATTATCATGGTGTCCTGGCATGCAAGCTGACCCTCCTGTAGCATCAACTTTGTCTTATATTGAACACTTGCTCAACTTTGTCTTATATTGAACACTTGCTCGTGTCACTTGCTGATCAATCCATTTTGTGCACATCCTTCTGTTAAGATATTAGGTGCCTTCCTAGTTGCATATGATTAAGCTCACAATAAAAGCTCACATATTGGTCCATCTAAATTTGAGAATCTTGAAGTGTCTTATTTAGGTCATCCATCAAGCATGTTTTGTGTATCCAAAATAATCCCAAATGCTAACCTGTTTGCAATAAAATACAAAATTGAATAAGCCCAACAAATCAAATTGAGATAAACAATTCAATCCACACTGAGCAAAATAAAATTAATGCTTAAATGCTTACTTACTCTTAGCAAGGTTGAAGAGATCACACACCCCTTACAAAGCTCTCTTATGGTATCCTGAAAGAAATCTGAGATTGCAACTAAGGAAAAATGAGGATGCATTAGTTAAAAACTTAAAATATTGTTTTAAACTTGCTAAGCATTAAGATAGTATATTTAAATCATTTTCTTTCCCTTATAGAATTAGTTACTATCATTAGAAGTTAGAAAGTATTCTAAAAGGATAATGAATTAAGTTATAGTTTGTTACCAAAATGAAAGAAAATAATTGCAAATTTATAATGTAAATGCATATAAGTGTTTAATTCTTATAAGATATATGAGGGAAAAAGCCAAAGTTTTGTATAGATTGAAATAGTAATAATATTGGTAGTGAAATTAAAATTGAATTGTCTTTGGAATAGAAAGTAAGATATTAAAATTGTTATTTTATATGTTAGGATATAAATTAGTATGTGTGGAGTTAGAAATAAGAATTCTGCATTAGTGTTTAACATGTATTTAATGTAAGTTTTAGTGGTTTAAGTAAGTTATTATAATTATAATGACTATAATAATGATATGTAGCTTTCCTTAGAATGAAAAGTAGTTTCTTTTTAAAGAAAAGTAGTTTTCTTTTATTCTTTTAGAATCTTCTATTTACATTCTAAATTTCTCATTTGGAAGAGGAGTATATTTTTAATTATTAATGAAATTAATATTATAATGGAATGTTATTTATTAGATAGAATTTATTTAATAAATTGTTATTATATATAGTTTTATCTCCTAAGTATGACAAGATATTTATGAGTTTATATAGAATTTATTAGAATTTATCATATTTTGTTAAATTAGAAAGATCCTATGTAATGAGCATGTGAAATTACTATGATATCTTTAAAAGAATTTAATTTAGATAGGAAGGATAATTTTATCAATAACTTTTTTCTAAATTAAATTATGATCTTGGAGTAAGAGTATGTTTTGTTTTTTTTTATGTTTATATTGGAAAAATCAGAGATGTATATATTGTCAATCTTATAAGGAAATAAGCTACTAACTTAATTAGGATAAGATGTCTTGAATTTATACTTATTCCATAGTCTCAAGTTATTTCTTTTGTTAAATGAAAACACTTTTAACTTCATCATGAATTATTATTATTATCTTTAGCTATGTTTAAAATGGTTAGTCAAGATATGGATTTCATGGTAGTTGTTTATATTAGAAATCTTAAGTGGTAAAATAATAGACGGTAATCCATGCTCATACGAAAATACATAAGTTTGATTTGATTTTTTTTATAAGTGGTTAAATGTTAGGAAAATATATACGTTTATAGTGTTTTTGATTTGAAATGATATTTGGTAAAAAGGTTAGTTGGGCATCTATGCCTATAGGAAATTGTATAGGTTTATAATGGTTGTTTCGTAATGTTTGTATTTCAAGTTGTAATTCGTATAATGGTCTTGGCATGTGATCGGTCTTGTGAAACATAAATGAAATTTTAGAAGATCCATTTATGAATGATGTTGTAGCATGTCTTTTAAGCTTGTATGGGAATTTAAAGGTTTCAAGGTTGTTTTTGCGATTGGTAAATGGTTTTAGGAAAAGTATTTTCTTTAGTTGAAATTATAAGAAGCATATGTTAGGAAAATGCGCTTATAGATTCTCATGGCTGTCGCAATTGGATTTGTAAGTTGGTAAGATGCTAGCTCCTAGGAAATTATATATATTTCTTAGCATTGAATTGAAATTTTAAATGCTTGATGATAATATTTGATCATAAGAAATATCCTTGTGAAATTTACAGATGTCATTAGAAATTGTATTAGTTAGAGCTTTTGTGTTTTTCGAGTTATAATACTAGATTTCTGTAGTTATGTCCACGTTAATGATATAGCATATGTTAAATCATTTCATTACATTGAAAGTAAAAGTCTTGTATGATAGCCAATTTGTATCATCCATTAAGGGTTATGTCAAGCCATTTTCAAATATGGTTTGTGGGAAATTTCGTTGCTGGAAGTAATGATGTCTTTGGGTAGAGATTTCCATGATATATTATTGTAGTAGGTAACTATTGTGAGGGAAATTATAGAAGGATTTGAATTACTATTTCTAGTTCATGGGTAATAATAGTGTATTGATCTCCTGGTTGAATTTTAATTTGCTAGTCATGCTTGTGATATTCCTTGTCATGCTTTGTAAATGGTGGATACCATCGTTTATGTTATTTTACTTTCTTTTAGCGACTTGGAGCCGATTGTCGGGTTAAACCATTTATTGTTGTTAATGCCGCGAACTTGAATTTTCTTAAATCTCATAAGTTGTTCTCATGATTGAATTACAAGTTCATTGAATATCTTTTGTCCCATTATCCTTCTGGTCATACCTTTATGTTTGTATTGGAGTATTATATTACCTTGGGGTGGAGTTTGGTCTATGTTGGTTTGTTGTGAAGTAGGAATCTTGTGTGATGTTATGGCCACTTGTTGACAATGTGGAAGTGTTGACCTTGTCTGATTATGGTTTCTCTATCTTTGGTTGTACCTAACTCTAAAGGTGAGGTGTCTTGATCTTTGGTCCAGATAGTGGCATGGCAATGTAATGGGATATTTGGATTTTCGTGCCCTATAATGAATGGGGAATGGCCCTTGGATATGGTACTTGGTTTCTAAATGGTATTGCTTCAAATCTTGATGGAATTCTAAGGACCCTTTTGTTGTGGCCTAGTGAATGGCGTAAGTTATGGGCCAGAACTGAGTTGTGACTTTTATATCTGTATGTTGTGGTATGTTTGTTGTTCAGAGAATGCTAAGGGAGTGGCTTTCATGGTGGGGCCAGTGCCTAGTGAGAGGTCGCCTAGGTAACCCCATGGAAGTTGTAAGCATGTGGAAAAAACTTAATAACTTAATCAAGAGGGTTGGGGTATTAAAACAGTTAACAAGATAAGTAAGAGACCTCACCCATGCCTTGAGTGCTCTCACAGGCTAAGGATGGGATGAGAAGGCCTAGTTGGCAAGGCTGACCTCCTTGTCTCCATGAGAGGACCTGTCAGCTCCACATGTGTCACCCTATGGGGCCTGTGCCTAGAGAGAGGCTACCAGGGTAACCATAGATGGGGGCCGGCTTCTGGTGAAAGATAGCCTGGGTAACCCATGTTAGGACCATGCGATGACACTCTCCTTATGCAGTTTTGTTGTTTCTTGGTAGTACCTCTAGAGTGATGTCTTGTCTTGTGTAGCTTTGATGATATGGTCAGTTGTGTCAAGTCAGTTATCATTCTTTTATTTTTTGATGTTGTTTCTTGGCTTAGTGGAATCCTCGTCATTATCTCCTAGCTCGGAGGGGTGGGCCTCAGGGTTCCACATGGTTGGGTGGTAGAGCTATCCATTGGTCTTTTTTGGAGACGCAGTTCGAGTTCTGTGCAGAGGTGTTCCAGTTCCAGTTTGCTTCCTACCTTCGGTGGTGTTGTATACTTTCTTATGCATTCTTTTGTAAACTAATGTGATCGGTCTTGTAATATTGTATTGTAACTTTTTATATTAACTATCTTGCAAAGGTGGAAGTTGATCTTATCTGCAGCAGCAGTATAACGTATATCACTTGTGTGGTTTTGACTTTGTATTCACTGACGCAGTTATGTTTCCCTAGAGGAGTTGAATGTGCACTTTTCTTTATGTTGTGTATTATGATATCTTGGTTACTGTGATCGCATTTACTTGTTTAAAAAAAATTATTTCTGGAATTTTGCTCTTGTATGTCTAACTCTCTAGGGTTGCATGACGAGGCATTACAGGAGGGGAATGTGGTGGTCTCAAACCACATAGAGCTCAAGAATAGATCACAATGTACATGTCCCACACAAGCCGGGACAACCATATCATATATCACAATACACATGTCCCACACATCCCGGGACACCTCTATATAAACTGTCATATGTTGACCCAATATCATATACCAAAAAAGGAAATGATGATGAACTCTTATATCCATTCACAAGTTTGTAGAGATCCCAACCTTTGATACCAAAACTGAGAGAAGAAGCCATTACCCTTGATAATTATCAAAAATGTCTTATCAATATGCTATCATTTCTATTTTTGCTAACAAGATGCTGATTTTATAATTCTAACAATTTAACCATGGTCTTCTATGTCTTGAGAATAATATGTTGGTTTTAAAACTATGAATAAAAGGGAATATTTCTATCTCAAAATTACTGTTTCCAAAACCCAAATTTTCTTAACTCAATATTTAGTCTAATCATTTGTATCACTGATGTTGCCAAAGTTGCATATCTAAAATGGATTACCATAAATAGTGTTGGTGTAGTAAATAAGTGTGATGCAGCGAAAACATTAAAGGGACCAATGTCATGGATGGGTAGGAGGGTAGAGTGAGTGATGTAATGGTGATGTGGGAAGATGGACATTATTGGGAGAGAAGAAATATTTTGGGAATGATGGACAATGGAAGCTCAGACAATGGGTTTATTCTGAAGCTCAGACGAGGGGATAATTGGATTGGATAGTACTGGTGAAAATGGGAAGGTGATTTGAACAATGGATCTAGTTTGAACCTAGACATGATGCCTGCAGGAAGGTTTTCATAATGGTACTTAACCAAGGTGCCACAAGGAGTGGTTTTCACCATAGGATGGATTATTTCTCTTTACTATTTTGTTTTTGGAATTTTTATATTTTTTGATTTTTTTGTATTTTTGACATGGGGTATTCAGCAAACTAACTGTGGAACTGTTTCAAGTGAATGATATTCATGGGATCCTCTAGTTCTTCTCCTTCAAGGGTGGAGAGGCGATATGCTCCAGAACCATACTTTGCAGTGATAATCTAGGGTCCTAGCCAATTAGGCTCAAATTTTCCTTTCTTTTCTCGCTTAGATAGATTCCTTTGATTTTCTTTTAGGACCAGATCTCCTACTGCAAACTCCCTAGCACGGATGTTCTTGTTATAGGATCTGTGAAGCTGATTTTGGTATGCTTGGAGGTGATTAAGGGTGTTGAGGTGCCATTCATCCAATAGCTCGAGCTCTTAGAGGCATGCAACATGGTATTCTTCATCAGTGATGACATTACGCAAGGAGATGTGCAAGAAGGGTAATTTGATCTCAATTAGAAGGATGGCTTCTACTCCAAAGACAAGGGAATATGGTGTAGCTCCTGTGGGTGTGCAGATACTAGTGCGATAGGCCCAGAGGGCGAGATGGATATGGAGGTGCCAATCACAGCCAATTTTATTGACAACTTTCTTGAGGATTTTGAGTAGGGTTTTATTAGTTGTCTCAGCTTGTCCATTACCTTGTGGGTAATATGGAGTGGACCAATGATGTTGAATGTGGAATTGTTCACAAAGGTCCTAAACATCATGGTTTTTAAAAGGTTTACCTTTGTCAGTGACAATGACAGATGGGATGCCATAACAAAAGATGATATGGTAGAGGATGAACTTGGCAATTTGGTTTCCTATGGTGAAAGTGAGAGGGATGGCTTCGACCCACTTAGTGAAGTATTCAGTGGCAGTGATAATGAATTTGTGTCCGTCCGAGGAGGATGGATGGATTTTTCCAATGAGATCTAGGCCCCACTGAGAGAAAGGCTATGGTGTAGTAATAGGTTGCAATGCCTGAGAAGGAGCACGAATGAGATCTCCATGCTGCTGACAAGGCTTGCACTTTCTCACGTATTCAGATACATCTTGTTCCATAGTAGGCTAGTAATATTCAGTACGCAAGAGCTTCTTGGCTAGGACAATTCCACTTGTGTGTGCTCCACAGATGCCTGTGTGGACCTCATGTAAGGCAAGGGAAGCTTCTTCTGTGTTTAAGTATAGAAGAGTGCCATCATAGCTTCAGTGATAGAGGGTGTCAGCAAGGATAATGTAGCGAGCGGCTTGGCGAATGAGGGATCATTGTTGTTTGCAGGCAGATTCAGGAGGGAAAGTGTGATGTTGGAGGTAGGTGTAAATGTCATGGTACCAAGGATTTTCTGGACCAACAATCTCACAAATGAATTATGACTTGGTGACATAATATGCTGGCATTGGGAGCTGTTCCACAAGAAACTCACATTAGTGGCTGTCAGGAGGTGTGTCTAGAAGTGAACCGATAGTAGCCATGGCATCATCTGCTTTGTTGTGAAGGTGAGGTACCTACTCAAATTGTATGTAGGTGAAGAATAGTTTGTAATCATCAACCATTTGCTTATAGGGTACTAGCTTATCATCCTTTGTGGTAAACTCATCATTCACTTGTTTAATGATCAACTGAGAGTCTCCATAGACTTGTAGCTATAAGATATTCCATTGCATGGCTGTTTTGAGACCAATGATCAGAGCTTCATTTTCGGCTACATTATTTGTACAGGGGAAAGCAAGTCTATAAGATTTGGGGATGTAATCACCTTGCAGGGTCACCAATAGTATCCCTGCTCCTGAATCATGATTAGTGAAAGATCCATCAAAGTATAGTTTCCAATGTGTTGATTTTGTCATGGTTAGAATGGACTCATCTGGAAAGTCAATGGATAGTGGTTGATAATCTATGAGGGGTGCTTCAGCCAACTAATCTGCTACAACTTGTCCTTTGATTGCTTTCCTGTCAACATACTCAATATCAAATTCACTCAACAACATGACCCATTTTGCCATTCGTCCTGTGAGTACAGTCCTAGAAAGGAGGTACTTAAGGGGGTCAACCTTAGATATGAGCTTGATAGAATGACTTAGCTTGTAGTGTTGTAACTTTTGAGAGCGGAAAACAACAGCTACACATACACATTCCATGGGGATGTAATTAAGCTCATATCCAACTAAAGTCCTGCTAATGTAGTATATAGCTCTTTCACAGCCAGTATCATCCTGTTGTGCTAAGAGAGCCCCTAGTGCTACTAAAGTTGCTGATATGTATAATAATAGGGGCTTTCTAGGGATAGGTGCCATTAGGACCGGTGGTGAAGCAAGATACTCCTTGATGCGGTCGAATGCCTGTTGACAATTCTGATCCCACTTAAAGTGTGCATTTTTGTGAAGTAAATGGGCAAAAGGATGGCATTTGTCTACAAGTTGAACAATGAATATTTGCATAGCCTATAGTTTGCCTTGGAGACTTCAGAGTTGTTTGAGCATCTTTGGAGGAGGCATTTCTGTTAGGGTAGTGACTTTAGCAGGATCTACCTTGATGCCCCTGCAGGAGACAATGAACCCCAAGAGTTTACTTGATTTTACACCGAAGACACATTTCTTGGGGTTGAGGCAAACCTTGTATTCTCTGACCCATGCAAAGATCTGTTGCAGGATCGTAGGGTGTTCTTCCCTTGTTCTAGATTTTCCCAGGAGATTATCCACAGTCTTCCATTATTTTGTGTATCATGTCATGGAAGATAGTAGTCATTGCATGCTGATAGGTTGCCCCTACGTTCTTTAGACCAAAGGGCGTGACTTGCCAACAATATGTACCCCAAGGACAAGTAAAAGATGTTTTGTGTTGATCCTTGGGAGCAATTCTAATTTGGTTATATCCAGAGAAGCCATCCATGAGGGAGAGCATCTTGTGTCTTGTTGTGAGATCTACAATCATGTCAATGTTAGGGAGTGGAAAATCATCTTTAGGACATGCTTTGTTAAGGTCTCAGAAGTCTATACAACAATGGATGCCCCCAGGTTTCTTAGAAACTGGCACAATATTAGAGACCCATTCTAGATAATCAATAGGGCAAATAAAGCCAACATCTAGTCATTTATGCAGCTCTTCTTTGACGAGCAAGGCAACTTGAGGGTGCATCTTGCGGAGTTTCTTCTTAATAGGTTTTGCGTCAGGATGTACCACAAGATGATGAACAACCAAAGATGGATCCAATCCTGGTATATCAGCATAGGACTAAGCGAACACATCAAGTGTTTCATGAAGCACTATAGAGATATTGGATTTTTCTTTTGTACCGAGACTTTCTGCTAGATGTGTGAGCTTAGGTGCTTCTTGCGTGCTGAGGTTGATTTCTTGTGTGCCTTCAATTAGAATGTTGGAACACTCTTGCCAGTGACATGGTATGGGGTGAATATTGAGATCCTCATCTTCTAGCACCTCAGAGAGGTTTTCACTTAGAGATACGTCTTTATTTTTCTCTTTTGTGTTTGAAAGTGCCTCAGAGAGGTTTTCAATAGGGGATGATTTTCTATTTTTTGATTTTTTCTTTTTTAGACTAAGGATCTTGTCTTCCCCAAAATAAGCATCAATGTGCAAGCATATGTCATATTGTGAGGTGTCGTAGAGTTCCAAGAATGTAGAGAAAGCCTCATCATTTGGATATATGTTGAGAGGTAGAGATCCTTGATAATCCCAAGAAATGAGTTCGAGATGAACAAGGGGGAGGTCAATAAAAAAGATAACATTGTGTGGGAAGATGCAAGAAAGGTCCAGATCTTCACATGAAGCTATGATGACACTCAGTATGATGTTCTCAACACTAGAAGAGGATTCGATTACATGTATTGAGGTTTTAGCAGGTCCACAAATTGTCATAGTTGGTGGAGCATATCCTAAACTGAACTATTGAGCATATTTCTTGGGAGATGTAGGATCAACCTGTATGGGTTCTGTAACACCTTGTTCATCGGTACCAAGTCCTGTTCCACAGTAAGACATTTTGGTACAAATTTGAAATGGTACATGATATTTTTCTTTGAAGTATTCTAGATTGACAGGTGCTGGGATAGTTTCATCACAATATAGCCAATCACTTAGAGTTATTTCTTCAGCTTCTTCTTCTCTAGAGACTTGTGCTAGTACAAAGGGAATTTTATCATTGATCCTGTGTTGCTGCTCTTTTTCCTTCTTCAGAAGATGAAGACCATGAGAGCAAGGGGACAATGGTAACTGCCCCACATGGAAGGCATTGTGAAGCTCATACTCATCACACCCTTTGTCTATGATCTTGACCTTTTGAGGGGTATGGGTGGAAGATGAAGTGGAGGCTTGTGATTGTTCAATGGTGACTTGCGGCATGAATGATGATGTGGATGGAGTTGATGAGGGATCTTTGACATGATCCCCATAGGTGCTCAGATAATTGAGTTGACTATCATAAACAACCTCTAAATCCTTGCAGTATTCAAAAGATTGTTGATCAATGGGAATAGTGACTTCAACACCATTATGAGGGAACATGAGGCATTGATGATAGGTGGAGGGAACAGCTTGCATGACATGCAACCATGGTTAGCCTAGGAGGAGATTATATGGAAGATCAAGATCAATCACATGACATAGAGTAGGCATGGTGAGTGGGCCTACCTTGATAGGGAGGCATATATTGCCTTCATATTCTCTCTTCATGTTGTCATATGCCTTGATGGAGATAACCAAAGATTCCAAGTCAGTCGTTGAATACCCTAGGAGTTTTATGAATTTTAATGTACATGTGTTTAAGCCGGATCCATTATCCAAGAGGACCCTCTTGACTCTATGGTTGGTGATTTGGACTTCAATATGAAGGGATTTATTGTGTGCAAGGTCAATAGGTGGCATGTCAGCATGACTAAAGGTGAGATGATAGGATGATTATAATTGAGTGACAAGGTTTTGGAATTGGGTGGGAGGTATGTCAGTAGGAACATGAGACTCTTGGAAAGCCTTGTCAAGTATTTCCCGGTGTATGGTAGATGTCCTAAGGAGTTCCAAGATGGAGATTTGAGCAGGAGTCTCTCCAAGATGATCAAGGAAGTTGTATTGGGAAGTGGTGGTAGTGGAGGATGGGGATGGTCCCTTCACAATTATACGCCCATGGCAGGTGGTAACAGAACATTCAGGGGTAGTATTTTTGAATTTGATGGTGGCAACACGAGTAGAATCAAAATCAATTCTACCTACTATATTATTGTAGGGGGGAGGAATGTTGTTGTAGTTGATATTATTTGTTTGGTTGTTAGGATTGGCATTGGAGGAGGGTGGTTGGGAAGCGGTTTGATTATTGTTGTGGTGGGGAGAGGGTCTTGGTAGACTCCTAGACCATCTTTGGGTGATGTATTATCGTAGTCTTCCATTTGGATTCAACCACGTTCAACAAGGTCTTGGACATAGTTTTTCAATTTCATGCATTTGTTTGTGGAGTGGCCCTTGATGCGGTGGTAGTCACAATATTCATTCTCTTTTTACCACACAGTCTTAGGTTTGTTTTTCATCAAATGATTTTGTTATGGGGAACTCAACCATGTTGGTGTGGAGTAGCTTTTGGAATACAACCTTGAGTGGCTCACCCAAGGGGGTATATTTGCGCTTTGGATTGTTAAGAGGATTTCTCTTTGGAGGAGCAGGCGGGACCGATACATTGTTAGAAACATTTTGCACTATGTTTGTCTCTTTTGGTTTAGGAGAGGTGATTTGGATATACTTGGAATCGATAGCACCATCTCCTACGGTGTTCTTGTTTTTAGCCCAAAATTTAGGTTTGTCATTGGAGGTTTTGTCAATGTCATTTTTGTTGTAGATTTTGACTAGACCCTTTGCAATAAGGGCTTTCTTGATAGTGACCCCTTTTTCTATAATTTTGTCGAAGGTTGATGCACAATGTACTTGCAAATGGAAGGCCATTTCTTGGTTAAGGTTTTGGATGAAAATATGGATGAGTTGTTTTTTTGGGGGTTGTCCAAGGTAGCCTACTAGCAAGGGCTATGTTAGGTCTCAAAAATGCAGGTTGCTAATCCTAAGAGGATGCCAGGCTCTATGCTTAGATTCACAACATTTTTGAACTAACACGACGGAATCAACCTTTAGGGTTTGATGACTCCCTGCACTTTAGGTCCTGCTACACCTAGGTAGGTGAACCTTGGAAATTAAATAAGAGTGAGTGTTAATATTTTGATTAAGTAAATGAATCTACCTACAGTGGCAAATGGTGTAGAATAGATGAAAGCTTGCTAAATAATTCTATATCTAATATCTGATGAATGGTTGGTATAAATTGTATAAGCAATATCAAGGTGAATTTTAAGACTATGCTTAAATAATAAAGGGGGTTTTTAAATGATGAATTGAAATAAGACCAGTGCCTTGTTGGGTAAATAGAGGCAAATGGAAGACTAAGACTAGTGGCTTATAGTGGGGAGTAAATCTAATTGTTTGTCACAATATTTTAGTTTATAACTTGTATAAACATGCAAGGAAATGACTGACAAACTCTCCTTAATAATACAACCAATATAATTAGATTTCTTATTATTCACTAGAAGGTAATTTAATCCTTTCTTGAAGGAACCAATTGAATGAAATATGCAAGAATAGAAAATCATATTAACTTGGAGACAGAATGGCAATCCTAATTATATGGTTCTTCTTAGTAATCTAAACTAACACTTCTAGGTTACTGTGACTGATCAGAAGGATTTTTAATTCCTCTAACGGAAACCAGTTAATCCAATCACACAAATACAACAAATGTGCAAGGAAAAAATTAAATATATACTTGATATATTAATCTGAATAACAAGGAAATACTAAACTGGAGACAACCATACAATTGAGTAATTTAAACAAACAATTGATTCCAGAATAAAACCATAGAATCAGAGAACTTCAATTTACTTCTTCAATAATATACTTGCAACATGGTCTTTGAGAAACATTGTAAACTTTATGTATTATATTCTACTACTAATCATTATTTCATCATCATATGTTCAACTTATATAGGAATACTTATGAAGAGACATAACTCTTCAAAGAAGTCTTTTGGGAATCAACATGATTAACATAACAACAATAAAATAACAATGCTTAAGCTCTATTCAACCACAAGTATAGCTAAGCTATATGATCTAAGTACTCCTGGCTGTGATGTGAATTAGTAAATTCAATAGCATTTTTTGTCATCACATCCATTGTAACCATCTTCTCCAAATGCTTGGAGGCTTCCCCAGATGCAGAGTCTTTGTCCTTAAGAGCTTCTAAGGCTTCATGTAATATTGCTTGATAGTCTCTACTCCATTCCTCTTTGCTCTTTAATTCTTTATCGCTCTTGAACAACGTAGGCACTCCTACTTTTGAGGCTTCAACACATTCTTTGGCATGATTCTTAAGTTGTTCATAATACTTTTGATGCTACTTGATCAATTCTTTTGAGCTGGAGGTACCTGAAATGTCAGAAGTATCTTTACTCTGTGTCTCATTTAGTTTCTCCTGCAGCCTTTTGTCAAGCCTCTCATGCTCTTGGATTGCTTTATAATTTTGAGAATAATTATCCCAAAATTGGTTCAGCCAATACATCATGTTGGTATGCATGTTCTAGAGTACTGTGGCTAGTGTATCAATCTAGATTTCAGCTATCTGGTCGATGGATGGTGATTTGGGCACTATGTGATCTTTCACCCTGATTTAGTCTCTTTATTGATCCCCCAAAGGTGCTCTTAACAACATCTCCCAAATAGTCATTTTCTTTGGTTAATCTCTCACAGCTCAGTTTCTATGCATCTCTTTCTTTGATTAACATTTGAGCATGTGCCTTATTCAACTTTACAACATTAATGCCAATGTCTGCAGTGATCATGGGGTTAGTCTCCCCTGCCTTCAAAGTCATGACATGGCCGAAAGTCTTCTCAGTGTCTATAATGGCTATCTTTTTATGGGGAGGATACAGGGCCCATATAATTAATGAATTTTCATCGTTATTATATTTGGTGCCCATGCATACTTCAGTGACACCTTCTGGAGTGAGCTTGTGTTTATCATCTGTATTGTGCAGAAAACTATCAAATACAAGAGAAGAATTCAAATCAAGACTAGGAAAGATCATTACCCCTGCTTCTTTGAGCAGTTGTATATCCTTACTAGGGGTCATATCTTGCAATTCACTATCCATTATTGTCTTCAACATATCAAGTAACTATCTTTCATTGTTGGTAGAGATATCATCAACTGACTCCCTAATTTCTTTCCCTTTGCATTTATATAAAAATGATTTGAATTCTTTAGAATGAATAAATTTATCATCTGAAATAAAAGAATCGTATGCTATCAGTCTTGGGTTTTCATCAGCAGACCCCTCCTCATCATGTGCTATACCAAGAGATTGATATTGTTGCATCTTTCGTTTGGACATTATTGTTGTCTATTGATGTGGCTCCTCTTGTTTAGCAGGTTCTTCATCACCAGAGGATAACAACTCAATCTCTGCAAGTTGTTTCCTCTTCTCATCTAGGTCCTTGTTATATTTTTCAACAACCAATTCAACTTCAGTCTCCTCCAGATTCCTGAAGATATCATCATGGGGATAAGGGATATGTGTGTATCCACTAAGGTTCTATTTTCTCCGAGCAAGGTCAATGAAAACTTCAGGATCAAACCCTTTTCTTTCCTTAGGACATCTCATATTGTAATACATTATCTTATCTACAATGGGACCATACCCCTCCTTGGATACCACAATAAAATCTCCGAAGCAAAGAGTACTAGGCATAAAAGATTGTTGTCATGAGAGCTCAAGTGCATCACATTTGAACAATTCATTTACCTAACTATTTCTAAATAAGTAATTCTGTCAGGGACAATCTTAGGCAAGATAAAAGGAGTGTCCTCAAAACCATACACTCTAACCATGGTAGCATCTTCAAAATAGTACCAGTCTCCCTAGTTGTGAGTAACAATAGGAGGACCACCAAAATCTTTTGGTCTAAGAAACCTCTTTATTTCATTTGATATTGAATACTCATAGGGATGACTAAAATATCTATATAACACTTTCACACAATATTCTTCAAATTGCACATAACTAGAATGGACATATCTACTATCCCATATTCTGGTCCACATCTGCATGGGTGACTTTTGCTCCTTCTAGTCTACTGGAACAACTTTGAATTCATTTGGCCATAACCCCATTTCCTGGCCATAATAGAGCACCATGTGCATGAGAAGTGAGTAATGTTCAAAGGAAACTGATGGGGCATTATTTTTTATTGCAGTCAGACCAGACTCAATTCTATTAAAAACATAAGCATCATAATCAAATTGCCTGGCATTGTGGCACTAAACTTCTGTGGCTATGACCATCAAAGGAATTGTCATGAAATCAAGGACCTCTGATCCTAGGACCTAGCCCATAGAGTAGTAGGTGTATTGTATGTAGGGTTCAAATAATGACACATGAAAAGGAGGGCCATCATTCTCACTGAGAGGCACCATTTCTCCATCTACCCTAGGCTTGTGAATAGGCAACCTCCATCCATTATATGTAGTATCCATTCTATAATACTCTTTATCCAAATCCTCATAAACTATGGGGATAGTACATAAATCATCCAAGTCAAAAACCACACAAATGGCATTCTTAGATAAATATGTAATAGGCTCCCCCTGTGGGTTGCATATGGCCTTGAGGTTTGGATTATACTGCCTAGCCAGAAGTTGGAGGAGTTCTACATTTAGAAACACATCAGGAACAACCAATTTGCCTAAGTGCAGGTGCCATGGGTTAGATACTGGAAAATTCTTGAATCTTCTATTGCAGTGGAATTTACACAATTCATACCCTCGAATTGGGGTCCAGACATTTCTTATGTATTTACACTTGTCTTCTAGTTTCTATACTTCTCCCCTAAGTTGTGGAGACCTTCAGGATTTGGGAGTTGATCCAGGTAGTTGATCAATTAAATCTTTGTTCAGTTTCCTTTCTTTTGTTTTCTCCTCAGGGGTTTTATCAATTTTTTGTCTTTTAGGTTTACTGGTATCACCTGTTGTTTTCTACCTTTTCTTTTCACCGGAGTCTGCATTTACAATCCTAGATAGTAAATTCAAAATTACAGGCTATCACACAGAAGTTTGTATGTATGTACCTATTATTTTGAAATGGTGATCAAATTGTAATAATTTTGAATGGCATCTCAGAGGATTTCTTCATCATCTGTAATTAATGGTTCCAACATTTCAATTTTCTTGATCGTTGTAAAATGTCACATCGTCATAACTTCTCTCATTGACATGATTTTTGTAATGTCAGGGAGATTTTAATATCTTCTCATGGCGTGAATGTTTTCTCATCAATCAATCGCTGTAACCCTTGATTTGTCTCTTTGATGTCATATTTCATAAGTAAAATTGTATCAGCAGGATACGTTGAAGATCTACCTGATGTAGATGTGGGCATGGTTATCATCAGCCTGACTTTCTTCATCGTTGTAAGAATAATGTTCTCCTCTGATATATCAAGTGTCTCTGATGTGACTATCGGTGAGAGTCTTGTCGATGAACATGATCCTCATCATTATTGGAGTAAGATATGTTATCAGGATAACTTATTTCAAATCACCCGATTGTGGTTATCTCACGGATAGCCTTTTGCATCTTTGATCACAGAGACCTTCACAACATGTCACCAATGTCGTTGTGAGTATTGCTTTAGCCAGACTTGTAAGCTTTGTTCTGATTTATTCACTTTTGCCTATGGCTCTTATTCATCACAAATATCGGTGTAAGCTATGCTGAAGCACTTTTCTTTAATCACCAAGACATTAGAATATCAGAGACTCATTAATCTTTTGCTCCGATGTTTATCTCCTACCGATGACCACTAGTTCCCTCGATTCCATGGGATGCTCAGTGAGAGTTTTGTTGAAATCCTCCATCGGTATGATCTATACAATCAGGAGAATTTTTAGAGTATTACTTGATAGTGCCATCTTATACCAATCGGCATGACTGGTAACTTTCTCTCAAATGAAAGGCCATTGGTATCATTTTCTCTATCATTGATTCTTGAAATCTTCTCCCCGATCATTAATCTCACACCAATACTCATGTAAGCTAGTTTTTATGGATTGGTATGACTAAAATGAGGTCTTGTCGATATTAGGAAATTGGAACCCTCTTATTATTATGATTTCAGGCATAATGTTTTATGATTGGTCAGGCATACGTGGGTAAGAATGTAGGAAAATTTCAAATTTTCTTGTCCCAACAGTGGCTTTGTCTGGGATGTATACTCCTTGTGAGTATAACAAGAATTTAGATCTCTTGGGGGAGTAGACCATATGTTTTATTTATTTGGGATTGCGGTTCATAGGATTGTATGTGAATGGGAGATGGAAGTGATGATGATGGGGAACAGGGATAATCCTATACTACTGTACATGGAAAAGTTTTTTTTTTATTTTTTTTAGAGATTCATAGGATTGTCCATGTACTGGTAGATCCTAATTTCTTTTGATTTCCCTAGACTACTATGCATGGAATAAGAGGATTTTGAGAATTATTTAAGGGTTGTCCATGCACTGGCAACACTTAATTCTCTTTGTGCATGATGTTTTATGAAAAGAAAGGCTTCAGATATTGCCCATGCACAAGCAATTCCTGCTCTTCTCCAGACATTTTTTGCAAATAGTAAGAATCGTCCCCGCCTTTGTCAGTTATAACAAAAGGACCTAACCATAAAGCTTCAAACTTTCCATGCTTTCCTTTGTCCTGGCACCTAGCATTCCACATCAGCACTAAGTCATTCATCTCAAATTTCCTATCTTTGGCTTTTTTGTCAAAGAGCTATTTCACTTGTGATTGCTACTTAATATTCTGCCTTTGGGATAGTCTCCTTGTTTCATCAAGTTCTGCAAGATGTTCTAATCTTTCCTCCATTGGTTCAAGAATGTTTAAATATTCCTGAAGAATAAATTTGTAAACTGGTAGGAGATTTTCTAATGGTATTCTTGCTTGTGTTCCATACACTAATTCAAAAGGAGATCTACCAATTGCTCTTTTCACAGTAATCCTATTAGCCCATACAGCCATTCTTAACTTTGAATCCCATGCTTTCTTGTTTCCCTCCAACATTCTCTTTATAATTTTTAGAAGGCTTTTGTTGCTGGATTCTGCCTGTCAGTTTGCTTGTGGATGATAAGGGGTAGCATAGGACACAGTGATGCCATGTGTACTACATAAATTTTTGAATTCATCAGACCTGAAACACATTCCATTATCCATGATTAACCTCACTGGAGTGCCAAATCTGAATATAATATTTTCCATCAGAAAGTTGATCACCACCCTGCTTGTTGCTTGTTTGGTTGGGATTTCTTCCACCCATTTTGTGAAGTAATCTGTCACCACTAAAATCCATTTGTGTCCACCACTTGACTTCTCTGCAATTTCTCCTATGAAGTCAATACCCCAGTGATAGAATGGAGCCTCCACCTACATGGGTTTCAAGGGTAGTTCTCCCTGATATTTCAACTTTCCTAAAAAATTTCTGACATGCTTCACATTTTCTTATGTAATCGTATGAATCATTAAAAACTCTAGGCCAATAGTATCCAGCCCTTAAGATCTTGTACGTTGTAGTCTTTGCTGAAAAATGACCTCCACACATGCCTTCATGTAACTCTTTCATGATATGTTTTGATTGATGGTCATCTAGGCATAATAGTAGAATTCCATCCCTATTCTTCCAGTAAAGATCCCCATCAATCAATACATATTTCAAGGCCTGTAATTTAAGTGTCCTTTTGTTATCGTCATACCCCTCAGGACATTACATGTGCTTTAGATAATATATGATGTCAGTATACCATGGAGTATGCTCAATGCTAGAACTTGTATTATCAACATCATTAGCACTACATATCTGAGAAGCCTCAAGATTACTTTCAGCCATTAACCTAGCAAGACCTTGTCGGGTACCCACAAGAAACTCGGTCCACATATAGGGGAAGTCGCGTAGGCAAAAAAAATGCAGCCAATAACGGGTACCCGTTTTCAAAGAAACGGGTACCCGCTTAGGAAAGGGTGCCCGAGCCTAAACGGGTACCCGTTTAGTAACGGGTACCTGTTTAGCAACAGGCACCCGAGCCTAAATGGGTACCCGTTAATAAACAGGTACCTGTTAATAAATGGGTACTTGTTTTCAAAAAAATATATATTTTAAAAAAAGAGCTCTGCGGGCTCATTTTCTCCCACAGAGGCTGACACCGACAGCGACAGCGGACTGCTAAAAATGGGTACGCGTTGCCAAAGACCAAACAAGGAAAACAACAGAGTTTTTTTGCCCTCTCACCTCCTCCCGCCACCTCGTCACCACTGAGCTCTTCCAGGTTGGTTCACTGCCTATCTTTAGCTTGTTTTAAATGTTTTTTTTCCTAATTGTAGGGTTAAAATAAAAATTAGGGTTTTATTTGTTATTTAAGGGTTTTACTTGTTATTAGAATTTTGTGATTGTATGTTACTGCAAACCCTACAAAACTTAAACTATAAACCCTAAAACCATGTTTTACTACAACCCTAAAAACCTAAACTATAAACCCTAAAAAACCAAATTATAAACCCTAAAACCATGTTGTACTGCAAACTCTAAAAACGTAAACTATAAAACCTAAAAAACCAAACTATAAACCCTAAAACCATGTTGTCCTGCAAACCCTAAAAACCTAAACCCTAAACCCTAAAAAACCAAATTAGTATATGTAATAATGATAAAAGGGATAAGTTTGAAGATGAAAATGTATCAAGAGGAGGCATGTAGGATGCTTTAGTGTTGATGATTAACTTAGGGTACACTAAATGTATGAAGAGGAATATTGAGGAATCATATAAAACTATATACCCTATTTTTTATTTATGTCATTGTTGGCTATAAGACTGTACCCTATCTTTGATATCTGTCATTGTTGGCTATTAGAAGTTCCTGTCTGGGATATGCCAGTAAGGTTGCTATCACCAAAAATATAAGACATAAAGTCTAATGGACCCAAATCATCTTCTTGTAAAACATTATGATCATTGATTAGGGGTTAATTTTGTGTCACTTAATTGTTAGATATATCGAAATTGTATCCAATAATAGTCAAATGATATTCCTTTACATTTATTTGTGAACCTGACATTCCATCATGACCTAGTATTTTATAGTAGGGTTTGGCCTTTATTTTAATTGCGGTTCTTAGATGTAATTTCTCACTTTTATCTTTTTCTTAAATAGATTTACCTAGGGTTTGTATTCATTCTTATTTATCTTTCCCTATCATATCTTGATTAGGGTTTGAGCATGTAAATAGTCATATACCTATTTTATTCCACCTATCCAACCTTGGATAATCTATTATCATGGCTATTTCATTTAATGAAACTGAAGTCCAATATTTTTAGTGGAAGCTTTCTCTTCCTATTTAGGTTCAAGTTGAACCATTTTAGTGGCCTTTTATGTACTAATGGATATTTAAATTATTTATCCACACGTTGACAAGGATGTGAGGAAAGAAATAGGAAAATCATTTTACTAGACAATGATATATTAGATAGTGACTACACAGAATTTGAGAACTTACAAATTATGAGTGTGATCAACTAGTAAATTTAATCTTTTTAAACATATTGAAAGCATAACTAAGTTGAAATTTTGTAAAGTTCCATTGCATGTTGTCACTAATAATGCTACATAGTTTTCCACATAATAGATATCTAATAAATATGAAAAGCCAAGGAATATAAAGCAAGTTTTCACTTGAGTGTACATATGAACCATATTAAACTCCTAGACTCTTTCCATTCTATGAAATAGCACATTATTTATGGGTCCATATTAAAATAGAACGATATTTGGTCATATGTATAATAATGGAATACCATAAGCCTTTTAAGATCCACATGATACTCACCAAAACTATAAGATATAAATTCTAATGGACCCCAATCATCTTCAAGTGTAAGGCACTATGATCATTGACTAGGGGTTCATTTTGTGTAACACAACTGTTAGATGTATTGAAATTGTATCCAGTAATAGTCAAATGGATTTCTTTTATATTTATTAGTGAACTTGACATTCCATCACCTAGGATTTTATAGTACTGGTTTGGCCTTTTTTTAATTACAGTTCTTAGATCTAATTTCTCACTTTTATCTTTTTCTTAAATAGATTTACCTACGGTTTGCATTCATCCTTGTTTATCTTTTCCTATCATATCTTGATTAGGGTTTGAGCATGTAAATAGTGATATATACCTTTTTGATTCAACCTATCTAGAAGCTTGGATAATCTTTTGTTGCATGTGATCCTTCCATCCTTGATACCTTCATGATACATTTAAATGATGAACCAATGAGGATGTGTTTTCTATAGCCTGTGTTGTTCTAGTTATATACTTGTTTTACCTGCTTCCCTTGAGGATAGTGTTTATCCAACACGTTTGATGCACTATGGCCATAAGATTTTATGCATGGATTTAAATGTACATTTTATCAGTTCTGGTAAACTTACCCATAAGTTTCATGTAAGAAATGAAAAATAAATTTATAGTCCACTATGGTTAGAAAAAAATTCACTACAACTTTAAACTTGGAATAACAAATTTGCATCTATATTTTACTTCAATAAATAATTTTCTCTCCTCTTGTTTTAGTTTCACAATTAAATATGATTTAGATAACATCAATGTATTAACTAGTGCAATGGTGACATTTGTAGACCTATGCTAATTCTCATTTAGTTTTGGGTCCATTCTAGTAGATGGATTAATATAGTTGCATATCAACATACGGTGTGCAATCTTATATGAAGTTGGGATCATTCCTTGATCCTTCACCTACCCTTAGTTCATAAAAATATTGAGGAAAACATTCTTCTACCCTTGACATCCACATTTTATAGTTTCAAATTTACAACTTAGGGAACTTGACATCCACAATTTAGGGTTTCAAATATAAATTTTAGGGTTGTAAAGTAGATGTTTAGGGCTTCACTTTTCACCTTTTAGGGTATCAAAATGATGTATTAGGGTTTGAAAATTCACGTAATAGAGTTTTAAAATGACATTTTAGGGTTTCAAATTCTCATATTAGGGTTTGGAAATTAACATAATAAGGTTTCAAAATGATATTTTAGGGTTTTTACACTTCAGTAGAAGGTAACTCATATTGTTGGAATACAATGTTGTAGTATTGGTATAAATGTAGTCTTTAACAAGGTCACTATTGTTATAAATGTAGTATTGGTAATAAATGTAGTATAAAAGTAGCATGCAATGTTCAATTAAGTCATAATCTATACCGCTCTTTTGAGACACATGAGAAGCCTATAGTAAAATTGGAGTTAATATAGGAAGAGAAATAGGAATAAATTTTTTGTTGCCTATTCCCATAGGTATTATAGGTACATGAGCTACCACTTGATAGTCAGGAGGAGGTACTACATGATAATTAAGAAGAGTCTTAGGTGTATTAGATGTGATAGCTCTAGTAAATTGAGTATAATGCTATTAATTAGAAAATATAACTTTTCTAAGTTAAGAGCAATAAATGAATAGAAATGAAATACTATTTACAAAATTGAGCTTAACTTAGAACCTATAATGTCAGGGCATCACGTAGACATCTTCATGTCACATCGTCACAATTGAGCTTAACTTAGAAGCTAGAAGTAGCCTGATTAATAGAGAAATGGGAATCTAATACACTTGGCATGCACTTTTAAATTTGGACTATATAAGGTGTCAAAATGTAACTTCCATTATAATTTTGAGAAAAATGATGATACGATAAGGTTGTTAGGTAGAGTGACACCTTGGTGTATGACTAGGACCTAGAACCTGCAACATTGTCCACTATGTGAAAATGATCTAAAAATTTAGACATAGCTTTATGTTGTAATTTTTTGCATAACTTCCTCTTGGTAATTTTTGTGAGATCTTTTTTCTAATTATTCCATATTTTATCTATAAATACCAATTCTATAGTTCAAAAACCCTCAAAAAAATGGTTAAAGAGGAATGAAGTAGGAAGGAGAATATAATATTTTAGGGAAATGTTGGATTAATTTAAGGAGACATTGGTATGAGGCATCATCATTTGATCATATTATATGGTGAACTTGTGCATGTGTTTAATTTTCAAGTATTATGTGCTCTCTAAATTCATGGATATTTTAAACTAAATCATTTATAGATCTATACTAGATTAAGTTTAAATTTATAGATATTTGTTTGTAAGTTTTCAATATACATACATATATATATATATATATATATATATATATATATATATATATATATTGTGAAATTATACATTTGTAAGTTTTTTATATGAATTTACATATTTGGAAATTTGCAGGAGACATATCTAATGGATGACCAGAGTCTAGATGAATTTTTAATAGATGACATTCTTTATGAAACCCCCCCACCCCGTGATCCACCTCAAAACCCCCCACTCTCTCCACCTCAAAACCCCCCATCCCCTCCACCTCAAAACCCCCCACCCCCTCCATTTGATGAGGCCCGATTGCAGCAAAACATTAATGAAAATATTAATACAATTGAGGAGAACATTAATTTGATTAATAATCAACCTCACTTGATGCCTCCTCATGTGGTTCGGTTTGCATCTTCGATGCAAACCATTATTGGTTCTGTTAGGTCTATCGATGCAGACCTAAATAGATTTCAGCTTTGGCGGGAGGAGAGGAGGCAATTCTATGCGAATGGTCTTTCATATAAAGACATCCATGACCTCCACATTACAAAACAAACATTAGCCCCATTTTTTCGTCACCCAAAAACTAATCAACCTATAGCTGTAACAAAAAAAAGAATATCAATTAAGTGGTGTACGCATGAGGGGATTTCGAGACATTTTTGGGATTGGTGGTGGATGGTGTTTGATCACCCACCACATGCTAATTGTGAGGTGCCGCTATATTTTTTGAGAAAATTATGGGTGGAGTTTCAATTGGGTCAAAAACCCAATTATTTTGATATGAGAGATTTTCAGGGTGTTGGTTGTGGCATGCCACAACACAGACCAAGGGCACGAGTTGACGCCAATCGACCTATTCCTCCTGCTCCTATGGTTGCTCCTGTTTCGCCCACGATTCCTGCACCTATTCAGCAACAGTCAGTTTTGTCGACATTAGGAGCATTGAATAGACTCTCAGGCAATCTCACTGAACAAGTTGCCCACATGGCAGCTGAATTCAGTGGTGGAGAGCATCATGGAGGAGTCGATGCATCTCAGCATAGAGCCCCAGGCATGTCAAGGGCACATTTGTGTACAAATTGCAATCAACTGTGTTATGGTCCTGCTCCTACATCCACATCAGATGCAACTACAACTGGAGTGGAGTCATACTTAGATCTACTATATTCGGATGATAATCCTACACAGGTACATTGACCACATTTTATTAAATATTTCAAGTGTATAATTTGAACGTAGATCAATTTTTTTATAAATAATTTAATGAATTAATTTATATAACTGTAAACTATTTGTTGTACAGATCTCAAGTCACTCTAGGGCCACATCACGATTTGATACATTGAGTTTTGCATCGACAGCTATAGAGATTGGCACACCTTATAGGGTAAACCAATATATATTAACCCTAAAACCATATGTATCTAATTCTAGTTTAATTTTTATTTTGAAACTTATCAATATTATATTTTAAATTAACAAACTATGTATAATTAAATAAATAACTATATACATACATGTATGTGAAACACAACTATTGCAGCGAGGCTCAGGTCATGTGGCAGTTCCCATGTCTGACCGACCACCTGGCTCAGGTGTTTCTTCCATTGATCCTCCATCATCAGCTATTATGCCTGAGTATTCCCTAGTGTGTGTTTTAAAAAATTGTACTAAATTTGTACTAAGTTTCTTTTTTTGAGTTTATATAAATTTATATAGGCACCCATATATATGTAAGTGCAAGATGATAGGTGTGAGACTATTGGTCAGGTTGGTACTCAGGGACAAATTCATGAGCCATCTACACATTTTCAGGTCCTAAACTTTACTTTAAAATTTTCTATATGTGTAATTTCTAGGTCTTTTTTTGAGTTTATATAAATTTATATATGCACCCATATATGTAAGTGGAGGATGATAGGAATGAGACTATTGGTCAGGTTGGTACTCAAGGACAAATTCATGAGCCATCTACACATTTTCAGGTCTTTAACTTTACTTTAAAATTTTCTATATGTGCAATTTCTAGGTCTTTATATGCTAATTTTAAATTGTAACTTATTTCAAACTTGCTTTATTTGAAATTCTAGCAATGAGCAAGTCAAACTTTTGGTCACGAAGATGAAATAGTTATACCACCTGCACAACAAAATGTGGGAAGTGAGACGGTAATTTAAATGCACACTTTAAAGCCTACATTTAAATATTTAATTTCATATGTCATTTTTAAAATTTTTAAATCTGATTGCAAGTTATTTCTCTTGTGTGTACAACATGAGGTAGATCCATCCATTTCACGAGGAAGAAAGAGGCCTCTTTCAGATTTGAACTTGAGTGATGATCATCCCTGACATAGAGTTTTATTTCATAGACTAAACTGTATGATGTGCACATTATTTTTTATATATGCCATTCCAGGACTTTGACTATATATGTCGAACTTGCTATTACATGTTCTTCTAGATATATTTCAGTATTTCATGAACTGTGATTTGTATTTATTTATATGTTGATGATGAGTAGATGTTTTAAAGTACACATTTCATGGGTCCTACCTAGATATTTTATAGTATTTCATGGACTTATCTAGATCTAGATCTACATGTATATATTATTGAGTATATATGCTTGAATGTAGTTTAGTATGTTAAATATGCTTCATTGTTCACTTCTAGATTATAAATTATTTAATTGAGATGTATGTTAGAAGATTTCTCTCTACTACATTTTTAAATTTTTAAGAAGTGATTAAATGCATTATGGTTCAATAGTTTTTCTTGAAATAGTGAACAATCTATTAACTACCTTACAAACCTAAATTAAGTTAATTTACATAGTGGAATAGATAGGTAAATGGTGTTACAATTATCTAATAGATAAGTTTGGTGTTACAATTATTTAATAGATAAATTTAGGGCACTTTATAACAAGGTAATTTACCTAGGATAAACCTACAAAATCACGATAAAATGATAAGGATGTTAGACTCACCTAGTTAGCCTCAATTGAGATACATGTTCCTTTAAATGATTGTGGTCATCCTTTGATTACAAAACCTTCAATATATATAATTTGTATAGTCCTTGAAATTTTATTAATTTGCAACCGAGACTTTGTTATCATCTTTCTTACTTAACCGAGACTTTGTTATCATCTTTCTTACTTAACCACTATAATAGCCAAAACTTCCTTGGCCTTTGGAAGTTGAATCACATATAGTTTCTCATAAAGGAAAGGAATTAAAGAAGAGATTCCTATGAATATTTTCCCAATTCAAAATTACTTTACATCTTCAACATACCTAGTTCCTAGTGTGGATTTCATATTTGTTTGGTTTAATTTTTTTGAATTATAATATAGGTGTTCTACTTAGGGGACCCATCCTTACTAAATAGTTTAGAAAACATATATAAATGAGTGTGCTAACAACCCAAGACTAGGCATAGCAGTAGAAAGCACAACATCCCATAAAGGTTTCTAAACTACCCATATGCAACTATATCAATACCCCAATACATATAGCAAGCACAAAATTCCAACACAACTAATAGAAAGCTAAAAAACAAACAAAACACCAAACCACATCAACATCTTGAGGGAGCTTTGGCACTCCCTAATGCATCGAACATCCCACTCCTCATAGAGGGATTTCCATTTGTCATAGGCCCTATTGTGCACACCATTCCCAAACACACTTACAATCTCCACCAAAAGAACCTTTGGACACTTTGCATTCTCTAGTCCATGAAACTTGACACATTTCTAGACCTCTACACATTGTATAGAACAAATGACAATTAATCCATAATCTTGGGGTAGCTAGATGCCTCACTTTGATACATCACATATGGATTTAAAAATGAGATACTTCCAACTTCCTTTACCTTCAATCAACCACCTCTAATGGCTATCTAAAATGTGTATTAAAAGACTAAGACAACATCTCAAATGTGGAACATTTAAACTTGCATCACACATAAATAAATAGTATACAACACAAGAATTCAAACTTGGGAGAAACTCTCAACTAGGCATAAAATTCTCAAAAGAGTGAGCAATGCTTCTAATGACACTAATTCATAATATATAATGGCTTTTACATAGCCTTAACATGACTTAAATTATCCAAATGCACAATTCTCTAAAATGGATCATGACCTACAACTCCTCTTGCAATGGTGGAGAATAAAGGATGAGAGCTCCATGCATGGGTTCCAAAGTCCACTTAAATAGTAGTCCAAAATTTTATTGCAACAATCCCAATTGACTTTGCATGCAACCTCTCTTCCAACCATAATCAACTATCTAGTTAGTCATAAGGCTTTGAATCTTTATCAACTAACTAGCCTCACAAGCTCTACTGTAAACTTACAACATGGCTCCAGTCTATTTGCAATCTATACCTCTATCAAGGACTCTCAATAACTGTATCAACCTACATACAATCAACACTTTTGCTTTCAAGATGCCACCAACTTTTCTAAGCTTTGTCTCCAAAAGACATCATTCTTTGTGGACTTCAACCATGTATGGCTCTATCTAATACAACCTACTTTAAATGACTCCAATACTATAATAATCACATAGCTATTTCTGTGCAACAACCAACCAATACCTGTATTAAGTCTCTAAGCTCTGCCCAAGCATGTTCAACAAAGTTCAACCATGAATGGCTCTTTGCAAGCCTCCGTCACAAATCTCAAACAATTCAAATCAAGAAGAAACTAGAAGGTTCAATTCAAATCAAGTATCCACACAATATAAGCTACAAAAAAAATTATCACAATTTGAAATTATTCAAGAAGTAGCATTCAATTCTTGTAGAGAAACTAAATCTTTTAAAGAAGAAACTATCTAAGGAAATTCATTTGAATCTTATCCACACAATATAAGCTACAAAAATTTTTATCACATTTGGATTTAATTATTCAAGTAGTATTCAATTCTTGTAGAGAAACTAACTCTTTTAAAGAAGAAACTACAAGGAAATTCAAATTTCTTATCCACACAATATAAGATACAAAAAAATTTATCACAGTTTGAAATTATTCAAGAAGTAGCATTAACAATTCTTGTAGAGAAACTAGAACTCTTTTAAAGAAGAAACTATCTAAGGAAATTCATTTGAATCTTATCCACACAATATACTTGATCATCAATTACTGTGAAAACCTCTTGACTAACATGATTGTCCTATTTGTGTCATGAGTGTCCTATTTGTTTCATGACTATCCTAAATTTGTTTTATTATTGCAATGGAATTTAGATGATATAACCTCATTATGACTGATTTTTAGATTTGAATTGCTCTTGTGAGAACATCTCAATGATTTATGACAGTCTAGATTGGATACATGGCAATAATCTTCATGCATGACTATTTAATACCTTACCTATGCATGATAACCCTCATTATTACCTTAGCAGTCGTAAATAGAGTTCTACAACACCAATGATTACACCTAGGCATTCATAGAGGTGATATTAAACCATGTTTCAAATATGCAAACTATCCTAGGACTATTTGGACCTTTAAAGTTATCATGACACTACTTTTCAACATTTGTGCATTTAAATAATATTTAAAATAAATGCTAAATCAACACATCTCAAAACATAGCTAAAGTGGGTACAAAAATGATACGAAAAATACAAACTATATATACTTGTTGAACCTCTACACTAATAGCATAGATCATAAAATAATATTCAATCCATGAAAATTAAATGCATAGATCATAAAAAGAGTCTCAAAACAAAAAATAGGTCCATTATTAAACATATGAGTATATCTATACAATTAGCTTATAGGTCCATGTTATTAGTTTGACATGACTACAAAATTGATCTACAATTTACATTATGATCAAATCTTGTAGTGGCAATCATGGAAAAATCTACTTGTAGGATACACCTACAAGAAATAATGAATGTAAATGAGAATGAAAGAATATGTACCAAAAACACAAAATATTAATGCAATATGTACTAAATAACAAAAAAGAGGATACAACTTAACGATGGCTTAAGGGGAGCTAAGAGGATGTCTTAAGGGGATACATAAGAGGATGGCTTTAGGGGATGTATAAGAGGATTAATTAAAAGGGGAGCTAGAAGAGGATGTCTTAAGGGGATACAAAAGAGGATAGCTTACTTGAAGAGATGTACACTAGTCAATTTACAAAGTATAAAATAAAACTTGATGGCTTAAGGGGATGTAAGAGGATGGCTTAAGGGGAGCCAAGATGACATCTGAATTAAGGGGATGTATAAGCGGGTGTCTTTAGAGGATGGATGATAAATATTTGAGTATATATATATATATATGTAATTACCTAATTTGCATTCACTTTTAGTTGAAGACTACAAAATTGACCTCACATACTTGTATGGTGATAACTTCTATTGACAATCATGCAAATTTAACTACTTGTCTAGGGTACACCTGCAAAAAGTAATGTTCAAATGTATAAGTAAATTAACTATATATTTCCATGAGTCGATACAAAATTTAAGACAAGGGGAATAATATAGAAGCTGAAATGAGAATGAAAGAATTTAACTTGGGGATGTAAGAGTATGGTTTACTTACCTGAAAATTTATTCCATTGTACCATCTACATCCTCATTCTTTTGTAATGCATCTATAATTGACTCATGTTCTTCCATCGAAAGTGTCCATAACTGTTTATTAGAAGGTTTGCCTTGATATCTGACTAGTTTTATATTTGTTGCCACAACCAAATGTGAGTAGTGTATGATCTTCTTATGTGTTTCATAATCTTCAAATGCAGGCACACCATTCCTTCTTATTAGATATTTTCGTAGCCAAGTGCCAACAACAACCACAGAACCTGTTGGATACTCCATGTTATCATCATCTACTCTAGGATGTAACAACTTTTGTTTTGTCTCAACACATCGAACCAACCAATACTCGGTTTCCTCTTCATTGTCCTCAGGTGCAATAACAGCATAGACATGTCCTACAAAAAAATTATATAATTCAATAAAGTGTGACATGTATCTAAATCAAATAAATTTTTGGATGCATACATATATAATTAATTATATACAGGATGTACAAAAAAATGACAATAAAAAAAATTGAAAACAAAAGTACCTTCTTGGACAAGGTCTGAAACACGATCATAGTCATCTGATGCAAACATTTGATTAGCATCTTCAATTGTTGTTTCAAGTTGATCTTGTGTTTCTGTAGGTGTCAAGGATCTTTGTTTCCATTCTTCAACCCATTCTGTATTTTCACATGCTCCCCAATGACCTGTAATACAAAATTGACAAAAACATGCAAGCTCCCTAGTCCATATAGTCCATGTGCTTGCATTTGAACTCTTAAATGAATGCCATTTTGTTGATCCAATTATTGTCTCACAATCAAGTCGAGTAGGAATATTCTCTTCTTCAACTAACCAAAAGAATCATCGAATTGTAGAGTTCTGACTTGATCCCGTAGATAACTTTTCATTACACCAATCCACAATTGCACGTGCATCTCTAAATTTGGCTGTATCCTCAAATTTTAGTTGCTCTCTAGCAAGAGCTCTTTTCACACATGCTCCAACTCCATCATGTTCTCCTTTACCATGTCCAGCTTCAAAAAAACTCCACATATGTTGGATATTGATTTCTTTGTGAGCCCTACATAGCCAATAAAACATTCTTGCATTTTTGAATTGCCCTATACAATTATCTGACCATATGAAATGTTGTGTCATCTGGATTCCTCTTTCTTTTAAACTTTCATAAAATTTTGTGAAACAATATTGCACAAACTCTGAAGAGTGTAACTGGTTATCACTCAAATAGAAATGATACTCCCTCAAAATTTTTCTGTTATCTTTTGTACTATCATCTGCATGTCTGTATACAATATGAACAAATATGGCCACCTGCACTGAATTATAATACTGAGATTGAATTTCCTCTTGTGGAGCAAGAGTATAGTTTTCTACAAAGTCAACCACTGATAGGATAGTTCCAATTGGAAAGGTGTTTTTACATGAATGGAATTATCCATCAAGCCATCGAGCATATTGGGAGTGTTTGACATATTTGGATACAATATTATCCTAAAAATCTTTGATGAATGCATGCACACAAATTTTTTCAGTGACTAACTCACAACGCATTCCAATTTTTCCATCTTTTAAAGAATATTCAACATTCTTTAGTCTTTTCACATCCACTAATTGTTGTCCAAATTCATGTGAAATATTTTCATGCATACATTCTCCTAACAATGAAAAGTTGCCACATCTATTGCATTGTCTAGAAATATATGCTTTTGAATAAAATAAGTATCCAGTAGATGTTTCACAAAACAAACCTGCTACAAACTCCTTAATTGTTTGAGGTGGCATATTAATACCACATTCCTGCATAATTTCGTCAGTATGCAAAGTAGAACGTATATATTGAAAAAGATCATAATAATAACGAAATTGTACATGAGTTTTACAACAACAAGAGATTCACTGTTTATTAATTTTCACATACCAAGGTTTACATTTCTCAAAAGATCTTTGGCTTATGGTAATATTAAAAGGTTCTAACACTAAATCATCTAAGAATTTTTTATATAATTCAGTTTGAGTCATGTCTAATAGATGTTTTGGATGAGGATCACGAATTTTAGACCCCACTCGTAATTTTAAAACATCTCTAACATTAGATGATACCCTTGTATTATCATGCCAATATTTTTCAATTAAAGATTTGATTTCACTATTTAATTTCATGTCATACCTTGGGAGTCTACCACTAAAACTCCAACATTGGTTAATTGGATCTTTTTCAATAGATTCTCTTCTCTTTGCTGCTCTTCTCAAAGTTTTAGGATTTATCTTTAGAATTTCAATTGTCTTACTTATCATTCTTTTATTAGAAGATGATTTATTGACTAAAGTAGTTGTTATAGCTCTTCGTGCTACATTGCTATCTTTAGATCAACTCTTTTTACCAATAGAATCAATAGCATTAGCAACACTAGATAAAACTTGTTTCATTGATTCATTATTTTTTTTAGGTTTTACAAATATGCCTAACTTTTTCATTACTTTTCGCAATTTCCACTTCTTCATCAATTGCATCATAAGTTGACATTGAAATCCAAGACTTTTTCTATAAAAAAAATCTTTATATAATCTATTTACATGAGTTCTCATTTGCCTCCAAGAAATCTTACCAGGAAGATTATCTAAGACATTTCTTTCAATCTCAAATAAAACATTTTCATTTTCACTCCTAAAAGGGATATCATTCTCATTCATATCATCAATAGTTGGGTTTGAAGACATACCTGGATTTGTTTCTATAGTCGTATTTTCTATATCATTGAAAGTTGGCTCCGAAGACACACCTGGATTTGTTTTTATAGTCATGTGTTCTATATCATTAAAAGTTTGCTCCAAAGACACGCCTAGATTTGTTTCTGTAGTCCTATTTTCCATAACATTGAAAGTTGGTTGTGAAGACATACCTGGATTTGTTTGTATAGTCGCATTTTCCATATCTTCGAAAGTTGGGTTTGAAGACATACATGCATTTGTTTCTATAGACACATTTTCTTCCAAATTCACCATTTCCGCATTTGCATCATCTACATTCATCCCATCATTTTTACTCTCTTGAATGTCTTTCTCTTCAATGCTCATGGAACTAGATGCTTCAATATTTTTTCATCTCTTGAATCCTTGCTCTTCTATCTCTTTGCCTTTTGGCTTCCTTCTCTCTATTTGCTTCAATTTCTTGAGGTGTCATTACCCTCCTTTGTTTTTTTCTTTGATGTTGATTTGATCCCATGATTACCAAACCCTCTTGATAAAATAACAATTGATACTTAATCCAATTTCATAATTGATGTCCTTATTTGAACTTTTGAAGTAGAATTAGATGTAGATCCTTTGTTCCATAGATTTTGAAGTAAAAGGTAGATGTAAAAACAAAAACCCTCTTTCTTTATTCCTCTTGAAAATAGCTCATGCACTTGATTTCACTTTAGAATTGTTCATATGATTGACTCCTTTCAAAATCTGAATAGAATATGACCTGTCAAGAGATTCCACAAAACAATTGTAAGTAAAAAAATGCAGAAATTGTCACTGTCGCACCGTACTAATCAGACTTGCAAGTTGCAGGGATACAATGAAAATACTTTTTTCCCTAATATGGGAAATAATGGGTATAATAGAAATGGGTACCCATTATTGAAAACATAACAGGTAGTCGTTATATAACAGGTACCCATTTTATAACAGGTACCTGTTATTTAACGCGTACCCATTTTATAACGGGTACCCGTTATTTGAAATTAGAAATCTCCGCCCACTTTTTCCCTTACCTTTGCTTGAGTTTTAGGCTCGGGATAGGCATGGTTGACTGACCTTGAGCCTTGGACCTGCAAGTTTTTTTCTAAGTACAAAACAAGAAGAAACACTGAGTTTACCTATATGGCTGAGGGCTTTTTTTTACGAAATGAAAACCCATTATAGATGACATTGTCTAGTTTTCAAATATATAATTTTTTTTGTTATTGGACATGTTCTTCTATTTATTATTTAATTTATAAGCAAACTAGTCCAAAAACTTGAAATGATAGGTGTTTGTATTTTTTTAATAACTTTTAATTTTAAAATTTTTTTAAAAAAAATTATATGTCATCAATCTACACATCATTCTTTACACAATAAAAAAAGTAATAATAATTTTATGATTTTTTTTGCTCAAATTATGTTGGCCATACACGAGGGGTTTCCAAAAGTACCAATTAGGCCTAATAAAAAATTAATAAAAAAAAAATATTTGAAAAAAAATTATAAAAAAATATCCTCATCAAACTTCACTATACTACATATGTTTTCCCAAAAGGATTTTGAAAAATAATTTTATTTAGGTCAAATTATGTTGGCCATACACGTGCATGGTATGGTAAAAAAAAAGTGACTTTTAAATAGTGGTTTTTAGAAATGTCTATTAAAAATTAATTTGTATCATCTGGGTATTGAAAACTATTACATATTTAGAAACTAGACTCCGAGTACTACATTTTATATTTAGTGACTTTTTTAAAGATTCCATTTCTAAGTGCTTCAAATTTTAAGGTCAAATGTGACAAATTCTGAAAATCAGGGAAAACACTTCCACTTTTTGGCCAAAAAGTGGACCCAACTTCTTGCACTGACCTTGTCCTCTCACTAGTTTGGTGATCTAGATTTCAATATTAAACTCATGAATTCTATTGATCCATCTGCATCTTCTACCTGTGACTTTAGTTTGGACCAATACATCTTTTACTGCAGCATTAGGCACATATGCTATGATTTTAGCTCCCGCCAAGTATGGCCTAAAAGTTTTAACTACCTTCACCAATGCATATGCATGTTTCTCAACAATGTCATATTTTAATTCTACATTTTGAAGAGATTTGCTGAAAAATGAAATGGGTTGTTCATGTCCATCATTAATTTTCTGCAATAATACTACTACAACTGTATGATAAGAGGCAAATGAGAACAGTTGGAATGGCTTACTGAAATCAAGAGATATCAGAACAAGGGCTTCTTTGATTGCCTTATTAATAGTAGCAAATGCCTCCACTATTTCTGTGGTCCACTTCACTTCTGAATTTTTCTTGAACATTCTAGATATGGGACTAGCAATTTTTGCAAAATTTGATATGAACCTCCTCACAAAGTTAATTTGGCCAAAAAATGACTATATAGTTTTCACATTTTTAGGAATAGGAACTTGGTCAATTTCTTTTACTCTCTTAGGATCTATTCTCACTCCATCTTTTGGGACTATGTAACCAAGCAATTTCCCCTCTGGCACTACAAAATGGCACTTCGTAGGATTCAATGAAATCCCATATTCTGGAGCTTTAATAAATATTTGCTCTAAATGTGCAAAATGATCCTCAACCCTTTTGGAATATGTTGTCATGTCATCCTAATTTACTATCATGATTTTATTGATCAATTCAGCAAATGCCACATCCATTGCTCTTTGGAATGTTGCTTTAGCATTAGTGAGCCCGAATGGCATTCTTAAATATACATATGTTCCCCATGGTGTGGTGAATGGAGTCTTATATTGTTATGATTCCTTGACTTTGACCTGATTATATCTTGAAAACCCATCCATCATTGACAACAGTTCACATCCGGTAACCTTTTGTAAAATTGCTTCCATATTAGGGAGGGGATAGTTGTCCTTAAGAGAAGATTTGTTTAAATTCCTGAAGTCCACACATAATCTAATATCACTGTTCTTTTTCCTGACAGGCACCAAATTAGAATCCCAAGAAGAATTCCTGATGGGTTTAATGATAGCTCCATCTCTTAATTTTGTGAGTTCTTCAAGCATCTTAGGAGCTAATGTAGGGTTGATAGGCCTCTATTTTTGCTTGAATGGTTTAGTATCTAGTTTTAGTGGCATTTCATGTTGAAAAAGATCCTCCCTATATGCTTTTAAATCATCATATGACCAGGCAAATACGTGTCTATACTTCCTAAGTAAGTTGATGATCCTACTTCTGATTTTAGGGTTAAGATTCTTTCCAATATATACATTCTTTGGGGCTGCCTGTGTCCCCAAATTAATCCCTTCAAGGTCATTTTGCACCACTAGTGTGTCTGTCATCTTAAATCTATCATGTCCATCAAATGCCTTTTCCAATGCTATAAGTCCCTTAGGTATTTTGTTTGTTTTCAACTGAACTATCTCTTGACCACAAAGGGTTTCCTTCCCATCGTGTTCTACAAATGCATTGAAATCAATCTCTTGCTTTTCATAATAATTAGCACAATGTAGGAAGTTGATTATATCAGCATCATTGTCAAACACTTACTAGTTATGTACATTATCTGGGATAGTGGGTCTAGTTTTGAATTCAACTTCTGTAATACCTCCTAAAGTGACATCATCCCTTTTTAATGTGATATTCGGTAGAAAATCTACCATGATGTTTTTTGACCTATCAATCCAATTGATTGAAAATCAAATAACTCAATGTCATCACAGACTGCATTTATGTACTGTCTCAACCTCTTATTTTTTGACAGTATTTCTCTCTTACTTGGGAAGTAACCAATTCAAAATCACCATATACAGCTAACTTTTTACCTTATGCTTGGTGGTTATATTTAAACCCATGAGCAAAGCCTCATATTCTGCTACATTGTTTGTGCATTCAAATGTTAATAGAAAGGAATATTTAAAAGTTTTACCTGCTGGTGAGATAAATACTACTCCAGTCCCATTTCCCATTTTTCTACATGCACCATCAAAGTACATCTTCCACACATCATTTTCTTCTTTCTTAGATTCAACATGTATTGGATCAGTATTTTGCAATTCTGGCTATTTTTTCTCAACCTTGAAGGATCCTAAATCTGTATCACAAAAGATATTTATTTGATGTTGATCCAAGCATTCTATAGGATTTTCATATCTAGGCTACCTACATAGCTTGATTTCTTTACCTCCCACTGGTATTGTGGCATATGATAAGTCCAATTGGACATTCCCTCCTACCATTGCAGCCCATTGTCTCGATAAAAGCATTCAATAATATGGTGGGATGTCAACCACAATAATATCAATGTTGTAAGTTGCTTTAGGGTATGAAGCAAGTTTTATCTCCACATCCCTCATAATACCAATGACTGGGATGGATCTATTAACCATTGCATAACACTTACCAAATGTAGTGTCAACCCACATTCCCAGTTCTTTCATAACTGCTATTGGCATGATATTCATGGCTACACCTGAATCAATCATGCGGTTCCTCACTATCCTTTTTTTGAGCAATAATGTAGTGTAGAAAGGGTCAACATGTGAGGGATTCTTTGTCAATGTATCACCCAAGTATACCTCAGGAATTTGGAATGTTTGTTGGTGAACATTGTTTGTTCTATTTTCTGATCCTTTATATTTTTTCTTTGGTATATCTGAAATCAGTTTAACTACTATATTCCTATATTTGTCTATCTTCATCATTTCCAAAAGTGGAACTGATATCTTTACTTCAGATATTGCATGAGCAATGTCAAATGAATGGGCCATAGTCCAATCATTCTTTTCTATCTTTATATGCTCCTTTACTTGATTTTGTGATTTATCTTTTGTTTTATTTTTATCAGCCTTTTCTAGTTCTTTGGATGATGACTTTGCATTATTCTTTTTGTAATTCTGATCTTTTATAAAGATACTCCCAGGTGTTCCTTGTTCAACATTCATTGTCATGTTCCTTAAGTTATAGGCATTTCTAGCTTGAGCTATTGCAACTATTGTAAGAGCTTCTCTTTCATTTTCAGTAGGCTTTCTCCACTGATCATATGGTTGATTGTTATAACAGGTAGGTTCCTCATAACCATCCTCCTGATCTAAGAACACTTCTTGTTTTCCCACATCATATGCATATTCCTCTTCTTCTGTAGAAGAATAGTCTTCATTTAGCAAATATGGTGTATCTTGCATCATGTTTATTGTGTGATTGTCTCTGTTATAATTATACAATGCTTCTTCTTCTTGTACTATTTTAGCCACCTCACAATATTCAGGTGAATGTGGTAAATTGCACACCAGACACCAAGGTTTATCTTCTACCATATATGCCACATTTCTTTTTAGAGGGTCGGGGGTATCTTTGCCATAATGTTGCTTTTTGTTGTTTTCAATAGGTCTCCCATCTTTCCAATTTGTATTATATGCCATATCATGCAACCTAGGCCTTTCATGTTTATACTGAACTTCTTGTTTAGTCATCTAAATGTTTGGGTTCTGAGGATTTCTAGGGTTATCCCCCTTGCTAACCATACCTACAGCTTTCCTATTGTTCTCAATAGTTAGTGCCACTTTACGTGCTTCAACCAAGGTCGTAGGGCACTGATTTCTAAGTTCGTACCCTGTCTTGGAATCAAATGCTTTTAGATAAATGCTCAATGCTGTTGGGTTAGTCAGTTTAGATCCATGTGGTATTTTGTTGTGTAATTTCAAAAATTTTAGATTGAAATCATACACTGATTCATTTTGGTATTTCTGGATGCTTATTAATTCCTGTAATGTAAACTCAAGGGCATATTGATTGCCATACTACTCCTTGAATTGATTGTGGAAATCAGTTATTGAACTGATTAAAGCATTAGGTAAGCTATTGAACCAGTCTCTTGTATCTTCATTCAGGGACATCATGAATAACCTCATTCTAATGTCTTCAGAGTCCATACAAATATTTTGTATGAAAGCATTGAAGCTTCTGATGTGATCTTTAGCTAATATTGCATTGTTCCCAGTGAACTTGGGAACTATATTTCTCCAATTACTATCCATAGGATATGGATACAACTGATATCCAGTCAGATCAAATTGGTTGCATATGTTTGTGATGTTTTGAGGTGGAAAATTCATGGGTGGTGGGTTAGGATAGTAATTATATCCACCTAGAGGCTGTTGATAAGCATATTGTTGTTGTGGGTTCATGTGGGGATTTATATATGGATTTTGTGGTCTATAATATTGTTGGCCAAGAGGTGGGTAAGGATTAGCCATATGTTTATGGGTGTTGTGCATGGGAGGTGGTCTAGGAACTTTAGGAATGGTATTTTGATGACTTCCGGATGCTTGTGAATTTGAAGCACCACCTGTATTTTGATGTAAATTTTTTTGTGGATTCCTTGAAGTGTTTCCCCTATGTGGAGGTATATATTTTGGGGGGACTATTTTAGCCCTACTCTTTATCTATTGGATATCTTGTTGTAACAACCTCTTAGTTTCCTCTATCTTGATCATTTCAAGTTCTTCCTGGAGCCTAAGCAGATCATGCTGTTCTTGATTCATACCTCATGAATTCTTTGGGATTTCATTTATTTCTTGAGTTGAGAATCCATGTTTTACCACTTCTCCTTGATGTAATGACCTTTTAAAATCATATTCAACTTGCCTTAGATCAATTTCCCTCATATCCCGTGCTTCACACTCAATCTGTTCTTGAGGATCAGGTCTGTATTTTGCCAATATGTCATCATTTACCCCATTGAGATTTTCATTTGATTCATGTAGAGGTGTAAAACTATTGTGAGTTATTATAGTTTTCTCGGTATTATCCTCTTGAGCCTACTGGTTATTATTCTAGTGAGAATAATTTGATGTTCCATTTCTCTTAGAGATGTTTCTAATTGGTGGAGATGATTGCAATTTCTTGCCTTCCATTTTAGATCTCCTACCATCCATTTGGTATTAAATTTCTGTTATAACAATTTATAGAGTCGCCACATATTTTGTAAATAGGAAAAGGTTTATAATTTATCTTTCTGGATTCTTCTTGCCAGAAGAGTTACCAAACTGAAGTTTTTGAAATGACTCTATGAAGGGAATGGTTTGTTATTAAGGTCTTTTATTTAGTCCCCAACAGAGTCGTCAATTTGTTAGGCCTAAAAAATGTAGGTTCCTAATCCTAAGAGGATGCCAGGCTCTATGCTTAGATTCGCAACGTTTTTGAACTAACGTGATGGAATTAACCTTTAGGGTTTGATGACTCCCTACACTTTAGGTCCTGCTACACCTAGGCGGGTGAACCTTGGAAATTAAAGCAGACTGAGTGTATATATTTTGATTAAGTAAATGAATCTACCTACAATGGCAAATGGTGTAGAATAGATGAAAGCTTGCTAACTAATTCTATATCTAATATCTAATTAATGGTTGGTATAAATTGTATAAGCAATATCAAGGTGAATTTTAGGACTATGCTTGAATAATAAGAGGGGTTTTTAAATGATGAATTGAAATAAGACCAATGCCTTGTTGGGTAAACAGAGTCAAATGGAAGACTAAAACTAGTGGCTTATAGTGGGTAGTAAATCTAATTGTTTGGCACAATATTTTAGTTTATAACTTGTATAAACGTGCAAGGAAATGACTGAAAAACTATCCTTAATAATCTAACCAATATAATTAGATTTCTTGTTACTCACTAGAAGGTAATTTAATCCTTTCTTGAAGGAACCAATTAAATGAAATATGAAAGAATAGCAGATAATATTAACTTGGAGACAGAATGACAATCCTAATTATATGGTTCTTCTTAGTAATCCAAACTAACACTTCTAGGTTACTATGACTGATCAGAAGGATTTTTAATTCCTCTAACGGAAACCAATTAATCTAATCACACAACTACAACAAATGTGCCCTGACAGATTAAATATATACTTGATATATTAATCTGAATAACAAGGAAATACTGAACTAGAGACAACCATACAATTGAGTAATTTAAACAAATAATTGATGCCAGAATAAAACCACATAATTAGATCAATTTACTTCTTCAATAATATACTTGCAACATGGTCTTTGAGAAACATTGCAAACTTTATGTATTATATTCTACTACTGAGCATTATTTCATCATCATATGTTCAATTTATATAGGAATACTTATGAAGAGACATAACTCTTCAAAGAAGTCTTTTGGGAATCAACATGATTAACATAACAAAAATAAAATAACAATGCTTAAGCTCTATTCAACCACAAGTATAGCTAAGCTATATGATCTAAGTACTCCTGGCTTTGATGTGAATCAGTAAATTCAATAGCATTTCTTGTGATCACATCCATCGTAACCATCTTCTCCAAATGCTTACAGGCTTCCCCAGATGCAGAGTCTTTGTCCTTAAGATTTTCTAAGGCTTCATGTAATATTGCTTGACATTCTCTACTCCATTCCTCTTTGCTCTTTAATTCTTTATCACTCTTGAACAACATAGGCACTCCTGCTTTTGAGGCTTCAACACATTCTTTGGCATCATTCTTAAGTTGGTCATAATACTTTTAATGTTGCTCGATCAATTCTTTTACACTGGAGGTACCTGTAACGTCAGAAGTATCTTTACTCTATGTCTTATTTAGTTTCTCTTGCAGCCTTTTGTCAAGCCTCTCATACTCTTGGATTGCTTTATAATTTTGAGAATAATTATCCCAAAATTGGTTCAGCCAATGCATCATGTTGGTATGCCTGTTCTGGAGTACTGTGGCCAGTGTATCAATCTAGATTTGAGCTATCTGGTTGACGGATGGTGATTGGGCACTCTATGAGCTTTTACCCTGAGTTAGTCTCTTTACTAATCCCCCAAAGGTGCTCTTAATAGCATCCTTCAAATAGTCATTTTCCTTGGTTAATCTCTCACAACTTAGTTTGTATGCATCTCTTTCTTTGATTAACATCTGAGCATGTGCCTTGTTTAACTTTGCAACATTAATGCCAATGTCTACAGTGATCAAGGGGTCAGTCTCCCCTGCCTTCAAAGTCATGACATGGCCGAATGTCTTCTCAGTGTCTATAATGGTTGTCTTTTTATGGGGAGGACACAGGGCCCATATCATTAATGAATTTTCATCGTTACTATATTTGGTGCCCATGTATACTTCAGTGACACCTTCTAGAGTAAGCTTGTATTTATCATCTATATTATGTAGAAAACTATCAAATGCTAGAGCAGAATTCAAATCAAGACTAGGAAAGATCATTACCCCTGCTTCTTTGAGCAGCTGTCTACCCTTACTAGGGGTCATATCTTACAATTCACTATCCAATGTTGTCTTCAACATATCAAGTAACTATCTTTCATTGTTGGTAGAGATATCATCAACTGACTCCCTAATTTCTTTCCCTTTGCATTTATATAAAAATGATTTGAATTCTTTAGAATGAATAAATTTATCATCTGAAATAAAAGAATCGTGTGCTATTCGTATTGGGTCTTCATCAGCAGACCCCTCCTCATCATGTGCTATACCAAGAGATTGATATTGTTGCATCTTTTGTTTGGACATTCTTGTTGTCTATTGATGTGGCCCCTCTTGTTCTGTAGGTTCTTCATCATCAGAGGATAACAACTCAATCTCTAGAAGTTGTTTCCTCTTCTCATCTAGGTCCCTGTTATATTTTTCAACCACCAATTCAACTTCAGTCTCCTCCTGATTCCTAATGATATCATCATGGGGATAAGGGATATGTGTGTATCCACTAAGGTTCTATTTTCTCCGAGCAAGGTCAATGAAACCTTCAGGATCAAACCCTTTTCTTGCCTCAGCACATCTCATATTGTAATGCATCAGCTTATCTATAATGAGACCATACCCCTCCTTGGATACCACAGTAAAATCTCCAAAGCAAAGAGTACTAGGCATAAAAGATTGTTTGTCATGAGAGCTCAAGTGCATCACATTTGAACAATTCATTTGCCTAACTATTTCTAAATAGGCAATTCTATCAGGGACAGTCTTAGGCAAGATAAAAGGAGTGTCCTCAAAACCATACACTCTAATCATGGTAGCATCTTCAAAACAGTACCTGTCTCCCCAGTTGTGAGTAGCAGTAGGAGGACCACCAAAATCTTTTGGTCTAAGAAACCTCTTTATTTAATTTGAGATTGAATACTCACAGGGATGACTAAAATATCTATATCACACTTTCACATAATATTCTTCAAATTGCACATAACTAAAATGGGCATATCTACTTTCCCATATTCTGGTCCACATTTGCATGGGTGACTTTTTCCCCTTCTGATCTACTAGAACAACTTTGAATTCATTTGAGCCCACTTCCTTGCCATAATAGAGCACCATGTACATGAGAAGTGAGTAATGTTCAAAGGAAATTGATGGGGCATTTTTCTTTATTGCAGTCAGACCAGAATCAAGTCGATTAAAAACATAAGCAGCAGAATCAAACTGCCTGGCATTGTGGCATTGGACATCTATGGCTATGACCATCAGAGGAATTGTCATGAAATCAGGGACCTCTGATCCTAGGACCTAGCCCACAGAGTATTAGGTTTATTGTATGTAGGGTTCAAATAATGACACATGAAAAGGAGGGTCATCATTCTCACTGAGAGGCACCATTTCTCCATCTTCCCTAGGCCTGTGAATAGGCAACCTCCATCCATTATCTGTAGTATCCATTCTCTAGTACTCCTTATCCAAATCCTCGTAAACTATGGGGACAATACATAAATCATCCAAGTCAAAAACCTCACAAATGGAATTCTTAGATAAATGTATAATAGGCTCCCCCTGTGGGTTGCATATGGCCTTAAGGCTTGGATTATACTGCCTAGCCATAAGTTGGAGGAATTCTTCATTTAGAAACACATCAGGAACAACCAATTTGCCTAAGTTTAGGTGCCATTGGTTAGATACTGGAAAATTCCTGAATCTTTTGTTTTAGTGGAATTTAAACAATTCATACCCTCGAATTGGGGTCCAGACATTTCCTATGTATTTACACTTGTCTTCTAGTTTCTCCACTTCTAGCCTAAGTTGTACAGAACTTTGGGCTTTGGGAGTTGATCCAGGTAGTTGATCAATTAAATATTGGTTTAGTTTCCTTTCTTTTGTTTTCTCCTTAGGGGTTTTATCAATTTTTTTTCTTTTAGGTTTACTGGTATCAGCCTGTTGTTTTCTGCCTTTTCCTTTCATTAGAGTCTCCATTTACAAGCCTGGATAGTAAATTCAAAATTACAGGCTATCACATAGAAGTTTGTATGTATGTACCTATTATTTTGAAATAGTGATTGAATTCCCCTGTATTCTCCTCCAAGTCTCCACTTGCTTGCTCGCTTTAGATAATTCTTTTGAACTCAATTGCAATACTTTCGAATGACATCTCAGAGGATTTCTTCATCATCTGTAATTAATGGTTCTAGCATTTCAATTTTCTTGATTGTTGTGAAATGTCACATCATCATAACTTCTCTCATCAGCATGATTTTTGTAATTTCAGGGCGATTTTAATATATTATCATGGCGCAAACATTTCCTCATGGATCTATCGTTGTAACCCTTGATTTGTCTCTTCGATGTCATATTTCATAAGTAGATTTGTATCGGCAGGATACCTTCAAGATCTACCTGATGTAGAAGTGGGCATGGTTATCATCGGCCTGACTTTCTTCATCATTGTAAGAATAACGTTCTCCTCCGATATATTAAGTGTCCCTGATGTGACTATCAGTGAGAGTCATGTCGATGAACATGATCGTCATTGTTATCAGAGTAAGATATGTTATTGGGATAACTTATTTCAAATCACCTGATCATGGTTATCTCACCGATAGCCTTTTGTATCCTTGATTGGAGAGACCTTCACAACATGTCACTGACATCGTTGTGAGTATTGCTTTAGCCAGACTTCTAAGCTTTGTTCTAATTTATTCACTTTCCCTAATGGATCTTATTCTTCACACATATCAGTGTAAGCTATGCCAAAGCACTTTTCTTTAATCACTGAGACATTAGAATATTGAAGACTCATTAATCTTTCACTCTGATGTTTATCTCCTGTCGATGACCACTAGTTCCCTTGATTCCATGGGATGCTAGGTGAGAGTTTTGCCGAAATCCTCCATCCGTATGATCTATACCGTCAGGAGAATTTGTAGAGTATTACCCAATAGTGCCGACTTATACTGATCAACGTGACTCGTAACTTTCTCTCCGATGAAAGGCCATTGATATCATTTTCTCTATCGCTGATTCTTGAAATCTTCTCCCTGATCATTAATCTCACACCGATACTCATTTAAGCTAGTTTTTATGGATCGGTATGTCTAAAATGAGGTCTTGCCAATATTAGGAAATTGGAACCCTCTTATTATTATGATTTTGGGCATAATGTTTTATGATTGGTCAGGCATAGGTGGGTAAGAATGTAGGAAAATTTGAAATTTCCCTATCCCAACAGGCTCTCCATCTTTGTAGATAACCAATGAAACTCTCACCACTTCATTATTTGGTGTTGCAAAGGTCGAGCATAGTGATCTCATGTTCTACATTGTATGAGATGTGGGTGATGAATTTCTCTGAAAGATCATGGAAATTGGATATGGAGCCATAAGGTAAGTGCATGAACCATTCTAGGGCTTGTCCTCCTAGGCTTCATGGAAAAATACGAAGGAGGAATTGGTCATCATAGGCGACTTCTTGGCATGCCATGAAGAACTCCTTGATGTGGTCATGAGGGTCTCCTTTTCCTTTGTATTTATTGAATTTTAGCATTTCAAAGTGTTGAGGAAAAGGTGTGATGGCAATGTTCTTGTCAAATGGGTAGGGACATAAGTCTTCGAACTTATAATGTTTCTTTTGGGTCCCTAGTTGGATGTTTTTAAGGGCATTTTTCATCTCTTGGAATTCTTGGTTGAAAGGGTTAGCAAGAGGTGGTTGTGGTACTTGGTTGAGTGGAGGTTGTTGCATTGACAATTGTTGGTAATGAGGGTGAATGTATTGTTGTTGTTTTTGGGAGTGGGCATATTGTTGCTGTGTGTGAGGTGGAAGACCTATGGTTTGTGTGTATATGTGAGAGTCATGTGTTTGTTGTTGTGGGATGACTTGTCGAGTTCGAGGTTGGACATATTATTGATGTTGAACACGTGGGGGTAGAGCTATGGCTTGTGTATAAATATGGGACCCATATCCTTGTTGTTGCGGGATGACTTGTTGAGTTTGGGGTTGTGGCTATTGTTGGATGTCACAAGGAGGTTGCATTAATGACTCATGGTGGGGTTGATGCGTGGAAGGTTGATATGTGTGCGTGGGATTAGCATGGTTTGTTAATGGGTTTTGGGGTTGGTTGAGTGGATTCACAATGGGTGTTTGAGTCATGGGTGGTGCTACTATTTGTGTGATGATCGACCTTGGTGGAATGTTTAGTGGAGGGAGAGGTTACAGTACAATCGTGGTGACTTCTTGTGGATTGTTTGGTGGAGGTGGTATGATGGTGATGGTGACATTAGAAGGCACCCCAAAAATGGGTACATCAGAAGGTAGCATGTCATAAGGTAACCCGACGGGAGGATTGGATGCTTGTGGTTGTAAAACATTTCTAGCCCTCATGTTTTGTCCCAAGGTGTGAACAAAGGCAGTGTTGGAAGCAAAACTAGCCCAAGGATTATTCTAGATGGGTTCGTTAGGATTAGGGACACGTCCCCATGGTTGATTGCGGATGGGTGTTAGTGGCTTGTCATGGAAGATGGTTTTGAGCTTGTCATGGTCATATGAATATAGAAGGCATGCACCATGTTCAATGAGACGTTGAAGAAATTCATCCTTGTGGTTGTCAATGAATTGGTCAAACTTGTCATGTAACCTCTTTTCGTTAAGGAATTCGACAAAGGTGGGGGAATAAGTTTGATGAGGATGAGTGGATGCTTGCTGCAGGACCACCTTCTTTATGGTGCAGGAGTCATGTTTTGTTTTTGTTTTCAATAAGGCTTTTTAAGCCCCATCATCTTTTTAATAAGGTTTTCATGTCAATTCGGTCACTAGACCTATGTAGACCATGTTTTGGTCAAGTTGGATGTAATAACACAATGAAAACATGTAGTTTTCTTGTGATAGGAAAAACCCAATGGCTAACTATCTTTCAAATCAGTTTGCACAGTTGAGAGGAATGTTAACTGATGTTTTCAAGCCTCTATAGGTGAAGAAGCAGGATGTAATGACAGGGAATGAATGAATGAAGATCTAGATTTTTGGGTGTGTTGAAACATTGTTCTTTCTAAGTAGTTCTCTGTAACAGTCATCCTGTATACCTGTACGGATAGGTAATTTCCAAAAACTGACTAGAGATGTTCCTGTGTTGAAGTAGCTTTCATTTATAAGTAGTCTGGTGTCTTGAAGTGTCTTAGTCAGTGAGAAATTATTCTTTTTGCAGAGACTGGTCTGAAAACCTAGAAACTAAGGTTTGGTGAATAAATGGACTGTTATTCCTCTATCCACTGAAAGCAAGATTCTCATTTTCAGTGTGATGGAGAAATACAGTGTAGATTTTGTGTTTTCTATTATTTTGGACCAACACCCAGGGATCCAAGGAGTTTGGGCATGAGTTGACTAGGCATCTCTATGTGACTAGTCATTGAAAAGTGTTGTTATGTGAGTGGCCAAATTGACTGATGATCAAAGTGTTTGCAAAATATTGTAGATCCCTTCTGTTCTGTTGAATTTGTTTCTGTATACTGGTTTGGTGTCTACATGAGTTGTAGAGTAACCGAGGTCATCATCAGCGTAACATAGCCCTCAGGGAAACTTCTGGGATTTATATCGATCAAGGCGATAGAAGGTGCATCGGTGGAGAGTGGCTTAAGTTTAACTGAAGATAATATCTATCGGCATATCAGGAGAACCAACAAGGAGTTCACCAACATTTGGAGTCTCACCGATAATGGGTTGTATCGGCACATCGGCCAAAATTCATAAGTGCTCTCCGATGAAGGAAGTCATGCCAAAGTGTCGGAGGTAGTCAAACAAAGTCAAGTGTATCGGTACATCAGCCAGAGTTCACAAGTGATCACTGATGATCGAGGTCTTATCAACAAGGTCACAGTTAAGGTAAGTGGGAACGTAACCACCATTAGGGTATTGACAGGAGGTTTGAAGACACTACCGATAGAGGAAGTCTCTCTGAGGACAAAGTGGAGTTGACTGTCAGGGAGAGTTGAGAGATCGGTTAGAAAAATAGCAAGGTGGTTGGCAGGGTCTGTTTAGCGGATGAGAATAGATTGCTGAGATGTAAGATGGTCTCACACCGATACAGTTTGTGACAAGTTGTTCACTTCCTCTATGCGCTCTGCATCATATTGGTATCAGAGCTAATTTTTGAATTGGAGCAGTGTATGATAGATGAGGAGATAGAAACTGAGGCTAGCACAATGCCTTCCAAGTCTATGAGCAAAGAAGCCATCAAGAAGATGGAAGAGGAGATGCTTGAAGCAAGGCTGAAAGAAGAGAGGCCCAAGGGTAAGAGTAAAGAAGATGTAAGTGCTTCTGATGTAGAAGAAGAAGAAGAGGTAGAGGAGAGCCCTCAAGAACTAGGTATGTCTGTATACAAAAAGGCATTCTTGAATGCACTCAAAGGTGCCCAGGGAGATAGTGGTGATCCAAAGATGGATGTTCCTACATTCAATGTGAAACTAGATGGAGATGCCCTCATGGATTGGATTGAAGCCATGTGCAACTATTTTGAATTCAAAGAGTATAGTGACAACAAGAAAGTCAAGTTTACTAAGACAAGGCTGAGAGGTTCTGCCCTAGTTTGGTGGAACTATATGCAAGGTGAAAGAGAGAAAGTTGGAAAGAACCCTATCACCAAATGGAGTAGAATGGTAGCCATGCTAAGAGACAAGTTCATGCCATCTGATTATGAGTTGCAGACCATTAGTAAGTTTAATCATCTCAGACAAAAGGATATGGATGTGGCTACATATACTGAAGAGTTTCATAGATTGAGCATGAGAGTCAATCACAAGGAGGAGGAGAAAGAGATGGTGGCCAGATATCTCAATGGTTTGAGGTATAACATACAAGATGAATTTAGTATGGTGGTTCCTAAAATAGTGGATGAGTGTTTTCTATTAGCCTATAGGGCTGAGGAAAAGTTGAGAAGGAAGAGTGATCAAAACACCAGAGGAAGAGGTGGCAAAAATAATAGGGAAGAGGCAGTTTTGGTAGAGGACAGTCAAGTAGAAATGAAAACCCAAGTCAACAAGAGTCTCATTCTAATGTAGACCATAGAGGTGATGGTTCCAGAGGTTGGAGAAGACCTAATGGCAGAGGTAGAAGTGGTGGTGCAGGCAGAGGACCCAAAGTTTTCACTGGTAGATGCTATGGCTGCAATCAAGTAGGCCATATTATGAGCAGATGCCCTGAGAAGGCAACTAGTTCCCATGATGGTGGAAGAAGGAATCAGTTGTTGAAAGATGATGATTTCCAAAGTGTGAATTCACCCATTAGTAGTACTGCACTAGTCCTTGAAGGAGAGAGCATGATGATCAAGAGAACCTTGATGAAGATGCCATTGAAGCAAGAGCCCCCACAAAGGAAGACTCTCTTCAGAACCCAAGGTATAGCATATGGTAAACTTTGTAAAATCATTATTGATTTAGGTGCTACCAAGAATGTGGTGTGTACTAAAATGGTAGAGAAGTGTAAGTTGAAAAGGCTGCCCCATGTTAGTCCTCATAATATCTCTTGGTTGAATGAGAGTCAAAATTACATGGTAGAAGAACAAACCTGGGTCGAGTTTGAGATAGGTGATTGTAAGGACAAGGTACTATGTGAGATTATTCCCATGGATGCTTGTCACCTTCTTCTTGGATGTCCATGGTAGTATGATGTGAAGGTACAACATGATGGTTGGAAGAACACATACATCATCACCAAGAATGGAAGTTTAGGATGGATCCTATGCAAGAGCAAACTGGAGAGAAGAGTAATGACACCAATTTCATGATGGTTAGTGGCAAAGAGTTGTTACACCTCATGAAGGAGAAGGATACCCAAGGGTATGCCTTGATAATGAAGCCTAAAGATGAATCAGGATAGCAAGACAAAAAGCAGAAAGAGATTCCACTAGAAGTGCAGCAATTGTTGGATAAGTACCAAGATCTTATGGTAGATGATACTCCTAACTCCTTACCACCCATGAGAGATATAATTCATCAAATTGACCTAATTCCAGGTGCCACATTGCCCAATAAGGATGCCTATAAATTGACACTACAACAGAATGAAGAGGTGAGTAGACAAATTCAAGGACTCTTAGAGAAAGGACTGATTAGAAAGAGTCTTAGTCCATGTGCAGTCCCTAGTGTACTTTCTCCAAAGAAAGATGGGAAGTGGAGACTATGTATGGACTCAAGGGCCATAAATAAGATCACAATAAGGTATAGATTCCCTATGCAAAGGATTGAGGATCTTTTGGACTATCTTGGAGGGTCATGTTATTATTCAAAGATTGATTTGAAATTTGGTTATCATCAAATCAGAATTAGGCAGGGAGATGAGTGGAAGACTGCCTTCAAGACAAATGAAGGTCTCTATGAGTGGCTTGTCATGCCTTTCGGCCTTAGTAATGCCCCAAGCACATTCATGTGTTTGATGAATGAGGTACTTGTTGAATTCATTGGCAAATTTGTAATTGTTTATCTTGATAACATACTTGTTTTCAGTAGGACAAAAGAAGAACATCTAAGAAATCTTGGACAGGTGATGAAGAAGTTGCATGAGATAAGTTGATGATCAACTTGGATAAGTGTGAGTTCATGAAAATTGACCTTGTGTACCTAGGTTTTGTGATTTTTAATGGTTGTTTGAAGATGGACCCCACAAAGATTGAGGCCATTCTCAATTGGCCTATTCCTAAGACAGTGGGAGATGTTAGAAGCTTCCATGGCTTGGCAACTTTTTATAGGAAGTTCATTAGAGGATTTAGTCACATAAGTGCTCCTATTCTCAATACCATCAAGGGTGGCATAAAGTACAAATTTCAATGGGTAAAGCAAGTAGATGATAGCTTTGAATTATTAAAGAAGCAAGTGGTTGAATTACCTACATTGGTGCTCCTTGATTTTGACAAAGTTTTTTTTGTGGAATGTGATGCAAGTCAACAAGCAATAGGTGTTGTTCTTAGTCAAGATGGACATCCAGTGGCCTTTTTTTTAGAGAAGTTGAATGAGGCTAAACAAAGGTACTCTACCTAGGACCTAGAGCTTTATGCAATGCTGCAAGTTCTCAAAAAGTGGAGACACTATTTGCTGCCCAAAGAGTTCATTGTTTTTACTGATAACCATGCTCTTAGCTTCCTAAATAGTTAGGAAAAGTTGAATCATAGGCATGTTAAGTGGATGGAACAATTGCATGCCTATACCTTCACTATTAAGCATAAAAAGGGTGTTGCCAACAAAGTGGCTGATGCTTTAAGTAGAGGGATGTTGGTCATACAAGAAGTATAGATAGAAAGCATGGGAATAGATTGTTTGAAGGAGTTGTACAAGGAGGATGCAGATTTCAAGGTTGCTTAGGAAGTTTGTGTTAGTTTGGCTAACACTTTTCATGGTGAATATTCATATTTTGTGTTGTAGGAAGGTCTCCTATTTAAAGGTAGTTTGCTATGTGTTCCTAAATGTTCAATGAGGGATAACATCATCAAAGAGAAACACAATGGAACCTTAGGAGGACATTTTGGGTTGGACAAGACTTTGGAACAAGTCACTAGATTCTACTATTGGCCAAAAGTACAATCAGATGTAAGGAGATATGTTGCAAGTTCTACCATATGTCAAAAGGCCAAAGGTATGTCTTCTAATGCTGGTTTGTACCAACCCCTTCCCATTCCCAACAGGCCTTGGGAGAGCATTAGTATGGATTTTGTACTTGGTCTTCCTAAGATAGCAAGGGGTGTGGACAGTGTTTTTGTCATTGTGGACAGATTTAGTAAGATGGCTCATTTTGTGTAATGCAAATGCACAAATGATGCATCTCAGATTGCTGGTCTCTTTTTCAGAGAAGTGGTTAGAATCCATGGTTTACCCCTTTCAATTGTCACTGATAGAGACTCCAAGTTTGTTGGTCATTTTTGGAGGACCTTATGGAGAAAATTGGGAACACAATTGTCTTTCTCATTAGCCTACCACCCCCAAACTGATGGTCAGATAGAGGTTATTAATAGGTCCCTAGGAAACCTTCTCAGATGCCTTACCAAGCAGCATGGGTTGGCATGGGACTTGATTATCAGTCAAGTTGAGTATGATTACAATGATTCGGTGAATCAAAGTACTGGGAAGAGTCCATTTGAAATTGTTTATGGTTTCCATCCAAGAGGACCACTTGAACTCAAAGACCTACAAGTTTGGGATAAGAGGAGTGCTCTAGGAGAAGATTTTTCTACCACCATGAAGGCAGTCCATGATCAAGTCAAAGTTCAGTTGGAAAAGACAGTCTCCAAATACAAGGATAGGGTAGATCTCAAAAGGAGAGATGTACAGTTCAGGGTGGGAGATTTGGTGATGGCCTATCTAAGGAAGGAAAGGCTACCTAAAGGATAGCCAACCAAACTTTTGATGAAGAAAATAGGACCGTGCAAGGTAATGCATAAGTTTGATCCAAATGCTTATGAAATAGAACTACCATCCGGTCTTGGTATTTCTCCCATATTCAATGTTTCAGACCCATTTCCATTCAGACCTCCATTGAATGCTGAAGATGGATCAAATGTTGTGATTGAAGATGAAGATTGGGTTAGAGATCTATCTCCAAGTAAGCCTTTACAGTTGGAATACATCTTAGATTCCAAGATTGTCAAAAAGACAAGGAAGGGTGTGTACAAGGAGTACTTGGTCAAGTGGTAGGATCTTCCTGATTTAGAAGCTACATGGATGAGTGAGGTAGACATTTTGAAGCATGGGAAGACACTCCAACAGTTAGCAACTGAAGGGACTTGAGTTTTTCCTGCAGGGGGAGTATGGTGCAAGAGCACCTTCTCTATGGTGCAGGAGTCATGTTTTGTTTTTGTTTTCAATAAGGCTTTTTAAGCCCCATCATGTTTGTAATAAGGTTTTCATGTCAATTTGGTCACTAGACCTATGGAGACCATGTTTTGGTCAAGTTGGATGTAATAACACAATGAAAACATGTAGTTTTCTTGTGATAGGAGAAACCCAATGGCTAACTATCTTTCAAATCAGTTTGCATGGTTGGGAGGAATGTTAACTGATGTTTTCAACCCTCTATAGGCAAAGAAGTAGGATGTAATGACAAGGAATGAATGAATGAAGATCTAGATTTTTGGGTGTGTTGAAACATTGTTCTTTCTCAATAGTTCTCTGTAACAGTCATCCTATACGGCTTGTACAAATAGGTAATTGCCTGAAATTGACTGGAGATGTTCCTGTGTTGAAGTATCTTTCATTTAGAAGTAGTCTGGTGTCTTGAGGTGTCTTGGTCAGCGAGAAATTGTTCTTTTTGCAGAGACTGGTCTAAAAACCTAGAAACTAGGGTTTGGTGAATAAATGGACTATTATTCCTCTGTCCACTGAAAGCAAGATTCTCATTTTCAATGTGATGGAGGAATACAGTGTATATTTTGTGTTTTCTGTTGTTTTGGGCCAACACCCAGGGATCCAAGGAGTTTGGGCGTGAGTTAACTAGGCATCTCTATGTGACTAGTCATTGAAAAGTGTTGTTATGTGGGTGGCCAAATTAACTAATGATCAAAGTGTTTGCAGAGTATTGTAGATCCCTTCTGTTCTGTTGAATTTTTTTTCTGTATATTGGTTTGGTGTCTGCATGAGTTACAGAGTAACCGAGGTCATCATCGGCGTAACATAGCCCTCGAGGAAACTTGTGGGAGTTATACCGATCAAGGTGTTGGACCGATAGAAAATGCATCAGTGGAGAGTGGCTTAAGTCTCACCGAAGATAATATCTATTGGCATATCAGGAGAACCAACAAGGAGTTTGCCAACGTTTGGAGTCTCGCCAACAACGGGTTGTATCGGCGCATCAGCCAAAATTCATAAGTGTTCACCGATGAAGGAAGTCATGCTGAAGTGTCAGAGGTAGTCGAACAAAGTCAAGTGTATTAGTACATCGGCCAGAGTTCACAAGTGGTCACCAATGATCAAGGTCTAGGTCACGGTTAAGGTAAGTGGGAACATAACCACCATCAGGGTATCGATAGGAGGTTTGAAGATGTCGCCGATAGAGGAAGTCTCTCCGAAGACAAAGTGGAGTTGACTGTCAGGAAGAGTTGAGAGATCGGTCAGAAAAATAGCAAGGTGGCCAACGAGGTCTATTTAGTAGATGAGAATAGGTCACTGAGACGTAAGACAGTCTCACACTGATACAGTTTGTGACAAGTTGTTCACTTCCTTTGTGCACTCTGCATCAATGCTTCACCCTTTTCAAGTTGGTTGACATATTCCTCCATGTTGCTCGCGGTAGAGCCACTAAGAAAGAGGGGTTGATAATGGGTGTCCATTTTCTTAGCTTGTGATCGCGTGATGGGAGACAAAAAAGGTGAATTTGGGTTGGATTCGGACAATGAGGTACCGATGATGAGATGATGAAGATAGGTCCAAAATCTAGATCAAGATGATTAAAGGCTGATGGTTATCCTATATACTTAGGGTAGACAAAGAGCCTAAGCAAGAGGACAATAGGATTATTTTACTTGGGGTAGACAAGACGCACCAAGAAAAATAAGATTTCTTGGAATCCAATAACTTAGGAGTCATCTAGATTCCTAAGATAATTTATCCAAGGAGGTCGATGATTGATCTAGAGTCTTTTCCTTAGGATTTGGATGTGGTTTGGATTTTTTAGTCGATTAAGATGGATTTGGATGATGATATGGTTGGTCTCGGTTGATTCAAGGGTAATGATCGATTAAGGATTGATTGAGGATGATAGGATTATTTTACGATGATAGGATTGAATAAGTCTAGTGATGTAAACAAAGTTCTGGCTAATGATGTCTAAGGTCCAATGGCAAGGATAATGATCAATGATTAGGACAAATCACAAGCTAAGAGTAATGAACGATTAGAGACACAGATTGAGATGGCATGTAATGTCGAAGGATGGTGTGGAATGGGGGTTGTCGACAACTATAAGGACAAAATTTTGATTTTGTGATGAATTTTTGGACTGGACATTGATTAAGATGTCTAGGCACTGATACAGAGGTTTAGGCACTAATGCAAAGGATAGGGCACTGATGTAGTAGATTGGGTGCTAATGCAAAGGAATGGGCGTTGATGTAGTGGATTGGGCACTAATGTTGTGGACTAGGCACTAATATGGAGGTTTAGATGCCGATGAAGAGGATTGGGCACTGATGTAGTGGACTATGCACTGATGTGGAAGGCTAGGCGCTGATGTAGAGGTTTGGGTGCTTATGTAGAACAGTGATGGTTTTGCGTGATTTTTAAGGTAATGAGTTGGATTTTTGACAAATTTTGGACTTGGGATTTGATGTTTTTGGAGTTTGGAGGTTTGAATGTTTCAATAGTTCACTCTTTCAAATGGCTCAAATGATGTTTGGGTGATGTCAATGAGAGTCTTCTTTGGCAAGTGATACAAGCATTTCAAACAAGTGCATATAACGTCCAAAGGTTTTGTTGTGAAATTAAACAATCATGCATAACCTAAGGCAAGGATAGGACAATATTTGTTGGATCCCCTAGCCGTGTCTATTCAAAGTCAATAGCTCCAAGATCTTGGTAGCACCAGCTCCCCTCCATGACACTCACTTCTCACACATACCAAGTTCTGAGTTTCCCAAGGCTCATCCCCCCACCAAACCTTAGAATTTTCCCTACTATCTCTACTAAGAACCATGAGAATCAGGAAGACTTCAAAGGTCCCACCTTCTGCGCTAACAAATAGAGGGATTTTGGCTACTAAAACAATGGTTCATAGTAAGTGCATTCATTCAGGTGGCCATACATGTGGTAGTACTACTCTCTATTATGGAGTCTCCCAGCCTTCAAGGGTTGCGCCTTGAAAGGTTTTGGGGGAGGTTGGCTTTCAGTATGACACAACAACACATGATGCTTGTGAATTTCGTCACAAACACATTATTTTATATAGCGGTTTGAAAGAGTTTGTCTTTAGTTTATTGTCACTTGGGTCATTCCCACCTTTCGAAGCAGGGTGGCAGGCCCTCAAAAGGTTCAACAAAAGAAACATAAGCACATAAATACTTTTGATCCCTAAGTTCATATGAAGATGTGAGGGGAGAGCATATGTAGTTTTAGGCTTGGGTCACACTAAACAAGGTTCATTTTTAGCTCTTGGATTATGTTGGGGATGATTCATGTAAGTGTTGTGAGAAGCTTTTGATTCCCAAGATCACCAATGGTGTGAGGGAAGAGTATACACTTTCACCACACAAACATTATCACAAAACACTTCACACACAATTGTTTATTTTCTTACTTAGATGAGTGAAAATGCAATTTGCGGTTCTTTTTAAACCAATGAGTTATGATGCATGTTGTTGTTCTTTTTAAGCCTTTATGAGTGTATATGCAAGTTGTTCATTTTAAGCCTTTATGAGTGTATATGCAAGTTGTTCATTTTAAGCCTTTATGAGTGTGCATATGATTAATCAAATAATTTCGCACAACATAACAACATTAAATGCTTTTGGATCCAACAAGCAACCATGCAAGAAAGAAGTTAGTAATTGTAGGCAAGTCTTCAATGGTCGAATAAGGATGCAAAACCAAGTGTTAGTTTAAAAACATAAATTTTGGTTAGGCACTAATCTAGGAGACTGGAAACTGATGTAGAGGGATAGGTGATGATCCAAGACAGACACCACTTTCCCCTTATAAAATTGAATTTTCCTGCAAAACAAAGAGCTAAGGTGGCCAAAAAGTTAGTAAAACATCATTTAAAGTATCATAGAAACATAAACTACTAACTTTGACTTAAAATCATAAGAAATGAAGGATTTTACCTTGTCCCTGGATGGGCATTGATCTACCAAGCTAGGCGCTAATGTGTTAGATAGGCATTGATGGGCTAGATAGGCATTGATTTGCAAAAATTAGGCGCTGATCTGACCTGTCAGAAGAAAAACAACACAAAACATGCAAATTTGTTAGAGAAAAAGGTAGTGGGGTCCCACCAGGCATGCCAATATGTCTACCTATGAAAATGAGACCTACAATGGATGCAAATTTCACCTAAGATGCACAAATCTCAAGTCCAAGGGACCTCAAGATTGGACTAAATCACTACTATACTTTTAGACTAAAACATGCACACTATCTAGGCAAACTAGTAATGATATGTCCTAGATGGATGATAAACTAAACTAGACTATGTTAAACTACACTAAGAGCTATAGATGTGAACACTCAAATTGATAGCATAATATTGCACAAAATGACTTGTCCCAAATGGGAGGTGGAGGCCTCAATTTATAGATTTTTAGATATTAGATTTGAGGGCTAGGATCAATGGTGGAGATTGGTTGAGGATCTTTAAGCAAGGAGAATTGGACAAATGACATGATTGGATTGGATGAGAAAGTTGCCCCAAGATTCAAGGGATGATCAATGGATGAGAATGCAAGTTTGAATGGATGAATGGCTAGGATTGAGTAGGTGTATGACATGTAAGGACTCATTTATGTGAAGGTAAGGCTTAGATTTTGTGAGGAATTTTAAATTCTATGGAGAGGACAAGTGGAATTTAAAATTAGAGGAATAGTGTTCAAATAGTGCCACATAGAATTTTAAATTGAGATGAATAGTGACACATGGAGTGGGGTGGAAGAAAGATGACAAATGTACTCAATTTGGAAGATTTGCCCATGCTTCCAAAGTACCACTTGTCATGTACATGTGTGTACATTGGATGATAAGTGGACTTCTAGAAACATGGGGGTTTGTAATGATGAATTAATTAAAATTAATTCATGTGCACATGGATTAGAAGAAAATAATTATGATTACAAAAAGTAATCAAAAGTGCACAAAATAGGGAATTAAATAAATATGATAATTTATTTAATTTTTGGAATGAACTATAGTCAAAAATATTTAGTTTTCAAACTATAGTAGAAGAATTGATTTTTATGGCATGACAAAGGTGCAAAATAAATTAATTAAATAATTAAAAATTATTTAATTAATAATCAGATTGGACGAAGTGATGTGGGTGGATTAGGGTTGAATGCGTGAGTGGATGAAATTGGTTGTGACCATTTTCAGGGCTCTACACCTTTCACGTTATGTTTTACTATATTATTATATAGTTATGCATCTTCGACCGTGTTTGTTTGCTGCAGGTTGTAGGTACAGGCATCGACTCAACCTGCACTAACAGGTTTGAGCATGCCTTAAAATCTAATGGAAAAAGTTGAACAAAGATAATGTAGGGTCCCCTAGCTTGTCACCATCCTTCAAAAGGATGAGTATTCAATCTTGCATCCTGTCAGTAAGGTCAGTATGGCCATGTTGTCAGTCGCTGTTGTTTGATCGTGTGTTGTCATCGGGTTTTGTTCAACATTTGATTTATTTATGTTGTAGTTGTTTGATTAATGTTATGGCTAATTGCTTTATTATAATGACATTATTAAAGAGGCACTTTGATAAAATAATAACAATAATAATGAAATAAATAAAGTGTTTAAATCAAGAATACAATTGATAAATTAATATGAAAATATTTATAAACAAATAATATTTTGTTAGTGATTATAATATAAATTTATTTCATTAGTGAGTTGTCATAAAACTCATATATAGTAAATATTAAATAAATAAGAATAAAAATGATTCTTGTCTTGTTGTAAAAGAAATAAATATTGTTTGGTTGGTGGTAAATGATAAAAATAGCAAATTGTTAGATAGTGTTTTTGACAGAATTTATTGCCTTTAATGGGAGGAATCTTCTAAAAGATATTGGGGGGGATTTCATCTCGTAAATAATATTCAATAGATTGAACTTTTGGGGGTAGAGGAGATGGGAGAGACTGGTTTGTGGCTATAGAAGTTGAACCTGGCATCGAATCTTCAGCCCAGTCAAGCAAGCGAAATTAGGTTCCTTTGGTTCTAATTTCTGTCTTAGTTTTCTGTTGCAGCAAATATTTGAGTTATGATTTTTCCTATCGATTGTAATTTTCTTGAGAGGTTAGAAGCCTTGTTATCAAATCCAATTGTGCATGTCTGTATCATTGCATTTCTAGGAATCACCGATTGAAGTGACTATCTATCTCTCACCCATTTCATCTCTATTTGTTTTAGTCTATGTCACCCATAACTTTATTTTTACGAACTGGGTTCCTCTAATTTTTTTATATATAGTGAATGACCTAGTTATCCAAATTATATCCGAAAATCAGCCTTACCCAGTTTGTCATTTTGGAGATATGAATATTTTGTGACTCTATCTCTCACCCATTTCATCTCTATTTTTATCATCTATTGTGTCAGCCATAAGTTTATTTTTATGAACTGGGTTCCTCTAAATTTTTTATATATGGTGCACGACCTAATTATCTAAATTATATCTGAAACACAACCTTACCCAGTTTGTCATTTTGGAGATATGAATATTTTGTGACTATCTACCTCTCACTCATTTCATCTTTGTTAAAACTGTTAGTTGCATCACCAATAACTCTTTATTTTTGAACTGGGTTTCTCTAAAATTTTTATATAAGATTTAGCTCTTATCTATGAAAATCATATCCAAAAATTAGAATTATCCAGTTTGTTAATTCAGAGATATGTATCAATTAGTGATAGACAATTCCTATGCCATCTTGGTTGTTGTTATTAAATCTACAGATCCATTCTGTGTGTATCTTGCAATCATTTTGATCCAAGAGATGACGTCTCTTTGAGATGATTGTCAAACAATTCACAGACCTTGTCTATGCCTTAGTCTTTTGCATAACTATCTAACCAAAATTGCATAAACTTTATGACTGATATCTTATTAATTGTTACACAAAAGTATATATATATATATATATATATATATATATATATATATATATATATATATATAAATGAGAGTTGACATGGTTGTTAATTATTGTTAATGAATTTAATATTGATTTTACTATAATTTCTTTGTAATAGTAGTGTTAAGTTGAAAATTTATTAATGGGTTGGAATTAGGTTTGTAAACAATGTATTTAAGATTTGATTTATAAGTTTGTTTTAGAAATTAAATGATTACAAGTGGAATTGTATAAGGTAAATGGAACTTATGTAAGTTGTATTAGTGGTCATAATAGGGTCTTGTTGTCAAGAGTTTCTTGAGGCATAGATTAATATGTCCTGATTTCATGTGTATGTGATGTTGTAAGTGAATTTTGATGTGATAATAAAGTCCTTTATAGATGTTGTGGTTCATTAGTTGTATAGAGCATGTTTATAATTTGTGCTTAATAAATGTCACGTTCTTATTAACTTTGTTGTTGAGAAAATATTTGTATCATATTTATGCCTGGAACTCAATCTGACCCCTTTCCTATTCCTAGACTTGGTATGTTAGCAGGTTAGAATGCTTTGTATTGGTTTATTCTATTAATACTAGTATTTGGTAAGGGATTTTAACAAGCTTGGTAATCATTAGGAGGTGTAGACACCTCTAGAAGAACTTTGTATTAGGTATGATCATTTTGGTATTCATAGGATCAATGTAGTAGTAGTTTATAAAAGATTGATCAAGTTGACACTTAAGCTTTCCCATAGAAACTTGAGTTTCTCTCTTCCTATTCGTGTGTTGAACAGAATTTGGTAAAACCTAGAAAAAAAAAATTCTTTTACTTTTTCCCTATTAGTGTTCACTCTTGAGTTGCTTTAGTCATGATACTTCTACTTGATTTTAACCATCCTTTAAATGTGTTATGATCCTATCATATGCATGTGGTTAAAAGTGTTGTAGATTTGATGAAGATGTTAAATCTATAGGAATGTTTTGTTGTTATGTATTCCTTTCCTCTCAAGCTAACTTTAGAACAAGGTTCTTTCATTGTAGCTTCGGGTTTTGTATCTTGTGATTCTAAGTAGTGTAAGAGATTTATAGCATTCTAATATTATAGGATTTTAGCCTTGCATATACAGTTATATTTGATAGTATTTACAAAATTGTCTAGATTATTAATGAAATCTATATCAGTGTAAATAGTGTAAATAATTGTTGTGTTTAATTTGTATGCCTTAGAGTTAATTGCAGTTTGTTCGCAATCATTTTAATAAAATGAAATTAAAATAAGTCTTGAGAATTAATAGTTAAAATATTGTTACTCCTGGACACTTATATCTTATGACCATATTGTAACTACTATTGGTGATTAGAAAGTTACAGTTCTGTATTGTTGAGATAGATTCACTTTATAACTATTAGATGATTGTTCATGCTTGGATTAATGTTACGTTCCTTAAAAAAAAATATATTGTTGAAAGGTATTAGTTTATGATGTGCATTTGAGAGTGAATGAGATGTGAGACCATTATGTTTAGTGGTGTCAAGTGTTTGTCATTTGGGGAAGTTGTTTCCAGAGGCCTAGGAGGGTGTGATTGAGTGGGGATTGGCTATGTGTGCATCATGTGAGTTGAATGAAATACATTCTTGAAATGTTGCCTCCTATTCATGTTTGTATAATACTTGTGCAAGATGGATAATGCCTTTCTTAGTGTACCTATTCATGTGGTTATGATGACTATGCAAGATGGATAATGCCTTGCTCTGTGTGATGTGAAATGATGTGTATTTTGTGTTGTAAATGCATCATGATGAAAATGTGATAGTTCATGCTTGGTTTATGTTTTGGGACAAGGATTTAAGAATTGGTCCCTATGATTATGTTTTGTATGCAAGAAGGTAAATGCCTTGCATTGTATATGTTACTTGTCATTGTGATGGTAATTGTCTTGCTTCATGGATAGGGTCTTCTAGATGCAGGTAGGGGAGTGGCTTTCAATGTGGGGCTAGTGCCCAAAGTGGCTGTCGGGATAACCCATTGGAAGTTTTTAATCTAGTGATAACTTAATAATAAATTTAGAGGGTTGGGTAGTTTCCACGCTAAATAAGATAATTGGATGCCTCACCCATGCCTATAGTGCTTGCTCAAGCTAAGGATGGGATGAGAAGGCCATGGTTGGCAAGATCAAATTCCTTGTCCTCATGAAAGGAATGTTGGTTCTACATGTGTCACCCTATGGGGCCAATGTCTAGTGAGAGACTGCCAGGATAACCATAGATGGGGGCTAACATATGGATGGCTAGGATAACCCATGGATGGGGGCCGACGTCCAGTGAGAGACTGCTAAGATAACCCATGTTAGGACCATGTGATGACACTCTTCCCTACTGTAGCCTAGCATTCCCTAAGTGTGTTTTCCCCATTTACTGTGTGATTGCCTATGGAAGTGTTACTTGAGTTTCTTGTGATGTTCATATTGAAGTCATGTGTAGTCCTTGCACCTATTATCCTATTGTCTTCTTGACTATTTTCTTAGTGGGACCTTATTGTTATCTCCTAGCATGGGGGGTGGACCTTAGGGTTCCACATAGTCGAGTGGTTGTGTTTTTATCTCCATTAGTTTCCCTTGTTGTTGTTCATGTGCAAGAAGGATGAACCTTATGTGGTAGATTTAAGATCTTGCTCTAGCTTGAGGAGATAGATACTTATGATCATATTCCATTCTTGTATCTTAGTTGAATCATGTATTGTATCTTAATGTATGTACTCCAATGTAATCTAGATAGCGATATTGTAAACAATGAAATGTTGTACTCTCTTGTAAAAGAACTTGTTTATGTACTTGTGATCCTAAGTGTAGGATCTTGATGTTACTTATATGATGTAATAATATGGAATTGTATGTGTTTATTCATTTGATGCAGTTAGACTTGGAATGAACTATGGTTGTTAATCAATTCTTAATGTTGGTTAGATCTTGTTTTAGTTCGTTAGTAATGCAACCGTGGAACCCTAGAGAATAAAGCTTAATTTAAATGTTATGAATAAGTATATGATTGTTGTTATTTCTTTCATTTAATATATATATATATATATATATATATATATATATTGACCTTTTTGTAAGCTTAGTTGTGTTATCCTCTAGGTTCCTTAGTGGGGCGTTACACCTTATACATGTATAATGTATCCTCATTTCATCTTCTATATGTTTGACATTATTTTCTTACCCTTATTTCACCTTTTATATGTTTAACATGATTTTCCTGTCATCATTTCATCGTCTATAGGTCTAGTATACCCTCATTTCACCTTCTATATGGGTTATGGAGATAGAAGAATGAGGTAGAGAGGAAAAGAGGAAGAGAGAGATGTACATTTGGTATGATTTGCAATCCTCATTTCACCTTGTATATGTTTTATATACTTTGCATATCCTCATTTTCCTCACGTCTACATGTTTGACATGATTTTCTTATCCTCATTTCACCTTCTTTATGTATAATGTATCCTCATTTCACCTTCTATATGTATAACGTATCCTCATTTAACCTTCTACATGTATAACATATCCTCATTTCACCTTCTATATGTTTGACATTATTTGTTTACTCTCATTTCACCTTCTATATGTTTAACATTATTTTCCTATCATCATTTCATCGTCTATAGGTCTAGTATACCCTCATTTCACCTTCTATATGGGTTATGGAAAGAACAAAATGAGGTAGAGAGGAAGAGAGAGAGACATAGGGAGAGATATGTACATTTGACATGATTCACAATCCTCATTTCACCTTCTATATGATCTACATACTTTGCATATCCTCATTTTCCTCACGTCTACATGTTTGACATGATTTGCTTATCCTCATTTCACCTTCTATATGTTTAACATGATTTTCCTATCATCATTTCATTGTCTATAGGTCTAGGATACCCTCATTTCACCTTCTATATGGGTTATGGAAAGAGAAAAATGAGGTAGAGAAGAAGAGAGAGACATGGGGAGAGACACTCATTTGTCAGTAGTGTAGGATCCACGTCAAATAACCTCTAGTACCATGTGGCTGTAAATTTTGAATTGGGAAAAAGTTGTACCCTTGTTGTGTTCCAATGTTTGTGGGGGAATGAACATTTTTCCCTTGCAAACAATGAATATGACTACATATGGAGAGAGATACATTTGTAATGATTCACATTTCTACCTAACTAACATTGTCGATAGGTTAGGGTGGGTGGGTTTATGCTAGTGGAGGTCCTGTTTCATTCCGCAGGTGTCCCAATCAAATTGGGCAACATTGTACTAACAAAGTCTCTTAAGAGACTATTATCAACAATGATTACACCCGTTATGAAAAGCTAGAAAGCTTAGTAATCCTATGTAACATTGGAATACTTTTAGGTTGTGGGTACCCTATTGTGAAAGTAGACCTCCAAATTATGGCCTGGTTCCCTTTGATTCTCTAATAAATTAATGACTTTGTCAAAAAAGGGTAAAAAGAGCTTTCTAATGGATATACTAAAACTATAATTTAAATGGGTGGTGATGCACCTAGATGATAGAAACATGCAGCCCTGATTCACAATGACTTATAGAACATCTATCCATAGATCAATTTGGCAATTTGATCACAAAAATAATTCTAAGGATTGAATAAACTTTCTCTTGAAGGAAAACATGGTTCTCACAACATGGAAGAAAATATTATTCCAGTACACAACCTAAGACCTATGATTTTCACTGTTTTGAATGCATGCAAGTATGAATGAGACAAAGATTTAAAGGTTCTGATATTAAAACACAATAAAAATTAATCCAACCACTCATAAAACAACACAATTGAGAAGGTAAATACTTGATCTTACTGAAAATGAAGAAAAATCTGCATAAAAGGCAAACAGATAACTTGTAACCTATTGTATTATATAAAATCTATAAAATGAATTACAAACACTTCTTCTCTCTGCAATGCATAAGAGAGCAAAAAGGAAAGAACTAAGAAAAACATAAGTTTTTCTCCAATATATCAAAAGAATGAACTCACAAGTGCATGGGAAAACACTTTAGTTCAATTGCACTCTAAAAATAACTCCTAGCTGATTCATGAGGAAAAGAGAAAACCCTAGAAAATGGGCCTCATAACTGATCCAAAGTGAGCAAAAATAGCTCCAAACTACCCCTCACACCTAGTTTGACCAAGTAATACTCCAAACCCCTCCTAGTTTGACCAAAAATCATGTAAAAACTCCTAAAATAACTTAGTTAACTCCATCTCCTAACTTTGCATGATTTTGGATGAGGAAACAATGTGAACAAGTAATAAGGTAATCAAAATGACTTACTTTACCATTTGTTATATAATTGTCTATCTCTTGACTTTTACATCTTTGTGACAAATAATAAAGTAATTTATAATTTATTACTTTATTATTTGTTTACATTTGTTTATCAATTTCTAAGTCATGCAAACTGAGGGTAATTATTTTCAAAAGGTTTTAAAAAAATAATAACTCTCCTTATAACTCCCCTTTGATTTGCATAATTACCTCATGCATCCTATGATGATGCTAATGAAAACACATCCTCCATACATGCAAAAGTAAAAATACATTCTCATATGTGTGATATGAGTAAATAAAAATCATAAATTACCCCCTTATATCTCCCATGCCACCATGCATAACATCGTGCTAATTCATTGGTTAACACATCATAGCATCCTTATGACTCCCATTTGATTTGCATAATCACCTACACCCTTATGACTCCCATGCCATAATTCCATATCATTGCATCTTCATGCATATACATGTGATACTTGATCACATTTCTAAGGTCAAAAGACCTTTAAATAAAAGGCATCATTTGATTTTGAAAAGACCCTTCACGGGCTCTTTGGCATCATTAGGTTTCTTAACACTTAAAGTGTTGACCTCAGACACTTTTTGGATAACAATGATATCATAAAAAGAAGTCAAAAATAAAAAAAAAGAGCCCGTAGTCATGCTAGGGCATTCAACCAAAAAAGAAGATGAAAACCTAAAAATCTTCAATTTTGCACTTTGCTTTCTCTTCTTGTTGCTCTACCCATCAACATGATAGGGTTTCTCTGCTATTTTTGGAGGCATTATGGAGGTTTAAACTGTTGCTTCTGAGCTATTTTCAACATCATCATGGCTTGGGTAAGTCTCCTTTCTATATATTTTTGTTTGCTTGCAAGAAAAGGTGATGAAACTACATTGTCTATTGCTCCTACAGCTACCTCCTTTCAGGTATCTATATAGTAACATCATGATGAAAGAAAGCCCTCCTTTTTTTTCTTCTGGTTCACTCCAAATTTCCTCTATTTTGTTTTAAAGAATAAGGGAAGAAAGACAATTTTTTCACTGCCTTTTATTTAGCTCACTATATCTTGCTTCTGTATAATCTTCTTCCTCTTGCTCGGCTTCACAGTTAGCATTGTGAGTTTGAACTCTTGGAAAAAAAGAAGCTCATACTTTCTTATATGCTTTGCTCTTTCATTCATGGCATGATGACTACTATAGGAACAAGTATGTATGGCTATTGAAATAAAGGGGTAAACAACTTTACTTACTATATGTAAACCTTTGTAGGGTTTGGTAAAAATATACTCCATCTTTGCTTGTGCCCTCCTGTGAACACTCTCCTTTAGGTAAATACTCATATCTTCATTAATGAAGAGCATTTGTATGAATAGACAGGACAACCAATACTTTTCTTTGATGTGAAAGATACATCTGACTGTAGACAGTTATAATGCACAGTAATAGAACACCTATCTCAAAAGGACAATCATCCACTATCTTTACATTTGAAACAACCTTATCTAAGGCAGTCTTTCCCATGTATTAGATCATATGACTCTAGTAGCTCCCTAGCCTCAGTATGTGATCCTCCTTTCTTCCTCGGTCTAGGAACTCCTCATACAAAATAAAAGAAACCCTATCCTCCTTTTGGTATGTTTCTAAAAATTGTTTAGTATTTCTTTTTGGTTCCTCTTACTATGACTATTTTCTATTGATAAAACATGATGTAGATGATACCTTTGCTAGTTGTTGTGACTGTTCAATGAGGTGATCTACAATTCCCTTATGTCATACTTCTTTGGTTGATTTTTTTCCCTCTGTAGCCACTTGAAACACTTATGATGACTTCTCCTTATGCATACATAGTTACCTTCTCAAACAACCTATACTCTCATGACTGTCTCACTATCATGGCAATAGCTATGGCTTTGTCTTGTATATGCTATCATGACTATGGGCTGCCTTGATTCTTGTAGTTGCACTTCATGTAGCTTATGAGTTTCTCTTCATAATGTAGAAGTATAGGGTGATCAAATGATGAATGTATTGTCCCTCTTTTGACTATTCCATTATGTAGATGTACTAGTCATAAATGGTTGTGCCTGTGCGATTAGCATACCTTGATTATACCTTGTCTTTATCTCTTTGACATTTAAGCCTTATTAGTACACTTGTCAGTTGGATATCTATGGTTTTCCTCCTTCTAAGGTTATTCCACATGCTTGGAATGTTGTCATGAACTCCTTGTGAACTGCTCTCTCAAGTGGTTGTCCTTCTTTGTATAGCTATGAATGGTACTTCTTGTTGACTTGTACACTTGTCTCCTTGATTCAAAAGTATTGTATCCTCTCTTGATTCAAAGGTATACTTGATGTGGTGTGAGTTGTCCCTTCATTTGATTCATGGTGGTACGCTATATCTTGAGGATGATTGTCTTTCACCTGTACCTTGCACTCTAGATGGCTTTATCTTGTATATTGCAGAGGCATATGCTAGTTATATGATGAATGGACTGTCATTAAGGTGACTATCCCATGGTTTTAAACATTGCAAGCTCTTCTTATAGCAATTAGACATTATGATTATTCAATGATTGCCCTCTTCTTATGATTGCAATAAAATATTCACCATACTTGTAGTATAGTGCCATGATAGTATGGCTACTAAGCATCATCTCGATCATTCTAATCCTCCATCATAGACTTGTACCCTGCTACTCCCTTGAATATCAGAAAATTGACATGGCATTATACTGTGGGTATCAATCATGACTCGGCTGTTCCAGTCTATGTGGACTGTGTTTCCTGCACTTCACTTTGTGGATACAAATATAGGACTATTTTTTCATTATATGATTGTCATCTATCTTCTTCAGTTGATAATATGCTTCTTGGTTGATGGAACAGTCATGATCATGACTAATTTTTTGTCCTTTATGGCTGTTTCATGCTTTGAATAGCAACTTTACACCTCATTTGCAACAAAAAGTGGTAAATACATGTTCTATTGCTGCTCCCTGATGCTTCTTTAGTTGTAATTCTCTTGATGGGACTATTCCTTAGTTGATATTTCTCTGATGGTGATTGTCCCACCTTGAAGTCTGTCTCATGATGTATTTATAATGACTTTCAATCATAATATGTTTTATTTATTGATATGGAAGTTTCTTTGCTTATCTTATATTCTCCTTAAGATCAAGGGGTAGCATGTTGGGCTCAACCCTTATGGGAGCCCATTTTTTACCACATGCTGAAATGTCCTGCGTAATGATGAATGTACCTGTACCTACACATTGCACAAACAAGTTAGATAAAATAATGAATACAATACTCATGTGATGATTTGATCTTTCTGGCTCTCTTTCTTATTGATCCAATGCTTCATTATATGTGCTATATTTCTATTGGTAGGACACATAGGGAGATTCATATCCGGAACTCTAACCAATTGTTTACCTTGATACAGGTTCACTTGGAGATCAAGAGAGAAGGAGCAAGACAATGGAGATCCACCCAAAGCTCTTAGGCAATGATGGATATGCCTTTCCCTTTATGCTTCTCTTTCATTTATTTTATCTTCAGATGCATAGCATATATTATGTTTCATTGGTTAAGCTACTCCCACGGCTTGTGTGGGACCATTGATTACTCTTTTCTTTCCAATGAATACAAATGCAACACTTGTGCAATTCTGTGTATACTTCATTTGCAACATGAATGAAACAGTGTGAAATGAATGAAAGCAATGCCTTGTGTTCAATATGTACTTTCCTTGATGTTTCTTTACTCTGAACAACAAAACTAAAATCAATCTTTTCTTAAGCACTTAAAATATGCCACGGTTAAGCATAGGAGGAATGTGTTAAAAAATTCTTCACCTCAAATGTAATGAACTATTTCAGCTCTACTAATTTGACCTGTAGGTTAAAAATTGGTAACAGAGACCTAAGAGCAAAAAATTGCTAGACTTTGATGAAGTAGTTCTCCAACTTCATGGCCCCTACGATTGGATGTTAGGTCCCTCCACAATAACTTTTCTCAGTTTTTATCAACTCAACATCATTTGACTATGCCAACGGTGGATGCATTCTTGAAAAATAACTAAGTGGCATTTATTGTAAAGGTGCCAAGATCCATATTTTGCATTCTTCACCCCATCGGACCTAACTAACAATGTTGTGAAATCATTACCCACTTCCATCTATGGAACAAATTTTGCAGGTAGTATCTAGATCTGATAGATTCTCTCTTTTAGACAGTTTTTCAAGTTATAATCAAGTTTTGCTGAAGGAAGAAGATCAGTTCAAGATTGCATTCACAACAAAGTGGGGAGCTATGGCATATAGAAAGATTCCTTTTGGACTATCAAATGTAGGAGCTACTTTTCAAAGAGCTATGGACATGGCTTTCCATGGTTTGATGAATAAGTTTGTAACGATTTACCTAGATGACATTACTATTTTCTCTAAAAATGTAAGTGATCACTTTAGTTTATTTGAGAGATGTAGAGAATATGGGGTTTCACTTAACCCAAAAAAGTGCATTTTTCTATTCATGAGGACAAACTACTTGGACATATTGTTTCAAAGCATGGTATTTCAATAGATCCTAAAAGAATTACTACTATTCTAGGATTGCCTCTACCAGCCCACAAGAAAGGTTTGCAAAGCTTTCTAGGTAGGATAAATTTTGTAAGAAGATTTATTCCTAATACTGTAGCTCTTTTGAAGCCATTAACTTCTATGCTCAGGAAGAATATCAGTTTTAGCTGAACTAAAGAAGGAAAGAGGAGTTTTGAGGAGATAAAAGATGTCATAGTTGTTGCTCCAACACTCGTCAATTCTATATTTGTCAAAGATTTTATTGTTTATGCTTTTGGAAGTGTGGATACGATTTTAGCTATGTTATGTCAATAGAAAGAACAAGGTTTGGAGCAACCCATAGCATTTTTCAGTCAAGTACTTCAAGATTATGAGGTAAAATACTATTCTATTGAGAAACATGTTCTAGCTATGGTCAGAAGTTAAAAGAAATTCAGGCATATGCTTTCCAACAACAAAATCTAGTTGCTAGTTGTTGACCCTACAGTCAAAGAATTCCTATTAAGGATATCAATTACAAAAGAGCTAGTTGGATAACCAAGGTAATGGAGTACGATGTTAATATCAAGGTTACAAAGCTGGCTGAAAATGTAGAAGACAACAAAGAACTTGAGGAGCAGGCTATCTGTTGTGATGTTCACAACACGCCCCATTTTACTCCTTAGCAAAATGAGGACCCCTGTTGTGGCTGTTGCTTTTGCTTGTGTGTGTTATGTTCTATTTGGTGGTAAAGGTAAAAGAGGGTTAAATTTGTAAACTTTGATAGAAATAGAGAAAAAATGCATTTTCAGTACCAGGGCATAATATGGTTGGATTCCTTGTGAAAAATGAGCTAGGGTTGCTTTTTGAACCATCTTAAAATTTGCCATATTTTGCAAGTTATGATCATTTTGGTAAAATGTACATTCAGGTTTGTATATCGCTTCACATATATAGGGTCGTTTGTATATGCAAAGGGTTTGTTTTTGTACTTAGTCGCATTTGCAATTGGGTTCGTATATAGGGTTGTTTGCATGTTGCACATACAATCGCCTTTGTATATCGCTTTCCTATACAAAGTCGATTGTATATCTTTTACTTGTATGCATTTGGTAAAAGTTTTGATATATACATACGAGATGGACCTGAAATAGATTAGAGTGGAAATAAATAGATGTTTTAAATCTGTTGCATGTATCTCACATTGTATGTTTGGCAGGTCGAAGCATATAATGCACTTATACAAATGCGGACCCGAAAGTTTATTAAATATGATTAAATTGTTGTATGCCGCGGGCTTGTATATCCTTATATACAAGCTGATATACATTACACTCATACAACGCAGAATCAAGGAGAAAGTAAAAACTAATTAAATGCTTGATCAAATCCTACTTGTATATCAAGGATACATTGTGATATACAACGCTTTATGCATACAAGCCGGATTTCAAAAGAGAGTTCAATATGGGGAAATTGCTGAATGTTTTGAATGCTTGCATGTCCGATTTATACATTGCAATGGGTATACAAGGTAGATCTCAACGAGGGATCAAATTTGGTTAAATATATGCATATTGGTTGTATATCGAAAGATACAAGCACAATATGCATCGAAATATACATTGGACGGAATCGAAAAGTTATAAATTGGAGTTAAGTGCTTGTATATTTTTTGCGTTTGTATGTTGCGATATACAAGCCAATATGCATTGTATATATACAAGGCGGAATCAAAGGGTGTTAGACACGAAATATTCTTTGCATGTACATGCTTATATATAAGCGATATACATGCCGGTATGCAAGGCAAAATGTGCAATGCACGGATTTGAAATGAAGGTTCAAAATAGAGGAATCTTTGCATATTTTGATGCTTGTTTGTTTGCGATTGGGCATGCGATATGCCAGGAAATGGGTGGAAAACAAAGCGATAAGATTTTGAAGCTATTTTTGGAGCCCGAATGCATGTTTCTGGTCAACGATGGTTGACCTAACCAGTTTAGTGTTGTATATGCATTTTGGACTCACGATTTTCACAGATTTGGGCCCTGTTTTCTGCGTTCACACAGTCACGACTGGATTTAACAACTATTTTTCTTCCTGCAAGTTTATTAATCGATAATACTTATTGCTGGTCTATTTTTGCAGGTTTGCAGTGGAGGAAGGAGCTGAAACTTAATGACGGTGACATCAGGGGAAGGAGATTCGATCTCAGGAGTAGAAGAAGATAAGGATGAAGGGCGAGGAAGTCAAGGGTCTTTATTGATAAAGGCAAAATGCAGATGGAGACATTATTGCAACAGACCATAGAAGTTATTATTGAGCTGCTAGGGTTTCTAGAAGGGCATATTTTTGCCCAGATTTGATGTATATGCTTAGAGTATTTTTGGAGACTGGTTCTCCAACATTTATTGCTATAACCAGAGGTTTGAACCATTGCTTAACTAGGGTTTTGAGTTGTATTGAGGACAATCAAAAGTCTATATATTGTGCCTTTGTGCACTGTAATACTTTACACAGGGATTTTTTAGACATAGCTAGCAGTTGTAATTAGCATTTAGAATAGAGGGACCTTTTAGTTTAGGAATAGAAGAAGGAGGTCACCTGTGTCTGCAACAAGGAGCGTGTGGAACATCCTGCCTCCTTGCTATATCTGTAAATCTTGTAAGTTTTCTATAATCTGATCAATGAAGCTAAGAGTCATTCAAACATTGTAAATCTTATATGACTGTCTGTTTCTAATACAATTGAATCTGGAATTCTACATCTATCTTATGAGTGTTTTCTGGCTCTTCATTGTGTTCAAAACATTTTCTCTTAGAGCTTGCAATCTTGGGTGTATGTTTGTGAAAATGCTCAGAACTTACATTCAAGGTTTTATCTATGGATTTGATCAATTTGTTGTATGATTTACAAAGTGCATAATAGAACAATTAGATCCTTTGGTAGAGTGAATGATGTTTAGATTAGATCTTTCTAATTTTTCCCAACCCATCTGAAAATACTTAACTTAAAACGCAGAAATTTAAAGGAAACTATTCCATATTTGAAAGAAGTATGCATTACCGAGTTGGAAGTAGACAGTTTTAATAATATTTAAGAGAAAAGAACTTGCAATAATATAAATCATTTAAAGCTTTGTAAACACAGTAACACTTTTATGCAAAGAAAATGAACAACATGCTGATATTTATGATCTTTTGCATAGTTTGAGTCCAGTAAACCATCAAGAAACCCTAAATCACATAAGGCCCCTTGAACATTACAGCTTCACATCAACCAACTGAATTGGCCCAACAGGTCAAGACCTGACCATATTAAACTTGGGATTAAGCGAATCTTAACCGATTCCTTCATATCTTTCAAGTCAATTTTGGTTCATTTTATGTGAATTTTTAACTATTGTTATGACTGTCTCAAAACAATCATCAACACTATCCTAGTGCTCAACAATGAAGAACAAGTTACTGTTCCAGCTTCTTCTATAAACTAGATTCAACAAATGATACATTATCTTAACACTGGTGACTATCCTGAGGGTTTGGATAATGCAAAGAGGAGACATTTAAATTGTAATCCATTCCTTATGCTATTATAGATGGAGTATTGTATAGGAGGGACTTTCATTGAGTTTTGTTAAGGTGTATTGAGCCAAATCAGATTGATAAAATTTAGAAGAATTTCATGGACTTTCTGGAAGTCATTTTGTAGCCAGAACAACAACCCTTAAAATTATGAGAGCTAGATATTTATGGCCTGATATATTTAAGGATCCTCATGCTTGGGTCAAAAAATGTAGCAAATGTTCTTTATTTGCAGGAAATCAAAGGCTTGCAACCTTTCCTTTACATCCAATTCAAGTGGAACAACCCTTTGCTAAGTGGGTCTTGATTTTATTGGGCCTATTGACCCACCTTCAAGTGCAGGTCACAAGTGCATTTTGACTAAACTGATTATTTTACAAAGTGGTCTAAAGCTATAGCATTGAGGGAAGCCAATGAAACTTTAGTTCTCAACTTCTATTAGGACCTAGTTGCAAGGTTTGGTACTTCGAATTCCATTATTTATGATAATGCATTAGCATTCATTGGCTATAAAATATCTGATTGGTTTGTTAAGAGTAACGTATACTTAAATACATCATCCAATTATTACCCTCAAGGTAATGGACATGTTGAATCTTTAAATTCTTCAAGGTAATGAACATGCTGAATCTACTAATAAGAATTTGATTAGAATTATCAAAAAGACAATCAAGGACAATCAACAGACTTGGCATGACAAGTTGAAGCTAGCCTTGTAGGCTGATAGGATCACTCCTAAAAGAGCTATAGATAACTCTCCTTTTGTTCTTACTTATGGTAAAGAGGTTAGAGTTCCTATTTTAGTCAAGTTGCCTACACTAAGTCTGATTAAAGAGATGGAGATGTTAGAGGAAGAGCCTATGGAAATCAAACTTGCACAACTAATGGAACTGGAGGAGACCAGAAAGGAAGCATTGAGAAATCTGGAGATTCATTAGGCCCAAATGAAAAGGACCTTTGATAGAATGGTAGTCCTGAGAGTGTTCATGGAGGTTGATCTTATTTTAAGGTGGGATGAACTAAAAAGTAAACCTGGTAAGCATACCAAGTTTTATACCATGTGGGATGGCCCTTATGTGATTATTGAATGCAAGCAAAACAATGCATTTCAGCTTTCAAAACTGAATGGAGAGGTGTTACCCATTCCTGTGAATGAGATTCACCTGAAGCAATGCTTTTGAATATCAAAAGTTGTAGATGTATCATAGTAGAGTAGAGGTTTTCAGTTAATAAGTGCCATTGGCACATCTTTTTCAATTCTATTTTGTTTTTCCAAGAAGTGTTGTTGCATAGTTAGATGGCCTCATTCAAAGCCATGGTAGCTTGCTTTTAGTTTGTTTTGTTGTTGTTTGTTTTCTGGAAGCCAAGTTATAGATGGTTCTCTAAGTGTTTCAGGCAAGAAGAGACTCATATGCCCAATGGATATAGAAGGATATTGATCCTATTTGTTTAGCAGGCAAACACCCCTAAGAGGTCACCAAAAATGTTACTAAATTTTGCTTGCATCTCAATTTAGTAAGGAATTAACAAGTAGTTAAAATGGGGTAAGAAAATTTTTGATACATGAGAAATCCAATCAACATCAACTATCTTGATGAAGGATTTTTAGTATTGATTGATCGGGGTCATGTAACAGTTCAAGTTGAGCTATTGCACAATCCAGATAAATCAATAAAATAAGCTTCATTAAGAAAGCAGACATTCAAAGGATATCAAGTTTTGTAGCTAAACTAATCTCAATAGTTTATGTTTCAAGTATGTTATTATTATTTATTCAATGCAAGACAATGCAGTTAAAAAAAAAGGTATTTATAAACTATCATTTCTTCATGATTATAAACATATGTTTCAAACAAATTTTTAGTTATTTCATATTATGTAAGTGATTCATAAAGGAAAGTACACATAAGTCATTACATGATATGAAATAGTTGATATATTCAAAAGAAATGTTTGTGTAGTCCCACACAAGCTGTGGGAGTAACTATATCTGAAAAGATATAAAATATCAAGTATAAATGCAAGAAAAGAAAATGCATAGAATTGGGGATGGGACTTGTCATTGCCTGGTGAATGACAAATCCTGTTGTTGAAGGTTGTGCCAACATTTTGAGTTGTCCAAGTGGAGCTCTAGGAGAAAACCTGTAAGGGTAGAAGAGGAGTGATTTTCCTTGATTTATGGTCAAATTGAGGTGGTTTTGGAGTTCTTCTTGGTCAAATAGATTGAGAGGGAGAGTTTGAAGCTATTTTAGCTCAAATTGGAGCAGTTGAGACCCTTCTTTTTAGGGATTTTCAATTTTTCTTGTGAGAGATATTTTGGAGTGGAGTTGATTGCAGTTGACTCATGCATGTCCCTTAGAGGCTCTTTTTGTATTATAGGAGAGGAAACTTAGTTTTTTCCCTCAATTCTTGATTCTATGCTTTTGCTTGCATATTGCAAAAAATCCATACAATTTTGTAACTCATTTTTTTAGATTTATTGACAGTAGCAAGTTTACATGTTATATTCTTGTCATTTTTGTAGTGCTTTCCTTCTATTGTTCAAAAGGATTAACATTTTACCATCTCATATTCATGTGAATGTCTTCATGAATGATTTTTGATAGATTTAATGTGCTTTAAACAATCAAAACCTTTAATTTATGTCTCATTCATTGTTGTATATGCACAAAAAGCAAGTCATATCACATGTCTTAGGTTGTGCTTTTGTTTATTTTATCTTCAAAGTTTTGAAACTTAGCTTTGCTTCCAAAAGATTAATAATCTTGAGCCTTCTTCTAAATTATTAATGTGTCAAATTGCCCTTCAATGAGCTGTGTAAACAGGTTTTATTGAAAAGATAGTTGTGAAATAAGTTGCCCCTGCTAATATCAGTGTGGTGCAATCACCTCCTAGAGTTAGTTTTCATTTTCAAAATAGTCACCTTTCTTACCCTTTTCCTTCAAAATTCATTAGTCTCTAGGAAAATCAAAAGGGCAACCAGCCTGTAATTTAGAGATTCATCTTCACTATGAGCATACCCACAGGCTCGAAGGTGTTTCCATGTTTCATGAGATTGCTAAGCATTCAAACTTAGCATCCGGGTGCAATCTTCATGACAACAGTTAGTATTTAGTCCCAAGTCCTTTGAAAATGGAAGTTCAAATCTGCCATGTACTCTTGAGGAGCTCTCTTTATTATACTTAGTTGTTCAACTAATGACAGGTTATCTAACTTGTCTTCAAACTACTTATTCAGTGCTTCCCCTAACAAATCCCATGTTGTAACTAAACCTACAACCAATCCTCTAAACCACGGTAGTGCTTTACCTTTCATAGATATATCCAAGAGCCTCGCTGCAATGTTTTTTTATGTTACATGATGCACTAAACACAATGTAGCCACATCTTTGATATGCTCTATTGGAGTAGTTTGCTCTTCACTGGTGAAGAAAGGCAAGCCTCTCAAGGTTGCCACTAGAAAATCATCATGTGTTGTAAGCAGCAATGGGCTTCCATTATTAAATGTGACAAAAGGCAATTGTCTTACCATTGTGGGAGGTTGATGGGCTTGTGGAGTTTGTATTTGAAAATTTATTACCAAATCTCTTCTGTCAAACTCTACAGTCTTGAGATTTGGAGGAGTAGATTGAGTTCTCCCTGCAAGACTAGATATTTTTATTGTTGTTCTACCTCTTCTTCATGGGGTTGACAGCTGTAGATACTTAAATAGAGTTATAATTCCCCTCGTTTGGATTCTTCTCATGTGCTATATTCATTGGATTTGCAAAAAATTAGAAATTTGAGTCAGCAAGTATGCTATTTTTACCTCTAAAAGGATGAAACTCTGCTATGCATACCAAAACAACAAAGAAAAATTATATTTAAGTGGCCTAAAATTCTGTTCAGAGTCCCACCGGGTGTGCCAAAAACTATTGTCATGAAGGATTGCACCCTTAATGCTAAGCCTTTAATAGCTTTGCAATCCTATGCAACATGGGAACATTCTTAGACTGTGGGTTTGTTTGTGATGAGAATGAACCTCTGGAAGAGCCAGCTCCCTTTAAAAGCACCTTTGAATCTATATGCCTTTGTAGAAAAGAGATAGAAGAATGATAAATAAACTAAACTAAAATTGAAATCTATCCTAAAGGTGGTGATGCACCAATGTTTTAATCCTAACTTGTGATTTGATTCACAATTACTCTCCAATATATTTGTTCTTACAACCCAAACTAAACAATTTTACCACATAAATGTTTCACAGAAAGGCATGAAATGACTTGCACAATCTATAACCTATAATAAATTTGCACCTTGTGGCTGACCAACTATTTTTTGAAAATAAGCTCACATAATGATAACCTCTGCAATATATATCCTTTTCCTAATAGGTTCTTAAGACTTCTACATTTCTGTCATTGCATGGTTCTTATTCTTGTTGGTCTCTCTCTTCATAGTTGAAATGCTTTTTATTACTATACATGATTACTATTGCTCATTGTTTGATGTCCTTTGGCTACACACACGGTCATTTGATGATTATCTTCTGATCTATATGGATGGGTTCTAAAACATATGGCAGTCATAAGAACTAACCCTAACCCTCTATTATTTGACCTCTATGTTGAAACATTGTTCACTCATGATTGTAAGGGCTGCTTCACTTGAGATGTTCCTTGTGTCTATATGACTCTCATGTTGCTTCCTTAGATCTCTATCATAATCTCTCCTTCATGGTGACTGGTCATTGATCAATGAAGACTCTGCTAGGGATTTGTTTCTACTCTGTATCTTATGATGAGGTTGTTCCTTGATTTAACAAATTTTCTTAGTATATTCACTCATTTTTGCTTGATAATTTGCTTGCTCTGGCTGTATCGAGGGCTATCTTTTATGACTATCTCATGGAATCATGTAAGCGAAATTATTATCATTTTATGTGCTTTTATGTACTTTGTCTATAGGTTTGTATGTTCTCATTCAATTCTCTGATAGTCCTTAAGACATGACTACTCTCATGCATTTACTGTGATATGGCTAGTGTTGTTTGCTCCTAAGATGGTGCTTTGTGATAATCTTGCATCATTTGTGGTAAGATAGCTGATACTACAACTAATACATGATTGTCTACCTCTTATATGATTATTTTTGTGTATACAACCTGTAGGTATGTTGACTATCATGTATAATATTTGTTCTATTGTTCACTTCAAATACAAATGATGACTTCTTAGATCTCTTGTATGTTGCACCCTCTTATACATGTTCTATTCATATCATTTTTATCAATTAAGGGATGACTATTCTTTTAAACTCTCTGCTCCTTCACTTGTTGATAGTCAATTGATTAATGACTACTCTTTATATCTGGCATCTTGGCTTCTCTGCCCCCCACCCTAATAGCTGGTCTGACATCCATAATGAATGCTTTATACACTATTAGTTGTGGTATGTAGTGCCTCCTAATAGCATTGTCTATCTATCCTCTACATGCACTATCAATTTTGAAACCTCCTCTAATGCTTTTTTATAACTAGTGGTTACAGGACTCCCATGGTATCTCTGTGTACATTGAAACTCTTTTATTTGCCCTTTTTAGTCTATTGATGACTACTCCTTGTGGCTATACAACCCTGCATTGATCTTCTCTGTCAAGACTACTATTTGTTTATTGTTCCTGTAGCATTCAGCGATGAGAACTTCTTGTAAAAGTCATGTGATAGTCTTTTATGACTATTTCTTTGTATGTTGCATAATGACCTTTCTGTTATTACAATCCCACTGTCTCAAACACTTAATGGTTTCCTTGTCTATAAGTTAGGACTAACTTTGTTCTCTCTTGGTCACTGTCACGTGAAAGATTACACTAAATTTAGTCTATAATTGTTTTTAAGGTTCTTCATTGACTACCTATGGAAAATTTAGGTATACTGAAGATACTCTTTCATAGATGTCTTCATTGATTGTCCTCATAGTATGCTACCTATGTATGATTGCTTTGTGGGTATGAGGCTGGTAAGGTATAATAACTCCTTTGATATTTGTTGTTCCATACTTGTTGTTTATATTCAATTGATGACTATTTTCTCAACTAATTTGAATGCTCCTTCATGATGAAATACTGATGTTTGCACATTGAACAAACAAGTTAGATAAAGCATAGAGGTTGTTAGCCTCTACTTGATTATCTGATCTCTTTCTTGGTTCTTTCTATGATTGCTTATCTACTTCTAATGGTTATTTATCTTTTCTCTCTCATTTGATTAGATGTAAGATAACTAGTACATGTTGAATTATCTACATATAGAAGTAAAAAAAGAAAACCCCAAGATCTAACATTCATGTACATTTCCTCCTGCAAGTTCAATTAGAGCTATCACTAGGACAACTAAAGATGTTGATGTAAATGTCAATAGGATTCATCATTCATTCAAACAATGACGGGTCCCAATTTTCTTCTATATGCTTTCCTTTACTTCAGATGTACTTATTATTGTGAATTGCATCATATACAGTTACTCTCACAGCTTGTGTGGGATCATATAAACACTTTTCCTTTGAATATAAACAGTTATTTCATCCAATGACTTGTGTATAATTTCTCCTTTTTGTAAATCAAGTGCATAACATAAACTAAACATTATTGGATGGCATATGTGTTTATAATCATAAGTAGACTAGAAAGATTCATTTACCTTTCTGAAATGTATCAAACTGTAATGAATGAACAAAGATCACAATAACCAAACTAAAACATAACTTGCAATGCATAGATTAGCTTTATCTTCACCTGTCAATCCTAGGATACCTCCTACCTTGTTGGAGTATCCTTTCATGTTATTTGGCTCATGTAGCAGCTCTAATTGAACTGGTACATGATCTTGGCAATGTGATCACTAGAAGGGTCTTCCATCAAGATAGTAGGCCTTATAGGTTGGCCTATAAACTTGGATTTTCTTCCTTCTTCCTCTTGAATTCTCTACTTCTCCAAAGTAGCAAAGGAAACTATTGTTACAACCTAACCTAATTGGGCTACAAGGCACAATTTGGTGATAAAAACAAGGAGCAAACACATAGCCCAACACTTATTGCACCATCGCATCTATAATAGATATGCCAACTAAAAAACATGCTATGTTGTGATGACTTTGAATTCATCATTAAATCCATTAGGTTAGCCCTTAAAAGATATCTACACACATGAGAGCTAGTAATTGAACTCAAAGGGATGGTAAAGAATGAAGCTAAGGACATTATGTCCTCACTTATGTCTAATTCTTCCAATAAAAAGGGTCCATCAGTCACTCTAGTTGGGGACGCATGACTGATTCAGCCATGGTAAGAATCATAGAACTCTGGGATCTAGACCAAGTGCCAAATTCATTGGGCTCACCGTGTAACTCCTCAAATTAGGGATTATCTGAATTCCTTATAGGAATTGAAGACTATTTGAAAGCTAATTCAAATTACTTATCGTGTCTTGAATTCTCAGGTTAGTGGCTCAAGGCCACCAAAAATAGAATATCAGTGCTTACCTCTATCAAAAACCTTGTTTTCAGTAGAAAGTTCTAAAATCAATTTGAAATCATCATATCCACTATTACTACAAAGAAAATATGCCATCATATTTTCAATCATAGTCCAATCAATTGTATTGGTGTACATCTTGCAATGAGGAATATAGCAGATAGTATCAATGAGTGACAAACATAGAAAACATGCATTAGGTAAGTCAATCCCATGTTTGCAACATTTCTGATTAGCAAGATTATCTCTGCATATTGTGGGACTTACCTAATACTGATATGTGTAATTGACATGTTGAAGTTTATCTTCATCCCTTATATCTAGATCAGAATTAGAATACTTATGCAAATGCTCCAATATTCCTTGTGATTCATATGTAGTCAAGAGGTCAACTTCTGCATAGGATACTTCCACCTATTGATATATACTTTGATACTCATGCTCATATGACTTTCCATTATTATATTATAATCAATTGGAAACTTCTCATTCTCATAGGCATCATGATAATTATTTTGAGACACTTCTTCTAAAATATACATGCTTCTATTATCAAACTCAATCAAGCCTGTACATGTTTCCTACTTGCTTACATCATAAGACTCCACTTGTGCCTATTTAATTTCCACATATTCATCCTTTGGGAGGTAAAGAGACCTATGATACGACTATCTCTATTGTCTTATATAATCTATCTAGCAGCAATGTTCCCTAACTTCCTGCAAATGTTGTCTTACTTGTGTAACTAATGATTTTTATTGTTTAACTCTCTGTATCTATCCATCACACAGCTCTCGGGTCCTTCTAACATCTTCCATAGTATGATATACAAAAATGGAATTGTTATGGCTTGGATCCCTAACAATAGGAGAATGTGTCTACACCTCTATTATATTCATATGCATATATTGTTCATGCAACATGACAACTTCCATTTCTCCTTCACTTTTAATATTAGGGCAGGGAACTAATCTATCCTGCTTGAATTGTGAACCTTGATTATTACTGCAAAACATAATTTCATGTATGTCTTTTATCTAATCACATATATAAATTACAGCCTTGCTTCTTACATAGCCTTGAACCTTCTCATTATGAAATGTACCCATAGTGACACTATTGCCAATAATAAGGTTGCAGTCACTTTTATGTAGCATAGCTCGATCCCTAGACAAGGGATTTAGACCTTTCAATTTTGATCTTTTATATCCAACATATACAATCATATGCCCAATAGACATGTTGCATACTTCAAATTATTCTCAATATCCCTTGCAGTCTCATATGCATGGCACAGTGACATAGGTTCTGTTGGTGGTTGTTTTGTGACAGTCATAACAATTAGTTAAAATTCACATAAAATGAACCAAAACTGACTTGAAAGATATGAAGGAATCAGTCAAGATTCACTTAATCCCAAGTTTAATATGGTCAGGTCTTGACCTGTTGGGCAAATTCAGTTGGGATTAAGTGAGTCTTGACCGATTCCTTCATATCTTTCAAGTCAGTTTTGGTTCATTTTATGTGAATTTTAACTAATTGTTATGACTGTCACAAAACAACCACCAACAATTTCTCTGGTGCTAGAAGGAGGGCCTGACTTGAGTTAGGGTTTTGTTTAAAGTAGAACTGGCTCATAACAGTGATAGAGTGACTAGATCTAGATCCAATTCGGGGGATATATTTGTACAATTACCTGATATAAGGTGAAGTAAGAGTCCTTTGATTTGGAACCCTAAGATAACACACCCAGGAAGCTCATCTAACACACCTTGTGGATCGCCTTATACTATCCACAACTTTGTGAGTCCTGATAGATCTTTGTTCAAATCTTTAAATCTTGGTTCAGGTACTCCTAGATGTCCTAGTCCTCCTAAAGATCCTACCCTACCAGTGAATCCAGGTATTCCTACAAGTTCAGGTCAAGCACAGATACCTGTGATGGCTTATTTTAATGTAGACTCTCCCATACATTTCAATGATTATAATGAGATGCCCAAAAATCTAGAAAAGATATGTCCCAAATACCAATTGCATGAAGATCTGGAAGACCACATTAGAATATTCAAGCATGCTTTAGACCCAGATTAGAACACGAGGACATTGTGTGTAGATTGTTTCCCTACACCTTTAATGAACAAACATCTAACTGGTATGTAAACTTACCCAATGGCTACATTTCTTCCTGGTCACTTATGGAAGAAGCATTTCTATCGAGATTTAGAGGACCCATTGATCCTTGCATCTTGTATCATAAATTGGCTACTATAAAATGAGGTGAGGGAGAGTTGATTGAAAATTTTAGTGACAGATTTCAAAAGGCCTACTCTAGGTTAGTAGCCCCTTACACCGTAGATGATGATACTCTGTTAGCTATGTACTATGCGGCCTTAGATCCTTTAACTGCCATGTTTGTCAAAAGAAAACCTAACATAGATTCAATATCCAAAGTCTACAAGGAGGCAGCCTTAGTAAATCAAGAGATGAGGCATACAACTTGTAGCCCATTTGTTAACGGAGGAAATTTTAGGATGCAGAATCAGGCACAACCATGGAATGAAGTCCCTATGCATCACACTTCATCATTAAATCTGGTACCTTCTTACGCACCTATGTATAGTCCTACCCCAATCCAAGCCATAGCCCCTTACACGGGTAACACTACTAACAACAGTCAAAATAATGGTCAGCCTTTCTTCCGACCTCCTAGAGACACAACTGTGGCAAAGGCACAAGAGGAAAGGGAAGAAATCAAAGAGATCACTGCACATTTGAAAAGATTAACCACCGAAGTGACACAACTAAGAAACAAGAACCTCTATGGAAGAGGTAACCAAGGATTCAATCAAAACTATAGTTCAAATCAAAATCAACATTACAATCAGAACTATAATCAAAGCCATACCCAAAATAATAGCCAAGGTCAATGTTCAAATCAGAGCCAAAACTATAATCAGCATCAGGGTCATAACCAAGGGCAACCAATGCAAAATAGAGGACCAGTGGTAGATAATAGGGCCTGGGGTAACAATATCAAAAATCAGAATCAACCTAGGCCACCCAAAACATGGAACACTAGACCAAACAACAGTACCTTAGCTTCTCCTTTTGAGAATATAGATAATCATGATGCAAAACAAACAGCTGGCATCCAAATGGCCAATACATCATTAAAAAACTGGTGAAGATTTCACAATATGAATGCCCATGCTGAGCTTGACTGTCCACAGTTCCATTTAGCAGCCAGCATATTTAATATAGACGTGCAGCCCCCTACTTCTGAGTTTCTCATTCCCAAGGGTAATGAGGTAGTACCTCCAGGGTATGATACAACTTTAGTCTTAGAAACCTTTACCTTTGCAACTACAGAAGAGAAAGAAGATGAATTGTTAGAGGATGAACCATACTTTTGTGAAAATCTTTATCCCAAATCAGCCTTTGTGTTAAATGTTTTTCAATTTCCTTTTGAAACAAAAAATGAAGTATTGACTGAGATAGAAGAGGTGCAGGCTTTTCAACAGACAAATAAAAACCACACCTACAATTTAAGAAACAATACTAAGCCAGGAGGACCTTTCACCCTTCCATTCCTCCTAACAACTTCAATACACCCCCAGATCAAAGTGCTAGCAACAATCCTGCCATACTTAAAGCTAATCATCACACAAATAGTGGAACAGTAGTAGAAAAGGCCCAAACAAGTAAAGATGAAACAGTAGAGGCAACAAGATTAATGAGTTACTTGTCAGAAGAAATAAAGAAAATTAAGGTTAGTGTACCTCTGCATGAACTATTAAAGACCCCAGGGATCAAAAATGCTTTTATAAAATCTCTGGATACATCCATGACAGATGAGGTGGCTGCTGATGTAGCTGTTCCTAATAAAGATTTACCGCCTAAAGAGAACAGTAAGAAAGTTGAGCAACCTTCCACTACAAATGTAGTAATGTATGCTGATAAGAAGGATGCTCCTCCTTTCTTGTTAACTGTTAGATTGTGTGGGAAGAACATACACAATTGCATGGTGGACTCTGGTGCCTCAGCCAACGTAATGCCCTTAGGGATATGTAAAACTCTCGGGCTGACTCCCACCAAATCTGCTAAGGTTGTCACACAGTTAGATAAAACTGAGGTTAGTGTGATAGGAGAATTGATGAACATTCAGATGCAATTAGCTTCAGACCCTAGGGTAAGCCAATTCATTGACATTCAAATAGTGGACATACCCATGAATTATGGAATGTTGTTAAGTAGGGATTGGTCCAAGACATTAAACGGATATATGGCCACTGACTTTTCACATATGTGGCTACCTTGGAGAGGTGTCCCAAACTAGATTAGGATAGAGGCAGAACCCAGGATGAAACATATGATAACAGAGTATAATTGAACAAATGAAATATTATATGCTACTATTGAACCTGGTGTTTATAGAATTACTAATAATGGGGTACAGATTGAAGAGATCATGATGTTAAACATTAGAGAAAATTGTGTAAGCAAGGAGACAGCATCATTCATTGAGTCTGATGGAAATTCCTCGGATGAAGAAAATAGTGCAATGGACAAATTTGGCCATGCCATTAGACAAGAGGTGGAAAAATTCATTAAACAAAATCTGCCAGTCCAATGTAAATTGTATAAGAACAGATGTAGGGTCCATGATAGGCCACATTCTGAGGAGAGTTGTGGAATGTGCAAAGACATCATTGAATATGAATACAAAAAATGCATAAAGAGGGTAGAATTAAGAGAGGAAAATGTGAATCCTGATCAACCACAGAGATACTTTCAGAGTGATGTAGATGCTCTGATTTCAAATTTAGGAGAAAGAGTAAAGGACAAGGGTAGTTGTCTTTCTAATTTGCAGGCTGAAAATACACATATGCAAGTTGACCAAATAGAAATACCCATGAGTAAACAGACCAGCACCTCACAAGTGATAAAAGAGACAAAGCATGCCAAGGTAAAAGGTCAGAAAAGTAAAGATGGCATATGGACCCTAAAATGTGACAGGTCTAAATCAAAATAGGGTGCAGGTGCGGGTATTGAACTCATAGATCCTCAGGGTAAATCATACCTAGCAACATATAGACTGCAGTTTTCTTGTACTAACAATACTGCTGAATATGAGGCCTTAATTTTGGGACTTGTCATGGCCATCAAGAAGAAAGTGAAAATGATCAGGGTATTTTCAGACTCTGAACCAGTAGTCAGACAAGTAAGGAAACTATATACTTGCAATTACAAGAAAATGATTTGTTACAGACATAGAGTATGGGGTTTAATAGATTCATTTGATGCTTTCAACATAGAGCACATCCCTAGAGAGCTGAACCATAAGCTGGATGCACTAGCAGTTACTGCTAGCACATTAGAACCCTTGACACTGTCAGGTTTGAGATGATTTGCTATAGAATTAGTTAATGTTCTCAGTATCCCAGACAATGTTACACACTTTCAAGTATTTGGAGGGGATCAGCAAATCATTGACTTTCTGACTTGTAATGAGGTATTTGAGGCCCAAATCATTGATGAGCAAGAAAGGCCTGAGACAATATGGGATGAAGAGGATATAATCAACTTGAAAAGCAACTTTTTACCCAAAGGAGTAATTGAATTAGAACATATTTTTGACTTCGACAGAGTGATGAGATAGAAAGACTTACCCAAAATAGAAGGGAGTAAGTGTGATTTACACAATTTAGGGACATAGCAAAATCCACAAAATGTGTCGATTGGAAAGGTTTGCTCTGAGAAAGTTAGAAAAGAAATTTTAGATGCTCTAAAAGATTACAAACACATAATAGCATGGACATATGAAGACTTGAAAACCTATGATACGTCCATCATAACTCACGTAATACCTTTGAGACCAGAGGTTAAACCATTCAGGAAGAAACAAAGGCCTGTGAACGCCATCCTAAAGCCTTTAATCTTTGAGGAAGTTAAAAAATTGCTGTCTGCTGGAATAATTTTCCCAGTCAGACATTCAGTCTGGGTAGCTAACTTAGTACCAGTAAGGAAGAAAAATGGAGACATCCAGTTATGCGTAGATTTTAGGAACTTGAACAAAGCATCCGAAAAGGATAATTATCCTCTGCCTCCAATAGACGAAGTGTTGCAAGTAGTAAATGGGGCAAGGATGATGTCTTTCTTAGATGGTTTCTCGGGCTATAACCAAGTTTTAATAGATAGAGTTGACAGATTAAAAACCACCTTCACTTGTAAATGGGGTAATTATGCATATAGGAGAATGCCTTTTGGTCTGATCAATGCAGGTGCCACTTTTCAGAGAGCCATGGACATTGCATTCCATGGGTTATCAGGTAAATGCATTGTTGTGTATATGGATGATTTGACTATGTATTCCAAGGATGCATCCACTCATGCCGAAGATCTTAGGAAAATACTTAAGCGGTGTGAGAGGTACAGAATTTCCCTTAATCCTAAGAAATGTTCATTTGGAGTAACTGAAGGTAAATTACTAGGGCATGTCATTTCTGAAGATGGAATATCGATTGACCCAGATAGAATAGAATCAATAAAAAATTTGCAAATACCAAACAATAGGAAAGAGTTAAAATCATTTTTTGGTAAGATTAACTTTGTTCGAAAGTTCATCACGGGTTTTGTAGAAATTATGCAGCCATTAAATGCCATGTTAAAGAAAGATGCGCAGATGGAGTGGATGTCTGTGGCTAGGGCTGCATTTAAGGATATTAAATGGGCCATTTCTGATGCCCCTGTATTAGCAAGCCCAGACTACATAAGGCTGTTTTATATCTATTCCTTTGCATCTTCACATTCAGTCACAATTACCCTGACTAGAAGGGTGTAGATAATGAAGAAAGGCCCATTGCATTTATGAGTGCACCTCTAAAAGATGCACAATTAAGATATTTGGATACCAAAAGACAAGCATTTGTGTTAATGAGGGCTGTGAAGAAATTTAGACATTATATTTTGCGCAGCTAGGTCAAAGCCATAGTGCCAGACGTAGCAGTAAAAATGTTGCTGATGTAGAATGAACTTGGAGAAAAGAGAGCCAAGTGGATCACCACGCTGCAGGAATTTGACATGGAAACAATTCCCATGAAGCTGGTCAGAGGACAGGTGTTGGTGCAAACAATAGCAAACACAGACCCAGATTTCATAAAACAACAGTATGTACTAAATTCCCATGATGCATTAGACTGGTACGACGATTTAAACACTTTTCTAATAGCTGGGAAGTACCCAAACAGGATGAAAGCTTCTCAGAGGAGAGATTTGAAGATTAGAGTACAGAAATATATGGTACAAGGAGGTCTTCTATTCAGGAAGAACCATGATGGAATTTCTTTGAGATGTCTAAGCAGAGCTGAGGTAGATAAGGTGTTAACAGAACTGCACGACAAGTACGGAACAGGTCATGGTTCCCATCTAGCTACAACACACAAAATATTGAGGGCAGGCTATTACTGGCCCACGATGTTTAAAGATATAGAGAGTCACATCAAGAGTTGCCACACCTGTCAGACTGCAGCAGATAAGGGAAGGAATCGAGCCAATCAACTACAACCTGTGATTGAATCAAGACCATTTGCATAATGGGGCCTAGATTTCATTGGAGTCATCAATCCTCCATCTTCTGTAGGACACAAGTTCATACTGACGGTGACTGACTACTATACAAGGTGGACTAAGGCTACATGCTGCAAATTCTCAACAACTGAGGTAGTTATCAAGTTTCTTGAAGAAAATATCATCACCAGGTTTGGAACTCCCTATTCATTGGTATGTGATAACGACCCTACTTTCTCTTCTTTAAAATTTTCTAAATGGGCATTTGAATATGGGATTGTTTTAAAGTTTTCTTCAAATTATTACCCTCAAGGTAATGGATTAGCTGAGTCTACGAACAAAATTTTATTAAATATAATCAAGAAGCTGATTGCAAAGAGTCCTAGAGAGTGGAATACCTTGTTGAAATATGCCTTATGGGTAGATAGGACCAAGTTCAAAATAGCCTTGGGCAGTGCACCTTATAATTTAGTTTATGGGACTGATCCCATACTTCCAGTAAATTTGAGAATACCAATCTAGAAGTTTGCCAATGAGTATTTAGGCTTTGGTAACCAAAGGGAAGCCAGGATAGTACAAATGCTACAACTAGAAGAGAAAAGAGGTCAAGCCATCGAGAAGTTTGCTAAACACCAAGCAGTAGTAAAGAGGTGGTTTGATAAGAGGGCAAGAGTCAAAACATTTAGGCTATCAGACTTAGTGATGTGCTGGGACAAAGCACATGAAAAGAAAGGGAGCCATGGAAAATTCGATAAACTATGGTTAGGCCCATTGCAAGTCTCAGAAATAATAGGAGACAACACATTTAGACTTAAGACCTTGACAGGGGAAGATGTGCCATTACTAGTTAATGGCCAACATTTGAAACACTATTTCCAGGCTTGAGGTAAAGGGCAGTCCATTTTTGTGTAATATAGTGTGGGTGGTGTACAGTTTTCTTTGCTTTGTTTTCTATTTTCTTTTGTTGTTTTCTTTTGTAGGATAGTTGTTGTATAGTTTCATTTTTTTGTTTCTGTTCTTTTGTTTGTATAGTCTTCTTTTGCTTTGTTTTGTGTTTTCTTGTACAGTCTGTTTGTTTGTTTGTTTGTTGTCTCCTCAGCAAGGATCTTTGTTTTACTTTAGAGTATTAAGGAACAAGCTAATAACCATTGAAAACAACATAAAATTTAGAATATTTAGGTTAATCATTTGCAATTTATGCATAACTTTTTGTGACTGTCATGAATGTAGAGAGTTGCTTAGCTTCTAAAATTTTGTATTCAATAATAGTGATTGAGAATTCAAGGGAGGTTTCTCATGATGACACACCTAAAATCCTTAGGTTTGTTGAACTTACCAGTGTAGATATTAGGTGAAAAATCAAAGGTCACCCTTGCTACCATTACAATTCTCAGCTTAATTTTAGCAAGTGCTCATTCCTTGCATCATAAAGTTACAAATTGCTATATCTTATGAAATATCTACCAAACATCAAAATTAATAAAATAAAATAAATAAATAAAGCGGATTATACTGAAAATCTAGATTAAGCCATCTAAGTAACTCTACCGGGGCTATGGACGCTCACTGGCAGTGGGGCTCTACTTAGGAGAATTGTAACGATAACCTTGCCGGGGCTATGGACGCTCGTTGGCAGCAAGGCTCTATCCGGTTGGCTATGAGGGAATATCCTCAACTACGTAGGCTAATGTTAGTCACTGGTTTGTTCAACTGATCTTCAAGATGAGGATAATTAACCATGTAGACACACTTGAACTGAAAGTAAAAATTCATGCATCCTTATTGAATACCTCAGGTCTCAAGTTGAATAATAATTTGCAGGAAGGATAGTTGGAAATTATGGATTTATTTTATTTAGTTTTCTCAAATGCTTTGAATTTAATTGTTTTGTTTGGTTGCTAGTGTGTTGGTGGTTGTTTTGTGACAGTCATAACAATTAGTAAAAATTCACATAAAATGAACCAAAACTGACTTGAAAGATATGAAGGAATCGGTCAAGATTCACTTAATCCCAAGTTTAATATGGTCAAGTCTTGACCTGTTGGGCAAATTCAGTTGGTCAATGTGAAGCTATAATGTTCAAGGGGCCTTACGTAGTTTAGGGTTTCTTGTTGGTTAACTGGACTCAGGCTTATGCAAAAAGATTATAAATATCACTGTATTGTTCATTCTTTTGCATAAAAGTGCTACTGTGCTGCAAAGCTTTTAAATGGTCTTCTTTGAATCATTGCAGCTTTCTCCTCTTAAATATTTATGAAAACTATCTACTTTCAACTCTGTTATGCATGCTCTTTCAAATATGAGACAATTTCCTTTAAATTTCTACGTTTTTAGCTAAGTATTTTCAGATGGGTTGGGAAAAGTTAGAAAGATCTAAAATAAACTTCATTCATTCTACCAAAGGATCTAATTGTTTTGTTATGCACTTTGTAAATCATACAACAATTTGATCAAATCCACAGAGAAAACCTTAAGTGTAAGTTTTGAGCATTTTCACAAAAATACACTTAAGATTGCAAGCTCTAAGAGAAAATGTTTCAAACACAATGAAGAGCAAGAAAACACTTAGAAGATAGATGCAAAATTCTAGATTCAATTGTATTAGAAACAGACAGTCATATAAGATTTACAATGTCTGAATGACTCTTAGTTTCATTGATCAAACTACATAAAACTTACAAGCTTTACAGATATAGTAAGGAAGCTAGATGTTTTGTGCATTCCTTATTGCAGACACAGGCGACCTCCTTCTTCTACTTCTAAACTAAAAGGTCCCTCTATTCTAAATGTTATGTTCTACAAATCTCTGCTGCAACAAAATCTCTATGTAGCCCCTATGTAAAGTTTTACAGTGTATAGAGGCACAATATATAGACTTTGATTGTCCTCAATACAACTCAAAACCCTAGTTTAAGCAATGGTTCAAACTTTCAGTTACAACAATAAATGCTGGAGAATAAATCCCCATAAATATCTCTGGGCATACATCAAATTTGGGTGAAATATGCCCTTCTAGAAACCCTAGCAACTTAATATTAATTTCTGTGGTCTGCTACAATAATGTCTTCAGCTACATTTTTTCTTCATCAATGAAGACCCTTGACTTCCTCGTACTTCATCCTTATCTTCCTCTGCTCCTGAAATCAGATTTCCCCCTGGTGATGTCACCTCCATTAAGTTTCAGCTCCTTCCTCAATTGCAAACCTGCAAAAATGGATAAGCAATAAGTATCATCATTTAATAAACTTGCAGGAAGAAAAATAGCTACCAAATCTAGTCGTGACTGCATGAACGCATCAATTGGGCCTTGAATCTATGAAAATCGCGTCTAAAAAATGCATGTACAATGCTTAGAAAAGTTAGGTCAACTATCATTGACCAAAAATATGCATTCAGGCTTCAAAATCGACCTCCAAATTCCTATCGCTTCGTTCTCCCACCCATTTCCTTGTTTAAATCTCTATATGTCCATTATACAAGTCAGGCATGATACAACATTTAATCATATTTAAATCTGCCTTTGATTTCGTGGTGTATGTATGCAACGTATATCAGTTTGTATATCACAATATACAAACGTGAAATATACAAGCATTTAACCTCTATTTATAATTTTTCAATTCCGCCATATAAAACAATGATTAAACCATTGTATACATCCTTCGGACCTATCGCCATTATAATCGGCAATTTATAACCAATCGAATCCGCAATGTATCTCCTAATATGCATATCAGACGTGATACATAGGATAAATTTGCTTTATTATCGTTTGGATTCCAGCTTGTATGTGGTGCCTTGTATGTTTTAGATATACATTCAGGTATACATACGAGCGTTTAACTCAATTTTAATCTTTTTTGGATTCCACATTGTATGCCTCTCAAACATACAAGCACGCATATGCATACAAAGATTTAACCTTGTATGATAGTCTTTACAAGTCCACCACTTGTATATTTCATTGTATGTTGTGCTTGTATCTTTCAATATACAATCAGGTATACATACAATGAAATAACTCACTTTAACTTTCTCTCGTGTCCGCAACATGCATATTTTGTTGCATGTTGACTTTGTATACTTCATAGTCATCGAACATGCAAACCCCGAATATACATAGATTTAACGCTATTCCATAGCTATTTTGATTCCGCCATTTGTATGTTTAACTTGTATCATTCAAAACATGTATGCATGAAGCACCGAAAATACAACAATTTAACTTCATTTAATAACCCTTTCAAGTCCGCCATTGCATATTCGCATTGTACATTGACTTGAATGCTCTGCTTGTATGTATTTTATGATATACAATGAATTTTCTATTTTGAATCCGGCTTGTATGTGAACAGTGCCTTGTATATAACCTTTGCATGTATCATTTGTATGTATGAAACATACAAACGCAGAAACATATAACCATTTAATCCTGCTTAAATAACATTTCGGGTCTGCAGCTTGCATGTAGCGCTTGCATATAACTTTTGTATATATGAACATACAAACCAAAAGATGCAAGCGGCACACGTAAACTTTTATACCTTTCAACTGTGAGTTCCATCGGGTCCGCGTTGTATATAGAACACTTGTATCCTATGCCTTGTATATTTCGAAACATACAAGCAACTAACTTTATTTAAACAACTCTTCGGGTCCGCGACTTGCATATGGACATTGTATGTTCCAAATGTATGCATAAATATACAAACCCGAAATGTACAATGATTTAACACTGTTAAAAAAAACTTTCAAATCCACGCGGTGTATACTTGCATTGTATGTTACTCAAACATACAATCTCGCAAATATACAATGAATTCTCTCTAGTTCATAACTTTTGGATTCTGTGCAATGCATAAAGTGTCTTGTATATTTCCTTGTATGTTGCGACCTGCCAAACATACAAAGGTTAGATACAAAGTGGAATCCAAACATCTATTTATTTTGACTTAAGTTATTTCGGATCCGTCTTGTATGTATGAAAGGATATACAACTGACTTTGTATATGAACCTGAATGCAAAAATCGACTAAGTATAAAACGACTTTGCACATACAAAGGACTTTGTATATGCAAAGCAATATACAAACCTGAATGTACATTTTACCAAAATGATCATAACTTGCAAAGTATGGCAAATTTTAAGATGATTCAAATAGCAACCCTAGGTCATTTTTCACAAGGAATCCAACCATATTATACACTAGTACTGAAGATGATTTTTTCTCTATTTTTAACAAAGTTTGTGAATTTCGACTCTCTTTTCCCTTCTACCACCAAGTAAAACAAAACACAAAAAAGCAAAAGCAACAGCCACATCAGGGGTCCTCATTTTCCTAAGGAGTAAAATGGGGCATGTTGTGAACATCACAACAGGTTCCTTACTCAATAGATAACTCATCTCTTCATCAAATGCGGCAAGATATACTACTAGACACAATGTATCATTTGGCCTCATATAATATGGAATACAACTAAGCATTTTGTAGAACCTGAGGTTAAAAGCTGGTACCAGCTCATTTTGATCCTTTTAATGTTAATGAATTGAATGACTGATAAAGTTACATTAGTTCTTTCACCAATTTATTCTAAAAATGCAACCTTGAAATCAAACCAAGATGAAATATAACATAATGGCAATGTTGAAAACTAATCCCTAGCATCATCTTTGAATGATTGACCAAAAATATTCATATCAACATCTTCATTTTCAATCTCATAATCATCTATTAAATCACAAAATTCCTATAAATGCTTATTTGTTGATTCAAATGCTTTTCCACTAAATTTTGGAAAATACCTTCTTACTTCACTAGGGACAGCATTTGGGTATCCTTGGATTCCATTAAAATTCAAATATCTATATCTTTTAGTAATCAAGTTGTTCATCTTATCAATTAGACAAAAAAAAGTACCTAGAATGTGTTGAAGCATGAAACAAATCTAGAGTCGCCACCTCTCTAAAGAGGGAAATGTATTAGTGAATTGTTTGGGTCATTTCCTCTAGCAAAGCCCCTACTTTAGGATCCCTTCAAATCAAAAGAGTCTACCAATTCTATCAAGTATGCATACAAATCTATAATGACTACCCTTATGATCAATGTATTTGGACAGATAACTGAGCCCTTTTATTCCTCAGTGGAAAATTTCATTTCTGTTGGTTAGGGCACAAACCCTAACCTTAATATTGTTGACCAATAGACTTACCAACACAATGAATTATCATGAAAACATGCAATCCCCAAAGATCAATTCAAAGTGTATCTTGACTCTATTAAATAACTAAAATCTTCGTACATCCCCAATAGAGTCACCATTTCTATTGGTTTTCAGATCTACATGCATTGAATCCTAAAGGTTTTCCACTTCTTATGATCAAATTTCAAGAAGAGACTTGCCCAACAGAGTGGGAGATTGTTTAACAAGGTGGGAAACCATCTACACTTATCTCCCTTGCACTTCAGGTTTTGCTGCACCTAGGGGGTATTCCTTTATTTACCATGTTGGTCTCATTCAAACACCAAGAATGGTAGTCTCATTCAAACACCCATAAAATAACAACAAAACCCAACAACACCAAACAAATGCAAACACATAAGAAACTTCAACCACACATAGAAAAATAAATACATGGGAAAGGCTTCATGCCTTGAAGATTACCTATGATAGCCCAATAATGGAAGAAAGTTGTAGAAGAGCTCTCCAACCTCCTCCTTCAAGCCTTCCTTCCAGATCTCCAAAATCACTCACTCTCCAAAAACACCTCCAAAAATAGCAAAAAACAAGTAAAATGAAAGAACCCCCTTCCTCTCTCAAATACGAAAAAATATATAGCTTCATTCCAAAGCCTTGAAGAATGAGAAGGTGACACATAGCTCTCCAACCTCCTCCTTCAAGCCTTCCTTCCAAGATCTCCAAACTCACTCACTCTCTAAAAACACCTCCAAAAATAGCAAAAAAAACAAGTAAAATGAAAGAACCCCCTTCCTCTCTCAAATAGGAAAAAATATAAGCTTCATTCCAAAGCCTTGAGGAATGAGATGGTGACACATGTCACCTTCTCCTTCCTCCTCCCAATCCACTTGCAAGGATCATGGAATGTGGATGTGACATGTGTCACTCTCCCATCCCTCCAAGCCTCACTCTCTAGACATGTTCTCTCACACGTGTGAGAGCAAAGGTGGAGAGGTGGAATCTCTCAAGATGGGCTCCAAGAGGATAAGGAATGACAAGTCATTACCCTATTCTCTAAAGGAAGCCCATTCACTCCAAGAAGCTCTCACACATGTGTGAGAGCACTAGAGATGGGTCTCCCACACTTGGGAGTCTTGAAGACTCCCCAAGTCTTCAAGGTGATGCGAATCCATGCCTTGGAAAGAGGAGTGGGTCATGTTTGAATGCATGACTCATCCACCACTCCATTTCAAATTTAAATTTTCGTCACTTGACTTCAGGCTAAAGTTAAGGTGACTAGATAGAGGTAACCCTGGGGTTTAGCATGCTCAAATGGGCTATAGACCCTAAGGGTATAATCTAGGATTAATTTTAGCCCATAACAAACACCTTAGGAAGTAGAAAATCACATAAAACGGCCATCAAAATAAAAAACACCAAGTGGTGTATATTAAATCACATATTTTTACAACACTTCAAGTAAATAATACAAAAGAGGTAGAACCTAAACCAAATAATTAAAATACATACATTTATGAAAGCATCATACAATTCACACATGATCTTGGTCCCTCCTAGGACTAGATCAGACTAACATGGGATTCACATTAGGTGTGGGATCAATCTCTAATTTTTTGTGGCATAGAAAATCACCTACGCACTTGAACAAACAAATTAATCCAACATATACTGTAGGAATCAAGGGCAACACTGAGAGGGGGGGTGAATCAGTGTTGTGTGAATTTTTAAATCTTTTTCAATATTTAACTTGCAGAGCACAAAGAAGAGAAAGTTATCATTGAATTGTCAAACACATATGCACATAACTTTGTCAAACACATAAACAAACCTCATGAGTAAAACATACAATCATAGAGAGATGATTAAGACACAAGAATTGCACGAGTGGAAAACCCTCCAGGGGTAGAAAAACCACTCCAGAATTGCCTCACTGGCTTAACTGAAAAATATGCCTCACTGGCAATACAAATTGTATCTAGGAGCACAAACTCCTTATGGAGCACCAACTCCAATCCCAAATAGAAGCACCCACTTCCAACACTGATATACCTCACTGGTAAACAAATAGGTCTTACTGACCTACAAGCCTCACTGGCTAATACAATCACTATAAACAAAACATCAAACTTCGTGTGCAAGACATGATTGATGTTCAATCAGATTTGCACCATTGTATACAACCTTATACCTCCTGTTAGATTTTCAAATCAAAACAAGCTCCATATACAAATCTCTATAAACAATTTTCTCTGCAAATTAATCAGATCCATTCAACAACACTGCATATCAATCTTGTATTCTAATCCTCCATTCAACAACACTGAATATCAATCCTGTATTCCAACAACACTACTTTACTCTATCTGTTTCATTTCTGTCTTACAAGTCTCAATGTCTTGATCAATCGAATTCATGATTCATGCACCTGATTGTCATTTCAATTGCATATTGTCTTTTAATCACCTTGTCAATTTCTGTATTTGATCCTGTCAGTTCATCATCAATCTGCACAACATCACTCACCTCATCTTGTTAATACACAAGACTCTTAAATCAAAAGCATCTGTAATATCATTAAATAAAATCTGAATATGCTTTCACAACCCATCACAATGCACTTTCAAAAACCCTTCATATTCTCTGCTCTATTTTTAAAACAAAATATCTTTCCGTCAATTCTATGCATTAAAAAAACCTTTTGATCTTCCTTTTGCTTTGCAGAATAAAATCAATTTCTTTATAAAAAATCTTTCCATTTTCCATTTTGATTTTCTCTGAAATTATCTGTAAAAGTCTTTTCACATTTTTATCTTCCATAAAAAAAATCTCCTTCTCTGCAAATTCCTGCAAACAAACTTTTTGTCTTCTTAAGAAAATCAATCTTCAATAAAATCTAATAAAATTTCTGAGAACTAAACCCTTCATTTCTTTTCAACAAGACTTCAAGAATCATTTTTCTTTTGCATTGAAAGTCTTTTTGAGATCTTCAACCTTTTTCTTTTATCTGCAACATATCTGTAAGACTCTCCAAGAAAATCATTTGAGCCTTTTCAAAAATCTCTCCTTAAAAAAATAAAATCTTGATGTTTATCTCTTTACAAAAAAAATCTCCTAAAAAAAACTTCTTCCTCTTAAAAATCTCCTCATAATAAAAATCTCTTTATTAAGAAAACTCCTTAAAAAAAATTTCTTAGTATAAAGTTTCTAAAAAAACTAAAGCCATAAAAGGTGGCTTTGTATCCATAATAGAAACTTTCAAAATTAAATACTCCTTACATATTGGGCTCCCACTAATATATATTTGTTGCCCCTTTTAAAATCATCATATGAAGCTTTTAAAACATTCAAAAAAAACATCGGGCTCCACCTATTCAATAGTCTTCCTTTTTAAAACAAAAAATACTTTATAAACCTTATCACCCGTGCCCACTCCATATTTGGCAGTGGTAATTTAAATTCAAACATATTAGAAATCCCGCCCACTTCATAACCTTTGATAAGCTTTTGCCCTTTTGAATACACCATGGGCCCTCACAATACAAAGCATTTTTAATTGTTTTAAAAATCATAAAAATCCTTAATAAAAAAAACACGCTCCAAAGAATTTTGAAGAGAGTCGTTTAAAAAGATTTCCCGCCTGAAACTTTTGAAAGAGACCGATGCTATCGGTTAGGAGGTCAAGGGGCCGATCATAAACAATGTTTAAATGACCCTCTACTAGGTCACCTTAAGTGACCCGACTTGCTATAGCAAGTCAACAAAAAATTAAAACATAAAGAACTTTTGATATATGACGGGCTTAAAATGGAACAACTTAGTTTAGAATCAACAAAGACTTAGGATTATCTTCATAGGTAAAGCACTTAAGTCCCTTGAGACCAATTTGTCTCATAAAGGCGGTGATATCAAAAAATCTAAATAAGCTCATTTGAAGCAGACTGAGAGAAAAATAGAATGTAGAATATCCTTGAAGCATGAAACCCACTTTATACCTCTGCACTCGGAACACCAATATAGTGAGCATGATTGATACATGAACACCAAAAAGACCAAATGAAATCATTAATATGAACATTGCAAACCTTTGAATACCAACAACTGATATCATCAACCTTGTCAAGAACCAACTCATTGCAAACCTTGAAATACCAACAACTGATATCATCAACCTTGTCAAGAACCTGATAAATAATGAAGACCATGCCTACCAAGAATATGTCATGTTCACTGAACAAATCTCTCCAACTGATTGTATGAACTAAGTAAACCATGAATGAAAATCACACAACATGATGTCTCATGCTCCTGCTCCTATCAACAACAAACAAGATGATGTGTTCTCTGCATCTGCAAGATACATCAGATTTCAAACAACCAATACATTGTCTCATGCATTAAATCTCTCCCACTTGAAGACATCCTAAAATATAACATGAAGACCAAACACCTTTTTGTCATCAATGACAACCTGTCACCATCATATACATCATAGCCGAAGAAAGGAAATGCATACACTCACGATATTGCATAATCATTTAAAACAATATTAAAATCACATAGCATCATTAAAAAGATTTATAATCTAACTGCATTTCTAAACATTAACTCAAGATCAAAATTGCATAATAATTCCATATAATAATTTCACAACTAATATCTCTAATGGCATCAAAATGCATGTCACATGTCAATAATCATTAATGAAATCTAAAGTCAGGATATAGTCACATCACAACATACTAGTCATTGTAGACACCTAAAAATGTCCAACACCTTGTCATTAGTATGTTTTTCCTAGGTACCTATGTCATTTACCTAATTAGTTAAATAAATTTTATTTATTTAACTAATTTTCATTTATTCCCTTTCTATCCATTTATCCTATCTTCTATAATTAAATAAGTTTTAATTATTCATGACCATTAATCCTCTCTAGTGAAATAATTATTTCTAATTATTTAATTAGTCATTTATACTTTTCCTATAATTAAATATTTATTTAATTATCTTTCCACAATCAAAAATTAATTAAATAAATTAAATATTTATTTAATTAATAAAATCTTAAAAAGACTTTGCTTTCTTTTATCCCATTCTTTTCGAAGATTTATGAGGATTTAAAACAGAAAAAACAAATCTTTTTATCTTTTTCCCTACCTTATCTGAAAAATCAAATCCTATCAAATCTTATCCTTATCTTCTTCTCCTCATCCCTGAAAATCTATAAATACCCCCACTTTCAAGCCATTTGGGATCATCTTTCTAAGTTTTGAGCATCCATACTCTATCAAACCATCATCTCTCATCAATGTTATGCTACAATTGTGTGCAATCAACATCTAAGCATCTACATTGATCATTTGAGGTATTCAACCAAGTTTGGGTAAAAAGGTAATCAATTTATTGCTTATCTTTTATTCTGTTCAAATTTGAGGTATTTGGAAAGTTGGACATAAAGGTAAATTTGCATTTAATGTATTTATCTTTGTTGTTCAAATTTTTTGAATACATTCTGGCATGCCCAGTATCCATACTTCTCTTGTTCAATTTTATGTTTTTTACAAATTTTCACTATAAAAATTTGTGTTATTTCTAATCTCCATTGTTGAGTTTTGATGAGCAGCTGTCACAGACGACCTCTGAGATAGAAACTAACCTCGCCATTGTGTTCAAGAGGCTGATTCAATACTTTTTTACTATAATTTGATATGGTTTCCTCATAGCAAATTTTTTGACTATAATCTCATAAAAAGCATGTGATAAGAAGCATTTGTTAAGAAGCATTATAAAAAAAAGGGCATTCGGTCTTTATTAGGAATCTTTTAATAGATTTTTTAAACCAAAAACAAAAAAAACAACCAAAAAAAAAAAGAACATGTTTTTAGTTTAGTTTTTTAGATCTCTCCTTAGCTTTTAATCCATCCTTAGTTTTTCTTGGTTTAGTCCTTGTCACGTATTCCTAATTTAGTCTTTTAATCTTAATTTAGATTTTATTTAAAATTAGCATATAATTAGATTTAGTTTCTAAATTTTGTTTTTAATTTAGAAATTAATTTATTTTTTAATCTATCTTTTTATATTAATTTTGATTAATTCATTCAATTTTAATGGGGATCGGTCGCTAATCAAATTTTTCTTTATATTAGCTAGGTAAATTTTGCTTGTTACTAACATTTTTCCTGTAGTTATATCATTTGTCGAAGACCATTTTTTTCATAAGTGTGTTGCAGGTTCTCGCTTGTCGAAGAACAAAGGAAATAAACTACTGATGTGTTGTCTACAGGTTCAAGCGGTCAAAGAATCCTATTTCTCACTAAATCAAACACACATTTATTTTGGGCTTTAGAATAAATCTTTGTGTGTTTAGTTAGGCAAACATTTCCTTTGGGCTTAAAAAGAACCATTGTTTGATCTTAGGAACATTTGGATTTGGACTTAAAAAAACATTAGCACTTGTTTGTTGTGTTTGGTGCACTTGCACACTTTGTGTTACCCAAGGGTTAGAATTGAAGTATCCTCTCCCCTTGCCTTCAAAAGGATCTTGGGTGTAAGAGAAACGATTCTATTCTCTTCTTTTTTAGGGCGTGGGCCTACCCTTGAGACACATCCGTACAAAGAACTCATTGGCGACCTCAAGCGGTACTTTCATCTGGTCTGCTATATGTAAGATAGGATAAGGCGAAAGCCATGTCCAAATTGGTATGAGCGCTTACCATTCAGTTCTAGCTTGAAAGGATGTAGTACCTTCGAGTATATGAAACTCCTAGTAGAGTTAGTTAAAGCCTTAAGTGGTTTATCAGATGCTCATATGGTGCCAATCCCCCAGATGTTCCCCCACTACGAACCATTGTTTTAGTAGCCCAAATCCTTCTATTTGTTGACGTAGAAGGGTAACCTTTGAAGCGGCCCCAATTCATGCAGTTCTTAGCCAAGGTAGCAGGGACAATCCTAAGGTTTGGGGGGGGACGAGCCTTGGAAAACCCAGATCTTGGTATGCGTGATAAGTGAGTGCACTGTAAGGGGGAGCCAGTGCTACCAAGATCCTGGAGCTATCCACTTTGAATAAGCATAGCTAGGGGATTCAACAAATATTGTCCTTGCCTTCGCCTTAGGTTGTGCTTGTTTTTCAAAATTTCAAAAACACAAAAACATTGCATTGAAACAAACTTCCCATTGTGCAATTTTTTTGTTTTGTGTTTGTTTGCCAAGAGATATTTTCATTCCCAAAACCTTCAAAAATCCAAAAACAAGCCTTAGAAAACCAAAAAAAATCAAAAACCTTAGAACATCCAAAAAAATCCAACTACTTAGAAAATCCCAAAAAAATATTTTTGAGACGTTGTCACATCCATCCTTTCACCTCATTTATCCATTTGATCCATTCTCATCTTGATCTTAGAGAAAGATATTTTGATTTGTTGGACCCTCCATCCTTTAACCATTTCATTCCAAAATCATTTTCTGCTTACACCTATCCAAATTTCCTATTAGTCTTTCCACATTTTATCCCACTAATCCATCAACCTTGGACCAAACTTGTGTGCAAAAGATTTAATCTTGATTTCATCCTCATCATCCTTATTTTATTTGGAGCTCATTTGTCTATCTTCAACTAAAATATTATCATATCAATTTGCTTTGAGATCATTAGTCTATCTTCAAGTAAAATATTATCATATGAATTTGCTTTGAGGTCATTAGTCTACCTTGAGTAGAAGGAATCATCCTTGAAACAAAACCTAAAAGATCTAGATTTTATCCAAGCTCACTTTTTTAGTCCTAAGTCATTTTCCAAAATTCAACACCATATCTTTAGCCAACCCCATCACAAATATCATCCTTTGGCCTTGAAATTTTCCATCCACTTCATTCCTAAACATCGTTCCCCTTTGGGTCCAACTAGTCACAAATTGATTTCTAAGGTCTTCTTTCCCATAACATCAAATCCATTTTCATCTCATAATCAAACTCACCCCAACATCATTGCATGCCCTTGACAAGGTTACAAGCTACGAAACTTCAAGAAATGGGATCTTTCGACAGTGGAATGCCTCATATCAACCAAAACAATGTTGGAATCAAAATTGGAATGCCACCAACTGATGATAATAATGTGCCCTATGACAATTTTTTTTAATCTCTACCATCACCCCACACAACGCCTACACTCGATCAAGAAGTTGAGGAGTTTTTACAAGACATTGCGACTATGGATTTCTTGGATAGAGTCCTCAAGTTAGATCCCACTAGGTTTATGGATCACCTTATTCAACTTGGGGCCACTCCTCCAAATGCTAACGCTGCTCCATCCATACCACAAATCACCCTCACTATTCCTAGTAACACCACAAACACAAGTACTTCAATAAGCCTGTTATCCAATGATCCTAACTCCATTGCCATTATATCACAACTGCTTTCTCAAAAAAATCTAAACACTTCCAATGATGCAACCATTTCCATATCACAAAACAATAAAACATTATCAGAACTACATCTCATCTCTATCATTAAGTGCCTTGATCCTATGGATACGAGTATGTGGGAAGTCTAGAGTATGAAGAAGGTACCCAGATTCAGGCACAAGATGATACCCCTCTTCTACCTTTCATCTTTCCTCTGATCTTCTTTCTCTTCATCGATCACTTTCTTCCATTCATCTATCTCCTACATCATCAATAAACACCCAGAACTACATATTCATCATGTCTCATCATCATCGTGTGGTGTTTTGATCCCGTGGATACGAGTATGTAGGCAGTCTAGAATACGAAGGAAGTATCCAGTATGCAAGTACCAACGGTTCATTCTTCTATCCCCCTACCATTTTCTCTTTCTTCCATCATTTATCCTCATCAATCCATCACTTCTTCCAATCAATCTCAATCCAAAGCAATAGATCCAAATGCAAGTCATCCCTATCCATACCAATCAAGTTAATCAAGCTTGTCAAATTGTCCAATCGCAATCAATGGTCTTGATCCTAATCTTGTTGTAAACCCAATCAATTAATCAATCAATCATCATCATCAATGGGATATATCATTCCTTCATTCTTGTGTTGATCTAGGGATATATCATTCCCTCCCATGACAACACTATCCTTAATCATCATCATTAGTCAACAATTAATCATCGGTTTACAGCTTGACAAGGGCAATACCTTGTTTGTTTTTGTATCATTTGTGTATGCTTGCTTGCTTGTTTATGTGTGTTATCTTTTTATCTTGCACTTGTATCACATCTGTATCATTCCAGCTAATATTCATATCTTGTGTATGTTGGAATGGTATTTTACATTATCCTTTGCATCTAAGGTCACATCATACCTTTTGTGCGTTAGGACTTTAATGCTCTAAGTTTTCTTCCTCATATGTCTAGAAAAGGTTGTATTATGCTAGGGCATGAGATACATCGTCACCTTGGTCCTCATACCCTAGTGCATAATGTCTAGTTCTATATCAAACATCATGATTGCTCACTTTCATTGCAGCATAATGCATCATCCTTTCTTCTATCCATTTCCTTATCTTTCTTCCTTGACCAACCACTTTCATGTCGAGAGCCTACCTATGTTTGTCCAACCTGCCTATCCTCTTGAGGGGGGGTCCTCATCCTATTTTTCCATTACCATCTTTTTCTTCTATCCATACCTTAGCTTCTTTGAAATGATGTTACTCGACATAAATTTCATCATCTCGAACATCATCTCAAAGAGGGGCAAAATGTAGACACCTAAAAATGTTCAACACCTTGTCATTAGTATGTTTTGCCCTAGGTACCTATGTCATTTACCTAATTAGTTAAATAAATATTATTTATTTAACTAATTTTCATTTATTCCCTTTCTATCCATTTATCCTATCTTCTATAATTAAATAAGTTTTAATTATTCATGACCATTAATCCTCTCTAGTGAAATAATTATTTCTAATTATTTAATTAGTCATTTATACTTTTCCTATAATTAAATATTTATTTAATTATCTTTCCACAATCCAAAATTAATTAAATAAATTAAATATTTATTTAATTAATAAATCCATCCTAAAAAGACTCTGCTTTCTTTTATCCCATTCTTTTCAAAGATTTATGAGGATTTAAAACAGAAAAAACAAATCTTTTTATCTTTTTCCCTACCTTATCTGAAAAATCAAATCCTATCAAATCTTATCCTTATCTTCTTCTCCTCATCCCTGAAAATCTATAAATACCCCCACTTTCAAGCCATTTGGGATCATCTTTCTAAGTTTTAAGCATCCATACTATATCAAACCATCATCTCTCATCAATGTTATGCTGCAATTGTGTACAATCAACATCTGAGCATCTACATCGATCATTTGAGGTATTCAACTAAGTTTGGGTAAAAAGGTAATCAATTTATTTCTTATCTTTTATTCTATTCAAATTTGAGGTATTTGGAAAGTTGGGCATAAAGGTAAATTTGCATTTAATATATTTATTTTTGTTGTTCAAATTTGTTGAATACAATCATAACCAAACAAAGTAAGGAAATAGAGTCTAGAAAATCTGCATATCGGGATCAATAGTCCCAAAATCCATATGTCACCAAAAATGTAAATACGATATAAGCAAAATAAGGGAGTGAAATAAATAGGCCTCACAATATACCCTAGGAAAAGTATTGCCTGCAACTCTTCTTCAATAATCCCTAATGTAATACATTGCTTCCTATGTCTTGTTCAAAGCATATTTGATCCAATCCTTGATTAGAAGTAGAAAACAAAAGCATTCAATACAACAAATGTGTATGAGTGAAACCTAGAACCCTTGATATGTTCATTCACAAAATAAATACATACATTCAAGAAGATGATTGCAAGAAATACACACATAAAGTGTTACTCATATAACTCAATTTGAATTAAAAATTGCCATACAAGAATTTTATTCATGTGCGAGTGAATCTCTGCTCCATAATCTTAACAATGCATCAAATCCATTAGAGAAATATACTCCCCAAGATGTGGATAACTTGTACCCAAAGCCTAGAATAGGATTTCCTATTCTATATCTACCTAATCACTATGTTTCCTCTTTTCTATGTCTCCCTCCATATCAAATACAATTATACAGGGCCCTTTAAAAATGTTAGAAAATGAGGACAACTACTCAACATAAATCTAATTCAAATATGTTTAATGATCTTCTAATAGTCTAATATTTAATGGAGAATGCAACATAAATTAAACTATGCAACACAGAAGCAATAAATCAGAAAACTTATCACACAACATAGTGTTTAACTTGGAGAAAACCCTTTCGGGTGAAAATTTTGTTAGGATTAAGGTGCCATCAACCTTATAAATCATATGTAACTAATTACTCCTAGTATTGTTTGTAAATCACCCATAAGGGATGAAAGGTTTCACCAGTAGTGGTCTTGTTTCAACTAGATGTTTATATCCATTCCTCGTAGCTAAATCATCCGCGATGGGGGGTTGCAATGGGATTTCCCCCCTGCGAAGGGTCTGAGGGGATCATCCCCGTGGTTGGGGGTTCGGGGGCCATGCACCCCAGTAGGGGTTTGGGGGAAATGCCCCTAAAACCACATTTTATTTTATATTTTATCATTATAAATATGGCCCGTTCGTCATTAAGTCATTGATCCAATGGTTGATATTATGTCGATTATCTTGCCATAGAAGGCAACCTCCTTTTATAAGGATATTTGTACTACTTTTTTATTAGAGTTGAGAGTAATAGGCAGTGCTAGATTGAAGACTGTAGAGGAGAGGAAATGCATGTATTGTAATCTCATATTTGAAGATAATACAACTTGTAGCCTCTTTTCTTGGTGGAGTTTTTACCTGAAAGGGTTTTCTCTATTGCAAGTATGTGCCTAATTGGTGTTCTCATTGATGTCAACATATCTTTGTTGTCATTGGTGTCAACTGTATCTTACTCTATTACTTCTTTAGAAGCTTTGTATGTTGAGGATATTGTGAAAATTAACCTCTCTAAAAAAATAAGTGAGTTACAGTGAAGTGTAGTATAGACAATGAGTTGTATGTTGAAGAATAGTCTAGTAGATTGCTCCACATTTCTTGCTAGATGAAGATCTTGGTTTGCAGACTGGATGTTATTTAAAGGAATGTCTGAAGATGCTAAATCCTAAGTTTGAGCCTCCGATGTGAAGAATTGAGAGAGTTGTATTCACTAGAGTAAAACCTACTTTTTCTATAAGTTTAGTTGGGACAAGGAGAAAGTATTATGCTCCGCATTTCTCCGCAATAAAATATTTTGCTCTATAGTTCTAGAGGGAAGTCTGGGATGATGATAAGTGCCTACAATTGTAGTGGTTCATGTTTTGGTGATCTACAAGCTATCTTTCTTTTATGACAGTTGAAGACAGTGAAGTTCATGTGTTCCGGTGTGAAGATTCCTATTGTTAAAGTGGTTAAGGTTTGGGTGGTTGCTCCTAATGATTATAATGTGCTTGTGGATGTCTCTTGATCATGTTCCTATCTTGACATTGGTCGATGTTAAGGAATTGAGATTGTGTTTGAAGATTATTCCTAGATAACATAGTGTGTAACTAGTTTTGGCTGACCTGGTTAATTTCAGTGATTGTGGAGATCTATTGAAGATTGTTGAAGCATGTTGTAGCATGGAAGATAGTGTTTGAGTCCTAGCTAAGGTGTGGCATGATCTGTGTACACTTTTACTTCATTTCCTTTGCATAATATTGTAATAGGTCAAGACCTATTTTGTAAATGTTTGTAATGCCAACCTTGGAGATTGTTCCAATGGTTGATGATTGTAATGCCAACCTTGATGATCATTCCAAGGTTGATGTAGTGTATAAACACTTCTAATTGAGTCTGGGAAAAGTGGTCCTTTGGGGTTAAGATGTGAAGATAAGGAAAAAGGTGTGAAGGCAGGGCAAAGTAGAGCAGAGCAGTTTAGAGGAACTATTGTACTAAAATGTGTTGATCTCAGATTTAGAGAAGATGTTGATTTTGGCAATGAGTTGCCAGTTGGATTTAATAGTCCTCAAGGTTTAACATCCCTTATTGTAATCTTGCTAGGTTTAGGGTTGAGGTAGTGAGCCTGCTAGACCTAGTTGTACTTCATGGTAGTGAGCTAGTATATTTCAGGCCCATGGAGTGACCAAGCCTGAACATCATTATTTGTAAAGATAGCAATATATATTCAAGAGCTAATCCTCTCAGTGGTTTTTCCCTCTTTGGGTTTTCCATGTAAAATCTGGTGTCTTGTGTTTATGTTTGCAACTATGTTTTTGTTTCTGAGTTTATGCTTTCATGAATTAATTATAAAATGAGTGAATAAGTTATTAATGTTAAAAGTGTAGAAATTGTCAAGGTTTTGAGACAACTAATTCACCCCCCCCCTCTTAGTTGTCTAGTGCATTTTAATAATTGGTATCAAATCCAATTTCCTTAGTAGAAAGCTTAATCACTTGAGGCAGATCCAGGATTTCGTACAAGAAGGAAATTCTATAATTTGATGGGATGAACTATGCCCTTTGGAAGGTATGAATGAAGAACCATCTTATTTGTCTTGGTTATAAAGTATGGTTAGCTACATAGTCAAATTTTACCATGCTGCCAAATGGTCTTATGACAGAAGATGAAATCAAAGATTTTGAGATAGATGTTAAGGCAACGGATGCTCTGTTCAGCTCCTTGAGTGACTCAATGTTGACAAAAGTTGTGGATCTTGAAACTGCAAATGAGGTATGGGATAAGCGAAAAAATCTATATGAAGGAGATGACTTTGTGAAAGAAGCCAAGTTGCAAAGTCTGAAAGTGAAATATGAGAGTTTGAAGATGAGTGAAGATGTAAATATAATAGCCATTATGCAAAGAGTTGATGAACTTATCATGGGAATAGAGGTATGGGAAGAACTCTAAGTGACAAAGAAGTTGTGATGAAAATTCTCTGATTGTTACCAAAGTCCTACTGTCATAAAGTAATAGCAATTGAAGAGTTTATGTTAGTAAACGCCATCAATAGAGATCAACTACTTGGAAAGCTCATAGCATTTGAAATGAGAGAGTTTAGTGATGCCCTATCAAAAGTTGAGACTACTTTCAAAGCCAAAACTTCTAGGAAGACCTTCAGATCAGAAAAGTATAAAGTAGAATCTGATGATGAGTTTGATGAAATTGAAGCAAACTTTGTTGATAGATTGCAAAGAGGTTCTAGTAAGGTTAAAGGTAAGTTTCCCTTTAAATGTTTTTCCTGTGGTAAAGTAGGTGACTTCACTTCTAGATGCCCTAAAAGATATGAAAGAAATAGAAAAAGATATGAGAACAGGCCTAGGATCCAAAAGAGATGTTATTATGTTGAAGATTTTTATGATGACGAAGGAGTGTCATATAATGGTGAACCAGATAATGGTAGTACTTCTAGTAGTGAATACTTATTTATTGCTATTAAGGAAGAACCTGTGTCTACGAATCCTGCTATCTATGTGAAGGAAGAAAAAACATTGGAAAGTTCATTGGCTGCTCAAGTTGTTGAAGACAAAGATGAATGGGTGATTGATAATGGATGCTCTCACCACATGACTGGTGAAAAAAGTAAGTTTTTAAGTTTGGAAAGATATGCTGGTGGACTGGTTAGGTTTGGAGATGATACAGCTGGTAAGATTTGTGGAAAAGCATCTATTTATTTTGATGGAAAGCATAATACTGAAGATGTCTTGTATGTGAAAGGATTAAAGCACAATCTTTTGAGTGTGGGTTAGATGTGTGACAAAGGTTATGATTTAAGCTTCAAGGACAATGGATACAAGATCAGGGAAAGCTCTGGAATAGTCATTGCAACTAGTAAGAAGACCAGAGGTAATATCTATCACTCAAAAGGAACTAATAACTATTGTTTATTGGCTCAGACTAATGAAAGTTGGCTATGGCATAGAAGGATGTGTCACATCAATTTTGATAACATTATAAAGATAAGTATTGCACAGGTTGTTAGAGATTTACCTAAGCTTGTAAAACTAGTTAATCCTATTTGCAAAGAATGTCAATTTGAGAAACAAACAAGAACAAGTTTCAAAAGCAAGGACCAATCAATTGATGAACTACTGGAACTAGTGCATATAGATTTGTGTCGACCTACCAGAGTGAGAAGCCTACAAGGAGATAGGAATTTCATGTTTCTCATTGATGATTTTTCTAGGATGACTTGGGTTACCTTTTTGAAAGAAAAAGAAGAAGCTCTTGATAAGTTCATGGTATTCAAGGCAATGGTTGAAAATGAAATGGATTTGAGGATCAAGTGTTTGAGGTCTGATAGAAGAGGAGAATTTACATCAAATGAATTCAATTTCTTTTGTGAAGAACATGGCATAAAGAGATAGTTATTTGCACCAAGGACTCCACAAACAAATGGAGTTGTTGAAAGGAAAAATAGAACAATGAGTTACACTTTCTGGGACATCCTAATTTTTTTGAAATCGAATATTTTTAGAAAATATAATGACTTAAGCCTTGAAAGGTTCCATTTAAAATATTTTAATTGAAGAGGGTTTGATCAAACCTCCTTGGATAGAACCGTGCTAGTTTTAAACCATACCTATAATGGAGTCTCCTCTACACCTATCAAAATGTTGATAAAAAAACCACTAAATTGATTTGCATTTTAGGGGATCAAATGAATTCATTTAAAATTTACATTTTGTAAGTATGTAGTCCTTATTATAAGCTTCCCAAAAAGTATAATTTTAAATATATTTAATTTGATTATTATATTTATTTTTTATTTCTTGTGAATGCAGGTTTTTCACCGAACATCAAGTTCTTTGTTCTACACACATGGAAAATTAGTTAATTAATGAAAAAAAATTCTAAAAAATATCTATGCCCTAGGAATTGATGTCCTTGTTTCAGAAAAAAAAAATTTGAATTTCGATACATACAAAAAAAGTTATGTTTTATGGAATACGCCTATGTCTAAATTACAATTCATTTGACTTCAAAATTTAATAAAAAAATCAACAAAATATTATAGAATCAAATGCATGCCCTATATATCGGCGTTACCAATCTAAATTCAAAAGAATCAGACTTTTATCCTTTGTAGAAAAAAAATTATGTGCTACAGAATACACATCACTTTAAAAAAATGTTATTTACTATTAAAAGCTAGTTATCAAAGGAGATGCAAAAAAAATTACAATTTAGCTCCAAACATTTTACAAATATATATATTTAGAATCTACAAACAAAATCTCACAAATCACTAGTTCACATCATCTTCAAATTTCTAATGGTTTAGTAGCTATAGGTGTCAAAAAGTGAAGATTTAGTTCAAAATGTTGATTTTAATGTCAAGTTTGGCCAAAAAGTGTAACCCATTATTGTGGGATGTTGTCCTCCAGGTACCGAAAGTGTACTAGAAAGAGGCAATTCTCACTGTTGTCTACATTCTCAATAGAGTTCAAGTAAAAGGTAGTAGTTCCAAAACCCCCTATGAATTGTGGTATGGAAAAGTTCCTACAGTAAAGTACTTCAAAGTTTTCGGTAACAAATGTTATATAAGAAGAGAAGAAGACCTAGGCAAGTTTGATGCTAGATGTGATGAAGGAATCTTCCTTGGTTACTCCACCAAGAGCAAAGATTACCTATGCTACAATAAGAGGCTGAATAAGATCATCGAGAGTGAAAATGTTAGAGTTGATAAAAACAAGGAAGGGTATTTAGTAACAAGTGGGTATGAATCAGATGAACCAGAGGCCTCAACAAGCAAAGAAGTGGTGTAGCATGAAGATAGTTTAGACGAAGAAGAACAAGCTCCAGAAAGTGTCACCAAGACACCAAGGTATGTAAGACTGAATCATTCTGAAGATCAAATCACAGGAGATAAGAGAAAATGAATACTAACCAAAAGCAGAGCTGTAGAAGAACAAGTAAATTTATGTCTGATCTCTAAGATTGAACCTAAGACTATGAACAAGGCTTACAATGATGAGAATTGGGTAAAGGCTATGGAAGAAGAACTGATGCAGATAGAGAAAAATTAGACTTGGGATCTTGTTCCCAGACTAGCAGATAAAAATGTAATTGGCACCAAGTGGGTATTCAGAAACAAGATAAATGAAAATGGTGAAGTGGCAAGAAACAAAGCAAGGATGGTATGCAAAGGATACTCCTAAGTTGAAGGAATATCTAGAATTTGAAAAAATATTCACACCTATAGCGAGGATTGAAGAAATAAGAAATGTTTTGAAATTTACAGCCTACAAAGATTTCAAGGTGTATTAAATCGCTGTGAAGTCTGCTTTCCTGAATGGGGAGTTGGAAGAAGAAGTCTATATTGAAAAACTAGAAGGATTTCAGTCATCAAATCAGAATGACATGGTATGCAGATTGAAAAAGGCATTGTATGGATTGAAACAAGTGCCCAGGGCATGGTATGCAAGATTGGACAGGTATCTAATATAGTTAAGGTTCAATAAGAGTACTACCGACAATAATCTCTACTTCAAGATCAATGATAAACAAATCCTCATTGTCACTATATCTTTTGATGATATTATTTTTAGAGGCAATGAAGGTATGTGCATGGTTTCTACTGGGGAGATGCAAAGTGAATTTGAAATGTCCATGTTTGGTGAGATGAATTTATTTTTAGGTTTGCAAATCAATCAATCAGATAAAGGTATCTTCATTTCTCAGTCTAAGTATGTGAAAGAATTGTTGAAGAAATTTGCAATGGAAGATTCCAAACCAGTAGGCACACCTATGATAACTAGTTGTAAGTTGAGTAAAGATGATTACTCACCTATGGCAGATTAGAAAAGGCACAGATCTATGATTGGAAGATTACTTTATCTAACTCAAACTAAACCTGACATAATACATGCATTTTGTCTTATGGCAAGATTTCAAGAAGAACCCAAGGAATCACATGTGATGGTAGTCAAGAGAATTCTAAGATATTTGAAAGGCACAATGGATTATGGTTTGTGGTACCCTAAGGACAATGATTTCACCCTCAGTGCATACACTGATGCAGATTGGGCTGGAGATGTAGATGATAAGAAAACTACAAATGGAGGTGCATTCTTCTTGGGAAAAAGGATGGCATCTTGGTTGAGAAAGAAACAAGATTCAATATCCATGTCTACTACAGAAGCAGAGTTTATTGCAACAGTATGCAGTTGTACTCAAGTGTTATGGATGAAGCAGACATTGAAGGACATCAGAGTTGTATATGAAGATCCAATTACAATCTTTTGTGACAATACAAGTGCCATAAACATATCAAAGAATCCAGTAATGCATTCAAGGACAAAGCATATATCTATTAGGTATCACTTTTTGAGAGAAAAGGTGACAGAGAATGAAGTCAAGTTGGAGTATGTTTCCACAAAGGATCAGATTGTAGATATTTTCACCAAGCCTCTGCCTAAGGATACCTTTGAGTATCTTAGAGAAACACTAGGGATCATCACACCTCCTACTCTAAACTAAGATGCACAAGAGTGCATCAATCCTGTGGTGCCCAGAAATCTAGATTGATGCTTTTAGGCCTATGGGGAGTAGTCAGGTGGAAAAGAGTTCAAGAGAGTTAGGTTCAGAGCATCAGATTGGAAGTATGTGCCCTTTTCCATTGATGTCAAAGGGGGAGAGAAGACATGTGAAAAACTTAGATAAACAAGAAGTGCAGATGTGTAAAGAGAACGGGGGAGAATCCTGTCTTGATGGTTATTGCAGTTTTTCACATCATATGTTGCTATCAATGACAAAAGGGGAGATTATTGCAAGTATGTGCCTAATCGGTGTTGTTATTGATGTCAACATATCTTTGTTTTCATTGGTGTCAATTGTATCTTATTCTGTTACTTTTTTAGAAGCTTTGTATGTTGAGGATATTGAGAAAATTGGCCTCTTCGTAAAACAAGTGAGTTATAGTGAAGTGCAGTATAGATAGTGAGTTGTATGTTGAAGAACAGTCTGGTAGATTGCTCCACATTTCTTGCTGGATGAAGATCTTGGTTTACAGATTGGAAGTTATTTAAAGGAATGTCTGAAGATGCCAAATCCTAAGTTTGAGCCTCTAGTGTGAAGAATTGGGAGAGTTGCATTCACTAGAGTAAAACCTTTTTTTTTGTAAGTTCAGTTGGGACAAGCAGAAAGCATTATGCTCTACATTTCTCTGCAATAAAGTATTTTTCTCTATGGTTCTGGAGAGAATTCTAGGATGATGATAAGTGCCTACAATTGCAGTGGTTCATGTTTTGGTGGTCCGCAAGCTATCTTTCTTTTATGACAGTTGAAGATAGCAATTTCATGTGTTCTGGTGTGAAGATTCTTATTGTTAAAGTGGTTAAGGTTTGTACGATTACTCCTGATGATTATAACATGCTTGTGGATGCCTCCTGATCATGTTCCTATCTTGACATTGGTCCATGTTAAGAAATTTAGATTGTGTTTGAAGATTATTCCCAGATAACATAGTGTGTAACCAGTTTTGGCTGACCTGGTTAACTTCAATGATTATGGAGATCTCTTGAAGATTGTTGAAGTGTTCTATAGTGTGTAAAATCATGATTGAGTCCCAGCTAAGGCGTGGCATGATCCTTGTACACTTTTGCTTCATTTCCTTTGCATAATGTTGTAATAGGTCAAGACCTATTTTGTAAATGTTTGTAATGTCAACCTTGGAGATTATTCCAATGGTTGATGATTGTAATTTTGACCTTGATGATCAAATGTCCAAGGTTGATGTAGTGTATAAACACTTGTAATTGAGTCATGGAGAAGCGGTCCTTAGGGGTTAAGATGCGAAGATAAGAAAAAAGGTGTGAAGGCAAGGCAAAGTAGAGTAGAGCAATGCAGAGGAACTATTGTACTAAAATGTGTTGATCTCATATTTAGAGAAGATGTTGATTTTGGCACTGAGCTGCCAGTAGGGTTTAACAACCCTTATTGTAATCTTGCTAGGTTTAGGGTTGAGGCAGTGAGCTAGTATGTTTCAAGCCCATAGAGTGATCCAACTTGAACATCATTATTTGTAAAGATTGCAATATATATTTGAGAGCTAATCCTCTCCATGGTTTTTCACTCTTTGGGTTTTCCACATAAAATCTGGTATCTCTTGTGCTTATGTTTGCAACTGTGTTTTTGCTTCTCAGTTTATGCTTTCATGAATTAATCATAAAATGAGTGGATATGTTATTAATGTTAAAAATGTAGAAATTGTCAAGGTTTTGAGACAACTGATTCACCCCCCTTTCAATTGTCCGATGCATTTCAATAATGTGTATAAGAGCCAAGTTCCTTGGTAGAAAGCTTAATTGCTTGAGGTAGATCCAAGATGTCACACAAAAAGTAAATTCTACAATTTGATGCAATGAGTTATGCCCTTTGGAAGGTATGAATGAAGAACCATCTTATTTGTCTTGGTTATAAAGTATGGTTAGCTACACAGTCACAATTTACCATGCCGCCAAATGGTCTTATGATGGAAGATGAAAACCAAGATTTTGAGATAGATGTTAAGGCTAGGGATGCTGTGTTCAGCTCCTTGAGTGACTTAGTGTTGACAAAAGTTGTGGATTTTGAAACTACAAATGAGGTATGGGATAAGCTAAAAAATTGATATGAAGGAGATGACTCTATGGAATAAGCCAATTTGCAAAGTCTGAAAGTGAAATATGAGATTTTGAATATGAATGAAGATAAAAATATAACAGCCTTTATGCAAAGAGTTGATGAACTTGTCACAGAAATAAAAGGTATGGGAGGAACTCTAAGTGACAAAGAAGTTGTGAGGAAAATTCTCAAATCATTACCAAAGTCCTACTATCATAATGTGGCGGCAATTGAAGAGTTTAAGTTAGTAATATCCATCAACAGAGATCAACTACTTGGAAGCTTACATCATTTGAAATGAGAGAGTTTGGTGATGCTCTACCGAAAGTTGAGACTACCTTCAAAGCCAGCACTTCTGGGAAGACCTCCAGATCAGAAAAGTATAAAGTAGAATTTCATGATGAGTTTGATGAAATTAAAGAAAACTTTGTTGATAGATTGCAAAGAGGTTCTGATAATTTTAAAGGTAAGTTGCCATTTAAATGTTTTTCCTATAGTAAAGTAGGTCACTTTGCTTCCAGATGCCCTAAAAGAATTGAAAGAAATAGAAAAAGGTATGAGAACAGGACTAGGATCCAAAAGAGATGTTATTATGTTGAAGATTTTGATGATGATGAAGGAGTATTAGATAATGGTGAACTAGATAATGGTAGTACTTCTGGTAATGAATGCTTGTTTATTGCTATTAAAGAAGAACATGTGTCTACTAATCCTACTAGTTGTCTGAAGGAAGAAAAACCAGTGGAAAGTGCATTGGCTGCTCTCACCACATCACTGGTGACAAAAGTAAGTTTGTAAGTTTGGAAAGATATGATGGTGGACTAGTTAGGTTTGGAGATGATACAACTGGTAAGATTTGTGGAAAAGGATCTATTTCTTTTGATGGCAAGCATAATACTAAAGATGACTTTTATGTGAAAGGATTAAAGCACAATCTTTTGAGTGTGGGTCAAATGTGTGACAAAGGTTATGATTTAATCTTCAAGGACAATGGACGCAAGATTTGGGAAAGCTTCGAAATAGTCATTGCAACTAGTAAGAAGACCAGAGGTAATATCTATCACTTGAAAGGAACTAATAACTATTGTTTGTTGGCTATGGCATAGAAGGATATGTCACATCAATTTTGATAACATTATAAACATAAGTACTATACAGGCTATTAGAGATTTACCTAAGCTTGTAAAACTGGTTAATGCTATTTGTAAAAAATGTCAATTTGGGAAACAAACAAGAACAAGTTTCAAAAGGAACGACCAATCAGTTGATAAACTACTGGAACTAGTGCATAAAGATTTGTGTGGACCTACCAGAGTGAGAAGCCTACATGGAGACAGGTATTTCATGTTGCTCATTGATGATTTTTCTAGGATGACTTGGGTTACCTTTCTGAAAGAAAAAATGGAAGCTCTTGATAAGTTCAAGGCATTCAAGGTAATGGTTGAAAATGAAATGGATTTGAGTATCAAGTGTTTGAGGTCTGATAGAGGAGGAGAAATTACATCAAATGAATTCAATTTATTTTGTGAAGAACATGGGATAAAGAGACAGTTATCTACACCAAACAAATGGAGTTGTTGAAAGGAAAAATAGAACAATTCAAGAGGCTGCTAGAGCCATGATGAAAGAAGCTGACCTACTGGAAGTGTACTAGAGAGAGGCAATTCTCACTGTTGTCTACATTCTCAATAGAGTTCAAGTAAAAGGTAGTAGTTCCAAAACCCCCTATGAATTGTGTTATGGAAAAGTCCCTACAATAAAGTACTTCAAAGTTTTTGTTAGAAAATGTTATATCAGAAGAGAAGAAGATGTAGGGAAGTTTGATGCTAGATGTGACGAAGGAATATTCCTTGGTTACTCCACCAAGAGTAAAGCTTATCGGTGCTACAATAAGAGGCTGAATAAGATTATTGAGAGTGCAAATGTTAGAGTTGATGAAAATAAGGAAGGGTATTCAGTAACAAGTGTGTATGAATCAGATGAACCAAAGGCCTCAACAAGCAAAGAAGTGGTGTAGCATGAAGATAGTACTGACGAAGAAGAACAAGCTCTGGAAAGTGTCACCAAGACACCAAGGTATCTAAGATTTAATCATTTTGAAGATCAAATCATAGGAGATAAGAGAAAATGAATACTAACCAGAAGAAGAGTTGTAGAAGAGAAAGTAAATTTCTATCTGATCTCTAAGATTGAACCTAAGACTGTGAATGAGGTTTGCAATGATGAGAATTGGGTAAAGGATATGGAAGAAGAACTAATGCAGATAGAGAATAATCAGACTTGGGATCTTGGTCCCAGACTAGCAGATAAAAATGTAATTGGCACCAAGTAGGTATTTAGAAACAAGATGAATGAAAATGGTGAAGTGGTAAGAAACAAAGCAAGGTTGGTATGCAAAGGATACTCTTAAGTTGAAGGAATAGACTTTGAAGAAACATCCGCACCTGTAGTGAGGATTGAAGCAATAAGAAAGTTTTTGATATTTGCCCCCTACAAAGATTTCAAGGTGTATAAAATGGATGTGAAGTCTGCTTTCTTGAATGGAGAGTTGGAAGAAGAAGTCTATATTGAAACACCAAAAGTATTTCAGTCATCAGATCAGGGTGACATGGTATGCAGATTGAGGAAGGCATTGTATGGATTGAAACAAGCCCCTAGGGCATGGTATGCTAGATTGGAAAGGTATCTGATATAGTTAGGGTTTAGTAAGAGTACTACCGACAACAATCACTACTTCAAGATTAATGATAAACAAATCCTCATTGTCACTATCTTTGTTGATGATGTTATTTTTGGATGCAATGAAGGTATGTGCATGGTTTTTGTTGGGGAAATGCAAAGTGAATTTGAAATGTCCATGTTTGGTAAGATGAATTTCTTTTTAGGTATGCAAATCAATCAATCAGATAAAGGTATCTTCATTTCTTAGTCTAAGTATGTGAAAGAACTGTTGAAAAAAATTGGGATGGAAGATTCTAAACTAGTAGGCACACCTATGATAATTGGTTGTAAGTTGAGTAAAGATGATTTCTCAACTATGGCAGATCAGAAAAGGTATAGATCTATGATTGGATGATTACTTTATCTGACTCAAACCAGAACTGACATAATACATGCAGTTTCTCTTGTGGCAAGATTTCAAGCAGAACCCAAGGAATCACATGAGATGATAGTCAAGAGAATTCTACGATATTTGAAAGGCACAATGGATGATGGTTTGTGGTACCTTAAGGACAATGATTTCACCCTCAATGCATACACTAATGCAGATTGGGCTAGAGATGTAGATGACAAGAAAAGTACAAGTGGAGGTGCATTCTTCTTGGGAAAAAGGTTGGTATCTTGGTTGAGCAAGAAATAGGTTTCAATATCCCTATCTACTGCAAAAGCAGAGTATATTATAGCAGCATGCAGTTGTACTCAAGTGTTATGGATAAAGTAGACATTGAAGAACATCAGAGTTGTGTATGAAGATCCAATTGTAATTTTTTGTGACAATACAAGTGCCATAACATATCAAAGAATCTTGTAATGCATTCAAAGACAAAGCATATATCTATTAGGTATCACTTTCTGAGAGAAAAGGTGATAGAGAATGAAGTCAAGTTGGAGTATGTTTCCATAAAGGATCAGATTGCATATATTTTCACCAAGCCTCTACCTAAGGATACCTTTGAGTATCTCAAAGAAAAGTTATGGGTCATCACGCCTCCTACTCTAAACTAACATGCACAAGAGTGCATCAATCTGGAGGTCCTCAAAAATCTAGATTGGTGCTTTTAGGGCTACTTCTCAAGGGGAGTAGTCAGGTGGAAAGCAGTTCAAGAGAGAGTTTGGTTTAGAGTAGCAGAATGCAAGTATGTGCCCTTTGCCATTGATATCAAAGGGGGGGAGAAGTCATGTGAAAAGCTCAGATAGAAAAGAAGTGCAAATGTGTAAAGAGAAATTTGAGGAATGCAAATGTGTAAAGAGAAAGGGGGAGAATCTTATCTTGATGGCTGTTGCAATTTTTCACATCATATGTTGCCATCAATGACAAAGGGGGAGATTGTCGCAAGTATGTACCTAATCGATGTTGTCATTGATGTCAACATATCTTTGTTGTCATTGGTGTCAACTATATCTTATTCTATTACTTGTTTAGAAGCTTTGTATGTTGAGGATATTGAGAAAATTGGCCTCTCTAGAAAAACAATTGAGTTACAAAGAAGTGCAGTATAGATAGTGAGTTTAATGTTGAAGAACAATTTGGTAGATTTCTCCACATTTCTTGCTAGATGAAGATCTTGGTTTGTAGATTGGAAGTTATTTAAAGGAATGTCTGAAGATGCTAAATTCTGAGTTTGAGCCTCCGATGTGAAGAATTGAGAGAGTTGCATTCACTAGAGTAAAACCTACTCTTTTGTAAGTTTAGTTGGGACAAGGAGAAAGTATTATGCTCTGTATTTCTCTGCAATAAAGTATTTTTCTCTGCAGTTCTAGAGACAAGTCTGGGATGATAATAAGTTCCTACAATTGTAATGGTTCATGTTTTGGTGGTCCATAAGCTATCTTTCTTTTATGACAGTTGAAGAAAGTGAAGTTCATGTGTTCTGGTGTGAAGATTCCTATTGTTAAAGTGGTTAAGGTTTGTGAAGTTGCTCTTGATGATTATAACATGATTGTGGATGCCTCCTGATCATGTTCCTATCTTGACATTAGTACACATTAAGGAATTGAGATTGTGTTTGAAGATGATTCCCAGATAACATAGTGTGTAACTAGTTTTGGCCAACCTGGTTAATTTTAGTGATTGCGAAGATCTCTTGAAGATTGTTGAAGCATGTTATAGCATGGAAGATCATGTTTGAGTCCTAGCTAAGATGTGGTGTGATCCACGTGCACTTTTACTTCATTTTCTTTGCATAATGTTGTAATAGGTCAAGACCTATTTTGTAAATGTTTGTAATGCCAACATTGGAGATTGTTCCAATGGTTGATGATTGTAATGTCGACCTTGATGATCATTCCAAGGTTGATGTAGTGTATAAACACTTGTAATTGAGTCATGGAAAAGTGGTCCTTGGGGGTTAAGATGTGAAGATAAGGAAAAAGGTGTGAAGGCAAGGCAAAGCAGTGCAGAGGAACTATTGTACTAAAATGTGTTGATCTCAGATTTAGAGAAGATGTTGATTTTGGCAGTGAGCTACCAGTAGGGTTTAACAACCCTTATTGTAATCTTTCTAGGTTTAGGATTGAGGTAGTGAGCCTGCTAGACCTAGTTGTACCTCATGGTAGTGAACCAGTATGTTTTAGGCCCGTGGAGTGACCAAGCCTGAACATTATTATGTTTAAAGATTACAATATATATTTGAGAGCTAATCCTCTCCATGATTTTTCCCTCTTTGGGTTTTCCACATAAAATCTGGTGTCTCTTGTGTTTATGTTTGCAAATGTGTTTTTGCTTCTAAGTTTATGCTTTCATGAATTAATCATAAAATGAGCGGATATGTTATTAATGTTAAAAGTGCAGAAATTGTCAAGGTTTTGAGACAACTAATTCACCCCCCCCCTCTCAGTTATCTAGTGCATTTCAACATTCTCCACATTACATACTATGTTATGTTTTCATTTATTGATGCATGTTATTTTTGTGTAATGGGTTTTAATTTTTGTTGCAATCTCCATTGATTCTACATTGTTTAAAGCACATAAATAAGGTTTGAATCAGATTTACTTCATGTGGTTTGCACCTTCATTTATAATAAAATTTAACATAAGAAAGAGGCCCAAGTTTGTATTAATCTGTAAAAGAGTGTACAATACATCAACTACACCAATCTTCCCTTCAGTCTTTAGCCTGACAACATTTCAGCAGCACCCATGCAAGTATGTAACTACAAAAACTTAACAACACTTTACAAATGCATCATTAAATAGTCAAGCAACCCAAAATGGGCATCCAAGTTGAGAATCCCAATACCAACCAATGAATCTTGCATGCAATCTAAATATTAAAGCCCTCTTACACACCTCTTACACATGGCATAATGTATGTTGCATGCATGAGTGCTTGGGACTAAAAATAGCTCTTACATTGTCATTATTGTTGTCATAACCATCATAGAATCTTATGGCAACTTGTCATTATCATAGATTCTCTTACAATGTATGACACATCCTTAAAATAGCCTATTCCAAGAGGTGGCACCTAGATTTTCCCAAATCACCTATTTACCTTTACCATGATGTAATAATCAATAAATGTAACTCTGCAACAACCTACCCTGTAATAAATAATTACTGCTATCAGTGAAACTACCTCATTCCCTCATGGGTATTTACAAATTAAAAATAATAAAATGGAATAAATACAATATTGGGATTTACAAGGTTAATGGCACCTTATCCCAACATTCTTCCACTTGACATTATACATTGTAAATCAACCCATAGGAAATCAAATAAAAAATAATCAGGCAATAGAAACAAAGCCCATGGCCTTTCTGCACACACAAATTTCTCTATGCTCATAGGTTTGGTTAATGAATCTGCAACATTCTCCTGAGTGTCTATCTTTATTAGCTCAATCTGTCCACTCACAACCAATTGTCTAATGAAGTGATACTGAACATCAACATGCTTAGTATGAGCATGATACCTAGGATTCTTTGCCAAATAGATAGTACTCTAGCTATCACAACTAATCTAAATGACCCTGCAATCAAAACCAATACATGTACATAGTCTCCTCAACCAAACTACCTCCTTAGAGACATGAGTAGTAGCAATATACTTTACTTCTATGGAGGACAAAGAAACTATGGGATTCCTCTTAATTATCCAACTCATTGCTCCTCCAAACATAGTAAACACATAGCCAGTAGTGGACCTTCAACTATCCAAGTCACCTGCCCAATCTACATCAACAAATCCCTGTATGTCCAAAATTTTGTTAGCACTATCAGTACCAGAATAAACCAAACAATAATTAGGAGTACCTGCAAGATATTTAAACACCCTCTTCCCATAAATCTAATGTTGTCTACCAAGGTTAGACATAAATCTACTCAAAACTCCCACTGCTTGGGCAATATCTGGCCTAGTGCAAACCATTGCATACATCAAATTCTCTACAACACTATCATATGGCACATTATACATATCCTCAAAATAATCCTCATTCTTTGAACACATATCTAATGAAATCTTAGTACAAATTTGGGTAAAGGAACTCTAACTGGGATACAATTATGCATACTAAATCTCTACAAAATGATATTCACATACTTACTTTGTGACAACCAAAGCTTTTTGTTACCTTTCTCCCTCCTAATCTCCATACCTAGAATATACCTAGCGTCTCTAAGATCCTTCATATCGAATGCACCTGAAAGTTGAGTTTTTAGCTCACTGATCATACCCTTAGTATTGCTGAAAAATAACACGGCATCAACATACAATGCAATGATCAATATAGAATCATCAATACAATGAATGTACACACAATGATCCTCCTCACTTCTAAAAAAACCCAGTTTCAATACAAATGAGTCAAAATTTTGTTACCACATTCTGGGGGACTATTTCAAACCATAGAGATACCTCTTTAAACTACAAACCCAATGCTCTTTTCCTTCTACCTGGAAACCTATAGGTTGGTGCATATAAGTTCCTTCCTCAAGATCTCCATGCAAGAATGCAGTCTTAACATCCATTTTCTCTATTTCCCAATCAAAAGCTACATCAATGGATAAAATAAATATAATAGAATTTAACTTAGCAATAGGAGAGAAAATTTCACCAAAATCAACTCCCTCTCTCTTGGAGTAGCCCTTAGCTACCAGTCTAGCCAAGTGTACTTCTCCAATGAACTGTCTGCTTTAGACTTCTTCTTGAAGACCCACTTGCAACATATGGCCTTTCTTCCTTTGGGAAAATAAACAATATCCCAGGTGTTATAAGAGTCTAAAGCCATCATCTCCTCTTGCATGGCTAACTGGCAAAACTTACTATCTACATGAATAGCTTCCCTATAGGATCCAGGTTCATCATCAGTACTCAATAAAGAAAATACACAATGGAAATCCAGTGGGATATACCTATCAACTGGGTTCCATTATTTTGTGGATCTCCTCAAGGGTGGGGTAAGAGACTCAACTTGTTCTTCTGCATGATCATCTAGACCAACTTCTTCTATTACAATAGATTCTTCCTCATCAAAACTACTTGAATATTCTTCTTCTTCTTCACCCTCCAATCCATCATTCTATTCTTACTAAGGTGCATCTTCCTTCTCTGAGTCAAAGTACACTCTCTTTACCTTTTATTTTTCTTTTGGTTGCTTAGGTTTAGAAATAGCTCTAAGTTTCTTGAAAATAACATCTCTAGAAAAAAACAAATTTTCTGGTTAGAGGATCCCAAAGCTTATAACCCTTAACATTCTCACCATATACAATGAAGATGTATTTGTTCTCTTTTTTATCCACTGTAGATCACTTTTCCTTATGCACATGAACAAAAGCCTCACAACCAAAAAACCTTAAATGTTAAACAGAAGGTTTCTTACCTGTCCACACTTCATAAGGTGTCAAATCAAGAGCTTTACAAGGAGATATGTTAATCAAGTAACAAGTGGTACACATAGGCTATGTCCAAAAGCATTTATCTAATTGTGAATCACTCAACATACTTCTGGCTCTTTCCATGATTTTTCAGTCCATTCTTTCTACAACACCATTCTACTGTGGTGTATACAGAGTTGTCTTTTGTCTGATCATACTTGAATGCTTACAAAGCTCAACAAATTCCTTAGAGTAATATTCCTCTCCATTGTCAGATCTTAATATTTTTATCTTTAATCCTGATTGGTTTTCAACTAAGACTTTAAAATCCTTAAACTTAATGAAAACTTTAGATTTATATTTCATAAACTAAATCCATGTGAATCTAGATACATCATTAATAAAGGTGACAAAATAATAATATTTTATTATAGAGTCATTATCTATAGGTACAAACACATCTCTATGAATAATCCCTAACTTATCTTTTGCTCTATTGCTTCCGAAAGGAAATCATTTTCTATTTTATTTACCAAGCACACAATGCTCACAGAAATCAAAGTGCTCATCAGAATAAGAGAAACTATCCAGCAAATCTTTATTCTTAATATTTTTAAAAACATTATTACTTGTGTGTCCCAATCTACGGTGCCATAACATACAAGTGAACATTTTTAGAAGCCTCAAAAACATAAGAGGAATTACAAACTATAGTAGCATCTAGCCTCAACAAGGTTCCCATTCTCTTCCCCTTCACTACCACCAAGTTTCCTCTCACCAATCTACAACCATGCTTATCAAATGTTACATGCATTCCCAAATCATTCAACTTCAAAAAACAATACCTTGCCTTTCCCAACTATTAGATATGTAGATTTTCCCCAAGGTACACTTTACCTCCATTATACTCTTTGTATGTGGAAAAGCATTCCTTATGTGGGGTAATATGAAAGAAACATCTTGAGTCTACCAACGAACACTATGATCATTAGAAATAACATTGCATGCAAAAAGTAAAACATCTTCACCTGTGTTTGAGGACTTATCAAAAGTGGACTCGCGCTATTTTTTTGAGTTTTTGTAGTCTTTCTTCACATGTCCCCTTTTACCATAGTTCCAACACTTAACTCTATTCTTCTTTCTAGGAGTCTTAGAATAGCCCTTACACTTATCTTTGAACCCCTTATGATCTCCTTTTAGTCCTCTTTCCTTATATCTTCCCCTGACACTGAGAGCATCCCCTAAACTATTTGAACTCTTCTTCCTTAATTCTTGTGCCAGCAAAACTGCAACAAGAGCATCCACCTTTGAATCTGTAAGGTTAGCAGTGATAGCGAGGATAACTTTCTCCCAAGACTCGGGTAAAGAACAAAGAAGTAAGATATATTTATCTTCCTCACTAACTTCAACATCTACAGATGCAAGTTGACTCAACAACAAATTAAAAGAATTTAAATGCTCATCAACCGATTCAACCTCTTTCATTTTCATAGAAAATAGTTTACACTTCAAGTAAAGTTTTTTTTACCATACTGTTGGCTTGGTAGATCTCACACAAATGCTTCCACAAGTTATGTGTAGTTTCTCCCCTCACGATATTCAACATGATAGAATTTGCAAAACACAAGTGGATTGTTCCTCATGCCTTCTTATCCAGTCTATCCCACACATCTTGAGAGACATCATCGAGTTTCTTCTCTTTTAGGACAGCCAGCCACTGGTTTCTTTCTTTTAGAAAAGCCTCTATTTTCATCTTCAACAGCTCATACCCCATTCCTTTAAACTTCTCAATGTCCAAACAAGAGGTAGAGGCAATAGTAGATCCATCCACAATATCAACACAAGATCTGCAAAACAAATACAACCAAATCTCCCACTGTAGCTACACAGCCTTCACACTACCACCCAAGAGTCGAAGTTGGCTAGGCTCTGATACAAAATGTTACAAAATGAAGAAAACAACTGCTCAATAGAAAAATGATTCAAATATGTTTAATGATCTTCTAACAGTGTAATATTTAATGGAGAATGTAACATAAATTAAACTATGCAACACAGAAGCAAAAAATCTAAAAACTAATCACACAACACAATGTTTAAAGTGGAGAAAACCCTTTTGGGTAAAAACTCCACACAAGAAAGAGGCCCAAATTTGTATTAATTTGTAAAAGAGTGTATAATACATCAACTACACCAACCTTCCTTTCAATCTTCAACCAGATAGCATTCCAGCAGCACCTATGCAAGTATGTAACTATGAAAACTTAACAACACTTTAAAAATGCATCAATAAATAGTGAAGCAACCCAAAATGGGCATCCAAGCTGAGAATCCCAATGCCAACTAAGGAATCTTGCATGTAATCAAGACATTAATAACCTCTTACACACCTCTTACACCTGTCATAATGCATGTTGCATGCATGGGTGCCTAGGGCTAAAAATAGCTCTTACATTGTCATTATTGTTGTCATAACCATCATAGAATCTTATGACAACTTTCCATTGTCATAATTCTCTTATAATGTATGACACATGCTTAAAATAGTACATTCCAAGAGGTGGGGCCTAGATTTGCCCAAATCACCTATTTACCTTTACCATGATGCAATAATCAGTAAATGTAACTCCACAACAACCTACCCCATAATAAATAATTATAGTTGTCGGTGAAACTACCTCATTCCCTTATGAGTAATTACAAATTACAAATAATAAAATGGAATAAATACAATATTGGGATTTACAAGGTTAATGGCACCTTATCCCAACAATAAAGGTAATTATTTATGTTGGCTAGAAATCTCGCCCCAATTTTATAGTTAATGATTGCATGTGGATGTTTTATATTCCCTTTTTTGATTGCCAAAGATTAAATCTGACTTCCTTTTCCAACAAGCCAAAGTTAGCACCATCCGTTCAATTATATTATAGAATGTTCTAGAAGACTACAGAGTTTTGGAATATGACTTCCTTCACTTTATCATGGGCTCAGATGATGGGCTATAGGGGAGGCAATGTGACTTCCTATCTTTCAATCTCCAATTATTAAATACCATATATCTAGGAGTTGTCAAGAAAAGCATGAGCAATTGGAGCAGAGGATGATTGGCTCCTACCCTTGTCTCCATGAGGACTTCTTTAAATATGTCAGCAGAACCTCTCCTCTTCATCATCGATCAAGCAATCCAAGCATGACATTCCTCCTCAGCCAAAGTTCTTGATGAAGGTCATCCAAAAGAGACAAGGGGAGAGGGATGATTGATGCCTCTCTTCCTGAACACCCAAATTCTAGATCTAGCCAGGGTCATTGGAACTTTATCCAGTTGACTCATCCTTGGGAAGCAACTTCCTATAGTCGATGTTTCTAACCAATTTTTGACTTTCCCCACAAGAATACATTCATGTAGCTATGGTTTTTGGAAAGCAGCAAGGCCAACAACTCTCATTCTTCCCAATGACTCCTATTCCTAGTCTAAAATTTACCCCATTCCTTAATTTGAAAAGATAAAATCTATAACCAAGAAAACAGAGGCAGACCCTTTCGATAAATGCACTAAAAAACACAAGGAAAAAAATCTCTGGTTAACATCCATGACAAAGAATTGACATGGAAAACTAGTGCGAAGGCATCTATTTATAGAAAACATGAATTGAATTGATCTCCATTTCCATCAACTTGCATAATTTCATCTTAGGTGTCTTCAACATAGGTTTCGCACACTTAAATTTATTACTGGTGTTGGTTTTTCTTCTGAATCAGCATTAGGGTTTGCCAGTTCTAATGCACAGGTAGATTCAGCCAACAGAATACAAGAGGTTGCGTGAGCTCCTCCCCTTCACTTCTGGTTCCGCCGCACCAAGGGGGGTTTCCCTACTTGATAAAAGTATAACCTTGACTAGCTCAATGACAGAAGGATTTAACTTGACATCAACAGGCAGAATACTCTCATGTATGGACCAAGATTTGTGTAACAAATCACAAGGTTGGCAACATTCTTGGACATGATGTCTGGTTGGGTATGAGAGCATGCAAGGATCCTAATCCTAATCCTACAACTAACAGATGGAAGGATGAGATGGTTTGAAATGGTGTTTGGAGTTATGGGACTTTCCTAGACCCATTGAACAGACAGATTCCCAAACCAGTGCCTTATCTGGGCAGCAGAGTCATATCTAAGACTGTAAATGTCTCCCCATGACAACATAAATTCATATCCAGAGGACCTAAGAATAATGCTACTGCCTAACAGCAACATGTCCAAGAAAGAGTATCATTAATGATCATACTTAACAGATCCTATGATGCAATCTATTTCCCTTTGTATCTGATCAAAAGCCTGTTTAACTACTCCTTGAGAAGACGCAATAAATCAGACACACAGTATGCACATACTGAAAAAACTTGGAAGCCCTTGACAACCCTGTTTGAAAGGAAAACAAATGACATACAGGAGACAATCAGAAACAATACACACACAGGTGTTTTTCATTTAAAATCAATCTGCATAGAAGGCCATCACAGAGAAAATCATCATTTACAAGCCAAGATAGATTAGTACACCAGACTAAGGACAGAGTCTGCAGCAAAAAATGCCTTTCAAAATGTGAACACCTTATGTTCAGAGTCAGAGCAGAAAGCCCAAAAACATCCAACCTCTAAAAAGTAACACAGCCAGACCATTATATACAGAACCATGTACATTCAGCAATTAATTACATGGCCAGAAGTCCAAAATTTGCCAGATACATTCCTTCCATTTGAAAATGGCCTCCACAGATTAAATGCGACAGACAAGGGGGATCTTGAGCTTTGTGCCACCACTTGAAAGTCTTCATTCAAAAATTGGGCGACCTGACCATGTGTACCATTGTCCACATCCCTGCACCGTCTCCATTAAGGGTCTCAACCACCCGCGGTCGCTAGAAAATTGTCGCTGCAGTCAAAAAGAAGTTTCCCGCCAAAACATGTCCTTCGCAGGTTCAAAAATAATGCAAGGGGATTAGTCCCATATGCATGGTGTGGAGACAACTTCGGCGCTTTAAAAACATAGTCGCATACATACCAAGTGTCGAGCGTTTTGCCGCGCTCAACACACGACCCTTCGCCCATAGCCCACCACCATGACATACATTATCAGCCTACCCCACAAATCTCCTGCCGATCACAGCGGTCTCACCGATGCCTATTTCACATTCCTTGTCTGTCGGTGAGATCAAAACCATCAGCGAGCAACAAAATACCTACGCCGATGTCAAAGGTTACGCCGATGGCCATCCAAAACATTGCCAAGTCGTTCCCTCGGCGAGACATTACCCATCGGAGCAACGAGAAACTCCCTGGCCGACCACACTGCTCACCCCGATACACTCATCCTCTTTCGGCGAGACCCTCAACCGTCAGCCAAGCAGAAACATCCTCTGCCGATGATACCATTCACACCGATGACCATTCCATGCTCCCCTGTCGGTGTGACCTACGCCGATGACACCCGCGTCGGCCAAACACTTTCCATCGGCAGACCCTCCAACGACTAGCCCGACAGCCAAAGTCTTCCCGATGCTCACCTTCGCATCCCTCCATCGGCGAGACCTACGCCGATGACATTGCATCGGCCAAGCCTCCCACCGTCGGCACAATTCAAAATACCTAGGCCGACAATACAACTCTCACCGATGAACCATAGCTTCATCCCTCTGTCGGCCAAACACACACCAATGATTCTTCATCGGCCAAGCTCCTCACATCAGCAGATCGAAACAATGCTAGCCCGATACACCAAATCTTGCTGATGAACACATGACTTACCCCCATCGGCATGACCAACACCGTCGGTGGAAACACAATCTTCGCAGCCGATAGGCAAAAGTCTTGGCAATATACAAAGAACACACCATGCTATTGATACGATCGCCAAGACACAAGTAAACTTATGCGGATGGGCAAAACATGATGACCCCTTCCTCAAGAAAGATGATGTGGATTCTGCAAAACACTGAAGGGGTGCCAACACTTAAAAATTTTTGGATTTTAGGGAAGGTGCCTACATGAAAAATTGCTAAATCAACTGACGGTCAATTCAGGCACCAACAGTGGCTCTGTCTGAGGATGCATGCCTCCTGCAGGCATGGCAAGAACCACAGAACTCTGGGATGCAGACCAGTCCCCTATCCATTGGGCACAGAGTCATGAAGTTATAATGATCTGCATCACCAAACACTCTTGATGGCCTAAGGCCACCAAGAAAAGAAAAACCTGTATCTCCCTTTGTCAAATATCTTGTTTTCATCTGCATGCACTAGGTCAAGCTTGGAGATACTACAGAGATCCATCCACAAACAAACCTTGTCATCTGCAAACTCAACCTTCTGATTTATCTCGTCAATGTCATCCCTGTGTAGATAACCTTTAGCATCCGGCAACAAGTGGATGCAGAATGTATCAGGCAATGCATACTCAAATGGCAGAGAACACAGGTTATCATTTGTATCAGCATTATGCATTGCAAAATGATCTCCTAGCTGGACTGAAAACTAAAAATATTCAAAGTCCACCATGCAGCTAGGAAAATCAAAGCTCATTTCATATGCTAGCCTCTCAAAAGAAAAGCTTTCAAATTCACAATTGTGTACATCATGTACACAACCAACAGTAGCACCAACCTGGAAAAGATCAGGCTCTAGCATCTCTTTCAAATTAGGCACATTTTCATAGTCACTTACCTGATGTATGTTGTTTCCTCTTTCATCAGGATGAGAAACAGAATCCAAACCAAAAACAATGTCTAGATCCTCACCGTACTCAAATAGATCCTCATCACCATATGTGTCAAAGATGGGTGATCCAGGTACATCAGCTTGATCATAGTATGCCATTTGTTCATGGGCAGCAGAGCACACATCTTCATCACCAATGGATTCACTCTATGGAGGAGTATCAGCCTGTGTGTCATAAGCAAAACAGCCATCAAATGAAAAATAATCATGCTCTGCACTAGCACTTGTTTCAATCCCTGACTGCTCTTCATGATCTCCATGTGTTTGAAAGGAAGGCAATGGGTCACACATAGGACTGCTTCTCTGTTTGCTTATATCTTCTCTATCTTGAGTACAATACTCACAATTGTCTCCACAGGTCCATTCCAAAAATTGCTCATTGCTGTCCACAACCTCGTTATTGTTTTCATGGTCATATGCCTCATCATTGCAATGGGAATCCTCACTAGTCCTTTCACTGGCATCCTCAACTGGTGAACAATCCAGTTGAGCAGTATTGTTAGCATTATGTTCAAATACAGCAGTCTCAACCTCTATGCTTTCATTTTCATTTTTATCTGCACATGATGCCATAATCATTTGGTCATTTGCAGCTTCACAACCATTTCTCACACCAAGGCCTGGGGACAGGGATATCAACAGGCGCCCATTTCTGAATTTTTCTATATTTTTGGCGAACTTGTATGCCATCTGCATACCTGTCACCTTGAAATCCCTCAGTATTGTACTAGAGCCCTCCTCAAAAGCCTCAAAGAATATGCCAACACAGGCTGAAATATCAGGTCTGAAGACTTCTGGGATTTGTGAAAGGGCTACTGCAAACCTATGACTAAAATCAACACATGGCTCTTCATCTTGTTTTCTGATGTTCATCAATTCTGGAACAAGATCAGCAGGTTCTCTTGCAAATTCTTCTTTGAAACAGTCAGCAAGCTCATCCCAATAGGCAAAAAATCTCTTTGGAAGGCTCAAATACCAGTCTTTTGCTTTTGCATCAAAGGACCTAACAAAAAACCTCATCCACATATCCTCATCTCTAAATGAATGTTTTCCCATGAAACTATGAAAACCTTGGATATGTGCATTCCCATCACACACACTGTGACCACTAAATCTAGGCATCTGACGGTATATCCTAGCGGGCATATTTTCTACTTTATAATCAACCCATGACAAATCCAGTTGGTCATACAAAGGATCAAAAGGGCTGAGAAGAGGTTTAGCCTTCTGACTGGCAGACATAACAGGGTTATTGCTTTTTAACTGGGCCTGCTCAGCCTCTAAGAATATCAACCTATTTTTTATCTCTTCTATTCTTTTCTCCAACATTTCACCACTGAGTACGGGATAATTCATACTTGGATTCATAAAAAACTTACTCTTAGACATCCTTTGTCTGCCTAAGACCTGTAACCTCCCCTGGCATCTAACCTATGCAGCAAAACAGTAAATATATAAAGGGGAAGGAATAAGGTACCTTTTCTCATACAGATGCAGAAATATGAACAACACATTTTTGTCACATCACATACATCCATCTTTCATGTGCATTTAGATCTTTTGCAGAGTCGCCACCTCTCCAGAGAGGACAAAATTTTCAATAGCTGAAAGCTACTTTTCCAGGTTCATTCCACCAGCAGAGCATCATTTTGTTGGTGACTCAGATGGGCCACAAGATATAACACTTTTTCATCAATTTTCTCCCCAGCGGAATCGCCATTTTTTTTTTTTTGAAACAATACACACACAGGTGTTTTTCATTTAAAATCAATCTGCATAGAAGGCCATCACAGAGAAAATCATCATTTACAAGCCAAGATAGATTAGTACACCAGACTAAGGACCGAGTCTGCAGCAAAAAATGCCTTTCAAAATGTGAACACCTTATGTTCAGAGTCAGAGCAGAAAGCCCAAAAACATCCAACCTCTAAAAAGTAACACAGCCAGACCATTACATACAGAACCGTGTACATTCAGCAATTAATTACATGGCCAGAAGTCCAAAATTTGCTAGATACATTCCTTCCATTTGAAAATGGCCTCCACAGATTAAATGCGACAGACAGGGGGGATCTTGAGCTTTGTGCCACCACTTGAAAGTCTTCATTCAAAAATTGGGCGACCTAACCATGTGTACCATTGTCCACATCCCTGCACTGTCGCCATTAAGGGTCTCAACCACCCGCTATCGCTAGAAAACTGTCGCTGCAGTCAAAAAGAAGTTTCCCGCCAAAACACGTCCTTCGCAGGTTCAAAAATAATGCAAGGGGATTAGTCCCATATGCATGGTGTGGAGACAACTTCGGCGCTTTAAAAACATAGTCGCATACATACCAAGTGTCGAGCGTTTTGCCGCGCTCGACACACGACCCTTCGCCCACAGCCCACCGCCATGACATACATTATCGGCCTACCCCACAAATCTCCTGCAGATCATAGCGGTCTCGCCGATGCCTATTTCACATTCCTTGTCTGTCGGTGAGATCAAAACCATCGGCGAGCAACAAAATACCTACGCTGATGTCAAAGGTTACGCCGATGGCCATCCAAAACATTGCCAAGTCGTTCCCTCGGCGAGACATTACCCATCGGAGCAACGAGAAACTCCCTGGCCGACCACACTGCTCACCCCGATACACTCATCCTCTGTCGGCGAGACCCTCAACCGTCGGCCAAGCAGAAACATCCTCTGCCGATGATACCATTCACACCAATGACCACTCCATGCTCCCCTGTCGGTGTGACCTACGCCGATGACACCCTCGTCGGCCAAACACTTTCCATCGGTGGACCCTCCAACGGCTAGCCCGACAGCCAAAGTCTTCCCGATGCTCACCTTCGCATCCCTCCATCGGCGAGACCTACGCCGATGACATCGCATCGGCCAAGCCTCCCACCGTCGACACAATTCAAAATACCTAGGCTGATAATACAACTCTCGCCGATGAACCATAGCTTCATCCCTCCGTCGGCCAAACACACGCCGATGATTCTTCATCGGCCAAGCTCCTCACATCGGCAGATCGAAACAATGCTAGCCCGATACACCAAATCTTGCCGATGAACACATGACTTACCCCCATCGGCATGACCAACACCGTCGGTGGAAACACAATCTTCGCAGCCGATAGGCAAAAGTCTTGGCAATATACAAAGAACACACCATGCTATTGATATGATCGCCAGGACACAAGTAAACTTATGCCAATGGGCAAAACATGATGACCCCTTCCTCAAGAAATATGATGTGGATGCTGCAAAACACTGAAGGGGTGCCAACACTTAAAATTTTTTGGATTTTAGGGAAGGTGCCTGCATGAAAAAATGCTAAATCAACTGACGGTCAATTCAGGTACCAACAACTGGAAATTCTTGAAAATTACATCAAGATCACTAAAGCATAGAATGACGACCTTAGACATTAAATTTCCCATGAGCAATAGATAGCTGGTATAATCACCAAAGTATGTTCAAAAAATTACGATCAATTGAAGCATGTTATTTGTCAAATCATAACTCAACTAGACTGTTTGTGTGTGAAATTCTAAATTTGAATTTAGACCATTGATTGAAACCACATCAAACTGAGATCAATGGTTAAAACTCCATCAATATTTGTTAGGAAGTCATCATTCAATGAAAATATGTCAGCAAAGCATGTTTCACATATGTTGAAACCACATGTCACCATATCGCACCATCATAGGCCTTGAGGGACCCATGCTACTCTCTTTGTGCTCATGTGTTGGGTGCCAACTTTATTTTTCCTAGGATGGGACCCACAAACCGCTAAACACATCATCGCACTAGTGCAATAGATATCCCTTCACTTCTTCTCAAAAAGTGCTCCTGTGATAAAATAAGGAGCAAACACATAGCCCAACACTTATCACACCATCACATTTGCAATAGATATATCAATCAAAGGACATACAATTCCATGATGACTTCCAATTCATCATTAAATCCATTAGGTCAGACCTTAAAAGATATTCTACACACATGAGAGTCAGTAATTAAACTCAAAGGACTAGTAAATAATTAAGCTAAGGACATTATGTCCTCACTTATGTCTGATTCTTCCAATCAAAAGAAGGGTCCATCAGGTTCAACCACTCAACTCCATTTTGTGAGCCATGCTCACAAACTTCTTACTTGGTGTGTCTGATGCAGAAGCATCTAGGCTCACAAGAAATCTTGCATGAACCAAAAAATATTTTATTTCTTTTACCCTTTTGTTGGTTTTGTAGGTTTCTAATCAACATCATACACCAACTTTGGGGAAAACAAAATAAATATTTTAATTCTCCAACACTCCAAGGAAAAGACAAGGCAAGTTGCATATGGACAAAATCCTAATCACCTACATGCTAGAAGACAAAGATTGGACAATGAAGAGTCTTCAAGCATCCAAGTCATTAAGGAATCCCAAGAGTCACATTTATTCAAGTTGGATACCATGAAGAAAGAAGAGGAATACCAAGAGACATTGGAGCACAAATGAGGAAGATGAAACTTGGGAAAGGAGATATTATAAATAGATGGAAGTTTGGCTCCAAAGAGGCATTTAAAAATAAGGGAAGATCTCAAGTTTATTTCTATTTTTTTAGTTCATCAAGAGGACATCCCATAGGTAATGTTGAAGACAATTCTCCAAGGGAAATACATCCATTTTGATGAGGCAAAGTAAGTGAACGTCCATGGTGACTTGTTAGATGAAAATTTTATGAATTTGTAAGTTTCTGAAGGTGGATAGTTGGAAAGTTTGATAGAGATATTTTATAGTTGGATTTGTGGAGGCTATATATTAGTGTTTCTACCTTGATTGGATGCATAAAAACATTTGGGTTGTAAGTATTTTTTTTTGTTCATGTTTTATGAAATTCTCAAGATATAATGTTACTTCATAGCTGAAATTATTGCTATACAACATTCACAAACTATATTCACTTAAGGGATGCAAGTTTAAGAGGTTAATCTACATTTATTTTTCTTCAACTAAAGGAATCAAAGGGATAAATAAAAATCCTTAAGGGTTGGAATTTATCAAATTTAATTTGCACCTAAGAGGAGTGAAAAAGTCTTGACAAACAACAATCTTAATATGTTGGCACATACATTTTATTACAATATTTGAGGTTTTCAGCACATGATTTTAAGAATTTAAAGGCATGAATATTTTTATTATTAAAATTTATGTAAGAGAAGTTTATTGTGCTGCATGATAGGACAATCCTTCATTAGATTCTCTTGTCATGACTGCATCATGATATCAATGAACTATGAGCCATCTCTCTTGAGGGCCTCCTTCATGTTTTAACAAAAAATGTAAACTAATACAAATGAAAACTTGTTCACTTAGTATGAAAATATGAAATACTAATTAAATTATCATGTGAGTAACCATATGTGTTGGGAATTTTAAATTAAAAAACACATGATAAACATATTACACCAAAATTTATGTGGAGAAACCCTTTCAGGAAGAAAATCTATCAGCAAAGATAGCACAATTTTGTAGTAATATAGTAACAAGTGTTACAATAATACATCCAAATTCTCCCTTCAATATGACAACATTCCAAAAACATATCCTTACTTCACCTATAAAAGACCCTTGAAACAACTATCTAAGGAATCTAATTTTATGGAGGTCTAGAGAGCAAAAGCCATGAATGCTTTCCAGAAATGAAAACTACCAAAATCTATGGTATGGAAAAAATCCAATGCCCCCATGACCAATCAATTAATTCTCCATGAATATCAACCATAACAATTAGAATCTTTGAACCATATGAAGAGTGGGCACACATTCCCAAGTATGGCGCTAAAAAATGAAGTGGCCAAATAATATAGACTCCACCTCCACTCTCTCTCTTAGCACCTAAGATTGGGAAAGTGGTGAAAATGAAGTCAAATCAATTTATAGTTGTCACCATTATAAGTAACCTCCCTCATGAATGCCACTACAACTAATATTCCAAGTTACAAGGAGACTAATATTAAAATAATATCTCTCAACCACCTACATGGGTATCCTAGTACACATTCCCAAGGTGTTGGAGATCTGACATTAGACATAAGATTGTGTTGTTAATAAATTCTAACATTTTGACAATTGATATTATACATTATAACAACATATATAGGAAGCACAAAATAAATCAAGTACATGATGCAAGATCCATTTCATCCCTATGCTAAGAGAACTTATCCATTCTCACTAGTTTCTTAAGTGCATCTATAACATTTTCCTAAGTGTCAACTGTCTAAATCATGACCTTATCACTCTCAACCATATCATGAACAAATTTGTACTAAATGTATCAATATAATTCATACAAGTATGGTACATGGGCTTCTTGGATAAACAAATAACACTTTGATTGTTGCATCTTATATGAACTACACTACAATCAAATCCCAACTCCTAAACATAATTTCTATAACTAAACTACCTCCTTACATTCATGTGTAGCAGCCATATACTTTTCTTTAGAAGTGAACAAAGCAATTGTGGGATTCCTCTTACTTGTCCAACTAAAAATGCCTCTAAACAAAGAAAACACATAGCCCTAGTAGAACTTTGACTATCCAAGTCACCTACCCAATCTAGATCAACAAAGTCTTGCATGTCTAATAACTTGTGCACATCATTAGAACCATGATAACATAAGCAATAATCAGAAGTTCTTAACAAATATCTAAATACCATCTTAACACAAGTTTAATTCTCTCTACTAGGGTTAGAAATAATCTCATTAAGAACTCTTATTACTTGGGAAATATCTAGTCTAATACAAACCATTGCATATTTAAAGATGGTAAAGTATTGGCATTACACATTCATGAAACTAACAAAAACACTAGCATAACAAACATTATACATATTATCAAAATCATCATTTCACTTAAGACACATATCCTAGTGCCTAAATGTAAAGGAATACATATAGAATCAATGAAATTGGATAGTCTTTCACTACAATTTTTAACTTTTTTGAGGAACAACAAATGTCCCCTTCACTCCAAGTAGTCTCATCTCTCTTGCCATACCCACTAGATTGTGTCCCAGTAGGTCCTTCATTTGTGATGTTTTTGTAAATCTGGAATAAAACAAGTTAATGCTAAGTGGTATTATCAGGCTTTAAAATATCCTTTCTCCAAAAGACCCTTGAGCCTTAATAGTGTCAAACTTATCCTAGAAGACATACACCAACATAGAGTTGACTAGTTTTTGCTTAGCTGGTCTTGAACTTGGGTCTCTATCAACTTTCCAAGAAAGCATGTATTGTATTTGATGTACTCTGACTTATGAAATGAGCTTCATTGGACCAAGGTTGTTAGAATGCATTAATAGAAAACTACATGAAGCATTCCCATACCACAATCAAAGCCCATTTGGTGGATGTTCTATTCTACGTATTAGTGACCTAGGATAATTGCCACTAGTATGTGACATTCCAATGTATATTGGATCATCATATGGGATAACACTTTGGAGAATCTTTCAGAAATTAGTCATGTTGAACATAATTTTTTGACAAGGACATGAAACTGCCCAAATAATATTTCACACCCTCCTTCAAAATATAAGGAATGTTGAGGCAACACAAGCAAATGGGAAACTGCTCATGTCATGCAACAATGAAAACCTATCTTATAGAAAACAAGATACATTTTCTTCATCCATACATTTGTTTGCAATAAATCATTTGGTTGAAACACATGTAACAAAAAATGTTAAAAGCATTGGATAAACTAGTAGCACGTTGAATTGATGAACAGAAAGGAGCATAGTAAATTCAAATCTAGTTGATGAACAACTACAAACAAAGGTGTTATTATGGGTTGGAAAACAAGTTATGCTAAATACAAATTTGTGGGTTACAACTGGACTTATCAATGGTGCACTTGGCAAAGTAATTTCTATTGTCTACAAAAATGAAAGAAGGCCACCAAATCTACCTCTATTTGTTGTTAACTTTTGGTGGTATATTGGACTTGCATGGAAGATAAATAAAAAATGGTTCCAATTGGTCTAGTCACATGAGGTTTTCATTGACAAATGCCATTGAAAATGGCTTGGGCACTTACAATCCACAAATCACAAGGTCTAACTATAAATAGAGAAATAATAGACATTGGAAATACTGAATGACAAGGACTCATCTTCACAACAATGTCAAGAGTAAGAAGTTTGTTAAATCTACTAATAGTCCTTGCATTTTCATTTCAAAGATATAAACGTATGAAAAAAATATGTATGTAATCCTACATAAGCAAGAGGAGGACTACCTCAAAAAGATGTCTACAGAGAATCCCTACAAATCAAGCTACTAAATATATATATGAAATCATTTTAGTTTATTTGTCCAATGTTACCTATGAAATTTACCATCTAAAATGATTCATTATTAACATGTTTACAATAATTGCATAATAAATCTAATAAAACCATTATATGTTGTATTTAAAATTTAAAATTCTTGTATTTAAAATTTTATTTCATATATATGTTACTGGATGAATTCATTATCATTTTATCCTATGTCCATCCCTTAAATGTCATTGGATAATAAAATATTAAACAAACATTGTTATAGGTGTTAACTTACATCGAATAATAGGAAAAAAAAATTAAAAATAATACATGTTCTTCTCAAACTCATTATGACTCAAGAATTAAGAAACTTAAAAAAATCATGTGGGATTCATATAAAAAATTGCAACAATGAAGAAATATTAACAAATAATAAACAATAAAAATAATGTCTAATGATTAATAATTGATATAAGAGATATACTTTCCCACTTCATTCTTTCTTTATTTAAACTCAAGCAAAATTATCTAACTCTAACTATATTTTAATAAAATAATAAAACTATCGTTGTGCCCATTGAATCTATGGGTCCAATTACTAGTTAAATAAAAATTAGTAAAGAGTAGGGATCAAGGCAAATCTTGTCACATTTGTCCACATTGATATTGATATATTTAATATTTTTCAATATTGATCTATCATTAAGCATTTATCGATATTTAATATGTTGTTTGCATTTATACCTATCATACTTTCTTTTTCGCATGTGTATTAACAAGGCATATATACATTTTATTTTTACTTTTATGTATCTTCATTATACATATATTAGTTTATAGATTAATGTATTATATTTCATATAAATGTTTCATTTTTTTACTTTATTATATACCTAAATATTTGTTGGATTTAGGACAGACAACTGAGAGGGCAGGGGGGTGAATCAGTTGTCACCAAAATCCTATTCCTTATTCACTTTAAATCTTTCTATATTTCAACGGCATGTCAAATATTCAATCATGAAAGTATAATGCAATAATTCAAGAGCAGAAATAAATTCAGCACATCTAACACCAAGATTTTAACGTGGAAAACCTGGTTAAGGGAAAAACCACGGGGTGACTAACCCAAGATTGTATTCTCTGTTAAAAGAATAAGATGATTAAAATGGAACTTGCCAGTTAGGGCTCACTACCTGAGCATACTACTCACAAGAGGCCCACTGCCTACAGGTGACACACTGTCTACAAAAGAATAAAAGTATCACATACTTGAACTAGAGATTAGCATCTTCATTATGCTTGAGTCAGTTCCATTTAAGCTCAATACCTCTGCTCTGCTTTTCACTCCTCTTCACTACCACCTTTTCTTCATCACATCGAGGACACATTTGAGTGACTTCACAACTCTTATTTATACATGACATCCACTTTGGAATGATCATCAAAGTTGGCACAACATACACTTATTTTATTATAGAGTAATTACAAAAATACAACTTGACTTATTACAAAAACTTCAATCGTATCACTACATTGTTAGCCACACATAACTGGGACTTCAATCTTCTTCTAGGAACATGCCATGCTTCACAAAACATCTTCAAGATCATCCACAATATGCATAACTCATCTGGTCAGCCAAGACTAGGAAGAGCACTATCATCCAAAGGTAAATCTTCAATCACGAGCTGAATCTTCAATGTGGACCACCAACACTAACTAGACACAATCAGAGACCCTCACAAGCTTGCTTGAATCACAAAGAACATCTGCACCACTTCTGCTTACTGTAATCATTCACATCTTCATCTGAAACCTCAAGAACACAGTTGCCCATCTCTGACACATTAGAAGGATTGCTTGTGGACCTCCAAACCATGAACCAATTAAGTTATCAATTCACATTAGCCTCCCAATCATGCTACCAGATCCGCATAACATGATATTGTATTTTCGGATCTCACTTGACCTATTTGTGTCACTCTGTCACCTCTGAACAATTGTCAGAACCAGTTTTACTCTCATGGCCATAACTCCTTCATATTTTCATGCGGACCTCTCAAATCTTGACTGGATCATCTTCAAACACATATCTAAAAACACTTTGATGCGCATTCTCTGAACTTCATCTAGCTGGGATCTTCACTTCATAGAGCTTTATTGTCTTCATTGTTCTTCTCTATTTCTGATAGGACTAATTTTCTCAATATCCTCAGCACACAACTCATCCAATCCTTGACATCAATGCAACATGAGTATGTTGACATCAATGACAACACTGGTTAGGCCCATACTTGCAACAATATTATGTCACAATTTATGTACAATTTATATGTTACTCAAAAATTATATCAATATAGATCAATATTACATATTAGTATACAATATTGATATATCGCTATATATCAATACATAGTCAATATGTCTATTGCATTTATATATAACAATATTAGTATTTTGACATGTAATTGTATCATCATTATACTATGCATATCATCATCATACAATTACACAATAAAGGAGATAATATTTTTATATCTAATTTAAAAATAAAACATTTTCTATGAATGGGGTGTACTAGTCACTTCTAACCTATATAAGCTTTACTTAAACATTGTTAAGATAATTGATAAACTTTCTAATTTCTTAAATTAGTTATGACAATTACTACACCAAGTTGTGGGTATGTCATTTTGTTTCTTACAATATATTTATTGTACAAGGTACTACTAAATCCCTATACTCATGACTACAACATAAATCTAATCATTACATTATTCTTTATCATTTATTAGATCCTAAAATCAATCACATTATCATAGGGTGCATAAACACTACAATAAGTGTATGCTAGTGGAAATCATTTTTCTTGAGTTCAAATATAATAGTTACCCTCTAATGACACAAATCATCAAATGCTTTCATGGGTGTATGGACATTCCTACACAAATAAAAACTGTACTAATGGCATTGATGGAGCAGACAAATCTTTAAATAATGTCCCTAAAGAATACTAGCAAGAATTAATGTTGCCCTCAACAAATCTTTAAATAATTCAAGAGTGCACGAGTAGAAATTAATCGTCACCTTTGAAGTAATTTTTAAGAAGTAAATAACTAAGATAAGATTGAGGAAAGTGTATATAAGAGAATAGGTATGTTAAAAGGGAATTTTTTTTCAAATAAATAAATTTATTTGTATATTTAATGTTGTTTTAGAGTAAAAAGAGGGGTTTCAATTTCAAGGGTAAATCCTCCTTTCACACCAACATTCAAGGACATAAATCGAGTGAAGCCATAGTCTTTTGCAAGAGGGCTCTATTACAGATTTAATGTCCCTTACGACAAAGAGGAAACTTGGAATATGCTAACTAATTGATTAATTAAAGTCCAATTATGCTTAAAACCCTAATTTCATAAAATCGTAAACAAATAGACGAATCTCGACAAATGCTCACACACAGAGATATCAAATGAAAATTAGATACATACCAAATTTTGACATTTGGTGTACAAAAAATGTGGGGACTAATGAGCATGCAAATTAGTCCAAGGTACCAGTTTCTATCGGGATATTTGAAGATTGGCTGCAACTTGTTTCTATTGTTCTGTGGATTTCTGTGTTTTGGGATCCGAAGGACTAGAATGAGCAGGCACCCTAGTCTAGGTCCTACTTTTTTTCTTTGTTCTACACTTCCAACACTCTGTAACACTTCCCTGCAACTCCACTCCTTTCGCTTCTGCAACCTGTAACCTGTAATCATAGAAAAGGGGGTTGGGGGTTGTGGTTTTTAGAGGCTTGCCTCAGTCAAGCTTCGAAGAGACATTCAAGTCTTTCGAACACCATTGTTAGATAAAGAGTGTGTATCCCTATGGGATAGAGCCAAAAACCAATTGATAAATGATTGAAAAAACAAATAAATGTCACCTCGAAAGTGTATCTCGCATATAGATGATAATCCTTCACATCATGAGAAGATGAAGTCAAATCTGCATAACAAACACAATAACAAGACAAGTCTTCTCTGCAAGAATGAATATCTTGAATGCTCTAAAATCACAAGTGTGTTGAAAGTTCATAATCATCCTCTAGTTTACAAATGAATCCCTAAACACGCTTATATATGCAACTAAACACATTCCCGCTAAGAATTTCATAATTCAAACTTAAGGTGTTGGCATGGGACTTAATTGATGATCACATAACTGACACTTGAATTTAAGTCTTGCCTTAAATAGGGAAAGACTAGGGTACGGGTGCCCAAGTACTTGCTCCCTATTTCAGTCAGGATTCACCATAATAGTACCCCCTAGGTCCTATTTGCCATAAAACTTTGGGGTTTTCTCATCGGGAGTCAACTTGAATATGTAAGATGATTAAAATGATTTCTAAAGGACTTGAGAGCTAAACATAGGAGGGAAAAAGTTTTAGGGAGACATTTATGACGTAACATTTATCCCCCACTTTAATGTATGCATGAATGCAAGACCCATACATGCATTAAAGTATGGTCAACAAATACAACAAACATGCCAGGCACTTAGAGCTAATGCATATGCAAAGATTGAGAATTATTTCTAGCCCCCAGTCTCAGGTAGATATTAGAGAAAACATACCACAGACATCTCAAACATAGTGAAGATAGTAATAGGCATGTAAAACATAAAGAAGATAGTTACAATCATGCAAAACATGTAGAAGACAACATTGAAGACACAAAACACAATGAATACAGTGAATGCAATGATTAATTTTTTTTCATTTTCATATATATGAATACAAATGCAAGTACATGGAAAATAAAAATGCAACACATTACCCAAAATATAGGAGGGACTCATCACCACACGTCTTTAGACTGTATATGGGGTAATAGACATGCAATACAAATCTCAGAGTGTAGGAGGGACTTGTCGCCACATGTCTTTAGACTACACTTGAGAACAAACATACCATACAAATCCCAAAGCATAGAAGGGACTCATTGCCACACATCTTTAGACTATGCTTGGGAACAAACACACCATACAAGAGAGAAAACACTCTAAAAACATACAGAAGACATGAGCACTGTATAGTATGCCAAAGACATACTATACATCTAAAACACAGCAAACAAGCAATGAAAGGAGCCTATTGCTAGGTTCACCACCACCTTAGGCACATTACATGCACACCTAACGATTGGGCTTATGCCACAACAATCACTAAAGACACACTTAAGGGAGGATACACCAACCTGCCTACTCAAAGGACTTTTAGAATAAAAAGGATGTGCACTAGCTCAAGAGATACACCATCCCTGCCTCTATAGAGGGCTTTGAATAAAAGGATATGCATGATATCTTGCCTTTGTATAGGGCTTAATGATTGTAATATAGAATAAAGATGTGCACTCACACGGAGATACAACATCCCACCTCTGCAAAGGGCTTACAAACATGCTTCGTTAATATCAAAATCATCAGACAACTTACCTTATATATGCCCCCACTTTAAGGTGGTTGATATTGTGTACTGATATTAAGCATGTTAAGGTAGAGAGAAAACACACAAGGGAACAAGAGATTTTGCAAAGCCCATGCCCCCAAAGGTGACATTTACCTTATGATCGTCGAATGTTCCCGCAAAACACACAATTTATTGCAAGAAAAGAGGTTAGAAATCTTTCTATAAGATAATAACCACATCACATGATAAAAGTAATGCATATAATCATTCACATAAAGAGCCAAGGTTATACTAGAGATTTGGAGACTGAGTATAACCATGGGGCTATACTATAGAGATCTCAAAACTGAGTGTGACCAAGGTGAGATTCAAAGATAAATAAAGTGCAAGGAGCAGATGTATTGTTATGGTTTGTTAGTATGATAGGACAACATCAAAATATCACACAAAGTGATTCTACTAACCAAGCGTTAGATAATATATATCAACCCCATATTCATGTATCATCTGCTAGCTAGATAGAACCACTAGAGGAAGGTAAACAATATATCAAGAGAGGAGAACAAGTGCCTTAGGATCGTCATGTAGGAAGGTGCCCCTAGGTCACCAACCGCAACGCTATGCCCCTAGGACACAACACAAAACAATGAAAATAGAGGAGAATCAATATAGAAGAATGATGATACAAATAGAAGAAGGGTCAAAATAGAGGTAGTCTCCCGATGTAGTGCCCCACCACGAACACCTTGGAAGACAACACATCTATGCAAGCAAAGCGGAATAATATTTTTTTTTTTTGAATAAGATAACAAGTAAGGTTTAGCAGTTCAATCCACATCTTTAACTATCAACTTGTCTCCCAAGGTGCCATGGTTGCATTACTTGACAAATAATCAACATAATTTACATGCATAACTAACTAACATCAACAAATCATTCTAACTTCACTACATTATTGATTATACATATACATCTCCATTTCGTGACATCAATTAGATAATCAGCTTTAATCAAGATTACATGCACATATTCCAAGTCTATACAAATGAGTACATCATTGTGTAATTTACATTATCACTATTCTGATTACATTCGAATACATACAATCTGAATCAACTGATACACCAGCTAGAACATGAGCATGATAAGTGTCTTCATAAATAGGTAAAAGATCTGATGTTTGAAACACGAGGAACATTTCCCCTTGCTTACGAACAGCGGCAAGGGAAAAACCAATGGAATAAGCTCTTCCACCCGACCATGTGGAACCCTGAGGTCCACCCACCGAGCTAGGAGTTAACATAAGGTCCCTTTTACAACATACAGTCAGGTAGACAGTAGACTATAAGGCAACACATGACTCCAACATCACATGCCAATATCACAAACAACACAATAGTACTTCCAGAGGAAACACTTATCAACTAGGGAGAATACAACTAGGGACTACTAGGCTACAGGAAGGAGAGTGTCATCGCATGGTCCTAGCATGGGTTACCTAGGCTATCTATCACCAGAAGCTGGCCTCCATCTATGGTTACCCTGGCAGCCTCTCAAGGCACCGGCCCAATAGGGTGACACATGCGGAATCAACATTCCCTTCGTGAGGACAAGGAAGTTGATTTTGCCAACCACAGCCTTCTCATCTCATCCTTAGCCTGAACGAGCACTACAGGCATGAGTGAGGCATCCAATTATCTTGTTAGTGTGAAAACTACCCATCCCCTAGATTAATTATTAGGTTATCACTTGATTACCAACTTCCAATGGGTTACCCTGGTGGCCACTTTGGGCACCGGCCCCACATTGGAAGCCACTCCCCTATCTGCACCTAGGAGACCCCATCCATCAAGCACAAATCACCATAGCAATAAATGAGACATACACATTACAAGGCATTAACCCTCTTGCAAACTATGGCATAATCACAAGGCAAATTCTCAATACATTATTCATGGTTTCCAGATGGAGTAACACATGAGAGATTTCTTCTATACAGATGACAATGTGTCCTCATTGTCTTATCCAACACAATATCTTATAACATACTTAAGACAATAAACGATTGCAACATCCATGAAGGACTTAACCCCATACCATGTACATGAAAGCAAACGACATAACCTATGCCTCTGGATACACTCTACTAACTTGCACCAAGAACCTCATTAAGATCAATGATCTAACATATGCTCAATTTTACTTCCTAGAAGCAATTAAATTCACTATACATAACTCTCTTCTTAGTAACTCTCATTATCAAACTTATTTGATAAATCGTTACAAGGATAACATAATAATTTCACTACCAGATTAAATTAATTAACCCCCGTAACAATTCCAATTATAATAAATGATACCTTCACTAAAATATTCAATCTAATATTACTATTTAATAATCTAACATAGAATTTATATAATTGCACTTGTGTAGCTTAACAGATACATATAATTATGCAAATTTTCCCTTGAGAAAGACAACTAATATTTGAGATAATACTAATAATAATAATAATAAAATAATAATAATGATAATAATAATAATAATAATAATAATAATAATAATAACATTCTATATTTAATTTGCAAGTGGGGCGGGTACCTTAATATTAAAACATAGTGTGCCATTGATTGTATTCTTACAATTACGTTTGAATCACTACAAGCAAATATTTATCAAAACAATTATGTAATAAAATTTTTAAAAAATACAACTATCTTTATATCTCACTAACATAACTAAGGTAACCATTATTGTCATTCTAATAAAACAAATTAATTAAATGATTTCCAATGCAATTTAAATTCCATATTGGCGGGTAACTAGAGGGCTTCTATTTAATTTGTAACCATATAAAATTCTAAATCTCGTAGTATCTTATTAACTTAGTAAAAGAAACAATTTTGACTGCTTCTACGTAACATCGATTACAATACAAATTATTACCTTTTCAAAGCAAAATTTATCAACTATCAATTGAAATATCCAACAATATGTTACAATGAATACATTTTTCTTATTAACACATGTTATCTTCATACATTTAACTAACGGTGCTTTATGTATTTTGCTCAACTTTGGTTGACCGTGAAACTAGCATATGTACCCTCACAAAGATACCTTGTGAACAAAGAATGTGTAAAGTGTGTAACTCAACTGAAGTGGAAGACAATATGTTTTCTTCTAACATTTCCAGTATTTAATTGTATCAGGCACATTTACAGGAATTGAAATTTGAACCAGAACAATCAACAAGGCTTGGGGAAATTATTTTAAAACCTAACAGATAAGGAAGCAATCTAAACAAGTACACAATTTTTCTTGGTAGGTCCTACAAATGACTTGGCCTGAAGGACGTCAAAATCCTACCATCTCAAAGGGGTAATTAATAACCTTACTGTAGCTCAACTATAAAAGCCTGGCTTTCCTACATGACTTGCTTTCCACATTGTCGACCCCCAGTGCCATAATAAGGTTTTGAAATTATATAAGATACTGACAGCATTTAACTTGTTCGGTACAAACCCCAATGTCCCAGGCTGAGACCCAGTGCAAGTGCTAGGTGAATATGATAAAAGAGATATCCCTTAATCATGCAATTAAACCAAGAAATGTTCCACAAAATGCCAAATTTACCAAATCATATTTTTTTAATCATAACATCCCTACATTCCTCACAATTTATCTTCTGTCCTGAATTTGGCCATCGCAATCATAACAGATACATGCTCTGACACCAACACATGTAGATAAAAGAAATAGATTCAAGTCATAATATGAGCGATTTACCATATCTAAGTTTATATCGTTTGTACCCATGGTAACAACTGTCTTTTGATCAAGTAATGGCGAATGCTAAGGCGTTTAAAAACTATATCCATAACTACAATCTAAAGATGTAATAATAGAAACAATTCTCAAAGTAGTATCTTCCTAATGCGAATTCCTTCACCCAAGCTTTCACACAGTAATAACCGTTAACTCAGGGACTTTCTGTTGTCATCTGGTAGAGGATAAGGCCATAAAAGTCAAAGTTACCCAGCCATTGAAGAAGGGAGTAGTTTATTGCAGCTGTTTAAGAGCCCTATAAGATGTCAGCGAATTTGCCGAGCCTCTGAGCGATGGTGTCATGATGAATAGAATGGCTAGAGGTGAAATGCAGAAATTGACTACTTGCCAGCCGTATCCAGTCAAGAGGATAGCACCAAAATTCCAAGCCAAGGAAGAAATGAAGGGCACGCTAGTGGACTACCGACTGAAGGTAAGGAAATGAAAGGCGTTGTTGAATTTTGCACGCATCAAGAGGGTCAATAAATCTGATGTATATAAATAAATTGTAGCAATTTTTGATTGATGAGAATGTAGATATAAGGAGACATCTGCTAAAGGACTTCATCAATCTCAAATCGATCCTAACAATGGATTCCCATATTATATCCAATATAATTCAAAGGTTAAAGAAATTATCCCAGGCGAAAATGACAATCGGAAATAAGTAACACAAAATCTGATATCAAGGGTTGGCGATTTACAGAGATGGAGAGAAATTGCTTAAATAATTGCCTCAAGAGGGTCATACGGTTGGGTTTAGCTGGCCAGATATTGGAAAGACAAAAGTTGAATGATTCTTTTGCCGATGAATCTAGTTATAACAAGATAACTGACATGGTGCAAGAGCATAAAAATCATAAGAACTCACAAGTTACTTGCAGGAAAGCAATAAAGGTGAGGAAATCGAATGTCCATCTCCGAACAGAAGGCCAGCTTATATACATTAAATACTGATTGGTAGACTTGAGGGAGTTGCTCGCCTAGATGCTACGAAGGATCTGAAATAACTTGACAGGGATGTAAGAGACAAAAGTTTATTTTCAAAAGATTTAGTCTCATGATAATGAGATCAAGGAGGGGAGTAGATTGGTCAGGAAGAATAGTCTTCAATACCCAAAAAAAAAAAAAGAATGACTGCAGCAAACAAGGTCATCCAAATACGGACGGCTTCAGGAATTGGTAAGGTTATCTAAGGTAGGAAGAGTTTCTCATTACAGATGCTTAATGTAATGCCCCAAAAAAATAATCCCATTAAAATTACTGATTGGATCACAACCTTTATGCAGATTAGGCATAAAGGGTGGGATTTCAAGGGCCAGAAGGTTCGCATAGGTTTAAAGGTTACAGGAAACTCCCGATTGGCGACAGGAGGACAAGCGCATACCACAAGACATGAACAAGGTAGATTGAAGAAATATCCAGACATAACAAGCATACCCCTTAAAATTTTAGACAAGTAAAAACAATTAATAGAATTAAATAGAGTTCTGTACACAGACACACAGAGTCAATCCAAGGACATACCTGGATTTTTGTCTTATTCTTGAGCCTCCCAGATGAATTCATTCTCCTCCTCTTTCTCTGTCTTCCTCCCTCCAAAACCATGGCTCAACTCCCCTGATAAATGCAGGAATCCTCCCATCTCCCCAACAATCCCCACTTTCTCAAAACACGAGTTGAACTCCTTGGGTAATGCAGAAACATGCCTCTCTGTTTCCAACAACCCACATTCCCGTAGGAATCAACAATTTCATTTTTACCAAGGGATTCCCAAGCCTCAAATCTGCAACTGATGGCACATGACATGAAATTTGCACATTCCCATATACTGAATGCATGGTGTTAAGCAACCACCCCAATTTTTTTTATTAAACATTAGAATATTCCAAAGAAATATTATTATTTTATTAGTCTAGTATTAACTATGTATTTACAACCAACTTAATCATTTACAAACAACTCATAATTTAGTAATTAATTTATTTACTATTTTCACATAATTTTATTAATCATATTTTCTATATAACTTAATTTATATTGAAACAATTTATATTCATTTATCAAAATTATGTTCCTAGTCAAATAAATCTATTTGAATGCATCAATACACCTACGTAACATAGGCAATTCTGACCTTATTAATCCTCATTGTGGAACATTACTTGACTGACAAGCAAGATTAGACGACGAGACCACAATCACGGAGGTAGACAACAGACAATAATGACAAGGAACCCCATGTTAACTCCGTTCAATGATTCCATTGGCTAGGGCACACTCAGACCTGCTAGTTCAGGTGGAGTCGATGCCCGGTACCTGCATCTTGCATCAAACAACAAGGGTGTACACATATATACATATATAAACATGTAGTCACAGACACAATGAACGAAAGTCGCAGCCTGGCAGGGTACTCAGACATGAGTAATGCAACATTGTTCTGTTCATGAACACACCTCATTAAGTAACTATATCCATTACCAATCATGCATCATAATCACAATCGAATTAACACATTAACCTTAGAATAAAATTAGTCTATAATCATCAAATATGTTCATCGAACTGTAAAAGCATAAAGTACAAGTAATCAAGCATCACCCTAACTTAGATCCATAATCAGCTAGCATAATAATAGAGTGTCCATCAAGATCAAGGAGAACATAAACCATAACACACTAGACCAAATGTTTTGAACTATAATTATGCAATATGAAACTACCAACTATACCAGAACTGTCATAGGAAATATGAGAATAACATCTATCACAAGCCAAAAGCGAGGGGCATTACACCCGATATCCTTGACCTTACAAGAGTATCAAGGGTCATCCAAGGAGGCCTAAACAACACATAACACAGAGGTAAAGGGTTAGAAATACTTACCTATAGGCACAACCGAGCTAATGGTTGTCAACAAGTAAATCATCATCTTCCCACTCTTGAATGTTAGATGAAAGTGAGATATAAGGTACCATAGCCCAACTTTTGTTCTTGTTTTCAAGTTGTTTATTCTTAAGCTCTTCTCAGTTTGATTCAATGTTAGGTGGAATGTTTTCTTGTTGTTACACATTTCATTAGGAAAAATCTTGTCTTTTTCTCCTTCTTTCTCTTGATTGTCTATTTCTTCTTGTTGCTTATATCTTCAAAAGTATTGTCATGTTTTTCCATAGGTTTTTGCATGTTAGAGGAGGAAGAACCATGTTTAAATCTCATTTGTCTTGATGAAATGTTTTGTTCTTGACAACTCACTCCCAATCCTTGTAAGGATGGTAGGGGAGCAACCTCAGCATAGGGTCCTTTTCCTTTTGTTCTAGGAATTTCTTCTAATGCGGGTTGTTCGTCTCTTACTATTTCTTGAATAGAAGGACTGGCCACTCGGTGTAATAGTTTTGCTTTTTATTTTCTATATCCCAAGAAGTTAAAATCTATGCGTGGCTTTAGTTCATCATCAGATCGTGACAAAAAGTAATCAAGGTTGTAATGTTGTTTCATAACCAAGGGTTTATATCTATTGTGAGGAATAGTATCCACTTGTCCATTCAAAGAAAATTTTACACAGTTATGAATCGTTGAAGGGACAACTTTCATAGCTTTTAACCATGGGTGTCCTAATTTTATGCGGAAAAGGTTAGATAGAGGAACAACATTAAATAGTTGTTCTATAGATTTATCAAATACCGTGACCAATAAAGATATCTTTCCATAAGTGTTTATAAAGGTTCCCTTATGTGTCTTAATCATCATGTCAGAATGATCATAGAAATCTTGTACCAAGCCATGTGAATAAAGGAATTCCTCCATTGTCACATTAGTCATGCAATTAGGATCTATAAGTATTCCATCCACTAGATTTTCTATTATCTTCACAGTGATATAAAGAGGTCCTTCGTTTTCTCCAATTGTTCTATCATGAGGTGTAAACACAATTTCGGGTTCAAGGACCTTTGTTTTCATTTAAGGCCTAGGAGGGAACCTAGTGTTATTGTTGTGATTAGAATCCATGTGTATATTCTTTTAAATCAATTTAAAATTATATTTCAAAAGATTTTTAAAATTTATGCAAGGAGCAAGTGCAAAACTATGCAAGTTTATGACCTAAAATGCTTGATTTTTCAAAATTTTCACAATTTTTCAATGCAAATGACTAAAAAAAGAGGTGTTGTGAAGAATTTTACGGGGGGAATAAAATAATAAGCTATATATCAGGCCAATAATGCAACAATATCCTTCACAACACACCTATAATACAATTCTATATGTAAAATAAGCCAAAATCTAGTGAAAATACAAGGTTTTCAAACCCTAGACATGAAATTTTGCAAGAAAGGTGCTATGATGAAAACACTACAGTTAGAAATAAGTCCTAAATGAGTGTTTAAAATAGTAGTAAAATCTGAAACAAAATTTTAACTATAAACCCTAGCTAATGCAAAAACTAGGTTATATGAAAAGTGCACAATTTCAAGCAATGTTTAACAAATTAGGCATGAAAATACAATGAAAATTAATAATAAATACTGAATTTCTATAATTTAAATTAGATCTAATGAAAATAATAGAAATTAAATGAAATTAAATGCAAATTAATTTAAATTATTTGAAAATGCAAGCCTAAAATGTCATTTTTTATAATTTTTCAAACTTCTCAATTTTTTTATAAATTCTCAAATGGACTAAAATAAAAATTTAAATGAATGAATGTAAATATAAAGTACAACACTCAACAAAGTGCAAAATTCATTTAAAACATGGGTTCACCAAAATGTTTTAGAGTAAAAAGAGGGGTTTCAATTTCAAGGGTAAATCCTTCTTTCACACCAACATTCAAGGACATAAATCGAGTGAAGTCACAATCTCTTGAAAGAGGGATGTGCTATAGATTTAGTGTCCCTTAGAATGAGGAGGAAACTTGAAATTTTAAAACTAATTGATTAATTAAAGTCCAATTATGCTTCAAACCCTAATTTCATAAAATCATAAACAAACAGAAGAATATCGACAAATGCTTGCGCACAGAGATATTAAATGACAATTAGGTACATACCAGATTTCAAGATTCAGTGTATGGAAAAGTCAAGGACTAATGAGCAGGCGAATTAGTCCAAGATACTAGTTTCTATTGGGAACTTTGAAGATTGTCTGCAACTTGTTTCTGTTGTGTCAGGGATTTCTATGTTTTTGGATTGAGAGGACTAATGAGCAGGTGCCCTAGTCTAGGTCCTACTTTTCTACTTTGTTCTGCACTTCCAACACTCTGCAACACATCCTTACAACTCCACTCATTCCACTTCTACAACCTATAACTTGCAATCATAGAAAAGGGGATTGGGGGTTGTGGTGTTTAGAGGCTTACCTCAGTCGAGCCCTAGAGAGACATTCAAATCTTCCAAACACCGTTATCAGATAAAGAGTGTGTATCCCTATAGGATAGAGGCAAAAACCAATCGATAAATGATTGAAAACACAATTAAATGTCACCTTAGAGGTGTAACTCGCATATAGATGATAATCCTTCACATCATGAGAAGATGAAGCCAAATTTACATAACAAACACAATAATAAGACAAGACTACTCTGCAAGAATGAATATCTTGAATGCTCTAAAATCACAAGTGCACCAAAAGTTCATAATCATCTTCTAGTTTACAAATGAATCCCTAAACATGCTTGTATATGCAACTAAACATATTCCCATGAAGAATTTCATAATTCAAACTTAAGGTGTCGACTTGAGACCTAATTAACATTGGGGTAAAAGCACAAACCTATGTCACACTTTATAAAGGAATCAGCCAACATAAAAAAAATATCTCAACTTTGACCACATAAAAGTGGTCTTTATGTTTTGAATTTCAAAATGATGTAAACTAAGAAAATATAGATCTCTTGTTGAAGTTTATTAGTCTAATTTTTTAGATTTTTTTAAAAATTGTTTTGATTTTTTTTTATCAATTTAAGAGCAGATTTTCAAATGCTGAAAATTTGAAGAAAAAGTGACGTTCAGTTGACGTCAATAAATAAATAGAAAAAAAATGTATTTTCCCCTCATTTTTTTTCCCCAAATAGGTGACTTAATTATCTAGGGCATGGAAAAAAAAAAGAATTTTTAATCTATATTTTTCTCATAATAACGTTATAAAGTCAAACTTACCTGATTTTGATAGTTTTCAATTAACGTCAACTATTGTTTAATTTTTTTTCATTTTCAAAAAACAAATTATACCTTTTTGAAGAGGATTGTCTCCTCTAGGGCATCATATATTTGCCAAATTTTAAAATGATGTTTTACTATTTTTTTTTTTAGTTTCAAATTAGCCTCTTTTTGAACATGAACAACCTGCTTGCATTATTTTCAAATATTTATATCCTAAAATTACTCAAAATATAAATATATATATATATATATATATATATATCCACATTTAGCACTCCGTGCTCTACAAAAGGATATTTTTCTTTTTTTTTTAAATTAATTTTGATTGTAAAAATATTAAGCAGAAGTTGCAAGTTTGAGAAAGTATGAGAAAATGGTGACTTTGTTGTCTAGTAGGATGCCACATAGATAGATTCAATCGAATGGGATTCTATCGAATGGTATTCGGCCTAATCCCATTCAGTCAAATCTACTCCTTTGTTTTTGTTTTTTTTTGAAAAAATTTGTGGCTTTTTTATTGTTTTTTAATTATTGAATTACAATAAAATTTAAAAAAAAAGGATTTCGAAGGGAAGAGTCATCTTGAAAAACAAAATGATGTGAAAGTGTTTGTTTAATGCCTTTTTTTAGTTTTTTTAGCTTTTTTAAACTTTTTTTAGCTTTTTTTATTTTTTTAGCTTTTTTAAATGAATAAATTATAAAAATTTGGAGAAAAAAGAACCACTGATTTGAACAAGGGCAAAGTCATATTCAAAAACACAATGATCTGAAAGTGTTTTTTTAATGCCCTTTTTGGCTTTTTTAACTTTTTGGGGGTTTTTTAAAATTATTAAATTATACAAATTTAGAGAAAAAAGAACTATTGATTTCAATAGGGGCAGAGTTGTATTCTTAGGTATCATGCTCTAAAACGTGTAATTGATTAAAACCATTGATTTATTGAATGTAGACCTAGATCTTCAAAAAAATGAGGTTAAAGTCTTTGTACATGTGTTATTTTTGCATGCAGTTGAATTCAAATTTGATCAATTTGTGATGGGCAATAAAAAGACAAGAAAAAGGTTGTATGATCGAAGAAGAGATACTACAAATGTCGATGAAGGAACATCTACTCAAGAACAACCCATGGAAATTGTTGATGACCAAGGAGTACAGGTACCAAAACAAATTGAAGGTGGTGATAGAAATTTTTTCCTTGGTATGGAAAATCTGATGGAGATGGATGAGGATTCTCTTTTCAAAAATATTCCATATGAAGATATGGTACCTGAAAGCACAATAAAATAACACTCTAAAAAAATATGGGACGAATTTTTTGAAAATAAGTCTATAATTGGAAGAGCACAGTTATTTGCAAAGTTATTTAGGAAGAAAGAGATGACCCCTGTTTTGGAGTTGTTAGGGGTTGATAATAAGAAAAAGTCATTAGGTTCATTAAAGCAAACAATAGTTGAAAATCTACAAGAAGCATTGAATTCTATTGAAAGCAAGAGTCAAGCTATTGATTTAAGTGTTGCACGTAGAGCATTAATGACTGTAATTTCTAGTAAGAAATTATCACATAGAAGACAAGTTCAAGCAATTTCCCAATTACTCAATGTTTCTAGGACAACTGTTCAAAGATATATTGCAAGGAAAAATAGATTGGATGGAAATGTTGAGAAAAATTGGGTAAATATTTGCAAGGTTCCCCAAAAAGATAGAATCTTAGAAGATGTAAAGGAACAGGTGATTGAATATTGGACCAGGCACTCTCATGTTTCTTCCAATAGAAGGGACACTATACAGATAAAGGTGAAGATGGTACAAAAAAATCACATCCAAAATATTTTACAGATACAACACAAAGTAAACTTTTTGAAGCATTCAAGCAAGAATTTTTAGATGTGAAGATTTGTCAAAGGATGTTTGAGAGTCTATGACCAAGTTTTCTATGTATAAATAAGGTACGTGAGACTTGTTGTCGAAATCATGTTGAATTTCATCTACACCTACAATCATATAAAAAAGCTATGGCAGTAATTAATCCAAATATAGTCATCCCTGGAAGTACAACACAATTTGTGAAAACTCTTCTATGTGAAAAATCAGAAGACTTAGATGAATTCAAAGTGCAGTGTATAAAAAATATATGTAATGATTGTAAAAATTTGAAGAATCTTGTACAGGTTGACAATATTGATCATTCGATGCAAGTTATGTGGAAGAGATTTGAATATGAGAAGTACTCAACAAAGTCAGGAGTTGAGAGCAGAAAAATTGTTCTCAAAGAGAGTGAATTGTCAAGCAATGAGTCTATGAAAAAAATTTACAATATCATATATCCACATATTGAACATTGTCATGGTGCTATATGGCAAGCTAATCAATTTCGTGACTCAAAGAATTGCTTTCCACCAGGTTGTATTTTGTCTATTGTTGATTTCTCTGAGAACTATACATTTAGTCCTCAAAGTGAGATTCAAAGTCAATATTATCATTCAGAGCAAGTTGCAATATTTGTACAAGTTTGTTATAGACATGCTGAAGAACATGTGGATGGTGTACAAAGTAGTAAAGATGAACAAATTATCATCAAAGAGGTTCACTTTTATATCAGTGATGATACAGGTCATGATAGAAGCTATGTAGCCCATTGTTTTACAATATTTTTTTAAGACCTAAGATGACGTCAAATAGATGCTTCACAATATTGGATATGGTCTGATGGATGTACTGGTAAGTGTTGATTTAATTATTTTTTAAAATTATATTATATTTATTTGTGTAATTAACTTGTAGACTTGAATTGTTCAGTTACTTAAATATGTTGTACCTCGATGTATATAGTTTTTTTTTTTTAAATTTTGGTTTTAAATTTGAAATTGTTTGTAACTTCATAGGACAATTTAAGTCTGCAAAAGCTTTTAATTGGTTAAGCCAACAACATATTAAACGGAACATTCAATTTTTGTGAAATTTCTATGAGAGTGGACATGGAAAAGGAGAGCATGTGTGAAGTGTGCACTTCGACAACATGAACTTGCAGGTAATACAATATGGAATACAAATTTAAATTCTTAAATATATTTTAAATAAATTTAAACCTGTTAGGAAAAAAGTGTAGATCTCAATATATTGCATGTGTTGAGAAGTGGAAGCTTAAGCCATTATGCAATTTAATGGTTCTAATATATATCCAATGTTGCAGATTTTCAATATTTCTCCTGTTGGATTTTTAAAAAAATCTAATTATGTTTTTTGAGATTGTCTTTTCCTTTCAACTAGAAAACCGAGCTTAACCTGACATTTCACCAACATGAACTTGTAGGTAATGCCATAAGGAATGTAAATGAAATTGTTGAATGGTGCAAAAGTCATTTTTCCATCCGTGACTCAATATACAACACACGCTATTTTTGGGAAGTTAAAGGTACATAAATATTTTGTTTTGAATTTCAATGTGTGTACATGAATTGAATTTTCAATTTTATACCCTTTTTAATTTGATGATTGAAATTTACACAGATATTGATCGATCAACTCTTACTAATCGTCAAACAATTAGTGGTATTAGAAGTTTGCATCAAATCATGACAATAGGACATATAGGCCTCCTGTAATTCAAGTGAGAGAAAAATCATGTTTTTGTGTAGATTGCATTGAGAACAATGCAAATACTCTACAATGTGAGAATATTAGAGATGGGTATGTTTCAAAATGGGAAATAAAACAATTAGTGGCCACGTTGGACCCTTTTGAAGATAATGACATTGTAGATGTCGATAATCCTTTGTATTTAGTTGATTACGAACGTGTATCAGATTTAGTTGTTATAGGTAATTTTTTAAAATTTTTAAATTAAATTTTAACTTGTACTACATGGTGTGTACAGGAGATATTTTTGTTGTTCTTGTAGATCCTGACAATATAGAAGGTGTAGATTACTATCTACTAAGATGTACGCAACCAAAATGCAAATTGTCAGAATCAATGACAGATGGTTATGGACAAGAGTATCCAACTTGATCAGTGGTTGTTGAAGGCACATACTATCGAAAAAGAAAGATAGATACAAATGGTAATATATTTATTGATTATATGTCAAGTCAAAAGGTTCTGCATTATAGTCACTTAGTTATAGCAACACGAATAAATCTTGAAACTTTACAAAAAGAGGACATCCCAAACAAAGGTGGAGGTTGCCTATTGAAGATCATGAAAAGATTTTAGAGATAATAAAAGATAGAGAGGATTCAGATTATATGTACCAAGAAATTTAAGCTATTTTTGTACATGTATATATTTTCTATGACAATTTATTTTATGTTGAATTCAAATAATTTCATTCAATGTGTGATACATTACTTTTTTCTTAATCATCGAAATAGATAGGTCATCAATTAATTGCAGCTCATATGTTTCTTTGTCCTACATTTTGGTGTTCAGATCTTACCTAATATTCAGATCATCCTAAGATATTATGATTTGATAAAATTATCTAGGCTATCCTCTATGGCTCGTAAATTCTAGATGTCATGATAAAGTTATTGGCTATCTTATTTTATCTTAACGTAGCTTAATTGAATTGAGTTATTTTTGGATGTCATGATAAATTTTAGTTTTTAAGGCCTAATAAACTATTTTATAGGTTCAAAAATTCTAGACATGATTGAGTATGATGCATGTGTGTAGTCATTTATGTGTTCACCAAGTTATTTGTTAAATCAACATGTTGGTGATCTGAGTTATTTTGTAATGACTCTATGGTATAAGCTTAGTTCTTGAGGGTAGGGAATGCCAATCTCAAGACCAATTTAGTTAAATAGCTTGTACAATTAGCTAAAGGATAGTTCAATCTTCAAACTTGTATAATTTAGCATCTTACTAAAATTCTCTTTCATTTTAATCCAAGTATAATTTCACTTTTACTTCACAAATCTAATCAAGTAGAAATAAATCTTAGTTAATAATATTTAAGTAATAATTTTTGAGTGATAATAAATTAAATTTACTCTTTTTTAATTCATGCATTTTACTTAGAAAACATCTATTAATGAAATATTAGTTTTTCTAATTTATTTATTATTTAATTCATACATAACTCAAGCAAGGAAATCATCTAACCTTTAATTTTAGTCTTTAATAGCTTAATGTTATATATATATATATATATATATATATATATATATATATATATATATATATATATATATATATATATATATATATATATATTGTTATACTTAGATATATATTTCTTTTATCTAAATATCCAAATTCAATGTAATTGTGTCTATACAAGTGAATGAAATTTTATTGAGTTTGTTATGGATGGAATGGAGTTGGCCTTTGCTTCACATTTTCTTTCTTTTGGAGTAGTACATTGCACATGATCCAATTGTTATCATGTACTTATTATCATTTTAGATATAATTTAGACATGTAAAAAATGAAAAATAGGAATTTGTAATATGGTAAATGCACTATAATAGATATTACAAATAAGTACATTACAAGGCTAAGTAAATGCATACATCTACTCTAATTAGTAGCATGAGATTAAGTTCCAATTTATATCTCACTAGAAAACTGGCATACCAAACTAGTCATGTAACTTTCAAACAAGAGATAAACTCATCATACAAAAATATCTCATGTTCTAGAAAGTTAAAAAGTAAAAATAGACCCTAAAATTTCCATTCCCAACCCAACTATGAAAATATATGTACAATAAAAAATCCAAGAAAACAAGAATACTAGACATAGCTAGAAGGGAACAAATATTGTAAGGGAATGCACCAAGTGACATAGCTAGTCAAGTATTTATGCTAGTTAAGCTTTCCTCATTTAGTTATCCAAGGGATGTAGATTTACTTGAGGTGCATATATGTCCCTAGGAAATTTTGAAAAAAATCCTATACTTAATTGTTAAGGCTACCTAATTCCCCTTATAAACTTAGCATTTGAAGATGAAGACATAGAAATGCAAAATAACAAAAAGAAGGTTTCACATGCTTCAAAAGAAAAAGAATCTTGGTGTAGATCTTAGACCCAAAAATTCTACCAAACCTTCTTACTAACCTCAAGTAGACTTAGCAACATTAATTTTGATAACTGGTGAAAGGAAAATCTTGATTTTATTTTCCTACTGAAACTAGTTTGACACTTTTAGGAGGTTCTTAGAAGCACCTATTTCATTCAGTCTTGCAAAAAAACATAAAACCAATTCCCAAAATCAATAGTATACACTTTATAAAACCATAGAAACATTAAAGACTCCATTCCAAGTTATAATTTTATAATATTCTCTTTCCTAAGGTCATAGATAGAATATTAGGGCTTTGTATTAATCTCCCCACAATATGAATCCTATGGTTTTGGTTTCAAATTGACACATTCAAATTTAAGTCACAAAAATTGAATTATGTAGATTTGAATTCATTCAATTTCAATTTTACAAGAATTTCAATTTTCCCTATATTAAATTCACTAGCTTTTCCAAGGTTTGCATTCTCTAAAACCCTCGTTGATGCCAATCTCTTCAACATCTAATTTGATAACATTGTTTATAGATGCTAATCCCTTGAATCCTTCAACAAGCATTGAAAATATTCTCAATCTCTAATCTAATCCTTTGTGAGTGTTTGAATAGCATAAGGAATGTGTGTTCTATTAATTTCTTATCTTTTATAAAACATCTCTTTCTAGAAAGCTCCCAAAACCATAATTTCAAGCCCTACTTAAAGATAATCATAAATCTATTCTCATACTTAAGAATACACAATTAAAATATTATCATGGTTTGACATCCACATTTTAGGGTTTCAAAATAGATGTTTAGTGTTTCAAACAGATTTTTTAGGGTTTCAAAATTCATGTATTAGAGTTTCAAATTGATATATTAGGGTTTCAATTTGACGTTTTATGGTTTCATATTAACATTTTAGGGTTTAATCTAGATCCAAAATTTGTTTATAAAACATTAAAATATAGTGCATTTACCATATTAAACAAATTCCTATTTGTAATATCTATTATAAAACATTGGCCTCTATTATATTACAAATAAGTAAATGAATGTCTGCTCTAATTTGGAAGCATATATCATCCATTTTTCATTTTTTATCATTTTAGATATTACGAATTCCTATTTCTAGTGATATTTAATCCCTATGATCAAGAATACAATGAATGTCTTACAAGGCTAGCTATGAGCCACAAACATGAACCAAATTTGCAAAAGACATGAATTGGAATCACAAAGCACATAACAATTATTGAGAAAGAGATTTGTTAACTACTTTTAGAACAATAATTTTATCTTTTCCAATTATTTATTTAAATCTAATGTATTTATTGGCATGCATGGATTAAACAAGAATCATTTATGATTTGCTCATGAATCAAATTTATTATTTATTCAAATCCTAATGTAGTGATGTCTAATTAGAGTAGTGATTCCCTATTTGCTTCCAAATTGCACCAATTAGATCTTGTTGTAGTAGAGACTATTATTGCATACTTTCATTCAAACTATCCTTTGTATTTTTAAATATAATACAATTCAAGGAGAATATCTTGATATGAGAAAAAATTAAAAAAAGGTTGTTTAAAGAGGACTTGCATACAACTGGAATTTGAAATGAAAATCATTGAGGTACTAAGTACCTATAGAATTGAATGTTACCACATTGCCAAAATGTTCAATTTGTATATAATATAAAATGTATATAATGTTCAAACCATAATATAAAATGTCAAACCATAATATAAAATGTCAAACCATAATGTCCAATGTCAAACTGGATAATGTCAAACATAATAAGATCTAGATCAATCTCTCGATCCAGGTGTGGATCTACATCTCGATCTCTCTCTAGACCCTGATCCATGTGTGGATCCATGCATCAATCTCTCTCCGGAAGCCAATCCATGACCTGATGCACCTCCCTGCACAAGAAAGTACATAATTTAATTTAATGTACATGTGTATATATATGTAAAATCATCTAAAAGTTTTGTACTTTCAACATGTGTGAATTTATCATGTAATTTATATATATTATAAATATACCTCAAATGTATCATGTACGGGATCCTCTGCATGCTCTAGATCTCTGAAGCGCGACAAATTATCCCCTTGTTGCTATAAATTTTCAAATACAAGATTTCAATGAATAGTGAGAGCTACTTTTAAGTCAAGTTTATTTAATATATACACATGTGAATTTGTAGAACGCAAAATATAGAAATTATTCAAGTACCTGCACATCCTGGAGCACTCTACCAATCCCACTAATCTTAGATGAATGAATGGTAAAATTAGGAACACCTATATCTGAAGGTAAAGGACCAGTGCCAAAGAGAAGTGTGCTATATGTGCCATGTACATTAGGTGCACCCTGATGCTGTGTGGGGGTTGTAGGCTGATCTAGAATTTCTGGTCCTCTGAAGCTGCCTCACCCTGACCCGACTGTCTACTAGTATGTCATCTAATATGAGTCGATACAGCATCCAAAGGAATACCATACTCATCACTGATAAACTAGTATGTTGATAGTAAATCAATAATGGAAGCTGAAGCAACATTACGTACAATGGTGTCACTCATATGGGTCACATCTGATGGGGATGGTAGATCTGCATGAATGTAGGGGTCATAATTTGTAGATGTAGCCTCAGTGGGAGGAAGGCCAATCCATGGACGTAGTAAGTATCTCCCTACATGATCAGATGACATCTGGTCAACTTGAGTAGAAATGGTGGTCATCCTGTCAAAAAGACTAGACCTAGTCAGTGTGATTGTTGCATCTCCTGCTACTGCTAATTCCAAACGTTTTGGAAGAACCAAAAGGTTTGGACCAACTAATACCCTCTTATTTTCGAGCGGTGGCAAATTTAGACGTCTAAATTGAGGTTTATCAGCAAACCTCCCCTTGCCCTGTCCAGCATGTGCAGGCATAGATGTGTAATCCACAGATAATCCTAAATGAAACTCAACATATAATTGTTTGCAAAAATATAGTGGCAACTCATCATTATGAGGCCATCTATGATTGGCTGCCAAAAATCTAGGATATATAAATGGACCAACTAGCGGATCTGTACACCTGGTAACAGTATAACCTCTAACTTTGTCTTTCCCAGTATAAAAAGGGAAAATAGTATGCACATTATGTAATGAAACTCTATCAGAAATAGTTTTGATATTCTCAGTGCCAATAACAGTCCTAGCAAGGGACCTATAAAACTCCTTAGTGCTAATATCATCATATGGATTGTATGATTTTATTGTCTCAATCATATGTCTAATCTCGCACAAAATATTAACTAATCTATCTCTATTAGCCAAATTTTGGGGGTTCTGTATAGTTTGATCCAAACATTTCAAAGCATTATCTAATCTAGAAATGCTATCATTATAAAAAATATTCCTAGCCTCAGCTTCACGCTGAGACTGCATGGAATGATGAGATCCCTGATCATCAGCCATATCTAGATAAAACTATGTAAAGAGATCTGCATTTAATTAAAACAAAAAAATTAAATATGTACAAGCATTTTTCTTTTAAGCATACAAAAATATAAAAATGCAACATGTAGATCATCTAAATAAACACAAAGTTTAGATTTGCATGCAAAGGAAAAGGATTCAAAGATAAGCTTGGACAATTTACAAGATTCAACTTTTCATAAGTATATAATGGTTTTCATAACTATAATGGAAGAAATCTAATTAATGTATTATCAAATAAGGAGAATTGAAGTTACCAACAATTATGTTCATTGACATTTCATAGATTGAAATTTGGAATTATACTTACATTTCATAGATTAAAAGTGTATATTTAAAACAAACTTGACTCACGATCATCATTAAATATTCAATACCAAATACAGGCAGTGAATTGTACTTAATGATAATTATGTTAGGTGATTTTGACAAAGTGTTGAACCATATTGAACAGTTGCTCTTCCAAATAATGAACTTATAACAATTATGTTATGGGGATTGCCTGAAGAGTTATTTTAGAAAGAAAGTACCCCAAAACAAATGAGCCAAGCTTTACAGTAAGTAGACGAGTACATTATAAACAGTTCAATATGGTTCAGCACTTTGTCAAAATCACCTATTGAGAGTACAATTGAAACGTACTGCAAGGTGAGCATACAAGTAGTTTTTTAATAGAAAAACAAGTAACTCTAGATCATTAAATAAACAAGATGCACCAAATGTGATTAGTTATGAAAATTCATTCACAAACCAAACAACTTGTGCACTTCAAACTCCACAGAAACTGCAGTTCTTGATGCCTCTCATGATCAAATGATGCTCAGAAGAGGCTCTTATCATACTAGACATCATTAAAGGAACATAACCAAAAAAAAGAATCCAAGATTTCTGGTAGCTAAAAGATTGCATGCCTATTGAGGTTCATGGTCAAAGTCATGCACAGAAAATAAATAGAAGATGGAATACTGTGGACAATATTCAGTTTTAAGAACAAATTATTAGGTGTCAATTGGTTCCCAGGTAAAAGAAACTTACAATTGTGAGAAGCCAAGCAAAGCATGATAAGCATGAGCTCTTCTCCTTTACAGAGGACAAAAACACTTGTGCTAAGTGTAGCTTCTGATATTCCTTAAAAAATGTTGTATTCATTGGTTGCATTGCATTAATATGTAGACAGTGAAATGTAATTGAAGATAATTATCTATAAATTCCATTTGATCACCTGATGTATTATTCATAGCCTCCTTCTGAAAGTTAAGGATAATCAACATCAATCTAAGATAAGCTACAACTGTGCAATCATTACAATGAATGCATGAGGTAAAACCCGTTGGAGAGGTTTTATGAGATGACAGATGCCTCCAATATTTTGCATATCAGCAATCTAATCTACTACTTCAAGATGGAAAAAGGGGACTTAATTGCAGAGGATATTAACATGTTGAAAGAATAAAAGCATCGCAATAGTTGCTCTTCCAAATAATGAACTTATGTTATGGGGATTGCCTGAAGACTTATTTTAAAAAGAAAGTCCCCCAAAACAAATAAGCCAAGCTTTCCAATAACTAAATAATTTCATGCCTTTTGAGGTTTGTGGTCAAAGTCATGCAAAGAAAACAAAGAGAAGAAGAAATGCTATGGACAATGTTCAGTTTGCAGAACAAATTATTAAGAGGTGTTAATTGGTTCCCAAGAGAAGAGTTATAATCATGAGAAGCCAAGCAAAACATGATAAGCACAAGCTCTGCTCCTAATGGAGGATAAAAACACTAGTGCTAGATGCATCTTCTGATGGAGTTTCATGAAAGTATGGTCTATTTATTGGTGCATTGCGTTAAAATGCAGGTAGTGAATTGTACTTAATGATAATTCATAATTATCTATAAACCTTATTTTATCTGATGGATTCTATGTTGCATCCTTCTCAAAGTTAGGGACTTACTGATTAAGCTTAAGCAACAACTGAGAAACCATTGCAATGAGATGAACAGTGCCTCCAGGATTATGCATATCAGGAATCTTTAATATTACTTGAAGATGGAAGGTCACTTGAATGCAGAGCACATTAAAATGTTGAAAGGAAAAACAAGGTTCTGACGTGGCACCTGAGGAAAATAGTGGTGCTCCAAGCTTTTTGCGGAAGGCTGTCTTCATGTGAAGAAAACTCTGCCCTAATCATGGCCCGGCTAGGGTTTTAAAAAAATTTCCATTCCAATTAGGGTTTTAAACTCTGCCCTAGAAACAATGGTGAACAGTTAATTTTATTTTACATTGAAAACCACTTGCCTTTGGATTGATATTGAATGCTCTTTTTCTATGCTTCACGTTGGGACTAGAACAATATATCAGTTTGTTGTGGGTTGATTTTGCACCTTGTTTGATCAATTTCATCTATCATGAGAATGTATTGACACATAGAGATTCCATGTAACTCATGGAAGTGGTCCTATACACTGTGGACTTTTACAATTGACATCACACAAAAATCTACTCTTTGCTAACTATTAAGGAGTAGTGATATGTTAAAATACCTTGGGAAGATCACTAGATCAAAAGGGTTGTGTTCTCTTAGGTTGACACCTTTCATAGGAATGGCTTCACAATCATGGAAATTATCAAATACAACACTCTTCAATTATGCAAATGCCCTAGAATGAATTGATGCATAATTAGGTTATTTCTAGTGCTATAAATAGAAGTGTTTCTAGAATGATGTTCCTTGTAATGCATAAGATTTTTAGTTATTTATGATGATCAATAAATGCTCAAATGAATGTCTTTAAATACCAAAATGAAATGAATCATTGCACATGTGTGTACCAAGTCAAATCTATGTGAAAAGTGAGAGAGCGGCTCATTTGAATTTTACAAATTTAATTTTTAGGTTAGATCCATTTATGTGGGATCACTCCTACACACCACAAAAATGGCCTAGGATAGGGAATATGAAATATTAATATCAAGAGTGCATGAATGGAAATATAGGCCAATAAATGATGGTAATGTAGGAGATAAATATGGATATGAAAAGGATAAGGAAAGATGTAGAGGAATGTGTGTAAGAATTAAATGAATAAGGAAATATGTAGAGGAATGTGTGTAAGAAGTAAATGAAGGTGAACAGGGATAAGGGAAGGAATCAAACTTGGTACAAAAGTGTGCCTCATGTCACTATGCAATTTTGTATTAAGACATTTCTTGAAATGGGCCCAAAACTAAACTAGAATTTACTTCTAGGAATGCTAATTTTACTAGTAAATTTTTACATTTGTAAAGAAAAAATATAATTTCCTAACAAGTTACCTAGATTAATTAACTAAATGCCACCAATATACACAAAATTGCCCTCGGTAATAAGACTGGGTAAAGAGTTATAATGCAAAGTGATAGGTGTACCTATTTTTATGATAAAGAATAAACTTGATGGCAAGTAGATTCTACTTTCCTTTATACTAGAAATAGATATCCACTATCTTGTAAATGAGACCTCAAAACTCTTACAATATATAATTTCTATGTAGGTCAATTGTGTGGATCTGGGTTAGTTTCATACATAGATATAGCATAGTGCACTCTTCTTTGATCTAGTTCACTCCAATACCTTTTTTTGAAGCTTAAGGACTAGCAATATTTTAAAATACCTTAGAAAAAATATCAAATCATAAGGATTGAGTTCTCCTAGGACAACACTTTGCTTGGACTAGCTTCATCATCATGACAAATGTTGGTAGATAACATGTAGTCATGAAAACATTCTAAATGATAAGTTTGATGCAAAGTTTTGTTACTTTTAGTGCTCCAATTTCAAATATTTATAAAAATGCTCCTTTAATGCTCTAGGATGTGCAAATGGTTATATGTTTTAAGATATGATATTTAAATGCTCAAATGAATGTCTTTGAATACCAATACATAAGTAATCATCACACAAACCCAAATGTGTGGATTTGGGAATTGGTAATTTTAATTTTATAATTTAAATTTTTGTTTAGGTCCACATCATGCAATATTGCTTATGTACATCATAAAAATGACTTGGGATAGGAAATTAGAATCTTAGGATTAAGAATGGATATATGAAAATTAAGTCAAATGCATGTTAAATTGTAGAACTGTGTATCATAGGTAGACATACATAATGGCATAGACAAACAAGGAGAAAGATAAAGTTTATGAAATCAATGACAATCACAAGGATGCTTAGACATGGATGGTTGGAAGGATGGAACCAAAAATGAGAGCAACTTGAATGCTTCACCATATTTACAAATATTCATGTTATTTTCTAAAATCAAATGATGTGCTCGTAGGAAATAGATAACATTGAACTAATTTCTTAACTCGAATCACTTAAAAGTAGCATATGTTTTGATTTTTGAAATAATGTAAACTAATGAAATATAGATTTTTAGTTTAACTTATACTTTTTTAAAAAATTATTGGGATGTAAATTTTTATAAAATTGATGTTTTAATTTAATTGCTAATAAAATGTTCAAATTTGAGGTTAATAGGACCTTTATATTTTTATTTTTTCTATAATAATTTTCATTTTTTTCCTTAAATATTTTTTCATGTTATTAATTTGAAACTTTAGTGCATGAATTAATTTTTTATTTTAATAAATACTTTTAAAAATAAATCTTCAAAGTCTCATGTGCTGAAAATTCATTTGTTTCTAGGGCCTCCACATTTTTTTTTAATTATTTATCTCAAATAGAAAATAATTATATATTTTTGACATGAAATCTCTTCTCTAGTGCATCATTTTTAAGTCTTTTTGATAAACTTGGCATTTTTTCTTGAAAAAACAATCAACCTTTGATGACCTACTTTTAGTGAAAATAAAAAATGCATATAATTATTAAAATATTTAAAACAATTACCTTTTCCAAAACAATGCATTTAGATCATGTAGAAGTGGCAAGAACCTTAAATTTCTCAAATATTTTCAATAATTATATAAATTGACACCAATGTAATGCTAGATATGCGTTGGGAAACACTCTCAATTAGAAAACTTGTGGCTCCAATGTTTTTTAACTGATTGAAAATAGCTTTTAATTGGAAATGCTTAAATTTAGGTGTACTAACAATTTGTCTTCAAGTTGAATATAACTTTGAACTTCCAATTTATATTTAATGTAGCTACTATCTTATATCTTTTCTCTTTTGAGACATTTAATCACTCATTAGATATTTAAAAAAATATATATGATTTTAGTATGGAAGCAGTCACACAAAGTGATTGAAGGAATGCCAATATAATAATAACAATTTCAAAAATTCATTGTAGAATAATGTGAAATGATATAATAAATTGTATAATTAAATTAGAGCATTTAATAACCTTAAAAACTAATTTAATCTAAAAAACATTAAAAATAACTACCATCATCATCATTCTCAATATAAATTTTATCTAATTTAATTAAATATTAAAATAAACAAATATTTATAAATATATTAGTAATTTTTAAATTATATACAAAATATATTATAATAAAACTATTAATTCGATCTAATTTCAAATAAATATTCTTATACAACAAACAACACAGTAAACATAAATATAACACATTACATTTAAAGGTGAACTTAAATCCCATAAAAAAAAATATACATAAAACTTTATTACAACTGAAAACAATTTTCACGAAAAATATTTAAAAACAATTTAGAAACCTGTCAATATTAAGTACACTCGAGAATTGAATGGCAAAGTCGCCTTCAAAATTTGTCTCTGCTTTTTCCTCATCCTCCTCGTCCTCGTCCTCATTTCTTTCGGGGAATTTCAGCTCTAAGCATTGCAATTCTGGTTTATCTTGGGGAATATTAATATGTGCATGGGCAATAAAGGTAAAATCATATGAATGGTAAAATCTTTCAGCCCCACTTCAAAAGCACCCCTGAAGTCTAAAATCTGAAAGGTAAAGACTTTTTTTTTTCAAAATTTTAATTTATCCTATAGGATAATTTTAATTTTCCCATAAGACCCCTTGCTCCACAAAAATAATTCATAGAAACCAAGAAAAATTACATAGAAACTTCCCAACAAGAACAGCTAAACTTACGTCGCTAAAGCTGATCTCACTCCTTATGCAGCCTTCAAAAACTGCTAGCTTTGGAAGCTTGTTTAACTCGATCGGTGATCAATCTCCATTACCAACTTTGAGATATCTTAGATTTTGAAATTTTCTGGTGCATTCTCCAGTGACTGTTGTTCCGCTCATAAGACAAAAAATTCTTAAATTTGGCATCCTATCTAGATGTTCTGCCTGAAGATGGAATGTCGATTCACCGTCGACAATCCATGGAAGTCAAATCCCTTTTAATTTCTCAAGTTTGTGCAAGTACAAATCCTAAGATTACACTAATAATATGCTTCCCAGAAACTTACAACCAGCATAAAAACTTGTATACAGATGAAAATGGACTTATCTTGTATACTGCACCGCATATATCTCATCGGCGACTGATGTATTCATTAAGAATCGACTTTAACAAGTTATGTAGAGAGTAGAGAACACAGTGAAAATATACCTGCGGTTCTTTAAGAATATCAGTAAGAGATTCTTGGTCGCTTATTCTATCCGATTCTGACAATTTTCTTCCTCGTGCTAAAATGACATGATGAAGTTCTACTGTGTCATATTTGGAGATCTTTACCAGTGCTGCTTCTTCCAGTGCTACAAGCTCATCCTCACCCACAGTGTAGCTCATGGTGTGCTCCGACCAACTGCTAAAGAAAGCGGCTATATCTAGAAAGGCGTCTTTATAACGATCAGATTGCAAACTATCATACACCACATCCACTACATTTTCAGTTAATTCCCGTTCTCCTCTGCCCAAAGAATCCTTCAAGGTTCTAATGGTGTTATTAAGGGCGGAGAGATCGTAAACATGTTTTCGCAATCTTAAGCCAACAAGATCTAACACCAAAGGTATGCCACCACAGACTTTCACCAGGCCATCGATATCCAAGCTGCTGTCAAAAGTTGCATCAGGATTGTCAAAAAGGATAAAAACTTCTTTGCCTCTGCGGCTGGAAGAGACTTTATACGATATGGCAACCGTGCAAAAATATCTCTCCGGTTAAGCATGTCGGTTGCGTCCAGATTTCTGGTGGTCACAAGCATTCTGGTACGCTTCGACATGCATGATAAGTCATCTGGCAGAAGTTTGACAAGAGCGCTGCCTCTCTGCAAAATTGTCTATAAACAAAAACAGAGGTTGACTGGCTGCTTTTCCAAAGGCCTTCGAGATTTCTTCTTGACCCCGTTCAGAATTCGTCAACTCCAATCTTTTGGCATGTAGTGCCCCCTCGTCATTGGCTCGTGATAGTGGTAGTTCTGCATTGCTCTCTGTCATCGGAGACAATTGTTAGTCATTCATTGCATTGATTCAATTCTTAGACATTAGATTAGTAGGTAATGATTTATGTTTATTTCAATCTTGACGATCTATGTTTGACTGATATAATTAGTCATGTGTAAGAGATCATGATGACATTACTATTATACCAGTTATGATGCGAATTAATATTATCATGTTTCTTTTGATCAGTCGATATTTGAATTCAAATAAAGTTGTAATGATATTGTTCAAGAGTAGGGACGGTGTAGTATTACTCGCTTCGAGTACCCTACTACACCGCGATTCTCTGACTCTCTGTGTGTAGACATATATGAACTTGATCGTATACAACCAATTGTTTGAATGCAGGCTGCAGGTACCGAACCTTACCTCGACTTCACCTGATCTAGCAGGTTGAGCGGGTTCTTACACCAATGGGTATCAGTGATGGGAGATAACGTGAGGTCTATTCCATTAGGTCGGTCCTTGTCTTTGTTGTGGTCTCGAGTTGTGTTGTGTTGCTTGGTCCTTGCATTTTTTGTTTGGTTATCTTGTGTCATGGAGTATCGTCGCATTGTGTTAATATTGCTCTTGTGTAGTACGGAAATACTTTAAAGATTTATTAGTAATTAATGATGCTTCTATTATGTTTATTAGATGATAATTAGTTTAGCTTAAAGCTTTGAATGACACCCTGGCTAAATTTTATAATAGTCTAGATTAAATTATCTACTATTCCAAAGTATTTATGTCATAAATTGGAGTTACGGGTAATTATTAGTGTATATTTTGTATAGAATAATTTTGCTATGTGAAATAAATGCCTTAAGTTGTCAATTTGAAGTTGGGAGATTTGGAATCTCTATTATTAGTAAAATTTTAAATTTCCAGAGGAGTGGGTTGCTGAGTAACGAATGCATGTCCGTGACAATTTATGAGCTGAACCATTTTTATGGCGGGGAGGATTTGGAAAAAAGAAGAGAGAAGATTTGGGGGTTTGGCAGAAGAGGAAATAGGAAGAAGGAAGAAAATAAAAAAAAGGGGTAGAGGATTCAGAGACTCGAGGATAAAATTCCAAGTATGTAAATTAAATCAATGGATTAGATATTGTCTGTGATAGTATGTATTCAAATGTGTATCTCCCTCGCTCTTCAGTCATTGGTCCGTAGCAACTCTTTGATCAATTTAGAACTGCACCACAACAATTTCTTCCTGCTGAGTGTTACAAAGCACATTCTTTATCATCCATGATGAGATTCTTTATCATCAATGATGAGTTTATAAATACCTTGTTGATCAAATTTATCTTGGCTCAAGCATCAACCCTTGCTCTCATTCTGCCATCACGTTCCTTTAATTCTTTCCACTTGTTCTCTTCCCTTCATTTTTGTGAAGTTTGTTATGAGGACTCAGGGCCATTTTATGGAAGACATTTTTCCATGCTCGCCTAAGTTTAATGCTTCAACCGTAACTCCTAAACCTTTTTGAATTTGGGAAAACTGCCCACACAACTACTCAATATGGGCCATTCTGCACAAAACCCATGTCCCAGAATTTTGAGATTCATCTTCATGTGCACGCAGTTTGAGACAAAAGTTAGCTGCTTGGATACTACAGAAAAAAAAAAATCTGTAGCCCTATTTCAACAAATTAGAAATAGATTCATTTCTGCAATAAAAAAAAATTAATAATAAATACTTTTAATCATAACCTATTTTGTCATGCAGATCTCTAATGCTTTAAACTATATTTTACTTTTGAGGTGAAAACCATATATTTCTGAGGGTACTTTCTGTTATGGAGAGGGTCGATGTCACCCAAGCTCAGTAGCCCCAAAATCACCTTAGATTTATTATTGATTGTCACCTTAGATTTATTATTGATTGAACAACTCATCAACTAATCCTATTGTGTATTTCTCTGCAATCATTTTATGCATCCTATGCAATCTTTCTCACATTAAAACCTATTAGTACCATACAGCCTCTTGGAGGTAAATATAACCAGATCGAAAGTCTAATGAAGTTTTGTTATCATTGCAGCAAAAATCTGGTATTTACTAGATTCATTCTTCACAATTATATCTAACATTAATGCTGCAGAAAACATCATACCAAATCTTTGAAAATCAGGAATTAGCTTATTTAAGGTTAAACTAGTTTTAGATAGATTCTATTTTAAACTCCAATTTATTCAGTTAAAAGGAAATTGCTTTGTAATCTAGGCAATAATTTGCCATGTGTATTAATCAAGTTATTCATAAGGATAGAGTCAATTTGTAAATTAATGTAATTAATTATATTTAATATTCACTAATGTTATAGTTAATCATGTGTTCATATGATACTAGATAATCTTGATAATGTTTTAGGAAGAGAGATTCTAGGATAGTAAGTTCTCAAATTTTGATTGTGTTAGTGGAGTTGGATAGTAGTTAGTTTATAGATCTAGGTTTGTTTTAAAAGATATAGAATTTGGAAATTAAATATTCTTTTGTTTGTAGAATAGTAAATCTACTAGTTAGACAAGGATTTAGATAACTCAACAAATTATTTGTTATTAATGAGTAAGAATATTAGTTTACAATTATTAGAAATAGGAAATGGGTTAATGTCTTAACAACTTAAAAAAAACAAAATCTTAGATTGTATGATGACTAAATATCATGGAAATGGTTTTAACCTGTGAGATTAAATTATCATGATAGAATTTATCCCTTTTAGGTGGTTAACTATTAGTTTCAATCTAACTAGGATCAAATTATTAGATTAAGTTGTAAGTATTTTCATAGATGATTTTGTATATTGATTTAAGTAGTAATTTTTTTAAATCAAATAATGTACTAGTCTTTTCAACGTAAGGAAATTGTACACCTTAGTCAAGTGTAATTATGATGTTGAATCACTATGTTGATAATAAATGAATCTAGCGAGTGAGTGGCTAGGATTCACACTATGTTTGAGTTGTCTACAATTAATGTTTTTTTTTTAAAGCTTGTGGTCATAATTTAGTTGGGTCTAGTTATATCATGTAATTGTAAAGTGTCAGTTGAATGTTCTCTTAATGCATTGTAGTTATATCTTTACCCTCGATATTTGATCTTTTACCTCTTGTTGATATTTGAACTAATTTAGTTTTGGATGTGGTTTGGTTAGCTCCAGAGACGTAAATAGTGGGATTCGGGGTTGTTTTGTGATTGTATTTTGTTTGAGCCTGAAATTTATTTAATAAAAATAATGTGATTGAAATCTTGAAAGTTATTTCAATTTGAGCTCATAGAAAGGTTATTTGTTGTTTTAACAATTGGTAGTTATTAGAAAATGCGATAGTTAAATGACCACCAGAAGTTATTGTACTATTTGTAGTTGTTCTTAATATTAAGTGTTGTTAGAAGGTTGATGAAGAGTTTTATAGCAAGAATATATTTATATTTGGGAAAGAAGTATCTTTGTTTTGAAGGTGTTTTTATGTCCATGGTAACTCACTTATATGGTTGTTGGCAGTTGGTAAAGGTAATGGAAGTTATGCTTATAGATTCATAAATTTATAGTTGTTCTATTGAAATTGTAGTTGGTGTTAAGTTAATGGAGTTTTATGCTCTTGGTAAACATATGATTAAATTTATAGCTTGTTTTAATGGTAGTCATTCAAGGTTAGTTAGGAAAAGATTATATTTGGAGTTGTTTAGATTTGTTACCTTTGTAGGCTTAAATTTCTTTGAAAGAAGTTATAACCTTATATGTATTTTCATGTTTTAAGTTATGAATTGTTGAATCTCATTTACTTGTTTTCCCTCCTAGTCGTATCTATACGCTTGTATTTGATCATTGTGTTTACTTTGGGGTGGAGTTTATGTCTTTGATTTGGTTAATTGTGAAGTGGAAATCTTGAGGGATGTCATGAGCACTTGGTGTCAATGCAGAAGTGTTGTCCTTGTTAGATAATGGTTACTTTATCTTTGGTTGTACCTAACTCCAGAGGTGTGGTGTCTTGATCTTTGGTTTAGATAGTGGCATATCAATGTAATGGGTTATCTGGATTTTTGTATCTTGTAATGAATGGGGATGGTCTCTTGAATATAGTTCTTGGTTTCTTGATGGTATTGCTTCAAATTTTGAAGGGATTCTATGGACTTATTGTTGTGGCCTAGTGAATGGCGTAAGTTATGGCTCGGATCTGATTGGTGACTTTTACCTGCATGTGTGGTATATATGATTGACCAGAGAATGTTAAAGGAGTGGCTTTCATGGTGGGGCCGGTGCCTAGTGAGAGGTTGCCTGGGTAAGCCCATGGAAGTTGTGGCATGTGAAAAACTTAATAACTTAATCAAGAGGGTTGGGGTATTCAAACACTTAACAAAATAAGTAAGAGACCTCACCCATGCCTTGAGTGCTCTCACAGGCTAAAGATGGGATGAGAAGGCCTGGTTGGCAAGGCCGACCTCCTTGTCTCCATCAGAGGACTTGTCGGCTCCGCATGTGTCACCCTATGGGGCCGATGCCTAGAGAGAGGCTACCAGGGTAACCATAGATGGGCGTCAGCTTTTGGGGATAGATAGCCTGGGTAACCCATGTTAGGACCATGTGATGACACTCTCCTTATGCAGTTCTATTGTTTTTTGGTGGTCCTTCTGGAGTAATGTCTTGTCTTGTGCAATTTGTTGTTATGGTCGGTTGTGTCATGTCAGTTGTCATTATTTTATTTTATTTTATTTTATTTTTATGTTGCTTCTTGGCTTAGTGGAATCCTCATCATTATCTCCTAGCTCGGAGGGGTGGACCTCAGGGTTCCACATGGTTGGGAGGTAGAGCTATCCCTTGGTCTTCTTGGAGATTCGGTTCGAGTCCTATGTAGTGGTGCTCCTGTTCCAATTTACTTTCCTCCTTCAGAGTTGTTGTATTCTTTCTTATGTAGTATGTTGTAAACTGACACAATCGGTCTTGTAATCTTGCCTTGTAACTTTGTATATATTCTATCTTGCTAATGTAAAAGTTGAACTTATATGTAGAAGAAGTATAATGTATTTCACTTGTGTGGTTTTAATTTTCTATTCTCTAATGCAGTTGTGTTTCCCTAGAGGAGTTAGAAGTCCACCTTTCTTTATGTTGCATATTATGTTATCTTAGTTTCTATTATTGCATTTACTTGCTTAAAAAAAAAAATATTTCTGTAAGTTTGCACTTGCTGATCTATCTCTCTAGGGTTTCATGACGGGGCATTACATGGCAAACAAGTCATTCAAAATATGCTGCTGAAGAACCTTAAGATCAGTTTTAGAACAATCATGTTTCATGATGATATGGCAGTACTTGTAGTCTTTTAGATCAAGAGAGCTAAAGACAGCCTTTGCCAGGGTTATCTTGCCCATACCCCCAATCTCATAAATCACCACGGCTCTCATTGTTATATCATCGTCAATGGCCAACAGACCAGTTAACATGGACACTGCCTCACAGATTCCCACTGCAAAATCAACAGAACCAGTTTAAATTAAGTAGATTGGATTATTGAGAGCATTTGTACATACTTTTTGGACACCTCATAATCTATTAAGAGCCTCAATAACGAATGCAACCAATGGCAGTAAGGGTAAAAAAAAAAAAAGTTACCTGCACTTGCGGGATACTCCCCCTGTAAGGGAGGTAACATAATGGGTATTCTATGTAAAACTTTAGTTACACATTCCAGTATCAGATCTAGATACTTGTGGCTCAATTGTGATTTAAGATTCTTTATCTTCTCACTATCCTCCTCCGAATAGAAAAATCTGTACAACTAGAATCTAATCAATATCCACCTTAAATTACACAATTCTTACTCTCGATAATAATAAAAATGGAGGAACTGCTACCTGGAGAAGCTTCTAGATTTGATTCGAGAAACACAAAAAAATGATCCTTCAAAAATGAATTCAACAACATCATGCAGCTTTTCTTCAGGGATGTGCCCGACTAGTTGTTTGATGTGTTTGGCCAGATCACACATCCCGTAAAACTTGCACACATTCCTCCTTGTTAGTGGATGCATCATCCACTTTTTGCATTACGTAAGCAACAACGGAAATCACTGCTGCTATCCACTCGTTCTGAGACACTTCTTTGAGAACATTTATCACTACTTTCCTTGTTTGGCTACGCATAATCTACAGTAGTAAGAAAACAAAACTTTTAAGAGAATGACTCAGTCATAATCCATTGAATTAGACAAAAAGGGCATTTTAATACCTTAGAAGCATGTTTTTTACAGCATTTCGTTACTTTCTCCAGCAAGTCACCACCATTCTTGATTAAAGAGGCCACTCGATCCGAAGCAGTATCATCTACTCCAGATGTGTTCTCTTCCGCCTGAAAAGGGAAATCATTTTTATTCCATTTAGCATCACATTGAAAAAATTAAATTAAAGGATTTGAATGAATTCCCCATACCTTGTGAGCGTCAGTGGGTTTTGCCAAGCACTTCTCAATATAAAGAATTAATTCATCAAGGTATTGAAAAAAAATAGAGTATTTGAAATGAAATAAAATAGAGTATTTGAAATGAAATAAAACAGAGTGCAGAAAATTAAAAAAAAATTGAATAAATTATAGAGCAGCAAATTGCACAGAAAATAGATGATTTCTTGATTGATTACAATGGCAGCCTTACTCCTATATTTATAACATTCATGGAAATCTCTAGAATATCTTAGAATGACTAAGAGAAGTGTCAAAAAGGAAAAATCTAGAGGTTTCTACTTAGAGATGGAAGTTTCCATATTCTGGAACATTCCATAAAAATAAACATTATCTCCAACACCCCCTATAATGTTTATTTGGAGAAGATAATTACAAAAGATTACTATATAGCAACTTCTTTGAGATTTAACAAGTCTCTAAATTTGATAAATTTCACTTCAAGTAGTGCTTTTGTAAATATGTCAGCAATTTGATTTTCTGTTCCACAAAATTTTAACTCCACCACTTGATCTTCTATTAAATCACGAACAAAATGATGATGTATTTCTATATGCTTTGATCTAGCATGATAAATTGGATTTTTTGCTAGCTTGATAGTACTTTGATTATCACAAAATATAGTAGTTGGACAAGCTTGTGGATGTTGTGTTTCTTCGAGTAGTCTTCTAAACCATAATGCTTCTTGAGATGCCTTTGATGAACCAACATATTTAGCTTCTATAGATGATAGTGATATTGTTGCTTGTTTCTTGCTGCTCCAAGAAATTGGTCCTGACCCAAGATGAAACATGTACCCTGAAGTTGATTTTCTATCATCAATATCACCTGCATAATCAGAATCTATATCCAACTAATGTAGGCTCCCCTCCATATTTGTACTCAATTCCAAGTTGATAAGTGCCTTTAATATATTTTAATATTCTCTTAGCTGCTTTCCAATGCTTGCTCAATGTGTGGATCTAACATGTACCTGGATACAATACCAACTGCATATGCAATGTCTGGTCTAGTTATGGTTAGATACAAAAAACTCCCAACTAATTGTCTATATAATTTTCCATCCACCTTCTTTTTAGTAGAATTAGCACTCAACTTTAATCCTACTTCACATGGCATATTAGATGCTTTACAATCAGTCATATTAAACTTTTTCAATACATCAAGAGCATATTTGGTTTGAGAAAGCATTATTCTTCCTTATTCTTGCCATACTTGCATACCAAAAAAATAGTGAATCAACCCTAAATCAGTTATTTCAAAAGCTTGTTTGAGTTGATCCTTGATTATTTTAATATTATGTGTGTGATCCCCTATAATAATCAAGTCATCCACATACAATACAATAATAACAACTTTACCATCACTATGTTTTACATACACATCTGGATCAGCTTTACTTCTTTTAAATCTTGCATTTAAAAAGTACTCATTTATTTTGGAGTACCATACCCTTGGAGCTTGCTTAAGACCATATAATGATTTTTTTAATCTACACACTAGATGTTCTTCACCACTTTTAAAAAATCCAGGTGGTTGTTGCATGTAAATTTCTTCTTGAAGATCACCATGTAGAAAGGTACTTTTTACATCCATTTGATAAATTTTCCAACCAAATTTTGCAACTAGAGCAACTATTATACGAATTGAACTCATTTTAGCAACTGGAGCAAAGGTTTCAGTATAATCAATACCTTCTGTTTGTGAGAAGCCTTTAGCCACTAGTCTTGCTTTATATTTTTCAATAGCTCCATCTGATGTGAACTTTACTTTGTAGGTCCACTTGCAGCCAACCACACTTTTTCCTTTTGGAAGAGTTGTCAACTCCTAAGTTCCATTTTTCATCAAAGAATTGTACTCATCTTGCATAGTCACTTCCCATTCATCTTTTCCTTTTTCTTCTTCATATGTACTTGGAGTGTCAACCTACATCACCTTAGTCATAAGAGCATAGTTAGCAAACATATTTCTAGAGCTTTCTTGGTACATTTCTTGAATGCTTCTAGTCTTCTATGTGTCTTCATCATCACTTTCACTTGATGCTTCAATTTGTGTTCCTTCTCCTCCTGTAGAACATTGCACACCTTGATTTTGATCATTAGTATAAGTAGACTTATCTTCTTCAATCAATATTGGAAAGTAAGATAATGTAGGAGAATGTTCACTTTCAATATCTTCATCAAACCATACATTCCTTTTGATATAAATTTCATTTGTTTTAGGATTATATAGCCTATATCCTTTTGATTCCTCACTATACCCAACCATTATGCACTTCTCACTCTTTCTTTCTAACTTGCTCCTATTTTCATCAGGAATGTGGGCATATGCATTACATCCAAAGACTCTAAAATGAGATACTGTAGGCTTCCTACCACTCCATGCCTCTTCTGGTGTTATGTTCAAAACTGCCTTAGTAGGTGTTCTATTCAAAATGTAAACTACAATACAAATTGCTTCAGCCCAAAATTTTACTTCTATATTTCTAGAGTGAAGCATGCACCTAGCCATTTCTATTATAGTTCTATTTTTTCTTTCTACAACTCCGTTTTGTTGGGGTGAGTACGAGACTATTGATTCCTTCTTTATACCATGTTGTTTACAAAAATCTACGAAAGCTTTGTTCATATATTCCATACCTCTATCTGTTCTTATTATCTTTAGATATCTTCCACTTTGGTTTTCAGCCAATGCCTTAAACTCTTTAAACTTATCAAACACTTCATCCTTCTTTTTTTAAAAATAAACCCAAATTCTTCTGGTGTAGTCATCAATAAAGGTGAGGGCATACCTTGATCCTGCAAGTGATGGTGTTCTAAAAGGCCCCATTACATCACTATGAACCAAATGTAAAGGAGTTTTTGCCCTCCATGATTTACCTTGTGGGAAACTTTCCACATGTTGCTTTCCCATAGCACATCCTTCACACACCTTGTGACTTGATGAGATTTTTGGAAGCCCATGCACCATATATAGTTTCTCCATAAGCTTGAGGCTTTGATAATTGACATGTCTCATACGCTCATGCCATAACCTGCTCATATCATTATATTTGGCAATAGCACACATATTCTCATTTCCATATTTAGAAGTAAATTCTTGAAATTTATATAATCCATTCTCCATTTTACCAATTGCAGTCACTTTGTAGTTATTACTCACATCCTTGATCAGACATTTGTTATTGTAGAATTCTATTTTATACCCCTGATTTGCAATTTGAGATACAGAAAGAAGATTTGTCTTCAATTCTGGAACTAACTTCACATTTTTGAACACACCATTATCAACTTGAACATTTCCAGTTCCTTTAAACTTCCAAAGCACTGTTATTCCCCAAATATATTTTCTTTGGATTGTTATCATTTCTTAGTGATGCAAATTGTTCCTTATTATAACACATATGTTGTGTGGCACCAGAATCAATAACCCAGTCATCTTTATAAGAATCATTTGCTTTAAGTGCAATACAGAGAGCATTACTTTTAGAATCAATTTTTTTTGTAAACTTATTTCTCACCCTTTCTATAGCTTTAATCCTCTTATAGCATTCATTTTCTTTATGACCCAACTTACCACAATAATTACATTTCCATTTGCTTTTATTATAATCCTTGGTTGGAGTATACCTATTGTCATACTTCCAATTTTTCTCTCTTGAATGATTTTCTTGTGTATTTTTGTAATTTTGTTTCCCTCTTATTATGAAAGCTTCATCATTAAAAGACTCCCTTTCTTTGATTTGACATTTTTCTTCTTGCACCAATTTAGTACATAACTCTTCATATTTTATGTTCTTTAATTTATCAGCAGTATCTAGCCCGCCCTCTTATAAATGATTGATAAGATCCTGGGAGACTTTGTAAAACTATTTGCACAAAATCTTTTTCACCTATATTATTTCTAAGAGAAGCAAGTTCATTTCTCTTTTCCTTTAATTTGCTTAGATGAAGGACTAGCTCTTGTGAATTTGACAATTTCATGTTGTATAAGTCTGCAGTGAGAGTTAGAATCCATACATCACCTAAATTTTCATATGTAGTTTTCAAAATATCCCACACTTTGACTCCACTTCTCTCATTGCGAACTTCTAGAAAAACTTCTTCTAAAAGTGTAAGCTTGATCAATGCTGCTACCCTTTTATCTCTTTTATCCCAGTCTTCTTGGTCTTTTCCACTATTTACTGGTCTTTTTTCACTACCATTGATCATTTCAAAGCAATTTTGAAGCGTTAGAAAAATCTCCATATGAGACACCCAATCATAATAATTTTTTCTATTTAATTTAATTGTAGGTAAAGGAATACCAATTGAATCCATTATATCAAATCCCCTCTTTTTAAGATGAGAATTAAAATCAGAAATCCCTCACCAATCTTTATTGATTTGATTCTTCTCTTTGCTGCAATATTTTTGTTTCTTCACCACAAAACAATGGTGATCAACCTCCAATCACACGACCTGCATAATTCACATCCAACACTACAAAACCCACAAACTACAGCCCCAAGATTTGAGAGGGCTCTGATACCATATTGAAAAAAATAGAATATTTGAAATGAAATAAAATAGAGTATTTGAAATGAAATAAAACACAGTGCAGCAAATAAAAAAAACTTGAATAAATTATAGAGCAGCAAGTTACACAGAAAATAGATGACTTCTTGATTGATTACAATAGCAGCCTTGCTGCTATATTTATAACATTCATGGAAATCTCTAGAATATATTAGAATGACTAAGAGAAGTGTCAAAAAGGAAAAATCTAGAGGTTTCTACTTAGAGATGGAAGTTTCCATATTCTGGAACATTCCATAAAAATAAACATTATCTCCAACACAAGGCCACTGGAAACATCTTCAGCCCAAATAAAAGCATTCTGTTTCTCATCTAAAGAAGTAGAAGATGAAAAAGATGGGAAAGTGTTACCCATTCTTCTCTTCCACCTAAAAAGAAAAACATTTTTATTCCATTTAGTATTACAAAGAAAAAAATAAATTAAACGATTTAAATGAATTCCCCATACCTCGTGAGCGTTAGTGGGTTTTGCCAAGCACTTCTCAATATAAAGAATTAATTCATCAAGACTGCTGAAAACATCTTCTGGCCAAATAAAAGCATTCCACTTCTCGTCTAAAGAAGCAAAGGATGGAAAACATGAGCAACCGTTACCCATTGTTGTGATTTAAGGCCAACATGATAGGCTTAGCGACGCTCGTGCATATTAATCCATGAATTTTCAGTTGAAAAGATTTAAACATGGGTTCAGTAAGAAAACTACATTTCAATCCTCCTCATAGTATATTCAATACGAGTAATCTTGTCATCTTATCAAGTTTAACCACAGTGCACATGTGAACTTGACCCTATAATTTTATTTTTATATATTAACATAAATTTAAATATACAATGTAGGGATTACAAAATATGTAATTAAGTAATATGTAGTGTTATAAAACTTGTTTTTGGAATATTGAAATAATAGTATTTGTTTTGTCTTGTACGGTTGTATTGTTAGAATGAAAATTGCAACATTGGATCTAAAATGAAGTAAATGAAGGAATTGATTTAACACCAATCATACAATCAATAGAAGAAGAAGATAATATTAACTTATAGGAAATTATACTTTAAATGGATTGATAATTTTTACATTGTAATTGCAACACATAAACTGACATATAACCAAAATTCAATGGATATAATTTGAAACCATTTAAAAATAAAAATAAAAAAATAAATTCCATATTATATAAACTTTAAACTCCATAGATTTGTTATAAATTAAAATATATATATATATATATATATTTTAGCTTTCACCTATTATAATAACATTTATAATATATTAAAAAGTATTATAATAATTATTAATAATATAATTAGTATTAATAATTTATTCAGAAATTGATTACAATATTAATAAATATTATAATAAATATTAATAATATAATTAATTTTAATAACTGATTCAAAAATTGAGTACTTGCTTAAGGCAAGTAGTAATAATATAACATTTTAAAATTGTGATTTGCTAGGTGAAAACTACTGCCAACCTACCGCTTACCAATTTTAAAAAGCAAATATTGCTTTGTCACTACAACCCCTACTTTTATAAAGAAAATCCCCTATTTGATTAGACATTCATTGCATGTCACTTTCTCATATGTTGGATGCTTTTGACTATCAAATATGTGCTATAGAATTCAACTAAACCCAATTCCCTATTAGTCTGTATCACATACAAGTCTTTAAAATTCATTATTTACATGTAATAATAAGTTTTAGTACATATGGTAAAATAATTATTATTTTCTTCGGTTAGAATAAGATATAAAACATAGAAGTTAATTACATTGTTAATAATTTTTATTTTTTTATTTTTTTAATTAAAAAGTTTGTGTGTTAACTTTTCAAAAGATAAATATTTATTTTTAGTAGAAAAGATTTTAATTTATGATTTGTTTATAGGTACAACTTATCTGAGATAACTCTAGAAGTGGAGACTCTCACCCAAGAAGATCTCAACATTATTGGCCCTCTTAGCTATATCATGTTTTAGTATTATTAATTATCTTGTCCTATATCATGAGAACATTTAGATATACAATATTTAATAGTCATGTTCGAGATGAAGACCTTTCTATTTGTGAGGATCCCTTGGAGAGTTTCCTTCTGATCTGAAGGAAAATTGCAATTCAAGAAGATTTTCCAACTAATTTTTCCCTGAAAGGAACCTTGATCTTGGTCCCAGTAGTCCTTAGCCTTTGTTCCCCAAATTTGTTTTAGAAAGATTTTTTATTCATTTAGGTCTGATATTATGGAGATTTTTGAGCATCCATTCCATGAATCTTACTAGAAATCTGTGTTACTATCATCATGGACAATCCATGATAGATTGAGACCTATTAAATCCCAACTACTAGCAATGAGGTTCCACATACTTGATCCTTTGAGGGGTCTTTTATTGTGAAAACTCTCTCCCTTTCCCTATTATCCAAATACTTATCTTGCATTAGCCTGACCCATCTTGCCTTAGGTTTAACATACATTCTCCAAGCTAGTTTGGCTCCCAGTGCTTGGTTCTGGAGTCTTAGATTGAGAATACCTTCCCCACCTTTGCTCTTTTGTTAGTAGACCTTCTCCCATGCCATAAAGTGTATTTTCCTTTTGTCAGTCATCCCCTGCCATAAAAATTTCTAGTGATTTCTCCACGTTCTTAATTACACCTTTAGGCATTTTGAGTGTTGAGAATATATAAGTTGGTACTACTGCTAGCACTGCTTCAAGCATGGTTATCCTTCCTCCTAGTGATAGCCATTTCCCCTTCCACAACCCAATCTTATTCTAGATATTTTGAAGCTTTTGGAACTATAATTGCAATTTTTTTCATTCCTTTGAACATCGGGACTCCTAGATAACTACTAGGTAATGTGTGAATTTTATAATTGAGAATCTTGAGAATGTGTTTTTGTACTTCTAGGTCTGTGTGGAAGAGGAATTCATGTGATTTGGAAGAATTAACTTCCTGCCCTAACATTGCACAATACAAATTGATGGTGTCTTTGTTAACTCTAGCTTCATTGACTGTGGCCACCCTAAACATCATGGTGTCATTTTCAAGAGAGCATGTGTGAATGAATCTTCCATTCCTCCAATCTAGATGCCTTTCCATAGTCGCTTGGAATTAGCTTCCTTAATTACCCATGTGAGAGCTTCGGCCATAAGTATAAAAAAGTATGTGAGAAATTAGATCTCCTTGACGTACTCCCCTTGTTACATCAAAAAAACTTGCTTGAACCCCGTTGACTGGAACCATGAAGGATTTTATTGAAATACAAGTCACCACCCATTTGCACCACTGATAGGAGAAGCCAAGCTTGGAAAGGGCGTCTAAAAGGAACCTCCAATCAACTTTGTCATAAGCATTTGCCATATCTAGCTTCACTACCATTGAAGACATTCTTTTAGATTGAATTTAATGGAGTAGTCTATATGTCATGATGGACCCCTCTAATGTGTCTCTACCAAGAATGATGCCACCTTGTTCTTCTTAAATGATATGGGATAATTATGGCCAGCCTCATTGCCATAGATTTTCTGATTATTTTATAGACCATATTACAGAGAGGTATAGAGCTATATTCTTCAAAGGAAGAGGGTGTTTTCACTTTTGGAATTAGAGTGATGGTTGTTTTTTGAATTCCTTTAAGATGTTTTTCTTTCTACAGGTCTCTTCCATGGCAAGAAACACCTCCTTGCAAACTATGTCCCAACAATTTTAGAAGAAGGAACCTATGAAGTCATCCAGTCCTGGGGCTTTCTCCCCTAGCATGGTGAATACTACAGTCTTGACCTATTCCATTGTGAAGGTTTTTAATAATGAGTCATTATGTTCGTCTTTGACTAATTTTTATTGCCTCTCCTTTTGGGGGCATCTTCTTGCTTTTTTATGCAAATTATGGAACATATCTTCCCATATAGATATGTTTCCTGAAGATTTCTTCCCCCTATTATACCTTAAAATTTATTGCTTTATGCTTCTTTATGCAGTTATTTTAAGGTGGGGGCATACTTTCATGCTTTTCACTTTTGCACACACCACATTAATCGTAGGCTCTCCATAGCATTCGCTCAAAGTAGCATTTGTAGCTTGTGGTCCTAAGCAGATGCACTTGTTTGAACTGACCACACTTTTAAGCTACTCTTTTAGCACTCTTTATGAGTCATCTAATAATGTAGTTTGTTAGTCCTAGTGGCACACAAGAGTTTGGGATGGGTCCTAGATCTCATAGTGTGCTAGCCCTAGAACCATACTTGCATCCTTCTCGCACTCTTAGTGTGCTAGAAATACCCATTTATTATCATTTTTCTTATTTTCTTGTGTCTGATGTGTGTTATCTTGCTATAGATTTTGTAGAGTGTGTACTAGATTATATGATTTTCTAACCTTGGTGTTTAGGCAATATATATATATAGTTCTGACATCTTTTGTGAAGGTTTTATTGGCTCATACAATGGTTTTATAGGTTCTCAGCCTAGGGGCTTCACTTGTCATATATATATAGTTCTGACATCTTTTGTGAAGGTTTTATTGTCTCATACAATGGTTTTATAGGTTCTCAGCCTAGGGGCTTCACTCGTCCACTTGAAGAACTCTCTATGGCCTCTACAATATCCTTTTTAAGGTAAAATTGGTGATGCTATTTTCTTTTCTACTTTAGCATGCATCTTCATGTAGTGTCATAAGCCTACTAAAGTGGGGTCTAAATCTAATGTTAAAAATTGCATACCCTTGCAATTTCACTCTATGTTTTGCAACCACTTTGGTGTCCACTACCCTAGCATTATTTTTAGGTTTGTTTTAGCCTTTCTCCTATAACCACATGTGTTGTTTTGTTACATTCAACCCTTTGTTTTTAGTTTTATGAGATTTCATTTAAATGTTTTATTTAACTCATCATCCGATGGTGTTCCATGTGACTAGGAACTGAAGTTAGTTGGACACGAGCACTTAGCACGGACGTCTACGTGATGTGCTAACATCTCGTATCTATGTGACACTAGGTGACCATTTTAGTGATGATTCAAGATTCTAGTGATGCCTCTTCACCGCTGACAACATCTTTGTTTGAACCCTTTCTTTGGTTTTTCCCTCTCACATGTGATCTATGAATTCACTTTTCATTCTCATGCATTGGTATTGTGAACTCTTTTGTCTCTACAACTCTTGTTGAATTATTGTGAAGATTTCTCTCTTAGTGACTTCCTATAGATTTGTTGGTGCTTCTTCAAGTATCAATTGTAGTTAATTCACTTTTCATTTGCATACAAATTAGTATTGTGAACTCTTTTGGGTCTACAACTCTTTTTGAACTATTGTGAATATTTCTTTCTCTTGGTGACTTCCTATAGATTTCTTGGTCTAATTTCATGTGAGTTCTTGAAGGATTTTGATGCTTTTTCTTATAAGTTTTTATGAAACCATTGTTGGTTTGTTGAGCTTCTCCTTTTGGGTAGACTATGCTTCCTCTATAGGTGATCAAGTTTGATAATAATCTCTTTAGTTTCATTGCCATTGTGTAACTCCATTGTTTGAGATTTTATTGCATGGTTAAATTTCATTTTCGTTCAGTCCTTCATTGCTATTTACACTAGTTTTGCTCACTTAGTCTTGAGTAGACTAGTTTGTTTACATGTTTCATTTGTCACTTCTATTTATTTCTTAGACATATTTAAAACATAGGAGCACACACTCTCTTTTCTAAATATTTCATATTTTCTATTAGTGGAGTTTGAAAGACCAAATGTGAGGCTTGACTGAAAGACAAGCTCCTTAGCAGGCCAAAACATTTTTGTTCTCTTGCAGGTGATAGATTTGGGTGGAGAGTTTCATTCTTCATATATGGTTTTGCATCTCCTAACACAAATCCCCTTTATTTCATTATTATTTATTTATTTTATTTTGAAGTTATCATACATACATCTCCTTAGTTTAATTTATTTGTTATTATCTAGAGATTGTTGGGTTGTTTGTTTGTCCATTTCCATGTTGTGTATATGGCAATAAATGGAACAAAGATGAAACTTTTCATTTTCTAGACTTTGAGGATGTCAGATCCACATGCAAACATCCCCATAGTGCGTTCTTATTTGAGACAATGAGCTCCACCCTTTGGTGCCAAGTTATTATGTTATTTCTCTTTTCATTTTTGTATTTAAAATAATGTTATACTATTATAGTAGCAAATTTCTAGCATTCTGTTAGTTTCTTTCTTCCTTCCAAGAAATTAGTTTAGTTCATTTTTCATTTCTTCTTAGTGCAAAGTGGGTATGTTGATGTTAGTCTATCTAAGTGTGAGGACCACTCTTTTTACTTCTGTTCTTGTGACTATTTACATTACTGTTACTGATACTTTTTATATTTGTGGGATAGTAGTTCCCGGATTTGTCAAACTATTAAACTTTATTATGATTACGGAAAAACTAATTGGGTGATGTTTGGATAAGTTTACATTTCAGAAAAGTTAATTAGGTGATGATGGAAAATTGTAATATGATTTCATTTATGCTATTTAGAACTATGTCATGATAATGCATGTTTTTAAGTTGCTTCGGCTATGATGATTATATGTGAAACTGATCTTGTAATTCAGTGTCCAGGATTTACTAATCAAACCACAGATTCTGGAGGTCATTCCGCACCTTGTTATTGTTATTCCTGGTTAAGCCGATCTGGTTCCATGAGGAACCAAGATCACTCTGTGTTTGATGTGGTGTTGTAATGTGGTCTTTCATAAGGTCGAATGGGTAGGTCTACCCTCTTGTAACACTGACTTATGATTTGTGTTGTAAAAAGATTGAATTTGGATTTCTTTTCTTTTATTTAAATTCTTGAGGCCTTTTCTTGTATTTTAACATGACCCTGGGTGCCCTGAATAGGTTAAAGTTGACCCTGGGTTATACCCCATGGGTCCAGGGTCCCATTTGGCATGGGTAACCCTTGGGTAACCTCCATAAGGTCATCTTAACTTCACCCTAAAGTTAGGTGACGAAAATTGGAGGTATGAGCAGATAGGATGGGTTGTACCAACACCCAACCCATCCCTCTTCAATCCCCAAGGTAAGAGATGACTACAAACCCATCTATTATAGAGGAATTGACTTGAAGTCACCCTCACCATTAGTGAGATTCCCCTTGAGTTGTGTGGCCATCCATAATGAAGGGAGGAAGAAGAGGCATGGGTCACCTGTCTTTTCCTCCTTTAACTCCTTTTATTTCTCCCATGCGTAAGAGAAATGACATGAGGAGAGGGATAAGGATTTTAGGGATGGGTGAGTGACATAAGCCAACACTCATCCCTTGGGACATAATAGTGGTTTGGGGAAGAGTGAGGAGGTGACAAGTGTCACCTCCCCATTCCTCTAAACAGAGAGGATTTAGGTTATTTGAATCCCATTTTGGGATGGGGAGGGAGTTAGTTGAATTTTGGAGAGTTTTATTTTATTTGTCAAAAAAAATAAGAAAATTAGCTTTTTGAGAGGAAAAGGGAGAGGGAGTTTGGTGGCTTAGGTTGGAGGAGATCTCAGTGGAGCTCTACATCAGTTTCATCCTTGAAGGGCTTTGTAAGGTTGGTTGTTAATACCTTTCTTTCATATATCTGATTACTGCCTAGAAAGTGTGTGAAAGTTGTTTATCTGTTTGTGTTTTAGATTTTGGTTTTGTTTTTGTGGGAAATGTTGTCGGGTTGTTGACAGAGCTTCTCCCACTTGGGAGAAATTCTCATCAAGTGTGGGGTAGGGGAGGAGTGATCCTCCTCGGGTGCATACTGGGTTCTTTTGGGATGTTGAAGGCCTTGAGGGTATGTATTTGTGACTGGTTCTTTGGCTTGAGAGTCAAATACAGATTTCTTGAAAAATTTTGTGATCAAACTTGGTTTGAGGCCAAGAGAAATTGTGTTGGTTATATTATCTGTAAGGGTGACACTCTGGAGTCGAGTGTGTCCACTCTCCTACCCATTGTAAAGCTCACTGTAGTTGAGTTTTCATGTTGTGTAATTTACCCACGGGTGTTTGTGTGTTTTGGGTTTGTCGTTGTTCCCTGTTGTGAAGTGGATTGTTTGAGTTACCCAGGTGTGAGTATGACCTCCCTAACTCAGGGGTGACCCTCTTGCGGGTCTACGGTAGGGAGGAGAGCAACTTGTGTGGCTTGGTTTTCTTCTCTTGTGTGATTTGTAGGCTTCTGGGAGATTGTTGTGAAGTTTTGGAGAATGTCACTGGATCTGTGTTATTTTGTCTTTACTCTGAAGGAGAGCTTGGTCTTTAATAGCTACTTCCTTGTAGATTGCCACGAGGAGAGATTAAACTCTCTGTTGTTGTGAAACTTGTTATTAAGAGTTGGAAGAAAATTTCCCCCTTAATGTACTATTGTTGTATTTCTTCATGTTATTACATTGTTACCATTTTGGTAGGAAAATAGGAAAATAAATTTTGGTTGTAGAATTGTTTATTTCTTACAATCATGTTAGTAGAATTTGAAAGCTAATTGTGAAAAATATCAAGTTGATAAATCAAATTTATGTTATTGGAAAATTAGTGGAAATATTAGTTCTTTCTAAGTTATGTGAAGTTGAAACATTGCTATTTTAGTGAAATGGAAATTGGGATAAAAAGAATTATGATTTAGAAGTGTATCTGAAGTTTATTCTACTTATTGATTTGAAACTAAATTAGATCAAGAAGGAAAACAAATTTTAATTATCCTTGTATGTAGATTATTGATTATCGTTACATTCGGTGATGCATTGAAATTGCAATTCATTATAGAGTAATTCATTCATTTTAAATTAATTCATTCATTATAAAGTTAACTCGTTATTTAACTTACAAATTTTCTTGTTACCATCAAATAATACCGTATAGATGAATTGGTGAATCAGTGAATTAAACGAATTGAATAAAGAGGAATATATATATATATAAATTTTAAATTGTGTATATTACATTAAACTACAGAATTAAATTATGGATACAGAATAAAAATTGTAAAGAAATAAATAATAAATAAAAAGTATTTCACTGTTTTTTTTATGCTTTCTGTGGTAAAACACAGAGAAGGTTTTGTGTTTATATATAAAAGAAATTACATAAAAAAAAAAGAAACAAAAAAAAAAACTAATACATTGGCGGTGGGGTTGGAACCCCACCGCCGACCTTACTAATGAAGGGTGTGGGGAGGGGGCGGAGCCCCCACCCACACCCCCGCCACCAACGAACACCCCGCGGATCTCCCCCTCTGCGGCCACCATGCCGCCACAAAACCACACCCCCGCCAAACTACAACTCACGGCCACCTCCTCCCGCAGCACTACCTCTACGTGCTCCATGCGCCACGCCACTACACCGCCCGAACACCTCCCATCCACCGCCTCTAGTGCGGCCGCCACACCTTCGCCACACCTGCCTCCCGAGCGGCCATCAAACCACCGCACCACCCTTGCCACTCACGATGGCCATTCCCCATTTCGCCCCCCTGGTTCGACCTCGCCGCCAGTGACCTCTGCTGTGGAGTCCACTCCACTGGTGCGCCGCCCTCATTTGCCTCTGCACCAAAACACAAGAAAAAGACAGTTAGGGTTTTGTTTAACAAAAGAAAAAAAAAAAACCAAATAAAAATATGATTTAATTCCATGGTTTGGGATTTTATAAAGAGGAGAGCCTTTGTTTTTATAAAATAACAAAGGAATATAATGTTATATATATATATATATATATATATATATATATATATATATATATATATACTTATATATTTAAATATAGTTGTATTCTTATATATACATCTAAGCGAATTATTTGCTAATAATCTCCTTATTTTAAATTAAAAAGAAGAAGAGTTTGTATATTAAAGAGAATTAATAAAGACATGGAAGAATATATTAGAAATGTAAAACCCATAAAAAAAGATTATTATAAACACATGTATATTAATATAATGTAGTTTCAAAAAAGTTTCTCAGAAGTTTCTCATTTAACGCAAATTAACAATCAGGAAAATGAAGAGGAAAATATGTTCCTTCCACTTATAAAGGACATTGGAAATAAACTTAAAGAAGCCATCATAGGCATTCCACGTGTGGCCATTTTAAACTCAACTGTAGTTAGAAAACGTCCAATTGAGAAAAAAAAATGAAAGGGAGAAGGAAGAAGAAAAAACTAACATTGGAAAACATAGAGGAGAAAATGCGCAGTATTTCCAAACTAGGCTAAGAGAACTAAGTAGATTTAACCATCCGATAATCCTGATTTGGAATAAGATGAATTGTACAAATAATACAAATGTAGAGGTGATTCCTAGAGCAGAGTAAACTCAGAGACGGAGTCCAGCGAAGTAGTAAACCAGTTTCTATAATCAAGTCCACCCGGGAATTGGGATTAATGTAATTTTAAATACAGTGATAACTCTGATTGATGAAGAACATGAAGAAAGGATAGGATAAACATAAAGAAAACGTAGAAAAACGTAGAAACCAAAAGAGAGAGACCGAAATATAAGCCAACTAGATTTCAGATAAATAGTTAAGGTGAACGCGATAGAAATACAATCAAAATTAAGATCCAGAGAAAAGGAAGAGAGGGCAAACGAACGGCCTTGTTGAGAATGCTAAGTTCAAAGGAGGAGTATATTTCAAGAAACAAGAGAGGAGACAGACAATCGTGCTTTGTTAAAAAATGACCCAATAGGGAGATCACGTGTCAGTTTATTAGGAACAAGGCATCGTGGGAAGTTGTTAATCTATCAGGGAACCCCGTAAGAAGTATAGTGTTGAATAATTCCCACTTACGCCGTAAGGCGTTATGCTGCAGAAATCTGCCAAGATTTAGGGTTAGGAACCTTGATATTACAAACCTTATAGCGACGTTAATGGCATCATAGAGACCCCCTTGTTGGACTGTGTGCGTTCGGATGAACGTAATTGTACTTTGTACCCCACCGACAACTGTAGTGTTTTCACCTTGAGCGTACACCACTGAGCATGCTTACGCATGTGAGGGGGTTTCTAGGGAAGCGTGAGAAAATTTTTGATAATTCGTGTCATAACCACATAACAGATGTGGTTATGACACGTGTGATGCGTGTTGTGACTGCATGGAAAATGTGGGCATGACATTTGGTATCAGAGCCCAAGTATAAACACTGGGCATATTTGGGCACGTTATTATTCCACAACTTTGATTAATTAGTCTCTACCTTGTTTTGTAGGATGCCTCCCCGACGTATTCGACGAGCACGATCATGCAACACAGCGTTCGTCAAGGTGTACAGCGATTCCTCAGCTGAGGGACGGGCACCCGCAGTTATAGCAGCACCACCTGTACCACAAGCACCACTAGTATCACAGGCACCACCAGTGTTAGATATAGGTCCACAGATCTTATAGGCACTGCAGGCTATGTTAGAGAGGCTACCGCCAGTGATTCCTGAGCCACGTGTTGAGTGTTGTGTTGATCCGCGAGAGGAGCCACGTAGGGAGCCATGTGCCAAGACACGTGTTGAGCCACTTAAGGAGCCCCGCGTTGATCCGCGAGAGGTGCCACGTGTGGAGCCTATCGTTGAGATCCCCAACACTACAGTAGAGGAGGTAGGGTCAGCCTCCTGTGCACGGAGCAGGAGTCCTCCGAGACCTTTGAGACGAGATGAGACCCAGAGGACAGAACAGGTACATCATGGATTGTATGAGGATGGGGTGGAAGAGCCAGTTGTGGGACTTAGAGACAAAGGGGACCCCATCAGAGATCTACTTAGGCTCAACCCACCCACTTTCGCAGGTGCTACAGAGGGAGCTATGGCCAAGGCTTGGTTGATTAGTTTAGACAGGTGTTTCGCGTTGCGACCATACGGAAGCAACATGAAAGCACGAGTGGCAGTACATCTTCTGAGAGATGCAGCTGCTACCTGGTGGTGCACTGAGGAGTGCAAGTGCCAAATTTCCATAGATACACTCACTTGGGATATCTTCATAGAGCGCTTTAATGCACGATATTTGTCAGAACATTACAGACAGCGTAGGATCAATGAGTTCCATGATTTACAGCAAAGGGGACTCACTGTTACTCAGTATGAGAGCCGATTCATTGAGCTTTCTCATTACGTGGAGTACCTCCATGACGAGAGACTCTTGATACACAAATTCATCAGAGGGCTGAATCACGGGATAGCAAGACCAGTTCGTATGGCGGATCCCCAAACCATGAGTGAGGCTATTGAAAAAGCCCTTATAGCAGAGGAAATTTAGGGACGAGGGCAGAATTCACGCCCGTAGTATCAGGATCATAATCCCCAACAACAGCAGAACTTTCGAAGGCCTCAAAACACAACACAAAGAGGAGGATATAACTCTTCATCATTACCTCCTAGGCCTCCACAGCAGCAGCAACATCAACAAAAATCTAAATTCCAACAGAGGGGTCAGGGAGGACAGAACCGTGGTTGGCAGCAGCAGGGATCCTCGGCAGGACCCGCGAGGTCTCAGTAGTCTTACAGAGGCTCACAGGGGTCCACTGGACAGACTGGGTAGCAACAGTCGGGCAGGACATAGTCAGGGCAGTTACAGGCTAGAGGACCATGTTATGTGTGTGGTGGGGCAGGGCATTTGGCTAGAGAGTGCCCGCAGGGATTTACAGCAGGGGGACAGCCCCGATCAGGAGGATCTGAGCAGACCATAGGTGACGTGGGCAGATCCCACCACATGTTTGCAGCGGTTGATAACCGCCAGGCTAATTTCCAGGCCTCAGTCATCGAGGCAGCAGGTACGATTGGGGACTTCCCCATCTCTATCCTTTTTGACTTAGGAGCTACTGACTCCTTTCTGTCTACATCGTTAGTGGAGCGTTGCAGGCTGGTGGCTTCTAGGCAAGACATTAGGTGGGAAGTTGAGTTGGCCTCTGGGGCCAGGATGTCAGTAGATACCTTGGTTAAAGACTGCGAGATCACATTAGGATCCTTCACTACATCATGTGACCTTAGGGTTATGCCATTAGGATCCTACGGTGTAGTTCTGGGTATGGATTGGCTTGCGGCACATAGAGCCAAGCTAGATTATCGCCAAAGGACGATTAGCTGTTTAGATGATCATGGTTCGCTGGTTGAGATAGTGGGCATTCAAAAGCCCACGGTTGTTCGTATGATATCCGCTCAGTAGCTTAAGCGCTGTATGCGGAAGGGATGTCAGATGTTTGCCATTACGGTCAGTGATAGAGCAGAGGATGAACCTGAGGCTACTTTAGATGATCACCCTATCCTTAGAGAGTTTGCCGACGTATTTCCACCGGAATTACCAGGTATGCCTCCATGCAAAGAAGTGGACTTCCACATCGACTTAGTGCCGGGTGCAGAACCGATATCCCGTGCATCCTATAGGATGACTACACATGAACTCACCGAACTTAAGCTGCAGTTAGAGGAATTACTTGAGAAGGGGCACATCCGACCTAGCGTTTCACCATGGGGCGCATTGGTTATCTTCATGAAGAAGAAGGATGGGTCTCTTCGATTATGCATGGACTACAGGCAGTTGAACAAGGTGACAATGAAGAACCGTTATCCTCTGCCTAGGATTGATAACCTTTTTGATCAGATGCAGGGAGCCAGAGTGTTCTTAAAAATTGATCTAAAATCTGGGTATCACCAATTGCGCATCACAGAGGTAGATATTCATAAGACTGCTTTTCGAACCAGATATGGTCATTACGAATTCACAGTGGTACCCTTCGGGTTGACGAACGCTCCTGTAGTGTTCATGAGTCTCATGAACGGGGTGTTCCGTACTTACCTAGATCAGTTCGTGATCATATTTTTGGATGATATTTTGATTTATTCACGGACCGAGGAGGAGCATGTGGAACACTTGCGTCAAGTTTTGCAGTGATTATGAGAGCAGCAGCTTTACGGCAACTTGGTGAAGTGTGCCTTCTTCAGGACAGAGGTGCAGTATTTGGGACACTTTTTATCAGGTGATGGCATCTCCATAGATCCATCTAAAATTTGAGCAATTCAGGAGTGGCCGGCACCCACCAATGTGACAGAGGTTAGAAGCTTTATGGGGTTAGCCAGGTATTATCGTCAGTTTGTTGAGGGCTTTTCTAGGATAGCACATCCCATCACTTCTCTTCAGCGAAAAGGGAAGGGTTTCAATTGGACCGAGCAGTGTGAGAAGGCCTTTGGAGACCTTAAGGAGCATCTTACCAGTGCTCCTATTTTAGCGGTTCCAAATCCTATAGAGGAGTTTGTTGTTTGCACAGATGCATCATTAGAGGGATTGGGAGCCGTGCTTATGTAGGCTAGTAGAGCGATCACATACGAATCATAAAAACTGAAGACACATGAGTTAAACTACCCTACTCACGACTTAGAGCTTGCAGCAGTTATTCATGCTCTTGTCCGCTGGAGACATTTCCTCTTAGGTCGACGCTTTGAACTCCATTCAGACCATCATAGTTTGCAGTATATCTTTACACAGCCCAATTTGAACGCTCGCCAACGACGTTGGATGGAATTCCTATGCAAGTATGACTTTGATGTCCACTACATCAAAGGGAAGGAGAACGTGGTCGCTGATGCTTTGAGTCGAAGGCGCCACGAGATCCTGACCCTGACTTTAAGGGTGGACTTGAGAGATCGCATCTTACAGCATCTACCAGAGGACAAGTGGTTTCTTGAGGTGCAGCAGAAAATTCTAAATCAGAGGGCCATTGAGGGCAAATTCGCAGGATACACCCTTGAGTCTGATGGTTTGCTTCGACATCGACAGCGCTTCTATGTACCCCTTGCGAGAAATCTTCATACCGTGATTCTATCAGAGGCTCATAGAGCACCCTACGCAGCACACCCAGGAGTGAAGAAGATGCATGCTGACTTACGACAGCTTTATCATTGGGCTGGGATGAGGCGTGACATTGTAGAATATGTTGCTCATTGCCTAGAATGTTAGAGGGTCAAGGCTGAACATCAGCATCCAGCAGGACTATTGTACCCTCACGAGATACCTAAATGGAAATGGGACACCATTTCTATGGATTTTATCGTTGGTTTACCTATGTCATCACGTCGCCATGATGCTATTATGGTGACAGTTGACAAGCTGACCAAAGTGGCACATTTTTCATCAATATGCACAACATACAATGCACCATCAGTGGCGAAGGTGTTTCTTGATCAGATTGTTAGACTTCATGGGGTACCTCGCCGCATTATATCTGACAGAGACTCCATATTTACTTCATCATTCTGGAGAGCCTTACATCAGGCATTGGGCACACAGCTCAACTTCAGTTCAGCTTACCATCCGGAGACTGACGGACAAACAGAGAGAGTTAATCAGGTATTAGAGGGCATGCTCCACATGTACGTGATGGATCATCAGTCTAGATGGGAGTACCTGTATCTAGTTGAGTTCGCCTACAATAATGGGCATCACAGCTCGTTGGGTATGCCTCCTTTCTAGGCTTTATATGGCAGACCATGCAGAACACCTTTGAGTTGGGATCGGATAGAGGACAGAACGGCCATTGGTCCAGAGATAGTTCAGAATATGGAACAGCGGGTCAAACAGATTAGACAGAGACTTCAGGAAACACAGGACAGGCAGAAGAAGTATGCCGATGCTAAGAGGACAGACCGAAGCTTCTCTGTGGGTGACAGAGTATTTTTGAGAGTGCGACCGCACAAGAGTCCAATCCGTTACGGGAAGGGCTCTAAGCTCGCACCTTGATTTGTAGGACCTTTTGAGATCTTGGAGTGGATAGGACCAGTAGCCTATCGTCTAGCCTTGCCACCTAGTCTGTCACGTATCCACGATGTATTTCATGTCTCAGTTTTACATCAATATATTTTTGATTTATCTCACATGTTGGATTGGAGTGCTCTTCAGGTAGAGGCAGACGGACAGCTGGCATTGGAGCCAATTCACATATTGGCTCGTCAGACGCTGGCCCTTCGAGGTCGAGAGCTGGACCAGGTTAGGGTCCAGTGGGACCTATACGACGAAGTCACAGCGACATGGGAAGATGCAGCGAGACTGAAGACCCTTTATCCTCACCTTTTTGACGACTTCCAGGAGGAAGTACAGTCTTAGGGGGAGAGGATGTGAGGACCACCCTTTTTACTTCTGTTCTTGTGACTATTTACATTACTGTTACTGATACTTTTTATATTTGTGGGATAGTAGTTCCCGGATTTGTCAAACTATTAAACTTTATTATGATTACGGAGAAACTAATTGGGTGATGTTTGGATAAGTTTACATTTCAGAAAAGTTAATTAGGTGATGATGAAAAATTGTAATATGATTTCATTTATGCTATTTAGAACTATGTCATGATAATGCATGTTCTTAAGTTGCTTCGGCTATGATGATTATATGTGAAACTGATCTTGTAATTTAGTGTGCAGGATTTATTAATCAAACCACAGATTTCGGAGGTCATTCCACACCTTGTTATTGTTATTCCTTGTTAAGCCGATCTGGTTCCACGAGGAACCAAGATCACTCTATGTTTGATGTGGTGTTGTAATGTGGTCTTTCATAAGGTCGAATGGGTAGGTCTACCCTCTTGTAACACTGACTTATGATTTGTGTTGTAAAAAGATTGAATTTGAATTTCTTTTCTTTTATTTAAATTCTTGAGGCCTTTTCTTGTATTTTAACATGACCCTGGGTGCCCTGAATAGGTTAAAGTTGACCCTGGGTTATACCCCATGGGTCCAGGGTCCCATTTGGCATGGGTAACCCTTGGGTAACCTCCATAAGGTCATCTTAACTTCACCCTAAAGTTAGGTGACAAAAATTGGAGGTATGAGGGGATAGGATGGGTTGTACCAACACCCAACCCATCCCTCTTCAATCCCCAAGGTAAGAGATGACTACAAACCCATCCATTATAGAGGAATTGACTTGAAGTCACCCTCACCATTAGTGATATTGCCCTTGAGTTGTGTGGCCATCCATAATGAAGGGAGGAAGAAGAGGCATGGGTCACCTGTCTTTTCCTCCTTTAACTCCTTTTATTTCTCCCATGCGTAAGAGAAATGACATGAGGAGAGGGATAAGGAGGACTTTAGGGATGGGTGAGTGACATAAGCCAACACTCATCCCTTGGGACATAATACTGGTTTGGGGAAGAGTGAGGAGGTGACAAGTGTCACCTCCCCATTCCTCTAAACGGAGAGGATTTGGGTTATTTGAATCCCATTTTGGGATGGGGAGGGAGTTAGTTGAATTTTGGAGAGTTTTATTTTATTTGTAAAAAAAAATAAGAAAATTAGCTTTTGGAGAGGAAAAGGGAGAGGGAGTTTGGTGGCTTAGGTTGGAGATCTCAGTGGAGCTCTACATCAGTTTCATCCTTGAAGGGCTTTGTAAGGTTGGTTGTTAATACCTTTCTTTCGTATATCTGATTACTGCCTGGAAAGTGTGTGAAAGTTGTTTATCTGTTTGTGTTTTAGATTTTGGTTTTGTTTTTGTGGGAAATGTTGTCGGGTTGTTGACAGAGCTTCTCCCACTTGGTAGAAATGCTCATCAAGTGTGGGGTAGGGGAGGAGTGATCCTCCTCGGGTGCATACCGGGTTCTTTTGGGATGTTTAAGGCCTTGAGGGTATGTATTTGTGACTGGTTCTTTGGCTTGAGAGTCAAATACAGATTTCTTGAAAAATTTTGTGATCAAACTTGGTTTGAGGCCAAGAGAAATTGTGTTGGTTATATTATCCGTAAGGGTGACACTCTGGAGTCGAGTGTGTCCACTCTCCTACCCCTTGTAAAGCTCACTGTAGTTGAGTTTTTCGTGTTGTGTAATTTACCCACGGGTTTTTGTATGTTTTGGGTTTGTTGTTGTTCCCTGTTGTGAAGTGGATTGTTTGAGTTACCCAGGTGTGAGTATGACCTCCCTAGCTTGGGGGTGACCCTCTTGCAGGTCTACGGTAGGGAGGAGAGCAACTTGTGTGGCTTGGTTTTCTTCTCTTGTGTGATTTGCAGGCTTCTGGGAGATTGTTGTGAAGTTTTGGAGAATGTCACTAGATCTGTGTTATTTTGTCTTTACTCTGAAGGAGAGCTGGGTCTTTAATAGCTCCTTCCTTGTAGATTGCCACGAGGAGAGATTAAACTCTCTGTTGTTGTGAAACTTGTTATTAGGAGTTGGAAGAAAGTTTCCCCCTTAATGTACTATTGTTGTATTTCTTCATGTTATTACATTGTTACCATTTTGGTAGGAAAATAGGAAAATAAATTTTGGTTGTAGAATTGTTTATTTCTTACAATCATGTTAGTAGAATTTGAAAGCTAATTGTGAAAATATCAAGTTGATAAATCAAATTTATGTTATTGGAAAATTAGTGGAAATATTAGTTCTTTGTAAGTTATGTGAAGTTGAAACATTGCTATTTTAGTGAAATGGAAATTGGGATTAAAAGAATTATGATTTAGAAGTGTATTTGAAGTTTATTCTACTTATTGCTTAGAAGGAAAATTATTGATTTGAAACTAAATTAGATCAACAAGGAAAACAAATTTTAATTATCCTTGTATGTAGATTACTGATTATCGTTACATTTTGGTGATGCATTGAAATTGCAATTCATTATAGAGTAATTCATTCATTTTAAATTAATTCATTCATTATAAAGTTAACTCGTTATTTAACTTACAAATTCTCTTGTTACCATCAAATAATACCATATAGATGAATTGGTGAATCAGTGAATTAAACGAATTGAATAAAGAGGAATATATATATATATTAACTATAAATTTTAAATTGTGTATATTACATTATACTATAGAATTAAATTATGGATACAGAATGAAAATTGTAAAGAAATAAATAATAAATAAAAAGTATTTCACTATTTTTTTTTATGCTTTCTGTGGTAAAACACAGAGAAGGTTTTGTGTTTATATATAAAAGAAATTACATAAAAAAAAAAGAAACAAAAAAAAAAAACTAATACATTAGTGGTGGGGTTGGAACCCCACCGCCGACCTTAATAATGAAGGGTGTGGGGTGGGGGCTCCACCCCCTCCCCACACCCCCGCCACCAACGAACACCCCGTGGATCTCCCCCTCTGCGGCCACCGTGCCGCCACGAAACCACACCCCCGCCAAACTACAACTCGCGGCCACCTCCTCCCATGGCACTACCTCTATGCGTTCCACGCGCCACGCCACTGTGCCGCCCGAACACCTCCTGTCCGCTGCCTTTGGTGCGGCTGCCACACCTTCGCCACGCCTGCCTCCCAAGCGGCCATCAAACCACCACGCCACCCTTGCCACTCATGGTGGCCATTCCCCATTTCACCCCCCTAGTTTGACCTTGCCGCTAGCAGCCTCTGCTGTGGAGTCCGCTCCACTGGTGTGCCGCCCTCATTTGCCTCTGCACCAAAACACAAGAAAAAGACAGTTAGGGTTTTGTTTAACAAAAGAAAAATAAAAATAAAAAACCAAATAAAAATATGATTTAATTCCATGGATTGGGATTTTATAAAGAGGAGAGCCTTTGTTTTTATAACATAACAAAGGAATATAATGTTATATATATATAGTTGTATTCTTATATATACATCTAAGCGAATTATTTGCTAATAATCTCCTTATTTTAAATTAAAAAAAAGAAGAGTTTGTATATTAAAGAGAATTAATAAACACAAGGAAGAATATATTAGAAATGTAAAACCCATAAAAAAAGATTATTATAAACACATGTATATTAATATAATGTAGTTTCAAAAGAGTTTCTCGGAAGTTTCTCATTTAACGCAAATTAACAATCAGGAAAATGAAGTGGAAAATATGTTCCTTCCACTTATAAAGGACATTGGAAATAAACTTAAAGAAGCCATCACAGGCATTCCACGTGTGGCCATTTTAAACTCAACTGTAGTTAGTAAACGTCCAATTGAGAAAAAAAAATGAAAGGGAGAAGGAAGAAGAAAAAACTAACATTGGAAAACATAGAGGAGAAAATGCACAGTATTTCCAAACTAGGCTAAGAGAACTAAGTAGATTTAACCATCCGATAATCCTGATTTGGAATAAGATGAATTGTACAAATAATACAAATGTAGAGGTGATTCCTAGAGTGGAGTAAACTCAGAGACGGAGTCCAGCGAAGTAGTAAACCAGTTTCTATAATCAAGTCCACCCGGGAATTGGGATTAATGTAATTTTAAATACAGTGATAACTCTGATTGATGAAGAACATGAAGAAAGGACAGGATAAACATAAAGAAAATGTAGAAAAATGTAGAAACCAAAAGAGAGAGATCAAAATATAAGCCAACTAGATTTCAGAGAAATAGTTAAGGTGAATGCGATAGAAATACAATCAAAATTAAGATCCAGAGAAAAGGAAGAGAGGGCAAACGAACGGCCTTGTTGAGAATGCTAAGTTCGAAGGAGGAATATATTTCAGGAAACAAGAGAGGAGACAGACAATCGTGCTTTGTTAAAAAATGACCCAATAGGGAGATCACGTGTCAGTTTATTAGGAACAAGGCATCGTGGGAAGTTGTTAATCTATCAGGGAACCCCGTAAGAAGTATAGTGTTGAATAATTCCCACTTACGCCGTAAGGCATTATGCTGCAGAAATCTACCGAGATTTAGGGTTAGGAACCTTTATATTACAAACCTTATAGTGACGTTAATGGCGTCGTAGAGACCCCCTTGTTGGACTGTGTGCGTCCGGATGAACGTAATTGTATTTTGTACCCCGCCGACAACTGTAGTGTTTTCGCCTTGAGCGTACACCATCGAGCATGCTTACGCATGCGAGGGGGTTTCTAGGGAAGCATGAGAAAATTTTTGATAATTCGTGTCATAACCACATGACAGATGTGGTTATGACACGTGTGATGCGTGTTGTGACCGCATGGAAAATGTGGGCATGACACTAAGGACATAGATAGAATAAAACTAGATAGGAACTTAGTGTAGTTGTAGAAAAATTTCCCTTGATTGATACATTTAATCAAGTTGTAATTTTTCCACTACTACAAAAATAAATATAATACCAGCCAAATCTAAAAACATTGTAACTCAAAAAATCATAAATTTGTTTTCTTACATTTAGGAGACCAATAGTATAAGTGAGCATATATTAATCCTATTAGAAAATGTATATACTATTTAATTTGATATTGAATTAATTTTTCCTTGTGTTTTTAATAACTTATCACAAAATTGTTATGCATAAAGTGGTCTAGCTACTAGTATACTAGCACTTCCATCAAAAGGAGATTCAATGGTTATGCTAATTACAATTTATATGGAATGTCATATAAATTTGAATGTAGCATTGGGTGAACATAGAAGCATAGCATTTTATAAGAGGTCTTAAGTTGTATTCATAAGTAATCTATAAAAATTTGATACATAAAAATTAGTTGCTAATCAACCTAGCAAATAGACCCATTGTGGCCCTTGAATATTGCTCCAAAGACATTCCTCAATAGTAAACCACACTATATCACTATTGTCATTATGATAATCACCTAAGAAAATCTTCTATTGGATTAAGCACTACTTCCTAATGGTGAACAAATATTGTAAGGATATTAATATTCATTTTAGTGCATGCATCATACCTTGAATAATAAATCTCAACTCTAATTTCTCTACCACTATTTGACTCATCTTCCACGTCAAAATCATATTCACTTTGACCAAGCAACAGAGTACAATAGTAGATGCTTTTGCAAGATTATACTACCCCATTACTTACTTATAACTTTGTGTAGTTCTCTAGTTACATGTTCTATAACCCATGATTGCATATCATTAAGTGGGGTAGCACAAGTGAATCTAGGGCCTATAGTCCAACAAATCTAAAAAAATGTAGGGGTGCACACAACTGGCATATTTGGGTAGACTTTTCTAAATGAATCTATTTTAAATAATGACTAATATTGTTATTTACATACAATGATAATCCTCACAATATATCTAGTGGGAAGCTTTGTTAAGATTATTATGAGCATTTGACCATAAATTAAGAGCCAAAAATTCCCATGACACTTATGTCTATTAACAATTAAATTTTATACGAAAATATTATAGTTCAATAAATTGCAAAGAGAGGATTTATCTGCATAGGGCTCCTTTGCACTTATTTCACAGTTTTGTTCTGCATAAGAGAGGATTTATCTGCTTTGTGTCAACATCCCAGTCAGTCCATAAGCATATCTCATGGATGTTGAATAGGGAATACCCCCTTGGTTCTGCAGAGCCTAAAGAAGAAGAGATATTTATAGAGTCTATCTCTTGTACTATTGGCCCCTGGCCTAGAAATCCTGTTGATCATTGATGGCTACCTTGTAGGGATAACTAGGAGGAAACATCCAGTCAGAAAAAGAACCAACATATTTGGTGACTCTGCTGGGGAATGCTTTGTATAAGAACCCTGGTTTAAAAGAAAATAATTCCTAATAGTAGGTAGTGACTCCAAACAATCTCCCAACTGGTAAAGTAAAAATTTGTATGCAAGGGAGAAGATCCCTGCGTAATCCTCTGTCTGAAGAATTACCCAGAAAAATGATGTACAGGAAAAAAGGGACTATCCAAGCCAGTCAGGAGGGTTCTCCCAGAAGTAATGATAATATTCAAGACAATCCAGGATCTTCAGAGCGGACAATACCCTATTTTTCAAACACTGAAGCTGAAATCTAGAATGTATATGAAAGACAACAAGGTGTTAATTTGAGAGTGAGATCAGAGGTGTTTCAGGAACACCCTTTCTTAGACCCTTCTGACATATTTGAAGAGACTGAGTCCCCAAGGGATGATGATGATGACCAATATGGAAGGGGACCATTCTCTTCTATGCCCAAAGATGAGCAATAGCTGAAGAAATTAAAATCTTAAGAGCTAAATTAGAATACTTATAGGCTGTGAAGATTAGAGATGATATGAGACAAAAAGTTCAAGCCCTGAGAACTGCTCAACATGATGCAGTCCCCATCCTTGATAATGCAAATGTCTTGAGAAACCAGCATAGAAATGAAATCTAGTATCAACAGAATGATCAAAGACAAAATGTAAACAATGTTAGGGTACCATTAAATAATGTGAGAAATTAGAATGCAAATAGGAATGCCGATGTTAATCAGTTTGGTAGACAGCCTATGCAGCTGGATAGATTCATGCAGCTTGTTTTCGATGGTATTCCTAGTTACCCTAATCCTATTGACAAACATGTGAGGCCTCAGGTACCAAAAGTTTAAGGAAACAATAATGTGTTAGGTGAGGATCATTTAAAGGCTTTTCAGAATGTTATGGACAACTTTGAGGTTGAGCATGAAGATGTTTTTATGAAATTATTTATGCAATCCTTAGTTGATGATGTTAGAGAATGGTATAAAGGTCTGCCTGACCGGAGTGTTTCATCATGGGATGATTTTAGGAGGATCTTTAAAGAATAGTATGGTGACAAAACTGACCCAAGCTTTTTTGTAAATTAATTTACTAGCATCACTAAGGCGTCAAATGAGCAGGTTGTGGAATTTAATGCCAGGTTTACTAAAGTGCTGAACAAGCTACCTTTCCATATGAGGCCTAATGAACCAATGTGCATGGTGTTGTACATAAATGCTTTTGATGCCAAAACAGCCTATGGATTAAGAGATAAGGGCCCTACTAGCCTCAGGGATGCTTTCAAGATTGCAACAAATATTGAAAATAATAGGAAAGCATCTGGTAAGACAAACATAAGGGATGATGTGAAGATTCTACAAAATCCAAATAAGCCTCAAAGTACTCAAGGTAATGCATCTACTTCTGAATATAAATTAGATAAATTGACAATAGTTGTTAAGGACTTAAGTTATAGACTTGCTAAAAATGAAAAGGGAATAGGTCCTAACATGCAGGTTTACCAGAGACAAGAAAAGAGACCGTCATTGCATGATATGCCATATAACACTAATTGGCATAATAGTAAACCCACAAATGAAAGAACCCAGAATGCCAGGGAAACTCCCAATCCTTTGAAGAAGGCTGTAAATATTGTTGATGATACCCCATGGTACATAATATGTCAAATGCCTCACTCACAGTTGCAATGTATGATTGCTCAGTCTCTGTATAATAATGATGTTGCCTGTGATGAATGCAATGAGCCGCATTGTGTGGAGGATGGTAAAGTAAATATGTTGTCCACAAATAGGGAGTATTCTTCCTATGATGCAGATGAAAATATGAGTTATGGGACTCAAGTTTGCCAGCAGCTTCCCTGTGATGAAGATAATGAAGATAACTATGCTTATGCTCAGGACTCACACATTTTTCTAAATAATTTGAGAAGGCCTTTTGATGAAGAAATTAGAGCTCTCATAGCTGTGGCAGTAGCTTAGGTCAAAAGCAATTATAATCTTAGAGGTAAATCTCAAGTAGGTGACCCACATCAACCAGAAAACACCTTTATAAATCAACCAGCACGTAATCATAAGAAGGTTGAACCACAAAAGACACAATGGAACAGTAATAAGAAGAACTTTAAGCAAAAAATAGGTCATGATTCTTAAGGACCAGAAAATAAAATTCCCCAAAGTGAGGATCAAAATAAGGATTCTCAAATCTCGAATAACAGTCAGAGGGCCGCTAAGATTAAACCTGGATCAGCTCAGGATAAAAGTAAAACCACGGCTCAGGCTACAACTGTTATGCAAAATTATGCTCCCTTTGACATAACTCAAGTTTTCTCTCAGGTAAAGATCTCTGTTCCGTTGATGGAAATGATGAAGGTTGAAGAAATCAGGAATAAGGCATTGTCCTTAATTTTAGGAATAGCTTGTCAAGCTGAGTAAAATGTTAAGGGTCAAGGTAAGAAATAGGCCTTATGTATTGAAGAGGATGAGATTCCTGAGGTTTATCCGGGGGTGACCATGACAAAATGCCCTTCACAGGTTGAGCTATTTTATGTCTCCCTTGTTATTAATGGAAAAACAATCAGGAATTGTATGCTTGATTCTGGAGCATCAACAAATATTATGCCTCTGGCTATCATGCAACAAGTTGGATTGAAGATAGATAAAGTGTGTGGAAAATGCTATGTAATGGATGCTAGGGAGGTACCAGTTATTGGAATCATGAAAGATGTGGATTTTAGGTTAGCCACATACCCAGAAAAAACATACAGAATGAACATAACAGTGGTTGACATAAAGCCACAATATGGTATGCTGTTGTCAAGAAGATGGGCAGCATTGATTGGAGGAAGTATGCAGCTAGATTTGTCATATGCCATGATTCCAATGAATGGCAAAGACATCAAACTGGTCAGAGAAGAAAGGTCATCAAAAATAGTGGGGGACCAAGATTTAGAGGAACATGTTTGTTTTGTTGATATTGACTGTGAGAACTTCAGAGTTGTCTCAGATGATCAAGGAGGTAAAGGGAAAGATATTTGCATTCAAGAGATGGACCAACAGGGTCTGTGGACTATGTATTTCGATGGAGCTTGCTCAAAGGAAGGCTCTGGTGCTGGAGTTGTGTTTTTGTCTCCAGCTGGTAAGCTTCTAAAGTTCTCTTTCCTATTGAAGTTTGCCTACACAAATAATATTGCAGAATATTTAGCTCTATTACTAGGATTGAATGTGGCTCTGAAGCATGGAATTAAAATGATAAAAGTATTTGGAGATTTAGAATTAATTGTTTCCCAAGTTAGAGATAAGTATGCTTCGAAGAATAAAAGGTTGAAACAGTATAAGCATGCCGTGTGGGATACAATTGAATTGTTTGATGCATTTTCAATAAACTGGATGGAAAGATAAAAAAATGTCATGGCAGATTTTTTAGCAAATGTGGCCATAAGGCCAGATGATATTACTCTGTCTGATGTTACAAATGTTGAGGTTAAAATTAGACCTGCAGTACCAAAAAGTATATGCAATTGGCAAGTGTTTGATGATGATAGGGATTTGATGAAATTTTTGTATTGCATAGATGAGTATGAGAATCAGGAGATTGATTTTCATAATTTTGTAGAGGTTGTAAATGGAAAAGAAACTCTCATGGGGAAAGAAGTAATTCATCTTAAAACAAACAAAATCCCCAGAGGACTGGTTGCTTTAGAAAGAGCATTTGACAATAGAGACTAGTTTATTTCAAAGGCGTCTCCTACAAATAAGAGTGATTTAGAGGAGATAAACTTGGGGCCATCTCATGCCCCCAAAAGTGTATACATTGGCAAACAGCTCAAGCCACACATCAAGAACATGTTGATAGCATTATTGAAGAAATATAAGCATGTCTTTGCCTGGTCATATGAGGACCTAAAATCTTATAGAGAGAATTTATTCCAGCATGAGATCCTATTGAAGCCTAGGGCTAAGCCATTCAGACAAAAACAAAGACCTATTAACCCAACCTTAGCTCCAAAAATGCAGCAAGAGCTTGTCAAGCTTAGGGAAGCTGGAATAATTGTGCCTATCAGACATTCAACCTGGGTGTCCAATCTTGTCCCAATTAGAAAGAAAAATGGTGATATAAGACTTTGTGTTGATTTTAGAAATCTGAATATGTCTTCTTTAAAGGATAATTATCCACTACCCAAGATGGAGGCTATGCTACAGAAAGTAACTGGTTGTGAGCTTTTATCCATGATGGATGGATTCTCAGGATGCAATTAGGTGAAGGTAAAAGAATCTAAACAATACAAGACTGCCTTTACCACTCCATGGGGAACTTATGTATATGTTAGGATGCCATTTGGACTAACAAATGCAAGTGCTACATTTCAAAGAGCTATGGATGTTGCTTTTGCAAGATTAATTGATTCAATCTTGGTTGTGTATCAAGATGATTTAACTGCGTATTCAAAAAACGAGGAGCAACATTGCATGCATCTTGAACAATTTTTTATTAGAGCATTGGAATATGGCATTTCACTTAACCCAAAGAAATGTGCTTTTGGGGTAGTGGAAGGAAAATTATTGGGACACATTGTTTCCAAAGATGGAGTTAGGATTGATCCTAAAAGGGTTGCTGTAATTGATAGAATTCAGATCCCTAAAACTGTGAAAGGCATTCAGTCCTTCTTTGGGCAAATTAATTTTGTTAGAAGATTTGTTCCTAACTTTGCAGAGACTACAAAGGACATTTCTAAGATGCTGAAGAAGGGTGAAATTATCAAATGGGGAGATGAGGCAACTAAATCATTTTAGAATATCAAAGAATCTATAAAGATGGCTCCTGTATTGAAATCTCCTAATTTCTCTAAGCCATTTTAGTTGTTCTCATTTGCTTCTTTTCACACTGTTACTACATGTTTATTGCAGAAAAATGAAGATGGTTTTGATCAACCTATTGCTTTCTTTAGCATGTCATTGCAGGTAGCTGAACTAAAATATGATATCATGGAAAAGCAGGCATATGCATTGGTTAGAGTAGTCAAAAATTTCAGGCCATATTTGGTAGGGTCTCAGATAGTTGCCTATGTGCCCCATGCAACAGTTAAAGACATTTTTACTCAGCAAGAGATGATAGGAAGAAGATGCAGGTGGATAAACAAGTTACAAGAATTCAACATTGAGATACAAATCACAAAATTGGTAAGGGGACAGGGTTTAGCTAAGATGATGACACAGTCAAATCTGGAAGCATGCCAAGTGAATGTAGTTCAAGATGAAATTGTTAATATGTCAGAATCTGAATGGTACAAGGATATTGTCTATTATTTGTAGAATTTAAATTGTCCTTCCCATCTCAGTAATAGTCAGAAAAGGACATTGAAATTACATGCTATCAAATACATCATTGTGCAAGGTGAATTGTATTGGAAGAATCCTACTGGTGTACTACTTAGGTGTGTGGATGAAAATCAAGTTACTGATGTTTTAAATGACATGCACAAAGGAATGTGTGGTGGAAATTACACTGCCAAGACAACAGCCCACAAAATTCTTAGAGCAGGCTATTGGTGGCCAACTCTTTTTTTAGATGCACAAAAATTGGTAAGAAAATGTGATTCCTACCAAAGGTTTTCAGGAAAACTCAAATATGAAGGTGCATTACCTCTTAGAACTGTAACTATAGAAGCTCCATTCTAGCAATGGGGAATTGATTTTATAGGGGAAATTTTAGAAAAATCAAGTGGAGGACATAGTTGGATTTTGGTTGCTACTGACTATTTTACCAAATGGATTGAAGCCATTCCAACTAAAAAAGCTACAAGTAGGGTGGTGATAGATTTCATTATGGAACACATTATCATTAGATTTGGAGTGCCAGTCAAAGTGGTCACAGACAATGCCATGTGTTTCAGATCTGGTGAATTTGTTGATTTTTGCAACAACTATGGGATTAATTTATCATATGCATCACCATATCATCCACATGGAAACAGTCAGGCAGAGTCAAGCAACAAGAGCCTTATGAAAATCATCAAAAAGATGGTAGACAAGAACAAAAGGGCTTGGGATTCAAAGTTAAAGATGGCATTATGGGCTGATAGAGTAACAGTGAAGAAAGCAATTGGAAGGTCTCCTTTTGAGCTAGTATACAGTGCAACAGCTAAGTTACTTGTGAATAATCTCTTGCCAGTTTATAGATTCATACAAGAAAATGATAAAGAGATTGAAGATTCAATGAATGAAAGGATAAATCAACTGGTTGCCCTAGATGAAATTAGAAGAGAAGCACATAAGAAAAATATCATGAAACAACGAAAGGTAAAATATTTGTTTGATAAGAGGGCTATAGAAAAGAAGTTCCAGATGAATGACTTAGTTCTAGTTTGGAGTGCAAAAAGTTGGGACAAGGGCAAGCATGGTAAATTTGAGCCCTTATGGATGGGCCCATATCATATCAGTAATACTCATGGAGAAGATTCCTACTTTCTCTAGGCCCTGAATGGTGAGCTACTAGAATTGCCTGTGCACGGTTAGTTCCTAAAACCCTACTTTTCATAAATGAGTATCCTGTGTGCACATTGTAAATTAGGTGTAAATAGTTTGTACGTGCCTTGTATAGTCAGTCGTGTTTTGTGTTTTGTGTTTTGCCTGGTCTGTCCCAGAGTGGTTGGTTCTTGTTACAGCCTTGTGCCTGCACGTCCCCAGTCAGAGCCGGTGGTAGTGCCCACCTAGGGTTAGAGTTTTGAGTTGGGTCTACAAGCTTATATTTGTGTTCTTTCAAACCCTTGATGCCTTAGATTTTACTTCCCCTCAGCCTTCTACGTTGTATTTTTTGTTTTGTTGTTGACTTCCTGTAATGGGTTTCTGGTTGCTTAAGTTCTATTCTCATGCCTTAGTGCTCATTGGTTGACCGGCCCTTATACATTGCTTCACCACTTTATCCTGTCACGTTTAAGAAAAAATGCTAAGTAAAATCACTCCATGTAGCGGTGAAATCTATCGAAATGTTTGTGTCTTTGTATGTACAAGTCCAAATGCACATTGGCGGGCCAAAAATGTCAATCGGCTTTCAAAAAGTGAAAAATGTGATTGTATGCATTTCAAATGCATATCAGGTTTGTATATGCATTGAAGAATCTTTCACATATTCCTGGAATATTCTGCAGTTGTATGTTGAGTTCGCTTGTATATCGAGTTTGTATGTTTAGACATACAACGGCTAGATACAAAGGGAAATATGCAAGGCAAATGTACATCGGGTAGATGCATTGGTGAATGTATGTCTAACATACATTGGGTTTATACAATGAAAAATATACAAAGGAACCCGACATGCATTTGCTACAATTTCAAGGGGTCATCAGCAAGACAGGATGCATCAGCAGTCAACTCCAAAGTTTGCCTGATGGCCGATGCATATACATTGAAAAAGGATACAGGTGGTATTGTATGTTCAGTAACATACAAAGCAGCAGAGTTACATGTGGTGGGGTCCGCCTCACATACAAAGTAGAATGTATGTGCAATATACATATGCTATATACAAAGGAAAAAGGTGTACAAGGCTGATATACAATAGGTGGGGCCCACTGACATACAAAGAGGTTTGTATGTGTTCAGCATACAAAGCAGAATGTATATTAAAATATGCAAACTGTGATATACATTCTGGAGATGCATTGGCCAGACCCGAGAAGGTATGCTATGTAGTTAATTCAAAATTGAAGTACGGTGCTTGTATGTTCTGTTTGTATGTTTGCAATGTATATGTGATGTACAAGGTGAATGTACATTCGCGATATACAAGCCGGACAGGATTTAAAAGTTGAGTGCGGCTAATTCAAGGTTGGCATCCACGGCTTGTACATTGCACTTGTATGTGTGATATACAACAGAGTATGCAAAAGAAAAGATACAACGCGGATTCCAAGGAATGTTCTAATTTAGCAGATAATGTGTTGAGATTCACAGCCCGCATGTATAAAATGCTTGTATATGCCGATATACAAGCCGATGTGCAATGAAAAAGATACAAGTTGGACCTGAATGAAATTTCAATTTGTTCTATACATTTTGGGGTCCTCCTTGTATATAAGATGATTGTATATGCGTTTGCATATACAAGAGCGGCAAAGGCAAAATAGGCGGTAAAGGTAAAACTAAAGCATGAAAAGTCAGAGATGGCAAGGAAGCATCTACGTGGCACATTCTCATTGGCCAGCGACTTGCCTGTTTGATTTGAGCCGTAGAATTGGGAGACGCAAAGAAGAATCGACGGTTGTGTTCAAATGTTCAATGGCGAGGGTTTTCCCATGCATATGCAGTGGCATTCTTGGTGGGAAAATTGTTTATGCATCTACTACTACATTTCCACGATGGCTGCAAGTTGGTATGCCATTAATGGCAGGATTGCAAATCGGTATGGGCTGAAGGGACATGTCAGCTACCACCTCCAAGTGGAAAATCTTCAAGCGGCGACACAGGGCTCGAGTTCAACTACTCCTTGCCCTTCTCCTGCTTCTTCATGTTTTGTCTCCTGCTGCATTGATTATTTTTGGGCGCCATTCCTTGGTGCATTGTAATTGGTAGAGTTTTGATTTGACTATTGTACAGATCTATTGAGGGCACATTCTGAGTATATCAGAGGTGTGTGCCTCATTGTTTTGTTGTTGAAAACTGGACAAATTTTGGTGTTGTGATAAGATACAACTTTGTTGGAGCCTTTGTTTTAGGTGTTTTGTGAGTTTATGAATCTCATGTTATATGTTTTACACATAAATTTACTGGTTTCATGTCAATTTAAATGAGTAATGCTTCATTGCATGTATTCTATTATTTGTCTCCGAATTGAATGTGTTCTTCTGAATCTAAACAGCTAAGGGGTGTCTAAGATTCTAGAATATGGGTTTGCTATATTGAATGCTTGGTCTTTTACTTCTGCTCAAGGAGTAGATTAAATGTTTTAGGTTTAAGTGTTAGGAAGAATATATTGCAGTAAGGATGTTTGTAAGCAGAGATAACTAAATACTCAGTTTTGGGAGGTATCTGTAAGGTAGACACTACAAAACCCCCTTGAAACCTAGTTGTTGATTTGAGTTTATGTGTATATTCACATGTGTATGTCTATTGATTCTGAGCCCTGAGATAGGCACCGATCTAGTATTGTATTGAGGTTACAACCAAAGTCCTAGTTTTGCATCCAATTACCAAAAATCAAATTCATACTTCAAATACAAACCTTTAGGACATTAGAAGTAGTTATAGGACCAAAATCCTCTGATTCACAACTGAGCATAGGCCCAAAGCTAGCCCCTTTGCACTTATTTAACAGTTTTGGTCTGCATAAGAGAGGATTTATCTACTTTGCATCAACATCTGAGTTAGCCCATAGGAATATCTCATGGATGTTGAATAGGGAATACCCCCCTTGGTTCTGCAGAGCCTAAAAAAGAAGAGGAGATATTTATAGAGTCTATCTCCTGTACTATTGGCCCCTGGCCTAGAAATCCTATTGATCATTGATGGCTACCTTGTAGGGATAACTGGGAGGAAACATCCAGTCGAAAAAAGAACTAATAGGATCATTAGTCTAAAAAGAGTGATCAATAAGTAAATTTCAATTGGATTATATATAATAATAATTAAAACATTTCAAACTACCTGGGACCTTCTCTATCTTAATGGAAACAAAATCCTTAGTCACCACAAATGTGATTGACAATGTTCCCATACTACTAATACGAAAAGATCCAGGAAATGTTGCTAAAACATCACCAGTACTAGTGGCCTCTGCATCCCCAAATACATGTCCTAATGCATGTTCTGGCATGTGTTCGTTGTTAGAGGTTGCACTACCCGATGCTTGCATGCTATGTGTTGCCGACATTTCAGTCGACAATATAAGCACGGATGATGGGGTTGGACGATGTGATGTATGCACAGGAAGATCAGGATCAACACTTGTACCAACCCCTACTCCCCAGGAAGCACCTTTAGTACATTGATCATGGCCATCAACATCATGAGTATGCAAAAAATCTTGTAAAAACAACACATATTTTAGTTCATGACATAAAAGAGTACAAAATATAAACCATGAATGAACTTATGTTATAAATAAAGATCTCATGACAGCTTACTTGCAAGTTTCATTCTCTCTCAATCAATATTTTAACCTTTTTCTCTTATCTCATCTATTTGAGGCACTACGAATAACAACTGAAGGATTTCTTCATTGCATTTTTTTTGGGTCTTCCTTATCATATCAGAGGGTTTACGAAATATGTGATGTCATCATCGCATAATAGTGACTGTACCTCCCTATGGATGCTCTCTTCTACTACTGGTGCCTTTCCTCGATCATCCAACTATGACAAGAATATTAAAAATATTATCAAAATTAACCCAATAAACTTATGAAAAAAACATAATAATAAAACATTTTGCTCGTATCTAATTTGTATAATTACAATGAGATAAACCTATTGAGTAGAAGCACCTGAAGATGCATCGCGATCTATACGAGCTAGGTTGGAGCCTTCCCCCTATGATCAATGTCCCGCTGTGACAAAAATTAAATATAAAAAATATTACCAAAATGAAACTAATAGACTTACGAAAAAAAACATAATAATAAAATGGTATATTGGAGTCATTAATTGGAGGTTGGTTAAAATGGTATATAGTATGTACCACCCCCATAGTAGCTGTGTGTGTATCTATGTGATTCAAATTGTAGTCAATTAGCAACTCTTCCCCTATAGTTATTGATTTTATCGCACATATGAATACATGGTTTCCCTCACACGCCTCGAATATGCAATTGGGTTGCTTATTTATTGACCCAGGTCGTGTACTATTTATAAACCTTGTAATATTCCCTGATGCTTTTGGCCTTCCATCAATGTACATAGCCACTTCTTTATTTTGATCCTTATCTTTTAGCTGTATATAATTTGCTGACAGTGCATACCTATGCATACTTCATGTATATTGAACCAGCTACATCCAATCTTTGTAACTATAACAGGGTCTGACATACTCCATCAATTCAATAACTTTGTCGTAACAGACCTTTATGTCGTCCATACAAAATAGGCCCAAACCATGTAATGACGATGGTGCTATGCAATATATCCTCTCGTTGACACAAAAATTAGTGTTTATTGGAGGAAGTTCCTTGGGTACCCATTGTTTCCGTAGATGTTTGTACCTCAAGGGCACCTCGATGTCACCTATGCTCTCATCATCATAAGAACATGACCCCCCTTCAGTAAGAAACAATTCCATGCGTTTACAGAATTTTCTTCTAATCTTTTGACCTCTAGTTGATCTCCCTCTTTTAGACCTACTACATGTCTCACTTTCCTCTTCTCCTCCTAAATTTCCCTCACTCGAGGAAGACAGATCTGACAAATACCTATTTGGTGGTACCTACACTTATAAGGATATTGGATGAAGTTCTTTCATGGTGATGTGATCCCAAGGTATGGGGTTGGAGGATTAAAAACCAAGGTTGTCACTACTAGTCAAATGCATGTGGAGGTAACAATAGTTGTGAATGTATCAATAAACCTTGTAAGGGTTTGATAATCATCGATCACTTGGTAAGCATGGAAATGGTTTGTAGGGTCACCAACCTTGTGTTTTGAAGCTATTTCTAGCCATTGTATGGAATTGTGCGGCCTTGGAGGCATGGTAGAATGGTTGGATATGGTAATAATCTCAATCACCTTCCTATTACATCAAAGTTCATGCATTTTAGTTGAGATTTGTGTGAGTTATTGTGGATTTACTTTAGACTGCTAAAACCCTTAGTTAAGGTAAGCAGAGACAGAAATAATTATGTTTCTCCTTTATTAATTGGTGGAATCTTCTAGTTCCTTGTGAGATTATCCTACTATGAATATTCTTTCATGTTTCAGTGGATTTAGGGAAAAATCATAAAGATAAGATGCGAGGGAATGAAGTTTCTTGACTGAAAAATTGTGTGTACAATTTGTGAATAGAGTAATTATGAAGGTTAAGCCCTTAGGGATTTGTGAAAATGCTTTGTAAACAGACTTTGATGCTTTGAAGAGCATATACCAGTCAAACTAAACATGTCCCAAGAATTGGAAAGTACAGTATATGATTTTGTTAAATTGTCAAGAATAAAGGATGGGAGATGGTTTATGTTTGTTTGAAGTGAAATGGAATGGAAATTGTGTGGTCTATATTAGCCTAAATATTTTTTTTGGTCAAATTACTTTATGTTGAGTTGAAATTGTAAAGTTTAGGATAGTCATAAAGAGAGTTAATGGTAAAATGAAAGGGTAGACTGGCTAATTGTTTGTTTTGATCAAGATGAAGTTGACTAAGGTGTTTGAAGGTCTGCTAATGGTTTGGAACTCTAAAGTAAAAGTTGAGTGTTTGTGTTGAGTTTTGTGAAGGGAAATATAGTTGAATAAGTGTGTCAAAAGAAGGAAATTTCAAGATTGTTTGTGACTTGTCAAATGAGATTGTGTGAGTTTGTTTCCTTCCTCTAACTTTGCATCATGTACTTCTATACGTTCTCTTATGGACAAGCACTAGGCATTTTTCATTGTACTCACAGATCATGTATTGTTTTCAGTCCCTTTGATCATTTGTGGACCTCAATATGTAAATTTATTTCATCAAAGTTTAGAAATTTGAACCCTAGTGAACTTTGTGTGTTGTTATGTGATGGGAATTCCTTTCAATCTTATAGTAGAAAAAATATGCTAAGACAGATATAAAAACTACAGTTCACAGGCCAAAAATGGTCACCCAACTGATTGAACATCTCAAAGCTTGGCTATTCAAACTAACCAGACACCAGTACTAGGTAGTACTTGGGTTTTTCAATGGGACATTGGCTTGAATTGACCAAAATATAGCATGCAACACCTTGATGGGAACAAACAGAGTCTAAATCACTGTACTTGCAACAAGATTTCTAAATGTGGGGGGAAAATCACTTACAGTCATTGTCCCTTGGTCAATTTTCCCTTTCTGAGTGCCCTCACCTCTTGCTCTGACTTTCCTCCTGCCAAATGGTTCCTAGTATTTCTCCTCGACTTAATGGCCTTGCAGCACTCATGTAGTGAAGTCTCGCAACTCTCCACTCAGGGGTTGGATGCAGTGGTTCTCAGTGCAACTCTCTAGTTAGGGTCTTATTGCAGTATGCTATGTTGTGCTCCTGCATGCGTGGGGCCAAAATTCAAAATATATAGTTTATATATATGCTATGTCAACATATAGTTTATATACAAAACATATATGCTATGTCAACATATAGTTTATTTTATTTTCTACAAAAAATAATTTTTGTATGGTGGCTTGCTGAGCTTATATAGTTGGTTTTCTCTTTCTTTATAATTTTTGATGATTTATTTCCTATGACATGATTGAATATTATCTACAATCCTAGTGATTGTTAAAAAGGCTTATGATATGTGATATATAATCATGATGGATGTCTAAGAATTAGTGATTGAAATACTACTTGACTAAAGATTGAGCTATCTGATATTTTGTCATTTAAACATCATGGAAGAAATGCTTGCAATCAATGTCTTATTAATGTAGCCTACAAGGTTTCTTTTCCTAGTTTTCTTTTGTCCTATTCTTGTTATGACTTACTTTTTTACATTGGTCTTTTACAGTAATGGGGAGCATATCTAGTGAATCGATTCTTTCAGTCTCTTTGATTCTTATCCTTGTGCATAACGAGTTTTATTCTATCCTCTGATTCATTGATTGTTGGTTTAAAACACTCATTACAACTAACATGGATATGAATTATGATGTGGGTGTGAAAAAGGATTGTTGAATATGAAGGAATGGTTTAGGAAAGTACTCCTTAATCCAAATGAGTCATTTTCTTGTCATGGAATGTGTTAAGAGACTTTAAAATTAATATATTCAATCTAGTTAATATTGACACATCTAAAGCATGCCAAAAGCACTTAGGAGATATGCTATGACATAAAGAAGATTGTTAAGGTGATGTCAAGTCTTGATCCATTAGGGTAGGAAAACATAGATGCATTGGTAGAAAAGATTCCATTCAGCTTGGAGGAAATGGATAATTACCTATAAAGGGGCTAATGTGAGATTGGACCAAGTTTATATTATGATACAAATAGCTTGGGAAAAGGGATGATGAAATGGTTAAGTATGGGAAATTGTAGAGATAAATATAACACCAAGGGAAGAACACTAGAACTAATTTTAGCACTATGGATTAATCCAAGACTCAAAATTCCACTAAGAGGCATCCCTTACCTGTTAAATTAATTCCATAGGTGGGTTTATCCTCCAATATAGTGCCATTGGTTAGCTCCTCATGTGAACTTCTGCTGTAAGTAGGATTACCATACACTTTCATAACATGCATGTGTGGTTTCAAAAGGTTTTAACGTTCTTGTGAATTTGAAAGAAAGGCATGTTTTGACTTTTCCAATAGGTGTTAGGGGTTAATTTGACTTGGTTTTAGAATTAAAGTGACAAACCTTGTGGTTTAGGTTCCATAAACAAAATATATTCATTTTTTTAGCTTCCTATTATCATCTTTATATTCAATGAGCTTTTTAAAGATCATCTAAATATTCATTACTAACAAAAATGCACAAATTGATGTGTAATAGATCCAAGGTGAGGCTCAGAGAGCCTCGTCTTTTGAAACCATTAACCAAAGAAATGCTAAGAACAATATATGAAGGAGACGATGAATAAGGAAACTTGTATTATTAGGAAGGACGAGATGCCTTTATATAGCATGACCTCATGTTTGAGTCTCAAAACCCTCCCATATCGTCAATGCATGTGTCTAGGCTAACCATGTCAAGTTTCACTCCATACAAGCACAAATTGAAAAATTTTCAATGTTGGCCCCATTCACATGTCACTATGCGGGGTCAACATGAGGAAACGCTATTTTTTTGGGAATGAAATAACCAAAGATATGATCAAATAATATCTAATCATAAATAGTCATAGAGTAATTAGGATTTGATCATATGGAAATTTCTAGGAGAGCTACAATAGTTGTAACATCATGAATTAACAACATTAAAATGTACATCATGAATTAATTATGTAATGGCATAAAAATTAAAAACATCATGAATTAATTATGTAACCATATAAGTCAAATATAATTCTATCAAGAAATTAATATCAAATAGATAATATAATCGCATAACTCATACATTTCAATGTCATTGATCTTCTTCTTCATCCAACTCTTTGTCTGTATCATCCAATCCAGATTCGACATTGTAAGGATTGGTCATATCATCATCATCATCATTGATATCAGTTTTGATAATGTCATCATCCACATGGATATCATCTTCATGAACATTAACTCCTACATCATCATGATCTAGTTCCTCTTCTTCAACATCTTCGTTAGGCACATCATCAACTAACTGTTGATCCTGATCATTATCTACAACATCTTCTAGTTCTTCAGTATCTTCTTCTTCCACCATATTATACTTTACCGGCCTTCCTCTTGGATCATGTCTAACAAAAAATGACAAACCCGGTTTACCTAGAACCTCTGAGTAAAATACCTACTCACATTGTCTTGGAAGAACATAGGACTCATTTCCAACTCACTCGATCAACCTTGTATTAACCATGGTAAATCCATTATCATGTTCAATAATAGTTCTCTCGAGATCATTTTCATTCAATCGTAGCCTATACCATTGGACGATGAACAGAACTAATTTGAAGGACTTAAAGTCACACTCAAGTATATCATCCAAAATCCCATAATATCAATTTTCTAAGACTTCTGGATGTATGTCGCTTCTAGATGAAACATTAGTCACCTAAAAGATTGCAATTATCCCAAAATCACAAATTTTCTTCGTGTCATCCAACTTTTTGATTCAAAATTTATGACCATTGCACCACATAGCCTTATGGTGTTTCACCTGCAATATGTCAAACATGTAAAAATTATTGCATCGTCAGTTGATAAACATATTTATTCTTGGCCGAATGTATGCAAAGAAAAAAACTCAACATATATATACATCAATATAATTGAAAATAATTAAATAATATGGATGATTAATATATTTATACGTCCCTGTTTATCTCTTAAACCATATGCTAAATCAATTTCCCTTGGTTTAACATTGGAATCTCCATTATGATGAACTTCTTTAACCAATGAAGCCACACCTTCCCATGTTAATGTGTGACCAGATGGAGGGTACCTCTACATAGGCCCCGAGATGAAGGGAACATGCTCAGAGTATTCTCAGGGGTTGAGGATCCACCCTATTTTGTATATTTATTTGAGGAGTATTTAAGATACACCTACTATTATGTCTTCCAATTGCATGGCTTGGATGCCCCTCTATTTATGGAAGTTACACCAATGGTCCTTACTCCAGATGTGCAAAGCCAAGATGCATGACCTTTGGACTATGTTGGATACCTTGCTAATGATCTTCACAATGATTTGGTTTCTATAAAGAATGGAGGTGGTAAATTCATGCATTACTCTTTGTTCATGCATCTTATTTTGTATGAGGGACAAAATATGTGTATGTGGGATGAATGTGTTGGTTGTTTTAAATTCCCAACCACATGTCAAAGAAAAATGCATAGATCTATAGGATAGAAATTCTCTAATAACTGACTTGCCTTGAGGGATTGGCCAACAAATAGGAAACAAGGGTTTTCAATCCCTCTTTCCTCTGCACTTTAGGCTCTATGAAACCAAGGAGGGTGTTCCTACTTTTTGGATATCCTTCCTTATTGGGGAAGATAGTGTTCTACTTAAATGGATGGGGGGTTCATGAAATATTTGCTCAATAACACTGCTCCAATGACAGATATGTTCCTTTAAGATTTCTCAAAGAATGTCTGATAAAGTAAAGAGATGGGCTAATTCTTTAAGCTTTTATTATGTTTCTTTGCAGAGGAACATGTAAAACAAACGGCCTTAAGTGAAATACAGAAATTTAAAACCATTCTACAAATGAAATGATCGGTGAGGTTTAAGTGGAGACAATAACTATCAAAAGATTAGTGCCTAAATCTAGGGTCACAAAGTCAAAGGAGGAATATAAATGAACTCAGTATCAAAGGTGTATATATAACTCTATTTAGAATAATGTAATGATGCCTTATATCGCCACATCTTGAAATCAGATCAAACGATTCATTCTTGCTTATCCCTACATACATCTGCTATATTTAATATCCTCCTCGAAGCATTTAAATCTACTCTTTGAGTAAAAGCCTTTTGGAACAGATATTCTTACACAAGAACAACTATGAAGATGAATAATATTGACAGTTTATCAATTCACTCAAAAGTATAACAAAAGACACAACTGTAGGAGACAATATGGTCTGAACCTCAGCAATGTATTCAAAAATGTTGAGTTTAACACAACTTTATACCAATGATTGCAAATACAAACGACTTTATCCTTTGAAAAACACACCTAGAAAATAAAAACTAGTCAATATGATAATGTACTATGCTCATAGAAAATTTCTCCAGGATCACCTTAACTAGGTCATGAATTCCATTTTATAGAAAACAAGGGAGCAAAACAAGCTTCAGACCTAGAAACAGATGTCATCCATCCAGTAAACAAGATTATGCACTTAGTTCAGAAATAGAGGTAACTGATTTTATGTAGATAACCCTCACAGGAACAAAAGTTGTTAGAAGTATGTCCACAAGATAAGTTATACTCGGGAGTTGTGCCTTTGGAAGAAAATGTAACAAACTATGTTGACCTTCTGCCTTTTACATGCATTATGGGAATAAGAAGATTCCACCATTACTACTCTTAAATATCAAGAAACTCATTGTATCTTTTATTCCCAGTTTGATATTGTTCCTCGATGGCCCACTAGAAACTAATGAGATTATCCACACAAGATAGATATTTATTTTTGTATTTGGCCAAAACTAACTCAGCTTCCCTTGTAAAATCAGCAGCTAGTCGACAAGAATCCTATAGTTTGTTGATGCTAGTTCTGAACAAGGAAATATCTATCTTGTTATCCTGAAAGATGAAGAAAGAGACGATAGGAACAATATTGTTAAATTGGAGAATCCATGATTGGGAAGGCTTGATGTCACAACTTTCAATTTTTATAGTAGAAATTATTCCAACCTTATCATTATCAAAACCTTGAACTAATTTTAATGCCTTTTATTCAAGACGGTTTATAAATGACTGAGATTCTCCTGCTTCTTTCGCTGCTATATAAACTTGCTTCACATCAATGGGAGTATTAGGATCATGATTATCTCCCTTACATATACCTACCAAAGAAAAAATCCTAGGGATCCATTTATTGAACAGAGGCACCATTCGCTCCTTATCATCTGCAATCTTCTTAATAACTTGTGATAAATCACAAAAACATTTGTGGATCCCAACTACCTGGCTTAGTACTTTGTCCATTAAAAATATTAAAATATATGAGACAATAGACCAATTATCTTCTTGTTGCCTATCAAAATCATTTGTAAGGATATCCTCAAATGACTCAATTTGTCGAACTCCTCATTTTCTTTTTCAAGAACAGACTTAGATGAAGAAGGAAGATCAAAAAAAATGAAACTAGGATCCCTGACCATCAAAGTTGTTTGTGATGAGGACGATATTGAGGCCTATCGCTGCCATTGTATTTCCTTTTGGACTTTAATCTATTATATTCTGGCAACATGCCCATATACTCCTTCAACAAATCATCATACTTTTTCTAGAGAGTACTAGTGGCTGCTTTATTGAACTTTGCAACCTCTACTACCATATCAGATGCTTCTTCAATGGGGGTCTCAAAGACTCTTTTTATTATCAAGCCACCCTTAAAATCCCTATCAGTCGCAGCAACTAGAGGCTTATTAGTGTTAGGAGCCCTTTAAGGGCTCTTAATATTAATAAGAGAGATTATATCACACGAAAATTTTAAAAATATTATATCACATGAAAAGAGAGATTTCGGATAGACTCTCAATATATATATATATATAAGTTTAAGGGCACCTTTCAATGGATAACCATCAGGGTTTAAATTTGACAGTTGACCTTGCTTGTCAAGCAATTTTTTTTATGACAGTTATCTATTCAATGGTGCCCTTCAAATACTATGACATGCTTTAGTATAAGTAAATCATATAAAAATCAAATATATATCTATATATATATATATAATCCTATATAAATTTTGACAATTTGTCCAAAATCTCTCCTTTCATACGATACCATTTTTTTTTTAATTTCTGATTGTATTTTACAACAAAAATATTAAAATACAGCTATACAACTGTCAAATTTAAGCCATGATAACCATCATTAAAAAATTGCTTGACATGAAAGGTAAATTGTCAAATTTAAGCCCTGGCTGCGAGATACTCTTGGAACTCCAATAATCTCTCCTTTGGAAAAGTTCAAATGCGTCGTGAACAATACAATTAAGACGGGCAATAAGATATTGAATAATAGCATAAGGTGTGATGAAATCCTAAATTTGAGGAAGCAACACAATGTGTAGTATGATGGCGACGTCTATTTACCCATGGACGACAAACGAAAATGCACTAAATATTAAGGGTTTTGCTAGGTTGAGAAAAAGATAAGTGACATCCTCTCGAGAGATGCTTTTTCCCTAAGAAGTGGACATCACGATGCTTTGCTTCCACTTCATTTCTATTAAAAATTTATTCTTCCATAAAAAGTCTATGTTGAGAGTTAGCAGCATAGTCTAGAGAATGTTAAGTAGCCATTCCCAACGTATCTCTATCGTTATGCCCATCTTGCAACTTGATAATTAGATAATGTTGGACAAGATTTTACGTATTAAAATAATACATTAATGATGTAGAGGAGGGGTATAAATACCAACACTATCAAAGACAACTAAACAACCACTCACCAAAACCCTAGGTCATTATCTATTGGGCTTTCCTTCTCAAACTGCCCTTAATCCTTGTAGCCTTTCAAAAAGGTCTTTTTGACAATAACTTTTGGAGCAGACCCGATATTCAACAAGTGAGATCATTTTGGGATACCCTTTTGGCCATTCTTACACATATCTAGAAATAAGATAGGATTTTTTTGTATGGAAGGTCTCAAAAATTGACTGTCCTCTTTCTTGACTAGGCCTAATTAGACATTTAGGCATGACAAACCTAAGTTTTTGACTCCAAGGGTTCTTTACTCCTATTCTAACACATCAAACACATCACATATGATCTCAAACAACTATTCCTACCACATGGATCATTCTCCAAACCTGATTCTATGAGACAATGCAAAGAATTTAACAAACAGACATAATGTAGAGTTTTAGACTGTCCCAACAAGACTACAAATCAGAAATTTCTGTCAAAGAGATCTCTTTACCACACCCATGAAATGATCCCAAAATTTACAGGGATATAGATGATGCCAAGAGAGGATTTTCTACCAATTTGTAGCCTTTTCTCACGTTGGAATCTCGAGTTATGGCATTATTTCAAAGGTTGAAAACCCTAGGCAGGGTTATGGCAGTTTTGACAAAAATGCTTGTATCTCCCTCAAAACTCAATTAAAATGGACCAAATAAAAACCTATTAAATTTAAGAGTTCCCTCTACAATGGGTAATCATCCATTCATCCATACAAGTTTACAAAAATCCATACCAAACAGTTTTCTGGTTGTAAAACAGTAAAAATTTGGAAGTGGCAATCATTAATTGGATCATAACTTTCACAAATCATAATAGAATTTGATGAAACAAAAAGAAAATGAAAGAAAACTCAATACTCTAACATATTTAATTATTTTCAGGCTAAAATGGGGCCTTACATATCTGTACAATGCAAGAGAACAGCGAAAAACGTTGGAAAAGTAGAGGAAAAGAAAAGTTGCATTCACAAAATGTCTCAAAATCTTCCAATCCAACCCTCAATGCGAGTTGGAGGTACATATTTATGCCCAAACAACCTTCCCCAACTATACAACCAACCCTTTAACCAATTTGTTAACTAAAATGACATTTTGACACTTTTTGCAAAGTTGCTTGACAACTTTTTGATAACATTGTGCAACTTTTACATCTTTTATCCAAATGACCCCAAACTTTCACAAATGACTCCAAATGATCATTAATGGTCCAAAATGACCTTATTTACATGAAACAACTCAAAACAAGACAAAAACTCAAAAATTGATCTCATATGCATGAGGGTGCCCCTACACCATATTTCCAAGGAAAGAAAAATCTCAGTTCCATCTGAGATGTGATCTGCAAATTTGTCAATGTCTTCCATCTTGGACTCCTTCAACCTAAAAATCTGATATGTTCTGCACTCCTAACTTTTCCTAGATCTTTCTTCCTCTTCATGCACTATCTCTTACTTAGCATCTTTTCAACTTCCAGGTTCCAAAATTTGAGTTCTCGTTCATATGCCTCAGTACCACCGTCTATGTCTTCTTCTTCATCATTGGAATATAATTTTCAGCATATTCATCATCCATAAAATCAGAAAATACAACCATTACCTCAGTTTTTTTGGCAACATCTTCATCCCCATAGTGTGCTACATTTGTATAACCATCTTCATACATTGTATGCACTTCTCCTCCTTGTTTAGACTCTTTTCCATCTTCATTTTCATTTGTTGTACCTGTGAACACATACTCACAAATATTGTTAGAAATAAAATCTTGAGTCTCAATGGACCCATTTTCTCCACATTTTTCCTCTTCCTCAGATGGATTTTGCTCTTCCATCATCAACAAAGTTTTTCCAATGTCTAGTTCTGCTATCCGCTCTTGCCTTCTTCTCTTCTAAATGATCTTCTTGATAGCTCACTTTATCCTCTTTCTTATTGGTAAATGCCAACCACTTTCTTGTTCTACCTTCTCAAGACATTGTTGCATCTCAAGATTCATTCTCTCTTCAAACTTTTTTATTTGTTTCAAGGCTTGTCTCAACTCTATTATCTTTTGCTCAAAATTAATTTGTTTTACCTTCTCATCCTTCTTTTTTATTTCCCTTTCCTCTCTTTTTCTCTCTTGTTGCTTGCTTAGCAACTCCTTACTCTGCAAGTCTCCATGGACTTTTCTCCTCAACACTTCCATTCTCCTTTTGCAAGAAAGTCTCTTTCACCTTGATTCTTCTCAATGCTTCTTGTTTTTGTGATACCTCACCTTAGGCCCCTTTCTTTTCCCCCAGCCTAGTCTTTTAGTATCAAGGTTCTTCCTTCAACCTGCAAAAAAGACAATACACAAACTCCTAAAACTTCTTTACACAGATCTTTGGGCTCTGATACTAATTTGATGCAGAGGAAGGGTATAAATACCAAACACTATCAAAGACAACTAAAAAACCACTCACCAAAACCTTGGGACATTATCTATTGGGCTTTCCTTCTCAAATTGCCCTTAATCCTTGTAGCCTTTCAAAAAGGCCTTTTTGACAAAAACTTTTGGAGCAGACCTGATATTCATAAAATGATACCATTTTGGGATACCCTTTTGGCCATTCTTACACATATCCAGAAATAAGGTAGGGTTTCTTTGTATGGAAGGGCTCAAAAATTGACTGTCATCTTTTTTAACTAGGCCTAATTAGACATTTAGGCATGACAAAACTGAGTTTTTGATTCCAAGGGTTCTTTACTCCTATTCTAACACATCAAACACATCACATATGATCTAAAACAACTATTACTACCACATGGATCATTCTCCAAACCTGATTCTATGAGATAATGCAAAGAATTTAACAAACAGACATAATGTAGAGTTTTAGACTGTCCCAACGAGACTGCAAATCACAAATTTCTGTCAAAGAGATCTCCCACGTGCATGAAATGATCCCAAACCATGCAAGGATGTAGATGATGCCAAGACCTAATTTTCCACCAACTTGTAGTCTTTTCTCACCTTGGAATCTTGAGTTATGGCATTATTTCAAATGTTGAAAACCCTAGGCAAGGTTATGGCAGTTTTTACAAAAATGCTTGTATCTCCCTCAAAACTGAATGAAAATGGACCAAATAAAAAACCCATTAAAGGTAATAACTCCCTCTATAATGATTAATCATCCATTCATCTGTACAAGTTCATAAAAATCCATACTAAATAGCTTTCTGGATGTAAAATAGTAAAAATCTTGAAGTGGCAATCATTAATTGGATCATAACTTTCACAAATCATAATGGAATTTCATGAAACAAAAATAAAATGAAATATAACTGAATGTAATCTAACATATTTAATAATTTTCAGGCCAAAATAGGGCCTTATATATCCATACAATGGAAGAGGACAGTAGAAAACATTAGAAAAGTACAAGAAAATAAACGTTTCATTCACAAAAATATCTCAAAATCTTACAATCCAACCCTCAATGTGAGTTGAAAGTACATATTTATGCCCAAAAAACCTTCCCCAACTGTCCAACCAACTCTTTAACCAATTTGTTAACCAAAATGACATTCTGACACTTTTTGCAAAGTTGCTTGACAACTTTTTGATAACATTGTGCAACTTTTACATCTTTTATCCAAATGACCCCAAACTTTCACAAATGACTCCAAATGATCATTAATGGTCCAAAATGACCTTATTTACATGAAACAACTCAAAAAAAGACAAAAACTCAAAAATTGATCTCATATGCATGAGGGTGCCCCTGCACCAATTAACCAAGTCCACAAAAAGACACAAGTATAACTACATTAAATCCATTCTAGTGTGTCATGCAAGTAAACAAATCATACCAATAAAGACAAGCTTTCCTCTCCTCTAGAGAGTTTGAATGATTCAAATAAATTACCAATACTAACTCCAACTTATTCTATTCAATGGAATAATAATAACAATCTAATTGATACTCCTTGATGATAGTTTATTATCTTCTCATGTAGCCTTTATTGATTTTCCATTATTTTGTCCTACATTCTATGATAATATTATGAGCTTTAGCGAAGATCTATTGCACAATGAGTATGTTGGCTTCATGGATGCTTCCTTACATGTGAAATCATTCTTACTTGATAATTATGAACACATAAATGATGATGTATAATATCAATTAGTGAATTTAGATTGTACTTAAGTTGTAGAGATTTACAATAGATTTCAATTCATAATATTTTCTTTACAATTCTTTCATGAATTTGGTTCATAAATTTATTGTGTATTTTCTAGCTCTAGTTCACATGAGGATACTATGGAATCAACAATTCCATCCCATGGTTTATCTTTTGATACTAAATCACCATATATCAATATAGCTTATGTCTCTCTTATTCCAAATTTTCATGATGCCCTTGATTCACATGATTATAATCTAGTAGTCCTACATACTCATCAATGATTAGGAAGAGGACAAGATGCTAATTTACCACCACTTGTTTTACCATCCAATGCACTTAATCTACCTTTGCCGCTCAACTCACATCTAAATAAACTAAGGAGCTTGAAATTAGTCAATAATTTTAAAATACTCAAGGTAAAATATCTCTATGGGACTTAGTGTGTATAGTTTGTACATCACCATTTTAAAGAGATATCATACAAAATGCCTTAGAGAAATTTCAAATGGGTAGGATACAACTCTACAATTAGTCACATCTTTGATAAACTCTATTGGCCACAAAGAACATCAATCTATGGGTCAGTGTGAAATCATCATGGGCCTAACAGTGGTAATGGAGGAAAAAAATGCATGAAAGTGTTAGCCAAAATTGTAAAACACTTTTTAAGGCTTAGATTTTGGCTTGGTAAGATTTTTCAAAATAGATATTAACTTTTCCAAAATGTGGGAAAATGGATATTTGTTTTGGGAACATGGATATCTATGTATATAGATGATATGTAACTCACAGAAGTGGTCTTGCACATTATGGACTTCTATAATTAACGTCACACAAAACTCCGCTCTTTGCCAACTATTAAGGACTAGCAATATTTTAAAATACCTTGGGAAGATCACCAAATCAAAAGGTTTGTGTTCTCCAAGGTTGACACTCTTGATAGGAATGGATTTATAGTCATAGAAATGATTGAAGACAATAATCTTTTGTTGGCATAATAGTCATAGTAACAATGGTATTACATTGTTAAATAAATGTTAGTAAGTAAAGCAGTAGTTAGTTTGTTAATTTGTGGGAGTTACATTCCTATATGGAGGTTATGTAGGTAGTTATCAAATAGTTAAAGTGAATAGGCTTTTATAAAGCCAATGTAATGCAATGTGAAAATTATCTGAAGACAATAATATATTATTTTATGTTTTAATATTGTTGTGCAATAATGGTGTAACTATCTGTATTTTGTCCTACCATATTTCAATATGGTATCAGAGTGCTAGATGATCTTGCCACTGTGAATAGAAACATAGCATGGCGTAATGTTGATTTGGTCCCATGGAGCGCCATCCATTAATGTGTAGAGAAGGGATTTAGAGTGTAGGAGAAAGGACACAATCACAATATGTGTGGAGATCTCTTGAAGAAATGAAAAACAATCGATTGCCTAGATGCAGCACATAAAGACATGTTTGTATGAGGGAAATTGTGTTCGTGTAGAGGAGACTGACCCTGTTTATTTACATGTATGTCAAGTGTAGAAGTTTGGTGAAAGCCCGTTAAGCGTTTGACCATATGAAAGAATGAGATAATGTCTCATGGAATATTATTACTGTAGCATATAGAAGACATTCCTCTCAATGCAGTCTCATTGAAATTCACCCAGCCACTGTGAGTTTAAAAAAAAACTAGCTAAAATTTATATATGATGCAATTTACATGTTTCGTTTGGTGTGAAATAAGGAGTAGAACAAAATTGAAAGTGGCATGGGGCATGTAATTGTTTGCTAGGCGTTAAAATAGTTATAGAAGGCATGCCATTACTTATGCCGCGTATGAAACATGAGCCAATGTGAGAAGAAGGCATTTGATTTTTAGGTTTTGTTGAGCATTATTCTATATGTAGCCTTCCCTACTCAGGTAGCATTCTTCATATATTAATTTCTTTTGAGGAGATTATGTGCAAAAAGATTTTAAGATTGAAGAATTTTTTAGGTTTTAAAATCAAATCAAAAGAAAATTTTAGGGAAAGGCAACTATTTTGAAGTGGCACGTGAATATTTTAAAGTGGTGGTCAGAAATTCAAAGAGGGATCTTAAATTTTGAGAAAGTGTGATAATTTTGTTATGGTCAAATATAACGAAGGTGGTTGTGAAATTCTAGATTTTTTTTATTTGGAGTTATAAGGTAAAAATTGTTGAAGGCTTAATTTGATGAATGTTTAATAATATCTTGGAGATATAAGGTTGATTAGTGTATGGGTCTATCATTAGTTCAAGTTGACATTATCATTTTTTAATCATGAATGCACATATGTCAAAGATCACTTATGCTTTTAGGTACATCTTTTTTATTCCTAATGAGGCCTCCAAAAACTCATCGAAGACATCAGTTGATTAAAGTGTAACAGGGTCATATTAGGGGAAGGCGGCATCGAAGGATGGAGGATTTTCCATCATCTCAAGTTAGCTTCTCGCTTTGAGATGATGCTTTGCATGAGAAGCATTTTTGGTTTTGGTTGTTTTTCTTTTCTTTGTTGATGTTGACGGATTTGAAGAAGGTATGTTTTGTGAAGATTTTGTTTTGGAGACAGGTTTGGGATTTGGTGTTGAGCTCAATATGGATTGTTGTCTAGTGAGCTTTAGAGTATATGATCAAGAATTATACCCTTTTACGATCACTAGACAGTGATAGAGATCTGTCATATCTCTTAGGGATTGTTGTCAAATAATTCAAGACTCTGTGATTTGAGAGTTTAGGACTAAAGAGCTCAAGAACATAGCTCAAAGATTCACCTTTCTGAGGGTAGACGAGACAACATGATGGAGCCCCGCCTGGTTCAAGATTTGTTCTTTGGGAGAAGATATTCTATAAAATATGTATTCATATTATGTAATCAGCTTTGTTAAGTATATTAGCATTCAAGGGGGGTCCCTTGGTACTATTGCAAGAACAATGGAATAAGGGGGGAAAGTTGGCATAATAGTCATAGTAACAATGGTATTACATTGTTAAATAAATGTTAGTAAATAAAGCAATAGTTAGTTTGTTAGTTTGTGGGAGTTACATTCCCGTATGGAGGTTATGTAGGTAGTTATCAAATAGTTAAAGGGAAGAGGCTTTTATAAATCCAATGTAATGCAATGTGAAAATTATCCGAAGACAATAATATATTATTTTATGTTTTAATATTGATGTACAATAAAACATATTGATGTACAATAATGGTGTAACTATCTGTATTTTGTCCTACCATATTTCAATATCTTCAATTATGCAAATTCCATAGAATGAATTGATGCATAATTAGGTTATTTCTAGTGCTCCAAAGAGAGTTGTTTCTATAATGATGTTCCTTGTAATGCATAGGATTCTCAATGATTTATGATGACCAATAAATGCTCAAATGAATGTCTTTAAATACCAAAATAGAACGAACCATTGCACAAGTGTGTACCAAGTCAACTCCCAATGGTTGTGTGAAAAGGGTAGGAGAGGGTCATTTGAATTTTACAAATTTATTTTTTGGGTTAGATCCATTTATGTGGGATCACTCTTGCATGCTAGAAAAATGACCTGGGATAGGGAATATGAAATATTAAGATCAAGAGTGGATGGATGGAAATATAGGCCAATAAATGGTGGGAATGTATGACATAAATATGGATATAATAAGGATAAGGAAAGATGTATAGAAATGTATGTAAGAAGTAAATGAAGGTGAATAGGGATGAGGGAAGGAGCCAAACATAACATAAAAGTGTGCCACATGTCACTATGTAATTTTGTATTAAGACATTCTCTCGAAATGGGCCTAAAACTAAACTAGAAGTTCACTATTACATTTCTAGATTTGTAAAGAAAAGGATAATTTCATAATGGGTTACCTAGATTAATTAATTAAATTCTATCAACATACACATAATTGTCCCTGATAATAAAGTTGGGTAAAAGTTGAAATGCAAAGTGATAGGTGTATCTAGGTCTATAATGAAGAATAAACTTGATGGATAATAGATTCCACTTGCCTTTATACTATAAATGGATATCCACTATCTAGTAAATGAGACCTTAGGATATTTACAATTTATAATTTCTATGTAGGTCAATTGTGTGGATCAGGGGTAGTTTCATACATAGATATAGAATAGTGCACTCTTCTGTGATCTAATTTACTCGAATGATTATATTTTGTTGAAACTTAAGGACTAGCAATATTTAAAAATACCTTATAAAAATTATTGAATCATAAGGATTGAGTTTTCCTAGGTCAACACTTTGATTGAACTAGCTTAATGGTCATGACAAATCTTGGTAGACAACATGTAGTCATGAAGATTCTCTAAATGATAATTTTGATGCAAAGTTTTGTTCCTTTTAGTGTTCCAATTTCAAATATTCCTAAAAGTATTCCTTTAATGCTCTATGATGTGCAAATGATTATCAAATTATTATATGTTTTAAGATATGGTATTTAAATTCTAATATGAATGTCTTTGAATAGCAATGCATAAGTAATCATCACACAAATGTGTACTAAGTTATCTCTCAATGACTATGAGGAAGGGATGGGAGTTGGTAATTTTGATTTTAAAATTTAAAATTTTTGTTTAGGTTCACATCATGCAAGATTGCTTATGTGCATAATGAAAATTACATGGGATAGGAAATTAGAATCTTGGGATCAAGAATGGATATATGAAAATTAAGTCAAATACATGTTAAACTATAGAACTACGTATCTTAGGTAGACACACATGATCCCATATATAAACAAGGAGAAAGATAAGGTTTATGAAATCAATGACCATCAAAAGGATGCTTAGACATGGATGGTTGGAAGGATGGAAATAACAATGAGAGCAACTTGAATGCTTCATTGTACTTACAAATAGTCATTGTTATTTTGTAAAATGGAATGATACAGTGGTGGTAGGAAATAGATGACATTGAGCTAATTTTTTAACTCAAATCACCTAAAAGTGACATATGTTTTAATTTTTGAAATTATGCAAACTAATGAAATATAAATTTTGAGTGTAGCTTATATATTTATGGGATGCAATTTTTTGTAAAATTGATATTCTAATTTAACTCCTCATAAAGTGTTGAAAATTGAGGTTAATAGGGCCTTTGATTTTTAAAATTTTTTATAGTAAATTTTTTTTTTTTCCTTAAAATATTTTTCCATGTTGTTAACTTGAAACTTTAGTGCCTGCATTAATTTTGTATTCCAATAAATACTTTTTATATTAAATCTTCAAAGTATCATGTATTGAAAATTCATTTGTTTCATGGGGCCTCCACATTTTACTAAACATTTAAATCATCTAAATGGTATTTTTGGATTTTAATTTTTTCAAATAATTTCAATAATTTTATAAATTGACACCAATATAATTCTACATATGCATTTGGCACACACTTTCAATTAGAAAAGTTGTTTCCTCCATCAATTTTAGATGATTGAAAATAGCTTTTAATTGGAAATGCTTAAATTAAGGTGTACTAACAATTTGTCTCCAAATGGAGTACAACTTTGAACTTTTAATTTTTATCTTTTCTCTTTTACACTATTTAAAAGAAATTTAATCACTCATTATATTATATCAAAAAAAAAGATATAATTTAAAGGTGAACTCAAATCCCATTAAAATAAACATACTTAAAAACTTTATTACAACTGAAAAAAAAAATTCACAAAATATATTTAAAAACAATTAAATATAAAAACCTTTAAACGACGCGAAGAATGGGGTAACTGCAGACACAGTTAATTTTCCAAATCAGCCGTGGAAAGAAAAATAAATCTATATCTCTATTCTAAGTTTGCAGCGTCCAGGGAGCTTCATCTTCATAAAAATATTTTAGTAGCGGGTGCTACCGAGAATTTTTAGGAGTTTTTATAAGTTCTATAAATTTTTTAATAATGAGCAAGTTTAAAATATTATTTTTTACAACTAAATCTATAATTTTATAATTAAATTTAAAAAATTATTAACACCAATTTATAAATAAATTGGAAACAAAATTTTAGGCAGTGGGGAAACTTTCAACCCCACTCCAAAACCACCCCTAACCTAGTTACTAGAAATGCCTCATGAAGGCGCATTTCCGTTTCGTACGGCCGAAACGCCGGTTGCTGTAGAGTAACGCCTTTCTGCGTTGCTGTGAACCTCCATTTTTTTTTTAAGATTTGTCAATCTGTAAAAAAAATATTTTTATTAAAAGATTAAAGATTTTTTTATAATATTATTTATTTATTATAGGATAAAAGTGATTTGTATTAAAAGCTTGTGGATTTTTATAATATGATATTATTTATTTATTAGAGAAAGTAGTTTTGTTTTTACAAAACAAATTTATTAAAAAAATAAATGCATGGTTTTTATAAATGTGTGGTTTGAGAACTAATTTTTTTTATAAAACAAATTTTATAGATTTAATTTTTATTTTTTTCAAAACAAATTTATTAAAAAATATAAATGTGGAAAGTAGTTTTATGTTTTTTAAAAAGATAAATGTGTAAAGTTTTTTTTATAAAACAAATTTTATAGAAATATATATTTATAAAGATGTAGTTTTGTTTTTTCCTAATATTATTCTTAGTGTTTTACTTTATAATAAATCTAAAGTTTTGGAAAAATATATGTATCTAAAATCTGTTTCTTTTAGCAACCTCTAAATATCCCCTTTCTAGTCACTTTGCAGTTTAGGTTTCTCATTTTCTGTAATATAGCCCCTAAAATCTAAACTCTCAAAAGTAAAGGCTCTTATTTTATTACAAAATTTTAATTTATCCTGTAAGATATTTTTTTTTTTCCCATAAAACCCCTTGCTCCATAAAAATAATTCAATAGAAACCAAGAATAATTACATAAAAACTTCCAAACAAGAACAGCTGAACTTACGTCGCTAAAGCTGCTCTTACTCCTTATGCAGCCTTCGAAAACTGCCAGCTTTAGAAGCTTGCTTAACTCCATCGGTGAATAATCTCCATTACCAACTTTGAGATACCTTAGATTTTCAAATTTCTGGTGCATACTCCAATGACTGTTGTTCCGCTGGTAAGACAAAAAATTCTTAAATTTGGCATCCTATCTAGATGCTCTGCCTGAAGATGGAATGCCGATTCCCCGTCGACAATCCATGGAAGCCAAATCCCTTTTAATTTCTCAAGTCTCTGCAAGTACAAAGCCTAAGATTAGACAAATAATATGCTTCCCAGAAAGTTACATCCCGCCTAAAAACTTGTATACAGATGCGAATGGACTTATCTTGTATACTGCACCGCGTTCATCTTATCGGCGACTTTGACTGCTGTATTCATTAAGAATCGACTCTAACAAGTTATGTAGAAAGTAAAGAACAGAGTGAAAATATACCTGCGGTTCTTTAAGAATATCAGTCAGAGATTGTCGGTCGGTTATTCTATCAGATTCCGACAATTTTCTTCCTCGTGCTAAAACGACATCATGAAGTTCTACTGTGCCATATTTGGAGATCTTTACCAGTGCGGCTTCTTCCAAAGCCACAAGCTCATCCTCACCCACAATATACCTCGCCCAGCGCCGGTCCGTTCGTCTGCTAAAGAAAGCGGCTGTATCTAGAAAGGCGTCTTTGTAACGATCAGATTGCAAACTATCATATACCACATCCACTACTTTTTCAGTTAAATCCCGTTCTCCTCTGACCAAAGAATCCTTCAAGGTTCTAATGGTGTTATTAAGGGCGGAGAGATCGTGAACATGTTTCCGCAATATTGAGCCAACAAGATCCAGCACCAAAGGTATGCCACCATAGATTTTCACCAGGCCATCGATGTCCAAGCTGCTGTCAAAAGTTGCATCAGGATTGTCAAAAGCTTTTTTTGATAAAAGCTTCTTTGCCTCTGCGGCTGGAAGAGACTTTATACGATTTCTGGTGGTCACAAGCATTCTGGTACGCTTCGACATGCATGATAAGTCGTCTGGCAGAAGTTTGGCAAGATCGCTGCCTCTCTGCAAATAGTCTATAAACAGAAACAAAGGTTGACTGGCTGCTTTTCTAAAGGCCTTCGAGATTTCCTCTTGACCTCGTTCGGTATTCGTCAACTCCAATCTTTTGCCAAACAAGTCGTTCAAAATCTGCTGCTGAAGAACCTTAAGATCAGTTTCAGAACAGTCCTGTTTCATGATGATATGGCAGTACTTGTAGTCTTTTAGATCAAGAGAGCTGAAGACAGCCTTTGCCAGGGTTATCTTACCCATACCCCCAATCTCATAAATCGCCACGGCTCTCCTTGTTATATCATCGTCAATGGCCAACAGACCAGTTAACTTGGACACTGCCTCATCGATTCCCACTGCAAAATAAATGAAACCGGTTTAAATTAAGTAGATTGGATTATTGAGAGCGTTTGGACATACTTGTTGAACACCTCATAATCTCTTAAGAGCCTAAATGACGAACTCAACCAATGGCACTAAGGAAAAAAAACAAAGATACCTGCACTTGCGGGATACTCCCCCTGTGAGGGAGGTAACACAATGGATACTCGATGCAAAACTTCAGTTACACATTCCAGTAACAGATCTGGATATTTGTGGCTCAGTTGTGATTTAAGATTATTTATCTCCTCAACGTCCACCTCCGAATAGAAACATCTGTACAACTAGAATCTAATCAATATCCACCTTAAATTACACAGTTATTCCTCTCGATTATAATAAAAATGGAGGAACTATTACCTGGAGAAGCTGCAAGATTTTATTCGACAGACACAGAAAATTGATCCTTCAAAAATGAATTCAGCGACATCAGGCAGCTTTTCTTGAGGTATGTGGCCGACTAATTGTTTGATGCGTTTTCGTAAGATCACACATATACTGTAAAACTTGCACACATTCCTCCTTGTTAGTGGACGCATCGTCCACTTTTTGCATTATGTAAGCAACATTCCTCCTTGAAAGCACAGTTGTTACCCACTGGTTCTGAGATGCTTTTTTCACAACATCTATCACTACTTTCCTTGTTTCGCTATGCATAATCTGCAGTAGTAAGAAAAGGAAACTTTTAAGAGAATGACTCGGTCATAAATTACAATCCATTGAGCTCAACAAAAGAAGGCACTTTAATATCTTGAAAGCACGCTTTTTACAGGGTTTCAATACCCTCTTCAGCAAGCCGCCGCCATACTTGATTAAAGAGGCCACTCGACCCGAAGCAGTGCCATCTACTCCAGACGTGCTCTCTTCCGCCTGAAAAAAGAAAAAGCATTTTTATTCCATTTAGTATTAGGGGAGGGGGAAGACTCAGTCGCTGTGCATCTTAACTTAGCACTTACCAAAATCATAAGTGGCACTAGAGAATGAGTCCGAATTTTTTATATAAGTTTATTTGGCAAGTTCAGTGCTTAAATTTAAGGTTTCAAGTCCACATCATCAAATTTGATGTCTCAAACATACTCTGTAGTAAAAAGTGTCTAAAATAAGACTTTTTTGACCTGGACAAATGTGAAACCCAATCTTTACTATTATTTGCACCAATAATTGAACATTTAACTCCCAAAAATTATATAAAGGACCACTCTTATCAATCTATTTAACACAATAAACCAAATATCTTTTACCTAATGACTATGTAAAAAAATATGTTTTACTTGTTGGCGGACATGGATTTCCAGCTGTACTTGAGTAATCTCCCCTGCCACATCAGATCAACTACTCCATCTACCGCATTTAACTCTCTTCTTCTACCTTCTATTCTCTTCTTTGATGTATCTAGACCCGGGCTTAAATTTGACAGTTGTATAGCTGTATTTAAAGATTTTAGCTGTAAAATACAATAAAAATAAATATTTGACTGTATTGATATACAAGTAATTTATTTTTAAAATTGTAAAAAAAACAATCAATGAAAATCTGACTATATATATATATATATATATATATATATATATATATATATATATATATATATATATATATATATATATATAAAAATGTTAGATTTGTTTTTTAATAGAATATATCCCAAATCTTTTAGATTTGTTTTTTAATAGAATACATCCCAAATTTTTAGATTTGTTTCTATGAATATAATTATATATTCATTTTAAATATTTATCTTTTACATTTGTTTTTTATAGAATATATCCCAAATTTTTAGATTTATTTTTTATGAATATAATTATATATTCATTTTAAATATATATCTTTTAGATTTGTTTTTTAATAAAATATATCCCAAGATTTGTTTTTTATGAATATAATTATATATTCATTCTAAATTATATAATATATATTTTTTCTATTTATTTTTAAATTTTTTAATAGAACTTCTATTATTTTAAAACAAATTTCCCAAATAGATTTATTTTTTATAGAATATATTCATTCTAGTTTTTTGCTTTCATTTTTAAATTTTTTAATAGGAACTTCTATTATTTAAGAAATAGATTTGTTTTTTAACTTTTATTTTTAAATTTCTATAGAAATAGATTTGTTTTTTAAATTTTATTTTTAAATTTCTAGTTTATTGCTTTTATTTTTAAATTTCTAGTTTTTTGCTTTTATTTTTAAATTTTTTAATAGGAATTGCTATTATTTTTTTTTTTAAATTCCTTAGATTTGTTTTTTTATAAAATATTTTATTTATTGTTTTTCACTTGGTAAAACATTCACCGATTTGGGTTTTGAATTGAAAAAGCTCCAACTTTATATATATAATTTTGACTTGCATTTAAAAAAATTAATTGTCACGTGACAGGAAATACTAAAGACTAAACTGTAGGAAAAAAATTCCTTGATAGACAAAGTGGACTATCAAATTTAAGCCCTGATCTAGACGCTTCTGTCTTTGTGTGTATCTAGAAGGTTCTCCCGATGCTTGGAAAATAGCTCTATTTTTTGTAAAAGAATGAGGGAATGATACTCTATTTTTAATGTATCGATGAAGGCATGAATGTAAGAGAGCATCGGGAGCTCTGTTTTTAAAAAAGGCATTAATAAAAACTCTGATCTATTTTGATATTTTTCTTGTAAGCTATAACTGTGTTTCTTTCCTCTCTTTCAAATTGGTATCAGAGCATAAGGGATTAGCAATAAAATTATTATGCAGGCCAACCCCCAGCAAGGCTTCTTTCCAGCTCAAGCCGTGTTCAAAAATAGCAGGAAGATCATTATAAATAGTCTTCCATAGTTTTTTAACAACCAAACATTCCCAATAAAGATGCAAGGCAGTTTTTTCTAAATTCACTTATTATCAGGAAGCAGATTTGGTAAGGGTTTACTCTGATATATTCCTTCAAATTTTGTCTCTATTTGCACTGTTTCAGAGAGATTCAAGGACTAAAGTGATTATGGCTGATCAATTTCATCTTATCAAAAGTTAGTTGATGCAATTATAGAAAAGAAGACACCTGGATCCAAAGCTCGACAAGTTCATACAATCCTTGTAATCTATGATTTAGGATCTTGTGTTGGTGACCTTGGTTACTGGTTTGTATGGGTTTCAGGGGTTAAATTATTAGTTTTATGTTATTTTGTTTATATGAGATTGACATAATATTTCTAGGAGACTATGGTTGTTGAACTCTCAGTGCAAACTTTTCCTATTTCTTTGCAGCAGTTTATATGTGGATGTTTTCTGCCTTGTTATAGGCGGCTGGATAGTTTCATGTAGCCTTCTTTGTCTAGTCTCCTGGAGTTTAACAGAGTGGAACTATTGGCTGTGTATTTTCTTTTTTGTGGTTCCTGCTCCAATTAAACAACTGATGATTCTGCCCAAAGATAGTTGGTTTCAGCTTTGGTTTTACTGTGGTGATGTTTATGCTCACTTTTGTGTCTTATGCAGTTACCTTTGTACTAGTTCCTTCTATATGTGATGGATATAGGAGCTTTTGGGCTGGAACCATCTTTTTTTATATCCGGATTTGCACTAGCTTCATGGGAATTTATCTCAAGAGCAGTTTGTTCTAACTCTAGGAACAGATTTAAATGTCATTTCAGTCAGGGATTCTCTTATCAGCAGTGGGAAATGACTGTAGCAACAATTCTGGAGGTCTAAATTTCACGTAGCCAGCTATCACAGTCCCAAACCATCATTGTTACTAGCAATTTAGCTCCATTCTATGTGGTCAGAGGGTTTATTTGTTTTCTCTGAGTTGTAATTCACTTTCAGCTGATCAGATCATTGTATCCCCAGCACAATTGATCACGGGTGCATATGTGTTAGTGTTGTTGCTTTCTCAGAATTACTGTAGTACTTTTCCTATCTGTAACAGTACTGTTCTTTTGTTGCTCTATCATGTGAAAGGTTTTCTTTTTCAATCCCCTGTGGACTAATTTTCTATCTTCTATAATTAGAGCATAAGGGAGATCGATTGGTTGAAATTTTAGGCTCATCTAATAGTAGAAGGAGATTGATTTGTTGTCAAAGATCTTGCATGGGTTTGGCGCTGTAGTGTTGAAGGAGACGTATTTTGTCTAGATTGAATTTGTGAGGAGATCATAGTTGCACCATTCCAAAAAAAATATTTTTGAATTTGTCCTTTTTTGTTTGCCTTTGGAACGGCAATAAAAGGCAGGCCACAAAAGAAATTTTTTTATTTTTCCCTATTCCAAGCAGATGAATTTTGGGGTTTCAATCATACAAAAGGGCATGAAGAGGGAGAGATTGGAAAAGGAAACAAAGGAATAGCAATAAGCAGAGGCAAAGTTTTTTTTATTTTTAAAAATCATGGCAAGAGCAAGTGGAAGTATTTCACAACCCCAGATTCCAATTTTTAATGGCAAAAATTATGATTTTTGGAGTATAAAAATGAAAACCCTATTTTCCTCCCAGGATGTTTGGGACTTGGTTGAGACTAGATTCCCTAAACTAGCAGACCAACAAGCATATCAACTTCTTTCACAAGTAGAGAAGGATTTGTTGAAAGAAAATAAGGAGGAGGGTGCCAAAGCATTGTATTTTATTCAATAGGCAATGGAGGAATCAATCTTTCCAAAAGTAGCAGCTGCCACAAGATCAAAACAAGCATGGGAAAGTTTGCAAACAACATACCAAGGCATAAGCAAGGTGAAAACAGCAAAATTACAAATCCTTAGAAGGGATTTTGAAAACCTTCAAATGAAGGATTCAGATTCAATAGATCCATTCTTCACTCATGCAATGGCAATAGTAAATCAGATTAGATCCTATGGAAAAACAGTTGGGGATCAAAAGGTTGTAGAGAAAATACTTAGAAGATTACCTACAAAGTTTGATTCAGTTGTAGTAGCCATTGAGGAATCCAAAGATCTTACTCAACTTTCAGTAGATGAATTAATGGGATCACTATTAGCACATAAGCAAAGATTAAATCAATCAGGGACATCATCATTGGATAATGCATTCAAGACTTAGCTTTCATTTGGCAGAACAAGAGGGAGATCAAATTATGGTAGAGGCAGAGGACGTTTTACACCAAGAGGAGGAAGAGAAAATACACAATTTGAAAGCAGAAGACCAGCATCAAGCCCACATGCTCATTCTACACCAACAAGAGGAAGAGGCAACAACCATTCCCATAGTCATCATTAAGGAGAAAGGTATGATAAATCCAACATCCAATGCCATTATTGCAATAAATTTGGGCATTTTACATCTGAATGTAGAAAAAGGCAATATGACATGAATAAGCATAAGACACATTTTACAAATGAAAACCACCCCAACACTAGTGAACAAAACACCATGTTGATAACATGCAATGTAGCACAAGAGAGTTCTAAAGATGTATGGTTCCTAGATAGTGGATGTAGCAATCACATGAGTGGGAGTAAGGAGATGTTTGCAACAATGGATGATTCAGTAAAATCAGAGGTAAAATGGGAAAAGGGTCAATTCATATAAGAACTAAGCAAGGTGAGAAGAAGCATATCCTTGATGTATACTATGTTCTTGGATTGCAACACAATCTCATAAGCATTGGGCAACTAGTGCAAAAAGGATATAGAATATACTTTGAAAATGGTGAATGTGTGATTCTAGACAAGAAACCAAACAATAGGCTGATTGCAAAAGTTGAAATGATAAAAAATAGGATGTTTCCACTTAGAATCCCAAGTGAACTTTTCTTAGAGCCACAAGGATTGCAAAAGGTTTATGAATTAGCTTTCAAAGCTTCATAAAAAAATGAATCATAGCTATGGCATTTAAGATTTGGGCATTTAAACTTCAAAGGATTACATATGTTATATAAGAAAAGAATGGTATATGGATTGCCACCAATAGAGCCACTTAAGACAACATGTGAGAGCTGCATATTGGCAAAGCAACATAGAAAAAAATTTCCAGTTGGGGAGTCTTATAGGGCAAAGCATCCACTTGAGATAGAGCATTCAAATCTTTGTGGACCGACACAAACACCATCCATAAGTGGAAGTCTTTATTTCTTGACATTTATTAATGATTTCAGTAGGAAAGTATGGGTTTATTTCTTGAAATACAAATCAGATGTATTTGATGTTTTTAAGGAGTTCAAGGCAAAAGTTGAGAAAGAAAGTGGATACTATATCAAAACATTGAGAACCAATTGAGGTGGTGAATACATATCAAATGATTTCCAGAATTTTTGCAAAGAAAATAGCATAAAGAAATAATTTACAGAAAGGTATACTCCTCAACAAAATGGAGTAGCTGAGAGAAAGAATAGAACAATTATGGAAATGGCACGAAGTATGATAAAAGCAAAACACCTACCAAATGAGTATTGGGCCAAAGTAGTTGCATGTTCGGTATACATATTTAATAGATGTCCAACAAAAGTAGTGATAAATAAAACACCAGAAGAAGCTTGGAGCAAAAGGAATCATAGTATAGCACATTTGAGAGTCTTTGGATGTGTGGCATACTCATTGATACCTCAAGAGTTGAGAAAGAAACTAGATGATAGAGAAGAGAAGTGTATATTTGTGGGATATAGGGAACAATCCAAGGCATATAAGCTATACAATCCTATCACAAAGAAGGTGATAATAAGTCGTGATGTTGAGTTTGTTGAAGAAGAAGCGTGGGATGGAAGCATAGACAAAACAACTACAATTGCAGCTAGTGTTCCAAAAGAGAATGAAGAGAATGAAACTCAAGTTATGAATCCTACTACACAAGCAAATGTTCCTACTAGATAACACTTTTTCTACTTATACAACCTTCACATTATCCAACCTTTTCCAAACCTCTACAATACCCACATCTTTCTAAAAGACATTGAAATAATGTAAAAAACAATAGAGTGTAGTGATGTCTTATCTTCTTTAGAGATTCATTGAATTGTTTTACTATGAAATAAAGAACAAGTGAGAACTTAGTGATGTCTTATCTTCTATAGAGATTCATTGAATTGTTTTATTGTGAAATAAAGTAGAAAACAAGTGAGAACTGGGTGCTTTTGCTTTCAATATTGTTAATTTTCTCACAAATATTCATAATGCAAAGTACAAACGTTGTATTGGACTTCTTTATGATATTTGATCCTCTACTTGTTTGACCATGCTTTTCTTGCATAGGGTTATTTCTTTTAACATCTTCATGCACATTCATTTTCCTTATTATTTACCTTTAGTAATGTTATTTTAACTAAAACTATTTAACCAGGTATTTATTAATAAATTATCTATCTAATTTTATATTTAAAGTAAATATTTTTTAATAAAGTAAGCATGTTAGTTTTAAAATAAAAATAGTAAAAAAATAATAATTGATGTTCTTATTGGTTGAAAAGTTTCACTTCAAATTGTATCTTTCTCATTGTTCAAGACAATTAATAACTACATTTGTACAATTGTAACCTATTATATTATTGAAATTTGGATTCTGAATATGACAATTAATATCACCACCTTGCTTTTGTGTAGCGTGTTAATCTTTGTGGTTTTCTTGTTGCTCTTTTTTTGTTGAGGGTAACATAAATTCTTGTTAGTACTCTTTGTGGACATTATTTTTCTACCCACAAATGTCATTTTCATAGTTTCTATTTGTGTAGGAATATCTAGATGCCCAAAAAATCATTCAATGATTTGTGTCATGAGAAGGTAACCATTAAATTTAAACTATAAAAGAAAAAAATGATTTCTGGTATGGTTGAAAAAAGTGCACCCTAGGATAATGCAATTAATTTTAGCCTTTAATAAATGATAAACAATAATGTAATGATCAAATTTAAGATAAAGTTTGGAGAATGGGGGTTTAGAAGTACCTAGTACATTAAATATTATAGAATTCCAGAATCATGAAATAGATAACAAGCACTAAATTGAGGATGAATTTGATCAGTAGTATTGGCCACTTAGACAAGTATAAATAAGAGAAGTTGAGGAACCCAAACTCCATGAAAAGAGGATAGGACTCCTCTATCATGGAGTTGTGGTGAGTAACCTCCCACAAACATAGCGTGAGGTGTCGAAGTAAGTCAACACATCTCAAAACAACTCTAACAACCTTGACACTTTCAAATAGACATGTGCCAAGTCGCCTAAGTAGGCTTAACGCCTATGTGTACGCCTAGATGATTAAGGTAGTACACTAACAAATATATTGTAAGAAAAGGAATCACATACCCATAGTTTGATGAAGCAATTAGCATAACTAGTTTAAGATATTAGAAATGTAAGCAATTATCTTTTTTGGGTGGGAGGGGTAAAGGAAGGCAACAAGGATTAATATATTAATTAAGAAACTAAAAAATATTCATAAGGACTTGTAGAGAGACAATAGTATAAAAATCCAAGGAGGTTTTCCACAATCCCACTACCTCTAGAAACCAAAGGAAACCACTAAACCATCAAAGCACAAAATACCAATAAAAAGTACAACCCAAAATTATCAAGCCAAGTCATTATAAAGGAGCTTCAGAAATTACAAAGAATGAGCAGAAGACAAAGACCCCCATTTTTTGAAATTCTAGTTGCGATCAACATCAAAGGCCCATTTAACTAGAAAATAAGCAACAACATCCCAGTCTCTAGGAATATGAATAAAAGAGATGCACTCAAAGTTGCTCAAAAGGAAAATAATTTTCTCCACAAAAGAAGGCAACCTCCAAGAAGACTCGTGAAATTTTCTATTATTCAAAAGGGATACCAAAATCATGGAATCTATCTCACAAAATATCTTTCTCTAGCCTAGTTCATGTTAGAATAATATTAAGGTTTACATAGTTAGTTTATAGTTAGATATAAATAAATATTAGTTGTTAGTTAGTAGTTAGTTGGGAGTTATTCCTGTATGGTGGTTTGAGAAGTTATATTTGAAAGGGCTTTATAAAAGCCATTTTGAGATGAATGTAAAACCATCTCAGAAATTAATATATCGTTATGTGTTTTGATATTAGTGTGCAAATGTAGTTATATATGATTTAGCCAACATATGGTATCAGAGCAAAAATTATTTATATGCCTGTAAAATGGCATTGTTAGATACCTAATCTTTCCTTGCAATTTAGTTTTTCTCTGGTGCTGAGGAATGCATGTATGTTGTTGTTAATAGAAGCATTGTTGTGTGTGGGAGATGTGACGAAGGCATTGAAATTTATTTGAGAGATACGCCTGGCAAAAGTGTGGAAGGAGTCCCGCGTGGGAGAGAAGACTGCCGAGGACATAGAAGAAGGTATTTTTTTTATTTTCTAGAATTAAAGAAGAAATCATAGATTTTTATGTCAACCGCCAAAAATTGTATATAGCAGCCAATAAAATTTGTAACCACAAGCTGGAGGAAACAATCACAAACCTAGAGCAATCGTCATCAAGAAAATAAGGGAGATAATAAATTTAGGTTGTTGCATAACAAAGGAAGCGCAAATCTTTGAAAAAATTGAAATCGCATAAAGCTATCATTTGATTTTCTTTAATTTGTTTAGTCATTTGCTGGTGCAGTTAATTATGCCCAAGATTTTAGAACAAATGATGCATCTTCTTTTGGACCACTATTGATAGCATCAACAATGACCTGTATTGGGTTCTGATCAGCAAGATTTACTCCAAGTCAGTCAAGTTTTGGTTGAGAATTAATCCCAAATTTCTTTTTTGCAAAGAAAATTTCAATACAAAAGTCGAGAAGCGATTAGGGTGATCTTGATCTTGTAGAGAGTCTGTTGCTTGAATAATTTGAGTTTTTGGAAAATGTTTACCTATGGTATGTAAGGATATTGATAGAGACAATTACATGTATCCAATGGAAGCCATGAAGTATGAGTTTATTGATAGAGTGATTGATCAAGAGTCTATTATATCTGTTACTCCTCTATCAAAGGTTGTAATACTTCCTTTGGTACTATTTTTGGATAAAGCATAACAAGATCGAATATTAGAGGAAGGTGGCATCAGAGGATGGAGGATTTTCCATCATCTCAAGTTAGCTTCTCTCTTTGAGATGATGGTTTGCATGAGAAGCATTTCTGGTTTTGGTGGTTTTGCTTTTCTTTGTTGATGCTGACGGATTTGAAGAATGCATGTTTTGTGAAGATTTTGTTTTGGAGATAGGTTTGGGATTTGGTGTTGAGCTCAATATGGATTGTTGTCCAGCGAGCTTCAGAGTATATGATCAAGAATTATACCCTTTCGCGGTCACTAGACAATGATAGAGATATGTTGTATCTCTTAGATATTGTTGTCAAATAATTCAAGACTCTGTGATTTGAGAGTTCAGGAATAAGAGGTCAAGAACATAGCTTGAAGCTACACCTTTCTGAGGGTAGATTAGACAGCATGATGGAGCCCCTCTTGGTTCAAGATTTGTTCTTTGGGAGAAGATCTTCTATAAAATATGTATTCATATTATGTAATCAGCTTTGTTGAGTATATTAGCATTCAGGGGGGCTCCCTTGGTACTATTGTAGGAATACTATAATAAAGGGGGGAATATTAGTTTTATTACATGTAAACCTTAAAGGGGGGTTTAGAATAATATTAAGGTTTACATAGTTAGTTTATAGTTAGATATAAATAAATATTAGTTGTTAGTTAGTAGTTAGTTGGGAATTATTCCCATATGGTGGTTTAAGAAGTTATATTTGAAAGGGCTTTATAAAAGCCATTTTGAGATGAATGTAAAACCATCCCAGAAATTAATATATCATTATGTGTTTTGATATTATTGAGCAAATGTAGTTATCTATGATTTAGCCAACAGTTCATAGGCTTTCTCTAGAGCCACAAGGACAGCCCAAGTCTCTATCTGATTATTACTACCAAACCTAATAGTAGAAGAGAGAAAGAGGTGAACTGAGCCAACACTATCTCTCCCAACTCTGCCAATCCTAGCTCCACCCAAATTTTGACAAGAAGAACCATCAATATTAATTTTTAAAAAAAACCAATGAAGGAGGAGCCCATTTACCTACCCTACTAACCTTACTGGAAGATTTGATCATAGAACTAAGATGTACAGAGTTAATCAAATGAACCAAATCTAATTGCTTTAAAATCTAAATATCAGAGGGAGCTAGGACTTAATCCACAAAGCACTTAGCCACCAAACTTTCTTTTAATTAGTCTAAAATCTTCTACTAGACATACCCAATAAGACTCTAAAAGCCTTGGAAGATCCAATGATTTATGTCCAACCAAATTTGCCAAAGAATAAAGATAGGACCAATGTCCCAGGCTACTAATAGGAAGGAGGCCAAAGTAGAAGGACTCCCCAAGCTAGCCCAAAAATTTGACAAAGAAGTAACATGAACAAAAGGTTGATTCTAGATGTGCCACTATTGCCTTGAAAGACCCTAAAAGAAAGAGCACTAAAAGAAAAGATGAGCCACACACTCCTCATTAACCCCACAAAGAACACATTTGGATGGTCCTTGGAGTCTTTGCTTCCTTATATTATTCCAAGTAAGACATTTATTTTGACAAAGTAGCTAGAGAAAGAAATTACATTTAGGCCAACAATAATTATTTTAAATATTTCTCCACCATGGGAAATCCCCATACGCAGTTCATTCCTATTATAATATTTGTTACACATGACACACCAATAAACCTGGGCCTTAAGATCATAGCCCCAAGAAAGACACTAGAATAGAAAATAGGGGAGAGTTCATTCCACCACAAAAGGATGTGTAAGGATCACATTTTGTAGTCAATGGATGCAATCGATGTTCATATTTAAAATGTTAATTAAATAGTTAATGTTTTATTAAGATAGGTGGCAGAGAGTTGACATATATAAATCTAATTGCCAATATCCTAAACTAACATAAATTGTACACATTTGTTGTCTAGAGGATTTCTAGAGCTCATATTCCAATATAAAGTCTATATATAAAAAATATGCATATTAATTGTCCCAAATACATATGAAGTTGTTGCACCTAAAAAATACTATAATACAAATATATAATCCCTTAATAACAAAATAGATTATTAATCATCCCATCAAACAAACTTAAATGTCCCATATTTCTTCATGAATACAACATCTTCAAGTCATATATATGCTCCAAGAGAAGTGCCTCCGCTGATGCCCTGCGATAGTTGGAGGAGAGTCTCCCTAATAGGTCTCTCACTTTTCTCCATTAATTCCACGTACATTATGTGGAAACCCTCCGAAGAAAGCTCTGCTATTTTCTTCTTCACCATCTTACAAGCCTCTTTATTTGACAAGGAGCAAAGATCCCTACATGTCAACAGGACAGCATGCTTTTTGAAACGCTTCGTTGGACGGAAGGTGGACGACCAGTCTGCCACCACTCCATCAACATTCACGAATCTGCTCTCCCCGTCAAATAATACCCTCGAAATTGAATCTTTGTACATTCCCTCTCTGTCCATGCTATTCCTGAACATTTCTGTTTGAACAAGTAGAGGATATCCCTCCTTAATTTCTTCCCAACGCTCTATCAGCATGGGGCTTTTCTTGATATCTATCATCATCAAGCTCTTCAACTCAATCATCTTCTCCATTTCATTGCATTCCAATAGAGGACAATCTGATGCGTCTATTGCGGCCACACATGTCAAAGACCCGAAATCATCACTAAACCTCTGCAGACCTCGGCAGCCACGAATTCTGAAATATTTCAATGACTTCAGCTGTCCAAAACTACCAGGAAGACGAGACAGCTTTGGACACTCTATTATATCCAACTCCTCCAAGTTGCTCAGTTGACCAAAATTTTCTGGCAAAGAAGTGAGCTCTCTAAATTTCCACAAACTTAGGCGACGCAGAGACTTAAGTTGATCAAAGCTCTGTGGAAGCCTCATATAATGCTTGTTTTGTGATAATTCCAACTCTTCCTGATGAGATAGGGATTGTAACTGCAGACACGGTTAATTTTCGAAATTAGACCTGGAAAGAAAAATAAATCTGATATCTCTATTCTAACGCTGGGTTCTTATGGAGGGGGCTTCATAAAATGATTAACAGTTTTTATAAGTCGTCGATAGATTTTGTAATAATGTGCAAGCTTAAAATTCTAAGTTATAAAATTTTAATTATTATTTTTACTAACAAGGATGTTAAATTTACAATTAAATTTATAATTTTTAGTTAAATTTAAAAAATTATGAATAGAAATTTAAATATTTAAGAGTGAATGACATTTAGCAATAAAATTTTAGAAATTTGGTGAAGAAAGCTTTCAGCCCCACCCAAAACCACTCCTAAAATTTAAAATCTAAAAAGTAGGGATTCCTATTTTTGTCACAAAGATTAAAATATTATTTTATTTTTCTCATGAAACACCACCTCCACAGAACCAGTCGTAAACAATAGAAAGAAAAAAGAAATGCTAAACTTACGCTGCAAAACCTTCTGTCAGTCCTTATGTGGCCCTCCAAAATTGCCAGATTTGGAAATTTATTTAACTCCATCAGTGAACAATCTTCGTTACCAACTCTGAGATACCTTAGATTTTCAAATTTTCTGGTGCACACTCCAGTGACTGTTGTTCCGCTTGTAAGATACAAAATCCTTAAATTGCGCATCTTATCTAGATGGTCTGCCTGAAGTTGGAATGCTGATTCAAGCCAAATCCCTTTCAATTTCTCACGTCTCTGCAAGTACAAAGCCTAAGATTAGACTAACAATATGCTTCACACTTCACGGAGACAAGTTACAACCCTCATAAAAGCTTGCATACACAAGACAATGGACTTGTATACCGCACCGCATTTATCTCATTGGCGACTTTGAACGATGTATTCATGAGAATAGACTCTAACAAGTTATGTAGAAAGTAAAGAACATAGTGAAAATATACCTGTGGATCTTCAAGAATATCAGTCAGAGATTGCGGATCGGTTATCCTATCCGATTCCGACAATTTTCTTCCTCGTGCTAAAACGACATCATGAAGTTCTACTGTGTCATATTTGGAGATCTTTACCAGTGCTGCTTCTTCCAGTGCTACAAGCTCATCCTCACCCACAATATAGCTCACCCAGCGTCGCTCCGTCCGTTTGCTAAAGAAAGCGGCTATATCTAGAAAGGCGTCTTTAAAACGACCATATTGCAAACTATCATATACCACATCCACTACTTTTTCAGTCAATTCCCGTTCTCCTCTGTCCAAAGAATCCTTCAAGGTTCTAATGGTGCTATTACAGGTGGAGGGATCGTCAATATATTTTCGTAATCTTGAGCCAACAAGATCCAACACCAAAGGTATGCCACCACAGACTTCCACCAGACCATCGATGTCCAAGCTGCTGTTAAAAGTTGCATCAGGATTGTCAGAAGCTTTTTTTGATAAAAGCTTCTTTGCCTCTGCGGCTGGAAGAGAGTTTATACGATATGGCAACCGTGTAAAAATATCTCTCCGGTTAAGCATGTCAGTTGCGTCCAGATTTCTGGTGGTCACAAGTATTCTGGTACACTTCGACATGCATGATAAGTCGTCTGGCAGAAGTGTGGCAAGATCGCTGCCTCTCAGCAAATTGTCTATAAACAGAAACAGAGGTTGACTGGCTGCTTTTATAAAGGCCTTAGAGATTTCTTCTTGACCCCGTTCAGAATTCGTCAACTCCAATCTTTTGCCAAACAAGTCGTTTAAAATCTGCTGCTGGCAAACCTTAAGATCAGTTTCAGAACAGTCCTGTGTCATGACGATATCGCAGTACTTGTAGTCTTTTAGATCAAGAAAGCTGAAGACAGCCTTTGCCAGGGTTGTCTTACCCATACCCCCAATCCCATAAATCACCACGGCTCTACTTGTTATATCATCGTCAATGGCCAACAGACCAGTTAACTTGGACACTGCCTCATCGATTCCGACTGCAAAATCAACGGAACCGGTTAAAATTAAGTAGATTGGATTATTGAGAGCGTTTGTACATACTTGTTGGACACATCATAATCTATTAAGAGCCTAAATAAAGAACGCAACCAATGGCAGTAAGGGTAAAAAAAAGAAGTTACCTGCACTTGCGGGATACTCCCCCTGTGAGGGAGGTAACACAATGGGTACTCTATGCAAAACTTCAGTTACACATTCCAGTATCAGATCTGGATACTTGTAGCTCAATTGTGATTTAAGATTCTTTATCTTCTCACTATCCTCCTCCGAATAGAAAAATCTGTACAACTAGAATCTAATCAATATCCACCTTAAATTACACAGTTCTTCCTCTCGATAATAATAAAAATGGAGGAACTGCTACCTGGAGAAGCTGCTAGATTCGATTCGAGAAACACAGAAAAATGATCCTTCAAAAATGAATTCAGCAACATCATGCAGCTTTTCTTCAGGTATGTGCCCAACTAGTTGTTTGATGTGTTTGGCCAGATCACACATATCCCGTAAAACTTGCACACATTCCTCCTTGTTAGTGGACGCATCGTCTACTTTTTGCATTGCGTAAGCAACAACGGAAATCACTGCTGCTATCCGCTGGTTCTGAGACGCTTCTTTGAGAACATCTATCACTACTTTCCTTGTTTGGCTACGCATAATCTACAGTAGTAAGAAAACGAAACTTTTAAGAGAATGACTCGGTCATAATCCATTGAATTCGACAAAAAGGGCATTTTAATACCTTAGAAGCATGTTTTTTACAGCGTTTCATTACTTTCTCCAGCAAGTCGCCGCCATTCTTGATTAAAGAGGCCACTCGATCCGAAGCAGTATCATCTACTCCAGACGTGTTCTCTTCCGCCTGGAAAGGGAAATCATTTTTATTCCATTTAGCATTACAATGAAAAAATTAAATTAAAGGATTTGAATGAATTCCCCATACCTTGTGAGCGTCAGTGAGTTTTGCCAAGCACTTCTCAATATAAAGAATTAATTCATCAAGGCCGCTGAAAACATCTTCAGGCCAAATAAAAGCATTCCGCTTCTCATCTGAAGAAGTAGAATGTGAAAAATATGTGCAAGCGTTACCCATTCTTCTCTTCCGCCTGAAAAAGAAAAACATTTTTATTCCATTTAGTATTTTACAAAGAAAAAATTAAATTAAAGGATTTAAATGAATTCCCCATATCTCGTGAGCGTCAGTGGGTTTGCCAAGCACTTCTCAATACAAGGAATTAATTCATCAAGGCCGCTCAAAACATCTTCAGGCCAAATAAAAGCGTTCGGCTTCTCACCTGAAGAAGTAGAGGATGGACAACATGAGAAAGCGTTACCCATTGTTGTGATTTAAGGCCAACATGATAGGCTTAGCTACACTCATGCATATTAAACATTTTCAGTTGAAAATATTTAAACATGGGTTCAGTAAGCAAACTACATTGCAATCCTCCTCATAGTAATTTCAATACGAGTAATCTCGTCTATCTTATCGAGTTTAACCACAGTGCACATGTGAACTTGACTCTATAATTTTATTTTTATATATTAACATAAATTTTAATATACAATGTAGGGATTACAAAATGTAATTAAGTAACATGTAGTGTTATAAAACTTGTTTTTGGAATATTGAAATAGTAGAATTTGTTTTGTCTTGTAATCTTGTACTGTTAGAACAAGAATTGTAACATTGGATCTAAATTGAAATAAATGAAAAATTGATTTAACACAAATCATACAATCAGTGGATGAAGAAGATAATATTAACTCATAAGAAATACTTCAAATAGATTGATAATTTTTACATTGTAATTGCAGCACACATACCAACATATAACTAAAATTCAATGGATAATTTGAAACCGTTCAAAAATAAATAAATTATATATTACCTAAACTTTAAACTCCATAAATTTGTTATAAATTTTTTTAAAAAACAAGTTTATCTTAACTTTCACCTATTATAATAACATATGTAATATATTAAAAAGTACTATAATAAATATTAATAATATAATTAATAATAATTAATGTAGAAATTGATTACAATATTAATAAATATTATAATCAATATTAATAATACAATTAATATTAATAACTGATTAATAATATAATATTTTATAATTATATAACTTTGAATTAATTTTAACTAGTTTGTATTTTATATTTTATAAATAATAATTCAAAAACCCGTTACTCATTCAAATAAAAGATTAAACAATTTCTTATTTATGAATTTTCAATTATGATTTTGTTTAATTGGCTAGTAAACTTTGTTGGTGGGAGCTTGACCTAAAATACTCATCAATTAGACATTGGGAAGCCAAGATTCGTCTGCTGCACTGCAAACCTTCATCATAGACCACTAAACTTGTAAGACATCGATAATCAAATAAAAAATTGTGATTTGCCAGGTGAAAACTACTGTCAATCTATCGATTGCCAATTTTAAAAAGCAAATATTGTTTTGTCACTACCACCCCCTACTTTTATAAAGAAAATCCCTGCTTGATTAGACATTCATTGCATGTCACCTTCTCATATGTAGGATGCTTTTGACTATCAAATATGTGCTATAGAATTCAACTAAACCCATTTCCCTATTAGTCTGTATCACATACAAGTCTTTAAAATTCATTATATACATGTAGTAATAAGTTTTAGTACATATGGTAAAATAATTATTATTTTCTTCGGTTAGAATAAGATATAAAACATATAAGTTAATTAGATTGTTAATAATTTTAATTTTTTAATATTTTTAATTAAAATGTTTGTAGTTAATTTTTCAAAAGATAAATATTTATTTTTAGTAGAAAAGATTTTAATTTATGATTTGTTCATAGGTACCACTTATCTGAGATAACTCTAGAAGTGGATACTCTCACCCAAGAAGATCTCAATATTCTTGGCCCTCTTAGTTATATCAGGTTTTAGAATTATTAATTATCTTATCTCATATCATGAGAATATTTAGATATACAATATTTAATAGTCAAAATGTTAGGTTGTGAAAAATATAAGTATATAATTCATCCCTAAAGGCCAACACAAGTGTGGGTAGGGTGGGAGAAAGATCAATTATGGGTCCCTTGTCCATACTAACTCATTAGTCACACTGGAGACGAAGACCTTTCTATTCATGAGGATCCCTTGGAGAGTTTCCTTTTGATCTAAAGGAAAATTGAAGTTCAAGAAGCTTTTCCAACTAATTTCTCCCTAAAAGGAACCTTGATCTTGGTTCTAGTAGTCCCTAACCTTTGTTCCCTAATTTTGTTTTAGAAAGATATTTTCTTCATTTAGGTCCAATCTTATGGATATTTTTGAGCATCCATTCCATGAATCTTCCTAGAAATCTGCCTTACTATCGTCATGGACAATCCATGGTAGATGGAGACTCATTAAATCACGGTTGCTAGTAATGAGGTTTCACATACTTGATCCTTTGAGGGGGTCTTTTATTGTGAAAATTCTCTCCCTTTCCCTATTATCTAGATATTAGCTTGCATTATCCTAACCCATCTTTCCTTAGGTTTAACATACATTCTCCAGTCTAGTTTGGCTCCCAGTGCCTTGTCCTGGAGTCTTAGATTGAGAATACCTGCCTCCCCTTTGCTCTTTGGCTGGTAGATCTTCTCCCATGCCATAAGGTGTATTTTCCTTTTGTCGTTTGTCCCCTAACATAAAAATTACCACTAATGAATCTCCATGTTCTTAATTGCACCTTTAGGCACTTTGAGTGCTAAGAACATATAAGTTGGTACTGCTGCTAGCACTACTTTCAGCATGGTTATCCTTCCTACCAATGATAACCATTTCCCCTTCCACAACCCATTCTTATTTTGGATATTTTGAATCATTTGGAACAATCTAGTTACAATTTGTTCATTCCTTTGAACATAGAGACTCTTAGATAACTGCTAGGTAATGTGTCAATTCTATAATTAAGAATCTTGAGAATGCATTTTTGTACCTCTAGGTCTATGTGGAAGATGAAGACTTGTGATTTGGAAGAATTAGCTTCCTACCCTGACACTGCACAATACAAGTTGATGGTGCCTTTGATAACTCTAGCTCCGTCGACTATGGCCACCCTGAACATCATGGTGTCATCTACAAAGAGAGCATGTGTGAATGAATCTTCCATTCCTCCAATCTAGATGCCTTTCCATGTAGTCACTTGGAATTAGATTCCTTAATTACCCATGTGAGAGCTTCGGCCATGAGTATAAAAAGGTATGGAGAGATTGGATCTCCTTGACATAGTCCCCTCATTGCCTGAAAAAACCATGCTTGAGCCCCATTAACCAGAACCATGAAGGACATTATTGAAATACAAGCCGCCACCCATTTGCACCACTAACAGGAGAAGACAAGCTTGGTAAGGACATCTAAGAGGAATCCCCAATCAACTTTGTCATAAGCTTTTTCCATATCTAGCTTCACTACCATTGAAGACATTCTTTTAGATTGAATTGAATGGAGTAGTTCATGTGTCATGATGGACCCCTTTGATTTGTCTCTACCAGGAATGAAGCCACCTTGTTCTTCTTAAATGATACTTGGGATAATTATGGCCAACCTCATTGCCATGGTTTTTGTGATTATTTTATAGACCATATTACAGAGATATAAATCGACATTCTTCAATGGAAGAGGGTGTTTTCACTTTTGGAATTAGAGTGATGGTTGTTCATTTGAATTCCTTTAAGATGTTTTTAAATATTTGCAGGCCTCTTCCATGGCAAGAAACACCTCCCTGCCAACTATGTCCCAACAATTTTGGAAGAAGGAACCTATGAAGCCATTTGGTCCTAGGGCTTTCTCCCTTGGCATGGTGAATACTACATCCTTGAACGAGCTTCCATTGTGAAGGTTTTTAATAATGAGCCGTTATGTTCATCTTTGACTAATTTTTGTTGCCTCTCCTTTGGGGCATCTTCTTTCTTTTTTATGCAAATTATGGAACATATCTTCCCATATAGATATGTTTCTTAAAGGTTTCTTCCCCTTATTCTACCTTAAAATTTATTGCTTTCTATTACTTTTATGCAGTTATTTTAAGGTGGGGGCATACTTTCATGCTTTTCACTTTTGCATACACCATATTAATCATATGCTCTCCATACCGTTTGCTCTAAGTAGCATTTGTAGCTTGTGGTCCTAAGTAGATGCACTTGTTTGGCCTGACCACAATTTATAGCTATCATTTTAGCACTCTTTATGAGTCATCTAATAATGTAGTTTGTTAGTCCTAGTGGCCCACAAGAGTTTGGGATGGTTCCTAGCTCTCATAGTGTGCTAGCCCTAGAACCATACTTGCATCCTTCTAGCACTTGTAGTGTGCTAGAAATGCCCCTTTATTATCACTTTTCTTATTTTCTTGTGTGTGATGTGTGTTAGCTTGCTATAGATTTTGTAGAGTGTGTACTAGATTATATGATTTGTTAACCTTGGTGTTTAGGCAAATCATATCTAATCTAATTCTTTTTAGCATTATATATATATATATATATATATATATATATATATATATATATATATATATATATATATATATATATATATATATATATATATATATATATATATATATATATATATATAGTTCTAACATTTCCTTTTGTGAAGGTTTTATTATCTAATACAATGGTTTTGCAAGGTCTCAGCCTAGGGGCTTCACTCGTCCACTTGAAGAACTCTCTATGGCCTCTACAACATCCTTTTTAAGGTAAAATTGGTGATGTTATTTTCTTTTCTACTTTAGCATGCATACTCATGTAGTGTCATAAGCCTACTAAAGTGGGGTCTAAATCTAACGTCAAAAATTGCATATCCTTACAATTTCACTCTACATTTTGCAATGATTTTGGTGTTTGCTCCCCTAGCATTATTTTTAGGTTTATTTTAGCCTTGCCTTAGGCTTTCTCATACAATCAAATGTGCTTTTTTGTTACATTCAACCCTTTATTTTAGTTTTATGAGATTTTGTTTTAATGTTTTGTTTAACTCATCATCTGATGGTGTTTCATGTGACTAGGACTTAAAGTTACTTGGACACAAGTGCTTAGCATCGATGTCTATGTGATGTGCTAACATCCTACACCTATGTGATGCTAGGTGACCATTTCTAGGTAGTACTAGCCATCTCTAGTTATGAATCAAGATTCTAGTAATGCCTCTTCACCACTCAAAACATCTTTGTTTGACCCCTTTGTTTGGTTTTTTCCTCTCACTTGTGATTTGTGTATTCACTTTTCATTCTCATGCATTGGTATTGTGAACTATTTTGTCTCTACAACTCTTGTTGAATTATTGTGAAGATTTCTTGCTCTCTTGGTCACTTCCTATAGATTTCTTGGTGCTTCTTTAAGTCTCAATTGTAGTTAATTCAGTTTTCATTCTCATTCATTAGTATTGTGAACTCTTTTGGCTCTACAACTCTTGTTGAACTATTGTGAAGATTTCTTACTCTCTTCATGACTTCCTATAGATTTCTTAGTGTGATTTCATGTGAGTTCTTGAAGGATTTTGATGCTTTTTCTTATAGGGTTTTATGAAACCATCATTGGCCAGTTGAGCTTCACCTTTTGGGTAGACTATGCTTCCTCTACAGGTGATCAAGTTTCATACTAATCTCTTTAGTTTCATTGCGATTGTGTAACTCCATTGTTTGAGATTTTATTGCATGGTTAAATTTCATTTTTGCTCATTTCTTCATAGCTATTTACACTGGTTTTGTTCTCTTATTCTTGAGTAGACTAGTTTGTTTACAACTTTCATTTGTCACTACTATTTATTTCTTGGATACATTTAAGACATAGGAGCACGCACTCTCTTTTCCAAATATTTCATATTTTCTATTAGTGGATGTCAAAAGACCAAATGAGGTGCTTGACCGAAAGACAAGCTCCTTAGCAGCCTAAAACATTTTTGTTCTCTTGTAGGTGATAGATTTGGGTGAAGAGTTTCATTCTTCATATCTAGTTTTGCATCTTACTAGTCAAATCCCCTTTATTTCATTATTATTTATTTCACTTATTTTGAAGTTATCATATATACATCTCCTTAGTTTAATTTATTTCTTATTATCTAGAGATTGTTGGTTTGTTTGTTTGTCCATTTCCATGATGTGTAGATGGCAATAAATGGAATAGAGATGAAACTTTTCATTTTCCATACTTTTAGGATGTTGGCTCCACATGCAAACATCCCCACAGTGCATTGTTATCTGAGACAATGACCTCCATCCTTTGGTGCCAAGTTCTTATGTTATTTCTCTATTCATTTTTGTATTTAAAATTATTTTATATTGTTTACAGTAGCAAATTTCTAGCATTCTGTTAGTTTCTTTCTTCCTTCCAAGAAATTAGTTTAGTTCATTTTTCATTTCTTCTTAATGCAAAGTGGGTCTGTTGACACTAGTCTATCTAGGGACATAGATAGTAGATAAATAGATATGAACCTAATGTAGTTGTAGAAAAAGTTTCCTTGATTGGTACATTTAACCAAGGTGTAATTTTTCCACTACTACAAAAATAAATATAATACCCACCAAATCTAAAAACAATATAACTCAAAAAATCATAAATGTGTTTTCTTACATTTAGGAGACCAATAGTATAAATGAGCATATATTAATCCTATTAGAAAATGTATATACTATTTAATTTGAAATTGAATTGATTTTTGCTTGTATTTTTAATAACCTATCACATAATTGTTATGCATAAAGTGGTCCAACTACTAGTATACTAGCACTTCCATCAAAAGGAGATTCAATGTGTAGGGAAATTAGTTCATCTCAGAACGAACATCTGAGAATAGTAGTGTTTTTGATAGCTTTAAATTTCTTTAGATTACCTCAAAAACATGTATAACTATGTCACAAAGTGTAATCAGACATAGTTCATTTTCCACCATTAATCCTTAGAGAAAAGTTAATGCAATTTCAACCAGTTTCGACAATGTGTAGAAAACAAACTCAACAACAGAATCATAAAGCATGAAATGCTAGAAGATATGAACACATAGATTTACATGGGGAAAACCCTTATGGGTAAAAAATCCCACACTCCAAAAGCCAGAGATCCATTGTATTATTCAGTAACCAAGTATACACAGGTACAATACAATTGCAGGCTCTAAGCCTTTTCCTAGAGATTAAAATCTTGTTCCATCTGGAGAAACTCTGATAGCATAATCCCCCTGAATTCAATCTCTCTGACCAATTGAACAAATCAATTATCACATAGTTACAATGTAAATTGTTATCATCTAGTTACAAACTAACCATTTATTCTACATTCCATGCTATACCATAAACCAGTCGATTCAGTTCCTGTAGGCAAATGGTCATAATTCAGTTTAACTGTCAAAGACATGTCAAACTATTAATGGCACTTCATTCAAGCTCTCATCAAATTCTCAAAGCCACATCGATATCCACATTGTTTGGTAAATCACCTAGTCAAGCATTCTCCATTGACATCATCCAATCCCCACTCTCCCGCTTAGCACTAGTCAGGTCCCACCAAGGCACCCACAGACTAGTAGGTTATATCAATGGGACAATAAATCATCTCCCACCGATATAAGGATGTAATTTCGATGAAGATCATAACGCTCCATGTGGTCCCCACTGCCATGTCATATCTAACTCCCAACTCATCGACATATCGTAATGTCTATTCGACACAACTACATCAAAATATCAAAGGGACTCTGTGATGACTCCCTCCGATATCAACATGTCCCTTCAATGAATCTTTAGATAGTCCATTAGAATGTCAAAGGGACTATTCATGAACTCCCTCTAACATTGATCTGTCAGTCTGATGAAACACTTAGCACCAAACCGTGGAGGTCATCAGAACATTGAGGAGACTAGCTACTTTTTCCCACCAAAAATTCTCTGTCAACCTGACAAGCCAAAACCTATAGCCTTCTTTCTAGTAAGTTTGAGGAACTATTCCTCAACATTCTCCAACTTGACAAAGAACTTACAGGCTCCCAAACAACACTCAAAGTCACTGTATTAGCCAAGAAACATGTAGCAAAATCTAAGATATCCACCATCTGAGGCAATAGTTCCAGCCATCCTCCAAAGGAAAGAAATGAACCATGGTGAATATGCACCAGTCTAATCCAAGACATCTGCAGTAGATCTAACTAATAGCAAAGAATACATAATACTACCACCACTCTATTGTGCTCACAAGCTATAGAGAAGGATCAACAAAATCAACTTCAAAGCTTCAACCTAAACACAACCATGAAGTCCTCCTCTAGAAACAAGATAGAACATCAGCTAGAACAACAACCAGAAAACTGGTTGATCCCATCCAACTAAACAAAACCCACATGACTGAAAATAGCACACACAGCAAGTGCTAATCCATCTAATCACTCATACCTTGAAGGTATACAAAACATAGTAAACTCATGCCATAAACATATACACCCATAAACTACAATCATAAACTCCATGTACAAATCTGTCAAAGAATAACATACACATCCAAGAGCTCCCATTGCATGGGTAATGCAAAGCTGAAAAAGATCAAGGCATACCAAATCTACCAATGGCATCATATAGAAAGTGTAAACAACAACATGTAGTACCAAGGAACCATCCACAATGATATGCAAAACCTATAATAACATCTCTCTCCACAAGTCTCCATAGCTCTCCCAAGTTCTCCACACCTAGCAAACGAAAGAGATAAAGGAAGCTCCATGTCATCACCCACGAACATAAGTGAAAACACATGACCACAAGCTAGTGATCACAATAGCTCTAACTAAATCTCAAACCATTGTAATGTGAAACAAACCATCCAGGAAGACAACCAAGACAAAAGGGAGCATCATTGCACATCATATACCTGTAGAAAATTCTTCTCCATACACCTCTAAATGCCAATTGTGCTAAATAAGATCTCCTTCACAAAACCCCAAAGCATAACAACACCCATAAACATTCAATCTCAAGAGATCAAACACAGCATATGTAACATATAACTACATAGATGTAAGCTTCTCAAAGAAGATCAAACTTCTCCATTTCCCATGTCAAGAAATCAGCCATAAAATATCTCCTAATAGTCCTCATCAATGAATGATATCTCAAACTCAAATGCACAAGAAAATAACCATACCAAACATCCCTCAAATGAATCCTCTAGAACTAACTACATAGCTCAAGATCCATATCTATGAAAGATAAAGCATATAGTCTCATACTAAACCATCCTCAAATTAGTCTCCATAATCAATGACCATGAATCAACTCAATCCTATGAGAACCAAAGCACAAAACATAACACATCTGAAAGATATAATGGGCAAATACCTTTTAAATAATAAACTATTGACTAGACCAAGATTGGGGAATGAAAATGCTCCTCCAATATATGCAAGCCATCATGATTCCTCCAAAAGTAATCTTCTCATAGGTCTCTATTGAACTCAAGTCCAACCAAGGTGTAGGCTTCTCGGACTTTCTGTTGAAATCTCATCAAGGGTAACCATCTCAACAACACTTCTCTCATCTGAAGAGAAATACAACCTCACCGCATTCTCCATGTATCCATGAGCACCTGCAAACAATCATCTCATGCTAAACTTTGAATGCATGATTGCACTACCATGAAGTTCTCAAACAAATGACCAATGCACCCAAAACACAGAGAATCACTAGACCATTGTCAAACCTAGTGGTACCTACCTAGGCTTAGGTTTTTGAGTCTGTTTCATGCAAAGTATTATCATTTTTTCTTCAAACCCTAAAGTCTTGTGGTCACCTTTTTACTTTATGTTCTTTTCTTTCACTGACCGTTTATCCTAGGTCCATGATTGCTTAAGTTACAACTTTATGTCCTCTTAGTCATTAAGTGACCAACCCCCTCTCCCTAGCATTACCACTCATGGCCCATCATATCATAAAAGTTTAAGTCCTAAACTCTTTATGGGGCCCGAGTGTGCCATATGGCTACTTATCACAACATCATAGCACATCATCAGTAACGTCATCGTTCCCCTACGCGGCTGTGATAATGTACTAGCTATCAAAGAGATGTGGCTTACAACCATCCAATCGAAAATCCTAGATCAATGAATCATGCATTTCCAAGTGTCGTGGTAAGAAGAAATTTGCAGGAGGACCCTAGATCTAATGATCACGTGAGTATGCATGGAGAATCTGTTAGAGGAGAATATTTGCTGCGCTAGCACAACAAGGTGACACATGGCCTAGTCTCATTTAAAGGAGCATAGAGAAAATGAAGAGGGGACACATGGTGGGCTTAGTGCAAGCACGCAGAGCCTAAAGGTGGTGGCCCATTTCTGGTTGCAATGTCGTGAGATGGCACCACGTGTCCAAATCATATGTAAGGAAGGAAAAGTGAGAGGTGGAAGACCATCTTGTTGGCGCAATTTCGGTGGTAAAGACTTTTTAGCAGTGCCTACATGGATTGTAAGGCTCAAAGTGCATCCCACAACTGTCAATCTAGTAAAGGACAAGCCCAAATCAAGGGCTAAAGTTAAAATTGGAGTGGTTGTCTGTGAGCATAATTCTCGCCTATTTCAACTCTACAATCAATGGATCTGTAGTACGGCCATGGACCAAACATCAAATCTTGTCATCTGATTGAGGTAGAGATTGCTTCACTGGTGGATTTTCAAGGATCAAACTACTTGTGCTACAAAATTTATTGAAGATCCAATTGTTTATTTGAAAATCTATAAGGGTCTGGTTGAATCATTTAGGAAGTTTGTCAGAATGTAGGCGGTTGGTAGCTTATTTGCTCCTTTAAAAAGGAATCCATGGTCATTCTACTGGTGAGTTTTTTGGGATCTTTCTATTTTAGCTCTGGATATAAGAAATCCATGTCTTGGAAGGCATTTTCTGTTGTAGGCCTAGTTCATTGTCTGGTGCAGAGGTATTCTCTATTTTGTAAATGATACATTTTTGAATGATAATCTTCTGTTTAGATTGAGTTAAATGAGAAACACTTCATGTGTGTATTGTTTATGACTGTCTCCATTGATGATATTATTCTTCTTTTGAACAAGGTTATCAAGGAATTCTGAGTTCTTCAATGTGCATGTGCTACATTGTATGTCTGGTTTCTTGCATCTGCTCAAGGAGTAGATTAAATTTGCTTTAGAGAAGATATAGGGAAAAGTCGGTGATTGTCAAAGGATTTGTAAAGCATGGTCATAGATAATACTCTTTCTTGGACATATTGCTGTTAGGTAGTAATATTTTGTGTTGAGTCCTCTAGATATGAAGTTCTAGTTATCATAGGGAAACATTTACTTTAATAGGTTTGACTCTGTTGCCCTAATAAAGCACTAGTCTGGAAAATTATCTGTCCAAAGGGTCTAGGAAAGTCTCACAACTCCAAAAAACAAAATCATTTCAAAATCTCAATCTTTTAGGTTTTAGGAGTAGGTTTTAGTTGCATGCTCTTGAATTTAGCTAGTTAGATAGTCCAAGAACATTGCCAATCTAGGTTTATGTTACAAATTTTGGCCCACATGTGAGAGCATTCTGCCTAAGTGAGTCAAGGATGAATATTTTATTGTGAATAAGGGAATACCCTCCTAGGTGTGGCAAAACCTAAAGTGCAGGGGAGGCACATGCAAACAACCTCCTATCTTTATTGGTTGAATATGTCATTGAACTTGAGCATAGGAAGTGGCAAATCCTTAAAGTTTGATTACTGCTGATTTGGGAACCAACAAAACTGGCAACTCTACTAGGGAGTTGATATGAAAGTGTTGTTTGACAATCTCTGGTAAAGTTTTTTTGTGTCATGGGTATGTAGAGTTGGTGTAAGAACAATGATTTATTTTTCCCTTTGGAGGGTGGCAACTTTGCTTGAGTGTTGTTGCAGCATAATCATAGAAGAACTATGTGGTGCTCTACTGGTGTGAAGAATCTAGAAAATGAAAGTGCCTACTTAATAATTTGTCCTCTCTAGAGGTGGCGACTCTATTGATTGAACCTATTCAAAGCTGTAATACATATTTCTAGGTACTCCATCCTTTTCATTCAAAATGATTAGAATAGAATAGCAATCTTGGTCATGTTCTCAAAAAAGGCCATTCTTTGTTGAAAGATATAAAGCCCCGAATTTCAATGGAATTAGTGGTTACCCAAATGTTGTTCCCAATAAAATTAGAAAGTGTTTGCCAAATATAGTGGAACAAATTCTGAATTAGCAAACAAACATCTACAATTTTTTTGTGATTTGATAGAAGACTATGAGATTAACACTGAGGATGTTGTAATGAGACTCTTTGTTTAGTCTTTAAAGGATGATGCTAGGGTCTGGTTTTTAGACTTGCTTGAGTGTTCAGTTTCTTCATGGGTAGATTCAGAAAGTGCATTCCTAGAATAGTTTGGTGAAAGAACTAATGTGGCCTCATTGATCATACACTTCATGAACATTCAAAAGGAAACTGATAAATTAGTTTCAGTCTTTAATTTAAGGTTTACAAAGGTGTTCAAGCATATTCCTGAACATATGAGACCTAATGATGCATTGTGCTTGACAATTTATCTGGTTGCATTTGATGAAGAAATGAGTTATGTGTTGAGAGATAAGGAACCTGCCATGCTTCACCAGGACTATAAATTTGCTATGGATATTAAAAATAATTAAAAATATCAAATGCCAGTAGGGTTCATGACTGCAAGTTTTAAAAAGGATATATTTCAGAATATTGAGTGCAGTCATGATTTGACACATAAAGAAGTTGCTGTAAAAAATGAGGGCACATCCTGCAATGATGGGGACAAAGATTCCAATCAGCCTCTAGAAGAGAAATATGTAGATGCAAAATGCCTTTCAGATGATGAAATAAAAGATGTATATGAGGATGCATCCTACAACAATAGGCATATCCCAGCTGATCTTGAATATCTGTATGAGGCAAATATGTAGATTTTCACTCTAAATATAGAAGATGTTGACTCAAGGAATGGCAGGGAGTGTGCTAATGATTGTCAACATTCAGGACCATGTGCAATCCTTTCAAATGATGAAATATATCTGAATGTTGAATATGAGTGCTTCCTTGAAGATAATGACAATCTCTACAATGCAGAGGTTGAGATGTTTGCTTTTGATTATCAGTGCATTGGTGAAGAGGAAAGCCTGGGTCACTATTAAAATGTGAATTGGCAAATTGCAAATGTTCAGATAAATATAGTTGGGGACAACATTGATTGTGCTGATTTGGGTAACCGTGGAGCTGCTGATGGTGGGTTATATTCTAAATTCTTTGTGCCTTCTCTTGAAGCATTCCAGGTGGACTTTGATGATAAAATTGCTGAGCACAATGATGATGGATATCTGGGATTATTTGAGTATGAAATGTTGCTTGTGCCTGAGTATTGTGTATTTAGTACAAAGGATGCATCCCATTGCTTGAAAAGGGGCAAAACTTGAAAGTGGGTTCATATGAGCTCTTCACCTTTTTTGATTTGAAGATGGCATGTGATGAAGATAATCCACAACTATGGATACCAGAAGCAGATGAATTATGTTGTAGATTTGAGGAAGCTGAAGATGAAAAGAGTAGAAGCACAATTGACAATAAGAATGAATGCTGCAGGTAGGTTAGTGTTTTTAGGCTTCGCTTGAAGAAATCAGGAGAAAACAGGACATTTGATAAGGGGAAGTACCGATTCTTCCTTTTTGGTGGCCTTGGGCCACAAAGTAAATTCAAAATGAGAATTGTGATACAGGTTTGTACAGTGGCTCTATGCCCAATGGATATGACTCCTGGTCTGCATCCCAGAGGTCTGAGGTTCTTGCCATGCCTACAAGAGACATGCATCCCCGAGCAAGAGCCAATGGTGGTACCTACCTAGGATTAGGGTTTTGAGTCTGTTTCATACAAAGTATTATCCTTTTTTCTTCAAACCCTAAAGTCTTGTGGTCACCTTTTTACTTTATGTTCTTTTCTTTCACTAACCACTTATCCTAGGTCCCCTGTTGCTTAAGTTACAACTTTATGTCCTCTTAGTCATTAAGTGACCGACCCCCTCTCCCTAGCATTACCACTCGTGGCCTATCGTATCATAAAAGTTTAAGTCGTAAAGTCTTTATGGGGTGTGAGTGTGCCATGTGGTTGCTTATTGCAGTGTGTCATCAGTAACATCATCGTTCCGATGCACGGATGCGATAATGCACCAGCTATCAAAGAGATGTGGCTTACAGCCATCCAATCGAGAATCCCAGATTGATGAATCATGAGTTACCAAGTGTCATGGTAAGAAGAAATCTGTAGGACCTAACATCTAACAATCACGTGAGTGTGCATGGAGAATCTATCAGAGGAGAATATTTGTTGCGCGTTCATGCGATAAGGTGACATGTGGTCTAGTCTCATTTAAAGGAGCATAGAGAAAACAAAGAGGGGAAGTGTGGTGGGCTTAGCACAAGAACGCAGAGCCTAAAGGTGGTGGCCCATTTTCAGCTGTGATGCCATGAGATGGTACCACGTGTCCAAATTAGATGCAAGGAAGGAAAAGTTAGAGGTGGAAGATTGTCCTACTAGCACAATTTCAGTGGTAAAGACTTTTCAGTAGTGCCTACGTGGATTGTAAGGCTCAAAGTGTATCCCACAATCATCGATCTAGTAAAGGACAAGCCTGGATCAATGGTTGAAGTTAAAATTGGAGCGACTGTATGTTAGCATAATTCCCACCTATTTCCACCCTGCAATCAATGGATCTGCAACATGGCCACGGACCAAACATCAAATCTTCTCATCTGATTGAGGTAGAGGTTTCTTCACCTGTGGATTTTTAGGGATCTGACTACTTCAACTATAAAATTTATTGAAGATCCAATTGTTTATTTGAAAATCTGTAAGGGTCTGGTTGTATCATTTAGGAAGTTTGTCAGAATGTAGGTGGTTGGTAGCTTGTTTGCTCCTTTAAAAAGGAATCCATGGCCATTCTACTGGTGAGTTTTTTGGGATCTTTCTGTTTTGGCTCTAGATATAAGATATCCATGTCTTGAAAGGCATTTTCTGTTGTAGGTCTGGTTCATTGTCTAGTGCAAAGCTATTCTATTTTGTAAATGATAAATTTATGTATGATAATCTTCTGTTCAGATTGAGTTAAATGAGAAACACTTCATGTGTGTATTATTTATGATTGTCTCCTTTGATGTATTATTTTTCTTTTGAACAAGGTTATCAAGGATTTTTGAATTCTTCAATGTGCATGTGCTACATTATATGTTTGGTTTCTTGCATCTGCTCAAGGAGTAGATTAAATTTTCTTTAGAGAAGATATAGGGAAAAGTTGGTAATGTCAAAGGATTCGTAAAGCATGGTAATAGATAATACTCTTTCTTGGACATATTATTGTTAGGCAGTAATATTCTATGTTGAGTCCTCTAGATATGAAGTTCTGGTTGTCATAGGGAAACATTTACTTTAATAGGTTTGACTCTGTTGCTCTAATAAAGCACTAGTCTACGAAATTGTCTGTCCAAAGGTTCTAGGAAAATCTCACAACTCCAAAAAACAAAATCATTTCAAAATCTCAATCTTTTAGGTTTTAGGAGTAGGTTTTAGTTGCATGCTCTCAGATTCAGCCAGTTAGATAGTCTAAGAACATTGCCAATCTAGGTTTATCTTACAAATCTTGGCCCACATGTGAGAGCATTCTGCCTAAGTGAGTCCAAGATGAATATTTTGTCGTGAATAAGGGAAGACCCTCCCAAGTGTAGTAGAACCTAAATTGTAGGGGAGGCACATGCAAACAACCTCCTGTCTTTGTTGGCCGAATCTGTCATTGAACTTGAGCATAGGAAGTGGCAAACCCTTAGAGTTTGATGACTGCTGATTTAGGAACCAACAAAACCTCCAATCATCTAAATCAAGAATTTGTCATGACATCATGATCTTACCATCCCCTTAGGAGATCCCATGCTCCAAGTGAACACAACATGGTCTCAAGAGCAATGTATCATGCCAGAACTCTAATCCATAAACAAGAGTATACCATGACATAAAACAAATAAACTCTAAACCAACATCACCTGTCAAGCACCACTGACACCTCAACCAAAGACTCCATGAGTTGTCCATGGCTCCAAGATGTTACACATCTTAAATATCATGAAGATGACCCATCTCCAAATAGTATCCATGCAAATGTGAAAGAACCCTTCTACAACAACAAGATCTAAGAGCTCCTCCTAGTAACATCTATAACATTAAAGAAGTTCATCCATCACCAAGTGACGAATTCGTAGTCATTGCTAAAGCTCCTACTAAACTGTGACAATTGAGATTTCCAAACATAATGACCAAATATCTCCTAATCTAAAAATCCTCCAAGTCCACACATGAACATGTCCATGTGACAATAAAACTAAGTGGCACCAAGATCTCCAAACCAAGGAAATACACCATCACTATCAAAAGCTTACACAAAACTATGTATCCAATCTATTCATGACATCATGATACACATGCTATGGGTCCCCACCACTGACTATCTAGTTACTCAACATCATCCATCCTCTCATCTCAAAGCAACCACACCAATGCACAAGTGACCACATACAAGGCCAAATAACAAGTCTGCACCAACACTAAATCAACTGAATGGATATAGATAGTCCACTTTTGAGTCATCATACTAGTAATCAGAAAAAAGAGATTCAAAAGATAATTACCATGTAGACAATATGACTCAAGCACTAGATCATGTTTAGATCTGATTCGCCAAATACGTCCACAACTCGAGCACCATAGTCTAAGAATGCAGAAGCATTACCACAGAAATGCTGAGTGACTTATCACATACTAGTACTCCCATGCAGAGAAAAAATCTCACCTTCTCAACACATGCATGAAGCATACATGTAAAACTGCAACTATCTCATCTAGTAATGCTCCAAAAGCCAGGGTCTAGAAAATAGCTTATCAGTAGCTCCATAAAACCACAAGTTTTATTTCTTGACCGTTTAAAACCTACAAAATCACTGTGTTACATCCAACACTCATGCGCATCCACACCCACTTCACATCTGGTAGACCCTAAAGTCTGCATACACCCATAATGGTTAAACTAGAATAATGGATAATCACATATGAGCATAACCATAGATTTTAGGAAAAACTATAAAACCCCTCAAATCTAAAGAACATGAATCTGAGGCATGCAAGTACAAAACATCGTAAAGGAAGTAGAGGTCTAGGAACTCTAGGGCCACTTGTAGGCCAACTCCACAATAACCAACATGCACATGCATCCGAAGGAGACATGCTATTACAGAAGCTTCCAGATCATCCAATGATCAACTCCATAGCCTATATGCAATCAAGGTAACAAAAAATAATGCCTTCCAGTACCAAGAATAAATACCCAGTATAAGCACATTACTCCATGGCTAAACAACAACACAAGCTTCTCCATATCACCAAGGAGCCTCTCACACAAACACCCAATATGAAACCTTTGCTGCAACACAACCACAAAGAAAAAAATCCCACCCCGTGCAATAAGATTATTCTGCTGTCAACTAGGAGCCTCAGACCACATCATTTAAATATGACCAGCTCCATTTTCTCCATCTTCACCATCCTTCAAGCTACGTGTTATCTCATGAAACTGAAACAAATGAGCAATCACCTTCCACTTACCAAAGGATCAGTCATCAATCGATTCCTTCTAATTTCCTCAAGCTTGCCAAACTAAGAAATCTTCACAGAAGGAATACCTAGAACCAGAAACACCAGGAACAATCAAATCCTAGAAGAATGCTCTAATACCATTTGAAGGGAAATTAGTTCATCTTAGAATGAACATCTGAGAATAGTAGTGTTTTCAATAGATTAAAATTTCTTTATATTGCCTTAAAAACACATACAACTATGCCACAAAGCAGAATCAGGCATAGTTCATTTCCCACCATTAATCCTTAGAGAAAAGTTAATACAATTTCAACTAGTTTTGACAATGTGTAGAAAACAGACTCAACAATAGAATCATAAAGCATGAGAAGATATGAACACACATATTTACGTGGGGAAAACCCTTACGAGTAAAAAACCCCAAACTCCAAAAGCCAGAGACCCATTGTATTATTCAGTAACCAAGTATACACAGGTACAATACAATTGGAGGCTCTAAGCCTTTTCACAGATATTAACATCATGTTCCATCTAGAGAAACTTTGACAACATAATCCCCCTGAATTCAATATCTTTGATCAATTGAACAAATTGATTATCACATAGTTACAATGTAGGTTGTTATCATCTGGTTACAAACTAACCATCCATTCTACATTCTATGCTATACTAGAAACCAGTCAATTCAGTTCATGTAGGCAAATGGTCACAATTTAGTTTAACTATCAAAGACAGGTCGAACTATCGATAGGACTTCATTCAAGCTCTCCTTGAATTCTCAAAGTCACATCGATATCCACATTGTTTGGAAAATTAACCAATTAAACATCCTCCATCAACATCATCCAATCCCTGCTCTCCCACTTAGCACCCTCTAGGTCCCACGAAGGCACCCGCGAACTGGTGGGTTGCACAGTTCAATATATCACCATATCGATGGGACAATTTATTGTCTCCCACTGATATAAGGATGTCACTTCAATGAAGATCATAATGCGCCATGTGGTCCCCACTGCCATGTCATAGCGAACTCCCAACTCATCAGCATATCATAATGTATGTTTGACACAGCTACATTAGAATATCGAAGGGACTCTATGATGACTCCCTCTGATATCAACATGTCCCTTTGATGAAGCTTTAGACAATCCATCAGAATGTCGAAGGGACTATTCATGAACTCCCTCTGACATTGATCTGTCAGTCCGATGAAACACTTAACGCCAAACGATGGAGGTCATCGGAACATTGAGACTAGCTACTTTGTCCCACCATAAATTCTTTGTCAGCCTGACAAGCCAAAACCTATATCCTTCTTACTAGTAAGTTTGAGGTGCTATTTCTCAACACAATGGTTATGCTAATTGCAATTTATATGGAATGTCATATAAATTTGAATGTACAGCATTGGGTGAACATAGAAGCATGGCATTTTATAAGAAGTCTTAAGTTGTAGTCATAAGTAATCTATAAAAATTTGATACATAAAAAAATAGTTTCTAATCAACCTAGCAAATAGACCCATTATAGCCCTTGGATATTTCTCCAAAGACTTTCCTCAATATTAAACCACACTATATCACTATTGCCATTATGATTTACCTAAGAAAATCTTCTATTGGACTAAGCACCACTTCCTAATGGTGAACAAATATTGTCAGGATATTATTATTCATTTTAGTCCATGCATCATACATTGAATAATAAATCTCAACTGTAATTTCTCTACCACTATTTGACTCATCGTCCACATGAAAATCATATTCACTTTGACCAAGCAATAGAGTACAAGAGTAGATGCTTTTCCAAGATTATACTACCCCATTACTTAATTAGAACTTTGTGTAGTTCTCTAGTTACATGTTCTATAACCCATGATTGCATATCATTAAGTGGGCAAGCACAAGTGAATCTAGGGCTTATAGTCTAATAAATCTACAAAAAATGTAGGGGTGCACACAAGTGGCATATTTGGGTAGACTTTTCTAAATGAATCTATTTTAAATAATGACTAATTCTATTATTTACATACAATGATAATCCTCACAATATATCTAGTGGGAAGCTTTGTTAAGATTATTATGAGCATTGGACCATAAATTAAGAGCCAAAAATTCCCATCACACTTATGTCTATTAACAATTAAATTTTATAAGAAAATATTATAGTTCAATAAACTATGGATCCCTATTGTGTTCTAGACAACAATGGTTTTTCATAGGGAAAACAAATTCACTCACATTAATGAGAGATAATTTACATCTACCACAAACATTCTCTTACCCAATACATGTATTAGCATGCATGACAAGTTAGAAGTTTGGCAAATCCTTACTCTATGTTTGACAACATAACTAGACTAGACATCTTCTCATGGAATATGACAATTGTAGTTCCCAGAAGATAGATTTCTATTAAATTTGCAAGTGTCATTCCACACCATTCAAATTTTCTAAGAATGTCATGTTACATAGATACAAATGGTGTTACAACAATTCAAAGGATATTTTTTTTAAAATATCAGTGATACTTGTGATAGTCCAAGTGTAAAGATGTTGGTTTTTAGGTGGTAAAAAGGTTAATGAAAGTAAATATATGCATTTTTTAACCTATCACAATTAGGGGATTGCTTGACAACCATTAGAAAAATTAGCAACCCCTCAAAATTAAAACATTATTGAAGAAATTAATTAGACGATTCTTGTATCAATCTACATGAGACATACAACTTTGCTCTTCCTCTAAATCTTCTAGAATACACATGATCTCCTCTACTTCAAAACTTCTTTTATACCCAGTTCAATGGAAGTAGTATCCCAAAGGGATTTGAGGAACACCCATGTTGATATGAATTATTTTTAGGTGTTTCAAACTTTGAACTCTGATGTGATGAAATTAGTTATCCATCCATTTTAAAAGAAATTTCCTTTGAAACTAGTGTTTCCTTATGCTTTGCCCCCACAAGAATCTCTCAAAGTTATTTTGCATCCCAATATTGATGATTTGTGTATATCCTAAATATGTCATAGGGTTTTTCAAGCATGTCAAGAGTGGGCCACATCCAAATGTTTCCATCTTTCTTATTAAATTATATGGGTGACATTAATAGAATTAATAGCTAAAATTTATCTTTATTAAATGTTAATGTTGGCCTGCAACTAGTACTTGTTCTATGCTATCACTCTTTTCTACTTGAACTCCAATTCTATAACTATTAACTTTCTGGGATCTATTTTTCTTTATAAATTAGTAAACAATAAAATCTATTGGGAACTTAGGGAGTAGTGTATCAAGCCTCAGATACCATTTGACTTAGAAGCCCTTTCTAATGGTTATTTTTATAAATTTGAGTCAAAAGTCACTCACGGCTTGCTTCCAAGATTTTCCTTGCTTTTGGTTTGCATCAAAATTACTATGTTAACATTGAGAGTGTGCCCAATAGGGCTTGATTTGGTGTTTAATATCTTACAAGAATTATGAAAAAAATAGGAAATTAACCAATAATTTCTTAATAGAGTAGGATTTAGTTTCCATCCAAGCTTTCTTAAATCATCTTTTTTCCAACAATATCCCAAATCCCCCTCTATCTTTTGACCAACAAAATATTTTTTATATGAATTGAGATGTCATTTGAAACTCTCCTATAAGTTGTCGACTTGGTAAATTTTGTAAAAGAGAGCTTAAATTGTATGTCCACACTATGTCAAGTATGAGGTTTTATCAACTTGATCACCAATCCTCCCTCCAGGAGATTCATAACCAATGCCAATTTGTCAACAAAATGAAGAATGAGGAACCATGCAATGTTCAAAAGAATTGACCAATCATTGCTTCCATTATTGTTTTTGAGTCTAATGATAATACATTTGAGGCTTCTAACAAGAGGCACATTCAAGAAAAACTACATCCTCTAATTATGAGGCTTTTTCTTGTGCCAAATAGAGAATTAAAGAAATTGATAAGCCAAGACAATGCAAGGTCAAAAGCAAAGATCTTTTGATCTGAGAGCATAAATCCATCAAACTTTAGAAATATGAGAATTTGAACTATAGCAAAGGCCTTTTGGCCCAAAACCATTAGTCATAAGATCCTAATATTGATTTGTGGTTGAACCATGCCTCAACTTAAGTATACGATTAATTAACCATAATTTGCACAAAATTTAAAATAGAACGCAACTAATAATTGATAATTCAATGCCAATTTTAAAATGTTAAAAAATAAATCAGTATGGTTTATATTAGTGCAATTGTACATGGAAAATCAATATAAATCATCATATTGCTCTTCATAAAGAGTATCAACATGATAAACTAATTTGTTAGAACCACAAGCAATATCAATGCCACTTCCAATAACTACTTTTGTTTTTTGTGTTGTCATTGTTAGTTAGGGTTTTTTTCCTAAAAGAAAGCTTTTTTATGTTAAAATTTTAAATATAATATTTTTTGGGTGAGTACTTTGATCCTAATAATTATCCTATAGTACGACAATAATACAAACTTACAAAGTATAAACTCAAAACATATCTACCAATTTTCTCACAAGAGCACTAATTAGTAATAACCTTCAAACTTACCAAAAAGATCATGAGAGAGTAGGCTATTTTCATTACCTTGTAAAACAATTTTGAGCAAAAAAAAAACCTAAGTTTTCTTGGTGCCGGTTAATGTTTTGCAGTTGCAACAGTAGCCAGGTTATAGAGAGAAGGATCTGATTAAAAACCCCTACTAAAAGAAGTGAGAAAATGGATGGAACAAAAACAACACCTAGAAAAGCCCTTGACTAAGGCAAATATGAACAATTAAAGTAAGAAAGGCCTGTATAAAATAAAGGGAGGAGTAAAAAGGGACGAGAACTGTAGGAAAAGTGGAAGAATGGAGTGAGTTAAACAAAAGAAGACAGTTAAAGGTAACATTGAAATGGTTCCAATGATCTGCTGGCCTCTGTTTGCTGAACAAAGGTTGAACAGGATTATGCTGGTTAACCATGACCAGGTACCCATAGATCTGAAGATGGGAAGGGACGGGTTTATACCGAGAACAGAAGTGGAGAAAGTAGTGAGGGCATTGATGGAAGAAGAAGATGGAATTAAAGCAAGGGATAATATGCGCGGATTGAAAGAAAACGCAAAGCTTACCTTCATGGAAGGAGGGACTTCGTACAACGCCATGACCATTACCGCTGCTTATCCCATGCAGAAGCACGAGTTTAAATGACTTTCGACATTCAGAAATCTGTGGTGCATTAGCTGTATTGTTATAGGTATGATGTATATATCCATGGTGTGTTGGTGAGGGTTGTATGTGGGTTTGTGTAAAGGCGTCTGCAAGCCGAGTATAAGGACAACAACGAGGAACACATTCGTGGCAGCCCTCTAGTGTCTATGATGATATAGTCTACTATCCAAGCAAGTGTGCAAGTGTCTATGATGATATAGTCTATTATTCATAATGTTATGATTATGCAAGTTCTATGGCAAAAACAAACCAAAAAAAACATTGAAATTGTATCATTTTCCTTTAAATGGAGATCCACACAAAAAGATTATTTAGGATCAGTTGGTAATTAAGCTCATTTGAGGAGCCTTTCAACAAAACTACAGAAAAGATGGGAAAATAGATTTACCATTACCCTCCAAGAACCTTATAGACAACAAGAGGTTCTAACTTAATCGATCACCAAACTATATGTATATATAACTAGCACACACTATTGGAACCCAAATCATCCTTTAAAATTTTAATAATTTTCAAAGATAGAAAATTGGCCATGGACTTGCCTATTGGGGTGAGCTAAACTCACAAGCATAAGAGACTAATTGGGCTGACATAGGAAATTTACCCTTTACCTTACAAAGCAAAGGGTTAAATCAAGCCTTATTGATCTGTCTAAGCCTGGCATAAAGCTATGGAACTTTTATAAAAAAGCCTAAGGCTCAAATTTCTCCGAGACATGTTCAAATGTAAAATTGTGTAATACACTGCATAAAATTTTAGGTGCAGCATACTTCAACCAACAAAGTACAAGTCCTAGGATTTAGCATCTAAGCAAAGCTATGTCCTCAAGTGATTGAAAAAGGAATAATTAGCAATGGCCTCCAAGTGTAAAGTTAAGAGACATACCATGTTGAATTCTAGATGCATAATACCTTGACCAAAAAGCCACAAGCTCTAGGATGCATCATCTAAGCCAAGGTACATCTCCAATGTGGTTGTAAAGGGTACAGTTGGCCATGGCCTTCAAATGTAAAATTGAGTGCAACATACCACACTCGTACCTCAACTAAAAAAGGTGCAAGTCTTGGGATGTAGCATTTAAGCCAAACTATGTCCCTAGTGTGGTTGCAAATTATACAATTGGCAATGGCTTCCAGGGGTAAAATTTCCTATAACATCACATTCAATTCTACACATGGCAACAAGAGGCGAAGCTTGGGATGCAGCATCTAAGCCAAAGTACATTCTCAACTTGCTTGAAAAGGGTACAATTGACGATGGCGTACAATTCTAGATGTGCCATACCTCAGTTGAGGAACTACAAGTCCTTATCTAAAATCTAGACCAAAGGTATGCCTCAAGTTGTAGGTGCAAGCCTTGTGTGAAATCTAGGCCAAAGGTATGCCTCAGGTAGTAGGTGCAATAGACACTTGAAGCAAATACATTGCAGTAGGAATGGGTTACAAGTTCCCCAACATTTCACAACCACGTCAAAACAAATTATCCAATAGGTCTTTAAATCCAGCATTGCGTATTCTTCTAACGCATGATTAAACCAAAACGGAGCACAAATATCACCTTTGCGGGGATTTCCTTTTCTGTCGCCGGAATCACACCCTTTTATCCTTTCGCTCTCTTTATTTGTCGTAGAATATTTTTGCCCTGACGATAACAAAGAAATAGTGGTCAGATTTTGACCGGAATTTAGGTTGAGGAGTTTTTGATAAAGTCAGTTGGAAACAAGGGTCCAGAACTTTTTACAAAATAGGATTCTTATGAAATTTATGGTATTTATGCATCAGAGATATCAAATTGCCACAATCCATAATAGTAAAATATGATTGTTTCTGGATATTAATTGTATAATGCTTTTTCACATCAACTTTCAGATCATACTCATAACTCCATGATCTATCCATAATTTAATATAGAAAAGCACTACACAGTTAATATCCAGAAGCAATAAAATTTTGATATTTATGCAATTCATATGGTTGGGAATAGTGATGCGGAGAAGGGGTTTTGCTAAACTCCGTCAATTGACGCTGTGACTTTGGAGAATTTATGTGTGTCGTCAGATTTGACTTCAGACATCGTCAGCGTTGGGTCTCTCCATTTGACGGTTGCAGAGGTATATTTTAGTTGCCACAAATAGCAAAGAAAAAATGGACCAGAAATATTAAGTTCAACAACGGGCTCCGAAAAATGTTCTAAAATGGACACTAATGTTTTTGTTATTGAGTAACAGAACTCCAATTTCACGTATATCTCGTAACATGCTTATGCATTAACGAACAAGGAAAATTATTCCAACAAAGACATGGGAGATTCTTCTCCATTCCAGAGGCAGTCATCACTCCTATCCCAAATGTTTTGACTAAGCTAATTCACTCATCATCATGCAAGCTTAACTAAACCAAACGAATTTTTGCTGAAGATTTAAAATAAAATGATATAGAAAAGAACAAAGACTGAAACCCTTAAAAAGTTACCTATGCTCGTCTATGGAGATGCATGTTCTGGATCGCCACAAGGAAGTCCACATCTTTCCTCATGATCGCAAACTCGGGTACAAACTTGCTCGCCTCCTGCTTAATTGGCGTGAGAATTGCTTAATTCCGGGCAAATGCCCACATATAACAGCCTAGCGGCTAATTATTTCTTAGCGAGCTAAACCATTGCCCACATGTGAACCCGACTCTAGAATTTTGTCCACCAACAGAACATCGACGCGTAAGGTGGGATGAAGTCCTACACTGAAGAAATAACGCGATGTGTTCTCTAATGGCAACGTCAATCTTATCAACTCAGCAATGTACAAGGCTCTCTATTCTGCCGTAAAGCTTTTCTTCCATAAAAATTCCTTGCAAATTCCATGGCTGTCTATTCTGCCCTACTGGGTGAAAATTCCATAAAAGATTCACAGAAAGCAGTATGAAATGAAGAGAGTACATAATTCTGGTTTTTCAATAAAAAGTCTATGCTGAGAGTTCGTGGCATAGGCGGAGAGAAATTTCGTGTAAGATTCACAGTACGAAATGAAGAGAGCACATAAAAGGCCAGGTTGTAATATTTTATCCCTAGAGCTTAGTGTTTTTATCCTTCACATTTAATTTCTTAAATTAATATTTAATTATTCTAATATTTTATCCAGTTAGAGTTATTAAGGTTCATAGTGTGTATTCATAGCAATAATTGATTATCCCTGATAATACATTAGGGAAAAGTTATTTTACTTTATATTTTTATGACTCTCTCCCTGCTTACACCCCTTAGAATTTGACCTTAGGACTATAACTTCAATGATTTTAGTTTATTTCAGATCTAGTATAATTCTAATCTTACTATTCACTTTCAAATTTCTTAAGGTTTGCATTTACTTTTGCTCACATACTTTAAAGTTTGGATATTGCATAGAGATGTACATATCTTTAATCTTACCTTCTCATCCTTCCTTCCTCTACTCTTATGTCTCATTTTAAAGCTTGTTCCTTAGTTGCTATACATGCTTATGTTTCAAACGTTAAAATTGTTATATCTTTCATACCACATGACCCACCATATTCGATATATTTGTGTCTTCTTGCACTATGGATGGAAATATGTTTTCTATAGAGGTGTTGTTTTACCATGTGCTATTTTTCCCTCTTTTATGGAGTTTGTTATCGCTTAACCTCTTCTCTTAGATACGCTTATGACATTTACCCATGAGTTTCATGATGGTCTTATGCCTTGTGGTAATAATGAACATCTACCTAGCAATGATATCTCATGTGTTAGTTATGCATCTAGTTTGATGACTATTGATGATGTCACACCTCCTTCATCTATACATGACCTTGATATACTTTGTGATGGTCACATTTTTACATGTCATGTTAGTCATATGTCCATTGTTTCATGTGCTTTGAATGAATTGCCTTCTTTTATAGATGATGACAAAGATGATGATGATCATTTTTCCAATCTCATGTTGAATCTATGGATAATTATGATAGCATTTCATATAGCCATAGCCCACATTATGATAGCTTGTACCTTGATAATAATCCATTATCTTTTCATGTAGTGATACTCCATTATTTTGTCCTACATTCCATGAAAATATTAGGAGCCTTAGTGAAAATCTACTAGCTGAAGATTATGTTGGCTCCACAGATGCTTCCTTCCAAGTGAAATCATTCTTACTTGATATTTATGAGCACCTAAATGATGGTCCATTATATTGATTAGTGAACTTATATTATACATAAATGGTGGAGACTTACAGTGGATTTCAATCCATCATACTTGCTTTACACTTCTTTCATGAATTTGGCTCATAATTTTATTGCTTTTTTTAGCCAAGTTCACATGAGTATAGTATGGAATCAAAAATTTCATCCCATGGTTTATCTTTTGATCCTAATTCATCTTATACCAATATGGATTATGTCTCTCCTATTCATACTTTTTGTGCTACCCTTGATTCACATGATAATAATCTAGTAGTCTAAATACTCATCAATGAATAGGAAGAGAACAAGATGTTAATTTACAATAACCTATTTTTCCATCTAATGGAGTTTATCTAAACAAACCAGGGATTTTGAAATCATTTGAATCATATATAAACAACCCAAGCATTTTGAAATTATTCGACAATCATAAAATACTCTCAAGGAAAAATATCTCTATGGGACTTAGTGTATGTCACCTTTTAACAGAGATATCATGCAAAAGGCCTTAGAGAAAATTCAAATGGGTCCAGGATACAACTCTACAACTAGTCACACTTTTTATAGAGTCTATTCACCATAAGTAACATCAATCTATATCATTTGATGATGTAAATATTCAACCTGAGAAGGTTCTATAAGAAGTAATACATTTGCCTAATGTGGTCACTATTGTATTTGACTATAAATTATGATGAATGTTTGGTGACATATCGACAAAATATTGTTGACTTACGACACTATAGTGATTTAAATTTTGTCGCTTTAACAACCAATTTTTATACGTCGAAACCACGAACCAGCATCGTTGGTTAGCACCACAGAAAATGTTGGTAGCGTCCATCACAAAATCAACGTAACTTCGTCCATCTATCAACACAAAATCATAAAATGTTGCAGAATGCCCATTTGAAATCGTCAAAAAAACACCAAACGTTCGTCTATATTCTGACGAGGTGGAGTAAACCATCATTGCCATTACGACGAAAACTATGTCACGTGTACAACAACCTCGTCGCAAATTTTTGTGGTTCATCAGGCTATGTTTGTCGAAATTGCAACGAAAGCCTGCAATTTCTTAAAAAAATTATTCGATCAAACATCTTTTACTTTCACCGATGGTGCCTTATTTATCCACTATGTCGGCATAACTTGAGATATGTTCTCCCAACTAAATTTTATCGGTGTAAGATGTGTCATCGGGCGGTCCATTTTCTATTGTTCCGATATCATTTTGTTCCTCTGATGAAATATATCGGTGTACCTCATGCTAAAATCCTGAGTGAGTCTATCTTTTACTTTCTTGAATAACCCATTGGTAGAACAAAAAGAATATGTCCCTGATACGAGCCTTTTATCTTCATCAGAGTAGTATATGAGATCAGAATTGTCACTTGTTAGGCTTCTGATGGCCGATGAGTATTTTTTCAGGGAAACTTTCATGAGTTATGCCAATATGTATTTCCTGTGGTGCTACATTCTCTATTTGTTCCCTTTTAATCAAAATATACAACCCAATTTCTTCTGTCGATCAGTATGAATGCAATGTGCTATGCCAATATTGTACAATGTGCTTCGTCATTCACGTAGGCCATTCCTGCAATGTTTTTATTGGTGAAGCTTGCTAGTTGTTGTGCCGATATAATGTATCATGCCAATATAAACATAAAACATGATTGAGGTGACATAGATACTGCTTGGTCGATATGTTATATCTCTTCAATTTGAAATGTGTGAACAATGGGTCTTGGATACATATAGTGAGTAAATAGCTTATAAGAACAATGGTAGAAGACCCAGCAATGAAGACTTGGGCAAAAACTGCCATAGAAATTGCTGGATATGTCTCACATGACCTGCAATAATGCAAGTCCCAAAGCATATGGGCATAGTGTTGAAAACCCACACATGGAAACTAGGGACCCAAATTTGTGTCTTAAGGTTGTGGAATCCCTACAAAAACCCTCATTAACCAATCAAAAAGTAAACAATTGTCTACTAATTTGAAAGGAAAATCAGTTTTAATAGTTGAGACAGGTATGAATGAAAAAATGGAAGACTTATGGTAAAATTTCAAATATGTGAATGTCTCCTTGGGAAAAAATCTAATAGTCACCTTCTTCTCTCATAGTGGAGTAAAGTAAAATATGTTCTTAACATTTTACAGGCAAAAGTTAGTGTAAAGACAACATACAAGTATGTTGATCCCATAATTGAACTGCACACCAAAATCACAATTTAAAACAAGTATCGTTCCCACAACGTATGAAGCCCACCTGATTACAATTGAGTTCAAATAGAAATTAAATCCACAAGTAATGATTTCCAAATAGTACATTCTATTTTTGGTTAGTTGTGTGTGTGAGAGACCGAGAAAGTGAGTGTGTGTGTGTGTGTGTGAGAGAGAGAGAGAGAAGGTCACTTTTGTGATGGATCTCTGGCAAAATATGTGTGTGCTTTCTCATATGATACCTGGGCGAATAAAAATAACAGTTAAACCCAAACCAAAAACCAAACCAACAACATATAATACATAACTGTATTAATTCTATCCAATGAAATTATTTTATCATTAGTGCATGAAGCACATGATAGGCAATTACTAGGAGCAATCCATCCACTCACTTATTCCATTGGTCACTAAATAAGAGAATCATCTATAAAATTGCTACCTAGATTGAAAGGTGCCCCTCATATGGATCAAATGGCATGTAAGCAACTAGAGATGATTATTGGGAGCAACTGCAGAATCAATAACCTACCAAACAATGACATGACATCATCACTAACTACTCATCACATAGTGAATTGTGGATGATTTTAGCATTAACCACATAATTACAATATCTGTATGTTTAATGATTTAATACCAACTATGTTATAGGGATCTCTCCTAGACCCCTCATACCCAGACCTAGTTCGAACCATGTACCAGTCTCAAGCCAATTCTTGTGCTGAAATGGCTGGGCTCTTCTCTTTTGTTTCTGCGCTACACGAGTACATCCCAAGTTTGTCTAATCCAAACTTGTATATCCCCATACGTGGGATCCATCCGTGGATATCTTCCCCTACAAAATCTGTCATCCAGGGTAGCATATGAGATGTGTTAAAAAGTAAAATAAGTACAAAGGGTAACATATTGAAGAGAAGGAATGAAAATCGCATAAGCTTAAAAGTGCAGCATAATGAAATATTGAAAAGTGCATTACCTTATTGAGATTCTCATTGTTTTGAGAATAGTTTAATATTCTCTACTTAACAGGGCCAACCATGTGATGGTGGAAGCTCATTTGGCCCCTCCCCCCCCCCTCACATCACTCTCAATTCCCCATACCTGATCATATAACATTAATCATTCATTCATCCATTAATAACATATAACATTCACTCATTCATCCATTAATAACATATAACATTCATTCATTAACATATAACATTCATTCATTAACATATAACATTCATTCATTAACATATTCACATTCATTCATTAACATATAACATTCATTCTTTCAGTTTTTACATAACATTCATTCATTAACATATTCACATTCATTCATTAACATATAACATTCATTCTTTTAGTTTTTACATATTATCAAAAATATGGTTGTCAAAAATATCAGTTTTTAAACATTCATTAACATATTATCAAAAATATGGTTGTCATAATATGATTACAATCACTTTTTTTGTTTCTTTTTTGCAGCTAAAAAAAGAAGTGGAGTATTGTTTTCTAAATCATCTATCCCCCCTTCAGTTGTTCCGCCCTCTGCTCATGATCTTAATGTATGCCTAGTCATGTACTCATGACGTGGAGGCCACTGCAAGGGGGGTCTGCTACAATAACAAAGAAATGTTAAATTGATATGTTTTATTATTATTGTTACAAGTATTTCATTAATTAAAAGAACATTAGAGTGGTGCTCTAAGTTACCTGATGGGGCCACATCATGTTCTCGATCTTGTCTTATAGCCTCATGCTCAACATGCTAAACACCCTCTAAATCCTCTAGAGTTGAAACACAAAAGGTTACATTAATTAATACACCAATTGTAATTAAATATACATGTTTAAAAGAACATTACAGTGGTCCTCTTTACCTAATGGGGCCACATCATGTTCCTGATCTTGTCTAGCCTGATCATGCTCTACATGCTCTAAAGTTGAAACATGAAGGTTACATTAATTAATACACCAATTGCAATTAAATATGTTTAATTGTATTAATACATACTGTGTTTTGTATAGCACATGAATACATCCAGTACCGAGATGCACACCATGACCTTCATTTGCAAGTTGTGCTCCACCCTCACCAGGCTGCATTCCAATGTCATGTGCAGTATTATCATCGCTTGCCTATTTAAAACAAATAGGCACATAATTTTTTTATGGTGGAAATTAATATTGAATAGATTACACAAGTATTCAATTTTAAATAAACTTCATTCAGTTTATTTATCTGCATGTCGGATGCAATGGAAGCTTGTGTTTGCCCAATCAAGAGTCTTAGGTGTTCAGCCACGGCTCCATAGCCTTGCTGGAAGGCAATCTTTAGGTCCTCTTCTGTAGGCACTCTATTGAATTCAAAGCCTTGCATTTTTGCATAAGATCATGAATTTTGCTTCTATGGTGTGACCAAAATTGTTTGCAATTTATTATTTGGATGCAATATTTCATTTATTGATACTTACAATTCGTGTGGCTAATTTCATATAACCACCAGAGCCAAGTTTGTGTTTCCCGTGTTTTTCTATTCTTGCCTTTGTTGCCTTCGATGTGTTGAGTAGCCTATGAAAAGTTTGAAATACATTAGATTATGTAAAAAGAAAGAGTAATCAGTATATAATTACATTGTTGATAGTATCACATACCTTCCTTAGCCTAGTGGTGTCTTTCCTTTTTTCTTTTCAACGTTCTCCTTTCCATCTGACACCAGGTCCTTCCACTCCCTCTCCAGAATCATGGGGGGACACTCATACTTTTTGTTCTTCTCTAAATGTGACCTATATTGGTCCCTCACATACTTTAGATAGGTACTAGCTTTCTTAAGGACCTTGGTTCAGTTGAATGTGTTATTACCGAACAGCACAACTAAACAGTTAATGAGCTCATCTTTTAAATCTTGATTTTGGGCATTCCACCGTGTACGTATGGTGGACCTGAAGATCTTCAATGTAATATCATTTAGATGTTTATAAAAAACATCATTTCCTACAAAATGATCATGGGATCATTAGTCTAAAAAGAGTGATCAATAAGTAAATTTCAATTGGATTATATATAATAATAATTAAAACATTTTAAAGTACCTGGGACCTTCTCTATCTTTATGGGAACAAAATCCTTGGTCACCACAAATGTGACCGGAAATGTTCCCGTACTAGTAATACGGGAAGATCCAGGAAATGCATCACCAGTACTAGTGGCTTCTGCATCCCCAACTACATGTCCTAATGCATGTTCTGGCATGTGTTCGCTGCTAGAGGGAGCACTACCTGATGCCTACATGCTATGTGTTGCCGACATTTTAGTCAACAATATAGGCACGGATGATGGGGTCAAACGATGTGATGTATGTGCAAGAAGATCAGGATCGACACTTGTACCAACCCCTACTCCCCGGGCAGCACCTGCAATACCCTGATCATAGCCAGCAGCATCATGAGGACACAAAAAATCCTGTAAAAACAACACATATTTTAGTTCATGACATAAAAGAGCACAAAATATAAAACCATGAATGAACTTATGTTATAATTAAAGATCTCATGATAGCTTACTTGCAAGTTCTGTGCTCTCTCAATCAATATTTTAACCTTTTCTCTTATCGCATCTATTTGAGGTACTATGAATAACAACTAAAGGATTTCTTCATTGCATTTTTTTGGGTCTTCCTTATCATATCCAAAGGGTTTGCGGAATATGTGATGTCATCATCGCATAATAGTGACTGCACCTCCCTATGGATGCTCTCCTCTACTACTAGTGCCTTTCCCTAATGATCCAACTACGACAAGAATATTAAAAACATTATCAAAATTAACCCAATAAACTTATGAAAAAAACATAATAATAAAACATTTTGCTCATATCTAATTTGTACAATTACAATGAGGTAAACTTGTCAAGTAGAAGCGCTTGAAGATGCATCGTGATCTGTGCTCTGGGTCAGAGCCTTCCCCCTACGATCAATGTCCCACTGTGACAAAAATTAAATATAAAATAACATTACTGAAATGAAACCAATAGACTTACAAAAAAAACATAATAATAAAATGGTATATTGGAGTCATTAATTGGAGGTTGGGTAAAATGGTATATAGTAGGTACCACCCCCATAGTAATTGTGTGTATCTATGTGATTCAAATTGTAATCGATTAGCAACTCTTCCCCTGCAGTTATTGATTTTATCGCACATACGAATACATGGTTTCCCTCGTGCACCTCGAATATGCAATTAGGTTGCTTATTTGTTGACCCAGGTCATGTACTGTTTATAAACCCTGCAATATTCCCTTATGCTTTTGGCCTTTCATCAATGTACATAGCCACTCCTTTATTTTGATCCTTATCTTTTAGTTGTATATAATTTGCTGATAGTGCATACCTACGCATACTTCGTGTATATCAAACCAGCTACATCCAATCTTTGTAACTGTAATAGGGTCTGACATACTCCATCAATTCAGTAACTTTGTCATAATAGACCTTTATGCCATCCATGCAAAATAGGCCCAAACCATGTAATTATGATGGTGCTATGCGATATATCCTCTCGTTGACACAAAAATTAGTGTTTATTGGAGGAAGTTCCTTGGGTACCCATTGTTTCCATAGTTGTTTGTACCTCAAGGGCACCTCGATGTCACCTATGCTCTCATAATCATAAGAACATGACCCCCCTTCAGTAAGAAACAACTCCATGCGTTTACAGAATTTTCTTCTAATCTTTTGACCTCTAGTTGATCTCCCTCTTTTAGACCTAATACATGTCTCGCTTTCCTCTTCTCTTCCTGAATTTCCCTCACTCGAGGAAGACAAATCTGACAAATACCCATTTCGTGGTACTTGTACTCATAAGGATGTTGGATGAAGTTCTTTCATGGTGATGTGATCCCAAGGTATGGGGTTGGAAGATTAAAAACTAAGGTTGTCACTACTAGTCAAATGCATGTGGAGGTAACAATAGTTGTGAATGTATCAATAAACCTTGTAAGGGTCTGATGATCAGAGATCACTTGGTAAGCATGGGAATGGTTTGTAGGGTCACTAACCTTGTGTTTTAAAGCCATTTCTAGGCATTGTACAGAATTGTACGGCCTTGAAGGCATGGTAGAATGGTTGGATATGGTAATAATCTCAATCACCTTCTTGTTACATCAAATTTCATACATTTTAGTTAAGATTTGTGTGAGTTATTGTGGATTTACTTTAGACTACTAAAACCCTCAATTAGGGTAAGCAGAGATAGAAATAATTATGTTTCTCCTTTATTAATTGGTGGAATCTTCTGGTTTCTTGTGAGATTATCCTACTATGAATGTTCTTTCACGTTTCAGTGGATTTAGGGCAAAAGGTATAAAGATAAGATGCGAGGGAATGAAGTTTCTTGACTGAAAAATTGTGTGTATAGTCTGTGAATAGAGTAATTATGAAGGTTAAGCCCTTCAGGTTTTGTGAAAATACTTTGTAAATGGACTTTGATGCTTTGAAGAGCATATACCAGTCAAACTAAATATGTCCCAAGCACTGGAAAGTACAGTATCTAATTTTGTTAAATTGTCGAGAATAAAGGATGGGAGATGGTTTACATTTGTTTGAAGTGAAATGGAATGGATATTGTGTGGTCTATATTAGCCTAAATATTGTTTTGGGTCAGATTACTCCATGTTGAGTTGAAATTGTGAAGTTTAGGACAGTCATAAAGAGAGTTAATGGTAAAATGAAAGGGTAGACTGGGTAATTGTTTGTTTTGATCAAGATGAGGTTGACTAAGGTGTTTAGTAATGGTTTGGAACTCTAAAGCAAAATTTGAGTGTTTGTGTTGAGTTTTGTGAAGGGAAATATAGTTGAATAAGTGTGTCAAAAGAAGGAAAGTTCAAGATTGTTTGTGACTTGTCAAATGAGATTGTGTGAGTTTGTTTCCTTCCTCTGACTCTGTATCATGTACTTCTATACGTTCTCTTATGGACAGGCACTAGGCATTTTTCATTGCACTCATAGACCATGTAATGTTTTCAGTCCCTTTGATCATTTGTGGACCTCAATATGTAAATTTATTTCATCAAAGTTTATAAATTTAAACCCTAGTGAACTTTGTGTGTTGTTATGTGATGGGAATTCCTTTCAATCTTATAGTAGAAAAAATATGATAAGACAGATACAAAAACTACAGTTCACAGGCCAAAAATGGCCACCCAACTAATTGAACATCTCAAAGCTTGGTTGTTCAGACTAACCAGACACCAGTACTAGGTAGTACTTGGGTTTGTCAATGGGACATTGGCTTGAATTGACCAAAATATAGCATGCAACACCTCGATGGGAACAAACAGAGTCTAAATCACTATACTTGCAACAAGATTTCTAAATGTGGGGTAAAAATCACTTACAGTCATTGTCCCTTGGTCAATTTTCCCTTTTTGAGTGCCCTCACCTCTCGCTCTGGCTTTCCTCCTGCCAAATGGTTCCTAGTCTTTTTCCTTGACTCAATGGCCTTGCAGCACTCATCCAATGAAGTCACCTAACTCTCCACTCAGGGGTTGGATGTAGTGGTTCTCGATGTAACTCTCCAGTTAGGGTCTCGGTGCAGTATGCTATGTCATGCTCCTGCACGCGCGGGGCCAAAATTCAAAATATATAGTTTATATATATGCTATGTCAACATATACTTTATTTTATTTTCTACAAAATATAATTTTTGTATGGTGGCTTTCTAAGCTTATATAGTTGGTTTTCTCTTTCTTTATATTTTTTTATGATTTATTTCCTATGACATGATTGAATATTATCTACAATCCTAGTGATTATTAAAAAGGCTTATGATATGTGATATATAATCATGATGGATGTTTAAGAATCAGTGATTTAAATACTACTTGACTAAAGATTGAGCTATCTGATATTTTGTCATTTAAACATCATGGAAAAAATGCTTGCAATCAATGTCTTATTAATGTAGCCTACAAGGTTTCTTTTCCTAGTTTTTTTTGGTCCTATTCTTGTTATGACTTATTTTTTTACATTGGTCTATTATAGTAATGGGGAGCATATCTAGTGAATTGATTCTTTCAGTCCCTTTGATTCTTATCCTTGTGCATAATGAGTTTTCTTCTATCCTATGATTCATTGATTGTTGGTTTAAAACACTCATTACAACTAACATGGATATGAATTATGATGTGGGTGTGAGAAGGGATTGTTGAATATGAAGGAATGGTTTAGGAAAGTACTCCTTAATCCAAATGAGTTATTTTCTTGTCATGGAATGTGTTAAGAGACTTTAAAATTAATATATTCAATCTAGTTAATATTGACACATCTAAAGCATGCCAAAGGCACTTCAGAGATATGCTATGACATAAAGAAGATTGTTAAGGTGATGTCAAGTCTTGATCCATTTGGGTAGGAAAACATAGATGCATTGGTACAAAAGGTTCCATTCAACTTGGAGGAAATGGATAATTACCTATAAAGGGGCTAATGTGAGATTGGACCAAGTTTATATTATGATACAAATAGCTTGGGAAAAGGGATGATGAAATGGTTAAGTATGGGAAATTGTAGAGATAAATATAACACCAAGGGAAGAACACTAGAACTAATTTTAGCACTATGGATTAATCCAAGACTCAAATTCCACTAAGAGGCATCCCCTACCTCTTAAATTAATTCCATAGGTGGGTTTATCCTCCAATATAGTGCCATTGGTTAGCTTATCATGTGAACTTCTACTATAAGTAGGATTACCATACACTTTCATAACATGCATGTGTGGTTTCAAAAGGTTTATACGTCCTTGTGAATTTGAAAGAAAGGCATGTTTTGATTTTTCCAATAGGTGTTAGGGGTTAATTTGACTTGGTTTTAGCATTAGAGTGACAAACCTTATGGTTTAGGTTCCATAAACAAAATATACTCATTTTTTTAGCTTCCTATTATCATCTTTATATTCAATGATCTTTTTAAAGATCATCTAAATATTCATTGCTAATGAGAATGCACAAACTGATGTGTAATAGATCCAAGGTGAGGCTCAAAGAGCCTCGTCTTTTGAAACCATTAACCAAAGAAATGCTAAGAACAATATATGAAAGAGATTAAGAATAAGGAAACTTGTATTATTAGGAAGGACGAGATGCCTTTATATATGCATCTAGGCTAACCATGTCAAGTTTCACTCCATACAAGCACAAATTGAAAAAATTTCAACGTTGGCCCCATTCACATGTCACTATGCGGGGTCAACATGAGGAAACGCTAATTTTTTGGTAATGAAATAACCAAAGATATGATCAAATAATATATAATCATAAATAGTCATAGAGTACTTAGGATTTGATCATATATAAATTTCTAGGAGAGCTACAATAGTTGTAACAGCATGAATTAACAACATTGAAAAGTACATCATGAATTAAGTATGTAATGGCATAAAATTTAAAACATCGTGAATTAATTATGTAACCATATAAGTCAAATATAATTCTATTAAGAAATCAATATCAAATAGATAATATAATCGCATAACTCATGCATTTCAATGTCATTGATCTTCTTCTTCATCCAACTCTTTGTCTATATCATCCAATCCAGATTTGACATTGTAAGGATTGGTCATATCATCATCGTCATCATTGATATTAGTTTCAATAATGTCATCATCCACACGGATATCATCTTCATGAACATTAACTCCTACATCATCATGATCTAGTTCCTCTTCTTCAACATCTTCGTTAGAGACATCATCAACTAATTGTTGATCCTGATCATCATCTACATCATCTTCTAGTTCTTTGGTATCTTCTTCTTCCACCACATTATACTTTACTGGCCTTCCTCTTGGATCATGTCTAACAACAAATGACCAACCCAGTTTACCTGGAACCTCTAAGTAAAATGCCTACTCACATTGTCTTGGAAGAACATAGGGCTCATTTTCAGCTTGCTCAATTGACCTTGTATTAACCATGGTAAATCCATTATCATGTTCAATAATAGTTCTCTCGGGATCATTTTCATTCAATCGTAGCCTACACACCATTGGATGACGAACAGAACTAATTTGAAGGACTTAAAGTCACACTCAAGTATATCATCCAAAATCCCATAGTATCAATTTTCTGAGACTTATGGATGTATGTCACTTCTAGATGAAACATTAGTTACTTGAAAGACTACAATTATCCCAGAGTCACAATTTTTCTTTGTGTCATCCAACTTTTTGATTCAAAATTTATGACCATTGCACCACATAGCCTTGTGGTGTTTCACCTATAATATGTCAAACATGTAAAAAGTATTGCATCGTCAGTTGATAAACATATTTATTCGTAGCCAAATGTATGCAAAGAAAAAAAAACTCAACATATATATACATCAATATAATTGAAAATAATTAAATAATATGGGTGATTAATATATTTATACATACCTGTTTATCTCTTAAACCATATGCTAAATCAATTTCCCTTGGTGTAACATTGGAATCTTCGTTACGATGAGCTTCTTTAACCAATGAAGCCACACCTTCCCATGTTAATGCGCAACTAGATTGTTGACATCATTCAATCCATACCGTCATCCAATCAAGATTGTTTGTGACATACAAATGTAGTGCATCCCACTCTCGACCAACTGTATCAAAAAAATTGAAATTCACAAAAGACGTATAATTAGTTAATTACCACGGCATATGACCTTAATTTATAATTGATGTACCTAAAAACCTAACATCCCACTACCAATGATCTTATTATCTTTCATTATTGGATGAATTCAAATTAAATAAGTATGCACAAAGAATGAATTATGACCCTGTAGGGTACATACACTCTTGAATTATGAGCCATCATTTGTGTGATGAGATCCATAGCATAGCCACCCATAACCATTAGTACCATCGCCCTAGTTACAACTAACCAAAATACCATTACATCCACTTCAGCAAGACTTTGAACCCTTCATACCAACCCAAAAAGCAGTTAGGATTTAGACTCGTGAAGCGAACAACTTACACAAGATTTGAAATCTTATAAGCTAAGGGTATATCGGCCTAGAATAGCCCCATCATTGGAACCTTTCATTATGCTACACCGATGGTCCAATAGAGACAAGATAGTATTATATCGATATGACAATGACCTATCAGAGTAACTTTTGAGTCATCCCATTGATAGATTGATGAAATTAAACACAATGAACTTATCGGAATAACATGCAGATATCAGTGAAAACCGCATCATGGTCCCGCTGATAGGCCGACAAAATTGGTAAAAGTAGATTCTATCGCCACAACATAAAGACTTGGAATAGACATCACACCTTCACTGATGAGCCAATGAACTCAAGTTAGTTGGAACATGTCGACTTTAGCATATCTTATATACAAGTTCCCCCAATATGTCGATAAAAGCCCACAAGGACAATAAGCATCGTTGAAACATATAAGGATCGGTGGAACCAAGGATAAAATTTCACAGATGGTCCAAGATAACTGAAAAGCATTACCAATATGATAAGTATCGGTTGAGCTAGGGTATATCAGAGTAACTACATACAGAATCCCACCAATAGACTGAGAAAAGGAAATCCATCAATGGAAGAAGTGGGCATCAGTGAAATATAATGCAAAGTCACAACGATAGTTATTAGATGTGACTGATGTGACACTCCAAGACATCACTCAAATATTTGCAATTAATATACCAACCCGATGGCAAGATATGGTGCATTTATGAGCTGAGATTGTAATAACTTGCATTGCTTCTATAAAATTTTGCTAAAAAAAAAAGGAAAAAGGAAATTTATCCCTCGCAGAATGAAGAAGAAGAAAAAGGCTAGCCAAAAGCTCAGTCCAAGTAAGTACATTAACCTGGTCTATAAATACATACTGTGTAGAAGCTTTGAAGTTTGCATCATGGAAGATAATCCAAAAAAACCTAGAGCCAAGAGACAAAAAATTGAGAAGAGGTCATTAAACCAAGATTTAATCGACCAATGTCTAGGGTCTGGGCCGAGACCTAAAAGAAGTGCCCAGACTAATCCTTCCTTGGATAAATTATTAGACAACTATAAGGAGTAAGGAGATATCTAGACTCATATTCGAGGGTATCAATTGTTTCTATATCATTACAAGAAGCAATATAGATATGATCCTGTCTGCAACCCTTGGAGGTTAAATTTAGCTAGGCTCATAGTGCCTGATGTGTTTGTCAACATGGATTTGATTAAAGCTTTAGCCAACCATTATGACCTGAAAACAAGGGCTATTAAATCACACAATAGTGAAAACATACTGGTGCTTTCTAGGGACCTCATTTCAAATGTTTTTCAATTAGAGTGTGGCTTCAATATGCCAATTATAGTCAGAGACCTGTTGCTTGAATATCAACATATGGATACTAGTTACAAGAGAGGCAAATTGGCCCAACACAAACCAAGGGATGATAAGGGTAAAAAGAGAAAATTTTCCAATACTGAAAACCCCCCTTTTTCTGAAGAACTATTTGAGGAATATTTTCATTATACCTACTATGCTGCTAGTCAAGTGTTAGGTATTGAGGTCCCCCCACAGATGTCAGTTGCACCTATGGTGTTAGCTACAAACATTCAAACAAAGGGAGCAAGGCCTTTTGATTATGTGAGCTACATAGCCAATGCCTTGAACCAAGGATTGGAGAAAATCAAACACAATAGTGATCAAATTAACTTCAAACATTATTCTTTGTTAATGCATTTACTTTTGCACGAAGGGCATGGTAGTGGATTGTGAAGTACAGAGATGAAAATTTGGGACTCATTTGATAATGGGGATCCAAGGCCAGTGCAAATGTGGACTTCTCTGTGGGATTGGAATTTTGATAGATCTCATTATTTTTTCTTTGAAGATTATTTTGTGAAACCTCTAATGCAATGGCTGGGATGTTCTCATGACTATAGCCTCTCCCCAAAAATACAAAGGTTCCTTAGGCCAAAGGAAAATGACTCGAAGAACAAGGTGGATCATAACTAGGGGGACTGGTATGCATTTTTAGACTGCACTATGATAAGGGTCTATGGTTTTGAAGGCTCCCCTTATTTGTTACCTAGAATTGTCCCAGACAGAATTGCACATTTGGAAATTGTTAGACAATTGGCTAAGTCTGATGCTATGCATTTGAAGAAATACAGCAAACAATCATTCATACCCAGCACTTTGTGCTTTGGGGAATTCACAGTAGTCATGAATGAGGGCTATGAGGAAATAAATGCTAAATTAGCACAGTATAATCTCCCAATAGGAGATGAAAGGCAAAATTTTGATGCAGAAGGTTTTATCAACAAAGCCAGGGTATCACAAGGACTATCTGGTTATGAACATACTTTTTTAGAAGTAGATATAATCAGGAATCAAGATGAATCTTCCACTGAAGATAGAATGGCCATATTTAATAAGATTTTGCTTACAGAGGATTGGAAGAGAAAAAATATTCCCACATATTCAAGGGCTTTATCTGAGATTCAAGACCCACTGACAAGAGTTGAGAATCTTATTGCTCATGCTAATGAAATCATAAAAGATGTGTCATTAAGTGCTTTTGATACAGCCTACATACAGTATTCTAGGACTTAGGCTCAAGAGATGCATCCATTGGCTCATATACCCTCTCAGCCAACTCCTGAAGTATCATTTTCTATAGATACTGATGAAGAAATGAGTGATGATGAAATTGCACAAATGCAACCAATAAATGCTCCTGTAATTCCACATTATGAACCTCCTATAGAATTAGATCATGTGAAAATTGAGACCTCAGAGGATTTGTCTGATGATATTAGAGTTGTGGCTGCACAGAAGTTTATCTCTGATGATGAGTTTATTAAAACCCCTGAGTTTAAATCCTTAGTATATGAATACCAAGGAAATAAAATGAGGTAAAGAATGAAAGATACTACCCTTGAGCAAGATGGAAGACTTGAAAAAGGAAATTGACAAAGAGCTGGAGTCTATTACTCCAGAAAGAGGAAGACAATTGCTCCAAGAAGCCAAGGTATTTCTTATGCCAAGTTGGGACATGAGTTCTGCTATAGTATTTGATACATTTAGAAGAAGGGAAGACAAAACACTAAATTTGACAGAAGAAGCAAGTGACGAGATGTACTCAGGATCAGGGTACAATACAGATGAATCCACCCTATTGATTTGGTCATTTTATCCTCAAGATAAGAGACCAACAATAGTTAGTGACCCAAATCAAATGTTTGGCCACCTTTTGGTCAAAAGGGTAGGAGATACAGATCCCTTGGAGGCAACTGAATTGAATGTTAATGTGGCAAAATTTACCAAAGCTCAAATTGAGAAACTAATCAAGGAGAATGATAAGCTGAGAAAGGAATTAGTATAACACAAGGAAAGAACATCCTCATCCTCCACATCTGAGGTGCATCCTCCATGGATTCAGAAAGATCAAGAAACACTAGATGCATTAACAGATGCAATCTATTGGAAAGAATGCCATGCCAAGTCTCAAAAGAAGTGTGAAAAGTTAGAAAAGGAATTGAACATTCTTAAATACAATATGGCTACTGAAATCATAAAAGAGAGGTTTAATAAAATATGGGAATATGCAAATGCCTATTGGAAGGCATTCCAGCAAACATACTTAGCCATGACAGAACACAAAAGATTACAAGAAAGGATGATGGAATAGAAGAAAGAACTTTCTTATAGCATTACAGGCAAAGATTACAGATGTATAATAAATTGGTTCAAATACATGAGGAATACCACAATGAATTAGGCAAGGAATTGAATTCCTTTGATCTTGCTCCCTCAATTCATGATGACACTAAAGAACCAAGAAAATATGAAGAGTGAAAGGAAGATGTGTTCATGGTTCTAAACACAGCATCACAAGAAATAAATGATGAAGAACTGATTATGCATAATATCCATAAACATCTTGAGAAAATAATGAACATGGAGCATGACATGAAGGAAGTAACCCTCAAGCTGAACACGTATGTCACACAAGAATATATTGATCATTTATCTGAAGTCAATTTGTTTCTTAGTAGAGTAGTTGATGCACCTATTGTTTAGAAGGAGTAGATCGACCAACACACAGATGAAACATCCTATGAGAAAATAGAAAACCTTACTCAACCCTTGAATGGTCACGGGTTTCTATTCAAAGAGTAACGGATCGGTGTTTTAATTATATTTTTGTTTATTTTCTTAATTCAATTAGTTATGAAAAGATGTGACTCTTCCATTGTAACCGGCCTGAAGCTTGTTCGCTTCCCAATATATAAAGGGAACCCAAGGCCATCTTTTGAATCATCATCAAGATTAGATTAGAATCACTACCATTAGTAGTAGCTTTCATCCATTCCATTCACTATAAAAATGTTTTAAATCATATCCAAAGACCATGTTGCACATAATATTTTGAGGAAATCAATTGAAGATCTCATATTTGGTGACTCTATACTGGTATCAACTGTTTGTTAAGATAAGCAATTATTTGGCTATCTCCAAGTTGGTATTCATTATTATTTGAATTTATTCCAAGTAGAATATTAAATTCATCAAACACATTTTTTGTTCCTATGTAATTTGCTTAACTGGTTTCTTCAAGTAGGAATTAAAATCCTTTTAAACAGATTACATTAATTTGGAAATATCAATTGGATAGATAAGGAGAGTCTATAATTGAAGTTTGTTATACTGTCTCTAGACAATACTATTAAGTTGTTCAAAATTGAATATATCAAGTATATTTTCATTTTGTCGGTGCACATTTTGCTATCATTGTGTGATCCCTCTTAACTGGTTCCTTTAAGGAAGGATTGAAATCCTCTTAGATAGATCACAGTAATTTAATAGATCTTGATTGGATCAATAAGAAGAGTCTTCCAGTCACATCCCTGCATGTTTATGCAAGTCATAAACTAGAAACATTGTGCCAAATAGTTAGAATTATTGCCAGGTGACACCATTAATCCTAGGTTCTCACTTGACTCCATTTACCCAACAAGGCACTGGTCTCACCTATTCCATCTTACTTAGAAATTCCATCAATCTAACTTAAGGTTTTTACCTTGATATTGCATATACAATTTATACCAAATTACCATCATTTCATTTCAGAATTCCATAAAATCTCATTTGAACATTTGCATTTCATCTTTACATAGTAGAAATAGAAGTAGTCAGCAAACTTTCATCTATTCCACACCATTTGCCACTGTGGGTAGATTCATTCATTTAGATAAAAATTGTACATCAAACCAATCTGCTTCAACTATTAAGGTCCACCCACCTAGGTCTTGCAGAGCCTAAAGTGTAGAGAGTCATTAACCATACTGGTTAACTCTATCAATTGGCTCAAGAACATTGCAAGTCTGGTCACAGAGCCTAGCATCCTCTTAGGACTTGTAACCTGCATTTTTGAGACCCAACAAAAGGAGTTAGAGCAAAAAAAGCAAAGGTTTCAAGAAATGGATGATTCATCTGAAGAAGAATCTACGAGAGAAAATGAAGTGCAATCACAGCAGACAACAGTCTCTCAAATGATGAATGACGAATATGAAGAACTCCCTGACAAGGACTTACAAGTAGCCAAGGAATTACGTGTAGATGAAGATGATAGGCTTATAGCCTATGAATCCTTTATTTCTGATAATGAGTTTGTCAAGTCAAGAGAATTTAAATCTTTTGTATATAATTACAAAGGCAAAAGGTTGAGGGAATCCATCCCAAATATTATCCCTGAAAATGAACAGCAATTGATGAAAAGATTGAAAGATGATATAGACAGTGAAGTGCAGAACATGACCCCTGAAAGGGGTAGACAGTTGTTACTTGAAGCTAGTGTAATAGTATTTCCTGGTTGGGACCTCAGTGCCTCTTTAATTTTTGATAGTTTTTTGCATAACAAGGAAGGAGAATACAAGTTAAACATAGAGGGTGTGAAGGAAATTTACATAGGGTCAAGATTTAATCCTGATGAAAATTCAATGTTGATATGGGCACTATACCCACCTCACAAAGGCCAAAGACCATCGATATCGAAAAAGCCTTTGGACACATGATGACCCTTAAAGTTGGGGAAACTGACCCTGTGGCTTCAGTAGACATGGGCATAGGAATTGCCAAGTTCAACAAGGCACAAACAATACAGTTGATGAAAGAAAGAAATTATTACAAAATGAAATGTGAAAAATCAGATTTGGAAATAACTGCCATGAAAGATGCCAGAATGAGGATCACCTCTGGAACTGATACAGAGTTGCAGAGTGAATATGAGCAATTGCAAGAAGAACATCAACAGCTAGTAGAAAAGATGAAGGGCCTTCAGTTTGACACTGTGGCAATGGTGTTGCAACTGAGATTTACAAACCTGAAGATATGCCTTGATGATTTTTGGCATGTTCACAAAAAGAACTATGAAGCCATTCTTGAGCATGGGAGAGTGAAAAATAGATTGGGTACTAAGAGACATGATATGCAACTACATGAGGGATCCGACACCAATTCCATCTCAGCCATTGACACAATCATGAGAAAGCATGACAAATATGATGAAGACTTACACTCAGAAAATGCAGGGTTTGATGATACTGTGAAGTTGGAATGACCCAAATCATGTGATAAGAATGGGTTTCTGAAGGAACAAGATGATTGGGATGAATGCAATAGGATACTTCAGGAAGCATTGGATACAATCAAAGCAGAAGGGCTACTGCTGGATGGAGCATGCAAACATATGGAATTGATGATAAAACTTGAATATGAAGCCCGAAATGCAGTGCATGATGTGGATACCCATACCTTGGAGGAGTATAAAAAACATCTCTCAGTGGCTAAGTCAATGTTAGGAGAAGATTAATTTTTTTTAAAAGTTTAATTAAGATCGGTAGTTTAATTATTTACCAAAAGACAATCCAAAGAGACACCTTTGTTGGGTCTTCTTCTTATATATATGAAATTCAAATTGTAATATTTTATCATCAGCACTTTTTAAGATTTTAATACTTTTCAGCAGTGAAAGACTTATTTTCTAGAGTAATACAATACCAGTACTTTTCTATTTATGTGTGGAAGATTCTTTCATTTGGACTAGTTCTCTGTTGTTTCTTTTCAAGCAATTGAAGGCAATGTAAAATGTATTATAATTAATCTCCATGACCATCTTATAATTACCTCTCACTTTCCTCAATCTACCTTTCCCCATCAGTTACTCCCCTTTGAATTTGTTAATGGAGTTGGGATTCCAAATGCGATCTACATGGATCTTTGCTGTGAAGTTAGGAAGATATTCAGTAATGTACACCATGGTCCGTTATACCATATATCCCTCCACCATAGAACCCTCAGGATGTGCTCTTTTTCTAACCAAAGCCTTCAAAAATTTCAAGTGCCTCTCAACCATCCACATTGACCTTGTGTGTACAGGTCCACACAATTCAATCTCCTCAACTTTGGTGTATGAGGTAGTGTTCTTGAGCATTGAAAAATATCGAAGGTAGACACTTTTGCATTTCACACATTAGACAAGGAATTTTTCTCCTCTAATAATTTATATCTTCTTTATGGATTTCTTTAGATGATAGCCATCTACAAGTGATTCAAGGTGCAAATATATTAACGAGATTTAACAAAAATATACAATATATTACATAACAAGTAAAACAAATGGCAAATATAAGATCTATACAGTGAATTGAACAAATATTGCTACTTACCTCATGTATTTTCCAAGATCATATATAACTTGCTTGACATTGTTGTCAAAGTTGTCTAGGAGAGATAGAGGTAGAACGTACTGTAACAATTATAAAATGATCTTTTCATTATTTTTCCAAAACTAGTAAACATAATACACTGAAAAGTACATGCAGTATACAAATATATATAAAATATACCAGAATAATTACCTTAATGAAGGTATGCCAATCATGCGTTTTCATCCCTAACCCAAATTCACCTTTATTTGTTATGATATTGTTTATGTTCACAGCAAATCCTGTGGGAAATCAAATTTTTCATATGACTTCTTTTATAGCATTGCTTTGTTGCTCCGTTAATAACCAAGGAAGGGCACTTATATTAGTTTGGTCTCCATCGCTATTTAATTGAATGACATTTTTCATTGCATGATTGGCTACCTGATTGTCACTACAAATTTTGACAATTCTTTCTTTGTCATGCCCTCCATCCAATATTTTCCATAACGTTTCTGTTATATTCTTTCTGATATGCATTGTATCAAACAAATGCACAATTTGTAGCTACTCATAGTAGGGCAACCTACTAAATTATCTGGGATAACTTTTCAATCCCTGTGGAAGCTGGCCATTAATGCCTTGACGACCTTCATGAAGCATATAAGTTAAACAAATTAATGACAATCATTGTCAATTAGAGCATGAGTAAACAAAACACAATATAAAAATATAAATTCCAAACATATCATCTATGATAGATAAACAATTTGATCCAATGTATAACCTTTACGATTAATTCTATTATATTCCAACTTCCATAGGCGAGGTGTCATTCTTCGTGGTTTTGATGTAGTCTCTTCTTTCCCATTGAAAAGATGTTTTTTAGTAGTTCGATACTTATGATTTCTGTGGAGGAAGTGCCTATACTCATCAAACACCTACTTTCCTAAACTTGTTGAATGACAAGATTTCATCTTTGGATCACAAATTGGACATGCAAATTTTCCCTTTATTTGAAGACCTACAAGATCATATATAATTGGATTAAATATGTCAATTTTTATAATTATATATAATGAATAGATTATTTTAAAAACATACATGATATCTACTTCATAAAATTAAATATCATTAAAGTGCAGTCGAACATTATAACATACCACAAAAATGCGTTAGCCCTGGGGCATCATGAATTGTTCATACAAGCATTGCATGGAATTGAAATTGTCTTTGTCCTATTGGTCTAGAGACATCATACATAGTGATGCCATTCCATAACTTTAGTAACTCATCGATAAGAGGCTCGATATATACATTCATATCTTTAACTTAGTACTTACCTAGTTGAATGAACATAAACATTACATAATTATTATAACCATTTTACTACAATATATATATAAATTAATGTACATGACTATTAAATGAAAAAAATATAAGTCATTATGCAACAAATAAGACAAATGAGATGCTACTACGTTAAAGAAAATTGATGTAATCAAATACCTGGAACAATCATTGCCAACATTATGTGCTCCCTCTTTATTGACATCCATGGAGGAATGTTATTGTTGATAACAAAAATAGGCCACACTAAGTAAATAGATCTCAGCTCTCCAAATGAGTTGACACTGTCTGCTGCCAATGAAAGCCTAAGATTACAAGGTTCTTCTTTAAAGTGTGGCCATTTTTCCTCCATGTCCCTAAATGCAGAACCATCCACAGGCATTCGAAGAATGTCATCTCCACTTCTATTCCATGTACGGTAATCCATAAATTGTGCTAAGCTTTCGCACCTAAATAATCATTGTATACGTGGAATAATGGGAATATAATGAAGAACCTTGCAAGGCACCTTTTTTGTTGATCTGTTCGATATCTACTGATATGACATTCCAGGCATTCTATTACAACTTCATGTTGTTTATGATATATAATATGATCATTGGGACATGTATCTATTGCTTGATACTCCGTTCCAATATCTTTCATAATAGCAGATAAATCTCAATATGAGTGAGGTAAAATATTTGATGGTGGTAACAAAAATTCACTTATCAATCTACAACAAAAAAATAATTTGTTAATATAAAGAATATTAATGGTACATATTTCATTCTTTATTTACTAGTGATGAATTAACAACAAAAATAGATGAAAAAAGATGACATATATGACATACCTTAACATCCGTGAGATTGCTATGTTGGATAAACTATTCATAACCTTCAAGTTCACCAACAACAATACAGTAGAGAGAAGAGTTGTTTGGGAGCCTTCATAAAGGGGCTCGTATGCCTTCTCAAGTACAGGTAAATCATGAACATCATCAAAGTCATCTCGATCATCATGATCAGCTGCACCACTAAATGTGTCATGGATCAATGTATTTGTACCATCATCCTCAACTGTGTTTTCTAGCACATGATCATCTTCTTCCATAGGATCATTAACTTCTTCGATATTCACAGCTCCATGTTCCTCCACTTGTAAAACCACATTCTCCGGGCCGTGATAATCCATATCATGTGCCCTAGGGCACCCCACCTTTATAATAATGATCGATACAAATAAACCATGATCATGATCAAGTGATTTTTTATATATAAAAAATGTTAAAACAATATAAACATTTACAAATTCAATCAATATAAAGACATATAATGACATATAATGAACAAATTACCAATGGACGATAATCATGCCCCCCTTCAATGTGACCATGCTGCCTACAATGTTTCTCAGCTATTGTGATTAAAAGTCTTCTTGTCTTTAAGCCCTTGCAATTATTGCAAGGACAATAACATTTCCCATCACCCTTTCTTTTCAATCTAGCCCACAATCTAGCAAGTGCCTCTTCATTTTGTTATGCATGAATATTATCTGACATGATTTTTCTTTACCAAGCTTGAATATTTAGATCTTCAAAAAATATCAAACTCACACTCCAATAATTTTTAATCATAGATAGGTAACAAAATCTAATAATTCTGATATTTTGCACCAAAAAAATTCAGCCTATAACCTCCATAAACTATCACAAGTATAGAAAATTCACAAGTATAGCAAAACACTGTCGCAAGTATAGATAAATTGTTGAACTCACTTTTTTTTTAAACATTCATTGGAACCCCGATGAATGCTAACCATATACCCGTCGGCCCACAAATTAAGGAAGCTAACCATATGTTGGCCCACAAATTGATGGAAGGGGATGGTTGACTTTAAGTGTATAAATAGCGACAAAAATTACGGAGCGTCGTAAGTTCGACGAACGTCAGGCATAAATTTAAAAAAAAATGAAAATTTCACATTAAATACACAGGTACCTGATGATACATCTAATTATAAATCTTTCGTCAAAAAGTTTTGTCATATTTTGTAGTCAAATGAGTTAGTGGGTGAAATGTGGCAAATTACTTATTATATGTTCTTTAGTTGATAATGTCCAATCTAACTAGACATGATTGGACTAGACATGTCAAAGATACAACCATTGGAACTAACCATGAGAGGATTTGGTAATTTTGGAAGATCTTAGATCGATATTATTGGTCTCCCAATTAAGGGTGGATTTTGTACATTAATGCATTGTTCCATGTGATGCCCAAAGAATTAATTTATAATATCATCCTTGGGCATCCATGGTTAAATTCTATCAAATTTGTTCCCTCTACTTTATGTGAATGTTTAATATTTTGGCATAAAGGGAAGCTTTGTCATATACCTCTTGATCTTCTGCCATATAACAATTGTAAACTAATGCATACTTACAACAATTTTATTATGCAAAATCATCCATGGGATACAAATGCTCTAGAACCCAAACTCCTACTTTATAGCACTTTAGATGATGATGACTGTAGTCCATTCAAATTTACACCTTATGGGGTTGGAGAGTATTGTGTTGATCCTAAATCCTACAAGATTCCATCTCTTTATATGTATCCATCTATTTATGGAAAAACATCAAAGATGTACAATATTGAAAAGGAGGATGGACATGGGACAACAATACTAAAAGTCATAATTTTACAAATAAATCACCTTCTCCTCATTATTTAAACAAATATATGGTCTAGGGTACAAACTCATGCATACACTTGGATAGAAATGTAAAGGACTAGGAAAAATGAAAAACTTCATCATAGTCTTGTAGAACTACAAGAAGCTAGAAGGCATGAGGGCATATAAGTCACATGTTGGTTAGAAGAACAAAAATGCAAGGGTAAAGAACTTCAAATCCAACCTAGTATAAACCCTAATGAGGAGTCCTTTATATTGATTACATGTTATTATGGGATACCTTCAACCTATTAACTGATTCATTAGTAAATTATTCCATAAAGACATCTGGTGTTCATTAATTATGAAAGGTAGAATTGTGTGTATTTCTTATACATGATTCATCTTCCATACACCTATACATACGTATGAACAATAAAACATATCTAGAAAACCAAGAACATGTGAATAGAAACCATACTTTAAACATAAAACATGAACATTCATGCCATGACATAATCATAATAAAAAAGCATATCATAATCATATGTGAGATAAAATATCCCATATAATAAATCATTAAGGTTAAAAATCAATATAGTGTCCAACATATTAATGAACTATGTCCAAGACATATACCTATAAGATCAAAATACATAGTTCATAGGCAATGATAAATACCTTTCCATCCAACAAGCTAAAAAAATCTATGATCAAAAGAAACCACTTGTGCCCCCAAGACCCACTACCAAGAATAATCTCGCTATATGGGGAGTATCCTATGTGTACCTAAAATAGTGTGCACCATTGATTTATATAGGTCCATGTCCTCATCCCATTTCCCCTAAACTAGGAGGTTCATAATATTCCAAACACTATCCAATGTAATGATGATCTCACTAGTAAAAAATAAAAATAATTGGTATCTAGTTCCCACCTCTCTAATAGAGAGGTTAGCATCCTTGTGTCATAATACAAGGGATACAACATCACCATGTATTTGACCCCCATTCCTTCTAAAAAATCACATTCAAAATTTGTGGGTGGGAAAGAATGCATGCTCCCAATATTATGGTTTTGTGATCTCCTACAAATCTATATCTCAATTCCCACACAAAGGAACAAATAAAAGATATATTTAGTATATTTGGTTAACAAAAACATTCATTAAAAAGTACTAAAATTAATGAAAATATAAAAGATTGACTGGTGGGGGTCAATTTTATGGGTTAATCTACATCTCAAGGTTAGTTAGTGATCCAAAATGTATCCTACAATTTTAGAGGATAAATCCAAAACCTAGACCTAGGGATGTATGTTAGTCTAGACTAATGATATGACACTCAAAATTAGATTTTTAAGCAATTAAGAGTCAATTCATTGGAGTATGCATCTCCTCTATACTTTTGGCCCTCAAATCCCAATTAAGGTAATCATAGAGGTTTAATACATAAATACATACAAATGACAACACACTAGGCCTTTCAATTAAGCCACACCCTTTATAAACTAACACCCCAAATATTTTGCACTAGATATTCAATATACAACCTCACTATTAACAAAACCAAAGACCTATCAACATAAAAAATTTAAAGAACTTGGGTATGGCATCCTCTGACTCCCTCCTTCTCACTGCTTGAGTTTCAAATGTGTTTTTCCTACTTACAGAAAGGATATCTAGGAATTTCATGCTCACACTTTGGTGTTGACGACTTGGTCATGGATTTTTCTCCATATTGTGGTTTTTTGCCTTCATCAGTGGACACTAGGGTTTCTTTCTCTACTCTTAATCTTGTTTCTGCTCCTAGCTACATGATGGGTTTTATTTCTTCACATGATTTATCAAGCTTAGTTGGGGGTGTTGTCACTTCTAGTGTTTCCATGCCTCCTTTCTCCCTTGTGTCCCTTGTTGCCACTAGTGAGATTAAATAGATACTATGTGTGTTAGGCCTTCTGTTGCAGGCTTGGCTTAGCAAAATATGCACCCTAGCTCTACAAAACCTGGAAACCCTATGTTGACTCTTCTGGTGACTTCTTGTGCTAGCACATGGGTGGCTACTCCCTTGCCTAACATATTTCAGGCGTCTGCTGTGGGTTTGGATTCTACTAATGGGAAAAACCATATTTTTCTTGTTGCTCAAGGGAAGTTTAGGCATGGGTCTCCTTTTCCCTATGTTGCTTCTCCTATTATTTCTTTTGATATGGAGGTTTTGAAGAGTGAGGATTTTTTCAACTCCCACACCTTGATCTGTAGAATCAGTCATTTTTTGCCACACCTCCATTACCTAAATTCATGGATTTCTGATACCTAGGGATCAATACTAATGGTAGAAGTAGAATCTACCTGTGAGCTAAAGGCTTTTTTATCATTGCATTTGATGATTTAAGGACCAAAATTCTATGTTTGAGGGTTTTATTTGGATTTGGGGCCAACATCCCATGTTGCATCATCCTTGGTTTCCTCTATTCAATCCAACAAGTGAATCTTTAATTTTTTTTCCCACCTGGGTTAAGCTTCCTAACGTCTCTCTCTAGTTTTGGCATGAGTCATGTTATTCTGCAATTAGAAAATCTCTTGGTTGGTTTATTATGGTTGATCTTGTTATATTGTATATCACACATATGATTTATGCTTGGATTCTTGTGGATCTAGATTTGAATAAGGCACTACATGCTAAGATTGTCTTCAATGTTTTTATCATTAGTGGTGCCAGATTTTGGACTACAAGGGTATCCCCTTTCATTATCAATGTTGTTTGACATTAGTCATGTGGCTAAGTAGTGTGTGTGCTCTAATCCCAAATCTCATTGGGCTTCATGGTGGTGAGATCATCAACTCAAGGACTTCACTATTCCTCCATTGGATTCATCATTTATCACTCCTTCTGTGGCTCCCTATCCTAAGCTTGTGGTACCTATTGCCAAACTCTACTATGGATTCAGTCTAAGGAACTTGAGCCTTTTGTCTCTAATTCTTCTATTGATCCTATAGGCATTGTTATGGTGGACATTGGTGTCCCTTCTTTTGATCCCTTGCTTGGTTTTTGTGAGAATTTGGATCCTAAGGGTGCTTCAAATACATGGACTATGGTTCGTAGGTGGAGATGTAATGCCCCTATGCTTCTTTCTATGCCTAAGAAGTGTAAATATTTTAGATGGTTATCTATGGTTTAGTTCTGATGTAAAAGGTTCTTGGTCCCTACAAAACAAAGGCTATGTCTTTTGGAGTGTTTGAGCTCTTGTTTTTTAATTTTCTTGTGCTGTATTTTTGTTATTTTTGGTTGTTTTGCACCTATTTTGTCTTCCCTTAGGGCAACTTTTGTAAAGGGTAGGGACCCTTATTTTTAGCTTATATTATCAAAAACAAAACCAAATACCTCTTTACAAGTAGATATTTATATGTTATACACATGCAACCAAAAATTCAAATAATGTTTCTTTCCCCAATATGAGTTCAATTTAGGATCATACTTCAAAAATAACTATTGGAAATGCATTAATACACAATCCTTAGAGATGATTGTCAACTATAGGCTCTCATAAGATTCTATAGTGTTTAAGGTCACTAGATTATTTAGATTGATAGGACATTCCTAAAATAACCTAGAATGTAAAAGAATAAATTTATTTTAAGAGACTTTAAAATGGTGGATGGATTAGCTACTAAAGTCTAGTATGTTAATCTATTGGGTTCTATTGGGTAACAAAGTCAAAATTTAAAATCTAATGCAAAATACATGTTCCAACTTTAGCCTATTAGCATGATATGAATCAATAGAAGATAGATAACCAAATTCTCATTTATAACCCAATTATTGTAGCTATATCTTCATCTAATTTCATTTCTAAATACACTAGAACTTTTGCACAACTAGGTATACTTAACTAATGCATAAATGGACAAAAGAATTCCATATGTTGTATTAAAAAGAGTTCTCAAAATATCTTGAGACAATTTTACAAATATTGAAACACTTAACTAATTAAATACAATACTAGGATAGAAAGTGTAGCCTCAAAGATATTACCTATCCCTTGAAATACCTAAAATCATTATGGAGATATACAAGTGACAAAGAGGATTTCCTACATGGAAGTACCTTCTTTAAACTTACAACACATGATTATAACAAGAAATTGGGTTTGAATTACAAGGTTGACACCCTAAAACAAGAAAATCAAAGGACATGCTAAGCACTTATAGTAGATACAAATATAGATAAACCTAAATTCATCAAAATAAATCACATATATAGTCTATTGATACCTAATCCCTAAACCCTAATGTGAAAATTATAATTGTGCCCATTCTATGGACCGACTCATCACATTCTTAGTTCAATTATGTCTTCAACAAGTTCATTAAAACAACCACTCTATTCATGCAATAAATCTCTATTGTAGATGAAAAAAAAACTTGATTAGATCATGAATAAAAACAATGGTGCTTACAAGCCTTGGTTTCAAGAAACCCCATACCACTAGTACCATAGAAACACTTTGAGTCCAAATTATCACCTTGATTTTTAGAGAAATAACCTCTAAATTTTCAAATTATCATCCTTCTAAAAAATTAAATATCTATTTGTCTACAACACCACATGAAGGCCTAAAAAATAATTTATAACATACCCATTTTTTTTACATAGCTTTAGCTAGTAGAATGGGTAGTATCTTGTTACATTAAACTAACCAAGTACCTCCTCTAATCAAGAACATGGTGTCTAAGATTGGATTTTATCTTTGCAATTGTCTACCACGTCACTATCCTTTTACAAATAACTACCTATAAAGTTTTTTCTATATGGAAATTAATGCCTTCCATTCCCCAAATTCTTGTGTAATTTAAAAGGTTTCCTTAGTCAAACCCTATCTCTAGTATCAATATTACCTTTCCTACCACTCTTTATTCATAAACCCTCTAGCACTTCCTATTGCTCTTTAATCATAAAATCACTCATAAAAGTTTATGCATTGGCCTCCTAATGAGTAGAAATTGTACAATGTTTCATTGAATTCCCTTTTGAAGAACCATGCTAAAGGTCACGGCCAAATGTGAGAAGGAAATGAAGGCCTTATTAATTAAATCGTGATCCTTCAATTTCAAGTATAGGCCTATCCTAATAATTCTTAGAAAGATAAGAGTAATAAATCTAAGGTAGAACAAAAATAAATTTCTTGTACATTAGAGATTATCCCTTTTATGTGACTGTACATATATACCTTATTTTAATGACCAAGATTATTATGATAATTTATTTTACAAATAGGGCATGAGTAAGCTTACTCCCAATGGTAATTAAAATGGAAAGAAAATATCAATTCATAATGACATTATTCTTTAGATGACAACCATATCGACCCACCAAGTACACATCCACTAGAGTTGAAATCAAGGCCTCCTTCTTTAGACATTGCAACTCTATAGTTGTTTTTTTATATCTATCTTCTCCCATCCTAGTTTCTTTTCTTTTATAATTTGGCTTTTGGACTCTAAAAAAATCAAGTTCTACATCAATCAGAGCAATCACATGTTTAATCCTTATAGAAACATTGGAATTAAATCTAAAATTTCAAATCTTATCCTTGATGGCCCATCAGGCCCTTAGTTTTGAATCATTCTTGAATACCATGTGTAATACCCTAATTATCTTACTAGAAAAAGATTTTTTTTTGTAGCTTTATTCCTCTTTTTTTGTTTGGGAAGTGTGAGGATATTTAGGCTGGCCCACTCCAGTGGAGGTCACAAGGGGGACCTCCTTCCCATCCACATATTCAACTTAGAGACTAGAGTCCACTTAATCAACTCAATTCAACTTAAGAGCCACATGTTACTTAGGGGATTCAAACTTGGATCTCCATCTTGAGAACCATATGGCCTTGCCATTTTAACACAACCCCTTTCATTTAATAATTAATTTAAGAAAGTAGCTTTATTCCTTTTAATACATAAATATTAAAATTATTGTTTACTTAGCATATCCATGACATCTTGATACTGACTTGTTTTACACAACACTTTAATGTCTCATGAATCATGGGTAGGCTCCATAGTTAAGATAGTCATGGTATAGGATCTTTGATACATTGACCACTTCATTATACCATGTAAAATGATAGGAAAATGGGTTTTAAAGGCTTTTTTTTACTAGAACAAGACATCAAGTTAAATGATGGAAAGGTCTTCATGTTAGACAAGGAATGGGACATGGCAACAAACCTTCAGACACTCTAGGTTGAAAAAGGAGACACATGGATGTTGTATGAGGTGTCCTAAACTTCAAGCTTACAATATAGACATGAACACTCCCACTAAGTTAGACTATGAAACTCAAAGGTCCATTAGGCACTCAAGAAATAATCTCTTCATACTCTGAGTATGATCATGTGAGTGAAATTGAGTTCATAAACCACTCAGGTCTAGGGATAGAAATAAGGATTTATATTACAATGGTTTACCCTCTTTAAACATGATAATATTAGTCAAGTGAGATATATAAGGTGCATTAAGTCTATATTTTTAAATCAATAATGATTTAATAGACATGATAAGGTGAAAATCTATTAGGATACATGAACCTCTCTTGAATCTTAAGCTCTCATGACATTATATTAATTTGTCCCCATGGATGTGAGCATCCTTATAACTTCCAATATATTATAGACCTTAGTCTCAAACTTAATATACTAACATATTCATACTTCCACCGAGGGGACATAAGTATGCTAGAAATTGAGTGTAAGGGAATTGATGGTCAAGAATCACTTTGAAGAATCCAAGGTCAAAATTTCCTTTGATAAATTAACGGTCTAAATTGCCTTGATAAATTGACTATTTAAGACACTCAATTCCCTACACATGCTAAGAATAATTGAATTCATGCTTTGTTCCTAAAGTAAGATATAACTAAATTACTACCTATGAAGGGAGCATGAAGTCTGGGCAAGAGATTTATACATAACCAAGATCTAGATCTTGGCCCTTGACAAGTAGGCTTATTATTTTCAAAAAATCCCTAATTCTTACATACCCTTAGTATTTAAATTCTTCACATAGTCTCTAGGCTTGAGTTATAAACCACACAATAAAAGTCAATGTTCCTTAATCAATTTAGCTTCATTCACTAGAACGACATATCTATAACCATATACCTCTAATTCTAAAAGTTAATCAAGACAAGGAATACAAAACAACTTTGTGAAGAAGATATCAAGACCTTAGAATTATAATTGGCTTCACTAATAATTGCCAAGATATTTAAGAGATATAGAAATAGTCTCTCATAAATAGTTTAACACAAAATTGTCTATCGTACATAGATAAATAAGAATTGTCTTCATAGTAATTTGTAGTACTCAATCAAACTCTATTTAATCAGACTTATATGAATGGATTCAAGGGCTTGTATGGCCACACACTAAAATATTTTACATATTTATGTGTTTCTACCCATTAGAACTATTGATGCTACATCTTTGTTGATATGAACAAGAATCAGAAGACCATTTTCTCCCTTTAGGGATATGGTGGTTCCTTGCATAATAGTTCTAGAGGGTTCATATTGTCTTTCTTCAATTTAGTTAACTATAAGAAAGATAGAATACATCAACTTAGGGTATCCTCAAAATTAAACTACTAGCTATATGAATTAATCATTTAGACCTAGTCAATTATCAATTATTGGTATGAACTAGATGTGAACTAAAAACTTTAGTTCATGTACCATCAAATTCATTCGTTGAATTTCCTAAACTTGAGGGCTAATCCCAAGTCTCAAGCTTTCTTTTCCACTTGGCTACCCTCATAATAAGGTGTTTTGTTACATGGTGGTGTCAATGAGGTGCACAACACTTTGAAGTTATCATGACCAGTTTGCCAATGCAAATTCTTGAATTACCCAGTTTAACATTATAACACCTTTTACTTACTTAACTTGAGATCAAGAAATGCTAGCTACTATTAGCATTTATTAAATCACATAGAGACACACAAGACACTATGTCTAGACTATACTTGACACATAAAATTGGGTAAGTGCAATCCACTTTTTGGCCAAAAAGTGGAAGCCTTTTTCTTGAAAATTAGAGTTTGTCATAGTTGGAGAATAATTTGAAACACTTACACATAGAATATTAATATGATGTAAAAATATGGAATGTATAATTTTATTTCGAGTTTTTAAATATGTAATTTATTCTAATACCTAGATGATAAAAGTTGGTTTTATCTAGGATGTACAAAAATTGGCTTTTTAAAGTCATTTATTTTGGGCCAAAACATGTACATGCACGACCAACATAATTTGATCTAAAAGAAAGTGTTTTTTAATTTATTTTGTTGAAGGATGCATATGATGCTAAAGTTTGGTCAGGATATTTTTTGTAATTTTTTGATAAATAATTTCTTTTTATTAATTTTTTATTGGCCCTAATTTATGTTTTTCAAACCCCTCATGTGCAACCAACATAATTTGAGCTAAACTAGTCATAACATGAAATTTTGTCATCGTGTAGAGAATTATGTCTAGATTGGTCAGACATAAGTTTTTTCAAAAAACTTTTAAAATCAAAAGTTATTAAAAAATAGTAATGTATGTCATTTCAATTTCATTAGTCACTTTGTTTAAAAACTAATTAATAAATAGAAAAATATGTCCAATAGTAAAGAAAATACATATTTGAAAACTAGACATTGTCATCTATAATAAGCTTTAATTTGGTGTAAAAATTTTATAAAAAAAGTTGTTAGCCATATTGGTAAAGTTAATTTTTTCTATTGCTAAATTAGCATGGCATTGTACTTGTAGGTCAAAGGCCGAGGGTTGGGTTTCCAAGCCTCTTCCAAACCTAAAACCAAACCAAAACCATGTGTTTCAAATTTAAAATTTTGTGGAATGGGTACCCACTTCAAAATGAGTACCCATTTTAAAAAATAATGGGAAGATATATTAAAAAGAAATAGGTACCTATTTTAAAATATAACAAGTAGGTCCATTTTGAAATGGGTACTTGTTTTGAAATAAAATGGGTGCATGTTTTGAAACAAGTACCCATTTTAGTTATATCCATTATTGACACATTTTTAGCTTTCAAAATGAGTATGCATTCCTAAACAAGTATATGTTACCAATGGGTACCCATTTCAAAATGATAGCCTGAACCAAAATGGGTATGCATTTTATTTTAGGTTCAGGCTCACGTTCCTAAGCATGTATGTTTTTTTTACAAAACACGTATGTGTTTCTATCAAAAAAATTTCTACTCACAACACTTCCAATACAATTGGACCCAACTTCTTGCTTAAATACCCACTCATATTAGGAGGACTACAACCTCTCCACTAGGTCCAAGCTCATGTGACTGAGGAAGCTTCTTGTTATGGAATAGCAAGGTAATCATCCTACTACAATGGGGTAGCATCTCTACACTACAATGGAAAAGGGCCACCATATAGCTATAACATGGATGGCCATCATCTAGCTACTAGATTCTAGTAAGGCAACCATAAAGCTTCTCTCTCCACCAAATGGTGGCTATAAAGTTCCACTAAGACCTCAAGACTAATCAATAACTTTTACTTCCCCTTGCTACCTATGACTTAGATAATAGTTTATATAGTATTCCCTGTCACACACACACACACACACACACACACACACACACACACACACACACACACACACACACACACACACATTTAACAAATTATACTCATACATAATATTGAATCATGCCATAGAATTAACACCACTAGACACAAGACTACATGCAATTTAGTCACATCTTAGCACATTAGCTTTAACCTAGATACATATCAAGACATGAGACCACAAGTCTACAAGGGTATAGTCAAATAATTGAACATATCAAGCTTTAAGTTAGGTATACATAGACAAGAAATCATCCTTAGACTTATTTGCATCTTCTAACACTACATTATACCCTCATCTATACTTTCTACAATTTCTCTCTAGTTTGTTTAACTTCCTCTACTTACCTCTTGATTAATGGTCTCACACATGAGACTTACATGATCAATATCTTTTCCTTGATAATTTCGTCTTGTACATTTATATTAGCTTCTTGAGCTCTTTCCTCTTGAACCCTATTGGCTAAGTTGGGAGGAAATTTCACTCTTTAGAATAATTCTCTAGGATTTCTTCTATCACAAAATTTATTACATTCCACAAATTCATGCGTCAAGGAGATTTTTTGGCCTCTTTTGATTGGTCTTTCTTTTAGCAGTGCACTAAGTTGATAATTCTTCAACTTTCTTGGTGTGTCACCATTTTTTATATTTTCTTGTACCATTCTTTTCACCAAAAACCAATGGGGTCCATATTGTTCACAACTTTTTTTAAATCACCTCAATTTTCACAACTTTCATTGAGACCCTAACATGTTTACTCTAACACTCTTCCTTAGGTTTTCATCTAGTTATTTATATGAGGCAATTAGAGTTTTCCTACTATCACAACAACTAACATTTGGTTTCTCTATGCTTCCTAGTTAACATCTAGCCTCTCTCTCTTTCTCTGCAACTAACTTGATAATACATTGTCAATTGACACCAATGTTTCTCCATGAGACAAAGTATTCATGTGGGAGGTTGAATCTTTGTGTGTGGAGATCTCATTTCTACGTGCTTGTGTGGGTAGTTCACTTTTCCTATTATGACATTGAAGGGTTGAAGCTTTTAGAAGGGTGATTTGCAGCAAGAAGGGTCGAAGCCCTCTAAATGACCCCTGTGGTTAAAGTGAGGGGTTTATCCCCTGCTATAGCTAGAAAGAGGGATATGTCTCTTGCCATGGTGATGCAATAAAGGAGGCCACCCTACTTTTCCCACTCAGTCCACCCTCGATAGGAACTTCTACATAACAAGAGAGGCCCCATCAAGGCCAACATAGACCCTACATAGAAGAGGTTGAATGACTTGTTAAAAGGGTCAACCAGCTTGTAGAAAGGCTTCACAACCTCTATCAAGGGTCATTAGGTCTATATAAAGGTCGACGCCTAGATAAAAAGGTCACCTCAGCCTACATTTCATTGGTACACAAAAGGGGTGAATGCCTCTCATCTTGCCCCCAGTGGCAGCCTACACTAGCTATATGCTACCCCACGCAAGCAACACCCTCACCGTGCCCTATTGCACCCTGCTCGGTAGAGAAACCTATTCGATAGAGAGAAACTAGAGAAACTTCCTACAAAATGTTGAACACAAGGAAGTGCTGAGAGGGGGGGATGAATCAGCACACACTAAAACTTAAACAGATATTTGCAAATTCAAACTAAATTACTTAGAGAATAGAAAGGAAAGAATGTAACACAAGAATCAGCACAAGAACACCAAGATTTTTACATGGAAAACCTAAAACAGGGAAACACCATGGTGAGTGTTAGCTCATGGTATATTATGCTCACTGTAAAAAGTATTACAACATTGTTTTAGGGCTACAACCCAAGGAAGCTACTACTCCCTGAATTTAGTTTTTATGGTCACTCCCAAGGAAGATACAACTCCCTATAGACTAAATGTCTGATGTAAGAATTACAAAGATAACAATTATATGAACTGATCTATGGAAAGCATCAGACTTATACTAATATTGTAGTCTTCTTTCCTTACTCAAATTATGCTATCAAACTAACTTCGCACAGTTCATAGTTCACATAACAATATGTCACACTTATTCTTTTGAAAAATGCCTTTGATCTCCTATAAATACCCTCCACAACACTTCAAAACATTGATTAGGTTGGCATCATAAAACCTTTAGATGAAATGTGTAATTCTTCAAGGGTTAGCTTCAACTCATACAATATGTCAAGAAAATAAGTTGTGGACCACATCTCATAATAGAATTCAAGGAACATCATTACACACCCTTTAATGTCAAAATAATTTATCAAGATCCACCACACATAACAGAATCTAGACTCTCGACTCAAAAAACATAAATACTACTAATTGTTCATCTTCACACCATCGGGGAGAAGCCAAAAACATCATGTGGACCAATTTTTTAACAATGTATCTTCTTGATAACATCCATACATGAATCTCTTGAAATATTAGATCATTCTATACATCCGCACAGCAAGAAACATGTTGAACTACTGCAAACAGAGTATTTCAGACTGACTGTGACATTCCACAACTCAAGATATTGTGTTGTGGTACACCAAAACCTTTGAAACTTTTAGAAATGAACATATACATCTTTATATGCATATTCCTAGATCTGCATATCCTTAATATCACTTCCAAAGAAAATTAAAACTTGACTCTCAAGTATACTGTAGTCCGAAGGATAGTCATATGCACTTCTTCACTAATTGATTTAAATACCTTATGTGGTACAGGAGATAAGAAAGATTTTCATTCAATTCAAACCCAAGATACTATGAAGCATGCAGAATCTCCATAGATAACTATATAGATGATCTATGCCTTCTTCATCTTCCGCAAGTACTCAAACATGTGTTCTAGAGAATACTTCTGCATCTAAAACTGTTTGTATTACTCATGTTACTCGAATACTGACCTTGTGGACCATCAAAACACTTGATACTTCAATATAGCAGACCTTGTACATTCCTAATCCTATTCTCAAAACTACATGATCAACCATTTACTTCTAGAGGAATGCAGAGCATTCCATCAGGTCTCCATCATTACTTTGCTCTATCTAAGTAATAACCTGAACTTTGTCAATTGTAACTTTTTCTGTTGAAGGTGTAGTGACATGAAATTTTGGATATAGCATTTTAATTTATAGCTCATCTTATATTCTAAACCACAGGACTAGATCTTGCAATGTGGATAAATGCGGACAAAAACACTTTGCCTTAGGATATGCACTATGAATGCCTTAATTGAATTTTTGCAACTTGTCTCTAGGTGCGGTACTTCAAACTAATAAAATATAAATGTAGGGATACATAAAACATGTTAAGACATGAGTATTCACCCTTACATCATGCTTAGACATAATATTGCTCACTACATCACACTTAGTCATCGTTCTCTTAATCTGCTAAGTCTTCCATATTGGTTTGCATTAAGCAAGATGAATCCTTGTCTTCAATTGTGTCAAACCATCTCTCTCAAGTCTCCCACTATCCATCAGCTTCTCCACCTTCCATACACAAACTATGTACAAGTCTAACCTCATATTGCCATATGCTATGTTGACATCAATTACAACACGTATTTCCAACAATCTCCCCCTTTGTCATTGATGGCAACACATACTCCCCCTCAGATATATATTACATTTCTCTCTCCCCCTTTGACATCAAGGACAAAGGGCCTAATATCTTTTGGTTATATCAATCCAAAACTGTATAAAGTCCCCCTTAATATATAGCCTTTACAACCACTACTCCCCTTGAGATAAATATGCATAAAAAATTGATTCTATGTACACCATTATCTTCTACAAGTCTATATACATTCAAAAATGTCTTATTTACATTTACTCTAATAACTCATTTGGAAGGTAGAATGGTCTTGTAGATTACCTTGACTTGTGTAAGAGTGGATACCCAATTGGCACTTTCTGAGGCAAGAATATGATTTTGGCATTCACATTGCTTGCATAATTCCTCAGCTTCCTCTATATTTCTTGAAGTCTTCATCTTCTGATCAACCTTCTCTGCTTCCCCTAGTAGTCTAGACAATGAAGCAAGTCTCAAGTTTACTTCTTCTCTTAGCGGACCAAATTGTTTCTTCAAATGTTCTCTCTGGTCCTGAAGCTAAGATAATTGTGCATGAAGATTTTCTAGTTGAGCCCTTGTTGCTCCATCTTTGTCCTTAGACAAATCATATATTCCAACCATTTGAATGATTTGTAGCTCAATGGTATCAATTTGAGCTTTGATATTCTTTGTGGAGCTTGGCCATTTTAGAAAGACACAAATATAATGTTGTGGCCTCATCAACGGAACCCTTAAACTTGTTCAAATTTTCTTTTAGTTTATTATGTGCATTAGCACATTTGTCATACAACTCAACCAACCTTTTATCATTTATTTTTCTTACTACCTCTTGATCTGCTTTCTGCTCAATATAGGAAGAATGATCCTTAAGAGAGTCCATTAGTAATTTTAACTTTTGTTCTAGAGGCATGAAGGAGTCAATGGCTACCTCAGGTAACCCTTCCTGAATCAATTTTACTACATCTTCAACAAGACTAGTCTTCTTCAGGTTTTCTTGCAAGAGCTCCTTTCTTTCTGAAGCATGCAAGATATCTCCAAGTTGAAGTTTGTGAAGGGGTGAAATATTTGCCAAATCAACCTACCCTTCAAGAGTGGGAATTTGCAGTAGTTGTGGTGTGATCATAGGCTGAAATTGTATCGACAAATTTAACAATTCCTTGAATGAGTCTGATCCTAAAGAACTCTGACCTATGTCTTCCTCCATTTCTAATTCATCCTTATCTTGATCTTTCTCCTCTATTTCTTTCTTATCTTTTTCATCTTCTTGTTTCTCTTCACTCTTTTCTTTCTCTTCCTGCTTCTCCTTAGGATTATCTTCTTTCCTTTCCTCGTCATTCCATATATTCTTCAAAGGAGAATTGTCATGTTTTGCATTGGAGTCAGTGTTATTTGGAGGAGATGTACTAGCTTTATCTTGTCCCTCTATATTTTTTGTTTTAGCAATTTTTGGAGGGGGGAAATCATGTCTTACACCAGTATCAGTGTTCTCCAGAGGAGACACATTCTCTTGAGCTTGATCTCTTGGGCTCTATTCTTTAGTGTTATTCAGAGGAGGTGTGCTTATTCTAATTTGATCCTTTTCATCTTGTGCTTTTAGAGGAGCAGTCTCCTCATCCTTCTCAATCTTTTCATCACCTTCCTCATTGCCTTCAGAGGAGCAATCTCCTCATCTTTCTCAGTCTTTTCTATACCTACTTTTGGCTCCCTCACCTTGCTAATCTAGGTAGGACCTAAATGCCTAGATTTCTCATGTCATATCATCCCCACCTCAAACCACTATCTATTCTCTTAGGTCATCCTTGGCTCATTGAAATGTGGGTTGTCCCTAAACTACCATCCACTAGTGCCTTAAATTCCCCATGATGGTCATGTCTTCACCATTTCTCATAGCCCATACCAACTACTTATTATCTAAAGATACTTCTCCTTAGATTATTTTTTGTCAGCCCCTCCTGGTCCTTCTCAACCTCATACTAATACCCTCTTTCACCTTTACCTATATTATGCCTCTAAACACATTGCTCCCCCCACCCCACAACCTTTGTCTATTACTTCACCTACTCCACTAGCTATGCCCCTATTTTCCCCACCATATATCCCATCTATTACTACTTCACCTTCCTCATTGAATTCTATCTCCCCTCTAACATTGCTCAAGATAAAGTAAAAGAGAAATTGTATGACCTTTCCCCATCCACTTCTAAAAGTAAGCCTAAGAAACTTCCCCAACACTACACCTAACCTACTAACCAACCCATATCTACCCTATCTATTTCCTAATCTACCCCTACCACATGTTCCAAACCCAGTTTGCTTCTAGCCCACCCCCTGAAAAGCCTCAAGACAAAGAAAATGATAAGAAATTTTTAAAATAAGGTTTATCTTGTCCTATCTTTCCTCCCTCCTATTATCCCACAAACTCTTGATATTCCTCCTTCCTATAAAACCATAAACTTACCTAATGTCTATGTGATTTCTAGTGCCATTCTTGTATCCCTTGTTCTACCCCTCATTCCCATCACCAATCTTTTCCTAAAATCTTAAAACCCTCTAGCTTAGGCATTGTCCTACCTTCGTCAGTACCAAACAAACAAAAATTTGAGCACTACCCTACCCCACCCTACCACCAACCTAAACCTAAACTAACACCTTCACTCCCTCTCTAACTTCTTCTACATCTACTATCTCTCTAATTGAGGTGGCTCCTCTTCTAAAGCCTCATTATCCTAGTATGCTCATGTCTACTAGAATCATAAAGGATCAAATATTAGTGGAATATTCTCTACCTGAGCCATCAAACCATGTAGTTGGTGGGTGTCTCTTTAACTTAATTGTTTATTTTCACATGTTATCAGTAATATTCACTTGTTCAGTGACCATCATTCCTTCTATATACATTCAATAGGGCATTGATCTTGTTGCATATAAAAAATGTCCCCTTTCTACTTCTCTTGATGCTACTATGGTCCCTCCTTTGTTGACCTTTATACCACATAATAATCATGAATCCTCATATAATCATGATTGGGATAAGGATGACTTATTGGATGAGGAGTTCAATGAGTAGGCATTGTATCTTCATCTAATTTGTATTTATGCATGTGACTTGTGTGTTTTATTGTGTGTACTTCCATGTTTAGGTGAACGTGTGTGTGTGTTAGTTCCCCTTGAAGGACCCGTGCTACTCTTATAAGTACAACACTATTTTTTATGTCCATCACCATGAGACCACATTTCTTTGAGGCATTTTTCCAAATAGCTCACTGCCTTGTCTATGCTACCACATTTTCCATACATGTCTACCAAGGCATTTTATTAAACAATTCACTTCCTTACTGCTATGGCTAAAATCCTAAAATAGGTGTTTTCGAACAAACTATGGATGCTTGGAAAAAACCTATCTAAGAATAACAGTAAGAAATAACATAGACATGGCAATGAGCTATTTGAAAAAGTACATCAAAGAAATGCATCACCATGAGACCATATTTCTTTGAGGCATTTTTTCAAACAGCACACTGCCTTGCCTATGCTACCACATTTTCCATACATTTCTACCAAAGCATTTTATCAAACAATTCTCTCAAAAAAATTTCAAACAGTTCACTGCCTTGTCTATGCTACCACATTTTCATACACGTCTACCGAAGTACTCAAAATTTTGTTGACTATCTCATACATTATAAGCCATGACTTGCATCACTATTCTACTTTTCACAATTAAATTTAATGTTGTTTTATTTTTAGATGATGCAAGCGGAGACACCTCCTGATGTTCATATGGCAATGGAGCATGGTGTGTCTTCCACAATTGATGGATCCATGCCTTTGACGGGGGTGTGAGGCAGATTAGTAAATTTCAAATTACATTTGTTGTTATAGTTGTTTATTATTGCAAAATCAAATGATTATTGATTTGAAGTTTAATTTCTATCTGGATGGTTTCTATAGGACATTACAATGCCACATCCTGATCCTGCTACTATGGAAAATGAAGAGAGAGATTATCTGGTAGCAGTATGTGATTATTTTGTTAAATATTTCATTTTTTATAATGTAATTTCTATATATTAATGTCTATAACTTTTATTGTAATAGCTAAAGCTCCATGATGAACTAAGTAGCCCTTAGGTTTTAAGTAGACCATTCTCATATGCTTCTCCATCCCCTCAAAAATCAAAGGTTGTCTGTGATCTATTTTCTTCTCCTAGAGGGGAATAACTTTTTATTGGGTTCCTTTGTTGTATGCCTATATGGCATTTGTGGACATATATTTTGTATTGCATATAGTTGACATTGTATGCCTATATGGTATTCTTGTAAGCCTATATGGCTATTTTATATATATATATATATATGTTATACTTATATTGATAGATATTGATGTATGTCTATATGGCTATTTGGTTAATACACATCTTTTTATTGATGGTGTCCATATTTGCATTATAAATCTATGCTTCAATGGATATTTGTAGATGGTTTAAACATGCTACCATTCATGTGTATTCTTCATGCTTCTTGTGTATACTTCACATGTTCACGTGTATGATTCATGGTTCCTATGTATACTTCATGTTTTCAGGTGTATGCTTCATGCTTCCTATGTAGACTTCATGTATTCACATGTATACTTCATGCTTCCTATGTAGACTTCATGTATTATGTGTATTCACATGTATACTTCATGCTTCCTATGTATACTTCACATATTATTTGTATTCATGTGTATGCCTAATACTTTGTGTATTATGTTGATAGGCACTAGCATAAAAGGGAGAGAAATTTATCGTTGAGAATGACATCCATAACATCCTTGAAGAATACAATTAAGAATACAACCTTAGGCAATATTGCAAATAAATGAATTTAGGTTGTCACCAATAGTGATGATATGATTTAGGTTCTGACATTTCAAAGGCAAAAAGTTGTGACCCTTCAAATAGGAAAGACTATGACACTTTTATAATGAAGGGTGGTGACTATGCCTAGCGTAGACATGCCCAATTGGATGTGTTGGCACTAACAGTTTGGCCCCACGAAGAACAAAACAAAAAGTAGCCTACCTTGCAACTTTACACTACATGCATTTGACAATTTTTGGAGCATCAAAAAAATTTCATCACAGGCAAACACCTCAGAGATATCAAAAACTGAGAGAGGTTATTGTAGAGGGACCCTACATGATCTTGTATCCTCAAACAAATTATTTCTAAGTGACATAGTTTTCAAGTAAGAACTCATCAAAGATTGATGTCTTTTCGCACTTTGGACTCTTAAGGGATATCGCCGATACAATGTAGCTTGAACTATTTCGGTATGTTTGGCTGTGAAACAAGACCATGTCTAGCCTAAACGTACTGATCCAGATGTGTTGGAACTATCAGTTTTGTTGGACAAGAAGAAGAATGAAAGCTACACCCCTTTGCAACTTTACACTACATGCATTTGACACTTTTTCCATCAAATAAAAATTGGACACTAGGGGCAAACACCTCAGAGATATCAAAAACTAAGAGAGGTTATTGTAGAGAAACCCTATGTGATCCCATAGCCTTAGAATAATTGTTTCTAATTGACACACTTCCTGAGTAATAGCTCATCAAAAATTGTTGCCTTTTTGCACTTTGGAATCTTAAGGGATATCACCGGTATAATGTAGCTCAAACTATTTCGGCATGTTTCAGTATGAAATAGGACCATAGCTAGCATAAAGCCACCAATCTAGACATGTTGGAACTATCAGTTTGGTTGCATGAGGAGTAGAATGAAAGTTACACCACTTTGCAACTTTACACTACATGCATATGACCTTTTTTCCATCAATTGAAAACTCAACACCAGGGGCAAACACCTCAGATATATGAAAAACTGAGAGAGGTTATTGTATAGGGGTCCTACATGATCTTGTATCCTCAGACTAAATGTTTCTAAGTGACATGTTTTCTAAGTAACAGCTTGTTAAACATTGTTTCTTTTTTGCACTTTGGACTCTTAAGGGATATCGTCGGTACAATGTAGCTCAGACTGTTTCGACATGTTTGGGTGTGAAACAGAACCATGCCTAGCCTAAACATACCCATCTATACATGTTAGAACTATCTATTTGGTTGCATGAGGAGCAAAATAAAAGTTACACCCCTTTGTAACTTTACACTGCATGCATTTGATACTTTTCCATCAACTGAAAACTGGACACCACGGGCAAACGCCTCAGAGATATCAAAAAATAAGAGAGGTTATTGTAATGGGGCCCTACATAATCCCATATTATTAGATAGATTGTTTCTAACTAACACGCTTTCCAATTAATAACTCATCAAAGATTGCTACTTTTTTGCACTTTAGACTCTTAAGGGATATCATCGATACAATGTAGCTCAGACTGTTTTGACATGTTTGGGTACAAAACAAGACCATGCCTAGCCTAAATGTACCCATCCAGATGTGTTGGAACTATCTGTTTGGTTACATGAGTAGCAAAACAAAAGTTACACCCCTTTGTAACTTTACACTACATGCATTTGACACTTTTTCAGATTGCATGAGGAGCTTATGATAATGGATGAAAATGCTAAGATGAAGGAAAGATGATATATTTTAGATGGATATGATGAAAATGGTTGATGTTTCAGGTGAGATTATGGTTGAGGAAGGGTCTCCCATGTCTAATCTAGGGCTGCAAAGGCCAAGTTTGCAAATTGAGGTTTGCAGATGGTCAAATAGTGAAACCATAAATATGCATATAATTTGCCCAATATTCACTGTATATGTTTAAAAATGTAGTAGCAAAAAAAGACAAACATATGTAAACTTTAAACCAAAACATATGTAAACTTAAAATATAGAAATGAAAGGTCTAACTATCAACTGCAATACATTAATATCAATAACATGACTTTACAAAATCAATGTGCATACTTACAAATTAATCCAATGAACCATCCGGGTCTACTATACTATTTATTGTGGCATGTATTATCTCATGGTCAGACTCACGCACCTTCCACAAGGTCTTGTTCAAAGGTCTACCCCGATATTATATCAAATGAACATTGGGTGCCACGAAAAGGTTCAAGTAATGAAGAATCTGCTGATGTGTGTCAAAGTATTGAAACAACCAAACATTGACACTCTTATGTGGGTACCTTCTAAGCCATGTTCCAATAACAACCACCGAGCCTATAGGGTATTCAATCTCTAATTTCTTTTCGGTCTCAACACAATGACACAAGTAATAATCCATTCCCTCTTCATTGTCTTCATCTGCAATAACTACATAAACATGCCCTACATTGATATGTACAGAAAATTAGATGAAATTAGTCAACATTACAAAAACACTAGAAAGTAATATAACATTAGGAATTACAAAAACTATGCAAGTAGATATATTACCTAGTTGAACTAGATCTAATATGTGATCAAAATCAACCAATGATTCCATCTATGTCAAGTCCAGTGTCGTCGAGGGCTGATACATGTGAAGTGGGCTAAGATAACTTAACCACCATATGTCAACCCACTCCTTTGACTCGAACTCATTCCAGGCTTAAATTGTACATGAAGAACAAAAGCATGTCATCTTGCATGTATGGATACTCCATGACCCCGCATTTGAAATTCTGAAAGAGTGTAGCTCACTTGATCATTTTAGTGTACAACAATCCTCATATGGTGCAATGTTAGTATCATCTATCAACCAAAAAAATCTATGAACTGAAGACTTACCTTCATTACCTGGACCCATCGAAGCATTACACCAATTGACAATTGATTTTGCATCTATCAACTTTGCATTGTCTTTATACTTTAACTCTTCTTGTGCTATGGCTCTTTTGATATATGCTCATGCACCATCATGCTCCACCTCACAAAAGTTACACATATGCTGAAAACCTGTAATATTATGCATCCTACTCAACAATAGAACATTTGTGAGCTCTTGAATTGTGATGCACAGTTATCTGACTATATGATATACTAATTGAATGATATGCCCCTTCTAGTCAAATCATTGTAGAACACCTGAAAGCAATCTTGCACAAACTCTATAGAATGCATGTGATCATCACTAATATAAAAATGATACTCCCTTATGATCTTTCTATCATCCTCTGTACTATCATTTGCATGAATGAATGTGATGTGCACAATTATAGAAACCTGTGTGGAGTTGTAATACTGTGATTACACCTCATGTCGTGGCTGTAGACTGTAGTTCTTTGCAAAGTCGACAACTAAAACAATGCTACCAAGTGGAAATGTGTCCTTGCATAACTTGAATTGTAAGTCCAACCATTGAGCTCTATGGGTATGCCTTGCATACTCATACACTATATTGTCATGAAATGTAGACATAAACTGATACACTAGAATGCTTTGAATAACCAAATCACACATCTTTGCTTCTTTAGCATCTTTAGTATTGTAGGCCACTATTTTATACTTGCCAAACTCTACTAGTTCATTTCCAACTACATGTGTGATTTTCATATGTTCACATATTGGCATATGTTGCAAGTCACCGCAATGCTGACATGTGCCATCCAGGCATAATTTCCTATAGAATATTTGACCTTCCTCTCTTTCACATATAATTGTTGATATGAAGTGATGGTCAAAAATGAGGCCTTATTATTTCATCCTTTATTTGCCTTTTTACTATTGTTTGCATTGTCTTGTTCATACTTCCTGTCACCATTTGTTGAAGGAAAATAGATATATTTAATAAGTTGTAAAGAGAATTAAAACTATCCATAATGCTAATTATTCAAAGAAGTATTAATCATTTTATGATTAATTGATAGGGATAATTAAAGGTGCAGGCTCAGCTGTTGTGAATACATGGAAGGGAAAAGTAGGAACGGTTGTAGCTATGGACACATGGATAGTAGAAAAGCATGGCTATTAGAATTGTTAAGATTTATAGACTATTTTTGAAAAGACGTTTTGTAAACCTGTTATACATTTCTAGCCAATGACCATTGTTAGCTTTGTCAAACTCATATGATTTATTTTTATCAAACTCAAATGGTTTGTTGGTCATAGGCCACAAACAAACCATAACAAACCTATCAGTACTCGTTTAAGTATAAATATGTGCAAACTTAAGACTTCAAATATAGATGATAATACAAAGTTATTCTGCTACTTAAAAATCATTCTAAAATTCTTATGCACATGTGTGATTGAGATGAGTTAAGAATGTGTTGATATTTCATTCATCAAATGACCAAGGAGGTAGGGCCCACTCTTTGCATTGATTGGTGATTTGGTTTCAGTTCCAGTGTGGTAATTATGTGTGTGTGATTTGATTTGAAGATTAGTTTATTTTTTGTATGTAAATTTGATTATTTGCAGTCATGTCTGATTTGGTTTCAAAGTTGATTTCATTATTTATTAATGTGTTTATTGGTAATTCAAGGATTGAAGATTTGATTTGTGCATACTGGAATTTATCATTGATAGTGTATCATTTAAGAATTGTACTCTATTTTTTGTTATTATATTTTCTGTTATAATTTATGTCACTGTAATTCCTGTCACAATTACTGGTACACTTCCTATCACATTTTTGTCAGGAAACAAAAACAACAGAATTAAATTAGGTTTAGAGTTAGGAGTTTATTGTGTAAAGTAGTTGCATTCATCTCCACTTAGTTCATTGTTTTCAGCCCTTAGGTAAACTGTTGCAACACCTTTCACAAGTTTACGACTCCTAGATTGACACTTAGGAACAAACTAAGGAAACTAATATCATTCCAAAGAATTAATCTATCCATACTTGCCCATCTATGAACTCTTAAGAACTTTATTTTTAGTCCATAATTTTTCCCAACATTTTTGGTGTCATTGTCAGGGAATGGTGTTAAAGGCCTGTTATTCTAGTGAACTAAGTTAGGACCAGTGCACTAAGGTGAAAGTCTATGTGACAGTCGACCTCATTTGGATAATTACCTTTAGTTTGCTCCATTATAAGTCATATAGGTGCATGAATCATAGTAGAGATAGTAGAGGGAGATTTGTTAAAAAGGATAAGGGGAGTAGCTCACAACAAGAAAAATCAAAAAGAAAACTAACACCATTAGTTAAGGGAATTAGTTCACAACAAGAAAAATTAAAAAACAAATTAAAACCATAGTTGTGCACACATCATCTCAAAAAGAGTTAGTCGAACCTAATTTAGAAAAGTGTGTCATAGAACCCACTTTTATTGAGTATGATTTTGAGACACCACAGAAAATACTAAAGCCTCTAAAAGAATCATTTAAGGTTGTCACTCCCAAGTTTGTTAGGTCATTTAGAGATTCTTACAAGCTCTGAAGTGGTAAGCATCAAATAAATAAAGATCCTAAGTTTTTTACATCTTTTTACACTCCTTGGGTATTTGAAACCTGTTGCAACTATTTGCCTAACTGGTGTTGCCATTGATCTCAACATATCAGTATTGTCATTGGTGTCAACTATGCTCTTGTTTTAATGCTTGCTTGTATTGAATTAGATTCTTTGTATTTGCCTAGGTAAGTGTTGGAGATAATGAGTAAGTGATTCTGATATTGAGTTTCCAGAGTATCTTTGTCTAGAAGAATAGTCCAATAGATTGTTCTACATCTCCCATAGAATGACTATCTTTGTCTGTGGATTGGAAGATATTTAGAGGCATGCCTGAAGATGCTATGTTTCAAGTTTGAGCCTCTGATATGAAGATTTGAGTGAGTTATGTTCACTAGAGTAAAAGCTACTTTTTCTAAGTATTTACCCAGGGAGAATGTATTCTGCTCTGCATTCCTTCGCATTGAAGTTTCACAATCTGTGGTTTTGGAACTAAGTTTGTAATGATGAAGTGCCTTCAACTCCAATGGTTCAAGATTTGGTGGTCTGCAAGTGATCTTTTCTTTATGACAGTGGTTGACAGTGTTGTTTAAGTGCTCTAGTTTGAAGAATCTTCTTGACAGAGTGGTTAGAGGTTGTGCGGATGTTCTTGGTGATTACAATGTGCTTGTGGATGTCTCTTGATCATGTTCCTACCTTTGGATTGGTCCATGAAGAGAAATTTTGATCATAGATGAAGATTGATCTTAGAAGACATAGTGTTAACACGTCTAAGCCAACGTGGTTGTTTTCACTAATTGTGGAGATGCATTGAAGATTATAGAAGTGTGTTGGTGCATGGAAGTTTGCATTTGAGTCCCAGCTAAGGCGTGGTGCATTTTGCATAAATATTTACATCTTTCCCTTATCTCATTTTGTATTAGGTCCAGACCTATTTCAATGTATGTTTTTAACGCTAACCTTGATGTGCATTCCAAGGTTGATGAATTGTATAAAAACATGTAATGAAGTCGTGAAAAAGATGTCTTGCTATGAAGATGTGAAGATAAGTGAGAAGTGTAAAGTAGAGCATAGCAAAGGATATTTATTGTGCTTCAATGGAACTAAACTCAAGCATGATGTAGATGCTATTCAATTAGTTCAAACCTCAGCAATGAGCCTTTTCCACTTGGCAATGAGTCAATCTTAACAGTAAGCCCTAACTTTTGCAGTGAACATTTTGGGCAGTGAGCCTCTATTTTTTGGTATTGCTATAACATATTCATCTTGTGGGCTAACACCCACCATGGTTTTTCCCTTATAGGGTTTTCCTCATAAAAATTTAGTGTCACATGTATTGAATGTGTGATTATGATTAAGTTTCTAGTTTCATGCTTTCATGGTTAAATCTAAATATCAGTAATTAAGTTGTTGATGGTTTAGCATTCATAAGAAGTTAAGTTTTTGTGACAACTGATTCACCCCCCCTCTCAGTTGTCTTGTGTATTTCAACAATTGGTATCAGAGCAAGGTTCCTCAAAAGAAAGCTTAATAGCTTGAGGTAGATCTGAGATGGTGCACAAGAAGGATGCTCTTGAAGACCTAGAAAGACCTGAAGAAAAAATTAGAGATCTAAAGGAGAATGTCAAAGAAGTAGATGAATGTATCAAAAAATTAAGAGAGCAAGTCAAGAAGTTCAAAGAAAAATATAAGGAGGTTATTGAACAACTGATATCAACAAATGAAACCTTGAATGATTTGAAAGTGGATGTTTTAGAAAGAGCAAAAGAAGAAGAAGACCTAAATCTGTTGATAGAAGACAAACCAGAAGAATGTGCTAAGCTTGAAAAGGAAGTTTGGAACCTGAAGTCAGATTTGGAGAAAGCAAAATATTATGAAGAAAAGTTTAAGATCAATTCTGCAAAACTTGATGAGATGATTGCTAATCAGAAGAGACCTAATGACAAAGAAGGCTTGGTATTTGAAAAAGGAGAAAGTTCTAAGACCGGTCAAGAAATGAATGTTGAGATCAAAAAGAATAAAGGCAAACAAATTTAGAATCAAAAGAAAAGACCTAGAAGACCACTGGTCAAGCAACCAAATGCTCAAAGATACCCTTCTTTCAATGGTTATTGTAATATATGGAATAAGTTTGGTCATAAGGCTACTCAATGTAGGAACAAAGTGATTCAAAAAACTCCATCATTTTCTGGTCAGTGCTTTACTTGCAATAAAATAGGTCATAAATCTATTGAATGTAGAAGTCGAATAAGGAATAGTTACAATAGCAGTAGGAATGTTCAACTTTCAAAGGTAACTTCTTTACATGCAAGAGATTTGGTCATAGAGAGTGAATACAGAAGTCAGATAAGAAACAATTACAATAATGGAAGGAATGCTCAATCTTTCAATGGAAATTGCTTTGTATGCAATAAATTTGGACACAAGGCTAACCAATGCAGGTCAAGAATGAATGAAAGGAACAATGGTCAGAAAAATATTGTATGCTTCAATTGTAACAAGCTTGGACATATTGCAATATTTTACAGAAGCAAGAACATGAAGAAGGATAATTAGGCTAAGATGAAGAAACCAGTGAAAAAGGTTGATCTAGATAAAATCAAGGAGGAGATGAAGGAGATTTGGGTGAAGAAGGTGTTGTGATGCTCACAACATGCCCCATTTTATCCTTTAGCAAAATGAGGACCCCTGTTGTGGATTTTGCTTTTTGGCTTGTGTGGTTCTACTTGCTTGGCGATATAGGTAAAATGTCTAAGATGCTTAAAATTTGAGTTACATAGTGCTTGGGTGTAAATGGTGTTTATCAATAGAATCTGCATGAAAAATCTGCTAGGGTTGTCTTTTTAATCATTTGAAAATTTTGCATATTTTGAGAGTTTATGCTTGTTCTTGTGAAAAGTCAATGCTAGACAAAGGGTGGTCAACGTGTATCTGATATACATTATTATTTGCATGTATATGTTATGCTTTTGGTTTGTCAGGTTATTTTATTCCTCATGTTTTAAATCATTGAGTGCATATGGTATACACAATACATGTACAAGTCCAGACCCGATGGCATTTTGTGGTGAACTGTATAAATGTCAATACATCCGCAGTTGTATTTGTCTATTGAAACTCATGTATTAGAAATGCAAATGCAAAAGATACATCGGTGGATGTCAAAATAAGTTCAAAGTGGTGTATAAGTTTGGGGATATCTCATTTGTATGTTAGATACATTGTTTTGCATGTTCTTTATACAAATGCAAAGCCGGACCCAAAAGTAAAATTAAATAGAATGTTGAAAACAAAGGTGAATGCACATGTTTATATGTATTGTTGTATGTATAACTACATGTATCTTATATACAAATACAAAGTCAAACACGACTAGGAAAGTAAAACAAAATAAACTATAAGTTAGGTCCACGTTTGTATATTCGGATGCATGTATTAGAAATACAAAAGTGAAAGATGCATTCACGGATTTGAACCCGGGATTAAAAATGGAATAAAGTGCATTTGTTCATAATAAAAAGATAAGGCAACATTGTGAATCTTTACATATATTTTGACGATTGTATATGATATACATGAGGATATACAAAGGAACTATATACAAAACCTGACGTAATTAAAGTTTGAACATTATATACATCGAGTAGGGTCCACATCTGTATGTTTGGGATACATGAACACGATGTACAAAAGGATGGTACAAAAGACATAGATACAAAGTTGGATTTGAAATTAATTCCAATTTGTTCTATAAACCCGTTGGAGTCTGAGTTTGTATATTTTTATGATTGTATAAGATATTCATAAGAATATACAAAATAGAATATATAAAAAAGTAAGAGAGAAACTATGAAAGAGCATAGGGACTTATTGTGTATGTATGTGAAATACAAAAAGGAAAAGTGCATGTATATGATATACAAAATTCAAAGTGTTGAGAACTAACGTATACAAGATTCAAAATATGAATTGAACTGGAAAAGTGAAACACAAATTGAAGTGTATGCCTTAACTACTACATTTAATGCAGAGCTACCACTAAAAACCTAAATTTGAAAAGAAGTAAAAAGGGAGTTTGATTATGATGCAGAGGCACCCACACTATAACCTTACAATACAGCATGGATGTCTGCAGACCATCATCATCATCATATTCATCCTCATCATCATCATATTTTTGCTTAACACTAACAGCATCATCACATTGACTACCGGCAGCATCCTCATGTTCGACCAGCGCGAACATCCTCCTGACGTCCACTGTTCATCTCAGCGACAACTTCCTCCTTTACTACCTTCAACATCATCATGATGTTCAACGGGCGCAAACATCCTCCGGTTGCACTGTTCATCGGGCGCCAAACACTAGCGGACTCATCATGATATTTAACATCACCTTCGTCAGCAGGATATCCAAATATCCGGTTGCTCCAAATATCCTGATGATGACCTTCAGCACCTTCCCTTCGACGCTCCGATAGCCGACAACACAAGCAACAGCATCATGATATTCAACATCATGATGATCAACAGGATAACGAACATCTGGTTCTTCCCATTTGTCCTGATGATGACAAAACCTTAACTCCTCGCACCGTTCACTCGATGCTGACGTCACCCGATATCCTGATGACGTAGATCCTGATGACGATGACGTCACCCGCAACTTCACAATATCCTGCTGCTCCGAAATGTCCTGATGACGTATATCATGATGATGATGACGTCACATCCTGCTGTTGGCCAAACTTAGCTTTTTCGGCCCGCGATCAACCCGATCTTCAACCTGATGCCGATGTACTCCTCGGCCCTCCTGATGATGATCACCCCGACGCTTCTTTACTTCATGCAATCGAAAGCATCATGCTCTCCTCCACTTATCCGGATGACGATGTCTAATATGACTGCAGGATATTTACCAAGATATCCTGATGATGCCGTCTTTACGAACTTCCAACCTTAGGCGGATTTTCACTTCGCCGATCTTCCAGGGATGACCCGATCCTCTCTCAGGGTGATCTTCACACTCTCTATCTTATCAGCTTGACCTAGCACATGCCCATGCTAGGGTCTTCAACACCTTTCAACCGCGATCCCGCACACCTGCATGCAAACAAACAAACTACAACCTAACCTACTGTACATGACCATTCCACCGATCAGACGGATCAACCGGTGGAATGGATCAGTAAATCCATGAACCCACTCAAACCAGCAAATCGATTTCACAAGGAGATCAAACAGGTAAATGAAAATAGGATCTTTATTGATTTCAAGGATGCAATACAATATGATCAGACTATCTCTCTGCCTCACTTTCTGTAACCCAGCTCGATCGATGATATCTATCTGTCTCTGTATATGCAATATCAACCGATCTCATGCTTAAATAGATTTGTCTTCGAGTACTACTGACCCGACCCCAAGCGGCTGGGAACTCTCTCCAAGCGGCTGGGAGATCCCACCGAACACGCATCATGACAACTGTCTTAACAAACTATCTAAAAATAGCAAAGCCTGGTCAGCATGATCTTATCATGATCAGCATGACCTTATTACATGCAATTGGTCTTAACAGACCTTCTTGGAAACATAAACAAGACCTAAAACACTAACTGCCTCATGGAGGCCAGCTGTTAGGTAGGTGCTCCTGCACCATACTCCCCAACAGAAAAGAACTCATGTCCCATGAGTTTAGTATGTGGAAGACTTCCACCTTTACACTTTGCCGTGTCAGTCTTCTGACCTGTTCCAGCTTTGTCTGCTGCTGTCTCTTGGCTGCTCCAAGACTTCTGAATTGTAACTTGCTTTCTTGCAAGTAAATCCTCATGCCTGTTGATGTAGGCCTTTCTCTCATATACCCTGTGTTTGCCAGGTTGCCTGACCAGAACCCTTGTCTGAACTGCCTCGTGAACTTCTGCAATGTTCAACTCTATCTTCCTGTCAACCTTTATAGGACAAGCAATAGTCCCAACTATGACAACATCCTTGTCATTCTTCTGAACTGGCTGCTGTTTGCACCCCTGTGTCTGTATCTGCTGCTGACCTCTGTCAGTCACAACTGAAACTGTCTTCAGCTTGTTGTCTGTAACAACTTCTTTCCCTGCAGTGTCCTCAACTGCCTTTATGCCTGCTCCTATAGGCATCTGCACAAACTCCTTCTTTCCCATTAAAATGACTTGGGCTGCCTGCTGTACTGCAGCTTTTGCCTGCAATGGCATCAACTTAATAATCTTCCCATCCTTCTTGATGGTGTAGGTATTAGCATACCCATCATACAGTACCCTTCTATCAAATTGCCATGGTCTACCCAACAGTAGGTGACAACATTCCATGGGCAAAATATCACACAAAATTCTATCATGATATGCTCCAATCTGGAAATCCACATATGCCTGTTCAGAGACAAAAAGTGATTGACTATCACTCACCCAAGATGCCTTGTAAGGGTGTGGATGTGGAATCCTTTCCAACTTTAGTTTATTCACCATTTCCTGAGATACCATGTTGTCTGTTGAACCAGTATCAATGACAACCTTACATACTTTACCTTTGCTCTTACATGTGGTCCTGAAAAGAGCTCTTCTTTGCATCAGATCCTTTGATGCCTGCAAACTAATTCTCCTTAGCATCAGTGATTCTCCACTCTCTGGATATCCATAATTCTCAGGACCTCTGTTTGAACTCTGTGCACTTTCTTCTACTTTCTCTTCTTGCACAAGTTGTACTCTCTTGTCACTAGTTCTATCATTTCTGGATGATGAACCTTTGTTTTCTGGACATTTGAAGGATGGATGACCAAACTCTCCACAGGTGTAACATTTTCCTGAAAATGTAGTAGAACCTCTACCACCTCCAAATCTGCCTCTATTACCTTTCCATCCACTTCTGAAATCAGACTGTCCTTGTCCTTTACCAGTGTCTTCTTGACCCTCATTGGTTTGCTTTTGTGTAGGGGCTGATCCTCTCCCCCTCTGGTTTCCTCTTCCTCTCATGGACTTATCATGTCCTCTATTCATCTTTTCTTCAATCCTGATTGCCATTTGATAACAATCCTCCACATTCTTAGGGTTAGCTAAAACTAACTCATCCTGTATGTTAAACCTCAAACCAGCCAAGTACCTAGCCACCTTTTCTACCTCATTCTCATGATGACCAGATCTCATACTTAACAGATAAAATTCCTCAGTATATGCTTTCACATCCCTGTCTTTCTGCTTTAAAAATTGCAGCTTCTTAAACATCTGGATTTCATAATCCCTTGGCAAGAATTTACCTTTGATCCTTGCTACCATCTTATCCCATGAAGTGATCTTTGACTTCCCTTGTTTCCTTCTCTCAGACTGTACATAATCCCACCATACCAAAGCATGACCTCCTAACTTGGTCTTTGCAATCTTCACCTTCTGATCCTCAGCCACATCTTCACATTCAAAGTGATTATCCAGTGCAGCAATCCAATCCAGCAACTCATCTTCATTCAAGCTTCCAGTGTACTTGGAAACATCAACCTTTACCTTAGGTTTATCACCCTGCACTGCCTTTAACAGTTTTACAAATTTCTGGTCTTCAGCCTCCAGATCTTCAGCTACCTCTTCATATTCTTCAGTAGTATCTTCATCTTCTTCAGACTCACTGTCTGCCACTTCCCTCTTTTTGTTCTTTTCCAGGGCTGTCAGCCTGGCTTGAAGTGCTTCAGCAAGCTCCTTCATCTTCCTCATCTCTCTGGCATGTTTCTCCTTCATCTCCTGCAATTCCCTTGCAGTCCCACTACCTTTCAGAGGCATTTTGTCAACCTCTCAATCAACACACAACACACAATCAACTCTACCTCTGCCCTTTCGGTGACAGAATCAACATACAACAGCCCAGACCTTTTGCTGAGCTCTGATACCACTATGATGCAGAGGCACCCACACTATAACCTTACAATACAGCATGGATGTCTGCAGACCATCATCATCATCATATTCATCCTCATCATCATCATATTTTTGCTTAACACTAACAGCATCATCACATTGACTACCGGCAGCATCCTCATGTTCGACCAGCGCGAACATCCTCCTGACGTCCACTGTTCATCTCAGCGACAACTTCCTCCTTTACTACCTTCAACATCATCATGATGTTCAACGGGCGCAAACATCCTCCGGTTGCACTGTTCATCGGGCGCCAAACACTAGCGGACTCATCATGATATTTAACATCACCTTCGTCAGCAGGATATCCAAATATCCGGTTGCTCCAAATATCCTGATGACGACCTTCAGCACCTTCCCTTCGACGCTCCGATAGCCGACAACACAAGCAACAGCATCATGATATTCAACATCATGATGATCAACAGGATAACGAACATCCGGTTCTTCCCATTTGTCCTGATGATGACAAAACCTTAACTCCTCGCACCGTTCACTCGATGCTGACGTCACCCGATATCCTGATGACGTAGATCCTGATGACGATGACGTCACCCGCAACTTCACAATATCCTGCTGCTCCGAAATGTCCTGATGACGTATATCATGATGATGATGACGTCACATCCTTCTGTTGGCCAAACTTAGCTTTTTCGGCCCGCGATCAACCCGATCTTCAACCTGATGCCGATGCACTCCTCGGCCCTCCTGATGATGATCACCCCGACGCTTCTTTACTTCATGCAATCAAAAGCATCATGCTCTCCTCCACTTATCCGGATGACGATGTCTAATATGACTGCAGGATATTTACCAAGATATCCTGATGATGCCGTCTTTACGAACTTCCAACCTTAGGCGGATTTTCACTTCGCCGATCTTCCAGGGATGACCCGATCCTCTCTCAGGGTGATCTTCACACTCTCTATCTTATCAGCTTGACCTAGCACATGCCCATGCTAGGGTCTTCAACACCTTTCAACCGCGATCCCGCACACCTGCATGCAAACAAACAAACTACAACCTAACCTACTGTACATGACCATTCCACCGATCAGACGGATCAACCGGTGGAATGGATCAGTAAATCCATGAACCCACTCAAACCAGCAAATCAATTTCACAAGGAGATCAAACAGGAAAACGAAAATAGGATCTTTATTGATTTCAAGGATGCAATACAATATGATCAGACTATCTCTCTGCCTCACTTTCTGTAACCCAGCTCGATCGATGATATCTATCCGTCTCTGTATATGCAATATCAACCGATCTCATGCTTAAATAGATTTGTCTTCGAGTACTACTGACCCGACCCCAAGCGGCTGGGAACTCTCTCCAAGCGGCTGGGAGATCCCACCGAACACGCATCATGACAACTGTCTTAACAAACTATCTAAAAATAGCAAAGCCTGGTCAGCATGATCTTATCATGATCAACATGACCTTATTACATGCAATTGGTCTTAACAGACCTTCTTGGAAACATAAACAAGACCTAAAACACTAACTGCCTCATGGAGGCCAGCTGTTAGGTAGGTGCTCCTGCACCAGATTATGTTAATCCTCACAGTTGCATTCAGAGTTAAATTATAAAACATTTTATAGAGCTGAGGTGAAGGGTGATTCAAAAGGTGAATTAAAATTTGAGAACGGTAGTTGTGTTGAATTCGAATGGTAAATTTCTTGTCAACGCTCTTAAAGTCAACAGTTGCAGTTCAGGTATGTACCAAAAGACTCTTGCTTGTGATTTTTACAGAATACGATTACAAAAATTTTACAGTGATTATAGTTGAATAATAGAAATGTGGTAGGTTTAAGTAATCGTTGTGATAAAACTGTAAATTTAAACACAGTAGGATACATATGCATAATTCAAACAAAAAGAAGCTTAGGGTAAAGTTAAATGGTAAATATGCATGGTGAAAAACCCTAGTAAATATAGACATGGTTGTAAAATGAATGTATATATTTTCAGGATGCCGTCGAAAGGAAAGAAAATGGAGAAGGTGGCCAGAAAAGCTGAAAAGAGGGACACCAGAGCTAAAGAGGAATTTGAAGTTAGAGGTTATGGTTTGAATATCTATTGTTCACACAGGGCACTGGATACTAAAATTGGAGATTTTGACTTCAAGGAAATATGGAAAAAGATCCAAGAGTCAGGTGCATCCTTGTCTATGAAAAACATTTGGCATGTAGGGTTGTACAAAGCTGTAGGATTTCCATTGGAAATGGAAGCTAGAGACCTAGTTTGTGAGTGTTTATAGAGATATGATTTCAATTCCAGGAAGGTTAAACATAATGGAGTGATATTTGTCGATTTGTTTGTTGAAGGTATAGCAGAAACCTTTGGGTTGAAGACCACTAGAAAAATAAAAGAAGTGGATATAGAGAAATACTCTTAAGATTTTAAGAACAATGAAGCATCGTGTAAAAGTAAAATATTCTATGGGTGGTATTCCTCATATAAGAAGCCGAAGGCAGCTAGTTGCCAGGGTACCAAAGAATTTGTATAGGATAGATTCCAATGAGGAAGTATATATCATGATTACATTACTGAGTAGAGTAATGGGATTAGAGGATGCTGCTACATTTGAGCCATGGATGTTTTTTGTGATACAATTCATCAAAAAAGAAATAGGGGATGTGCATTGGGTGTTGGCTATTAGTAATGCAATTTATACACAGGCCTTGAGATTTAACAAACATAAGAAATTCTTCATGTCATCCTACATTGTATATTCTTGTGTTGCTAAGATGCAATTGAATGGAATACCAAGGATTGGCACTGATGAGTGCCAAGTTGCACTCATGAAATACATCTTTTTGCCTCTCTTTTTCTCCTTCTTGAGTCCATCTTTCCTAATGTCTGCAACCAAATAAGCTAGCAAGATCATTCTATTTTATGATTAATTGAGATAGATTACTTAAGATTATACTTTCTGATTGAGTGACTAATGTGCATAGAATTAATGGAAAAATGCAGAACTTCTCTCTTTCTGACTCAATAGGTGTAGATACCAGAAACAGCAATTTTGTGCATCTCTGGAGAAAGTTTTCAATGATCTCTAGAGATAATGCCAGAGGATCATGACCCCTAATTTTTGAAGGAATGAGGAATGCCTCTCTGAAGCTCTGTGAGAGTCTGGAGCATCTCCAGAGCTAAACAGAGAAAGCTACAATATCTCCAGAATTGCAGACAGGAATAGTTATCTCCGACACCTCCTGAGAGCAGGGCATGTTTCCAGCATAAGCTACCAACCAGACACTCTCAGCAGTGATCATAATACCCCTCATTGCACTCAAATCATCACCTAAGTGGTGAGGGGTCATCTTTAGTTAAATTTCTAGAGTTTTATCTTTTCAAATTTTTTGCATGAGTTACGATGGAACTGATTTAATACCCTTATTTTTAGGTCCTCGATGCCCAAATGTATTAAGACTCAAACTTAGATTCTGAGTGGACTTCTGTTTCACTCAAGTCTACTTTTATTTGCATGATTTTCTTTCATAGTCAAATAATGAGTGTAATAAAGAGATGGATGTCATCTCATAGAGGAACTGATAGATAAGATTAGTTATAGGTCATCACTCATTTTGATATATATATACTTGTAGAAACAGCAGAAGATATACAATGATGGAATTATTCTGATACTCGGTAATTTCAGTTCTGTGATATCAATATTCTTTTCATGAATGTGAAGTGAATGGATTTGGATTGAACTTAGTTGTGATCTTCTTTTGTGCTGATTTTCTACTGTAGCCTTCATCCCTAAGGGTGTGGAGCAAGGGCCCACTCTCACCACGCAAGCAGAAGGCTAGTACCATTGCTTTATTACTTTAGATTTTGCTATGAAAAGTATTTACTGATTCTGATAGATAAATGCATGTTACTGTTTTCAAGATTGATTTAAGTAATTTCCTGTTTTATTCTATTTTCAGCATTTCTTGAATTCATTTAGTAAGTAGATGGGTTAATCTTTTCAAATCAATAGAAGCAGTTCAGGTTAGTTAGGAAAACTAATAACTGTAGGATCCCTAGTTGCAAACAGCCGAGGACACAGCCCCTAGATTATTGACATCTGAAAATAGATTAAATGATGAGGTACAACGACATCTCACCAGGCACATTAGGAAATGGGCTAGGACAGAAGTTAGTATATGATCATTACCTAGACCTACAAGCACAAAATGTAGGGAAGAATTGGATAAGGGTTAATGATGTGTTTTCCATGTACCTAACAAGGATATTGATAGGAGAAAAAGATCAAAGGTTCTTTGAAATAGCAAAGAATGCAATTGCATTGCATATTGCTTGGTATATTCAGTTCTCTACTTTCACATACATCAGAACTGAGGAGTTTAAAGGAAAACCTTTTAGATTGCCAAGATACCCATCAGATAAGATAGTGTTGTTGGAGTTCCCAGACAAATACTGGATGTTTATGCAATGTACAAGGCCAAGTGTAACAGGGGTAACATCAAATTCCCCTTTGTTATTGGAAGGTATCAATGTTTTAATGAGGATGTAGCCGAAACCTCAGAGGTGGAATTGTTGTATTATGGTTTTCCTATTTTTGTTCTAGTCGGGCCTTTTGATCCACTCAAAAGGATTCACAACTTTATAGATAAGAAGTATAAACACCAACCTCTCATTGAGGATTTTTGGGCTGACTATGACAACGAAGCTAAAGTTAAGAGGAGATCTCATCAAAGATTAACCCTTGATTAGATGAGAACATTGGGAGGAATTGAAGTGTCATAAGAAATTAGGGAGGATGATGAGAATACCTTGCACATAGGTTATGACAGCACAAAGGAAATTCTGACTAAACTAGATTAGAATCAATCTGAGGAAATTTCATTGGATAATATTTCAAAGTCAGTGTTTACATATTCAGATATATGGGTTAAAGAAAGAATAGATGAATTAAAAGCTAAGGAAGTAACAATCACTTACCCAAGTAAGAAAGGTAAAAAGAGAAGTTGGGAAAGTGACGTGGAATTTGATGACTTCCTGAAAAGAAAGAGGTAGGTGGTGGACACTATAATAGTTAAGGCCAACATAGGAGCCATGATAATAGACCCCTAGGAACTAGGGATAACAGTGGAAATACCTGCAGGAACATTTGTATCTACCAAGGAAGAGACATCTACATCTACATCTACTGCAACTGTCATAGCAAAGCAGGTTCCAGTATAGGTAACGGTGCTATCTCAACCACCATCAACACCTGCAATACTTGTACAGGCACCTCAGCAACTATCACAACAAACCCCCACAGTTACAGAACAAACCTAATAGGAGAAAATACAATGGTTTATTATGGTCAAACAAGAGATGACCAAAGAAATGATAGCAAAGACATCTACAACCCAAGCATCCACTACAAAAAATATAGTAGTAGATGTGGACAAGATTGAGGATGTTGAAGATGATGAAGAAGAAGGCAAAGATGAAGGTAGTGATGATAGCCATGAGATGAGCAGTGAAGAAGAAGAGGATAGACAAGTACCAAAATCTCATCTCATGCTGGGAAAGTTTGGTTTAGGGGGATCACGACAGGCTACTAAATCATCACTACAAAATATTAAAATAATTGATCCTTTTGAAGACTTGGTGCCAAAAGATATCATGGAGGAAGTTAAGGAAGTTGCTAAAGAGATAATGAGAAATCAAGCAGAAGAGAAAGGGATTACTAACATGGAAAAGGTACAAGATGTTCAAGAAGTGGCTAATCAAGAAAATATGCCTACATATAGGATGGAAGAACAAGGAGATGATGAAGGACAAAATGCATCACAAGGGGTTCCTAACCCTAAAGTACCCCATGCTGAGGAGCAACAAAATGTAAGGAATGTCCAACAAGGACAACAACAACCTCCTTAGCAAATTCCCCCACAGTAACAACAACAACAACAACATCAATAAGAGCAAGAACAAGAACAAGAAGAAGTGTTGATAGAAGGAGCTCAAGAAGAGGTGTTAAATGAAAAATCTGTAGAAATAGATATGAATAAGGAGGTGCCAGCCTAGTTGGGAACTGAAGTAAGACAAGATATAGAAGCCCAGGTGGTACCCATTGATATAAACAGCTTATTAGACAGTGAGGCTATGAAGAGAGGTAGAAGAAAGGCTAGAACCATGTCAACTATAATGAGGGATCCATCTAGTGGTAGGATAGTGCAAATGGCCATTCCCCAAGTTGATAAGGAAAAGGGAGAAATAAGTATGGAGGAGTATAAGGTTATCAGTGTGGATCTTAGTCATGTCAATAGAGAGAAACACATTGAAGAATTGCAGGAAATGACTAAATTCACTGCAAGTAGAATGAGAAGAGATAAACAAAAAAATAAAGGATTTGAAGGGGCAAATTGCCCAATATGAACATTTCATTCAGGGGATATTTGATCCCACATAAAATGTACCTGAATTAGCCCCCAATTTAACTATTCTTTCTAAGGAACAAATAGAATAAATAGAGAATAAAAAGCATGAGGCTAGTATGCTGGAGGATTTTGTCAAGTCATTTATTCACAAATCTGAAGAGGTAATAAAAATTGCCATTAGCAATTGGAGTATCACACTAACCGAGAATAATAATTGTGCTCATATTGTACAAAGGTGCAAAGCAAGAATAAAACAAAACAGAGATGAATTGAAGAAACTAAAAGCTTTGGAAGGACATACATAGTCCTTGGTGAGTGAGGGTTATATAACCCCACAAGTTGTTTTTCAAGTCCCTAAAATGAAGATGGAGCTAAAGTTTGAAGAAGGGATACTAAGGCCCTGCTTGGCCAATGTACAAGAGTTAGAAAAGAATGTTAGAGTTTTGTTGAAAAAGCACATGAAGATGGTTAAAGATTTGGTTAAACATCCATGCCCTCAAGTTCAAGTATTTGATGCAGATACAGCTATAAAAGAATTCAAATGCAACTTTCAGCCCTGCAATGAGGATCATGTAAACCAATTAGATGAGGAAGCAATAGAAAATATGATGAAATTAAGCACTAAGATTAGGAAATATCATAAGAGGAGGGAAGATAGGGAAGAAAGAGCACAGTCATTGAAAACAAGTGTTAAAATGTAGCAATACACCTAGGATGCCTCTCAAAGAACCAGTCATGCCTCCACATCCACCTAACTAAAAATTTCACATAATACATGAGTGACAAGAAAAGGGATATGCAGATAGAGAGTGCCAGTGATAGTGATTAGGTTGTTTGTTCATTACTTGTTTCATGTTGTACTTTGTTATGTTTTTACTGGTAAATAGTCAAAGTAAAGTCAAAGGTTTTAAAAGATTCTAAAGGCATCTTTGCACTTGAGAGAATATTCTTTTAAGATATTTTAAAGTGATAGCTGGCTAGGAATTTGAATTTAAACTATTGATGGTTTTGTGACCGTAGCATGGGATTTTGAGTCTATATAAGGGGCTTTGATATATATATTTCTTTACACATGGCTGATATAGAAAAGCATTGGAGAATTTGCAATAGAAGTGATTTGTAAAAATACTTTGAGCATAGGGAGTTGAATTAGCATTTTGCTTGTGTCTATAGTGGAGATTATGTGGAATGTCTTGTTCTCTCTCTGTATCTATAAAATGTCTAAGTTTTGATTTAGTTTGCTGATACTTTGAAGTCAAGGTACATTGTAAATTTGAAATGGCTTTCATATGTTAATGAATACAAACATCTAATTGCTGTGTCTATTCCAGAGTATAATTAGATTCAAGTGTTCTTTGATATATTCCCTTTGATGATTGTAGTTATGTATGTTAATTTGTGATATTGCTCTAAACAAACATACATGAATTTAATTCCTTTGAAGTGTTACAGCTAATCAAACTTGTGCGCATAAGTAGCAGAGAAATAATTCCTATAGAATCAAGTTTTCTAAACCCTCTCTTTTGATTTTTTTCATCAAATCTTTAAATAATTAGCATGCACACAGTTATCTGAAGGAGATTGTTATTGATTCAAATAAAGAATTGTGAATTGCAAAGATCTTTAACAGTTTTCATATTAATATGAAGTACAACGTATGTTTTTATTAAAATTCATGCAAAGCTTTGTAGTAAAATGATAAATACATGTAAAGGATCACTAGTTATAGTGTAATTTGTAGTTATTTGTACATAGTAAGTAAAAACATCTAGTACACATCCATTAAATCATGTAAGGCCCCTTAAACAAATAGCTTCATATCGAACATTGAGTGAGTCCAACACAACCATGACTTGGTTATCATAGACTTGGAATTGAGAAATATTTCTAATAATTCTCCATATTCTTCAAGGTAAGACAAGATTGTTTATGAATTTTATCTATTGTTATGTTGAATAAAATCATCATCAATAGAAGGATGTAACAGAGGTTAAGGATGAGCCTGTACCAGTATCAGGTGCAGATGTTCCCTCTAAAAACTAAGAATAGATCTTTGGCTTAGGGGGATTCTTATTGGAAATCTTTACTCCCCTGCCAAAGGATTGGTGTTGGTGCCTCAACATGAAGATACAAGGTCAAGGATTAGCAACAAAGGTTTAAGTTGGGATAAAGGAAAAGTTGTACAAATTAAGAAATCTATGCAAGAAGATTTGATCAAGAAAGAAGATACGTTATAAATTTTGGCTAAGTATCTATCTGGTAAAATCAAGTTACAGTGTTCTAGAAATTTGGTCTGCATTGGTCTAATGTTGAAGATAATGCTCTTTGGTTCTGGCATATGGTTATTGATCATTGGTTACATCTACATACAGAAGTTTATCAAATGTTGATAAATGGCTTAAGAGTGATGAGTAATAGAAGATCGAGTTGACAAAACATAGTTGTTTCAAGTAGAGAGTAGTTGTTGGAGATGTTTGAGAATTTGCAAATGAAATCAAAAACTAGTGAGTCTTCATGAAAAGGATAAAATAAAGAAAGTGCATGTTAAAAAAGCCCTAGAAGGATTTTGAAGACTCCTAGGGTTTGTGCAAAAGCATTACACTGAGGACCAGATCATTGGTGATAAAAGCAAAGGGGTACTAAGATAAAAAAGAACAAGTGAATTATTGGTTTCTTTCAAAAGTTGAACCTAAAACTGTTAATGAAGCTTGCAAAGATGAAAATTGGGTAAAAGCTATGGAAGAGGAGCTGATGTGGATAGAGAAGAATCAAACTTGGGAACTAGTTCCTAGACCTACTGACAAAAATGTGATTAGCAACAAATGGGTTTTTAGAAACAAGATGAATGAGAATGGATTAGTAAGGAATAGGGCAAGACTGGTATGCAAAGGATATTCTTGGGTTGAAGGGATAGATTTTGAGGAGACCTATGCTCCTGTGAAGAAATTAGAATGTTTTTGGCATTTACAGCATTCAAAGATTTCAAAGTGTATCAGATGGATGTTAAGTCTACATTCTTGAATGGTGAGTTGGAAGAAGAGGTCTACATTGAACAATCAGAAGGATTTAAGTTATTAGACCAAGATGACATGTTGTGTAGATTGAAGAAGGCCTTGTATGGATTGAAGAAAGCCCCCAGAACCTGGTATGCAAGGGTAGACAAGTATTTGTTGCAATTAGGGTTTATTAAAGGCACTAAAGATAGTAATCTCTATTTCAAAATCAATGATAATCAAATTCTGATTGTTATAGTCTTTGTTGATAACATTATCTTTGGAGGCAATGAAGGTATGTGCATGAAATTTGTTGGGGAAATGCAAAAAAGAGTTTGAGATGTCTATGTTTGGTGAAATGAATTTCTTTTTAGGTCTACAAATTACTCAATCAAATAAAGGAATCTTCATTTCTAAATCTAAGCATGTGAAAGAGTTGTTGAAGAAGTTTGGGATGGAGGACTCCAAACCAGTATGTACTCCCATGGTGACTGGCTTCAAGTTGAGCAAAATTGATGAATCTCCTAAGACAAATTAGAAAAGGTACAGATTTATGATTGAAGGATTACTTTATCTAACACAAACCAAACCTAATATTATGCATGTAGTATGTCTTATGGCAAGATTTCAAGAAGATCTTAGAGAGTCACATGTGATGGCAGTCAAGAGAATCTTGAGATATTTAAAGGGGACATCAGATCATGGCTTATGGTATCCAAAGGATAATGATTTCACTCTTAGTGCTTATACAAATGTAGATTTGGCCAAAGATGTTGATGATAGGAAAAGTATAGCTGGAGGTGCTTTCTTCTTGGGTAATAGATTAGTTTCATGGCTGAGCAAGAAGCAAGATTCAATCTCCTTGTCTACTGCAAAATTAGAGTATATTGTAGCAGCATGTTGTTGCACTCAAGTGTTATGGCTGAAGCAGACATTGAAGGACATAAGAGTTGTGTATGAAGATCCAATTGCAATCTTTTGTGACAATACAAGTGCTATAAATATTTCAAAGAATCTAGTGATGCACTCAAGAACAAAGCATATATCTATAAGGTATCACTTTCTAAGAGAAAATGTGATAGAGAAAGAAGTAAAGATGGAATATGTGTCAACAAAGAATCAGATTGTAGATATTTTCACTAAGCCTCTTCCTAAGGATACTTTTGAGTATCTTAGAGAAAAGTTAGGGGTTATTACCCCTCCTGCTCTGAACTAAAATGCATGAGAATGCATCAATCCAATGGTTCATAGATCCTCATTCATTGATCGAGATTGATGTTTTGAGGGCTACCTCTTAGGGGGAGTACCTAGATGTTGCTGGTATGTGTTCCTGATAAAGAAAGTATTGATAGCAAATAAAGTTTAGATGAATCAGAGTAGAAGAAGTACAAGTATGTGCCCTTTGCCATTGATGTCAAAGGGGGAGAGAAATCATGTGAAATTTTTAGAGGGAGAAAGTGTAGATGTGTAAAGAGAAAGTGAGAGAATCTTGTCTTAATGGTATTTACAATTTTCAAATCATATGTTGCCATCAATGACAAAGGGGTAGATTGTTGCAAGTATGTGCCTAACTGATGTTGTCATTGATGTCAACATATCAGTGTTGTCATTGGTGTCAACTATGCTCTTGTTTTGATGCTTTCTTGTAATGAATTAGATGCTTTGTATTTCCTTTGTAAGTGTTGGAGATAATGAGTAAGTGATCTTGATATTGAGTTTCCAAGTGCTTTTGAGAAAATTTGCTCCTCCGGTGGGAACAGCGTATTGCAGAGTATCTTTGTCTACAAAAGAACAGTCCAAAAGATTGCTCCACATCTCCTGTAGAATGAATATCTTTGTCTGCAAATTGGAAGGCATTTAGAGGCATGTTTGAAGATGCTATGTTTCAATTTTGAGCCTCTGGTATGAAGATTTGAGTGAGTTATGTTCACCAGAGTAAAAGCTATTTTTTCTAAGTATTTATTGATGACAGGGAGAATGTATAATGCTCTGCATTCCTTCGCATTGAAGTTTCACAATCTACAATTCTGGAACTAAGTTTTTAATGACGATAAGTGCCTTCAACTCAAATGTTTCATGTTTTGGTGGTCTACAAGCAATCTTTTCTTCATGGCAATCATTGACAATGTTGTTTAAGTGCTCCAATTGGAAGAATCTTCTTGACAAAGTGGTTAGAGGTTGTGCGGATGTTCTTGGTGATTACAATGTTCTTATGGATGTCTCTTGATCATTTTTTTACCTTTGGATTGGTTTGCAAAGATAAATTTGGATTATGGATGAAGACTGTTCTTAGAAGACTTAGTGTTAACACCTATCTCAGTTAACCTGGTTATTTTCACTAATCGCGGAGATGCATGTTGAAGATTGTATAAGCGTGTTGGTGCGTGGAATTTTAGATTTGAGTCTTAGCTAAGGCATGGTACATTCCACATACATCTTTACATCTTTCCCTTAGCTAATTTTGTATTAGGTCTAGACCTATTTCAATGTATGTTTGTAATGCTGACCTTGATGTGCATTCCAAGGTTGATGAATTGTATAAAAACATGTAATGAAGTTTTGAAAAAAATGTCCTACAGTGATGATGCGAAGATAAGTGAGAACTGTAAAGTAGAGCAGAGAAGAGGAGATTTATTGTGCTTTAATGGAAATGAACTCAAGCATGATGTAGATGCTATTAAATTAGTTCAAACCTTGGTAGTGAGCCTTTTCCACTTGGCAGTGATCTGATCTTGGCAGTGAGCATTTTAGGTAGTGAGCCCTAAGGTAGTGAGCCTCTATTTTTTAGTATTTATATAACATATTTATCTAGTGGGCTAACACCCACTATGGTTTTTCCGTTATAGGGTTTTCCACATAAAAATTTGGCGTCTCATGTGTTGAATGTGTGATTGTGATTAAGTTTCTAGTTTCATGCTTTCTTGGTTTCATCTGAATATCAGTAATTAATTTGTTGATGGTTTAACATTCATAAGAAGTTAATTTTTTGTGACAACTGATTCACCCCCACCCTCTCAACTTCATCTTGTGTATTTCAACAAAACCATGGCCGATAATAACAACAACAACAATAACAATGGTGAAAGAGCATTAGCTAATAACAATCCTGTCACCTTTGAATTTCCCATTGCCCATCCAGAGGGATATGCCCCCATGAAGAATATACCTCATTCTTCTTTCCCTAATTTTTGAGGTCTTTATATGGAAGATCCTGACATGTTTCTCTTTGAATTTGATGTTCTATGTCATAGTTATGATTATCACAATGATGCAAAAAAAACTTAAATTGTTTCCAGCTACTCTGAAAGATGCAGCATTGTGACGGTTCATGGGCTTAGGACGTGAGACTATTCACAATTTGGTATAACATGAAGATGAAGTTTTTGAAGAAATACCAAGAATATTGCAAGATCAAGGAAATTAGAGATGAAATCTTTCGTATAATGCAACATGAAGAGGAGACCTTAGAAGACTACCTTGAGCGGGGTGGGTGCAAAAAGTTGAGGAGCCAAAAAAGTGGCCAATTTTTTTTAAAAACTTCTAAGACATAATGCGAGCACATTATGTTCTACTATAAAATAAAATAAAATAAAAGTTTGTGCTCATTTTTTCCTTCCATTTTCTCTGTACCTACAGCCTGTAAACCCTAAGGAGCTCACTCGCATTATTGAAGACCAAATTTGACATCAAAATATTGTCAATTCATTGCCAAAATACCACCACGACTTCAAGAAGGCCAAAGGAGTGAGTTGTATTTGTTTTTTTGTGTGAATTTATTTCTAAATAGGTAGGTTTAAGTTGATTTTTGATGTAAATTTCCTTAATTGATTGGAAATGATAATGCACCTCCTCCTCCTGAAAATCCACAAAATCTTGAATCACCTTAATAGCAAATACCTACTGAAGAACAACCTAAACAAAAAACTCCTCCATCTATTCCTCAACATGCCCCTGGAACATAAGAAAATCTAATGGGGCAAATTGAAAATAATAAAAAATGAATTGAAGATATAATTGCAAAGTTGAAAGATCCTACAACTTCAACCTCACATAGATCCACACTTACTCAATCTCTTGAATATATGTTATCAAATGTAGATTCAATTAGCAAGCAAATAACTAGTTGATCTAAAAAGAGGAGAGAATTTAGAGAGTACTATGCAATCAAGTTGTCATATGAGCAAGTCAAAAAAGAAAAAATTACAAAATTGGACTTGTGTTCCATTTTTATAGACCCACGAACAAATCAACCTCTACCCCTTACATGCAATAGGTTCCTTATCCATTGGTGCAACAACCAAGCAATAAGGGAGAATTTTGAACAGAGGTGGTGGATGGTTTTTGACCATCCTCCATGCAACAATAATGAGGTCCCGCAATACTTTTTGAGGAAACTCTACTGTGAGTTTGTAAAAAATAAAGTGCCAAACTATTTTGATATGTGGGACTTCCAAGGTGGTGGGGAGTCAGCACAGGATAGACCAGGGGCATGTGTTGACCCACAACAGCTAGCGAGATGAGCACTCTCTAGACCATCCCATGAGCATGTGTCTATCCCTTCCATTGTGAAGGAGAGTGTTGAGTTTGAGACACTTCAATCCATTAGTGCCTTGACCCAGAGCATCATAGAGCATGCCAGTCATGTAGCACAGCGTGGGCCATGGGAGAGTTCGAGTAGGGTTCCACCCCATACTTGTCAGGCTTGCAAGTCAACCTTTGGTTATGACCCCATGGATAGTCAGGATGTAGGTGCATAGGCTACATTTGCAGCTAAGAAAATGGTGATGACAAATGTCCTCCTAAGGGAGACTTTCAGCCTTGATACTCAGGTAAATGTTAGGAAGTTTATTGAATTTAATTTATTAAATTTTATTTTTGAAATGCAAGATTAACTAATTTAGTTTGATGATTTTAATGAAATTTCAAGGTCATATCATTCATTCTTTCTTTAGTGATTCTCCACTTCTATATTACACTATGACATCTACTATCGGGGTATGTAACTAGAAAACAATTATAAATATTACATGTGAATAGCATTGTTATACGAATGGTATGAACTAATATCTAATTTTGGATGTTGAATAGGTTAATCTTAGAGATTTCATGGCAACACCTCATAGTGGTGGTGGAGTTCAAAGCTTCAGTCAGGTAACAAAATAAATAGTTTAATTAATGAATTGTGCATACTAGATTTTTGTAGTTTATATTCATATCGTTGATTACATTGATTAATGAATCTACACTAACCCATTCCCTTACAAACTATGTCAATCTTATTGGCTCAATTTCTTTGATCCCTACTTTTGATCCTACATCTAACCCACCTAAGTCTAATGAGGACCCTTTCTTTAATACTACTATATTCTTTGAGATGATAGGCTCATTAGACATTCAACCTTATAATTTGATTGTTCAACCCACTCCTACACCTGCCATCACCTTCTTGCTTAACAATGTGCCTACTGATGATTATAACAATCTTTTGTAGATTGAACTATCTATTCTCTTAGTTCATCCTTGGATCATTACAATGTGGGTTGTCCCTGAACTGTCATCCACTAGTACCTTAAATTCCCCATGATGGTAATGTCTTCACCATTTGTCACAGCCCGTACCAACTAGTTGTTACCTTAAGACACTTCTCCTTAGATTTTTGTTTGTCAACCCCTTCTAGTCCACCTAAACCTCATTCCAATTCCCTCTTTCACCTTTACCTATCTTATGCCTCTAAATGCATTGCTGACCCAACCCCACAACCTATTTCTGTTACTTCACCTACTCCACTAGCTATGCCCCTATCTTCCCCACCATATATCCACCTATTACTACTTCACCTTCCTCATTGACTTCTATCTCCCCTTTAACACCCCTCCAAGATAAAGTAAAAGAAAAAGTATAGGACCTTTCCCCATCCACTTCTAAAACTAGGCCTAATAAACTTCCCCAGCACTACATCCAACCTACTAACCAACCCATATCTACCCTACCTATTTCCTAATATACCCCTACTAGACATCCCAGACCTAGTTTGCTTCCAACTGACCCCCTAACAAACCTCGAGACAAAGAAAATGATAAGAAATTTTTAAAATAAGGTTTTTCTTCTCCTATCTAGTATCTTTCCTCCCTCCTATTATCCCACAAACTCTTGATATTCCTCCTTCTCGTAAACCCATAAACTTACCTAATGTCTGTGATTTCTAGTTTAGGCATTGTCCCGTAAACCCACAAACTCTATCTTAGGCATTGTCCTACCTCCATGGCTACCAAACAAACAAAAAATTGAGCACAACCCTACCCCAACCTAAACCTAAACTAACACCTTCACTCCCTCTCTGACTTCTTAAACCTAAAATTTGATTCTACTATGGTCCCTCCTTTGTTGACCCTTATACCACACAATAGTCATGAATCTTCGTCTAATTTGTATACATGCATGTGACTTGTGTGTTTTATTGTGTGTACTTCCATGTTTAGGTGAACGTGTGTGTATGTTAGGAGCCATGAATTGCATCTTCATGATGGACCTATAACTTATACTTCATATCATTTCAACGAATAGTTGACATCTTACGGTCTCATTTAAATTTTCAAAGAACAATCTCCAAATCTTATGAGCATATCTTCTACAAGTGCATTTTGGAATCTTACCTTCCATTGGCTGCAAAATATTCTTATCAATATCAATTAAATACTTTGGCTTTCTATACAAAATTCTAGGTGGTATTAAGATAGGTAAATTCATCTCAACATTAGGAATTTCATCAATATTTAAATGAGATAGGCTAGATGGCATACCTTCGATCGAAGATGGAATAGATGACATACCTTGAGGTTGAGGTGGGAATGATGGAATACCTCCTTCCTCACATGTGAGTGATGATGTACTCTCAACTTGAGATGTGTTAGATGGTGTCCCTACATGTTGACTTGTGGTAGAGGACGTGTCTCTAACTATGGTATTCAAATCTCTCATAGAACAAAGTTTTTGCATTTGTTCCCTTTGTGTTGCCAATATCATATCTCTTCTTGATGGTTGTGGTTCCTCTTCAATTGGCATGTCTTCATTTATTTTGTCCAATTTCCTCTTCTCATGAACTTCCCTCATAGCCACTGCTTTCTTTGCATTCTTAGCTTCTATCTCTTCCTGTGTTGGTTCAATTCTTGATCGTTTCCTCAACATGATGGAGAATTTATTCGTAGCATGATAAAGAGATAAATATTAGTTCCTAATAAATGAATCCATACAAATAACTAAAATATATGTCATTCAACCCTTCATACAAAATGTACATACAACCATCATATAGAAGAGTAAATGTCACTCAACCAAACTAGGTACAAAGCATTATTGCAGCCATACAAAGCATTATTGCACAATGTTATTGCAGCCATACAAAGCATTATGGTACAAAGTTCACTTTAGTCCTATGAGGATAAGGGAAAAGTAGAGTCACCTATTGAGGCTACAAGTGAAGAGTACATGGGACCTCATGTTGACTACAAGGTTGAAGATATGGGGGAGGCCTTGGTGCTAGTGGCATCAAACTACCTACACTTACTTGTAGATAGAGATCATCTCCTCACACATGAAGATTTAGCTTGCAGCCATGGGACAGAATTTATGACACATGATACACTTGATTTTCACTTGGAGATGTCTCACAGGCCAGCACTTGTTGATAACCATCTAGTCATGAAAGGAAAGATGATTAAGATCGTGGGAGACATCACACTAGGGCATGAGGTAAGGACTGATTTTCCGATGTGTGACAGCAGTCCCTTATCTTCACATTATCATGTTATGACAACCAAGAGGATCAACCTTAAGGCTTATGATTTTCATGGAGACACTCATGTTGAACTTTGCACTTTGATGTGACTGAACTATCTTGAGACCCTATATCAATTCCATGGCAATGTGACTGATTTGTAGTATTTAACTTGGTACATTGTCATAGATATGGGAATGGAAACATTTGGTATACAAGGTTTGTATGAACTATCAACATGAAGAATAATGTAGCATAGCATGGATCATGATTGGATTAAGCCTATTGGGATTTACTTGTATGATCTTGGCACCTATTCATTTGTATTTTAACTTGTTATGACAAGATAATAGTATTTCATTATGCTTAAGGGATTGTATTTTTATATGTTGTAAGGATTTATTCTTGTATAATTTGACATCACGATATGTTAAGTTCTGTTTAATTCATTATTGCACATACTTATTAAAGATACCAAGTGTAGAAAATATACATCTCACCATGTGAGATTGTAGACTGACCTTATGGATTCTTAAGTAATAAAATCTAGAGATTTAACTTAAGGCTATCTATGTAGGTTTAAAGGAAACACACATGATGGAATTTTGCATGAGGTCCTTTAGGTTGAATCTCATTAGATAGACATTAATGAGTTTGTATTATAAGGTTCATTATGCAAAGGGACTTAACAATGATATAATGATTGTGTCTATTTTAATTAATGTTGACCTTTGAGATATCTTTTATTATGCATACCATAAACTGATTTTAAAACATAGTCTATTATAAGGACATTTGTGTGTGATGACTAAGCTCTTTGGGTAGTAAAAACTATGATGAACTATAAATGCAAAATATAAGACATGTATGCAAAATGTAAGACATGTCTGCAAAATGTGGAAGCATAGACAAGGCAGGTGAAATATAAAATCAAAAAAGCAAGACTAATATAAACACAAAATATGTAAACCATACAAGTGATATAAACATGTATGATAAAGCATGATAAATTAATTCCAATAGAATTAAGGAAAATGTAAAGAACATGCATGTAAAGACTTGACATACCTAAAAAATGGAGATTTGAATGGAGAGAGTACCCAATTATGTAGTTTTTTTTCTTCTTACATCAAACTCAACAATTTGAGTTTTTCACCACTTGCTTCCTTTTCAACATTAAATTGAGTAACACTCAAATAGAATTAGTAACAACAATACTATTAACAAATCTATAATGTTAAATTCCTACAATTCAATCACAATTAAAATTGCAACACTACAAAAATTGAAACATGAATTGATATATATCAAATTCGATGCGAAAAACTATGCTATTTTCTCCTTCTTAAGTTGGAAAAGTGAGGTGGTGGAAAGATCATGCAAAGGTGGTAGAATGTGAAAAATGTGCATGTGAACTTCCCAACAGCATGAAAATGCTTTTTTTTTATCAGAGCACACACATAAATAGAAGAAAACAGAGTGTGTGGGCCTGGATCATAGGGGTCTAGGCCTTTTTACCATTTGTATAGCAATCCAAAATGCGCTCATGTTATAACACACTCACGTTATAACGCAAGCATGTTTTGGCTTGCTATAGAAAAATCTATATTACTCATTTCTCCATGTATTTCTTCTATCTCTCACCTCTCTATCTCTCACCTATCTCTCCCCCTCACCTCTCTACCTCTCCCCTCTCTACATTTCTTAGTCACTCCTTATCTACCTCTCCATCTATCCTTAGCCATCTAGGTATCTCACTTAACCCTATACCCTAAAGCCTCAACCCTCAACCCTTAAACGTTAAATCCTAAACCCTATCCCTAAACCCTCAACACTTTACCTTAAACCCTATTCCCTCAACCCTAAACCCTAATGCCTCAACCCTAAACCCTAATCCCTCAACCCTAAACCCTACACCCTATCAGTAAACCCTCAACCCTCAACACTATATCTTAAACCCTAATCCCTTAACCCTCACTCTAAAGCCTCAACCCTCAATCCTTAAACCTTCAACCCTAAACCCTATCCCTAATCCCTCTACCCTTGAAACTCTACCTTAACCCTAATCCCTTAACCCTCAACCCTAATCCCTCAACCCTAAATGATATCCCTAAAGCCTCAACCCTAAACCCTAATCCCTCAAGGTCCTAAACCCTAATCCCTTATCCCTAAACTCTAAACCCTATCCCTAAACCCTCAACCCTCAACCTTAAACCTTAATCCCTCAACCCTAAACCTTAATCCCTCAACCCTAAACCCTAATCCCTTATCCCTAAACCCTAAACCCTAATCCCTCAACCCTAAATCCTAATCCCTTATCCCTAAACCCTAGACCCTATACCTAAAGCCTTAACCCTCAACACTATACCTTAAACCCTAATCCCTAATCCCTCAACCCTAAATCCTATCCCTTATCCCTAAACCCTAAATGTTATCCCTATTCCTAAACCCTCAACCCTTGACACTATACAGGTTAAACCCTAATCCCTTATCCCTAAACCCTAAACCCTATCCCTCAACCCTCAACCCTTAAACCTTAAACCCTAAAACCTATCCCTAAACCCTCAACACTATATCTTAAACCCTAATCCCTTAACCCTCACCCTAAAACCTCAACCCTCAATCCTTAAACCTTCAACCCTAAACCTTGTCCCTAATCCCTCTATGCTCAACACTCTACCTTAACCCTAATCCATTGACTTTTAACACTAATCTCTCAACCCTAAACACTATCCCTAAACCCTCAACCCTAAACCCTAATCCCTCAAGGTCCTAAACCCTAATCCCTTATCCCTAAACTCTAAACCCTATCCCTAAACCCTCAACCCTCATCCCTCAACCTTAAACCTTAATCCCTTAACCCTAAACCTTAATCCCTCAACCCTAAACCCTAATCCCTTATCCCTAAACCCTAAACCCTAAGCCCTCAACCCTAAACCCTAAACACTATCCCTATTCCTAAACCCTCAACCCTCGACACTATACCTTAAACCCTAATCCCGTATCCCTAAACCCTAAACCTTATCTGTCAACCATCAACCCTAAAACCTATCCCTAAACCCTCAACCCTCGACACTATATCTTAAACCCTAATCCCTTAACCCTCACCCTAAATTCTCAACCCTCAATCCTTAAACCTTCAACCCTAAACCCTATCCCTAATCCCTCTACCCTTGACACTCTACCTTAACCCTAATCCCTCGACCCTCAACCCTAATCCCTCAACCCTAAACCCTAATCCCTTATCCCTAAACCCTAATCCCTAATCCCTCAACCCTAAACCCTAAATGTTATCCCTTATTCCTAAACCCTCAACCCTTAAACCCTAATTCCTAAAACCTTCCCTAAAACATTGATCCTCAACACTATATCTTAAACCCTAATCCCTTAACCCTCAGCCCTAAAGCCTCAACCCTCAATCCTTAAACCTTCAACCCTAAACCCTATCCCTAATCCCTCTACCCTGCACACTCTACCTTAACCCTAAACTCTCTACCTTAACCCTAATCCCATGACCCTCAACCCTAATCCCTCAACCCTAAACACTATCCCTAAAGCCTCAACCCTAAACCCTAATCCCTTATCCCTAAACCCTCAACACTCAACCTTAAACCTTAATCCCTCAACCCTAAACCCTAATCCCTTATCCCTAAACCCTAATCCCTCAACCCTAAACCCTAAACACTATCCCTATTCCTAAACCCTCAACCCTTGACACTATACCTTAAACCCTAATCCCCTATCCCTAAACCCTTAACTCTCAACCCTTAAACCTTAAACCCTAAAATCTATCCCTAAACCCTCAACCCTTGACACTATATCTTAAACCCTAATCCCTTAACCCTCACCCTAAAACCTCAACCCTCCATCCTTAAACCTTCAATCCTAAACCCTATCCCTAATCACTCTACCCTTGGCACTCTACCTTAATCCTAATCCCTCAACCCTCAACCCTAATCCCTCAACCCTAAAACCCTAATCCCTTATCCCTAAACCCTAAACTCTAATCCCTAAACCTTAATCCCTCAACCTAAACCCTAAACATTATCCCTGTTCCTAAACCCTCAACCCTCGACACTATATCTTAAACCCTAATCCCTTATCCCTAAACCCTAAACCCTATCCCTCGACCCTCAACTCTCAACCCTTAAACCTTAAACCCTAAAGCCTATCCCTAAACCCTTGACCCTTAACACTATATCTTAAACCCTAATCCCTTAACCCTCAACCCTAAATCCTCAACCCTTAATCCTTAACCTTCAACCCTAAAACCTATCCCTAATCCCTCTACCCTCGACACTCTACCTTAACCCTAATCCCTTGACCCTCAACCCTATCCCTCAACCCTCAACCCTCAACCTTAAACCCTAATCCGTCAACCCTAAATCCTAATCCTTCAACCCTAAACCCTCAACCCTCAACATTATACCTTAACCATAATTCCTTGACCCTTAACCCTAAACTCTATCCCTAAAGCCTCAACCCTAAACCCTAATTCCTTATCCCTAAACGTTAAACCCTATCCCTAAACCTCAACCCTCAACCTTAAACCTTAATCCCTTAACTCTAAACCTTAATCCCTCAACCCTACACTCTAATCCCTTATCCAAAACCCTAAACCCTAATCCCTCAACCCTAAACCCTAAATGTTATCCCTATTCCTAAACCCTCAACCCTCGACACTATACCTTAAACCCTAATCCCTTATCCCTAAACCCTCATCCCTAAACTCTAATCCCTTGATTCTAAACCCTATCCCTAAGCCCTCAACCCTCAACCTTAAACCCTAATCCCTCAACCCTAAACCCTAATCCCTCAGCCCTAAACCCTAAACGCTATCCTTAAACCCTCAACCCTCAAAACTATACCTTAAACCCTAATCCCTCAACCCTAAACCCTAAACCATATCCCTAAAGCCTCAACCCTCAACACTATAACTTAAACCATAATCCCTCAACCCTAATCCTTGTAAAGGATAAAATTTGGATTGTTTAGTTTAGTGTTTGAATCCACCTTTCACCACTTACATTCAAGGACCTTAGGACCGAGTGGCAGAGCATTATTAGGTCCTTAGTCACTTACAAATGTGGGGAAACTTGGATTAGGGTATTTGATTATCAATTTTCCTTCTCTTATGCCCAATTATCCATCAAAACCCTAATTAAGCAAATACGGAAATAAACAAATGAATAACCAAAAATGCCTCTGTAGAAAGAAGTAAAATTACAAATGACTGTGCACCTATTTTCGAGGTTTCAAGGTGGAAAAGTCAGGGACTAAAGAGCAGACACCCAAGTCCAGTGCCCTGATTTTTGTCAAGATCTACGGACAAGATTTGCAACCTGTTCCTGCTACACTAAAGGTTTTTCCATCACGAAACTTCAAGGACTAATGAGCGGGCACCCAAGTCCAAGGTTCTCTTTTTCCTGCTATTCTACAATTCTGACACTCCAACATGCCCTCCTGCAACTTCACTTTGTCTTCATCATCAACCTATAACCTACAATCATAAAACTTTGGGAGGGGGTTGTGGTGTTTAGGAGCTTGCCTTAGTCAAGCCCTGAAAGGACACTTAAGTCTTCCAAACACCTTTTTCAGATAGAGAATGCGTGCCCTTGTGAGGTAGAGGCAAAAACCAAATGAACAATGATAACAAACACAATAAATGTCACCTTGTAGTGAAGATCTCATGAAGGGAATAAGCTCTTCATTCCATGAGGCAATGGATGCTCAAATCTACAAACACAAACACATAAAAAACACAAATCTACGCTTGCAACACATTGAAAGCCTTGAATCACCTTTAGGATGCATGAAGTTCAAATTTCCATCTAGCTTACAAATGAATGCCTAAACATACTTTTATATGCAACTACAAACACTCCCACCAAGAATTTCATAATTCAAACTTACCGTGTCAGCATAGGACCCAAATAACGATCACAAATTGACAACCAAAAATTAGGACTACCCCAAAATAGGGTAGGACTAGGGCGTGGGCACCCAACTCCTCCCCCCTATTTTGGGTAGGGGTTAACTTAAGTAGTCCCCCTAGGTCCTATTTACCAAGACACTTAGGGGTTTTCTCATCAGGGTGTTGAAATATGATGTAATATGTCTTAAATGCACACTAAAGACCTGGAAGCTAAACCTTATGAGGGAAAATCCCCCAAGGGGACATTTTTTGACGTTACAATCCCTAATCCTTCAACCCTAAACCCTAATCCCTTATCCCTAAACCCTAAACGATATCACTATTCTTAAACCCTCAACCCTTGACACTATACCTTAAACCCTAATTCATTATCCCTTAACCCTAAAAAATATCCCTCACCCCTTAAACCTTAAACCTATCCCTAAACCCTCGACCCTCGACACTATAAATGAAACCCTAATCCCTTAACCCTTAGCCCTAAAGCCTCAACCCTCAATCCTTAAGCCTTCAACCCTAAACCCTATCCCCAATCCCTCTACCTCAACACTCCACCTTAACCCTAATCCCTCAACCCTCAAACCTATCCCTAAACCCTCAACCCTCAACCTTAAACCCTAATATGTCAACCCTAATCCCTCAACCCTAAAACCCTAAACCCTAATCCCTCAACCCTAAACCCTCAACCCTCAACACTATACCTTAAACCCTAATCCCTCAACCCTCAACTTTAAACCCTAATCTCTTAACCCTAAACCCTAATCCCTCAACCCTATACCCTAAACCCTAAACCCTCAACCCTCAACACTATACCTTAAACCCTGATGAAGGGGGTAAATCATAAAACACATAATAACAGATATTGGACACAGCAAATAGAACTTTCTTTTATTGAACTGGGCAACTCATTACATTACAGAAGCTCAATTACAATCAGAGGATAAATCCTCTACTGGCTTCAACACATTACAGCTTTCCCAACCTAAAGACTCTAGAATCTTCAGCCTTCTGTAACCCCAAATCAGCTAGGGTTTCTATTTTACCACCTATTCTTGACTCCACACTAGCCCCCTTGACTCTACTACCACCCAGGGTTCCCAAAATAGTCATAAATAGCACTTTTTGGCGGCCTCCAGCTAAATTTCAAATTTTGCAACTCCCTCCAAAAGTAGGTCAACTTTCGGGAAGCATAACTTTTGATCCGGGTGTCTGATTGACGAACCGTTTTAAGCGCCAAAAAGCTCGCGATGTAAACTATCACGCCAAAAATTTGTAAACAGATTTCTATCAACTTTTTGAGATGTTATGAGAAGTTTTAGTGCCTCATATCTCGTTCCATAAATTTTCAGGGGCTTTTCAGAAAACAAAAACTTTAATATTTTTCAGCTCACAAATGATCTTTACCTGATTCCTTCGCCAAAGGTCTTATATTTCCATTATGTAACTTTCTAGAAGTTTTTGCTTCATTACGTGCCCAAATGCAAACTTTCTAAAAATAGTAGGTATACTTTCCTAAATAGGCAGGTCACTATTTTTAGCAGTTTTGGAAAAACTGAAAGTCGTACATTATTATTCTGGATATTATGGAACCAAAAACACTAATTATGGGAAGAAATGAGAAAAACTACAATGGTTTTGAATTAACTTCTTTTTGGGGGATGCAAGATTACCCTTACACCTCTGGATGCTCATGCATCAGACACCCAGGGTAATTTGAGAAGTGACCCTGTCACGTCTCAGGTGTTTGTGTGAGGAAAACCCAAATGGTCAACCTCTGCCTTAGACAACCAAGAAGAATCTTCAACAGGCCTTCCTTTCCATTTCACTAGATATTCTTCATATTGATTGTTTCGAGTGCTCCTTCCCACACGGCTATCCAAAATCTCTTCTATCTCCTCTATTGAAGTAGATGCCGAAATACTCCACTGCACTTCTGTTGGTCCATCCTCTATTCCACCTTCATGATATTCTGATAACTCAGCAATGTTGAAAATAGGAGAAATATTGATCCCACTCGGTAGCTCTACCTCATATGCATTTCCTGAATCATGCTTCTTCATGATTCTGCATGGTCCAAATCTCTTCATTTTTAATTTATTGTATGTTCCAACTGGGAACCTTTCTTTTCTCAAGTGAACTATGACTTCATCTCCCACCTGGAACTCCTTATACCTCCTCTTCTGATCTACCTTAGCCTTGTACTGAATATTCATCTTATTAATGTGCTTTCTCACTTCTTCATGCAATTTCTTCAAATGTTCTGCAAAGTCTTCGGCTTTAGCACTTGTCTTTTTTCCATTGTCCAGCTTCCTTAACTCAGAAGCATTTCTCAGGCTATTACCATATACAATCTAGAATGGTGATTTACCAGTACTCCTATTGACAGAATTGTTGTAGGCAAATTCTGCCTATGGTAAAATTGAATCCCATCCCTTGGGCTTATCTCCTACTAAGCATCGTAGCAGGTTACCCAAACTCCTATTCACCACTTCTGTTTGTCCATCAGTCTGTGGATGGTGTGCAGAACTAAACTTCAAGTCTGTCTTCAACTTCTTCCACAATGTCCTCCAGAAATAACCAACAAACTTGGTATCTCGGTCTGAAACTATGCTTTTTGGTAGACCATGTAGTCTCACCACTTCCCTGAAAAATAACTCTGCAATATGAACAGCATCATTAGTCTTCTTACAAAGAATAAAATGTGCCATTTTTGAGAATCTGTCCACCACCACAAAAATAGAATCATGTCCTCTCTGTGTCCTTGGTAAACCAAGAACAAAATCCATGCTAATATCATCCCATGGCTTCTCCGGTATAGGTAATGGTTGATACAACCCTGTATTCTGACTTGTTCCTTTTGCCATCTGACACACTCTACAACTCTGCACAAATTTCCTCACATCCTGTTGCAACTGCGGCCAATAATAATTTTCACCAACAATGGCAATGGTCTTATCTCAACCAAAATGTCCAGCTAACCCCCCACTATGCTTCTCCTTAATTAGGTTCTCTCTCATGGAACTCCTTGGAATGCACAATTGGCTTCCTCTAAACAACATGCTATCTTGGATTATGAAATACAACCATTTTGTTCTGTCCAAAGTAACAGGTTCCAAACAAGCTTTCCAAGCCTCTACAAAATCTGGATCTTCAGGATACAAACTTTCGAGTTCATCAAACCCAACAACCTCTATCTTCATTACTGTCAACAAATTTTATCTTCTGCTCAAGGCATCTGCAACCCTGTTGGACTTCCCACTCCTGTGCTTCAAAACAAAAGTATAACTCTGCAAAAACTCAACCCATTTTAAGTGCCTTTGATTTAACTTTCCTTGACTATTAAGATACTGCAAAGCCTAATGATCAGTATATAAAACAAACTCTTTTGGCAACAAATAATGTGTCCATTTCTTCAAAGCCTGGACTATTGCATAAAACTCTTGATCATAAACAGAATACTTTTTCTTGGCTTCATTAAGCTTCTCACTAAAATAGGCAATGGGCTTACCTTCTTGGCTCAAAACAGCTCCTATACCACTACCGCTAGCATCACAATCTACCTGAAATACCTTATTAAAATCTGGAAGTGCCAAAACAGGTTGTTCTACGACTTTCTTCTTCAATGTGTCAAAGCTCTTGTCTGCTCCTTTGGTCCATCTAAACTCTTTTCTATCCCCTCTCATTGTCTCAGTTAGGGGTGCACAAATGCTACTAAAATTCCTGATAAACTTTCTGTAAAAACTTGCTAAACCATGAAAAGATCTTACCTCCGTTGCACTCCTTGGCATAGGCCATTCAATGATAGCCCTTACTTTTTCTGGGTCCATCTTAAGACCTTCCTCTCAGACAACAAATCCCAGGTATACCAACTCCTTCTTTGCAAAACTACATTTCTTTAGATTAATCAACAACTTCTCTTCCCTCAACTTCTCTAGAACTCTTCTGATATGCATCAGATGCTCATCCCAAGTCTTACTGAAAATCAAAATATCATCTAAATAAACAATAACAAAACTTCCCAAAAATTCTTTCAGTACCTCATTCATGAGCCGCATGAATGTGCTCGGTGCATTGGTTAGCCCAAATGGCATGACTAACCACTCATACAAACCTTCCTTTGTCTTGAAGGCTGTCTTCCATTCATCTCCTTCTCTGATATGGATCTGGTGATATCCACTCTTCAGGTCAATCTTTGTGAAGTACTTGGCTCCACTCAAACAATCCATGATGTCATCCATTCTTGGCAATGGAAATCTATACTTGATCGTTATCTTATTGATGGCTCGAGAGTCTATACACATCCTCCATTCTCCATCCTTCTTTGGTGCTAGTACTGCAGGTAATGCACATGGACTTAGGCTCTCCCTTATCAGTTCCTTTCTCAACAACTCATGAACTTGTCTGTTCAGCTCTTCATTCTCTGCAGGGGTCATTCTATGGGCTGCCTTGTTTGGCAAACTGGCTCCTGATATCAAATCCATTTGATGACTTATCTTCCTTACTGGTGGTAAACCTTCTGGTACATTGTCAGAGATAATGTCCTGGAACTCTTCCAACATATCTGAAACTTCTACAGGTACATCTTCACATTTCTCTTGACTAATCTTAGGAATCAATGCAAAGCAATGACACTCATGCTTCATACCCTCCAAAAATTTCCTACCATCTACCAAGCAAATTCTAGCAGTACTACATACCTTTTCTTCCACCTCCTTCAAGGGCTTCAACTTATGATGAACTCCGTCCTTTGTTAGGGAATATGTGTTTGCACGGCCATCATGGACAAAACTCCTATCATACTGCCACGGCCTCCCTAATAACATATGACATGCATCCATCGGTATGATATCACACAACACCTCATCATGGTAGTCACCAATCTTGAACTTCACTAAACACTGCTCATTGACCAAAGCTCTATGGTCCTTCTACAACCATGCAATCTGATATGGATGTGGATATTTTCTTCTTGTCAACTTCAACTTGTCAACCATCTCCTCTAAAACAATATTATCAGTGCTTCCACTGTCAATAATAATATCACAACACTTACCTTCACATTTGCACCTTGTGTGGAATAAACTCTTCCTTTGATTGGGTTCTCTCTCCTCATTCAACAAAGTTCTTCTGACTAGGGTTTCTCCCCTTTCAGCATCTTCAGAATGCTCAAACCATGCATCTTCATCTACATGTGCAACTCGTGCATTACCTTCAGGTCTTCTATTCATCCTTCCTTGATGTTGCAGACATTCATATGCTCGATGCCCTTCTTCTCCACATTGGAAACAGGTTCCTCTGAAACCTCCTCTTCCAGGTCCTTGCCCAGGTCTGCCTCTTCCTCTTCCTCTTTGCTCACCATTGTTCTGGTCATGAGGGTGGTAGGTATTGTCACCTCTCTAATTTTGACTGGTGCCAGCTTCTTCACTTTTCTTTGCATCTTCATTTTAGCCCCCATAGGGTCTTCCACCAGTCCTTCTGCCTTGACCTCTTCCCCTTTGCTTGCTGTCAAATCTTTTATTTAGCTTCTCTTCCACCTTCAGGGAAAACTGGTACGCATCTTCTATGGTGGTCATTTTGACCAGGCTCAACTCCTCTTGAATACTCGGCCTCAACCCATTAATGTAACGGGCTACCTTCTCCTTGTTGGACTCTACATGGCCTGTCCTGATAGTAATTTTATAAAACTCTTCTGTATACTCCTTAACAGACTTGTTACCTTGCTTCAGTCCTTGCAGCTTCTTCAACAACTCCATCTCATAGTCCACAAGAATGAACTGCTTCTTTAGTTTCTCCACCATTCGATCCCATCAGAAGATCTTTTCTTTTCATCTTCTATTTCTCTCTAATTGGACCTCCTTCCACCAAATATTGGCATGGCCCTTCAACTTTGTTTTTGCAAACTTAACCCAATCTGTGTCCTCCACATCTTCATACTCAAAATACTCCTCCATGTCATTGATCCAATCAATAAGTTGTCTGGATTCAAATCTCTAGAATATGTAGAAACTTCGATCCTGGGCCTCTTTCTGATCTTTGAAATGGCCCTCAACAACCTAACTTCTGCAGGATCTCCGGCAGCTTCTTGTTCTTCCTCAGATAGCTCTTCTTCATCATCACCTTCACTTTCTTCTCTCGTCCTCGGCTCAAACCCTCTTCGTAGCTCCTCTTGCAATGCATCGATTTGCCTTTGTAGGGCTCTAAAACCTTCTTCTGTCAAAGCATTCCTCCCAACACGATTTCTTCATGGAGGCATCTTGGTCTCTGCAGCAAACCCACAACCTCAGGTCCTGGTGCAAACTGCCTCATGGTCGGCGATCTGTCTACACACTCAGAAACCCTCGCTCTGATACCACTTGATGAAGTGGGTAAATCATAAAACACACAATAACAGATATTGGACACAGTAAATAGAACTTTCTTTTATTGAACTAGGCAACTCATTACATTATAGGAACTCAATTACAATCAAAGGATAAATCCTCTACTGGCTGCAACACATTACAGCTTTCCCAACCTCAAGACTCTAGAATCTTTAGCCTTTTGTAACCCCAAATCAGCTAGGGTTTCTATTTTTCCACCTATTCCTGACTCCACACTGGCCCCCTTGACTCTACTACTGCCCAGGGTTCCCAAAATAGTCATAAATAGCACTTTTTGGCAGCCTCCAACTAAATTTCAAATTTTGCAACTCCCTCCAAAAGTAGGTCAACTTTCGAGAAGCATAACTTTTGATCCGGGTGTTCGAGTGATGAACCGTTTTAAGCGTTGGAAAGCTCGCGATGTAAACTATCATGCTAGAAATTTGTAAATGAATTTCCATCAACTTTTTGAGACGTTATGAGAAGTTTTAGTGCCTCATATCTCATTTCGTAAATTTTTAGGGGCTTTTCAGAAAACAAAAACTTTAATATTTTTCAGCTCACAAATGATTTTTACCTGATTCCTTCACCAAGGGTCTTATATTTCCATTATGTAACTTTCTGGAAGTTTTTGCTTCATTACGTGCCCAAATGCAAACTTTCTAAAAATAGCAGGTACACTTTCCTAAATAGGCAAGTCGTTATTTTTTAGTAGTTTTGGAAAAACTGAAAGTCCTACATTATTATTCTGGATATTATGGAACCAAAAACACTAATTATGGGAAGAAATGAGAACAACTACAATTATTTTGAATTAACTTCTTTTTGGGGGATGCAAGATTGCCCTTACACCTCTGGATGCTCCTGCATCAAACCCTAATCCCTCAACCCTAAACTCTAATCCCTTATCCCTAAACCCTAAACACTATCCCTAAAGCCTCAACCCTCAACCCTTAAACCTTAAATCCTAAGCCCTATCCCTAAACCCTCAACCCTAAACACTATACCTTAAACCCTTATCCCTAACCCTAAACCCTAATCCCTTATCCCTAAACCCTAAACCCTTTCCCTAAAGCCTCAACCCTTATACCTTAAATCCTAAACCCTTAACCCTCGACACTATACCTTAAACCTTTTATCTTATCCCTAAAGTCTCAACCCTCAACCCTTAAACCTTAAATCCTAAAACCTATCCTTAAACCCTCAACCCTCAACACTATACCTTAAACCCTAGTCCCTCAACCCTAAACCCTAATCCCTCAACCTTTAAACCCTTAATACCTCAACCCTTTAACCCTCAACCCTTAAACCCTAAACCTTTGACCCTTAAACCCTCAACCCTTATCCACCCCTCTCCTCCCCTATCTGCTTCACCCCCATCTCTCTCCTATCTCTCTCACCCCTCTCTCCCTAGGTTGTAGGTCTCTCAATTGTATATCTCTCATGGCTCTCTAGATATTTCCCTTCGTCTCCACCTCTCTAAACCTTGAACATTATCCCTCAACTATAAACTCTCAACCCTCAACCATATACTTAAGCCCTAATCCCTCAATCCTCAACCCTATACCTTAAACCCTGAAGCCTACACCAACAAACCCTCATCCCTATACCCTATAACCTCACCCTTATACCCTAAACCCTAAATATTGCACCTCAACCCTATACTTAAATTAAACCTAAACCATACATTCTCAACCCAAGTCACCCTATGCCTTATATACCCTCAATCCATATCATAAACCCTAAACCCAATATCCTAAACCCTAATCCCCATGCCTTACACACTTAATATTATACACTCAACAAGCTGAATATTAACCCTCAACTATAACCCTCTACCCTCTACCCTCTACCCTATACCTATCACTTAATCCTTAATCACAAAAACCTCAACCCTATACCTTAAACCCTAAACCCAAAAAACTCAACCCTCAACCCTAAAAACTATAAGGGCTTAGGTCCTTATATACCCTAACCCAAAAACTTTACATACATACATACATTACATACAAACATGCATACATATATACATACATATAAGCATTGATACATGTACATAAATACATACAACCATACATACATGCATGCATACATACAAGTATACATATATACATACATCAAACATACTAAGGAACCTTCAACATAAATCCTTCCAAGTGAGACATAACGCAAGCGCGTTATAACGTGCTCGCATTATGTTGAACTAGGCAAACATCAAGAAAACCTGCAAAAAATGAAAAAAAAAAGCAAAATATAATGCGAGCGCATTATAACGTGCTCATGTTATATTTTGCTTTGGGAATCCCAAGCCTTAGGCTTGGCATTTGCTTTGGATTTCCAACCCAAAGGCTTGGAGTGCCTTCCTAATGTCCAAAGACGTGTTTTTGCATATTCTACAAGATTTCACATAATTTTATTCGTGCTAACCCTCAGATTTGTACATGTTTCAAGGTTGAACAAATCAAACACCTGGGTAATGTTAGGCTTACTCTTATCTATTTAACGATGTAATTTATTTCACATTTTGACAATGTTAAGCCTTTCATCTTTAATTTATTTTGTTTGTGTGTCTATTTTTGGTCAAAAACCAGTGTTTGGTCTTCTTTTCATTATAAATTAACTACTCATTGAAATTTCAAATACATTAATTTTTTATAAACTAGACTCCATTCTACACATATTAAAAAAATCAATTTTCAATTAGTTTTCAAAATTTACAGGGGTAGCACGGCCAAAATTCTATTTTTTAGGATGTGTCCACTTTGAAAATTAGTAAAAAATCAAATATTCATTAAAAATTTATCAGAAAAATCAGGCATAAACTACATGTTAGCTAATTTGTCACTGAAGCGATTTTAAAAATACCAAAAAAAAATTAACCTTTTGAGGGAGCCACAAAACACGCTATGTTATGTTTTTTTTACAGAAACAGTGCCAATTTATGTGAGTCCCTCTTTTGAACCCCTTAATCTATATCATTTTCAAAAAAAAATAGTACTTTAGAAAGTAGACTCAGAGCACTACGAACATTATTTTTGTTGCATCTTAAAATTTTGAGTGTAACTATGTTCAATTTCTCATCCAAAGTCAGTATTTCCTGATTTCAAAAAAAAAGTGGCCACTTAAGACCCCTTTTTGGCCCCCCATCTTCTTGCACTTACCTAGTGATTCTTATTTAGTCTTCAAAAGACTAGAGAAATAGGATAGAACAATGATACTATAAAAATGTTTTCCCTTAGGGGTATTCGTGATGAATGTATGGATGTTTGAATCTTATAGGAGGTGGGGACATTTCCAAATTAAGATTTGATGATATTTGTGAGATTTATAGGATTTATTCAAGGTCTTCTCACTCCGTAAGAGGTTGTCAAGGGAAGAATGTCTCATCAGGAGGTACCGTAGGTATTACCAAGCACAAACTAGGTACATTACTTGAAGATCTAAAAATTGATCTTTTGAGACACATGGGTAAACAAATTGACACCTTGTACACACGAAAGAAACAAGAGGAGGCTGAAAAATCCCTTGCTATCTTCTGTCCTATTTGTCATAAGAGGCATAATAGTGAAGAGTGTCCCTACAACAAAACAAAAAAAAATCTTTAGAAGAAGTTAGCAGAAACACCACCTTAAGACCTCTTTCCTGTAGACATGATTGAAGTAGAATATACAGATGAACCTGTTTACTTTATGGCTCAAAGAAGACCTTGGCAACCACAAGGAATGCTCCCAATTGATTATCATACATGAAATCCAAGTCCTTTTCCTCAACAACAAAATCCTTTCCCAAACCACCTTGGGTGGTTTGGAGGATGGAAACAATCTCCACACTACCCCCAGTGGATGCAACAATATCAACATACTCAACAATCATGGCAAGTGCCACCACCAACATATCCACAATATCTATCATTCCCCATTCCAGCCACTATTGTTCCATATCAATAATCACAATAGCAACTGCTACCACCCTCATCCACTAATCCACCATCTAACCTATCACAGCCACCTAAGGCAACACCCATGCCTGCACAACTAGCTCCAAACCCAAATAACAAGGTGGCACAACCCATTTACAATAATGAGATGGTGAGTTATCCAACCTATCCTATCAATACACTATAAATTGATGGTGTACAACTAAGGTCAAGAAAGAATCTACAAGGGCCAACCATTATGGAGATAGAAGATTCTCTAGAAGAACCAATTAAAGAAAAAGCAAAGCCTCCCTTTCCTGATAGGTTTCAAGAACAACCAAAGGAACAAGAAACATCTTGACCTAGTTTTGATTTTATGAATGAATTAAGAAATGTTAACATCAAAATACCTCTTTTGTAGGCCATTCAAGATGTTCCAGTATATACAAAAGAAAGCAAAGAATTATGTGGGTGAAAACAAAGAAACAAGACACAAAGACAGTCCAGGTCATTGGACAACTCGCAGATTTGATGTTAGGAAAGATTTTTGTTCCTAAATATGCTGATCCTAGAAGTCCCATGATAAAGGTATGTATTGGTAATACAGTTATTCCAAATACACTTGTGGATTTAGGAGCAGTTATAAATGTAATGACGAATGAGACTAAAGAGAAACTAGCCCTACAAGGACTAATACCTACTCCAATAGTCTTACAAATAGCAGATCATTCCCTTGTAAAACCTAAAGGTATGATTGAAGACATTATTATTTCTATTGAATCTTAGGAATATCTAATAGATTTTATGATTTTACAACCAAAAATTAAGCTGGGGGGATACCCATTAATCTTAGGTAGACCTTGGTTAGCCGCAGCTAATGCTTTTATTAATTGCAGGTCTGGTAATATGGTGATATCAAATTGAGAACAAACAAAGAAATTAATGTTGTACCCTCTAGCACAACCTCTATTGGAAACAGAAGACCCCCTATGGGTTGATAGTGACTTGGATGAGGCATTGCCTATTTTGACCATTGATCAAAGTAGAGAAATTGAAGAACAATTAGAAGACACTATTATTAATAATTTCTTTCAAAACCATTATTTGTCTAATAATGTCTTAGAAAATATGGTTTTTCATTCTCACATTAGCAATAATGGTCCATTTAGAAACTTTCCTTTAGTAAGTGATTCACAGTCCATTCAACATTTTATTACTTTGCACCAGTTGTTACTGCACACATGCTTGTATAGTTCCTTTTTCACTCCTAAAAATTCTAATCCATCTTCTTCTACTTCCCCATTACTTGTTGTAAATCAACCTGTTTAGTCTTAGGCTATGGAAGTTTTACCTGGAAAAATGCTTAATATAAATCCTAACCTGAGCCCCTCATAATTAGACAATCTTATTGACATGTTGCATTCTCATAAAGATGCTTTTGATTAGGATTACCAAGACATGAGGGGAATACATCTTGCCACTTGCACACATCATTTCTATATAGAGGAAGGGAGTAGACTGGTAAGACAACCACAAAGAAGATTGAACCCTATCCTACGAGAGATTGTTAAAGATGAATTACAAAAATTACTCAACGTAGGATTTATATACCCTATCTCTGATAGCCAATGGGTGTCACCCCTTGTAGTAGTTCTGAAGAAAAATGGAAAATGGTGAATCTATGTAAACTATAGAGCCCTTAATAAGGCCACCAAGAAAGACCATTTTCCACAACCTTTTATAGATCAAGTCTTAGATACCCTCGTTGGAAAGAAGTTTTTCTACTTCCTCGACGGGTTCAATGGGTATAATCAAATTTAAATAGCCCCGGAGGATCAGGCCAAGACCACCTTTACCTGACCTTCAGGTACATTTACTTATAATGTCTTTCCTTTCAGGTTATGTAATGCCCCTACTGCTTTTCAGTAGGTTGTATTAAATATCTTTGCTAATTTCATTCATGATTATGTGGAAGTGTACATGGATGATTTTACTATTTATGGTGAAATGTATGAGGAAGAAAAATCAAATTTAGAAAAAGTTCTTAAAAAATATATTATACTAATCTTTCCTTGAGTCATGAAAAGTGTCATATCTTAATGACTGAAGGCATTGTCTTAAGTCATTATATTTCTACAAAAGGAATTGAGGTAGATCCCAAAAAGGTAAAGATAATTCAAGACTTACCTATGCCTACTTCTTAGAAAGATGTTTGTAGCTTTTTGGGTCATGCTAGATATTATAGAAGATTTATTCAAAATTTTAGAAAAATTGCCTCACCTCTCTTTGTTTTGCTAGGAAAAGATGTTTCTTTTTCATGGACTCCAGAGCACCAGCAAGCCTTTGACAAAATTAAAGGGAAGCTTATAACAACACCAGTTTTATGAGGACCTAATTGCAAATTGTCATTCCACATCCATACTAATGCTTCAGACAATTCCATGGGAGTGGTACTTGGACAAAAGGAAGATTCTCTCTTTTATTCCATTTATTACATTGATAAGAATTTTACTAGTGCAGAGGTAAGTTACACTGTAACTGAAAAAGAATTTTTGGCTGTAGTCTATGTGGTAAACAAATTTCACCATTATATCACTAGGTATAAAGTTTTCATACATACAGATCATTCTACTATTATATTCCTAATGATTAAGCCAGTTGTTACAAGACGAGTGATTTGGTGGTTACTTTTGTTGCAGGAATTTGATATCACTATTCTTGACAAACCCAGATGTGAAAATGTAGTTGTTGATTTTCTATCTAGACTGCAGCGTGATGATGAACCAATTCTTGTGGATGATACTTTTCCAAATGAATACCTTTTTTCTATTTCTCTAAAAATCCCATGGTTTTATGATATTGTTAACTATCTTGTTACCATAGGTTTCCACCCCACTTCTCCTTGTGAGAACGTCGGAAGCTCATAGGGCTTAGTGGGAAATATAGTTGGATTAATGGTCTACTTTTTCATATTGGAATTGATAATAGTATGCATCACGTGTATCCAAAGAAGATGTCTTTGACATTCTTTGAGCATGTCATTTTGAACCTTGTGGAGGACACTTCGCAGCACAATGAACTACTAACAAAGTTTTGACTGCAGGGTATTATTGCCCAACAATCTATAAGGATTGTAAAAGATATGTTCAGCATTGCGACAAGTGTCAGTGCATGGGTAGACCCACACACTCTGATGAAATGCCCTTACACCCACAGTTATCAATTAAACCCTTTGAGAAATGTGGTTTGGACTTTGTAGGACCAATTAATCCTCCTTCTAGAAATAAAGAGTATATTTTGGTATGTACTGATTATGTTACTAAATGGGTATAAGTAGTAGCTTTAAAACATGCTACGGATACTAAAGTTTCTAACTTTTTATACTCTCAAATTTTTACCAAGTATGGTGTACCAAGAGAAATTGTTACAGACCAGGGATCGTAGTTCACATTTGAATTGGTTGCAACATTGGTTCAGGAATATGAAATCAAACACCAAAAATCTTCTCCATATCATCCACAAGCTAATGGGCAAGTGGAGGTAACCAATCAAGAACTGGAAAATATCCTCACCAAGACTGTGGCACTGCACAAGAAGGATTGGGCAGACATACTTCTTGAAGCGGTTTGGGCTTACAAAATGACTTGGAAGACAACCACTGGCCTGACACCAAATGAACTTGTTTATGGAAAAAAGGTTGTTTTTCCCATTAAATTTGAATTGAAGACTCTCTGCACTACCCTTTAGCTTGAGATGAGTCTTAGTGAAGCCTAGAAGGAAATAATCACTCAACTCCATTCCTTAGATGAAATGCATCGAGAAGCCCTTTTCATGCAGAAGTAGTGCAAAAACAGAGAACACAATGGCATGACCGCTTCATTCAACAACAAACATTTCAACCTGGGGACTAGGCATTGCTCTATGACTCACAGTTCCAAGACTTCAAAGGGAAATTTCACACTCACTAGCTTGGTCCCTATGAGATTGAGACTATTTATGATAATTGTGTTGTTAAATTGTGCACTGTGGATTCAGAGCGCATGGCTCTTATTATCAATGGGCACCATTTGAAGCTTTACAAATGACCACTTTCTAAAGAAACTTTGTCCTGTGCCATGACTAAGGAACTCACACTTGTTCTTGTCACCCCTCCAAAATTAAAAAAATAGGAAGCAATAAAAGATCTAACAATGAATACCTTCGGGTGTTGTTGGCCAGTTAGTACTTGAAAACTGGATTATGATAGGTATTAGCTGCTAAATAAACCTGGAGGTGAAAATTGGTCTTCTGGTGCCTACAGGCGGTATCTAATTGAAAATTGACTTGTCGGCAATCTGGTATTTTTAAAAAAAATTGCAATCTATTTTTCCTTTCACCAGGGTGCCAGGAACTTTTGTCCTTGGTAATAGTTGCTAGTATTTTTCTATCACTACCCATTCTATGGTGTGACAAGAATCAATTTTCCCTTGCTAGCATTATGCAATGTCTTTTTATCCTCGTGATGCTTCTTTTCTCAGCTTCCCCCTAGTTTTGCAGGTTGTCATCTAGTCTTCATTATTAACCATTGCTCTCTGCCTACTTTTTGTGCCAAGAACCTTCCTATCACTCTTGGGACATGTAATTGGCTCTTTCATTTTCACAAGCATTTCATTTTTAGCCCTAAATATGTTCTGGTACTGCCAGGTAGATTGTACAGATGCCCCACACTACATGATGCCTTTTGTTATTGGCTTCTCCTACGTCCATGTTGGCATGGTTGGGGTTGGTTGGACAGATCGTGATATTTATGGTCATGAATTATGTCCGCTTCTTTATCCATGTCATGACTTCTATCCACATGATTTCTCTATGTATTTTGATGTTGCAAGTTGGATTGCATAGCTATCACAATGTTTTCATGTCACATCCAGGGGCTTCATTAGAATTGGTTTTATTACTTTTGCTGACAGGGTCAATTTTTATGTACTTCCTGCTATGCAATGGTTCGTCATACTCTTCATTTGTTGTTGTCTCTCTAAGTCATTATTTCGCTGTCACATCCACCTTGTCACCCACATCATGTTTTCCTGTCATTTCTATCTCTACGTCCAATCATCTTTGTGACATCTTTTATGTCCATACTAATTGGATCATTGATTATTGCACATTTATGATGGTTGGCTAGCCACCTCTCCAACGTTGGAATTTCTCCACCAACTGATCTCCAACTGTCCTTTGGTAATTGGTAAAGTGGTAAGTTTTATATTCTTTTTCAATTTATTATTTGTATTTGTTTTTCGAAACAAAGGTGACTTGCCCTATGGACGGGTCAACTACTTACCTAGGGGGGAGATATATTTAGTACATTCCCTATGGTTATTTGTGAAATTATTACATGGGAAGGGAGTATTTAGTTATCATTTCTAGTACACTAACCATCCTTTGCAATCCATTTCCCATTTTCACTTATCATTTCCCAACTGTATGTCATTTTACCATTAAAACTCCATTATTTTACCCTCATTTTATTGTTTCACTTTTTACTGTTTTCCCTTTCCTAGTCTTGCCATCTTGTGTTAGAGGTTTTGATTTTCATATAGTGTCGACCTCCTGGTACAATCATGGCACAAGAATGTCGACATCGTTAAGACCCCGCTTCAATGGTACATCTAAAGGCTACAGAGGAAGCTTACAAAATCTTTAAGTAAGCACAATGGGATGTATACTTTAAATGACTATGAGGGTATGACAATGATGTAGCTAAAGCAATTGTGCTTGGCTTCCACCGAAATCAAGTCTCTCTTAGGTGATTGAATTTTTCTGTCACAGTCAACACAATTGCAGATGTGACGAGGTTGCCATTATCTGGAGAAAATTACTTTCCTGACAGTTCCTCAAAAGCCATAGATTTACAGCCAGTAAGAAAACAATTCCTGCAGCGGAGCGAGTCTATTGAAATAGTTCAGGGATAGAGGACTAAGTTGTGCTCACTTCCTCAACCATGGAGAGATGTTGCCAAGTTTTTCATACAATATGTCATCACCTATGAAGGAAGGTATGTCTATGTTTTTGCTCAACATTTCTGCCTTCTGTTACATTTGCAAAGAGGACTTCTTGTGAATGTTCCATATTTCCTTCTCTATTCATTGCAATGAATGAATAAAGCTATTTAAGATGGGAAAAAGTATTCTTTGGCACATCATGGGTTAATCTGGTTATTAGTTATCTGGGAAATGAAATTGTTGTTTCCTCCCGGTGATTGGGAAAGTCTTGTCAATATAGGGAAGGATTCAAACCTATAAACTTTAGAAGAAGGGGATACTGAGGAAGAGGGGAGCCCTAAAACTCCAGACCCTACTCACATTGAGGTAGAGACCACTGAAAAACCTCCTACCTCTAGCTCAAGCCAGAAATGTAAGCCTAGTAAGGAAACCCCTATTGCCTCCAACTCAAGCCCTAAACGCATGTTTAGTAGGCAACTCTCAACCAAACACAGTTCAAACCCTCTAATTATTGAAAAAGCTTCTCCAAAACACAAAAATGAAAAAGGTTCTATGGATAAATTGAAAAGGTTAGCTCAAGTAGCAAGTGATATTATGGAGTTAGAAGACCCAAAAGACCCTGATTTTGACCTAAAAGTCCTAGATGAAGTCTCGAAGAAAATAGGGAAAGCTAGCCGAGAGTGCAGATGGTCTGAGAGAAGAAAGAAGAAAGAACAACAGAGAAGAACTAGTTTTGATGGGGAAGCCTTGGAATCTAAAAATCTTAAGATTATTTCACCTGGTGATGATCTCAATATTGCCCCTATGTCTGATGCCATTGAACTTGATAAATCAAGGAAAGGTACTTCATCTCATGGGACAAAAGGTGTTGTACTAGAATAGGGTGAACAGGGTAACCTTGACTACCCAACACAAGGTGAGAAAAAGGACACTGGTGTTGAAATGGGAATGGGTATGTCAGACACACAGATAGAGTTTGAACACTTGGAAACTATGGGAGGCTACACAAATCATGATGAAAATCTTGATGATGAAAGGGTTGATGATATTCAAGAGGCTAAACAAGGGGAAGGAGTACCTATAACTTCTATTATCATTGGCCCAAAAACTAAACAATTGGATGAATTGATTAATGGTTTAAATGGAAAACAAAATGTTGACAAGAAACTTCTTAGCCAAGATGATTAAGAGGCTGAAGAAGAATTTGAGGAGAAAGAAATTCCTGTAACACAAATCAAAGACTTACAAGGCTTAATTAAAAAGTTGAGGAAGAAAAATCAAGAATTGCAAAGTCAACTTCAATAGGCTAACTCTATCTCTCAACTACAGGAAGCAGAAATTTAGGGATTGAAAACAAAGTTAGACCAAGCAACAGTTTCCATGGAACAACACATATCCATCAGGGATCATGAGGATCAGATGGAGGAATTGAGATAGCTTTGGTCCTTGGAGATTGCCAACACCATTTAGAGACTAACAAGGTTATCTTGGTTTGCAATTTTTTCTCGCATGAGGACATGCAAGACCTTCAACTTGGGGCAAATGATGGGCAAAATGAGGCATTACTATTTCATCCTTTATTTGCCTTTTTACCCTTGTTTACATTGTCTTGTTTATACTTCCTATCACCATTTGTTGAAGGAAAATAGATACATTTAATAAGTTGTAAAGAGAATTAAAACTATCCATAATGCTAATTATTCAAAGAAGTATTAATCATTTTATGATTAATTGACAGGGATAATTAAAGGCGCAAGCTCAATTGTTGTGAATACATGGAAGGTGAAAATAGGAATGGTTGTAGTTGTGGACACGTGGATGGTAGAAAAGCAAGGCTGTTAGAATTCTTAGGATTTAAAAACTATTTTTGAAAAGATGTTTTGTAAACCTATTATACATTTCTAGCCAGCGGACATTGTTAGTTTTGTCAAACTCATATGATTTGTTTTTATCAAACTCAAATTGTTTGTTAGTTGTAGGCCACAAACAAACCATGACAAACCTATTGGTGCTCATTTAAGTATAAATATGTGCAAACATAAGACTTCAAATATAGATGATAATACAAAGTTATTCTGCTACTTAAAAATCATTCTAAAAATCTTATACGCATGTGTGATTGAGCTAAGTTAAGAACACATTGATATTTCATTCATCAAATGGCCGAGGTAGGGCCCACTCTTTTTGTCGATTGGTGATTTGTTTTCAGTTCCAGTGTGGTAATTATGTGTGTGAGTTGATTTGATGATTAGTTTATTTCTATACATAGATTTGATTATTTACAGTCATGTCTAATTTTGTTTCAAAATTGATTTCATTATTTGTTAATGTGTTTATTGGTAATTTGAGGATTGAAGATTTGATTTGTGTTGACTGGAATTTCTCACTGGTAGTGTATCATTTAAGAACTTTACTCTATTTTCTGTTATTATATTTTCTGTTGTAATTTTTGTCACTGTAATTCCTATCACAATTACTAGTGCACTTCCTGTCACATTTTTGCTAGGAAACAAAAATGATAGAATTAAACCAAGTTTAGAGTTAGGAGTTTATTGTGTAAAGTAGCTGCATTCATCTCCACTTAGTTCATTATTTTCAGCCCTTAGGTAAATTGTTACTACACCTTTCACAAGTTTACAACTCCTGGATTGACACTTAGGAGAAAACTAAGGAAAACAATACCATTCCAAAGAATTAATATATCCATACTTGCCCATCTATGAACTCATAAGAACTTTATTTTCACTCCATAGTTTTTCCCATCATGAAGTCTCTTGAAGATGATGGTGGGGCATGTATGCCACAATCCTACAAAACATTGTTAGTATGCAAATCTAAACATATAGACTGATAAACATTAAAATGGTTAGAAAATTCAATATGTAATCTACAACAACAAGTAGTGTGTGTGTGATTTATTTTAACATAGAAAGGTTTTAGCATTTCAAAATATCTTTGACAAATTTTAATTTGAGGATACACCTCTAGAAATTTACCAAAAAATTGTGTTTAAGTCGTATCCAAAAAATGATTTAGATGTGGCTCATGGTTTTGACTACCAATTCTCCTTATTAGCACGTCCCTTTGATTTGGAGATACCCTTGTGTAATTCTTCCAAAAGTCTTCAATTAGTAATCTCAATGCTTCAACAATTGGTTTATATTTTCGTGGTAGTCTCTCCAAGGATGCCCATAATTCATTAGAATTAGTGTCCTTGATTCTTTAGCACCTTCCAACGGCTCTTGATAAATTTTTTCTATTAATTCTCAATGCTTGACTCGTATTTCTAATGAGACAAGCTTTCCTCGTTTGATTACTTACTATTGTCAATGTAATGACACATCATGTGACACTACTATCTTTTGTGCATGAGGTTTTACCCAAACTCTCATGTGCACTCATTACAGTGTTACCCACACTCTCATATGCACTCATTACGGTGTTACCCACACTCTCATATGCACTCATTAGATTCTTGACAATAGATTTTTCACTTGAAGCCTCTGATGTTCTCAACCCAAGAATCTTCATGATGGACCTATACTTTATACTTCACATAATTTCAATGAATAGTTGACATCTTGCAGTCTCATTTAACTTTTCAAAGAACACTCTCCAAATCTTATGAGCATATATTCTACAAGTGCATTTGGAATCTTACCTTCCATTGGCTACAAAATATTCTCATCAATATCAATCAAATACTTTGGTTTTCTATGAAAAATCTAGGTGGTGTTGTGAAAGGTAAATTCATCTCAACATTAGAAATTTCATCAATATTTAAATGAGATGGGCTAGATGGCATACCTTCGATCAAAGATGGAATAGATGATGTAACTTGAGGTTGAGGTAGGAAGGATGGTGTACCTCCTTCCTCACATGTGAGTGATGATGTACTCTCAACTTGAGATGCAGTAGATGGTGTCCCTCCATCTCAAATTGCGATAGAGGACATGTCTCCAACAATAGTATTCAAATCTCTCATAACACAAAGTATGTGCATTCTTGCTCTTTGTGCCACCAATACCATATCTCTTGTTGATGGTTGAGGTTCCTCTTCAATTGGCATGTCTTCGACAATCATGTCCAATTTCCTCTTCTCATGAAGTTCCCTCATAACTGTTGCTTTCTTTGCATTCTTAGCTTCTTTCTCTTCTTATGTTGGTTTAATCCTTGATTGTTTCCTTGGCATGACAGAGAATTTATATGTAGCATGATAAAGAGACAAATATTAGTTCCTAAAAAATGAATCCATAAAAATAAATTAAATATATGTCATTCAACTCTTCATACATAATGTACATACAATCATCATGTAGAAGAGTAAATGTCACTCAACCATGATGAATAAACAAGTGCACTAAGAATGCAAGGAAAATGGAAAGTAAAATATTTTGAAGTATTTCTACCTTGCAAGAATTTATCATGTGACTTTGCTCTAGCCATTTTCTAATGTATGACCTACCAATATAATATCCACAAATAGACATGTATGCAAAATGTGGTAGCATAGGCAAAGCACATGAAATTTTTTATGGAATGCCTTAAAGAAATGTGGTCTCATGGAATGCCATGGTTGCAAGATAAGCACAAAATGGATTTTTTAAAAGACATTACAAAATTTCAAGAAAATACAATTGGCTTGAGTATAAATCCAACTTCCACAACTTTTGTCAACATCCTACCTTTGGAACAAGGTATGGGCATCAATCAAATAATTGAAATAAAGGGGGATTTTTGTCAAATGTTATAATTGCAACTCCCTTAGCAGAAATGTATGAGAAATGTGGAAGCATGGACAAGGCATGTGAATTGTTTGACAAAATGCATCAAAGAGATATGTCATGGATTGCAATGATTGTGGGATATGCACAAAATGGATTTGTTGAAAAGGTTTTGGAAACCTCCCAGCAAATGCAATCAGTGGGTGTGAAGCCAAGTTCTACAACCTTTGTCAAGATCCTCCCTACCCATGCCAAGAAAGAATCTTTGGAATAGGATATGGGCCATCCATCAAAGCATTAAGGATAGAGGCATTTTTCAAATTTATAGTTATATATTACCCTAGTAGATGTGTAAAAAAATGTGGAATCATAGACAAGATAAGCGGATTGTTTGGAAAAATGCCTCAAAGAGATATGGCCTCATGGAGAGTAATGATTGTAGAATATGCACAAAATGGATTTGTTAAAAAAAAATTAGAATCTTTCAAGCTAATGCAATTGGAAAGTGTAAAGCCGAAATCAAAAACCTTTGATAGCATCCCCCTACATTTTCCAAAATGGGCTATTTAAAATAAGGTATGGGCATCCCTCAAAGCATAATGGAAGGGGGACTTTTGTCAAATGTTATAGTTGCAAATTCCCTATTAGACATGTATGCAAAATGTGGAAGCATAGACAATGCACATGAACTATTTGACATATAATTGCTCAAAGAAATGTGATCTCATGGAATACCATGATTTTATAGTATGAACAAAATGATTTGGTAGACATGTATGTAAAATGTGGTAGCATAGACAAGGCAATGAGCTATTTGAAAAAATGCCTCAAAGAAATGTTGTCTCATGGTGATGGACATTCTTTCTAATTAGTCATTCCAAACCACAAAGAAAAAAAACTTAAAACCCTATAAAAAAACATTTTCACATGTACTACAAATTACTGCATACTACAACAATGCATAGATTGATTCTGAGCCATCCCTTGCAAAGCTCTTTCCACCACTAGATCTGATGACATATACACATCAAATAAATGAATACTAATCATATACATATAAAACATACAACTAATATAAACACAAAATATATGCAAATCTGTATCAAAGAACAACAAAAATAGACAAAAATTAAAAAAATGCTAAAGCTTTAAAATCCACCGAGAAAAAAGATGCTAGTGTATAAAAGCCAACCAATCTAACATAAGGTGTCCAATTACTGGATTCTCTTCTCTTCTCTAATTTTCATGTAAATTTTATAATTCAGATGATATTTCTTTGAGGCATTTTTCAAACAGCTCATTGCCTTGTCTATGCTACCACATTTTACATACATGTCTACCAAAGCATTTTATCAAACAAAATAGACAAGGCAATGAGCTGTTTGAAAAAATGCCTCAAAGAAATGTGGTCTCATGTCCATCACCATGAAAAATCTTTTGAAACTTCGAAGGAAATGTAATTGGCAAGTGTAAATAACTTTGTAGTTTAAAATGTGCCAATAGGGGCTAAGGTTATAATGAGAAACAAATAATGATGAACATGGAATATGCATAATAACAAAATCAAAGAATTGTATTAAGCATGTATGATAAGGAATGATAAAGAAATATAATAGAATTAAGGAAAATGTAAAGAACATGCATAAAGACTTGACATACCTAAAAAATGGAGATTCGAATGGAGAGACTACCCAATTATGTAGTCTTTTTTTCTTCTTGCATCAAACTCCTCAACATTTGAATTTTTCACAAACTTGCTTCCTTTTCAGCATTCAATTGTATATCGCTCAAATAGAATTACTAACAAAAATACAATCAACCAATGTATAATGTTAAATTCCTTCAATTCAATCACAATTAACATTGCAACACTACAAAAATTGAAACTTGAATTGATATATATCAAATTCGATGTGAAAACTATGTTATTTCCTCCTTTCAAAGTTGGAAAACCAGGAAAAGGTGGTGGAAAGTTCATGCAAAGGTGGTAGAATGTGAAAACTTTGCATGTGCACTTCCCAACAACATCAAAAAGCTTTTTTTGTTAGAACATGTGCATAACCATCAAAATAAGAGAGCATGTGGGCCTGGATCACGAGTGTCTTGGCGATTTTACCATTTGTATAGCAAGCCAAAACATGCTCATGTTATAACACGAGTGCATTTTAGCTTACTATACAAAATAGCCATATTTCAACTTCTTCAAAAAGTTGATTTCCTAAAGGTTTCCTAACTCATTGTCTCATTACCCACCCCTCTCCCCCCTCTATCTCTCAGACCTATCTTTCCCCCTATGTATCTCACCCCTCTCTCCCTAGGCTATAGGTCTCTCACCTCTATATCTCTCACATAGATCTCTAGTTATTTCCCTTCTTCACCTCTCTCCCTCCTCCTTACCCATCTTTCCCTCAAGTTGTCAACTTCACTCTCTCATTTTCTTCTATCTCTACCCTCACCTCTCTAGCTCTCACCTATGTCTTCCCCTCACCTCTCTACCTCTCCCCTCTCTAGGTCTCTTAGTCACTCCTTGTCTACCTCTCCATCTATCATTAGTCATCTAGGTCTCTCACTTAACCCTAAACACTAAACCCTATCCCTAAATCCTCAACCCTCAAACCTTAAATCCTAAACCCTATCCCTAAACCTTAAACCTTGACACTATACCTTAAACCTTAATCCCTTAAACCTAAACCCTAAACCCTATCCCTAAAGCCTCAACCCTAAACCCTTAAACCTTAAATCCTAAACCCTATCCCTAAACCCTCAACCACTATACCTTAAACCCTAATCCCTCAACCCTTAAACCCTTAATACCTCAACCTTTAAACCCTCAACCCTTATCTAGCCCTCTCCTCCCCTATCTACCTCACCCCCATCTCTCCCCTATCTCTCTAACCCCTCTATCCCTAGGTTGTAGGTCTCTCACTTGTATATCTCTTAGGGCTCTCTAGATATTTCCCTTCCTCTCCACCCCTCTCCCTCCTCCTTACCCATCTTTCCCTCAAGTTGTCAACTTCACTATCTCATTTTATTCTCTCTCCTCTCATCTATCTATCTCTCACCTCTATCTCCCCCTCACCTCTCTACCTCTCCCCTCTCTAGGTCTTTGAGTCACTCCTTTGTTGCCTCTCCATCTGTCCTTAGCCATCTAGGTCTCTCACTTAATGCTAAACCCTAAACCCTATTCTTAAAGCCTCAACCCTCAACCCTTAAACCTTAAATCCTAAAGCCTATCCCTAAATCCTCAACCCTCGACACTATACCTTAAACCCTAATCCCTTAACCCTAAACCCTTAAACCCTTAATACCTCAACCCTTAAACCCTAAACCCTTGACCCTTAAACCCAAAAGCCTTAAACCCTCAACCCTTATCCACCCCTCTCCTCCCCTATCTGTCTTGCGCCCATCCCTCCCTATCTCTCTCACCCCTCTCTCCCTAGATTGTAGGTGTCTCACTTGTATATCTCTGAGGGCTATCTAGATATTTCTCTTCCTCTCCACCTCTCTCCCTCCTCCTTACCCATATTTCCCTCAAGTTGTCTACTTCACTCTCTCATTTTATTCTCTCTCCCCTCACCTCTCTATCTCTCACCTTTGTCTCCCTCTCACCTCTCTACCTCTCCCCTCTCTAGGTCTTTCAATCACTCCTTGTCTACCTCTCCATCTATCCTTATCCATATAGTTCTCTCACTTAATCCTAAACCTTAAACCCTATCCCTAAAGCCTCAACCCTCAACCCTTAAACCTTAAATCATCAACCCTCAACCTTTGACACTAAACCTTAAACCCTAATCCCTTAATCCTAAACCTTAAACCCTATCCCTAAAGCCTCAACCCTCAACCCTCAAACCTTAAACCCTAAACCCTCTACCCTCAACACTATACCTTAAACCTTAATCCCTTAACCCTCACTCAGCCCTATAGCCTCAACCCTCAACCCTTACACCTTCAACCCTAAACCCTATCCCTAAACCCTCTATCATTTACACTATGCCTTAAACCCTAATCCCTCAACCCTTAAACCCTTAATCCCTCAAACCTTACACCCTTAAACCATAAAATCTCAACCCCTAGATACCCTTAAACCCTTAAACCTTAAACCGTATACCCTATAGACTTAACCTTGGACACTCAACCTTGAACATTATCCCTCAACCTTCAAACTTCTACCCTATACCCTATACCCTATACCCTATACCTATGCCCTAAACCCTCAACCCTCATCCATATGCCTTATACCCTCAACCTTAAACCCTAAACCCTATATCTTAGACAATCAACCTTGATCATTATCCCACAACTGTAAACTCTCAACCCTCTACCTTATAGCCTCAACCATATACTTGAGCCCTAATCGCTCAATCCTCAACCCTATACCTTAAACCCTGAAACCTACACCCACAAACCCTCATCCCTATACCCTATAACCTCACCCTTATACCCTAAACCCTAAATATTGTGCCTCAACCCTAAACTTAAAACATAAACCATACACTCTCAACCCAAATCAGCCTATGCCTTAAATACCCTCAATCCATATCGTAAACCCTAAACCCAATATCCTATACCCTAATCCCAATACCTTACATGTTTAATCTTATGCACTCAACAAGATTAATATTAACCCTCAACCATCTACCGTCAAACTATTACATAAGCCCTAATCCCTCAATCCTCAACCCTATACCTTAAACCCTAAACCCAAAAACCTCAACCGTCAACCCTAAAAACTATACAGGTGTTAGGAATAGAATGCAGAAGATATCAATTAAATTTTGATAAAGATTAAACAGAGGAATGAAAAACATATAGAAATTTAAAAAAAGCGAGAGACAATTTTAACGTGGTTCACCCAAACTCGAGCTACATCCACCAATAGAGAGTCCAATATTATTATCTAGCAAATAGAACTGATTACAACTAGAAATCTCTTGCAACTTAATACTGCTGCAATATGCTACAATACAATATCAAAATCCCACCCACAGCATACATCCTAGCTGCTTATAACAAGATTTTTGGAAGCTTTTAGAATTAGGGTTTTATAAAGTCATTTTTCATTTTGTCAGTTAACAAAAACTTAACTATCGACCACAAACATGCAAAAAAGGATAGGTTATGAGTGTATAGTATTTGTATGATCAGTCACCACATACCAATAATCTCCCACTTGGAGACTGATTAGGCTCCACACCAAATAATCTCCCACTTGGAGACTAATCCTAGACAACACCGTTGCACTTGTAGCTCCCACTGGAAATAAGCACCCTGGACTTTGCTATTATAATGTTATTGTTTTCAATCTTGAAGGCCAACCGAAGTTGAAGAGGATATCAGCTTCTCCCTTGGAACTACCTTTGTAAATATATCTGTTGGATTGTCATCTATATGGATCTTTTCCATCCTTAATCATCCATCCTCCAACACTGACTAGATGAAGTGATACCTTAGCTGTATGTGTTTGGTCTTTGAATGCAGGGCAAAATTCTTTACAAGATGTATGGCACTCTGGGTGTCTATAAACAAATAATTGTTAGCCTGTTGTTTGCCCAAGTCTTCCATAAAAAATTGTAGCCATATCATCTCCCTGCTTGCCTCTGTTGCAGGTACATATTCTGCCTCTGTAGTAGATAAAGCAACCACCTTTTGCAACTATGAGATACAACTCAACACTGTCCCACCTATAGTAAAGACATAACCTATAGTGTACTTCACCTAGTATCAATATCCCCTACCAAATCTGAGTCCACATAGCCTACTAAATCAGTATTAGAGCCCCCAAAACATAAATGTTTATTAGATGTACCTCTCAAATATCTGAGAATCCATTTTATTGCATTCCAATGCTCTAATCTGGGATTACTCATATACCTTCTTATAACTCCTACAACATGTGCAATATCTGATCTTGTGCATACCATGGCGTACATTAAACTTCCTACAACTAAAGCATATGGTACCTTGGACATTTTGTCTTCCTCCTCTTGTGTCTTCAGACACATCACCTTAATCAATTTTAAATGACTAGGCAAAGGTGTGCTGACAATTTTTGCATTTTGCATATGGAATCTCTGCAACACCTTTTCAACATAATCAGCCTAAGATAGAGTCAATTTTTTGTTCTTTCTATCTCTACAAATTCTCATACCAAGGATTTGTTTGGAAAATGATTTTGCTAACTGTTGTTTTAACTCACTTATGTGATCCATGTTAGACCCCGCTACAAGCATGTCATCAATATATAAACATAAAATAATGTAGTTGTCATTATCCAACCTCTTAAAATAAACACAATGGTCTAAATTACACCAGTTGTAGCCTTGCTTAGCCATAAAACTATCAAATTTCAAGTACCATTGTCGAGGTGCTTGTTTCAAGCCATATAAACTCTTCTTCAATCTACACACTAGTTTATCCTTACCTTTGACCTCAAATCCTTGGGGTTGTTCCATATATATCTCCTCCTCCAAATCACCATGGAGAAAGGTGGTTTTCACATCTAGCTATTCCAAATACAAATCTTCAGCAGCCACAATACTTAAAACAGTATGAATAGAAGTCATCTTAACAATCGGAGAAACAATCTCATCAAAATCAATGCCCTTTTTCTATGCAAATCCTTTTACAACTAACCTAGCTTTAAATCTATTCTTACCACCATCTTCCTCTTTCATCCGATAAACCCATTTATTTGGTAAAGCCTTTTTACCTTTAGTCAACTTGCATAATCCCCAAGTTTGATTTTTCAACAAGGAGTCCATTTCTTCTTCCATTCCATGCTCCCGTTGAACCTTTGTATCCACCTACATAGCTTCATCATACCCTTCTAGTTCACCAGCATTTGTTGACAAAATAGAATACAAAGAGGGAGAAAACCTGTTGGGAGGTCTACTTGTCCTTGTTGACTGTCTAACATTCACTAGATTTTGTGGTATTTCCTATTGTGGTTGTGGAGCATGAGGAACCATTGGAACATCACTATCTAAAGTATCATCCAGCACCACACAATCCTTTTCTTTCTTCTCATGTTGTTGAAATTGATCTTTGTACAACACCTTCTCATTAGCACAAGTCATTGGATTAATGTGTTTTCTGATATGGTATGAATGAATTCTTAATTTTTTTGTTCAATTCAAAGTATGAGGATTTATGTGGTGACCCATAATGATAAAAATTAGTAACATGAACTAGGCTAGGGTAAATTTATTGGCAATGACACCATGAAATGGCAACAATGGGCTTGTAAAAAAAGTGAAACAAAAGATCTTTGACAAGATAGTGATTTTTTCACAAGATTGTGATATAATAATTTTCTAAATAATGGTTAACAATAATATATGTATGGTCTTTGATAGTGAGTATGCCATTCCTAGCAATCAATTTTGATTCAATATATATAGTCAATATTGATGAATATACAATCGTAAGATTAATTTTGTAGGAGGATTTGAACCTAGGAAACACTCTTATGAGTGCTCTTCATTGTGTCCCACAATATTTTCACATGCTTATATAGCTCAATTTGAAATCAAATACTTTTTATCACCTCCAACTAGCTCACCCTCAAGTATTTTTAGACCATACATATATACCATATTATACAAAAATGTAAATGTTGTAGTCTCTTCTTTCAAGGAAAGAAACCTAAAAAATGTTTTTGCATTTCCCTCTTTAACATACATTATGATTATTTCTATAAACATGGACAATATGATATTTAAAGGCAACTTGATGAAGCAATTGGAATTTTGACTTAATGGGCTCTCCTTGTGCATTAAAGGTAGAGCTTATTGGTTAGCCTTTTAGAAGGTAACATTAAAATTTGCATTCTCCAAGGCTAAGAAATTACAGATTCCCTTCATCTAATTCATCATTACCACTTTGGAATACTTTTTTGTTAAACATTTGATTAACCATTTTTTTTTGTTTCTCTCTTTATAATTATAATTAAAAAGAATAATGTTCCTAACAAGTAGTTAATTTTGTATGTCTGTTGGTTTAATTGAATTGACTTGACTTAATACTATGTGCATGGCCACTTCATGAAAAATATGACATTCTTATGATTGAGTTTCCTTTCCAAATTTCTTAGGTCATTTAGATCTAGTGGCAATACTTACAATGGAGTTGTTTGGAATTTAATAGCTCCCTTTGGTTAACTTAGCATACAATCATATCATACTCATATGGTTCCAAGGATTAGAGGAGTATGGTAAGATGGCAATGGAAAGGAATAACACATACATCAAAGAGAACATAAATGGGAATCCATCACTAGAGCTATGAAAGTTAAAGAACTAACTTCACTAGTTATAAACCTAACATCTTTTATGATCTACTAAATCTAAATGAGCCAAACTCCACCATGCTCTATGTTTTAACATTTATATATATTGAAACTAACTTTAGAAATATATACTACTATAGACAACAATAATTGATAAATCCTTGATATTGTTGATGCTTTTTAAATGATGCAAGAAACACCTAAAAACATAACTTTATTATTATTTATATTATAACCATATAGGATGTTTTCGTTGTTAAAGAGAATCATCACCTCTAAAACTAAGAGATGCCATATAATTTACATAGTCATGCATATAAGCTATTGCCATATGTAAAGGCTCCAATTTTAGATAAATATCTTGTATATGAAATAATTTGATAAAAACCTTGGATGAGTTTGCTTGGCTAGGGGATTCATAACATTTGATATTAGTTATTTGAATATTATTATAATCAAGAAGACATTTTATCTTATATGTCATGGAGAAGAGCGATCTATTAAGGGGCAATATTACATGATAAAAAAGTATGTCCAAATGGGTAAATAAATACAAAAATATGTCATTTATATATAGTACATATGTTTTTTACAACTAAAGGAGATCAATATTTCTCTAAAAACTCTAAATTTCTTGGGTATAAGCACCTACTTGTAATGGGTGGCTATCTGTCTAATAAACCATCTAAGGAGAAAGCCTAGAAAGGATAGCTCATTCATTTCTTTAATTTTTTTATCGATCATTACTATATGTTTAGTAGGATGACTATTTCTTTTCCTTGTAGAAACATAGAAAATTATACATACTTATGCTTATAAAAATCCCATATGATCTCCTTCATAAGATCATCAAATCATTTTTAGGTATTGTCATAGCATATTATATGTTGACTTCTTAGTAAATTAATTATGGGCTTTTATTATTTTTACATTAAAATAAAATTTAGTGATTATTGTGTTACTGACTATGTTGGTGACCCTATTGTTGGTGATCCTATTGATTATTGTGTTACTGACTATGTAGTAATATTTAAATAGCTATCTTCTATAGCTATTTAATCAAAATCTAACTATAAAAGTAAACTACAAAAGAATCAATGTGGCTTAGAAGATTACTGGAAGATTTTTCATTTAGGTACTTTTACAAGTCCTACTTTATTATATAATAAAAACTATTTACTCTTACCAAAGATTCCTATTTCCAAAAATAAAGCACATTTGAAGTTCATTGGTACTTCATCAAAGGAAAATATTTTCATCCTAATATTATTCTCTAGTTCTACTAAACTAATTATCAAATGGAAGATATACTATGATCAAGAAGAACTAGGCTAGGCTCCTGGTAAAAGAAATCATATATGCGGTATAGCATCAAGCCTCTGTGTAGTACCAAATTCTCCAAATTCAAATCAATGTTTGGCCTAAGGAGTTTCCATTGAGGGGGAGTGAGCATGACAATGTCCATTATTGATTTTAATTCTTATTTCTAAAAAGCCTAGGATAAGATACCTACAATTGCACACCTACTAGTGGATATGGCATTTGTTGTCTATTTGAAAGTTGTTAATTCTAATATATTAGTAATGATTGAGTCTTTAGGAGCACAAATCCTTTTCATGGCTTATGATCTAGTAGTTAGAGTCTAGAGAACAATCTTATTGATGCTAGAAGACTTCCTCCTAGGCCACCTACACCCATGTTTCTAGAGTTCTCACTTTTGATGCAGGAAGAGCTACTAAATCCAAGCCATTCTTTGTCAAATACACAACAAGATTCCCCCTCCATGTATGGCTATCCTCCCACCAAAATACTTATTCCTTAGATAAATCCATAAATGGATGATGTGAAGCATTTTTGTATAATTTTTCAAATGAAATTTATCAATTTGAAGAGACATTAGGCAGCCTATCCAAGGCCAATGTATCAAGTAAATCAAGGTCAAAGGCCTCTATACCAACATAGTAGATTCCAAAATCAATAGAACCAAGGGTATAATCAAATGAAACCCTCAAAAAAGATTGTGCCAATGCCTACACCATTACATAAGATCCCCCACAATCTAGTGAGAGATTTAGTCCCTAGACAAAATAGTTTTTTGGATGACTCAAACATGTGGTGTTTTCCATGTAATGATGTGCACCCTTCTAAGGGTTTCCCAAGAGGAAATTTACAACAAAAAATTGTTAATCAAAGACAAGTTGCTTCCAAAATTAGAGCAACACTACCTAAATTACCTTATCAATTCACAGGAGTCCAAAATGCACTTTTTATGGCTTAAATTCAAGGTATACCCCTAGAACAAGATGAAGAAATAGCTTTGGAAAAGGCTCTTTTCTCATGGATTTAAGAGGAAGTGATCTTCACCAATAATCCATCCACGTCGAAATCTCCTCAAGTTCAATTAAATTATTTTACAAGATCAAAGAGAAGTATATTGGAGATCCCAATTCCTAAGAAATGGCCAAATATAGTTTAGAAAATTGTTGGAGCTCTGAATTACAATCTTATAATTCCAAGGCAGGAAAATATATATCTAAATTAGAAACTAGAGGTTACATGAGTTCCATTAATAGGAGCATCTAATGTGGTCCCCAAAATATCAAAGTATCAAATCAACCCAACTTATGGTCTGAAGACTCAAATAGTTGGACCTCTCAACATGGTGGATCAATTAAAAAATAGCTACAAGTGTTTCACTATGGGATGTTCATCCATAACTAAGAAAATAAGTTTACTTCAAGAAGCTCTAAAGACATAAGAAGACCCATTTAAAGTGGTTTCACAAATCACTAGTAATGGAGGGAAGATAATAGAACAAAAGAAGACAATTCTGATTGACTAGCCTACTACTCTCCATAATGCTAACACATAGGTAAGTAAATCAAAGCCTACGTCATTTTTCTTACATTAATGATTGGTAAGAAATTATTTCTCAATTCTATGATAGATTCCGGTGCAAGTACCATAGCTATGCCTAAGAATATTACTAATTCTATGGGGATAGTGTTGATGTCTTTTCCTTGCACATACAACGCAGAATAAAATACTGATGTACTCTATCCTCTCTTGAAAAAAATCTCTCAAATGCTAAGCTAAGTGATGAAATGAGTAGACTCCAAGGTTCTCCATTAGTTACTTTTGATTTGTGACTCAAGATAGCTTAGTAGTAGGATGAGAATTGATGTTTAACACAAAGGGACTTACACAAATGTTCAACAATAGGAAACTTGTTTCTCTTGGACAACAGGCAACAGAACTTCTTTGAAAGGTCTAATTTGTTAACTTAGGATATAGCAATTAAAGCTCTTGAATCTAATCCTAACAAGATTTTAAAGAAAATGCAAAAGAAATGGGTTTAGAGAAATCTAATCTAAATGGAAGCAATCACCACTAATTCATTGGAATCTCAACCACGCTTTGCTTCGCCATAAGGTAACAACTACACAAAGGTGATGCAATCTTCTAAGGGACAAGGTAAGATTTTCATATTACTTATACACATAAAACCTCACAAACATGAAGGTAAATGATTATAAAGTAATTGAAGTTGAGCTCAGATAAGGTTTAGACTAACCATGCACTACAATCTACCATCAACAAATTATAAATGATATGAACTATGAAAATTCCAAACATGAATCAACAGCAAGAACTCCCTTGAAGCATCAAAAGCTAAATTGCTGAAAATAAACTAAACTAATCTTATTCTATGAGTGAACACTTAGAAACCATGCATTCATTCAAAGCAACACAAAATCACCATGAAGAATTCAGCAATGAGTTTGTATTTATTTCAGCAGAGTCTTGAGCAGTTCAATTTCTTAGAGCATTCCCCCTTCAAATGAGAGCAAAATGAGGCTTATATAACACTCAAAATACAACGAATGGCCCAAATTCAATCTAGGAATCAAAGGCCCATATTGCGCCACGCAGGCAAGTGGTTACAAATTTTACTAATATTAGATATTGCATTTATGATGCACTCACTAAGTGGAGTGCCCTCCTTTATGACCTTCATTTTTGTGACAAATTTCACAAATCTTGATATGACACGTGTAACCTCCTCCATAGGGACACTTGGCAATGTGTGAATGGTGCATTCCACAACTTGCAGCTCCTCTGTGCATTTGATAATTGTCATCTCCCATCCAGCCATGGATGCTTGAAACATGCCCATGAAAGTGGAAAGAGTGCAAACATCATCCAACAAGCCTCTGGAAACAACCTATGTATGGTGAAAATACGTTGTATGGATTTTATTTTTTAGCAAGTACTCATCAATTTCTCCATTGGAGTCAACTATCTGGTTTATAGAAACAAGCATCTTGCCTGAATTTCTCGAAGTGCTTCTTTTGTTCAAGTGTTGTCACTCTCAATTTTGCCAAGAACTTGCTCCTTTATGCTTAGGGTGCAATACCAAGAAGGGAAATTATATGTTGAAACATGTTCGATCACTCCATCTATCAAAGTGGCACTTGGAATATAAATCAGCCTTATCAACTGAGGCATAACCTCTTCTCTTACAACTCTGAATTCTACACAAGACACTAGAACATTCTGAAATCTATCAAATAGTGAAGAAGCCTCCTTGTATAACTTCACAATTTCATCAATGAATCTGTCAGCTTTGGTCCTGAAATCTGTTGCCCAATCTTGCAACACCTAAGATGAAGATCTCATTTCCTCCAAGTGTGCAATAGACTCCTCTGAAAGCAAGGCAGGTGGTGCAACCATCCCTTCTGCTTGACTCACTGGCCTCACAACTGCTGAATATAATGTTGAAATGCCAGGTTATCCCTTTCCAACTGGATCCTATGTTCTCTCTCCTTCCTTAGTCTTTCTCTGATAACTGCAATTGAATCTTCTAATTCTTCCATCTATTGTTCCACTATGGCTGGTCCCAAATCAATAGTACTAATATCATATCCACCTGGAACACCATCACCTACCTCTACATTAATTTTTGGAACAAGAATATGTACTTGCCTTGACCTAGAGCTGTCTCTTGTGATCTTCAAAAATTTAGTGACCTTTCGCCTTTCTTTGTTAGGCTTGGCTCTACTCAGCAAGTCTTCCAAACTCAGGATGGGCTCTCTTTCAACAATAGACTTCTCTTTGACCTGATCCCTTAGCCATTGTGGTAAGTCAGAAAAATCTTCCTGATTTTCCTCTTGGACTCCCTTCTGTTGAACAGTAGGAAGAGCCTCCTCATCAAACTCATATAACTCTTTATCATTTCAATTTTTAGCCTCTACCTCTATCATGACTACTTCTTGTTCCCTAGATGGGTTTGACAAAACTTCATCAATCTGGTTACCTTGTTTGATGCCTTTATTACTTTGCATTTCCAAAGCCACCTACTCATTAGGCCCTGCTCCATCTTCCTCAATATCTATTATACCATTATCCTTTTGCCTTGAAGAAGTGCCAGTTGCATTTTGATCATTATTTTTCATCTTCTTACTTGGCTGAATATCTTCCTGCGAATCAGCACCTGCACTTTCTGAATCACTAGAATCACTAGAGTCACTACTTGACTCACTACTTGAAGTATCTTTGGACTGATGCGCATTAACTCCTCCCATCAAACTATATGTAAGCTAAACATTTTTCTCCTGAAGCCTTCGGATTTGGAAGTCCACATATTTTCTTGTATGTGTTACAATGGGTATCATTAAGTCATCATTACGTGTGACCTCTTGTTCTAACCAATTGATGGTAAAAGGCTTGTTCTTCTCTTGATCATATGAACTCTGTGAAAATCTTTTGCAATCTTCCTTAAGTTGATCTAGAATGTTAATTACTCTTGTTGCCCTAGCCAAGTCCAAAGATAATCTGTAGCAGCTTTTCCTCCTTATCTCCATATCATCGCATACATCCTCCCAATGATCTTCGAGCTATGGTCTGTGCTCGTATTTACTCCCAAATTTTTGCCTAACTACCTTGAATGGATCAAAATTATTGCGTGCATCATTGTGGCGCACCAAGTTGTAAGCTTGTAGCTCTATCTCTAAATTTTCAGCTGCCTACAATGATATACAAGTTTCCAGCCTCCCAATGCTTATTGGAAACTTCGTTGTAGTCTTCTTTCTCTTTCTTTGAATCTTGTCGAATGCAACCAGCTGTCTTGTCACTTCTAACAACACCATTCTGTCTGTAGGATATCTTGGCAACCTGTAGGGCAATGATGAATAGCCCTCAACACGGATGTATGTGAATCTTGAAAATTGAATAAACCACTTTTCGTACTTTGCTACAAAATTCATAGCTTCTTTGGACAATCTCTTGCATGTGTTGCCTTGCAATAATCTGACAATGTACATGGAAAAGGCATCATTAAATCTCCTGTAATGAGATAAAGCTTGCAGGTGCAGCTGAGGATAGCAGTCAAACTTTGAATTGCCCATCTCCATTCCCAACTCTGCCTTTACAATTCAGTTCTGGATATCTCTCGTTTCTAGAGAGCATATATATAACATATGAGCTCATATAAAATGTTTTTGTCTCCTGTAAACTCTTCAACTGATCATCAATATTGCTGCTAATCATTTCAGCCCAATCTATCATCCTCTTTCCACTTATGATTTCTTCGATGAAGAAGAACATCCAGGACTTGAAATTTACTAATTGCGGGCAGCCCATGATACGATTCAAATATACGACCATACAATTGATTTCCTGATGGAAATCAGATTTGTGAAGCTTCTTAGGTACTTTACTCACATGTGGCCTCGGTTGCACCAACCAGTTGATGTTTATCACTTCCATGCACTTTTCAGGTCCAGCCAGATAAAGTTGCAGAGCAAACTCCTTGTCACAGAATGTAGTAGTTTTGTATGAAGGAATGTCTAAAGCCTCTATGATTGCTTCTTTCCTTAGATAAGTCAGTACCTTCCCATCCCTTGTCATAATGTATCTCTTTTCCTGATTATAATGCCTGGCACACTCCAACATCAACTCTGGGCTCAACATCGCAGGTGGGAAAAAAGTAACTTGCACAATTCCATTTTTTAACATTCGCTTGATCACATCCGAAGGATTGGGTTTGTATAAGTTTTGTCGAATCTCCTCCATGTTGGTTCTCCCCAGATTGGTGTCACAAAGATTTTGCCATTTCGACGTGATCTTCGTTTCTGGCCATGTTCCCTTCATATCGCTCCTCACGAGTGCTTGCTTGTCCTTCACATTCATCATTCACCTACACGAATATCTTAAATCAGCATATTGAAATAATGCTTAAAAGACAGGCAAATAAGACAAATTACACCACGTAATGTATGCGGGATAAATGTAATTTCAAATTACCTTGCTCTATAATGCTAATTTTGCAAAAGAATAAAACCTAACTGAATTTCCAATGACCCCAATCTACAGTTTGACCTCAGTTTAGTCGTTGAAACCCGCTCCCAACATTGCTTCAATCCATGAGTACTTTCAATGAGGGAATGGAATCACATGAAAATATATGCTGAGGGACAACTACACAGACATTTTAAGAGTTTAAATAGTTTTATTTGTTATTCTAATACTCACTCTTACCTCGGTGAATTTGGAATGTTCCAAATGTTGAATGTGTGCAAGTATGTCTAATAAATAGATGCGAATGATTCCAAAGCCTATGCAAATTATGAACTTCGATTGCAAATTTAAAAACCTTTGCCTCAATGCATTAAGTGAGGTTTATGTAGAGCAAACTCCTTATATATGCAATGCAATGGTCCTAGAATTGACTAAGCGAGACCAAAATTAAAAACCACGATTTCACTCTTAAACAACACAACCGTTACAGCGCTCGGGTCTAATGGAAATATATGCATATCTCTAAAACTTCTAATTCTTTCACCTTTTGCAAATTAGTCTTTGACAACTGCTTGAAGCGGTCCCATTAAACGTCAATGTATTTGCAGATCAATTATACTTCGCACCTAAGCAATCTTGAGGAATGATTGTGCATACTCAAAATTTTACCATTTTTGCGATTTGGCAACTCACTTTTCTCTGTATAATATTCAAAATCCTAACTTTGTCTTCTGAAATGCATTTAAACTGCTACATCGTATAATTCTAATTATAGGAAATACAAAATGGCCCCCAACGTGTGTCTAGGCGAATTAATGAACAGTCCCTGCATAATACTAATGACGCCAGAAGGTGATGAGCGTTTATTTCGGCATGCAATGCACATATATTCCTCTATCTTGAGCAAATTAATCCTTAATGATCACGGAGTGGTGCATAGAGTAAGTTTTAAATTTTGCAAATTGATCATTATTGTGCGCTCAAACAGACTTTTTACTCCGACGTGGATGATATAAATATTGCAATGGAGTCGCTAAAGTCTGCCGCACCATCTATCATGCGTATGTGTTTTGCAAACGGATCGTGGAAATCTTCCTGAGGCCGGCATTTGATTGTCAAGGCATAATACAAATAATGTCATCGGGTTAATAACGTCCACCTAGAATGAAATTTTAGGGATGAACGGACAACTTGGCATGTTGTGCAATACTCAGAACACTCATACACACTGCAAGGTGACCCAAAATGTCTGCCCAAGCGGGCTTTTGAAATGAGTGTGGACATTTACAAAGAGATCAGGGAAACTTCGCCTGAGCGGAGATCCGGACATTTTATGCAGACTATTTGTGATGTGAAGATAACGTGAGGACTCCCATTATTCATTCGCTACCAAATATGCAGCGGACCTTTGAGTGTCTGCGTGAATCCAAAAATCATCAAGCGGACTCCTTATTGAATTGCGCATAATATGGGAGAACAAGATTTGAAAAGGGACTATGAAAGTCCGCTTGGGCGGGAAAAATAGACTTATTTTCATGAAGGATATACCCCAACATGCGCTCTGAGGAAACTTCAAGATGTCCACTCAAGGACCAAGCCCGGGACTTTGCATTTTTTATAACCACTGGGCAGAGCTAGACAAAAGACCGCAACCAAAACAATGCAATCCTAGGCCAAAACTGAAAAACAAAACCGGCGAGGGGTCCCCATGCTCGATGGGGCGATGGTGTGATTTGGTCACAACAGATAACTTATGACCATTTAGATAAAGGGATCATGTAGTTAGATGGGAAGAAGGTACCAATTGTTAGAATCATAAAGAATATTTCCATCACTATGTATGCATGTCCTAACATACTATGTATTGGGATATTTTAATAATTGATATTCCTCTAGTATTCAGATTATGCTTATCTAGAGACTTCACAGCAAAAATTGGAGGGTATCTTTCCCTAGATTGCTTCCATCTCATATCAAGGACCAAGTATGGTTCAAAGATGAAAGTTGTATTAGAACCAATACAAAAGGAGCACATTACTCATGAAGTGATGGTGAATTTTTAATTAGCACACACCATGTTCTCAAAAGAGGAAAAGGATAATGTAGAACTCCTAGATGGAGAAGATGGTCACAATATTCTAGCATCAAATTAATTTGTAGATGAATGGGTAGATGAAGCAACACAATGGGACCCTTTTGGTAATTTTGTTTCAATAGGATTAGGGACCTATGTATTCTATGACCAAGATCAAATTATCTCCAAATAAAATTGGTGATTAAAAACTAGTCAAAGGATAAGATAAGGATCCCTTAGGTATATGGAAATTATACTTTGATGGTGCTAGATGTGCAAATAGATCGGGAGTAGGAATGTGTCTTGTGTCACTAGAAGGAAGGAAAGTTCTGAGGACTTTCTATTTCCAGTTTAATTGTATGAATAATGAAGTCAAATATGAGTCACTAATTCATAAACTTATCTTGGTAAAAAACTAAAGATCAAACAACTACAAACATTTAGTGACTCCAAACTAGTGACTAGACAAGTCAGGGATCGACTACAACCAAAAATACAATGATGAGATCATATCACCATAGGGTTTGGGTTCTTCTAGGAATATTTGAAGCATTGAGTCTCCAAGTAATTCCAAGAGTGCAAAATGTTAAATCTCACCAAATGGTTGTAATCAAATCATAATTTGATCTAACAAAAGACATTTTGACAAATAAAGATGCCATCAACTTAATAATCCATCCTTCTATTCCTGAAAACTAAGATCGCTGAAAAGTATTTGAAAGTGATGCTCAAATCACCATGTTTATTTAGTAGTTAGAAGAATTTGTGGAGTAATTACAACCCAAGATAGATAAGGCCTATCAAGATCAAATTATGCAACATAAATCCATTAAGCTACTAAAAGGGCTAATCACCTTGGAGAATCTTTTCACTCCTAATAACATGAAGTCAAATAAAAGGAAGTTTACAATAGACCAAGGGGACTATGTCAAGATCAAAGTTTTCTTGAGAAAAAGGATAAAAGTGGGAAAGGTTTGTACTCAAAATGAGGTAGACATGTTCATCTTCCTTTGTGCAAAATATGACAAGGTCGTGGCATGGAATTACAAAGCCCTGAAAGGGTATGATATAAAGTCATAATCCAGGATAATATTAAACTATCTTCAAATTCAAATCTAATCGGGAAAAAGTAAAATCTAGTCAATACAAAGATCAAACCCCTTATGAAGTAAGAGCTCACTAAATTGATTGAGTCAAATATCATATTTCTAATCAAACACTCAAATTGGGTATCCAATTTGGTGTCAATTAGGAAGAAAAATGGGGACATTAGACTCTACATTGATTTTTAGGACATAAACAAAGCCTCATTGAAAGATCACTATCATCTCCCTTCAATGGAGCAGATCCCAATCCATCAATCCCTATAGTCCCTCCATCACAATATCCCTCCAAGCCTCCTAACCCTAATCCATTAATCCACATACCTCCCTATACATCAAGCCCTTCAATCCCTCCATCTCAATATTCCTCCAACCCTCCATTAAGGGATCCCATAGAAATGACTTTATAGAAATTGGTTCAAGCAAACTTGATTAAACTTTCTATGACAAGACAATACAATAAAAACCCATTTAAACCCACTTGGTTCAAAGATCATGAATATTATGAATACCATTAGGCAAAAGGCCATAAAACATCCAATTGTATAAGACTTAAGAAGTGCATCCAAGATCTCATCGACTGTGGTGAGATTGTGATTGTGATCCCCCCACCAACTCTTCATGTCAACCCAAATTATCCTTTTTGGATGTTATCCAAGGACTATTAGCAAGGAATCAAACACCACCATGCAATCCAACACCTATCCTTGAACCTATCAAAGAGCCTCCTAATCCTATGCAAACACCATCATGCAATCAAACGCCTATCCTTAAGCCTATTAAGTAGCCTCCAGGTACCCTGCATATCTCTCTCATACCATCCTCTATCATAAGTCCACCCATAATCCATCATTAACATCCATAATCCATTATCCCCCGTCCCTTCATAATCCACTATCCTCATCCATCTCATATAACCATTTTGGATGTGTGACTATCACCTTGCTATGGAAATAGACGCTTGAGTCCCCACTCTCTCCAAATCCCTCCATCCACCCCTATTCCAAAAAAAAAATAAAAATAGTAAAGAGAAATCATTCGTCCAATGGTGAAAATCATTTCATGGTGCCTTGGATAAGTACCATAATGAAAACTCATTTATGGGCATTATGTGTAGATCGATTATCTATGTACCTTACACTTGGGGGCAAGTTGTTTCATCTATCCCATCCTATTATTTCTCTTATCCTACCATCCTCATCCAATAAGTCTGAATACCTATCCCATTGAACCAATCCATCCTCCCCTCCTAGTTCTGATCTTGATAAGAACAAGGGCAAAATGTTGAAAAATGCTTTGGACATCTCTTGATCTACCCAATCTTTTCCCACAAATCCTAACACCCTATTATTGCAAGCATTGTAACACAAAGTCAATCATGGCATATCTAGAGTGGGGCATATTATTCCTATATGACATAGTCCTTGGAGATCACATCCTAAACCCCTCCATCCATCCACCATGTATTGCCCATCCATCCCATCCATTATTGACAATCCCTTAATCCATTCATTTAATTCTCATTTCATCCTTGTCCCTAGACCTAGTTTTCCCTTGTCATCGGTATCTAGCAAAAAAGTTATCCTCATGCAATCCAATAAAACCCATAAATCAAAAAATCTAAGCAATTATAAAACCAAATGTAGGCCATCCTTAATCCATGTCAATCTAGCCAATTATCCAAAAGTATACCTCAGTTTTGATCGAAATTGCTGCAAACTTAATCAACTCAAATCATCATCATCATTAAGCATCATCATCAAGATATATCGTTCTCAATCCTTGTGTTGTTCTAAGGATATCTCATTCCCCACCACAACGCCGCTATCCTAATCCAATCCATCAATCATCATTTTTCAGCTTGACATGGACAACCTTGTTTGTTTTTGAATCATTTGTGCATGCATGCTTGCTTGCTTGTGTGTGTTACCATTTTACTTGCATTTGTATTAATCCTTGCAACATATTCACAACGACATCATGGTCTTCCATATCATGGTGCCCAATTGAATATGTTTGTTTGTGACCTTTATCTTTTTTAATCAATCATTTATACACAAGACACATCATCACCTTGGCCTTTATACCTTGGTGCATAATGTCTAGTGCTAAATCAAACTATATGATTGTTCACCCAATATAGCATAACATATCATTCATCCATTTCATCTATTCCTTATCTTTCCTCTATCTCCTTAACCAATCAGTTTTATCAATTTCGAAAGCATACCCATGTTCTTTTAACTCACCTATCCTCTCGAAGGAGCATCTCACATCCCATCCTTATGTCACTCCTTCAAGTGACTAGGGCATCCATATCCAATCATCCATACCTTATCTTCTTTGAAATGATGTTACTTCTCTTAATTGCAACATCATCTCAAAGAAGGGCAAGATGTAACCACTTAAAATTGACCACATCCTAAAATCACCTAAACATTACTTTCGACATCACCTTGTGTCACTTTGCGACACCTTTGTCCTAAGAGTACCCTTTTCCATGTCCCCTTCCAACACCTAATTGATTAAATAAATTATATTTATTTGATTAATCAAGATTATCCCTCCCATCAAATTAATTAAATAAATATATTTATTTAATTAATTTAATCTATTTTTCCCTCTAGTAATTTATCCTCCCACATCATCATTCTCCAATAAATTTTTCATTTGTCCTCATCCTCATCCTCATCCCCTTGACACATAATAAATGAGAGGCACAAAAGTCAAACTACCATTACATCTCAACCATCCATTTCATACTACATCTCCAAATTTCAACCGTTCACATAAATATATGTCCTAGAAGCCTCCATCATTGTTCTAATGTTGTCTCATCAAATCCTAACCATCCATTGCACCTCTTAATCCTAGCCCTCCATTCCTTATATCAAAAATTTATAAATCAAACATCAATCAAGCCATTTTGATAAAAAGCCTCCATGTTATGTAAAATTATGTTGCTAGAGTGAGCAATCAACATATCAATCATTATCAAGAGAGAAAAGAAGAGTTGAAGTAGGTTTTTTAGTGAGAATGGAGAATTTGAATTCGCCTACACGTGGGAGCACTGTACCTGCAACGGTCAAGTCTGAGAATGTTGCAGACGGGTCAGGGTGTGTTCTGGGTGTTGCCCATGGGGGCCCTCTTGGGGATCAGGGTGTTGGTCGCGGTCTCTTGGGCTCGTCCGGCTCTGGACGTGAGTCTGATGTGGGTTGCACTACTGCTGAGGGGAAGATCAGTATGGATAATGTGACTGATGACACTGCTGGCAGGGTGGACGGTCTTGGTGTTCTTATTGCGGGGATCCAAGCTCCTAGGGGCCAGAAGTCCTCTGTTGTTGTCTCTGGTTCTGGGGCTCGGTCTCGCTCTCCTCAGCTTGTTTCTCGGCCTCTCCCTTGTACCCGGGAATCCCCTGTGGTGGTGTGCGGTCTGGAGGTCACAGAGAATGAGGATTACTACCGTAGGAAAGGTGCGATATGCAAATTCAATGGCCTTTGGCCCTCTCTGCCCAACCTCCACAACTGGGTCTTGGAGTCTTGGAGGCCACTGGTTGAAGGTAAGATTGAGTTGTTTCCCTGTGCAAGAGGGTCTTTTATAGTGACTTTTGCTTCCTCGGAGCAACAAGACTTAGTGCTCGACAACAGAGTTTGGTTGTGGGGAAAACACTCCCTGACCATCAAACCTTGGACTCTATCTTTTAACCCCCTTACAGAGCCACTTGACATTAGACCCATTTGGGTCTGTCTCCCAAATCTTCCTCTCCAGTTTTGGGAAGATTCTTGCTACGAAAGGCATCGGCAATGCTATCGATCGTTTCCTCAAAGAAGATTCTACTACTTCATTCATGGGTCATTCCACGATTGCACGTATCCTGGTGGATATTGACATCTCGAAACCTCTTCACGGTGATGTGGTTTTGATGGTTGGGTAAAGGCCCTGAAAACAACTACTAGATTATGAGGGTATCCCCTTCCGTTGTAGAAAATGTTTTGCTACAAGTCATCCGGCCTCTAGTTGCCTGCTCACACAACGCAAAGGCACTACAACTTGGTGGAAGGATGCTCTCTTGGAACACTTGACTGTTCATGATTCCCTGGAGGACTATTCCTCTCGAGAGGATGTGTCCTCTGAGGATGATGAGCTCCCAATTGAGGCTGTTCATGAGGGGGTGGTTGCTTCTTCGATTCCCCTGCATTCTTTGGACTCTTCTGATCACTTCTCTGCCCACTTGTCGGCTTCTCTTGCTTCGGGAGAGATTGCTTCTCATTTTGTTCTGGCTTCTACCTCTCCAGCTTGGCCTTCTTCAAATTCGGTTCCTGCTGCTGTGTCGTACTCTACTGCTACTAGAGGCCTTCTTCCGTTGGGGCTGTTCCAACCCCTTCAAAGGCCTTAGGAAAAGTTTCTCTACCTTCTTCTCCTACTTCTACTATTGGAGAGGATGTCTTCTGGATTGTGGTACAAATAAGGAAGCATGGTCTTCCTAAGCATGTTTCTCTGACCCATTCTCGGGCCAAGTCTGTTCGACCTGCTAGGTCTAGGTCTAGTCATGTCTAGTTTTATCGCTACCTTGTTGTAGCTGTTTTGTCCATGTGCTGTCAAAGTGCTCTTTCTGGTTTGTTTTACCTTATTCTGCCCTGGGGGCTGCTTTGTAAAGGGTTCTCATCCCTCTTCTCCAGCTGATCTAATCAAAAACATATCAAGAGCATATCTAGTGGACCTAGGGTGCACTCTATTGTCACTCTATCGGAGGAAAAAGGATGATTTGTGGTGAAAGTTGTGTTTATTGCATTATCTTTCTATTATTTTCTTCTTATGGAAAACGAATTTTTTAAAATCCCACGGTAGCTTTCAAATGATTTCCTGATTACAGTGACTGGTTTTCCTAGCAATTTGAATGTCTTCCTTCAGATCTTTGTAAGTATACCTCAGATCAACTTCCTGCAACAGGCAATGTTCTTACTTCCTTAAAGTACACACAAATCAATCAGCAGCAGACTAGAATTCCATATAGGATTATGTTCAACCTGGTGGCACTTAAATTCTAATAAACACATACAATTGAATAAATCCGTGATGCAGTTGATGTCTGCCCGCTTCCCGGCAGTTTTGCCCTTTTACCTGACTTACAGATCTGTCAATTTGGCAATTGGTCAGTTTCAGTGATTAGGTGTAGGAATCGTATGGTTTATGCTCACAATTATAGTCAGAACATTCTATTTTGTCTTGCCAGAGTCATTTAAACTTTATAAAAACAGCTCTGCCTGTATCTTGCACTAGGAATACATCTGATTTCTGCAAGGTAAGTAATTCTTTCGCTGATCATACAAGACTACAGCTCTTATACAAAACCCTGGATATAGAGAATCATTGCTTGAATTGAAAATCATAAATCTATCATAAGCGTGATGCTACTGGAATACCGTATGTGTCCTGTCATAGTTCTTTGCACAGTGCTTCAACAGGCATTGACAAGTGGCTCTGGACACTCAATAATGCACACATGTTCTATTCTGAAGCATTCACTTGCTGTGGTAAGTTACTATTACTTCATATTTAATAATGTATACAACCTTCCGAAGGAAGGAGCAAGCCAATGGTACTGTAGCAGTTGTTGCCTTATCCAATAGCTGAGGCACCATCCACAAAATTTGTCACTAAACCAAAGCAGCTTTCACCATAGGTCAAAAAGCCATCATTCAGAACATGCAAAAGGAACACTTTTTTCACTTCCATTCATGCAACAACATTAGAAGAACAAAAAAACGTTTGGATAACTCAGAATCATTAGAGTCCAAACAGAAAAAGGATACGGCTTTGTTGTTACTTCTACCTCTGTTAACCAACATAGCTGGTAATAACAGTATGCACTACAAGTTGAACGTTTCTGCAATATCAATTTGGCACATGTTCGTGCTAACATAGACAGCTATGAATCCAACAACATTTCGTCTTATTCAAAGGAGATAAGATTTCAACAATACTATGTGATGCTTTTGAGCAGCAGCGTAACTGTTTATCACTCTGGAGAAAACATTTTATATTTCTACTTTCAGTTAGACTGAAAGGATGCGTCAGGTCAGTTCTAATTAGAGGTTGATATTTATAGCATTACATGAATGTCACAAAACCCAATGTGGTACACAAAGAAGGCTGCCTCAATTACAGCTATTTGGGGCCACAAAATTTACTAAATCCATTTAGTTCAGAAAGCTTAGTGTTTGGCAATGACATTTTGCAAAGGAAAATAAAACTAAAAAGGACTGCTATTAATTTATTAGTAATTGGTAAAGACATTCCAGATCAATGTATGTTACAGAAGAAATTTTTAGATGTTAAACCCTTTACCCTGAGAAGGATAAAATCCCTTACTTTCCAAATAAACAAAAATATATATATCACGACTTATTTTGTAGAACAATCATTGGAACCTTTTCTTCATAACACCACCTTAATGGACTAGATCATATCATAGTCCTAAACAAACCGCTGGTCCCATATATTAGAATTATATGATTGAGAAAAAACAGGTCAAATCATGAAGCACTTACAGCGAAAGCTACCAACTAATTGTTAATGCTTGCACCCTTAAACAATAAATTAAGTCCTCACAATTAAGTATAATATACAAGGACCCACGAACAAGTGGGAAAACATTAGCTATATTCCTTTATGCATTTGACCTCATATCACTCATCTCACTTTGAGGAGTGCCTGGCAAACTTTGTTGCCCTGTCCGATTCAAGGATCTCGATTGGGATATTACTGGATTTGGAGGCTGAAAATTAATCTGTTTTGCAATTCCTTGATCATACATTTGTTGGCTCATGTGGTTTAGATTTGGAGAATGGCAACCTAATATCTGGGATTGAATTTGACCAGGGGCTGAAGACTGTAAATGGCCCAAATGCTGTGCTTGCAAAGATGAGTGTGCCTGTGTTGTGTATTGAGACAGAATTTGGTTGTTTGTGTGCGACTGCCCCTGACTACCAGTATCTGCATGGGAACCAGATGGAGGTTGCATTTGATTGGCTGCTTGCGTTTGCAGCAAGCTTGGATTTCGTGCCTCAAGCTGACTTCTTATTTGTGCATGCAATTGATTCATGGCTGAAGGTGGCTTTGACAATGAAGGGTCATTCCCTTGAAGAACAGAAGATGATGCTTGGTTTAAAGAGATCCCTTGCCCTGTTGGCAAAGACAATCTTGGCGACATTGCATATGAAGAATTTGGATTTCCTTGACCTTGAGTTAGCTGATTCATTACTTGAGTAACAGACTGTTGAAGAAAACCTTCTGAAGGCAGCTTCCTCCTTGTTGGAAATCTGTTCAAGCTTTCTGCAAATGTTCATTGCAAATCAGAATAAGAATCTTGCTACAAAATATATGGTATAGGAGTCAAAACACACAGTCCAGCAAGGCAACATTCACATAAAGAACATTTTATATCACAGGTTGCTAAATGACTATAATTATTGCCTATATTCCTCGGGTCAAATATGCATCTATAAAGTGACAATAGCTTCTGGAATCTTCAGTTTCTGTTATTGCATACCAATTGGCCCAAGGTGAGTCTTGTTCTCAAACGAGATCAAGTCTTTCATGCTATTAACCACTTCCGCTATCTGTCACCATCAACAACAGTAATTAATAATCACTCTAATGCGATTGTGACAATTAAAATCAGTAAAATGTAATAGCGAAAATAATTTGATAATAAAATATGATTTACATGAAATACAAAAAGGGTGAATTTTTCTGTAAGCAATGACAAGAAACTCGGTCCTAATGAACATTTAACAGACTCTGCACGGCAGACACTATACTAGATAAACATTGTAATTTGTAATAGTAATTTAGAATTATGTCTAAAATAACCAAAAAGGGACTAAATCCAAAAGAGTGAATGCAGTAAACAGTAAATAATTATCATTATTTTTTCTGAAAATAAAACAAATGGTCAGCTCCTAAAACCCAAACAACAAAGAGCAGAAAGAGAGATAGCAGTTAACTGTATATTCAACAGTGGAAAAGGAATATCAAGCTGCAAGCTGAAGATTCAAATAGCATTCTGACAGTCATTGGGAACAATACTAGGAAATTGAGGTTTTTCAACAATCCCCAACTATAATATTGCATGCAATAGGCCATGAGCATCATCCTCAGCTCCTAAATAACTAAGTCCCACAACAGAACAGCACCATGAGATTTTATTAATTATGAGCTAGAAAACACTTGTCATATATCATGACAAAAAGTTCCTCCAAATGACAACAAAGTCTTGCAAGTGAAACTCCAAGGAGGCAAAACAATCTTTCAGCAACAACAGACAAATCAAATTATGCAAAAATGAAGGTCTAGCAACATAATAGCCCACTAGGAGAACAAAGATATTAGGTGAAGTATTTCATGCTGAATGGAGAGTGGATACTTATTAATATAAATACTTCTGCAAATTATTTGGCTGTCCATAAAGTGTGTGCTGATTTTGGATATATCTTATGTTGGAAAGAGGTTCTGTTTCCTTATGCGTAATGGTGAAGACAAATAGCTTTTAGAAAAGACATTTATGGACTGGAAAGAGTGCCCAATCACAGAAGAAGAACGTGATTCTTCAGGACTAAAGTGGCCTGATAATGATTTCAAGCTTCTTCACCAAACATTGATCACCAATAAAACGAATAGGTTCCTCCTTAGAATAAAAATATTATTTTATTTCAGAGATAACAGAGAACCAACACAATGTTTATGATGAGGCATCGCCAGTGCCCTTTCAAGGGCAAATGATGTCATCCCTCTGGAGATATCCAAAGATGAACCACATTTCTTGAGGATGCTCTCATATTTTCTTTGCCTCCTACTATGGTGTTTGTTTCTCCTCCAACATTCATGTTACTTCCAGTTCAAACATTGCATTGTGATTAGCATTACCTAGTAAACATCCAAATCAGCCTATCTCACCACCTACATCTGTTCTAGTGATTGAGATTGCAAACATCACTAAACAAGACTTCCACTAATTAGATGTCATGTCCCCTTTTTCATATTAAAATAATTAATATTATTTAAGTTGTGCCCGGTAAATTATAATTTATTTAAAGGCAACTTAATAATATTATTATAATTAAAATAAAATGTGTTTTTAAACACTAGTACTAAAATAAAAATAAAAAGTATTTTTAAATACTATTATTAAAAGAAAAGGCATTTTTAAATGCTAAATAAAATAAATAAAACTATTTTTAAATACTTTTAGAATTCGATCTCAAGGGTCCATTTTTTAGCACTATAAAAGGAGGTGCCTATCTTCATTTGAGCATCATTCTTTCAAGTTATCATTTTGCATCCAATTTTGAGATTTGAGCAGATTATCAATCTACGGCATCCCAGGACGAAAACCCTTGGTTTGTTCGAGGTTTGAGAGGACGAAAAGTTAAAACCCTCTTGAATTCCACATTTGGGAATCAAGAACGAAAACCCCTGTTTCCAATTTTGGATGATTCCATCCAAGAATCACAATTCTGCTGATTTGTGGATGATTTAGAGATATTTTCAGTTTGCTACAGTGTCACTACAGTGATTTGTTGAAGGTTTCATCCTTTGGAGGGTTATATGTTGTTGTTACATTGGCGCTACGTGATTTATCAACAAATCAGTATTTTTGGGCCCATTTAATGTCATTGTGGAGGTAGATCTGATTTTATTGCAGGTGTTTAAGGTTGGTTTGCTGCTGTTTCAATCCATTCTCCAGCTATAGGGCCTGTCATAACCTGGCTGTACCATTTTTGAGTAATCATTGTCATCTTGTGGAGGTCGTGCTACTTGTAAAGCATTTTTTTGGCATCATTAGGGGGCAATTTCACATTGGGAAATTCAGATCAGATTATGTGCAGGGGTTTCAGATCGCTTACCAACTGTTACAGCCCATATTCAGGCCATACAACCTTATCCTAGGTGGCCATACCAACTTGTATACTGGTCCTACCATTTTCCAGCCTTTTTATCAATTGTGTGATGAATCTTTGAATGATTTCAGATCTGACCATTGTCCTATCAGCTGGCCAAACAACCGTTGAGGGTTTCCAGGTTCAATTGCACCTAATGATTTGATGTTTCCAATCCTTTATAATTTGATTTGTTAGTTTCCAGCATTAATACTTGGTAAGAATCAATTTTGGGAGCTTCCATAGTAGTTCGTGAATCGGATCTGCATGTATATGAGTTCGTGTTGCTTTCGAGTCAAACCTATGCAATTGGATTTATGACAGCAGTTAATATTGATGCCCTATTGCTCATTTCCACTCAGATCGAGAGCTTATATTGTATTTTGGAGTAGCATATCAATTTATAGCTTCATTGGGGTTTGAATTGGTTTCTTTTGATGAAGTAGTTTGCTGTTTTTAGTCATTGGTTTGCTCAGAAATCAAAAAAATTTACAAAAAATCAGAATATTTGAAAAATCCTAACAATGGGGCATTACATTAGATACAGGGCAGATAGATGTTTGTATCGAGGAGTGCTTCATCTTCAAGGGCCATATCTACTATTGGTTATGAAGTAGGTACCGTGTTTGTATAGAATATACTACAGATTAAAACACATATGGAGATAAAGGTGTCAAACAGTAAGGTAGTTGAGTTTTTGATAAAGTGAAAAAGGTGCGAATTGGGGGATAGAAAGAGAGATTTTGTCATCTCTCGTCACTGTACATAACCGTGAATAAGGAAAATGGTTAATAAAGGGAAGATTAAACACATGTTATGTACTTAATATAATTTTTGCAGTCAAGTGCCATCTACTGATATTCCTATATATAGTTGTCATGGTTATATGGGTATGCAGGTTCAGGGGTTATGCAGGGTCCAGGTGCACAGGGGTATTTGCATACACATACCAAGTGAAGGTGTGTTTTTGGGTGAGACCCAATTTCAATCAGATACATGCACCCTAACAAACCTTGGTACTTTTTGAGTTCATCTATTTAAAAAAATTCAACCAAGACTATGGCTGTAATAATTAAGGCCTCCAACATATTTGCACATCATGTACGTTACAGAGAATATCAATGAAGACATTCTTTCTTTAATCATATCATGTTGTATTTATTTCTTTACATGTTTGTATTTCTTTGTAGAAAGTTTTCATGTGTTTATGCAATGAATGTCTAGATTCAAGGAACTATAGCATATAGCAAAGTCCAACGGGATAGACAAAGTGTAAATGTAAAGATAATTAGGTGCATGTATTCCATGCCCGGGGGGAGTGGGGACAAATTTGTGCCCAATGACCAAGAGCTCCTTCTACCATCATTTACCCGTCAACGAAAACAACTGAAGAGAAATAAGGCAGTTTTCCTTTATGATTTGATCCAATACACAGAATAATATTGAACTTAATTGTCGGACTCCTGGTTCAAGTAGTGCTGGAGTATGCTGAAACCAAGTCAACCCCTAAAATTCCAGGTTGCTTGTTTTCATATATTTCATGTAAATAAAGGATTTTCATGGTTATAATGATGAGATTGAAAGTGCAATAAATCAACTTTATAAGGAAAGTAGGAATCACAAAATATTGTCAGTATTGATAAGCAATATTGAATGTTTTACATGTACCTCCCAATATTTTGTATTACATGTCCCTCATTCCCATAAAACACAAAGGAGGTCATATTATAGCAAACCTGCAAGCATCTGACATAACGTTTTGAGAAACCAAGATCATTCACATTAGGAGCCTCCAACTTTGCTTTCAATTGTTTAGCACAAAGAGTGAACCTGTCAAAAGAATAAACACAACTGCTTACAAGCCAAAATATAAAGCAATTATGAAACTCAATGAATTATGCAAATGTTCTCCATTCCCTAAAATAATCTTGTCAGTTAACACGAAGCACCAAGTCAGTCAAAATGTGATCTTGCAAGATGAAATATTAAACGTGAAATGTTATATACCTAAACTCAAATGTTATTTTTAGCAAAGGTTGAAAAAAGAAAAACATAACTGGGAAGCAATACTTTTGGATAAGTTTATAAAGCAAAAAGAGCAAGCAAGCAACTCATTCCAAACTGATTTTCCCACCGCTGCAGACCAACAAGGACATTATCCAAAATGTTTATTAAATAATTGCATCAAGCATTTTTTTAATGTTAGTACAACAGTTGTAAACTTGTAACTATCAATCTTTTATTAAGTCATAAAATAGCATGGGGCATTTAGTTTGTAAAATATATATACAAACTCACACTTTAGCTTAGATACTTTGGTATAGCTTGGATTAAATATGTGCTTGGTCAAGGGGTCGAAACCTAAAGAGGTCAAACTTGAACAATATACAATAATGGAAACGGAAAAACAATCCCCAAAGAGGAGCGGAGAGTTGTGAGGGCAAGTGTGGTGAGGAGTAGGGGGGTCATATACACCCAAAATGGTGTCTCACACGGTGACCTTGAGGACTACCTATGAATTTCAAAATATTAGTCTATAATTAGGTGGTCTTATATGGTCATATTTTTAGATTCATGTAAATGTTACAAATTAGGCATTATGTGATAAAAAAAAAAGTCACAAATTAAGGGGGTGTGAGTCACAACCCATGATTAGTTGTTTCTTTGTGGTAACAAAATCTATTGAACAGAAATGTTATAAAATATACAATGAACTATCAGTGTTCCGAGGGGATGCATCCCTATGGGTCTGAGTGACATTCTGGACGTCCCCCTGTTTTTGGTGTTTGGGGACTTCCCAGCATCCACTAGCCATCCTAGAACTTCAAGATGTCCCCTACATCAAATGCATTAAAAACAGCCAAAACAAAAAAATTTAAAAATATACTCCAAAACAAATAAAATCTTAAAATGACCCACCAAGGCCCCCTGACCCAAAAATACAAATACTTGTAAATCCATGCCCATTGTTGTTTTGCAATCATCAAACAAGAAGAAGAAACGAGGAAAAGAGAAAAAGAGGAAGACGAAGAGGAGCAGTTTCAGAGATATCAATTGGATGAGGAATCCGATTTCTGAGCTTGTTGCTCAATTTACCTATTATTTCTTCTTTTGGCATCTCTCAATTTAAATCATGTTTCATATTATTTCTATGATTAATGACCTATCACATGATCAATGAAATGTTATTGTACTTATTCTTTAGAATTTCAACTTATTTTGGTTTGTTTATGTTATTTTTAGGCATTTTGGATTTATTTGTATTTTAAAAAATCAAATAATTTTATTTTATATATTATTTTACTAGCTGTTCCCCAGCCGCGCCCAAAATCTAGAAAAAAAATTGCCACCACTATATCCATCCTCCATTCCCGAAACTTGGAGAGACACTGGAAAATACATGAGTAGAATTAATTTCTTATCTCCGTTCTACTTCCATTATCTTGCATATACATTGTGTGGTATGGTATCAAGGCCCATGGTGGTGGGTCTATGGGATTGAAATGGGATAAAGAGAAAATATAAAGTGTTAATTTATCAATTTACTTTAGTCAACGTCATAAAAGCTAATTAAAAGTTATTCTTTTATTAAGAAAAGAATATAGAAATCCTTTGCTACTTACGCATTGCATTGAGCTTTCAAATTTTCGGCATCAGTGTCAAAACCCTCATGTTCAGTCTCCAATACTAGCTTTGTTAACTGTTGTGCCTGCAGAATAGATACAGGAGCATCAATTGCCATAAATACATACATAAGGATCATTAAAAGCATGTTATGATGATTAAAAGCTGCTTAACATTTAGTATCATTATAATCAGTCTACACTTAATACAATAATATATGTGCATGTTAAATACAGTTTTATTGCTAGCCTGGTGCATAGATCTTAATGCCTAGAATGTTCAAAAAGTTTGAGTTATCAAACTCAAACTCTTCTTCCATTATAGCATACACTGACTATCACATGTAAAGATTATAGGTTTTCTCTGAAGGCACACCCAATAATCAACTTTGCTTTCTTCACCCTCAGTAAATTCTACATAACTCATTTCAAGGTGCCACAACTTTTAAAGAAATGGCACATTTATGTTCCCATTACAGAGAAATTCTCGTTGTCTGGGCCCACTCTTGTTTTTAAATTGAATTGAAAAGAATAACTAATCCATAATGTTTTGTGCCATAAATGAAATATTGGAGGTTTGACTCAAAAAAGAAAATCATGAAATGACAATGAAATGACAATGAAAAAAATACCTGCTGAAGGAGATTTTTCCGTGGAACAACTTCATCATGTACTTTAGTACAGAATTCCCAGGATAGTATCTAGAAAACACATCCACATTATCAACAAGACGGAACAATCAAGTTGGAAAAATCAAAGAAAAAATGTAATAAAACAATATTAATCCAAATTAAATATATATAGATGAGACACTTATGTCAATTTATATAATCAACTACCTTATGGTAACTGTTAAATGTGACTCTGAGCTTCCCATAGCGCACCACCTGTACATTTTCATGAGCATTATTATGAATCAGAAGTGAACCAGAATCAAATAAAATATAAACATTGTTTCATATGTGAACCTTTTATATGTACATATCTTCAATGCCACTAAGAACATGGTATTGACAAGCAAAAGAAATGTGCATGTCTGGAAACAGAATTAATGCACTCTCAGAATACATAATGCAAGATGCTCAAGGTAGTATGAGAAATTCACGTCCCTTGTAACTCAAACGAAATCATTATATTTTGAAGTAAGATACAATTTGGCTCACAATTTTTCTTAAATGGATTTTGTTATCACTCATCACTTTATAGTCAATCAATATGGTCAAAGAGCTTTTAAAATAGCAACTCAATTTCTGGAGGCTTTGGACTATACTTTTCACTTAAGAAATTTTCAAGGTCTTGACAGATCTGAAAAACACAAACTTGATCTCTATTAAAAAAATGATTGCAAATGCAAACCAATTGAATTCAATCTGGTACAAGCTGTGCTGAAGTTATACTCTACAGAAGAATAAGGAAAATGCCTGTAACTTTATGATGAGTCCACTACATATATATCAAATTTGTTGCAAGTGCCAAGCACAATTGTCTCCTAGACTCCACCCTCATGATTCTACCAGCAGCATATCTGCTTTCCTGGGTCCATGATGCCTCTAAGTCACTCTCCTAGGCTTGTCCAAGTTTACTAACTCATTCTGACCATAGTTTAAAAACCCTTCAAGCACTCGCAGTTAGACTCCCTGGTTCTCATGCAGGAAATTGGTGAGCGAGTAATCGCCTGAAAACTCGCGGCCAATTTATTGTTAAAACATGCCAAGATATTTTCCTACAAAATCACTGTGACTCGCATAAATTTGCGATGGGAAAATACTTGGCCAGACTCAGTGACGAAGAAAAAACCAACAGCTAGGGCACGATTTTAACTGTGTATTTGAGTTTGATTTTTCACAACTGTGCTTGGCTTCACAGGTCTAGTGTCTACTGTCTACAGACGTGAAGGTATGCATAAATCATTTACTGTATGTGTTAAGCTTGACTGTTAAATATGGAGAAAGTCTAAATCTCAAGACTTAATAGTTAATCCTTGATGATGGTGAATGAGGATTTGGTGCTTAATGAGGATTTGGTGCTTTCTGAGTTTTTCAGAGCCACATCATGTCAATTATTCAATTTGTAAATGCAGATAAAGCCACCATGACTGTTATTTATTATTTATGATAAGATAAATGGTAAACTAGGCAGATAACAATCACAAAATAGCAAGATCCTGGAGACACATTTTACAATGAAGTAAAGAACATTCTCATGAAAAAGTTGCAATATAATATGCACCCAAATTGCATCTTCTAGCATTTTCTATAAATCCTAAATTTTATTAAGCTGAAATAATTGAAATAAAAGGCAAGCAGTTGGTCTATGTGAACACAAAAAGTTGAAGATGACTATAATAAGTCATTAAGAAAAATGTTTTCAGATGTGCATACAACATCTAAGGTTCGTAAAATATTCAGGATGGATGTAGCTTCACAAGCTTATATATGAAGGATCTTGAAGTTTTTCAGTAGAAGAGTCTAGATCTTGTGTTATGGTGATGCTTACATGATCAAACAGCCGCATGCCTGTATCTTGTAACCATTCAAGTACTTTCACAATTATCTGATGCATTAGCTTCTAAATTTCTTTTTTTTAAGACTGCGCCTATTTTAATTTAAAATTTCTAACCACCTTTCCCTCCACAGAAGTCCATAATTGAGGCAAAATTGCTATTACTTTGGGACAATTCTACGATGAAATCTGCCATCTTTGGAAGATGAAACCTGCTGTTATGTAGAAGGAAAACCCTTCAGACTTTTCTAAGCTTTAGTTGTAAAAGAAATTTATGATTTGTAATTTTTGTTGATATTGAAACTTGAAGTTTATATGTATTGAAAAATACGTTTTTTGGTCTATGATGTGTATTGAACTCTATATATGAAGGAAATCAGTAATATTGTCTATAAATTCAGTAATATGCATGTTTTTAAAACACATTTTTAAAAATTAATGTATTTTTCACTGCTCGATAAATTTGCCAAGTTTTTCCCCAAGTTTTTCCGAGTCCCGAGTTTTTAAAAAATTTCAGCCAGCCAAGTAATTGCTGAGTCCGAGTTTCTAAACTATGATTCTAACAACACCCAATTAATAACCTCAATTCTATACAACTTTTGAATCGCTAAATTCAAAGTTCAATTGGTGGCTTCCATCAACCCATTCACCCTCAAATAGTAGACTTGAAAAAGAAAAGATGATTTTGAATTCAATATTTAGGTGCCTGATTATCTCAGTCAACAAATGCTGCTTTCATCACTTCTAATGTGTTGAGGTATGCCAAATCCAAGAATGCATCTGTCATAGAGAAATTTCATAGTGCTATTTGTTGACTTGTCAAGTATAACTGTGGCTTCTATCCATATTGTCAAATATTTTGTTACCACCACTATATACCTATATCGATGGAGTTGGCCAGGTTTCTTGAATGAATTATGAGACAAAGTCTAACTCCTACACCTCAAACAATTCCCAGTGGTGGGATGGGTACACTGACAAGAAATCTCCTCCTGCATAATACTTCTTCAAAGAACTGGCTTTGTTCCCATTTTGTGGAGTTATAAACTAATAAGTTACACACAACTCATGTGTAACTAATAAGCTTCTTGAATGAATTATGAGACAAAGTCTAACTCCTACACCTCAAACAACTCCCAATGGTGGGATGGGTACACTGACAAGAAATCTCCCCTTAGGGGTTTACTAGTTCGCTACCAACTGCATCTCGAAAAAGAAATAGGCCACCGATGTTTTTGCAACAACATTTACTATGTTGTAGCATCAAGCCCCAAATGAACTCCTGCATAATACTTCTTCAAAGAACTGGCTTTGTTCCCATTTTGTGGAGTTATAAACTAAAAAGTTACACACAACTCATGTGTAACTAATAAGTTTCTTGAATGAATTATGAGACAAAGTCTAACTCCTACACCTCAAACAATTCCCAATGGTGAGATGGGTACACTGACAAGAAATCTCCCCTTAGGGGTTTACTAGATCGCTACCAACTGCATCTCAAAAAAAAAAAATAGGCCACCGAAGTCTTTGCAATAACATTTTCTATGTTGTAGCATCAAGCCCCATATGAACTCCTTCTGCATAATACTTCTTCAAAGAACTGGCTTTGTTCCCATTTTGTGGAGTTATAAACTAATAAGTTACACACAACTCATCTTATTCCTAATTCTCCTTTCAACTGGTTGCATGCCCTCACATAACTGCCATTGGCCCACATGATCGCACTAGGAAGACAACACTACTTTGTGAAATGATTTTCTATTCAGAAAATGATCATCCATCCCTCAAGCAGACTGACCTGATCCTTGACAATGATGACAGGGCTCTTCGCTAACCAACCCACCATCTTAAATGTGAACTCTTGCAATGGAGGAAGCGATTTCAGATTTGTTCACATACTCTTGAATTATTAGCTTGTAGACCAAGTGTAACAATGCATGATGGTCAACATATAATGCAAGCAAATTTCCAACCATTGAACTTAACAAATTATAGCAAATGCTTCACATTCGATCATGCTATAATTTGTTTCCAATTTTGACAAGAATTTATTCAAAAAAAAGATTGGTTGCTCTACTCCTTGACTAATTTCTGGTGTCAATGTGCAATCGGTAGAATGTGATTGCACTAATCTATCTCACCATTAACTCATAAAATCCATTATTATGCTTCCATGTCCAAACAAACAGAATTCCTTTTCTGGTTAAGATATTGGACACTTCAGTACGAATCTTCAACCTTGTAGGTCCGCCCACATCAATGTTGAATTAGAGGCAAGACGTCTTAGACATTTCATAATCCTCAAATTACCAATGTATATCCCATTATCCTACCTATTTTCATCCTCGAAACATTCTTCCAACAATAGAATGCCTTCTTCTATCAGATTGAATTCTCTACAATTATATATCAGATTAAACAAGAGGTGGTTATATCTTCACTGACTACATGGGCATTCAAGCCTATCATGAACTTTCTAGCTCTGTAATTGGTACACAAATTATCATAAATTTTGGCAATTCTTAAATTACCAATGTATATCCCATTATCCTTACCTATTTTCATCCTCGAAACATTCTTCCAACAATAGAATGCCCTCTTCTATCGGATTGAATTCTCTAAGATTATATATCAGATTAAACAAGAGGTGGTTATCACTTCGTCATACATGGGCTTTCAAGCCTATCATGAACTTTCTAGCTCTGGAATTGGTACACAAATTATCATAAATTTTGGCAATTCTTAGCCATACTTGCCCACTCAAGGTGTCACAGACTGATCTGCACAACATATTACCATGAAATCCATGATAATGCCAAAGGTGTTGCTTATCACCTTCTATGTTGTCAATACACCCAAGAGTGCAATATTATACTGATATATGCTACCTGTAACTTGCAAATCTATAACCACAAAAGGTGTTCAGACCAATCTACACAGAATATTACAACAAAATCCATAGTGAATGCCTAGGTGTTGATTATCACATTTTTTGTTCCAAATACTGACAATGGTGAAGTGTCATATTCATATGCTCCCCGCAACTTGAGTTGAGGTGACCACATAGTGGCTCTATCCAACTTGCCAAACTCAAAAATCCCATATGGAGGACAACATGTTTATCACTCTAGATCATCAAGGCTCTGAGATCAACGAGTTTGTCACTGCCCATATATTTAGGTTCAGGGGGGAAGACTCATGTCACCTAATACCTCATGCAATTTTGGAAAATTTTGCAAAATGATCGTTACTAACTTACTCTAACAAGCACCACCGTCTGCAAAACATTCTTCACTATAATCCGTGAGTTACCACTTGTCAAAGTCAAGCAGACCTTGGCTGCTGAAGTGCTCTTGGCCCGGTTTCTTCACTTTGCATAGCCTTCTAACCAGAATTCCACCATATGCTTTGTTTCTATATTACCCAGTCAAGATGCAATGCCTTGTTTGCCCCCGCCCTGGTGATTGCCATTGTTTCTTCAACTTGGGCCAGGTTTATGTTTGCACGACAATAATTTGGACAGTTCTTGTCATTGTGGTCACCTTGTCAACACCATCTGCATGGCAATTTTAAAATGTTATCTTGATAATTGAAAACTCATTTTTAAGGGCCTGATGCAGGATACATCTGAACAAAATGATAATGTCTCTATGGTGATCCTGCTGATCTTGTTGGCTTTGATGGTCGTATTAAATTGATTCCTCCTGGTACTGACGCCTTCACATGACAGGTCAAAATGAACAGGAAATTGATGTCTATCTTTGGACTGTTGCCCTAGAAATGGACATGTTCTATTCTCTAACTTTCGCTCACCATAAAAATAAAATACTATAGAAATTAATATTTTCTTGGGACACCAACGAAGATTATGTTCTCTATATTGCTACAGAATTTGATACATGAGCTCCCAGTATTTGTATTTAATCCTCAATCAAATTGGACTCGCTAGGACTCGAACCTAAGACCTCCCTAATACAAGTCTGGGTGTGCAACCAACCAAGCTATCAGTCCTTTGTTGGTTTAAAATTTCAAGTTAAACCTTCCATAAGGTTAACTTTAAATTTGTAAGGATTACCGATCTGAGTGCTAAAGGGGATCTGGGTGCTAAAGGGTTGTTTGGACAAAAAAGTAACATTCTCTGACATTAAGAGAAAACCAAAAAAAAAATCCATTATAGAAGCAATTAAAATGAGGTAGTCAATGGATATGAATATAAGGTTCACAACTATCATGTATTGGCTGTCAGAATAAAAATTGCATGCATATTGTAACTTTGCATAACAGAGTAGACACAAATATACTATTAATATCTTTTTTCTAAATAATGACAGCTTGCATTTCGTTCTTCTTACAACGACTCCTATTAAACCCTCATGCGGGAAATACGAAAAAGGGAACATTCCAGAATAACTCTCCTTCCAATCTCATTTATTAGACTTCCAGGATTCCATAGGTAAACAATTTTGGATTTTGATTTTCATCATCTAGCTATTGCTTGCCAACTAGAAAATCTACCTAACCTTTCATTAGAGCCTCAGAAGACTGTTTACTGTGGCTGTTGAGTCTCAGGACAAAGATAAAGACATTTATAGCCACTCAACTTCCAACCTTGGATCTAAAAGAGGGCTGATAATGAAGTGAAAACAAATATGTCCAAGGTGACTGAAGCTTCCCAGACAGATTTCACAACTTGTTTTTGTAGTTTAACTCATGTAGCTTTACTTAACCCAAGAAGCTAAACAGAAGAAAAGAGATAGTACCAATCTTGCAGTGACAACTCATACAAGGAAAAATCTTGAAACTAACATAATATCAGTTACACTCAACAGATTCCTACCCGTAGCTCTGGAAATACAGACTCGTGAACTGCACGTGGAAACACCAGTACCTGTTTCCCTGGGGAAACCATGTAGCTCCTGTTATCATCGCAAATTACATAGTAAATTTCACAGCTAAGTCAAGACATGATTCAATATGATTGATCTACAAAAAAAACCAAACAGTAAACTGGCATACAAATTACACAACATAAGACAGAACTATATACCCAATTATAAATGACAACAATAATCTTACTAAAAAAGAAATATGACATACTCTTCGGCTGTGTCAAGACATAAGTGCTCATCCAACAATCCACTGTCATACTTGATCTTGAAAAGTCTTGGTAGCACATCAGTACTATACTCTGGTACAAGAAAGTTCCACAAAATCTTAAACAACATAAAATCACAACTAGAAAATGCTTGGTCTTAGAAAATTCTTCAAATTTAACCACAAAGTAAGCCCCTACCATACAACCATAGCTAAGTACAAAAGGCATCTTATTAAAAATGATAATCATAAGCTACAAAGTTGTTCAGAATGTCTCCATGCAGCAGAACAAACACAAATTAAACATTCCAATAATACATTTGCTCACAGAAAGTCCACAAGCAAAACATTGTGAATGCTGCTGCTTCCACCTTTATGAATCAAACACAACATGACAGGACTCAGACTTGACAACAGGTGGGCATGGACTCTGACCTGGAAGTTAAGAGACACAACAATGCTTTGCAAGAAAATCAGTCAGCTAAATTAGGAACACATAAAAAATGAAATTTTCAAAAAAATAAATATTTTTCTCATTTGAAGAAAATAACTTAATTGTAATATGGTAACAATTGAGCAGCGAGTTTTAGAATTGTTGAATTGATAGAGATTGTTCAAGGATCCTCTAAAGAGTACATGGTTATAAAGACTTTTGATGATGAATGAGACCTATTTATAGATACTATGTCATTGATTTCAGTGTCTGTTGTAAGATGTTTTTTGGGTATCAGGTTTACGAGCATTTGGGTATCTATAAGCATCACTTAGATGAAATGAGTGCTAAGTGGACCTTTCATGCTCATGAAAGATGGTTTCATGTGAACCACTACTCATGAAATATGGATCAATGAGTTTGACTCAAAAACTATGCAATTGAATCCTGATAAAACATAATAATTTGGCACAATGCAGAAAAATACCTCCTACTTGTCAATGGATGCCCTAAAGGGGCTCTATAATGAATGGTTCATAAGGCACAACACTTGCCGAAAGTTTTGCAAATGGGGTAGCAAGCTAAGTGGGCTTGATCTTGAGGAAAACCCCGTGGTTAGTAGTGGTTCACACAAAACCATCTCTCATGAGCATGAATGGTCCACTTAGCATTCATTGCATCTAGGTGATGCTCATAGGGGCGAAGCATTGGGGCTTCCCAGGAGGTCAGCCATCCAAGTACTACTCATGAAATAAGGGTCAATGAATTTGACTCAAAAACCTAAGTTGCCGAATCGGGTACGAGTACGGGTGCGGGTGCGGGTACGCCGGTGCGGCATAAATTTTTTTGGGGGTTGGGTGCTTTTGAGTACATCCATACAAAAAATATATATATACAAAAAAAGGGGGAAAAAAACATAAAAGGGTAGTCATCATTCGCCTTCGATTGACACGGGAGAAGGCAGGGACGTGGCATACGGAATGCGAATGGAGGTGTCAGAAGAAGCAAATTCCCATCATCTCTCAAAGCAAGCTCCGCAAAATGATTCAGATTTGAGTGTTCTTCGATAGGAAAGATAGCGAAGCGTTTTAACTCCCACCATGGTTAATGATGAGGCACGAGCGGCAAAGGGAGCGGCCTTGCAATTACTCTTACTCATCCGCCTTGCCTTTCTCCACAAGGCTTCTCTCTGTCTCTTTCTTCCAGCAACAGGGATCTGTTTATTTTCTAGGGCACCCATGGCTGGTGGTTCGAGATTTGTTGCGAGTATATCCCTCGAAGGCATTGTCAATTTGGGGATTGATACCCCAATCCAGTTGCAAAGCACTGTAAGGCAAATGGCCTTCAAAGGCCAAGTAACCAACCAAAGGTTAAAGAGAGTTCTGCGAAGGAATGATGGTTTGACAATAGCAGCGATAAAAATCATTCTGGGCAAGAGTTTTCTGGAAGATGAGGAACCCTACTAAGTGGACACAAGCATTGCTTCGCGTTTTCTTGCCTCGATGCTTGACACAAGAATGCCAAAGGCAAAAGCAGAGATATTGGTTTCAAAGCTCTTCAAGGCAGAGCTTCTAGGTGGTCTAAGAACAACAATCAACACAGCCTTTTCTAGAGTTGGGGTGCCTCGACCCAAAGGAATTCCCCTGCTACAGGGCCTGGATGAAGTGGTAAAGCTTTATCCCTTCCTACTTGATCTTAAGGGTCTAGCATTGCTGGAACATAGGGAGAAGGCAATGAAAGGGATTTCCTTCCTCAAGAAAATGCTTCAGGTGGAGGTGATCGACGGTCAGTTTGAAAGGGTTTGGGAGTTCCAAGTCTTCGCACATGGTCTCGATGTGATCTGAAGGTTTCATTGCTTTCTGCCTTATGTTGTTTTTTTCAGTTTGTTGTTTAATAGCCGTCTTTGATAAACGCTCTGGTAAGGGTTTAGTCTGGTTTTGCTTCAATATGTAATGAAAATCTGTTAGGCCTAGAAGGCCAAATTTTGAATTTTGATTGGGACCTACGTGGCCTCTCTTACATCTGTTAAAGACCCTGTGTGGTCACTTTTGGGGGGACTTAGAAATAAAATTTTGTTAAGGAATACTTTCAGTCTGGCCATGGCAGCCATGAAACTGTAATTTTCAATTTCCATATATATATAAAATTATTATTACGTACCCAAAAAAAAAAGAATTAAATTTAGAATATGACATATCATGCATATGCTAAACAAAACTACCGTAAATGTTACACATTTAAAATACAATATACAAATTCCAAATTTCATATCAATGACAATTTGTCAAAACTTGAATGTCATAATAGATATTCATTGTTTATTGGTCCAATATTAAAATAATACAAATAGATATTCATTATTTATTGGTTCAATATTAAATTGTTTGAAAGAATTTAATATTATATTTTTAATAATTAAGTTATTATTATATTAAAATTAAAAAATTTAAATACAATTTATAACATAAATTTAATTAACTTATATATAATATATTATATAAATAATAAATACAGTTTATAATATAAATTCAATTTAAATACAATCTATAATAAAAAATTGAAATTATAAATTATAATGATAATTATATTATATAATATTATAATAATATAGTCTATAATTATATATTATTATTATATTATACTGTATAACCATAGACTGAATAACAATAGAATTATAAAAATATAATTAATTATTAAATAAAAAAACATTAAATACAGAATAAAATTACACTATAGTAAAAAAGTTAAGAGTAAAGTTATAATCGTATAACAAATATATTATTATTATTATTTTTTAATAAATTGTAAACTAAAACCTTACTTCATTTAAGAAAAAAATAGTGATAGATCGTTTTAATTTTAAAATGAATATATAGTATAAAGAATATATTGAAGTAATTTTACTCTATGTGAGCATGTTCGGAATTGTCTCACGCTGTAAAAAAAATGCACGCCGGAAAATTTTCTAAAGTTGTCTGTTGTTCCTATCGACATATTCCTTGAACCTCCTATGAGTAAATATATTCCTAAACGAAAAGATTTAAAACAAAATATATAAAAAACTAAATATATTCCTATACGAATATATAGTATAACAAATATAAAAACTAAATAAAAATCGTGTTGGCTCGTGGGCGCTGGTTGTTCTCCCATCGCAGCAAAGTTGTCCTCCCTCCTGCACGGCAACAAACTCAAACTCCTAGTCGTGGCAAACACAGACTCCTGGCATGGGGTTTTGAACTTTTGTTGTTTTTTTCCCTTCTAGCAAAGCAAACTCAAACGAAAATATGAAAATACGCCATGTCAGTCCCAGATTCGTTCCAAAAGCGCACAAAACATCTCTACCGCAAAAAATCCGAACCCTGGACAACTCTGTAGGGATTCCAGGGCATACCCGATTCCGGGACATACCCGTACCCGAAATCCCCAGGGTAAGCTGCCGATTCGGCTACTTAGTCAAAAACTATGCACCTGCCTGTAGTCTAAAAAAAAACTATGCAGCTGAATCCTAATAGAACATCATAATCTGGCACACTGCAAAAAATTACCTCCTATTTGTCAATGGATGAGCGAAAGGAGCTCCATAATGAATTGTTCATAAGGCACAACACTTCATGAAGATTTTGCAAATGGGGTGGCAAGCTAAGTGAGCTTGCCCTTGGGGTAACTTCATGAATAATCGCACTTGAGTCGGAGTAGTACTAGGGCGGGCAACCTCCCAGGAAGTCCCAATGCTTCACCCTTGTGAGCATCAGCTAGATGCAATGAGTGCTAGGTGGACCATTCATGCTCATGAGAGATGGTTTTGTGTGAACCACTGCTCATGAAATATGGGTCAATGAGTTTGACTCAAAAATTACACAATTGAATCCTAATAAAACATTATAAATTGGCACACTACGCAAAAATAGCTCTTACTTGTCAATAGATGAGCTAAAGGGGCTCTATAATGAATGGTTCATAAGGCACAACACTTGATGAAGGTTTAGCAAATGGGGTGGCAAGCTAAGCGGGCTTGATATTGGAGGAAACTCCATGGTAAAGAATGGTTGATTCAGAATAGTAATGGGATGGACAACCTCTCAAAGAGTCTCGATGCTTCACACCTGTGAGCATCCTAGATGCAATGAGTGCTAAGTTGACCATTCATGCTCATAATGGTTTCATAGGAAACCACTACTCATGAAATATGGGTCAATGAGTTTGACTCAAAAAGTTGAATCCTAATAAAATATCATCATTTGGCATACTATGGAAACATACCTCCTACTTGCCAATGGATGAGCTAAAGAAGCTCTATAATGAATGGTCCATAAGGCGCAACACTTGATGAAGCTTTTGTAAAAGGGGTAGCAAGCTAAGTGCACTTGATCTTGTGGGAAACTCCATGGTCAAGCACACTTGAGTCAAAGTAGTGTTGTGACGGGTGACCTCCTGGAAAGTCCTGATGCTTCACCCCTATGAGCTTCACCTAGATGCAATGAGTTCTAAGTGGACCTTATAAGAGATGGTCTCATGTGAACCACCACTCATCAAATATGGGTCAATGAGTTTGACTCAAAAACTATGCAGTTGAATCCCGATAAAACATCATTATTCAATTTTGGTTTTAGCTGTCTGGCTATTGGGGTGAACAGATGTTTTATACAGATGTTCTTTAGCTTTTCAGTGCATGTTCTGAGGGTTAGTGTTGTGTTTAAATGTTAATCTCCAGATTAATAATTAACATTTTGGGTTTTGTGCTCATAATAAAAGTGAGGATATTTTTGGTTTGTGAATTACAGATCACCCCCCTCCGCGAATTTTTTTATAAAAAATCAATACTGCTGTTTTTCCTTAGATGTTAGTTCACCCGAATACCTCTGCCCCAGGAGCGCTTGAGCAACTTGCAAAAACATGTGAGATACAAGAGATGAATATGTGAGATATTCTATTTATCATTTACAGAGGGTGAGTCAAATTAATGAATCTAACTCTATGAATCTAAAGTGGCTCGCCGAGTCTGCCAGGTTACTGTTGACACAACCAGTCAAATGAATCCCTCCCAGAGCCCGCACATTCCATCGCTTCTGTTGTCATGAATAAACAACCACCTCTCATTCCCTCATAAACAGAATATGTATTCCTGCAGAAGACTTAAATAGGTTCATATTCCATCCCAATTGCTGTCATGAATAAACAACTACCTCCCATTCCCACATAAATAGAATATCTATTCCTTCAGAAGACTTCGATAGCTGTCCAGAATAAGGAACAATTAAAGACCTTGCTTCTAGCATTTTAGGCCAACCTTGATTACAAAGAAGTTATTAAAAACCCATAGTGTAAGGGAAGATAAGAACATTACTTGATGACATTAAAACAAGAAGAGAAAAAACCATGAAATATTAAGAAAAACTGTTTTGCAAACCATAGTAAGTAAGAAAAATCCCCTCTCAATATGATAAGTGATGATTAGATATATACCAAATCCTCGCCCAGGTTGCACTCCACAGATGTTGCAGAACCAATATTCCTGGCATAAAAAAAATATCCAAAAATGTAAGCATATCCCAGTAGACCAACTCTGGCATTCCAAGCAATCAAAAGCATATCATTGGTGATGAATTCTACCATATAATATAAAAACAAGAAACTTCCAATGGCAAATAGTCTGGCAAATGAAGAAATATGTCCACTGCTAAAAAATTAAAGATAAATGATATAATTTACAATCAGAAAACAGATAGCTTAAATGAAATGCACTGCTGCTGTGATGATCTGACATGAACAATTACGGAACATTACCTTACAAAACATGCAAAGCATCAAGTGTGGCAGAAAGACAGGCTATGTTGTACGGAAAATATCCACTCATAATAATAAGCATTCAATTACCACTGAGAGCATTGTGAACTGCATCATGACCAAATCCCCTCCAACTTGCCCTTAAAGAGATGCAAATTGCATTGGAGAATATCTTTTGATGTTTTTAAGTAAACACAATTTGGCTCACTGTGTACCCTATGGACTCTCCCATTTATTAGCTTGTGTTCTTACTTAGATATAAAAATTAAACCTCTAGCAGAGAGGATCACATCTTTCATTCGGGATTCAGTCCTCTTTGTGGATTTTCTTAACAATAAAAGAGTTAAGGAGGAAGACATACTTGTGAGCTTTGATGTGGTGATCTTTCACTAAGGTGATAATTGGGCAAGTTCTCAGCATGGTCAGATATTGCAGCGATGAAGAGAGAGCTGCTTTGGTGGAAGTGGAATATTGCCTAAGATACATTTTCTTCTCATTTAGGGGGATCATTTATTATCAGTAAATAGGGGTGGCACTGGGTTCTCCACTTTCCCCAACAATGGCCAAACTGTTTATGGAACACCTTGAAGAGAATGCCCTCAATTCCTTTCCATTGAAACCAAAGTGGTGAAAGAGAGATGTCAATAATTAAAACTTGAGTTGGTGACATGGCGAAGATAAATTAGAGGAATTTCATGCTTATGTCAACAGAATTGTTGACAGAATAAATACTGAGTCAAAACCAATTGCTGTTTACCTTTCTTAAATGACCATGTTTCCCTTGCTCGTCAAGCTTGCAAGAAGGGACATACAGATCTATATATGCATGCCACTTCATGGCATCTCCCTGCACACAAGGACGAGTTCTCAAGACTTTCTACATGGGCTTTCAAGATTTGCAATGAGGTTCATTTGGAACAAGAAATTAAGCACTTGACTTTGGTGATTAAGAAGAATGGTTACAAGGGTCACCATATAGCTAGGAGTCAAGGCTTTCCAAAAACAAAAAACAAAGTCTAGAGCAATAAAAAAGAGTGGAGGATTCTCTAGAGGCCCCCTGTGACATTCCTTCTGTATGCTGAACCATCTCCTCTTAAGTTTTTATTTGCGATTGTGCCTTACCCATCTAAAATTTATCCTAGATATGCGTACCCTTCACAAAAACATTGATTGATAGCTAATTTAGGATAAAGAAGCTTCGCTAGAGGATTTCAAATTGCAAGTAGAGATTCAAGAATAGAATATTCACATTCTCAAGTGTATACCAAGTCATATGAATCACCTACTATATTCTATTAGGGTTTCTTCTATCTTTCTTGACTCCATCTACAATCTTTTTTTCCACAAGTGCTCAAGCCAAGGGAGAGATTAATGCATCAACAAGTTGACCCCAGCCAAGTATCCCTTTGCCTCATCACTTTCATCCATGCAGATCTCATTATTTATGTTATTAACTTGTATAGTCTAATTATGTTGCATGCTTCTAATTATTGCCTGACTTTATTGCCTTGCAAAATGCCTGTACACATATCCGCTTACCGTCTTGCTTACATTCCTTTGAGTGCATACTAAGAGAGGCCTTCTACCTTTCTCTATTAGGAGTTAAGAGGCCTTATACATTTTATGTTGGTGCATAATTTTATTTTTGCATTTAGTTTATTTACATTATTGCATATTTGCAGCTAGGATAGGATAAGCTTGCTTAGGTAGCTGTCTACTTGGGCAGGTTTCACATGTGACTTGTACTTCCTTATTTGGTGGAGATGTTGTGCACACATGTGACTACATCTCTTTTATCCCACATTGGTTGTACATTCACAGCTCTTAGTGGTATATCCTATGTATACCCACTTATTCTTGTCATTTGTACATACATTTGATCATGCTTAATGCATTCTATTTATCTTTCTGGTCTATTTGTGCTTGCCTTTAGTCTCTTGGTCTTGGGGGGCTTTTATAGCCAAATCTTACATGGTACCAGAGTGGGACGGTTTCTATAGGCTAGTCTTCTTCTTGTACTAAGCATGCTCTTCTCTTGCATCCTTGGATGATCTAGAGAATCAGAAAAGTTGAGAAGAGAGATCAAATTTAGGGGGTTCCTTTTGTGATTTTATATTGCACGTTGTTTTGGGCAATTCTTGAAGCAAATCTAAGATCGCCATTGAGTTTAAGGCATCCGAGAAAGTCAATTTAACCTTTTGATTTGCCCAAATTGGGCATTGGAGGCCACATCTACAAGGGTTCGAAATTGAGAGGTGCATGTCTGATTTAGTGAGTACTTGACCTTTTGGAGAATTTTGGGTCAAATATGACCCTACCATTGCATTCAAAAGGCCCAAGAACCTATAGATTGACTATAATTTCGTTAAAATCAGTGCACTTTGTCTGAAGCCATAAAAAAAAATTCCTCTACTCAGTGATACAAATCGTTGTGTGGAATTTTCCACAAAATACTTTGAACTGTGCCAACAAAATCTTCTACACAGGCACCTAAGTCATCTAAGTACGAAGGTATAAAATATTCTACTTTTTAATTAATTTTTCAGAATTTTATTCAAAAAAATCAGATTCTACTGCACAGGGTACCTAAGTCACAGGGTTCGCCGGATTTCATCCATGAGGTTCGGAATCCGGCAAACTTACAAAAAACATTAAAAAATCGTTGTGGTTCGCCATTAAATTCGGACAGTAAAGAGATTAGGTTTTTTAATTAAAATATATTTAAAAACATCCCCCTTGCTCATCGTTTTGGATGACGTTAATCGCGTGGATCAACTGAACGATCTGTAGTCTGATTATTGCCATTACACGCGATTCAAATGTCCTTACAAAGTGGGGTATCTCCCTGGTTCACAAAATGAGAACCCTGGATCCACGTCAGGTAAAGGAAATTTTTTGTTGGCATGCTTTCAAAGAGCCATCTCCACCGCCTTTGAAGGCTGTGTTGAAAAGTTTGTAAATGCCTGTGATGGATTGCGCGACGGGATATGCCCAACAAATCCCTTTATTTTGCTTTTTTCTTTTTTTTTTTTGCTTTTATAAAGTTTAATACATTAAGTTTTAAATTATTTTGCTTTTATTTTATTTTTTGCTTTTATAAAGTTTAATACATTAAGTTTAAAAATGTGATAATTTTCATTTTAATTTTTATTTTTAATTCTAATATTAAAACTTAATGATTTAAAGTGTTTAATTTAATTTCTAATTAATAATTATTAATATATTTAATATATATACAATGTTTAAATTTATTTAAAATTTTAATATTTTAAATTTATTACAATATATTTAAATTTAATATAAGAATTATATTTAAATTTTTAATAATTTTGATTTAATATATATTTAAAAAATTCAAATGAAATTTATATTATTTGAATTTAATCACGAATTTTTTTTTCCAATTTTTTCCTTGCCGAATTTAATCCGAATTTTATTGTTGCCGAACTCGAATTAGAATTCAAACCTTGTGACTTAGCAGGTTACTACACTGTCAAAGGTATTGTAGGGTACCCATAGACCACTGCGGGGCTACCACGTGGCGCAGGCCCTACACCACCATGTTTCATCTACCAGCGGCATTTTAAAGTCAACTGATAGCTTTAAACCATAGTCAGGTTCCTTAAACCAACAGCAATTTGGTAACCCCCATGGTCTCTTCATACTGCCCATTGACCTCCAAACTGCCCTGTAAACTCCAAACAACAACTTCCCGACCAATAGTGGTTTCAGGGTCCAAAGGCAGTTTTCTAATATTCAAGGGGTGGTTTTGCACTCAGAGGAATATTTCGTCCAATCTGAGAATATTCCATTCGCATGCATTTGTTGACGTCAGCATGACGCCATCCTTCTTTCCTCCCAACCTGCCCACTCCCTATTGGCGTTTTGATTTTTGCACTAAAACTTTGCAAACTTAGTTCTCAATCATATGAATGTCTTTTTCATAGATTTTTTTTGAGTTGGGCTGTTTTTCCACTCTTTGCGGTGTAGGTAATTGTTTATTTTGATGCATGATTTTTCCAAAATTTGCAGGTTCTCACAGGGGGGCTGCATAGTTCTCATTTTGGGACTTTCTGAGGGTCTGTTCCGGCACATACATGCACCTTTTCGAGTGCAATGTTTTTTGAAAGTGCATAATTTTTCATGTACTTTGCAGTGGTGTTGTTATTTTCACTTTATGCTATCCCAAAATTGTACTTTCAGCATTTTAGCCTGATTTGAGCATTTGTAAAACATTGAAATCAACTCCACTTTGCGTTTATTGCTAGTGGAAATTCTACTTGCACTAATTGATTGATTGAGTTAGAAAGGGGGGTCTTATCTTGGGGTACTGTAATCATGAACTAATATAAAGTTCCATTTTGGGGGGTTTCATCATGGATTTTGGTATTAAATTTCATCCTTCTATTGTCAAGCTAAATTCAAATAACTATTTGTCCTGGAAACAAGGGAAAGTGAATGACTGCAATATGCAACATCTATTAACCTGTCTCTTTGGACAAAAACGTGCATGGCTTAACAACAATGACATGGTATATGGACTAATATGTCTTATTATTTATGAGGATATTCCGTATCAAATTGAACACACAAAGTTCCCTTTTACTACTTAGACCATCATATGGCAGCTTTATGGAGACCTTAATGCAACATGTAACTGAAATCAAATACAAGTTGGCAGCATAGCCTTCCGAGCTTATAAACTATTCTAGACTGACAAAGAACGGACCAGTGCAAGAACAGACCAGTTCTTTACAATCAAGTAATACTACAAAATTAATAAATATATCTGATATTAGTAGCAGCAACTCCTCCTGAAAATATTAATATCAACAATTTATCAAATCTAAGGATTAGTCTAAATAATCAAAACTATGAAGTGCTATCAATCCCAAGTTGTACGACCAATCCAAGATAGATTAGAAACAATAATAAACCTCTGTACTGAAGCTGAACTCTGAAGATTGGCGGCTGTTGCAGATCTATACGGCCCGAACTAAAACTATACGGCACACAAAACTCCACACATTACTGCAAACTCAACTCAAAACAGTACAACCTCATGTCGGAAAGGTAAGGCTTATAAAATCCATCACATCTATCAAGTATTACAAGCTGCAACACCATAAAACATCAAATCGCCCCTCAAATGTGTACAGCTTACCAAAGAGGTACAACCAAGTGTACAGGAATGGTATGGCCTAAATTTGCAATGGTGCGGCCAGCTTGTGGTATGATTCTCCTTCACAAGATATTCAATATGATTTGCAAGCAAATGGAAACAAGATAGATGCTATGTTCCCCCAAGTACCGGAGACAGGGACGGGTGGGGACGGGGGGACGAGTTTCGCGGATGGCATTTTTTTTGGGCCATTTTTTAGGGGACGGCAGGGGACGGCTACTAAAATAAGGTTTTTTTAAAAAAAATAAGGAAATTTCAAATATTTAGATGATAACATTGATAAGGCATTCATTATAGACATTATAGATCATTAAAACATGCATACATAACCATAACATTACACTTGAACTTAGTTTTCAACTTGTCACATGAGAATTGGCTTGGACCAGTTCAAAGAATATGAGCTTCAGCAAAATAGAATCGCAAGTTAATCAATCACATACGAACAACGTATGGATGAACTGTGTGTATCCAAGCTAAAGAACTTAGACAAGAAATTGCTGTGTAGGAAGGAAATGTAGATGCAATGGTTCCCATGTAGATTACATCACTAACAGTGAAGGAGATGGAATGATCAGTACATCAAGTATTTGACAAATTTGTAGTAGGAAAAAATAAAATATGGCAATGATCAATGAATACAAAAACAATTCAGTGCAGCCTTGCTAACTATTTCTTTGTTTCCTGCCAAAAGTGTACTTTTTTTTAATTTTTTGAGTTGGGAGTTTGCTGGGCCGTAGGGGACGGCTAGCTGTCCCCAGTACGGTCGGGGGGATGTCCCGGCCGTACCGGGGACGGCTAGCCACCCCCTGAGTCCCCTAAAAAAAAGGGGACGTCCTCGGGGAAACGGGGACGGTCAAGGGGCGTTTCCTGGCCGTCCCCGCATCCCCAGTACGAGTACGGCCAAAAAAAGGCAGGGGACGCGTCCCCGGGGAACATAGGATAGATGGCTTCTTCAATTCTGAAACTCAATCAAAATCAAAAATAAATACTCCAACTGATCAGCACAATGAACTCCAAAACAATCAAACTGAAAACAACAAATATTCAGCACTATGGTAATCCTAAAATGGAATTACTCAAATGGCTAGGAGGATTTTCGTCCTCGAAACCGTCTTTGCCAGAGGGTTTTCGTCCTCGAGCAAAAAGGAAGATCTTCTATGCACAAATCCTCCTTATATAGGCTTTTAAGGGAATATAATTGAATTTCCCTTTTCACTCCAAACTTAATTTTTTAAAAGTGTCTAGAAAGTCCCATCACTTTTGGACCCCATTCCTAACGACACTTTATGTCCCTCTTTTTAAAAACAACATTTTTAATAATATAACATAAGTTGTCTTTTTATAATATAACATAAAGTTACTTTTTGGACAACTTAAGTTAAATTATTAAATTATTTCCCTTGCACCACCCCATTAGCCTATGGGAAATTAAATAATAGGGTAAGGGTGTTTTCATTAGACTTACGCTTGGGAAGGGGACATGACAATACATCATCATATGGCATGGTCGGTATAGTTGGATGACATTTACTGAGATTCAATCTCCTTCATCTCCTACTTCATCAGAGTTTAGAGTTGCTTCTTCGAGGGCTTCTAGTGATTCTCTACAATAGGGTTCTTCATGTCTACAAGATCCACTTCATTGGGAGATCTAATTACCAGACACTTACCTTTCAAATCTTGATGATATTATTGAGGATATTTATCTTCTCCTTGATGACAACTATGATGGAGTTGCATCTTCTTCTTTGAATGTAATGAGGATACCTATAAACCCTCTTACTCTCTCTCCTCCTTTTCATGCTTCTTTGTTGTCACCTTCTTCAGCTAGGCTTGGGACACCTGATTCGTTCATGACACCTATGGACATCGGCAAGGAGACACTAGAGCGGTTTCCAAAGACTTACATTGTGATCCTTCTTCCCTCAAATTCCCATCTGGAATGGGAAGACATCCTACATACACCTTTGTGTTTGTTTCTTCCTAGGGGAGAAATGTTGTTTGGTGATATTGGACCATCTTCATTGTTCAATGTCGAGCATCCACTATTGGCGTAAGCTACTACACATTGAGGGCAAGTGGACGGGGTTGTATGCTCTATGGGGGAGATTTTTTCTACAAGTTTTTATCCTTCTCTGCTTCTTTGAGGGGATCATTTTGTACATGGGTACACAATATGGCTACACATTTGTCGGGACCCATTCATCTTCCTTTCCTACCCACCTAAGCTACACTTATGGGGGGGTGTTGGTGCCTTTTTTTTGCGTTTAGTTTGTTTACCTTATTGCATATTTGCACCTAGGATAGGATAAGCTTGCTTAGGTAGGTGTATACTTGGGTAGGTTTCACATGTGACTTGTACTTCCTTCTTTGGTGGAGATGTTGTGATGTGACTACATCTCCTTTATCCCACATTGGTTGTACATTCACATCTCTTGGTGGTGCATCCTATATATACCCACCTATTCTTCTCATTTGTACATACATTTGATCATGCTTAATGCATTCTATTGATATTTTGATCTATTTGTGCTTGCCTCTAGTCTCTTGGTCTTGGGTGGCTTTTTCATAGCCAAACCTTACATTTTAGCAAACATGATATGAATCTTACCCTCCTTGGTGGGGTCATCTTCCCACCATTTTTCCAAATATACATCCTATCAAGCCTCACTTTCTAAATCACAGATTTTGTCAATCCTATCATGTCATGTCAACCAAAACATAGATTACAGTGAACCCAATATGAATCTTGCTCTCCCATTTGTTGGGTCATTTTCTCACACTCATATTTTCCAAACATATCTCCTCTCAAAGCATCCTTAACAAATCTCTTTGCTCTTAGATTCCCCAAAGATATTCTCTTCTCACAATGGTATATCTCCTAGAGACCATCCCTTTGATTGAAATCCCCAAGCCAATCTTATTCAAACCTTATATCCTCTATCCCTTTCTCATAAACTTTATAATTCCTATCAATGGTTTCCTTGACATGGGGAGTCACTTAGACAATTGCCTAACCTTCCAAATTTTTGCAATTAAAAGCACCCTACAAAAATACTTCAACCAAAGTCCATCCCAAGAGAACAATTCACTAAATACCTAGAAGCACTACAAGTAATTCAAACAAGCAACCCACCTCTATCGCCTTTCACCCAAATTGCAGAAGCTATATGCCAAGTGAAATTCATCCAACTTGCCCATCCCACTTATCCTTGAAGCTTGATGAAATAGACCTTTCATTTCAATCAATTAATTCCTCTTTCAAAAGTCTCCATGAAATTGATAATTCTCACAACATGCCAAATTGAACTTCACCAACCATGGATGGTGACATTTAAATTGTACCATGCATGGATGGTGACATCCAAATTACATATAAGTTATAACCCAAAAAAAAACACTCACAACCAAATCAGGCATCAACCACTATTGAAAAAGCAACAATAAGATCAAACATTTTACTAAAGAATCAACTTGATCAATCTTGCGTTTGCCTAGATGATTATGACAATTCTCTCTTTTCTTGGTGATTATTCTGATTACCCTCAACGAGACCCTAGCATTGTTCCACTTAGTCATACTTTGCCTAAGGAATCTGATGCAGTCTAGAATGGTGAATCTTATCAGATAACCAATTCTACCAGCCACAACACAAAATTCATGGAACAACAATATCCACAATCACAACAAAAGACTAAGTTGCTTAATTCAGTTCGTGCAGCATCTACAAGAGTACAAAGTTATACAATTTCACAGTATAATCTTCTTCTTCTCTACAATGCTTCTTCTTCAAACAATCTCAATCGGCCAGAAGATCCTCATGGTTCGCGAAATGGATGAATTGCCAATGGAGAATTTTAAAAGATTTGGATGTGTGCCGATTTACTAACAAAGCTATATGTAGCGATGGGAAGTTCAAAACGACGTTGATTTTGCCAAACCTATTTTTTTGAAGTTCTAGATATATTTTGGAGCGCGATTCGATTGTGATGGTTGGTGTACTGGCAGACGGTTCAACTTCCCTGATTATAATGTATAAAAGGAATTCGTGAGCATTTGGTGGGGTTCTTCTGGCCGATTGAGATTGTTTGAAGAAGCATTGTAGAGAAGAAGACCGTACTGTGAAATTGTATAACTTTGTACTCCTGTAGATGCTGTACAAACTGAATAAAACAACTTAGCCTTTTGTTGTGATTGTGGATATTGTTGTTCCATGAATTTTGTGTTGTGGCTGCTAGAATTGGTCATCTGATAAGATTCACCATTCTAGACTGCATCAAGTGGTATCAAAGTCAGGGTCGTGTCAGAGAAGGAATCCCAGAAATTTTTGTTGTGGATGAGTGAGAAAGAGAAGGCCTACAACTGCAGAGGATTCATGCAGATATGGTGCATAGAGGATGTGGGCAAAGAGGAGCACCACGGGCTGGTGATTTAGCAATTGTAAAAATGCTGAGAGGTATTACAGTAAGGCTAGATGCAATGGAGGCAGCACAGCGAAGAGAGGTACATGTAGAAGATGTCAATGAAGATGAAAATGAGAATGAAGAACAAGAAATTGAAACAGAGGATGAAGATAGAAATGAACCAGCAAGAAGATTTTTATGAGCAATGTCAAGAATCAGTAGTAAACCTAGATTGGATCCTCCCAGTTATTTAACACGTGTTCACATCCAAGAAGAATACCTTCCATCTCAATAGACTTAAAGGTCACTAGCTTTCCAGCAACTGTTAGGCTTGTAATGAAATTCTCGTACAATTTTGGAAGACTCTTCAATATAGCAGGAATTAATTCTTAATTTGAAGGAATCACACCAAGAGAACCTGACTGATTTATCAGACAAATCTTGTCTTAAGATATTTTTACTAGGACAATATCGTTGTCTTTTGCCTGATCCAATTAGCCACCCATACAAAGGGTCTTCATAACCAGATTGGAAGTCACTTCACACCATTTCTGACCCAAGGTCTTTTAAGTTTTTCTCTGTAAGATTCAATTAAGCACGAGAATGTGGGAGATTGCCATGGTCAGTACTAAACTTTGACATGCTCTATTGTGTTGACAAATACCCTTTTCATCCTACCAACAAGAACCAGAAATGATATCTTTGCAGGCTATATTACCTACAGCTTATCTTGTTTTAAAGAGAATCTACAAGTCGGGAACAAAATTGTTACATACCCAAAACCCATGCCATTTTTCTTGAAGTATCTCGTAAGACGTGTGTAAAGTCATATCGACAGACACCTAGAGGTTACTCTGAAAGTCCAAGAATTTCCTAATCAGCTTATCAAATTCTAATATCGAACTGTATGCATTTGAATTTTGAGGTCACAATTTGGTGAGGAAATGATTTGGCAAGGGTTTATATGGCATATGGGAGTAAATCAAATATTGAAATGAGAGAATTGTACACATGATATTTTATGGAGTTTAACCAGGATATTTTAAGAAAAAGCAGCCACCGTATGAATGTTAGTTGACATTCTAGAAAAAGGAATGGTTGAAGCAGCAGAAGAATGCCAACAATATCAGCAAAAAACTAAAGGTAGACCCCATTATTAGAAATTTGCTACAGATATGCAAATACCAAATATGAAGAAAACAAAAACTCACAGTTAAACTTGTTAGATACAAACTACTTGAGGTCATAGAAAAAAGAGTCATTTAAAGATGCACTGCAAACAAACATTTACCACCAGATAAATTTTATGCCTACCTCAATAAATCTCACCAGCAACAAAGAAACAAATGGCACAACTTCATAAAGCCAAGACAAGGAGATCAAAATTGCAATTTCAGATAAGACAAATTATGTCTCTGCAAAGTTGGAATGAAAAAGGAAAAACTTTATCATTCTATGAACTATGTTGTAGTTCTAATTCTTGTAACAATTTTATCATAAGCAGCACGCTATAATATTCTTTCCACAACAGTGCAATGCAATCTTGGCAAGCAGAGAATTAATCTGCCAAAGGCCAATGGAGATCTAAATGTTTCAAGAAGCAAAAATACAGTTATCTTTATCCTCAAGCCAATTCAAGTACAAAATGTGAAATCATTCCAAAGATGAACATTATTTTGGCACTTGATTTCACATTTAACAGCTTTCTGTAAGCTTTTTGTTGGAATAAAATTAACAATATGACATATCTGTATCTTAGTAACAAAGAAGCTGAAAACACAGAAGGCTCAGAGGTTGCCCATTTAGCTTATTCTCAAGATTAATACAGCACAAAGAGCTAACCTTCTTGAACTAGTTCTCAGAGGAAACAAACTGGGCTAAAGACACTCTTGGTATAAGTTCAAAGCAGGTCACTTAATTGTGAAAGAAAACAAAAAAAGATCCTCAAAATCCACTTAAACAGGTTACCATTTTACTAGCCATCAGAAGTGTAATTGCAATACAATTCTGACAATATTCAGTTTATGACCAAAAAGTTTCAAAAATCACTAATTGCAAATCACTATGGTTATAATAAATAGCCAAGAAGTTCAAACTTCAAAGTATACCTTCTAACATATCAATCAGCATGTCTTGATCATATAATTCAAAAAGTCTAAACTATCAGTGAATATCACCTATTTAGCAAACATACATCCTTGAACAACCACAGAAATAACATTAAATGCTACAATTTTATTGTTTACTTTTCCCAAGTTGTGAACTGACCATTGGGAACAAGCCTTGTGCATTCCTGCTTATTTGGGCAGGGCTGTAGCTTGATAGGCACCAGCGTTCTGTTGCTCCAGGTGCAAAAAAATCATGAACAACCTTCCTCCAGGATCCTATGTCATTTTTCTGTTTTCAGCATAACGAGGAATTTTCTTTAGGTTGCCTATTTTCATAAATTTGATATTTTCCCTTTTCTACTTTAATTTCAAGCCTTACGCAATTGTAGACTATGTTTGCAAAATAATTGGAAAGAAAAATAATAAGGAAATACAACTAGGAATCATAGGGATATCATTTGCTTCTCAAAGTATTTCACACCCTTCAAAAAAGATTTGCATGCTTTTCTTTAAAAACAAGTGTTGTGATTCATAACTATGGAAAAAATGGCTGCAAATGGAATAATTACCTCCTTCGTTTTCTTCTGTTCTTGAATATATTCAGTAAGAACACGAAGACACTCTGAAGCAACTTCTACTGGCATTTGTCTACGCATTCCAGTATCAGTGTTATTGCCCACATAGGTTAGAGCTGCATTGGGTGATCCTTGTAATAATTGCCTCCCAACCTTAAGACCTTGGAATACTGGATTTTGTGCTCTTGCTTGAAATTGAGTAAGATTTTGGATACCTGCCAAATGTGATCCAGAATTACCACCATGCTGGTGCACATGGTTAGCCTGAGGTTGACCAAGATGAAAAGTGCCCTGTTGATTTGAATGAAATGGGGATTGATGTGACCCAGGCTGCAAGTGTCTAGTTGGATACGCTGCCTGCTGATTGACCAAAGCTTGTTGATTTGCTGCCTGACCTTGGACATGAGGCTGAGATAATGTTTGCATCTGACCCTGACCTTGGGTGGGACCTCGATTTTGAAGAAAAACAGATAATGGATGGCCATTTGCCTGCTTTCGGACAGATAAGTTCAGCATTAATTAACAGATACAAAACAAACAGGAAAAAAAATGAACCACCAAACCTTAAATGTAACTACTAACACTATTCATCTCATGAAACGAGAAACTAAAACTAGTTATCCCATTTAACAAGAAAATAATAAGTGTTCCAAATTTTAAAAATTTCTAACATTACAAACCAGATTAAGGATATTCACAATATACTATATAGTTGTGTATGGTTAGTAGCCCGTTTTTATAGCTGGTCAGCACTACTCAGATCAGTTTTGTAATGGGCTTGTTTTCCTGCACAAGATGTACTGTTTGGGACCTTCGGGTTGCATATACCTACATATATGGTGGAGAAGCCAACTTATCCTTCTGTTTACCATAAAATATCCAAAGCAGAGGTATAATCTCCAGAATGCTTGTATTTTATGACGTCCAAAACTAATTGGAAAAAATAAGTTGGAGAAGACAGACTATAATACAAGCAAGTATTTCATGGTTCATTTTATTAGCAAAGATCTCAAGAGTCAAGAGTGATACCCTAATTGGAAAATCTATTAATTTAAAAAAAAAACACCGGACAACTTGAGAAGGAGCATAAAGAAAACATGTTTGGCTGTGACAATGCAGCAATACAGGTGGGTCCAATGATTCCTGGCATCCATGCATCAAATCCATATTTCGGTACATTTTACAAGGGGAGCAAAGACTTGGTATGTTTGATTGATGATTCCATTGACAAGCCCTTGATTTAACATATTTTGAGTGAAGATTGTAAAAAGAGTCCCATATCTGCCCTCAAAGCAGAAAAAGTTAAATGAAATTAGTTGCTTCCCAGAAGCAAATGGGGATTGAATCATTTCAATGCCAAAACGCAGGGAGCAGCTATGAAGTTAAAATCTCAACTCAGGAGATTTGAAAAAGGCAAGAAACTCACTAAAACTAAGGAACACTTTCATTGGATTGCATAAGGTTATGTACAGAACAAACTTTACTTCTAATACCTAAAGCAGAAGCATAAGGCAGAAAGAATCCATGTGCTGCAAGATTATAATGACAATCTCTCAAAGGATGAACTTCTAATTTGAGGGATTTTAAAAGCCGCTTTCAAAATATTTTCACATCTGTTGGCAATAATTCTTTACACAGCAACTCCATGGAAATAATCAAGCAGCTGGTTCCTCAAAGGGTGGAAAGCCATGAGAGGTTTTCTCTATATGCTCAAGGAGTTGGTGGCATCTATGAAACATGGCAAGTTTCCATGTCATGATGTTTTCCCAATGGAGTAACATAAGAAGATGCAGCCTGTTGTTGGCCTGGCTTACTTAAAAATGTGCCAGGTGGGGAGTTGCAAATGAGTAAGTCAATGCAGAACTGATCAGAATTGTTTCAAAGGGCTCTAAAAGGAAGTGCATAGGTAGTTGGTGTTCTACAGGTTCTTGAATGTTTCCTAAGAGATTTTACAGTGGAACCATCCTCTGCATAAGTGTGCTATGCAATGAAGTCTGCAAACCTGTTTATGTAGAATCAAAAAGAGCATGATGAGAGAGGAAAGCCTCATTTGACTCCAATAACACTTCAGACACAATTAGAGAGTTTTGTGGGCAGCCTAAAAATAGGCTACAACTACCTCATGGCACCACTTTAAAACAATATAAAGATCTCTAAAATGCCAATATCACGTGAGCTCTCCAGCAACAAGTGTTTGGGTGCTCTAATGAAGACCTTTCTAAAATCCACAAAGAAGCAAATGGCTTTTTTCTCTCCCCCAGCCTGTTTTCCCTCTCCCTTTAAAACTGTGTTGTTATAATTAAAATGCTTCGGGTGTCCAACATTTTCTCATAAAGTTTGCCAAGTATGTGCACAATCAGGATTCTCAAACAATCTCATTGAATGAATATGCAATGGGGGAAAAAAACGCATTTTGTGAGAAACATTGCCGGATGCCCTTCACAACCAGTCGCTGTGCAATTGCATAGCTTCCAAATAGCTCTCTTAATGCCTCCTGAGAAAATAAAAGCCATGAAGCTGGAGGGAAGAAGACTTGGACAATGGGCTGATCCAGTGCATCATGGAGAGAATGGACATGTGAGATCATATACAAAATGATTAATCCTTGCTCTTCAACACCAAGCACCTTTCAATTCAAGTGCTCTAGACATATGCAATTTCTTCCCAAGAAAATACCCTCTCAACATCATTTCTATGTATGCTAATGACTTGAAAATCCTTCCTCCCCCATGCATTAACATTCCACAGACAGAACTGCAATAATGACATCTAGCATGTTTGGAACCTTGTTCCACAGCTGAAGGTTATGCAAGTTCAATCCAATGGTGGAAATAGACAGTTGCCCATTCCACCTCTTTTCTTGAAGCTTATTACAAACAGAGCAAAAAACCTTGCAGGTACTTCTCCATCTTTGGTAGCTCTTAATGGAGTTACTGTTAAGAACACTTTCTAATGACTTGATGGCATTTACCCAACTAAGCTGCAAATTGAGGTTGGATTGTTAGAGAAGCTACTTTCTATCAAATGTAACTCAAAAATGTATGTGAGAAAAACATAAAGATACGAGACTATAAGGATACTGGATATGCAAAGCGTGAAGTTTATTTTGCAAGGATGCATTTAATGGAAAGCAGTGATTGCCAGAATGCAAACAAGAGGCATGAGAACATAATGGAAGCCACAAATAGAAAACAAAGGAAAAAGATGGAAACAAAAAGAGGCAAGGTGCAGAAGAAATGAGGAAACTTGTTTGAAAGCACGTTTTGTTCAATTGCATAAGCCAAGGCCAAAAAGCTATGATATCAATGGTAGTAATTGCTGTGTTTGACAGATGTGCATTCAATGGAATGAATACACAAATATATTGATATTCTGTAATAGATGAATAATATTGACAAGAGGCCTTCTTGTTATTTACTACTGAATGGTTATGTGAAAAGGTTCAGAACTTAAAAACTTTTAATTACAATTATTATATGTGTACACATATTTATTATCACTGATTAATTTATTGACATATGTAATAACATAAACATGTATGCAACAGATCCATGTCATCGAATGATGCAGTAGCTATGTTAGTTTATTTTCACTATCAAAGACAAAAACAATAAATGTTTGAAATTTTAAGACAGAAAACAGTAAAATTTGGATGAAGATATGCTGCAACTTTCAGTTGATATGCCTTCAACAAAACAGTTAGAGATGCCTGAGGCTCCTGATACTTTGCGTGACCTACATTAACATTTAAATATGATTCTAGCGCGTTTGGGAGCTGATGGGTTTTGTATTTTCTGTAAGTATCTTGTCCCTAATACTTTGCCTGACCTGCACTAACATGAACTAATGTTTCTAGAGGGCTTGAGAACTAATAAATTTTTATTTTCTGTATGCATCTTTAAACATGGTCCTATGGCGTGGAAGATAAAGCAAAATATCCATCATCTTGGTAGTGGATTGATGAAGAAAATTGTATCAGGCTTTTCCCAAGCCCTTCAGCTACTGGTTCTGGGATGGAGCTACAATTTAAGGCCACGTGAATCTTATCAATACTTTCACTGGCAATATGATTTCAACTCTGATCTTTTATTGTTATATTATTCACTTTTTCTCCTCTCAAAAAGGTTGCTCACTGTGATTTCCCTTGCATTGGTGTGCATCTATTCTTTTTTTTTTTAAGTAAATGGACAACTACCCATAATCACTACCTAATTTTTATTTTATTTTTTTCTAAAATTGAATCTAGGCTAAACAGAAAGTTTCTTGTTTTAGGCCCAAAAATTATTGCTTCCCAGTGATATCAAACGGATGCATCATCAGCCAACAGTTTCATTCTTCTAGTGAATAATGCAATTTTAATGTTGCATTGCATAACATTAAGGGTACACTTGTATTGTTCCTAACATAAAGAACATTTAAGAAAATCCCACGTGTTGAACTTTGCTAAAAGTTTGCTACACTAATTTAGTAATTAAGGTTCATGGAATCATGAGCAGGTAAACCGGTGAACAACAAAATCGAAAAAGAAAAGATGTGCAATTGAAAATTGTAATTAGATTTGTGGCTTTGATGTGCATCGTATAGGTTAGAGAGGGAACAAAGGATTGAAGATTGAGTTCAACCTGTGCATTTAAATTCATATATTGCGCCTGCAGCTGGGAGTGAAAAGCATTCTGAGGATTAACTCCTTGCATTTGAAATCCTAGACTTCGCATGGTCTGCATCACAGGATCACCTTGGAGTTCACCTTGCTGCATCCCATGGCTATCAATGATATTTTGCTGATTAAGGGCAGGACCTCTTTGGAACATTGCCTGTTGATTGGTAGATTGCACCCCCGGGAAACCTTGTAAGTGATTATCTACTTCCATCCTCTGATAAACACCAGGCTGCGACAAACTATGATTATGGTTATTCATGTGGACATTAATTTTTGATGACCCATCAAAGCCTGGGACCTGCCTTGGCTGGTTCTGCTCTATGTCCATCGATTGGGCAACACCCTTCACTTCCTGTGAAGCTGGTTCTTGTGAATTACCCGTCTGGCGAAACCTTTGCTGTTGCAGGAAACCAGCTTGTATATCTGTAGCTTGTGCCTGATTTTGAAACTGAGAAACACTGACAGCCGGAAGCACATTGCTGGATTGCTTCACGGAGAAGTTTGACTTCGCCAAACCTGTTTGAAACCCATGCTGCTGCTGGTGCTGCTCCTGCCCCCCACCACCCACTTCTTGATTACCCTGCAGTGGCTGTGGCACCCCATACAACTCAGTGCCATTCTGTGAACTGCCCCATAAACGCTTGTCAAAGCTATATTGTTGCTGCATTTTCTTCGTCTCCGGGTTCCCTGCCTGCGATACCTGTACCTGCCCTTGCCCTTGGCTAAGGGAACTCTGACACTGACTAGGCGACGAGCTCTGAAGCCCTTGCTGCTGCTTCTGCTGCTGCTGCTGCTGCCCAGACGTATTTGTGGTACCAGACCACTCATCTGCAGGCATCAAAATGTCATTCTGCCCCACCCCTGCTTGCGATCCCATGCCAATATTAAACGAATTCTGCGAAGTGGACTCCAGAAGAGACGAAAACTCCGAGGTTATGTTCGAAGACAGCGAGGGGTTCAGCCCGCCGAGGTCCATGGAAGACGAGGGACTAGGGTTCGAATCCAGCATCAGAAAAGTCTCATTGCTCAGAGCCATCTGAGGGCTCAATTGCAGCGCCTGGTTGTTGTTCTGATTGGAGGAAAAGGCACCCCGCATATCCAATGCCGTGCCGGGAAACCTCGCCATCCTTCAACGATTTATCAAATCCCCGTCCCGCGGCTACTTTAATAGCTCCTCCGATGCCTCATTAAACCCTGAAAACGAAGAAGCCCTACAAAAACCGTCCCATTAAATCCCGAACCAGCTGAAAATAAACAAACCCTAGAAAAACTGCCTGATCCTTCAAACCCGATAAACAAACAAATTCCCTGACACATCAATTCTGTAAACCATTCCTTTCAACAGACAAACTAACGCAAATTAACCCTAACACATCCGCAAATCCAGGGCCATCGGCCTGGACCTGTTAAAACAAAACACACGCGATTTTCCTAGGGCCACAAACGTCAAGAGTTCGAATCTCTGCGTGCGCTATTTTCACAGATCCGATTCTACGAGATCTGAACATGCAAACGTGCCAAAAAGAAGAATTTTTTTTCCCGTGAAAAATGGTACCTGGAAGCACTAAGCCAGGTACCCTACAATTGAAGGACTATGCTACAGAAATTAGTCCATTTCATACATACCTGAATTTTACAGCTCAATCTGCTCCTGCTGTTCTTCCTCAAGGGAGAAAAAAACAAAGTTCCCTTTTTTTTACCTTGCTACAACGGACAAAATACTCGTTAAATTTAATGGGACGTGACACGTGTTTGTTATTCCAGGACTCTTTTTAGCCCGTGATGACGTCATTTATCGGCGCCCGCTGACCTGCGATTTTCCTTTACGCTTTTTCGCTCAATCTATAAACGTCGACCCTTCTCTTAAGGGCAAGTCTGTCCGGGTGGGGTTGCTCCTTTTACCAAACTTTTTTTAACTGTTTTGTATTTAGGTCAAGGGATATATGCTATCGAGGTCGTTTTTAAAAGAGACCAAATCTCTGCCATAACAACCGGGAAAATAGTGGTCTTGGGGTATATTTTAGAGCAATTTCTTTTTTTTCTATAGCGTTGGGTAGTTACAATTTTTTGTCATTTCTAGGGCAAGAGTTAACCTCTTTTCATTAGTGATGGACCCACTCTCACATAAGTTGAGTAGCGCTAGCACGCCATTAATCAAGATGTCTATGTTAACACTACCCATATCCATCTATGGTAACACTACTCATTGGATATGGGTTTTATTTATTAAAACAAATCTATCTAACCATATCTCTCGGAGCCTAAGGGGTGAAGTTTTTGGTCTCCCCAATTGAGGCAATTGACCTCCCAAAAAAAATTACATAGATAAATAATCAATTATTTTAAAATTATCTATTTTAAAGTTTCCAGTGTAGAATTTCAGACCTAATAACTCTATTTAATGGAGATTGGGTCTCGCTAAAGACCAACCTCTTTTAAGGTAGTGGGCTTATTGTTTAATATACAATAAGAAACTTAATAATACTAGTCATTTGAGCCTCGGTCATGCTTAAAACAATAAATTTGTGTAATCGATTCCTTTTGAAATAGGATCCTTAAAGTTTGTAATGGTGAAAATCATATACTCATACACTTTTCCCTAATGTTTTGAGTCCACTTTGATTAGAGTGTCCTTTATGCACTAACATGTTTATAAGTGGCATAAACTTGTGTGAAATTCAGCTCATGGTATTATCTTGGCTTGACCCCATCATCAATCATCTAGATCTCCCTTTCACCACCATGAATCATATCTACAGGTGTAAAATTGAACTAGGTTATTTCCATGCATGTGGATATGAACCTTGAACTTTTCATATTGAAAATTCAAATTTGAACCTTATCAACCTTTTTCGCTAATTATTTTGAGTCGACCTAGCAAACATTTGTATGGATTTCTGGTGCTATGTTATTGTATTTAAAGACATTCATCATCGTTTTAAAATCATCCAGGATTATGGAAAAGCTTTGTAATAGATCATTTGCGATACATCCATAGCAACATTATCAACTTAGCATACATCATCTTAGGCATCACTAAAAGCCCACTTCTTATTTTTTTATCATTGTTCAAAGTCACTAAATTGGTCTACATAAGGACTTGACCAAAGGAGAATCAATCCTTGCATGACAAGTTCCCAAACAATGTTTATAGACACCACCCCACTACACAAGTATAGTGAGTCAAGGTGCAACTAATACATTCACCAATTCCATGCCAATTTATTCTTGTAGGTCTAGGTTCGATTTTACATACTTGATTGGTTCCATATGTGTGGATTTGAACCAAAGTAAATTACAATCAATTTATAAATTTTATAGGATTTGTCTTATAAACTCATTAAATTCCTAGATATTTATTTACACTTAAGTAAATTCTAGGTTGTAAAATATGTAAATTGGTTTATCAATATTATATGTAAAATATTAGTTTTAGATTGTGGATTACAAATTAAAACTAGGTACATTATTATGGAGCAAAATTGTAGTGTAGTTTGCAGAGATAAATCATTCAAATTATATATATATATACTTCATAACACCAAAGAAATATATGAAAGGATATTAATAGTGATAACAATAGAGAACCAAACATAATTAATCCCATAATTTCAAATATATAAAAAATATTTAAATCATATTCCAATGAAATAATCAAAGAATACTTCTCTGAGACAACTTTTTGAAATAGGTCACACACACTCCTGGAAGAATATGTGGAATAGGCCCTTAGACCATGGTTGCAATCTAAAGGAATTAATATATCAAATGAATGCACACATGCCCTAACCAAGACTATCTAGAGTATACTTTGTACCCATGGTTAGACATAATCTATGTGCCCCTTCTTCAATGCCATTACATGTCTATCTACTCTCTTCCCTGGAGTTCCTAAGTGCCTTTCTAAGTTTCTTCTCTAGTTTAGAAATTTCCCTAAGGTGGCATCCAACCATCACAGCATTCATAACAAATTCAATTGTAAATTCAATATACCCTTTACAAAGGGTTTTGTTTATTACTTACATGATTTTTCTTTTTAAAAAGATAATTTTCAAGTTTTATCCTTATAGAAGGGGTATTTACAAATTATTTATCCCTCACATAAACTTATCTCAGTTTACAAATAACTTGTTTACTTCTTACCCCTTTTATTCAAGGGTATTTTAAGATATTTATTTTTCACCCCTCTTTTAATTGCATGGGTTTAATTTACATGGAAAAAGGATGTTTATATAATGTGGGGAAAAAGTCCTATAACATTTCTCCCCTATAATTAGTTGCTACACTCAATAGCATGAGGTGTAAATGCATAACAACTCGCAAAATATTTAGTTAAACAAGTACAGATACTAGCTTCAATATTGTGTGTAGCACTATGAGAATCACAATGAGTCCATTTAACTTAAATACTTCAGCTATAATGTTTTTCTCAAACTTCTAGATCTTTTCTCAATAATAACTTTAGGAATTTTGAATTAGATTCAACAAACATGTTTTTCCAATCAACAATACATTATCATAATTATACTTTTTAGGTAAACTCACATGAAATACATTATGTGTGTTTTGAAATTGTAGAAGTAATGCCAAACTATATTCTAAATCTCTTACATTTTCCAAAATTTCAAATGGACCACAAAAACAAGGAGCTAACTTATCATATTTATCAAGTTTTAATGAACTTCTTTTAAGTTTAACTTTAAGAAATACTTAGATGCCTATTTCAAAGGTGCAAACTGATCTTGTAGCATCAGCCAAACTTTTATATTTATCTTGGGTAGCTTTCATGTTACATTTAGCTTTATTAATAATTTCCACCCTTATTTATATATTTTTATTTTCATACCAAAAGCAATGAACAAGGTCTAACGAAGATATAGGTGTATTATAATTTCATCCATTATAGCCTCAAAAGGTGACATTTTAATTATGGAATGACATCCTTGATTGTATTCAAATTTAATTAGATGTAAACAATGCTCCCAAGTTTTAGGTTTATCTACAATATACATATGTAACATATCCCTAAGGATTATACTAATTATGTCAGTTTGTTCATCTGACTTAGGATGATATGTGATACTAAAACTTAAACTAGTACAAAGTTGAACAAAAAGTGACTTCCAAAATGAAGAGGTGAATCTTGGGTCTCTATCATATTATTTTCTTAACAAACAAATAAGCTATGTTAGAAGTAGATGATTTAATTTTTATAGGTAAAAAGTGTGTCATTTTAGTCAACCTGTCAACCACAACTAAGATAGATTCGTGACTGTTACATGTATAAGGTAAACTAGTAATAAAATTCATGTTAATCAATTCTCATTTCTAATTAGGAACGAACAAGGGTCAAAATTGACCATGTTGTTTACATTGTTGAACCTTCCTAGATGACTTGATATAGGTATGTTAGAATATTTTAAGATTTGTTGTTTAATGTCAAGCAAATCAAGAATACGTAATCTTCCTTTATAATACATGAGGCCATTACTTCCCAACACATGTGAATCAAGTTGATCATTTAAATATGCATTTAAAGTTTTAATTTGCAATCCTTCACAAAGGGATTGAAAATAAACAATGTTCAAAGATAATATAGATTCAATGTCATGTTCAAATTGTCTTCTCTCAAAAGTTAATGCATTTACACACAATTATTTCCTACCTAAAGAATCAACAACTACACTCTCTTTTCTTGGAACATATTAAATGGTAAATTATATTTTATTAATAAATTTATCCATCATCTCTATCTCCTATTCAACTATGGTTGTGTACAAAAATATTGTAGTCTACAATGAGCAATTTTTAAAATAAATTTATTCCCTAACAAATAGTGTTACCAAACTTTTATTATATGAACAATACTAAGTATTTTTAAATCATGAATATGATAAATTTTCTTTGAAGATGATAATTTTTTCTAGATTTATAACAAACCACTCTATTTTCTTGCAACAATACACCACCTGTGCATGTACCACAAGCATTAGTAACAACTACAACTGATTTGCAACTAAAATCAAAGTCCATAAGATTAGTGTAGAAATCACTAAAGACTTCAATTTCTCAAATACTTGAGTACACTTATGGGTCCATTCATAACATCAATCTTTTTTTGTTAGATCAATTAATGATGCTACAATCTTAGAATAGTTCCTTACAAAGTGATGGTAGAATCATAATAATTATAAGAAAATTTTAATTTCACATGTATCTATGGGCATATGTCATCCTTGGATTGCTTTGATCTTGGCAAAATCAAGGGAAATTCTTTTTCCAAACACTATGTGGGCAAGATAAGACACTTAAGATGTAAAGAATTTGTATTTACTAAGTTTAGCATATGATTTATGTTTTCTTAAAGTTATACAATTATCGTATGATGATGTATTCATGATCCTTTTAATTTTTAGAATAGACTAGGATATCATCTAGAAAAAACAATTGCAAATACATCCAAATATGGGTGAAAGACATCATGCATTAGGGTCATAAATGTTATAGGTACATTTGTCAAACCAAAAAGGCATGACAATAAATTCATAATGGATCTATCAAGTATCAAATATAGTTTTAGAAATATCAAATTCCTTAAGTCATATTTGATGATAACCTATTCAAAACCCAACCTTGGAAAAACACTTAGCCCACTTAATTGAACTAAGTGATCATCTATTCATGGTAAGAATACTTATTTTTTTATGGAAAATCTATTTAGGTTGTCAATAATTAGTACATAAATTCATGGTTCCATCATTTTTCTTAATGAACAACATTGGAACACCCAAGGGAAAACACTAGGTCTCATTTTCCCTTCCTTAGGTAACTAGATTAATTGAACTTTTATTTGGTTAACTCTAGAATGGATTGATGATAAGCAAATTTAGATACAAGTTCGGCTCCTAGAATGAAATTCATGGCATGTTCAACTAGCCTTTAAGGAGGTAAACTATTTAACTCATCAAGAAAAAAATATCCATAAATTTATGTACAACAGGTTTGATATTAATATATAATTTGAATTTATCACCTTGTTGAACTACCATAGCACCAAAAAATACAATTTTTACATGCACTACATTTAAGTTGAATTGCACCTCTCTCCCCTTGTAAAACTCTACATGTCCCCATGTTTGATATTAGAAGACCCTGTTTGTTTTCACACCCTATGAAAGCATTGTTTCATTCCAATCATCACATTTCAACAATAGCATCAACCTTTCCAAAATTTAAAATGTGAAAATGATTCTATGTTTCAAAATTATCCAACTAAAAGGATAAATTTTCAATAATATATCTAGTATGTTTAACAATTCTATCATCAACCATTTTCAACTACTATAATATAAATATTCCTATATAAAATTTTGAGTCTAAAAACTATCTTAGGAGAAATGAAGTTATGTCTACTACTGGAATCTACAAGAAAATTAATCTTGCCCATTTATTTGCCCTTTAATTTCTACTAAAGAAATTTGATAATGAATCGTACCTGTGTTGACTATGATGCAATTATCATCTTGAGTTGTTCAAATTTATCAGGGTTATTCTAATGTGAAAGGGATACTCGTGGCATCCTTTCGTAAAGTGGTTCCCTCACATTTCTAAAATTTGATTTTAGATGGGGACTTCTTCTAAATTTGACAATTATTGTAAGTCCTAAATTGATTTGACATGTTTAGTGTGACACTGAGCATGTTTCCTTAGTTTGGATGATATAATTTATCATTTTTTTGAATTGAATGATAAGGATTATGTTTTTTTACTCTATTCTTATTTTCTTTGCTTACTATATTATGTTGTTTTTCAAATTGTTTGGTTGCATGCATTGGACCATCTACTAATTTAAAGTTACCACACCAAAACATTGGCCTTATACTCACCCCTTAATCATTAATGAATCATATTACTTTATCTCTACCATCTATGAATGGTATAAAATAATTTAATCATGCAAAATCTTGTTTATATATTGATTAATACTTCTCTACCATTGTGTTAAGTTAAAGAATTCATTTATTCTCTCTTGGATAAAATGGTCAGAGCGAGTTTTTTTAACAAATCCTTAATTTCTTCCACTTAACATTCTAGTTTTTTAATTTTAGGATTCGAATGATATCTTGCTACCAATTTAATGCATTGTTTTTAAGTTGGTATACAGCTAGTTGAGTTTTTCCTTTGTCATGCAGGTTCCCAATAAATCAAAATATCACTCTAAGTTGGTCAACCATTGTTTAGTTATTTCTCTTGTTCCCACTTCTCCATTATACTCGAGAAGTTTAATTTTCATAATAAGTAATCCAATTCTTTACTAACTTCATTTACTTTTTGCATAGGATTTTTTGGATTCTATTTCGTTAGGTGAACTACTATTAGAATTTGTTTCCCTTATCATAGGTTTCATGTTTCTTTCATTTTAATCTCTTAGCTTTAATTTTTTTAATTTCTTTTTTTTTTAATGTAAACTCGCCACTATTTGTTTGTTTAGGAGTGTCGTGACTATTTGTAAGATGGATACTTTAGTATATTTCTGATTTTTCACCTTCTTGCCTAAGTTGTTGCACCTTAGAAGCTAATTGGGCAACTTCTTCTAATAAGGCTTGATTAGTTCTTTCTAGGATTTCATGAGCAACTAGCCCATGTTCAATTTAGTCTAATTGGTTAATCTATTGGCATAAAATAGTTTTATTAGAATTTAAATGTATGATTATAGCAATCAATAATCATAAATCAATTTAAATTGTGAGAAACGCTTAAGGACTTCTTTAATATGGAAGTTAAGTCAAGTGGTTAGAACTGTAACAAAGTTTTTCTATAAAGATTTTACTAATCTTAAATTATCTATTTGCCTTATATAATGAATATAAAAGATAGACATGAAGGGCTTTCTCCAACTTTCTCTTTATTCTCTAATTAAAAACGCAATAAAGAGCATTTGATAAACTCACCAAAGCATTTTCAACATGAAACAAGCAAATCTTTCCTAACTCCATGAAAGCAAAGGTAAAATGCAACAAAAGAATATGTGCTTATGGATGTTTTGAACCTATATGACCTCCTTACATCAACAACAAGGATTTCACCAATTATGCTATGCTCAAACACATGTAGAAATATGTGTGTGTGTGTGTGTGTGTTTTAATATTGGCCACATTGCTACAAATTTCTCCAAATGCAAAGTGGATGGCCATGCTACACGGTGAAAAGAAGTTTCCCTCCACCACTACTCTGTGGAAATAGAGGAATCTGAGCCAACACCCTCCCAGGACTGTATACCACAGGTGATAGCTCAAAAGGAACCCCCTTAAAAGATGACTCCTAAGATTGGGAGTCAAAGATTCAACCAACGATTCACAATCTCTATCTACAACTATTGGTGGGTCACCTCATCTTGGGGTGAGGAGTGTTAATGCTTGTATGCCTAAAAGAGGTTTGAACTCACATATAGAGGTTTCAAAAGCGACAGATAATGATTTGTTGCTTCCTAAGGATGGGAGTGTTAATACCTTAGTTGTTAATGTTGTGACCTTGGATTATGGGATTGCCAATGAAATTTGGACTATTGTGCAAAGGGAAAAGAAAAAGGACTTGGTTGCCCATAACATGCAACTTCTCTCCCACTCTAAAAGTAGTGTTAAAGCTTTGAATTTTGTTAGATAGATCTTAATAAGATCCTTTTACTTTATAGGATCCTTTTGGTTAATGTAATGCACCCCTATTTATGAGTCTAATGCATCATCCTATTGTTGTTTCTCTTTTTTAAAAAGGGCATAGTCCCCACGACCATAATTTACCTAGCAAAAAAAAAAATTAATATAAAGAGTTGAGATTATAAATGTATAATGTCTCCAACCAATTTATAATATCAAAATTTCTTTAGATCTAAAGTATTCAAATGACTTTATAACAACAAAAAAAAAATGTTGAAATTTAAAATACCCACAACAAACTAAACTAAACCAACACTCAAATTCACCTGAAAATTGTTTATGCTCTATTATGATCAAATAATCGATTTAAAAAAAAATAATAATGAATCCCATAATTCAACCTACAACCAAATTTTACATTATGTTTTATCATTTTCTAATCACCAAGATCCTATGAAGGCAAGGTGAGAGAATATGGTGATAAAAATTGACTATAACTATGCACATTTAATAAAATTGCTACGAATGATTGAGTAAACTTGCACACATAAAATTGAAAATGCATCAAACCACTAGAGTTGTTCTATTATTATGAAAATTATAGCAAAATGCTATTACACAACAAAAATTATAGTAGCACCAATAAAGACAAGAAAACACAAATTGGATATGCAAACTAGTTATTCCTTGCTTCACAAATTTGCCAAAATCTTCAACCAAATATTTTTCATCCTTTGATCTCCAAGTCCAAGGGATTTTGCTCTCAGATCAATAGATTGAACACAAGGTTCACAACTAAGTAAATGGGGGATTTGTTTAATAAATTTGTAAAAGATGTAAAACTTATATAGAAGTTGGGGCACAAATCCCAACATCCCAATATGTCCACAAATATTAAAAATAATAAAATATTTCAATATTCTCCTCCACATTAGACCCACTAAATGATTTGTCATAACCTTCTCTTACACTCGCCTTTATTTAGCTAGTCAAAGATGTTCTTCTTACATCCACTTACAATAGTCATAAATAATTATGAAAATGCTCCTCAAATAAGGAAATGTATAACTCCTCACTAATTGCCCTATCATAAAATATTCCTCCCATAAAAATAGCTCCCTCTTTGTCATAAAATCCACTTATAACTCCCCAATAAAAGCTTGTCATAAACATGTCATAAATTCTATCATAATGAAGATGCCAAATGAATTGGGAGTTATATTATCCCATGTCCATGAATTCTCATGTCCTTGGGGCAATTACTCAAAAATAATAATATTGTATTAAATACTCAGTCCCTTTTATTGAAATTAAGAAACAATAATTAATTTGAGGCCAATAATTAATAGATATTTTCCTAGCAATCCCCCTTAGCCCACGAGAAATATGGAAATGAGTTCAAGGTCCACAAATGAAATTATTTAGAAATGGGACAAGATAAAATGCATATACAAGTGGATTTGAAAATGGAATAAAATGATAAATATAAGTGTATCTTGAAATTGGAGATGAAAAATATTGTGATGATGATTAATACCTAAATTCTAATGTCAGATATGAGATTAATTGATTAAGACGACTATGCTTCACAAGATCTAAATTGTTTATGAACCTAGCACATGGAAGTTATCTTCACCATGGAAGTGAACTTGCTAATCAAGAATCTTTCGCACTTGCAAATAGAGATTTGCCTAGGTTTTTGGACCTACAATAACAAACTAACGATGTTGACAAACACCTTTGGACTCTTTCCAAGCAAAGATCTTCTTATGACACGCCCCTAGATATGATTCAACAGTATTTGATAATTATTTTGAAAACCAACATGCAATGAATGCATTAGGCACTGTTTTAAATAAGGGTGGTTTCAAAGCTTGGAACAACAATGCAAGCGGGTGATGCAAGGACCTAGTGTGCAACTAGGGTTTCATAAGAAAGGAGTAATTTTGGAGGAAATAGCAATTCAAGAGTAGTGATTGATTCTAGAGTAGCAAGTGCTAGGATGATAGATGGATAAAGCAATAATCAATGATTAAATAATTTAGAGGTGATGCCTTTTATACTCAACACATAAATTTGAAAGTTTTGACATGGGAGTGGATAAATAATGACTAGTTGGAAATGGGTAAGTATGGACCCAATTTAAAATTTAAATATGAAACCTTTACAACCAAATTTGCAAGTACACAGTTAAATTAAATCAAATCTACAAATATAGAAACAAACTAGAGAAAAATAAAAAATAAACTCAAAAATAAACTCAAAAAATTGTGTCAAATCAATCAAAATCATATTATAGTTTAATTATAATTTTAACATATTTTTAGTTATAACTAAACCAAACTTATTTATCTAAGCCAGGGCAGATTAATCAAACATTCTTCAACGCTGACAATTTAATTGGTCATAAGTTTTAGTTGATGCCACTCTTACGTCAACAGCACGTTGCATTAGACGGGGGCATTTTCTTCCTCAGCTATGTTGCACTTCCCATTGTTTTGGGTCCATTTTTATTATTTTTATTATTAAATTAATATATGCGGAAGCAATGATTGGGTTTGTTTATTGCCGAAAGGACCAACGCTTGCTTTTGAAGCTCTAACGTGTTCGCATCCGATTGGACAGGTGTTAGTTTTTAATTCGTCTCTTTTGGAAAGCAATAATTGGTAGTTTTCAAAGACTTTAGTTGGTAATGCCTATACGCGATTATGACCTTTAGCTTGCGAGGAAACTTTTTAAGGAATGGTTGGCCCCACCAATCATGTGCCACTAGGTTTATGTAGGAGGGACTAGATTCACATGGAAGGTGCCCCAACGATCCCCATCTAGGCTGGATTTCTACACTATATTTCAAGGAATCTTGTTATTAATTTGAATTCTTGATTGGAGAAAAGTGTACATCTTAATTTATTATTATTATTTTTGACTACTTGTAAATATATTTTCTTTATATTTAATTTGATTTGTTTTCGCATAAATTAATTATGAATATTTTATTATGTTTAATTTATTGTTGTAAAATATAATTGGTCTATTTTAAAAGCTTTAATCATTCTTGTCTTGTTTATTAAATAAGAATGTACTTGTGACTTAGTCTTGATAATTCAAAATAAGATTTCTATTTTTGAATTAAGTTTTTTAGAGAATATGATTGTTGCACATTGGTTTGTGTGAAAAAAAAATTGAATTGAGCACCGAGGACCTTGTATTTAAGGAAAAGCCCAAGGTGACTAGTTCACATCAAATTATCAAATCTAATGAGAAGGGTAAAGGAGGTGACTAGTTTACATCTACACTTGCATAAGTGGATTCTACACAATCTCTTATCATTTAGGCATCTTGCTTATTTGTTTGGTTTGTATTCAAACTTGATCATTAGCAATGGGGATTGGCTAGTAATCAAAGAAGTTAACACACTTTCCCTCTACACAATAGAAGTCTCTATAAGGTGTTTTCAACACCACCTAGGTTAAGAGACGATAAAATACAGGTGAACAGATTTGATAGATTTACAAGAGAATGGTATATTTCTACACTAGGAGGATAGAGCATGGGCAGAACCTTATATAGGAGCAAAGTAGGCCTTCTATGTAGATTTGTAACAATGTTGATTCAATCACAAATATCAGATTTTGATCATCAATTATATTCTTCAGTTGATTATCCTTCATCAACTACCTCAAATCAATAAGAACATAGCTAATATGTTCTAACCCTCTCAACTCCAATTTCATTTATAGACTTGGCTCTTTATTTAAGTCTAATTGTTATTTACTATTCTATATCAATTAGTTAGACCCTAAATAACTATAGGGTCACTTTATCTCCCTATAATTTTATAAAATTGTAAGCATGAAAGTGCATACCTTACACTTTTATCCTTCATTAAATTACACTACTTTGTGTGGGTGTTCTAAGTACTCTAACCTAGCACAAATTTTTGACTAGTTTGGTGCTCCCGTTGACCTTAGACTTACATTGACCATAAAAAATAGAATTTAATCTTTGCTCAAATAATTCTAGATTCTAAATTATCAATTCTAAGATGTCGAGTTCAAAACTGTAGTTATGATTCTAACTTTAATACAATTAATAGTTATGGGATTGACCTACTTTATTCAAATTTAAATTCTTCTCTAAGCCCAAGCCAACCTACCTCCAACTAGTTGTTACTTATAATTTATTGCACTAAAGCTTTCAAATTGTGTGCCTACCCGACAAGTATAAAAGGATGTCAATCTCAGGTCATTTACATCATCAACCAATCCTTTATCGACCCATCATTAAGATAACACCACGACATCTATCTATTACAAGGGATCAACCCAAAGTCATTATTCTAACACTTGCATCAACACATGTTGAAACCTAAATTCTTGGACTGTCATTCTAACATCAATTACATCACACGTCATTACATCATAGCCTAAAAGACTTGGCATCATCATAACCACATTTATTGCTTGATATTTTCCAATTTTATCAAAATTGTTGAATTGGTCAATGGGGCTTGTCTAAGGTAAAGATCCTAGCATAACAAGCTCTCATGGTGTTCCTCAAAACCACCAAGTTTTTTAATTGTTGGTGCATGTACCATGTCTTTCAATGCGTGTTATAGGTGTATTGATTTGTAGGTACAAAAGATCTATGAATCACACAATCATTTCCAATTAAAAAATCCATATCCATAGAAAATGCCACTCCTATAGCTACAAACTTAAGCCTAAACAACTTTTAAGAACATTGTAGTTCACATTTTATCAATCTACTTCCAATGAAGCAATTTTGAGCTATGTTTCAAAAGTTATGATCAAAATACTTGTTGACTATCTATTGACCATCAAAATCAATTATGTCCTTTCACTCCTCTTAATTTATAGGTTTCTAAATTCTTTCATATATGATCTATCAAAACTCTTAATTAGGTTAAATGGGTTGAATTTCTTGTTATATTCATTAAACCTAATTTTAGAAAAGAAAAAAATATATATCCTCACATTTTTTACCTAAACTTAACATTCAAGCCCCTCTAGGATTTTACCCAGGGTTTTGACCTTCCTTATATATCTAATTTCAAGATATGATATTTTTGATTGCCTATGTTTCTTATTTCAAATCTAATTAGGGTTTGGATCTACCCTAATTTGTACTTCATTGATTTACATTGATTAGGATTTGGACTTTCATTGGTTTTTACCTATATGATCCTTATGCACCCATCCTTCCTTGTGTGCTTTCATTGCTATATTTATATCATGAATATATTTCTCCCTTTCTAACCAAGCTCACTTCCTATGTTGCCATTATTTTATGATGATACATATTATGTGGCCTATGATAGTGTATTGGCTCCTACTTTGGGCCTATACATGCATTTGATATATCTAGGGATCTTGATTCATGTGATGTTGTACCTAGTGATCATATTCATTATCCATATCATGAAATCTTTACATTTACATCTATATATTCTCCACCACTTGCCTACATTGCTTCATCTTTCCTTGAGGATCCTAGTAATTTAGATACACATGTTTCACATTCACATGAGGTTGCTAGCCCTCTAAGTCTTTTTGCTTATGGTCTATTAATGATGTATTCAATGAGCATTGTAGTGCTAGTTCTTTCTCTTCTGATGATGAGATTGACGACTCTTAGATTTGTAATGATTTGGTTACAATTCACATTCTTTTAAAGCACTTATGATAGAGACATTTAGTGGTAATTAAGCTACAACATTACATGTGTTAGATAATTTTTATCTTCATATTATGCTCATATGTACATAATGATGATACTTTGATGCATTACATTTGGTAATGTCATTGATAGAAAACCACCAGTTTGATTCATTTCATGTTTATTATATATCAATCCATGCTTTACAATGTGATTTTATAGATTACTTTAATATTTATGGATCTATCCCATGTTCTTCTCATATTTTTCATATATTTTTTTGGATTAAAGATAGTTCAATCATATTACCAAAAATGTAGAAGTTTGAGTACAATCATTGTGGCCAAGGGAGCCACCATTACAAAGTCTCCATAGTTATACTATTCCATACAATATATAGCTATTTTGCAAAAAAGGTATGAGGACCAAACATTAGGATGCTATTCCTATGTATGTCACTATATCTATAGCTATACTAGCTCTATCAAAAGATATTATTCTATAAACTGATCAAAACTTTGCACTTCATAGGAAGCCTCTGAATGAACATACACTAGCATTTGACCTAATTCACAACTTTCAAGGTATGTACTTCCACAATCAACCCTGTCATTCAAAATATTAGACTCACTAGGAGAGTCCTCATGTGAACATTCCAACTGCATGTTAGGGGACTTGGTAATTCCTTGAGGGACACCTTCTGATCCATGATGCATATCAGTTGTCCTGGAGACTCAATGATATGAAGAGCTCTATACCTGTTTTGTAGATCATCCAACTTTATGTTAAAAGTCTGGTAAGCTTTACCTAGATCCTGTGTTCTCTCATCTGACTATTTGGAATCTTCTTTGTGAATCATAGTAGATCCTTCCTCAGTATTCTTTAGAAAGCTCTCAAACTGAATGTCTAATGTAAGCACTACATGTATAAACAAATCAGCAAGTGTGAGTCTTAAATTAGACCCAGTAAGACTTCTTCTCTTGCCTTGAAAATGGTCCTCATTTCTTTTCCTCCACAAAATCCATAGAATTTTAGTTGTTAAAGACAACCAAAAAGCATTAGTTTTAGCATTTAACCTTGAAATAGAGCAAATAAAACTTCCAACTTACATTTAACATCACTCAATGACTAGTTTGACACATTACCCATGAATAAACTCCAAACATTGCAAGAAAAAGGACATTCAAAGAAGATATGGTCACAAGTTTCGAAGACATTACAGATAGTATAGACATAACTATTATGACCAATAGACAACTTCAAAATTAATAACCATCTAAAACACCCTTTTTTGGGTTCCGATGGTTTAGACCAAAAAGACCTAAAGACACCAACTAGATCTCATACATTAACATTCAGATTCCATGCTTTGACACAATGCTCATCTATCCCAACTGAGTTTGTAAGTAATTTATAAATCCTTTGGATTCACAAACGTTCACCTTAGATCCTGATAGGCTATCGTAAGGTCCTAACACTTTAGATGAAAATTATCAGTTTATCGACCGGGGTAGTGTCCGAGGCTGTCTGCAATAGGGAGTTTGGATATTTCATTGAGAAATAGTTTTCTAATTCTACTAAAAGATTGAAATAGTGCATGAAATGAAATAGTAATTATATGCTTCTACAGAAAGCATTCAAATTCTATACTAAAAAGCATGAAAACTCTAGACTAGAAAACATATAAATTCTACACTATAAAGCAGATAAATTCTATGTTAACAATTCACAAATGCAATTTGCTATGCTGCAAAAACTCCAAGTTCTAACTATCAGCAAACAATAATTTAACTAAGGCAGATGAGCCAGAAAACTTCTCATCAACATAGAAAGTTTCAAACAACAGTATGCAACAGTTTAACTTTTAAACAACACACTCTATAGGTTAACGATAGAAACTAAACATAAACTATCTTCCACTAAATAAAAACATCCACAGAAATGAAAATACTTATCTATCCTATAGTCCCGCGAGTGGCCAGCTCGTGGGAGAAACTTGTCTTAACTCAAGTCACATTCAATCACTTTCGCAACACATAATAACTCCATTCAAAACTTCATATTTCCAAAGAATTAAAACTTAGAACAACATCATTTGCATTCACGAAAAATTGCAAGTACACAACTCTAATGATTTTTAAAACTAAGGGATTGTCTTTCATTCATCCATAGTATATATTTATATCCATGTTTCGAGCAACAACTAAAACTGAACTACTTCAAAACTCCTAAATTTTAGATGGCGGGAAAATGCCATTTGAAGAAGTCTTATAACTAAAAAATAGAATCTTTACTATTGCTATTATTTGGAACATAGAAAGGACTCCGAGTGGAGCTATAATGTCTTTTGGATAACTATAGAAATAATAGGATTAAAATAAAGTCTTCATTTAATGCACGCCTAAAATTTTTGGCGCCCTGAACTTCTAGTGCATTCATCCACAGCTGCATGATGTCCACTTCTTTTATAGGCAATGCATTAACCTACACAATTACTCAACTTTTCATGCCATTAAATCAACATTTAAAAGCTAATTTTAATCAATTTAGGAAATAAGGATTTGTACAACATTTTATTAAAAATAGATAAATATTGCTTATAAAAATAAATAAATTGGCAAGGCTAGGGAATTAGGTAATGCAAAAAGGGCTATTTGTTCCATCAAAGAAATGAGGTTATTTATACCTCGTCAGATCCATCTTTCCAACACAGCTTTTCCAACCAATCCTCCTCACTCAGCGTTTTGGGTTAAACAAGATTATTTGATAAAGTTGTTAAGACAACTGAGTAGGTCCTCTTTTGACTATCTCTCAACCCAAATCCTGATCTTAGACTTTCCTAACTTTTAATGCCATTAACAGAGAACACATCTCGAAAGGGCTGACAAGCCCAATTTATGCCATTTCAGGCCTGATCACCCTTGGATCAGTGCCAAGGGTTTATTTTTATACTTCAAATTCCACTAAATAGAATAGTGCCCTCCCCACTACTTCAAAGGGCTATTCACCTCAGAAAAAGAGATTAGGCTTCTAACAACTGAAAGCAAGCTAGGTGTGCAAAAATCGCTTCCTAAACTAATCTAATGAGGGGAGAGGTATGCAAATTCATTTTAACCCTTACAATTGCAGAAATATTAAACTTATATCAGAGATATTACAGCAACAAACACAATACAAGAATGTAGACAGAGAAGTAGACACAAGATGTATCGTGGGGAAAACCTTTTCAAGTGAAAAACCCCACACTCTAAAACTTGCACAATGTATTATCTGAAACAATAATAGTTTACAATACACTTGCAATGCAAGTTCTTCCAAGAATCTTCAAATGTTGATTTTGGAGTTATTTCAGCAGCATAACAGTACCTGTAAAAACACTATGTAACTACAACTCCAAAATAATGCATTTTATAGAGATACAAGGCATATTCTAGAAGCATCTTGGGATAGGCATCCACCTTGGCCACATAGCCATTTTACCGCATCAAAGGATGCTTGTCCAAGCTGCAAATACATTCCTTACATCTATCATACATGGCAAATTTGACTTTCCAAGTTTGGAGAGCTCCATGTTAAAAATAGACTATGACAGATGCTCTTACGCATCTTATAGTTTTCATAGATTTTCCCAACATAACAACCTTAAATGTTGTAAGAGAATCTGTCATACAAGACTAAATATAGTAAATTCCTCTTACAACATGTCATAGCCCAACTTGGGCACCCAAAGATGCCTTTCCCTCATGCAAAGATACTCACCAACACTTGTCCTCACTTGTCATAGGAATCTCCAAAATTGGCTCTTACATGTCATAGATTCTGTCATATAGAATATCTTCTTCCACATACCACAAGATGCCAACACATGGCATAATAGTTCCACCTCAAATGGGACGCCCAAATCCATGTAGGTTTGACTTGACCATCCAAGTCACATTCCAAGTAAGATGACATGTCACCGTGATACCTCAACTAAGTGTCCAAACTGAATATGCAAGTAAATACATCATTAGGAAATAAATAAATATACAATTAAATAAATAATGCTAGGAATCTGCAAAGGTTGAGACACCTTAATTCCCAACAACAACCTCCCAAGCCTTCCAAATGCAGCCAAAGACCATCGACCCAAAAGGTTTCATCTTGAAGTCCCCAAAAAGACAATCATAAGGATGCAACTTACTCCAGCTCAGAGCCCTCCTAGGGCGAGCCAACCTAATATTGTTCCTAACAAGGAATTTCCATGGCTCATCACCCTCCAGGGATATAATGATCCATTTTGCCACCAAAGCCATGCCTTGAAATCTTAGGTCCTTCAAACCCAAACCCCCAAAATCTCTGCTAACACAACACCATTTCTAGTTCACAAAATGTTTCTTATCCTTACCTTTACCATCTGACCAGAGAAAACACCTAATCACCTTTTGGATACTTTCAATTTTCAAATTTGAGAATAACCACATGGAAGTATAAAAAATGGTATATGCAAATAAAAACTTTTGATAAACCTAAAATCTCCCAGCCAAAGACAACACTTGCCTATTCCAATTTTTAAGCTTGATTTCAATTTTGGCAAACAACCAATCCCACATGTGCTTTAGAGAGGGATTAATGGCAAAAGGAATCCCTAAGAATCTAACCAATTTTTGGGGGCCTCTCCATTGCCATTCTCCCTCACCAATCCATTCAGGGGGAGAATCAAACCAACCTAGAAGAATATATTTATTGAAAGAAACCTTAGCACCTGAAGCACTACAAAATATGTTCAGTCTAATCTTTAAATTCTCTAAGTTTTCTTTTTTCAAAAAGGATATAAGGTCATACATTTGCAAACTGCATGTTTAAGAGCGAATTATCATCAGGAAGTTCAATTCCTTTAATGCTACTAGGGATTTTGTCTATTCTGAACATGTAAAATAAAGTTTCTGAAGCAATGACAAAAAGGGTAGGGGCCAAAGGGCAGCCTTGCCTAATGGATGCCCCATTGAGAAGGAGGAGGTAGGAGATCCATTAATTTTAATTTGAGTTGAAGCATCTCTAAAAAGCATCTCTACCACCTAAATTCCTGTGGAAAACCAAAAGCCTTAAGAACAGTTAAAATGAAAAACCATTCCACTCTGTCATATGCCTTCTCAAAGTCCAACAAGAGAATACCAGCATTCTGACTTGATTCCTTAGCCTAGTGAAGTGCTTCCCAACTGGTCAGCAAGTTTTCTAGAATGTATCTTCCCTTGATGAAACCAGTCCGTGTCACATTAATTATGGAAGGTAAAATATCTATCAGTCTTCTTGCCAATACTTTAGCAATAATTTTACAAGAGACATTAAGAAGGGAAATAGGTCTCCAGTTCCTCAAATTGGACTTATCACCACCTTTGGGAAGTAGTTTAATAAGGCCTCTATTGATCTCCTTTCCCAAAATGCCAACCCTAATAGCCTCATGATAGACTTCAAAAAGATCATCCACCACCCAATCAATATTAGCTTTATAAAATTCAACTGAAAGCCCATCTATCCCTGGAGACTTACAATTACTCATTGAAAGAATGGCATTTTTAATTTCATCCTTAGAAATATCTTGTTTCAATTTCTCATCCATTGACTCATCTACCTTCCTCGGATAGATAAGGGTACATAAATTTTGAGCTTCAGCACACTCAACCTTCGCATCTTCTGCCTTGAAAAGATTCTCATAAAACTCTCTAAAGGGTTCCTTAATATCATTTAGATCAGTGTAGGTGGTACCATTTTTAGTGATAGATTCTATATGCTCTTGCCTAAACTTGCATCTCAACAGATCAAAAAAGTACTTAGAGCCCCTGTCCCCATCCTTGATCTAGTTCAGCCGGGCTCTAGTTCTAGCACCTTGTACCCTGTGAGTTTCAAAACTCCTAAGTCTATTCTTAGTTACCCCCAGCTAAGCAACCAAATCAACATCAAAAGGAGAAACATGCATCCTTCTCTCAATATCCAAAAACTCAACCTAGAGCTCCTTTTCCTCCCTTCTTCTGTCCATAGCAAACTTCTTTCCACATATTTTGAACAAATATTGACAAGATTTAACAAGTTCTTCCCAATACCTAATGGCATTAGAGTTTTCATAAGTGACTTTTAAAATATTCCTTAAGATGATAATGCCCATCATACAATGCTCATTTTCCAGAAGTTGAACATTAAGCTTAAAAGAATTTTTAGATTTTGGCTTAGGGGCAGATTCATGATTAATAAAGAGAATATCTGCAGATATGGGATGGTGATCTGATAATGAACTTAGGGTAACTTTAACTGCATTATCATCCTGAGGAAAATTAAATTAAAAAAACTCTTTATTAACATACATTCTGTCTAATCTATTGTAGATCCTTTTGTTACTTGTCTGAGCATTGCACCATGTATACCAAATCCAATTACTTCTACACTTGTTTCCTTCCAAAGGGTCCATTAATCTGAGAGGCTTTTTGAATCTTATCTAAAAAAAAATTCATTTCCTTTCCACTCCGTGTTCTTTCCACCAATTTTATCCTCACTAAATTCAACCATATTGAAATCCCTAGCGAAGATCCAGGGGATCTTAGGAAGATGATTAGTTAACCAATCCCAAAGATCACCCCTCTCTCTATGATCATTTGAAGCATACAAAGAACAAAGACCAAATTTCATACCTTGTCTATCAAAAGTTACCCATGCACATCTATTACACAGGGAGAACCCAGACTGAGTAATGAATTGTCCCCATTCATTCTTGATGAGCAATGCAACACCTCCTTTACCCTTCTGATTATTAATATATAATTTTAATGAATCTTTCCAAATGAACCTTAGAACATTATCTAGAAGAAATCATGTAGCTTTAACTTCCTGAAGCATTAGAAAATCCATGTTTCTATGCTTATTAACAAAATCCCTGACAATGTATTTCCTATTTGGGGATTCTAAACCCTGCACATTCCAACTGAAGCATTTCATGGAATAGAAAATGGAATTCTCAACGAGTCTCTTCTTTAGAAATCCCCATATTATCAAAACATTTGGGGAGTTTCCCTCCCTTCACGCTTTTCCCTTCACTCAATTTTCTCCTAACATACTTCCTTTATTTTCTTCCCTCTCTATTTTTTTAAAATGGCCAAAACCTCTTCTCTATCTTCTAAATCATCCTTCTCATCCTCAGTTCCCTTAATGGGGGCTTCACTGTTAACCCTTGAAGGGTCTGGTGGTCTAAACTAAGTAGGGAAGCCATAATCTTCCAGAACTTTTTCCATTCTCCTCGTCAACATATTCTTTCTGATTTTCATTAGAGCTAATTGTTGAACATTTTTTTTGGGTGCCACAGTAATAGGGTCCCCCACATTATTTGAATATGATATAGGACCAGATTTTTTAATTGAATTAGTCTCATCAAGACTTCTGCAGACTGGGTCATGAGAGCCATTCAAGAGCGAGTCCCAGATCTCTCTATCCTTCTCAGAGAGAGGAGAAACAATTTTTAGGGAATCCAATTCAATCTCCATTCTCAGAGAGACCAAAGTTGTTGGGAATTAAGGTGTCTCAACCTTGGTAATTCCATGCATTATTTATGATTGTATTTATTAATTCATTGCCTATGTTGTAAATTAATTGTAAATTTCATATTGTCATTTTGTGGGATGTGGCACAGTGATGTGTCATCCTACATGGAAGTTGACAACTTGTAATTTTGTCCTCACATGAGGAGATAAGCGTCCCACTTTGTGGTAGGAGTATTTTGCCATGTGTCGGCATCTTGGATGTTGTGTAAGGGAATATTGACCGAAATGGTTATGATAGATTCCTATGACAGATTCTATGACACTTAAGAGTCAGAAATAGAAGCTTGTAAGACAGGTGTAGACATGTGTCATGAAGCATCTTTGAAAGGCATATTTGGGTGCCCCAAGGTGGACTATGACATGTTATAAGAGAATATGCTATTTATAGCCTGTGTATGATAGATTCTCTTACAGTTGTAAGTTGTAATCACTATGACAGATTCTATGACAGTCGTAAGAGTCGTAAGAGCATCTGTCATAAGCCATTTTGGAAATAGGTGGCCTCTTTGGAATGGGAGCTATGGACAAGTGTCGGGAATATTCTACAATGTTGACCAAGTGTCCTTAGGCGTGGGTTTTGGGCCATGAGGCCAAGTTGGACGCCCATTCCAAGATAGAGGCAATTTGGCCTTATATATTCTATATAAATAGGTGCTTGGATGAGGAGAGGTATTACGGGTTTGACAGGTACTGTTATGCTGCCGGTTTGTCTCTAGATACAACTGTCGAAGACTCCTGAGAACTTGCATTGCAAATATGTTGTAAACATTCTTTGTTTTAATAATACATTGTGCAGGTTTTGGAGTGTGGGGTTTTTCACTCGATAAGGGTTTTCCCCACGTATATCTTGTGTCTCTCTTCTTCTGTCTCACCTTCTCGGTTATGTGTTTGTTGTAATATCTCATGTTAATGGTTTAATGTTGTTGTAATAGTTAGGATAAATTTAAATTTGCACTCTCCTCCCCTCATTAGATTAGTGTAGGAAGCGATTTCCGCACACCTAGCTTCCTTTCAGTTGGTATCAGAGCTTGGCCAGTTTTGGTCTTAGCTGTTGGGTAGGGGTTTTTTGAGCTAATCTTAGGTTGGGTCAGAGTCTTATGTAGAGTATTCTTTATCTTATTGCAGCAAGGAGATGGTAACCACATCCGAAAGGTTAGAGGTTGAGAAATTCAATGGCACTAATTTTGAGTTATGGAAATTGAAGATGGAGGACCTACTTGTTGATCGTGACCTATGGGAAATAGTATCCGGTGTAAAACCTACAGCAATATCACAAGCTGATTGGGACCTCAAAGATTGGAAGGCTAAGGGTCTCATAAGACTCTGTTTAGCTGACTCTGTCCTGTTGAATGTCCATGAGGAGAAGAGCACGAAAGATCTTTGGAAGAAGTTGGGTGATGTTTATCAGACCAAGTCCTTGGTAAACAAACTTTTTCTAAAAAAGAAGTTGTTTGCTCTAAAGATGGAAGATGAAGGATTTGTTGCGGATCACATGAATGCTTTCAACATGATCATTGGATAGTTGACATCTGTGGGTGTGAAAATGGAGGAGGAGGATCAATGCATGACCCTACTTTGTTCTTTGCCAAATTCGTGGGATCATCTTATCATGGCTATCAGAAGCACCACTACCACCTTCAAGATGGAAGATGTGGTATCTTCATTGTTATCTGAAGAGATGCGGAGAAAGTCTTTTGAGGAAGCTAAAGAGGCTCTTGCGGTTCATGGAAGACCCAAAGAGAAAGGGAAGAAGAAGGACAAGAAAGGTGAAAAGGGTAGATCCAAATCCCATGGGAGATCCAAATCTCTTGGAAAGTCCAAGGCTCTTTGTTGGAACTGTGGTAAAACTGGGCATTTCTGAAAGGAATGCAAAGAGGAGAAGAAAAAGAAGAAGAAAGCTCCTGATTCAGATTTTGACAAGTCACAAGATGATGGTGATGCCTTCATCGCAGCCCTAGCCACCCATGCATCTGATGATGTGTGGTTGATTGATTCTGGTGCATCATTCCACATGACCTCGCATCGAGACTGGTTCACCAAATATGAAGAGTTCGATGGTGGAAGGGTGTACCTTGGTGACGACTCTCATCTTAAGATTGTTGGTCGTGGAAGAGTCTCAATCTGATTCCTTGATGGATGAGTGAAGGGGATCACTGGAGTTATGCACATTCCAGGCCTTGCATAGAACTTGCTTTCTGTAAGTATGTTGAATGATGCAGGTGTGTAGGTTGTCTTTTCAAAGGATGGATGCAAGATGACAAGAGGATCTATGGTGCTTGCGAAGGGTACTCGGAGGGGTACTCTATTTCAGTTGGAGGCATGCACTTTATAGTGCAATAGTTCTTCTGACTCAAGGAAACGAGCTACTGTCACTTTATCCCCACCATCTGAGCATGCAATGAAGAAATTTGTTGTAACCGATTCTGATGGTTGTGCACATGCTTTGGAATCTAAGCTTCCTGCTGAAAAGACTATGTTATGGCATTTGAGATATGGCCACATTGGTGAGAAGAGTCTGCATACCCTGAAAAATAAAAACCTCATTGAGGGGTTAAATGATTGTAATCTCAAGATTGACTTTTGCAAACATTACATTTATGGAAAGCAAAACCATGCTTAGTTTTACTCTAGTTCTCACAAGTCTTATGGTGTATTGGATCTTATTCATTCTAATGTGTTTGTTCTTGTTAATGTTCCTTCAATTTCAAAATCTGTATATTTTGTATCTTTCATAGATGATTATAGTAGAAGGACATGGGTTTATTTTATCAGAAGCAAGACTGAAGTCTTTAGTCGATTTAAAGAGTTTAAAGCCTTTACTGAAAATCAGACTTGTAAAAAGATTAAGTGTTTGAGAATTGACAACGATGGTGAGTTTTGTTTGGTAGAGTTTGATAAGTTCTGCAAAGAGCAAGGGATTGAAAGGCATAAGACAACTCCATATACCCCGCAACAAAATAGAGTTGCAGAGAGGATGAACAGGACACCGATGGAGAAGGCTAGGAGTATGCTTAGTGGAGCTGGCCTAGAACAAAAGTTTTGGGTTGAAGTTGTTGCCACTGCTTTCTATATGATAAACAGATCTCCTACATTAACTCTTGTTGGCAAAACACCTATGAAGGTGTGGTCTGGTAAGAAGCCTTCAATAAGGCATCTTCGTGTTTTGTTGTGAGGCATATGCACATGTGCCTAGGGAGAAATGGTCTAAGTTGGAGAACAAGGCTGTTAAATGTATTTTCATTGGCTATGGTGTTGGTGTGAAAGGATACAAGCTTTGGGATCCCGTGACTGAGAAAGTGTTGTATAGCAGAAGTGTTATCTTCAGAGAGCTAACACCCTCTTTCGTTGTTCTACAGCCAGAACAAATAAAAAAGAAAGAAGATGCGGCTCAGTTTCCTTCTGCCCCTAAGAAGACTGAACAGACAGACCCTGTGAGGCCTGATGATGAGGAGAGCTCTAGTAGCTCTGAAAGTGAAGAAGAAGTAGAACATCAACCTCAGCCATTGAGGAGGTCTACAAGAACAAGAAAGCAACCTGATAGGTTTGGTTATTCATTACTTGATTCTAGTTGTGCTTTTGCTTTACTTTCTAACACTGATGAGCCTAGAACTGTGAAAGAGGCTATGGGCATGAAAGATGCAGGTTCTTGAAAGGAGGCCATGGAGGATGAGATGGCTTCTTTGGAAAAGAACAAAACATGGGACTTGGTGCCTTTGCTTGATGGATGGAAACCTGTAGGTTGCAAATGGGTGTTCAAGAAGAAATTTAGTGCAGATGGCAGTGTTGAAAAGTACAAGGCTAGATTGGTTGCGAAGGTGTACTCACAAGTGGAGGAAATTGATTATGGTGAAATTTTCCCTCCTATTGCAAAGATGACATTCGTTAGATTTCTACTATCTCTTGTAGCTGCTTATGATTTAGAGATAGAACAGATGGATGTGAAGACAACTTTCCTTCATGGTGATTTGGAGGAAGAAATCTACATGTCACAGCCAGAGCATTACATAGAGAAAGGTAAAGAAAATTTGCTTTGCAAGCTTAAGAAGTCTTTGTATGGTTTGAAGTAGTCTCCTAGGATGTGGTACTTAAAGTTTGATGCCTTTGTGTTGTCAATTAGTTATCTGAGATCGAAATCGGATCATTGTGTGTATTATAAGTTTGATGGTGATCATATTCTCATTGTTGCATCATATGTTGATGATATGTTGCTCATTAGGAAGGGTAAGAATATGATTTCTAATTTTAGGTCTCAGTTGGCAGCACAATTTGAAATGAAAGATTTAGGGGCAGCTAGGTACATTCTTGGAATGGAAATCAGAAGAGACAGAACTAACATAAAACTTTGGTTAAGCTAGAGTAAGTATGTGACGACCGTGTTGGACAGGTTCAACATGGCAGATTGTAGACCAGTGAGTGTTCCTGTTTCATTAGGGACAAAGTTGTCTGTTAATGATTGTCTGAAATCTCCTAGTGAGGTGGAGAACATGAGCAGAGTACCTTATGCTAGTGTTGTTGGTAGTTTGATGTATGCTATGGTCTGCACAAGACCAGACATTGCCCAAGCAGTGGGAGTCCTTAGTTGGTTTATGGCTAATCCTGGATGGGTATATTGGGATGCAGTTAAGCAAGTGTTCAGATATTTGAGGGGTACTTCCAAGTATTCTATTTGCTATCATGGCAATGCTACATGACCTCTGCATTTAGTTTGTATTTGTGGATTTATCGATTCTGATTGGGCAGGTGACATTGACAACAGGAGATCCACCAGTGCATATGTGTTCACAATGTTTGGTGATGCGATTAGTTTGATGAGTAAGTGACAACATGTGGTTGCTTTATCCACTACAGAAGCTGAGTATATGGCTACAACTCATGCTTGTAAGGAAGCCATTTGGCTTAAGAGATTGTGTTCAGATATTGGTGTTGATGCAGGTCAAATTACGATCAGTTGTGACAGTCAAAGTGCAATTTGCCTTGTGAAGAATCCAACTTTCCATGCCAGAACAAAGCATATTGATGTTTAGTTTCACTTCATGCGAGACATGTTAGAGGATGGGAAGGTAAATTTAGAGAAGGTAGATACTTTGAAGAGTGTTGCAGATGCATTGACAAAGCCAATGAGCACAGAGAAGTTTAGATGGTGTTTGAAGTCTATGGGCCTCTTGGCCTATAGCAGTTAAATCCTATTATTGTATTGGCTCTTACAAGGTGTTCGACAAGTGGGAGAATGTTAGGAATTAAGGTGTCTCAACCTTGGTAATTCCTTGCATTATTTATGATTGTATTTATTAATTCATTTCCTATGTTGTAAATTAATTGTAAATTTCATATTGTCATTTTGTGGGATGTGGCACGGTGATGTGTCATCCTACATGGAAGTTGACAACTTGTAATTTTGTCCTCACATGAGGAGATAGGCGTCCCACTTTGTGGTAGGAGTATTTTGACATGTGTTTGCATCTTGGATGTTGTGTAAGAGAATATTGACCAAAATAGTTATGACGGATTCCTATGACAGATTCTATGACATGTAAGAGTCAGAAATAGAAGCTTGTAAGACAGGGGTAGACATGTGTCATGAAGCATCTTTGAAAAAGGCATATTTGGGCGCCCCAAGGTGGACTATGACATGTTGTAAGAGAATATGCTATTTATATCATGTGTATGATAGATTCTCTTACAGCTGTAAGTTGTAACTGCTATGATAGATTCTATAACGATCATAAGAGTCGTCAGAGCATCTGTCATAGCCCATTTTGAAAATAGGTGACCTCTTTGGAATGGGAGCTGTGGATAAGTGTCAAGAACATTCTACAATGTTGACCAAGTGTCCTTAGGCATGGGTTTTGGGCCATGAGGCCAAGTTGGACACCCATTCCAAGATAGAGTCAATTTTGCCTTGTATATTCTATATAAACAGGTGCTTGGATGAGGAGAGGTATTACATGTTTGACATGTACTATTATGCTACCAGTTTGTCTCTAGATATGAGTGTCGAAGACTCCTAAGAACTTGCATTGCAAGTGTGTTGTAAACCTTCTTTGTTTTGATAATACATTGTGCAAGTTTTGGAATGTGGAGTTTTTCACCCGATAAGGGTTTTCCCCACGTATATCTTGTGTCTCTCTTCTTCTGTCTCACCTTCTCTGTTATGTGTTTGCTACAATATCTCATGTTAATAGTTTAATTTTTCTATAATAGTTAGGATAAATTTGAATTTGCACTCTCTTCCCCTCATTAGATTAGTGTAGGAAGCGATTTCCGCACACCTAGCTTGCTTTCAAAAGTCTCAGAAACAAGAGTCACATAATTATCAATTCTAGAGCCCCCAAAGACCAGCTTAGGTCTATCAATAGAGGGAGAAGAGGTAGGAGCTAATTCAGCCATCAGGGAGGAGCCTGAGGTATCCTCACAATAAGGGAGATCATTAAGCACCAGCTTCTCTAGACTATTTCACACATCCTTAAGAGCACCATCTAGTGGTCTGATATTCGACTGAACGGGTTGAAAATAGGGATTTGACTCAAAGACTGGAGGAATAACAACTTCTCTCCTAGGCTCTAGGGTACTTCTTTGTCCCTCACCCATTGAGCTCGAAACATTTTTAATAGAGACCCCTGGCTCAAAATGATTGTCAGCATTTCTTAATTTTATCATCGAACAATCTTTTTTTTATGACCATCCGATTTGCAGAGAAAAGATGAGTTAAGCCCCCCCAAACCCAATATAGTACATTCAACCAATTTGTCACCGAGACTAACTTGCAAAACTTCTAGAATAACAACCCCAGGTTTTAAGGAAACCAACACCCTTGCATCCAGATAAGGCAATGAGATCCTTGAATCCTCCACTTTTAAAATCTTTCCCAGTGAGTCTAACAGATTAGGCAAAAAAACCCATAGTTGGACAGGAATATTTCTAATTAATAACCATCTTGGAATTGAGCAAAACTTAATATCCTGAAGCGAAGCCTCATGGCTCCACGGGAAGACCTTGAATAAAGATCTCCCAAAATTCCAAATGTCTCTTTCTAATACTCTTCTCTACATCAAATGACTTTTCAAGAAAATAACAAAAATGCCTTTCAAAACCATCCTACAAAATGAAACAAAAACACCCATCCTTTTTCCCCAAACAATATTGAGCCAATTGTCAAAAAATCTCCTTGCAGGCAACTTTTCTACATCTAAACATACAAAGAACAGAGCAACATTCTTCAGTTTATTTTTCTCAGCACTAATAGCCTTTTGCATACCCAAATTAGGATGTAGCACTAATTTCCTCGATAGAAGAGAAGCCTTACCTTTTCTGACTCCTCTGACTTCCCTTCATCCTTGAAACTACTGCCACCCCTACCTCCATAGCCCTCTACTCCCTCCTCTCACACCTGGAAGCACACATGTTTGGGAGGAGAGATGACATTTTGGACTCCCAATGCATCCCTAAATGATTTTCTCGAAGCCTCCACATCACTATTAATTCCCCTTGCATCCCCATTAACTTCCTTCGGTGCCTCCATTAATGAGCCTGATCGAGGAGCAAATGCCTTGGTCGGAGGCATGCTTCACGAACTCCAACGAGCATGTGTCTCCAAAGCACAGAGACTCTCAACCCAAACTACCGAGAACCCTACTAAAATTAAATTAAAAAAATTATGGATTTAGGCAGAGAACTATAGCAAACAAAATAATATCTAGGGCATTATTAAACAAAGTAAAACCAATGTATCAAAAGGAAAACAACAAAATCTATGAATCTTGCAGTAAATAAAGAAATAGGAAAACTAATTTTCAATCCAAGAGGAAAGCCTACAACTTGCCCATTGAGGGAAACGAAACCCTCGAACAACTTGCAGAGATTCCTTTTTTCATTCCCTATTTTCATATTTCACATTCGAGTGCCCCTTCATTAGTGGACCCAATGAATTTTCTATGCACCATGACATCTATCAATTTTTTATGTCCTTGGGGATTGTCCTCTGGATCCTTTTATGTTTTCCTATGATATATTTTGAAAAATTATGTAGTACCTTATTATACATCTTCTATTGAATAAACACATGACTTAGACATTCACGAAGGAAAAAATAATGCGAGGATCTCTTACTACTTCTACTTGGTTTATGTAAAGACAATGCATGATCAAGATCCTAGTTGGTTCAAGGGACAATCCTATCTTAGTGAAAGATAAAATTATAGATCAGGTAAAGGAAAATAAGAATCAAATTAATTTGGTACACAATCTAAAGAGAACAAAATACTTTTAGCAAATATGTGCTACTTCTATTAAAATTGAAACAAATAGGGACAAATAGATGTTACAAATAGCAAGGCTAGGAAAGAGAATTCTCATGACTAGAAAAGAGTGAACACATCATTTTTTTTTTGCTTAGACTATTTAGCTATCTAACCTCCCACACAAAGGCTTGAATGTCTATATATACAATATATTCATGTTCTAAATCACTTGACCTTCCAACTGCTTTCTAGTTATGTTCACTAATAATTGGTGTTCCAATCCCAAATTCTGAAGAGTAAAACTTATGTGGATGTCACACTTGTAGGATCACTAACTATTTAATAATCACTAGGTGGTGCATGAAGGTGCATTAAGTCATATGTGGTGGTGCACAATGGCATCATAACTTGCATGTAGGGCATACATGATGTTTTTGGAGCTTATAAATTAGCATAGAATGTTGTTATCGTGCACCAAAGATTATTAGAGTCTTATGTGATTGGGATTTAATCATTCAACTATCTATTATTTTAGGACTATCTATTTTAAAGTTATAAGTGTAGGATATCATACTTAATAACTCTATTTAATGGAGATTGGGGCTCACTAAAGATCAACCTCTTTTAAGGTAGTGAGCTTAATGTTTAATACATGAAACTTAATAAAACTAGTCGTTTGAGCCTCGATCATGCTTAAAGAAATAAATATGTGTAATAAACTCCCTTTGAAATAGGATCCTTAAAGTTTATAATGGTGAAAATCATACCCCATGCACTTTTCCCTTATGATTTGCATCCACTTTGAGTAGAGTGTCCTTTATGTAATAACATGTCTATAAGTGGCATAAACTTGTGTGAAATTCAACTCACGGTATTACCTTGGCTTGACTTCATCATCACTCATCTCAAAGAATTAATTATAATCCCTATATCTCCCATTCACCACCATGAATCATATCTACAGGTGCAAAATTGAACTAGGTTATTTCCACACATGTGGATTTGAACCTTGAACTTTTAATATTGAAAATTTAAATTTAAACCTTGTCAACCTTTTCACTAATTACTTTTGAGTTGACCTAGCAAACATTATATGGATTTATGGTGCTATGTCATTCTATTTAGAGACATTCATCATTCATTTTGAAATCATCAAGGATTATGGAAAAGCTTTGTAATTGATCATTCATAGTCCATCTATAGAAACATTATCAACTTAGTGTACATCATTTTAGGCATCCCTAAATTCCATGCTAACCAAGCTCACTTCCTATGTTACCCTTATTTTATGATGATACATATTTTGTGGCCTATGATGGTGTCTTATCTCCTACTTTGGCCTTATACATGCATTTGATATATCTAGGGATCTTGATTCATGCGATTTTGTACCTATTGATCATATTCCTTATCTGTATCATGAAATCTTTACATTTAAACCTATAGATTCTCCTCCACTTTCCTACCTTGCTTCATCTTTCCTTTAGGAGCCTAGTAATGTAGATACACATGTTTCACATTCACATGAGGTTGCTAGTCCTCTAAATCTTTTTGCTCATGGTCTATTAATGATGTATTTAGTGAGGATTGTAGTGCTAGTTCTTTCTCTTCTGGTGATGAGATTGATGACTCTTAGATTTGTGATGATTTGGTTACAATTCACATTCCTTTAAAGCACTTGTGATAGTCATTTAGTGGTAATTAAGCTATAACATTACATGTTTTAGATAAATTTTATCTTCATATTATGCTCATATGTATACAATGATGATACTTTAATGCATTACATTTGGTTATGTCGTTGATAGCAAACCACCAGTTTGATTCATGTCATGATTATTATACATCAATCCATGCTTTACAGTGTGATTTTATAGACTACTTTAATATGTGTGTCTCTATCCCATGTTCTCATATTTTTCATATTTCATGTTCTAGTGCCCCTTCCTCAATGGATCCCATGAATTTTATATGCATCATGACATCTATCAAAATTTTATGTCCTTGGGGACTCTCTTTTGGATCCTTTTATGTTTTCAGGTGATATATTTTGAGTAATTATGGAGTACCTTATTATACATCTCCTATGTTCAGGGGACAATGGAGTACCTTATTACACATGACTTAGATAGTCATGAAGGAAAAAAAAACATGAGGATTTCTTACTGCTTTTAATTGGTTTATGTGAAGATAATGGATGATCTAGATCCTAGGTGGTTTAGGGGACAATCCTATCTTAGTCAAAGATAAAATTATAGATTAGGCAAAGGAAAATGAGAAGCAAAGTAATCTAGTACACAATCGAAAGAGAACAAAAGACTTTTAGCAAGTATGTGCTACTTCTATTAAAATGAAAACAAATAGGGTACAAATAGATGTTACAAATAGAAAGACTAGAAAAGAGAATTCTCATGACTAGAAAAGAGTAAACACATAAAAAAAATCTTAGACTATTTAGTTATCTGACCTCCCACAAAAGGATCAAATGTCTATATATACAATATATTTACAAAATAGGTTGGGAAGATGAAATGATTCATATCCTAAACCACTTGACCTTCTAACTACTTGCTAGTTATATTTGCTGATAGTCGGTGTTCTAAACCCACGTTCTGAAGAATAAAACCTTGTGTAGTTATCACATTCTGTTGTAACCATACAAAAATTTCATATGTTTCCAAGTTTATCCAATTAAAACTTGCTTGTTTACCTCTAACTTACTCCCAAAAGTGCTCATGCCTCACTCTAAATGCACCTTATCAAAGAAATTTAACTCTAGAGTACAAGCACACTTACCTCCAAATCCACACACCATCATGAAGGGATTAGATGTGAATAAAAGTGTGTTTTGTTGTCTTCTAGCCTGCCTCAACAAAAGGACATTCAAAGGATTCAAGTTAGTTCAAAAGTGTGCCTAGGTGGATATGGGCACGCCTGAGTAAAGAAATTAAATCATGTGTAAAAGCACATCCAGAAGGATACAAAGGCACCCAAACAAAGGAAACCTATGTGAAAAAGGACATGTGCCAGGATAATCTCACATGCTAAGGTAAAAGAAAGAAGAAGTTAATTGCAATGAACAGGAATTTCATGCCCACATTTTACACATGGACATGAAAACTAAACTAACAATTTTTTTATAAAACCCAACACTAATACAGACTAGTGCACTACATGTGTGCTTGTTTAATATGCACACCCAATGTTTTTGCATGTACAACGTATTTTTTGGCATACCACACTAAGATAAAGGTGTAAAGCGAGATGAGGGTGGTATGAAACTCCTTTCATACCCCTTTGCTATGGAAGTAACCTAATTAGGGTTTAGTGACGCAACATGCGATGCCACGAGGGGAGACCCCTTTTGAGGTGACAACCCCTAAGTTTCCTAGATGATGCAAAAAAATAATCTCGCCACAAGGGTGAGACCTACACCTAAACCAATATTTAAGCCCTAATTAATTTAAAATAATAAAATAATTTAAAATGCAGTAACATAATACATTTAAATAATCTCTAGTAAAACCATAAAATTTTGACATTTGAAATAAACTATTAACATTCAACGAAATCAAGAAAATAACTTGACTAATTTAATAAATTTAATTCGAACTAATAGCATTTGAAAATTAACTTAAATTTGACATTTAAATAAAGCATAAAATTTAAATCCTTTCAAACAAAACCATGCATGACTTATTTCAAATTCTAGAAATAAATAACCAATACATTTAAAACTATAACCAATGATAAATGCAACCTTGTTTGATAAATAAAATGTCTAATCATTTAAATTAATCATCCTAAGACTAACATAATCAATCTCCAAACCATAAATTAATTTCTAAACTATAGAGCAAGTTAAGAGGAATTAATAATCCCTAAGTGGGATTAATTAATCCTAACATTAGGTTTAGTCACTAATACATTAGGTCATCTCAAGCCCTAGAAAAATAGTTTATATAAGCGGGTTTAAACCTATAAAAGTTCATATTGTTTTGCAGGATGAAGAGAGGGTCAAGTTTCTAGAAATCACTTCTCAAAGAGAAGTTTATTTCTGCAAATTTTCTAATCTTATCTATATTGTTTTCAACATGCTTTCCATATTCTTTCTACAATATTTTGATTTGGTTTTCTAAATTGTTCTTCAAACTTTTCTGATAGTTCTACTATTTATTTACCAAAGTTTTACATTTTGTTTTCAAAAGTTTCCCTCCAAGATGCCTTTTTTTGAAATAGAAACACACACACACACACGTATATATAATATATATACATACATGTATATATATAAATAATATATATATATATATATTTATATTCTAAAAAATAAATACAACTCTTTGTTTATAAAAAGAAAAGAAAAATATATAGATAGAATATATATATAAACACAGAGAGATATGAATAAAGATATTCATATAATGAAATAGAGCCAAACTAAGGAGAAAAATTGTAGGGTTTTAAATATTGTAAAATGCATTAGGGAGTGTAAGGTGGTGAGAATGTCATAGGGGTGATAGACTACACAGGTCCACAAGTCTGCAGACCTGTGTAGTCTACAGGTCCTGCACAAGGCTTGCGACCTACACAGGTTGTGGCCCTGTGGGTGGGAAGAGAGGTAGAGCCCTTTCCTACAGGGGCACTGTGGGGTCAGGGTCTTTGACCCCTTCCCCTTCGTTGTAACACAATAGAGCATGAGGTTAGGGTTTCAACCCTTCCCTGACGCCAAAACTTATTTATAAATATATATTTTAAATCTTTTCTTTCTGTTCTTTTTTTTAAACTTCGACTTATAAACTTTTAACCTCAAGTAACATCTTTTATTTATAAACTTAAATATAGTTTATATTTTTTTTTGTTAATAAAATCTTGGTTATGAACCAAGGATCAGAGAAAAAACCAGAGCTAAGCTCTACATAACCAGTGTCTTGTATTCATATAAAAAACTATGTATACTAAGGCATTATCACCCTTTTTCATATTCTGTTTCTATTCTATATATATATATATTATATCAGTCTACAAAGTTTTAACATAAAACATAAAAACTATAGGAGAGGGAGCAAATTATAGGCCCCGTCCCTGCCACATTAAGCTTACATTCTTTATCATTCTAACCTTTAGACAACACCACCACATTAGGTTCCTCGCCACTTGAATCCACCACCGCTTCCAGGAAACACTCAACATCCACAAGAAAGGAGCCTGCCGGAAGAGTCACCTGTAACCCTTTCACTAGCGCCTCCACCATGTTCTAAAGACTAGCCATCCTGTGCTTGAGACTATGCAAATGGTCCAACAGACAATCATGAAACATATCCATATGGTTATCCACCTCAAGCAAATCATCATGTAGAAGGAAAGAGGTAGCTATTGTCACCATGATCGTGGCATAGGCAAGCGACTACGCTCCATCAAAGGTGCTCCATCGACCCCTAGTATATCCAAGGTCTAATAGAAAACTTGCCATAGCCTCCCTAAGTTTAGCCTCAGGTAAACCATCTACATCTTTCACCACTCCCCACATTCGCACCATCCACCTATACAAAGAGGGATTTTCAATTTTTGCATCCACAAAATGCATAAATTCATCTTCCGCCTCACCTCCCGTCACTCTATGCTTACATTTCTGACTACCTTCCCCTCCTGGTTGGCTTTTACTTTCACCAAAGAGCACCATTCTTCCTCCCACATGTCACTTCCTAGTTGTTGAAGCTATCTCCGCTAGCCACCTCAACACAACATTCAACATACAGAAAGTAAATATTACTTGACCAATACTCCAAAGCATAGCATTTAGAACAATGAGGTCCTGTGCTTGTCATAATGTTTCATTAATACCCCATCCCATCACATTGAGTGGTGCGAGCATCAAACACTATCACCCAACGACACTTTAAACAATCATCAATCTATCCTTCTCCCTTGTCACCTTCCTTTGTCTCCCTAATGTGGATCTTACCTCTTATCAAGTGGATGTTCCTTCAGATCATCCTGCATGATTTTGATAACCTCTAAAGGAAAAATTTCCTACCAACATTTACTTGTCCACTTATCCCTCTTCATATGAACTCCCTCGTTGGCAACCTAATCTGCCACCTTATTGCCAGCTCTCTTAATGTGAGAAAAACTAACCTCTTCAAAGTCCTTAGCCACAATCCTAGTTGTCTCAATGATAGTCTAAACTCACCAATTGTTATAGTCACCTCCCTCCATAGCTCTAATAACCAAGCTAGAATCACCTTCTATCAAAAGCTTCCTCCATCCCTTCTCCTTGGTTATCATCAAACCCCATAACATCACTCTAGATTTAGCCGAATTATTAGATTCAGACCCAAAGTCTAGAGCATACAGACCAATAGGTTGTCTAGAGAAGTCTCTGAAAACTCTAGCACCCCCAGCTTTTCCAAGATTGTTCTTGGTCACACCATTGAAATTAAGTTTTATCCATCCTTCTTTTGGCTTGGCCCAACCAATTGCTTATGTCTTATCTCTTCTAGTTGGTTAGTGCTAATCAATCCACTTGTATCTAGTCCAAGCCTCCCCCCAACCCTTTTCCTTCTCTAAAATCGTCCAGTTATTCCTGTTGTGGATTTCTCCCAATTCCCCTAAAGAACTCTCCATAAGATCCTAGACTCTTTCCACTGATTTCTTTGAGTCCCTGAATAATCTCCTATTCCTTTCCAGCCATATATTCTATACTATCAAGGCCGGTGCCAGCTCCCAGATAAACTTGAGCCCAGGGTTGCTAACTTTTACTATCCAGCTTTTCAGTAGACTAGGAATGTTCTTTGGGCATACCTAAGAGAGCCCTCATCTCTTTAGGAAGCATGTCTATATTGAGAAGGTGAACTCACACTATACAAAAAGAAGGTCATTATCTTCTTTAGCTGCTTCACACATCACACATCTAGAGGAGCATGACCTGCCCATCATTCTTATCCTATCCCATGTTAACACCCTTCGCTTCCAAGCTATCCAAAGAAAAACATTGGCCTTGGGGAGTCCCTGTTTACACCACACCTTACCATCTATTTTCTCAAAACTAGTTCCTTTGTAGAAGTATTTAGAATATGCCGTCACTTTCCCGCTTCCATGTCCTCCCCAAACCATACTATCTTCCTTCGTAGGGCCAAAGACCGACCATCTCTCTAGCTTCTCTTTCACTTCATCACATACTCCTCTCAGTTCGCTCACCAAGAGATCGAGCTTCTTCCATTTTCTATTTGGAGGGAGGCCTTCCAGATAATCCTTAACCCTTTCTCCCAAGACTTCCTCAAAATGACTAGTAAGAGGAAGGAATCTATCTATGTCTCTTAGGGTACCCTCCTCCATCCATCTATTGTTGTGCATATGTTGTCATTGATGTAAAAGGAATAATGTTTAGAGGTGTTGTGATGAGGAAAGCATATTCTTGCATATGTTGTCAAAGGAGTGATGACCAGAGGAGCAGTCAAAGGAGTGATGATCAGAAGAGTTGTGATGTGAAAGACATGAGAATGATGTTGGATCAGTATCATTTGTACACAATTGTACTTTATCTTCTGAAGTTCATGGACAGGTGAAAGTTGTCTAGTTAAAGGATATGCTGACATGAAGAAGTTGTGACTTCTTGCTTTTGGTGAAAAGAGTTATGATTGTTGCTTATGGTGTTGAGAATGTTGCATTTAGTACCTCTTGATGAAAAGCATTGCATGGGATTTGAAGAAAAGTGTTTAAGTGATCAAGATTGTTAGAGGCACAGGGAATTGTACTACAGAAGTTCAAGAAAATGTACTGCATTCCTCCACAAATGAAGACATGAGCATGTAGATTGGAAGTTATCTAGAAATACCTATAAGGTATGTGTGGTTCAGATTTGAGAGCATAAGAACTACCACAAAGCTTTCTAGAGTTAGTAGAGTAAAGATAATGGTGATACAGTGTTGTTGCAATCTCAAAGGTATAGAAGAAAGCTTCACATTTCTTTGCACTCTAAGATATGGCCTTGCTTCTTGGAGGATAGCTAGAGACAGATAAGAGGTATGCATAATCCAAGTTTCAGAGCACAAAAGTTACTGCAGAGTTTTTCAGAGCTAGTAGAGTGAAAACAAGTCATGTTGTTGTGTAAGGTTATCAAAGATAGTACAAAAAGCCACCGCATTTCACCGTACCTTAATGTTTGGCTTTGTTGTTTGAAAGATAAGTTTAGAGGGTTAGTACATGTGCTCAGTTTAGGTTTCAAGTGTTTTTTATCACTACAAGTATGTTTTTCAATGTTCTATGTCAAGACAGTGTAACCAGTCTATGTAAACGATACCAACATCAGCGTTTGATTGCTTGCACCAGCAAGAAGAAGCATAAACTAGAAAGAGGAGTGTATGAGAAGGCTTTACAGGTCATATAGTGTTAGTGGCTTGATCTTCATGATGATATCTCTCTTCTACAGTATCGCATAGGGTGTGGAGCTAATGTATGAAAGAATATATGTTTGCAGTATTGACATGGTGTGTTTGAGTGAGTGCGCTTTGTGTTTGGAAGTATGTGCTAGCATAGAGATGTGTGCAAAGGTAAATTGGGACCAATAGATCCCTTAGTATGAACTACATAGTGGGATTTCAATCCTACATTACCGTAAATGATTTGGGAGCCGACAAGCAAGGTCGTTACACGTTTCATGTTACACATTACATTTAGGCCAACGAAGATGATGTTTTGAAGACTTGTAGAGGATATACATGAAGGATAGAAGATTTTTTCAGTGTGTAAGTGTGTGTGTGTGTATAGAATGTGTTAACTATGTTAATGTGTGGACAAGATCATTTCAGAAGAAGTATGATGATGAAGTGTGGAAAAGATCAATTCAATTAAAGTCAATGTAGAAGTGATGTTGCTGCGAAGGTATTTGAAGAAGTTGTGTTGTTGTTGTGATAGAGCAGAGGTACTTGAAGTAATTCTGATTTTGCAAAGGTTGGTGTAGTGCATTGCGGAAGTGTCTTGAGGATGAAAGATAATAGAGATGATTAAGCAGAGGTGTTGAAGTCATTAGAATAAGTCAATGTCAAAGTGTTAATGAAGATGATGCTGTAGAAGATTTTGAGGTATCTGAATTAGTCAAATGATCATGATGATAGCAGAGAGGATAGTGTGGAAGTATTAAGTCATTGAGAATATGTCAAGGATGTCAAAGATTTAGTAGAATTGATGTTACAGAGGAAATTGAACTAGCAAATTCAGTTGAAGGGACTAGAATAGAGGTTGGAGCCTTATTGTGTAAGAGTTGTAGCTCTTCAGGAAGTTGGTACTTCCTTTGGGTTGGTGCCCATAAAATTAATATTGTAAGTGTTGTAGCACTTTAGGGAGTTGGTGCTTCCTTTGGGTTGGTGCCCATAAAACCCATTGTAATACCTCATTTTATTTGTGAAGCTGGATTTGGATAGTAGATCCAAGCAGCTTAATCACTGTGGTTTTTCCCATCTTAGGTTTTCACATAAATCTGGTATTATGTGTGTATGTGATCTTATAATTCTTTTGGTTTAAATGTTCAGTTTGGATTGAATGCATTTAAAGGAAAGAATTTGAATAAGTACTTACTCACCCCCCTCTCAGTACTTCTGTGTGTTCAACATCTATCTCTCCAAAACCTAATCTTTTAACTGTCCCCTAGCTTCCAATATATTTTTGGGCCTAGAATCTTACCACAAGCTCTGAGGAAATTCCAAATACTTGATCCTTTAGGGAGGATGCAGTCCTTATCAAATAGATTATCTACATTATTCTATAGGTATTTGGTCTATATGATTCTGCTCCAAAGTTTTTTCCTTTCTTTATAGATCCTCCAGATTAACTTAGCTCCAAGAGCCTTGTTCATCTCTTAAAAATTCCTGAAGCCTAATCCCTCCATCTTGATGGCTCTGCAAATATTTTTCCATTTTACTAGATTGTACTTAAACTTCTCCTCGCTACCCCTCCATAAGAATCCCCTTTTTAAAACTTCTACATTCTTTTCCACCTTGCTAGGAATTTCGAAAACAAACATTCTGAAAACAAGGACTACCGCCATGGATACTTTGATGAGTGTAATTCTGCCTGCCAAAGAAATCCACTTCTCTTTCCATGAAGCAAGCATCCCATGAAAATGATTCAGGACATTCCTCCATTCTAAATCTAAGGGCCTCTTATTCATTAAAGGCATACCTAAATATTTACTTGGAAGTTTGTCAATTTCAAATCCCAGGGTTCTTTGAATCTCCAAACTATCTAAACAAGGATCTTTCAAGAAAAAATTAGTTTATATATAAAATAAAACATTTCCCCTCTATTTTACAAAAAAAATAGAAACTATAACATATGCAATTTTCCTTTAAAGCCATATAAAGAAATAAATTCAATAGTATATATATATGACTAAGAGTAAACACCAATAAGATTCCTAAATGTTGTATATATATATATAACTAAGAGTACAACACCAATAAGATTCCTAAATGTTGTTTTTAAATTAACTCTAGAAATTTCAAATATCTTTTCTAGGAAATATAAAGTACATCATTTTACATTTAATTATATAAAAATTTGTTTCTCTCAAACTATAATATCCAAAGAACATATACTTTATTTTTCTCTTAAGAGAGTGAGTGAGAGAAAGAGAGCTATTAATATATGTGTATATATATTTTTGCAATGATACATTTTAAAGAATACAATCCATATATCTTTCTTAAAGCATTAAAGGGTATTATATATATTTTTCTTTCTTTGCTTATGTAAATCTAATAAGGAGGGAGAGAGAGAACAAACAATATATCTTTCTTTTTCAAATGAATATAAAATAACACATTCTTTTCTTTCTTTAAAAACATTAAGACAATAACTACAAATGATAAATAGAACAAGCAAATCATTCTTTTATTTCCACAAAAATACTTGAATGTATTTACAAAATTTCCATGAGATTATAACCTTTGAACAAGATATTTTACAAATAACCTTTCTTTACATCCCTCCCCACTTACAAAGCTAAACAAACTTGAGACTTTTACATAGTCTTAACAAAAAATATTAATGCTCTTAAACAAGAACTAAGCTTCACAAGGGAGACTCATTTTTTCCTTCTTTGACAGGATTTCTGCAAAATATATAACAACCCTAACTAGGCCAATGGAGGGCTCATCACCCAACCATAGGCTATCTTGCAAGCCACTCCCGAGCTAGGAGGCCTTTAAGGTAACCTCAAGTTCACATACTCACACAAGGGAACCATTTCCAAAACACACAAGACATACCAAACACTCCCTACTCACTCCCTACCCAAGGAGACTCACATAAACTAAAGCCATTGCATGGATTTAATAGGGGAGAGAATGGACATCACTCCTACAAAAGGGAAGATATAAATAAGAACTTGTAACAACCACATGCATAACACAATCCCAAATCCATAGCCTCTTGCTATCACTACACATACTTATGACTCTCAAAGAACCAAGGCACTCTTGCCTACAAAATAAGATACCCAAAACACCAAGAACGAGCCATACTTGCCTACCAATCTCCTCTCAAGGAGTGGTCTTCCCCTGAGGAGGTTCACACCTCTCTCAAGACCCAACACAAGGCATGCTCCCACACATGGAGAGATCATGCCCAATACAACCCTTACCCTTACACAAAAAGAACAATAATAAAAAATGCAACACAACATGTATTCACAAGCATTCAAGAGAAAAGTAAGAAGAGTAAAAATACTAAACATATAAAGCTTAGAAATCTTGAGAGCCTACCTCTCAATCTTCCCAAAGAATGATGAAGGTAGGAGCCCTTCCAAGAGTCCAACTCCAAGTTCTCCTTCAAACTCTTGCAACAATCCTTCTCTCCAAATGCAAATCCCTCCAAATCCAAAATGACAAAAAGATCTTTTCTCTTCCTAAGAATGGAGATAAATAGGGTTACAAATTCAAAAATCTTGAATGGGGAGGTGACACTTGTCACCTTCCCATTCACCTTCAAGAGAACACCTCCCCACAAATTCTCTCACACATGTGAGGTATTGGAGGGTGGGAAGTACTTGGGCTCTCTTCCCGTAAAGGTCTTACATTGTGTGCTCACACATGTGAGACTTTGGGATCAACTCAAGCCCATACATGGATCAAGGAGAGTGGGAATGGGATGGTGACAAGTCACCCATCCATCTTTCCAAAACCTTAATCTCATCACTCTCTTCCCAAGGTTATTTAGAAGGGTCAAATCTTAGTCAAGACCAAATAATTATGGTCCAAAAGGTACCTATACCCTAGGTACTTGACCTAGGGCCCTAAAAACCATAAAACAATCAAGAAAATGATCAAATAACATCTTTTAAAAATTCCTATAAACCTAAGTTCGAAGTTGAACACATGGATGACAACACATCATCCTACTCAACCAAAAACAATCTTATTAAAAATTACAAAAGATTAAACATATTTTAACATTTTAAAATTAACAAAGACCTTAGTCCACCTTAAAGACTAGGTTAGGTGTCATGGGGTTAATTCATGGAGGTTACTTGAGAGACCTATGAATTTTCATTGGCTATGGAAATACATGCACTCTCCAATGCACACATCAATATATCCAACATATAATAATCGAAGAAAACTTGAATTGAACTCACACACAGAGTCACACAACATGCAAATGTTCACATTATGAAAGGTAGTCAATTTCACACATCCAGATATATGTCCATAACCCATTTTAATTCCTAACTCAATTCTCATCAACATCATGAGCTTGATACTATAAGCATGGTGGTGAAGGCAACATGATTCCTTAAACAAATGGTAAGAGAGAAACAATTAGACACTTCATATAGTCATCACCTAACAAACAATTTAGATGGTAACTGTTGAATTTGATAATTAACTCAAGCCATAAAGATCACCTGCAAAACCTAAGATTTACCTTCCACAAGAGAAAAAAGCAAAGAGAAATAATTTGCACAATATTGGATGGATTAATGAATTACATGTGAGAACTTGCTTTTATATTTGCAAGTTAGAGAAAAACCCTAATATGACTTAAGAATAACCTAAGACTAAAATTAGCCCTAAGTAAACTTAATAAAGTGTAATTAAATATTTAATTACACCAACACCCCCCCATAAGTGCAACTTAGGGAGAAATGAAAAGCATGCAACTAATGCAAGAATGATGGGTCCCAGCTACAAGGCCATGTTAGGTACCTATGAACAACAAGAATCTCTCATAATGTGGGGAGAAAGGAGAAAAACCTAGTGGGAGAAAACTCCTCTCCAAACGAGAGAAAAATACAACAAGTACATGAACATGTGATAGAAGAAGGACTAACACTAAGACCCCCCAAGAAGTGAATCCATCACAAAAGTACAATCAAGAATGCCCCCCCCATAAGAGAGGAAGAAGAGAGAAGGTTTGATTTGATGACCCCCCCAGAAGTGAGAAGGATGAAACCCCATGCGAGGAAATACTCCCTCCCAAAATAGAGATGAGAAGAGAGACCATGCAGCCGCTCCTCAAGATGAATCCTGCAATGCTGGAAGATGCTCGACACAGAATAAAGATGAAGACCCATGAACATTGAACAACATTACTCCCCTTGGGAAGAAATAGAACTGTAGATGTGTGCATAATGTCTTCCCATTCTGGATAGGAATATACAAGAAGAAAGATAAATGTCTCTGAACTCTACACATGATCCAAAGACAATAATGATGCTCCTGAAAACTGCTCAAATGTCTCCAATCCACTGCCAAACTATGACTAAAGAAGAGGAGGATGAAAAACAATCTCTGAAGTAGATGATGGTGATGCAACTCCATCGAAACTGTCATCAAATAGAGGACAAATGTCCTCAATGTGGTCCTCCAAATCTACAAGATGGGACTCTACAAACAAAGATGATATGTCTGCAAGATAGGAATCCCAATGAAGTGGATCAGGAAGACTAATATTGACCTGCTGCACAGAATCACTAGAAGTCAATGATGATGCAACACTAAACTTTGAAGTAGCAGTAGGTGATGGTGGATCAATGATCTCATCAGGAGGAGAAGCGATTGAAGCAAGCATTTCAAAGAGATGATGTGAGAAATGAGGACACATCTCTTTCTCATGTTGATTACTTCCACAATATCTGCAATTAGATTTATGCTGATGGTAGAATCCCATCTCCTTAGATGATTATAGATCAAAACATGCAAATAGATTTATGCTGATAATAGAAGTCTTTCAAAGCAAACAGAACCTTTCCAAGAGGCAGCATGTCCAGGATATCCAATAAAAGCCATAAAATCGACAAACTAATTTAAAATGTACTTGGGGTTGAATCTAAAAAAATCATATAAGTGGCTGTGTAGATCTCTCTAATACCTTTCCAACGCCTATTCGTTTTTGAAAAATGAAGATTTTGGGCGCAAGAACGGAGCTCGAAAGCCAAAAAAGACGCCTTGACTTCAAACAGCAATAAATTGTACCAATCAGTAAAACCTAGAAAAAAATACCTATACCATTGGATTGTGCTCGGAACTAGCTTTTCGACGCCTATTTGTTTTCAAAAATCTGACTCCGTATGCTTAAGATATGCCCGATTTACCAAAACTACTCCTTTAGGACAAAGAGGCCCAAAAAAAAGCACTATTGAAGCTCCTGGGTGCCCATGTGACCAGGGGCTGAGTCTCTGGGGGCTGGCAGTTAGGGCAGTGGTCCCTCATATGACTAGGAGCTGAGTCTCTAGGTGCTGCTGCTTGGAAGCTAGGGACTGGTCCCCCATGCGACCAAAGGTTAAACCCTAGAGGCTAGACCTCCAAAATAAAAAAAAAATCCCTTTTTTATTAAGAAATTAATAAAAAACTCAGATGTACCTGTGCACAGAAATCGAGATGGCACGAAAATCAAGGTGACATGGAAATCGAGATGGCATGCAAACTGAGGCAGCTCCAAAATTAAAATATGTTCAGATGAGAATGGCACGAAAATCAAGGCACCGTACAGCCGTACGGATTCCATACAGGGTGTACGGATTTCACTGTCATGGATTTCTTGAAACCCCAAAAAAACACCCAGAAACTTTTTTTCAGCAAAATATAGAGTGCCTTATATGAAAATAGGGGGTTTTGGGCCTTCTGAGCGCAATGGTGAGGTCCGTTTTGGCCAAAAATGTTCTGAAACTGCTGTTCCCCTCTAGATCTAAAAAAAACTCTTGAAACCTTCACAGATCTGGCTTCCCTAGACCAAATTCAGCCAAACAAAAGACAAATCTGCCTTTTCCAGCTGCCTTTTCCAGCTGCTTTGAATCCAATGGAATACTCTATTTTACTCAAAAACACACCCAGCAAATGGCTCTTGCTAAAAAATTTCTCCAAATTTGAGAAGGGCCTTGCAGATCTGCTTTGATACCATGTTGAATTTGATAATTAACTCAAGCCACAAAGATCACCTGCAAAACCTAAGATTTACCTTCCATAAGAGAAAAAAGCAAAGAGAAATAATTTGCACAATATTGGATGGATTAATGAAATGGATTAATGAATTACATGTGAGAACTTGCTTTTATATTTTCAAGTTAGAGAAAAACCCTAATATGACTTAAGAATGACCTAAGACTAAAATTAGCCCTAAGTAAACTTAATAGAGTGTAATTAAATATTTAATTACACCAACAGTAACCATCTCTAAGATAGGAGAAACCAAATATCTAAGAGCAATCACTCACACCAAAAACTCTACTTATGTTTCAATATCAGAATAGGGCATTATATCCTCTAAACAAGATCATCAGTTGTTACAAGGTCACAAAAGATGAAGTTGCACCAAGGGAAATTAGAACACAAAAACCCTTTTTTAATCACTTATCAACTTTACCAGATTCCTAACTTCTCCTATGTTGGCAAGAGACACTGCTATGTTGGATAATTGAGTGTTGTCATTGATGGCAACAAGAAAAGGAACAAGGTTGGAACAAAGTTTGTGGTCTGGTAAAGAAGACTTAGTCATATTGACTAAGTATTGGAAATGTACAGAGGCAGAGACAAAAGAACAGTGTTTGGGTTGGCATTGGTTCGCAGTTGAAGACCAAGGTTTACAGTTTAGGTATGATGACTCATAGCTACTTGATGATGATATATTCTAGTATTCAGGTCATGACTTCCTCTGGAAGTCATTTGAAGAAAATATCTAAGTCTGGCTGAACAAAAGTAAGACAAGGACAATGTATAGTGCAAAGTAAAATGATCTGCATTTTTCTGCAAGTGCATGTTTTGATCTGTGGTTTTGAGGTGTTGTAAACACTTATATGAAGTGTCTAAATCCAGAGTTGTAAGTTCTGAAGTCCACCAGAACGATAGTTACAAGCTGCTGAGTATCACTACACTGTTTGACAGAGTCTGAGTTCTGATGGTCTAGATTTTACCACTAAAGGATATTTTGATTTGTGGTTCTGAAGGTATTATCTGTTATGTCTAAAGAGTCTTTGATATGATTTTGAGCAAGTATTATGTTCTGCAGTGAAAGTTGTGATCTGACAGTTAGACTGAGTCATTAACAGTCTGTGTTTAAGGCCGACATGATAGTTTGATTTATGTACGGTAAGTTCTATTGATTAGAACTTTATCCTAAGTGGTTCTATAGTTGGAGCCAACATATGAGAAGGTGTTTCAAATGTTATTTAGGTCTGCCATGTATTTTGATGAATGGATTTTGCCGACAAGCTACAAGTTTATTAACTATACACTTCATCTAAGTATGCCGACCTAATATGAAGATCTTAAGTGTTGCATATATATATGGGATCAAACTCAGTGTTTGGTAGGTGTGATGCGAATGTGATAGAAACATATGTGCCACATGCAGAGGAAGGCAATTCTATGGATGCAATAAAGAGTAGAAGAAGAGAGATCTTATTTCCATGTAAAAGCATAGCAGTGAAAACAAAGTAGTAAGAGATGAAGAGTTTTGAGATAGTATTTCTATGCTTCATTGGAGCTACAACCATGCGTGTGTAGATGCAATTTGAGCAGTTCATTTTGGCAGTGAGCCATTCTTCTTTCTTCTTTCTTTCTCTAGGCAGTGAGCCTTTCATGTAGTGAGCATTTCTCTGGGTAGTGAGCCCTAAGGCAGTGAGCCTTTTTGTAATCTAGTATTGTGCTATATTAATATATTGTGAGCTAACACTCACCGTGGTTTTTCCCTTTTAGGGTTTTCCACGTAAAAAATCCTGGTGTTCATGTGTTATGACTTTGTGGTTGTTGTTTCTATGTCTATTCTTCTTTCATGTTATTAACTTTGGAAATTGGATAAATAAATCTGTTAACAAGTGGCTTTGTGGAATACTGATTCACCCCCTCTCAGTATTCCTTACTTTCAACAATTGGTATCAGAGCAAGGTTCCTTGGAAGAAGTCTAATAGCTTGAAGAAGATCTTGGGTAGTGTAATCATGGCAGCAAGAAGATTTGGAAATTATGAAAGCAACAAGGAATTAGAAGCAACCCTTATTAATCTTGAAAAATTCGAAGCAGAAATCAGGGATCTAAAAGCTAATATTCAAGAAGCTGATGAATGCATCCTAAAGCTAAGAGAGAAAGTCAGGAAGTTCAAAGAGAAAAGCAAGGAGCTAAATGATCAATTAGATGAAGCACATGAGTTTCTAAATGGGTTTACACTGGAAGTTGAAAAGAAAGAAGAAATTGAAAGGCATCTGAATCAAGTTGTTAAGGATAAATCAAAGGAATGTGAAAAATTGGGCAAAGAAATACTACTTCTAAAATTTGATATGGATGCAGCCAAGAGCTATGAAGAAAATTTCAAGCTAAGTTCTGTAAAGCCTGATGAGGTGATTGCTAGTCAAAGGAGTGCTGATGATAAGCAAGGTTTGGGATTTGAGATAGGAGAAAGTTCAAAATATGGTCAAACAAACACTAAGTTAAAGCAAAATAGAGGAAACCAATCTAGAAATCAAAGAAGAAGACCTAGAAGACCTCCGATTAGACAACCAAATGCTCAAAGTTATCCATCTTTCAATGGCCATTATTTTAATTGCAATAAGTTTGGTCATAAAGGCACTTAGTGCAAGAGTAGAATAAACCAGAATCAAAATGTTCCATCCTTTTCTGGTCAATGTTTCAATTGCAAGAAAATTGGTCACAAATCAAATGAATGCAGAAATTTGGTAAGGAATTGTTCCTACAATGCAAGGAATAGTCAATCATTCAATGGAAAATGTTTTGCATGCAATAGATTTGGACATATGGCTAATCAATGCAGATCAAATTCAATCAATAGAAGGAATCAAAGACAAAGGAATGTGGTATGCTATAATTGCAACAAGTATGGAGATATTGCAAGGGTCTGCAAAAGCAAAAATGTAAAATGAAACTACCACATTGAAAATAGGAAAATAGAGCAAAGGAATGGTAAAGGAAAAGAAAAGGTTGATCCAGTTGAAACCAAGAAGGAAATGGACAAGATTTGGATCAAGAAAGATGTGATTGAAGTCAAGGATGAATCTGTACCATCTTCCGGTGCAGATACTTTCTCCGAGAAATAAATTAGGAGCTCTGGCTCAGGGGGAACAATGTTGAAAATTCAAAACCTCTAGCCAGATAGTTAGTGCTGGAATCCGGCATGAAGATATGATAAAAGGAATCACATGACAAATCCTTTAAAACAAGTTCCGGAAGAAAAGGACCAATTGCGAAGATTTGCAGAGTAATCTAAGGTGTTTGTGGTTGTCAAGAAGGTGCTCAACAACTTTTTATAAGATGACATTAATGACACTTAAGTTTTGACATGTGAAGGATAAAAGGAGTTGTATCTGAAGGAAAAATAATTTTGCATTCCATGCACTCAAGTGACTAAGGCGAACCAAAGAAAGATTCAAAGTGACTACAGTATTCTCCAAAGGATTTTAGATCAAGATCAAGGAAACCCTAATCTGGTGAAAGAGGTATTTAAAACTTGAAACCCTACTGTGAAAATTAAATTGCTCTAGAAATGTTTACTCCTCATGTCATCGAGATAGGAAAAATGTCTCACTCCAAGTTTAAGAAACAATTCTTCAAATCACTAGAAAATGATCCGTTAGGGGCATTCTCAATTACTCCACATGGGGTTATGCATATGGAAGATATCAGAGCATACATTCATATCAGTCTAGAAGAATACGATCACATGAAGTTAGGAAAACTGTATTTGGACGAACTAACTATTGTGGATATTGTGTTGAAAGATGATTATAAGTTCTAGGAGAAAAGAAACTTGACACCTGGTTGGATTTTCCTACAATTCTGATTGATGCATGGGTCAAGCTTATTCTAAGCAGAATTCATGATGAATCTTTATGGCTTGATGAACCCTATTTGATAACTAAAGAATCCATCAAAGCTGTAATTGGTATGAGCTCCTCCAGAAGGGTTCCAGGCATAAAGAAAATGAAGAACAATGTGGTAATGCAGCTAACAGGAGCTAAATTTGAGAAGAATGGCCTTACAGTAAATGATATCAAGGATCCGGCTGTCAGATTTGCATCAATGATTGTTGGATACAAAGTATACTTCTCCAACAAGAAAATTCTGTATCTACATCAGCTATACACACAACATATGACATGATCAAAAACAATACGAACTATAACCTTTGTGAATTGCTTCGGAGTGAACTAATGGAGAACTTGAAAAGAACAAAAGAAACTAATCATCCTTTCAAATATGGAACATTGATTACATGTTTACTCATTGACTTCTTGAGAGAGCTACCTAGTTTAGGAAATATTGTTTGGCTTGATCACATACCTGTAGCCGCTCAAATAAGAAATCACTTATAGAGTTTGGGTAATGCAGATAAGCAGAATGAAATCCTATGGAAATATTTCAAAGATTTTCAAAAGAAAATGTTAAGAAGGCTCTGGATACCTAAAAAAGTAGTGATAAAGTATGAAAAGATATTTTATTCATGGTGGATAAAGACAAATGCTTCATGGAAGCTATGGAACCAATAACTGTATGGGTCTCTACACTAGGTTATGAAGTTGCAGAAGATGTCTTGATTGAATTAGCTGATGCACTACTAAGTAAACCTATTGATCCCAAAGAGGATAGATTTGGGACATTCTCAGAATTATCTTCCAGAATGTTGATGGAACCTGAGCAGTCAGAAAAAAACATCAGGTGAACAATTAAGTGAGGCAAAAATCAAATTAGGAGGATCAAATTCCATAAGTGCTCCAGTAGAATGGACATCAAGTACTCCAGAAAGGAAATATAAGAGATCTGAAGAGGAGAGACCAACATCTTGTCCCAGAAAAAGAATACGGACCTCATTGATTATAGAATACACAACTGAAGAAAAGAAGAGAAAGAAAGTTTCACTTTGTGAAGAAAAAGTGGCAAGAGACACTATTGCAAAACCCTTGGAAAAGCTACAAAGTGCACAAATCCTAGATCCACCCAAGTTTCTTCAAGAACCAATAAATCTAAATTCCTTGTCTCCAGAACAGAAATTTGATTTAGTATCATTTGCCCAAGCAAAGGCTCACGAAGAATTGATGAAAACTCATGGTGGTGTTCACCTAGGGTTAGAGTTTTGATTTCCAATTTGCAGGTTCCTGTGTGTTTTCCTTCTGACCCTTAGTGCTTTGGTTTAAATTGTTCCCCGGCCCACATGCATTGTTTAACTGTTTTTCTTGTCGCATTTGAGAAAATTGTTAAGTTCTATGTATGCAAAGATGAAATGTGTGTTGGCAAACTTGTGAAGTCTCCCCGCGGACCCTTCAAAAATGATATAAAATGAGTCAGATGCATTTTTGAATGCATATCAGGCTACAGCTTCCAGTGTCTGAATGTTTCTAATAGTGACTGCGAGGGTTTCATGTATCAAGTGCCGCAGAACCTGCCACGTGGAGGCACCCGAGGGACTCTTAAAGTTTCACAGTTTCCGTCAAAGGCTTCAAGGACCCTTTATGTTTCTCAAAGAATGCGCGGAAAGCGCCACGTGTCACTCTCAGTGAAGCTCCTAAAAAGTTTCTAAGTGTTTCAAGAGAAGGCCGCAGAGCTTGACAAGTGTCAGCTTCCGCGGGCTTGCCCCTGTTTTCCTTTGGTGATGGTGAGTGGGAGGTTGTGGGCCCCTTTTCCATGTGTCTCGTGTTTTAAATGCTGCTGATTGTGACAACTGTCACTTGCGAGGGACACTTAAGGTTTGACATAGTATGTTTCATGAATGTGGCGAAAGGTGCCAAGCGTCATATATGGGGGCCACTTCAGTATGGAGACACAGTTTAGTGGGGCTTCGCGAAACCTGCCAAGTCTCGGCTTCCGCATGATTTTCATGAAGGGTCTCTAATGTTTCATGGATATTACGGATGCTGCCAATTGTCACATTCTGCGTGAGGTTTTGACAAAGGCTCTCGGCAGGCAAAACGGAGGAGCGATGACCCAGCGATAGAAACTCGAAGTGTCTGCGTGACACGTTTTTCTTGGTTCGCGACTTTTCAGCATTTTTGGGGCCGTTGATGTCAGCGGTTGGTTTTTGATCGACGACTATCTTTCAATTTTGATGCGTCATGGGTTTCTTCGCGTTTGCAACTATTTTTGGCAGGAAAACTCCAGGGACTTGCCGCGGCTACATTTCTAGAGGCTGCAGGTAGATGAAACATTAATGGTGGATTGTGGTGGCGGTATGGGTCAATGATGGATAGCTCAACCACCCGAGTGATGAAGGAAGTCCCTAAATAGCGGCCCAGATTCCAATCTCACCTACTCCTCATCCTTCTTTGGCTTCTCCATGATTTGTCCCCTGTTGCATTTATGATTTTGAGTGCCACTTTTTAGTGCAGTGTATCTGGCGGGATTTTTGGCCTCCCATGTAATTAGTTTGCTGGGTACATTTTCTTGCTATTTAAGCAGACTGTGTGACCCATTTTTAAGGTTGTTGAAAGTTGGACATTTTTGGCTTTGTAATACAATACGACTAGTTTTGGTTTGCTCTGTGTAGGAATCCTTGTGAGTTTATGCATCTCTTGTTGTATGTTTCTTGCATGAATCTACTGATTTCATGATTAATTTTATATGAGTAATGTTGTTTTGCATGTGTTTTGTTAATTCTGTCTCTAGTGTTGCATGTGTCCTTCTTCTAAGTCTAGATATCTAAGGGGTGTCTGGTTTTCTAGAATACAGAATTCTTGTATTGAATGTTTGATCTTTTAACTTCTGCTCAAGGGGTAGATTAAATTATTTTTAGATTGAATATTGGGAAGGATATACTGCAATAGGGATGCCATAAGTATAGATAGCTTAACACTCTGTACTGGGAGATATTTGTAAGGCAGATATCACATAAATCCCCTTGAAATCTAGTTTTAGTTGTTCATGCTGACCATTCATAGGTGTATGGCTACTGACTCCAAGCCCCGGATAGGCACCAATCTAGCTCTGTGTTGAGGTTATACACTAGGTCTAACTCTGCATCCAAACACAAAATCAAAATCAAACTCCAAAACAACCATTAGGATAGTAGAATTAGTTTTAGGATCCCAAGTCCTCTGTCTACAACTGAAAATAGGCCCAAAGCTAGCCCCTTTTGCTCTTATCTTGCAGTTTTGGTCTTCTTACAGGAGGACTTATCTGCTTCATGTCAACATCCCAGCCTTTGTATGCATATTCTCATGGATGTTGAGTAGGGAATACCCCCCTAGGTTTTGCAGAGCCTGAAGAAGAAGAGGAGATAAAAATAGAGTCTATCTCCTATACTGTTGGCCCCTGGCCCATAGATCCTATTGATCATTGATGGCTACATTGTAGGGAAATCTGGGAGTAAGCATTCCAGTCTGGGAAAATAACCAACAACTCACATGCACAACAATAAGCTCATTACAACAGTATTTGATGTACTGGGAGAATTGATGCCTGAATACTAGAAAGACACTTCGACATCATCTAGCAATCATTTTGAATCCTTTGAAAAATCTGCAGAAACAAAAGTTAGAAAAGAATTTGATGATAAAAAATTAGCCGAGTTAAAAACCATGTTGATCAATGATAAAATATCTTTAGACCAAGGAATAAGAGGTATACAAAGTGCCATAAAAGAAGGCTGTGACTTGTACAAATTTTGTTTATCTTGGCCAGAGGTTACAAAGGAATTAGAAGATAAAATTAAGGACATGGAACTCAAACTGCTTAATATTTCTAAGACATATAATCTGACAATTGAGTCAATAAGGTCCAAAGAGACACAGTTTGTAAATATTCACAATGATCTGAGCATTCTCATGAAGAAAAGGGAAGAAATCAAAGACAGGTTGTGCCAGCTAAGGGGGCTGATAAGTCCAAAAATTGATTCCATGACCAATCTGGTAGATGAAGCCTTGAAATCACAAGCATTAATTGATACACCATCAGATGTGCAGAAGGCAAAAAAGACAGTCTTTTTGATAAATAGCCACATCCATATTTTGGAGACTGCAAGGAATAGTTGGAATGGAGAGATAGATTTGATAAAGACTATCTATAATGATATTCTATCTTCAACTGCAAATGAAGATACAAATGTGTATTTGTATATATGCGAAGAATATGACAGTTTTGAAAAAAATTTGACACAATTTTGCTTGTTCACCCACCTTTGCCATTGATGTCAAAGGGGGAGAGGAAAACTAGTGAAAAATAAGTGTACGTCTAAAGGAGAATAGAAAAATAGAGTATACAGAGTAAGGAGGAGAAACACAAGAATTTTTCATTGAGTGTTGCCATCAATGCCAAAGGGGGAGATTGTTGGCAAGAGACATTGCTATGTTGGATAATTGAGTGTTGACATTGATGGAAACAAGAAAAGGAACAAGGTTGGAATAGAGTTTGTGGTCTGGTAAAGAAGACTTAGTCATATTGACTAAGTATTGGAAATGTACAAAGGCAGAGACAAAAGAACAATGTTTGGATTGGCATTGGTCCGTACTTGAAGACCAAGATTTGCAGTTTAGGTATGATGACTCATAGCTACTTGATGATGATATATTCTAGTATTCAGGTCATGACTTCCTCCGAAAGTCATTTGAATAAAATATCTAAGTTTGGATGAACAGAAGTAAAACAGGGATAGTGTACAGTGCAAAGTAAAATGATCCGCATTTCTCCTTAAGTGCACGTTTTGATCTGTAGTTTTGAGGTGTTGTAAACACTTATATGAAGTGTCTAAATCTATAGTTGTAAGTTTTGAAGTCCATTAAAAAGATAGTTACAAGCTGTTGAGTATCGCTACACTATTTGACAAAGTTTGACTGTGACAGAGTCTAAGTTCTAATGGTCTGCATTTTGCCGCTAAAGGATATTTTTCTTTACGGTTCTAAAGGTATGATCTATGATGTCTAAGGAGTCCTTGATATGATTTTGAGCAAGTATTGTGGTCTACAGTGAAAGTTGTGATCTGACAGTTAGACTACGTTACTAACAGTCTGTGTTTGAGTCCGGCATGATAGTTTGATTTATGTGCGGTAAGTTCTATTGATTAGAACATTATCCTAAGTGGTTCTATAGTTGGAGCCAACATATGAGAAGGTGTTTCAAATGTTATTTAGGTCATCCATGTATTTTGATGAATGGATTTGGCCGACAAGCTACAAGTTAATTAACTATACGCTTCATCTAAGTATGCCGACCTAATATGAAGATCTTAAGTTTTGCAGATATATATATATGGGATTGAACTCAATGTTTGGAAGGTGTGATGCGAATGTGATAGAAACATATGTACCACATGTAGAGGAAGGTGATTTCGTGGATGCAATAAAGAGTAGAAGAAGAGAGATCTTATTTTCATAAAACCACTTCTTAACATCCCGACCATCAAGAATTAGCTTAGGCTAAAATATATGCAGAAAAAAGGAAATTTAAACATCCCAATGAGTTATCAAACCCTCAAACTAATCATGGCCTGAAACAAGCATTTAACTTGAATCATATCACTGATGTTAAGTTATAACTCTTTAGCTTTCTTGTAATACACATGAAACTCACAAGTCTTGACTGCATTCACCATCAAAAGGACTTCACTAGGCTATCAAGGTGAGATTTGTGACAATTGATAAGAGCCAACACATGTTTGAGCATTCCTAGTGTCAAGAAATGAAAAACTAAACACCCACATCATTGTAGAACTCTTGAGACACCCTTTAAGTGATTGTAGAATTCATACAACCTTAGCCACAACAGAGATGATATTGCAAGGATAATGGATCTACATAGTGATGGGATGATCTTAGGGTTTTCCACACTGACTAACCCTTCATACCTTCCAAGGGTATCATTAAAAATGTTGTTTAGATTAGATCGCCAAGACTTGTAAGGTCCCTCAATCACATACGCATCATGCTTGCACCCCTCAAGTGCCTACGACACCGAGTCCTATGTGGGGGTTAGCAAGATCCTATTTTAGGGAAAACTAGCCATTCCATATATGCAATAAACTACATATGCTTATATATGTAACTACTAAGATTCCCACTAATAAATTCGTAATTAAAAATTATGATGTCAGCTTGGGACCTAAATAATGGTCACAAACCCGACATTTAAATTTAGGGCAGACCCAAAATAGGGCTGGACTAGGGCGCTAGCACCCAAGTCCACCCCCTGTCTTTATTCAAGGATCATCAAAATAGTCCCCCTTAGGTCCCATTTGTCACAAGGCCTAAGGGTTTTCTCATCGGGACTCTGAATTATCATGCAAGATGCTCTAAATGCAATCTAAAGACCCAAGAGCTAAACCTTAAGAGAAAAAAGCCCCCAAGGGTGCATTTTTCTGACATAACATTTAGCCCTAACTTTAATGTATGTATAAACACAAGGCCAATACATGCATTAAAGTAAGGTCAACAAACACAGCAAACATGCCAATCATGGAGAAGACACACTAAACACATTGAAGATAATAACAAACACAGAAAACATAGAGAAGATAGTTACAATCACGTAAAATAGGGAGAATACGATATTGAAGACACACAGAACACAGAGAATACAGTGAATGTAGTGATTATTTGCTTTTTGATTTTCCCATATGAAATACAAAATGCAAGTACAAGGAAAGTAAACAAACAAATCTCAAAAGAGTGTAGAGGAGCTCATTGCCACCGATCTTACACTTTTTGAGAACAGACACGCCAAACAAAATCCCAAGGTGTAGAGGAGCTCATTGCCACCAGTCTTGCACCTTGAGAACAAACATGCCAAACAAAATCCCAAAGTGTAGAGGAGCTCATCGCCACCGGTCTTGCACTTTGAGAACAAACATGCCATACACACACATGGAAGACACGAAGAAAACATGACAAATAAGCAATGGAGTGAAACTACTGCCAGGTTCATCACCATCTCAGGCACATTACAGGCACACACCGATGATTGTGATTCACCACAACAATTGTTGAAAACATGCTTAAGGGTTGATTTAGTCACAGAATTGCTCCTTGCCTCCGCAAATGACTTTTGAAAATGACAGGAAAGTGCAATCTCCTCAAGAAATACACAATCCCCGCCTTTCGTAGAAGGGCTTAAGATAAAAGGATATGCTTGATATCCCACCTCTGCAGAGGGCTTACATGATTGTGATTGATTTTCAGATTGTTCAAACATGCTTTACTATCATCTACAACAGACAACTTACCTTATATATGCCCCTACCTTAAGGTGGTTGATATCACATACTGATATCAAGCACATTAAGGTAGGAAGAAAATAGACAAGGGAACACGATCTCTCGCAAAGCCCATGCCCCCAAGAGGTGACATGTACTTTACGATCGCCAAATATTTCCACAAACACATAATTTCCTGCAAGAAAGGTGTTAGCATCCACATAATCATGATAAACAACAATGCATATGATCACCTACATGAAAGAGCCATGCAAGGTGAAATCCAAGATAAACAAAGTGCGTGGAGCAGCAGTATTGTTAAAGTGTTGTTAGCAAGATGAGATGTAACAACCTCGTCAGATAATATGTAACAACCTTGTCATCATGTATTGACTAGGTCCATTTTTTGATTACTCGCTAAAGGGACACTAGGTCCGCATCAGTATATTATTTTTTTCGTCATCCACCCGCTGGGTGGAAACACTAGAGGAAGGTAAACAATAAATTAGAGAGGAGCACAAGTGCCTTAGGTACAGTCACATAGGAGGGTACCCCCAAGTCACCAACCACAACGCTATGTCCGTAAGACACAACACACAACAATGAAATAAGAGGAGAGGCAATATAGAAGAATGATGATACAAATAGAAAAAGGTTATGACAAAGGTGGTCTCCTAGTATCCTTGACCTTACAAGAGAATCAAGGGTCATCCTAGGAGGCCTAACAACACATAACACATCATGGGGGAAACACAACACGGAGGTAAAGGGTTAGAAATACTTACCTACCAGTACAATCGCACTAAATTTTGTAACTTACAAGCCTCTTGGAGAGATGCTCCATCAAGTTGTATGTGAAGTTTGAGTGATTCATATTAGGTTGTTGCTTGTTATTAGAGAATCCATGTAGTACTTTCTCATCATTTCCTTGTTTATGTAAAATCTTTTGTTGCTTGTGAGGAGGAGAAACAATGTTATTTCCAACTGATGATAATCATCTTGCTCGTTTCCAATTTTTATTTCTCTTGTTTTGATGGTTATGTCTCTCGTAACGACAAGGACTATCATGTACTATTTCAACCTTTTCTATTGTCATAATCTCTTGCTTCAGTTTTTCCATTTGTCTTTTTGATATATGTTGATCATCTCCCAATCCCTAAAGGGATAATAGAGGAGGAACTTTAGAGTAAATACCTTTTCCTGGTGGACAAGGTGATACTTGAGTATTTTCCTTATCCACCTCAATTGTAGCAACTATCTCATCATAATCTAAATAGTCATCCTCTACCTCTAATGTATTTTGTTCCATTAAATTGTTATCGATATGCTTAGGGAAAGGATTTGTGAAGATCTGTAAATTCTGATTCGGCGGAGCAACCAACTTATTCCCATTATCATTCACACTAGATACCTGTATAACATTCAAGTCGATGAGGTCTTGTATTTCATGTTTAAGATGCATACATCATTTAGTATCATGTCCTTGTGTCTGATGATAGTGACAAAAAACATTAGCATTGAAATCAGGTCCTTGCATTCTATTAGGATCCACTGATTTAATTGGGGGAAGCTTCAAGAGATTATCACTCAAAGCTTGATTCATGATAGAATGATAGGACTCAGATATTAGAGTGAACTTTCTTTGGTGATACTGTGTCTTTTTTCGGATTAGTGATAGCATATATTTGTGTAAAGTGATTTAAATTTGGTCCATTAACCTTCATGAAACTCTTATTATTCCTCTTAAGGTTGTTTTGTGATGATCCACCCTCAGATTGACCAACTTGAGCTAATGAGTTTTGATTATCATACTGACTAGAAGAAAGTTGGTAGTCACGAAGGGCAGTACATACATGTTGAAAAGAGTTATAATTCATCAAGAGGATCTTATCACGGATGTTAGACTGCAAATTTGTAATAAATATCTTCTAAACATCATTTTCTTTCATCTGATATTGAATTTGTGAATAAAGTCCTTGATACCGGCTAATAAACTCAGTCAACTTCTCTTTCAGACCTTGCTTGTAATGAACCAAATCAATCAGAGTGACTTGGGGTTTGATGCTTGATTGAAAATGTTGTAGAAATTGATCAATTAACTGCAAAAAAGAGTGTATTGAATTCAGAGGTAAAGAGCAAAACCATTCTAAAGCAGTATCTTTGAGGGATCGTGGGAAAAGATTTGCTAACAAGTCCTCTTCAAAGTAGAAATCACTACACATAGCGGTGGACGCCGCTACATGAGTATTAGGATCACCTTTTCCACCATATTTTTCAAAGCGAGGAGTTTCAAACTTCTTAGTCATAGGAGTTCTCAAGATTGCATAGGATAAGGGATTATGAGCATGGTAAGTTGGTATATTAGGGTCTGAAGCATTTGACAAGCTTGTCACTTTTTGTTGTAAAGAGGTCATGCCTTGCAAAAGTTGATTTAGGATGGCATCATTAGGAGATGTAGTTTGTGGTGAGGAGTTGGAACTGAAATGTGGAGGAGATTGAGCATGGGCAGTGACAAGTGGAGGTTGTGAATAATTGAGTGGCGGTTGGACATAGTGGTAGGTGGAAGATGGTTGAGAATAAGTGGATTGTACGGGTGGTTGAGAGTGATATGAAGACACCCTAGGGACATGGTTTTGATAGTTGAATCCTACAACTTTGTAGTTTTGTGAATTAGTGCCATTAGATACTCCAATACTAGTGGTAGCATTACTACAAGCATTTGCATTAGTTGTCAAAATATTCGATGTAAATGTAGATATTCCCGTGGTCGGTATAGGTACTGATACTTGCGTATGAGACGGTGACAAAGTGTTGTTTATCACTTTTTCACATTCAGTCACTGGCATAACATTAGTTTGTACAATATGTGCTAAACCATGAATCACGTTAACACCATCTTGTCCTTCTTTTATCAATTCTCTTATGTTATGAATCGCAGGGAGAGCTTCTTCAGCTATCCTCTCATTTTCCACAAATGCTTGAAAATCAGCTAACTCTTTATCAAGCTTATCTATTTGTTCATCAGATACATGTGTGATCACATCAATAGTGTCATCAACATCATGAAAAGTTTTCTCTTCCATTGAATTTGTGATAGGTATAGTATCTTACATGATTTGTGTCTCTCGTTTTGTAAAGAAGGTGTTCAATAGATTTTCAGAGGTATGAATATTGATTTCTTCAAAGGTACTAGATCCCATGAGTCTTGGGATTCTTATTAAAGGTATATTTCTATTAGGGAAGTGAGTTATAATACTCATGCAACATCATGCACAAACTAATAGAATAAACCCTAGGAGCAAGATATGTTTAAGGGCAAAAATGCTTTATTTTTAAACTTTTTTCAGTGCAAATGAATGAAAGAAGAGGTGTTGTAAAGATTTTAAAGAGGAAAAGCACATGATATGTATAAAAACAGTCCACTAATGCAAAAATAGCTTCTACAACATGCTTTTGAAGCAATTCTAGAGGGTCGATAAGTCAAAACCTAGTGAAAATAGGCCAAAATATGCGATTTTTCACCAAATCGCAATGCAAAGGAGTAGGGAAAAGGGTGTTGTAAGGAAAATGATGATAGAAATCAACTTATAACAGTAATAAAAACCAACTAATGACAAACAATCTATTACAAAACACCTATAGTGCCAATCCAAGTCAGACCCTAGTGAAAATATAGCTAAAATATGCAAATTTTCACAAAATTTCAATGCAAAGGCCCAAAAGAAAGGGTGTTGTAAGGAAATTGAGAAGGGACATTAGATAATAACCTCAATAACAGAAAATTAATGCATCAAAATCCCTTACAACACACTTGGAGTGCAAATCTAACAAGATGATAAGGCCAAATCTAGTGAAAAATGCAAGTTTTCAAACCCTAGACATGAAATTTGACAAGGAGGCCACTATGATGCAACACTGCAATTAGAAATAAGACCTAATGAGTGTTTTAAAAAAGTAGTAAAATTTGAAACAAGATTTTGACTACAACCCTAGCTCATGCAAAAGTAGGTTTTCATGAAAAATGCACAATTTTCAAGCATTTTTTTTAACAAATCAAGCATGCCCATGCAATGCAAATGAATTGTAAACGATGAATTTATGTAATTTAAATTAGATCTAATGAAAATAACAGAAATTAAATTAAATTAAATGCCATTTAATTCAAATTTTACAGAAATGCAAGCCTAATATGCCATTTTTTTTTAATTTTTGAATTTTTTGTAATTTTTTCAAATGCAATAGAATGATTGAATGCAAATCTATCAAACAACACTCAGCAAGGTGCCAAAAATTTCAAAAACATGGGTTCACCAAAATTTTTAATATGAAAAAGAGGACGGGGTCTGTTTTGTTGTTGTATGGAGGTTTTAGTTTGAATCCTCCTTTCCACTAAACATTCCAAGGGCTTTTCAATTGAGTTGCCTCTCCACTTGAGAGGAGAGTCACCTATTAGGTTGGGTTTCCACAAAGGAAGCTAGGAAATTTAGAATTTATCACACAATGTCTCTAATTAATGCTTTAGCACTCTTGAAACCCTAATTTAAGTAAAACAGTAAGTAAATCTACAAATTACGACAAATGCCATTGAAATAAGACAGAGGGTAGAGAACCTTAACTCACTATTTTTCGTAGTCTGGAAAATAGAAATGTCAGGGATAATGGTGATGGCACCCAAGTCCAAGATACATGTTTTTCTATATAATCCTGATCTCCTTCCGATACTGATCTCTACCGTATCTTCAGTTTCTGGCAATTTGACACATGAGGACAATGTTGAGAGCATCCTAGTCCACTAAGGGAGATTGTTTTGGATGTTGGAAGCTCTGCAAACCATGATTATCACTGTCCAGTCTATTTCTGTAGCTTCAGATGCGGGGGACAATATTGATGGCGCCCATGTCCCGAAATCTCGCACAGTGTCTGCTTCTTTTTGGATCTCAAATCTATTATGTCCTCCAATCTTCCTTGTAACTCCACTTTCTCCATATCCAATACCTATAACCTATAATCACAAGGAGTGTGGGAGGGTGTTGTGGTGTTTAGAGGCTTGCCTTAGTCAAGCCAGGTGGAGAGACATTCAAGTCTTCTGAACACCGTTGTTAGATGAGAGTGTGTATCCCTGTGGGATAGAGGCAAAAATGATAATAATAATAAAACACAATAGATGTCACCTTGATGATGAAGCTCTCATGGAAGGAAGATGCTCTTCAATGCCATGAAGAGAAGATGTAATCCAACCTACAGAAACAAACACAATAACAATGCTCTGCTCTGAAACATAATGAAGATCACAAGTATGCCAATAGCTCACAATCATAAACATCTTCTAGTTTCTAAATGATACCCTAAATATGCTTATATATGCAACTACTAAGATTCCCGCCAAGAAATTCATAATTAAAACTTATGATGTTGGCCTAGGACCTAAATAACGGTCACAAACCTGACATTTAATTTTAGGGCAGACCCAAAATAGGGTTGGACTAGGGTGCTAGCACCCAAGACCACCCCTTGTCTTTGTTCAGGGATCATCAAAATAGTCCCCCTTAGGTCCCATTTTTCACAAGGCCTAAGGGTTTTCTTATGGGGAGTCTAAATTATCATGCAAGATGCTCTAAATGCAATCTAAAGACCCAAGAGCTAAACCTTAAGAGGAAAAAGCCCCCAAGGGTACATTTTTCTAACATAACACATGCAACGCCACGAGGGGATACCCCTTTCGAGGTGACAACCCCTAAGGTTCCTAGATGATGCAAAAAAATAATCTCGCTATAAGGGTGAACCCTAACACCTAAACCAATATTTAAGCCCTAATCAATTTAAAATAATAACATAATTTAAAATGTAGAAATGTAATACATTTAAATAATCTCTAGTAAAACCATAGAATTTCAACATTTGAAATAAACTATTAACGTTCAACAAAATCAAGAAAATAGTTTGAATAATTTAATAAATTTAATTAGAACTAAAGCATTTGAAAATCATCTTAAAAACAACATTTGAATAAAGCGAAAAATTTAAATCTTTTCAAACAAAACCATGCATGACTTATTTCGAATTCTAGAAATAAACAACCAATACATTTAAAACTATAACCAATGATAAATGCAACCTTGTTTGATAAATAAAATGTCTACCATTTAAATTAATCACCCTAAGGCTAACATAATCAATCTCCAAGCCATACATTAATTTCTAAACTATAGAGCAAGTTAAGAGGAATTAATAATCCCTACGTAGGATTAATTAATCCTAACATTAGGTTTAGTCACTAATACATTAGGTCATCTCAAGCCCTAGAAAAATAGTCTATATGAGTGGGTTTAAATCTCTAAAAGTTCATATTGTTTTGTAGGATGGAGAGAGGGTCAAGTTTTTAAAAATCACTTCTCAAGGAGAAGTTTATTTCTCCAAATTTTCTAATCTTATCTAATATTGTTTTCAACATGCTTTCCATATTCTTTCTACAATAGTTTGATTTGGTTTTCTATTGTTCTTCAAACTTTTCTAATAGTTCCACTATTTGTTTAATAAAGTTTTACATTTTGTTTTCAAAAGTTTCCCTCCAAGATGCCTTTTTTTAAATAGAAAAGGGACTATTTATTTTCTTCATATGTATATATATACATATTTATATATTCTAAAAAATAAATGCAACTCTTATTTTATTGGTTCAACACTGGGTGGCTTCAAGAGCTCAATACATGCTACACATCAAAATTTTGATTACAAAGAGTGTGAAGGTATACCAAAAAATGTCGGGAGAGAATAGGGAGGTAAGTGAAGAGAAGGAAGATGGAAAAATCAAAGAGGAAGTCAAGCTTGATAGCAAAGATGAGGCTGAAGCTATTGGAGATCTCCTTTTGGAAGTGGATGCAGAGTTGGAAAGAGAAGAGGCAAGGGGAGGTGGATGTCTTTAGGCAATGTTAATTTGTAATTTTCAGAGGAGATCCTAGAATTATGTATTCCGGATGAGTTTCTCAATTCAAAGGTGGAAAATCTCTAGAAGAATGCGGTAATTTCCAAATTCATTAGAATCTCGCACTCTATGAAACAAATTAAGGAATGGATTAATCACAAATGGCTGGGAGTTAAGCCTAAAGTTAGTTTTCTAGTTTTAGGGTTTCTGCAAATCATCTTTTAATCTAAATTCAAGAGAGACAATATCCTTAAAGGAGGTCCTTGGTTTATGGGGAATACTAGGGCATATACCAGGGCTTGGACGTCAAGTTTTGATCTACACTAGGAAATGATTAAGGAAGCTTCGATATGGATCAGAATGTATCAACTTCCTCAAGAACTGTGGACAAAGGAGAGATTCAAACTGATTGGGGGTGCTATAGGTGAGTATGTTTTCAGTTCTACGGTGTCGCAACAGGGTAGGTTGGCTACCTATCTTAGGATTTGTGTCAAAATTGACTTAAGCAAGCCAATTCAACATGCAATCAGGTTGTCATCGGTGCTTGGCGAATGGTTTCATGAGTTGGAATATGAGTGCCTTCTGATTAGATGCTTCAATTGCTAGAAGATAAGGCACATCGCTAGAAACTGTCTGAAATCTAAAGTAGGCAAAGGAGAGGAGCAAAAAGTTGGTAGTAGAAAGGATTTGGCTATCTTGAAGGGAGATTAAGAGAAGAGGATTCCTTCTTATAAAGTTATAGAATAGGCTACTGATGCTCAAGAGAAGGAGGAGCTAGGAAAACACCAAGTGGAGTTGGAGACTGTCATCGAACAATTGGCTAGGATGAGCAATGTTGATGGCCGAATAAAGTGCAGCAGTCCTAGAGAGGGGGCACAGAGTTTTGGGAGTGGTCCTATCAGTAGTGATATTAAGGGGATGAAGGCACATTTCTATAGGTAGAAGCTAATAGGTTTATGAAGCCTGATTGTTTGGAGGGTCCCAAAAGTAAAAGCCAAAAAGGTGGCAGGAGGGAGAAGAATTTTTCAGATGAAGAGGAGGATGAAGAAGATAAGGAGAATGCTTGGAGGATTGTCACCAAGAGTGGTAAGAAAGGCAAAAATAATGTAGTTATGGATGCAGGTGGACCTAATATAAGAGGTAGGAAGATGGAAGTAAGAAAGGCCAAGAATACAACCATGATGAAGGTAGGCAAAGGGTCTCAGGATACATTGCATAAATTTGTCAAGAAAGGAGGTGAGAAGCTCCAAGATCTAGTTAAGAAATGAAGGTGGTAAGCTGGAATGTTTGTGGCCTCAATGGCCCAGAGAAACACCGCTTGGTTAAGAGGTTGATAGAGGTGGAGACTCCAGATGTCTATTTGCTCCAAGAAACCAAGATGGATAAGAATGGAATGTTAGAAATGTTCTCTAGGCCATGGAAGAATGGTGAAGGCAAGGCTGTAGGGGCAGCTCGAATGGTAAGTGGGTTGGCAGTGATGTGGAACAAATTTAGATTAATAGGTGATGAGTTGTTCAGTTCTGAGAATGTGCAGACGGTCAAGATGAAGCATTCTCAAGGGGATGAAGTTTTCTTGATATCTAATATTCATGGCCCTAATCTAGAAAGGGACAGAGCGAAATGTTGGGACAATATAAAGACTTTCAAAGATTCCAATTTGGAGGATAATTGGATAATTTGTGGAGATTTCAATGCTACTCTAGGCCCTGAAGATAAAAGTGGGGGTAGGGTTATTGGTATTTTGGGTTCTTCTAGGTTTAGGAAAATGTGTGAGGAGTTAGCCTTGGTTGATATTGCTCCCAAATCAGGCTAGTTCACTTGGTCAAATAGAAGGATAGGGAGCAACATTATCTTGTGTAGACTAGATAGGTTCCTGGTAAATTCGGATTGGCTGTTATCCCCAGTTCAATTCTTCTTAGAGATCATTGAATATGGGGGTTCGATCATTGGCCTAACCGATTGTAGAGAGCTCTATGCCAGAAGCTGAAGGGGATTCCTTTCAAAATGGAGTCCTTTTGGTACAAACATCCCAATTTTCTTAAGGAATTAGAAGGATGGTGGAGTCAAGAAGTAAAAGGGAACAAAAGGTTTGTGATATTTAAAAAGCTGGGAGATACCAAGAAACTGGCTAAGGCTTAGAATAGAGAGGTGATGGGGAATTTGTTTGAATCAAAGGCTAAGATGGAAGAGGAAATCTCCTTAATTGAGAGGGCTATAGCAGAGAAAGGTTTATCTCTAGACCTCAGGGAAAAGGAAAAAGATAAGATAGAAGAGCTTAATTGCATCTTAAGGATGGACAAAATATTCTGGCTCTAGAAGTCAAGGGTTAGATGGATGAAGGAAGGGGATATCAATACTAAATTCTTTCATAGATCTCTACAAATGTAAGAAGAAATCACAATAAGATCTTAAAACTACATATGTCCAATGGCACTATCTTGGAAGATATTGGGGCTATTAGAGAGGAAGGAAGGAGATATTTAAAGGAGTTATTAGGTGAGGAAGGGATAAGTAATGAGGTTACTCAAGATGATATTCTAAGAAATATTCCCCAACTGATGGATGAAGGAAAAAATGAAGGTCTATTGGCACCCTTCTCTTGGGGTGATGAAGGCCTCAAGCCCAGATGGATTCCAGGCAGGTTTTTTTTAGAAGTTTTGGGAGGTGGTTGGTGATGATGTTTGGCTAGCAGCAGAGGAGTGTTGAAATGCGCTAGATAATTGAGAGGGGGGGTGCATCAATTGTCCCAAAAACTCAATCACTTCTACACTTAAACATTAATCACTTGTCCACAGTTATTATGATTAAACAATGAATGCATGAAATCAGAAACTTAAACATAGATGCAATATTAAACACAAGAGACACCATGTTTTTAGGTGGAAAACCCTAAGGTGGGGAAAAACCACGGAGAGGATTAGCTCTCAAAATATATTGCAATCTTTGAAAAATGATGTTTAGGCTTGGTCACTCCACGGGCCTAAAACATGCTGGCTCACTAGCTCAACCCTAAACCTAGAAAGATTATAATGAGGACTATTAAACCCTGTTGGCAACTCACTGCCAGGCTCACTTCCAAGATCAACATCTTCTTCATGTCTGAGATCAATACATTGAAGTACAATAGTTCATATGTTCTGCTCTGCCTTTCCACCTCTTTCCTTGTCTTCCCATCTTCGCACAAGGAAATTTTTTCCATGACTCAATTACAAGTATTTATACACTTTATCAACCTTGGAATGATCATCAAGGTCGGCATTACAATTATCAACCATTGGAACAATCTCCAAGGTCAGCATTACAAACATTTACAAAATAGGTCTTGACCTAATACAAAATTATGCTAAGGAATTGTAGTATAGAAGTATGTGGATCATGCCACACCTTAGCTGGGACTCAAACACAATCTTCCATGCCACAACATGCTTCCATAATCTTCAAGGAATCTCTGTAATCACTAGAATTAACCGAGTCGGCTAAGACTGGTTACACGCTACGTTATCTGGGGATAATCTTCAAACATGATCTCAATTCCTTAACACGGACCAATGTAAAGGTAGGAACATGATTAGGAGGTATGCACAAGCACGTTGAAATCACCGAGAGAAACCGCACAAACTCAAACCACTTTATTCATGAGATTCTTCACACTGGAGCACATGAACTTCACTGTCTTCAACTGTCATAAAAGAAAGATAGATTGTGGACCACCAAAACATGAACCATTGCAATTGTAGGCACTTATCATCATACCAGACTTCCCTCTAGAACCGTAGAGCAAAACACTTTAGTGCGGAGGAATGCAGAGAAAAATACTTTCTCTCAGGCACCAGTGAATAATAAGAAAAAGTAGGTTTTACTCTGGTAAATGTAACTCACTCAAATCTTCATACCAGAGGCTCAAACTCAGGATTTAGCATCTTCAGCCATGCTTCTAAATAACTTCCAATCCATAGACCAAGATCTTCAGTCAACAAGAAATGCGGAGTAATCTTTTGGACTGTGCTTCAATATGCAACTCACTGTCTTCACTGTGATTCACTGTTTACTTTCTGATTCTTCTGAAGGGGCTAATTTTCTCTATATCCTCAACATATAAAGATTCTAAACAAATAACAAAATAAGATATAGTTGACACCAATGACAACAATGATATGTTGACATCAATGACAACACTGATTGGGTACATACTTGCAACAATCTCCCCTTTTGTCATTGATGGCAACATATGATGTGAAAAATTGCAACAACCATCAAGACAAGATTCTTCCCCTATCTCTTTAACATCTGCACTCTTTCTCTCTAAGTTTTTCACATGATTTCTCTTCCCCTTTGACATCAATGGAAAAGGGCACATACTTGCACTCTTATGCTTTGATCCAATCTCTCTTCTAAACTCTCTGACTAGTCCCCCTGAGAAGTAGCCCTAAAAGCATCAATCTGGATCTGGAGAAGGGACTCTAAGCACCACTGGATTGATGCACTCTTGTGCATCTTAGTTTAGAGTAGGAGGGGTAATAACCCCTAACTTTTATCTAAGATACTCAAAAGTATCCTTAGGTAGAGGTTTGGTGAAAATGTCTTCAATCTGGTTTTTTGTAGATACATATTCCAATTTGACTTCATTCTCTGTCACTTTTTCCCTTAGAAAGTGATATCTTATGGATATGTGCTTTGTCCTTGAATGCATTACTAGATTCTTTGATATGTTTATGGCACTTGTATTGTCACAAAAGATTGCAATTGGATCTTCATACACAACTCTGATGTCCTTTAATGTCTGCCTCATCCATAACACTTGAGTACAACTACATGCTGCTACAATATATTCTGCTTCTACAGTGGATAGAGATATTGAATCTTGTTTCTTTCTTATCCAAGATACCAACCTTTTTCCCAAGAAGAATGCAACTCCATTTGTACTTTTTCTGTCATCCACATATCTGGCCCAATCTACATCAGTGTATGCACTGAGAGTGAAATCATTATCCTTTGGATACCACAAACCATAATCCATTGTGCCTTTCAAATATCTCAGAATTCTCTTGACTGCCATCACATGTGACTGCTTAGGTTTTGCTTGAAATCTTTCCACAAGACAAACTACATGCATTATGTCAGGTCTGGTTTGAATCAGATAAAGTAATCCTCCAATCATAGATTTATACCTTTTCTGACCCTCCATAGGTGAATCATTATTTTTTCTCAACTTACAACCAGTTATCATGGGAGTATTTACTAGTTTAGATTCTTCCATCCCAAACTTCTTTAAGAACTCTTTCACATACTTAGACTGAGAAATGAAGATACCTTTATCTGATTGATTTATTTGTAGACCTAAGAAGAAATTCATTTCACCAAACATGGAATTTCAAATTCACTTTGCATTTCTCTAGCAAAAACTGTGCACACACCTTCATTGCCTCCAAAGATAATGTCATCAACAAAGACTGCAACAATTAGGATTTGTTCATTATTGATCTTGAAATAGAGATTGTTGTGGGTAGTACCCTTGCTGAATCCTAACTGCATCAGATACTTATCCAACCTAGCATACCAAGCCCTGGGGGCTTCTTTTAATCCATATAATACCTTCTTCAATCTGCATGCCATGTCACCTTGATGTGGTGACTAGAATCCTTCCGGTTGTTCAATATAGACTTCTTCTTCCAATTCTCCATTCAAGAATGCAGACTTCACATCCATTTGATATACCTTAAAATATTTGTAGGCTGCAAATGCAAAAAGCATTCTTATAGGTTCAATCCTTACCACTGGTGCAAATGTTTCCTCAAAATCCATTCCTTCAACTTGAGAGTATTCTTTGCATACCAACCTTTCTTTGTTTCTTACCACTTCACAATTCTCATTCATCTTGTTTCTGAAGACCCACTTGGTGCCAATTACATTTTTATTTGCTAGTCTGGGAACAAGATCCCAAGTTTGATTCTTCTCTATCTGCATCAATTCTTCTTTCATAGCCTTTACCCAATTCTCATCATTGCAAGCTTCATTCATAGTCTTAGGTTCAATCTTGGAAATCAAATAGAAATTTACTTGTTCTTCTGTAGCTCTTCTTCTGGTCAAGATTCCTTTGCTCTTATCTCCTATGATTTGTGTAGCTAGGGAAAATTAGATTTAGGCTATGTATCTTGAAAACCTAGGGTTTTGTCCAAAAAATGGCAGTTCTGCAACAAAAAGTTAATGAAACCTGCAAAATGCAAGCTAGATCAAGGGATTCACATCAGGTTCACCAAAATGTAGCTAGGGAAAATCAGATTTAGTGTCAAAAAACAACAAACTAAATAAACCCTAACTATGCACCATGAAGGACAAACTAGAATGAAAACAAAAATTGAAATGCAAAGAAAACTGAATCCATGCTAGGTTTGATTGATCTCCATGGCTCTTCTCGATCTTGCATGAGGATGCATGATGTTGAAGGGTTGTTTATTGCTCACAGCTGCAGCATAATGATAAGATGAAGATGATAGAGGAAAATAAATAAATAGAGACGAGAAGATTAGAGGAATTTTGGCAGAGTGAGGATACTAGAAGAAGATCGATCCAAATGGCCTGTGTGAGGCTAGATTTATAGGTAGGAGCTGATATGATTCGATGGCCAAGATTAAAAGTCAAATGTGTGATGTGTATGGCTAGGATTAAAAGTTGATTTTAGTGCCTATGATGCACATTAAGTGGGTTATGACATGAGGCTAAAAATAGGATGAGAGGAAATAAGGGGGATTCTTTTATTTATTTTGAATAGAAAATGCCTTATGACGCACAAATAAGTGGGGCTAAAAATAGGATGTGAGTGGGAATCTCATAATTTAAATAATAAAATTATTTAAATTATTTGTGCATGAGAAGAGTTGTAGTCATGTGACACATGTCATAATGAAGGATTTGATTTAATATTTAATTTAAATTGCTTGTAGGATATGTGAAGAGGGAATTAATTAAATAAAGGGGTTTATTTAATTAATTGGAAAGGTGATCAAGTGGGATAAATGGAATAATGTAATGACCTAGGATAAATATTATAAGATGTTTTACAAGGTCAGGTATGATTAGGTGATGTTATGACATGGATAATTTTTGGTGTCTATAATTTGATCTTCAGAATGATTAAGTTTTACATACCTTGGTGTCTTGGTAGCACTTTCCAGAGCTTGTTCCTCTTCATCTGAGCTATCTTCATGCTGCACCACTTTTGAAACATCTGGTTTATCTGATTCATATCCACTTGATTCTGGAGACCTCTCCTTGATTTTATCGACTTTGACATTTGCACTCTCAATGATCTTATTCAGCCTCTTATTATAGCATCGGTAGGCCTTGCTCTTGGTGGAGTAACCAAGAAAGATTCCTTCATCACACCTAGCATCAAACTTGCCTAGATCTTCTTCTCTTTTGATATAACATTTGCTACCAAAAACTTTGAGATATTTCACAGTAGGAACTTTACCATACCACAATTCATAAGGAGTGTTAGAACTGTTACCTTTGACTTGGACTCTATTTAGGATATATACAATAGTGTGAATTGCCTCTCTCCAATATAGTTCTGGAAGATCAACTTCCTTCATCATGGTTCTAGTAGCTTCTTGAACTGTTTTGTTTTTCCTTTCAACAACTCCATTTTGTTGTGGAGTTCTAGGTGCAGATAACTATCTCTTTATCCCATGTTCTTCGTAAAAGAAATTGAATTCATTTGATGTAAACTGTCCTCCTCTATCAGACCTTAAACATTTGATCTTCAAATCCATCTCATTTTCAACCATTACCTTAAATGCCTTGAACTTATCTAGAGCTTCTGCTTTTTCTTTCAAAAAGGTAACCCAAGTCATTCTAGAATAATCATCAATAAGCAACATGAAATACCTATCTCCTTGCAAAATTCTTACTCTGGTAGGTCCACACAAATTTGTATGCACTAGTTCTAGTAGTCCATCAACTGATTGGTCCTTGCTTTTGAAACTTGTTCTTGTTTGTTTCCCAAATTGACATTCCTTGCAAATAGGATTAGCAGGCTTCACAAGCTTAGGTAAATCTTTAACAACCTGTGTAGTACTTATCTTCATAATGTTATCAAATTTGATGTGACAGAACCTTCTATTCCATAGCCAACTTTCATCAGTCTAAGCCAACAAACAATGGTTATCAGTTCCTTTCAAGTGATAGATATTACCTCTGGTCTTCTTACTAGTTGCAATGATTGTTTCAGAGCTTTCCCTGATCTTACATCCGTTGTCCTTGAAGCTTAAATCATAAACTTTGTCACACATTTGACCCACACTCAAAAGATTGTGCTTTAATCCTTTCACATACAAGACATCTTCAGTATTATGCTTGCCATCAAAAGAAATAGATCCTTTTCCACAAATCTTACCATTTGTATCATCTCCAAACCTAACCAGTCCACCATCATATCTTTCCAAACTCACAAACTTACTTTTGTCACTAGTCATGTGGTGAGAGCATCCACGATCAATAACCCATTCATCTTTGTCTTCAACAACCTGAGCAGCCAAAGCACTTTCCACTAGTTTTTCTTCCTTCACACAACTAACAGAATTAGTAGACACAAGTTCTTCCTTAATTGAAATAAACAAGCATTCATTATCAGAAGTACTAGCATTATCTAGTTCACCATTATCTGATACTCCATCATCATCAAAATCTTCAACATAATAACATTTATTTTGGATCCTAGGCCTATTCTCATAGCTTTTTCTATTTCTTTCAATTCTTTCAGGACATCTAGAAGCAAAGACGCCCACTTTATCACAGGAAAAACATTTGAAAGGTAATTTACCTTTAAACTTACTAGTTCCTCTTTGCAGTCTATCCACAAAGTTGGCTTCAATTTCATCAAACTCATAATCAGATTCTACCTTATACTTTTCTACTCTGGAGGTTTTCCCAGAAGTACTGGGTTTGAAGGCAGTCTCAACTTTTGGCAGGGCATCACCAAACTCTCTCATTTCAAAGGTAGTAAGCTTACCAAGTAACTGATCTCTGTCAATAATTTTTACTTGCATAAATTCTTCAATTGCAGCTACCTTATGACTATAGGACTTTGGTAGTGATCTGAGAATTTTCATCACAACTTCCTTATCACCAAGAGTTCCCCACATACCTTTTATCCCAGTGACAAGTTCATCAACTCTTTGCATAAAGGCTATTATGTTTTCTTCTTCATTCATCTTCAAACTCTCATATTTCACTTTCAGACTTTGTAGCTTGGCCTCCTTCATAGAATCATCTCCTTCATACAGATTTTTCAGCTTCTTCCATACCTCATTTGCAGTTTCAAGATCCACAACTTTTGTTAGTACTAAGTCATTTAATGAACTTAACAGAGCATCTTTTGCTTTGACATCCACCTCATATTCTTTGATTTCATCTTCAACTATTAAACCATTTTGAGGCATGGTGTATTTTGCTTCTGTAGCTTTCCATACTTTGTAACCAAGACAAAGAGGATGGCTTTTCATTTGTGCCTTCCAAAGAGCATAATTTGTCCCATCAAAATGCAATGCTTCCTTCTTATAAGATATTTTGGATCTTCCTCAAGCTGTTAGACTTTCTTCAGAGGAACCTTGCTCTGATACCAATTGTTGAAATGCGCTGAACAACTGAGAGGAGGGGGGGTGAATCAGTTGTCCCAAAAACTCAATCACTTCTGCACTTAAACATTAATCACTTGTCCATAGTTATTATGATTAAGCAATGAATGCATGAAATTAGAAACTTAAACACAAATGCAACATTAAGCACAAGAGACACCAGATTTTTACGTGGAAAACCCCAAGGTGGGGAAAAACCACGGAGAGGATTAGCTCTCAAAATATATTACAATCTTTGAAAAATGATGTTTAGGCTTGCTCACTCCACGGGCCTAGAACATGCTGGCTCATTGTCATGAAGTACATCTAGGTCTAGCAGGCTCACTGCCTCAACCCTAAACCTAGAAAGATTACAATGAGGGTTGTTAAACCCTACTAGTGGCTCATTGCCAGGCTCACTTCCAAGATTAACATCTTCTTCATGTTTGAGATTAATACATTGAAGTACAATAGTTCCTCTACTCTGCTATGCCCTTCCACCCCTTTCCTTATCTTCCCATCTTTGCACAAGGACATCTTTTCCATGACTCAATTACAAGTATTTATACACTTCGTCAACCTTGGAATAATCATTAAGGTCGGCATTACAATCATTAACCATTGGAACAATCACCAAGGTTGGCATTACAAACATTTACAAAATAGGACTTGACCTAATACAAAATTATGCTAAGGAATTGTAGTATAGAAGTATGCAGATCATGCCATGCCTTAGCTGGGACTCAAACACGATCTTCCCACCACAACATGCTTCCATAATCTTAAAGGAATTTTTGCAATCACTAGAATTAACCAAGTTTACTAAGACTGGTTACACACTACGTTATCTTGGGATAATCTTCAAACACGATCTCAATTCCTTAATGCGGACCAATGTAAAGGTTGAAACATGATCAGGAGGTATCCACAAGCACGTTTAAATCACCAGGAGCAACCGCACAAGCTCAAACCACTTTATTCATGAGATTCTTCAGACCAAAGCACATGAACTTCACTGTCTTCAACTGTCATAAAAGAAAGATAGCTTGCGGACCACAAAAACATGAACCATTGCAATTGTAGGCACTTATCATCATACTAGACTTCCCTCTAGAACCGCAAAGCAAAACACTTTAATGTGGAGGAATGCGGAGAAAAATACTTTGTCTCATGCACTAGTGAATAATTAGAAAAAGTAGGTTTTACTCTAGTGATCGTAACTCACTCAAATCTTCATACCGGAGGCTCAAACTCAGGATTTAGCATCTTCAGCCATGCTTCTAAATAACTTCCAATCCACAGACCAAGATCTTTAGTCAGCAAGAAATACAGAGCAATCTTCTGGACTGTTCTTCAGTATGTAACTCACTGTCTTCATTGTGATTCAATATTTACTTTCTGATTCTTCCGGAGGGGCTAATTTTTTCAATATCCTCAACATATAAAGCTTCTAAACAAATAACAAAATAGGATACTGTTGACACCAATGACAACAACAATATGTTGACATCAATGTAAACACTGATTAGGCACAAACTTGCAACAAGGAGTGTAGGAATAGAACGACAATGATGAGTTCTTGGAACACCACCTATTTGGCTCTTATTCCTAAGACTAAGAATCTAAAGTATTTTGATTAGTATAGACCTATTGTCCCATGTAATGGAATCTGTAAGATTGTCACTAAAGCTATGGCAACCAAATTGAAGAAATGCTTGGAAGGGATGATCTCTGATGAGCAAAGTGTTTTCCTGAAGGGAAGACATACTTTAGATGGCAATCTGTTGGCACATGAAACCATCCATTCAATCAAATATAGGAGGAAAGAAGTAATAATTCTTAAGCTTGACATGAATAAAGCTTATGACCAGGTGTCTTGGGAGTTCCTGATCAAGGTTATGGAGAGAATGGGATTCTGCATTGATTGGTGTAGATGGGTATATAGTTGCATCTCCACTACTTCATATGTTGTTTTAATTAATGGGGTGACCACTGATTTCTTTATAGCAAAAAGGGGTTTGAGATAGGGAGACCCATTATCTCCTTTCCTTTTTCTTGTTGTGGTAGAGGTGTTGAGCTATGCGTTGAAGAAGGCATCGAGAGATGGCCAAGTCAAAGGTCTTTAGGTGTCAGGAGGTACTCCCAACTTGAATCACTTGCAGTTTATGGAGGACACCCTACTTTTTGGAGAAGCGACAACTAGAGAGGTGAGGGGGTTTAAGAAGGTACTCCAAAGTTATGAGATGGTGGCAGGCTAGAGAATCAATTCAAGTTAGTCTCACATTTATTTACTTAATGATTTTCTTGTTGAGTCTTTTGAAGTCCAAAGAATTTTGGGGTTTGAGGTCGATACTCTTCCTAGCAATTATTTAGGAATGCCTCTTGTTGATAAGAGGACCTCAGAGGTAGAATGGAGGAAGGTGGTGGAAAAAATGTAGGATAAGTTTGCTTCTTGGAAAGGGAGGTGGCTATCCTTAGCAGGAAGGATCACTCTCATCAAAGCTTCCTTGGCTGCGATTCCTATCTACACTATGTCAACCTTCCATATTCCTAGTAAGGTCAGTTGGATGTTGGAGAGAGATCAGAGTATTTTTCTGTGGAGAGGCACAGAGGAGGTGTTCAAATATAGTTTGGTCAAGTGGGAGGAGGTGTGTACACCTAGGAGCTTGGGGGTTTGGGCTCTTAGAATATAAGGAATATGAATAAATCCCTTGGAGCTAAGCTTTCTTGGAGGATATATGAAAAGAAGGATAGATTGTGGAGTAAAGTGATACAAGCTAACTATCTTCAGAATAATGTGGGAAACCTCTTTGACTCTGGGACCCAATTGCCGAAGGGCTCTAGTATATGGAACTTTATGAGAATCTGTAGCAATATTTTGAGGCCTGATCTTATTTGGAGAGTTGGAAATGGGGATAAGGTGAGATTTTGGAGGGACCCATGGATCAATGAGAAGCCTCTAAGAAACTATGCCCACCTAAGAACTCTATCTATTTCCTTGGAACCAAATCTAGGTGAATTAGTCTGAGAATACATGGAGGATCAAGTAGGGAGCTGGAGATGGAAGATCCTTGATAGATTAGAGGGAGAGTTGGATAGTTCATGGAAGGAGATTTTAGTTAAATCGAGCAAATGGCCTATATTTGGGAATGAAGATAGGTTGATGTGGAAAGGCAGTGGAGAAGGTAGAGCAATAGTAAGAGAAGTTTACAACCACTACTTTGGGCAAGGTCAATCCTTGAACAAATCCATGGCTGTGAAGATATGGATTAAGCAGGGACTGCCTAAAGCTTATGTGTTCCTTTGGATAGCTTGGAGAGGGTGGGCACTAACTTGGGATAGGCTATTAGTGTTAGGTAAATGTGGCCCTTCTTGGTGTGTTATTTGTAAATTCTCCAACGAAGATAATGATCACCTCTTCCTGCACTGTGATTTTGCTGGTGAGCTATGGAGCAGATTCCTTAAGAAGTGGAAGATGGTTTGGGTAACTCCAAGAAACATAGCTATGTTGTTGGAAGGCTGGGAATTTAGATGCAAGAGTTAGGGGGTAATATTTGACTGGAACGTTGACCCAACTATCATAGTTTGGAATCTATGGCTTGAGCACAATAGAATGATTTTCTTAGATCAAGATAGGGAGATTGATAGAATCTGGGACTTGGTGGAAAGCTCCCTTAGTGAGCTCGGTGATACTCACAAGAAGAAGGATTGGAAGATAGTGGAGGGGGAAGAGGCTTGGGCAGATGAATGACCAAGATTTAGGTGGTTGGGTGGTGTAGATAAGAACATTTTGAAAGATTATAAGGAGAAGAGCATCCATTGGTTATCATTGGAACAGGGGTGGATAAAAATGAATTTTGATGGCACAGCCAAAGGCAACCCCGGTAGGGCTAGTCGCAGAGGCATTTTTAGGGATCATAGGGGTCAACCCTTGGGTATTTTTTCCTATGACTTTGGAATCTAATCTAATAATTTAGTGAAAGCTAGGGCTCTTTGGAAGAGCCTAATGTTTGCTAGAAGTAAAGGTAGGGATAAGCTATGGGTAGAAGGAGATTCTAAGATTGTTATTGGCATTACGAATGGTACCTCTTCAAAAAATTGGAGGCTTGAGCAAGTAATGGAGGAGAATAGATGAGTAGCTCTTCAGTTCTACAATTTTAAAGCCTCCCACATCAAAAGGCGAGGGAACAAGGTTGCAGATTGGGCTGCTAACCAAGGCATTAACTCTGGTAATGACGGGAACTCTACTCAGTTGGAGTGGAAGGAAACCTACCCTTATGAGGTACTGAAACTAATTCAATATGATATAAAAGAGCACCCACTTGATAATGGTCTAGTTTATTAGATATTTTCTTATTTTGATGATTCTTGAGATCGAGAAGCGTGAGATAGTTGGTGGAGGGGATGGATGGTAGGCTGGTCATCATTGCGAGAGGTGGTGTGTGGCAGTTCAGAAGAGTTAATTCACTTAATGAACATTATGGGAAGCATTCCTTAGGCTATGGTGTTATTTCTCCTTTCTCCTTCTTTGGTTTTCCTTGCTGTCTCATGGCTTCTACTGGAGTTGGAGGTGGTTTGGAAGGTGAACGTGGGGGTAATGTTGTGAGGAATGCTGGCAAGGGAAAGAAGGTGGCGATGGAAATGCCATGGAGGTAAACCAAGAGGAGGGTAAGCAGTGTGATGGTGGGTGGTAGGATGAAGAGGAAGTACTCCCCTAGGAAAAGGCTGATGAAGCTCTTTGGAGAAGAGGCTATGGCAGGCTTTATCAACAATCTTGAAGCAAAGATTAAGAAGCCAATTATGAGCGAATGGTTGGGCAGGCTCCTTAAAATTGCTAAGGAAGTAGATGGGAAGGAGGGTGTCAATGTGAGGGAGGTAATGGCCAATCTTCTGCTTGATCTTGACAATTCAAGGGGGAGATGGAATGTGTTTTGAACAACATAGTCACTCACAGTTGTAACGATGTTGTCCATTGCAACATCCTCTGTGTTAACTCATGAAGATATGACTGAATCTACAAAGTAGAATGAGAACCAGGAGGTGGTGTTAGGCCATTTGCATGATGTTTTGTTGGGGGTAGTGGAGACCATACAAATGGTGGATGGAATTGCAGAGAAACTCAATGTCCTGATCCTGGAGTGTGTTCGGCCTGCTTATTCATGTGCTTATGACAATGACTATGATGGTGTAGAGCTATTTGGTGAAGGAGATTTGTAGTTCTGTTAGGGTTTAAGATTGTATTTTTCATATGATATGTATTGCTTATGACTACTAAGAGTGGACTGATGTAAATTGCCCCTCTCTTTCTATGTTTATGTTAGGGGGTGTATTCTCTATAGCATGGATGGTTTGTCTATAGATGCATAGTTAGTGAGGGTTAATGACATATGGTTTTATGAAATACTTTTGGGCTATGCCCATTTTTGAACAGGTCCCTGGTGGTGGGACATTGAAAAATTTTATTTGGCTTTTTGCTGCAGCCTTGCTCCATGTCCCAAATTTGAAAGTCATGTGCTAAGGGTTTAGCTTCGAAAATGTTTTAATACCCTATTCCTAGGTCTAAGACCCTAAACCCTAAGGCTTGCATAAGCATCAAATACCTTTTTTGTTCTAATTCGTAGTTGACCGCTTGTTGCCCGCTACCGGTCTTTAAGTGATTACTTCATGTCTAGGGCATTACGTAGATACTGGTCCCTACTCTCATATTACCTTATGAGCCTATGTGCAAGTTTAAATGTGTTTTATGCCTTAGTATTATCCTAAGTCCCTTAATAAAATTCGGCCCCCTCTTTACCTAGTCACATAAGGTTGTTTTAAAAGCACGTGCCTCATTTTACTTTTTAAGTGTTCGCCCCGACCCTGCAAGCATTAAAGTATTTTAAAATACACATGATAAAAATGGAAAATGATACATGGTGAGGTTTCACAACATTCCGCCATTCTGCAGAGCCCATTGGGTGGATCCACAATTAGCTTGTGGAACTACAGAAATGAGATATGTGGCATGGTTTGACAAGTCATCATCCTAGTGATCTGATAGGTGCCACGTGGTGTGTTTTGTGGCTCTTCTGCCATTCCATAGAGAGTTTCAGTAAGGCTCTATTCAGAACCACGGAACCACAGGAAGCTTCCACATGTCTATATTTGGCCGATGAATGGACATGGCATGATTACCAATGAAACGTGGCAAGTTTTACAGTGTGCAGGGAAGCTTCAAAGGGGAGGTGAATTTTGTGCCATGCGACATGATTTGGAGGGTTTCTACCATTCTACAGACCCTCATCTGTGGCTTGATCTCATGATCGTGGAACCATGGGAGGTCACCACGTGAACAAAGGATGAGTCATCTTTTCATCAATGCACCTTTTTTGCTGACTTGTAAAGGTGATCCCGAGTGGAATGTTTCTATTGGTTCGACGTTTCTTCAAAACAGACATTCGAGAGAAGGGCCGAGGGCCAAAGTCTACCAAGGTAATGAAAAATATTCTAAGTATGGTGTAGTAATGTAGAGCATTAGAGGTCAGAGTTTCAGCTTTCCATCTTCTTCAATGTTGCATAGTGAAGGGCTCGAAGGTCGAAGTCTAATGGGGCCAGTCTAGCACTTAGTGTGTCAGAGGTCGGAGTGTGGGCTTCTTTCCTTCCACCTTCTCCATAAGAAGACAAAAGGAGCAAGGATCGATGGCTGATCCTTGACAAGTGTACCTTCTATGCAAAGCGGAAGGTAGATGTCGGGGCTTCCTTGTTATCCCTTCTGAAAGGCGTAAGGCGAAATGGTGAAGGCTCGAGGCCCAACCCCGATGCATTCCAATCTATACATAGGAAGGGTCGAGGCTTTGCTCCTTCCTCTTCCAGATGTTGTAAGTTGCAAGGTGAAAGGTCTGAACTCCGAAGTCTAATTTGTTAGAGCTCAATTTCCTGGCCTTCCTTGTTCTTTTAGATGCGTCCACATGTCTATATTTGGCTGATGAATGGACATGGGATGATTACCGATGAAACGTGGCAAGTTTTACATTGTGCAGGGAAGCTTCAAAGGGGAGGTGAATTTTGTGCCATGCAGCATGATTTGGAGGGTTTCTACCATTCTACAGACCCTCATCTGTGGCTTGATCTCATGATCGTGGAACCATGGGAGGTCACCACGTGAACAAAGGTTGAGTCATCTTTTCATCAATGCACCTTTTTTGCTAACTTGTAAAGGTGATCCCGAGTGGAATGTTTCTATTGGTTCGACGTTTCTTCAAAACAGACGTCTGGGAGAAGGGCCGAGGGCCAAAGTCTACCAAGGTAATGAAAAATATTCTAAGTATGGTGCAGTAATGTAGAGCATCAGAGGTCAGAGTTTCAGCTTTCCATCTTCTTCAATGTTGCATAGTGGAGGGCTCAAAGGTCGAAGTCTAATGGGGCCAGTCTAGCACTTAGTGTGTCAGAGGTCGGAGTGTGGGCTTCTTTCCTTCCACCTTCTCCATAAGAAGACAAAAGGAACAAGGATCGATGGCCGATCCCTAACAAGTGTACCTTCTATGCAAAGCGGAAGGTAGATGTCGGGGCTTCCTTGTTATCCCTTCTGAAAGGCGTAAGGTGAAATGGTGAAGGCCCAAGGCCCAACCCCGATGCATTCCAATCTATACATAGGAAGGGTCGAGGCTTCGCTCCTTCCTCTTCCAGATGTTGTAAGTTGCAAGGTGAAAGGTCTAAGCTCCGAAGTCTAATTTGTCAAAGCTCAATTTCCAGGCCTTCCTTGTTCTTTCAGATGCGTCCACATGTCTATATTTGGCCGATGAATGGACATGGGATGATTACCGATGAAACGTGGCAAGTTTTACAGTGTGCAGGGAAGCTTCAAAGGGGAGGTGAATTTTGTGCCATGTGGCATGATTTGGAGGGTTTCTACCATTCTACAAACCCTCATCTGTGGCTTGATCTCATGATTGTGGAACCATGGGAGGTCACAACGTGAACAAAGGCTGAGTCATCTTTTCATCAATGCACCTTTTTTGCTGACTTGTAAAGGTGATCCTGAGTGGAATGTTTCTATTGGTTCGACGTTTCTTCAAAATAGACATCCAGGAGAAGGGCCGTGGGCCAAAGTCTACCAAGGTAATGAAAAATATTCTAAGTATGGTGTAGTAATGTAGAGCATCAGAGGTCAGACTTTCAGCTTTCCATCTTCTTCAATGTTGCATAGTGGAGGGCTCGAAGGTCGAAGTCTAATGGGGCTAGTCTAGCACTTAGTGTGTCAGAGGTCGGAGTGTGGGCTTCTTTCCTTCCACCTTCTCCATAAGAAGACAAAAGGAGCAAGGATCGATGGCTGATCCCTGACAAATGTACCTTCTATGCAAAGTGGAAGGTAGATGTCGGGGCTTCCTTGTTATCCCTTCTGAAAGGCGTAAGGCGAAATGGTGAAGGCCCGAGGCCCAACCTCGATGCATTCCAATCTATACATAGGAAGGGTTGAGGCTTCGCTCCTTCCTCTTCCAGATGTTGTAAGTTGCAAGGTGAAAGGTCTGAGCTCCGAAGTCTAATTTGTCAGAGCTCAATTTCCTGGCCTTCCTTGTTCTTTCAGATGCGTCGATAACTTCTCGGATGGCCATTATTTTTCCATTAGCATGGAAAAAGGAGTTTACTTTCCCTATTCTCAAACTTGTGGATTTTTCCCTTTTTTCTTCATCTACATCACTGACTTTTCCCAAGCAGTTGCAATTTGAAGAAGGTGGATAAAGAAACAGTAAAGTATGTTACAATAGCCTTTTGCGAGCATCTTTAGGAGGCAACAAGAAATGATTATTATGTTGTAACAAACTCTTGTAAATGTAGTTTGGAGGCTAAGGATTTGCACCTGTACGTGTAACTATCTTTGTCCTTTTGGGATATTCTCTCCACGGGCAGTTGCACCCATATCTTGTTATGATGAAGGTTGTCAAATGAAAATGTGATATGTGTCTAGAGGCCTAAAGCTTGTTTTGCTCCCTTATTTCTATAAGAGGGAATTCGGGGCCTTTGATAAAGGATCTTGGAGAATTTTTGTATCACAATACACATAGTAAAAGAGTTAGTTTTTCTTAGTTTAGGTGTTATTTTGAGAGTATAATTTGATGTACTTGCAAATTTTGTATGAAAGTACTAGTTCATAGCTTAAATATATTGCCAAGTTCAAAACTATACTATCTCCTAAATTGTATTCTTCATTTCATTTATGAATAGAAATTGATCAAGGATCATTTTATTCATCTTCACAGTCTTTCCTATGTATGAATGTTCTTCTTATGGCTTTTACTCAAGGAGTGAATTTAATGCTTTAAGAGAACATTGAATGCTATGAATGTTTGAAGGGATTCCTAAGTAGAGTTGGTTTTGAACTAATTAAAGTGTGATAGTGTAATGCATTGTTTCATTGTTTTCATGAGTTAGAAAAAATACTATTGTATTAGGTTTCATTTATATTTGTTTTGACTCTGTAGCCCAAGATTTAGGCACCGATCTCTTAGAACCTTTGTTCGATACAACTCCTTGGTCATCTATATTGAAAATCAAAATGGATTTCCATTTCTATCTTAAGTTATGAATATAATGTTATTCCTATGTTCTCCTACAAGAGAATTGTGTTAAAGCTTGAGAATCTAGCCCATTACTCTAGTATATCAGTAATTCTTTAGGCATTTTAGAGAGAACATATCTTCTAGGAACAATATTTGAGATACACAACAAAATATCTTGAATAAATACTGAAAAGGACTACCCTCCTAGGTTTTGTAGAGCCTAAAGTGTAGAGGAAAAGTGTAACCTATCTTTTCCTGTTCATTGTCCAATCCCTCAAGGCAAATCAATCATTAGAATTGACTATTCTTTAGATTGCCCTTTTGAGATTAGGTTGGGAATTAAAATCAACCAATAGATTGGCGAATCTACTGGGGATTAGAACCAGTATTGTGTTTTATCTTGAGTCATAGATAAATTATTACATTCCCTTGTTTTTAGGGTGGGGACTTTGATGATCTCCTTATTGGTAGACTAAGAAAGAAAATTATTGTGAAAGAAGAGTATAAGATCTATATTATACTGTGAAAGTTGTTGCATTTAGACATTGCAATATTTGATGAGAGATTCAACTTGTTATCTGTATAACAAGTATTATTCAGTGCATTATCTTTTTGTTCGCTAAAGCGTGGGTGGAAACTCTGTTGAAATCTCTAAACCGGTGAAAGGTAAAGAAAGTACCTAAGCAGAAGGATGCATGGGAGAAGATCTGTAGAAGCATTGATAATTGTTTTGTCATTGATGTCAAAAGTGATGCTTCAGGAGTTCATATGCTGTACTACATAAAAAGTGTTTGTTCTTCATCTGAGTTAGATAGATGTAGTGCATTGGATTAGGATCATCATCAGATGTAGATGTTGTGAGTTGTTGCATCTCATGATGCATACTCATCTTTATGATAGTGGTTGTTCATAGCATGAGGCTGTCATTGTTCTTTATATGCTCTTCATCATAATATCCTTCATGACTCATGATGTTTGATTGTATTGATGTTGTTTGGTTCATGCTTCATGTTTCAGATAGTGAGTTGACCATGCTTCAATCATGATGATTTAGGGTTCATTGCTTTTCTATGTTTATGAAGACTTCAAGAACTTGTTAGTTGTGATCAAGGATTTATTGTTTCTCATTGAACTCCAAGATGACTCAGATCAAGACAATACTGCATATCTTAGCTTGATATAGATCTCATAGCTTATTTGTATCAGTGGTGTTTGGAGCAAGGAAGTTCATGGTGTTTAGACTTTATCTTCTTTGGATTATCATATTATCAGGATGTCTTCATTATATCTTCACTGTCTTCATTGGATTGGTTTATAATGCATAAGAAGTTTGGAAGTGTTGCAAGTCAGAAGATGTTATGTTTCTCTTATTGATAATGTATCCTTCATGCTTTTGTAAGGTGCTTAGTGATTTTAGGATGTAAAGTGCTTCTGATTTCAGGAGTTTGGTTTTCGTTAAGACTCTTGGTTTATTATCTTTCTTCAAGGTGATATGATATTTTTGAGATCTTGTTGTTTGTTATTCTTCTTGAGAATCTCAGGATAGAATCATTGATGTTGAGGGATCAAATCTTACTTGGTTCTAGTCATGGTCAAAAGTCAGGATACCCAAGTTCAATTTATCACATGAGTTTGTCACATAAGTGTAATCGCATGATCAAAGGGTAAAGGTACATACAAAGAAGGAACACGCAGAGGACACACATAAGAATATTCATTTAGTTTTTGATAATACAAGTATATGGAAGGAGATCTTATGTATTAGTGTTTGTAACCTAAAACCCTAAATGTTCCTTCTAAACATAAGTCCTAGCCCGTCACTTATCCATTACACTTTTTGTTTTAAAAAGTTGTTGACTTGCTATTATAAGTTAAGGAGTAACTTAAGTTAAAACCTTAAGGGGTCATCATCGTGGGGTAACCAGCCCTCTCTGTCTAGACACACCAAATGATTTGGTCTTTCCTTTATAAGCATGGGTGGTAAAAGACAATCTATGGTCTCCTTTAAATATTCATTGAGTGTGCACTTTTCAATCAATGGTGTATATTTAAATCTCGACCTCCTTCCTTGTGCATGAAATTTGAAGTGCATATGACCATCATGAGCCTTAAGATTGCAAAAGATAAGATTTTGAAGGCTATTTTTAGCCTTCCAAAAGGTAGAATCTTTTGGAATTTTAAAAGCTTCTTTTTAAGAATATTTCTTTCTAAGTTTAAACTCCTCGTGACATTGAAGGTAAAGAGGTAAAGTTTAATTGTTTTTCTAAAAAGAGGGAAGTGGAAGATTTAGTGCTTTTTGTGAGCAATGTTTAAAGGATTTTTAAATGCCTTCTTTTTCTATTGTTATTGAGATGAAGAGTGGGTCCGAGATAATGAAGAATGTTTTGTTTCTTATCAGGGTAGATTGAATAAAAGTTTTTTAATGTGATGGAAGTATTTTTTAAGAGGTGTTTAAGTATTTTTTGTAGAACTTTCTTATTATAGAGAAGAGGAATATGAATGGTCATGCAGAGAAGAGGAATATGATCTTATTTTTGCAGGTTCTTCATAGATGAAAATGATTATGCAAAGAAGAGATATATATGATTTTATTTGCAGGTGGTGGAGAACATCTTGTGATTTTATTTTCTAAAATGGGAAATGGAGATGACTTTTGAAAGGAGGAATATGCAGAGAAGAAGAATATGAAAGCTCATCTCATATATAATGATATTGCAGGTGCATTGGTTGATGGATTTTTGAGGACCAACATTATGCAACATTGAAGACAATTTTTGATGAGGTTTTTTTAAAGAGAAAATGCAGGTGAATCAGATTTTGAAGTATGAAGACCAGTTAATGCATATAGATTATCTTCAGTGCAAGAGAAGAAAGTGCAGGTGTTGATTCTTGATCAAAGGAATAGATTGATGTTGCAGAGATTGATGTTTGCAGTGTTTGAAGAAATTGTTTTTGCACAGATTGAAATGTGTTTCATAGATTGAAGCAAGTTTGAATAGTCAGAGATTGAAGAAGATTTTGTTGTGTGAAAATAAAAGGAGATATAAGGTTTTGTTATGTAGAGAAACAAAGTTTTCCTCTATACATTTTCATATTCATGTAATAAGAGTTGGTGCCCTTGAAGTTGGCGCTTCTAAATGTATTAGGGGTTGGTGCTCCTTGAAGTAGGTGCTTCTAAACAAAGTAGCCAGTGAGGCTTTGTAACAAGTGAGTTTTGATTAAGCCAGTGAGGCAGTTTAGCATGGTTTTTCATCCCTATGAGTGTTTTCCACTTATTAAAAACTTGTGTTATTATTTATGTTATTTGCCTCTACGTGTGTGTGTCCTAATGTTTTTCTCATAAGGTTCTTTTCACACTATTCATCATCATACTTGTACATATGTGTTTGATAGAATATTGAAGTCTCTTTCATTCTCTGTCTTGTAAATTAAAAAGGTGCAAAAGATGTTAAAAATTATACAACACTGATTCACCCCCCCTCTCAGTGTTGTCCTGTACTCCAACAAGAACATTACAACAAGGGCATCCCAACAAGCCTGTGAGCTTAGATCTTGCAAATGAAAGATGGAGAGCTAAGGATTTTGGTGAGTATACTCTTCTCCTTGTTGGTGATCTCATTTCCATGACAACACTCCTTTTGGGTGATAATAGAAATAATTTGCAAATAAGAGAAGAACAAAGGGAACATGACATTACTTATATTGCTCAAAATGTTCTTGAGGGGAATGTTGATTCTGATGGTGATGAAATGTCCTATGTTGAACCACCCCCTGTCTCTCAAAGTGTAAGAATGTCTCCACAAAATAAATCTTAGGCAGTTCGTATCCCTGTTGTACAGTCTACTCATGAATCTATAAACACAACCCCTTATGCAAGACTACACTCTCTTTCACCAAGAAAAGATAAGTCCACTAGTGCAAATGAGTGTCCTATACCCAATAGAGGTTCTAGTTCTAATCAAACTGATGAGGAATTAGAGAAGGAAGTGATGGGGTTAAGTCTTAGAGTGGCCAGGATGGAGACTTTGAAAAGAAAAGAAGACCTACTCCTAAGATTATAGGCTATGAATAATCCTAGAAATACTATCAATTATGGTGCCCCTAGTGTATCTGCTACAACTATACAACAAATGGGTGGCCCAATACCAATTATCCAACAAGTTCCTATGATTCAAGCCCCAGTGAATAACCCTGTCGTATGAGCTCACCTATAAGCCATTACCAATTGCCCCCACAGAACCCTAATGCTAGAATGGCCGGCCAACCAGTAGGTCATAACCCTCACCTAGGGTAGGGAAGAATGCAATATCAAAACCTTCAAGTAGTGCAAAATATGGGTCTCCAGCCAAATGTCCAAAACTAGAATATACCACAACAACCACATTTGCAAACCCCCCAAATCCCCCAATGAATCAAAATAACCAGGGTGGACAACCTTTAGTGAATCCTTTTGCTAGGAGACCATTGCAGTTAGCAAGGCACAAACAATTAGATTTTACTAGCATATCAGGTTACCCTAACCTTATAGAAAATACAGTCAGGAATGCCATCCCAAAGTTTGCTGGGAGTAATGATGTGTCTGGTGAGGATCATTTGAGGGCATTCTTGAATGTAATTGATGATTTTGAGGTTGAGGTAGAGGATGTGGTGATGAAACTATTCATGCAGTCATTAACAGAGGATGCCAGAGATTGGCACAGAAGCTTGCCAGAGGCCAGCAAAGATTGCTGGATAGAGTTTAAGAGGGTCTTCAAAAAATAGTATGGTGACAACATTGACCCATGGTTTGTTGTAAATGATTTTACAAATATCCAAAAGGGGTACAATGAAAATGTCCATGAATCCAATGCCAGGTTTCTGAAGGTGTGCAATAATATCCCACCCTCCATGAGACCAAATTAACACATGTGCTTGGTGATTTACCAAAATGCATATGACCCCAAGATGGGATATGAACTAAGAAATAGGGAACCCCAAACTCTTAGAGATGCTTTTAAGGCTTCTTTACACATAGAGAACAACAGAAAGGCATCTAGAAAAATTCCTATGAGGAGTGACTTGAAACTTGCTTCTCAAGACAGAGGACAGGGCAGTAAAACTCCTGTTGTTGCCGAGTATAAAATTTTATGGAAAGAGGTCAAAGAAATGAAGATTTCTATGTCCATAAGTGACAAAAGGGTCTCAAATGATAAGCCTCCTTTTGTCAGACAAGAGAGAATGCCAAGGTTGTTAGATCAACCATACAACACTAATTGGCAAAATGGGAAGCCAATGCCCCCAAATAATAGGGGAAATTTGTCTAAGGAAACTCCCGATCCTTTGAGGAAAGGGGTGCATGCCATAGATGAAAATCTTTGGTGTCTCATATGTCAGGCTTCTCACTCTCCCGCTTCATGTGCTGTAGCATTGTCTCTGACTGATAATGCAACTTCCCCTATGATGAATATAATGAGCGGGAAGATTATGAGAACTAGAATATAAATATGGTTTTTGACCATGAATGCATTATGGAGGATTATGTTATATTTGATGAAGAAGATTCAGAGGATGAGATCACAATAGAAAAGGGAGAATTGAATAGTTCATGTAAGCAACACCTTCTCCTAGGCAGAATTGAAGATGGTAAACATGTTTTCCAGTTGAACAATGAAGATCCTATTATTTTCTTGAGAAGACCCTTTGATGATGAAATAAGAACCTTTACTACATCCAAGATTGCTTAGGTTAAGAGTGATTATAACGTAAGAAGCAAGAAAACTTAGGGAGAAAGTAGCACAATAGGAAATGCAGGTAGCATTTTCATTAAAGAGAAACAAAACACTCCCAACCCTAAGAAAGATGTGGGTGTTCAAGGTAAGTCCAAGGAAGTAGTGCGAAAACATAATCCACATCATAATCCACATCTTAGGGCAAAAATACTAGTTGACAAGGATAATGCTAAGAAAGTCCTTGTGGAAGAAAAACATGGCAAAGGCAACCCACCTCAGGTTCCTACTATGAGTACTGATGCAACTCATACTAGTATATTGCCTAAATATGTGCCATTGGACATGGCCCATGTGTTCAGTTAGATCAGAGTGACAGTTCCCATGTTAGAAATGATGAGAATACCAGAACACAAAGACAGAGTTGTGGCTGCAATAAATGATGTAGTTCCAAGTATGCCAGGGGTGATAGGTGACTATGGTAAGTAATCTGAAGAGAAGAAAATAATGTCTAAGGATGTTGAAAAGTGGAGTGCTAAGATACTAGAGATCTATTTAGGAACCACTCTGCATAAATGCCCTTCCCAGGTAGATTCTTTCTTTGTCACTTTGATGATAAAGGGAAGGTTTGTAAAAAAATGTATGATTGACTCAGGTGCGTCTGCTAATATAATTGCACTTGGAGTCATGGAAATATTAGGCCTATAAGTCACTAAGGCCTATGGGAAGTGATTTAATATGGATTCCAAGGAACTCCCTATCATTGGAGTTACCAAGGACATAAGCTTCATGCTTGTAGCTTATCCTCTTAAAGAGTACAAAATGAATATCATTGTAATAGACATCCCTCCCATGTATGGAATGCTATTATCTAGAAAATGGGCCTCCACTGTGGGTGGTAGCATCCAAATGGATTCATCTTATGCCATGATTCCCATGGATGGTAAAGAAGTGAGACTTGATAGGGAAAATAAGTCTTCCCAGATAATAGATGGACTTAATGAGAATGATGATTAGATATGTTTCCTTGATGTTGCCATGGATAACTTCAGAGTTGAGGAAATTGAGAATGGTTAGGATAAACACCTAGATCACAGTCCTGAATTGTCCCTTGATGATGATGGCTTGTGGTCTATGCAATTTTATGGAGCTTGTTCTAGAGTAGGAGTGGTGCTCATTTCCCCTTCGGAGAAGACATTAAGATCATCTTTTAAATTGAGTTTTGGGTGCACCGACAATGTTGTTGAATATGAGGCTTTGCTTATCGATTTGAAAATGGCCCTTAAGCATGGAGTCAAGAAGCTCAGGGTTCTAGGGGACTCTGATTTAGTATGCCTCTAAGAAAAAATGCTCAGGCAATATAGGAATGCTGTATGGGACACAATAGAGGAGTTTGATGCTTTCTCTATCGATTGGGTAGAGCAAAATAGGAATGTAATGGCTGATTTCTTAGCCAACATTGTAGTCAGATCCAAAGGCATGATCATGGTAGGGATCCCAAAAGTTGAGGCGTTAACAAGGCCGTCTATACCAGACAACATCTATCATTAGCAAGTTATTAAAGATGATCAAGACCTGTACAAATTTATGAACTGTATTGATGAGTACGATGCTTAGGAATTAATTTCCAGTAATTTGTGGAAATAATGGATGAAAAAGAAATTGTGTTTGGAAATGAAGTCATCCAGTTGAAAATAAATAGAATTCTAAGAGGATTGATTGCCTTGGAAAGAGTATTTGATGGAAATGACAGAAAAAAGCACCAAGTCATCACCAGTACATCAAAATGATCTTGAGGAGGTGAATTTGGGAATAGAAGTTCAACCAAAGCTTTTCTACATAGGTAAGCACTTAAACCCTAAGATCAAGACAATGTTGATTTCTTTTCGTAGAAAACATAAAAAGGTTTTGTATGGTCTTATGATGATCTTAAAGCATATAGGGAGGAATTGTTCCAACATGAAATCCCATTAAGGCCAGATGCAAAGCCTTTTAGGCAAAAACAAAGACCCATAAATCCCACTTTAAGGCCAAAAATGTAGCAGGAACTGGCAAAATTAAGTGAACGAGGAATTATCAAGCCCATTAGGCATTCTACTTGGGTGTCTAATTTGGTCCTTGCCAGGAAAAAGAATGGGGACATCAGACTCTATGTTGACTTCAGGAACTTAAATATGGCATCATTGAAGGACAATTATCCTTTGCCCAATATGGAAGCTATGTTGTAGAGGGTAACTCGCTGTGAGCTCCTCTCAATGATGGATTGGTTTTCTGGATACAACTAGGTAATAGTCAAGGACTCTAAGCAGTATAAAACTATATTTACTACTCCATGGGGTACTTATGTGTACATCAGAATGCCTTTTGGGTTAACCAATGCATGAGCCATGTTCCAACGGACTATGGATGTAGCTTTCTTTGATCCCATAAATGTTATAATGGTAGTTTATCAGGATGATTTAAATGCCTACTCAAAGAATGAATAGGACCACTATTCCCATTTGGAAAAGATTTTTTTTGATAGATGCATGGAATTTGGCATATCCTTAAACCCCAAGAAATGTGTATTTGGGGTAACAGAAGGGAAATTATTGGGCCATATTGTGTCCAAGGAAGGAATCAAGATTGACCTTGAAAGGGTAGCAGCTATTGATAAGATCCTAACACCCAAGAGTGTTTAAAGGATCCAGTCTTTCTTTGGGCAAGTAAACTTCTTAAGGAGATTTGTTACAAATTTTGTAGAAACCACTAGACCCATCTCCAGAATGTTGAAGAAAGGAAATGCTATCGCATGGGATGATGAGCCGGTTAAGGCTTTCAAAAGTATTATGGAAGCTATAAAGGAAGCTCCTATGCTGAAATCACCTAATTTTTCTAAGCCATTCCAGTTGTTTTCCTTTGCCTCATTTCACACTATAGCGGTTGTTTTGTTACAGAAGAATGATGAAGGTTATGAACAACCTATCACGTTCTTGAACAAATCTCTCCAGGCTGCAGAATTGAAATATGACATAACAAAGAAATAGGCTTATGCCTTGGTGAAAGCTATCAAGAATTTCAGATCCTATTTGGTAGGTGCTACTGTCATTGCATATGTTCCTACTGCCGCTGTTAAGGATATCTTCACTCAACAGGAGGTGACTGGGAGGAGATGTAAATGGATCAACAGGATCCAAGAGCTTAACATTGACATTCAGATCACTAAGTTAGTGAGAGGATAGGGATTAGATAAATTAATGATCGAGGCAAATTTAGAGGCTAATCAAATAAACTATGTTGAGTTTGAAGAAATTACTCCTGATTGTGACATGAAAGAATCTGAATGGTATAAGGACATTGTGTATTACTTACAAAAATGTCTTGTCCTAAAGGTATGACAAAAAAATAGAAGAGGACGCTAAAGCTACATGCCCTAAAGTATGTGACCATTGAAAATTGATTTTTGAAAGGTGTTTAGAGTATGGGATCTCTTTAAATCCTAAAAAATGTCAATTTGGAGGTGAAGAAGGAGGATGTTTACCAGAATGATTTGACTACATTTTTGAAGGATAGAAATGATCATTGCAAACATTTGCAATTGATTTTTGAAAGGTGTTTAGAGTATGGGATCTCTTTAAATCCCAAAAAATGTCAATTTGGAGTTGAAGAAGGAAAGCTGTTGGGACACATTGTGTCAAAAGAGGGGGTTAGAATTGATCCAGATAGGGTTAAGGCCATTGACCTTATGCCCCAACCCAAAACAATCAAAGGTATTTAGTCCTTCCTTGGTCAAATTAATTTTGTAAGAAGATTTATCCCTAACTTTGTTGAGAAGACAAAATCCATTTCCAAGATGCTTAAAATGGGACAATCTATCTTATGGGATAAGGAATCTATTGTGTGGGATAAGGAATCTATTGAAGCCTTTCTTGATATAAAAGAGGCTCTTAAAAATACACCAGTGCTAGTAAGTCCATACTATTCCAAGCCTTTCTAGCTCTTTTCATTCGCTTCATTTTACATTGTTGCTGTTGTGTTGCTAGAAAAGAATGAAGATGGATATGAACAGCCCATAGGATTTTTTAGTAAATAATTACAGTCTGTTGAGTTGAATTACTCCATTATGGAGAAGAATGCCTATGCATTGGTTAAGGCCACAAAAAATTTTAGACCCTATTTCACAGGGACCAAGATTGTTGCATATGTGCCACACACAACAGTGAAAGATATATTCATGCAAGAAGAGGCTTTAGGTAAGAGGTGCCGGTGGATTAACATAATCCAAGAATATGATATGGAAATACAAGTCACCAAATTGGTAAGAGGCCAAGGCTTAGCCAAACTGATGGCAAATTCAAATCTTGAAGTAGTAGAGGTAAATGAAATTGAGGAAAATGATGTAGTTCCTCATTGTTCATTAGCTAAGAATCCATGGTATAAAGATATTATTTTTTTATCTCGTGAACATGCATGTCCTCTAGGCATGACTGTTACATAGTAGAGGACCCTTCAACTTTAGTCGCATAGATACTTCTTGGTTCAAGGTGTGCTGATGTGGAGAAACCATGAAGGGTTGCTATTAAAATGTCTGAACCAACAACAAGAAGAGGCTATTGTTGATGAATACCATCAAGGAATATGTGGTGGGCACTTCCATGCCAAAACCACAACACATAAAATCATTAGAGCAGGCTTTTGGTGGCCTAGTCTTTTCAAAGATGTCGCCAAGAAAGTCAAAAAATGTGATGCTTGCCAATGTTTTTCAGGCAAGATGAAATATGCTAGAGCATTAACTCTTGTGCCAGTTGCAGTTGAAGCACCATTTCAGCAGTGGGGCATTGACTTCATAGGAGAAATTCAAGAATGGATTTAAGTGGATCCTTTTGGCCACTGATTATTTTACCAAGTGGGTTGAAGCTATCCCCACTCGCAATGCCACATCCAAGGTTGTAATTGATTTGCTTTTGAGCAATATAATAACTAGATTTGGATTACCGTCAAGAATTGTTACAGACAATGCCATGTGCTTCAGATCTCAGGATATTGCTGATATATGTTCTAAATATGGAGTTAAGCTAATTCATTCTTCACCATATCATCCCCAGAGTAATAAACAAGATGAGTCCAACAATAAAAGTCTAATGAAGATTATAAAGAGGATGTTGGATCAGAATAAGAAAAGGTAGAATGATAAACTGAAATATGATTTATGGGCTGATAGGGTGACATTCAAGAAATCTATTGGAAGGAGCCCATTTGAGATGGTATATGGAGCAGAGGAAAAAATGCCCGTGTCATTGGAATTGCCTGTATATCAGTTGCTACAACAAATCAGTGAGGATGGGGATGATGCTTTGACTCTAAGAATGCATGAGTTGGATGAGTTAGATGAGGCCAGGAGGATGGCGCATGATAAAAACCAATAGCAGCAGCAAAAGGCCGAATATTTGTTCAACAAGAAAATAATAAAGAGAAGTTTTTAGATTGGTGACTTGGTTCTCCTGTGGAATGCAAGAGCAGAAGACGAGGGTAAGCATGGCAAGTTTGAGCCTTTGTGGCTGGGCCCTTACCAGATTGATGGAAATGATGGACAAGATACATATTACATCAGGAACATGGAGGGAGAGTTTCTAGAGCTACCCATTCATGGACATCATCTGAAGCTTTACTTTTCTTAAGTAAGTGCTTTCCCTAAATTTTGAATATAGTCAAATAGTGTTATGTGCTCTAACATTTATGACTGTATTTTGCCTTGTATATATGTGTGGTTGTAAATACGTCTATGTGTGTTGTTTCCCTTGTGTGTTTTTGTTGTGTTTTGTGTCTTTTTGGTCTGCCTGGAGATCTGAATCCTCACAGTGACACTGCTTGTCACACATCCCCAACCAGAGCCAATGTTGGAGCCTAAATTTTCCATTTCCAAAATGCTCAATTTCGCCCCATTTTGCCCTCAAAAATACAAAAGCCCTATGCAAATCTCCTAGCCAAGGTCACCATTGAATAGACAATTGAAATCTGAGCAACTTTTCCTTTTGAACCATGTTAAAATTCTTTAAAATGAAAAAATTATGCTTCTTCAAAGTTTGGTTCTTATGTTTTTCACCTTGGTCAAAGAGGATTTCTCCCTTAGAAATGTTTCGTCTTATTGTTGACAAGTCGACAAAAGTTCTAACTTTAGAACTTGTTTGCAAGTTCTATTTTTTGCTGATTCGCGGATATGTATGTTCACCGATTGAAGGACAAAGGGAGAATGTTGCAGCAAAGTAAAGAAAAGAGGGCTCCTCTATCGGTGAAAAGAAAAGTTCAAGAACCTAATGGCTTGCCGATAGGGGGTTCAACCAACAACCAATTCGCTAAAAAAGGGTGCAACATAGAGAAGAGAAGGACACATTTCTTTTTCTTCCTTTTTGCTGATAAAAGGAAGCATAAGCCAAGTTCAAAAAGTGTTGATTTGCTGATAAGGCTAATATACAATGAAAAAGAAAAGTTTGAAATGAAGCAAATTTTCCGAAAGGGCAAATTGAGACAAAATTTGGCTAAGGCATGAAAAGGAGAAACAATGCCTTGTCAAAAAATTGGTTGAGGGATGAACCGATGCATAAGTTTATAATTTGGTAAGTTCGTTGGTAGGCCTTTTTTGCTGATAAGGTAAGTTGAAAGGTAAAGTTTAGTAGGTGGCATTTTTGCCGATAAAGCGACAAAGTGTTTGGTTCATGAAAGCAAGTTTTTGCCGACTACGAGGAAAGTAAAGTGAGTTCAGCAAAGGTCATTTTATCGATAAAAGAGAAGTGGTGCCCCAAAGGTCTTGGTTCTAAAAGGGGCCACTTTTCCAATAAAGAGGAAAAATGACTAAGGCATGGGATATCGACAAATTGGAGGAAAGAGGAACTAGTGAACTAGTTCAAGATTTTCATAATTCGCCGATAAGGCAATAAAAGGTGACTATTCTCCAAGTTCAAACAAGGCCAAAATCACCAACAAGGCTAGTAGAAGGGAAAAATAAAATGTTTGCAAAAGTTAACATTTGCCGATAAGACATAAAAAGGGCACTAGGGAGTAAAGTTTTACAAAGGTGAAAGTTGCTGATAAGGCATAAAAGATGACCAAATTCAGGATTGTTAGATTTTGCCGATAGAGGCAAAGAGGCTTGGTTCATAAATTGCAAGATTTGTTGATAAAGGCAGATATGAGGCAAATATGGTCAAAGTTCAAGAAACGTTGAAATCACCAATAAGGCAAATGTGAAGCCAAAGCAAGGTGGTTCAACAAAGTGTATTTTTGCTGATAGGCATGAAATCTTAACAAAGGACGGATTCGCCGATAGGTGACCAAAGGGTGAATTTTCTTCCATAGTTAGAAAAGGTAGAAATTTGCCAACCGAAACAGAAAGAAGACCAGAAAGGTGGCAAACAGAAAATACGCAGAGTAAAGAGGATTGGCCAATAGAATGGGAAAATGCAGAAATGAATAGTCAATGATCAGGTGCTTCAAAATAGAAAGGAAAAATGACACACTGGGAATGCCATCAATGCCTGAAGTAGATAATTCCCTAAATGCTTGCCATGATTGCAGGGATACATAAATGCAGATTTTGTACTCAACATTAATGAATTACAGGCTAGAATTGTGCAGGTTGTTCAAATAGTGAAATTCTTCAGTGCATAAAGGAAAAATCTAAGAAATCAATATTATAGGTGGTAGGGTAAGGGTAGAAGCTTCTCTCTTTATTGCTCAGGGTACATTTGGAGTGCAAGTGATCTTTGATAGATTGATTGCAGAGGCAACAAGACATGGGTCCCAATCCCAACATGTAAATCAATTGATAGATTGGAATTGGACTTCAATGCAATGTGGGTGTAGTCCTTAGGATGTGGCGCCTGGGAGATTGCAGTCAGTTTTGAATCAAATGGTATATATGCATTCTTTTCAGTCATCTTGAGGGTGGGTCATTTTGGCATTTTCTCATTAGGGTTGTGAGCTCCAGGAGGTAGATTAAGAAAGGATATTGTGCAGGCTATGTTTATACATGAATCAATCATGAAGTGTATGTAATACAATTTAAATCTTTATATCAAATTGTTGTTTTTCTCCTCTACTATAGGTTTTTGTCATAGTAAATTGTAATCGCATTTTCAATTTGCTTTTACCACATTCCATGGTATGATTGGAAGCTCTAATTTGATGAATGTGACAATTCTTAATTCATTCCCAAGCTTTGTGAATGATCATTTCAGTATTGCATAGGGAAAAATGTGGTATGGTATGTGATTCTTAAGTATTTTTAGTAATCTGATAGTGATTCTTTGCATTTTATAGTCAAGCAAGTAGTTATACACTTTTATATGATTGTTTTCCTCTGTTTTACATTAGACTCTACAACCCAATGGATAGGCACTAGACTGAGTAGCCTCAGATCACCCATCTTCAAAACAAAAACTATATATCTTACTTTTAGAAGTAGAAGTAATCTTCATGCATCCTCATTGTATAGGATTGCATTTATCAGCTATATAGGGGTCTTACAACAACCAACTTTTCTTCATCCAGTGACAGATTTGGGATTGAGAAAGCAATCTGATTTTGGTTGTTATATTTTAGTTGTTCATATGGTTTTATTTTAATGCCTATTTAGGTATAATACCCCTTGGAATATCCCTCCAGAGTTTAAGCTAAGCTCGAAGAGCAGAGGAGATCACCCATCTCCTGTAGTTGGCTAAAATTCCCCTATACTTGTTGATAAACCTCTTCCTTTCACCTTGACAACAATCCCTAGCCTGGGTGTTTTAGGAATGACTTTATCTTTCAAATCAGCAAATACCAAATCCATGACATGTTGAAAAGTAGCACTTGCATTGATGAGACCGAATGACATCCTTTTAGAAGTAAACATACCCCATAGGGTAGTGAATGCTATTTTAATTTGATCTTTGATTGTAACTACAATTTGGTTGTACCCTAAATTTCTATCCAACAATGACAACATCTATGATTCAGTAACTATTTGAAGTGTACGATCCACGATTGACAAAGGATAATTATCCTTTAAGTAAGCCTGATTTAGATTCTTGAAATCCACACAAATCTTGATTTTTCCATTCATCTTATGTTCAAGAACAATGTTAGATACCAGCTGGAATGATGAATTAGAAAATAATCTTGGTTGCCAACATCTTTTGAATCTTCATGTAAATTGTTCCTTGTATTCATGGATTATAGTGGTGTTGTTTGTGTCTGAAAGGATTGACTTTTATCTTGAGAGGAATCATATGAGATAATTCCTTTGGAGTGAAAACCTTCAAATCTTCATATGACCATGCAAACACATCCTGATATTATCGAAAGAGTGTGATGAACTTTTCACTTTCCTCAGGAGAACAACATTTACCCAAATTGATGAGATGAGGCTCCTCAATGGAACCAATATTGACTTGATTATATTTAGCCGAGGTTATTTCTTGATAATTCACATGTTCTTGAATGTATTGGTCATGTCTTTCAAAAATGTTTTCCAAAGATCCTAAGCCCTTATGGAATTTTATAGCCTTTCAACAGAATGACTCCAATTTGAGCATTTATTTTAGCTTCACCTTCTCCTTGAATTTCTGTGAACTTGATTTACGATATGGTAAAGAACTTCCTTTGAAGAACAAACCTATGAAATGATCATGAATCCTTAGAAAATTGGTAATGTGCTCATCATCATTGAAAGCTTGCTAATTCTTTGAATTGTCTAGTATTGTTGGTTTGTAAATCATCTCAATGGTGAATGCATTCTGATGAAATTTTGAATGAGGTATGAAGAAAGATGATGACATAGAAAGAGCATAAGATTTATGGTTATGTCTATGTAGAATATAATCAATCACACAGGTATCAAACTTTGTTATTGCATCCCTTGCTTGATTTCTATAATGTTGAAGGCAATCTTTTTTGAGTTTAAACTACCCCTTGATCTATTTAAAAATCAATTCAACATAACCTTCAACCTTTAAAAAATTGATTCCCATGTCACGAGAATTCCTGAGGCCTAGAAAAAGTGCCTCATACTCTACAGTATTGTTGGTACAATTAAATTATAGGCTATGAGCGAAATGGTGTAGTTGACCCTTTGGGATATCAGGACAACTCCAACTCCTAAACCTATTGTTGAGAAACTACTATCAAATTGCATGGTCGATAAGTCAATATCTTCTTCTTTACTTGCTCCAAAATAAATTGTAGCCTTATATCCAATCTCTTTCTCTAATCATCAACATGTATGTACTAGTGCCTATTTCTTGATACAAAATTTGAGCTTTAGGATCTTGGGATTTGACAACTATAAAGTGGGACTTAAGTTTTGGTTCCAACTTAATTTTTTCATCTTTGACTGGAATGGTCGCTAATGACTAATCTAATTGTATTTCTCCACCCAAGTCTTTGAAAAAATAGTGACTTAATAATATTCCATAACTCGTTAGAAATTCTGCTACTAGGATGGTCATCATAATCCATTTTTAGGATATTCTTAGAGCTACTTGAGCATACTTCAACTGAAAAACCAATGATACTAATTTTGACTCAAGTGAAAAATACTTGCCTGAAGTTTTGGCACATGAAAATCCTAGCACATTCATCACTTGAAGTGGCATGACATTGTTAGAAGCGCCAGAGTCGATAATGTAATTACTTAACTTGAAGCCACTAATATACAATGATATTTAAAAAGGATTTGGCTTTTCTTCAACTGATACCAAGGACTCAAGAAGAGTGGACTAAATGGTAAGAAGACCTCCTTTTTCACATACTTGATTATCCTATCAAGCTGATCAAAATGGTCTTGGAAATATTCTAGCTATAAAATTTGGACCTTAGTCTTCATCATATAATCCATAATGTCAAAATTTGCAATTAGATCTTGATTATTCATTTTGACATTTTCATGTGGTACTTTGGAAGTAGAAGCTATACGAATTTTCTTGGATTTTTCTTTGACCTTTAGTCTTTCTTGTTCTTATTTTTTTTCTTTTAGGTGTTGCACATGAGTGAAAACAACCATAGAGTGATTCTTGAGATGTAGAACAAGATAATATTGATCAAAATCATTAATTTCTTCTTCATATATGTGTTCATATTTGATAAAACCTATTATAGAGTTACCATCGAGGTCATCCAATTAAGGTCGAATAAGACCCAAAATTGAAGGTCCAGAATCACCAAAACCCACCATCTAATTCATTCTTTGCATCTCTAGGCATGTATTTCCATTATGTGCATCTATCTCATGAACAGAACAAAATAAACAACTGGTGGAGGAGCTTCAATTGTTGGTCTATTTAGTGGAGATAACAACCGCAACCTATAATTGTTATTATAGGGCTAAAAATTATTCCTTCTAGAAGGTGGTTGGTATGGTTGAGTATGTTATCCTTGTTGTGACATCTATCTTTTCATTATGGTGACATCATTTACTACCTTTTGTAACAACAAATCAATAGATCTCTTGACAAGAGGCCCAATGGAATCCTTCTATATCTTTCCTAATGTAAGCATGATGTCTTCTAGTTCAATAGCTTGTTGTTGAACTTTATTCAATTCAATTTCATGCCCTGATTTGAGAAAGGAAAAAGCCATACAAAATTTGACTTATTGATAAAATCAAGGTAAAGATGAAGATACTTCCCTTAGTCTAGAAGTTAGATATATAGTAAAATAACTTAGGGGTGTTATAGAACATAACCCCATAATTAGAGAATAAGAAAAAGTCAACAAATAAAATGGGAAACATGCCACAACAACAAAAGAGGCCTAGTGCAAATTTCCACCCACATAAATGAAGATCCAAAGCCAAAAGGGACATCATGATTGACCCTTAGATGAGTATAAAAGTTAGAAGTGATTTCACTAGATTTTCTCAATGATGAGATAATGTTTTAGTCTTGGGGAGAATATTGGTAGCATATACAAAGTTTTACAGTACCACACATGTAATTTGGGTCATTTGTGGACCCATATACCTATTATATACCACTAAATAGCCCTAAAACACCTCTAATATGACTAAATAAGCTATAAAAGAGTAAAAAACTAGAGGAAAAGGTAAATTCATGGAAATGAGATAATTAAGTGTTCTTATGAAAGGATATGATGGAAATACATTATGAAGAGGCATTAAGAGGCTATATAAGGAAGCAAAAAGTGGGAGATAAGAGCTTGCATCATAATTATATATGTGTAAGAATAAGGAAGTGTGGAGGATATAAGAGATATGTATGTGTGAGAATAAGGAAGATGATAATGTGAGAGTAAATCACGATGAATGAATTATAAGACATGTATAAGCCATTGAAGTATATTAATGTGCAATCTTATATATATTGGTGTACATATGTATATAATTTCTTATAATTTGGTTTGTACTTATTGCATATGTAAATTCTACCTTTTTATTGCATCACACTAGGGTTTACTACATATGATAAAGTATAAAAGCTTGGCCTTTGGTGTAGGTTTTTTTGTCAACATTTGGTTCCATTACAAGCACCTCGATTGTTGTTGCATAAGGAGGGAGATCATACTGAAGAAATAAATTAGTGGTAACTCAAACCAAGAAGTGAATTGTTGGAATCTTTTTGACTTATACATGGAGATGATAGTTCTTATGTAGAGGTGTGTTAGTGTAAACTAAGTGCTAGCCCTCAGGGAACTAGGCACTGAGGTGATGACATGAAGAAGGGAGGAGATTTGAAAAGAGATTACTGCTAAGACAAATTAGGTGCGATGTCTAGGGAAAGAATAAAATGAATAAGGGATGTCAAACAAATAAATTTGTAGAAGAGGATGATGAAGAAGAAGAAGATGAATGAAATAAAATATTAAATACACAATTGGAAGAATACCTAAGAAGGAATGGGATGGAGAACCCAATTCATAAGGTGATATATTTATAGAAAGTGATAGCTGTTCTATTGACATTGATGATGCAGTAGAATCTTGGGCATGGGAAGAACCAAAAAAACATAAAAAAGATACTTGGACTGTAGAAAGTATTTATTGCTAGAAAAGTCACCAAAACCACACAAATAGATACCACAAAGCAAGTAGATCCACCAAAAATAAGAGACTGAACCACATATACAAGGGAATCTCACACATTAAATTGTCACATGATATAGGAGTAGGAGATTTGAGGGCTTATCTCCAAGCCATTAAAAAGACATTCATAAACAAAGGGTTCAGAATGATAACTTTAGATGATACATTGATACATGTATTTCCATTATGTGCATCTATCTCATGGAAAGAACAAAAATAAACAATTGGTGGAGGAGCTTCAATTGTTGGTCTATTTAGTGGAGATAGCAGCCACAACCTATAATTGTTATTATAGGGCTAAAAAGTATTCCTTCAAGAAGGTGGTTGTTATGGTTGAGTAGGTTATCCTTGTTGTGACATCTATCTTTTCATTATGGTGACATTATTTACTACCTTTTGTAAGAATAGATCAATAGATCTCTTGACAAGAGGCTTGATAGAATCCTTCTATATCTTGCCTGATGTAAGCATGTTGTCTTCTAGTTCAATAGCTTATTGTTGAACTTTATTCAATTTAGTTTCATGCCCTAATTTGGGAAAGGAAAAGGCCATACAAAATTTGACTTATTGATAAAATCAAGGTAAAGATGAAGATACTTCCCTTAGTCTAGAAGTAGGATATATATTAAAATAACTTAGGGGGGTCATAGAACATAACCCCATAATTAGAGAATAAGAAAAAGTCAACAAATAAAATGGGAAACATGCCACAACAAAAAAGAGGCCTAGTGCAAATTTCCACCCACATAAATGAAGATCCAAAGCCAAAAAGGACATCATGATTGACCCTTAGATGAGTATACAAGTTAGAAGTGATTTCACTAGATTTTCTCAATGATGAGATAATGTTTAAGGCTTGGGGAGAATGTTGGTAGCATACACAAAGTTTTACAGTACCACACATGTAATTTAGGTCATTTATGGACCCATATATCCATTATATACTACTAAATAGCCCTAAAACACCTCTAATATGACTAAATAAGCTATAAAAGAGTAAAAAACTAGAGGAAAAGGTAAATTCATGGAAATAAAATAATTAAGTGTTCTTATGAAAGGATATGATGGAAAGGCATTATGAAGAGGCATTAAGAGGCTATCTAAGGAAGCAAAAAGTGGGAGATAAGAGCCTGAATCATAATTTTATATGTGTAAGAATAAGGAAGTGTGGAGGATATAAGAGATATATATGTGTGAGAATAAGGAAGACGATAATGTGAGAGTAAATCATGATGAATGAATTATAAGACATGTATAAGCCATTGAAGTATATTAATGTGTAATTTTATATATATTGGTGTATGTATGTATATAATTTCTTATAATTTGGTTTGTACTTATTGCATATCTAAATTCTACCTTTTTATTGCACCACACTAGGGTTTACTACATATGATAAAGTATAAAAGCTTGGACTTTGGTGTATGTTTTTCTGTCAACATTTGGTTCCATTACAAGCACCTCGATTGTTGTTGCATAACGAGGGAGATCATATTGAAGAAATAAATTAGTGGTAACTCAAACCAAGAAGTGGAATTTTGGAATCTTTTTGACTTATACATGGAGATGATAGTTGGAACTAGGCACTAAGGTGATGACATGAAGAAGGGAGGAGATTTAAAAAGACATTACTTCTAAGACAAATTAGGTGTGATGCTTGGGGAAAGAATAAAATGAATAAGGGATGTCAAATGAATAAACTAGTAGAAGAGGATGATGAAGAAGAAGATGAATAAAATGAATAAGGGTGTTTGAGCAGGAGTAGCCAGCACTAAAAGTTTTGAGGATGATGATGAAGAAGAAGATGAATGAAATAAAATATTAAATACACAATTGGAAGAATACCTAAGAAGGAATGGGATGGAGAACCCAATTCATAAGGTGATATATTTATAGAAAGTGATAGTTATTCTACTGACATTGATGATGCAGTAGAATCTTGGGCATGGGAAGAAGCAAAAAAACATAAAAAAGATACATGGACTATAGAAAGTATTTATCGCTAGAAAGTCACCAAAACCACACAAATCAATATCACAAAGCAAGTAGATCCACCAAAAAATAAGAGATTGAACCACATATACAAGGGAATCTCACACATTAAATTGTCACATGATATAGGAGTAGGAGATTTGAGGGCTTACCTCCAAGCCATTAAAAAGACATTCATAAACAAAGGGTTCAGAATGAGAACTTTAGATGATACATTGATACTAAGTGTCGTAAGATGGTGGAACACACAAAAACCAAACATACCCACATGAAAATCCTTAACAATTCTAATCAAGAACAAATGCTTAGAAGAAGGAGATACTAAGTAAATATTAAAACATAATGGAATAGAGAATCCACATATAGATACTTGTGAATACTTTTGGGATAAAATAGGAGAGACAAATGAGAGGCTGAGAATACAATTATTTTGTTGGGCCCTAATTACTATCACAAGAGCATGGTAAATCCATCAAGAATTAAGGGTAGAGACTAGATACTGGGATGCAAACTAATTTCTATCCTTTCAAGTTTTAGGATCCAAATCTAAAGATAAATAACATGTTGAAAAGAATTAAAGAAGTATAACTTTACCAGAAGATCAAGTAAAAAGGTGGTTTGAGAAAGAAAAACCATATATGGTACCTAGAAAGGAGAATAATCGACATGAAAAGATTGAATGAATATGTCAAACAGGTACAGTACCACAAAATATATGTTATTCAACCAAGAAAGTAAATAAAGATCCCTTGAGTGATGATGAAGAACCTAAAAACCTAGATGTATAAATAGGAGAAGATGAAAGCAAAATAGTGGATAAAAATGAAGATAGAAGTCAATACTTCTACCGACCATTAAAAATAAAAGATGAGAATGTAGTTAAAAAGGGAGAACCGAAACTAGCTAAAATTGCAGATTATTGGGGATAAGAAGAGGTATTGACAATTGTAGAGATACTCAAAGAATATGATGACCTCTTTTTGTGAACCTTCACATAGTTAAAAGGAATAAAAGAAGAAGCTAGGGTGATGAAGATCCAACCAAAAGAAAATACTAAACTATAAAAGTAAAGACCCTATCGACTTAATCCAAACCTTAAAATAAAAGTTAAAACTGAAATAGATAGGTTGTTGGATAGCGGTACCATAAAACTAATGGAAAACATAGAATGGATCAGCCCTATGGTAGTACAAAACAAAAGATAGGTGACATAAGGATATGTATAGATTTAAGAAAGGATTATATATTCATGACCCCTTCCCAACTCCTTTTATAGAAGAGGTACTAGAAAGTGTTGTCAGTAGAGAAGTGCACTCATTCATAGATGGATATTTAGAGTACCATTAGGTAAAGGTATTAGAAGAAGATCAACCTAAAACTACTTTTACAACTAAATGGGGATCCTATATATATAGGGTAATGCCATTTGGCTTGAAGAATGCACATGTAGCCTTTAGTAGGATTATGGTGAATGCATTTAGGGACTTCATATATAACTTCCTTAAAATCTACCTAGATGATTGAATAGTATATGAGATGCTAAAAGATCATGTCTAGACATTAAGAGTAATGTTTGAAAGATGTCGTAGTCTTAGGATTGCATTAAATTTGAATAAATGCATATTTTATACACCATTTGGCACACTACTCAAGTATATTATTTGTAAGGAAGGTATGATGGAAGATCCTCTCAAGATAGTTGTAATTCTGAATTTGACTCTTCAAAAGAGTGTAATGGAGATTAAGACTTTTTTGGGACACATTGGTTACCACCGCATGTTCATTAGGAATTATGCAATAATCTCTGAACCTATTAAATAACTATTAAAGAAGAAGAATAATAAGAAGTTTGAATGCATAGAGGAGTGTTAGAAATCATTTGATCTACTAAAGAATAAATTTTTTGAAGCTCTAATACTGATATTTCAAGGTCCATTTAGATGCATCCAGAACTGCAATAGGTGTGGTATTAACACAACCAAGAGGTAGAAAGGACCACCTGGTTGCATTTGTTAGTTGGAAGCTTGTAGTGACAAAGAAGAATTATACTACAATAAAGAGATGTTGTAGCCATGGTATTTGCTCTGCTTAAATTTAGACAAGTTACTTTTTAGCAACACCATTTATTTTCTACATGGACCATGAGCCACTAAATACCTGATGAATAGACCAGTGATGCATGGCCACATATATTGATGGCTAATGTTGTTTCAAGAATTTGACTTCAAGATTATGGTAAAACTAGGAAAATCTAATCATGGACCAAACTATCCTATTGTGCCTTGCACACATGCCCCATTTTGCTCCAAAATGTCGACCCCCTCTTTTGGTTGGTCTGTTTGGTCTGAGTCTTGAGTTTCTGGTTTGTTGTCTTAGCAAGTGATTTTCTTGCCTTGCAGAGTGATGTATTGGGGAATATTTGAGGAATTATCTTTATTATTATAATGGTAAGGTTCTATGTGAAGGGCTTAGGTCAAATTGCCTTAGAATTTCCTCACTTTGGCCCTTTAATAAAATTATGAATCTTCTACACTAACATGGATGTGAGGTTTTGTAGATTGTTTGAACATTTTAAAATTTGAAGGTCTTTATCCACAAGGGTCATGTTTTCCCACAAACATATTCAATATCTCCTTTTCAGAAGAAATTACAGGATCTTAAGGTGTTTTAGCTTTTGTGCGCACCCAATGTACATCCAGATCCTTGGTAAAACCCCAAAATCTAGTTGGGCCTTGGAATCCCGCAAGTCTACCAAAGAGCAAAGTTTTTGTTATATCTCGCAAGGCCTCCATTCCCCGCTGAAGTCAAACTTAGTGCCGTCCACTTTATTTTTGGACAATACACTTTTATGGTAGGTTTTTATGGGTGTTTTAACCTTGTTCCACGATCTTTTCATCATTTGCATTCTCAAGTTATCATCTCCAAACCTACAAAGCAATTTTATAGCTTCCAAGCCACAATCATCCACAAGTAGCTATCAATTTCATTCAAATTATCGATCTAGATTGTAGCAAGCCAACTCTTATTACCCAAAATTAATCAACTTAATTACCATTAAGTACATGGTCAAAATTAATATAATCACAATTAGGCACAATAGTAACCAAGATCATAAACAATAATCAATATGCATGTCTTATGGATAATTTTAAAACTAAAAATTTACAAAAAATTCCAAAGATAACATAATAGTGAATCCTTTCACTATACATTTACAATATTTTGCTTATAGCATCAATGATAAGTTTACATATAATGTTTGACTATCAAGTCATATAAAAGAATGTACTACATCTGGAGTTTTTGACATCTATCTTCATAAGTCTCAGCTTGTCATCTACTTGCGAAGGAGAGCATCACCTGAGTGCTTTTCCTCCAACCACATACCGACAGTCCCCCGCTCAACTCCCTTCTAGGAAGTGGCCCTACCATTCATGGATGGAATAGATATAAGGAACTAATTGGTTTGCCGTCTGAGTATCTAGTGTTGTGTCCTTCATAACTCATCATGTTCATACAACTATACATCCACTCTAACTATGTATGACACTACTAGATGGTTATGCCATCTGAATCATAGTGAACTGACTAATGCATGCAGAGACGAATGCATTACTTTGGCCAAAGATTTAAATACATAGATATTTCACAATGAACGTAGTCGAATGTTCACACACCTCTAACTCGACTTAGAAGCTATCTCATCCTACAATGTTAATGGTTTGACCTATTTTGGTCATAGTAAAGATTGGTTCAATTCACCATTAGTCCATCCAACTTGGACTTTTGACTCTGATTCCAGGAGTGCATTCATTAATTGTCTTGTTACGTATGTAATAGGGAACCTGTGACTCAACGTCACTCTATTCGTATTATTTCTTTTAACAGGTTTAAATGTTCATGATTTTAGTTTTTAAGACCATTCCTGGTCTAAGATTCTATGATTACCTTGTTCCAAGGTTTTTATCAAACTCACATCGATTATAACACATACCATTATAGTTGATAGTATTAATAAGTTAACAATATTAAATAGACCCTTAGTCTAAAAGATTCAAAAGGGTTTTAACTCCTTATACTTCCTTCTTGAAGTATTGCCATTGCAATAAGGAAGTTATTCATAATAGTCTATAAATATTTGAGTTATCAAGATTCGTTCTCATATTTCCTTTTCTGGAAAATAAAAGACACTCAAGATTCTGATTTCTTGATGTTCAAGGCTTGACATGCAATCAATGTGGCACAATGACATAATGATACCCATTATCAACTTAGCTTTTCTTTCATAAATAATAATAAGGAGCTTACTGCTCATTTTTAAATAAAGAAATACCCCAAGATAGGATGACTACTTTTCCAGAAATAAATCTTTTTATCACACCATTGACTTAGTATCACAGGCTTACAAACTTATTGTAACACATAATAGTTCGTGGGTAGCCTATAGATGTTATTGTTGGAATTAGTGCTGACAACTGAGAGGGGGGAGGGTGAATCAGTTGCCACAAAACTTTAATACTTGCTGCAGTTAATTCTTCCTTTACAACTTAATAACAGATCAATGATTTCACCATAAAATAAGAATCAATAACACATGAGCAGAAGCATAATAACACACTTGACACCAAGATTTTTAACTTGGAAACTCGGTTAAGGGAAAAATGACGGTGGGGATTAACCCATAAAGATTATACTCTATTAAAATTATTACAAATGGAGAATGCACATGCATTCGGGCTCACTGCCTAGAGCTCACTGCTCAAAGGAAGGCTCACTACCTACAACAGGCTTACTGCCTACAGAAAGAAGATTACAATGTTTTTGAACTGATAATTAGCATCTACCAATGCAAAGATTCAATTTTGGTTAAACACAGAATACCGAATTGATACACTTCATCTTTATTCAGTCCTTTGTCATAATCCGAGCTTAGATCTTCACCTTCGCACTTATCTCTGCCTTTATTTTCACTTATTCCATCATTGCATCAGTTCCACACACAAATCACTCAAATCCATCAGCTATATATATCTGCATCATGAATTTCAATAATTTTTTAGTCAGCTTCAAGAACACTTAGAACTTTTATTGAAGACTTTGCTCTGTTGGCCAAATCCATGCACAACTTGTAACGCGGACCAAAAAATTGTATTCACAAATCATCAATCATGTCGGCCACTATCACTGATCATCACAAATTTCCCAACCAACAACTTTCATATATCTGGAACCAAGATCAATTACAAAGTTGTCCTGTTCTTCTTTTGTCTGTATTGACAAACTGGAACCCGATACTCCGATGCTAATAACTTTTGAATCCTTCATCACCGGAGGCTAAAATTTTGGATTTAGATTGTCTTGACAATCCTCATGACTCCCTCAGATCCACAACATACTATGTTTTACCACTAGAGAGATTCAGACCAAGATACTAGACCCTGTCACATGCCCTATTTCTAGCTACCTAGACTTAGATAAATTCTTATTCTGACTTTCGGTATAAACGAATTATGTTATGTGGATGTGTGGAATAGTCTTAGTTGCCATCAATGACAACACCTGTCATGCATAGCAGTGTCTCTTGCAAACAATCTTCCCCTTTGGCATTGATGGCAACACTTAGTGAAAAATGACTAAGTGTCAGAGCTACTCCCCCTTACTTTGTACACTTGTGCTCTCCACTATTTCCAAAGCTCTCCCTTTGCTGGATTCCTCATTTTTTAGTGTTATTCATTCCCCCTTTGACAACAATGGCAAAGGATGGAATCCACAAACCAAAATTCACCCAAATTTTCTTTTGTATACAATGCCACATATGTACAACCAATCCTTAAGTTATATTTACATATACTTAAGTGCATCTCTAAAAATATTCTTCAACAGGGCTAACTCTATATCCCAACTCTTCTTCATACTATTCAAAGTTGAAATGTGGCCATTGAACAAAAATACTTGTGCTTCAGCCTTCCGGAGGTCAATGGGATCACCTGTTTGTGCAATAGTTTGGGCTTCTGTCATAGCATTGAACATTGCTTCTATCTCAGGGGAAATCAGTCCCTGGAGCTCACCCATTCTTGCTTCAATGTTCTCCTTTTCTCTTGTCAACTTCTTTATTTCTTCCATCAGGCTAATTGCTTGACATTCCTTACTTGCCATTGATACTGTCAATGGATCAAAAGCTTGGGACATACTTGACAATTTCTGTTTGGAGTCCTTTATTTTATCTTCTATATCCTCTATGACTTTAGAAGTAGATAAAAAAAAACTTATATATACTACCTCCTTCTGAAAGAGCATTTTGAATACTCTTTATACTATTATCTAGCACCAATCTATCTACCCCAATCACGCCTTTAATTGCATCAAATCTTTTGCTATTAAATTCATTTTGAACTTTAACTTCTATTGATTTTTCAAAGGACTCAAAGTGTGTACTTACAGAATTTACAAGGCTCTTCAGATTTCTAGAGGGAGAATCAAATGGATTCTTTTGGAATGTTGGCATTATCTTCTCTAATATACCAGATGCAAGGCCTAACAGCTCACTGTCCTCTATGTGAGATTTGAATATCTTTTCTCTTGCCTTGGCTTGTGTGAAAGATGCTATCTTTATCATTTGGACTGGGGAGAGAGTATCCAGGTTGAGTGGTCCTTGAATCAATTCTGGTTCATCAAACTCTAGCATCTCTTTACTCAGAAAACTCTTCACTGCATCTATACTGTCTCTTGCCACAATTTCCTGACCACCTTCCTTTCCTTGAGTTTTCTCAGTATCAGGACTATTTTGTTTGGGTGCATCAACATTTGCACCATCTTCTTCTTCTTTATCTTCCTTACCTTTGACTTCTTCTTTCTTTGCTTCACCTTTCTCAATGTCATCTACAGGGGGATTCTTTCCTTTGTCTTCACCATTTGCAATCTGTTCTGGAGGATCTTGTGTAGCAACAATATTCTCAACATTGTCTTCTTTTCCAGATTGATCAGGAAGAGTTAGAGTATCTCCTGCATCATCAGTTTTCTCCACCATCTCTATATCTTCCCTGTTTGTTTTCTCCACTTTTGGAATAGAGGAGTCATCAACCTTGGTTTGCTACTCATCTGTTTTCATTTCTTTAATATCCAGGATTGATGAATCAATCCCATCATTAGTCTCCTCCTCAACAAATGGAAGATTGTGTCTCTTCAATGCACTTAGAAGTATTTCTTGTGTTTCTTTAACTATTTTGTCTAATTCTCCAAGCATTAGTTTGTTCATTCTCTTCTTGCTCCTGAATTCATCTTTCACTTCTTTAAATATCATATTCATTTGAAGTTGAGTGATATGAGGGCATAGTTTTATCAATACATGTTCTCTAAGCTCTATATCCTTGCTTTCTGCATTTTCTTTCCTCAACTCCGAAATGTCTGCAAGACTTTGAGAGATCTCATAAGTTATTTCAATCAGGGCCTTATTATAGATATTCAGATATCTAATAGCTACTTCCTCTAATACCCTCTTATCTGTATCACTGCATTCATCATAAAATTTAGTCATGGGTTTCAAATTTCCATCCACAGTGACTGATTTTATTACATCTTCCACAGAAAGTGTGGGCTTCTCAACATACGTATCTATCTTCTGCCTTTTGCTTGCCCTTTTGATTTTGGAGGGCTTCTCCTTAGTCACCTTGGCAGCTTTTGTTCCAGAGGCTTTCAACTCCTTTACCTCAGCATCTAAATCTATTTCTTCTTCATCAACTTTTGTGCTATTATAGGTTCTTGTGGCCTTTGTTTTCTTTCTCTTCCCTCCTTCACTAGATGGTGTGGCTTCTGGTGTCTTAGTGGGAATGGACTTGGATTTCTCAGAGATTCGTGTAGGAGCACCAAGAAGACTAAGGTCTTGTTTTGATAATCATCTTGTTTTGTTGGTTCAATAAGGTCATGTAGACCATTTACTTGTGTTGTAATAAGAAGCATGGTGCCATATTAGAATAGGCAATCTTGTAAGTCCTAAGGGACATTCATGTTGTAATAGGTAGTCTTGTTAGTCCTAAAGGATAGTCAAACATTTCATGTTGTAAGGCTTGTAAAGGCATGTCAAAATGCTAGGAAGGTATGTCAAAGTATTAATACCATTGCCACTTGTTTGAAGGAATTTGTAAAGACCAAACTTTCCTAAACGTATGAAGACAAAACTGGTTAACAGTTGCAAGTAGTTGAAGGATCAAAAACTACCAAGGAAGTTCGATGGGAAGAAGTGGTTGCAAACCTTCCCCATCAAACCAAACTACCTTCAAGGAGTTGTTCAAGGTATGAAAAATTTTAAAATAGCTTGAATATGATCATTGTGAGGAGGTAAAAGAAGTTCTATACAATAAAAATCAATTCTCTGCTGTCTTTTTGCTATTTTCTACATTTTCCATAGTAACAGTCCGTATCATTACATTGTATGGCATTGTCATGAAACCTTGGTTGTTTGGAAATGAAGTATGTTGAAGTGAATTCCACTTAGAACCAGTTGGGGCTATGACATTGAAGACAAAGCAATCTACAAGCCATTGATTTTGGACTATTCTTTAACAAGAATTCTATTTTTTTCTAGAAAGTTCGCTCCTACAGGCCGTACACAAAGAAGGTATAGCATTGTCATCATTTCATCATGTTTTGATTGTATAATATAAAGAGTTATCTTGCATTCAAAGGCCATTTAGTGTCTTGAAGTTACATTATAGGGGAGATATAAGGTTTTGTTTAAAAATAGTCCATTTCAAACTTAAACAAGGATTTTGGTTGCAATCCATGAATTTTCTTCCATTCCATTGATGTAAGACCTCATAGATCAGTGGAATGGATTGTTGTAGTGTTGTTTCAATGCATTTCATAAAGGGTTTGGGCAGAGAAGGTGATTTGCTATTGTTTCATTGAAGGACCTAACAAGACCATGTGTTAGGTGATGTTTAAAAGCACATTGAAGGAACCATAGGTGCATTTTTGGGAACAGCAAAGAGTAGAATCCTAAAATCCACAAAATCCTTTGTTTTGGTATGCATTCTAAGTGTTCAAACCCTTGGTTGAGTTTTGGGCTTGCATTTGAAGCTAGTCTCTTTGTAATTTTGGCCTAATTGGGGCTCTAGGTCACTGACAGGGGTTATTGTTTGAGGCATTTCATCCAAAACAACCTCTGCCAAGTTTGGGACATGTGATAGAGGGCCATAATGGGTATCTAGTGATTGTCTAAGATCTGGGTTTGGAGATCTGAGTCAAAATTTATTAGGACTGTTGTCATTTTGAAGGGCTACAAGCCATTTTGGGGGTTTGTGAAGGAAGTACCTATCCTGAGTCTAGTCTGCCTTGGCCAATGGATGGAATGTGTCCCCTAACATCCTAAACCAACATTTCCATGATGATCCATGAGTTTCTTTCTGTTATTTCCACTTTTGTGTAAAGATCTTTGATTTTGGGCTTGTAGGTATAGTAGAACCTTGTCTTGTTTGTCCATCTTCCCCTATCCTATTTGCCTCTACATCATAGTGGTATCAAAGCCATAAAAGGTTTTGTTGTTGGTGGTATAAGGTCTGGTATATGTCAGCAGAGGAGAGTGAAGGAGAGGCTAGCAATATGCCTCTAAAGGGGATGACCACCGAAGTGGTCAAGAAGTTCAAGGAGATGGAAGAGAAGATCAAAAGTGGAGTCAAGGAAGCACTCCAAGAAGAGTTGAAGGCATTGAGGATAGGAAAGAGGATAGATGAAGGTTCAGATGAAGAGGAAGAGAAAGAGGAAGAAGAAGAAGAACAAGAGGAGGTAGAGGTACCGGTTGATCAAAAGCATTTCCTTGAAGCCATCAAGGCAATTGGCAAGGATTCTTCGGAGGCTCGGATAGAGATTCCTATGTTTAGTGGGAAGATGAATGTTGATGAAGTCATGGAGTGGATTGAGGCTCTAAACAACTACTTTGAATACAAAGAAGTTCCTGAAAGTAAGAGGGTTAAGTTTGAAAAAACTAAACTCAAAGGTGCTGCCCTTACATGGTGGAATTACACCCAAGGAAAGAGGGTAAAGAATGGGAAGAGTATGATCTCTTCATGGAGCAGAATGTTGGAGAGGATCAAGTCCCAATTTCTTCCATTGGACTATGAGGTGCAGATCTAAAAGAGGATGCAAAATCTCAAGCAAAGAGATTTGGATGTGGCTACTTACACCAAGGAGTTTCACAAATACACTCTTCGTTGTGGGTACATGGAGGATGAAAAAGCTAAGGTGGCAAGGTATCTAAATGGTTTGAGGTTTAATATTCAAGATGAGATAAGTTTATTAACCCCTAAAACCGCAGAGAAATGCTTTCAAGTAGCATTAAGGGCTGAAGAGAAGTTGAAGAGGAAAGGTGAGCATCAAAATAGAGGAAGAGGTGGCCGAAATTTCAGAGGTAGGGGCAGTTTTGGGGGCAGAAATCAGTCCCAAAGAAGTCAAGGGGAATCTAGTTCCCAAGAACAAAGTGGAGAATCTAGTTCTAGAGGAGGCTTTAGAGGAAGAAGGCCTAATGGAAGAGGTAGATTTGGTGGACTAGGAAGAGGTCGTAATGTCTTCATAGGAAGGTGCTACAATTGCAACCAAGTGGGACATCCAACCTTCAAGTGTCTTGAGAAGAAAGCCTCAAGCTCTCATGGAGGAGAGAGAAGGAACCAATTGATCCAAGAGGAAGATTTCTGAAGTGTCAACTCTCCAATTGGAAGTGTAGCCCCGGCCCATGAAGGAGAAAGTTTGATGATGAGAAGAACTATGTTGAAGGTGCCTCAAACACAAGAACCCCCTCAAAGGAAGACATTGTTCAGGACAACATGCAAGGCCTATGGTAAGATTTGCAAGGTAATTGTTGATTCAGGCTCAACTAAAAATTTGGTTTCCATTGAAATGGTAGACAAATTGAAATTGAAAAGGCTTCCTCATGTTAGTCCTTATAAAGTATCATGGTTGAATAAAGGGCAACAAGTTTTGGTAGATGAACAATCATGGGTTGAATTTGAGATAGGAGAATATAAGGACAAAATTTTATGTGATGTAATTCCTATGGATGCTTGTCATTTGTTGTTAGAGCATCCATGGCAATATGATGTTCAATCACAACATGATGGTAAAACTAATTCTTTCATCATAACTAAGAATGGTAGAAAGTATAGAATGGATCCATTGCCAGATGAGCATGTTGAGAAGAATGTTGGGTCAAGTGTCATGATTGTGAATGGTAAAGAGTTTCTAGATGCCCTTAAGGAGGAAGGAACCCAAGGCTATGCTCTGATTTTGAAGCCTAAAAACAGTCCTAGTTTGCATGATCCTAGTAAGGAAGAAGTTCCTAATGAGGTGTAACAATTGCTAGAGAAGTATAAGGGGATTATGGTAGAAGAAATGCCTAATGAGTTGCCACCTATTAGGGACATAAGTCATCAAATTGACTTCATACTGGGATCTACTTTGCCAAAAAAAGTAGCCTACAAGATGACACCTTCATAAAATGAAGAGATTGCCAAGCAAGTACAAGAATTGTTGGATAAGGGATTGGTGAGAAAGAGTCTTAGCCCATGTGCTGTCCCAACAGTCCTAGCCCCTAAAAAGGATGGTAAATGGAGGTTGTGCACAGATTCTAGAGCCATTAACAAGATTACCATAAGATATAGGTTCCCTATGCCAAGGATTGAGGACCTAATGGATTTTTTGGGAGGGGCTAGATACTTTTCTAAGATTGACCTTAAGAGTGGGTATCATCAAATTAGAATCAAACAAGGGGATGAATGGAAGACAACATTCAAAACAAATGATGGTCTTTATGAGTGGTTGGTGATGCCATTTGGTCTATCTAATGCTCCTAGTACTTTTATGCATCTTATGAATGAAGTGTTGAAGGATTTCATTGGCAAATTTGTTGTGGTTTACTTGGATGACATTCTTGTTTTCAGCAGGACTAAGGAGGAACATTTGCAACATTTGGATCAAGTTTTGAAGAAGTTGCATGATGAATAATTGATGATCAACATGGAAAAGAGTGTCTTCATGAAGGAAGAACTCACCTATCTTGGTTTTGTGATTTCATAGGGTAGTTTGAAGATGGATCCAACAAAGGTAGAAACCATTTTGTCTTGGCCAACTCCAAAAACAACAGGTGATGTGAAAAGTTTTCATGGTTTGGCAACATTTTATAGGAAATTTATAAGGGGTTTTAGTCATATTTGTGCACCAATTTTGGATACCATCAAAGGGGGGCAGAAATGTAAGTTTTTGTGGACAAAGGCAGCCAATGATTCTTTTGAAATTCTGAAACAAAAGGTAGCACAACAGCCCATACTTGTTTTACCCAACTTTAACAAGTTGTTTGTGGTGGAATGTGATGCTAGTAACATTGCTATAGGGGCTGTCCTAAGTCAAGAAGGTAGGCCTATTGCTTTCTTTAGTGAAAAATTCAATGATGCTAAGAGAAAGTACTCTACTTATGATTTGGAATTGTATGCAATGGTACAAGCTTTGAAAAAATGGAGGCACTATCTTTTGCCAAAAGAATTTATTGTTTATACTGACAACCATGCACTTAGTTTTTTGAATTCACTGGAGAAACTCAATCATAGGCATATGAAATGGGTTGAACAACTCCAAGCCTATACTTTTTCAATCAAACACAAGAAGGGGCAGGCTAACAAAGTGGTAGATGCATTGAGTAGAAGGGTGTATATGGTTCAAGAAATTCAGTTGTAAAGTGTAGGGGTTGATGCTCTCAAGCATATGTATCAGGATGATGAAGATTTAAAGGAGGTATATGAAGTTTGTTTGCAATTTTCAAACTCTTATCATTCTAATTTTTCTGAGTTTTTGTTACAGCAGGGGTTGTTGTTCAAAGGTAGACAACTATGAGTTCCTAAGTGTTCCATGAGGGAGAACATCATAAAGGAAAAACATTGTGGTGGACTTGGAGGCCATTTTGGGTTGGATAAAACATTGGATCAGATGAAGAGGTTTTATTTTTGGCCTAAAATGCAATCAGATATCAGAAAATTTGTTGAATGTTGTAGTATTTGTCAAAGGGCAAAGGGTACTTCATCTAATGCTGGTCTATATCAGCCACGGGAAAGTACTAGCATGGATTTTGTATTAGGTCTTCCTAGAACTCAAAGAGGCTTTGATAGTATATTTGTTGTGGTGGATAGATTCAGTAAGATGGCTCATTTCTTGCCATGTAAATGCACTAATGATGCTTCTCACATTGCTGGTTTGTTCTTCAAAGAAATTGTTAGAATCCATGGTTTGCCTCTTAACATTGTGACTGACAGGGGTCCAAAGTTTTTAGGCCATTTTTGGTGCACTTTGTGGAAGAAGTTGGGCACTTAATTGTCTTTTACTTTAGCCTATCACCCTTAGACTGATGGCCAAACTGAGGTGGTGAATAGGTCCTTGGGAAATCTTCTCAGGTGTCTTACCAAACAACATGGAGAGGCATGGGATATGATCATCCCTCAAGCAGAGTTTGCCTATAATGATTTCACCAATAGAAGCACAGGAAGGAGTCCATTTGAGATTGTTTATGGTCTTCATCCAAGAGGTATTCTTGAATTGAGAGATCTCCATGGATTGGAAAGGAAAAGTGCTCAAGGTGAAGACTTTACATTGGCCATGAAGGACATCCATGATAATGTCAAAGAAACTCTTCAAAAGAACAATGCCAAGTACAAGGAGAAAGCCAATGAAGGAAAGAGAGATGTACAATACAAGGTTGGGGATTTGGTCATGGCACATTTGAAGAAGGAAAGACTTCCTAAGGGGCAGCCAACCAAACTCCTCATGAAGAAGATAGGACCATGCCGGATTGTGCACAAGTTTGGGCCCAATGCCTATGAGATTGAACTTCCTCAAGGCTTGGCCATATCTCCTATCTTCAATGTTTCAGATTTGTTTCCTTTCAAAGGTAATTCTAATGCAGATTCAGAGGTAGATATGATAGTAGCAGGAGATGAAGATTGGGTCAAGGGTCTTCCACCCAATCAACCATTGAAGTTGGAATGCATTGTTGACACCAAGGTCTTGAAGAAGTCTAGGAAGAAGATATACAAATAGTTTCTTGTCAAATGGAGTGGCTTGACTATTGAAGATGCCACTTGGATGAGTGAAGAAGACATCTTGAAGCATGGTGTCACAATTGCTAATCTACTCCCTCAAGAGACTTGAGTTCTCTTTCCACCCGGGGAGTATGGTGCAGGAGCACCAAGAAGACTAAGGTCTTGTTTTGATAATCATCTTGTTTTTGTTGGTTCAATAAGGTCATGTAGACCATTTTATTGTGTTGTAATAAGAGCCATGGTGCCATATTATAATAGGCAATCTTGTAAGTCCTAAGGGACATTCATGTTGTAATAAGAAATCTTGTAAGTCCTAAAGGGCAGTCAAACATTTCATGTTGTAGGCCTTGTAAAGGCATGTCAAAATGATAGGAAGGTATGTCAAAGTCTTAATACCATTGCCACTTGTTTGAAGGCATTTGTAAAGACTAAATCGTCCTAAACATATGAAGACAAAACTGGTTAACAGTTGCAAGTAGTTGAAGGATCAAAAACTGCCAAGGAAGTTCGATGGGAAGAAGTGGTTGCAAACCTTCCCCATTGAACCAAACTACCTTCAAGGAGTTGTTCAAGGTATGAACAAGTTTAAAATACCTTGAATATGATCATTGTGAGGAGGTGGAAGAAGTTCTATACAATAAAAATCAATTCTCTGTTGTCTTTTTGCTATTTTCTGCATTTTCCATAGTAACAGTCTGTATCATTACATTGTACGACATTGTCATGAAACCTTGGTTGTTTGGAAATGAAGTATGTTGAAGTGACTTGCACTTAGAACTAGTTGGGGCTCTGACATTGAAGACAAAGAAAACTACAAGCCATTGATTTTGGACTGTTTTTTAACAAGAATTCTAATTTTTTTGGAAAGTTTGCTCCTACAGGCCGTACACAGAGAAGGTACAACATTGTCATCATTTCATCATGTTTTGATTGTATAATATAAAGAGTTATCTTGCATTCAAAGGTAGTTTGGTGTCTTGAAGTTACATTATAGGGGAGATATAAGGTTTTGTTTAAAAATAGTCCATTTCAAACCTAAACAAGGATTTTGGTTGCAATCCATGAATTTTCTTCCATTCCACTGATGTAAGAACTCATAGATCAGTGGAATGGATTGTTGTAGTGTTGTTTCAATGCATTTCATAAAGGATTTGGGTAGAGAAGGTGATTTTCTATTGTTTCATTGAAGGACCTAACAAGACCATGTGTTAGGGGATGTTTAAAAGCACATTGAAGGAACCATAGGTGCATTTTTGGGAACAACAGAGACTAGAAGCCTAAAACTCACAAAATCCTTTGTTTTGGTATGAATTATAAGTGTTCAAACCCTTGGTTGAGTTCTGGGCTTGCATTTGAAGGTAGTCTCTTTGTAATTTTTACCTAATTGGGGCTCTAGGTCATTGATAGGGGTTATTGGTTGAGGCATTCCGTACAAAACAACCTATGCCAAGTTTGGGATATGTGATAGAAGGCCATAGTGGGTATCTACTGATTGTCTAAGATCTTGGTTCAGAGGTTTGAGTCAAAATTTATTAGGACTGTTGTCATTTTGAAGGGCTACAAGCCATTTTGGGGGTTTGTGAAGGAAGTACCTATCCCGAGTCTAGTCTACCTTGGCCAATGGATGGAATGGGTCCCCTAACATCCCAAACCAACATTTCCATGATGATCCATGAGTTTCTTTCTGCTGTTCCCACTTTTGTGTAAAGATCTTTTATTTTGGGCTTGTAGGTGTAGTAGAACCTTGTCTTGTTTGTCCATCTTCTCCTATCCTATTTGCCTCTACATCATAGTTGTAGAACTTCTTGTTTTTCTTGATGAGCTAGGTGTGACTTCTAGAGCAACTGCTGGTTCACTTTATACCCTTTCTTTTGAAGCTTGCTCAGTTCTTCTCTTCATCTTTTCAATTCTTTCTCTGTTCTTTCTTATAGCTTCTTTTGTGATGCCAATGCTTTCAACATACATTTTAACTTGTCTCTAAACTTTTCTCTTGGTCTCTAGTTGCCTGAGCTCAACATGCAATTTTATACTTAGCTCCTTATACGTTCCAAACCTTTCAACATAGGTGTCTTTTGATTTGCTTAGGAGATGTTGAGCATACATGTCTAAGATCTTCTCATCAACCTCATAGCCCATAGGCATAATCCATACAGTTCTGGGTTCCACAACCTGCATTAGGCATTGATCAGTGTCTACCATAAAGTAAATTTCATCCTTGTATTTCTTAACTATTGATTTGGGGATTCTTTCCCTAGAATGCATCATGTTCTAAATTTTTTTAAAGTAACCCCAGATTGCAGTCGTCTGTGCACTTGAGTCTCTAATGCTGAGTAGATGATCTCTTTTTTTTCATGCAACTAGCTTGTCATTTGTCCAGTGCACACCTTGTACTCCAGGCACTTCATTCATAAAATAAAACAACAAACATATAACTAGGGAACCATATTTGAAGGTGTTTTTCTTATCCTTTTTGATTTTGCTCAAATTTTCAATCAGTTGGTTTTGTAATAGCTCACATAGGTCATAATCTGCATTCTCCTTCAACATTTGATATGCTGCATATATGGCAGTTCCAGAGATAGAATTCTCCCTACTAGAGTGATAAATCTTGTAGCCAATCACTATGGAAGCAAACTTAACATCCGGTTCTATAATGTCATTGATGGTCATTGCCCTCTTGTCAAACTTTGCACTGGTTGCATCAGTAACAGTTTGGTTTTTCATAGATTTCAACATGGGTAATCCACCGGTTGAATTTAACCCAGTCACAATCCTGATAACATCCTTAGTAATATTGAATGGTTTGAATAGCCATATGAATTCATCATGCATCCATCTCAAAACATATTGAACCCATTCACTTTCATCAAACATCAGAAATTCAATCACTTGTAGGAAATGTTTGCTTTCCAGGGTTTTAAATTTTGGTTTCTGTTCATAGTTATCATCCTTTAGATGGCTCTCAAACAATTCCAACAATCTCAGATTTCCAAATTCATCTACATTACAATGGATGTATGCCCTAATATCTTCAACATGTAATACTCCATATGGGACACCAGAAAATGTACCTAATGGTTCGACTTCAACAGACTTGTGAGGATGCTTCCTAAATTTTGGATGGGGCCTTTTAGTAATGTCAACAACTAAAGGTGTAGCCATTTGCAAAGATTGAAATTTCAAGAGATTTCATAGAAAATGAAGTACCTTGTTCCGTAGGTTAGGGTTTTGCTTGGAAATCCTCTTTGCGCTTCAACTCTTGAAAATTCTCATCTCAGAACTCATTCACCTCTTTTCTTCTTGCTTTCTTCCAATGCAAAGTGATTCAAATGAAGAATGAATGACCTTTTTATGCTTCGTAAAACCTAATTTGTCTTTGTAATCAATGCTCTACCCTAACATATTCGGTTACTCTGTTTCTTGAGCAGTTTCTCATGAATTACTCCACAAATTGGCAAAACCACCTGCTTTCTTCCAGAAGTTCCTTCAAATGATCTGCATTTCTTCAAATTATCTTTTTCTCATCATGCCAAATTCAGGCACCAACTTACTGGCTGGGGGAATTTGATTTTCAATGCAGCTCCCCTTGAGCCAGAGCTCCTAATTTAATTCCTGGAGGAATTACCAACACCAGATTCTGGTGCAGACCCATCACTATTGCTTGTTGTGCCTTTCTTTACCCATATCTTGTTCATTTCATTCTGGATCTCATTCACATAAACTTTTCCTTTACCTTTGTCTTGTCTCTACTCATCCAGTTTTCTATTTACCAGACCTCTTCTTCCATTATTCCTGCTTCTGCAGAATTTTGCAATATGACCGGATTTGTTGCAGTTGAAGCACACAATCTTATTTCTTTGACAATCACAAGTTGGAGTAGGTTTAGATTTGCAATGCATTGCAATATTCCCAACCTTATTGCATGTAAAACATCTTCCATTGAACACTTGCTTGTTCTTAGGAGGATTCATTGATCCATTTCTGCATTCCTCAGCCTTATGACCTAGCCTCTTGCAATTAAAGCATTGACCGGAGAAAGATGATGCATTTTGATTCACTTGAATTCTACATTGATTAGCTCTATACCATATATACTACATTTGAAACAGTTTCCATTGAAAGATGGATACCTTTGGGTATTAGATTGTCTTACCAGAGATTTTCTAGGTCTGTTTCTCCCATTCCTTGGTTGAAAATTTCTTTGTCCAGATCTGGATCTTTCGCCTTTCTCATATCCAAGACCATGCTTGTCATCAGTCTTCTTTTGACTTTCAAGCAGTGCTTCAGGTTTAGCTGAGCTTATCTTGAATTTCTCTTTGTATTCATTTGCAATTTCTAGGTCATGTTTGAGAATGACAATTTGCCTTGCAAGTTCTCTTTCATTGTCTCTGCTTTCTTGTAGATCAGACTCTAGATGGCTAGCTATTCCATCCAATCTACATCATTCTTCAGTTCTTTCTTTTAGAATTTGATTAAGGTCTTCTTCAGTTTTCTTCCTATCTTCAATTTCCTTGGTTAGCCTCATCACCCCAGATTCCATCTCAATTTTTAGAACATAAACTTCTTTTGTTAGCTTCTCACATTCCTTTGTCTTTTCTTCCAAAGATTCATTCATGTCATTTTCCTCAGTAAGATTATTTAGTTGCAAAAGTAACTCCTTTTTCCTTTCCATAGATTTCTTTAGTTTTTCTTTTAGCATTTCAATGCAACTGTCAGCATCTTGAAGGTTCTCTTTCAGATCAACTATTTCTTCTTTGGACTGATAAAGATCTTCTAAAGCCAACTGAAGTTGTTCTTTGAGTGAACCCATTGTCAATCCTTCCTAGATCTTCCTCAAGCTGTTAAAATTCTTTCAAGGAACCTTGCTCTAATACCAATTGTTGGAATTAGGGCTGACAACTGAGAGGGGGGGAGGGGTGAATCAGTTGTCATAAAACTTTAATACTTGCTGCAGTTAATTCTTCCTTTACAACTTAATAACAAATCAATGATTTAACCATAAAATAAGAATCAATAACACATGAGCAAAAGCATAATAACACACTTGACACCAAGATTTTTAATGTGGAAACCTGGTTAAGGGAAAAACCACGGTGGGGGTTAACCCACAAAGATTATACTCTATTAAAAGTATTACAAATGGAGAATGCACATGCATTCAGGCTCACTGCCCAGAGCTCACTGCTCAAAGGAAGGCTCACTGCCTACAACAGGCTTACTGCCTACAGAAAGAAGATTACAATGTGTTTGAACTGATAATTAGCATCTACCAATGCAAAGATTTAGTTCCGGTTAAGCACAGAATACCGACTTGATACACTTCATCTTTATTCTGCCTTGTTTCACTCCTTTGTCATAATTTGAGCTTAGATCTTCACCTTCGCACTTATCTCTGCCTTTATTTTCACTTATTCCATCGTCACATCACTTCCACACATAAATCACTTGAATCCATCAGCTATATATATCTACATCATGAATTTCAATAATTTTTTAGTCGGCTTCAAGAACACTTAGAACTTTTATTGAAGACTTTACTCTATCAGCCAAATCCATGCACAACTTGTAACGCGGACCAAAACTTGTATTCACAAATCATCAATCATGTCAGCCACTATCGTTGATCATTACAAATTGCCCAACCAGCAACTTTCATATATCTGGAACCAAGATCAATTACAAAGTCATCCTGTTCTTCTTTTGTCTGTATTGACAAACTGGAACCTGATACTCAGATGCTAATAACTTTTGAATCCTTCATCACCAAAGGCTAAAATTCTAGATTTACATTGTCCTGACAATCCTTATGACTCCCTTAGGTCCGCAACACACTATGATTTACCACTGGAGAGATCCAAACTTACCCGGACTTAGATAAATTCTTATTCTGACTTCTGGTATGAATAAATTATGTTATGCAGATGTGTGGAATAGTCTTAGTTGCCATCAATGACAACACCTATCATGCGTAGTAGTGTCTCTTGCCAACAGTATCCATATATCCATAATGTTTGACAAAACAAGAGTATTCAACTTGTAGTAGTATTCTTCATGAATACATGGCTCTTGGCCTGTAGCAATATTCTAACCATAAATACATGGCTCTTAGCTTGTAGCTATACTCTAACCATGAATACATGGCTCTCGGCCTGTAGCTATATTCTAACCATGAATAAATGGCTCTCAACCTGTATTCTAATCTTGATATATAAATCTTTACTTACCCAATAGCCACATGTGATAATTATCATTCGATAATATTTAGATATGAAGACTTAATAGTCTATAAACAAAGAAGTATATAGCTAGTCGATACTATGGCCATGGAGCTCATCATTATACTGTTACAATAGTAGTCTAACACCCTCAGCCTTATCAGCTTTGATGGGAATGATATGAACTATTACAACAAAGCTCTCAAGGTTTGACCTCAAAGGCCTCGACAAAGTTGTTAATAAACTCTTTGTTTCTACATATATAATAACACAATCGACTATACCATAGTATACAACCGATTCAATATCAAGAATCTAGTTATACTACCATTGTGGCTATATGCCATATAACATTAGTTACTAGAAGTACCTATTAAATTGGCACCGCCTGCTATAGAGTTTCCTCAACGTCTAAAGGTTTCTCTTCCTTTGAATTCTTCCCTACGTATCATGGCTTAATTGTGGCTTTTTCTTTTGCCCATTCTCTCCCGAGAAAGATCCAAAAGAGCACATAACATTCTTCACCAAATGAAATCCATACAATAGTATGGTTTGATAACTATTTTCCCGTACCATCCATCAGGAATATATGTTCCCCTCACATATCACTCTCTCCTGAGAGCTTCCCATGAGGTGTTATCCTCATAATATAATTATACACATATCCCACTCACTCCACTCTTCGTGGATGTGGGTATGACTTCTTACAAGAATGCAGTAACTAAACATCCAAAGGTGCTCAACTCCACTACAGGTGGATAATGATTATATATCACATGTCATATACATTTATATGATATTATGAGATTATTAAAATAATCTAATTTATCACTAAATTTACATTACCAACATTAGGGTGGTAACATCAATATGCGAACATGGGATCGGGACTTACTCCCCCACTTCACTATCTTAGACTCTAGTTAAAATAATTAAATGATATTCACAAAATTTAATATAGAAATAAATAAATAAACAAAGGGAATCTTTGATATCCAACCAAGGTTACTATGAACTATATGAATGTTCTAAGGACATTATTTAGTCGAATCGATGTAGATGACGTCGAGAGATCTTAAATCAACTTGTCGACAATAGTCAAATTTTAATCAACTTAACAAGGAAAAATGACTTATACTCACCCTATCTTGCATGGGTTCACGAAAGATCAACTTCGATTCTCAGATGACAATTTGAACTTTTCCACAACATCTATTTCCTTCTCCCAGGTGATACTCTCCTTCCATCCTTGAAGGAAGATTCTTTTCCTGATTACACTCACAACCATATAACCATGATCATTGTATCATCATTTAAATCATAAAACATTATGATAAAATAATCTTAACAATATATAATCTCATGTCTAATCTAAGCATCAATCAAAATCCCTATAATCAATGATTCAACTTGATATTTTCCACAAACATCAAATCATTAATCTAAGATTAATTATCCTTTTTACCAAATAAAAGTACAATTAATTATCCTTTTTACCACATGCAAGTAAGATTAAGCTTAATCAAAAGTTGGAGATGTAACATATCTCCCCCCATAAGAATCATCATCCCTGATGATTTAATGTCTCCAAGATCAAACCAACATAAAGGAAAAGTGTTTACTCATCTCAAAGAAAAGTTTTAAAAGAGATGGGGAAATCTTTGATAAATATCCTCATAATTCTCCCAGGTGGAATTCTCTTCTGTATACTGGTCCAACTGGACCTTGCATTGAGTTATATCTTTATTATGTAAGCGTAGCTTATGTGTTTCAAGTACCTTGATGGGCTCAATCACTACCACCCCTGGGTCCTTCACTTGTAAAGAATTCCAATCAAAAATAAGAACATGATTATCTCCTGAAATAAACTTTTTCAAATAGGAAACATGGAAAAAATTATGCATCATGGTAAGAGCTGGTGACAGAGCAATCCTGTATGCAACTGGGTTGACCTCTTCGAGAACTTCCGATTCAATCAAGGTAGGAGGGTCCAATGAAGGATTGTCCAGCCTTGTAGCCTTAAACAACCAACACCATGATTATAGAAAATATGTAATAGATAGAAATAGAATGATAAGAGATACTCATAAACACATGATACAATATTTATCTTGGGAAAACCCTCAAAGGGAAAAACCCATCCTTCAATAGATCACTTCTCATTATATTAGAATTTCAAACCTCATTACATATGCCTCTAGTGGTTTTAATGTGTTAGACCGCAATCCAGGCTTACAAAAGACTCATACAACACAACATCCTTCTTCTATGTCTTCTTTCTTATTCTCCTTCTCAAGTCCTTTCTTAAAATCTTGCTTTGTCTCCTGCTTCTGCTCTGCTATCTTCTGGATCTAAAACACCTCTGCATCTTCTAGATTATTCATCTTTTTGCATACTTTCTTCACACACCTCTCCAATGCCTTGAAGCAATATTCTATCCTTCATTTATATCCTCCGCAAGCCTTCAAAACATTATCTTGTTGGCCTAATTGTAACATGTAGTATGAAATGTGTAGAAACAAGTAGGTTGACCTAAAACGTATGGTATTGCTCCACAAATGGATGAAACTTGGTGCAGTTCTCCATGAAGGTTGACTAGGTCCTAAATTACCTTGAATTATGTTCCATTAGGCTTTGCAAGTCATGGAATTACTCCGCAAACCCATTAGGCTTCAACTAAACACTGACTGCTTTGTTCTAAGAAAAAATGATGATCTTTTGATAGAGATAACTTTTAGCAGACAAATCCAAATGACCTAAAACTTGAATATGATGTAGATGCTAAGTCTTGCTCTGCAATATCTGATATGAAAAGGTGGTAAAATGTGGTTATCTCCAATGTCTCTTCTTGGTACTCTACAACTCAACATTAACTATCACAATTCACTGAATGACTTTTGGATGCTCCTGCATCAGACTCTTAGGGGTAATTGAAAAGTGAGCCTCTTCACTTGGGCCTGTATTCTGTCAGAATCAATGCTGTCTCTTAGGATATGTTTGACGGTATGTTCATAGGTACTTGGAATTGCCTCAAGTTCGGCGGTTTGTTCAAGTCATCCATGCCAACTACCTCAAGTTCAGTGATCTGTTCACAAATCACTACACTACCTCATGGTTGGTGGTTTGTACAGGTCCTTTTTGTGGACTTCCTTAAGTTCCTTCTCACTTCCAGTGATCTAAATTTAGTGCTCTTCTTACAAATTGTTTCATTGCCTCAATGGTTGACGATCTGAGCAAGCCTCCTCCGCAAGTTGCCTCAAATTCTTCATTTTGTGGTGGTCAAGGTTCGATGGTTAGGCTACAATGTTGCAACTACCTCTCAGTTCAACATTCTATTGACAAACACTTGTAGGCTGCCTCAAGATCAATACTAAATTCAATCAATTAAGAGTCAAATAGCCTCAACATCCTCTAGAAGAATCATACATTCTTGAATTTCCTCTGCAACACTATCCAGTCCATGGTTCTATCTGCAACTCCTTCCACACACACCAAAATATTCCAATTTCTTCTATACTTTTCTCTATTTCTGCACCCATATTTCTTTTACTCTGGTACACAAACTTTCTCTTGCATTGGTTCCTTAGTTGTTTAGTCTACAACAAAATTCTCCTTAAGATGATCAATGTCTCACCCTCTTCTAGTTTCTCTGCTAAACTCTATGACTCAATAGGTTCTCCTTCCTTTGCATAAGTTATCTCTGCATTATTTACTTCTCCTTCGGTAATATCCTCTTGGTGACATTCAATGCTTGATGCTTTTTGCCTCCATACTTGAAAACATATTCTTCTGAATGATCTCCTATCAAATCCCCTTTCATCTCTCCTATATCCTTCATTGTGGTAAGAATTATGGCTTTTTTTGTTGTTGCGGTAGAAACTCCTCTCATTTCTACCTCTGCGGTATGAATTATTGTCCTTGTTTTGCTCCGCATGTGGTCTTCTTTCTTTGCATCTTGATCCATATCCTTCTTCTCCTCCAACACATGAATACTTCCGTTTATATAACCTTTTGAACATACAAGTAACAAATTTCCAATCCGTTCCATCAATCCATCCATAATCCTTCTGTATACAATCTTTCATAGGCTTTCTCCTCCGCATTATCCCAACACATCTTTTCAGAGTGATTCCTTAATCCATAAAACTTACAAGGGTATAGATCCCAACACATTTCATTTCCATGTCCATGTCTATTACAATAAGAACAATGCATACCTTTCCTTCCTTGAGTTGATTTGTTTGAACTTGTGACAACATCCTTATTCTCTTCACCCCTGATATATCCAAGGCCTTCATTCCTTGATCTTATTATCAACTCAATAGGCTCTGTAATTCCTTGCTGATATTTTCCCAATCCCTTTCCTTCATATCCCATTCTTTTCATGATTTTATAACCAACATTATTTAGAGAACTCTCTTTATCAACACCATCAACAATTATAGTTTTAGTTACATTGTTATCTTCAATCTCACCTTCTAAAGAATCTTCTGCAGTATCACACAAATCATTAGTATCACAAGAAATATCACAAAATTCAGGCTTGGATCTTAGACTTTCATTCTCTTCCCTGCATGCTACAAGTGACTGCTCTAATTGATTAACCTATTCTTTCAATCCAGATATTTCATTCCCTTGTAAATTGTTTTCCTTTATCAACTTCTCCAAACTTTCCTTCAGATCTATGTTACTCTTTTCAATATGACCAAACAACTTGCATCCTTCTTCTAATTCTTCAAAACTCCTTTTGACATACTCAAACAACTTCAACTCTTCTTCTAATTCCTCATTCCTCATTTTTACATTTTCTAATTCTTCAAGAGTATCATATTTGTCTCCTCCTAGTTCCCTTATCAACTCTGAGTTACACCTTTTGATTTCACACAATTCCTTTTCTAGAATATCCTTCTCGCATATTAGGTTTTCATTTTCTTTCTTCATCCTTTTTCCAATCTTCCCCATTGAAACAAATCATACAAACAACTTAATATGAAAATCTTACCTGGATCTTCCTTGCCTTGATCTTTCTTCTGTGGTGATTCTTGTTATACTTTAGGGTTTCACACTTTCTTCCAACACTTTCTATCTTCCCAATAGATTCACAACCATCCCAACAGATTCACAACCAACTCTCATACCACTTGATGCATTCAAGGTAGGAGGGTCCAATGAAGGACTGTCCAACCTTGCAGCCTTAAACAACCAACACCATGATCGTAGAAAATATGTAATAGATAGTAATAGAATGATAAGAGATACTCATAAACATATGACACAAGATTTATCCTGGGAAAACCCTCAAGGGGAAAAACCTAGCCTTCAATAGATCACTTCTCATTATATTAGAATTTCAAACCTTATTACATATGCCTCTAGGGATTTTCATGTGCTAGGCCACAACCCAGGCTTACAAAAGACTCATACAACACAACATCCTTCTTCTATGTCTTCTTTCTTATCCTCCTCCTCAATTCCCTGCTCTATTGTTGCAAGTATGTGCCTAATCAGTGTTGTCATTGCTGTCAACATATCTTTGTTGTCATTGGTGTCAACTGTATCCTATTTTGTTATTTGTTTAGAAGCTTTATATGTTAAGGATATTGAGAAAATTAGCCCCTCTGGAAGAATCAGAAAGTAAATAGTGAATCATAATGAAGATAGTGAGTTGCATACTGAAGAACAATCTAGAAGATTGCTCTACATTTCTTGCTGACTGAAGATCTTGGTCTGCGGATTGGAAGTTATTTAGAAGCATGGCTGAAGTTGCTAAATCCTGAGTTTGAGCCTCCGATATGAAGATTTGAGTGAGTTACATTCACCAAAGTAAAACCTACTTTTTCTGATTATTCATTGGTGCCTGAGAGAAAGTATTTTGCTCCGCATTAAAGTGTTTTGCTCTACGGTTCTAGAGGGAAGTCTAGGATGATGATAAGTGCCTACAATTGCAATGGTTCATGTTTTGGTGGTCTACAAGCTATCTTTCTTTTTTGACAGTTGAAGACAATGAAGTTCATGTGCTCCGATGTGAAGAATCTCATGAATAAAGTGGTTTGAGTTTGTGCAGTTGCTCCTGGTGATTTCAACGTGCTTGTGGATACCTCTTGATCATGTTCCTACTTTTACATTGGTCCACGTTAAGGAATTGAGATAGTGTTTAAAGATTACCCCCAGATAACGTAGCATGTAACCAGTCTTAGCTGACTTGGTTAATTCCAGTGATTGTGGAGATTCCTTGAAGATTATGGAAGTGTGTTGTGGCATGGAAGATCATGTTTGAGTCCCAGCTAAGGTGTGGTGTGATCCGCATACTTCTATACTACAATTCCTTAGCATAATTTTGTATTAGGTCAGGACCTATTTTGTAAATATTTGTAATACCGACCTTAGAGATCGTTCCAATGGTTGATGATTGTAATGCCAACTTTAATGATCATTCCAAGGTTGATGAAGTTTATAAATATTTGTAATTGAGTTGTGGAAAAGATGTCCTTATGTGAAGATGGGAAGATAAGGAAAGAGGTGGAAGGGTGGAGTAGAGTAGAGGAACTATTGTACTTCAATGTATTAATCTCAGACATGAAGAAAATGTTGATCTTGGCAGTGAGCCGCCAGTAGGGTTTAACAACCCTCAGGGTTTAATAGCCCTCATTGTAATCTTTCTAGGTTTAGGGTTGAGGCAGTGAGCCTGCTAGACCTAGCTGTAATTCATGGCAGTGACCTAGCATGTTCTAGGCCTGTGGAGTGACCAAGCCTGAACAACATTTTTTAAAGATTGCAATATATTTTGAGAGCTAGTCCTCTCCATGGTTTTTCCCCACCTTGGGGTTTTCCATGTAAAAATTTGGTGTCTCTTGTGTTTAATGTTGCATCTGTGTTTAAATTTCTAAGTTCATGTATTCATTGTTTAATCATAATAACTTTGGACAAGTGATTAATGTTCAAGTGTAGAAGTGTTTGAGTTTTGGGGACAACTAAACCACCCCCCTTTCAGTTGTCCAGTTCATTTCAACATCTATATCTTGCTTTGTCTCCTACTTCTACTCTGCTATCTTCTGGACTTAAAACACCTCTACATCTTCTAGATTATTCATTTTTTTGCATACTTTCTTCACACACCTCTCCACTGCCTTGAAACAATCTTCTATCCTTCATTTATATCCTTCGCAAGCCTTTAAAACATTATCTTGTCAGCCTAATTGTAATGTGTAGTATAAAACATGTAGAAACAAGTAGGTCGGCCTAAAACATATGGTATTGCTCTGCAAATGGATGAAACTTGGTGCGGTTCTCCATGAAGGTCGGCTAGGTCCCAAGTTACCTTGAATGCTGTTCCATTAGGCTCTACAAGTCACAAAATTGCTCCACAAACCCATTAGGATTCAACTGAACACTGACTGCTCTCTTTTGAGAAAAAACTGATGATCTTCTGATAGCGATAACTTTTAGCAAACAAATCTGCTATGCCCTTAATATTGGTGTACATCGGGTTATGAATAGTCAGATTGTGGCTATCTTAACTCCTAATTAAGTCATGTTATCATTATTATATTATTATTTAGTTAGTTAGGTCAGCCTAGGGCTTATATAGGGGTGTGTCTATTCGGCCTAAGCATAATTAGCTATATATAGGAGGATGTGAGTCTTATTTCATCATCATATTGTGAAGTGTGTTCTCATTGGAGATATTTGGAGGTTTGCCCCCTCAAAGTGGCCTATTATTCTTAGTTATTATCAAGTATTTGTAGCATTTTCACATCATCTTCTTCTATTGTGCAAGTTATTACATTACAAGTGGTATTAGAGCATGTTCTTGGCACCGTAGAGGCAAGGTTTTTTGTCAATATTGGAGGCAATTTTGGGAAGAGCATATCTTTTAGATTTTAGCAAATTTTTTTTCTGATTTTTAAAGGGTTTTTGAAGACCATATTAAAGAAGCTACAATCTAGATTTTAGAGGAATTGGAGCAAAAGTGAGTGAATTATTGTAGAATTAAGGTTTCTACACAATTTATTTGGGATTTACATATCTCTCACATCCTGCCGAATTGGACCCTAATTTTTATTGGGTTTTTGAAAACATTCTAGAGGAGATTATAGTCCAAAATTTGGAGTAATGGGAGCAGAAATAAGTGAGTTATTGCAAAATTGGGGTTTCCACAAAATTTGCTCTAAAGGCTGCAAATCTGCTTATTTCTGGGTGAGAGGTATTTTGGCCCTAGTAAATTACAGTAAATTTTTTAGAGAATTTAAGTTTCATTTGTGTGATTTGTTTCAAAATTATTGGTTTCGATCATGACGAGGCCTGCAACAAGGGGCAAAAAGAATGTTGTCACACTGGGGAAGAATCCTGATAAGGATGGGGTAACAATAGAGGATATTAATCCTAATGATCAAATCAATAAGGTCAAGGAAGACATTTCCTCAATGAAGGTGGATATGTGTGACCTAAGAGGAGATATATCAGATATACAAAGCATGTTAAGTGCCTATATGAATGAATCAAGAAAGAAGTTCTGAAGAAACCAAGGTGGAACCTCCGAGTCGGCTAATACTGACACAAATTTTAATACTCCTATGGGATCTAGGAATTTGTTTCCAAAGGTGGATATACACAATTTTGATGGCAAGGATCCTCTAACATGGATATACCAAATAGGGAATTTTTTTGAAGTACCTCAAATCCTAAATGGACAAAAGGTCATGATGGCTTCCCTATATCTAGAACCATATCAATTCATTTGGTATCATTGTCTTTGTACTCATCGAAGGAAAAAGGGTCGCACCGTCTCATGGTCAATTTTTACAGAGGAAATCCAAGCACAATATAGCAATAGTGTGACAGACAACTTCTTTAGCTAGCTTACTAAACTTCAACAAACATGATCAGTTAAGGATTATATTCAGTAATTCCAAAATCTATCCTTAAGAGTGGATACAATTACAGAGGATAACTTGAATGATTTATTCTTGGGTGGTCTCAAGGATCACATTCGACATGAGGTATGCATGTTCTGTCTAAATTCTATCTCTGAATCAATGATTATGGTGAGACAAGTGGAGGAAAATTTTTTGGCTAATAGAAGGGAGGAATTACCTAGTAATAAAGTTGACAAGGCTCTTGCATCATCATTTACTCATCTTATTAGGTTAACACATCAACAATTGGAAGATAAAAAGGCCAAAGGGTTATGTTTCAACTGTGATGGAAAATATCATAAGGGACATAAATTTGATGAGAAGAAGTTATTCTACATTGAGGCTACCTATGATGAAGATAAGGATGAAGAAGATCTAGTGGTGGTGGTAGAGGACTCTGAAGATGTTCAACCAACTATCTCTTGTCATACACTATCAGGTATTAATAACCCACAAACACTCAAGGTAAGGGATTTCCTTAAACAACAAATACTGACAGTATTGATTGACTCAGGGAGTACACATAACTTCATCAACAAGCAACTAGTAGCAAAGTTAAATTGTTTTGTTTACCCTACCCCTGATTTCTAGGTTATGATGTAGATGGTGGTACAATCAATTGTTCAGGGAAATGCCATAGTATTAAACTCACCATGGGAGACTACATGATAGATGGCCCTATGTTTGCTATACCCATGGTTGGAGCAGACATTATTTTGGGAGTTTAATGGCTTACTACCTTGGGCACAACTAGGATGAATTTCTAGGAACTATTCACGTGCCTCTACTTCGGGGATAAAAACTTATGAGCTAAGGGGTTTACGTGCAAAGAGTCCACAATTGATAAGTGCACACCAAATGTCACTAAAAAAAGATGTGGATAAATGTGTGGCTCAATTATTGTCAATGGAAGTATAATAGCCAAAGATTCGTACTTCACCTTTCAGGTAAGTAGTTACAATTTTAGATCACAAGGGGGAACCTGATTTGTACAAGCCTCATAAAGGTTCAATAAGGACATACAACATAGACTTCAAATTGAGGTTACCTAAATCAAAAATCATACAACCTTTCTACCATATCTCTATCTTGGAGAATGTTAGTAGACTCAAAAGTCCATCAAAGATAGTGTTACCAGAGCTCGATGAAGAAGGAAGAATAATTTTGGAACCAGAGTGCATTCGTCAAACATGCACGAAGAAGCTGAGGAATAGAACTCTCACTAAGTATCTTATCCAATGGAAGAATTTACCAGTTGAAGAGGCCACATGGGAGGACAAGGAGTTCATTCAAAATAATCCACACTTGATTAGCATTGAGAACAATGCTTCTTTGAAGAGGGGGGACATGCTACACTATTAATATTGGTGTACATCAGGTTATGAATAGTTAGCTTGTGTCTATCTTAACTCCTAATTAAGTTATGTTATCATTAGTATATTATTTTTTAGTTAGTTAGGTTAGACTAGGGCTTATATAGGGGTGTGTTTATTTGACCTAATCATAATTAGATATATATAGGAGGATGTGAGTCTTATTTCATCATCATATTGTGAAGTGTGTTCTCATTGGAGATATTTGGAGGTTTGCCCCCTTGAAGTGGCCTGTTATTCTCAGTTATTATCAAGTATTTACAACATATTTCATATCATCTTCTTTTGTTCTGCAAGTAATTTCATTACAAAATCCAAATGACCTGAAACTTGAATATAATGTAGATGATGATATGTAGATGATGAGTCCTACTCTATAATCTCTAATATGAAAAGGTGGTAAAATGTGGTAATATCCAATGTCTCCTCTTGGCATTTTGTAACTCAACATTAACTGTCACAATTCATTGAATGACTTCCAGATGCTCCTGCATCAACTTCAAAGGGACCCACATATCTAGGAGCTAGTTTGGATGTCTTTCCAAACTTAATGGAGCTCTTTTGGGGTTTGACCCTTAGGACTTTTTCTCCCATTGAGAAATGCCTTGCGATGTGTTTAGCATCTACATAACTTTTCTGCCTATCATTGGTTTCTGGTAGTCTTTTCTTAATCAGATGGACTTGCTCTTCCATTTCTAATATAGCATTTTTGGACCAAGGCTAATTCTATCTTGTAGCTTATCCTAGCTTATAGGAATTTGGCACTTTCTCCCATATAATGTTTCAAATGGAACCATCTTGATCATGGAATGACAGGAATTATTATAGGCAAATTCCACAAGAGGAAGATAATCTTCCCATTTCTATTGCTGATCCATGCAATACATTCTCAACAGATCTTCCAACACTTGGTTTACCTTTTTAGTTTGGCCATCTATCTTGGGATGATAAGCATAGCTTATATTCAACTGAGTTCCAAGTGACAGAAATAATTTTTGCTAGAATCTTGACGTCATACGGGCATCCCTATCTGAGATAATCTTCTTCAGAATACCATGCAATCTAAAAAATTCTTGCATAAATTTGTGGGCTATGACAGGTGCCCCATCTATCAAATTCCCAGGTATAAAATGTGCCACCTTAGTGAGTCTATCCACCACAACCAAAATAGAATTGTGCTTATTCCATGAAATAGGAAGTACTTGTACATAATCCATGCTAATGATTTGCCAAATGTTCCATTCCAGAATTTCATGAGGGTATAAAAGTCCTGGGTGATGGTGTTCCACCTTCACCCTCTGGCATTCTAGACATCCAGCTACAAACCTTGCAGTATCCCTCTTCATTCCTTTCCAGAGATATAAGGGCTTCACATAAGACAGTAACTTTGTTACTCCAGGATGTCCTGAATAAGGTGTAGAATGAACCCCTTTCCACATGATATCCCTTAACTCCTAGGAATTTGGAACATACATCCTTCCTTTCTACCTCAATAACCCATATGGTTCAAGATAAAATCCATCATATTTCAGATCCTGGGGACTCTCCAAAAGAGCATGTTTTACCTGCTCGTAATACTCATTTCCATTAGACTTTTGTAATGCCTAATTCTTAAAATCATAATAGATGGATATCAATGAGGAGATATGTCTTCTCCTGCTTAAGGCATCTGGCACTCGGTTTTCCTTGCTTGAATGTACTTAATCTCAAAATCATAATCTAAGATTAACTCTAACCACCTTATTTGGTGAACATTTAGGTGTGGTTGAGTGAATAGATATTTGAGTCCTTAATGGTCTATTTTTAGTTCAAAGGGTTTTCCAATTAAGTAGTGTCTCCACATTTGTAATGCATGAATTACTACTGCCAATTCCAAATCATGAAGGGCATAGTTTTGTTCATAAGTTTTCATTTTCCTAGACTCATATGTAATAACATGTCCATCTTGGACAAGTACACCACCTAAGCCTTCCCCTGAGGCATCGATGATGACTACAAAATGACCTTCCAGATCAGGTATTTTCAAAATAGGTGTCATAGACAATCTTTCTTTTAGTTGGTTAAATCCCTCCTAGCACTTGTCTGACCATTCAAATATTTTTCATTTTCTTTGCAAAGAATTGATAGGATAAGCAATTTTTGAAAAGTTTGCCACAAATTTTCTGTAATAACCTTCTAGGCCCATGAAACTTTGAACCTCATGTGCATTTCTTGGTGTTGGCCAATCCAATATGGCTTTAATCTTGGTCGGGTCCATAGCAATTCCCTTAGCTGAAATTATATGACCCAAATACTGCACTTTCCTTTGAAAGAAAGTACACTCAGAGATCTTGCCATGCAATTTATGCTCTCTCAATGTTTGAAGAACAATCCTTAAATGTTGAAGGTGTTCCTCCTCACTCTTAGAGTAGATTAAGATATCATCAAGAAAAACAAGGACAAACTTGTCCAAGCAATCCCTGAACACACTGTTCATTAAGTTCATAAATGCTGCAAGTGTGTTTGTTAATCCAAAGGGCAGGACAGTGAATTCGTAATGCCCATACTTTGTTCTAAAGGCTATTTTTTGAATATCCTCATCTTTTAGCTGTAATTTATGGTACCTGAATCGAAGATCGATCTTAGAAAACATAGTTGACCCTCACATTTGATCAAAGAGATCATCAATGTAGGAAAATGGATACTTGTTCTTTATTGTTGCTTTATTTAGCATAAGGTAATCTATACATAACCGCAACGTACCATCTTTATTTTTCAAAAAATTACTGGTGCTCCCCATTGTGATACACTAGGTCTTATCAATCCTTTATCAAGCAATTCCTACAATTGAGCCTTTAGCTCCATTAACTTAGTTGTGGTCATTTTGTATGGAGCTTTAGATGTAGGTTCTAAACTTGGAATTATATCTATAGAGAAATCAAAATCTCTTTTAAGGGGTAATCCCGGTAGATCATTCAGAAATACATCCTCAAAATCCCTAACAAAAGGGTACCTCTCAATAGCTGATCTTTCTTGATCTATGGACTCCCTCTTCTCAACACCTTGGAGTTTGTGAGATTCATAAAACATCAAATCATCTTGGAAATTAGTTTCCTCATAACTATTTATTTCTTCCATTTTAACAACAAAGAGCTGACATCCTTTTCTTTGAGCTCTTTTCATTTGTAGGGCAGAGATTTGTCTCAGTTTAACCTCTCTTGGGTTACCTTGTAGAAAGACTTTATTCCCAAGGTCATCTAGACATTCTATTGTTGTGGCATAACAATCCACTTTAGCTCTATGTTTCCATAACTAGTTTATCCCAAGGAGACATCATATGAGCCTAATGGGGCTACATAAAAGTTCACTTAAGTGAAGAAACTTAGAAGTTCAACCTTAGCCTCAAACAAGCATTGCTCTACCTAATCTCTAGTTTGATTTGCATATTCAACAGACCAAGTATTTGCCATTGTTAGAATTTGTAAAATAGATTATAACCCAGAATCAACTGAAAGAGTTAGAAACAAAAATTGTAAATGCAAGAGTAATTGAAATAGCATAACAATGATACCAAGAGATTGATGTGAAATGATTGAATGGCAAAATAGCATTAGATAACTATCTCCAATATTGAATAAAAAAACAAGCTAGGTAGCATGCTTATATAGACCAGGGAGAGGGAGGAGGTGGCAACACCGACTAATGAGGAGAAACCACCTGTCGAACTAAAGATAACAAAGTATCTTCCCAAGATAGCTAATGGATGCTCACATGTAGGAAAGTGACACCTCATAATCCTCTCACCTAATAAAACATGCTTTATTAACCTAAGCAATCTTAAATAAATCTGTAGGAAAAACCTTATAAAAAGGATTAAAAAACCTACACTGACACCCCCTTAAGTGCAACTTAGGTGGGTAAAAAAGATGGGTCCTAGCAAATCAAGCCTGATGAGGTACCCATGTACAATGAATCCCCCCCAAAAGAGAAGTTTCTCCCCCCACAAAAGAGAGTATGCCCCCCCAGAATTGAGAGAAAAGGAAAGGAGCTAAGAAGCCCCCTCAATGGAGGACACCTGCCGTACCCCAATCAAAGCTCGCAAATGAATGAACTTGCTCTCAGTGAAGGGTTTAGTGAAGATGTCTACCATTTGATATGATGTTGAATAGTAATGAAGATCAAGAACCTACTCATGAATTAGCTCTTGAATGTAGTGCATGTGAATCTCAATGTGTTTGGTCCACTAATGATGTATCGAATTACAAGAGATCTGAATAGCACTCTGGTTGTCACAAAGGATGACTGTAGGCTTCCTGAAGGAAATACCAAACTCAATGAGAATGTGTTGAAGTCAAATGGCCTTAGTAGTAGCATTAACTACTCCTCGATACTTAGCCTCTGTAGATGAAAGAGCAATAATAGACTGCTTCTTGCTTGACCAAGAAATCGGACCAGAACCAAGAGAGAAGCAATACCCTGAACTAGACTTGCGATCTTGAGAATCGCTCGCCTAATCTGAATCTGTGTATCCCACCAAGTCAATATCCACGCCTATTGCATAATGAATCCCATAACTGTGAGTGCCCTGTACATAATGAATAATCCGCTTAACCACTTTCCAATCCATCTCATGTGGCTCCTGCATGAACCTAGATACTAGGCCCACGTCATATGACATATCAGGCCTCGTGTGAGTCAAGTAGATGAGACTCCCAACCAATTGGCGATACAAGGTAGCATCTACCAAAGGTGAAGAACAAGAAGCCTCAAGTTTGATCCCTGACAAAAATGGAGTTAGTGCAGGCTTACAGTTAGCTATGCGAAATCTAGAGAGCATATCAAGAGCATACTTGGGCTGAGAAAGAAAGATACCATCCGAAGACTGTGTAATCTCAATGCCTAAGAAGTAGTGAAGAAGACCCAAGTCAGACATCATAAACCGATCATGAAGGGTAGTTTTTACTACCTTGATGGTGGATGAAGAACTCCCTGTAATCAACAAGTCATCAACATAGAGAACAAGGAAAGTGAGTATCATCCTGCTCCAAAATGTAGACATTCAGATTAGAATGGCACCGAGTGAACCCAACTGATAGAAGAAAGGGGTCCATCTTGGCATACCAGGCTTGAGGGGCCTGTTTAAGGCCATAGAGGGACTTCTGAAGTCGGTAGACAAGTGAAGGATTCTGGATGAACCCCTGTGGCTACTCATATATATCTCCTCTTGAAGGTCACCATGAAGAAAAGCACTCTTCACATCCATCTGATGAACTTCCTAGTGATGGGCTGTAATAATGGCAAGGACAAGTCGGATTGAATTCATCTTGGCAACTGGCGCAAAAGCCTCAGAGTAGTCAATCCCAGGAACCTGGGAGAATCCTTTTGCGACCAAGTGAGCCTTATGTTTATCGACCGACCCATCTGCAGTAAATTTTCTTCTATAGACCCACTTGCATCGAATAATTTTTCTTCCCTTAGGAAGTGGGACTAAATCCCAAGTATGGTTCCTCTCCAAGGAACTGAACTCTTCCTGCATAGCGGCATCCCACTCGGGGACACCAGAAGCTTCCTTGAAGGACTGTGGATTGGAAGCTGAAGCAAAAAAGAGATCAGGAGCTTTCTCAAATTGTGACCTTGTTCTTCTTGCATTTGAAGGATCACCAACCCAATCACCTGTAGACTCCAAAGTCTGACGAGCCCAAAGAGGCCAAGTGGTAGGAGAATCAAAAGAATCTGGAGGTGAATCAACATCCTTTGAATGATGGCTAAGAGAGGAGGAAGATGAATCCTCATCATTGCCATCTGAAGTGGAGGAAGAAGAATCCTCAGGAGGATTAAAATCTTTAGAAGAACTATCATCATGAAGTCGTAGTGTCTCCATGGGAATGAATGATGGAGAAGTGGTAGAAGAAGTATCCTCCTCAAAATGAACACTCCTCTCAATGAAGAGCTCATGTGTGGTAGGGTGGAGTAGCATGTATCTTTTGACACCATCTAGATAGCCAACAAATATACAAGGTCTGCTGTGTGGATCCATAGCCTTGTGTTTCTCTGCTGGAATGTGGGCCCATGCAGGAGACACAAACACTCAGAAGTGCTTGAGTGCGGGTTTTTGACCGGTCCAAGCTTGAAAATAAGTTACCCCATTCACAAATCAGTGAGGAAATTGGTTGTGGATATAACTGTTGCAAATATATGCCTAAGTGGTGTTTTCATTGATCAACATATCCTTGTTGCCATTGGTGTCAATTGTATCCTATTTTTTTGCCTGTTTAGAAGACTAGAATGTTGAGGATATTGAGAAAATTAATGAAGATCATTGTATGCGTACCATATGGTTGTGTAGAGGATTATCTGCAGTAGCTCCAGTTAAGATTTGAGAGGTCCACATGAAGATTTGAAGAAGTTATAGCCATCTGAGTAGAATCAGGTTTTGCAGTGTTTAAAAAAGAAAGAATGATGGGAAATTGGTCTAGATAGCTCTGCAAATGAAACTCTTTGATTTACAGATCTAGAGACATGTTTGAGAAGTCAGTGTGTGTCATCAACTCAAGTGGTTCATGGTTTGGAGGTCCGTAAGAAATCTTTCTAGTGTGACAGTCATGGCAGGCAGTGTTCTTGAGGTTCTAGAAGAAGATGCAAGTGATTCTAATGATTTGGAGGAGTGCAAATGTTTTTGTTGAATTCAATGTGCTTGTGGAGGTTTTCAAATCATGTGACTGCTATGTTGGAGGTCCGCATTAAAGATTGAGCTCATTGTTGAAGATTTCTTCCTTTGTGTTGCTATTTTTCCCAGTCTTGGCTGACCAGATGATTCAAGCATGTTGCGGATGATCGAAGAGAAATTCTATGGAGCATGGCATGTTGATTGAGGAAGATTTGAGTCTTAGTTATGTTTGGTCGACAACTTGGTGATTTGCATTAAGTCAGATGTTTGTAGTGCCGACATTGATGTTCATTCTAAGGTTGATGAAGCATATAAAGGTGTGTAATTGAGTTGTGGAAAATCATCCTTGTGCGAAACAATCAAATCTGAAGAAAGGATCAGAGGTAGAGTAGAGAAGAGGAGGAGTAGAGAAACAAGAATAGTAAAGGATGAAGTGATAGTGAAGAAGTATTTGAAAGAGGAGCAAAAGTTTGAACATTCAATGAGACTGAACCAAGCATGAAGAAGATGCTATTTCTCATTTATTTCCTTCTGTATTAAACATAAATTTCTGTAGGTAGTGAGCCTCTTTTGAGCAGTGAGCTCTGGGCAGTACGCCCAAAGGCAAGTGCCTTCCCATTTTTAATTACTTTTAACATAGTACGAATCTTGTGGGTTAACCCCCACTGTGGTTTTTCCTTAACCGGGTTTCCACGCTAAAAATCTTGGTGTCAAGTGTGTTAATTTTGTTTCTTCTCATGTGTTATTGTTTCATGCTTTAATGTTTACATCATTAATTAGTTTGTAAGTCATGAAAGTAGATTAAAATGAAGAAAAGGTTAATTTTGTGGACAACTAATTCACCCCCCCTCTTAGTTGTCTAGCCTAATTCCAACAATTGGTATCGGAGTGAAGTTCCTCTGAAAGAAGCTTAACCGCTTGAGGAGATCCAAAATGTCGACTTACAAGAAGGACAGTCTGAGATTTGATGGAACAACTTACACTTTGTGGAAGATGCGCATGTAGTATCATTTGAAATGTATGGGTGATGCCTACTGGTCAATAAATGAGAATGAGTATAAGATTCCAGAAAAAGGTCCTACAACTCTAGATGAAATCAAAGATGCTGAGAACAACATTTGAGCTAAAGAAGCCTTGCTGAGTGCCCTGTCTGATATAGAAATGACAAATGTACTGGAATTGAAGACCGCGTATGAAATTTGGGAGAAGTTGAAAACCCTACATGAAGGTGATGAATATGTCAAATGTGCCAAGCTACAAAGCCTGTAGGTAGATATGAAAGCTTAAGGATGAGTGAAGATGAAAATATTACCTCATACATGCTAAAAGTGAATGAACTTGTGAGTGGTATAAGATGTGCTGGTGGAGTATTGGATGAATCATAGATTGTTGCCAAAGTGCTTAGATCCTTACCTCCGGCCTACAAGCATAAAGCTGCTGCCATTAAAGAAATGAGTGAGTTTGGTGATTCTCTTCCTAAGTCTGAATATGCATTTAAAGCCAGTATTCATGGAAAACAAAGGTATGATCCGGGTGAAAGCTCTTCAAGAAGATCAAATAGGTTCGACAAGACAAGGAAGGATCTTGAAGATGATGAAAATGAGTCCAATGAACTTGAAGCCCTTTTTGCCAAAAGGTTGCCAAGAGGATCTAGTAAGTATGAAGGAAAGTTGCCATTCAAATGTTTTTCTTATAATAAGATTGGTCATTTTGCCTTAAGATGTCTAGAGAGGGGTTCAAAGACAAACCCTAACAGACCTAGAGTTCAGAAGAAATGCTACTATGTCCAAGAAGCTGGTGAAGGAGTCACAGATGATGAGTCTGAACATGGAGGTTCCATTGAAAATGATTGGGTGTTCATTGCTATCAAAGAAGAAGATCCTGTGCTAGCTGTGTAAATGTAGAAAGTGCCTTGACTGCTCAGGTTGTAGAAAAAGATGAATGGGCAATTGATAGTGGATGTTCTCATCATATGACTGGTGATAAAAGTAAGTTTGTAAGCTTTGAAAAATATGAAGGTGGAATTGTGAAATTTGGAGACAACTCAGCTGGTATAATCCGTGGCAGAGGATCCATCTCTTTTGATGGTAAGAATAACACTAATGATGTTCTGTATGTGGAATGATTGAAGCATAATCTTCTTAGTGTTGGATAGTTGGTTGACAAGGGTTATGATCTCTGATTCAAAGATGGAAAATACAGAATCTTGGAAAGCTCTAAAACTGAAATTGCATCTAGTACTCAGACTAGAGGTAACATCTTTCATTTGGGTAGTTCTGGAAAAAAATGTTTGATTGCTTAGATTGATCAGAGTTGGTTATGGCATAGGAGAATGTGTCATGTAAATTTTGATAACATTGTCAAGATAAGTTCTACTCAGGCTGTGAGAGATCTTCCAAAACTTGTGAAGCCTCCTGATAGCATGTGTAGAGAATGTCAATTGGGTAAACAAAGCAAAATTTCATTTAAGAGTAAAGAACAATTTTCAAGTGGACGGATAGAACTTGTGCATATTGATCTATGTGGCCTTGCTAGAATTAGGAGTGTGCAAGGAGATAGATATTTTATGTTGCTGATTAATGACTACTCCCGGATGATGTGGGTAACCTTCTTGAAAGAAAAACTAGAAGCTCTTGACAAGTTCAAAGTGTTCAAGGTTATGGTGGAAAATGAGATTGGTGAAAAAATAAAGTATCTGAGATCTGACAGAGGTGGAGAGTTTACTTCCCATGAGTTTGATACATTCTGTGAAAAGCATGGAATAAAAAGATAGTTATCTACTCCTAGGACTCCTCAGCATAATGGAGTTGTGGAAAGAAAGAATTAGACCATTCAAGAAGCTACCAGGACCATGATGATGGAAGCAAATGTTCCTCAACTCTATTGGAGAGAAGCTGTGAGTACTGCTGTCTACACTCTTAACCGGGTGCAGATCAAAGGAAATTCTAGTAAGATCCCTTATGAACTATGGTTTGGTCATCCTCCTACTGTGAGATACTTCCGAGTTTTTGGTAGTAAGTGCTTTATCAAAAGAGATGAGGATCTAGGCAAGTTTGAAGCAAGAAGTGATGAAGGGATATTTTTGGGTTACTCTACCAAAAGTAAGGCATATCAATGCTTTAACAAAAGATTGAAAAAGATTGTTGAAAGTACAAATGTTAGAGTTGATGAGAGCAAAGGACATTCTAGGTCTTGCGGATATGAATCAGATGATCAAGATGAAAGTCAAAGTTAAGGAAGACAAGTTCAAACCTAGACTCAGATTTAGATTGATCCAAAAAATCCAGTGACTCAAGAAGATAGTGTAGATGTTGAAGAACAAGCTCAAGAAATAGAGGTTCAAATAAATCCCAAAACTTCTAGGTATGTAAGACTGAATCATCCTAAAGATCTAATCATAGGAGATAGATATAAAGGTGTTCGAACTAGGAGAAGAATAGCTGAAGATCAAGAGGAGATTTGTTTGATTTCAAAGATTGAACCAAATTCAGTAAGTGAAGCTCGCAATGATGAAAATTGGGTAAAATCCATGGAAGAAGAACTAATGCAAATTGAAAAGAATCACACTTGGGATCTTGTTCCTAGACCTGAAGACAAAAATGTGATTGGAACTAAATGGGTCTTCCAGAATAAATTAAATGAAGATGGTGAAGTTGTAAGAAACAAAGCAAGGCTGGTATGCAAAGGATATTCTCAAGTGGAAGGAATTGATTTTGAAGAAACTTTTGCTCCGGTAGTGAGAATAGAGATAGTCAGATTATTTCTTGCATTTTCTACTTATAAAGATTTCAAGGTCTATCAGATGGATGTCAAGTCAGCATTCCTAAATGGAGAATTAGAAGAAGAATTCTACATTAAGCAACCGAAAGGATTTCAGTTGTCTGATTAGAGAGATATGGTCTACAGGTTGAGGAAAGCATTGTATGGACTCAAACAAGCCCAAGAGCCTAGTATGCAAGATTAGATAAGTATCTACTAAAGCTAGGATATAGCAAAGGCACTGCTGATAGTAATCTTTACTTCAAGATTGATTATGAGCACATTCTGATTGTTGAGGTATTTGTTGATGATATCATTTTTGGTGGAAATGAGAGTGTTTAAGGTAAAATTGGGATTTGTTTAATTTAGTGTTTAGATGTTTGAATCCTCCTTTCACCCTTAACATTCAAGGACCTATGGTTGAGTAGAAATGCACTATCATACCCTAGGTTGCTGTGAGATGTAGGGAAACTTGGATTAGGATGTTTAATTATCAATTTTCCTTCTCTTATGCTCAATTGACCATTAAAACCCTAATTTCACAAATACGACTGTAAACAAAAGAATAATAGAAAAATCTCTTGTAGAGGGAAGTAAAATATCAAATCACAGAGTACTTGTTTTCAGGGTTCCGAGGTGGAAAAGTCAGGGACACAAGAGTAGGCGCCCAAGTCCAAGGTACCAATATCTTTGTGAGATCCTGACCTCCTTCCAACACTGATCTGCACTATAACTTCTATTTCCAAAAATTCAACTGTGAAGGCCACAAGAGTGAGCGTCCAAGTCCTAAAAAGGCTCTGGTGTCTTGCTTCTCTCCAGATCCTGAATCCTTGATGTCTGCTGATCCCTCTTATAACTCTACTTTTTCTAGATGTGACACCTATAACCTACAATCATAAAACTTTGGGAGGGGGTTGTGGTGTTTAGAGGCTTGCCTCAGTCAAGCCCTAGAGGACACTTAAGTCTCTGAACACTGTTGTCAGATAGAGAGTGCATGCCCTTGTGAGGGAGAGGCAAAAACTAAAGAAAATGATGATAAAAACATAATATAATGTCACCTTATAGTGAAGATCTCATGGGAGGAAGATGCTCTTCATTCCATGAGGAAATAGATGCTCAAATCTACAAATACAAACACATAAACCACACAATTCTGCTCTTGCAACACAATGAAATCCTTGAATCACCAATGCATATATAAGTTGATAGCAAGTTGTAATCTAGTTTCTAAATGAATTCCTAAACATGCTTTTATATGCAACTACAAAAACTCCCACCAAGATTTCATAAATTCAAACTTACCGTGTTGGCATAGGACCCAAATAATGGTCACAAGCCGATACCCAAAAACTAGGACTACCCCAAAATAGGGTATGACTAGGGCGCGTACGCCCAAGTCCTCCACCCTATTTTGGGTAGGGTAAAGCTCAAGGGGTCCTCTTAGGTCCCATTTGTCATGTTACCTAGGGCTCATTCCATCAGGATGTCAAATTATGAAGTAAGATGTCCTAAATGCATGCAAACGACCCATGAGCTAAACCTTATGAGGGAAAAGCCCCCAAGGGGACATTTTCTGACGTTACATTTAGCCCCCACTTTAATGTATGTATAAACGCAAGGCCAATACATGCATTAAAGTATGGTCACAAACACAACAAACACACCAATCACGAAGAAGACATGCCAATCACATAGAAGACAGTAACAAGCACACAAAACACGAAGAAGATAGTTATAGTCATGCAAAACACATAGAAGATAGTCAATGCATAGAAGACACATAAATGCACGGAAGACAGAAATGATATCTTTTCTTTTCTTTTTCTCATATATATGAAATACAGATGCAAGTACCAGAAAGTAAACAAACCTCCCATAATACATGATGCACTCATCGCGTAGGTCTTTATATATATAGGGCAATGCACACAAGACACACAAAACCTCCCAAAATGCAGGAAGCACAATCTAAGGCATTTATCTTTAGACTGCATACGGGGCAACAAACACACCAAACACACACACTTGAAGGTACGGAGAAAACACGACAAACAAGCAATAGAGTGTGCCTATTTCTAGGTCCAACACCATCTCAGGCACATTATAGGCACACACCAATGATTGGGCTTCGCCACAACAGTCACCAAAAACATGCTTAAGGGTTTAGTTAGTCAAAGAACCACTCCCTACCTCTGCAGAGGACTTTTGAAAATGCAACCCCACCCATGTCACAGAGATGCCTTACAGTGAAAAGGAAGCATGGCATACAACCCCACCCACATCACGGAGATGCCTTACAGTGAAAAGGAAGCATGGCATACAACCCCACCCACATCACGGAGACGCCTTACGGTGAAAAGGAGGTATGAGCTCAAAAGTATACAACCCCATTCACATCACAGAGATGCCTTATTGTGAAAAGGAGGTATACGTAATAGATTTCAAGATAGATTGATTGATTGCAAACAAACTTAGGATGCAGGAAGTACTCATTGCACTAGTCTGCACCTAAGGACAAGCTCATTGCTAACATTTATAATAGATAGCTTACCTTATATATACCCCTACCTTAAGGTGGTTGATATCATGCAACAATATCAGGCACGTTAAGGTAGGAAGAAAACACACAAGGGAACACAGACTTTTGCAAAGCGCATGCCCCCCAGAGGTTACATGTACTTTACGATTGCCAAATGTTCCCACAAACACATCCTTGCAAGAAACATGTTAGTGTCTACAAAATCATGATAAGCAACAACATCAATGCATATGATTAAACACACAAAGAGCCAAGGTTATACTATGAATTCAGAGTTCGAGGATAACCGTGGGGCTATATCATGAAGCTCTTCGAATCGAGTACCACCAAGGCTAGATTCAGAGACAAACAAAGATGCATAGAGCAACAGTATTGTTAAGGGTTGTAAATGCGATAGAAACATCATCAAATTCACTATGCGGAAAGCACGAGTGCTTCCACTAGCCAAGCGTCAGATATATTAGGAACTAAGTCCATTTTTTTGACTGCTCTTGAAAGGGACATTAGGTCTGCATTAGTATAAATGTTTTTTCATCATCTACCCACTAGATGGTAACATTAGAGGAAGGGAAACAATAAATAAGAGAGGAGAAACAAGTGTCTTAGGGATAGTCACATAGGAGGGTGCCCCCAAGTCACCAACTGCAACTCTATGTCCGTAAGACACAACACACAACAATGAAATCAGAGAGAGAGGCAATATAGAAGAATGATGATACAAATAGAAGGTCACAACAGAGGCGGTCTCCTAGTATCTTGGACCTTATGGGAGAATATGAGGTCATCCCAGGAGGCCTAAACAACACATAACACATCATGGGGAAACACATCACAAGAGAAATAAAGGGTTAGAAATACTTACCTGGTAGGGTCTTTCAGGCTAAGTCTTATCATCAAGTAAATCATCATCGTACTCGCACTCTCTAATGTTAGAAGAAAGTGGGATATAAGGTATCATAGCCCAATTCATGTCTTGCTCATCATGTTGTTCATTGTTAGGATCATGTTTGTTTGGTTCAATGTTTTTTTGTTGAGATGCAAGGTAAGCTCGTCGCCTTCTCTTCCTCCTTTTTGCATGTTGATATTGTTGTGCTTTATGACTTAGTTTTTGTAACATAGGACTTTGCTTTGTCATGGATTTTTGTGTTGTACAGGAGGAAGCACCAAGATCAAAGTTCATATGTCTAGGTGGAATGTTTTCTTGTTGAAGCTTACTAGCATACTTATTTTCTATCCTCTTGGTGATGTCCAAATGACTTGAATATTCAAACAAAGGAGGGACATTAAATGTCTTCTCTTCCTTAGTAAAATCCCAGGTGTGTGAACAATCAACTAAAGGAAGAAGGTTGGTGGGATGATCCACAGAGTAAGGAATTTGATTATTGTTAAATGAATGCTCATTTTCTATCCAAGGAATGTTCTTTGTTAAAGGGAGCTCTTCATTCACTAATGCTTCATCTTGGCTAGGGAGATTAGTGGAATTACTAAATCTATCCCTATTCTTCTCATCAGTAGGATAACCTATGGGATAATCATCAACTTTTTCCTTGCTACTCGTGGAGAAGAACTTAGTTAAGCTTTCTAATATCGTAGGATGTTCACTCACGAGGGTTAAAAATTGGTCAAAATCAAGATATTTAATAAATGCATGCAAAGATACCAGTGATAAATTAAATTAAGGTTCCATTCCAATGTAAGATCATATTTTTTGAAAAGCTTTTCCAACTTTACGCAAAAGTCAAGTGCAAAACTATATGCAAAAATGACCTAGATGCTTAATTTTTTGTTTTTTTTTCAATGCAAATGAATGAAGCAAAGGGTGTTATAAGGATTTTGATCAAGGGAAGAAAATTATATGTCTGATAACAGTCCAAAACAGCGATAGGATCCTTCACAACACACTCTTGATGCAAATCCAAGATAATGACGAGTCAAAATATAGTGGAAATATGCTAAAATATGCACTTTTTTCACCAAAACTCAATGTAAAAGAGCATAACGAAGGGTGTTGTGAGGAAAATGATGATGTAAATCAAATTATATCAGTAATAATAGCCACTTAATGTCAAAATATCCAACACAACACGCTTTTAGTGCCGCTTAAGGTAAAACCCTAGTGAAAATATAGCAAAATAGACTATTTTTCACAGTTTTCCAATTCCAAGACCTAGAAAAAGGGGTGTTGTAATGAATTTCAGGAGGTGAAGCAAATAAAATCAATGATATCAGTCACCTCAATCCATAAAATTTATCACAACATGCTTGGAGTGCAAACTAGGTCAAACCCTAGGGCAAAAATAGTTAAAATGTGTAGTTTTTCGCCAAATTTTCAATACAAGAGCCCGTTAAAAAGGTGTTGTGAGGATTTTAGGAAGGGAAGAAATTAATTTCCCTTATATAAATCAATTAATTCAGAAATAACCCTTCACAACATGCCTATGATGCAAGTTTAGAGAGTCGATAAGGCCAAATTTAGTGAAAATCAATGTTTTTGAAGCCCTAGATTTTAGATCTTGACACAAAATGCTATGTGAATGTTTTGAAGTCTAATTTATGATGAAAACAAATTAATATCAGATCTGAAAATTAATTCCAATCCCAAATATGCAAAATGCCAATGCAAATCTAATGAAAATGTGTGAAAATTACTAGTTTTTTGGTTGAAATTTTCTATGCAAAAATGCAAATATTTAAAATATAAATACATATTTACACGAAAATGCAAGACTAAAGAAAAATAAAAATTTGAATGAGCCTCTAAAATCAGTAGAAAAATCTGAAGGAAGATTTTGCCTACTAACCCTAGATTTTGGAATTACTAGGTTTAATGAAAATTTTCAAAATTTTTACAAAAGCCTAGCAAATTAATGATGAAAATGCAATGCAAATTATTGATTTTTTGTTTTTTCTATAGTTTATATTAGATTTGATGTAAAAATCATGAATTAGGAAATTTAGAAAGAACTGATGCAATTTAGTAATCTAGATGAAAATGCAAGCTAGGGTTTTCAAATTTTTGCAAATTTTTCAATTTTTTTTGTAATTTTCTCAATGCAATAAGATGAATGACTATATGGATGAATGAAATCAATCCAAATCTGAAGACACACACTCAGAAAGTTTCAATTTAAGTCTAAAAACATGGGTTCACCAAAATGTTTAAGGGTTCACCAAAATGTTTAAGGTAAAATTGGGGTTTATTTAATTTAGTGTTTAGATGTTTTAATCCTCCTTTCACCCTTCACATTCAAGGACCTATGGTCAAGTGGAAATGCACTATCATACCCTAGGTCACTATGAGATGTAGGGAAACTTGGATTAGGATGTTTAATTATCAATTTTCCTTCTTTTATGCTTAATTGACCATTAAAACCTTAATTTCACAAATACGACTGTAAACGGAAGAATAACAGAAAAAACTCTTGCAGACGGAAGTAAAATATCAAATCATAAAGTACCTATTTTTAGGGTTCTGAGGCAGAAAAGTCAGGGACACAGGAGTGGGCGCCCAAGTCCAGGGTACCAGTTTCTTTGCGGGATCCTGACCTCCTTCTGACACTGATCTGCACTGTAACTTCTATTTCTAGAAATTCAACTACGGAGGACATAGGAGTGAGCGCCCAAGTCCTGAAAAGGCTCTGGTGTCCTGCTTCTCTTCAGATCCTGAATCCTTGATGTCTGCTGATCCCTCCTACAATTCTACTTTTTCTAGATACGACACCTGTAACCTGTAATCACAAAACTTTGGGAGGGGTTGTGGTGTTTAGAGGCTTGCCTTAGTCAAGCCCCAGAGGACACTTAAGTCTTTGAACACCGTTGTCAGATAGAGAGTGCGTGCCCTTGTGAGGTAGAAGCAAAAACAAAAGGAAATGATGATAAAAATACAATATAATGTCACCTTCTAGTGAAGATCTCATGGGAGGAAGATGCTCTTCATTCCATGAGGAAATGGATGCTCAAATCTGCAAATACAAACACATAAACCACACAATTCTACTCTTGCAACACAATGAAAGCCTTGAATCACCAATGCACCTACAATTTGATAGTTAGTTGTAATATGGTTTCTAAATGAATGCCTAAACATGCTTTTATATGCAACTAAAAACACTCCCACAAGGATTTCATAAATTCAGACTTAGCGTGTCGGCATAGGACCCAAATAACGGTCACAAGTCGACAGCCAAAAATTGGGACTGCCCCAAAATAGGGCAGGATTAGGGCACAGGTGCCCAAGTCCTCCCCCCCTATTTTGGGTAGGGTAAAGCTCAAGGGGTCCTCGTAGGTCCCATTTGTCATGTTACCTAGGGCTCATTCCATCGGGATGCCAAATTATGAAGTAAGATGTCCTAAATGCATGCAAAAGACCCAGGAGGTAAACCTTATGAGGGAAAAGCCCCCAAGGGAACATTTTTTGACGTTACAGAGAGTATGTGCAAAATATTTTCTAATTAGATGCAGAGTGAATTTGAGATGCCCATGTTTGGTGAAATGAATTTCTTCTTATGTTTGCAAATCATTCAATCAGATAAAGGTATCTTGATATCCCAATCCAAGTATGTGAGAGAACTGTTGAAAAAGTTTGGAATGGAAGATTCAAAGCCGGTAGGTACACCCATGGTAACTAGATGTAAGCTGAGTAAAGATGATGACTCCCCTAAGGCAAATCAGAAAAGGTATAGATCAATGATTGGAGGACTGCTCTATCTGATTCAGACCAGACCTGATATCATGAATGTAGTTGGACTTGTTGCTAGATTTCAGGCTGATCTTAGAGAATCCCATGTTGTAGCAGTCAAGAGAATTTTTAGATATCTCAAAGGGACACTTGATTATGGCTTATGGTATCCAAAGGATAATGACTTCACTCTTCATGCATATACAGATGCTGATTGGGCAAGAGATGTGGATGATAGAAAAATTTCTAGTGGTGGTGCATTCTTCTTGGGAAGTAGATTGGTTTCTTGGCTAAGCAAAAAGTAGGAGACAATATCCCTATCTACAGTAGAGGTAGAGTATATAGCAGCAACAAACAATTGTACTCAAGTTCTATGGATGAAGCAAATGTTGAAGGACATCAAAATTGTGTTTGAGGAGCATGTCACAATCTTCTGTGATAATTCAAGTGCAATAAGCATCTCAAAGAATCTAGTGTAATGCCCCGTCATGCAACCCTAAAGATAAGTTTAACTAAGCAATAAAAAGGGTGAAATATTTTTTTTTTATAGAAGTGGTAATAAGAAAACATAACATGGTCTAATAGCAACAAGTTAAACTAAAATCTCTAGGGATTGCATAGCTGCATTATTGAAATATAACTACAACCAACAACATACATAGTTTAATCAAAAACACCAACTAACATCTTTCATTACGACATCCAATTACATCAAGAAGTTTGCATTAAGATTACTGTTGACCCATTATCCTCTGTCCAGAGCTAAACAGTTCACCAAGTATTTTCCTTGAAAAGCCTTTGGAAAATGTTGCCTAAAAATAAAAAGTGCCAAATTGCCTAAAAAACCTTACCATTGGAAAAAGCTTGAAAAAATAGGTAGGTTTGCTTTTACATCACCTTGAAATTCGACCAAACAAAGAAGTTATTCATGGTCAAAGTTTTGGTCAACATACAGTTCAAATGTTCATTTGGCGGGCTTGCAAATCTCCATCGGCCTTAGAAAATGATGAAAAAATTAGGTTATATGCATTTTCTGAATGTATATCGGGCTCCAAAGGTGCATATACATTCAGAGAATCTTTTGCAGGTCCCCAGGAATATTCCCAGTTTGTATATCAACGATATACAAGGAAAGGTGCAAATGAAACATACAAGGTTTAATGTGCATTCATCGCATATTCCTCAAAGATTCCCCATTTGTATGTTTGGGAGGTTTGTATATTTGCCTTTGTATTTTTGACGTACAAGCAAATATACATTCGCTGGAGGATGCAAGGGCAAATACAAGGATGGAATATACATCGCAGATCCCTGGAATATTCGCTGAATGTATATCGAGTCTGCATGTATGTAGGGGCTTGTATATTCAGATATACAACTGAAGATACAATCGGATATACGATGAAAAGATACATCGTGGGCATATTCTGTAAAAATTCCCTGTTTGTATGTAAGGGGGTTTGTATATTGTGTTTGTATATCTACACATACAAGGCCAAAATATACATTTGCTACAGTGCCGGCGGGACATGCAAGTGGTGGGGCCCATAGGTTTACAAAGGAGATTGTATGCGCTGGCAAATAGGAAAAATTTGCATATCAGGTTATACATTTTAGGAATATTCCATAAAATATTCCTACTTGTATATTTGGCCTTTGTATGTTCTACTTGTATATTCAAATATACAAGTCAATATACAAAGGCCAAACATACAAATGCGTTTGTATATCGCCAAGATACAAGAAGGTTGACAGGTTTAACATACAAATGCAGTGCTACAGTGGAATGTATATCGACTTGTATATTCGCATGTACAAGCCAATATACAAAGCAAATATACAATCCGGACCCCGAAAATAAGTTACAATCTGTTCTATATTGTTTTCGGGTCTGCCTTATATAAAAGGTGTTTGTATGTTTTAACATACAAAGGAACACATGCAGGTTTTTTTTGTTGGGCGTTTTCAAAAGGAAATGGGGACCACCACTTGTATGTATATGCACATTGCATGTTTGCATATACAGGGAGTATATACAAGCCAAATTTCAAAGACATGTACAGTTTGGTTGAATGCAGCGCTAAATCCGCGCCTTGTATGTGTAGGTGCTTTGTACGTCTGCACATACAAGGAAATATACGAAGAAGGATGATACAAGCCAGACCCCACCCAACAGTCAAATGCACTTTATAATTTTTTGAAGTCTGTGGTTTGTATATTTGGCGTTTGTATATCTTGCGATATACAAACAGACATACATTGTGATATACAAACCGGATTTCACAGAGGTCTGTAGTCTACTTTATAAAATTCTCGGGTCCGCCTTGTATGTATAGGTGTTTTGTATATTGCGATATACAAACAAATGTACAATGAGGCACATACAACCCGGACCCGACCCAAAAGTTAATTCTCACAAATTCAAGTATGGGGTCCGTGGCTTGTATGTTTGCATATTCAGAGGAGATACAAATGGCGGGGCCTGCACATACAAGGGAAATTGTATGTATATGCAAATTTGAAAATAAAAGGCATATACAAGCCCGATATACAAAGCGCCATGCATATACAAAGGGGTTGCAGAGAAGGTTTTTGAATGCTGATTCAGGCGGCAAATGCAAGCGATATACACAGAGATGCAGAAGCGATATATACAGACGGTTGACCAAATCTTTGACCGCCTGTTTCTCCTCCATTTTGGTGAATTTTGATCTGTTGTAAGAAGCAAAGTTGCATATTTTGGTCCCCTCTTTCATTTGGCAGGGATTTTTAGGATTTTTGTCACTTTTTCAAATTCAGATCTAGAGTTGCATATTTTGGGCGACTGGACGTTTCAGCGGCTTCTTGAACGAGATGTAGATAGTTTTTGCATTCATTTCTGCAGGTATGGAAGCTGCTCACATTCATGATCAAAATATCTCCTCACTAATGCGTTGGCTAAAGATTGGCGATGAGTAAGTAGCTGCAATAAAGACTCTAAATATCTCCCCATCCGCCTAGTTCTAGATTTTGACGCCATAACTGATGCAGCTGGACAGTCATCGATTGAGATATTTTTCTATGATAGCTCATAGAGCAAATTTTGTAACCGACCTAGGATAGTTTGGAATGCTATATATAGGAATTTGAATGATGTATATAGGGTTGGAGATTTTTTGGCATTCAGGTCCTTCTGTTTCCAAACGGAGTTTTCATATACTGTAACCTTGCCTCTCTGTCAAATATATGCAATTTATTTTTACCTCTTTACTGATTTTTCTGGTTCTATGTGAACCTGCATATGGTTTGTCTGTGAATGTTGTATTTCTCTCAATCATATTACTTCTTGCCTCTACTAGAGTCATCTAACCTGTGTATGCCTACTTGCAATATTCTGATTGTGTTGTGCATCCTTCAGTTCTGTGGCAGTTTCTTTAAATCTGTCTGGTGTATCACCCTTTTATGTTTTCAAGCTTTTATTCATTTTCATTACAAGCATTCTCTCTCCCTTTTTCCCCCAAAATTTAGTAGTTTCAAGTGATAGCTAGACAAGGAAGCTGGCCTTCTATGGAGGTTTGATCTCATTTAGCAAAGTCCCACACTTAGAGATCAATCCCATGTTATTGCAGTTTGCAGAGCTTTAACAAGGTCATGCAAAGGTGCAAAACTGGGTGATAACAACTTTGGCACACCCAGTGGGACCAAGTGTCAGAGAAACAATCAACTTAACACAATCACTATTGCTGGTTTTGATGTGCAACTAGTAATTATAGACCTTTAAGAGGTTAAATTTTGCATATCTGGTGACTCAGACTGAGGAAGGATAAGCAGATCAGTTCTGCTGTTACATGTTTTATGAGAAAGATTCAAACTAGGAGTTCAAGTTCAAGCTCATTCAAATATTTGCAGCTCTTTCCACCTAGAAGACAGAGCAGAGCTGTAACAAGGACTCCAGTTTCCAAAAGAGTACAGTCAACTCCACCAAGTTTCAGACCAATTACTTCTGTAGTTCTTGTAGTAACTCAAGCAAATCTACCTACAACTTTTTAGATGGCAAGAAATCAACCATTCGTGACTTTTGACGGGGGTAGCCCTTTAAACCTAGCAGTACATGATGTCATACCCATGGTAGCTTTGAAGAATCTACCGTATTTTATAGGGGAAAATTAGACTACTCCTATTGAACATATTAGAGACGTAGCATCTCTATGTGGAGTACATCATGTCACCCAGGAAAATGTAGCCATCAGGTTGCTGGCTAGCTCATTCAAAGGGAAAGCATTGCAATGGTTTAGGAGTCTACCGGTGCAAACTATAGGAACCTGGGATGATCTAGGTGACAGATTGAATAAGCAATTCTAAGACAAATCGGATAATCTATCGTTGGTTGAACAAATGACAACTATAAAGAGAGGTCCTCAGGAGCAAATGATGGATTTTAACTTCAGATTTCAAAAGACATGGGACAGAATCCTTGCCATGGGAAGACCTCCAGCTGAATATGCATTCTTATATTTTTTGAAGGCCTTAAATAGTGATATTTCAGTAATGATTCAATCATTAGGAGGTAATAGTTTACCTAATGCATATGAATTATCCATTAGGGCAGAGAATAATCTGATTCAGGCTAGAAAAATAGCACCTAGACTGCCAGTGCCTATTTTCCCTAAGATTTAAGCTTTAATGCCTTTGCCAATCCCATATTTTGCCCCTTTGCCTACTGTGGCAGCATTACCAAGTACTGCCAATTCTGAACTTGCTACCACTAGTTCATCTCAAGAGTTGAAAGAGATTAAAAATAGTCAACAAAAGATTGAGGGCATCCTTCAAACTTTTGGAAATGAGCTGGTGAACGTAAAGAAATAGCAATCCCAGAGGCCTTTTCAGCCTTATCAACAACCATATCAAGGTCAGAATCAATCATATCAAGGTCAGAATCAGCCTTACCAAGCCAACAGACAACCATATCAAGGAAATTATCAAGGTCCCAGGCAGAATGTCAATCAAAGGCCTTTTTAGCCTTACAATCCAGTGCCCATCAATATAGCAAGGGACCTTGTCCCTGTCCAGAATAATCTTGCAGTTGATTACGAATGGTGTTTTCCATGTAATCAGCCACACAATCAGTCAACCTACTCAAACAGGGTCATAAATCAGGCTTTGATGGTACAGAATGTTGTAGTCCCACAGCTAAATACACCTCATGATGGAGTTGTGCATTAGCAAGAGCAACCTCAGAGTGATTCTGCCTTCATGAATTGGTAGCAAGGCGAATTTTGTGGCATGAATAGAGAGGATACACTGGTGGCAGCAAATACAAGGGCCAAGAAGAGGGGTTATGAGGTAGAGCAAGCAACAAATAAAGAGAAAGGACATGTTGGTGCTTCGACATCACATATTCCCCACATTTTACAAAGAAGTGACCCAACAAAAGCAAGGGAGATGCCTAATTTGCAAGCGGAAGTTGCTGCTACAAAGTCAAATCAGAAGGTGAGTGCCATTCCACCTTTCAATATTATTGAAAATATGAAAAGGATGAATGTGACAATGTCCATGTGGGATTCCCTAGCCATCCCTGGCCAAAAGAAGATGTTGCAGTGCGCCTTATCTGATTTGAAAGTATCAAATGATACAACTATTAACCCAAATAAGGCTGTCCTTACCAATTCATCCGAAGATAACAGCAAATAGCCAAACAAAAGTACTAAGCCACTCCCATTCTATGTATCATTGATAATTGGGGACAAATTAGTTCATAAATGTATGGTTGACAGTGGTGCAAGTAGTTCTGTGATGCCCAAACAAATTACAAACTAATTTGGATTGAAATACTAGCCTCTTGAGAAGGGTGTACTCCAATTAGATGGCACAGCTGTTAATACTATGGGTGTAATAAAAGACCTAGGTCTCGCTCTGCACACTTGCCCAAATGTTTGCATTTCACAGGAGGTGTTCATCATAGATTTGCCTCCTTATTTTACCATGTGCTTATCAAGAGAATTTACAGCCAAGATAGGAGGATATTTATCCTTAGACTGGTCCCACATGTTTTTTAGGACCATAAATGGCACCAAAGTAACTTTAAAATCTGAGTTACTTTCAAATCATCACATAGAGCCTTACACACTCAGTGTTGTTAATGCAAATTGCATTATTTATAATGATCCTAAACTTGTGGCTGCCCAAGAGCTACAAAATGAAAGTATGCCAGAAGTGTTATTAAGGGAATGGGCCTTAGAAAAATGTTGTAGATGATCCTCAGGCACACATACAAGAGACTGGTATGGGAACTTACATACTACATGAGCCTAAAACAACAATTCCAAATCTGGTAAAGGATGCGGGACAGCACACAGAGCAGCAGAATGAAGTGTGGAAAATGTATTTTGATGGCTCTAGGAGTAGAAATGGATCCAGTGGTGGAGCAATGCTTGTGTCCCCATAGGGTGAAAAATATTATGCTGCTTTCCGTTTTGCCTTCTCATGCACCAATAACACTGTTGAATATGAGGGGCTAATCCAGGGTTTGCAGTGGGCAAGAAAGAGGAAAATAGGCTGTTTGCAAGTGTTTGGAGGCAGTGAACTTATTGTAAACTGAGTAAGGGGACTGCATCTCACAAAGAATGATGCTCTGAAATGCTACAAACATAGAGTGTGGAACATGATTGAAGAATTTGATGCTTTCAATCTAATCTCTATTTTGAGAAATTAGAACTCCCATGCTGATAGGTTAGCTATGATTGGGGCACAGTTTGATATCCCTAGTGATATTCAACGAGAAAAGGTGCAGCCTCATGTCAAGATAGTGGACAAACCCTCTATCCCTGATAATAATATTCATTGGCAAGTCTTTGAAAGTGATGAACAGATTCTAAGGTTCTTGTTAGAGGAAGATGAGTTTTCCATGATGAATTAGGATAAACTCAAACAATAGTATGGTAATGATCAGATTATTCAGCTGAAGACAAACAAGCTACCCAAGGGATTGGTAACTTTGGAGTCTATTTTTGGTAGCAATGATCAGATGAAGAAGACTAAGACCGGTATGCAAATAAAAGAGGAAAATTATGAGGAGTTAGAAATTTTTAAGGGAAAACTCCTCAAAATAGGTAAAATCTGTTCAGCTGAGGATAGGAGAGCTTTTATTGCTCTTTGTCAGGAATTTAAGGAGGTATTTGCTTGGGTTTATTTAGACCTGAAAGGATTTGATCCTCATATTGCCTAGCATACCATAGAGTTGGAACCAGGTACAAAGCTTGTAAGGCAGAAGCAGAGACCCCTAAATCCAAAGCTAGAGCCCCTGATGATTAAAGAATTGACTAAGCTAATTGAGGGAAAGATCATTTTTCCCATCAAGCATACTTCTTGGGTCTCAAACCTTGTCCCTGTTAGGAAGAAGAATGGAGAAATCAGGCTGTGCGTTGATTTCAGGGACCTAAATAGAGCTTCCTTAAAGGACCACTACCCACTCCCCTCAATGGAGTAGATTTTACAAGTAGTGACTAGCTCAGAGAGATTCTCATTATTTGATGGATTTTCTGGCTATAATCAAGTGTTAGTCAAGGAGGAAGATCAATTTAAAACTGCATTTACTACTAAATGGGGCACCATGGCCTACAGGAGAATGCCTTTCGGTCTCTCTAATGCTGGCTCAACTTTTCAAAGAGCCATGGATATGGCTTTTAAAGGTTTGCTCTATAAACTGGTGTTGGTGTATCTGGATGATATAACAGTCTTTTCTAAGAATGCATTTGAGCATTTATCCCACTTAAGGCAAGTTTTTGAGAGATGCCGAGAGTTTGGGATATCCCTTAATCTAAACAAATGCATTTTCACTGTCCATGAAGGCAAGCTGTTAGGGCACATTGTCTCAAAAGAAGGCATTACCATTGATGCTGAAAGGGTAAGGGCCATTTTGGAGCTGCCCTTACTCAGTCATAAGAAGGGATTACAAAGTTTTATTGGCAGAATTAATTTTCTGCGAAGGTTCATCCCTGATATTGCAAACCTTTTGAAGCCTTTGACATCCATGTTGAAAAAGAATATAGCCTTTAATTGGACAAAAGAGGCCAGATTCAACTTTGAGTCTATAAAAGAAGCATTGTCAGTTGCGCCAACCTTGGTAAATCCTAACTTTTCCAAAGATTTTATTCTATATGCTTATGGCGGCCTAGATACAATCTCTACGATTTTAGTGTAGAAGTAGAGTAGCGGCTTTGAGCAGCCAATTGCTTTTTTTAGTCAGGGGCTAGAAGATTATGAGCAGCGATATAGCTTTGTTGAGAAGCACGTCCTTGCAGTGATAAGGAGCCTCAAGAAATTTTGGCATCTTATTTCTAATAACAAGATACATTTGATGGTGGCTCATCCTAGCGTACATGAGTTCCTGTTGAGCAAAGATGTTAATGAGAAGAGAGCTGGTTGGATTACCAAGGTCATGGAATATGACGTGGATATCCAGGTAACCAAGCTTGTCAGAGGCAGAGGGTTCAGTGAACAGCTCGCTACCAGTTCCAACAAGGGGGGTGAGACACTTTTGACCATTGAGGATGCACCTCAAGATAATTCAGAGGCAGTGGGCACAAGTTGGGTTACTGATATGACTCAATTTTTGCAAACTGGCAAATGTCTAGCAGGTCTGGATAAAACCAGAAGAAGATATTATAGACTGCAGTCTGTTCCATACGTTTTGATTAATGACACTTTTTTCAGGAAAGATTTTAATGGTGTATTGCTGAGATGCATTGCTGAAGATTAGACTGATAAGGTACTGCATGAATTTCATGATGGAACAGTAGGGGGTCATTTCGCCCCAAAGACTACTGCCTGGAAGATAATGAGAGCTAGATATTACTGGCCTAGCCTATTTAAGGATGCCCATGCATGGGCGAGGAAATGTATAAAGTGTGCCATTTTTGTAGGAAATGAGAGGCTACCAGCCTTACCTCTACGACCAATTCAAATAGAGCAACCCTTCATGAGATGGGGTATTGACTTCATAGGACCCATTAATCCACCATCAAGTGTAGGCCATAGATGGATTCTTACAGCTACAGATTATTTCACAAGGTGGACTGAAGCAGTGGCCCTAGAGGAATCCAATGAAAATGTTGTCTTGAATTTTTATCATGATTTGATATCCAGATTCGGAGTGCCTGAGTCTATCATTTTTGACAATGCTTTGGCCTTTGTTGGCCTAAAGATAACTGACTGGGCTGTTAAGAATGGGATCTATTTGAATACTTCTTCTAATTGTTACCCATAGGGTAATGGTTTGGCTGAGTCTACCAACAAAAATCTCATAAGGATTATTAAAAGATCAATGGAGGACAACCAGAGGACCTGGCACACTAATTTAAAATATGCCTTATGGGCAGACATAACAACTCCTAAGAGGTCCATTGGAAATTCTCCATATATGTTAGTCTATGGGAAGGAAGCAAGATTCCCTGTCTCTGTAGAACTGCCAGCACTAGACATCATGAATCAGCTGGAAATGTTTGAAGAGGAAGACCCCATGGCTGTCAGATATGCACAACTTATGGAGCTTGAAGAAATCAGAGACAAGGCTATGAAGACTATGGAATATCATCAGCTTCAAACAAAAAGAAATTTTGATAAGAAGGCCACCCCCAGGAACTTTAGAATGGGTGACATGGTGCTCAAATGGGATGAATTGAAGAGCAGACTAGGAAAACATTCCAAGTTTGATAGCATGTGGAGTGGCCCATTTCTCATTACTGAATGCAAGGAGCACAATGCATTTCAGTTAGCAAATATGGATGGACAAAATTTGCCTATCCCAGTTAATGGGATACACCTGAAGAGGTGTTTTGAGGTATGAGTGCCTTGTAAATCAGTAGATTAGATTTCTTGTTTTCAATAAGTGCTACTACACATTAGTTTGGACCCCTTTTTGCTTTCCCTAAATGCTGTTTAGCATAGTTGAAAGGTTTTACCTTCAACATTTTGTCTTGGTTTGGTCTTCCAAGTGTTCTTCATTGCTTCTATCTTGTTTTGATAAGGTCAGAAATATCTGAATTTTAGTCTCTGTGTGACTCCATGCCCAATGGATATAATAAGGCAACTGATCTTATGTTTAGCAGGCAAACATCCCATAGAGGTCACCAAATTGTTGACCCATTTTCCTCTGTCCAGAGCTAAATAGTTCACCGGGTATTTTCCTTGAAAAGCCTTTGGAAAATGTTGCCTAAAAATAAAAAAGTACCAAATTGCCTAAAAAAACCTTACCATTGGAAAGAGCTTGAAAAAATAGGCAGGTTTGCTTTTTACATCACCCTGAAATTCGACCAAACAAAGAAGTTATTCATGGTCAAAGTTTTGGTCAACATACAGTTCAAATGTTCATTTGGCGGGCTTGCAAATCTCCATCTGCCTTAGAAAATGATGAAAAAATTAGGTTATATGCATTTTTTGAATGTATATCGGGCTCCAAAGGTGCATAGACATTCAGGGAATCTTTTGCAGGTCCCTGAGAATATTCCCAATTTGTATATCGGTGATATACAAGGAAAGGTACAAATGAAACATACAAGGTTTAATGTGCATTCATCGCATATTCCTCAAAGATTCCCCATTTGTATGTTTGGGAGGTTTGTATATTTGCCTTTGTATTTTCAACATACAAGCAAATATACATTCGCTGGAGGATGCAAGGGCAGATACAACGATGGAATATACATCATAGATCCCCGGAATATTCGCTGAATGTATATCTAGTCTGCATGTATGTAGGGGCTTGTATATTCAGATATACAAGTGAAGATACAATCAGATATACGATGAAAAGATACATCGCGGGCATATTCCGTAAAGATTCCCTGTTTGTATGTAAGGGGGTTTGTATATTGCGTTTGTATATCTGCACATACAAGGCCAAAATATACATTTACTACAATGTCGACGGGGCATGCAAGTAGTAGGGCCCGCAGGTTTACAAAGGAGATTGTATGTGCTGGCATATAAGAAAAATTTGCATATCAGGTTATACATTTTAGGAATATTCCATAAAATATTCCCGCTTGTATATTTGGCTTTTGTATGTTCTACTTGTATATTCAAATATACAAGCCGATATACAAAGGCCAAACATACAAATGCGTTTGTATATCGCCAAGATACAAGAAGGTTGACAGGTTTAACATACAAATGCAGCACTATAGTGGAATGTATATCGACTTGTATATTCGCATGTACAAGCCAATATACAAAGCAAATATACAATCTGGACCCAAATATAAGTTACAATTTGTTCTATATTGTTTTTGGGTCCGCCTTGTATAAAAGGTGTTTGTATGTTTTAACATACAAAGGAACACATGCAGGGTTTTTTTTTGCTGGGTGTTTTCAAAAGGAAGTGGGGACCACCACTTGTATGTATATGCACATTACATGTTTGCATATACAGGGAGCATATACAAGCCAGATTTCAAAGACATGTACAGTTTGGTTGAATGCAGCGCTAAATCTGCGCCTTGTATGTGTAGGTGCTTTGTACGTCTACACATACAAGGAAATATACGAAGAAGGATGATACATGCTGGACCCCACCTAGTAGTCAAATGCACTTTATAATTTTTTGAAGTCCGTGGTTTGTATATTTGGCATTTGTATATCTTGCAATATACAAACAGACATACATTGCGATATACAAACTGAATTTCATAGAGGTCTGCAGTCTACTTTATAAAATTCTCAGGTCTGCCTTGTATGTATAGGTGTTTTGTATATTGCGATATACAAACAAATGTACAATGAGGTACATACAACCCGGACCCAACCCAAAAGTTAATTCTCACAAATTCAAGCATGGGGTCCGTGGCTTGTATGTTTGCATATTCAGAGGAGGAGATACAAATGGTGGGGCCCGCACATACAAGGGAAATTGTATGTATATGCAAATTTGAAATTACAAGGCATGTACAAGCCTAATATACAAAGCGCCATGCATATACAAAGGGGTTGCAGAGAAGGTTTTTGAATGCCGATTTAGGTGGCAAATGCAAGCGATATACACAGAGATGCAGAAGCGATATATACAGGCGGTTGATCAAATCTTTGACCGCCTGTATCTCCTCCATTTTGGCAAATTTGGACCTGCTGTAAGAAGCAAAGTTGCATATTTTGGTCCCCTCTTTCATTTGGCAGTGTTTTGAGGAGTTTTGTCACTTTTTCAAATTTAGATTTGGAGTTGCTTATTTTGGGCGACTGGACGTTTCAACGACTTCTTGAACGAGATGTATATAGTTTTTGCATTCAATTCTGCAGGTATGGAAGCTGCTCGCATTCATGATCAAAATGTCTCCTCACTGATGTGTTAGCTAAAGATTGGCGATGAGTAAGATGCTGCAATAAAGACTCTAAATATCTCCCCATTCTCCCAGTTCCAGATTTCGACGCCATAACTGATGCAACTAGACAGTCATCGATTGAGATATTTTTCTATGACAGCTCATAGAGCAAATTTTGTAACCGACCTAGGATAGTTTGGAATGCTATATATAGGCATTCGAATGATGTAAATAGGGTTGGAAATTTTTTGGCATTCAGGTCTTTCTGTTTCCAAACAGAGTTTTCATATACTGTAACCTTGCCTCTCTGTCAAATATATGCAAGTTATTTTTACCTCTTTACTAATTTTTCTGTTTCTGTGTGAATCTGCATATGGTTTGTCTATGAATGTTGTATTCCTCTTAATCATATTGCTTCTCGCCTCTGCTAGAGTCATCTAACCTGTGTATGCCTACTTGCAATATTCTGATTGTGTTGTGCATCCTTCAGTTCTGTGGAAGTTTCTTTAAATCTGTCTGGTGTATCACCCTTTTATGTTTTCAAGCTTTTATTCATTTTCATTACAAGCATTCTCTCTCCCTTTTCCCCCCAAAATTCAGTAGTTTCAAGTGATAGCTAGACAAGGAAGCCAGCCTTCTGCGAAGGTTTGATCTCATTTAGCAAAGTCTCACACTTAGAGATCAATCCCATGTTATTCCAGTTTGCAAAGCTTTAACAACTTCATGCAAGGGTGGAAAACTGGGTGATAACAATTACAAGTACAAAATAATATATCTTACAAGAGGAATTACATAGTTTCATTGATACAAAAGCTCTCTTTCTGGATACATCAATTACATAAGGATTTCTTTTGATACAAAAGATCTAAATACAAATAGTTCAAATGTCTATCTTTAATACAGGTGCAAAACTGGAATCAAGAGAGATACATCATCTTTACTCTCGAGGCACGATGCCAGAAAACTAATGGAATAAAGCACAACCACTCGACCATGTGGAATCTTGAGGTCCACCCCCTGTGCTAGGAGATAACAATGAGGTTCTACTAGGTCAAAGATCACAAGGTACAAATAAGCAGATACAAAATCGACACAGAAACATAGATCAACAATGGCTAACACTATTCCAAAAGCAACATTAGAAGATAACAAAAAGAAAGTAACTAAGTTGCAGTAAGAAGAGTGTCATCACATGGTCCCAGCATGGGTTATCCTGGCTGTCTCTCTCTAGAAATCGGTCCCCCATCTATGGTTATCCTGGTAGCTTCTCTCTAGGCACCGGCCCCATAGGGTGACACATGCGGAACTGACACATCCTCTCTTGAAGACAAGGAGGTCGATCTTGCCAACTAGGCCTTCTCATCCCATCCTTAGCCTAAGAAAGCACTATAGGCATGGGTGAGACATCATAATTATCTTATTATGTGTTTAACTACCCAACCCATCTAGGTTAATTATCATGTTATCACTTGATTACAACTTTCATAGGGTTATCTAGGCAACCACTTTGGGTATCGACCCCACCATGAAAGCCACTCTCCTACATACAACTAGTACCCCTATCAAGATAAAAAATATAAATCACCAAAATGACATGCATGCTAATGACACTGCAAGGCATCTATCCTCTTGCATACAAATTATATCTCAAGGACCAACTCTTGAATTATTGTCCCAAAACTTCCAGTTGAAATAGTCACGACAACCATAAACAACATGAAACCAGATCAAGGAATGGGTCATCTTGCTCCCAATTTACAACCAATTACATAAACCAACACAATATTTTATTCCATGCTCAAAAGAATAATGAACCCCAACATTCAAGAAGGACTCTACAACCACATCACGAACATGACATCAACATGAGTTCAAGAGAAAACCACAAGAATAGATACTTTGAGCAAGGCATTACCAATATTGCACATGTATCATACCAACATGAATAAGAAACCATATTTGAAGAATACATTTCATTCAACTCACAAGATGCACACATATAAACACATTCGCTTAAGCCTCTGGAATCCACCTATTAAACTTTTTCCCTCATGCCACAAACATCCTACAAAAACCGTATGCAGATGGTCTTCATCTTAACAATTCCATAAACTCATAATCCATAGACCATGACTTATTGTATAATACAAACAATTATTCCTCTCATACTAATCAAGAAAATATTCTTTAAATAAGACATTAACAAATTATGCATCCATAATATCTAGAGAACTATTTTCTATGAATTCCTTAAGTAACAAACTACTAAGTAATAGATGTACCAGGCAGAATATAGAAATTACCACTTAGTCAAGATTATAAGACAATCATTACAATCACCTATAGTTCATACAATTATTTATATTTCATTGTAGAATACTAATCATTAAGAAAAATACTTCTATTTAGAACAAACAAGTCTTATTCAATCTTTATGATATTCTTCAACCTACAACATCAGGCTAAATATCATTATCCTAATATGATAATTCCATGATCTAGACATTTTTCCACTAAGTGCCATAGTTTCACATGTTACCATTCTCACACAAATAAGGATCACCTAGGACAGAATAATCAATAAGAATTTGATGTCGAGCGAGCAACCAAGAGTATCTTCCTAAGGTAAAAATATAATTCTTTCATACGTATGTGCTATACAAAAAAAAAAATCTCTAACCACTATATCTACTCCTTAAACAAGGTTTCACAAATCTCAAGGTGATGTAACCCTAGGGATTAAACCTAATTTCACTAGGGTAGTCCCAATGACATGCCAATGCACTGAGTGATTTGAAATGAAAACATAATTATTGATTAATGACACAAGTTAAAATTCATCGACTACCCTAAGAATTATATTAAATTTATCAACAATAAATATATAAACATATTGATTTTTATCTAATTAACAATTGTAGCAACACATTACAGTCTAACTTAACTACATTTATAATTAAATAATCAAATCAAATGTTTCTAACATAAATAACTCATGTAGCTCAACTATAATTCATCTATCAACTCGCATTAAGTTTACTAAGACACTAGGTTTTGAGAAAACTAAAGTATCCCCACTCCTATCTCTAATAATTTAGACTTCTAATCTTACCCAATACTATAAATACAAAAAAAGGTTAAATTAATTTGATAAATTTTCTAGATCAATTCGATTCGATAGATGTAATAACCTAACTATAGACACTTCTATATCGTAATCAAAATGACACTAAAGCAACAATTAAATTTATAATCAAACCACTTACATTAAATCGACTAAAAAAAACAAGAATCTATATTATTTCCATACTCTATTTTTCTTGAAAAGAAAACTATTGACTAAATTTGATTAACTACTGAAAAGTAGGTCCATTCTAATAAATAACTTTAAAAGAAAGAATGTTTCAATATATTCTATTTAAAATTGACTATAATTTTAATTGATGAGAAAAGTAATAAGGTTGATTTAATGCTCACAATCAATGGATCAATTTAAGTTATGACGACATGGCACAATCTAATCAATTAAATATCTGATTTCTATTGTTATTAATGGAGCTCAAAATAGAAATTCCTAATATCAGCCGCGTCACTCAACAAAACAATAGCAACTTGCTAAAATCAATCGTCGGGATCTTCCTATAACCTTATGAGAAATAACACTCTTATTTGCAGAGAGTTAACAAAATGAAATTATTGATAACTATGAGGAAATTGTTCTACTGTTTTCTTGTGACCAGATAATGAAGAGTACAGGGCAAAATCTACAGGTATTCCTATGGGCGACAAAGGAGGCTATCATGCTTCAATCTCCTCAAGTTTTCATCGCACAATCCAGATCAAATTATGGTGACCCTCTAATGATAGAAAAAGACTAAAATCAAGCATAGATGACGAGGTTATGAGGGCAGAAAAAAAACAACTAGCAATTGATGAAGATGTGGAGGTGGCAATGATTGGTGAGGAGTTGTAGTAGAAGCTTGGAGCTAGAATGAGGGTCATGCAAAAAGACAAGAGCAGCGACCAGGAGTCCATTTCCCAAATGGGGCAAGATGAGATGAAATACAAGAATAACCTTATAGCTAGAAATGGTAGAAACACATGTAACGACCACACCTGAAAGACCACATCGACAGAATACAGATATGGCCTGAAGTGAGAAAGATGAACACTGATTGAAGAAGTCCCTTGAAAGTTGGCTGGAGTCAGCATCAAATGGACCTACGGTTTTCAAATGGATGAATAGGTCTGAATAGCATATGAGAGGTCGTCAACTAGAGCATGAGGGAAATAAGTCGATAGGAACAGGTTTAGAAAGTGTTCCTATTCTTCTCACAATAAAAGCCTATCAGAATTCTAAATGGTAAGAAAATAGATTCTCCTATCTTAAGGCCGCAAGTTAATGAGTAAAGACTAAGCCTTTCTAAAACAATAGGAGTTTAAACTATGAGTCTTGATTTTTGCCAACATATGAGCTCCCATAAATGCGTCTCAAAGGATTGAATTTAACAGTTCCTAACATCTTTTAAAAGAGAAAGAATAAGTAATGGATTGTGATTAAACAAGTGATAAGAATAGGAGCGTTATTATAATCAGATTGCTTCTTTCCCAGATGCCATTCATGGTGAATCGAATGATGCCCATATAGATACTGTACACACAAATATAACTAAAGATGGTATGCAGGCTGACCTGATTACCGAGTGGTTTGAAGAATCAAAGCTTAGGCTAATAAAGATTTCTTGTTAGTCGAAAGGAGGTATATCTCAATAATACATGCAGATTGAAACACGCTAAACTCAAGGCAAATATGTCTAGAAAAAAATGAAAAACAAAAAAACTCAAGCACGGAAGAAAGCATACAGGTTTGACAAATTTCAACGGAAGGAGAATAACACATTTTCACCATGCCCATATTGAGGGAGAGGATTAATACTAGATTCAAACTAAATGATCTACATGAACGAGATCTCAACACAATCCTTTTGCAAATATTTATGCATATCCAACACAAAAAAAATGATTTCAAGAATGTTTAAGCACCAGAGAATGGACATGAATTGTTGACAAAATGCACAAGCCAAGAATACATACCTTGATTTATGAACCAGACATGATAATCATTTTTGCCCTCAGATTACAGCCACCTCCACCAGAACTAACCCCCCCAAAATCTTTTCTTCCTTCAAAAATCTTTTCCAAAGCCAAAAATAGACAAAACAACCAAATCCCACTACTTCGATTCTCTCCATTTTAAACCTCCTCAACCCCAAAATTAATTGCATTCATAACACCACTGACTGGAATATTTTCAAATTTCTGACAACCCACTCAATAATCCATTAATACAAAAAAATTAAAAATAAAATCTCAAGTGACAAATAAAATCAATAAAGTAACAAATATTAACAATATTATTATTATTGCTAGCTTTCAAAGCTGCTAATTCAATTTAATATAAAAATCAACTAATTAATATTCTTAATCTTATACATTAATTAAATAACTAATATTGATGTATATATATAAACTTATTATTATTACTATAACAATTACGTGATCAAATATCCACACATCTTCACACATAGATCACATATACTATAAAATGAACTAAACAACTATAATCAACAACTTGAAATCACATCAGCAACAATAACGACAATCACATACCATAGGCTAATCAGCATTCGAATGCAGGCCCCAACAAAACAACTACACCCATGACAGGAATACATGGATGACGACAAACTGGAGTCATTGGCTAATAGAGGGAACCCCATGTTATCTCCCATCCACATTATCCATTGGTGTAAAGGCATGCTCAGACCTACTAATTTAGGTGGCGTCAATGCCTGGTACCTACAGCCTGCAGGCAACAACACGGTCGAATACAAATATATATCTCATCTTCCAAACAGGCACACAGTGACAAGGAATCGCAGTGTAGTAGGGTAGTCATTATGAGTAATACTACACCATCCCTTCACAACATATCACAATATCCATAATAAACAGTTCATCAATAACTAATTAATCAGGTGTTAACTAGTTGCATAAAACCAATCTATATAAACAACTAACCTGTAACTGAATATATCAAAAGCATAATGTACCAATCGTAAACATCAATAGTATCATCATAGTAATGTTAATGAGTGTCATCAAAATAGTAAACTTACCATCAATATGCCTATCATACCCCTAAATATTCTGAGTATTTCCATTCATCCTCCTGCTCCTTAATCTGACCACCTACACATCCAAGGTAAAACTGGAGGGGCACTACATCTAGTGTTGCACTCAAAGACAAAGTACATATCAATCAAGTTTCACTTTATGAGAGAGAACGTTAATGAGAATGAAGTTAGATTGGAGTTTATTTCTTTAAAGGATCAAATTGCATATATTTTCACTAAGCCTCTACCCAAGGACACTTTTGAGTATCTCAGAGAGAAGTTAGGGGTTATTACCCCTCCTGATCAGAACTAAGATGCACTAGGGTGCATCAGTCCGGTGGAATTCATAGTCATATCTTGTGATCTGGATTGATGTTAAGGAGATACTACTCAGGGGGAGTAGTCAGTATGCAATTTTTGGGATCAGTCTGAAACAAAAAGGGGGAGAAAAGATTGCAAATATGTGCCCTTTGCCATTGATGTCAAAGGGGGAGAGAAGTCATATGAAAAACTAGTTGCTGATGAAACGGGAGTAGTGAAGAAAGTGATTGCAAAGGTGATAAGAGAAAGGGGGAGAAGTTCTTGTCTTGATGGTTCAATTAGTTTTTCACATCATATGTTACCATCAATGACAAAGGGGGAGATTGTTGCAAAGATGTGCCTAAGCGGTGTTGTCAACATATCCTTGTTGCCATTGGTGTTGACTGTGTCCTATTTTGTTGCCTGTTTAGAAGACTGGAATGTTGAGGATATTGAGAAAATTAATGAAGATCATTGTATGTAGACGATATGTCACATAGTGAGGGAATCACAGTGTAGTAGGGTACTTGTTATGAGTAATACTATGCCATCCCTTCACAACATATCACAATATCCATAATAAACAGTTCATCAATAACTAATTAATCAGGTGTCAACTAGTCGCATAAAACCAATCTATATAATCAACTAATCTGTAACTGAATATATCAAAAGCATAATGTACCAATCGTAAACATCAATAGTATCATCATAGTAATATTAATGAGTGTCATCAAAATAGTAAACTTACCATCAACATGTCTATCATACCCCTAAATATTTTGAGTATTTCCATTCATCCTCCTACTCCTTAATTCAACCACCTACACATCCAAGGTAAAACTGGAGGGGCACTACATCTAGTGTTGCACTCAAAGACAAAGCACATATCAATCAAGTTTCACTTTATGAGAGAGAACGTTAATGAGAATGAAGTCAAATTGGAGTTTGTTTCTTCAAAGGATCAAATTGTAGATATTTTCACTAAGCCTCTACCTAAGGACACTTTTGAGTATCTCAGAGAGAAGTTATGGATTATTACCCCTCTTGATCAGAACTAAGATGCACTAGGGTGCATCAGTCTGGTGGAATTCACAGTCATATCTTGTGATCCGGATTGATGTTAAGGAGATACTACTCAGGGGGAGTAGTCAGTATGCAATTTTTGGGACCATTCTGAAATAAAAAGGGGGAGAAAAGATTGCAAATATGTGCCCTTTTCCATTGATGTCAAAGGGGGAGAGAAGTCATGTGAAAAACTAGTTGCTGATGAAAGGGGGAGCAGTGAAGAAAGTGATTGCGGAGGTGATAAGAGAAAGGGGGAGATGTTCTTGTCTTGATGGTTGAATTAGTTTTTCACATCATATGTTGCCATCAATGACAAAGGGGGATATTGTTGCAAATATGTGCCTAAGCAGTGTTTCAACATATCCTTGTTGCCATTGGTGTCAACTATATCCTATTTTGTTGCTTGTTTAGAAGACTGGAATGTTGAGGATATTGAGAAAATTAATGAAGATCATTGTATACAGACCATATGGCTATGTAGAGGATTGTCTGTAGTAGCTCCAGTTAAGATTTGAGAGGTCCACATGAAGATTTGAAGAAGTTATAGCCATCTGAGTAGAATTGGGTTTTGCAGTGTTCAGAAAAGGAAGAATGACAAGAAATTGGTCCGGATAGCTCGGTAAATGAAACTCTATAATCTGCAGTCTAGAGACATGTTTGGGAAGTCAGTGTGTGTCATCAACTCAAGTGGTTCATGGTTTGGAGGTCTATAAACAATCTTTCTAGTGTGACAGTCATGACAGACAATGTTCTTGAGGTTCCAGAAGAAGATGCAAGTGATTCTAATGATTTGGAGGAGTGTGGATGTTTTTGTTGAATTTAATGTGCTTGTGGAGGTTTTTAAATCATGTGACTGCTGTGTTGGAGGTCCACATTAAAGATTGAGGTCGTTGTTGAAGATTTTGTCCTTTGTGTTCCTATTTTTCCCAGTCTTGGCTGACCGGATGATTCAAGCATGTTGCAGATGATCTAAGAGCAATTCTATGGAGCATGGTGTTTTGATTGAGGAAGATTTGAGTCCTAGTTATGTTTGGTCGACAGCTTAGTGATTCACATTAAGTCAAATGTTTGTAGTGCTGACCTTGATGTTCATTCCAAGGTTGATGAAGCATATAAAGGTGTGTAGTTGAGTTGTGGAAAATCATCCTTGTGTGAAACAATCAAATCCGAAGAAAGGATCAGAGGTAGAGCAAAGAAGAGGAGCTGAGAAACAAAATAGTAAAGGATGAAGTGATAGTGAAGAAGTATTTGAAAGAGGAGCAAAAGTTTGTGCATTTAATGAGACTGAACCAGGCATGAAGAAGATGCTATTTCTCAGTTATTTCCTTCTATATTAAACATAAATTTCTATAGGTAGTGAGCCTCTTTTGAGAAGTAAGCTCTGGGCAATGCGCCTGAAGGCAAGTGCCTTCCCATTTTTAAGTACTTTTAACAGGGTATGAATCTTGTGGGTTAACCCCCACCGTGGTTTTCCCTTAACCAGGTTTCCATGTTAAAAATCTTGGTGTCAAGTGTGTTAATTTTGTTTCTGCTCATGTGTTATTGTTTCATGCTTTAATGTTTACATCATTAATCAGTTTGTAAGTTATGAAAGAAGATTAAAATGAAGAAAAGGTTAATTTTGTGGACAACTGATTCATCCCCCCTCTCAGTTGTCTAGCCTGATTCCAACAATAACACGCACAGTTGATGGCCTCTGCCCAATACTGAGGTGCCAATGATTTGGAGTGAATCATGCAATTGGCCATTTCCTTCAATGACTGATTCTTTCATTCTACAACTCCATTTTGTTGTGGACTATAGGGAACTGTGTGCTGAAGATCAATGCCCTTTGAGGTACAAAACTGTTCAAACTTCTGGTTGACATATTCCCTACAATTATCGGTGCACATAATCTTGACAACCTTCGTAGATTGTTTCTCTGCAAAAGCTTTGAAGTCCTAAAAAGACTCAAAGACTTTAGACTTTTGTTTGAGAAAGTATACAAAGGTGTATCAGGAAAGATAATTAATGAAGGTCAATACATATCTAGCTCTATTGAATGAAGGATGCTGAAATGGTCCAGCCAAATCACTGTGTTCTAACTCCAAGAGTTGTGTGGCTCTCGATGCTTTGCCTTTATCAAAATTTTCTTTAGGATGCTTGCCAAGAATGTAGCCTTGACAAACTCCATCAGAAAATCAAATATAGGGCAACCCTATAACCATGTCATGCTAACTGAGCTACTGCAAGTAGCGATAGTTCAAGTGGCCAAACCATTGATGCCACAAACGACTCACCTCATCTGAGTGAGTGAGTAATGCCAGTGAAGGAGAATCAAGAACAAAATGAGAAAAGTGATAGAGCCATGAATGGTTATCAACTTTTCCTATAGCAACTGTAGACCCATGGTGTAGATCACTGATAACCACTGAGTCAGGTGTGAATTCAACTCTCTTGCCAGAACCTATACGGGTGTTCTAGTAGATAGATAGGAGGTTAGTTGACAAAGAAGGTACACAAAGAACATCATGGAACGTCCCATCACCAACGTCAACATACCCTCTCCTAAGAACTTCTAGTGTATCATTACCCATAAGAATATCGGGTATAGAACATGAATCCAAGGATGAGAAACTTTCCTTTGTATTGTCCATGTGGTTAGAATCACCCAAGTCAATTACCCAACTATCTGGCGGTGTAGCAATTGCAACAAGGGCCTTGCCCTTCTCCTTACTATTTTTCATGTCCTTTGAAGATTTTGATGAATCTTCCTTAGCTGAATCTAGCACTTTGATATTATTCTTCTCAAGAAGATGAGTAAGATGATCTATTTTCTTTTTCAAACACTTATGCTCATCGTGACCAGATTTCTTACAAAAGGCACACTTTGTCTTCTCCTTTTTAGACTTGTTTTCTTTAGAGGAAGACTCAGGAGCTGCATTGGTTGCAGCTTGTTTTGGACCTTGTTTTTTCTCTCCTTGATCCTTTTGTTTCTTATTTTGCTTTCTATTTCCTTTCTGATCATTAGTGCCTTGATTTGCAGCCAAGGCATGAGACTTAGAAGGCTTAATAATGCCCATGTGAACCAATTTATCATGTTCTTTAGTGAGTTTAGAAGCAAATTCATCTAAAGAAGGTATTTTGTAGGTAGCCCCAAGAGCACTTTTAGTGGCATAAAATGTAGAAACAAATACTGAGTAGTTAGGACCAAGATTAGAAAGAATACTTAAGATTAATTATGTGTCTTTCTTCTCAATCCCACATTGTTTCAACTATAATCTAATGGCCTTTAGCTTTGTGAAGAAGTCTTGTATTGTATCAAAATTACATGGATTTAAACCTATTAGCTCATTCTCCAATTGATGTCCCCTTAATTCATCTTGTTTACCAAAGAGATTTTCCAAAATAGTCCATACATCATTTGGTGTTGTAGCAGATTCAACATGAAAAAGAAGATCAGGAGATACAGACATGCATAGAGTTCCAAAAGCTTCATCTAGCCTGTTATGAAATTTAGGCCTTTCTGTAATTAAGGTTGGTTTAGTTTCTAAACCCATAGTTACTCTATATAGTCCTAACTTCTTAAGTTGGATAGTCATCTTGGACTTCCACTCATAGTAGTTGAAGGTTGTTAGAACATGCACTGTTAATTGATCCATCTTTAAATAGATTGTTGTTGTTGTTGTTGTGAGGAAATAAAAGATGCAAGAAAGAACACACAAGACACCCCCCTTTTCCACTCAATCAAAGAACTCCCCCAAGAAAATTTGATTTGGAACTTTATATTTAGTGCATTTACAATTTCCACCAGCAAGAAATACTGAGTGGACTTGATGTCAATGATATTACAAATCCTCAAGAAGAGCATATGCTGAAAATACAACTTTGGCACAATACCCAGAGAAATAAACAACACCATTGCAAGCTACACAAAAACATCCAATTTTAAAAAAAGAATCACCTCAATCCGAGGTTTTATGCAAAAGTTATGCCTCTTCAAAGTTTCCAAAACAAGAACTGTGCAGTGTCACGACTAAGAATCTACAATTTCTAAAAATTCTCTACATCAAAATTATAAAACGTTTGCACTAGTACATAGAGCACAAAAAAATAGCCAAAATAAAAAAAAATCATGAGAAACAAAGTCCGTATGAGCAAGAATGGAGCATTTGAAAACTGCCTTCAAATCTGCAACTGCCAACGGAGAGGGGTACTGCTGTAGCTTTCTAAGTTCATTTCTAAAAAATATACAAACTACATGCAAAAACTAAAAGATACCCAGATGGTTTTTTGATGCTTGAACAAAACCCAGAAGGTGTTTTTCTCACAGATGTACATAAGATGTAGATCTAATGTAAAATAAATGCCTTTAGCAACAAAAAATGACCCCAACGACCAAAAAAGGCATGCAAAGGCATAATAAACTACATAAGACAAGAAAAGGCATGCTGCAACCTGCAATACTGATTAAAACACAAAATATGCAAGTCGGTTGGCAGATTTGAGCTTAAAACAAGATTACTGGATCTTCATAAATCCTTTCTAATTCTCTAGATCGTTCAAAAAATGCAAGAGAAGAGCATACAAAATTTTGCAAGATCTCTACAAATAATCAAACCTTACAAAACTTGCTCTAATACCATGTTAGAATCCGTAAAACTGATTATAACCTAGAATTAATTGAAAGAGTTAGAAACAGAAATTGTAAATGCAAAAGTAATTGAAACAACATAACAACGATACCAAGAGATTGATTTGAAATGCTCGAATGGCAAAATAACATCAGATAACTATCTCCAATATCAAATGAAAAAACAAGCTAGGTAGCATGCTTATATAGATCAGGGAGAGGGAGGAGGTGGCAACACCAACCAATTAGGAGCAACCATCTATCAGACTAAAGATAACAAAATATCTTCCCAAGATAGCTAATGGATGCTCACATGTAGGAAGGTGACACCTCATAATCCTCTCACCTAATAAAACATACTTTATTAACCTAAGCAAGCTGAAATAAATGTGTAGGAAAAACCTTATAAAAAGGAATAAAAAACCTACACTAACAGCCATGTATCCAACTTTTCTAGAAATCTTACTCAAAACTTTAGGAGAAATAAAATATTTTGTTGCACTAGTATCTATCAAAACTAAAATTAGAAAACCAGATAAAATACTAGTAGTTTCAATAGGAGTGATTTGATATTCAACTTGCCTATTATCTAAAGCTGCATGTATTCGTTGCTGAAAAGCTGCCTGTTGATAGGGTAAAGGATTTCCTTGTGGATGAGTTTCCTGCATCTTATTAGGACATTGGCTGGCATAATGATCACTGTCACATGAATAACACCCTCCCATAGGTCCTTGCCTTTCATAAGGCTTCCCAGAATTATCTCCATTTTTCTTGGAGTTATTATTGCCTTTCTTTTCTCCCTTGGATTCATTTTGATTATTCTTGGACCCTTTTGTCACTTTTCTTAGTAAAGTTCCACTTTTTTCCTTTTTTCTTAAATGACTGGGAGGATTGGGACCAATTAAACTTTCTGCAATTCCTTTCCCTGTATGCAGACATAGATTTCAATTTTTGTTCCTGTTTGATAGCTTTCTCATAAACCTTGTCCATTGAAGTGGGACCATGCACATCAATTTCACCCCCAATCTGGGTATTAAAACCCATAATAAAATTTTGGATGTGAAACCTCTCATCTTGCTGATATTGCAAAACATATTTGAGGAGGCGAGTGAACTTCTTCCAGTACTCATTCAAAGTTAAATTTCCCTGTCTCAAATTTTAGAAATCTATAAGCTTTTGGTCATAATACAACTGAGGTAACCATCTTTGCCTAAAGAGTTCCACAAACCTTTCCTAGGTTAGACTCGTGGAGCTTAATTTTAACTTAATTTTCTTGTTTGTCAACAAGGTGGATGCTTCACCTTCCAATTGGTATGCTCCCCATACCTCTTTGGTGATTTTAGAATAGTTTCTTATTTCAAAGTATTTCCCCATTCTGTAAGCCATGCCTCCGCGACACCCCCGCTTACAGTCCCATCAAACTTGGGAGGTGTAACTTTTTTCATATCTCTAGATAATTCTAGAGCCAAGTGATTCCTTTTATCCTCATCATGTCTTGCTTTAGAGTTATTCTCTCAGCATCCACTTTGGGTGGTGTCCTCATGACGTTCCTTGTCATCACCCCAGTGGTAGGCTTCTTGCCTGGGTCCACACTGACCCTTAACCTCCTGCTCAAGAGTTCCAATTCTTTCTCTCGTCTCATGAAGCATAGCAAGGATTTGGTCAAGTTTAAAATTGGAGTGGCTTGAAGGTTGCCCTTCTTCCTGGCTATTTCCCATATGGGTTCTTGTATGAACCGTGCTGTAATCTACTTCTCTTGAAGTTTGCAGATTAATCATTCAATTAGTTTTTAATACTATTGAATCCATTTATAAATATAAATCCATTCTTATTCACACAATCTTAACAAGAAAGGAAATATTTGCAAAAAATTCAAAAATACATTATAGTTTCCATGGATTACATATAATCCATGCATTGTTATAATTTTTCTTTACATCTTGCTATTGCAAGTCACTTTCAAGTTGGGATATCTTCCTAGGTTTATCCTCATCCTTGAGGTTCACCAAATTAGACTTAGGAGGTGGACATACTCATAGGTACTCATCCACAACCTCCCGAGTAACTACAGGATCCTTAAGATCACTTTCCAAGATTGTCTCCTAAGGTGCAGAGGGTTTCACTGATTCATTTTCAGAGATAGGAGTAGTAGCCCTAACTGCTTTGTCCTTCTCCTGCTTGATGCGTTTAATAGCATCAACTAAAGTTTCATCGTCAGTCAACCATGCATCTCTCAAGCAACGAGTTTGACCAAGGTTTTTCATTCTTGAGGCTCGTTCCCTCATAGCCTTAAGGTAATGTCCATTCCCTGTTACCTTCTTTTTGGGTGTTGTTCTTATTCTTACCATTCTAGCATAAGAACATCCAAACATTAGCAACTGTTAATGTCAAAGGAAAATTTCATGTAGTGAGCTCATAGGTCCATGTATTGAAACCAGTAGCTCTAATACCATATGTAACAAGCCAACTCTTATTACCCAAAATTAATCAACTTAATTACCATTAAGTACATGGTCAAGATTAATATAATCACAATTAGGCATAGTAGTAACCAAGATCATAAACAATAAACAATATGCATGCCTTTTGGATAATTTTAAAATTGAAAATTTATAAAAAATTCCAAAGATAAAATACTAGTGAATCGTTTCACTATACATTTACAATGTTTTGCTTATAGCATCAATGATAAGTTTACATATAATGTTTGACTATCAAGTCATATAAAAGAATGTACTGCATCTAGAGTTTCTGACATCTATCTTCATAAGTCTCAGCTTGTCATCTACTTGGGAAGGAGAGTATCACCTGAGTGCTTTTCCTGCAACTGCAGACCGGTGGTCCCCCACTCAACTCCCTTCCAGGAAGTGGCCATACCCTTCACGAAGGGAATAGATATAAGGAACCAATTAGTTTTCCATCTGAGTATCTCGTGTTGTGTCCTTCATAACTTATCACGGTCATACAACTATATATCCACTCTAACTATGTATGACACCATTGGATGGTTATGCCATCTAGATCATAGTGAACTAACTAATGCATGCAAAGACGGATGCAATACTTTGGCCAAAGATTTAAATACATAGACATTTCACAATGAACATAGTCGAATGTTCACACACCTCTAACTTGACTTAGAAGTTGTCTTTGTCATGCCCACATTCGCCATGTGGTTATGACATGATAACCACATGTCATATCCACATTTGTCATGTGGTCATGACACAAATTACCAGAAAACTTCCCACCCGATTCTAAAACCCCCTCGTGTGCAACATGCGCGCTCAGTGACACATGCATGCAAAGTAGTTGTCTCTACAATGGACACCAATTACATCGCCCAAAGGTAGGGAAAGTCAAACACAATGGGATGAAGCGATTCTCCCTTCGCCATCCCTATGATGATGTAAGCCACTAAGGGGGTGTATGTCACAAGGAGCGACACTAAGAGGGTTAGATTCCGTTCCGGATTCCAACCTTAGAGTCACTAAAATGAAGTGAGTCAATTTTGATATAAATCGAAATCTAACCTTAGGTCCACTATATACCCAAGGATACTAATCCTTAAGTTAATACTATAAAAAATTTGACTTAAATAATAATTTAACATTTAATGCAAAAAGAGATAAATTAAACGAACTAATGTTAAACAATAATCTCAATTAAATCCAAATACATTTTGGCAACATAACGGGTCAAAATAGAACTAAATCCTATAGTGATTTCGACAGCATAACACCATCTCATCAACTATAGGAGGTTGCAAAAATAAAATAAAATATAATGTACACCCTAACCCCTTTCAATATTTAAATAAATTAAAAGCATAATAAATTCCATATACCCTTCCCACTATTTTACTCAATTTAAATACATATAAAATAACTATAGTTTCAATCTCAACATGTAAATAAAATTGTAAAATGGTTTATTTAATACATTCAAAAAAGCGAATAATTCACTTTCACTTTAAAATGTACAACCCTTAATAAAATTAACTAAATAAGAGAAATAAATACCTCCACACACAAATAAGGCAAAAGGAACTCCACACACTAAGTAGGGTTGCACACACTAACTAGGTTTAATTAACATTATAAGAAACTTAGGGCACCAAACCCTAGACATGCATTATAAAATCTCCAAATATTCTCATTTTTTCTCACTCACAACTTGTTTTCTCTCTGGTTGGTGTGCAGGTTTCAAGGATGGACAAGGAGGATGGAAGGTACCTCCCCAAGTGGTAGGTATCTTTCCAAACAAGGAAGTCTCTAAAAATTACATTTAAATTTTCTCTAACATATTTACCTACAGGTTGAAGTTATTTTATTTTCTCTAACATTTGACCTTTGTTTTGAAATTTAACCAGGATATTAAAATGCTCAAGTTTACCATTTGCTAAGTTTTCAAATAGTTTACTAAATATCGAAAAAGCTAAGGTTTCCTTTGATTTGCCCAAGTCTTGCTCTCTAGTTTTTAATTAACTTTATTTTTTTGTTTGCATTAGATAGAGAGGGATGAATGTTTGACCCACAACTATATATATATAGTTGCTGCCTTGAACACAAGGTATATAGAGAATTACATAGAAAATATATAACAAATATATATATACATGTATATATTACTGGTCTTTGCATAAAAAACATAGTAGAAAATTATTTAAACTGCAGAAGCATACAGTATACACAATGTATATTTAATACACAGAGTGATATACATAGGGGTTTTGATATATATATATATATATCATACATGAGTGAAATGTGAAATCTGTATAAATGCTGAATGGCATGTAAGAGTTGTCGACCTAGTAATAAATTAAAGTAGAGTGTTTGAAATATGTGAAGAGCCGAACTCATGGAAAATAGGGTGGTGCCCAAAAAATGTTGCAAGGGATCGGGGGTGGCTCCTGCCCCACCCGCAGGTCACTACCTTGGGGTGGGACGGGGGTCCCAACCCTCTCCCGCTCCATAGTCCCCACTAAAACGTCCATGTAGCATTTAAAACCCTACGCAGCCCAGCCACTTACTCTGTTTTTTAACTTTCAAACGCTATAAACAATTCAGGCCCTAATTTGAAATTTTGACTCTCCTAAATTTTCTATCATTTCACTTTATAAATAAAGCATTACATATATATATATATATATAGTAAAATAAAAATAGTATTTCTCACCGTCATAAATAGTGAGTGATAAAAATACAACTCAATAAGTTATTAAACTACATATATATATATACATACCAAGTGTATATATATAAATATAGATTTACTTTTACACATGAGTACATTCAAATAAAATAAATAAATAAATAAACAAATATATATATATATATAGCATGTAATTTAGCACAACGAGGCCTTAAAAACTAAACTAAACAACCAATATCTTTCTTTCGATTAAGCAACATAATAGCATGATTTCTTCTCACAAAAGCACTATAAAGTACATTTTTCTTTACCAAATTCTTTTTCTTTCATTGCAACTAACTAGGAATAAAGAGAGAGGGAGAGAGATAATATTATTTCAACAATGAGATTGAAGATAAAACTAATGCTTATTTATTTAACATATTGCAATGTTTATAAACGGGTAAGGTTACAACTCTTATGATTTTCACCCTCCAAATTTGAATAAACTTAAAACAAAACCTAAATAGGGAATAGGCATCTCAATGCCTTCTCTTTTACCACAATGCTTAGAGTCACTAAAACAAGTTTACTTCAACAAAACCAACTTCTCCAAGGCCACCAAATGAACCTTCAACACAAAAATAGTTCACAATACCCATGGGAAGCTCTCCTCCCAACCTTGGCCTACTAATAGGCCACCCCCAAGCTAGGAGGCCTTCCAATAACCAAGGAGCATACCGCAAAGGAACAAAACACTCACATCATATACATTAACACCCATCCAAGGCAAAACACAAAACTAACTCATTTTGAAAATGAGTTTGAAGGGTGAGAGAGTGGACTCCTCTCAACTCAAGGAGACCCACACTCATAATACCCAAAAACTCAATATACCCATAATGCTCATATCATTTGGCCTCTTGCCATAACTTCTCATTTGTCAAAACCAGGCACTCATGCCATAAGATCATACATCCCAAAACTTCAATAAAAGGCCCTTGGCCATAAAACTATACCAAAACAAAGAGGAGAAACTGAGAAGGTTCACATCCTCTCTCACCCAAGACAAAGGTGAGCTCTCTCATATGGAGAGCTCATCCAACAACCCTTTAAAACCCACAAACACAAACTAAAAAGAACATAAGCACAACATTCATAAACATACATATTACATAAGAAAAAAATAAGTAAAATAAAAGGCTCAAAGCCTTGAGGAATACGTCTCAAGCTTCAAGGATGGAGGATGTTGGTGAAGAACTTTCCACAAGTCCTCCCAAATTCCTTCCAAGATCTACAAGTCCTCTCCTTCCCAACACAAGCATAAAAAATCTCAAAAGAAAAGAACAAAAAAACCCCCATCTCATCTAAATGAGAGATATAAATAGGCAAGGCTCTCAAACCCTAATGGATGAGAAGGTGACACTTGTCACCCTCTCCTCCATCCACATAACCCTCCTCACAACCCCACAAGAATGAGGAGGTGACAATTGTCATCTCCCCATTCCACAAAGCTACACACTCTCCCACAAATACTCACACATGTGAGAGCATAGGGATATGTGAGCACACAAGGGAAACTTCTTATGAATGAGGAGGTGACACTTGTCACCTTCTCATTCAACTAAACTATACTCTTCCCCACAAGTGCTCTCACACATGTGTGAGAGCATAAGGAAGAGGTCTCATACATGTGAGAAGCTTCAAAAAGCTTCTAAAGCACTTGAGGCAAGGGTAACCTTACCCAAGTGGGTGAGGTTAGATTAAGTGAGATGGTGACCTTTCAACCACCTCTCACACTTCCCAAACTCGTTGCTTTATTCAAGGGCCAAGTTTGGGTGACCATACATGGTTCAAATCAAGTTAAAACATGTAGGAATGGTCCTAGACCCTAGGGGTATGACCTAGGGTCAATATTTGACCATTATTAATACTAGGAAACACATAAATTCAATTGAAAAGGGCTTCAAACATTTAGCACTAAAATTTATGCAAACCCAACATTACAATTTTTACAACACATCAAGAGATAAATTAAAAAAGGGAAAACCTTACAAAATATCATAAATCAAATACAACATAATCAAAATTCTCAAACACAAATGACCTTAGTCCAACTTAGGACTAGGTCGGCTTAATAGGGATATTACATATGGTTATTGTCCGACCTTCGATTTTCCATGGGCATGGAAAGTTACCTGTACATTTCCACAAACCCATTAATAGCACATGGTAAAATAGCCAAAGCAAAGTGAACTACATACATCACACACATGATCACATAATCACATAAAACATCAATAATAACCACATACTAACACACACACACACACACACACACACACACACACACACACACATATATATCTATGTGTGTGTGTGTGTGTCTCAAGTCATTCCCATTCACAAGTAAAATCAGGATCTCATAATGTAAGATAAATCTTCAATTTCACCATCAATACACATACCAATACTCATCAAATGAAAACATAGCATCTGAACATCATTTCATCAAATCAATTTTAACGAGAGATCTAATCATCCACAAAGCATAAACCATCTATCTAATCAAGCATAAGATAAAGTAAGAAGGTCTAAGTATGGGATCAACAGTCCACATGCCCATAATAAAAACCATCAAATATGTATTGTGAACAAAAATATATGGTAAGGCAAAGGTAGGCCTCACATCCTCCCCCCTAAGTCTATACTTCCTCTTGGAAGTCGGCAAAGAGGTGAGGGTAAAGAGTCCTCAAACTAGCAACATCCTCCCATGCAGTCGAGACCTCATAATAATGGTCCCACTAAACTCTAACCCGGTCCAACTGTCAGCCTCGAAGGCTCAACGTTCGATGAGCCAAGATGTGAATTGGCTCCAAAGCTAGCTGCCCATCTGAGTTTGCCTATAAGGTATCCCAGCCCAAAACATGAGTCATGTCAGAAATATAATGCTTCAGCACAGAAATATGAAACACATCGTGGATGCGCGACAGACTAGGTGGCAAGGCAAGATGGTATGATAAAAGTCTTATCCATTCCAAGATCTCAAAACTTCAAACAAAATGAGGTGCAATCTTAGAGCCCTTTCCATAAGGGATTGGACTCCTATGCGGCCGCACTTTCAAGAACACCTTGTCGCCCACTGAGAAGCTCCGGTCCAATCTCTTGGCATCGACATACTTCTTCTGGCGATCTTGTGCCTCCTATAATCTCTACCTAATCAAGGTGACCTAATTCTCCATATCCTGTACCAACTTAGGTCCAATAACCACTCTATCCTCAATATGGTCCCAACTCAAAGGAGTCCTACAAGGCCTGCCATACAAGGCCTGATAGGGAGGCATACCTAACGAGCTGTGATGCCCATTATTGTAGGCAAACTCAACTAGATACAGGTAGTCCTCCCATCTAGAATGGTGATCCATCACATACATGCAAAGCATGCCCTCTAACACCTAATTCACCCTCTAAGTCTACCCATCTGTCTCAGGGTGATATGCCAAACAAAAGTTGAGCTGAGTGCCTAAGGCCTATTCCAATGCTCTCCAAAAGGCTGGTGTCAACACTGAATCCCTGTCTGAAATGATGCAACGAGGTACACCATGATGTCTCACAATGTCGTTCAAGAAGACCCTCACCATTACTGGTGCATTGTACATTGTGCGTACGAGAGAAAAGTGTGCTACCTTGGTCAACTTGTCAAGTGTCACCATGATGGCATCATGGTGACGAGAAGACAAAGGTAGACCAACAATGAAGTCCATGGAAATGGTATCCCATTTCTAGTTCAATATCTCATGAAAGTAAAGTAGTCCTACTGGATGCTGATACTCAGCCTTCACCCTCTGGAACTCAAGGCAATGAGAAACAAACTCTGTAATATAACGTCTCATCCCTGCCCAATGGTACAACTATCTCAAATCGGCATGCATCTTCTTCACCCCAGGATGTGCTGCATATGGTACTCTGTGAGCCTTTGACAAAACCAATGATTGAAGATCACTTGCGAGGGGTACATAGATGTGATGTCGATGATGGAGAAGACCATATGCCTCTAGAGAATATCTTGTAAACTTTCCCTTAAGGGCCCTCTATGACTGAATCCCCCGCTACACCTCAAGAAACCACTCATCCTCTCGTAGATTCTGCAATATGTGTCCTCTCAAGTCCACACTCAAGGTTAAGGTCAGGATCTCATGGTGCCTTTGACTCAAGGAATTGGTAACCATGTTCTCCTTCCCTTTTATGTAATGCACATCAAAGTCATACTCACAAAGGAACTCTGTCCAATGCCGTTGGCGGGTGTTTAGATTCAGCTGTGTGGAGATATACTGTAGATTATGATGGTCAGAGTGTAACTTGAAACGACATCCTAAGAGGAAGTGTCACCAACAAAAAAGAGCATGAACTACAGTTGGAAGCTCCAAATCATGAGTAGGGTATTTTAGCTCATGGGTCTTGAGATTTTGTGACTCATAGGTGATCACTCGACCATCCTGCATCAACATTGCTCCTAATCCCTCTAAAGATGCATCGGTGCGTACCATTAAGTCTACTGCCGGGTCAGGTACTGCTAAGATAGGAATACTAGTGAGATGCTCCTTGAGGACCTCAAAGGCCCTCTCACACTACTCTATCCATATGAAACTCTTCCCTTTCCGTTGAAGGGAAGTGATGGGGTGTGTTATCCTGGAAAAGCCCTCAACAAATCTGTGATAATATCTTGCTAGCCCCATGAAGCTCCTAACCTCTATGACACTAGTAGGTGCTGGCCAATCCCTGATAGCTCTAATCTTCAATGGATCTAGTAAGATCCCATTGCCAGATAGAATGTGCCCCATATATTGAATCTTTGACCGAAAGAAGGCACACTTCACCAAGTTGCCATAAAGTTGTTGCTCTCTCAAACACTATAGAACCTGGCGTAAGTGCTCCTCATGCTCCTCCTTAGTCCGTGAATAAATCAATATGTCATCAAGGAATATGATCATGAACCGATCAAGGAGTGTGCGGAACACCCCATTCATGAGACTCATGAATACTACAGGGGCATTCGTCAAACCGAAGGGCACCACGGTGAACTCATAGTGACCATAACGAGTCTAAAATGCAGTCTTATGGATATCCACCTCTGTAATATGTAATTGATGGTATCAGAACTTCAAGTCAATTTTAGAGAACACCCTGGCTTCCTGCATCTGATCAAACAAGTCTTTGATCCTAGGCAAAGGATAATGGTTCTTCACCATCACCTTATTCAACTGCTTATAATCCATACAAAGTTGAAGAGACCCATCCTTCTTCACGAAGATGACTAGTGTGCCCCAAGGTGAGACACTAGGTCGGATGTGCCCCTTCACTAGCAACTCCTCTAGCTGAAGCTTGAGGTTCGTGAGCTCATGTGTGGTCATCCTGTAAGGTGCACAAGACACTGGCTCGACACCTGGTACAAGGTATATATGAAAATCTACCTCTCTGCGAGGTGGCATCCCTGGAAGCTCCTGTTGAAAGACATCTGCGAACTCCCTAAGGATGGGGTGATCATCAAGTGAAGCCTCTGACTCATCCTCTGATCTATCATTGACTGTGATCGCAAACAACTGACAACCCTTCCGCATACAACACTTAAGCTATTTAGTGGATATCATGTGAACTACGGTGGACTTCTGAATGCCCACTAACTCTGCTGCTGTGTCATGATCATTGAGGCAACCTATCACATTTCAGCGACAATCTAGCTTGGCCCTATGAGCCGCAATCCAATCCATGCCTAACACCACACCGTATGACCCTAAGGTCCACAACTGTCATGAAGGCACCAAGTGCTATCTCACAATCTCTAACCACTAAATCTACGGCTATCTTGGCCCCTATAGCTAACTCAACCTCTGACCTAACATCCTGCCTAGAGGCCACCAGCCTAAAATGCTCCACTAACAATGGAGAAATAAAGGAGTCTTTAGCTCTTGAGTCAAACAAAATAGTAATGGGAACATCCCCAATAGTATCTGGAGTCTCTATCACGGAGGCCTAGAAATTAGCTTGGCGGTTATCAACTACTGCAAAAACTCTGTGAGATTGACCCACATCTCCCACTGTCTACTCAGAACCACTAGCATGCTAACCTCCAGCTGTAAACCCCTGTAGGCACTCTCTGGCCAAGTTCCTGCGCCACCGCATACATAACAAGGGCCTCGAGTCTGGACATGCACTAACTAAGTTCGACTAGATTGCTATGCTCTAGGTCATCCTGTACTACCCTGAGATCCTCTAAAGGACTGATGTGACCTAGCTGGTCTTGCAGCCAGTGCCTACTGATGCTGGTCTCTCTGCAGACCCTGTGACTGCCATCCTTGATTGGGACCACCTTGTTCCCTGTACTGTGGCTGCGACCTCTACTGATATTGCTGGTGCTGCTATTGTGAAGGTCTAGGAGGTAAACATGTAGATCTAAAACTACCCCTATGAGGTGACTGGGGTCTATGGAAACCTTAGTCCTGCTGATGACCATGGTCTTGAAACTATGGATGTGACCCGTGGCCTTTCCCATGGACCTCCTCTTCAATGAGCGCCTTCTCGGTGACCTCGCTCATAGTCTGTGGGGTTTTCATGCAAACAGGTCCTGCTATGCTAGGATTCAAGCCTCTGATGAAAAACTCACATGAAGCTTCTCCTCCTGAAGATACTTGGCATAATGTCACAATTCCACAAACTTGCACTCATACTATACAACTATGGAACCTTGTTGCTGCAGATCATGAAACTCATCTATATGGTGCTGCCTATAGTGCTTCGAGAGATAGCACACATTATAGCACTCTAGAAAAGTGTTCCATGAAAGTGTGTCCAATGAAAGGCGGTGTTTGTGCTCCTTCGTGTGCCACCATGTTGCTACCGTGTCGTGAAGAAGATGAACTGCTACACGCGCTTTTGTGTTGCTCCCATAGGGATACAATGCAAATCACCAGTCAAGACTAATGATCCAAGCCTTAGCCTTAGCTCCCTTTGAAGTACCCATGAATGTAGGTGGGTTAAACCTAATCAGATCCCTGATGGGGTCTCTGTGGTCTCAGTGTCCTTGAATGGGTACATTGACCTTAACTCGTTGTCCATAACCATAAGGGTCGTGATGGATCGACTCCACCCCAACCCCTGCCTCGCGCTCCTCATGGTGCAGTGGACTCCTACTACACTCTTAGTGAGATGATGTGCCATCCTAATGAAGGGGGTAAATCACAAAACACACAATAACAGATATTGAACACAACAAATAGAACTTTCTTTTATTGAACTGGGCAACTCATTACATTACAGAAGCTCAATTACAATCAGAGGATAAATCCTCTACTGGCTGCAACACATTATAGCTTTCCCAACCTCAAGACTCTAGAATCTTCAGCCTTCTGTAACCCCAAATCAGCTAGGGTTTCTATTTTCCCACCTATTCTTGACTCCACACTGGCCCCCTTGACTCTACTACCACCCAGGGTTCCCAAAATAGTCATAAATAGCACTTTTTGGTGGCCTCCAGCTAAATTTTGAATTTTGCAACTCCCTCCAAAAGCAGGTCAACTTCCGGGAAGCATAACTTTTGATCTAGGTGTCCGATTGACGAACTGTTTTAAGCACCAAAAAGCTCGCGATGTAAACTATCATGCCAGAAATCCGTAAATGGATTTCCATCGACTTTTTGAGATGTTATGAGAAGTTTTAGTGCCTCATATCTCGTTCTGTAAATTTTTAGGGTCTTTTCAGAAAACAAAAACATTAATATTTTTTAACTCACAAATGATCTTTACCTGATTCCTTTGCCAAAGGTCTTATATTTCCATTATGTAACTTTCTAGAAGTTTTTGCTTCATTACGTGCCCAAATGCAAACTTTCTAAAAATAGCAGGTACACTTTCCTAAATAGGCAGACACTATTTTTAGCAGTTTTGAAAAAACTGAAAGTCCTACATCATTATTCTGGATATTATGGAACCAAAAACACTAATTATGGGAAGAAATGAGAACAACTACAATGGTTTTGAATTAACTTCTTTTTGGGTGATGCAAGATTGTCCTTACACCTTTGGATGCTCCTGCATTAGACACCCAGGGTAATTTGAGAAGTGACCCTGTCACGTCTCAGGTGTTTGTGTGAGGAAAACCCAAATGGTCAACCTCTACCTTAGACAACCAAGAAGAATCTTCAACAGGCCTTCCTTTCCATTTCATTAGATATTCTTCGTATTGATTATTCTGAGTGCTCCTTCCCACACGGCTATCAAAAATCTCTTCTATCTCCTCTGTTGAAGTAGATGCCAGAATAGTCCACTACACTTCTGTTGGGCCATCCTCTATTCCACCTTCATGATATTCTGATAAATCAGCAATGTTGAAAATAGGAGAAATATTGATCCCACTTGGCAGCTCTACCTCATATGCATTTCCTGAATCATGCTTCTTCATGATTTTGCATGGTCCAAATCTCTTCATTTTTAATTTATTGTATGTTCCAACTGGGAACCTTTCTTTTCTCAAGTGAACCATGACTTTATCTCCCACCTGGAACTCCTTATACCTCCTCTTCTAATTTGCCTTAGCCTTGTACTGAATATTCATCTTATTAATGTGCTTTCTCACTTCTTCATGCAATTTCTTCAAATGTTCTGCAAAGTCTTCAACTTTAGCACTTGTCTTTTCTCCATTGTCCAGCTTCCTTAACTTAATCATTTCTTGGGCTATTGCCATATACAATCTGGAATGGTGATTTACCAGTACTCCTATTGAGAGAATTGTTGTAGGCAAATTCTGCCTATGGTAAAATTGAATCCCATCCCTTGGGCTTATCTCCTACTAAGCATCGTAGTAGGTTACCCAAACTCCTATTCACCACTTCTGTCTATCCATCAGTCTGTGGATGGTGTGCGGAACTGAACTTCAAGTTTGTCTTCAACTTCTTCCACAATGTCCTCCAGAAATAACCAATAAACTTGGTATCTCGGTCTGAAACTATGCTTTTTGGTAGACCATGTAGTCTCACCACTTCCCTGAAAAATAACTCTGCAATATGAACATCATCATTAGTCTTCTTACAAGGAATAAAATGTGCCATTTTTGAGAATCTGTCCACCACCACAAAAATAGAATCATGTCCTCTCTATGTCCTTGGTAAACCAAGAACAAAATCCATGCTAATATCATCCCATGGCTTCTCCGGTACAGGTAATGGTTGATACAACCCTGTATTCTGACTTGTTCCTTTTGCCATTTGACACACTCTACAACTCTGCACAAATTTTGTCACATCCTATTGTAACTGCGGCCAATAATAATTTTCCTGACAATGGCAATGGTCTTATCTTGACCAAAGTGTCCAGCTAACCCCCCACTATGCTTCTCCTTAATTAGGTTCTCTCTCATGGAACTCCTTGGAATGCACAATTGGCTTCTTCTAAACAACATACCATCTTGGATTATGAAATCCAACCATTTTGTTCTGTCCAAAGTAACAGGTTCCAAACAAGCTTTCCAAGCCTCTGCAAAATTTGAATTTTCAGGATACAAACTTTTGAGTTCATCAAACCCAACAACCTTTATCTTCATTACTATCAACAAATTTTGCCTTCTGCTCAAGGCATCTGCAACCCTGTTAGACTTCCCACTCCTGTGCTTCAAAACAAAAGTATAACTCTGTAAAAACTCAACCCATTTTAAGTGCCTTTGATTTAACTTTCCTTGACTATTAAGATACTACAAAGCCTAATGATCAGTATATAAAATAAACTCTTTTGGAAACAAATAATGTCTCCATTTCTTCAAAGCCTGGACTATTGCATAAAACTCTTGATCATAAACAAAATACTTTTTCTTGGCATCATTAAGCTTCTCACTAAAATAGGCAATGGGCTTACCTTCTTGGCTCAAAATAGCTCCTATACCACTACTGCTAGCATCACAATCTACCTGAATACCTTATTAAAATCTGGAAGTGCCAAAACAGGTTGTTCTATGACTTTCTGCTTCAATGTGTCAAAGCTCTTGTCTGCTCCTTTAGTCCATCTAAACTCTTTTCTATTCCCTCTCATTATCTCAGTTAGGGGTGCACAAATGCTACTAAAATTCCTGATAAACTTTCTGTAAAAACTTGCCAAACCATGAAAAGATCTTACCTCCGTTGCACTCCTTTGCGTAGGCCATTCAATGATAGCCCTTACTTTTTCTGGGTCCATCTTAAGACCTTCCTCTGAGACAACAAATCCTAGGTATACCAACTCCTTCTTTGCAAAACTACATTTCTTCAGATCAATTAGCAACTTCTCTTCCCTCAACTTCTCTAGAACTCTTCTAATATGCATCAGATGCTCATCCCAAGTCTTACTGAAAATCAAAATATCATCCAAATAAACAATAACAAAACTTCCCAAAAATTCTTTTAGTACCTCATTCATGAGCCGCATGAATGTGTTCGGCACATTGGTTAGCCCAAATGACATGACTAACCACTCATACAAACCTTCCTTTGTCTTGAAGGCTGTCTTCCATTCATCTCCTTCTCTGATACGGATCTGGTGATACCCACTCTTCAGGTCAATCTTCGTAAAGTACATGGATTCACTCAAACAATCCATGATGTCATCCATTCTTGGCAATGGAAATCTATACTTGATCGTTATCTTATTGATGGCTTGAGAGTTTGTACACATCCTCCATTCTCCATCCTTCTTTGGTGCTAGTACTGCAGGTACTGCACATAGACTTACGCTCTCCCTTATCAGTCCCTTTCTCAACAATTCATGAACTTGTCTGTTCAGCTCTTCATTCTCTGCAAGGGTCATTCTATGGGCTGCCTTGTTTGGCAAACTAGCTCCTGGTATCAAATCCATTTGATGACTTATCTTCCTTACTGGTGGTTAACCTTCTGGTACATTATCAGAGATAATGTCCTGGAACTCTTCCAACATATCTAAAACTTCTACAGGTACATCTTCACATTTCTCTTGACTAATCTTAGGAATCAATGCAAAGCAATGATGCTCATGCTTCATAGCCTCCAAAAATTTCCTACCATCTACCAAGCAAATTCTAGCAGTACTTCATACCTTTTCTTCCACCTCCTTCAAGGGCTTCAACTTATGATGAACTCCATCCTTTGTTAGGGAATATGTGTTTGCATAGCCATCATGGACAACACTCCTATCATACTGCCACGACCTCCCTAACAACATATGACATGCATCCATCGGTATGATATCACACAACACCTCATCATGGTAGTCACCAATCTTGAACTTCACTAAACACTGCTCATTGACCAAAGCTCTATGGTCCTTCTGTAACCATGCAATCCGATATGGATGTGGATGCTTTCTTCTTGTCAACTTCAACTTGTCAACCATCTCCTTTGAAATAAGATTATCAGTGCTTCCACTATCAATAATAATATCACAACACTTACCCTCACATTTGCACCTTGTGTGGAATAAACTCTTCCTCTGATTGGGTTCTTTCTCCTCACTCAGCAAGGTTCTTCTGACAACTAGGGTTTCTCCCCTTTCAGCATCTTCAGAATGCTCAAAATGTGCATCTTCGTCTACATGTGCAACTCATGCATTACCTTTAGGTCTTCTATTCGTCCTTCCTTGATGTTGTGGACATTCATATGCTTGATGCCCTTCTTCTCCACATTGGAAATAGGTTCCTCTGAAACCTCCTCTTCCAGGTCCTTGCCCAGGTCTACCTCTTCCTCTTCCTCTTTGCTCACCATTTTTCTGGTCACGAGGGCGGTAGGTATTGTCACCTCTCTGATTTCAACTGGTGCCAGCTTCTTCACTTTTCTTTGCATCTTCATTTCGGCCCCCATAGGGTCTTCCACTAGTCCTTCCGCCTTGACCTCTTCCCCTTTGCTTGCTATCAAATCTTTTATTCAGCTTCTCTTCCACCTTTAGGGAAAATTGGTACGCATCTTCTATGGTGGTCATTCTAACCAGGCTCAACTCCTCTTGAATACTTAGTCTCAACCCATTAATGTAATGGGCTACCTTCTCCTTGTTGGGCTCTGCATGGTTTGTCCTGATAGTAATTTTATAAAACTCTTCTGTATACTCCTTAACAGACTTGTTACCTTGCTTCAGTCCTTGCAGCTTCTTCAGCAACTCCATCTCATAGTCCACAGGAATGAACTGCTTCTTTAGTTTCTCCACCATTCTATCCCATCTGGAGATCTTTCCTTTTCCTCTTCTATTTCTCTCTAATTGGACATCCTTCCACCAAATATTGGCGTGGCCCTTCAACTTTGTTTTTGCAAACTTAACCCGATCTGGGTCCTCCACATCTTCATACTCAAAATACTCCTCCATGTCATTGATCCAATCAATAAGCTGTTTTGGATTCAAATCTCCAGAATATGTAGAAACTTCGATCTTGGGCCTCTTTCTGATCTTTGAAATGGCCCTCAACAACCTAACTTCTGCAGGATCTCTGACAGCTTCTTGTTCTTCCTTAGATAGCTCTTCTTCATCTTCACCTTCACTTTCTTCTCTCGTCCTTGGCTCAAACCCTCTTCGTAGCTCCTCTTGTAATGCATCGATTTGCCTTTATAGGGCTCTAAAACCCTCTTCTGTCAAAGCATTCCTCCCAACATGATTTCTTCATGGAGGCATCTTGGTCTCTGTAGCAAACCCACAACCTTAGATCTTGGTGCAAACTGCCTCATGGTCGGTGATCTATCTACACACTCAAGAACCCTCGCTTTGATACCACTTGATGAAGGGGGTAAATCACAAAACACACAATAACAGATATTGAACACAACAAATAGAACTTTCTTTTATTGAATTGCGCAACTCATTACATTACAGAAGCTCAATTACAATTAGAGGATAAATCCTCTACTGGCTGCAACACATTACAGCTTTCCCAACCTCAAGACTCTAGAATCTTCAGCCTTCTGTAACCCCAAATTAGCTAGGGTTTCTATTTTCCCACCTATTCTTGACTCCACGCTGGCCCGCTTGACTCTACTACCGCCCAGGGTTCCCAAAATAGTCATAAATAGCACTTTTTGGCAGCCTCCGGCTAAATTTTGAATTTTGCAACTCTCTCCAAAAGTAGGTCAACTTCCGGGAAGCATAACTTTTGATTCGGGTGTCTGATTGACGAACCGTTTTAAGCGCCAGAAAGCTCGCAATGTAAACTATCACATTAGAAACCTGTAAATGGATTTTCATCAACTTTTTGATATGTTATGAGAAGTTTTAGTGCCTCATATCTCGTTTTGTAAATTTTCAGGGGCTTTTTGGAAAACAAAAACTTTAATATTTTTCAGCTCACAAATGATCTTTACCTGATTCCTTCACCAAAGGTCTTATATTTCCATTATGTAACGTTTTGGAAGTTTTTACTTCATTACGTGCCCAAATGCAAACTTTCTAAAAATAGCAGGTACACTTTCCTAAATAGGCACGTCACTATTTTTGGCAGTTTTGGAAAAATTGAAAGTCCTACATTATTATTCTGGATATTATGGAACTGAAGACACTAATTATGGGAAGAAATGAGAACAACTACAATGGTTTTGAATTAACTTCTTTTTGGGTGATGCAAGATTGCCCTTACACCTCTGGATGCTCCTGCATCACATCCTCTATGGTAGTGTCTGGAATCTCTACATGAGGCTTGTTCACGACCGATGGCAATCTCACTAATACTGCCTGTAAAGCTTGAAGAATCTATGGACCAATGTCGAGTGCTGCCAGAACCTTGCCCTCAGTTGGTACTGCATCTAGTATACCCACTCCTCTAGACCCACTGGCGCGAGAGTGCCCTCTCCTCGCTCTAGGTGGAATGGACTACACAAAAATAATACCTAAAATTAAAACAAAATTGCAGAATAAATAATGTGCCTTCAATGCCCAGAGTTTAAACTTGGGCTCTGATACCAAATGTCATGCCCACATTCGCCATATGGTTATGACGTGATAACCACATGTCATGTCCACATTTGTCATGTGGTCATGACATGAATTACCAAAAATTTTCCCACCCGACTCTAAAAACCCCCTTGCGAGCAACATGCGCGCTCGGTGACACACACACGCAACATAGTTGTCTCTAAAACAAACGTCAGGTACGTTGCATGAAAGCAGGGAAAGTCAAACACAATGGGATGAAGCGATACTCCCTTCACCATCCCTACGATGAAGTAAGCTACTAAGCGGGTGTATGTCGCAAGGAGCGACAATAAGTGGGTTAAATTCTATTCCAGATTCCAACCCCAGAGACACTAAAATGAAGTGAGTTGATTTTGATATAAATCAAAATCTAATCTTAGGTCCACTATAGACCCAAAGATACTAATCCTTAAGTTAATAGTATAACAAATTTGACTTAAATAATAATCTAACATTTAATGTAAAAAGAGATAAATTAAATGAACTAATGTTAAACAATAATCTCAACTCAATCTAGATACATTTCGGCAGCATAACGGGTTAAAATGGAACTAAATCCTATAGTGATTTTGACAGCATAATGCCATCTCATCAACTATAGGAGGTTGTAAAAATAAATTAAAATGTAATGTACACCCTAACCCCTTTCAATATTTAAATAAATTAAAAGCATAATAAATTTCATATACCCTTCCCACTATTTTACTCAATTTAAATATGTATACAATAACTATAGTTTCAATTTCAACATGTAAATAAAATTGCAGAAGGGTTTATTTAATACATTCAACAAAGGGAATAATTCACTTTTACTTTAAAATGCACAACCCTTAATAAAATTAACTAAATAAGAGAAATAAATACCTCCACACCAAAATAAGGCAAAAGGAACTCCACCCATTAAGTAGGGTTGCACACACTAACTGGGTTTAATTAACATTATAAGAAACTTAGGGCACCAAACCCTAGACATGAATTATAAAATCTCCAAACATTCTCATTTGTTCTCACTCACAAATTATTTTCTCTCTGGTTGGTGTGCAGGTTTCAAGGATGGACAAGGAGGATGGAAGGTACATCCCCAAGTGGTAGGTATCTTCCCAAACAAGGAAGTCTCTAAAAACTTACATTTAAATTTTCTCTAACATGTTTACCTACAGGTTGAAGTTATTTTCTTTTCTCTAACATTTGACCTTTGTTTCCAAGTTTAACCAAGATATTAAAATGCTCAAGTTTACCATTTGCTAAGTTTTCAAATAGTTTACTAAATACCAAAAAAGATAAGGTTTCCTTTGATCTGCCCAAGTTTTGCTCTCTGGTTTTTAATTAACTTTATTTTTTTGTTTGCATTAGATAGAGAGGGATAAATGTTTGACCCACAACTATATATATACTGGTCTTTGCATAAAAAAACACAGTAGAAAATTATTTAAACTATAGAAGTACACAGTATACATAGTGTATATTTAATACAAGAGTGATATACATAGGGGTTTTGATATATATATATATCCAAATTAAATATCATAAAAGAGTGAAATGTGAAATCTGTATAAATGCCGAATGGTGAAATATTATGTAAGAGCTCCCGACCTAGTAATAAATTAGAGTGTTTGAAATACATGAAGAGTCAAACTCATGGAAAATAGGGCGGCACCCAAAAAATGTTACAAGGGATCCGGGGTGGGGCTCTCGTCCCACCCACAGGGCACTACCTTGGGGTGGGACTAGGGTCCCAACCCCTTCCCGCTCCAAAGTCCCCACTAAAACATCTGCGCAGGGTTTAAAACCCTGCGCAACCCAGCCGCTTACTATGTTTTTTAACTTTCAGACACTATAAACATTTTAAGCCCTAATTCAAAATTTTGACTCTACCAAATTTGCTATCATTTCACTTTGATAATATATATAAGTCTTTGGTAAAAATAAAAATAATATTTCTCACTGTCATAAACTATGAGTGATAAAAATACAACTCAATAAGTTATTTAACTATATATATATCTACATATATACGTATCAAGTCTATATATGTAAATATACATTTACTTTTAGACATGAGTACATTCAAATAAAATAAATATATTTATATATATAAATAGCATGTAACTTAGCACAGTGAGGCCTTAAACACTAAACTAAACAACAAATATCTTTCTTTCTATTAAGCAACATAATAGCATGATTTCTTCTCACAAAAGGACTATAGAGTACATTTTTCTTTGCTCAATTCTTTTTGTTTCATTGCAACTAACTAGGAATAAAGAGAGAGGGAGAGAGATAATATTACTTCAACAATGAGATTGAAGATAAAACTAATGCTCATTTATTTAACATATTGCAATGTTTACAAAGGGGTAAGGTTACAACTCTTATGATTTTCACCCTCCAAATTTGAATAAACTTAATACAAACCCTAAATAGGGAATATGCATCTCAATGCCTTCTCTTTTACCACAATGCTTAGAGTCACTAAAATAAGTTTACTTCAACAAAACCAACTTATCCAAGGACACCAAATGACAAAACACACAAAATAGTTCACAATACACATGGGAAGCTCTCCTCCCAAGCTAGGCCTACTAATAGGCCAACCCCAAGCTAGGAGGCCTTCCAATAACCAAGGAGCATATCACAAAGGAACAAAACACTCACATCATACACATTAACACCCATCCAAGGCAAAACACAAAACTAACTCATTTTGAAAATGAGTTTGAAGGGTGAGAAAGTGGACTACTCTGAACTCAAGGAGATCCACACTCATAATACCCAAAAACTCAATATACTCATAATGCTCATAATCACTTGGCCTCTTGCCATAACTTCTCATTTGTCAAAACAAGGCACTCATGCCCTAATATCATACTTCTCAAAACTTCAATAAAAGGCCCTTGGCCATAAAACTACACCAAAACAAAGAGGGGAAACCGAGGAGGTTCACATCCTCTCTCACCCAAGACAAAGGTGAACTCTCTCATATAGAGAGCTCACCCAACAACCCTTTAAAACCCACAAACACAAACTAAAAAGAACATAAGCACAACATTCATAAAGATACATATAGCATAAGCAAAAGTAAGTCAAATAAAAGGTTTGAAGCCTTGAAGAATACCTCTCAAGCTTCAAGGATGGAGGATGTTGGTGAAGACCTTTCCGCAAGTCCTCCCAAATTCCTTCCAAGATCTACAAGTCCTCTCCTTCCCAACACAAGCATAAAAATTCCCAAAAGAAAAGAACAAAAGAAACTTCATCTCATCTAAATGAGAGAGATAAATAGGCAAGGCTCTCAAACCCTAATGGATGAGAAGGTGACACTTGTCACCCTCTCCTCCATCCACATAACCCTCCTCACAACCCCACAAGAATGAGGAGGTGACAATTATCATATCCCCATTCCACAAAGCTACACACTCTCCCACAAATGCTCTCACACATGTCTAAGCGCATAGGGAGATGTGAGCACACAAGGGAATCTTCTCATGAATGAGGAGGTGACACTTGTGACCTTCTCATTCAACTAAGCTACACTCTTCCCCACAAGTGCTCTCACACATGTGTGAGAGCATAGGGAAGAGGTCTCACACATGTGAGAAGTTTCAAGAATCTTCTAAAGCACTGGAGGCCAGGGTAATCTTACCCAAGTGGGTGAGGTTAGGTTAAGTGAGATGGTGACCTTCCAACCACCTCTCACACTTCCCAAACTTGTCACTTGACTCATGGGCCAAGTTTGGGTGACAATACACGGTTCAAATCAAGTTGAAACATGTTAGGAATGGTCCTAGATCTTAGGGTATGACCTAGGGTCAATATTTGATGCTTATTAACACTAGGAAACACATAAATTCACTTGAAAAGAGCTTCAAACATTTAACACTAAAAATTGTGCAAACCCAACATTAGAATTTTTACAACACATCAAGAGATAAATTAAAAAAATGGTAAACCTTACAAAATACCGTAAATCCAATAAAACATAATAAACATTCTCAAACACAAATGACCTTAGTCTAACTTAGGACAAGGTCAGCTTAACAGGGATATTACATATGGTTATTGTCCGACCTCTGATTTTCCATGGGCATGGAAAGTTACCTGCACACTTCCACAAACCCATTAATAACAAATGATAAAATAGCTAACATATATAGATGTCTCTCAAGTCATTCCCATTCACAAGTAAAATTAGGATCTCATAATGCAAGATAAATCATCAATTTCACCATCAATATACATACCAATACTCATCAAATGAAAACATAGCATCTAAAGATCATATCATCAAATGAAATCTAAAAAGAGATATAATCATCCACAAAGCATAAACCATCTCTCTAATCAAGCATAACATAAAGTAGGAAGGTCTAAGCATGGAATCAACAGTCCCCAATGTCCACATGTCTATAATAAAATCCATCAAATATGTATCATAGGAAAAAATATATGGTAAGGAAAAGGTAGGCCTCACATCCTCCCCCTAAGAATATACTTTGTCCTAGAAGTTAGAAAAGATTTGAGGATAAATAGTCCTCAAACTAGCAGCATCCTCCCATGTAGCTGAGACCTCATCATAACGGTCCTACTAAACTCTGACCTGGTCCAGCTCTCAGCCTTGAATGCCCAACGTTCGATGAGCCAAGATGCAAATTGGCTCCAAAGCCAGCTACCCATCTAACTTTATCTATAAGGCATCCTAGTCCAAAACATGAGTCATGTCAGAAATATAATGCCTAAGCACATAAATATGAAACACATCGTGGATGCGCGACAGACTATGTGGCAAGGCAAGATGGTAAGCTACGGGTCCTATCCGTTCCAAGATCTCAAAAGGTCTAACAAAACAAGGTGCAAGCTTAGAGCCTTTTCCATAATGGATTGGACTCTTATGCGGCTGCACTCTCAAGAACACCTTGTCACCCACCGAGAAGCTCCGATCCAATCTCTTGGCATCGACATACTTCTTCTGGCGATCCTGTGCCTCTTGCAATCTCTACCTAATCAAGGTGACCTGATGCTCCATATCATGTACCAACTTAGGTCCAATAGCCACTCTATCCTCAATATGGTCCCAACTCAAAGGAGTCCTATAAGGCTTGCCATACAAGGCTTGATAAGGAGGCATACCTAATGAGCTGTGATGCCCATTATTGTAGGTAATCTCAACTAGATATAGGTAGTCCTCCCATCTAGATTGGTGATCCATCACATATGTGAAGCATGTCCTCTAAGACCTGATTCACCCCTCTCAGTCTTCCCATCTATCTCAGGGTGATATGCCAAACTAAAGTTGAGCTGAGTGCTCAACACCTGCTGCAATGGTCCCCAAAAGGTTGAGGTGAACACTTAATCCTTATCTAAAATGTTGCGACGAGGTACACCATTTTGTCTCACAATGTCATTCAAGAAGACCCTCTCCACTGCTGGTGCATTGTACATTGTGCATACCAGAGAAAAGTGTGCTACCTTGGTCAACTTGTCAACTATCACCATGATGGCATTATGTTGGTGAGAAGACAAATGTAGACCCATAATGAAATCTATTGAAATGGTATCCCATTTCCACTTTGGTATCTTGTTAGGGTAAAGTAGTCCTACTGGGTGCTGATACTCAGCCTTCACTCTTTGGCACTCAAGGAAACAAGCAACAAACTCGATAATATCACATCTCATCCATGTCCAATGGTACAACTGTCTCAAATCGGCATGCATCTTCTTCACCCTAGGATGTGCTGCATATGGTACTTTGTGAGCCTCTAACAAAACCAATGATCAAAGATCACCTGCAAGGGGTACATAGATGTGATGTCGATGACGTAGAAGACCATCTGCCTCTAGAGAATATCCTATAAACTTTCCCTTAAGGGCCTTCTATGACCGAATCTCTTGCTGTACCTCAAGAAACCACTTGTCCTCTCATAGATGCTGCAATATGTGTCCTCTCAAGTCCACACTCAAGGTCAAGGTTAGGATATCGTGGTGCTTCCAACTCAAGGCATCGACAACCGTGTTCTCTTTCCCTTTGATGTAATGCACATCAAAGTCATACTCACAAAGGAACTCCATCCAATGCCGTTGGTGGGCGTTTGGATTCAGCTGCATGAAGATATATTGTAGACTATGATGGTCAGAGTGTAACTCGAAATGACATCCTAAGAGGAAGTCTCTCCAAGGAACAAGAGCATTAACTACCACCACAAGCTCCAAATCATGAGTAGGGTAGTTCAGCTCATGAGTCTTGAGCTTTCACAACTCATACGTGATCTCTTGACCATCCTGCATTAAGACTGCTCCTAATCCCTCTAAAGATGCATCAGTGCATACCATGAAGTCTACTACTGGGTTAGGTAATGCTAAGATAGGAGCACTAGGGAGATTCTCCTTGAGGACCTTAAAGGCCATCTCACACTGCTCTGTCCATATGAAACTCTTCCCTTTCTGTTGAAGTGAAGTGATGGGGTGTGCTATCCTAGAAAATCCCTCACCCCAGGATGTGATGCATATGGTACTTTGTGAGCCTCTGACAAAACCAATGATTGAAGATCACTTGCAAGGGGTACATAGATGTGATGTCGATGATGGAGAGGACCATATGCCTCTAGAGAATATCTTGCAAACTTTCCCTTAAGGGCCCTCTATGACTGAATCCCCCGTTGCACCTCAAGAAACCACTCATCCTCTTGTAGATGTTGCAATATGCGTCCTCTCAAGTCCACACTCAAGGTCAAGGTCAGGATCTCATGGTGCCTCTGACTCAAGGCATCGGTAACCATGTTCTCCTTCCCTTTTATGTAATGTACATCAAAGTCATACTCACAAAGGAACTCCATCCAATGCCGTTGGCGGGTGTTTAGATTCAACTGCGTGGAGATATACTGTAGACTATGATGGTCGGAGTTACATAACTTGAAATAACGTCCTAAGAGGAAGTGTCACCAATAAAAAAGAGCATGAACTACAGTTGGAAGCTCCAAATCATGAGTAGGGTATTTTAGCTCATGGGTCTTGAGCTTTTGTGACTCATAGGCGATCACTTGACCATCCTGCATCAACATTGCTCCTAATCCCTCTAAAGACGCATTGGTGCGTACCATTAAGTCTATTGCCAGGTCAGGTACTGCTAAGATAGGAACACTAGTGAGATGCTCCTTAAGGACCTCAAAGGCCCTCTCACATTGCTTCGTCCATATGAAACTCTTCCCTTTCCATTGAAGGGAAGTGATGGGGTGTGTTATCCTGGAAAAGCTCTCAACAAATCTGTGATAATATCTTGCTAGCCCCATGAAGCTTCTAACCTCTGTGACACTAGTAGGTGCTGGGCAATCCCTAATAGCTCTAATCTTCAATGGATCTACTAAGATCCCATCACCAAATAGAATATGCCCTAAATACTGAACCTCTAACCGAAATAAGGCACACTTTGCCAAGTTGCCATAAAGCTGCCGCTCTCTCAAACACTTTAGAACCTGGCATAAGTGCTCCTCATGACCCTCCTAGTCCATGAATAAATCAATATGTCATCAAGGAATATGATCATGAACTGATCAGGAAATGTGTAGAACACCCCATTCATGAGACTCATGAATACTACAGGGGCATTAGTCAAACTGAACGGCACCACGGTTAACTCATAGTGACCATACGGAGTCTGAAATGCCGTCTTATGGATATCCGCCTCTGTAATTCATAACTAATGGTATCCAGACTTCAGGTGAATCTTAGAGAACACACTGGCTGCCTGCATCTGATTAAACAAGTCATTGATCCTAGGCAAAGGATAATGGTTCTTCATCGTCACCTTATTCAGTTGACTATTATCCATACAAAGTTGAAGAGACCCATCCTTCTTCATCACGAATTAAATATCACATAGGAGTGAAATGTGAAATATGTATAAATGCTGAATGGTGAAATATCATGCAAGAGTTGCTGACTAAGTAATGAATTAAAGTAGAGTGTTTGAAATATATGAAGAGCCGAACTCATGGAAAATAGGGCGGTGCCCAAAAAATGTTGCAAGGGATTGGGGGTGGGGCTCCCGCCCCACCCGCAAGGCACTACCTTGGTGTGGGATGGGGGTTCCAACCCCCTCTTGCTCCACAATCCCCACTAAAACATCCACGCAGGGTTTAAAACCCTGTGCGACCCAACCGCTTACTCTATTTTTTAACTTTTAGATGCTATAAAAAATTTAAACCCTAGTTGAAAATTTTGACTCTACTAAATTTAATATCATTTCACTTTATAAATAAAGAATTACATTGTAGTTAAATAACTTATTGAGTTGTTGTATTTTTATCACTCACTATTTATGATAGTGAGAAATATTGTTTTTATTTTTAACTTTTAGACGCTATAAACATTTTAAGCTCTAATTCAAAATTTTGACTCTATTAAATTTTCTATCATTTCACTTTGATTATATATATAAGTCTCTGGTAAAAATTAAAATAGTATTTCTCACTGTCATAAACTGTAAGTGATAAAAATACAGCCACTCAATAAGTTATTTAACTACACACACACACATATATATATACACACATTTACTTTTACACATGAGTACATTCAAATAAAATAAATAAATAAATAAATATATATATATATTTATATAGCATGTAACTTAGCACAATGAGGCCTTAAACACTAAACTAAACAACAAATATCTTTCTTTCTATTAAGCAACATAATAGCATGATTTCTTCTCACAAAAGCACTATAGAGTACATTTTTCTTTACTCAATTCTTTTTCTTTCATTGCAACTAACTAGGAATAAAGAGAGAGGGAGAAAGATAATATTATTTCAACAATGAGATTGAAGATAAAACTAACATGCTCATTTATTTAACATATTATAATGTTTACAAAAGGGTAAGGTTACAACTCTTATGTTTTTCACCCTCCAAATTTGAATAAACTTAATACAATCCCTAAATAGCAAATAGGCATCTCAATGCCTTCTCTTTTACCACAATGCTTAGAGTCACTAAAACAAGTTTACTTCAACAAAATCAACTTCTCCAAGGCCACCAAATGAACCTACAAAACACACAAAATAGTTCACAATACCCATGAGAAGCTCTCCTCCCAATCTAGGCCTACTAATAGGCCACCCCCAAGCTAGGAGGCCTTCCAATAAATAAAGAGCATACCACAAAGGAATAAAACACTCACATCATACACATTAACACCCATCCAAGGCAAAACACAAAACTAACTCATTTTGAAAATGAGTTTGAAGGGTGAGAGAGTGGACTACTCTCAACTCAAGGAGACCCACACTCATAATACCCAAAAACTCAATATACTCATAATGCTCATAATCACTTGGCCTCTTGCCATAACTTCTCATTTGTCAGAACAAGGCACTCATGCCATAAGATCATACAAAGGCCCTTGGCGATAAAACTATACCAAAACAAAGAGGGAAAACTGAGGAGGTTCACATCCTCTCACCCAAGACAAAGGTGAGCTCTCTCATATGGAGAGCTCATCCAACAACCCTTTAAAACTCACAAACACAAACTAAAAAGAACATAAGCCCAACATTAATAAACATACATATTGCATAAGCAAAAGAAAGTAAAATAAAAGGCTTGAAGCCTTGAGGAATACTTGTCAAGCTTCAAGGATGGAGGATGTTGGTGAAGAACTTTCCACAAGTCCTCCCAAATTCTTTCCAAGATCTACAATTTGTCTCCTTCCCAACACAAGCATAAAACATCCCAAAAGAAAAGAACAAAAGAACCCTCATCTCATCTAAATGAGAGAGATAAATAGGCAAGGCTCTCAAACTCTAATGGATGAGAAGGTGACACTTGTCACCCTCTCCTACATCCACATAACCCTCCTCACAACCCCACAAGAATGAGGAGGTGACAATTGTCATCTTCCCATTCCACAAAGCTACACACTCTCACACAAATGCTCTCACATGTGTGAGAGCATAGGGAGATGTGAGCACACAAGGGAAGGTTCTCATGAATGAGGAGGTGACACTTGTCACCTCATTCAACTAAGCTACACTCTTCCCCACCAGTGCTCTCACACATTTGTGAGAGCATAGGGAAGAGGTATCACACATGTGAGAAGATTCAAGAAGCTTCTAAAGCACTTGAGGCAAGGGTAACCTTACTCAAGTGGGTGAGGTTAGGTTAAGTGAGATGGTGACCTTCCAACCACCTCTCACATTTCCCAAACTCGTCACTTGACTCAAGGGCCAAGTTTGGGTGACCATAGATGGTTCAAAACAAGTTTATACATGTTAGGAATGGTCCTATACCCTAGGGGTATGACTTAGGGTCAATATTTGATGTAGAGGCAAATTGGATGGGAAAGGATAGACAAACTAGACAAGGTTCTACTACACCTACAAGCCCAAAAACAAAGAACTTTATGCAAAAATGGGAACAAAAGAAAGAAACTCTTGGATCATCATGGAAATGTTGGTTTGGGATGTTAGGGGACTCATTCCATTGATTGGACAAGGTGGACTAGACTTCGGGTTGGTACTTCCTTCACAAAACCTCCAAAATGGCTTGTAGCCCTTCAAAATGACAACAGTCCTAATAACTTTTGACTCAGACCTCCAAACCTAGATCTTAGACAATATATAGATACCCATTATGGCCCTCTATCATATATCCCAAACTTGGCATATGTTGTTTTGGACGGAATTTCTCAACCAATAACCCCTGTTAGTGACCTAAAGCCCCAATTAGGCCAAAATTACAAAGGGACTACCAAAGAATGCAAGTCCAAAACTTAACCAAGGGTTTTGACATCTAGGATGCATGCTAAAACAAAGGATTTTGTGGGTTTTAGACTCCTACTCTCTGCTGTTCCAAGAAATACCTCTTAGGTTCCTCTAAATGTGCTCTTAAACATCACCTAGCACATGGTTTTGTTAGGTTTCATCAAACAAAACCCCTCCTTCTCAGATTTCTTGCCAAAAACTCATTATATACTACTAATAAAAACTTATTACATCCCATTCCACTGATCAAAGTAGTTCTACATCAGTGGAATGGTAGGAAATACTTAAATCACAGTCACAACCCTAGATGAGGGTTTCACAGGCCAGTTTTAGAAAAAACCTTGTATCTTCCTACCACAGAAATGTCAAAGAACCAAACTAAATTTAAATGAAAGATAACTCCATTCTCTAATTGATAAAACTATGAAAAAGTGGAAACAACCTTGTACCTTTGTACAATACAGACTGTAGCATCGTGGAAATTCAGAAAATAGGGTTTCAGAACAAGTTTTAGAAAAACATTCACCGAATGCACAAATCTCAACCAAATGTCACAAAATTAGTCTTGAATGAAAGGTGAGACATAGATATTTCCAAAAAGTCTAGTCTCACCTTCTAATTCATTCGTATACACAAGTTATGGATGTTATAGCAGAAAAAATGTAGAAAATTCTAGAAATCACAGTGCTAGTTTGTATTTCTTGATCACCAACTCCAACTACTGCCTTACCTCGACCCTTGGGAGGAATTTTAAGCATGTAATTACAGTTCCAACTTTCCCCAACCAATTTTCAAGAGGGTGACCATTGGTTTTTTATATTTTTGCCATTTGTTTGCTTTACAATTTATAAAAGTTGCCAAACAACTTTGCACATTTTGACAATATAGAAGGCTACAAGAGCCCAACTACCTTAAAAGGTCCACAAACACCCTAGACACACCTAAGGAGACTCAAAAAACCCTATTACATTCATTGGATCCATCCTTGGTTACATTTTCACCATGTGACAACAATATGACAACATTGACAAAAACATGGCATTTTGGACAAATGCCTACAAAATGGATCCAAACTTATTACAAACACTTAGGAAGTGGTCCATTGGACCTTATTACATCAAATATGGTCTCATATGACCTTATTCACTGTAAAAACTCAAAAACCTCAACTTAACACCATTTTGGCCTCATGGTGGCCACCTTGTGTTAGGTGCTCCTGCACCATACACCCAGCCTAGAAAAGAACTCAAGCCACATGAGTTGAACCTTTGTCTTGCTCCACCTTTATCCTCTACTACTTCATGTCTTCTCCATGATCTCTAGACTGCAACCTGCTTCCCTGGAATAAAAAACTCATGCCTAGCATTGTAGGCTCTACTCACACCTTGCCACGAGTGAGTGCTTGCAACCAGACCTATACTTTGTTGGCCATTCTTCCTTACTGTCATCTCTACCTAAACACCTACATTCAAAACCTTGTTTGGTGCTTCTTGTACTGCTGCTATGGTAGAAAATGTTTGCCTTTCAACTCTTGTTGGTGCTAGAGGACAAACAATGGTCCCTACTATAATAGCATCTCCCTCTTTCCAACCACCTTGTGGCTGCCTGCGAACTTTCTCTTTGACCTTCTTCTAATCCATCTCAAACATCACCATCTAATCTCCATCATTCAAAACTGATATCACCTTCAAACTTGGATCTTTGGCAACCCCACTCCTTGAGGTATCCTCAACTTTCCTTGTCTCTTCTTCATTGCTCTTCACAAATTCTTTCTTACCCACTAAGATGACCTTGGCTGCCTTCTTTGCTTCAACATCCTCCTGTAATGGTGTCATCACAAAAGTCCTCCCATCCTTCTTGATGGTGTATGTGTTAGCATATCCATCATATAATTCTTGCCTATCAAATTGCCATGGCCTACCTATAAGTAGGTGACAACATTCCATGGGCAAAATGTCACATAAAACCCTATCCTTATATTCTCTAATTTGAAAATCAACATATGCTTGTTCATCTACCAAAAGTGATTGACTATCATTGACCCAAGATGCTTTGTAAGGAGTTTGATGAGGAATCATTTTTATGTTCAATTTATCCACCATTTCCCTAGACATCATATTATCTGTTGAACCAGAATCTATTACTTCCTTGCATATTTTACCTTTGCTTTTGCAGTTGGTCCTAAAAAGTACTCTCCTTTGTATCATCTCCTTGGATGTCTTCAAGAGTGTTCTCCTTAGCATCAATGCTTCTCCATCTTGAACTGGGGCTACACTCCCAATTGGAGAGTTGACACTTTCATCTACCTCCTCTTCTTGAACATATTGAACCCTCTATTCATTCCTCCTTTCACTACCACTAGATGTAGAACTTTGTTTCATTGGACACTTGTATGCTGTATGACCAATCTCATTGCAATGATAACATCTCCTAGTGAAAACATTAGAGCCTCTACCTCCACCTCTTGTGCCTCTAAATCCCCCTCTAAAATCAGAAACTTGGCCCTTACCTCTGCTTGTGTCTCCTTGTTCTTCTTGGGACTAATTTCTATCTTCAAAACTGTCCCTACCTCTGAAATTTCTGCCACCTCTTCCTCTACTTTGCTGCTCACCTTTCCTCTTCAACTTCTCTTTAGCCCTTAATGCCACTTGAAAGCACTTATCCATAGTTTCAAGGGTCAATAAACTAATTTCATCTTGGATATTGAACCTCAAACCATTTAGATACCTTTCCACCTTAGCTTTTTCATCCTCCATGTACCCGCAACGAAGAGTGTATTTGTGAAACTCCTCGGTGTAAGTAGCCACATCCAAATCTATTTGTTTGAAATTTTGCATCCTCTTGTAGATCTGCACCTCATAGTTTGATGGAAGGAATTGGGACTTGATCCTCTGCAACATTCTGCTCCATGAAGAGATCATACTCTTCCCATTCTTTACCCTCTCTCCTTGGGTGTAATTCCACCATGTAAGGGCAGCACCTTTGAGTTTAGTTTTTGCAAACTTAACTCTCTTAATTTTAGGAACTTCTTTGTATTCAAAGTAGTTGTTTAGAGCCTCAATCCACTTGATGACTTCATCAGCATTCATCTTCCCACTAAACATGGGAATCTCCATCCGAGCCCCTGAAGAATCCTTGCCAATTGCCTTGATGGCTTCAAGGAAATGCCTTTGATCAGCCGATACCTCTACCTCTTCTTGCTCTTCTTCTTCTTCCTCTTTCTCTTCCTCTTCATTTGAACCATCATCTATCCTCTTCCCTATCCTCAATGCCTTCAACTCTGCTTGGAGTGCTTCCTTGACTCCACTTTTGATCTTCTCTTCCATCTCCTTGAACTTCTTGATCACTTCGGTGGTCTTCCCCTTTGGAGGCATATTGCTAGCCTCTCCTTCACTCTCCTTTGCTGACATATACCAGGCCAACAACAAAACCTTTTATGTCTTTGATACCACTATGATGTAGAGGCAAATTGGATGGGAAAGGATAGACAAACTAGACAAGGTTCTACTACACCTACAAGCCCAAAAACAAAGAACTTCATGCAAAAGTGGGAAGAGCAGAAAGAAACTCTAGGATCATCATGAAAATGTTGGTTTGGGATGTTAGGGGACCCATTCCATCTATTGTCCAAGGTGGACTAGACTTCGGGTTGGTACTTCCTTCACAGAACCTCCAAAATGGCTTATAGCCCTTCAAAATGACAACAGTCCTAATAACTTTTGACTCAGACCTCCAAACCTAGATCTTAGATAATCAGTAGATACCCATTATGGCACTCTATCACATATCCCAAACTTGGCATAAGTTGTTTTGGACGGAATATCTCAACCAATAACCCCTGTCAGTGACCTAAAGCCCCAATTAGGCCAAAATTACAAAGGGACTACCAAAGAATGCAAGCCTAGAACTTAACCAAGGGTTTGGACATCTAGGATGCATGCCAAAATAAAGGATTTTGTAGGTTTTAGACTCCTACTCTCTTCTATTCCAAGAAATACCTCTTAGGTTCCTCCAAATGTGTTCTTAAACATCACCTAACACATGGTTTTGTTAGGTTTCATCAAACAAAACTCCTCCTTCTCAGATTTCCTACCAAAAACTCATTATATCCTACTAATACATACTTATTACATCCCATTCCACTGATCAAAGTAGTTTACATCAGTGGAATGATAGGAAATACTTAAATCACAGTCACAACCCTAGATGAGGGTTTCACAGACCAGTTTTAGAAAAAACCTTGTATCTTCCTACCACAGAAATGTCAAAGGACCAAAATGAATTCAAATAAAAGATAATTCCATTCTATAACTGATCAAACCATGAAAAAGTAGAAACAACCTTGAACCTTTGTACAATACAGATTGTAGTAGCGTGGAAATTTAGAAAATAGGGTTTCAGGACAAGTTTTATAAAAATATTCACCGAATGCACAAATCTCAACCAAATATCACAAAATTAGTCTTGAATGAAAGGTAAGACACAAATATTTCCAAAAAGTCCAGCCTCACCTTCTAATTCATATGTATACAAAAGTTATGGTCGTTATAGAAGAAAAAATGCAGAAAATTCTAGAAATCACAGTGCTAGTTTTTATTTCTTGATCACCAACTCCAACTACTGCCTTTCCTTGACCCTTGGGAGGAATTTTAAGCATGTAATTATAGTTCCAACTATCCCCAAGTACTTTTCAAGAGGGTGACCATTGGTTTTTTATATTCTTGCCCTTTGTTTGCTTTACAATTTATAAACGTTGCCAAACAACTTTGCACATTTTGACAATATAGAAGGCTACAAGAGCCCAACTACCTAGGGTCAATATTTGACCATTATTAACACTAGAAAACACATAAATTCCCTTGAAAAGGGCTTCAAACATTTAGAACTATAAATTGTAGAAACCCAACAATACAATTTTTAAAAAACATCAATAGATAATTAAAAAATGGTAAACCTTACAAAATATCATAAATCCAATACAACATAAGCAACATTCTCAAACACAAATGACCTTAGTCCAACTTAGGACTAGGTTGGCTTAACAGGGATATTACATATGATTATTGTCTGACCTCCGATTTTGCATGGGCATGGAAAGTTACCTGCACACTTCCACAAACCCATTAATAGCACATGGTAAAATAGCCGAAGCGAAGTGAACTACATACATCACACACAGGATCGCATAGTCTCATATAACATCAATAATAACCACATGCTAACACACACACACGCATATATACATACATACATATATACATATGTATCTATACATACATATATATATATATATATACATACATACATATATATATATACATACATACATATGTATATGTATATATGTATACATACATATATGTATGTATGTATGTATGTATACATATATGTATACATATACATACATATACATACATATATATACATATATACATACATGTATGCATATATACATACATGTATGCATATATACATATGTATGCATATATATGTCTCTCAAGTCATTCCCATTCACAAGTAAAATCAGGATCTCATAATGTAAGATAAATCATAAATTTCACCATCAATACACATACCAATACTCATCAAATGAAAACATAGCATCTAAACATCATATCATCAAATGAAATGTAACAAGAGATCTAATCATCCACAAAGCATAAACCATCTATCTAATCAAGCATAAGATAAAGTAAGGTCTAAGTATGGGATCAACAGTCCTCAATGTCCACATGTCCATAATAAAATCCATCAAATATGTATCGTAAGTAAAAATATATGATAAGGCAAAGGTAGGCCTCACTATCTCATCCTACAGTGTTATTGGTTTGACCTATTCTGGTCATAGTAAAGATTGGTTCAATTCACCATTAGTCCATCTAACTTGGACTTTTGACTCCGATTCTAGGATTCCGTTCATTAATTGTCTTGTTGCCTATGCAACGGGAAACCTGTATTCCCATTCTTTCTTTTTATAGGTTTAAATGTTCATGATTTCAGTTTTTAAGACCATTCCCAGTCTAAGATTCTATGATTACCTTGTTCCAAGGTTTTCATCAAACTCACAATGATTATAACACATACCATTATAGTGATAGTATTAATAAGTTGACAATATTAAATAGACCCTTAGTCTGAAAGATTCAAAAGGGTTTTAACTCCTTATACTTCTTTCTCAAAGTATTGTCATTGTAATAAGGAATTTATTCGTAATAGTCTATAAATATTTGAGTTATCAAGATTCATTCTCATATTTCCTTTTCTAGAAAATAAAAGACACTCAAGGTTATGCTTTCTTGATGTTGAAATCTTGACATGCACTCAGTGCAATGACATAATGATACCCATTATCAACTTCTCTTTTCTTTCATAAATAATAATAAGGAGCTTACTATCACAACATTGACTTAGTATCATAGGCTTACAAACCTATTGTAACATATAATAGTTCATGGGTAGCCTATATATATATGCCTCTCAAGTTATTCCCATTCACAAGTAAAATCAAGATCTCATAATGTAAGATAAATCATCAATTTCACCATCAATACACATACCAATACTCATCAAATGAAAACATAGCATCTAAACATCATATCATCAATTTCGAGAAACAAATATTTTTATCACACCATTGACTTAGTATCACAGGCTTACAAACCTATTGTAACACATAATAGTTCATGGGTAGCCTATGTATATACATGTCTCTCAAGTCATTCCCATTCAAAAGTAAAATCAAGATCTCATAATGTAAGATAAATCATCAATTTCACCATCAATACACATACCAATACTCATCAAATGAAAAAATAGCATCTAAATCATATCATCAAATGAAATCTAACAAGAGATCTAATCATCCACAAAGCATAAACCATCTATCTAATCAAGCATAAGATAAAGTAAGGTCTAAGTACGGGATCAACAGTCCCCAATGTCTACATGTCCAAAATAAAATCCATCAAATATGTATCGTAAGCAAAAATATATGGTAAGGCAAAGGTAGGCCTCACAGTCTCATCCTACAGTGTTAATGGTTTGACCAATTCTGGTCATAGTAAAGATTGGTTTAATTCACCATTAGTCCATCTAACTTGGAGTTTTGACTCTGATTCTAGGAGTGCGTTCATTAATTGTCTTGTTGCCTATGCAACAGGGAACCTGTATTCCCGTTCTTTCTTTTTACAGTTTAAATGTTCATGATTTCAGTTTTTAAGACCATTCCTGGTCTAAGATTCTATGATTACCTTGTTCCAAGGTTTTCATCAAACTCACAATGATTATAAGACATACCATTATAGTCCATAGTATTAATAAGTTGACAATATTAAATAGACCCTTAGTCTAAAAGATTCAAAAGGGTTTTAACTCCTTATACTTCCTTCTCAAAGTATTGCCATTGTAATAAGGAAGTTATTCATAATAGTCTATAAATATTTAAGTTATCAAGATTTATTCTCATATTTCATTTTCTGGAAAATAAAAGACACTCAAGATTATGCTTTCTTGATGTTCAAGGCTTGACATGCACTCAATGCAATGGCATAATGATACCCATTATAAACTTCTCTTTTCTTTCATAAATAATAATGAGCTTACTACTCATTTTTAAATAAAGAAATACCCGAATATAGGATGACTACTTTTCAAGAAACAAATATTTTTATCACACCATTGACTTAGTATCACAGGCTTACAAACCTATTGTAACACATAATAGTTCATGAGTAGCCTATAGATGTTATCCATCTATCCATAATGTTTGACAAAACAAGAGTATTTGGCATGTAGTGGTATTCTTCATGAATACATGTCTCTAGGACTGTAGCAATATTCTAACCATAAATACATCGCTCTTGGCCTGTATCTATATTCTAACCATGAATACATGGCTCTTGGCTTGTATCTATATTCTAACCATGAATACATGGCTCTCAGCCTATAGTTATATTCTAACCATGAATACATGGGTCTCAGCCTATATTCTAATCATGATATATAAATCTTTACCTACCTGATAGCCATGGGTGACAATTATCATTCAATAATATTTTGATATGAAGAGTTAACAGTCTATAAACAATGAAGTATGTAGCTAGCTGATACTATAGCCATGGAGATCATCATTATAGTGTTACAACAGTAGTCTAACACCCTCAGCCTTATAAGACTCGATGGGAATGATATGAACTATTTAACAAAGCTCTCAAGGTTCGGCCTCAAAGGCCTTGATAGAGTTATTAATAAACTCTTTGTTTCCACATATATAATAACACAGTCAACTATACCACAATATATAATTGATTCAATATCAAGAATCTATTTATACTACCATTATGGCTATACGCCATACAACATTAGTTACCATAAGTACCTATTAAATTGACACCACCTACTGTAGAGTTTCCTCAACATCTATAGGATGTTCCTCCTTCAAATTCTTCCTTGCGTATCATGGCTTAACCATGGCTTTTTCTTTTGCCTGTTCTCTCTCAAGAAACATCTAGAAGAGCACATAACATTCTTCACCAAAAGAAATCCATATAGTATGGTTCGATAACTTTTTTCCCGTACCATCCACCAGGAATATATGTTCCCCTCACATACCACTCTCTCCCAAGAGCTTCCCATGGGGTTTTATCCTTGTAATAACATTATACACATATCCCACTCACTCCACTCTTCGTGGACATGGGTATGACTTCTTACAAGAATGTAGCAACTAAAGATCCAAAGGTGTTTGACTCCACAATAGGTGGATAATGATTATATATCACATAATGTCATATACATTTATATGATATTATGAGATTATTAAAATAATATAATTTATCACTAAATTTACATTACCAACATTAGGGTGGTAACATCAATTTGCAAACATGGGGTCGAGACTTACTCACCCACTTCGCTATCTCAGAAGTTATAGTTAAAATAATTAAATGATATTCAAGAAAATTAATATAGAAATAAATAAATAAACAAAGGGAATCTCTGATATCCAACCAAGGGTACTATCATCTATATGAATGTTCTAAGAACATTATTTAGTCAGATCGACGTAGATGACGTCGAGAGATCTTAAATCAATTTGTCGACAATAGTCGAATTGAAATCGACTTAACAAGGAAAAATGGATTATACTCACCCTATCTTGCATGGGTTCATGAAAGATCAACTTTGATACTTAGATGGCAATCTGACCTTTTCCACAACATCTATTTCCTTCTCCCAGGTGATACTCTCCTTCCATCCTTGAAGGAAGATTCTTTTCCTAGTTACACTTACAACCATATAACCATGATCAGTGTATCATCAATTAAATCATAAAATGTTATGATAAAATAATCTTAAGAACATGTAATATCATGTCTAATCTAAGAATCAATCAAAATCCCTATAATCAATGATTGAACTTGATCTTTTCCACAAACATCAAATCATTAATCTAAGACTAATTATCCTTTTTACCACATAAAAGTAATATTGATTATCCTTTTTACCACATGCAAGTAAGATTAAGCTTAATCAAAAGTTGGGGATGTAACATAGATCAACAAGTAAATTACAATTAACTTCCTCATTGGGTCCATCTACAAAAAAGTAGGGTTTTGAAACCCTTTCTTTGTGATTATTCATGTGTAAATTGCATGAATGAATTGAGGGTCTTACTGAATTAAACTTGCACAATGAAATTTCTTGGGTAAAACCATAAAAAAAGGGTGAAAATGAGTAGAAGTTGTTCCAAGATGTAGCTAGGGTGTATTAGATGGTATATTTCCTGACCCATGCACCATTGGCGTCATGCCCTAAAGTTCAAACGAAGTCCCCTAAAAACTTGAGACATAGAATGTGTTTCAAAACTTTGAGTCTCTCTTTGGCTTGGATAAACCAATTTCAAAACATAGTCATTTCTATAAAAAACCATAAAACATATTCAATACCAAACTATTTGTCAGGTTTTATAAGTTTATTGTATTTTTAGTATCCTTAGTGATGAATTAAACCATTGGAAGTATAATAAAATTTATAAGGTTTCATTATTTAAATCTCGTCAAAAAAAGTTGCAGAGTTCTTGGACCCATTAGGATTTATCCCTTGTGCTTTAAAACCTCTGTAAAACCTATCTAAGCTTGTGTTGATGTGGCATCCCTTGTTATGTCATTGATGTCGACAAGCTTGTGTTATCATTGGTGTCAACTGTGTCTTCTGATGAGGTTGTTGTTGTTTGATTAAGTTGTCCTGCTAAAAGTGATTTGGTTGCTTTGTAAAGGTACTGAAGATGTTGAGGATATGCTTCTATTGTTGGGTTTCCAAGTGCTTTTGACAAAATTTGATTAATATTGGAAACAGTGTGCTGAAGAAGTCTTTTGGCTTACAGAATGCTATTCGAGTTTTTGCTCTGCATTTCTTTTGTGTTGGAGAGCTGACTGTGTGGTTTGGATATGTCATTTAGAAGTGTTTTAAGATGCTAAATCTAGAATTTGGTGCTCCAAATCATTGTGCAGTAAAAGTTGTATTCACCAGTTTGAGAACAATGTTTGACAACGTCTGCAGTGTGTTTGGAAGAAACTGTTTTGCTCTGAATTTGTCTGTAGAGAGGTTTTAGGTGTTGTGGTTCTAGATGTGTGGTTATAAGGTCCTTATCTATCTTCAATCTAGAAGGTTTGTGATTTTATGCTCCAGAAAGTGATTTCTTGTGTAGCTGAGTTCGACAGTGATGTTTGTAAGCAGATTATGAACTTTCTTTAGGTGAAAGTTGTAGTGAAATAACTTGCACAATAGAAGAAGATGATATGAAATATGCTACAAATACTTGATAATAACTAAGAATAACATGCCACTTCGAGGGGGTAAGCCTCCAAATATCTCCAATGAGAACACACTTCACAATATGATGATGAAATGAGACTCACATCCTCCTATATATACCTAATTATGCTTAGGCCGAATAGACATACCCTTATATAAGCCCTAGGTCGACCTAACTAACTAAATAATGATATAATAATGATGACATGACTTAATTATGAGTTAAGATAGCCACAAGCCAACTATTCATAACCCGATGTATACCAATATTAAGGGCGTAGCATGCCCCCTTCTTCAAAGAAGAATTGTCCTCAATGCTAATCAAGTGTGGATTCTTTTGAATGAACTCCTCATCCTCCCATGTGGCCTCTTCAATTGATAAATTATTCCATTGGATGAGATACTCAGTGAGAGTTCTATTCCTCAGCTTCTTCGTGCATGTTTGACGAATGCACTCTGGTTCTAATATGATTCTTCCTTCTTCATCAAGCTCTAGTAACACTATCTTGGATGGACTTATGAGTCTACTAGCATTCTCCAAGATAGAGATATGGTAGAAAGGTTGTATGATTTTTGATTTAGGTAACCTCAATTTGAAGTCTATGTTGTCTATCCTTTTTGAACCTTTACGAGGCCCATACAAATCAGGTTCCCCTTTGTGATCCAAAACTGTAACTACTTTCTTGAAAAGTGAAGCGAGAATCTTTAGCTGTTGCACTTCCATTGACAATAATTGAGCCACACATTTATCCACATATTTTTTTAGTGACATTTGGTGTGCACTTACCAATTGTGGACTCTTTGCACATAAACCCCTTAGCTCATATTTTTATCCCTGGAGTAGAAGCGCATGAATAGTTGGTGCAGGAGCACCAAGAGATTTATGTTTTATTTTTTATATCCATTTTGTTGGTTAGTTTCATAAGGTCCTAGAGACCATCCTCATGATGTAATAAGGCTATGATGCCATGTTGTAAAGGACTATGTCCAAAAGTCTATAAACTACTGTCATAAAACCATAGAGGATAGTCATGTAGTCTTCATATTTTTAAGCCTTGTTAAGGCATGCTCAAAAAGTCTTAGGCATGTTCAAAGAACCTAAGGAATGTTCAAAGCCTAATTTACATTGTAAACATGTTTGGAGACTATGTTAAGCCCAAACAAAGATATAACTCTACCAAACAAAGGAGATTAGTTGCTGCAGTTAAACACAGAGAAGTTTGGAGAGGAAGTTCGATGGTTGGGGCAGTTCCATCGATCCCAACCACCCTCAAACTACCTCAAGAAAATGTAGAAGGATTATTTTAAGCCTACCAATGTTCATTGTTGGATGGGGGACATTTTTGATTGAAGAAAATAACAAAAACATTAGTTTTTCTGCCTTTTCCTGTATCATTCGCTGTAGCAGGCCGTACTGTACTCTTGTACAAAACAGTCATGGTCTCTAATTATGTGGCACATTTAGAAGGATGAGTTAGCTTCCAACAAGGTTGGTTTGAGGTCTTGACAATAGATATAAGGAAAGATATTCACATGCTCCTCAAACTGCTTTTGTGGTGACTGTTTTCTGAATTTGCTCATTGCAATAGTCCGTACTGTTTAGAGGTACGGGGTTGGTTTCTTCCTTGCATAAGTTGATCAGTTAGATTGAGATGTTATATTTCCTTTGAGATTGGTTTGGTACTTTGAAACACATATAGAAGGAAGTTGTAAAGCTTTCTCTAAACTTGGTTTGGTAAAGCCCTAACTTAGGTTTTGGTTGAAATTCATACTCCCACCACCATTCCACTGATGTAAGGCTTCATAAATTAATGGAATTGATTGTAATGATGTTTTTTTCATGTTATTTTTCAAGATCTTGGGTAGGAGAGATGTTTTGAGACAGTTTTTGTGAAAACCCTAGCAAAACCATGTGCTAGGAAGCTTGTAAGAAGCAACAACAGTAAGGAATTTGAGAACAGTCAGTTCTAATAGCAGATGAATATTGAATTCCATGGTTTTGGGATGCCATTGACATGTCTAAGTGGTCAAGGGAGTTACAAGCCATCATTTGAGGGTACTTGCTTCACAAACTAGGCCTAATTAGGGCTTAAAAACACTAGGAGGGTTATTGGTTAGGGCATACTCTCTAAAACAACCCAAACCCATTCTTGGATATGTGGTAGAGGATCATATTGGGTATCTTTCAATTATCTGATATTTGTTTTTGAAGTTCTGTGCAAGAAGATATCAGGACTATTCTCTGTTTTTAGGGCTACTAGCCATTTTTGAGGTTTATGAAGGAAGTGTTGGTCCTGAGGGTGATCTGCCTTAACCAATGGATGGAATGAGTCCTATAGCATCCCAAATCAAACTTTCCATGATGAACCATGAGTTCCCTTCCGCTGTTCCCACTTTTGTATGAAGATCTCTGATTTTGGGCTTATAGGTGTAGTTGAACCTTGTCAAGTTGTCTATCTTTCCCCATCCAATTTGCCTCTACATCAGTAGTTCTTGGAAATTCATCTTAATTGTGCCCAAGGTAGTAAGCCATTGAACTCCCAAAATAATGTCTGCTCCAGCCATGGGTATAGCAAACATAGGGCTATCTATCATGTAGTCTCCCATGTTGAGTTTAATATTATGGCATTTTCCTGAACAATTGACTGTACAACCATCTGCAATCATAACCTAGAATTTGGGGATAGGGTAGACAAAACAATTTAACTTTGCTTCTAGTTGCTTGTTGATGAAGTTATGTGTACTCCCTGAGTCAATCAATACTGTCACTATTTGTTGTTTAAGGAAACCCCTTACCTTGAGTGTTTGTGGGTTATTAATACCTGATAATGCATGACAAACAATAGTTGGTTGGATATCTTTAGAGTCCTCTACCACCACCACTAGATCTTCTTCATCCTTATCTTCATAATAGGTAGCCTCAATGTAGAACAACTTCTTCTCATCATATTTATGTCCTTTATGATATTTTCCATCACAATTGAAACATAACCCTTCGGCCTTTTTCTCTTCCAATTGTTGAGGTGTCAACCTAATAGGACGAGTAAATGATGATGCAAGAGTCTTGTCAACTTTGTTACTAGGTAATTCCTCCCTTCTATTAGCCAATTTTTTTTCCTCCACTTGTCTCACCATAATCATTACTTCAAAGATAGAATTTGGACAGAACATGCGTACATCATGTTGAATGTGATCCTTGAGACCACCCAAGAATAAATCATTCAAGTTCTCCTCTATAATTGTATCCACTCTTCATGATAGATTTTGGAATATTGTACTTGGAGTTCCTTCGTAAAAACTGACCATGAGATAGTGAGACCCTTCTTATTTCGATGAGTACAAAAACAATGATACCAAATGAATTGATCTGGTTCTAGATATAGGGAAGCCATCATGACCTTTTGTCCATTTGGGATTTGATGTACTTCAAAAAAATTCTCCATTTGGTTTATCCATGTTAGAGGATCCTTGCCATCGAACTTGTGCACATCCACCTTTGGAAACAAATTCCTAGATCCCATAGGAGTATTAAAATTTGTGTCAGTATTAGCCAACTTGGAGGTTCCACCTTGGTTGCTTGAGAACTCCTTTCTTGATTCATTCATATAGCCACTTAACATGCTTCATATATCTGATATATCTCCTCTTAGGTCACACATATCCACCTTCATTGAGGAAATGTCTTCCTTGACCTTACTGATTTCCTCATTAGGATTAATATCCTCTATTGTTACCCCATCCTTATCAGGAGTCTTCCTCGGTGCAACAACATTCTTTTTGCCCCTTGTTGCAGGCCCCGTCATGATCAGAACCAATAATTTTGAAATAAACCACACACATGAAACCTAAATTCTCCAAAATTTTTACTATAATTTACTAGGGCCAAAATACCTCTCACCCAGAAAAATCTCCCATAAATAAGTAGATTTGCAGCCTTGAAAGTGAATTTTGTGGAAACCCTAATTTTGCAATAACTCACTTATTTTGCTCCAATTTCTCTAAATTTTGGACTGTAGGCTCCTCTAGTATGTCATCAAAAACCCAATAAAAATTAGGCTCCAATTCGGCAGGATGTGAGAGATATGTAGATCCCAAATAAATTATGTAGAAACCTTAATTCTATAATAATTCGCTCAATTATGTTCCAATTCTTTTGAAATCTATAATATAGCTTCTTTAATATGGTCTTCAAAACTTTAGAAATCAGAAAAAAATCACTAAAATCTGAAAGATATGCTCTTCCCAAAATCGCCTCCAATATTGAGAAAAAACCTTGCCTCTACGGTGCCAAGATCATGCTCTGATACCACTTGTAATGAAACAACTTGCACAATAGAAGATTATATGAAATATTCTGTAAATACTTGATAATAACTAAGAATAACAGGTCACTTTGAGGGGGTAAACCTCCAAATATCTCCAATGAGAACACACTTCACAATATGATGATGAAATAAGACTCACATCCTCCTATATACCTAATTATGTTTAGGCCAAATAGACACACCCCTATATAAGCCATAGGCTAACTAACTAACTAAATAATAATATAATAATGATAACATGACTTAATTATGAGTTAAGATAGGCACAAGATGACTATTCATAACTCGATGTATACCAATATTAAGGGCGTAGCAAAAGTTGTGGTTGAATTTGTTAGTTTTCAGGTGACTTCAAGATGTTCATGGATGTTTCTAGATTGTGTTAAATATTTGTGTAAGATCCACAAGGTGTGTTTAGCTTTGAGGAAGCGTGTGCTTAAAAGTCCATAGTGTTAACTCAAGTTTGGTCGACTTGGTTGTTTGCACTAATTTTGGTTATGCTTTGGTGATTGAGAAAGCGTGGAATAACATGTAAGAGGGAATTTAGGTCCGTGCTAAGATGTGGTGTGGTCTGCATTCATTCCTTTCCTCCATAAGAATGTTTAGATCCAGATCTAATTTGAAAAGTGTAGTGAGAGCTTTCATGTGTTAGGCTATTGGATGCAGTGAGCAGAAGGTGTCTACTATTTTCATTGTTGCTGCGAATGTGTTATTTTTTTGTGGTGAATATTGAGCTTCATTGGAACTAAACTCCATGCATAGGTTAGATGCAATTATACCAGTTCAGATCTTGGCAGTGAGCCTCTCTTCTCTTCTCTTTCTTTCGCTGTGGTAGTGAGTCCACTTGCAGTGAGCATTCTTTCTTTTGGGTAGTGAGCCCTAGGCAATGAGCCTTTTTGTAATTCAATTTTGCTACTACATTATATTGTGAGCTAATCCTCACTATGGGTTTTCCCTTTTAGGGTTTTCCTTTCCCTTTTAGGGTTTTCCACATAAAATCTGGTGTTCTCTTGTGTGTGGTGTTGTTATGATTCAGTTTTAGTTATTTTCTTTTCATGCTTAATCATCATAACAAGTTTAAAGGTTAATGTGGATCTGAATGTTTGTGAGGGTTTGAAATTTTTGATACAACTGATTCACCCCCCTCTTAGTTGTCTTGTGCATTCAACATCATGAAGTTAGAATTGCTCTTGAATTATAGTGAATGGAAACTCTAAAAAAAGTCTTAAAGCAATTATTCTACAAAAGTCTCACTATTATGACTTTGAATAACTGTTCCTCACATTTAACTCTCTTGTTTTCTTCTGTTATGTCAAAAACATATGTATATAAAAGCTCCCACTCAGAGCCTTTATTTCTTTCTGTTAGTTATTCAAAGAAGACTTCTTTATTTATTTATGATTCAATTAAGAAAAAAATTAAATGTGGCAAATGCATGAAGCCACCTATTTCTAGATTTTAGGTATTAATTTAGGATAGCAAATATATAGTGTTATATTTTAATTATTCAAAAGACAAGACAAAAAATATATGAGTATATAGATTTCCTTGGTGATATTATGTGTGTATTGTTGAGTATTATTATTATTTTTATTGTAATTTTGAAAGCACAATGACATGTGGTGAAATTATGAAAGTCTTATACTCTGGGAGAGCTGGCCACTTGTTTGGTCAAGAAGGACTATTATAGATAAGTATATGTCTTTTATGTTCTATGTTTGTCTATGATGTGTTTCATTAATATTTTCATGAAATTGTTTATCTTTAGAAAGTGTTAAATAGTCTGTGTTAGCCTGCAGGTTCCATAGTATTGTTGTTTTGATGTTAAAGTAAGTTCTATAGTTTATGTTTTGTTTCAAGAAGAGTTCTTAAATTCTATTAACTTATGCTGGAAATATTATTTCTATACTTTACTGTTCATTATCAGAGTTAAACTTTTACATGCTTTCATAGCTAGACTTTACATGCTTTCCTAGTTAAATTGATGATGCTTTCATAATTTAGTTTTCAATGTTTTCTAGATTAATTTTTAAATCTTTTCCTAGTTTAGAAATTTGTGTACGTTTTCATAGAAAAAATCCATAAACTACCACTAACTTGAAATATCTAGCCTCCTTTCGCAAATAGCCTCTAGACATAACACTTGTTGACAAACTGATAAATCAAACTAAAGTACAAGGTTCAATGACATCTTGTCACTTTTTGGTGTCATTTTTGGGGACCCACACATTGTGTTATTAGGAAAATAGTTAGGTAACTCTCAATCGTGGTGATGAGACCGTAAACTATATCATTTTTAATCCAAATAGAAGCATCTCTTTCTTCGTAATAAATAAGTTTTAAAGTAGGTTTGAGTATAATTTGAGAGATTTCTAGCTTGTTTAAGGTAGAATATAAGATATTTGTTTTTTAGTACCAATGTGATCCAAATTGCTTCTTAGTTTCTAATATTTATTCATGAGTATGTGTAATATGCTATAATGTAGGTGAATGAGTTATTGAAGACTAAAACTCATGCCAAGTTGGAGCTCTGCAAATGCAAAGTTCTAGAGATGCAGGGCTCCAGAGATGCAGAAGTCAAAAATGTAGTTTTAATAAAACTGCAATATCTCACTCATTTCTTAATGAAAATCAAAATTTCAAAATGATCTAGAAAGATCGAAGAGAGGGGAACAAAACACAAAAAGAATTTGAGGAGATCTATTAAAACAAATGAGATTCAAGAATGACAAAAAATGACTGTTCTAACAACTTTAGAGATGTTCCAGAAACACTTTATGAAGTTGCTGCAGATTCTTCCAATCTACCAACACACACTCTGAGATTTTTGAAGGATAGATTGACTATAATTACTCCTAAATTAATGGATCTAATTATGAGTAATTATTCCATGCAAAGAATACACATTTAGTGCCATTGCATGTCTTTGTAAAAGGTATTGCATGTTTTGCCTTGTTATCAGCAGTTGTACAATCATTTAATGAAATGGATAAGTTTAGTTAACTAGATGAATAAGTCTAGTTAGCCACATGAATAAGTTATCTACTCTATAAAGACTCTCAATTAGAATTTAATAACCATAGTTATATAGAGAACTATGATGTAGAATAGAGAAGAAAGTTGTAAAAGAATAAATTGAAAAAAAGAACTCTGCTATTATTCAGCAATATGTACTCTTGATCTTGAAGGTTTTGAATAAAACAAGTTGTTCTACCTATTTTCTAATTGCTCGAATTGATTAGTCTCTCTCTAGAGGTGGAGCAAGGGCCCACTCCAACCGAAGGGAAGAGATTATATTTCTTAGTTTGATTAGTTGCTTTGTTGTTATGCAATTCCTTTATTCAGAATTCTACTTTCAGTTATTGCTTTCCTTAGATTAAGTTGTTTTTCTGTTGTGCAATTCTTTTATTCCAGAATTACATTAGTTTCTCAAGTTATTGCTTTCTGTAGATTAAGTTGTGTTTTTTAGAAGAGTTTAAACCTTAGTTTGTTTCATGCAATTGTTGTCAATTCCCTTTTGTAGAAAGGATTGCCATTCAAGTTATTCCTCTTCCCTTTTACATACAACCATGGACACTGCCTTGGATTGACATTTATTACAATTAAATGATGAGGAATGTAGTGACCCTTGTCATTTTTGGCACCGTTACCGGGGATAGGTGTCATTAGGGAGTTGTTGATCTGGTCATAACATGTCAAAAAGATAGGAAAATTAGTTTGGTAATCTTTTTAGGTTTATTGTTTTGAAGTTTGGTTTTTGGCATAGATAGATAAAAGAAGTTCCTCAAGAGAGATTTGTATGCCAAAAACCACCCAAACAACAGATCCAAATGTTAAGGTTCTTACATGCAAAGAAGTTGAAAAACCTTGTTGTTCTATAATTTCAGCTCTTGTGTAGCCTCTTCAACTGGATGACCATGACTCCAATGTCCAACAAGGAAAAATACATTTTAGGAGATGTTGATTCCCTACTATGTGCAATAGGTAATGAGTATAATGAAGAAATCTTGTCTCCACTGGAGGAGCTTGTATGGCATAGTATTATTTGGACGCCTTCAATGTCTAAAGAGAGCTGCCTGATCAGATATTTGAAGAACAACAAAGAGCTGCCTCTAATTATGCATGTACTGGAATATAAGGAGGGTTTCAAGATCTCTCCAATTAGCCCATGAACAACAAGGAGCTGCCTCTAATCATGCATGCACCAGAACGTAAGGAAGGATTGCAAGATATCTCCAATACACCCATGCATGTACTAGAATCAGAAATAATGGAGAAAGCTATTATTTTAGAGGAAGTTTCAAGGGAAGGTGAAGCATCAAAGTTCAAATTTTTAGTCATCTTATTCTCATGGTTTTCCTTTTCTTTCAAAAAGTTGAATTCATGGATCCATATTTTGAGAAAAGGAAGTTATTTTCCACAACCAATCAATGGTTTTTTGTAACCTATCTCTACATCACTAAGTAGAGTAGGTTAGGGTAGGTTTATTTTCTACAAATAAGTTCTTTGCACATGTACTTTTCTATACAAGTTGCTGCTCACCATAATAAGGTTGATACGTGTTGGCATATTACATCATTATCATATTGTACTTGATTTGTTTGTTATTAGTTTGTTGTTTGTTTTGTGGTTTGTTAGTATTTATTAGCAAGCATAGGATTTAATTTGTTATTTGTTAAAGCCATGAATGCATGGTTATCCTTTCAATTTCATGTATAAATATTTCTCATAATATGAATGAAATTAATCTTTAGCATTAATTTCTTTGATATGATATCAGAGCAATCAGATTATGCCTATGCTTGTGTTTCTTTTTAATTATGATTTGCTTGAGCATCTCCTACCAATTAGCCACTGAGCTGGGCACCATATTTATTTCTAAGAGTAATGGAAGCCATAGTATGTGCCACTTAGTGTGGTATGAGGGATTATCACATCTTCTCTACACTCGTGCCCTCTATCACATCGCCACAACCTGTGAGAATTGCAACATCTGCAGAGACATATAGAAGAATGAGTGCAATCTGATTTTGAAAGATAATAGAGTGGGTGACAAGTGGAGTTCGCATAAGTGTTTGTTCAATAGAGAGAGTTGTGATCTCTACATTTTATTAGGCAAATGATCTAGGTAGCGTGCACAATACAGTATGTATCACCGTCAAAGGAAGGATGCGTAGGAGAGGGAGGAGGTTGTGATCTATTTTGATGATTGAAACATATCTCACACCACTCTTAACACATACCATTGACCGTGTGAGAGAAGGGTGATTCTGATTTGCATCACCAGGTGATATTCACAGATGCATTAAGGAATCGTTGTTGCAAATCGGAGAAGACATAAGATAGATTGATTAATGTGAAGGCCACAGAAAATCCAAATTGGTGCAAAGCTCAAATTTTGTCTCTTTCATTTTTTTTCTCCATAATGAGTGAATGAATGTTGTTTTAGGTCACGTTATTTTTCTTATACATGACTTTCCTGAACTGTAGTATTCTTGGCATCACTAGATGAAAGTAGTAGAGAATTCTATGTTGATGACAACACTATTGTGGTCACTGTTGAATGAGGAGGTTGAAACTCTTATCTCATTAGCATAAAGGAGATCTCCATGCTAAAAGTGATATGGCTAGGTAAATTAACTAATGAGTATGTATTGTACCATGGGTGGCATTTCAAGAATTGGATGTTACAAGCTTGAATCCCATTGTTTAGAATCAACTATATTTTTAAGGTGTTAATTTTATTCATAAAATATGCTCTCCTTTATGGCAAAATACTGATCTGAGTGATGAGAAATAGGATAATATCTATATTTTGCTAACAAAATGGTAGCTAGTTCTCCAAAGTTTCTTCTTCTAGATTCCCAATTGCTACATGGGAATAATTATTCTACACGGAAGACCAAACCCAAAAATCAACTCGAGTTTGAAGAAGTTTGGAATGTGGTTAATGGAACCACAAAATGACATGCAAGTGATGTTGATGAGCAAAAGACATTTGATCAAGCCAATAGGAAGGTTAAATTGATCATTCTATTTAGCATGTCTAATGAAGTTCAACCCTTTATCTAAGACTCATCCACAACCAAATATGCATGGGACAATCTTAGGATAGTGTATGAGGCAAAGAATCAAAATCAAATCCTAAATTTGCAGAGTCAGCTACACAGCCTGAAGATGAAGAATGGAGAACAATTGGAATCATTTCTCAAAAGGATTGCTAAGTTGAGAGCTTTGATACAAGAATTAGGTGAAAAAGTTTAGGATGCTACCCTAGTGCCTATAGTTTTGCAAGCACTGCCTTCTAGATACAAAGTGTTTGTGACAACTTTGAATGTCACAGAACAAACACCCAATTTTGAGAAGTTGGTGAATCTACCTCAGAAAGAAGAGTCTCTAAGCCAAGATCATGATGAGGAGGATCATGGCATGACCACACACCATAAAGGAAAGACGCCTAAGAAGCAGTTTGGTGGACCTCCCAAACCTGGTAATTCATCCAGATCTCAAAAGAAGTGTCCAATTTGTGAAAGGATTGGGCATGATGTAAAAAATTCTTGGTACAACTCTTTGGCCAAAAGATCATCCAACAATAATGAGTTTCAAAAGAAGCCATTTCAAAGTGGCAATACATGATGGGAGCAAAAGAGCAAACATAAACAACATGGCAATATTGTTGAAGAAGAAGACTCTCAAGAAGAGGAGTTTGTGTTTTCAGCCTACACTTCAGAAGATAGTTCACAATCAAATTCTATTTGGTATGTGGACTAAGGTGCTACAAAGCACATGACTAGATAGAAGGAGTGATTTCTCACATTGAAACCCCATCATAGTAAAGTTTCTCTTGGAGATGACACAACCTATGACATCAACCTATGACATCAAAGGTATTGGTGAAATCTCCTTGCAGTTTGGCATACATCATTGTAGGCTCACTAAAGTTTTGTATGTGCCAGAACTTACCAAAAATTAGTTATCTATAAATCAATTTCTTGATCGCAACCTAAGGATAAAGCTTGATAAAAATGATGATAAAAAGGTATGCCTAATCTATGATAAGTCTAAAAGGGAAAAGATTGTTGCGAGTGCTACTAAAATTGGTAAAATGTTTAGGCTTGATACAATTGCCAATAATCAAGCCTTATTAACTAAGCATAATGATATTGCTATGTTATGGCATCTCCGATTTGGTCACTTAAGAACTAGCTATTTTCTTACTCTTAGCAAGAAAGCCATGGTCAAAGGGATTACCTCACTTGAGAAGTCAAGTACTATTTGTTCCAGTTGTCTTGCTGGAAAACAAAATTAAGCACCCTTCCATCCTAGTGAGCATCGCACAAGCCAACCTTTGCAGCTGGTGCAAACTAATTTGTGCGGACCCATGGTACTAGTAATAATGGTTTTAGGTACTTTCAGCATTTTGTTGATGATCACACAAGAAAAATGTGGGTATATTACTTGCAGAGTAAAGATGAAGCCTTTTCCTGCTTCAAAGAGTTTCACACTCTTGTGGAGAAAGATAAAAATCATCATATTCATGTCCTCCACTTAGATCGAGGGGGGGAATAGACCAACATAGAATTCTCCACCTACTTGAAGGAAAATAAAATTCATCGTCAACTGGTCTTGTAGCTTACACACCTCAGCAAAATGGAGTTGTTGAATGGTGTAACCACATGATCATGGAGATGGTATGTAGCATGTTGAAGGATTCTCATTTGGGACATGCATATTAGGTTGAAGCTGTACATACATTAGTTTATCTTCTAAATTGTGCACCAACCAAAGCACTTGATGGAATCACACCAGAAGAAGCCTAGATAGGAGTAAATCCATCTATCTCTCATGTTCATGTATTTGGTTTCCTAGTATACATGCACATTCCTAAGCAACAAAGAAAGAAGCTTGATGAAAAATCTATGAAATATATTCTTCTTGGTTATAGTAATGAATCTAAGGCATATCAACTTATGGATCCTATCACTAAGAAGATATATATTAGTAGAGATGTAATTTTTGATGAGAAGAGTGATTTAAGTTCACCTTCCACATCATCACCTGCTCTAGATAGTGCTCCAATATTCAACATGGAAGGGAAAAATAATGGGGATGTTGATAGCCAATCTACTTCAACACACACAAATGTCACAAGACCTATGCCTAAGTGGTATACTAGTACCATTCGCGATGCAAAGCTAGACGGAGTTCCAGACACTTCAACTTTAGGTCCAAGGACTCACAACATGGATCGCAATGAGGTAAATCTAGCATTAATGAGTTCAGTTGTTGATAATTTTGAACCATCTAATGTTCAAGAAGCATTTGAATCAAAGCCTTGGAAAGAGGCTATGGATGTAGAGTATCAACCCCTAATGAAAAATAAGGCTTGGGAGCTTGTTGATCTACCACTTGGTAAGAAAGAAATTGGATGTAAATGGATATTCAAAACTAAGTATAAGGAAGATGGTAGTATAGATAAATATAAGGCTAGACTTGTAGCTAAAGGTTATGACCAAAAAGAAGGGATTGACTATGAGGAAACATTCACTCCCACAACAAAAAATAAAACCATTAAAATGATTTTTTCTTTAGTTGCATAATTTGGATGGAAGCTGTATCAAATAGATGTAAAGAGTGCATTTCTCAATGGAGACCTTAAGGAGGAGGTCTATAGGACCCAACCAGAGGGATATGTTATAGCTGGCGAAGAAGAAAAGGTATGAAAACTTGTTAAGTCTCTCTATGGTCTCAAACAGACTCCTAGAGCCTGGTATATCAAAATTGATGACCATTTGCTACAACATGGTTTCAATAGGCATCCATATGATCCAAATCTCTACCTCAAGGATCAAGGAGGAAGATTGCGATAATTAATGTTTATGTTGATGACCTAGTTATAATAGGTAGTTCAAAAACAATGGTTGAGACAACAAAAAATGATCTCAAGAAGGCATTTGATATGATAGTGTTGGATCTAGGGCATACAACTGAGAGGGGGGGGGGTGAATCAGTTGTATAGAACTTGTTCTCTTTCAAACACTTAATTCTCTATTGTTAGTTAGCAGCATATCAAATAATCATTCATGGAAGCACAATACATAAACACAAGAGCAGATAAGCATCAACACATTGAACACCAAGATTTTGACGTGGAAAACCCGGTTAAGGGAAAAACCACGGGGTGATTAACCCAAGAATTATTCTCTGTTAGAAGAATAAAGAAAAATGAATGGCACATGCCAATAAGGGCTCACTGCCCGAGCACACTGCTCACAAAGAGGCCCACTGCCTACAAGGAGACACACTGTCTACAGAGTGATAAAAATCATAGTCTTGAACTGGAGAATGACATCTCTACCATGTCCGGATCAGTTCCAATTAAGCCCAATAATCTCTGCTCTGCCTTTCGCACCTTTCTTCGCTACACCTTGCTCATCCACATACTACAACACTGAAATGAATTCACAACTCATTATTTATACAAGACATCGACTTAGGAACAAGTATCTAAGTCGGCAAACAACCATAGGAGTATCCGCAAGATGAATAACACATCCGGTCGGCTATCACAAGAACATTCGCAGGATGAACAACTCATCCGGTCGGCTAAACAGAGCAATAACTTCATCCGGAAGAATAACTTCAATTCCGGGCTCTACCATCGATGCGGACCAACAACACAACCTAAACATGATTCAAGAGCCTTCACAAGTCTGTCTGAATGTCCGGATACATCCGCACTTCCTCTGCTTACTGGAATCTCTTGTCTTCCTCATCCGGAACTTCAAGAACACAGTCTGTCGCCACTGTCATGATGCAGGAGGTACTTCCGGACCTCCAAATCACACACAAATCAGGATGACACATAACAAGGACATCTAAAACACTCCTTCCAATCCGCAGATTATGATAATACAATTCCGGATCTCACCGGACCTTTTTGTGATCCTCTGTCACCTCCGGATACTTGCCGGACCCGGTTCTATACCGGCAGCCATAACTCCTTCAGATCTTCATGCGGACCTCTGAAATCTTAACTGTAGCATCTCAAGACTCATATCTACTAACCCTTTAATCCGCATCCTCCGGTTCTCATCCTATACAGTATATTTACCTTCTTCTCATCACTGTTCTTCACTGTTCCTGACTGAAGCTAATCTTCTCAATATCCTCAGCACAAAGCTCATCAAATCCTTCTTGTCAATGCAGTATGAGTATGTTGACATCAATGACAACAATGGCTCACCTCATACTTGCAACAATCTCCCCCTTTGTCATTGATGGCAACATATGATGTGAAAAACCATCAAGACAAGAACTTCTCTTTTCTGTCACAGCTCCCCCTATCAACAACCACTTGTTTTTCACATGTCTTCTCTCCCCCTTTGACATCAATGGCAAAGGGCTCATACTTGCAACTCTCATGCATCAGAATAATACCAGCTGCTCCCCCTTAGTTGCAGCTCCCCATTAGTCCGGATCACAAGATATGACTGTGATTGCCACCGGACTGATGCACATTAGTGCATCTTAGTTCATCACCGGAGGGGCCATGACCCCTAACTTCTTCCGGAGATATTCAAAAGAGTCCTTGGGAAGAGGTTTTGTAAAGATATCTGCAATCTGATCCTTGGAGGGAACATACTCCAATCTGACTTCTTCCTTGTTTACTTGTTCTCTCAAAAAGTGAAATTTGATAGATATGTGCTTAGTCTTAGAATGCAATACCGGATTCTTGGAAATATTAATTGCACTTGAATTATCACAGAAAATTGTGATAGGCTCCTCATATTCAACTTTGATGTCTCTTAGCATCTGCTTCATCCACAAGATTTGAGTGCAACTACCTGCTGCTGCAATGTATTCTGCTTCAGTTGTAGACAGAGATATTGCATCTTGTTTCTTGCTTAGCCAGGAAACCAATCTCTTCCCCAAAAAGAATGCTCCACCACTAGTGCTCTTCCGGTCATCCACATCTCCTGCCCAATCTGCATCTGTGTAAGCATGAAGAGAAAAATCCGGATCTCTAGGATACCATAGACCATACTCAACTGTCCCTTTCAAGTATCTAAAAATTCTTTTGATTGCCATAACATGAGATTCTCTAGGATCAGCCTGGAATCTTGCCACAAGACCAACAGCTTGCATTATATCTGGTCTAGTTTGAGTGAGATACAACAATCCACCAATCATTGATCTATACTTTGTCTGATCTGCCTTTGGAGAATCATCATCTTTGCTTAACTTACATCCGGTTGCCATAGGAGTGTTCATAGGCTTTGAGTCTTCCATACCAAATTTCTTTAACAATTCTTTCACATATTTGGTCTGAGAAATGAAGATCCCTTCTTTTGTTTGAGTAATTTGCAGACCCAAGAAGAAATTCATTTTACCAAGCATAGACATTTCAAACTCACTTTTCATCTGATTTGCAAAAGTTTTACACATACTATCTCTTCCTCCAAAAATGATATCATCCACAAACACTTCAACAATCAGAATGTTTTCATGATCAATTTTGAAATATAAGTTGCTGTCAGCAGTACCTTTGTTGAATCCAATCTGCACAAGATGCTTATCCAACCTTTCATACCATGCTCTTGGGGCTTGCTTCAATCCATACAAAGCTTTCTTCAACTTGCAGACCATATCATTATTATCAGACAATTGAAATCCATCCGGTTGTTCAATGTAGACTTCTTCTTCCAGATCACCATTTAAGAAGGCAGACTTGACATCCATCTGATATACCTTGAAATCTTTGAAGGCAGCAAATGCAAGAAGTAATCTGACTGCTTCAATTCTTGCTACCGGAGCAAAAGTCTCTTCAAAGTCAATTCCTTCTATTTGAGAGTAGCCTTTGCAGACCAATCTAGCTTTGTTTCTGATTACTTCACCAGCTTCATTTAGTTTGTTCCGGAAGACCCACTTGGTTCCAATTACATTCCTGTCTCTAGGTCTGGGAACAAGATCCCAAGTATGATTTTTCTCAATTTGCATCAGTTCATCTTCCATTGCTTTGGTCCAATTTTCATCATTGCAGGCTTCATTTATTGTTTTAGGTTCAATCCTTGAAATCAGACAACATTCATTCTGATCTTGAGCAATATTCCTTCTAGTTTGTACACCTTTGCTTCTGTCACCTATGATCTGATCTTCAGAGTGATTTAGTTTTACATACCTTGGAATTTTGGGAGTATCCAGTACTGCTGTTTCTTGATCAGGCTCATTTAAACCTAACTCTTCTTCCTGATTTACCGGATCAGGCTGACTCTGTTTCACCGGAGAGGATTGAGTTCCTTGAACACTATCTTGGTCATCTTCATCAAATTCATAAAATCTTGAAGGCTTCTCAATTCCTTCATCAACCTTTACATTGGTACTTTCTATCATCTTCCTCAATCTCTTATTGTAACACCGATATGCTTTGCTTTGAGTGGAGTAGCCCAAGAAAATTCCTTCATCACTTCTAGCATCAAACTTTCCTAGATCTTCATCTCTTTTAATATAACACTTGCTACCAAATACCCTGAAATATTTCACAGTAGGAGTGATGCCAAACCAAAGTTCATAGGGGGTCTTACCGGTGTTGTTTCTGATTTGAACTCGATTGAGAGTGTAGACTGCAGTGCTGATAGCTTCTTTCCAAAACATTTGAGGAACATTTGCTTCCAACATCATTGTCCTAGCAGCTTCCTGGATGGTCCGGTTCTTTCTCTCAACTACTCCATTCTGCTGTGGAGTCCTAGGAGCAGACAACTGTCTCCTTATACCCTGTTTCTCACAAAAGTCAATGAATTCACCAGATGTAAATTCACCACCTCTATCAGACCTTAGACACTTTAGTTTCAATCCGGTTTGATTCTCCACCATAGCTTTGAAGATTTTGAACTTCTCAAAAGCTTCTGATTTTTCTTTCAGAAAGGTAACCCACATCATCCGGGAATGATCATCAATTAACAACATGAAATATCTATCACCTTGCAGACTCTTGATTCTTGTCGGACCACATAGATCAGTATGTACTAATTCCAACAATCCGGTAGAAAACTGATCTTTGCTTTTAAAAGAGACTCTGCTTTGTTTGCCTAACTGACATTCTTTACACACACTGTTTGTAGGTTTTATCAACTTTGGAAGATCTCTCACAGCCTGAGTATTGCTTATTTTGATGATGTTATCAAAATTTACATGACACATTCTTCTATGCCATAACCAACTCTGATCAATTTGAACAAACAAACAACTTTTATTTGAGCCAACCAGATGAAAGATGTTACCTCTTGTCTGAGTACCGGATGCAATTTCAGTTCCGGAGCTTGTAAAGATTCTGCATTTTCCATTCTTGAACCGGAGATCATAGCCTTTGTCCACTAACTGACCAACACTGAGAAGATTGTGCTTCAATCCTTCAACATATAGTACATTACCTGTTTTGCTCTTACCATCAAAGGAAATAGTTCCCCTACCTCTGATTCTGCCAGCAGAATTGTCACCAAACTTTACCATTCCTCCTTCATATCTTTCCAAATCTAAGAACTTATTCTTGTCACCAGTCATATGGTGAGAGCATCCACTGTCAATAACCCAATCATCCTTTTCTTCCACTTGAGCAGCCAAGGCTTTTTCAACAACTTTGTGATTGACAGATTCAGAGAGCAAGGAATCTTCTTCCTTGATGGCTATAAACACCCACTCATTTCCGGATTTGCTTCCTGGATCTGATTCATCATCTGTTACTCCTTCATTGTCATCTTCTTCATGAACATAATAGCAATTCTTTTGAAACCTTTGTCTGTGAGTATTAGATCTTGCAGATCTCTCCGGACATCTTGAGGCAAAATGACCAATCTTATTGCAGTTAAAACACTTAAAGGGTAGTTTTCCTTCATACTTACCGGATCCTCTTGGCAGTCTCTTTGCAATGAGGGCTTCAAGTTGAGCTGTTTCTGCTTCTTCTTCTTCCATGTCTCTTCTTGCTTGATCATACCATGACATTTTCCTTGATGAGTTTTCACCCGGATCAAATCTCTGTTTGCCTTTCACATAGGCACTGGCTTTAAAAGCAGACTCAGTCTTGGGTGGATCATCTCCAAACTCGGTCATTTCAAATGCAGCTAGTTTGCCAGCCAATTGTTCTCTTGTGACAGTTGTGTGGGCTCTGAATTCATCAATGGCAGCAACTTTGATTTTGTAGGCAGCAGGAAGGGATCTTAGGATTTTGCAGACAATCTCATTTTCATCTAGAGTTCCACCAGCATTTCTGATTCCACATACCAGCTCATTTACTCTTGGCATAAAGGTAGTAATGTTTTCATCATCTCTCATTTTCAATCTTTCAAATTTCCCTTTCAGACTTTGCAACCTTGCACTTTTGACAAACTCATCTCCTTCATACAGAAGTTCCAGTTTAGTTAGGATCTCATATGCAGTTGGTAGGTCAATGACATTCGAGAGATCTGAGTCATTCAATGCGCTTAGAAGAGCTTCCTTGGTCCGCAGATTGTTTTCAGCTTCTGTGGTTTCATCAGGAGTTGTCGGACCACCTTGTGGGGGTATATATGGTTTTGAAATCATAGCCAAGTATGCTTTTCCCATACATTCCAAATGACACTTCATGCGACCTTTCCAGAGAGTGAAGTTGGTTCCATCAAACTTCGGACTATCCTTCTTGTATGACGACATCCTGGATCACCTCAAGCGGTTAAGCTCCTATCAGAGGAACTCAGCTCTGATACCAATTGTTGGATCTAGGGCATACAACTGAGAGGGGGGGGGGTGAATCAGTTGTATAGAACTTGTTCTCTTTCAAACACTTAATTCTCTGTTGTTAGTTAGCAGCATATCAAATAATCATTCATGGAAGCACAATACATAAACACAAGAGCAGATAAGCATCAACACATTGAACACCAAGATTTTGACGTGGAAAACCCGGTTAAGGGAAAAACCACGGGGTGATTAACCCAAGAATTATTCTCTGTTAGAAGAATAAAGAAAAATGAATGGCACATGCCAATAAGGGCTCACTGCCCGAGCACACTGCTCACAAAGAGGCCCACTGCCTACAAGGAGACACACTGTCTACAGAGTGATAAAAATCACAGTCTTGAACTGGAGAATGACATCTCTACCATGTCCGGATCAGTTCCAATTAAGCCCAATAATCTCTGCTCTGCCTTTCGCACCTTTCTTCGCTACACCTTGCTCATCCACATACTACAACACTGAAATGAATTCACAACTCATTATTTATACAAGACATCGACTTAGGAACAAGTATCTAAGTCGGCAAACAACCATAGGAGTATCCGCAAGATGAATAACACATCCGGTCGGCTATCACAAGAACATTCGCAGGATGAACAACTCATCCGGTCGGCTAAACAGAGCAATAACTTCATCCGGAAGAATAACTTCAATTCCGGGCTCTACCATCGATGCGGACCAACAACACAACCTAAACATGATTCAAGAGCCTTCACAAGTCTGTCTGAATGTCCGGATACATCCGCACTTCCTCTGCTTACTGGAATCTCTTGTCTTCCTCATCCGGAACTTCAAGAACACAGTCTGTCGCCACTGTCATGATGCAGGAGGTACTTCCGGACCTCCAAATCACACACAAATTAGGATGACACATAACAAGGACATCTAAAACACTCCTTCCAATCCGCAGATTATGATAATACAATTCCGGATCTCACCGGACCTTTTTGTGATCCTCTGTCACCTCCGGATACTTGCCGGACCCGGTTCTATACCGGCAGCCATAACTCCTTCAGATCTTCATGCGGACCTCTGAAATCTTAACTGTAGCATCTCAAGACTCATATCTACTAACCCTTTAATCCACATCCTCCGGTTCTCATCCTATACAGTATATTTACCTTCTTCTCATCACTGTTCTTCACTGTTCCTGACTGAAGCTAATCTTCTCAATATCCTCAGCACAAAGCTCATCAAATCCTTCTTGTCAATGCAGTATGAGTATGTTGACATCAATGACAACAATGGCTCACCTCATACTTGCAACAGATAGATCTCAGGCTATTGCACTATTGTCTAGGCTTAGAGGTATGGAAAACTAATCACCATATCTTTGTATCTCAAAGAAAATATGCAAAGACATTACTCGAGAAATTCAGAATGATGGATTTCAAGCCCATGTCTACACCTATGGAATTAGGTTTGTAGTTATTTGTGTCTGATCCATCTCCTCAAGTGAATGCAACTCTCTATCAATAAATGATTGGAGGTTTGATTTACTTGACTTACACTAGACTAGATATCAGTTTTGCTATTAATTATCTTTCAAGATTCATGCAAGAACCAAAGATTGTGTCATTGGAAAGTAGCAAAAAAGGGTCTTAAGGTATATACATGGTACAATGAATCATGGGTTGGAATATAAAAGGAATGATTAATTCTTCTTTACAGGATATACAGATGCAGATTATGTAGGTTCTATTGATGATAGGAAATCTACATCTGGATTTGTTTTCTTCTTAGGATCAAGTCCTATTTCTTGGGGAAGTAAGAAACAAGCCACAGTTGTTCATTCCTCAATAGAATTAGAATATCATGTAGCAAGTGTAGCAGTTTGTGAAGCAATTTAGCTATGACGCATACGAGAAGGATTGGGGTACCTCAAAATCAATCGACTATCCTGTATTGTGATAATCAGAGTGTTCTCAAGCTTGTTCGTAATCTAATGTTTCATGAATGAACTAAGCATATTGAAGTTGATTGCCACTTCTTACGAGAACATGTTCAACAAAACAATATTCAACGGACAATTCTGCACTACTCAAGAACAATGTGCTGACATCTTCACCAAGCTTCTTGGACGAGTAAAGTTAGAAACTTTTTAGGATTCTCTTATTAGTACATTAAAACAATGATGTAATAAGGGGGAATGTTGGCATATTACATCATTATCCTCATGTACTTGATTTGTTTGTTATTAGTTTGTTGTTTGTTTTGTGGTTTGTTATTATTTATTAGCAAACATAGGATTTTATTTGTTATTTGTTAAAACCGTGAATGCACGATTATCCTTTTCATTTCATGTATACATATATATCTCATAATATGAATGAAATTAATCTTTAGCATTAATTTCTCTAATAATACAATTGTTATTCAACATAAATGATCCTGTTACATCTCTGAGAAGTTGAAGAGCTCTTTGCATGCATCATTGGAAACATGGGCTAAAAAGGTGGAGAACAAACTAGTGCATGATGGTCACATGGAAAACTAAGATGGACTCAAGTATTGCTTTATTATTTTACTCTTATTCAGTTAGAAATTTATTTAATATGATTAGTCCACTTTAAAAAAGAAAAAAGAAAAAAAAGAGAAAAAATTATGAGCACGCAAAACAGCAGCTCGAGAGGTCAGTAGAACAACTCTGGAGCATCTCCGACACTCATACTTTTGTAGACTAGAGGAATCTACAAAACTTCAAATGAAAAACTGAAAGAGGTTTTTTTCCCTTTATCCTTATGATGAAAAACATCTCTCCATTTATACACAATAGCAATGGTCAAAGAGATATAAGTGTTGAAGTTCTCAGCTCTATGTGGAAATTTTAGATGAAGGAAGAAGAAAATAGCTTGTAGGAAGACCTACAAGGACTTAAGCATGGGTGAGATGATGAGACCGTAAACTATCTCTTATTTAATCCAAATAGAAGCATCTCTTTATTCTTAATAAATAAGTTTTAAAGTGGATTTGAGTATAATTTGAGAGATTTCTGGCTTGTTTAAGGTAGAATGTAAAGTAGATATTTGGTTTGTTTTTAGTACTAATGTGATTGAAATTGCTTCTTAGTTTCTAATATTTCTTCATGAGTATGTGTAAGATGATATAATGTAAGTGAATGTGTTATTGAAGACTAAAACTCATGCCAAGTTGGAGCTCCGGAGATGTAGAGTTCCAGAGATGCAGAGCTTCGGAGGTGTAGAAGTCAAAAATGTAGTTTCAGTAAAACTACAATATCTCACTCATTTCTTAATGAAAACTAGAATTTCAAAATGATCTGGAAAGTTCAAAGAGAGAAATAAAACTCAAAAATAATTTGAGGAGATCTATTAAAACAAATGAGTATTGAATGATAGAAAATGACTGTTCTAACAGCTCTAGAGATGTTCCAGAAATGCTTTATGAAGTTACTGTGGATTCTTCCAATATACCTACACACACTCTGAGATTTTTGAAGGATAGATTGACTATAATTACTCCTAAATTAATGGATCTAATTATGAGTAATTATTCCATGCAAAGAATACACATTTAGTGTCATTGCATGTCTTTGTAAAAGGTATTGCATGTTTTGCCTTGTAATCAATAATTGTATAATCAGTTAACTAAATGAATAAGTTTAGTTAGTTGCATGAATAAATTCTCTACTCTAGAGAGACTCTCAATTATAATTTAATAACCATAGTTTTATATAGAGAACTATGGTGTAGAACAGAGAAGAAAGTTGTAAAAGAAAATTGAAAAAAAAGAACTTTGTTATTTTTCTGCAACATGTACTCTTGATCTTGAAGGTTTTGAATAAAAGTTGTTCTACCCATTTTATGATTGCTAGAATTGATTAGTCTCTCTTTGGAGGTGGAGAAAGGGCCCACTCCAACCGAAGGGAAGTGACTATATTTCTTAGTTTGATTAGTTGCTTTGCTGTTATGCCTGTTCCTTTATTCAGAATTCCTATTCTAGTTATTGCTTTCCTTAGATTAAGTTTTTTTTTTCTATTGTGCAATTCCTTTATTCCAGAATTACATAAGCTTCTCAAGTTATTGCTTTCCTTAGATTAAGTTGTCTTTTTTAGTAGAGTTTAAACCCTAGTTTGTTTCATGCAATTGTTGTCAATTCCCTTTTGTAGAAAGGATTGCCATGCAAGTTATTCCTCTTCCCTTTTGCATACAACCATGGACATTGCCTTGGATTGACATTTATTAAAATTAACTGATGAGGATTGCAGTGACCCTCATCATGTGGTTCAAAAATATTGTCAACTCCTTTTGCATGGTCAGAAAAAGGTGTCCCAATAGAAGATTTGTAGCAAAACCCGCCAACCTAAAACACCAAGTAATGAACCCGAGGGGATAGAAGCCTTAGTTGAAGAAAATTTTCACTATCAACTGGTCGATAAGGACCTACCTGAGGTTTCATAAAGTACTATTGAGAGTTCCCACACAAAGAAAAATATTTTGGAGGGAACCATGGTAGAAAATAATGCTAACCATGATAACAATGGTAATATTAATGGAGGAAGAAGAAGAATAAAATGAACATTTACCTATCCCATAAATCTAAATTAGGATGAAGACACCCCTATGAAAATTATCTGCCCTTCTATCCTACCCATATTTAGAGGCTTGGCGTTAGAAGACTCATACTAGTTTCTTTTTGAGTTTAAGGTCCTTTGTTAGACCTATAACTATAAGACTGATAACCAAAAATTGAAGTTGTTTCCCTCCAAACTTAGGGATTCAACTATGAGATGGTTCATGGCTCTAGCTGCATGATCAACTGACTCCTGGCAAGAGATGGAAATGGTTTTCCTTGAGAAATACATGACTATTGTAGGGTCAGTGATAGGAAGGAAGAGTTGTTTTAGCTTAAGTAAAAAGAAGATGAAAGTCTAGAGGATTTCTTGGACAGATTCCTTTTCATTCTGAAATGATTCAAGAAAGAGATTATGACCCCTAAATTAGTTAAAACCATGTTCCTAAAAGGTCTTGATGAGGACACATGATGGGCCCTGGATTTAATCCCATACAAGGAGATGTAGCCAAACTTAGTCTCCCTGAGATTTCTGCTCTATGAAGAAACTATTCTAGAACTCTAGAAAATCTGGCCTGATCATAGGAACAAATGAAATTGGTCAATTGAGGGAAGAAATCACAAATCTAAAAACTGACATTCTTGTCAAACTAAACACCACCCTAGATGGAATTCAAGCTAAAAAATGTAATCTAAAAACACTTTCCATTTATTGTCCAAGATGTTGAAACAAACATTTGTTGCATGAGCGACCCTTGAATAAGATTGATGTCTACCAGATTTGTCATAAAAAACATTTTATAGATTGGTGTGACTTGTTGAGTGTAATAAAAAAATTGAAAAAGAAATCTTCCCAAGTGGAAGAAGAGGTCAACTATATGAGACAGAGACCTAGAGGGAATTTCTCTTATGGAAAAACTTCAAACCAACCTTGGTGTCCTCAGAACAATTAGAATAATAACTAGTGAACAACACCTTGGTTGCAAGGACCACCTAATTGGGGACCTCCAAATGGATGTATCAGCCATGGACAAATTCCCAATGGACTAACTAGTTGCCACAACCTTGGTACCCTTATAATCTTGCACCATAATAGAACTGGCCTTTTAACCAATTCTACCAAGGACTTTGTCACATGCAGAATCAATAGCAAAACCTTCCACCACCTCCACAAAACCAACATCAACCTGACCAAGTTAACCAACCCCAATTGCTAGGCCAACCAATTGCAAATCTAAAGAATAATCGTCAAGTTGCTCTTGTATACTCTACCGAGCAAGAAAATATGGATGGGATTAATGCTATCCATTGTGGAAATGTGCAAATGTGGTCATGAAAAACCCTCCTTCAGCCACACCAACCTACTATAGTTGAAATTACGAAAGGTGAGGAAGAAATTTTTAGAGAATGCAAACAATCAGGTTAAAAATGATCTCAAGGAACCCACAGTGGACCCCTACAAGATATCATCAAATGGTAAAACTTCTAGTAACCTTCTAGAGTTGTCCTCCAGAATCACTCTAGAGACATCACTTACCAACCTTCTGGAGTCTACATCTTGATCCCTGGAGTCATCTTTCAAAGATACTTTGGAAAAGTCTAATAACTATCCAAAGCCTTTCATGAAAAATATTGCTAAGTCACACTCTGACCGAGCTACGGAAGTTGATTATAAAACATCTCCAAAAGCTCATCCTAAAACTAGGGATATCCACCATATTCTAAAACAAGCCCCTTTTCTGAAGCGAATCTAGGAGGTTGTCTCAAAAGGTTCTCTGGAACCAAAATTTTTAACTGAAAACCACTTGATTCAGGAAATTAAATGCTTAAATATTGAAATTCCATTATTGCTAGCCATTAGGGAGATCCAAGAATTGAATCAACTAGTTAAACAACAATGTATTTAAAAACACCAAGGAGAAAGAAGAAACAAATCAATACTATACAAATTGATGGTTATTTAGCTAACCTCCTTTTTAGAGAAATTTTTCTACCAAAGTATGGTGACCTTGGTAGCCCCTTAATAATGGTATCAATTAATGATGTTGAAATTCCTAACACACTTGTTGATTTGGGGGCTGCAATCAATGTCATGGCTTTAGAGGTCATGGAGATGTTGACATTATGAAAATTGCAGCCCATGAATACCATTTTATAGATGGCAGATCAACCCATTGTTGTTCCTAAAGGAGTCTTAGAAAATATCTCAATTATGGTTGAAAACTAGGAATATCTAGTAGATTTTCAAGTAATTCAATCCCAAACCCCTAAGGACAGCTACCCATTGATATTGGGGAGACACTGGCTAGCTATAGTTGTAACCTAGATAGACTATATCTTAGGAGGAATGACCATTTCAAATGGAATTAATAGTAAACAGCTATCACTTTATCTTCTTGCTCATCCATTTGCAAGAAAAAATCATAAGGTTTGGGTGGATGAAACAAACCAATATAATAAACATGAAAACCTAGCATCATTGGTAATGGTAGTAATTAAACAACATGGTGAAGTATTGGGGAATGTGATAACAATCTAGAGATGAGTGAGGAAAGCCACTAAGAAACAAACCCAAACAATGACGAAGAATTGGAAATGAATGCAACCCTGGAGAGCCTTATACAAACCACTATAGTGGAATTTGCACAAAATGAAAAAGAAGACTTTCTTACAACATTCCACTGTCTGTTGGCCAACTTAATACCAATAACTAATAGCTTTTTCAAGGACATAACTACTTTCCACATGATGCAACCTCATAGTTACCCCCTCAATACATTGATGAGTGAAACTTATATGGTCTCCTCCAATTATCCAGGGACAAAATCAATCATGATATTACCTAGAAAAACCCTTAAGATTAATAGTTGGATTACAAAGGAGCAAGAACTCAAATTATTTGATGTTCTAGTAAATAGATCCAAGGCTTTTGCCTAGGATTATAAGGACATGAAGGGGATTCATCCAAATGTTTGTACTCATCACATTTATACTGAAGATGTGTGACCAGTCTGACAACCATAATGTAGACTTAACCTAGCACCCAGAGATGCGGTTAAAACTGAAATTAAAAAACTCCTACAAGTAGGATTTATTTATGCCATATCTGATAGTAAATAGGTTTCACCTCTTATGATTGTGCCTAAGAAAGGAGAGAAGCAGAGAGTGTGTGTGGATTACAGAGAACTTAATAAGGTAACATACAAAGATTATTTTCCCCTTTCATTCATAGACCAAGTCCTTGACAATTTAGCTAGTAGAAAATATTGCTCATTCTTGGATGTGTTTAGTGGCTATAATCAGATACAAGTCATTGGTGAAGATCAAGATAAAACTAATTTCACTTGTCCATAGGGAACCTTTGCATATAGAGTCCTTCCCTTTGGTCTATGCAATGGTCTTCCTAATTTTTAGAGAGAAGTTTTGACCATCTTTTCCAAGCTTGTAAATGACTGTGTGGGAGTCTCTATGGATGAATTCACAGTCTATGGAACCACCTACAAGGATGCACTTCAAAATTTGGACAAAGTTCACCAATGATGTGAAAAACACCAACTATCTTGAGCCATGAAAAAATGTCTGATAATGGTGGAACAAAGGATTGTATTAGTGAATCACATCTCTACGAAGGGTATTAAAGTTGATTCCAAGAAAATCAAAGTGATAAAAAAATTGGAACCCCCAAAAAATCAAACTAATGTTCAAAGAGTTTGACATGTGGGCTATTATCAAAGATTATTGAAAATTTTAGCAAAATCATAGCCCCTATGTTCTCATTGCTTCAAAAGGATGTTGAATTCTCCTGGACCCCATAATGCCAAGCTTCATTCAAAAACATTAAAGAAAAACTCACAAGTGCACCTATGTTGTGCAGACCCAATTGGAAATTCCCACTTTACACCTATACAGATGCCTCAAATGATGCGATCAGAGCAATTCTAGGACAAGAAGATGAAACTGGTGGAAAGTATGCTATCTATTTTGTGAGCAAAAAATTAAGGTCCTAACTGAAAGGAATTACACCACCACTAAGAGAGAATTTCTGGTTGTTCTACATGCCGTCAATAAATTTTATCACTATATCATAGGTTATAAAGTGACTATTTACACATATCACTTAGCAATTAAATACATCATGATTAAACCTATTGTGAGTAGAAGGATAATTAGATGGTTATTACTCCTCTAGGAAATCAATGTGACTATCATTGACAAACCTAGAAAATTTAATGTGGTGGCAGATTTCCTGTCCAGAATACATCAAGAAAATGGGGATTGTGAACTAATTCATGATGAATTTACAAATGAAAAATAATTTTTGTTTGTGTAAATAGTGTCATTATCTAACTAGCTTAGATATCTCCTCTTTGAGGGTTTGACCTATTCACACATAGGATTAAGTTTACTTAGTCTTTTAGGAGTTTGTCTCATTTCAACATGTGTACTCACACATATGAGACACCTCTTTCCTTTTGACTTGCCACTTGCCCTCACACATGTCATGTGAGTTAGACAAGTGTTGCATGCATGTAGGGGTAGTCAGTAGTTCAGTCCTACCTTCCTACCTCCTTCTCCTTGCCTATTTATGCAAGGATTCTCATTGTATTTTACATACTGTCATATTGTATATGATAGATATGCTCTTGTGCTCCATTTTTAACTTGTGGAAGGTTATTCAATTTGTGCTTGCTGATCTTGGCTGCTCCAACATGGTATCAGAGCCATGCTTGCACGTTCCATCCCGAATCAATGACTCCAACACTTAGCCTTATCATTGGAGCATTGTGGAGCCAAACAGACTGTGTTGTTGAGTTCAGAAGGCCTGACACAGTCAAGGTGACCCTTCGAATGATGTTTTTTGATAAAGTCAAAATTTTCCAAAATTTTTGCCCTTGTGCTTGAATAGTACAATTTTGATTAAAAGCAAAAAAAATTTAGCAGAGGGCCATATTGCGCTCTGCCATTTCATCTTGCAAGTTTTTTTAAGAAGGCATCTCACCTTCTTGGCCTCTGATTCTGTACCTGTATAGAATTTTTGTAAAAAAATAATTTTTTTAGAGGCACTTAGGCCCCTGCAATTTTTTTAATTCTGGGTGGATTTTCTTGGTGATTGCAGGTTTATTTGGCTGTTTCTGTGGCCTATTCAGCCTCGGCTAGTCCTCTCAACCATTTTCTGTTTGAACAAATATGTTTTCCAGTTCACAGATCATGGTTTGGTCATAATTTTTCTCTGCAGAATTGCATGTTACTTCAAGGGTTTCTGGTTTATTTCTAAGCCTCTAGTAGTTTTAGGTAGTAGTTTTCTGCAGACATTTAGGTAGTAGTTTTATGTCATGCTCAATTGATCTTTTTGAGGGTAGCCCCTTGGGTCTTATTGTGATGCTTCACAACATGCCCCTAAATTTTAAATTTTGGGGACCCCTACTTTGAGTTTCAAAATTGAATCCCTTGCATATCCTGATGAATGTTTAATTTTGCCTTTTCAATAAATTCAAAATTGTTTGAGTTGCATGTCAATGTCTTATGTCTAGAAGGTGACCATTTGATATCAAGGGGTTTAATTTTTGTTTAAATTTTTCCTATGTCTAAAGTCTTGTGACCTAATGTATAAATGCCTTGAAATTTCTAAACCCCTTCACCATGAAAGTTGCAAATTGCTTTGAATCTTTGAAACCTAGAGTAGTTTAATTACACACAATCATTAAAATCTTGGAATTGTTTTATTGCAAGTTGCCCTGAGATTCTGAACACAATAGGTATACCATTAATGACACTCGTGTAGGTAGGAGTAAAACCTTGAAGCACTTCAAATTCCACATCTTTTGCATTCTCTCACTCATCTTTAATGCTCCATCTTCTGTGATCCTCTAGCTTCTTGGCACCTACAACATAAATTTTAACTACCTATTTGAAAGAAGATTTAAGCATTTTTCTAGATTTTTATTTCCTTGCCTCTGGTTTTAGTTTTGGAGTTTTTTGATGATAGGGTTTTCCATCATGCCCTAGTTTTTGGGTGTGAGATTGGTTAATAATTTCATCAATTTAAACTCTTACAAAATGAAACCCCTAGTTTGAATCCATTTTTTCCCCAATGGCGAACTTTATGCAACCTTTTTAAACTTAGTTTAATTCATTTTTTAGGCCCATTCAAAAAAACTTCTAATTTTGTAATTTTCACACTTTCATTTGCCTTTGCAATTTGTAGTTTCCTGCAAAGTGCCAAAAAAGTCTAAAGTTTGGCTTCAGAAACCCAAAAATCTTTGCATTTTACAATTTGCAAATTGTTTTCAACTACGCTCAGAGTGCAAAATCCAGTTGCAAACTAGACTCCCATTTTTTTTTTGTAGTTTGGAAAAACTTGCACAATGCACATTGCATTCGAACTTCAACCAACATTTACAATTTGTTTGTAGTTTGTAGTTTTTTGCAAACTACAACTGAATTCTAAAGTCGGATTGCAGTTCAAAACCCCAAAACTTTTTGTAATTTGTAACCAATTACTTATTGTAAACCGTATGTGATCTTTGATTGACAATTACACTTTATTTCTATCTTGCAACTACTTGCCAGTTGTGCACCGAGCCTGATATATGAATTGCAACATGTAATCCGGGCCCAAAGTCTGAACTATAACAAAACTCCAAAACACTCCTTTTGAAGGTCTTAACTCCTAGAACTTGCAAATTTGATCAATTTAATTATTGGAAAACATGAATTAAGTATTATTGAACATGATTAAACACATTTGAGATTAATTAATCAAAATTTTAAGATACTGGTAAAAAGTTATAAAACTAGATAATTAACTTAAGGTGATCATTTCTAGGACCATTTTAACCAGGTATGACCTCGCTAGTGAAAATGCAATATGAGTATAAAGGGGTCATACCGGCATCCAAGTTAATGAATGAATGGATAAATATAATAGACACAGACTTAGGGCATATAGGTTTAGAGGAATTCCACACAAGGATGGTAGTACCAGAGGCACAAATGACCAACATAGTCAAGAACTTAAAGGCCAGTGGGTTAGTTTAGGTAATCAGTTTCCCCATCACAATGCAATATCTTGAATTGGTTATGACCTATGCCTAACATTATAACCAAATCACAAGAGATATGAGGACTCTTGACGATAATGTAGTGTTACTAATCCAACCTTAATATATCGAGGGAATCTTCGACATTCCATCTAGGGATGCCCATGTCAATCTTTCTATATAATCTACACAAGAATGCTATGACAAGAATTTGGATCACTATCTTAAGATCAACATAGATTGGTTCCAAAAGCCTAAGGCCACACTTTCTAGGCTACCTAAGAAATTGTTCAGGAGTGCTTTCATATAGGTAGTAAATGATTGCATAACTTTACTAAGTAGAGTCACAAGCTAGGAGGATGCAAAAGAGTTGTAGATTTAGTGTGAGGCCCACTTCTCCTCCTTATGATCATATCTTATTTTGATAAGAATTTTTATGCTTATAACACTCATGGATATGGTTATTATAAATTGTTATAATCATAGATTATGTGAACACTGATACTATGTTTAGAATAGTAGTTGATTATTTGCTTGGATGATGAATTGGTTAACTAATGATTATGGAGTTGTTTTCATTATCTATATCTAAGTATAGAATTTATATTTATCTTGTCATTGTGGATCAATTTTAAAATACATTTAATTATGCAATGATGAATCTCAGTGTAATTGGATAGATGCTATGTTGTTTATGCGATTGTGTGTAAATGTGATTTTGATAATGGATTAAGCTTATTGTTGGATTTTGATTGAATTATAATAATATTGGTTAATTACGCCGAGAGGCATTCCTACATTCATAGCACGAATGGGAGCTGAAAGATTCTGAAATTTCTATGTAAACTTATAAGATTACAATATAGAATCTTTATTAAAAAAACCAAATAGTCACTCCACAATTTAAAAAAAAACTAAAAAAAAAAGTGAAAGTAATAAAAGAAACAATACATGTTGGATGGAAAGAAAGGTGGATGACAGTTTCATAGAAGCCATCACTATGCACTAAGATGAAAGAAAGAAACCTTATAGAATGGTATATGAAAAGAAACACATTCAATCTATTTATATTGCCTCCTTCCTTAATTTTTTTCACATGTAGAATGAACCTATCAAATTGTAGGATTTGAGGTGAGTGCAGTAAAATGATAAAAAAATAAGGGCATGGAGAAAGATATCTCTCATCATACTTTAGATATATATTTTTTAAATATAAATATACTAGTTATGATTTATTTATGGTGTGTATACTGATTTAATTGTAAATCTTACTTTAGCTATTATCTAGGATAAATTGATGTTTTGGTGCAAGTGTGTAGATTGATTTTCATGACCAATGGAAAATTGTGGAGGTTCTCAAGAAACCATTGTTGTGATTTTCTAGTATATCTAGGCCTTATCCTAATAGAGGATTAAGGTATTTTTGTGTAAATGTGATGTGTGTGGGATCTTGTTGACTTATTTTTAAATTATGATTACATTTTCTTATTGCTAAGGTGGGGTTTGGTTTTAACTTAAGTGTCGAATCATAGATTTGAACTTAAGAGAGAATTTTAGAGGCCTTTTAATGTTATTTTTCTTATTATTTGAGTCAAATTAAACACCTAAAGTGATGACCTATAAGATGGGTCTATGTTGGAGTGTTTAAAATGTGATTTGGAAGATTCTAGAGCCTTGAAAAGTGTCTTTGAAGATAAATGACGAGTTTTTGGAGGAAAATCTGATTTTGGGTGGCAAAGTCAAACTTTACCCTAGATTCATCGTATCTAGACATTTATTTTTTATTTAAGTGTTTCTTGAAGCTTTGTTGAGGGTTTTCTTTTCTATTTTTGTCATTTTTATTTTTGGATATCAAGTGGCTTGGTGAAAGAGGAGATTTGGGAAGAGCTTCAGATCTTGGAGAAGAGGAGATATTGAGGAATTCGGATCAAGGGCTTCTAAATTTTGTTGAGGTATTGAGGTAAGATTTTAAGCCACTTTTGAGTATATTGATATTGTTTGTTGATAAAATGATGTTTGAAAACTTGCTGATTTTTCTTTGAGTATTCTTGATTATGTATGAAAACCATCTTATTGTGTTGATATTCATTGGGGATGGGTGTTATGTTGTGTTGGGTGCAGATCTTCCCATTTGTTTTAAGAGCCACTCATGTATTGAGGTTGAGAGAGGTGTGGTACCTCTCTTGGGGAAAACATAATCTATATTTATTTTAAGGCATAAGTGCCTTTGTATATTTATATGAACTATTTTTTTGGTGATATAAGGAGTAATCATGTGGGGGTTGTAGTGTTTTCAAGGCATTGAGTGCCTTTGTAGTTGATATGTGATATCATGGGATGTGAGAATAATACTTTGGGGATTTATGGTCATAATGTTGTGGGAGATGTGAATTGGTGGTGGAGTATTATTATGTGTTTTGGTGTATGTGGGTGTTGGAAAAAAGAAAGGAAATTTGATGTCATTTCTATTTTTCCCCAAGAGGTTAGTTGTCCCCTTGACTCCACCTTGAATCCTGTTAAGATTCATATGTGACGTTTAAGCCTATGAGTGTTTTGTTTTTATGTGTGTATTCTTTTGTTGTGTTGTGAAAATTGGTTTCTATGACTCGGACCTCCTATCTCGGGGGTGGGCTTGTGAACAAGCCCTGTGGTTGGGAGGTGAGCAAATCTCCATTGGCTTGGATGTGAAGCTTTGTTTTTTATAGATTTGAGATGAATCATAGGATGACAAACTTAAGTTGATGAAGGTCTTATAGAGATTTTAAAACTCTCTCTTCAAGCCATTAGATTATTGTAAACTCTCTTTTGAGAGGATGTGTTTGTTTCAACATTTATGCATATGACACTCTAGATTTATTTAGAAAATAGATTTATTTCTTTCTTATGCATGTGAATGTTGTGAAATGAAGGTATACTTATATGTCTATTATATGGAAAGTATAGTTATTTGTAAAATCATTGTACAAGAAAAAAATAGATTGTATTTAGAAGATTTTCCTTTGTTCAACTACATTGTAAATGCATTGAAAAATAGAAGTGTATTCTTGTAGTAAACAAAGGGGTTTAATTTTTATAGATACATTCATTGTCAAGAGAAAAAGAAAAAAATAATTCAATTGAAATATTGTTTTAGGTACCGATAATGGCATGGTTTGGTGGTTAAGTTGCTCGGTTGTAGTGGCGGCCACCAGAGTTCAAACCCCCTTGGGCCAATGAGCTTGCAGGCTTTATGCCTTTGCTAGGCCAACGAGCTTGTGGGTTTGAAGTGTTCTTACTAGGGGATGAGGTCCCCCATGTTGTGGCCTCACCGGTTCATTGCTCTGGGCAAAAGCATTCATGTGGAACTAGAGGGCGTGTCGCACCAGTGTCGTTGGTCACGTTAAAAAGTTTACCAGGTGTATTTAAAAAAAAATTGTTTTAGGTATTAAAATAAATATACATGCATATATGGTTTTAAGTGTTTTTTTTAAACAAAAATCTTCATGATTATTTTTATTGTAGATCTGAAAATAAAATAATATAGAAAAATAGATTTAAATACTTTTAACTATTAGAAAAAAATAGAATGTAATTTCCTCTCCTAAATTGCAAGATATGATTTTTTCTTTAAAAATCACGTGTCACTTTTTTTTGAAAAACAACATTTCTGAGTCAAATTCAAATCACCATATCTCCCTTAATAGTCATCCAAATATTTAATGTAGCCACTTTCTGAAAAGATCTCGAAGTGCTCTTTCCAATGAATCAAAATATTTCTGTTTGAATACCTGTGTGAGACATATGACCCTCTGTTGAAGGGACAAGACAACTGAGAGGGGGGGGGTGAATTAGTTGTATCAAAAACTTTAAACTCTCATAAACATAATCACATCCATATTTTGAACCCTTAATTTGTTATGAAGTTTAAACATGAAAATCATATAACAAAAACTTAAAACACATCACCACCATGCACAAGAGAACACTAGATTTTTACGTGGAAAACCCTAAAAGGGAAAAACCATGATGAGGATTAGCTCACAATATAATGTAGTAACAATACCAAATTACAAAGACTCACTGCCATAGAGAGGCTCACTGCAGGGGACTCACTATCCAAGTGGACTCATTGCCCATTGAGAAAGAAAGAAGAAAGAGAGGAATGGCTCACTGCCATGCTTTGAATTGATATAATTGCATCTAACCTATACATGGAGTTTAGTTCCAATGAAGCTCAATATACATCACAACAAAATCAACACCTTCACAGCATTACCAAAAATTGTAGACACCTTCTGCTCACTGCATTTGGTAGCCAAACACATGAAAGCCCTTTCTGCTCTGATCAAATTCACATCACAACATCATATCCCCCATTCACACACTTGCATCCACGAACCCTTAACACTTATTTATACCATCATTACCTTTGAAACAATCTTCAAGGTTATAAACACACTCTCCAAGGTTGACAAACACACAATATTTGAGTTAGGTCTGAACCTAAACATTCCACGGCATAAGGGAATGAAGAAAAACCACTCTATGCCTTTTCTTAGACCTAAATCTATCCAGACACACTACACAACACTCACATCATCATCAAATCAACTCCTTAATTAGCACAAACATTCAAGGTCAGCCAAACAATGTAAACATAAGGAATTCTTGATCACATGCTTCCATGATCACAACCATAGCTTGTAGACCATACATAGGGCTTTAACACAATCTAGAAACATCCATGAACATCTTAAAGTCACCTATAAATCAACAAATTCAGTCACAACAACTTTCACCTGAACACAACAACTTTCACCTGAACACAACAACTTTCACCTGAACATAACAACTTTCACCTAAACACAACAACACTGTCAAACTGTGCCACACAATAAATTTCTTTTCGGAGCACCAAATCACAAAATTTTTGGAAGGAAGATAGGTAATCTCGTTATGAACATATATTCATAACCACAACACTTGAAGCCTTTCTATGGAGAAATGTTGAGCAAAATACTTTCTCCCAGACACCTCTGTACAAATCAGAAACACTATCAAATATTATTCTCAAACTGGTGAACATAACTTTCAATGTACAGTAATCCAGAGCACCAAATTCTAGATTTAACATCTTCAAACACTTCTTGACAACATATCTAAACTACACACTTAGATCTCCAACACAGAAGAAATGTGGAGCAAGAACTCAAATAATATTTTGTAAGCCAAAAGACTCTTCAACACACTGTTTCCAGTATTAATCAAATTCTCTCAAAAGCACTTGGAAACTCAATAACAGAAACAATCTACTAACATCATAAACACCTCTACAAGGCATTCAGATCACTTTAACACAACAACTTAATCAAATAACAACAACAACATCAGAAGACACAGTTGACACCAATGACAACACAAACATGTTGACATCAATGACAACACCAATTAGCACATACTTGCAACAATCTCCCCCTTTATCATTGATGGAAACATATTGTTATGTCAGAAAATGTCCCCTTGGGGGCTTTTCTCTCTTAAGGTTTAGCTCCTGGGTCCTGTTATTGTATTTTAGAGCATCTTATGTGTTATTTCTAAGTCCTGATGAGAAAACCCTGAAGTCTTATGGCAAATAGGACCTAGGGGACCACATTTTGATGAATCTTGAACAAAAATGGTAGGGTGGACATGGGCACTAGCACCCTAGTCCTGCCCTATTTTTGGTCTACCCTAATTTCAAATGTCAGTTTAGTGACTTTTATTTGGGTCCTATGCCGATATCTAAAGTTTGAATTATGAAATTCTTAGAGGGAATCTTTGTAGTTACATATATAAGCATGATTACATTTCATTTACAAACTAGATGAAAATTAGATGGACATTTTGATTAACAAGCTTATGGGAAAGTCATTCAAGGCATTCATTGTGTTGTAGAGCAGTACTTTGTTGTTATTGTGTTTATATTTGCAGATTTGACATCCATCTCCTCATGGCATGAAGAGCATCTTCCTTCCATGAGATCTTCACTACAAGGTGATATCAATTGTGTTTTCTATCATTTATCATTCAGATTTTGTCTCTATCCCACTAGGATACACACTCTTATTTGACAACAGTGTTTGGAAGACTTGAATGTCTCTCTGGGGCTTGACCTAGGCAAGTCTCTAAATACTACAACCCCCTCCCACACTCCTTGTGATTATAGGTTACAGGTGTTGTATTTGGAAGAAGTGGAGTTTTAAGGAAGGTTAACAGACATCAAGGATTCAGGATCTAGAAAGAAGCTAGACATTGGAGCTTTTTTGAGACTAGGGTGCTAGTCCTTGTGTCCTCCGTAGTTGAATTCCTAGAAATGAAAGTTGCAGTGCAGATCAGTGTTGGAAGGAGATCAGGATTTCGCAAAGAAAAAGGTACCTTGGACTTGGGCACTAGTCCCCGTGTCCCTGACTTCTTCACCTTCCAAACTTCAAAAAATAGTGAGTTAAATATCTTTGTCCCTCATCTCAGTCTGAAAGGATTTGCTATGATTCGATAATTTGATTATTGTTTTGCATATTTAGGGTTTTAAGTGAAATTGAGCATTGAATTGAGACATTGTTTGACACATCCAAGATTCCACATCTTCCCAAGTGGCTGCCCAACTTGATAGGTGAATCCTCTGGCACAAATTGGAGGTTTAACTCAATTAATAGTCCCTTGGAATGTTTGTAGGGAAAGGAGGATTCCACATAAACCCTTAAATCCACACATTTCACATCCTATCCTCTTCCTCCTTCTTTTTCCACACCAAACATTTTGGTGAAACCATGTTTTTGGACTTTTTGGAACCTTTCTGAGTGTTGTTTGATATATTTACATTTATTCATCTTATTGCATTTGAAAAATCACAAAAAAATTGCAAAATTTAAAATTTTTTAAAAAAACTGACATCATAGGCTTGCATTTTAGCATAGTTTGAATTATTTGGCATTCAATTTCATTTAATTTCTATAATTTTCATTAGATCTGATTTAAATCACATAAATTCATCATGTAGTATTCACTTGCATTGCATTTTCATGCTCAAATTGTTAAAAATTGGTTGAAATTGTGCATTTTTGATAAAAACCTAGTTTTGCATTAACTAGGGTTTGTAGTCAAAATCTTGTTTCATATTTTAATACCCTTTTCAAATACTCCTTAGGACTAATTTATAATAGAATTGTTGCATCATAGTGGTCTTCTTGCAAAATTTCATGTCTAGGGTTTGAAAACCTTGCATTTTCACTAGATCTGGCCTTATCCTCTCTCTAGATTTGCATCACAAGCGTGTTGTAAGGAGTTTTGATGCATTAATTGGCTATGAATATGATTATTATCTTCTTCCCCTCCTCATATTCCTTACAACACCCTTTTTAGTAGGCCTTTGCATGGAAAATTGTTGAAAAATTGCATATTTTAGCACATTTTCACTAGGTTTTGATTTGTCATCACTCTAGGTTTGCATTAAAATTGTGTTGTGAAAGATATTGCTGCATTATTGGATTTTTATTAGGCATATTATTTTCTGTCCCTCTTGAAAATTTTCACAACACCTTTTCTCCTAGTGATTTGCATTGAAAAAAGTTAAAAAATCTAGAGTTTTAGGTCATTCTCATACATACTTTTGCATTTGTCTCTTGCATAAGTGTTGAAAATATTTTGAAATATGATCTTGAATTTATCTTAGATATATTTCATTTCAAATCTTTCACTCATATTCAAGCCTACATTCATTGGTAATCTCAAAATTTTGCTTCAATTCATAGCTTTTTGTGAAAATTCGCACATTTGTTAAAACACACATTGTGTATTTCAACACTAGGTGTTCACATCTCTTGATTGATTGTGAAATTTGTGAGTTTTACTATTTAAAGACCTAATTTATTCAACCTTGTCATCATGGATACCTCTGGTTATTCATCTTTGGAAGCATTGTTTGCATACATAATAGACATTGATCATTTCTCTAAATTTACTCATGAATATCCGCAAGTCTTGGAACAAATAGCATACATACATGATGTTGATCTTCTTATGTGCTCCACATATGAAATCCTTTGTTATATAGCTGATTTTGATAGCTTCACAAATCTCATGGGAATATACCCTTCGATATTAGATGATCTCACCAAATTTGTATCCAAAAATACATTTAGTAGTGATGACTTCAATATGTTAGATGAAACCTTAGATGACTTTCTCTCTGTTGAACATTCCACTACACCTCCTATTGCTAATACATGTGATGATAACTTAGGTTTCCCTTATGATCTCTCTATTGATAACTGAGAGGGGGGGTGAATCAATTATCTTAATTATTTCAGCTTTTTGAACTTTCTTGATAATTAGTGCAGCATCAATTCAAACAAGCAAACATAAGCATGAAATAGAAATACACATGACACAATATTTTTGATGTGGAAACCCTTTTAAGGGAGAAAACCACGGGGTGATTAACCCAAGATTGTATTCTTTGTTAGAAGAATGGAAGTACAAAATGGCACTTGCCAATTAAGGCTCACTGCCCGAGCACACTGCTTACAAGAGGCACACTACCTACAAGAGACACACTGTCTACAATTTATAAAGAGTGTAATACAATACTTGAATTGATAAGGAGCATCAACATATGCTGGAGTATAGTTCCGGTTAGGCTCTGTATACTGATCTACTACACTTCATCTTTCTTCTTCTTTTATGCTGCTCTTCTTTTACATACTAGATCTTCCTTTCTGCTTTTATTCGGCTCTATTGCTTTTCTTCACACTTCACTCACAACCACAACACCTCTCATAACTAAATCTATCTTGTATATATATCCACACAAGTGATTTCATCACATTTCTAGTCGGCACCCGGAATAGTCAATATTTTCCATAAACTCTGATCTGTCGGCTGAATCCTTGCTTACCAAGTAATGCAGATCAAGGATATACTTGTGGAAATCATCAATCATGTTGGCCAAACATAATTTATGCCTTCATAACCTTTACCAACATCAGTAACATATCCAGAATAATGTCTGATGTTTTGCCAATTAGTTCTTCCTCTGTTCACACTGTCACTTGGGAACCCGACACTCAAGCATTCATATCTCTTTATCCTTTCCACACCGGAGGCTCAAACCTTGGAATCTATCAGTTAAGATACTCCTCTTGACTTCCCCAAATCCGCACTTCATTGAGATACTTCTGCTGAGAGATCCGGACCTATTTGTCGGACCTTACTGACTGCTCTGTTCTTGTTTACCGGACCACAACATTCTTCATTCTAACTTCCGGTATAGACATACCATGTCTTGCGGATGTGTGGGATGAACTTTGTTGCCATCAATGACAACATTCATGAATCCATATAGTGTCTCTTGCCAACAATCTCCCCCTTTGGCATTGATGGCAACACTTAGTGAAAAATGACTAAGTGTTTACACTATGCTCCCCCTTGGCTGATGCTCTATTTTTATATACATTTTCTGGAGGTCCCGCTTAGTTGGATTCCTCATTTTTCACTGCTCTTCACTCCCCCTTTGACATCAATGGCAAAGGGTAGGGTCTGCATATCAAAACTTTCAAAAATTCAACTATACTTAGCTGCATAAGTATATACATATGGCATACTTACATATACTAAAGTATGTCTGCAAAAGTTGTCTTCAGTTGAATAAATTCTGTAGCCCAACTTTGCTTCATTCTGTCCAAAATTGAAATATGAACACTCAACAAGAATGCAAACACATCTACCCTTTTTAGATCTGTTGGATCATTTGTCTGAGCTGCGATTTGAGATTCTTTTATGGCCTCATGCATGGCCTCTAACTTAGGGACAATTATCCTTCTAAGTTCACCCATCCAGCTAATTATGTTCTGCCTTTCCTTCTCAAAATTCTTTATTACATTTGTGATTGCAATAGTCTGACACTCTTGATTTACTATGGAGGATGAGAGAGGATCAAAACTTTGAGACAGAGTTAATAGTTTATCCTCTTGTTCTTTTACTTTTCTCTCAATATCTTTGGTCACTGTGGGCCAAGATAAGCAAAATTTGTACATATTTCTGCCATCTTTAAGAGCATTTTCCAAGCTCTTTATCCCAATATCCATAACTTTCCTATCATTTGTTATCAGTCCCTGTACTTCAGAGAATCTCTTATCCAAAAACTCCTTCCAGACCTTTTGTTCAGCTGTCTTCTCTAGAGAATCAAAATGTGTGCTAACACTGTTGACTAGAGTTTTGAGATTACCGGAGGAAGAGACTGTGGGATCCTTTTGAAAAGATGGGATGATCTTTTCCAACACTCCGGATGCTACCTCTATAAGCTCACAGTCTTCCATGTGAGATTTCAGTAGTTTCTCTTTGACCTTCGCATTTGCAAATGAAGCTATTTTCATTGTTTGCACTAGAGATAGAGAGTCAAAATTTAATGGCCTTTTTAATAGTTTCAGTTCATCAATCTCCATAGTTGCTTTTGTCAAAAAGTCCTTGACTGATTCTACAGTGTCTCTTGCCAGAGACAGATTTTTCTTTTCTTCTGCAGTCACAGAACTGTCTTTTGGAGCTTTCTCCCCTTCCACAACCTTTGTACTGATATCTTCCTTTCCCTTCACCTCCACTTCTTTCTCCTTTATTCTTTCTTCTCCTTTAGATCCATAGTCAGCAGGGGAAACCAGAGGAGAAATGTTAGTCTATTCAAGGCCCACCTCTTATGACATTTTCTCAATAGATTCTTCTGTAACATTTGTAGTTGAGGGGTCAGTACCCAAGTCCTCTATAATAGGAAGATTAAATCTTTTGAAGGCCTTCCAGAGGATCTCTTATGTGTCCTTGGCTACCTTGTCAGTCTCACCAAGCATAAGTTGATTCATCCTTGCTTTGCTTCTGAACTCATCCTTACAATCTTTGAATACCATATTCATTGTCTTGGAGTCGATTGAAGGATATAGCTGAATTGCTATTTGTTCCTGAATTTCTAGGTGTTTGGCTTGGGCATTGTTCTTTCTTATTTCTAGTTCCTTCTCCAAGCTTTTGGGGATCAGAGATATAATTTCAATGAATGCTTTGTTGTAGATATTTAGGTACCTGACTGTGGCATCTTGCAATATCTTCTGATCTGCTTCACCATAATCATCATAGAACTCAACCATTGGCTGAGGATTTTTGTCCACTATGACTGATTTGATTATGTCATCAATGTGAAGAGTGGGTTTTTCAACATATTCCTCTGTCTTTTCTTCTTCCTTCTGTTCGGTAGAGGGTTGATTGGATGTTTTCTTCTTTTTCTTCATTTTCCTGATTTCTTCATCAGATTCAGTCTCCTCTTCATCCCTTTGACTGGCATAAGCTCTTGTAGCTTTTGTCTTTCTTCTTTTCTCTCCTTTGCCGGATGATTGTGCTTCTAGTTCTGATGTCCTTGAGCCTTTGGTAGTGGTAGGTGCAGATCTCTTTGATGATCTGGTCCGGGTGGAAGGTTTTGCTGGAGCACTTTCCTCATTTTTCTTTTCTGCCTTCTTCTTCTCTTCCTCAGCCCTTTCCATCTTTTTCCTGTGGGCATCAAGTGCCTCCTTTGAGATGCCAAGGCCTTTGGCAACATTTTCTACTTCTTTTCTCACCTTCCTCTTGATCTCTGGTTCTCTGAGTTCCACATGAATCTTTACACTTAGCTCCTCAAAGGTTCCAAACCTTTCTGCCTTTGGATCCTTTGGTTGACTTAGCATGTGTTGAACATGCAGCTCCACAATTTGTTCATCAACTTCATACCCCATGGGCATGATCCATATAGTTCTTGGTTCTACTGCCTCCATTAGGCACTGATCAATCTCTACCATAAAACATACTGTGTCTTTGTATTTCTCAACAAGAGACTGGGGAATCCTTTCTCTTGCATGCATCATGTTCTAAAAATTCTTGAAATATCCCCACAGGTCTGTATTTCTTGCTTTAGCATCCCCAAGTTCATGCAAGTAATCTCTAATCTGAATTGCTACTGGTTTGTCATTTTGCCATACCCATCCATTTGATTCAGGCAGCTCATTCATGAAGTAGAAAAATAGGCATAATATTAGTCCACCATATTTAAAGGAGTTCTTCTTGTCCTTTTTGATCTTCTATATGTTTTCCATTAATTGGCTCAAAAGAAGTTCATAGAGATCATATTCTGCATTCTTTCTCAGCATCTCATAGGCAGTATATACTACAGTACCGGATACTGAATTCTCCCTACTGCAGTGATATATCTTGTATCCTATTATCATAGATGCAAACTTAATGTCCGGGTCAGTAATATCTTCAATGGTCATTGCCCTCTTATCAAATTTTGATCCGGTGGCCTTAGTTACAATGTTGTTTTTGACAGATTTGAGGATAGGTATTCCTCCGAAGGAGTGTAAACCAGTTACTGCCCTAATTGCTTCCTTGGTGATTTTGCAAGGTCTGTTAAGCCATAGAAAGTTGTCATGTACCCTACTCAACACATACCGGACCCATTCATCTTCTTCAAAGCAGGGGAAATGAATGAACTGATCAAAATGTTTCTCCTGGATGCCCTTATATTCTAGTTTAAGCTCAAAAGCATCGTCTATCAATTGTTTGTGATAGATATCTCTTAGTTTGAATTCCCCAAACTCTTCAACATTTGCGTGTATGTAAACCCTAATATCTTCTGTGTGTAAAACACCATGCGGAACACTAGAGAAGGCTCCTAGGGGATCTACCTCCAAGGATTTTTATGGATGCTTCTTAAATATGGGACGAGGTCTATCAGAAATCTTTACTATATTCAGAGTAACCATCATCAAGGAATCTTACTGAGAGATATCAAGAACGAAGAATACCTTTTACACTGTTTGGGGCACACATGATGAATCTAGATTGAGCTGTATGAAGAATCATCTTGATCTTTGGGAGAAGTAGTTGTAGAGCTCCTTTTCTCTTTTCTTCGAATGTGAGTGTACAAATGATGAACGAATGAACTCTTTTATTTCTGAGAAGCCCTAATTTTCATTTTGCAATAAATGCGCAACCTAACTCATTCTGGTTTGCCTTGTTTGTCTTATTTAGAGACAAAACCTTTCCGGATCACTAAGATAGATTTTGAAGTTATTCTAGGAGAGTAGTGATAATCTATCTTTCTTTCATTAGTCATTTGATCTATTTGTAGATCAAGACACCATAGTTTGAATCATATCAGACCAAACTTGTAAGGAATCTATTTTTACTGGAAGACTATTTTACCGGATCAATTCTGGTAGGATTAGATCCTTCAAATCTTCTTGCGGATCTCTCAAATCTTTACCATACCCCTTTTAGATGTTTCTTGTATGACCCCTTTTAATCCGCAGCTCTCCTTGTGCCAGTTCCGGCACCAATTGACTGGTTGGGGGAACAAGGTTTTCTTTGTCTCCCCCTGAACCAGAGCTCACTTTTTAATTTCTGGAAGGAATATCAGCACCAAAGTTCAGTGCAGATCCATCCCCTACATTCTCTGTACTTTTCTTCACCCAAATCTTGTTCATCTCACTTTGAACTTCATCCACATTTACTTTTTGTTTTCCCTTATCTTGATTCTGATTATAATATATCGGACCTCTTTTATCCTGATTCTTGCTTCTACAGAATTTTGCTATATGACTGGATCTATTGCAAATTTGGCAAACAACATTTCTTTGCATATTTGATTGATATCCTCTTGATCTGCATTGATTAGCCATATGACCCATTCTAGTGCATGCAAAGCATCTACCATTGAATGAATTATTCATTTGCATATTTCTGCATTCATGAGATTTGTGACCATACCTTTTGCAGTTGAAGCACTGTCCGGAGAAGGATGTATTAGTTTGATTCATTCTCCTTTTGCACTGATTAGCTTTATGACCAAAGTTATTGCAGTTGTGGCAGTATCCATTGAAGGATGGATATCTTTGAGCATTAGGCTGCCTTACCGGAGGACTTCTAGGCTTGTTCCTTGGATTTTCTGATCTAAAATTCTTCTGACCAGATCCGGAGCTTTCTCCTTTCTCATATCCCAAACCACACTTGTCATCTACCCTCTTTTGGCTTTGAAGAAGAACTTCAAGTTGGGCAGAACTTATCTTGAATTTCTCTTTATATTCATTTGTTGTTTGAAGATCCCTTTTGAGAGAGACAATTTGATCCTCAAGTTTTTCTTCATTATCTTTAGCATCTTCAAGATCAGATTCAAGATGACTAATAATTCTATCCATCTTGTGGCAATCTTCTGATTTCTCCTTGAGAGATTGTCTTAGATTATCTTCAATTTTTCTTTTCTCTTCAATCTCTTGGATAAACTTTATAACTCCTGATTCTATTTCATGTCTTACCATAATGATTTATTTTGATAGCTTTTCACATAACTTGGTTTTCTCCTTCAGATCTTCATTTGCATTATTTGCTTCACCTTGACTTGCCAATTGTTGAAGTAGCTCCTTTCTCTTTTTCATAGAGAGACTTAATTTGTCTTTTAGTTCTCTCATGAAATCATCAGCCTGTTTGAGTCTTTCCTTTAATTCATTGACTTCAGAGTTTGACTGCTCTAGATCATCAAGGGCAGTCTTGAGTTGCTCCCTTAAACCATATGCATCCATTTGGATTCCTAGATCTTCCTCAAGCTGTTAGACTCTGTTTAGGAGGAACTTAGCTTTGATACCAATTGTTGATAACTGAGAGGGGGGGTGAATCAGTTATCTTAATTATTTCAGCTTTCTGAACTTTCTTGATAATTAGTGCAACATCAATTCAAACAAGCAAACATAAGCATGAAATAGAAATACACATGACACAATATTTTTGATGTGGAAACCTTGTTAAGGGAGAAAACCACGGGGTGATTAACCCAAGATTGTATTCTCTGTTAGAAGAATGGAAGTACAAAATGGCACTTGCCAATTAAGGCTCATTGCCCAAGCACACTGCTCACAAGAGGCACACTGCCTACAAGAGACACACTGTCTACAATTTATAAAGAGTGTAATACAATACTTGAACTAATAAGGAGCATCAACATATGCTGGAGTCCAGTTCTGTTTAGGCTCTGTATACTGATTTGCTGCACTTCATCTTTCTTCTTCTTTTATGCTGCTCTTCTTTTACATACTAGATCTTCCTTTCTGCTTTTATTTGGTTCTACTACTTTTCTTCACACTTCACTCACAACCACAACACATCTCATAACTAGATCTATGTTGTATATATATCCGCACAAGTGATTTCATCACCTTTCTAGTTGGCACCTAGAATAGTCAATATTTTCCATAAACTCTGATCTGTCGGCTGAATCCTTGCTTACCAAGTAATGCGGATCAAGGATATACTTGTGGAAATCATCAATCATGTCAGCCAAACATAATTTATGCCTTCATAACCTTTACCAACATTAGTAACATATCCGGAATAATGTCTGATGTTTTGCCAGTTAGTTCTTCCTCTGTTCACACTGTCACTTGGGAACCTGACACTCAAGCATTCATATCTCTTTATCCTTTCCACACCGAAGGCTCAAACCTTGGAATCTATCAGTCAAGATACTCCTCTTGACTTCCCCAAATCCACACTTCACTGAGATACTTTTGCTAAGAGATCCGGACCTGTCTGTCGGACCTTACTGACTGCTCTGTTCTTGTTTACCAGACCACAAAATTCTTCATTCTGACTTCTGGTATAGACATACCATGTCCTGTGGATGTGTGGGATGAACTTTGTTGCCATCAATGACAACATTCATGAATCCATGTAGTGTCTCTTGCCAACACCCTCTCCCAAAGTTGTTCCCCCTTATGAGGACACTTTGATGCAAGAGGATGATTTCATTGACACCTCTCTTAACATTGCACCACCATCTCTTCATTCCAATGCTCTCTCTAGACAAGCAGAAGCATTAGTGAATGAAGAGCTCCCACTAGCTCTTTATTACAATTCTCTCTTTGGCCAAGATCAAGCATTGGTGAATAAAGAAGCCTCTCAAACCAAGAACATTCCATTGGTAGACAATGAGCTTTCATCTAACAACAATAAAAACTCTCTCCCTATCATAGTGCATGAAACTTCTATGGAGCATACTATCAACTTTCCTCAGTTTGGTTGATTGTTCACACACATTGGATATCACTAAGGAAGTGAAGACCCTTAATCTCCCTCCTTTGATTGAATATTCAAGTCATTTGGACATCGATAAGGATTTAAAAACATTGACTACCTCTCCTCACAACACCTTACCTTCCCCTCATTCCTATGCTCTTTCTTCAAAAGATGTAGCACTAGTGGCTAAGGAAAGGTCTCTCACATTAAATCCCTCAAGGATGGATGTTGAGATCACTCAAAACACATTGCTTCTTCCACCTCTTAAGAGCATAATGGATAAGTATATGTTATCGTAAAATTTAGTTGTGGTCAATTTGTAGGATGACCCCTACAAAACTTGTCCGTTTTGTAGCCTATAACTCTAAACATGTAAAATGAGGTGAATCACATTTGCCCTCGTGTGTGGTCTCCTAGCCTTTGAACATCCTTTTGAGTGTCAACTTGTGTTGATTTCTTGAATTTTGTAAAATAAGTCTAATTGAAAATTTCACTTTTTAGGAGTTAGTAAATTTTTGTTATATGCAATGGCAGGGATTTTTGCCTCCAATGCATCTTCATATGCAATGGCGGGGATTTTTGCCTCCATTGCATCTTCATATGCATTGGCGGGTATTTTTGCCTCCATTGCATCTTCATATGCACTGGTGGGGTTTTTGCCTCCATTGCATCTTCATATGCAATGGCTGGGATTTTCACCTCCATTGCATCTTCATATGCACTGGCAGTGATTTTTGCCTCCATTGCATCTTTATATGCACTGGTGGTGGTTTTTACCTCCATTGCATCTTGATATGGACTAGAGGCAATTTTTGCCTCCATTGCATCTTCATATGCTCTGGCAGTGATTTTTGGCTCCATTGCATCTATATATGCACTGGCAGCGATTTTTGCCTCCATTGCATCTTCACATGCAATGGCAGGGATTTTTGCCTCCATTGCATCTTTCCATGCATTGGCGGTGATTTTTACGGCCCGTGCATGTTGGTCCCTTTGTCACATGCAAGGGCGGCAATTTTTGCCATCCATGCACTCACTCCCTAAAAATTTTCTAACTCTGGGAAATTTTTCAGGTTGTTAACTTTAGTCCGCTTTCACTAAGTTTTTTGCTCTAATTGCACTTTAACCCTTCAAAGCCCATGCAAATGCTTAGTTCTCCCTCGCTACTACAATTTCCAGTCAAAGAGACCAAAATTTTCTTTCCACAGATGAAAAGATATAGGCATTCAATAACATGATCCAAAGGAGTTTGAAGATCAAGCTTTCTCAGTGGCTTCTATGGATAAGTTGTCAGATATATAGTTGACCTTGGATATTCTCAAGGTAGTTCTGGATAAGCATGAGAAGGCTGCTACCACCATGAAAGATTCAGTAACAAGGACTTGTGTCATTTCTAAGAATACTTCTGGATTGAATAACCTTGAGATGCAAACAATGTGGACAATGTTTGAGGATTTTCTAAAGAAGGATGGGAAAAAGAGTTGATGAAAGTGATCATGCCTTAGTTTATTTTTGTATTTTCACATGTACTTTATTTTTAGTTTGGGACATTTTCACATGTTTTTTTCCAAAATGTAATTACATGTGAGACAAAGGAAGTCCCAAGTCAAATAGGACTCTTTTGTTGAATAAGTCAAAGTAGTTGTAAATTTCCTATTTTTGCTCCAGGCTCCTCCCTATAAATAAAGAGGGCCTCTATTTTAAATATGATTTTTTAGTTATTGAAGCGAAACTCTGCCAAATTGAAGAGCATTTTGAGACTTTGTGTTCAAATTGTAATTCAAATTTTATCAAGTGAATAGAAAAGCAAGTGATCATTCAATCTTTGTGTTGGAATAACTTGTGGCGTATTGGAAATTGTTCTTATGTCCTTTTCCTAATACTATCTTATCTACTTGATCAAATTGTAGTATGAGTGTGAATTTCTAGGAGATGTTCTAAAGCTGATTGTGGAGACTTTGTGCTACAACAATTATCTTTAGTTTGTAACTTTGTGTTTTGAAGTAAAAGATATTGGAAAGACTTTGAGCTGCTATTATCTTTTGTGATCATATGTTTTATCGTAGCATTCGGTGAAGACTTTGAGCTGCACCTTATTCTACTTAGTTCTAAATTATAAATCAGTAAAAGGAGCAACAATAGACTTTGTGCTCTCGTTGGTTTCTTGGTTATACAAATTTGTATTGAGAAAGTGCTTTTTCATTTTGTAAACATCATTTTTGAAAAAAGAGGAATGGATGATATGGTCTCACCCATAAGTTAGTATTTAGTTTAAATAAGTTTGTGATAGTTGATAGGGAACCTCCCCTTGCTGAGAGGAGAGATTTATCTCATTACATTGTGGTTGATATAACCATTTTGCCTTTAATTAGTTGAAGACAAAATATTCACCCAACAATTTTTGGCGACTCTACTGGGGAATGAACGCGCAACCAAGAGCTTCTTGCATTTGGTTGAAGCATAACGGCCTCATCTTTGTGTAATATATTTTTGTTATATCTGCTCTTTTGTTTGTTAAGAGTATGGCTGTCCCAGGTCCATGGGGAAATGCCTTTGGTCCATTGAAATTGACTCAGCCTCTACATTAACTTCCTCAAGGTTCACGTAAGAACTTTCCCAAGTTCTACAGGGATGGTAAACAACATCCAGATGAGCACATTGCAGATTTCTACATTGTATGTGGTGTTCTTGGAGTTGAATATGAAGATGTTTCTGTAAGACTATTTTTAGAAACACTCCAAGGTGTTGCAGTTGATTGGTTCTATCACCTTGCACCTGGAATTGTCACTGGATGGAATACACTTCAAACCCAGTTCGAAGCTAGATTCAAGCCAACAGAAGATGCTTATGCCTTGTTGGCCCAACTTACTCAAATGAAAAAGGAATTGCATGAGCCCATGCGTGAGTTTGTAGAAAAGTTCAATAAGCTAAAGAACAGGATCCCAACTGTTGGTCAACCCACAACTGAGAACCTAAAATGTTTCTTCATCAATTCACAATTGCCAGAATTAAGTTTTCTTTTATGCAGAGCAACACTAGCTAATCTTACAATTGCTCAAAGTTTAGCAGTTGAAGTGGAGGATGATTTGATCTTGGCAGGAAATTTGAAGAAGGATTCTATTTTGTCAAATGAGCAGCCCTTTTTGGCTTTACCTTCTACCAGCAACATGGATCCTATGGTACAAAAGTTGGCTGATGAGTTGTTAGCTTTGAAAAAATAGTTGTCATAGAGTTTTTCCATTCCCCTCTACAAGGACATTCTGAGGAAGACATTCCCAAATGCTCTAAATTACCAAGGCAATGCTTCAATGGATCAGAATGAAACATGTTTCCTCCACCACAAGGAAGACTTGCTTTAGAGGCACCACCTGTGGATGCAACAATCTTCTATTATGAATTAGAGCAAGATGATCTTCTTCAATCAGAATATGATCAAGGAGAAGATGATGCTAATCTTTTCACGGAAGGTGAGGAGAAATTAGCTGGCGACTCTACCATTAGGTTCCTGAACTTGGAATATGAGATGGGACAAGAAGATGTTACTTTTGGTGAATCTTATGATGTTCTCACATGGTCACAAAATACATCAAATCATAAAGATGTGGTTGGTGACAAACAAGTAAGTACACCAGATATTCTCACTTCATCCTATGTTCCTAAGACCAGTACCCCCAATGTAAAACCTCAAGATGAGAGTTTTTGGTCTTCTGTAGAAAGTCCATATCAACTTGTTGGTATCATAGATCATACTGAGGAGACACATATTCAAATGCTTGAGGCAAGAATACCTATTAAGGGTATTATGTAGGAGATTCATCCTGAAAGGGAGACCAATTACACAGTGATGAAATCTGAGGATCCAAAAGCTTAGATTCTCTTTGAGTTTTCTGATATGTGTACTTATTTCTTGACCACTAATGAAGATCTTGAGTCATTAGATAGTGCTTCAATTGAAGGTCTAGAAATAGATGGATCATCCTCTTCGAGTGAAGAGACTTTGCAGCTAAAAGGAAATAGGATTTCCAAAAGACTAGTTTTTCTAGAGAAACCTTTTGATGAGCATGATCACTTTGTCAAACGACGACGACAGTTGGGACTGAATTCATCAGCAAGAGTGGGACAATTCAATTTGGATGCAGAAGAAGATCCTAGAATGTCAAGCATTGGGAAATGTTACTCATTCAATAGTAAAAGAAAAAGAAGTGGAACATCTTTTCTTTTGCCTCATAGCAGACAACATCTGAAGCTATTCTCAAAGTGAAGCAACAGATAAGTTCATGAATTTTTGTATAGTTTTTGTGTCTTTTTTTTGGTTGTTTTAGTCATTTTTGTGTTTTTATGTCTTTTTGTTGTGTTGTCTGACTCTATAGCCCAATGGATGGATGAAGGCACTTAGAGACTAGAGTTCTTCTCCCTTCGATCATTTCAAAGGATGATCAAAGGAAGTTCCCCAGTTAGAGCCAGCTGTTATCGTCAAATTTAGTTGCGCTCAATTTGTAGGATGACCCCTACAAAACTTGTCTGTTTTGTAGCCTACAACTTTAAACACACAAAACGAGGTGAATCACATTTTCCCTCATGCGTGGTCTCCTAGCCTTGGAACATCATTTTGAGCATCAACTTGTGTTGATTTCTTGAATTTTGTAAAACAAGTCTAATTGAAAATTTCACTTTTTAGGAGTTAGTAAATTTTTGTTATATGCAATGGTGGGGATTTTTGCCTCCATTGCATCTTCATATGCAATTGCAGGGATTTTTGCCTCCATTGCATCTTCATATGCACTAGCAGGGATTTTTGCCTCCATTGCATCTTCATATGCACTAGCGGGGATTTTTGCCTCCATTGCATCTTCATATGCACTAGCGGGGATTTTTGCCTCCATTGCATCTTCATATGCAATGGTAGGGATTTTCGCCTCCATTGCATCTTCATATGTACTGGCAGCGATTTTTGCCTCCATTGCATCTTTATATGCACTGGCGGTGATTTTTGCCTCCATTGCATCTTGATATGCATTGGTGGCAATTTTTGCTTGCATTGCATCTTCATATGCACTGGCGGCGATTTTTGCCTCCATTGCATCTTCACATGCAATGGCAGGGTTTTTTGCCTCCATTGCATCTTTACATGCACTAGTGGTGATTTTTGCCACTCATGCATGTTGGTCCCTTTGTCACATGCAAGGGCGGTGATTTTTGCTACTTGTGCACAAAAGAAATTTCATCCACATGCAAGGGCAGCGATTTTTGCTGCTCGTGCACTCACTCCCTAAAAATTTTCTATCTCTGGGAAATTTTTTATTTTGTTAACTTTAGCCCTTCAAAGCCCATGCAAATGCTTAGTTCTCCCTCGCTATTGCAATTTCCAGTCAAAGAGACCAAAAGTTTCTTTCCACAGATGAAAAGATATAGGTATTTAATAACATGATCCAAAGGAGTTTGAAGATCAAGCTTTCTTAGTGGCTTCTATGGATAAGTTGTCAGATATACAGTTGACCTTGGATATTCTCAAGGAAGTTCTGGATAAGCATGAGAAGGCTGCTACTGCCATGAAAGATTTAGTAACAAGGACTTGTGTCATTTCTGAGAATACTTCTAGACCAGATAACCTTGAGATACAAACAATGTGGACAATGTTTGAGGATTTTTTGAAGAAGGATGGAATGAGAGTTGATGAAAGTGATCATGCCTTAGTTTATTTTTGTATTTTCACATGCAAAATGTAATTACATGTGAGACAAAGGAAGTCCCAAGTCAAATAGGACTCTTTTGTTGAATAAGTCAAAGTATTTGTAAATTTCCTATTTTTGCTCTAGGCTCCTCCTTATAAATAAAGAGGGCCTCTATTGTAAATATGATCTTTTAGTTATTGAAGCGAAACTCTGCCAAATTGAAGAGCATTTTGAGACTTTGTGTTCAAATTGTAAATCAAATTTTATCAAGTGAATAGAAAAGCAAGTGATCGTTCAATCTTTGTGTTGGAATAACTTGTGGCGTATTAGAAATTGTTCTTATGTCCTTTTCCTAATACTATCTTATCTGCTTGATCAAATTGTAGTGTGAGTGTGAATAATCTGGGAGATGTTTTAAAGCTGATTGTGGAGACTTTGTGCTACAACAATTATCTTTAGTTTGTAACTTTGTGTTTTGAAGTAACAGATATTGGAAAGACTTTGAGCTGCTATTATCTTTTGTGATCATATGTTTTATCATAGCATTCGGTGAAGACTTTGAGCTGCACCTTATTCTACTTAGTTCTAAATTATAAATCAGTAAAAGGAGCAACGATAGACTTTGTGCTCTCATGGGTTTCTTAGTTATTCAAATTTGTATTGAGAAAGTGCTCTTTCATTTTGTAAACATCATTTCCAAAAAAAGAGGAATGGATGATATGGTCTCACCCATAAGTTAGTATTTAGTTTAAATAAGTTTGTGATAGTTGATAGGGAACCTCCCCTTGCTAAGAGGAGAGATTTATCTCATTACACTGTGGTTGATATAACCATTTTGCCTTTAGTTAGTTGAAGACAAAATATTCACCCAACAATATACTAATGCACCTCAACAAGAAAACGTTCAACCTCACATTGAATCAAACCTAGATGAACTTAACACTGAACAATTTGAAGACAAGAACAACTTTTGGGCTACGATACCTTATGAACCCCTTTCCTCTAGCATTCAACATGGGAAGGATGATGATCTACTTGTCGACAAAGGTTAGTTTCATTGTCACATGTAGGTAAGTATTTCTAACCCTTTACCTCCGTGTTGTGTTTCCCTCATGATGTGTTATGTGTTGTTTAGGTCTCCTAGGATGACCCTTGATACTCTTGTAAGGTCAGGGATACTGTGAGACCACCTCTGTTGTGACCTTGCTTCTATTTGTATTATCATTCTTCTATATTGTTTCTCCTCTATTTTCATTACTGTGTGTTGTGTCTTACGGACATAGTGTTGCAATTGGTGACTTGGGGGCACCCTCCTATGTGACTATCCCTAAGGCACTTGTTTCTCCTCTCTTGATTTATTGTTTCGCTTCCTCTAGTGGTTCTATCTAGTGGGAAGATGATGATAAACATATTATACTGATGTGGACCTAGTGTCCCTTTAGCGAGTAATCAAAAAATGGACCTAGTCCATATACGACAATGAGGTTGATATATATTATTTGACACTTGGCTAGTAGAATCACTCCATGTGATCTTGATGTTGGCTTATCGCACTTACAAAACATAACAATATTGTTGCTCCATGTACTTTGTCTATCTTGAATATTGTGTTCCTCAGTTATTTATGTGAATGATCATATGCATTGTTCATTATCATGAGTATATGGATGCTAACACCTTTTCTTTCAGGGAATTGTGTGTTTGTGGTAACATTTGGCGATTGTAAAGTACATGTCACCTCTGGGGGCATGAGCTTTGTGAGAGCTCATGTTCCCTTGTGTGTTTTCTACCTACCTTAACGTGGTTGATATCGGTACACGATATCAACCACCTTAAGGTGGGGGCATATATAAGGTAAGATGTCTGTTCTAGATGCTAGGAAAGTGTGTTTGTAAAGCTTGAAATCTATTGCAATCACTTAAGCCCTCTGCGGAGGCAGGATATCATGCATATCCTTTTCATTTTAAGCCCTTCGTGTGAGGCAGGGATGGTGTATTTCTCAAGGAGATTGCGCAATCCTGTCATTTTCAAAAAGTCCTCCGAGCAGGTGGGGAGCAGATATGAGACTATCCTAACCCTTAAGCGTGTTTTTAGTGATTGTTGTGGTGAACCCCAGTCATTGGTGTGTGCCTGTAATGTGCCTGAGATGGCTATGAACCTAGCAATAGGTTCCTTCCATCACTTGTCTGCCATGTTTTCTCTGTGTCTTCTATGTGTGTGTATTGTGTGTTTGTTCCCAAGCATAGTCTTAAAGACTGGTGGTGATGATTCCCTCCTATGCTTTGGGATTTGTATGGCATGTTTGTTCTCAAGTGTAGTCTTAAAGATTGGTGGTGATGAGTCCCTCCTGCACTCTGAGATTTGTTTTGCATGTTTGTTCCCCCACATGTGCAGTCATAAAGACTGGTGGTGATGATTCCCTCCTTTCCTTGTGTTTGCATCTGTATTTCATATATGAGAAAAAGTAAAAGAAAACAATCATTGCATTCATTGTGTTTTATGTGTCTTCAATGTTGTCTTCTCCGTGTTTTGCGTGCCTATAACTGTCTTCTCCATGTTTTATGTGTCTATAACTGTATTCTCCATGTTTTGCGTGCCTATAACTATCTTCTTCATGTTTTGTGTGCCTATTACTATCTTCAATATGTTTGGCATGTCTTCATTGTGCCTGGTGTGTTTGCTATGTTTGTTGACCATACTTTAATGCATGTATGGACCTTGCATTTATACATATATTAAAGTGGGGGCTAAATGTTATGTCAAAAAATGTCCCCTTGGGGGCTTTTCCCTCTTAAGGTTTAGCTCCCAAGTCCTGTTATTGCATTTTAGAGCATCTTATGTGTTATTTCTGACTCCCAATGAGAAAACCTTGAAGTCTTATGGAAAATAGGACCTAAGGGACCACATTTTGATGAATCTTGAACAAAAATGGTAGGGTGGACTTGGGTACTAACGCCCTAGTCCTTCCCTATTTTGGGTCTGCCCTAATTTCAAATGTCGGTTTGTGACTATTATTTGGGTCCTATGCCGACATCTAAAGTTTAAATTATGAAATTCTTAGCAAGAATCTTTGTAGTTGTATATATAAGCATGATTAGGTTTCATTTGCAAACTAGATGGAAATTAGATGGACATTTTGATTAACAAGCTTATGTGAAAGTGATTCAAGGCATCCATTATGTTGCAGAGCAGTACTTTGTTGTTATTTTGTTTGTATTTGTAGATTTGACATCCATCTCCTCATGGCATGAAGAGCATCTTCCTTCCATGAGATCTTCACTACAAGGTGATATCAATTATGTTTTCTACAATTTATCATTTGGATTTTGCCTCTATCCCATTGGGATATGCACTCTTATCTGACAACAGTGTTCAAAAGACTTGAATGTCTCTCTGGGGATTAACTAAGGCAAGCCTCTAAACACCACAACCCCCTCCCACACTCCTTGTGATTATAGGTTACATGTGTCACATCTGGAAGAAGTGGAGTTGCAGGGAAGGTTAGTAGACATCAAGGATTCAGGATCTGGAAAGAAGCCAGACATTGGATCTTTTCAGGGACTAAGGAGATAGTCCCCATGTCCTCCATAGTTGAATCCCCAGAAATGGAAGTTGCAGTTTAGATTAGTGTCAGAAGGAGTCCAGGATTCTGCAAAGAAATAGGTACCTTGGACTTGGGTGCTAGTCCCCGTGTCCTCGACTTATCTGCCTTCTGAACTTTTAAAAAAAGTGACTTTATCTCTATCCCTCATCTCAGTTTGAAAGGATTTGCGGTGATTCGATAATTTGATTACTGTTTTGCATATTTAGGGTTTTAAGTGAAATTGAGCATTGAATTAAGGCATTGTTTGACACATCCAAGATTCCACATCTTCCCAAGTGGCTGCCCAACCTGATAGGTGAATCCTCTGGCACAAATTGGAGGTTCAACTTGGTTAATAGGCCCTTGGAATGTTTGTAGGGAAAGGAGTATTCCGCATAAACCCTTAAAACCACACATTTCACATCCTATCATCTTCCTCCTTTTTTCCCACACTAAACACATATGATATGAAAAACCATCATGACACAAATCTACACCAATCTCACTCTCCCCCTTTCTTTTATACTTCATGGTCTCTTTCTCTCCCTTTGTTTTTCACACGAACTCCCTCCTCCTTTGACATCAATGGCAAAGGGTGACACATATTTCTCAAGCTTTCTCCCTCTAATTATGATACTGCATATACTTTCACTATTCTCAACTGCTTTGAATACTCCCTCTTAGGAGTACACACCAACCTATATCAACTCTTACTCCACCTAACTACAACAATCATCAATACCACTACCTTCTCCCCCTAAGAGGTAGCCTCCAACATATTTCCAGAGAAGAATGAATCTTTAAATCCATTGGACTAATGCATTTCCTTATGCATCTAGTTAAAAGAAGGAGGGGCAATAACCCCTAACTTCTCCTAGAAATACTTAAATGTATCCATAGGAAGAGCCTTAGTGAGTATGTTAACAACCTAATTATTTGTAGGCACATACTCCAGCTTCACTTTATTCTCTGCAACCTTCTCTCTCAGAAAGTGATACCTAATTGAAATATGCTTTGTTCTTGAATGTTTCACTAGATTTTTTGAAATGTTAATAGCACTGGTATTATCACAGAAGATAGGAATTGGATCATCATACTCAACTTTGATATCCTTCAAGGTTTGTCTAATCCATAGCACCTGTGTACAACAAGATGCAACTACAATGTACTTTGCCTCTGTAGTAGATAAAGACAATGAATCCTGCTTCTTGCTTAGCCATGATATAATTCTATCTCCAAGAAAGAATGTACCACCACTTGTCCTTTTCCTGTTATCTACACATGCGGCCCAATCTGCATCTATGTAGGCACTTAGGGTAAAGTCATTGTTCTTAGGATACCACAAACCATGATGTAGAGTGCCCTTCAAATACCTGAATATCCTCTTCACTGACATGACATGTGACTCTCTAGGATCTTCTTGAAATCTTGCCACAAGATAGACTGCATGCATGATATCTGGTCTGATAGCAGTTAGGTATAATAGTCCTCCAATCATTTATCTATATTTGCTCTGATCAGCCTTCTTGCTCAGCTTGCAACTAGTTGTCATGGGGATACAAACTGGTTTAAAATCTTCCATTCCAAACTTTTTCAATAGTTCCTTGACATACTTTAATTATGAAATGAAATTGCACTTATCTATTTGATTAATTTGTAGCCCAAGGAAGAAGTTCATCTCTCCACACATTGACATCTCAAATTATTTTTGCATTTCATTTTCAAAGTCCTTACACATACCTTCATTCCCACCAAATATTATGTCATCCACACAGACCTCAACAATCAGGATTTGATCTTTGCTTACCTTGATATACAAATTACTATCTGTAGACCCTTTATTGAATCCCTGCTGCAACAAATACCTGTCTAACCTTGCATACCAAGCTCTAGGAGCTTGCTTCATTCCATCTAATGCCTTCTTCAATCTGCATACCATATTTAGTGTGTCTGACAATTGAAATCCATCTAGTTTTTCTATGTATACTTCCTCTTCCAGCTCACCATTCAGAAAAGTAGATTTCACATCCATTTGATATACCTTGAAATTCTTATGTGTTGCATAAGCTAGAAACAACCTAATAGACTCCATTCTTTCCACTGGGGCAAAATTTTCCTTATAGTGTATTCCTTCCACTTGTGAGTACCCCTTACACACAAGTCTTGCCTTGTTCCTTACCACTTCTCCATTCTCATTCAACTTATTCCTGTATACTCACTTAGTGCCGATCACATTCTTATTCTCTAGTCTTGGGACAAGTTCCCAAGTCTAATTCTTCTCAATATGCATTAGTTCTTCTTTCATAGCCTTTATCCAATACTCATCCTTGCATGCCTCAATCACTGTTTTAGGTTCAACTTTGGAAAGTAAACATAGATTTACCTATTCTTTAGTAGGTCTACTTCTTGTTAATACACCTCTGCTCTTATCACCAATGATCTGATCTTCAGTGTGATGCCTCTGCACATATTTAGGAGTTTTAGGAACTTTTTTTGGAGGTTCTTGTTCTTCAACTTGTACTTCTATTTTTGGAGCTTCTTGTTCTTCAACCTGTACTTTTTCCTTAGTTTCTTCTTTTTCTCCACAAGAAGACCCATCTGATTCATATCCATTAATCCTTGAAAACTTCTATATATCTTCATCAACCTTAACATTAGCACTTTCAACAATCTTTCTTAGCCTCTTATTATAGCAATGATAAGATTTGCTTTTGTTAGAGTATCCAAGGAAAATACCTTCATCATATCTTGCATCAAACTTTCCTAGTTCTTCATCTCTTCTTATATAACATTTTGTTCCAAAAACTTTGAAATATTTAGTAGTGGGAATCCTTCCATACCATAGCTCATAGGGCGTCTTTCTGTCATTTGCTTTCACATGTACTCTATTCTGTATGTAGACAATAGTATGAATTGCTTCACTTTAGTAAAATTCTGGTAGGTTTGCTTCCTTTATCATTGTCCTTGTAGCTTCTTGAATAGTCCTTTTCTTCCTTTCAACCACTCCATTATGTTGAGGAGTTCTAGGTGCAAATAGATGCCTCTTTATCCCATGATTCTCACAAAACATGTTAAACTCATTAGAATTAAACTCTCTACCTCTGTCAGACCTCAAACATTTGATTTTTGTATCCAATTCATTTTCAACCATTTCTTTAAAATCTTTAAACTTATCTAGGCTTCTAATTTTTCCTTAAGAAAAGTGACCCAAATCATTCTAGAGAAATCATCAATAAATAACATGAAATACCTGTCACCTTGGAAACTCCTTACTCTGGTAGGAGTAGACAAGTCTGTATGCACCAACTCCAACACTCTTGTAGATGATTGATCCTTAATTTTGAAGCTTCTTCTTGTTTTCTTTCTATACTGACATTCCTTACAGACAACAATAATAGGCTTTGTTAACTTTGGTAGATCTCTCACAGCTTGGACTGAACTTATCCTTACAAGGATATCAAAGTTGATGTGACACAATCTCCTATGCCATAGCCAACTCTCACTGATCTAAGTCACAAGGCAATAACTAACACCACCTTTGAGATGATAAACACTTCCACCTGTCTTCTTTCCAGTAGCAATTACTATTCCAAAGCTTTTTTTGATCTCACCTCCATCATTTTGAAACATAAGATTGTAACTCTTGACATACATCTGTCTAACACTCAAAAAGTTATGCTTTAAACCTTTGACATAAAGTACATCATTAGTGTTATGCTTTCCATCAAAATTGATTGAACCTTTTCCAAAAATCTCAGCAACTTCATCACCACCAAACCTAACTACTCCACCAAATTTTTCAAGTTTAATAAAATTACTCTTATCACCTGTCATATGATTTGAGCATCCACTATCAATGACCCAGTCATACTTTTCACTTCTAGCATGAAAATAAGATATTATAGTGCCTTTAGGGTTAATACATGCTTCTGGATTCTTTTCCTTCACACAGCTTCTAGAGTTAGCAGAACCAGTTTCATATCTTATGGCAATAAATAAGAAGTCATCATCATTATCATCCTCAAAGTTAGATTCATCATAAAAAATGCTTGCATAGTAATTTTTCTTGAATATCTTCCTCTATTTTCCTTATTCTTAATTCTCAGAGCTCTATCTAGACACCTTGATGTATAATGACCTATTTTTCCACAATTGCAACACTTAAAGGGCAACTTACCACTAAATTTACCAGTACCCTTTTTCATCCTTCTTACAAAGTTGGCTTCCACTTCATTAAAGTCTTGCAGTTCTAATTCAACAGTCTCATCATTTGTAATTCCACTAAATGTGCCAAACTCTCTTATTTCAAAAGTAGTTAGTGTGCCAAGCAACCGATCTTTGGTGAATTTACTCAAGTTTTGTAATTCTTCAATAGCAGAAACCTTATGACTATAAGCTTTAGGAAGAGTTCTCAGTACCTTCAATATTACTTCTTGATCATCTATATTTCCACCAAGTCCCTTGATGTCATTAACAACTTCATCCACCTTCTGTAAGTAGCTTGTAATGTTTTCATCTTCAGACATACACATGGTCTCATAAGTGAGCTTCAAATTCTACATTTTAGCATGTTTAACCTTCTCATCTCCTTCATAGACAAATTCCAACCTTTTCCAAATCTCATTAGCAGTTTTCAAATTCACAACTTCCACCAACTCAGAATTAGTAAGTCTGCTTAAGAGAGCATGTTTTTCCTTACCATCTATTTCGGCATCTTTGATTTCATCTTCAACATCTACACATTTCTTAGGTACAGTGTAATTAGACTTGACACATTTCTAGACCTCATAACCAAGAGAAATTAGAAAGGCTTCCATCCTTACCTTCCAGAGTGCATAATCTGATCCATCAAACAACTAAATATCTTTCTTATGTTCCATCTTGGATCTACCTCAAGCTGTTAAGCTTTCTTCATGTTGAATGGTACAAGACAACTGAGAGGGGGGTGAATCTGTTGTATCAAAATTTTAACTTCTATAAACCAAAATCAATTTCTCAATCACTTAACCTATTTCCTTATTCTATTATCAACAATAAACATGAATAAAAGAATCAAAGCTTGAACACATCAACATCACATGCACATGAACACCAAAATTTCTATGTCGAAAACCCTAAATAGGGAAAAACCACAGTGAGTGTTAGCTCACAATATAAATGTAGTAACAATACAGAATATCAAATGGTGGCTCACTACCAAAGGGATCACTGACCAAGACTCACTACCCAAAAGGATGGCTCACTACCGAGGGTGGCTTACTGCTAGGGGTGGCTCACTACCAGATGTGGCTCATTGCCAAGAATTGAACTGATATAGTAGCATCTACACCATGCCTGAGTTCAGTTCTATTGAAGTGCAATATATCTCCTCTGCTCTGCTCTTCTTTTACAACTCACACCTTATCTTCCCATCTTTGCACACACTCCTTAAACACAAATTCATTACATGCATTTATATAATTCATAAACCTTGGAATGTACATCAAGGTTGGCATTACAATCATCAACCATTGGAACAATCTCCAAGGTCGACATACATACATACATCAAATTAGGATTAGATCTAAACAATCTCGCGGACTAAGTGAATAAAGGAGGAACACTTCATGCCTTAACATGAACTCAATTACATCTTCACATGCTACCACGTGCTTCTACAATTCAAGAGATTCATCCGTAAAGAGTGTTAATCATCCAGGTCGGCCAGAAAGGTGCAATTACCAAGAACACTTGAACACATGCTTCCACAATCTTCATTTCAGCTTGCAGATTAATCATATGCCTTTAATGCATTTAGGGGACATATATGGACATCATAGAATCATTTGGAGACCAGCAAATCCAACCACAATAGATCGCAACTTGTTTCACTTGAAGATGGATCACAGATTGTTCTCAATCAGACACTGTCAAACTCTGCTAATTAGAAACTTGTTTTTTAGAGCTTCAAATCACTTATCCTTTAGCATGAAGATGAATAAGGACCATATAAACTTAAGTCCAGAGCTGCAAGACAAAACTCCAATCTACAGAGAAATGCGGAGCAAAAAATTTTCTCCCTGTCACCCTACAAACCTTGCCAGGCACCGTCTTTATACTGGTGAATAGAACTTTTTCTGCACAACGATCTGGACCACCAAATTCTAGATTTAGCTTCTTCAAACACTTCTCTAAATCATATCCAAAGATCATACTCTAGTCTTCAACACAAGAAATATGCGGAGCAAAATACTTAGATAGTGTTCTTCAATCCATTAACAAACAACAATGCCAGAAGATATAGTTGACACAAATGACAACACAGATATGTTGACATTAATGACAACACCAATTAGCACATACTTGCAACAATCTCCCCCTTTTTCATTGATGGCAACATATGATGTGAAAAACATGTTCCACCATCAAGACATAATTCTTCTTCAGAACTCCCCCTTTGTTTTCATACTTCTGCACTCTTACTCCCCCTGAGTTTTTCACATGATTTCTCTCCCCTTTGACATCAATGGCAAAGGGCTTCACATCTTCTCCACTACACATACTTGCACACTTCTAATCTAATCATATTGGAATCATTCTTTACTCCCCCTGACTACAACAATCTTCTCAAATCACTACCTGCTCCCCCTGAAGGGTAACCCCCTAAATTAGTCCAGAAGAAAATATTCTTTGAGGCACACTGGACTGATGCATATTCTTATGCACCTAGTTCAATGAAGGAGGGGAAATAACCCCTAACCTTTCACGGAGATACTCAAATGTGTCCTTTAGAAGGGCCTTAGTGAATATATCAACAACTTGATCCTTTGTAGGCACATACTCAAGCTTCACAACATTCTCTACAACTTTCTCTCTCAAAAAGTGATACTTAATTGAAATGTGTTTTGTCTTTGAATGCATCACTGGATGAATTCAAATGTTTATGGCACTTGTGTTATCACAAAGAATAGGGATTAGCTCCTCATACTCAACTTTGATATCCTTCAAGGTTTGTTTCATCCACAACACCTGAGTGCAACATGTTACTGCAACAATATATTCTACCTCTGCAGTAGACAAGGGGACTAATTCTTATTTCTTCCTATGCCAGGACATTGCCCTATCTCCAAGGAAGAATACACCTCCACTTGTGCTCTTATGTATAGGCACTTAGGGAAAAGTCATTATTCTTTGGATACCATAGACCATGATCTAGAGTACCTTTCAAGTACATGAAAATCCTTTTCACTACCGCAACATGTGATTCTCTGGGATCTGATTGAAATCTAGCCACAAGACAAACTATATGCATGATATCTGGTCTTGTGGCAGTCAGATAAAGTAGTCCTCCAATCATTGACCTGTACTTGCTCTGGTCAACCTTAGGAGATTCATCATTTTTGCTCAACTTACATCCAGTAATCATAGGAGTGCTCACCAGTATAGAGTCTTCCATTCAAAACTTCTTTAATAATTCTCTGAGATACTTTGATTGAGAAATGAATATACCTTTGTATGTCTGATTGATTTGTAATCCAAGGAAGAAATTCATCTCACCACATATGGACATCTCAATCTCCTTTTGCATCTCATCTGCAAAATTCTTACACATTCCTTCATTTCCACCAAATATAATATCATCCATATAGACTTCAACAATTGGGATTTGATCTTTTCTTTCTTTGATATACAAATTGCTATCTCCAGACCCTTTACTGAAACCCTGCTGTAGTAGATATTTATCTAGTCTTGCATACCAAGCTTTGGGAGCTTGCTTCAATCAATGCAGATACTTCTTCAACTTGCACACCATATCTAGTTGGTCTGATAACTGGAATCCATTCGGTTGCTCTATCTATACCTCTTCTTCTAACTCACCATTTAGAAAGATAGATTTCACATCCATTTGATACAGCTTGAAATCTTTATGTGTAGCAAAAGCCAAAAACAATTTGATTGCTTCTAGTCTAGCCACTGGAGCAAAAGTCTCCTCATAGTCTATCCCTTCTACTTGTGAGTAGCCTTTGCACACAAGTCTTTCTTTGTTTCTCACAACTTATCCAACCTCATTCAGTTTGTTCTGGGAAACCCACTTTGTTCCAATAACATTCTTGTTTGCAAGTCTAGGGACAAGTTCCCAAGTCTTGTTCTTCTCAATCTGCATTAATTCTTCTTCCATTGCCTTGACCCAATGTTCATCATTGCAAGCTTCATTTACTATCTTACGTTTCACCTTTGAAAGTAAACATAGATTTACTTGTTCTTTTGCAGCTCTCCTTCTTGTTAATACACCTTTCTTTTTATCACCTATAATTTGATCATTAGAATGATCTCTTTGCACATACTTGGGAGTCTTTGAAATTCTTTCAGTAGCATCTTCTTGAATTTCTTCTTCTTCAGGAGAAACTTGTACTTTAGTTTGAACTTCCTTTTCTTTGCCTTTTTCTACCTTCTTAGTGACAACAGGTTCATCTGATTCATACCCATCCAATTGAAAATCTTCATCTACCTTTACATTTACACTTTCAATGATATTTTTCAATCTTTTATTATAGCACTGATAAGCTTTTCTCTTGGTTGAGTAACCTAGGAATATGCCTTCATCACATCTAGCATCAAACTTCCTTAATTCTTCATCTCTTCTGGTATAGCATTTGCTTCCAAACACTTTGAAATATTTGACTGTAGGAGTCTTACCATACGACAGTTCATAAGGTGTCTTGGTCTCTTTTGCTCTGACCTACACTCTATTATGAATATAGATAGTAGTGTGTATTGCTTCTTTCTAGTACACTTCCGGTACATTTGCTTCCTTGATCATTGTTCTAGCAGCTTCTTAAATAATTCTATTCTTTCTTTCAACCACTCCATTTTGCTGAGGAGTCTGGGAGTTAGACAAATGTCTCTTTATTCCATGTTCTTCATAGAAAGCATTGAACTCATTTGAAGTAAATTCACCTCCTCTATCAGACCTTAAGCACTTGATTTTTAGATCCAATTCATTTTCAACCACAGCTTTGAAAGTTTGAACTTGTCTAGGGCTTCTGATTTTTCTCTAAGGAAAGTAACCCAAGTCATTCTTGAATAATCATAAATAAGAAGCATGAAATACCTATCACCTTGTAGACTTCTTACTCTTGTAGGACCACAAAGGTCTATATGCACCAACTCCAACACACTGACAGAGAATTGTTCTTTGCTTTTGAAGGTGGTCTTTGTCATCTTCCCCAATTGACAATCTTTACATGTAACATTGGCAGGCTTCACAATCTTGGTAGCTCTCTTAAAATCTGAGTACTTATTTTCACCAGATTATCAAAGTTGATGTGACCCATTCTTCTATGCCATAGCCAACTTTCATCTGTCTTATCCAACAAACAACAATTGTTAGAGCCTTTCAAGTGATAAACATTACCATGAGTCTTCTTACCAGCAGCAATTTCTGAAGCTTTTTCTTATCTCACATCCTTTGTCCTTGAACACAAGATTATATCCTTTGTTACACATTTGTCCAACACTTAGAAGGTTATGCTTCAAGCCTTTGAGATAAAGAACACCATCTATATTATGTTTTCCATCAAAAGTAATTGATCCTTTTCCACAAATATTACCGGCTACATCATCTCCAAATCTTACCAGTCCTCCATCATACTTTTCAAACTTGACAAACTTACTTTTGTCTCTAGTCATATGATTTGAACATCCACTATCCATGATCCATTCATCTTCCTTTTCAACATGAAATGCAGACAACTCTTCTGGACTTCTATCCTTCACACAGCTAGCAAGGTTAGCAAAAACATGTTCTTCTCTAAGTGCAATAAACAAGCATTCACTACTATTTCCATCTTCAAAACTATCATCATCAATTACACCATCATCATCTCTAACATAGTAACTCTTTCTTACCATCTTTCCTTTATTTTCATTGAATTTTAAGGCTTTGTTAGGATATCTTGAAGCATAGTGACAAATTTTTCCACAATTGAAACATTTGAAGGGTAACTTACCTTTAAATTTTCCTTTGCTACCTCTTTTTATTCCGCTTGCAAACTTAGCCTCGATTTCTACAAAATATTCTTCATTTGATTCCACATCATACTCCTCTAATCTAGAAGTCTTTTCTTCCTTGGCCTTGAAAGCATCTCAATTTTCACAGGACTATTAGTAGTACCAAATTCCCTTATTTCAAAGGTAGTTAGTTTACCAAGCAATTGATCTTTTGTAAGTTTACCTGACTCAAGCAATTCTTCAATGGCAGATACCTTGTGACTATAAGACTTTGGAAGAGTTTTGAGTATTTTATCAATAACATCTTCATCTTGTAACTTTCCACCAAGGGTCTTGATGCTGCTGACAACTTCATCAATCTTCTGTATATAATTTGTTATGTTATCATCTTCAGACATTCGCATGGTTTCATATGCAGTCTTTAAATTTTGCAACTTAGCTTTCTTGACAGTGCATCACCTTCATAAACATTCTTTAGTTTCTCCCAAATTTCATGAGCAGTTGTAAGATCGGTCACTTTAGCCATTTAAACATTTGATAAAGCATTCAATAGAGCATTTTTAGCTTTGTGATTCAATTCAAACTCTTGGATTTCTTCTTCAGTCTTTGGACCATTTTTAGGTATTTCATATTTTGTTTTCACTATCATTCAGACACTGTAACTTATGGGAATAAGATAAATTTCCATTCATACCTTCCAATATGCGTAGTCAATTCCATCAAACTGAGGTGTGTCCTTTTTTTGTGCCATCCTGGATCTTCCTTAAGTTGTTAGGCTTTATTTAAAGGAACTTGCTCTAATACCAATTGATGAATGGCATAAGACAATTGAGGGGGGGTGAATCAGTTGTATCAAAATTTTAACTTCTATAAACCACAATCAATTTCTCAATCACTTAACTTATTACCTTATTCTATTATCAACAATAAACATGAATAACAGAGTCAAAGACTTGAACACATCAACATCACATGCACATGAACACCAGAATTTTTGTGGAAAACCCTAAATAGGGAAAAACCACGGTGAGTGTTAGCTCACAATATAAATATAGTAAAAATATCAAATATCAAATGGTGGCTCACTACCCAGGTCTAACTACCCAAAAGGATGGCTCACTACTGAGGGTGGCTCACTACCAGGGGTGGCTCATTGCCAAGAATTGAACTAATATAGTAGCATCTACACCATGCCTGAGTTTAGTTCCATTGAAGTGCAGTATACCTCCTCTACTCTACTCTTCTTTTACAACTCACACCATATCTTCCCATCTTCACACACACTCCTTAAACATGAATTCATTACATGTATTTATACAATTCATCAACCTTGGAATGTACATCAAGGTTAGCATACATACATACATCAAATTAGGACTAGACCTAAGCAATCTTATGGACTAAGTGAATAAAGGATGAACACTTTATGCCTTAACAAGGACTCAATTACATCTTCACACACTACCACATGCTTCTACAAGTTAGAGATTCATTCTCAACGAGTGTTAATCATCCACGTCGGCCAGAAAGGTGCAATCACCAAGAACACTTGAACACACACTTCCAAGATCTTCATTGCAGCTTGCAGATTAATCACATGCCTTCAATGTATTCAAGAGACATCTATGAACATCATAGAATCATTTGGAGACCATAAAATCCAACCACAATAGATCTCAACTTGTTTCACTTGAAGATGGATCATAGACTATTCTTAATCAGACATTGTCAAACTCTGCTAATTAAAAACTTGTTTTCTAGAGTTTCAAATCACTTATCCTTTGAAATGAAGATGACTAAGGACCTTATAAGCTTACGTCTAGAACTGCAAGACAAAACTCTAATCTGTGGAGAAATGTGGAGCAAAACACTTTCTCCTTGTCACCTTGCAAACCTTGCTAGGCACTGTCTTTATACTAGTGAATAAAACATTTTCTACACAATGATCCGGACCACTAAATTCTAGATTTATCTTCTTCAAACACTTCTCTAAATCATATCCAAATCTCATACTCCAGTCTTCAACATAGGAAATATGCAGAGCAAAATACTCAGACAATGTTCTTCAATCCATTAACAAACAACAAAGCCAGAAGATATAGTTGACATAAATGACAAAACATATATGTTGACATCAATGACAACACTAATCAACACATACTTGAAACACTTCAAAGGAACCTAGCTCTGATACCAATTGTTGAAGGCATAAGACAACTAAGAGGGGGGTGAATAAGTTGTATCAAAAACTTCAAACTCTCATAAACATAATCACATCCACATCAATTCACTTAAACCCTTAATCTGTTATGAAGTTTAAACATGAAAAGCATATAACAGAAACTTAAACACATCACCACCATGCACAAGAGAACACCATATTTTTATGTGGAAAACCATAAAAGGGAAAAACCACGATGAGGATTATCTCACAATATAATGTAGTAACAATACCGAATTACAAATGCTCACTGCCATAGAGAGAATGCTCACTCCAGGGGACTCACTGTCCAAGTGGACTCACTGCCCACTGAGAAAGAAAGAAGAAAGAGAGGAATGGCTCACTGTCATGCTTTGAACTGATGTAATTGCATCTAACCTATGCATGTTCACTTCCAATGAAGCTCAATATACATCACAACAAGCTCAACACCTTCGCAACATCACCGAAAATTGTAGACACCTTCTACTCACTACATTTGGTAGCCTAACACATGAAAGCCTTTGCTGCCTTGATCAAATTCACATCACATCATATCCCCCATTTGCACAATTGCATCTATGAACCCTTAACACTTATTTATACCATCATTACCTTAGAAACAATCTTTAAGGTCGACAACACACTCTCCAAGGTCAGAAAACACACAATATTTGAGTTAGGTCTTGACCTAAACATTCCACGAAACAAGGGAATGAAGGAAAACTAATCTATGCCTTAGCTTAGACCCAAATCTATCCAAGCATGCTACACAACATTCACATAATAATCAATTCAACTCCTCAATCAGAGCAAACATTCAAGGTTGGCCAAATAGTGTAAACATAAGGAATTCTTGATCACATGCTTCCACGGTCACAACCATAACTTGTGGACCATACACAAGACTTTAAAATAATCTAGAAACATCCAAGAACATCTTGAAGTCACCTGGAAATGAACAAATTCAGCCATAACAACTTTCATTTGAACGTAACAATTTTCTCTTGAACATAACAACTTTCACCTGAACACAACACTGTCGAACTCTGCCACACAATAAATTGCTTTCCAGAGCACCAAATCACAACCTTTTTGGAAGGAATATAGGTAAGTGCCTTATGAACATATATCCAGAACTGCAACACCTAAAACCTTTCTATGGAGGAATGCGGAGCAAAATACTTTCTCCTAGACACCTCTGCACAAATTAGAAACACTGTCAAATATTGTTCTCAAACTGGTGAACATAAATTTCATTGTACAAAAATATGGAACACCAAATTCTATATTTAGCATCTTCAAACACTTCTTGACAACATATCCAAACTACACACTTAGATCTCCAACATAGAAGAAATGTGGATCAAAAACTCAAACAGTATTCTGTAAGCTGGAAGACTCTTCAACACACTATTTCTAGTATTAATCAAATTCTCTCAAAAGCACTTGGAAACTCAGCAATAGGAACAATCTACTAACATCATCAACACCTCTACAAGGCATTCAGAACACTTTAACACAACAACTTAATCAAATAACAACAACATTAGAAGACACAGTTGACACCAATGACAACACACACATGTTGACATCAATGACAACACCGATTAGCACATACTTGCAACACCCTCTGCAAGAAATTTGTCCATTCTTTGATGTTGTATATGTGCTTGTAATGAAATTGACATGTTGACTCATTGACTTATTCAAGATTCTAATATCATATACCTGCAAATTCTTCTCTTTTGAAATAATTGAAGATGAGGGTTAATTTATAGATATATAGATGGTAGGATAGAGGGTTGAGATTAAATTGAAATGGATGGTTAAGATTGAATAAGGGGAATTAGGGCACTTTTAGGACTATCATTATATGAATGGCTAGGATTAAAAGATATGATAGGAAAATGGATGTTGGAGATTGACTTAGATCTTTGACTTTTATTTATTTTTAGTTAGTCATGCAACTTTTTGAATTATTTATTTATTTATGGATGTGACATAATTTAAAACATAATCGTGTAATGAATTATTATTGTTATTATTTTATATCATAGTATATTTAAAATCTATTAGTGATGCTCTAATTTCTAATATTTATTTATTATTGAGAATTTAATTAAGGTAGCTAAGTGATTTAATTTTTTTTTATCGATGAAAAATGGCTTTGGGGAGCATACCCTAACAAAAAATATAATAAAACCATATATATTTCAGTTCTAATTGATCCAATGGAGGGTCATGTATACAAATTGCAAATACATAAACTATATGAATACTTATCTATTTAGTGTTTTCCAATTGGCATCTTCCCATCATCCCAATCTCATTTATTTGTATGAGCTTCCTTTACATGGACCAAAATATTGCACACTCTTTCGCATAATTTTTCAAAATTGGAACTATATATCTATTCTTTCATATACAAAATAGAATGCAACAAAAATCATCTCTCATTATACCTAGGAGGCATTAGGGTCATCCTCATCACTGTCTCCATCCTCTCCATTGCCCTTCATCTCCAAGATTGAAATCTCCAACATGAAGGACCAATCTACCTCTAAAATAAGAGCAACACCAGTGATGGCTTTGACGAACTCAATTCCCCACTTGGAGCTATGATGACTCACATTCTCATCTTCTCCAACTACCCTAATCACGAAGGGAACCCATGGCCCTGAGTACATCAGATTAATTCTTGGCCATTTCCCATGGTCTAGAAGGAATCCCAAACCCATAATTTAATCATCCATAATCTTTATTTAACCCATCTCTCCACTAGTGTTTAATAATGCCTCTATCATCATTCAAATGACACCCTTATCCTCTCCCATGTCTAAAAGGACTACAAGGAATACTAATGCAATATTAGTATTCACCTGATATCTATTCGTACAAGCTAGGAAGGTGTCTCCCAAGATCATCCTGATGGCATGCAATACCACTGTGACCTTCGTTCTAAAAACCTTTTTAACCTGAAATTCATTATTTTTCACATAAAGGGAATATACCTCTTTCTAGTCATGAGACACACTATCGTATCCATGCTTCTATGTAGAGAACAAAGCCTAATAGTGTGTATAACTAATTCCACATCATCAAGGGGGAGGTGCCATTATTAACCTTGTCATCTCACTATACTTTCTTTAGTCCCTCCCCAAGCCTCAAATACTCTAATCAACCTGGTTTAACTATTCATCATTGATTTTATTTATTTCTCTTAAGGTGTAGTGGGTGACAAATTTGTGAACAAATCATGGCATGAGTCTTGCTTATTACTAAAGTAGCCATCACCTTGCATGTCTGTCACCAAGTTTGCCACCTTGTCTTCCCTATCATTCACTTCACGATAGATGTGTTCAATTGTAAAGTCTTTGAATGAATCTAGTAATTCTTACCATGAAATTAATAGTTATAAGTGAATCCCTTTCTAGGAATATTTTTGGCAATCTTAGTCTTTTACATGTCTATAACCCAAGTAGTGTTGCCTGACACTTTACTTCGTTGTTTGTTCCTTCAAGAAGTTTCATGGCCACTAATCCTACCACAATTTCTCTATGGTCTCTTATGATACAACCCACACCCGATTTCCTTGTGTTTCCATGTGAGGCTCCATCAAAGTTTACTTTAAACCATCCCTCACTTGGTGGAACCCGATGTGCATCTACTTTTGACTTATTTGGTAGATGATCCCGAGCAACCCCATGAATAGGGGGGCTGAGTAATTTAATTTTATTATATATAACTTAGATTTTAATTATATTAATTGTGAGATTAAATCAAATTAATATTTGGGAGTTTTGATATAATTTAATTTAAATAATGTGTTTTAGAAAATTTAATCGAGTGTTAAGTTTAAAAAGATCATTCTTTTAAGAAGGATGTTTAAATTATGGCACATTTCCTAACTAGTATAGTTTCTAGCTAGTTCTCACTTAACCCTCTTCACACTTTCTTGAGTTTAAAATTAGGGATATTTTGAGCATTCTTTATATTTAGCTCATATCATAAGATTATAAAACTTGTCCTAATCTTATGCCTCTCCTTTGCCCATATAAGTAGAGGCTTTCTTTGTATATAATTCATTATCCTGCATCCATTTGAATATAATACAGTTTTATCTAATCATTTAGATTTTCTCTTTGCTTTCATTTCATTCATTTGTTTCTGAGTTATTTATCTATATTTTAGATTTATAACATTTAATAAGTGTTGTTGATAAATTAATTAATCAAATCAAATTAAATTTTCCTTGTAATATGGCTTTGTTGGAAAATAGTAAAATAATAATAAATAACTAAATAATTAAATAATGATTTCTATATAAACATGTAGACTAGTTGATATCTTCTGAGTCCTGTTGTTGAAACCTTTATAGAGAATTTTAACAATTAAAATGAGTTGGAGTTTTTAATTTTATTCAACTTTAGCCTTATGAGGTGTCTAGTTTAAGAGAAATAGTTTGGATATAAGGTAATTAATTTTATCAATATTTTTAATAACTAATGAATTAATTCATTTTAATTTTGTGACTTTATTATAAGATAATTAAATAGATAAGGTAATAAATAAATAATTAAATGAGTTTAGTTATGAACACAAATTTAAATAAGCGTCAAATATGCTTTTACAAATTTAATTTTCTTTCGTAAAACTTTTTAATTAATCAAAAAGTTTGATTTAAAACTTAATCAGGTCAAAATGTTAGAGGCGAATAAAAGATCAAAATTTATTATGATTCAATTAGTAAAATAATTAAATGATGCTGTCTTATATTTATTTAGTCATAAATTTGTTTTTAGATAATTGACTTCCTTGTATGTTAGCTAGGGTGAAAGATTGCCACTTGCAAGGTGACAAATGCTCTTGTGAAAGCTTGATAACTCTGATTTATTAATCATCATTAGAATATATTAACTAGTTGTCAATTATTTTATAAGTTGATTAAAGAATATTTAAGCAAATTCATATAGTGGTTTTAAGAAGATTAAGAAGATTAGTTCATTAGTTTGTGATCAAAGTGGATTCTTCATCACCACAAACTTTGTGGGTCCTTCCCTAGTGTAATGCAACATATACATTACTATGTGCCTATACTATGACATCAAGAATCAATGTTGTGTTACCATGTGTAGTGTGGTGAAGTCGTAGTAGAGTTGTTATTTTTAAGAAAAAAATTAGTGTTAGTGTTCATGCTCATGAGAAAGTGTGGGAATGACATTTGGTATCAGGGCCAAGTTTCAAATACTGGGAGCTCTAGGAATTTGTTGGGTCATGTTTTCAAATGTGTTATTATGTAAATATTGTTGCATGATGATTTTGGTAATAATCTAGGATGTTTAATACTTTATTATAAATACAAGTTTCCTTGTAATTATTTTAAATTTTTGTATGAAGATTTAAAGTTGGTTTTGGAGTTATTACTTAATGGCTAATATAGATATCTTTCAAAAATAAATTATATATCAATTACCTTCTAGAGTTATTGGGATTATATGAAATGGTTTTTTAAAAATTCTCTAATGTGATAATTGAATGACATGAAGAAATGTGTAAATTTATAGTTAATGTTTTCCTACCACGCTTAGGATAAAGGATATCTACTTGTATACATGAATCTAGTGTAATGACTATTAAATCAATCTCTTGGTAAGAATAAATTAATTGATCTTGTTAGTAGGAAGTCCATCTCTTATTTGGTTTTTAAACTCCACCCTTCATCTATTATACCTTGGTCTACCTAAATAATTGAGTCTCTTTATCCCTTCCTTGAGTATCAAATGGTGCTTTAACATATTTTTCCCTTATGATTTCCTAATTACATGTACCACTTAGATAATATTTCTAATGTTCATAGCACCTTTCCTAATTGATGTGTGACTTTGACTTGAAAAACAAAGTTAGGTTAAGGGTAAGTGCATGGAAATGGGATACAAAAAAGTGGCCAAAAGTCCAATTTTTTGCATAATGCGCTCACATTATATTTAAAAGCACATAACATGATCATGTTATGGCATGGTAAATACCAAGCCATAATACGAGCATATTTTGTAACCACAAAACACGAGTGGTTTTTGTAGCCACAAAACACGAGTGCGTTTTGTAACCATAAAATGTAATCGTGTTTTGTAACCACAAAATGTGAATGCATTTTGCAACCAAAATAAGTGCTCACATTTTGAAGTCATAAAAAGTGAAATAAAAGAAACCTCTTCCCTCAAATATTACATTTAGTGAAAATGAGTTCGTATCAAGGGCTTGAGCATGATGGAGGTTGGCACATTTCATATGGAACTTGTTAAGTATTGGTTTTGGAAGATAAGTAAGGAAATATTGGTTTATTCTAAAAGATGATGTTCATGTTTCACTCATTTGTTCTTTTGGTGATGACCATGTTAATAAGGGTCAAAATCATCTTGTGTCATCTATGATAACTCTAAATTTGATCTTAGTTCTGTTTCAATGTCTCGTGAGGGCCTAGGAGGAGTCATTTGCCTTGTCATGCTTTATATTAGAACCTACATTTACCCTCTAGAGTTTTTATTGCCTAAAAAACCCTTAAAAAATTTCCTAAAATCCTCCTAATAGCCTTGAACAACCCTCAAATAAGCTTTTGGCACCAAAATCATTTTTAATTTTAAAAGGTAAGAGCATTATTTTAATCTTCTATTATTGTTTTTCCTAAATTTGATGGTTAGATTATGAAGTAGAAACCCTCCTTTGATTGTCTAGGTCTTATACCAACTGGTCCTTTGATTTGTTTGATTTACAATAGTTGTTTTGGCTTAATTAATTTGCCCAAAATCTTCAAAAGAGTCCCCACATGTGCCTATGTATAGATACCAAATTTTAAAAAGGTAAATGATGTTGCACTTGGTAAATTTATATTATACAAGGTTGATTTTTCCTATGTTAAAGCCATAACAACTTGTAGACAATTTTTATACCCTATTTTTCATGCCTAATACCTCATAAGAACTTTGTACATGTCAGTGTATAGTCAATGAGTTGGTGTTAGCTATTTTAAGCACCTAGGATTTGATTTTTTCTCATTTCACAAGGTGTTGAAGCTCAAGGAAGACCTTTTGTATGATATTTCTTCTTGTATATCTATGTTTTTCACTTGTATACATCCATTGCATCCATGATTGTATGGAATATCCCCAATCCATCATGGTACAAATCTGATTTTTCATCGTACATCAACAAAAATGAGGTTTTCATGATTATTTCTTTCATATTTTGAAGGGTTTGCATCATGAAGGGATTTGTGATTGATTACTAGGTCTTTGAAAGCCTTAATATTGTTTGAAAAAGATTTACTTCATAACAAAATCACTAATTTTCTTATTCATTAGGACATTCATTACTAAAGTTACCTTGGTTTGAGTGGAGAATTTTCATAAAAATAGGACAATCATGTTAGTGTGCAACAATATTTTCCTTCTCCTAAAGCATTGTCAATGCACCTCTATTTGTTGTATTTCACCCTTAATATGCATTGTATCTTCCATGAAATTTCTTCTTGATTAAGGTCACCACAATCATGTCAAGCACAATTATAACGTTGAAAGAATTATCCATAGTTGAGGGACTGTTATAGTCATTTATGATTGTGCAAATATAATAGGTTTATTGTCATGTTTTGGAATGTGCCACTTGTATCTCAAACCATAGGATGCATCCACATGGTTATTTAAAGACCAGCAAACCCTAGGATGTATTGAAAGACCATTGTTTAAGGGTAAAAAATTATACACAAAATGTCACCTTACTGTCCTAGAAGGATTATCATGCTCAAATATTGTTATAGGGGTCTTATATGAGTATTTTATTATTCCAAAATTGGCAAAGGGATGTGATTTATCATCAGTTTATGTTAATTCCTCTAGGTATTGAAGTGGAAAGAACATTCAAATATTTTTGATAAGGTTAGAAAAGACATAAATGACTGTCCCAATCCTTTATGATTGTTTTGTTATAGTGAAAGGCTACCATAGTCAATTTGGATTGTATTTTAATATTCCAATCTCAAGTATTATAGTTGTGGTCTTAGTAAGGTATTAAGTTAACATCATACATCACTACCATCTCTTGAGAGGCCATTGTCAATATTCATATGGTAATAATTTTGAATTTGAGGCAAGAAGGATTGTCACAATCCATACAATAGTCTTGCCACCATTTCCATTATCTTTTCATACTATAATTTTTAAAACCACCTTATACCCTTTGTATGGCACCAATTGGTGGTTAACCTTGTTGCAAGTATGTGTAGTTAGTGTTGTCATTGATGTCAACAAGCTTGTGTTGTCATTGGTGTCAAACAATGAGCAAGAGATTATTGCAAGAGTGTGAGCAATTGGTATTGAGTTGATGTTGTCTTTGATGATGAGGAAGTGTTGAAGATGTTGATGATATGTTTTTGGTGCTTGGTTTCCAAGTGCTTTTGAGAAAATTTGAATAAAAGAGGAAATAGTGTGTTGTAAAGGTGTTTTGGAATACAAAGTGGTGTTCTAGTTTTTCTCCACATTGCTTCTATGTTGAAGATCTGCTCATGTGGTTTGAATATGTTGATCAGAGGTGTTTAGAGGTGCTACATTCAGAATTTGGTGTGTTGGATCATTGTGTAGTGGAAGGTGTGTTCACCAGTGTGTGAACTATGTATTACAGAGGTCTCTGGGAGAAATGTTTTTGCTCCACATTTCTCCGCAGAGCGGTTTGAGGTCTTGCAGTTTTGGAAGTGTTCTTATTAGATTCATAGCTACCTTTACTTGGAATTGTTCAAGGTTTGGTGCTTCAGAAGTTGATTTCTTGAGTTGCAGTGTATGGCAGAGATGTTTGAGTATATTGGGTGTGTACTTTCTTTAGGTGAAAGTTGTTGCGAAGGAATTTGTTGGATTTCATGATGTTTGTGAGATATTCTAGATTACATTCAAGGATGGTGTGTGGTCTGCGAGTCATCTTTGGTTTTGAGGAAGCATGTACTTAAATGTTTATGGTGTTAACATAGGTTAGACCGACCTTGGGTGTTTACACTAATTGCGGATTTGATTTTATGATTGTGGAAGCATGTCGTAGCGTGTATGAGTGGATTTAGGTCCAAGCTAAGGTGTGTTATGGTTTGCCTTCATTCATTTCCACCACGAGAATGTTTTGGTGCCAACCTAATTTGAATTTACATGGTTAAGGTGCATTGCCGACCTTGGAGAATGTTTCCAAGGTTGAAGATAGTATAAATAAGTGTTGATTTATTGAGGGATGCATGGGAGATGTGTGTGATGAGCAAGATGCGAATTGTAGAGTTGTAAATTATGAATTTTTAAAGTGCAATGTAAGATTTTGTGTGTTAGATTACTGGATGTAGTGAGTATAAGGTGTCTACAATTCATTAGTCAGACTGCAAAGGCATTGGTGATGCTGCGGTGGACTTCTCTGTTGCATTGAGATGGTTTTCTCAATGTGACATTCTTCTCTATCTTCTTTTCTATTCTAATAGTGAGCCTTTGGTAGTGAGCCTTTCTTTCTTTTGGGCAGTGAGCCCTATTGTATTCGATGTTGATATTACTTTTTATTGTGAGCTAATCCTAACTGTGGTTTTTCCCTTCTTAGGTTTTCTATGTAAATCTGGTGTTCTCTTATGTATGATGTTGATTTGGTTATGTTTCTGATATTTGCTTTCATGATTAATCATTCTAACAGATTAAGGGTTAATTGAATAAATGTGGATCTAAATGTTTCTGAGGGTCTTGAAATTATAAGATATAATTGATTCACCCCCCTCTCAGTTGTTTTGTGCATTCAACAATCCTACCCTTCAAGGAGAGTCACACGGGTTTCAAATACTATTAGCAATGGTTGAATTAGTAAGAATGGGAGATGACTATCCTAGATCTTTGTGTCGGGCTACCACCAAAATCATGAAGAAAAATAGAGTTTAAAGGACTTCCATAGATGCATTTGAGTTGACTACAATGCACTCAACAAGATTCATAGTGGATATAAGGGGTTGTTAACTCTCTTTTGTTGGATCTTTCGCCTTCTTTATGGTTTCTCCATTGTAACTTCATGTCACGATCATTGTTTTTCTATTTTTTTGAGTTATTTTCATGTTCCCATGCTTGTGTGATTCTTTCTTATCTACAATTTCTGTATGTTAGGTGGATTATGAAATAAAATGCTAAAACATAATTTAGGAGTTTATTGTGACAAGCAAGATTCAAAAAATCTATTGGTGATGAGTTGTTTTAGTGTTTGTGACCTAGTTGTGTGATTTGGTCATGATCAAAAAAATATTTTTTGCTAAGGTCATATTCACTTCCACATTAAAATCAATCTCTCTTAATTTTTCAACTAGGTCATATTGTAAACCTTAAAGAAGTCTAATTCAAGTTTTAGTGCAATTGCTTGAAGGAACACAAATGATTATTTTAATTGTCTCTATTGAAACCCATAACTATCTATATTAACATAGTCAGTTCGGCCCCACAAGGTGAAGAATAAAAAAATATGGCTCATGGCACCATTACATTGAATTCCACTGATGTATTTTGCAAGAATGCATCCATTATTGGCATGGTCAAATGGTTTTGAGTTGGCAAAAACTAAGAGAGGTTATTGTGGAGGGACCCCACATGAACCTATATGTCTAAATGAAATATTCATAGGTTCCATAGACTTCAAGAACTACTCCATCCAAGTTTGGTATGCTTTTTCTCTTAGATCTCTTAAGAGACTTTGTTGGAAGCTTGTAGTCTAGAATAATTGGGACACTTGAGGTATGAAATGAGACCTCCTCTAGAATTAACCCACCCACCCTAATGTGTTGGAGTAGTCAGTTCAACCCCACAAAGCAAAGAACAAAAAATATGGCTCATGGCACCATTACATTGAATGCCATTGATGCATTTTGCAAGCATGCATCTATTGTTGGACCATGATGAAATGGTTTTGAGTTGACAAAAAATGAGTGAGGCTATTATGGAGGGACCCCACATGTAGTTGTAGGTCCAAAAAGAATATTTGTAGGTGCCATGGACTCTGAGAACTACTCCGTCAAAGTTTGGCACTTTTTTGCTCTTAGGTCTCTAAAGAGACTTTACTGGAAGCCTATAGTCTGGAATGATTTAGACACTTGGGGTATAAAAGGAGACCTCCTCTAGCATTCACCCACCCACTTTAATGTGTTAGCATAGTCAGTTCATCCCCATGAGGTGAAGAACAAAAAATATGACTCATGGCACCATTGAAGAGAACTTGTGTCTCAAATTACTGCTTGAACCTCATGTTTAATCGTTGCTCTTCGTTGAACCTTTCTGGAGTTCATCGGGTTCAATGGTTCAACCGATATGCATTGGTTACTTCGATGAAAGTTTGAACTTCATCCGTCAGGTTCAATGGTTCGTCAGGTTCATCAGGTTCAATGGTTCATTGAACCATTCTGGAAGTTCATCGGGTTCTGGAGGTTCATCAAGTTCAATGGTTCAAGGGTTCATTGAACCGTTTTGGAAGTTCATCAGGTTCTAGAAGTTCATCGGGTTCTAGAAGTTCATCGGTTCATTGAACCGATCAAGAGTTCAACAGGTTCAAGGTTCATTGGCGACAATGTAAAGTGTTTGAACCGATGGCAGAGGACTTGGGCATCGTGGAGACATTGAACTATTTCTGATGGGTCTTTGGTTTGGCATTGTCGCCAACAAAATTGTCGACAATGGTATTACTGAGAGTTCAGAGATATAAACTGGAATGTTGACTGCGACCAAGTGTATGTGGGATTAAACATCTTGCGAGAATGTGAACAGTTACGAGGGTTTGATGGCAGCGACGTTGGGGAAGTTAGATCGATCAGTTAGGGAAAAAGTTGAATAACTGTCTTTGCTTTTGAAGACTAGATATAAATACAGATCTGCTAGTGTCATTGATCGTTGTTGAAGATGAAATGATTTGAATTATACAGTTTATTCTATAGATGTGTAGATGAAATAAACGGCTTTGTATAATTGTAAAAGAATCGATATCTGAGCAAAAAGAGCTGGGATCTTTATTGTAATCTTTTAGTTTACTGTAATAAAGATAGCTTCTATTGTGGTGGTGGGTTTTTTACTCGAAAGGGTTTTCCCACGTAAAATTGGTGTCATTCTGTGCTGAATTGATTGTTTATTCTGTATTTTCTGGTGTATTCATTTATGGTTTTTGAATTGAAAGTTACCTGTCTACATTATCCCATCTGAATTGACATTAGGGAAGCTGTATTCCACACCTGTGCTTTCCTTACAAGTGGTATCAGAGCCTGGCCAGTTGTGTTATCCTTGTTGGTAGGTTGGGTTTTTTGTGTTAATTCTGTGAGTGGGAGTTCTGTAGCAGTCTATTTTGTTAAATAAGATGGAAAGCACATCAGGAAAAATAGACATTGATAAGTTCAATGGCACAAACTTTGAGTTGTGGAAACTTAAGGTTGAAGATGTGTTGGTTGACAGAGATCTTTGGGTTGCTGTGTTTGGGGTTAAACCTTCAGGCATGGAGCAAGAAGATTGGGATTTGGCAGATAGGAAAGCCAGAGGACTGATAAGATTGAGTCTAGCAGATTCTGTTCTATTAAACGTCCATGAGGAGAAGTCAGCCAAAGATTTGTGGAAGAAGTTGGGAGATATTTACAAGGGCAAGTCCTTGGTGAATAAACTTTTCCTCAAAAGAAGTTGTATTCTCTGAAGATGGATGAAGGAGCATCTGTAGCAGATCATCTGAACACATTTAATACAATTGTTGCACAGTTGACTTCTGTAGGTGTAAAAATAGAAGAAGAGGACCGTTGTATGCTTCTGTTATGTTCCTTACCTAACTCATGGGATAAGATGGCTATTGGAAGTACAACAACCACATTTACAACTAAAGCAGTTGTTGCCTCGCTGTTATCTGAAGAGATGCAGAGGAAATCTTCTGAGATGGCCAAAGAGGCCCTATTCGTTTGAGGTAGATCAAAGGAAAGAGACAAGAAGAAGGACAAGAAGTCTAAGTCCAAATCAGAAGGGAGATCAAAATCTCTTGGTAAAAAGTCCAAGGTGAAGTGCTAGAATTGTGGGCAGAAAGGACACATCAAAAAAGACTGCAAAGAGGAGAAAAAGAAGAAGAAGAAGAACTTCTCTGACACTAATTCTTCTCAAAGTGATGCTGATGCCTTCATTGCTGCCTTGGCAATGCCTGCATCTGAAGATGTATGGCTGGTGGATTCAGGAGCATCTTTTCATATGACATCTCACAGAGAATGGTTCACTAAGTATGAACCATATGCTGGTGGGAAGGTGTTCCTGGAAAGTGATTCAACACTGGAAATTGTTGGCCGAGGAAGAGTCAGAATCCAGTTCCCAGATGGAAGAATAAAGGGAATGAATGGAGTACTACACATACCAGGTCTAGTTTGAAATTTACTTTCTGTTAGTAAGCTTAATGATGTTGGAGTGCAAGTTACTTTTGTGAATGGTGGTTGTAAGATGACTAGAGGTTCTATTGTTTTGGTAAAGGGTGAACGCATTGGAACTTTGCATAGGTCAGATGCTAAACCAGTGTGCTGTAATAATGTCTCTGTAAAATCTGAAAAAGCTACTATTATAACACATGATGCAAACTCTATGGAAGTTAAACTTCCTATAGAGAAAACAATGCTCTGGCATCATAGACTTGGTCACATAGGTGAAAAAGGTTTAAAAACCTTGAAGAACAAAAACTTGGTAGATGGGCTAATTGATTGTAATCTGGAATTTGATTTCTGTGAACATTGCATATATGGAAAATAGAACCATGTTTCATTTTACTCAAGTTCTCATAAATCTTCTGGTATTCTGGACTATGTACATTCTGATGTTTTTGGTCCAGTTGATGTTCCTTCTCTGTCTAAATCAAGATACCATGTGTCATTCATTGATGATTATTCAAGGAGGGCATTTGTATATTTTTTGAAAAATAAATCAAAAGTGTTCAGTCGGTTTAAAGAATTCAAAAATCTTGTGGAAAATCAGATTGGTAGAAAAATAAAATGTTTGAGAATGGATAATGGTGGTGAATATTGCAATGTAGATTTTGATAAGTTTTGTCTTGATCATGGAATAACAAGGCATAAAACTACACCTTATACTCCACAACAAAATGGAGTTGCTGAAAGGTTGAATCAATAGTTGATGGAGAAAGCAAGAAGTATGTTGAATTATGCTGGTCTTGAACAAAGGCTCTTGGCTGAGGCAGTTGCTACAGCTTGTTACTTGCTGAATCGTTCTCCTACTTCGGCATTGGTTGACAAGACACCTATGGAAGCATGTCTGGAAAGAAGCCATCTCTAAGACATATTTGTGTCTTTGGCTGTGAGGCATATGCTCATATTCCTAAGGTAAAAAGATCTAAGTTGGATTACAAAGCAGTCAATTGTATCTTTATTGGTTATGCAGTTGGTGTTAAAGGGTACAAGCTTTGGAATCCTAAAACTGAAAAGGTAATTTATAGCATGAATGTAATTTTTAGAGAGTTGAAACCTCTGGTTATTGATTATCAGCTAGATAAGGTAGAAGAGAAGAAAGAAAAGAGTGTTGTTAATATTCCTCTGACCCCTGTAAAAGAGGAACAACAAACACAGAGTGTAGATGATTCAGATGTGAGTTTGGGTAGCTCTGAAGATTTAGATCTAGAGCAAGAACCTGAACCAGCACCTCAGCCATTGAGACGATCTACACATGAAAGAAGACAACCAGATAAGTATGGATTTTCAGTACATGATTCGAGTTGTGCCTATGCTTTGCATACTGATACTGATGAACCTAGGACTGTGAAAGAAGCTATTAGTTTACCCAATTTAGATTCTTGGTTAGAAGCCATGGATAGTGAAATGTCATCGTTGGAGAAAAATGGAACCTAGGATTTGGTGCCCTTGCCTGAAGGTAGAAAACCTATGGGCTGTAAGTGGGTATTTAAAAAGAAATATGGTCTAGATGGTCGTATTGAAAAGTACAAGGCAAGATTGGTTGCTAAGGGGTATTCCCAAAAGGAAGGTATAGATTATGGAGAAATCTTTTCTCCTGTAGCTAAGCTGACATCCATTAGATTTCTGTTGTCACTTGCAGCAGCGTATGACTTTGAAATTGAGCAGATGGATGTGACAACAAAATTTCTTCATGGGGACCTTGAAGACGAAATTTATATGTCCCAGCCAGAGCATTTTGTGGAAAAAGGTAAAGAACATCTGGTATGTAAACTTAAAAAGTCTCTTTATGGTTTGAAGCAAACTCCTAGAATGTGGTATCAAAAATTTGATACGTCTGTTCTATCTTTGGGATATGTGAGATCTAAGTCTGATCATTGTGTCTATTATAAAATTGATGGTGATTGGATTCTTATAATTGCAGTGTATGTGGATGACATGTTGTTCATTGGCAATGGTAAGGGGATGATCTCAAAATTAAAATCTCAGTTGTCCTTGAAATTTGAAATGAAGAATCTGGGGGCAGCGAAGTACATTTTGGGAATGGAAATCAAAAGGGACAGATCTAAGAGAAAGCTTTGGCTCAGCCAGAGCAAGTATATTACTAATGTTCTTGATAAATTTAGTATGTCTGATTGCAAACAGTTAGTTGTTCCAGTTTTGCAGGGAACAAAACTATTTGTTGAAGATTGTCCAGAATCTTCAAATGAAATTGATGACATGAAAAGAGTGCCTTATGCAAGTGTTGTTGGCAGTTTAATGTACGCAATGGTATGTACTAGACCAGACATTACCCAAGCAGTGGGAGTTTTGAGCCGGTTTATGACGAATCTAGGCAGATCACATTGGGATGTTGTGAAAAGAGTTATGAGGTATTTGAAGGGAACTTATGACTATGCTATTTGCTATCATGGAAACTTAGTTGAATCTCAAAGATCTATCAGCATTCAGGGATATGTTGATTCTGATTAGGCAGGGGACATTGACAGTAGAAGATATACCAGTGGATATGTATTCACGTTAAATGGTGGTGCTATTAGTTGGATGAGCAAGTGACAGGCTGTAGTTGCTTTGTCCACAACAGAGGTAGAGTACATGTTAGCTACTTGTGCATGCCAAGAAGCCATTTGGTTGAAAAGGTTGTGTTTTGATGTTGGTTTTAATGCAGGGCAGATACAAATTCATTGTGACAGTCAAAGTGCTATCTGTTTAGTGAAAAACCCTACATTCCATGCTAGGACAAAACATATTGATGTCCAATATCACTTTGTTCGTGATATGGTGGAAGACAAAAAGGTAAAGCTGGAAAAGGTTGACACTTTGGAAAATGTTGCTAACACCTTAACTAAACCAGTGAACATGACCAAGTTCAAATGGTGTTCAAATGAAATGGGTCTTCGGGCCCATAGTTCTCAATAGTCGAATGAGGACTAAGAGGTAGCAATAGTCTCTTCGACAAGTGGGAGATTGAAGAGAACTTGTGTCTCAAATTACTACTTGAACCTCATGTTTAATCGTTGCTCTTCGTTGAACCTTTCTAGAGTTCATCAGGTTCAATGGTTCAACTAATATGCATTGGTTACTTCGATGAAAGTTTGAACTTCGTCCATCGGGTTCAATGGTTCGTCAGGTTCATCGGGTTCAATGGTTCAAGGGTTCATTGAACCATTCTGGAAGTTCATCAGGTTCTGGAGGTTCATCGGGTTCAATGGTTCAAGGGTTCATTGAACTGTTCTGGAAGTTAATCAAGTTCTGGAAGTTCATCAGGTTCAATGGTTCAAGGGTTCATTGAATCGGTCAAGAGTTCAACAGGTTCAAGGTTCATTGGCGACAATGTAAAGTGTTTGAACCGATGGCAGAGGACTTGGGCATCACGAAGACATTGAACTATTTCTGATGGGTCTTTGGTTTGGCATCGTTGCCAACAAAATTGCCGACGATGGTATTACTGAGAGTTCGGAGATATAAACCAGAATGTTGACTGTGACCTGGTGCATGTGGGACTAAACATCTCGTGAGAATGTGAACAGTTACGACAATTTGATGGCAGCAGCGCTGGGGAAGTTAGATCGATCAGTTAGGGGAAAAGTTGAATAACTATCTTTGCTTTTGAAGACTGGATATAAATACAGATCTGCTGGTGTCGTTGATTGTTGTTGAAGATGAAATGATTTAAATTATACAGTTTATTCTGTAGATGTGCAGATGAAATAAACAACTTTGTATAATTGTAAAAGAATCGATATCTGAGAAAAAAGAGATGGGATCTTTATTGTAATCTTTTAGTTTACTGTAATAAAGATATCTTCTATTGTGGTGGTGGGTTTTTTACTCGAAAGGGTTTTCCCATGTAAAAATGGTGTCATTCTATGTTGTATTGATTGTTTATTTTATATTTTCTGGTGTATTCATCTATGGTTTTTGAATTGAAAGTTACCTGTCTACATTATCCCTCTGAATTGAAATTAGGGAAGTTGTATTCTGCACCTGTTCTTTCCTTACAACCATTACATTGAATGCCATTGGTGCATTTTGCATGAATGCGTCCATTTTTGGTAGGGTCAAATGGTTTTGAGTTGAAAAAAATTAAGAGAGGTTATTGTGGAAGGACCCCACATGCACTTTTAGGTTCTAAAAGAACATTCTTAGATGCCATAGACTCTGAGAACTGCTTCATCAAAGTTTGGCACATATTTGCTCTTGGGGACCTCTTAAGAGACTTTGCTAGAATCATGTAGCCCAGAATGATTGTTAAACTTAGGGTATGAAACACAATCTCCTATAGCATTCAACTACCCACCCCAACATGTTGGTATAGTCAGTTTAGCCCCATGAGGTGAATAATAAAAAATATGGCTCCTGATAAGGTTATGTTGAACACAAATGGCACATTTTGAAAGAATGCATCCATTTTTGGCATGGTAAAATGGTTTTGAGTTGAAAAAACTAAGATTTTATTGTGGAAGGACCTAACGTGCACCTATAGGTTTGAACTTAAACATTTCCATGTGCCACGGATTTTGATAATGACTACATCAACGATTAACAATTTTTTGCTCTTAGGTCTCTTAAGAGACTTTACTAGAAGCTTGTAGTCCAAAATGATTGGGACACTTGGGGTATCAAATGAGACCTCTTGTAGCATTCATCCACCGACCTTGATGTGTTGGTGTAGTTGGTTCATCCCCACAAGGTGAAGAACAAAAAATATGGCTCCTGGTAAGGTTATGTTGAACATAATGATGCATTTTACAAGAATGCACCATTGTTGGCACAATGAAATGGTTTTGAGTTAAAATATTGAGAGAGGTTATTATGGATGGACTCCATGTGTACTTGTAGGTTTGAATGAAACATTTAGGTGCCATGGATTCTGAGAACTACTCCATCATAGATTGGTAGTTTTTTGCTCTTAAGTCTCTTAAGAGATTTTTATGAAAGCCTATAGTCTAGAATGATTGGGACACTTGGGATGGAAATGAGATGTCCTCTAGTATTCACCCAACCACCTCAACTTGTTGGCATAGTTGGTTCAGCCCCATGAGGCAAAGACCAAAAAATATGGCTCTTGGCAAGGTTTTGCTAAACGTAAATGATGAATTTTACAAGAATGCATCCATTGTTGGAGTGGTGAAATGGTTTTGAGTTGAAAAAATAAAGTGAAGTTATTGTTTATGGACCCCACATGCACTTTTAGGTCCAAATAAAACATTTCTAGGTACCACAAATTTTGAGAACTGCTTCGTCAAAGATCAATAGTTTTTTTTAATCTTAGGTCTCTTAAGAGACTTTGCTGGAAGCTTGTAGTCCACAATGATTGGGACACTTGTGGTACAAAACGAGACCTCCTCTAGCATTCACCCATCCACCTTGACATGTTGGCATAGTCTATTAGGCCCCATGAGGTGAAGAACATAAAATATGACTCCTGACAAGGTTATGTTGAACGTAAATGATACATTTTGCAAGAATACATTCATTGTTGGCACGGTCAAATGGTTTTGAGTTGAAAAAACTGAGAGAGGTTATTATGGATGGACCCTACATGCACCTGTAGATCTAAATGAATAATTTCCATGTTCCACAAATTCTGAGAACTACTCTGTCATAGATTGGCATTTTTTTGCTCTTAGGTCTCTTAAGAGACTTTGGCAGAAGCTTGAAATCTAGAATGATTGGGATACTTGGGGTATGAAAAAAGACCTCCTCTAGAATTCATCCACCCACCTAGATGTTTTGGTGCAATTGATTTAGTCCCACAAGGTGAATAACCAAGAAAATGGTTCCTAGCAATATTACACTAAATGACACTGACACATTTTGCAAGAATGCATTTGTTGTTGGCATGGTCAACCAATTTTGAGTTGACAAAAACTAAGAGAGGTTATTGTGGATGGACCTGACATCAAAATATAGTTCTAAACAAAACATTTCTAGGTGCCACAAATTCCTATAACTACTCTATCAAATATTAGCATTTTTTCTCTTAGGTCTATTAAGAGACTTTGCCAGAAGCATGTAGTTTGAATGATTGGGACACTTGGGGTATGAAAAAAGACCTCTAACATTCACCCACCCACCCTTATGTGTTGGAACAATTGGTTTAACCCCACTAGGTGAACAACGTAAAATATGACTCCTAGAAATATTACACTAAATGCCACTAAGGTATTTTGCAAGAATGCATTCATTGTTGGCATGGTTAAACGGTTTCAAGATAACGAAAATTGAGTGAGGTTATTGTGGAGACACTTGACATCTAGTTGTAGGTCCAAACAAAATATTCATAGGTACCATGAATTATGAGGACTACTATGCCAAATTTTAGTAGTTTTTTCTCTTAGGTCTCTTAAGAGACTTTGCTAGAATCTTGTAGTCCAGAATAATTGGGACACTTGGGGTATGAAACAATACCTCCTCTAGCATTCACCTACCCACCCCAACATGTTGGTGCCATTAGTTTGGTCCTAGGAGTTGTGAAATGCAAAATTTCACTCCTAGCAAACATATAGAAGGTGAAATGAGAATAACAAGAGCATGGTAAATGTATAGAAGGTAAATGAGGATATGCAAAGAATAGAAACCATATAGAAGGAAAAATGAGTATATGAAAATCATGCCAAATGTCTCTTTCTCTCTCTATCTCTTTGCCTAACTAAATATGAAATGTATATTAGAGGAAGAATGGAGTTAAAACCAAGAAATATAGTAAGAACTAACATTCATGCACTTATTCAAGAAAGATGGCTCAAAATTAGAAATCAAGCAGAAACTTTATAATTTTCTTATGTTTAAATGGGGAGAGCAAGGCCTATTTTATAGTTTTTCATGGAAAAGTAGCAACAAAATGTAGTAGGCATTCTGAAGCATCATTAAAGGCACATCAACTTTAATTTTGGATATTATTTGATAAAAGGACTTGACCATCCACCAAATTCTCTAGGTTGCACACTAGTCTTGAGGCCTAAATAAACCTAATTTTCATTTTGGCTATGAACATAACTATGATGCAAAGATGTCAAGTATGATTTATGCTTTGAAAGAACCAACTTAGATATTATTTCATGGATTTCATTTCCTTTCTTTTTTTATTTATGTTCATGTTGTTTTATAACCTCATTTGTAACCAATATACTCATCATCACTATCATTGGAAGAATCGTCATTATTTAATTCATAATGATTAACCTCATTATGTGCATGATCATGAATATCCTCAATTTGTACCATCCCTTTGTCTATAAGATCTTGAATTTTATATTTGAGTGTGACGCATCTATTCATTCAATGTCAATGAATGTGGTGATAAGAACACAAATATTTAACCTTAAAATTTTGTGCAATACTAGATGTACCCATTTCTCAACACAAATCAAAGTGATATTCCTCTTATTTGTATTGTATGATTTGATCAATAGTAAACTTAGGCTTATCTTGAAGAGGTCTTAAATTTATATTTGTGACCTTCATGCCATGGATAGATTTACAAAAAAGAACTATTCATAACAAGATATATTGTAATTGATGTATAACTATTATGAATAATGAACCAAATATATTATACTACAATTCTTAATAGAAAAGAATTGAATCTATTGTACCATTGATTACATGGGAAATCCCATTAGCCCCATGACTTATTTAGTGTAGAAATATGTGAAACCACACTCAACAAAACATGTGTTGAATAAGCATATTAGTTGAAAGATGGGTTAAGATATAGACAATAGTAATTGTAAAAGGATAAATGGTATGAATACTTAAAAGGAAAATTGGTAGTTATTTAGGTCACAAGAATTTCTAGGTGCCATGGATCTTGAGAGATGGACAGACAGAGATAGAGATAGAGAGAGTGAGAGGGGGAGAGGGAGAGATAGAGAGATGGAGAGGGATGGATAGAGAAATAGAGAGGGGGATATTGAGAGATTAGGTAGGGAGAGAGAGAGATAGAGGGGAGAGAGAGATAGAGGGTGAGGAGATAGAGAGGGGGGAGATAGAGAGGGAGTGATTGAGAAAGGGATAGATAGGGAGATGAAGAGGGATGGAGAGAGAAATAGAGAGGGAGAGATTAGATAGAGAGAGAGAGGGGGGAGATGGAGAGGGAGAGAGGGGGGAGAGGGGATATTAAGGGATATAGATAGAGAGGGAGAGATACAGAGAGAGGGGGGAGATAAGTAGATATACACACAAACATGTTTAATTATAATATAAACCATACAATACATGCTAAAACATATATCCTATGGTGTTTAAATAAGTTAAACTATTAATAACTATTGTACTTTAGTTATAGAAGACTCTTGGATCATATCTAACATTTTATTGCTACTATTATTCATTGATCCTCCAAGAGAGGTTGAAAATAATTAGTGAAATCTTCCCTAGTTTTTTTCTTATTAAGTTGGTTGAATTGTGCTTGTACGTTACTTCAACCTATGAGTTTTAAAGGAGTTTTAGTGTGATTAGAAAAGTGTGAGAGCAACTCCAAGGCTTGTATGGTGTTTGGAATTTTTTGGTTGCACAAGTTAAGTACATGAAGGAATCTAGAAGGTATTAAAACATTGTAACAACTTATGAGAAAGTGGTTTAAGGCGAAGATCCCTACTCTTTTAGAGTGCTCTCCCATTTTGGGTTTCTCCAAGTCATTCTTTTGTCTTATTCATTATTATGTGTGTTCTATGCCCTCTACATTTTGACAAATTCTTTCATTTTTAAGTGCTCTTATCCACACTAAAATTTATACATAGGGACTCTCTTTCCATAGTTCTTCACATATAACAATAAATTCATCAATTAATGTTCTTTAAGGTTTAATATGTTTAAATTTTAATTAATTTTATAGTGGACTATCCACAATAACCATGGATAATATTAGTATCAAAGAAAATTTTCTTGAATTTTGTGTTTGTTTGTTTGTACATGATTAGTTCTATAGAATTATGCTTGTTACTAAATAATACAAGTGGGAAAGTAGATTTTTGTCCTTTACAACAAGAGATAGAGGCTAGAGATTAGATAGAAATACTCAGAATCATAGCACACGATGATACTATACCTCTTAATGGGGGAGAGGTTTATCAAGTTATAAGATGTTACAATAAATTCTCTCTATGGGGAAGCTAAAAAGTAGTGATATTCATAGAGAAAGTAGGGATGTCTCTAGATAATCATAAGCATAAGAATAGACTAATTTCTTAGAAAAAAGTTTAATCCCATGGTGAGAAAATTATTTGATGAGCACATCTTTTAAATGTTGAGGTGAATATAGAAATTATGCCTTATGGAGGAGATGTAATATTGTCAATAAGATTGATAATTGGTTGTCATAACATGAGGTATATTTAAGTATGCATAAAATTAGTGATGAACATAAAATTTCCTTTGCTATATTAAGACTAAAAAATAATAATCTTATTTGGTTTGAAAGATATTATCATTCTTTAATTTAAAGAAAATTAGAAATTATATGTTCATGGGATGAATCTTATAAGTTAATAAAAAGATCAATTATATCCTATGTCACAAATAAGATAGTTCTATTGAGTGACAATGTAATAATTAAAATAAAGTCAAAGTGTGAAAGAGTTTACACTAGTGAATTTTGTAGAATAATTATTCAAATGGGAAAGGATATATGCAAAAAGATGATATCTTGATGAACTTCACATGTGGCCTTCATATCCATCTAAGAAGGCTCACATTTCTCTCAAAAATGAAAGAAATAGATAAGCCATCTTATCAAGCTCATTATTTCAAAATGGACAAGGAAAATATCACACACCTTTCTTCATGAAGGGAAATACGAAATAATTTTTGACTTAATCCTATAAGTCACAAGTTATTTGATCTATAGAAATTAGCACCACTTTGACATAGTAACAACACTAAATAAATAACTAGAATGGAAAAATAATAGAACAACCATGAGAGAGAGAGGGAGATATAGAGAAGGTTTTCTTAATGCTTTAGTGTCGATGTTTATGGTTTTGGGTTCACATTTAGGGAACTTAGATTTCAATAGTAAGGAAGAGGAAGGTAAAGGGAGGGTGGGAGAGATAATGAGAGTGATAGAGAGAGAGGTAGAGAGAGTATGGAGAGAGGGAGAGAGAGGCAGAGAGTGGGGGGTGGCAAGATAAAGAGAGAGGTGGAGAGGATAGAGATAGAGCTTGAGAGGGAGAGATCTAGAGATAGAGAGGGAGAGAGAGAGATAAAGATGGAGAGATAGAGAGATAAAGATGGAGAGATAGAGAGATAGAGAGAGATAAAAATAGAGATATAGAGATAGAGATGGAGAGAGACATATAGAGATAGTGAGAGAGAAATAGAAAGAGATAGACGGAGAGGGAGAGATTGAGTTAGAGAGAGGGGTAGATATAAAAAGAGATAGAGATGGAGGGAGAGATATAAAGATAGAGTTAGAGAAAGGGAGAGATAGAGAGATAGAGAGGGCAATATAGAGAGAGGAAGGATAGATAGATAGAGAGGGAGAGAAGGACAACAAGAGATAGAGAGAGAAAGATGGAGAGGGAGAGATAGAGAGACATAGAGGGGAGAGTGAGGGAGAGATATAGAGATAGAGAGGGAGGGGAGAGTGAGGGATACATATATACAATGGGTGAGATGGAGAGATATATAAAGAGAGGGAGAGATAGAGTGAGTGAGTGAGAGAGAGGGGGAATATTGAGAGGGTTTATTTTTAATACTTTATTATTGATGTTTTGAGTTTTGGGTTCACATTTAGGGAACTCATATTTCAATATTAAGGAAGAGGAAGGTAAAAGGATAGTGAGAGAGTTAAGGAGAGGGACAAAGTTAGAAATAGTGAAGAAAGAGGAGAGAGATTTAGATAGAGAGTGGGGGTAGTGAGATAAAGAGATAGAGGAGAGGGAGAGATAGAGACATGAAGAGATGGAGATGTTGGCAAGTATGAGGTGAGCCAGTGTTGTCATTGATGTCAACATACTCATACTGCACTGACAAGAAGGATTTGATGAGCTTTGTGCTGAGGATATTGAGAAAATTAGCCTCAGTCAGGAACAGTGAAGAACAGTGATGAGAAGAAGGTAAATATACTGCATAGGATGAGAACCGGAGGATGCGGATTAAAGGGTTAGTAGATATGAGTCTTGAGATGCTACAGTTAAGATTTCAGAGGTCCGCATGAAGATCTGAAGGAGTTATGGCTGCCGCTATAGAACCGGGTCCGGCAAGTATCCGGAGGTGACAGAGGATCACAAAAAGGTCCGGTGAGGTCCGGAATTGTATTATCATAATCTGCGGATTGGAAGGAGTGTTTTAGATGTCCTTGTGATGTGTCATCCTGATTTGTGTGTGATTTGGAGGTCCGGAAGTACCTCTTGCATTATGACAGTGGCGACAGACTGTGTTCTTGAAGTTCCGGATGAGGAAGACAAGAGATCCCAGTAAGTAGAGGAAGTGCGGATGTATCCGGACATTCAGACAGACTTGTAAGGGTTCTTGAATCATGTTTAGGTTGTGTTGTTGGTCCGCATTGATGGTAGAGCCCGGAATTGAAGTTATTCTTCCGGATGAAGTTATTGCTCTGTTTAGCCGACCGGATGAGTTGTTCATCCTGCGTATGTTCTTGTGATAGCCGACCGGATGTGTTATTCATCTTGCGGATACTCCTATGGTTGTTTGCCGACTTAGATGCTTGTTCCTAAGTCGATGTCTTGTATAAATAGTGATTTGTGAATTCATTTCAGTGAGAAGTATGTGGATGAGCATGGTGTAGCGAAGAAAGGTGCGAAAGGCAGAGCAGAGATTGTTGGGCTTAATTGGAACTGATTCGGACATGGTAGAGATGTCATTCTCCAGTTCAAGACTGTGATTTTTATCACTCTGTAGACAGTGTGTCTCCTTGTAGGCAGTGGGCCTCTTTGTGAGCAGTGTGCTCGGGCAGTGAGCCCTTATTGGCATGTGCCATTCATTTTTCCTTATTCTTCTAACAGAGAATAATTCTTGGGTTAATCACCCCGTGGTTTTTCCCTTAACCGGGTTTTCCACGTCAAAATCTTGGTGTTCAATGTGTTGATGCTTATCTACTCTTGTGTTTATGTATTGTGCTTCCATGAATGATTATTTGATATGCTGCTAACTAACAACAGAGAATAAAGTGTTTGAAATAGAACAAGTTCTATACAACTGATTCACCCCCCCCTCTCAGTTGTATGCCCTAGATCCAACAGGAGAGGAGAGGGAGAGAGACATGAAGAGAGAGAGGAGAGTGAGAGATAGAAATAGAGAGGGATAGAGAGAGGGAGAGATAGAGATGGAGATGGAGATGGAGATGGAGATGGAGATAGAGATAGAGATAGAGATAGAGATAGAGATAGAGATAGAGATAAAGATAGAGATAGAGATAGAGATATAGATAGGGATAGGGATAGAGATAGAGATAGAGATAGAGATAGAGATAGAGATAGAGATAGTGTTGAATGCACAAGACAACTCAGAGGGGGGGTGAATTAGTTGTAACTTAAAAATTTAGAACCCTTACACACATTTAGATCCACATTAATTCAATTAATCCCTTAAACTGTTAAGATGATTAAGAATGAAAGAAAATAATAGAAACTGAATCAAATCAACATCAACACAAGAGAACACCAAATTTACGTGGAAAACCCAAGAAGGGAAAAACCACAGTGAGGATTAGCTCACAATATAAAGTAATATCAACACCGAAATACAATAGGCTCACTGCTAGAGGGCTCATTGCCCAAAAGAAAGAAAGGATCACTGCCAAAGGCTCACTGCCATAATAGAGAAGAAGATAGAGAAGATTGTTACAAGTAGAAAACTATCTCACTGCAATAGAGAAATCCACCACAACACCATCAACACTTCTGCAGTCTCACTTAGGAATTGTAGACACCTTCTACTCACTACATCTAGTAATCTAACACATGAAATCTCACACTGTACTACACAAATTCACAATCTATATCTCTATACAATTCACATCAAACGTACCATATTCCTCTACTTTACCATCCTTCAATAGCTTAACACTTATTTATACCATCTTCAATCTTAAGAACATTCTCCAATGTTGGCAAAGCACCTTAATCATGCAAATTCAAATTAGGTAGGCACCAAAACATTCTCACAGTGGAAAGGGATGAAGGTGGACCACAACATACCTTAGTTTGGACCTAAATTCACTCATACACGTTACACCATACTTCCACAATCATCAAAGTAACTCCACAATCAGTGTAAACACCCAAGGTTGGCTAAACCTATGTTAACACCATAAACAATTATGTACACACTTCCTCAAAACCAAAGACCGCACACCATGCATGAACATGATCTAGAGTATTCAAAAAACATCCTAAAATCCAACAAATTCCTCCGCAACAACTTTCACCTATCGAAAAACATATTTTGTTTACCCAGTATGCTTAAATATCTTTGTTATACACTATAACTCAAGAAACTAACTTGCAGAGCACCAAATTGCAAATAACTTCAAATGAAGATAGATATGAACCTTATAAAAATACTTCCATAATTGCAAGACTTGAAACCACTTTGCAGAGAAATGCAGAGCAAGAATGTTTCTCCCAGACACCTTTGCAATATAGTTCATACACTGGTGAGCACATCTTCCTCTGCACATTGATCCAACACACCAAATTTTGAATGTAGCATCTCTAAACACCTCTAAACAACATATCCAAACCACATAAATAGATCTTCAATATAAAAGAAATGTGGAGCAAAACCAGAACACTATGTAACACAAAATACCATTGCCACACACTATTTTCTTATTTTATTCAAATTTTCTCAAAAGCACTTGGAAACCAAGCCCCATAAACATATTATCACCACCTTCAACACTTCCTCATCATCAGAGACATCATCCACTCAACACCAACTTGCTCACATTCTTGCAATATTCTCTTGCTTATACAATTGACACCAATGACAACACAAACTTGTTGACATCAATGACAACATCGACTACACATACTTGCAACAATCTCCCCCTTTGTCATTGATGGAAACACATGATGTGAAAAACTATCAACACAACAACATCATTACTATGCTTCATACCAATTCTTTTCCTTTCTCTTTCTCTCCCCCTCAGCTTATCACTCTCTTCTTGACAATTGGCTCTTTCCTTTTTCACATTGTTCTCTCTCCCCCTTTGACATCAATGGCAAAGGGTGACACATCTCTCTTTCATTCTCACCTTTAGACAACTGCTCAAACTTGTACTTGCTCACTACTGCTTTGCAACATCTTTTCTTTTACAACTCTTCATACACCCCTTGACTGTAGCAACCAACATGACCACTACCTACTCCCCCTGAGAGGTAGCCTCCAACATCAATCCAGAATAAAGAGTGAATCTTGAAATCCATTGGACTGATGCATCTCATTATGTATCTAGTTCAAAGAAGGACTTGGCAATAACCCCTAACTTCTCCTAGAGATACTCAAATGTATCCTTAGGAAGAGAATTAGTAAATATATTAGCAACCCGATCCTTTGTAGGCACATACTCAAGCTTCACTTCATTCTCTACAACCTCTTTCTCTCAAAAAGTGACATAGGATTAAGATATGTTTTGTCCTTGAGTGCATCACTGAATTCTTTGAAATGTTAATAACACTTGTATTATCATAGAAGATAGGAATAGGTTTATCATATACCACTCTGATATCCTTCAAGGTTTACCTCATCCACAATACTTGTGTGCAATAAGATGCTGCTTCAATGTATTCTGCCTTTGCAGTAGATAAAGACACTGAATCTTGCTTCTTACTTAGCCATGACACCAACCTACATCCAAGAAAGAATGCACCACCACTTGTACTTTTCCTATCATCTACACAACCAAACCAATCTGCATCTGTATAAGCACTTAGAGTAAAGTCATTATCTTTTGGATACCGCAATCCATGATCCAGAGTACCCTTTAAATATTTGAATATCCTATACACTGCTGCAACATGTGACTGTCTAAGATCTTCTTGAAATCTATCCACAAGACAAACTACTTGCATAATATCTGGTCTAGTAGTAGTTAAATATAGTAATCCTCCAATCATTGATCTATACCTACTCTAATTATCCTTAGGAGATTCATTATTCTTACTTAGCTTGCAACTAGTAACCATAGGGGTACATACTAGTTTAGAATCTTCCATTCCAAACTTCCTTAACATCTACTTGACATACTTTGATGTGAAATGAAAATACCTTTATCTGTCTGATTGATTTGTAGTCCAAGGAAGAAGTTCATTTCTCCACACATTGACATTTCACATTCTTTCTGCATTTCACATGATCTGCAAAATTCTTACACATTCCTTCATTTCCTCCAAAGATTATATCATCTACATACACTTCCATAATCCAAATTTGATCTTCCCCTACTTTGATGTACAAATTACTATCTACGATACCTTTATTGAATCCTTGTTATAATAAGTACCTATCTAACCTTGCATACCAAGCTCTGGGAGCTTGCTTGAATCCATATAGTGCCTTCTTCAATATGCAAACCATATCCAGTTTATCTGATAACTAAAATCCATTTGGTTGTTCTATGTATACTTCTTCTTCCAATTCACCATTCAAGAAAGCAAACTTCACATCCATTTGATATAATTTGAAATCCTTGTGTGCTGCAAAAGCCAAAAACATCCTAATGGCCTCTAGTCTTGCCACTAGAGTTTATGTTTCCTCATAGTCTATTCCTTCTACTTGTGAGTAACCTTTACACACAAGTCTTGCCTTATTTCTTACTACTCCATTCTCATTTAGTTTGTTTGGGAATACCCACTTAGTTCCAATCACATTTTTGTTTGTTGGTCTTGGGACAAGTTCCCAGGTCTGATTCTTCTTAATATGCATTAGTTCTTCTTCTATAGCCTCGTTCCAATACTCATCCTTGTATTCTTCAATCATTGTTTTAGGTTCAAATTTAGAAAGTAAACATAGATATACCTATTCTTCAACAACTTTCCCTCTTGTTAGCACAACTTTTCTCTTATCACTAATGATTTGTTCTTTAGAATGATGCTTCTACACATACTTGGGAGTTTTAGGAGTCTTTTCTGGAGCTTCTTCCTCTTCAATATGCACTTCCTTTTTCTCAGCATTTTCTTCTTCTCTGCAAGAAGACTCATCTGATTCATATCCATTTACTTCTAAAATCTTCTGTAAATCTTCATCAACTTTGACATTTGCACTCTCAACAATCCTTCTTAGCCTCTTGTTGTAGCATTGGTAAGCTTTGCTTTTAGTAGAATACCCAAGGAAGATACCTTCATCAAACCTTGCATCAAATTTACCTAGGTTTTCTTCATCCCTTCTGATATAGCATTTGCTTCCAAACACTCTAAAGTATTTGACAGTAGGAATCCTTCCATGCCATAGCTCATAAGGAGTCTTTGTACTATTTTCCCTTGCTTGCACTTTGTTCAGTATATAAAAAATAGTATGAATTGCATCTCTCCAGTAGACCTCTGGTACATTTTCTTCTTTTATCATTGTCCTTGCAACTTCTTGAATAGTCCTATTCTTTCTTTCAATCACTCCATTCTACTAAGGAGTCCTAGGGCAGATAAATGCATCTTTATTCCATGATTCTCACAGAACATGTTAAACTCATTGGAGGTGAACGCTCCACCTCTGTTAGACCTCAAACATTTGATTCTCATATCTATTTCATTTTCAACCATGACTTTGAATGCTTTAAACTTATCTAGAGCTTCTGGTTTTTCTTTAAGAAAATTAACCCATGTCATTCTTGAATAATCATCAATTAATAGCATGAAATACCTATCACCTTGAAAGATTCTTACTTTGGTAGGACCACAAAGATCTGTATGCACCAATTCCAATAGCCCGATAGAAGATTGATCCTTGACTTTGAAGATTCTTCTTGCTTGCTTTCCAGCCTGACATTCCTTACAAACAACACTGATAGGCTTTGTAATATTTGGTAGATCTCTCACAGATTGAACTGAACTTATTCTCACTACGCTATCAAAATTGATGTGACACAATATTCTATGCCATAGACAACTCTCACTAATCTGAGTCATGAAACAATAACCATCACCACCTTTGAGATGATAAACATTTCCATCTATCCTCTTTCCAACAGCTATCACAGTTCTAAAATCTTTTTTGATCTCATAGCCACCATCCTGAAACACAAGATTGTATCCTTTGCTACACATTTGTCCAACACTTAAGAGGTTATGTTTTAATCCCTTGACATAAAGAACATCATCAATATTATGCTTGCCATCAAAACTGATTGAACCTCTTCCACATATCTTAGTAGATGTATTATCACCAAATATAACTAGTCCTCCATCATATTTTTCAAGTTTAACTTACTCTTATCATTGGTCATATGATTTGAGCATCCACTGTGCTACACATTTGTCCAACACTCAAGAGGTTATGTTTTAATCCATTGACAAAAGGAAAATCATCAGTATTATGCTTGCCATCAAAACTGATTGAACCTCTTCCACATATCTTAGTAGATATATCATCACCAAATCTAACTAGTCCTCCATCATATTTTTTAAGTTTAACAAACTTACTCTTATCACTGGTCATATGATTTGAGAACCCACTGCCAATGACCCAATAGTTCTTTTCCTGTCTAGTATGAAAAGTAGACATCAAAGTGCGTTCAACATTAATATTTACTTCTGGAACCCTTTCCTTCACACATTCCTCAGAGTTAGCAGAAACAATATCATCTTTTAAATCTATGAACATACATTCACTATCTTCATCATTTTCATAATTAGATTCATCATTAGATATACTTGCATCTTCTCTAACATAATAGCTTTTCTTAAACACCTTACTTTTGTTCTCCCTATTTTTTGTTTTAAAAATTCTTTCTAGATATCTTGAAGCATAATGACCTATCTTTCCACAACTGAAACACTTGAAAGGCAACTTACCACTATAATTACCAATACCCTTTTTCATTCTTCTCACAAAGTTAGCTTCTATATCATCAAAATCCTCCTGATCTGATTCCACAGTCTTCTCTGATTTACCAGCCTTAAAGGCAGTCTCAAATTTTGCACTACTTGTACCAAATTCTCTCATTTTAAAAGCAATTAAAGTACCATATAACTGATCTCTGGTAAATTGATCCAAATTTTGCAATTCTTCAATAGTAGAAACTTTATGACTGTAAGCTTTGGGAAGAGTTTTAAGTACCTTCATTACCACTTCTTTTTCTTCCATCTCTCCATAAAGACCTTTGATTCTATTGACAACTTCATCCACCTACTACAAGTAGCTTGTGATGTTTTTATCTTCAAACATTCACATGGTCTCAAACATGATCTTTAGAATCTGCATCTTAGCTTGCTTGACCTTATCATCTCCTTAAAAAATGCTTTCAAAATTTTTCTTGATTTCATTAGCAGTTTTTAGATTCATAACTTTCACCAATTCAGAATTAGTAAGACCACTTAAAAGAGCATACCTTGCTTTACCATTGATTTCATAGGCCTTGATCTCATTTGAAGTACTTGGACCATTTTTTGGTATAGTGTATCCAGACTCAACAGACTTCCATATTTCATATCCAAGGGAAATCAGATAACCTTCCATCCTTATTTTCCAAAATGTATAATTTGATCCATCAAACAGGGGAACATATTTCTTGTGTGCCATCCCAGATCTACCTCAAGCATTTAAACTTTCTTCCAAGGAACCTCACTTTGATACCAATTGTTGAATGCACAAGACAACTAAGAGTGGGGGGGTGAATAAATTATAACTTAAAAACTTTAGAACCCTTACACACATTTAGATCCACATTAATTCAATTAATCCCTTAAACTATTAAGATGATTAAGCATGAAAACAAATAATAGAAAATGAACCAAATCAACATCAACACAAGAGAACACCAGATTTATGTGGAAAACCCAAGAAGGGAAAAACCATGGTGAGGATTAGCTCACAATATAAAGTAATATCAACACCGAAATATAATAGGCTCATTGCTAGAGGGCTCACTACCCAAAAGAAAGAAAGGCTCACTGCTAGAATAGAGAAGAAGATAGAGAAGATTGTTACAAGGAGAACTATCTCAATGCAACAGAGAAATCCACCACAACACCATCAACACTTCTGTAGTCTCACTTAGGAATTGTAGACACCTTCTGCTCATTGCATCCAACAATCTAACACATGAAAGTTTGCACTGCACTACACAAATTCACAATCTATACCTCTATAATTTGCATCACACATACCATATTCTTCTATCTTACCATCCTTCAATAGCTTAACACTTATTTATACCATCTTCAATCTTAAGAACATTCTCCAATGTCAGAAAAGCACCGTAATCATGTAAATTCAAATTAGATTAGTACCAAAACATTCCCGCGGTGGAAAGGAATGAAGGAAAACCATAAGACACCTTAGTTTGGACCTAAATTCACTCATACATGTATGCCATACTTCTACAATCATCAAAGCAACTCTGTAATCAATGTAAACACCCAAGGTCAGCGGAACCTGTGTTAACACCATAAATAATTATGTACATGCTTCCTCAAAACCAAAGATGACTCACGGATTGCACACCATGGTTGAACATGATCTAGAGTATTCCAAAAACATCCTAAAATCCAACAAATTCCTCTACAACAACTTTCACCTGTCGAACAAACTTATTTTGTTTACCTAGTATTCTCAAATATCGCTATTATTCACTGTAACTCAAGAAACTGACTCTTGGAGGACCAACTCGCAAATAATTTCAACTAAAGATAGATATGAACCTTATAAACATACGTCTAGAACCGCAAGACCTAAAACCACTTTACAAAGAAGTATGGAGCAAGAACATTTCTCCCAGACACCTCTCCAATACATAGTTCATACATTAGTGAACACATCTTCCTTTTCACATCGATCCAACATGCCAAATTCTAAATGCAACATCTCTAAACACCTCTAAATAACATATCCAAACCACATAAATAGATCTTCACTATAAAATAAATGTGGAGCAAAACCAAAACACTACTCTACAACACAAAATACCATTGCTACACATTGTTTTCTTATTTTATTCAAATTTTCTCAAAAGCACTTGGAAACCAAGAAATAGAAACATATTATTACCATCTTTAGTACTTCCTAATCATCAAAGATAGCATCCACTCAACACCAACTTTCTCACATTCTTGCAATATTCTCTTGCTTATACAGTTGACACCAATGACAACATAAGCTTGTTGACATTAATGACAACACCGACTGCACATACTTGTAACAGATAGAGATAGAGATAGAGATAGAGGGAGATATAAAGATGGAAAGTTAGAGTGGGAGAGATAGATAGAGAAGATAGAGATAGAAAGATATAGAGAGGAAGAGATAGAGCGATAAATTATCTCTCTCTCTCTCTCTCCCTCTCTCCCTCTCTCCCTCTCTCCCTCCCCTTCTCCCCCTCTCTATCTCCCTCCCTCCATCTCTATGTTCCCATCTATCTCTCCCTCTCTCTATCTCTCACTTTGTATCTCCATCTCTATCTCTTCATCTCTTTATCTTCTTTCTCTATCTCTCCCTCTCTCTATCTATACCTCTCAATCTCCCCCTCTCTCCAGCTATCTCTCTCTACACTACTCTCCCTCAATCTATCTATCTATCTATTCTCCCTCCCTCTCTTTATCTCTCTATATCTCCCTCTCCCTCTCTACCTCTATCTCTCCAACCCTCTCCATCTCTCTCCATCTCTCCCTGTATACATATCTATATCCCTATATCTCCCTCTCTGTATCTTTATGTATCTCTCTCTCTCTCTCTCTCTATTTATGTCTCTCAATCTCCCCCTTCCTAGCTCTCTCTCTATATCCCTCTCTATCTCCATATATTTCTCTATCTCTCCCTCTCTATCTCACTCTCTTTATCTCTCCCTCTCTACCTCTGCTCCCTCTCTCCCTCTCTCCCTCTCTATCTCTACCTTTCCCTCTGCCCCCCCCCTCTCTCTCTCTCTCCCTATCTCTATCTATATCTCCATATCCTTATCCCTCTCCCCATATCTATCTCTCTATCTCTCTATCTATTTATCGCTCCCTCTCTCCATCTATTCATTTTTTCTTTATTGACTACAAAACATGATCACATTATAAATGTTGTATGAACTTATTTGCTATTAAAGGTACTAGTTTATGATTAAATTAATTTATATATTAATATTGAATCAAGATTTTTAAATGAATCGATATTAAATTAAAATGATGAAATAAATTTTTATATTAAACAAAATGTGATCACATCTCATAACGTGATCACATTTTTTTTAATAAATTTTTGTCCTTCCTTTTTAGGTTTGGAATTGGCTTGGGTGACCAAGCCTAAGGATTGGACCACTATGATACCTTCCAGAGACATGCTTTCAATAGTGAATAACATATTTGGACTTCAACATTGTCAGATTTATTCATTTTATAATAAAATTTGATAAAACCACCACCAAAATGACAAGCTAGTTCTTATCTTTCTAACCATATATATTTTTTAATATTTTTGAATAAGTTAAGATATTTATTTTTTATTTTCTTTGAACAGTGTCTTCATATTCCTCAATGACATATGTATTGATTTTTGTTTATAACTTTTCATTCGCTTATCAAAATTTTTAAAAAGCTATATAGGATTGTTCTACACTTCAGTCTTTAGACGTTAAAAAAAGATTACATTTTTGATTACTTTTGTGCAATTTATGTGACATGCACACTCAATGACACAATTTCCAGGATGCGTCCACTTTGAAAAATCATAAAAAATATTCACTAAAAAACATAAAAAATTATGAAACTTCTAGTACTCACTCTTAAGTATATTTCTACCAAGTGGTTTTAAAAAATGCTAAATGCAACAAAAAAAAGGGGTGCACAACATACACTATGTTATATTTTAGTGATAAAAACATAACACTTTTGTGTGCGCTCAACATTTCACCCTCTAAACCTTAACCATTTAAAAAAATATTTAGTAGTTTAGAAACTAGATTCAGAATACTACAATTCTTGTTCTTACCATGTCTTCAAATTTTGAGTGTAAACATATCAAATTACTCACCCAAGTTCAGGTTCACTTGATTTTAGGAAAAACATGGCCACTTTTGACCCCCTTTTTGTATCCCATTTCTATGAACTTACGCTTTTTTTTTTCTTTGTAAGAGATGAGTTTTATAATGATGCAAGAATTTAGCTTGGCCCGCACCAAGGGAGAACACAGAAGAGGGATCTCCTCCTCAAGGATTAAGATTACAACTACTTCCATAGTCATGCTGGACCATACAAATCACTGCCTAGTTTTCCCTGATGCCACTATCAAAATCCATTACTACACCTAAAGAAACATCGCAAAAGATAGTGGACTGCAAACCGGCCCCCCAACACATGGTCACAAAAAAAATGCTTACATGGACGACTATCCAAAACATACTAGGTTATATAACAATCTTGGCCTCTACATTCCTATCGACACATAAATCTTGAGATCCTTCAATTCTAATTGTAGTTTTGCCTCCTAAGTGATTGCAATTTATTCTTAATTTCCTTGAATTTGAGACTATTATTTTCCCTTTTTTGCACTGCATTCCACTCATCACACCCCCAATTCTTTTGTTCTTCTAAACCAGCTTTGGTATTAGACTACAACAGTATTTTGTTGCCAACATCCACACAATTGCTGGTATTCCTTTTCTTTTTCCAAACTGTTTTCCATTTGTTTCCTCCATCATCAACATTTGAATCCTTTAGATTTTGGGGTGGAGCATGAGAGATGGAGCACTAATCCCTCAAGGTGTGAGGTCCCTCAACAAATTCCATTGAGCCTATATGTGGTTTGTTTGTTGGAGCTAAAGTGTCCATAGGAGAGGGTCTTAGAGAGGTACTGTCACTACCACCAACACACACAAAATAACAAGAGTCACTTGAAGGGGGAAAATTCTATTCATTCTTTTATTCTAAAGGTAACTCCTCAATCCTCTCTTCATCCTTCCTAGTGGTATTATTCTTTGGACAGGGAACATAACTCTTGGGAGAGTTCAAAATATAATAATGCTTGGGGGAAGCATCTTTCCACCAAGAAGCCTCTCATTTTGTTTGAGATTTAGCATTTGGACAATTTGCTTCTATGTGCCCAATTTTGTAACATCTTATGCACCTAAAGATTAAACCTTCATAATCTAGGGGCTCCAACTAGCTATGCCCATTCATACTCAAGATGATTTCTATCGGGAGGGCTTTGGAGGTGCCTAGCTCTACCAAAATCTTGGCAAAGATTGTGTGGATGAAGTCTCTTGAGTTTGCATCTGTGTGTATAAATTTTCCAAGAGAGTTTCTGATGGCTGTAAAACATGATTCAAACCAATAGTGAAGGGGAAGATTTGGAAGGTGAACCCAAATTGACATAACTAAAAATGATTCAGTCGCCGGATTAAAATTTGGGTGCCAAGATTTTAAAATTAGCATGCTCTCTCCCCACAACCATGTGCAACTAAGAATGGAATTTTTATCTTCCTCACTGTCAAACACCACAATAAAAAAACCTTTTACACTTGGGTAAATCTCTAAGTTGTTCTCCATTAAGGGGATCCATGATTTTGAGATCCATCCATGAAGCTCTAGAAGGCTAGGCCAGAAATGATTAAATCTACCAATTGTCCCATCCCTAGAGAAAAATGCTTCATTTTTTTGCAATTCTTTTAATAAAATAGTATCAAAATCTAATTTTAATGGTTTATCTGAGCAATGGACAACCTTCGTATTTATTACCTAAATGTTTCAAAATCAATGAGGTGGTGGATGAACCAAACCCAGATCTGAAGTTGTCTGATGGAGTGCTAGACTATGAATCACCCCCAGGCCGAGCATCTTTCACCCTCATGCCAGTGACTGCATCCAAAAAAGGGGTCTTATTGGTAGACCCATCCTCAGAAAGCCTATGTTTGGAGGCCTCAAAAGGCTGCAGAGATCCCCCACCCGAATCAAGAATGCCTCCCTCGTTTGCAGCCTTATCATCGAAGCCCCCACAAACAGATGGAGATGCAACAATGGGAGAAACCCTCCTTTGAGTTTGGATGCATGTTCCCGCAACCAAGCCATTTTTCATGAAATTACAGACTGAAGCATCACCGCCTCCATGAAAAATGCCATTGACACCAGCAACATCCGTAGCCCTAACACTAGAAATTTTTGGTAGCAACGCCATTTTGTTGGGGTCTTATTCTATGAACTTACCCTTTAAAATAATGTATGAGACTTGAATTAGGAGGATGAGAATGAATTGAAAAGAAGAAAATAAAGACTTGTGTATCCCTTTTAAAATAAATAAAAGATTCTATGGTAAATTGTTAAATTTTAAAGTATTCATTGTTCTTATGCTTCAATGCTTAGAATAAAATAATGAAAATAAATTAAAGGTTAGAGTTAAATGTGTTAGGTGCACACAGAGAATAATATGTGTAGAAATATGTACATATTCATCCCTATTGATAGACCAATTAATATTGTGTAGTAGAATGTTTTAAATTGTTAGTCTCTTGTATGGAAGACTCTTGTGATTAGTCATTGAATGAGTTGGTACTTATTAAGAGATGCAACCAGTTTAGGATGGTGTACCTTATGTTTGTTGTCTAGAAATGAGGAGTTAAATATGAGAGATTGTTTCCATCTACATTAGAAGATAATGATGTAGGTTATGCAATTGCTATATTCTATATGCATCCATAGAATAATAGGACATGTTGGAATGTATTAGACAACTTGTTATTATATTGTCATTTTAGTGTATGCAATTCTATATTTTTATTTAATATGTGTAGGGTTCTTACTCCATCATGAATGCTTGAATGTTTTTGAAAGGTGAATATTTGTTTATTAATTAAGGATTAGAAATTATGTGTGAATATAAATATTAAATCGATTGGTAGAAAACTTAATTATGTTACAAAAGAGGAAAGGAAAACTAGGACAAAATGTAGAAAATAATCACATTATTGATCAATTTTCTAAGGAAATAGGGTTTAATTATAGTTGAAATAATGAAAAATAAGTGGTTGATCATCTATGTGTGATCATAAAATGAGTTAGAAATTTATAATATAGAAATATTTTAAAAAGAATTAGATTCTAGAATGAGTTAATTGAAGTAGGAACCTAGTAGGGTAAACAAGACATGTATTGCCTTCTTATGTTAGTTGGATATGCATAAGTAGCTGTATTTAGCTTATTTTAAAGTGTATGAATTTATTTTAAACCGCTATGTTAATTTATGGACTTGATTTAATTAAGTGAAAATTATGTGTGTAAAATATCTATGTAGGAGAAGTGATAAGACATGTAGAAAGAACTTATGGGATAAGTGGACATCTATACATTATGCACGATTCTATCTCAAGTCACGATATTGGGTATTCAACACATTTTGAGATGGTTGTGAGTATATAACTATGTTTGTGGCTAATGAACATGAAAACATAAATTAGATATAGGTGTGTTTCTTCTCGAATAAAATGTGTAGTTTGCTTTCTCTACTTTTATGTTGCAATGCTTTGTGTTTACCTAATGTCTTCTCTCCCATTAGATTAAGGGAAATAACATAATTAGGGGTTGAATACAAAGGGGTTTCTCATTGGAGAGGTTATAATACTCCATAAATGTTGCCTTGATTAATTTTTCCTCATGTAGAACCACACTCGTAGGTGCATAGAACAAATCTAATATTTGTTGTTATGTCGCTTGGGTTATGGGCGGCCACTAATGTGACATTTTATCTAGAGTTCGTCTCCATGTTTTTCAAATTTTGATGTCATCGTTAGACATAAGTGTTGGGAAATTACTTCCTATATGATTCATTACATTTTGATACAACAGTGATTTGTATTTTCAAATGACAGTAAGTATTACCCTTGCAAGAATTTAAAGTATACTATCTTTTTTCTAGAAGTCTATAGATACTCTTACATATGTAATAAATCTAGCACTATTCTTTTTTCTATGGTTGTAATGCATTCCCTAAGATGTGAAGGGAAAGGGGTTGTTCAATGTGATACTATATTCTAGGATAAATCATGAGGTTGTGTCCATTATACCCCTACTCTCCTTAGGTGGTTTATGAAAATCATGTTGTGATTCATGTTGCATAATTTTTATGAGACTGTTGGATTACTTAATTAATTATTTAAATGTGAATCTTCAAATTATTAACTAATAGTGTTGAATTTTCTATTACTTTTGGTTGCTTAGTTCGTTAATTTTTATATGTTCCTTTGTGTCAAGAACTCGATTGATTTGGACTTTTGATTTGAGATTGAAATTTTTGCACTGGTGGCCACTTTTGAATTTTATTATAGATTAATTAAGGATTAGAAATTATATGTGAATATAAATATTAAATTGATTGGTAGAAAACTTAATTATGTTACAAAAGAGGAAAGGAAAACTAGGACAAAATGTAGAAAATAATCACATTATTGATCAATTTTCTAAGGAAATAGGGTTTAATTATAGTTGAAATAATGAAAAATAAGTGGTTGATCATCTATGTGTGATCATAAAATGAGTTGGAAATTTATAATATAGAAATATTTTAAAAAGAATTAGATTCTAGAATGAGTTAATTGAAGTAGGAACCTAGTAGGGTAAACAAGACATGTATTGCCTTCTTATGTTAGTTGGATATGCATAAGTAGCTATATTTAGCTTATTTTAAAGTGTATGAATTTATTTTAAACCAATATGTTAATTTATGGACTTGATTTAATTAAGTGAAAATTATGTGTGTAAAATATCTATGTAGGAAAAGCGATAAGACATGTAGAAAGAACTTATGGGATAAGTGGACATCTATACATTATGCACGATTCTATCTCAAGTCACGATATTGGGTATTCAACACATTTTGAGATGGTTGTGAGTATATAACTATGTTTGTGGCTAATGAACATGAAAAAATAATTTAGGTATAGGTGTGTTTCTTCTCGAATAAAATGTGTAGTTTGCTTTCTCTACTTTTATGTTGCAATGCTTTGTGTTTACCTAATGTCTTCTCTCCCATTAGATTAAGGGAAATAACATAATTAGGGGTTGAATACAAAGGGGTTTCTCATTGGAGAGGTTATAATACTCCATAAATGTTTCCTTGATTAATTTTTCCTCATGTAGAACCACACTCGTAGGTGCATAGAACAAATCTAATATTTGTTGTTATGTCGCTTGGGTTAAGGGTGGCCCCTAATGTGACATTTTATCTAGAGATAGTCTCCATGTTTTTCAAATTTTGATGTCATCGTTAGACATAAGTGTTGGAAAATTACTTCCTATATGATTCATTACATATTGATACAACAGCGACTTGTATTTTCAAATGACAATAAGTATTACCCTTGCAAGATTTTAAAGTATACTATCTTTTTTCTAGGAGTCTATAGATACTCTTACATATGTAATAAATCTAGCACTATGCTTTTTTCTATGGTTGTAATGCATTCCCTAAGATGTGAAGGGAAAGGGGTTGTTCGACGTGATACTATATTCTAGGATAAATCATGAGGTTGTGTCCACTATACCCCTACTCTCCTTAGGTGGTTTATGAAAATCATGTTGTGATTCAAGTTGCATAATTTTTATGAGACTGTTGGATTACTTAATTAATTATTTAAATGTGAATCTTCAAATTATTAACTAATAGTGTTGAATTTTCTATTACTTTTGGTAGCTTAGTTGGTTAATTTTTATATGTTCCTTTGCGTCAAGACCTCGTTTGATTTGGACTTTTGATTTGAAATTGAAATTTTTGCATTGGTGGCCACATTTGAATTTTATTATAGATTTTATTTAAAATTTTATTATTTTGAGAATTATTATATTTTAAGGCATTTGCATTTTGCTACTGCTGGTACGTGGATTTTTACATGTTTTATATTTTTTTTGAACGGGGTCCTTGATAGGTTGTATAGAGGAGTAAGTGGCTTGGGACAAATCTTGAGTCTACTATTAGATTGGTATATGAGGGTCATAATTCTTTTCCTTAGACTCATGAATGTATACCTCTTCTTACCTTAAATAGCTTTAGGATATGTATAGTATCATCTCTTTTAGGGAGATGAAACTTGTTTGGTACCATGGATACTTAGGTGTTAATTCTTCAATTGTGTTCGTTCCCACCTGGATTTAAGGTTTTAAACATTCATCCGCAGGCCTTTTTAGAGAAACCCAAAAAATTTCTAAGTCCCTCGGCCTCCAGTTGTATGTATGTATCTTTGTATATGACCATTTGTATCTAACGTGCAGATGCATTTGTACATTGGTGGACCCGAAAAATAATTCAATCGGCTTCAGAAATGGTAAAAAAATTAGTTGTATGCATCATTGTATGCATAAAGGCTTGTATGTGATATTTGGGTGCAATTCTGGGCGTGCAAAAGTGGATATACATGGTAGATTCCTGGAATATTCTGTGGTTGTATCGAAATAATTGTATGTGTTGTTGTATATTTGATATACAATGGGTGATATACAACAACCGGACTTCAAATTTCATTAAATCGGGCCTGGTGGGTGTTGGTACAAAAGGCAAAGTTGGAAACTCAAAAGGCGATGTACAAGCAGACGCGGCCAAGGAGTTAATAGCATTTGTGAGATGGGTGAGATCCACGGTTGTATATTGGGATTGTATGCTCCCAATATACAATCGGACATACAACGAGCAGATACAAAGAAACATACAAGGTAGGAGTGGTCAAAGTCAACATTCTTCAAGAACTTGGTGGGGTCCGCATAGTTGTATGTCCCGTGATTGTATGTATGTGCATATACAATGCAAGATACAAAGGGCACACATACAATCCTGGATGCAAAGGAAAATGTGTTCTGGTGGATTTCATATTGAGATTCACTGATGTATATTGCACATTGTATGTATGTGCGATATACAATGAAAGATACAATGAGGCTGATACAACGCCGAATTTCAATATTATTCCAATTTGCATCATAAGTGTGATAAAATATGCAGTTGTATGTATGTGCAATATACAAGGAGATATACAAAGAATGAAGATACAAAGCCTGGACTTGATAGTGATTGCAATTTGTTTTATGAAGATTTGGGGTCCACGCTTGTATGAAGGGTGATTGTATGTATATACAATCTCGTATGCAACCACAGATGCAAGAAAAGATACAATGGATCGGTGATGAAGGTGCAAGTGCTTAGCGATAGTGATCCAATGGTAGGCTGCTACGTGTCTGAAGTCAATTGTATGTATATACAACTGCATATGCAAAGATTTAAAGGTGAAAATGGCAAAACGGACGAAAGGGGATAATGCGCCTACGTGGCTTAATTTTATTGGTTGATGACTTTTTAGCGATTCGAAGCCATTGATCTTGGCGATGGGTGGAAATCGACAACCCTGTTTCAAATTTTCATAGGAGGGTTTTCCTATGCATTCGCAACTACATTCCAGGCGGGAAAAATCCATGAACACGCAAATTGCTACGTTTCTAGAAGCCGCGGGTAGGTTGGCCATTAATGGCAAAGTGCAGAGGTATGGTCGATGAATGGACAGGCCAGCTACCATTTTTAAAGGAAAATCTTCAAGCGGCGGTACACTTCCTAAATTCAACCACTCCCTTCTTCTTCTTCTGCCTGGAGCATTGAATGTTTTGGGTGCCATTTTGATGGTGCGATGTATCTGGCAACATTTTGAAAATGACATGTAATTAATTACTAAGTACACATTCTGGGTATATCAAAACTGTGTTACTCATTTTTTGGTGGTGGAAGACTTGGGCAATTTTTGGGAGGAATAACGAAAATAGAGCTTTTCTGGGTTGTTCTATCTCTTTTGTGAGTTTATGAGTTGCATTTGAATGCATGTTGCATACATGTTCAGTTTCATGTCATTTTTATATGAAAAATGCTATATGGCATGTGTTTAGCTATTTGTCTCCATGGCTGTATGCATCCCTTCTTTTGAATCTGGTTGCTAAGGGTTACTAAGATTCTAGGATATAGATTTCTGTATTGCATTCTTAACTTCTAACTTCCATTCAAGGAGTGGATTAAACTGTTTTAGGTTAAGTATGAAGAAGATTGTATGGCAGCAGGGATGTTTGTAAGTAGAGATAGCTAAATACTCATTCTTGGGTGGTGTTTGTAAGGAAAATACCTATCTGGCCCCTTGAAACTTGAATGCCAATGCAAATCATTCACATGTATACGTCTAGTTGACTCCTTGCCCTGAGATAGGCACCGATCTGCCCTTGTGTAGTAGTTATGACCCAAAACCCCCTATCTTGCATCCAAAACATAAATACAAATCCTTTCAAAGCTTCAACCTGTTAGTTGTCCAAGAACATTGCCAACCTAGTGACTTATCATGCAAATATTGGTCCAAACATGAGAGTATTCTGCCTTTATTATAAAGCTAAATCTTTCTATTGGGAGTGAGTCAAAGACAAATCTTTAGCAATAGGGATACCCCCCTTGGTGTGACAGAACTAGAAGTGAAGGGGAGGCAGTTCACACAACCTCTTATATTTGTTGGCCGAATCTACCTGAGCTTAAGAATTGGCAAACCCTTTGTTGATTCGGAAGAAACTCCAACAAGTTGTAAGATAATTTAGTTACTTGAGTATTAATTCATAATCCCATGGTTACTTAGATGTATTTGAATATTGGTCATCCTCATAAATCTAATTATATGATTCTTGTGTTATGAAGAGTGAGAATTCATGGTTCTATTCTATATGTAACTAAGATATGTAAGTTTAGTAAGCTAAGTTTTAGAGAAATCAGGTGCTTGATATGGTAGGAAATCATGCTTTGATGACTTGATTTATTAGATGGTCTTAATTTTGGGGCTTAAATTCTATTATTTTATATAAATTGTAAGCTAGGAAATGATAGATAACTAGTCAATTTGGTAAATAAAACATAATAATTGTTGTGTTTTTAGCATGCATTAGTATGACCTTACTCCTTATGTGTCAATCTATCAAATATTATGTAATGTATGTAGTGATGTATTATTTATTCTCCTTATATCAATGTATGGTTACACTCTATAGGAAAGGAAACACTAAGGTATTTTTATTTGTTGATGATCTTGAAACTATATAGTTCTTCAACATAGAATAGGAATCCCATTACATTGATCAAGTGGTGTATTACTCTACCTAGCCCTTTGAGGACTTCTAGGAGGAAGCCTAATCTTTGGAGGGAGGGTGTGAGGCCTACTTATCCTCCTCATCATCACATCTTGCTTCCAAGAGGAAGCCTAATCTTTGGGGTGGAGGATGTGAGGCCCACTTCTCCTCCTTATGATCATATCTTATTTTGATAAGACTTGTTATGCTTATAACACTCATGGATATGTTAATATATTTTGTTATAATCATAGATTACGTGGACACTAATACTATGTTTAGAATAGTAGTTGATTAGCTACTTGGATAATGAATTATTTAACTAATGGTTATGGACTTGTTTTTGTTATCTATATCTAAGTATAGAATTCATATTTATCTTATAATCATGGATTGATTTTAAAATAGATTTAATTATGCAATGATGACTCTTAGTGTAATTGGATATATGCTATGTGTTTTATGCGATGTATGTAAATGTGATTTTGATAGTGGATCAAACTTATCATTGGATTTTCATTGAATTATGATAATATTGGTTATTATGATTTATTTATGGTGTGTATATTGATTTAATTATAAATTTTTCTTCAGCTATTATCTTGGATATATTGATGTTTGGGTGCAAGTGTGGAGATTAATTTTCATGACCAATAAAAAGTTGTGGAGGTTCTCAAGAAACCACTGTTATGATTCCCCAATATACCTAGGCCTTATCCTAAGAGACGATTAAGGTCCTTTTGATAGAAACAGGTTGTCATTTATGTCAAAAAGATTGTTTGGTCTCCATAATATCCTTTATTATGTTGAATACAAAGATTGAATGGACAAGTCATAATGAGAATGGTTCATCACAAGGATGCTTTAATATTCATATCAAAGTGTGATAATTTTGTGGAGAGCTTGTTGTCTTTACATTGATGTCAAGAAGAGTTGATTGTGATGTCAAAAGGTGTTTGATGGCTTCATAGTATTCCTTGGCATGGTATGGTATGGTATATGATGTCTTGATTCTTTGCAAGGGATATATTATTGGTGACATTTGATGTTTCTAGTTGATGCTCATAGATTGGCTCTAGTATACAGTTACAAATGGCATAGTATACAGTTGCATGGTCTTCATTATGGCAGTGGTTTGATGGTATGGTCTTCATTTGATCTCAGTTACATTTGATCTTCATTTATTGATGTTGGTAGTTGTGACATATGCAGAGTGATAAAGTGGCTTTCACGTTTCTAATGAAGTTCCCTTGTCAATATTGTTAAGGGTCTAAATCCTAACAAAAATCTATGTTCACAAAGACCTAAACAAATCTAAGTCATCTCTCCTCAAACCCTTGTCTACCCGTCATTCATATTGCTCTTTATGTTTTAATCTAACAGTGACCAGGAGTAGCTGCTGTATCTCTTCAGTTTTACCGTTTGAAGGGAGCACCACATAAGTCATAAAGTCATAATGTGGTTTTATTTTATCAGCCCTATATGTCATGTTTTCTTGACATTATAAAAAAAGGTAAATGAAGAGCATCGATAAAATTGTGGAGAGTTTGCTTTTTATAAAAAAGTATTGAATATCATATTTTAAGGGGAGCATGAAATCATTCAAAGTCTTTTATTAGCCACCGAATGTGCATCGAATTTGTTTCAAAAAGCATTGAATATGCTTTATTCAATAGAGAGTTATGTTTTTTTAAAAAACCATCGAATGGAGCCCAATTTAAATATGAGCATCATAAATTCGAAAGGTTGTTTTTTGAAGGGAGTATGGATTAGCCATAAATGGCTTTATGTCTTAAGTTTAGAAACCTTTTAAATTTCTATTTTATTTGTCTTTTAAAAGGCATGAGATTGAATTATGGGAAGTTATGAGATTTTTAAGGAGCTTTTAAAGGAGATAGTTGATGCTTTTTAAAAGCAATTTTTTTTTAGGAAAATTCTTTCTATTTTCTCTCCCATGCCATTGAAGAAATTAGTGAAGATTTTTTTTTGTGAGAAATTTATTGAAAAGAAGGTGAGAAGAATTTTTCAATGAGCTTGTAAGAAAATATGGGATCAAGGAATTTTTGCATGAAAATAAAATAGATTTGTGAAAATGAAAATGTGAGATGATTTGATTGAAGAAAAGCAATAGGTCATTTTTCTTTGCAAGTGAAAGGACATGCAAATGAGTAGAGAGATTTTATTGGGGCAGTTTGATTAAGGATTTTTTTTGTAAAAAATAAATAAGAAAGATCAAATTATGAAAAAGTCATTTGAAGAGATTTTTTTTTGGAGCAGATGAAAAGTCAATTGAAGAAGATCAAATTGTGAGAAAGATTTTATTTTTCTCACACAAGAAATATTGAAGAAGATGAATATGCAGAGAAGAGAAATTCCAAGAGTTCTTTTGTTTATATTTTTATTGCAGATGTTGTGTGATCAGATGCAAGAGAAATTTTTGACGGAATATGAAAGATTCCAAGGCATTGAAGAGACAATTTGTTTTGCAGATTAAAATAAATATAGAGAGAAAACAAAATGTGAAAAGTCATCTTGTATATAATGTTTTGTAGGAACATTATTTGTAAGTTTTTGGGTGATTCAAAATGCACAGTTGAAGACATTTATCCTCTTGAAGAGAAAAGAAAGATGAAAATATGATACTAGATATGTGATGAAGAAAGAGTGTTGAGTTATGCAGAGATAATCAAGTGAATTGTTATGCAGGGATAATCAGGTGAATGAATTGTGAATTGAATGGAAATAGAGTAACCCTCTGATTTTGTGTATTATTTCTATTGGTGATTTGGTTTGCCAGTGAGGCGCAGTATGCCAGTGAGGCATCTTGTAAAGCTAGTGAAGCTTCTTTGGTTAGTGAGACCTTCATGTAACCAGTGAGGTTTTGAATAAGCCAGTGAGGCAACTTTGAGTGGTTTTTCTACCTCGAGAGGGTTTTCCACTCTGAAAATTTCTATGTCATAAGTTGTCTCTATGTCTGCATATTTGTGTTTTGCTTATAAGTTTTTTGGTTCACATCTTTCACTATCAATCTTGTTCATATGAGCTCAACAAATCATTAATGTCTTCCTTTCTATTTGTCTTGTAAGATAAAATTTGCAAAAAGTTAAGAATTTACACAACACTGATTCACTCCCCCTCTAAGTGTTGTCCTTGACTCCTACACCTTTTGTGTAAATGTGATGTATGTAGGATCTTGTTGATTTATTTTAAAATTATGATTAATTTTTATTATTGTTAAGTTGAGGTTTGGTTAAGTCAATATAAGTGTCAAATCTCGGATTTAAACTTAAGAGAGAATGTTAGAGGCCATTTAATCTTATTTTTCTTATTATCTAAGTCGAAATAAACCCCTAAAGTGATGACGTATGAGATGGGTCTATGTTGGAGTGTTTAAAATGTGTTTTGGAAGACTCTAGAGCTTTGAAAAGTGTGTTGGAAGATAAGTGACGAGTTTTTGGAGGCAAATCTAATTTTGGGTGGCAAAGTCAAACTTTTACCTTAGATTCATTGTATCTAGACATTTATATTTTATTTAAACCTTTCTTGAAGCTTTATTGAGAGTTATCTTTTCTATTTTTTTCATTGTTATTTTTTGAATATCAAGTGACTTGGTGAAAGATGAGATTTGGGAAGAGCTTGAAAACTTGGAGAAGAGAGATTAAGGAACTTGGATCAAGGGCTTTTCAAATTTTGTTGAAGTATTGAGGTAGGATCTTAAGCCACTTTTGAGTATACATTGCTATTGTTTGTTGATAAAATGATGTTTGAAAACTTGCTAATTTTTCTTTGGGTATTCTTGATATTATATGAAAACTCTCTTATTTTGTTATATATATTATGTTGATATTCATTGGGGATGGGTGTTATGTTATGTTGGGTGCGGATCTTCCCATTTGGGTTAAAAGCCACCCATGTATTGGGGTTGAGAAAAGTGTGGACCCTCTCTTGGAGAAAAAATATTCAATCTATATTTATTTTAAGGCATGAGTGCCTTTGAATATTTGTGTGAGCTATATTTTTTTGATGATATAAGTAGTTTTCATGTGGGGGTTGTAGTGTTTTCAAGGCACTGATTGCCTTTTTATTTGATATGTGATATCATGGGATATAAGAAGAATAATTTGTAGATTTATGGCCATAATGTTTCGGTAGATGTGAATTGGTGGTGGAGTATTATTATGTATTTTGGTGTATGTAGTTGTGGGAAAGAAAAAGAAAGAAGATTTGATATCATTTCTATTTTTTTCCAAGAGGTTAGTGTATCCCCTTGACTCTCTCTTTTCTATGAATCTTGTCAAGATTCATATGTGATGTTTAAGCCTATGGATGTTGTGTTTTTATGTGTGTATTCTTTTGTTGTGTTGTACAAACTAGTTTCTATGAGGGCCTCCTAGCTTGGGGGTGGGCTTGTGAACAAGCCCCATGGTTGAAAGGTGAGCAAATCTCCATTGGCTTGGATGTGAATCTTTGTTTTTAACAGATTTGAGATGAATCAAAGGATGACAAACTTGTGCTGATAAAGATTTTATATGGGTTTTGAAACCCTCTCTTGAATCTATTAGACTATTGTAAACTCTTTTTTAGGAGGATGTGATTGTTTTCACATTTGTGCATATGACATTCTAGATTTATTTAGAAAGGATATTTATTTCTTCCTTATGCATGTGAGTGTTGTGAAATGAGAGATCTACATATATGTCTATTGTATAGAAAATAGATTTATCTATAAAAATTATTGTACAAGAAAAAAATATATTGTATTTAGAAGATTTTCTTTTGTTCAATATAATTGTAAATGCATTGAAAAATAGAAGTATATTCTTGTAGTAAACAAAGGGGTTTATTTGTTATAAATACATTCATTTTTAAGAGAAAAAAAATAATTCAATTGAAATATTATTTTAGGTATTGAAAAGAAATATGCATGCATCTATGATTTTAAGTATTTTTTTTAATTCTCATAATTAATTTTATTGCAGATCCAAAAATAAAATAATATAGAAAAATAGATTTAAATATTTTTAACTATTAGCAAAAAAAATAGAATGCAATTTCCTCTCCTAGATTGCAAGATATGAATTTTTCTTTAAAAATCAAGCGTCAAAATTTTCTCGAAAACAACATTTATGAGTCAACTTCAAATCATCATATCTCCCTCAATACTAATTTAAATATTTAATGTAACTACTTTCTAAAAATTTATCAAAGTGCTCTTTCCAATGAATCCAAAATCTATATGTTTGAATACGTGAGTGAGACATATCACCCTCTGCAAGAAATTCGTCCAATATTTGATGTTGTAGATGTGCTTGGAATGAAATTGATGTGTTTTCTCATTGACTTATTCAAGATTTTGGTAGAATGTATTGCAAATTATTCTCTTTTGAAATAGTTGAAGATGAGGATTAATATATAGATGTATAGATGGTAGGATAGAGGGTTGAGATCAAATTGAAATGGATGATTTTGATTAAATAAGCAGAATTAGGGCACTTTTAGGACTATAATTATATGACTGGATAGGATTCAAAGATATGATAGGAAAATAGATGTTGGAGATTAAATTAGATCTTTGACTTTTATTTATTTTTAGTTAGTCATGTGACTTTTTGAATTATTTATTTATTTATAGATGAGACATAATTTAAAATATAATTGTATAATGAGTTATTATTGTTATTATTTTATATAATATTATATTTAAGATCTATTGTTGGGAATTAAGGTGTCTCAACCTTTGCAAGTTCCTAATATTGTATTATTTATTTATTTATTATTTTCTCAAATATTTAATAAGTGTGCAAAAATATTATATCATCTTGTGGGAGTGAAACAGTGAGGTGTCACTTTGTAGAGAAGGTGACATGGATGCATACTTGGCATTACATGTGGATTAGGGTGTCCCATTTTGTGGTAGAGGTATTTTTCCATGTCTTTATTGCAAGTATGTGCAGATGTTGTAGTTAATGTTGTCATTGATGTCAACATGTTAGTCTGGTGTTGTCAGTATTGGCTTCAAAGGATAAAGGCAGTGTTCCAGAAAATGTTAACCAAACTTAAGAAGACAATTGTGTAGAACAGTTTGATTGGTAATTTTGCAAGATGGTTTGATCCTCTTCCTTACAAGATAATTTTATGCTCTACAGTTCTAGCATGTGGTTGTTGATAATCACATACATCTAAGTCCAGAATTTTGTTTACTAATGATCTCTGGTGTGAAAGATGTGAACAATAGAAGTCTGGACTAATTGAGTACAGTTGTTCCTAGCACAAAGCATGTAAGTAAATGGGTCTGCATTTCTCCGGCAAGAGATATTTCTTCTTGTGGTTGTAAGGCATTGCTAGTGAATATTTAGAGAGTCCAAATCCAAAGTTTTAGGTCCTAAAGTCCTCTAGAATGGAAGATTAGATGTGGTAGAGTATCACACTCTGTATTAATAAAATATTGATAGTGCGAGTGACAATTTGAGATACTCCACATTTCACTGCAAGTGAATGGCTTGCTGTACAAATTTGAGGATAAGTTTATGGATGTTTGTAGCATGTATATTCCAAGTTTTAGGTGATTTGGAGATCCGCATATTGATGTATGTACTAATAGATAGCTCATACCATTATTGCCTTACCAATGGAGCCAACTGAAAGGTGTTGATGTTGTGTGGAGCTATGACATGGGTAAAGTGTTGTCATAAGAGTTTCTATAGGTTGTGCCAACCTATGTAAGTTTGCTACATACTTTGGTTCTCTCTGCAAAGTAGTGTTGATTGAGTTCTTGGGCCAACAATATCTATATGACATTTTTGCACGTTAGACCCAATTAAGCTAACCTAATTGATATTGTAAAAGAAACATATATATATATATATATACACATATATGAAGGATTATTTTCAATGTTTTTGTGAAGTATTGTAATAGATATGATCTGAGTGATGTGACAAGCACCTATGTATGTGAATTGAATGAATATAGAGCAGAGTAGTTTAATATTTTAGAATAGTGTGTAGAGAACTGTGTTTTACTTTGAGCTTCATTAGAACTGTACCTCATCCATATGTTAGATGCAATTGTAAATAGTTTATCCTAGCAGTGAGCCATCCATTCTCTTCTATCTCTTTCTTTCAGGACAGTGAGGCACCTGCAGTGAGCATTCTTGGATAGTGAGCCCACCATTTGTATCAACCTTAAATAATTGCTTTATTATAATATATTGTGAGCTAACCCTCACTGTGGTTTTTCCCTTTTTAGGTTTTCCACATAAAAATTCTTGTGTTTATGTGTTATGAATTGTGGAACTACATGTTTCATGCTTGATTTCCTTCACTACAATTGAATATGCTAAATGATTTAAAATGCTTGATGTGTAAATGGTTTAAGAGAATATTGAGTCACCCCCCTCTCAGTATCTTGGTTGTGCAACAATTGGTATTAGGGCCAAGTTCCTTGGAAGAAGCTTCACCGCTTGAAGATCTTGGAGGTTGAACACATGGGAGATAGAATATCTCCTACCCCTTCAGAAGAGATTCCTGTTGTTGAATCTTTAGAAGATGAGTGCATGTTTATGAATGACGAAGAACTCAAAGTTGCTCTTGAAGATCTAGAAAGGATTGAAGATGAAAATAAAGATTTGAAAGAAAATGTCAGAGTAGAAAATGAATGCATCAAAAATTTGAGAGAGCAAGTAAAAAAATTTAAAGAAAGGTATAAGGAATTTAGTGAACAATTGAAGTAAGAAAATGAATCTATTAGTGGTTTGAAAGTACACGTTGAGGAATAGAAAAGAATTGAGGAGTGTCTTGATGTAGTGGTAAAAAGCAAATCAGAAGAATGTGCAAGGCTTGAACAAGAATTTGTGAATCTGAAATCAGATCTGGAGAAGGCAAGGATCTATGTAGACAAATTCAAGATGAGCTCTATAAAACTTAATGAAATGATTGCAAATCAGAAAGGTCCCAATGATAAAGAGGGTTTAGGTTTTGAAAAAGGTGAAAGCTCAAAATCAGGTCAGACATCAAATGTTGAAAATAAGAACAATGGCAAGCAGTTTTGGAATCAAAGGAATAAGGCTAGAAGACCATTGGTCAGACAACCAAATGCTCAAAGGTACCCATGTTTCAATGGTTTTTGTTATTATTGCAATAAATTTGGACACAAGGCAATATAATATAGAAGCAAAATAAATCAAAATGGTCCATCTTTCTCTGGTTAGTGTTTTACATGCAAAAGGGTTGGTCATATAACTAGTGAGTGTAGAAGTCAAATAAGGAATGCATATAACAATGACAGAATGATTTAATTTTTCAAAGGCTATTTCTATACATGCAATAAATTTGGGCATAAAGCTAATCAATGCAAATCTAGAATGAATGGAAGGAATACTAGCCAAAGGAATGTTGTATGCTACAATTACAATAGACTTGGACACATTTCTAAGTATTGCAGAAACAAAAAAAATGAGGAAGGATAATCCAGTAGAAGAGCATGAACTAGTACTAAAGGTTGATCTGGTAAAGACCAAGAAGGAAATGAATAAGATTTAGATAAAGAAGGATGTAATAGAGGTGAATGGTGAGCCTGTACCGGCATCCGGTACAGATAGTTCCTCTGGGAACTAAGATGAGAGCTTTGGCTCAAGGGGAGCATTAATGAGAATCTTTCACCCCTTGCCAAAGGAATGGTGTTGATGCCTTAGTACAAATATATAAGATTAAGATCAACATGCTTAATCCATTGGTGAAGAATGTGGTAGAAAATCTCCTAATGCAAAAATCTGCAGAGCACTTGAAGGTGATTGTGTCCAAAGAAAGTTTTGACAACTTTATTGTTTGAAGAATTAAATGTGAATTAAGTCAAATCTCAAAGGGCTTTAAAAGGGATTTCACTTGGAAAATCATTCACAAAAGCATTTGAAGAGTAGATCAAGAGCTAAGCTGAGAAGAAGAAGAGATCAAGGTGATTCAAAGTTTATCGCATTAGTTTGAGAAAAGCAAGGAAAATGTACTTATCAATTTGTCCTATTTTACTGTGTACTGCGCATTGAAGTTTTTGATTTCACTAGCAATGGATACACCACAAGTAGTAGAGGTTACTGAGTGCCCATGACCCAAGTTCAAGAAACACCCCTTCAAATCAATGGAAAGGGATCCAAAAGGTGCTTTCTTAGATATACCATATGGTGTCTTGCACATAGAAGATGTAAGAATGTATATACATGCAAAAATGGAAGAATACAACAATGCAAAATTAGGGAAGATTTGGGTTAATGAGCTAACATATGACAATTTTGATCTAAAGCATGAATACAGTGCCCTAACTGAGAAAAAGTTAGATGTTTGGAATGTTTTTCCCATTCTGTGTTATGAAGATACATGGGTAAGGTATGTATTGAGCCACATTCATGATAAATTCATGTGGTTGGACTTTCCTCACTTGATAAACAAAGAAGCCATCAGGGTTATAACAAGGTTGTGCTCCACCGGAGCTGTTCCGACACTAAAAGTTGTTAAAATGATGTTGTCATGAAACTCATAGGAGCCAAATTTGATAAGAGAGCCTTGAGAGTGAATGATATTGAAGACCTGGTAGTAAGGTATGCATCCATGATGATAGGCTACAAGATCTATTTTACAAACAAGAAAAATTTTGTCTCAACAACTACCATATACACTACGTATGAGATGGTAAAAAAGGGCATGGATTATGACCTATGTGAATTATTAAAACAATAGTTACTTAAAAACTTGCAAAAGAAAAAGGATTCAAAATACCCTTTCAGGTTTGGTACCTTAGTTATTTGTTTACTATTTTATTTTCTCAAGGAGGTTTTAGGTGCACAAAATATTGTGTGGTTTAATCACATTTCGGTTGCAACCCAGATCATAGATCATTTGACAAGAATTGAAGAAATTCAAACTCGGAATGCTACACTTTGGAGTTACTTCAAATATTTTAGGAAAAGATGCATGTTAGGGAAAGGATCCCTAAGAAAGTTGTGGAGAAATACAAAGTTGATATACTCTTTATGGTAAGCCAAGATGGATTCTATATGGAGGTGGTAGAACCTAGGAAAGTTTGGATTCTAGAAATGGGATATGAAGTGTCAGAAGATATCATTGTATGTCTTGTAGACCTAACACTGAGTAAGCCTAAGGATGCCACTGAAGAAAGGCTTGTAACTTATGAAGAAAAATCTACTAAGGTACATCTAAAGCACAAAGAGAAAGAGATTAAGAAGGATGTGGAAGAAATGAAGTCTAAAATTGAAGAAATGATGGAAAAAAGGGCCTTGTGGAGAAATCTAAAGATGCATTTGAACCTAAAAAGGAATCATCTTGCATTAGAAGGTCAACAAGGACCTCTATCCCCTCTACTACTATTCCTAATGCCTTCGGAGCCATGCCTGCAACCAATCTTGAGAAGAATGAAGATGTCAATGCTTTTGAATTTGCAAAGAAGAAAAGAGTAAAGGGAAAAGAAATGAGGAAGGATTATGTGATCCATGATGACATTGAGGATGAAGAAGAAGAAGAAGAAGGATCAACACTTGTCCAGAAGAAAAGAGAGTCTCTTGCCTCTGAAGAAGAGACACAAATTAAGAGGATGAAGATTGACATTGTTATAGAAGAAGATGAAGGTTTTGAGAAAAAGAAAGAAGGCTATATCTTCAAGAAAAGAGAAGTCAAAGATGGTGAAGAAGGCCAAACCTCTAAAATAAAAGGAAAGAAAAATAAGGAAATTGATACCATAGACAAGGGAAAGGGAAAGAAAAAGAAATTTGAGAAATCTTGTCTTCCCCCTACGTAACTAGAAGCTACAATTAATGCTATAACGAAGTACAACAATCTAGAGCAAGTAGCTGAACTGTATAATGAGAGATCTGCAGAAGATAAAGTAATCATTGAAATAACTATCATCAGGTACATGGATGCATTTAATGTTGCATTAATAGAAATAATAGACAAACTACTTGATATTCTTGCTAATATTATGACAAAAAGAAGAGATGAAGCATGAATAAGGACATTAAAATGAAGACTAAGGGACTTGAAAAGGTCTGTCTGATAATTTCTGAGCAAGACAAGGTTAAGGCTATACAGAGGTTAGGAAAGGAATTCAGGACAAAAAGAAGACTAAACATATTGATGTCAAATTTGATAAAGATGAAATTGAAAGTTTGAAAAAGGATACATTCAAGATAGTTGCAAATGTTCTCAAGGAACTACAGATTTCTACTATTGAATAATGGTCTTCTGGAGAAGATGAAAAGGATAAAAATCAGACTAAGAAAAATAAAGAAAAAGGTGAAACTAGTACAGGACCATCATTAGCTGAAATAAGTACAAAAGATTTGAATATGGTTGTCCCTCTGAAGAATATAGAAGTTTCTAATGAATAGGAGTTGCCAGAAGAAAAGACAGATGAAGAAAAGGGAGAGAAAAAAGAGGCTAGTGCAGATCAAGCTGCAAACACTGTGAATAATGCCTCTATTTTAGAAGATTTTGAAGGAGAGGAAGCACATGATGGAAGTGTTGGGAATTAATGTGTCTCAACCTTGGTAATTCCTTACATTTGAAATGTTTGCATTTATTATTTAATTTCCTATGTTGTAAATATTTGTAAATTCCATATTGTCATATTGTGGGATGTGGCACAGTGATGTGTCGATCCTAAATGGAATATGACAACTTGTAATTTTGTCCTCACATGAGGAGATAGGCATCCCACTTTGTGGTAGGAGCATTTTGCCATGTGTCGACATCTTCCATGTTGTGTAAGGGAATGTTTGACCAAAACGGTTATGACAGATTCCTATGACGAATCTATGACATGTAAGAATCATAAATAGAAGGTTATAAGACAGGTGATGACATGTGTCATGAAGTATCTTTGAATAAGGCATATTTGGGCACCCCAAGGTGGAATATGACATGTTGTAAGAGAATATTCTATTTATAGCATGTGTATGATAGATTCTCTTATAGCTATAAGTTGTAACCGCTATGACAAATTCTATGACGGTCATAAGTGTCGTAAGAGTATCTGTCATAGCCCATTTTGGAAATAGGTGACCTCTTTGGGATGGGAGCTGTGGAAAAGTGTCAGGCACATTCTACAATGTTGATTAAGTGTCCTTAGGCCTGGGTTTTGGTCCATGAAGCCATGTTGGATGCCCATTCCAAGTAAGGTCCAATATTGCCTTGTATTTCCTATATAAACAGGTGCTTGGAGATGGAGTTTGTATCACAGGTTTATAGGTACTATTATGCTGCCGGATTGACTCCAAACATGAGTGTCAAAGACCATTGAAGATTACATTGCAAGTGTATTATAAACAACTTTCAAATTTGTTAATACATTGTACAGGTGTCTGAGTGTGGGGTTTGTCACCTGATAAGGGTTTTCCCCACTGTAAATCTTTGTCTCTCTTCTTCTGTCTTCTTTCTGGTTCTTGTGTATTTTTGTAGTAACTTTGTTAGATGTTGTATGGTTCTATAGTGATAAGGAATAGATTGAATTTATATATCTCTCCTCTCATTAGATTAGTGTAGGAAGCGTTTTCCGCATACCTAGCTTCCTTTCAGTTGGTATCAGAGCCTGGCCAGTTTTGGTCTTAGCTATTGGGTAGGGGTTTTTTGAGCTGATCTTAAGTTGAGTGGGAGTCTGTGCAGAGTATTCTGATTTCTATTGTAGCAAGGAGATGGCAACCACATCAGGAAGGTTTGAAGTGGAGAAGTTCAATGGCAGTAATTTTAAGCCGTGGAAGCTCAAGATGGAAGACATGCTTGTTGACCGAGACCTTTGGGAAAGTGTTAATGGAACTAAACCAATTGCAATGTCACACGATGAGTGGGATCTTAAGGATCGGAATGCTAAGGGTCTCATAAGACTTAGTCTTGTTGATTCTATGTTGTTAAATATCCATGGGGAGACTACTGCAAAACTACTTTGGAAGAAGTTGGGGGATGTGTATCAAGCCAAATCCCTAGTTTATAAACTTTTCCTGAGAAAGAAGTTGTATTTTCTTTGAATGGAGGGTGGAGGATCCATTGCTGAACATCTGAATACTTTTATCATGCTGGTTGCACAATTGACATCTATTGGTGTAAAGATGGAGGAGGAGGATCATGTATGACCCTGCTTTGTTCTCTGTTAGACTCATGGGATCATCTTGTCATGGCTATTGGAAGCACTAAATCCACATTCAAAATGGAAGAAGTGGTTTCTTCGCTATTGTCTGAAGAGATGTGGAGAAAGTCTTCTGAGGCAGCTAAAGAGGCCCTTGCAGTTCGTGGAAGACCTAAGGAGAAAGGGAAGTAGAAGGACAAGAAAGATGAGAAGGGTAGATCCAAATCTTGTGGGAGATCCACATCCCTGATAAGTCCAAGGCTCTTTGTTGGAACTGTGGCAAAACTGGGCATTTCTGAAAGGAATGCAAAGAGGAGAAGAAGAAGAAGAAGAAAGCTCCTAATTCAGATTCTGATAAGTCACAAGATGACGGTGATGCTTTCATCATAGTCCTAGCAACCCATGCATCTGATGATGTGTGGCTAATTGACTTTGGTGCATCATTCCACATGACCTTGCATCAAGACTGGTTCACTAAATATGAGGAGTTCGATGGTGGAAAGGTGTATCTAGGTGACGACTCTCATCTGAAGATTGTTGGTCGTGGAAGAGTCTCTATCCAATTCCCTGATGGTTGAGTGAAGGGGATCTCTAGGGTTATGCACATCCCAGGCTTAGCACAGATTCTACTTTCTGTAAGTAGTTTGAATGATGTAGGTGTGTAGGTTGTCTTTTTGAAAGAAGGATGCAAGATGACTAGAGGAGCTATGGTGCTTGCTAAGGGTACCAGGCAAGGTACTTTATTTCAGCTGGAGGCATGCATTCCACAATACAATAGTTCTTCTGACTCAAGGAAGAGGGCAGCAGTCACTTCATCCCCACCATCTGAACGAGTAGTGATGAAATCTATTGTTTCTAGTCTTGATGGTTGTAATCATGCATTGGAAGTTAAACTTCTTGCTGAAAAGATAATGTTATGGCATAAGAGATTTGGCCACATTGGTGAGAAGGGTCTGTGTACCCTGAGAAATAAGAACCTCATTGAGGGGTTAGATGATTGTAATCTTGAGTTTGACTTTTGTGAACATTGCATTTATGGAAAACAAAACCATGTTTAGTTTTACTCAAGTTCTCATAAGTCTTTTGGTGTGTTGGACGTTAGTCATTGTGATGTGTTTGGTCCTGTTAATGTTCCTTTGTTATCAAAATCTATATACTTTGTATCTTTTATAGATGATTACAGTAGGAGGACATGGATTTATTTTCTCAGAAGCAAATTTGAAGTCTATAGCAAGTTTAAGGAGTTTAAGGCCTTTGCTGAAAATTAGACTGGTAAAAAGATTAAATGTTTGAGAACTAACAACGGTGGTGAGTTCTGTTCTACATAATTTGATAAGTATTGCAAGGAACTAGGGATTGAAAGACATAAGACAACTCCATACACCCCGCAGCAAAATGGAGTTGCAGAGAGGATGAACAGGACATTGATGGAGAAGGCTAGGAGTATGCTTAGCGGAGCTAGCCTAGAACAAAAGTTTTAGGCTGAAGCTATTGCCACTGCTTGCTATCTGGTAAACAGATCTCCTACATCAACTCTTGTTGGAAAGACAACCATGGAGGTGTGGTCTAGTAGAAAGCCTTCAATAAGGCATCTTTGTGTTTTTGGTTGTTAGGCATATGCACATGTACCTAGGGAGAAGTGGTCAAAATTGGAGAACAAGGTTGTTAAGTGTATCTTCATTGGATATGGTGTCGGTGTGGAAGGATACAAGCTTTGGGACCCTGTGGCTGAAAAAGTGTTGTATAGCAGAAGTGTCATCTTCAAAGAACTTACACCTTCTTCCACTATTTTGCAGCCAGAAGAAATAGTAAAGAAAGAGGATATTGTTCAGTTTCCTTCTACCCCTGAGAAGACTGAACAGAAAGACAATGTTGGACCTGATGATGAGGAGAGCTCTAGCAGCTCTGAAAGCTCAGATGAAGAAGTTGAACCTCAACCTCAGCTCTTGAGGAGGTCTACACAGATAAGAAAGCAACTGGAAAGATTTGGTTCTACATTGCTTGATTTTAGTTGTGCTTATGCTTTGGTTACTAACAGTGATGAACCTAGAACTGTATCAGAGGCTATGGACATGAAAGATGTAGGTTCCTAGAAGGAGGCCATGGAAGATGAAATGGCTTCCTTAGAAAAGAATCAAACTTGGGACTTGGTGCCTTTTCCTCCTAGATGGAAATCCGTTGGATGCAAATGGGTGTGCAAGAAGAAATTTGGTGCAGAGGGTAGTGTTGAGAAGTATAAGGCTAGATATGTTGTGAAGGGGTATTCACAAGTGGAGGGAATAGATTATGGTGAGATCTTCTCTCCCATTGCAAAGCTGACATCCATTCGATTCCTGTTGTCTCTCACAACAGCTTATGACTTGGAGGTAGAACAAATGGATGTGAAGACAACTTTCCTTCATGGTGACTTGGAGGAAGAAATCTACATGTCACAGCCAGAGCATTACTTGGTGAAAGGTAAAGAAAATTTGGTTTGCAAACTTAAAAATTCTTTGTACGGTTTGAAGCAATCCCCTAGGAGATGGTATTTGAAGTTTGATGCCTTTATGTTGTCAATTAGATTTGTGAGATCAAAATCAGACCACTGTGTGTATTATAAGTTTGATGGTGATCGTATTCTCATTGTTGCACTGTATGTTGATGATATGTTGCTCATTGGGAAGGGTAAGAATATGATTTCTGATTTTAAATCTCAGTTGTTAGCTCAGTTTGAAATGAAATATTTAGGGGCAGCTAGGTACATTCTAGGAATGGAAATTAGAAGAGACAGAACCAACAAAAAAATTTGGTTAAGCCAGAGTAAGTATGTGAAGACCGTGTTGGATAGGTTCAGCATGGCAGATTGTAGACATTGTGTGTTCCCGTTTCTTTGGGGACAAAGTTATTTGTTGAGGATTGTCCAAAATCTCCTAGTGAGTTGGAGGACATGAGCAGAGTACCTTATGCTAGTGCTGTTGGTAGTTTGATGTATACTATGGTCTGCACAAGACCAGACATTGCCCAAGCAGTGGGAGTTCTTAGTCGATTTATGGCTAATCCTAGACAGGTTCATTGGGATGTAGTTAAGCGAGTGTTTAGATATTTGAGGGGTACTTCTGAGTATTCCATTTTCTATCATGGTAATGTTTCAAGACCTCTGCATTCTATTGATATTCATGGATTTGTGGATTCAGATTGGGCAGGTGACATTGATAGCAGGAGATCCACCAGTGCTTATGTGTTTACACTATTTGGTGGTTCTATTAGTTGGATGAGTAAGCGACAACCTGTTGTTGCTTTGTCCATGATAGAAGTTGAGTATATGGAAGCAACTCATGCTTGTAAGGAAGCCATTTGGCTTAAGAGATTGTGTTCAGATATTAGTGTTGATGCAGGTCAGATCATGATTAGTTGTGACAACCAGAGTACAATTTGCCTTGCGAAGAATCCAACTTTTAATGCTAGAACAAAGCACATTGATGTTCAGTTTTACTTCATGTGAGACATGGTTGAGGATGGAAAGGTAAATTCAGAGAAGGTAGATACTTTGAAGAATGTTGCAGATGTATTGATGAAACTAGTGGGCACAGAGAAGTTTAGATGGTGTTCGGAGTCTATGGACCTCTCGGCCTATAGCAGTTAAATCCTATTTTTCTATTGGCTCTTACAATGTGTTTGACAAGTGGGAGAATGTTGGGAATTAAGGTGTCTCAACCTTGGTAATTCCTTACATTTGAAATGTTTACATTTATTATTTAATTGCCTATGTTGTAAATATTTGTAAATTCCATATTGTCATATTGTGGGATGTGGCATGGTGATGTGTCGATCCTACATGGAATATGAAAACTTGTAATTTTGTCCTGACATGAGGAGATAGGCGTCCCACTTTGTGGTAGGAGAATTTTTCCATGTGTTGGCATCTTCCATGTTGTGTAAGGGAATGTTTGACTGAAATGGTTATGACAGATTCTTATGACGAATCTATGACATGTAAGAGTCAGAAATAGAAGGTTAGAAGATAGGTGATGACATGTGTCATGAAGCATCTTTGAATAAGGCTTATTTGGGTGCCCCAAGGTGGAATATAACATATTGTAGGAGAATATGCTATTTATAGCATGTGTATGATAGATTCTCTTATAGCTGTAAGTTGTAACCGCTATGATAGACTCTATGACGGTTGTAAGTGTTGTAAGAGCATCTGTCATAGCCCATTTTGGAAATAGGTGACCTCTTTGGGATGGGAGCTGTGGACAAGTGTCAAGCATAATCTACAATGTTGACCAAGTGTCCTTAGGCATGGGTTTTGGTCCATGAAGCCATGTTGGATGCCCATTCCAAGTAAGGTCCAATATTGCCTTGTATTTCCTATATAAACAGGTGCTTGGAGATGGAGTTTGTATCATAGGTTTACAGGTACTATTATGCTACCGGATTGACTCCAGACATGAGTATCGAAGACCATTGAAGCTTGCATTGCAAGTGTATTATAAACAACTTTCAGATTTGTTAATACATTGTGCAAGTTTTTGAGTGTGGGGTTTTTCACCCAATAAGTGTTTTTCCCATCGTAAATCTTTGTCTCTCTTCTTCTGTCTTCTTTCTGGTTCTTATGTATTGCTGTAGTAACTCTATTAGATGTTGTATGTTGCTGTAGTGATAAGGAATAAATTGAATTTGTATATCTCTCCCTCATTAGATTAGTGTAGGAAGCATTTTTTGCACACCTAGCTTCCTTTCAGGAAGCCATCCTCCAGAGACCTTTGATTCTAGATTGTCATCCCAAGAGGTGAAGAAGGATAATGTTGGTGAATCCTCTAGAGTCTCTCCAATAGACTCTATCACTGATGCTCCTGTAACAGTGGATAAAGCAGAAGAATTACTCTTGCAAATAAATGGATAGATAAAGATATTCTGCAAAGGTGCATTGGGACTCAGCTGTGATCCAGTTGAAGAACATCTATAAAGATCTTTCCTACAAATTAGTAAGTCCCTTATTTTTGATCTCTTGTACATATGCCGATGGATAGAAGGAAACATTTTTGATATTTTGGTATAGAAATAAGATAGTAAGGGGGAGTGCCATGTAAAGAAAAGATAAGGAAGATTTTGATTTGTAAATAGTCCCTTTACCATTTATGTCAAAAGGGAGAGAGAAAGCAATGTGAAAAAAAAGTTTTGGGAGAGAGAGTAAGATGTATAAAAGAAAGGGGGAGAGTTGTAGCAAAATTTTGTCTTGATGGTTTTTGACATCATATGTTGCTGTCAATGGAAAAAGGGGAGATTGTTGCAAGTATGTATAGATGTTGTATTTAGTGTTATCATTGATGTCAACATGTTAGTCTTGTGTTGTCAGTATTGGCTTCAAATGATAAATGTAGAATATTCCAGAAAATCTTAACCAGACTTAAGAAGACAATTGTGCAGAACATTTTGATCAAGGAATTTTTCAAGAGGGTTTGATCCTCTTCCTTACAAGATAATGTTATTCTCTACAGTTCTAGAATGTGGTTGTTGATAATTAGATACATCTAAATCCATGATTTTGTTTACTAATGATCTATGGTGTGAAAGATGTGAATAGCAGAAGTCCAGACTAACTGAGTACAATTGTTCCTGGCACATAGCATGTAAGTAAATGGGTCCACATTTATCCGGTATGAAATATTTGTTCTTGTGGTTGTAAGGAATTGCTAGTGAATATCCAAAGAGTCCAAATCCAAAGTTTTAGGTCTTGAAGTCCTCTAGAATGGAAGATTAGATGTGACAGAGTATCACACTTTGTATTAACAGAATATCGATAGTGCCAGTGATAATTTGAGATACTCCGCATTTCACCGCAAGTGAATGGCTTGCTATGCAAATTTGAGAATAAGTTTATGAATGTCTGTAGCATGTATATTCCAAGTTTTAGGTGATTTGGAGATCCACATATTGATGTATGTACTGACATATAGCTCATACTATTATTGCCTTACCAGTGGAGTTGATCGAAAGGTGTTGATGTGGTGTGGAGCTATGAAATGGGTAAAGTGTTGTCATAAGAGTTTCTATAGGTTGTGCTGACCTATGTAAGTTTGTTACATACTTTGGTTCTCTCTGCAAAGTAGTGTTGATTGAGTTCTTGGGCCAACAAGCTCTATATGGCATGTTTTGCATGTTACACCCAATTATGCTGATCTAATTGATGTTGTGAAAGAAGTAGATATATATGAAGGATTGTTTTCGGTACTTTTGTGAAGTATTGTAATAGCTATGATCTAAGTGATGCGACAAGCACCTATGTATGCGAATTGAATTAATACAAAGTAGAGCAGTTCAGTATTTTAGAATAGTGTGTAGAGTATTGTGTTTTTACTTTGAGCTTCATTGGAACTGTACCTCATGCATATGTTAGATGCAATTGTAAATAGTTCATCCTGGCAGTGAGCCACCCATTCTCTTCTATCTCTTTCTTTCAGGACAATGAGTCCTTTGGTAGTGAGCCACCTACAGTGAGAATTCTTGGATAGTGAGTCCACCATTTTTATCAACCTTAACTGATTGCTTTATTATAATATATTGTGAGATAACCCTCACCGTGGTTTTCCCTTTTTGGGTTTTCCACGTAAAAATCCTTGTGTTTATGTGTTATGAATTGTGGTTGCATATTTCATGCTTGATTTCCTTCACTACAATTGAATATGCTAAATGGTTTAAAATGCTTGATGTGTAAATGGTTTAAGAGAATATTGATTCACCCCCCTCTCAATATTCCGGGTGTTCAATAATGTTGGCATCTTTAGTGTTGTAAGAGGTTTATGACGCGTAAGACTTATGATAGATTCTATGACTATGTAAGATCCATAAAAATAGGGGAGTATGACAAGTGTTATGATGCATATGAAATTGTCATAAAGCATCGTTCACTTATCCTTTTGGAGAACCCAAGTTGGCCTATGACGGATTGTAAGAGAATTGACTATTAATAGTTAGTTATGATAGATTCTCTTACACTTGTAAGTGTTGTCATTTACGAAAGATTCTATGATAGAGCTGTAAGATGTGTAAGAACATTTTTCATAGTCAAATTTAGTAAATTTGGGGTGCCCATGTAGAGGATATTCCTATGACATGTTTGGAAAATTACTAGTGATGATTGTAAGTGCTGAACAAGTGGCATTGTGCAATGTGGGTTGTATGGGTTTTTACAATGGTATTTTTGGACATTGTTTAGGCCCATGGTAATGCCTCATGGTTGTTTTTCAAGCCCCCATGAGTCTATATATTGAGGGATTGAGATGGAGGCATTGAGGAGACTTTTATGTAGAGTTATGTTGTTATTTTTCCTCTAGAAGAGAAAGATGTAAATCTCCATGTTAAGGCTTTGATCCTGCAAGTGTATTGTAACATATTTGTTGTTGTAGGTTAATACATTGGTTTGATTCTTTGGAGTGTGGGGTTTTTACCTAAAAGGGTTTTCCCCATGTATATTGGTGTCTCTTCTCTTCTGTATATCTTTCTTCTCTTATTCTTCTTTCATGGTCTTAAAGTGCTAATTTGCATGCCGTTATATTGCTGAAATTTTCTTAGATCTATAATCTACACTATCTTTCCTCTGAAGGTTAATGTCCTGGGAAATCAACTATGTCTGTTTCTACTTTAAGGGCATAGTAGTATGTGCTTGTATCAAATTATTAAATAAATTTTTAAGAAAATCATAGGATACTGGAAGGTTCTTACTAAGTTCTCTTTCCCTTTTAATTGGTATTAGAGCTATGGTGCTTCCATGGTTGCATGAGATTGCATGTGTTGGTTCCATGGTGTTTAAAGTTCTAGGTATTTCTTCTATTGTGGTTTCTTAGCCTGTCATGCTTGAGGGAATCTATAGGAAGGAATTGGTTGATTATTAATCCTTGTTTGAGTGCAAGTCTTGTAGTTGATCTTATTTTCAGGGTACAACAAGCATTTGAAGGATGGAGAAGATGGAGTATTATGAAGTTGATCATGTGGTTACATTTAATATGATATTGATCTATAGATCTTGTTTGATAGTATTTAATAACCCTCTTGCATGGCGGTTATGTTATTTCATTCTATGGTCGTTTGCAACAAAGTATTCATGTTGGGTGTTTGTTCTTGGCTCCTTGATCACATGGAGAAATTTGGGTTGTCATGACTATGGTTTGATGTGCTTATGTTGGGTGCTTGGTTTTAGTCCCTTGCATTGGAAGGCATTGTTTTGTTAACCCCAAATACATGTAGGCTATGGAGTTGATCATTGGATGATTTGAAAGATTTTGGAATAGCCTAGCTCCTTCATATGATTGTTCATGGTAGTGGTTGTGGAGTTGGCCTACAAGTGGTCCTAGAGTTCCTAGACCTCTTATTCATTTTGGTTGGTTGTACTTGCATGTCTTAGTTTCATGTTGGTTGCATCTGAGGATTTTGTAGTTTTTCTATTCAAAATTTGTGGTTATGCTTATCTATGATATTTCATTGTTCTAGTATAGTTGTTATGGTAATTTTGCAGACTGTGGGTCTTCTAGATGATAAGTGGATATGAATTTACATGTGTATCAATGACATGGTGGTTTTTTAGGTTTTACATGATTAATCAAAACTTATGATTTGTAGATTTGTGGAAAAACTATTTTTCAGATTATGATTCCTTGAGGGTGTTTTTGGATGTAAGATAGTTCCAAGTTTGCATGTATACATCGTGTATGGTGTAAGGAGGTTTGTAGATTTCTCAGTGTGGAGATGTTAGTATGTGATTATTCACTCAACATTTTTGTAGCATTTGGTTGATTAGTTCCTTGACTATGGTTACTTGTTTGCGGACTTGTTTGGCAAATTGGATCAGAGGTTGATCTGGTGTTTGAGTCTTGAGGTCTACATGTTATCTTCTTTGATATCCTAGTTTGCATGTTACTGATGTGATAATGGGTTTGCATGTTGCATTTGTTTGGGATCTATGATTTATGTAGTTTTTGGGTGTGTACAACCCATTGATTGTAGTGGGATGACTCAAATGTGGACTATCTATATCCATGAGATTGATTTAGTGCTTATGCATACTTTGTTAGTTGGCCTTGTCTTTGGTCATTTGAGAATTGGTATGTTGCATTGAGATGAAAGGATGGATGATTAGAGTGCCTGGATAGTCAATTGTTGGGACTTGTAGCATGTTTATCACGATGTCATGGATAGCTTGGATACACAGATATGTGTGAGCTTTTGACTGTGATGATTTTATCTTCTTGTGTTGGAGATCTTGGTTCTAATTATTCTTTTATGTTGTTGGTATTGCAGATGAATTATTAGATGGTGTTAGAGCCATGGATGGTCTTCATTCAAAGGATGGTTATCACTATGCCTTGATAAGTTTGATATCATAGTTTCAGTGGGAGCTTTGGAAGTGATGTGGATCTACCACTTGGTGATGGATGATCTTCACTCAGAGGATGGTTATCATGATGCCTTGATGATCTCAGTTTCACATTTTCAATGGGAGCTTTGGCAGTGATGTGGATCCATCACTTGGTGATGGATGATCTTCTACAATGGTTGTAGGTGTCATCGTAAGGCTTTTGGATTGTGATTCTTATATGTTGTGAAATTATTTTGACATCTTGAGTTCCACTGTCAGAGGATGGTTATCTTCATGTGATTAGAGAAGGTATTGTGTCTTGGTTTACTCTAGATACCAGTTAGAGTTTTGACATGATATAGGTGCTCAAAGGGGCAGTATGTGATCTCCTAGGAGGAGATGCTAGATCATGATGTCATGTGTGTACTTGGATTTTTGCAAGACATGCAGAGGGAGATTTGACAGTGGTTTGGTGAAGTTCTTTTTGCTTTTGAGCATTAATCATTTTCTTGAAGCTTCATGATTTTACAGGATACATTTGAAGTTGGCATGTATTGGTTGATGGATGGTCATGGATACTAGAGAGAATTGAGGTGAGGCTAGAGATCTCTTGTTGTGGGGATCATGTGTTGGAATGGTGAAATTTTGGTAGAAAGACTAAGGAGCCTTCACTTGGGTATGGACATGAGTTCATGTTTGAACTTGAGAGGAGATTGTTCTTGGAGAGAATCTATGAGACTTGGTGTATCTCAGTGGATCATTATTATTCCCCACTCTTAGTTCACTTAGCAGAAAATGATTTGATAGGTATTGCCCATGTTATTTTAGATTCATTTTGTTTTATGCTTTGATTTCTCATGGATATGGACCTTGAGCTATAGTTTCTAGTTTTGAAGGATTCATTTGACGAGTACTTGACATGGTTATCTCCTTAGGTATATGGTTTGATTCATGAGAAGTTTTGGAGATATTATTGGGCTGAATTCCTATTTGAGGAATGAATTTTTAAGTTTGATCTTTCCTGGTTAGAGAAGCTTGCTTCCATTTTTTGGCTATTCAAGATATATCTTTTGTTTGATCTTTTGAAATTGAACGTTTGGGTGTTGGTAAGGCTTTTCAGTTGGGGTTTTGTGATGGAGATCTTACTTGGCACAACTTAACACTTGGTAGTGTTGGAAAAAGGACTTGATATGGTTTGTAGTTTCTCTTTATGGTCTCATGTTTCTTCCTAGAGGTTCTTATTCATCTAGTATGATCACTAGGATTGTGGTCATCTACTATTGTACTTTATTGTTTTTTAGCAATAGTATGTGTTATTTTAATGTATATCACTTGAGATGTGGAGGACTTGGGAGAAGTGGAGGAGATCAAAGGTGAGAGAGTGAGCGAAAACTATTTGTGGAATTATGTTTTTTTTTGTAATTGGTTGGTTACAGCTTACAGAGCAATGTGATTGTTCTTTGTATTACACGATTTGATTATAAGCCACACTTTTATGTCAGTTTTTATTGGTAGAATCTGAGTTGCTTTGGTTGGCATTTCTCATGCATTTTGATTACTAGGATGTATGCATATATTTGGTAGATTATTTTTCATTGGACCGTAGCATCAAGGGTCTTTAATTTTTTTGCACATCAATGGGTTTGGTGTGTTTGTTATCATGGGAGATGATAACTTTGATTAGGACAATGGATTATACAAGGATGAGAGCTATAGTATGGCTAGATAGGTCATGTGCAGAAGTTATATCAATGGTTGGTTTTTAGTTGGATGCAAACAACTAGATATGGTTGTTGTTCTAACTATTTTTGGAGCATTCATGCTTGATCTTGTTTTGGAGGAAGTTTGGAATTCAGAGTTGTGTTCTGGTAATGGCTTTGAAGTTGGATACATTGGTATGTCCATGTGATATTTAGTGTTTCATCATATTTTTGGAATTCTAATCCTTTAGTCATGTTGGTGATCACTTGGAAGATGTTGTAGATGCTTTTGTAAATCTTGTGAGCACAATGGAGTTTAGTTTAGACAATATGGTAACCTTGGTTGTGTTTAGGGTGAAAATATGCAAGCAAGATGATAGAAGGTTCTAAGTCCCACACTTTCACATGCCAAACATTAGGGAAGCAAAGGAGAAGTTTTAGGGATAAACTACTAATTTCCAATGTTCCCTTTTCCTATTAATTATGTTTGTGTGATTGTTTGAATTAGGTTTCACAAGACAGTATCTCTCTCTAACCTTAAAACCCTAATTTACAAATCACAATGTAATAACTCAATTTCTAACATAGATGGAAATGAAATGATTTAAGAAATGTAGAGTAAATGAATCAGAGACAGTGTACCCAAAAATTGAGGAGCAGTTGGACTAGGGCGCTAGTGGCAATGTCCCGCAAGTTTTTGAATGTCGGGATTTTTTGCACTAGCTGCTTTTCAATCTTTAGAGGCTTCCAAATCCTAGAAAAATCATCCAGTTGGACTAGGGTGCTAGTGGCAATGTCTTGAAAGTCTCAGAATCTCAAAATCTAAATTTCGTGATGATTGTGTCTGCAACATGTCCATCTTCTTGTCACTCCTTTCCACCGGATCTCGATGAATGCAACTTGCACATGCAAAAGGAGGAGAAAGATGGTTGTGGCTATATAGAAGCTTGCCTCATAACCCAAGATGAAAATTTGTAGATGTGTGTGTTCATCTAACAAATGTGCATGCATAAACATAAAACCCTAAATGACTCGAGCATCAAGGAAAGATCAACAATCTGCTCCACTCAATGAAAAACACAACTTCACCTCAAGGAAATGAAAATAATGAAGACTTGCATGAACAAGAAGGCGAATCAGCAATGTCTACAGAGGATCTCCAAACTTGATGTTGGAGGCTTCAACCCTTCTCCCAATCATGCAAAAGGTGTACAAACCCTAGTAAGAGAAAGATAGTCTCAAGATCTTGATTTGTAATCTCCATCTATTATCTCCATGAAAGAAAATTCAAATAAATTTAAGAGCTTCAACAAATCACTGATCTTCAATGGCAATTTTGGCATAAAGTTTGCATAAGGATTGTGTGTGATGAAATGATTTTCAAATGTCTTTAAATATCTAACCTTAGGAATTTCAAATTTTGAAATAAGATATTAACATCACACAAAAACAAAAATTTGAAAACGGAATCCCGAAATGCACGACAATAGCCGACATCCCTCCAAAATTTAGGACCCCAAGAAATAGGGTAGGACAAGGGTGTTAGCGCCCAAGTCCAAACCCTAATTTCCTGCTCAGAACTACCTCAAGGAGGTTAGGGGATGCCAAATCCAAGTTTACTTTTCACCTTCAGTCTTTAGTTACTCCAAAATATGACATTCTTCTAGCTAGACCTAGGTTAGTCAGGGTTCGAGAAGGTCTGAAATAAACTAGGTTAAAAGGTCACCAAAGGAGAGGAGCTAAACCATGAGAAATTGTACCATTCCATATAGGAGGATAATTTCTGACATAACAATTAGCCCCCACTTTAGTGGCCATATGACACTACGCGCATATGCAACTAAAGGAAAGTAAATACATCAATCATGAAAAGGATACCAAATAGGATACTGTAGAGGATGCTAAATTATTGTCGCAAGAGAGGAAGAAGCCCCCAAGTCTACAATCTTGTAAGACCACAAATTTAGGAACCACAACCTACAAAGGAACACTTGTCAGAAAATGAAAAAATCAAATCAACCTGCAACCACAACCAATAAGTTAGTTCATAAACACTAAAGGGTTTGAGTGATGAGATATGATGAGGGAGGAAATCGAGGGAGATATATGCCCCTCTTATTTATGCTTGCTTAGTCTGAAAAGGAGAAACATGTAGATATCTACACATATCAATTTAGAGGGAACTTGATGAGAAATGCATTGTGAGGGTTGTTTGGAGAAACAATGCCTAAGCACAACACATTGGGTAAGATAAAGAGTGGAACCAGGATTCTGATGCAATAAACAGTGTGAAAATATGCGTTCGACAGCTCAAGATAGAGGCTTAAGAGTAAAACAATTCAATTTTGCACTTAGGTAGTGATAGGAATTCTCATCCACTTATATGTAAAGGGAGTTTTCACTTCTCACTATTCATTGTTACTTGTCATTGTGTAGAGGAGAGAAGGAGAAAGAGAGAGAGAGATCGATGATGCTGACCCGACGTCCATACTAGCTTTCGCGACTGGAGATGCTCCGAGCCTGAGTGGCAGAGAGATGTTCTGAGCATAGTTGAAAAAATTGCCAAAAAAGCACTTGACTCCCGAGTATGCATGAGGTTTTTTGAGCAGTGAGTTATTCAGGGAGTAACTCAGGATGAGTTTTCCCTAAAACTCACCGTGAGTTTAATGGATAAAACTCATGATTTCTGGTGAAAACTCATGATTTCGTGGAGAAAAACTTGCCATCAAAGAGTATAAAAAGTAAAACATCAAAAAGTTAAAAGTTAAAACCCTATTTCATTCACGTTTAGGAGAGGAAAAAACACCGCCACCGTTGAGAGGAGAAAACGACGCTGAGGTAGGGTTTTTTGTCATTTGATAATCAAAATTTTTTAGAGACTGTATTGCCTCAGCCAAGAGATTGAATCAAAATTTTTTAAATACTGTATCATGTGAAAGGAAACTCGAAAACAAAATTATTTTTTTAGAATGGAAAGTTTTAAAAGACTATCCACTATCATATGAAAGGAGAGATTTTGGACGAATTGTTTAACATAGTAAAAGACTATCATATGAAAGGAAAGATTTTGGACGAATTGTTTTCATACAATAGTATTTTAAAAATTTTGATTTTAAAATAAAATTTCTTAATCTTTAATATTTATTAAAATTTTAAAAGACTCTATTGTATGAAAGGAGAGGTTTTGGACGAACTGTCAAAATTTATATAGGATTATGATATAATATTAAATTTTGACAGTTCGTCCAAAATCTCTCCTTTGATACAATACAGTCTTTTTAAATATTAATATTTGGAAATTGGAATATTGGATTGTTTCATACAATATAGTCTTTTTAATTATTTAATATTTATGATATATTTCTATATATCATCATAATCCTATATAAATTTTGACAGTTCGTCTAAAATCTCTCCTTTCATATCATCATAATCCTATATAAATTTTGACAGTTCGTCCAAAATCTCTCCTTTCATATGATACAGTCTTATTAAAATTTTGATTATTTTTTACAACAAAAATATCAAAATACAACTATACAATAGTCAACTGTCAAATTTAACTTTTTAATTGAACTTTTTTTGTTGTCTCTCTTTTGATAGGTTATGGCTTCTACAAGTGGAACTAGAGGTAGATGAACCGGTGGCAAACCTAAGGACCCTTGCTGGAAATATGGGACAACATGTCCAAAGCAAGGAGATGTCATTTGTAATCATTGCACAATGATGTTGAGTTATGTGACAAAGCTCCTCTAGAGGTTCAGAGGGAGGCACACGTCCTCCTTACGGATTATCAACGAAAGAAAGAAGTTAAAAAGAGAGCAGCATAGGCAATGGCAGCCCCAAACTGATATTTCAGTTCTACAGGGTCAGATTATAGAGGTGTAACTGTAGAGGCCTCTTCTACGCCTTCCATTGGGCCACAGATATGACGACTAGGAAAAGGGCTTGATAGCTTTTTTGTTCCTTGGAACACTCCTGGTGTGTAACCTTCATTGGATGGTCTTACAAATACATGGAATAGAGAGGTGCATCATGCGGCGAAGTTGGCATGTGCACGATTTTGGTACTACAACAATATTCCCTTTAATGTCACTTTGAGTCCTTATTAGGAGCACTTGGTCACTACATTGACTATGGCAGGTAAGGGGTTCAAGGCCCCAAGTCATCATGAGTTGAGTGGCCCATTGTTGTAGGAGGAGGTCGAACACGCACATCTACTAGTATAGGATCAGAGGAAAATTTGGGAAAGAAAAGGCTGCATTATTTTATCTGACGGATGGATAGATGCCAGGAACAAGACTCTCATCAATTTTTCAGTGGCTTTAGTGGGGCAGCTATTCTTTTTAAAGTCATTCAATGCCTCCAATCAAATAAAAAATGTAGAAACCTTGTGCAACTTGTTGGATGAGGTAGTGATGGAGGTGGGAGTGGAACATGTCATCCAAATAGTGACTGACAATGTAGTTGCATATGTGGCAGCTGGTAGAATTCTAGAGGTGAGGCATCCAACAATATTATGGAGCCCTTGTGCTGCCAACTGTATTGACCTTCTTCTTGAGGACATTGGAAAAATAAGATGGGTGAAGAATGTGGTTGAAGAGGCAAGAAATATCACAAAATACATCTACAAGCACACATGGGTCCTAAATCTTATGAGATAGTACACTGGTGGCAAGGAGCTCACACGGTCAGGAATCACATGCTTTACCACTAATTTCCTTACCTTGAAAAGTATAGCAGCATTATTTCCCCACCTTAGGCACATGTTTGTGTGCGAAAGGTGGTTGGAGAGTCCTTATCATAGGAAGATGGAAGCAGAGAGGGTTGTGAAGGAAATTTATGATGGTGACATGGAAAAAGTCATGGAGGAGATCATCAAGGTAAGTTTTCAAACTCTAATTTTTATTTATTTTTTTATTTGCTAATGTTAAAATTTTTTGATTTTGTAAAAAAATTATATTATTTGTTGAATTTCAATTAATATAATTCTCTAATTTTATTTTCATCCACTATTGATTTAGGTGTCAAAACCGTTGGTTAGGGTTCTACGATTGGTGGATGGGGATCAAAAGCCCATGGGGTATCTATATGAGGCCATGGATAAGGCCAAAGAGGCCATTCGACATTTGTATGGGTTGAATAAAACAAAATATGAACCCATATGGCGCATTATTGATCAGAGGTGGAATCGACAACTCCACCAACATAATCATGATGCTGGTTACTATTTAAACCTCACATTTTTCTTCTCCTCTTCATTCAAAGTAGATGCAGAGGTTAAGCTTGGTCTGAACACATGCATGGAGAGGTTGGTCTTTGATGATAACCTTCGAGACATCATACTCGATGAGTTACAGGCCTATAAGAATGCAGATGGGCCTTGTTTTTCTTCAGGAGATGCCATTCATAGGAGATCCACTTTGCAACCAGGTAAAAAACATATGTTTATTTTTCATTTACTATTTATTTTAATTTTTAAGTTTTCTAAAATCCTTACAAAGTTAGAAATGTTATCCTTATAGATTTATGGTGGGATGATTATGGTTCCTTAATGCCTAATCTTCAAAAGATAGCCATCTGGATTTTATCCTAGCCTTGTAGTGTATCCGGTTGTGAGTGCAACTGGAGTGTTTTTGAGGCCATTCACACAAAGAAGCACAACAGGTTGACTCAAAAGTGCTTGAATGACATTGTCTATGTGTGGTACAACCTTCAGTTACATGAGAAGAAGGTAGAAGGCCATGAATCATATCAGGCATTGGACCTTGACGACATTGATCCATAATTAGATTAGATTGTTGAGGATGTTGATGTTGATCCATCACATGATGATGATGATATAGCTGCTATGGAGAGTGAATGTCGCAACATATGAGGATTTAGAGACAAATTCAGATGATGATATTGATGTGCCATCAGGGGCGGGTTCCTCACATGTACCGCTTAATCCTATAGATGAGGATACTGTTGAGGATACCCTAGCTATACTGGGCCCAGCCACTTCTAGGCCCAGCTTTTGAGCTTTAATCATAGAAGAAATTTATGATTTATATTTTCTAGTGATAATGGAACTCTTTTTTTGGTCTATGATATGTATTATCAAACTCAGATTTCATATGTATTCTAATGTTGAACTCTTTTTTTGTCTATGATATGTATTAAACTCTTAATATTGATTTATATATGAAGAAAATCAGCAATGCATTCTACAATTTCAGAAATGTGTGTTTTTTAAAATATTTTTAAAAATTTATGCATTTTTAAATGTTCGATAAATTTGCCAAGTTATTGCCAAGTTTTTCAACTATGGTTTCGAGGCCAAGGTAGGGTCCTAATCCTTGCTTGTGCTATCATTCATTCTTCTTCTTTTAGATTTTATCATTTTTTGTGCCAATTAGGACAACCATGGGCAAGGGTCCCCAACAGGGGTTCCCAAGTCCACTTAGGGTGCCCAGGTCCTCCTGGGGCACCCTAGTCCACCTAGGGTACCCAAGTCTAAATTGGGCACCCAGGTCCACCTAAGGCACCCCAAGTCTAGAAAGGACAAGGGCCATAGGGGTAGGGCACTGACTGTTGTAGTAGATACTTTCATTTTCATGTGGTTTATTGATTTGTTCTCTCACTGTTTGTTATGCAAGTTGTTTCAGGGATGCGAGAGCATATAGGTGGTCACCTGATATTGCTGCTTCATGATCACATCAACACCATGACCAATGTAGAGAGAGGCCACTTACAACTGGTGGGGCTCTAGTGGGTGTTTGATATGCCCAAAATTAGGTTCCACTCTAGTATACTGATGGCACTGATGGAGAGGTGGAATGCAGATACTTTGACATTCCATCTACCTATAGGAGAGATGACTATCACGTTAGAGGATGTCTACTAGATCCTGAACCTACCTATACGTGGGGAGACAATGAGGGTTGTAGAGCATCACTGAATGGAGTACACATGGGAGAGCCAGATGTACTATCTAGGCCACACAGTCACTTGGGCAGAGTGTGGGTACATTCAACTTCGGTTACTAGAGCAAGGATGTGCTGACATCCCTCTGATTCAGAATATTATGATTGTTATAGTAGCATTAGCAGTCGCACCAGATGGATGAGGCACTCACCTTCATGGGGGCCTTGTTCACGCTATCAGGGCGATGGAGGAGTAGGGGACAATCTACACGTGGGGATCTAGTATGCTTGCGCACCTCTACCACGAGTTGGTATGGTATATCCATTATGAGGCACATGGCTTGATATGTTGCACATTACTACAAGTCTGGGCCTTTGAGCAAATCAGATGCACGTGACCTACAGGTTTCCCTATAGAGCTAGCATTTACCTATCCAGAGTCCATGCCTATCCTCTTATTAGATGCTGGAGACACGGTGATCTACTGTACTAGAGGATTTTATAGACACCAAATATTGTCCATTTCATAACATCACCTAATCATACCTGACCTTGTAAAACATCTTGTAATATTTATCCTAGGTCATTACATTATCCCATTTATCCCACTTACATTATCCCACTTGATCACCATTCCAATTAATTAAATAAACCTTTTTATTTAATTAATTCTTCTTCACATGTCCCACAAACAATTTAAATTAAATATTAAATCAAATCCCTCATTATGACATGTTACATAACTACAACTCTTCTCATGCACACATAATTTAAATAATTTTATTATTTAAATTATGAGATTCCTCTCACATCCTATTTTTAGCCGCACTTATTTGTGCATCATAAGGCATTTTCTATTCAAGATAAATAAAAGAATCCCACTTATTTCCTCTCATATTATTTTTAGCTTCATATCATAACCCACTAAATGTGTGTCATAAAGCATAAAATCAACTTTTAATCCTAGACATACACATCACATAATTGACTTTTAATCTTGGCCATCGAATCATATCAGCTCTTGCTTATAAATCTAGCCTCACACAGGCCATTTTAAATCCATCTTCTTCTAGTATCTTCACTCTGTCAAAATTCTTCCAATCCTCTCATCTATCGATCTATCTTCTTCTATCATTTTTCATCTCATCATTATGCTGCAGAAGTGAGCACCCAACATCTCTACAATAATCAAACCTTCAAAATCTTGCATTCTCATGCGAGGTGGAGAAGAGCAATGGAGGTAAATCAAGAATGGCATGGAGATTCAGTTTGCATTTGTGTTTATTGTTTTAGTTTTCATGTTGTTTTGTTCTCTATTGTGCATTGTTAGGGTTTTATCATTGATTATTCATTTCACCTAATTTGCAATTTTTACCCTAACCACATCTCGCACACCCGGTGGGACCCACGTCTCTTGATTTTTGTATATTTTTGTTGTAAAAATTTGCATCTTTTCTAACCCTTACCTTTTTCAGATCTACTAGCTTTTTTTTTGGCAGGTTTTATTAACTTTTTGTTGTAGATCTGCCATTTTTTGGACAAAACCTTAGGTTTTCAAGATTTCATCATATCTTCCAAACCACTATGAATTTTTCTACATGATTTTCACAGAATTTTTTCCATCATATAAGGAAGCTACAAAAGAAAAATTGCGGTTTTATCTTCATTTTTGTAGGAGTTATCATGATTTTATGTTTTTTCATAAAATTGACTTTCTAGGCACAAATTGGTGAATGTTTCAAACATTTTTACATTTTTGAAAAGATCTTGAAATTCTAATGGGGGTCTATATTTTACATATTTAATTTGGAGGTCATATACAGTGCGAAAAAATTAGATCTTTGCCGACTGTAGCTTTTACATAAATCCACATTTATGGGCATAAAATAGGGAATTTTTCTAACTTCCTTACATTTTTGGAAATCTTTGAGAAAATTAATAAGGGTCTCTTCTTTGATTTTTTAGTTTTCAGATTAACAATGTCTTGAAACAATCAAATCTAATTCGGCTATGTATCTAAAATTACAATTGTCCTTGTCTAATACACTTTTTTTAATGGCTACATTATAATATCATTTTCTAATTTTGTAGGTGAATCTAAGGAGTTGGAACAACATTGGCATCAGTCACACACAACAGATTTAAGGACAAAAAAAATCAGGTGCACATATTCCATCTTTCATTTCTTAATCATTATTTGAAATCACATTTGGATTTTGGGCTTAAAATAAACTCTTTCTTGCCATCACATTTTGATTTGGGATCTAAAAAGAACAAGCACTTGAACTATTTGATCACACATTTCAATTTTCTAAAGGGTCAATTAACAACTGCAAGTGTGAATCAAGTGACAGCTCACTTGGTTTGCTTTTGTTCACCCTATCTTAGGAGGCCTGCTTGGAGACACACCACTCTAAGGGATGACCTCAACCGAGGTTGAATTGAAAGACACCCTCATTGGGAGTTGTAAATCTTATCACTCTTGACTAAGCCCCAAAGAACTTTATACGTTTGGGAAGTGAAGGTGAAGGGTGGGTTACCCCTTTCTCCCGGCTGTGTGGCAAGATTTCACTTTCAATCCTTTTCCGTAGTCAACCTTATGCAACTTAGTTTAAAACCTAATTGGCCATACCCACTTGACTATTATTAGGCTTGTTGTTGTATCTTCAATTGTGTGCTTAATCATAACATTTAATCTTGAAAATCAAATTTATCATTGTGTTTGGTGTGTGTGTTCATGCATTCACATGTGAAATTTTGTGTTTGATATTGCCCAAGTTAAACTTCCAATAAACACTAGCCACATCATCCAAATCATCCAATCTTGTCATTCCACATCCTATCCTAATCATCATTATATTTTTAATCCAATCAACATAATTTTTCACCATGCCAACATTAGAAGACATAGTACCCAACTTCCAAGATCTCCTCCAATCACCTTATCAAGCACCACAACCCTTAGACCAAGAAACTATACACAGGCTCCAAGGCATGATGCAACAGTTTCAACCTCAAGCAAGTCAATCACCTCAAATTCAACATCTTATAGCCCAAGCCCAACACCTCATAGCCACATGTCAAACCCAACAAGCACATCATCCTCTATCCATTCACTATCAACAACCTCCACATCAATCCTATGTGTCACCTACATCATCATATCAACCCTATTCATCCACCTATCATGCCAATGCCATATCAACCTACCAATGTCCACCCCAAGATTATCCACTTCCTCATTCCAACCTTCCAACACATCACCCAACCCATCGACAAGCCAACCAAGTATCCTTACAAGAAGCACATGCAAGTCCAAGTGGCCCTTTGTACATAAATCAACTGAGTCCACCTATGCTACAAGACTTAATATCCTTTGACGAGGGAGATACCAATCTAGTCAATGCATCCCATGAGTCACCTCCACCACCCAATCACATGCCAATACATGAGCCAACTAGCCCTATCTCAATACCACCATGCCTTCCCAATCCTAGTCCATTGGTCCCTCAACCTTCATCATCTTCATCCCCATGTTCCATTAACCCTTCATTAAAAGATTCCATGGAGATACTTTTAGAAAAATTGGTCCAAGCAAATTTGATTGAGCTACCACTGATAAAACCCTTTGGAGAAATCTACTTTAAATTCCATTGGTTTAAAGATGATGAATATTGTGCATACCATAAGTGTAAGGGCCATGCCATATCCAGTTGTACAAAATTTAAAAGATTGGTCAGGAACCTAGAAGATTATCCATCTAATCATACTATCCCCCCATCCAATCCAAATCCTAATATGTCCAATCCATCTAATCCCCTTATCCTTCCATCTAGCCCAAGTCCTAGCCCATCTAATCCCATTATCTATCTCACAAGCCCTAATCCAATTAGCCTTCCACCTAATCCCAATCATGAGAGTTCAGCTTCCATCACCTCTCCACCTGCAAAGGATGTGATTCAAGGACTACTAGCATGGAATAGGCCATCCCCACCTCAAGTACCCATTGATGAGCCTACCAAAGAACCTTTGAATTCCATGTCCAAGTTTCTTCAACCCCATCATGTGGTCCACAACCCCTCGAGCCTAATGAAGATTTTCCTCCCATGAGTCCATCATGTCCTCATCTTGTTGACCAAAAGTCTATCCAAGAGTCATCCCCTTCCATTCAAGCAACCCAAGAGCTATGTTAAGAGTATCATCCAACACATGTGGAAACATCAAGCCCTTGTCTAAATAAAGATCAAAGCATTTCTATGTTCAACTCATCCATGACCTATATATTTTCTTTGATCAGGATATTATTTATGATCATGACCCTATTCGTGAGCAAATTTATCCCATTCATAGCCAAATTAATCCTATTTATGCTCACATTTGTGATCAATATTCTATATATGATCATGAAAATCACGATGATACTCTTAGCCAAACTTTATGCAATTCATGATCCAGATGTTATCACTTCACCTATCCTTCCTCCCATAACCATCTATGAGTAAGATATTCAGATTGATCCTATCCATCCTCCACTTAGCCCTATCACTAATGCACAAACACCCACTTCCCTTGATAAGACATATGGCTCCCAAGCAAGCATAGAAGATCAAACCAATACCTTGGATCCTAATGAGCATGATTTTGATCCTAATCATCCTTCCACATCCACTATCAACCACAATCCAAATCTACTAACATACCCATTTGGCTTATCCACTTTCATCCATGAATGTTCTTCCTTAGGACAACAACAACCTTTGTCCTCCACCTCATCTTCTCCATGCAATAAGGAGCTCGTGTCTAGTTCCCAAACCACACCTAGTCCCATTATCCACCGCATACTCCAAAGCATGAACTACTAAGGCAAAGGGTCAAGCCTTCATGAACAAGGTATTTTGGAGCCAATCCATGTCAAAGTCCCTCCACGCTCATATGGCCTTGGATACACACTCCAAGGTAAACAATCTAAATATGTTGGTATTTCCTCCATGCCTCCTAAGTCCACTTTCCATCCCAAATCCCATACATCCTATCATACACCCAAAACATATGTTGCCATTCCACCTCCACTATCCTACAAATCGCAAAAGCATGCAACCATACACCTTCCACCATCCACTTTACCTCCACTTCTTCCAATTCCTAATATCCCACCAACAACTTTGCCATCATTGCTTCCAACACCTAATATCCCCATTATCCAATCCCCTTATCCATTTATCCATAAATCTTCTAAAAATCCTAATCATGACCAATCAATGCACACATTGTCTAAACATAAAGCTTCCACTTATTCCACCAAACCCAAGGGATTCCAAAATAAAAATTTGGATGCCTCTACACGTGAAGTTAAAAATCCTAAAGGTCCTAATGCCTTAAGATACAATTACAAAATGTCAAAGCCAAGCACATCCAAAAAGCAATCAAGGCCCATACTTCCAAAAGAAAAGTCTAAAAACAAAATGGTTTGGGTACCTAAGAAAAAATAAATCAAGTCAACTAAGGCATCCACATCACGAAAAATCCCAGCCATCCTCTTCCATCCAAAAATTCCACTCCATTCAAAAGTTTCAAATTCCTAAATCCCACAAGCAAAGGTAAAATCATAAAAATACTAAGTCTATGTGGGTACCTAAAGCACTTTGTCAACCATCTCCCAAGAAAACATCTTCATTGCTTCCTACAGCCCCTCCACATCAAAAGCTTAAATGTTTAACATGGTGTGTGCAACTGTTGGTCATGGTTCCCTTCCATTCCACAACTCCACATACCTCCATTTCCCCATCATTCACCTATTATCCTGCATATCTTCCCCATCCTATTCCTATGGTCCATGCTTTTGCATAAGTCTTCCACCCATCCTTGCATAAGTCCTATAATATGCATCATAATCCACCATTTTAATCCACTATCCACCTACTCCATCACCTTCCATATAAACCCTTAACAACATCTATGAGAACACTTGACATGGTCCATGCAATGACATCCATCTAGTGGGACTATCACCTTTCATGGAACTAGACACTTGAGTCCCTCATATCCACCTATCCCATCAAAAAAATCTAAAAAATACAAAAAAAAAATCAAAATAGTAAAGAGAAATCCCTTTGTCCAATGATGAAAACCTGGTAAATAGGCACCCTAGATAAGTATCGTGATGAAAACCTGGAAAATAGGTGTCATGTGTAGCTTGATCTTATATGTCACTTACAGTTGGGGGCACCTTGTCTCATCCACACTATATATCCTATCATATCACTTTCTATCATTTTCCACCATATCCTACCTTACCACCATTATCCATTACCTGATTGCCTGATATGTAGGATAATGAAGATATGTAGGATAATGGTTGACACCAAAAAGATTGAGAGAAAGATGAATTTACACGATAGCCCATTTCCATCTTTCATCCTTCTTCTAATCTTCACCAATCATCATCTTTATCCATCTCATTTCTTCTATCATCTATCTCCCACATCATCAATAAACAACTAAAGTCCAATCAATCATCACTTCATTCCAATTAAATCACTTCCTCAAATTATCAATCCATCACTTTTTCCAATCAATCTCATCATCAATCAATCTAAGCAATAATCTCAAATGCAAGTCAATCCTTAAAACCATACCAACCAAGTTAATCAATCTTTCCAAATTATCTAATTGCGTCAATGGTCTTGATCCTAGCCTTGTTGTAAACCCAATCAATTAATCAATAATCCTTGTGTTGATCTAGGGATATATCATTCCCTGTAATGACAACACTATCATCATCATTAATCAATCAATTAATCAATGGTTTATAGCTTGATAGGGGCAATACCTTGTTTGTTTTTGTATCATTTGTGCATGCTTGCTTGCTTGTGTGTGTTATCATTTTTATCTTGCATTTTCATAAAATCTGAATCATTCCCAGCTAATATTCATATCTTGTATCTAGACAAGGTTGTATTATGCTGGGGCACGAGACACGTCGTCACCTTGGTCCTTATACCTTGGTGCATAATGTCTAGTGCTATATCAAAAATATGATTGCTCATTTTATTGCAGCATAACTTGTCATTCCTCTCTTTCATCCACTTCCTATCTTGTATCATTCATCATATCCCTCCTTTATTGTTTCTTTCATTTCGAGAGCCTACCTGTGTTTGTCCAACCCGCCTATCCTCTCAAGGGGGCATCATCATCATCATCATATCTTTTACATCATCATTATCATATTCTATATCCTCATCCCATTTCTTCCTATCTTTCCGTCATCATTCTATATTTACACCATCCCATCCTTTCTTCTATCCATACCTTAGCTTCTTTGAAATGATGTTACTCAACATAAATCTCATCATCTTGAACATCATCTCAAAGAGGGGTAAAATGTAGACACCAAAAATTGTCCATTTAATAACATCACCTAATCATACCTGACCTTGTAAAACATCTTGTAATATTTATCCCAGGTCATTACATTATCCCATTTATCCCACTTGATCACCTTTCCAATTAATTAAATAAACCTTTTTATTTAATTAATCCCTCTTCACATGTCCCACAAACAATTTAAATTAAATATTAAATCAAATCCCTCATTATGACATGTGTCACATGACTACAACTCTTCTCATACAAACATAATTTAAATAATTTTATTATTTAAATTATGAGATTCCCCTCACATCCTATTTTAGCCCCACGTATTTTTGCGTAATACGACATTTTCTATTCAAGATAAATAAAAGAATCCCCCTTATTTTCTCTCATCCTAATTTTAGCCTCATGTCATAACCCACTTAATGTGTGTCATAGGCACTAAAATAAACTTTTAATCCTAGCTATACACATCACACATTTGACTTTTAATCTTGGCAATCGAATCAAATCAGCCCCATCCTATAAATCTAGCCTCACACAAGCCATTTTAGATCCATCTTCTTCTAGTATCCTGACTCTACCAAAATTCCTTGAATCTTCTCATCCTCATCTATCTATTTTCCTCTATCATCTTCATCTTATCATCATGTTGTTGAATTGAGAAACCAACATACATTTCAATCAAACCTTTAAAATCTTACATTCTCATGTGAGGTGGAGAAGAGAAATGGAGATCAATCAAGAATAGCATGGAGATTTTAGTTTGCATTTGTGTTTATCATTTTAGTTTTCATGTTGTCGTGTTCTCTATTGTGCATTTTTAGGATTTTATCATTGTTTATACATTTACCCTGATTTGCAATTTTTACCCTAACTACAGATTATATTTGATAGATTGCAGCCCAAGAATATCATCTGGAGACCATATCCCAGCTATATAGCATGGCCAGGTTAGCAGAGATAGTTAACAATGATGCAGAGGGATTGGTTGATGGCCAGTCACCTCGATCATATTCTTGTCTAGTTTTACTTTGATCAGGTAGCGTGACAGTTCAGATGCCGATATGATGTACCTATGATGTGTTTGAGCTATGAGCACTCTGTGTGTAGCACAGTCAGGGCAAACAACACCTAATGATCGACAGTAGCAGATGTAGCAATTAGTGATGATGATGGTATAGAGGATGCAAAGATGATATTTGATTTAGATGATATCGGTGTTACCCGAGCATATCTGATCTGGTGGTAGACAACACAACCTTCTCCTATCTATTCACCTGGTCACCCCACAGGTGATCCTCGACCTTGGGCTGGTCACGCGAGTGACATAGGGATGGAGGATGATGTTATTGACTTTGTAGGATATTATGATTTAGATGATGATGAGGATGATGACGATGATGAGGAGGAGGTCTTGTCATGGTACATCTTTAGGGCGAGACCGGGGCGAGATCAGTAGGAGGTAGATAATGATGAGGAGGCTAAGTCTTAATTAGAGTCGAGAGGTCATGGTCCAGCCCTTGCAGATGTGAGGAGATCAAGCTAACATGAATGAGGGAAGACTAGTAGTCGTATGCCCCCAGCTATAGAAGTGGATGCAGAGCTAATCACACCATCATCTATCTAAGATCCATATCGGCTAGATGGAGATCCAGGTAGGATGCTTGTTATGTTTAGATGTAGTTATTTGTGATTATTTGTTTATGATATCTATATGAGGTACTGATATCTATTTTGTTTTCTTTTTGCAGTTGGGATAGGCGCCTGGCACGACTTGGTGAGCCATGTCATAGAAGAGATAGTTCTAGCTAATGCGGCCGAGCAATAGGTGTGGATGGTACTCACCACAACCATCTATAGGGCAGCATGCGGAGATCTTTCTGCCTTTCCAGAGATATCAGTTAGCAGTGAAGTCTATTCTAGACCAGGCTATCTAGAGAGCCGAGCATACGAAGGCAGAGCTCCAAACACTATGAGATCAGGCAACAATTGCACCCATACCTAAGAGAGATTCTATTTCCAGTAAGATCTTACTTCCTGAGCTGTACTAGGTGAGAGCTGATAGAGATAGGGCCCAGACAAAGAAAGACTAGTATCAGCGGATGTATATGGAGCTACAAGGTGAGGTGATGGGACTTAGAAGTGAGCTTAGGGGGTTACGATCGTGGAGTGTCTCTAGGAATCATTCATGATTCATAGTCACACATGGGCAGGCTTCTGTCACATGTACACCATGAGGTCTTGAGGGCACAGGTGATAGGGGTTCATCTATGTGATGTATATGATTTACTATGACATCCCATTTTGATATACAGGATAGTTGACTTGAATGTATATGTAAACTGATGATGATATATACATATGAGATGTTTTCTTATTGTTGTTTCTAGTGTTGTTTAATCTATCACATGTGATTTATGTGAAATGCAACTAGTGATAAATGTTAATGCTTATGAGGAAATGTAATTAATGTAAATGTGATACTAAACAATTCTTTGTAGAACATATAGTAAAAGCACAATGATTAATCAATTTCACACATAACTAATATTCTATGCTATACAAAGCTAATACGCAAGTGATCTTAGTAAAGCATGCTTAACAAGATACCACAATGATTAATTGAAAGAGATTCCTATGTTAAATGAATTAAGACAAAATAATCATATCTTGTCGAAATTGAAGCTAAACTAACTAATAAGTTTTGCTTTTTAAAGTAACATCTAACTTATAACCTTAAGCATAAAATTTCTTGAGGTGTGCAACATTAATAGGTTCTTTAAGTGACGTACCTTGTTCATCAACTAGCTTATATGCTCCTGATCCAAAGGCTTTAGTAACGACATACAATCCAAGCCAATTAGGGGTGAAATTTCATTTTTCTCTAGGAGGTGCATTCACATTCCGCTGATTCTCATAAAGTACCAAGTCTCCAACGTCAAATAAACAGTGTATAACACACTCATTGTACGATCATTGTATACTCTTCTAATGTGCCTTAAGATGCTCAAGAGCATTGATACACTATTTATCTAGCATCTCAAGTTGTTGTAATCTCTTTTCGCTTTCCATATCATCATCAATAACATCTCGCAAGGAGACTCTTAATGAGGGAATTTCAACTTCCAAAGGCATTACCACATCAGTACCATAAACAAGATTATACAGGGTAGTTCTAGTAGTCATACGAATACTTGTTCAATAAGCCCATAACATGTAGGATAATTGAATATGCCAGTCTTTTTGATGTTTCTTAACAGTTTTGCATAAATTTGTCCTATAACCTTGTTTGAAGCTTTTGCTTGGCCATTTGTTTAAGGATAATAACATGTACAGAAGTGATGTTGAATGTGATACTTTTCTAGAAATTTATTCACTTCATTGTTCTTAAATGGTGTGCCATTATCGGAGACCAAGGAGGAAGGTATACAAAATTGAGAGATTATGTTATCTTCTATAAAATGACAAATTATATCAGTAGTCATGGATCATAAAGGGACGACTTCGACCCACTTTGTGAAGTAATCCATAGCAATGATAATAAATGTATGTCCTTGAGAGGAGGGTGGAGAGATTTTACCAATTAGATCCAAACCCCAAATAGAAAACGACCAAGGTGACAATTGGGGACAAAGTTCCTAGACAGGTGCTTGGATTAGATGTTGATGTTCTTGACATTGTAGACACTTCTTGACATAAGCAAAGGAATCTTGTTCCATGCATTTCCAATAATATCCCATACGTATTAATTTTTGTACCAATGATTTTCCTCCAAAATGTCCTCCACAAGCGCTAGAGTGAGCTTCTTCTAAAGCTATCAGAATCTTTGAATTACTAAGACATTGGAGAAGGACACCATTATAACTTTGTCGATATAAAACATTAGCTAGAATGATATAGCATGTTGCAAGTTTGTGTAGGTGAACTCAAGCATTTTTAGATGTCAAATTAGGGATGTTTTCATCGCGCAAATAGTTGAATATATGGGAGAACCATTCATTAGAGTTTATATCATAGCAAAGATCAATACTTACAACTACATGATCTTCTATGACTGGTGTTTTAAGATTTTGGATAATAAAGGTAAATTTATCAGGAGAATCGTCAGGGGATATAAGGGAAGTTGCGCTTGCCATTGCATCCGCATGTCGATTGTCTTTTCTTGGAATAGTGTCAATTGAAAAGGATGTAAATCACTTTAATAAAGACAAAGAAAAGTAATGATATTGAGATAATTTGTCTTGTTTAGCTTGATATGATCCATTTATTTGTCTTACAATTAGTTGTGAGTCACCATATATAGTGAGGTTTTTGATGTTTAAAGCCAAAGTGGCATGAAGTCCTACAATAAGAGCTTCATACTCAACAATGTTGTTTGTGCATGAGAAGTTTAAGAAGTAAGACATAGGAATCAACTTACCTATAGGGGGTACTAATATGACACCCACACCAAAGCTGGTTCGACATCTTGATTCATCAAAATATATTTCCCAGTTATCTTCTGTATTAATAGCTAAGATTTTATCATCAGGGAATGTCTCCCTAGTTTTATATAGAAAAAGGAGAGGGTGCCTCAACTAAATGGTCGGTTAATGCTTGTCCTTTAATCACTTTCTAAGATATAAATTTGAGATCAAATTCTGTTAACAACATAACCCATTTAGCAAGGCGACTGGAAAGATCTTTTTTAGAAAATAGATGTTTCAAAGGGTCAAATTTTATTATTACATGTATCTCAACATTGAGGATATAATGCCTAAGCTTTTGTGTTGTGAAGACAAGAGCTAAGCATTGTTTCTCAATGACAATATATCGCACTTCATAATCGAGCAATGTTCGGCTGATATAATATACAACACATTTCTTGCCTTTAGTATTATGTTATGCTAATAAAGTTATGAGAGCATTATTAGATGTAGAAGTGTAAAGTATAAAAGGTTTATCGAGAATGACAGGTTGTAAAATAAGAGGTTTAGCGAGGTAACTTTTAAAGTCCTCAAAAGCCTTTTGACATTTCAAATGCCATTGAAATTTTGAATCCTTCTTCAATAGTTGAGTAAAGGGTGAGTCCTATCCATGAGTTGTGAGACAAATTGACGAATGCCCTGTATCTTCCCTTGTAAACTACAAAGTTGAGATATGTTTTTAGGCGCTGGCATGTTAACAATCACGTCAATCTTTTTCGTATCTACTTCAATACCATGATTTGAAACTATGAATCCCAATAGTTTTCCACTGTTGACACCAAATATGTACTTACTGGGATTTAATCACATGTTGTATTTCTTTATTCACTCAAAGATCTATCAAAGGGTCATGGCGTGATCTTGGCGATGAATAGATTTCACCAAGATGTCATCGACATAGTCCTCTAAGATATTATGCATGTAATCATGAAAGATAAGAATCATGGCATGTTGGTAAGTTGCTCTAGCATTCTTAAGTCCAAATGGCATGACTACCCAACAAAATGTACCCCAAGACGTTATAAAGGTAGTTTTATATTGATCATGAGGATTTATAAAAATTTGATTATATCCTGAAAATCCATCCATGAAGGAAAGTAATTCATGACCAGCTATTGAATCAACAATCATATCAATATTAGGAAGTGGGAAATCATCTTTCAGGGATGCAAGATTCAAATCTCTAAAATCAGTACACATGCGAATACAACCATCGGGTTTAGCGACAACCACTATATTCAAAATCCAAGGTGAATAGTCAATAGGGTGAATAAAGCCATCTTGTAAAAGCTTTTCTATTTCAACCTTAACAAGTAACACGATCTTAGGATAAATCTTATGATATCTTTTGTTTAAATGGCTTAGCATCTGGTTTCAATACAATTTTATGTGTTACAATCTGAGGATCAATGCCAGGCATATTCGAATAGTTCCAAGCAAAAAATTTAGAGAATTTGAGTAATAATTTTGTCGTGTCTTCTTTTTCATATACACTTAAGTAATCACCTATAGGGATAACTTTTTCAGTGTTATCTTTCTCCATGAAAACATTAACAGTCTTTCCATTAAGTAGAGTAATGTGGTCTAGGAGATCAGGTGATTGTGGTAATTCTTCAAATTCTTCTTCAAATTTCAGAGTAGTATTTATCATGCTAATAGACTTTCCAAAATATGCAATACTATTCAGACAATAAGGCAATCCACATTTATGATGATCACGGGGAATATTGTTGTAAGCACCCAAGAATTCAATTATCGCTTCATCTATTGAAAAGATGTCTAAGGGGATCTCTCCTAGAGGACAATTAGTGTCAATCATCTCAGGGAAGATCAAGTTAAGAATGGATATTGTATTCACATTAAGAGTAGGACGTCTATGAGATTTAGATTCCCTAAAAGGGTTATATCGAATGCCACTTGAGTAATTTCGTGAAGCCGATTCTATAGGTACACAAATCCCTTGTTGATTAATATTGCAACCATTATCTACATAGTCACAATTGTTATAAAGGATCTAAAATCCTCATCCATAGAGAGAAGCCATTTCTTTGGAAGAAGGTGGGGCTTCATAAGTCTCATAATCTGTAGTGTAAGTAAGAGTATTATCTGTATTTGTTAGCAAAGAGACTTTAGTATTTGAGAAATTAGATGAGATCAATGCAACACTTGATGTCTTAGGAGCGGAGTTGTTAATTTTATATTCGCCTATAGAGGGGGATGAAAAATATAATGAACCCCAATCGTCACCAAGGAATGCATTTGATTATTTTGATTCTTGTACAACATTATCTATATGCTTAGGAGGGGTTGATGAGTCAACCTTCAGAATATTTAAGATCTTATGTTGGACAATTTTCTTTTGTGATTCAATTTGTAAACAAAGATCTAGTTCAGGATCAACATGAATAGTATGAAGTTTATCTTTATGGACAAACTTAATTAAACGATGAAGGGTAGAAGGAACTGCCCCTAGTGCATGAATCCACAGTCTACCAAGAGTCATCTTGTAAGATAAAGAACAAGGCATGACATGTATCAGGGTAGGAAATGTTATAGGCCCAACATGTACAGGTAAAGTTATAGTGCCTACGGATTGTCTTTCGACATTAACAAAGCCACATATACTTATCCTATCCAGCTTAATCAGAGCTGTATCAACTTTAATCTTATGCAATAGATTGATGCTACAAACATTAAGAGCTGACCCATTATCAATCATAACTCGTTAAAATAAGGTATACATAAAACAAAGTACACAACCCCACCCGTATCATGGAGACACCTTACGGTGAAAAGGAAGCATACACAAACACACTTTATCAATATCTAAAGTAATCAACCACGACATATGCCTCCACCTTAAAGTGATTGATCCTACTTTCCGGTATCAATCACATTTAAGGTAAATTGGAAACATGCAAGGGAACAAGAGCTTTCACAAAGCCCATGGTCCAAAGGTGACATGTGCTTGCAATTGCCAAATGTTCCAACAAACACATCAATATCATTTTCTAATATAATCAACAACTTATAATCTTTGGTTAGAAAATCTAAGCTAAGATAACAACCAAATCATATCACATAATAGACCAAGGCTACACTTGTGGGTTTGAAACCGAGTATAGCCATGAGGTTATACTGCAAGTGTCTCAAAATTGAGTGTAGCTACAAGGTGAGGTACACAACAATCAAAAGTGCATAGAAGTAGATTTAGAGTATTGAAAAGGTTTTCCACAACAAGTTCACAATACGAATCACAACATGGAGTGATTCTATTAGTCAAGCATCAGTGATATATCAACCCCATCTTCATATATGGACTGGGTCTATTTTTTCTTTCTTGCTATAGGGACACACAATCCTTATCAGTAATTATTTGTTTTCATCATCCGTCGACTAGTAGAGCCACTGAAGAATAGAAACACTAAAAATGAGAGAGGGGTCAAAAATGACTTAGGATCACAAAGTGGGAAAATGCCCCGAAGACATTCTCCACAATGCTATGCCCCCAAGGCACCACACACAACAATTACAATAAGGTAGAGGAGAGTAGAAGAATAGAGAAATAAATAGAAGAAATGTCACAACAAAGGAGGTCTCTTTGTATCCTTGACCTTACAAGAGTATCAAGGGTCATCCAAGGAGACCTAAACAACATTTAACACAATACAGGAGGAACAAAACACAACACATAAGAGGAGGCCACCCGTGAGAGCAATGTATAGAGGTTCTACATCGAAGGTGGCTAAAAAGGGTAAGAAATACTTATCCATGAGAAGATACAACCATGCTAGCAGTCATCTTTGAGTAGATCATCTTCCTCTGAATCATGAATTTAAGAGGAAATAGGTACATAAGGTCTATGGCCCAATTTGAAAATTCATCTCTTAATTCATTGTTCTTTAGGTCTTCTTTTGATTCAATTTCTTTTGGTGGAATGTTTTCTGGTTGAGATAATACTTGTCGAGCTAAAGCTTGTCATTTTCCCCTTCTTTCTCTTGCATTTCAATTCCTTGTAGTCTTGTTAGTGATATTTGAGAAAGGGGTCTCATGAGTTCCCACATTCTTGGAAATTTCAGAAGAGGAAGCTGGTACAAATTTGATCTTTTGTGATGAAATGCTTTGCTCTTTACAGTTATCTCCCGATCCCTATAAGGATCATAGAGAGGGAACCTTGGCAAAAATTCCTTTACCTTGTGGGCGAGGGGATTCCTTTAGCTCAAACTGCTTTTCAATCTCTATTTGTTTAGTAGGAGGAATTGTAGCCTCAAAGGAATGAGAGGGTCTAGGAGCATTCTTGGCATGTGAAAGTTGAGCTATTTGTTGAACACAATGAGGTGCTAAGAAGGGGGGGTGAGTCGGGACACACTAAAACTTAAACAGATATTTGCAGATAAAATTGAATAACTTAGAAAATAGAAAGTAAATCATGTGACACAAGAATCAATGCAAGAACACAAGTATTTTTACATGGAAGACCCTAAACAGGGAAAAACCATGGTGATTGTTAGCTCACAATATATTATGCTCACTATAAGAATATTACAACTTTGTTTTTGGGCTGCAACCCAAGGAAGCTACTACTCCCTATATTTTGTGCTCACTACAAGTAAAACTTTGATTTAGGGTAAAAATACAAGGAAGCTACTATTCCCTAAATATTCTACTCACTACATTTAGGTTTTATAAGGATAAATCTATGGACTACTGCAAAGTAAACATCTAACTTATGCTGATGATGTAGTCTTGTTTTTTTGTTCAAAACATGGCTTCAAATTGATTCTATACACTTCATATCTTGCACTCTGCTCTATCATATTCACATTCCTTTCTTTGCATCACAAATAAATTTGATCATCTATAAATACCCTCAGCAACACTTCAAATGATTGACTAGGTCGACATTATAAGCACCATTAGATGAAATGTGTAACTCTCCAAAAGCCAACCTCAATACATACAATATGATAATAAAACTTGTTTTAGACCTTAGGGTTTCATGAAAGGGATCAAGGTACATCTCTCCATACCTTCCAAGGTTAAAGCAATTAATCAGGATTCACCGCATATACCAGAGACAACCTATCAGTTCAAACTGCTTAAAACTACTAACTATTCATCTTCACACTACTGGGGAGAAGCCAAAATCTTCATGTGGACCAAGAATTCAGTCATGTATAATCTCAACATCCATTCACCTTTCTTCTGAAGTATCATATCAATCTGTACATCTGCAAATCAAGAAACATGATGAACTATAGGAAACAAAGCACTCCAGACCATATGTGATACTTCATAACTCAAGATATAGCATTGTGGTACATTACAAACCCTAAAACCTTTAGGAATTAACTTGATCATCATTATATGCTTCTTCCTAGATCCACACATCCTTATCTAACAATTCTAGAGGAATACACAAGCTTTACTAAGGTAAATTGGAGTTCAGAGTACAATTATACTTAATTCTTCCCTTATCGACTTAAGCACTTGATGCAGTACAAGAAAATAAGAAATATTGACACGTGGATCAAACCTGAGATATATTGGAACATCTAAGACCTCCACACAAACTTTTATGATTGATTTGTATATATTTCATCTTCCACAAAAGCTCAGACATGTGTATTTAGGCTCCATAATAGTCTATATTGCCTCTGTCACTTGATTACTAACTTTGTGGACCACCAAACCACTTAATACTTCATCATTGCATGCATTATACATCTTTAAGCCTGTCCTCAGTACCACATGAAAAAATAATGTCTTCGGGAGGAATGCAAATCATTCCATTAAGTCACCATCATTGCTTTGCCTTGTCTAAGTAGTAACCGGTACTCTATCCCTTGTAACTTTTTCTACTGAAGATGTGAAGACCTAAAAACTTGGATATATTATTTCAATACCTAGATAAACTTGTCTTCAAAACCTGCAAGATCAAATCTTTCTCTACGGAGAAATGCAGAGAAAAACAATGTGACTCTGCCTTAGGATATGTATTGTGAATGCCTTAGTTAGATTTCTACTTCTTATCATAAAGTGCAGTACTCCAAGTTGATGAGATATACATGTAGGGATAGTAGAAACATTCTAGGACATGATTATTTACCTCCACATTATGCTCAGACACAAAACTGATCACCGTACCATACATAGACTATTTTCTCTTCTCCCAGACTGGTTTTACTTCACCTACTAATTCTTTCGGACAACTAACCTTTGACATGCTGACCCCTTGACTATAACTGAGTCAAACCATCTCTCTCAAATCTTCCACTAATCATCAACTTCTCCATCTTCTGTACAAGTCTAATCTTGTATTATCATTTGTAATGAATGCTATGTTGACATCAATGACAACACCTATTGTCAACAATCTCCCAATCTGTCATTGATCAATGGGAACATGTACGCCCCTTTAGATATTTATTGTACTCCCCCTTAGATATATATTTCCCTCTCCCCCTTTGACATCAAGGACAAAGGGTCTGATATCCTCCACTTATATCATCTCAAAACATGTATAGACTCCCCCTTACAAAAAAATTTCTACAAACTATACTCCCCGTGAGATAAAGATACCTCAAAAATAGGTGCTATGTATATATGAAAATACTGTCCTTCACAAGACTATATACATCAAAATTTATCTTATTTACATTACTCTTACAACTCATTTGGAAGGTAGAATGACCTTGTAGATTACCTTGAGTTGTGTAAGAATGGTTGTCCAGTTGATGCTTTTTGAGGCAAGCATATGGTTCTGGAATTCACATTGCATGCATATCTTCTCAGCTTCCTCTATGTTGTTTAGGGTTTTCATTGTTGCAAGTATGTTCTATCGATGTTGTCATTGATGTCAACAAGCTTGTGTTGTCATTGGTGTCAATTGTGTCTACTAATGAAGTTGTTGTTGTTTGATTGAGTTGTTTTGTTGAAGATAATTTGGCTACCTTGAAGAAGTGCTGAAGAAACTGTGAGGAATATGTTTCTGTTGGGTGGTTTCCAAGTGCTTTTGAGAAAATTTGATTAATAAAGGAAACAATGTGGTGAAGTGGCATTTTGGCTTACAAAATAGTGTTTTAGTTTTTCTCTGCATTCCCTCTACATTAAAGATCTATCTTTTAGGTTTGTATATGTTGTTAATAGATGATAAGAGATATTATATTCCAGATTTGGTGCTCTAGTTCATCGTGAAGATAAAGTTGTGTTCACTAGTATGAAGACCGTGTTTCTGAGTCTTATAGAGGTGTCTGGGAGAAACTGTTTTGCTCCACATTTCTCTACAAATTTCTTTTGGTCTTGCGGTTTTGGAAGTGGGATTATAAGGTTCATATCTTTACTATGTTGAAGTTGTTCATGGTTTGTTTCTCAGGATGTTGATTGCTAAAGTTGTAGTGTATGATAGAGATGGTTAAGTATAATGGACAAACATGATAAGACTGTATGACAGGTGAAAGTTGTTGCAGAGGAATTTGCTAAAATTCAGGTTGTCTCAAGATGCTTGTGGAATACTCTAGATTGTGTTGAAGCCTTGCATATGATCCAAAAGTCATCTTTGGGTTTGAGGAAGTGTGTACTTAAAATTTTATTGTGTTAACTCAGGTTTGGTTGACCTTGGGTGTTTACACTAATTGTGGAGCTAATTCGGTGTGATGCAGAGGCATCCACACTAAAACCTTGACATACAGCATGTATGTCCGCAACCCTTCATCATCATCATCATATTTCCCTTTACACTGTCAGCATCATCATATTTTCTCTGCCGACCGATATCCTCCTGCAGACAAACCTTCGACCCTTCGCCTGTCAGCAGCATCATCATATCCGGCTATCGGCAGCATCATCACATTCGGCAAGCGCAAACATCCTCCTGATGTTCATTGTTCATCTTACCGCCAACCTCTATCTTCATCATCATGATGTTCAACATCATGTTCATCAGCAGGATATAAAACATCCAGTTCCTCCCATATATCTTGATGACGACAACCTCTTGCACCCTTCCTTCGATGCTTACGTCACCCCAATATCCTGATGACGATTATCCTGATGACGATGACGTCACATGCAGCTCCTTCAATATCCTGCTGCCCCGATATCCTGATGATGATTATCCTGATGATGATGACGTCACATGCAGTTCCTTCAATATCCTACTGTCGGCCAAACTTAACATTATCAGCCCGCGAAGGAATTGTCAACCCGATCTTCTACCTTATGCCGATACGCTCCTCCTCGGCAACACCTGATGATGATCACCCCAATGCACATTCACTTTATGCAAACTACTGCATCATGCTCACCTCCATCTACTCGGATGACGCTCGAAGTAACTGCAGGATATACACAGAAATATCCTGATGATGCCATTGTGATGAATTTCCAACCTTAGCGAATTTCGATCCGCCGAACCTCCTGAGACGACTCGATCTATTTTCAGGGCAACTTTCCAGACTCTAACTACCAGCACGACCTAGCACATACCCATGCTAGGGTTCTAAACACCTCTCGACTGTGATCCTGCACACCTGCATGCAAACGAACACAAAATGCAGACTAAACCCTAAACTACTGTACATAGCCATTCCACCGATTCGACGAATCAACCGTGGAATGGATCAGCGAATCCATGTAACCACCAAAATAGCAACTCGATTACACAAAGGAATCCAAACAGAGAATGGACAAAATAGGATCTCTTTATTGATTTCAAAAGATGCAATTACAATACTCAGTCTCTTCTTCTGTCTCACTCTGTCTCTCCTTTTCAATGCAATCTCTAAAATCAACCGATCCTAATACATAAATAGGATTTCCTGCGAGTACTACTGACCCGACTCCAAGTGGCTGGGAGCTTCCAAGCGGCTGGGAGGATCCAACCGAACACACAGCATAACAGCTGTCCAAACAAACTATCTAAAAATAGTAAAGTATGGTCAACATGACCTTATTACATGCATTGGTCTTATAAGACCTTCTTGGAAACATTAACCAGACCTAAAACAAACTAACTGCCTCATGGAGGCCAGCTGTCAGGTAGGTGCTCCTGCACCATACTCCCCAACAGAAAAGAACTCATGTCCCATGAGTTTGGTTGTGGAAGTCCTCCACCTTTACACTTTGCCTTTGCAGTGTCTTGACCTGTTCCAGCTTTATCCTCCGCTGGCTCTTGGCTGCTCCAAGACTTCTGAACTGTAACTTGCTTTCTTGCAAGTAAATCCTCATGCCTATCAATGTAGGCCCTTCTCTCACATACCTTGTGTTTGTCAGGTTGTCTGACCAGAACCTCTGTCAGAACTGCCTCTTGAACTTCTGTAATGTTCAACTCTGTCTTTCTTTCAACCTTTATAGGACAAACAATAGTCCCAACTATGACAACATCCTTGTCATTCCTCTCAACTGGTTGCTGTTTGCAAACCTGTTTCTGAACCTGCTGCTGACCTCTGTCAGTCACAACTAAAACTTTCTTCAACCTGTTGTCCTTAACAACTTCTTTCCCTGCAGTGTCCTCAACTGCCTTTATGCCTGCTCCTATAGGCATCTGCACAAATTCCTTCTTTCCCACTAAAATGATTTTGGCTGCCCCCTGTGCTGCAGCATTTGCCTGCAATGGCATCAACATAATAGTCTTCCCATCTTTCTTGATGGTGTAGGTATTAGCATACCCATCATACAATACCCTCCTATCAAATTGCCATGGTCTACCCAACAGTAGGTGACAACATTCCATGGGCAAAATGTCACACAAAACTCTATCATGATATACTCCAATCTGAAAATCCACATATGCCTGTTCATAGACAAAAAGTGATTGACTATCACTCACCCAAGATGCCTTGTAAGGGTGATGGTGTGGAATCCTTTCCAAATTCAGTTTATCCACCATTTCCTGAGATACCATGTTGTCTGTTGAACCAGTATCAATGACAACCTTACATACCTTACCTTTGCTCTTGCATGTGGTCTTGAAAAGAGCTCTTCTTTGCATCATATCCTTTGATGTCTGCAAACTAATTCTCCTTAGCATCAATGCTTCTCCCTCCTCAGGATATCCATAACCGTCAAGATCCCTATCTCCTTGATAAGTGTTTGAACTTTGCACACTTTGCTCTACTTTCTCTTCTTGCACAAGTTGTACTCTCTTGTCATTCGTTCTATCATTTCTGGATGATGAACCTTTGCTTTCTGGACATTTAAAAAAATGGATGGCCAAACTCACCACAGGTGTAACATTTTCCTGAAAATGTAGTAGAACCTCTACCACTTCCAAATCTGCCTCTATTACCTTTCCATCCACCTCTGAAATCAGACTGTCCCTGTCCTTTACCAGTGTCTTCTTGACCCTCATTGGTTGGCCTTTGTGTAGGGGCTAATCCTCTTCCCCTCATATTGCTGCCTCTTCCTCTCATGGACTTATCTTGTCCCCTATTCATCTTTTCTTCAATCCTGATTGCCATTTGGTAACAATCCTCCACACTCTTAGGGTTAGCCAAAACTAACTCATCCTGTATGTTCAATCTCAAACCAGCCAAGTACCTAGCCACCTTTTCTACCTCATTCTCATGATGACCAGATCTCATACTCAACTTATAAAACTCCTCAGTATATGCCTTCACATCCATTTCCTTCTGCCTTAAAAATTGCAGCTTCTTAAACATCTGAATTTCATAATCCTTGGGCAAGAATTTACCTTTTATCCTTGCTACCATTTTATCCCATGAAGTGATCTTTGACTTCCCTTGTTTCCTTCTCTCGGATTGTACATAATCCCACCATACCAAAGCATGACCTCCTAACTTGGTCTTTGCAATCTTTACCATATGATCCTCAGCAACATCTTCACATTCAAAGTGATTATCAAGTGCAGCAATCCAATCCAGCAACTCATCTTCATTCAAACTTCCATTATACCTGGAAACATCAACCTTTACCTTAGGTTTATCATTCTGCACTGCCTTTAACAGTTTTGCAAATGTCTGGTCTTCAGCATCCAGATCTTCAGCTACCTCTTCATACTCTTCAACAGTATCTTCATCTTCTTCAGACTCACTATCTTCCACTTCCCTCTTTTTGTTCTTCTCCAAGGCTACAAGCCTGGCTTGAAGTGCTTCAGCAAGCTCCTTCATCTTCCTCATCTCTCTGGCATGTTTTTCCTTCATCTCCTGCAATTCCCTTGCAGTACCACTACCTTTCGGAGGCATTTTGTCAACCTCTCACTCCTCTACCTCTGTCCTTTCAGTGACAGAATCAACTCTACCTCTGCCCTTTCGGTGACAGAATCAACACACAACAGCCCAGACCTTTTGCTGAGCTCTGATACCACTATGATGCAGAGGCATCCACACTAAAACCTTGACATACAGCATGTATGTCCGCAACCCTTCATCATCATCATCATATTTCCCTTTACACTGTTAGCATCATCATATTTTCTCTGCCGACCGATATCCTCCTGCAGACAAACCTTCGACCCTTCGCCTGTCAGCAGCATCATCATATCCGGCTATCGGCAGCATCATCACATTCGGCAAGCGCAAACATCCTCCTGATGTTCACTGTTCATCTTACCGCCAACCTCTATCTTCATCATCATGATGTTCAACATCATGTTCATCAGCAGGATATAAAACATCTGGTTCCTCCCATATATCCTGATGATGACAACCTCTTGCACCCTTCCTTCGATGCTTACGTCACCCTGATATCCTGATGACGATGACGTCATGTATGCAGCTCCTTCAATATCCTGCTACCCTGATATCCTGATGACGATTATCTTGATGACGATGACGTCACATGCAGTTCCTTCAATATCCTACTATCGGCCAAACTTAACATTATCGGCCCGCGAAGGAATTGTCAACCCGATCTTCTACCTTATGCCGATACGCTCCTCCTCGGCAACACCTGATGATGATCACCCCACTGCACATTCACTTTATGCAAACTACTGCATCATGCTCACCTCCATCTACTCAGATGACGCCTGAAGTAACTGCAGGATATACACAGAAATATCCTAATGATGCCGTTGTGACGAATTTCCAACCTTAGTGAATTTCGATCCGCCGAACCTCCTGAGATGACCCGATCTATTTTCAGGGCAACTTTCCAGACTCTAACTACCAGCACGACCTAGCACATACCCATGCTAGGGTTCTCAACACCTCTCGACTGCAATCCTGCACACCTGCATGCAAACGAACACAAAATGCAGAATAAACCCTAAACTACTGTACATAGCCATTCCACCGATTCGACGAATCAACCGGTGGAATGGATCAGTGAATCCATGTAACCACCAAAACAGCAACTTGATTACACAAAGGAATCCAAACAGAGAATGGACAAAACAGGATCTCTTTATTGATTTCAAAAGATGCAATTACAATACTCAGTCTCTTCTTCTGTCTCACTCTGTCTCTCCTTTTCAATGCAATCTCTAAAATCAACCGATCCTAATACATAAATAGGATTTCTTGCGAGTACTACTGACTCGACTCCAAGCGGCTGGGAGCTTCCAAGTGGCTGGGAGGATCCAACTGAACACACAGCATAACAGCTGTCCAAACAAACTATCTAAAAATAGTAAAGTATGGTCAACATGACCTTATTACATGCATTGGTCTTATAAGACCTTCTTGGAAACATTAACCAGACCTAAAACAAACTAACTGCCTCATGGAGGCCAGCTGTCAGGTAGGTGCTCCTGCACCACGGTGATTGTAGTAGCGTGGGGTGGCATGCTTGGATAAATTTAGGTCCAAGATAAGATGTGTTATGGTCTGCCTTTATTCCTTTCCACCGCAGGAATGTTTAGGTCCAGACCTAATTTAAATCTTCTAGGTTGAGGTGAATTACTAACCTTGGAGAATGCTCTCAAGGTTGAAGATAGTATAAATAAGTATCAAGGGATCGTGATAAGGAGTGTGCAGCATGGAGATGTGATCTGTGAAAAGAGACAAAGGCATTCTAGATAAAGATTGTGTGAATGTAGAGAAGAGCAGTCCAGTGTGATGAGTATTTAGAGCTTCATTGGAATTGTACCTCATGCATGCATTAGATGTAATTGTAAATAGTTCAAACTTGGCAGTGAGCCACCCATTCTCCTTTATCTCTTTCTTTCAGGATAGTGAGTCCTCTGGCAGTGAACCACATATAGTGAGCATTCTTGGATAGTGAGTCCACCATTTGTATCAACCTTAACCAATTTCTTTATTAATATTTATTATGAGCTAATCCTGACCGTGGTTTTTCCTATTTTGGGTTTTCCACATAAAAATCTTGGTGTTCTTGTGTTATGAATTGTGGTTGCATGCTTTATGTTTTATTTCCTTTATTGTAATTGAATATGCTAAATGGATTAAAATGTTTGATGCATAAATGGTTTAAGAGAATAGTAACTCACCCCCCATCTCAGTATTCTAGGTGTTCAACAATTGGTATTAGAGCCAAGTCCTTTGGAAGAAGCCTAACCGCTCAAGGAAGATCTTGGAGATTAAACACATGGGTGCTAGAAGATTTCCTACTCCTTCAGAAGAGATTCCTACTACTAAATACTTAAAAGAAGACTGCATACTTGACAAAGCTAGAGAACTTAATGTTGTTCTTGAGGGTCTTAAAAGAACTGAAGATGAGATCAAAGACCTGAAGGAAAATATCAGAGAAGCAGATGAATGCATCAAAAAATGGAGAGAGCAAGTCAAAAATTTTAAAGAAAGGCATAAGGAAGTTAGTGAACAATTGAAGCAAGCAAATGAATCTATGGTTATTGAGGTAATAGAGAAAGTATTAAGACTCCTTATGAGCTATGGTATGGAAGGATTCCTATTGTCAAATACTTCAAAGAGTTTGGAAGCAAATGCTATATCAGAAGAGATGAAGAAAACCTAGGAAAGTTTGAGGCAAGGTCTGGTGACAGTATCTTCCTTGGATACTAAACCAAAAGCAAACCTTACCGGTATTACAACAAGAGACTTAGAAGGATTGTTGAGAGTGCAAATGTCAAAGTTGATGAAGACATATAGAAGACTATAGATGGATATGAATCAGATGAGTCATTCAGAAAAGAAGAAGAAAAAGCCAGAGAAAGTGAAGTATAGATTGAAGAGGAAGTGCAGATTGAGGAAGAAGAAGCTTAAAAAAAGACTCCTAAAACTCCCAAGTATGTGTAAAAGCATCATTCTAAAGATCAAATCATTCTTGACAAGAACAAAGGTGTGCTGACATGAAGTAAAGATGTTGAAGAATAGGTAAATCTATGTCTACTTTCTAAAGTTGAACATAAAATAGTGACTAATGCATGCAAGGAAGAGTGTTGGATCAAGGCCATGGAAGAAGAGCTAGTGTAGATTGAAAAGAATCAGAATTGGGAACTTGTCCCAAGACTAGAAAACAAAATGTGATTGGAACTAAGTGGGTATTTCGGAACAAACTGAATGGGAATGGAGAAGTGGTAAGAAATAAGGCAAGACTTGTGTGTAAAGGTTACTCACAAGTAGAAGGAATAGACTATGAGGAAACTTATGCTCTAGTGGCACAAATGGAGGTAATTAGGATGTTTTTGGCTTTTGTAGCACATAAGGATTTCAAGGTATATCAAATGGATGTGAAGTTTCCTTTCTTGAATGGTGAGTTAGAAGAGTAGGTATACATAGAACAACCAAATGGATTTCAGTTATCAGATAAATCGAATAGGGTTTGCAGATTGAAGAAGGCATTGTATCGATTGAAGAAAGCCCCCAAAGCTTGGTATGCAAGGTTAGACAAGTACTTATTACAGAAAGGTTTCAGTAAGGGTTTTGCAAACTGTGATCTATACATTAAAGTAGGTGAAGATCAAATTCTGATTGTTGAAGTATATGTGGATGATATAATCTTTGGTGGAAATGAAGGCATGTGTAAGAACTTTGTAGATGAGATGCAAAAAGAATTCGAGATGTCAATGTGTGGAGAAATGAACTTCTTCCTTGGGCTATAGATCAATCAAACAGATAAAGGCATTTTCATTTCACAATCAAAGTATGTCAAGGAAATGTTGAAGAAGTTTGGAATGGAAGATTCTAAACTAGTTGTAAGCTGATCAAGAATGATGAATCCTCTATTTGGCTGATCAGAGCAGGTATAGGTCATTGATTGGAGGATTGTTATACTCAACTACTACTAGACTAGACATTATGCATGCAGTTTGTCTTGTGGCTAGATTTCAAGAAGATTATAGAGAGTCACATGTTGCAGCTGTGAAGAGGATATTCAGATACCTAAAAGGCACTCTAGATCATGGCTTGTGGCATCCAAAGGATAAGGACTTTACTCTAAGTGCTTATACAGATGCAAATTGGGTTAGATGTGTAGATGACAGGAAACGTACAAGTGGTGGTGCATTCTTTCTTGGAGACAGAGTGGTATCATGGCTAAGTAAGAAGAAAGATTCAATGTCTCTATCTATTGCAGAGGTAGAATATATTGCAACATCTTGGTGCACACAAGTATTGTGGATGAAGCAAACTTTGAAGGATATCAATGTTATATATGATGAACCAATTCCTATCTTTTGTGATAATACCAGTGTTATTAACATTTCAAAGAATCCGATGATGCACTCCAAGACAAAACATATCTCAATCCGGTATCAACTTCTAAGAGAGAAGGTTGCAGAGAATGAAGTGAGGCTTGAGTATGTGCCTACAAAGGATCAAGTTGCTGACAAATTCACCAAGGCTCTTCCTGAGGATACATTTGAGTATCTTTGGGAGAAGTTAGGGGTTATTGCCCCTCCTTTGAACTAGATGCATAAGGAGATGCATCAGTCCAGTAGACTTCAAGATTCATTCTTTTCTAGATAGATGTTGAAGGCTACTTCTCAGGGGGAGTAGGTAGTGGTCATGATGATTGTTGTAGACAAGGAGAGTAAGAGTTGATACAGTTTGGTGTGCACTCCTAAGGGGGAGTATTTAGAGTAGTGAAAAGAAAAGATGATGTGACCTAAGAAGAGTAAAAGAAGGGGTGTGTCACCCTTTGTGATTGATGTCAAAGGGGGAGAGAGAGCAATGTGAAAAAGAAAAGAATTAGTGACCAGGGAGAGAGAGTAAGATGTGTAAAAAAAGGGGGAGAGTACGAAAGAAAAGAAGTTTGGTGTAGAGTTGTGTCTCGATGGTTTTTCACATTATGTGTTTCCATCAATGACAAAGGGGGAGATTGTTGCAAGTATGTGCTATCGATGTTGTCATTGATGTCAACAAGCTTGTGTTGTCATTGATGTCAACTGTGTCTACTAATGAAGTTGTTGTTGTTTGACTGAGTTGTTTTGTTGAAGATGATTTGGCTGCCTTGAAGAATTGTTGAAGAAGTGAGGAATATGTTTCTGTTGGGTGGTTTCTAAGTTCTTTTGAGAAAATTTGATTAATAAAGGAAACAGTGAGGTGAAGTAGCATTTTGGCTTACAGAATAGTGTTTTGGTTTTGGTCCACATTTCCTCTACATTGAAGATCTATCTTTGTGGTTTGTATATGTTGTTAAGAAATGATTAGAGATATTATATTCCAGATTTGGTACTCCAGTTTTCATGAAGAGAAAGTTGTGTTCACTAGTATGAAGATTGTATTTTTGAGTCTTGTAGAGGTGTCTGGGAGAATCTATTTTGCTCCTCATTTCTTCACAAATTTGTTTTTGGCCTTGTGGTTCTGAAAGTGTTCTTATAAGGTTCATATCTTTCCTATGTTGAATTTGTTTATGGTTTGGTACTCAGGAAGTTGATTTCTAAAGTTGCAGTGTATGATAGAGATGGTTAAGTATATTAGACAAACAAGATAAGACTGTACAGAAGGTGAAAGTTGTTGCGGAGAAATTTGCTAAAATTTAGGTTGTCTCAGGATGCTTGCGGAATACTCTAGATTGTGTTGAAGCCTTACATGTAATCCAAAAGTCATCTTTGGGTTTGAGGAAGCGTGTACTTAAAATTTTATTATGTTAACACATGTTTGGCTGACCTTGGGTGTTTACACTAATTGCAGAGCTGATTCGGTGATTATAGTAGAGTGGGATGATATACTTGGATAAATTTAGATCCAAGATAAGGTGTGTTGTGGTCCACCTTCATTCCTTTCCACCATGGGAATGTTTAGGTCCAAACCTAATTTGAATCTTCTAGGTTGAGGTGAATTGTTGACCTTGGAGAATGCTCTCAAGGTTGAAGATAGTATAAATAAGCATCAAGGGATCATGATAAGGAGTGTATGGCATGGAGATGTGATCTGTGAAAAGCAACAAGGGCATTTTGGATAAAGATTGTGTAAATTTAGAGAAAAGCAATCTGGTGTGATGAGTATTTAGAGATTCATTGGAAATGCACCTCATGCATGTGTTAGATGTAATTATAAACAATTCAAACCTAGCAGTGAGCCATCCATTCTCCTTTATCTCTTTCTTTCAGGACAATGAGTCCTTTGGTAGTGAGCCTCCTGTAGTGAACATTCTTGGATAGTGAGTCCACCATTTGTATCAACCTTAACTGGTTGCTTTATTAATATGTATTATGAGCTAATCCTCACCGTGGTTTTTCCCATTTTAGTTTTCCACTTAAAAATCCTAGTGTTCTTGTGTTATGAATTGTGGTTGCATGCTTTATGCTTAATTTCCTCTACTGCAATTGAATATGCTAAATGGATTAAAATGTTTGATGTGTAAATGGTTTAAGAGAATACTGACTCACCCCTCCTCTCAGTATTTTGGGTGTTCAACATTCATCTTTGGATCTACCTTTTCTACTTCCACTAGAAGACCAGAAAATGAGGCAAGTCTCAGATTTACTGCCTCTCTCAACTAAACAAATTATTTCTTCAAGTTTTCTCTTTGGTCCTACAGTTGAGATAACTAAGCATGAAGATTTTCAACTTGTGCCCTGGTTGCACCATTCTTATCTTTTAACAAATCATAAACTTCAGCTGACTTAGATATTTGTGACTCAATGGATTCAATCTGAGCTTTGATATTCTTTGTGGATCTTGACCATTTCAAACAGAATAGATACAAAGTTGTGGCTTCATTAATGTAATCTTTGAACTTCTTCAAATTTTCTTTAAGTTGATTATGTGCATTAGCACATTTATCAAACATCTCAACCATTCTCTTATTATTCATTCTTTTTTCTGCCTCTTGTTCTAATTTTTTCTCTATGTAGGAAGAATGATCATTGAGGGAATCCATTAACAACTTAAGCTTTTGCTCCGAAGGCAGAGAGGGGTCAATGGTTACCTTTGGTAACCCTTCTTGAATTACTTTCACAACATCCTCTACCACATTGGATTTCTTCAAGCTCTCTTGTAGAAACACTTTCCTTGTAGAGGCATGCAGTATATCACCAAGCTGTAATTTGTGAAGAGGAGAGATGTTTGCCAAGTCAATCTATCCTTCATGAGTTGGAACCTGCAGAAGTTTAGGGGTGATGACTGGTTTAAATTATATTTCTAAGTTCAATAGGTCTTTGAAAGAATCTATCTCTAATTCACTTTGACCTATATCTTCTATTCTTTCTGATTGCTCTCCCTCCTCTGTTTCTTCCTTATTCTCTTTATCTTTTTGTTCCTCATCCCTCTTTTCCTTTTCTTCCTGATTCTCCTTAGGATTATCTTCTTTCTTTTTCTCCTCATTCCCTATATTCTCTGGAGGAGAATCATTATGCTCTACATTAGAATCAGTGTTCCTTGGAGGAGAAATATTGCCTTTATCCTGACCCTCTATGTTTTGTCCCTCAGTATTTTTTGGAGGGGGAGAATTATGTCTTGTATCAGTGTTATCTATAGGAGACATATTTTTTCTGTAGGGGTATCTAGAAGAGGCGGATTTGTTATCTTGACCCTTTGTGTCTGGTGCTCCAATATCCTCAAGAGGAGCAATCTCCTCATTCTTTTTAGGCTTGTCACTATTTTCCTCATTGCCTTTAGAGGCAGACTGATCAGATACATCTTCAAAGATTCCCCCATCAATTTTCATCTCTTTAAGAATTTCAACAGTTTTCTTTAGTGTTTTATTTTCCAATCTCTTTATTTCTTCCTCATCTTTTGACATTAGAATATTCAATCTCCTTTTAGTCCTAAACACTTTTGCTATAGTTTTAGATATTTTGACCTTTTCTTCCTTAGAGATGGAAGGACAAACCTTTCAAACAACCCAATTCATCATCTCAGCATCTTTACCCATGGCTTCATTTCTCCTTTTAGTAAGAAATTCAGCAAGACTCTTAGGCAATTGATGACTAATTTCAATTAAAGCTACATTTAAGGCTCCCATGTATATGACTATTGCCCCCTTAATAGTTGATTTGTTATTTGATGGCCTCTCATCATATAGCTCAACAACTTCTTTTAGAGCATCATGTTCTATGATTACATTAACTGTGGCTTCAAATTGTAAGGGCACATAATTAGATTTCTTACCCTTCTTTGCTTTTTCTTTTCCTTTCTCCTTTGAGGTCTCTCCTTTAGTTTCTTCTCTAGTTCTTTTCTTCTTTCTTTCCAAAGCCTCAACATCTTCTTTTGTTTCTTCAATATCTTCAATATTTATAGAATTTAGCTTGCCTCTTCTAGCCTTACTCTTCTATCTAGGCTTCTTCTTCTCAGTGGTCTGAGTCTAATTAGGGATTTTTGTAGCACTTCTTTTGATAGGAAATGAAGATCTAAAGGGAACAGAGGAAGTGGCTATAATTGATGTTGATTTGCTTGTTCTTCTTGGCAGTTGTGTAGAGGAAATGGTTTGTGCTTCTCCTGCTGACCCTTCAGGAGATTTAAGTATCTTTTCTAGGTTAGATTTCATTTTCTTTGCCTTATATTTTATCTTTTCTATTTTCTCCTCTACATCTCTTTTAACTGATTTGTTGATGATTTCATCATATGTGCCAAGTATTTTAGTGGAGGGATCCTTTGGCTTGTTGAGTAACATGTTAGCATAACCTATTAAATCAAACTCTAAAACTTCATATGGTAAGGTTGTAATCCAAAATGTCCTTGGCTCAACAACCTCCTCGATATAACAATTATCTTTGTCAACCATGAATATTATATCATTTTTATACTTGTTGACAACTTTTGATGGGATTCTCTCCCTCATCTACATATTCTTTTGAAAGTTCTTGAAGAATACCTAGAATAGAGTATCACAGTTCTCATGATCAGGAAAGCTAAGCATATAATCCTTAACTTGATGAGCAACCATAGTATCTATTTTCTAGACCATCCCCTTCATACTAGGCAATTATTTAAAAAATTAAAACATGAGACATATGAACAAAGAGCCATACCAAAATTTGTATTTTGATTCTTTTGTCCTCTTTAGATTGTCCAATAGCTGTTACTGTAGGAGCTCACATAGGTAAAAATCTTTTCCTTCTTTGACCATTTGGTAGGCTGTGTATATTACTGTTACGGTGGCTGAGTTCTCCCTGTTGGTATAGTAAATGTTGTATGCAATGTTCATGGTTGCATACGAGACCCCCAAGTCCTCAATATCATTTATTGTCAATCTTCTCTTGTCAAATTTTTCTCCGGTGAGCTTCATCACTTCTATATTCTTAACTTATTTCAAGACAGGTACTGGTTTGGAGGAGCATAAACTAGTCATAACTTTTATAGCATCCTTAGTGATTAGTGATCTAAATAGAAGAAGGCTCCATGAATTCAACTTCTAAGAGATATTCTAACCCAAGCTTCTTCATATTGGAAGTTTGGAAAACCCTTTCAGATATCCAGGTGCTTAGCAGCAATGTTGGCAAATTCAAGTTTTAGCTGAATGTCATCTCCCAACAAATTATCATTCTTAAATTGTTCAAGTTTCAGATGATCATATTCATCTATCAGCGAATGAATATATATATATATATATATATATATTTGAATGTCTTCAGTATGCAACACATTTGCAGGAACATGTGAGAAGGCACCGTCTTCATCAGTGTTGGTGGACTTGAATGGATGCTTCTTAAATTTTGTCCTTGGCCTCTCAACCATATCTATCACAACTGGTGTTGCCATTATAATAACTTTAGGGACTATATTTTTAATCAGTGAAATCAAAAAATACCTGAAGATGTGGTGAATAGGGTTTTCCCAAATGCTTTGCTAAGAATATTCTACTCTTATTTATCTCTTCAACTCGCTTAACTTCTTTCAAATGAAATAAAAAATGATTAAACATTTCCTATATAGCCCTTTCACCAACTAATTTTGCACTGCATTAATTGCCTTCTTAATTTTACCCTAGTTTGCCCTTTTCATATGCAGAAACCAATAATCATTTAGCAATCCTCCACAGATTAACCAATTGCTCTAGAAATTTGACCAAATCCCTGCATATCATCATCTGATTATGTTAATACCAAATTTGACCAAAATGCTAAGGAATTCAACATCTTATTCATTTAGGGGTTTGAAGTAACTTGTAGTTGTAACTCCCCCTAAAACAGTACCTTATCTTTTTAGTTACCAGAGGATATATCTACACTAGGCAGAGGTCCAAAAACTTCACATTCTTCCTTCTTTTTCCATACTTTTCTCATTTCCTTGTTTTACTAAGCAATATCAACCTTGTTTTGAGGAGCAGGCCTTACATTCTTTCTAGAATGCTTTGTTTGATTACACTTATGACAGGTGAAATTTGATTGTTGAGCATTACCATTTCTCCTCACTTTAGATCTGTAATTAGCTACCTTGTGGCCAAACTTGTTACAAGTGTAACATTATCCATGAAAGGGCTGAGCATTATCACTATTATTCCTTAACATTTTACTTCTACATTCATTAGCCTTATGTCCCATCTTATTGCAAGCATGGGTAAGTGCAAAGAGTTGGGGGGGCAAAAAGTGGCCAAATTGTTTTAAAAAAAAATTAATGCATAACGCGCTCGCGTTATGGTTTGGTAATGACGAGACTAAGGCTCCTCAAAACCAAACCATAATGCACTCGCATTATGGTTTAGTAATGACGAGCCTAAGGCTCCTCAAAACCAAACCATAACGCGCTCACGTTATAATGTGAGCACGTTATGACTAGCTATAAATAAAAAAAAGAGCATTTGTGCTCATTTCATTTCTTTGTTTTCCTCTATACCCGCGGCCTGCAAACCCTAAAACCACGCTCGTGTTTTGGAAAAGTCAATTCAACACCAAAATCTTACTAATTCATCACCAAAATGCCGCCACAACGTCGAGCATGCCAAAGGAGTGAATTTTATTTTATTTTTGTTTGAATTTGTTTCTAAATAGGTAGGTTTGAGTTGATTTTTGATGTAAATTTCATTAATTGTCAGGAAATATTAATGCACCTCCTGCTCCTCCTCCTCCTCCTCAAAATCCACAAAATCCTGAGGAGGAAATACTTGTGGAACAACACCCTCCTCCATCCATCCTCGACATGCCCCTGGAACACAAGAAAATCTAATGGGGAAAATTGAAAACAATAAAAAAGAAATTGAAGATATAATTGCGAGGTTGAAAGATCCTTCTAGTTCAACCTTGCATAGGTCCATGCTTGTTGAATCTCTTGAATCTATGTTATCAAATGTATATTTAATTAGCAAGCAAATATCTAGTTGGATGGATAAGAGGAGAGAGTTTAGAGACTATTATATAGACAAGCTGTCATACAAAGATGTGAAAAAATTACAAATTACAAAATTAGACTTGTGTTTGATTTTCACAAACCCACAAACAAATCAACCTCCACCCATTACATGCAAGAGGTTCCCTATCCATTGGTGCAACAACCAAGTGATAAGGGATAATTTTGGACAGAGGTGGTGGATGGTTTTTGACCATTCTCCATGTAATAATAATGAGGTCCTACAAGACTTTTGAGGAAACTCTACTGCGAGTTTGTCCTCAATAAAGTGCCAAACTATTTTGACATGCGGGACTTCTAGGGTAGAGGTGGGGGGTCAGCACAAGATAGACTAGGGGCAAGTGTTGACCCACAACAGGTAGTGAGATGAGTAATCATCAGACCATCCCATGAGCATGTTTCTATCCCTGCCATTGTGAAGGAGAGTGTTGAGGTTGATATACTTCAGTCCATTAGTGCCTTTACCCAGAGCATAATAGAGCATGCCAGTCCTGCAACACATAGTGGGTTGGGAGATAGAACAAGGAATAGGGTCCCACCCCATGCTTGTCAGACTTGCGGGTCAACCTGTGGTTATGACCCCATGGATAGTCAGGATGCAGGTGCACAGGCTACATCTACAGCTGAGCAGATGGTGATGACAGATACCCTCCTGAGTGAGACTTTCAGCCTTGATACTCAGGTAAATATTAGCAAGTTTATTGAATTTAATTTATTAAATTTCATTTTTGAAATGCAAGATTAACTAATTTAGTTTGATGATTTTAATGAAATTTTAGGGTCATAGCATTGATACAGTTTTTAGTGGTTCTCCACCTACATATTACACTAGATCATCTACTGTCAGGGTATGTAACTAGTAAACAATTATAAATATTACATGTGAATAGCATCATTATATGAATGGTATTCTAATATCTAATTTTGGATGTTGAATAGTTTAATATTGGAGATTTTACGACAACACCTGCCAGTGGTGGTGGACTTCAAAGCTTCATAGAGGTAATAAAATAAATAGTTTAATGAATGAATTGTACTTACGAGATTTTTGTATGTGACTTGTGTGCTTTATTGTGTGTACTTCCATGTTTAGATGAACGTGTGTGTATGTTAGGAGCCATGATTTGCATCACTATTATAGTTTTCATAATTAAATAATGTTGTTTTATTTCTAGATGATATAGGCTGTGGAGACACCTCCTGATGTTCATAGGGCAATAGAGCATGGTGCGACCTCTGCGATTCATAGCTCCATCGCATTGACAGGGGTATGAGGCAGATTAGTAAATTTCAATTTGCATTCATTGTTATAGTTGTTTATTTTTGAAAAATCAAAAGATTATTGATTTGAAGTTTAATTTCTATCTGGATGGTTTCTATAGGACATGACATCACCATGGCCTATTCCTGCTACTGAGGCAAGTGAGGAGACAGATTATATGGTAGCGGTAAGTGATTATTTTGTTAAATGTTTCATTTTTTATGACATGTAATTTCTATATATTAATGTCTATACTTCTTATTGTAACAGGTAAAGATGCAGGAAGAACTAAATAGGAGGAGCAGCCCTCAGGTTCATAGTAGACCACCCACATACGCGTCTCCATCCCCTAGAAGATCAAAGGCTGCCCGTGATCTATTCTCTTCACTAGCCAGAGGGGAATGACTTTTTATTGTGTTTCTTTGTTGTATGCCTATATGGCATTTGTGGACATATATTTTGTATTGCATATAGTTGACATTGTATGCCTATATGGCATTCTTGTAAGCCTATATGGCTATTTTGTATATATGTTATACTTATATCGACAGATATTGATGTATGCCTATATGGATATTTGGTTAATACAAATCTTTTTTATTGATGGTCCATACTTGCATTATAAATCCACATTTGAATGGATATTTGTAGATGGCTACTTCAAATATTTAAAGTCCAATTGTATTACATAGGATGTTTGTTGATCCAATAAGCTAGCTATTGTTATTCAAGTATCACCTAAACCTCATTTTGGAACTAAAAGATAAAAGTTGTATTTTAAAAAAAAGAATCATCATGTTGAATAGAAAATATTAATATTCTTTATGAGTTGCTCAATTGAAAATATTCAAATGAGTATGTTGATCCATATTCTTTATGAGTTGGTCAATTGAAAATAATTCTTAATTTCTTGTTATTATACCATATTGGGATGAAAAGAGTATATTTTTTGTTTTGAATAAGATAGTCAAAATCATATGCTTATGAGCACCTTATGACCATTGTGGTTATTAAATGTAATTCCTCTTGCATATAAGGCGAGGTTATGAGATTACATTGAGTCTTACCTAATTTTGGTAAGCAACATAACATTGGGGCTATAGGCTTCCATAAGTCATACCTCAGGGATTTTTAGTTTTAGGTGCAAATTTTCTTTAAGACCTTAGGTGCATTTCTCTACTTGCACAACCTCAAAACTTTGCCTAGAATTCAAGGTGCCTTTCATCATCCAAACAACCTCAAAATTGTGCCTTGATATTGAAAGGATGTTTCAAAGTATAAAGGAGGGTGCCTTAAGGGAGGCAATTCATCTTGATTATCAAAGTTGATCAAACACATCAAACTAAGCATCATACCTCTAGGCACATTTTTGCCTCTCTCTAGACTATCCATTTTGGCACCTTGATGTAAAGTAAAGTCTAAACTTAGTGAAGATTGCGCCTAGAAAGATATCACCTTGGATATGCACCTAGAGTCATCCTAGATCATCCATTTATGCCTAAGGGTCAATATAACATAATATAACTTAGGAAGACTTTGAAAATCATCAAAAGAAGCCTAGGTACCTTTTCTTATCTCCACCATCCATTTTGGGCACCTAGAGGAAAATGAACTTCAAATCACTTCCAACTGTAGCGCCTAGTGTTAGAACCTTCAAAATGACTAAATCTTACCAAAGGAAGTCTAGGCGCCAGTTGTCACTTGGATCATCATGAATGAGCGCCTAAGTGGAAGGAGAATAAGCATCTTGTATGGAGGCGCACTTTTTGTTAGAGTTGGCTATGATTGGAGCCACCCAGGATCTAGGACTTCATGAAAGCACAAGAGAGATCAAATGAGAGAATAATGTTGTTCTATCAATGAATGCAAAGGAAGGATTGTTATTGTTTTGTTGTTACAATGTACATGATATGCCTTGCTTATAAAGACAAGGTGAGAGCTAGAAAGGTGGAGTGGAAAGTGGAGATATTCCTACAACATGTGTCAATTAGAGGATGATAACTAATTGCACATGTGGAGGATAAGACAACTCACTCCAACTATCAACAACTCAACACACAACTAGACTCAACTATACACAACTAGACATCTAGTAGACTCACTAAGTTAACTTAATATGTGTGAATTATGTGTGATGTGTGAATATTATTTAACTAGTAAATAGTTAAATAAGATGTGAATTATCCACACAAGGGTAAACCGGTTAGGGGATAACCCTGTTCACACCAACACCCCCCCTTAAGTGCAACTTAGGGAGAAGCTGACTAAAGCAAGATAAAATGATGGATGGGTCCTAGCTACTAGGCCATGTTAGGTACCCATGTACAACAAATCTCAAGTGGAGAAAAGGAGAAAACCTCATGGGACAAAACTCCTCTCCAAAAGTGAGAATGCATAAAACATGAAAGAAGTGATAGTAGGAGGACTCAACATGACCCCCTAAGGACAACTTCTATCACATATGTATAATCAAATATCCCCCATAGGAGAGTAAGTGTGAGACTATAGGTCCCCCCCACAATGAAGTAGCTCTTGTGCCAATGGCGAATGCTTGAAGATGAACGCTGGAAAGTTTCCTATACCTGCAAACAACATTCCTCCCCTTAGGAAGAAACAAGTCCAAAGGCTGATGTCGAAGAAACTCCATCTCAAGGAATGAGGGAAAAAGCCTCATGAAGGATGCCTTTGAAGACTGCTGAAGTGTCCACATGTCAGAATCAAAGAATGACACTATGTAATAAGGTGTGACCAATCCAAAATCTTGGGTAGACTCATGAAGTACAACCTCCAAAGATGAAGTAGATGGGATAACAGTTGTGCTGTAACTGTCATCAAAGAGGAGAGATATCCCCTCAAGCGTGTCCTCCAAATCTACAATATGAGACTCACAAAACAAGTCTGATATACCTGCCAAGAAAGTATCCCACAAAGCTGTGTCTGAAAGACTAGAATGATCCTTCTCTACTGAAGTAGATGAAACCATATCAATGTCAATCTCTGAAGAAGCAGGAGGATGAGGTGATGGAAGCTCAGCACTAGTCTCATTAACCAAATAGGGTGAAAGAACACCAAGGTTCAAGTGACCAAAATTCTCCTCAGAAACATGATTCACACTTGATGCATGAGTGTGAATATCAATAAATGGATCTAAATCATCAAAAGAAACAAAATGGGAGAAAGTATACAAGCGAGATGCATGATCAGCCATCCCAACTGTAATGATATCTTTGCTCTCCAAGTCTCGTATGATCACTAAATCACGAGTGAATTCAACTGTCTTCCCTGCACCACAATGAGTAATCTAGTAGATGGAAAGGAGATTGGATGTCAAGGAAGGTACACACAACACATTGTTGAATGTATTCTCTCCAACATCAATTATCCCTTTTCCAGATGCATGCATGTATGTATTGTTACCCATCAAGATAGGTGGTGAAGTACATGACTCAAATGAAGAAAACATCCCTTGTGAAGATGTCATATGATGAGAAGCTCCTGAATCAAGAAGCCATCTCTCTGATTGAAGACTTGTTGAAGAAAAGAGTACATGTCCTTTTCCTTTGTCTATCCCATTTGCAATGCCTGATGTCCTTGTATGTGTAGATGATGGTGGTGTCGAAGAAGAGGATGTACTAGGTAATGATGATGGCATTTTGATATTGTGCTTTTGAATAATGTGAGTCAACTCATCAATTTTCTTCTCATAAAACTTATGCCCATCATGTCCTAGTTTCTTGCAATATGTACACTTTGGTCTCTCCCTCTTAGATGATTCCTCCTTGGGAGAGGATGATGAATTAGGTGATTTGGTTGACTCTTTTGCTTGCTAATTGTTCTTGAGATCCTTATTTTTCTATTTCTTGCCTTTGCTAGTTGAAGCCTTTTGATCCTTAGAACCTTGACTAGCAAGAAGTGCTTGAGATCTAGGAGACTTCAATGTGCCTATGTGTACTAACTTAGCTTGCTCCCTTGTGAGTGATGCAGCAAACTCATCAAGTGAAGGCATTGTGAAAGCTTTCCCAAGTGCATCCATTGTTGCATAGAAGGTAGAAACAAAACTGAATAGTTAGGACCAAGCTTGGCAAGGATTGAAAGAATCAATTGAGTGTCCTCTTTCTCAATTCCACATTGTTTGAGCTGCAATCTAAGTGATTTTAGTTTTGTGAAGAAGTCTTGGATGCTTACAAAGTCAGTTGGATTCAAACCAATTAATTCATTCTCTAATTTGAAACCTCTCATTGTATCTTGTTTACCAAAGAGATTTTCTAAGGTAGTCCACACTTCATTAGGTTTTTTACAAGATTCAATATGAAAAAGAAGATCAGGAGAAATAAACAAGCATAGTGTTCCATAGGCTTGATCACATCTATTATACCACTTTCTCTTTTCTGCATCTCCAGTTGGTTCAATTTCTGTACCCATTGTTACTCTATGAATTTTCAAACTTCTTAAATAAATCTCCATTTTAGTTTTCCACTCATGATAGTTATATGGTGTGAGTAGAGGAAGTTTGTGTGAATCCATGATGCAAGAGTACAAAATAGAACACAAGTGCACCCCGCTGTTACTCAATCAAAGAGTCACCCCCCAAAAAAAGAATGATTGTGACACTTTATACTTAGTGCGATTTACAATTGTCCTCAAGGGACCAAAAAGGGAAAGTATGAAAATCTCTTAAAATTGATATCCAAGGGAGATTACAATTGCTCACAATGATTAACCAAAACAAAAACCTTCAAAACAAGTTTCACTATCTCAAGTGCCAAAATGCCCAAGTTATCACTCAAATACCAAAAAATCAACAAATGAAATAAAATGAACTTGGAGAAAAATTTGAGGAAAGTGCATGGATGAATTTGAAGAGCTTCTGAATACCTTTCTGATGCTACAAGAATCATGAAAATCAGAGATCGTGGTAGAAAGTTGTGAGCTTGGAAGGAAAAAACAAAGATCTGTCTTCAAACTGTTGTAGCAGTCACCTGCAAACAACATTCCTCCCCTTAGGAAGAAACATGTCCAAAGGTTGATGTCGAAGAAACTCCATCTCAAGGAATGAGGGAAAAATAGTCATGAAGGATGCCTCTGAAGATTGCTGAAGTGTCCACATGTCAGAATCAAAGAATGGCACTATGCAAGGAGGTGTGACCAATCCAAATCCTGGGTAGACTCACGAAGTACAACCTCCAAAGACAAAGTAGATGGGATAATAGTTGTGCTATAACTGTCATCAAATAGGAGAGATATCCCCTCAAGTGTGTCCTCCAAATCTGCAATATGACCCCCCAAGGACAACTTCTATCACATATGTATAATCAAATACCCCCCATAGGAGAGCAAGTGTGAGACTATAGGTCCCCCCCACAATGAAGTAGCTCCTGTGTCGATGGTGAATGCTTGAAGATGAACACTAGAAAGTGTCCTAAACCTACAAACAACATTCCTCCCCTTAGGAAGAAACAAGTCCAAAGGAAGTTTCGAAGGAAAAACAAGTAGTTTTGCTTAAAAATCAAGTTGTTTCCTAAAAACTGAAGGTGGTTTTACCTTGAAGCAAGTTGTTTTGTCAAAATAGGCATTTTTTTCTTTTTGGGAAGGGGCATTTTTTTCTACCAAAAAGGAATATTCTAAGAATATTCTGCTGCCATCAGCACTGCATCAGTGTCAGGGGGCCATTTTTGCCCCTCAAAGCCCTGAATAGGGGCTTTTTTTCTTTTTTTGTATAACTTTTGCCCACGGAGGCAAAATTGGGAAAACGAGATATCGTCAGAAAGATAATAGAGAGAAATTCATAGTGGTGTTAGTAGTGTTCTAAAATTCTTTTGCAGGTGACTACTATAGCAGTTTGAAGAGAGATCTTCATTTTTTGCTTCCAAGCTCACAACTTTCTGCCACGATCTCCGATTTTCATGAATCTTGTGACATCAGAAAGGTATTTAGGAGCTCTTCAAATATATCTATGCACTTTCCTCAATTTTTTCTCAATTATGTGTGATGTGGGAATATTATTTAACTAGTAAATAGTTAAATAAGATGTGAATTATCCACACAAGGGTAAACCGGTTAGGGGATAACCCTGTTCACACCAACACTTTTGTGTCTAAATAACCTCATTTTGGTGCCTTGAAGGAAGATGTTCTAAATTCTATGATCTAGTGCCTAAGTGTAAAATGGTCTTCTATAGGTTTGAACAAGTGATTGAAGCCATCAAATTGCCAAGAAATGAGCTAAGTATACTAAGGCACCTTTTCTTGTCTAAACTATCCATTTTGGCGCCTAGGAGGAAGGATATTCAACATCATGAATCAAGGCATCCTTTGCCATCAAAATAACCTCACATTGGCATCTTGGAGGAAATCAACTTCAAACTACAAGTCTTGGAGTTTTTTCATGTTTTGATGATGTCTTTTGAGAATAATTATAATGATTGAAGGATGAGGTGGGTAAAAAGTCTTCATCTAGCTCGGACTGTTTCGACATGTTTGGGTACAAAACAAGACCATGCCTAGCCTAAACGTACCTATCTAGACACGTTGGAACTGTCAGTTTGGCCACAAGAGGAGAAGAACAAAAGTTACACCCCTTTGCAACTTTACACTGCCTCCTTTTGACAATTTTTGGGGCAGCAAAAAACCTTTCACCACGGGCAAACACCTCAGAGATATAAAAAATTTAGAGAGGTTATTGTAGAGGCACTCTACATGATTGCATTGCCTTTGATAGAATGTTTCTAAGTGACATGGTTTTGAGTAACATCTCATCAAAGATTGCTGCCTTTTTGCACTTTGGACTCTTCAGGGATATCATTGATACAATGTAGCTCAGACTATTTCGACATGTTTGGGTGAAAAATAGGACCATGCCTAGCGTAAATGTACCCATCCAGATGCGTTGGAATAGTCAGTTTGGTTGCATCAGGAGTAGGACGAAAGTTACACCCCTTTGCAACTTTACACTGCCTCCTTCTAACGATTTTTGGGGCAGTAGAAAACCTTTCACCACGGGCAAATGCCTCAAAGATATAAAAAACTAAGAGAGGTTATTGTAGAGGCACTCTACATGATCGTGTTTCCTTAGACGAAATGTTTCTAAGTGATATGGTTTTTGAGTAACATCTCATCAAAGATTGCTACCTTTTTGCACTTTGGACTCTTCAGGGATATCATCGGTATAATGTAGCTCGGACTGTTTCGACATGTTTGGGTGAAAAATAGGACCATGCCTAGTGTAAATGTACGCATCCAGATGCGTTGGAATAGTCAATTTGGTCACATCAGGAGCAGGACGAAAGTTACACCCCTTTGCTACTTTACACTGCCTCCTTTTGATGATTTTTGGGGCAGCAGAAAACCTTTCACCACGGGCAAATGCCTCAGAGATATAAAAAACTGAGAGAAATTATTGTAGAGGCACTCTACGTGATTGTGTTTCCTTAGACGGAATGTTTCTAAGTGACATGATTTTTGAGTAACATATCGTCAAAGATTGTTGCCTTTTTGCACTTTGGACTCTTCTGGGATATCGTCGGTATAATGTAGCTCAGACTATTTTGACATGTTTGGGTGAAAAATAGAACCATACCAAGCCTAAACGTACCCATCTGGATGTATTAGAACTGTCAGTTTGATCGCATCAGGAGCATGACACCAAAAATGTAAAAGTTACTTTGTGCAACTTGACAACATTGACACTTTTTTGCAACAGGACTCAAAGACTCAAACCGACCCCAAATGACTCAAAGTGACTTAAAAATAAATGAAATGGTCTTAGAAGACCTTATTACATACAATTGACTCAATCAAAACAAAATTTCATTTTTTGACCCCTCTTGGAGGCATGATAACCTAGGTGCCCCTGCACCATTAGTGCAACTGAAGTCGATAAAATTTTCCTATTAAGAAAAAGTGCTTCCCTTAGCTTCAAGAAATATAAATATTCTATACTGACAAGGCAAACCACGTGAAGGTGGAAGCTCATGTGGCCTCACCTAAGACCTAAGACACATGCATTTTTTGGCCATTCCATTGATTTGATTCACTTTTGATTAGTGGAATGGGTTGTAGTAGGTCTGTTCTAGTATGCTATGATGAGTTTTTAGCAGGAAATCTAAGGAGAAGTTTTCTTTGAGGAAACTTAACAAAACCATGTGTTAGGTGATGTTTAGAGACATAGAGAAGGAACCATAGAGGCATTTTTGGGAACAACATATTGTAGGAGGACAAAACCCACAAAATTCATAGTTTTGGCATGAATACTAAGTGCTCAAGTCATTGGTTGAGTTCTGTGTGTGAATTTAAGGGGGGTCTCTTTGTATTTTAGGCCTAATTGGGGCTCTAGGTTATTGAGAGGAGTTATAGATTAGGGTATATCGTTCAAAACAATCTATACCCAGTTTTGGATATGTGATAGGGAGTCCAAATGGGTATCTACTGATTGTCCAAGTTCTATGTTTGAAGATCTGTATGAAAAGTTATTAGGACTGTTCTCCTTTTTTAGGGCTACAAGCCATTTCTTGGGTTTATGAAGGAAGTGTTAATCCTGAGTTTGGTCTGCCTTTGGCAATGATTGGAATGGGTCCCATAGCATCTAAAATCACCTTTTCCGTAAAGAATTTAGAGTCTCTAACTTTTGTTCCCATTTTTGTATAATGATCATGAAATTTGGGCTTTAGAGCATAAGGAAACCTTGTCTAGTTTGTCATCCTCCAACTATCCCATTGCCTCTACATCACAATTAGAGACACCTATTATCTAGTTAGAAACCAAGACACCTAGATACATCTATATTTTATACATTACCTAGATTTTATACATTATTCTTAGAATCAACTTCATCCATCACTTAGGTCTAACCCCATGAAACATAACATGATGATGTAAAAATGTGTATATGTGTAAAAGTGCAGCAGGAAATAAAAAAGACAAACCTTACAAATTAATGTGCATACTTACAACTCAATGTAACATGACTTTACAAAATCAATGTGAATACTTACAAATTAATCCAATGAACCATTTGGGTCTACTCTACTCTTTATTGTATCAAGTGTTGCTTCATGGTTAGACTCACGCACCTTCCACAAGATTTTGTTCAAAGGTCTACCCCGATACTGTATCAAATAAACATTGGATGCCACGACAAGGTTCAAGTAATGAAGAATCTTCCGATGCGTGTTAAAGTCCTGAAATAGCCAAACATTAACACTCTTATGTGGGTACCTTCTAAGCCATGTTCTAGTAATAACCACTGAGCCTATAGGGTCTTCGATGTTTTCTCCATCTGTAACTGGGGCCTCCAATTTCTTTTTGGCCTCAACACAATGATATAAGTAATAATCTGTTCCCTCTTCATTATATTCATTTGCAATAACTGCATATACGTGCCCTACATTGATATGTGTAGCAAATTAGATGAAATTAGTCAACATTACAAAAACACTACAAAGTAAGATGACATTAGGAATTTCAAAAACTATGCAAATAGATATATTACCTGGTTGAACTAGATCTGATATGTGGTCAAAGTGAACTGATGATTCCATCTGTGTTAGTTCCAGTGCTATCGGGGGTTGATATGTGTCAAGTGGGCTAAGACAACTTAACTACCATTCGTCAACCCACTCCTTTGACTCGCACTCATCCCAGGATTGAATTGTATAGGAAGAACAAAATCATGACATCTTTCACGTATGGATACTCCATGAACCTGTAATTGAGCTTTTGAAAGAGTGCATCTCACTTGATCCTATTAGTGTAGAACAATCCTCATATGGTGCAATGCTAGTATCATTTATCAACCAAAAAAATCTACGAACTGAAAACTTACCTTCATTACCTGGACCCATGGAAGCATTACACCACTCGACAATCAATTTTGCAGCTGTCAACTTTGCATTGTCTTTATACTTTAACTTTTCTCGTGCTATGGATTTTTTGATACATGCTCCTGCACCATCATGCTCCCCCTTTCCATGCTCAGCCTCACAAAAGTTCCACATATGGATGAATACCTGTAAAATTATGCCTCCTACTCAGCCAATAGAAATTCTGCGAGTTCTCAAATTGTGACGCATAGTTATCTGACCATATGATATGCTAACTGAACATTATGCCCCTTCTAGCCAAATCATTGTAGAACACCTGAAAGCAACCTTGTACGAACTCCATAGAATGTGTGCGATCATCACTAATATAGAAATTATTCTCCCTTATGATCTTTCTATTATCCTCTGTACTATCATTCACATGAATGAATGCAATGTGCACAAATATAGAAACCTGTGTGGAGTTGTAATATTGTGATTGCACCTCACGCTGTGGCTGTAGACTATAGTTCTCTACAAAGTTGATGACTGAAACAATGCTACCAACCGAAAATGTGTCCTTGCATAACTTGAATTGCAAGTCCAACCATTGAGCTCTATGGGCATGTCTTGCATACTCATACACTATGCTGTCACGAAATATAGGCATAAACTGATACACTAGAATCTTTTTAATAACCAATTCACACCTCTTTGCTTCTTTACCATCTTTTGTATTATATGCCACTGTTTTATACTTGCCAAACTCTACTAGTTCATTTCCAACTGCATGTGTTCTTTCTATATGTTCACATATTGGCAAATGTTGCAAGCCACCGCAACGATGACATGTGCCATCCAAGCATAATTTCTTGTAGAATATTTGACCTTCCTCTCTTTCACATAAAATTCTTGATATGAAGTCTCTTGAAGATGTTGGTGGGGCACGTATGGCACAACCCTACAAAACATTGTTAGTATGCATATCTAAATATATAGACCTATAAACATCAAAATGGTTAGAAAATTCAATATGTAATCTACAACAACGAGTAGTGCATGTGTTATTTATCTTTACATAGAAAGGTTTTATCATTTTAAAATATCTTTGACAAATTTTAATTTGAGGATACTTCTCTAGAAAGTTACCATAAAACTGTGTTTGAGTCTCATCCAAAAAATACTTTGGATGTGGCTCACGGTTCTGACTACCGATTCTCCTTCTTACCACATCCCTTTGATTCAGAGATACCCTTGTGTAATTCTTCCAAAAGACTTCAATTAGTGATCTGAATGCTTCAACAATTGGTTTATCTTTTCGTGGTAGTCTCCCTGAGAATGCCCATAATTCATTGGCATTAGTGTCCTCAATTCTTTGGCATCTTCCAACGGCTCTTGATAAAGTTTTCCTATTAATTCTCAATTCTTGATTCCTCTTTCTAATGAGACGAGCTTTCCTCATTTGACTACTTACTATAGTCAATGTAATCACACGCCGTGTTGCATTACTATCTTTTGTACGTAAGGTGTTACCCACACTCTCATACACACTCATTAGATTCTTGACAATAGATTTTTCACTTAAAGCGTCTGATGTCCTCAACCCAAGAATCTTCATGATGGACCTATACTTTATACTTCGCATCATTTCAAGGAATAGTTGACATCTTGCAATCTCATTTAACTTTTCAAAGAACAATCTCCAAATCTTATGAGCATATCTTCTACAAGTACATTTTGGAATCTTACCTTCCATTGGCCGCAAAATATTCTCATCAATATCAATCAAATACTTTGGCTTTCTATGCAAAATTCTAGGTGGTGTTAAGTTAGATAAATTCATCTCAACATTAGGAATTTCATCAATATTTAAATGAGATTAGCTATATGGCATACCTTCAATTGAAGATGGAATAGATGACATACCTTGAGGTTGAGGTGGGAACAATGGCGTACCTCCTTCATCACATGTGAGTGATGATGTACTCTCAACTTGAGATGTGGTAGATGGTGTCCCTACATGTTGACTTGTGGTAGAGGACGTGTCTCCAACTATGGTATTCTAATCTCTCGTAGCACGAATTTTTTGCATTTGTTCTCTTTGTGCCACCAATACCATATCTCTTTGTGATGGTTGTGGTTCCTCTTCAATTGGCATGTCTTCATTTATCGTGTCCAATTTCCTCTTCTCACAAAGTTCCCTCATAGCCACTACTTTATTTGCATTCTTAGCTTCTATCTCTTCCTGTGTTGGTTTAATTCTTGATCGTTTCCTCGGCATGACGGAGAATTTGTCTATAGCATGATAAAGAGATCAATATTAGTTCCTAAGAAATGAATCCATACAAATAACTAAAATATATGTCATTCAACCCTTCATAGTAAATGTACATACAATCATCATGTAAAAGAGTAAATGTCACTCAACCAAAATAGGTACAAAGCTAATTATTTCAGCCATGAAGAGAGTACATGAGACTTCATGCTTGAAAAGGTTGAGGCAGACCTAATTTGACATGTTTGTTGTTACTAGGGGTACTAGGATTTGGAATTTAGGTGTTTTGTTGGTACTAGGGATACTAGGATCTGGGTGGCTTGTGAAGGAATAAACAAAAATTGTTGTGTCATGTGCATGTACAAATCATCATGAATAGGTGCATAAGGAATGTCCTAGCCCAAGATATGTGCATACAAATCATCATGTCATATGCATACTTGTATGATCTTGGCACCTATTCATTTGTATTTTAACTTGTTAATATGACAAGATAATAGTGGGATTGTATTTTTATTATGTTGTAAGGATTTATTCTTGTATAGTTTGACATCATGGTATGTTAAGGTTTGTTTATTACACATAATTATTAAAGAGCCCAAGTATAGAAAATATACATGGCATCATGTAAGATTGTAGGTTGCTTTCTTGATTGGGAATGTGAAGAGTTTTAAACATGTATGATAAAGCATGATAAATTAATTCAAATAGAATTAAGGAAAATGTAAAGAACATGCATGTAAAGACTTGACATACCTAAAAAATGAAGATTCAAATGGAGAGAGTACCCAATTATGTAGTGTTTTTTTCTTCTTGCATCTAACTCCTCAACAATTTGAGTTTTTCACCACTTGCTTCCTTTTCAATGTTAAATTGAATAACACTCATTTATATAATTACTAACAACAATACTATTAACCAATCTATAATGTTAAATTACTAAAATTGAATCAAAATTAACATTGCAACACTACAAAAATTGAAACTTGAATAGATATATATCAAACTTGGTGTGAAAACTATGTTATTTCCTCCTTCTCAAGTTGGCAAAGTAGAAAAGGTGGTGGAAAGATCATGCAAAGGTGGTAGAATGTGTAAAATGTGCATGTGATCTTCCCAACAACATGAAAGCACTTCTTTTTTTGTTAGAGCACACGCATAATCAACATGAAAATAGAGCATGTGGGCCTAGATCACAGGGGTCAACACTTTTTTACCATTTCTATAGCAGGACAAAATGCAAGCGCATTATAACACGCTCGTGTTTTGTCTTGCTATAGATTGATCCATAAATATTTGTGCCTATCTCACCTTTACAATATCTCACCACTAGTTCCATCAACTCATGTTCTATATCTAAGTTATCTCTCCCCCTGACCTCTATACCTCTCCCCTCTCTATGTCTCTCAGTCACTCCTTGTCTACCTCAACCCTAAACCTTATCCCTAAACCCTAATCCCTCAACCCTCAACTCTAATCCCTCGTCGCTAAACCCTAAACACTATCCCTATTCCTAAACCCTCAATGGGCTCGATACTATACCTTAAACCCTAATCCCTTATCCTTAAACCCTCCAACCCTATCCCTAATCCATTATCCCTAAACCCTCCAACCCTATCCGTAATCCTTATACCCTCAACACTCTACTTTAACCCTAATCCCTCAACCCTCAACCCTAACCCTCAACCCTCAACCCTCGAACCTCAATATACTCAACCCTTAAAGTCAAACCCTAATCCCTCAACCCTTAACTTTGATCCCTCGACCCTCAACCCTATCCCTAAACCCTAAACCCTAAAGCCTCAAGCCTCAACCCTCAACGTCAAATCCTAATCCCTCAACCCTTATCTTTAATCCCTCAACCCTAAACCCTATCCCTAAACCCTAAACACTATCCCTATTCCTAAACTCTCAACGGGCTTGATATTATACCTTAAACCCTAATCCCTTATCCCTAAACCCTCCAACCCTATCCCTAATCCTTATACCCTCGACACTCTATTTTAACCCTAATCCCTCGACCCTCAACCCTATCCCTCAACCCTCAACCCTCGAACCTCAATGTACTCAACCCTCAACATCAAACCCTAATCCCTCAACCCTTAACTCTAATCCCTCAACCCTCAACCCTATCCCTAAACCCTCAACCCTAAAGCCTCAACCCTCAACCCTCAATGTCAAATCCTAATCCCTCAACCCTTAACTATAGTCCCTCAACCCTAAACCCTATCCCTAAACCCTAAACACTATCCCTAGTCCTAAACCCTCAATGGGATCGATACTATACCTTAAACCCTGTTGGTTTTTTCCCAGACTGAATGCTTACTCCTAGATTTCCCTACAAGGTAGCCATCAATGATCAATAGAAACTGGGCCAGGGGCTAATAGTATAGGAGATAGACTCTATTTTTATCTCCTCTTCTTCTTCAGGCTCTGCAAAACCTATGGGGGTATTCCCTACTCAACATCCATGAGAATATGCATGCAAAGGCTGGGATGCTGACATGAAGCAGATAAATCCTCCTGTAAGTAGACTAAAACTACAAGATAAGAGTAAAGGGGCTAGCTTTGGGCCTATTTTCAGGGTTAGACAGAGGACTTGGGATCCTAAAACTAATTCTACTATCCTAATGGTTGTTTTGGAGTTTGATTTTGATTTTATGTTTGGATGCAGAGCTGGACCTGGTGTATAACCTCAACACAGAGCTAGATTGGTGCCTATCCTGGGCTTGGAGTCATAGACATACACATGTAAATGTTCAGCATAAACATATTAAAACTAGATTTCAAGGGGATTTGTGTGATATCTGCCTTATAGATACATCCCAGAACAGAGTATCAAGTTATCTCTACTTATGATATCCTTACTGCAATATATTCTTCTCAACACTTCAATCTAAAAACACTTTAATCTACCCCTTGAGCAGAAGTTAAGAGATCAAGCATTCAATATAGTAAACCTATATCCTAGAACCCAAGACACCCCTTAGATATCCAGATTCAAAAGGAAAGCATATTCAATACAGGAGACAGACAACAAAACACATGCAATATAGCATTACTCATCTAAATCAACATGAAACCAATGAATTTATGCACAAAACATAAGGCATGAGACTCATAAACTCACAAAATCTACTGCATAGAGCAACCAAAACCAGATGTATTTCATTACAGAGCCAAAATTTCTAGTTTTCAACAATAACTAATTGAGTAGCATCATCTGCTCTTTATAGCAAAACTATGCATTGAAAGAATTAATTACAAGGGAGGCCCAAAAATCCTGCTAGATACATAGTATCAAAAAAATGGCACTCAAAATAAATGCATCAACTAGAAACAAAGGACAGAGCAGGTGAGATCAGTATCTGGGCCACTGCGCAGGGACACGCATCATCAATTTAGGTGGTTGAGCCTATCAACTCGACCCATGCCTTCCTGCATAATGTGCCATTAAAGTTTTAGCTACCCACACTCCTTCAGAAATACAGCCGCAGCAAGCCACAGAGTTTTCCCAAAAAAAAACGGTCGCAGATACAAAGAAAAACCTATCACTGCAAGCTTTAAACATGGCCGTTGATCCAAAACTCATCACCGTTATCAACGGCCCCAAAAGTGTCAAAAAGTTGCCACCAACCAGATTGTGCCACGTAGGCACCTTAATTTTCTATTGCTGGGTCCTTTTCCTCCCTGTTTCCTTTATCTATTCCTGCTGAGAGTCTGTCACCGGAACCTTATGCGGTAGCCACCACGTGGCAAGCTCCATGGTACCCCTGAAACATTAGAGACTCTCATTTGAAACTTGGCGGAGACAGACACATGGCACCCCCTTTGCTGCACTTGAAACACTTAGAAACTTTAAGGGGTCACCCTGAAACTTATGCGGATGATGACATTTGTCATCACCTGCGACACTTGAGACACTCCTTAGGAACATAGAAGAAACTTGTTGAAGCTTCCGCGGGAATCGACACTTGGCACTTTTCGCACCCCTCTCGAGAAACAATGGAGATACAACTGGGACTCACACAGATGCGGACAATTGGCATCGTCTGCAATGCTCTAAAAACATTAGGAAGCAATTCAGAAACTAACGCGGAAGCAAAGACTTGGCGCTTTCTGCACTCCACTTGATACTCAAACTGGGTCCCACCTCCAGCCTCGCCAAACCAAGAAACAAATAGAAACGTGGAGGCCGACACTTGTCAGCTTCCACAGCAGCTACAAAAGACACGTGGCATGCTCTGCTCCTGCTTAGAAACTTTTAGAAACTATGCTTCCGCAAGTGACACGTGGCACTTTCTGACACATTTGAAACTTTATAAAGGGGCCTTTGAAACTTCAAGCGGAGGCTCCCACTTGGCAACATCCGTAGTAGCAACTGTTTTTACTGGGACCCACCACGATCTTCACTTAGCCCCGAAATAAATGAAATATAACGCGGACGCCGACACTTGTCGGCCTCCGCAATCACAACAAGGGACACACGGCATCTTCTGTCCCTGCTCAGAAACCTTTTTGAAACCTCGGTGGAGAGTGACACGTGGCACGCTCTGCGGGCCTTTAGAAACATTAAGAGTCTTTGAAACTTCGCAAAAACTGTGAAACCTTTAGGGTCACAAAAACTTAAAAGAAACTCATGGAAACTTTGGCGGAACTCCATCGGAAGCTGACACATGGCGCCATCCGCAGCAAGAACTTAGAAACAAAAGAGGAACAACCTCTGCAACATGGCACCATCCGCGTTGAAGCTACATTCAAAAATAAAAGCGCGGCAATAAACAGGGGCTCGACACTTGGCAGACCCACGGCACTGGCAATATGAGACCCTCTCGGCTACTGATAGAAACATTTAAAAACTGGAAACAATGACCCGATATGCATTCAAAAATGCATCTGACCCATTTTTTATCAATTTCGAGGGACCGAGGAGAGATTTCACAAGTTTGCCAACACACATTTCACCTTTGCATACATAGAATTTAACAATTTTCTCAAATGCGATAGGAAATACAATTAAACAATGCATGCGGGCTAGGGAACAATTTAAACCAAAGCACTAAGGGTCAGAAGGAAAACACACAAGAACCTATAAATTGGAAGTCAAAACCCTAACCCTAGGTGAACACCACCAGTGGCTCCGATTGGGGACATGCAGACACAAGATTGCAGCGAGAACCAGACCTCCGGGCAGACCAGACAAAACACAAAAAAACACCAACTGTACAAGATATTTACAATATATACATATTTTTACAAATGTGCACAGGGGAAAACCACTTATGCAAAATAAAATTTGAGGAATTGACCATGCACAGGCAATTCCAGCATCTCACCATCTAGGGCCTGGAGGATATAAGAATCCTCCCCATGAGTATTGCAAACCTGGTATGGGCCCATCCATAAGGGCTCAAATTTACCATGCTTGCCCTTATCCTAGTTTCTTGCATTCCATACAAGGACCAAATCATCTTTCTGAAACTTTCTTTCTGTAGCTCTCTTATCAAACAAATATTTCACCTTTTGTTGTCTCTTGATGTTTGTCTTATGTGCTTCCCTTCTCATCTCATCTAGTGCAGCTAACTGATTGATCCTTTCAGTCATTGAATCATTAACCTCCCCGTCATTCTCTTGTATGAACTTGTAAACCGGTAGGAAATTGTTCACATGCAACTTAGCTGCTGCACCATACACCAATTCATAAGGTGACCTTCCAGTGGCTTTTTTCATTGTCACCCTATCAGCCCATAATGCCAACTTCAGTTTTGAATCCCAGGATTTCTTATTTTTATCCATTATCCTCTTGATGATTTTCATTAGGCTTTTGTTGCTTGACTCTGCTTGACCATTTCCTTGTGGGTGGTATGGTGATGTGTGAGACAAGTTAATTCCATATTTATTGCAAAAATCAACAAATTCGCCTGATCTAAAGCACATTGCATTATCTGTGATTAACTTGACTAGTACCCCAAACTTGATAATAGTATTCTCCAAGATAAAATCCATCACCACCTTACTTGTAGCCTTTTTAGTAGGGATAGCCTCAATCCATTTAGTGAAGTAATCAGTGGCAACCAGAATCCAACTATGTCCTCCACTAGATTTCTCTGAAATCTCCCCTATAAAATCAATTCCCCATTGCTGAAATGGAGCATCCATAGTTACAGTTCTAAGGGGCAATGCTCCTTCATATCTTAACTTTCCTGAGAATTTTTGGCAAGGGTCACATTTCCTTACCAGCATTTGTGCATCTGAAAAGATAGTGGGCCACCAATATCCTACCCTAAGGATCTTATGAGCTGTTGTTTGGGCAGTATAATGTCCACCACACAATCCTTTATGCATGTCATTCAAAACATTGTTAGCTTCAACTTCATCTACACATCTCAACAACACACCATCAGGGCTTTTCCAATACAGCTCACCTTGAACAATAACATACCTGATTGAATGTAGTTTTAAGGTCCTCTTTTGCCTGTCACTGAAATGGGAAGGACAATTCAGATTTTGCAAGTAATATATGATGTCCTTATACCATTCAGATTTTGATACATTGACATTCTTATTCTAGACTGCATTGACTTGACATGCCTCTAGATTTGACCGTGTCATTAGCTTTGCTAACCCTTGTTCTCTTACCAATTTTGTGATTTGTATCTCTGTGTTGAACTCCTGCAACTTATTTATCCATCTGCATCTCCTTCCAGTTACCTCTTGCTGAGTGAAGATATCTTTTATCGCTGCATGAGGTACATATGCAATTACTTGTGAGCCTACCAAATAAGGCCTAAAGCTCTTGACTGCTCTAACTAGTGCATATGCCTATTTCTCCATAATGTCATACTTTAATTCAGCAGCCTACAATGACCTATTGAAGAAGGCAATAGGTTGTTCAAACCCTTCCTCATTTTTCTGCAATAAACATGCAGCAATAGTATGGAAAGAAGCAAATGAAAACAATTGAAATGGCTTAGAAAAATTAGGAGATTTCAACACATGAGCCATCTTGATTGCTTCTTTGATGTTCTGAAATGATTCAATTGCTTCATTCTCCCAATTAACAGTTGCACCTTTCCTCAACATCTTGGAAATTTCTTTTGTGGTCTTTGCAAAGTTAGGAACAAATCTCCTAACAAAGTTTATTTGTCCAAAGAAGGACTGCACACCTTTTATTGTTTTAGGGGTCTGAATTTTGTCAATTGCAGCCACTCTTTTAGGATCAATCCTAACTCCATCCTTGGAAACAATGTGTCCAAGTAATTTTCCTTCCACAACCCCAAAAGTACATTTCTTTGGGTTGAGTGAGATACCATATTCTTATGCTCTAATAAAAAACTGTTCCAAATGCATACAATGTTGTTCTTCTTTCCTTGAAAAGGCAGTCAAGTCGTCTTGATAAACAGCCAAAATTGAGTCAATTAGCCCTACAAAAGCAACATCCGTTGCTCTTTGAAATGTAGCACCTGCATTTGTTAGTCCAAATGGCATCCTTATATATACATAGGTTCCCCACAGAGTAGTGAAAGCAGTCTTAAATTGTTCTGATTCTTTTACTTTCACTTGATTGTACCCTGAAAAACCATCCATCATAGATAAAAGTTCACAACCAATCACTCTTTGCAACATGTCCTCCATATTTGGCAATGGATAGTTATCCTTCAAAGAAGATACATTTAGGTTTCTAAAGTCCACACACAACCTTATATCACCATTCTTTTTTCTGACTGGGACAAGGTTAGACACCCAAGTTGAATGTCTGATAGGCATGATTATTCTAGCCTCCCTAAGTTTTATAAGTTCTTCTTGCATTTTTGGAGCTAAGGTTGGGTTAATAGGCCTCTATTTTTGTCTAAATGGTTTAGCTCCAGGCTTCAAAGGGATTTCATGCTGAAATAAATCCTCTCTATAGGCTTTCAAGTCCTCATATGACCAAGCAAAAACATGCTTATACCTTTTTAGTAATGCAATCAGCATACTTCTGATATGTGGTTTGAGCTGTTTGCCAATGTATACCTTTTTGGGAGCATGAGATGTTCCCAAGTTTATCTCCTCCAGATCATTCTTGTTTGTTGGAGATGCTTTTGTAACAAATTGGTCCCTATTGTCAAAAGCTCTCTCTAAGGCTACCAGCCCTCTAGGGATTTTGTTAGTCTTTAGCTGAATTAATTCTTTCCCTAAAAGGGTTTCTTTTCCATCTACAACTTCCACAAAGTTCTGAAAATCCATTTCTTGGTTCTCATATTCATCAATACAATGCAGAAATCTCAGTAGATCCTTATCATCATCAAACACTTGCCAGCTACATACATTATCTGGCACTGTAGGCCTAAGCTTGACTTCAACATTTGTAACATCTGACAAAGTTATGTCATCTGGCCTTATGGCTACATTGGCTAGAAAATCTTCTCTGACATTTTTTGATCTTTCTATCTAATTTATTGAAAAAGCATCAAACAATTCAATTGTATCCCAAACAGCATGCTTGTATTGTTTCAACCTTTTATTTTTTGATGCATACTTGTCTCTAATTTGGGACACAATAAGCTCTGAATCACCAAACACTTTGAGCATCTTAATTCCATGCTTCAAAGCAACATTTAACCCTAATAACAGAGCCTCATACTCTGCAATATTATTTGTATAGGTAAACCTTAACAAGAAAGAAAATTGGAGAAGCTTACCAGTTGGAGACAGAAAAACAATTCCAACACCAGAGCCTTCCTTTGAACAAGCTCCATCAAAATACATGGTCCGAAGACCTTGCTAGTCCAACTCTTGAATACAAATTTTTTCTCTTTTATCTTCCTTATCATCTGAGACAACTCTGAAATTTTCATAATCAGTGTCCACAAAACATATATGCTCCTCTGATTCTTGATCCTCCACTATCTCTGATGATTTTTCTTCTCTAATCAGCTTGACATCCCTGCCATTCATTGGGATCATGGCATATGACAGATCCAGTTGCATACTTCCACCAATCAGTGCTGCCCATCTTCTTGATAGCAACATGCCATACTGTGGCTTGATATCAACAACTGTTATGTTCATTTTGTAGATCTTTTCAGTATATGCTACCAATCTAAAATCAACATCCTTCATGATTCCATTGACAGGTACCTCCCTAGCATCCATTGCATAGCATTTCCCACATGCCTTGTCTATTTTTAATCCAACTTGCTGCATAATGGCCAAAGGCATGATATTTGTTGATGCTCCAGAATCAAGCATACAATTTCTAATCACTTTTCCATTGATAACCAGGGAGACATAAAATGGTTCAACCTGTGAAGGGCATTTTGTCATGGTCATCCCTAGATATACCTTAGGAATTTCATCCTCTTCAATGCACATAACTTATTTCTTATCCTGAGTCTCAATATTCTGCTTGGCTTGACATGGTACTCCTGAAATCAAGGATACAATCTTATTTCTGAATTCTTCAACTTTCATCAGCTCCATTAGTGGAACAGAGACTTTTATTTGAGACAAGACCTGAGTGATGTCAAATGGAGCATAATTTTGAATAACAGTTGTAGCTTGATCCAGAGTGTTACCTCTATCCTAAGATGATCCAGCTTTAGTTTTTATGGCTCTCTGACTGTCATCCTTGTTCTGAAAATTCTTGTTTTGATCCTCAACCTAGGGAACTCTATTTTCTGGTCCTTGAGGATCATGACCTATTTTTTGCTTAAAATTTTGCCTATTATTGTTCCATTGCTTCTTTTGTGTCTCAATTCCTTTATGACTGTGTACAGGCTGATTTGCAGAAATGCCTTCTGGCCGATGTGGGTTGCTTACTTGAGCTTTACCTCTTAGGTTGTAGTTGCTCTTGACTTGAGCAACTATTGCAGCTGTGAAGGCCCTAATTTCTTCATCAGAAGGCCTCCTCAAGTTATTCAAAAAACTATGTGAATCCTGAGCATAGGCATAGTTGTCTACATCATCTTCATCATATGGGAACTGTTGGCAGCCCCGAGTTTCATCATTTGCATTGGCATCAGCATCATGAAAAGAGTATTCTCTATTTGTAGACAACATGTTGACATTATCATCTTCCATGCAATGAGGCTCATTGCATTCATCACAGGCCATGGCATTGTTATATAGAGATTGAGCAATCATACATTGTGACTGTGAATGAGGCATCTGGCATATTATGCACCATGGAGTATCATCAACAATATTTACAGTCCTCTTCAAAGGATCAGGAGTTTCCTTGGTATGCTGAGCTCTTTGATTTGTGTTGTTATGTGGCAATACAGGCCTACCATTATGCCAATTGGTATTATATGGCATATCATGCAATGATGGTCTCTTTTTCTGTCTTTGATAAGCTTGCCTATTAGGACCTATCCCTTTTTCACTTCTAGTCAGCCTATAGCTTAGATCCTTTACAACATTTGCCAATTTATCTATTTTATCTTCAGGGGCAGATGTACTACCTTGAGTGTTTTGAGGTTTGTTTGGATTCTGTAGAATTTTCACATCATCCCTTCTGTTTGTTTTGCCAGATGCCTTTCTGTTATTCTTAATATTTATTGCTATCTTAAAAGCATCCCTGAGAGTAGCAGGACCCTTATCTCTTAACCCATATGCTATTTTGGCATCAAAAGCATTAGTATATAATATTATGCACATTGGTTCATTTGGCCTCATGTGATGTGGCAATTTGTTCAACACTTTAGTAAATCTTGCATTAAAATCTGCAACTTGCTCATTTGACCCCTTGGTGATACTAGTGAACTCATTTACAAAAAAGCTAGGGTTAGTTTTGTCACCATATTGTTCCTTAAACATCCTTTTGAAATCATCCCATGATGAAATGCTTCTGTCAGGTAGACCTTTATACCATTCCTTGGCTTCATCAACTAAGGATTGCATAAATGATTTCATGAAAACATCCTCATGCTCAACCTCAAAGTTGTCCATGGTATTTTGAAAAGCTTTTAAATGGTCTTCTCCTGAGACAGTATTGTTTCCTAAAAATTTAGGCACTTGTAGCCTCACATGTTTGTCAACAGGGTTTGGATAACTAGGAATGCCATCAAAAACAAGTTGCCTGAATCTATCCAACTGCATTAGGTGCCTCTCAAACTGATTAGCATTTGCATTTCTATTTACATTTTGATTTCTCACATTATTTAATGGAGCTCTGGTGTTATTGTCTACATTTTGTCTTTGATCATTATTCTGATGATATTGTACCTCATTTCTTTGTTGATTTCTCTGCATATTTGCATTTTGGAGGGTAGGAGTTAAATCATTTTGAGCAACTCTCAAAGCATACACTTTCTATCTCATATCATCTCTGATTTTTACTGCTTACAGATATTCTAACTCAGCCCTTAAGCTCTTAATTTCATCAGCTAGTTCTTCCTCTCTAGGCATAGAAGAAGATGGTTTTATCATATTCTGATCATCATTATCATCATCCCTTAGGGATTCAGCCTCTTCAAATCTGTTAGGAGAATCATGAAAAGGACGTTCTTGAAACACCTCTGACCTTATTCTCAAACCATTACCCTACTGTCTTTCATACACATTCTGGACTTCAGCCTCAGTGTTTGAAAAATAAGGTACTATTTTCTCTGAGGATCCTGGATTATCCTGAATAAAATCATTTTTCTTGGGGCTAGGAGAACCATCTTGACTGGCTCAAATAGTCCCCTTTTTTCTATACATCATTTTTATGGGTAACTCTTCAAATAGAGTATTATGCTAGGATCTTCTCCCTTGCATACAAATTTTTACTTTACCGGTTGGGAGATTGGTTCAGAGTCGCCACCTATTACTAGGAACTGTTTATTTTAAATCAAGGTTCTTTCTCAAAGTTTATCCCCAGTAGAGTCACCAATTTTTGTTGGTTTTTTCCCAGACTGGATGCTTACTCCCAAATTTCCCTACAAGGTAGCCATCAATGATCAGCAGAAACTCTGGGCCAGGGGCCAACAGTATAGGAGATAGGCTCTATTTTTATCTCCTCTTCTTCTTCAGGCTCTGCAAAACCTAGGGGGGTATTTCCTACTCAACATCCATGAGAATATGCATGCAAAGGCTAGGATGCTGACATGAAGCAGATAAATCCTCCTGTAAGTAGACCAAAACTGCAAGCTAAGAGCAAAGGGGCTAGCTTTGAGCCTATTTTTAGTTGTAGACAGAGGACTTGGGATCCTAAAACTAATTCTATTGTCCTAATGGTTGTTTTGGAGTTTGATTTTGATTTTATGTTTGGATGCAGAGCTAGACTTGGTCTATAACCTCAACACAAAGCTAGATTGGTGCCTATCCTGGGCTTGGAGTCATAGACATACACATGTAAATGTTCAGCATAAACATAGTAAAACTAGATTTCAAGGGGATTTGTGTGATATCTGCCTTACAGATACATCCCAGAATAGAGTATCAAGTTATCTCTACTTATGATATCCTTACTGCAATATATTCTTCTCAACACTTCAATCTAAAAACACTTTAATCTACCCCTTGAGCAGAAGTTAAGAGATCAAGCATTCAATATAGTAAACCTATATCCTAGAACCCAAGACACCCCTTAGATATCCAGATTCAAAAGGAAAGCATATTCAATACAGGAGACAAACAATAAAACACATGCAATATAGCATTACTCATCTAAATCAGCATGAAACCAATGAATTTATGCACAAAACATAAGGCATGAGACTCATAAACTCACAAAATCCACTGCACAGAGCAACCAAAACCAGATGTATTTCATTACAGAGCCAAAATGTCTAGTTTTCAACAATAACTAATTGAGTAGCATCATCTGCTCTTTATAGCAAAACTATGCACTGAAAGAATTAATTACAAGGGAGGCCCAAAAATCCTGCCAGATACACAGTATCAGAAAAATGGTGCTCAAAATAAATGCAACAGCCAGAAACAAAGGACAAAGTGGGTGAGATCAGGATCTAGGCCGCTGCGCAAGGACATGCATCATCAATTCAGGTGGTTGAGCTTGTCAACTTGACCCATGCCTTCCTGCATAATGTGCCATTAAAGTTTTAGCTACCCACAGTCCTTCAGAAACACAGCCACAACAAGCCACAGAGTTTTCCCGCCAAAAATAGTCACAAATACAAAGAAAAAACATGTCACTGCAAGCTTTAAACATGGCCGTCGATCCAAAACTCATCACTATTATCAACGGCCCCAAAAGTGTCAAAAAGTCACCACCAACTAGATCGTGCCACGTAGGCACCTTAAGTTTCTATCGCTGGGTCCTTTTCCTCCCTGTTTCCTTTATCTATTCCTGCCGAGAGTCTATCGCCGGAACCTTACGCGGAAGCCACCATGTGGCAAGCTCTGTGGCACCCTTGAAACATTAGAGACTCTCATTTGAAACTTGGCAGAGACAGACACATGGCACCCCCCGTGCTACACTTGAAACACTTAGAAACTTTAAGGGGTCGCCCTGAAACTTATGTGGATGATGACATTTGTCATCACCCACAACACTTGAGACACTCCTTAGGAACATAGAAGAAACTTGTTGAAGCTTCTGCGGGAATCGACACTTGGCGCTTTCTGCGCCCCTCTCGAGAAATAATGGAGATACAATTGGGACTCACACGGATGCCGACACTTGGCATCGTCTGCAATGCTCTAGAAACATTAGGAAGGAATTCAGAAACTAACGCGGAAGCAAACACTTGGCGCTTTCCATGGTCCACTTGATACTCAAACTGGGTCCCACCTCCAGCCTCGCCAAACCAAGAAACAAATAGAAACAACATGGAGGCCGACACTTGTCAGCTTCCGCAACAGCTACAAAAGACACATGGCACGCTCTGCCCCTACCTAGAAACTTTTAGAAACTATGCTTCCGCAAGTGACACGTGGCACTTTCTGACACATTTGAAACTTCATAAAGGGGCCTTTGAAACTTCAAGTGGAGGCTGCCACTTGGCAACATCCACAGTAGCAACTATTTTTACTGGGACCCACCACGATCTTCACTTAGCCCCGAAATAAATGAAATATAACGCAGATGCTGACACTTGTCAGCCTCCGCAGTCACAACAAGGGACACATGGCATCTTCCGCCCCTGCTCAGAAACCTTTTTGAAACCTCGATGGAGATTGACATGTGGCACACTCTGTGGGCCTTTAGAAACTTTAAGACTCTTTGAAACTTCATAGAAACTGTGAAACCTTTAGGGTCGCAGAAACTTAAAAGAAACTCATGGAAACTTTCGCAGAACTCTGTCGGAAGTTGACACGTGGCACCATCCACAACAAGTAACTTAGAAACAAAAGAGAAACAACCTCTGCAATGTGGCACCATCCACATTGAAGCTACATTCAAAAATAAAAGCACGGCAATAAACAGGGGCTCAACACTTGGCAGACCAGCGGCACTGGCAATATGAGACCCTCTCGGCTACTGATAGAAACATTTAAAAACTAGAAATAGTGACCCGATATGCATTCAAAAATGCATCTGACCCATTTTTTATCAATTTCAAGGGACCGAGGAGAGATTTCACAAGTTTGCCAACACACATTTCACCTTTGCATACACATAATTTAACAATTTTCTCAAATGTGACAGAAAATACAATTAAACAGTGCATGCGGGCCGGGGAATAATTTAAACCAAAGCACTAAGGGTTAGAAGGAAAACACACAGAAACCTACAAATTGGAAGTCAAAACCCTAACCCTAGGTGAACAACACCAAACCCTAATCCCTTATCCCTAAACCCTCCAACCCTATCCCTTATCCATTATCCCTAAACCCTCCAACCCTATCCCTAATCCTTATACCCTCGAGACTCTACTTTAACCCTAATCCCTTAACCGTCAACCCTAACCCTCAACCCTCAACCCTCAAACCTCAATATACTCAACCCTCAACGTCAAACCCAAATCCCTCAATGCTTAACTCTGATCCCTCGACCCTCAACCCTATCCCTAAACCCTAAACCCTAAAGCCTTAACCCTCAACTCTCAATGTCAAATCCTAATCCCTAAACCCTTAACTCTAATCCCTCAACCCTAAACCCTATCCCTAAACCCTAAACACTATCCCTATTCCTAAACTCTCAATGGGCTTGATATTATACCTTAAACCCTAATCCCTTATCCCTAAACCCTCCAACCCTATCCCTAATCCTTATACCCTCGACACTCTACTTTAACCCTAATCCCTCAACCCTCAACCCTATCCCAATAACCTCAACCCTCAAACCTCAATGTACTCAACCCTCAATGTCAAACCCTAATCCCTCAACCCTTAACTTTGATCCCTCGACCCTCAACCCTATCCCTAAACCCTAAACCCTAAACCCTCAACCCTCAACCCTCAATGTCAAATCCTAATCCCTCAACCCTTAACTATAGTCCCTCAACCCTAAATCCTATCCCTGAACCCTAAACACTATCCCTAGTCCTAAACCCTCAACAGGCTTGATACTATACCTTAAACCCTAATCCCTTATCCCTAAACCCTCCAACCCTATCCCTAATCCTTATACCCTGAACACTCTACTTTAACTCTAATCCCTCGACCCTCAACCCTATCTCGAAACCCTTAACCCTCGAACCTCAATGTACTCAACCCTCAATGTCAAACCCTAATCCATCAACCCTTAACTCTGATCCCTCGACCCTTAACCCTATCCCTAAACCCTAAAGCCTCAATCCTCAACATCAAATCCTAATCCCTCAACCCTTAACTCTAATCCCTCAACCCTAAACTCTATCCCTAAACCCTAAACACTATCCCTATTCCTAAACCCTCAACAAGATTGATACTATAGCTTAAACCCTAATCTCTTATCCCTAAACCCTCCAACCCTATCCCTAATCCTTATACTCTCGACACTCTAGTTTACCCCTAATCCCTCGACCCTCAACCCTATCCCGAAACCCTTAACCTTCGAACCTTAATGTACTCAACCCTCAATGTCAAACCCTAATCCCTCAACCCTTAACTCTGATCCATCGACCCTCAACCCTATCCCTAGATCCTAAACCCTAAAGCCTCAACCCTCAACCCTCAATGTCAAATCCTAATCCCTCAACCCTTAACTCTAATCCTTCAACCCTTAACTCTGAGCCCTCGACACTCAACCCTATTCCTAAACCCTAAACCCTCAACCCTCAACGTCAAATCCTAATCCCTCAACCCATAACTCTAATCCCTCAACCCTAAACCCTATCCCTAAACCCTAAACACTATTCCTATTCCTAAACCCTCAATAGGTTTGATACTATACCTTAAACCCTAATACCTTATCCCTAAACCCTCCAACCCTATCCCTAATCCTTATACCCTCGACACTCTACTTTAACCCTAATCCCTCGACCCTCAACCCTATCCCTAAACCCTCGACCCTCGAACGTCAACCCTCAACCCTCAACGTCAAATCGTAATCCCTCAACCCTTAACTCTAATCCCTTGACCCTCAACCCTATCCCTAAACCCTAAACCCTAAAGCCTCAACCCTCAACCCTAAACCCTATCCCTAAAACCTCAACACTATACATTAAACCCTAATCCCTCAACCCTCAACCCTAATCCATCATCACTCAACTCTAATCTGTAATCCCTAAACCCTAAATGATATCCCTATTCCTAAACCCTCAATGGGCTCGATACTATACCTTAAACCCTAATCCCTTATCCCTAAAACCTCCAACCGTATCCCTAATCCTTATACCCTCGACACTCTACTTTAACCCTAACCCCTCGACCCTCAACCCTATCCTGAAACCCTCGACCCTCAAACCTCAATGCACTCAACCCTCAATGTCAAACCCTAATCCCTCAACCCTTGACTCTGATCCCTCGACCCTTAACCCTTAAAACTTGAACCCTAAAACCTATCCCTACACGCTCGACACTCGACAGTATATCTTAAACCCTAATCCCTTAACCCTCATCCCTAAAGCCTCAACCCTAAATCCTTAAACCTTCAACCCTAAACCCTATCCCTAATCCCTCTACCTTTGACACTCTTCTTTAACCCTAATCTCTTGACCATCAACCCTATCCCTAAACCCTCAAACCTCAATCCTCAACCCTCAACCCTCAACTCTCAACATTAAACCCTAATTCATCAACCCTAAACCCTAATCCCTCAAACCTAAACCCTATCCCTAAACCATCAACCCTCAACACTATACCTTAAACCCTAATCCCTATCCCTCAACCCTTAACCCTTAAAACTTAAACCCTATCCCTACACCCTCAACACTTGACAATATATCTTAAGCCTTAAACCCTCATCCCTAAAGCCTCAAACCTCAATCCTTAAACCTTCAACCCTAAACCCTATCTCTAATCCCTCTACCCTTGACACTCTAACCCTAACCTCAACATTTAATGCTAATCCATCAACCCTAAACCTTAATCCGTCAACCCTAAACCCTATCCCTAAACCCTCAACCACAACACTATACCTTAAACCCTAATCCATCAACCCTAAAACCTAATCCCTCAATCCTCAACCCTAAACACTATCAATAAACCCTCAACCCTTGACACTATACCTTAAACCCTAATCCCTCAACCCTCAACCCTAATCCCTCAATCCTCAACCCTAATCCCTCATCCGTAAACCCTAAATGCTATCCCTATTCCTAAACCCTCAATCCTCGACATTATACCTTAAACCCTAATCACTTATCCCTAAACCCTATCCCTCAGCCCTTAACCCTTAAAAATTAAACCATAAAACCTATCCATAAACCCTCGACGCTCAACTCTATATTTTAAACCCCAATCCCTTAACCCTCAACCCTAAAGCCTCAACCCTCAATCGTTAAACCTTCAACCCTAAACCCTATCCCTAATCCCTCTACCCTCAACACTTTACTTTAACCATAATCCCTTGACCATCAACCCTATCCCTAAACCCTCAACCCTCAACCCTCAACTCTTAATATTAAACCCTAATCTGTCAACCCTAAACCCTAAACCCTAATCCCTCAACTCTAAACCCTCAACCCTCAACACTATACCTTAAACCATAATCCCTCAACCCCAAACCCTAAACCCTATCCCTAAACCCAACAAAACTGCTTTGCCTTATGTTAGGTTGTTAAACCCATCATTTTTGACACTCTTCTCTTAAAGATATCCGAGTTGCAAGAATATTTCAGAAAAATGGGTATGAACTTTTTTAATGTTAGTAATGTTATATGGCATTTTTTTTGGCCCATCTGGGGTTCATTATGCCAATAGGTATACACATATGAGAAAAGATTTGCGTATGGTACATCCACAATGAGTAATTAATAGTTGAAATCAGAAGGATGATCATTATGAGAAAAGCTTTGTATTGGGGTACATCTATGTTTCTTATTGTCCACCCCGCACTTAGGGGAGGTATATTGTTATGAAATAGGCAAATAATCTCCCATTGTTTACTGGCTCTATCCACAAGAACTACTAAACTTTTTTCTCTTGGTAATTGTAGAGGACATTCACCTATTTTTGGCAACTCCTGCATTCCCAAACCATTACAAAAACTAAGTTATTTTAACTCAATAAATAGCTGATTGCATTGATTAATACTCTACTATATTAAAGCTTAGCATTCACACAAATGCAGATGTTCATATTATAGAAGATTGCATTATATTAGACTATTAGAGATCACTCAGAAAAATGTAATAACAAAACTGCTTTGCCTTATGTTAGCTTACAATTAAACCCATCCTTTTTGACACTCTTCTCTTAATAAAGTAAGAGTATAAAGAATAGAAGGCAGATAATTTGATCTTACTAGTATGCATGGTCAGTTTACATTCCGTGACTTCATTTTCATTGAATAAAAAGGTAAATATCTGATTTGAAAGGTGGGGCAGAGTTCACTATCATGTGCTTTTCTAGATGATAGGGTCCATAATGTCTAGGGTTCTTCAAAGAAAGGCTTGTAACATAATTAAGTTTTTGTTATACCAATCCTCTAGGTAAAGCTACAATTCAAATGCCTGCTTTGAAAGTTGAAATAAATTAAATTAGACTTACAATTTTGATTTTCTTCCATTGCTTCAACAACATCATTATTTTCTTCATCAGAAACCAATTCAAGATCAGCAACTTGCTACCCATTGGTTGACTTGAATTGCATCCTCTGTTAGAAGAAGGACATTTTTATCTGTATCAATGTTGGTATTCATAAGCTGAAGAGCATTGATATTTTTCACACACCCTATTCTTTGAAATATCTTAACCTTAAAATATGACTTCGATATGTACTTGAACACAGCAAAATCTCCAATCTCCAGCCAATGATGATTCACAAAATTTTCCCAACCCTGCTTAAATTCTAGTTTATTTATGGTACCCCTTAATTGTACATCCCACTGCTACCCACCTAGGCCTTGAAGAAGGAGGCACGCCCATTAAACCAACTCATTCGACAACTTGCTGCCCATTGGTTGACTCGAACTGCATACTCTGTTAGAACAAGGGCATCTTTTATCTATATCAATGTTGGTATTCATAAGCCAAAGAGCATTGATGTTTTTCACACACTCTATTCTTTGAAATATCTTAACCTTAAATTATGACTTGGATATGTACTTGAACACAACAAAATCTCTAATCTCCAGCCCATGATGATTCACAAAATTTTCCTAACCCTTCCTAAATTCTAGTTTATTTATGGTACCCCTTAATTGTACATCCCTAAACCCTAATCCCTTAACCCTAAACCCTAAACCCTAGTCCCTAAACCATAAACCCTAATCCCTAACTATAATTTATGGTACCCTAATCCCTAAACCATAAACCCTATCCCTAAATCCTCAACCCTCAACACTTAAGCCTTAAATCCTAAACCCTATCCCTAAACCCTCAACCCTCAAAACTATACCTTAAACCCTAATCCCTCAACCCAAAACTTTCAACCCTAAACCCTATCCCTAATCCCTCTACCCTCACCACTCTACCTTAACCTTAATCCCTCAAGGTCCTAAACTCTAATCCCTTATCCCTAAACTCTAAATCCTATCCCTAAACCCTCAACCCTCAATCTTAAACCTTAATCACTCAATCCTTATCCACCCCTCTCCTCCCCTATCTAGCTCACCCCCATCTCTACCCTCCTCTCCCCTCGACACTTACATACATACATATAGGCATACATAGATACATACATACATATAGGCATACATACATACATACATACATGATTAATAACCTTGAACATAAAAAAATTCAAGGTAGACATAACATGCTCGCGTTATTGCAAATATGACAAATAGTGCACAAACTTCTACAAGAAAGGAAAAATGCAAAGTTGAACATAACACGCTCACGTTATGTTTTTCTTTGGGAATCCCAAGCCTTAGGCTTGGGATTTTCTTTGGATTTCCAACCCAAAGGCTTAGAGTGCCCTCCTAATGTCTAGAGACGTGTTTTTCCATATTCTATAGGATTTCACATAATTTTGTTCGTGCTAACCCTCAAATTTTCATGTGTTTCAAGGTCGAACAAATAGAACACTTGGGTAATGTTAGGGTTTCTCTTAGCTATTTAACAATGTGATTTTTTTCACATTTTGACAATGTTAAACCTTTTAGCTTTAATTTCTTTTGTTTGTGTGTCTGTTTTTGGGAAAAAACCATTGTTTGGTCTTTTTTTCATTGTAAATTAACTATTCATTAGAATTTCAAAAAAATTACATATTTAGAAACTAGACTCCATTCTACACATTAAAAAAAGAAAAAAATAATTTTCAATTAGTTTTCAAAATTTATAGGGGTAGCACAGCCAAAATTCTATTTTTTAGGATGTGTCCACTTTGAAAATTAGTAAAAAATCAAATATTCATAAAAAATTTATCAGAAAAATCAGGTATAAACTACATGTTAGCTAATTTCTCACAAAAGTAATTTTAAAAATACCAAAAAAAAGTTGACCTTTTGAGGGAGCCACAAAACATGCTATATTATGTTTTTTTGACATAAACAACACCAATTTCTGTGGCTCCCTCTTTCGAACCCATTAATCTATACCATTTTTTTTTAAAAATAGTAGTTTAGAAAGTAGACTCAGAGTACTACGAACATTGTTTTGGTTGCATCTCCAAATTTTGAGTGTAACTATGTTCAATTTCTCATCCAAGGCTAGCATTTCCTGATTTCAAAAAAAAAGTGGCCACTTAAGACTCCTTTTTGGCCCCCCATCTTTTTGCACTTACCCGCATAACACCTTATAGAATTCTAATTTAACTATTCCTACATTCGACATCTTTATGACCAACCTTATTGCAAGTATAACACCTTACAACATTTTGATTCATCTTAATTCTACAATCAACAGCTTTGTGATCAAATTTATTACAAGCATAGCAATTACCATTGAAACCTTGAGGATACCTGATAGGAGCAGTTTGTTTAGGTGCAAGCTTCCTAAAATTCTTCTTCATATTCTTCTTTTGTTTATGGACATGAGTTAAATTATCTTCTTTTGTATCTTTGGAGGTATTCTTCTTAGGATCTTCAGTGTTGGCCTCTTCCTTCTTTGTTTCAGACTATCCTTCTAATTGAAAGTTATCATATAAATTTGCAGAAGCACTAATTATAGGACTCTTCCATTTTTCATAACCAAGGCTTGATTTTTCTTTTGTTGGATTTTGAGAGTTAATTATCTCATCAAGGATTTTGGTTCCTTCTTTCTATTTTAGTCTTTTGTCAATATGTTCTTTTGTCTTTTCCAGTTCTTTCCTTAGAGTGACAACTTCTTTCTCAAGTTTTGAACATTCAGCTGATTTCTCATTGAGCTTGATATTTAAGTAATCTTCAATCCTTTTTTATTCTTCAACCATGACCTTTAAATTTGAGATCATTTCTTCCACTTCCTTGAGTGTTATGTCACTTTCTTTATCTCCTTCTATTAGAGTTTTCAGTTTACCAATTTCTTATTTTGATTTTTTAGCCTTTGTCTTCAAATTTTTAATTGTCTCCTTTGCTTTCTCAAGCATGTCTTCATATTCTATATTCATTTCTCTTGCTTCATCTAGTTCATCAAGGGCTGAATTGAGTTCTCCTTTAAGGTCTACTTCACACTCATTTAGTTCAAGCTCCCAACCTTTAGGTTCCATTGCTTCTAAATCTGGTTTTGGTACAAATACATCATTGTCCATAGCTTCAAATTCCATGTGTTCAAGTGTAGAATCTACCTTAGCTATTAGGATTCTCAAAGGTGAATTGAAAAGATTCTGGTTAAAATTGTGTATAGCTTTTTTTGCATCAACATTTCAGATCACACTCTATGATTCATCATCAGGAAGTGTGATCACGGAGTGTGATCTGAAACGTCAATGTAAAAAAAGCTATACATAGTTTTAACCAAAAGATTTTCAATTCATGTCATGGACTGTGGAAATATCATGTCCTTAATTCTCAAAGGTACTTGGCTCTGATACCAATTGTTGAACACAATGAGGTGCTGAGAGGGGGGTGAATCAATACACACTAAAACTTAAACAAATATTTGCAGATAAAACTGAATAACATAGAAAATAAAAAGTAAATTATGCAACCCAAGAATCAACACAAGAACACCAAGATTTTTACTTGAAAACTCTAAACAGAGAAAAACCATGGTGAGTGTTAGCTCAAAATATATTATACTCACTATAAAAATATTACAACTTTGTTTTTGGGCTGCAACCCAAAGAAGCTACTAGTCCCTATATTTTGTGCACACTATAATTACAACTTTGATTTAGGGTAAAAACCCAAGGAAGATACTACTCCCTAAATTTTTTTCTCACTGCATTTAGGATTATAAGGATAAATATATGGATTGCTGCAAAGTAAACATTTGACTTATGCTGATGATGCAGTCTTCTTTTTCTATTCAAAACATGCCTTCAAACTAATTCTACACACTTCATATCTTGCACTCTTGTCTATCATATTCACATTCATTTCTTTGCATCACAAATGAATTTGATGATCTATAAATACCATCCACAACACTTCAAAAGATTGACTAGGTCGACATTATAAGCAACATTCTAGATGAAACGTGTAACTCTCCAAAGGTCGGCCTCAATACATACAATATGATAAGAAAACTTGTTGTGGACCTTAGGAATTCATGAAAGGGATCAAGATACATCTCTCCATACCTTCCAAGGTTAAAGCAATTAATCAGGATTCACCGCACACACTAGAGACTTAACCTGTCAGCTCAAACTGCTCAAAACTGCTAACTATTCATCTTCACACTACTGAGGAGAAGCTAAAATCTTCATGCTGACCAAAAATTCAATCATGTATAATATCAACATCATCAATTCACCTTTCTTCTGAAGTATCATATCAATCTGTACATCTGCAAATCAAGAAACATGACAAACTATAGGAAACAGAGCACTCTGGACCATATGTGATACTTCATAACTCACGATATAGCATTGCGATACATTAGAAACCCTAAAACCTTTAGGAATTAACTTGATCATAATTATATGCTTCTTCCTAGATCCATACATCCTTATCTAACAATCCTGGAGGAATACAAAATCTTTACTAAGTAAATTGGAGTCAGGAGAACAATTATGCTTAATTATTCCCTTATTGACTTAAGTACTTGCAGTACAAAAAAAAAGAAATATCTACATGCGCATCAAACCTAAGATATATTGGAACATGTAAGACCTTTGCACAAAGTTCTATGATTGATATGCATATATTTCATCTTCCACAAAAGCTCAAACATGTGTATTTAGGCTCCAGAACAATCTGTATTGCCTCTGTCACTTGATTGCTAACTTTGCAAACCACCAAACCACTTGATACTTCATCATAGCATGCCTTATAAATTTTTGAGCCTATCCTGAGAACTATTGCAAGTATGGGCCTAACCAGTGTTGTCATTAATGTCAACATACTCCTGTTGCATTGATGATAAGGATTGGATGAGTTGTATGCTGAGGATATTGAGAAAATTAGTCCTATCAGGTATAGAGAAAGCACAGTGACCATAGTGAAGTGAATATCCTTGCTAAGATGAAAATCAGAGGATGCATACAAAAGGCTTTGTAGATATGTGTCTTAAGATGATCCAGTAAAGATCTAAGAGGTCCGCATGAAGATTTGAAGAAGTTATGACCACTTTAGTAAAACTGGTTCTCATAGATGTTTAGAGGTGACAGAATGACACAGATAGGTCCGGTGAGATCCAGAAATGCAATATCTTGTTCTGCAGATTTGGTGGAGTGTTTAGGATATCAATTTTAATTGACAACTCAATTGGTTCGTGGTCTGGAGGTCCGCAAGCATCTATTCCAATATGACAGTGATGGCAGACTATGTTCTTGAGCTTCCAAATGAAGGAGAGAAAGATTTTAGTAAGAAGTAGAGTGGATGTTCTTGGTGATTCAGCCAAGCTCGTGGAGGTCTTTGGATTGTGTCCAATTCATGTTGGTGGTCTGCATTGAAGACTGAGCTTTTAATTAAAGAATTACTTCTGAATGATGATGTTCTTCCTAAGTTTGGCCGATCGGATGAGTTACACATCCTACGGATGATCTTGAAGATGTTCTGTGATGATTGGCGTGTTCCTAAAAGAAGATTGAAGTCTTAGATCTGTGTGGCCGATAGCGTGTTGATCCGTGTGAAGTCTTTTTGTAATTAGTCATGTTGTATTTATGTATTTGCTCTGTAATGTATGCCGACTTGGATGAGTATTCCAAAATCAAATATCTTGTATAAATAAGAGGTTGTGAAGTCATTTCAAAGGTATCTTGTGGAGATGAGTGTGTGGTAGAGAGGAGCAGAGCAGAAGTATTGATCTTAAATGGAATTGACTCAAGCATACTGAAGATGCTATTCTTCAGTTTAAGTATGTAATTTTTATTATTCTGTAGACAGTGTGTCTCTTGTAGGCAGTGGGCCTCTTGTGAGAAGTGTACCCTAATTAGTATGTGCCATTTGTTCTTCTTATTCTTTTAACAGAGAATACAATCTTGGGTTAGTCACCCCGTGGTTTTTCCCTTAACCGGGTTTTCCACATTAAAATTTTGGTGTCATATGTGTTAATGTGTTTCTGCTCTTGAATTAGTGCATGATTGCTTTATTATTATGCTGTTGAATTACAAAGAGAATTCAAGTGATTAATAAGAAGTAAGTTTTGAGACAACTGATTCACCCCCCCTCTCAGTTATCTGTCTTGAATCTAACAGTCAAGATACTCTTGTTGCGTTGATGTGAAGGATTGGATGAGTTGTGTGCTGAGGATATTGAGAAAATTAGCTCTATCAGAAATAGAGAAGAATAGTAAAGACAGTGAAGTTCTATGAAGTAAAGATTCCAGTCAGTTGAAGATCAGAATATGTGCATCAAAGGGTTTGTAGGTATGTGTCTGAAGGTGCTCCAGTCAAGATTTTAGAGATCCACATGAAGATTTGGAGAAGTTATGGCCATGTGAGTAAAACTGGTTCTAGCAGCTATTCAGAGGTGACAGAGTGGCACAAATAGGTCCGGTGAGATCCAAAAATGCAATATCTTGTTCTATAGATCTGGTGGTATGTTTGGGAAGCCAATGTGAATTGACAACTCAATTGGTTCATGGTCTGGAGGTCCGCAAGCAATTATTCTAATGTGACAGTGATGACCGGCTATGTTCTTAAGGTTCTAGATGAAGATGCTAATGATTTCAGTAAGCAGAAATGGTGTGGATGTTCTTGATGATTTAGGAAAGCTTGTGGGGGTCTCTAGATTGTGTCTAGTTCATGTTGGCAGTCCGCATTGAAGATTGAGCTCGTAATTGAAGATTCATCTTTGGGTGATGGTGTTCTTCCTAATTTTGGCTGACTAGATGATTTGTACATGATCCTGAAGATGTTTTGCAAAGCATGGCGTGTTCCTCAAAGAAGATTAAAGTCCCAGATATGTGTGGTTGATAGCGTGGTGATATGCATGAGGTTTTTGTAACAAGTCAAGTTGTATTTTTGTAATTGCTCTGTATTAAAATAAGTGTATGTTGTGTCGACTTTGATGATGTATTCCAAAGTCGATGTCATGTATAAATAAGAATTGAGAAGTCATTCAAAAGGATCCGTGGTCGTGATGAGAAAGTGATAGAGAGGAGAGAAGCGAAAAGCAGAGCAGAAGTGTTAAGCTTAAATGGAACAATCTCAAGCATGGTGAAGATGCTAATCTCCAGTTCAAGTATGTAATATTTATATTATTCTGTAGACGGTGTCACCTATAGGCAATGGGCCTCTTGTGAGTAGTGTGCTCGGGCAGTAAGCCCTAATTGGCAAGTGCCATTTTGTTCTTCTTATTCTTTTAACAGAGAATACAATCTTGGGTTAGTCACCCCATGGTTTTTCTGTTAACTAGGTTTTCCATGTTCAAATCTTGGTGTCATATGTGTTGAATGTGTTTCTACTCTTGAGTTATTGCATTGTGCTTCCATTATTGAATCATTATTATACTATTGAAATATAAGAAGGATTTAAGAATTTAAAGAATAGAAGTTTTGGTGACAACTGATTCACCCCCCCTCTCAGTTGTCTGTCCTAAAACCAACAATTGTATCAGAGCTAAGTTCCTCTAAAAGAGCTTAACTGCTTGAGGAGATCCAGGATGTCTTCCTACAAGAAGGATAGTCTGAGGTTTGATGGAATGAACTACACTATTTGGAAAAGCCGCATGGAATGTCACTTGCAATGTATGGGAGTTCAATATTGGAACATGACTATAAAAGAGTATATTCCTCCAAAGAATGGTCTGACAACTCTAGATGAAATTAGAGATGCTGAAGATAATCTTCGAGCCAAAGAAGCCTTACTAAGTGCCTTATCTGATATAGAGATGACAAATGTTATGGAATTAAAAACTGCATATGAAATTTGCTCAAAGATGGAAATTTTGCATGAAGGAGACAAATATGTTAAATGTGCCAAGCTACAAAGTCTGAAAGGAAAATTTGAAAACCTGAAGATGAGAATATCACTACATTTATGCCAAAAGTAAATGAGCTTGTTTGTGGCATTAGATGTGCTGGTGGAACTTTGGATGAAGATGAGATTGTTGCCAAATTTCTCAGATCCTTACCTCTTGCTTACAAACACAAGGTTGCTACTATTGAGGAATTTAGATCTTTATCAAATATTACAAGGGATCAATTAGTTGGGAAGTTAGCTGTATTTGAATTGGCTAAGTTTGGAGATGCTCTCCCCAAGACTGAATCTGCATTGAAAGCTAGTGCCTCTACAAAAGGTAAAAAAATATATGATCCAAGAGAGAGTTCCTCAAAGAAATTATCATGGTATGATAAAGCAAGAAAAGATTTGGAAGAAGATGAGGCAGAAGCTTCTCAACTTGAACCCCTTATTACAAAAAGACTGCCAAGAGGATCTGGTAAGTATGAAGGAAAATTGCCCTTCAAATGTTTCAATTGCAACAAGATTGGTCATTTTGCCTCAAGATGTCCGGAAAGATTTTCAAGGCCAAATCCTAATAGATCAAGATTCCAAAAGAAATGTTACTATTTCCAAGAAGATGATGATGATGAAGGAGTAACAGATGATGAATCCAAGATAGGAAACAAATCTAGAAATGACTGGGTGTTTATTGCTATCAAGGAAGAAGATCTAATGCCCATTGAATATGTCAATCATAAAATGGTAGAAAGGGCTCTGGCTGCCCAAGTTGAAGAAAAGGATGAATGTGTCATTGACAGTGGATGCTCCCACCATATGACTGGTGATAAGAATAAGTTCATAAATCTGGAAAGATATGAAGGAGGAGTTGTAAAATTTGGTGATAATTCTGTTGGCAGAATCAGAGGCAGAGGAAATATTTCTTTTGATGGAAAGAACAAAACCAGTGATGTTCTGTATGTTGAAGGTCTAAAGCATAATCTTCTTAGTGTTGGATAGTTGGTGGACAAAAGCTATGATCTCTGATGCAAAAATGGAAAATGCAAGATCTTTGAAAGCTCTGGAACTGAGATTGCATCTGGTACATAGACAAAAGGTAACATCTTCCACTTGGTTGGTACTGACAAAAGTTGTTTATTTGTTCAAATTGATCAGAGTTGGTTGTGGCATAGGAGAATGTGTCATGTCAATTTTGATAATATCATCAAGATAAGCAACACTCAGGATGTAAGAGATCTTCCAAGACTGGTGAAACCTACTAAGAGTTTGTGCGAAGAATGTCAGTTGCGTAAGTAAAATAGAGTCACATATAAAAGTAAGGAACAATCCTCAACCGGATTGTTGGACTTGGTGCATAGTGATCTATGTGGATTGGCAAGAATCAGGAGTCTACAAGGTAATAGATATTTCATGTTACTGATTGATGACCACTCCCAGATGATGTGGGTGACTTTCCTGTAAGAGAAATATGAAGTACTTGAGAAGTTCAAAATATTCAAGGCTATGGTAGAAAATGAAACTGGATTAAACATAAAATGTCTCAGGTCTGATAGAGGTGGTGAATTCACATCCGGAGAGTTCATAGAATTATGTGAGAAACATGGGATAAAAAGACAATTATCTACTCCAAGGACTCCACAGCAGAATGGAGTAGTGGAGAGAAAGAACTGGACCATCCAGGAAGCATCTAGAACCATGATGATGGAAGCAAATGTCCCTTAGATCTACTAGAGAGAAGTTGTAAGCACTGCTGTCTATACTCTTAATCAAGTACAAATCAGAAGCAATATTGGTAAGACTCCTTATGAACTTTGGTTTGGCATCACCCCTACTGTGAAATATTTCAGAGTCTTTGGCAGTAAGTGCTATATCAAAAGAGATGAAGACCTTGGAAAGTTTGATGCTAGAAGTGATGAAGGAATATTCTTGGGATATTCCACTCAAAGCAAAGCATACTAGTGTTATAATAAGAGATTGAGAAAGATTGTAGAAAGTTCAAATGTGAAGGTTGATGAAGGCATTGAAAATCCCTCAAGGTTTTATGAGTATGAAGTAGATGATCAGAATGATGTTTTAGTCCAAAAAGAATAACAAGCCCCAACTGTAGTTCAGATTCAGATTGATCTGGAGAATCTTGAAATACAGGAAGAAGAGATAAGTTTGAGTTGACCTATCCAAGAAATAGAAGTGCAAGAAATTCCCAAAACTCCTAGGTATGTAAGATTGAATCATTCTGAAGACCAGATCATAGGAGATAGAAGCAAAGGTGTTCAAATAAGTAGAAAAATTGGTCAAGATTCAGTGAAGTATTGTCTGATTTCAAAGGTTGAACCAAAAATAGTAAGTGAAGCATGCAATGATGAAAGCTGGGCTAAAGCAATGGAGGAAGAGTTGATACAGATTGAAAAAAATCACACTTGGGATCTTGTTCCCAGACCTAAGGATAAAAATGTGATTGGGACTAAGTGGGTCTTCCAGAATAAACTGAATGAAGATGGTGAAGTAGTCAGAAACAAAGCCAGATTGGTCTGTAAGGGTTATTCCCAAGTGGAAGGAGTTGACTTTAAAGAAACTTTCACTCTGGTGGCAAGAATTGAAGCAGATAGATTATTTCTTGCTTTTGCTGCCTTTAAGGATTTCAAAGTATATCAGATGGATGTCAAGTTTGCCTTCCTGAATGGTGATTTGGAAGAAGAGGTATACATTGAGCAACTGGATGGATTCCAATTGTCTGATCATGGTGATATGGTCTGCAAGTTGAAGAAAGCATTGTATGGACTCAAACAAGCCCCAAGAGCCTAGTATGAAAGATTGGATAAACATCTTTTAAAGATTGGTTTCAACAAAGGTACTGCTGACAGTAAATTGTACTTCAAGATTGATCATGAAAATATCTTGATTGTTGAAGTATTTGTTGATGATATGATTTTTAGAGGAAAAGATAGTATGTGCAAGACTTTTGCAAATCAAATGAAAGGTGAATTTGAGATGTCTATGTTTGGGGAAATAAATTTCTTCTTGGATTTGCAAATCACTCAAACAAAGAAAGGAATCTTCATATCACAGACCAAATATGTGAAAGAATTGTTGAAGAAATTTGGGATGGAAGATTCAAAGCCAATGAATACTCCCATGGCAACCGGGTGTAAACTGAGCAAAGATGATGAATCTCCTAAGGTTGATAAAAAAAGTACAGTCAATGATTGGAGGACTACTCTACCTTACTCAAACGAGACCTGACATTATGAATGCTATTGGTCTTGTTGCCAAATTCAAAGCTAATCGTAGAGAGTCTCATGTCATGGCAATCAAGAGAATTCTCAGATATCTGAAGGGAATAGTTGAGTATGGTTTATGGTATCCTAAGGATCATGATTTCTCTCTTCATGCATATACAGATGTTGATTGGGTAGGAGATGTGGATGAATGGAAGAGTACCAGTGGTGGTGCATTCTTTTTGGGGAAAAGATTGGTTTCTTGGATGAGCAAGAAACAAGAGGCAATATCTCTGTTCACTACAGAAGCAGAGTATATTGCAGCAGCAAGTAGTTGCACTCAAGTATTGTGGATGAAGCAAATGCTAAGAGACATCAGAGTGGAGTATGAAGACCCTATCACAATCTTCTGTGATGACTCAAGTGCAATAAATATATCAAAAAATCCGGTGTTGCATTCAAAGACAAAACATATATCCATCAAGTTTCACTTTTTGAGAGAGCAGGTGAACAAGAATTCAAAGTTAGATTGGAGTTTGTGCCCTCAAAGGATTAGATTGTAGACATTTTTACTAAACCTCTACCTAAGGACTTTTTTCAGTATCTCATGGAGAAGTTAGGGGTTATTAGCCCTCTGGTTCTAAATTAAGGTGCACTGATGTGCATTAGTCTGGTGGAGCTCACAGTCATATCTTGTGGTCTAGATTGATGATAGGAAGCTGCTACTTAGGGGAGCAGTCTGTATGATTATGAAGTATTGATGCAAGTATGTGCCCTTTGCCATTGATGTCAAAGGGGAGAGAAGACATGTGAAAAACAAAAGAGGTTGTTGATCAAAGGGGGAACAATGAAGAAAGAAAAGATAGTGAGGAGAAGTTCTTGTCTTGATGGTTAAAATAGTTTTTCACATCATATGTTGCCATCAATGACAAAGGGGTAGATTGTTGCAAGTATGGGCCTAATCAGTGTTGTCATTGATGTCAACATACTCCTATTGCATTGATGTCAAGGATTGGATGAGTTGTGTGTTGAGGATATTGAGAAAATTAACTCTATCAGAAATAGAGAAGAATAGTAAAGACAATGAAGTTCTATGAAGTAAAGATTCCAGTCAGTTGAAGATCAAAATATGCACATCAAAGGGTTTGTAGATATGTGTCTGAAGGTGCTCCAATCAAGATTTCAGAGATCCACATGAAGATTTGGAGAAGTTATGGCCATGTGAGTAAAACTGGTTCTGGCAGCTATTTAGAGGTGACAGAGTGGCACAAGTAGGTCCAGTGAGAACCAGAAATGCAATATCTTGTTCTATGGATCTGGTGGTATGTTTGGGAAGCCAATGTGAATTGACAACACAATTGGTTTGTGGTCTGGAGGTCCAAAAGCAATTATTCTAATGTGACAGTGATGATTGGTTGTGTTCTTAAGGTTTCGGATGAAGATGTGAATGATTTCAGTAAGCAAAAGTGGTGTGGATGTTCTTGATGGTTCATGCGAGCTTGTGGGCATCTCTAGATTGTGTCCAGTTTGTGTTGGCGGTCCGCATTGAAGATTGAGCTCGTAATTGAAGATTCATCTTTGGGTGATGGTGTTCTTCCTAATTTTGGCCGACCAGATGATTTGCACATGATCCTGAAGATGTTCTGCGAATCATGGCATTTTCCTCAAAGAAGATTGAAGTTCTAGATATGTGTGGCTGACAGTGTGGTGATACACATGAGATGTTTTTAACAAGTCAAGCTGTATTTTTGTAATTGCTCTATATTAAAATAAGTATATGTTGTGTCGACTTTGATCATATATTCCAAAGTCGATGTCGTGTATAAATATGAATTGCAAAGTCATTCAAAAGGATCTGTGGTCATGATGAGAAAGTGATAGAGAGGAGAGGAGCGAAAGGCAGAGTAGAAGTGTTGAGCTTAAATGGAACTATCTCAAGCATGGTGAAGATGCTAATCTCTAGTTTAAGTATGTAATATTTATATTATTCTATAGATAGTGTGTCTCCTATAGGCAGTGGGCCTCTTGTGAGCAGTGTGCTCGGGCAGTGAGCCCTAATTGGCAAGTACCATTTTGTTCTTATTATTCTTTTAACAGAGAATACAATCTTGGGTTAGTCACCCCGTGGTTTTTCCTTTAACTGGGTTTTCCACGTTAAAATCTTGGTGTCATATGTGTTGAATGCATTTCTACTCTTGAGTTATTGCATTGTGCTTCTATGATTGAATCATTATTATGCTGTTGAAATATAAGAAGGATTTAAGAATTTAAAGAATAGAAGTTTTGGTGACAATTGATTCACCCTCCCTCTCAGTTGTCTGTCCTAAAACCAACAAGAACCACATGACAAAATAATGTCTTCCAGAGGAATGCAGAGCGTTCCATTAAGTCTCCATCATTGCTTTGCCCTGGCTAAGTAGTAACTGGTACTTTATCCCTTGTAACCTTTTTTTCTAGAGAAGTGAAGACTTGAAAACTTGGATATATCATTTCAATACCTAGATAAACTGTCTTCAGAACTGTAAGATCGAATCTTTCTCTGCAAAGAAATATGGACCAAAACAATGTGACTCTACCCTAGGATTTTCACTGTGAATGCCTTAGTTAGATTTTTGCTTCTTATCATAAAGTGTGGTACTCCAAGTTGGTGAGATATACATGTAGGGATACTGGAAACATGCTAGGACATGAGTATTTACCTCTAAATTATGGTTAGACACAAAACTGATCACCGCACCATACATAGACTATTTTCTCTTCACTCAGACTAGTTTTACTTCAGCTGCTAAGTCTTCCAGACAACTAACCTTTGACATGTTGACCCCTTGACTTCAACTGAGTCAAACCATCTCTCTCAAATCTTTCACTAATTATCAACTTCTCCATCTTCTGTACAATTTTGTATTGTCATTTGCAATGAATTCCATGTTGACGTCAATGACAACACCTATTATCAATACTATTAACTTCACCTTGTATTTTTGGTATGCCAGGAAGAATTGGTCTTCTCTTGGTTGATTTGGTTCATTAGGTTGTGGTCAAAAGTAGTCCAAGTTAAAGTTTCCATGATAGACTAAAGGTTACCATCTGCTATGATGTACCACATGCACTCATTCTTGATGAGGGGATTTTAAACATTTCTGAATGGTAGAAGGGACCTCTTTCATGGACTTGAGCCACAGATGGACTAGTTTCACACGAAACAAGTCTCAAGTAGGAATGATGAAAAATGGTTGTTCTAAGGCTTTTTCCACCACTTTAATCAAGAGTGTAATCTTTCCAATAACATAGAGGAAACATCCATTATGTGCCTTTAGACTTATATGCATAGGATCATAGGTGTCTTGTGCCAAAGCATGCATGTATAGAAACTCTTCAGTTATCACATTCATCATGCAATTAGGATCAATAAGGACTCCTCTTGTAGGATTTTTGCCTATATGTATTGTAATGTAAAGAGGGCCATAAATATCTCTAATTGTGACCCCATGTGGAGTAAATGAGATTATGGGTTTAGGAACCTTCCTTTTCTTATTAACTTGAGGAGTAACCATACCACCCTTATTTTGATTAGAGGCCATGTATGTGAGACTGTTTCACACCAAGGCACTAGTTTGAGGAAATTAGGTTTTTGAAAATAAAAAACACACTAATTCCACTACAAAGAAAGTGAGTATGATGTGAAGAGTGATGTGCAACAAGGCTATTGAAATGATTTTGGGATTTTGCACAAAGAAGTGTGATAAACAAGCTAGAGTGCTTAATGCTGAAATACACAATGTGTAATTACAAACATTGAAATTTTGATAGCAAGGATGTCAAATGATGCAACACTACAATTCAAAATCAGATTTGAATAAATTTTTATGATAACAACAAAATATGAAATAAGATTTTGACTACAAACGCTAGCTTTTGTGGTTGACTAGGTTATAGAAAAAATGCAAGTTTTCAACAAAACCCTAGCAAATGAGATCTTCAAACGCAATATGTGATATCATGAAATTATTAATTGCTCTAATATGGATTATATTTGATGTATGAATAAAAAAAATCAAATGTTTCAATGATATGTAACGAAAATAATGCAAAACTATGCCTTTATACAAGTCTAGAATGCTTATTTTTTTTCACTTTTTTCAAATTTATACAAGATTTTAAATGAATAATGATAAGTATGATATAAATTGAAAGTTCTAAATTCAGCACTCAATAAGATGCAAATGAACTTGATGCTATGGGTCAAAATGTTAAGTGTTAAAAAGGGGATGAAAGAGACAAGCATGCACACCAAATCAAACCCTCTTCCACAATAACATTCAAGGACAAGACCAAGCCAAATCACTACCAAATGAAGGAGGAATCAACTATAGGTCTTGTGCTCAATAGTGCTATGGAAAGATCAGATTTAACCATGCCTTTTATCAAACCCTAGGTCAAGTATGCATAAAACCATAGTTCTAAGATAATCAGCTTATAATAGATAGAAGACGACTGAAACCTAGAATCTAAATGCACAAAGATGATCAAAGAGATGTCAAAACATGTGCCACAAAAGCTAGAAAGTTAGAGGACTATGGGGTGGGCACCCAAGTACTGGAAGTTAGAATATTAAGATGCTAAAAATTGGAGAATTGTCACAGAGGATGTCTTGATGCCAGATTCAGTGCTTATTTGAGCAAGAGGACTTTGGGGTAGGTACCCAAGTCTTTTATAATAGAATATTCCAAATCTTCTTTCAGATCCTAAAACCCTTTTTGTCACTCAGTCTTCCTATAGCTTCACCTTTTTGGATCTCACACATGTAACCTGCACACAAGAAGAAATAGGGTTTGGGAGTTATGGTGTTTAGGGATTTGCCTCAGTCAAATCCTAGGATAGAATTCAAGCTTCCCAACATTGTCGTTAGATAAAGAGTGTGTGCCCTAGAAGGGTAGAGGCTACACAAATCAATGATGATGATAGAATGATTCAAACAATAATGATATCACCTCGGAGGTGAAACCCTTTAGGAGAATGAAGATCCCTCAACTCATAAGGAGATGGATGATGATACCAAATCTGCAACAACACACACAATACAAACACAAATTTGCAACAATAACACAATGAATGCTTTGAATGATCTTTGCTCCAAGATCATAAGTTTGCAATATCCATCTAGATTAAAAATGAATTAAAAAATACACTTATATATGCTTTCCCACTAACATTTATAAATTAAATCAAAAGAGTTGACAAGGAGAGATCCTTTTAAAGGTCTTATGCCGACATACAATGAAATTAGTCCTAACCAATCAGGGAGGACTTGGGCATGGGTGCCCAAGTCCCAAGTTGCATTTTTGGTCTAGAGTAAGGCATAAAATGGGCCCCTAGTTCCCAATTGTCATGGGTTTTAGGGGATTTTGCATCGGGATGAATATTTTGCATGTATATTGTAATCACAAGGACTTAGGAGCTAAACTAGGAGGTAAAAAGGCATGTTTCCACTTTTTACTCAATAACAGTACTTTAGTGAAGCCCCCATGCATAAGTGCTCTATGACTATTAAGAGCACCAAAGGTGCTATCAAAGGCCGATAGGCACAAATATTTATAGGCCTATTGCTAGATAGCCTATATTTAGATTTTTACTAGAAAGTCATTACATGTAGTAGTTGGTGGATAGGGCTATAAATACTATAAGGAATTCATTTTTTTTTTCAAATAAAAATAATGAAATGGTATTAAATGAATAATCACATGAACTAAATCGTGAATGAACCATTAGAAAACTAAATCATAAAGAAATGGCTAGATAAATATGGTTTTCCATTCAACCAAGAAGAAGTGACATATGTAGACATTGAGTATATGTAAACACACTATGTACAACTAGCATGTTGAGTGACTTTAGCATGTTCTTATTGTGGAGTGTGACCATACTATTTGTGGCATATAAATGCCTAGATACATCAAATATTAAATGCTCCTCAACACTTATTGATTAATTTGTTCAACCCATCAAGATTTTCCAATCATCATATCTTGTAATTGCATTCCTAATGTTTGTTAATATTTCTCTAAATTTGACTTGTTTTGAATCATGCCTTTGTTGACAAAGAATTATGTCCAAAGTAACTATTTGGAATGTAGTCCACAATGCTTTACCATAAGTGTCACCTATAAACATAGAAAGAATAATTTTTTAAAATAGTTTTAGAAATGAAACATTTACACCAATAAAATTTAGTAAGGATAGTAATACAATAAGTGACACATACATATAGTGGTATGTCTCAGATAGGAGGTAAATAGGATAGATCACCAACAAGGATAACTGACCTTCCACCAATTTGTTTTGCCATTGTAAGATAGAAAAGAGAGACCAAATCACTATTCAACTAGCTAGGTCATTCCTATCATTCAAACATTGGAACAAAAGCCACCAATGGATTGAAGCTACGCTATTGTCCCTTAAGAAGAGACTTTCTGGGTTGGTGAGAGCTCTATCCCTTTATTGTAATTAAAAATATTGAGGCAATTAAGCTAGATCTAGGGTTTCTATGATGAAATATACTAAAACAGAAGTGACTGACTTGTTGGGGATGAAAACCTAGAAACTGGGACTTGAAATGAGTTGAGCAGAGCTGTTGAGGACCACTACTAGAAACATGGGAAAGATCTAGAGGACTAGGGTGCCTAGACATAGGTTTCCTAGGGTTTTTCATGTCAAAAGTTTGAGACACTTTTGACACCTATACTTTTGTCTTTCTATCACCTATTTCTATTTGAAACTTCATCTTTGACCTGCACACATAAACGAGGGAAAATGTTGGTGTTGTTTAGGGGCTTTCCTAAGTCAAATCCTATGAATTGTGTTCCCACCTCCACAACAACAAGGATTAGATCAAGAGTGTGTGCCCTAGGTGGGCATAGGTAGATCAAAATAATTAAATTAGATAAATGTAAACAAGCATAAATGAAAGATGTTACCATGAACATGAAATCCTTGATGGGATGATGCCACTATCAAATAACCACAAGGAGAGAATGAGGGAGGAGGGATCTTCCACCAAAACTTGTGACAAGGATTAGTACACACATCAATAATCTGCACAAATAGAGAGCTTGTAGATCCTATAAAGAGATCAAATCCTTGTTAGAGAGCCTTATCATAGAGAGTCATTAGTTAGAGTGTCATTGGGAGTAAATGAGTGAGAGAGACTTGTTTATATATTCATTCTAATTACTTTTTGAGGTCCCAAAATGAAATAAGGCCGACATGGTGCATTACACAAGCATAATAATGTTGACATATTCAAATTTTGAGACAAAGAGGCAAGGCACTAGAGCTTGGGCACTCTAGTCTTGGACTATTTTCCTTGAAATGTCCATCACAAAGGGACCTAATCATGAGCCTTAATCAAGTCCTAAAATGGGTATTTTCATATGTATGGATAAAAATATAAGTTAAACATGCAAATGCTAAGCATAGTGTGAAATTGTGAGAGGTGACAATTTACTACAATACATTTAGCCCCCACTTTAGTGGGAGTAGGAAATGACACTCTTGCTCATGCTAAAGGAAACCAAAAAACTCTCATAGAATGTCACTAAGTTTGAGAGATGCGCTAGCCCCCAAGCTTAGGATTCTATGATTCATAAAACTCATGACATAAATCATACACACATACACAAACATTTGAGAATTTAGTTAAACATGAGATAAGACACATCATACATAGAGAATACATGTAAAACATGCAATACATGAAGCAAACATGTGAAACATGAATAAAACACATAATACACAAATAAAACATAGAGAATAAATGTGAAAGACACACATAATATACACAAAACACATGCAGAATACACATGAAACACATGGGGAATACACACAAAGCACACAAGAAGCATATACGAGGAATTGCATGGAAGGCAAAAGTATACAATAATAAATCATCACAAATACTTGAGCATGCAAAGAAAAATCTTGAGTTAGCAAAGAAAAAGAGACCTATGTCTAAAAGGTTGTCTCAATTACCATACATCATCCCCAAGATGTAACTAAAATAGTGGAATTATAAAAAAGAGATAGAAGAATGTAAAGAAGACATACAAATAGACAAGGGATCAATCAATGTGAAAGAAAAAGATAACATGAACAATGTTTTCACATATCATAGGCTAGTAAGGTCTACTAAATTACTAGGTGACCATGAGTGTAACAATGAAAGGTCGCATGAAGCACATATGATAGCAAGTTATGTTATGCTAGGTGGCTCATGGACAAACAACAAAAGAAAACATCACAGGCTAGTAAAAACTCCCAAATTACTAGGTGAGTTCCATGCCAAGTGAAGATGTATCATGGGCTAGTGAGGACCACTAAATCACTAGGTGAGCTCCATGCCAACCATATCAAAGATTAAAGGCCAGACAAAGCATGATGTTTTCTGAGTAGCTCTGGTAAGGTGCTACAAAAATTATCAACAAGTGTTTTAATAGTAAGATCAATCATGTGGTACATGAACAAAGTAAAAGGCATAGTGTAATGTATGCCTCCACCTTAAAGTGATTGCTAACTCCATCAGGGAGCAATTACCTTTAAGGTAGAAGGAGTGACATATATGTAAAATAGGCATGGGAGGTTTTTGGAAGTACATGCCCAAATGATAAGTTTTCTCAAAAGATACATCACAACAAGGGGTTTCCCCCAAGATGGGCAAACCAAGATGATGTTGCAGGCATGATACACAGTGGCTTGTGTAGTCATGGTATGACACTGAGCATTGCAACAAGGTTCCACATACATCAAATAATATCATGAAATATAAATGGATGGAGGACAAGATGCTAAAGGGACTACATCAAGCATGGTGCAAGGTGCTAGAGCTATACCTAGTTTGAAGTTGTTGAATTCTGTCACACAAGGCTTGGTATTCATTTGTGGAATGGCCAAGCACTCGATGATATGCACAAGAAGAAAGTGTTGATCAACTATTTTTTGGAATATTTTTACGTGTTGGAGAAGGAAGAGTGATCAAGAAGTTGTTGAGTAGACTCGATGTAAAATGCACTCTTATTGAGATAGAAGTGAAGATGTAGGTGGAGTAGGAAGAAACCCTTTCCATTGTGGAGAGGAGTTTGATTTTTTAAAAGAAGGAGCAATAGAAACTTTAGAAGATGGTGGGGGTAACATAGGAGAAGGTTGGAAACCTAAAACTACTTTAGACAAGTGTGGTGTTGGTTCCACAGGATCCTTAATGCCTTGTTACATGCATTGTAAACCATTTCCATTGTATCCATGCTTAGAAAGAATTTTGTATCCATGCTCGTAATGTATCTCCAAATCAGCAAGAAGAGGAGAAGCCACATTACAAGCCTTGTTGAAATGAGGATTGTGATCATATGTTGAAGTAGAAGGATCATTCTTTTTATCATGGTGAGGAGGGTCAACTTTAGATTTAGCATACCCAAGGGGGGTTGAAATCTAAAGAGCCCCAATCAGCTTATTTAGAAGGAATTTAGGCTACGTAGAATAAACCGAAGCTACCATTAGGATCTCAAGTTTAGATTGAGGGATTGTGTACTCTCCAATAAAGGAGGGTGTAAAATCTAGTGAATCACCAAAAAATGAGCTCAAAGGATCAACACTATCATGATCATTATTGTTGTTAGTAGTGGAGGATAGTGGGTCAAGTTTTGAAGAAGGAATCAAATTTGAAAGAGGGGTTGATGCCCCACTTCTACTTGTAAGCAACTTTCCAGATTGGATCAGTGTCAACCATATAGAGCTTGTTGTTATAAAAAAAACTTCAATGTATGATGAAGAATAGATGGGACTGCCCCATGGCATGAATCGACAGTCTACCAAGGAGAAGATTATATGATAGAAGATTAGGCATGACATGGATAAGTGTAGGCAAGGTCACAAGTCCAACATTAACATGTAGCATCATGATTGTACCTAGTGATTGTTTTCCAACATTATTGAAGCCATAGATATTAAGAGTATCGGGCTTGATAAGAGAGGTATATATGCCAATCTTATGTAACAGGCCTATGCTAGAAACATTAAGATTTGATCCATTATCAATCATAGTATGTTTTATTCTAGTTCTATTAATGATGGCAAATATCATGAGAGGATCATATTGGTTTTGAACTTCTAGAGAAGGTAACTCACTTTGTTTAAAGATGATATCTAAATCCATCACATGCATACAATCAAACAAGGCTTCTACATCATTTGATCTAATAGAAGGTATAACAACTACCTTTTGTAGTGCCTCCTAGAGCGTTCCGTGGTATGTAGGCGAGGTATGTATTAAATCCTAGAGTGAGATCTAAGCCAGTGTAGCACAGAACTACTCAACAAGATCATATTCTCTAGTAGTATGTTGAAAAGGTTGAGATGTTGGTAGGAAAGCTAGAAAAAATGTTGGTTGTTTTGTTTGTTTGTTGTTGCAAGTGTTGTATGTGTGAGAAACTGTGTGGTAATGAGGTTGTTGTGACATAGTTTGAACATATTGGTTGTTTTGAGTAGTTTTGCAAAGTTGAGGATGTGACTAGGAGCTCAAGCTGAGTTTGGAACACCTTTAACTGTCAAAACAAGCTTAGATTATGGTTACAAAACATCTGAATGAAGGTGTTGAACAATTTTTAGTTTCATAGGTTCCTTTTGGGAACCACAAATATAAATTGTATTGACTTGATTTTGACATATATCCTTAGTGGTTTCTAAAAAGATTGAACATGCCACCAAAGGAGGAGGAAAAGAGGTATTCACATCCTTTGTGATATCCAAGGGACTTGAACATGTAACTAAAGGAGGAAGAGAAGAGGTCTTCACATCCTTAGTGATATCCAAAAGGCTTGAACATTCAACTAAAGGAGGAAGATCAATATGATGAGTCTTAGAGTCATCGTGGACTATGAAAGATGTGGTAGAAGTAGAAGTGATATGCTCAAAATCTACTAATACCTCATCTTTAGAAGAAGATAAAGTAATGTGTTTATTCAATGTTAGGTGAGATTCTTCATCCATCAATGCCACATGCCTAAAAGAAAGGGGAGACAAAATATCGATGATTATATGCTCTTAGATGGAACAACTCTTTGAGTGAAAGTGGATAGTGATGTAACAAAAGAAGAGAACATGTTTGCATTTATATAGTTTTGTTTATGTTTTTGCTTTCAAATCTCAAAAAGAAGATAGATGTATTAATGTTCTTACATTCTAATTCAAACACAAATGTCAAGTATGATATGCTACAACAATTTGTAATCAGATTTAGTAATTAATTAATAGAGCAAAGATCTAAAATAAGATTGCAATCATGACCAATAAGTATGAACAAATATATATGAAATAATAAGTGTCTAATTAATTCCACAACTAGTCAAGATAATGAAAATCTATAAATGTTTATTTTCTAACTAAATCATTAACTAATCAGATCTAGAACAACAAATAGATCAGATCTGAACAAAGAAGGCTTTAAAAGTGCAAGACACATCGGGTTCGCCAAAATGTAAGATATAAAGAGAGAGCAAATCACTATTCAACTAGCTAGGTCAATCCTTTCAATCAAACATTGGAACAAAAGCCACCAACGACTTCAAGATAGGTTGTTGTACCTTAAGAAGAGACTTGTTTGGTTGGTGAGAGATTTGTCCCTTTGTTGTAATTAAAAAGATTGAGGCAATTAGGCTAGATCTAGAGTTTCTATGATGAAATATGCTAAAACAGAAGTGACTGACATGTTGGGGTTGAAAACCCAGAAATCAGGACCTGAAATGAGTTGAGCAGAGCTGTTGGGGACCACTACCAGGAATAGGGGCCAAATCTAGAGGACCAGGGTACCCAAGCATAGGTATCCTAGGGTTTCTATCTTTTATAAGTATGAGACACATCCGACACCTATACTTTTGTCTTTTTGCCACTCGTTTCTATCTGGAACTTCATCTTCAACTTGCACACATAAAAGAGGGAAAATGTTGGTGTTGTTTAGGGGCTTTCCTAAGTCAAACCATGTGAATGGTGTTCCCACCTCCACAACAACAAGGATTAGATCAAGAGTGCGTGCCCTAGGTGGACAAAGGTAGATCTGAATAATCAAAGATCAATGTAAACAAGCATAGAGGAAAGATGTTACCATGAACATGAAATCCTTGATGGGATGATGCCACTATCAACTCATGACAATGAGAGAATGAGGGATGAAGGAGATTCCACCAAAATTTGCAACAAGGGCTAGTACACACAACAATAATATGCACAAATAGAGAGCTTGTAGATAAAGAGATCAAATCCTTGTTAGAGAGCCTTATCATAAAGAGTCATTAGCTAGAGCATCATTAGGAGTAAATGAGTGAGAGAGACTTGTTTATAGATGTATTCTAATTACTTTTTGAGGGCCCAAAATGAAATAAGGCCAACATGGTGCATTGCACAAGGCCAATAAGGCCAACATATTAGAATTTCAAGGCAAGAGGCAGGACACTAGAGCTTGGGTACTCTAGTCTTGGACCTATTTTTCCTCAAAATTTACATCACAAAGGATCCTAATCATGAGCCTTAATCAATTCCTAAAACAATTATTGTCATAAGTAGGCATAAAAATATAATTTAAACATGCAAATGCTAAGCCTAGTGTGAAATTGTGAGAAGTGACAATTTACTACTCTACAACCATGTGATGGAAATAATTGTTTCAAGCACGCTGATATCAACAAACAATTTTAGGCCTATAAAACTCATTTCATCAATGAGAATATCATGGATATGCATTATATATTCTTGCAAAATAGATAATGATTGACCACTCAAAGGTTTGACATTTCTAATTAGAATTTGTAAGGATGTTGAGCCTATTGGATTAGTAAAATATACCCTGACACTACTCTAAATCTTCCATAAATCTTAATCATTATGGATAAATGTTGAAATAGTGATTATCCTCTAAGAATATTTTCTTTCCATTGACAATTTTTCTAAAAGATGCTCCTATGTTCTCTTGAAATTGTTGTGAGTTGTGAAAATATACCCCAAAAGCATGTACCTTAAACAACTGAATCATAAATCATCTACACACATGTGCCTAAACATTTTATTTTTTGATTTTACATCATTCTATTAAATATTTAGTGTATGAGGGGCTATTTTTTTATTTCATATCATTCCACTATCAAAACACAACCATTATTAAGTATGAGATTTAGATGGTGAGGAGTGAGAGACAAGGGACAAGAATAATGGCCACTATGAATGAGAGTGATGATATCTACTAGGTGGAGGGTCTTCTCTTGACTATCTCTTGGGAGGATAGAAATGGAAAGATTAATAGTCTTTTTGTGTTTTTGACCTAAGATGATTCTATGGATTGGTAGCTTGTCTATAAATAATAGCAGTTTTCCTTACAAGACATATCCAAAATAACACTCCTTGCAATTTTTGTCATCTCAATCCCCTAAGACATTTGTTTGTTGCAATTTGTATGGAAACAAAGAAATTTGTGTTACAAGTTATGAATTTTCTTCATCATAATGTAAATATGTTTTAGTTGTGTATTTCTTGTACACATCACCTTTAGATTTATAATAATACTATTTGATCTAAACTTTTAGTATCAATTCCTATTTGGACATGTAAAACTTAGATTGTCATGATTGAATGCTACAAATGAAACACAAGTCTAATATGGCTTAAGAATAAAACACTTTTAACTTATGTGAGCAAAACAATAAATGATGAAGCTCTATGCCTTCTCATAATGAACCTAGGGATTCCACATAGTTGTATATGTTTCTAAATTTATCATACAAAATTTAAACCCAAAACAATTAGCCTCCAAATTCTATCAATGTAATTTCTTCTTTGCATGTTCTTCAATTCACATTTTGAATACATTATTTATGTTTTTGGGTAAAATAATGCTGATTAATTTCTTATTTTCAATTGATCTTGTGTTCAAGAATGGTTTCTTACTTGGAAAAGGAAATAAAAATGTGTGTTTTTTTCTTTTAAATGGGTAATTTAGGGTAATTAATTAAATGTAAAAATTATTAAAGTGGATTAAATTCACAAATAGTAATAAATGAAGAGAGATTTTTTAGGTTTATAATCAAAGAATAAATGCTAATTGATGAAGACAATGAGTTTGGTGTGCCTTGAAATTTGGAAATGTCTAGAGAATGCAGTATGTTGAGTTATTGATTTTGAGTTTGTTACTATGATGAAAATAGTTAAATTTCTTGTACTATATCAAAATATAAAAAATGAGTCAAGCATAAATGTTGTGAAGATTTCTTTGAGGAGGAATTATACAATTTCATTCAAATCCTTTTATTTTAAACTAAATGGGTTGGATTGAGAAAACTTGTACTTCATAAAGTCATGGGAAAGATAGTAGATCTCTTCAAACAAACCTACAAGAGAGTCTCAACCTAGTTTAAGATGAGTAAAACTAGAGTTTAACATTCAAATTTTGAATCAACAGCTTGTAGGCATGAAAAATATCATAGGAATTTTAGATATTATGTATTTATTCTATGGGAGAATATTTGTCTTACTATTATTTTAGACTCTTTATGTTTCTACTTGGCTTCCCATTAGTTAGGTTTTAAGATATTTTGTGTAATTTTGTAAGATAGTGAAACTTAGCAAATACCAAGTTTTCCCACTGAGTCTAGGTTTGAGTTGAAAGTTGACTTGTTGAGTTTTTCTCAGTTTGAGTCTCACAATAAGACATTATTTCTTCTTGAGGTCTTCCAAGGAATTGCAAAATCAAAACTTTACTACAAAGCTAAAAAGTAGAATCCCACTCTATATGGGTATATGTTTGAAACTTCAATTTTGTCAATAGATTAGATGAACTTTTGTAAGTGTTTATTTCTCTCCTTTGGTCCTACTGAAAGCTTGTCCCTATTATCATGTAGATCTATGTGTTATGTGCTAGAAATATTTTGGAAATTTTGGTTTGTTTACTTGAAAATTTGAAATACTAGATAAATGCATTTAAGATATACTTACACCTTTTCCTTTTGAATATTTAGATAAGCTTGGTGCTTTTGACAATAATACCAATTGAGTTCAAGAGTAATTACTTTTGTACTATTTCATTTATGAATGATGAAAAAGAACATTACAAGTTATTTTTAAATATTTATAGTCTTATCGCTAAATAGTATATATTTATATTTTTATTATAAAGCCATTACATGTAGTAGTTTCTGGACAAGGCTATAAATATTATAAGAATTTCAATTATTCTTTTACAAATAAAAATAATGGACTGATATTAAATGAATAACCACATGAACTAAATCATGAATCAACCATTAAAGATGCATTGTTTCTCATCTCTAATGATAACAACATCAACAAGATACACAACTCTACATGATAATGATATGAACCTAAATGACAATTACCAACCACAAAATCAAACAAATTTGATGTTGCAAAACTCACTGACTGCTCCAAGTATTGAAAATGATATGCATAGACTTCACTAAAATAGAACAATGCTCTAAAAATTATTTATTTCAACATGCAATATAATGAACCCAAAAAGATTGAGTCAACTAGTTTTTGTTACTGTCTTAATCCTTGTGGTTAACAATATAGTTGTAATTAATTTATCTAGTTTTGTTTTATGTTTTGGCAATTCAACTATCTTGTCTACCTATTTATTAGATGTAATATTTCTTTATTGGCAATATAATTTAGCCATTTACCTCTTTTTCCCAATCATGGCCTGACAGTGGTACCAGAGCATAGCAAATCAAATAAATCCATTTCAAAATAAATTTGCCTAACCGTGTAGAAGGAAATCCTATAGAGAGGTTCGTCCCAAAACCTATTCTCTTCCTATCAATGACCGTTGGGCAGATAAATCTCCCTATTGTGCTAGCAATTTTATTATTGTTGTGGCATAATGAGTTACTATGGTGTAAGGAGTGGGTGGGAAGCACAAAGATTGGTGCATCTTTTCTTTGCTATGTCTAAAGAAAACTTTGACAGAGGTGATTTCTAGTTTATGTAGCAGTTTGAATAGATTTTTGCACTGACTTCAGTGACCCAGTCCAAAAGACAACATCGTTCTATTTCCTGGTTTCAATGCACTCATACTTCTTGAAGGCACTGGAGCCCAAACAACACTGAGAGTTTGGTTGAGTCAAATCAGGTGCAATCTTTTCATTTTCTTTAATCTTTGGTGTCTAAATATGCTGCTGCTATGGTGTCTAAATTTTGTCTTACTTTTTCAATACTAATTTAAGTAAGAAAAATTCAAAATTTGAATCTGCAAATTGTGTAAATTTTTTTTCACAATGCAATCTATTGTATCAATGATTGGGGAAACATTATCTGGACAAGATACATGGGTAGAATGGTATAGGAAAATAGAAAATACACTTATTTTCAATGATTTGTGGTATAATATTTGTGATGGAGATGTCCAACCTACAGTACCAACTACTGCTAAAGAGAAAGAAATATGGCAGTATAACAAATCAAATGCATTGACCCTAATAAGGGCTTCTGTTAACATGGAGATGTGTTTTGACACATACAAGGGTGTTCATTTTCTTGGGATGCCCTTAAAAATTTGAGAGATATATATGATTCTAATTTTGAATTAGAATTTATTTAGTTACAATTAAAATTATTTAATCTTGAATTGAAAAATAGGGATGTTATGAGTTTGGCTTCTAAAATTTGAGCCATAAAACATGATATTGATGTTGCTGGCAGAAAAGTTGATATCTATTTCACAACCTTAATAAAGGCACTTCTACCAACACATTCCACTTATTTAGAATCCCTTCAAGAAAGTAATCAATTGAAAACAATCTTTTTTGATGAATTGGTTGCAAAGTTGGCAGAACGTGAGAAAGCTTTTGGAAGAAAAATTGATAACATTGGTGAAAATGTTTGTCTTGCTCAACAAAAAGATAATCCTCCTAATAAAATCGCTTCTAGAGGTGGTCATAGTGATAGAGGAAAATGCAGAGGTCAATGAAAACATAGAGGTAGAGGAGGTGCCAATGGCAAAGGGCACTTCCAACATGACAACCAAAATGCTAGACATCACTTGTATTGTAAAAGATGTGGTCGTAAAGCGAGTCATAAAGCCAATGAATGCAAGATCTCATGGGATAAGATAGAAAATTATTTCAAACCAAAAGATGAATCACACTACAATGACAAAGCATTAGGAACAACCTAATTTGCATGTGGTAGTGATAATGATGAATATGTGCTTGTTGTTTCAAATTTTGCTTATTGTAATTCAATTAATACTTCATGGCATGATGCTTGGGTCTTAGATACTAGAGAAACACAACATATGACATGTAGGCATGATTATTTTGAAAAATTTCATGAATGTGCATGTGGTCCAATCTATTTGGTAGATAAATCAAGTCTTAAGCCTCTTGGCAAAGGCACTATTTGGCTTAAGTTGCCTGGTCTTCTAGATTTTGTACTTCATGATGTCTTGTATCTTCCTCAATTGCAACATAAATTGTTGTCACTACTATTGATTAGGCAACAAGGCCACTCCACTTTTTTGGAAAATGAACAAGTGGTTGTTAGAAGGAAGTCCAATAATCAAGTTGCCTTAACTGGTTGTGAAGAAGGAAAGTTATAAAACTTCATGGTGAATCAACCCTTTTAAGGAGTTTTTCATATCTCACTAAAGAAGGTACTCTTTCTCCTAGTCTTTTGTTGCATGCTAGATTTGGACATGTTAACTATGACATCATTCATATCATGCAAAAGAATGGTGTTGTTGGTTTACCCACTTTGTCTAAAAAAGTTGAAAAATGTGAAGCTTGTATACTTGCAAAACAATATAGAGATTGTTTCCCTCACTCCACTTGGTGAGCACATAGAAAATTGCAACTCATTCATTTTGATTTGTGTGGGCCTTTACCAGTAACTTCTACTGAGGGATGTAAATACTTTATGTTGTTCATTGATGATTATAGCCACATGACTTGTATTTATTTCTTGAAGCAAAAGCCTGAAGCTTTTGAAACTTTTAAGAAGTTTGGTATTATGATTGAAAAGAAAGCATGATCTCAAATTGACACTTTTAAAATAGACAATGGTGGAGAGTTTACCTTCATAGTTTTTGAGGATTATCTTCATCAAAATGGGATTCAACATCATCTCACTGTTCCAGGGACTCCTCAAAAAAATGGTGTTGTTGAAAGAATGAACACAACTATCATGAATATGGTTCACACAATCTTATACTTCAAAGGAATCCATTTGCATTTTTGGGCAGAAGAAGCAAGAACAATAATTTGTCTTCACAATAGGCCTCCTTCATCTATTCTTCATCAACGAATTCCATATGAAGTTTGGTATGGCTATCCTCTGTTTGTTCGGCATCTTTGGATTTTTGGTTCCACTTGCTATGTTTTGATTCCAAAGGAGAAAATAAGTAATTTGCATCACCATAGTTATAAATGCATTTTTCTTGGCTATTCTAAATCTTCCAAAGCATATAGATTATATGATGAGGCTAACAAGAAATTTATTCTTGTGTAAGAGATGTTATATTTTGTGAAACTTCTAAAAATGATACCAATATTTATTGTCAGTTATAACAACTTGATAAATTTTTTAAGTTTATTACTTGGAAAGAACATCCATGTGAGATTCCACAATATGAGGGGGATAAGTCATTTAGAACCACCTTTGTTGGATCCATCTCTAGAATCTCTAACCCAAGATGTTCCACCTCAAGATCTCCAAGAAGAAACTCCCTTTAATAATGACCATCATCCTGTAGGAACCATTAGACATTGATGGAGCTTCTAGTCAAGAAATGGAAGAACCTTTGGTCCAAACAAAATCTTCACAAAAATGGGCAAAACAAGTCCAACAAGCTTTGAAAGATTTGAGACCTGACGAAATTGGTAAAACGGGATCAAGAAGTTCTTATAAAGCCAGGCAGTAGGCTCAGTCTAGTAATGAAGGAATCTCAGACCCTATTGATGAACTTTATATCACAATGGACTCAGAACCAACTACCTACAAAGAAGCCAAAAATATGGTAGTGTGGAGGCAAGCTATGCAAAATGACTATGATGCTCTTGTCAAAATGGTACTTGGGAGTTGGTTGATCCTCCACTAGGTTGTAAACCTATTGGGTGCAAGTAGATTTTTCAAAACAAGTATAAAGTAGATGGATCACTTGACAAACATAAGGCCCACCTTGTTGCAAAAGGTTATGCTAAGAAAGAGGGCATAGATTATGATGAACCTTTTGCACCTCCCAAAAAATAGACTACCATTCATGCTTTGTTGGCTCTTTCGACACAAAATGCATGGAAAGTTCATCAAATGGATGTCAAAACTACATTCTTGAATGGTGATCTAAAGGAAATGGTATAGATGACTCAACTAGAAGGATAGGTTGTTAATGGTCAAGAACACTAGCTCATAAAATCATTGTATGGTTTAAAGCAAGCACCCCGATCCTAATATGAAAAACTCACCGAGCATCTCTTGAAGTTGAATCTCAAGCACTTTGAATTTGATGATGCAACTCTATTTGTCAAAAAGGATGATCACATTGTTGTCTATTAGTTGTTTATGTGGATGATTTAATTTTCACTAGTAATACTGAGGCCTATGATCAAACTATGAAAGACAAACTGAAACAAGGGTTTGAAATGACTGACTTGGGACATCTTCATTACTATTTGGGTATTGAGGTGATTCAAAAACCCAAGTATATCTTCATCACTCAACAATTGGTATTAGAGCCAGGCTAGGAGCCCCAAGCACCTGCAGTGTGGCTTAAGGGGGGTGTTGGAAGTAAGATACACCTGGACTAATGATGAACTGGCCACAAGGATCCAGTAGTTCAGTTGGTAGAGCGCTCCAGCAGCAAATGGAAGGTCCTAGGTTCAAGTCCTAGCTGATCCATATGAGCAATAGCTCAACAGTTTCCACATTCAAAAGGAAAGATACAACTGAAATTCATAAATCAGCTAGATAAGCCAATGAATATAAAATGTATTGTTTAAGATAGGGAGTCACCCTCCATTTCCTAACATGGAAGGTCCTAGGTTCAAGTCCTAGCTGATCCATATGAACAATAGCTCAACAGTTTCCACATTCAAAAGGAAAGATACAACTGAAATTCATAAATCAGCTAGATAAGCCAATGAATATAAAATGTATTGTTTAAGATAGGGAATCACCCTCCATTTCCTAACATGGAATGATTAATGACGTGGTTTGCACAGAGCTGTGACGACCTCCCAGAAAACAAATTATTCATAAACCTTCATAAGTTGCAGCTGTTTTGAGAATTGTAACCTACCATTCATTTAAGGGAGAGATGGCTAATGGTTTGCACAATGCCTCAAAACAGGCTGCGACTAGCCAATACCAAACAATGGGCGACAACTAAAATGATCGGCCCCTCTTAATCTATTCTGTATTTCAACGGGCGACTTCACTTGATAAGGCAACATCCATACCAAAACTTCCAATTGCCCCTTCCAAAACTTGCACGGTCAGCAAAAGCTTGGAAACAGATTTAATTGGCTAGACAGCGAAAGGATACGACTAAGCAAGAGTTATAAATTATTGGTTACGCCCATATTGTGCAATATTGTATCTTCAGAGATATAATTACAATATCTCCACTTAGCATTAATTCCTCCTTCACGCCTCTATTTTGGAATTACAGAGGTGCGGCCAGCTAGGATCCCTACAGCTGTTTACTCCTCCCACAAATAGGCAAATTCAATTAAGGCATATAGTGCTTCAGTATAAAGATTAAAACAGATATAATCAATTCATACACTCATTATCAGCTGTGGCTAGGCTTAATGTAACAGCCAATCAAAATAATAACCATTCCCGATTTTTTACCTTGGCTGAGCGCTGAGGTCACCTTTTCCAAATCTCTAGCTCTGTCAATGATCACTTAAAGAGCTAGCAAACTACTACAGGTCGTGTGAACATTGATGCCCCCTTACAATAGTCACACCCTTGATGGATTGGCCCTATCCAAACGGCCCAACACATTACTCATAATTTTCAGCTCTATATAACATTTACTAGTCATAGCACATATATGTTGAAATTATTTTGCCACTAACACATCATCTGATATAGAAGTAATGAAGAATAACACCCAATATATTTTTCCATACCAATAGGGCACGACAAGCTTACAGAGTCAAAATACAAACTAAAGACTGAAATACAAATTCCACGTTAGAATTTCGTAACCTACAATCACTACAAACTCTGAAACCTGAAACAAGGATAAATGAAACATTCAAACACAAAATCTGAAATAACTCTTTAAACACACATGTAAATCTTTTCAGACCATACACACACAATGAAAACTGGAAAATCTTCTACAAACCAAAACTGGAAATATTAAATGTTACTAACAAACCCTGGGTGTCGGCTGCCAATCCAATGTGCTCCAGGCCTTTTTTTGTTTTTTCTTTACTTTGTTGCTTTGTTTGTATGATCACATATAGTTAATCACTTAGATAAAGATATCTCACTTTCTCAAAATGCATATCAATATCTCTTTTTTATAAGAATTAGAAGTAAAGATGTTTATTAATTAAAATATTTTAAAATAACTTCTTTATAGAAACAAATAAATATTCATTATCACCTTTTATGAGATTTTTCAAAAATACTTTCATTAAGTGTTTTCTTGTCATAAAACACATGCATAGTTGTCAATGCTTGTCATATAAAGCAAATAAGTATTAATGATATTCTTTACTAAAATTAGCTGCACCAATTCTTTTTTGTTTTTATAAAAGAAAATCTGTCATAAATTCTATTAATTTCTTGTAACTCCTCATAAATAGTTGTCAAGAATAATATTCCAAGTGTCAAAGACCTATCTAAAAAAATTGATTTTCTTTAGACTATCAAATAAGAAAGACTAGAATAAGTGCACATATAATGACCTATGGACCAAAATATAAATTCCTATCTAAATATAAATGTCCCACAAACACCACTTATACGAGAACAAAAAGAGGTTCATGTTCAGATCACTTACACATCACCTTAATGATAATATTGCACAAAGTCACCTTTCTTTAGTTTGAATGCTTTTTATTAAAAGACAAACAAACAATCAAGAGCATCTTCAAGAGCGTCACGGGCAACCTTCACTACGAGTTCAATAGCTTTAAAGCTGGGTATCATCCTCTTCTATGCAGCTTTCTTTACTGGCCGTTCCTGGCTTTAAATTCACCCACATCCCATTCACCAAGAGGAGATTGGACTCAGTAAGTCATAACTATAAAACAAATATAACATAACAGAACTTAGAGAAAGTGAAAAAACATCGACTGTGGTGGTCAGTGGGCCCCTAGTAAACGTGGTGTGGGAGACGTGGTATGAGGATCGCATTCAACGGTACAGCTTTCTTTAATATGAGTCCAAACTCGTTCCTCATGTCTATCTGCTCGCAACTCATTCCATGGGGAAGTGGAAGTGTCCACTCAAATGAATGAAGCAAGAGAGCCAAAGTCAGATAAACCATACGGATCCCGAAAGGAAGCCCCACGCATCGTCTTCGTCCAGCTCCAAACGGAATCAGCTCAAAATTGTTTCCCATGTAGTCTATCTTGCTATTCTCACCTTCCAAAAATCTCTCCGGTATAAATTCAAAGGGATCCTTCCAGGTTGCAGGATCCCTTCCTATTGCCCACAAGTTCACCATCACCTGAGTGTGTTTGTGTATCATATATCCCTCTATTTCACAATCTCTCAAAGCTGTGTGGGGCACCAGCAGAGGAACCAGCGGGTGCAATCGGAATGTTTCTTTCACCACCGCATGGAGATACGGCAACCGATCTATATCACATCCTTCCACTTTTCGCTTGAGACCAACTACGTCATCCAATTCTTGTTGCACTCGTTTCATTTTCTGCGGATTGCGAATGAGTTCTGCCATGGCCCATTCGATAGTAGTGGTGGTCGAATCAGTACCGCCGAGAAACAGTTCCTGAAATAAATTTAGTGACATAATTAGAAAACCAGAACTATTAAGAATTTATAGATCTAATCGTCTTTTGGGTACTTACAGAAATCAAAGCTCTAACATCAAAGAGTGTGAAATCCCCGGTTCTAGCATCTAGCAGAACGTCGAGAAAATCTTTGTCGGATTCATTCTGCTGAAGCTTTATGTTTTTGGTGGTAATCATATTCTGCTGAAGCGAAGCGGGCTGGTTTGGAGATCGACGGTGCAGGGTCGAGCAGAGCTCTGTAAGACATTAATTCGATTTCGTGGGTCATGTGAGATATTTTCCCGTTGACGTGGTCTCCTCGATATTTTCCCATTCACGTGGTCTCCTCCTTTTCCTGTTCACGCCTATCTCCCTCTTCCCATTCACGCGCGGTCGGGATATCTGCGTTCTCTGTACCATTTCAAGTCAAAGAAGGCAAGATGATGGTGGCTTAAGTGAAAACAACGTCCACACAATTTACTTTCAGTCAGATGCTTAAATAAATTTTTTTGAACAATGCTTACATAATGTTTTTTTATGTGTTCTTTCTCAAACATAAGCATATATAGTTGTAATTAAATATAAGAATAATAGTTGAAGTCTCAAAATATAGGGCTTATTGGGACAATCTATTGTTTCCATTAGTTGTATATTCACAATATTTATTTTTTTATACATAGCCATTTATCATAAGTGTCCAAAACTACTTAACTACCTTGATCTTAGAGATTTGATATATTATATACAATATAAATATGATATTTGATATTAAATATCAAATATTTATAAATAACGTAACAACTTCATATATAATATCATAAAATAATATTATATATCATATAAAATATATTATATAACTATGGATGAAAAAAGATACACCTTAAATCCAAAAACATCAACATAACTTCATGGGCTATGGAAAATTCATGCCAACTATTATATTTATATATTTATATGTATAATATAATATTATTAAATTGTATATTTAGATTAATCATATTATATATTTATATAATTATATTGATTGTTATATAGTATATTTTATATGATGTAAATCATTTAATATATTTTTAAAAAAATATTTTATTATAAAATCACATATATAATATCTAAGATAATAATACTTATTATTGTATAGTATATTTATATGATCAGTTATTCAATATATTTTAAAAATAACAATATAATATAAAAACTGTATATTTATATTAAATATTAAAATATATTTGTTATTTTATTATATACTAATGTTATAGATATAATTTATATTATACTTATATTTATCATTAAATATTATATTCTATATGATAGAAATTATTAAATACAAATATAATATTATAGATTTTTAATAAAGTACTATTTAAATTAATTTATAACAAATATAATAGATTAACTGACTTTCTCAATCTCAATTATCAAGGTGTTGGCTACGAATTATCCCACAACAAAAATAGAAACCAACATAAGATCCTCTCTCTCTCTCTCTCTCTCTCTCTCTCTCTCTCTCTCTCTCTCTCTCTCTCTCTCTCTCTCTCTCTCTCTCTCTCTCTCTCTCTCTCTCTCTCTCTCTCTCTCTTTCTCTCTCTCTCTCGCCCTTAATCGATCCTCTTCTTATTTACTAAGCATGTTGAGCCCATCCAACTGAAATGGCAGGCCTACATACAAACTTGGCAAGACTTGCCATTCATCAAGACTATCTTCTTGCATTAGATGTCCCTAGTTAGAAGGAGTTTCATCATCAATGTCTATAAATGGATCTAGAGATGTGGGGTGCAAATGTCATGTGACACTTGGTGGACATGTGGAGTGTGCGTAACAATTTTTTGTTGGTGGGACTAATGTATAGATTTTCTAAGGAGATCTGCATGTGCAACATCAAACGGGGAGGCACCATGTCTTTCTAGCTAGTAGTTGTGGCAAAAAATTGGTTGGCCTGCTACACATTTGGTGAAGGTTTCGATTATAAGTCAAATCCACTTAGGTACATTAAAGAGTTGTGGAAGTTCAATTGCCATGTCTTTAAGTGAATGATGATTGTCTTGTATCCCTATAGACCATGTAATTAGTCTAGCATTGAAAGACGTTTGTCATATTTAGTAAATCCCATGAACTAGAACTCATGATTGTCTATAGTCAACATTGAATATTCTTTTTTGTGAGACTGTCACTATTGGCAAATGGATCCACAACCTTCACCTTTACCACAGGTATCGCCACCTACATATAGCAGAAGTGAGCAGTCTCCCTAATCTAACAAAAATCATCTTGTCATTTCATTCGATACACGTAGAAAGAAAGGAGGACTTTTGGATCAACATTTTCTAGCTATTGGCACCTATAGATGAATAACACCTACAAGTTTGAAAGCATTCACTGCATATGTGAAGAAAAGTGGATGAACTAGTTACAAATATGATCCTTGAGCTCATTTATAACATATTTTAGTTCTTTTCAAGGTTTTTTTAAAACAATTGAATTATATTTATACTATATTTTTGTTTTTAAATAGTTGATTATAATATTATAAGGGAGCATACATATGAACCAGAAGTCCTCTATTGGCTAAAGTCACTTAGATGTCAAATCTAGCCCAATCACACCTTTGGATCTCTACAACTTCACTTTCATCCATTCTCAGTCTCAATTTATCTTCTAAGCATTATAAATATCCTTAAGGCTACAAAATCAATATACATTTTGATGAATGAATATAATATTTTATGATTGAATGTTTTGTCATTGTGTGTATTTATTTATCAATGTGCACAATATCCTAAAGTATTGCATGTAGTATCTCTCTTTGTTAGCTTAGTCATGTTATTTATGCTTTGAAATCAATGTGTGTTGCCTAAAATGTCATTCTCCATAGAAAGGGACCAATCTATCCTAGGTGATGTCATTGCACTAATGGCACATTTTAGAAAGTTTATCCCCAATTTTTCCTGATGTTTTTGAAGAGGCTCATTTTTACCAACAATGAGTATTATAAATGGAATCCATGATCCTTAGGAGGCTACGTTAAGCGCTAGCCAAATACCTATTCGAGGATGAAATCTAAAACTGGTCACTAAATCATCCAATATAGCTCAAAGCCCACGATGCCATTGAGGTTTGATCAAAGAATTTGAGATCATGTAGATTATCTCCTTAGCCTCCTATGCTTCCAAGGAAACTATAACAAACATTGAAGACACATCTATATTCAACCTATATCTATGGGTTGTCGACAAGAACTGCTCCCCAAGGGTTACTCTAATTGCATGTATCATGATGAAAACATTTACCTTGAAAATATTTCTTAGCCTAAGATCTATGATATACCACAAGAAAGCAAATTGTCTTTCCTTGGCCACCAACCTAAATGTTGTGTCCATATTTCTTTTTCTCTAGAACCACTAGAAATGGTATGACAAAGAAGTATTTATGTATCAATGGTGGGAGTTGGTTGTATATCTTTTCATGATGTTTCTCTCAAATTTATTTTGTTTTCATATTTTTTAGAAGATAAAATCAACTTAAATAAATTTGAACAATTTATTTAAATTTAGAGGAATAATTAGCTAATTAAATAATTAAAATTATTTAATTATTGTCGTTAAGAGGAATTAGGATGATGAATTAATTAAATAATTATATTTATTTAATTAATATGGATTTGAAGATTGAAAGAGAATAATTTAATTAAATAATTAGAATTATTTAATTTGGAAGAATAAAGTGGAATTAATGAATTAATTAAATAAATAGAATTTATTCAATTAATGTTGGAATTAGGGGAATTAGAATAAATTGATGAAATTAATTAAATAATCAAATTATTTAATTAACGTTGGATGCAAGTGATTTAGACGAAATTGGTGTATGTAGGGTGATGTAATGTAAAGGTCATTTTTACGTGTCTAGAGGATGCACGATGGTAGGCTAGATGACAAATAACCATGAAGTAGGTGGTGACCATGCTTATATTTGCAAGACAATGTCTATTCAATGTAAGCTTGTGATAAACAAACATACATTCTTCAAATAATGTTCATAGATTGCTTTCGACTAATCTGTCCGTATTGTTCATTGATGTGTTTTTTACCGTCATTTGCTATCCGTATTGTTTTCGATCGTCATTTGCTATTCGTATTGTTTTCGACCAACCAGTCATTTACAACACATCAGCTGGTTAAGCTCTTCCATGTTAATGGCCCTCACTATAAAATATCATGATGTTAGATCAGTGAGCCTCACACAATCTTTTATTATTCGAATCTTATATTGTTGGATCATGGGTGGAACTAAAACCTACAATCTCAATGGCAATTCTCCATAGTACAACCGATAGGGTGATAGAGAGTAAATTTATCAATAATCTACCTTAGTACAGTCTACATAGGGTAAATTCAATGTGTCTAATCCATTCCCCTATATTACAGTAGGTAAATTTAATGGCTAACATTCGATTGATTATGGAGGTACCACTGCTCACCTCAGGCCTAAACTCATTCCATCTATGATGCTTTTGAACTAGTTATTTCCTTTTCTCTTATTCCATGTCACAATTTTAATAGCCATATCGAAATCTAAGATAAAAATCTATACATATTTTAAGTTGAAATCTATGAATACATAGTTTAGATCATTCATCTAGACCACTTAAGCTGCTTTTACTGTTACTTGTTCATTCTAGTTACATTAGCAAGCAACAAAACCAATGGAAGCATTTCAATTTCAAGGGTCGTCGAGGAGTAGCAGATAATTGCCTTTACTACCTTGGCAAGCAATTTCTTTAAAGTTTTAAATAGAAATTCTGTTGAAATGCATGAATCCATTAGAATTATGTAGGATACGGTAAAAAAATGACAGCAATTATCAACACACAATAGCCAGCAACATGTGTAGTAGCCTTTCTTGACATTTTTGTAATGCCCATTGGGCTCATTAAATATTGTAGCTGTCTTTCTTGACTTTTAGGTTTTGCATTTAGTTTTGTAGTTGAGTTATTAGTCATTGTGGTTGTGTGCCATAACTCACTTGTAATTCTAAAAATCTATATATTGATGCCCTATCTATTCTTCTCTAAGGTAATTTGGGGATTTTGTATTTTTCTTGTTTTGTGATCAGTAGATCACTTTGTTTGTATATTTGCGTTCATATGGTATTAGAGCCATGTTAAGAGATCTTGAATCCAAAGTCCAATGGAGTTCATTTTGATTTTTGGCTCTAGTAACGAATGTTTGTGAGTGCAGATATATAGAAGGATTGCAACAGATATAAGGACTATGTGTACACCGTGGATAGAGTGGATAGAGGCAGCGTTCAAAGTGATGAGGAAATATTATTGTGCACAGAAAAGGGTGTGTGAAATTTTTCAAAATATTTTTGAATGTCTGTGGATCATGGAAAGAGAATGGATGAGTGAAGAGCCATGCAGACCGTGGAAAGAGAAACATCTGCTTGCAAATGCTTTCTTTTAAAAGTTTATCTTTATAAAATATTTTAGACATGTGAATGTTTTTCACTGCCTATGTTTTTTTTTTTTCAAAATCAAACATATGAAGTTTTGGTTTTAAATTAAAAGCTTGAGATTTAAAAGTTATTTTCCTTTCAAGCCACGTGAAAGTCTTCTTAAGTTAAAAACCTTTTAGTGAAGGGAAATTTTTGTAAAAAGGTTTTTTCTATATTTATGTTGTCTTTTTTATTCTTGAGTATAAGATGAAGGGACATAGAAAGTTTGGATGGTAATGATATGTTTAACATTGGAATTAACTTTTGAGGGGTTAAAAGTTCAATATTTTCAAATTGTAATTTTTATTGCAAAGTGATAAGGGAATTATTTGTAATTAAGTGCTTTATCAGTTGAAGCCAACAATTATACACCAAGATAATATAATATAAAGATCATTTTTTGGTGTGGGTCGTATTTGAAGGGACAAGGGAGAGTATTAATTTGCAGAGATCTCTCCAGGATTTTTTGTTGAACCTTTGAGTCATTGTGTACATTTCTCTTATGAAAAATATGGCAAGAAATGTTATGTCTAACATGCTAATTTCCATGTTTGAAGGGGAAAACTTTACATATTGGTGTACTAGGATGCAAACCCTACTCAAATCCAAAGATTTGTGAGAAATTATACAAGTAGGGTATGTAGAACTAGATACAACTACATTTAATGCATTAAATAATCAATAGAAAAAGAATATAAAGCAAATGTAAAGAAGGATAATGAATCCTTATTTCTGATTCAAGGTGCAATTACTCAGGTAGTTTTTCCTAGGATAAGTGGTGCTAGTAATTCTAAGCAAGCATGGAAAATTCTCAATAAATCCTATCAAGGTGCACAAACTATAAAATTATAGACAATGAAGAAATTTTTTGAAATGTAAAAATGGTCAATAGTGAAAGTGTGAATAATTTTCTAACAAAGGTAGAAGGATTGGTTAGTCGAATGAAAGTTCTAGGAGAAGTTGTGGATGATAAGCATGTCATTGAGAAAATTTTAAGGAGTTTAGTTCCTAAATTTGATGGTGTGGTTTCTACAATTGAGATTTCCAAAGATCTCACAACTATGCACATAGATGAACTAAGTGGATTATTGTTAACTACTGAAGAAAGGATGAAAAGTAATGAAGAAGGTCTAGAACAAGCATCTTCCTCTAAAGCAAGCATAAGAAGAAAAAGAAACACATTTTTTAGGAATAAAAAAAAAATGAATACAAAGGTGAATTTAGCAATTCTAGAGGAAGAGGTAATAGTTTCAGAGGAAGAAGTAGCAACTTTAGAGGAATAGAAAGAGGAAGAGGTAGAAATAATGGGGGAGATAAAAAGAATATCCAATTCTTTCATTGCAACAAGTTTAGACACTATGCATCAGAATGTTGGAGTAAACAAGGTGAAGCAGAAAAGAAAAATGTTCACAATATTGTTGAAGATAAACAAAATTTGTTTATTTCTTGCTTTAATACAAATGTCGGTGAGAATAATGTATGGTACAATGATTTTGGATGCTCTTCACATATGACATCTAATGAAAATATGTTTATCAAACTAGATGAAAACCATCATAGTACAGTGGTATTAGGAGATAATCAATCTCATGGAACCAAAAATAAGGGTACTATTGCAATTGCAATAGGATATGGTGAGGTAGAACATATCCATGAAACATTATTGGTTCCAACACTCAAAAAGAATTTGTTGTCCATTGGACAAATGTTAGAGCAAAATTATTAAGTGACTTTTGATGAAAAAAAAGGCATAATAAGAGACAAGCTAAATAGAAATGTTGTTGCAAGAGAAAATATGATAGGTGACAGGATGTTTCCTCTCCATTTCACTCATGGAAACCAAGCATTAAGGTCTAGTGAAATGAATGAAAGTAGAATTTGGCATCAAAGATATGGCCACCTTAGTTTTAGTGGGTTAATTTTAATCAAGAGATTAAAAATGGTTGAGGGTCTACCATTCATTGAATATACAAAAGAAGTGTGTGAAGAATGTGTTGTTGGCAAACAACACTAAGCTAGCTTTCCAATTGGTAGATCTAGTAGAGCTAAGCAACATCTTGAGATAATCCATATGGATTTGTGTGGTCCTGTGGAAACACCTTCTTTCAGTAAATCAAAGTATTTCTAACCTTCATTGATGATTACTCAAGAAAAACTTGGGTATATTGTTTGGTTTCAAAATTAGAAGTATTTAACAAATTTGTAGAATTCAAGAGGTTGGTTGAAAAACAAAGTGGTAAGTACATCAAAGTGATAAGGTCAGATAATGGCAATGAGTATAAATCAAATCAATTTCTAGATTTCTATAGAAATCATGGAATCAAGAGAGAGTTCACTACTTCCTACACTCCACAACAAAATGGAGTTGCTGAAAGAAAGAATAGAACCATTGTTGAAATGGAAAGGAGTATGATGAAAGAGAAGAATTTAGATAAGATTTTTTGGGTAGAAGCAATATGCACAACAATATATCTTCTCAATAGGAGTCTGACAAAATAAGTTAAGAGAATGACTCTTGAACAAGCATGGTCTAGGATAAAGCCAAGTGTTGAACATTTGAGAGTATTTGGTTGTGTTGCTTATGCACACATACCAAAGGAAAAAAAGGTCTAAACTAGATGATAAATGCCTAAAATATATTTTTATTGGGTATGGATCAGAAAATAAAGAATATAGATTGTATGACCCAATATGAAAGAAACTTGTTATAAGTAGAGATGTGGTATTCAATGAAGCAGCAGAATATACTAAGAAAAATGAAATAAAGGGAAAATAAATAATGATTGATGAAGTTGAAGAAGGAGAAGAAAAAGAAGAAAATGAACTTGATTCTTCTAGTACATGAATAAGAAAGTATCAAAATATCAAAGGAGGATAGAAAATAATCATCCATCAACCCTTATGTTGGATTTAAATTTTGAGAAAATGACAAGATCACAAGCAAAAGTGAATTATGCTTTGATGAATCAAATCATGGAAAGTAATGAGCCACAAACATTTGAACAAGCTCAAGAAAAAGAAGAGTGGGTTGAAGCAATGAATAGTGAGATAGAAACAATTGAAAGGAATAACACATGGGATTTGGTTCAGCTACCTCTTAGTAAGGAAATTATTGGTACAAGATGGGTGTATAAGACTAAGTATAAATCTGATGGAAGCATTGATAAGCATAAGGCTAGATTGGTAGCCAAAGGATACTCAACAAGAAGGTATTGATTACACTGAAATATTTGCACCTGTAGCATGAATGGATACTATCAGATTGGTTTTAGCTTTGGAAACTCAATAGAGTTAGATAGTTTATCAAATGGATGTAAAGAGTGCTTTTCTAAATGGATATATTGATGAGGAAGTGTATGTTTCTTAACCTAGAGGTTTTAAAATGCCTTCTAAAGAATATTATATTTATAGATTAAAGAAGTCTTTGTATGGTCTTAAGCAGGCACCAAGAGCATGGTATTCAAGGATAGACTCATATCTACAATAGAAAGGTTTCTTAAGAAGTCAGTCAGATCCAAATCTTTATTTTAGGATCTTGGCTAAGGATATTTTTTTCTTAGTTCTCTACGTTGATGATCTTATCTACATTGGGAACAATTTAGCTTTATTTGCAAAGTTTAGAGAAGCTATGGTTGTTGAATTTGAGATGATAGATTTGGGACAGATGCACTATTTTCTTGGTATAGAAGTATGGAAAAACAAAGATGAAATAGTCATGTCTTAGAAAAAGTATGCTTCATACATCCTACAAAAATTTTAGATGAATAGTTGCAAACCAGTTGCAACACCCATTAAAGATGGACTTAAGTTGTCTAACTTGGATGTGTCAAATCCAGTGGACCCCACTATATATAGATAGAAGATTGGTAGTTTGATCTACTTAATTACTACTTGACCAGATATCACATATGCAGTGAGGTTGGTATCTAGGTTCATGTCAGAACCTAAACAAACACATTGGAGTGCAGCTAAGAGGATTCTTAGATATGTCAAAGGGACATTGAGTTATGGTCTTAGATTTCAGCATTCAAAGGATAGTAAGTTGATTGGCTATACAAATTCTGATTGGGTAGGTTCCACAGATGATCAAAAGCCTACTTCTGGTTATACTTTTACTTTTAGTCTTGGTTCTGCAGTATTCTCTTGGAAGTCCAAGAAACAACTAACTGTATCACTTTCTACAATAGAGGCAGAGTATAAAGCTACAACATTTGTAGCATGCCAAACAGTGTGGTTGAGATGACTATTGGAGGATTTGCACTAGATATAGAATGGACCTACTTTGTTGTATTGTGACAACCTTTAGAGTGCTATACAAATCACTAAGAATTTGGTGTTTCATAGCAGGACCAAACATATTGAGATTCAACATCACTTCATCAGAGAGTTGGTTCAACAAGGATTGCTTGAGATTATGTACTATAGTAGAGAGGATCAGATAGTAGATATCTTCATGAAGCATCTAGCTTGTGATAGGTTTGAGACACTTAGAGATCTACTCCAAGTTCTTCCCAATGGTCATTATGGGGGAGAATGACAACAATTATCAACACACAATAGTCAACAACATGTGTAGTAGCCTTTCTTGACATTTTTGTAATGCCCATTAGGCTTATTAAACATTGTAGTTGTCTTTCTTAATTTTTGGGTTTTGTATTTAGTTTTGTAGTTGAATTATTGGTCATTGTGGTTGTGTGCCATAACTCACTTGTAATTCTGAAAGTCTATATATTGATGCCCTGCCTATTCTTCTCCAACACAATTTGGGGCTTTTGTATTTTGCTTGTTTTATGATCAGCAGATCACTTTGTTTGTCTATTTGCCTTCAAAAAAGAAGCTGCAATTGAACTACTAAAACATACAGACATTTTTACAAAAATAGGGTACACAACATTAGTGAAGATAGAACTTGAGGCACCAGAAGCACTTGGTATGAAAAATATTTCTTGTAGATATATATAAACTCTTGATCTAGAATATTCTATCTTAGATAGATTACGTGATGAATTTGAATGATAAATTGATATTCTTGTTTTCTCAACTATGGCAATGCCTTCTTTCAATTATTTGGATAATGCTTTGGGGAAGTTTGATTATGGGCCTTATTTTTTGGGTGAATTTAATTTGGTGAGCCATGTGTAGTTCTATTTCAAGGACCTAACCTCATATCCTTTTGTGTTTATTGCTTTGACAATTGTGAGATGTTGCATGATATTTATAAGGTTCACCTTGCATATGTTTTGTTTTTTAAAGATCTTAGATTATGTTCTATGCAGAAATGTCTGTTGTTTCAACTAGGTGGAGAAAGGAAAAATAGGCTTACCATAATCTCTATAAATAAAGTGTTTCATGCATTCTATAATGCCTACAAGCTCCAATGTAACCTTTGAGTAATATTGCCTCTAGAAACCAATGGATTTTCATCCACTCATTCCAACCTTCAATGGGTTTTAGTCCACAGAAGGAATTGTAGAAGCACAAGTGCTCATACAGAAAATTTGAGTTGAAAATGATCTAAAAAACCCTCATATTTTGTGGCCAATTTGGGCACCCAATTTTTGATGCCTCATTTGGGATAAAATAATAACTAAACATATATTTCTAAACCCCCACTCCAATTTGCATGCTAAAAATAGCCCGCTCTTACACGTTGTCATAAATCCATCATAAACGTCATAGATTCTACTATTTTGGCAACCGACTATTACATGAGCATCCCAAGAAATCCCACACCCCTCTTGGAGTCTAATAAATTTAATATAATATTTAATTTTCCCAAAAATTCTTTGAGAATATAAAATTTCATCGAGGTCATAATTAAATATTAAAAATATTATTTCCCTATTTATTTACCTTAGCCTGAGAAGTATTGGAATGGGCTATTTAACCATCTAAATTAAATTAATTAGAAATGGGACATGAGAAATAGGAAGGGACCCTACAATCTAGAAGGAGGCTTTGAAATTTATGCCAGAGAGGTTCTTGGAGGGTCAAAATTATGAGATAGACTACAAAGGACATTTAATTTTGAGCTAATTCCATTTGGAGCAGGAAGAAAAATATGTGTACAAAGGACATTTAATTTTGAGCTAATTCCATTTGGAGCAGGAAGAAAAATATGTGTGGGTGTTCCTTTCAAGGATAAAAGATCATATAGGAGAAAGTATTGTTTATCTACTTCATGTACTTATTTTTTCATTAATTCATCAAAAGTAGATGAGCATTTGTTGCTACGAAAGTTAGATTTTCCTCTCATGAGATTTTCAAGGTAAAATTCTTGAGTCATTTGTGTTTATAATTCATTTAGTTTTTAGCATATTTATTTTTGATTTTTCTACAACATTCATGCCTCTTTAATATTGATATTTGTTGAAGCAAGTAGAACAATTAAACTTTAATATTGTGGATTATAAATTCCATTAATTTGAGAATTTACAATTAAATAACAAGAAGTTTATTATTATTATTTTTCTTATATAAGACTAACTCTCTAAAATTATTAGATATTTCTATCTTTTTCTATAAAATTTTCATATTTTTTTCAAGAAACACATTTTTCACCTTATGTTTCCAAAATATAAAATTCTCTCCATTCAACTTATAATCATACACTATGATTCTTAGTGTATGATTCTTGATACAACTATCATAAAGTTATACAACTTTCAGCAACACCTTTTAAATTACTTAACAACAATGAGAAGGAATACCTTCATGATTCTCGTATCAATTATTTTCTTCATTTCATGATACACCATTATACAAGGAGCATCCACTTATACTTCATCTTTAATAGTAAACATTATAATTTGCATTTGCAATTACTAGGGAAACCTCATGTCGCTTATCCTCTATGATAATTTTTTATTTTAACCGATCTTTACGAATAGTCATTACTGTCGGTTCCCAAACTAACTCCAACCCAAAACTCTAAAACATTCCTAAAACACCTAGGCCAGGGATTGCCATCAAGGTGAAAGGAAGATATTTATCAACAAGTAAAGGGGAATTTTGGCCAACTACAGGAGTGGGTAAACTCCTCTGCTCTTCAGGCTTAGCTAGACCTAGGAGGGATATTCCTAGAGACATGAAATGAAATACAAATAAACATACATATCCATACCCAATGTACACTTGACCCCAAAGTTGCCACTAGATCAAGACAAACTGGCTACACAGGCCTCTCATTAAGTTGATTCAACTGTGCGAATGTACATGCATAGGAAAGATGGTTTTTACACTAAACCACATATGAAAGATTTGTTTAATTTAAAAGAGTGTTTGATCCCTCTCCAATATGGACCGATGCCTACTCTATTTTGCAACTGAGTCATAAGCAATAAAGAGGGAAGAAAAGATTTGAACCAGCATCAATAGAATACCAAAATGTATTCACATACATTTCTTAGATTATATTTCACATATTGTACATTCTTAATGATCTAGAACCAAACTACAAAGACCCATTTGCAACAAAGAGATGACTCAAAACAAAGCTTGTATTGATTTTAAATGCTGTCACACATTATCAAATCTCTATTACAACCACACCAGCAAATGTGGTGAAGGAAAACATACAACTACGATTATACATTCCCCTGAATCTTTAAAAATGACCATGCAAACAATACCAATGCATAAAATATGCTTTACACTACATTCCTACACTGTATCAAAACACATTATCCATTCACTGCCTAGACTGGCTTGATTTGAAGCCCTGAAACTCTCTTGAAGCACTATAGACCAGACAATTGGCTTAGAGACCAACACTGAGAATATCTTCATTTCATGTATATAAAGAATTCAATTCTTGTTCATTGCACCAATTTCTAGTGGTGTACTCAGTCAAATAAGTATGGACCATACTGCATTAAATTTCAGGCCCAGATACAATAAGAGAAAATGCATGTTTGGGAAGAAAACCCATGCCCTGCAACTTTGCAAAAGTCAGAAGGAGATTTTCTTGCACATTTGGTGTGCCCAAAAAATTAAAGAGGGAAGGCCCAGACAACATCAATATCTGATTTGTCCTTCAAATGTACCCATGCATTGAATTATTTCACTATTTCAGCTACTTGCATGATACAGTTTTGCAGTCCTAAAATCTGAGTACAAATTAGCTTTTCAAAGCTTTTACAACATTTCAAAACGTGTTGTTCAATTTTTCTATTTTGGGTCATCTGACCATTGATTGTACCCCTCTGCATATTTTTCTTTACCTGCCAATCTTCTTGAATCTCTACATTTTCTGCTTGCAACCTTTCTTGACCATCCAAATCACTATTTTTGCCTTATCGGCAAAGTTGCATTTTTTGGAACTTGGCTTGTCAGCTATTTTTCATTTTCTTAAACCCTTTGTCTAGCAGCCCCCTCTTCTCTATTGGCAATTAGACCCTTTTCAAACTTTTCCTCTAGTGGCACCTCTTTATCGGCAAATTAAACATTTACCAAACTTTGTTTTTCATCCCCTTTATTTGCCTTATCAGAAAATGTCAACTTTTCAGAACCTGGCCCGCCTTTGCCTTATGTCAGCAAAAAAACTTTTTACCAAACCATCTCCTTTATCGGCAAAATGGCCTTTTTTTGAACCTAAGCTTCTATCTCCCTTTATCGATGACATTGTGCTTTTTCAAACCAACACTTTGCCACCTTTTATCAGCAAAAGTGCCACTTGCTGAACCTTTCCTTCGTTTGCCTTTATCGCCAAATTCACCCTGTGTCAAACTTTGACTATTCCATTTATAGCTCCATCCTATCGCCTTATCGGTGAAATGTGGAAAGTACAAATTTTTAGAAAATTCAGCATTTGCTCGATTTCCCAACAATCTATGCCTTAGCCTTTTTCTTCATTGTATTGGCAAACCAACATTTCTTCAAACCAAGGGCCCGACCCCTATTTCTTCTTTATCAGAAAAAATGCCACTTCTTGAACTTTCTATTTCATCTCCCTTTTGCCCTCTTTATCACCTTGTTGGCGAAAACACTGTTGGCTGAACTTCCACAATTTTGAACTAGTTCCCTAGTTCGGCCATTTGCTAATTTTCTGATAGGACACTCTCTTTTCCTATCTTTGTTTTCCTTAGGAAACTTTACCATCAATTTTTACCTTATCAGAAAAAGTGGCCCACACCAAACTTGAATGACTTACCCCTTCGGCTCTCTATCGACAAACTTTAGCTTTTCAGAACCAAGGGCCACAACATCACTTTCTACATTATCGGCAAAATGCCACTATACCAAACTCTTTTGCCTTAGAAAAATATTACCATTATTTGCCTTGTTGGCAAAAAGGACCCATGCCGAACCAACTCCTTTATCGGCAAAAATACCCTTTGGCAAACCAACTTCACCTTCCTTTGTCGGCAAAAACACATATCGACGAACTACCGAAAATCTGAACTAGTTTCTAGTTCTTCCTTCTGCCAATTTCCCAACAAGGCACCTTTCCTTAGCTTTTCCCTCTATATCAAACTTTGCCTTTGTTGGGAAAATGAATTTTGCCAAACCATTGACTTTTCAATCTTCTTGTTCCATCCTATCACCTTGTCAGTGAAAAGGTTGTCGGCCGAACTTCTTGTCGGCGAACCTCATGGTTTTTGAACTTTTCCTTTTGCCGATAGAAGACCCCTTTCTCCTCTGCCAATTGAATAGTTTCCCCCTTTCACGCCTTAGACAATTTTGCCTTATCAGCAACTTGGTGGAATCACAAACTTTGGAAGCCTCATCTTATTGTCCTTAGCCGTTGTCTCTTCTTTGCCAACTATCTCCCTTCATCCACTATCTGTGAATATTGTTGATGGCGAAGTGGAAAAAAGTCAAACTTACAAACAAGTTCGCAAGTTTGGCAATTTACCGATTTGCCGACAAAAGGCAAAAGAGCCAAAATTTTCTAAGGCATGAAAATGAACAAGACATAACCACTTTTTTGACCAAGGCAAAAACACAAAAGGCCAAACTTTGAACCATCATAACTTTTTCATATTAAGGAATTTTGAGATGCTTCAAAAGGCAAAGTTGCTTAGAATTAAAAAATCTATTCAATGGTGACCTTGGCTAAGCAATTTACATAGGATTTTTGTATTTTTTGAGGGAAGAAAGGGCACAATGGGAACTGAATTTTTCAGATGCCAACAATTACCATAGCCAATCATTTAGTGATGAGTACTAAATAGTGAAGCCCCCATGCATAAGTACTCTATGACTAGTAAGAGCACCAAAGGTGCTATCAAATAGCCGATAGGCACAAATATTTATAGGCCTATTGCTAAATAGTCTATATTTATTTTTTTACTAGAAAGTCATTACATGTTGTAGTTGGTGGACATGGCTATAAATACTATAAGAAATTCAATTTTTTTTTTGCAAATAAAAATAATGAAATGGTATTAAATGAATAACCACATGAACTAAATTGTAAATACCATTAGAGAACTAAATCATAAAGAAACCATTAGAGAACTATGACCTCCCATTCAACCAAGAAGAAGTAGCATATGTAGAAATTGAGTATATGTAACCATAGTACACACAACTAGCATGTTGAGTGACTTTAGCATGTTCTTATTGTGGAGCACTCATTCAAATGAGTATGCACCATACTACATTAAATTTCAGGCCCAGATACATTTAGAGAAAATGCATGTTTGGGAAGAAAACCCATGCCCTGCAACTTTGCAAAAGTTAGAAGGAGATTTTCTTGCACATTTGATGTGCCAAACAAATTAAAGAGGGAAGGCCCAGACAACTGCAGTATTTGATTTGTCCTTCAAATGTACCCATGCATTGAATTATTTCACTATTTCAGCTACTTTCATGATACAATTTTGCAGTCCTAAAATCTGAGCACAAATTAGCTTTTGAAAGCTTTTACAACATTTCAAAACATGTTGTCCAATTTTTCTATTTTGGGTCATCTAATCACTGACTATACCCCTTTGCATATTTTTCTTTACCTGCCAATCTTCTTGAATCTTTGCATTTTCTTCTTGCAACCTTTCTTGACCATCAAAATCACTATTTTGCCTTATCGGTAAAGTTGCATTTTCTGGAACTTGGCTTGTCAGCGATTTTTCATTTTCTTGAACCCTTTGTCTAGAAGCCCCCTCTTCTTTGTCGGCAATTAGACCCTTTTCAAACTTTTCCTCTGGTGGTGCCTCTTTATCGGCAAATTAAACATTTACCAAACTTTATTTTTCATCCCCTTTATTTGCCTTATCAGAAAATGTCAACTTTTCAGAACCTGGCTAGCCTTTGCCTTATGTCGGCAAAAACATGTTTTACCGAACCATCTCCTTTATCGGCAAAACGACCTTTTGCTAAACCTGATCTTCTATCTCCCTTTATTGATTATGTTGTGCTTTTTTGAACCAACACTTTGCCACCTTTTATCGGCAAAAGTACCACTTGCTGAACCTTTCCTTTGTTTGCCTTTATCACCAAATTCACCCTGTCAAACTTTGACTTTTCCATTTATATCTCCATCCTATTGCCTTATCGGTGAAATGTGGAAAGTACAAACTTTTAGAAAGTTCAACATTTGCTCAATTTCCTGACAATCTATGCCTTAGGCTTTTTCTTCATTGTAGATCAGTAAACCAACATTTCTTCGAACCAAGGGCCTGACCCCTATTTCTTCTTTATCAAAAAAAATGCCACTTGTTGAACTTTCTATTTCATCTCCCTTTTTCCCTCTTTATCACCTTGTCAGTGAAAAGGCCGTCGATTGAACTTCCACAATTTCAAACTAGTTCCCTAGTTCAGCCATCCACTGATTTGTTGACAGGAGTGCTCTCTTTTCCTGTCTTTGTTTACCTTAGGAAACTTTACCATCAATTTTTACCTTATTAGCAAAAGTGACCCACACCGAACTTGAATGACTTACCCCTTCGGCCCTCTATCGACAAACTTTAGCTTTTCAGAACCAAGGGCCACAACATCACTTTCTACATTATTGGCAAAATGCCACTATACTGAACTCTTTTGCCTTAGAAACATATTACCATTATTTGTCTTGTCAGCAAAAAGGACCCATGCCAAACCAACTCCTTTATCGGAAAAAAATACCCTTTGGCAAACCAACTTCACCTTCCTTTGTCGGCAAAAACACATATCGATGAACTATTGAAAATCTAAACTAGTTTCTAGTTCTGTTTTCTGCCGATTTCCCAACAAGGCACCTTTCCTTAGCTTTTTCCTCTGTATCAAACATTGCCTTTGTTGGCAAAAATGAATTTTTTCGAACCATTGACTTTTCAATCTTCTTGCTCCATCCTATCACCTTGTCAGTGAAAAGGCCATTGGCCAAACTTCTTATCAGCGAACCTCATGGTTTTTGAACTTTTTCTTTTGCCAATAGAAGACCCCTTTCTCCTCTACCAACTGAATACTTTCCCCCTTTCATGCCTTAGACAATTTTGCCTTATCAGCAACTTGGTGGAATCATGAACTTTGGAAGCCTCGCCTTATCCTCCTTAGCTGTTGTCTCTTCTTTGCCAATTGTCTCCCTTCATCCACTATCCATGAATATTGTTGTCAGCGAACTGGAAAAAAGTCAAACTTGCAAACAAGTTTGCAAGTTTGATAATTTGCCAATTTGCCAACAAAAGGCAAAAGAGCCAAAATTTTCTAAGGCATGAAAATGAACAAGACATATCCACTTTTTTGACCAAGGCAAAAACAAAAAAGGCCAAATTTTGAACCATCATAAATTTTTCATATTAAGGAATTTTGAGATGCTTCAAAAGGCAAAGTTGTTCAGAATTAAAAAATCTATTCAGTGGTGACCTTGGCTAAGCAATTTGCATAGGATTTTTGGATGTTTTGGGGGCAAAAAGGGCACAATGGGAACTGGATTTTTCAGGTGCCAACAATTACCATAGCCAATCATTTAGTGATGAGTACGAAATAGTGAAGCCCCCATACATAAGTGCTCTATGACTAGTAAGAGCATGAAAGGTGCTATCAAATGGCCGATAGGCACAAATATTTATAGGCCTATTGCTAAATAGTCTATATTTATTTTTTTACTAGAAAGTCATTACATGTAGTAGGTGGTGGACATGGCTATAAATACTATAAGAAATTTTTTTTTTTTTTTTTTGCAAATAAAAATAATGAAATGGTATTAAATGAATAACCACATGAACTAAATTGTGAATACCATTAGAGAACTAAATCATAAAGAAACCATTAGAGAACTATGACCTCCCATTCAACCAAGAAGAAGCGGCATATGTAGACATTGACTATATGTAAACACACTACACACAACTAGCATGTTGAGTGACTTTAGCATGTTCCTATTGTGGAGCATGACCATAGTATTTGTGGCATATAAATGCATAGATATGTCAAATATTAGATGCTCCTCAACACTTATTGATTAATTTGTTCAACCCATGAAGATTTTCCAATCATCATATCTTATAATTGCATTCCTAAATGTTTGTTAATATTTCTCTAAATTTGACTTGTTCTAAATCATGCCCTTGTTGACAAAAAATTATGTCCAAAGTCACAACTATTTGGAATGTAGTCCACAATACTTTACCATAAGTGTTACCTATAAACATAGAAAGAATAATTTTTTAAAATAATTTTAGAAATGAAACATTTACACCAATAAAATGTAGTAAGGATAGTAATACAATAAGTGACACTTGCATATAGTGATATGTCTCACACAAGAGGTAATTGGGCAAGATCACCAACAAGGATAACTGACCTTCCACCACTTTTTTTACCATGTGATGGACATAATTGTTTCAAGCACATGTTGATATCAACAAACAATTTCAAGCCCAGAAAACTCATTTCATCAATGAGAATATATTGGATATGCTCGATATCTTCTTGCAAAGTAGCTAATGATTGACCACTCAAAGGGTTGACATTTCTAATTAGAATTTATAAGGATGTTAAGCCCAATGAATTAGTAAAATATACCTTGAAACTCCTCTAAATCTTCCATAAATCTTAATCATTATGGAGAAATCTTGAAATAATGATTATCCTCTAAGAAAATTTTCTTTCCATTGAGAATATTTCTAAAAGATGCTTCTATGTTCTCTTGAAATTATCATGAGTTGTGAAAATATACTCTGAAACCATGTACCTTAAACAAATGAATCAAAAATAATCTACACACATGTGCCTAAACATTTTCTTTTTTGATTTCACATCATTCTATTAAATAATTAGTGTATGAGGGGATATTTTTTTATTTCATATCATTCCACTATCAAAACAAAACCATTAAGTATGAGATTCAGATGGTGGGGAGTGAGAGACAATGGACAAGAATAATGGCCACTATGAATGAGAGCGTTGATAAACTAGGTGAAGTGTCTTCTCTTGGCTATCTCTTGGGAGGATAGAAATGAGAAGCTTAATAGTCTCTGTGTGTTCTTGATCTAAGATGATTCTATGGATTGGTAGATTGCATATAAATAATAGTAGTTTTCCTTAAAAGACATATCCAAAATAATAGTCCTTGCAATTTTCATCATCTCAATCCCCTAAGACATTTGTTTGTTGCAATTTATATGGAAACAAAGCAATTTGTGTTACAAGTTATGTATTTTTTTCATCATAAAATAAATATGTTTTAGTTGTATATTTCTGGTACACCTCACCTTTAGATTTATAATAATACTATTTGATCTAAACTTTTACTATCAATTCCTTTTTAGACTTGTAAAACTTAGATTATCATGATTGAAGGCTACAAATGAAACACACGTCTAATATGAATTAAGAATAAAACACTTGTACCTTATGTGAGAAATAATAAATGATGAAGCTTTGTGCCTTCTCACTATGAATCTGGGGATTCCACATAGTTGTATATGTTTCTAAATTTATCATAGAAATTTAAACCCTAAACAATTAACCTCTAGATTCTATCAATGTAATTTCTTCTTTGCATGTTCTTCAATTCACATTTTGAATACATTATTTATGTTTTTGGGTAAAATAACGTTGATTAATTTCTTATTTTCAATTGATCTTGTGTTCAAGAATGGTTCCTTACTTGGAAAATGAAATAAAAATGTGTGTTTTTTGTTTTTAAATCAGTAATTTAGGGTAATTAATTAAATGTAAAAATTAGTAAAGTGGATTAAATTCATAAATAGTAATAAATGTAGAGAGATTTTTTAGGTTTATAATCAAAGAATAAATGCTAATTGCTGAAGACAATGAGCTTGGTGTGCCTTGAAATTTGGAAATGTCTAGAGAATGCAGTAAGTTGAGTTATTGATTTTGAGTTTGTTACTATGATGCAAATAGTTATATTTATTGTACTATCTAAAAAATATTAAAATGAGTCAAGCATAAATTTTTCTTCTATTCTTGTGAAGATTTCTTTGAGGAGGAATTAGATAATTTCATTTAGATCCTCTTGTTTTAAACTGATTGGGTTGGATTGAGAAAACTTGTACTTCATAAATTCATGGGAAGGATAGTAGAGCTCTTCAAACAAACCTGCAAGAGAGTCTCAACCTAGTTTAAGATGAGTAAAACTAGAGTTTAATATTCAAATTTTGAATCAACATTTTGTAGGCATGAAAAAAAATCATAGGCATTTTAGATATTATGTATCTATTATGTGGAAAAGTATTTGTCTTATTACTATTTTAGACTCTTTATGTTTCTACCTGGCTTCCCATCAGTGAGGTTTTAAGATATTTTGTGTAATTTTGTGACGTAGTGTAACTTAGCAAATACCAAATTTTCCCACCGAGTCTAGGTTTGAGTTGAAAGTTGACTTGCTGAGTTTTTTTTGAGTTTGAGTCTCACATCAACATATTCTTTCTTCTTGAGGTATTCCAAGGAATTGCAAAATCAAAACTTTACTACAAAGCAAAAAAGTAGAATCCTACTCTATATGGGTATATGTTCCAAAACTTCAATTTTTTCAATAGATTAGATGAACTTAAATTGTAAGTGTTTATTTCTCTCCTTTGGTCCCACTAAAAGATTGTCCATATTATCATGTAGATCTATGTGTTACGTGCTAGAAATATTTTGGAAATTTTTTATTTGCTTACTTGAAAATTTGAAATACTAGATAAATGCATTTAAGATATATACTTACACCTTTTGCTTTTGAATATTTACATAAGCTTGGTACTTTTGACAATAATACGAATTGAGTTCAATAGTAATTACTTTTGTACTATTTCATTTATCAATGATGAAAATGAACATTACAAGTTATTTTTAAATATTTATAGGCTTATTGCTAAATAGTATATATTTATATTTTTATTGGAAAGTCATTACATGTAGTAGTTGGTGGACAAGACTATAAATATTATAAGAAATTCAATTATTCTTTTGTAAATAAAAATAATGGAATGTAAATAAATGAATAACCACATGAACTAAATCATGAATCAACCATTAGAGATGAGTTATTTCTCACCTTTAATGATAAGAGCATCAATAAGATACACAACTCTAAATGATAATGATATGAAGGAATGATAATTACCAGCCACAAAATCAAACAAATTTGATGTTGCAAACCTCACTGACTACTCCAAGTATTGAAAATGATATGCATAGAATTCACCGAAATAGAACAACACTCTAAAAATTATTTATTTCAGCATGTAATATAATGAAGCCAAAAGGCCTGAGTCAACTAGTTTTTGTTACTGTGTTAATCCTTGTGGTTAACAATACAGTTGTATCATACATTTGTAATTAGTTTTTTTAGTTTTGCTTTCTGTTTTGGTCGTTCAACTATCTTGTCTACCTATTTATTAGATGTAATCTTTCTTTCTTGGCAATATAATTTAGCCATTTTGCCTCTTTTCCCAATCCTGGCCTGACAATGGTATCAGAGCATAGGAAATCAAATAAATCCATTTCAAAATAATTCTGCCTGACCACGTGGAAAGAAATCCTATAGAGAGGTTGGTCCGAAAATCTATTCTCTTCCTATTGGGCACATGAATCTCCCTGTTGCACTAGCAATTTTATTGTTGTTGTGGTGTAAGGAGTTGTTGTGGCGTAAGGAGTGGGTGGAAAGAACAAAGATCGATGCATCTTTTCTTTGCTACGCCTGAAGAAAACTTTGATAGAGGCGATTGTTGGTTTCTACAGTAGTTTGAATAGATTTTTTCATTGACTTCAGCGACCCAGTCCAAAAAGGTGCGTTCTATTTCCTGGTTTCAACGCACTTAGACTTCTTGAAGGCACTGGAGCCCAGACAACACTAAGAGTTTGCCTAAGTCAAATCAGGTGCAATCTTTTCATTTCATTAATCTTTGGTGTCTGAATCTATTGCTGCCATGCCCAATCTGAAATTTTTTTGTCAGAGAGAAATTTTTGTCTTGCTTTTTCAATACCAATTTAAGCAAGAAAAATTCAAAATTTGAATCTGCAAATTCTGTACAACTTTTTTTCATAATGCAGTCTATTGTATCAATGATTGGGGAAACATTAACTGGAAAAGACATATGGGTAGAATGGTATAGAAAATTAGAAAATACACTTATTTTTAATGATTTGTGGTATAATATGTGCTTTCTGTTTCAGATTTTGCTTATTGTAATTCAGTTAGTACTTCATGGCATGATGCTTGGGTATTAGATACTGGAGCCACACAACATATGACATTTAGGCATGGTTATTTTTAATAATTTCATGAATGTGCATGTGGTCCAATCTATTTGGCAGATAAATGAAGTCTTAAGCCTCTTGGCAAAGGCACTATTCGACTTAAGTTGCCTGGTCTTCCAGATTTTGTACTTCATGATGTCTTGTATCTTCCTCAATTGCAACACAACTTGTTGTCACTAGTCTTGATTAGGCAACAAGACCACTCCATTTTGTTAGAAGATGGACAAGTGGTTGTTAGAAGGAAGTCAAATAATCAAGTTGCCTTTACTAGTTGTGAAAAAGGCAAGTTATTAAAATTTCATGGTGAATCAACCCTTTCTAGGAGTTTTGCATATCTCACTGAAGAAAGTACTCTTTCTCCTAGTATTTTGTGGCATGCTAGATTTGGACATGTTAACTATGATGTCATTTGTATGATGCAAAAGAATGGTGATGATGGTTTTCCCACTTTGTCTAAGAAAGTTGAAAAATGTGAAGCTTGTATTCTTCCAAAACAACATAGAGATTCTTCCCCTTCGCTCCACTTGGCGAGCACATACAAAATTGCAACTCATTCATTCCGATTTGTGTGGGCCTTTACTAGTCACTTCTGTTGGGGGACATAAGTAGTTTATGTTGTTCATTGATGATTATAGCTGCATGACTTGGATTTATTTCTTGAAGCAAAAGTCTGAAGCTTTTGAAACTTTTAAGAAGTTTTGTATTATGATTGAAAAGTAAGCACAATCTCAAATTGGCACTCTTAGAACAAAAAATGGTGGAGAGCTTACCTCCATAGTTTTTGAGGATTATCTTCATCAAAATAGTATTCAACATCATCTCACTGTTCTAGGTGCTCCTCAAAAAAATGGTATTGTTGAAAGAATGAACAGACTATCATGAATATGGTCACGCAATGTTATACTTCAAAGGGATCCAATTGCATTTTTGGGTAGAAGCAGCAAGAACAACAGTTTATCTTCACAATAGATCTCGTTCATTTTCTCTTCATCAAGCGATTCCATATGAAGTTTGGTATGGCTACCCTCCTTCTGTTTGACATCTTTAGATTTTTTGCTCCACTTGCTATGCTTTGATTCAAAAGGAGAAAAGAAGTTTAAGTTGCATCACCACAGTTATAAATGCATTTTTTCTTCGCTATTCTAAATCTTCCAAAGCATATAGATTATTTCATGAGGGTAACAAGAAATTTAATCTACAAGAGATGTTATATTTTGTGAAACTTCTAAAAATGATGCTAATATTGATTGCTAGTTGAAATAATTTGATACATTTTCTAAGTATATTACTTGGAAAGAACATCCATGTGAGATTCCACAATATGGGGGGATAAGTCATTTAGAACCAACTTTGTTGGATCCATCTCTAGAACCTCCAACCCAAGATGTTCCACATTAAGATCTCCAAGAAGAAACTCCCTCTAATAATCACCATAATCCTGTATATGAGTTTGGGGTTTCAGAACCAATAGACATTGATGGAGCTTCTAGTCAAGAAATGGAAGCACCTTTCGTCCAACCAAAATTTTGACAAAAATGAGCAAAACAAGTGCAACAAACTTTGAAAGATTTGAGACCTGATGAAATTGGTAAAATGGGAACAAAAAGTTCTTATAAAGCCAGGCAACAGGCTCAATCTAGTAATGAAGGAACCTTAGAGTCTATTGATGAACTTAATATCACAATGGAATCGGAACCAACTTCCTACAAAGAAGCCAAAAATATGGTAGTGTGGAGGCAAGCTATGCAAAATGAGTACGATGCTCTTCTCAAAAATGGTACTTGGGAGTTGGTTGATTTTGCACTAGGTTGTAAACCTACTAGGTACAACTGGATCTTTCAAAACAAGTATAAAGTAGATGGTTCACTTGACAAACATAAGGCTTGCCTTGTTACAAAAGGTTATGCTCAACAAGAGGGCATAGATTATGATGAAACTTTTGCACCTACCGCAAAATGGACTACCATTCATACTTTGTTGGCTCTTTCGACACAAAATGGGTGAAAAGTTTATCAAATGGATGTCAAAATTGGATTCTTGAATGGTGATCTAAAGGAAATGGTATATATGACTCAACTAGAAGGATATACAGTCAATGGTCAAGAACACTAGGTATGCAAGCTCATAGAATCACTGTATGGTTTAAAGCAAGCACCTCGAGCCTGGTATGAAAAACTCACCGAGCATCTCTTGAAGTTGAATTTCAAGCACTTTGAATTTGATGATGCAACTCTATTTGTCAAACATGATGATCACACTGTTGTCTATCTAGTTGTTTATATGGATGATTTATTTCTCACTAGTAATAATGAGGCTTATAATCAAACTATGAAAGACAAACTGAAGCAAGGGTTTGAAATGACTGACTTGGGACATCTTCTTTACTATTTGGGTATTGAGGTGATTCAAAAACCCAAGTATATATTCATCACTCAACAATTGGTATCAGAGCCAGGCTAGGAGCCCCAAGCACCTGCAGCGTGGCTTAAGGGGGTGTTGGAAGTAAGCTACACCCGGATCGATGATGGATTGGCTACAAGAAGCCAATAACTCAGTTGGTAGAGCACTCCAGCAACAATTGGTATCAGAGCCAGGCTAGGAGCCCCAAGCACCTGCAGCATGGCTTAAGGGGGTGTTGGAAGTAAGCTACACCCGGATCGATGACGGATTGGCTACAAGGAGCCAATAACTCAGTTGGTAGAAAACTCCAGCAACAATTGGTATCAGAGCCAGGCTAGGAGCCCCAAGCACCTGCAGCGTGGCTTAAGGGGGTGTTGGAAGTAAGCTACACCCGGATCGATGACGGATTGGCTACAAGGAGCCAATAACTCAGTTGGTAGAGCACTCCAGCAATAAATAGAAGGTCCTAGGTTCGAGTCCTAGCTAATCCATATGAGCAGTGGCTCAACAGTTTCCACATTCAAAAAGAAAGATACAACTGAAAATCAGAGCCAGGCTAGGAGCCCCAAGCACCTGCAGCGTGGCTTAAGGGGGTGTTGGAAGTAAGCTACACCCGGATCGATGACGGATTGGCTACAAGGAGCCAATAACTCAGTTGGTAGAGCACTCCAGCAATAAATAGAAGGTCCTAGGTTCGAGTCCTAGCTAATCCATATGAGCAGTGGCTCAACAGTTTCCACATTCAAAAAGAAAGATACAACTGAAATTCATAAATCAGCTAGATAAGCCAATGAATATAAAATGTCTTGCTTAAGATAGGGAATCACCTTTCATTTCCTAACATGGAATGATTAGATGAATCAGCTTGCACAGAGCTGGGACGACCTCCCAAAAACAAATTATTCATAAACCTTCATAAGTCGCAGCTGTTTTGAGAATTGTAACCTACCATTCACTAAAGGGAGAGATCCAATGGTTTGGACAATGCCTCATAGCAGGCTGCGACTAGCCAATACCAAACAATGGGCGACAGCTACATGATCGGACCCTCTTAATCTATTGTGTATTTCAACGAGCGACTTCACTTGATAACGCAACATCTATACCAAAACTTCCAATCGCCCCTTCCAAAACTTGCACGGTCAGCAAAAGCTTGGAAACAAATTTAATCGGCTAGACAGGGAAGGGATATGACTAAGCAAGAGTTATAAATTATTGGTTGCGCCCATATTGTGCAATATTGTATCTTCAGAGATATAATTACAATATCTCCACTTAGCATTATTCCTCCTTCACGCCTCTATTTTGGAATTACAGAGGTGCGGCCAGCTAGGATCCCTACAGCTGTCTACTCCTTCCACAAATAGACAAATTGAATTAAGGCATGCAGTGCTTCAGTATAAAGATTAAAACAGATATAATCATTTCATACACTCATTATCAGTTGCGGCTAGACTTAATGTAACAGCCAATCAAAATAATAACCATTCTCTATTTTCTACCTTGGCTGGGCGCTGAGGTTACCTTTTCCAAATCTCTAGCTCTGCTAATAATCACTTAAAGAGCTAGCAAACTACTACAGGTCGTGTGACCATTGATGCCCGCTTACAATAGTCACGCTTGATGGATTGGCTCTATCCAAGCGGCCCAACACATTACTCATAATTTTCAGCTCTATATGACATTTACTAATCATAGCACCTCACAGATATGTTGAAATTATTTTGCCACTAACACATCATCTAATATGGAAGTAATGAAGAAGAATAACGCCCAATATATTTTTCCATACCAATAGGACACAACAAGCTTACAGAGTCAAAATACAAACTCCACGTTAGAATTTCGTAACCCACAATCACTACAAACTCTGAAACCTGAAACAAGGATAAATGAAACATCCAAACCCAAAATCTGAAATAACTCTTTAAACACACATGCAATCTTTTCAGACCATACACAATGAAAACTGGAAAATCTTATACAAACCAAAACTGGAAATATTAAATGTTACGATCAAACCCTGGGGAGTCGACTGCTGCAGCAATCCAATGTGCTACAGAAGGGCTTAAATTTGACAGTTGTATAGCTGTATTTAGGCATTTTAGCTGTAAAATACAACTTAAATTTTGAAAAGACCGTATTGAAAGGAGAGATTTTGGACAAACTGTCAAAATTTATATAAGATTATGATGACATATATATTTGGTTTTTATATAATTTACTTATAATAAAATATGTCATAATATTTTAAAGGCACTAATGAATATATACCTGTCATAAGAAAATTGCTTGACAAGCAAGGTTGACAAATTTAAGCCCTGGCTACAGGCCTTTTTTTTTTTTTTTCTTTACTTTGTTGCTTTGCTTGTATGATCACATATAGTTAACCACCTAGATAAAGATATCTAGACTCTCCAAAATGCATACCAATGGTAAGTAAGGCACAAAAAGAGGTTCATGTTCAGATCACTTACAAAAAGAGGTTCATGTTCAGATCACTTACACATCACCTTAATGGTAAGTAAGGCACAAAGTCACTTCTCTTTAGTTTGAATGTTTTTTATTAAAAGACAAACAAACAATCAAGAGCATCTTCAAGAGCGTCACGGGCAACCTTCACTACGAGTTCAATAGCTTTAAAGCTGGGTATCATCCTCTTCTATCATCTATGCAGCTTTCTTTACTAGCAGCTCCTGGCTTTAAATTAACCCACATCCCATTCAAAAAGAATGTGGACATTGGACTCACTAAACTGAACTAATTCATAAATATAAAACAAATATAACAATATCAGAAAGAGCAAGTGAAAAAACATCAACTGTGGTAGTCAGTGAGCCCCTAGTAAATGTGGTGTGGCAGACGTGGTATGGGAATCGCATTCAACGGTACAGCTTTCTTTAATATGAGTCCAAACTCGTTCCTCATGTCTATCTGCTCACAAGTCATTGCATGGGGAAGTGTCCACTCAAATGAACGAAGGAAGCAAGCCAATGTCAGATAAACCATACGGATCCCGAAAGGAAGCCCCACGCATTGTCTTCGTCCAGCTCCAAACGGAATCAGCTCAAAATTATTTCCCATGTAGTCTATCTTACTATTCTCACCTTCCAAAAATCTCTCCGGTATAAATTCAAAGGGCTCCTTCCAGGTTGCAGGGTCCATTCCTATTGCCCACAAGTTCACCATCACCTGAGTGTGTTTATGTATCATATATCCCTTTATTTCACAATCTCTCAAAGCTGTGTGGGGCACCAGCAGAGGAACCAACGAGTGCAATCGGAAGGTTTCTTTCACCACCGCATGGAGATACGGCAACCGATCTATATCACATCCTTCCACTTTTCGCTCGAGACGAACTACGTCATCCAAATCTTGTTGCACTCGTTTCATTTTCTGCGGATTGCGAATGAGTTCTGCCATTGCCCACTCGTAAGTAGTGGTGGTCGAATCAGTACCGCTGAGAAACAGTTCCTGAAATAAATTTAGTGACATAATTAGAAAACCAGAAAGTATTAAGAATTTATAGATCTAATCGTCTTTTGGGTACTTACAGAAATCAAAGTTCTAACATCAAAGAGTGAAAATCTTTGTCGGATTCATTCTGCTGAAGCTTTATGTTTTTGGTGGTAATCCTATCCTGTATGAACAAATCAATAAAGTCATACATCCTCTTCAAATGCCTTTCCAACTGACGGGACAAACCATGGGGATCGACCAACCTAAAAAGGGGATAAAAGTCCGACAAATTGGGCGTTCCAAAAAGCTTCACGATTTTTCACATGGTATCCTTGAACCCCACAGAAGCTGGATTGTACGGATCGAACAAGCTTGTACCGAAGATCATGTTGCCTAACACATTCATAATGGTGCTCAATAGTTACAGGTTTCCCCTTGCTCTGAAAAATCAGTCAAACCGTGTGAAATACCTGGTCTCTTCTGAGATGATGTTGAGCTTCTAGTCTTCGGAGGCTGAAAAGTTCAACAGTTGAAATTCGTCTGAGATACGGCCAATGAGGTCCATATTCCACAAACAACTTACTTTATGATATTTTTAATTATTAATTAATTTGGTTAAATGTATATGAATGGGAAAACATACATTCTTCACACTATTATTTCAAAGTCCCAAAGTTATAGTCAATTATGGCACCTTATTTTATGAATGTAAAATATTTTCAATAATTTTTTCAATATTGACTAGATTTTTAAAGAGGAGATTTTCAAATAACCCATCTTTAAAAATAAAAGCTTTAAAATGTTTTAAGAGATTGAGTTAAATTGAAAAACAACTTTATATCTTTGAAATGTTTTTGTTTATTTTATATTTTTGTGTTTTACAACAGATTTTTACCTATTTTATTTCCTTGAATATGGATCTTTTACTATCTTACTTTTATTTTATTTTTTAAATTTAAATTCAGAAGTTATAATTAGGTGACTTTATTTTTATTTTTGAAAAAAGAAAATTGAACACAATATTTTAAGTGCCTAAACTACTAATTTTTTTACCTCATACTCATATTTACATGTTCAAAAGATCTTTGATAACATAAAATACTTTTAATATATCATTTGTAATATTAAAAATAATTATTTATGTGTAACCATTTTAAATTGTCTCATATTTCTCTAATTCTTGTAACTTAATTAATTTATATACACTAGTAAAATTGGGATTTAAAAAAGGTATAATAGGAAAAAAGAATTATTTATAGAGTTGGTGTACATCTTTTAGCTTATGAATCTTTTAACTTATGAATTAGTAAACATTTATTTTTTTAATATTTATATCTTTATTTCTTTTCTCCTTTAATAATTTTCAAATTAATTCTTTTGTCTTAAAAGTCTTCAATATCTTACAATTAAATAATTACTATGAGAGTTATCTAACTACATTTTTTAAGTGTATGAAATGGGTACTTCTATACTATAATATTATTATTGTAAGAGAAATAATTACACTTGTAGACACCTAAAATTGACACATGTCTTGTGACATCACCTTGTCAGACACCTTATGATACATTTTGTCCTAGGACCTTACATAATCCTTTCATCACCTAATTAGTTAAATAAATTATGTTTATTTAACTAATCTCCTTTAATCCCATTTCAATCTCATTTATCCTCCCATTAGCCAATTAATTAAATAAATTATATTTATTTAATTAATTTTATCTTTTCTTCCCTCATCCAAATTTATTAAATAAATTAAAGATTTATTTAATTAATATTTTTCACATCATCCCTCTCCAAAAATTAAATAATTTTATTATTTAATTTTCTATTTGTCTTTATCCTCACATGACTAGAAGCTTCTAGAAATCCTTATTACAAGGAAGCCTCTTGACTTAGTTCCTCTCATTCAACCCTCATGTGACACTTGTCACATGACTACAACTCTAAGACTTGATCCATGTCTCACTTAATCCTAGCCATCCATTCCTATCTCTTACCTCTTATAAATCAAGCCTCAACCAAGTCAATTGGGGATACACGTTTCAAGTATCATCATGTTGTCAAAATCCTCTTAACTCTTTCATATCATATCCATTATCATTATCTAGTTGCTATGCTATAGAAATCATGAGCAATCAACATCGGATTCTATCCATAAAAGATCATAGAGAACATATCTAGTACATATTAGGGTACATCTACTCCCTTCTATCGAAGTGTGAGGACTTGGTTTGAAGGTGAAGGTATTGGGTATTTTGTAATGATCTTCTTTATTCCTTTGATCGAAATTTTTACATACATTTCTGGCATGTCCGTTGGGACCCATGTCCCTTTGATCATCTTTTTTTAGAGGAAATTCTATCATTTTTGTATTACAGGTACAAATGCGTGCCTTTAACTGCAGATCTGCACCTATGGTTCAGGTCGACATTCCTGCATCAGACGAGCAACGTGCTTTTGGTCACTGTCGACATGCCTTCGATTTCTATCTTAGCACTAATGTTTCTAATTTTAGCCTAACTCTTGTTCTGCTTCATATTAGTGATGATTTTTGAGGTTTTTTAGTAGGATTTGGTTTCTACAGCTTGCTAACCCTCATATCTACCTTGTCAATCATCTAATATCTATTTTGTAGGAACTAAATTAGGTTTTATTTGCAAGTTTTTAGACACCTTCTCCAGATCCATGCCTATGGCTAAAAACTTCGTGCTTTTAGTTTTTGTGTTAATTTGCAATTAGGGCTTGATCAGATCTGACATTCAGGACATCTGGATCATTCTCTGTCAGTGACTTTTTACTTTTTCTAGATATGATATTCTATTTCAAGATAGGTTTCAGTGACATAACTAATTTGTACTTTTGGTTAGTTTTGGCATGCTTTTGGCTCTTATATCCGCGTCTATGGACTATGTTGATGTGCTTGCAGTCTCTGTCAACGTGCCTATGGTATGTGTCGATGCACCTGTGGTAACTATTGGTGCGCCTCTATAGAAAATATAAAAATAGGTATAAGTATTCAGTTTTCTAATTTTGTTCACCTTTGTTTGTGTGCTTTTGACTTTGTTTCCGTGCTTTTAGTTGATTTTTTGTTTGGGCTAACAATTTCATTTATTTTTGTAGAAGTTGTGAAACCAACCTCACAGGACCCAGTGACACCTGCAAAACCTAAGATTAACCTTCCACAAGAGAAAAAAATAAAGAGAGCAATTTGCACAAAAAGGATGCAATTAATGAAATAGATTTTTGGAATTACATGAGAGCACTTGCTTTTATATTTGCAAGTTAGAAAACCCTAATGAGAGATTCCTAAGTTTAGCTTAAGTGAAATAAAGTAAAGGTGACTTAATTAATTAAGTAAAGAACCTATTACTCTAACACCCCCCTTAAGATGAACTTAGGGAGAAGCTAAAAACTAAGGACAAATGCATAAAGCAAAGATGGGTCCCGACAACTAGGCCTGACAAGGTACCCATGTACAAAAGAGTCTCTCACAAATAGAGAAAAGAAGAAAACCACGTGGGAAAAACTCCTCCCCAAAAGATAGAACAAACCTCCCTACAAGAGAGAGAGAGAGAGAGAGAGAGAGAGAGAGAGAGAGAGAGAGAGAGAGAGAGAGAGAGAGAGAGAGAGAGAGAGAGAGAGAGAGAGAGGCCTCCACAAAAATGTCCCAAAAGAATAGGAACATGAAGAACTCCACTAAAGCATGAAGAAGTTGCAAAAACTGTCGAAGACTGACTGCTATAGTGGTGAAAGAAGAACCTCCTCTAAAACAAGATGAATATTAGGATCAAGAAGACAAGAATCTACATGAATGCCCCCAACGATACTACTTGAATCAGATGGCAAACAAAGGCAAAACATCTGGAACTCGAAGATACAAATGACACAAGTACCAAAAGTCTGAAGAATTGATCAACTAAAAATAGAAGGTCACCTCCACAAAAAGAATAAGAGTGTCCATATGGTAAATGCTCCATCTCATCAAAATGCATGGGTAACCAACCGCCGATGTACCATTGCATCCACCTAGTACATAGGAACAAATACTAGATACATAACTCACTCCAACATGAAGCCAAGGAACCATTCATACCAACAGTAGAAGCCCCCATAATGTGAACAAGGGAGAGCCATGACAGGTACATTGAAATTGTGTGAAACCAAGAAGTGCATGTAGAAGAAATAGGAACATCTGAACCTGCAAACATGAAAGTACCATCAAATAAAAGGGTGTGCAAACCAAGGCACACACGCATGATAAAGGTGTGATGGCAAAACAAAAGGCAAACATTAACCCCCCATGGCACTTTATATCATAGTGTGAGTACAATAAGGCACACAATGATGTCTAATATCTCAATAATACATTTAAATGTTGATGGCACTATATTTTAGTGCGTTTACATATTAGAAGTACTTACAATGGAAGCTCACAATGTCTCAAAAAAGACCACATGCTTAAAATACAATTCTCTAATAGAAAGAGAGGTCACCAATAGTACCATGATGAAGTACATAGAAAAACATGCACTTTAAAAAAAAAGGGACTCAAAAAGGAGTCCGGATGTAGAAGATATGCCCTGTCAAAGTCTCCAAAATGAGAAATGCACAACAACAGCACTGAGAAAACTAATTTCTGAAAAAACTCAAAAGTAAAAACTGAAAACCACTTCTATGACTATGAATAGCATACAATTCTACCATGTTTAAAAAAAAATTGCATTGAAAAATATGATCGTATGGCCAAGCTATTGCCATTTGAAAATTAGGTGCAAAAGTGAAACTACCAATGGTGAGGGGTAGACAATGCAAAAAATCAACCTCCACCAAGTTTAGAGAAACTCTACCAGATTTGGAGAAACCACCAAATATAGAAACCCTGCCAAACTGGTTAGCTGTTGCCAAAAAAGGAACTCCTCCAGATAAATTAGAAGCACCTCCAAATTTGATGAAATAGCCAACTTTAGAGAAAATGCCAAAAAAGCCACCAAAAGCTAAGGCACACATTTTGGTGTAGAGCATGCAGGTACAGTACAAATTTATGCATGTGTTTTTTATTAATTAAAAAAACATAGAAAAATAAATTATTACAGGATATGTTTTTTTTGAAAAAAACATTAAAAAAAGAATGAATTTTTTTTTTTGAAAAAAAAAAAAATGTTGTGGGGGTGGAGTTAAACCCCCCCACACAGCCCCACAAAAGGGGTTGCCACAGCCCCAAGAAGGGGCGCAGGCCCCAAAATCCCTGCAGCTGCAAGTCGGTACCCTATGCAAGTACCAAAAAGTTTTTTTTTTTTTGTGTATAAAAGATTTTACAATTGTTTTTTTGAAATAAAACCTACGATAATAATTTTTTTCCAATATAATTTTTGAAAAAATAAATTTTTATGCAGGCATATATATATATATATATATATATATATATATATATATATATATATATATATATATATATCACCTCGGTTTGCATGCTGGGCAGGTTGTACGGCTTGCCTAGCAAAAAAATTGCTATAGATGAGTCTGAGGTCAATTTTGACGATTTGATAGTCCATCTTAAGGTTTGTGGGCCTTCTGAGCGTGATGGTGAGGTCCGTTTAAGCTGAAAATGCTCCAAAATTGTAGGTACCCTCTGGATCTGAAAAACATACCTGCTAAAACCCTTGCAGATTTGGCCTACGAAGCTCAAATCAAGCCAAATAAAAGGCTAATCTGACTATTTCGACTACTTTGAATCTAATGAAATACTCCATTTTACACAGAAACACACCCAATAAAAGACTCTTTCTCAAAAAAATTTCTAAATCTAAGAAGGGGCTTGCGAATTTGGAGCTCTGATACCATGTAGAAGTTGTGAAACCAACCTCATAGGACCTAGTGAACACCTACAAAACCTAAGATTAACCTTCCACAAGAGAAAAAAGTAAAGAGAGAAATTTTCACAAAAAAAATGCAATTAATGAAATAGATTTTTGAAATTACATGAGAACACTTGCTTTTATATTTGCAAGTTAGAAAACCCTAGAATGAGAGATTCCTAAGTTTAGCTTAAGTGAATTAAAGTAAATGTGACTTAATTAATTAATCAATATGATTTAATTATTTAAGTAAAGAACCTATTACTCTAACAGTCTTGATGACTAACTCTTTTGTACAACTTGTTTTTCGCTTGTCAAAGATCATATTTCAAAACTACTAACTAGTTTTGTTGCAACTTCACTTGTCAAAGATCTTGTTTTTCCACTAATTTAGGCACTAAGGTAGATTAGTTGGTAAATGAACTTTTGTTTTCCATGTCTTTGAAGTTGTGTGTTGGTGTATGCTCTCTCTTTGCACTTTGTGTGATCTTGGAGATCAAAAGCCACAGATTTCTTCTCTTTGTATCTCAAGATTTGCTTGTTGTGTGTATGCTCTCTCCTTGTGCTTTATGCGATCTTGGATATCAAAAACACTAAGTTCAATATTTTCCTTAGGAGGCCTACCCTTAGAGACACACCCACTCTGAGGGGGCGAACTCAACCGTGTGTTTTAGTGGGTTATATCAAAGAAGGGAAAGTGAAAGCTGAAAGTGTTTTAGTCATTAGGACAACCTTGTAGCCTTGGGTGATTCTGAACACAAGGTGAAGTGGTGCTTTCTTGATCACTTATGCCACATCCCTTCAAATGACTAGTGTTCATAGACTTGGGCCTCATTGTACCTTGTGTATCTAGAGGACTCCACTAGAAGTTTGTAAAGCCTAGATAAGACCATCACCATTTTCTAGTGTGGTGCAAGAGACACAGACCACCCCGTGAAGTTACTCACCATCATACCTCCTTGAGGTGGAGATAGAAGTTTTCTTTTGAAAAGGCATAAAAGCCTCCAAGGAAAGGGATATTGGGTGCAACACCCTTATCCCTAGCTATCTGCATAGGGTGAAGTGTTCTTAGTTAGGTAAGAACATGGATAGGTATTTTATTGTGTGGGACCACACTTGAAATCACTTGTAATTGAATAATTCTAGGTATTTTGATGTGTTTGACGTGTTTTCATTTTGCAAAGCTAGTATGAGACATTGTTAGTTGCAAAGAAATTCGCATCATTTTGCTTGATAAGTCACAAGTAGACTTTCAACTTAGGAGCTGAGACTACTCTTGAGTTGGTAAGTCTTATCCTATCTTTTTCTTAGGCTCTTGTCTACCCCAAGTAGAAGGTTTTATCATCCTTTTTCCTTCTTGCTTAGGCATTTGTCAACCCTAAACTTAGTGAGGAGAATCCCATCCAACATCCATAACAAAAGATCTAGGTGTATCTTGAGCTATTTTGGTACCATCATCTTATCTTTGGTGTTGACCGTATCATCTTGGTTATCACCCTAATCATATCATATCATTTCCATATCATCACTTTATCCTTTGTGTCATCCTTTTATGATTTTGGGTGGTCATCTTCAACATATCATATCAAAAAAATCACATCAATATCTTGATTGTCATCTCCTATCATATCAATGTCTAAGTCATCATCTCAGCTGTCATTTTATCCATATCTTCAATCATCATTGTGTCCTATACCTTTTTTATCATATCATCATACCCTTGATACATCTTGTTGTACAAAGTCTTGACAATTAAGGACCTATTCACAATATTTTTTTTATTCCAAGGTCGTCCCATTCATGCCCACTACAAGGTCACAAATGAAGAGAACCATGGAATCACATCAATAATCTTTAAAAGAGTCTCATCAAGTCCAACAATTTCATCATGTAATCCACAAAGAATCCCAACAAGACCCCCCTTCACAACCACATCATGACACTTCACAACAATCGCATCAAGAGTCCACTTCTCATGGAAAAGGGGCTATTATCCCATTCAATATTACTCTTGGATTTCATCCTAAGTTTGGGATGCCTACAGATACATTTGTACCTAATCCTTATAAGGGCATTCTTGAACCATCATCAAATCCCATATATAATCAAGAATTTGAAAATCCTATCCAAGAGCCCCGAAGTTGTAGTAGTACCCCCCATAAGTCTAATGATTATGAGGATAGAGCACATGACCTCATGGAGGAATTTGATAATTTTACATTTTTGGATCACCTCCTTACCACAAATCCTCAACCTTATTTTGAAAAGTTACATCCTCTAGGAGTTAAGTTACCTAAAAATTTTGATGCATCAACTTTACTCCCTCAAGATCATCCTCTCCTAATTGCTAACACATTAGGAGGATCTTCTCAACCACATGTTGAGAAAACCTTAAATGTGAAGTCAAATCTTAACATCAACACATCTACCATTCAATCTATTCCTTTTATAGGTGTCTCACAACCTATTGCTATCACATGTCCATGTCACCTTTCCATGCCCACCTCCAAGAGGACAAACATTCCTATATCATCTATTCCTAAGGCCTCATGTCCCTTTCATACATCCAGTTCTCCAAGTACAACATCCATACCTATGTCCAATCCAAGCGTCAATGTTATTATTCCATCGACAAGTGGAATAGTTATTCCTCCACTTACCACTCAAATTTCAAATCCTATCTATACATCTTCAACTATGCCACAAGTCCATACCCAAGCTAATGTTTTGATGCATCAAAGTCTACATGTCCAAAATTAATTCTGATCATCTCATGTTCAAAATCCAAATACCATCGACCCCCAACAAATCATACAACTACAAGTCAGCATCCAAAAGAAACAACAAGCCATACAACAACTCCTAGCCTCCCAACAAGTGCAACCACAACCATAGCCATAAACCCCCAACATCACAAAAAATCTTCAACTAATCCATCCTTTGTGATACCCAATGAGATGTCTGACATGAAAACACTTATGAGACAAATGTTTGATGACATGCAAACATCCAACCAAAAGAAGAAGTAAACTTTTGAAGAAGTTTGTCCATATCCATATGACAAATCTCTAGTTATGACTCCCTTCCCTCCAAATTTTGAAGTGCCAAAGTTTAATAAGTATAGAGGAAATGGTGAGCCTAGAGACCATCTAATAGAATTCTATTTATCTTGCATGGACATAGATCATGATGAAACTTATTTGATGAGACTTTTTTCGTGTAGTTTGGGAGGACCAGCCACTAAATGGTTTGCTCATCTTCCTCATGGCATTAAAAGCTTCAAAGAGATTGCTGATAAATTTATAAATCAATTTTCATTCAACATTGAGTATGAGATGTTTGTGGCTAACCTTTGTAATGCTAAACAAAGTAATAGAGAATCAATTGTCACTTTCATACAATGTTGGACAAATCTTTCTAGTAATGTCCCTCATATAATTCCTGAGAAACAACTTTTTAATATCTTCATGCAAAACTTAAATCAAGAGATGGTGTTCCACTCTCAAATGCAATGTGTTGATAACTTTGAATAAATTTAAGATAAAGGTGTAAAAATAAAGAAATCTCTAGTAGCAAAAGGACTTGTTAAAAATTTTAAATACAACAAAGACTCTAGTAACAATCAAGCCAATGATAAGTCCCAATTTTGGTCCAAAAATAAGAACATTGTCAACAATGGTGTAACTGACTCTAGATTAGTGTAAAATGTACAAAATCCTCCATCATCACTCCAAATACCTTCACCACAAAAGATAACAACTAATCATACCCCAAATAAGCCTTATCCTAGGTTAAGGCCTAGATGGAAATTTTTAAATTTGGGAGAACCCATACAGGTCATTTTTAGAAAGCTCTTAAACCATGGTATCATTACACTACTAGTGATTAAACCTCATGATCCAAATATTTTTAAACCTCTGGATCCCCCCTATTATGTTTAGATCCCCTATGGGTCTCCCTCACATGAACCTACTATTGGATTCAGGACAGACAACTGAGAGGGGGGGTGAATCAGTTGTCCAAAACTTGCTTCTAATTCAAACACTTAAATCCTCTTTGTTATGTAATAGCATATCAATTAATCACTCATGAAAACATAAAGCATAAACACCAGAGCAGATACACATCAATACATGAGACACCAAGATTTTGACGTGGAAAACCTGGTCAAGGGAAAAACCATAGGGTTATTAACCCAAGGATTATTCTTTGTTAGAAGAATAAGAAAAATAGATGGCACATGCCAATTAGGGCTCACTGCCTTAGCATGATGCTCACAAGAGGCATACTGCCTACAAGAGACACACTATCTACAAAGTAACAAGTATCACAAACTTGAACTGGAGATTGACATCTTTACCATGCCTGGATCAGTTCCATTTAAGCCCAAAAACCCCTGCTCTGCTTTTCGCTCTTCTTCTTCGCTATGCCACACTCATCACTGCAAGATGCACTTCAAAATGAATTCACAATCCCTTATTTATACAAGGCATCAACTTAGGAACAATCATCTAAGTCGGCAAACACCTACAAGATCATTTGCAAAATGTGTAATACATCCGGTCGGGCAGTCTCAAGAAGAACACCAATATCCATGGTTAGTCTTCAAATGCAAACTCTAACTTCAATGCAGATCACCGTCATTAACTGGACATGATCCAATGATCATCATAACCTTCCCTGAATCACCAAACACATCTGCACTTCATCATCCTACTGGAATTCTTCTCACCTTCATCTGGAGCTACAAGAACACAGTCTGTCATCACTGTAATAAATGAATAGGCACTTCTGGACCTTCAACCCATGAACTAATCTAGTTGATACTTCACAGGGACGTCCTCAACACTTTCTTAAATCCGCAAAATGGGATAATGAAATACCGGATCTCACCGAACCTTTCTGTGTCCCTCTGTCACCTCTGAACACCTGCCAGAACCGATTCTACTAGAGCGACCATAACTTCTTCATATCTTCATACGGACCTCTAAAATCTTGACTAGAGCATCTCAAGACTTATATCTACAAAACTTTTAAACCGCATCCTCTGATCCTCAATCTATTGATGACTTTTACCTTCTTGTCATCACTATTCTTAACTGTCCCTGATTGAGACTTATTTTCTCAAAATCCTTAGCACATAGCTCATCTAATCCTTCTCATTAATGCAACATGAGTATCTTGACATCAATGACAATACTAGTTATCCTCATACTTGCAACAATCTCCCTCTTTGTCATTGATGGCAACATATGATGTGAAAAACCATCAAGACAAGAACTTCTCCTTTCTGTCACAGCTCCCCCTATCAGCAACAACCCTTCACATGTCTTCTCTTCCTTTACTGCTCCCCCTTTGATCATCAACCACTTATTTTTCACATGTCATCTCTCCCCCTTTGACATCAATGGCAAAGGACTCATACTTGCAATTCTGACACATCAGAATCATACCAGCTGCTCCCCCTGAGTAGCAGCTCCCCATCATCAATCTGGATCACAAGATATGACTATGATATCCACTAGATTGATGCACATCAGTGCATCCTAGTTCATCTCCGGAGGGGCAATAACCCCTAACTTCTCCCTGAGATACTCAAAAGAGTCCTTGGGAAGAGGTTTAGTAAAAATATCTGCAAGTTGATCCTTGGAGGGCACATACTCCAATCTGACTTCACCCTTGTTCACTTGCTGTCTCAGAAAGTGAAACTTGATAGATATATGCTTAGTCTTAGAATGCAACACCAAATTCTTAGAAATATTTATTGCACTTGAATTATCATAGAAAATTGTGATAGGCTCCTCATATTCTACTTGAATATCTCTTAGCATCTGCTTCATCCACAAAAGTTGAGTGCAACTTCTTGTTGCTGCAATGTATTCTGCTTCAGTTGTAGACAAGGATATTGCCTCTTGTTTCTTGCTTAGCCAAGAAACCAACCTTTTTCCCAAAAATAATGCTCCTCCACTTGTACTCTTCCTATCATCCACATCTCCTACCCAATCTGCATCTGTATATGCATGAAGAGAAAAATTATGATCTCTAGGATACCATAGACCATACTCAACTATTCCTTTTAAGTACCTAAAAATTCTTTTGATTGCCATGACATGAGATTCTCTGGGATCAGCCTGGAATCTCACCACAAGACCAACAGCCTGCATTATATCTGGTCTAGTTTGAGTGAGGTACAATAATCCTCCAATCATTGATCTGTACTTTTTCTGATCTGTCTTAGGAGAGTCATCATCTTTTCTCAACTTACATCCGGTTGCCATGGGAGTGTTCATTGGCTTTGAATCTTCCATTCCAAATTTCCTCAATAATTCTTTCACATATTTGGTCTGAGAGATAAAGATTCCTTTCTTTGTCTGAGTAATTTGCAAACCCAAGAAGAAATTCATTTCACCAAGCATTGACATTTCAAACTCACTTTTCATTTGATTTGCAAAGGTTTTACACATACTGTCTCTTCCTCCAAAGATGATATCATCAACAAATACTTCAACAATAAAGATGTTTTCATGATCAATTTTGAAATAGAGGTTATTATCAGTAGTACCTTTGTTGAAACCAATCTTCAAAAGATATTTGTCCAGTCTTTCATACCATGCTCTTGGAGCTTGCTTTAGACCATATAGTGCATTCTTTAATTTGCAGACCATATCACCATGCTCAGATAACTGAAATCCATCCAGTTGTTCAATGTACACCTCTTCTTCTAAGTCACCATTCAGGAAAGTAGATTTGACATCCATCTGATACACTTTGAAATCTTTGAAGGCAGCAAATGCAAGAAATAGTCTGACTACTTCAATTCTTGCCACCAGAGCAAAGGTTTCCTCAAAATCAATCCCTTCTATTTGAGAGTAGCCTTTGCAGACTAATCTAGCTTTATTTCTGATTACTTCACCAACTTCATTTAGTTTGTTCCGGAAGACCCATTTGGTTTCAATCACATTCTTGTTTCTAGGTCTAGAAACAAGATCCCAAGTGTGATTTTTCTCAATTTGCATCAACTCTTCCTCCATTGCTTTGGTCCAATTTTCATCATTGTAGGCTTCATTTATTGTCTTAGGTTCAATCTTTGAAATTAGACAACATTCATCTGAATTTTGAGCAATTTCCCTTCTAGTTTGCACACCTTTGCTTTTGTCACCTATGATCTGATCTTCAGAGTGGTTCAGTCTTACATACCTTGGAACTTTGGGAGTTTCTTGCACTTCTGCTTCTTGATCAGGCTCATTCAGACCAATCTCTGCTTCCTAATTTACCGGATCAGTCTGAGTCTGACTTTCAAGAGAGGATTGAGCTCCTTGAACCAGAACACCATTCTAATCATCTTCATCATACTCATAAAACCTTGAGTGTTTCTCTATTCCCTCATCAACCTTCACATTTGTACTTTCTATCATCTTTCTTAGTCTCTTGTTATAACATCAATATGCTTTGCTTTGAGTAGAGTAACCCAAGAATATTCCTTCATCACTTCTAGCATCAAACTTGCCTAAGTCTTCATTTCTTTTGATGTAACACTTGCTACCAAAGACTCTGAAATATCTCACAGTAGGAGTGATGCCAAAGCAAAGTACATAAGGAGTCTTACTCATATTGCTTCTAATTTGAACTCAATTGAGAGTATAGACTGCAGTGCTGACAGCTTCTCTCTAAAACATCTGAGGAACATTTGCTTCCATCATCATTGTCCTGGATGCTTCCTGGATGGTCCGGTTCTTTCTCTCTACTACTCCATTCTACTGTGGAGTCCTAGGAGCAAATAACTGTCTCTTTATACCATGCTTCTCACAAAATCTATGAATTCACCAGATGTGAATTCACTGCCTCTATCAGACCTTAGACATTTTAGTTTTAATCTGGTTTGATTCTCTACCATAGCCTTGAAGATTTTGAACTTCTCAAAAGCTTTTGATTTCTCTTTCAGAAAGGTAACCCACATCATCTGGGAATGGTCATCAATCAGTAACATGAAATATCTATCACCTTGCATACTCTTGATTCTTGTCGAACCACATAGATCAGTATGAACTAATTCCAATAATCCGGTAGAGGACTGATCCTTGCTTTTGAATGAGACTCTGCTCTGTTTACCCAAATGACATTCTTTGCACAGACTGTTTGTAAGTTTTACCAATTTTGGAAGATCTCTTATAGCCTGAGTATTGCATATCTTGATGATGTTATCAAAATTTACATGACACATCCTTCTATGCCATAACCAACTCTGATCAACTTGAACAAACAGACAACTTTTACCAGCACCAACCAAGTGGAAGATATTACCTTTAGTTTGAGTACCGGATGCAATCTCTATTTTGGATCTTTCAAAGATTTTGCATTTTCCATCTTTGAATCAGAGATCATAGCCTTTGTCCACCAACTGTCCAACACTGAGAAGATTGTGCTTCAAACCTTCAACATACAGCACATTACCAGTTTTGTTTCTTCCATTAAAAGAAATAGTTCCTCTTCCTCTGATTCTATTAGCAGAATTATCATCAAACTTTACCACTCCTCTTCACACCTTTCCAAATCTAAGAACTTGTTCTTGTCACCTATCATATGGTGAGAGCATCCACTATCAACAACCCAATCATCCTTTTCTTCAACTTGGGCAGCCAAAGCTCTTTCTACAACCTTATGATTGATAGATTCAGAGGATATTGGATCTTCCTCCTTGATGGCAATAAACACCCATTCATTTCTGAATTTGTTTCCTATCTCTGATTCATCATCTGTTACTCCTTCATTATAATCTTCTTCATGAACATAATAACAATTCTTTTGGAACCTTTGTCTATTAGAATTTGACCTTGTAGATCTTTCCGGACATCTTGAGGCAAAATGACCAATCTTATTGCAGTTGAAGCACGTAAAGGGTAATTTTCCTTCATACTTACCAAATCCTCTTGGCAGTCTCTTTGCAATGAGGGCTTCAAGTTGAGTTGTTTCCGCTTCTTCCACTTCCATGTCTCTTCTTGTTTGATCATACCATGACAGCTTCCTTGAAGAGTTTTCTCCCGGATCAAATCTTTGTTTACCTTTCACAGAGGCACTGGCTTTGAATGTAGATTCAATCTTGGGGGGATCATCTCCAAACTCGGTAATTTCAAATGCAGCCAGTTTGCCAGCCAATTGGTCTCTTGTGATAGTTGTGTGGGCTTTGAATTCATCAATGGCAGCAACCTTGATTTTGTAGGCAGCAGTAAGGGATCTGAGAATTTTGCCAACAATCTCATTTTCATCCAAAACTCCACCAGCATTCCTAATTCCATAGACCAGCTCATTTACTCTTGGCATAAAGGTAGTAATATTTTTATCATCTCTCATCTTCCATTTTTCAAATTTCCCTTTGAGACTCTGCAACCTTGCACTCTTAACATACTCATCTCCTTCATGTAGAAGTTCTAGTTTAATCAAGATCTCATAGGTAGTTGGTAGGTCAATAACATTTGAGAGCTCTGAGTCAGTTAATGTGCTTAGAAGAGCTCTTTGGTCCACAGATTGTTTTCAGCATCTGTGATTTCATTTAGAGTTGTCGGACCAACCTGTGGAGGTGTATAAGCTTTTGTGACCATGGACCAATACGCCTTTCCCATACACTGCAAGTGACATTTCATGCGACCTTTCCAAAGAGAGAAGTTGGTTCCATCAAACTTTGGACTATCCTTCTTGTATGACGACATCTTGGATCTCCTCAAGTAGTTAAGCTCCTTTTAGAGGAACTTGGCTCTGATACCAATTGTTGGATTTAGGATAGACAACTGAGAGGGGGGGTGAATCAGTTGTCCAAAACTTGCTTCTAATTCAAACACTTAAATCCTCTTTGTTATGTAATAGCATATCAATTAATCACTCATGAAAACATAAAGCATAAACACTAGAGCAGATACACATCAACACATGAGACACCAAGATTTTGACGTGGAAAACTCGGTCAAGGGAAAAACCATGGGGTGATTAACCCAAGGATTATTCTCTGTTAGAAGACTAAGAAAAATAGATGGCACATGCCAATTAGGGCTCACTGCCTGAGCACACTACTCACAAGAGGCACACTGCCTACAAGAGACACACTGTCTACAAAGTAACAAGTATCACAAACTTGAACTAGAGATTGACATCTTTACCATGCCTGGATCAGTTCCATTTAAGCCCAAAAACTCCTACTCTACTTTTTGCTCTTCTTCTTTGCTATGCCACACTCATCACCGCAAGACGTACTTCAAAATAAATTCACAATCCCTTATTTATACAAGGCATCGACTTAGGAACAATCATCTAAGTCGGCAAACACCTACAAGATCATTCGCAAAACGTGTAATACATCCAGTCGGCCAGTCTTAAGAAGAACACCAATATCTGTGGTTATTCTTCAAATGCAAACTCTAACTTCAATGCGGATCACCGTCATTAATTGGACATGATCCAATGATCATCATAACCTTCCCCGGATCACCAAACACATCCGCACTTCATCATCCTACTGGAATTCTTCTCACCTTCATTCGGAGCTACAAGAACACAGTCTGTCATCACTGTCATAAATGAATAGGCACTTCCAGACCTTCAACCCATGAAGTAATCTAGTTGATACTTCACAGGGACATCCTCAACACTTCCTCAGATCCATAGAACGGGATAATGAAATACTGGATCTCACAGGACCTTTCTGTGGCCCTTTGTCACCTCTGAACACCTACCAGAACTGGTTCTACTAGAGCGACCATAACTTCTTCAGATCTTCATGTGGACCTCTGAAATCTTGACTGGAGCATCTCAAGACTTATATCTACAAACCCTTTAAACTGTATCCTCTGATCCTCAATCTATTAATGACTTTTACCTTCTTCTCATCACTGTTCTTAACTGTCCCTGATTGAGACTTATTTTCTCAAAATCCTCAGCACACAGCTCATCTAATCCTTCTCATTAATGCAACATGAGTATGTTGACATCAATGACAACACCAGTTATCCTCATACTTGCAACACCTACTAGTAAAAGGGGGATCTTATTTATTTCATCCGTTTTACTTATTTCAAGAGGTAGATTGCATCTTTGGCCCTCCAAGACCAATCTCGAACCCCTAATTTTCACCCAGAAGCCCTATTTTTTTGGGTCTCCCATGGGTCTCCCCTAGGTGACCCTTAGGAGATCCTACTGGTCAAAGTGGTGACCCATAGGTGACCCCTTTTTTCTTTATTAACGTGTGTTTCCCTTCAATCGAGACCCTGAAAGCTCTATTTTTGCTCTAGTTTGCATGTTATTTTGACCCTAGCATAGACTGAACTATTCTTAGCCCATCCATCATCCTCAATAATGCATAATTAACTCTCTTGATCTATTCTTATCACCTCTTCACATAATGCAAAGTCCATTTTCTCAATCACTGATAAGCTTTCATAGCTTCATCACTTCTCAATTAGCCTAGTCTTCTCTTCAATCAAACTTGTTAACTCTCCAATCAAGAGAGTTAACTCCCTAATCATTCCCACCTATCATGATCCATTCCATCTTATAAATACCTCCTTCCTCTATGCATTAGGGGAGGCAAATTTTATATTTGCACCCATACATTAGCTTATTGTTTTCTCTCCATTAGCATCCTTGATGCTCATGCAAGACACATGCACCTTTTTATTTTTCTTACCATAGATTCTTAAATCTTTCTAAAACTTCTCAAAGCATGCCAATTCTCTTGTTTGTTCAATCCAATGCCATTATGGGTAAGTGCAAGAAGATGGGGGGCCAAAAAGGGGTCTTAAGTGGCCACTTTTTTTCTGAAATTAGGAAATACTGGCCTTGGATGAGAAATTGAGCATAGTTACACTCAAAATTTGGAGATGCAACCAAAACAATGTTCATAGTGCTCTGAGTCTACTTTCTAAACTACTATTTTGTTTTGAAAATGATATAGATTAAGGGGTTCAAAAGAGGGAGCCACAGAAATTGGTGTTGTTTCTGTTAAAAAAACATAACATAGCATGTTTTGTGGCTCCCTCAAAAGGTCAACTTTTTTTTGGTATTTTTAAAATCCCTTTAGTGAGAAATTAGCTAATAGCATGTAGTTTATGCCTAATTTTTTTGATAATTTTTTGATGAATATTTGATTTTTTACTAATTTTCAAAGTGGACACATCCTAAAAATAGAATTTTGGCCATGCTACCCCTATAAATTTTGAAAACTAATTGAAAATCATTTTTTTATTTTTTTTAATATTTGTAGAATGGAGTCTAGTTTCTAAATATGTAATTTTTTAAAAATTTGAATGAATAGTTAATTTACAATGAAAAAAAGACCAAACAGTGGTTTTTGCCTAAAAATGGACACACAAACAAAAGAAATTAAAGATGAAAGGCTTAACATTGTTAAAATGTGAAAAAAATCACATCATTAAATAGCTAAGAGAAAACCTAACATTACCCAAGTGTTCGATTTGTTCGATCTTGAAACACCTGCAAATCTGAGGGTTAGCACGAACGAAATTATGTGAAATCTTGAAAAATATAGAAAAACACGTCTGTGACTGTTCATAAGGCACTCCAAGCCTTTGGATTGGAAATTCAAAGCAAATCCCAAGCCCAAGGCTTGGGATTCCCAAAGCAAGACATAATGCGAGCGCGTTATAACATGCTCGCGTTATGTTTTGCTTTACATTTTTTCTTTCCCGTAAGTCTGTTGTTTGTCATGTTTGACATAACGCGCTTGCGTTATGTTCCCCTTAAATTTTTTTATGTTCAAGGCTATTAATCATGAGGGTTAAGGGATAAGGGATAGGGTTGGAGGGTTTAGGGATAAGGGATTAGCATTTAAGGTATAGTATCGAGCCCGTTGAGGGTCTAGGAATAGGGATAGCATTTAGGGTTTAGGGATGAGGGATTACAGTTGAGGGATGACAGATTAGGGTTGAGGGTTTAGGGTTTAGGGTTTAGGGATAGGGTTGAGGGTCAAGGGATTAGAGTTAAGGGTTGAGGGATTAGGGTTTGACATTGAGGGTTGAGGGTTGAGGTTCAAGGGTCAAGGGTTTAGGGATAGGGTTGAGGGTCAAGGGATTAGGTAGAGTGTGGAGGGTGTAAGGATTAGGGATAGGGTTGGAGGGTTTAGGGATAAGGGATTAGGGTTTAAGGTATAGTATCAAGTCTGTTCAGGGTTTAGGAATAGGGATAACATTTAGGGTTTAGGGATGAGGGATTAGAGTTGAGGGATGATGGATTAGGGTTGAGGGTTGAGGGATTAGGGTTTAGGGATAAGGTTTAGGGTTGAGGGTTGAGGGATTAGGGTTTAAGGTATAATGTTGAGGGTTGAGGGTTTAGGATTAGGGTTTAGGGTTGACGGATTAGTATTTAATGCCAAGGTTAGGGTTACAGTGTTAAGGGTAGAGGGATTAGGGATAGGGTTTAGGGTTGAAGGTTTAAGGATTGAGGGTTGAGGCTTTAGGGATGAGGGTTTAAGGCTTAAGATATAGTGTCAAGTGTTGAGGGTGTAGGGATAGGGTTTAAGTTTTAAGGGTTAAGGGTTGAGAGATAGGGATTAGGGTTTAAGGTATAGTGTTGAGGGTTGATGGTTTAGGGATAGGGTTTAGGTTTGAGGGATTAGGGTTTAGGGTTGTTGAATTAGGGTTTAATGTTGAGAGTTGAGGGTTGAGGGTTGAGGATTGAGGTTGAGGGATAGGGTTAATGGTGAAGGGATTAGGGTTAAATAAGAGTGTCGAGGGTAGAGGGATTAGGGTTTAAGGTATAGTATCGAGCCTGTTGAGGGTCTAGGAATAGGGATAGTTTTTAGGGTTTAGGGATGAGGGATTAGAGTTGAGGGATGACGGATGACGAATTAGGGTTGAGGGTTGAGGGATTAGGGTTTAGGGTTGAGGGATTAGAGTGAAGGGTTAAGGGATTAGGATTTGACGTTGAGGGTTGAGCGTTTAGGGTTTAGGGTTTAGGGATAGGGTTGAGGGTCGAGGGATCAGAGTTAAGGGTTGAGGGATTAGGGTTTGACATTGAGGGTTGAGGGTTGAGGTTTGAGGGTCAAGGGTTTAGGGATAGGGTTGAGGGTGGAGGAATTAGGATTAAAGTAGAGTGTGGAGGGTATAAGGATTAGGGATAGGGTTGGAGGGTTTAGGGATAAGGGATTAGGGTTTAAGGTATAGTATCGAGTCTATTGAGGGTGTAGGAATAGGGATAGCATTTAGGGTTTACAGATGAGGGATTAGAGTTGAGGGATGAGAGATTAGGGTTGAGGGTTGAGGGATTAGGGTTTAGGGATAAGGTTTAGGGTTGAGGGCTAAGGGATTAGGGTTTAAGGTATAGTGTTGAGGGTTTAGGGATAGGGTTTAGGGTTGAGGGATTAGAGTGAAGGGTTGAGGGATTAGGATTTGACGTTGAGGGTTTAGGGTTTAGGGTTTAGGGTTAGGGTTGAGAGTTGAGGGATCAGAGTTAAGGGTTGAGGGATTAGGGTTTGACGTTGAGGGTTAAGGGTTGAGGTTCGAGGGTCAAGGGTTTAGGGATAGGGTTGAGGTTCAAGGGATTAGGGTTAAAGTAGAGTGTGGAGGGTGTAAGGATTAGGGATAGGGTTGGAGGGTTTAGGGATAAGGGATTAGGGTTTAAGGTATAATATCGAGTCTGTTGAGGGTTTAGGAACAGGGGTAGCATTTAGGATTTAGGGATGAGAGATTAGAGTTGAGGGATGATGGATTAGGGTTGAGGGTTGAGGGATTAGGGTTTAGGGATAAGGTTTAGGGTTGAGGGTTGAGGGATTAGGGTTTAAGGTATAGTGTTGAGGGTTGAGGGTTTAGGATTAGGGTTTAGGGTTGACGGATTAGCATTTAATGTCAAGGTTAGGGTTAGAGTGTCGAGGGTAGAGGGATTAGGGATAGGGTTTAGGGTTGAAGGTTTAAGGATTGAGGGTTGAGGCTTTAGGGATGAGGGTTTAAGGCTTAAGATATAGTGTCAAGTGTTGAGGGTGTAGGGATTGAGTTTAAGTTTTAAGGGTTAAGGGTTGAGGGATAGGGATTAGGGTTTAAGGTATAGTGTTGAGGGTTGATGGTTTAGGGATAAGGTTTAGGTTTGAGGGATTAGGGTTTAGAGTTGATGAATTAGGGTTTAATGTTGAGAGTTGAGGGTTAAGGGTTAAGGGTTGAGGGTTGAGGGTTGAGGGTTGAGGTTGAGGGATAGGGTTAATGGTGAAGGGATTAGGGTTAAATAAGAGTGTCGAGGGTAGAGGGATTAGGGTTTAAGGTATAGTATCGAGCCTGTTGAGGGTCTAGGAATAGGGATAGCGTTTAGGGTTTAGGGATGAGGGATTAGAGTTGAGGGATGATGTATGACAGATTAGGGTTGAGGGTTGAGGGATTAGGGTTTAGGGACAAGGTTTAGGGTTAGGGTTGAGGGATTAGGGTTTAAGGTATAGTGTTGAGGGTTTAGGGATAGGGTTTAGGGTTGAGGGATTAGAGTGAAGGGTTGAGGGATTAGGATTTGACGTTGAGGGTTGAGGGTTTAGGGTTTAGGGTTTAGGGATAGGGTTGAGGGTCGAGGGATCAGAGTTAAGGGTTGAGGGATTAGGGTTTGATGTTGAGGGTTAAGGGTTGAGGTTCGAGGGTCAAGGGTTTAGGGATAGGGTTGAGGGTCGAGCGATTAGGGTTAAAGTAGAGTGTGGAGGGTATAAGGATTAGGGATAGGGTTGGAGGGTTTAGGGATAAGGGATTAGGGTTTAAGGTATAGTATCGAGTCTATTGAGGGTGTAGGAATAGGGATAGCATTTAGGGTTTAGGGATGAGGGATTAGAGTTGAGGGATGACAGATTAGGGTTGAGGGTTGAGGGATTAGGGTTTAGGGACAAGGTTTAGGGTTAGGGTTGAGGCATTAGGGTTTAAGGTATAGTGTTAAGTGTTTAGGGATAGGGTTTAGGGTTGAGGGATTAGAGTGAAGAGTTGATGGATTAGGATTTGACGTTGAGGGTTGAGGGTTTCAGGTTTAGGGTTTAGGGATAGGGTTGAGGGATCAGAGTTAAGGGTTGAGGGATTAGGGTTTGACATCAAGGGTTGAGGGTTGAGGTTCGAGGGTCAAGGGTTTAGGGATAGGGTTGAAGTTTGAGGGATTAGGGTTAAAGTAGAGTGTAGAGGGTGTAAGGATTAGGGATAGTGTTGGAGGGTTTAGGGATAAGGGATTAGGGTTTAAGGTATAGTATCGAGTCTGTTGAGGGTTTAGGAATAGGGATAGCATTTAGGGTTTAGGGATGAGGGATTAGAGTTGAGGGATGCTAGATTAGGGTTGAGGGTTGAGGGATTAGGGTTTAGGGATAAGGTTTAGGGTCGAGGGTTGAGGGATTAGGGTTTAAGGTATAGTGTTGAGGGTTGAGGGTTTAGGATTAGGGTTTAGGGTTGACGGATTAGCATTTAATGTCAAGGTTAGGGTTAGAGTGTCGAGGGTAGAGGGATTAGGGATAGGGTTTAGGGTTGAAGGTTTAAGGATTGAGGGTTGAGGCTTTAGGGATGAGGGTTTAAGGCTTAAGATATAGTGTCAAGTGTTGAGGGTGTAGGGATAGGGTTTAAGTTTTAAGGATTAAGGGTTGAGGGATAGGGATTAGGGTTTAAGATATAGTGTTGAGGGTTGATGGTTTAGGGATAGGGTTTAGGTTTGAGGGATTAGGGTTTAGGGTTGATGAATTAGGGTTTAATGTTGAGAGTTGAGGGTTGAGGGTTGAGGTTGAGGGATAGGGTTAATGGTCAAGGGATTAGGGTTAAATAAGAGTGTCAAGGGTAGAGGGATTAGGGTTAAATAAGAGTGTCGAGGGTAGAGGGATTAGGGTTTAAGTTATAGTATCAAGCCTGTTGAGGGTCTAGGAATAGGGATAGCATTTAGGGTTTAGGGATGAGGGATTAGAGTTGAGGGATGATGGATGACGGATTAGGGTTGAGGGTTGAGGGATTAGGGTTTAAGGTATAGTGTTGAGGGTTTGACATTGAGGGTTGAGGGTTGAGGTTCGAGGGTTAAGGGTTTAGGGATAGGCTTGAGGTTCAAGGGATTAGGGTTAAAGTAGAGTGTGGAGGGTGTAAGGATTAGGGATAAGGTTGGAGGGTTTAGGGATAAGGGATTAGGGTTTAAGGTATAGTATCCAGTTTGTTGAGGGTTTAGGAATAAGGATAGCATTTAGGGTTTAGGGATGAGGGATTAGAGTTGAGGGATGTTGGATTAGGGTTGAGGGTTGAGGGATTAGGGTTTAAGGTATAGTGTTGAGGTTGAGGGTTTAGGGTTGACAGATTAGCATTTAATGTTGAGGTTAGGGTTAAAGTGTCAAGGGTAGAGGGATTAGGGATAGGGTTTAGGGTTGAAGGTTTAAGGATTGAGGGTTGAGGCTTTAGAGATGAGGGTCGATGGTTTAGGGATAGGGTTTAGGTTCGAGGGATTAGGGTTTAGGGTTGATGAATTAGGGTTTAATGTTGAGAGTTGAGGGTTGAGGGTTGAGGTTGAGGGATAGGGTTAATGGTGAAGGGATTAGAGTTAAATAAGAGTGTCGAGGGTAGAGGGATTAGGGTTTAAGGTATAGTATTGAGCTTGTTGAGGGTCTAGGAATAGGGATAGCGTTTAGGGTTTAGGGATGAGGGATTAGAGTTGAGGGATGACGGATTAGGGTTGAGGGTTGAGGGATTAGGGTTTAGGGACAAGGTTTAGGGTTAGGGTTGAGGGATTAGGGTTTAAGGTATAGTGTTGAGGGTTTAGGGTTGAGGGATTAGAGTGAAGGGTTGAGGGATTAGGATTTGACGTTGAGGATTGAGGGTTTAGGGTTTAGGGATAGGGTTGAGGGTTAAGGGATCAGAGTTAAGGGTTGAGGGATTAGGGTTTGACATTGAGGGTTGAGGGTTGAGGGCATTTTCTATCAAGAACTTGATCATGAGGGCTTGCCCCTTCATTATTATGCCTATCATATGGCGGAGCATCTGGCAAGCTCTTGCAGGAAAGAGATGTGATCAATGCAAAGGATGTGATCAATCTATAGTAGAACAAAATGTGAGCGCGTTAGAGAGCGAGTGCGTTATAGCGCGAGTGCATTATAGCTTGAGTGCGTTATAACGCGCTCGCATTTTGTCTTGCTATTGAAACGGTAAAAAAGTGGTTACCCCCATGATCCAGGCCCACATGCTCTATTTTCTTACTGATTCTATGCGTGCTCTGACAAAAAAGAAGTGCTTTCATGCTGTTGGGAAGTTCACATGCACATTTGACACATTGTACTACCTTTACATGATCTTTCCACCACCTTTTCTGCTTTGCCAACTTGAGGAGGAAATAACATAGTTTTCACACCAAGTTTGATATATATCTATTCAAGTTTCAAATTTTGTAGTGTTGCAATGTTAATTGTGATTCAATTTTAGGAATTTAACATTATAGATTGGTTAATAGTATTGTTGTTAGTAATGATATTTGAGTGTTATTCAATTTAACATTGAAAAGGAAGCAAGTGGTGAAAAACTCAAATTGTTGAGGAGTTTGATGCAAGAAGATAAAAACACTACATAATTGGGTACTCTCTCCATTCAAATCTTCATTTTCTAGGTATGTCAAGTCTTTAAATGCATGTTCTTTACATTTTCTTATTTCAGATTGAATTACTTTATCATGCTTTATCATACATGTTTAAAATAGACACATTCCCAATCAAGAAAGCAGCCTACAATCTCACATGATGCCATGTATATTTTCTACACTTGGGCTCTTTAATAATTATGTGTAATAAACAAACCTTAACATACCATGATGTCAAACTATACAAGAATAAATCCTTACAACATAAAAAAAATACAATCCCACTATTATCTTGTATTCATTTCTTAGGAACTAATATTGGTCTCTTTATCATGCTACAGACAAATTCTCCATCATCCCAAGGAAATGATCAAGAATTAAAACAACACAGGAAGAGATAGAAGCTAAGAATACAAAGAAAGCAGTGGCTATGAGGGAACTTCGTGAGAAGAGGAAATTGGACACGATAAATGAAGAAATACCAATTGAAGAGGAACCACAACCATCACAAAGAGATATGGTATTGGCGGCACAAAGAGAACGAATGCAAAAACTTTGTGGTATATGAGATTTGAATACCATAGTTGGAGACACGTCCTCTACCGCAAGTCAACATGTAGGGACACCATCTACCACATCTCAAGTTGAGAGTACATCATCACTCACATGTGATGAAGGAGGTACGCCATCGTTCCCACCTCAACCTCAAGGTATGTGTCATGCCCACATTTTCCTTGTGGTCACAACACACTTCGCACGTGTCATAGCCACATCTGTCATGTGGTTATGACACGAGATATGAAAAACTTTTCTCACACCGTCCTAAAAACCCCTTTCGCATGCGTACGCATGCTCAACGGTGTTCTCTCATGGCGAAACACTATACTCATCGACGGAATACAAGTACAATGGCGTGCAAACGGAAACATATAGATCAACAAGAGGGTCGATACAACGCTGCTAACGTCATTGCAAGAGTGAGATTACCCAAGTTCTTAAATCGAACCCTCAGCAATGTTCGGTAGCAAAATGCCTTACGGCGTTAGTGGGAATTACGCTGCACTCATTTACGCACGTGGTTCGCTGATAGAGGAACCACTCCCCTCGACGCCTTGTTCCAACTAAACCGGCTAGTGATCTCCCTATTTAGTCATTTTTCAGCCAGGCACGGTTGTCTGTCTCCTCTCTTGTTTCCTGAAACATACTACTCCTATGACTTAGCATTTTCAACAAGGCGGCTTGGTTGCCCTCTCTTCCCTTTCCACAAGTTCTTAAGTTGGATTATAACTTTATCGCCCTTACCTTAACTATCTCTTAGTTCATTTAGTGTGTTTATATTTTGGTCTCTCTCTCTCTTTCATTTTCTATACTTTCTTTATGTGCATCCTGTCCTTTCTTCGTGATTTACGTCAATCAGGGTTATTACTGCAGTTATTGTTGATATTAAACCTAATTTCAGGATGATCTAGGCCACAAAGGCTGGTTTACTATTTTGCTGGACTCAGTCTCCAAATCTTCCCCGATCTAGGTTCCTCCTCTTCGTAAATACTTAGTCAACTTGTACCTAAGCACAATTGACAGAAGGGTCCGTCAACTTAGTTCTCTTATTCCGTGTGAGATATGTCGCGCATTTTCTCCTCTGTGTTTTCCAATGTTGTTTTTCCTTCTTCGGAACCTCTTACAGGTTTACATATGAGATTGTTTGCTACAGTTGAGATTAATATGGCCACATGGATTGTTAGTGGTGGCATCATAAGTTTATTTCCAGTGTTCTTTTGCACAAGGAGTTGAGTAATTTTCCTATTCATTTTCTGGGTGTTTATAAGTACGTTAACAGATGAAACTTCTGAGAAACTCTTTCCAGAGTATCACTGAATATTCCTAAACTCACTTTACATCTAATTTTATTTTCTCTTGTTTAGAATTACTGTTGTTACTGTTACTCTTAATTACGATTCATACACTGTTTGTAACTCGTATGACGTTGTCAATAGATGTAGGTGGTTCACCACTTTATAAAACTCTGTTCATGGTAATATAGCTTCTTTGGTTGTTGTGTTCAACACTTAATAACATCTCCTGTGAGATTATAATTGTTATATATATATATATATATATATATATTTTTTTTTTCTCTATATCCATGAAACATAGTTATTAACGATTTTAAACGAGGGCCCAATAAATATATATATATATATATATATATATATATATATATATATATATATATATATATATATATATATACATACTTACATATAATATATTTATTTTAATATCTCAATAATGAACAAATTGGTTTCCCACAACTTATAAACCTATATATATATATGTATATATATATATATATATATAATCATTCTTATATTATATATATAGCTATATACATAGACATATATAATATATATATATATGCCTTTATATAGAGCTATATAAAAATAAACTGAATTTATTTACCAAATAACCCATTCATATGTTAGGGCCCAAGCCCTACATTTTTTATTGCTTTCAACCCACAGCAGATGGCGGCCATGGGCAGCAGTGGCCGCAGAGCGGCGGACGGGGATCTGTGGTGGCCGCAGAGCGGCGGACGGGGATTTGTGGTGGCCGCAGAGCGGCGGGCAAGACTTCGCGGTGGCCGCAGAGCGGCGGAAAGGTTTCGCGGGAGGCATAAGGGTTTGGAGGGGGGGGGAGATGTGGAGTGGGGCGGAGCCCCACCCACATTCCCACGACGTGGGGTGTGGGTGGGGCTCCGCCCCACTCCACACCTCCATATGTAATAACAGCTCGCGGTGGGGTTTACTCCCCACCGCCCAAATAAAATTTCGACTGTGTTTCTTTTATCCGCGGCTAACATGTTGACAGTCTTTCACCATTCGTTGGTTCATATAATAATAATATATTATATATATAGTTCATATATATATATATATATATATCCCCCTTTTTTTTATATTGATATATAACAGTTATAATTACTTTCAATTACTCTTTTATTTTCTTAAAATGATAATTACTCAAAATGAGAAATATATATATAGCTCTATATATATATTTATAAATTTATTGAGAGAAAAAGAAATACTCTTTATAGATTTTTATAATTCCAATTTCCACGATTTTCTCAAAATTCACTACTCTAAGCCCATTTTTATAAACATACAAGACTTGTAAATTTATAACCAGATTATATTTACATGCTAGATTTCCTCTAATCCTTCTAATTTAACAGAATCCATTAAATAGGGAGGATAACACAAATATTTAAAACTGTCTTTTCCATTTTAATATTGAATAGAAAATCAGCATTTCAACTAGTGAAGCAATTCCAAACTTTCAATGTAAACAACTCAGATTAAGTTGCAAAAACGAACTTATTCCTTTCAGTAATACTTGAAACACAAAAATTGCTATTGAACAAAGGTTGCAAACATCAACTTAAAAATTTAAGCACAGTCATATTACAACTTCTCAAACATGAATACCAACTTCCCAGATATGAACTTTCTCCTCCCAAACAGTATACAACTGAAAACTTATGACAACCAATAAAAGTCCAATAATAACAAGACCAGGGAGGTGATTTTCTTCACTCCCAGAATATCAGTAATTTACAACAATAACAAGAGAGGTGTTCTCTCTTCATTTCTATGAAATAATCCAGGCCTAATTCTCATGACAAGAAGATGATCTGTTTCTTCATAAAATAGCCAACCAGAAAGCTCCAAGAGAAAAACCTGCATATCAAAGACAAACAAAGAAGAAAATACCACTTGTCTAACTCTCCTCCCTACCGTAGACCCGCAAGAGGGTCACCCCCGAGCTAGGGAGACCATACTCACACCTGGGTATTCAAACACTCCACTTCACAACAGAAACAACAACAATCCCAAAGCACACATACACCCGTGGCTATTTTACACAATACGGAAACTCAACCACAGTGAGTTTCATAAGGGGCAGGAGAGTGGATACACTCGACTCCAGAGTGTCACCCTGACAGATAAATGAACTCATATAAATATCTCTTGGTCTCAACCAAGTGTGATCACATTTTGCAAGAAATCTGTATATGACTCTCAAGTCAAAAACACAGTCACAGATACATGCCCTCAAGGCTTTCAACATCCCAAAAGATGGAACAGGTATGCACCCGAGGAGGATCTCTCCTCCCCTACCCCAAACTTGATGAGCATTTCTCCCAAGTGGGAGACGCTCTGTCAAACACCCGACAAGAACCCCACAGAAAACAAATTTAAACACATATTCCAAACACATTTCATACACATTTCAGTTCTACCAAAACAAAGGTAAAATTCAGACCAACCTTGCAAAGCCCTCCTGGAATGAAGTTGTTGTAGAGTCCACAGAGTTCACTCCCAAGCTTAGCCACCAACTCCCTCTCCCTTCTCTATCTTCCAAACTAACTTCTCTATTTTGGGTAAGGCCAAAGATGAAAGATTTTCCCCAAAATTCAACTAACTCCCTCTCATCCCAAAATTTGAAAATAAATAACCCAAAATTCTCTTTCTTTCTAATTTTGAGAAATGGGGAAGTGACACTTGTCACCTCCTCACCCTTCCCAAAAATCACTATTCTGTCCAGGTGGCTTATGTCACTCTCCATTCCCAAGGGTACTCCTTATTCCTTTCATGTGACTCCACTTTCTCATAGGAGAAATAAAAAAAAGAGTTAAATGGGAACAAGACAGGTGACCCATGCCTCTTTCTCCTTTCTTCACATGGGTGTCCCCATAGTACATGGGGGAATCTTACTAAAGAAGAGGTAACTTTCACTAATGGATGGCATCTCTTATCTAGGGGAAAGTAGAGGGGATGGGTTGAGTGTTGGTACAACCCATCATGTCCCCTCCTACCTCCAATTTTCGCCACTTAACTTCAGGGGGAGGTTAAGTTGACTAGATGGAGGTTACTCAAGGGTTACCCATGCCAAATAGGCCCCTAGACCCATGGGGTAGAACCCAGGGTCAATTTTAACCCATACAAGACACCCCAGGTCAAGGTAAAGCACAAGAAAAAGGGCCTCATAATTTAAATAAAAATAGAAATTTCAAATTCAATCTCTTTACAACACTTACTTATAAAAATAATATTACATGAGGGTAACCTAACCCACTCGACCATACGAAAGACCACATTACATCATGACATCAAACACAAAGAGATCTTGGTTCATCGTGGAACCAGATCGGCTTAACAGGGAATAACAATTAACAAGGTGTGGAATGATCTCCGAAATCTGTGGTTTGATTAATAGTCCCTGCACACTCAATTACAAGATCAGTAACCACATAAATTCATCATAGCCGAAGCAACTTAAATAACACATGCATTCTCATGCCTTAGTACAATCTAACATAATTAAAAATCATATTACAATTTTCCATCATCTCTAACATCTCTAATTCATTTTTCTGAAAAGTAACTTATCCAAACATCACCCAATTAGTTTTTCCGAAAACATAATAAAGTTAAATAGTCTGACAAATTTCGGGAACTGCTATCCCACAAATATGAAAGTAACAATAACAGCACTGTAAAGAGTCATGACAACAGTAGTAAAAAGGGCGGTCCTCACATCCTCTCCCCCTAAGACGGTACTTCCTCCTGGAAGTCGTCAAAAAGGTGAGGATACAGGGTCTTCAATCTCTCTGCATCTTCCCATGTTGCAGTGACTTCGTCGTATAAGTCCCATTGGACTCTAACCTGGTCCAGCTCTCGACCTCGAAGGGCCAGCTTCCGTCGAGCCAATATGCGAATTGGCTCCAACGCCAGTTGTCCGTCTGCCTCTACCTGAAGAGCACTCCAATCCAACACATGAGATAAGTCAGAAACATATTGACGTAAAACTGATACATGAAATACATCGTGGATACGTGACAGGCTAGGTGGCAAGGCTAGACGATAGGCTACTGGTCCTATCCGCTCCAAGATTTCGAAAGGTCCTACAAATCGAGGTGCGAGTTTAGAGCCTTTTCCGTAACGGATTGGACTTTTGTGCGGCCGCACTCTCAAAAATACTCTTTCCCCCACAGTGAAGCTTCGGTCTGTCCTCTTAGCATCAGCATACTTTTTCTGCCTGTCCTGTGCTTCCAGAAGCCTCTGTCTTATCTGTTTAACTTGCAGTTCCATATTCTGAACTATCTCTGGGCCGATGACTGTTCTGTCCTCTATACGATCCCAACTCAAAGGTGTTCTGCATGGTCTGCCATATAATGCCTGGAAAGGAGGCATACCCAACGAGCTATGATGCCCATTATTGTAGGCGAATTCAACTAGATACAGGTACTCCTCCCATCTAGACTGGTGGTCCATCACATACATGCGAAGCATGTCTTCTAACACCTGGTTAACTCTTTCTGTTTGTCCATCGGTTTCCGGATGATATGCAGAACTGAAGTTGAGCTGTGTGCCCAACGCCTGATGTAAGGCTTTCCAGAACGATGAAGTGAATACGGAGTCTCTGTCAGATATAATGCGGCGAGGTATCCCATGAAGTCTAACAATCTGATCAAGAAACACCTTTGCCACTGATGGTGCATTGTATGTTGTACATATTGGTGAAAAATGCGCCACTTTGGTCAGCTTGTCAACTGTCACCATAATAGCATCATGGCGACGTGATGACATAGGTAGACCAACGATAAAATCCATAGAAATGGTATCCCATTTCCATTCAGGTATCTCGTGAGGGTACAACAGTCCCGCTGGATGCTGATGTTCGGCCTTGACCCTCTGACATTCCAGGCAACGAGCAACAAATTCGGCAATGTCACGCCTCATCCCAACCCAATGATAAAGCTGTCGTAAATCAGCATGCATCTTCTTCACTCCTGGGTGTGCTGCGTAGGGTGCTCTATGAGCCTCTGATAGGATTACTGTACGAAGATTACCCGCATGGGGTACATATATGCGTTGCCGATGTCGAAGCATTCCATCAGAATCAAGGGTATATCCTGTAAATTTGCCCTCAAGGGCCTTCTGATTTAGTACTGCCTGCTGCACTTCAAGAAACCATTCGTCCTCCGGCAGATGCTGTAAGATGCGATCCTTCAAGTCCATCTTCAAGGTCAGGGTCTGGATCTCGTGGCGTCTTCGACTCAGAGCATCAGCGACCACGTTCTCCTTCCCTTTTATATAATGGACATCGAAGTCATATTCGCATAGGAATTCCATCCAACGTCGTTGGCGGGCGTTCAAATTAGGCTGTGTGAAAATATACTGCAAACTATGATGGTCTGAATGGAGTTCAAAGCGTCGCCCTAAAAGAAAGTGTCTCCAACGAACCAAGGCATGAACAACAGCTGCAAGCTCTAAGTCGTGCGTAGGATAGTTTAACTCATGTGTCTTTAGTTTCCGCGATTCGTATGCGATCGCTCGTCCATCCTGCATAAGCACGGCTCCCAAACCTTCTAATGATGCATCCGTGCAAACTACAAACTCTTCCGACGGATCTAGAACTGCTAAAATAGGAGCGCTCGTAAGACGTTCTTTGAGGACTCCAAAAGCCTTTTCACACTGCTCGGTCCAAGTGAAACCCTTCCCTTTTCGCTGAAGGGAAGTAATGGGATGTGCTATCCTGGAGAAACCTTCGACAAACCGACGATAATACCCAGCTAACCCCATAAAGCTTCTGACCTCTGTCACGTTCGTGGGTGCCGGCCACTCCTGGATTGCTCTAATTTTAGATGGATCTACAGAGATGCCATTGCCTGATAAAATGTGTCCCAAATACTGCACCTCTGTCCTGAAGAAGGCACACTTCGTCAAGTTGCCAAAAAGTTGTTGCTCTCGTAATTTCTGCAAAACTTGACGCAAGTGCTCTACATGCTCCTCTTCAGTCCGTGAATAAATCAGAATGTCATCTAGGAATATGATCACGAACCGGTCTAGGTATGTACGGAACACCCCGTTCATGAGACTCATGAATACTGCAGGAGCGTTCGTCAACCCGAAAGGTACCACTGTGAATTCATAATGGCCATATCTGGTTCGAAAAGCAGTTTTATGAATATCTGACTCCGTGATGCGCAATTGATGATACCCAGATTTTAGATCAATTTTCAAGAACACTCTGGCTCCCTGCATCTGATCAAAAAGGTCGTCAATCCTAGGTAGAGGATAACGATTCTTCACCGTCACCTTGTTCAACTGCCTGTAGTCCATGCATAGCCGAAGAGACCCATCCTTCTTCTTCACGAAGATCACTGGTGCGCCCCATGGTGAAACGCTAGGTCGGATGTGTCCCTTCTCAAGTAATTCTTCCAACTGCAGCTTAAGTTCTGTGAGTTCATGGGTCGTCATTCTATAGGGTGCGCGGGATATCGGCTCTGCACCTGGCACTAAGTCAATGTGGAAGTCCACTTCTCTACGTGGAGGCATACCAGGTAATTCTGGCGGAAACACATCGGCAAACTCTCTAAGGATAGGGTGATCATCTAAAGTAGCCTCAGGTTCATCCTCTGCTCTATCACTGACTGTGATGGCAAACATCTGACATCCCCTCCGCATACAGCGCTTAAGCTGTTGTGCGGATATCATACGAACCGCCGTGGGCTTTTGAATGCCCACTATCTCAACCGACGAACCATGATCATCTAAACAGCTAATCGTTCTCTGGCGACAATCAAGCTTGGCTCTATGTGCCGCAAGCCAATCCATACCCAGAACTACTCCGTAAGACCCTAATGGCATAATCCTAAGGTCGCATATTGTGGTGAAGGGTCCCAATGTGATCTCACAGTCTTTAACCAAGGTATCTACTGACATCCTGGCCCCTGAGGCCAACTCAACTTCCCACCTAATGTCTTGCCTAGAAGCCACCAGCCTGCAACGCTCCACTAACGATGTAGACAAAAAAGAGTCAGTAGCTCCTGAATAAAAAAGGATCGAGATGGGAAAGTCTCTAATCGTACCTGCTGCCTCGATGACAGAAGCCTGAAAATCGGCCTGGCGGTTATCAACCGCTGCAAACATGTGGTGAGATCTGCCCACGTCACCTACGGTCTGCTCAGACCCTCCTGATCGGGGCTGACCCCCTGCAGTAAATCCCTGCGGACACTCTCTAGCCAGATGCCCTGCCCCACCACATACATAACATGGTCCTCTAACCTGTAACTGCCCTGACTGTGTTCTGCCCGATTGTTGTTGCCCGGTCCGTCCGGTGGATCCCTGTGAGCCTCTGTAAGACTGCTGGGACCTTGCGGGTCCTACCGATGAACCCTGCTGTCTCTGATCCCTGCGTGGTCCCTGCTGCTGCCATCCACGGTTCTGTCCTCCCTGTCCCCTCTGTTGAAATTTGGATTTTTGCTGATGTTGCTGTTGCTGTGGAGGCCTAGGAGGTAATGATGAAGCATTATACCCTCCTCTCTGTGTTGTGTTTTGAGGCCTTCGAAAATTTTGCTGTTGTTGGGGATTTCGTTCCTGGTACTGTGGGCGTGAATTCTGTCCTCGTCCCTGAATTTCCTCTGATATAAGGGCCTTTTCAACAGCCTCGCTCATGGTTTGGGGATTTGCCATACGAACTGGTCCTAATATCCCGTGATTTAGCCCCCTGATGAATTTGTGTATTAAGATTTTCTCGTCATGGAGGTATTCCGCATAACGAGAAAGTTCTATAAATCGGCTCTCATACTGAGTAACGGTGAGTCCCCTCTGCTGTAGATCATGAAACTCATCGACTCTGCGCTGTCTATAATGTTCGGACAAATACCGCGCATTGAAGCGCTCAATGAAGATGTCCCATGTGAGTGTATCCACGGAGAGTCGGCGCTTGCACTCCTCTGTACGCCACCAGGTGGCTGCTGCATCCCTAAGAAGATGAACTGCCACTCGTGCTTTCGTGTTGCTCTCATATGGTCGCAATGTGAAACACCTGTCTAAGCTAATTAGCCAAGCCTCGGCCACAGCTCCCTCTGTAGCTCCTGCGAAGGTGGGTGGGTTGAGCCTCAGTAGATCTCTGATAGGGTCCCCTCTGTCTCTAAGTCTCCCAAGTGGCTCTTCCACACCATCCTCATATACTCCCTGTTGAACCTGTTCTTGTCTCAAAAGTCTCGGAGGACTCCTGCTCCGTGCTCGGGAGGCCGACCCTACCTCCTCTACTGTTGTGTCAGGAATCTCAACGAAGGGCTCCACACGTCTCACCGCTAGTGGATCAACGCGGGGCTCCATACGTGGCTCAATACGTGACTCGGCACGTGGCTCCTCTCGCGGAGCAACACGAGGCTCTATACGTGGCTCAGGAATCACTGGTGGTAACCTGTCTAGCATAGTCTGTAGTGCCTGTAAGATCTGTGGACCTATATCCGCTACTGGTGTCGCCTGTGGTACTAGTAGTGCTTGTGGCACAGGTGGTGCAGGTGGTGCTGCTGAATCTGCAGGTGCCAGTCCCTCGGCTGAGGAATCGCTGTGCACCTCGACTGACGCTGTGTGGCGTGATCGCGCTCGTCGAACACGTCGGGGAGGCATCCTACAAAACAAGGTAGAAACTAATTAGCCAAAGTTGCGGAATAATAACGTGCCCAAATACGCCCAGTGTTTACAAACCTGGCTCTGATACCAAATGTCATGCCCACATTTTCCTTGTGGTCACAACACACTTCGCACGTGTCATAGCCACATCTGTCATGTGGTTATGACACGAGATATGAAAAACTTTTCTCACACCGTCCTAAAAACCCCTTTCGCATGCGTACGCATGCTCAACGGTGTTCTCTCATGGCGAAACACTATACTCATCGACGGAATACAAGTACAATGGCGTGCAAACGGAAACATATAGATCAACAAGAGGGTCGATACAACGCTGCTAACGTCATTGCAAGAGTGAGATTACCCAAGTTCTTAAATCGAACCCTCAGCAATGTTCGGTAGCAAAATGCCTTACGGCGTTAGTGGGAATTACGCTGCACTCATTTACGCACGTGGTTCGCTGATAGAGGAACCACTCCCCTCGACGCCTTGTTCCAACTAAACCGGCTAGTGATCTCCCTATTTAGTCATTTTTCAGCCAGGCACGGTTGTCTGTCTCCTCTCTTGTTTCCTGAAACATACTACTCCTATGACTTAGCATTTTCAACAAGGCGGCTTGGTTGCCCTCTCTTCCCTTTCCACAAGTTCTTAAGTTGGATTATAACTTTATCGCCCTTACCTTAACTATCTCTTAGTTCATTTAGTGTGTTTATATTTCGGTCTCTCTCTCTCTCTTTCATTTTCTATACTTTCTTTATGTGCATCCTGTCCTTTCTTCGTGATTTACGTCAATCAGGGTTATTACTGCAGTTATTGTTGATATTAAACCTAATTTCAGGATGATCTAGGCCACAAAGGCTGGTTTACTATTTCGCTGGACTCAGTCTCCAAATCTTCCCTGATCTAGGTTCCTCCTCTTTGTAAATACTTAGTCAACTTGTACCTAAGCACAATTGACAGAAGGGTCCGTCAACTTAGTTCTCTTATTCCGTGTGAGATATGTCGCGCATTTTCTCCTCTGTGTTTTCCAATGTTGTTTTTCCTTCTTCGGAACCTCTTACAGGTTTACATATGAGATTGTTTGCTACAGTTGAGATTAATATGGCCACATGGATTGTTAGTGGTGGCATCATAAGTTTATTTCCAGTGTTCTTTTGCACAAGGAGTTGAGTAATTTTCCTATTCATTTTCCGGGTGTTTATAAGTACGTTAACAGATGAAACTTCTGAGAAACTCTTTCCAGAGTATCACTGAATATTCCTAAACTCACTTTACATCTAATTTTATTTTCTCTTGTTTAGAATTACTGTTGTTACTGTTACTCTTAATTACGATTCATACACTGTTTGTAACTCGTATGACGTTGTCAATAGATGTAGGTGGTTCACCACTTTATAAAACTCTGTTCATGGTAATATAGCTTCTTTGGTTGTTGTGTTCAACACTTAATAACATCTCCTGTGAGATTATAATTGTTATATATATATATATATATATATATATATTTTTTTTTTTTCTCTATATCCATGAAACATAGTTATTAACGATTTTAAACGAGGGCCCAATAAATATATATATATATATATATATATATATATATATATATATATATATATATATATATATATATATATATATATATATATATATATATACATACTTACATATAATATATTTATTTTAATATCTCAATAATGAACAAATTGGTTTCCCACAACTTATAAACCTATATATATATATATATATATATATATATATATATATATATATATATATATATATATATAATCATTCTTATATTATATATATAGCTATATACATAGACATATATAATATATATATATATGCCTTTATATAGAGCTATATAAAAATAAACTGAATTTATTTACCAAATAACCCATTCATATGTTAGGGCCCAAGCCCTACATTTTTTATTGCTTTCAACCCACAGCAGATGGCGGCCATGGGCGGCAGTGGCCGCAGAGCGGCGGACGGGGATCTGTGGTGGCCGCAGAGCGGCGGACGGGGATTTGTGGTGGCCGCAGAGCGGCGGGCAAGACTTCGCGGTGGCCGCAGAGCGGCGGAAAGGTTTCGCGGGAGGCATAAGGGTTTGGAGGGGGGGGGAGATGTGGAGTGGGGCGGAGCCCCACCCACATTCCCACGACGTGGGGTGTGGGTGGGGCTCCGCCCCACTCCACACCTCCATATGTAATAACAGCTCGCGGTGGGGTTTACTCCCCACCGCCCAAATAAAATTTCGACTGTGTTTCTTTTATCCACGGCTAACATGTTGACAGTCTTTCACCATTCGTTGGTTCATATAATAATAATATATTATATATATAGTTCATATATATATATATATATATATATATATCCCCCTTTTTTTTATATTGATATATAACAGTTATAATTACTTTCAATTACTCTTTTATTTTCTTAAAATGATAATTACTCAAAATGAGAAATATATATATAGCTCTATATATATATTTATAAATTTATTGAGAGAAAAAGAAATACTCTTTATAGATTTTTATAATTCCAATTTCCACGATTTTCTCAAAATTCACTACTCTAAGCCCATTTTTATAAACATACAAGACTTGTAAATTTACAACCAGATTATATTTACATGCTAGATTTCCTCTAATCCTTCTAATTTAACAGAATCCATTAAATAGGGAGGATAACACAAATATTTAAAACTGTCTTTTCCATTTTAATATTGAATAGAAAATCAGCATTTCAACTAGTGAAGCAATTCCAAACTTTCAATGTAAACAACTCAGATTAAGTTGCAAAAACGAACTTATTCCTTTCAGTAATACTTGAAACACAAAAATTGCTATTGAACAAAGGTTGCAAACATCAACTTAAAAATTTAAGCACAGTCATATTACAACTTCTCAAACATGAATACCAACTTCCCAGATATGAACTTTCTCCTCCCAAACAGTATACAACTGAAAACTTATGACAACCAATAAAAGTCCAATAATAACAAGACCAGGGAGGTGATTTTCTTCACTCCCAGAATATCAGTAATTTACAACAATAACAAGAGAGGTGTTCTCTCTTCATTTCTATGAAATAATCCAGGCCTAATTCTCATGACAAGAAGATGATCTGTTTCTTCATAAAATAGCCAACCAGAAAGCTCCAAGAGAAAAACCTGCATATCAAAGACAAACAAAGAAGAAAATACCACTTGTCTAGCTCTCCTCCCTACCGTAGACCCGCAAGAGGGTCACCCCCGAGCTAGGGAGACCATACTCACACCTGGGTATTCAAACACTCCACTTCACAACAGAAACAACAACAATCCCAAAGCACACATACACCCGTGGCTATTTTACACAATACGGAAACTCAACCACAGTGAGTTTCATAAGGGGCAGGAGAGTGGATACACTCGACTCCAGAGTGTCACCCTGGCAGATAAATGAACTCATATAAATATCTCTTGGTCTCAACCAAGTGTGATCACATTTTGCAAGAAATCTGTATATGACTCTCAAGTCAAAAACACAGTCACAGATACATGCCCTCAAGGCTTTCAACATCCCAAAAGATGGAACAGGTATGCACCCGAGGAGGATCTCTCCTCCCCTACCCCAAACTTGATGAGCATTTCTCCCAAGTGGGAGACGCTCTGTCAAACACCCGACAAGAACCCCACAGAAAACAAATTTAAACACATATTCCAAACACATTTCATACACATTTCAGTTCTACCAAAACAAAGGTAAAATTCAGACCAACCTTGCAAAGCCCTCCTGGAATGAAGTTGTTGTAGAGTCCACAGAGTTCACTCCCAAGCTTAGCCACCAACTCCCTCTCCCTTCTCTATCTTCCAAACTAACTTCTCTATTTTGGGTAAGGCCAAAGATGAAAGATTTTCCCCAAAATTCAACTAACTCCCTCTCATCCCAAAATTTGAAAATAAATAACCCAAAATTCTCTTTCTTTCTAATTTTGAGAAATGGGGAAGTGACACTTGTCACCTCCTCACCCTTCCCAAAAATCACTATTCTGTCCAGGTGGCTTATGTCACTCTCCATTCCCAAGGGTACTCCTTATTCCTTTCATGTGACTCCACTTTCTCATAGGAGAAATAAAAAAAAGAGTTAAATGGGAACAAGACAGGTGACCCATGCCTCTTTCTCCTTTCTTCACATGGGTGTCCCCATAGTACATGGGGGAATCTTACTAAAGAAGAGGTAACTTTCACTAATGGATGGCATCTCTTATCTAGGGGAAAGTAGAGGGGATGGGTTGAGTGTTGGTACAACCCATCATGTCCCCTCCTACCTCCAATTTTCGCCACTTAACTTCAGGGGGAGGTTAAGTTGACTAGATGGAGGTTACTCAAGGGTTACCCATGCCAAATAGGCCCCTAGACCCATGGGGTAGAACCCAGGGTCAATTTTAACCCATACAAGACACCCCAGGTCAAGGTAAAGCACAAGAAAAAGGGCCTCATAATTTAAATAAAAATAGAAATTTCAAATTCAATCTCTTTACAACACTTACTTATAAAAATAATATTACATGAGGGTAACCTAACCCACTCGACCATACGAAAGACCACATTACATCATGACATCAAACACAAAGAGATCTTGGTTCATCGTGGAACCAGATCGGCTTAACAGGGAATAACAATTAACAAGGTGTGGAATGATCTCCGAAATCTGTGGTTTGATTAATAGTCCCTGCACACTCAATTACAAGATCAGTAACCACATAAATTCATCATAGCCGAAGCAACTTAAATAACACATGCATTCTCATGCCTTAGTACAATCTAACATAATTAAAAATCATATTACAATTTTCCATCATCTCTAACATCTCTAATTCATTTTTCTGAAAAGTAACTTATCCAAACATCACCCAATTAGTTTTTCTGAAAACATAATAAAGTTAAATAGTCTGACAAATTTCGGGAACTGCTATCCCACAAATATGAAAGTAACAATAACAGCACTGTAAAGAGTCATGACAACAGTAGTAAAAAGGGCGGTCCTCACAGTATGTCATCTATTCCATCTTCGATTGAAGGCATGCCATCTAACCCATCTCATTTAAATATTGATAAAATTCCTAATGTTGAGATGAATTTACCTAACTTGACACCATCTAGAATTTTGCATAGAAAGCCAAAGTATTTGATTGATATTGATGAGAATTTTTTGTAGCCAATGGAAGGTAATATTCCAAAACGCACTTGTAGAAGATATGCTAATAAGATTTAGAGATTGTTCTTTGAAAAGTTAAATGAGACTGCAATATGTCAACTATTTGTTAAAATGATGCGAAGTATAAAGTATAGGTCTATCATGAAGATTCTTGGGTTGAGAACATCAGAGGCTTGAAGTGAAAAATCTATTGTCAAGAATCTAATGAGTACATATGAGAGTGTGGGTAACACCTCACGGACAAAAGATAGTAACGCAACATGGCATGTGATTACATCGACTATAGTAAGTAGTCAAACGAGGAAAGCTCGTCTCATTAGAAAGACAAGTCAATAATTAAGAATTAATAGGAAAACTTTATCAAGAGCCATTGGAAGATGCCAAAGAATTGAGGACACTAATGCCAATGAATTATGGGCATTCTCAGGGAGACTACCACGAAAAGATAAACCAATTGTTGAAGCATTGAGATCAATAATTGAAGACTTTTGGAAGAATTACACAAGGGTATCTCCAAATCAAAGGGATGTGGTAAGAAGGAGAATTGGTAGTTAGAACCGCGAGCCACATCCAAAGTATTTTTTGGATGAGACTCAAACACAGTTTTATGGTAAATTTCTAGAGAAGTATCCTCAAATTAAAATTTGTCAAAGATATTTTGAATTGCTAAAACCTTTCTATGTTAAGATAAATCACACATGCACTACTTGTTGTTGTAGATTACATATTGAATTTTTTAACCATTTTGATGCTTATAGGTCTATATGTTTAGATATGCATACTAACAATGATTTGCAAGGTTGTGCCATATGTGCCCCACCAACATCTTCAAGAGACTTCATATCAAGAATTTTATGTGAAAGAGAGGAAGGTCAAATATTCTACAAGAAATTATGCTTGGATGGCACATGTCATCGTTGTGGTGGCTTGCAACATTTGCCAATATGTGAACATATGGAAATAACACATGCGGTTGGAAATGAACTAGTAGAGTTTGGCAAGTATAAAACAGTGGCATACAATACAAAAGATGGTAAAGAAGCAAAGAGGTGTGAATTAGTTAGTGAAAAAATTTCAGTGTATCAGTTTATGCCTATATTTCGTGACAGCATAGTGTATGAGTATGCAAGACATGCCCATAGAGCTCGATGGTTGGACTTGCAATTCAAGTTATGCAAGGACACATTTCTGGTTGGTAGCATTGTTTCAGTCCTTGACTTTGCAGAGAACTACAGTCTACAGCCACAGTGTGAGGTGCAATCACAATATTACAACTCCACACAGGTTTCTATATTTGTGCACATCACATTCATTCATGCAAATGATAGTACAGAGGATGATAGAAAGATCATAAGGGAGTATAATTTCTATATTAGTGATGATCACATGCATTCTACGGAGTTCGTACAAGGTTTCTTTCAGGTGTTCTACAATGATTTGGCTAGAAGGGGCATATCATTCAGTCGGCATATCATATGGTCGGATAATTGTGCGTCACAATTCAAGAACTCACGGAATTTCTATTGGCTAAGTAGGAGGCATAATTTTATAGGTATTCAACATATGTGGAACTTTTGTGAGGCTGGGCATGGAAAGGGGGAGCATGATGGTGCAGGAGCATGTATCAAAAGAGCCATAGCATGAGAAGGGTTAAAGTATAAAGACAATGCAAAGTTGACAGATGCAAAATTGATTGTCGAGTGGTGTAAAGCTTCCATGGGTCCAGGTAATGAAGGTAAGTCTTCAGTTCATAGATTTTTTTGGTTGATAGATGATACTAACATTACACCATATGAAGATTGTTGTACACTGATAGGATCAAATGAGATGCACTCTTTCAGAAGCTCAATTGCAGGTTCATGGAGTATCCATACACGAAAGATGTCATGCTTTTGTTCTTCCTGTACAATTCAAGTCTGGGATGAGTGCGAGTCAAAGGAGTGGGTTGACGAATGGTAGTTAAGTTATCTTAGCCCACTTGACACATATCGACCCCTGACGGCACTGGAACTAACACAGATGGAATCGTCAGTTGACTTTGACCACATATCAGATTTAGTTCAACCAGGTAATATAGGGCACATATATGCATCTAATTTCATCTAGTTCAGCTAGGTAATGTCATCTTACTTTGTAGTGTTTTTGTAATGTTGACTAATTTCATCTAATTTGCTACACATATCAATGTAGGGCCTGTATATGCAGTTATTGCAGATGAAGATAATGAAGAGGGAACATATTATTACTTATGTCATTATGTTGAGGCCAAAAAGAAATTGGAGGCCCCTATTATAGATGGAGAAAATATCGAATACCCTACAGGCTCAGTGGTTATTACTGGAACATGGCTTAGAAGGTACCCACATAAGAGTGTTAATATTTGGCTTTTTCAGGACTTTGACACACATCGGAAGATTCTTCATTACTCGAACCTTGTCGTGGCATGCAATGTTCATTTGATAAAGTATCGGGGTAGACCTTTGAACAAAATATTATGGAAGGTGCGTGAGTCTGACCATGAAGCAATACTTGACACAATAAAGAGTAGAGCAGACCCGGATGGTTCATTGGATTAATTTGTAAGTATTCACATTGATTTTGTAAAGTCATGTTACATTGAGTTGTAAGTATGCACATTAATTTGTAGGGTTTGTCTTTTTTTATTTCCTCCTGCATTTTTACACATATGTACACATTTTTACATCATCATGTTATGCATTTTTGGTGTCCTGCTCCTGATGCGACCAAACTCATAACTCACCCTACTTCCTCTAGACACCATTTGATGATCTCTCCAACACTCTAGATCTAGGGCACCCAATCAGGATGATGACCTATATACCATTCTCCCAAGGTGCTCATAATTAATGAAAAGAAGACCAAGGGCGCCCAAGCTTAATAGACTTATTTCTTTCAATTTTGATGATCCAAACTCTTGCAATACGATATCCATTTTCATGCCTTTAGATCTTCCTTCACATACAGGGTGCCAAATCAAGTTGAAAAATCTACATAAGGGCGCCAAAATGGATGAAAGGAGACATGAAATGTGCCTTAGGACTCCATGCTAAGGTTTGAGCCATTAAAGTCTCTTGATATTAGGCGCTCATGATGATGAAACTTAGAGCTTTTCCCTTTCCTATGCGCTCATCTAAGATGTTTGAATGATAAGGAGCACCTCGACCTCTATAATGTACATTGGGCACCAAAATCAAGGTGATTTTAAGTCACTTTGAGTCATTTGGGGTCAGTTTGAGTCTTTGAGTCATGTTGTAAAAAAGTGTCAATGTTGTCAAGTTTCATAAAGTAACTTTTGCATTTTTGGTGTCTTACTCATGATGTGACCAACTGACTATTCCAACGCATCCAGATGGGTACATTTACGCTAGGCATGGTCCTGTTTTTCACCCAAACATGTTGAAACAGTCCGAGCTACATTGTACCGACGATATCCCTGAAGAGTCCAAATTGTAAAAAGGTAGAAATCTTTGACGAGATGTTACTCAAAAATCGTGTCACTTAGAAACATTCTATCTAAGGCAACACAATCACATAAAGTACCTCTATAATAACCTCTCTCAGTTTTTTATATCTCTGCGGCATTTGCCCGTGGTGAAAGGTTTTCTGCTGCCCCAAAAATCATCAGAAGGAGGCAGTGTAAAGTTGCAAAAGGGCGTAACTTTTGTCCTACTTCTGATGCGACCAAAATGACTATTCCAACATATCTGAATGGGTACATTTATGCTAGGCATGGTCCTTTTTTTCACCCAAACATGTCGAAACAGTCTGAGCTACATTGTACCCACAATATCCCTAAAGAGTCCAAAGTGCAAAAAGGCAGCAATCTTTGACAAAATGTTACTCAAAAATTGTGTCACTTAGAAATATTATGTCTAAGGTAACACGATCATGTAGAGTGCCTCTACAATAACCTCTCTCAGTTTTTTATATCTCTGAGGCATTTGCCCGTGGTGAAAGGTTTTCTGCTGCCCCAAAAATCGTCAGAAGGAGGTAGTGTAAAGTTGCAAAGGGATGTAACTTTCGTCCTGCTCCTGATGCGACCAAACTGACTATTCCAATGCATCCAAATGGGTACATTTATGCTAGGCATGGTCCTTTTTTTTACCCAAACATGTTGAAACAGTCTGAGCTACATTGTACTGATGATATCCCTGAAGAGTCTAAAGTGTAAAAAGGCAGCAATTTTTGACGAGATGTTACTCGAAAAATGTGTCACTTAGAAACATTCTGTCTGAGGCAACGTGATCATGTAAAGTGCCTCTATGATAACCTCTCTCATTTTTTTATATCTCTGAGGTATTTGCCTGTGGTGAAAGGTTTTCTGCTGCCCCAAAAATCGTTAGAAGGAGGTAGTGTAAAGTTGCAAAGGGGTGTAACTTTTGTCCTGCTCCTGATGCAACCAAACTGACTATTCCAACATGTCCGGATGGGTACATTTACGCTAGGCATGGTCCTTTTTTTCACACAAACATGTCGAAACAGTCTGAGCTACATTGTACCCACGATATCCCTAAAGAGTCTAAAGTGCAAAAAGGCAGCAATCTTTGACGAGATGTTACTCAAAAACTGTATCACTTAGAAATATTCTATCTAAGGCAACATGATCATGTAGAGTGCCTCTACAATAACCTCTCTCAGTTTTTTATATCTCTGAGGCATTTGCCCGTGGTGAAAGGTTTCCTACTGCCCCAAAAATCGTTAGAAGGAGGCAGTGTAAAGTTGCAAAGGGGTGTAACTTTCATCTTGCTCCTAATGTGACCAAAATGACTATTCCAACATCTCTGAATGGGTACATTTACGGTAGGCATGGTCCTATTTTTCACCCAAACATGTCGAAACAGTTTGAGCTACATTGTACCGACGATATCCCTGAAGAGTCCAAAGTGCAAAAAGGCAGCAATCTTTGATGAGATGTTACTCAAAAAGAAACATTCTGTCTGAGGGAACGTGATCACGTAGAGTGCCTCTACAATAACCTCTCTCAATTTTTTATATCTCTGAGACATTTGCCCGTGGTGAAAGGTTTTCTGCTGCCCCAAAAATCGTCAGAAGGAGGCAGTGTATTAAGTCAGGATGAAAGCCTATTCACTCTAGGCGCCTGTTGTGACCAAATCACACATCGCCCCATTGCAAATGGGGACCCCCTACTTTTTTTGAACTCCAGTGTGTTTGACTAAGCTTCGATGATGTCTTGGGGTTATTGCATGATGAGGTTAGTGGTGTTTGAGTTTTAGAGCTCCTTGATGACCTGATCCTGATAGTGGGTGCGTAGAGGAAGGAATGATTAAGGTGCACTTTGATAATCATTTCACCCTAGGTGAGCACCTAGGTAGAATTTGGAGTGGAAGCCTCAAATAATACCTTGGATTTTTAGATGCTTATTTTAGCTCAAATCATCATTATCTTGCACCTAGAGTTGGAGTCTAACTGCCTAGGGAGTCAAGGAGCATTTCATCATCTAGAGAATCCCAAATATGCGCCTTCAACAAGTGATGCTACAAGTGGTGAACAAAATGGGTGCCTTGAATAATTGAGCCCTCCAAGACATCTTGCAATTGCCTAAAAGTCCAAAATTTACACAAGTGAGTTAAGGTGCCATTTTCCATCTCCAGAGCCTCCTTTGAGTGCCTTAACATGGAGTGAATGTTTTAGTCTATGAAAGATTGTGCCTAAAGAATATAACAACCCCTTGAGTCACTAGGATGAACTAAGTTAACCAAATGAACTTCATTGAGGGAGGCGCACTTGTGCATCTAGACAACTCCAGTTTAGCGCCTGAGAAAAAGCATGTTTAGATCCATAAGTTTGGGGAGTATTGAGTGAGGTAAGTCTTCATGAGCATATACAATGACTTAAATCCATCAATGATGAAGTAAACACTTATTTGAACTAAGGCACAATTTCACTCCTCTACAATCATCTTCTGGCACCTTGAAAGCTAAGTGTTTGAAACTATCATGATTTGCACCTAGATGAGGAAGTCTCTATAATGAGTTAAAGCCACTTGAACGGAAAGCATGAAGGGAGTGTCCAAACTTACCCAAGGAAGCACCTAGAGGAATGGAAGTTGAGTTTGAAGATAGATGACCTTTTGAGTGCACTTGCCCTTGAGTGACAATTTGATTTGGCACCCTTATGTAAATTTAGATATGATCTAGCACTTTAAGGTTGAGTGGAGTAATCTTGGTGCCTTTGTGTGTTGTTTTATACCTTGATGAGCACCTTGGAAGAATGTATGTTTACTCACCCTTGAGCGCCTTAGTTCTAAAGATTGAGTTCAAAGAGTAATACTCCTCAAAACGCCTTTATGAGAGCGATGAAACTAAGTAGCATAAGAGATGATAAGTGTAAGAGCTTAGGGACTCAAGGCGCATTGTAGGGTCAAGAACATCAAGTTTGTGCACCTAAGGGGAAAATCAAGCTTCAAACACCTCATCAAATGGTGCCTTGGTAGAGGAGTTGCCAAAAGACCTTAAAATTGAAAATTTGATAAAATAACTCACATTATGAGTTTAGGCGCCTTTCCAAGATCAAGCTTTCATATAGCGCCTTGAGTTGTTACTTTCATATTAGCGCCCTAGCATAAAGAAGAAGTCCTCAAATGCGCTTTAAGGAGGAAGATTGGTGATGGGAGTAATTATGAGCGCCCGAGAGTGTTTGAAGTGGGAAGTAGTAAAGGATAGCACCTTGAATGAGTTTGAGCGCCTCGAAGAGGATTGAGCGCCTTGATAAATCAGAGGATTGAGCGCTTAAGGGATAATAGGATCTTTTGAGACTATTGGTAAGTGTTTGGAATCATTAGAATTTTGAAAATAAGATAAAGACCCTAGGTGCTATCTCCTAATTGGAACATCACACATGGGAACATGGAAACTAGATTGATTGAAGGAATGATACTTTAGCGCCTTGAGGGTGAATGAGTCAAAATAACACTAAATTGGTGCCTAGTCCAATTGATTGAAATCATCTTGGGTGCATTTTCTTGCTTTAGTTGGGTTAAACTTATTTTGGCACCTTGGTGAGAAGTTCTCTAGATATGAGTTAGAACCATCAAAATAATAAAACTTGCCAAGAAAGAGATAGGCATTTTTATGAAGTTTTTCCTCAATGTTGGGTGCCTAGGAGGTAGATTGCTCAAGAGAGGGTTAGATACTCTGTACTTCACTCTATTGTTGACTTTTCTAAAAATAATGGAAGCATAGAATTATCAACTTTTGAAACTTTGAACTCACTATTGGTGAGACAACATACCATCGGCGAGCTTAAAATTTCATCGGCCAATAGGCCGATGCCACCATGACTCCATTTGATTTCACTTCTGACGAACATCCCATCATTGGCTCTTATCAGTCAGACAGACCACTATTGATGACTTTATATCCTTTCACACCGATGTCTTTGTCACTCCGATATGAGACTCTAAGTCCCTCGCCTATCAGTAGGACTTAATACCATTGGCACACTCAAAAACCCTTTTGCCGACACACTGATCTCACGAATGACAACCTTCAGACCACACCCGTCAGTGAGACTCCAAACATCAGTGAACTCTAATCTCGTTGGGCCGATACACCAATGGATTTCAACTGTCAGTGTGACCCCCTTCATCGGTGAATCTCTCAACTGCTCTTCCGATGCGCAGATGGGATTATCTTCCGATACATCGATGTCTTCGACTTCGAACCACACTCGTCGGCAAGATAGACCACTATCGGTGAAGCCTAACCAAGGTCTGTCGATATGCCGATACAACCAACTCTTGATGTTGGTACAAGGTTCTTTTGCAGGCAAAGGGCACCTAGGCTTATGGGGCTCAATTTGATGTATTTATTGAAAGCTCAAGGTGAATTGATGCTTATTGAAAATACCACTTAGTCCTTCATTTGCATTATAGGCACCATTTCCTATTGACTTATATACTCCTCCTTATGCTAGGGTGCCATAATGAAGTGGTTTAGACAATAGGTGCACTTCACTTACCAGAGGCTTGTTCTCCTTCCACCTTAGGTGCACTTTTATGGTGGAACAAGTGTCAATGGGCACCTTGTCTTAAATGAATGCTCTCTCTAAGTTGGGCACCCTTTTGAGGCTTTATGAGTTGCACATTGCACCTTAACCCTTCATGCTTGTTGCTCAATGTTTGAATGTTTAAGAAAGTCTCCTTTAGGTGCTTATCTTAATGACTTTTTCTCAAGGTGCAATCATCCTAATGACTTGGATATTCATCCTAGTGTTTCAGGATATCAGGCTACCAGACTTAGTCATTTTCAGGATCTCAAACATAAAGAATAACATGATGATTCATTTTTTTGTATTGCATATAGTTGACATTCTATGCTACTCATAAATAATATTAATATTTTTTGTTCAACATGATGATTGATTTTTTTTTTAAATACAACTTTTATTTTTTAGTTCCAAAATGAGGTTTAGGTGATACTTGTTGTGTGGTTACACAACACACCCCATTTTGACTTGGCAAAACAGGGACCCAACTTTTTGGTTTGGCTTGCATTGTCTGCTTTCTAGTGGTTTGGCAAAAGTGAGTCATGTGCATCATCATGTAGAATCAAGATGAGGTAAGTCATAATTATGAGGTTAGTTTGTCAAAGTTCGTATTTCATTTCTGAGACCTCATATTTAGAAAGAGCATCAAATTCCATGCAGGTTTGCCTTTTACATCACCCTGATATTCATCAGGATGTGAAAGTTAGGAACAGTCAAAGTTTTGGTCAAACCTGATACTCGCAAGAGGAGGATCATATTTAATAACCTCGGTCATGTTATCAAAGATCATCCTGATCTTAGTCCATCACCTGATAAGTCATGCGGTCCAAATATCTGGACGTCAACTTTAAGTGATAGTAACCTTTACACGTCAAACAATCTTATATTTCGCGAGCATCATATTTCAAAGTGTAACCTGATATTTCTTAATATCCTCCTGCCACGAAATATCACCCTAAGCCAATATCCTGATGATGTCATTCAAGTTCAATAAATGAAGAAACGATATGATGATGACATCATCATCACATTTACCTCTCGGCAGGATATTTCATAAACATGATCATGTTCGCATAACATGACGATGACATCATGATGCCTTTCCAATATAATGAATGAATATCTGGATGACGTCACCTGATATTCTGAGAGTTACAAAAGAATTTCGGTCATCATCATCATATAAAAACATAGCTCGATATTTTTGAAAATCCTCCTGACGTTTAAAGCACAGCCTAATGGTGCAAACATCACCTGATATTTAAACTTGGCCCAATATTTTCAAATATCATCCTGCCATTTAGATATCACCCTGCTCCTGTTGCCGCCATTAGCATTAAATGCGCACAGACATGGTAGGTAGTTCCCGCCGATCACTAAACCCGATGGAACACCTGGCAAAATCCTGACTTTCTGTGTAGAAAATCAATGAATAAAATCTAATCTATTAGGATTTGCCCTAAATTTACCCTAATTACAAGGTTAAAAGGTAAATCTAATGCCATTTTTACATTTACCTTGTGAAGAAATTACTTTTTACAGAGCACAGCTTCCATATCCTCCTATAGGTGATATTATGACGAGTGAAGTTTGCAGGCAGTTGAAGGTGCGTGATCATCAGCCAAATTAAGAGCATTTTCTGAGAAGTCACTGGTATAAAAAAATCTGCATAACTAGGTAAGTAAATAAAACCCTCATCATGTTGTTTCTGTAACAGTCAGGTATGATGTTGTAAGTTCTGGTTTATGCATCCCCATGATGGGCTTATGCTGAATGAATGTAATATGCATGATGAATATTAAAGATAAATTGTTATATGCATGCATGTGAGGACCCATGGTAAGACAAGATTTTGTTAATTGCAGGTAGTCATGGCTGACAAGAGGTTGGCTAAGTGTGAGGCTGAATTCAGTAAGCCTATGTTCTCATCTCAGAGGGGCATCCTATTCAAATATGGCGCCATTACAGATACCCATCAGGGGGATACCAATTTGGAAGCTTGGTTAGCTAAGCTGAATGACGAGAAAAATAGAAGTCCTGTGCTGGATGTAGTTTTTGTATCTCGAATGTGGAATGCCACCAGTTTCCCGTACTCCATGGAGTCTCCAGAGCTGGTCATCGAGTGTGCTAAGAATTATAATCCAGAGACCAGGCAGGTAATGAAGCATGGGAGGATATATGCAGACCTATCCATCAAAGGTCTTTCCAGGACATTTGGACTGCCGTTGGGCAAGAAGGTCAAGAGTGTAGACCTAAAGAAATTAGAGAAAGAATACGAGAATAACAAAAAACAATCCAGGAAAAACATGTACCACTAGAGGGCTGAGAACATCACATATCCTACAGCCACCAAACTTCCTGTGCACTTGTTCAAATATGATTTTAGTGAGGAGTACCAGTACATGATCGCATTACTAAGCAAAGTCACAGGCCAGCTTGATGCTGGTAGTTTTAAAGATTGGATGTATGGGCTGATTATGATGTGCATATACTCCGACATCAAGCCATTGTGGGGCCAACTAAGAGGTGATGCTCTACATGAGTAGCTGATGAACCTAGGAGGTTCAAATTATACTTTCTATATGACATCCTATATTGTCTACTCCTGTGCATACCAGGGCACATTTGATGCACTAGTTACAGATGGAAAGCTTACAGGTACAAATGCTGTACATGTTTGGGATCATCATCCCCAGCTACAAAGAGCTAATTACCTCCAAGACTACAAACTAGTCAATGATGCATTCTTTATGCATCTAGTGAGAACCATGGAGGAAGACAGAACAAAGAGATTGCATGGAAGCTCAAGAGATTATCTACAGGCACGGAGCCTGGTACATACAATTTGCCACATTTTCTTACATGAGGATTGAGGGTTTTGATGGACCTCCCCTAATGCTGCCCAGGTATTCCACTGATGCAATGATACTTATGGAGTTCATCAAGCAGAGCTCCACAATGATTAAAACATACAAGGATGCAAAGATGCTGTCACCAATTTTGTTTCCAGTCACCATTGGCTAGTACATGTGACCAAATTTAGAGAACATAAAGAAGGTGATGGTCACCTTGAATAAAATGAATCTGTAGCCTTTTCCATTGATAAGGCCATATGATCCTTATGGCAGGATGCAGAAAATAATAGGAAAGCCCATTCACCAGAGGCACCTAGAAGACTTCTGGGCTGACTGCGAAGATGAAGCAAAAGCAAGGAGAAGAAGGTATCAAAGGATAAAATTGAATCAAATAAGAACCTTTGATTGCATACCCATCCCTCAAAAATTGAAGAAGGATAATTGCAGGATAATCGCAGATGAGTATGAGCAAAAGAAAATATATAATGATACCATCTCTGCACCTGACCTCACCATACAAGAGGACTTATCCTTGGACCCCTTCATTGCTAGGACCATACAGCTAACCCAAGCTTGTGTTGATGAACAGATAGAGGCTTTGAAGAAGAAAGGTGTTGCCATCACGGTGGACAACAAGAAGAAGGAGCAGGATATTCTTGGGGATGAGTATGATGACTTCCTGAATGAGAAGAGGAAGACTAAGGGAGATAGGCTCCCTTCACAACAAAAACAGAGCAAAAGACCCCCAAGGGGCAAGAAAATAGATAAGGAACCCAAAGGGGTTATTATTGAATGGGTAGTGTTCAATGATGAGGAGGCAGTAGCATCAGGATCAAGATCAAGATTGGGATCTGCATCACCTCCATGGACAAGCAAAAGAAAGTCGAAGAAAGAAAAGACAGCAGAGGCTGGAATTATTGAGACTCAAGAAGAGGGTGAATCCTCAAGAAAACTAGGTGAAGAGGATATCCTCATGGAGGAGGAGCCTGAGGAAGAAGGAGCTCCTTTGTTATTTAAAAGGAAGAGGAGGTCTCCACAAGTGGTGGTATCTACCCCACCTAAGAAACAAAGAACCTCTATGAGAGGTGAAATAAGACAACCCCCTACATTGTTACAAGGGGTAGGTAGTGAAGTACACAAAGAACTTCAACACAATGTTCCTCTTCCTACCATTGTCAAGTTCAAAATCGAGCTCGCAGAAGAGCAGATGAAAGAAACTTCCCAGACACATGCAAGTCACATCTCGCTAGATGAGACAATAAATTTCTCTGATGATGAAGTTGTACAGGAAGTGACTGCACAAAAGATGGAAACACTTGTTGCTGGTACAAGCATGACTCCTCACAAGACTCCACTAGTTCAAACTATACTGGAGGAACTGAAGCAAGTAGAAATTGAGAAAGAAAAAAGTCCAGAGCAGATAGCCCAAGAAATAGGGCTAGATACATTAATAACATAGGTGACAAGTCCTGTAGTGGTAGACCTGACAGAGAAACAAGATATGAATCCTGAACATCCAACAGGATCACCTGACAAAGGGCACCCAACAGAAGAAATAAAGATGGCTAAACTAGAGGGCCATACTTCAGAAATAAGCCAACCAAGCACACAAGATGCATCAACGGAACCTGCTGTAGTAGAGGTTCAGGAAACAAAGGCTGATGAAAAGGATGTATCTGAAGATCCTACTACCAAAGCTTAGGAAGTTGATAGTACAGGTGCGGAGAAAATAGTGGTTTCAGAACAAACGGCAGCACCGCAGGCAGCCTCCACAATATCCAGTGTGGTGGATATGCAACAAGAAAAAGAAAAGCGAAAGGAGGATGCCACAATGTCCATTAATGAAAATGTACCTCAACAAGGGGAAGAGTTGAAAATAGATGAAGTAATGACAGAAAAAGATCATGATCATCATGATCAGCAGATAGATACATCACAAGATCCCCCACCCCAGGAAGATGCTCCTCCGGAGAAAGAAGTTCCTCAACAAGAGGACGTGCCACAGGATCAACAACAAAGTGAGCATCATGAAGAAGAATTGAGAAAATCTCCTTCTGCACCACACCTGCTGACAGAAACAGGAGATAAAGGTGAGCATCATGATGATGCAGAAAAATATGATCAGGTACATCCATGGTTGGAGAAAGAGGTAAATACAGAAGTAGAATTTGAAATTCAGGAATTTGACGTATCTACTTTATTTTCTGAGAATATAATAAAGCCTAAGAGGAAGGCCAGAATGACCTCAGCCATCAAAAGAGATCCAACAACTGGGAGAAGGACTGCACAGATTGTAGTACCTACTGTGGAGAAAGAAAAAGGTAAAATTACCTTAGATGAGTTTCAAATTAGCACAGTGGATCTGGGTTTTGCCAATGAAGACCAAGAGGGTCAAGAAGGCAATGATATTATTAATTCTTTAATTCAAAAGGTGAAAAGAGAAAAAGAGAAGAATAAGCAACACAAAGAGCACATTGCTCAGTTGCATGCCTACATAAGAAGGCTAACTAATACTGAAGAAACTTCAACTGAACATGTAGTCCCATTGACTGCTATTTCTCAAGAGGAGGTGAATAAATTAGACCTCATGAAACATGAGGCATCTGTACTAAGGAGATGGATGTCATCCACATTGGATGATGCTGAAGAAATGGTAAAGGCCTCTTTGAAGAGGTGGAGCACTCTCAGTGACTCCAGGACCAAAGTAGACAAATTGCAGATGTAGACAGGAAAAAGGTCTTACAAATTGGAAAAAGTACTAAGCATCCTGGGAGAAATAAAGAGGATAAATCCTCAACTGCTTCTCAATAAATAGGTATTGAATAGTAATACTACCTTGTTGATTGACATATTGTATAAGGACATTCAATTTGAATGTGGAATACTCAGAAGGTGCAATAATAAACTGAGAGATATCAGCATGAAATTGCACGATTTAATGGCTGTTGAAGCAGAGATATTGGAAACATTGGAAGGAAAAGTGGAAGGGAAAATAGAAAATCAAGATGAAGAGTTTGCCATCAAAGCTTTACATGGCAACTTCCAATCAGTAGCAGATGATCCACTTCTCCACTTGACAGAAGAAGTCATAGATAAAATAATGAGAATCAAAGTCAAGATGGAAAATTACAATGATACACTGCAAGACAGAAAAGATAGACTAGATTGCAGTAGAAACAAATATGAGGCACACAAGCACACCATCATCAAAGCAAAGACTCGGGATGGTGGAGAAATAGATAAAATTGTGCAGTCATATGAACAGATCCGGAGCAACATGTAGCCTCATATGCGGGTTCATCATCATGATGATGATGAAAGTTCAGGAAGTGATGCACCTGGTGATGAAGAGCATGATTCTGATAAAGTAGATGATGATGCATCATAGAGTGACTATCAACATCAGATACTTAGTGAAAATAAGTTTTTAGATAGTTGCCAGCTAGCAACTTGTGCCACTTTTGATAGGTTTGACAAAGTCAAAGAGAATTGTGATCGTAGATTTGCATTGATAAATCAAGATCATGGATCTTTTTGTAACGGATTCTTTACCTTGTTCTATAAAAGGTGATGGAATGCCTTATTGTAAATATTTGAAACTTAATTGAAATTCGTCTGTTGAAACATTCAGAGCTCATTTCAAAGTTTTTGTATACATTTATATTTTTGCATGCTTAATGAATGAGAAGACTGTGTCGATTACAATTCATAGTAAATCTTGAGTAATCAGTGTATGAATTCTGGACATATGTGGTGATTTGCTGCCTCCCTTGGAGTGCATGTCTACTTGCATATGTTGTCTTCGTACAAATTCCCTTTGAAGTTAGCATCAACTATATCTAGCTATGGAATGTCCTGGTGAAAATATGGTTTGGTTTTCTTCTCTTCATGACAGTATCTAATATACATGTGGTTCAAAAGCAAAAGGTTCAACTTTAATTTGAAGCATTTCTTCTAATTTCTTTTAAATTTCAGAACTTTTCATCCTCACAATTGCAAACAATTGATGATCTTAAGCAAATAACACAAATATGTGGACATCTCGTATATAATTGCAAATATTTAGCATATTTGAAAACAGAGCATGCATAATTGAAAATATCATGCAAAGATTGAAGTATTTCTGCATCATTTCATCAAACAGCTGTATATTATGACTTCTCTATAAAGAATCTTTGCAGGAGTAATATCATGATGATGAACTTTCACGTAAGGCCCCAAAATGGAAACAGCAACTCACATTAACCTCTGAGTAACGTTAGACGATTAAGACCTAATCACCGGAGACTTGGGATCATGAATTCTCTGAATTCATCGTATCTTTCAAGATGAATAAAGTTTAATGTGTACTTTTATTCTATGCTTGTTTATGACTAACATCATGACCAACATAAATTGGCGCTAGAAGGAGGGCCTGATCTGAAAAAACTACGCTCATCATCATTATTTTTAGGTTTGATGATGCAGAGTAAGGTAAGCTCGAACCATCTGTGAATTTCAAATATTACACAAATATTTACTGTAGCAAGCTTGTAGATGCTCATTCCGTGTGAAGATTTCTAGATGTAACATAAATAGTGCAAGCTTTACAATAGATCATTATGAATTCACAAATATTAGCCAAAGCTACATAAATTTGTTCAAGCTTTGAAGAATTTTGGCTTTAGAAACTTGATATCTCATGCTAAGGGTCATTATACTGCAAATATTATCTTATATTTACACTATCTTTGCAAATAGTTCGTAAATATCTAGTCCAATCAGTCATCTGACTGCAAATATCACCTCAGCCGGTGAAATCCAACCAATATTTGCAAAGTTTCAGCCAATTTGCCTCAAAATTGAGAAATCCTAGCTCACAAGATAAATACCAAGTCTAGACCTAGTGGAATTTTTGAAGAATTGCCTGTTAGAGGTTTCAGACCTAGAACTGTGGACATCCATCATACTCCCAGGTCCAGTGCATCAAGAGATTCACCAAAACCTCCTCCTGTAACTCCTGTTGGTTTGCAAATACCTTCTAGGATATCTGTGACACCTCCTGTTCAACCTCAGGGTGTACCTTTAGTCCAACCTCAGCTAGTTGTACCACCGGCTCAACCTCCTCCGGTTGCAATGTCTTTCTTTGCAGTAGAGTCACCTTTAACCTTTACTGCATATCATGAGTTACCAAAAAATCTAGATAACCTTTGTCCAAAATATCATCTTTACCAAGATGCTAAGGATCATATCAGGACCTTTAAGGAAGCTTGCTGCAGAGCCAGAATAGAACATCAAGATGTGGTGTGCAGATTATTTCCTTTTTCCTTAGGGGAAGAAGCCTATAATTGGTTCATTAGTCTTGGTCAGGGTTCTGTTGACTCATGGGCCCTACTAGAGAAAGCCTTTCTTGATAGATTCAAGGTTCTTGTTTATCCCTCAATAAACTATCATTTATTTGCCACTATCAAGAGATTTGAGAATGAGCCTATTGCAAATTTTAATGCTAGGTTTCAGAAAATGTTGTCCAAGGTGGTCACTCCTTATACTGTGTCTGACGAAGCTGCAAGGAGCATTTATTATTTAGCTTTAGATCCTTTGACCTCCATGTTCATAAGGAGAACACACCCCCAAATCACAACTTTAGCCTTAGCCTTTCAAGAAGCCATACAGGTAAATCAACAGTTGATACCTACTCCTACTCCAAATATAGTATTCCCTACCTTACCGGGCATGCATCCACAATATCCTGCATCATATTCTACACAATATCCTGCACAATATCCTAATGGGGCAGTGATACCTCCAGCAGTCATGCCTGCACCTTTACAAGTACCTCCACTGAGCATTATGCCTCCTCCTAATGGAAAGGGCCAGTTGCCACAATATCCTGCACAAGCTCAGACACCTCAGGGTACTGATCTGTCCAACAATAACCATGGATCCTCTTTCTTCAAGCCTTAGACTGAAAATGTGGTGGCCAAAGCTCAAGAAGAAAAGGAGGAAATCAAGAAAATTTCTGCTCAACTGAGAAAACTCACCACAGAAGTGACACATTTGAGAAATCAAGGTTTCTATTCCCAGTCAAATCAGAATAGAAATTATACCAATGATAGGCCAATTTATCCTGAGAGAGGATATAACACCAATAATTTCAACAATAATCCTTAGAGACAACGCAGAGTATGGAACTCTAGGCCAAATAATGGCTCATTACCATCACCCCTAGACAATCAGCCTCCAGGTGAAGCCAAACAGACTACTAGAGTCAATCTTGCTGAAGCAACCCTTACTAATTGGTGTAGGATCCACAATACAAATGCACATGTAGAATTAGACTGTCCACAATTTAGAATTGCTGCTAGCATCTTTCAGACTGAAGTATCTAACACTTCTAGAAATCCACCTCAGGTAGAAGGAAATGAGATTGTTCCATGTGGATATGACTTAGCCTTTGTACTGGAAACTTATACAAATCAATCTCATCAGAGTTATAACTAGGCATGTGAAGAATCTGTCCTAACCTTTGAAACAAACTATGTATTCCCCTTTGAGGATGAAAATGAGCCTACAAGAGAACATGAGGAAGTGCATGCATACCAGCAGCAATATCCTGGCAAGCATAATTATAACTTGAGAAGTAATGCCAATAGACCTGCTGGTCCACTGACATCATCTCTACCTCCAAACAACTTCAATACACCTCCTGATCCCAAAGCTAGCAATAACCCTAGGTTCCCCGAGGTAAATACTCAATACTTGTCACCTCAGAACACAGGATCAAATGTTGTAAACACACCTCATGAATCTGACAAGTTAGTCAATTATCTGGCTGATGAAATGAAGAAAATTAAGATTAGCTTGTCCTTGTCTGAGTTACTGAAAATTCCTGCCATTAAAAACGCATTTATGAAGTCACTAGATGATCCTGCTCCTAAAGAGGATGGCCATCTTTCAAGTCAATCCAGTGGCAAAGATCATGTTGCTAGAGATAATACTATCAAGCCCAAAGTGTCAACTACAATCCAAGCTACAGAAACCTCCCATATGACCTTTTATAGGGACAAAACTGAATCACCTCCATTCCTCCTCACCATAAGAATGTTCAGTAAGAACCTGCACAACTGTTTGGTGGATTCAGGGGCCTCCACGAATGTTATGCCCTTGTCAATATGTAATGCTTTAGGACTACATCCCACTAAATCCTTGAAGAAGGTCACTCAACTGGACAAAATAGAAGTAAGTGTAGTAGGGGAGTTAACTCATATCCACATGCAATTAGCATCTGATCCTAGGATCCAGTATTACATTGACATTTAGGTAGTTGACATACCTGATACTTATGGGATGTTGCTTAGCCGAGACTAGTCCAAAATGCTTAATGGATATATGTCCATAGATTTTAGTCACATGTGGTTACCATGGAAAGGTATACCTAACCAGATCAAGATTGATGCTGAGCCTAGAATGAAACATATGATCACTGAGTACAACAGAATGAATGAGATCATGTACATAGACGTAAAGCCTGGAGTTTACTGCATTAAGGCACAGATGATCAAAATAGAAGAGATCCTAATGCTTGACGTTCATCATCATCATGATGATGATCATCAGGAGGATGTACCAGTCGTAGAGCCTGATAATAATCCTGAGAATGAGAATGAAATAGATCACTTTAGAGACTTTGAGATGCATCTGTCTAATCAGGTAAAGCGTTGTCAATTGTTAAATATACCCGCTAATGATATTTTGATTGATGGATGGTGCAGATTACATGATGATGCACATTCAGAAAAGACTTATGAAACATGCTTAGATATGATGATGCTAGAGCAGACATGCAGTGAGGCATCATCATCATATTCTGAGGTAAGTTTTACATCCAATGATGATGATGATACTAATTCTTGTTTGTCTTCTGCAGGAATAGAAGAGCTGACAGATCATGATGAGGATCATATCCTGAGAATAGAAGAAATTCTAGTTTATGACCAGATAAATGATGAGAAGAAAGAAAAGATCACCCCTGGGAGTGATTGTTTTATTGAGCTAGATTATGAATTGTTTGATGAAGACAAAGGTAGTGACTTGACTAAGTTCGAAGAATTTATAGTGAAAGAAATAGAGAAGATGACACAATAGCATATATCTCCCCATGAGGTCTTAATTGAAGGTTGGTGTATGTTGCATGAGGCACCTCATTCATAAACAACCTATTCACTATGTTTACACATTTTGAAAAGGCATATAGCCGCAGATCTAGAGGATCATCCTCCTGCTGATGTGAAAGAGAAAATAGAAAAGCCATCAGGCTCACAAAAGAAAGGAAAGAAGAAACTTGAAAACAATGAGATCCCTAAGTTAAAGTGGATATCAGGCAGAGCATCAGCCAGAGTTGCAAAGAAAAAAGAAGGTTCAGCTAAGTATCCTGCTGAAGATAAACCCTGGATCCTAAGGTTTGATGGATCCAAGTCCAAGCAAGGTGCTGGGGTAGGAATTGAGCTCATTGATCCATCAGGAAAATCCTATCTAGCAGCCTACAGATTATAGTTCCCCTGCACTAACAATGTAATAGAGTATGAGGCTCTGATTCACGGGATACTATTTTCTCATAAGAAAAAGTAAAGATTCTGCATGTCTTCAGAGATTCAGAACTAGTTGTGAGGCAAGTAAGAGGATTTTACTCTTGTAACTACAGGAAGCTATCCAACTACAAACATCGTGTGTGGGACCTGTTTGAGGACTTTGACACCTTTAATATCACTCACATACCAAGAGAACAAAACCATAGGGCAGATGCACTTGCCCAGGCTGCCAGTACATTGGAGCCACTATCTATATCAGGTCTAAAGAGATTTTTAGTAGAACTGGTGTCAGTACCTTCAGTACCTGACAATGTGACCAACCTCCAGGTGTTTGATGATGATCAGCACATTTTGGATTTCATCTCAAACAGAGATGTATTTGATGCCCAAATCATAAATGAGAATGGTATGGAAGATCATGTCTAGGAAGAAGATGAAATATTAGAATTGCCTAGCAACAGGATTCCCAAAGGTATGATTGAATTAGAGAGAGCCTTTAATTTGGATAATATGCTTAAACAAAAGGATCTGCCCAAGGCAGATGGAGGTCAATATTCACAAGTGAATATTCGATAAAATGAAGACAAGAGAAATGTACTGATTGGTAAAGTTTGCACACCAGAAGAGTTAGAAGGAATAACCCAGGCCCTCAAAGATTACATCCATGTAATTGCATGGACTTATGATGAGCTGAAGACATATGACATATCAGTCATAACTCACACTATACCTCTCAAGCTAGATGTTAAACCTTTCAGATAGAAGCAAAGGCCAGTCAATGCTTTGCTTGAACCAATAATTCTTGAAGAAGTCAAGAAGTTGTTAAGTGCTCGGATAATCTTCCCCGTGAGGCACTCCACTTGGGTTGCTAATCTAGTCCCAGTCAGAAAGAAGAATGGATATATCAGGTTATGCATAGATTTCAGGAACCTGAACCGAGCTTTAGAAAAAGATAATTATCCCTTGCCATCATTAGATGAAGTTTTGCAGATTGTAAATGGAGCCAAAATGATGTCCTTTCTGGATGGTTTTTCAGGATACAATCAGGTCATGGTTGACAAGATTGACAAACTAAAGACTGTCTTCACCATAAAGTGGGGGATATTTGCATATAGACGTATGCCATTTGGACTTATAAATGCTGGTGCTACATTCCAGTGAGCGATGGACATAGCCTTCAGAGGCTTAATAGGAAAGTGTATAGTCATCTACATGGATGACTTGACAGTATTCTCTAAAGAAAGGGGGAATCATGTAGCTGATCTCAAAAATGTGCTGAAGAAATGTGAAGAGTACGGAATATCACTGAACCCCAAGAAGTGCATATTTGGGGTGACAACAAGAAAATTACTAGGCCACCTGATCATAGAAGATGGAATCATCATTGATCCTGACAAGGTGGAGTCTATCATGAAGTTACAACTTCCAAGAAGCAAGAAAGAACTTAAATCTTACTTTGGTAAGATAAACTTCGTGAGGAAGTTCATCACCGGCTTTGCTGAGATTGTCAGACCACTAAATGCCATGTTGAAAAAAGATGCTCAAATTGAGTGGACACCAGAGGCCAAAGCTGCATTTGAAGATATAAAGAAAGCCATTTCTGATGCTCCTATCCTTATCAGTCCAGACTACACAAAGGATTTCTACATCTATTCATTTGCTTCAGAACATACCTCTGCAACAGTGCTTACTCAGAGAAATGAAGAGAAAGAAGAGAAACCAATTACTTTCATGAGCTGTCCTTTCAGAGATGCTGAATTGAGATATGTAGATGTTGAGAGATAGGCACTTGCATTGGTCAGAGTAGTAAAGAAATTTAGACAATACATATTGAGAAGCAAAGTAATTGCCATAGTACCAGATGCAGTAGTAAAGATGCTGCTGATGCAGAGTGAGCCTGGTGAAAAAAGAGCCAAATAGATTATTGTATTACAAGAGTATGACATGGAAATTACACCAATGAAACTGGTAAGAGGACAAGCTCTAAGTCAAATGATATCTAAGATTGACCCAAACATCACTAGTCAACAGTACGTTATCAATGAGAAAGATAATAAAGAGTGGTATGCAGATATCAGGCATATCCTGATCACTGGGAGGTGTCCATCAAGAATGCAAGCTTCACAAAGAAGAGCCTTGAAAATAAGATCTCAAAAATACATGATGAAGGGAGGGACCCTATTCAAGAAGAATTATGAAGGAATATACCTGAGATGCTTAGAAAAGCTAGAAGCAAATAAAGTTTTGTCAGAACTACATGACAAGTTTGGAATGGCACATGGATCAGCCTTAGCCACAACACATGCAATCCTCAGAGTAGGATATTACTGGCCTACAATTTTTAAAGACACAACTGATCATGTTAAATGCTGTCATGTATGTCAGGTTGCCGCCAACAGAAAGAAATATGCTGCGCAACCCTTGCAACCAGTGATGGAAGAGCACCCATTTGCACAATGGGGCATGGACTTCATAGGACCAATCAATCCTCCATCCTCGTTAGGTCATAGGTATGTCTTAACAATTACTAACTATTGTACCAGATGAACTGAGGTTGTCAGTAGCAAGACTTGTACTACGGATGATGTTATTAGATTTCTAGAAACCAACATTGTCACCAGGTATGGAACTCCTTATGCTTTGGTAAGTGATAATGGTTCTGCTTTCACTTCCACCAAGTTATCAAGTTGGGCTTTTGATCATGGGATCATACTCAAGTTTTCATCCAACTATTATCCCCAAGGGAATGGATTAGCAGAATCCACCAATAAAAATTTGCTGAATATCATAAGAAAATTAATAGAGAAGAACCCTAGGGAATGGAACTCATTCTTGAAATATGCCTTATGGGTAGATAGAACTAGAATGAAAACTGCATTAGGAAACTCACCTTTCCAATTAGTATATGGAGTAGATCCTATCCTCCCTGTAAACTTGAAAATTCCTACACTACAGTTTGCCCAAGAATACCTAGGCATAGACAATAAGCAAGAAGTCAGGTTGCTTCAGTTGATGCACCTGGAAGAAAAAAGGAGTCAAGTAATTGACCAATTTGCAAAACATTAGGCTGTTGTCAAACACTGGTTTGACGAGAGAGCCAAAGTTAAAGCTTTCAGGATATCTGATTTAGTCCTGATGTGGGATAAAGCCCATGAAAGGAAAGGTGACCATGGCAAATTTGACAGATTATGGATAGGTCCCTTTCAAATTTCTGAGATACTAGGAGACAACACTTATATGCTTAAGAACCTGACAGGTGAGGATGTCCCATTGCCAGTCAATGGACAAATCCTCAAACATTATTTCCAGGCCTGAGTGACTTCATGACAGTTATGTGTATCATATTGTACATTTGTATAGTTGTTTGTGCAGTGTTCTTTTGTCCTATTTTGTTTGTGTGTTGAGTTTTTGTTTTGGTAAGTCAGGATGATGCACTTCATCACCCCAGAAAATAACTAAATTGTTAAGATTCAAGTGATGAGATCAAATTTAGATATAGGTTATGATCCATTCTAAGAAGTATTCATGTTCAGATTTGTGATATCCTTTCATCAGGGTGCCTTTTCTTGGTCAATGTGAATCAATCACAATGAGACACCTAACAGCCTTGGGTTTGTTGAACACACAAGTATAGGTGTTAAGTGAAAAATCTAAAGGGACTCCCTTGCTACCAATACAATCTCCAACCTAGAGCTGCAAGTGACTATACATTGTACAAATGAGCTGACATGACGATATCAGATACATATAAAAAATAATATAAACAATAATATTAGGCCATCTAAGTAACCTTACCAGGGCTATAGACGCCTGTTGGCAGTGGGGCTCTACTTAGGGAGATCGTATAGATAACCTTGCCGGGGCTATGAACACCTGCTGGCAGCAAGGCTCTATCCAGGTCGGCTATGAGGGATGATCTCCAACTATGTAGTTTAACACCAGTTACTCATGTTTTCAACTTGCTTTCAAGATGAGGATAATTAATCATCTGCACACACATGATCCTTTATTAGCATTGTTACCATGATGAAATTTTATCATTCAGAAGATCATGATGCTTATGCTTAGACAGAATTAGAATACTATGAATGAATGTGATCACATCACTTGAATCATTGGGATTTGTTTGTTTTCTTTGGTGGCAAGTTGTTGTGTGGTTGCACAACATGCCCCATTTTGACTTGGCAAAATAGGGACCTAAATTTTTGGTTTGGCTTGCGTTGTCTGCTTTCTGGCGGTTTGGTAAAAGTGAGTCATGTGCATCATCATGTAGAATCAAGATGAGGTAAGTCATCATTATGAGGTTAGTTTGTCAAAGTTTGTATTTTATTTCTGAGACCTCATATTTAGAAAGAGCATCAAATTCCATGCAGGTTTGCCTTTTACATCACCCTGATATTCATTAGGATGTGAAAGTTAGGAACAGTCAAAGTTTTGGTCAAACCTGATACTCACAAGAGGAGGATCATATTTTATAACCTCAGTCATGTTATCAAAGATCATCCTGATCTTAGTCCATCACCTGATAAGTTATACGGTCCAAATATCCGGACGTCAACTTTAAGTGATAGTAACCTTTACACGTCAAACAGTCTTATATTTCGCGAGCGTCATATTTCAAAGTGTAACTTGATATTTCTTAATATCCTCCTGCCATTTAATATCACCCTAAGCCAATATCCTGATGATGTCATTCAAGTCTGATAAATGAAGAAACGATATGACGATGACATCATCATCACATTTACCTCTCGGCAGGATATTTCATAAACATGATCATGTTCGCATAACATGATGATGACGTCATGATGCCTTTCCGATATAATGAACGAATATCTGGATGATGTCACCCCAATATCTCAAGAGTTAGAAAAGAATTTCGGTCATCACCATCATATAAAAACACAGCCCGATATTTTCAAAAATCCTCCTGACGTTTAAAGCACAGCCTAATGGCGCGAACATCACCCGATATTTAAACTTGGCCCGATATTTTCAAATATCATCCTACCGTTTAGATATCACCCCACTCCTGTTGCCGCCATTAGCATTAAATGTGCGCAGACATGGTGGGTAGTTCCCACCGATCACTAAACCCGATGGAACACCTGGCGAAATCCTGACTTTCTGTACAGAAAATCAATGAATAAAATCTAATATGTCAGGATTTGCCCTAAATTTACCCTAATTACAAGGTTAAAAGGTAAATCTAACGCTATTTTTACATTTACCTTGCGAAGAAATTACTTTTTACAGAGCACAGCTTCCATATCCTCCTACAGGCGATATTACGACGAGCGAAGTTTGCAGGTCGCTGAAGGTGTGTGATCATCAGCGGAATTAAGAGCATTTTATGAGAAGTTACTGGTATAAAAAAATTTGCATAACCAGGTAAGTAAATGAAACCCTCATCATGTTGTTTCTGTAACAGTCAGGTATGATGTTGTAAGTTCTGGTTTATGCATCCCCATGATGGGCTTATGCTGAATGAATGTAATATGCATGATGAATATTAAAGATAAATTGTTATATGCATGCATGTGAGGACCCATGGTAAGACAAGATTTTGTTAATTGCAGGTAGTCATGGCTGACAAGAGGTTGGCTAAGTGTGAGGCTGAATTCAGTAAGCCTATGTTCTCATCTCAGAGGGGCATCCTGTTCAAATATGGCGCCATTACAGATACCCATTAGGGGGATACCAATTTGGAAGCCTGGTCAGCTAAGCTGAATGACGAGAAAAATAGAAGTCCTGTGCTGGATGCAGTTTTCGTATCCAGGATGTGGAATGCCGCCGGTTTCTCGTACTCCATGGAGTCTCCGGAGCTGGTCATCGAGTGTGCCAAGAATTATAATCTAGAGACTAGGTAGGTAATGAAGCATGGGAGGATATATGCAGACCTATCCATCAAAGGTCTTTCTAGGACATTTGGACTGCCATTGGGCAAGAAGGTCAAGAGTGTAGACCTAAAGAAATCATAGAAAGAATACAAGAATAACAAAAAACAAGCCAAGAAAAACATGTACCACTGGAGGGCTGAGAACAACACATATCCTGTAGCCGCCAAACTTCCTGTGCAATTGTTCAAATATGATTTTAGTGAGGAGTACCAGTACATGATCGCATTACTGAGCTGAGTCATAGGCCAGCCTGATGCTGGTAGTTTTAAAGATTGGATGTGTGGGCTGATTATGATGTACATATACTCCGACATCAAGCCATTATGGGGCCAACTAATAGGTGATGCTCTGCATGAGCAGCTGATGAACCTAGGAGGTTGAAATTATACTTTCTATATGACATCCTATATTGTCTACTCCTATGCATACCAGGGCACATTTGATGCACTATTTACAGATGGAAAGCTTACAGGTACAAATGTTGTACATGTTTGGGATCATCATCCCCAGCTACAAAGAGCTAATTACCTCCAAAACTACAAACTGGTTAATGATGCATTCTCTATGCATCTAGTGAGAACCATGGAGGAAGACAGAACAAGGAGATTGAGCATGGAAGCTCAAGAGATTATCTACAGGCACGGAGCCTGGTACGTACAATTTGCCACATTTTCTTACATGAGGATTGAGGGTTTTGATGGACCTCCCCTCATGCTGCCCAGGTATCCCACTGATGCAGTGATACTTATGGAGTTCATCAGGCAGAGCTCCATAATGATTAAAACATACAAGGATGCAAAGAAGCTGCCACCAATTTTGTTTCCAGTCACCATTGGCTGGTACATGTACCCAGATTCAGAGAACATAAAGAAGGTGATGGTCACCTTGAATAAAATGAATCTGCAGCCTTTTCCATTGATAAGGCCATATGATCCTTATGGCAGGATGCAGAAAATAATAGGAAAGCCCATTCACCAGAGGCACCTAGAAGACTTCTGGGCCGACTGCGAAGATGAAGCAGAAGCAAGGAGAAGAAGGTATCAAAGGCTAACATTGAATCAAATAAGAACCTTTGATTGCATCCCCATCCCTCAACAATTGAAGAAGGATGATGGCAAGATAATTACAGATGAGTATGAGCAAAAGAAAATATATAATGATACCATCTCTGCACCTAACCTCACCATACAAGAGGACATATCCTTGGACCCCTTCATTGCTAGGACCATACAGCTAACCCAAGCTTGGGTTGATGAACAGATAGAGGCTTTGAAGAAGAAAGGTGTTGCCATCACGGTGGACAACAAGAAGAAGGGGTAGGATATTCCTGGGGATGAGTATGATGACTTCCTGAATGAGAAGAGGAAGACTAAGGGAGATAGGCTCCCTCCACAACAACAACAGAGCAAAAGACAAATGGGCAAGAAAATAGATAAGGAACCCAAAGGGGTTATTATTGAATGGGCGATGTTCAACGATGAGGAGGCAGCAGCATCAAGATCAGGATCAGGATCAGGATCTGCATCACCTCCACGGACAAGCAAAAGAAAGTCCAAGAAAGAAAAGACAGCAGAGGCTAGAATTATTGAGACCCAAGAAGAGGGTCAATCCTCAAGAAAACCAGGTGAAAAGGATATCCTCATGGAGGATGAGCTTGAGGAAGAAGAAGCTCCTTTGTTATTTAAAAGGAAGAGGAGGTCTCCACAGGTTGTGGTATCTACCCTACCTAAGAAACAAAGAACCTCTATGAGAGGTGAAATAAGACAACCCGCTACATTGTTACAAGGGGAAGGTAGTGAAGTACACAAAGAACTTCAACACAATGTTCCTCTTCCTACCATTGTCAAGTTCAAAACTGAGCTCACAGAAGAGCAGATGAAAGAAACTTCCCAGACACATGCAGGTCACATCTCACTAGACGTGACAATAAATTTGTCTGATGATGAAGTTGTACAGGAAGTGACTGCACAAAAGATGGAAACACTTGCTACTGGTACAAGCATGACTCCTCACAAGACTCCACCAGTTCAAACTATACTGGAGGAACTGAAGCAAGTGGAAACTAAGAAAGAAAAAAGTCCAGAGCAGATAGCCCAAGAAATAGGGCTAGATACATTAATAACACAGGTGACAAGTCTTGTAGTGGTAGACCTAACAGAGAAATAGGATGTGAATCCTGAACATCCAGCAGGATCACCTGACAAAGGGCACCCAGTAGAAGAAATAGAGATGGCCGAACCAGAGGGCCATACTTCAGAAATAAGCCAACCAAGCACACAAGATGCATCAATAGAACCTGCTGTAGTAGAGGTTTAGGAAACAAAGGCTGATGAAAAGGATGTATCTGAAGATCCTGCTGCCAAAGCTCAGGAAGTTGATAGTACAGGTGCGGAGCAAATAATGGTTTTAGAACAAACGCTAGCACCACAGGCAGACTCCACAATATCCAGTGTGGTGGATATGCAACAAGAAAAAGAAAAGCCAAAGGAGGATGCCACAATGTCCATTGATGAAAATGTACCTCAACAAGGGGAAGATTTGAAAATAGATGAAGTAATGATAGAAAAAGATCATGATCATCATGATCAGCAGATAGATACATCACAAGATCCCCCACCCCAGGAAGATGCTCCTCCGAAGAAAGAAGTTCCTCAACAGGAGGACGTGCCACAGGATCAACAACAAAGTGAGCATGATGAAGAAGAATTGAGAAAATCACCTTCTCCACCACACCTGCTGATAGAAATGGGAGATAAAGGTGAGCATCATGATGATGCAAAAAAATATGATTAGGTACCTCCATGGTTGGAGAAAGAGGTAAATACAGAAGTAGAATTTGAAATTCAGGAATTTGACATATCTACTTTATTTTTTGAGAATATAATAAAGCCTAAGAGGAAGGCCAGAATGACCTCAGCCATCAAAAGAGATCCAACAACTGGGAGAAGGACTGCACAGATTGTAGTACCTACTGTGGAGAAAGAAAAAGGTAAAATTACCTTAGATGAGTTTCAAATTAGCACAGTGGATCTGGGTTTTGCCAATGAAGACCAAGAGGGTCAAGAAGGCAATGATATTATTAATTCTTTAATTCAAAAGGTGAAAAGAGAAAAAGAGAAGAATAAGCAACACAAAGAGCACATTGCTCAGTTGCATGCCTACATAAGAAGGCTAACTAATACTGAAGAAACTTCAACTGAACATGTAGTCCCATTGACTGCTATTTCTCAAGAGGAGGTGAATAAATTAGACCTCATGAAACATGAGGCATCTGTACTAAGGAGATGGATGTCATCCACATTAGATGATGCTGAAGAAATGGTAAAGGCTTCTTTGAAGAGGTGGAGCACTCTTAGTGACTCCAGGACCAAAGTAGACAAATTGCAAATGCAGACAGGAAAAAGGTCTTAGAAATTGGAAAAAGTACTAAGCATCCTGGGAGAAATAAAGAGGATAAATCCTCAACTGCTTATCAATAAACAGGTATTGAATAGTAATATCACCTTGTTGATTGACATATGGTATAAGGACATTCAATTTGAATGTGGAATACTCAGAAGGTGCAATAATAAACTGAGAGATATCAGCATGAAATCACATGATTTAATGGCTGTTGAAGCAGCGATATTGGAAACATTGGAAGGAAAAGTGGAAGGGAAAATAGAAAATCAAGATGAAGAGCTTGCCATCAAAGCTTTACATGGCAACTTCCAATCAGTAGTAGATGATCCACTTGTCCACTTGACAGAAGAAGTCATAGATAAAATAATGAGAATCAAAGTCAAGATGGAAAATTACAATGAGACACTGCAAGATAGAAAAGATAGACTAGATAGCAGTAGAAACAAATATGAGGCACACAAGCATGCCATCATCAAAGCAAAGACTCAGGATGGCGGAGAAATAGATAAAATTGTGCAGTCATATGAACAGATCTGGAGCAACATGTAGCCTCATATGTGGGTTCATCATGATGATGATGATGAAAGTTTAGGAAGTGATGCACCTGGTGATGAAGAGCATGATTCCGATAAAGTAGATGGTGATGCATCATAGAGTGAATATTAGCATCGGATACTTAGTGAAAATAAGTTTTTAGATAGTTGCCAGCTGGCAACTTGTGCCACTTTTGATAGGTTTGACAAAGTCAAAGAGAATGGTGACCGTAGATATGCATTGATAAATCAAGATTGTGGATCTTTTTGTAGCGGATTCCTTACCTTGTTCTATAAAAGGTGATGGAATGCCTTATTGTAAATATTCAAAACTTAATTGAAATTCGTCTGCTGAAACATTCAGAGCTCATTTCAAAGTTTTTGTATACATTTATATTTTTGCATGCTTAATGAATGAGAAGACTATGTTGATTACAATTCATAGTAAATCTTGAGTAATCAGTGTATGAATTCTGGACATATGTGGTGATTTGCTGCGTCCCTTGGAGTGCATGTCTACTTGCATATGTTGTCTTCATACAAATTCCCTTTGAAGTTAGCATCAACTATATCTAGCTGTGGAATGTCCTGGTGAAAATATGGTTTGGTTTTCTTCTCTTTATGACAGTATCTAATATACATGTGGTTCAAAAGCAAAAGGTTCAACTTTAATTTGAAGCATTTCTTCCAATTTCTTTTAAATTTTAGAACTTTTCATCCTCATAATTGCAAACAATTGACGATCTTAAGAAAATAACACAAATATGTGGACATCTTGTATATAATTGCAAATATTTAGCATATTTGAAAACAAAGCATGCATAATTGAAAATATCATGCAAAGATTGAAGTATTTCTGCATCATTTCATCAAACAGCTGTATAATATGACTTTTCTATAAAGAATCTTTGCAGGAGTAATACCATGATGATGAACTTTCACGTAAGGCCCCAAAATGGAAACAACTCACATTAACCTCTGAGTAATGTCAGACGATTAAGACCTAATCACCGGAGACTTGGGATCATGAATTCTCTGAATTCATCGTATCTTTCAAGATGAATAAAGGTTAATGTGTACTTTTATTCTATGCTTGTTTATGACTAACATCATGACCAATAATACTTGAATAACAATAGCTAGCTTATTGGATCAACAAACATACTATGTAATACAATTGGACTTTAAATATTTGAAGTAGCCATTTACAAATATCCATTCAAACATGGATTTATAATGCAAGTATGAACGCCATCAATAAAAAAGATTTGTATTAACCAAATATCCATATAGGCATACATCAATATCTGTCGATATAAGTATAACATATATACAAAATAGCCATATAGGCATACAATGTCAACTATGTATAATACAAAATATATGTCCACAAATGCCATATAGGCATACAACAAAGGAACACAATAAAAAGTCATTCCCCTCTGGCTGGTGAAGAGAATAAATCATGAGCAGCCTTTGATCTTCTAGGGGATGGAGACGTGCATGTGGGTGCTCTACTACGAACCTGAGGGCTACTCCTCCTATTTAGGTCTTCCTGCATCTTGACCTGTTACAATAAAAAGTATAGACATTAATATATAGAAATTACATGTTATAAAAAATGAAACATTTAACAAAATAATCACTTACCGCTAACATATAATCTGTCTCCTTGCTTGCCTTAGTAGCAGGAATAGGCCCTGGTGATGTCATGTCCTATAGAAACCATCCAGATAGAAATTAAACTTCAAATCAATAATCTTTTGATTTTTCAAAAATAGACAACTATAACAATGAATGTAAATTGAAATTTACTAATCTACCTCATACCCCTGTCAATGCCATGGAGCTATGAATTGCAGAGGCCACACCCTGCTCCATTGCCCTATGAACATGGGGAGGTGTCTCCGCAGCCTGCATCATCTAGAAATAAAACAACATTATTCAATTACGAAAACTATAATAGTGATGCAAATCATGGCTCCTAACATACACACACGTTCATCTAAACATGGAAGTACACACAATAAAGCACACAAATCACATACAAAAATTTAGTAAGTACAATTCATTCATTAAACTATTTACTTTATTACCTCCATAAAGCTTTGAAGTCCACCACTGCTGGCAGGTGTTGCCGTGAAATCTATAGTATTAACCTATTCAACATCCAAAATTAGATATTAGAATACCATTCATATAACGATGCTATTCACATGTAATATTTATAATTGTTTACTAGTTACATACCTCGATAGTAGATGATCTAGTGAAAAATGTAGGTGGAGAACCACTAAAAACTGCATCGACGCTATGACCCTGAAATTTCATTAAAATCATCAATTTAAATTAGTTAATCTTGTATTTTAAAAATGAAATTTAATAAATTAAATTCAATAGACTTGCTAATATTTACCTGAGTATCAAGGTCGAAAGTCTCACTCAGGAGGGTATCTATCATCACCATCTGCTCAGCTATAGATGTAGCCTGTGCACTTGCGTCCTGACTGTCCATGGGGTCATAACCACAGGCTGACCCACAAGCCTGACAAGTATGGGGTGGGACCCTACTCCTCGCACTATCTCCTAACCCACTTTGTGTTGCAGGACTGGCATGCTCTATAATGCTCTGGGTCAAGGCACTAATCGACTAAAGTGTATCGACCTCAACACTCTCCTTCACAATGGAAGGGATAGAAACATGCTCGTGGGCTGGTCTGCTGATTACTCGTCTCACTACCCACTGTGGGTCAAGACGTGCCCCTGGTCTATCTTGTGTTGACCCCCACCTCTACCCTAGAAGTCCCGCATATCAAAATAGTTTGGCACTTTATTAAGGACAAACTCGCAGGAGAGTTTCCTCAAAAAGTATTGTGGGACCTCATTATTATTGCATGGAGGATGGTCAAAAACCATCCACCACCTCTGCCCAAAATTGTCCCTTATCACTTGGTTGTTGCACCAATAAATAGGGAACTTCTTGCATGTAATGGGTGGAGGTTGATTTGTTTGTGGGTTTGTGAAAATTGAACACAAGTCTAATTTTGTAATTTGTATTTTTTTCACATCTTGGTATGACAACTTGTCTGCATGGTAATCTCTAAACTCTCTCTTCTTATCCATCCAACTAGTTATTTGCTTGCTAATTGAATCTACATTTGATAACATAGACTCAAGAGATTTGACAAGCGTGGACCTATGCAAGGTTGAAGTGGAAGGATCTTTCAACCTTGCAATTATATCTTCAATTTCCTTTTTGTTGTTTTCAATTTGCCCCATTATATTTTCTTGTGTTCCAGGGGCATGTCGAGGAATTGATGGAGGAGGTTATTGTTCTGTAGGTATTTCCTCCTCAGGATTTTGTGGATTTTGAGGAGGAGGAGGAGGAGGTGCATTAACATTTCCTGACAATTAACGAAATAACAATCAAAAATCAACTAAAACCTACCTATTTAGAAACAAATTCAAACAAAAAAACAAATATAACTCACTCCTTTAGCGTGCTTGACGTTGTGGCGGTATTTTGGCGATGAATTGATAAGGTTTTTATGTTGAATGGAGTTTTGTATAACGCGAGCGCGCTTTCTAGGGTCTGCAGGCCGCGGGCATAGAGGAGAAGAAGAAATGAAATGAGATTAGAAACCCTTTTTTTTAATTTATAGACAGTCATAACGCGATCATGTTATAACGCGAGTGCGTTGTAACATGAGCGCGTTATGACTTAATTTTTTTTGAAATTAATTTGGCCACTTTTTGGCCCCCCATCTTTTTGCACTTACCCTTATGCCCAATTAGTATGCTCACATAGTGCTCATAGCTCAACTTGAGCTCAATCATTAGCTTGCTCAAGCTTAAGTCGGTCATTTTCTCACTTCACACTTGCCACCAAGAGGAGAACCCCACAACTGTAAGAGGACAAAGAGGTTGTTGGATACAAAGGATTCCTAAGGGTAGTGTTAATACTCATGTGTCAACCATATTCTAGGTTCTTTCAATACTTTTTAGTAATTAGATCACAACATTGCTCTTGAGGGAAGTAATTAATTGTTTCTTTACTCTTGATAGGAATCATTAGCATAGCTTCATTTCTTTGTATGTTAGATTAGTGATTAATTTCTTTAATAGATAAAATTGGTTTTAATAGATTAGACTTTTGTTTGCTTTCCATAGAGTAGAATTCATAAAAAATTGAAAGTACAAAAACATAGATAAACTTCCATAAAGAAACTCAGATAGACTTGCATTCATATTTCCCTTTCATAGTAATTAGATGGTCTTCACTTATTGAGAAAAAATAAAAAAAGTTCTTGCTTTCATATAGTTTCATACATTCAAAAACACCAAAAAATTAGCAAAGATTAGAACAAGTAAACCGTTGGTTGCATCACAAGGTAAATCCAACATAGAAAATCAAATCACAAGTCAAACCCTAGGTCAAATTCTAGGTTAACTTTGGTGAAACACTTTACTTCTCACTTAAGCATATGAATGTGCCTACGAATTAGAGGGGAGTGGGTTAGAGAGGTTCTTGAAGAATTAGATGAAATCAACCCTAGGCCACATCACATTTAGACTTTAGAAGAACAAGAGAATGCCTTAAGGGTTATACAAGAAAATAATCAAATACAACAACAGCTTCAAGCTCATGAAATAAGACTACAATGCGCTAGGTACATCAACGAACAAAATAGCTTGCCCACTAGGCATTGTAATCTAAGAAACCCAAATAGGAGACACATCACAAGTGACCCTTTGGGTCATACTATTATCTCAAGAATCACAACCATTGAAAGGGATCAACAACTAGCAAGCCACACAAGGCCTCGAAACAATCTAACCACTCCCCATGATGTTCTACTCTCGCAAGGATAGAACTGCCCTAGGTCTTATCTCCACTCGACTGGCTCTTTCCATTAGAAAGTGACCTGGAGGTTGCCTATGGTAAAGAGAGGGTTCATGTGCAAATCAAGGGTGACTCACCTGTAGGGTCACATTTTGAGTAACACATATTTTGGTGAACCCAACGTGAACTAAAAATCCTTCTAGGATGAGTTGTTTGTGTTTCCACTTTTTCACAATCACTTTTGTACGTTCTCACCTTCATTACCATTTTCATATTCATTTCTACGACACTCATCTTCTCTTTCATGCTCTTCATATTCATTCATTCCATTCATTCTGATGTGTCTACGGCACCCTCAAATATGTCGGGACCTGAACTAAACCTAGGGAACCTTGCCTTTAGATAAATTGAAACACCATCCTTCAATAGGTATGTGTAGAAGCATTGGCATTGTTTTTCATTGATGTCAAATTGTCTTGATGGTTTGATGGTGTATGTTATACAGTCATGCTTCACGATACAGTCACAAAACATGCTTCATGGAATAGATGGTTGTTAAAGGTTGAGGTGATGTTGGTTGGTTCAGAATGTGATGGTGGATGTTGAGTTCATGGTGTTGCTTTGATGATTCATGTTGTGTACCATGCTTCAAATCTTGCAAAGAGGTCAGTTCAAGAGAATATTGACAAGGTTCTTATCACTCATTCCTTGGTGTGGTTGGCAAGGAGTTGTCATTGATGTCTTGACAACATGACAACGTTTACATTTCTTCCATATTGATGTTGTTTGAGGAATTGATCATAATCATCATGCTACATAAGTTGTACTTCAAGAGTTGAGGAGTTGTGATAGGGTCTCAAATTGTCTTCTATTGTGTTATGTAATTCATGTTCATAAGGTTGGATTGCCTTGGGAAAGTAAGCAAGTCTTTTATCAACATGTTGTTTTTGGTTCTCCTTGTTGGTGTTCAGTGGATGCAGTATTGGTATCTCAGGAGATAGAAGGATCTTTCTCTTTGGTGGTGACTTCATAGCTAACTATTGAGATGGAGTTACTAATTAGGGATTGTGCAAAGGCTTCATCTGTCAGGGTTTCAAAGTATGGATAGATATATTTGTTTGAAACCTAATCCTAAATGGGTTTGAGTCTTGTTGACATCCTAAAGTCTATGTAGTCTAAGTGAGTTCATAAGCCCTAAGCCTAACCCTAAATTCCCTATGCTTAGATTGTATATCTTTCTTCGCAACTGAACTTTTGAAAAACATTTTTGTAGTCTAAAGATAAGTTAGGGTGTGTATCTCAGATAAGATCCTAAACTATAAAACTCTCTAAGCTCTAAAAACCCTAACCCTGATCATGTTTTAAAACCTAAGTCTAAATCCTTCTAACCCATCATATCAATTAAGCTACTTTTATTCTAAAATAGTGTTGACCTCCTAGTACCGGTAACAAACTTCTTAAGTCACAACTTAATGGTCTTCAACCCATCAGGTGATCGACCTCGACATCCTAGGGCACCAATAATAAAAAGTCTTTCTAAAGTCTTAGGCAGCAAAACTCATCTAACAACGGAGGATAAAATGTAAGTTGGCATGAAAGGCAAATCAGATGGTTGCCTTTTAAATGCCTTTTGAAACTCAACAATCATCTCTTGTTGTTTAAAATTGATGTGCAGATCATTTATATAATGAAGAGTTTAGTTATTTAATGTCTTCCAGTGACTTAGTGTGCCAGGGACTTAAATTATGAGATCAGTTCGATGTCTTTATGAATTTGATTTATTGTTCTAAGATGAAAGAGTGTATACCAACATACTAGCATGAGGATTATTAATTGTATGAAGGAAATAATGATGTTTACTATGTTTGAAACCTGAAGGTCAGTTATTAAATGTAGATCATCTTCAGTGGAAGAGTATACATATGCAAGGAGATAGAGAATATGAAGTCTCTATTTGAAGTGTGTAAAGAGCAAGATATAGAATATTGATCATCCACAAGGAGAGATACATGAAGTTTTAAAGGGTTTGAAGTACTCTATCTTGATGTATGTTTGAGGTTTTAAGTGATCTCTTATGCAGAAAGAATATGCAAAGTTTGAGTCATGATTCAATGAATAATGTTACACAAGAATAGAGATGTGTTTTTATCATTGTTAAAGGTATGTAGTACCTAGACATACAAATAGAGAAGTAAATGTACTTATCAGATTGGAGGTGGTCTAGACAAGGCAGAACTAAGTGAATGCATTATAGAGAAGTGATATTGTGTAGTTGTTGGAGAAGGTTATTGTTCATTGATCACTATTTTTGTTGAAGAGGGTCTTGTAAAGAAAATATTTCTTTTTTGATGTGAAATTTGTATCAGAAAGTACTCTTGTAATCAAAGTGTTGGAGGAATATTATGTTGGTACATATTGTAATAGGGTAACCCCCTGAATGGATTCTTTCTTTCTTATATGTATCTCTAGCCAGTGAGGTACATTGTGTCAGTGAGACACCAATTTACCAGTGAGGTATATTTACCAGTGAGGCATTCATCAGCCAGTGAGGCTATGTAATTGATGATTTTCATGATTAAGCTAGTGAGGTAGTTTTGAGTGGTTTTTCATCTCTATGAGGGTTGTCCACTCATGAAACCTATTGAGTTATGGTCTCAATTTCTGTGTGATTCACTTGTCCTTCATGCTTGAACATTCCTTCTTTTAATAAATCTTATTGTCAGTTTGATAAGAAGTAAATATCTTGTTTTTGATACAACATTGATTCACCCCCCTTGGATAGGTCCTGATAGTGGAGAACCATGGGAAAGTGCAAAAGAAATAGACAAAAGAAAATGTCAAGCCACATACTGGTCAAAAGGTACCATCTATACCAAATTCAAATGTTGATATACAATCAGTTGATAGACATGTTTTTCAAGTTGAGTCATGTATTAAATTAGAGGAAGAGTTTCAGGGGTTCCTTTCTTTGATGGTTGAGATTCCTCTATTTGGTGTATTAGAATGCATGTTTATCTATCATCTTTAGGATATGGTGTGTGGATGTCAGTTGAGAATGGGTATTTTATTTACTCTCAATCACCTAATACTACAAGTAACAAAGAGGCTTATGAATGATATCATACATCAAAGAAGGCCATTTTGTCTGGATTATCTAATGAAATCTCTTGTAAAGTTATGCATTGTGAAACAGCTTAGGATGTGTGGAAGGAATTAATTAGAATCTATCAAGGTGAATGACTTGAAGGAGAGGACAACTTGATGTTTGAGGATAGTGATAATGAAAGGAGACATTCATATGAAGGAGATGAGGTCAAATTTGATTCAGAAGAAGGAGATCACATTATGAGTGTTGATGAACATGAGAATGAGGTTGATGTTGAAAGAGAACTCATGTGTGCTATAAGTGAGATCAAGAAATTCAAAAAGGAGAACAGAAGATTAGAGTTGGAGCTTCAACAAGTAAAGGACTCTAAGGACAAAGTTGTTTTAGACCTTAAAGAGGTAAGAAATCTGATTATAGATTTATGGAGTCAAGTTGATGAATCAAACAAATTGATTATCAATCTGAAAATAGAGGTGGAGGAAACTAAGAGGATAGCTAATGTAACAAAGTCTAATTTGGAAGCTAAACTAGTTTAATGCCAAAAGCTTGAAGGAGAAATAGTCTCCTTAAGGAAAGATCTTGAGGATATTAGGAAGCAGTTGGAAAATAATCTAAAATTTGAAGAGAGTACAAACAAGTTGAATGATATGTTGAGCAAACAAAAGCATTACAAGGACACTACTGGTCTAGGTTATGAAGAAGGAGAGTGTTCCAAAACAAGAAATGCACCTAGGAAGAAGATAGACTTAAGTTATCATGTTGCTGCTCTAGAAGATCAAGGAGGAAGGACAATCAGGTCTAATATATCTCTATCTATCAGGTACTCAATGAGGTATAATTATTCTTAATTTCATGGTTATTGTTATTGTTGTTATGTTTATGGCCATAGAGCAAGAGATTGTGTCAGAAATTGTAGGATTTTTGAGAGACATGATCATATCAGGAATGTCATTAAGAGTGCTTATAATATGTCAAGAAGAAATTATCCTTTCTTTGGTCTAGACAACAACATCAAATGTTATAAGTGCAACTCTCCTAGACATAAAGCACTGTATTGTAGGAATGATTCAATGGAATCATTCAATCATCACAAGAAATAAGACACTATACTAGTTTGGAGAAGGAAACATTCCAAGAAGACAAGCATTTAGAAGGTTTAGAAAAGAAAACAAAACCAAGAGAAGGATGAATCAAAGCTTGTGCATAATGCACAAGTGATCTGATGGAAGTAGATTGTCATTGATGTCAAAAAGGAGTTGAGATGGTGTTTGTCTTCTCATTGTTGTTCATGCTTAATAGGAGGCTTCACATGAATGTGTTCTTGCTTCATTCTTTGTCAGGGGATAACTTGTTCATAATATGACTCTAAACAAGATAATGCTGCCTATTCACATGCCATGATGTATTTGATGTTTTGATATTATTGATCTACATTTATGATTGATATGTCTCAAGGTGTATTGCTGTGTTTGCAGATGTAACATGATTTACATACCGATCTTCCATTCAGAGAGTTTGGAGTTGCTTCTTGTTTGTGATAAGATGCAGAGAAGACACAAAGATTTTGAATCATTGGGATAATGATAGTGGTTTACAGGATGATGATAGTAATGTGTCTTGTTTTTATATGGTGATGGAGTTGTTGTCAAAAGGAGTTTCTCATATGGAACATCAGAAGGTCATTAATAAGGAGATCTTAAGTTCTATTGGTATGATGTTTAAGTTAAGACATTGAAAAGTTTGCTTGTTGGTATGATGTTTGGTTTGGGTTTTAATGATACCATGTGGAGTTCACACATACATAATCAAGACATTTCATTGTCATTGATGTTCACATTTGTTAGAGCACATCATGATAGGATCAAATGTCCTTAAAGGGTCTCATGCATATTTGTTACTAAAGATGGTTTGCATGTTTTTGATGGGTGTTCAAAAATCCTATGTCTTTATTTCCTAAAAATCCTTTGTAGGCCATCATATACCCTTGTGCACTTTTTGTTCTATTTTGTCACTGACCTATTATTACAAGTCATTCCACTTATGATCACCTATTGGAGGGTTCTTATACATTAATATGACCAGCCCTTCACCTATTATGAGATTTCATGTTCTTTGAAGGATATTGAAGACTTTGCATTAAAAGCAACTTTGGGCAGTAAAAATAAGTCAAGCATTATTTTTTTATAAAGTCATCGAATGACTTTGGAGATCTATAAATGCATCGAATATTTGAAGGGGAGCATTGAATGTTTGAAGGGAGTATAGTTTTGGAAGTATACTTTATTTGCCATCGAATGATTTAAGGAAATAAAAAGCATTGAATATGCTTTATTAAATGGAAAGCTCAATGCATATTTTATGGAAGGTTTTTGAAGCTCTTAAAAAGCATCGAAATGCTTTATTTAAATGGAGTGCTAAGTTTATAAAAGCATTGAAGTGATCACTATGCCATGTATGGCTTTATTTATTTTAGAAACTTTGTTTTTTTTAAATGTCATCTTTTATGACATCACGTAGATTTTATGAGATTTTTAAGGAATTTTTTTTAGTAGATATTTTTTTATCCTCTTAACTTGTGTCATAAAAAGAAGTTTTTTTAAGAGGGTATGTTTCTCTTTAAAGATATTATAAAGAAAATTGCAGATGGATTTTTTTTAAAAGAGATTTTATTTCAATGGCAGATTGATTGTTTTGAAAGAGAAGATCAAAGTTCAATTTATTTTTCAAATGGATTTGAAAATCAAAGATTGTTGAAGAAGATTTTATGAAGAAGAATATAAAGAGAATTTGAATGGGGTTTGATTTTGAAGATTTAATTTTTTATGATCACTAATTTTTGTTTGGAGATGGTTTTTGTAGAGATGAAGAAGTGAAGGGGTTTTTATAAAGAGGAGGAAAATTGAATGGGATTAATATTGATTTTTTTGATTATGCAAATGAAAGGGTATTTTGTTTATAGGGGAAAGGCTTCATGAAGATAATTTTTTTTGGAAGAACAATTATATGCAGGTGATTGAATTTCTTTTGTAGAAAAAAGAATATGAAAGGTTTTATGCATAGTGAAATTCATTTGTAGGATAGAGAATATGATTTTCTTTATGAATGGAAATGGTCATATAGAGAAAAGAAGTGATTTTATTTTTGTAAGAGTATTGAAAGGAGAGAAGAGAAATATGAAAGGTTCTCTTTATTTCATATAAAAGGGTTTTGCAAGAACATTGAAATTGTTGTTGTGTGGATCAACATACAGGGTTGATTATATTTTGAATATCCTCTTGAAGAGAAAATTCAGATGATAAGTTTTGTATGTGATTTGAGTTGATGAGAAGTATGGTGATATGACAGACACATGTGAAAGAAGAAGTGATTTGTATTGAAGCAAAGAAACCCTCTAAATTCTTTGTTTTAATATGAGTTTGTATGTATTAGGGGTTGGTTCTCCTTGAAGTTGGTTCTTCTAAACATTGTAGCCAGTGAGGCTTGTATGGTCAGTGAGACCTCTTTGTAGCCAGTGAGGCAGTTCATGAGTATTTTTTCTACCCCAGAGGGGTTTCCACTCAGTAAAAAGCTTGTGTCATGCTTCTCATTGATTTCCTTTGTGTGTGTGCATATTAATCATTTGATCATGAGTTTTTATTTACATCTTTTATTATAAGTCTTGTGCATATAAACTCAACAAATCATTAATGTCCTCCTCTCTATTTGTCTTGTAAGATAAAGTTTGCAAAAAGTTAAAAATTTATACGACATTGATTCACCCCCCCTCTCAATGTTGTTTTGTACTCCAACATGATCTCTATTAGTGCATAAAGAGAAGCATAAATATAGGGGGAGTTGTCAAATGTTTCATCTCTTAAACTCCAAGGAAGTTTAGTAGGTGTATTGATAGGTTGCATGATCATATTGTCTCCTCCTTTTCACATCTTGTGTTTGAATTGAATTGATGATGTGGTCCTTATCTTTGGTCAGGATTTTAGTGATAGAATCTCATGTGACATTATGCATTTGTATGAGTAATTCAGATTGAGTCTTCATCAAGTGTTGTAGTGGGTTTGCTATCTTCAATTCATGATATGATCACAATGATTGGTTTTCTCTTTTGCCATATGACAAATGTCGCATCTTGGAGATCTCAGGATGTTTGAATCTACATGAAGACTTGAAGTGGTCTGATCATTAGTAGATGGTACTATTTTCAGTCTACAAGTCAGCAGATGCTTACCTCCTTTATTACAATTGACTTGGTTGACATTTAATTTATCATTTGGTAATACAAAGACCTTTAACAATCAGTATATTAGTAGTCCTTGCTGACCATTTTGATAGCGTTTCCTTTGTGCATGACAGTACATAATTGGATTATGTCTAGATGTGTCAATGTTCTTCTCATTTAAATGAAAAAGTAGTTTTGAGCATTCTGCATTGTGTGATAGTGGAGTAAGGAGTTCATTATGTTGAAGAGGAATACATGATGATGCTCATTTGTACTCAAAACTCAAAATATGAATAGTGTCTTTGATTGGATCTCAATGTTGGCATGTTGTGGGAAGTAGCTTCTTGTCAGTGAAGTTGTATACATGTTGCAGTGGTTATCATGACATTATTATGATGTACCTCATGCCTCATGAATGAGATCATGAATGAGATATGGTTATATTTGTAGGGATAATGTTATCTTTATGGTTTTCTTGTTGTATGTTGGTAGTGATTTGTTGTTACAGACCTTGTTTGCAGGGTAGAAGGCAGAAGACAATGTTTTTTTTATGATCTCTTATTGATGCTCTCATTTTATTGTTGATAGATCAGACCTTGTTAGTCTCTGTTGAGGGTTTGATGATAGCAATTTCAAGCCACAGGACTGTAAAGACTCCTAAGTGCTTATGGATCTTTGAAGAGCATAATGACCATGTATTAGTAGACAGAATAGTTTAACAACCCTGTTGTCATCGAAGAATGTTGTCCTGATTGGACTAATCTTAGACAATGATGTCAATGTTTATGAATGAAGTTTTCATTGGTATGATCAGTGGTTTTACCTTTCTTGGAGTGCTTGACTTTGTAGGTATATGATAGTGTCATGGTGCTTTGGTTCATTGATGGTTCTTTGATCATGAGATGTGATGTTGTATACAATGATCTTTCACAGTGCATTATAATGTGTTTTGAAAATGCATGATGCAAGAAAAGTGATTATCTTGTTTATAGCACAGTGGATATGCTTTATGCATTGCTAATGATTACTTCACAATAGAACTTCTCTTCAAACCTTAATTTCATTTCTTGGAATAGTGATCTTGATGATTTGATAATGGTGATTAGAAGACAATGATAATGATTGGCCTTCATGCAAAATAAATGAAGGGTACAGTCATCCCTAGTCAGTCACAAACTGTTCATATATTGCCAACAATCTCATATTTTTCCTTTGATCAGTCTTGTTGCCATCATGAAAATGTGAGAGAGTTTCTTAAAAAATTATAGTTTCAAAAGACAGTCAAAGAAGTTTATCTGTTAAGTTTACAGGTTTGGTGGATAGTACTTGAACTCAATGACAAGTTTTGATTCCATGAATAGGCCTTGGAATAGGGTATGGAGTCTATCATAGTAAAATGTGGTTGTGTAGTGATCAATGTTCTTTTTGGTGTTAATAGTGCTCTTGATGATTGTGGTGCCAATGCAGTCCTACAGTGTTTGATTTATCTCCTTCAATAGAATGGAATGTATTGCAATACAAGTAATTTATGACAGTGATCCTGATCATGATAGTACACTCTAACTAGAGCAATGAAAGACAGTGGAATTGAAATGGCATTTTTTGAATACTTTGGCAATGTCATAGGACTGTTAGACCAATAATCTCTAACATATTCCTTCTCTTCATGGTAATGATGACTAGTTGCCTATCTTGTTAGGGTCTAAGGTCATGGGTAATGCCATATATTTTGACAGATGTCAAGTGTAGCTGACTGTGTCTCCTTTAGTTGATGTTGTAACACTCTTATGCTATATTTCCACTCTACCCTAAGTTATCCTCAGTCATTTGTTCATTATGAAAAAGGGGGTGATATGTACTTAGTGAATAGTTGAACAGTGCAAGGTAGACAACAATATAGCAGACATACAATGGATAGTATCTCATTGGATGTGAATAACAGTTGTCTTTTCTCAACATTGTATAATGGAGAAGATGATTTGATGCCCACTAATAGATGGCTAGTGATCAGGGGGGCATGTTTTCTCTTTGTCATTGGATGTCAAAGGGGGAGAAGAGAATAGATGTAGATGTGTGATCATTTGACATCAATGCCAAAGGGAGAGATTGTAGAAGCATTGGCATTATTTGTCATTGATATCAAAGTGTCTTGATGGTGTTTATTATGTAGTCATGCTTCATGATACAATCACCAAACATGCTTCCTAGAATAGATGGTTGTCAAAGGTTGAGGTGATGTTGGTTGGTTCAGGATGTGATGGTGGATATTGAGTTCATGGTGTTGCTTTGATTATTCATGTTATGTACCATGCTTCAATTCTTCCAAGGAGGTCAGTGGTGAACAAAATATTTACAAGGTTCTTATCATTCATTCCTTGGTGTGGTTGGCAAGGAGTTGTCACTGATGTCTTCACAACATGAAAAATTTCACATTTCTTTCATATTGATGTTGTTTGAGGAATTGATCATAATCATCATGCTACACAAGTTGTACTTCAGGAGTTGAGGAGTTGTGATAGGGTCTCAGATTATCTTCTATTGTGTTATGTAATTCATGTTCACAAGGTTAGATTGCCTTGGGAAAGTAAGCAAGTCTTTAACATGTTGTTTTTGGTTCTGGTTGTTGGTGTTTGGTGGATGCAATATTGGTATCTCAGGAGATAGAAGAATCTTTCTCTTTGGTGCTGATTTCATAGCTACATGTTGAGATGGAGTTACTAATCAAGGATTGTGCAGGCTTATGTCTTCATCTGTTAGGGTTTCTAAGTATTGACAGATATCTTTGTTTGAAACCTAATCCTAAATGGGTTTGAGTCTTGTTGACATCCTAAAGTCTATGTAGTCTAACTGAGTTCATAAACCATAACCCTAACCCTAAATTCCCTATGCTTAGATTGTATATCTTTCTCTCCAACTTAACCTTTGAAAAATGTTTTTGTGGTCTAAAGATAAGTTAGGGTGTGTATCTAAGATAAGATCCTAAACCCTAAACCTCTTAAAGCTCTAAAAACCCTAACCCTCGTCATGTTTTAAAACCTAAGTCTAAATCCTTCTAACCCATCATATCAATTAAGTTACTTTTATTTTAAAATAGTGTTGACCTCCTAGAACTAGAAACATACTTCTTAAGTCACAACTTAAGGGTCTTCAACTTGTGGGGTGACTGGCCCCGACATCCTAGGGCACTGGTAATAAAAAATCTTTCTAAAATCTTAGGTAGCAAAACTCATCTAACAATGGAGGATAAAAGGTAAGTTGGCGAAAAAGGAAAATCAGATGGTTTCCTTTTAAATGCCTTTTGAAACTCAATGGTCATTTCTTGTTGTTTAAAATTGATGTGCAAATCATTTATATAATGCAAAGATCAGTTGTTCAATGTCTTCTAATGACTCAGTGTGCCAGGGAATTAATTTATGCGATTAGTTCGATGTATTTATGAATTTTATTCATTGTTTTGAGATGAAAGAGTGTATACCAACATACTAGCATGAGGATTATCATTTGTATGAAGGAAATAATGATCTTTACTATGTTTGAAACCTGAAGGTCAGTTAGTATATGCAGATAAATTTTAGTGGAAGAGTACACATATGCAGGGAGACAAAGAATAACTATGAAGTCTCTATTTGAAGTGTGTAAAGGGAAATATATAGAATATTGATCATCCACAAGGAGAGATACATGAAGTTTTAAAGGGTTTGAAGCAATCTATCTTGATGTATGCTTGAGGTTTTAAGTGATCTCTTATGCAGAAAGAATATGCAAAGTTTGAGTCATGATTCAATGAATAATGTTACAAAAGAATAGAGCTGTGTTTTTATCATTGTTGAAGGTATGTAGTACCTAGACATACAAACAGAGAAGTAAATGTACTTATCAGATTGAAGGTGGTCTAAACAAGGCAGAACCAAGTGAATGCATTACAAAGAAGTGATATTGTGTGGTTGTTGGAGAAGGTTATTGCTCATTGATCACTATATTTGTTGAAGGGGGTCTTGTAAAGAAAATATTTCTTTTATGATGTGAAATTTGTATCAGAGAGAACTCTTGTAATCAAAGTGTTGGAGGAATATTATGTTGGTACATATTGTAATAGGGTAACCCCCTAAATGGATTCTTCCTTTCTTATATGCATCTCTAGCCAGTGAGGCACATTGTGTCAGTGAGATACCAATTTACCAGTGAGGTATATTTGCCAGTGAGGCTTCTTTTTGCTAGTGAGGCATTCATAAGCCAGTGAGGCTTCTTTTTGCCAGTGAGGCATTCATCAGCCAGTGAGGCTATGTAGTTGATGATTTTCATGATTAAGCCAGTGAGGCAATTTTGAGTGGTTTTTCATCTCTATGAGGGTTTTCCACTCGTGAAACCTATTGAGTTATGGTCTCAATTTCTGTGTGATTCATTTGTCCTACATGCTTGAACATTCCTTCATTTGATAAAGTTTATTGTCAGTTTAATTCCTTCACTTTATATTTTCAAGTTTGATAAGAAGTAAATATCTTATTTTTGATACAACACTAATTCACCCCCCTCTCAATGTTGATTGTACTCCAACAAGTGGTATTAGAGCATAGGTTCCCTATATAAGAGTAACTTGTTTGGGTAGGTCCTGATAGTGGAGTACCATGGGAAAGTGCAAAAGAAATAGACAAAATAAAAATGTCAAGCCACATACTAGTCAAAAGGCACCATATATACCAAATTCAAATGTTGATATACAATAAGTTGATAGACATGTTTTTCAAGTTAAGTCATGAATTAAATTAGAGGAAGAGTTTTCAGGAGTTCCTTTCATTGATCGTTCAAATTTCTCTATTTGGTGTATTAGAATGCAAGTTTATATATCCTCTTTAGGGTATGGTGTGTGGATGTCAGTTGAGAATGGGTATTTTATTTCCTCTCAATCACCTAATACTACAAGTAACAAAGAGTCTTATGAATGCAATCATATAGAAAAGAAGGCCATTTATCTGGATTATCTAATGAAATCTCCTGTAAAGTTATGCATTGTGAAATAGCTTAGGATGTGCGGAAGTAATTAATTAGAATCTATCAAGGTGATGCACTTGAAGGAGAGGATAGCTTGATGTTTGAGGAAAGTGATAATGAAAGGAGACATTCATATGAAGGAGATGAGGTCAAATCTGATTCATAAGAAGGAGATCACATTATGAGTGATGATGAATAGGAGTATGAGGTTGATGTTGAAGGAGAACTCATGTGTGCCCTAAGTGAGATTAAGAAATTCAAAAAGGAGAACAAAAGATTAGATTTGGAGCTTCAACAAGTAAATGACTCTAAGGACAAAATTGTTTCAGACCTTGAAGAGGCAAGAAATCTAATTATAGATTTAAGGAGTCAAGGTGATGAATCAGACAAATTGATTATCAATCTAAAAACATAGGTTGAGGAAACTAAGAGGATAGCTGATGTAACAAAGTCTAATTTGGAAGCTAAAATAGTTGAATGCCAAAAGCTTGAAGGAAAAATAGTCTCTTTAAGGAAAGATCTTGAGGATATTAGGAAGCAATTGGAAAAGAATCTAAAAATGCCGCTCTTTAAGAAGAATAATGTGAAAATGTCTTTCAAGAACAAATAGGAGGGAAGTCATGAAAATATGTGAAATGAAGTTCCATGAAATGATGAAACACAAAGAGGTCCTACACCTACTAATCACATCAGAACACTAGTCCAAAGGATGAGGACTCTCGAAGTAAAACAATCCATTCAAGATAAAAGAGTGAAGCCACATGACAACATTAGGGTAGAACAAGACTAGGGGGCATCCCAGAAACCCCCAGCTAAATTTCTATTTACATAATGGAAGTAATTAAATCTTCCCAAATGGGAACCAAACAATGTAAAACCTTCAGATGATTCAAAATAGTCAACCAAATTAATTTGTTCTACTAGGATATTGAAATCCACCTATGGGGTTAATGCTTCTGACCCCACAATCTCAAAGTGCATTCCTAAGGGACATACCTTGATTGTTGGCAAGAGACACTGCATAGCATTAATAGGTGTTGTCATTGATGGCAACTAAGATTGTTTTCCACATCCGTAGTACAGTATCTGATCATACCCGAAGTTAGAATGATAATCTAAGTCTGGGAGCCTGAAACAGAGTATATAGTAGAGTCTGGTATTTGGGTCTGGATCTCTCCGGTGGAAAGGCATGGTATGCTGCAGATCCAAGGTTGTTGACATCATTGCAAATACACTCTAAATCTAGAGTTTTGTCATCCGGTGATGAAGGAATCAAATGTTATTAGCATCTATGTATCGGGTTCTAGTCTTATAGAACAGAGAGAAGAAGAATAGGTAGACCTTGCAGAAGATCTTGTTTCCGGATGAATGGAAGTTGCTTGTTGGACAAATGGTGGCATTCAATAACTATGGCCAACATGAGTAATGATTTGCAAGAGTAAGTTTTGGTCCGCACTCCAAGTTATGCATAGATCTAGCCGACAGGGTAGAGCATTCTTAGGTGTTCTAAGTACTGTTGAAGTTGACTAGTAGAATGATTATAGATCTTGTTGTGGATATATATAGTGGATGAATTTGGTTGTTTAGGGGGTGGCATGTATGCAAAGAAAGTGGATCTGAGTAGAGCAAAAATCTAAGGTGCGAATGAGAGTAGAACAGTAAGAAGAACAGAGCAAGGATGAAGTGTGTAAGATCAATTTTTGTACTTAAATGGAACTTAAATTCCTACATAAGTGGATGCTATCATTAGTTCATATCTTTGTCTTTCATTTGTAATATTGTCTTAAGCAGTGAGCCTTCATTTGAGCAGTGAGTTCTGGGCAGTGAGCCCGAATGCATGTGCATTCGCATTTTGTATCAATACTTTTAACATGGTATTAAATTCTTGTGGGTTAACCCCCACCCTGGATTTTCCCTTAACTGGGTTTCCACGTCAAAAATCTTGGTGTCAAATGTGTTATTTCATTTTTTCTCATGTGATGACTGAAATGTTTATTTCATTAATTTGTTTTTAAGTTGTAAAGGAAGATTAAAGAAAGAAAATGTTTAGAATGTGTGACAACTGATTCACCCCCCTCTCAATTGTCTGGACCTTATCCAACATTTGGTATCAGAGAAAGGATCCTTAGAGAAGCCTAACAACTCAAGGAAAAAGATCTTGGAAGAAGGTTCAAATGGGTTCATTAAGAGATCTTCAATCAGACCTAGAAGAACTTGCTCAATATAGAACTGAAATTAGTAATCTGAGAGGTGAACTTAAACATGCTGATGGCACCATTGAAATGTTAAAAGATAAATTAAAGAAATCTTTGCAATGAAAAAAGGAGCTACTTCTACAGCTATCCAGTTTACTTGAAGAAAATGACTTGAATGAAGCATTAAAAGAAAAAACAAAATAATGTGAAAAACTCTCAAAAGAAGTCATTGTTCTAAAAGTTGAAATGGAATCTGGGGTGATGAGGCAAACCAAAGAAAACGAAGATAGAAAGAAGATTGAAGAAGATCTAAAACACAAACTAAAAGAAAGATCTGAAGAATGTTGCAGATTGGATGGAATAGCCAGCCATCTAGAGTTTGATTTGCAAGAAAGTAGAGACAATGAGAGAGAACTTGAAAAACAAATAGTCATTCTCAGACATGACCTAGATGTTGCAAATGAATACAAGGAGAAGTTAAAGATAAGTTCAGATAAACTTGAAGCACTACTTGAAGGACAGAAAAGGTCTGATGACAAGCATGGTCTTGGATATGAGAAAGGTGAGAACTTTGAATCCGGACAAAGAAATCCTTAACCTAAGAATGGGAGAAACATACCTAGAAAACCTCCGGTAAGATAGCCAAATGCTCAAAAATATCCATCATTCAATATAAATTGTTTCAACTGCAACAAATTTGGTCATAGAGCTACTTAGTGTAGAAACAAAGTAAATCAAAATGGTCCATCCTTCTCTGGTCAATGCTTCAAGTGTAACAGGTATGGTGATAAGTCAAATGAATGAAAAAGTATGACAATGAATAATTCCAATAATAGAAGAATTAGCAATTCTTTCAATGGTTACTACTTTGCTTGCAATGGGTTTGGACATATGGCTAATTAGTGCAAATCAAGAGAAAATTAGAAAAGAAATGTTGTATGCTTTAACTACAATAAATCTAGTCATATTGTAAGATTTTGCAAAAGTAAAGACTATGGAAGAAGAGGTTCGGTAAACAAAAAATTGGATGAACAAAGACAAGACAAAGGCAAAGGAAAAATTGATACGAATGAGACTCAGGATGAATCAAACAAGATATGGGTTAGGAAAACCATTATGAATGACAGTAATGGATTTGCACCACAATCTGGTGTTGACAGTTCCTCCAGGAATTAAGTTAGAAGTCTTGGCTTAGGGGAGCATCATTACAAATCAAAATTCCCCCAACCAATAAACATGTGCCTAGATCTGGCACAATATGGAAAGGTATCTTTAATGGAACTAGAACAGTTGGAAGGATTTCCAATAGAAAAAGGTGGAGATGGCGATTTGTGGAGCAATTCATGTAAAACTACAATAAACAGAGTAACTGGATGTATTAGGGAAACACATTTATTACAAGAACTAATTAGGTCTTGCGAAGGCATAAAATGCTATTTTATTCATCATTTGAATCATATTACTTTTTGGAACAAGGAAAAGGAGCAAACCAAAGAGAAAGAAATTGCAGAAAAACAAGAGGTGAAGATCAAATTCAAGGAATCCCATCCAACTACTCAAAGTGAAACCCTGAACCGAAAAAAGGTATTCTTCGCAAAAATTTCTAAATTCCATTATTGAAGATGGCTACTCCACTGGTTGTAAATGTTACTGAGAGGCCATGCCCAAAATTCAAGAAACATCCATACAAGTCTGTAGAAGTTGATCAGCTAGGAGCCTTTTCTGATGTTCTGTATGGAGTTCTACATGTGGAAGATATTAGGGTTTACATACAAGCAAACATTAAGGAATTCAGAAACTCAAAACTTTTGGATATTTTTGATAACCATCTAAGGGATGAGAATTATGACATCAAACATGAGTACAAAGCACTGGAAAATAAACAGCTTGCACATGTTATCCATTTTCTAACTTTTGAAGAAAATGAATGGGTCCAGTATGTTTTGAGCAAAATACATGATAACTTTATATGGCTTATGAAACCCTTCAAAATCACCAAGGATGCCATTAGGACTGTGACTGGATTGCATTCAACTGGTGGACTACCTCTACTAAAGGTAGTGAAGAATCAAACTGTGTCAGAAGTCACTGGATCAAAGTTTAACAAGAGAGCTATGACTATCAATGACATCACTGATTCGGATGTCAAGTTCACCTCAATAGTAATCGGTTATAAGATCTACCACTCCAGTTGGAAGAATTCTGTCTCTGGAACAGCCATTTATGCCACATATCAAATGATAAAAGAAAATGCGGATTATGATTTGTGAGCGCTATTGCTGAACCAACTAATGGAGAATCTGCAAAAAGTTAAGAAAGATAAGAAGAACTCCAAATATGGTATGCTAGTTATATGCCTATTCTTCTACTTTATGAATGAATTACCAGATTCAAGAGGCTTAGTCTAGACAAATGACAAACCTATAGCAATACAAATCAGAGATTATTTGTACAACATTGGTGATGCAAAAGCCCAAAGATCTATATTCTGAGGCTACTTTAAGAACTTTCAGAACATGATGCACTCTAGGGAACGGATCCCCAAAATAATAGTTGAGAAATATAAAGATACCATCTGTTTCATCATAGACACAGATCAATGTTTGATGGAAGCAGTAGAACCAAGGGCTGTGTGGGTCATGCCCATGGGATATGAGGTTGAGGAGGATGTATTGGAGTTGTATGCTCAACATTTACTGAAACAACCTAAGGATACTAAACAAGAAAGATTTGGTACCTTTGAAGAATTGAATATTAAGATTCATATTGAGCTCAGGGAACTTGAAACAAAAAGAAAAGTGAACAAGTAGGTTGAAGCATATGCGGAAAGCATAGGTATAACCAAAGAAGGAGTAAAGGCAAACAGGGAAAGGTTAGATAAATTTGAGAAAGAAAAACAAGAGAAGAATCAAGGAGGTGCTCTGGTAGAGACCTTTACCAAAACAAGAACAACTGGGAGCTTTGGTGCAGCCCCTATTCCTTCTCAGACTAAAGCAGAATCATTCGGTGAAGAAGAAAAAAGAAAGAAAACCAAAGCTCCAAGGACTTACACAAGCACAAAAGATGATGAAGAGATGGAAACTGATGAAGAAGTAAAGGAAATGAGGTCAAAGAAAGCAAAGTCTTTGAAGGCACCTGAAGAATAGCCTTCTAGAAGTAGAAGGGAAAGCAACAAGCAAGAGGCCTGTAAAGCTAGCATGACAATAGATCAAATTGTTGAAACCATTACTGCTCATGGAAATTTGAGGCCTGTTAAAAAATATTATGACAATCTTGATGAAGTAGAAAAGAAAATTTTGGAGGATGCAATCATTATATATCTGAATAAATTTAATAGAGTACTACTAGAAATCTTGGATAAACTTCCTACAAGTCTAAGAAAGATTCTGAAATTGAGAAATGAAGTAGCTAAGATCAAAGACATTGAAATTAGAGAATATATTCTTTCCAGTCTGTGTCCCGTAATATCTAAAAAGGAGATAGATAGAATCTTGAATGAAGTAAAAAATGATTTCATGAGCAAGAAAAGAGTAAACAAGCTAATGCTTGGGGAAATAGAGGAAATTGGAAAGGAGACAAAGGCAATTTTGAGAAAAGCTTTAGATAAAAATAGATTGTTTAGTGGAAAAATGAATTCTTTAATCTTTTGTGGGTTAGATGTTTAAATCCACCTCTCCACTATACATTGAAGGATCTAGGGTCAAATGGCAAGCATTATCATACCCTAGAGTCACTTTCAAATGTAGGGAAATTTGGATTAGGGAATTAATTATCAATTTTTCCTTCTCCTATGCTCAATTGACCATTAGAACCCTAATTATGCAAATACGATAACAAATTAATGAATTATGGAAAAAGCTCTTGCAGACGGAAGTAAAATACTAAATTATACAATACCTATTTTCAGGTTCCAAAGTGGAATAGTTAGGGACACTGGAGCGGGCGTCCAAGTCTAAGGTACCTTCTTTTTTGGGGAATCTAGACCTCCTTCGGACACTGATCAGCCCTATAACTTCTATTTTTGGGAATCAGTCTATGGAGGACATTCGAGCAAATGCCCTAGTACCAGAAGTGCTCTGTCCATCTTTCCATTAGATCCTGAATCCATGATGTCTTCACAGACTTCTTGCAATTCCACTTTTCCTAGATGTGACACCTGTAACCTAGAATCACAAGACTTGGTTTGGGGGTTGTGGTGTTTAGAGGTTTGCCTCAATCAAACCCCAGAGGACACTTAAGTCTCTGAACACCATTTTTAGATAAAGAGGGCATGCCCTTGTGAGTTAGAGGCCAAAAACCAAAGGAATCAATGATAAAAACACAATATTATGTCATCTTGTAGTGAACCTTTAATGGAGGAAGATGCTCTTCATGCCATGAAGGAATTGATGCTCAAATATACAAATATCAATACACAAAACACACAAGTATGCTCTTGCAACACAATAGAAAGCCTTGAATCACCTTAATAACACAATAGCTTGCTAGTAATCAACTAATTGAAATCTAGCTTACAAATGAATGCCTACACATGGTTATATATGCATCTACAAGCACTCCCGCCAAGATATTTGAAATTCAAACTTATCGTGTCGACAAAGGGGCCCAATAACGGTCACTAACTGACACCTATAAATTAAGGCTGCCCTAAAATAGGGCAGGACTAGGGCACAGGTGCCCAAGTCCTCCCCTCCTATTTTAGGCAAGGTACAACTCAAGGGGTCCACCTAGGTCCTATTTGCCATGGGACTTAGGTCTCATTCCATCGGGATGCTAAAATATGAACTAAAATGTCCTAAATGCACTCTAAAGACCCGGGAGCTAAACCTTATGAGGGAAAAGCCCCCAAGGGGACATTTTTTGATGTTACATTTAGCCCCCACTTTAATGTATGTATGAACATGAGGCCCATACATGTATTAAAGTAAGGTCACAAACATAGCAAACACACCAAACACGGAGAAGACACGCCAATCACATAGAAGATAGTAACAGGCATGCAAAACACATAGATGATAGTTATAGTCACACAGAACATAGAGCCGACAGTTAATGCATGGAAGACACATTAATGCATGGAAGACAGAAATGATATCTTTTCTTTTCTTTTTTTCTCATATATGAAATGCAAATGCAAGTACTAGAAAGTAAACAAACCTCCCAAAATGCAGGAAGCACTACTCGATGGTGCTAGTCTCTACATATGGGGAAACACACACGCAATACACGCAAAACCTCCCAAAATACATGAAGCACTACTTAAGGCGCTGGTCTATGCATATGGGGCAACAAACACGCCATACAAAACAATCACGCCAAAACACACACACTTGAAGACACGGAGAAAACACGGTAGACAAGCAATGGTGTGTTCCCTACTTCTAGGCTCATCACCATCTCAGGCACATTACAGGCACACACTGACGATTGGACTTCACCACAACAATCACTGAAGACACGTTTAAGGGTTGAGTTAGTCACAAAACCGCTCCCCACCTCTGTAGAGGACTTTTGAAAATGACAAGATGATGCAATCTTCTCTAAGAAATACACCATCCCTGCCTTCGTAGAGGGCTTAAGAAAAAGGATATGCTTGATATCCCACCTCTGCAGAGGGCTTACATGATTGGTTGATTGATTACAAACAAGCTTAGGATGCATGATGCACTACTCAGGTGCAGGTCTATGCATCTAAGGTCAAACACATTGCTAACATCTATAATAGACATCTTACCTTATATGCCCCCACCTTAAGGTGATTGATATCAATTATCAATATCAATCACATTAAGGTAGGAAGAAAACACACAAGGGAACATAGACTTTCGCAAAGCCCATGCTCCCCGGTGGTGACATGTACTTTACAATTGCCAAATATTCCCATAAACACATCCCTGGAAGAAACATGTTAGTGTCTACAAAATCATGATAAACAACAACAACAATGCATATGATTAACCACACAAAGAGCCAAGGTTATACAATGAATTTGAAGTTCAAGGATAACCAAGGGCTATATCACGAAGCTCTCCGAATCGAGTATCATCAAGGCTAGATTCAAAGGCAAACAAAGGTGTATGAAGCAACAATATTGTTAAGGTTTGTAAATGAAATAGAAACATCATAACATTCACTGCGTGGAAAGCATGAGTGCTTCCACTAGCCAAGCATCGGATAAGATATACAATCCCATCGTCATATTAGGAACTAAGTCCAATTTTTGATTGCTCTCGAAAGGGACACTAGGTCCACATCAATATAAATGTTTGTCGTCATCCGCCTGCTAGGTGGAAACACTAGAGGAAGAGAAACAATAAATAAGAGAGGAGAAAAAAGTGTCTTAGGGATAGTCACATAGGAGGGTGCCCCCAAGTCACCAACCACGACGCTATGTCCATAAGACACAACACACAACAATGAAATCAGAGAGATAGGCAATATAGAAGAATGATGATACAAATATAAGAAGGTCACAACAGAGGTGGTCTCCTGGTATCCTGAACCTTACAAGAGAATTTGAGGTTATCCCAGGAGGCCTAAACACCACATAACACATTACGAGGGAAGCACATCACAAGAGAGATACAAGGGTTAGAGATACTTACCTGTAGGGCCCCTTCTGGCCTATAAATTGTCTATGAGAAAATCATCGTCGTCATCGTCCCATTCCCCAATCATGGAGGATAGTGTGACATAAGGTACCATGGCCATATTCATATCTTGTTCATCATGTTGTTCATCGCTAGGATTGTCTTTTTTTGGTTGAATGTCAGGATTGATGTTTTCTTGTTGAGAGGCAAGGTTTATGGCATATTCTTGTCTTCTCCTTCTTTCTCTTGCTTTTCTATTTCGTTTTGTTTTACCACTTATATTTTGTAAGATAGGGCTATTCTCTTTCATAGGTTTGTGGAATTATAAGATGAAGCACCAGGATCAAACCTCATTTGTCTTGGTGGAACACTTTGTTGTTGACAACGATCTCCCGAACCTTGTAAGGATTTTAGGGGAGGAACCTCGGCATATGGACCTTGTCCTTTTGGTCTAAAGTTCTCTTCACATGTGGGTTGTTTCTCTTTTATCATTTCTTGTGTAGGAGGACTAGGTACTTTATTTTTATCCTAAAAGTAATTCAATTTGTAATGTTTTTCCTGAACCAAAGGTTTATACTTGTTCTCAGGGATGGTGATTATACAACCATCCAGAGGGAATTTCTGACAGTTGTGTATTGTTGAAGGGATAGCTTTCATTTATTTTAGCCACAGATGTCCCAATTTAATGTGAAAGAGGTCAAAAATGAGGAAAACATTGAACCATTGTTTGACATGTTTTCCGGATAATGTTACTAACAAAGATATCTTACCCAAAGGTTTGATAAAGGTTCCCTTATGTGTTTTAATCATCATGCTCGAGAGATCATAAGAACCTTGTGTTAGTTGATGTAAAAAGAGGAACTCTTTAGTGGCAATATTAGTCATGCAATTAGGATCAATAAGAGTTCCATTCATAGGGTTTCCCATTATTTTCATGGTAATGTAAAGAGGTCCTTCAGAATCACCGATTGTTCTATCATGAGGAGTGAAGACAATTTTAGGTTCAGGAACCTTTCTTTTCATGTAAGGTCTAGGAGGGAACCTATTGTTTCTATTATGATTAGAGGCCATGTATTTATGCTCAAACTAATTCCAAATCAGATTTTGAAAGCTTTTCAAAATTGGTGCAAAAGGTAAGAGCAAAAGTAGCCAAAAATGCTTGATTGTTTTTTATGCTTTTCAAATGTAAATGAATGAAACAAAGGATGCTATGAATATTTCGGTCAAGGGAAGCAGGTTATATGACTGATATCAGTCCAAAACAACAGTATAATCACTCTCAACACACTCTTGATGCAAATATGAGATAATGTCAAGTCGATTCTAGTGAAAATATGTCAAAATTGACACTTTTTTCACCAAAATTCAATGCAAAAGAGCATAAAAAAGGATGTTGTGAGGAAAATGATGATGGAAAGAAAATAATATTAGTAATAAAATCCCCTTGGTGCCAAAATACCCAACACAACATGATTTTAGTGCAATTTAAGGTCAAACCTTAGTGAAATATAGCAAAAATAGGCTATTTTTCATGGTTTTCAACTCCAAGACCTAGCAAAAGGGGTGTTGTAAGGAATTTTAGGAGGGAAAGAGAAGAATACCAATAATATCAGTCACCTCAATCCATAAAACTAATCAAAACATGCTTGGAGTGCAAACTAGGTCAAACCCTAGGGCCAAAATAGCCAAAATGTGTAGTTTTTTGCAAAATTTTCACTACAAGATCCCGTTAAAAGGGTGTTGTGAAGATTTTTATGAGGGGAATAAAATTAATACCCTGATAACATAAAATTAGTGTAAAAATATCTTTCACATCACTCTTGTGGTGCAAATTTGGAGAGTCGATAAGGCCAATGTTAGTGAAAATTGTCGTGTTTGAAGCCCTAGGTTTGAAATTTTGGAATAAATGCTATGAGAATGATTTTATGTCTGATTTATTATGGAAATTAAATACTCTTAGATCTTAAAATAATTTTCAAGTTTAATCATGCAAAATTCCCATGCAAATTTAATGAAAATACACCAAAATTGCTAGTTTTTGTTAAAATTTTCAATGCAAAAATGCAAAAAAATTAAATTTAATTGCAAATTCACACTAAAATAAAAGACTAAAGCCAAATAAAAATTAGAATGAGCCTCTAAAATTAGTAGACAAATATGATAAAAGATTTTGCCTACAAACCCTAGATTTTGGAATTACTAGGTTATCTAAAAATTGTCAAAATTTCCACAAAACCCTAGCAATTAAATAATACAAATGCAAAGAAAGATTTTTATTTTTTGTATTTTTCTATACTTTATATAAGATATAATGCAAAAATCATGATTTAGGAAATTTTAGGAAGAATTGACACAATTTAGTAAGCCCAACAATACAATTTTTTTGTATTTTTCCAAATTTTCAATTTTTTTGAAATTTTCTGAATGCAATAAAGTAAATGCATATATGAATGAATGAAATCACACCAAATCTATATAAAAACACTCATCAAGTTGCAATTTAAGTTCAAAGACATGGGTTCACCAAAATGTTTAGTTGAAAAATGGATTCTTTAATGTTTTGTGGGTTAGATGTTTAAATCCGCTTCTCCACTATACATTGAAGGATCTAGGGTTGAATGGAAAGAATTATCATACCTTAGAGTCACTTTCTGATGTAGAGAAATTTGGATTAGGGAATTAATTATCAATTTTTCCTTCTCTTATGCTCAATTGACCATTAGAACCCTAATTATGGAAATACGATAACAAATTAATGAATTACGGAAAAAGCTCTTGTAGGTGGAAGTAAAATACCAAATTATAGAATACCTATTTTTGGGGTTCTGAAGTAGAATAGTTGGGGACACTGGAGTGGGTGCCCAAGTCTAAGGTACCTACTTTTTCGAGGAATCTCGACCTCCTTCAGACACTGATCAGCCCGGTAACTTCTATTTTTGGGAATCAGTCTGTGGAGGACATAGGAGTGAGCATCCTAGTCCCGAAAGTGCTCCTTTGTCTGTCTTTCCTTCAAATCCTAAATCCCTCATTTCTTCCCAGCCTTCCTGCAACTCCACTTTTCCTGAATGCGACACTTATAACCTATAATCACAAGACTTGGTTTGGGGGTTGTGGTGTTTAGAGGTTTGCCTCAGTCAAACCCTGGAGGACACTTAAGTCTTCGAACACCATTGTCATATAAAGAGGGCATGTCCTTGTGAGGCAGAGGCCAAAAACCAAAGGAATCAATGATAAAAACACAATATTATGTCATCTTGTAGTTAATATCTCATGGAGGAAGATGCTTTTCATGCCATGAAGGAATTGATACTCAAATCTACAAATATCAACACACAAAACACACAAGTCTGCTCTTACAACACAATAGAAAGCCTTGAATCACCTTGAGAACACAATAGCTTGCTAGTAATCATCTAATTGAAATCTAGTTTACAAATGAATGCCTACACATGCTTATATATGCATCTACAAGCACTCCCACCAAGATATTTGAAATTTAAACTTACTGTGTCGGCAAAGGGGCCCAATAATGGTCACTAACTGACACCCCAAAATTGAGGCTGCCCTAAAATAGGGTAGGAGTAGGGCGTAGGCACCCAAGTCCCCCTTATTTTAGGTAGGGTATAGCTCAAGGGGTCCACCTAGGTCCTATTTGCCATGAGACTTAGGTCTCATTCCATCATGATGCTAAAATATGAACTAAAATGTCATAAATGCACTCTAAAGACCTGGGACCTAAACCTTATGAGGGAAAAGTCCCCAAGGGGACATTTTCTGACGTTACACAAATATTATGTTAATTCTGAGGAACAAACCAAGGAAGCCAATTTCAAAGCTCCAGACCTAGGGCAAGAAGGAAGAGAGAGTGAGAAAGGAAATACTGATCAATATGATACACTAGAAGAGTTGAATGTTAGACTTGACTCATCAAATGTGAATTTTGAAAATGTTCCAGAAGAGAACTTACTTGAGCAGCATTCTGAGCTTGAAGCCTCTGTTCCAAAAGTGGATCTATTCAATTAGAAGGATACAGAAATGGCAGATAAAATAGAAAAAGAGGAAGAAAAAGGAAAGAAAGACAAAGCAGAAGAAGATGGTGCAAATGTTGAAGCACCTAAAGAAAATATTGAGAAATCAGATGACCAAAAGGATGAATCTATAATGACTACAAGAGATACTATAGATGCAGTGAAAAGTCTTCTAGAAAAGGAAGTCATTGGGCTCGATGAACCTAAATTACTTCAAGGTCTAGCCAATCTAGATGCCCTCTCTCCAATACAAATAATGAAAATGGCATCATTCACGCAAGTAAAGGCCAAAGAAAAGATGCTAAAGTCCCACATGGAGGAAAATAATCTACTAGGGCTTACAACTGAAATTCTAGAGAAATTAATACCAACTTATCAGAAGAATCAAAATGATTCTTGCTCTAGCCATTTGAAAAATCTTGTAAGTTTAGTTAACTCACATTTTGAGTCTTTTGAAAAGTCTGCAGAGGCAAAGGTTCAAAAAGAGTTTTTGGATAAAAAATTTAATCAAGTTAAGAATCTAATAAGCAGTGATAGAGTGGTACTAGACATTAGCATAAGGAGCATTCATAATGCTCTAAGTGATGGAAGAGATATATATAAATTTTGTTTATCATGGACTAAAGTCAATAAAGATGTTGAGAAGAAGATAAAGGAACAAGAACATAAAACATTAGTTCTATCCCAAAATTTTGATCATCTAAATGCCTCACCCATAAGTTAGGAATGTTAGATCATTAGCTTGATAGATGAAATAACAAGACTTGAAAAAGAGAAAATCAATACTATGAAGAGGATGTGTGAACTCAAGGGATTGATTGCCCCCAAGTTGGAAGCCATTCATAATGCCTTATCCGAAGCCTAGAATGCACTCCAAACAAGTGATCCTCTAGGTATGGCTAAGCCAAAAGTATATGCATTTTTGCTGAGTGGGCACATCTCACTCTTGGATGGAATGAAGAACACTTGGCCCTCTGAACTTGTGCAATTAAAAACCAGTTTTGCAGACATTCTCAAGTTCACGTGAACAAGACTTGATGATTTGTTGTACATATGCGGTAGTATAAATAGATTTTTTTTGGAGAATTTTGACTTGTGGACCCCACCCTTTGCCATTGATGTCAAAGGTGGAGTGAAGGGAAATGAAAAATGAGGAGTTCAACAAAGGGGGAGAACTGGAATATGTGAAGAGCACCAATGCACAGATAAAGGGGGAGTTGTACTAAGACAGTCATTTTTCACTAAGTGTTGCCATCAATGCCAAAGGGGGAGATTGTTGGCAAGAGACACTGCATAGCATTGATAGGTGTTGTCATTTATGGCAACTAAGATTGTTATCCACATCCACAGTATAGTATCTGATCATACCGGAAGTTAGAATGATAATCTATCTAAGTCCAGGAGCTTGAAACAGAGTATATAGTAGAGTCTGGTATTTTGGTCCAGATCTCTCTGGTGTAAAGGCTTGGTATGCTATGGATCCAATGTTGTTGACATCATTGCAAATACACTCTAAATCTAGAGTTTTGTCATCCGGTGATGAAGGAATCAAATGTTATTAGCATATGTGTATCAGGTTCCAGTCTGACAGAATAGAAAGAAGAAGAATGGGTAGACATTGCAGAAGATCTTGTTTCTAGATGAATGGAAGTTGCTTGTTGGACAAATGGTGGCATTCAATAACTATGGCCGATGTGAGTAATGATTTACAAGAGTAAGTTTTGGTCAGCACTCCAAGTTATGCATAGATCTAGCTGACAGGGCAGAGCATTCTTAGGTGTTCTAAGTACTGTTGAAGCCGACTGGTAGAATGATTATAGATCTTGTTGCGAATATATATAGTCTATGAATTTAGTTGTTTAGGGGGTGGGGTGTATGTGAAGAAAGTGGATGTGAGTAGAGCAGAGATCTAAGGTACGAATGAGAGCAGAATAGTAAGAATAATAGAGCAAGGTTGAAGTGTGTAAGATCAGTTTTTGTACTCAACTGGAACTGAAATTCTTGCATAAGTAGATGCTATCATCAGTTCATATCTCTATCTTTCATTTTTAATATTGTATTAAGCAGTGAGCCTTCATTTGAGTAGTGAGCTCTGGGCAGTGAGCCCAAATGCATGTGCATTCCCATTTTGTATCAATACTTTTAACAAGGTATTAAATTCTTGTGGGTTAACCCCCACCTTGGTTTTTCCCTTAACTGAGTTTTCACATCAAAAATCTTGGTGTCAAATGTGTTATTTCATTTCTGCTCATGTGATGACTTAAATTTTTATTTCATTAATTTATTTTTAAGTTGTAAAGGAAGATTAAAGAAAGAAAAAGTTTAGAATGTGTGACAACTGATTCACCCCCCCTCTCAGTTGTCCATACCTAATCCAACATTGAGTACTTATAGGAACCACTTGACCATATCATACGAAACATAATTCTACTATGACCTCTTCTAGATCTACCTAAGTTTAAAGGAAAAGGAGATTGCAACTCACACATCAAAGCATATACAACTGCCATGAGGGAACTTATCCCTTGGGATGGAGTTGTTGCCATGATCTTCCCAAAAACACTAGAAGGAATCACCTTGGATTGGTACTATCATCTTCTTGAGGCCTTTATCCATTCATTTCCACAACTTATAAGGGATTTTATCATGGCTTTCGACATGAACAAACATGTGAAAATAGGGATTCATGAATTCCTTAACATGAATCAAGAACCAAATGAATCAGTGGTACACTTCATCACATGGTGGAGACATGTGCTCTACTCATCTACGAGTACCTCGACTATGGACCACCAATAATTGTGCAGCCTCTTCTTCCACACCCTTAATAGGGAAAATCGAGAAGAAGTACAAAAGCCACCCTATAAATCATATGAGGAAGCCCTAGAAGGTTCCCTATGAATTGATCAAACCACCATCAACAGTGGAAGGAAAGTTTATGACATAAATGGAAAACTCAAAATTTCAAAATACCTTGAAAATAATCCTTTGAAGGGTTCCATATAAAAAGACATCAATGTCATCAAAAACTTGTTGAGTAATGAAAACCATGTCAAAAATTCTAAAAATGGGTATTAGGGATCAGGTCGCTGGCGTTATGACCTCGACACATATTACTTGTTTCATGGATCAAAATTCTGTGACACAAAAACCTTCTACTAGTATAATAAGGGCATTTCAAAACTCACTACCAAATAACAATAAAAGCTCATAGTTTCCCTAGAATCTCAATGAAACAGTAAAGAATCTCTGAATAGTAAAAGTACTCCTAATAAGGGAACTTTAAACCAATTTGAGTTAAATCAAGATTTTTTTGTTGTCAAAGAAGCAGGACATGTAGATTGAACATAAAACATTTTCTCACAAGTAGTAGGCTTACTCAAAACGTCTCCCTCACATCACAAGACATTCTTAGTTGTGTTAGAAGTAGGATGTTCAACACAATAAAATCCCATTTCTTTCACCTTTGATATTGCAAAGTTTTTACAAGATGGAAAAACTCAAAACAAAGATTCACCCCTCTACATACAAATACAAGTCAAGGAAGTTATCATCAAATAAGTGGTTATAGACGAGGGGTTGGTAGTTAATATCATACCATTTTCCCGTGAAGCCTACCTTTTTCATTCCCTTATATTTGACTACTTATTTTACTGTTGGTGATACATTTAGACTTATGGGATTGTTGATCCTGATTTGCAAGACCCTTACACCTTATGTTTATGTGGATTTATTATGTTAGCATGTTTATGATGTGATTAGACCTTGACATTGGTTCACTGACGTTGTTAGATATATGATTAATATTATGATGTTATTGGGATACTATTCATGTCATGTCAGTTAGAAATTTATTATGTCATTTTATCTTGGGATGGATGTTTGAAATGCAGAATTTAGAATTTAATTGTAATGTGATTTCCTTGATGCTTATATGAACATGTGATGTTGTATGTGCTTGTTTCACTTTGCTTTAGCTATCATAAACATGTTAGATTAACATTTCATTTGAGTGCACAAGTGTTTCTAACAAAGCCACAGATACTCGGAGATCATCTCACACACTATGTTGTTTTCCCTTGTGAAGCTGATCTAGTTCCAAGAGGAACCAAGATCAACTGTGTATTGCATGATGAATTTTCATAATGTTTATGTATAGTGTCCTTTTGGCTAGGTCTACCCATTTTCAGTTGATTGTATTATGGTGTTGTAAATTTGTAATGTTTATTTGACTCAATTTTTGTTTTAATTTTTTTGTGACCCCTTTTCATTTGATTTTCTACATCCTAAGGTGCTAAATTTGGGTTAAACTTGACCCTGGGTTGTACCCCTAGGGTCTAGGGGTCATTTGGGCTTGTGTAACCCTAGGTAAACTTCCATTTGGTCACTTTAACTTCATCCTAAAGTAAAGTGACGAAAATGGAAGCTTGGGAGGGAAAGGACGAGTGGGTCAAACACTCAAACTCTTCCTTTCCTCTTCCCTAGGTTGGGGGAGTCTCCAAGACCCCTTAATTGTGGAGGACTTTACTCCAAGGCTCTCCCACAATTGGTGAGGGTACCTTGGGGTTGTGTGGTCCTTCTTAGGAGGAGAGGATTGGGGCACATGTGGCAGCCACTCCTTCTTAAGCTCCACCTTTCTCTCCCACATGTTTAAGAGAGGACAAGTGGAGGGGAGAGAGACTTGGTGGGGTGGGTGAATGACATGTGTCACCACCCCATTTCAAGAGTCTTGCTTGTAGTTGGGAGGAGTGAGGAGGTGACATGTGTCACCTCCCCATTCCTCAAGGCTCATGAGAAGAGCCTATTTTAATCCCTCTTAGAGAGAGGGATGGGGGTTTTGAATTTTTGGCAATTTTATTGATTTTAATTATTTTGGGGAAAACGTTGGAGGAAATTTGGTGGCTCAACTTAGAGAAGGAGTTAGAGGAGCTCTTCTCAACCATCTCCCAACTCTATAAGGTAGGAATTTAAGGCTAATTCCTTCCCTTATGTTTTTATTTACTTGTGTGATGCTATGTGTAAGTTTCCATTTTGAGTTTTTTACTTGTTGTTGTGGGGAAAAATTGTAAGGGAGTTGTAAGAGCCTCTCCTACTTGGGAGAAGATGCTTAACATGTGTGGGGTGGGGGAGGAGTGAACCTCCTTGGGGTCACATCCTAGATTTTGTGGAGTTGTAGCCTTGAGGGCAATATGTGTATATGTGTACTATGTGAAATGGCTTGAGAGCCAAAAAAAGCTTTGTGAAACTATGTTTAGAAGTGTTGGCTTGAGGCCTTAAGAGGTATTTGTATTGGGAAGTTTTGGAGTGGCACTCTTGAGTTGAGTGATGTCCACTCCCCCACCCCATTAAACTCACCTTGAGTGAGTTTTTGTGTTGTGATAGCCATGGCAGTAAATTGTTTTAGGTGTTGAATGCAATGTTGTGTTGTGGTTTGAGTTTTCCTAGTGTGAGGATGACCTCCTAGCTTAGGGGTGACTCATGAGTGAGTCAATGGTAGGGAGGAGAGTAGTTTGTTGTGGCTTCTTCCCACTCCTTGTGTTATTACAGGTTCTTCGAGCTATGAAGTGTAGGAGAAAATGAAGCTTCCTTCTTGTGTTGTCATTTTGAACTCATGAGAGGTTATGGCCAAGTTGGCCTTATGTAAATGTTTTAGTTAGAAGAGAGAATAAATTTTCCTCTCTTGGAATGTAAAGTCCTATAATTTAGTTTTGAGTTGTATTTAAACTTGTTGCACTTGGAAATAAAAGTTTTATTGCTGATTTTAGTTGATATGTGAATATATATATATATATATATATAAAATAAGATGAATATGGTTAGGCAAGGGAATGTTCAAATTTATTATTAGTTATTATGTTTACTTGAAGGAATTTGAGTTGTTGTTTTTTTACTATTGAGAGACAAAAATGACAGTTTTACATTTTCTTATGAAAAGGAAATTTTAATATTTGCTATATGTTGGAAGGATTCAATTAAATGCATTTGCCTTATATATATATATATATATATATATATATATATATATATATATATATATATTTGCATGTATATATTTATATATATTTGAATATAAACTATTTTTTTTTAATTTATACTATTTTAAAAAAAAATGGTACTAAAATTGTGTATAGAGCAGAGGATATATTTATATATATATATATATTGAAATAAAAACCATAAGAAACAAATTTGTTGTGTAAAAAAAAAAAAATGAGAAACAAAATCTATTTTCTTTTGTTACAGTTTTTAAATGAAAGAAAAAATGGAAGGGTTTGGGGGGGTTCGAACCCCCCCCACCGTTGATGTTTATTGTAAGGTTGTGGGGAGGGGGTGGAGCCCCCACCCACACCCCACTGTGTGGGATGTGGGTGGGGGCTCTGCCCCCTCCCCACACTCCCACTTCCCCTTCCCCCGTGGGCCTCTCCCCTCCATCCCCTGTGAAACCCGTCATCGTGGACTCTATCGACTGTCGCCCTTGCTACCTCCCGTCTGCCACTCCACAGTCCCCACTCCACCTCCGCTGACTGCTGCCACTGCCCCATAGGGCCTCTCCCCTTAAACTTCTACCAGCCACACAAAAAAAAAACTTGGGGTTTCAACAATAAAAATATATATTATTTTAATAAACCCACTGCTTTATATATATATATTTATCGAAAAAATGATGCGCGGGTATTTTATTTGAGTATACCTCATTTGAAGAACACCATCCATGAATGCCCCCCATTAAACTTGTAACACAAATCTAAAACAAAATAAGAGAAGAAGAAAAAAAGAGAGAAGAGGAGAAAAACAAACAAAGAGAAAATAAGATGAGATTGGAGAAAATAGGGTTAGGGCTTTTGCCCTTAAGGAAATTGTTTTTTTAATTGAGTGGATTTTAGGGCTTGCATTTAAAAATTGCCCTCACTTTTAATTCCGACTCTTTTATTCATTTTCCTTTCATTGTTTTAAATTTATTTTTTAAAATGGGGTTTTGAGATATTTATAAAATGGGTAATCTTTATTTCATTTGGGAATGACCTATTTATTTGTTAGTGGCATGGTAATACATATAGATTAGATTATGATTAGAGGGATTATATATATTATAGATTTTTAATTTGAATTTTGAAAAAAAAGGATTTATTTGTTTTATTTAACTTTATAGCTATTTAATTATTGAGATTTTTTATTTTATTTTACACAATGGGGTTAATCCTGTAATTATAAAACCAAATTCAATGAGGTTAATATATAACTAGATTGTTATTAATTTAATATTAATTTAATTAACCTAGAGTGATTTTATTAGTTTAATGAAGACGTCATTTTAATCCAACTTGGAAACCTAGTAAACTATCCAAATGAAGTTAGTATAACATGTTTCCATAATCTGGTCTACCAAGAAATTAGGAATAATGTAAAGGATGCAGTGATAACTCTGATTAATAAAAAACGTAAAGAAGAACAAATTGATCGAGCTTTGTTGAAAAATGTTTTAAATTATAGAAAACGTGAAGAAGAACAAATTGATTGAGCTTTGTTGAAAATTGCTTTAAATTATAGAAAACGTGAAGAAGAACAAATTGATCAATCTTTGTTGAAAAATGTATAATTAATCTATTTGACTGATCTACCAATTTAACTAATGTTATGTAGGTAATTTAACACCAACCCAGTAAACTTTCGATCAAAATTAGTTTTATTATAATAAACCCTAATCATGCCCGTGAGGCATTATGTTGCCATATTTTTCTAGAATTTAGGGTTTAGCTAGGTTAGTAAAATTTAACCTTGTTTAGGATTAAATTATTGTTTTTGTTGGATATCGACATTAGGTTTTGGTATTAAATTATATTTTTTCTGATGCACTTGAATTTGGTTGTTGATTTTGACTTACGTCAAAATCCCATCATTCACTTAGGTTAACCTAGGGTTTCGATCGTTGATCCTACCCTATGGGCGACGTTAACCGCGTCGCATCAATCCCCTAGTTGGCTTTCATTGTGATATGGTGTGTGCAAGTAAATGCAGTACCCCACATTCAACTGTCATGTTTACGCCTTATGAGTAACACCACCGAGCATGCTTATGCATGCGAGAGGGCTTTTAGGGTAGCGTGGTAAAATTTTTTATATTTTGTGTTATGACCACATGACAAATGTGGACATGACACGTGTGATGCGTGTCGTGGTCACATGGGAAATGTGGGCATGACATTTGGTATCAGAGCCCAAGTTTAAACACTGGGCTTGGTTGGGCATGTTACTTTTCTGCAAATTTGATTAATTAGTGCCTACCTTGTTTTGTAGGATGCCTCCTTGATGAATTCGATGAGCACGATCACGTCACACTATGTCTGCCAAGGTGCACAGTGATTCCTCTATAGAGGGTCAGGGACCTGTAGAGGGTCAGGTTAGCTAGTACTGCAGGCACCACTAGGACTTGATAGAGGACCTCAGATTTTATAGACGTTATAGGCCATGTTAGAGAGGCTACCACTAGTTGTACCAGCACCATGTGACGAGCCTCGCATTGATCTATGAGACGAGCCACGTGAGGAGCTGTGTGTTGAGTCACAAGCTGAGCCACGTGTAGAGCCCTACGCTGATCCGCGAGAGGTACCACATGTGGAGCCATTTGTAGAGATACCAAATACTACAGTGGAGGAGTTAGGGTCAGCTTACAAAGCATGGAGTAGGAGTCCTCCACGACATGCGAGATGAGATGAGATTGTGAGAGTTGAATAGGTACATCATGGATCTTATGAGTATGGTATGGATGAGCCATTCCTAAGACATAGAGACAGAGGAGATCCCATCAGAGACCTACTTAGGCTTAATCCACCTACCTTTGCAGGAGCTACAGAGGGAGCTGAGGCTAAGGCTTCGCTCATCAATCTAGATAGATGCTTTGCGTTGCGACCTTATGGGAGCAACATGAAAGCATGCATGGCAGTACACCTCCTGAGAGATGCAGAAGCTACTTGGTGGTGCACTGAGGAGTGCAAGCGTTGGTTATCATTAGAAACACTCACATGGGACACATTCATAGAGCGCTTTAATGTGTGTTACTTGTTAGACCATTATAGGCAGCACCAAATAGATGAGTTCCACGACTTATAGCAGAGAGGTCTCAGGTTGCACAGTATGAGAGCTGATTTATTGAGCTTTGACGTTACGCAAAGTATCTCCACGATGAGAAACTTTTGGTGCACAAATTCATCAGAGGTTTGAATCAGGGGATAGCAAGACCAGTGCATATGGCAGACCCCCAGACTATGAGTGAGACTACCGAGAAGGCATATATTGCAGAGGAGATTTAGGGACGAGGGCAGGGATCACACCCCCAGTTTCATGGTCAAGGGCAGTAGCAGTACCAGCAAAGTTATCACAGACCGCCACTACCACCATAGAAAGGAGGATTTAGTTCTCCATCACTACCTCCTAGACCTCCATAGCAGCAGTAGCAACAACAGAATTAGCAGAGGTCTAGACCCCAGCTGAGGGCACAGGGAGGTAGAATCAAGGATGGCAGCAATAGGGCCCGCATAGAGACCAAAGGCAATAGAGACCACCTACAGGGCCCACAAGGTCTCAGTAGTCATACAGGGGTTCACAGGGTTCCACAGGTAGATCTGGATAGCAGTAGTCAGGTAGGACTTAGTCGAGATAGATATAGGCTCGGGGCCCATATTATGTGTGTGGGGGAGCAGGTCATCTAGCCAGAGAGTGCCCACAGGGCTTTACAGCAGGGGGAAAGCCCTATTCAGGAGGGTCAGAGTAGACTGTAGGGGATGTGGGCAAGTCCCACCACATGTTTGCAGCAGTTGAAAACCACTAGGCTGACTATCAGGCATCTGTGATTAAGACATTAGGTATGATCGAGGGTGCCCCCATCTCTATTCTTTTTGACTCTGGAGCTACTGATTCTTTTCTATCTACATAATTAGTGGAACGTTGTAGGCTGGTGGCTTCTAGGCAGGACATTAGGTGGGAGGTTGAGTTGGCCTCTGGTGCCAGGATGTCAGTAGATACCTTGGTTTAAGATTGTGAGATTTCTTTGGGTTCCTTCACTACATCTTGTGACCTCAGAGTTATGCCATTAGGATCCTACAGTGTGGTTTTGGGTATGGACTGGCTTATGACTCATGGAGCCAAGCTAGATTGTCACCGAAATCCGGTTAGCTACTTAGATTATCATGGTGCACCGGTTGAGATAGTGGGCATTCGGAAGCCTACGATAGTTCGTATGATATCTACTCAGTAGCTTAAGCACTGCATACAAAAGGGATGTCAGATGTTCCCTATCACAGTTAGTGACAAATCAGAGGATGAGCTTGAGGCTTCATTGGATGATCACCCTATCTTGAGAGAGTTTATTGACATTTTTCCATCGGAGTTACCAGGGATGCTGCCTAGTCGTGAGGTGGACTTTCATATTGACTTAGTGCTGGGTGCCGAGCTAGTGTCTCGTGCACCCTATAGGATGACCATTCATGAGCTTACAGAGCTCAAACTGTAGTTAGAGGAGTTCCTAGAGAAGGGGCACATCCATCCTAGCATTTCACCATGGGGCACACCAGTTATCTTCATGAAGAAGAAGGATGGGTCTCTTCGCTTGTGCATGGACTATATACAATTGAATAAGGTGACGGTGAAGAATCATTACCCTCTGCCTAGGATTGATGACCTTTTTGACTAGATGCAGGGAGCCAGAGTGTTCTCAAAAATTGATCTAAAATCTAGGTATCACCAGTTGCGTATCACAGAGGTAGATATTCATAAGACTGCTTTTTGAACTAGATATTGCCACTACAAATTCACAGTGGTACCCTTTGGTTTGACAAATACCTTTGCAGTGTTCACGAGTCTCATGAACAGGGTGTTCTGTACTTACTTGGATCGGTTCGTGATTATTTTTCTTGATGACATATTGATCTATTCGCAGTCTGAGAAGGAACATGAGGAGCACCTATGTTAGGTTTTGCAGTGCTTGAGAGAACAGCACCTATATGGCAACTTGGTGAAGTGTGCCTTTTTTAGGATAGAGGTACAGTACTTGGGGCACATCCTATCAGGTGATGGCATCTCTGTAGATCCATCAAAGATCAGAGCTATCAAAGATTGACCAGCACCCACCAATGTGACAGAGGTCAGGAGTTTCATGGGATTAGCCAGTTACTACTGTAGATTCATAGAGGGCTTTTTGAGGATAGCACACCCCATTACTTCCCTTTAGCGGAAGGGGAAGAGTTTCACTTGGACTGAGTAGTGTGAGAGGGCCTTTAGGGTCCTCAAAGAGCATCTTATCAGTGCTCCCATATTAGCAGTTCCAGATCCTGTAGAGGATTTTGTAGTTTGGACAGATGCATCATTTGAGGGTTTGGGAGCCATGCTTATGCAGAGTGGTAGAGCAATTGCATATGAGTTGTGTAAGCTCAAGACACACAAGCTGAACTACCCTACTCATGATTTAGAGCTCGCGGTAGTGGTACATGCTCTTGTTCATTGGAGACACTTTCTTTCGGGTCGTCACTTTGAGTTTCATTTAGATCACCATAGTTTGCAGTACATATTCACATAGCTGAATTTGAACGCTCACCAGTGGTGTTGGATGGAGTTTCTATGCGAGTAAGACTTTGATGTCCACTACATCAAAGGGAAGGAGAACGTAGTCACTGATGCTTTGAGTCGGAGGTGCCATGAGATCCTAACCTTGACCTTGAGTGTGGACTTAAGAGAACGCATCATTCAGCATTTGCCTGAGGACAAGTGGTTTCTTGAGGTGCAGCAGGAGATCTAGAAATAGAGGGCCCTTAAGGGCAGATTTGTAGGATATTCCCTTGAGTTAAATGGGTTGCTTAGACATCAACAACGCATCTATGTACCCCGTGCAGGTGACCTTCGTGTAGTAGTTACTTTAGAGGCTCATAGAGTACCTTATGTAGCACATCCAGGGGTGAAGAAGATGCATGCCGACTTGCGGTAGTTATACCATTGGGTAGGTATGAGATGGGATATTGCAAAATATGTTGCTCATTGCCTTGAGTGCTAGAGGGTCAAGGCTGAGCATCAGCATCTAGTGGGTCTTTTATACTATCACGATATACCTGAGTGGAAATGGGACACCATTTTCATGGACTTCATTTTTGGTCTTCCTATGTCATTACGCCGCCATGATGCCATAATGTGATAGTTGACAAGTTGACCAAGGTGGCACATTTCTCACCCGTACGCACGATGTACAATGCACTATCTGTGGTGATAGTATTCTTGGATCAGATTGTTAGATTACATGGGGTACCTCGTCATATCATTTCTGACAGGGACTCAGTGTTCACTTTAGCCTTTTGGAGAGCCTTGCAGTAGGCATTGGGCACACAGCTCAACTTTAGTTTCGTTTATCATCCTAAGACCGATGGACAAACAGAGAGAGTTAATTAGGTTCTTGAGGATATTTTCTGTATGTACATTATGGATCACCAAAGTAGATGGGAGGAGTATCTGTATCTAGTTGATTTTGCCTACAACAATGGGTATCATAGCTTGTTGGGTATGCCTCCTTTTTAGGCCTTATACGACAGACCTTGCAGGACACCTTTGAGTGTATCTAGTTGATTTTGCCTACAACAATGGGTATCATAGCTTGTTGGGTATGCCTCCTTTTCAGGCCTTATACGATAGACCTTGCAGGACACCTTTGAGTTGGGACCGTATTGAGGACAGGGTTGTGATAAGGCCAGAGTTGGTTTAGGATATGGAGCAGCAGGTGACTTTGATTAGGCAGAGACTTCAGGATGCTCAAGATCGACAGAAGAAGTATGCCGATACTAAGAGGGTAGATCAGAGCTTCTCAGTTGGGGACAGAGTGTTCTTGAGAGTGCGACTGCACAAGAGTCCCATCCCTTATGAAAAGAGTTCTAAGCTCACACTTCATTTTGTTGGATCTTTTGAGATCTTGGAATGGATAGGACCTATAGCCTATCATCTAGCCTTGCCACCTAGCTTGTCGTGTATCCATGATGTTTTTCATGTTTCAGTTTTACGGCATTACATATCAGATTTATCTCAAGTATTGGATTGGAGTGCTCTTTAGGTAGAGGCAGACAGACAGCTGGCTTTGGAGCCAATTCGTATATTAGCTCATTAGACGCTAGGCCTTCGAGGTCGAGAGCTAGACCAGGTTAGGGTCCAGTGGGACATATGCGATGAGGTCACGGTGACATGGGAGGATGCAGCGAGATTAAGGGCCCTTTATCCTCACCTCTTTGATGACTTTCAGGAGGAAGTACAGTCTTAGGGGGGAGGATGTGAGGCCTACCTTTTTCATTCCCTTATTTTTGACTACTTATTCTACTATTGGTGATACATTTAGACTTATGGGACTGATGATCCTGATTTGGACGACCTTTAGACCTTATGTTTATGTGGATTTATTATGCTAGCATGTTTATGATGTGATTAGACCTTGACATTGGTTCACTGATGTTGTTAGAAATATGATTAATATTATGATGTTATTGGGATACTATTCATGTCATGTCAGTTAGAAATTTATTGTCATTCTATCTTGGGATGGATGTTTGAAATGCAGAATTTAGAATTTAATTGTAATGTGATTTCCTTGATGCTTATATGAACATGTGATGTTGTATGTGCTTGTTTCACTTTGCTTTGGCTATCATAAATATGTTGGATTAACATTTCATTTGAGTGTGCATGTGTTTCTAACAAAGCCACAGATACTCAGAGATCATCCCACACACTGTATCATTTTCCCTTGTGAAGCTGATCTAGTTCCAAGAGGAACCAAGATCAACTGTGTATTGCATGATGAATTTTCATAATGTTTGCATATGGTGTCTTTTGGGATAGGTCTACCCTTTTTCAATTAATTGTATTATGGTGTTGTAAATGTGTAATGTTTATTTGACTCAATTTTTGTTTTAATTTTTTTGTGACCCCTTTTCATTTGATTTTCTACATCCTAAGGTGCTAAATTTAGGTTAAACTTGACCTTGGGTTGTACCCCTAGTGTCTAGGGATCATTTGGGCTTGTGTAACTGTAGGTAAACTTCCATTTGGTCACTTTAACTTCACCTTGAAGTAAAGTGACGAAAATAGAAGCTTGGAAGGGAGAAGATGAGTGGGTCAAACACTCAACCTCTTCCTTTCCTCTTCCCTATGTTGGGGGAGTCTCCAAGACACCTTAATTGTGGAGGACTTTACTCCAAGTCTCTTCCACAATTGGTGAGGGTACCTTGGGGTTGTGTGGTCCTTCTTAGGAGGAGAGGATTGGGGCACATGTGGTAGCCACTCCTTCTTAAGCTCCACCTTTCTCTCCCACATGTTTAAGAGAGGACAAAGTGGAGGGGAGAGAGACATGTGTCACCACCCCATTTCAAGAGTCTTTCTTGTAGTTGGGAGGAGTGAGGAGGTGACATGTGTCACTTCCCCATTCCTCAAGGCTCATGAGAAGAGCCTATTTTAATCCCTCTTGGAGAGAGGGATGGGGTTGTTTATTTTTTGGCAATTTATTGATTTTAATTATTTTGGGGAAAAAGTTGGAGGAAATTTGGTGGCTCAAATTGGAGAAGGAGTTAGAGGAGATCTTCTCAACCATCTCCCAATTAAGCTCTATAAGGTAGGAATTCAAGGCTAATGCCTTCCCTTATGTTTTTATTTACTTGTGTGATGCTATGTGTGAGTTTCCATTTTGAGTTTTTTACTTGTTGTTGTGGGGAAAAATTGTAAGGGATTTGTAAGAGCCTCTCCTACTTGGGAGAAGATGTTCAACATGTGTGGGGTGGGGGAGCAGTGAACCTCCTTGGGGTCACATCCTAGATTTTGTGGAGTTGTAGACTTGAGGGCAATATGTGTATATGTGTAATATGTGAAATGGCTTGAGAGCCAAAAGAAAGCTTTGTGAAACTATGTTTAGAAGTGTTGGCTTGAGGCCTTGAGAGGTATTTGTATCGGGAAGTTTTGGAGTGGCACTCTTGAGTTGAGTGATGTCCACTCCCCTACCCCATTAAACTCACCTTGAGTGAGTTTTTGTGTTGTGATAGCCATGGGAGTAAATTGTTTTAGGTGTTGAATGCAATGTTGTGTTGTGGTTTGAGTTTTCCTAGTGTGAGGATGACCTCCTAGCTCGGGGGTGACTCATGAGTGAGTCAATGGTAGGGAGGAGAGTAGTTTGATGTGGCTTCTTCCCACTCGTTGTGTTATTGCAGGTTCTTTGAGCTATGAAGTGTAGGATAAAATGACGCTTCCTTCTTGTGTTGTCATTTTGAACTCATGAGAGGATATGGTCAAGTTGGCCTTATGTAAATGTTTTAGTTAGAAGAGAGAATAAATTTTCCTCTCTTGGAATGTAAAGTCCTATAATTTAGTTTTGAGTTGTATTTAAACTTGTTGCACTTGGAAATAAAAGTTTTATTGCTTATTTTAGTTGATATGTGAATGAAAAAAAATATATAAGAAGGTGAATATGGTTAGGCAAGGGAATGTTCAAATTTATTATTAGTTATTATGTTTACTTGAAGGAATTTGAGTTGTTGTTTTATTGTTGAGAGACAAAAATGAAAGTTTTACATTTTCTTATGAAAAGGAAATTTTAATTGTTGCTATATGTTGGAAGGATTCAATTAAATGCATTTGCCTTATATATATATTCTTTAAAGAAATGTTCCTTTGCCTTATATAAATTTGATATAAAAAGAAAATCCTTTGCTGATTTGTTTTAAAAAGAAAATCTTTGAGTTTTGAAGGAGAAATGTATAATTGAAATTATATATATATATTTGCATCTATATATTTATATATATTTGAATATAAACTATTTTTTTTATTTATACTGTTTTAAAAAAAATGGTACTAAAATTTTGTATACAGTAGAGGATATATATATATATATATATTCTGTCATATAATATTGAATATTAAATTGTGGAATGGAAATGAAACTGTATTTTGTTGTGAGTATATATATATATATATATATATATATATATATATATATATATATATATATATATATAGAAATAAAACCCATAAGAAACAAATTTGCTGTGTAAAAAAAAAAGAGAAACAAACTGTATTTTCTTTTGTTACAGTTTTTAAATGAAAGAAAAAATGGAAGGGTTTGGGGGGCGTTTGAAACCCCCCCCCCCCACCGTCGCTATTTATTGTAAGGGTGTGGGGACCCACTGTGTGGGATGTGGGTGGGGGCTCCGTCCCCTCCCCACACTCCCACTTCCCCTTCCCCTGCGGGCCTCTCCCCTCCATCGCCTATGAAACCCACTGCCGTGGACTCCATCGACCATCACCCCTACTACCTCCAGTCTGTCGGTCCCTCTACCTCCTTGCGGTCCATCCCTCCTCTGCCGCTCCATAGTCCCCACTCCACCTCCGCTGACCACCGTCGCTACCCCATAGCGCCTCTCCCCTTAAACTTCTGCCTGCCACACAAAAAAAACTTGGGGTTTCAACAATAAAAATATATATTATTTTAATAAACCCACTGCTGTATAAAAATGTGTGTGTGTGTGTGTGTGTGTGTGTGTGTGTGTGTGTGTGTGTGTGTGTTTATCAAAAAAATGATGCACGGGTATTTTATTTGAGTATACCTCATTTGAAGAACACCATCTATGAATGCCCCTCATTAAACTTGCTAAACAAATCTAAAACAAAATAAGAGAAGAAAAAAAAAAAAAAGGAGAGAAGAGGAGAAAAACAAACAAAGAGAAAAGAAGATGAGATTGGAGAAAATAGGGTTAGGGATTTTGCCCTTAAAGAGATTATTTTTTAATTGAGTGGATATTAGGGCTTGCATTTAAAAATTGCCCTCACTTTTAATTCCCACTCTTTTATTTATTTTCCTTTCATTGTTTTAAATTTATTTTTAAAAATGGGGTTTTGAGATATTTATAAAATGGGTAATCTTTATTTCATTTGGGAATGACCTATTTATTTGTTAGTGGCATGCTAATATATATAGATTAGATTATGATTAGAGGGATTATATATTTTATAGATTTTAATTTGAATTTTGAAAAAAAAGGATTTATTTGTTTTATTCAACTTTATACCTATTTAATTATTGAGATGTTTTTTTTCTTTTACATAATGAGGTTAATCCTGTAATTATAAAACGAAATTCGATGAGGTTAATATATAACTAGATTGTTATTAATTTAATATTAATTTAATTAACCTAGAATGATTTTATTAGTTTAATGAAGACGTCATTTTAATCCAATTGGAAACCTACTAAACTATCCAAATGAAGTTAGTATAACATGTTTCTGTAATCTGGTCTACCAAGAAATTAGGAATAATGTAAAGGATGCAGTGATAACTCTGATTGATAGAAAATGTGAAGAAGAACAAATTGATCAAACTTTGTTAAAAAATGTGAAGAAGAACAAATTGATTGAGCTTTGTTGAAAATTGTTTTAAATTATAGAAAACATGAAGAAGAACAAATTGATCGAGCTTTGTTGAAAAATGTACACTAAGATGAAAGTTTTACATTTTCTTATGAAAAGGAAATTTTAATTGTTGCTATATGTTGGAAGGATTCAATTAAATGCATTTGCCTTATATATATATTCTTTAAAGAAATGTTCCTTTGCCTTATATAAATTTGATATAAAAAGAAAATCCTTTGCTGATTTGTTTTAAAAAAAAAATCTTTGAGTTTTGAAGGAGAAATGTATAATTGAAATTATATATATATATTTGCATCTATATATTTATATATATTTGAATATAAACTATTTTTTTTATTTATACTGTTTTAAAAAAAATGGTACTAAAATTTTGTATACAGTAGAGGATATATATATATATTCTGTCATATAATATTGAATATTAAATTGTGGAATGGAAATGAAACTGTATTTTGTTGTGAGTATATATATATATATATATTGAAATAAAACCCATAAGAAACAAATTTGCTGTGTAAAAAAAAAAGAGAAACAAACTGTATTTTCTTTTGTTACAGTTTTTAAATGAAAGAAAAAATGGAAGGGTTTGGGGGGCGTTTGAAACCCCCCCCCCCCCCCACCGTCGCTATTTATTGTAAGGGTGTGGGGACCCACTGTGTGGGATGTGGGTGGGGGCTCCGTCCCCTCCCCACACTCCCACTTCCCCTTCCCCTGCGGGCCTCTCCCCTCCATCGCCTATGAAACCCACTACCGTGGACTCCATCGACCATCACCCCTACTACCTCCAGTCTGTCGGTCCCTCTACCTCCTTGCGGTCCATCCCTCCTCTGCCGCTCCATAGTCCCCACTCCACCTCCGCTGACCACCGTCGCTACCCCACAGCGCCTCTCCCCTTAAACTTCTGCCTGCCACACAAAAAAAACTTGGGGTTTCAACAATAAAAATATATATTATTTTAATAAACCCACTGCTGTATAAAAATATGTGTGTGTGTGTGTGTGTGTGTGTGTGTGTGTGTGTGTGTGTGTGTGTGTGTGTGTGTGTGTGTGTGTGTGTGTTTATCAAAAAAATGATGCACGGGTATTTTATTTGAGTATACCTCATTTGAAGAACACCATCTATGAATGCCCCTCATTAAACTTGCTAAACAAATCTAAAACAAAATAAGAGAAGAAAAAAAAAAAAAGGAGAGAAGAGGAGAAAAACAAACAAAGAGAAAAGAAGATGAGATTGGAGAAAATAGGGTTAGGGATTTTGCCCTTAAAGAGATTATTTTTTAATTGAGTGGATATTAGGGCTTGCATTTAAAAATTGCCCTCACTTTTAATTCCCACTCTTTTATTTATTTTCCTTTCATTGTTTTAAATTTATTTTTAAAAATGGGGTTTTGAGATATTTATAAAATGGGTAATCTTTATTTCATTTGGGAATGACCTATTTATTTGTTAGTGGCATGCTAATATATATAGATTAGATTATGATTAGAGGGATTATATATTTTATATATTTTAATTTGAATTTTGAAAAAAAAGGATTTATTTGTTTTATTCAACTTTATACCTATTTAATTATTGAGATGTTTTTTTTCTTTTACATAATGAGGTTAATCCTGTAATTATAAAACGAAATTCGATGAGGTTAATATATAACTAGATTGTTATTAATTTAATATTAATTTAATTAACCTAGAATGATTTTATTAGTTTAATGAAGACGTCATTTTAATCCAATTGGAAACCTAGTAAACTATCCAAATGAAGTTAGTATAACATGTTTCTGTAATCTGGTCTACCAAGAAATTAGGAATAATGTAAAGGATGCAGTGATAACTCTGATTGATAGAAAATGTGAAGAAGAACAAATTGATCAAACTTTGTTAAAAAATGTGAAGAAGAACAAATTGATCGAGCTTTGTTGAAAATTGTTTTAAATTATAGAAAATATGAAGAAGAACAAATTGATCGAGCTTTGTTGAAAAATGTACAATTAATCTATTCGACCGATCTACCAATTTAACTGATGTTACATAGGTAATTTAACACCAACCTAGTAAACTTTCGATCAAAATTAGTTTTATTATAATAAAACCTAATCACGCCCATGAGGTGTTATGCTGCTGGATTTTTCTGGAATTTAGGGTTTAGCTAGGGTAGTGAAATTTAACCTTGTTTAGGATTAAATTATTGTTTTTGAGAGATATCAACATTAGGTTTTGGTATTAAATTATATTTTTTGTCATGCACTTGAATTTGGCTTTTGATTTTGACTTATGTCAAAATCCCATCATTCACTTAGGTTAACCTAGAGTTTCAATCGTTGATCATACCCTATGGGCGACATTAACCACGTTGCATCAACCCCCTAGTTGGCCTTGATTACAAGTGAATGCAGTACCCCACATTCAACTACCATGTTTACGCCTTATGAATAATGCCACCGAGCACCCTTACGCGTGCGAGGGAGTTTTTAGGGTAGCATGGTAAAATTTTTTATATTTCGTGTTATGACCACATGACAAATGTGGACATGACATGTGTGATGCATGTCATGATCGCATGGGAAATGTGGGCATGACATTTCCCTCCTTCAAATAATGGGGTATGGTACATTTAACTATTGGAATGACAAATCCATTGGTCTTATAATTTCCTAAAGAATATGAGAACTATTCTATGGATTTGCATCTATGAGAGAATAAAAAATGAGTATTAGTTTTGTTCTCCATAAAAAATAGGAATAAGCTCATAGCCCACGTGAATTTTGTGTGTTTCTATAGAACTATTAGAGATCAAGAGCACATATAAGATAAATTTAGATGTGAGTTTGACTCAATAAATCATGTTATTTCTAATGAAGGAGTTCCTTATTTAACTGCATTGCATTACCAAGCCTTTTTTACACTGTCTAATTATCTAAAAGCTAGTCCTCCAAAAATTATTTTGGTCAAAAGTGAAGAGACCTCCACCCAAATAAAATTTAGAGACTTATTACTTAGAAGAGGGAGCTTAAAGAATACCAAACATAAAAAGGAATAATTTTTCTAATAGATTGGAAAATCTTGTACCTTGTAAAGGAAGACATCAATAATTTTTCTTTCCTCTTGTACACCATGGAAGGTGAGGAGTTTGGTGGAACTATCAATCCCCTTGATCTTAACAAATAATACATTTAAAATTCAAGAAAACCACATGTATTTCAGTTTGTCCACCCAACTCCATCATGTGTAGTAAATTTCTCTTTCCTAATTTTTGTCCTAGTTGGGGTCAATGGTTTAGATAATATATTAGTTTTCTAGGTACTAGGTTTTAATATTTCATAATCATAATATGCCACTTATTCTGTTTACATTCCTAGTCATTTGAATAAATTGGTTTTGAGAATTAGAATAATCCTTATGTAGGTTAGTATCAATTCTTGGTGTTATTATAATTAGGTTTCCCAACCTATAGTACTACCTAGAAGGTGATAGGAAAATATTCCCAACCTTCCTTAGAAAGGGGAGATCCTTAGAAGCTAGAAGGTAACCATTTAGCTACATATAGTTGCTTACTTCCCTTGCCTAATCCTAAATGATGATCCCTTGATTATTCTTGGTTCCACATGGTTAGGTTAAAGGGGTCAAATGATCTAAATTTCAAAAATAAAATGCAAAAAGAGAAGAAAATAAAATCATTGTATAATGTATGTACTGTTGGGTGTAAATTTTGGTCAAAACTATGAGGGTGATATTAAAAAAAAGACTATATAAGTAGATCACACATTTATACAAGTTAGGAAAAGAAAAAAGGAGTCCTACTTACCTTTGAAAGGCCATCCTTATTGAGGATGCATCCTTTTACCCCACATTTGACCTCTTGGCCATTGTTGATCTAAGTCTAGGAAGTACCCATAAAGCTAGTTACTTGATAATGTCCAATGTTAGTCTAATTGTTGGATTATATTAGGATTATTATTTTTCCCATTACAAACTTATGTTAGACCATCCCTCTAATTTTTCTTGTTTCTACTTGATCACCTTAAAATTCTTACATCTTAGAAGTCTAGTAAGCAAGCTATATGTTAGTTAACCCACAATTCATCTTGTCAAAAATCAATAAAGAGATATCATAGTGTCCATACCACATCTATATCATCTAGACAAAATAATCATTGTAAAGTGAATCCACATATCTATAAAATTGATAAATATGTGATTGCACCACCTATGTGTTGTACATCCATATATAACCATTATTCATAAATCATAAAGCCAACAAATATATAAAAATAAGGATAGCATATACATTTAATCAAATCTACAAATAATAAACACTAAGATATAAATCATCCATATGCACAAGGATAAATAAATACATATGAAATCAACCACAACAACATATGAGTGCATTTGAACAAAAATGAATTAATACATGTATAAGCATTAGTGCCTCAATATAGGAGCTCCCTCATGGGAGACATTAATAATAAAAAAGAATCAATGTCAACATATATCTACACAAAATCTTTCCATGCAAGTCAAAAAGTCAAAAACTTGTTAGATCAAAGTAACAAAGTCATTGAGTGCCCATGATCAACCTTGAGATGTTAACTATCTAGGGCTGGGCTACTCCTCTACATACTCCCACTCTACTATCTACAACAATGCTAGAGTCATCTCTTTGTGCCCATGCATCTAAGAAAGGTTATATGTCTCATTTCATGACTAAGAAGATGTGTTATGGTTGGAGCCACCTCATGATCCCACTGTCTCTCTCAAAAATCTCATCTCTACCCAACAGTTCATGTTCTTTATCTACATGGCTAGAATCTCCTCACTAGCATGATGAGAAAGTGCAAACACATTTGTATGAGAACATAAGGATAGAGGAAATTGTTCATATACTAAGAGCATGTCTTTCCTCCCTAAGATGGTTACACAGATGTCCATCAATGATGTCTAAATCACATCATGTCACTCATCCACTATACCTACATCATTGAAACATAGGGAAATGAAAATGTTAGTTTCATGCCAAGAGTTTAATTGATAAACATATTACGTATCATAAGCATTTTGAAATTGGATACTAAACTATAGTGACAGTAATCAAGTAGAAGTAAAAGCACATGCAAAGATCTCTTTTTAGTTGAAAGTAATCATTAGCCCTTGTCTACTCAGTCCACTATGTGAAGGGTTCAATATATTAATGTAACTTTATTGTATGTTAGTATCCTAATAGGTTTCCTTCATCTTTCCTCCATTCTCTCTCTCTCCTCATTGTCTAGTGCTTTGATTTGCCTCTATTAGGCTTATAGGTGTCATTCACCTTGAAATCCTAAAGTCTTATTTTAATTGTTGATGATAAATAATGTTTGATCTCCAAAAAATATGGAGCTAGGGTGAAGTGGATGCCCCTATATGTGTGGGGACAATTATTTATTATTGTTTTATTCTTTTACATGTAATTGTACTAGATTTTATAATGGGAGGTTATGAACAAAGTCAAATGGGACTTATGGAGCATCTTCCTCATCATGGGCTATGATAAGGCATTAATTTGCTCTCATGGAGCATCTAGGATTGGGAAAGTAGGCTTAGTATGAGAATTTGACCATTATGATGAGATTTATGATGCATAAGTGGTGTAAGAGGAGTAGTTATATTCTATTATAGGAGGTTGACCAAGTGGATATGGGCATTAAATTTTTGATTAGACATTATGGCACCTAGTTTTGGGCCCATGTTATTTTCCCCTTGGTTTGAAAACCATTCATGGTTTCTTTCTTCTAATTTTTCTATAGATTGGAGCCTTGGGATAGTAGTTTATATACAATTTTTATAGGTACATAGGTACTATCACAATTTTGTCATATTAAGGAGAGAAGTTTGTTGGCTACATGTACTCTTGATTCAAAAGATTACTATAGACTTGTACTCTCTTTGATGGTGTATTTTCCTCTGATGGTTTCTCCATGTACATCTAGTGTTATGTCTTGTGTTATTATAGTTTACTAATATTATATGCTTTCTACATTTCCACTACTTTGGTTAATACACAAGCACAATAAAATAGATCTACACTTGGTTTGATGTTATTGCTACAATAGTTCACTCTTTATTTCCACATTTTGTATCAGAGCTTCTATTTTGATTAAAGGGGGACAACTTTTTGGACATGTTGGGAGGTTTTTGTGTTTCTAGTGCGAGTGTCTTACTTTGTATGCCTACACATTAGTGGGTAAAAGTTCAAAACCATGTCACACTTTCAGCCAACTAGATAGTTTCTATAGAAAAATTTTCACCAAGAAACATGTAGAACTTAGGTGGCATAAATAGTTTTCCTTGAATTTTTTAAAAATATAAAAGATGATTTCAAATTGCAAATGGGGTGTTTATTTACATAGAAAATTTTAGGCGAGAAAGTTTCGCTTGATACTTTTTCGAGCGATACAGTCTCACTCGAAACTTTCTATGTGGAAACCAACCCCCCCATTTTCAAGAAATTATAAAAAACTTCAAGTTCACTCTAAATTTCTCCAACCAAAGGGTATTTTCATGAAAATATGAAAATACCCTTTGGTAGATGTCAGAGTCTAAAAATTAGAAATAATTTCTTTTTATATTTTTATTAGTTCTGTTAGGATTAATTTTAAATTTATTGCAAGTAGGTTATTATAAACAAGCATGTAGTTGATTAGAAATTAAAAAATAAATACGTAAAATATATTTAAAATTTTGTAAAATATATGGTGCACTAGAGGAGAGAATTTTCTCCAAGAGGGTTCTTTTTGGTTTCTTAAAAATAATGTACAAAAGTTGATGTCCCATGAAAAATATTCTGATTAAATTTGACTTTAAAAATTTATTAAAAAATAATTATTCATCAAAAATTATTTTTTTCCATGCACTAGATATTTGAGTTGTCTAATTCAGAAAAAAATTAAAGAAAAAAAAGTTAATTTTCCTATATTTTCTTGACATCCCATCGACGTCATTTTTTTTAAAAAAATCAACAATTAAAATTCATCTATTAAATTCACAAAAAAATACAACCAATTTTGAAAAAAATTAAAAAATTATAAGCATAAACTACATTAAAATTTCTACATTTCATTAGTTTTATGTCATTTAAAAATTCAAAACATACATGACTTTTTCATCATTTAAGTTGAAAAAATATATTTGTGTTGGTTGTTTCTTTTAAAAAAGTGACATAGTTCTGAACTTTTACCCCAGTGTGTATTACAAGCCAAGGCAAGTACATCTCAATCAAGGATTAAGAAATTTAATGGTACTAGTTATGAGCTTTAGAAACCTAAAATAGAGAATCTCCATGAAAAGATATTAGTGGAGGGCTATTTCAAACAAACATTTAAACCAAAAAGTATATTTCTAATGATGATTGGAAGATATTGGATAAAAATACATGAAGAACCACTTGGATATGCTTAAAGATTCTATCCTATTAAATGTCTTTGAGGAGGCTATTGTATATCTCCCATGGAGAAGGATTGGTGATATCTAGCAAATAAAGAGTCTAGTAAATAAAGTTTATTTGGAAAGAAAATTATACTTTTAAAATATACTTTTGAAAAGAAAATGAAAGAAGGGGGCTCTATTGCAAAACAATTGAATGCATTTAATTTGATTCTAAGTCAATTAAGATCTATTGATGTTAAGCTTGATGAGGAGGATACCTGTATTTCTCTACTTTTCTCTTTTTTTTGAATCATGGGAAATCTAATTACTGCTATGAGTGGCTCAATGATAGATCATCCTAGATTCGATTCCCTTATTGCTTCATTGATTATAGAGGAAATGAAGATAAAATATATCGATGAGGGTTTATAAGATGCACTAGATGTAATAATTTATCATATTTTCTAGATTTCTAATAATTTATAGTAATTTTAGGATCTTGTTCATTATTAGTACTGAATTGACCATGATTACAATAGAATGGCTCATGGCATAATTCATAATTCATTTACAATATGTAGAAAATGAAACAAGTCCAATAAGAATTAGATAAAGTTGTTGGTCAAAAGTGGATAGTGGAAAGATATGACATAGATTGTGTGATGTATCTCCATGTGCAACAATGAAAAAAATATTCTAATTGAACCCTACCTTTCCTACTACCCCCTAACAAAGTTGAGAGCTACTATGAAATTGGAGAATTTATGATACCCCAACATACCCAAGTGATGGTAAATTTATGGACAATAGGAACGGACCCTACAATCTAGAAGGATACTTTGAAATTTATGCCAGAGAGGTTCTTGGAGAGGGAAAGTTATGAGATAGACTACAAAAGGAAATAATTTTGAGCTGATTCCATTTAGAATAGGAAGAAAAATTTGTGTGGGTCTTCCTTTGGAGGATAAAACCATAGAGGAACAAGTATTGTTCTATCTATTTGTTGTACTTATTTTTTCATTGATTCCATCAAAAGTAGATAAGCATTTGTTGTTGCCAAGGTTATATTTTCCTTTCATGATATTTTCAAGGTATAATTCTTGAGTCATTTCTGTTGATTATATTCATTTACTATTCCGCATATTTTTTTTTTAAATTTTTCTACAACATTCATGCCTTTTTAATCTTGATATTTGTTGAAGCAAGTGGAACACGGAAACTTTAATATTGTGGCTTATAAATTCCACTAATTTGAGAATTTGTAATTAAATAACAAGAAGCTTTTTTATTCTTATTTTACTTATATAAGACTATGTCTCTAAAGCTATTAGATATTTCTATCTTTTTCTATAAATTTTCATAATTTTTTCTTTAAAGAAACACATTTTTAACCTTATGTTTCCAAAATAAAAAATTCTTTCCATTCAACTTATAATCATAAAATTATACAACTTTCAGCAACACCTGTTAAACTACTTAACAACAATGAGAAGGAATACTATAATGATTCCCATACCAATTATTTACTTCCTTTCATAATACACCATTATACAAGGAGCATCCACTTGTACACATCAAATTTAATAGTAAACATTGTAATTCATATTTACAATTAATAGAGAAGCCTCAAGTCCCTATCCTTCATCATAGTTTTTTAACCGAGCATTAAGAATAGTCATTACTTCTGGTGCTGCGCAATGACTATGACTGTACAGCAGTTTCTGCTAATTGTAATTCTTTTTTTCTATAGCTTTTTCGAATTAAAAAAAAAAGTCATTACTGTAGCCAATCATTTAATGACGAATACTGAACCCCCTATGCACAAGTGCCCTATGAATATAAGTTTCTTATCAAGTATTTTTTTTAAATGTCATATTTCGTGTTCAGATCACTTAGAGATAACCTTTAATGTGAAGCATTGCACAAAGTCACTTCTTTTTACTTTGAATGGTTTTCATTAAACAAACAAACAAACAAAAGCATCTTTTAAGAGCGTCACGGTGCAACCTTCACTACGAGTTCAATAACTACTTTAAAACCGGGTATCATTCTCTTCTATGCAGCTTTCTTTACAGGCCGCTCCTGGCTTTAAATTCACCCACATCCCATTGATCAAGAATATAGATATTGGACTCAGTAAACTGAACTAATTCATAACTATAAGACAAATATAACAATAACAGAAAGAACAAGTGAAAAAACATAGACTGTTGTGGTCAGTGGGCTGCCTGGTCAGTGGGTCCCTAGTAAACGTGGTGTGGGAGACGTGGTATGGGGACCCCGCATTCAACTCTACAGCTTTTTTTAATATGAGTTCAAAGTCGTCCCTCATGTCTATCTGCTCACAAGCCATTCCATGGGGAAGTGTCCACTCAAATGAATGAAGGAAGGAAGCCAAAACCAGATGAACCATACGGATCCCGAAAGGAAGCCCCACGCATAATCTTCGTCCAGCTCCAAATGGTATCAGTTCAAAATTATGTCCCCTGTAGTCTATCTTACTGTTCTCACCTTCCAAAAATCTCTCTGGCATAAATTCCAAGGGCTCCTTCCAGGTTGCAGGGTCCCTTCCTATTGCCCACAAATTCACTATCACCTGAGAGTGTTAGTGTATGATATATCCCTCAACTTCACAATCTCTCCCTGGTTTGTGGTACAGAAGCAGAGGAACCGCTGGGTGCAATCGGAATGTTTCTTTCACCACCGCATCAAGATACGGCAACCGATCTATATCATATCCTTCCACTTTTCGCTGGAGACCAACTACCTCATCCAACTCTTGTTGCGCTCGCTTCATTTTCTGCGGATTGCGGATGAGTTCTGCCATTACCCATTCGATCGTAGTGGTGGTCGAATCAGTACCGCCAAGCAGCAGTTCCTGAAATAATATTAGGGACATAATTAGAAGTCAAGAAAACAATCATAAATTTATAGATCGAATTGTCTTTTGGGTACTTACAGAAATCAAGGCTCTAACATCAAAGAGTGTGAAATCCTCGGTTCTAGCATCGAGCAAAACGTCGAGAAAATCTTTGTCGGAGTCATTCTGCTGAAGCCTTATGTTTTTTGGTGGCAATCCTATCCTGTATGAACAAATCAATAAAGTCATACAACCTCTTCAAATGCCTTGCCATCTGACGGGACACACCCTGGGGATCCACCAACCTAAAAAGGGGATAAAAGTCCGACAAATTGGGCGTTCCAAAAAGCTTCACGATTTTCCACATGGTATCCTTGAACCCACAGAAGCTGGATTGTATGGATCGGACAAGCTTGTACCGAAGATCATTTTGCCCAACACATTCATAATGTTGCAAAACGCCATATGCTCAATATGTACAGCCTTTCCCTTGTTCTCGAAAATCAGCCGAACCGTGTGAAATACCTCGTCTCTTCTGAGATGTTGCTGAGCTTCTAGTCTTTGGGGGCTGAAAAGTTCAACACTTGAAATTCGTCTGAGATACCGCCAGTGAGGTCCATACTCACCCCAAATTAAGGAGTATTTGTGGTGGGAAACATACTTTGGCTGCTTCAACGACAGTCCGCCCAACAAAGATGTGGTCGTGGGTTTTGAGAACCTCCTTCGCCATGGCAGGAGACGAGGCCACCACTATTGTTTTCATGCCCACACGAAAACTCATGAGTGGGCCGTATTTCATAGAAAACGCAGAGAGAGACTCATGAGGGCTTTTGGCCGGCTGAAATAAGTTTCGTACAACATGCCAAGCAGTAGGTCCAGGCGGAAGTGGAAGTGCTGGGGCCTTCTTCCTTTTCCATTGGAAGCAGAATAATGTTAAGAGGAATGCTGAGAATCACAGAACACCAATAAATCGGTGGGATATCCATAAAAAATGAATAGAAAGAGTAAACAAATACGGGCCAAGCAATGTCCTTTGCTTCTCAACTATTTTTCCTACATTAACTAGATTACAATTTTGATAGGAGAAACCGCTTGAAAGAAAATATTTTATTTCTTAGAAGGTAATTAAAAAAAAAAAACACACCGCAACAACAACATTTCAAACGACGGTTGAATTTTTTAATTATTTATATTTTCGTCAAATAGACAAAACGAGGAAAATATATATTTTTCACACGTGTCTCTCTAAAGTTTCAAAGTTTTACTGTTAGTTGGGAAAAGGGGAGACTTTATTCCAGAACATTTATGGAGGTTAGTTGAGGAGGGAAACTTCATTGTGATGTAAAATCTTTGAATATATTATCTTAAAAAATCTTTAATATTGAATATTGAATGTAAAATCTCTTTAATAAAGTTTTTTATATTGATTAATTTTTTAAAAGGAAAATTTATGAAGTGTCTCTTTAAAGAAGGGAGACTTTATTAAAAGGTGATGTAAAATCCTCAAATAACCTACCTTAAAAAATGAAATATTTAAAATATTGAAGAGGTTAAAGTTAAATTTGGAAATAACCAATTTTACATCATAAAATGTTGAGGTATTTCTATTTCTGATTTACACACCTCTCCAATTAATTCTAATGGACCATGGAAATACTAAATCTTTAATTACTAGTTCATGTCATTACTAGTCCATGTCAGTGGTAGGTATTATGCATCGGGTGGATGTAATTTTATCTCACATTCTTAGTCAATCAAAATGTAACATTAAACAAAGTTGATTAGAATTGCTATAGT